>OV743718.1:83319379-93319379 GCA_928272305.1 Volucella inflata | reverse complement strand
GTTGGGTAGCTGGCGCTACTAAGAATTGTGTGGTGCAGTGGTTCGGGCAGCTTGTCCTCCAATCGAAAACGAAGACCACGACCGCCGCCACCGATGGAAAAGGAGCACCAGCAACGGCAATTGCATTTACTATACCCATACAAGCTTCGGAATTTTTGAAAATATTTTATTTTATTTCTTTTCATATACCAGGGCCCCTGAGGCTTCGTCTTTTTCGGGACCGACGCCATTTCCTCGTTACAATTGACTTTCATTCTGATTGTCATTGGATTGAAGTGGGTTTTTTGTTTTTGTTTTTATTTTTGGGATTTTCGGCAACCACTTTCGTGAAGGCATCGCGAACCCTTACTGGTAAATGCATGCATTCAGGGTTTTCTGTTAATTTATAGCTTTTATTTTACCTACATAGCCGCTTATTGAATTGCTCAGTTCTGGTCTGGTTGGTGGTAGGTGGAGGATGACGCGTCACACATCCAATGCTCTGTGTGTAAACGACCTTAAATGTCGAGTGAGTTTTTTTTTTGTTGTTTTTTTTTTAAATTTTATGTTTGGATACCGAAAAATACCTCTGAAAGTTGAAGGACTCTCCACATGGCAATGGAAGTTGATTTACTTGTTAAAATGTAAATCCGAGGGGGGAATACGAGTCGAGTAATAATCAAAGAGGGGAATGGGAGCTGAACTTATTATCGAATTGAGTCAAGTGGTTGTGGTTGGTTTCGCCATGAAAACGGTGTGCAAGGATATTTGCTGTTGATGAAACACAGTATAATTGAAATCTGGATCTCTTGTTTAGGACGGTGTTGTTTTGTTTCAATGTTTTGGAGCAGCATCACGTAAACAACTTGTATTGCCCGGTAGTCTGTTGGTGAAGTTTTGATTGTTAAGCGTTGCTTTGTCGCGTTGTGGCGATAATAAGACATCACTGACAGGGTCAACAAATTACAAAAAGAAAAATATGTTAACTCACTTTGGTGTTTGTTGTTGTGAGATGTCCTTTGTTGGAGAACTTCTCAAGTTTCTCTTGTTTTGATTAATGGTTAGCTGGATGTATTATATTCTGTATTTAATGGAAAGTGCGTCATTTGATTTAATTTGTCGCAATATAGCGTCAAAATGAGGTTAAGAGCAATTATGGCATCTCGAAGTTGCCATGGGCGAAACCCAAATCATGAGAACGGTCATTAATATACGAGTACACATTAAAAACAGAATATCCTTGAGGAGCTTAATAGGGCAACGCTGTGTATCACTCTGGACATGTGCAAACAAACAATTTCCATCGACTGTTCCAAGTTTAATTTGCCTTTGACTTTTTAAATTTTCCGCTCCGTAGCTTGAAAAGCAACACTGCTCCCGTAAGCTACCATTTGCCAATAGGCCACTATGAATGGAGCAAACTGCGTCGTCTAGTTTTTGTGTGACATACATTGGAAGAAGGCAATCGCGTACATTTCTCCGTTTGGATTGTGTTTATTTGATGTCTTAAATTTATTTCCATTAAGTCGAGAAAATGATATTGGATTAAGGGCCGTCGCCGCCAAAATTGATGACAATTCGGGCCTGATTTATGGCATTTTCCATCATTTTTGCTAGAACTTCCGGCGATAGGTCCTCGCATTCTTAATGGATATTCTCTTTGAGGGCTTCAAGAGTCTGAGGCTTGTTGACATGGATTCGCGACTTCAAAAAACCCCGAAAAAAGAAGTCTGGAACGGTTAAATCAGGCGATCTTGTCGGTCAATGCAAATCGCCAAAACAAGAGATAAGACAACCGGAAATGCAGCCCTCAGAGTTTCGGTTGTGGCTCGTGCAGTATGCATGTTCTACAGTCCCAATTCATCCAATTGAGAAAGGCGAAAGTCGTTGAGTATGGCTCTGTAGCGCTCGCCGTGCACAGTAATCGTTTGGCCCGCGCCATTCCGAAAAAAATGAGGGCCGCTGACCCCATGCAGTAACTTTGAGCGGGTGTAATGGCTCTTCGCGGATTTTCGATACCTCAGGAGCGATGCTTTTTGCGCCACCTAATACATGGACCGTACTCTATGGACGTATCACCCAGTGACTATTTCCTGTTTCCAGACCTAAAGACATGGTTCTGCTGAAACAAATTGGTTTTAACGATGAAGTCAGGGCTCACATAAACGAGCATAACTACCTCTTATACAAAGCATTGTATGTGCTAGGAGCAGGCTGTAGACATAAAAAATTGATCATAAATTTCCTCAATTCACCTAGGAGGTTTTGAGCCATAAAAACTACACAAAGGTGCCGTTTGTTTTTTAGGGGTTTATACTTAAGCAATCACAACTCTCTAGCTTAATTTGTGTAAACCTAAGAGGTAAGGCCCGATTCAGAATGCAGTCGTATCAGTCACCCAACAACAGTCAGTAGTTGTTTTTAAAATTCTTAGAATTCCCAATCAGATGGTGACGTATAAGTAAGCGCTATAACAAATAGCCAGATCCAGTTTGATGGCCCCAACCTGGACGATATAGGATATGGCTGTATCTAATCTTAAATCTAAAAAAACTATTGGAGCCAAATGCCTGACTGCCGAGCTCTCGTAAGTGGCAGGCGATGACTTGAAACAGAGCATACACCAACTCATTTGTAAAATATGGTCGAACGAAAAAATCCCCAATGAATGTCCAGATAAGTCCACCAGTAACTAAAAATTCACACTTCGGCAGATCCTGGAAAAAAACTATACACACCACCTATTGATCGATTTTAAAGTCGCCTCTGACAGACTGTACTGAAAGTGGAGAAAGACATACAACGATGAACTGTACGGTTTGGAGGAGGGATACAGTCCAACAACTGAGATGGCTGGGTCATGTTGTCAGGGTGGACATCAAAGCTCTGGTCCAAAAAGTCTTTAAATCCATCCGCAAGGACCGCGACTCAGGTGCCGCACGCAAGTGAAAGGTGACCTCAGCCAATTTAGCTCAGCCTTAGAAGAAGACTCAAGTGGGGAAGAGGACACACACAGAGTTGCACCTTGGGGTTTGTTAGTGCACAAGAGTAAACAGGGACACATTTACCCGAAAACTTTTTCCACTAAACTACTGATGAAAATTTAGGCGCGATATACCATATTAGTCGTTTTCTACCCAGGATAACACTTTAATACTTGGTCTTGGCCATCGGAAATTTGTAACGGTCAACTGGTCTGGTTTATTTATTTATTTTGTTATCAATGACATTAACACTGCTGAGGAAATACTGTGTAAGTGGATGCGGTGGCTACCTTTTTCCTTCTGTCATTCTACGCTAAACGCAAGCCACTTAAAGTTGTTGATGAAATTGACTTTTTCCAATCATCGGCATAAAAGCTTCTCTCACTGTTTATAAGAAGTTTGATACATAGATAAGGTAGTCATTAGACTTGCAGTGAAGCTCCAAAAAATTCAAATATTCAAGAGCAGTAGAAGAAGCATCGCACCTATAAGGAGTCTAAACAAGTTTCCGCCGTTTGACAAAAGATGGCTCCACCAGTAAGTTATGGTTGAAATTTTCAGATGTAAAACGTCGTACCGTATGTTTGGACATCTGTCAGAGCCATAACCCTTAAGTATTAGTGATTTTGTATCAGCATCGCATCATTTTTTTCGTACGGAAATGTCGAGTTTTGAGCCGAATTACCGTCATTTGCTGGAACTTTTGATTCACTTTGTCAGTTTAAAGAAATCTGCAGGTGATGCGTTTCGATTGCTTGTAGAAGCATATGGTGAGCCTGCTTTAAGTGAAGAAAGCATCAAAAACTTAAGAACGGTGAGTTTGACGTCGAAATCAAAGAAAGTGTATGAAGACGTGGAATTGGAAGCATAAATGGAGGGAGATTCCTGCCAAATGCAAGAAAAACTTGCACCTACATTAGGAGTGACTCAGTCAGCAATTTCACATCGTTTAAAATTGTTTGGAATGGTTTGAAAGCAAGGAAATTGGGTTCCATATGAACTGAAGCCGAGAAACCTTGAACAACGAAATCGTTGCACATGTTAAATGCTACTTGCCAGGCATTAACGAAAGAGTTTTTTGCATCGTATAGTCCATCGTATAGTAAAGCATGGGGACTATGTGGCCAAGCTTCAACATCGGCAGCCAAGCCAAATACTCATGGAAAAAACGCATGTTGTGTATCAGTTGTTCAAACCGAAAGATACCGTTACTGGGGTGTCTCTACCATATGCAATCGATGAGATTGAGCGGAGAACTCAAGAAAAAGAGCGTCCACTACTTCTCCAGACACAACAAAACTATTCTTCAGCATGATAATGCTACTCCACATGTTGCGGCGCCGTTCAAAACCTTCTTAGAAACACACAACTGGGAAGTCCAATCCCACCCGCCGTATTCACCAGACATTGTCTCTTCCGATTATCACTTGTTTCGATCAATAACAGATGGCCTGTCTGAGCAGCACTTCACATCATATGAAGGTATCAAAAATTGGGTCGATTCGTGGATAGCATCAAAAGATGAAGTGTTCTTCTAATGCGGTATCCATATGCTATCAGAAAAAGTAGTGGCTATCGATGGACAATACTTTTAATAAAACATACAGCCCAATTCTAAATATTACCGGGGAATTCATTTCTCGCGGAGAGAACAAATTCCGCATGAGAATAAAAATAGGGGAGAAGAATTTCGAAATTCGAAAATCAGCTGTTCTGCCGCTTTTTGACATTTCAAAACCGGAAATTTTAGTGAAAAAAATGCGTAGTATTGCATTCAGATCAGTAGCAGAAGAAGAAGAGCAGAGTAATACACCACAAAGGCTCTTTAGAAGGGACCTGCGAGATTGCACAAACCCTCTGGACCTTCCTCAAACTTTGTAAGCACAAATTCATATTTTTTTTATTTACTTTTTTAAGCACCGCATTTATCTCCAGGTTTGGTGTTGCTTTGGTGTTGCTTTTTTAAATCCTCCGCCACAGACTTAAAAGTCTCGCTTATATCTCGTTGGATATTTAGTTCCTCTGCAAGGGCATCGGAAGGAGAATACTTTTTGTCATTTTTAGCCGAAGTTTTTCTGGTTGCGGCTTTTTCTACGATTTCAAAGGCTATCAGCAAATTATGTGTAGGCATTTGAGTATCGTCGTCAAGCATATATTTGCGTTAGAGTTTCGAGGCTTACGTTTATTGCAGTTTGTAGTCCAAATACGGTAGCAGTTACTCCTTCGACAGACTGCTTCATACTGATGAGGTCATAAATCGTCTGCTCAATGGATGAAAATTTTTACTGAGTGTTTGGACCTCCACCAGTGTCTTTTTGCGTTTTTAAATTTTGCGCTGCTTCTTGGCGGACATAGTTTTTTTGGTCGGCCCACACGTACAATCCATAAAGCAATAGTATTTTGAGACTTCACAATTACTTATAAAAACCTCTTTTCCACTCCGTAGTATTTTTTACTGGAGGTTTCACTTAATTGTATCGCCTTTATAAAATCCACGCGAAATGGAAGGATTAGCTTCCATCAGGCCTGCGAGGCGTTGGAGTTGGTGCTTGCTGGTTGTTTTCGACCTGAAATCGAGTATTTCATGAAATTATTCTCACTCACTCTCAGAATATAGTATAAAAATTTTAAGAAAACTTACATTTTCGCGTGATTCTCCCTTCAATAATGTTCGCGGAATAATTCTCGAGAAAAGCCACCGCTTTCTTGCTATTTTACATATTGGTGATGCTTTCTTTTTCCGCATAAAAGAAACTCCCTTGGGAGGAAAAGGGAAAAATTTCCCGGGGAGATGCCATTGAGAATATGAGAGAATTGAAAAAATTTCTGTTTAGAATCAGGCCCTTAATGGCCCTTATTCCGGTTGTCACCTCACTTCAGTGACAAACTTCACAGTCATGACACCTCACTTTGCATTAGGTATTCTCGTTGTCCCGTGACGTGAGTCACAAATGAAGTGAGTCCTGAATCGAGTATCGATTGTTTTGACGTTTGAAGTTTTAAAAGTTGACGCAACGAATTGAATAAAAAGTGTGATCTGTAGATCTTATAGACGTTAGAGGTTTTAAAGTTGTTTATTAACAACTGATGGCAGTGAGGAAGAGGGAAGTCAAAATTTAACATTAAGGAGGCGTAAAATAAGAGACAATTCAATGTTGTCCGAACAGGAGGCCCTAAACTATTCAAAGTTGTGGTTATCTCCTGCCACACACCGTTATATTTGACTTTATCAGTGTTGAATCCTCCGGCAAATTGCAATCCTCTGGCCACATCCACGTTCTGCTCCATAATAAGAACTAAGCGTTCAAATTGTTTTTTATTTGTTACCTTAACTCTTTAATTAAAAATGATGAGCAACTGTAATATAATTTCTATTATAAAACCGCTTTACTCACCTTTTTTTCGTTCCCCATATTTCTTCTCACTGAAGTTTTCCTACCGACTTAAATTGTCACTTCGTGACGATGTAAGTGAGAACGAGAATACTACGACTCTCGATTTTTGTCAACATATACCGACAGATGTCATCCAGGGTGACAACGAGAATACCGAATTCGTAGACTCACGTCACATGGCATGTGAGGTGACAACCGGAATAAGGGCCAATGTATCATACGAGTACTTTAACAATAAATGCCAAATTTTTTAATAAAAAAAACTTATTTCTACTGCTAATGCATCCAATCGTTCGCTCTGGAAGACGCTGATAAGTGATCCTTAGGATCAATATCCATGCCTCAATCACGAATGATACGGTTCCTGAAATTTCTACAAACATCGTTCTGGTTAGAATCTTCACATGGCTCCAGTAATGCAGGTACACTTCAGCATTTTTGCACTAGTTTGGATGGCCCACTTGCAATCATAAAACTAGACAGTTTGTTTATAATACTTGGGCTATTAATATTCAATTTAGACTAAATACGTAACCCTGTGGCGGCACACGAGAGTTAAAATTATCCGAGTGAAAGGTAAAACTATGACCAAACATATTTTTTGTTACATAAATGTCTTTATCTATTTCATATCATTAGTTTCTTGCAGCGTAATTCCAACGATCGCAAATTAAGTAATAATCAAAAACAAACATTTCTGCTTGCAACAACAGATTCATAAATAAATTTCAGACCATAACTACGAAAGCAAACACTGGCAAACTCGATTAGCACACATTAACCTTTGATCATGAGCCATTAACAAAAGGAACTCACGCTAATAGACCTGTAATTGCCTACTAACAACTTATGCCAACAAAATTTCAATGATGAGGAGCATGTTATAGAACTGAAACAAGACAACAATTGCAGTTCTTTGGATTTTTGGAAAAGCACACTAGAGTGTAACGACCAAGAAGTGATACGTGCCAGACCAACTACTGCAACAAGGTCAATGAAACTGTTTGGCTGATTCGTATTCAAATTGAATCCCCACGTACGCACAATGTACACATCGGGAGGGCAGAGGTTATGGAAATGCACCCAGCTGAAGTCAATGAATCTGTATCCACTTCCGCACAGAAAATAGACACCAAACGTGACCAATGTGCCATCGGATATCATGAGTCACTTGGCCCTTAAAGTTTAAACGATCAAGTTCAAAGACAACTACTTTACGACTACTCTGGCAAGTGATTTTGATTAGTCTTATCGTGTCGAATCGTAATAAACACACCTCGGCACCAATCCGCATATCAATTGAAAACGGTGAATCAACTTGTTGGTCGATTCTATAATTGAATCGTTTACACGAGCCGAAAGAGAGAAGTGGAGTGGAGTAGTGAAGCAGTTAAGAGTAAGACATCGTCAGCTTGAACAAAATGTGGACAGCAAAATGCTCAACAGATACTGTCACAAATTAAAATAGCACCGCGCAGCGATAGATACGAATACTGCGTATTCGAGAATAATATCTAACGAATGCCTTGATGCAGATGAAAAGTGAAAACGTCGACCGGTTTACACGTAGTGACTTTTGATACAAATGATTGTTTGTTCTGAACGGTGGAATGGGGTTCTTATATAGGTAGAAACCTAATGTTGAAACACAATAAGATCGACGCAAATCTTCCTACAAAACTAGATCTCGGTTCCATGAATGTAACGAATTCAATCAGAGCCAGATATAATGCTACTAAGTACTCGTATTTGTAACGATGTCAAAGTATGTCTGGAATGTGTGGCATGGAGCCATGTAAATACGCCCCGCTGGCTTTGTAATTAATAAATAATAAGCAATGTCTTTTTCTTTTGTAGTGGCAGTCACGTTGCTGTCTATGTTTTGTATGCTGATCAGCCAAGTGATGGCCATAGAAGTCAGGAAGAAATTATTTAGAATCGCACTTTGCTTGGTGCCTACGATACTATGCTCTCGCTTGCAATTATAGACAATTTCCGGAATACTTGCCTGGCAGTGTCTCGAAGTGGCAACTTGGAATATTCAACGCTTTACCCTGACACGCTAATTCCATGCAAGATTTCATTCAGATGTAAACGAAACACCGGGTATTCGTTTGAATATCGTTAATTGAAAAAAGGTTATGAGAAAAATTCCATGCCTCCACTACATATTTTTAAGATCACGTACAAGCGTAGCCTCAGACAGAGTATTGTCAGCCTTTTGAAGTATTTATATACTTTGGATGGTTATGGGGAGAGGGTTGACACCTCCGTGAGCTTCCCGACTGCGTGGCGGGGGAGGAAAGTTAAAGATAGGCTCAACCTGTTACGCTTAGGTATACTTTAGAGACTGTGGAGTCGACAGCTGATGTCGTGTTGCGCGTACGTGGTTTTTGTCTTTATCTAAATAATAGTAACATGATAAGAATGCTCCCATTGACAGCAAATGACAGGAAGGAAAGAAGAGGAACCATTTAAAGAGCCGTCGTCCAAGTGGCAATTGTAAAGGAGAAGGAAGCGACACACGACAAAATACACACGATTGTAGGTCCAAACAAATGCAGGAATACTTGAGCTTTTATGATGGGGATGAGACCAAAGTGTGTGTGGAAATATTATTTGCCCTCCTTTTCTTGAATCTACAGCAAAGGTTGTAGATATTGTGGACACGTTTGGAGGACCGAATAAACCTGTCGCTGCAACCAGCAATGCAAATGATTCCCTCTTAAGTCAGGGGGATGACTTAGGGACGCCAACAGTATATCCATGCCGATACTCTAGAGCTGTTACTAAACCTAATCAGCGTGTTATCCAAACAATAAATGGCAAGGAATACAAGAAAACCAATTGCTGATGCTTTAAGAACAAGTTGGACAAATCTATCAAAGACTCTTCAACCTGAGAACTGAAATATAAACGAAATTATTTAATTGCTAAATAGTGCTGTGACTTAATGGTCAACCGTCTACCATATGTGCTAACGGTGTCAGGTATACTTTACATGGCTGAGCATTTTTGTTTCTGCTGGAAGCTCCCAATATTCGCCGGTGAATGTCGCCATACCTATTATTGGTTCATTGTATCAGGAACACAATTTTCTTTACTATGTGGTCTTTGGTGGTGGCGATGGCGCGATGGTTAGCTCATTGGACTATCACGCAGAGGGTGCGTGGTTCGATCCCCGGCATCGCCAACAATTTTTCGAATCGTTATCACCCTTTCGACGGGCAATGGCAAACTCTCGATAGTAAAATTACCTATGAAAAAGCTTATAAGGAGTCCCGTTCGGATTCGGCGATAAACCCTAGGTCCCGCTCGGATGTAACAAAAATGACAACATGAGCAACACAAATGAGTGTCAAGAAGCCCATACCGAACCGCCAGCGCCACAGTGTTTTGTGTTTTTGTTTTTTTCTGGCCTTTGCGAAGAAAACGCGAGAGGAAACGTCAGTGATGAAGGCCTAAGATGATCGATAATCAAAACATCAACCCCACTTACCTGCGACCTTACATGAGAATAGGCAGAATAATGTAAATGACAAGGTTTTCTTCTTGGGATCCTGTTCTCGCAGACTTATGTGGTTTGTTTTGGGTCACAAAAGGTTTTCCTCAGAATCTTGTTCTCATTGGAGAACTTGTTTCCAGTGTGAACGATCCAGACATGAGTTTTTTTTTTTAATTATTTGCACGCGCACAAGGGATTATGTACCCTTAAAATGTTTGCACATAGCGGGGGCGAAGGAAATTTAGCAAGGGAGAAAAGAGAGGTACCGATGTACATTGGTTTTAAATGTTTGAAGGTTGTAATGGCTAGGAAATAAAGAGCTCGGCAGGGCATTCCATGAGCGAGTTGTTCGGCTAAGGAAAGTATCACGATATTTCAGGGTGCGTCCGAGAGTGGGCTTGAGGGTGTACTGATGAGCATTCATAGCGAGACGGAAGTTACGGTTGGAGGCTTGAAGGGGCAGAATGCTACTGGCAATTTCAGAGGAGCACTGGTGGTGAAAATAGCGATAGAACAGGGTGAGACTGGAGATATTACGTCGGTGGTCGAGGGTGTCAATCGACTGTGTAATATTAGCATCACCTATTAGTTTTATCGCACGGTTTTGAATCCTATCTAGTAGGCGCAAAGAAGTCTTGGGAGCACCTGACCGGATGTGAGCATTGTACTCCAGTTTTAGGCGGATGAAAGCCTTATATATTGAAGCCAGATCAGAGGGGGTGAAATATTTCTTACATTGCTAAAGGAAACCTAGACATTTCGCAGCATTTTTGGCAACTTCGAAAATTCCACTCTGTTGGTAGTGTCATTAAGTAAGGTTTTTACCAAAATTTGTCTTGTTCTTCACTCTTACAGTTCTGTTTTTGAATATTACTCTTAGCCATAAGAGTTACGTTGTCAAAAACAGACTCAATATCTTTCCAAATGTGTCGTTTAAGAATTTCTCATTATTTTTTAGCGCTGAGGCATTTTGGATATTAGATTCAAGCCGGGTTTGAACAGCCGCTTAAATCACGCAATTCAACCATTTCCGCCGGCTGTTTTCAAGCTTTTATGAATAAACATATCCTGATTGAGCCTCTATATTACTCAATAGTAGAATTTACTTGTCTAAACCAGGTTTCTTTTCTATGTCCTCCTCCACAAATTTTAAAATATTTTCGATTTTTACTTCGATTGTTCACTTGTATCCAAAGACATAATGTACCCTTAATGAAGGGAGTCTAAAATTCTCTTGTGGCACGCGCAGTGTGCTTGTGTCTAGTTGAATGCGAATATTCAGATAAAATCCAGATCTTCCATCTTCAAAAGGGTCAAGTAGGTTAGGTTAGGTTAAAACAGGGATCATCACACAACACTAGACACCAAAATGAGCCCATCGCGATCCCTGCTGAACCAGTTGAACTTATCTTCAAAGTGCAACAACCTAAACAATCTCCCTGGTATGACATCCGATTTCTTTACAAAAGCCAAGAAGGCCTTTGAAATCCGTCCCGTAATGTCTCAAATTTGCACAGTATGCGTGTTAGTTCTCAACCGCTTGCAGATCGCCGCAGAATCTACAAATGTCCGTATCTGACAGTTTGAGTCTCATTGCGTGTTTCAGCGGGAGACAGTGTCCCGTCAGGATTCCTATTATTGTCCTAAGCTTATCCCCGTTTAATTTTATTTACTCCCAAGATACCGTCAAAAAGTGACCAGAGAGAGCGTCGGATACCCTGTGTCCTTTAAGACTTGACCACCTTAGGTTGGCAGTCTTTATGGTTTTTTCCTCAATAGTGCCACTTACTATGCAAAGGGGTAGCTTGATGTTAGCAGCCTCACTACTATCGAGTTGCTCTCCTCTTCTTGCAAGCTCATTCTCTTGTTCATTTCCCTCTATAACACAGTGTCCTGGCATCCAGCACAGTCTCACCCGGTTCTGAATGTACAAAGCTTTTGGCATTGTGCGACAGGCCCTAACTATCAGAGTTGATGTTAGTCGATTCCATTGCCTTAAGAGCCTGGCTGTCGATGCAGATAGCAATATCTCTACCGGACACCTGTCTCATCTGCATAAGCTCGTCTGCCCTGAAGACACTACTTGTGTCCGGTAGTCTAATAGACCCTCTTAGGTGCTTCCTCTGTTTCTGTTTCTGTTTCTGTTTCATCCATTAAAATTGGATGGCCTGGCAGAAGTTCCGCTATGATCGTGCCGCACTGTTGCCAGCAAGTTTTTTGATCTGTAAATCAAAAGGTGTTAGATGCAGAAGGGTATCCATTGCCGCCATAGGGGCTGGTAAGAAGCGCACCTGTAATGGTTACGGAAGCCGTAAAACAAAAAATAAAATAAACTGGTTAATTTGCTGATTAATCGAAAAACTGTGCTTAGCGATGGGCCTTATTTTTGGCTCAATGGGTATGTCAATAAGCAAAATTTTCGCATTTGAAAGAAGGTTAACCAAATGAGATTATCGAATGCCGTTGCACCTCGAAAAATGCACAGTTTGGTGCGGTCTGTGGGCTGGTTAGTGACTTTTTCGTTCCCCGATTGAATGGAATGAATGTGGAGAGATGCGGTTTAACTATGATGGCACTATACGCCATCTGATTTCACAGTGGACAAATAAACTTTTTAGCCACGCAAATATTCCTAACACATTAGGAGTCCTATCCGAAAACATTGACTACAACATACCCAAAAGCATTCCCTCCAAATCCTTCTGGGAGGAATATGCCTTTTTGGAAGACAACTCAATCTATTTCTACACCGATGGTTCAAAGACCGATAGTGGGGTTGGTGGTGGTGTTTTCGCCGATAAGCTTAACCTTAGCCTCTCCATCCGCCTCCCCAATCACTGTAGCGTGTTTCAGGCAGAAATTCTCGCAACTAAGGAAGCCCTGTCCTGTCTAAGGAAAGATATAATACATATATGCAATGGATATCCGCATCAAATCTCTGGACTTATGTTCTCTTAATTCAAAAATAGTCATGGACTGCCGATCATCTCTAATGGAGATGGCGGAGCAGTTTAACATTCACCTTTGTTGGGTGCCGGTGTATAGAGCTATAGGGCCGACGAACTTGCCAAAATTGGAACCCATATATCCATTACACCTAAAAAAGGTAACACTGACATACCTATCGCTACGTGCAAACTTAAACCAAAGCTGGATGCTAATAGAAGAACAAATCATAGGTGGACGGTTGCATCGACATGTTTGGCGACCAAACCAACCTGGCCAAAACTAGACCTGAATCGACCCAAGATTTTGATCCTTCTAAATAAAAAAAACTTTCCGCCATCATAGGTGTCATCACTGGACTTTGCCCTCTAGGTCTGACTTCTGCAGAAGCTGCACAGATGAGGAGGAGGAGCAGACAACCCTTTACCTCCATGTGTTCATGTCAAGCTCTCTCACAAAGAAGATATCTCCACCTAGGAGCCTTCTTTTACAATGACTTTGGCGACTTAAGCAATACAGACATGAAAAGTCTCCTACGCGTTATCAAAAACTCCAAATGGTTTCTGGTGTAGGAGGATCACAGATCCACGTGGCATCACAACGGGCAAATAGGCCTAAGTGGGTTGGTTTTCTTTTCCAACAGCCACTTTAACCTAACCTAACCTATGCGCCATACAGCAAACGAAACAATCAGCTTATTGAAAAAAATACAACCGTGTGGCGCTCCCATTGTTACGATTTGAGTTCTTTTTTTTTTTTTTTTTGTTAAGTTGGTACATCTGTTGTTGATATTCCCTCTAAATCTTAGCGTCATAGCTTGACGATTTTTTTTACAATTTACAACAACGAACTTTTATTAAATTTTGCGTAAAAAACGGATGCCAGGAACTTTCTGATCAAGGGTAGTATTCGATGAACCCATAATTTCGTGCAATGGACTTGTAAATTCGCCCAAAAGATGCCTCTTGAGTATTTTTTTTTGAAGATACGTAAAGTTGCTAGTCTACGCTGACAACCCAACAAAAATCGACGCATTGGAAGCTAACGTTATTCGTGTCATAAAGGACCTACAGCCACAAATGCTTGAAAAGGTGGTCGAAAACATTGTCTCTCGGATGACATGCATCAGATCCAGGCGTGGTATATGCCTGAAGTTGTGCTTACAAATTAATTGTAGAGTGTGTCTCCTCGATTGAACACAAATAAATGTGTAGTGTTCAAGCACCCACCTCATTCGGATTTCCAACTTGTTCTACTTATACGAGGGCGGGTCAATAAGTCCGTGACTTTTTGAATTTCTGACCTCTTTACTAAAACAGCAACACTGCTCCTGTCAACAGGCATCTGTCAGTTGACTCCTGTCAAAATTTAAACTTGCTGCGTCAGTTAGTTTGTGTTTGACAGCTATTTTTATCAGACTACTCACTAATTTGAGGAGAAAATGGAAAAAAGTGAATTTCGTGTGCTTATTAAGCATTATTTCTTGCGAAGAAAAACCATTACCGAGACCAAGGCTAAGCTTGATAAATACTATGAGGACTCTGCACCATCGATTTCAATGGTAAAAAAGTGGTTTACTGAATTTCGTTGTGGCCGTACAAACACTGAAGATGCCGAACGTCCTGGACGCCCAGTTGAGGTCTCTACACCCGAAACAATCGAAAAAATTCACGATATGGTGTTGGCCGACCGAAGATTGAAAGTGCGAGAGATTGTGGAAGCCGTAGGGATCTCGCATGGCTCAGTGGTTTCAATTTTGAATGATCACTTGGGCATGAGAAAGCTTTCCGCAAGATGGGTACCGCGTTTGCTCACAGTCGACCACAAACGCAATCGTGTTTGCCATGGCAAAAATCCATGAATTGGGCTATGAATTGCTCCCTCATCCACCCTATTCTCCAGATTTGGCTCCGAGCGACTACTTCTTGTTCCCAAACCTGAAGAAATGGCTTGGTGGAAAAAGATTTGACTCCAATGATGAAGTCATCTCGCAAACAAAGGCCTATTTTGAGGACCTCGACAAATCATTTTTTTTGGAAGGGATAAAAAAATTGGAGAAGCGTTGGACAAAGTGTATAGAGCTCAAGGGAGACTACGTTGAAAAATAAAATTATTGTTTTATCAAAAAATCTGTGTTTTAATCCAAAAGTCACGGACTTATTGACCCGCCCTCGTAGTAGGCATTTCAAGTCCTTCTGATTGATTGCTGAAGTCGCGTTTTCATGTAGATTATGTAACGATTTACGAAAGCAGCTTATAAGTAGTTACAATATTCGAGTAGTGACCCCTTTCGAGTCATAATTGAGTTCCCTGCTGGCCTGTGTTTCATGACATTTTCACCTAAATTGGAGAGTTGTTTTCGATTGCGCAACACCTCAAACCTTTTTGGTCAAACTCCATTAAATGTTCTTGTAACTAAAGGTCTTAGTTACCTGTTAAGTGAAATTTAGAAAACCCGATTAACCTTTATTACGGCTCATATCTTATGCCTATATTGTATCGTAGACTTCGTAGTAATTGGTCCCCACAAAAGAGTTATGGCACTCTTTAAAGGTGTTAGTTACAAGATGTATAAAACGTAGCTTAAGTGAAATGTGATCTAAAGCTAATTGTTAAAAAAAAGATAATAATAAAAGAAATTACAAAAAAAATTAAAACAAACAATAACCAAGCAGAGGGAGAACATAAAAAAACATCGTTAAACTTAGCAAACCAGTTAACTCGTGGATACTCATATCTTATTCGCACACGTAGGGCTTTCAGGCAGATACTCGTACGTGTACGACTGTAGAGAAGAAACATGAATTTCAGAATAAGTCAATTGAGGTTTGAGGTTATTGCGGTATTATCATATTAAATTCAGATTGTTTTTTTTTTTCTCTCTCTATTAATAATTTTGTTTAATTAAATTAAAACCACAGATCAAAGAGTTCACGTGGCCAGTTAGATGAACCGATAAAATTGAGGTAAACTCACTGATGAATGCTGATCATAAATAAAATTCTGGAAGTGTACATATGTACTCGTGTATGTACGACAAAGTGTTCAAGTGTCTATGTATCTGGTAAATTATGAAATTAGAAGTAAAGTAATGAAATATTCATAGAGTTAGAGGGAAAACGTAATTTCTAAACTCAAACATCGCACGGGAGATTCATTACGAGTGTACGACGTTAGTGGTGTACATTATTTGCGATTTATTATTATCAAACCCAAACAAATAAGGAGCGAATAAAGGCAACGATTTTTGTTTTTTGTTAAATTGGATTTAATTTTTAATTAGCAAATGGTTTCTTCATACCAAGACTTTCAATGACTTGCTTTAGATTGTTCTGGAGCCACTAATCAACGACGACACGTCTTCATCTTTCAATTTTCTTTTACATCAGAAGACGGATACCTAGCTGGTATTCCATAATTTAAGCTGAATATGGCCGAGTTTATGTAGCTATCGTACAAGGTGGGCCACAATGTATGAGCCTATTTTCCTGTGCTATGTTGGTTGATTTTTTTGCTGTTTGGTTTTTCAGTTTTCTATTTTTTGACATCTCACGCGTGATTCGTGACATGTGTCAAAGTCAAACAGCATTGCCATTTCTTCATGGAAAGACTAACACCCGTTTACGGTCGTCATAATCGACCTACTGAGCAAGCAATTCAAGCCATTGTAACCAAATTTCGCACCAATTTCACACTATTGGACATCAAACCATCTACCCGTATGCGTAGAGTGCGTACAGAAGAAAATATTGCTGCTTTATCTGCCAGTGTTAATGAAGACCTTGATTTGTCTATTTTTCACCATTCGCAGCAATTGTGCTTGTGTTACTCGACTTCGTTGAAGATGTTACGAACGGATCTTGATCCTAAAGTTTACAAAATACAGTTCGAGCAAGAACTAAAGTCGAAAGACCTGCCACATCGTCGAATTTTCAGTAAGTGGGCCTAATAAAAAGCTGGAGGGAGATCCACATTTTTTTTTATCGAAAAATTGTTTTTAGCGGGGAAACTTATTTCTGGTTGAGTGGGTATGTTAATAAATAAAACTGCTGTATTTGGTCCAGTGTTGCAACTATCTTCTACACATCAATTGTGCTTATAATACGAGTACATCCACATGATAACTGGCCATGGAAAAAAGTTAAAAAGTTCCGAAATATAAACAAGCCTCGGATACGAGCGGATCGACTGTTGACAACCCATGCAAACGATATAAGGACAACGAACTTGGGATATGAAAGTGGAATGTTAGGTCTCTTAACAGGTCACGAGCAGCCGAAAACCTTGCGGAGGCCCTAGAGTGCTTCAAACCAGACATAACCGCCATCCAAGAATGCGATGGAATGGGCCGGACTAAAAAGAGTATGAACAACCGCGATATCTACTACGGCGATCGTTATCGATGGCAAAACCAGCTGCTATTTGGATGCGGATTTGTTGTTGGAGGCAGACTTAGGCAAGAAGTCTTAAGTTTTCGGCATGTGAACGGGTACCTCGAGGCAATTCGCATCAAGGCTTAATTTCAGCGTTGCATATGAGGACTAATGCTGCTTACGAGCTCTATGAGCGGAAGAAGAGAAACGAATACCAGCTTCTCAGGAGGAAAAAGAAAGAGCATGAGAAGCGCGCGGTCAAGGAAATTGAGAGATGCTACTCCAGGAATTAGATTCGGAAGTTTTATCGAAAGTTAAAAAAAAAACATGTAACGGACACAAACCCCGAAACGAAGAGTCGCAGTCGATGCCAAGCCATGACAAGCCAAATACTGCTATCAGGCAGAATGAACCTTTCAACCTAGATGATGTAGACCAACAATTCCATCCACCCGACCTGGATGAAGTGAAGATAGCAATATCTGAAGCCAACCAAACTGCTGCCGAGCTATTCAAAGCGGCAGGCGATGACTTTGTAAGGAGCATACACCAACTGATCTCTGAAATATGGTCGGACGAAAGTATGCCCGATGAATGGAACCTCAGCATTGTTTGTCTGATCCTCAAGGAAGGAGATCCTCTAAACTGCGCTAGCAACAGAGGCATAAGTCTTCTTAACATCGCATATAAGATCTTATCTGCCGTATTGTCTGATAACCTGAAGCCGTTCGTCAACTCCCTATTTAAAGCCGCGTATGACAGCATCTACGGAGACGAGCTATACAGAGCAATGTCTAGTTTTGGCATCCCTGCCAAACTCGTCTGCCTGTGCAGGATGACAAAGGAGAATGCAAGCTGCTCCATCAACGTCGGTAAAGATCTCACCGAGACCTTTGGATTTAGACAAGGCGATGCGCTTTCATGCGATTTTTTCAACATCGTACTTGAAAGAATAGTTCAAAACTCACGAACAAACACAAGAGGCACGATCCTTCAAAAGTACGCATACGCCTACGATATTGACATAATCGAAAGAAAGCAGCGTGCTGTCAGTGGCGCTTTCGCGAGTATTTCGGCCGAAGCGGCGAAAGTTGGTTTAACGCGGGCCAGACCAAGTACATATATGCTGTCAAGCAATAATTTTCGGTCCCGTCTCCATTGACGGTTAGTGGAGGAGGAGATATAACGACGAACTGTATGAATTGTACAGCAACATCGACCTAGCCAATGCTCCGGTCCGAAAAGTTTTCGAATCCGCTCCCAAGGGGCAGCGCAGTAGAGGAAGATCGAGACTCAGGTGGCGCACGCAAGTGGAAGGGGACCTCAGCCAACCAAGTGTGCCAAACTGGAGGCAGCTAGCAAAAGATCGAGCTAGCTGGAGACGCTTGTTGATTGAGTCCCAGGTTCACTCCGGACTGTAGCGCCACCTAAAGTAAGTAAGTATTTGGTCCGACGAGCAACCTCAGGCAATACAAGAGCTGCCAATTCACCCGGAAAAGTGCACTTCTTTGGTGTCCGTATTTATGGCTCGAATTTTTTGAAAGACGACCGTGAGAACAACGTTACCATCAATGGTGCCCGCTATCGTTTAACTCAAAAAAGCATTTTATACACTTTTGCAATTTTCCTGTTTTTTTTTGACAATTAAAAACGCTTAAAAAATCACCCAATAGGATGAAGCGGCCTTTGGTACCACTCTGATTGCACTTCCGATGACCTCGAGCCTACTGGCATTTGAAATTTGGCCTTATGCATATGCCATAAACTACACACAGCACTGGATTTATAAAGGAAAACACCAGCGTACTCCTTTTGTTGGTTTTTGCTTAATCTGACGGGAGCTGGTAATGAAAGCATTTTACGAGTACCATTGATGAAGTTACGGAATTGACTTTTCTATTGATTCTATGTAAAAGGAGATCCTAACCTCCTCAGATACCTATTATCTCATTTCAAGAATTTCCTCGTCACTTAACTTGATTACACTCTTATCATCAAACTTCTAAACCCTTACGCTTTCCCGATAACAGGTGTTAATTAGACGTAGTAATGCAGACTAAATCCGCATAGATTGTGAACACACACATTTAGTTCCGCAAGGCATTTGTACTCAGTATTTGAAGCACACAAAGTCATTATCACCACGTCAAATGTCATCGACCTAATTTAAGGGCTTAACGGACTGTGTAGTGCTTAATATGATTGCCATGTTCGATTAGGTAATGGAAATGGATGACATTGACAGTAAGAATGACGTGAATAGAGAACTTAATTTTCTCTACTTATCCACTGGATTAGATCATGATGAAAAGATAATCACTCAAACCATCTTAGTCATGAGGGATATATCTAATACATTTCACCACATGATACAATGGATTACTCACTGTTTGCCCATCTTTGCTGTTTTATCATTATGATATCATTTGATGGACTTTGGTCTTAACCCTGGCTTAACTGAGAAACGCCATCAACAAAACAGAACAGAGCAAGTAAGTAATGAGTAAGTAATGTTCTTTGTTTGGACTTCATTGTGTCTAGACTGTTGATCCCATCTCTGCTTGACGTGTTCAAATCTCAAACAAAGAGATTCTGACTATAATTTTGTTTTCCCGTAAATTAAATAAAAATCTGACAGATTAATGGAATATGCTCATAAGAGTGCGTGTTGTAAGCAATTAACGTCAAGGTTACGCAATTGCTGGCAAAGAACACGTCAGTTGGCGTTTAATTTTTGCAAATACAATTTCGAATATTTTGACTACAAAAAAAAAACAAAACTTTATGAAGGAAATCAACTTCATCGTAATAATGACACATGACATACAGTGTGATCTACAGGAAGGTGGACTTGCGTTGTTTTTTTAGTTTTAATTGTGAAGTACTCAAGAGCAGGACTACTGAAGGTATACATGACGTTTTGCTATCCTTTAAGACAAACATATTTTGTAGGACCAAACCATTGCATAAGGACATTGAACAGGGCTGATACAGGGTCCTCTGTGCAGTCCTTCTTTTTTAGTTTTACCAATTCCAAAAAATGTGGTGTACTTTTGCGACAGATAAAAATAAAAACAACGACGGATGAAAAGGGTGTACATTTCGTTGCAGTATCTTAAAAAAATTAAAAAGGAAAAAGCCTCTCGCCTAGCGTTTGTTAAACCGAATTACAAATCCGACAAAAATTTTAACGAACTTATTCCTGGTTGCAACGACTTTCTAAAGGGTTTGAAGTTACAAAACGACCAAACTTGTGTCAAAAAATACCACAGGGATCCAAGAAGGGAAATTAACGCCGTTGGCCATTTCTTTAAGGATTAGAAGCTCTTCCTGAGCCTCCATTTACAATTTACAATGACATTCAAGATGTCTGCTCTTTGAACAAGGCCAATCTGATTACACACATTCCACTTCCCCAATGCTTCCATATTAAAGTGCTAGGTCTTGAGAATTTCAGCGTATGAATGCGGCAAAATCTCTTCTCTCTTTGAGTGCGCCACTCAAAGGTTATATCTTTAGTGTTATCGATGTTGTGGACCAAATATGTGAAAATGTGATGGACAATTTGATTAAGAAGATCGTGATGCGCAACAGGAATCGTAGATGTCATTTCGATGATATTGATTTCCATTTCTAATCTCTTTCGTCTATCCCTTTCACAAGAAGGATTTCCGTAGATTTGAGAAACCTCTTTCATAATCCCGATCCACAAAAAAGTATCAAAGAATACAATAACAAACTATCGTCCCATCGCAAGCTCTCCTATATACCAAAAATCTAAGTATTTTGTATGAAGATCTAAACTTCCAATGCAATTTGCTTATTTCCCTTACACAACATGGCCTCCTGAAGAGCAGGCCAACCACTACACATCTCGTTGAATTCGTATTCTTAGCTTTCTAAGCACTAGAGAATGGTAATGAAGTCGATTTAATTGCAACCGTTTTAAGCAATGCCTTTGATAAAATCCCCATCGTCTTATACTCTTCAAATTGTCTGCTATCGGCTTTGAACCCAAACTGTTGAAATAGATTTTCACTTCACTGGAAAACCGTTTCTACAGTGTTCGTTTTAGGTCAGTCCATTCGGCTCAATTTTTGGCCACCTCTGGAGTTCCACAAGGTAGCCATCTAGGTCCTCTTCTTTTTATACTAACCATAAACGATCTCAATAGGATTATCAAACACTTGTTTTCCTTTACGCCAGCGATACCAAATTTTTGAAAACCATTTCCTCACCCTATGACTCCTTCCTCCTTCAACAAGACCTTGATGGTGCCTCGAAAATTGTTTAGGACTTTATATTGCCAAATGCCAGTCTTTTTCACATAAGTGGCGCCAATCTCCTTTCCGACTCTACCTTCTCAAACAATCAAAACAATTTTTTCTTACAATTTAGAATGAAACTTTTTATTCGAAACCTATTATAAATGGTAAAAGACGTGAAGACTATGGATGTCACGATCCGACATTGATTTTATGCTCCCAACTACTTTTTAAATTTTTTGAAATATACTTTAAGTGCTTCTGATGCTGGGACGTGAGCTTGGTATAAATGTCTTCAGCATGATGTTGAAGAAATCAGGTTATATGATGTTCTTAACATTTATTTACTAGTGTTAAGCGTTGTCTCTGCTAAACCTTGACCAGAAAAACGAAGTTGGTACATCTGCTGTTGATATTCCCTCTAAATCTCTAAATGTCATAGCTTGACATTTGCAAAAGCTATTGTACGTAGTCAAGAGTACATCTATCTCTGTGTGTTTGGCGATTTTTTTACAATTTACAACAACGAACTTGTATTAAATTTTGCGTAAAAAACGGATTTAATAGTGCGCGAACGTTGGAAATATTGGAAAAGTTTTTCGGCAACGATTCTCTAAAGAAAACGGTCGTTTACCAGTGGTACGAGCTGTTCAAAAGTGGTCGTGACTCAATCGAAGATGATGAACGCAGTGGTAGACCATCGACATCGAAAACCGACGAAAACATTGATGAAGTAAAAGAAATGTTGGTCAATAACCGCAAATTAACAATCAGAGAGATAGCAGAGGACTTGAACATGGCCTATGGATCCGTCCAAGACATTTTGGTTAATGATTTGGGTTTCCGTCGTGTAGCAGGAAAGTTGGTGCCAAAAGACTTCAATTTCATGCAAAAAGGAGACCGTGTTGATGTCCCAAAAGAGATGATTTGCGAGGCTGAATCCAATCCCACATTCATCGAAAGGATCATTACTGGAGACGAGACGTGGGTTTATGAGTACGGCACGCCATCCAGACATCAATCAAGTGAATGGCGTTCACCAAATGAGCCGAGACCAAAAAAACCACGTCGTTTCCAGTCAAAAAAGAAAGCAATGCTCACGGTTTTCACAGATTACACGGGGTGTAGTACATCATGAATTTTTGCCAGAAAGCCAGACAGTAAACAAAGAGTATTATTTTGGCGTTAAGAGACGTTTCCAGAAGCAATTCGCCGAAAGAGACCAGAATTGTGGGCATAAAACTCGTAGATTTTGCACCAAAAATTTGATTTTTTGACGAAAAATGCAACAAATAGCATCCAACAGCCACCGAATTCACCTGATTTAGTTCCCTGTGACTTCTTTCTGTTCAATCGAGTTAAAAAACCACTACGAAGAGCGCGTTTCAGGCGCCGAGAGGAAGTAATGGAAAAATCGCCAACACACACAGAGATAGAGGTACTCTTGGCTACGTAACTTTTGCAAATATCAAGCTATGACGCTAAGATTTAGATGGAATATCAACAAAAGAAAAACAGAACTCAATTCGGAACAATGGGAGCGCCACACGCTCAAGTATTCGTACTAGCCTCATTGAAAAAGACCGATTGTTGTCGACAAACAAACAAACAATGTCAAGCGTCTTGAACTTCGAGATTGTCATTGAATCGAGTCCTGAGTAAGTTAATGTAATTAAATGAGTTAATAGATAGTATGATACGTAGCGCCATCCTTCTTGTACCACACATAGTCCGGATTATTGTTATCCACATTTTCGAAGAAAAAAAAAATTAGTGATCGCTGTCTGGTAATGTTACTTATTGACTAGATCGTAAGCTCCCTCTTCATTTTTGAGAAACTGGAGATCGATTTTTTGGTTTAAATAAGAGTCGACTTAAAGATGTTCAAAATCCCAATCCACTTTGGTGGTTTAGGCTTCCGCATCGGCGACGTTACTGGATCTTTTACTCCACTTGAATTCTCATTGTGTATTGCTTTTGCGCAGTACGTGAACGTGTTGTTTGTTTTGCGCCATAAACTTTGATTGAATTTTTTTTTACAAATAGCGAGCTCAGTTAGTCGATAATGAAGACCAAAACAATCACGTCATCTTCTAAACATGCTTTATAAATTGCATGCCTTCATTTGCACCTATATTGCTCTTGCGTTTTGATATCGCTATCCAGGATGGATGAAGATACTTTCAATCGTTGTCCATTCCAATTCTGCTCGACAGATTTTTCATGTGCTGGAAAAGTACCTTTCCTCGTTATGGAATTTGTGAGAAACCTAGCACATCAAATGTCGCCAGTTATTTTTAGGATTCCATTATGGGGCTAAAAGTTTTTTACAGCATTGTAAATGTATTCTGATGCTTATACATTCATTGAGACCAGGATACGGATGCCTGGCCAACGCTTATGTGTTTCATAAATACCAATTCAGAACTTGTGTTGAAAGTACAAGCTGTAGTCTATGTATGTGTCGAGGCCGATCTGAAACTTCTTGACGATCTAAGGGTCGCGGGTTGAAACCAACGGGAGTACTATTCTGAAAATCTAGGTTTAAACCCCACTTACCACTAGGGGGCCTATCTCTAACAAATCAGACACTGGCCTGTCCTGTAACTCAACAGGACCTATGACCGCCAGCCTGTAAGTGGTCAAATCGTTGAAATCTTCGGTGGCGTCAATCGGAAACCGTTTACAATTTTTAGTGCTCCGTCCTCGTTCATTATTAGTCTACGTTAATGATGATCATAGCCTTAGTATTTGGGCAGGTCCCACCATAAGGTAAATGGTGAGCCAACCTTATGGCAATTACAAATGGACCATCACGGCTTTTGCAAGCGACCATCCGAAGGTCAAAATTATCGAAGAATTTTAGAAGAATAAATAGGTCAATGGCCGTAATTTCAGTTCGGATGTTATGTTTGAGATTCTGAATTGTCGCTGTGTTATGGGCATGTTACTCTTCAAATAACCCCACACAAAAAAGTCTAAAAGTGTCAAGTTGCATGACCTTGGAGCCCAATCAACTTCTCCTCTAACTGAAATAATGAGATCTTTACATTTCGTATGCAATAAATTGATTAATTGGTGGCTTGAGTGGGCGGTAGCACCATTCTGTTGAAACCAGATTCGTCCAGAACCGATTCATTAAATTATGGAAAAAAAAAAAATAACCGGTCAACATGTTGCGACAACGTCCTCCATTCACTGACTTTTTTGGGATGCATTGGTTTTTCGTTAATCTCGGTCCCCAGAGACGACAATTTTGTTTATTTTCGTACCCATCAATTCAAAAATGGGCTTCATCGGAAAAGATCAAATTCGATGACAAAAATCCAAAATTCAGCTAACAAATCAGCGAGGTCGTAGATGGTCCAAAGGCTTCAATTTTTGTACAATTTGGATTTAATTGTCGTGAAAGTGTGGATCAACTTTTAAAATTCACCGTAAAGTACCATAGAGTGAGGCCCAATTGTTGACTTCGGTTTTGAGCACGTGTACGTGTTGGACACGAGTACGTGTTGTTACTGATATGGAGTTTGTCCCGATGCCGAACCAGTTTCTTCAAAACCCTTCACCTTTGAACAAATTCCGGACTCACTGGAGCGATTATGTTGACTGAAAAATTGACGAATTTTACAAAATGTTATTTTTATAGATAGACTATTTTCGTATTAAGATTGAATAATAAAAATGCGTGGTAAACGACTTTATGATTAAAATTGCCAATGATTGTATGACATTTGTCAAAAAGATCAGCCACATTGAATTCAGTAAATGACTGTATTTGACAGCCAACATCCACACCATCTGTTGGCTTACCTTTTACATTCGGACATTCAGAATGCTGTTTATCTTGAAATCGCTTTTGGAGGAAGAGTAGTGCTCAAGGTGTTTTTTTAACTTGAGACATCCAAATTACTCGAAAAGTACGAAACATCGCGAAAAATGTTTCAGACAAAAGTAACAAGGCTCTGAAGGGGACATCAGGTGGTGACCACGAGTTTGACCTTGAGACCCATTTTCAAGGTCAAACGAAGGTCACTTTTGATTTTTCAAATGATAATTCCTGATTTTCATTGTTCAGTCATACTGCTCGTAGGCTTGTCATTTGTTTTAACTTACTGCGTTTAGCATAACCCAGAAACAACGACGTGGACGAAGCAGTATTTTGTTTCCTTTGGTAGAGTGGGTCCCCTTGCCACCCACTGTTGAATCATTGAATTCTTCCCATTTCGACGTTTATTTCCCGAGACTACTTCAACAAATGCTCGAAAATGTGACCATTCACTTCAATACACTTGTCTATCCGCGCTCTAAATGAACCAACAGAACTGAGAAGTATTTCTGGCGTAATCTTCCGTCAAGCTTCAGTTATTCGTCTTTTCATGTCCTCACGTGTTGTTGGTTTTTTCTGTAAACTTCACATTTTAAGTAACCCCACAAGAAGAAATCAAGTGACGTAAGATCAAGCGATCTAGCAGGCCATTGCCTCGGACCCCCTCGTCCGATCCATCGTTGATGTTTAATACGCCCCGGGCTACTTGGGAATAATGGGCTGGACAACCATCATGTTGAAACCACATTGTTTTTGTTTGTCGCAACTCCAATGGCAGTTCTTCTTGTAATACTGGAAGATGGTCCCGCAAGAAGTTTGCATACTTTTCGCCATTCAAGTTGCCTTCAATAAAATATGGACCTATTAATTTATCCCCAATAATTCCGGCCCAAGCTAGGGTGCAAGGTGCTTGGGTGCAAGGTGCTGGCGTTCACCTTGTCGCAATCAAGGGTTTTCGGTAGCCCAGTAATGCATATTATGTCGATTGACCGTACCGTGATTGGTGAAAGTCGACTCATCAGAGAATAACACCTTGGCGAAGAAAAGGGGGTCTCGTTCAATTTGCTGAAGTGCCCATTGACAAAAGGAAACCCGGTTGCGAAAATGTCACTAGAAAGTTCTTGATGCATTGAAAGATGATAAGGATGGTATTTATGCCGGTGCAATATCTTACAGACAATCGTTTGAGAAATTCCTGATTCACGACTTATTTGGCGAGTGCTAATGTGAGGATCGTGTGCAACGGCAGCTAACACTGCTATTTCATTGTCCTCAACAGCCACCCTATCTGACCGATTCCTTTTCTTTGGTTGCACACTTCCTTCACCAGTGAATTGTTGGATGACCCGATAAAAGGAAGCGCGCGTAAAGAGCAACAGCACCTTCGATGTTCCTTCCACTTTCTCCATAAATCAATATCATTTCAATTTTCTCTTGAATTGAAATAGCCTGCATTATTAATCTGGAAAACGTTACTAATAACAATCAGTTCCTCAAAACAAATATCGAACTTCTAACACCCTAACAACATTGGAAACCGATTAATGATTTAGGCGTGCCAGTGCAGTGGTATCTAGCACTGAATGAATAAGACCTCTGAGACAAAGTCGTGTGCCCCATTGAGGAATACGACTAAGCAATGAAATCAGGAATTATCATTTGAAAAATCTAAAGTGACCTTCGTTTGACCTTCAAAATTGAGCTCAAGGTCAAACTCGTGGTCACCATCTTATGTCCCCTTCAGAACCTTGTGACTTTTGTCTGAAACATTTTTCGAGTAACTTGGATGTCTCAAGTTAAAAAACTCACCCTGTATATGCCTTTAAACTGCCTTCAAACGGAGATGTCTTTCTTGCTTTCGACAAAGGACAATCTTAACGTAGCCTTCACCTCATAATATTTAACAAAGTCCCCATCCTACTTTAAGGGACATTTGTTAAAAGTTAATGAATACTAGGCAGTCGTTAACATGTTTCAAACTTTGCCACAGCTAATTGTTCTACTGCACGTAATCCTTTATGGTGTCCTTGTGTATTCAATATGCTTATGCATCCATATTTTGCTTTCTTGCACAAGTCAAACTGTTCCATTATTTTGCATGGCCAGATTTGAAATTCAAACCATAAGTTCAAGTTTGATGGCGGAACAACAATACGTATGTTAACTGCATTTGTTGCACCATACTTGATACCTTGATGCACACAAAAGCAGCTTCATTATTATTATCAAATACGAGGGCGGGTCAATAAGTCCGTGACTTTTTGACTGCGTCAGTTAGTTTGTGTTTGACAGCTATTTTTATCAGACTACTCACTAATTTGAGGAGAAAATGGAAAAAAGTGAATTTCGTGTGCTTATTAAGCATTATTTCTTGCGAAAAAAAACAATTACCGAGACCAAGGCTAAGCTTGATAGATACTATGGGGACTCTGCACCATCGATTTCAATTGTAAAAAAGTGGTTTACTGAATTTCGTTGTGGCCGTACAAGCACTGAAGATGCCGAACGTCCTGGACGCCCAGTTGAGGTCTCTACACCCGAAACAATCGAAAAAAATTCACGATATGGTGTTGGCCGACCGAAGATTGAAAGTGCGAGAGATTGTGGAAGCCATAGGGATCTCGCATGGCTCAGTGGTTTCAATTTTGAATGATCACTTGGGCATGAGAAAGCTTTCCGCAAGATGGGTGCCGCGTTTGCTCACAGTCGACCACAAACAAAACAGTGGGTTTCTAAGGGTGAATCGGCGCCAAAGAAGGCCAAGGTTGGTTTGTCAGCCAATAAAGTTATGGCGACTGTTTTTTGGGATGCACGCGGGATAATCCACATTGACAACCTTCAAAAGGGAAGAACAATCAATGGAGAATATTATGCTAACTTATTGGACCGATTCAATGACGATTTGAAAAAAAAACGAACTCCTTTGGCCAAGAAAAAAGTTCTTTTCCACCAAGACAATGCAAGAGTGCACACATGTGCAGTTGCCATGGCAAAAATCCATGAATTGGGCTATGAATTGCTCCCTCATCCACCCTATTCTCCAGATTTGGCTCCGAGCGACTACTTCTTGTTCCCAAACCTGAAGAAATGGCTTGGTGGAAAAAGATTTGACTCCAATGATGAAGTCATCTCGCAAACAAAGGCCTATTTTGAGGACCTCGACAAATCATTTTTTTTGGAAGGGATAAAAAAATTGGAGAAGCGTTGGACAAAGTGTATAGAGCTCAAGGGAGACTACGTTGAAAAATAAAATTATTTTTTTATCAAAAAACTGTGTTTTAATCCAAAAGTCACGGACTTATTGCCCCGCCCTCGTACCTATAATAAACAGAATTTTTAAAATAAAGTTCTGCTAGAAATGTTAGCTCTATTTATGTCTACAATATTTGACTTTCATCTTAAACCTTTATTTACGAACGTGGTTAGTAATATTTTGTTCGGGTGCTGAAAAATATCATCTTTCTATTATATGCGACGCTTTTTAAAGCAATGTAATACCTAGATGCTCGAAAGTACATCTATAGAATTTATAGAAATTCCAAACAAATGGGATTCGTCGGAATTGTATTTATTAGTCGGTTAGATCATTATACAGTCCCTTGATTGTTGGTTTATTCATTTGGTTTCTGAAACTCAAGGCTTATGTCAATTAAATTAACATACTTTCCGAGAATTGTAAACATGCCTTCATTCATTAAAGTATGTGTAAGACTTTGGAAACACCTTCAAGGTTTGAAAATATCACAGGTGTGTAGCAGACTTTGCTTTCTAGAAATATTTTTCCGAACGCCATGACCAAATTTTAAATATTATCCAACTCTAATATTTATTCTAAATAGTTTTTGACACTCTATGTTTCTATATTTCAAAACATTGCGTCAATGCAGTGTATTTTGTTTTCTTAAATCGCTGATTCCAGGCTTATTTGCATTGTATGTGTGTACATCGAAGACATAGTAGTTAATCTGTCTGGTGATGTTGAGTATCCAAAGAGTCCCGATCAAAGTAATTCTGTTTGCTAATTTGTTTAGAAAAAAATCTTTTGCTGCAGATTATGAAACTCGGTCGTAAATTTAAGTCACAAGCCAGGATTTTTCTGTTCCGTTTGTATTTATGGTGAATGGATGAGAAGGATTCAACCAAGAAATGTACGGTATGCTCAGGGTCATCGGTCTACTTAAGCGTCTACGAATCTTTTGTTTATCATAGCCGATCCAAGTTGAGTGTATGGACGCCAAAGCTCTGTTTCAAAGGGTCTTCGAGTTGAAAGCGTATTCAAGTGAAAGTGGACATCAATGAAATTAGAGTGTGACTTTAGGGGCAGTTGGCATATCGAGCTAGTGGAAAGAGGGGTGAGATTGAGGCAAGTTTTTCGACGTCTGAATTAGCGGTACCACAATCGGAGTGGAAAAAGTTCTTCGAAAATTGGTTCAAACGCATGCAAAAGTGAGAATATCTTGAAACTTAAGTAGTAACTTTCGTATGTAGCGGAAACTTAGGAAACTTAAAGTTCTTCCTCCAACATCCGACAGTTCGTAACAGGTGCTCATGCTTTTTTCGACCATCATACTGCGATTCTTGGATGACTATGATGCCTCTTCGAAAAGTCTAGGCTTTAACTGGCAATCGAATATCTCTGAGTTTCGTTCTAAAAATCATAAGATCTGGCCCAACGAATAAGCTTAAATCGTGAGGAAGAAGTTATTATTGCCCATCACTAGCTACTACACGGGTTGACTAACCATCGCTTCTCACTCGGACGGTCAAGGTTCGAATCCTACTCATGACAAGTTTTTCATTGTGTACTTGGAACTCAGTCAGAAAAATCTGCGTGTGAAGGCATAACACTGGCATGTAATTTTGGCTGTTGTAGAGTGCGACTTCCCATTTGAGCTTTTCTTTGTAGTTTTTAACGGGTTTAGCAATGTGAGGCCGAGCGTTGTCATGCTGTAGAATCACTTATTCGTGCCTCGGCTCGTATTGTGGCCGTTTTTCGCGTAGTGCTTGGCTCGTTCGCATCATTGAAGTCCATACCATTCCCGAGTGATGGTTTCATTGGGTTTCAACAGTTCATAATAAATAACACCGACCTGGTCCCACCAAATACACAGCATAGTGAATATTCGTGGAAAGTCCTCATGACTTTTTCTCTTTGAGTTGCTGTAATGAATCCATTTTCCATCACCCTTCTTTTTTTTGCCGCTGGAGCAGTTGTTCATGGGCGGAAAAACGACGCCCAACGTCCCTTAGCTTTAACTCATAACGAACCGATGTTCCTTGCTTTTGAATCATTCCCAATCATTGCAATCGATTGGAAATGGCGTGGGGGGTAACTGCTAATGCTGAGCCAAGCTCTTCTTGCGTTTGGCTCGGATACTCATCGAGCAATGCCTCCAATTCAGCGTCTTTGAAGGATTTTGGCCTTCCTTTACACAGACGGTCGTCAACATCGAAATCACCGCCTTTAAAGTGACGGAAACAAGCACGGCACATTGTTACACTTAGACCAGCATCTCTGTAAACTTTTAAGATGTTTCGATGCGCTTTAGACGCCGTTTTCTTCGAAATAAAGAAGAAAATCAACACAAGTGATAATTATTTGGCAAAAAATCAGACATTTTTACACTACCAAAAGTGCGAAAACGGTTCATAACGTTTTGGATATGTCAAGATCGACCAGCACTTACTACTAGATCCATCTATTGATGAGAACTAAGTTGCATACCTAATACAATACCAGCAAGATTTGGGCATAGAATGATGGTCTTAACGCCGTAAAGGTGCTTTAAACACAAACAGCCTATATCATAAAATCACAAGATTTCGGCCAAATGACATTTAAACTGCGTGTGGTAATCTTTTGGCTTGTAAATTGATGCCATTTCAAAACCGTCTCCTTATATAATCCCATAATGACCCACGAAATACGTTGCATCATCAATCACCACAGCTTTATGTACATAGATATGCAAACTACTTGGTTACGCTAAACATTAATCTGTTAACCTTCTATCCAGATTGTTCTGCAACTCCATTTACATATCTCGTCTGCGGCATAAATCATTCTACAATGCTGGATCTAATGTATTCTCTGTCAATACCCAATCCTTGGTTACATCAAATCTATCAATCTAACCATCCCCAATGCATTGTCTATCAACTTGCACAGAGATACGAGTACCTACATGCGAATTTTTATTCATTGTACGAGTATGTAACCCCAATTACTGCCCACTCAACCCTCTCCATTCCTGGCAATGACAAATATAACGACAAATCGTAACATGGGTAGAAATCACACATTTTCAAATCGATTCTTGACACCGTTAACGTGACACACCTGCAGAAAGGGTAACAAGTGGGTGCATCTAACCCACTTGTGCAAGCTGCTCCACTAATTGCATTAACCGTGTGTAGACAAAATCACTATTTACAGCAACTTGACGGAGCACAAAACCCCTAGACCCCACCTTTGCAAGGAAAATGTACGATTATTCAAGGGCTGCCTGTCGAACTATGACACTAATGAAATTGTCACATCGCTTTACATACTCGTATTTAAGGGTAATCCTATTATGAAGTAGGTTTAGGCCGTAAGGAAGCATTGAAATGCATGTACTAGGCACCTTCTGCCTTCCATATTCGAATAAATGATGGAATTTATCGATTTTCGGCGACAGGCAGGAGAGAATAGTTTTTTTCTTTATTTTAGGAAAATGAAGTTGTCAGTATTTGAACACTCATCAATCGATCAATCAGTCAACCAATTGGCTAAAGAAAATAATGTTAAAGAAAAAAGATTTTAATCTTCTAAGGGAGGAATCCATAAATCACGGCCATCGATTCAGCACGGCCCGGCCTTGATGGCCTCCCAAAACATTTGGCGCCGGTTTTAAAAATAATGATTATCACATTATCTTTCATAATGATTCTGATAGTTGTTCATCAAGGTGGCAAAATAGGGAAAATTATATTTAGATATTAAAGTAATTGAAGTGCCTTTTAATAGAACTTCAAGAGAGGCGATGCTTTTTACCGGTGGAGGCTGAAGATGACATGTCGATGAAAATTTTCTTTTCCGATCATCAGGCCAGCTGACACTGACAGCTATTATGTGCTCAAAAATTTCACAGACACTGAGTATTATATTTTGATGGTACGCTGAACAACGTTTCGAAATATGTATTGCAAAGTTACTTCCAAATTAACTACTGTATTGCCGAAACAGCGCAAATTTCAAAAAAAATTGTCGCTCGAAATAATGCTTCAACTGTAGCTGGTGTACGCAAGATTTGAAAAAAAAGTTCGTCGGACTGGTTTGCTGATTGCTTACCGAACATATTCCCGTGTTCGATGTGTGCACTTCACGAAAAATATTGTCAAAAGTGTGCGCCTAAGCCCGAGAACCTCAACTCGCCAAAGATCTCAGCAATTGAACATCAGTCGCACTAGACTGAGGAGAATTGTGCATAAAGATCTTGAATTATTTTCTTACAAGGTCCAATTGAAGCAAAATCACCACCCGCTTCGTTATCGCTTCTCTGTACGGGCCTTAGAGCAGCTCGAAATTGACGACATCATTACCATTTCAGATGAGGCGCTTTGTAAACATCCGTATTTAGGATTTGGAAAATTCGTACGTAGTCCATTTTTTTCCCCAGATGACAAGAGAAGAACGTTATAATCAATGGAGAGCGTCACCGAGGCATGATTAATTTTTTAAGGCCCGAAATTGAGAATTTCGACTTGGAAAAGCTACGGCTCCAGTAAAATGGGGCTACGTAGTACACAAGCTGTCCACAAATCGATTTATTGCAGACTACCGGTAAGTTCAAAGATCGTGTATTCAGCCTTTATGGTGATGCTGCTTGATTCCCCGAAGATACGGTTTGACGATGGTGGACCTATTTTTTGTAGGAAGCCATTAAAGATCGATGCTATGTGAACAATTCAGAGACGATTCATGAAAACGATTCAAAAACAATATTGATCAAGTTATTCGCGAAATTGGGCCGAAACCATCGAAAATGTCTTGAAAAATTGGGTTGGCCTTATTACCCCCTTACTGTGGCTTGTGAAAAGACTTGGCGGCGTATTAAGCTGCAGCGCCGGGCTCCTCTTCGAAACAAAAAATTTCTGAACGGCATGGAGCTCCGTTCTTGATTTCTTTGCACTTCAGTTTCGCCGGGCCTGTGCGATACCATGTTGACTCAGTCAATTGCTCTTGGCAAGCAAATGTGCCTTGATTAATTTGGTTACGGTACCGATTTCGTTGACCTTCAACAGCAGGCAATTGCAGGCCTTCTTCTTGACAGTCAAATCATCACCGACAATTTTTTTTGATGTACGAGTATTGGTACTCATGTTGGTCTAGGCATCCTAATAATCCTGATCGAAGGGATCTTCAATGCTGGCAATGGGGAATTCCTTAATGAATTCTTGGTACAAGTTGGTCAATTTGTCGGCGGTCAACCAACCACAATGACTTGTCGCTATTGGGGTTCTTGAAGTGCAAATCGTATAGACCATCCTTGTAGAATTCAGAAGCAGCAACATTCATGCCGATTTCGACTGTGCCAGAGTATCTCCGCTTGGCGATGGCATCCTGAATCAACATCAAAGCTTCGTCGGTTTTTTGAATATTTGGAGCGAAACCACCCTCATCCCCGACCGTGGTAGCATCCAAACCATATTTATCCTTGATGACCTCCTTCAAGTGATTGTACTCAGTGAATCATAAATTTCTGCATGGCACACTTGTTGCTACGAGGGCGGGTCAATAAGTCCGTGACTTTTGGATTAAAACACAGATTTTTTGATAAAAAAATAATTTTATTTTTCAACGTAGTCTCCCTTGAGCTCTATACACTTTGTCCAACGCTTCTCCAATTTTTTTATCCCTTCCAAAAAAAATGATTTGTCGAGGTCCTCAAAATAGGCCTTTGTTTGCGAGATGACTTCATCATTGGAGTCAAATCTTTTTCCACCAAGCCATTTCTTCAGGTTTGGGAACAAGAAGTAGTCGCTCGGAGCCAAATCTGGAGAATAGGGTGGATGAGGGAGCAATTCATAGCCCAATTCATGGATTTTTGCCATGGCAACTGCACATGTGTTTGTGGTCGACTGTGAGCAAACGCGGCACCCATCTTGCGGAAAGCTTTCTCATGCCCAAGTGATCATTCAAAATTGAAACCACTGAGCCATGCAAGATCCCTACGGCTTCCACAATCTCTCGCACTTTCAATCTTCGGTCGGCCAACACCATATCGTGAATTTTTTCGATTGTTTCGGGTGTAGAGACCTCAACTGGGCGTCCAGGACGTTCGGCATCTTCAGTGCTTGTACGGCCACAACGAAATTCAGTAAACCACTTTTTTACCATTGAAATCGATGGTGCAGAGTCCCCATAGTATTTATCAAGCTTAGCCTTGGTCCCGGTAATGATTTTTTTTCGCAAGAAATAATGCTTAATAAGCACACGAAATTCACTTTTTTCCATTTTCTCCTCAAATTAGTGAGTAGTCTGATAAAAATAGCTGTCAAACACAAACTAACTGACGCAGCAAGTTTAAATTTTGACAGGAGTCAACTGACATATGCCTGTTGACAGGAGCAGTGTTGCTGTTTCAGTAAAGAGGTCAGAAATTCAAAAAGTCACGGACTTATTGACCCGCCCTCGTAGCATGGCTGTCACCGTTAACACTAAAAACTGAAACTGACAGAATGCTGTTCTTGTTGCAAGCCAAGACGGACGAGATTGGCAGGGATGCCAAAACTAGACATTGCTCTGTATAGCTCGCCTTCGTAGGTACTGTCTAATGCGGTCTTAAAATCGGTAAGGAGGTGGTGTGTATTGATCTGAAGCTCGTTGGTTTTCTCGAAGATCTGCTGTAGTGTGAATACGATAAATAAGATCTTGTATTCGATGTTAAGAAGACTGATGCCTCTGAAGTTGGCGCAGTTCAGAGGGTCTCCTTTCTTGAGGATCGGATAAACAATTCTGAGGTTCTATTCATCGGGCATACTTTCGTCTGACCATATTTTAGAGATGAGTTTGTGTATGCTCCTTACCAAGTCATCGCCTGTCGCTTTGAAGAGCTCGGAAACCGGCTGTCAGCTCCAGTAGCTTTGTTGGACTTCAGCTTAGAAATTGCTATCTTCACTTCAACCAGGTCCAGTGGACGGAATTGTTGATCTACATCGTCCAGGTTGAAATGTTCATTCTGCCTGACAGCGATAGTTGTTCATTTCTACAGGCTTCATTTCGGGGCTTGTGTCCGTGTCTTGTTTTTTTTACCTTTTCGTAAAACTTCCGAATCTCATTCCTGGAGTAGTATCTCTCAATTTTCCCGACCGCGCGCTTATTATGCGTTTTCTTTTTCCTCCTAAAAGGCTGGTGTTCTTGTCTCCTTTTCTGCTCATAGAGCTCGTGAGCAGCTCTAGTCTTTCTTTGCAGCGCCGCATTGCGTGCGTTTTCTTTAGCTGCATATGCTTGCCGGCATTCATCGCCAAACCAGGGGTTTCGTTGTGGTGGTCGAGTGAAACCAAGCACATCAGAAGCGGCACCTCTGATGGTTTTTTCCCAGTATTGCCACTGGTATTCGATGCTTGATGCTGTCGGTCAGGGACCTCTTAAGAGATTAAAAGAGAGTCTCGATCGGAAAAAGATTTAGCAATCTCTTGCAATTTTAGCCATCTGACGTCAATATTCTTCACAATATAAACTTGTCTTGGCGTTTTTCGGGATATAAACACCCGTACCTTGGCAAAAACAAGGTAGTGGTGGATGTTGGCTCTTCGGAACGTTCGGACATCCATAATACTGGAGGAGTGTCTCGCTTCTTTCGCAATGTGGTCAATTTAGTTGACGGTTGATTGATCATGAGTTCTCCAAATCTTGTGAATATCGAGATGAGGGAAACGGGTGCTAGCTACGACAATATCTCGTCCCGCCCGAAAGTCGATTAGTCTGAATCCGTTAACGGGGGTGGTGTCGTGCAGGCTCTATATGCGAGAGTGTTACCAAAGATGAGCTCTCTTCATAGCTTTGCATTAAAGTCGCCGAGGACAATTTTAATGTCATGGCTAGGGCATTGATCGTAGGTCTTGATCAAGGGCTCATAGAAGGCATCTTTGATGTCGTCATTTTTCTTCTCTGTGGGGGCGTTGTTGGAAAATTTAGCCTTGATGCGGATTGCTACGAGGCTCTCGCTTACATGCCGGAAGCTCAGGACTTCTTGTCTTAGTCTGCATCCGACAACAAATCCGCATCCAAATAGCAGCTGATTTTGCCGTCGATAGCAATCGCCGTAGTAGATGTCTCAGTTTTTCATCCTCTTTTTGTACAGCCCATCCCATCGCATTTCTTGGTGGCGGTTATGTCTGCTTTGCAGCAGTCTAGGGCCTCCGCTAGTTGTTCGGCTGCTCGTGGCCTGTTAAGGGACCTAACATTCCACTAACAATCCTATTACCGATAAATGGGTGGAAGTAAATGATACTTAGTCGCATGTCCTTTAAATTTTATTTTTTATTTTACGTGCATATGAATGCACCATTTACAGTAATTTTGATAATGTTCTTCTCTTTCTTGTTTATATTAATTATTTCTTTGTTTTTATCTTTTCTAGAAACTACAAATACGCCGATGATACAACGTCCCGAGACAGTGACTCCCTCATTCAAGAATATGGAAACTTACCTTCAGATGAGATCAACACCTACTGCTGGCGACACCCTAAAGTTCGTGAAAATTGGCGAACAGTTCTTGCAGCAGTCACACTACTTCTAGTTGGTACTGGACTCTTTGTAATGGGCACCTTCGCTGTGGCTGATCCAACGAAAACCTCACAAGGTGTTGTGTTTTTTGTTGCGGGTCTTATTTGCTTCATACCAGGAGCATATCATGTAGTCTACATCTGGTTGGCAGCCAAAGGATATCGAGGGTTTGACTTCTATCATCTGCCTTTGTTTACATAAAAGCAAAAATACTCATCCCACATAGGCAGCTGGGATTTAATCGGACCTGTTAAATTTATTTTATTACGAATGTTTCACTTATTTTATATATTTTAACTATAAAATATTTTCGAAACTACAATTAAACAAAATAACACATAAAATATTAAGTTAACTGAAGTGACTGCAAAAAAAAAAAAACAAAAAATTATCGAATGATTTTTTTGAACCCTGTTCCGTCTGATTTTTCATTTTTTTTTTACTAATTTTGTTTTTGACTTAAATTATTATTTAAAATTTAATTAAGGAAGCAATTTATATGGACTTTTGTTTTATATTTTTTTTCCCCCTTAATTTCAAAGTGATTGGGATACGATTTTATTTTTAAATTTTATTTGTATACCTTTTATAAACTTACTTAACTGGAAAGACTTTAGTTAAAATATACAAAAAAAAAAAAAACATATATAAAAGAAAAAAATACAAAAAATACATAAAAAATGGGCAAAAATGTAAAACTCTTTGTTTATAAGATAAATGCTAGAGTTTGGAAAATATTATAATAAATTGTACTTCTTTTTTAGTGTGTAAATTATTTTATATCTGTAATTTATAAACTTTAACAAAAATTAAAAAAAAATTAAAAACAAAACAAATCTCACCATGTGGAAATGAAAAAAACATGACAAGAAGATAAGATCACTCATTCAAAAAATACAATTTCAATTTAATTTTTTTTTTAAACAAAAAAATAAATTCAAGAGAATAATACTAATGTGAGAGATTAATACTTAATACGTATAAATGCATACATAAAGTTGAATAAATTAAAACTAGAACTGGTTGTAAAATAAGAAAATAATAATTGAACAAAAATAAAAGCAAAAATATAGTTTAAGTAAAAATTAACAAGTTTGTGAAAAAAAATAATCGTTATACACGTTTTGTTTTCTTTATTTATTTGCATTTTGTTGTAGTTTGTTTTATTTTTTACTTGGCTCGTCTGTTACTGATTGGTTTAAGGGAATACCCTTTATTTTTATCAAGTTTTAAATTTTCTTGGAAAAAAAAATATTTTTTCTAATTGCTTGCAAATTTTTGTCAGCCCATCTGGATGTCCCACTGCCATTTAGAGACCGTCAACATTCAAATACTATTTTCCATTAAGAATGTTTTTTGTAAAAATCGGATTTGGTGGTGGTTCATCAGTTTCTTCTGTCATTAGCCGTTGAAATATATTTTACCCACGTTCTCGCATTGCTATTGTTCCAATTGTGAGTTTGACTAAATCTGCGAGCTTCAAAATCATTACAAACATTTGTGGATCAGTTTATTTGTATCGCTAAGAGCCTGCTGATGTTTTTACATTTGAGTGAACCAACTATTTTTCTTTCGGCCTCTTGGGTCCATATTGCTTTTTCTAATCGATTTTCTGACGACCTGCATTGAACATGCCAATAGCTGTTGATTTACTACTTCTCTACTACCGGCTTTTTAATGTGTAGACTTTGACGGATGCGCATTTTACTCAAAGAACCACGTTTTGTTACACCCGTTGACATAAGTAATATTTTCATTTCCTTTAGTCATTCTTCCTGTATATTTTTCGTTTATCGTCCAACACTACGATGCATACGAGTATGTTTAAACTGGACTACTACACCTTTATATATCAAACGCTTAAGTTTAAGTGGCATTTTTCTGTAGTAAAATACTATGGAGTTTTCGTGCCACGTCAGACTGACTCTATGTGCGGTATTGTCATCGCCATGTCATTGTTGATTAACGACGGAGCCTAAGTATATCAATTTTTGGCATCAAAATTTTACCTGAATAGATGTCAGGAGTTGGGTTTGCCTCTTTTTCAAAATGTTGTTGATGCGACTGATTCGTAACTCGTTGTCTTCTAGCGCATTTGGTAAATTATTGGTAGTTGCTTGAAAGTTTGTCACATTATTATCCTATCATCGGTGAAAGTATGTTGGACTTGTTATTGTGCTGTTTTAAAAGAAAGTCTTGCGCGACATTAAGAGGCAACGGACTTTGTACATTGCTTTGCTTTACTCTAACTTTGGTTTTAAAAGCTCCGGTTATTCACGCTGTGCATTTAAATTTGTTGAATCGACATCATCGAATAAATCATCAATTTTAAGATCTAAATAAAATCTCTTAGAACTCTGCTTCTTTCCAATGAAATGAGGATGATCTTTCCAACTCGCATTCGTGTTTTAATAGTATGCGAAGTTACATAGTTTAAACGATCGATAGTATCTGCAATTTCTAGTGTCATCAGAAAGCAGATTAGGCATTCGATCGCATCTTATCATTTTATTGAATAAAATTGTGAGCTGTTTGAACATAAGATTTCCGATTGTCACCCACATTTCGGAGGGCATGTTATCCCGTTCATTCTTTTTCTATCTCTACTTACTTCGGCACTTGTACTTAGTCAACTAGTACTTAGTTTGCCTTTTTGTTTTTTACGGGTCTTTTGATACACCGAATAGAGTTTCCACCTTGCTCTTAAATTTGTCTTCTAAGTTGTTTCTTTTACTTCGTGCGCTTAGTTATTTTCATTGATTTAAGGCACTTTGCAGGCTATTACTGCCGTTTAAGACCTCTGTCCTTATTGAAATTGTGCTAGTATATTTTTTCTACTGTTATACGGTTCCGTTGGTCGTTCTTAAGTTTTTCCCTTGAAAAATTTCGTCAACAAAAGTGGGTGCTGACTTGTAGATCTTTCGCCTGAACTTCGCCAAAAAAAGGGGGGTAACTCCATTCGTATTTTGTTTAGTTCTGTAATAGTGCATTTTGCTTTTGTCTGCAAGTTCAAGTAGCGTGTCACTGTGCCTCACTGTCAGCGCAAAGGTCTCTCTAACGCGTATTTTAGCGCGATGTTGCGTTGCCATAATACATTTTCTGGTTCGAAATATAGTGGTTTGAAATATCGGCAGAATATTGTGGATGGGGTGAGCTATCTTAACCCAAGTCTGTAATTTTTTTTATCGATTTTCCTTGCGGTCTTGTTTTCTCGTGATTAGAGACTACATGTCCTCGCAAAGCCAGAGATGGACGTTTGCGCCGCATTGCTGTGTTCAAAATATCCGAAATAGCCGATCAGCCGAATTTACCGACCAACTGCAGATGTGAAGTGAACCATCTTGTTACCACTGCCTATGACTCAACACATTAAGACAGTTTTCTTGGTGTACTTAAGGTACATTGAAGGGTGCCTAACATAATGTTTTTAATCGTTTCCAAAGACGTTGACTTACTAATTTAAGTGTCTTTGTGATAATTACCTTCAACACACTGGACTCACATCTTGTATTCCCTTTTATCTAGCACGGAATTTAATTTTTGTAATGGCTTCACGTCCAATAAACATAAACCGGTCTTATTTACTTAGATAGCGCTACAATCCGAGGCTAGCCATTCTTACTAACATATCTTCAGCTAAATTGGTATTTTTTCAGCTCTCTCCTGCGGGACACACGAAGTTGCCTGTAATAAATATAAATAATATAATAATCCCTTTGTTAAAAAAAACCCGCAAAACTACGATTTGGCTTGATAAAGGCCCCGTCCCATAGAATCCGTTGCGTCCGTTGCGATGCCGGTTTGGTTGACGTTGACGTATTTGACGGTCTCATATATTCGTCGCATAAAAACGTCCACCGAATACAGCCGATGACATTTTTAATGTTGAGAGTGGTTCTTTTGTTGCTATGACAATTCCTCTTCATTCTCCCAATGCCTTCAAAAATGAAAATGCCTGGTATATGAATACATGCACCTAAATATGAGAATGTATGGTCTTTAATATGGAAATGTGTGAACTCCCAACGGATAAAACGAATTGAAAAGTAGAAAAAAAGTCCTACTATATCCGTCCTTTCCGTCATATCCAATGCTTATGGGCTTCCTCCCATAACATACTTCCGGAAGATCGCGCATCTGAAGGTTACTTGTTCGATTTGCACAATTCTTACACCATTTTCTAGGATCGGAAAACAATGCTGAGTTTCCATTCGTTGGGATCACTTATGTCGATTCCGTTTTTAGAATTGAGTTGATTTAATGCTCCGTATTCGATCACCACCTGGTTCTTTAAACAACTCGGCAGTGAAGTCATCGGTTCTAGCTACTGCGACTATAGTAAAAAAAATTAGGATATAGTAGTATTAAAGGGAAGTCAGAAATATATAAGACGTATCTTAGTTTACTTGCAAATACGACTGTCGTAATACATTAACAGTTAGTGAGTTAAGAAGATTAAGGTTTAAGTGGCCCAGAGTTCTGGATCTAAAACGGTTTCCTCTTTGACTATCTACGTTCTTAAATTATCCGCATTGCAAGCTTGAGCCCTTTAATCCATTTATTGCAGAAACATTTGTTGACTGTTAGAGACAGCATATGACATATAGTCTATGACTACCTCTGGCATGGTGTGTCCTGGCAGGGAATCGGTGAAAGAAAAAAAAAATCTAAAGTGGCTCTTGCTATTCCAAATTCCGTTGATGTGTCGATCATTTCAAATCGGCAAAATGTAAACAACCATCACCCGACAACTTTAAACAACAGAGTTAATCTTTTTTTTTAATTTATAATCAAACAAAATATTTTATAATTAAACAGTTGTTTATATCCGTCCCGCCTCAAAGAGTGCCTATTTTAAATATCTACAAACAAACACATTTTGCAGTTAAATTTATGTTGCCTCCAAAAAAATCAATCAGTAACGTATTGTAGTAGAACTGATTGACGGATTTCTTTATAATATAATTTAGGAAAGAAAAAAATAAAAATAAAATCGATAAATAATTTTCTCAAGCACTGGAATCACACTTAAAGGACACAAGTTTCTTAACTAAAAAATTGAACACAGTACACCTAAAAGATATCACTATACCACTCTTAGTTATGAGATAAAACAATTACAACGCATAACTCAGACAGAATTTATTTTATTAAAATTGTGCAAGAATTTAAAAAAAAAAACAAAAACACTAAAATCACCATTAAAAACCAATTAGAATTGAAAAACAAATACATAAATATTTTCTTAGAATAGCCACACGAAAATTAGGATACAAATGAACAATAATAAATATACCACTCCTCTTTCAAAAGAACAAATCATTTTTTATACCAATATTGTAATTTATTTATTTTTTATTCTTATTTTAAAAAAAAATATAAAATATCTATTCAATCAAATAAATGTATAAATGTACTTCAGCCCGGATAAAGCTTCATGTGACTTAGAGAAACAACCTTTTACCTGCTTCTACAATTAGAAATCACTGCAGTGATTTTCGGTTTGGATTTTGTTTATTTTTTTATAAAAATGTTTTTGTTTTTTGTTTTTATGAAATGAGATAAATTACAAATTGTTCAAGTGCCAAATTATTCCTTAGCTTTTAAAAATTATTAACAAATAATTTGCATGAGGTAAAGATAATTTAACAGATGAATAAATATTTTTTTTTTGCACTTTAATTTATGTCTTACCTAGTTCTTGTGTAGTTCCATAAGGCTAAATAATATTTAGTAAAATAAAACGAAAACAACAAAACAAATAAACTTATTAGAATATTCCTTAAGTTAAGCAAGAATATTTTTGCAATTATTTTAGCGTTTGCCAACGGCTAAACATCAAATAAAATGCTAAACTTCATAAAAGTCGTTTTATCTCTCACAATCTATTTCTATTTCTATTTCATAAGCCTTCCTTCCTTTTGACGTTAGTAACTCTTCTAGTTTCAGTGATGTCGAATGATGTTCTCTGATGAAGGTATTCCGTCTGATTCCGTTAGGGGCTGGGCAGTCACACAAAATATGACAAAGTCGGCACTACGGGTAGTCGACAGGTCCTATTTCATTGAGGTGATATCTTAAATCCCTGTATCTTTGGACGTAATCTAGTAGCTTTCTGATATCGTGCTGACTTAGATCAAGGTATCTATTGGCATTTTTGTTGAAGGGCAGGATGTCTCGTTTGGCTTGTCTTAAACCTGGGCTATTCTCCCAATATGAAATGAATCTCCAGTCCTCCAGGCTATTGATAGCTAAATGGATTATTGATTTTGGGGTGCAGGAGAAGGGTTAAGGTCCTTTGAAGGCAGTTTCTGAGCCCTTTCTGGCCATTTCGTCTGCCTTTTTATTTCCATCAACACCGCCAGGACCAGGAACCCACCATAGTATTGGTCTTGTTCTTTGATCTAAGTTTTAGAGGGTTTTGAAGCAGTACATGACCGATTGGGAGCCAAGGGTATGCGAGCTAAGGGCTTATACAACTGGCTCACTATCAGTAAATATATGGATGTTCGCACCTTTGATGCCGGAGTTGTAGATAGGTTGGCGCATTCATAGATGCCGTGTAGTTCAGGCTGGTCTTTTTCCCATAGCAATTGGTATGCTTATATTTGGTCCGAGTATATTAGCTCTCACACATTTAAGAACCATTCGTATACCACTTTATGCCGTTTTGGCTGTTTGGTGGGTTATTGCTGACCCATGTTTCTATGCTGGGAATCCCAGTGGAGAATCCTTTGTCGAAGCATAATGTTTAAAATAAGTCGTTCAAAGACGGAGCATTTGACGTGCCCATTTGCGCATCCGTTGCGACCTGTTCCGGATATAATGTTAGACGGAATAGTTCTTCCGAAAAGCACTATCTTTAAGTACTTAGGATCAATCGTTAACATGGAAGCCAAATGTGACGACGACGTAAACTACAGAGTGAGTGTGGGATGGATGAAATGGCGGGAAAATTCGGGAATCTTTTGCGACCGAAAATTTCCACTTAAATTAAAGGGGAAACTCTTCACCATGGTTGTTAGACCAGCTCTTATATACGGTTCACAGTGCTGGACAATATACGAAGCGTTTAAAAACAAAATAGTGGAGTCACTAAACGCGATTGTATTAGATCTACGCGTATAAGAGGAAGTCTACATATAAAGAATTCGGTAACCGAACAGCTTGAGGCGAATAGAATAAGCTGGTATAACCTCGTTCAAAGAAGATCTGCGGAAAATCCGGTTAAAAAGGCACTATCAACTACGGTCACTCCAACTGTAAGAAAACGAGGTCGGAAAAAGAATTCCTGGATTTCTCAGATGGCAAATGCGCAACAACGCCTGGGGCTTACCAATGAAGCGATCCAGTACCGAGCGTTATGTAGACGCGTTCTGCGGTCTGCGACATTAGCCAACCCCATAAGCGGAGCAGCAGCGATGCAGTAAAAATGGGAAACTCGTTACGCATAAGTTCGTATAACGAGGAAAGGGTAAATAAAAGGATAAGAAGAAGAAGCATAATGTTTTTTGAAGGCGGTCTGTTACCGCGCAGACCATATTAAGTTCTGGTATTTCAGAGAGTAAGGTCTTTAGTTCCGAGTGATCTCTAAGATGTAACTCATTGATTTGCGTAATACTCGTACTTGCTGAGCTGCGTAATGCCACTTAGTCGTTTTATTGCTTGTATAGTATCTGTGGGGTAGGTCTGTGGAGCAGGTAAGGCTCCGGAGATACCCAGAATATTAAAATAGTGGTTTTAGTCCACCATACTACCTATATATAAGCTTATGTTATGATGGGCCTGACCATCATTGTATGGATACAGTGAGTGATCTTTCCAAAAATCCTCCGTGTGCTGCCAAGGATTACTCTCAGATACTTGACCTCGTAGGAGTACTCAGTACTCAGCGATTGTGTCTCTCCGGTACACCAGTGCAGTGACTTGACTTGGTCATCGGCATAATCAATTATATTGAAGCCTCGGTTGCTTATTTTGTTGAGCAGGTCGTCTGTTACCAGAGAGCACAGGAGGAGCGAGATTACGCCTCCCTGTGGACAACCTTTTAGGGCTAATACAGATGCCGAATCGGTAACTTACTTAGGTGGCAATATGCCTCTACATTTAACCCGATCTTAAGCTAATTCTGTCCAGGTGCGCACAGCAAGTAGGTTGAGTTCCACTTCTGCTTTTCTGCTTCCTAAAACAAGTTGTTTCTGCACTGCGTCATCACTCCAGGTTAGATTCGAAGACTCTGTGTATAGAAACATTGTTATCTATTTGCTCTACATGTCCTAGACAACTGATGACTAGACCGATGACGTCGCACAGCTCGTACAGTTCGCCCTTAAATCCAAAGCCCGCCAACGCAATATCATATAAAGACCTTTTTAATCGAATTCACCGGGAATAACTTATTCTACTTCGAATTAATGAATTCATCACGACCATAAAGTAAGAATTTAAAAAGTCCCTGTAGTTGGTTGGGATAAGGCCTGTCTTCTCATTTTGCAAATAAGATCTTGTACCCGATGTTGAGAAGACTTATGCTTCTATAGCTGGAGCAGTTTAGCAGGTCTATTGTTTTCTGGATCAAGCAAACGATTCTGAGATTCCATTTATTACGATAAGCATTCAGTTTTCTGACTAGATCTTAGAAATGAGTTGATGCTCTCCACAAAGCAACTTCCAGTAGCTTTAAATACCTCAGCCGGTAAGCCAGCAGATATAGCAACTTTATTGGATTTCAAGCTAGGTATACAAATGCTTTACCTTGTTTACCTTTTGGTATAATTTGCGTACGTTATAAACACCTAAAATACAACCTCTCAATATCTTCGATCACGGGCTTCTCGTACCCCTTTTTCTTCTTCTGCTCAATGTTCTGCTCGTAGAGATAATGAGCGAGTCTCATCTTTCGTCGCAGGGCCGCTTTGATTACTTCTTATTTCGCTGCATGTACTTGCGGGCATTCAACCGAATACTCATCGGTTGTGGCCTCTCTGATGGGATGTTTACAGTGTTGCCGCTGTTCTTCGGTACTTGTTGCTGGTGGCAGTAGAATTCATGATGTGGGTTCGGGAAAGATTCTGGCGATCTCTGGCGATTTCAGCTTTTTCACGTAATATCTTTTCACAGTAGTACTGGCCTGCATCAATAAAATAACTTTCATAACTGGTTCGATGACACCACATAAAAAAATATTTTTAGATTCTTAAAGCTCTACAACGTTTGCTGGAACTCTAAATGTGCATTTTTTAGTGACGAGTGGCTCCATTACGTATTTGGAAATTTGGCCCCTGGAAAGCTTATTTCTGCAGACTGTGATGATGGTGATGATTAACAACATCCCACCAATGGCAGAATTAACCATTCAACTTGCACAAAGGCAGCGACAATTCCGTCGTCCCAATCAAAGCCATTTCTCAACTGAAGTCTATCAAATCAATGGAGCGTTGTGATGGAAAACATATATAATTTCATTTCTAAAATCTAAGTCGACGAAAGTATGCTCAACGAAATTACAAACTCAACCTCTCCCCGAAATCGCATAAAAAATTCTGTCCGTTATTTTGTGTAAACGCCTAGCTTCCTTTGGTTCGATCCATATTAGCAAGGAACTCATCTAACATAACTATGCAGGATAACAATAAGAATGCACACTGTTCCATCAAAGTTGTTAATAGCAATATTGAGAACTTCTGTCCCAAAATGATTTAAATTCGGTGCTGCGTTTTCACATGATTTGTTCAATATCGTTTGCAAAATAATTGTGCGAAACTTAAAAGTTTACTCTAGAGGCAGAGCATTTGCGACTGTTCGAGCAGTCAAGGAAGGAAGAATAAGCTAAGTGCTAAAAACAAAGACGTATAACATCGACGCGTAGGACAAAACGTTACGATTTGCAGATAGAACTTTGAGATAGCTTTGCCACAGCATCGCTGTAAAATCCGACAACGCGAAAATAATTCGAAGAATTACTCTTGCGAATCGCTGCTGCTTGGGACTTAGAGGGCAATTAAGTAGCATACCCTCTTTTGAGCAACCAAAAAGACATTATGCAAGACACTGATCATCCCAGTCCTGCTTAACGGCGAGGATAGAGAGCCTTGGGCACTGACAAAAACAGGTGCAGCGCTTCAAGAGAAAAGTCTTCTGTGTTATTTTCGGTCCCGTCTTCATCAATGAGAAGTTTTAACAGCGAACTCTACGGACTATACAGCGATGCCGACCTTGTCAAAAAGTTTGAATATCCCGGCTGAGATGGCTAGATCACTTTAAGCGCATGGATACCAGTGTCCTAGTTCGACCCATGTGAAGCAATTTAAAGTTTACGGATAATGATGGAGAAACATCACGATGCTTCTAAATTCCACCCTGGCACCTAAACATTTATATCTGTCAAACCAATTGTCGATTGCACACTGTCAGTGCCATTCTTAATCAGTCTTTGCAATTCTATGATGATGTGATGACACCCCTGCATAACCCTTGCATAACGTTGCTGAATTTTAGAAATTTGGTTCCAAAATACTGTTCTTTTTTCACCAAAGTTATAGAGCACTTGGCGGTACTGTTGACCGATGTGATGGCACCGACACGCATAAGAAGAATGCGTACCGAAGAGAATATTGAGAGTGTTGCAGAAGATCCAAATTTATTGATTCGACGTTACAACAACTTGGTCTTTATCCTTCCACTTTATGGAAAATTGTACAAGATCCAGCTCGTGCCAGAATTGAAGCCGAATGACCAACGTTTGGCTCAAAATTTCAGGCTCAAAATCAACTAGCAATCCGCTGTTTTGTGGGAAAATTATTTTCAACCATGAGGATCATTTTAAGCTAAAAAGGTATGTCAATAAGTAACACCATTACATTCGGTCTAAGAACCGGAATAAGTTCTCCAAGCGAAATGTTGGGATTGAAGGAATGTGTAAAGAATACCATTAATTCTTACAATTATACTCATAGTAGGGTGGACAATGGAAGTACTTTCCGAGAACAGTAACTAGAAGACTTTCCTTAAATTCGCTGTATATACCAAACAGCAATATGTCAAATGAGGAGAGTAAAAAGTAATAATTTTTCTGCGTACGTCCACGTCTGTAAATACAGACCAGCTGTTTTGGCACTAAGTGAAACACAGGTAGACCCCCGCCCACACCTCTCAGATCACTCTGATCTGAAGCTACCTGGCTACGAACTAGTGCCATTATTCTTCTCTCACCGCGGCCTCGCCATCTACGGGCGTAGTGATGTAGCTTACCAAACTCGACCACAATGTAGTCCTTGTTCCAATCCGGAATTCAATTTCATGTGGTTAAAATTCCATCTCCGTAAGCAAATTATCCACTACTGCTTTATTTACAGAAGACCCAAACTAGACAGCAATTCGACCTTCAACGAGTTTGATGCGATGTCTGACTCCATACAAAGAATTGTATCCCTGTATCCTCATACTGAAATCGTTATTACGGACAGACAACACCCGAAGGACGGTGTGTTGAGATCTTCGCTGCGGAACACAACTTGACCCAGCTTGTAAATGAGCCCACGCGAATCCCAGACGTTGATAGTCATACCGCCAACACCCTGGATTTGTTTCTAACCTCTCACACTGATAAGTACACTGTTGATGTGCTCTCACCTCTAGGCTCGTCGGACCATTGTGTCATATCAGCTAAATTCTCGTACACTGACCACACAGTTAGAGAAAAAATTCCTAAAAGAACAGTATGGTAATACGAGAAAGCAAGCCAATTGGAGCGGACTTAACACCTTCTTTAGAAATTTTAACTGGTCGTTATGTTTCCTCGATAACGACGTGGATGCCGCTGCTGATATGATCACAGACACTATTCTCTTTGGAATGAGATCCTTTATCCCTCACCGGATAAAGAGTATCAGACCAAAAGAAAAGGCGTGGTACGACTCGAGCTGTAAGGAGGCTGTCAGGTTGAGAGAAATGTTTTTTCGGTCCTATAAGACCAACCCCACAGAGGAAAACCGGAAAAAATTTAAACGAGTCAGGAATGACTGCAACGCCTTTCTTAAACGTGTCAAATTTATATACGACCAAAAACTGAGGCAAAAAATACTACAATGTCCCAAAGGTAATAAACATTTTTGGTCGTTCGTCAAAAACATTAGAAATTCTGCCTCATCCTCCATCCCAACGCTCATTCACAATGACATTCCAGCTGTCAGCTCTTTGAACAAAGCCAATCTGCTTGCTGCACACTTTGCGGCCAGCTCAATGCTTCCAGATTGTGCTTTTTCTCCGCCTACACTTAAGTGCGTCGAATCTTCGATGTGTAGTAGCAAGAGTACTTAAAGATCTTAACGCTCACAAATCCGCTGGTCCAGATGGTATATCTCCCCTTCTTCTGAAGAGGTGTTCTTCTACGCTGGCAAACCACTGCGTAAGCTTTTCCATCAATCCTACTCTTTAGGAATCTTTCCGAGCAGATGAAAAACAGCATTTGTCCAGCCCGTCCCTAAAAAAGGCGAATCTTCTTCTCTCTCCTCCTACAGACCCATTGCACTTACGTCCCTTCTTTCCAAGGCCATGGAAACGCTGATAAATCATCAGCTCATGAAATATCTCGAATCACGAAAACTTTTAATGACCGGCAGTACGGTTTTCGTAGCAACAGGTCCACTGGTGATTTGATGCCATGTCTCACCGAAAAGTGGAATCAAAGTTTACATCAATCTGGCGAAAGTAAGATAATTGCACTTGATATTTCTAAGGCATTTGACAGAGTTTGGTATCAGGCTCTTTTGTCGAAAATGCGTGCATTTGGGATCGATGACTCTCTACTTCAGTGGATTAGAAATTACCTTTCGGAACGTTCAATTCAAGTTGTCTTGGATGGTTTCAAGTCTGATATTCACAAAATAAATGCTAGTGTGCCCCAGGGCTCCGTTCTGTCTCCGACACTCTTTTTAATTTTCATCAATGATCTCTTGTCTGCTACTTCTAATCCAATTTACTCCTTTGCTGACGACAGTACTCTCTGCTTTTCATATTCGTTCCCGAAATCACGTCCCTGCCTTTCAGCTGTAGAACGGGAACGGCAGCGTATGTTAAGCTCATTAAATTCCGATATAAACAGCTACCAACAGAGTGGAATTTAATGCTTCCAAAACACAATGCTGTCTGCTGTCGCTTAAGCGAAATTCAAATACCCAGCCATTAGCCATGAATGGCACTTGCATCGTTGAAACTGAAAACCTTTCCATTCTCGGTATGTGCGTCAATGACAACTTACGTTGAAATGACCACATATTCGAAGTCGCCAAAAATACTGCGAAATGTCTAGGTTTCCTTTAGCAATGTAAGAAATATTTCACCCCCTCTGATCTGGCTTCTATATATAAGGCTTTCATCCGCCCAAAACTGAAGCACAATGCCCACATCTGGTCTGGTGCTCCCAAGACTTCTTTGCGCCTACTAGATAGGATTCAAAACCGTGCGATGAAACTAATAGGTGATGCTTATATTACACAGTCGATTGATACCCTCGACCACCGACGTAATGTCTCCTGTCTCACCTTGTTCTATCGCTATTTTCACCACCAGTGTGCCTCAGAAATTGCCAGTAGCATTCCGCCCATTCAGAACCTCCAACCGTAACACCCGTCTCGCTACGAATGCTCATTAGTACACCCTCAAGCCCACTTTCGGACGCACCCTGAAATATCGTGATACTTTCCTAAGCCGAACAATTCGCTTATGGAATGCCCTGCCGAGCTCTTTATTTCCTAGCCATTAGAACCTTCAAACATTTAAAACAAACGTACATCGGTACCTCTCTTTTCTCCCTCCCTAAATTTCCTTCGCCCGCGCTATGTGCAAACATTTTAAGGGTACATAATCCCTTGTGCGCGCGCAAATTAACAGGCAGCTAAGTCTAATACACGTAGACGAAACAATAAAACAAACTATAGACAATACGATGCCATGGAGCGCCAAACGATCTTCGATTCATTAAGGAGAAAGGAATTAATGAGAATATATGGGATACCAACTGCTGTAGTTTCGACATCTTAATGGTCGTCGTTTTACACCATCCCCCTTAATATTGCCATTTCATTCTGCGCATTCGAAGACAATCATGATGCATCAAATTACCAAAAGGGATAAGTACACGTTCAATCCTACGAAATTTTCGGGTAATAAGTCGCCTTCCTTATTGTTTATATTCAAGCAATGTACTTGAAAATGTGATTAATACTTGTAACAAAGAGTCCAGACTAACTGAGTTGAAGCCATAAATATAGTCCCAGATTTGTAATTTCAAGAGAGGACATTATATTTCACATGACGCCTCCAAATTGACATCTGATTGGAGCATTGGAGTAAAAGCAAAAAATAGTGCACGGTTGACTGCCTGATTGACTACAACAAAACATTAGATACCATATGCTTAGAGGGACTCTTCTGCAAGCTTATCCGGTTATGCATTGATAAACCACTGCTGTATTCGTATATCTATTCTGTTTAATATTGCTCACCAGCAGTTCATTAAAAAGATTGACGGTGAGTGTAGGAGGATATGCAATGACGAACTGAATGGACATCGACCTAGCCAGAAAAGTGAAGATCCAACGACCTAGATGGCTGGATCATGTAGAGCGAATGGACACCAGCGCTCTTCGAATCCCCAATTACCGTTCTATTTCGCCATATAATGTTATGCTTGAATTGAATCCTCAATAAGTAAATGGTTTTATTTTTAGCATGAGATGGAGCGCTATCCTTTCGAAACCACATATGGACAGGATAATTCGGTAATTTATTTTAAGATATAATCACTGATCATTTTCTGGTAGCATCTGGTGTTTGTTCATAAACCTATTGAGTCAATTTTTTGATAACAATAAGGGTCGACTTCGAGCTCCTCAAGAGACGACTCCGCATCAAGGATAAATTCATTAACATTTTGAGACAAAGGACGACCAAAGTTGTGCCAGGATATTTGAAGGCAAGGGTGGGTAATGACGCCATTTTCTAGCGAGTTCTACATCAAAAACCGGCAGACTAAACTCTATTAGATGTCAGCTCTTATACCCAAACTACAGGACACCAACAAGAATGTTACCAACTAGCCATCAGAGAAGGCGCTTCTGATAAGAATGGTTTGACGATGAGCCTGAACGGGTATGTAGATGCTGTCAAACGAAAAGCATATGCAGATGCGCTATATAAAAGAAAGGTGAAAGCAATTCCTAAGCTATACGAGCAGACAAGATGGGAAAAGCCAAGGCTCCCTGGAAAGAAACGAAAGAGCACGAAAAGCGAACGATTAAAAAATAACTGCAAGAATGAGGTCCATGTCACATTCAAAAGGAATATGACATATCTACAAAGCAAGAAATTAAGGCCGAAGATTTCAATATAAACTATTACATAGAAGTTGAATCGCAGTTGGTGTTGAAAATATGGAGAGACTACTCCTATTAACCGTATATAGGCAATGATGATCAAAATATCGGTCGGGCATAATGAAATACTCAGTATGAACGCAGGGGACCGAATATTCCATCCCAACGATCCAGGCGAAGCAGTATCGAAACTTAAATCTAATAAAAAAATAGGGACGAACAATACAATGCCATTTCCTGTTTTGAAATCCCTGCAAAACTCGTAATGTTCTGCAGGATGACAATGTAGAAGAAAGGTCTTTTACCAGCTAACATGCTGCCGTATGATTTTCTAACACCCCATTAGAAAGAATCTCACAGTAAACAGGGGAAAAATTAAGTACATGCTGTCATCAGAAAAGGATGCACACCACTGATGGCTTGGCCAGGAAGTCACCATCATCTTCATCTACTTTGATCCGGCTTAAAAAGTTGTTTACATGTTAATTACAACAATAACATAGAGATCAACGCTAAGTCAATTTATCCCCGCTATCTATTAAGCTGATATAAAACAGTGCTCCCAAATCATATTTTCTTCGTTTCGGATGAATTTTTCCGATGAATTAGCAAAAATGTCAACCATTCGCCTACAAATTATATTGAAAACAACTTAAGTTTGTTCACCAACCGACAAATGAGCCATCACTAAGCGCCATAGAGATGTCTGTGCTACCAAGTTTTTATGATGAACTCATAAGCGGGGATGGATCGTTTTTTTGCAAACTTAGCTAATAAGCGTGCAAAAAAATACAGCTTTTGACAGCTTTTTGGCAGTGCTGCCACCGGTCTTCGATGCTTCCTCATAATATTAGTTTGTCTTTGCGTTGTTTGGGATATCCGCAACCGTACCAATACAATAAGGTAGTGGTCCGAGTCGATGTTGGCTCCTCGGAACGTTCGGACATCCATAATACAGGAGGAGTATCTTGCGCAATGTGATCAATTTGGTTGAAGGTTGATTTTTCAGGAGTTTTCCAAGTCCCAAGTCCCAAGTCCCAAGTCCCAAGTCCTTGTGAATATCGAGATAGGGAGATCGCGTGCTGGTTACGCAAATGTTTCGTTCCGCCGCAAAGTCCATTAGCCAAAATTCGTTATCGGAGATGGTGTCGTGCAGGCTATATCTTCCGACAGTGCTACCGTTGGCCTTCAATCGTTTGCATGGGTTGTAGATCCATTCGTATACGAGGCTTGTTTATGTTTCTGAGCTTTTTAATTTTTTCTAAGGCCATGCAGTTACCCCGACGGCATAACCCCCAACCTGGAGGGCCTGGAGGTGGTTGGAACAAAAGCCAGTAACCCATTCTGGAATGTGAGTGCTGCCGTTGGTCCATCAAGGGCTCTTCGGTGGGCTCTTAAGGGCTGTCGGAGTACCCCGGATAAGGTCTCATTTGTTTCGGGATTATTTCCACCGTTGATTCCATCTGGGGAATTCATCCGCTGTCCCAAAAATAGTGCTGCTATTTTTGTCTGCAGAACAGCACTTGCACTTATAAGATTAGCAAGTCCAGTCTGTATGGACATTGGCCAGTACCCGGCGGCTACCATGTGGATGTATTATAAGCACAATTGATGTGTAGAAGATAGTTGCAACACTGGATATCGCCAGGTTGATATTTCTCAGTGCCTACCCTACCCTATAAGCGTTAAATGTGAATACATTATTGAAAGGCAATTTTCATACGTTTGTAGTAGTCTATCACTAGCTTTAATGCCGGGTAACAAAAGTCAAAGCACACCGGTAGTCGTATTTATTGTATTTATTGATTTTATTTTGACTACACCTCATGAGAGTGACATCCTCACGTGACACGTTACATTATTGGAAATTTAAACAAAATGTCCTTGTCCTTGGAAGAAGAGGCTTTTATCGTCGCTTTGCTCAATTGAAGATTACTTTAAGGGTGAGATATTATGCGGGTATTGTTTTTGGCAGAAACATATTGCCAATCTAAAAGAGCATGCCATCAAACTATTATTAAATTACCCTTCACACCTTGTTGGTACCTTATCAATTGGAAACACCTTACCTAGCCTGTAAACCAGGAACTACCAAAAATAACCCCAAAGGCTATCGATTCGTAATCAAATTCCTCTTCTGAGTAATTCATCGAGCAGCTGGCAATTTCTATTTCTATTATTTCTACCAATACATAGATTTGCATGTTCGTACGAAATTAATCGCTTGGATTAACAACAAAGCCGTCACCTCTGCCCCCGTATCCCTATCTATGCCTCCGCACCTTTAGATGATTTATTTCGAAAATGTCTCTTGCTACTCATGAGTATCTCTCTCTGTTCAAAGTTACTATTATATCTTCATCGTTACGTCCGTCAGCTGGTTTGGTTCAGTCGTTGAATTCAGTCATCAGTTGAAATCCGTCTGTGTCCCGTTTTTATTTTACAATTAATTTAGTTCTTACAGTGTGCAAATATTTGTATCTTAATCTGGGGAATATCCAGTAAAGAAATTGTCACCAACCGGCCGTAGCCGTAGCAATCGATCTAACAGTCTTAATCCACTTAGTTACCACGAAACGAGCGTGCACGATAAGTAATCATGTAATTGTACTCGCTACAAACTATGTATCTGGCTTGTAGTCAGTCAATGTATCTATTCTATACTTTAACTTCGCAACTGGATGCTTATTATTATTACCGGGAAAAGTTTTAATATTCAGATTTTGATTTACTTTTGAAATTTTCACGGTCGTACGATGTGACGTCGTCATAAAACCCATAAGCAAGTTGAGGGTTGTAATTCCTAATTTCTAAAAATAGTTTGAGAAGTTTTTCGATACATTTTTTTTGTTCGTTTTGTTGTTTTTTTTTTATCCATTTAACTAAGGACTAAGTCGAAGATACCTATACAAAAATGCATGAACACGACTGCGATACAGACGAGGACTGTGAAGTGTACTGTAAGCTTGATGTTTCCCCTTCCGGTGGCAATAATATTTTTCAAAAATTTATTTTCCAGTTCTGAAACCTGTAAACGAATACAATATCGTGGATAAGATAAAGGAGGCTAACAAGGAGCTCTTCGATGAGGGAGAGACCAACGATTCACCACTAGAGCCCGATTCTGATCAGAAGAGAAAAGTGAAATTTCGGCAAAATTTGGAGGACTACGAGCCCGAGACAGTCGAAGAAGATGCCGGCGCTAGCGATCCAACAGAAGATGAAGGATGCTATGAAGTGTTAACCTTAGATGAAGACGTCGAGGAGGAGTGTGTTTTACCTAGTAATAGGACGATTTCCAGCATCGAGGAGTGTGCAGAAATGTTGGCTTTAGAAGTTCAGAAAAAAATTGATGAAATCGAAATCAAAGTTGCAGAATCAGATGAAGAAATCGAAGAGATTTGTGAAGAAATTGTCGTCATGGACATGGATACTGGACGAAAATTAGAGCAAGATACTAAGCAAATAAATACCATCAAAGAAAGAACCACTGAAAATACTCGTAAATCACCCATCCCTGAATCTAAGCGCGACGCAACTCTTGAAAAAGCCAATACAAATGATGATGATGAAACGGCTGATGAAGATGATGATGATGATAAACTTTCAATTATAGTTGCATCGTATCTACCTCCAGATCCACCGCAATGTGAGGATAAAATTCCTAGACCAAAAAACCAATCCTTCACACGACACTTTTCATTTCGACGCAAAGGCAGTGGCAAGAGAATGAATTGCCGGTCACCAGAAATTACCAATTTGAGATTGAATTACAAAACTTGTTGTGAGTTTCGAAACTCGGAATGTGGTAAATTACCAAAATATACAGGCTACATGTCAGAATATGGACTAAGTCGAGATCAATTGGACAAGCGGGAGCACAGTCTTCAAAAGAAACACAAAGCTACAGTTGACAAAAGTTTGAAAGCAACCGAAGCGGAAGTACGAAAGATGCAGGATAATGAAAGAGCCTTCACCACTTGGCTAAAGAATAAGATGCGGTTCCCAATTAACAGGACAAAGAACATGTTCGATGTAAAAAAGTCAAACAACACTAACGGCAACAGCAATAGGAGCATATTTAGGCCAAAGTTTTGCAGTAGCAGTAAGAATAGTTGAATTATTGTATACCATATTACACTTAGTTTTGTTATATCATTTTAATCACACACGCTGTAACGGTTTATGTAGTTTGTCAGTGCACCCGAAAATAAATTATTCAAAAGTGCTGAAAGAGTTTTAAGGAATGATTGCAACATCCAATCTTTTCAGCATAATTTAGATTTAGATTTAGAATCTGGTAAGTGTAGCTAAAATCTCGGCCTTAACAACTTACTTACTTTAGGTGGCGCCACAGTCCGTGATGGACCTGGTCCTCAGTCAGTCTCTAACCAGCTCAATCTTTTGCTAGCTGCCTCAAGTTTCTTACGGTTAGTTGGCTGAGGTCCCCTTCTACTTGTGTGCGCCATCTCAGTCTTGGTCTTCTTCGACTGCACGGTCCTTCGGGGGCAGATTCTATGACTTTTCGGGCCGGAGCGTTGATGTTCATTCGCTCGACATGACTTTTGGCTAGGCCGATGTCACTGCACCTACAACAGTACATACAGTTCGTCGTTATATCTCCGCATCCACTCATCGTCTATGCAGATGGGATCAAAAATCACCCGAAGCATTTTCCTCTTATAACAGCCAAGATTGGACGGGCAGTAATTGGACGGCGTTTGGAAAGATTGTACCTCTTGTGTTTGCTCGTGAGTTTTGCACTATTATTTCAAGTGTGATGTTGAAGAAATCCTATGACAGTGCATCGCCTTATCTAAATCCTTTTTTGACATCAAAGGTCTTGACGCGATTTTTTCGACCTTGATAGAGCAACGTACATTTTCCATCGCCATCCTGTACAGACGGACTAGATTGGCAGGGGTGCCAAACCTAAACATTGCTCTGTATATCTCGTCTCTATAAATACTGTCATACGCGGCCTTAAAATCGATAAATAGATGGTGTGTTTCGATCTGAAGCTCATGGGTCTTCTCCAAGATCTGCCGTAATGTGAATATTTGGTCGATGGTGGGCTTTATTGACCTGAAGCCACACTGATATGGACCTACCAGGTTGTTGACGAACGGCTTCAGGCGTTCACACACTACGGCAGATAAGATCTTATATGCGATATTAAGGAGACTGATCCCTCTGTAGTTGGCGCAGTTCAGAGGGTCTCCTTTCTCGAGAATCGGACAAAAAATGCTGAGGTTCCATTCATCGGGCATACTTTCGTCCGACCATATTTTAGAGATGAGTTGTTGTATGCCCTTTACTAAGTCATCGCATGCCGCTTTGAAGAGATCGGCGGTCAGGCCGTCCGCTCCAGCAGAATTGTTGAACTTCAGCTAAGATATCGCTATCTTCACTTCATCCAAGTTGGGTGGACGGAATTGTTGGTCATCATCGTCTAGGTTGAAGCGTTCATTCTGCCTGACAGCGATATTTGTTTCGTCCTCACCGCTATACAGTCAACAGAAGTAATCTTTCCAGATTCTCAACATCGACTGGAACTTTACTAGGATGTTCCCTTGTTCGTCTCTTCGGGGTTTTGGGTCCGTGTCATGTTTTTTTACCTTTTGGTGAATTTCTGAATTTCCTCGACCGCGCGCTTCTCATGCTCTTTCTTTTTTCTCCCCAGAAGCCAGTGTTCGTCTCTCCTCTTCTGCTTATAGAGCTCGTGAGCAGCTCTAGTCTTTATTTGCAGTGCTGCATTGTGTGCTTTTTGCTTAGGTCCTGTTCAAGAGCTTATAGAAGGCGTCGTCATCTTTCTCCTCAGGCTGATGTTAGTAAATTTAGCCTTGGTGCGGATTGCTACGAGGCGCTCGTTCCCTTGCCGGAAAGTTAAGACTCCTTGCCTAAGTCTGCCTCCAACAACAAATCCGTATCCACATTATCGCTGGTTTTGCCTTCGATAAATGTAGCAGTTTTTCATACTTTTCCCCGTCCCATTCCATCGCATTTCTTGGATGGCGGTTAGGTCTGCTGTGCAGCAGTTTAGGGCCTTTGCTAGTTCTTCGGCTGTTCGTGGCCTGTTAAGGGACCTTTAATTCCGCGTGCATCCGAAGTACGTTGTCCTTAGTTCGTTTGCATGATTTGTCAACAGTAGATCCGTCCGTATCCGATGCTTGTTGTTACTTCGTAACTGCCAGCTGCAATTTACGCTAGCTAATTGGCATAGACGAGTAATTTGACGTATAGTCTAAACCCGTAAAATCGCACGATCTAGCCGTCCACTTTGCCGATCTAAAATGAGAGATAAATTGCTCACCGAACTCATTTCTCAATTGGTTCATCTATTCACGTGCTGTGTGGCATATAGCGCCGTCTTGCTGGAACAACATGTCGACCAGGTTCAGCTAGTGCATTTTGGACAAGAAACAGCTCGAAGTCATTAAACGATAGCGGGCGCCAACGGTGCATTGGGAGCTCTTGCATTGCCTGAGGTTGCTCATCGGACCAAATACGGAAAATTCAAAAAATCCTAAGGAAAGAAAAGACATTCTGACAACATCAACAGCAGTAATGCCCAAAACACATGTGCAGAAAATCTACTTGCAGCACTACTGGCAGCTCTGCCCGTAAAACAAACGTGCAGATATTTTTTGAAGTCAATCGCATCGGTTGCTGTCATTTTGCAGCTCCTGTCACTTATGTGTGACATTGTCGATTGCAGCGAATTCAGAAATAGAGATGTGTTGCAGGACAGCGCTGCGTACAGGATTTATATGTAGCTTCGCGAATCAAAACCCAACGTATTCTTATTTCACTGCACACAAAATTCTGCTCATGTGTTTTGGGCATAACAAAAGATGGAGCCAGTGGTGCAGAAAATGCCTAACTGAGATTAGATGTACAGCATCGCCTGCAATTGCGAAAAAGAAGACAAAAATTGTCGACAAGTATTGGCATTTCTTTGCGTCAATCAAGTTCCACATTAAGGGCCATTAGCTCTGATTGCTTTTAAAGAATTTAATCATGATTGTTAAATTTATTTTAATTACTTTAGACTTGTTGATTTGTTTTTTGCGCAATAAAATATGTTAACTGATCAAATAAATTTATAAATTTCTACTAACTCATTTAACTATTGTGGTAGAATCGAAACTCTAGTGGCCAACGGTTGTATCACCCGTGATACATTGGCAACTTGGGAAAGTTTTCTAATGTGATCATCGGTGTGATATACTGGCCCCCGAGGGAACATTTTTATGCCCGTATTCTGGCATACCTCTGTGATGCCTCATATGTCACAACAACCTCACAAGAGCGAGGTAAGTCACAATTTGTGAGGTTTTCGTATTCTAACCAAAACCTCACAAGTTCTGAGCATCACAAGAACTATCAAAATTGTGATGTCCTATTGAGCAGCTCACAAGCCGGACACAAGAGAAAAATAAAGGCTAAATTTTTAATTTTGAAAAAAAAAAAAAAAGTGGAGGAGTGAGTGCAATAAACAAATAAAAGGAAAAATAAAACAATTCAACGGAATTTGAGGGGAAAGGAATGATGCTTTCTCATTAATCGATGACTGTTTCATCAAAACTTTCCGCCATTTTTCGTTATTTTATTATTTATTTCACAAACTTCTATTGAATAATGATTGTCAAAAAAATAAAAAGTAATTTTTTGACAGGAAAATGAATTCACCACACCGTGGTAACTATTTCTTGTTAAGTATTGGCCAGAATACCAAATAGCTGAATGCTCACAAGAAACCTTACAAGACAAGCATCACAATTTTCGCATCACAGACATTCGTGAGTTGTGACCACATCTCAATTAGAATAGGCGCAAAAGTAATCATCCAATTTTGTTTTTGAATTATTTTTTTACTAAATAAAAAATAAATAAAAAAAAAGATTTTGAGTATTGGAAATCTTTTTTTTTGGACCTTTACAATTTTTTCTGTAAGGTGATATGATATCCGCCAAGTGGCTGCCGTCAGTGTTGGTACACATTTGTGCCCGTGATAACTGTTCGCATATTCTATCGAATATTCTCCTTAAGGCTGCGATTGTCTGAGGCTTGTTGGCATAAACCCGCGACTTCTAGTACCTCCAAAGAAAGAAGACCGGGATGGTTAAATCGGGCGATCTTGCTGGTCATGCCAAGTCGCTTAAACGGGAGATTACGTGACTAGGAAACGCTTACTTTTCAATATCCATTGTGGCTCATGTTGTGTGTGCGGTTGCAGCACAACCTGTTGAAACCACATGTTCAACCAGACCCGCTCATCCAGTTCCAGCAGTAAGAAGTCGTTTATCATGGCCCTGTAGCATTCGCCAGTTACCATATTGCCGATGGCGTCCTCAACAAAAATTCGGCTCAATCACTGTTCTCGCGTGAACGCCGTATCACACAAAGGCTTTGAGTGGATGTAATGGCTCTTCGTGCATCACATGCGGATTTTCAGTGCCCCAGACATCAAGATTTTGCTTAAGTGAAAATCGTCTTAAAATCGTCCTCTTCGTTGTTAAGATTGAGGATGGCTTGACAGCGGAGTATAGCGCTCCATTGCTTGTCTGTTTCTCTAGTTTAGAAATGTCAAATATGATTGACGTGCGACGCCATTTGCAGACATTATAACATTTTCCGATAGGATGATTAATTTTGCGCCACCTTGTACAATTCCTGTCCATAGAAAACCCTTATGCAGAAATTTCGAAGAATCTGCATGGTGGGGAAATGAATATCTCTTAAGAGCCAAAAGCCAGAGGCCAACTATCATGACAACTATAAACAGGTAGGAAAAATATGTGACAAAATTAGAGAAAACTGCACATGATTACACTTAGAAGAGTATCTAGTGATCGATACTGAATACGGTACATAATCCATCCTTCATCTTTATTCTTTCTACATCTAAGAAACAAAGAAACAACAATCGTTACAAAAATTTTCTCATCTGGTTTTTGTTTATTAAATAATTAATTTTCTCATACTCATATCTATCTCATTATAACATTGGAATCAATTGATGTAGTGTGGATCTATTTTGTTTTGTTTTTTTTTTATTATTATTATTAATATTTACTTTATCTGCGAAACTATTTATTGGAAAAATGATTTAATATACATAGCATTCAATGTGTGGCTGTGATTTTGGTTGATGATTTGTGTGGTGGTCTTGATTAAGTATTCTGTGTTGCTCTGATTAAAATAAAACAAAAACGTAATCCAATGACGATGGAGTAGCATAATATAAAAATAAAAAGAAAAGAAAAGAAAAGAAAAAACCAAACAAACACAGAAGTACGACTAAGAGAAACAAAACCAACATCATATTTCAAAGTAAACAAATGAAGTTAAGAAATAAATTTCATAAAATTGTTTGCGCCATTCTGCGTAGCATAGATTTGTTGGTGGAAGGTTCTTCAGCGCTTTGATTTTTTTGATTTGTGGCCATGATCTCTGCTGTCATCACGTGAACGTTTCTTGTCATTGTGGTGACTGCTACTACTGCTCTTGTTCCTGTCTCGACTCTTGTCCTTGTCGTGCTTGTCTCGACTACGATCGTGATGCTTGTCTTTCGATGATTTGGATTGGCTACTGGAGAGAAGAATTTCAAGTTACAAAGTGATCGAATAAAGACTGTATGGATGGGGAGGGATTAATAGAGAAATGAAAATTTTGCATAAAACTAAATCCAATCAAAAGAAACAACATGGAATCGACGATAGCATCTACAAACCTATGAGATGACATGTGTTTGTCTTTTGAGGATTTGCTCTTTTTTTGTGGCTGAATATCTCGTTCTCTTCTTGGATACATAACAATTCAAGGAGAAACAAAATTGTCAAGCAGTTAAGCAGTGAATAATAATGTTGCACAGTGATTTATCTAATTATCGAAGTAAATTACCTGTGCTTGGAACTTTTCGAAGAATGCTTTTTGTCGTATTCTCTGCTTTTGCCGTTCTCTTTGCCCTCGTGTTGATACTGTTGATTACGATCTTCTTCAGCTGCCTCTCGCTCCAAATCGGACCAATCCTTGCCTGATTCCTCATCTGTACCCAATTCCTCTGTGAATTAAAAGAAAATTTAAGTTTTGAAACACAATTTAACCCACAAAATATTGTATCTCACCGTCGCTCTCATAGCTATCATCTTCCGATGCATCTGAGTACTCTGAGTCATCATCGGATTCATCATCGTCATCCACATCGGTGGGTTCATAAGCTTCGTCTTCTTCGGACTCGGCACTTTCTTGGTTTTCTTCACCATCAGACTCAGGATCAAGGAAAGTCCAACCGCCACTTTCAAAGAAACCATCCGGATCGTCTGTTATGGTTTTCATGATCTTCGTCCAATTCAATGTTTGAATACCTTCCGAATAGCGAATGTCACATGAACTGTAAAATGATCAAATCATAGTTTGAAAGGGCATTAAATCAAATGAAATTTTAACCTACTTCAACCACTCCTTGACGTGATCCAGCATGTTCATGGGAATGGCGTTTACCATCGCCACTTTCTTGTTGTAGTCTTTGAATACGAATATCATGTCGAAATTTCTCAAGTGGAACTGAACTCTTTCAAAATGCACCAACTCGACATCCTCCAGGGTAATGACGAATGGTGGCCATTCTGTCAAATTGACCAAACTACCCGAAGTGGGTTGCAGAAGTACTGTACTGCGGAATGGAGCACCAGGAAAGCCCAATTCTCGGAATGGTGTATCGAATTCAACCTGTTGCTTAGTCATAGCTTCTACTTTCTCACAGAACATCTTAAATGCTGTCTTGAGCTTGTGTCGAAGTTCTCTTTCAGCCTGTTCAGCTGCTAAATCATCACGATCGTGCATGTGCTGGTGTTTGCCCAAATCCGTTGTGATCTCACCGACTTCTGTATAAAACTGAACATCCACATGTTTTTTCTTACCAAACATGATCGCATGTTTCAGGTGGAAATGCAATAAAATAATCATCTCGCCATCACACGGCTGAAAGAATGCACTCTTAATGTTGTTGTATAGAATGTCAACCTTATCACCCCGCACAGAGACATAGCGGAAACCATTCGTATGTGCTTCTAAACTTCCAGTCATACGTTTTGTCACTATGTTTGGGCGAATGTAAAGATCTTTTAGTTTGGGATTACCCTTATTTTGAGACAAAACAAGAGTATCCTGCTTCACTAGATCTTCCTTTTCACGTTCCTCAGCTTCCCGAGTTTTGAAGCGTTTCTGGACTTCTTTAATAAGACGGAACGCATTGTTAAGATTTGAGGATGGCGCTGACAATTCACCCGGTTCCTTTGTGTTGGCGCTACGATAAGTCCTGAAAAAGAAGGAAAACATTTTAAAAACTTTCTAATAAGAAAGAGCCCTCCTAACTTACACTTCCTTGACGAATGTCGCTTCCGGTTGTGGATACATGCCACCTTCATTTCGTCCCATAGTCGCACCGGGATGGAAGAAATTTATACGCAGGTACGTATATTCTCCCTCGACAGACTGCGAAATATTCTTGATTGTGGATATATGGAACGGCACTGGGAGACCAAATATTGGCATTATCACTGTTTCATACTTTTTATCCACATACAGTTTCAACTCCTTAACTTCTGGTTCTCGTGGCATCTGGCTGACACTCTTGTACGACACTGTATTCTTTCGCACCTTTTCGATTTCCTTTGATTCGCCTTGCTTAGCCAATCGTTCTTTAGCCTTTTCGTTCAATTTTTGAGCAAGCTCCTTTTGATGTTGTTTTCGTTTTTCTTCGGTACTATGTTCGTTTCGCAATTTATTTTCTAGAACAGCGTTTCTTTTGCTCCGACCAAGTATCTGCGTACTGTTGTCGTCTCCTCCATCCTTTTTCTCATCCTCTTCCTCTTCATCATCGTCTTCCTTTATGAAGATTCCAATATTCTTGATTTTCTTCTTTGACGGCGTCATAATATTCGCTGGCGGGGTCTCAGTGACCAGCACTGTATCTCCAATAAAGAGTGAGTAAGTTTTACCTTCTTTATCAGATGATTCATTGTTTGTTAAATTTGATAAACCAACGTTAACATTGAAAATCATTCCTTTCTTAACGACAGCTTTGCATTTGGGACCAATTATGATGGAGTTCTCACGAAACTCGATGCCCATAGCAAAACCAAATGTTTTTGTGAGATTATCTATCAGTTTTGGCTTGTCCTTCTTGACAAAATCAATGGTTGCATCAAAGATTTGATTAAGTTTGGCCCCTGGCTTCAACAATTTGAGAATTTCCTCCTGGACGGTCACCAGAAAATTGTAATTCTCTTGGATCTTGTCTGTTGGATTCACCAATAGTGTGCGGGAAATATTTGAGCAATAGGACTTGTAACGTGCTCCCAACGAGCACACTATCGCACCAAAGTGCAAATAGTTTTTGTCGCTAAGTGCTGAGAATTTTAAGGAGTAAACTCCGCCAGATTGAATGATTGGTGGGTAACACATGTCCAGTTGAGAGGTATCGACTCCGGTTACGTATTTCTTATCTGTAAGAGCGCCTTCCACACCTTCGGCTAATTTAGAGTGTTTTACTTTCTGCAATGAGATTGGTTGGAGTAAAAATAGTTTATTATTTTATTCCTTTTTTTTAAAATAACTGTAAAGAAACGTTTACAAGAAACAAGTTATTCATTTAGAGATTAGCAAACGAATATGTCTTTAAGATAACGGGATAACTCTGTGACCCCTTATATGCGCACCAACGTTAAGGAAATTGACTTTGCCATACAAAATCGCTATCCACCTAATGTTGGTTACAGAAAAAGCTTTTTAGATCGAATTGGAGTGGGTTCCCTAGTGGCTGGAGAAGAACGATATTTAGCGTATGGTGAAATTTTGCAGGACAATTTTTATACGAGGACATGGACACAGCCTCAGGACTGAAAAGCGGGGATCATAAGTGCGATTAGAGCTTCCTGATAAAGTATGAAGATTTGAAGATAAATGTCCAGCGTTCCAACTAAAACGGATAATTGTTAAAGGGAAAGGGAAGCATTACATCCTACATCAAATATTTGCCATCAACATTATTTAGGATAATAAGTTTGGAGTTAGTTTGCTTAACCTAAGGCAATACTGGACTGCTAGAAAGGTTATTTCCTTCTTCTACTTGTCTTTAGCATAGGTAGATCTCGAAACGATAACACCACACGTAAGGGTCTTGTCGATCGAGGTGGATACTCAGAGATAACGACTTCCAATTCATTAAGTTCGGACATTTTATTTAATATTACTGTCCTGTGATATCTCTGCTAGGGTGTTTTAGCATTGCAATAGAGGCAAATTATTTAGAAAAAACTTAGCTTGGATATAAAAAGGAAGCGGAACCTACATTGGTGCAAGTAAACGGAGTTGGAGACGGAGTATTCGGACCAGTACAGGAACTTCTCCACAAGCAAGCTTAGAAATAAGCGACTCCATTTTTCAAGCCGAGATTCATACAATAGAGCTATGTAACGAGGGGATTTAGACAGACGAACAATAAATAAGAACATCTACATACTCTCCGACAGCAAGGCGACACTGCTTGCAATCAAGGCACATGAAATCAGTTCCAAGACAGTATGAGACTGGATTCAGAGTCCATATCATTTACGTGCCAGGACACAGCGGCCACGACGGAAACGAAAAAGCTGATAAATTAGCCAGACAAGGAACTGCGTCACAATTCGTGATGCTTATACTATTCTGTAGCCTACCCACTAGCACTGCAAAAAAAAACAGTATCAAAAAATAGCTCGCAGAAAATGCGCATCATTACAGAATGAATATTGAAGGTAACGGTAACAGACAAACCAAATTATTCTCGCCAAAAGCTTCCCACAACAAAACAAAACAACTCCTAAATCTAAAGAGAAGTCAGATTCTAATGGTCACGGGCTTTCTGACCGGACACTGTCGATTCAAGAAACATGTAATGGTCATGGGAATAGACCTGGACATTTTTTGCAGATTGTGCAACGAAGACGAAGAGTCAGCAGAACATATACGAGTGCTATGAACACGTCAACGTTACTAACGTTACTAAGGTAAATTTTACCTCGAAGCAGAAGACATTTCTGTCAGTTCCCCCAAATGATCTGTCGGCAATTATTATCAAATCCGGCAACATGGTTGAACTTTAGTTGTGAGGTAATCACAACAGGCCCAATTGAGGCCGCAGTGAGAAAGGCTTCTTTCCCACCTCTTACGTAATCTAATTTAAGTAATCCTAGCGGTGTTCTTACAAAGCGCAAATGTACACACTACTTCCTGGAAAAAGATTAAACATAGCGCGAATTTTTACTAGAGAAAGTTCAACCCGAAATTCATAAACTTCCAATCAAATGGAAATCATTCCAATCAACGGAAGGTGCTGTTTAAGTAATTTGGGGATTTGCAATTTCTGAGTCACAACAATCGGCTTAGGAATACTAAAATAGCAGCGAAAACCTATCCAGGAGCTAAAAAATGAAAAGGACTATAAAGTTCAGTTGAAGAGAAGAGAGGAGAAAGCATATCGGAGGAGACCAACTCTAGGACTCTTAATTGATATCTGATCAAAGAATAATAATGAACTGAATAGGGATCGATCTATTCCACCAGACGCAAACTCCAAAGAGCAGAGGTTTGCAAGTTTTAGTTGAAACAAGGAAATAAAAAGCTCAGTAATAATACCGCCAGCAGAATAGTGCTAACCGCACAAGATACAAAAATTGTGGCCTTAAAATAATTTTCACAATATTATTATATTTTAAGGATATATATATCGGATACGTGTTTGGCAGTGACTATTACTAAATTCCATTAATAGTCAATGGTAATTGAGTGCTTTTTCACGTGCTAGTGGTATTCACCGGGTATTGAGCTCACCCAAACGGGCAGAACAGAATAGGAACACATAAATGTCTGCATTAAAAAGAAAACTTGAAGGATAAATTAGCACGGCTAAATCAACAGCGGTGCCAGAATTCAATATGGCAGACAGCTTATTTGAGCTTCTTCAATGTATTTGAAGTCGGGTTGTTCTACAGATTATACGCATATACGCTTCAACACGACTCCTATTACGTTACTTGCGTTAAATACAATTTTCAATTATAATCGTCCCAATACAGGGTAAAATTGCAATTATGTGCCCGACCAGGATAATACTTCTCTATGCTCTCACAGCCCTGGTAACCAACTAGTAGCCTCGGATGATTGATGATAAACGATTTAAGGGAAAACGATATTCGAATCTGCATGTGAAATCCTCGGACTCTTAAAAGTTCGCTAGCTGAACAAATAACGATTATCCCCGTCTTATAAGGTAGGTACAGAAGTTCGATGGAATGGATATCGGGACGTAATGTTACCATGCCAAGCACTTTAGAGATGTGGTATCAAAAGAATAAAGTTTGGAGAATTTATCAAAAATAAGCGTACATGCCAAAACTGTACCTATTGTCCCAACAGAAATATTCAAGGATGTAGAAGGAAATCTTATCTAATACTATTTCCTTTTAAAAGGTGATGGCGAATGGCATCCCACCGTCAGACAGAGTGAACCATTCAATTTGAGTGAAAACAAACAACATTTCCGTCACCAGACGGTGAGGACGGTAATTTCCAGGCTTGCGTCTAACAAATTTAGCTGTTTGAACCAGCAGGTAATGATCATCAACTTATCTCTAAAATCTGCGTCAATAAAACGGTGTTCGACGAATGGAACCTCAACTTTTTTTGTCCGATCCTTAAGAGACATCACCTGAAACGCATTATTTACAGGAGTAAAAGTCTCTACAACACCGCACATAAACTCCTGTCTACCTAATTCATGCATATGCCTAAGATTCTACGTCGCTTTAAGCGTGATTTTAGGCCAGAAAAGTTCAAATTAGATCATATTGTCGAATTAAGGCAGATCTTTGAAAAAAAAATCCACGAGTTGCAATCGTTACACATCAATCCATTCATCGATATCAAAGCGCATATAACAGCGTCTGTAGAGGAGGACTTTAGCAGCCGACGATGGGGAAAGCAGTTATGATATAACTGGTACGTTCAATGTCAGAAAGGGTTGAACAAGTTCATACGTTGTAATATTATATTTCCAGCACCGTTTTTGAAACAAGCTCCATCATTTTCTCACCATCTTCCGAAGTTACTTCCATACGCAGACCATATTCACATAATTGGTGGCTGTCAATGGAGGATTTGCGACGGTTGAAGCAGAAGCGATAAAGATGGGTTCAGAAGCCTACGAACATAAAACAATGTGAATATACTTCCAACTTCCAAGAGAAACATACGACATCGACGCCTAGAGTAAAACTACATGAAAGTCAGCTTCAACTTTGGGGTAGTAGGGGACTTTATCTACATCGACTCCGCTATCAATTCTAAAAATTAAACCAATGCGAAAATCAAGCGAAGAATAACTCTTGCTAATGGCTTCTACATTTAACATTGAAGGCAATTAAATTATAAAGCCCTCACTCCACTAATCAAAAATGTACTTCAAAAACAAATTGTACAACGATGCCAACTTCTTTAGCAAAGCTTGGATAACACGGCTTGAACTCATGTACATCAGCGTCTTAACTCTGAAATTTTTGCGACTAAAACCTAGTGGAACAACGCAGTAGAGGACGATCTCATCTTAGCTGGTTCCCAAAACTGGAGGCAGCTGGCAAAATATTACACTAGTTGGAGAGGCATGTTAGATGAAAGCCTGATTAATCTCCGACTGTAACGTCATCTACGTTTTTTTTTTCTTAAGATGTACATAAAATCTCTGGTTTATGCCAACTAGCCAAATACTTTTAAGGACTTGTTGATAACCATTTCTTTATTCAAAAACCAAATTTAGGTTTATATACTTCAGATTTTGATATTTTGAAGTTTGCGGCCAGTCAATGGCGAAATCAGAAATCGCCGTTCCAATTTATTTTGCCCTAATCTACCATTCTGTGCATAGCAACAAAATAAGGTATCTGCTGATGTATATACGAAGACGATGTAAGCACCGTCACCATTATCTATTAAACAGAAAGAGCCGACAAAGTGGAGCCGGATTTTCTCCACAAGTAGCAGTAATCTTAGGTAGATTCTATGAGAATAAAAAACAAACAGTGTGGCTCTGGCAGCCCGGTATGAGCCATGGCCTAGCTTCTTGACACTCATTTGTGTTGCTCATGTCATTTTTGCCACATATGAGCGGGGCCTACGGTTTACCGCCGAGTCCGAACGGCACTCCTAAGAAGCTTTTTCATAGGCAATTTAATATCGGAAATTTGTCATTGCCTGCCGAAAGGGTGATGACGATTCGAAAATTTGTTGGCTTTGCCGGGGATCGAACCGCGGACCCTCTGCGCGATAGTCCAATGAGCTAACCATAGCGCCATCGCCACCACCAGCGCCATCTATGATAATAGACTCCCAAAAAACAAAAAAACTGTCTTTTGTTGTGTCATATTTCAAAACTTGTGAAATTGTAGCATTTAATTTGCTTTCTATACACAGATATATAGTGGCCACATACCAGCATTTGCAAGATAAACAACGGCGCTAGTGGTTACTGCGCAATTTAGTTTTCGTAAAAAATTGCATTTGTTAGGACTTACCTTATCCGAATCAATGATGTCCATAATTTGGTCCTTCAAATACTTGTTAAACAAATCCACAGATACCAGCGACGCCTTACGTATACTATTGATTTCTGGTTCATCTTTGGGGCACATAATATAAGCCACTGCACCTCCAATATCCAAATTTTCGAATTTCTGCTGTTTCAATGTTGCCTTCCATGATTCGCAGAACTCACCAGGAAATCCATCCTTCGAGAAGACACCGAGTGTGGTGCCCTTCTTAGATTCCTTCATGGCACTAATGAGTTTATCAAAGTTTTCCTTATCCTTGTCATTCTACAAAACAAAATGGACATTCCATTTGGATCTCGTTCTCTTTAAATCTCTAAAGATTCGCATCTTGGATACTTACCCTGTTTCGGACAAGAAGTTTAATAGGGGGTACATCATCTTCCTTCCCGTTTTCTATTTGCTTGAGAAATTCAATTTTCTTTTTGCTCGTCAGGAAGTAGACCGCCTTTTCTACAATCACAAAAATCGTATCGGTCAACTCATAACCCAGCAGCCATGACTAAAAGACGTAAAAATACAACAAAAAAAGTTCAAATAAATCAAATTCACATTTTTCTCGATTTCTGTAAATTGTTCGTCCTAACCTGTAGAGCTGTTGATTTGCTATAGACAACATCCTCGTCAACACCGACACAGGACAAAATGCAATCGACTTTTTGCAACGAATCATCATGTGCAATTGTTGGAGTCTAGATTAAATAGAAAATATACAATCTCAGTGCTAAATCTAATAAAATTTCTTTTAATAAAATACACCACGGCAAACACATTGGAACGCTTCACCATCAGTCACATTTTATGTGCGTCTCCAGTGGAGTGTGTGGCGACGGTGTGCCCATTTCAATTTACCTTCCACTCCGAGTATATCTGCTTTATCCGGCGGAAAAACGTTTCTTTATCTAAGGCGATGTTTGACATTTTAACCGCACAATATTCTCAATTGTTATTCCGATATTAGCTTGTATAAAAGAAATAAAAAAAACACCGGCAATCCGATGCGAATTGAAGACACAAATTCCTTAGCACAGCAGTTGAAGAATAAACGAATCCAAAAAAAAATACCACAAGCACAAGTTGAAGTTTTCCCTTCAAAAAGTGCCCATTGCGCTGTAAATAACAATATGGCGTAGTTTTTGCATGCGAAAAGAGCGCGACAAGATATTTCAGCTTGCAAACCGAATTCGGCGAATGGGATTTTATTTTGTGTTTGAAAACACGGCGAAATGGACATTTCACTTGCTGAATACGCACGTTAGAGAGAAATGGATTTGAATTTCACATATGGGGTGAGGGGTTCCTTACATTGATGAACTCGTTGAAAGGTGGACGTTTGATGATTTCATCAATAAACCCTGAAATTAGTTGTGATGTTTGAATTGCTGGAGAAGGAAGTCTTTTAAGAATCTACTTATTGTGACATAGAAATTGAGGACCGCTAAATATATTGATTTAATCAAAATAACTAAAGGCGGTTTTAGACTCACTAAGTCGTCTTGTACACGGTACATGAAGACTTGAATGCCAAGGAAATAGTGTGGAAGTGGAGAGGATATTTCGACTCGGGTGGGTAGCAGAATTGGACTTAAAAGTCGACTTACGTTCCTAAGTAGAGCTACCTGAGCCTTAATCAATAAACTCCTTCAGCTAGTATTATCTCTCGTCAACTGCCTCAAGTGCTGCACTCCCGTCGTCCGCTGCTACACTGCCACTTGCTTTTAAAATCAAAGCTCAACATGGCCCACATTTCTCCGACGTAAATTTATTTCTGAACTTGATGAAGCAGCTAGAGTTTTCCACAACCTAGCATTGACAAGATTCCAAAATTAGACGTAGCGTTGCATAGCTCATCTCTATGCACGCTATTATATGCGGCTTTGATATGAAATTCCCCAGTCGTTTCGGAAAGCTGCTAAAATGTAAATATATGATCGATGATGGACTTTTCAGGATTAAAGCCGTGCTTGTATTTGCTAACCAGATTTTTCAAACATGATTGCAAACCCTCACATATGACACCAAAAAAGATTTAATACGCGATATTTACGAGACTTATTCCCCAATAGTTGGCGCAGTTTGACAAACAATACTGAGATTCCTTGCTTCGAATAGGCTTTCGTCTGACCATATCTTGATCCAAATTCCCAACCAGGTGATCCCTAGCTGCTTCAAACAGCTCACCAAGCAGTCGCTTGCAGCTTTTTTAGGTCGTTGCTTCGATATTGCGATCCCAAACTTCGTTTAGGTCAAAGTGAATGGTTCATTCTGTCTCACAGCGTTCATTCTGACCATCACCGCAGTTATTCAGTCTGCAGAAGCAGTCTTTCCACATTCTTAGTACTGCGGCTTAAATTCTTTTCGGACGCGCTTTTGGCCCTATATCTTTGATTTCCCTTAAGCCGGTGCTCTTCCCTTCTTTTCTCACTGTGGAGCTCACAAGCAGCTCTCGTCCTTCAATGCAGCAAAGTTCTACATGCATCTTGTTTGACAGCATATGTCGGCCTACATTCATCGTCAATCCAGATTTTTCTTTGTGGCGGAAGCAGCTTCTCTGACGGCTGGTTGACAACATTTCCTAGAATTTCATTAGAGCTAGAGTGAAACGCGACCAAGATTTTAGCGGTCTGTGATTGCAACTTTTGAACGTCGAGCTTTGAATGTTAGCTCGACTCCGTTTTGCCAGTGATATCCACATGTGCACCCCAGCGCTAATAAGGTAATGATCCGAGTTGATATTGGCTCCACGGAAAGTTGGCAGGTCCACAATGTAAAATGTGGATATGGAAAACTCAACGCACACTTCAAGCGCAAGTGAAATGTCAAATATTCCAAAAGTCTAAAAATATATTGAGTGGCCCGTGCAGTAAAAATAAAGGGAAATAGTTTTGAAATAAACCACAATGAATTTGAACTTGATAATAAATTTAATTGAGTTTTATCATTTCCAAGCCCTTTTACGAAATGGGAAGTGCAACCTTGTTTTTACTTTCTATGAGAATTTGTACCTCTGACAACGTTTTTGTTTAATAAGTTCTAGTTACTTGAGGCTAGTTTTTAAAATTTTCGTGTAGCTGCGATGTCAATGTCGCATCGCTTAAATTCAGCTATAAATGTCTCTTCGAAATTTCACAAACTATAGGTTTGTCTCTTTCAATACCTGACATTTCCGACTGTCATTTTGACAGCTCCCTGCTCAGTGTGTACACACCATACCATATCAAAAATAATTCGAATGCTGCAAGTTTTTAAAATAAATCCGGCGAAATCAAAAATCCGCGCTATGAGTCTTTTCACGCAAATCTTAAATCCCATCACTGGTCAATCAGAATGGGAGTCCAAAGATGACGAATACGATTATCACCAAGAAGTTGCCAGAGCCGCGTTCGGTGACATGCTTCACGACACCGAAAGAAATCAAAAATACTATGCAGCTCTGAAGAAAACTATCCGGGACCTTCACAATTCAGGAAAGGAAGCACATGTTCTGGATATTGGCACAGGAACTGGGATTCTATCAATGATGGCTGTCAAATCTGGAGCAGATTCTGTCACAGCGTGTGAGGCGTTTATGCCTATGGCGCACTGTGCTGAGAAGATCATGCACGCCAATGGAATGGGTCAGAAAATCAAATTGGTAAAGAAACGATCAACAGAGTTACAAGTTGGGGAAGGTGAAGACATGACACGCAGGGCCAATGTTCTCGTTACAGAAATTCTTGATACAGAACTGATTGGAGAAGGTGCAATTGGAATATACAATCACGCTCATAAGCACTTGCTGACTGAAGACTGCGTTCTTATACCGTCGACGGCAACAGTTTATTGTCAGATTGTCCAAAGTCCCTTGGCACTTGCATGGACTCGAACAAAACTGCTTGCTGATTTGGATGGAAAGATTCTGCTGAAGACACCAACTGCCATCGAACTGTGTAAGGGTGAAGCAGGAGTCCACGACATGCAGTTAAGTCAGTTACCTCTAAATCAGATTTGTCCTATCACAGAACCCGTTGCAATATTCGAATTTGATTTCAGTGAAACAACCGGCATGGCTACGGATCGCGTTAACAATGTTAAACTTCAAGCGATGAGGCATGGTTCCACTGATATGGTACTTTTTTGGTGGTCAATCAAAATGGACCAAGAAGGAGAAATAGTTCTTAGTTGCGCACCCTATTGGGCACACCCGGACTTTAAACAACTTTCCAAAGAGTGGGATTCGAAAACTCCAATTCAGAATGTTATTCCTTGGAGAGATCATTGGATGCAGGCCGCCTATTACATTCCCAAGCCACTTAATCTTCAGTTAAAACAAGAATTTACTTTGAGTGCAAATCACGATGAATATTCCTTTTGGTTTGACGCATGGACATCTGAAGAGCAGGACAGAAAAGTCAAACGGCATTCTTGTACATGTACCCTGCATATGACTTACGCACGCAGTAGGATTGGACAAATGAATCAAAGCCCACGGAATAAGCGTTACATGCGTTTTTTAGAAGAGAACATTGACAAATCGTCGGTTGTTTTATCTATTTCTGATGGGTCTTTGTTGGGGCTTACAACAGCAAAGCTTGGAGCAAAGTCTGTCATCTGCTTTGAGACACATCGATTCTCGAAAAACTTCCTCCACTCCTACATAAAACACAATAGCTTGGAGAATGCCATCACAATTGAGAAATTAGACGAAATACAGAACCTAAGCGAACTCACACATGTCTTTGGTGAACCATACTTCATCACCTCGATTCTTCCATGGGATGGCTTTTACTTTGGGACTCTACTGATGAAAATCAAACATCAGCTCAGGGATGACGTAAAGATCTGCCCAACCTCTGCTAAAATCTATGCAGTTCCAGTGGAGTTTATTGACTTACAAAAGATACGAGTACCGCTTGGGGTCTGCGAAGGATTCGATTTGGGCATCTTTGATGAAATGGTTGATGTAAGTTGAGTTCATTGTTTTGAGAAAGTCGTTAAATTTTACTTTTTCCAGAGAGCATCTAATTTGGCGGACGCCATGGTGGAAGCTCAGCCTCTATGGGAGTATCCCTGCAGAGCTCTGGGGAAAGAAGTCGAAGTTTTAAGTGTTTCTTTCCAAAACTTTGAAGAGGATAAAAGCACATCAGGATCGATTAGCATCGAAGAGTAAGTCGATCGTACTCATTTCTTATTCCAAATTCATGACATTGTGGATTTTTTTAAGGTTTGGATCCTGTAATGCAGTAGCTCTTTGGGTAGACTGGAATCTTGACGGCAGTGGTAGTCCAAAGTCTGTTGTAACGACAGGACCCACTGAACCTATTACTGTTGGAGGTTTTGTGCAATGGGACATGTTTGTCCGTCAAGGTGTTCATTTAATTCCCAGACCGGTAAAGGTGGAAAAAGGCAGGAACGCTGTTGACTGGAATGTGACCTTTAAACCGTTGTCGGGAGAAATTAGATTTAGCTTTAAAGTAGTGTAGATTGTAGATTTTAGTCAAATAAATTTCTTGGTGCAAACACATCACTCAATTTTTTTTTGTAGAATCTACTACGCGATCGCATCATCATAACTTATAGGATTCTGATTGAACTTTAGTTTGGAAGATGGTAGGGGCAGTTGTACATAAAACCCAAGATTTGCAAGATCTGCAAGTTTCGTGTACGAGTTGAAGATTATGATATAATAGCCAGCAGTTCCATGGCTAAGTCGAAAGTCGAATATGTTGGTGAGATTTCCGACAGGCTAACGCTGATTAACACGAGTATTTCTGGATACGAAAACTTTGGTTTTGTAGCAACAGGTCCGCTTGTGACTTGATGGCATGTTTAACCCTAAATGTAAAACCATAGCATAAACCTATCTAGTGAAAGCAAGATAATTGCACTAGATAGTTTAAAGAGGGTCAATTTTGGTATCAGGCTCTTTAGTCGAAAACGTCTGCAATTGACATTGACGAATCTCTTTTGGAATGAAGAAATTACCATTCAGAGCGGTCGACTTGTGGTCTTGGAAGATTTTAAGTCCACCAGTCCTGGCGTGCCTTAGGGCTCTGTTGTGTCACATGCACACTTTCAAAATTCCAATAATAATCTCTTGACTGCTACTTCTAATGTAGAACTTATGTTACATTCGCTGATAAGTTAATCAGAAGTTGTCGCAATTGTTCAGAGTATTTCTGAGCAGTGTTTTTTACACCTCTTTAAGCAAAATTGGCAGGAATTTTTGTATCTACTCATCACCATGTTCCTTTCTAAATTCGAAGAAAACAATCTTCATGGAACAGTACTACAATTGATAATCTGACAAACTTGCAGACACGACTCCGTCGAGTAGTTCTTGTCTTTCTATGCAACGCTGTCTCTTAGGCGAGTGCTTATCCGCGCACTCTTCATCAAACTAAGAAAGCAGCGTAACGTCAGTCGCGCTTTCGCGAGTATTCAGACTGAGGCAATAAAAACGGATTTAGCGGTCAACTAGGGCAAGAACAAATATATGCTGTCAAGCAAACCGGACTCAACACCGACGTCTCGGACAGAACCTCACCTTCAACAGATATAACTTTAAGTAGTTGAGGGCTTTGCCTTCCTTGGCTCCACTATAAATTTAGACAGCGACACAAGCTCTGAGATCAAATGAAGAATAACTCTTACCAATCGCTGTTGTTTTGGGGTTAAGAAGGCAATTGACAAGCAAAGCCTTCTCTCGAATAACAAAAGTTATCCTGCATAAGACCTTAATAGTCCCAGTCCTGCTCTATGGCGCAGAGGCATGGACATTATCAAAAATTGATGAAGGTGCTCTTGGCTGTTTTGGGAAGAAAATGCTTCGGGTGATTTTTGGTTGAGTCTGCATTGACAGCGAGAGGAACAGGAGATACAACGGCGAAGTGTATGGACTGTACAGTAATATAGAACTGGCCAGAATAGTGAAAATCCAACGACTGAGATGGCTGGGTCATGTAGAGCGGATGGATGCCAACGCTAAGGTCCGAAATGTCTTCGAATCCGGCCCCGAGCGACTGGCAAATGGCGTGTGCAGGTGAAAGGGGACCTTAGCCAATTTAGCGTGTGAAGGAGGAGGCAGTTAGCGAAGGATTGAACTGGCTGGAGGCGCTTGTTAACTGAGGCCCAGGTCCACCCCGGTCTGTAGCGCCACTTTAAGAAGAAGAAGATGGGCGAGATAAGCACCTGGTGGAAACTACGCAGAAGTAAGCTAAACAAATTCTTTAAGTCATAATAATAGTACTAGACATTGTCAGATTAACGCGCTTTGTATAACAAAATACGGTTTAAAGAAAGAGATTTTATGTGTCCATCTTGACTTTGTCATTAGAACATTTAACAACGCACGCTGTACGTAAATTTAACGCAAACATACATAAATGCATTCGGATTTCCCAAGTAATTCTTAAGAATATTTGTTTACATCAGTGTTTCCTTTACTAATTTCTGTAAAGTGAAATTGATGAAGCACTTATTAACACGCACTTATGTTACCATAGAGATCAGTTAAGCTTTTAGCGATGAAAATGACTACCCTCACCACTTTTGCCATCGTTTTTTAGTTGATTCACAACGACTACTGTCTACCCTGTTTGTATAATCAATACTCCCTCTATTTAGATATCAAATACTGATTTATTTTTTCTAAGAATCATTCTTTGGTCTAGAGATTTGTTGTCATAAAAAATTCTTAAGCTTAAGCGTTATGGCGTTTCTTTCAGTAGTAACACTTGAGAAACCACTTCAGCATCTTGGACTTGCCGATTGGCATTCGCGGGTGAACCAGTTGAGAAATGTTGCTGATGCACGACGTCAGGATGCCTTCGATTTGCGGCATTCCTCTCGCACCCTTCGCAATGAGACTCGCATCGAGTCCGATTGGAGTAATTATGAAACCAATGAAGCACTTTCGGAAAGGTACATAAGTTGCATTTTAGCCAATTTCAATTCTAGGACCTTATTTGATAATGAATCTTTATTTTTTCTTGAAGAATTGCGGAGTTAAGCCGCTGGCGTGTTACAATCCAAAAGACCTTCGAGCGAATTGGACAAGAAGTACGTTTATTACGAGAAGAAACTGCCTCTACAGAACGAGAACTTGAGGCGATGGTTACTCCATTGACAGTAATTTCCGAGTGTTTGACAATGCGAGACTGCCGTCTTGGCTCCGAGCTTACTTACGATGACGCTGATACTGAACTTAAGAAGGAATTAGCTGTCGTAGAGAATAACCAGCACCAGCTGAAGGAGCAGTGTCACTTTGCTTGGGAAAAACTAACACGACTGGAGGAAGTTCAATTTAAGATTGGCTTAGAGCTAGACAATAAATCCGAAGCAGAACTCATCGATGTTACCCAGTTGGACTTGAATAAGCTCTCTGCGAACATCACGTTTAAGACTGATCCGACAAGGCATCCGAAAAAGTATCAGAACTAAACCATTTCATCATCATTTTTGACTTACTTGTTTATCATTAAAGCTCCTGCACGTACGAAGCTTGGTTGGAATCGACTAAAAACCTCAAACAAATGGCTGAAAACGAACTATCTGATACGTATTCCATTCGAGAATCTTTATTTGTATGCCGGATGAAGGCCAGAAATGTCTTGTACTCTCAGCAGGACAGAGTTGAACATACTATTCGTAAACGAATTTTCGAAACTCAGCGTGCTCGCAACGAGCTTGAGTGGCAGAAACTAAAGGTGACTTCCTCTACGTATAAACTCATATTCTTTTTATTTTCATTCATTTACGATTTTAGATGAAAGAGGAGATGGAAAGAGCGATTTGTGAGATAAAGACATTAGAACAAGCCCTTCGAGATAAAACAGATGCTTTGAAGTTGGCCGAAACAAGACTTGAAAATAGGGCCCAACGTTCTGGAGTAGAGCTATGCTTAGACGAGGCATACGATAAACTTTGTCTAGAAGTTGCAAAGATGGAACATATTCGAAGGGAACTTCAGGATAAGATAAATGAAGCAAAAACCAATTACAATCTGTTGGAGGATCATGCCCAAAAGATTGACATTGATTTGGAGAATAAGCAGCACTCGCTTATGACTGATATTCGGGCTTTGGATCTGAGAGCTCGTTTGAAAGTTGGAGAGTTTGCGCAAGCTTCAAGCAGCACCTCTGCGCAGACAGAGCGTAATATTAAATTAACAAAAATGGAAAATGAAATACCAAAAATTTAAATCGAAATGGATAATTTTTTTTTTAAATTGAAAATTAACGGTGTGCGCTTAAAAAAAACAATATAATGCTTTGAGTTGTGTGTAAACCTTGTCTAATTTAATTTTGATTTCATTTTCTCAAACTCGGTTTCAGTAAAAATGACCAATTAAGTAAGTATAAATAAACCTTCATAGCTGAACATCTTTTATCTCTGTTAGTTTCAACTTCTAGCCTTCTTCTGCTGCGCTCTGTGATTTCCTGAGCAGTTTGGTTTTTTTTTAAATGATCATAAAGTGCGAGGAAGTGGGCCTACGAATGAGATATTCTTATGATGCTGCATTGAAGCAAAAACGAAGTTCTGGTGGGATTTATCTGACATTTTCTCACTGATAATGAATATGGATCTGAAAGCGTCTCACGAGTTCGAAGAGCAAAGAAGAAGAGACGAACACCGATAAATCTGTGAAAACCCAACTCGACAAGTCTGGCAATATCGCTTCTAAAGGCCATGACCTATAAAACCGGCTGATCTTATAGAATAGACATATTCTTATGGAAGGTATAGGATAAAGTAGGTTTACTTTCCACTTTTTGAGTTCATTGATTCCGCGAGGGATTGGCAGTTCACACATTCACGCATTCACAAATGGAGAGTTAGATTCAACGAAACGACGTCGACGAAATCAAGACGACGAGCCCTATAAATCAGAACGAAACAAAAGGAAGAGGAGCATGAAACGAACTCTTGACCTTACGTGTCCAGCTGTTTTTCCAAGTCGCCCATCAGGGGGAGAATATTTTAAGTAATACCACAAAAAGGTGTAGACCAACTGTCGGCAACTCTTTTGAGAATCACCGCTGCTAGTCTAACATTGGTATACATGCCGAAGTCCTGAAAAATACTAAGAGTAGGTTCTATATCGAACATTTCGAGAATATTGCAACGGGTTTGGGTGGAACTTTAGAGCAATAAGTCTGACTTACTTAATGTTATACAACATGAAATGAATAATTAAGCTTCATGTGTGCAAAACCGCTAACAAATGTACCCGCAACAGGCATATGAACGCAGAACTCTCTACGAACACCCCTCAAATCTGGTAGCCAGAATTATCGGTGTTGTATATTTTAGTTTACGTTGTGGATGTTTTCGATAAAGCCAATAGTATCCCACAGCGTGAAAGAATTACTAGTTCTGTGAGGGCCCTGCTAATATGTGATCACGGAAGGTAACCGGTTTGACCAACAGGGTTGCGTTCTGTCTCTATTGCTGTGGGACACGTTGGTCATCTCACTGCTTAACATCCTGGACAATTCTACCATATATGCTTGAGCATATGTAGATGATTCTAGCTTGATATGTTGTCTGCTAGATTATGCTGAGTTATTGTCTACTCTAAAGTACAGCAGCCATGTTGTAGCATTATTGTGGAATGAAACAAAATTAAAATGAATTTGCCACAAAATTCCATTTTTTGAGATTGGAGCAAAACGGAGAGAAAAAATGTTCGGAAAGCGAATAAATTGATGATGTGCAGGGGCATCTGCTAACAGAGAACAACGACATTTGCAATAGATGCCCATTTAGCCCATTACCCACAGTCCAAAGTACCATTCCCACGATTGTCGCATACAAAGAGTTAACGGTCGGTTTTATAAGTTCAAAAAATGAACCAGTGGCGGGCAGACAAATCGATTCACATACCATCAGAAGTATAGGCGACAATCGGAAATCTTGGATTGAAATGTTGTGCGATCGTTTCAGTGATGATAGGCGATCAGATGACTCATCAGAGGGAGTTTACTTATTTAGCTGTATTAAAGCGACACAAATAATAATATAGCCGAGAGGCCTAGACAGTTGACAGCGTAGCATTATAGAATTCTAATTGCAGGCAATGCGACAGTGCAAAGTCTACTCGTCGCTACGTTTGATCTTCATATCGCCTCCATCCATTTGGCAAAAGCATTTGATGAAGTTTATATAGACCTCAAGTAAATACCACTTAGATCTCAAAAATCACCCGAGAATACAAAAATGATGCGAAATGCGAGGTCGCAAACACACAAGCAATGTACTAAGTTCATTGCTTTTAAATAATGTCATAAAAGATTTTCTATTGAATCTGGACATCTACTATCCGGAACTATCATCAACGATCAACGACGCAGAAGCTGCTTAAAGGTCTCGGCTTATTCGCTTACAAAGCCCAATTGCCTCAGGAATTGAAGCAAAATGACCACTCGTTTTGCTATCGCTTCTCTGTTTGGGCTTCAGATCACAAAAAATATTTTTTTTAGATGAACCGCATATCCTACCTACTTACTTTAGGTGGCGCTAGTCTCCAGCCAGCTTGAGCTTTGCTAGTTGCCTCCAGTTTTGCACGCTAATCCCCTTCAACTTGCGTGCGACACCTGAGTCTCACTCTAGCTCTACTGCGCTGTCACCCGGGGGGCGGATTCGAAGATTTTTCAGGCCGGAGCGCTCTACAACTCAGTCTTTGAATCTTCACTCTTCTAGCTGGGTCGATGTGTATACAGTACGTTGTATCTCCTCCACCACTCACCGTCGACGGGGCCAAAGATCACTCGAAGAATTTTTCTCTCAAAGCAGCCAAGAGCACCCTCGTCCATTTTTGATAATGTCCATGCCTCTGCGCCATAGAGCAGGACTGGGATATTTAAGGTCTTATATGGGGTAACTTTTGTTGTTCGACAGAGGGCTTGCCAGCCCATTGCCTTTTTAACCCAAAGAAGCAGCGATTGGCAAGAGTTATTCTTCATTTGATCTCAGCGCTGGTGTCATTGTCTGAATTTATAGCGGAGCCTAGGTAGACAAAGTCCTTAACTACCTCAAAGTTATATTATATCTCAATACTTGCAAAAGCGCCATTAACATCACGTTGCTTTCTTTCGATTATGTCAGTATCATCGGTGAATGCGAGTAATTGGACGGACTTTTGAAAGATTGTGCTTCTTGTATGAAGTTGAAGAAATCGCATGAAAGCACATCGTCTTGTCTAAATCCTTTTTTGACATCAAAAGTCTTAGTGAGATCTTTACTGATTTTCATGGAACAGCGTGCGTTCTCCATCGTCATCCCGCATAGACGGACGAATTCGGAAGAAATGCCAAAACTAGACATTGCTCTCTATAACTCTATAGATAATGTCATACGCGGCCTTAAAATCGATAAATAGGTGGTGTATATCGATCTGAACCTCGTGGGTTTTTTCCAAGATCTTCCGTTGTGTGAATATTTGGTCAATGGTGCACTTTTCCTGGCCTGAAGCCACACTGATATCAAGTTGTTGACAAACGTCTTCAGGCGTTCACAAAATCCGCCGCCAGATAAGATCTTGCAAGCTAAGAAGATTGGTGCTTCTTTAGTTGTCCCAGTTCAGACGGCCTCCTTTCTTCAGGATCGGTCAAATAATGCTGAGGTTCCATTCATCAGGCATACTTTCGTCCGACCATATTTTAGAGATGAGTTGGTATATGCTCCTTACCAAGTTATCGCCTGCCGCTTTGAAGAGCTCGGCAGTCAGGCTTTGTTGAACTTCAGCTTAGATATTGCTGTCTTCACTTCATCTAGGTCGGGTGGATGGAAAGGTTCTTTCTGTCTGACAGTCTATAGAAATGATCTTTCCAAATCCTCAGCATCGACTGCGACTCTGATACGATGTTCATTTGTTCGTCTCTACAGTCATTGGTGAGAGAGGTTTCCGAACTTCATTCCTGGACCTCAATTTCCTAGACCGCGCGCTTTTCATGCTCTTTCTTCTTCCTCCTGAGAAGCCGGTGTTCGTCTCTCCTCTCCTGCTTATAAAGCTCGTGAGCAGCTCCAGTCTTTTTTGCAGTACCGTATTGCGTGCTTTTTTCTTAGCTGCATGTGCTAGCCGGCATTCGTCATCAAACCAGGGGTTTCGTTGTGGTGTTCGAGTGAAACCCAGCACATCAGTAGCGGCATCTCTGATGGCTTTTTGGCAGAGTTGCCACTGATCTTCAATGCTTGATTGTTTCTCGGCGCTGAGATTTGATGCCGTTGGACTTCTATTTGTGGGACCCCATTAAAGGCTGATGCGATGCGAACAATCTACGGACGATTCAGATATTCAGATACTAATGTGAGAGTAATGTGAGGCTGAAAACATAAAAAATTGGTATGACGGAATAGGATAAAGAAATATTTCGAACAAAGCAATTTGGGCTCTTTACAATTTCAAAAAACACTTCTCCCTAACAACATCCGATTGTCATTTTTTCCATGCTCCAGTTAACTGCACTCAACTTCACAAAATGCGAAAAATTTGCAAACAAATCCAGCGAATTCACAGAATTCCCCTTCCAGTTGCGAAAATTCGTGACAATTTACCAACAAAAAATAAAAAGGAACACATACTCACACACTGACACATTCTAAACTCCAAGTCAGAGCACTGTTTCCCTGCCGTTCGGGAAGCCTTCATTTTTTTCCTCCGTCGAGAGCGTTGCTAATACGCCTTCGCCAAAGTAAAATACTCTCTAAATCAATCTCTAGATAAAGTAAAATCCATTTTAAAATATTTTAGAATTGTGTGCATTTCCTGTTGAGCATTTCTAACGTGTGAAAAGTGAAATTTCATTTATAGAAAATCGAAGTTGTCGCACACGGCGAATTAACACACATATAAGAAAAACTAAGAAGGCTAATACGACACAACGACGGCGAACGAGGCGAATTATTATTGAAGGGCCACCAACATTGGCGTAGTCTGCATGCTAGAAAGAGACTTGTCATATCGGCGAGTGGAACAAAAATAGGAAAACCACAATGGCGAACCAACCTAGCACCGGTGTTGGTAAGAAATTTAATTTATTTTTTCATAGTTTATCGTTAATTTCTTTCAATTAATCTACACGCAGCATCTTCATTAAAGTGTAGACAATTTAATTTAGAAATTAATCATCGTTGAAATTGGGAAATTTCCTCACAAAACTTGTTTTAAAAAAATACCCAAAAGGAAAAGAAAAAAAATTTAAAGTCCCATCATCATCATGGAGTTGAACAAAACCCTGCCTCAAAGTGCAAATGTCAATTTTTCGTTTCGACAAGAAAGAATTTTTTATTTTTTTTTCAACTTGTTTTTTTCTTGTCCATTTGAACTTATTCGTGCATTAGTTTTGTGGTGAATAAAAGATTCCGCACGCCTTTTGGAAACACAAATTTGTTCATTTAATTGTAGGGATGGATTTTTTTTTCCAAGTGCTTATTTTATAATTTTATATATTTTTTTTTTTAACCCATCTCGTGTCCTCCCGCACCGAAGGGATATGTACATATGGTAATGGATACGGATGCGAGTATTCCCGAAGAAAGATGTGCTTTCGTGTGATCCAGTGATTTTGGTTAAATGACTGCAAATAACCATTCTATAGGTAGATATGTATATCGTCGTCGTCATAATTTTGTTCTCGTTTTGTTTTCTAATTAAATTAACATCATCACAAGTCGAAAACCAATCAGGTTGGATTGGTTTTTATGTGAGCCTACAGATCAGTATATATTTTAAGGCAAGCTAAAGCTCTTTTTGATCCTTTAAAGGTTGCCTAATCGATGTATTTCCAATCATGTTGAGAGGTTCATCTAAAAGTCAAAGTGATTGTGTGTTCTGTGTTGGGCTTGGTCGATTTTTGAGGCTTTATGTCATAGTAACTGATTTGAGTAGATAAATGGGAAGAAATAAGCTCTGGTGCGATGAATTTAATGAGAAGATTGTTTTCTTTTCTGCTGTCCTTATCGGGAGAGGAATTTGTAAGGCCTGTAAGCTTGCTGGTAGACGGTGAATAAATCAAGTGCGTTGTACGGCGGGTCATATAATTAAACTGAGATTAAACTTTTCTCAATATACCCCAATAGCCTTAGGCCTGATAAGTGTACAATGACATGAATCACCTTTCTTGCTCCCCATAAAAATTAATTGTTTTCTCTGGCAACACCAGCAGCATTTGTTCGTCTATCAGTCTATAGATTACCAATGATCAAAGTTAACGACCATGCTGATGTCCGATTTGAATCGATATGGACTACAGTTGAGTTGTCGTCGGTGACATAACTTACTGCCTCATGTACACTACATGCCAAAAGTTTGAGGTCGGCCTCAGTATTCGAGGGAGAAACAAATTAACAAGGTTGAATAATAATCACGTAAAATTGAAAATTTATAAAATTCATAAAAAATTTATTAAAAAGTAGAAAAAATAAACTGAACCGATTTTTAGTTTTTGGTGCATGTATATTGCTTTCCCACCCCAAAATTCTTATATCAATCACATCCCACAACAGCTCTATAACTTTTTGCAACGGCTAATCAACTTCATCTTCCGTTTGTTTCGGGTAGTTTTGACAAAGTTTTGTCATGTGTGTGGTCTTGCTAAAATACGAATCCTTCGCCAATTAATTTTAGTCCATTCCATGTGCATTCTTTTTTATTTTTTCAATCACTCACTCTAGATCTTCCACGCCAATTAAACAGAAACATCCCATGACCGTAACAGACCCATCTCCAAGGTTGCCGATAGGAACCACACAGTCTGGGTGCATAATTTCTTTAGCGCTGCGTCGAACTTTTTGCTGTTGTTATGGACAGCAGTTAACTTCGTTTGATTATTGTGACTGAGCTGACTTTCGTGTTTAGTTTTAGCTCTAGACTGTCCCGACTATGATTTAATTAAAAGACTTCCGGTTTGAGCGTGTTTGAAATGTTACAACACCCTGATACCTTCCACTGCGAAAACATTTCCCTCTCCCATTAGATGATTAAAAATCGTTTCTCGATTCTCATAGCTTCAAAGTGTGGCTTTTATGTAAGACCCCTGCAATCCAGGTCGACAAATTTTAGGAATTGAGAATTCCTTTTGATGTACGGAGTCATCAACACGCTCTGAATATACAGAATGTAATAATTTTGGAAAGCCCAAACACTTTTCAACACATAACATAAGCAGTTCTTCCGGTATTTGTAAACGCACACTGTTCAAAAACGTGTGTTGTTCATTGTTCACGTAGAAATTGTAGGTAAACAAAAAAACACAATGTTCCTTAAATCTAATCTAATTCGGTTGTCTAGATAGGCCTCAAACTTTTGGCATGCAGTGTAGGATTTTTGTATTAACTATTTTTTTAATCTTCAAATTTACAACACAATAAAGGTCAAAGTCCTTGCACTTAGTTTCTAATTTCTGTTAAATTGTAATGCAGTTTTCATTTTGGCCAATCAGAGATACCCTTTTAACTAATGAGCTGGTCCTCTTCTGAATGACTAGTTGAGAAAAATTTACTTGGAAACTGCTTCAGAACCATTCAGAAATTTATATTAATCTCAGTAGGTTCTTCAAATCACTTTTGGTTAAGCCCACGAACTCGTCGAAGAAGTCACTTGTAATTTTTTTTTTTATTTACCAGGGCAACATGAATGGATTCAGTTATATTCTCGGCATGCAACTTCGTAGAAAACGTGTAAGATTTAGAGTTCTTATGCATGAATACGAATGGTATAGGGTCCCGTTCTAATATAAGACACGGGAGTTTCGTCCTTATATGTAAGCTTTATGAATGGCTGACTTTTTTTTCAGGAAACTGAATATCCCCTGACAACAGTCTCGAAACACATAGTCAGAATGCGTGGCTCTATAGCACTTAGTGACTGAGAAGCCGTATCCTATCCCTACCAGAGTGGTACTCAAGTTTATTTAGAAAGTTAAGGCTATAATTGCATTTATGGCACAATAGACGTTTTTATGTCGTTCTTCGTAGTCGGCTAGCCGTTCCCAAAAAAAATTAATAAAATAATAATTTTTTGGATTGCCCATTAGCTTGTAGCAGGCAATGATCTCCTACATCCTCGGAATATAAATATGATTTACTTCTCATTAATTAATCTTCCATTCGGGTCTGCCGAGAATTTGGACAGTGATTTTGATGTCGAATGCAAATAATCACTTGTTTCGTTTATGTATCTGTTTTCATCTGTTGAAATTGGAATCATATTGTTATGGCCCTGGTCACCAGGATACTGCTTTTCTCAGTCTTAAGTTGGTTGCATTACATGTGTTGACTATGACGCATTGTATAGAGGTTGTATAGGTATAGCGTGTATTTGTGCTCACTACCTTTGTATCAAATTTAGTTAAATTTGGCTGTTTGTTGGCGAAAAAATCGCACTAACGATTGAATACAGTGTCAAGTTGTGCATAGATCGCACGCAGATTGTTTGTAAAAAATATGAGCTGCATACGACGATTCGGATGATGTTGCTGGTACACATGTATTGCGTACTTCTTGCTTTGTAGCAGTTAAAGTTAATAAATAAAACTTAACCTTGCCACTTTGGGCGTTGTTCTTAGTTACCCTAAGTTTCGGAAACGACTGTCCTTTAACCTTTAGTTATTTCTTTTTTTATGTCTTCCAATTGAATACCGAACCATAAAGATAAGTTTTATAACAAACATCTTCTAACAGTGAGAGGAAAAGTACCACCTTGATCAAAAAGTTCCCGGAATTTATTCAGCTTGATCCAATCCTCGAAACATTTTTTATATTCGGTTTTCGGTATGTCCATCAGTGCTTCCTGCGATTTTTCCATTACTTCCTCTCGGCTGTCAATGTTTTCGTCGGTTTTCGATGTCAATGGTCTAACACTGCGTTCATCATCTTCGATTGACTCACAACAACTTTTGGACAGCTCGTGCCACTGGTAAACGACCGTTTTCTTTAGAGAATCGTTGCCGGAACACATTTCGAACATTTCCAACGTTCGCGCACCATTAAATCCATTTTTAATACAAGTTCGTTGTTGCAAATTTAAATTCATTTCTAAAATTGTAAAAAATCGCCAACACACACAGATAGTGTATTGTACTCTTGGCTACGTACAATAGCTTTTGCAAATGTCAAGCTATGACACTAAGATTTAGAGGGAATATCAACAGCAGATGTACCAACTTAACAAAAAAACAGAACTCAAATCGGAACAATGGGAACGCCACACGGGAACTTTTTGATCAAGGTGGTACATCGCTCAAGCTATCATCTTGTCTGACATGTTACCATTGACGGATATAGTCCTGTCGTAGATTGCTTAGAACTAGGACTGGGAAAATCTGAGTTGTAGGGTCCAGGGTCTTTTTATGACGTCAATCGGGGTATTGCATCAATTTATAGAAGACTTTTGACCTTAAAAAAAGTTCAGAACTGAAGCCCAACAATTCATTGCAACCAGGAAGGGCTAAATTTATTAAGATCACCAGCTTCTCTTTTAGTTAGAGGATATTGACGTTTTATAGGCTGACCATTCGACGGCCTACTCCTTTCAGCTCCAAGGTAAGCTGCGAAGGAGCTCTGAAATTCCCACGATTCACAAAGTGAACATGTAAAGCCCAATATTATTAGAAAAGAGAAGATGTGGACCGTGACATTGTTTTGGTAAAACACAATTTTTTTATTTGTTAAATGAGGACATGTTATTTATCAATTCGTTGATCGCTTTTTTCAATGAGTGCACTGCTCGCGCCGGTGACTTTTTTTGTTGTTGTTTTGAATGTATTTAGTACCCTGAAGCCAATATTAAGCGCGTTATTGGTGAGATGTATCTAGTCCTGCCATGAGTTCTGTTACAAAATTTTCAGCGCTTATCGTTCAAAACTTCTTGCAGGAATAGAACCGTTAACTTTTTTTTTTCAGAACACATTGACTGATGAGTCGCGGTAATAGCGTTGCATCAGTGCGGAAAGTGTGCACTCAGAATATCGAGAATATAGTATACTTGTATCGGGCTATTGCTCGCTTCGGCAAATTGTCTGGCGTAGAGGACAGGCCAAGAAGTGGTCATCCGCGTGTTGTCCGTACGAATGCGGTAGTAAAAGCAGTGCGTGAACGAATTCGGAGAAATCCCCTTAGGAAGCAGAAGATCATGTCCAAGGAATTGGATAAATCAACCAGTTCCATGTCTAGGCTGATTCGGGATGATCTGCATATGAAAGCCTACCGTCGGTCCACGGGTCATGTTCTTACTAACAAATTAGGCTGGAAAGATGCAAGCCACTTTTGCAGTGGCACGCGGACAATGATTATGAAAACATTCTGTTTACGGATGAGAAAATTTTTACTGTGGAAGAAGTTTTCAACAAACAAAATGACAAAATTGATGGCTCTTCATCTAAGAGAGCGAAAAAAGTTGTTCCGGGTTCATAATCCCGCTTCCGTAATGGTTTGATGGAGGGGTCTCTCACTTTGGTGTCCCATACCTCCATTTCAGTGAAAGCGGCGTAAAAACTGGTGCAAAGGTATACCAAGAAGATGTGCTAGAGGGTGTTGTGAAGGGTTTGACCAATACCCTTTTCAATGGGTACAGATGGATCTTTCGTCAGGATTCTGGTTCAGCGCACAAAGCCAAAACCACGCAGGAGTGGCTCAGAGTCAATATTCCTGGATTTATAGCAGCAGGAGATTGGCCGTCGCCGAGTCCAGGTCTGAATCCATGAATTATGGTTTGTGGTCAGAATTGGAAAACATGGCCTGCAAGACTCCCCACAGAAATTTGGAAAACCTTAAAACAGCATTAACCAGAGCAGCGTCCACTATCTCCATAGAAATCGTACGTGGCGCTATAGCCCAATGGCCACAACGTTTGGAAGCTTGTGTTAAAGCAAAATGCAGTCTTTTCAAGTGAATTTATTTTTTTTTTAAAAATCAATATTGTGGTCTAAAAAATTAAACAAATTAATTTTCAATATGTTTACCGGTTTATTTTTTATAGCGTTTTATATTTGTAACAGAACTTATGGCAGGACTAGGCAGACTCAAATGCTTTCAAAGAAGCAACATTAGATCGGTAGTATACACTTGTCGAAAATAACCAAGGAAGTCGTACTATAAACCTAATGTCTTGAAGCATTCCTCATAATGAATTAACGACTTGTGATTTAAACAGTTGTAAAATTTGTTTGAAAATTTTTATTAATTCCATTTCTGTGCACATATATTGGGTTCCATTTGTTGTTTGTTTTAGTTGCAACTTTTAAATAATTCATTGTTAGGAAAAGCTCTTTTAAGGTAGCACTATTATTTCCTACCACATTCTGCCACCTTTCGCGCATTTCTCTTTCGTTTGGTATTTTTGTGTCAAGAATTGCTTTAAGTAGGTTTTACAAGCTTTTAGCAAGACGAAATTGTTTCTATTAAGAGAGTTCTGCAGGATCCGGAATACATGGAAGGCGAAAGGTGCAAGATCAGAGGAATACGGCGTGTGAAAAAACATTTCACCCAAACTGTACCAACTGCTGCCGATTCTGCAAAGAATTGTGTAGTGTTGTTTTGATGGAACATGGAAGAAGTTCATATTAGACAGTTCCTTTCCTTCTCAGCACGAGGGCCAGCTATTGGAGTGGCAGAGGATGATGTGCAGCTTGCAAATGTGATTTTCTAAGCTTGATTTCATTATGTTCAATATTTCTGTTATGTGACTGGTTATGTAGCGTGTTTTATTTTTATTAACAGCTTTAATTTACTCCGTAGACAACCCATCGCAATGAACTATCTTTCACATAAATACATATGTGCACATATTATGCACTGCGATTTGTATTTTAAGGAAAACAAAAAGCACTGCCAGCTCGAAGCAACATGTGCAAACGAGGTCATTCAAAGTAAACAGTTACACTGACGAAAAACAATGAGAGCTTATTGGCCAATCCACTATAATAACGTGGCAAGTGCTAGTTCAAAATGAAGTTAAGGCAGCAATATCTGATCTTAAGTAGAACAAGGCTGACGGACCGGACTGCTTGTCTGTGGAGCAGTTTAAGGCAGCAGAAGATGACGTTACACACAATTTCGCCGAGTTTAGACATACTTATAGAACCTTAATTGCTGGTTCTACTCTACTGTAGTGGCTTTTATATTGTGCAATAAATGGACCTCACTCGTTCTATCCTGCTCGTGATTTCTTTACTAGGATTCGCATCATTATTGTTCAACCTTCCTAAATATTTAATGCTGTTGAATCTTTCTATTATTTTGCTGTTAACTTTGCATTTAAAATTCTGCCTTTGTTGATTTCTACTTAGAACTTTAAACTTTGTTTTAGTCCATAGTTATTATTGACATCACAAAGCCTGTTCATTTATGTTGCTTGCTATTATGAAAGCGTCATCTGCGTATCTTACGTTGTTTATGTTAACTCCATTTAATCGTTAAATATTTCTTCTGAGTAAATGTTCAAAAGCACAGGTCATAAAATGTAACCTTGTCTTACTCCTAATCGGATCGGTATTTTCTCTGACTCTTCTCCTTTATTTGCTGGTTTTGCTATTTGCCCCAGAATAGATTTTCAATCAGTGTTCTACCGTTCATATTTATACGTTTGCTGTAGAGGATTTCTACCATTTTGAAATATCAAATGCCTTTTCATAATCTTAGAAGCATGCAATAAAGTCCTTTCACATTTCTAAGCTACGTTGGGCCATGAGAATAATGCTTCGCGTGTATCAAACCCGAATTGAGAGGAAGCCATGTCGTCTTCTAGCTTAATACGAGTATATTGTATATTCTCCGATGGATTTTTCTTAGGAACGTTTTTAAATTTCAGCACAATGTGTTGCATTATTTTTCTTCGGTAGTGTTACAAAGCTAATCATCTGGAATCGTACCATGTCTATAGAAATGCATTGAATACGTTGACGAGTATCGGTATATTTTCTCCATCTATGAGTTTCAAAAGTTAATTTGCTATCTTATTTGGTCCTGTTGCTTTTCTGTTTTTGTATTCTGTTAACACTTTCATGTCTTCTTCTTTCATGATCGTCTTTCTTCCCAAAAAAGCTCTTGGTTGTATTCCTTCCATCGGGTTGATTTGTCTTTAATGCTATTTAGGGTCTTTTCGTCGTTGTCTTTTAGCACACCTAATTATTTTTATCTTTCCAGTACCAGATATTTCTTCTTTTTCTTTGTACATTTAAGCTATCATGATTTGTATTATGTTCTTGTATTTCTGATTAGTTTGTTTATGCCCTTGTATCGTTTGGCTTATTGTTCTTTCTTTCTTCGATTAGTGTTAGTATTTCATCTGTCATCCACCCATTTATTGGTCTTTGGTCAATCTGTTTAAATAGATTTTAGTTGTCTCCAGTAAAATAATCCATCTGTCCACTCGATGTTGGTACTCTCTTCTGCGATTTCGTTTGTACCCATTTGCATAAGTCTTTTATTTATTTATCTTTTAGACCGGGTCTGTACCTCTTGATATTCGAGGAGATTTAGTTCTATTCTTTCTTGTCAATTTCTTATTTTGTTGTTTTTTTAGTGGAGTGTTAATTTCTGCTATACACATGGTTGTGAACTGATCCTACGTCTGCTCCTGAGTAGGTCTTTGCTGATTTAACTATATTTCTAAACCGATTGTAAATGAAGATGTAGTCTATTTGATTTGTTACAACTGAATCTGGTGTAGGACGCGGGGAGTAGCACGTTTAAAGTCTTCTTAGGGGTTATTTGAACTATTGAACAATGTGTTCATGATGGTTAGTTCGTTTATTAGGCAAAATTCAATAAGCTTTTCCCGTCTCTCGATTTTACTACCTAAACTGTGGTCACGTGGTACGTGATGTGATATGGTACATCTCCAATTCTTACTTCTCCCACTTTTGCATTGAAGTCTTTTATAATTAACTTGATCTCTTTTTTTTTTTGTTAATTTGATTGCTTATTCCATCTCCTGCTTATACAGTCTGTTTGATAACATCGTACGCGACAAAAATTAAAGAATAATTTATAATAATAAAAAAAAATCTATTGTACTGGTTTATTTTGTTTATTTACTTGGATGCTTTTCAATTAATATGTTGTCCACTCTCCTCCATTATCAATAATTGCTTGGAGTCTTCGAGGCATGCTTTCTACTAATCTTATAGCATAATCTTGAGACAAAGATCTCCATTAAACTCGTATTTTTCGTGATAATTATTTGACCGTCGAGATCTTCTTTCCTTGGAGCTTTAGCTTCATGCATGCCCAAACATTTTCAATGGGTTTGCATCCGGCGACTGTGATGGCCAATCTAAAACATCGACGTCATTTTCTTGTTTCCACGCAACCGACTACGATGTTTCGGGTCATTATCCTCTTGCAGTAACCAATTCTCATTCCTTCTATTTAACCACCTTTGGACAGATGGTAATAAAGCCTTCTTATAAATTTTGACCATGTTGGGTGCGTTTAAGTTTTTTGTAAACATGAACATATTGCCAAATCCTTGTTTTGAGAAGCATCCCCAAACGTGCACTTTTGCCGGGTGTTTGACGGTCCGCTGGATTGATTTATTGGACTGTGTACACCAGGTATGAGTGATAGGAGACCATGCCGAAAAAATAACGTTGTTCCAATCTCTGTCCAAATTCTCCTTGCCCAACTGAGGCGTTTTTCTACGTGTTTTTTTGACAGTAGTGGTTTCTTTATTGTGCTTCGAAATTTTTCATTATTGGCTAGTAAACGTCTTCGTATCGTATCACAAAACACATTTAGACCCATTTTACGTAAAATCCCTTGTCCTCCACGTAACGATAGAAGAGGATTCTTTCAAACACGCGTAGAATCATTTTGTCCTGCTTTTTTGTTGTTTTTGGCGTAGACCCACGATCCAGCAAATCATCCACATTTTTAACTTGGGAAAAGCGGTGCACCCTCTTGCTAAAAAATGCTTTTGGCTTTTTCATGTATTTAGCAGCTGCTCCGTATGACATTTTCGGTGCTTTTGGATGCGTGCACAAGAATACTGCTTCAAAACGTGATGCAAACGCGACACTCATTTTAAAATACTTCCGTCTCTGACAAAAATTGAACACTTTTTAAAATTTTTTATTCAAAGCATCTTAGCAGAAGTATTTTTTTATCTGCTAATGCAAATGCCACTTCCAAATCGGTCTTCATAAACATCAATATTTTAAAAAGACTAATTGAGATGCTCAAATCTCTTTATAAAGAGAATCTTTGAAATAAATAAAGACAACAGATATGTTCATATAGTATATAAGAAATGTATCCGCATATTTTCAGTGGTTCCAAGAAATTTCCGTTTACTTGAAGAACTAGAACAAGGACAAAAAGGTGTTGGTGATGGAACAATTTCCTGGGGTCTTGAAAACGACGATGATATGACATTAACACACTGGACAGGCATGATAATTGGGCCGCCCAGAGTAAGTACATTAACTAACGATTTAACAATAGTACTCATATGTATCTAAAAGTTAATATAATTATTATTTATTTGGCAAATTTCTTCTGCTCAGACACCTTTTGAAAACCGAATATATTCTTTGAAAATTGAGTGCGGTGAACGCTATCCAGATGATCCTCCATCTCTTAGATTTTTATCAAAAATTAATATTAATTGTATTAATCAAAGTAATGGAGTGGTAAGTACACACACATCATACGTCCAATTCTAACTTCAACAAGTGCACAAGTGTACTCAAGTATTTTATATGTTGTTTCATAGGTCGATCATAGATTAGTTCCCATGCTAGCCAGATGGAATCGTGAATACACTATAAAATCAATGCTTCAGGAAATTCGTAGGATTATGACTTGCAAAGAAAATTTAAAATTGGCGCAACCACCAGAAGGCAGCTGTTTTTAGTTGAGCGTGTTTTCTCTTAAATAAAAAATAAATAAAATAAAAATTAAAAAAAAAAAAATAATTATAATAATAATAATAAAAGAAACCTTCATTTATCCCCAAAACAAAAAGTCTAAAACCAGAAAAATAAACTTAAACAAAGAAAACAAGCGTTTAAAAAGTAAAGTAAAAGAAAAAAAAAAAACAAATGAACCATTGTATTGTGTAAAGGAAAAGTCGAAAGAAGAGAAGCAGTTACAAAACGCAAAAGCTCACAGTAACGATACCAATTTAAAGTAAATAAAATTAATTGATTTATTTCAAAACACAACCAAACTATTATTCTCTTCTTCGTCTTTTTTTTCTCTCTTATTTATATTCTTATTTCCTTTTTGTTCGTTCATTTCAATAAAAGAAAAGAAAAAACAAAAAGAACCAAACAACAACCAGCAAGCAACGCAAATTAACTGCAACTGTAACAAGCAAGTGCAAATGCAAATGCAAATGCAAAGGCAACTGCAACACCTATGCAAAGTTAATGGAAAATATTTAAATTAAAAACAAAAACAAAAACGAATCAACAAGTAAAGTAAACAACAAAAAGAAAGCAAATCAGCTAATTTTATTTCATTATTATTATTATTGCTATTATAATTATTATACATATATGAATTTTCCAATTAATAAGCAAATTAAACAATAACAACAAAAATGGTTTAAACAACAACAAAATGAAAAAAAAAAATAATGCATTAAACTTATAAAATATATATTTATTAAAAAAAAAAAAACAAAAAAACAAAACAAAAAATGCGTATGAAGGAATAAAAAACAAAGCAAAAACAAAAATAAAAATAATGAATAGCATTACATCATTATAAATGATTAAAAACAATTAATTATAAATTTATTTAACACAGTAAACTATTATAAACAAACATACAAAACAACAAAAACAAAAACAAAAACAAAACAAACAAAACTGACAAGAAATTGTGTAAATTGATTCTGTGTATTTCTCCTTTTATTTTTCTTTTGTTTTCGATTTTATGTAAACGCTTTTATATATATTTGTGTAAAACTTTTATTTGTTTTATTTTATATATATATATATTTCCTTAATGAGAAGAGTGGCCCGCCTTGTTGCTGCACATTATGAGTTTTTCCAACTTGTAAAACTCTTGTCTTTCTATTTTGTCTTCTGACACAACATGCATTTCTCTCTTTCTCTTCATTTTATAGTTCTATAGTTCTCTCTCTCTCTCTCTCACACTTTCAATACAAATTATATAAATGTTTAATTTTTATTTTTATTTGTTTTTCAATTTTTAAATGATGATGAGATTAAAAAAATATATAAAAATAAAATAAAAATTAAAGTGATGAAACGCTTGAAAACGAATAATAAAATCCAAATTACCTAACAAAAATTTTCAAGGCTGTGTGTGGTTATTTATTTATTTTTTTTTTTCTGTCCTTTCCCATTAGCGCATGGATGGCGCGAAAGTAAAACAAGTTCGGTGGGGCTTGTGTGGAAATTGTGTACCTAGAGCTGGAAAGGAACTCATTTTTTTTTATCGCACTTAGGTCTGTTTATACGAGGGCGGGTCAATAAGTCCGCGACTTTTTGAATTTCTGACCTCTACTGAAACAGCAACACTGCTCCTGTTAACAGGCATCTGTCAGTTGACTCCTGTCAAAATTTAAACTTGATGCGTCAGTTAGTTTGTGTTTGACAGCTATTTTTATCAGACTACTCACTAATTTGAGGAGAAAATGGAAAAAAGTGAATTTCGTGTGCTTATTAAGCATTATTTCTTGCGAAAAAAAACCATTACCGAGACCAAGGCTAAGCTTGATAAATACTATGGGGACTCTGCACCATCGATTTCAATGGTAAAAAAGTGGTTTACTGAATTTAGTTGTGGCCGTACAAGCACTGAAGATGCCGAACGTCCTGGACGCCCAGTTGAGGTCTCTACACCCGAAACAATCGAAATAATTCACGATATGGTGTTGGCCGACCGAAGATTGAAAGTGCGAGAGATTGTGGAAGCCGTAGGGATCTCGCATGGCTCAGTGGCTTCAATTTTGAATGATCACTTGGGCATGAGAAAGCTTTCCGCAAGATGGGTGCCGCGTTTGCTCACAGTCGACCACAAACACATGTGCAGTTGCCATGGCAAAAATCCATGAATTGGGCTATGAATTGCTCCCTCATCCACCCTATTCTCCAGATTTGGCTCCGAGCGACTACTTCTTGTTCCCAAACCTGAAGAAATGGCTTGGTGGAAAAAGATTTGACTCCAATGATGAAGTCATCTCGCAAACAAAGGCCTATTTTGAGGACCTCGACAAATCATTTTTTTTGGAAGGGATAAAAAAATTGGAGAAGCGTTGGACAAAGTGTATAGAGCTCAAGGGAGACTACGTTGAAAAATAAAATTATTTTTTTATCAAAAAATCTGTGTTTTAATCCAAAAGTCACGGACTTATTGACCCGCCCTCGTACTTGGAGACGCACACGGGAATGACCGGGTAACTGTTCACCTCAATTATGAAATTGGAATTTTGAAGTAGTATTCGCGTCGTACCGTATCGTACGTATTTTAAAAGCATATTATGAAAGTAGTATGTCGTCTTTACGACTCCATTCAAAATCAACGCATATCAACGCAGCTTGAAATTTCAAAACGCAATGAACAAAATTTAGTTTTCTTCTCAGTAGGTTTGAATTTTCGTTTCGCCTTCGTACTAGCAATTTTGAAAGATTTAGGCCCCCATTGTGGTTGTCGATTGTCGGTTCGACTGATTTCATGTTTGGTATTGTGTTACTCAATCGACAAAGGATTCTATTATTGTGAATAAAATCCATAAAAGTGACTATTGTGAATACAATTTGTTTTGAAAGTTGTATGCTTATTTATTCATTGCCGAAATATTTTTGAAAAAAAACTTAATAAAATGATCTCCATCGAATTGTTTAAGTGATTCAGACGAATTGTTTAAAATGGCCAGATAAAGAAAACGAATAAGAGATGCCTCAAACCCTTTAGAATTGGAGAAAAGGGTGTAGGTATTTCATACACACATACTTCACTACAATTTATCCTCTGCAGTTTTGTGAGATATTTCCGTTTGTCTAACTAGAAACTAAGCAGAAGTAAGAAACTCTTCTAATGCCAAATATTTTGAAACTGGGTGTGTTGTAGTGCAAGCCACAGACCAACGATCAGGAAATTTCGATCGACTAAAAACAGCTGTCAAATCGACAATAGTCCATCACAATCGACACTCACAATATCGAAATTAAAAATCGACAACCGCAGTACGAGCCTTAATGTAAAAAATTAACTCAATTGAATTGTTTATTATTGAGGACGACATTGAAGACCGAAAAAAGGAGTTGATTTTGATTCGCCGGTTGATCCGAGACAAAAGTGATCCAATGAATTTAGAGGATTCGCGGTAGGCAGTTTTTTTTCACATATATTTAATCATGTTATTAAATGTTTAATTCCTAGTTTTATGAAGCTGTTTCGTTTATTAAAATCTGCTTTCATTCAACTTTTAACTGAGATAAAAACGCATTTGAAAAGTGGTTCAAATTCGAGGGGTGTTCCCATTATCATTAAGCATGCCCTCTTGCCATTACTACATTTTGTTCCATAGCAGAAACAAGTGCTTCCAGTTGGTTTCTGTTAGTAAATTTCGTTTAAATTGATATGTTAAAAGTTAACTTTTTAATAAATAGAAAAGATGTTCTTACATTTGTTTGCCTTTCATTGCCAACAAAAAAATTTCGAACTGCTCAGAATAGATAGTCGTACTCAAAATGCCAAGCGACAATAAAACAATGAAAATACGACTATCGGTGAATTTCATAATAGGGAAAAAATAAAGCGACTGATATGCGATAAGATGCGATAGGTGGAGCATTTGAATCAAATGTCAAAATTTGAATTATGCCTACCACCTACTATGACTGAATGACGTAAAGCGATTTTCATAATCACGATATACGAGAATAGTCGTATGCGACTCCAAAATACGAATTTCATAATTGGGATGATTGATTGAAGAGATCCTTGTACTTCATCACAATCAGGTCTGTTTAAACATGAGATCCGCGCGTGGATTGATTAGGAAACTATTCACCCCTATCCGCAATACTGTTTCTCTGGAAATATTTCTCTTGTTCGAAATAAATTGGTGTCTATCACAGAATCCGTCGTAGTGGAAATTTTTGCTACGAATTTCGAAATTCGTAGAAAGTGGTATCACCGAATCCGAATGAAACGGAATTTTGACATTTAAATCTACGAGCTATTTGATTTTTCGTAGTGCGCAGACAAAAAGGATTCAAAATGCAAAAACCGATAGTTTGTTCGTTGCATTGTGGAAAAATAATAATTTTTTATTCATTAAAGGTGCAGCTGCTTTTGCAGAATCCTGGAATTGCTCAAGGATTTACATAGATCTCAAAAGAAGAAGTAAACGCTTTCTGGGAACATCTCAAGACTGATCTTAACAGCCTCAGACCTCCTTCAAAGGACACCAGTAGTTGGAAAAAAGTAAGTTAGAAAATGTGTGTTCTGTATTGGGGTTTCAAGATCGCAAGTATCGTTGAAAAGCAGATATTTCACCAAAACGATATGGATTTTAAATAATTACATTCTATTATACACTTAGGTTGTTTGGTTGGGTTGGAAGGCCTACATAAAAAGAAGACTGTCGGAAAATAAAAAAGAATGCAAAGGTACCAGAGGCGGCCCTTTCCGAATGCATTCTTTTTTCAGCCTTGAAGAAGCCGTCATAAAATTGACAGGCCGGAATCGAAGAAACTTCCCCATTCGGACTTCAGAACTCATCAACAATTATAGACCATGTAGAAGAGCCTTGCCTGGGTGAAAACTCAGTGGAAGTTCACCCAAATGTTTCCATGAATTCCAATTGAGGGTGCAGTATGCGCCGGAGTTCTCCTTCAACCACAGAGCGAATAGATACTGCCTTTGCGTCTAACATTCTCTCCTCCTCACTAGCAACAATGGCAAATGCAACAGAATCCATTTCTACCAATTTTTTTTTGTTCCAAATAAGCAAAACAACGATTGTAATTTTACTTTACTTATACGTTAAGTTTCAAAATTTCGAATATGATTGTTTAGTGCGGTAATGCTTTTTCCGATTACATTCGGATTCTTTGACAGACATTTTTTCGTATTCGTATCGTAGATCGGAATTCGTAACTTTATTACGAAAGATTCAAGTAATAAAAAACAAATGGAAACTCTTGTTGACCTTATGGAAAAAAATCAGGATGTTGCCTCTGGTTATTGCAAGAAAAGCAAAGAGAAAGTGACCAGGTTTTGGAAAACAGATGAATTTCAGCTTAATAGCATTTAACCACCTGTAAAATCAGCAGTTGAATGGAAAAAGGTTAACGTTATAGAATTTAAATTTTTCAACCTATTTTGGTTATTTAATCCATTAAAAATAAAATGTCATAAAACATTAAAATGAAAAACACAACTGCAGTCGGGCCATTTCGAGAATATAAATTTGCAGTTTTGGACGAAGAAATAATTAAAATGGCACATCAAATGGATTGCATTTATCTCTTAATATTCTTCGCATTGTTCGTAGTGATTTTTTTCGCCTGTCGACACGTTCTCTTTCTTCATTTTCAGCTGTATAAGCTATAAGTTTGGCATTATTAAACATTTTGCTTTTAAATTAACAAAAACAATTCGAATATTTTGATTTTTAGGGTCTCATGTACTTATCACAAAAAATTGATTTCCCATTGTCGATTCTGAAATTTCTTGCAATTTTTTTTTTTTTTTGTGATGGTTGTATTGCTTTCCCGAAAATATAATTCCGATGGAGATTCCCGATAAGGAGAAATGTTTGTGGGAAAGGGAACATGCTGCCAGAGAAACTTTTCCCTCGAAGTTGCCGATAGGACTGATTGACTGTCTTGTACAATAACTTGGATTGGACCGGCACCGCAAAAAGTAAGTTCGTACTGAAGTGTTTACCCTCCTAGCGGTGGTCGTTATTTGTATCAAATTGCTTTTGTAAAATGTCCTTAAACACAAGCTGCGAAAGTCATTTGTTCGAAAACGACAGATTTACGCTGCACAATATCTTAATTCAAAAATGACTGAATCGAATTGCTCAGGAATCTTGTGAACAATAAGCATACACATAAAACCGAATATCTTATTTCTTTTAACTAAATATTTTTTTGTTATTGAACTCTATCACCTAAAGCTGGGTCAAGTCGGTGAGACCATGAACGCAAAGGAACGTCAACATGCGTCTAGAAACAAGACTGGGATGTTAGTGTGAATGTACTCTCACTAATATTTCCTAACACAGTTTTCTCAATCAATTTTGTTAAGTGCTTTAGTTTGCTTTGATTGAATATATCAACTACGATTGCAAGAAGAAAATCATGCAGATGACAAAGATCAACGATGGCAAATAGCGTTTGCAGTTTTTCTTTCGCAATGAGGATCAACTGATGTTTTTAACAACAAATCGGTGTTATGTATTATTTTCAATTTACTCCAGTGGCATGTGAAAGTCACTGAGCCCTAATGGCAACTCCAAATACCCCTCCCCGAAGATCTGTCATTGCATGGGTTTGTTTATCAAAACAACTACAATCCCACGCGTCTGCAAGGAAAGGTTTGAAATTATTACTATAAATCTACTTTCCGAGCTCTTTCATCGTTGATACGTATTATCGACAGCCAACGGAGGTTTCACTCCCAAGAAACCTCAGCAGAATCAACAGTTTATCTGGAAAACTTTTTAGTCCGGACAAGGTCAAGTTAAATTTGGACTAATTTAAACCACACAAGGCATGAGGTACGGACGCTATTTTTCCAGCTCTAGACTTTTTTGTACCTACCCTAATAGACTTATTTATGTTCAGCTTCAACTGTGTCTACAGAGAGAAGTCTACATAGTATTTGTCCCCAAACCAGGCAACAAGCCTAGTGAACTACTGAAATCATACTGTCCTATAAGCTTGGCAGCATATCAGGGAAAGCTTAGAAAATAGCTTTCATCTGCATCCGTTAAAACGCATGTCAGAAAGTCAAATCGACAAGAAGGGCTCTGCTAAAGTTGACAACTAAGGCTACAATCACTAACGAAGTCACGTTGCTAACGTATGCAATATGCTTTTAAGTAATCCCTGTTAAAAGGCTTAACTGGAAATCTCACTTAAACAACAAAGTAACTAAAAGAATCAACTCTTAATGGGCTTTTCGTCGCATGTATGGCAGCGCATGGGGGACCTTTCCAAAGATCACTCAGTGAATCTATACAATGATGATCAGGCTTTATAGTACGGTGGATTAAAACCATGAAAAATACCACTATGTTTGAGCCCATGCATTTCTGGGTATCTGGCATTACACAGCTCAACTTTATTACGCAAATCAGTTCGTTTGATCTGAGCGATCACCTGGACCCAAAGACCCTGCTCTCTGAAATACCAAAACTCGACATAATCTTAATAAACCACAAAGGACGCTCGATTGAGATTCCCAGCAAAGAACAATGGACTAAAAAAAAATATCCACAGAACCGCCAAAGTGACATAAAGTGGAATGCGGATGGTTCTAAAAGGAATCATGAGTGGGAGCTGGTATACACGGAGCATATATAAGCTTATTAATTGCTATGGGAAAAGGTTCTGTATTCCACTCTGTATTCGTTGCTTCTTTGCGCTTACAAGGCATTTGATTAGCAAAGCCCTCTCTCGAACAACAAATGTTACCCTATATAAGCCCTAAATAATCCCAGTCCTGCTCTATGGCGCAGAGGCATGGGCATTACCAAAAAGGGATGAGGGTGCTGTTGGCTACTTTGATTGATTGGCTACTTCAAGTGATTTTTGGTCCCGTCTTCATAGACGGTGAGTAAAGAAGGAGATAAACCGCCGAATTATATGGGCTGAGAGCGGCATCGACTAAGCCAGAGGAGTGACTAAGCTTGTTGGGTCTTGTAGAGGGTGGACACCAACGCCCTAGTCCGAAAAGCCATCGAATCCGCTCCCTGAGGGACAGCACAGTACATGTCGCATGTGATCCTTCTGTCTCTCTATCTCAAGTGGCTCACTCAAGTGACTTCAGCCGTCTTAGCGTTTGAAATTCGAGCCAGGTAGCAGTACAAGGATGTATCAAATGTAAACGGGACTGATTTTCTTCAAAATTCCGAAAACGGCCTAGATTGAAAGAGATTGGGATGTACGTAGTTTGCAACCGATCGCAAATCTCTCAGGTCTCTTTGTATCAAAAGAAACCATGGGCAAGAATAAAGTGTACACAGTGTGGCAAATAATATCGACTATTGTCGATTAACGATCGTCGATTTTTAATTTCGGTATTGTGAGTGTCGATTTGACAGCTGTTTTTAGTCGATCGAAATTTCCTGATCGTTGGTCTGTGGCTTGCACTACAACACACCCAGTTTCAAAATATTTGGCATTAGAAGAGTTTCTTACTTCTGCTTAGTTTCTAGTTAGACAAACGGAAATATCTCACAAAACTGCAGAGGATAAATTGTAGTGAAGTATGTGTGTATGAAATACCTACACCCTTTTCTCCAATTCTAAAGGGTTTGAGGCATCTCTTATTCGTTTTCTTTATCTGGCCATTTTAAACAATTCGTCTGAATCACTTAAACAATTCGATGGAGATCATTTTATTAAGTTTTTTTTCAAAAATATTTCGGCAATGAATAAATAAGCATACAACTTTCAAAACAAATTGTATTCACAATAGTCACTTTTATGGATTTTATTCACAATAATAGAATCCTTTGTCGATTGATTAACACAATACCAAACATGAAATCAGTCGAATCGACTATCGACTTGATCGACGATCGACAACCGCAATAAGGGCCTCAGTGAAGCATTGCAATCTTTTGAAACAAAATCTCGCACTTTTTGGATCGTTTCAGGCGTGCAAACTGAATTTGACCTTCCTGTACGTTTGTCATCCTCCAGAGTCTCTCTACCGCCCAAAAAACGTGTATGCCACTCCAAAACAACTGTTCTACAACAAATTAAGCAATCATCACGGTACACTTGTTGCATCAAACGGAATGTTTCTGATGCATTTTTACCAAGTTTGGAATTTAATGGCCGCTCTTTGTTCCATGTGAAAATTTTGCTTTGTTAAATGTCACGCAAATGTGATGAAATTTTTACAGAAAGAAATATCTCTCCTGGTTGCTGAGATATGGCTAGTGTCCGGGATATTATTTGCCACATTGTGTATGGCTATGTGAAGTAACGGATTATCATCAAGTTTTCGATCAAGTAGGAGGTGAATACAACAGAAATTTTGCAAGGTTTTAGATACAATTCAGAGGCAACACTCTGTTAGGAACCCGTGCTTTTGCTTAGCACAAAGAATTTTCTGGAGCGCATGAAAACGTCGAGAACGATAGCCCCAATCGACGCTGAAGAACGAGTGTGACTGAGGACACACCGAGGCGGTGCGAAATCTTATAGACAGAAATCGGCGTATAATCGGTGGATAATTGAGTGTTTTCTAATCCCTTACTGCAAACCTGCGTGCTAAGCGCTTACGTTTTTCCAAATTTTCTTGTTTAGCTAGTAATCATTTTTATGGGCATAAATCGGTAGCTAATTTCTGATTCGCCTACAATCTATTAGTTCAGCGGTCCAAATATTATACGCTTCCGATTGCAAGTTCATCGAGGCGCTATTTCCAACATTTATCAACTTGGTTTTTTGAACTCACATTGTATTGAAGCATTTGCATTTGCCCGGGATTACTCCATCAGTGTGTAAAAGAATTGCTAGTGGGTTAGTTTATTCATAAAGTGCGTCACAAAGGGGTACGCCAGTCTCTAAATGTCTCTCATTAGGAAAAATAACATCTTATACTGACCTGGGACGATCAACCCTGTTCTGGGCGGCCTTCCTAGATTGATGACGACATTGTGCGAGCCTAAGTGAAAAATAAACTCAAAGATTTCAACTGCTGAAATTGCCATCCATTTGTCATAATTTCGTCATTTAAAGAAACTTGGATTCATTTTCAAGGTCGACACGTGCGTGCCACGAAAAAAAAACAAGCTGAACTTCGTCTCCGCGGCTATACCTCTGCTTAGACGCCATTAACACGAACCATTTTCGAATCAAGTCGTAATAGGTGACCAAAAGTGGATGCTGTAGAACAATGTGCAACGATAAAGCAGCTGGAAACAAGCAGGTGAAGCTGCAGAACCCGTGGCAAAAGCTTGCTTGCATCCAATGATGTTGTCTGCTACGTTGAATTCCAGGGGTATTATATTTTTTGAGCTTCTTTTACTTGGCGAAATAATGACGACGTATAAGTACAGTGAGCAACTCTCTGAACTGAATGAGGTAGCTCAAGAAAATCGTGCGGTTTCGGCGAATCGATATCATGATAACGCCAAACCACATATCGCCCAATAAACTCTGCAAAAACAGAAGGAGTTACAACGGGAAATCGTTCAGCAGACTTTGCTTCTTCGGATTTCAGAACATTTTGAATTGAAAGAAATTTAGTTCCGGCGAAGCTGTCGAAAACTGCCTTACGGCGTTTTTTGAAATAGAAACCCATGAAGTTTCTATGAAAACGGAATTTGCAAGCTTTTAAAACATTGGGAGGTCGTTGTAGAAAATAAAATAAAATTGTTTTATTTAAAGTGAAGTCGCTTGTGTTTCATTTTCAAATCGGGTTCGAACTTTTCAAATGATCTAACAGTTACTAACACTAATTTTGATGTACAAACACGCATTTAGTGTCCCACAATGATAGTCATTACTGAATTTTGTCCTTTTCCTTTTTTATAACGATAAAATTTGACTTGTTTTGCAATGTATGCATAATGAGATACTAAATGGCGAAGTTCTACTCGATCAGTGGCTTCCATAACGCTTTTGAGTGAGGATTATAAAGATAGAAAGAGAAAAGCCATTTGCGGCATTCAGACAAGAACAAATAAATTAAATGATGATCAGTGGCAAATCGACTCCTGAAAAGGTAGACATCTGAATCGTTCTCGTCAAGTTATTGAAAATTTCAAGAAATTAGGCAAAGAAATCCTCTGTCCGTCCCTCCATATTAATTGATCATCAAAAAACGTCGCATTTTAAGAGAGTTAAGCAATTCACCCAACATCATTCATTCTGTAGCAACATTTCACGGTAAAGAATCTAAAAACCACCGTGCGCAGAGCTATAAAAGCATCCGACGGCTATAATCCAAGAATATATATAAAACCTCAAGACCATATGACTTCCATTGTACTTCTCCGTGCAATTATTAATAAAAAAATGAATGCCGAACTTGTGTAAGTTTTAACAGGATAATGCTCCTATTCATGTGGCTGCTTCAACTACGACATGGTTTGCTAATAAAGATATTCCTCTTATGACGTTCGACAGATATGAACCCCAATGCACGCTCGTGAGACATTCCGACAAGAAAGGTTAGTTGAATAACGTGAAAGATTTGAAGATCGCTGTTTGAATAATCAGCAAGAAAACAGAATTTATAACACATTAAAGAATTGTGAATCTACTGGACAAAAAAAAAAAAAAACACTGGCGCTGGCAGTCCGGTATGGGCCATGGCCCAGCTTCTTGACACTCATTTGTGCTGCTCATGTTTTTCATTTTTGTCACATCTGAGCGGGGCCTACGATTTAGCGCCGAGTCCGAACGGCACTCTTTAGAAGCTTTTTCATAGGCAATTTTACTTTCGGGAGTTTGCCATTGTCCGCCGAAAGGGTGATGGCGATTTGAAAAATTGTTGGTGACCCAGCCAGGAGTCGAACCCAGACTCTCTACTGGACAGAACCTTAAAAAAAAAAGAGAATTGGAATGAACTTTATAAATTTACTACCATTATGCTGTACTTTAGTTCTTTCACCATACAACGGTATGGAGGTGGTTTTTTAGCGTATGAATGAATATTCTATTTTTTTTTCTAACCAACTCGAAGTCTAAGATGTGGGACCGGATCTCACATACAGACTTCGCGTAGTCTCATTACATGCCAATGAGAAGAACATTGTGCTCCCAATAAATTGAAAATCTAAAATGGAAAAGAATTAAGCACGAGCTTAAATAAACCAGCTGCTCTACAATAAACAACAAACAATTCACAGAATTGAATGAATCCTTTATTGCGCTAAAGATTCCGTCAAATCCTTCTTTTTTTTCCAACTTTTCGCACCATTATTTTATTAATTTACAATTTTTCTTTTCTCTAATTAATTTTAAGTTAAGAACATTATAGAGCACAAACATTTAAAAGTATAAATTAAGTCAAATCTCACCAGATGGCATGTATGTTTGTATATTCTGCTGTATGCGGCAAAGGATTTATTAGATATTATAAGATATTCCTAATCAGAGGGCAGGCATTTATGAATATTTAAACGATAAAGGCAGTAACGTTATCGTTTCCACATTTACGAATATAAATTATAAAACAAAAATAAAAATAGATTTTCACTAGTGTACGAGTAGTTTCGGTATTTGTTGCTTTGTAAAACAATTACAAACTTCCATTTTTGTTTTTTTTTTTTTAAGACGAAGATAACTTTTATTGATACCTATCTTAGATATTATTTGGTAGATGTTCTCATTTAGATTTTGAAATGTCTGGTAGTTTACTGCTTTTTGTTGTTCTTGCTACTATTGTGTTTTCTTACAAAGCTGGCAATCGATATTTTTACTTCTTCTTTGGAACAAAAGCCAATTTTCTCGATTTCAATGAAGACCATTGATGCCTCTTGATGTAGTAGGAAATGACAATCAAGAAGGTAAAGATGCCAAAGGCTTTGATGATCATTTGTTTACGTTGATCATGTTCTGGCTCTGATGTCCATTTTAAGAATGTTGCGACATCCTTAGCCAATTGACTGGCAGTTGGTGGTGTTCCATCTTCGTATTCAATGACCTACGATAAATCAAACATTTAATTTAGATTTACAAAGTTGTATGGTGTGTGATTGGTTCCTACTTCATTGTATAAAACTTGAGCCATTGAAATAGCACCGCCTACAAAATAGGGATTGAAATATTGTCCCTCACGAAGAACAACTCCAGCTGGAGCTTCATGATAGCCAGTGAGTAAAGCGAAGATATAATCTTCACCACCCTTACGGCCAGATACAATGTAACTCAAATCTGGTGGATAAGCTCCATTGTTGGCAGCACGAGCAGCCTCCTCATTTAGATAGGGGCTTGGGAAGTAGTCAGACAATTTGCCTGGCCTGTCAAAGAAGTTACCGCTATCATCTGGACCATCCCTTACCTGTGAGATAAACATTAAACAATACCAAGGTACTTTGTAACAAATTGGCCTATTCAAAAGTGACGTACCATTATTTGCTCAGCTTCAGCCTTAGCCTCGGACTCGGTGTGGGTAACACCGATTAAGTTACGATAGGCAATGTAGCGCAGCGAATGACAGGCAGAGCAAACTTGTTTGTACACTTCGTAGCCGCGACGAATGCTGTAGGGTATAGAAAGTAATCAGGTATTGATTAAAAATCGATTTAAAATCAAAAACCACGAAAAGAACGTTCTTAACTATACCTAGAATGATCCAACGACGAAATGACACCGCTGTGACTCCATGGCTGGGCCGGTGGATGTACCTCAGTACCAGAGGCTTCGATCGATCGCTCAAGGGCAAATACAAGAGCTCCAACACCTCCAGTTAATGCTCCTACAGTAGCTAATAGCTGCAAATTACAAAATAAATTCACCATAAAAATTCGTCCAAATTCACATCATCGAAATGAGATTTTTTTTTTTTTTAAGGTTAAGTGAAGACATCTCTCATGCATTACACAAGCTGACGTATGATTTTACCTTCTTCTGGCCATTGGTCCATGCTTTGCTAGTCGCATAGTTATTTACCTGTAAGGACAAATTTTTAAATTATTACTTAAAATTGTTAAAAAAAACAACAAATTCTTCAATATGAGGTAACAGGGTGTAATTTCCACCGACTGACAAGTGTTCGAAAAAAAAAGTTTTAGAAAAAAATTCTTCCTACACTATGGCAGGTTACATAATAAAACATTTAATCGAAATTTTTACACGACGATATCGGAATGAAAATTTGCCTTATTGCCTAAAGTGAGGATGACCACTCAATTGTTTGTTGATGGAAAATCATTAACTTGGATGAAATTTTGATTTTCATCAATTTCTCGGTGAGAAACTTGATTTTTTTTTCTCATCGGTTGCAAAGTTTTTCGAATATGTTATGCACACAGGGGTAAAGCAAAAAAGCTGTCAGTCGATTGAAATTTGCACGTTTCTTAATTTGTAGATGATGATTATTAGTTGTGGATGGAAAATACCTGCTGCCGGGATAGACAGGAATTAGTTTTTAATAAATTAGAGCCACAAATTCTGCCTATTGTTGCCGCCATGGTGGCTAGAGAAGGTACACGACTTTTTGAAGGATGAAGAAAATTCGAAACTGATTGGATGCAATTTTTGACTTTTCGAAGTTGTCTAAGATCTTTTTGGGGGCGGGGAATTTGTATTTGTTCGAATGACATTTGAAGTTGTCAGATGGTTGAATGCGGACAGTGACAGACCGTGAGTGTGTTTAAAGAAATTTGCAGAAATCCTTTTTCGAACAACAGTAAAATTGATTAAGTTTCCTATTAGTTTGAATTGAATATTTACGAGGGTGGATCAATAAGGTTTTTTTTACTTTTTTTTTACTTTGGAAGTTAGAATCAAGTTTTAAGTAAGATGTGTCTTTATTTCGGTGTAACTGTTATTGAAAGCAGACAACGGCGTGAAAATTTTGAATAAAATCTTTTAAAAAGTATTAAGAGTTGATAAACCGCAGATGATGATTTTTTGTACAGCACACGCTAGACCAAGAAAAGTTTAATTGATGAAATGTGGTGAAAATGGGCGGGGACATCTGCCAACTGAAGACAACGAGTTGGCAATAGTATGAAAATCACTATAAAGCGGTACTGCACGAAGAATTCTTGTGCGATACCATTACCTCAGTTCTTACGCAGGAATAGAGTACGCAGATTTAACAGAAATCGAAAAACAGGAGTAATGCGAAATATAAATATGTTAAATCGGTTGTTGTCGGTCGGTTAACGTCGGACCACAATTGGAAGTTCTGGTTTCAAATATCTCCCTTAAAAGAAATAAAAGAAGGCAGTCAAGAGTTAAATATGATTAAACTCCATTTTCAGAGGTCAACATATGACAAATCTATGTAAATGTTAAGGAACTTGATGGAGGATTATCGCGACGTCTCAGAAAGATTTGTGTACTGTTTTCGTTGATATTCTTTATCATAACCTACCGTTATGTACAAATCTGCTTGATAGTAAACATTTCCAGCCTCAACCAGTATTGATAGAAGCCAATCTGTTGACTGACCGGAACTTTAAAGCATTTACATAGTAATGACAAGACTTAATGGGCGATGCTGAGGAGACTTACGTACTTACTTTAAGTGGCGGTACTGTTTGGGGTGGCCCTGACTCTCATTCAATAAGCCTCTCCAACCGGCTCGATCTTTTTCTAGCTGCCTCCAGTTTTCCATCATCTGAGTCACGGTCTTTCTTCATTGCGCTATCCCTCAGGGGTGGATATGAAGACTTTTTGGACCGGAGTGTTAGTATCCATTCGCTCTACATGACCAAGCCATCTCAGTGGTTAGATCTTCACTCTTCTGCTTAAGTCGATCTCACTGTACAGTTCGTCGTTGTATATCCTCCTCCACTCATTGTCAATCCAGACGGTGACGACAATCGTTTGAAGAATTTTCCTCTTAATATATCCCGTCGGCCATACTATGCGAACGCCTAAAAGTCTGATCTGCCCCCATCAGTGTGTTTTAAGGCCAAAAGAGTTTACTATAGATCAAAACTTCAACTTACAGCAGATCTTGGATCCAATTCGTTACATATCACCTTTCTATTAGTTTCAAGTCTGCAGTTTTAAGCGTCAACAAACACTATGTATACAGTTTTTGTATCCCCGGAAAGCTCTTTCGACTCTGCTGGATGACAATAGGTAGTGCAGCCTTCTACTTCAAGCTCAGTAAAAACCGAACCGAGACTCTTCAATGTTGGAAAAGGACTTTAACCATCTTTCTTGAAAGAATTGATTGCCACCAGGCGCAACATCTTTGGTGCATCTTGCATTCGCAAACTACATTGGTATATTTGATTTGATCCAGCGAACAATGGAGCGTTTAAGTGTATTAAAGCAGAAGCTACAATGGTGGATCAAGCGGTATATGAAGAACAAACAAAGTATATACTGCTTACAAAGAGCTTGTATGTCGCTCTGAAGACAAAACTTCAAGAAAATGATTTTAAACTGTGAGGTAGTAAGGGACTCGGCCTTATTATCATACGGAGAATCACTCATGCTAATCTTAAGTGAAAGATGATTTGTACATGACTCGGAACATTCCAGTCCTGCTTTATTGCATAGAAGGTTTGGCTGATGAAAGTTTATAAAAATGCTGTTTTTGCGTTTCGCGTTCAGAGCGAATTACTCTTCGGATAGTTAAAGGTTGTGCTTACACCAATGGAAAAAGAATGAGACGCTTCGACAGCGAATTGTATAGGCTGTACAGCGATACCAACCTCGTCAGAAAGGCTCTGAAAAGCTAGGTCACATTAAAAGCATGAATGAATGACCCAGAGATACGGTGCAGTAGAGATGACTACATCCTATATGGAACATACAAAACACTGCGCAAGCTTGAGTGGTATGTTCGGTGAGGCTCCTGTTCAACTTGGACTGCGACGCCATCTAAGTAAGTTGCCCTTATGTGCTTTCATTCATTAATAATTTGTCTTTTTGGTTTTTGACAATATCCAGTAATTCATCCTAAGCTATGTGGCCTTTGAAAGTGATTTGTTTTTTTATCAGAGTCGCCACTTTTAGAAGAATGCTGTTGAGAAAACTGGGCTTGCCACTGAAAACTGGAATTTCTACTCTCACAACTTGAGTGAAAATTGGAAAAACAAGGACAAGATCCTACTTTCACTTCACTTTACATTCCGAGTGAAGAAAAACTCTCCGTCCTATTCGGACTCCCACCCCTGGAGTGTCAATATCGAAACCAAATATATCTGAGTTTCAAACCACTACATTACAACAATGCTTTCCTTTCTCCTCCTTCTATCTTTCCGCCCGCGCCCTGGCAACAGTATAAGCTGATGTCTTTCCTAAGAACGACAAAGTCAGAATTCAGTAATCGTGGGAAACCCTTACGTGTCTTGCAAACAGAAATATATAACACTATGCGTAATCCTTATGGCAACGAACTATAATGTGAACAATCAGTGAAGAGGGCGTAGCGACAGCCAAGCTGCGCTTTAAGAGAGGTACGTTGAACAGCTACGTCATGTTCTTAGCTTGTGTCTGCTGCAGCTAAATCTTTTTTGGGAAATTGAAAAAGTTTAAATAGTTAGAGTGAGAGCTCTTTTGAAACCTCTTACGACTTCCATGCTAGTTTGGGTACAAAAGTTTTTAAGGAATGCAGTCGAAATGTTTGAATTCAATTAGTTTTGTTTGGGTCTCAGTGTAAGGGTGAGAAGACGATTTTTCGAAATCCGAACCTGCGTTACGTCTGGTGGATTCTAAATTAGAGATGTGGAAAGGTGGCCGGCTTATGCTTGCATCAGGCTGCAGGTGTTCGGTGTTGTTATCATGGATGCTGGCTTTTATCGATGAAGCGCTTTCTCCTATATTAAGAAGAAAAAAAAACGGGAAAAGACCATTCTCAGTCTAGAAATCACGCTAGTTTTGTTATGTTTGACGAAATTCTGGATCTCGCATAAGTGTCAAGAGATCTTCGATCATGCCATAAGGTTCCATAGACAGATGGATTTGACAGAAAATTGATGCTCAGGCTAAAGCCAGGAGAAACTAGTTGGAATGATTTGATAGAATCTGTTAGAGATATAGTCATTTTCAAAAGTTGTTGGTCGGCCACATGCGCAGAAAGAGTAAGAGAGTGAAAATGAATGGGTTTGCTACTCTTTCTGTTTTGTTCTCTTTCAGCGATTATTTTTTGTTATAAAGATCTCTTTTTTGAAAAATTTAAATTGTTTTGAGAATCAAATTAAGAGACCTGCGCGGTAGAATTGCCAGCTATATCAACTGAATACTGAAATGCAATTTTCTGAAAGGATAAATTAGCTAGCTTATGTGGATCACATTTTAGAGCAAGCTAAGAGACCTTTCGCGAAGAAGATTGGCGATTGAAAAAAAGTAAAAGTTTCTGTCTGTCTCTCTGTTATTTTTGCCTAGTGTTGGGATGTTGTTCGTTTTCACCGTTAAACAGCCTTCGTTCTGCTTTTATAATCCGTGCACCGATTTCCGTACTAATCCTTTTTGTTTATGAGGAGCATATTATGTATGTTTTTATTTTCTTCTATGCTCATAGGGCACGAAAGCCTTTCTCGTTCTTTTCCGCAAGGCCACGCATTTCATCTGTTGTTTTCCTAGCCTATCTGCATTCGTCATCAAAGCAGGGGTTTCTTAGTTCGGGCTGAACTGCAGTTAATAATGCAATTAGTAAGTCCTTACTCCCACTGGGTGGTAGGACAAGCGTTACCTTAGCAACTTGATTAGTCATCTATTGGACCAAACCAAGTTATAGGACAGTCACTAGTTTCCCGATTAATCGCTGCGCGGATTGCCCTAATAATATTTGTTACTACGAGTATATAAGTCTCCGCATACCAAATTTTTTTGGTACTTTTCCTAAATTGTCTTAAAAATTGAGACTTGACTTCCACAGTCCCGAAAACAGTTTTACTTCCAGCTCACCACTTCTGATAGGAACTAAATCTCTTTTTAATGAATATTGCAGTTCTATGTAACTTCTTTAAACCTAATAGGATTCAATATTCATAACAAAATTCAGTCTCTAATCTACTAACTGATAGACATTTTCCATGCAATTCAATCTGAGAAAATCGTATGAAGTTGAGACTATAATATTTTAATCAAACAGACCTTTTAATGAATTGCCTTTTGTTTTGAACAAGGTCTCATTCCAACTTGTGGAACTAAGAATTTCCCTTACGTCTTTCAATTTATCGTATTTCATTGGCACAATAAGTGACTTGAATGTCGAAATTGCTTTATTTCCAGCGTACTAATTACTCCATCCTCGAAAACACCTTTTACGCAATCAATTTCTTTGAAATCGTAAAACCCTATTAGAAAATTCAAATCTCCCGCCTCAATATATACCGCGGCCATCTTTTTATTACCACAAAAATATCCCCTTTCATACATTTCTATGATGACATCGCGCTCACCCTGTCAGCTGTTTCCCCACACAAAAACCAACTAACAAGAAAAAAAAAAAAAAAAAAAAAAAAAAAAAAATATCCCTGGCGAAAGTACAATTCGTGAACGCCATCATCATTCTTCATTTTTTTTCTTCGCTGTTGGACCGTACGAAAAGTGTGAACGTCGGACGAGACGACAAAAACCTCACTAAAAAAGGTACGCCATTATTGTGTGCGACGAACAAAGTTACAATTTTAATAATCCAACCGAATAAAACCACCAAATTAACTCGAGTTCGCTGTAAATTCTTTTAAAATTCCATCTCCCTCCAAATGGTGGATGGATTTTTCACGATTTTCTGTTACAAAAAAGAAGAAAAAAAAAAACCGATTCACGACCAAATCTAGTTTCGATCGAGTTCTCTTTCTAATTTTCTTTTTTTCTTTTCGTTTTTTTCGTAATTTTTCTGATATTTTCTTCGCATTTTACATCATACGTAGTGAATTGAAAAGTTCTTAATTTGTTTCATTTTAATTTTGGTTTTTTTGTTTTTTGTTTTCTGTTTTTGTTGGTGAAGTGGAAAGCAGCAGCATTCGGGCAATTGAAAAGGAAATAGAAAGAAAAAACCGAAGATAAAGACAATTTGGCCAATATGACCAGTGGCGGAATGCCCGAATTGGGCTCAAAAATAAGCCTCATCTCGAAGGCGGACATAAGGTACGAGGGCCGATTGTATACGGTTGACCCCAACGAATGTACAATTGCATTATCGAGCGGTAAGTTTCCTGATTTTTTTTTTGATTTTTTTTAATATTTCTTGCAATTGCTTTATGTCGTTTCCATTCTTTTCTTTTTTTTACGTATGATACATATGTACGAGTATCGGGTCCGGGTCTCTGTATGTATATCTATGTTTTATTTTCTGTTTATTTTTCGTCCGTATCCACGCATTTTGCGACAGTGAACAAAAGAACATGGAAACATGGGAGAAAAAGAAAAATGCCAAACAATTTACGGGACGCCTGGGAGGGATTTCTTGTGTTTTGGCGAAAATTGAAACAAAAAAAAAGAATAAAAATAAAATGGAATACGACGGACCAAGAAGAAACTTTTGTGCGGTTAGGTGCTCTCGAAAAGTCTACAACAAGTGGCCCACTTTTGGTGAGGTGGCGCGGTTGTTCTTACAAGCAACTAACATTGTGTCGTCGTTTCCAAAACGTCTTGTCGTGTTGCCATGGTTTGTTCGTTTTTTTTTTTGTCTCACTGTCGCGTAAAATGTCCCATAATCCAATGGAGTTGGGTGGCCTTCCACTTGCTGTAAAACGAAGCGGTTTCTCTTAGAGAATCCCGTTACGAAATGATTATCTACAGCCATGACGATTGACGAATAGGAAGCAAATGAGTAATCACCATACACCGTTTTCATTATGATTCTCTTTACTGTGATTTACTGGCGCCGTTTTATACAAAAATCCATGTGATTACAACTAAAACTTTCTACTGATACCAATATTTTTGTAACCAGTCCAAGCGGAGGTGTGTTTTTTTTTGGCATCGGTGACGGCGCTTAGCTTATTTATATGCGCCAACTTGATACAAGGTGGATATGGTTTCAGGCCTACTTTTCCGAGAACTTGTATGAACTTGTTGGGCTCTGAAAATTAAGTGCTGATATCGATGCAAAAAAAAAAAATATTTTAATACAGAATCAACGATACAAAACGTTGATGGTATGGTTTATTGTTTTGTTGTATAGTTGTTTAGTTAGCAGAACAAATTTATGGAAGGCACTCCCCCTATTTTGAAGTTTGCGATAGCGATTTTCTGGTGTTTGTGCATTACTTGCGCACATCGACGATTGGGACTTAAACGTAATCAATTCAGTTTTGTTTTCAACAATTTTGTTTTGCTCATCGTATCTGCCGACAATAGTGAGTGGTGGAGAATTGTTACGAAGGGAAGCACCAATGAGGGTGATGATGTTGAACTATTTACTACGCAGTTTCTCATTGGGATGAGTATTATCTCCACCATTGGTAGTTTACCTTTTCAAATTATGATAAAGAATGTGTAATTGAAATGTGAAGTAAATCAAGATTAACATTTAGCAATCACTGTCGAGTACAGTGGGACACGGAAGTAGTGAAACACATTTACTTTATTGGTGTTCGAATTGCTGCGGTTTTTATGTAGAGTGTACCTACTGCTTGGAACATTGGTTATACTAGTTCCATTTCTGGCTGTGAGCACTAACATATGTTTCGGTTGTCTCTTGGTTTATTTGCTTTCTACATAATGTTTTTTTGTTTTTATTTAATGAGACACAACTCTACGCTGAGCCAGATTAAATTTGAATTTGTTAGCTTATCCCTGTAGTTTGTTAGTTATTCAGTCAAAAAACGAGCTTCTCCAATTGCGCGGTCATAGGACACTTGAGTTGAAAATTCCAATATTGAAGGGCTTTAACCAAACTGATAGCGACTAATCTAATCCTTGACAAATGGTATGCAGGTGTTCAGCCAGCTTAGTAAGGGCGACTCATGCTACTAAGAAAAAATCAGGCGGGCATATCCTATGGATATTTTCAATCCACTCCACCTTTGAAATAAAATTGTTTTAGCTTCCAACTCTTCTTCGTCTGCTTTAAATGAATAGCGTTTGTCTAGCAGTTTTTTTTTTTTTGGCTTAAACGCCAAATTATTAAAGGTCAGGCAGGTTTAAATAACCATTTAGTAAAGTATATACATTTTGATCTAAATTAGTGGACAAACAATGATTACTTTTCGCAACGAAACCATTGAAAACGTTCTTATTTTCGTGTTAAACAATGGGATATTCCTGTCCAATCCTAGTTGATTGGTCTTTTCCCTTGTTTTTTGAATCATCAATGGTTCTTGAAAAGTAGAATCATTTTCAGAATGCCCAATTTATAAATGTATGTATGCAAGGCAAATACACGTTCTACGACTCATGCCGATTCCTGCCAGTATCTATACGAAACGGTGTCATTAGGAATAGTATTCTTCATCGTAGTCATTGTTGTTTGTGCTGCAACTGCCTGTTCTGTATGCAGTTGCTTTTACAGGGGCACATCGTCATCCTCTGTAAAATCATCGCCCACTAATGTGGTCTGCCATCATTTACTGATTGTATGCACTATTATTTCCCGCCAAACACTTGCGGAATTATTGTTCCACTCAAATATGTTTGCTTACATTTGGCTGATTAGCGTTTGCTAAAATTTTTTGTTTAATGTGTTATTTAAGGATTTGGCATCTTCTAATGGATGTGTTTGTAGTGAGTGTATTATGAGCAGTGCTCTTAGAACATATCCAAGGTTTGATTTCCAATTTGGCAGTTGTTCCTGAAAACTTAAATTTTAAAATTAAGCTCCAGAACAAAAGATTTACAGGCCATTTTATTTTTTTTTTAAATTGTGACATTTACCCATATGTTGAATTTGAGTGACCAAACTCAATAGGTATCTCAAAGTTTTTAAATTTTTCAAATTCTTTTGGTGTTTTGGTCTTTTCGATAAAAAATGGCTTCATCATCTGCGTACCTCCCGTACAGTGCTAATGCCGAAGGTTTTAACAGCATTTTATGGCATTTTCCTTGTAAATCTGTCTTCTACGTATGGATTCATATTTCATTTAGCTGATTGAGTTAAATTTTAAACTCGCAAACAAATTCTTTTTGAGCTGGCAATTGCTCTCAACATATCGCTGTCACAACTCATAATTCGGAGTTATTGAGTTATGGGGCCAAAAATCGCCCTAATGATTGCCAGAACATTGTGGAAAAACAGCTGCTACTGACGTAAATTTTCAAACCACTTTCCTGAAAAGTTGATAATTTTGAGTTGTGACACTTTTCTATAAATGCAGCTTTGTATATGACTAGTAAACTGAGACTTAACTTATTTTTTTTAAATATTAGTTTGCCAACTTTTGCTGTAAAAAAAAAACTTGTCGCTTTCATATTCTTCGACCTTCAGTACTTCGTACAATATGGGTACAGCTACTCCTTTTTCTGTCTATGAACCACTTACATAAATTTGATTCCGTTCTTAAGCATTTTCTTAATTTTTTTGTTTCCGGGCACAATCTCAGACTGGGCCTATAGAAGTAGATTTGATTTTTACTTCCTCTAGGCTGCTGAAACGCATTCCCCGTAGTCTGTTTTTAACTCGATTGAACAGAAAGAAGTCACAGGGAGCCAAATCAGGTGAATACGGTGGCTGTTGGATGGTATTTGTTGCATTTTTCGTCAAAAAATTACGAATAATGATGGCACTGTGCGACGGCGTTTGCTTCACGGAAACGTCTCATAACGGCCAAATAATACTCCTTGTTTACTGTCTGGCCTTCTGGCAAAAATTCATGATGCACTACACCGTTGTAATCCATGAAAACCGTGAGCATTGCCTTCATCATCTTCGATTGACTCACAACCACTTTTGAACCGCTCGTGCCACTGGTAAATGACCGTTTTCTTTAGAGAATCGTTGCCGAAACGATTTAAAATGAAAATGAAAATTTAATACAAGTTCGTTGTTGCAAATTTAAATTCATTTCTAAAATTGTAAAATATCGCCAACACACACAGAGATAGATGTAGTCTTGGCTACGTAACTTTTGCAAATGTCAAGCTATGACGCTAAGATTTAGAGGGAATATCAACAACCAACTTAAAAAAAATAGGACTCAAATCGGAACAATGAAAGCGCCGACCCGGTGGTTATTCCGGGAACTTTTTGATCAAGGTGGTATTTAGACATTTGCAGATCTTTAGCAGTTTGAGGTTGATGTATTGCAAACAAATCTTATAATCGAGAACTACATTGATATCATTACTTCCTTCTTTTTTGCAAGGAGACTTATCTTTACTTTTGCTGTCCAATTTGAATGATTTGTTCTGTTGGACAATGAAACTGGTTTGTTGTTTAAAAGTTTGCAGAATTGTTTCTTTTATATCCGCTACTTTTTGTCCCGGCATGTTCTTTCTTCCAATAAATGACATGTTATTCCATTGAGAGCCTGATGCTTTGTTTCATTATGCTTTTTATAAAGACATGAGGTAGTCGTATGAAACGCAGCATACACATATGTAGGATCCATTTATCTGGCCTCTTTTGTTCAATTACATTTTCTGGGTGGCGGTGACGTCCACTTACTGAGAGTGTTGGAACCTTCCGCTGCTCATGGTCTGTTCAAGAGTTAAACATTTTTTTTTATGTAAATCGGAATATTTTGCAGGGTTATGGCAGTCAATATGTTTTTGTGTTAGGCTTGGCTGTTGGTTGTCGTGTGTTTTTTTATATAGTCGAATGGCTAGCTCTATGCACAGTCCACAACCTCAAGAGCCTTTAATTAGAAAACTCATGAACGAACAAGTGCTGGTATTCCTGATTCTGTAAACCATTTCAGAGTTATAATATTTAATAGTTGATCTATCATTATTATTTATGTTCAGCACCATTGTTAAACATACAAATTTTCCTCGACTTTAGCTCTTGTATAATATATTGTCGCGTAATGTACAATCATGTAAATTTATTTTATGTACATCCTCCTTAGTCGTTTCCGTGAAAGTATTACATGCGCTTTGGGCTAGTGAACATTCCGTAATTCTGTAATGGAGCCAATCAAGAAAGGTCTTATTAACTGTTGGTACTATTACTTGCATAACTTAGTCGTGTTTTTGAAAAGTCTCTAAATCCATTCTGTGGACCTATGGAGATACATTCGGTATTTTATATCTTTCCTTAAAATTTTGTCAAATTTGAAAAATAATTGTCCTAATCCTCGTTGTCTGGCTGGCTCTAGAGAGTGTCAGACAAGTACAAATGAAGTGGATTTGCGTTTCCTTTTTAGTTGCGGCAGTTTTTTCTTTTCCTCCATGTCGCGCTGGTATATTAATGTACGAGTATGTCTGATTTTTTACATTTAGTCGTCTAAAAGGGCGAATTAACTTCGACAATACTCGTATTTTGTAAGTCGTTTCCGCACGACGGTTCTGGTCCTCTTGTTGATCTGGTTGGCCAAATTCCAATGATGAATAGCCTTGGTTTCCTAGTTAATCAATTCATTACAATCCTAACTATGATTATTTATTTATCGTAAATGGTTAGTGGTTATGGTGAAACGTTTTTGATATGGTTGAGCAACGTGTTGATGTATGCTTCTTTCGATATTGCTAATTAAAGCTGAGCGCTTTGAAATCGAAATAGATAGCTCGTAGCTTAAGCTTAAGCTTAAGTCTATTCGGTCGGCCAAAATATATCCAGATTGAAAGCTGTGGAACGGGAAACGTGCAATGAAGTGAAAAGATGAGACATCTACAAAGTAATATCCCGAACTGGCTCTAAAAAGCATAATTAGAGTACGATTTCTATTTATTTGTCGGTGTGTTTATCCGAAGTATTCTTGTCCCGAACTAATACACTTTTTACAGCGATTCAATAGTGATGAAATTGCTTGCTCTAGCTCATTTTTCAGAATCGCTTCAATTGCCCGTGTCGAAGCTAAATGGTCAGAATGTCATCAAAAAGTCATACTTCCAGCTTCAATTTCAATTTCGAAAACAACGAGAAGTCGCACAGTGTTAAATCAGTTGAATATGGCGGATGACAGCCAAAAATTGATGAATAATGAGACAATATTTGGCTGTTCAGTCATCCGAATTCTGAAACACATACTTTTTGGATTATTTTAGGCTTCCGAACTAAAATAAGCCTTCCTGTTTGTTTGTCACCCTCCAGCGTGTCTCTGTCGCCCAAAAAACGTTTATGCCACTTGAAAACAACCGTTCTACCTTCTACTCAAACAATCATTACGGTACACTTGTTGCATCAACCGGAATGTATCATTTTGTTCTATGTAAAAATTTCGTAATGAGTTGCAGTACAGTTTTCAGAGCTTGTCTCACCGAAAAGTGGTACATATCTGGCTAAAGCAAAATAGTTGAACTTGACATTTTAGTGGTAATTAAACAGAGTTTTGCTTCAGGCGCTTTTGGCGAAAATGTGTACACTGGGGATCGGCGAATCCCAATTTTAAAACGTTTAATAAGACTTTTAGCCAAGTTTGGTCACAAAACTATTTCGCTTTATGTATTTGCTGTAGCGCGAAAGTTTATCCGAACTCCAATGACCTGAAAGCTTCAAGCCTTACAGTAACTTACGCTCCCTTACAGTATACTTACACTCCCTTTAGCGATAGTCAATTGTAAAAAGAATATCAAATGCTATATGCGTTAAGTGAAATTTTAATCCTAATAATATTTTAGTAATAGTTTAGTTAAATTTTTCCTGTGACACACATGTATTTGTTTAATAATTCTAAAACACTTTTGACTAATTCTGTTTTTAATTTGTTTGCTATTTGTGTTTTTTTTTTTCTTTGCAGTGCGATCCTTTGGAACAGAAGACCGTGAAACCCAATTTCAAATTGCACCACAAAGTCAAATCTATGATTACATTCTATTCCGTGGTTCCGATATTAAGGATATACGTGTAGTTAACAATGGTTTGCCACATCCAAATGATCCGGCTATTATGCAAGTGCAATTACCAAATGGACAACACTTGATGCCACATTTTCCAATGCAACCAATGAATCCACAAATGGGTAATTATGCTAATCCATTTGGAGCTATGGGCGGTATTGGTGGAATGGGTTCAACATCGGCAACGGCGACAGGATTGGCACCCGGTTCGTTTATGCTCAACAAGCCGAAACAACCAAGTGAGTTAAACGACGCCATTCCTCAAGAATTTAGTTTAAATTCGATAAACAATTCATCAACGGCTGCTCCTTCTAATGCCCCCTCGACCTCCGCGGCTGAACACAAAGACCAAGGTGTGATGGTAATTCTTTGGCGTATTTTAGCACCCACACGAAACAATACACATTACTTTTCCTTCAAATTATTTCTTCATATATATATAAATTATACTGTTTTTTTTTTTCTCCTAAAGAAGCGTAACGTACACACATACTAAATGCATGATGTAGCATTTTTTCAACTGCTGCATTTTGATTACTTTTTTTTATACTGATATTAGCACAACGACTATTTTTTTGAGTTCAATTTATTTAGTTTTGCATGTACTTTCCATTATCATTATAAAAGTTAATGTTTTTCTTTTTGCTTACTTATAAATTAGGTGAGAAATATAATAGATTAAATTTAAATACTAAAGATCACGCAAACATAATAGCACTAAAGTTGTGCATTTGAATGTGGGCACAGAGAGCGAAATCGGAAAAGCTGTTGATCCCAAGCCGCCAAATTATGCTAAAGGATTAAAAATCCTTGGTCTATCGTGTTTGCAATGCACAAATGTGTCGTCCCATCCTGTTGTCTTGTTTTTCGTGTTTGTCTGTAAGGTAGAAGTGCAGTTTAGTTATTGGTGTTTTGTCCGTTTAGTAAACGGATGATTCAGATGTGAAGACTCCTAAGCATTCTTGTATGTTTTGAAAGATTTCTTTGTTATCCGTTTCTCCGTAAAAAGAACTCTCTGTATGTTGTAGGAAATAAATCTCCCGATTTACTTTATATTTACGTTTATTTTATTATTCTACAGTCTCTTTGGAAGTTTATATGCATACTTCTCCCAGCGATGCTGCTGCCATATCTCCAATCTCTCCAAATAGTGCTTGACGTCTTTCTTTGCCAAATAATTGCTTACTTAGAGGAAAGCCTTTGTCCTCCGAACGCAACTTCTGATCTCGGGAATAAAAAAAAGTCTTGTCTGTGACCATATCATCTGGAAAGCCATCCTTCTGACCAGGCAGCTTCAACTGTAATTCAACGGTTTTGACCATGCACATGTAAGACTGGTTTTTTTCAGCTTATCTAGTAATGATGCATAATTGGGGGGTTTCGTTGTTCAAGAAAATCGATAAACACAACTCCACGACTATCCCAGAAAACAATTGGTATCCCTTTCCCATCCGAAGGAATAGCTTTTTTATTGTTTTGAAGCCAATTCCTGTTTCGTAGTCCACTGTTTGGACTTGTTTTTGGTCCTGTTTAAGCAAACGCAGTACTCAATGCGTGGTTAGCTTTTTCACGCTAAAATCTACAGTAAGTGACCAACAAGTTCTTTGGACGTGTTCATACGCTCAGTTATCACTCTAACTTTAATTCGATTGTTGTTTACAATAATTTGGTGCACTTGAGCGACGTTATCGGCAGTGGTTGCAGTTTTAAGCTGTCTCAAATGGGCACGTTGAAATAAGACTGCCCACAATTTCAGAGGGTCCAACTCATCTTCAATTTAAAAAACAAACATTAAATGGGAAAAATGAAATGATCTTCGATTTTTTTCATTTTCAGAAGAAAAATACTGAAATGATTTCTAAACGACAACCAAATGCCTCGAATTTGGTGAATACCTTTCACAGCATGTCCAAATAAATTTGTTGAAGAATGCTGCCATCTTCAATTTTCAGACAACCTTCGAAGGGACTTCCTTTTACTGATAGCTTTAATTTACTGTCATATAAAACGTCGTAAAATTGATGAAATATTCTGTGTTCAACTGGTGACATTAATTCCTCTGCTCCTTGTAACTTTCTCGTTGAATGTGAAATATGTTTCTCTCCTCGTAGCACCTAACAAAATTTGTTTTGACATTCTTTGGCATACTTTTACAACATTCATTTAATTTATATTCTCTTTCTACCGACGACTGCGTTTAAATTGTTTTTATCCGAAGTGTCGTAACATTCTGGAACGAGAAAAAACTACTCTACTTAAGTCACCCCGAGATCGGCTTCCTACCAAATATACAATACAAGATCTATCACTGAAAGGTTCACAAATTCTTCGAGTTGCAGCCAGGAAATCCAACCAGAATGCCAGAATGTATTTACCCTATTTTTTCGCAAATAGAGCGCGTGTGGCTGCTACCGTGAAGGACCACACTATTGAATCATGATGAAATTTAAATTTAAAGGTACGAGTGTGTGTAGCTACCTGCTACGCAAGTGGAGAAATCATTGCTCATTACAAGAACAGTTCTTAGGCCGAGTCATTTCTTAAAAATTTCCACCGAGGATATGTAATTTAGCATCGTAAGAGGGCGGGTCGAGGGCGGGTCAATAAGTCCGTGACTTTTGGATTAAAACACAGATTTTTTGATAAAAAAATAATTTTATTTTTCAACGTAGTCTCCCTTGAGCTCTATACACTTTGTCCAACGCTTCTCCAATTTTTTTTATCCCTTCCAAAAAAAATGATTTGTCGAGGTCCTCAAAATAGGCCTTTGTTTGCGACATGACTTCATCATTGGAGTCAAATCTTTTTCCACCAAGCCATTTCTTCAGGTTTGGGAACAAGAAGTAGTCGCTCGGAGCCAAATCTGGAGAATAGGGTGGATGAGGGAGCAATTCATAGCCCAATTCATGGATTTTTGCCATGGCAACTGCACATGTGTTTGTGGTCGACTGTGAGCAAACGCGGCACCCATCTTGCGGAAAGCTTTCTCATGCCCAAGTGATCATTCAAAATTGAAACCACTGAGCCATGCGAGATCCCTACGGCTTCCACAATCTCTCGCACTTTCAATCTTCGGTCGGCCAACACCATATCGTGAATTTTTTCGATTGTTTCGGGTGTAGAGACCTCAACTGGGCGTCCAGGACGTTCGGCATCTTCAGTGCTTGTACGGCCACAACTAAATTCAGTAAACCACTTTTTTACCATTGAAATCGATGGTGCAGAGTCCCCATAGTATTTATCAAGCTTAGCCTTGGTCTCGGTAATGGTTTTTTTTTCGCAAGAAATAATGCTTAATAAGCACACGAAATTCACTTTTTTCCATTTTCTCCTCAAATTAGTGAGTAGTCTGATAAAAATAGCTGTCAAACACAAACTAACTGACGCAGCAAGTTTAAATTTTGACAGAAGTCAACTGACAGATGCCTGTTGACAGGAGCAGTTTTGCTGTTTCAGTAAAGAGGTCAGAAATTCAAAAAGTCACGTGAAAGAAAACTGCAGCATTGAGTTTTCAACTCACAATCTTGCCGATTAGGAAGTTGTCAAACAAGTACCGCAACCGATTATGTCATTTGATTCAACCTTAAACTTTAGCGAAAATGTTTTCCATCATCCATAGGGTTTTATGTATATTGTTGGTAATATAATAAATTGGTACTTTGGTATTATAAGTGACAGGGAATTCAATTATCTGACTGAGCTGGGCTTCTTTAAACTTTGGTCCAAAGAATTCTCAAAACTTTGGTATTCTTGTTAGATAATCACCCTGTGCTGATATCATTTACGTTGCATTATGCAATCTTCTTTGGAGAGGTATATCTAAACATGTATTAATATCCTGCCTCCCTGTGTAAGTCTTTTAATATTTTCAAACTAATAAATCTTTGATCTCCTTTAAAACCATCGAGAAGTTGCTGACGTTTGTTTTTGTTCATCCAGCTAGCTATGTGTATATATTGACTGTTCTGAACTGCCCGAAATAAAATCTAGTAGCACTTGACATTCTCGTTAAATCTCACCACACTGATTTTGGATGTAGCAGGTCTTTAAAAATAATGGCATAAAATGCGAAACGCATGTTTATTGAGTTGAATAACCTTTCGTATTAAATCCTGGCCTATAGTTGCAATATTTTTTATAGCCGCCTTAACGTGGGGAAGAACTTTATTGCTCAGTTCGCTTCAGAACTCTTCCGTATTTAATTTTTGTTGTTTTCTTTAAAAAAATGGTTCAAGTTCCCGAATACTTTATTTCTCATCAAGCTGGAAGATTCCCAACTGGAAACAACATAACAATGTCTATTCTATCTATGTATACTCTTACCAATTTCGCAACAATATAGCTTTGTTTCTCTATTGGGCTGGACGCCTTTTAAGAACATTTAAAGTGTGAGAAGACTTCAGTCTGATTTTATAGTTCTAGAAGTTTTTGTTGGGCGTTCGAAAGAAATGGCGTCTGCAGGGCTCCTACGACTTGTTCCTAAAGTTAAAGCAGCCAATGCGTGGGCTGTGTCTTACCCTTTTAAAGGAGCTTTTTGATGCTATCTCTCAGCGCTTTTGGTAGTTGAACAGCTGAGCTTGATATCAAACTTTCTGAGACCTGTGTTTAAGAGCTCTAAAGTAATATGTGTACATACTGCATAAAATAAATTGAACGGTGTATAATAAAATACTGTGCAATACTAAAAACTAACTAACTAAAACAACTTTTATTATTTTTTTAATCAGCACGAACTACCCTTTATTGCGCTTCATGGTCAAATGTTTTGTTTTGGTAGAACTCGGGTCGGTACTTTCGACCGATATGATAATTCCAAACTACAGAACAATTAATGATTTATCAACAGCAGCGTATCCTGGCTGTTGGAGAATTTTAAATTCCAACTGAAAACATTTTCACACTTTCGTGCAAAAGTTTCGGGGCTAAACATTGTCATGCGATAAAATCGAATCTTGCCATTTCACGCCCTAGCATATGGCGATTTCTTCACCCATTTTTCTGACGGCGTTAATGGTTAATCCTGATTACAGAAATCAATAGATACATAGTCCTTTCGGTCTTCAACAGGCTATTGTCATAACATTTTCTGTGTGACAACCGTTTAACGTCTGCTTTAAATTATTGTCCAAGTCTTTTATTTTTGTTAAACAGAATCCTCTTCATCTAGATGGACTTTTTAACTTAAGATCGAATAGTGTTATCAACTTCTTGATTCAAACTCATTTTTACAAATATTTTTACATATATTTACATATATTTTTACAAAAGAAAAAAACAACAACAAATAGAGCAATGTTTTCATGTGCAAAGTAATAATCGAATATAGGGATTCAGGTTAATATTCATTTCCAGCTTAACACATCAGACAACGCCCGAGCTTCTCTCTTGAATCAGTAGTTCTGTGTTAAGGTAATTAAACATATCCTGAAATCGTCGGTTTGTTGTCTCCCTTATTCTCTATCCTATTACCATCGAAGTAGTAATCAAGTGCATATTTTTTCATGTGACTGCTTAATACTAAGATATTACTTAAATCTTATGTATAAGGTATTATCTTATCCGTCTTCTATTATGGTGAGTTTTAGTTTCATTCCTGAACAGATATTGGGTGATATCATAAACGTCAGCGTTACTTAGTACAATCGTAGATCTTTCTTCGTCTGTTGTTAAATGCGTTCACTGTGCTGCCATATCTTAGCACAATCATCGTTTGTTTTGCTATCAACAAATCATGTCTGCGCAATAGAATTATTTTTATTATTTTTAAAGTTCTTATAATTTCATACCTCAAAAGTCACAAAACAATTCCAGACTTTAATCTTCTTAATTTCAGAATTGAAATGCCTAACTAATCTGCAAAAGTATGACGATATCTTGACGTATATGTTGTGTTAATACAGTAATACAGTTTGATTACACAAAATGTGCATTGTTGAACGCAACTAATGCAGTTCTTAGTAAGGGTAACGTTTTCGAAAACACCCATTCTGACCATGGAAATTAGAAATATCCGTACATAGATTCACTGCTAACTTACTACTACTACTTTATCTGATAAACTTAACATTTTCGTCTCCGTTTTCTTCTTTTGTTCTGTAAATAGTTGTAGTTGAAGGCTATGAGGTGATAACACATAACACGCGGCTGTCGTTTGAAATAGTCCTTATTTGGGGTTAAGATTTTCCTTCACAAAAAGCTGCATTATTACAATTACCACACATCTATCAGCATCACTTTTTACTGAATATTTACCGAGTTTCGAGTTCGAGAGAAAAGTGATGAATATGTTGTGTTTTGTGCAATTTTTGTTTATTGAATTCGTTTGAGTTCTAACGAGAACACTTGCAATAGTAGTAATCATCGGCTAGAGAAGAGAAGTTTTTTTGGTTTCTATTTTAACATTAACAAATTTAAAATTATTATGAAGAGTGGCAGAGGAAATCCTTTGCTTAATTGCTCTTTTTTTTTTACTGATTACCAAATTTACCCTGCCCGGCGACTGAACTTTTGTGTCAGTTTCCTTTCCTTTGCTACATAAGCAATTCGAAGAATGAGGCATTTACTTCACATTGTCTTGTTGTCTTTACATTTTTGACGTCGTAATGAAATTGAAGTGTTGTTAAATAAAACTCAATTTTTACAATGATACTGTCACAAATGTGTACATTATTAACGTTGATCATTGCTTTACTTATCTGCTTGAATGAGATATCAGCTTGAAAATGGATCTTAATGGGATATCAACTTTGTAATTCGGTTGAGATATAATGTGGAACTCAAATTAATAGTTGTGATGGAACATTTGATATCCAATATACTACATTATGTTCTCTTATCGTGCTATTAAAAACGCTTATCTGCCATGCTTCTTCATTACCTAAATATATCTACTACTGTGCCTAAAATATACTAAAATAATTTATTATTATCCTCATGTGCATATACTGCTTGAAATAAATTGAAGGCATCTCATTTAATGTTGTGATATACATACATACTATATGCTGTACCATAGCATTGCGAATATCCTTTAAAGATAGATCTTACATTAAGCTTAAACACATAAACGCTTTACAAAGTGAAAGCTGCTCCCCTTTTTCATTCTTTAAAATTGTTTTTCTTATCATTTTTGTGTTCATTGCGTTTCGTGCATATTACAATTGTCTGTTCTGTTAAAAATCAATGTTTATACTGTTTCCCTAATTATTTTCCAACAATACTACTGTGTACATTTCTTGTTTGATGTTTTGTTTATGCTCCAGCCTATCCTTCAAATCCACACCTTCATGTATAGTTTTGTGTAATAAGTTTCATATGTCCCCCCGATCCTCTATTTTTTATTTGAAATTTTGAAACACACAATTTCAATGTTACATAGTTTCCGTCTTAGATTTGCTTGCTGGTGCATCGCGGTCAACAACGCCAATTAGTTTAATATCGAGGAAGAGCCCATCTGCCGACATGGCCGTCCAGGTTAATCAACAACAACAGAATAATAATGGTAATCGTGATGCTGGACATAAGCGACAAAACCATCAGCAAAGAGGCGGTGGCGGTGGCGGCGGCGGCGGCGGTGGTAATAATAATGCTGGCAACGGTAATGGTAATGGCGGTGGCGTCGGCGGTGTTGGTGGTGGCGGTGGAGGTGGCGGTGGTGGTTATTTCCAAAGAGATCGCCGCGACTCTGGTAGGCTAGATAACCAACACAATAATTACAATAATCACGACAACCGAAACCATTATAATAACCAACGAAATCAAAATCAGAATCAGAATAACCGCGGCTGGACAATGAATCGTGGAAATAACAACAATAACAATATGCGAAATCGTGGCCGTGGACGTGCGCCGAATCAGGTAAAGTTCTACACAAAATTTTTTAAACCAAAAGCAAAAGTTAATTTTTCTATTTCAATTTTTCTCTTTAGGGATTTAGGCAAATGAGTGGAAATCGAATGAAAAACGGTCCTCCTAAGAGCAAAATCAACTTTTTGCAAGACTTTGACTTTGAACAGGCCAACAATAAGTTCGAAGAGCTACGTTCACAACTGTCAAAACTTAAGGTGGGCGACGAACCCAAAACTGAGCAGGTATTTTGTTTTGTTTTATTTTTCTTTGTTTTCTTGTTTATTTTGTCTTTTGCGCCCTCCCAACTGTACCACACACCACAACTCTGTATTCATAATATTTATCACTAAACTGTTGTTCTTTTTTCTCCGTTACCTAAACTGATTCCATATGAGTGTGTAAATGAAATAAATTTATTTAAAAACGAAAAAGAAAAAAAACAAACAAACTAAAATAAAACAATTATAAACTATAGAGAAACAGAGGGTAAAAGTGTTAAATTGAAAAAGCCGTTTATCGTAAGTAGAAGTAGTAAAAGCTTTTGCATTTTTAATTACTCTATTTTGCTTTAAATGAAAGTTTTGTGCATTTGTTCTGCCTCCTCAAAAGCTACTCAAAAAATTCAAACAAATTCACAGGAGTAATCCTAAGATCATAATTGGACGTAGTTTGCGAAAAATGTAATACGACTGGCACAATGAACATTTTCTTTCTTTCACTTTTTAGGTTGGTAATCTCTGTATTTAAGGTAGTTGTGGTTACCTTTTGTAATGATTTCTTCCCTGACTTAATATTCTTGTCAAGGAATTCGTACAAGTCACCTTTGAGTGGTGTCTCGTTCTTCTGTTGAGAGCCTATTGATTCCATCAGAATGGTTTATTCATTTTAAGAATAGTTTTTGACATTTAAGGCCAATCTTTTGAAAATTTGTGGCTCCATCCCACCAGAAATGCGATGAATAAGGCCTGAATAGTTTGTTTGTATTAGAATACACAAACGATTTTACAAACTTCACATGGAGTAAATGAGTGGCGTCAAATTGCTTGATGTCGATGGTCGATTCATTGGTTCTTTTCGCGATATAATGTCGTTGAATCGAATCTTTAGTGCGTCAATACTTAGATCCACGTATCTTTCATATTTTCGAATAATTACGGAGATTATTCAAAAAATTCCGTCTCATCAATTTTGTTCGGTGGAGAGCCCCAGTAATGGTTTAGTTCGGTTTGAGCAACTTATAATACACGAAAACAAGCAGAGGCCCACCAAATACACATGAATTTGGGGTAGTGGATCCAGTTTTCATCATCGGTAAAATCGCTTATGTCTAGCAAGGAGCATTTCACTTGGGCAAAATCGGCGTTCAACGTTTGTCGGCTTCAATTCATATAGAACCCAATTTTCTTGCTTGCTGAGTCGCTCATACACTTTCGGCCTTCCACTACGCGGTTTGCCTTTGACGTCAAACTCACCTTTTTTAAACTTTTGACACCACATACGATAAATTCCCTCACTTAAAGCAGCTTCACCATATGCTTCTACAAGCAATGTGAATCAGCTCCAGATTTCTTCAAATCAAAGAAGGGAATCAAAAGCTCCTGTTCAAAACTCTACATTTCCGTTCGAAAAAAATTAATCGATGGTGATACAAAATCGCTAATACTTTAGGGCTATGGCATTGACAGATGTCCAAACTTACGGTACGACGTTTTACATCTGAAAATTTCAACCATAACTTACTGGTGTGGCCATCTTTTGTCAAGCGGCGAAAACTCATTTGTACTCCTTATATTAACATTAATTATAGTCAATTGAGTATTTAAGTTTGTAACTAGGAAGAACTCAACGTGGTTCATTCAATCGACAAGTATTCAAAGTAGTCCTCGTTGACCGCAATGCACTTGCACCAGCGTTTGATATAATCTTCGGTATATCCGTAGTACTCGATGTTCAGTATTGCCCTATCACGGCGGTATACCGGACGTTATAATCACTCTTTCACCAGGTAGAAGAAGATAAGTCGTTCCGGACTCGTTAATTCGTTGCTCCAATAGCACAGATGTTTTGGACCGCATATAAAAGCAACGAACTGTCTACACTGGCTTTGTGTACTCCAACTATGGTGCCATGAATTTTTTCGGTGCATTTAACTTTTATTGTAACCGATAAAGACGTCACAATATTTCTCCTCACTGCCATCGAAGTTAATACAATTGAACTCTTATATATATCTATATCCAAAGTACCTGTCATTAGTACGATCGATCTGCAATTGTCAAAGTTTCCTGTATCGCATTCATAGAGAGGGAAAAGAAACTCACCTCTTATTAAATATAGCATTATTTTACCGAAAAAAAATTGTCTCCCATTTGAATCCAAGGATTTAGATGTCACCAAACTGTCCATAGTTTAAATATTATTCCTATAACGAATGGGTAGAAGTTTGTTGCCGCCAACAAACCAAAAATGGCCTCAGGTTCGATATTATGTTTGAGATTCTTGTCCCGTCGTATTACATTTTAACGTGCCACGTTTTTGCAATTGGCTGAATACACAATTAAACCGATTCCTGTCATCGATCAATTACAAACGGCAGAAGCACATTTGTTATTTTCTGTTTTATTTTTGCAAGTAATCAAATAAATTATCTTATATCCATTGCTTGTATTTATATTTTTAAAAATGCTTTGAACTCTGAAACCTCTAACAATAAACATCCTTTAGAAGCTTGAGGGAATATAACACCATGTCTACATACTCGTATACTGCTTAGCAGATATAAAAATCTTAATTTAATGAAATGAAAAGCGCTTGTCCTTCAGGCATTTCCTAAGAAAAACAGGGGAAATGTTTCAAATTTCTTCAAACAATTTAGCTGGAAAACAACATCTCAATAGTTGCAACAATTTTATCACCCTAACCATTTGGAGCAGTTCTTGAATGAGAGGCGTTATTTTGACTTATTGCATGTAAAGTCTGCCACAACTGATTGCTATCGAGTTAAACGAATCACATGCTACTCGTATCAAGTCAAAACTAAACCGAAACGAATATGGCATGTGTTTCCATTTATTGATCATAGCTGTATTTATTAAAAAGACAAGTACAATAATGTTTAAGTGGTTTTAACCATTTTCACGTTATGATTGTCTTAATTGCTCGCATGCAAGCGATTGTCACAAAATTTTCACTGAAGAGGTCATCATAAACATTTTGTAGCACAGATTGATCTATGACGTTGAAAGGCAGTTCATCGGTCGGCTGCAAAGCATTACATTGAAAAAATGTTCTTTGCGGAATGTGACTTTACGTACATTGCCATGATATTTTTGTAATTTGAACGCAAGTTTTTTTTTCTAAGCGGATTGCGGATACCCAAAAAAAACATATGTAGTGTTAATAATTATATGTTTCAAGGGCACCATAAGCATTATGGAAAAAGTATAGCTTAATCACATTGTGCCGGACTAAATTCCACTCGGACAAAGACCCCTTGTGGCGTTTTGTTTTAACACTAAATGTCACTTAGTGTCTGTTTTTGACTGTTAGGCGTACTTATCCGTATTTCAAAATATTAAAGTATTTTGAGTAGTAAAATTGCTAAAGAGAGTGACTAATAGAGGTTAACACATAAGCTTAGCTTCTGCATTTTGTTTGTTGGAACTTGTTAAAAAAAATCGCCTGTGTATTTACAAACACAAGACTAGGGCTTCTTAATCTAATGCTATGGGATTTTTAAAATCTTTAAGAGACTGACGGGGCCTTTGTGTTTGATGATGAAATGCTGTCAAAGGTACATTTCTCTTTGGTAAAAAGCGGCTTTTTATTTTATATTTTAGAGTGTATTATTTTACGTATTAATACGTATTGCTCTATTAATATTCGGCCCCTTTCCATTAAGACCTCCTTAAGAATTTGGCATCGAATCCTTGTCCGCTCATCTTCGCTTCAAGCAGCGGTTTATTTGGACACTCTCATAAAGTTAAATACAATATGTTGTAACCCGTTTCTGTATTTAAAATTAATTAATAATACATTAATAATTAGCATTTACCGTTTCATTTTGTTTAAACAACTCATAGTACACTTGACCCCTTTCGTCACATACAACAAAGCAATACATTCTTCTGATGCACAGCAGCTTTTGATGTGTGTAGCGGAATATTTCTTATGTCAACAAAGGTTATTTTCTCTATATCAGTTATATAAGTTACCAAATCTTCATCCGCAGTATCTAATGAAACGGTTCTGAGGAGCAAAATTCGAGACACATGTGAAAATTGGGCTTAATTTTTTCTTGCTTAATTCATTGTAGTACCCATACATGGAGTTTTGATACAAAACTGAGCCTTGTAATGGGATCGAGCGTTTAATGAGCTACAAGCTTGAAGCCAGCATCTACGGGAGTTATCGCAGAATTGTGTTACGGATCATCATGCGTAGCAATTTTTCATCTAAGATGGTTTTCCTACTAGGGGCCTATCTTTAAAGAAACATCTCCGCAACGGTAATTTGAAAACCAACTTTTTGGTATGTTGAAGCTATTACTGACAAAATTCAAACACTCCACTTAAGATTTTTTTTTCACTTCACTCTTATTAACAGTTCAAATGCTAAACAAGTTCACATATGTAGTTCTTGTTCAAATATGTTTTTTTAATATATCAGATTATATATTGTATGACAGTCGACATAGAATGTAGTACTGGTACAGTAAACTAGTACAGCAAACAAAATATTTTCAAAAGAAACATTACAACCAACAAAACACTTTTTTTTAAATAATTTGTCAATAGTTTGACGGATACATTTTTGAACAGACTTATCAATTGCATCTTCTTTCATATTCGCAATTTTTGTCAATATATCTGCTTATAATTAATTTTCTTGTGCCCAGTCTAACAAACCTTTGGAGCACTGAATAGCCCGACGCGACGGTGGGAAACTTTTGCATTGTTGATTATTTTTCTCCACTAAGAAAGCTTCTTTATCTTCAAGGCCTGATTTAGTATTCTCACCATTGTGCTTACCACCGCCGTCGAGCACCCATGTTCGTTCTAATATCGTATCGTAAGTCGATACGTTTGTACCATCAAAGCAGCTCAGTAATTCACCAATATGAGGAAGTTCTCCTTCAAAATGGGCTACTGGATCTCTATACCGAAGGCGACCTAATGGGATAATTCTAAAGACTGATATTTTTGCAAATTCGTTTTTCAAATAAATTTTTTTTTTTAACTTCGGCAAATTTATTTGTTCTTTTTGGGTTGCTAAAGTTACAGCATATCCGAGCTTTAGAATGTTGAATAAACTTTGATCCATTGGATGAATAAGAGCAGTTACATTTGGGCGGAGAAAGTATTATACTGTTATATTTCGTGGGCCCTTGTCTATGGTTATTGTCTTGAATAGCCTTTTCTGGGAGATTATTTTCTCAGAGAGAAACTTTGACCTAAAATAAGAAACAGATAAATCAAATTGTAGAAGCAAATAAGTACATCTCTCGCCGTACCTTCACCTTCAACTTCAGCGCATGGATGATGAGAGATCCATGTTACCATTTACCCGTTTTTTAACCCCAATGCAATGGGGTCTCGTCGGCCTTATTAATTTGCTCTGGTGTGAGCGATTGTTCCCTTAAGAATGCATGAAACTTTTTTAAAAATGGTTTAACATTTGCCTGATTCGCAAATAATTTCTTACCGCATAGTTGTGAAATACTCACTCTGTGGCGTTCACCTTAGTTTTGAACCATTCTATTACTGACATTGAAATCTTGCGCCTCCTTAAATTGCACATTGAAAACATAAGCTTTGCTCCTCAAGGAGTTGGTTGAGATGTGTGTTTTCTTCTTAAAACATCCTAATAAGGCAGTCTCCACTCTTGGCATTTCAAAAGGTCTTGCAGTTTTCCTTTTTTCATTTACGGGTATGTGACCCTAAGAAATCTAAACGTTTGTCTTAACAGCTATATCGTGGGTTTGCTAACACCTTACTGATCCGATAAATGTAAACATGAGTATCCTCTTCGTAATGTTGTTAAAAGACTTTGTGCAGTTTTTTTCATCGACAATAGCGGACTAACCAAACGTTAAAGATTGCAGGTTCTTTTTTTATTCTTGCTTAATAACTTGAGACTAGCACTGAAAGGTTTTCTCACAATTATATTTACAACTGTTAAATCTGCTTGACCATTGAGTTAATTTTTCTATGCAAAATTGCACCCCTATCTATTTGCATCCTAAGCCTTCCCATACTCCCTACACCCCATATTCTTATTTGTTCAATTTTACTTACTCGTACCTTAAGTTTTGTCAAATTTTGTTTATATCTGTGTTACTTTGAATTTTCTTTGATTACTCCTTAAGTTTTGTCTCTACTGAACCATTAATTTTGCTTTTGTTTTGTTGTTTTTTTTTGTTTTTTTGTTGTGTCCGTTATTAAACGACGAAATTAATTTTTTTTTATCCAATCAATCCAAAAAAAAAACGCCGTACGTTGATCACTTGTTACTTGTTTCAAGTGTTCTTCTCCAACTTCGCAGATCAACGGTGAAACAGACAAGAAAGATGATTCCGGCAATGAGACTGGTGCGGGTGAACACGAGCCCGAAGATGAAGAAATTGTCGTTGGTTATGATAAGACAAAATCCTTTTTCGATAATATCTCATGTGAGGCAGCGCAAGATCGTACGAAAAATAAGAAAAACGATTGGCGTCAAGAGCGCAAATTAAATACTGAGACATTTGGTGTATCGTCAACAAGACGTGGAAGGTATTACAGGTGATTGATTTTTTGGGAAAACTCCATTTTAATATGAACAATTTGCTTTATTTCATTTGTAGCTATCGCGGACGAGGTAGTTATTATAATCGTAATATAAATAATTACGGTGGATACAGTCGAGGTTATAGGGGAGGTAATTATAATAATCGAAATCGCAACAATAACAATAGAATGGGACAACAACAACAACAACAACAAAATAGCCAAAATCTTCCACAAAAGAACCAAAATGTGCAACAGCCACAAAGCCAACCTCAAACTGAAACTCAAACTCCAACTCCGAAATCACAGGAAAACAATACACAACCGCAAGTGACGGCTGTAGCTGCAGGTAAATAATATTACATTTGCCTTACATAAATATATTGCACAAGCGATTTGATTTGTTATTATTTTAAGAACAATAAGAACAAACATTTTTTCTTTGCTTTGCTCTTAATTGATTAATTTGTTTCCCTAGACAAGTATTGTATAAACTTGTACGTACGAATGAATATTTTGATTTTCTGCTACTGACATTAATACTTTCGCCATAAACGCATAACTTATAACAATAATACATATCTCATTTATGGCACTCGAATGAGCAACGTTCAACTGTTTTTAATAGTTTCGTATGTCAGTACTAAGGTGACTCTCATTGAGTACTGCAATTCGTCTGGAAATTTAACATGCTCATCCTTCGTTCTTCGTCCAACGTTTTAATGAATTCACATGGGTAGTCGGGCAACTCATTCCAGTATTGAATAACTCTTGAATGTCTTCAACAATATCTGCATTGCTTCTCTAGTTATCGTCGACCACTTTACACATTTCACACTGGAACTATCAGGATCAGTGTTTTATAAAGTATTAATTTCTTCTTCCACTCGTCTTACCAAACCGAAGAGGTTTCCCTAGATTACTGTTTACTCTGAGGTAGGTAAACTCTGCAAATTTTGCCAACCATGACGATTTGTCCAGTGAACAGATGTTATTTTTTAGTTTTTTCACAACATGTACTTAAAAGTCAAATCGTTCCGCCTGCTCTTTGGTTGTCGTAGAAGTTTGAAAGGCGAAACATTTAAAGCTATTGATATTGTCCAGGTCGTCTACGTATTTTAGTGGTTGTGCGCTTTCTGTTTCAGCATTACATAGAAAGAGTTACATGATAACTCATCTTGCTGGAATTACATTTCGAATAGTTCGGAGCAGGTATCACCAAGCTGCACATTGCGGGATTTCCAAGCCAGAGATCGCTGAGAAAACATTGTCCGTTTCGTTTTTTAAAACTTTAATAGCTGCGCCAACCTCTTGTAAACTGGTAAATTGTACTTTCCCTTTGTTGACTTAAAGTAATTCGATTTTTTTTTCTGATCAATAGGAAAAGAGTGTTTGACTTATCGCATCTCACATATATGCGGCTTTATTTTATCGATAATATGACCGATATAATCTTTGAGGAGCTTAAATGACTTAGAAGCATAAGCATTATCTTTTACGTGAACCAAAAGAAAGAAGTCGCATAATCACGGCCGTAAATTTTTCTCACAATTTTAAGAAATCACTCGGCCTGAAAATATATGGCAAAAAACAATGATTTCGGAATCGTCTTGTTGGAAATGAATATCGTCCATAGCTTTACGTTTCTCCCATAAAAAAATCATTTATCCAACATTATTTGTTTTCGTGAGCTTTGAACGCATCCATTTACATCTTTTTATTGCAAACTTCTTAGGACAAATATTTTGGAATGTTCAACGTTCTTCTCTTCGGCAAATTGAATACACCTGTTAAAGTTCGCAACCACATCGGTATGCTTTACTTTCTCAACAGAGTTTGATTCCAGTTCATTTCTCAAGAGATAGCAGCTTCATCGTTGTTAATATCAATAACATCGTTTTTTTGAAATATGCTGTTATGACTATCAAGCTGCAAGAGAAATTTAAGCATTGTTTCAACACCCAAAATCCTTGATAGTGAAGTTAGCCTAAAGTACATAATGTAATTTATTCAGCTAACAAAATAATACCTTGGCGTTCAGAAGTGATTCTTTTCTGTTGGAATTTTTGACTAGAGTCAACGTGTTCGTTACTACGACCATCTCTTCTTGGCTCCGTAAAACTTGGCATTGTTAAAGCCAAGGCAATGAGTGAAACAGCTTCGAAAAGATTAAATTCCTTTAGAGCATTTGATATGCCTTTTCCCGAACTCATATTTTTGCTCAGTAAGCTACTTCTATAAAACAGCTTATTTAAGCGAATCGCATTTTGATCCATTGTTTGTATTACTGGTGTAACATTTGGTGTCATGAACAATAAAAATTTTGAAAAGACCAGCGTTCATCCATGCAGATTTAGAAAACCCATTGTCAATTGGTAGAGTTTTGTTTTTAAAAGACAGCGGCTTTTTTGACTTTCCAATTATAAGTGGCTGGCCGGTGGAGCGTAAGGCGTTTTTCGGAAATTTTCCTACCTGGAGCGCTTGCTTCGCCGGCATAACCATATATACTGTCTGGTAGCGTTTTCCAATATTGCACAATCTCGTCAGCACTGAGTCTCTTTTCTTTTATGATTTCAGCCAATTTGTTATGTAAATGGGTTGAGAGGACAAAAGATTTCCATCTTTCTAAATTTGGTCGGCCAACCATTGCTCGCTGAAAATTCTCTGAGATAATATTTTTTTTTGGATTTCCCTTGACTTTCAAAATGTTTCCAGTGGAAATGTGTCTCTCACGTTGGGTAATCAACCATTTGTACCACTGTGTGTATGTCTCAGATTTTTGAGAACCTTGCTTCCATTTATCTTAATGGTACAAATGCTCGATTTAGGAATTGCGAACTTCTTTGAAATGTCCTTAAGCGGGACTCCCTTATTGCACTTGTCAATGATTCTGACTTTATCTTTCAGCGAAAGACGTTTGCGAGTCAAAGACAAATTTACTAAGCAATATGTGGTATATTCACTGCTATGGATATGTTATTTTCAGTTGAAAAACATAACTAAATAAAGTGGTGGCGATGGCCCTATGGTTAGCTCATTGGACTATCACGCGGAGGTCCGTGGTTCGATCCCCGGCATCGCCAATAATTTTTCGTCATCACTCTTTCGGCGGGCAATGCCAAACCCCCGATAGTAAAATTGCCTATGAAAAGCTTCTAAGCAGTGCCGTTCGGATTTGGCGATAAACTGTAGGCCCCGCTCAGATGTGACAAAAATGACAACATGAGTAACACAAATGATTGTCAAGAAGCTAGGCCATGGCGCCCATACCGATCTGCCAGCGTCAGTGTTTTGTTTTTTAAATGAATGTACGCCACTCATTCTTACTTGAAACTAAGATTCATATGTGGATAGCAAATTTGCATGTGCGCTAAAAACTTTGTGAGGGCAAATACATAAAAGTAATGCACAGCAGCAAAAAGTTATAGTATCTAACTATTTTACATTCATTCACAATAGTTGCTTTACACATACATATTTCTTTACTAAAGATATGTATAACAAGAACATTCGTTATATCGAGTGTGAACCCATTTTTTCGGTCGTTATATAGGGACACCAGTGAATGCGAAAAAATTTTACGCTCTATCGTATTTTACCATTTTTGTAGTTAGTTTGAAAAATTTCAAATTAAAACATTAAATCTTCCATTATTGACATAGTGAACAGCCATATTTTATTTTTCCCTTACAATGAAATCTCGCAGATCTTTAGTGTCTTATAACTATGTCGTTGGGTAGTTATCTGATGAAACAGCTTTGGAGGATAAGTTTCCTTGTATGATAGAAAGCTCTTGAACGAAGGGTTAGTTGAAACCGATAGACGAGATCCTTCTTCGTCACTTTTCTAAGTCCTTGCCTTGAATGTCTTTAGTTCCAATTTTAACTCATTCACAATATTTCACCAAATTTTTCGGCAGACACAATGAAATATATTCAACAATCAAAACACAACTGGAAAACTTACAAAAACAAAACTAGAGCGTTGTGTTGTGCACATGAGAAATGAGTGAAGATAAAAACAAAACTGCATAGCCGGCTTCCGCATGGCAACGGTTTTTGCGGCTTTAGCTTTAAAAATGAATGGACATCTCTCATAGCCGGACAATTTTCTTGGTATCGTCAGTGTCCGGTTATGCGAGAGTTCACTGTATATTCTCTAGAAGTTTCAGAAAACCGTCTCACCTGTGAGCAAAATGATGAAACGGTTTAGGCTGTCAGAAATATATTTATTTTATGCGTTTTTTTTCCATTTAAATATCTTTGAGAGTTAATAATTGATATTTAAATATTCAACATTTATAGTATATGCTCTTATTCTAACCGATCTTTCTACTTCTTCTATTTCAAAATAACAAATAAATGCCCGCCCAATAACATTCATTATTAATTTGAAAAACAATTGGCATGCTAATCTTACAAAGTTCACAAGTTAAAAGAAGTTATTAAATTTTTGTCAATAAATATATATTCCAAATGCAGCTAAAAAGGCCGACGGTGATAGACGGAAGTTGTCGGATACCTTCTTCGACCATTAACACTAACAATAAGAATAATAAAAAAAAAGTTATTCACAAAGTAAATATTGTACAAGAAATTTGTTTTTTTCTATATACATATGTGTTTCCTATTTATATGTCTAACCCCATTGGAACTTTGTCCTCCCTAACGTCATTTGTTTTCTTTTTCCAGGCCAATAATACAAAGTGAATCAACACACAACAAAACTGTACTGTATAAAAAAATTTAATAATTTTTTATCTGCTGACGTCGTCCTTCCCTCCCCCACATACCCTCGAACTGATTGATCTTTACAAAGAAATATATTTAACAAAACAGATGGTAAAAAGTGGTAAAAAAATGAAAAAATTAAAAATAAAAATGCAACGCGTGTACACAGAAAATTGTAAGAAACAAAACTAGATAAAAATTTATTTAGAATTTTGTTTCCTTTAGATAATATTCATTCTCAAAAAAAAAAAAAAAAAAATATATATATATTTCATAACAAAACAAACAAATGTGGGGATAAACAAAATAACAAAATAATTACAATAAAGCAATTTATATGTAAAATTATAATTAAAAAAAAACAAAGAGAAAAAATTCAAATTAGTAAGCAGCAGATTCTATTAAGAAATACAGAAAACAAAACAAACCATTCGAGAGGAGGAACAATACAATAAAAAACATATATTTTTTAATAATTAAAAAAAACAAAAAAAAAACAAAAGAATAAACATTAAAATCATAACAAGATCGATTGTAAGATTAACAAAAGGTTCTCACCCAAATCAGAGAACCAACAACAATTTGTTGAAACACGCACGCAAGTAATTTACAATTAGTCATGAATATTATCTATAAACTAAATAATTGCGCGATGAAAACATAAATTTTAAAGAAAACAAAAAAAAAAAAAAAAAAATTAACAAATTAACAAGTTATCAAAAAACAACAAATGTTTAGATTTAATTACAACAAAAAAGAAAGAAAAGAAATAGAAAATAAAATTAGAAAACAACAAAAAAAAAATCAACTTTTTACCACGAATTATATTAAAAACAAAACAAAAACAATACAATTAACTAGAGCGAGAGAGAGAAATTTACATATATTATGCATTAGAAATAATTACTTATTAAGGAGAATAAAATTTAAAATTTAATTATACAACAAAACAAAAAAAAACAAAAGGAAAACAAGTAACAGAACGAAACAAGTGAAAAGCTCAAGAGAAAAGGAATTTTAATCGAATTATAATAAAAAAAAAAACAACAAAAATTAAATACTATATATAAATATGTAAATTTGAAAGAAAGAAAACAAATTAAATAGAACATTTTTTTTTTTTCTTGATAAAAAGGAAGAAAGCCAGTCCATACACTCACATAAAATATTTTCCCCTCCTCCATAAGTAGAAATTAAAAAAAAAAAAAAAAAACTAAAATACGAGAACATGCCTCGAAAGGATAGTTTTTTTTAAGAAAGAAAAAAAAAAACAAAAAAAAACTCCACAAACAAAGAATGCGAACAAGTTGATTTCATTTAATTTTAATTTTGGAAAAAAATCCACAAAGAAATAAAATAAACAACAAATAAAACAGACTGTGCGCGTGAAATAGCAAAAAGTATTTCTTCGTTCTTAAAATTTGTTCTTTTTTAACTTAATTTTTTTTTTTTTTTTTTAATTACAAAGCCACAATAGTTTTGCTTCTCATTCATTAAAATTATTAAAATTAGTTATTTTTTTTTTGTTTTTTTTTTGTAAGACTATCACACACCAAACAACACTTGTTAGTATTTAAATTCAGCGAGAGAAGAGAGTGCGAGAGCAAAAGAAAATTTACTCAAATCAATTATTATTATTAAATTTGTTTTTCTTTTTAAACCAATACATATATATTTCATTATCTATAATTATATTTGAATTGAAACAGAGTCGAAATGAAGCATGTAGTAAGCAAGTAAGAGAACAATAAGAAAAAAAAAAATCAAATCAAATCTATAATAAAAGTGGTAAAAAAACTCGCTGTATATTTTGTTTTTATCTTTCTAAATTTGTTTTGTGTTTTGTTTTTTTTGTAAAAAAATTCTTTCTCTTCTCCAAAAAGATTTCTTGATATTGATATAAAGGGTCAGGGTGCTTTCCTAAATTCAAACAAAATGCGCATTGTGACTGCACCTTTCATCGGTTATGCAAATACACGATCATTGAATCATGACGTTTTGGAATGTTATGCTCCAACGAAGAATCAAGATTACCTTCAGGCACTGAAATAGATAATTTTGTGCCATACCGCTTATCAAGGACATCAAAGAATTACCAACAAGTTGCTAATTTCCCCGCCCGATGATCTGTTCTTTACCTTGATTCTTCGGTATGTTACTATGACATTTGAAGATTTTCTAATGCAGTCGTCCAGGAAGTGTGGAAATTCTGGGCGAGCTGAACTGTTCAAACTCCAGCCTTTTTGTAATTAAAATTCAAATAATTATTGCATACATAATTAATACTTTTAAATAAACTCAGTTCTTGGCGTTCTAAATCTCTCACGTTTCACAAAAAATTATTTATAACGATATGGTCAGTTGCATCGTGCTAGTTCACGATGCGCTGTTTGCTTTTGTTTGCGCAGTATAATCGTTCACAATGCATTTCGGAACGCAATGCGTTCTGTCACAAATTTGGGTTTGCAATAAGGAATGTTTGCTGATTCACAATGCAGGCAGCACTGCATTTGGGAAAACACCCTCATTTATGAAACGTGTACACACTACGAAAGTAAGGCCTGTATTGCGGTTGTCGATTGACTATCGTATTGTGAGTGTCGATTGTGATCGACTTTTGTCGATTTGACAGTTGTTTTTAGTCGATCGAAATTCCTGTTTGTTGTTCTGTGGCTTACAGAAAAATATATGAAATGTGACGATTTTTATAAAAAACGTGAAGTTTATGTAAAAAAAAACCATAATTTGAATTAAGGGCGAAGCAAGTGACAAACACCACATCCAGTTTCTTACAGTTGACTTCTGCATAGTTTCTATTTAGATGAACGGAAATATCTTACAAAACTGTGATTTTTCGAACGAAATACTTACAGTGTGTGATCAAATTATTACGGCCACTAGAAAAAATATTGTTTTTTAAAACATATACGCCAATAATTTTTGTGTTTGCAATTTTTTCTTCTTTATTTTTTGTTTGTTGTGACAAGGTGTAGAATCGTGTGTAATCGCCGTGTGAAAAATCATTTTTGCACTTTTGGCAACATTTTCGTGAAAAGAACCTTGATATACTGGTCTTGCCGCACCATTCCTTTAACAATATAGACGACCTGTTCCTTGTCCACTAATTATTGACCAAACCACTATGCATCGGTCCACTATGCATTCTTTCCAATACTTTTCGTTGGGTCTTCTTACGTACTCAGCCTTATCTGACAAAATCTGTACGGTTGATTCGTCGGAAAAAACAAACCTTAAATAAAGATATACAGAGAGAAATGATAAGAAAACATTCATTTAAGCCATAAAAACCATGTTGAAAGTCCGCTAAACATATTCTTACTTTAAGCCAGTCTTCGCATGTCTAATTTCTATGTTCTTAAGCCCATTTAAGGCGTTTATTTCTCATCGCCTCTGTTAAAAGTGGCTTGTTTTCTGGACGACAGCAAGAGAACCCCATTTCTTTTATTCAACGTCGAACTGTCATCTAAAATTTTGATACCTGACCCATTTATTAAGTGTGTCGCGAACCTGCGTTGTTTTTTTTCTATTTTGGACACAGATTTCCATAATTCTCCGTTCATCTCGTGGTGTTGTGATTTGCTTCCGTCCAGATCTACAGTTGACTTCGCCACTCCTACAATTGTTGCAATTGTTCTCTGGGAAAAGCCAGTGTTCAACAGAAGAGTCTTTATTTCAGAAATTTTTGCTGGCGAAACATCTTTTCCTCTATCCATTGTTGAGCGGTTTCTTTATTCAAAAATCTCTATAAAATATCTAAAATACCAAACTAAACGCTCACCAATTATAAGAACAAATATATAACAGATGATGTTTTTATTGAAATCACAAATTGGGAAACCGTTACCTACAATGGAAACTTCTTGGAGAGAGCGTAAAAGAGAAAACACGCATTCTGTGAAAAATGAAGTATCCATTTAAAAAGATAGTTTCTTCAAAAATACAACCTGTTAAGTGTTGGCACTTTCTATTATTTTCAACCTTATTAATCATTAATTCATTGAAAAATAATTTTAACCCATCAATACGGTTACTTAATACTAATAATTACACTAAGACCTAAAAATAAGTAATTTTTCATGGTGGCCGTAATATTTTGATCACCCACTGTACACACTTTTCTCCAATTCTAAAGGATTTGAGGCATCTCTTACCCGTTTTCTTTATCTGGCCATTTTAAACAATTTGTCTGAATCACTTAAACAATTCGATGGAGCTCATTTTATAGAATTATTTCAAAAATATAATGAATGAATGAGTAAATACAAATAAGCAAACAACTGTCAAAACAATTTGTATTCATAATAGTCACTTTTATGGTTTTTATTCACAATAATATAATCTTTTGACCATTGAGTCACAAAATACCAAACTTAAAATCAGTCGATTCGACAATCGAAAATCGATTTGATCGCCGATCGGAAACCGCAATAAGGGCCTTATACACATAGAGGCCAAAGGTTTTTCAAAAATAAAATTTTCAGGCAAAGAGGATTTTTTTTTGTTCGGCAAAGGCTGGTGAAAATCTTCTATAAGACACTATGACCTCCCTACGATATTAATGTTTATATTACCCCAACTAAGTTTGGCAAGTGATCTTCCACGAAAATTCCTGCATGTTTCACTTTTAAACGTGGTTTTATTTTATCGTCTAACGGTTTGGTCCTTTAGAGGTTGCAAAAAAAGTTTCAAAGGTGAATGAATAATTTGAGTTCGCAGTATAAAAGCAGCTACACCCACTTGACAATTTGTACAGACAAATTGTAGGACATTTGAGTGGGAAGAATTTATTCCACTCTACACGCTTCTTCATTTGCCAGAACAATCGAGAATATCGTTCGAGTATGTTATCATGTTACTGGCAATATTGAAGAAACAAAACAAAAATGGAATTGTGCCTGAGTTCATAAAAGCAAACAAAAGCTAAACTTACTGCATTGTTGCAGCGGCCATACAGTGGAGAAATCGTCGTACATAAATGTATGCAACGCATGTGACGGAGAAGTGATAAATGAGTCTAGAATGTGTCTAAATTTTTCTGATTTCAAAACAATGGCTGGAAGCCGGGTGATTTTTCAGTGGTATGAACTTTAACTTACGTGCATTATCCGCAACTAGAATTGCAAAAAGGTGCAAAGAAGTGTTCCGACAAGTATTACTTTTATTCATTCGATTAACGAATACCCTGACGATGTTTTTAGAAGTAATTTTCCAATGAAAAGGTCAATTTTCCACGTATACATTTTGTTCGGCAATTTTTTGCAACAAAATGAAATCTCTTGCAAACTTGCAAAACATTGATTGCATACTGAGTGTCAATTGACTTTTATGAACGCAACTGGTGCAAAACTTTTGCGTAGATAATACAGGTTGGATGCAATTATGAACGCAGAATTTGCAAAGTTGCGGGTTTCTTGCAAAAATGACAATCAATTCTACTCAACTACCTGCATCCAAATTTTCTTTTCGTTTTCAAACATGCATTTTGTTTATTTATGTGCTGTGTTTATGTGTTTTTATCTGTGCTCGCAAAAAGAAAAATAAATTTATTATTTGTTTTTAACAAAAAACACATTTTCGTAAGATCTGAATGCACATGTTCCGGATATAAGAAGTTTCTCCGGATAATAGAGTGAATATTAACAAAGTACTTGCTAAACAGAATGACGAATATTAGAGGTTGCCGGTTATTGAAGTTCCGGATAAAAGAGTTTCAACTGCAGTCCTTACGTACATAAATTATTTTACCGATTTCATTATTTTAATAATGCATACTTCCATCTCCAATTTCTATAATTTCGAAGATTTCTGTTTTCAATTTTTACCAAATATTCTGGTGATGTTAACAGTATTGTACTGTGTAACATATCCGTACACTTTGTCGCCAACAATTTCGACTGGTTTCATATCTGATGATCTCAATGGTCACCCTGAAATGAGTATATTTGTCAATCTATTTTACTTTTTTAAGACTGGCAGAATGGATGGCGGTATTATATTGCTAGAAAATAAATATAGGGTCACTGATATCACCCCCAAAATTATCCATAGCTCGTTCTACCATTCCCAGGTATGTTTGCGAATTGATTTTTAGTGGGAGGTAGAAGATTTGCATCTCCACCATTACTAAAAGCACTCCAAATCCAAACACTGCATCGTCCAATGTTTTGACTCATTCTGACTTCCGGTTTGTCCCGTAAATTATGCCAGTAACAGTGAAAACTGTCCGCCCCATCGAAATTAAACCTTTTTTGTTTTATCACTGAAGATCACCTTTCTCCATTCAGTTGCCCAGGATATATGGTTCTTGGTAAACTAACGTCGATTCTCCATAGGGGGGAAGTTTTTTCAGTATTTCTTTGCAAAAACCGTGGTTGGGGTCGATTGTAATTTTTGTTTGACGCATCCTACTCTAATGTTGACGTCTAAGTGCGTTTCAATTTTCTAAGTTAAGAGCTTATTTTGGTCGTGGCTCTGTTTTTTTATGCCAGTTCATCGCGTTTGTTTTTCCCAACATTTTTGTATTTACAAAAACTTCTTACTGTTCAAGTTCTTTTTGTTTTTTTCGACCATTCAGAGGGCATTGAAATCGATCTTCTAGAAAACCAAGCACTTAACAAATAAATCGCAGAGCGTTAAATTACAACATTTCGCAGAACTGCTCAAGGCTCCATTTTGCAAAACAATGCGATATTTGACTTATTCTCCGAAAAATGCTTGTTTGGTGCGGTGTGTCATGCATGTCATGTGGCGCCGTTTTGTTTGATTCAAATTTTCAGGTCTATTCTAATAAATTCGGTCTATACATCATTTTAAAATATGCTACATTGGAGACAGACGGTAATGGGGTTTCTTTATCGTCTTGCAAAAAACTAAACCCTAATCACTCAACCCCAACAAACTGTGACTTTCTCAGGAAAGTAGGTCGCTTGTTCCATTTCTATAGCATGTTTGCAATTTTGTGTGTCAACATGGCCTTCAAATTGAAAATGCGCTTCATCAAAAATTGATGATGTTCACAAAATTGATGAATGTTCCAATCAATAAAACCACGACGTTCTTTGTGAACCGTTGGCTAAAAATGTTGATTAACTTGAATTTCATCAAATCACTGGCATTTGAAGAATGGACACATTTAGCCTTATATAAATATGACGATTTACGGTTGCAATATTTCTTAGGAATACACATTTTAGTTAGATGCAGACGCTCCTCGATATCCTAGGGAGTATGATTATTTTCAAAGCTCTCCTAAGTTTGCGTGATTGTTCGCTTACTGACTTTGGTGCTTAGTAAAATTGTGTTGAAACAAACTGTAAAAATACAGTAGACAGACTGATGTTTGCCAAAAAAACAAAGTTAATACTTAATTATGTGTATACACGTTTCATGAACCACCCGTCATTAATTAACCCTTTATTCTCATATACTCGTACAGTGTGTGACAAAACGATCGGGACTTATTTTTTCACCTGCACCTACACTTTGCTTTGAATGAAATGCTATGTGAAGATAAACATATGTAAGCACGATCCGTTCGCAAATTTTGTAGTTGGCCCATTAACGTTTCTTTGGAACTTAAAATAAATTATTGGCAATCGATGGCGATGGCGCGATAGTTAGCTCGTTCTTAGAGAATTTTTAGGTTTCCTTTTTCAGATGTAGATTGTTTTTGTAACATAAAATGTTAGCGACCAACGCAGCTACATCCAACATGTTGTATTAGATTGGCAACAGTCATACTGCGTTACTGCATACGGCAGCTATATTCACCCAGCATTTTATCCATATGTTCGACCCAATTTGTTGTCAAATTCAACCACATCTTTGTTATAAAGTGACATACCGCCGAAAACCAAATTCTGAGCAAAGAACTGGTGATTCTATGTCCTTATACACTATAAGAAATTTAGGTATAATGAATTTTCGGTTTTTAATCACCGTATTCGGACATTCCGTATTCGTTTATCAATGTCTGCTAAGTCAGAACTATTGCAGTTATTTCACATTTGTTTGACTACACCTTCACCTTGGTTTTTCCCTTAAAATATCTGGTTCCATTGTGATACATTCCGCAGATATTGTATGCTGTATTTAGGAGGGTTTGACAGTATATACTGAGTAAATAATTTCTCAATCTATTGTTATATTTTCCCCATTTACGTTGGTTATGGGTTCTCTTTATTTAAAATAAGCCTTTCAATATTTGTATTTACCTTTTCAGAACCGAAAGCTTCGAAGTTGCATAGCGAAGAAATGGATGAGTAAGAGGTTTGTTGCATTGTCATAGTTTTCGTGGCTTACACCAGGAAAAAGTAGAATTGCCATGTAAGCTTTCAATTCTTCTGTAATTAGTTTCCATACGCGGTGTGGTAAAAGGATGATTTGCTCTATTTGTCATAAGCCTGCTTTGTCCAATAGTTATATATAACCACGTGGGGATGTACATAGGTACCTCATACCTTTTTGTCAAGTGTAAGATAAAAATCTGTTTCCGAATGAACACATCTACCGATATCACCAGGTACTGCCTATTTTACCGTGCTGTTTTTTGCTTCAAGCGTTCTCAATTTTGACTCCTGATGGTCTAAAATCTGTACATTTATGGAGGTACATGTCTGGGTTTGTTTTGGGGAAAACCGACTTTGTTTTTTGGTATCAACAGAAGGGTTAATTCACTCAAGGATTAGCTCTTATCATTTTCCCCATAAAGCGTCTATTGGCAACATAAGTATAAATATAATGTTCTGTTCTGTAAGCCATTTCATGCGTCATAGTTTTGCAGCCCTGTAATTAGGGTAAAAATTAGTGCTCTAAGGAGTCTTGATACTTAATGGTATTCACATTGCCGTCTACGAGAAATGCCTGCTTTTGATTTGATATACATCTCCAGATCATAATTTACCCTTGACTCTTCTGGTTATGCGACTATCGAAGCGGATAAATATTTTCAATGTCGCGAAACAATTTTTTGTCCATTGCGGACCCCGAAACTCAGTGAAGCCCTGAATGGCTTGCCTACATATTCTGAATTCTAAATAGGGCATTTTAAGCGGATAGTCTCCATTTCTTACATGTAACGCGGGCTATATTATTTGCATTCTCTACTCTCATTTCGATTGCTTCTTAATCGCAGCAGAGTTTGAATGCCCTCATACAGACTTAAATACCTGCACCATGAGGCTAAATGACACGATCAATCGAAGATGATATTATATTTTGCTGACCAGTTTCTACCTAGAGGAATACTTGGCCGGATTGTTCCATCTTTAGTTATTAGCTGTGTGGATTGTTCTTAAATTTTGTTTGTTGATTTGACAGTTTTTATTGTCGACACTATCCACATAAAACATCGATTGGACGATTTAGTGATTAAGTAAGCAAAGGTAGAGGCGTGAAATATTTTAAGTTGTTTTAGTTTCGTCATATTCTTCTTTTTTTTTTTTTATCTCCGCGCACTTTATATTTAAATAGATTCGTTCAAGAAAATATCAACATGAAAACCGAGTTCAAATTATAAAACAAAAATAATAAATAATTCAAATAGCAATACAATTCCTATACATCTACTTTATTTAATAAAATACATACAAACATACATAATTGTTTTTCTTTAACAGTGATTTTTAACTTTTTTTAAATAATTTAAAATTAGAAATTATTTACTTTTTAAAGTTATTATTAAAAAAAAAAGTGCATACAAACAAAGTGTATGTACAGAGAGCAGTCGAATTGAAAATTTGAAGAATAAACAAATATTTTAATAAAATTGCAAATTAATCACAACAAATAAATAATATAAGAATTATCGTTAACATTAAAGAAAAGAGAATTTATATATTTTTGTTGCTTATATACTCGTATAACAATGTTTTGCCTCCTATAAAGAGTGATTCAAAGTTTCGCGATTCACTTCTGTGGCACCTACTATATTTTAATTCTGCATTTCAATTTAATAAATGTTGAGTAGGGGTAAGGTTTGAAAATTGTTAACCGAAAAATTCTATTTTATCCTCAAATTGTATCCCATAAATTTTTAAATTGTTTTTTTTTTATAATTTGTGCGCGTTAAATGGGCTATTAGCACCCTTAAAATGATTGCACACAGTGCGGGCGATAGAAAATTAGGTAGAATGGAAAGAGAGGTACCGATGTACGTTGGTCTTGAATTGTTGGAGGTTATAATGACTAGGGAATAATAAATAAATAAAATCATTATCATTCGAGAGATTTTTCTATTTCATTTTGATGTGCACATATTGAGTGCATCAGTTCCACAATCATTTTTTGTGTTTAAATGCTTACGAGTACTTGTCCAGGTCAAAGACTTTTGACAATTATGAAAGCTTACACTTTATTAAGAAGCATTTTTTATAAATTAAACTATTGTCAAGGTTTTATACAATGAAATAGAAACATTTAGACCAGAAGGTTTCTACGATCAACGTTCTACGATCTTGTGTAAACAGTTCTGTCACCTTTTATTTTTGTCAATTTTAAATCAATAAAAACTGGAATTGAAATTTTTGTTAAACCATAAATCTTGATCGGCAAGCTTACAACTTAAAACTAGAAGAACAAGAGTGATTTTAGCAATTTATTAAGAATTAAATTGTAGTACTCGTACAACTGAAAAACACATACAAAATTACTATTTCGGAAGACCCATAGTATGAGGGGTTTTATATAATACATCCCTATTTAGTTGGTAGATATAGTGGCGAAGATATCATAGGGGCAAAACGATACAAAACTCAGTTTATAGTTTTTGACTTTAATTTATTTTCTTTGTTTACGGGTTTCACCGATTTTTTTTTTAGCACAGCAAAATTTTTGTGCGACACCGATCCGACTAGTGCTATGCATGTTTCAATTGGAATAGCATTGAAAGTTGCTTCGACCACCTCCCATAAAGGGTTACTTTGTATATTAAGACTTCCATTTGTAAGACTCTCCAAAGATGTACGATTGGGCTGAATTTTTTACTAGCTTTGAATGGGGTTGTAATCCGCTGATATTCTCAATTTGTCGGCATGTTTTTTTCTTAGCATATTGTAGTATGGTGGCGATGGCGATGACGCGATAGTTAGCTCATTCTACTATCACGCAGACTGTCTGGGTTTGATTCCTGGCAGGGTCACCAACAATTTTTCAAATCGCCATCACCCTTTCGGCGGGCAATGGCAAACTCCTGAGAGTAAAATTGCCTACGAAAAAGCTTCTAAGGAGTGCCGTTCGGACTCGGCGATAAACCGTAGGCCCCGCTCAGATGTGACAAAAATGACAACATGAGCAACACAAATGATTGTCAAGAAGCTAGGCCATGGCCCATACCGGGCTGCCAGCGCCACAGTGTTTTTTTTTTTTATTGTAGTATGGTGTCCTGACTTACTTTGGACCGATGCAAAAATTTGCCAATTTGTGGTTTCTTTAAGGATGTGTTCGGATTCTTGTTGCAAAGTATGATGGGATCATCAACATACTCGTATATACATATAAATCGAAACGTTAATATACACAATGGTCAACTTTTAGTCTATGATAGTTTAACAAATGTCTTCGAGCCCTATGCGCTAGTAATTTTTCAAAATCGATGTTTTGTTTGGGTCTGTAAATAGACTTCTGTAGTACGGCCGACAAACATTAGGTCCACTTGTAAGTCCTTCTAATTGTGATGTATATTTCCTCTTGCAAGTCATAAAAATGCTGTTATCACATACATGTGATAGAAGGAGCTAAACAGATATCAAAGTTTTCTATATCGTACCACTGGAAAAAAGGTTTATTCACAGTTAAAAACATCCTTTGACGTCTAGGCTAGCCTTGAATCTAGCCACAAAACCAAATACATCTGTCTTAAAAGTGTAATTACACTACAACGATTTCTGGTAGATCAAACAAATGTTTTAGTTTTATTTTCTGACAGATATTGTGACACGAGATATACACGGTCTGGGAGCTTTACTGGTCTATGTTTCTTTCTGACACTGGCCAAGCCTTCTTACATGTTTATCTATAAGACGGTGTCCAGTGGCAGTTTTCTGTTTTGAATGGTAAAATTCGATTCAAATCCAGCTTTGGCCAGATTTGTTTGGTCGCTGGACTGTTAGGTCAGTCTACCTAAGGTTTGTCCTTCTAATAGCATCCAGCTTTAGTTTTTGTTTGCACATAGGGATTGGCAACCGATAATACCTTTTTCATGTAGAATGGGTTTTGTGGTTCTGATTTTGGCAATTTCGTCGGCCCCACTGTTCTCTGGAATAACTCTATGCCCCGGAACCGAGCAAAGGTGAATGTCAAACTGCTCTACCATCTCCAATAAGAGATGATCGGCGATCTATAACGGTTTTCGAGTTTAACGAACATGAGTCCATGGATCTGATAGTGGCCTGACTGCTAGAAACGATGCTGATATCTATTTAAAATACTATGTTTGTCTTCAGCCAGTACATAGCTTCCTTAACTCCCAGAATTTTCGCCTGAAATTCGCCACAATAACTACTATATAAACAAACATTTATCTAGCGCGTGAACTTTACTATTTCTGTCTAAATGTAACAGTGGACGCAGGGTTCCTATTTTTAAAATTTGAATGCCCCAGCTGGCCAGAAACTCGTATCAAGTTTTATAGCGTTCAAAGTATAGAACATACAGATGTTCAGTGTTAGCTACAAATGGTCAATTGCCTTTGTACATTTGTACAGAGTGTGTACGTACACCAGCCTCTGAGGTGCGAGGAATGTCGAGTCCACTGTCTATGAGATCTTTATACAACATCATTTTGCGGAATCCATTAGAGACTACGTAGCTCAAGTGCCGACGATGAAACTAACTTTTGTTAGACTTGAACTTTCCACTATTTGTATATAATTTTACCAGTTTTCAGTTGTTCTTTTGATGGACCTATACGGCAAAAAATCGTCCTTTTGTGTAACAAACAAACAGTTAGTATCGAGTTATACTTAGCCTATAATGTGGTTATGTTATATTGCAGGCAAATAAGAAACGCCTGACATTGAAAATAATACTCACAAAGTTAACACCACACAAAATGGTGTAACCACTCCGTTTATAATGATATGTTACAATTACTATTGTTTCAATAGCTCCAAAATCTTTCTATATTCTTAGACTGGTTGTTTTACTTTGTAGCCGCACACCGATTGATCTTGAAAAAATAAGAACAAAGCGCCCTCTTTGTATCCCTGTAAATAAGTTTTCAACTTCCGCCAATCGCTAGCATTCGGAAAATTGTAACTTCTATTGTACGAACCATTTGCTAAAATAAAGAGTGCCAGCGGCATAAATTAAAAAAAAAATCCGGCGGACCTTATTGATTCCTATTGCAGTTTTAATTGTGGCGGATGGCGCATTTCAATTTTTTGTGTTTATATTGTTTGCGTAAAATCAAATGACTTTTTATGCTCAAATGTTGTTTATTTAAGGAATAACATGATAAAATACTAATAAAAAAATACAAAAACAAAAACGACAAAAAAAGATAGCACAATTTTGAAAATATTATGAGAAATTTGGGTACAAAGGTTACAGTAAACTTAACAATTTCGACTTTTAGTAATGAGTTGACCCTCCTTGCTTTTTGAAAATCTCCGTCATACGCTGTTGAAGCGATTTCAATAACTTTTTAATGTATTTTCTTGGCATTGCTCCCCATTTTTCTACAATGCTCCTTTTGAGATCCTCAACTGTGTCTTACTGTCTATATTCGGCGTAAACTTCTCTCGAAAGATATCCCCAACAATTTTCAATGATGTTGAGGTCAGGGAAACGTACTAGCCATTCTAGAATTTCAATTTTCTTTTCACGAAAAAAATTCTTTCACAACGCTAGCTGCACTATCCTGCTGGAAAATCATGGGAGTTTTAGTAAATTCTTGCTCCGAATTTATTACGATATCCCCAATTAATTCCAGGTAGCCTATGTTGTTCATTCTTGACGGAACGAACTTTATTTCTGCTCTCACTTAATACCCTATTCCGCCCAAATCATTGTGCTTCGGCCTCTATGCTGACGACGACTGAGAACTTTCTGGTCTTTTTGCAAATCATGATAGTAATATGACCACCTATTTGGGCCATCCATATTAAATTTTTGTTCGTCTGTAAAGAGGACCTGACACCATCTTTTTGTCCACTTAATGTGTCGTTCAGCAAACTTGAGTCTTTCGCTGTAATTTTTTGCATTTTATAATTTCAGAATTTTTTAAAATTCTCTGTACATTGCGAACATTGGTCTTAGTCTTAACACCTGCTCTTTCCGCGATTTTTCTTGCAGAAAGGTCGGAATTCGATGCCGCACGTAAAATTGCTCTTTTTTCTTTGGGTGTTACAGATTTCGGTCGTCCACATTCCTTTACCCATTTTCAACTAAAGAAAACTGTATTAGTTCTCAAAAGGACGAACAATAATTTTTTCTTATAAAAAATCAAAATGCATCCGCTCTGCAATTGAAGTAAACTGAATGCAAATTCATCGTCCTGTGCTATCATATTGTTGCACCACATGTCGTACGTCGCTCGTTTTGTTGCAAATAACGGTAGATCTCTCCGAATCTTTTCACCCCTATGCACTCAAGGAAATGCATTTAGCTACCACTCAGAACTAAACGAGAGAGAAGCGTCCATATTCATTGCTAAATGTATTTTTGGAAAAATATATGAATGTGCTATCTTTTTGTCGTGATGTGTATGTCATTTGTCATCTCATATAGTTACATACGTATAGTTTTGGGTTTTTACAAAATGTGTAACGTTTCAGTGGTTCGCGGTTTTATTCCCACCGTGTTCTGATGTTCAACCTCGCTCAATTACATTTTCTTTTTTATTTTAACGAATAATCTATGTATACATCAAGTGCCACAGAAAGCGTTTATTTTTCCACATCTCTTTACTTTTATCTGTGGTAAATAATACAAAAGCAAAATATAAATTTTTTTTTTAAATTATGACAAGTTTTCAGTAACTATAGACAGACCATACATGCACAAATGCTTTGAATATCAATGCCAAAAAGCTTTAAGTACAAGACGAGTCTCAATATCTACTACCACCTATTTGTTTCGGCAATTTTACATTTTGACAAAATATTTTTGACTCCTACTAAAGAAACTTAAAGTTATCTATCATAGAGTATGAATTTGAATTCATTTAAAATTTTGTGTAAATTTTTAGTAATTCAATTAAATACCGCAAATAATTTGCGAATTATTGTAAACGATTTTAAAAAGCAAAAATAAATAAAACAAGTATTTTATCTTAAGATACATAATTGATTTATAGAGAAAAAATAAAATATTTATAATAAGTTTGTTTCAGTTTAAGTTATTTCATTTCAAACAAAACAACAACAAAAAAAAGAAGAAAAACATGACAAAAAGATATTACTAACTTTAAGGATGATTATTAGAAAATCATCAGTGATTTTTATTAACATGTATTTACATATAAATATGAAAATAAAAATAAATTGAAAGAATACAGAAAAACAAATATATGATATATAAAACAGAACCATATTACAAATTTATAATTCTTTAATAGTAGATATATAAAGATGTTTGCATTGGGCAAAAAAAAAAAAAATATATATATACACATATTTGCATTGCGTTTTTAATTTATTTTTATTAGATATTTAATTTATTACTTAAAACTGTGTTTTTCCCATTAAAAGTGTGAATCGTTTTTGGCCTACACATAGTCGTACATATGTGCAATCCTTCCCATATGCCGCGTATTAAGATCGATTACAATAATGAGAATAAAGCAGCATTTCCAAGGAGGACAGGCAACAGTTGATCAACATTTTATTACGAAAGTATTATATTATATCGATAACTTAGAGCATAATGGTGCTATGTCAATTTTGTCCTTTGTGACATTTTATTGGTTTTTGGATTTGTGATTCATGTCCTCATCGAGAGCATACAAGTGCTTTGTCCGATCTTCTGTAAAAGCATGATAAGACCCAATAATATAAATGGAACTTTGTCCACGGGAGTGTTTGATCCAAACCTTTTATTTCGATTTACTAAAATTGTAAAAAGAGGACATGGCACGGTTGTTATTTAAGGTATCGATATATTCTTATTTTTCTTCAATAATTGATGAAAATGGCGATGGCGATGGCGCGATAGTTAGCTCATTGGACTATCACGCAGAGAGTTTGGGTTCAATTGCTGGCTGGGTCACCAACAATTTTTCAAATCGCCATCACCCTTTCGGTGGGCAATGGCAAACTCCCGAGAGTAAAATTGCATAAGAAAAAGCTTCTAAGGAGTGCCGTTCGGACTCGGCGATAAACCGTAGGCCCCGCTCAGATTTAATTGATGAAAAATGTTATTATTATATGCATGTTGATTCCACGTATCAACATTGCTACTACTTTACGTGATAAGTCGCCTTAACTTGCCAACTTAACTCGACAGATACTAAGCCTTCATCCACAAGCGCTTGTATCTAACTAATAAGAGTTGCCTAATAAGAAATCTTGCATCGGTACGCCTTGGCGTACTCCAATCCTAACGTTGAATTCTTCGGTTATTCTCACTGTGCTTCTTGCTCACGTGTTAACGTCATCGTGTGTCATTCTTATATTTGTCTAGCGAACATTTTGAGATTTTAGCGCCGTTCATTCCGAACATCTAACACTTTTTCCAAAACGATAAAAGGTTAGGTTAGGTTAGGCTAAGCAGGGTGTGTCATGAGATACATCACTAGGCACCAAAACGAGCCCATCGCTGTGGGACCAACGATGAAACCTATATGCAGATATTTTGAATGATCGTGATGTTTCTCAATCATAATTCATATGATTTAAAAAGCATCAACATGTCTTACACATGGCCGAAATATCTGCTAAGGAGTTCGAAACTGTTATTTTGTCGAATGCGTTTTTACTTTTAACAATCAGAAGTTGTTGAAATTTCTAGAACCTTTTTCATCTTTATAGAGTGGAGCTTCCCATCATATGAATCGTACATCGTGGAAATTCTTCGATAAGCAAAATTTACCCGTTGCAAATTTTGTAGTTCCTTGTTAGCAAGTTGGTTTCAATATAATTCTGAATTTAAATATCTTGGTGGCATATACCCCGACGTGGCACTTTTTCTATTGCTTATTGCCTTATGCGCTGTGAGGATACCAGTTTCAATTTTTCCGAAACCTTCACGACTATCACATTTTCTTTCTTCGCCTTTCCGCATCGTTTTTTACTCTCTTTCCCATGTTACATACTTAGTTTTTGCTTGTAAGGCTTACCTTTCGTTTTGTATCGTCATTTTCGTCTCATTGGTCCACCATCCATTTAATTGTTTACGTGTAGGCATCATTTTTGGATGTTGGGTAGAGGTTTTGAATTTGTCTTACATTGAAGTTTTACCCAATATTGTGTTCGTCCTCCTAGATTATGATATTTTGAAGCTTTCTTTCATTATTTATGTTATGCTAGCTTACAACTTATGTTGGTATTTTTATTTTTCAAAGTTATCTCAAATGTATCATCCTAAAGATACACTTTTTCTAAGGTTCCTACCATTCTTTTTAAACCATATTAAAAATTATGTTTTGTCAAACTTTTGAAAACAGGCCTCTCGTTTTTTTTCTTCGAGCAACGTTTTCATGCCTAAGAAATTCAGTGGATGCGATAGTAATTTGTACAGCACTCTATTCCTTGTCAAATGGGACCGATTCGCTGTCAATTTCTTGGGTACAATAATCTAGTGTAGTACTGCTCTGTGATCGTGCTTCCTTTCCTAAATACTCGTAAGTCCATAAAAGAGGATTATTCACTTGGAATCTCAAAAAAATCCTTCCCATGGCCTTTGAAGTCGACGGGACTTTGCCCACTTCGAATCAGACTCGCCTCGAAAAATTCATTGTTGTGATTGTCGCTTGGTCCCAGAATCCAGAGTTTATCAACAGTGCTGACTTGGCTTAAACTCCTGCGATGTTCGCTTAAAAAGCTTCAAACGCTGCCTTATCTGCTTGTTGTCAAATGTGAGTAATCGTGGGACGCATCCGACTGATAGCTTACTTATCATGTAAAATGTTGATTAATGTTCTGTATGATGTGTCTACGGTCTACGGTCTCTCAAGGAATTTTTGTTTGACAATCACCAAGAATCATGCCACGGACTGCTGCGACGAATTTCTCACATATCACTTCAGACGGACAGAAACAAATAAACTAGTATTTCACGGTTGTCATACATGGTAAAGGGTCATAAATAAGACCGAATTACGGATCGATATCGCTCTTTTCTTTGTATTTTCATTGTATTTATAAAAAAAAAAATATCAAACACTTTAAATACAAATGACTGTCGATTCAAAACTCACCGATGAATCTATCTGAAATTTTGTCGGCATCGTTCTATAGTAGCATTTTACAAGTCTCTCATCAAAAATGAAAATTAGCCTTTCGTATGCCGTACTTTATCCATACCAGGGACGTAACAGTTATAAGAGTAATGACGAAAAGGTCTAATTTTATTTTTTGGTTATCGTTACCATGATACATATCGTATTTTAAATGCAATGGATAAATTTCTAAGGGGTTTGTAGGGTAAGAAATTAAAATTTCTTTGGAAAAGAAAAAAAGTAGGATTTATTGTTCAATTTTACAAAGATAAGTGATCGCAATGATTCGTCTGAGAGGTTACATCTAAGATCACATAGTGCCAGTCTTAATGCAGAGAACGCTCGGTCGACGTTAACTTGAGTTGCTGGAGCGGCATGAACAATGTGTGCCAGTTGTTTGAGGAATGGAAATGTATATTTTTTCTCGTCCCAGTATTGGAGCAGGTTGTCATCGACATCAACTGTTCCCTCCTGGTAGGTGTCGATTTCGGCAAAGGTTTCTAATAAAGATTTTGAATATATACTTGGACTTGACGTTTCATCCTATGACGACGAGTCAACTTCCAATCTTAGTAAAGTCTGAAGAACTACAGAGGAAGTGCTAGTATTTGACGTTTCGTCAATGAATATATTGCTTTCTGAAGGAAACTTCGTTGCTTGAGGGGATGGCTATTGATCTGAAATAGAACAAAAGTACATTTGATTGAGGTTAAAGGTATACAGCAAAGTTTATTGTCAGCGCCCACAAACCTGTTTCAATGCATTTACATGTGTTGCCAACTTCTTAAGGTGAACTCTCGCTTTTTCCTTTTTATTTGGTGAAAGCAAACGTCGAAAGCGTGGATCCAAGAATATTGCAGCGTTAAGGACGTCGGCGTTAAGCAATTGTGACTCTCTTATCCTTATACAATTTAAAACATTAGATGATAACTCCGTGTTTAAACATTCTTACTTAACCTTCAGCTCAAACCAAGCCTTGTAAGAGTCACCCATAACGAGCTGCTCATGCTGCAATTTAAGTGTCGTTTCGTGAAGGGGGCTCAAAATAACTCGTAAGTCATTTAATTGACCCCATTCTTCATCTAACAATGGTTGATTCAGGTATTCATTGCAAATTTCTCTTCTCTATCATTGTAAATGCAGAGCTCCACCTCGTTGGAACATCCAAGGAAGGTGTCCCTAGTTTAAACATTTGCAAAACTTATCTAAGAAAATAAAAATTAATAGAAGAATTTATACACAAATAATGGTAGTACATATTGAAAACCGGACCAATTCAATAAGTCAAACAAAAAAGTTAAAAGATTGAGTTTGAGGTTTAAAATTAAAGATGTTTTAAAAATTGGTTCGTTGTTGAAAACTTACCTACACTTCGGCGTTCTTAAAGTTTTCACTACTTGTCTCGCTTTTTCAACAATTGAAGTAATGTTGGCTTGGCCCAGAAAGTCTTTCACGACTAATTGCAAGGTGTGAGCTGCACATTTAACAAAAGACATATTAAGATTTTCTGCGCTGAAAATATTTTCAAACTCTTCCAGGTTAAATAATGATTCCTCAGAATCATTTTCAGCATTATTTTCTTCATGTGTAGTTGCTGCAAGCAAATCAACTGCCCTTACCATATTTCGGCCGTTATCTGTAGTTATGGTATATATTTGTTTTTTATCTATATTGAAGTCACACAAAACTATTTTAACCTCTTCTTTCAGATTTAAAGCAGTCTGCGGCACACAAATCTCTCTTATGGATAATGTTAAAATTTTCACTTTCCCCTTTTCTATTATTTGTGCATTAATATCAAATATTGAACGGCTGTGTCGGGTTGCACTGTCCATTTTAAGGGATATTATTTGTCTCGTTAATTTTTTGGCGATAAGTCTTTTCAGGCGTGTCTTTTCTTCATTTACTACTTCCATTATATTGTGCGACGTAATGGGAGTCATACTAAGACCTTTAAATATTTGATCAGTCAGACTCTTAAAACCATTTGAATCAATGAACGATAGCGGTTGAGACTTCTGCTTGACCAATTCGAGCAGTAATAACTACTAATCAAACAAATAAAGGTATTCGATCATATGTAATTCCAATAGATCGTATATTAATTACTGTTGTAATAAAATTTACTGCACCTAAAATAGAGGATATACCAGCTCGTAATATATATATTTTTTTTTTTTTGAATAGTTCATAGAAAATTTGACTACTGTATCACAATCACTCGTATCCTCAGTGTCTTCGTATTCATCTATTGACCGTTGATAAATTTCATAATGCTTATCCATCATGTGCCTCCTTAAATTCGTTACATGATTTCCTACAAATTTCAAGGTGCAGGTCTTGCAAGTCGATTCGTTTGTCCTTTCATTGTAATTGAAAAAATCGCGAATAATGACGTTTCCTTTTCTACCCATATTATTTTTCTTTTGACCAATTATAGATTAGCCTAATTTTCCGCGTAATTAAAATGCACTATGAGCGTTCACAATCACTTTATAAATGCAAATTTTTTTTTTTCTTTTTTTTTTTTCCCCGGCGAGGGCAGGTGAAAATCTTCCATCAGACACTATGAGGATCAGAAGCGCGTGCTCATAGTAGTGTGAGATTCTTACTCACTAAAAACACCTCCCTTCATTGTTGATTTTAATACCGCAACTAAGTAGAACTTATCAAGCAGTTTTTATTTCATAAGTTAGTCACGATTGGTAGGACACTTTCCAATGGAAGACCCTACATATTCCGCTTTCTTAATGCGGTTTCAATTTATCGCGCAAGGTCCAACGGTTTAGTTTGTTGAAGACGGCGTAGTATGTTTCGTTCGTCCAGGACTTCTAGGACTGTATTGTTGATATGGCCGCTTAACCGGACTTTATGTTTTCGTGCGCAGTTCCTGACTTCATCTTCCACGAAAGGAACTCCGAGGTCTCGATGCAGGTCATTATTTCTTATAAACCATGGGGCACGCACAGATTGTCGTAGCACTTTATTTTCAAAAGTTTGTATTATATTTACATTTAATTTCTTAGTACAACCCCAGAGTTGTATACCATAGGTCCACACCGGCTTTAGCACTTGCTTATAAAGAAGCAGCTTGTTTTCTAAGCTTAGCTTGGAATGTTTACCAAGTAGCCAGTACATTTCTCTGTATTTGGCCTCTAAATGCAAATGAACAACCGTACGATAAGAACGGAAGTAAACAAAATATGTTTACTTAAACATGTGTGCATGCTCACAAATACTCGTAAGTTACGGTAAATTACGTACAATTACTTTTAAGCTATTTCTTCAAAATTGACAAGAATTAATTCATTGAAGTGTAAACTATGAATGCTTTTCTAAAAATGACATAATAATGTAATACAGAAAAAGTTTACCACTAATCAAAATAAAAATTTTTTCCTGTCGAATAGATCACCGATAACCAAAAAAAAAAAAAATTACTTACGATAATGGTTATTGGTAACCAAAAAATTATTTTGATTGCTATAATAGTTATTCATAACCAAAAAACTATATTTCTCATTTATATTGGTTACGGTGACCAAATTACCATATATCTTACGATAATGGTTAAAAATTCCCTGAAACAGATAAAAGGAATTTTAGCGTAACCTTTTCTTCCAAAAGAAAAAAATAACAATTATTTTCGATCCCTGATCCATACTCATTGCTTATTTACTCACTACTTGTGTTGTATTTATGGGAAATATTATTATTATTTATTTTATTAAATAGTTAATAAATTACAAATTCAATAACTTAAGCTAGAATTAGCTACCAGTCAAACCTAATACATCTTCAACTAACTCAAATTTCTCATATTTCCCTAAACAGAGGAGAAACACAAGAGCAAAAACAAACAGAGCACACAAAAATTTAACAAAATTGAAAATTGAATAAAGTGAATCCATCATTCAGGGCCAACAATTTTATTCTAAAAATATTGCCCGGCAAAAACTGTCCAGTATGAATCGGAACTTAATAAATAGCGTATTTAGAATAGTTTGATAGTGCGACTTGTATGAGCTTAATGCAAAAGAAATGTATCAACGGATGAATAATATTTGATAATTGGGCCCCCCTAAACGACAGTTTACGGCTGATTGCATGTGCCACTTTCACAGGCAGAGCAGTATTTTCTTAAGCCACTTTGTATCTGTTCTTTGCTTAAAAAAAAAATACTATTAGACGTGGCTAAACATTTCAAAATGCGCGTATCTTTCCGATATAAGGCAAATCGTCTTTATCACTATCAGCGTTTTCACAAGTGCCAGGCCTGAGTTAATCCAAGTCAGATTCGGCAGCCAATACATCTTGATTTATGAAGCAATCTAATCTGGTAGGGAATAGGAAATAATTTATCAGGGTAATTTTTAGGCACTTTGTAACTTGGAGTTATGAGTTTCTTTATAAAAAAAATATATGCAGTCAAGCATAAAAGATGTCAAAACATCTGTTTTACTTAGTTCCCAGCCGCCCTTTTCATTTATTTATTTTTTAGATATCTTACTCTCCCATCTTTTCGTCTCTGATTTTGGTCAAATTTAGAGTGTAATCCACTCACTATTAAACTTCTAGATACTTGATTTTAATACTATCTATAGAAAATTGTATTTTTTTTTCTTAAATTCGGGTTGAACAAACATTTTTGTTTGGCATTCATTTAAAACTGTAGCTTTTTATAAACAAATTAATGCAATAAAACAATTGTTAACGAAAAACTCTCCAAGATATCATTGAAAACTGAATCAAAACTGAAAATAAATAAACAAAACAAAAAAAAACTATTAAAAGAAAACACACTATTGTATTAGATGCCTTCCCTCAGAGGCATTTTTTAATGTTATACAAAAAAAATAAAAAATATAATAATAGAAAAAAAAAACACATACAATGTCTAAGTTATGAAAAGAAAAGAAAAAATTAACAAATTTGTATAAAACGAAGGAAAAAAAACAACAACAAAATGTTGAATAATAAAACTAAAAATATCTATATTAAATACAAAATAAAGATTTATAATTAAAAAAAAATTAATATTTTTTGTTATTCTCTTTGTTTTTTAGTTAACACGTGGGATTATGAACACCCTTAAAAATTTGAACAGAACACAAAGAAAGAGTAGGTCTCGATGTACATTGGCCTTAAAAAGTTTTAAGTTTTAATGATTGAGAATTAAAGAGTTTCGGCTTACATGGACGAGTTCACGCATTGGATTTCTTGACCGATGATGCACAACCTGAAGATACGAGTAGTATTATTATAGTAGGGGATTTCAACTTTCCTTACCTGAAGTGGGCGCCTTCCGACGACTCTTCTCAATTCGTCATCTGAAATAGAAATATTGATGGTGGACTGCCTCAAGTCTACGAGTATTTCAGATTAGTGGAATACCCAATATAATGAACAGACAACTCGACCTTGTCTTCACTTCCGATTCCGATAACTGTGTCGTTTATGGGAGTAGTCATCTTCTTTCCACCATAGACCGCCTTCATCCGCCCTTGTCAATTATATACTGTGGCGCTGGCAGCCCGGTATGGGCCATGGCCGAGCTTCTTGACTCTCATTTGTGTTGCCCATGTTTTAATTTTTGGCACATCTGAGTGGGACCTACGGTTTATCGCCGAGTCCGAACGGCACTCCTTAGAAGCTTTTTCGTAGGCAATTTTTTACTTTCGGGAGTTTGCCATTGCCCGCCGAAAGGGTGATGGCGATTTGAAAAATTGTTGATGACCCAGACAGGAATCGAACCCAGACTCTTTGCGTGATAGTCCAATGAGCTAACTATCGCGCCATCGCCAATGCCAAATGGCAACACATGTGTCGAATCGGAAAATTCATTTTCATTTAATTTTAGAAGAACCGACTTTAAGCCTTATCATCAACATTAACTTTGATTTTATTGTTGAAACAACAAACATTGATCTTATCCTATCAACTCTCTATTCGTTAATTTTCTCCTGCTTTGCCCAATCGGTTCCATTCCTTCCGAAAAAATTGCATGTCCGCTCCTCCTTGGTATAAGAAGGAGTTGGGCTCTCGCCGCAATAACAGAAACAAACTGTGGCACAAATTTTTAAGAACTCGATCTGATTCCGACTACAGTAACTTTGTGAGTCTGAACTTTGTGAGTCCCTTTACCTTGAGTACCTCTACCGCATACAATTTAGATTAGTCTCGGGCCCAAAACGCTTCTACCAGTTTGTTTATACCAAAAGAAAGTCAGACGGCTAACCATCTACTCTCAAATTTCTTAGTGAATCTTCTGCCGACCCAAAAGCCATTGCTAAATTCTTTGCCTGTTATTTTAACAAATCCTTTTGTAGGCAAACACCCGAACCCGATCCTAGTTACTTTAGCTATATGAGAAACTGTCCAGAGACGTCATCCATTTCATTAAATATTACAACATCTTTGGTTTCTGAAAACATTATCAAACTTAAAGGTGGTTTTTCGTCCGGCCCGGTTATTGTAATAAAAAAGTGTCTAAGCCATTTCGGTCCTCCCCTCGCTGCCCTATTTAACTTGTCTGTTTCAACAGGTACTTTTTCTTTCCTATGGAAGGAATCCTATATCATCCCTATTCATAAAAAATGAAGCAAGGCCGAAGTCGATAATTATAGGGCCATAGCAAAACTCTCTTCCATACCCAAACTGTTCGAAAGCATAATCTATCAACAATTGCTTCCATACTGTAGTCCATCTATCTGCACAAACCAGCACGGTTTCATGAAAGGTAAATCAACCACCACTAACCTAACTGGGTTCGTATCTAGGACGCTTTCTGCCTTAGAAGACGGTGATGAAGTATTGTAGATTCAATTACCTATCAACTTATCATTTTCAAACTAAAAAAAAACTTGGGTTTTCCCCTCCGTTTGTGGCATGGATCAAATCATATTTAGAAGACCGAGAATACAGAGTCATTTTCAGCTCTTCAATATCCGACCCCATTAAAGAAACATCCGGCGTCCCTCAGGGTAGTCACCATGGACCAATCATCTTTGTCCTAACGATTAATGACATCAATCACGTTTTAACGAATTCTAATCTTTCTATTTTCGCTGACGGCACGAGTATTTCCAAAGTCATTTCAATGCCTTCTGACTCCCATTGCTTGCAAGATGACTTAAATAAGTTGTTGGTATGGTGCAAGCAAAATTTGTTGGAGCTTAACGTCAACAAATGCCAAGCGATAACCTATTCTCGCAAACGTCTTTCCTCCAAGAAACTACTTTATCTGCAATGAGCCTATTCCCTCCACTACCGAAGTAAGGGATCTAGGAATATTGACAGCATTATAAATAAAGCTAACTCCGCACTTGGCTTTATCAAAAGCTGGTCAAAAGAATTTCCAACCCCTACGTTACAAGGTCTCAGTAAATTACTTTTGTAAGGCCTCTTCTGGAATATTGCAGCCAAGTTTCGTCACCCTATAAACAAATCCACATTCAAAGAATCGAAGCAGTCCAACGCAGGTTTATCCAATTTGCACTTCGTGGTCTACCTTGGGCCGATCCATATGGATTACCTTCCTATGAAAATAGGTTAAAACTAATTGGCATGCATACCATAAAAAACCTCGTGAAGTCGCTGATGTACTTTTTATACACCAGTTATTGACTGGAAACATCGGCTGCCCGAGTATAACACAAAATATTTTGTTCATTTCTGATCTCCGTAATCTAAGATCTGCCCCACTTCTCCTTATCAAAACTCACCGCACCTATTACGGTCACTTCGAATCATTATCAAGAATGTTGCGTATAACAAACAACTACGCCGAAGTCTTCGACCTAAATAGCAGCAAACAACACCTAACATCGCCGCCGACTAATATTTTCCTTCGCCCCATTATGATAAAAAAAAACAACACTGTGGCGCTCGCAGCCCGGAATGGGCCATGGCCTAGCTTCTTGACACTCATTTGTGTTGCTCATGTTGTCATTTTATATCATCTAAGCGGGGCCTACGGTTTATCGCCGAGTCCGAACGGCATTCTTTAGAAGCTTTTTCGTAGGCAATTTTACTTTCGGGAGTTTGCCATTGCCCGCCGAAAGGGGATGGCGATTTTAAAAATTTGGTGTTGACCCAGCCAGGAATCGAACCCAGACTGTTTGCGTGATAGTCCAATGAGCTAACTATCGCGCCATCGCCATCGCCCCCCCATTATGATAATAATAATAATTAACCGGGTTAGATGGAACACCTAAATGTAGTCTTAAAGATAAATTGATGAGCATTGACAGTGAGACGGACGTTTGAGTTACGGTTGGCAATACTATGGACAATTTCAATGGGAACTGGTGGGTGAAGTATGAACGTCGTCGCGTACAAGCTGAAGTGTGTGAGCAAGTGCGTTATAGTGGTGAAGAAACAATTCTGGCCTCTTGCGACGAATATTTTCCCCCAGACTCTTTAATACCCTCACGTTATACTTCCTATTTACTTTATACTCGTAACCTAGTGGAGGAAATTCGGAGTGAATTACACCACGGAAATCAAAGAAAACGCTCAACTAAGCCTTGATTTTGGATCGACTCTGTCGTAGTTTTTTGGGTTTTGGGTCGTCTTAGAAACGCCATTCCGATAATTGTTTGTTAATTTCGATGTCATATTCATAAATCTGTGTATGTCTCGCCACCGATAGTGATGCCATCGATAACTTTTTAGACCAAAAAAACAGTTTTTTAGCGACAAAATGCGATGCTGTTTCCACAACAAATTTAGCACTCCCGGCACTAGCCGTGCTTCAACTAGTCTCATGGCCAAAACATCGTTCATAACGCTCTGCACCGATCTGAACAAGACACCAAGATCGGCTGCTATCTCCCTGATACCCACACGACGATCTGCGAGAACAATATTCTAAATATTTTCGATGTTAACGTCAGTCATACTGGTGGATGGACGACCGGAAAGAGGGAAATTATCAACCACAGTACGGCCCTCGTTAAACTCTTTCTAGGCTTCGTTAACATTTTATACGCTTCCGCACATGATATTTTGTTAGAAGCACAAAATTCCTAGGAAACTCTTTCCTCAATTAAATTTGAAATGGCAAAATTCGCAGGACACAAAAATACTGACTTGTTTACAAAGTTATCAAGCAAAAACTCCCGCCAAATGGCCCTCAAACCGATATTTGAGCGCCAGATGACAGATGTACAAACATAAAAAAAAACTTTTTGGCAATATCTCAAGCGCGGTATGTTTGAATAGGAAATTTCGGGTACGTTTTGATCAGAAGGTGTACTCGTAAGTGATTAAGTATTTCTAGTAGTGCTTGCGGAAATTTGGGCATTTCGCAGCATTTGTTGCGACATTGAATTTGTGTTCATTCCATAGCCGGTTGGTGGTTTTAATATTTATGTTGGTAGTATAGGATTTGTATGAGCTTTGACATTTGACATTTATGAGTAATGTTTAAGAAATCTCCTTTAATAACATTACACCAAATGAAAAGCTTCAGCACCATTCAAACTTATTGTAAGAAAAGATCCTCCATATATTGCATTAGACTCGGTACCTGATATTTTGATCCCTGTAATTGAGTAACTGATCTTGCCATTCCACATCTTGTGGCAGAAAATTTTGCGAAAAGATCTAGATCTACACTCGAATAATATTCAGTTGGTACAGGAACTAACCATGAGAGTATGTCTTGCAACGGGTGATCGTGGATTGGGCTCTAAGCAGTTTGAAGTTGAGTCTTTTTCGTATCGGAAAACCGTGTTTAGAGACGAAACTCAATTTTGGCTCAATGGTAGTGAGACATATCGATAAGAACCTCAATTACACCCATTAGAGTACACTGTTTGGTGTGGCCTTCAAAACAGAGAAAGCCTGTCGGAATAACAAGTACAACTAATTTTTTTCTTTCCCCAGATACGAATGCTTTGGATGCTTTGGTTCCAACTTATGGTGAGAGATGCCATAAATTCGAGTGGATGTCTTGCTTCAAAAACCTTACAGCCAGTAAATGAGAAGTTCAGAACCTTAAAACTAACCATTCTTGGAAAGAATGACGTCAGTGCTATGGGAATAAGTTAATCGACCTCTTCAGTATCTTTACCACAACACATCGCAGTTTGTCTGTCCGTAAATTGTCCGCAAAACATTTTAGTTTGTGTTTCGGATTGCATCGTTGTTGTTAATGTATTGATACCGAGGCATCGTATTGTAGTTTGTTTTATTATCTCGTCTATTAGTGAGTACCTTACCTGTGAAATGCCTCACTTACCATATTTTCGTGGGACAAGTATTGAATGCATCGCAGGTGCGTCACGTAGCATGTTTATTGATCTACGCTCATGGCATGTCCCTTTATTTGTTTTTGAAATTGAGCCCTTAAATGTTAGGTATATCTACCGATGTTCTAGGAAATGAATGAAAGATATCGTTGCTTGGTGTACTATTCTTCTCCTATTTGTCGCATTTTGGGCGTAGCTTTTTAGAGAAAGATCTTCTGTTGTCGAGTCAGATTTATTCTTTTTTCAATCGAATTTAATAGTCCGCAGATCGACACAAATTTTGTCGCCTATACAAAAATCTCTCTAAAATTTATTCGAGCTAAAATTTGTCTCGGCAATTTGAGCGAGTTGTACGCAGACTGAGAAAAAAAAATTAACTTTCAGTTCAAACTGTACACAATGTATCTGTCAATATTTGTCCCACCAAATAATGGGTCGGTACAGTTTTCGAAGCTAAAATTCTGACAGTTCGTTATTTTTAAAAACTGTCTGCTCGGGATAAGAGGAAAAAAAGGCATTTCTTGTGAAAGATAATGGATGATGAATTTTTTAATAAAGAACATTTGGACTTCGGCTGGACTTCTGTCAAAGAATTATTTTTTTGGCATGCTTTTGTGTCAAAATCCTCACCGTGTAATCTTGCAAGTCGCGTTAATAGATAAGGAGGCTGGTCCACTTCATTCACCGTGTGGAAATAAAGAAAGAACAACAAAGGAAGTCACTCGACTAAGTTAGAACTTGTATCTTTTTGAATCCTGCTACCATTTCGGCTAACTGGTCCAATTCTTTTTTTTTCACATTAGAGATTTACTCGTAATTCGAGCACTGCTTCTTTAAATGACAAACGAACTTAAACGATAGAAAAGTTGAAACCCATACGAAACCTACCAGAGTTGTCTGTGCAAAACATACATTGTATTGATTCGTGAACAATTTGAAGTTTGCTCTCTATACCTTGACTATCGGCTGAATCCCAAAGCCTTTTGATGCAGGATAGAATCTACTTACTCAATAATGTGTGCAGTAATTAGCCCTCTGCTATATTAAGATCTGTTCACTCTTATAGTAATTTGATTCCCGCTGCTACTACCATTTAAAATTTCAAAGTCCGTTTGACAATTTCTCAAAATATTTTTGCGGTAGACCATCAAGGCCATCTTGCGCCAAATGAAAATAATTCAATGGTATCATGCCAGAACTCCAGTGACTTAAATAGCCCCATAAAAAGTAACCGAGAGACGTTAAGTGGCACGAACGAGGGGGCCACTTAACAGGACCACTTCTGGAAATAAAGTTGACACCAAATTGATTTTACAATAAATTGATGGTTAAGCGCGCTGTATGGCAAGTTTCGCCGTCTTGTTGGAACCAAATGTCGTCGATGTTTAGCTGATTAATTTGAGAACAGTGATGAGTTCTGCGTCTTCTACAACACTTCGCGTTACAGCAGCAGTATTCTCTTCGGTACGCATATTTCTTTGTCTTGTTGTTGGTTTTGAATCGAAAAGAGTAAAATTAGTGCGAAAACGATTAATAACTGCACGAATTGCTTGCTCTCTAGGCCGATTATGTTGACCGTAAAATTGACGAAGTGCTCTATAAATTTCACGAACAGATTTATTTTTTTCAAAGTAAATTTCCAAAATTTGGAAGCGTTGTTCAGGCATTAAATGATTTATAATGAATTGTCTAACCTTACTGAATTGTCAACACAGTTTGACATTGAAAGCTGTCAAACCATAGACAACAACCATCGAAACTTCTCATGCAGCTAAAAAAACTCCTTTAATTTCCTAAAGAAGCTGCTTAGTCCGTTCCGGCTTAATAATATCTGTTCGGTTCTTTTGGTTCCTTAAAAAATCTATCCTCTATATGTGCTCTCGTTATAGAAATAAGCTGATATGACCCATTGGTCCGAAGAGCTTAGAAAGGATAGCACATCGACGACCTTATCTAGGTTAGAAGTAAAATAATTGGACCAGGGTGTTGGGAGTATGGCTAATAAAGTTAGGCATTCACGTGGGTTCATTTCCGAACTTGGTTATGTCGTTTTCCGCAGGAAAGTTCTCAATTCACCATCCTTCTGACGTTTTCTGTTCAGACTGTCGAAGTCACTCAAAATTATGCATATGGAAATTGCCTGCAGCAACGATTTTAGTATGAGAATACAGGGATACAATTCTTTGTATGGAGTCAGATAACGCATTACACTCATAAAAGGTCGCATTGCTGTTCTGTAAAGCATTATCGGATAATTAGCTTATGGAGATGGAATTTCAACCACATGAAACTGAATTCCGAATTGAAACATTAAGTACGTAAATAGCTAGACCGTGGAGAAAAAATAAAAACAGCAGTAGTTCGTAGGCAGCTAGCTTCAGATCTTAGTTAGCTGGGAGTTATGAGAGTATTAGAGGCACGAGTATACTTATATTCCAAATACTTTTCTCCAGAATCAATTTAGATCTATAAACATGAGTGGTCAAACATAAGTAAGTATCATTAGATACAATCTTTGGAAGCTCTCAGTGAGTATCCCAAAAAGTTATCAATACTTTAAACCAAAATCAAATCAAATATTCTTCAATTTGTTAGAGTTCCACAGGGGAACCATTTAGCACCAGTACTTTTTGTTGAAAACATAAAAAGCATTTGTTTATAGGTCTCACATTTATATTTGTGCGCAAAACAAAATAAAATTAAAGTCTTTTACCATAAACCAATACAAATAAAATAAACAATAAAATAAAGAGTTCTTAAAACACAGATACACAGAGGGATATAACATAAAACTTAGAGATAAAACATTGAGTGTTACAGGTACGTATACATGTATAAATGAGTTCGTGTAAGGCAGATAAAGGCTTAAATGATAAATTGAGAGAATATGCAAAAGTATTTAAGTAAAGTTTGACGAGTACGTACAAATACGAGTACATACTGGTATGCGTCTAGTTATGAAGTCCTTAAGTCTAGGCGTTTTCGTTATTCTTTTGCATCACTGGTCCTTTCGGTTTGTTTATTTTCTTTGCTGTTGTTCTTCACCATAAAGTGCGCTTATCAATTGATCATCATTGGAATTTAGTGTAGTCCCTGTGTTAGGAATGTGGAACTCAATGAAATAGGCAACGCACGACTAATGGTTTGGCTTGATGTTGCGCGGAGAGTTGGCACAGCTGTTAGAACTGTTGGTGAGACAATACTGTATCCGTGGGTTGGGGTAGATACCCGAAGATATGAGGTTGCTGGAAGTTGAACAGCTGCTTGTACTGAGACTGGACGTAATTGAGATGTGGTTGCTGGAGTTATATCGGAGTACCGTATGGCAGCATCGTTTAAGTCCAAATTTCGTCGAAGTTCTTCGTTAAGTTGGAGGTTGCTCAGGGCATTTAATGTGGATGAGGTTAACTGAGTGTTGCCATTTAAGGAGCCCAATGTAAGGCCGTTGCTGATGAGGCCACTACTGATTAGACCACTATTAAGGCTGCTACTGAGACCATTCAGATTAAGGTCAGCGTTGAGAGCATTTATCAGGCTACTACTTTCTACATTGCCTCTAATTCCCTTCCCATTCACATTTCCATTGCCATGTCCATTGCCATTTCCATTGCCATTTCCATTGCCATTTCCATTGCCAATTCCATTGCCATTTCCATTGCCATTTCCATTTCCGTTTCCATTTCCGTTTCCATTGCCATTCCCATTTGTAGACTGCTGTGCGGTACCTCCAATTTCTAATCGTTCAGTGCTTCTTTCATTGGAAATATCTAATCCGTTTGGATTCTCTGTCTCGACAGAGGTGGGTTCTCGAGAAATTCCTCCAGTTCCTTCTTGCGATCCATTGGATTGCTGTTCTTGCTGACCTTCATTGCCATTTTCTTCACCATTTGATGGGTGTTCAGCAGCCCTTAGTTCAGCTTCTCTATAAGCAGCAAAGTGTTCTACTTTAGCCATGGCAACTTCAGGAGTATCTTCGACTGGTTTTGGTGCGGTCTTATCATCAACTGGAGCTTTTGGTAGATTAGTAGCTGAAGCTTGGAATCCATTTGCACTATCTGCTGTGTATTCCACTGTTTGTAATTCTCCATCAGCATCTACATAACTATAAGATCCACGGGTAACGCCATCTAGTGACTTGTATTCAGCCTTCGCTGAAGGTCCTCCACTATATCCATACGAGTACTGACCTAAACCATCTTGAGCATGGTATTGAGTGGTGATTGGAATAGCAGCACTATACAAAGCCGGAGAAAACTGCAACACAGTGGCACTGGCTACAGCCAAAGTAACAGCGAATACCAAGAATGTCTGCATCTTCAAAATAATCCAGGAAAAAACGAATGTAATCCAAATGTTTGCTGATTCTTAGATGAGATCACAACGTGAACTGATACTTTTGCATCAAATGCAGTCGACTTTTTATACTTATTATCTTACTGTTGGTTGGCTAAGTAAACTGGACAATTGCATCAGTTTTCATCCCTTGCTTTGTGGACGGTGTCAGTCAGTTGAGACTGACCTCGAAATTACCTGCTAATACTTTGTTGGGATCCAATTTCCATTTCATCCGATGGAACTGCAAAGTATACGCAGATTCGTGTGCACGAATATTGCACCGCACATATGACATGGAGATCGGATGACAATGTTTGTTGATGAAATCTTGAAGTCTTGAAATTTTGAAATCTCAGTATCCAGTGCAATTGTCTGTCGGTGTCCGTTGGGCATGTTATGATTGCATCCGAAACGGGTAGGTGATTGTTTGGTGGGTGAGTATAGGAACCTATTAACCCGATTCATGTTTATTAGTGGCACACGTACATTGTCCTCGTGATCCAAATGTAAACTGATACGAATAACGAGCTACTACGAGCATATAGCTTTGACCTGGCTATGGTCAAACGCTGCGGAAGAATTTCAAAGGTCCGATTTAAGCTGTTCATTGTGTTAAAGTGATGTTCTTGTGGCGGAATGGAATTCTTTACAAATTCAAATGGTTTTACCTGCTCTGGATGTGCTCTACTTACTTTTTTTTTCTTTATATCAATTTACACTTCGTATCATGAACAAACACTTCGATGGAGAAGGTCGTTGTCTTTTATGTGTTCTTTGGGTTGCACCATGTGCGGCAGGTAGCCGAGTTGAGGTATTTTAAGAACTTTGGTAAACTAGTTCAAACCTAGAAAAGGTTTCGTTTTAAAGTCACTGCGGTTTTTCAACTTTGTAACTGGTAGTGACTGTGCTGGGGATACACAACAACAATTGGAAGCGAACGAAAATGATGGTTAAAGTGTTGCTCAGTCATTGGGTATTAAGTGTTCCTTGGAAATTCCAAAAATTTGCCAAATTTTATAGAAGTAGTTGTGGAGCAGTACGATTTGCAATAAGTTGTAGTCTGTTGTTAATTAGTGTCTCGTTTTATGTTTGCTTGAGATGCATACTTACTTTGTAGCTATGAATACGGAAGGTGTTGTAAAGGTTGGGTGGCGATTACATAAATTGTAAAGTGATTGCAGGTTAATTGATTTTTAAGCTAACAATGAAGGGCTGACAACATTGTTTCTCTAGCGAAGTTTCTGACCAACACAAATGAGCGTAAAAATTGTTGAAACGGCAATCTCAGTGGTTCCGTGAACAAAAATAATATTTTTTCTTGAGGCGGATATTTTTAATATTTAATGACGTAATTTAGATAGATGAGTACCTCTCTAGCAAGAGATAGTCTAATTCTTTGTTGAAATTAGTTGTCATAGAGTTACTTTCTGCAGTCAAAGTCCATGTTGAATGTTTCTGACGGATAAGAGCTGATAAGATACAATAGCAAAATTTTTTTAACATCGAGAATGTTACTCATGTTCCCATATTCGAGCTCCGTATATTATATTATTTTCTGTTGGGAATCGTGATCTAGAAATTTATTTTTAATGAAAGTTCCCCATACTGAACAGATTTAATGTTTTGCTTTTAGTTCTTTACTCTAAAGTGTTTGTTCATGTTAAGGTCAGCCGTGCTAAGTACTTATATATTCTTTATCAATTTCAATATAGGCCCCTTTGAATGTCAACTCCATTTCTTGCATATTTCCACCTCCTTTTGCTTCTAAATCTCATTATTACAGCTTTTTCTAGATTGCAGCGGCTTGCAATATTTCCCCAGTTTATTTATTATTATGACCTTAAGCTGTTCACAGTTGCTAAGTCATCTGTATATTCCTTGAATTTTCCCATAAACGGCTGTTTAATGATATTAAAAATAGCTTGTGACCAAAATATGACCCAAATCAATCTCTGCCTAGCTTATTGCTATTTCTCCATCACACTCGAATATTGCAATCGGGAAAAAATTGGATGGCATCATGAAGAGCTCTCCAAAATAAGCTGAGAACAAAAGAGCCAAAATCAAGCAGATTAACAGAAGGAGCTGACACAATACTAACCATCTTTACACAGTTTAACTTAGTTGACAGTTCCGAAATGTACATTTCTCTAAAGTATAGCGAAATAATACGAGTAATAAAAAAGTCTGTTGGCATGTTTGCATTTTTGGTCTATTTATTTTGGCTAATAGTGATAGCCCGGATGGCAACGATTAGTATAAGGCCTCGTAGAAGTAGCAACTTCCGACAGGTGCTGGTTCCTTAAATTACGAGAATGAGCCTCTGCAGCCGAACATCTTGCAGCTCTGCTAATAAGCCCTACTTCACGCCTCCCCGTGGCGCCATCTGCGAATCTCACTAGAGATTGCGAAGTGAAGGGGGCAAATGGCGAGTTTCCTGCGCCATAAATCAGGGTTAGTGTCGGAAAAACAAAACAAGACCTTATCCGGGCTACTCCGACATATTTGGAGGTCAGGCCGTTAAGTATTTCCAGGACTTAGTCAGGGTCTTGGAAAAGAGATGGTGGCGGACGAGCCCTATATGGGCCAACGGCAGCGCTCATATCCCGGAACGGGTTACTGGCTTCGGTGTAACCGACTTCTCGTCCTAGGGGCATTAAAAATGGAACTGGTCCTCCAGGTGGCTGTTGTGCCGCCCCGGTAACTGCCCGGCCATTTAAAAAAAAAAAACATAAATTACGAAGTAGAAACAAAACAAGCGTCGGATAAGAACGGATCTACTGTTGACAACACACGCAAACGATTTAAGGACAATGAGCTTCGGATATGCACGTGGAATGTTAGATCCCTTAATAGACAACGTGCAGCCGAGCAACTGCGATATCTACTACGGCAATTGCTATCGACGGCAAAAGCAGCGCTTATTTGGATGCGGATTTGTTGTCGGAGGCAGACTAAGACAAGAAGTCCTCAGCTTCCGGCATGTGAGCGAGCGCCTCGTAGCAACCCGCATCAAAACTAAATTCGCCAACATTAGCCTTATATGCGCGCATGATCCCACAGAGGAGAAAGATGAAGACACCAAGGATGCCTTCTACGAGCTCCTTAACAAGACCTACGAGCAATGCCCTAGCTATGACATTAAAATTGTCCTCGGTGATTTTAATGCAAAGCTAGGAAGAGAAGGTATCTTTGGTGGAACAATCGGAAAATATAGCCTGCACAACACCACCTCCGATAACGGATTCAGGCTAATCGACTTTGCGACGGGGCGAAAAATTGTCGTGGCTAGCATGCGGTTCCCACATCTCGACATACTTAAGGGGACTTGGAGAAGCCCTGATCAATCAACAGTCAACTAGATTGATCACATTACGATCGACGCAAGATATTCCTCCAGTATTATGGATGTCCGTACGTTCCGAGGAGCCAACATCGACTCGGACCATTACCTTGTTGTAGCCAAGGTAGGGTTGCGGATATTCCAAACTACGCCAAGGCAAACTAATGCTGAGAGAAAATTCGACATCAGACGGCTACAATCGCAAGAGATCGCCAAGTCCTTTTCCGATCGAGTGTCTCTTAATCTCTTAAGAAGTCGAATACCGCCAGCATCAAGCATGGAAGACCATTGGAAACACTGCCAAAACGCCATCAGAGATGCCGCTTCTGATGTGCTAGGTTTCATTCGTCCACCACAACGAAACCCCTGGTTCGATGATGAATGGCGGCAAGCACATGCAGCTAAGTAAAAAGAACGCAATGCGGTACTGCAAAAAAAGACCAGAGCTGCTCATGAGCTCTATGAGCGGAAGAGGAGAGACGAACACCGGCTTTTCGGGAGGAAGAATAAAGAGCATGAGAAGCGCGCGATCGAGAAAATTGAGATTGAGAGTCGTAGGAGAACATCGTAGGAGAATTGCAGTCGATGCTGAGGATTTGGAAAGACCATTTCTGCAGACTGTATAACGGCGATGACGGACCAAATACCGCTGTCAGGCAGAATCAACCTTTCAACCTGGACGATGATGACCAACAATTCCGTCCACCCGACCTGGATGAAGTGAAGCTAGCTATATCGAAGCTTAAGACCAACAAAGCCGCTGGAGCGGATAGCCTGACGGCCGAGCTCTTCCAAGCGGCAGGCGATGACTTGGTAAGGAGCAAACACCAACTCATCTGTAAAATATGGTCAGACGAAAGTATGCCCGATGAATGGAACCTCAGCATTGTTTGTCCGATTCTCAAGAAAGGAGACCCTCTAAACTGCGCCAACTACAGAGGCATCAGTCTCCTTAACAACGCATACAAGATCTTATCAGCTGGGTTTTATGAACGTCTGAGGCCGACCGTCAACAACCTTGTAGGTCCATATCAGTGTGGTTTCGGGCCAGGAAAGTCCCCCATCGACAGGACGGCAGATCTTGGAGAAGACCCATGACCTTCAGATCGATACCCACCACCTATTCATCGATTTTAAGGCCGCGTATGACAGCATCTATAGAGACGAGCTATACAGAGCAATGTCTAGTTTTGGCATCCCTGCCAAACTCGTCCGTCTGTGCAGGATGACGATGGAGAATGCACGCTGCTTCATCAAGGTCGGTAAAGATCCCACCGAGACCTTTGATGTCCAGAAAGGATTTAGACAAAGCTATCACGCGATTTTTTCAACATCGTACTTGAAAGAATAGTGCAAAACTCACGAGCAAACACAAGAGGCACTATCTTTCAAAAGTTTATCCAACTACTCGCATACGCCGACGATATTGACATAATCGGGAGAAAGCAGCATCATGTCAGTAGCGCAAGTGCAAGTATTGAGACGGAAGCGGCGAAAATGGGTTTAGCGGTCAAAGAGGGCAAGACCAAGTATATGCTGTCAAGCAAAAAGGACAACCAACACCGACGTCTCGGGCAGAACGTCACCCTCGACAGATATAACTTTGAGGTAGTTAAGGACTTTGTCTACCTAGGCTCTGCTATAAATACAGACAACGACTGTAGCGCCACTTAAAGTAAGTAAGTAAACTTAAGTACGGACTGTAGCACCCAAGAGGTTCAGGACGGTGGCAATCATGTTCATGTTGATTTCAAAGCCGAATATTATAGTACCCATAGTGACTAGGTGTTAAGAGGCATTTGTGGCTTTGGTATCAGCGCATACACGTCAGAAAATGCAGCATGACGATGGAGATCATGTACACACTTTGCAAGTTATTTACGAGATCTTGCATGTAAATCCCCACGATGCTGATCCAAAAATCTAGCATTTATGAGGCAAATATTTGCCTAGCATAATTCTTGAATATTTGCTCGTCCTTTTAGCACTAAAACCATCTTAGCTTTAATGTGGAGCCTGGCATGCTGGTGTTTGTACATAACCTTACAATTCACTTTCGAAGCCCGTGGCATCTATTTTGAAGGTGGATTATGGAGGCGCATCTCTTGATTTAAAGGCCTCCTTAGATATTCGTAATGCGAGGAACGATCTATCAATCTACTAGGCTTTTCCGAGTCGGTAGGACTTTAATGTAAATTCATTAGTAGTTTGCAAGAGTTTTATTCAGAGAGCCTGATGGGCTGCAAACTTCAATGAGTATGCCATGCTACGACATGGAATCCGGGAGGAATTTCGAATAGGAACCTGCTTAGCATGAGAAATGTGTTTGATGTAGCTATTGCAATTCATAGCCATTGTAACGATACCATGTCTACAGGCTGACTATAGAACCAATTGAGCTCTGGAAATCATTAAGAAGTTCTTTGCTGATTCCAGCAAGAATGGTTTACAAAAATTTTTCCATTCGCTTAAGCACTTACAGTAAATCATTAAAAATAGATTTTTTTGCTAATTGACATCTATTGCAGGAACAAGTTATTGGATAATGAAAGACAAACCACCCATTAGAAAGTGATTAGCAAGTAGCATTCGGACTGACTGAAGTTGACACTTCTTTTTGTATATATACCATTAAGAACTCGGAATAGATATCAGTTCTACTTTCCGTTTCAGTAGATACACTTCAGTGAGCAGCAATGAAATTCTTTACGAGTTGTTTAGTCTTTTGTGTTATTGGCATGAGCCAGGCTCAGCTTCCAGATACTCCAGAAACGGCCGCAGCTAAAGCAGCTCACTTTGAAGCCGTTCGCCGTGCTGAAGCAATTATTGCCAATAGCCCTCAACCAACCTACATACCTCAACAGCCGAGACCACCAGTTGTAGAAACATCTCAGCATAAATTGGGTCTCAATGTAGGCGATACTCCTGAAGTTGCCGCCGCTAAAATTGCTCACTACGAAGCGGTTCGGGAAGCTGAACGTGCCACAGCTATTGCCAACGCCACTAATCGCGAACAAGATCCAACACCAATTGGTGGGCATGTTTATTCTCCACCACCAATGCACTATCAACAGCCAATTCAAGTGCACCACTCAGCTCCTGTTCAACACATGGTTCCAGTTCATCATTCATCGCCTGTTCATTATTCAACTCCAGCTCAGTACAACAATGTAATGGTTCCCCACACCATGCAACATCAACTTGGAGTGAATGTACATGATACACCTGAAGTAGCTGCCGCTAAACTCGCTCATTTCAATGCCGTGCGTAGTGCTGAACAAGCCGCCGCTTTATCTGGTCCTGGGGATGATGGTTCATACAGAGTTCATATGTACCATGCACCAGCTCCCGTTGCGCCAGTTCAATTACGTGATACACCTGAAGTTGCTGCAGCCAAAGCAGCCCACTTAGAGGCTCTACGTCGGGCTGAAATGGTTGCTGGCCCACGATATGTTGATAACATGCGTCCATGGGTACCAATGACAGTTCCAGTTATGTATCAACCAATGCCAGTATCCTACCATCAGGTTCCGGTTCCAGTTGTTGCTGTGCCTCAAACCAACCAACATAAACTCGGTATGAATGTCCATGACACTCCTGAAGTAGCTGCTGCTAAAGCAGCTCATTTAGAAGCTGTCCGTCGGGCTCAAATGATTGCTGCTGAAAATGAAGAGAGATTCCCATCTGGTTTCATGCCATCAAATGATTATTTCAGGCATCCCGCAAGGAACTATGGGCAAATTAACTACTAATATGTATATTCGATGCACTGGTAGTGGTGCTATCTATAAAGTTTTGCTCATTAAATAAAATTTGTTAAAAAATACCTAAAAGTATATAAGAAGTAGTTTTTGTAACAGCAATGGTAGTGTTAAGTGTTCGAATACTATAAAATCTTTGACGGTCGTGTATCAGGTTCTACATTTCTATCATTCAACGCAGAAAATAAGTTACAACTCCTTCAAGAGCTCAATATATGGCTTAGTTGTTGTTGAAACTGGGGCCGGGTGCGTGATTAAAACACTTATTTTGAGTATTCCAAATCCTTGATGAACTAAAATCCTTATTTCAAATAACATTATAATTCAAAACTTAATATAATAATCGGGTTCTTACTATTGTGCCTGAGCACCGTCCGTTGTTTCACAAGTTTCAAAGAAAAAGAAAAATGAAAGTAATATAAATGTCAAACTAACTTATGTAAGTGCTGCCGAACGTGGTGCTGCTGGCAGTGTTGCCAAATGTATCGCAACAGTTGTCATGACCAAATTGATTAATGTTTTCCATAAGACAATCCAGCACTGTTTTTAACTGCGATCTAGTCCACCATTCAAGACGCTTCAATCAACAGTCACAGTCACTGCAGTTTTAAACGTCGATTATTCTGGTGATGCCTTCTACTCGTGCAGCGTTTTCAGTAGATTGACCATAAACAATGGAAATATTGAGCGCGAATTCAATCAAAAATTGCAGTCAGTTGGCCAGAGCGCTGGTTCTTTGGATTTTAACGAGCTGCAGAAGAGGCGTCCTTTGAATAAATCGGATCGGATGGAAGGGCAACAAGAAGGAGGCAAATCTGTTGAAACTTCACTGGGAATTAATATAAGTAGAGTATAGAGGAATTAATAGTGTCTTACTTAGTATTTTGAATTGAAGTACCCTTCGAAATGTACCGATTTTGTAAGGCATCCAGAATGTATCTTTTACAGGTATTTTAAGCCAGCGCAAAATTCAATAAAAATAGTCTCCATTGTTACACAAAAGTTGCCTACCCGTTTGACTTCGATCGGTTTATTAACGATGGATAGAGTAGGTATCGGAAAAGATCCTTCACCTTATAGCAAGGTAAAACTTTGTCAGAATGGTCATGTGGTCCATCACAATGTCATTTTTGGCAGTCTCTGAATGTAAACAAACACTTTATTGATCACCTAACTTAAAAATATATTCAGCCTTATCGCGAAAAAATTTTCCCCCGGAATTTTTCCTCCATATGACACTCTCCAATCGTAAACAACTTCGAAAACTGAAAAATTATTTCCGGGAAAAAAGTAGGCATCACAAATTTATTTTACGAGAGAAAATAATTGACATTTCTCTCGAAAAAATTCTCCGTTATTTGTTTGGAGGAATTTTAAAATGTAAGCACACATACGAGGGCGGGTCAATAAGTCCGTGACTTTTTGAATTTCTGACCTCTTTACTGAAACAGCAACACTGCTCCTGTCAACAGGCATCTGTCAGTTGACTCCTGTCAAAATTTAAACTTGCTGCGTCAGTTAGTTTGTGTTTGACAGCTATTTTTATCAGACTACTCACTAATTTGAGGAGAAAATGGAAAAAAGTGAATTTCGTGTGCTTATTAAGCATTATTTCTTGCGAAAAAAAACCATTACCGAGACCAAGGCTAAGCTTGATAAATACTATGGGGACTCTGCACCATCGATTTCAATGGTAAAAAAGTAGTTTACTGAATTTCGTTGTGGCCGTACAAGCACTGAAGATGCCGAACGTCCTGGACGCCCAGTTGAGGTATCTACACCCGAAACAATCGAAAAAATTCACGATATGGTGTTGGCCGACCGAAGATTGAAACTGCGAGAGATTGTGGAAGCCGTAGGGATCTCGCATGGCTCAGTGGTTTCGATTTTGAATGGTCACTTGGGCATGAGAAAGCTTTCCGCAAGATGGGTGCCGCGTTTGCTCACAGTTATTTTTTTATCAAAAAATCTGTGTTTTAATCCAAAAGTCACGGACTTATTGACCCGCCCTCGTACTTTGTTTTTATGAATTTAAGATTTCTTCTTATTTCATGTATAATTGTATAAGCTTTGTTCAGTTAGAAAAAACTAGAACAAAATCCTACAAATTTGTGAAAAACGTCAAAACAAATGAGAACAGAAAAGTACAGCGCATATGAGAGTTGTCAAAAGCTAATCCATTTGTAATTTAAAATTTCACTCAATTTAGCAAATAACCGCCAACAAATAATACAATTTAAAGTCACAGCTGATTTTGACACTTTTCACAATTATGTTCTAAATCGAGAGTAGGTGTAAGATTTTCTGTTCCGAACAACCTCACTGAACAAAGCTATAATAAAGTCATCTACGTCAAATAAAAGACAAGTAAATAAAGAATAACCATTTGTTTTTGCCTATCTAGTTTATCTTTTATTGATAAGATTTTTATAAAGTGTTACCTGTATCCACTCTTATCCGTTGACTCGCTATTATATACAGAGATTGCTGTATAGAGGGAAGTTCATCGATTTCATTACCATTGTCGACTATTAAATTGTCTCAAAAAGAGTCAATCTTGAAATGCTTGCATATATTAAACATTGCACAACACACGTTTACTATTTTGACAGGAGAATAATGTAGTTCTCGCGCGTTTAATATGCACCTCCACTGGCTATTGAGATCACCAATCGTCCGCCTAATTATATTTCTGCAGCTTTTATGTACAGTGTTGAATTTACTTTCACTAGAATTTACTTCGGTGGATCTATATGGGGTCAAAAGCCACGGTTCTAAAGAGTATCCAGCATCTCCTAACATCAGATAAAATAGATGTTATGAATGACAACAAATTGTTTTTTTTTATTTAACAAATTACATATCTAGTAATCAAAAAACATTCAGCCCATGTAAGTATTCTTGTTCCAAATTTTTTCTTATGTTACTTACAATAAACATCATTGAATCATGACATCCACCAGGATGAGTAGCATCTACATACCGTGTCTTCATTTCATGGTGGTATATCTTCAAGTTATAAGTTATGGGTAGTATAAATTTGTTGTATTAAATAACGAAGAGTTTACTTACTAGCATAACATTTAGGCTAAAGAACTCTTTTCTATTAAAATATAAATGCTTGTTTGTTGATGGCCCGACAATTTGAACATGTGTTTCATCAATGCATCCTATCACACCGAGTATCCTATATTTTTCATAAAATGCCGTTGTAATTGTTCGTTTTTCATTCAATTCCATTTTCATGGTAATCCATTTTGGACAAAGTTCTTTTTCGAAAACATGCAAAACTTCTGACAATACTTCACTAAAGCTTGTTTGAGCCAGTTCAACTTCACTACCTCTTGCAACAACTTTTTGGTAGCCACTTTCCGCAAAAAATGGCACCGAAGATTGCAGGGTATCCAACATATATTTGAAGGCTGGTTTGTTAACACGATAATGTTGTTTGAATCTGAATAAAATGCATTTTAAGTTAGACCAAGTACATTTTCGTATTAAGTTACAATGGCTCCGGCAGTTCCAGTGGATTAGAACAGTCTCGTAATTTTTTACGGATTGATCCCTGTTTATTTGTCAGCTCGTGTTGTTCCACGATTAATCTTAGAGCTATAGAGAACATTTCGCAAATTCAAATGTTTGCTTTCGCACGTTACACTTGTAAGTATTCAAATTATTACCGATAAACTTGACATTTAAGTCATTCCAAAAATGATGTCACTTAAAATACTTCGAATATAGTTCGAACTTAACTTCGGGGGAGATAGGCGATATGAGAAATCGTCTCCAGGGGGACAAAAAATACGGAGGAAAGTGACTGGGGTGGAGAAAACATAACTCAAAGGATAAACTGCGTCATGCACCTTATGCCCGTTTCGGGGTTTTTAAGTTAATGAAGCCGGATTTGTTAGTGCTTCCTCATTTGTAGAGCTATAGACATTGCACTAAAAAGCTCTTCAGCTCTTCCTGTTGAACATAAAACCTCACATAGTAAAGGAACAGCGGGCGTAACGAAAACGTATTTTTGGTGCTGGGTATTTGGGGAATTTCACTCGTTACTATGTGACAACTGGAAATTAGGGAAACATCGCAACCAAAATTTAGTTCCTACGAACATAACCTCTTAAGTGAATAGAGAACACCTTCATGGCGTCAGATTATTTTCGTCGTAATTCGGAACTACTGTGAGCAAGCAAGAATAGCCAAATTGAGGACTCGGATTCCAAGAAGATTGTACTAACAATATGTTGAGATTCTTATGCTAAGAATACTTTTCAAGTATTTGTACAAGTTATTATGAGGCAATCATTTCTGAGCTAAGGTTAAGGCCTTGCTGTACCGTCCAGCCACTTTCAGGGTAGTTCAACAATACAAGCCTTCTCTGATCGTAGTTTGGGGGCTCAGTTCTTGTTGGGCACCAAAAAGAGTTGAACAAGTTGTTGCCATTTGTTGGTGTATCTAGAGGAGAAACAGCCTAAAGTATCTGTCTAGAGGTGCTTGTTTGTCTTTTCTCTAAAGGTAGATAGTGCAACTAACTGCATCGGTTATTGCACCTCCTCTATAACTGCAGATTTCCAATTGAGTTGGGTAGGCAGAAAATGTCTTATAAATTTGGGAGTAGCCTCTTTGGAAATGTAATATAAACTTGGATGCCTAATGAAAGGGTTTGCATGACGCTCTTAGTTTGTTCTTTACAGCAGATCTTCCAGCTCTACATGACAGTGAAAGCGTTCTGAGTCTTGACTAGGTCAAATCGTTATTAGATCAAGTCCTCGGACAATCCCCAAATTATTGGGATCTGTTCGCAATTTATTATATTTTAGTCAAGTGCCCGCCATCCATATCCATCCTACTCTGGAATTCATGTCAACAACTTGAGATCAAGTTAATAAATCTTAAAGATGATCATTCTCCTGGGTCTGATGATCTCCTTTCTATAATTTAAAAGATACGAGTATGCAAAATGCATTTGGCCCCTAGTTCCTACAGCTTTCTGTCATAAAGGAATTATTTTCTTCAACCCGGATAAGGTCTTTTCTTTTTACAATGCATTTCCATTGTAAATCCATTGTTTCCTAAAATTAACACGGATTTCTCAAGGGCAGATCTAAAATTACTGTATTAAACTATAGAATCCGAAAATGATTAACGTGACCATCACAGGTTTCAGCCAAGTCTTTGACAGAGTTTCTCATGATATTCATCTAAAAAATTAAGGGCCCTTGGTTCTTTTAAATAAGTTTAATAATTTTGGTTCAATCCTACTGAATCCAGTGACTTACTTTGTTTCATTAAGGTCCAAAGTTGTTGAGCCTCCTCTTGTATGCCTCAAGGTTGCTAAATTGGTCCCTTATTACGATTTTAAAATTGAAAATTTATACAAATTGGCTACTCAGACAATAGAAGATTTTAAAGACAAATACCATCTTCCTCCGACTGTCTACCACCGCAGGAGGATCTAAAGGGTGTCCCATAATTCACGCAAAATTTGAATTTTGCACCATTTAATAGTACCTAGAGTGATGACAACGAAAAAAAGATAACAATGTGACAGCTGACATTTCAGGGTTAGTAAAAATGGAGCGCTATGCGAAAGAACAGCGCATTTTCATAGTTGAGCAATGTTCTAAAAATAATGAAGGTTTGTCAGTTATAGTACAGTCGAACAAAATCATCTTCAGTGATGAAGCTCATTTTCATCGTGATGGCTTCGGCTATCGTCAAAATTGTCACATTGGGGGTTCAGAAAACCCAAGAGTAATTGTTAAGAAACAAATGCATCCATAACGCGTGACTGTTTGGTGCGGATTTTGGGCTGGAAGAATTATCGGATCATTCTTCTACGAAAGTGTGGCCGGTCAAGTAGTAACAAATAATGGTGTTTATTATCGGGACATGATAACCCAGTTTTTAGTGCCTAAATTAGAAGATATGGGTGTCACCAACATATAGTTTCAACAAGACGGTGCCGCATGCCATACAGCCAGAGAAACAATTGCATTACTGCATGAGTCATTTCCTAATCGTGTAATCGGCCGTTTTCGCGATCAGAGTTGGCCATCTAGATCTCGCGATTTAACGCCATTGGACTTTTTTCTTTGGGGTTTTTTGAAGTCAAACAAGTCCACGACCACCAACGCGTTGAATGAGGAAATTGGGAGGTGTATTACTGAAATTCAGCCACATTAATGCGAAATGGTCATAGAAAATTTCAATAAAATAGTACGCACTTGGTAGCAAAGCCGTGTTGGCCATTTATCCGATGTGCTATTCCATACATAACCCCAATCTGTATACTCTATGAATCAATTAAAAATTTAAGCTTTCTAATTAAAAATCTGTATTTTCTATCAAAACTACATTTTGCGTGAATTATGGGACACCCGATACATGGATTTTGTTCAACGAAGATTTTTATGATTTGCTTTAGGACTGGGATGATAGCCAAAACTTATAAGCTGATAACCCCTTTCTATAGGCCGATATGTTACCTTTATTCATCAGATCTTAGTTGGCAATATTGATTATCCTGCTTTACTTCATATTCTCCCCATTAACGCCGACCAAAGTAATCTTAGGTCTGTGCCATTTTTCGGCTCAATCTTCGCAGGATAAATTACGGATACCTTGAGTCTATGTCGAGGATGCTTGTTGAAGTTAACAATATTCTGCCTTTCTTCGACTACCAACTCAGTAAACTATCTCTTAAAAATATTCTCCTTTCCATCTATTCCAATTTGGTTAAAGTGCTTCCACTCTTTCATTTCTATTTTTAGTTTTAAGGTTAATTGTTAGTTTTGAGTCTAGAATCTAAGAATTGCTTGTAAGAACGTTAAATAAGCAAAGTCTTTTAGGCCAGGTTGTAGTGCACTTTTGGGTTTCTTGTACATCACAGGCCCACACCTTCCACCATCCGCTGACTTCATCATCCTCTGTGTCATGCCTTAAATAACAGCCCTCTAGTAATTTTGCCTGCAACATAGGCGGTATTTCACAACTACGTTGATCATGCCATAGCTATAGCAATCGTCGCTGTTGTTTCATCTTTTCTAAATACTTCTCAATTCGGTCTGGCTGAGTAGCACCCTTGCAATCAGCCTGACAAGACTTTGAATCCTTATCGAAGGAATATTGCAGTATAGAATGATTTCCGCGAACATCTGGAACTGCTTATAGCTATGAATTGAATTTTGTGAGAAGATATAAGGGTAACTCATAAGTCATAGTCTCAAGAAAAGTATTTAATGCGGCTCTTATCATTTTTTTACTGATAAATCATGATGCAATACAGATACGTGTAGCCATCACACCCTTGTCAGAACAAAAGAGATTTTCAAAATAACTTTAATTAAATTAAATAAACATCTTCTGTTGCAATAAAAATAACTTATTGCATCGTGTGGAACGAAAAACTTAAATAAAAAAACTAAGGTCCGAAGATTAGGGGTTGAAAACAATCTTTCTCTTTGTTGAAACTAATGTAAACTAAAGGGTAGGCCATCTGTTGGTTTAGTTTTAAAAAGTCGAAAAAAAAAGATTCTTCAATAGTTTTCAGCTATTGTTGCTGTATTGAAACTTTCCTTAGTTGAGTGAAATACAACGGCAATCTGTGAAATACGCTGCACATGAGCTAATACTGTAGGAGCACTTGACTGAGGGACTTCAACTCCGACATTGCTGCGACGCGTCGTTACCGCTTTTACAGAAAGCACCACAGAATGTTGCTACTGAATGCCTATTAAACGTGTAAGGCTGGTCACGATGTAAGTAACCTGTCTCTAGTAAAGGGTAGCTATCTGTCATGCTATCTGCAATTGTGCTCATATGATACTCAACTCTCAATGGAATCCCTAACCGAAGATGCACGAAGACTTAACGTAGGTTTATGTCCTAAAAACCTATTATCTAGGCCTTTCCTGAGCAGTTCATCGGCGACTTTATTTCCTGGGGTCCAGCCAGATAAGATTCAGCAAATTAAGCTTTCTGACTGCGTTCAGTGAAGTCTTGGATTCTCGATCTTACTTAGATTTCCTAAGTCGGAAGAGAGATGCTAGTTTTCGTCACGTGGAATGAAATGTAACAGGGTGTCCCCCAGTTTCACGTCCTAGATAGGTTTTGGAACCTTCCGTGAAGACCCGAATAGTCGATTTCGCATATTTTCCACGGCAGAAGTTCTGTTATCTTTGCATCAAACGGCATCCCTAAAAGACCGCAAGGTCATCGAAGCTCCAAAAAGACGACTGCTGTTTCAACGGAAGATGGCTAAGAGAGTGGGTAGGTAGTTTATTAATGAGTTTAGATCAGGCCAGCCAGAAGAAAGCCCTTAGACAACCGTGACAGACCATTCTTTGGAGTCAGGTCAGACAACCGACCGATACGATATAACTGAACTTATCTAAGCAGTGTAAATTCAGAGGACCTTTTTCTCGGTGACATTCCTCATTTCTTGCCGACAGCACTTGCAGAATGTTAATTGCGCCTTAGAAGCTTATGTGCTTAGTCTATAGAAGTTTGCTATCCAGTATGAAACCTAATTAATTACCTAGTTTCTTTGAAGAATTGGAAGGTGATGCTTTAACGTACTAGATGAGTAAAACCAGTCAACCTTCTCCTTTGTTTAAAGCGAACAACATCAGTTCTGAGAGCATTGACTGAAATACCATGTCTTTCGGATCAAACATCGATCACCCCCACCGCCACCTGCTCTTTAGAGCTGATACTAGCTAGACGCGATCCAACTGGGAGTACACTTACATCATCCGCATATGCTTGTGCATAGATGTTACAACAATCGAGAGCGTGAAGCAGTGTGTTGCCTAATATGCAACACAGCAGTAGAGAACGAACACCATCCGTTTGGTATCCCCTCCGCAATTACAGATCAAACGCAGTCAACCTCCGCAAAGTCAACAAATTTGTGATCCGTCTACGCCGTGGAATCTGGCTAAGTTCAACATGCCATCATATAGTAAGTCGCTTTGTCGAGGGCATCCTTAATGTGACTAAAATACCCATTTCTTATCGAGGGTGGGTTCATTTCCATCTATACACTCGCTAGATCTTTCGTGCTCATAAGAATTAACATCTCTTACAGAGGATGCATTCGTTGAGCAGTTTTGCGCATAGAAATCTCGACCATTCTTTCCATGCTCTTCGACATGTAGAAAGTCAGACAGAAAGGCAAAACTCTTATTCTTCCCCAGGGTTTTGATATGTGTGCCGGGCTAGCTGTCAGGATTCTCGACACCTTTTTGTCTCATAATTAAGTATATGGCATTTGTGTCGGGTGACTTGAAGCCATCAACAAAAATCATAAGCTCCTTCGTTTGATTAATCAAAATAAGATCCTTTGGCATCAATGCCTCTCTTCTAACGTGATTCAAGTTCAAACGTTGCTTTTTCACAAGCCTCCTGACTTTTTGACGGAATAAAATCCTCAAAATCTTGAATGACCTCTACTCAGTTCCAGAAGAAATATGTTTCTAGATTGCTAGGTTGTGGTAAAGGTTATTGTGCATCGGCGAATAATTCCAAACTCCAACTGTTGCAGGTAAGTGATGTGTAATAGAACTGGTCTATTGACGAGAACAGGCTGGTTTTTACGCACTTTGTGAACTTGTCTACAACTTGGCAGCGTTTACCACTTCCGCTGGTTGATAAAATGACAAGTGGCTCGTTGTCCCCAACAAATTTTTCTGGGTGAAGACAAGACTTGGGAGCTTGCTTTAGTTTTTCGCCTGTATTTAGCCCGCCAAAGTTTTACAGTTTCTATACTTCCACTTCTCTTCGTAGTTGTTTATCGTCAAAAAAGGAGACCCTCTGAACTGCACCAACTACAGAGGCATCAGTCTTCTTAGCATCGCATACATGATCTTATCTGCCGTATTGTGTGAACGCCTGAAGCCGTTCGTCATCAACCTGATAGGTCCATATCAGTGTGGCTACCGGTCAGGAGAGTCCACCATCGACCATATATTCACACAAAGGCAGATCTTGGAGAAACCCCTTGAGCTTCAGATCGATACCCACCACCTATTCATCGATTGTAAGGCCGTGTATGACAGCATCTAAAGAGGCGAGCTATACAGAGCAGTGTTTAGTTTTGGCATCCCTGCCAAACTCTTCCGTCTGTGCAGGATGACGATGGAGATTGCACGCTCAAGGTCAGTAAAGATCTCACCGAGACCTTTGATGCCCAGAAAGGATTTTTACTAGGCGACAACATCGTACTTAAAAGAATATAGCAAAACTCGCGAGCAAACACAAGAGGTACTATCTTTCAAAAGTCCGTCCAACTACTCGCATACGCTGACGATATTGATATAATCGGGAGAAAGCAGCGTGATGGCAGTGGCGCTTTCGCGAGTATTGAGAAGGGAGCGGCGAAAATGGGTTTAGCGGTCAATGAGGGCAAGACCTAGTATATGCTGTCAAGCAAAAAGGACAACCGACACCGACGTCTCGGTCAGAACGTCATCCTCGATAGATATAACTTTGAGGTAGTTAAGGACGTTGTCTACCTAGGCTCCGCTATAAATACATCCAACGACATCAGCGCTGAGATAAAGCGAAGAATAACTCTTGCCAACCGCTGTTTCTTTGGGTTAAGAAGGCAACTGAGTAGCAAAGCCCTCTATCGGACAACAAAAGTCACCCTTTATAAGACCTTAAAAATCCCGGTCCTGCTCTATGGTGCGGAAGCATGGACATTATCAAAAATGGATGAGGGTGTTCTTGGTTGCTTCGAGAGAAAAATTCTTCGGGCGATCTTCGGTCCCGTCTGCATTGACGGTGAGTGGAGGAGAAGATGCAACGACGAACTGTATGGACTGTACAGCGACATCGACCTAGCCAACGATTGAGATAGCTGGGTCGTGTAGATTGTATAGACACCAACGCTCCGGCCCGAAAAGTCTTTAAATCCGCCCCGAGGGATGCACTCTCCCGAGGAAAACCGAGACTCAGGTGGCGCACGCAAGTGGAAGGGGGCCTCAGCCAGCTTAGTGTGCGAAACTGAAAGCAGCTAGCAAAAAAACGAGCTGGCCGAAGATACTTGTTAACTGAGACCAAGGTCCACCCCGGAATGTTTCGCCACTTTAAAGTAAGTTTGTATAGACCGGACATCGGTTTTACCACAATTCAGCAGTTTATTCAAGCATAAGGAAAGAAGTTCTTAAACAGTAGCCACGTAAATAGAAAAAGGCGGAATAAAATAAGATTTTGGCGCGCAAAGAAGTGACGTTTACAACGACATTAGTAAGTGATTGACATGTTCATTCAAAGTCAGTAGTTACAATCGAGTAGCTCTTTTACAGGGTGCATCAGTTATCATACCAAAAGAACTTGATTATCTCAAAAAAAGATATATTCACTGTAACTAGGAGTAGAAAACATAATTGGGAGATGAAATGAATTTTAAACTAAGATAACTAACTACACGTAATGTGTGCTTTATCCACCTGATAAGCTAAGATTCTTACAAGAATTCTCATTCGGAGAGGCTCCATATCAAAGGATTCTTGCCTTCTTTGTAATCTGCAATCAAATAAACAAAACATTTAACCGCGAACTTCGAAAACATTGAAATGCAATTTTAAAAAAAACACGTAGGTAGCAACAATTTCGAGGTTATTTCCAACCCCACTGACAACTTATCTCAGAAAAACAAAAATTGCCAATTAAATATTAAGTCAACTTCCTTGATAAACGACTCTATCAGCAAGAGGTTATGACAGGCAATATTTTCGAAACTTGCATTATCAGCAATGACAGCTTCGATCAGCTGGGTCCTTTGTAATCGATTGACCCGTAGTAAACAAAAAATATAAATAAATCGAAAGAATTGTTTTTGAATAAATACCGCTCCGTGGATTTGCTAAAGTCAGTTGTAGTCCCACTTACAGCACTCTCAAGTGAATCTTCTTCTTTGAGTCCTCTTAACAAATAATACTCCCAATTCTATTACTATCATGTTGGATCTGGCTGGAAAGAATGTTGTTCTCGTTGGAGGATTTGGTGGGATTGGCATGCCCACAGCCCGTCTCCTCTTAAAGAAGAAGATTGCGGTTAGTATTTGTTTTTTTTTTTCTTGTTTTTACCAAGAACCAATCATTTCAACTGTGATTTCAGAATCTGGTGATTGTCAGCCGGTTGGAGAACAATGAGAACCTGCGTAAGCTTCAAGCTGAAGCATCTAGCGTTAACATCATGTGGGTGCGCATGGATATTATGAATCGCCAGAGCATTGAGAAAGGAATGCAAGAGATTGCGCAGCAGATCAAGAACATCGATGTGTTGATCAATGGAGCTGGAGTGCTTTTGGATCGTGACGTTGAAACAACAATTGCTGTCAATTTGGTAAGCCATATCTAGTGGTTTGAATTGACTTAGAGTTTTAAGAAAGATTTTTTATAGACCGGTTTGATAAATACCAGCCTTATGGCCCTTCCACTTATGGATAAGTCACAAATGGGTCGTGGAGGTGTAATTGTCAATATTGCATCGGTTTGGGGCTTGGAACCTAATGGTGCTTTGGCTGTATACTCTGCCGCCAAGCATGGTGTAATTGGATTCACTCGTTCACTTGCCGTAAGTTACTTATTTCCAATCAATTACCTCCTTACACTATGAAACAAAACAAAAAATCAAAAATCATTTCACTTCACAGGACGAAACCATCCAACAACGCACTGGGGTGTCTGTGATTGCTATTTTGCCAGGATTGACTCAATCAGAGCTCATGCAAAATCTGCGTGAGAATACTACTTTGGAAAATTCTAAGGAACTGGTTGATCAAATGTTGGCCGCTAAACAACAAAAACCAGAAGATGTGGCGAATAATTTGGTTAAGGCCGTTGAAATGGACAAAAACGGTTCCCTGTTCATTGTAAATTTGGGAAACCTTAAAGAAGTCACTTTGAGCAATCAATGGGAGTTGTAGGGCAGCAATAACCGAACCTGTAACCGAGCAGCAATGTTCCTCAATAGAATTGCTCAGCTCTTTGTTTTTGAATAAATAAATAAAACAATATTGATTTCCTAATTAAACGGATTTTTCAATCAAATTAATTTTAGAGTATAGACACTGAGTAGATCAGTAGATCAATCGATACATAACCCTAACCCTAATCGTAGAATACTATATACAAGATGCTTCCTTCGTTGATCCCTTTTCCCGAGCATGATGCGAAAGAAACTCTTGAGTGTGAGGAATCGATCGATGCGGGTAACCGGAGAGATACAAGTCAGTCGATGCGGTCGTCAAAATTAACCCCGAGTACAAGGCCCTAAATAAAAAAAGTGCAACCAGCAAGGACTTCAGTTCGGGTGGATGTAAATTTATTGTTTCTGGAAGATCCATTTGCTTCGAGGGTAAAGAAGGAGCAAGCCAGCTTACCTATAAGGCTAATTTTTCTCTGTCTGATGCTTGAGACTCACTTCAAATGTAACTTTATCAGAACCAGCTCAAAATTAGCTAGCACAAGACACCTGAAGCTCCAAGTGAGTTAAATAAAGTATCAGTTTGTAGCGTTTTCGGATGTGGTGACGGATAAAGTCACAAAATACGCTTTTGGTTCCTTTGATCGCTCCAAGTTGGCTTGCATAGGCTTTTGTATTGCCAAAAGGTATAGACCAGCTGCTGGTAACTATATCCTTTAATGGGATTCTTCACTTCTAGCTTGGCACTGGGATTCATGAATACTGAACCCCTGACGAACAGTAAGAGCATATAACGATCGCTAAAATAGATGACTGCACGCTCGTCAAGAGCATCGTCACCAGCATGTTCAAAAGGATTGAGAGAATGGTCGAGTTTTATATAAGCAAACCTGGTCTGCGAATGCATGATAGATTCTACGATTCTTTGCTTCGAAATCTGGGGGCCAGCTCTCAACAGCACTAACATCTTCGTCCACAGACACATGCATATGAGGGATCACGCCTTTCGCCCGTTTCTGTAAGAGCAGGCAAATTCAGTTTTGATTGATTATTGGTTTTAGAAATCAGATTCAGTCATTTCAAACTAGGGCTGTTTAAAAAGGCTTCAAAATCCGTTTTCAGCATTTGGGTGTCATTTTAAAAAAACAAACATATTCCGTCGAAAATCTCAGAAGCACTGTCGCAGTCTTCTTGCAGTTTGAAGGAGCTTTTGGTGAAACGTGGGGTTCGCCAATTTTTAAGGGTTTTCACACCGCTCACTCGTATGACCAGAGATTATAAAAAAAACGAGAACAAGTCTTTATGTGCCGAACTAAAGGAGGAGCTTGGGCTGCGTCATTTGGGTTGCGTACTCAAACCCAACTTTCGTGGGTCCCAAGTTTACGTACACCAAGTCTTAGTTTGGGCAAAATCTGAGTAAGGAATGGCTCCAAAACCAATAAAAGATGTGGAACTTATACCGTTGTGGAGGAAGATCATATTAGGTTTCACAAATCGATTGGCAAACCTGTGTCAGTCTTTTCAATAGCGACAAAATGTTGTCCTGATGGCAATGAGCTCTAATTAACAATTATGCTTTTGAGCCCCTCATTACCTTCAAGCTACTCGTAGCACTTGGCATGTTATTATATTGGGTTGGCCAATAAGCTCTCATTGTTTCTCATCAGTGTAACTGTTTACTTTGACTATGACGGCGTTTGCACATGTTACTTTGAGCTGGCTTTTTTTTTTTTTGTTTCTTCCAATACAAATCGCAGTACATAATATGTGCACATATTTATGTGAAAGTTAGCGCGAATTCGTAAACGCATATCTTCTCTGTAAAAGCAAATGAAATAGACCAGTTGAAACGTCAAAAGAATATATTTGCATTGCAAGTGCAACATTCCTCTGACATTTGCACAGATGCTCTTGTTTTCGCGGAAAAAAACTGAATCTACTACGTTTTAGAACTGTTTGCTTTGCAGTAATTTTCCGTTGGGCGTTTGCGAATCTCCTGCTATACACATTTTGCGCAACATATGCGCTTACGAATTTGGCCATAGTTCATTGCAATGGGTTGTCTAGAGTAGTTCGAGAATGCATGCCAATTTTGAACACTGTTGGAAAGTAGATGGTCCATATTCTTGCAGGCACGGCCCAGATGATAATTTCCTGGAACCCTAAGCCGCGTTCTAGCTTTCTTCATCCTCTATTGACTTTTGTTTGAGTGTTGAGTTTGTTATGCGGACTACCATATGCGGTTTGATGTTCCAGGTTCCAGGCTAGTAAACATGTAAAACAAACCAAGTTTTAGCTGATGTTGATCGTCTTCGGGCTGGTACGCATACCAATTTTTTGGTCTCACCAACATCAGAATTTGGTCTCATTAAAATCAAAACTGGTTTGATTTTTGTCGATGTTTGTGAGCGGAGTTTTGTGTTGCTGATATTATGTTTGAGTGGCTGCGCTCTCATCTGTCAACATTTGCTCGAGCAAGCCATTTAATCAGTGAATTTCGTCGTGTAAACACACAAAATAATCGGGAAAAAATGGCACTGAGTGACAGAATCACTTGACAGCTTTTGACAAATGGAGAGATGTGTTCAATTATGTTGGAGTGAATCGGTCTCAACGTCTGCGGGTTTTAGTGGCACCATGGTTACTAGTACCATGTTTTGCGTGATCAACAAACTTTTAACCATATTGCTCATTAGCCAAGAAGTGGCTGTGAAAATCCGGAATAGCTCAAAGTCAGCAAAGCATTGTGAGGAAAATTAACGTCGCATAGTTGCGCAAAATACCCCTGAAACCAGAATAAATTCACTGGATAGCCGAACTGGCTATCTACTCGTATGTGCTGAAAACGCTTTGCCGGGAAATGCTCAAATATTTACATCTGGGAAAGATTAATTGCATTGTCCTGTGATTTCTTGTAAATTTAATTTTTTCCAAGAGATACACAGGCTCTTAGGTGGTCAGAATTCTGTGTAGTGACAGCATGGTTCTGTAGTTAATCAAGCCATTCAACGACCATCCAGTTATCTATTTGGCATAAAAGGAGACATGATCATATATGGTAATAACTATTCTAAATACTCGTATATACCTCGCGCAGCTATTGTAGGCAACAGTAAGCTTTCTTTTTGACTCATGGTTCATATTTGCGAATATTTCACAGCCATATATAAAAATTGGTAAAACAAATGACTTAACTAACTTTAATTTCGTATTTGTAGTCAGAGAATTTACAGAGGGGCTGAGTCATCGAAGTGCACCATATATTTTGGAGACTGTTTTATTGGCACGTGCATTCCAATTAAGATTTTGGCTAAAGCTAGCCCTAAACGACGAACATGCTCGCCGAACCTGCTCGTGACGTGTACGTTGTCCCATCGTAGTAGGCCAACATGTAGAGGGGCCCTTAGAGTACTGGTATATTTTATATGTCATCTCATTAACGACATTAGGAAGTACATCTATCGTCAAAAAGGGCATGTCATGATGTGAGAAAGCGGGAGCGGAAGTCACTTCCGTCATGTTGCATTGAACTTACATTGTCCTAACTATATAGGAAGGAGGACATCCTTGGTAATGCAGTGAAGAAGAATAGTCTTTAGGCAATCACCTTCAATAACAGACACGTGCTTATTGATTTTACAGTGGGACGTTATACATTTTTCACACCATGATATCCATAAAGGGAGCTGGTTGATTCGTGGTCAACAAACTCTCAACCATTGTGAGGAAATTCAAGGAGTAGGCAGTAGAAACTGAAGTTACTCAAAACAACGAGAATGGCTCGCGATCTCAACGAACAGAGAAAAAAAAGGAAAAACAAACGCTCTTCAGAAGAAAAAAACAAAGAACACGATAAATGCTCGGTCGAGGCATTAAAAAGTGCTACCAGATGAATAAAGTACGAAAATTTTACCAAAGTAGGTATAAAACGAACATGCCAAAGCAGTTTAAGGCAGCAGGTGATGTTAAGGAACGGAGCAAACGTTAACTCAACTCCAAAAACTGGATCGACGAAAGTATGCCTGACGAATGGAACCGCAACAGTGTTTGTTCAATTCTGGGGGAATGTGATCCCTTGAACCACACCAACTCCAGGTGAATAAATCTTCTCAACATCGTTTATAAAATCATACCTACCATATTACGGCTGAGTTCATAAAAATTAACAAGTTTGTAACAAGTAAATATGCCGCAACAGTTTTGGTAAACTTTTATGAACGCGAAACTTACTGCATTACAGTAACCATGCAACCATGAAATCTGTTTTAAAATTGTAAAACATTGACTGCATACTGACTTTCAATTGACTTTTATGAGCGGAAGTGGTGCCAAACTTTTGCGTAGATAATACAGTTTTTATTCAATTATGAACGCAGCGTTTGCAAAGTTGTGGGTTTTTTTTTGCATAAATGAACTCAGCCTATGTAAACGTCAAGACCCCTTGTAAATAATCTTAAATAGTTCGGTTTAAGGTCAGAAAATTCCGCCATATATACATCAAATTTTCACATTAAATGACAGCGCGTACAGCGTCGAACTAAACGGTGGTACGAGTATGTCTCGTTTTGGCATGCCAAGCCATGCTCATTTGTCATCATCTATGGGCTTAGAAGTTAATTGAGCAGGAGATCCCTCTTTGGAACAACACAACTAAAACTTCTTTATAGAGGACCCTTCATTTCAATTGTGCACAGGAGTGTGGATACTAAATAAGGGCGAAGCAAGCGCTCTTAGTCGCTTAGAGAGAAAAGTTATTAGGTAAATTTTCGGTTCCGTTTATGTCAATGAAGACAAAAGAATTGAAAAAAACTGGCTTAGAAGGGTGTGCCATCTTGAACGTATAGCACTAGAATACAGGCTCAGAATGTTTTCAACTCGACCCCAAATGAATTAAATAGCAGAAGACGATCACATGTTAGATGGCGCCCACTAGTTGAAGTGGACAATGGCAACTTCGTGTACAAAACAGGAGGCAGCTGGAGGACATGATAGCTGAGGTGCTTGTCTACCATATATTGTTGTGGCATCTTAGTAACTAAGTAAGGTTCAATACATCGCCGTGCTCTTGCTTGCGTTGAATTAAAGTTACTAGAAAAACTTCATTTTGCACCCCCAAGACCTGCACCCCTTTCCAATCTAAAAATTTCGGTTTGTTACGTCTCGTATCATAAGAAGACACCATCCGCTGGCCTAGTAAATAGAAGTGAATTCCATGTTATCTGGTTCTAGCGTAGTCCTGCGTCTCCTTTCATAATTTTAAAGCGATCCTACGTATTTTCAGCAAAGAAATTAACTTTCTTAGGCGCGTCTCATGCCTAAAACTTAAGGAGCCTTCGTTATGCAGATCCATTGATGCAGTATGTTGCTAGATGTTGGCAACTGCCTTAGCTGCAGCGATCGTTGTCATACTTAGTTGTCTTAGTCTTAGTTGTATTTTTACTCTCAGGTTCTGCATTACCGATAGACTTGTTCTATTACTTTCTAGTGTTTATACAGCACTTTATTTAGGCGCTGGACTCGTCAATTTATCTGTAGCTCATGAACCCACACAAAATGGTTCTTAAGCATCTAGAACCTTCATTACAAGTGTTGCCATCCAGAATATGTCCTCTGTTGATTCCAGTAATGTTCAAGTTTTGTGGTAAAGGGACAACATCGGACTAAAACTTTAGATATACAGACTCCGGCGTGCATCTATCAGTGCGGTTGAGTTTTTGGGAAGATAATGAGAAATCGGGACTTGTACGCTTAACCAGAATCAGTCGTTCACTATAGGGATACCAAAATCTTTCGAACTCCTTGCAAAATAAAGAATTGTCAAGAGTCAAGAGGTTAGTCATTTTGATTTCCTTAAGTCCCTACCCCTAATGTCTTGAGCAGTAACTCTGATAATGCTTTGTGTTGATCCTTTAGCTCCCGTTAGTCATGCAATCTAAAATCACACTTTTCAGGATGTTTCATTCAAAAATCTGCTTGACTAGGTTGTACCGATATTCGGAGTAAAGTTTAGCAACAAATCTTGAGTTACAAACAGCACAAGAATGATTAATTTAAAAACTTCTTACCACAAATCACAGACACATCATGGATGAAATGATTACGAGTTCAGAGATGTCAAATCATCAACCACAAGGCCTTTCTTACACATTCCACTCGTTCTACTGACGACAGGGGAACTCAACACCCTATCTGATGGACACTGATTTAGTGATGAGCATAGCTTCATAACCTCATTGACAATCCAACCCATGCTGGTGTGCACACTTTATTGACACCTTAGATCAATCATCTAAGTGCGTCTCTTATCTGATTTCTAGGTAAAAAAAACGATCAACTGGCTTAACCAGAGATCATCTAATCTCTGGTTAAGTCAGAAATGTGAATCACCCATCTTCTCAGTGGCTCCAACCCCAATAAACCACTGAATGCTCTAATGCATCGTACCGTGGAGATTTACAGCCAACTGTGAACTGGTGTACATGTCTTTTGAGATTCAAACGGTGACTCTGATGTAGCACCTCTGTCAAGGTCGTTCCCTTCTGTTGCATCTGAACTGCAACTAGGTTTCGCGGTTTTCACGACATACCCGCGTTGATTTACCCATTCATTCCATGCACTGTGTGTTTCGAAGTTCTGCATTTGGGAGTCGTATCAACTGAGTGTGGTATAAAATGCCAACACGATCACTTGTTAGATCAGAGTTCTCAGAAGCGAGTACTGGTTCAGATCACTAGCAGCGCCTTTTAAGCATCAGCAAAACCATCAAGTAGTTGTCTTTTACCAGTGATAAATACTTAACCACCATCATCATCATGTTCAGCGTTTGTGTGACACTTTCTGCCCTACTAGCAGTAGCTTCAGCCAGTTTATCATATTACGCTCCAGCAGGACTGGTTATACCAAGCACTCAACATCAATACCACACCCAAGATGAATTTGGCCAGTATGCCTATGGATACAGTGAGCCCATGTCTGCCAAGCAAGAAATCAAGACTTTGGATGGAATAACTCGCGGAACTTATAGCTACACGGATACTGATGGAGTGATTCAAACAGTTGACTATACAGCCGGTGAGGGTGGTTTTCGAGTTGCAGCTACCAATTTACCAAAGCCAGTTGAAGTTCCAGAAGTACCTGCCTTAGAGATACCACAGCAAGTCGAGGATACTCCAGAGGTGGCCGCTGCTAAATCTGCTCATTTGGCTGCTATTGAAGAGGCTAAAGCAAGAAATGATGGCTCGGATTCAGAACCAGAACCAGAACCTGTACCAGAGCCAGCACCAATTACTGTTGCTCCTGTTGAATTGCCACGTCAAGTTGAGGATACTCCTGAAGTTGCACAGGCAAAAGCAGAACATTTGAATGCAGTTGAAGAGGTGAAACTAAGGAACGCAGCTATTGAGAAGATTGACAATGAGTTAGCGCTTTTGCGTAGTGCCCCGGTACTTGCTCCATTACCCCTGCAATTGGCCTACCGCACACCGATCCTTCCAAATGGATATTCATACACTTACGGTCTTAATGGTGGCTTAACTGCGGGCTTGAATACTGGCTTGAGTGCTGGTTTGACCGGTGGCTTAACTAGTTTGACTGGTGGTCTAACTAGTGGTCTTAGCGCTGGCCTTACTGGTGGTCTCCTGCAGAATACTCACTTTGTTACCTCACATGTTATCCACTGAAATGAAACAGAAGACTCTTGATCGATTTTGGAAATGATTTTTAAATAAAATGTGTTGTACACAGTCTGGGGAGATTTATTGTTGCTTAAGAAATGCTTGTTTTAATTATATGTTTTGTAGGACAACCAATCCTTTCAAGGACTAAGTTAAGTGCTACAAAAGAAGAATGCCACTTACTATCATATATAGAGATGTAATTGGTTGCCATCGAACACCTTTTGGAGTTCCCAAATCGAACATGAAGACTTAGTCTATGCGTCGATCTTAGAGCTTCAACAGAATTTCTCTTCGGAATCGTGATTTGTGGGCACTAGGTGATGCCATAATTCAATCTTAACGAAGACATAGGTACAAATATGTCAAAAATGGAAATTGACTTAGAGGACAGCACCTCTACAGCTTGTCAAAATTCTTTAGAAAAATTTCATTGTGATGTCATAACTGCTTTAAAGGGGGCAACGACAATTTTCAGGGATTCCATGAGCCATAAAGAAGGCTCGTTTCTATAGATGCGGCCTTTAAATCCAAACACACGTGGTGATTATCGGTTGGAAACTCCTGGATCTGCTGTAAGACGAGTATCCTATGATGCTGGGCTTACAAAGCCAAAGGCCGCACTCCTACTCATAGGCCTTCGGAGGCACGATCAGAAAAGGAATAATTGTATCCGCATGTTGCCTACAATAAGATAGCTACAATCAAAATTGCTAAATGACCCAGCCATCAAGGTGGTTAGCCTTTCTTCTGGCTAAGTAGATGTCGCTATACAGTCCATAGAGTTCGTCGTTGTATCTTCTCCTCCACTCACCGTCTATGAAGGCGGGGTCGAAAATCGCCCACTTCTCTCAAACTAGCCAAAAGCACCATCATCCACGCGTCTGCGCCATAGAGCAAGACTGGGATTATTAAGCTCTTCAGTAGGGCGACTTTTATTTTTCGAAAGAGGGCCTTGCAAGTCAATTGCCTTCTCAGCCCAAAGAAGCACCGATTTGCAAGAGTTATTCTTCGTTTGCTCCCAGCGACATCACGTTCCGTTCTACCGATTATGTCAATATCATCGGCGTACACGAGCTTTTGGATGGACTTTTGAAAGCATGTGCATCGTGTGTTTGCGCCGGAATTTCGCACTATTTTTTCAAGTATGATGTTAAAGAAATCGCATGAAAGCGCATCCCTTGTCTAAATCCCTTTTTGACATCAAAAGTCTCGTTCAGATCTTTTCCGACCTTGATGGAGCAGCGTGCATTCTCCATCGTCATCCTGCACAGACGGACGTATTTGGCATGGATGCCATAACTAGGCATTGCTCTGTATAGCTCGTCTCAATAGATGCTGTCATACGTGGCATTTAAATCGATAAAGAGGTGGTCTGCCGAACTGTGAATACTTGATCGATGGTGGACTTTCCTGGCTGGAAGCCACACTTTTATGGACTTATCACTTCACAGCAGATAAGATCTTGTATGCGATGTTAAGAATACTGGTGCCCAGGTAGTTGGTGCAGTTCAGAGTGTCTCCTTTCTTGAGAATCGAACAAAGAATTCATGGGGCATACTTTCGTCCGACCATATTTTAGAGATGAGTTGGTATATGCTCCTTACCAAGTTATCGCCTACCGCTTTGAAGAGCTCGGCAGTCCGGCCGTTCGCTCCAGCAGCTGTGTTGAACCTCAGCTCAGATATAGCTGTCTTCACTTCATCTAGGTCGGGTGGATGGAAAGGTTCATTCTGCCTGACAGTCTATAGAAATGATCTTTCCAAAACCTCAACATCGACTTCGACTCTGGTACGATGTTCATTTGTTCGTCTCTACAGCCTTCGGTTGAGAGAGGTTTCCGAACCTCATTCCTGGAGCTCAATTTCCTCGACCGCGCGCTTTTCATGCTCTTTCTTCTTCCTCCTGAGAAGCCGGTGTTCGCCTATCCTCTTCTGCTTATAAAGCTCGTGAGCAGCTACCGTCTTTTTTTGCAGTGCCGTATTGCGTGCTTTTTGCTTAGCTGCATGTGCTAGCCGGCATTCGGCCAGGAAACCAGGGGTTTCGTTGTGGTGGTCGAGTGAAACCCAGCACATTAGAAACGGCATATCTGATGGCCTTCTGCCAGTGTTGCCACTAATCTTCGATGCTTGATGCTGGCGGCGAAAGACCTCTTAAGAGATCCAGGGATACTCGATCGGAAAGGGACTTGGCGAGCTGTTGCGATTGTAGCCTTCTGACGTCGAAATTCCTCACAATATTAGTTTGTCTTGGCATTGTTCGGGGTATCCGCAACCGTACCTTAGCTACAACACGGTAATGGTCCGAGTCGATGTTGGCTCCTCGGAACGTTCGGACATGCATACTACTGGAGGAGTGTCTTGCGTCGCATCAATCGCAATGTGGTCAATCTAGTTGACGATTGATTGATCAGGAGTTCTCCTAGTCCCCTGGTGAATATCGTGATGGGGGAACCACGTGCTACCTACGACAATGTTTCGTCCCGCCGCAAAGTCGATAAGACTAAATCCGTTATCGAAGGTGGTGTCGTGCAGGCTATATTTTTCGACAGTCCTACCAAAGACAGTCCTACTAAAAACACTAAGTCCTTCAATCGAAATACATTTGAAACAGCTTTAGTCAAGTCGGCACTAAAGTCACTGCAAACGATTATATAGCCATAGATTATGCAATAGTCAGACAGAGCGGAAAAGAACGGCACTGAAGAACAACTACGGTTTTTATTAAAGGCACATTTGAATCTGGGAGTTTCGTATCTAGCTAGTTCCAGCAGTTTTACACTTCTGCCAGTTTTTATAAATTTTAAATATGTATAGGTTTCACTACTGTTCCGCAGTCCTCCGCCAACTTTCAGCAAATTAATTGTAAACTTTAGCCATTAATTGCATTCGTTTAGCTAACAAGTTACTGATCATGGAAACAGTTCAAACTTTCCTTCACGAATTAGACATCAAGTCTAAACTAATTGAAGAATACTCGTAGTTTGCTATGGAAATTTTCCTCCTCGTCCACCACAATTAATTGATATTCAATATTTAGAGATAAAATTCCAACAGTAAACCACAACCAGATCGAATGCCTTCAATTACGAATATTCAGACAATGATTCCAACAATTTCCTGTGATTCATCAAGGTCTCAGTCAACAAATCTAGATTTCATCAGTCACAAAGGTGGATGCCCCAAACGTACGACTATCTACAAACAAGTGCAGCCCCAACAGTGATTGTTGCTCATCAATCCAAGCACTTTCGATTACGCCAAACTAGTTTTGAGTGGTGCTCATTATAAATACGTGCGTACGGTTTAATAAGATCAACAGTGAGTAGCTTTACATTGATTAGACAGTTGCAAGAGACACCTTCGCTACACCAAGATGAAACTGTTAATTATCTTCGTCGGATTCATTGCATTCATTCAGGCTGGGGTATACTATCCATTGGATGAGGTCGAACACTTGGATTATCCTTATGGAGTCGGTGAGGGTAGTGTAACTAAACAGGAAATTCGCACCCCCGATGGCAGAATTCGTGGAACGTACATCTTTGTGTATGGGGATGGAACATCTAAAACGATTTCTTATGGTGAAGATGGTGAGCGAGAAGAACAACAGACAACAAATATAGATATAGCCAATGTAAAGATGAGTGAAAATTCGAACAAGGAACCAGATCTACCAGAACCAGTTCCATATACACCGGAAGTTGCTGCTGCTCGTGCTGCCCATTTCGCTGCTAGAGATCATGCCGTTTACCTGCAACAATTGGTGAATCAACCAATTGTGGACTATCCATCATTTCTTAACGACTACTATGGAGCTGCTCAGAACCTTCGTACAAGAAATTCCTTTTACATCTCTTAGGTCCTTTGAATAAATGATTAAATGCCCTCCAATGCCACTGAATACGACTTTTTTAAATGTTTGCAATTGTAGTTCAGAAAAGCTGAAGCCAAATTCCCCCAAAGGTTACAATTTAGAAGGTTCTTATACCTACCATTGTTGGCTTTTATCTTTAAACGGATTTGTAGAATGATATTACCTATAGCGTGTTGTCCTGTCTAAAAACTGTTTACTCTTAATCGCAGGCCTTAGATACGATCGACAACTGATGCACTTCAAATCGGCTTACAGTGAATTCTCTCAAAACCAAAGTTCTTCTCCTTACGAGAAAGAGGAAGCTGACTGATTTGGTTCGTTTAGTGCCTTAAGGCATCATCACCCTATTTTCCAACAATGCTAAGTATTGGGGTGTCATCCTGACTGAAAGTCGCTTTTGTCAAATCAGCCCCATCCACCTTCCACCGAGAAGGATCGTTTGGATCTACACGACTAACAGTTGTCTGTTGGAAGGAGCTCTTACAAAAATATGTCTTTGTTGGTTTTATCAGACTCCAAAGATCGTTCTACCTTGAGTTCATGAAGCCCAGCATGCTTGGCTTTACTCTTTTTATCATGTATTGTACTCTCAAAGGAAGAAAAGTAATCTATTGCGAGCTGACTGTCTCTTGATTCTGGGCATATGGGCATGCCGTCTGATGCAATGACACCAGAACTTTTCTTGTGGTAAAACTATGATATCTACTTTTCCTGTGCTTACTTGAACGAAACTCGGGTGTGACACAACGCACAAACAAAACATTGCTATGATTACACAGATATAACAATCGAAGCTATCGAATCGGCTACCATTTCTCAAACTCAGAGGAGAGTTTCGCAGGACCTAAACCTAGACTTTGTCTGCCCGCTCTTACATACATGCCCGCCTTTAATAGCCGCCTTGCAATTCAGTAAAATTGCAGATTGCGTGGCTCTTCAAAATGCCGGCTGGTCAAACGAATGTTTCTTGACATCTCTAAGAGATCAGAGGCTTTTCTGCTGTCCCTCAGTAGCAAAGACGCCAGTGTGTTTATTGGCGCCGTGAGTGGGCACTACGCTTTTCTTAAACACTTAAGTGTGCTGGCCATAAACGACACAAGATGCTGCGGTGCGTGCTCACTTTCACACCGCGGTCGGAACGAGAAAAAAAAATAAAAAATATGTGCTATATGTCCACAACTGTACAAAACTAGGACGCATCAATCCACGCATCCACCACCATGAAAGGTTTTAGTGTCTAGCGTATGTCGATAAAAAATTAATTTATCGCACCGTTACTCACCACAGCCTAGATTTATCTTGACTTGAATGGGCCATAGACAAAATACAAAAGTTACAAAGCAACGAACGGATCTACAGATGTCACATGTGTTTATTGTGAGTACCTGTCTTAGAGACTTAAACACACGGGATGCCCATACATCCATGGGAGCAAGGGTATGCCTTGCCATCGCTTATTTGCTACATTAACAATTAATACCAATGCGGAAATGTGTTGAGGGCACAAATCCACTCTTGGTATGAGTCGAGGCCCACCTAAAACCTCTTACTGATCTTAGGGTCTCAGCACCCAGCACTTATAGCCACTCCACTCCGGGTATTGAGCCCTAGCAGGGTCACCCTCCCTGCGATTTAGGTTTAAACCACAGCCACCGTGACGCTCCCACAAGGGGGCCTACCTCTACGGTACCGTGTTTTAAGTCCTGGTATGGACTACCGGTGGTGTTGCCACTCAACAAGACCTATGACCGGCAGCTTGCTACTGGACAAATCATAGCAACCATCAGTGGCGAAAGGTCTAATAATGTTTATGATAAGTCCAGTATTTACTCTGCCTCCGCTTTTTATTAGACAACGTCATTGATGATGGGGCGGGGGCCCGGACGGATCTACACTTGAGTGTTGTCAGCCCATGCAATCGTTTGCATGCACTTCGAATATGCACGTGGAATGTTAAGTCCTTTAACAGGCCACGAGCAGCCAAACAACTAGCTCCTAGATTCCTGTAAAGCAGACATAACGGTCATCCAAGAAATGCGATGGAGTAGGCCGGGCAAAAAGAGTATGAAAAACTGCGACATCAAAAACTTACGACGATTGTTATCGACGGCAAAACCAGCGGCTATTTAGATGCAGATTTGTTGTTGGAGGCAGACTTAGGCAAGAAGTCTTGAGTTTCCGGCTTGTGAGTGATCGCCTCGTAGTAATCCGCATCAAGGCTAAATCCGCCAACATAAGCCTTATATGCGCGCATGCAAAGGAGAAAGATGACGACACCAAGAATGCCTTCTATGAGCTCCTTAGCAAGACCTACGAGCAATGCCCTAGCTATGACATTTAAATTGTCCTCGGTGATTTTAACCCTTGAAAGCTAACCTTATTTTGTATTCCGTTAAAGCTAACTAGGAGTAAAATTTACTCTCTGGTAATTACGAGAGAAATTAAGGTCCTTCAAAGAATTTCTGTTGGAATTCATCCATAGAATCATAGCGCTTTATGCTTTTCCGGAAAAAAGTTTATTTTGTTCACCATGGAAGTGAAATTTACGTAGGTTAGCTTTCTAGGGTTAATGTAAAGCTAGGAAGAGAGGGTATTCTTGGTAGAACGGTCGAAAAATATAGGCGAACAAATTCGATGGAAATAACCTCGCCGAAATACATAAAAAATGCAGACGGTCGCTTTCAAATGAATGGGAAATTTGTGACCGGTGGCTTGAATACTGCAAGGAGTTGCTTAACAAAAAGTTTCCACGTGATATCGTGCCGACAGCTGCCGGGGAAGGCGGCGGGACCAGGCAGCATTCCATCAGAGTTTTGGTCGAAGATGGAGGAGATCGGCAGCGTTTGGCTATCGAAACTTTTAAATAAATTAAAATGTGGACAACCTATGCCGAATCAATGGAGAAGTAGCTTCTTGGTTCCATTATACAAAGGAAAAGGCGACACTCGAGAATGCAACAACTACCGTTCAATTAAGCTTATGTCACACACAATGAAAATCGTCGAAAGAGTCTTAAACGAACGTCTTCGGCAAATAATAAAGCTCGATAATAGCCAGTGTGGATTTGTTGAAGGAAGATCGATGGTGGACGCTATCCAAAGCCTACGAATAATAATGGAAAAGCAGCGAGATTCGTCTAAGGATTTACACATGGTATTTATCGACCTCGAGAAAGCATTTGATCGAGTGCCTAGGGATCTCATATGGGCCGCGTTGAGGTCTCAAAACGTACCGGAAACGTATGTAAGAATAATACAGGACATGTACGGAAACGTGAAAACTGCGGTTAAAAGCTCTGCTGGACTAACGAGAGAATTTCCAGTTAATGTCGGAGTGCATCAAGGAAGCGTACTTAGCCCTTTCCTCTTTAACGTAGTATTCGACTATCTTTTAAAAGACTGCATGCTCGAAGCAAATGTAAAGCCAATTCTCTTCGCTGACGACGCAGTTATACTTAGCGATAACGTCGAAGATTAACAGAACGCCTTAGATTCATGGAAAAATGCGGGTTTAAAATAAGTCGTTCAAAGACGGAGTATTTGACGTGCCCATTTGCGCATCCGTTGCGACCTGTTCCAGTTATAATATTAGAAATCTTCCGAAAAGCACTTTCTTTAAGTACTTAGGATCAATCGTTAACATGGAAGCGAAATGTGACGACGACGTAAACCACAGAGTGAGTGTGGGATGGATGAAATGGCGGGAAAATTCGGGAATCTTTTGCGACCGACCGACCTACACCACGGTTGTTAGACCAGCTCTTATATACGGTTCACAGTGCTGGACAATGTACGAAGCGTTTAAAAACAAAATGACGGCAGCGGAAATGAAAATGTTAAGGATGTCTAGTGGAGTCACTAAATGCGATTGCATTAGATCTATGCGTATAAGAGGAAGTCTACATATAAGGAATTCGGAAACCGAACAGCTTGAGGCAAATAGAATAAGCTGGTATTGCCACGTTCAAAGAAGATCTGCGGAAAATCCGGTTAAAAAGGCACTATCAACTACGATCACTCCAACTGTAAGAAAACGAGGTCGGAAAAAGAATTCCTGGATTTCTCAGATGGCAAATGCGCAACAACGCCTGGGGCTAACCACTGAAGCGATCCATGACCGAGCATTATGTAGACGCGTTCTGCGGTCTACGACATTAGCCAACCCCATAAGCGGAGCAGCAGCGATGCAGTAAAAATGGGAAACTCGTTACGCATAAGTTCGTATAACGAGGAAAGGGTTAATAAAAGGATATGAAGAAGAAGCTAGGACATAGCCCCCTCCTCTGTGGGGACGTGCGCGCATATCAGGCTAATGTTGGTAAATTTAGCCTTAATGCGGATTGCTACAAGGCACTCGTTCACATGCTGTTCGTGCCTAAGCCTGCTCCCAACAACAAATCGTCGAAGTAGATGTCGTAATTTTTCATACTCTTTTTTTTTCGGGCCTATTCCATCGCATTTCTTGGATGGCGGTTAGGTCTGTTTTGCAGCAATCTAATGCCTCCGCTAGTTGTTCGGCTGATCGTGGCCTGTTAAGGGACCTTAAATTCCGCGTGCATATCCGAAGTTCGTTGTCCTTAGTTCGTTTGCATGGTTTGTCAACAGTAGATCTGTCCGTATCCGAGGCTTGTGCTTGCTTCGTAATTTTTTTTAATTTTTTCCATTGCCGGGTAGTTACAATGGCAGAGCCTCCAAATTCTTAAGGAGAGTTTAGGAGTTTCTAGTCTAATGGTCCTAAATATCATTTTTTACTGCTGTTGACCAGAATCGTCGGTCAAGTCGGTAGCTCCTACCATCACTATGAATAAATCTGATCCATTAGTGCAACCTGAGAGATCCTATACATACTTGAAGGACATTGCTTTGTGTAACTACGAGTATCAATCGCGGCAGTTTTGGTATGCTTTTTGTTAGAAAAGATGATTACAACATTATAGATGAAATAGTAGCAGGCAGAACAGTCTGCTTGTTGGTGCTTCCTCTCGCATTTGTGCTGAAATTCAACCGATCAACCCGTTAAACCCGGGGACACGAGTATCTTATTGTTGTTTTCTATAAAAAGAAACTCGCTCAAATATTTTTATTTATATAAAAAAATTTATTTCATTTTCAAATTTGTGATAACAATAATTTTGAATCAAACCAACATCGGAGAGCTAACTAGAGGGGAATTCATTGTTGGATGTAGTGCGAGCTCACGAATCGGGTTGTTGGCAAAACGCCACCATCCAAACCGTAGGAGTAGGAGAATCCGCTTGGGAGGATTGAAGATCTGTACGCAATTGGAAGTTGATTCACATAACGTATTGGAGCTGGAGCGGCGATTAATGGAGCAGCAGCAGCTACGATTTGGGCATTTCTCAACTTGGCATTCTCGACGGCATTCAAATGTTCGGCTCTGGCACGTGCAACTTCAGGGGTATCCTCAACTGGACGTGGTAAATCACGAATATTTTCAACAACTCTTACAACTTGTGCTGGAGCGGATCCGGAGCGAATTTTAGCCTGTTCGATGGCAGCTAAATGAGCTGATCTGGCAGCAGCTACTTCTGGGGTCTCAGCAACTGGTAAAGGAGCTTCAGCTGGAATAGCTTCTGGAACCTCAACTGGTTTGGGTAAGTTTGTAGCAGAAACACGGAAACCACCAGCATCAGCGGTATAGTCGACAGTTTGGATTTTTCCTTCTGCATCACGATAGCTGTAAGATCCGCGGGTGACTCCATCCAAAGTCTTGACTTCTTGCTTAGATGATAATGGTTCATTGTATCCGTATGAGTATTGACCGAATTCATCCTGGGCATGATATTGCTGTTGGATCACTGGGGCGACTGCAGCACGAAGTAGGAGTGGTGAAGTGGTGTAAAGCGCGCTAGCTGAAGCGACCGCAAACAAGGCACAGAATGCAACAAAGAATTTCATGATGATCAGATGGGATAAGTTTTTGTTGTGTGAATGAATCTAAAAAACGCTGCTAGTGATGTGAACTAGTACTCGCTTCTGAGAACTCTGCTGGTATCTGGCAAAGTCTTCTCCTTTTATACCTACACACGACACCGTTCTGTACCTACTACGAGGATCAAGTTGTCGTCCAAGTAGTTCCGAATCAAAACAATTCAATTCACAAGACCTTGGTGTGAACCAGTGCAGACTTGTACGTCCAGGTGACTTTCAATTTCATGTGGTCATCCTTTGAAGAGGATGGGAGTGCTATGTGGTGCATACGATGATCAGTCCAGGGGAAGGTATGTAGGTATGCGGAAATCCCTTTCACTAATTGACAGTTGTTTGCGCCAGTCAACATTGTCCATTGCAGGTCATTGCAAGGTAAGTGAAGGCCAAGGGCCACATTGCTCTCGAGGGACTTTTTAGGAAACTAGTTCCTGATTTGTTGTTGCACGCTTCTGTGCCTGTTATGTTTTGCGAACGCACATGTGAAAGCAAAAAGATGTTCAACCTTGAAATACGGGTAATGCAACACTGCATTATAGCCAAGTCATGGATGGTGGTGGATCAAGAGAAACAAAATGTTGCAACAACAAAAATTAAATAAAAAAAAAAAAAACTAAAAATAAACCTGTCTCCGTTTTGTTTGTTTGTCGTCACCTTCGTTGGCTTATGTTTTTGAAGTGCGACAATTACCCTCGCCTTGGCTCCTCGACTCCAGCATAAAATGTCTTTAGGGAGCCTTCATTTACATGCAATTTTATCGTGGTGGAGATAGTGTAGTGCAACAGGAGTACATTGTTTTGTTGTTGAAAGAATGTTGTCTTCCTTGCAAGGTCTTAAAGGTCTCGAGGGTCTCGGGGGTCTTGGTATTGAACTAAAAAAGGGATTATCACTTATCTGAAATGGGAATAGCAGCCGGTGGGGCTTGCAATGGTCATGGGATGTACAAGGAAAGACGAACGTCTTTATGTGCCAGGGAATGTACCCAGTTTGTTGTGGTGTGGAATTCGGCGAAGCATTTGGTCTAATTGAGTTGTTTGTCTCGTAAAAGAGGGATATCCTCGAGATGTCGTAAATCACAGGGTTACATGGTAATCCCATTTGAATTTCTAGTCCTTGTCATGGGCTTTGAGATAAGTATTATTGGTTGAGAAATCAATTAGACAAAGTGTTTCGGAAATACAATATATTGATTCCAAGAGACTCGTGGATCGGGAATGGATTTCTCCATCCTTTAAAGTACTTTCTGACTGTTGATATGTATCTCAAGGGATACAAAGTGTTGTACACAAAGTGTTGTTTCAGTAGGTTTTTTTTTTTTTTGCATAGGAACCAATGGTCCCACGTCCTGTCAGATTCTTATTGACTAAAACCACCTCCAGGGGAATCTGTATGGTTTACAGCAGCCCAAACTTCTTCGGATTTCAACATATATTGAACAATGTTTCCCGGCGTTGGCCGTTCAACAAATTCTTCACACAATAAAGCTCTTTCGTTTGCATACCGCGTACATTCGAAGAAAACGTGCTCCACGTTCTCTACCGCGTTTATATGGCGATGTTAAGCAGGTTTGACCAGTTGCTGTTGATTGATACAGTACGAAGGCGTATATGAGCTAGCATAAGGTAGTGACACAGGCTCCCGGTCCGTTTCGGACGTCTAAGAGACAAGTTCGGCTGATCGCAATGTGGTCGGTCTGTTTGGATGTTCGTTATCTTTCAGTTGAGACCCAGTTTACGCTATGTCAGGTGATTCAATAATTAGACGGTTGGTGTTGCAGAAGTCCACAAACTGCTCGACGTTGTTATTCCGGTTTTTAACCGACCATGAACTCCCATTACGTGTTTAAGCATATTGTTGTTGTTGGCATTGAGATCTCTTATCACTATTACGTTGTCCCCGTCAAGCGTAGTATAAACTTTCCTAATCTTCCCTAGTGGCGTCTTCGATCGGAGTATAACACTGAATGGTTGATATTCTGCTTAACCTATTCCGGAATCTAGCCGCCAATATCCGATCAATATGGGGTTTCCAGGATATGAGACTACATCTTGCTTTTGGAGTTAGCATCAATCCTACTCTGAACTTTCAAGTACTCTAAGCAGGTGTACCAAAGTACAGCATGCCAGTGTATGACCCAGAATCAAGTTATCTTATCTCATTCAACGCCAAGATATCTATCTTATACGGCGTGAATTCACGCTCCGATTGGATAAATCTGGCCCTTTTGAAATGGGTCTAGGGGAATCTCAACTTTTTAAAATCGTATCGTTGTCCGTGTTCGATAGCCAGAAGTTGTCAATAAGCTAAGTTTATGTCCGAGGCATTTGTTGGCGTTTCGTGACACTCACTGGGCCCCAGACCAAACGACCCTAATCCTGTTTTTTGCGCGTCATCTGGCAGTCCTTGTTACGGTGGCAAATGAGTATAACCTCACAGTTTTGGTAATTCAACTCGCACAAATTCCAGGTGGAGCCCCCAATTAATCCATAGAGGAGGCTAATATGGTCCAGTCAGCTTGAAGTCTAATATACCTGTCCACAAGCTGACATTGAATTGAAAAGCTCTGTGTTTCACAGAGTGGAGCTTGCTTTCTTCCAGGTATGTACATTGTGCGGATTGCTACGAGGCTCTCGTTCACATGCTGGAAACTCAAGTGTTCGTGCCTAAGTCTGCCCCCAACAACAAATCGCCGAAGTAGATGTCGCAATACTCTATTTTTCGGGCCTATTCCATCGCCCGACAGTACGGACTGAATAGTTTTACTTGAATAGATATTCCCGGAACCAACCGTGACCCGTCAAGAACTGTGTAAGATAGTAATTCAGTTCGCCGTGTTTTCGTTTTAACTTTTTAGGACTCATTCCATTGTTGTTGCCACGCTTTTATACTGCGACTTCTTTCGAATTTATTACAATATTTAGTACAATGGGGTGGAAGTAATTGTGTGCTCTCCGACTTTTATAGTTATCGCCTCTAGAACCCTTCTAATCGTTTTGAGAACAGAATCCGTTTTATGTTCCGCGAGGCCTAAACTCATATCACGTAGCCAGTTTTTTATCAATGCTATTGCTTCGTTGCAATACAACTCGATTACTTCAAGTCGTTTCGCCACGACTTCAACAGCAATATCGTCCGCGAAACCTATAATGGCGGCTTCGCTGGGGACTGGGAGTCGTAGAATGTCGTCATACATCACGTTCCACAGTAAGGGACCTAACACTGATCCCTGTAATTTTATATAATTTTGCCCCGTCGTCAGAGTCGCAGAGGAGCAACCTATCGGTAAAGTAGCTCCTGATCAATCTTAATATGTACTTCCGTACATTAAATCTTTCGAGGCATTGTAAAATACGCGACCAGTTCGCCATTTTTCACGTCAAGTGTAACCACGGCGCAGTACTTTTTACTGCCTCCTTTGCATCGTCTACCTTCTATGGCTGATTGGGCTTTGTCTATTACGACTTTAATCGCGTCGATTGTCGATCGGCCCTTTCTAAGGCCGTCCTGATATTCAGCGAGTCCATCATTGGCTTTAATTACAATATAATATGATTCGCTATAATATTTTGCCCATAGTGTCGAGCATTCAAAGCGACCGATGTGATGAGGGCTCTTCGAGTGGTTTATTTTCTTTCGGTAAGAATACCAACCGTGGGTATTTCCATTGTTTCGGAAATATTCCCTCAATTAAACATGCATTATACATGCTAACGAAACGTCTAGGCGGGCCTTCATCGCTATTTTTAAGGCCCTATTAGGTATGCCGTCTGGACCAGGGGCTTTCGATCTTCTTCTACCCTCTCTATTACCGCGGTGAATAGGTGGTACATTTGGTACATTTGGTTAGCTGTAGATTCAGAGTTTTTTTTTACCTCTTTTAAACATAAGTGGCATATGGTAATAAAGGCAATAGGACAGAAAGAATTTATAGGGAATCATATTCTTAGCGTTTCAATCCGAGCTGTTACTAAACAGCTGTCTCCAGTTGCGCACTATGTTTCAAGAGCGTCCCTTAAGTGGTTCTTCTTTGCTGTGTCGTCGTTTTGGTGCGGATTTTAGGTTCATTGATGGTTTTCCCTGTACAGATCTTAGACATACGTGTTCCGTTTTTTAAAGTGACCTCGTTGCGTACGTACTCCGAAAAACTAAAAGGCCAACAAGAACGTAGAAAAGCTATACTCTTCTAATCTTGGTGGCCACACCTGACCACATCTGAGCCTCGGTTAAGGGCGTATTTATGATTTGTTTATTTACTTTACGTGGCACAACAGAGAGGGATAAAGCTGGGCCTAAGTCAGCTGCCTCCAGTTTTACACGCTAGGTTGCCTGAGTTAACCCTCCACTTACGTGCGCCACCTAAGTCTCGGTGTTCCGCTACTGCGCTGCGGTGTAAGTTATACAATACGCTTCGGCTGTGGAAGTAATGACGACACTACGGAGCAATACACTTGCAAATGTATGGCCTATGCTTGTATCAGGCTGCCGAGGTAATAGGTGCTGGTACTGAAGGGACTGAATCGCCTAACCATCTTTCTTCGGAAGACGAATAATTTAAATGAAAGGAACATACAAGGAAGAGTAGTAGGGACTAGTTCTTTGTCAGAGTTTTCTGTAAAAATATGGAACTTTCTCACTTCCTATCAGGTGCAGTTTGCCTTTTGCAAATCGCTTTTTCATGCTTCGAATGATCCATAAAATATGTATCTTTATATGCCGTGGATTCATGCTTAACGACCACGAGGTCATTTTCTTTCACATGAGTTCTCGCAGTTCTACCGGTCTCTTTTCTTTATGAAAGGTTAAACAATGCGGAAGATTCGTTGTTCCAGATTTTAGAGATGAGCTATTGTATGGTTCGTATCTGCTTTGGTTTTACTATGTGGTTCTCTTTGCTTATTTCTGTTCGGACTTTAAATTCGCAATGTTTGTTTTTTCTCCTAGTAACATTTCCAAACTTTAGTCTTCCGGAGGCACCTCACTAAGGCCTCGATTGGTAGCTTCTCGTGGCCTTTCGCTTTTTTTGTGAGGAGCCTAAGTTCTTCCTTTCGTTTTTGCTCGAGAGCCCTTTCTTTCTTTTTTTGTCGGGCCATTCTCTAAGCCTGCTTTTCTAAATTTGAGGTCTGGATTCGTTATGTCTGTTGGAGGGTGGCTGAAACCGATTACATTAAAGACAGGCTTTCGGATTGCAACTTGAAGGCTATGTTCTGCTATGTTCGGTACTGGCGAACTGTAGTAGTGTTTTGCTCTATTTGACTGATTTAATTGAAGATTTGATCTTCTCATTCAGGTCCCTCAATGGATACTAAGGTATGGAAACCACACAGTAACCTGGCGCTCTCCAGATGGACGAACCGTCAACCGAATCGGCCATGTGCTAATCGATGCGAGGCGCGCATCCAATTCTTGTCGCGACTAAATTCAGAGCTCGATTGTCCAACGAAAAGAAGCTGCGAACCGCCCAGAAGAAGAAATTCGACGTTGGCCGCCTTAGCACACCTGGAGTGGCCAGAGCCTACAGGGAGCGCCTGACTATGAGACTCTCCTCTGTGCCACAAACGCCAACAATCATTGGTGCCAGTATCGCGACACCATCAAGGAGGTATCCGAAACCACTGTAGGGTACCAGCCACCCTAGCCCGTGGTATGATAATGAATGCGTGTACAACAACACGGTGTTAGAAGAAGCACATAAGAAAGCGCTGCGGCGCAAAACAACAGCAGCTAGAGAAAAATATCGAGCCAGGAGAAGGGAGGAGAAGAAGATTTTGCGTAGAAAGAAGAGGGATTACGCAGCTTCCCAGCTCAAGGAGATCGAAATGTCGTGCGATCGTAAAACATCCAGAGGTTTTACAACAAAACCAAGCAACTGGCTGCTGGCTACAAAACCGGAACGCAGGCTCTTCGAGATAGCTAAGTAAATCAAGTCATTGAAGCATAGGGAAAAGTAGATGTGTTTAAGTAGCATTTCCAGCAGCTGCTTAATGGGCATCATGCAGAGAGAGTGATAGGGCAAGAACAGAACCCACGTCCACGCGAGGTCCGCGGCCTTAAAGTAAATGAGGACAAGACTAGGTATCTACATGCTATCAACAAACAAATTAACATCTGTCCACCACCTAGGACAATACGTCACTATTGATAGCAACAATTTCGAGGTAGTTAAGGAGTTCACCTACGAGTACCTCGGAATAAACATGAACTCCACGAATGACATTCTAGTGGAGACAAGGCGAAGAATTACCCTAGGAAACCGTTGCTGCTTGGGTTTGGCCAAACTATTGGGTTCAAAACTCCTAACTCGATGGACGAAATGTGTGCTCTACAAAACCCTTGTCCTGCCAGTTCTGCTTTATGGCGCCGAGTGCTGGACGATAAGCAAGAAGGGAGAACTGATACTGAGTTCCTTCGAAAGAAAAATACCTCGGCAGATTTTTGGTCCTGTGTGCCAGGAGGGCGAATGGAGGAGGAGATACAACCGCGAACTCTATGAGCTGAACCAAGGTGTGGATGTAGTCCAAAAAGCCAAAACACGTCGACTACATTGGCTCGGCCACATTGAGCGAATGCACAATAATGCTCCAGCTAAGAGGATCTTCGAATCCCAGACCCCAGGTACGAGAAGAGAAGAAGGACCGAACCTCCGTTTCAAAGACCAATCCATCGCGGATGCCAGAGCGCTTGATCAGGCCAACTGAAAGCAGCGTGCCCGGGATCGTAGGGCATGGAAGGCTGCAGTGTCTCAGGCAATCACTCTATACACGGGTCGGGAGCCCGATAAGTAAGTAAGTAAATAGTGAGGTATGGAAACCGTGGCTGACTATATAAGCATTGCAGTTCTCTGAAAAATCAATAAACCCGAGGTGATGTCGAGGAGGTTCTAGTTTCGATGGTATTACCAAACTGTCTTAGTTTGCCATTGCATTAAGGAGATTACTCGTAGGTTTTATCGAGGAGCTAATAGAAGCCACCTTTGGTAAATTCGCCCTTTTCTTCTATAGGGGCCTGGGAGTGTATTATTGGTGTGTACCTTTCACATGCAAATCCCTGGATCGTTGTTCTTTAATCATTTGCTATGGTCGTCAGTGAATCTGTCAGTGTATTAGCTCGTCCGTCAAATTATTGTACAAGGAAAGAAGAACATATAAACTCCACGATTTGAGGTTGACCATGCCAGTGTAGAAGAGCATATTTTAGAGACGCACAGAGTAGTTGAGTCCTGTTTAAAAAGGAGAACCACATGCATAGAAGTATCTGCATTAAATGAGTATTACGTGTTTTAAGATTTCAGTGTACACATTTTTTTCTAATTACTCTAAGCTAATTGAAATGCAAGCTACCGCATGGCTGCACGTTCGCATTCAGAAAATACAATTATTAGAGAAAACATGAAAAGTGTTAATTGCTACTCGCCCTTACACTTGTAGAAACAATTTCATAGATGCAATCCACGTCACTAACATTCATGTCACATCTGCTTTCGATATTAGTACGAGCACGTAGGTGTTAAGCTGGCAGTGACAAAGTGAACAGTGAATTTCAAGTCTAAACTGCTATTTCATGGATGAGAAACTTCTTTTCTAAATCGAGCAGTTACCTAATTTGAATAATCTAATTTCCTGGCACGAGCCTTTCAAGCTCCGACTGTTATACAATTTTCCCCACGCAAATTTCTCAAAGAATAAATCCATGCACACCTTACTGTGGCTGAGAATTCAAAATTTTGCGATTTTAATTCGGCGAGTGACGCAACTTTATGATCATAAATCTTTTACCTCACGCCATCCCTCCATTACACTGTTTGCTATTTATAATCAGATATACATACATATACCAGCGTGAAGAACTATGACTATGACATCATCTAGCATTGAACAAAAGAATGAAATTCTGGAACTGGATAGGTCTCCGGAACTCACATAGCCAAGCCAAAAATAACAAAGTTCACACGACAAAGACGAATAAGCTTCCGCAACTCGCAACTCGCAACAGATGCACATTGTTTTGATTGGAAGGCATTTCTGGGTGATTGAAAATAGGTCGAATCGAGTTCCTCAAGTTTTTTTTTTTCTAAAAAAAGATGTCTCGTAAAAATCTTTGTTGTCTGAGGGCTAGAAAATCCATACAGCCTGGTTGTCTACGACGACACAACATCGAAATGTATTCAAATTTGAGTGGCATTTCGCATACTCGTTTATGAAAAGTGAACTTGAGTGAGTCAACCAAATGGCGACCTTAACACTCAAAAAGCTTGTAGATGGTGTGGTGATACTCGTACTCGTACTCGTACATGCTGATAAAAGAAACTCGGACTGAGCTGATGTCATCACTTGTAATAGCTGTTCAGCGGTGCATACAGTGGGGTCAAATGAAAGTCAAACACTTTGTTGATAAAATATTTCTGACTCGTTGATAATAAGAACTTCGTCTATTTTTAGTCAGAGGTTTTTTGATTTCGGTTTCTAGTTTTTTATGCAAGGTCCTATCTCAAAAATATAGAATTTTTCTTGACATATTTTATGGGCACACATAAACGGGTGTTAAAAGGCTGATTTGGATTTGGACTTGCGATTTAAGGAAAACTCAGCCATATTTTCGGCATGTTAACAAATGGGCCATAACAATACGGATTTTGGCGAAATCCGGGAATGTAACCCTGAATCTTGTTTGTTCCCATTAATGAGGTTAAATTAAAGATGAATTCTGTGACTTCCTAAACCAAGCTATGACACTAAAATTATACCAAAAGATTTTAACGCAAAACTGGGTTAGGGGGCTGTCTTTGAGCGGGTTATAGAAGCCCGACCTGCATCACATCATGCCTGACAATGGGTTGAGAGCTGAAATCGAAGGAGACTGCCAGAATCATTGCCGATCACGTATCCCTCAAACATTCTCAAAATCCTAGAACTCATACAAAATCTATAGAAAACCAATTGGAATGCTGTCAACGAGCTAACATAGATATTGCTTCTAAGGTGATTGGTTCAAAGTGCCATAAAGAAATCTTTGTTGTGATGATGAAGTGAGCAGGTATTTGCAGCCAAAGAAGAGGCATATTAAAGGTTGCTTCGATGGACAAGAGCTACACGTTTGCTCTCCGAGCAGATAGTAAGAGCACAAGCTCCCTGGAAAGAAGAAGAAGTACCACGAGAAACGCGCGATCCAGGATATAGAGGAACAATACAGTTGAAATGGCTTTGGAAAATTTTATCAAAAAATAAACCTAACATGGCGCTGCCGGGCCGAAAAGGAAGCCTGTCTGGACACTCAGTGCTGGGAATGTGGAACGACTATATACGAGTACTATAATAAGAGAATAACGCCATCTCGTAGAATGAACTATCACTCAGGAAGAAGACCGAAAATTCCGACTATCCAAGCTAATGTCTTATAAGGCTGCCGACGGATTGGTTACTGTGCTATTAAAGGCATATGGTCAGAGGAAAGCGAAGGAACGTATATTTAGCTAAAAAAATCCTGGGTTGAATGCGTAATAAATTTCCCTAATATCGCCTATTAGAACCTTTTCGTTGTATGATGCAAGCGTCTGAAGCCATTCGTGAACACATCAGTGAGGTTTCAGGCCAGAAAGTGCACAGGCTTATAAATTTCAATCAAGGGGGGCAAATGAAAATACATGCCGTCATTGTAAGAGAGCGCAGCCACCGAGCTCTTGACCAAAGCATGATCATTAGAAGTCATATCATTAAGCACTTTGTCTATCAGCGCAGAAATCAGACACTGACTTAATCTTGTCTTAGCTGTTTATTTGGGTATAGAGGGAAAGCAGAGTCTTCTCGACTGCACTGGCCTTAACAAGATTCATATCAACCCGGTCCTGATCTTTGACGCACAGGCTTATACTTTATCGAAGGCGAGTTAAGAAGCACTTGGCTATTTCAATAGAAGATGTCGTTGGTATTGATGGAGAATATCGGAGGAGATTCAATCAAGGTCTGTACAGGCTGTACAGCGACCTCTGAGATATCTGGACTATGTAGAGCAAATGAAAATCACATCTCTGGGTCAAAGAATTCTCGAGGAGGAGGACAACCGCATCTAAGGTAGAAGGTAGCTAACGACAGATGGTGCTACCTAGGCAGGCTTGTTAGTTGAGGGCACTAAATACATTTACATATATTTGCCACATCAAAGAAGCTCAATATTTTTAAGTTAAAAGATGACGAATATATGTAGAATAAAGAAACGTATCCTTCTTGTGTGATTTCCACACTTGCGGATATTGTGGACAATAAAGCAGTTGACATCTGCCAAACCCCTCCTATCTAAGTGACAGCGATAATAAGTTAAAAACTTTTTGCTTTTCTTTGCGATATTTGTTTTCAGCAAATGTTCACTGGACGGAGGTTAAGTTAGACTGAAGAAACTGAAGGCAGAGGATATATGACCCCAGTGACACTTTGTCATGCATGAAAAATTCACCAGTGAACCTCAGCATTGTTCCGCAAACAAGCTCCAAAGCTTTTGGTTGAACATCGTTTTGGAAACAAATAAACAATATTCTTGAAGGGCGGCTAGAACGTGCACAGTTTGTTTTCCTTAGCACTTGACAATTGACTTAAGAGCAAGCATCGAAAAGAGCAGATTCGAATTGGGTTTCTCTACGTACTTAGCTGTCCAAAACTGTCCCCCCAGTCATCTTCGCTACAACCGCCTTGAGGGGCCATTTTGTTTGTGGAATCAAAGCACTACAACAGAGAAATGATTTAGGGCCTACATAACTAGAACTCATTACATAATCACCGAATAGCTACAACCAGATGCAAGCCTAAGGGACTTACGCAATAAAGATAGTTCTCCGCGGACTCGTTATCACTTTTACAGTAAGCATCGCACTATAATGTGTCATTTATGCCCAACACACTTCAGTGCTTGGCATAAGAGCTCCCATAAGCAGGCTATAATCTTGCCTACTTACGGACAGTAGGGAAATCACTGATCTCCGGACGTCGGGAAGTATGGTCTGCTGCCAGTTTGGGCTATCGTGCCACCTGAAAACTCTCTATCTTTCGGCGGTTTTATTTCCCGTGATTAATGTGATTTCGCACTCAAACAAGACTCAGTGAATTCAGACTTTCGTTTAATAGATATATGAAATGTCCATTTGACTAATAGATGGCTTTACTAATACAAATGGTTTGTGTCAATGATAACAAATATAGTATTTTGAGTAGCAACCATCTGTCATCAAAATCCAGTATGTCAGAGGCTGCGATTGCTCCAATAACATTTTTTTTGTCGTCTTAAAAATGTCGAATTGTATGCCAAATAAGGGCTATTTGCGGGCAGTTTTAATCTATTAATTGTTTTTCTAGGAGACCCCTGCAAAAATTCATCGTTTGTTAATGGAATTTTATGGTGAACATGCTCCTTGTGAATGTTGGCTTGTTATTTTCAAAAGTGTTGAACAAAGACAAATAAGTCGAAGATGCAGAATTGTGAGCTTTACTAAAAAAAGACTCGATTCAGACACAAGAACAGCCCCCGAAAGGATTGAAAGTTCATCGTGCACCTGTCATTAAACGTTTAAAAGACCTGGGAACGATCCGAAAAGAACAAAACGAATCGCTTCCGTCAACAATCGTAAAAACGACTAGAATATGCCTGAAGTCAGTTATTTTCCACCATGGCAATACAAGCTAAGTAAAAAAAACTATTTGAGAAGCGCTACCCCATCCGCCGTATTCACCAGATTTGGCCCCTTCTGATTCTTACTTGTTTCGACCGTTGCACCCCGGACTTTTGAAACAGCACTTTCATTCTTACGAAGAAGTGAAATCGGCTTGCTGAATGATTGGTCTCAAAACACAAGCAGTAGCACAAGTGCGGAGTCCATCAATTACAAGAAACATTGGAAAAGTATAATTGCAAACGATGGTCAATTTCATATTCCAACACTTTACATCCAGTGAAAACTTGCATTCTCAACTTAGGATAAGATTTTTCAGCAATCATATGAGCGCTTTCGCCCTTCTACCGATTCTTGGCAACATCATTCGTTGGCATATACTCGTATCTTATCTTGGAGGACAAACATAACGCTTAGCGAGTAGTGAAATCCAACATTATTTCTTTAAGAGACACTAAATTCCTTAATTCTGGCGCGAAAGGCCATCAAACCCTCAGTGTGTGTTATACTGAAGATAGACTTACTGTTCCTTTAAGTCTGGTAAAAGCAGAGACGACATATTTTCGAGGAAGATTAATACATCCCACTAACAACGCCTACGATGTAATTGGCCCAATCAAAGGGCGTTATTATCAGGAACCCTGATGACGGTGACTTCATTGCTATGATTTGTTTTTACACTACCAGTTGTCGACGTTTAGTTCAAAAGTTTTGTTATTCCGCCAAATACATTATTTTTGAGAAATTTGAGTGAAAGCCTATTTTTAGTATACTAATCATAGATTACCTCCATTACTGCCTACCTTTAGAGCAGACGGTAGCTAGGCATTATTCAACAGACAGAATAGCTACAATATCTGCATATATCTAAGAATTGTCGTTAGCCTCGAGCAGTGAGTCGACCAACATCTAACATATCAGTGGAGGCAGAACACTACCTGAAGGGGTTACCTTCATTTACCCCTACCATCCGATATCGACCGCAGTCAGCGCCCACAATCATTATCCCAATAATTGATTTCCTCCATAAAGCTAGTGATTTGTCTATCGGACGTATTTTCATTGATCAATACTTTTATTACCCTCTATTTAGGTAAGAAAATGCGTTTTCGGCATATTTTGTTTTTTTTTTCGGAAGATTTGCAGCATGTATGGAGAATCGGCTTTAAGCGCTGAAACGAGCATTGGTTTACATGCTTTCGTTTAGGAAATCCAGACAATACTGATGCTATTCGCTCTGGATGTCCATCAATCACAGAAGACGATCAAATCTTAGCTCCAGTTAGCATTGACAGGCATTTGATATTCGCCGTACGAGATCATGGCGCGCTCCTGACGAAACCACCGTCATGTTGAGCATTAGAGTGAGGTTGCTCACACGCAATCAGAGAGTAAGTGCCATTAAATTTTGCTCCCAGCTCGATACTTTAGAGTAGGAAGTGGAAGAAAAACAGCCAGAGTTGGCAAACAGGAAGGGCGTTGTTTTCCATCATGACAACCCCAGACCACACACGGCTTTAGTGACAAAACAAAAACACCCACCGTGGTCTCCAGACCTAGCGCCTTCTGACTACCATCTGTTCCGCTCGTTATACGAACTTATGCGTAACGAGTTTCCCATTTTTACTGCATCGCTGCTACTCCGCTTATGGGGTTGGCTAATGTCGCAGAATGCAGAACGCAGAAGGCGTCTACATAATGCTCGGTCCTGGATCGCTTCAGTGGTTAGCCCCAGGTGTTGTTGCGCAAATGATTCCTGAATTTTCCAGCCATTTCAACCATCCCACACTCACTCTGTGGTTTAAGTCGTCGTCACATTTCGCTTCCATGTTAACGATTGATCCTAAGTACTTAAAGAAAGTGCTTTTCGGAAGAACTATTCCGTCTAACATTATAACTGGAACAGGTCGCAACGGATGTGCAAATGGGCACGTCAAATACTCCGTCTTTGAACGACTTATTTTAAACCCGCATTTTTCCATGAATCTAAGGCGTTCTGCAAATCTTGGACGTTATCGCTTCGTATAACTGCGTCGACAGCGAAGAGAATTGCCATTACATTTGCCTCGCGTATGCAGTCTTTTAAAAGATAGTCGAATACTACGTTAAAGAGGAAAAGGCTAAGTACGCTTCCTTGACTTTAACTTTAAGTTCTCTCGTTAGTTCAGCAAAGTTTTTAACCGCAGTTTTAACTTTTCCGTACATATCTTGTATTATTCTAACATTCGTTTCCGGTACGTTTTGAGACCTCAGCGCGGCCCATATGAGATCCCTAGGCACTCGATCGAATGCTTTCTCGAGGTCGATAAATACCATGTGTTAATCCTTAGACGAATCTCGGTGCTTTTCCATTATTATTCGTAGGCTTTGGATAGCGTCCACCGTCGATCTTCCTTCAACAAATCTACACTGGCTATTATCGAGCTTTATTATTTGCCGAAGACGTTCGTTTAAGACTTTTTCGACGATTTTCATTGTGTGTGACATAAGCTTGATTGAACGGTAGTTGTTGCATTCTCGAGTGTCGCCTTTTTCCTTGTACTCGTATAATGGAACCAAGAAGCTACTTCTCCATTGATTCGGCATAGGTTGTCCACATTTAAATTTATTTAAAAGTTTCGATAGCCAAACGCTGCCGATCCCCTCCATCTTCGACCAAAACTCTGATGGAATGCTGCCTGGTCCCGCCGCCTTCCCCCGCTTCATTTTTCCGATTGCTTTACTTATTTCTTCGATTGAAAAGTCCGAAACTTCCTCCTCGAATAGACCAGCTGTCGGCACGATATCACGTGGAAACTGTTTGTTAAGCTGTTCCGCTGTCTCCGAAACAATTTAGACAGAAGGCTATTCAATTCCGAAGTTAAGATGAAAACGTACCTGTACAGTTTTTTTTATCCATAAGTCTGCTGACTTTTACAAAAGAGGCATAAAGTTGCCTCTTCGTTGGAAGAAAGTAATAGACCATGATTGACAATATCTGATGGATTAAATATAAGCTCTTATACCAAAAATGTGTATTTAACTTTAACACTGAAAAGACGCATAACTTTTTGAACAAAAAAAAAAAAAAACACTGTGGCGCTGGCAGCCCGGTATGGGCCATGGCCTAGCTTCTTGACACTCATTTGTGTTGCTCATGTTTTCATTTTTGCCACATCTGAGCGGGGCCTACGGTTTATGGCGGAGTCCGAACGGCACTCCTTAGAAGCTTTTTCGTAGGCAATTTCTTACTTTCGGGAGTTTGCCATTGCCCGCCGAATGGATGATGGCGATTTGAAAAATTGATGGTGACCCAGCGAGGAATCGAACCCAGACTGTCTGCGTGATAGTCCAATGAGCTAGCTATCGCGCCATCGCCAACTTTTTGAACAACCTTAAATATAACATTAATAGGACCGAAGGACTGGGCGAGCCTATAGACCTCATTTTAAATTTTCAGTTTAGATTGAAGACTATGTCTAAAGCTACCAGCAGCTGGTCTTCACGTTTTTGCAGTATAATTGGTATATTCCGCCAGTTTTAGGTGACTTAAACCCATCAAAGTAGAATAGTGTGTTTGAGGAAAATATCCTTCACCACAATCGAGGCGGAAAGTCTCTTTGTGCCAGCAAGTTGTCTGAGTGATTCAAATCTGGCTAAACTCTGACTTCTGGTCTCACCGAGTGTTTTGAAGAAATCGGAAGAAGCGTCTTATAATATTTGTTCTGCGATCTGTAAGGACTCCAGCCTTCATCCAAATTAGACATAAATGACTTTTTTTCAAGGCTTCTAGTTCCCGCTGCAAATCAACGTTCCACAATGATATGGGGGATTGCGTGCTACCTGAACACATCAGCTCAACACTCTTGATGTGTTCACCGCTCAAGACAGTTTACGCTATCTATTGATATATCTAAGTTAAGAAGGCTTTTTCAATTTGCTAATCTTCGCCTAAAAGTGTTTTCAGTTGGTTCTCCGCGCTATGGTTTGCTTCAACAGGCTTGAGACCTCGCACTAAATTCTGATAGTCTAACGATTGAACGTAGAAGATAATTAGTACGTGTAGATCGTATAAAGACTGTGGGACTTAAGAGAATCCATAAAATATAAGGCAGACGGCGTTAAATGCATCGCCAGAGTCTGGGAGCTAAGAGCGAGTTTTTATTTGTTTGAAAATTTAGCGCCACCTTAGAAAGAAAAGAAAGTGTTGGATCATAGATAACAATCTTTAATACTGCGACTGAATTATTGTTTTCAACAATAACCTGTCCTATCTTATCTTAAAAAGTGAAATTTAGACCGAAGTGTGCTCAAGTAATAAACTCTTTTTTATGTTATCTGAAATTGATAACGAAAATGTCAATTGATTGGGCAGATATTGCAACATTTTTTGCAATACAGACTTCTAACACATGTTCAACAAGATAAGCCGAAGATATCCAAACGAGAAGAGCTTTCATTAATTAACAACTGATACCAACCAATCGCACAACTTTTCACCTCCACTGTGTTAGCTTTCATTTCCTGAATTACGTATTCAAGTCACATATTAGATATTTCACTGTGCGCAAATGTTGTGTGTATGTTGTATCCCATCAGAGAGTGCTTGTATTTTGGGGAAAAGCTACTCAAACAACCTAAGGGTGACATGCCATCTGTAAAATGCACTCATTTTCATTTCATTTCATTTCCACTCAATTCATTTCCACTCAACACATTCTCAAACGAATGGCTTCATTCAAATGGTATCGCAACCCCAGTCGAGACAAATCAAACGAATAGAATTGCGCCACTCGTTTTTGTTCGCCTGAGTTTGATTAGTTTTTTGTCGAAAACAAATTTTTAGTTGAATCCCGTCAACGGCTTAGTTTGTAGTTTGTCGTAGTTTGCTGTAAGTTTCGCGGTTACTGTTTGCGTTCAGGAGAAATCAGAAAAAAATAAGTGCAAGTCCATCAAAGGAGGTGTGAAGTTTTCATTTTGGATACAAACAAACTGAAAGGTAATTTGAAGTGATTTATGGTTGGGGTGCAAATTGTATCTACAAAGAGATACAGTTTCTAATCCCCTTAACTCAACCCTCTGGGAAGTGATTAACAGTTGAGTAAACAGATACATAGCGAATCTAGTTTTGTTTACAAACAAATTGAGGCTACTGAGGGCTTAGACTGCACACATCGAGGTCGTATACGTAACATTTCAATTTTCCACCCCTTTGCTCATTTGAAAATGAGATTGAAATGCATGACGGAACTGCATCTAATTTCATTTCATTTAAATTGATGCATCTGTACTTTGAATAAAAAAAAAAAAATAAAAGAACTCGCAGTCGTATCTCTCTACTCTCGATAGCATCATTGGCATCGCATCGCCTTTTGGATGATGTCGATGGCGGGATGATTAATGGTTTGTAAGGACATGCGCAGAATGTACCAGGGGGCTGGGGTATGCCTTTCCGCTGTGATGTCATTTTGTTTTGGCTTCCAAAGGACCACACACACATACATATACTTTTCATGCATACCAAACGAAACAAAGTGAAAGTTTCGTTTTGACACGCAAGAAAAAGGAAAGTCACTTCCTGGAGGATAAGGCATTTCTATGTCGATGTTGAAAATAAAAATCGAGAACAGTGGGACGTGCTTGTTCAAATTTGTTTTTTAGGTCATGTTTCCTTGTTTAGACTGTGAGTATTGTGTTTTGTTTTCTGTTTTTAGTTCAGTTCCATTGAGAATTGTTTATTCACTGAGAGAAGGTAATAATAAATTAGCTAAACCTTTTGACCACACCCTGTGATACAGTGTCGTTGGGTAAATAATTCGAGAATGGTCACCCGTAAGTTTCTGCCAAGTGATTAGCATTGCTAAGCGATTTTTTTTTTTGTTTTGAGTTGTAAATAATTACACAAGATAGTTAGTTACAAAATCGGTGTGTGTTGCATAATTGTTTAGTCGTTTGGTGGCGTTTTGGATCTGTTTTTGGGGCTGGGTAAGCCATTGTGACGCGGAAGTGATTTGGTTATTTTGGGAGACGATAATAAATCATCATTACATACAGACACCCGGTATGACTGTCTGGAGTTTTGACTCAAAGCCAATTTTGAGTTCAATGTCAATTGTGTGTTACGTGATCATTAGTTGGTTTGTTGACAAATATGTACTTACAGAGACGCGATACCGTCAATTAATGCGGTCATTAACTATTTTTGAGAGAAGATACCATGGGAAAAGATTTTCAAATGTATGATGTCATATTTTGAATAAATACTGCCCGATAGATAGATAGAGTCATAACTGGTTTTGAAATACTACAATCTTGTATTTTTATCTTTTATAATAAATTAGCTGTCAGAAGTAGATGAAGGGCTTTTCTTGTGGGGCTTTGCTAGTGGCTTTCTTATTTAATCGTAGACCGTGAGTACAAAGAAATATTTGTCGATTTGTTCTGGATTTCAAATTGAGTTCGATGAAGTGATTAATTTATTGGCATGATGCTTAGGAAATACAGGTTTGTTGAGAAATACTCGTTGAGAGGACTTTGTTGGACAGCAAGACCTGTTCGCGATGAGGTCATTGCAAAGAAAGGGGAGAGTCTTGACTTACTGCTATAATTTCGTAGTAAGTCACTGATGTTGATGGCACTCCTAGTGCCATTACCTTCTTTCTACGGCATCACTATGAAGGATGCTTTTTCGGTTTAAAAAAAAACCTAATATATTCCACACGCATTTGTTGTTTCAAATGTTGGATGGGTTTCACACAGTATCATACCAAGCAATTGTTTGCTCTTAGGTGCAGTCCTAGTTCTGATAGACAATAGGTACACTAGAAATGAACTTTCGGCTAATTCTTTACAAAATGGAAGAAGACAATATGTTGTTTAAATGCATCACCATCCGTTTGTCTAATGGATATAAACCACCACCGTGTTGTTGGGCTTCAGGTAACTTAAAGAAGTTTTCGACAAGACAAGTGACTTCATACAGAGGAGTATTGTTTGGATCTTACTTACTTACTTTAAGCGGCGCTACAGTCCGGGTTGGACCTGGGCCTCAGTCAACAAGCTTCTCCTGCCAGCTCGATCCCTGGCTAGTTGCCTTCAGTTGACTGCAATAAGTTGACTGAGGTCCCCTCCACTTGCGTGAGCCACCTGAGTCTTGGCCTTTCTTAACTGCGCTGTCCCTCGGGAGCGGATTCAGAGACTTCTCGGACCGGGGCATTGGTGTTCATACGCTCTACATGACCCAGCCATCTCAGTCTTTGGATCTTCACTCTTCTGGTTAGGTCGATGTCGCTGTTCAGTCCATGCTGTTCGTCATTGTATCTCCTCGTCCACTCACCATCAATGCAGACGGGACCGAAAATCGCCAGAAGAATTTTCCTCACGAAGCTGCCAAGAGCACCCTCATCCATTTTTGACAGTGTCCAGCCTCTGCGCCATAGAGCAGGACAGGGATTATTAATTCTTATATCGGAAAGCTTTTGTTATTCGAGAGAGGACTTTGCTATTCAATTGCCTTATTAGCCCAAAGAAACAGCGGTTACCAAGAGTTATTCTTCGTTTGATATCAGCGCTGATGTCGTTGTCTGTAGTTATAGCGCAGCCTAGGTAGACAAAGTCCGTAACTACCTCAAAGTTATATCTGTCGAGGGTGACGTTCCACCCGAGACATCAGTGTTGGTTGTCCTTTTTGCTTGACAGCATACTTATTCTTCTCCTCATTGACCGCTAAACTCGTTTTCGCCGCTTCCGTCTCAATACTCGCGAAAGCGCCACTGACATCACGCTGCTTTCTCCCGATTATGTCAATATCGTCGGCGTATGCGAGTAGTTGGACAGACTTTTGAAAGATAGTGCCTCTTGTATTTTCTCGTGAGTTTTGCACTATTCTTTCAAGTACGATGTTGAAAAAATCGCATGACAGCGCATCGCCTTGTCTAAATCCTTTCTGGACAACAAAGGTCTCGGTGAGATCTTTACCGACCTTGATGGAGCAGCGTGCATTCTCCAAAACTAGACATTGCTCTGTATAGCTCGTCTCTATAGATGCTGTCATACGCGACCTTAAAATCGATGAATAGGTGGTGTGTATCGATCTGAAGCTCATGGGTGTTCTCCAAGATCTGTCGTAGTGTGAATATTAAGTCGATGGTGGACTTTCCTGGCCTGAAGCCACACTGAAGTATGTTTTGTTGCACATCATCGTCATCGCCTTCTTCTTCATCCCTAAGGATACTCGGGTCTGTGGGAATCGCCACTTAATCGTAGTTGACGTCGAGATCATCCTCTTCATTTAAAATATTTTCTAGGGCAGGTACTAAGAGAGATTGCCTCGAATGGAGACACCGGGCGTAATAACCCATTTATGACATAAATGACCTGCCTGCTAAAGTTGCAGGTGGCATGACTTTAATTGGCCGGCAGTTCAAAAGACTGCAGGGTTACTCTCTTAGTGTCTTATCCGGCATCAAAGTGTGATAGGCAGAACTGACTTAGTATCATGCAGCACTTGCTGTTAGGGTCATGATAGTATCGCGCGGCACTATCTCCGTGAGTATTCGATCTACACTCGCATTTCCCAACAGATATTCGGAGCCGAAGAGGTGGATACTGGTATTTTTTACACTTTATTTATGAAACCATTATTGACGCACTGATAAATTTAATTTAAAGCACCAACACAAGTTAGCAGGACAATAGAATATTTCTCGCTTTTTTGCAATGTTTTTCGTTCTGTCAAGAGTTTAAAGCTATCTAAGCCGATAATCTCACACTCAGTATCTTACCCTTGTTTAGGAAGGCTTGACTTAAACCACTCGAAGGGATGATGTTCCGGAAATACCGATGGAATTTTAATCTACTTTCAATGGTCTACGGCAACATACTACTATGAGAGTGCTAAAACGATGAATGCTTGTTGGGAGCTTTCTCAAAATCTTTCGTTTTTATACGATTTATTAGCTGCCCTCTGAATTTATGCCGAAGGAAATCATAATAACGGTTTGATAGTCGGTATAAGGTGTATTTTAATTCGAGGTATTGATACATTGCTAACAATATTTGATTCGATTAATTTAATCTTCTTGTAAAAATATAGTCAAAGCTGAAGTATTTTTGAAAAAAAAAAACAGCGTTATCACTTGTAAACCCTCGGTGGATCAAGTTTGTAACAGTGTAATGCGGAGAGCTGAAACTAAAGTTGGTTTCCAGATACATTCATATTTTTTACATCCACACAGTATTTGTATTATGTTCTCAACCACTTGCAGATCGTCGCAGAATCTACAAATGTCTGTATCTGACAATTATAGTCTCTTTGCGTATTTCAGCAGGAGACGATGGGTGTTTTCATAAACGCCAGACTAACGAAGGCATGGGTTAGACATGTTCATTAATGCAGATTGACGATCGTATTAACTTAGATGAACTACATTATCTATAGTACTGTTCATAAACGTCGAAATGTCATCGATGTCGGTCAGATTGTGCAGTGTGAAGAATATTTTCTCAGATTCACAAGACTTTTCAAAATTTTATTCCTCTTTTTTGTTCGAGAAATGTTTTTTTTCCGTCATTAACTCAAAAATCAAACTCCGAATCGTTTGCTTTCATTGCATCATTGCATTTCTGACGTGTATGAACACTTAATGACCGATGACAATTGGACTAAAACAGGCCTGCCGACATTCTTCAGCGTGTGTATTGTGTTCAAAAACGCATGAGAAAATAATTGCGATTGTACTAGCGCAGATTTCCGACGTTTATGAAAACACCCATTGTTCTGTCAGGATTCCTATTAATTTCCTAAGCTTGTCCTTGTCCTTCAAGATTTGACCACCTTAGGTTAGCAGTCTTTATGGTCTTTTCTTCGATAGCATCCCTTATTATGCAGAAGGGTGGTTCGATATTGGCAACCTCACCATTATTGAGGAGTCATCCTCTTCTTGTAAGAACATCTGCTTGTTCATTTCCCTCTATACCGCAGTGTCCTGGCACGCAGGTGGCCGTGGTGTAGTGGTACTAGCCATCGCTTCTCACTCGAACGGTCAAGGTTCGAATCCTACTCATGACAAGTTTTTCATTTGTGTAATTGGAACTCAGTCAGAAAAATCTGCGTGTGAAGGCATAACACTGGCATGTAGATGTGGCTGTGTAGAGTTTCAAGCACAAAACAACCGTTAAAATTTACAACCTGAATCCATTCCGAGTGAAGAAAAACTATCCATCCTATTCGGACTGAGAGTCAATATCGAAACCAAATATATCTGAGTTTCAAACCACTACATCGCAACAATGCTTTCCTTTCTCCTCCTTTTATCTTTCCGCCTGCATCCTGGCGACAGTGAAAGGGTATCATAAAACCCCTTGAGGGGCGCGTAAATTATATATAAAAAAAAAAAAAACGCAGTTGAATCATTATGATTAGTTAATAGAGAATAGATGCATCGAATTCAAAAATTCGAGATCTAGGCTTTGAGGAGAAGCTCTACAAATCTGCAAATGTTCTACTTGAACTTAGAAGGTTTATTGTTCAGAACCTAAAGCATACGTTTCCCAAATATATAAATGAAGAGTCTATCTATGAACAACTGCTGCAGATCGACCGTTTGTGATTGTCATACACCATCACTTTCGTAACAGCCTTACGTTGTTAAATGTAAATTTGCTCCTCACTGGCCTCACTTATCTCTATCATGGACTTCAAATCTGTTTGAACTTAACGTGTCACTTGACAGACGTTCAAGTTCTTTTCCATTTTCTGTCAGTGTGAAGGAATTTTCGGCAAGACATAGCTCTTCTTACATGATCTCTCGGACCTATGATATAGCTCCAATTCAACTCTATGCGTTGGTGTCTGGTGGTGTAAGCTCCAAAAAAAGCTTGCTTCGATTACATGGAATCTATCTTTAGCACGGCTGAATCGCTACAGTCAAGCTGTGATTCCAGATTAATTTGAGAATACAAGGCTACTCTCGGAGGGCTGAATTCACTAAGCCTTGATTGGGTTCCAGTTCTCAATGGGGTCGTGGGAAAGGAAGTCGCCTGTGAACTTACTATAAAAGGCTCAAAGAAGAGTTTGCCGACCCGAACCCGCGTAAAGACTTTTTCCGTGCCTGATAAGAGCTTCCACTGGTAGTTGGATTTTCATGGTAGCATAACTGCAGAGGATGCTTCTGAGCTATTGTAAGAAGTTCGAGGTTTTCCTACTGCCCCTTACTGAAAAGGGCTGTGGTTGGTTATTGATGTTGTTACGCCTTTCCTAAGTACTTATTTATGATTAAGCATGCTAGAAATAAACGATTCAACATCACTGTGGCAGTGATGATGACACTGCTCAGCACTATACGTATCTCTGTGAGTGTCTCGTATTAAGTTTCAGGTACTTGTTGCTAGTGTAAGGGGTGCTGGTACTGGACTCTTACTCATATTTCTTCAAAAAACAAACAATTCCAGCAAATGACACATGCAACGAGGGCAATGAAATAGTTTTTTGGCCAACAGAAAGAAAACAATAAAAAAAACTACTTCAACATGGACCGATAAGAGTACTGAATCCAAGGCAATCAACAAAGTTGGTTTTTATTCTGATTGAATCGAAGTGTACGATAACGTATTTTACCAAGGTTAGATACCCAAAACACTATTGGATCACTATTCATTACTCAGCCTCATATAGTACAATACATCGATAGATGAACTTGTAACAAGCTGTCATTATAAAGCGGGTCAGCTGGATTGAATCAGAAAAGAACTGAAAAATTCAAATGGAAATATTCTCATGGCCTAGTATATGCTCTTGAACTGTTACAACGTATTCACTATTAAACACTACCAGCATTCAATTATGTCATCCACGATGATATACGAGTATACTCAATTTTCTCATTACAAATTCATTTGAATTTTATTGCCCGATGAAATTGACCATGAAGAGAACTTGGTATTCGGTTTAGTATTACAATTTCCAACCTTTTGAAAATAACGTGAGTTTTTCAAATAAAATGCCATACTATGGGGGTGCATCATATAAATTATTACACCCTTAACAAATTCTTAAGAAATAGGTTTTTGACATTTTTAAATATTCATATGAGAACAATACAAGCTGATAGACGAATTTATTAATTCCAGAAACTAGAATTCTTTAAATCATTTCTAAGTAGTAATGAGCTCTCGGACTACAAATGAGAAGAATATCTATCAAATGATGACAGTAAAAAGCTTTTTTATAAATTATTTTTATCAGCAGGCATTGATTTCCATCTTTTGTTGGCTAAAAGATATATTTTTGATTTGTTTTCTAAATTTTTAAAGAAATCGCCTGAAGTGTTGTTGAACTTAGAGGACATTCATAGCCGTGACATAATTCGAATTTATTTTCTAAGATCAGGCAATTTTTGTTCAAGAGGCACTTGATAGTTTTTTGAGATTTTTGATAGTTTTTCCATAGGTTGAAGTACGAAATATGTTACTTTTTGTGTGTAGTTTGAGTGTATAATTGGCAGACATACCTCCTTTTTGGTCTGTTGAGTATCAGCTAATTATTCACGCACTTAAGATCTTAATGTCTTGCATGTACGAATAAAAAATTGGTGATATACGGATCATGACTAACGAAGCATGACTGTGCTCAATGGTCCATTATTGTTCTTGCCAAATATGTTTCAGATACAAAAACGCACCAAAATAAATAGTGTTTTTATGTAGTACTAGCTGACCGGCTGCGCTCGTGGGCATAAACTGTTTTAGTTGCAAATTCTTACGCGTGTACGTTTATATTTTAAAAGTTTCTTAATTTTATTTATTTCATTCGATTTTTTATTGAAATTAATTTGCGAAGTTTCAGATTCCACACCCCTAACATGTTTTTTTTTTTAAGCCCGAGTATTAATATGAATAGCAATGGAGCTGTCAATTTATTTGGTGGTGTTTCGAAAATTTTAGAGATGCCAATGCGTTGCCTTATTTGTGAAACACCTCTTTGTAAACTATGTTTGCCGTTTTTCCCTCAGGCTGTAGAATGGACAGATGGCGGGATGGGTTAACTCTCGAATATGCCACATATAGTTGGCCATGAGAAAGTAGTCTGGCCTTAAATCAACACCATCCTTCTTTAAGGACTGACCCTGAGCCTTAAGGTCCATTCACAGCCAGCGAACTGCGACCTGCGAATCGATCCAGTTTTCGCAAATTTTGACGTTTCTTTCACAGCCTCATTTTTTTGGTCGTAGAAGTGTGCGGCTGTCGATTGCAGCTGATTGAGAAATAAACAAACCATTTGAGGTGGATTCAATTCTTGGTATGTGGAACGTGAATAAATCTTGACAGTTCGCACCGAAATTCAACTAGTCGCGGGTAAATTTTAAGAATGTGATTTTCTGAATAATACTCTGTGAAATCATTTGTGTTTGGTTTTTGAAACCTAGATGTATACGCCCTACTTCGTTTCCCGTGTTGTAATTTAGATTTTGGACTTATTAAATGTGGTCAAATTGGCTTGGTCGGAGTTCGCACGCTTGCAAGTTCGTTGGCTGTGAATGGACCTTTATTTATAGTCATGACAAAACAGACATTAATTGGGAATTGCAGTCTTTTTAAACAAAACGGGGGTAATCAGATGGAATAAGCGGGAAGCGAGGAATGAACACTGTTTTTCCTTGGCCGCATCCAGTAAGGATTATCGCCACTATCAAATTTGTTGCAGTGCTTTTATCTGCAATCTGGTCCTATTGACATTTTTGGAGGGTTTAAATTTCGTAAGAGTATAACAGGTGCGCCTACTTTTAATATCAATTTGGGTAAAGAAATGCTTGGGTGACTAAGAGTGTGTAGTGCCATATATGGTAATTGGTTTGGCACTGACGTTTTTTTTAAATCGGGATAAACATTTTCAGTGAGCGCCCTTATGTCGCTCATGCTGTGGCACAAACTATGGGGAATTTCTATATTTCCATCCTACTCTTCTATGATTCCCTCGCCTATCTTTAGAAGTTGTTGCGCAAACTCTTCTCCACGCACGTCATGTCCCAAATGTACTCTCATATTTTTCTTAAGGTGTAACTCCTTTGTTTTTGGCCACAAGTAGGATGATTTGAGGCAAGCCTTTATTTCGCCTGCACGTGAAATATCTGAATAATACTTCAACACATTTCCTTATAATGCGGTCATCGACAAATTTGTACGCCAAAAATTTCTGTTGGTAGGCACAATTTAACGGAAAGCTGTAACACATTGTGGGCGATTATATGATGAATTATTTTAGCATTACTCAGTCTAAGGACAATGAAGAAGGATAATTTATATCTTAACTGAATCAGCGGAAAAATAACTAAATTCACCTGTTTTTTATTTTTTAAATCCGATGAGCCATTATTGAGCTAGGGCTGTGTAAACAACTTTTAGTGTCAGGAAATTCAATCTCAACCCCCTTTATGCCACTTAGACCTTGAATATCTGAAAATCCGTTCTTATCTCGCATCTAGGCAAAATAAAGAATAACTGTACGAAATTTCAAGTCCCTACGTCTAGCAGTTTTTGAGAAACCGTGATGACAAGAATAAATGGACTTGCTTTTATATTAAAAGGTGTTTTCTTAGCTGCATTGGAAGTTTCGATGGTTGTTGTCTATGGTTTGACAGCCGTCAATATCAAACTGTGTTGACACTTCTGTTCAACAAATTGTGGAAATTTACTTTGAAAAAAAATAAATCTGTTCGTGACTTCGTCAATTTCACGGTCAACAAAATCGGCCTAGTGAACAAGCAATTCGTGCAGTTATTGATCGTTTTCGCACTTATTTTACTCTTCTCGATTCAAAACCATCAACAAGACAAAGAAATGTGTGTACCGAAGAGAAAATTGCTGCTGTAGCGCGAAGTATTGAAGAAGACGCCGAAATGTCGTTACGGTGAATGGCGAGCGCTGCCGAGTCATGCTGACTGAACAGATACAGCGCGCTTAGCCATCAATTTATTGCAAAATCAATTTGGTGTCAACTTTATTTCCAGAAGTGATCCTGTTAACTGACCCCCTCGTTCGTGCGACTTATCGCCTCTCGAGTACTTTTTATGGGGCTATATTAAGTCATTGGTTTGTGCCGACAAAGCATCTTGAAGCATAGGTTGAAGCATGGTTTCGGAGCTCTTCCTAGGCAACCTAACTTTACGTCAAATGCAAGAAAGCTAATACGGCTTCGTGACAAGGCTTACCGTAGACGGAAAACCTATCCGACGTCTAATAATAGAACTAGGTTTGTCGACTTGAGAAAAACCACTACTACCGAAATTCGAAAAAGTTTTTAAAGTGCCAAGCTTAATGTGAATAACAATTTTCGCGATCTCTGGAAAAATTGCGTGAGCTCGCCCTTGTTAATAAGAAGACGTCTCCACACAGTATAGACATCGACCCGAATTTGTTTAATGATTATTTTGGTGCACCTATACCAGACCTGACTCTTCCTTTTGACGAATCTGAGGATACTTGCAGTTCAAATATACTTGTCGACTTTGCTGGCACAAATCGGGAATTGTGTCAATAAATTGAATGAGGACTTAAAGACGATAAATCTTTGGACAGATTCGAATGGCCTTCTATTTAATCCTAAAAAGTCTCTTTGATTACCGATCGTCAAGAACATCGGGGTTGTTGACGAATACCCTGATATTTACTTATCTCCTACAGAGAAGATTATTTTATATACGATCAATTTTAGGGTGTTCGCTTCAACTGTTCCTGAACTATAGTTACTGCTTATTTCTTGCAAATTTAATAAATTATCAGAAATCCAATTTCCAAGATCTTCCAGGACATTACTTAAATTTTTCTTCTCATAACTTTATTAATTTTATGTTTTTTTATTCATCTTAGTTTAAACTTTATAAGTTTATACTTTTACTCAAATTCGCAAAGAAGTGGCCGCAAATGTACTTAATTTTAAGGAATAAATACATATAAATATAATATATAATAATATAAGTACTACATGAATAAATATAAATTTTATACTTTTAAGGAACACTTTATTAGTGTTGGCTTCAATATACTGTTTAGTTGGTTTTCATCATAGATGGGGCTACAGTCAGGGATAGATAGTTACAAATTTAGCCCAGGTGTCCCTCTGAGGTGGAATAGAAAACTCTCCGAGCCAGGACACTAGTCTAAATGCTTTCAACGCGACATATCCATCAAAACGAGATTGTCTGAGCAATTCTGAAGAGGTCGGCATCGTCTCCTCAAGTCTCCAGCGACGAAAATGGGACCCATAATTACCCGAAGGATTTTTCTTTCGAAAAGCCCGAAGGATTTTGATTCGTGTCTGTCTGTGCCGAATCTTTTGCGCCACAAAACAGGACTGGGATGATCAGTGTGTTGCGAAATATATCTTCTTCTATCTTACTTGAGAGAACGCTTTACTAACTAATTGCCTCTTAAGCCCATAGAAGCAGCGAAAAGCAAGAATGATCCTTAGCATGATATGATATGATCCACGGTCATTGCAGCTGATACGATGTTATAAAGCCCGCCACTGCCTCAAAATAAAGCTCTCTATTGTGGCGTTTTGTCCTGGGCGTCAATGATGTATGCCGCTTTTTTATTGACAGCAAATACTTTGTTTTTCCTTCATTCAATCCAACTTGGCGGCTTCTGCTTTAATAGCTACAAAGGTTCCATAGACAGTTCACTATGTTCTTTCCATCATTTCCAATGTAATCTGCGTATACGAGTAAGTAGACAGACTTTGTCTACTCGAAAGTCTTTGTCAAAACCAACCTTGATGGAGCTGCTTAAATTCTGCGTGGTCGAATGAGTTTATCAAGGGCCAAAATAAGTCTTCCGTATGGTTCGTCTTTATGGAATTTTGATCTATGACCGACTGTCCCGGCCATAAAAAAAACACTGATAGAGGCCGATCATACTATTGGCGAAGACGCCATACCACCTGAAGTTGGCGCAGTTCCGATCTTCCTTCTTTAGTTGAGTCAAGATTTAAGGACTTTAACTTGGAAATAGCGGCCCTAACCTTATCTTGATCCAATAGATGTAGATAGTATGTGTTCATTTAAGTTCAATGGTTCATCAATGGTTCCAGATTCTCAGCACCGACTGGGTTCCGACTATGGGGTTCCCTTCTACATCCTTGCTCAAGCCTTAACGTTTTGACATGTTATTTTCAAATTTTGTTTTTTTTTGCTAGCACCCCACTAAGGACTCGATCGATCGCTTCTCGTTCTTCTTTCTGCTGATGAGAGTATGATCTTTCCTTCTTTTCTGCTTGTAGAGCTCGAAAGTAAAAGGCTTACGTTCTGCAGGTCTATTTTTCTAGATTATCCCGCTTACATTCGTTATTGAACGAGAAGTTTCATTGTTGAGGCGGGTTTAAATCCAATCATCCTCTAATTGCTCATTGGCAGAGATGCCACTCATGTCTTCCTTCGATGCATGCCGTATAAGATTCCTAGAAAGGTTAAAGGAAACTTCATTGCAACAGTTCAGACTTGTGCCAACTGAAGAGAAATTTTTCTGTCGCATTATTTTGGCCCCCAGCCCAATTATTGAGGCTTCACTCATTAATGAAGTTGTTTAATAAAATGCGGCAGAGCAAAAAAAAAACTTTTCACACTTTTATGCCACTGAAGTTACAAGCTGTCGGACATGGGGCTTGTTGAGTGGGAAGACCACTGATAGTCCATAACAGGACTTAAAATAGGCTTGAACTTGTAGAGGAAGGCCCGCTTGTGGGAGCGTTACGGTGGCTTAAGGCAGGAAACGCACACCTCCTGGTCTCACCCGATGAGGAATTCCAGACTCATACGGTGGAACCTCTGCCTTCAACACGGGTTCCGAATTTGTATCAAAAAATTGACGAAGAGCTATGGCAAGGCGTATCTTTGCTTCCCGTGTATAGGCATTCCGTGAAACTAAGTCTTCAATGAGAGGCATTCACGCAAAACACATAAAACGTTCAATCGCATTATTTGAGAGACTGAAACCATTCATGAACTATCTTGTTGGAAATTTCAGGTCGTCACTCACCATACTTGTATACTTGTCGATTTTGTCTTACCAGTTTTTGTCGTCACTCAAAATAGAATACTCGTTCTTGAAATGAGTTGGACTTACCTTTAGTTGGTTCAAAGGCAAACATATCCAAGTAAGGGTCATTTAATGATAACCTTCGTTCCCGACCTGTAGAAAAAAAGGTATTTCTAAAAATAACTCATCCCCAAGAATGTGTACCACGGCGCCTAAAAAACATAAAACCATTCCCAAAAAACACATTCCCTTTGCCTTAAATTTATGTTCGAAATAACAATTCCATTAAATTGGACAGGCACAATTAATTAATTGCTTGGATAGCTTATTTCACGTCACCGAAATTTATCACCAAAGAACACACAGCAGTGCTGTTTAAAAGCCAAACAATTTGCATTCACATTTTTACAATAAACACTTTTATAGCTCACCGACTTAAAGCCTCTGAACGGTTACCTGTCGTTATAAAGTGTCTGAAGGAGGTTTCACCAATTCCAAAACTGGTTTAAGTGGTGGTCAGTTTATTGGTCATACCCTGCTGTAACATCCTTGTTCGAATTAACAACAAATGATAACCGTATCCAATTAAGTAGTAATTTAAATCCGACCACAGAGAATGTCTTTGGGGCTTTGAGCTGGGTCAGTACGTACGATGGCGGCTTGTACTTTTAATCGATTAGGAACTGATAAATGAATTTGTGCGACCCTCCAGAAGAAGAATATAAAAGTAAGTAAGGACTAAGCATTATTTTGGTTTCAACTAAAAGGATACCACGGGATCAATTGATTTATTAAGATCCCATTTTCTGCGGCTGTTTGGTGTAATGAGGCGTGAGAGATATATAAGTTCCTGTCGCCATGGGGGCTCTATCGATTTACATATTGCAAAGGAAGTTCGTGGTTAAATCAATTGTGTAGTGGAAGAGATATAAGAAATAAATCATCAGCTCGTTGCCTTTTCATTGCCATTTATATGAGTTATTACAGAATTTTTTTGGGAATTAAATAAAGAATGAGTAGACTTTGTCATGAAGATGACAGGCATGAGAGACCACAATTTATAGAACTTATTTACGCACAAATATAAACGTTATTCGCAATTATGGCCAGTTTAACTTTTTCATTTTCATCAGATATTCAACAACTAGTCAGAAAATCTGGGTCATAAGAGCCTTCTTTCGAGTGCTTTCCTTCTGCGGAAGGTAACTCAATTGCAACGTTGCTCTTCGGAAAATCATAGTGAAGGAAACCCTCTTACAGAAATTGATTTAGGTCTGAACCAGTTCTACTGGTTACTGGGTTTTTGTCATCACAGGCAAAATATTAACATTGAACAGCCACTCGTATCGCAATGATCGCGAATTGAAGAATGAGTTTTAGCGCAGCAACCTTTATAGTGGAGAGAGATGAGTTCCAAGTCTGAAATTTACCAGGAGTTTGACCAGTAGCTCTCTCTATTTAGCGTAGTCTTTAACAAAATGCTTATATTTCCTTACACCAAGTTGACTGAGGTCCCTTTCCACTTGATCGAGGCACCTCAGAAGAAGCCTCTATTTCTCTTACGTTTCCTACATGGAGGACAGCAATGTTGTTTGTTTGCTAGCAATTGGATTCAAGTCATCGATGAAGATAAATTCTAGCCCTTCTCAGAAGGTGTACGTTGCTGTGCATTTCAAACATTTTGTTGTTATATCTGCTTCTTCAAAATCTGGTTCTGCAACGGAACTGAACATTATTTAAGGAACTTTTTCCCGAAGCAACCAAGGAGATTTTCATGAAATCCAGGCTGCATAGGAAATGACTTCTAAACCAAAGAAAGAAACTATTCCGCAATATTGAAGAAAGCCCTTTACCATCTTAAGGTTATAGTTTCCGAGGGGTTTGCTGTCCTAGATATTGATCTCGAGTGTCCATTCTTGACAATTACCTTTGCCGTTTTTGTTGTAAATGCCGCATACACTTCAAGGCGAGAGACAGAGCCGATACGATCCATGGACTGTTAATTTGCTATGCCTCTGGTTTAGGATTGTGAGCTCGTGCAATACTTTTAAGCATGATGCTGAAAAAATCACATGATCTTGTCGAAATCTTGTTTTTTTTTACATCAAATGCTTCATTGGTATCATTACTGGCTTTTATGGAGCTGATATCATTCTCTGATAGTCGTCCTGCACAAGAGCACGAATGCTCATCGTGATTTTTTCCTAATCCGAACAACTCGCTTGTGGAATTCCCTGCCGAGCGCTTTATTCCCTAGTCATTACAACCTTCAAATATTCAAGACCAACGTACATCGGTACCTCTATTTCTATCCTCCCTAATTTTCCATCTCCTGCGCTGTGTGCAATCATTTTAAGGGAGCTTATAACCCCTTGAGCGCGCGCCAACTATAAAAAAAAAAACAAAAACAGAGAAGACAGTTAAACTAAATCAGATGTGGACAGCAGAATCAGGCAAGAAAATCAAAACTGTTGCCTTAAAGCCAATTATCAAATCTAAACCGCAACAAATCCGCGGTTAGAATACCATAAATCCGAAGCCGTAATACCTTGAAAGTAACACCTGTCATGGAGTCTTAAGTTCATGGCATGCCCGGAAGCCAAGCCCAACCCTTGGTATGAGCGGAGGCCGATCTATACCTTCTTGCTAATCTTAGGGTCATGGTACTCACCACTTATATGGTACACGACATCTGATCAACCAACTTTTGGGAGATCCTTCCTGCAATTTAAGGTTCACAGCGACTATGCCGCTTCGACCTCTTCAAAGTTAGGCCCGCGTCGCATTCCGAGAGGCCCTGACTCCCTTCTTACATCGCTTAAGGAAACCTAGGCATTTCTCAGCATTTTTGGCGACTTTAAATATGTGGTCATTCCAACGTTAGTTGTCATTGACACACATACCGTTTCGGTTTCAACGATGCAAGTGCCATTCATGGATAATGGCTGGGTATTTGAATTTCGCTTTAGCGACAGCAGACGGCATTGTGTTTTGGAAGCATCAAATTCCACTCTGTTTATAGTTCCCCAATTGGTTATGCTATTAATATTGGAATTTAATGATCTTATCATACGCTTCCGTTCCGGTTCTACAACCGAAGAGCAGGGCCGTTAATTCGGGAAAAACAAAGAATACTGTCGTCAGCAAAGGAATATATTGGATTAGAAGTAGCAGACAAAGGGTCGTTGATGAATATTAAAAAGAGTGTCGGAGACATAACGGAGCCCTGCGGCACACCATCATTTATTTTGTGAATATCAGGCTTGAAACCATCCAAGACAACTTGAATTGAACGTTCCGTAAGGAAATTTCTAATCCAGTAATGCTACGTATCTAGATCTCATTCTTGACAACAACGTAAGATGAAAAATACGCTGCAGATCGGACCAAAGTAACTGAAGTTACACTGAACACGCGCAAGAAAGCTTTAGGCCCAAAGTACGGTCTACGTTTCTAAGGTCCGCACTGAATCTACATCACACTTGTGAGACCAATTCTCAGTTTTACAACAGTTTAGGTGCATGATAGTCTGGATTGAAAAATTTACTAACATATGAAACTTGCTAAAATGGTTTCTACGTAACAATCACGGGCGGGTTAAAAAAGACTTTGCTTCATTTGGTACCTGTTGACTTTATCCATCTGCGTAATGCAATTAGTTTGCCATTTTTTTGAGTGACACTCAGCAATGGAGTAAATGTCAGGCTTTACACGTTGCATCGCTGTCTCTCACGTTCGATAAAACTTCAATTATATGAAAGTGACTTCAATGCTAATTTCTATCAACTAATTCCAGGAAGGAATGAATGGAGACAACGTGAACTCTTTCTTTCTATCTTGACAAATGGCTACGAAATACACCATGCTCTCGACAGGTGTTGCAATTTACATTGACCACATCTTTTCGATATTGGATCGAATTTATTCAATAATATGACTAGTCAGAACAAGATCACACTCCGTCTGGAGCCCAGGTTCTCGGAAGTCCCAGAGAACTCAAGTTGCTAATGAGCTGGCCAAACTTTGACGCTGTTTGTTCCTCTTTGCCTTAAAGCTTTAATAGTCCCAATTGCTCCATTGCCAGGACACTATGTTCTGCCCATTTTTGAATTGAATTTTGAAAGACAGAGTCTCTGGAGTGCGCTGTGGGTTTCACACAACGGTGTTGTTAGGTATAACCGATCTTAACGGAGCAGCGTGCGTTCTTCATCGTCAGCTTGCACAGTCAAACGAGCTAACCAGGGTGTCAATACTAGCTTCTGCATATGAAATTCAAGTCTATAATATGCCCTCATATACGGCTTTAAAATTAACGTTTACATTGCTAATGAGCATATTAAACCTGCATATAATACGACAGACAGAGATTGAGGAAACTTTTAACCCCTGTAGTTGGCACAGTTCAGGGCATCTTCCTTCTTTAGGATTGAACAAATAAGACTGAGGTTCCATTAGGCTACTTTCTTCAGATTTTCCAGATGGGTTGATGGATGCTGTATATTTAATCCCTATCTGCTACCTGAAACAGTTTGGCAGTCTAGCCATCAAGTACATCTGCTTTGTTAGACTTACAGTCCGTTTGAAAAGATCGTACGGCAAAACTCGTTTATGAAAACCGGTTTGGAAGTGGCATTTGCATTAGCAGATAAAAAAAATACTTCTGCTAAGATGCTTTGAATAAAAAATTTTCAAAAGTGTTAAATTTTTCTCAGAGACGGAAGTATTTTAAAATGAGTGTCGTGTTTGCATCACGTTATGAAGCAGTATTCTTGTGCACGCATCCAAAAGGACCAAAAATGTCATATGGAACAGCTGCTAAATACATGAAAAAGTCAAAAGCATGTGTTAGCAAGTGGGTGCACCATTATTCACAAGTTAATAATGTGGATGATTTGCCGGATCGTGGGTCTACGACAAAAACAACAAAAATGCAGGACAAAATGATTCTACGCGTGTTTGAAAAAAATCCTCTTCTATCGTTACGTGGAGGACAAGGGATTTTACGTAAAAGGGGTCTAAATGTGTGTTGTGATACGATACGAAGACGTTTACTAGCCAATAATGTAAAATTTCGAAGCACAATAAAGAAACCACTACTGTCAAAAAAACACGTACAAAAACGACTCAGTTGGGCCAAGGAGAATTTAGACAGAGATTGGAACAACGTTATTTTTTTGGATGAAGCTTCTTTTTGGGCATGGTCTCCTATCACTCATACCTGGTGTACACAATCCTATAAATTAATCCAGCGGACCGTCAAATACCAGGCAAGGGTGCACGTTTGGGGATGTTTCTCAAAACAAGGATTTGGCAATTTGTTTACAAATTACAAATTTACATGTTTACAAAAACTTAAACGCACCCAACATGGTCAAAATTTATAAGAAGGCTTTATTACCATCTGTCCAAAGGTGGTTTAAAAGAAGGAATGAGAATTGGTTACTGCAAGAGGATAATGGCCCGAAACATCGCAGTCGTTTGTGCAGTACGTGGAAACAAGAAAATGACGTCGATGTTTTAGTATGGCCATCACAGTCGCCGGATGCAAATCCCATTGAAAATGTTTGGGCATTCATGAAGCTAAAGCTCCAAGGAAAGAAGATCTCGACGGTCAAACAATTATCACGAAAAATACGAGTTTTATGGAGATCTTTGTCACAAGATTATGCTATAAGATTATTAGAAAGCATGCCTCGAAGACTCCAAGCAAAGCATTCAAGTCAATAAACAAAATAAGCCAGTACAATTGATTTTTATTATTATTATAAGTTCTTCTTTAATTTTTGTCGTGTACGATGTTATCAAACAGACTGTAAGCTTGGAGATTTCTGCCCTGATTTCCTCTTGATCGGATGGAGGTTGTCTGTCTTCATTCAGGTTAAATGGTTCGTTCTGCCTGACGATAGAATGTTGTCACATGCTGTTATAGGAAAGAACTATGACAAGCACTATGAATTTGCTTGATGCGCTGCTGGCCTAATCCGAGTTATATCACAGTCAAAAGTAAGCCTAAATATTAATTGCTAATTTCTGATTGATCCGAAGTATTTAGTTAACACTCAAAAATATCAGTTTCTAGTGCCAGAAAGCCATAAGCGCTGTGAAAAGATTAGGCTTAGGATGCAATCATCATAAGTCACAGAAACTCTGCCCATCGGACCTGCGATAAGTGGGTTGTTGTGAAGTAGCTTATGATGTGTTTTCTCCTTTCAGGTCATAAGAAAAGTATGAGTATGCATACATATATTATATTGAAAGATAAACAACAACAATTTGTCGTTAGCGATAAAGTATCTATCGTGCTATAAGGCAATTAACAGACCCGCGTCAATGAAACATTTTCAGCTTCGTAACGCGCAATAAGATATCTGATAAAAAAACATACAAAAACATTGTATCTTCTACAATAGTGGCTTTTTTGAATACGAGTACTTAACTGAAACAATGACGCAATTCAGTGCGTAGCGTTGGATTCGCTGTTTTATCAGCTGGGCCTTCAATTATTCTATTACTCATTGTGAAGATTTTCGAATCCGGATTTCTGGTTGTTGTTGTTTACTTTTTTTTCTTCATTTTGTAGCAGCTCTCTGCTAAAAATATTTGTTGACAATGTTATTTATCAAGTTTTTTGTGTTAGAGGTTGCTGCAGGTTGGTTTTATGAGAACAAATATGTGCTCCAATCTTCAGCCCCACAATCTAATCGTTACCATTTGCAGCGACTTGATTATCTTCCATAGAATCCAATGGATAGATGTAGTAGTGTGCAGTAAAACTCGAGTGCTTTGGGCTAGATACTTTTTCATCGTAACTTCTAGCTCAGTTTCTTCATTTGTTCATATCGACTGATTCAAGTGATTTAGTTACTGAGTGGCTAAGTGTTGGGGTACGCTTTCGAAAGGTTTTGGTAAACAAAGTGTCAACTGTTAGTTTGTGTGATAAATGAGTGCCGGCCGATGTTCTATCTATAGAGTGACAGTTGTTTGGTATCTTATGAATCGAAAAAAAAGTCAAACCACTGGCCAATCGTTGAGTGGCATGGAAACATACTTTTAAACTGAACTTTGAAGTGAATTCATTTTTTTAGTCAATTTTAAGCAGATACGAGGTTTGAGTGGAATTTAAACTACTCAGCATTTTAAGCTCGTTGGTTAATCAGCATATTCAAATCTAAATAGCGCTAACTTTGTTAACCAATAGGTCAACTGAATGATATCATCCTACTGTTAGTGTTGACAAAGCTTTAGTGTTCAGATTTCTCCCCTGTGTTGTGAAATTAAATGAAAACTTGTATTGCTTGTTCTACACGATTATAATGAAAAAAACAATTAAAACCGAATGCAGGTGAAAACACACCCAAAAACTTTATCAAGATATGTCACTCTCTTCAAGGCTGTAAATACGAGTATGATAAGCAAGTCTAACAAGTTCAGCGTTTCACTGATAGTGAAAGGCGAAATTTCTATTATTTTCACACAACAGTGACAGCCAAGAAACTTTGGTTTTTTGTTGAATCAAAGGATTTAGACAATGAACTGGTCTATTGTACTCCTTGTAAGTTTCTTTTAGTGTAATTTCTGAGTCTTTAGAAGTTATAAGTGCCTATGGTACTAGCATCCACACATTCAGTGCCGTATACCTGCTGGATGATGTGAGCGTATGCCTGATATGCCAGTCTAGTGAAGTCTTACCTTTTCAAACAAGCTTAACAGTCGTACGAGGGTCCAGTAAACGCTTTGTCCGCTCGACCGATTCTTAACAATAGAGTTCGTTGCCATCAGGAGGACGCAAGTTTTCCTAACGAGGAGTAAAATCTAAATTTGTTGTCTACAAGAAAGACCCCAGCACCCCATTCTAGATCAGGTTTTGAGCTATCTATGAAGTCCTCCACACATTCTTATTCTGACTCAGATACTGGCCGAAACAAGTTCTCAATCAGTTCAGGGACAATCAATTTTTTCTGGTGTCACTGCATCAGATGCATGTCCATAGCACCATAGTTGATGGACTGTTGGTGCGCACGATCTTCAAAACTGCAGTGCTTTGGTCAAAGACCACTTCTTTTTAAATCCAAGATGGCTTTAAGAGTGAAGGCCATATTATGAAAGCAATGCGTCTAGAATAGAGCCAGGGAGCCCCTATGTAGGGGATCGGCAAATCGTTCTCTAAAGCACGGTAAAACTTACTTACTTACTTTAGGTGGCGCTACAGTCCGGGGTGGACCTGGGCCTCAGTCAACAAACTTCTCCAGCCAGCTCGATCCCTGGCTAGCTGCCTCCAGTATCGCACACTAAGTTGGCTGAGATCCTCTTCTACTTGCGTGCGCCACCTGAGTGTTGGCCTTCCTCTACTGCGCTGTCCCTCGGGAGCGGATTCGAAGACTTTTCGGACCGGAGCATTCGTGTCCATGCGCTCTACAAAACCCAGCCATCTCAGTCTTTGGATCTCCACTCTTCCGGGTAGGTCCATGTCGCTGTACAATCCATAAAGTTCGTCAATGTATCTCCTCCTCCACTCACCGTCAATGCAGACGGGACCGAAGAATTTTTCTCTCGAAGCAACCAAGAACACCCTCATCCAATTTTGATAATGTCCATGCCTCTACGCAATAGAGCAGGACCGGGATTATTAAGGTCTTATAAAGGGTGACTTTTGTTGTCCGAGAGAGGGCTTTACTACTCAATTGCCTTCTTAACCCAAAGAAACAGCGGTTGGCAAGAGTTATTCTTCGCTTGATCTCAGCGCTGGTGTCGTTGTCTGTATTTATAGCAAAGCCTAGGTAGACAAATTCCTCAACTACCTCAAATTTACGAGTATATCTGTCGAGGGTGACGTTCTGCCCGAGACGTCGGTGTTGGTTGTCCTTTTTGCTTGACAGCATATACTCGTACTTAGTCTTGCCCTCATTGGCCGCTAAACCCATTTTCGCCGCTTCCGTCTCAATACTTGCACTTGCGCTACTGACATGACGCTGCTTTCTCCCGATTATGTCAATATCAATATCGTATGCGAGTAGTTGGATGAACTTTTGAAAGATAGTGCCTCTTGTGTTTGCTCGTGAGTTTTGCACTATTCTTTCAAGTACGATGTTGAAAAAATCGCGTGATAGCCTTGTCTAAATCCTTTCTGGACATCAAAGGTCTCGGTGAGATCTTTACCGATCTTGATGGAGCAGCGTACATTCTCCATCGCCATCCTGCACAGACGGACGAGTTTGGCAGGGATGCCAAAACTAGACATTGCTCTGTATAGCTCGTCTCTATAGATGCTGTCATACGCAGCTTAAAATCGATGAATAGGTGGTGGGTATCGATCTGAAGCTCATGGGTCTTCTCCAAGATCTGCCGTAGTGTGAATATCTGGTCGATGGTGGACTTTCCTGGCCTAAAGTCACACTGATATGGACCTATCAGGTTTTTGACGAGCGGCTTCAGGCGTTCACACAATACGGCGGATAAGATCTTATATGCGATGTTAAGGAGAATGATGCCTCTGTAGGTGGCGGAGTTCAGAGGGTCTCCTTTCTTTTATAGGATATACTTGTCCTTATTACAACCGGCTAGATCCAGAGGGCCCTTCTCGCTGATTAGCCACATGTCTTGCCGACAGCTCCTTTGCATTGCCAGAAGGTTGCTAGCGCCTTAGATGTATTCAACATAACAGGATGACACTCTAATACTCAGCTTTCTTGATGAACTGTATGGTAATTCCCTCAGGTATTAGATGAGTCTGACCAGTCAGCTTTCTCCTACAATCTCAGTTTTAAGAGGATTGATTGGAAGCTCAATCATGCATTTGAGAGCAGACTGTCACTACATAATACCCAAGACAGTACAGAAGGCTGAAATAGGAAAGTTCCCAGGACGTACTCCTTTTCCTCCTTTGGTAAGCATGGGACATCTTAGGCAGAAGAGGCATCCGCAAAACAGATTTGTGCACATGGGCTTGGCGATTCTCTCTGCAACATAAGCCAAGACAAACTAATAGGAATGAAGCTCATGGTGGGGGTGTAGGCATCCTTTCAGATTTCGCTACAAAGGCAACTCTTAGTGTACTATTCGGCAGACTATTAAAATTTTGTCAAGAAAACGCCAGCAGTGAAGATTCCCCTTAGAGTTACCTGCTGCTTTACGTTTTTGCAACATTACTGAGTAAATACCATCGGTACAGGCGAATTAAAGTTATCGAATGAAGCATCAGGGTATTTGATGTCCTCATCCGTCACCATCACAACCGATGTGACACAACAGCCAAGCAATGTGTCTAATACTGATGACATTCACGATTTTTTGAATATCTCCCTCAGAGATCACTTGGTGACAATTACAAGTGGTAGGGGCCCAAAACCTATGATTGGGACTATGTTATTTTACCAAACTCCACGCTTACTAAAAAGGTTTATTGATTGTGGTGCAGAGCTACCAAAATCGGCATTGATGCATTTGCTTTAAGTTAATAGCGATACTCGTATCATGTTGTCACGCATATTTTATCACGTTGTGAATATTTATTAGTCAAGAATCATAAGCATACTTTCGTTTGAGAATATTTTGTAGATGAGTTGGGGGATTGCACCATATTAGCGAGTAAGCCATTAGCTGCAGCAACTTCATTAGACTTGTATTAAAGTTGACATATCCTATCCGGATCAGAGGGGTTTTTGTCTTCGTCCAAATTGAATGGCACTACTTGCCTGAAAACGTAAAAATGACCTTCAGTCCAAAAGTAGTTCTTTATCGTCAGCACTCCCTGCGATTAAGTTTCCTCTGATACGTCTAAGTCCCAAGAATGGAAATTTCCTATTTTTTCGAAAGCCTGCTTCTCGTGCTCATTCCGTCTCTTCTCTTTGTAAAAGACTCAGGTCTAGCTCTGTCCTGTATCGCTATCGATACAGGCGACCGAGAGAACCCTGGAGCTAGAGACTGTTTGTCAGCATTGCCACCGGTTTTTGGTACTTGCTGTTGGCGACATAAATCCCGTTGAGAGATTTAGAGCAACTCGAGCACCAAAAACTTTGGCTTTTTGTTTTCATTTCCCTCAGAATACTTTGGAATTTTTAGAACCCTATTCAGACTACAACATATTACTGGTCCATGTCAATGCCATCCCCTCAAAAGATTTGGGCAATTGGGTACTGCCTGCGTATTTTATGGAGAACATCACAGAAGTTGTCTTTGGTTTGGTCTTGATGGTAGTCTGCGCACATATTAAGCCAGAGCTGGAAAATTTGGTCTCCATACGAATTTCCATCTAAAGCCTTCTTAATCCAAAATCTGGTCCGTCCATCCAAGAAAAGGCTGTTTTCAACAGTTGTTTTTTTGCTTTATGGTTTTTCAGTGTTCTACTTTTGACAGCTCACGGGTGATTCACGACATGTGTCAAAGTCAAACATGCTCAGTTAAGCATTGCCATTTTTTTTTATGAAAAACTAACACCCGAACAATGCTTACTAATTTATTACAAATACGTGCTCTGTGAAAAATGTTTTTCGCGCACTTCGATTATTTTACGGTCCTACTGAGCAAGCAATACAGCCATAGTGACCAAATATCGCACCAATTTCACGCTATTTGTCCATTCGTGGCTGGTCGGAGTAATTGAGATTGTGTTACTCGACTACGTGGAGGATTTTACGCATGAATCGTGGTCAAAAACCTTAGAAAATACAGCTTGTGTAATAACTGAAGCTGAACGATCTTCCATAGCATCGAATGAAGATGAGTGGGCCTTAGGGAAGCTGAAGCAAGATCCGCCTTTTAATCGAAAAATTGTCTTCAACGACGAAACTCATATCAGGTTTAATGAGTATGTATGAGTATGTATGTACAAAACTGCTGTATTTGGTCCGATAAGCAACCTCTGGTGTCCGGTGGAACCGTTGACTGAATCTGGTCGACATGTGGTTCCAGCAAGATGGCGCTACATGCCACACAGCAAGCAAATCGATGGTCCAATTGAGAAAAGAGTTTGGTGAGCAATTTATCTCTCGTTTTGGACCGGTGAGATCGTGCAAGCGATTTGAAGCCTTTAGACTATTTTTTATGAAGAAACGCCAAATCAAACGTCTACCTTCTGATCAAAAAATACCCGTTATTCTCCAATAAAACAAAAAAATAGTTCGACTATTCACAGATATTCAATTTTATTCCCTTTAAAGTAATCTCCATTGCAAGCAATACACATAATCCAATGCTACCTCCAATATTCAAAACACTTTTCGTAGGCCGATTTTTGAATCGCTTTCAGCTGTTCTGCGAAATCTACTTTTCGCTTCTATCGTCCCAGAACGCTTTCCGGGAAGATGAATACGTAGCTTGCGGAACGGTGACGTTGCTTTTGAACAAGTAGTCGAATACAAGAAGTGATGTGTGAGCAGGTACATTGTCGTGGTAACGACACTACGAGTTGTTTCTCCACAATTCTGGCCTCTTGCGACAAATATTTTCCCCTAAACGCTTAAATAAGCTCACGTAATACTTCCTATTTACTATGTGGCCTGGCGGAGGAAATTCGGAGTGGACTAGACCACGGCAATAAAAGAAAATGGTCAACAAAGCTGTGAGTCTAGACCGACTCCGTCGTAGTTTTTTTGGGTTTTGGCACATCTTACAAGCTCCATTCCGATGATTGTTTATTAATTTCGATTGCATATTCATAAATCTGTGTATGTCTCGCCACCGATAGTGGTGCCATCGATAACATTTTGTCCCAAAGAAAACATTTCTTTAGCGACAACAATATGATGCTTTATCTGCAACAAATTCAGCACTCCCGGCACAAGCCGTGCTTCAACTCGTCTCATGGCAAAAATGCTCTGTACCCATCCGAACGAGACACCAACATCGGCTGTTGTATCCCCGATACTCACACTATGATCTGCGAGGACAATTTTCTTAACTTTTTCGATGTTAACGTCAGTCATACTGGTGGATGGACAGCCGGAACGAGGCGAAACATCAACCACTCTACTGGCCACCTTAAACTCTTTGTACCACTCGCACACTTGTGTTTTTGACATTGTTGAGTCTCCGTATGCTACCGGTAACATGATATTTTGTTAGAAACACAAGAATTCTGGCAAACTCTTTGCTTAATTAAATTTGACATTGCGAAATTTGCAGAACACAACAAAACCTGTCTTGTTTACAAAGCTGTCACGCAAAAACGCACCAGAAGACAGGTGTACCAACCTAAAAAAAAATGCTTTTGACAATATCTTAAGGGTGGTTTGTTTGAATGGGAAATTCCGGGAACCTTTTGAGGATGTCGTTAAGCCAGCGTAAAATTCGTAAAATTGCAGCCTTGGAAGACGTTTCAAGAATCACTCATTGGAATTAAGACAATTTTGTATACTCCTTTTACACCATCCCAACACAGTATGGCAGAATAGCGGCTATGTTTATTTTGTACCTGTTGAGAACTTGCAGACCGTTTGCATGTGATCTACACATGGCCTAGAGTTCTAACACTTCACATACAGATCCCCTGTTCCTTGTGCTTATTTCATGTGCATGAGTTGTTAACAGTGGACGGCGTATTCCAAATTTTAACGTTGACCGCTATCTTCACTCGAATTTTCAAATCTATGCCAATCTCATTTATAGCACTCTCGACGATCATTTCCTTTTTTGATTTTGTTAATGAAGGACTTAATCTCATTTGGTAGATGATTCCCAAGTCATAGTTTATAATAAAAGTTTCAAAATGTATTCACATGTTGCCATTTATAGGTAAGCCCAGCACATATCAATTACAGACTTAATTGAAGACTTTAAATTATGAATTTCAATATGTTTACTATATATGACAACTAAATGTTTTTTTTCTTTTGTTTTTAGAGGAGTAATGGCTGAAGCTCAATCCAATGGTTCAGAAACACCAGTAGCCGAATTGGCTGAAATGGCGATCGAAGAACCCAAGCCAGCACCAAGTCTTCGTGATAGCTTTAAGGCATTTTCCAAATTTGGTGACATAAAATCCGATGGCAAACAAATTACTCTCTCCCAATCGGACAAGTGGATGAAACAAGCCAAGGTGATTGACAAAAAAATCACCACCACTGACACTGGCATTCATTTCAAGAAATTCAAAGCAATGAAGATCTCTTTTGATGATTACATCAAATTCCTTGATGACTTGGCCAAAGCCAAAAAGGTCGATCTAGAGGAAATTAAGAAAAAACTCTCCACATGTGGTGCACCTGGAGTAGCACAGATTTCCGTAAGTGGTCTTATACTTTGAAGAATCTGCAAGTCTTGATGATATGTTCTCTTCGTTTTTTTTGTAGGCTGGCAAAGCAGCAGCTACAGTTGGACGCCTAACTGACACCACCAAATACACTGGATCCCATAAGGAGCGTTTCGATGAAACCGGCAAGGGTAAAGGTATTGCCGGACGTAAAAATCTTGTAGATGAATCAGGTTATGTTTCTGGATATCAACACAAGGACACGTACGATAAAAGCCATTAAAAAACAAAAAGTGTTTTCTTTTCATTTCAAATTTTTTCATTTGCTAACGAGGAGGGAACATCTGTTTCCCCCTTCTCCAATCGTCACACTCTTAAACTTGTCCAGTCAGAAAGTCTTCACCAGTACTAGTATACATTATACGTACATATATAAATATATTTGTGATATTAATTTTTTTTTTCTGTTGTCCTATAATCGTTTTTTGTATAATATAAATTTATATATAACTCTTTTAGTTTTTTTCTTTTTAAATTTTTTAATTTAACAAGTACTCGTATAAGGGCTAAATGTACAGACAGAGAAGAAGTTACTTAATATTTACTCAAATCATCAAGTATCTGTTGTTTTATTTGGTTTTCATTCTATTCTTTGGTTTCTTTGGTTTAATCTGTTTCTGCTTATTCTATTTGATTTTACGAATTTTGAGTACTTGATACCTAAGTTTGTCGTCTTCCTATATACATACATAATTATTTAAGAATATAAAAAAAAAAAAAAACATTATAAAAACCATTCCATCATATCTATTGCAGTTATCCCAACAACTAGACGTACAAAAAAAGTAGAATGTGTGTAGAAAATAAAATTGTTTGCATCCCGCCAAAGACGAATTTTTTACACATCCTCTTCAATCATTCAAATAAAATAAAAATATTTATAAATGGTGTATAAGAAATTAAAAACAAACAAAAACTTGTCAATGTAATCAAATAATCCTTCCTTAGGCTTGCAAAAAAAGAAAAACACAGAGGATATGTAACGATTTTTAAAGAAAAAAACATTTTCTATAACAAATTGGATAGGTTTTCTCCTTCTACTTATATACGCATATATACATGCACACATACGTGATGATGAATACTAAAAATAAAATTTTAAAATTAAAATAAACAAAACAAAAACTATTTGAATCTATTGAATTTTATTTTTCTTATTAAATATCATACTCGTAGTTGTATCAAAGGCTTAGGATATTGCAGAAGCTCGTTCTCGTTCTTATCCCAAAAGCGGCACAAATTGGAAAACTCACCTAAGATGAGACTACGGGTGGGGCAGAAGAAAAAAACGATATCCACTCCTCTACAGTCTGGAGTGACCCTGGACATCTCCACACCCTGGCTAACTATCTTCAGTTGCGACCTCTACGGATTATTAAACGTAAAAGAGATTTCGCAAAAAAAGTAAAAAAACATCCCAGAAATACTAATTTAAAAATGTATTACACTAAATTGTGTAAAAATCATAAACGTATGGTTGCTCAAGCACGCGATACCTACTACGCGAATCGCTTAAGCCAATTTAGAGGAGACCCTAAGAAAGAATGGGGATTAGTAAATACTCGTAGTATTTTGGGTAGGAAAAAGAAATCAAATAGTATTCAAAATGTAGAAGTTGATAATTCAATCTTATCTGATCCACGCTTAATAGCAAATAAATTCAATGAGTATTTTGTCAATATCTCAGAGACTTTAAAACCCCCTGAGCTACTTTCCAGTTGCAACTGCAATATTTCATCGGTTTTAATTGAAGAAAGAATGCAGAGTAACAATTTCTGCTTTCTCCAGCTTTCTTCGTTTGAAGTTTTTAAATTAATTATTAATCTGGAAAACAAGAAATCAAGCACCTGTGACGGTATTTCTGCCATTCTACTAAAATCAATTGCTTGGGAAATTGTGGATGTCCTGTGTTATGTTTTCAATCTTAGTGTTAACAGTGGTAAGTTTCCCAATTCTTTAAAAATGGCAGAAGTCATTCCGCTTTTTAAAAAAGGAAATCACAAAAAAATCAGCGACTATAGACCTATTTCTCTACTCCCTACGTTCTCAAAAATTTTTGAGAAACTAATGAAATCACAAATACTCTCTTTCTTAAAACAAAATAATTTTTTTTCACACGATCAGTATGGCTTTATACCAGGTAGATCCACTGAAGATGCCATTTAAAAAGTCTGTTGTGATCTGTTTAGTGGCATTAATGAAAGTAAATCAACTATGGCTCTTTTTGTCGATATGACTAAAGCCTTCGACATGGTGGATCTTGAAATATTATTATCCAAGTTATACAAAGCAAGTTTTAGAGGAATGGTATATGAGTGGCTTAAGTCATATTTGTTGGAAAGAGAACAGAGGGTTTTAGTCAATGGTTTTTATATTATTTCACTAAAGCTCAAAAATGGTGTCCCACAAGGTTCAGTGCTGGGTCCAATCCTGTTTCTCATCTATATTAACTGCCTTCTCAATCAAAATTTTTATGGTAAGCGTAGGGCTTTTGCAGATGACAATCCGTGCGGCATCGGATAAAGAATAGTGCCGCAGTGCGTCCCAGCTTGTCGTAAGAGGCGACTAAATGGGACACCAATCATATACAGGCAACTATGACACCAAAAATGAGCCTGTGACACTTTAACACCTTAAAACTTTCCCACAAGTTTGTATGCAATCAGTGGGTTCCCACGTCTGGAGACTTCCGGTGGGGTAAAAGAACAGTCAATCAATTCGAAATGAGCATACAAGTGTCAAACCACTCAAACTTTAAACTGCATGGAAATGATCGCAATTAATAGCACTACCCCGCTGGGCACCACGGTTGCAACGCACTCGGGTGATCCCAGAGCAAGCAGAAGTGCTTGTGTCAGAGCCCGACGGATTCCGGGGGCGGGCAAAATGAAGTTTCCAAAATATTTTCATAAACTTCGGTTTGCAAGTTGGAACGTCGGATCGATGCCTCAAAAAGTTTAGAACTGGAAGCGATTATGCGTCGCAGAACTCTACAAATCCTGTGCGTACAGGAAACGAAGTGGTGTAATACAGGAAATAAAGCGCGATTTCTAGATTTAAAAACTAAGGCATTTAAGATGTTCTACCATAGAACGGTCAATGGACGAAACGGTGTTGGAATCGTTGTTGCAGCGGATCTTCTAAACAACATCGTTGGTATCTTGAAAATAAGCGACCGCTTGATGAGTGTTAAACTCGTCATACACAATGAAACGTGGAGCATTGTTAGCGCGTACGCCCCACAAAATGGATGCGACCAATCGGAAAAAAATAAATTTTGGTCAGAGTTCGGTAATTTGATTAGAAATATACCTATCGATGAGATGCTCTTCGTAGGCGGAGATTTAAATGGCCACGTCGGAGAAACAAATGTTGATTATGAGGACTGCCACGGCGGTAAAGGCTTTGGAACCAGAAATTCAGCTGGCGAAGACATCCTTGTAGCATGTAGGGCTTACGGCTTAACCGTCTTAAATACAATGCTTATTAAACATCAACGACATCTCATCACCTATAGCAGCGGAGGCCACGAAACGCAAATAGATTATCACCTCTGCAAAATGTCGATGAGAAACCGTGTAAAGGACTGTAAAGTAATACTTGGAGAATCGCTAGTAAGCCAACACCGTCTGCTCATTACAGAATTTTTCACAGCGGAACCACCGAAAACACGGGCATCGTTTGGAAAGCCAAAAATCCGGTGGCATAATCTATCGAAGGAACGAAGCGCAAGATTTATCGCACTGGCTAAAGAAGTACTTCAAAATATAAATGGTATAGCAGACTCACTTAGCCCTTCAAGAAATGTGGAACAGCATGCACGAGGAATGCATAACACTCACAAAGTCCCATCTGGGGACTATATCGAAATACCATTACGTCGGCAAAGAAACATGGTGGTGGAATGACGAAACCAAACGAGCTGTGGCCGACAAGAAGAGTGCATTCCAAGCGTGGACAAAATGCGATCGGAGCGACGATATCGAAAAAGCTCGACTGTCTCTTGAATACGAGCGTCTTAAAAAGATCGCAAAGAAAGTCCTGGCTAGAACTCGAGCGGCAGAAGCGGAAAACCTGTACCAGGAGTTGGAACAAATATCCTCACGATCGGCGGATAGAAGACAAGCTATCCAAGATGTTCAAACGTCGTACAGTACTAGAATGCCAAATATTTTTAAGCTCGCTGCACAGAGGAGAAAAAATTCGATGGAAATAACCTCGCCGAAATACATCAAAAATGCAGACGGTCGCTTTCAAATGAAAAGGAAATTTGTGACCGGTGGCTTGAATACTGCAAGGAGTTGCTTAACAAACAGTTTCCACGTGATATCGTGCCGATAGCTGGTCTATTCGAGGAGGAAGTTTCGGACTTTTCAATCGAAGAAATAAGTATAGCAATTGGAAAAATGAAGCGGGGGAAAGCGGCGGGACCAGACAGCATTCCATCAGAGTTTTGGTCGAAGATGGAGGGGATCGGCAGCGTTTGGCTATCGAAACTTTTAAATAAATTAAAATGTGGACAACCCATGCCGAATCAATGGAGAAGTAGCTTCTTGATTCCATTATACAAAGGAAAAGGCGACACTCGAGAATGCAACAACTACCGTTCAATCAAGCTTATGTCACACACAATGTAAATCGTCGAAAGAGTCTTAAACGAACGTCTTCGGCAAATAATAAAGTTCGATAATAGCCAGTGTGGATTTGTTGAAGGAAGATCGACGGTGGACGCTATCCAAAGCCTACGAATAATAATGGAAAAGCACCGAGATTCGTCTAAGGATTTACACATGGTATTTATCGACCTCGAGAAAGCATTCGATCGAGTGCCTAGGGATCTCATATGGGCCGCCCTGAGGTCTCAAAACGTACCGGAAACGTATGTAAGAATAATACAAGACATGTACGGAAACGTGAAAACTGCGGTTAAAAGCTCTGCTGGACTAACGAGAGAATTTCCAGTTAATGTCGGAGTGCATCAAGGAAGCGTACTTAGCCCTTTCCTCTTTAACGTAGTATTCGACTATCTTTAAAAGACTGCATACGCGAGGCAAATGTAATGGCAATTCTCTTCGCATTCGACGCAGTTATACGAAGCGATAACGTCCAAGATTTGCAGAACGCCTTAGATTCATGGAGAAATGCGCTAGTGAGAAACGGGTTTAAAATAAGTCGTTCAAAGACGAAGCATTTGACGTGCCCATTTGCGCATCCGTTGCGACCTGTTCCGGATATAATGTTAGACGGAATAGTTCTTCCGAAAAGCACTATCTTTAAGTACTTAGGATCAATCGTTAACATGGAAGCGAAATGTGACGACGACTTAAACCACAGAGTGAGTGTGGGATGGATGAAATGGCGGGAAAATTCGGGAATCTTTTGCGACCGAAAATTTCCACTTAAATTAAAGGGGAAACTCTACACCACGGTTGTTAGACCAGCTCTTATATACGGTTCACAGTGCTGTACAATGTACGAAGCGTTTAAAAACAAAATGACGGCAGCGGAAATGAAAATGTTAAGGATGTCTAGTGGAGTCACTAAACGCGATTGCATTAGATATACGCGTATAAGAGGAAGTCTACATATAAAGAATTCGGTAGCCGAACAGCTTGAGGCGAATAGAATAAGCTGGTTTTGCCACGTTCAAAGAAGATCTGCGGAAAATCGGGTTAAAAAGGCACTATCAACTGCGGTCACTCCAACTGTAAGAAAACGAGGTCAGAAAAAGAATTCCTGGATTTCTCAGATGGCAAATGCGCAACAACGTTTGGAGCTAACCACTGAAGCGATCCAGGACCGAGCATTATGTAGCCGCGTTCTGCGGTCTGCGACATTAGCCAACCCCATAAGCAGAGCAGCAGCGATGCAGTAAAAATGGGAAACTCGTTACGCATAAGTTCGTATAACGAGGAAAGGGTTAATAAAAGGATAAGAAGAAGAAGGGCTTTTGCAGATGATATCGCTTTCACGTACTCGTACACTGATCTTTCGATTCACGAATGCGTTGCGAAAGTCAACCATGACCTCGAACTACTTAGGATCTGGTTTACAATTCACAAGCTTATTATCAGCGAAAAAACAAAAATAATGAACTTCAATCTAACACAATGTGTCATGGATAATTTTAAGTTCTCTTTCCATGCAAGTGCCTGCCAAAAGTTTTGTTTACCTCTTCATACCTGTGGGCGACTCAATATTAACGTAAGTGGTAGTTGTTCATCTGGTTGTTTCAATGTCGAAACAGTTGAATACTTTAAATACCTTGGTATTTTCATTGACAATAAATTAAACTGGAAAGTTCACAGCCAGTATCTAAAGTCGTATATGACGCTAATTACACGTAAAATGTTTCTTTTAAAACCACTGCTACTGCTCGCGAAAAGTTCTTTCAATGTTCTATTACAGCTTAGTTCACTCGAAACTACAGTATGGTATTGTTAGCTGGGGAGGTACCTACATGAATACCTTGAGATCGCTACTAATTGCCCAAAAGCATATAATCCGAATCATGCGCGCTAAGAATCGTTACGCAGAAAGTTGGCCCCTCTTAATTAACCTGCGCATCTTGCCAATCAGGAATATTTACATTTTTAAGGTACTAAAAGAGTTTTATAAACAAAGCGGTAATGTGTCATCTAGGAATTCTTCAGCTTATAGTTTACGGGTAAAAAATTTGGCACTATTTGACATTCCACGCTTGCACAAAACACATTTTATGAACTTTTATTTAGTTTCCTCTCGTAGAATCTTTAATGCGCTTCCCATATCCGCACGATTAAATCAAAACCTCAACTCATTCTTAAAAGAAGTTAAAGACTGGCTTTTTACAGTGGACCCGTGTAACTTGGAGTTAATTTTGAAAGTAACAAATTAATAATAAAATGCAAAATGACTCTTTCACTTTTTATTGCAATCAATTATTTTTTTTTTGCTCCTCTAAAATTGTTTGTTGTTTATTTTACTTTACATAAGATCAACTGATAGTACCCCACGTCAGTTATTCTTTGAGTATAATTATTCTTTTTGCGATCATTCAACGCTAACTTCAAAGTTCCCGAATGATCAATGATTTATTCTACTCACTGTTATATTTTTGTAAATTGAATTTGTTATAACCCTATTTATAAGTGATAATGAATAAAAAAATTAAAAAAAATAGGCCTTCCTTCGCTGAGTCGTACCTCCGAGTTGGTATCGAATACTGATATTCATTTATTTTACTTGACCTGACCATCTTAGACGACTAATGTGCTGACCAAGCCAATGTTACTGTACCCTGAACAACGCATAGAGTTACTCCTCCAAATCCCGTCATAGGCCTTACCCTCTATAAAAAAAAGATTATCAACGACGAACCAACTTACTATATGTCCTCGGATATAGCTGGATTAGCTGTTGACGACACTAGCAAAAATTTAAAGGACAACGGCGTTCGGATCTGCAAGAGAAATATTCGAACTCTTATCAGGCCACGTACAGCCAAACAATTAGCAGAATCTCTTAACTGCTATCAAGCATACGAGTATATCACCACAATCCAGAAAGAGCGGTTATTCGATGGATGGTAAACTACGACATATATTTAACTATGTTTATTACTATACGGAAAGAAAACATCAATTATTCAGATGGGAATTAGATAGATATATATACGAGGGCGGGTCAATAAGTCCGAGACTTTTGGATTAAAACACAGATTTTTTGATAAAAAAATAATTTTATTTTTCAACGTAGTCTCCCTTGAGCTCTATACACTTTGTCCAACGCTTCTCCAATTTTTTTATCCCTTCCAAAAAAAATGATTTGTCGAGGTCCTCAAAATAGGCCTTTGTTTGCGAGATGACTTCATCATTGGAGTCAAATCTTTTTCCACCAAGCCATTTCTTCAGGTTTGGGAACAAGAAGTAGTCGCTCGGAGCCAAATCTGGAGAATAGGGTGGATGAGGGAGCAATTCATAGCCCAATTCATGGATTTTTGCCATGGCAACTGCACATGTGTGCACCCTTGCATTGTCTTGGTGGAAAAGAACTTTTTTCTTGGCCAAATGAGGTCGTTTTTTTTTCAAATCGTCATTGAATCGGTCCAATAAGTTGGCATAATATTCCCAATTGCTTGTTCTTCCCTTTTGAAGGTAGTCAATGTGGATTATCCCGCGTGCATCCCAAAAAACAATCGCCATAACTTTATTGGCTGACAAACCCACCTTGGCCTTCTTTGACGCCGATTCACCCTTAGAAACCCACTGTTTTGACTGTTGTTTGTTCTCTGGTGTGTTGTGATGGATCCATGTTTCGTCCACGGTTACAAAACAGCGCAAAAACTCCTCCATATTGCGATTAAACAACGCTAAACCTTCCTGTGAAGTTGTTACACGATTGCGTTTGTGGTCGACTGTGAGCAAACGCGGCACCCATCTTGCGGAAAGCTTTCTCATGCCCAAGTGATCATTCAAAATTGAAACCACTGAGCCATGCGAGATCCCTACGGCTTCCACAATCTCTCGCACTTTCAATCTTCGGTCGGCCAACACCATATCGTGAATTTTTTCGATTGTTTCGGGTGTAGAGACCTCAACTGGGCGTCCAGGACGTTCGGCATCTTCAGTGCTTGTACGGCCACAACGAAATTCAGTAAACCACTTTTTTACCATTGAAATCGATGGTGCAGAGTCCCCATAGTATTTATCAAGCTTAGCCTTGGTCTCGGTAATGTTTTTTTTTTCGCAAGAAATAATGCTTAATAAGCACACGAAATTCACTTTTTTCCATTTTCTCCTCAAATTAGTGAGTAGTCTGATAAAAATAGCTGTCAAACACAAACTAACTGACGCAGCAAGTTTAAATTTTGACAGGAGTCAACTGACAGATGCCTGTTGACAGGAGGAGTGTTGCTGTTTCAGTAAAGAGGTCAGAAATTCAAAAAGTCACGGACTTATTGACCCGCCCTCGTATATTTTATCTCTTATTTATACACATTGCTTACGTACATGCTTAAAATATTAAAACGACGCTAAATATATAGAATAAGAAATATTAAATGACATTCAGTATTTTGGATACAAGATATATAGAAAATAGTTTTGAATGCCAGTTCAAGAGGCTGTTGGAATTACAAAATGAAATAAAATTTTGGGTGGGGTAACCCATTAAGAACAATTTACAAAATTCAAAATTTTGATACAAAAAAGAACAAAAATTAATAGAAACCGAATATTGAACAAATAGAAGTAGAAACATAATGAAATAACATAAGAAAAATAAATAAATAAAGAAAGCAATGTTTGAATAAATTACATAACAAAAAGAAGACGCAATATGCAAATAATTTATAAATAATTTCGATTATACCAGAATGTCAGAGATAATAGATTATAAATAAAAGTAGTTGCACTGAAATAGCAATTTTTTTACAAGTTTTAGAAATATTCCAGATATTGATGTAGCCCTGATGGAGTCGAGGAAATACCTGAGCGCCAGGTATTTAAAATCGTAGTAGGTCTACCTTTAAAATTAAGAGCAAATAGCGAATTAATATAAATTAAAAACAAAATAGGACCTAGAACGAAGCCTTGAGGTAAGCCGAAATTTACGAACTTACAGTCCGTTTGATAAGATCGTATACGGCAAAACTCGTTTATGAAAAACGGTTTGGAAGTGGCATTTGCATTAGCAGATAAAAAAATACTTCTGCTAAGATGCTTTGAATAAAACAATTTAAAGAGTGTTCAATTTTTGTCAGAGACGGAAGTACGAGTATTTTAAAATGAGTGTCGCGTTTGCATCACGTTATGAAGCAGTATTCTTGTGCACGCATCCAAAAGGACCGAAAATGTCATACGGAGCAGCTGCTAAATACATGAAAAACTCAAAGCATTGGTTAGCAAGTGGGTGCACCGTTATTCCCAAGTTAAAAATGTGGATGATTTGCCGGATCGTGGGTCTACGCGCGAAGAACAACAAATAAGCAGAACAAAATGACTCTACGCGTGTTTGAAAAAAATTCTCTTCTATCGTTACGTGGAGGACAAGGGATTTTACGTAAAGGGGTCTAAGTGTGTGTTGTGATACGATACGAAGAGGTTTACTAGCCAATAATGTAAAATTTCGAAGCACAATAAAGAAACCACTACTGTCAAAAAAACACGTACAAAAACGACTCGGTTGGGCCAAGTAGAATTTAGACAGAGATTGGAACAACGTTATTTTTTCGGATGAAGCTTCTTTTTAGGCATGGTCTCCTATCACTCATACCTGGTGTACACAATCCTATAAATTAATCCAGCGGACCGTCAAATACCAGGCAAGGGTGCACGTTTGGGGATGTTTCTCAAAACAAGGATTTGGCAATATGTTCATGTTTACAAATAACTTAAACGCACCCAACATGGTCAAAATTTATAAGAAGGCTTTATTACCATCTGCCCAAAGGTGGTTTAAAAGAAGGAATGAGAATTGGTTACTGCAAGAAGATAATGACCCGAAACATCGCAGTCGTTTGTGCAGTGCGTGGAAACAAGAAAATGACGTCGGTGTTTTAGATTGGCCATCACAGTCGCCGGATGCAAATCCCATTGAAAATGTTTGGGCATTCATGAAGCTAAAGCTCCAAGGAAAGAAGATCTCGACGGTCAAACAATTATCACGAAAAATACGAGTTTTATGGAGATCTTTGATTGATGATCAAGATTATGCTATAAGATTAGTAGAAAGCATGCCACGAAGACTCCAAGCAATTATTGATAATGGAGGAGAGTGGACAACATATTAATTGAAAAGCATTCAAGTAAATAAACAAAATAAACCAGTACAATTGATTTTTTTTTATTATTATAAGTTCTTCTTTAATTTTTGTCGTGTACGATGTTATCAAACAGATTTTATATTCGCGGTTGACCATATCGAAGGCTTTAGGGATGTCAATAAATAAAGCCACTGTACATCTTTTCGCATCAAGGTCAGACATTACATGAGCACAAAACTGTAAAAGTGCATCTTCAGTCGATTTACCTTTTTGAAATCCAAATTGAACTGGGCTAAGGAATTCAGTTCTATTTAAAAAGCTCAAAGAAGACTGGAAGACATCTGCCAATACGTCAACTTAGAAACATGCAATTCTTTTAACGACCAGGTTCGAAATGCTATTAGCATCACATGAATTCGAATTTTTTAAAGTGCCAATTAACTTTTAACACTTCAAGAGGAGTTATGGCGTTATATACAAAGCTGTTTCTTTGAAGTGGTTCAGCACTACTATTACAGGACGAACATAAAGAACAAATCGGCTGTACTGGACGAGGTTGTAAGCTGAAGGCTATGTTAGTAAAATAGCTGTTAAATGTATTAGCAATTATCGAAAACCTCGCGGCCATCGACACGTATAACAGTAGGTTTTTTTGAAGACGAAGGATTATTGAGAATACTGTTCACTATTTGCCATTCATTTTTCAGAATTCAATCGATTACGAAAATATGTATCCCGACAATAAGGAATCACCTCTTTTATTTCAGCGCACAATTTTTTATATTTACTTTTTATGCTTATATTACTAGGATGGCTCTGGCATTTGATCCTAAGCTTGTTTTTGTAATTCACTTTGTTCACTAGGAACGTACCTGTTTAGGATATTAGAGAAGACACTAAAAGAGGTTGAAACATCGCTACATAAATAAACATCATCCCACGTCTCACACAACAAACTGGTTTTTAAGTTACTGAAGTTAATTTTCACAACCTTGCTAGGGGATTAAGGATTTTTGCATATATTGCTTCTAAAGTAATTTACTCTGAGTCCTATCATGGAGTGGCCAGTTAACATAAGATCAAGTACACATTTCTCACAATTAATCGAAAAGACATTACTGAATCGTCAATAGATATGATCTAAACATGTACCAGATGCAGACCTAGTAGGCTCATTAATGAAAAAAACTAGGCCATGTGATGACAAAAGAGCTAAATAACTCGAAACAGTTTCACAACTATTCAAAATGTCAATGTTAAAGTCCCCAGTTATAATTAAATATTTAGATTTTTCCTTTTCCATTAGATCAGAGAACTCTTTTATGAACATAACAACATTAAACAATTTTCAATATATGGCAGACTTAGGCAAGAAGTCTTGCGATTCCGAGAGGTGAGCGAGCGTCTTATGACTTGCCATTAAGACATAATTCCCTAACATAAAGGTAATATGCACCCATGCCCATACGGAAGACCATGTTCAAAGTCATTCGTTTAAATCGTACTAGGCGAGTTTAACACCAGGGAACGATAGCTGGTAAACCTAGCCTTCGCGAAACCATGTCTAGCAACGGACTTAAACTCACTTGTCGGGGTGAAATATTCCTTTAACAAGAACACGGTTTCCTCATATCAACATGGGACATGGCGGTCTCCGCATCATCAATCAAATTAATCACATTGCGATAGTCATAATGCATACCTCCTATACTTTGGACTTTGGGAGCAGCTAACATTGACTCGGACCACAATCTTGATGCAGCCAAGGTGTGAATGCGGGTCATCAACAAATAATAAAAACTGTGAGAAAGTGTAACGCAGAAAAGCTGAAATCGCAAGAGACCACCAGCATCTTCTCCGAAGGCGTATACCGAAATCTCTAAACGACTCTTATACCACCAGTGACATCACTGCCAACATGCCATTCAAGACGCCGCAACTGATGTGCCGGGTTTTGCCGACCACAACCAAGAATGCAGCAGCTAAGCAAGAAACTGGAACAAATAACAAGCGACGCTCGTAAGCTCTACAGGCAGAAGAGACGGAAAAACATTGGCTTCTCCAGAAGAAGATGGTCCTGTTCCAGGGAAACTACCCAAACGGAAGTTTTACCAACAAGTTAAAAGAATGTGTTAAAACAAAAACCCTTTTTAGGAGCCTGTAGCGCATAGCGATGAAAAAAGAAACCTTACAGTAGAACCCCAGTCGGTATTAAGAATATGGAAAAACTATTTCTGCAGACTGTATAGCGGTGAAGAATCTCAACATCCCGCCCTCAGGCAGAAAAGACGATTCAACTAAGACGATGACAGACAAAACTTCTGTTCATCTGACAAAAACGAAGCTACGTTAGCAATATTTTAGCTGAAATCGAATAAAGCAGTAGGATCTAACGAATTATAGGCCGATGTAATAAGCTTCTGGAAATGACTTTATGACGTATAGAGAGCATATACCAACTCAGTTATCAAATCTGGTCTGAAGAGTGTATGCATGATGAATGAAATCACAGTATCCTTTACAGGGTCCACAAAAAAGGTGACCCCCTCAACTGCGCCAAACAAAAAGGTATTGGTCTCCCTAACATGGTATACAAGATCTTATCTGCCATATTGTGTGAACGTCTGAAACCCGTCGTCAACAATCTCTCTGACCCCATCAGTTCGGTTTCAGACAAGGAAAGCACACAATCGACAAAATCTAAACACTTTGGCAGATCCTGAAAAATCACGAAAAGCGAAAAAACTCAAGAAGTCCAGTATGATATCCAGCATCTTTTCATCGATTTTAAGGCCGCTCAGCTCGTCCTTCTGTGCGAAATGACAATTGAAAAAGCTCGCTGCCCCTTCAAAGTCAATAATAACGACCTAACCGAGACCTTTAATGTCAAAAAAGGTTTTAGATCCGGTGATGCGCTGTCATACTACTTCTTTAACATCATACTTTAAGAAATTTTGCTGACACGCCATAAGTGGACATGAGGGTCACAATTTTTCAAGTGTCTGCGTAATTTCTCGCTTACGCAGATGATACCGACATTACTGGAAGAATACAGCGTTATGTCACCAGCTGGATTGAACCGGAATCTGCTAAAATTGGGTTAGATGTTGGACAAAATGTCACAGTCGACAGCAATAATTTCGGGGTAGTAAAAGACTTTGCTCTCTTAAATTCTACCAACAACAGCTAAGCAGAAAACGAATAATCTCTCTTGCCGATGCTTCTTTGGGCCCTATCCCTCAAAACTAAGGAGACTCTATATAAGACTTTGATCATCCCAGTCCTGATTTATGATTTATGGCGCTGAAGCATGGACTATAATGACAGTGGATGAAGACTTCCTCAGTCGTTTCGAGAAAAAAATCTACGGCAGCATTTTTTTTCCTGTTTCCTATGAAGGGATTGGAGGAGAGAATTTAACGACTAACTACACGGCCTAGTCGGAAAACTGCACATCAATCGTCTAAAATGGCTAGTTCCGGTCTGCAGAAAATTCGAATCTAATTCAGAGGGACAACACGGCAAAGGAAGACCTCAGTTTTCCACGTTTATATCGATCTTCAGGGCTCCCTAAATAAGTAAGTATGTAAATCCGGGTACACGATACCAAAAATCACTCGAGGAATTTAGCGTTCAAATTAGCCAAGAATTTCCATATCCATCTTCACAAACATCCATATTTGTACAGCATTAGCAGGACTACAATGATTAGGGACTTTAGTAAATTTTCCTCAGCATTTCTTGACTAGGCGTTATTACTCAATTGACAACGGCAACTCTTCGCTTGATTTCTAATATCATTATCAGATTTAATAGCTGGGCTGACGTATACGAGGAGTCCCTTCTTGTAATCAGCTTGTATTTAGTTTTGCCCTTATTTATGATTAAACACATTACAACGTACCTACGACAGATCGCTGAGTTCTCCGGTGTCAATGTACCTAATAAGCGCACGCAAGTATCGGGTTAGAAAAGCTACAGCTGCCGAAGTTATAGCAATTAATGTAACGCAAATCATCATTACAGTGTTGAACAACGCATCCAAATTATTGAAACTTACTATGAAACTGAGTACCTACTCAGTGCGAGCTACGTGTGCACACATTGTCCTTTTGAGCTTAATAGACATATACAAATGAATTGGTTTAGCAAACAACAAAACAATACCTGCTGGTCGGCGCTTACATCAGGTTTGCAGAAAACACTGATGCAGTGAATGAGAGTGTTCAGTATAATCCGAGGCCGTTAATTCTTAGTTTCGCCTAAAAACTTGGCTTTTCGGAGACCCCAACTTGGCTTTTCTATATCTCTGTTTGGCCAATTCTGTGTCGGGACAAATTTGATGGCATGAATAACTCCTATTTCGGACCCGACAACTTACCACCGACATCGTGGGATTTAATGCCATTAGACTTTTGGCGATATTTTGCAACCGACCACGTTGGTGCAAGTGCAATAGCTCCTTCACTTTCTTTTGAGCATCGGTAAAATGTTGTCCTTTTTGAAACTTATAAAGCTTTAGTTTGAGCTCATCTTTGAATGTTCAACTGTTTCATGGTTGCTTTGATATTTTTAGCTCAGCAGTCATTTATTTTGTAACTTCGTCGAGGACTTTATTCAATTCGAGCCTTCACTTTTCGAACTTCTGGCGCTGATTCAGTTTTTTCCGGCTGCCACCATAGCGATTTGCAACATTGGCATTCACCCCTATCGTGGAATCCATCGGATCTGAGATTCACTTCACTTATTTGATTCACGTGAACAGAAAAATGCTATCGTGGGATCCGTCGGATATTCTCCCTAACCGACCACTATTAGTGATTAGGAAGTTTAATTGTGACAGCTCATTTCAAACACATGTGTTTTGTAAAAATTAAATTCAGTGAAAAGAAAATAAATTTTGTGTGAAAATGGATAGCGTTGCATTGTTTTTTAATGAGAGATCGTCTTTAGATAGAAAAAGGCGTTCTCAGTTAAGGGCAAGAGCGGAAAATGTTATGGAACTACCAGAAGCAACGTAAGATTTCATATACCAATTTTGTGTTTAAACTAATTCCCACTTTATTACTTAAAGGTTTATAAAATGCTTCAGGCTTAATAAAACAGCATTTTCCTACACATTGGATGTTTTAACATCGGAGCTGGCCCTTGCCTCAAAGTCCTCAATCTCTTCAACACATAAATTAGCGGAGTGTTTACGATTTTTGCAGAAGGTTCGTACCAATATGGTGTAGGAAAGGATTATAATGTTTGTATAGCACAATCAACATTTTCGGAGGTGTTAGTAGAAGTATTGGATATTTTTGAGAGAAAATTATGCCCTTTTGGAGTTATTTTTAGCAATGTCAGGATTATCCTTCATTGCACGTACTAATGCCTTAAACTGCTCTCTATTCGTAGTTTTTTTTCCTTAAAATATAGAGAGAACATAAAAATAAGAAAACAAATACAAACAAATTATTTCTACCTATATTTTTCGCGACTCGCGTCCTTTTTGCAGTTCACAAAATCACAATTAGATCCCCAATGAGAAAACTGCGGATGGGTGAATAATCACCCCTATCGTGAAAACCGTCGGGGGGAACGATCCGCTTGCATCGTGCAATCCACAGACGTGAACCATCCATATATCGGTAACGTGAATAAGATTCACTGCATCGTGGAAAACGAACGGATCGAATCTCCCCATGCATTTGACATCCGCAATTTTCTCATTGCTGCAAAAAGGACGCGAGTCCTTTCCAAGGAGATGCTCATCTTTGTAAATGCATCTGTTTGTTGTGAGATATTCTCACAAGGTACCATCAATTGTTTTTACTTGTGTAACGATTTCGGTTATTGATATCGAATTGAATTAAGTCAGAAGTTTCAAATAAAAGGTTGAGTACATCAATTCTGGGAAAGTATAGGTACCTCAAAGCACTCAGCGACTGTGACACTTGATTGACTATTTCGTATCATTTAACCGGTACAGATACAAAACGATGAAATTTAATCTCTTTACGAACAGATTGATTATACTCATAAGTGGAATACAAGGTATGTAATTTCACATGTGTACGTCAAAATGTGTTCTTCTCTGCAGCACTTTTTAAAATTCAATTACACAAAATAGATGGAGTATTATAGCAAGGCGATATGTCGCTTACTTGCTTCTACTTTACTTGTCTTCTGAAGAATAAAAAGTTGCAAGAGTTAGAGTTGTTTAAGAAACGTCCCTGCTCGTGGTCCTCACTAGGTTTCTACAAGATGGCGCAAGAGTTGTCACCCGATGTTCTTTGGCTGTAATTTTTTTATGAATGATAAACTTTAGTTCTGCTTTTGGATTGTGTCCTAAATTTTTTTCCATTTAGTCGGGAAAATGATATCGGCTCAGTGGCCGCCGCCAGAATTTATGACCAATCGGGACCGATTTATGACATTTTCCATCACTTTTGCCAGAACGTCCGGCGAGTGGTCCTCACATTCTTGACGGATATTCTCTTTGAAAGCCTTAAGAGTCTGAGACTTATTTACATAGACTCAAAAAAACTTGGAAAAAAAAACCCCACAAAAAGAAGTCTGGAATGGTTTATTCAATCTTGCCGTCTCGTGCAAATCGCCAAAACGAGAGATTAGGCGACCCGGAAATGCAGTTCTCAGAATTTCAGTTGTAACTCGTTCAGTATGCGCCGTTGCTCCATCCTGTTGGAACGACATATTCTCCAGTCCCAATTCATCCAATTGAAGAAGGAGAAAGTCGTTGAGCATGGTTCTGTAGCGCTCCCTGTCCCCAATAGTTGGTTGACCCGATGACGCCTCTAGCGTTAACAGCACACCATGCAGTTACTCTGAGCGAGTGTAATTGCTGTTCATGAGTTATACTCGGATTTTCGGTGCCCCAGAAGCGATAATTTTGCTTATTCACATATCCACAGAGATGCAAAAAGTTGTCTCCTTCGTGGTCGAGATACAAGATGGTAGGCGCGTAGGTTACACGTGCTAATAGTTGATGCACCGTCTTCGCTTTGTAAGGGAATATCTTAAAGTCTTTCACAAAAATTCTCTGTAAAGACCGCCGATTGATGCCCAATTGCGTGGCACGTCATCTAGTCGACACTCCGGGGTCCTCTGCGACATCTTCAACCGCAGCTGCGACATTCTCAGCAGAACGGCGGCTCCGGCAGACCCGGCAGCAGTTCGTGTTATCCAATATTCTGCTAGGCAAGCGACCAAACGTCGTAGTGTTTGCCCAGTTGGTGTCACGCTGTGCCAATACCACCGACGAATTACACCGCAAAAAAATTGTAACGATTATTTCACGTTCTTTGAGAGTACAGCGACCCATGTCCTGTTGACGTGTTTTTTGTTTCTATTTACTTTATAAATAAAAAAATAGAATTTACATTTACAAAACTGCTATATCCAGCATGGTTCTACCTACCTCAGAGACTATAACTACCTAAAATGTATCAGAAATACTTTACCCTCTCTACTGGTTGCATCGTAATGTTTATTTGTGATGTCAAGGTGGAAAGGCTGATGAATTCAGTTTGGAAAAAGTTAATGTTCAGTCTCGAGTTGCTATTTCTACCAATATGTGCTGGAGCACTGAAGATGCTGTTGGCTCCACTTTTAAAAGTTTAGCTGGAATAATGTCTAGTTGTATTGCCATATAATTCTTTACTACTTTTACTACTGTAGTGATTTTGTCTTTACTGAAAGTGAATACGAGTAATAGACTTTGGACATTTCATCCTGATTCAGCTGCCTGTCGCTAGAAAATACTCGCTAATGGACAGAAGTAAAACATTAGATATACTCCTAAGTTGGTCTTCATCAGAGACAAGCAAACAAGCGTCCAATGCTTTAAGTGGGTAATTTCTAGAGCTGTGACTACCAATCAACTCTTAAATGATTCTATAGATATTGTATACTCGTATTTGTTGTAGCACCTATTTGCAGCTACTTCTGCTTCCGTGGCTATTGCACTGATGTACTAGTTGCATTGGTCACCTCTGTACTTCTCTCATCCTGCATGTTAATATAAACTGATTTCACCCTGGTACTAAATTTGGTGCAAGCGCAGAGTAAGGCCTTCGATATTGAATTTCTTTGACCAGTTTCCACGGCTCCTCAGAAAGCCACATGCTGTTTCGCCGTTGCTTTCTTCCGTCAGCACCTTTCGCTACGGAAGTTAGAACATTTTTTATAGAAGCCCAAATGTTCTTGAAAGGTTGATTGCTCCATGGGGCTGATTATTTCCATTCATTGCGAAAAAGGATCCGTAAATTAGGCAGAAGAGGAGAGACGATCACCGCCTTCTCGGTCGAAGAAATTGAGATATGCTACTCCATGAATGAGATTCGGAAGTTTTAATAAAAGGTAAAAGATACATGCCACGGACACCAGTCCTGAACCGAAGCCTCCTAAGACGAACAAGGGAACATCGTAGTAGATTCACAGTCGATGCTGAGGACTTAGAAAGACTATTTCTGTAGACTGTGTAACGGCGATGACGAAACAAACACCGCTGTCAGGCAGAATGAACCTTTTAACTTGGACGATTTGGACATGTGGTAAAGACCTTTAGGCTAATCGAATTTAGTGGGGGGCGAAATAGGGACCAAATATTCACACTGAGGTAGATATTGAAGAAAACTCATGAGCTTCAGATCGATACACACCACCTATTCATCGATTTTAAGGTCGCGTATGACAGCATCTATAGAGACGAGCTATACAGAGCAATGTCTAGTTTTGGAGAATGCACGCTGCTCCATCAAGGTCGGTAAAGATCTCACCGAGACCTTTGTTGTCCAGAAAGGATTTAGACAAGGCGATGCGCTGTCATGCGATTTTTTCAACATCGTACTTGAAAGAATAGTGCAAAACTCACGAGCAAACACAAGAGGCACTATCTTTCAAAAGTCCGTCCAACTACTCGCATTGACATAATCGGGAGAAAGCAGCGTGATGTCAGTGGCGCTTTCGCGAGTATTGAGACGTAAGCGGCGAAAATGGGTTAAGCGGTCAACGAGGGCAAGACCAAGTATATGCTGCAAAGCAAAAAGGACACTCAATACCGACGTCTCGGACAAAACGTCACCTTCGACAGATATAACTTTGAGGCACCTATGATCCGCTATAATTACAGACAACGACACCAGCGCTGAGATCAAACCAAGAATAACTCTTGCAAATCGCTGCTACTCTGAGCTAAGAAGGCAATTGACTAGTAAATCGTTACCCTATATAAGACTTTAATTATCCCAGTTCTGCTCTATGGCGCAGAGGCATGGACATGGATGAGGGTGGTCTTGGCTGTTTTGAGAGGAAAATTCTTCGAGTGATTTTTGGTCCCGTATGCATTGACGGTGAGTGGAGGAGGAGATACAACGACGATCTGTAGAGGCTGTACACCAACATCAACCTACCCAAAAGAGCAAAGATCCAACGACTGAGATGGCTGGGTCATGTAGAGCTGTAGAGCGGATGGACATCAATGCTCCGATCGAAAAAGTCTTCGAATCCTACAAAAAATCTTCACCATCAAGTATATATTCAGTAATCAGGAAAACCATTAGATTGCCAGATGATTGGCCAGTTAGAAGATCAGACCTAAACCCTTTGGATTATTCCGAGAGGATATGGCCTGGTTAACTCGACCGATTGAGTCGTTTTAGCATCACATAAATGTCTATTGAAAATTATGTGCGATCTGAAAAGTTTGACGAATGTTCAAATTTGACTTAAGTCACCTCTCTCCAAGGGAGATATGACACGAAAATGGTGAGCAAAATTGGCGAAAGCTGGGGAAAGGAAAAAAAAGTGCCACACTCAACGGATCAAGAATTCTCAGTTCAACCAACTGTCCCAGTATTCAAACTGCTGCCTAAATTTTAGTATGTGCTCCAAAAGCTTTCCCTCGATATCTTTGAAACCGATTCTATTAAAAAATAACGAATCTATTCAATTGAAACCGGATAATTCATTTGTAATTCCACATTGAACTGCAAAATATCGCAATGCAATGCCTGATGTAATGCTGATTACACACCGCATTTTTTTTGTCTTTCTTTTTTAATTACTGAATCCGAAGTGTGCACAATCCGTTCCATTACTAAGATGGCATATCGATTTCCATCCCCGAATGGATTTTTCCCTTCAATCGAAATCATATAAAATCCATTCATACCTTCACATTCAAATCAGTCTCATTTCTAGTCGAATAAACTGTGCACGGTACTAGCATCTATCTTTGTCAATTCTCAAACACAAAACAATTAAAATCTCTTAATTCTCAAACAATGGCATTTCATGGAAAGAATGCAGTCATTACTGGAGGAGCTAGTGGAATTGGCCTTCAAGTTTGCGTCCAACTATTGAAAAACGAAGCTGCTGTAAGTTACCACATTTATCCATTCAAACGTACATATTCGTACATGTACACATGTATTGTAGAACGTCGCCCTTATAGATGTCCAGGAAAATCTGGAGGAAATTGCCAAAATTCGAGGAGCACATCCTGCTCAGACGGTGCTTCTAGTTAAAATGGACGTAGCCAATAAACAAGGCATCGAGGCAGCCTATGAGGAGATTGTGAAAAATTTCGGAAGCGTCGATGTGGTGGTCAATGTTGCTGGCATCTTCAATGACTTGGATGTAGCCAGGACGTTACAAGTGAACTTGGTAGGGATTTTGGTTTTTTAAACTAAATAGTATCTACTTGACGCCATGAGTCCTTAGGGTGGAATTATTAATTCAACTCTGGCCGCAATGAAGCACATGAGCAAAGAGAACGGAGGCCGTGGTGGTATTGTGGCCAATATGTCCTCTGTAGTTGGCTTAGATCCAATGTTCTTGCTTCCAATTTACTCTTCCACTAAGCATGCCATCATTGGATTTACTCGCTGTTTAGGGGTACATTGTGATTTACCCAGATCGACCAAACCTACACTGTTTCTGTTTCTAGAATGACTACTATCTGCTAAAGACTGGAATCAAGTTCATCACTCTATGCCCGGGAGCAACTATCACGGATATGTTCACAAATTTTACCGAAAAGATTCTATTCAGTGATATGAGTGATGAGTCCTATAGAATCCTAGACAGATTGGATAAGCAAAGGTAGGGTTTGAGAATGAAACCAACCAGATTAATGAGAATTGATTTTTAGTGCTGCTGATGTATCTCGCTGCATCCTTCAAGCTTTGGAGAGAGAAGAAAACGGCACCGTCTACATTATTGAGAACAAGAAACTCTTTCCCATAGAGATGACTCGCTATTGGCGAGGAATCGAAGACAAACTTTAAAGAGAAAATTTATATTTCCGGACAAGTGACTCCTTTGAGCTGTTTGTTTTTTGTATTTTTTTTTTTCTAGGACTACGATCTACTATCTTCCAGAATTAAGAACTTTTTAAGTTAGACTTGTATGGAGGCTTATTACATAATGAAAATAAAACTTTATTAGTCTTTCTATTTTAGGTAGAGAGTAAATTTAAGGCTGAAGATTCAGTATTAATCTAAAAAAGATGTTTCCACTGATTGGATTTGGTCCTTTCTATAATATCTCCATCCCTTGCATTTGATTGTGTTTTTAGCATTCGTCAGCATTGTGCAGATGGACTACTGAAATTTGAAAAAAGGCTTTCAAAGGAACTTCTTTTGGTTAACGGGCAGGGCTTATACTTGAAATCTGTCGGAAAATCTAACTGAACATAAACTCAGTGAAATATGTTCCCTAAACAGTACATCGACCTGAGAAAGCACATCTACTCGTATCCCCTTTGCTTCTCTAATCAGCAGAACTAAACTCGTTAAGTGGTTTCGCTCAATTTTCTGATAATAATTAGGGATGTTAAAGTTGATTTTGAAGTCAAAGTCCGCTCTTATTAAACTCCTGACCCTAGTTTTTTTTTTTGACAACTCAATCTGCGTTGCCAATTCGTTCAAAGAACTTGAATTCGATTCAATGTCAACTCCTCCGATCACTTCCTCACGGAAGCTGGGTGCCCAAATTCACTTCCCTACTTTCTAAAGAGAGGATAACGAGATTCTACATTTCTTTCCATCTCCATCTACATAATAAATCTGACTCGGTTTGTCACGAGGGTTAAACCAAAATAAACATCTATTCCATCCCTACCAATGTAACCAATAGAGTCCTTCAATTCTCATATTCCTCAACTTGTCGAAAGTATTTTATACGAAGCTGGTGCAAGTTTCTTCCTTGGCTGGGCTCCCTAAAATGTAGACAACTGCTACAAACCTTGTTCAATTCATATCTCTTGGAAATAGCAATCAATTATTGGAACAGCTGGCTTATCGCCAAAGACGATTCATTTGACGTATCCTCATAAAAAATAGTCTAAGGGCGTCAGATCGCAAAATCTAGCCGGCCAAAACGAGAAATAAATTGCTCACCGGACTCTTTTCTCAATTCGTTCATCGATTCATATTCTGTGTGGCATGTAACATCATCTTGCTAGAACCACATGCCACAGGTTCAGACAATACACCGCATCAAACAGTGCATTTTTCTGGGTGCATTGGTAGCTCCTGTATTGTATGAGGTTGCAAATCGGACCAAATACGGCGGTTTTGTTTATTAACATACTCATTGAACCAGAAATGAGCTTCGCCACTAAAGACAATTTTAAAAAATTCATTTTTTATTTAAAATAAAATGGCGGATCTTAGCCCAGCTTTCTTAAGGCCTATTCACCTTCATTCGATGCTATGGAAGGTCGTTCGGCTTCAATTATTACACAAGGTTGATTTTTTAAGGTTTTTGGCCACGATTCTTGCTTAAAATCTTCCACGAAGTCGAGGAACACAATCCGAATTGCTGCGACCGGCGAGGAATGGACAAATCACTGTCTATCATCGACGGATACAGCAGCAATAGAACACTAAAAACAAAACAACCAAAAAAATCACCCTTTAATAGCCCTATTCAATGCGAAAAATCTCTGTCCGAAACTGATTTGTTTTGCGTTTAGTGAATGTATTCCAAACAGTTTGGAATAGAGTTTTTTGACAGCTAACATATGGCTAAACTTTTAGTTTTTAACTTGAACTGACATTTTCTAGAAATTTGTTCTGTTTTTTTCTCATTGAACAAAGCCAGAGTGTTTTAGATCGGCATTTCTAACGTTCCACAAGACTATTATCCAGGTTCTCGTCGTTTAGGGTCGCCAAATGGTAATTAGTTACCCTTATGATAATATAGCATACAGTCTCCTCCCTGGTCATTGACCTCGGCGTTCTTTACGACAAGCCTTCAATGACAATCTTATCAATAATAAGATGTTCCTTAGAGCCAACTCACCTTCATGATCGAAAGACCAACCTTCAAGTAAATACTAGGTGTGGTGAAAAGTAACCTCCTTGACCGCCAGAATGCGCTGCTACTGCAAAAAAGTCCATTCATATTTAGACATGCAAAATTTAAGTTTTGTTTTGACAGCTGATTGTTGTTGACGTTTTTGGCATCATGGTGAGTATGAGCAAAAACGATTTTCGTTCTCTCATAAAACATTATTTTTTGAGAGGCAAAACGGCGAAGGAAACAAAAGAAAAGTTGGATTAACATTATGGGGATAATGCTCCGTCAGATTACACCGTCAAATATGGGTTTCGAGAGTTTCGTGGTGGCCGCAACTCCACTACCGATCAAGTCCGCAGCGGCAGGCCCTCCAAAACGGTAACAGAGGACAATGTCAATAAAATACATGAAATGGTGTTGGCTGATCGGAAAGTGAAGGTGCGCGAGCTAGCAGATATTACAAAGATTAGTACTGAGCGCACACGCCATATTTTGGGCAATATTCTGCATATGAAAAAGTTATCCTGCCGCTGAGTGCCGCGCATGCTCACTCCTGACCAAAAACACGAACGCGAGAGCATTTCGAAAGAGTGTTTGGACTTGCTGATGCGGAATCGGGCGGACTTTTGGCGTCGATTGGTAACTGTTGATGAAACCTGGATCCACTATTACACACCAGAGAACAGAATGCATGCCCGGCAATGGACTAAAGCCGGCACGAGTGTTCCGAAGCGGCCGAGGGAGGCTCAATGGGTCGGAAAGGTTATGGCGTCGGTTTTCTAAGATTGTCATGGCATACTCTTAGTGAACTACCTCAGAAAAGGAAAAACTATCAACAGTGAGTATTACTATGCATTATTGGAGCAATTGAATTGAAATTGCTGCAAAACGGCCTCACATGAAGCGAAAACAAATTTTGTTTTTGCTAGACAATGCGCCGGCGCATAAGAACATCGCAACCACGGCTAAAATCAATGACTTACGGCTCCAATTGCTGTCGCATCCACCGTATTCGCCCGATTTGACTCCCCCGAACCCCCGACTCCTCAGCTCACGCGAGGAAATCATTGACGCCACGGGGGAGTATTTTGCAGACCTTCCGGAAAATTACTTTTCGGATGAAATCGATAACACCGCAAGCAGAGGATTTCATTAGTTCACTGGAGCCGAATTGTTGTCTGAAGGAAATCTTCCGTCTTGTTCCGTTGAGGACTGGACATTCACAAAAAATATGTTCTGCTGTTTCGGCTTCTTCAAGCTAAAGTTGGCACTTCGGGGAGGCTCATAATTTAATTTTTTTCTAAGCTCATATCTTAAACTGTGATGTCGACTTAGATTTAGATATCTATTGGGTTTTTTGTTGAAGGGCAGAATGGTTCTGTAACCTGAGCTATTCTCATATATGAGATGCATCTCGAGTGCCCCCAGAAAAAGGGTCCATGTTCTGAGGCCTTTCTGGTCAGTTCGTCAGCTTTATCATTCTCATCAATGCCCGCATGACCAGGAACCCACCATGGAGGGTTTCGAGGCAGTACATAACTGATTTGATTTGAAGTCAATGGTATGCGAGCTAAAGGTAACTAAAGCTACCAGAGGTTCCGTGACTATATGGAAAATACTCTATCGAAGCATTATATTTTTTGAAAGCGGTCTTTTACCGCGCAAAACATCCCGGTATTTCAGTCAGTCAAAGTTGCGACAAGGATTTGCAATAGGAAGAATGATTCTTAGAAGATAAGGAATTTTTGGGGCTAAGTTAATTTTGCTTAGTCTATAAGCTGTGCCCAGTTTACCTAGTTTACTAAGAATTTAAGTATCTTAAACGCGACATCGAGGATGTGATCGTTCAAACGTTGATTGTAAGATAATAGATGTATGTAGATATTTTAAAAGCATTAGACGCCACTAGGTTATTGGTTTCCTAATAACCGATTAAGCTTAAATCAGATTTAATGAGCCTAACTTTCGAAGAGTAGTAACATGAGTTCGGGAACGTGTATGGAGACCAGATTGACCTGTTGTCAGCAAAAGGATATACTGGTTTAGAAGAAGCATATTGTCATGAAAAATTAAAAACAAGCCGGGGACTGAACGAAGCCCTGAGGGAGGGAAGTAGATTTTTTTTCGATAACACACTTGAAGTCGTCCAACAAAACCTGTATAAAACTTAGTTAATAGGAAATTAGAAAATTGCTAATCCACTGAAGAAGAGGTTAAACGATTTAACGCTTTTCCAACAAAATATCCTACAGTCAAGTAAACTATCTTGCTTTTGGCAGAATTCTGTAATTTTTGATTCCAGTTTGCGGTGAGACCTGTCATCACCACTGGTCCTGTTCGAGTAAAAACTTCACTGTCGGTCACTGCGAAGTTTTCGTGCCCCGAAATGCGAGGACGAAAGACACATCTGTGTCTTCATAATTTTGAAAAAAGGGAAGTTGTGTAAAAATAGGGACGATAGGAGCTCTAAGAGATTGAATTGATCTTGCCACCATGGAAGAATACCTCTTCAGAAGAGGAAGAACTAACGGGCTAATGATTTCATTACAGCTGGTGTTGTATTATATGTCTTTTCTTTTCTCATTCAAGATGAATGAGTTGCATTTCAGATGAAGTCATTCTCTAATGCAATGGCACTTGTTGGAATCGAGGACTGAGCATTTTTATCAATGCGCTCTATATGCATTTACCATGTCAGATGACTGGCATTCACTTGTGTGACCATATTTATGTCGCTACAGCTCGTAAAGTTTGCGTTTCAATGCATGTGGAACCAACATTCACTCGGAGAATCCGTTAAAAATGCCATTGGTAAGAGTAATTTTGTGTCTAATTACTCTGCTGATGTCGGTACTGGTAATTGCGGAGGTATAGTAGACAAAATCCTGAACTACCTCTTAGTTATAACGTTCTGGTTAAGCCGTCTTTAGTGTACGTTCTTTTCTGATGACAACGTGTACTTTGTTCTGCATTCGTTTACCATCAGACGCATTTTGACCGCTTTTGCCTATACACTCACAAAAGCTTTATTTGCGGCTACCAACCCAAAAAATTGGGGTACAGGAGAGCCAATAGACTGCTATAAAGCAGGTCAGACAATCACCGGAATGGTCCCGTCAAAAGAGGCGAAAACTTTAAGGAAGGTTTAGGGCCAAGAAAGCATCACAGGGTGGAAAATGTCGATATATGCAAAAGTTGCGAGCATATGAAGCACAGTAATGAAGTTTAAATTGTTGTGAATAGCACACAAATCTTTTCATCCGTCGTCCAATAGGAAATTTATTTCAAAACTCCGTGTTCTAATGTTCAAAAAAATCACAAACACTTTATTACAGAACCTTAAACTTCATATATCATCAAACATGCTTTTTCCCCGTTTCACTGGTATGTGACGTCTTAATCATCCCTCCAAGTGACTAGCATTTCGTCCGTTCTAAATCTTTGGGTGACAGTCGATTCCTTAAATTCCATTCTCGTGCCAGATCGATGCATTTCAGCACCAGCATGAGCAATCATAAGACCATTGTCAATGCAGTATCTCTCGTCAATAGCAAATAATTTACCGCCACGCTCTTCACACATAATCCCCATCATCTCCTGCAGTCGCAAGTTGCAACCGACTCCACCGACAATGAGGACCTGCAGAGATAAGAACCCTTTACAATCACAATTGAGACAGAAAGATTGATTCACTCACTTCATTAGAATCGCAATGCGCCATAGCCCTCTCGGTGATCTCAACGAGCATAGCGAAAATTGTTTCCTGCAGCGAGTAGCAAAGATCTTCCTTCGAATATTCCTCGTCCGGTTCTTCCTTCTTTCGCTTGTTCTTTCGCCGACTGGGGTCTGCTATGTCTTCAATATTTGACAGAATCCCTGAAAAACTAACGTCCATTCCTAACAAAAAACAATTAGATTGAGTCCGGATCTATGGAGATCAAAGCTTTCTGACATACCTTTAACAACATATGGCAACTTAATGAACTTCTTTCCGTTCTTAGCCATCTGTTCGATATTATAACCGGGACTTGGGTCGTTCGACAACTTTATAATCCGGGCAAACTTATCCAAACAATTACCGACAGCAATGTCAATCGTTTCACCAAAAATCCGGTACCTCTTGTTGGAGTAGGCAATCACTTGAGTGTTCCCTCCGCTTACGTACAAAACTATCGGATTCTTTGCTTTCGTGATGAGCCGACCCATTTCTATGTGTCCTATACAGTGGTTCACCCCAAGAATAGGTTTCTTCCAGATAAGGGACAAGGTGCGCGCAGCTAGAGCACCAACTTGCAAACACGGACCCATTCCAGGGCCTTTCGTGTAGCATATTACGTCGATCTGAGAGTGGTCAATCTTTGCTTCCTCTAAAGCGGCTTTGATAAGTCCAGATATTTGTTCTCGGTGGTGTTTGGCTGTCTCACGAGGCTGGAAACCTAAAGAGGAAAGTGGGTTCATGCCGGTTGTGGATGAACGAAACTTTCATACCTTCTCCTGGAGGAGTGATGTAGGTTTTGCGAACGTTTGCTAACACATCCCCATCTCGAATTATTCCGACGCCAATTTTATTTGCACTTCCTTCGATTCCAAGTGCACAAACCATTTTTACTTAATTTTTGTTGAAAACGACTAAAATAAATGTAAACAGATGAAACCTAACCACACAAATGTGACATTTAATGTTTTGATGTGTCTGCAACATTTTTCACGTTCAGCTGGAAAGTGAAGCACTGTTTTAAAAGAATGCTGCACGTCAAATGTGGTAAATATCAGCATTCAAACTTCAAATTCATTTTTAAAACCTTTGCCAAAGTTTTTATAGCGCGGTAGTCTTGGGTTTTTAGGCACGTTTTCACAACATCATGAAATTAGTTTGAATCCAAAATCTATACTTTTTATTAAGAATGATTCATCACATCATATTTTGAACATAGGCACACGGCATTTTCGTCTGTTTTTGAAGAAGAGCAAGTTCAAGATATAGGAAGTTCAATTTTGAGCTATTATTTTCAGACATTTGGAGCTCTATCTCATCAATTATATTGATGCAAGGTCTAATTAATTAGTGGTTTGATACCATACACCAAAGTCCTTACATAGCGCCAGAATAAGTAAGTGATTAAATCGAACGTTCTTGGTGCACAATTCACTGGTACAATATTCGCGATCTCTTCTTGTCGTTGAATCGAATCCTCAGTATGTGTTCAGCTTCGTGGCAAGCAGCGCAATCGTCGTGGGACAACGTATCTTGTGCTAAGGTTAGCGAGCTCCACCGTAATTTTCGAACGATAAAGGGATCGACAATGGCCCAGCGTTTTTTAAATTGTTTTAGAAACAACAATTTTGCTTCTAAACAATCCCGTTGAGCCAAAAGTGACCCTGCTTACTAAGCACGATTTTTCGATGAATGAAAGGGTCGACTACTGGGTGCTCACGTGCCCAATCGGTGTTTTCAGGTAGATATCACACGGGAAAACCTTCTTTCTGCCAGTCCGAAGTTTTTCGGCAGTATTTTCCACATGATGGATGATAAACAGCGGATGTACAGAGTAGCCCGGCATAAAAGCTTGCGAGATCTACGATCAGAATGGAAGGGAATAACAGAAATAACGCCGATAGTCTGAAAATTAAACGCTGATGCCAATTCCAAGAACCAGCTAACAAATGCTCGCAGACGAAAAATGAAATAAAGCGCTCGAGAAGAATTAAGTTCGGAAGTTCTACTAAAGAAAACAAAACAAACTTGCGACATGTGTAAAGCCCGAACAGAATTTTGCAAGGAATGAGAAGGAAACCTCGTAATAGAATCACAGTGGCCTATGAGAATTTGAAACGATTATGTTAGTTTAACGACCAATAGGTTTGATTATTATTTGAAAAAGAACAACAGGTTTAGATTACAAAATAAAGAAAAAGAGAAAAGAAAATGTAAAAATTATGGTGGAGACGTTTTGACCCTCGTTCCATTGCCTGATTTGGATTTCCGTTTTTTTCCTATTTTTTGAAATTGGCGTTTTTATAGTTATGTTAATGGTCCGTTTGGATTGTAGTTATGTCTTTACCAGCATTTTGTATTCAGCGGACAGTTCAACTCTTCCCGACGTGTAATCGTCGTCGACTCCAGTACCATATCATCCTCTTCATCGTCGTCAAGCTTCGATCCTAACAGACACCAAGGGTTCAACTTATCACTGGAAATTACAGGTTAAAGAGTCATTTCCTTTGTCTCTCCTTTCAAAGATACGGGCCTGTATACTTACGCCTCAACTTGTGCTGGTGCCAACCCCAGTTGGTAGCGACACACTCTCTAAAACATCAAAATTTCCCTCGTAGTAAATGGTAAGACCTTTATTCTTTGCATCGAATCATGGCTTCAACTTTTGCCTCTCCTAGTCTTGAGCATCCTTCATGTCGTGAAAAGCTCGTACAACGAGATTGCTCTAAGTATTCCTTAGCTTAAAGTGGAATATGATTTGGTTCAAACACCAAATTGTTTCTGAGTAACTGCCCATTGGAGACTACGTAGATCTGAGTCCCAATCACAGATCTCAGTGTTCGAGGTTCGTAAGTATTATAAAATCGTTTCATTGATGTGATCAATCTGTTCTTGGAACTCGACGTCCTAACAGCGGACTTAATGTGACTTATCTGATTTCTTTTCAGAAATTCTTGAGCCCTAGGACCCAGGTGGTCTACCACCACTTCGGTAACGTAGTGAGTTACACTCGCTACATAAGGAAAGAATCTCCGTCTTCCTTCGGCTTTTTCGCTCCCCACCAAGTTTTTTTACACCATTCTGCGAATCAGTCTATCATGATTACTTAAGTCGAATGCAATCTTAACTCATCCCTAATCCTTAACTCTTTTTTTTACCTCATAAACAGCGAACGAAAATCTAATATCATATTTTTGGGGGGATTCTACATAAATCTTACTTAGTTTATGTGGCTCTACAGTCCGGGGTGGACCAGGGCATAAGCCAACAAGCGTTTAAAGGATTTTCGAGACTAAGGCAGGGTCTGGGTAGCGAGGTAGTGGTGGATGAGCATTTATTGGACCAACGGCAGCGTTTACATCCCCGAACGGGTAACTGGCATTGGTAAGGACATCTAAATTCTAGGGCGTATTGTACCAAATACCACTTCTCTTTAAAAGGAAGAGGGGTGAGAAAATTCAGTTCCTGATGTCAGAATCAGTCCATCTAGATCACAACCAGGCATAGTAGATCGTTCTTGGTAATGTGAATTTAAACTTGTGAAAGCCATGTAAATACAAGGCCTTTTCTTGAAGCGGCTGCATGTCTTGCTTTTAACACTCTTAGATGGCCGAGATTAGAAGCTCTCAACGTTATTTTTATTTACGGACTTACAAGTTTTTTAATGCAACTATTGCCACTCATGGCAATGCACAACAGTAGTTAAGGCAACGCGCCGTTCTTTCCGAAACCGCTGTTTACCTAATCTTTAATCTATTAAAACTTGTGATATGAATAGGTCGTGTCGTCTATCCGTGTTACATAAGCCTGTAAAACTTGATTTCAGCGTCGATTAAAATGTCCAATGCTTTCCCTTCAATTAGGCACGCTCTCCAAGGATCAGACTTTAAAATCGACTTAAAATTAATGTGACGCCTTTGTTTTGCTCGCAGGTAGACCTAATTACGCAAATTAGCAAAAAGTCTTATGTCTTAAGCCAAAAATCACAAGGATTCCATGGATAGATTAGAAAAGGACTCTTAACACACCAGACTTTCGACCTTATATTAAGTAATTTTTTGGACAGAAATAATTTGAAATTCGATAAAAAAAATTATTATTTCAAAATGCTTTATAAAAATGTTTCGGTTAATTTGCAACTTGTTTCAACTGCATTTCTGTTTCTCTACATGTATCAAATGCTAAACAAGGAGAGCACTGCAAATGCAAACAACACCTTGCCTTTACAACAATGAGAAGAAGAGAAACAAACAATCAGAATGATACTTTGAAAGGAAAACAAAACATCCAAGTGTCAACTCAAAATTGAAAGTTCAGCGTCTCTCCACAAAAGAAAACAATTAAAACAATTTGCAGAGACCAGGGGGAAAAATTAAATTCCAAAAATTACCTTGGAAAGGGTACAAAGTACTGTTTATTTACCAGGATTACCAATTTACTTCACTTGCTATCGCTTATTACAGAACTATGGAATTAGCAACTGCTCAGAGGCCAGCATAAAATTCCTACATTGACACCTGTACTAAAGGAATGGCTGAGGTATCCACTCCGTACCGTCACAATGGAAAATTGTGCTACGGTGGCTTCATTTACTCCAGGGACAACCGTAAAGGGAAAATCGCCTATTGGCGGTGTGAACGTCGAAAATCCTGTGGCGGAAGAGCTATCTCCGAGGAGTACTTTGGCAAGTTCCGTTTTCAAGTGTCCAAAACCCACTCACATCCGCCTGAAGATGATGCACCCAATGTCCTGCGTCTTCGAGACAACATGAAAAAGAGACAAAAAGCCCGATTACCAGCTACAGCATTAGTCAAACGAAAACCAGATGGTTATCCACGCGAAAAGAAGTTCGTGTCCCAGAAAAACTTTCACCGAATAATGAATCTCATTCGTGCATCACATTCATCGATAGTCCTCCGAAATGTGGCCGACATTGAGATTCTTCAAACCCAATGTAGGACTATTTCTGGACAACAGTTTCTACTACACGACAACATCATAAGAAATGAGGTAGACCAAACTACCCATAGGACGGTAATATTTGCTACAGAAGCCAACTTAGGATATTTATTCTCATCAGACATTTGGTATGTAGATGCCACATTCCCGATAGAGCCAACTTTATTTCATCAGCTTTGGGTAATAAGCGGTAGAATTCAGGAATCCGTCGTGCCACTTGTATATGTGCTCATGACTAACAATCGAACGGAGGACTATCTAGATATTCTATTACGACTACAGCAGAAGGCTCAAGATTTACAAATCTACGTTCAAGATCCCTCTACTATTATGGTAGACTTAAGTGAAGACGCACAAGAGGCTCTGGCCAGTGCATTTCCATATACCAACTTCGAAATGTGTCTCTTTCAACTGAAGTGCTGGTTAATTAAACAAATTCAAAACATCGAGACTGACTTCGCCACCGAAGATATGCTTTTGAAACGCTGGTTGTGGTGTACGATAGGACTTGCTTTCGTACCACCTTCAGATATAATCGAAACTCTTGACGTTTACCTGAAATTATTTGACACCAATGAAAGCTCCGTCCGTACCATAATGAATGAATTTATAAAACACATTGATAGAAAGTATCTACGCGGGCCAATTCAAGCGGATGGAACTGTGCCAGACGGATATCCGAATATGATTTGGAACTGCTATGAGAGGACTTTGAATGGCGAACTCAAATTTGAAAAACTCCTCGGAGATTGGCATGCGAAATTCTCAAAAAATGTCCGTAGTTGGAATGCGACAGTAGATTCATTGGTTGCTGTATTGCGAAAGGAGCAAGATTACACCGAGGGTACTATAAATGAAATAACCTCAGGCCAGAGGAATATCCATCAGGTATTGGGCAGGAAAAGTAGACAGAATCAGAAAGTGATCAAAAGTCATGTGGAACGGTACGCGGAGTTCAAAGAGCAAAATAAAATTCTAAAATATCTTAATTTGGTCGGATCTTCTTACTAGGGAACGATGAGCTTGTGAGTGACCAAACCGTCTCCTAATAATTCTTTTAAAATAATTATGGCTTCTGTCCAAAAAACAAAATTATTCAAGACCAAAGGGAAATCTCGTTATCTATGTCTCGGCAGTCAATTAATTTTACTACAAAAGGAGAGATCATGACGTACTATACAAGAATGGCTATTCATATCTTCCGTATGGCTAACAGTTTTACAGATTTAAGTTACCTTATACCTGGGAGGGCTAATTAATGTATTGTATGTTAGTTTTAAGTTTTAAAATATTCGTGGTCATCATGCAACGTTATCCCGGTCCTTAATCATCATAAAAAAAAGAACAAAGACATCATATATGGTAGGTGAGACTAAACTCAAACTAACTGACAGAGTTCTTTTAGATTTGAGAATAATTTTGCAGATCATTTGTATAACTCTGGAACTGCCAAAGATCGATGAAGTCTTATCGGGAAGTTTGTAAAAAAAAAAAAATTAAATAAATGTTCGATGTTAAATTCTTTTACAATTCTTATGGGTGTTTGTTCTACATAAATGTTATTAAGTATTCATGGCTTTTCAGGCTTACGAGGTCAGTGTGATCGTCTGTTGGACGCGCAGCTTTCAGACCTAATTAAATATTTAAATGTTATTTGCTTTGATGGCGCTACAGCCCTTAACATATAGGCCTCTCTCTCCAGTTATCGGGGTTTTTGCAAATTGTTTCCCGTTGCGCATCACAAGTTGGTTAAGATATTTTTCCACTTGCGGACTTATTTACTTTAAGTGGTGCTACAGTCCGGGGTGGACATGGACCTCAGTCAACAAGCGTCTCCAGTCAGCTCGGCCACTGGCCAGCTGCCTCCAGTTTCGCACACTAAGTTGGCTGAGGTCCTCTTCCACTTGCGTGCGCCACCTGAGTCTTGGCCTTCCTTTACTGCGCTGTCCCACGGGAGCGGATTTGGAGACTTTTCGGACCGGAGCATTGGTGTCCAAACGCTCTACATGACCCAGCCATCTCTATCTTTGAATCTCCACTCTTCTGGCTAGGTCCATGTCGCTGTACAGTCCTTAGAGTTCATTGTTATACCACCTCCTCCATCTCCTTCAATGCAGACGGGACCGAAGATCGCTCGAAGAATTTTTCTCTCGAAGTAACCAAGGACACTCTCATCCATTTTTGATAATGTCCATGCCTCTGCGCCATAGAGCAGGACCGGGATTATTAAGGTCTTATAAAGGGTGACTTTTGATGTCCGAGAGAGGGCTTTGCTACTCAAGGGTGACGTTCTGTCCGAGACGTCGGTGTTGGTTGTCCTTTTTTTTTGACAGCATATACTTGGTCTTGCCCTCATTGACCGCTAAACCCATTTTCGCCGCTTCCGTCTCAATACTCGCGAAAGCGCCACTGACATCACGCTGCTTTCTCCCGATTATGTCAATATCGTCGGCGTATGCGAGTAGTTGGACGGACTTTTGAAAGATAGTGCCTCTTGTGTTTGCTCGTGAGTTTTGCACTATTCTTTCAAGTACGATGTTGAAAAAATCGCATGACAGCGCATCGCCTTGTCTAAATCCTTTCTGGACATCAAAGGTCTCGGTGAGATCTTTACCGACCTTGATGGAGCAGCGTGCATTCTCCATCGTCATCCTGCACAGACGGACGAGTTTGGCAGGTATGCCAGAACTAGACATTGCTCTATATAGCCCGTCTCTATAGATGCTGTCATACGCGGACTTAAAATCGATGAACAGGTGGTGGGTATCGATCTGAAGCTCATGGGTCTTCTCCAAGATCTGCCGTAGTGTGAATATCTGGTCGATGGTGGACTTTCCTGGCCTGAAGCCACACTGATATGGACCTATCAGGTTGTTGACAAACGGCTTCAGGCGTTCACACAATACGGCGATGCGATGTTAGGGAGACTGATGCCTCTGTAGTTGGCGCAGTTCAGAGGGTCTCCTTTCTTGAGAATTGGACAAACAATGCTGAGGTTCCATTCATCGGGCATACTTTCGTCCGACCATATTTTACAGATGAGTTGGTGTATGCTCTTTACCAAGTCATCGCCTGCCGCTTTGAAGAGCTCGGCAGTCAGGCCATTCGCTCCAGCAGCTTTGTTGGACTTAAGCTTCGATACGGCTATCTTCACTTCATCCAGGTCGGGTGGACGGAATTGTTGGTCATCATCGTCCAGGTTGAAAGGTTGATTCTGCCTGACAGCGGTATTTGGTCCGTCATCGCCGTTATACAGTCTGCAGAAATGATCTTTCCAAATCCTTAGCATCGACTGCGATTCTACTACGATGTTCCCTTGTTCATCTCTACAGGCTTCGGTTCGGGGTTTGTTTCCGCGGCATGTTATTTTTACCTTTTGGTAAAACTTCCGAACCTCATTCCTGGAGTAGCATCTCTCAATTTCCTCGATCGCGCGCTTCTCATGCTCTTTCTTTTCCTCCTGAGAAGCCGGTGCTCGTCTCTCCTCTTTCGCTCATAGAGCTCATGAGCAGCTCTGGTCTTTCTAAGCAGCGCCGCGTTATATGCATCTTGCTTAGCTGCATGTGCTTGCCGGCATTCATCATCGAACCAGGGGTTTCGTTGTGGTGGACGAGTGAAACCCAGCACATCAGAAGCGGCATCTCTGATGGCGTTTTGGCAGTGTTTCCAATGGTCTTCGATGCTTGATGCTGGCGGAATTGGACCTCTTAAGAGATTAAGAGACACTCGATCGGAGAAGGACTTGGCGATCTCTTGCGATTGTAGCCGTCTGACGTCGAATTTTCTCACAGCATTAGTTTGTCTTGGCGTAGTTTGGGATATCCGCAACCGTACCTTGGCTACAACAAGGTAATGGTCCGAGTCGATGTTGGCTCCTCGAAACGTACGGACATCCATAATGCTGGAGGAGTGTCTTGCGTCGATCGCAATGTGATCAATCTGGTTGACTGTTGATTGATCAGGAGTTCTCCAAGTCCCCTTGTGTATGTCGAGATGTGGGAACCGCGTGCTAGCCACGACAATGTTTCGCCCCGCCGCAAAGTCGATTAGCCTGAATCCGTTATCGGAGGTGGTGTTGTGCAGGCTATATTTTCCGATTATTCCACCAAAGATACCTTCTCTTCCTAGCTTTGCATTAAAATCACCGAGGACAATTTTAATGTCATAGCTAGGGCATTGCTCGTAGGTCTTGTAGAGGAGCTCGTAGAAGGCATCCTTGGTGTCGTCATCTTTCTCCTCTGTGGGGGCATGCGCGCATATGAGGCTTATGTTGGCGAATTTAGCCTTGATGCGGATTGCTACGAGGCGCTCGCTCACATGCCGGAAGCTGAGGACTTCTCGTCTTAGTCTGCCTCCGACAACAAATCCGCATCCAAATAAGCGCTGCTTTTGCCGTCGATAGCAATTGCCGTAGTAGATGTCGCAGTTTTTCATCTTCTTTTTGTCCGGCCCATCCCATCGCATTCCGTGGATGGCGGTTATGTCTGCTTTGCAGCAGTCTAGGGCCTCCGCTAGTTGCTCGGCTGCACGTGGTCTATTACGGGATCTAACATTCCACGTGCATATCCGAAGCTCATTGTCCTTAAATCGTTTGCGTGGGTTGTCAACAGTAGATCCGTCCATATCCGAGGCTTGTCGATGCTTCGTAACTTCTTGTTTTTTTTTAAATGGCCGGGCAGTTACCCCGAGGGCACAACCCCCAACCTAGAGGACCAGTTCCACTTTGAGTGCCCCTAGGACGAGGGGTCGGTTACACCGAAGCCAGTAACCCGTTCTGGGATGTGAGCGCTGCCGTTGGCCCTTATAGGGTTCATCCGCCACCATCTCTTTTCCAGGACCCTGACTAAGTCCTGGAAATCCTTTCCGGCCTGAGCTCCAAATATGTCGGAGTAGCCCGGATAAGGTCTTGTTTTGTTTTTCCGACACTAATCCTGGTTAATGGCGCAGGAAACTCGCCATTTGCCCCCTTCACTTCGCAACCTCTATTGAGATTCCCAGATGGCGCCACGGGGAGGCGTGAAGTAGGACTTATTAGCAGAGCTGCAAGATGTTCGGCTGCAGAGGCTCATTCTCGTCATTTAAGGAACCAGCACCTGTCGGAAGATGCTACTTCTACGAGGCCTTATACTAATCGTTGCCATCCTCAAAGTCAAAAGTCCTCAACTACCTCAAAGTTATATCTGTCGAGGGTGACGATCTGCCCAAGACGTCGGTTTTGATTGTCCCTTTTGCTTGGCAGCATATACTTGGTCTTGCCCTCATTGACAGCTAAACCCATTTTCGCCGCTTCCGTTTCGATACTGGCGAATCCCAACTGATATGCGAAAGCATCAACTTGCGGACGCTATCTTATAATAACTGCATTGTCGCACCAGTTTGGATTCGAAGACTTTTCGGGCTGCAATGTTGGTGCTGATTTGCTCTACAGGTTCCGGTCATCTTAAGTGAATTATGTACACTTTTCTGTTCAAAGGCCAAAGAAACAGTATTTGGCTGGTATGGTGTCGGTGGTATATCGTATACTTAGTTTAGCGATCATTTATGACTACAATACGAGGGCGGGTCAATAAGTCCGTGACTTTTGGATTAAAAGACAGATTTTTTGATAAAAAAATAATTTTATTTTTCAACGTAGTCTCCCTTGAGCTCTATACACTTTGTCCAACGCTTCTCCAATTTTTTTATCTCTTCCAAAAAAAATGATTTGTCGAGGTCCTCAAAATAGGCCTTTGTTTGCGAGATCACTTCATCATTGAAGTCAAATCTTTTTTCACCAAGCCATTTCTTCAGGTTTGGGAACAAGAAGTAGTCGCTCGGAGCCAAATCTGGAGAATAGGGTGGATGAGGGAGCAATTCATAGCCCAATTCATGGATTTTTGCCATGGCAACTGCACATGTCTTTGTGGTCGACTGTGAGCAAACGCGGCACCCATCTTGCGGAAAGCTTTCTCATGCCCAAGTGATCATTCAAAATTGAAACCACTGAGCCATGCGAGATCCCTACGGCTTCCACAATCTCTCGCACTTTCAATCTTCGGTCGTCCAACACCATATCGTGAATTTTTTCGATTGTTTCGGGTGTAGAGACCTCAACTGGGCGTCCAGGACGTTCGGCATCTTCAGTGCTTGTACGGCCACAACGAAATTCAGTAAACCACTTTTTTACCATTGAAATCGATGGTGCAGAGTCCCCATAGTATTTATCAAGCTTAGCCTTGGTCTCGGTAATGGTTTTTTTTCGCAAGAAATAATGCTTAATAAGCACACGAAATTCACTTTTTTCCATTTTCTCCTCAAATTAGTGAGTAGTCTGATAAAAATAGCTGTCAAACACAAACTAACTGACGCAGCAAGTTTAAATTTTGACAGGAGTCAACTGACAGATGCCTGTTGACAGGAGCAGTGTTGCTGTTTCAGTAAAGAGGTCAGAAATTCACAAAGTCACGGACTTATTGACCCGCCCTCGTACTTGGGAACCTACTAGTCGCATCTCTCTGAGTTCTGCTTGCGATGTCAAAGACAGCGTATACCAGTAGTACAGTAGACTGTCTCTGTTTGAGTTACGAATTTGGCACAATATAATGCTGAAAAAGTTAAATCACAGCGTATCACCTTGCCCGAGTCCCTTTTTGAGATCAAAGGTCTTGAAGAGATTGTCTTCATCCTTTAATAAACTGGAGCTCATTCTGCACCATCTGGTGCCTTTAGCAGTGATACTAAGGCTAGCCATAGTCATATTGAGCTCGTCTCAATAGACGCCGTCTTAAAATCGATAAAATCAAATCGATTTGGACTTATTCCAGCATCTGACGTAGTGTGAATATTTGGCAGCTTTTTTCTTACATGCCTACAACTGCGCTGATTGGGCAGTTGAAATTTTCTATGGTTCGGGCAGATGGTGCTAAGGTAACATTTTATAGGAATGCTTTTTGCCCACCAAATCTTGGATATGAGATGATGCATGCTCTCTAGCAAGGAATTTTCCGCTGATTTTAATATCTCTCAGGTATGCCGTCTAGTTTAGCCACCTTGCTATTCTTAAGCTTGGATATTGTTATCCTCATTTCATGTTTATCTGGTAAAGGGAACTTTGATCGTTCACCTTCAAGGCGAATGGTTTAATTTGCCTACAGCGGAATTTGGGTTGCCATTGCCGTTTAACAGTTTTTATTTAAAACCCTTAGTATCGGTTGTGACTCTACTACCATTTTTCTTTGTTCAAGCTTCTATATGGCGAGTCTTGTTCCCTTGACAATTTGACTAATTTTTAATAAATCTTCCGAACATTGTTTCTGGAGAGGCATCTCTCTATATCCTCGATTCCGCGATCTCGAACTTTCTTTTCCCTATCGAGTAGCTAATGTTCTTTTTTCCTCTTTTCTTTGTGAATCGCACTTTGATCTTTGAGTGCTGCTTCATATGTGAGCTGTTTTTCCTCGTGTTATTGCTTACATTATTCACCAAACCACAGGATTTCTACACAGGAGAAACTCAGTCAGTGTTTCTGATGACTTCATTGCATCGATGAAAGGTATTGATATTGGTTGCATTAGACATTTTGGGAGGTTGGCGTTACTAGATTAGCACCGATTTTTTGCAATTGCGGAAGTTCAACGTTAAATCTCTCCGGAGTATTTCTTTGTGTATAAGGTGTCTGCTGTAATTGTCCTTGTTAGTTAAGCTTAAGTGGTTCTGAGGTGGAATGCTTAGTCGCACTTTCTCAACATTCCAATTCGAAGCAATATGCCTTCCCTAAGTAACAAACCAACCAAGGTTACGACGATAGATGCCGACTTGGATGACATCAACATTGAGATTTCTCTACTACTTTGCAATGGAGCCATGTGTGGCAAAAATTGAACAACATAGGGCTTAGTTCACCCATTAAAACCCCACCATCCGTCTGATGGATGCGTTTTCTGAAACAGCGTCTCTTAAAAACTCTTCCCCAAGATACGGAAACCAAACTGCAATATCTTCTACCTGGTACTTTTGTACTTTTGCCACATCAGAACTTAATCCCTCTACAGAGCAGACGACTTCTCATTCACAACGCTTACATCGAAGGAGGAAAAAGGAGACATGGTTCACAACAACCTTATAACCATGAACCTCCACGCAGATACTTTAGAAAGCTAAAAGTGACTTCATTGTTGACTTCAACCACATGATTAGAGAGTGGAACTAATAGAGACAGCGCTAAGACTTTCTCAGTCAGGCAGTTTCTATTTTCATAGACCTACTATCCTGCAGGTATCGTCTTTGAAGTTCAAATCTCAGTTGTTCATGATTTTGTTGCTCGTAGGCAGCTTTGAACCTCAAGCCACTAAGGAGCAGATTTTCAATGCCTTTTATATGTGGATTTTTCGAGATCATTTTGAGACATCTAGATTTATATTACTTGTACTCGATCTTTCGTTGAATTTATAGCAAAATCTGCGAGGAGAATGGAGAAGAATTCTACGAGTTGTATGAAGATGTGCATTTAGTCCGGAATGCCAAGATTCTTCCACTGCATTGACTTGGCTCATCTGAGGTCCAGCTCAGAGAATCACAGCTCTCAGGTTCGAAACTAGGAGGAAGACAGAATCTGGTTTTAAACGATCAAACAGTCGCAAATGCCAGGATCCTTATAAGCTGACAGCAGCGTGCCCAGGATTGAAATGGTTGGAAGACTCCAGTGTCCCGGCAGAGAGCCTTAACAGATCGGGAATCATTAACTTAGTGCACTTAAACTAGAACAACTACTTAATATAACCTAACACCTATAAGTTGCGTTACATAATACGAGGGCGGGTCAATAAGTCCGTGACTTTTTGAATTTCTGACCTCTTTACTGAAACAGCAACACTGCTCCTGTCAACAGGCATCTGTCAGTTGACTCCTGTCAAAATTTAAACTTGCTGCGTCAGTTAGTTTGTGTTTGACAGCTATTTTTATCAGACTACTCACTAATTTGAGGAGAAAATGGAAAAAAGTGAATTTCGTGTGCTTATTAAGCATTATTTCTTGCGAAAAAAAACCATTACCGAGACCAAGGCTAAGCTTGATAAATACTATGGGGACTCTGCACCATCGATTTCAATGGTAAAAAGTGGTTTAGTGAATTTCGTTGTGGCCGTACAAGCACTGAAGATGCCGAACGTCCTGGACGCCCAGTTGAGGTCTCTACACCCGAAACAATCGAAAAAATTCACGATATGGTGTTGGCCGACCGAAGATTGAAAGTGCGAGAGATTGTGGAAGCCGTAGGGATCTCGCATGGCTCAGTGGTTTCAATTTTGAATGATCACTTGGGCATGAGAAAGCTTTCCGCAAGATGGGTGCCGCGTTTGCTCACAGTCGACCACAAACGCAATCGTGTAACAACTTCACAGGAAGGTTTGGCGTTGTTTAATCGCAATATGGAGGAGTTTTTGCGCCGTTTTGTAACCGTGGACGAAACATGGATCCATCACAACACACCAGAGAACAAACAACAGTCAAAACAGTGGGTTTCTAAGGGTGAATCGGCGCCAAAGAAGGCCAAGGTGGGTTTGTCAGCCAATAAAGTTATGGCGACTGTTTTTTGGGATGCACGCGGGATAATACACATTGACTACCTTCAAAAGGGAAGAACAATTAATGGGGAATATTATGCCAACTTATTGGACCGATTCAATGACGATTTAAAAAAAAACCACCTCATTTGGCCAAGAAAAAAGTTCTTTTCCACCAAGACAATGCAAGGGTGCACACATGTGCAGTTGCCATGGCAAAAATCCACGAATTGGGCTATGAATTGCTCCCTCATCCACCCTATTCTCCAGATTTGGCTCCGAGCGACTTCTTCTTGTTCCCAAACCAACGATGAAGTCATCTCGCAAACAAAGGCCTATTTTGAGGACCTCGACAAATCATTTTTTTTTGGAAGGGATAAAAAAATTGGAGAAGCGTTGGACAAAGTGTAAAGAGCTCAAGGGAGACTACGTTGAAAAATAAAATTATTTTTTTATCAAAAAATCTGTGTTTTAATCCAAAAGTCACGGACTTATTGAGCCGCCCTCGTACCTTCTAGTGACTATATAAGTCCCCAAGTCAGATTAAGAATTTGATGGGTTTTTTTTAATAATTTCAGATTGAGCGGACTTCAAACTTGAGACATACACCTGTTTGATATTAATTTTGTGTTTAATTGAATAATAACTCGTTCTATCACTTTCTTCCAACTGAACACCAATACGCGCTAACACGTTTGATACCTTCAAACGCGCTCCGCTGTAATCAAAATTCCATTTGACAATTTGCAAGTGAAATTTTGACGTGTAAACATGTAGACGTGAAACCTTATTTTTACTTTTGCAAAATTTCTTATTTATTTTGTTATTAGCACATAAAATTAGTTAACAATGGAAACGACTGCGAGTGGAGAGCCAGAACTCCAAAATGTTCCGCTGGTAGAATCTCAAGTATTGGAAGAAACCAATGTGAAAGTGTTGAACTCGAATCAAAGTCCACATACTGATCAGGAATTGTGCTCAAAAGCTGAAGACTCGGACAAGTACGAAGTAAGTCAAGTTTCGAGTTCAACAAATGCTGTGGAAAGCCCTGAAGACCCAGAAAAAGTGCAACCGAGTTCTATTGAAAACGGGGCTAATATTTTACAAATCACGTCAGTACCTGAACAAGCAGTTGCTTTCGTAAACCACTCAAACTTATCGTCACAAACAAATGAAGAATATCCAGTAAAGACGGTTTTATCTGATTTGCTTACTACAAACAACGATAGCGGTTCTGTGCCAGTTCAAACTTCAACAGAAGAACACAGTATACCAATCAGCCCTTTGAAGCTCTTAACACTAGGAGAAAATGTCATAAACACTGAGGGGAGCGTCATGACTCCTTCACCTCAAATTACAAATTGTCCACCATCACCATCGTCACAAAAAACCTCACCGCCAGCGTTAGTACCAGCCAGTCCTACCCAAAAGCAAGCTTCACTAGTATCTTCATTACATTCAGAACCATCGCAAAGTGCTACATCAGCGCAGATCCAGTCTTCGTCTCCCATTCCTTCTCCAACTCCACCAGTCACACCTGAAAAATACAACCAACTCCAGCAGCAGCTAAAAGTCTATGAAAGCCAAATTGAACAGATGAAGGTAGCTCTGTCACAAAAGGACAACACAATCACTCTCTACCAAAGGGAGAATGCTTTGCTCGAAAAGGAGAAATTAGCGGTAAGCTCATAAATCACTGAATTTTCGAAGTATAGAACTTTTCCGTTTTAGTTTCGCAAAGAGAAGGAATTAGCAACCAAGGAAAAGGAAAGTATTGTCATAACATTTGCCACAAAGGAGAAGTCCCTTATCGATGCCAAAAAGCAGAAGGAAACTATTGAGAAGCAATTGGCTGATTCTAGAAAGGAAGTGAAGAATATTTCGATGAAATTTCATGCGTTGAACGAGGAGAAATCTCGAATCACCCACATGCTGGATGAAAAGGTAACTAACCCTCTACGGGTATGTGTTTGCAGAACTTTCAATGCAACTCTCTCTGACAGTGCAACGAAGTGAAGAAACTACAAAAGGAGTTCGAGAAGCAAAAAACTGAATATGGCAATCTAGAGATGAAGCTAAAGTGGAACTCGGTCAAGTTGGCTCAAGAGACTGAAGGGAAACTGGTAAGAAGTCTTGTGCTACTCCTTTTGAGCCGCTTTAATTCATATGCTCTCGTTGGTAGGCAGCAGAAAAGAAGCTCGAAGAAGAACGCAACGCTCCAAGGCCGCATGAAGAAAAGGCGAATGGTGAGTGCTTTCGTTGGACTACATTTTCCCCTTTCATAACCTGTTTCTTTAGAAAAACTGAAAATGGAACATGAGGCTACAACTATTCTGCTTAAACATGAAATCGACAACAAAGACAAAACCATTGAAAACCTCACCAAAGAAAACAAGCAAACAGCTGAGAAAGTAATTCAACTTCAGGACGCCATAAGCAAGGAGATTCTTGAGGTCACTACCTATCCAATGAAGGCGAAACAAATATTCCTGACTCAGTTTTATTTTGATTTTAGAATACCCGCCTGAACAGGGAGTTGGAATGCATTCGGCAGGAACATGTCGTCGTGCAGAATTCCTACAGCGAAGAGATGCTAAATTCGGCAAAACTTCGAGGGCAGCTAGATGAATTGCAAGTACTTCGCGCCCAGCATACCATGTAAGAGTAGAGTGATTGGAAATATATCTCAATGCGTAGACTTAACTCAATTTGTTTGTAGAAATGAAGATAAAATCAACACTCTCAACGAGACTATCGAAGAACTAGAAGAGAAAGCTCGAGATTCCGCACAAGATCTAGAGCAGTTGCATGCTAAAGAAGAGGAACTGCTTAGTATCAATCTGGAGATGAGTCAAATGATTGTTGGTCTGCAGAATGAGATTTGCTTGCAAAAATCAAAGGTAGGCCTTAGAAAAAAAATAAAAATGAAAAAAAAGAAATGCCCCGGGTGAGGCTCGAACTCACGACCTTAAGATTATGAGACTTACGCGCTGCCTACTGCGCCACCGAGGCTATATAAAGTTCTTGGACAAGTTCTTATTTCTTGGTATAAAGATCGATTCTAGGTTGAGATTGAAGGTGTCTTTCGGTTTGAGACGGGCGTATATCCAGCTTTCAGACTAGGCGAGCTTAACCTGGTCCATATACTTAAAAGGGGGTGCTACTGATTGTCTTATAATCGTTATGTACTGCCCCATTATTATGCGCTTCTAAAGTTTAAAAATCGCTCATACAAGGATACCTTGGTTCAACATCGTCAGAAATTAATATTGTTGATGAATCCATTAACGTTTTCGCGCAGTGTGGAGGCAACTATCCACAGAATGGCCTAAACCATTCAAGAAGATTTAAAACTTGTGGAAACTCTTTTCATATGCTGCGATGAAAGATTTCTCGCTCGGTCAACAGCAGGACTTGTTACAATGTAGAAACGATGTGTTGCCTCAAGTGAGGCTTTCATTTCTTACATTTTCGGGAATTAAGTGTAAGCAACAACGCACTAAGAATTTAATCGCCACTACCTTTTTAAAGTATGTTGTGTGCTAGACTGTGTCCAATTTTATTACCTGAGCCTTCAAGGGGAAGATATATTTATCCGCGAATGGCATGTCTACGGCAGTCAAAACAACAAATAAATTACAAGACTTTGTTTATAAGCTTGATTAAGTCCTGCGTAAACTATGGACCGATTTATTCCCAGCTGTTTTCAGTCCGAAGTAACGAGTTTTTTTTTTTTTTTTTTTTTTTGGTGGGTAGGTGTGAAAATCTTCATAGACACTATGAACCCGTTGCTCATAGTAGTGTGAGATTCTTACTCACTAAAAACACGCCTCCCTTCTTATCGACTACTACTAAGTAACCTTATCAAGTAGTTTCCGTTTCAAATAACGTTCGCGTGGGGCAGGTAGCTTTCCAGCAAAAGCACCTGTTAGTACCGCTATTATATGCGGATAGTCCTTATAGCGCCAGATCGAATGGTCTCATTCTTTGTAATCGACGCACTAAGTTTGTCTCGTCTAGAATTTGGAGTATTTTATTATTACAATGACCATGAAGACGAATATGGAGTTTGCGAGCAAAGTTAATTTGTTCGTCCTCGACGGTAACTATTCCTAAGTCTCTGTGGATATCACTGTTTCTGATATACCATGGGGCGTTCACGATTTGTCTTAGAACTTTGTTTTGATAGCCTTGGAGAATATTTCGGTTACTTGGTTTAGTACAACCCCAAAGTTGTATACCGTACGTCCAAACGGGTTTAAGCACTTGCTTATAGATGAGCAGTTTGTTATGTATGCTTAACTTGGAATGTCTTCCTAGTAGCCAGTACATTTGTCTGAATTTATTTTCAAGTTCATCACGTTTCTTCTTAACATGCGGCTTCCATTTCAGTTTTACTTCTAGTGTCATTCCTAGATACTTTGCTTCATTTGCATATGGTATTTGTACCGAGTTAATGAAAATGGGAAGGTTGTTTATTTTTCGGTAAGTAAAATTAACATGAGTAGATTTGGTCTCATTGAGAACAATTCGCCATATCTTTGTCCATTCGTAGATTTTATCCAAAGCCGTTTGTAGCTTTCCAGTAGCTAACTCGACATAAGTATCTGTAGCTAGTATCGCCGTGTCGTCCGCGAACGTGGCTACTATGGTACCTGATTCTTCCGGTATGTCTCGAGTATAGAGTAAAAACAATACCGGACCAAGTACACTTCCTTGCGGAACTCCAGCAGCGATCTCTTTTAATTCCGAGTATTCGGTGCCATGTTTCACACGAAAAATTCTGTTTTCCAGGTACGATTTCAGAATCGTATGCAGCTCTCTCGGAAGAACCTGACTTAGCTTAAAATTTAAGCCTTCATGCCATATCTTGTCGAAGGCTTGAGACACGTCAAGAAACACGCTAGAACATATCTTTTTCCCCTCTAGGGCTTTCTCAATTTCATTCGTAATTCTAAAAACCTGGTCAATTGTGGAGTGCTTAGTTCTAAAACCGAATTGATGATCAGGAATTAGACGCCTTTCTTCAATGATCGGTTGCAAGCGCTTCAATAGGAGTTTTTCAAATATTTTAGATATTATCGGCAGAAGCGATATCGGTCTGTAGGACTTTTTTTCATTTAGAAATGGTCCCGACATTATAACTTCGGCAACTTTCCATTGGCTTGGAACGTTTAATAATCTTAGCGCGGCAGTTATAAGTTGGAGCAGTTTGACAGGGCTTTCTTTGGCAACTTCTTGAGAATTTGACCTGTTATCAAATCATAACCAGGGGCTTTGTTATTTTTCAATTTTTTAATTGCTTGGTTAAGTTCTCGTAGGGATACTGTTTTTATTCTAAAACTGTCCGGTGCCATAATTATATAATTAGAACCTCCTGTTAATGGCTGTCCATCAAAAGGCTTAAACGTTTCTTCTAGGTGCTCGGCAAATAGATCCGCCTTCTCTTTATCTCCTTTTGCCCATTCGCCATAATTTTTTCTTAAGGGAGGAAATTGCATTTGAGGCTTTTTGATTCCCTTCATGGCTTTCCAGAGCGAGTAATATGAACTTCTTTCGGCAGTCAGACCTTCAAGATATGTAGAGATATTCGGATTTTTGTAATCTCGTATTGCTTCCTTCAACTTGTTGCATAAGTGGTTTAAGTATGTTTTATGCTGGGGAGCACGGGATTGTTGCCATCTTTTGCGCGCTCTCCTCTTTTCTCTCACCAGTTCTTATATTTCTGGCGGATATTTTATTTCATTACTTGCTTTCTCTTTTCTTTTTGGAGTTGGAGTGTTGTTCCAGGCAGCGTTCTGCAGGACTTTGATGAATCTGTCGACTTCGTCTTCTATTTCGTTTTGTGTTTTTAGCGACACGTTTAGAACAATATGTTCATTGCAGTATATTCTAAAACCGTCCCAGTTAGTTTTGTTGTTAGTTAATCTAGGCGCCACTTCTTTCTTAATTAAGAGTATGCTTAGTGTCAAAATGACTGGTCAGTGATCTGAGGAGAGATCATAACTTTCCTCGATGTTTGTAGAAATTTTGGCTGCTCCCTTTGTCACAAAGAAGTCTACAAGATCAGGGGTCTTTGTTATATCCGAAGGCCAATATGTTGGTTTTCCTGTCGAGAAAAAGTCAACTTTACATTGCATTCCGGCTTCATAGAGTTGTCTGCCTTTCGTTGAATTACATCATGAGCCCCAGAAGGTATGTTTCGAATTAAAGTCACCACCAATTATCAAATTCGGTCCGAGTGAATCAAAGATACCTTTAAAGTCATTCTTTTCTAGCTTGCATCGCGGGGGACAATAAATGTAGTGTGCAGGTGGTTATATTTTACGCGAACCGAACTTAACTGCATTGCATCGCATTCAATCTTCATATTTATAGAGTGTTCAATACAATCTTTAATGAACAATGAGGATCCGCCTCTGGCATTTTTTGATGGGTGGTATGCATGATAAGCACAGTATCCCTTTAGTTCCACACGAGGTCCTTTCCTCAAATGAGTTTCAGAAATCAAGCAAATGTCAATATTGGCTTTTTGTAAGAACACTTCCAGTTCGTCGAGTTTTTTAATAAGGCCGTTTGCGTTCCACGTCAATATTTTAAGCACTTGTTTCATATTCATGCTTGGAATTGAGTTTTACGTATTTCTTTCTCGAGATTGCACAATTTTTCAACTAGAAGTTTATTTGTTCTGCCTTGCTCCTCAAGAGTCGTGAGAATTAGGGAGAAAACGAAGTAACGAGTGAATGCAAGTCTCCTTCACTTTGAATGAACCCAAACCAATAACAAATCGAGCCTCGCATTGTATTCACGGCCTTGATAGGTTCTGTCTCTGCCGACTTTGACATTGTGCAATATACTTTCGAATAAGTTTGCAGCTCTACGAATATGTTATTCCTGCCGTTAATTTGTGGGCATATTTTAAGTTGTAATCTACGCAATGAATAGAAATGCTTGACTGGTTCTTTTTACGTCCACTTCTTTTTGCAAGGTTCGATCTTGCTGCCACTACTCAGTGAGCTAGGCAAATCTGCCAAAATTTCGTCTAATTCAAACGGAAACAGAAAGCAGACGAGCTGTTTCAAACCTCAATTGTATCCTCATTAGAATGTTCGGATTGATGAGTCGCGGTGTAACAAAACCAGTTAAGGGAAAGACGTCGGCATTTTTACTGATTGAGGCAAAGCGTTTATAAGGAGACTGGATATGGGACTGGAGCTGGGATCATAACTGAGCTCTTTCATACTGAAAGTTCAAATGTCCAGCCGTAGTTGGTATTTTTTTGGTGGTTGGATGGACATGAACTATATTGTTGATTTATTTATTGGTTTCAAGTCGGACCCTATCAATTGTATGCCTCCAGTTATGTTTCCAGCAGCATCTACTTATTCGAAGGATGCCCAAAATTGCAGGACTACTGGTGAAATAAATATAAAATACTTCTTCTATTGGATTTTAGGTAGCAATATCCGTTTGAGAAGTATTTATTTTGTAGCATTCAGCAGAATTTGGGTTGTGGAAAATAGATTTTTTGTTGTTGAGTTTACTCATTAGTCAACCGTACTTTTAACCGTGGTATTTTTTTTTAACTCCGTTTAAGGTGCAGCTGGTGCACTTTAAATGTGTTAAAGTTAGTCGTAAGGTTCATTCGATATACAAAATACATGTCTGAAAAACACTACGCATTTCAGCTATATAATTTTCTAAACCTTTTTATTTCCTACAGCGGCTGCTTCCTTTGTTTTTTTTTCCACCCAACTAAACTAGCAGTATCAGAGTTTTATAGAGATTACACTGTCTGAGCTGATAAATTTATTTGTTTTCTCAGGTCAAACAATAAAGCGGATGAATGAGTGATCTTTGATTGAATCTCAGTTAGGTGGTCATTCGTGAAGTTGATGTTTATTCCAATATAGCCTGTGTTCTCTACTAAAAAGTATGCCTCATCACAGATGTATCAGTTTGTTGTATGACCCTGCTATTGTTTCTTTCATACCCTATCAATGGATAGGTCGTGGCATCAGAAGTAATTTTATCACTAGACCAAGTTGAGTTCAGTCAAATTGTGTTGTAAAAAAAATGCTAAAATGGGGAACGAAAAGTTACACCTTCGCCATGTTATCCTGTACGAATTTGGAAAAAGTGTGAGCGCAAGAACTGCAATAAAAAACATTCAGAGCGTTTATTCGGATCGTACTCCTGCTTTAAGAATTGTTTAAAAATGGTGAAGTAGATTTCGAAACGGTGATATGACTTTGAATGATCAACTCCGATCTGGGCGGTGTTCCGCGATTAGTGACGACATTGTGCAAGCCTTAGTGAAAAATAACCCGAAGATTTCAACTCAGGAGATTGTTGGGAGGCTTAATGTTGACTATTCGCCACTATTTCGTCATTTGAAGAAACTTGAATTCACTTTCATGTTCGGCACGGGGGTTCCACATTGTTTGACGAAAAAAATTAAGCTGGACCGCGTCTCCGTGGCCATAACTCTTCTAAACGCTATAAAATAGAACATTAACAGGTGAGGAGAAATGGATTCAGTACAACAATGTGCACGTAAAACTGTAGAAACCGCTTGCATCCAATGAAGGTACTGTTATCTGTTTGGTGGGATTCTAGGGGAATAATTTTTTCGAGCTTGTTTTACGTGACTTAATGAGTAATGGGTTAATCGAAAAGGCGTCATCTTCCATTATGATAACGTCAGGTCACATGTCGCCCCTCAAACGCTACAAAAACTGAAGGAGTTAAAATTAGAAATCACACATCGTTATCTGCAGACCATGCACCCTCAGATTTTTATCTGTGTCGGCCCCTTCAGATCAGTTCTCTAGAGACGACAAAGAAGTTTTCGGCTTTGTTATTTGTCAGCTTTCGAACATATTTTTTTTACTTTTTTCATTCATTTTTCCAACTGTGGATTGACGCTGATAAACATTTTCGCAGTGAGTACATTTCTGCCCCATTAAGATAAAATTGTATGACGGGCTTGACTGCCCGAGCCAGTTGTTGGGTTTCTACCAAAATACTAGGTGGGGGGAAAAGTAACCTTCTTGGGATTGGAAAAAAACAATTTTTTTAAAATTTTTTTTTATTTTATTCAATATAGTCCCCTTTTAGCTTTATACACTTATTCCAGCGATTTTCCAACTTCCTGATCCCATCCGAAAAGTAATTTTCCGAAAGGTCTGCAAAATACTCCTCCGTGGCGTCGATGATTTCCTCACGTGAGCTGATTTTTTTTGAGGTTTGGGAAGAGATAATAGTCCGAGATAATAGTACGGTGGATGCGACAGCAATTGGAGCCGCAAGTCATTGATTTTAGCCGTGGTTGCGATGCTCTTATGCGCCGGCGCATTGTCTTGCAAAAACAAAATTTTTGTTCACTTCATGTGAGGCCGTTTTTCAGCTATTTCGACCTTCAATCGCTCCAATAATGCACAGTAATACTCGCTGTCGATGGTTTTTCCTTTTTCGACGTAGTCCACGAAGAGTTTGCCATGACAATCCCAGAAAACCGACGCCATAACCTTTCCGACCCATTGGGCCTCCCTCAGCCGCTTCGGAGCACTCGTACCGGCTTCAGTCTATTTCCGGACACGCATTCTGTTCTCTGGTGTGTAATAGTGGATCCAGGTTTCATCAACAGTTACCGATCGACGCCAAAAGTCCACCCGATACCGCATCCGCAAGTCCAAACACTCTTTCGAAGTGCTCTCGCTTTCGTGTTTTCGGTCATTGTGGTATCTGCTAGCTCGCGCACCTTCACTTTCCGATCAGCCAACACCGTTTCATGTATTTTTTTGACATTGTCCTCTGTAACCGCATCGGAGGGCCTGCCGCTGCGGACTTGATCGGTAGTGGAGTTGCGGCCACCACTCTCGAACCAATATTTGACGGTGTTATCTGACGGAGAATTAGCCCTATAATATGTATCCAACTTTTCTTTTGTTTCCTTCGCCGTTTTGCCGCTCAAAAAATAATGTTTTATGAGAGAACGAAAATCGTTTTTGTCCATACTCAAGATGATGCCAAACACGTCAACAACAATCAGCTGTCAAAACAAAACTAAAGACAGTATTGCACTGAAATTTGGCATGTCTGCCTAAATATGTAGTAGCAGCGCATTCTGGCGGTCAAGGAGGTTACTTTTCACCCCTCCTAGTATGTCTACTCTTTTCTCCTGCATCAATTGTGTTAATCAAAACGGATACCGTTCAATTTCATGGTATCGTAGTGGTTTTCTATACCTATAGGTCATTCACTAGCTGGGTTATATGGATGTTAGGTGAAAACTTTTCGCAAAAGTTGTGTATGGTGGTCGAACGAAGTTTTAATTGTTGCGATCCATCTCGAATTGAGATTTTATCATTCGTAATTCTTTCACTATCAGCGGTTTTTGCTTTCTTCTGTTGCCGTTGTTGGTTTGGTAGGACTAACAAATTCATATAAACATTTCACCAATTCAAAACACATTTAAATAATAGGAAGTGCTCTCCCGCAAGTGTCCCTGCTCAGTTTAAATGTTTCGACGATTGAATCTTTTTCGAATACGAGGTTGGTTCATGCCACTACTCCGTACATCTTAACTCAGCTATTACCATTTTGTTTCGTGGCAAAATTTTTCAAAAAAGCAAAAGAAAAGCAAGGATAGAAAGAGAAAGCTACGTTACTTTGACTAAAGGGATAGAAAATAGAGAAAAGGGTAATGGAAAAGGTAGACAACATCTGTGTGCTATCACCACTGTGCAAGACCGGGACATACGCTCTTAAATCTAACGAAGCCTATGCTAACCTTATCACTATACTCCTAACCCGAACTAAATCTAACGTAACCCTACACCGCATAAGATGTCCCAGTATCACGCAATGATAACAGCTCGTTTGCACTTGAAATCAGCGGAATGTTACTGGCTGAGGATGTCCAGCCTTATTGCACTTGACTGCGACCAATTGCTACCATTCCAGCTGAATCTATGAGTGGTAGCCCCTAAGCTGGAGGATACCTCTTTTAACTCTCGATACAATACTTAATCTACCTACTTTAGCTACCGCTTCCTTTGACTCTTTTATGCCACGTTTGAAGTCTAACCTAAGACACACTTTATCAGTATTCCTATTTCGGCTGTATTAAGTGCACTGTTGAAAGGCGTGCCTTTTGTCGCTTAGCACCAATTCCTTTTTATGGCTATGGCTGTGGAGCGGCTTTCTGAAACACCGTGCATACTTTTTGGGTAGGTTACTATGGTTCGGAGTGATGATGAAAATGATTCTCCAGTTGCGCACACACATGAAGTTGACTGAGGATTGTTCCTTTCCAGTTGTGGGCGCCACCTTAGATGAAATCGTCCTCCACTGGGTTGTACTTCACGTTGTTGGGTTATCCGAGTTTTTTTTATGGCGAGGTTGACACCACTGTACGCCTTGTATAGTTCGCTGTTGTTCGGGCCAATCAGGTTATTAAATAAGGGACTTAGCCAGTCACACAATAAGGCAGACAGTATTTTTTATGCGATGTTGAGGAAACTTGTTCACCTGTAGTTGATATATTGATTTAAGGCTGCCCTAATTCGTTTTCTAGTTCAGATCTTTAGCAATTTGTTGCTTGAAAGTTCGATATTGCCAATATTTCGATTTGGCACCACTCCGTAGTGCATTTATGCACGTTCACTTCGATGATGCTTGTCTAGTTAACGCGTATTGGGACATATTTCAACTCCCACTTAATACAAAAATGGCAATAGTAATGAAGGATGTAAAAGAGCGAGGCATTCCGGTTATATTGCAGTTCCATGGATTCTAACATAGGAACTCAAGCTCTCCTGTCAACACATTCTTATCTTTACGTATTTCCCACTCACGGTTCTAAGTTTAATATCTTCCCTAATTTTAGATCCAAGGTGTTGAAGCTGAAAATGAGATTCTGAAAAAGGAAAAGCTAGACTTTGACACAAAGTATAACGAGATTGACTTACAATTGAAACAAGAAATCCAACAGAAGACGGATGAGCGTCAGCTACTCACAAAACATCTGTCGGAGAAAACTAAAATGTACGAGTCAGTAAAGCTTAAGTTAGATAATGCTCAAGGAGACTTGGAAGCAACTAAAAAGAAGCATTCCCAAGTAGTAAAGGTAAATCGACCTATCGCAGGCTTACAAGGTTATTTCCTTACAAAATTTCTTTTCAGGAACTTCAAAGAGAGCTACAAAAATATAAGAAATTCTACGACGAAAACACATCCTTATCGTCACCAACTTCTATTGGTTTCTGTAAAAATTGCCAATTAAAGGGAACACCATTGGAACGACGAACTTCGAGCAATTCCCGTGGCAGCAACAGCCGAAGCGATAGTGAATCTGAAGCACAAAGTACCTCCTCCACCATGAATCGTGATGTTCAGGTAAAGTACAACTGAAAATGTATTCAACGAGCATTTAAAACCTTTATATCCCTAGGGCCCCTCCAAGCAGCATTTGGTTGAGAGAATTCTTCGTCTGCAACAAGCCTCCGCACGACAAACTGAAAAAATCGATTTCCTAGAGAATCACACATTGTCACTGGTGTCCGAGCTGCAAAAGAAATCCAAAGTTGTTCAATATTACATGATGCGTGATCAAGCCGGGGCGTTGACCTCTTCTAAGAGTGATCAGAACAAAAGCGAACTGGCAAAGTACGGTGGCGTTATGTCGGCCATTTACTCTGGTATCAAGGGTCCAAATCAGAGTATGACTCTTGAACTATCCTTGGAAATTAATAAAAAGCTTCAAGCAGTCTTGGAAGACACACTTTTAAAAAACATAACGTTAAAGGTAGGTGTTCACCTCGACAAAATCGAAGTTTGATTATTTCTGTTCTTATTTATAGGAAAATCTGGACGTTCTTGGTCTGGAAGTGGACAAACTGACTCGAAAACTTGCCCAACTTAATTCATAGCCATTGGATCGCATACTGTACAGCTAATATTTCTTAACATTCCCATATGGAAACTTATTTTAAGCTTATGTAACATAATAATCCGAGTATAAACAAAGAGTATTACATTGTGACTATCGTTTTGCTTTATTTGCCTCACACACACCATTGTCCTACAGGCAATTCTCATACAATTTGGGACTAACAGGAGTACCTATATCCATACCCAGCTCAAGTGTTGGCTTCTCATTCTTCTCGGCTAGGCGAGCAAGTTTATTCACTCTAGTTTTGAAGTGCACCTTCATCATAGGATTCTGTTGGCCGGTCTCTTCAGCGATGAATTCTCCCAACAAAGGCGGGAAGTTAATCTCTGTGGGAAGTATTTGTGTTTCGTGTTTCTTGGTTATTTTACAATATTCAGCTTCTTCGTCTTTGGGTATGAGACGGTAATCGGCCTTGTATGTTGTACTTAGCAGGACGACGGGTTTTTCCTGAGTTACACCGCGGAAAGTGCGTTGGACAGTGACACGAACCTTCCGAGTTTCCTATAAAGATAAGGAATTGAGAAAATTGATTGTAAGCACTGACGATGATAAACCAACCTCATTTGGAAGAGCTTCAACTTTGAGAATCTTCATGAACGATGGCTCTGGATAACGCTCAAACATGCTGCGAACAACGACACGACCGATACCGAAATTCTTTAGGTTTCCCACAATTTCCCAGAGGGTCTTACCTCGGAAATCTGTTTTGCGACCAATGTATTTAATTACTGACATTTTTTAGTTCGTTTTTGTGGGAGTTTTTATTGAAAATTCTGAATTACAAAACCCGGTTGGAAATAAAACATGGGAAGGTAAGGTGACAAATGACATTTGTAGCTGTCAGCTGTTGATGACATAAGAGTTTCGAACTTCGAATAATATGTATAGGGTATACTATACGTATGTTGGCGAGAAATGAAAAGTTGTTATAATTGCTTAGACTAAAAAAAAACATTAAATGCCCAATTCTGATATTCTTAACAAATCAAAGAGAAGAAAATTAACAAAAGAGGAATGTATACTGACAGAGATAATAGCGACGACGGTGTTATCACATGCCAGAAATTTAAAGAACCATGTAAGGGCCTGGCATCCCTACTAAACTCATCGGATTGCATAGAATGACCATGGACAATGCTGCTGTGTTAGGTCAAAAACAAGAGTAAAACGATTTTTTATAGCTGGGTTTTTTTCAGAATGCTATTCACAGTGATATATACAATATACAAATTCTGACCTTTGGATCTACTGTACATTTTCATGTTGTGGGGAAAAGATAATAAAATATGACTGCTTCGGGATTTTTTTTTTGAAATTTCAGATACCAGCAGAAGCTATAACCCAAATCGATGCATTGGCGACTTCCTTGACAGCTTGGATACTGAAGCGTTCGACGAAGTGAACCAAGTCACATACTTCCATCAGCGGGGCTGATTCGAAATCCAAACCTTCATAAGCAACTCAACAAAAGTGGGAATGGCACTTGGAGAAAACGTAGAAGTAAGAGGAATTTCACAACTTGAGACTGAATTTGACGATTTTGAGTTGATTGCACATTTTTAGTAAAACTATAGACTCATTTGCAGGAAGTGTGGCGTCAGCTTACTAGATGGAACGATGAAACAAATGAGCGCCTTAAATTATTGAGCGAATGGAACAAATTGTTGCCAGCAGCAAAGGCAATTAAAATTAAAGGGCTATTTTTCAATAATTTAGAATTTGAAACCAGTTACTCATGTTTTTGTAGACGGCAGTTGGTCGGCATATACAGCGGTTGCCTATGTACCTGTACTAAAGGGATGTCAAATTCAATAAGCTACTGTTTGTTGAAAAACACAAGTTGAACCTCTAACGCAAGTATCAACGCTGCGCATGTGGTTAGAAGAAGCTTCGTTGGACGTTTAAATCCTGAAGATGGTAATGAAAGACCATTCTTTAAAAATCGACAGACTCTATTTCTGGTCTGAGTCATAATAAGTTCTTTGTTGGTTTAAAAACGTCCACCAAGTAGAGATTTTGAGATACTTGAAAACTATAATGATAGCGAATGGGGATATGTACCCATCAAAGAAAACGCTGGCAATGGAATCTTAAAATAGACATTTCCTTAGAAAGTTCAAGGTGAATGTGAATGTGAATTTTAACTTAGGTTAATAAGTTCATGTTATCATGTGGTAAATGCACCTCACACATTGAAGACCACACGCTCCCATCTTTAGGTTCATGCGCTCACAAATTGAGAGTTCGTGTTTTTATTGGTGGATGCATTGAGAGAATTGAGAGAAATTGACATAACTTGAAAAGAAAATACTCTCAGGAATAACAAAACGTCATCGGTTATATTCTGTCAACGTATGTATGCGATGGATCTTAAGGAACTCTTGTTTCCGGCAATACATCACCACCATCAAAGGAGCGACGGAGCAACGGATCGACAGATTCGAATGGCCTACAGTATACACCAAGAGGACAACATTAGGAAGCTGGTGCTTTCTGCAAAACAAACTCTAACAAATATAAAACTAATTCGCAAACCAAAATATTTACTGCTGACAGTCCAAACGAAGTTTTTGACAACAAATGTCAACTGACTAAATTCAATGAGATTGGAAGAGAGACAAGATCAAACTCAAAGATGTATGAGGTGCTTTGTGTAATGAGATGCCGATGTCGATGCCTATGCCGACCAACAACAGCCACTATAGGTTTATCTATATCTAGCTCAGCAGTTTGGCCGGAATCCATCGACTATACTCCTTTGAAGGCGGTTAGAGGAGTGAGATAAAGAGCATTAATATGCAATTTTTGGCCATCTAAGCTGCACGAAAATGTCATGCCCAATTTCCGGTTTTAAAAGGATGATGCAGTATGCTATGTTGCAATTGATTTATTCAAGACAATGTTCTATAATTGGCTATTTCACAAGAAAATCTAGAAGTATGAGAAAAAGCATATGTGACCGACTTATGTGCTAGGAAAATATCTTATAAAGTTATCGGGCTTAGTATATTGAAGACTAAGAATTGGGGTCGACATCAATGTTTTAGTCGCCAAAATGAACAAGTGAAGTATGGGCGTTTACCCAGATTAAGGACGTTACCCACTGCCGTCAACCGTAATACGGGGAGAGATTGTTACACAGGTAGGTACAAATTGTTTGGAGTTCTTCTGTCATTTTAAAGCTGGATCCGAGAGCTAGAAAATAAAGTTGGTGTTCTTAGTAGCTACGAAAATCTTATTCATTTTATAAAGATCGTTTTTCTTTTTAGTAACAAACTTGTAATCTTACAATATTTTCGTATTGTCACAGGAAAAGAACAAGAACTTTTCTCTTGCTCTTGACATTGATTCTTGTTTGACAAAAAAATGGCTTTTACTACAAAATCTGTTGATCGTACGTGAAAACGTTTCTAAACAATTTTTTAAGAAATTTCGCAAGGATTAAAATTTCATAAAATTTCAGAAAATTTATTAAGTAAAAATTTTAAGAAAACTGCATTTTACGTAAAAAAAATGGAACCGCCAATTTTCATAATTTTGAGTTTAACGAGCCATACCTTTTTTGTTGTTGCACAAATGTACCTAGAACATTTAAGACTTGCATGTACTACTAAATTATCTCTTCGAAATATCTAAAACTATTTTTATACCTGTACTAGTTTAGAAGTTATAGCGTTTAAAGTGGTTACACCTTTAAATTAGAGGTCACCCACTTTTATATGCTGTAACTTGAAATGGAGTGAGAATAAACCCCCCTGCCACACAATTTTTTGTTCGGCGGAACTTCAGGAATATGCTCTTAAAGGATTATACTGCTTAACTGGGACACCTTGTAAATAAAGCTAAAACCAACACGCCCAGCTGTAACAATTACCGATCATGGTACATATATGGAATAATGCGCAAATATCATATCTCATCATGTATGAGCGAGTTCTGGATGTATTCAATGCCATTCAACTCGGCTTTATGGGAGTGAGGTTGCCAATACGACATAATTCAAAGCTAACGAATAACCATTGAGACATACCGTGATGCTGCTATAGATCTGTATGTTACATTATGTTCATCAATTTGGAGGATGCATTCTTCAGTGTTCGCAGAGATTTTATAGGAATGTGGTAAGGACCTTTAGGCTAATCGACTTTGCTGCGGGACGAAACAGGGACCGAATATTTGCACTACGGCAGATCTTGGAGAAAACTCATGAGGCTCAGATCGACAACGACACTAGAGCGCTGAGATAAAAAAATAATAACTCTTGCCAATCGCTGCTTCTTTGGGCTAAGAAGGCAATTGACTAGCAAAGCCATCTCTCGAACAACAAAACTTACCCTGTATAAGACCTTAATAGTCCCAGTCCTGCTCTATGACACTGAGGCATGGATGTTATCAAAAATGGATGAGTGTGCTCTTGGCTGCTTCGAGAGGAAAATTCTTCGATTGATATTCGTTCCCGTCTGTATTGACGGTGAGTGAAGGATAGATACAACGACGAAATGTATGGACTGTACAGCGACATCGAACTAGACAAAAGAGTGAAGATCCGACGACTAATATTGCTAGGTCATGTAGAGCAGATGAACACCAATGTTCCGGTCCAAAAAGTCTTCGAATCCGCCTCCGAGGGACAGCGCAGTAGAGGAAGACCGAGACTCAGGTGGCGCACTTAAATGGAAGGCGACCTCAGCCAACTTAGTGTGCGAAACTGGAGGCGGTAAGCCAAAGATCGAGCTAGCTGGAGACGCTTGTTGATTAAAATAAAGTATGATGATCGCAAAGTGTTGATGGTTCATAACTCGCTCCAAGAGGTCGCCACGGAGTTCCGCCCCTGATTTTTTTTTTTTAATTCAAAACGAAATGTTTGCCACGTCGTTCCCCACAAAGTCTAAATCCTTAATTTCTTGCCAGAAAAGATCAGTTATCATGTCACGGTAGCGCCCTCCATTGACTGTAACGTTGCTTCTATTGTCATTTCAGAAGAAAATGGGCTTATCACTGCAAACAGTTATATCTTCAGGAAGCATTGGCTTCTCTATGACTACGCGTGGATTTTCCGAGCCCCAAATGTGGCAATTTTGCTTGTTTAGATAGCCACCGAGATGGAAAGCGCCTAATATGAAAACATGATTTTTTGAGCAAATTTTGTCGTCAATTTCTAGCCGCTTTAAAGCCCAAACCCAAACAGAGAAGCGATCAAGAAGCACTTTGTATTTTGCTTCGATTCCCGAGTCAATTGCACGTTGTAAGCGTATAATCCAAGGTCTTGATGCAAAATTCGCCAATTTAAATCACTGGGAAAATTGTCAAAATCTCTACCAGAGAGATTCTCGGATTTATCAACAGAACTGAGATTCTTTTAGCTCCTTTATACTGATTTTGTGGTACAACAGATCTTTAAGGCCGCAGTGCCCCACAATTGCCTGATCGTTCGACGAATTTGGAGGATGGAATGTCACATTGACAGGATGTCAAGTTTGTACAGCATGAATTCTTGCTTTAGTTTAAGGAATAAATTGTAGAATTTTGGGGATCCTTTTTTCCAAGTCAAAAATAATGAAATTCCGTTCGTAACTAGATCAAAGCACAACGTTCTCTTCAAACTTTGCTATTGCTAATAAAACTCATGTGAGGTACCATGTCGAAGTGTTGGAGAAGTGCTGTAGTGATGTCACTATCGTGTTATTTTATAGATAGTCAGCACTTATTTGCCAATGCTGCTTCTACAAGTTCCACAACTACACAGTCATTTGCAATTTCCTTGCACTAACTTATGATACGTATAAGCGGTCAGGTTGCTACAAATATTCCCTGAATTCGTTGAGCTAATATTCTGTTGCAATTACGTTTGTTTCAACGCACGCTACATTGATGTGATGAATGTGTCATATTACTCATACATACTCCGCTATCATAATTCGTTTATTGCTTTGCCTTTCATACGAGTACGTGAGTCTTGATGCGAGCTCTAATCAGTTTTTTAATTGATTCGCATCCAGCAGATATCGACAAAAAAGAAAGCAATCTGCCGATATTATTTTTAATTTTTAATAAAAGATAATTCAGCAGAGCTGACAAATGGGAATGAGTGAATTAGAAAAATTACTTTTTAATTTCCTGTTTGCCATTTAAAAGGAGATATTTTAAATTGTTGAATCGGTGAGTCTTTTGCCGACTGGTATTATAGAATGTAGTTGAGAGATTTCTAAACGTACGGAATGAACATACGGAATCGCAGATTCTCCGTTTTGAATTGTTTAAGTCCATCTATTCTAGATGCCCCAGCTCTCTTAAGATTCTGATGCATTTATTTTCGAATAACCTATGGTTTAGAGTTAGAGGACTGGTCCCCTATATAAGGGGAAAAATTGGATATGCTCTGCTCTATAGATGATGTCATCGGCGACTTTGATGAGAAAGAACTCACCATCGACCACCTTGGGATCTGAACTGCAAAGAATTGAAATACAACTGACTGTTCAAAGCGAAAGTACTTACCCTTCAAAATCTTGACTTGGCATTTATACCATCCTTGGATGAAAAATGATAATTTTTCAATCAATCTGAATCAGATAGTTGGAGTAAGAGACCTCAGACTGTCAAATTTGACAGTTAGTTTGAACAAAAGCAAGATGGTTAAAAGTAGGCAAATACCAGTTCACAATGATTTCATTTTTGAACACTATCCGGGAGCTCATGAAATATGAACAACTCAGTAATAACTCATAACGCGCGAGCGAGTCTTTATACCGCAGAAAGGTTTGGGGGATTGAATCAGATGGGGGTGGCTTGCCTGAATAAGTATCACAGTCTTAAAAGTGAAAACATTGCAGAGGTATCTGTATGGTATATTTCAAGCAATTTTTGAATGGTTTAAAAGTCATATGGAAAGCAAATTTGATAACGTAAGAGCAGTTTTCTTTGCAAGATGTTTCTATTTTGACAACGTTCATTCGCAGGGTTAAATTGGTTGCCACTGTCGTTCATCGATTTCATAAAGGCGTCCTAAAATGATTCATTCTCATTCAAGACGCTCTGTATAGAAGAGGCATCGCGTATGTCAAGTTCTATCGGGTGATGTTTTTACTGTTTGGTTTTCCAGTATCCTATTTTTGACAGCTTACGCGAGATTCATAATATTTGTTAAAGTTCAACAGGTTCAAATAGCATTGGCATTTCATCATGGAAAGACTAATACCCATACGTGCTCTGCGAAAAATGTTTTACGCGGACTTTGATCATGTAACGGTCGTTAATCTACTGAGCAATTTAAGCCATTGTGATCAAATTTCGCACCAATTTCACGCTATTTGACATCAAGCCATCTTGCGTAGAGTGCGTAGAGAGGAAACTATTGCGGCTTTATTAGCCAGTTTTAATAAAGACCGTGATTTCCCTATTCGTCACAGTTCGCCGCAATTTGGACTGTGGTACTTGACTTCGTCTATACAGGCTTCGATTCGGGGTTTGTGTCCGTGGGACGTTTTTTACCTTTGGTAGAATTTCTGAATCTCATTCCTGAAGTAGCATCACTTAAGTTCCTCGACCGCATGCTTCTCATGCTCTTTCCTTTTTCTCCTGGAAAGCCAGTGTTCGTCTCTTCTCTTCTTCTCATAGAGCTCGTGAGCAGCTCTGGTCCTTCTATGAAGCCCGCTTTATATGCATCTTGCTTAGCTGCATGTGCTTGCCGGCATTCATCATCGAACCAGGGGTTTCGTTGTGGTCAACGATTGAAACCCAGCACATCAGAGGCGGCATTTCTGATGGCCTTTAGGCAGTGTTGCGCCACTGGTCTTCGATACTTGATGCTGGCGGCAAGCGACCTCTTAAGTGATTAAGAGAGACTCGATGGGAAAAGGATTTGTCGATCTCTTGCGATTGTAGCCGTTTGACGTCGAAATTTCGCACATTATTAGCTTGTCTTGACGTTGTTCGCGATATCCGCAATCGTATCTTGGCTACAACAAGGTAATGGTCCGCTCATTGGAGCGCTCGGACATCCATTATACTGGAGGAGTGTCTTGCGTCGATCGCAATGTGGTCAATCTGGTTGGCATTTGATTGATCAGGAGTTCCCCAAGTCGAGATGTGGAAACCGCGTGCTAGCTACGGCAATGTTTTGTCCCGCCGCTAAGTCGATTAGCCTGAATCCGTTATCGGAGGTGGTGTCGTGCCCTCTCTTCCTAGCTTTGTATCAAAATCACCGAGGACAATTTTAATGTCATAACTAAGGCATTGTGCGTAGGTCTTGTTCAAGAGCTCATAGAAAGCATCTTTGGTGTCGTCATCTTTCCCCTCCGTGGGGGGATGCCCGCATTTTAGGCTAATGTTGGATAATTGAGCCTTGATGCGGATTACTACGAGGCGCTCGCTCACATGCCGGAAGCTCAGGACTTCTTGTCTTAGTCTGCCTCCAACAACAAATTTGCCTCCAAATAGCCGCTGGTTTTGCCGTTGATAACTGTCGCCGTAGTGGATATCGCAGTTTTTCATCTTATTTTTGATCAGCCCATCCGGCAGTAGTCTAGGCCATCTGCACTTGGTCTATTAAGGACCAAATACTTGCATAGCCGAAGTTCGTACTCCTTGGTTTGTTTGCGGGGGTTGTTAACAGCCTTCCGTATCTGAGACTGGTTCCATTTTTTATACCTCTAGAACGAGGGATCGGTTAACCCGTTCTGAGATGTGAATGCCGCCGTTGGTCCATTAAGGGCTCTTCCCCCACCATCTCTTTTCCACAAACTCATAAAAGTAACTGAAACAACCAACCTCTACATCTCGAAAGCTGACTGGGACACCTTCCAACACCACATAAATGATTGCCTAGCAACTAACATTCTCCTCAAATCACGAAGCAATATAGAAAGATTGATAATATACCTGTTCGACAAAATCAACCAAGGAGCTCATAGAGCAACGCTCACAATAGAACACAAACCTAACAACATTTCTTCGATTCCACACATTAAAAACTGAGTTTATAGGTCGAAAATTGCAGGACTTACCTTCGACTTATCGTATGAGTGGGTGTAAAGACGAAGGACGGCACAGAAAACTTCAGCTTTACTTTAAAAACACTCGGAGATTCTTTTAGGCTAGTTACATAGCATCGAATCCTTTGATTAAGGTACAAAATTCACCTGAATTTCGTTTGGGGGAGTCGAATATCGATAATCTTGGTTACAATCGTTTGAATCGATTGGATTACATTAACTGAGAGCGAAGTGTTAGTCTCTTTCGCCATAATTGATTCCTCTGAAGTGATATGTCCATATATTTGGGCTATGTGTCTACAATGAGGCTTGCTTCGTTATCTCTGTCGGCTTCTGTCGATATAACCTAACTCTTGTCATGATCGTACCTGTTTTTCTTCAATGTTCCCAAACAGATATTGTCGTTTTTTGTACAGCAGAACTTGCGTTCCCAACAGTTTTCTTTCGAGGTGGTCTTCAACTATAATCCAAAACCACTGACCATGATCTAATTTTCTGCACTCATAATATTGCCTTGTCTCAATAACCTATTCAATAACCATGTGCCTTTAAAAACAGTGGTGGTGCGCAATAGAATTTGTCCATAACTTACGTCTGAGGTTCATAATGCCATTAAAGTTCGAAGGAAACTCTATTCGAAGTGGAAGCGAAACTTAACAAATCTGAATTGGTTGAACTTCTATCACGAGACTAAGAAAAGATATTTTTTACCAAGGCTGGCAATGGACCAAAATCCCAAAAAGCCCTGGAGCAACTTACGATCGGTTGGTGTTTGTCAAAACCATGTTGTAGACGTCTTATCTGATCTTGACGATCTTAATGATGCTTTCTTATCCACCTCATTAGAAAGCACAACGTCTCTACCACACCTTCAACATTTTTCTGCAACACCCACAGTTTTTGAGTTCAAAGCTGTATCGGAAGTTGATGTAGTTGATATCATTCGATCACTCAAATCAGATGCTGTTGGTGAGGAAGGAGTTCCCATCTGGTTTGTCAAAATGGTATTAACCCACATTCTATGTAATTACTCACGTAATTAATTTTTGCATTACTTCATCATCATTTCCGTCTAGTTGTAAGCTGGCTAAAGTTATTCCTGTCCCGAGAAAACCTCAACTGTCTTTATATACGAGGGCGGGTCAATAAGTCCGTGACTTTTGGATTAAAACACAGATTTTTTGATAAAAAAATAATTTTATTTTTCAACGTAGTCTCCCTTGAGCTCTATACACTTTGTCCAACGCTTCTCCAATTTTTTTATCCCTTCCAAAAAAAATGATTTGTCGATGTCCTCAAAATAGGCCTTTGTTTGCGAGATGACTTCATCATTGGAGTCAAATCTTTTTCCACCAAGCAATTTCTTCAGGTTTGGGAACAAGAAGTAGTCGCTGGAGAATAGGGTGGATGGATAGCCCAATTTATGGATTTTTGCCATGGCAATTGCACATGTGTTTGTGGTCGACTGTGAGCAAACGCGGCACCCATCTTGCGGAAAGCTTTCTCATGCCCAAGTGATCATTCAAAATTGAAACCACTGAGCCATGCGAGATCCCTACGGCTTCCACAATCTCTCGCACTTTCAATCTTCGGTCGGCCAACACCATATCGTGAATTTTTTTGATTGTTTCGGGTGTAGAGACCTCAACTGGGCGTCCAGGACGTTCGACATCTTCAGTGCTTGTACGGCCACAACGAAATTCAGTAAACCACTTTTTTACCATTGAAATCGATGGTGCAGAGTCCCCATAGTATTTATCAAGCTTAGCCTTGGTCTCGGTAATGGTTTTTTTTCGCAAGAAATAATGCTTAATAAGCACACGAAATTCACTTTTTTCCATTTTCTCCTCAAATTAGTGAGTAGTCTGATAAAAATAGCTGTCAAACACAAACTAACTGACGCAGCAAGTTTAAATTTTGACAGGAGTCAACTGACAGATGCCTGTTGACAGGAGCAGTGTTGCTGTTTCAGTAAAGAGGTCAGAAATTCAAAAAGTCACGGACTTATTGACCCGCCCTCGTATATTACCTTGTCTTTCAAAAGTTTTGGAAAAAGTCCTTGCCAAGCAAATCTCAAGTCATCTAGATCATCATAAGCTACTTGCTTCGGTCCAGTCTGGGCCCTTACTCTATATTGCTACTCTTATGTGAAACTACTCGAATTCGAAAATTCGCTACTCTGTAATTCGAATAGCACAACCATATTTTCAAAAATCGACTGTTGCTTAAGTTGCTAACTTCGTTTTGATAAATTGGTACTCTCTATGGCGGGAGAATCTTTCAAATTGATATTTTTTTATTCGTTAGTGTTTTGTTGTCGAGCGGTAAGAAAAAAGAAAAGAAGTTATGTGTTCTGATGTTCGTCAAACGATGATCTCTTAATTCATGTGAAATGCTATTTAAAACACATGAATGCTTCATTAGATAGCCTAAAGGTTTGTGCGAAACTTTAAATGTACATAAAGATATAAATATATCCCCTTTTTCGTTTTGCTGCAGTTTTTTATTTACCTTTTATCATTTAGATCCACTATGTTTGATTTATCCCTTATTTGTCTGCATTGAATCCTTTCAGCAGCGGTATTTTCCTCTTCAAACCAAAATTCAACGGTATCTAGCTCCATATTGTTTGATCATAACAAAAAATAATCACAATATAAATTTTCAGTATCAATAGAGTGTCAATGTCATTTTTTTTGTAAGTTCGAAATTTCGAAATTAGCAAATTAATCGATTGCCAGAGTACTCGATTTTATTTTCATACAGAGTACCGATTGAAATTAGAATCACAAAGAACTTTCGCATATTTCTGATACTCGAGTAGCAATAGAAAGTAAGGCCCCTGGTTTTCGAGCCAACTATAGTTATTCTACAGCTATACTTTGCCTCCTTGACTTTTCAAAAGCTTTGACAGAGTCAATCACTCGATCCTTTCTGAGAAACTAAGAAGGTATTTTGGTTTAAGCGAAAGTTCGGCTCGTCTCATAACTAATTACTAAAGTAATCGCTGTCAAAGGGTTGTGGTTGGTGATAAATCCTCTCGTATTAGCAATATACATGCAGGAGTACCACAGGGCTCAATACTGGGTCCAATATTGTTTTGCATATTTATAAATGACCTTCCCAAAGTTTGCTCAAACGCTAGTCTTCACTTCTACGCAGATGATGCGCAAAAATATAGTACTTATCTAGACCGATTGGTCTGGTTGAGGATCTTGTTGAATGAGGATCTATCCGCAATCTACTGATGGTCACTGTGTAATTATTTGACCCTCAACCCAGCAAATTCTCAGCTGATTTTAAATCTAAAAAAACTACCGCCACCCATTTGCCTCAACGACACGCAATTGCAGTTAATGGAGATTGGAACCAACCTGGGTTTTAAGATGAACTGCTCCAGCTCATGTTCAGGCCACTTCAATTACACTATGGGACAAATTTACGAAGGTCTACGCAAACTTTGGCTGCTAACTAATGAAAAGGAAATTTGTGACCGGTGGCTTGAATACTGCAAGGAGTTGCTTAACAAACAGTTTCCACGTGATATCGTGCCGACAGCTGGTCTATTCGAGGAGGAAGTTTCGGACTTTTCAATCGAAGAAATAAGTATAGCAATTGGAAAAATGAAGCCGGGGAAAGCGGCGGGACCAGACAGCATTCCATCAGAGTTTTGGTCGAAGATGGAGGGGATCGGCAGCGTTTGGCTACCGAAACTTTTAAATAAATTAAAATGTGGACAACCTATGCCGAATCAATTGAGAAGTAGCTTCTTGGTTCCATTATACAAAGGAAAAGGCGACACTTGAGAATGCAACAACTACCGTTCAATCAAGCTTATGTCACACACAATGAAAATCATCGAAAGAGTCTTAAGCGAACGTCTTCGGTAAATAATAAAGCTCGATAATAGCCAGTTTGGATTGGTTGAAGGAAGATCGACGGTGGACGCTATCCAAAGCCTACGAACAATAATGGAAAAGCACCGATATTCGTCTAAGGATTTACACATGGTATTTATCGACCTCGAGAAAGCATTCGATCGAGTGCCTAGGGATCTCATATGGGCCGCCCTGAGGTCTCAAAAATTACCGGAAACCTATGTTAGAATAATACAAGACATGTACGGAAACGTGAAAACTGCGGTTAAAAGCTCTGCTGGACTAACGAGAGAATTTCCAGTTAATGTCGGAGTGCATCAAGGAAGCGTACTTAGCCCTTTCCTCTTTAACGTAGTATTCGACTATCTTTTAAAAGACTGCATGCGCGCGGCAATTGTTACGCCAATTCTCTTCGCTGACGACGCAGTTATACTTAGCGATAACGTCGATAATAATTTACAGAACGCCTTAGATTCATGGGCTAGAGAGAAACGGGTTTAAAATAAGTCGTTCAAAGACGAAGCATTTGACGTGCCCATTTGCGCATCCGTTGCGACCTGTTCCGGATATAATGTTAGACGGAATAGTTCTTCCGAAAAGCACTATCTTTAAGTATTTAGGATCAATCGTTAACATGGAAGCGAAATGTGACGACGACGTAAACCACAGAGTGAGTGTGGGATGGATGAAATGGCGGGAAAATTCGGGAATCTTTTGCGACCGACCGACCTACACCACGGTTGTTAGACCAGCTCTTATATACAGTTCACGGTGCTGGACAATGTACGAAGCGTTTAAAAACAAAATGACGGCAGCGGAAATGAAAATGTTAAGGATGTCTAGTGGAGTCACTAAACGCGATTGCATTAGATCTACGCGTATAAGAGGAAGTCTACATATAAAGAATTCGGTAGCCGAACAGCTTGAGGCGAATAGAATAAGCTGGTATTGCCACGTTCAAAGAAGATCTGCGGAAAATCCGGTTAAAAAGGCACTATCAACTGCGGTCACTCCAACTGTAAGAAAACGAGGTCAGAAAAAGAATTCCTGGATTTCTCAGAAGTAGATAGTGCACAGGGCAATTGTCAACACGGAAGGCACTACCTTTAACAGGTCCGCTCAGTTGCTGGGATATGCGGACGATCCGTTGGCCTTGAAGTAAATAAGGACAAGACTAAGTACATGCTATCAACAAACAAATAAGCATCTGTCCATCGCCTAGGACAAAGCGTCACTATTGATAGGAACAATTTCGAGGTAGTTAAGGAGTTCACCTACGAGTACCTCGGAGTAGACATGAACTCCATGAATGACACCCTTGTGGAGACCCGGCGAAAAATTAACCTAGGAAACCGTTGCTAGTTCGGCTTGGCTAAACAAGTGGGTTCACAACCCCTAACTCGAAGGACGAAATGCATGCTCTACAAAACCCTGCCAGTTCTGCTTTATGGCGCCGAGTACTGGACGAAAAGGAAGAATCCTTCGGATTTTAGGTCCTGTTTGCGAGGAGGGCGAATGGAGGAGAAGCTACAACCGCGAACTCTATGAGCTCTACCAAGATGTGGATGTAGTCCAAAACGCCAAAACACGTCGACTATATTGGCTCGGCCACATCGAGCGAATGGACAATAATGCTCCAGTTAAGAGGATCATCGAATCCCAGCCCCCAGGTTCGAGAAGGCAAGCAAGACTGAACCTCCGTTTAAAAGACCAAGCTATCGAGTATGCCAGAGCGCTTGGTCTGGGCAACTGGAAGCAGCGTGCCCGGGATCGTAGGGGATGGAAGGCTGCAGTGTCTCAGGCAGAGACTCTATATTGATCGGGAGCCCGATAAGTAAGAAAGTAATAAAGGACTAAGTCTTATTTGTACATCCTTAATTGAATAAATTGAATTGAAAATTCAGCTGAGAAATATCAAGTAGCTAGTAATAAATGAATCCTTATACTCGTATGGTAAATGTATTTGACTGCACGCCGAGTCACAGATCCGGAATAGTATGTAAGGTTAAGAAGCCGTGAGATTGTCATATAGTCTAAATTTACGTACATCGGACCCCTGTGAGACCTTACCTTTACAATTATTCCACAAAATGTTGTTTTCTCCTATTTTTAGGTTACTGCGCACATGCAGATCTAGAAATCATTGTCCCTGTACTCTTATGAACGTTTGCCAATATAGAATTTGTGTACTTTTGAAAATGTTTAATTGTCTGTGGTTCTGTGGCAGGTACCTACCCGTTCATTCAACCTCAACCCGGCATTTAATGGAGCCCTTGAAGAAAATCCACAATCATTTTAAACTGTTAAGTACGAGTATCTTTTATACCCATTCGTTGTGCAAAATGAGCCGCTGAGGCAGTGACGTTATGAACACGTGGAGTGTTTGAAATCGTTTAAGTGACTTATCCGATAATGCCTATGTGGCGTAAGTTGTTAAGGACAAACGGAAAAAGTCCTCTCAAAGTGTCCCATCTACAACCACCAGAAAGGTGAAAAACCATCCACGCACATAGCTTTAGATCCGCAGATGTTGCTGATGATGCTATCTCCTCTGACTACGTCACGGATGAACAAATGATTAATGCGTGCAAGCTACACAAAGACAAAATACTCTATTGCAACTATTTAGGTACGTTGAAATGGCCGAAATGCCTGGCGTTCCAACTTGCAAGTAATTAAGACTAAATTAAGACTAAATTACAACTAAACCACAAGCACAACAACCCGTTTAAATACAATAAACCCAGTGAATGTACTATATAATAACGAATTTTGTAATTACAGTCTGATATGAGGAACAATAAAGTAAACCGGCTGCCACCACCACTCCATAAAGTCCATATTGTTGCGTCGATGTGCTTCTTTTTTGGGTAAACACTTCCTTTAGCCGTCCACCAAAACTGGATTCAATGGTCAGTTCCCCGATGAGTGAGCCCCGATTCCAAGTGTTTTGTTGCATGAATTTAATTTGCTCTTCCAGCCAAAACAAACAGACATACGAGTGCATACCTACACAGCCACAGCATGTCTATGAGGGGTAGAAAGAAACATTTCACTGGCACTTTCATTGGAGGAGATGGGTATTCAAGAGCATGGTCGGCTAGTTCTTCTCCCATTTGAGAGGCGTCACAATCAGGTTCCGTCTATTCGATCATGTGTGCTTGTTACCTATAAAACGCGGCTTAGATGCAACATTGGCAGCATTAGCAAAAGTGACTTCAGTGCAAATCAAACAATGAATCCAAAGATGCAAGTACTAACAGTTGTTTCTATCATTGGTAAGTCCTAAAAAATTGTCTTCTTATCTGTTCCACTGATGAGAGAATTACTTGTTTCTTTCAGCTTTCATGATACTCGTACCTGCTGAGGGCGCATTGAATAAGAGAAATGGATACGAATACAAACAATCGGGAGGTGGTGGTCATTTGGTGGAACCAGCAAAAAGCGAATCAAAGCAGGAGTACTACGAATATAGGCAGGTATCCCATCCATCATCGTCATCGGGTTCTTCCGGCAAGATAAGCGGCTACAGCATCGGAAGTGGCTTAAGGTCTATAGCACAAGGATCAGCAAATCAGGCTCACAGTGCTGTGGCAAATCAACATGCAGCAGCTAAGCAAGCGGCTTTCATTGCAAAAAATACACTGGCTCAGGCTGCAGTACAGGCAGCTGCCACGGCACAGGCTGCCTTAGCTGGAAAACAAGTTATCTTACAGGAACTGGAACAACAATCTTCGGAAGCACATCGATCTTTGGCTAGAGAGTTGGAACAATTACAATCGGCGAAAGTCGCTACAAAATTAGCTCAACAAACTGCTCAGGTGGCCAGCAATCATGTTTCCATATTAGTGTCTGCAGTTAATGATGCAAAAGCAGTAGCTGAGTATGCGGAGAAGACGGCTTCCGAGGTGGCCAATCAATTGGCCTCACAATCATCGATGGTAGGTCAGGCGAAATCTCGGCTTGATAGTCTGGAAGAGCAACTCAAAGATGCCCGAGTGGACTATGAGGCTACAAAGGAGGCTGCTTTGAAAGCTTCATCATCGGCATCTGAGGCACAGGCCAATGCATCACAAGCTGGAGCACGAGCTACAATTGAGTTGCACGAGAGCGCTAACAACAATGATCATGGCGGCAATTCCTATGATCATTCGGAACATGTTCAGCAAAACGAACACGAAACGATTGTGATATCCCATGGACATGGTTCAAGTGGTCATTAATGTGACAGATGCAAGGTACAGGGAGCAGGGTGATTATATATGATATACAGTGATTTTATTATATATTTCTTAGCTTATTTGTATAACATATGAGTTAAAGACTTTAGAGGCAATATATGTAATTGACTTCTTTCTATCGACATTTAGTTTCTTATTTTATTGGATTAATGGGTTAACGCGGCAGATATCGGATAACCTATTTTCTATTACTTTGAGAACTGCGCAGATCTTTTTCTCTTACTGAAATAAGAAATACACTCCATAATGTGAAATACACAACGCACTAAGGTGGAGTGCTATATTCGGCCGGTTGGTCTGGGTTTGATAAAGCAAGGAAACCTAATAGTTACACTTAAAGTATTGGTCCAGTGTCAGGATTTTACTAATTTCTAGGCTGTCGAAATTAGGGCTTGATGCGATCGTAAGTACCTATAGTATGCTTAGGAAACACATTTTAGGAAAAACTACCTCTTGGACAAATTAAAGTAAGTAAACCTTCTATTGATGTAACACGGCTCAGCGCTACGTATACTAGTTAAGTTACTTGCTTTGAATCTACCACTACTTGATCAAATGTCGCGCCTTGAGATTTATGAATAGTGAAAGCACAGGCTAGACAGAAAGACTAGAGCTGCTCATGAGCTCTATGAGCAGAAGAGGAGAGATAAGCACGGGCTTCCCATGGGGAAAAAGAAAGAGCATGCGAAGCGCGCGGTCGAGGATATTGAGAGATGCTACTCCAGGGATGAGATTCAGATGTTTCACCAAAAGGTAAAAAAAAACATGCCACGGACACAAACCACGAACCGAAGCCTGTAGAGACGAACAAGGGAACAACGTAGTGGAGTCGCAGTCGATGCTGAAAATCTAGAAAGATTACTACTGTAGACTGCTGTCAGACAGAATGAACCTTTCAACCTGGATGAATTGAAGATAGCAATATCTAAGCTGAAGTCCAACATCTATTTATCGATTTTAAGGCCGCATCTTAAGAGACGAGCTATACAGAGCAATGTCTAGTTTCGAAGACACCTTTCTCGTTGGGTACGCAGACGATAATTCGGCAGTGATAACGGCAAGAGACACTGAAAACGCGCAAAGAAAGTTGAACCAAGTCATGCGACGAACAACTTTCTGAATGGATGAGCACGGTTTTAGTTTGGCAACAAAGAAAACTGAGATAGTCCTTCTGACAAAGAAGAAAATCCCGACAAAAATATATTTCTAAATTGGCTCTGAAGTCATCAAGAGTAAGGACGCGGTGAGGTATTTGGGATTGAGGCTTGACACAAAGCTAACTTTCTGGCAACAGATAAAGTACGCAGCGGAAAGAGCCTCTAGAGTTACAACATCACTCAGTAGATTAATGGTGAACATAAGTGGTCCAACGCCAAGTAAGCGCAGGATATTAATGTCGACAACGCATGCCATTCTCCTATATGGAAGTGAGATCTGGGCAGACGCGCTTCGACAAGAAAAGTACCGGAAGCAGATGGCGGCAGTGCAAAGACGTGAAGCTCTACGCGTGGCTAGCTCTTACTGAACGGTGTTGGAACCAGCCGTCCTTGTGTCCTTGTAGTCGCAGGAGTGACTTCCATTGATCTCCTAGCAGTACAAAGGAAGTACTCGTACGTCCACGAAAACAAGGCGGAAATCGGATTGGAAGCGGCAATCGACCAAGCAGAGAAGCAAACGGTACTTTGTCACCCAGTTCCTCACCGGACACGGAAATTTCAAAGCCTTTTTACATAGGATCGGCAAAACGGATAGTTCAGCCTGCCAGTACGGCGACACTCCAGCAGACGACGTACATCACACATTTTTTCCTGCAGAAGATGGGAAGTCCAACGCGCAGCACTGGAAAACAGCATTGGTGCCTTCAACCCAGAAAACATAGTGAATAAAGTGCTGACGAGTGACCTGGACTGGGGGAGAATTCGCCAGTTTGTGGAAGATATTTTCAGAAGAAAGAAAAGAGAAGAAGAACAATACCGTGAAAGCACGTAAACCCGAAAGGGTGTAGGATCACAGCCCCTTAAAGTAATGCGAAGAGCGGTCCCAGGGGGTTGTGTCAGAAGCCATAGGGTTGGGAGGAGTTTTAGTCCGTATGATCTGAAAGCATGCGGAGAGAGCCGGACATATTCTTCAACATCATACTTGAAAGAATAGTGCAAAACTCGCCCGCCAGCACAAAGGGCACAATCTTTTAAAAGTCCGTCCAATTACTCGCCTACGCCGACTCATTGACATAATTGGAAGAAAGCAGCGTGATGTCAGTGGCGCCCTTGCAAGTATTGAGAAGGAAGCGGCGAAAATGGGTTTAGCGGTCAATGAGGGCAAGACTAAGTACATATATCCTGCCAAGCAAAAAGGACACTGAACACCGAAGTCTCGGACAGAATGTCACCCTTGACAGGTATAACTTTGAGGTAGTTAAGGACATTGTCTACCTAGGCTCCACTATGAATTCAGTCATCGATACCAGCGCTGAGATCCAACGATGAATAACTCTTGCCAATCGCTGCTTCTTTGGGCTAAGAAGGCAATTGATTAGTAAACCGTTACCCTATATAAGACTTTAATAATCACAGTCCTGCTCTATGGCGCAGAGGCATGGACATTATCAAAAATGGATGAGGGTGCTCTTGGCTGCTTCGAGAGGAAAATTCTTTCAGTGATTTTCGTTCCCGTCTGCATTGACGGTGAGTGAGATGAGTGGAGAAACAACGACGAGCTGTATGGACTGTACAGCGACATTGACATACACAGAAGAGTGAAGATGCAACTACTAAGATGGCTGGGTCATGTAGAGCGGATGAACACCAATGCTCCGGTCCGTAAGGTCTTCGAATCTGCCCCCGAAGGACAGCGCAGTAGAGGAAGCACAGGGAGCACAGGCTGGAAAGACTGGAAACTGCGTTCGATTACTGGGAGTCCAGCAGAGCTGTAGCACATGAAACCTTGATTGTACGTACGGTTTCGGTTTCGGACGTGCCAGTCGTCCTATATTATTGTTATCGAATTCGAACCAGAGCCGAAATATTCCTTGCTGTGCAGGAATGTCGTATCTTTGCACACTGGTGCCCTCACTTAAGATCTGTTTTATGTACCAAAGTATTCCGATAGCGCCGTTTACTAGTCCATTTTCAACGTTAACATTGATGTTACAAGTGCCGAGATCGTATCATCAGGGAATGCTTCTTCTAGTAGATTGCGATGTTTATCCCTAACTTTCTTCAAAACGCATTGAAACCATAAGCGATCGCACACACTGACCGCATAGTCAAATACCGCAATTAACACTCTCAAAACTCTCAACGCAGGGGAGCTGTACCTTTCGGACAGCGCAAGTATCTGGGTGTTTGGGACAAAAAACTGAATTGGAAACTCAACACAGCGGAATGAATCAAAAAAGAACATAATGCTCTTTTTATACGCAAAAGGAGGGTAGGAAAAATTTGGGGCTTAAGACCTGCTATGGTGGACTGGGTATATACGGTGTTGATAAGACTTATACTTGCATATGGCGCACAAGTATGGTGGAAAGCAACAAATTTAAAAACGATATACAGAGAAGTAGCGGCGGTTCTAAGAACGGTTTCCATACACATTACAGGTGCGGTCCGTACCACCCCTACGGCAACATTGAAATCATTTCTGCACCAAAAACCGCTTTATTTACTGATCAAAAAACTTGCTTGCAACCACTCACTAATTTGGGGTAGTAGCAGTAGCAGTATCTTCGGGCACGGCACGGTCCTAACGGAGCTACTGCTAGGCAATCCAATTTTAAACAGATGAAATTTCTCCCTTAGTCGATTTCAACATTCCGTATGATATAGGAGAGGAAGGAATGGCAAGGAAATGCAGTGATCAGGCCAATTGAAATTGCAATGTTCACTGTTGGTTCAAAAATAGAAGAAGAACCAGAACTAAGAGTGTCCATAAGACTACCGGACACAAGTAGTGGCTTTCAATCAGAGGTTCTGTCTGTTCTTAGGGCCGCTGAGCTGATGCAGATGAGATCGATATCCGGTAGAGATATCGCTATCTACATCGACAACCAGGCCGCTCTTAAGGCAATGGAATCGACTAACATCAACTCTACAATCAGGGGCTGTCGCACACTGTTCAAAGCATTAGGCATTCAGAACCGGGTGAGACTGTGCTGGGTGACAGGACACTGCGGTATAAAGGGAAATGAACAAGCGGAAAAGCTTCCAAGAAGAGGAGGGCTACTTGATAATAGTGAGGTTGCCAGCATCATAAGGGGCACTATCGAGAAAAAAACCAAAAAGACTGCCAATATAAGGTGGTTGAATCTTGAAGGACATAGGGTATCCAAGGCTTTATGGCCACTCCTCAATGACAACAGAGCTAGAAAGCTAATTAAACTGAACAGGGATAAGCTAACGACAATAATAGGAATCTTGCAATACGCAAAAACAACTTTAACTGCCAGATACTGACATTTGTAGATTCTGCGGCGATCTGCAAGTAGTTGAGGACGTAACACACATACTGTGTGAATGTGAGGCAATATCGCGTAGTCAAAGGAAATTCTTAGGAAAACTTTTTTTTAAGTATAGAAGAAATAAACGGCACGGATTTCTAAGGCCTTCTTAGCTTTTGCAAAGAAATTGGGTGTTTTACCAGGGAGATTGTTTAGGTTTTTTCCATTTGAAGAACAATTCAACTGGTTCCACAGGGATCACGATGGGCTCGTTTTGTGATAGTTATTGTGTGATGACAGACCCCTTCTTTAACCTAACTTGTTAGGGACTGAGTTAACTGGAATTTTCATCCCGGGCTGTAGAGTCTCTTTTGCAAGCGTGCAATGTGAAATTAGGCTGATATCAGGCCCAATTTCACGACACAACAGATAAAAACACTGAGTAACCGATGGCACTTTATACTGTTAAAAAAAATGTATAACTCGAATTTGGATATAATCAAGAAGGCAAGGCGAATGAATAAATCTATTCTAGGCAACAAATTTTTGATTCTTGTTAACAAAGAAATAAAACACTTTTCTATAATTTCAACTTCTCCCTGAATATCCAGTTCGTCCTTTCTGAAAACATAGAAACTTCCGATTGTATACTAAAAGTGCCTCTTAAACAGGGTCTTAGCAAACTCGGGAACTTTCGATTTTCTGCTGACCACGTTTGTGAAGCTTACATGTATATTTTTTGAATATCATCTTTGAAGGCATTATAACATGTCTTCTGCTTTTCAATGCCCTCCAAAACTTTCCTTCGTTCCTCCTACAACAAACAAACTCAATTTTTATTTACCAAAGAACTGAACTGTTTACCTTCATTTCTGCCAAGTTATACCTCTGTCGTACCATAAATCCTCTCACCATTGTTTGAATTTTTGTCGCAGCTTCATGTGGAGTAAGGAACCAAAAATATGGATACCAAGGACGATCACTGGGAAATAGAAAATAATTTTCGTAAAAACTGTTAATATAGTTCCTTATCTATATAACCTTTTCGTGTATATAAGATGTATTGACATCCACTTATCATTCTTGCGGATCGGATTGGTATTGTGAAGTACTTCGGTTAGCATGTCGATAAAATTAAAGAATCTAACATTTTCAATTAGAATGTCCTTTCTCAAGAAAATAGCACAAACTTTCTCGAAAGCTGGTATGAGTAATGGATAGAGCTTGTGTTTTACATAGTTTGAGGCACATTCGAAAGACGGGACGTTCTTGTTTTTCTCCTTCCTAATGTATGCCTCGATTTCTTCGTCTTCATTTACTATGTCCTGCCAGATTGTAGATTTTATTTTTAAGGAGTTTCTTTTGCTTACAGGATGACATTTTCGGAGAATTCTCGCTGGTATTTGGTAGCTGACAGGATTTCTAATGAATTTCTTGCATTTATGAAATTGACACAATTGTATTTGCATTTTTTTAAAAATAATATTTTTCAAAAGGTTCTCGATGTCAGACAGTTAAATCAAAAACTACGTCTAGACGCTGACGCAAGAGTTGCTAGATCTTTCGATTCCCATGACTCCGACACGGCATTTTGTTAAAAACATTGAATAGATTTGGCTGAAATAATGGAGGGAGTATTGGAGTATTTCGAGACTCAGCCCTTTCCGAATAACCTCTATTAGAAGTGCTATTCTTAATGGCATATCCCAGGAAGCTATAACAAAAAAAAGGTCTCTATAAGGCGTAGCTAGGTAGAAAAAGAAATAAGTCAAATGAACCGTGCAAAGAGACTAAGGTGTCTGTGAAAGGCGCACCATCAAAGTGGCTCAAGTCGATGCAATGATTGAGATGTTTTCTTTTTTTGTTTTAAATTTCTGACTCGCCAATTGCGAGATAAGCCACTTCGACTTAATGGATCTCTGTACCAGTTTGTTAAAATTATAGTTAGGCTGGTTGGTTTTCTACCTTCGGAATGAATTTAGTAGCTTTACCAGCAGGGGAATCCCTTAGTTTAGTGCTGTAAAGTTGTTCCCTAAAGAAGGTATGCCATCTGATTCCGTTAAGGGCTGAACAGTCACATAAAATGTGTTCAACTGTTCCGTCTTCTTCAAGACAAAGTCGGCACTCCGGAGAGTCGACTAATCCTATTTTGTTGAGGTGATATCTTAAGCCTTGATGTCCTGCTTAGTTCTCTACTAGGTTTATAATACCGTGCTGACTTGTATTTAGACGTCTATTGGAATTTTTGTTGAAGGGCAGGTTGGCTCGTTTGGCCTGTCTTAGACCTGGAGTATCCTCCCAATATGGAATGCATTTTGCGTAATCTCAGCTATTTATGGCTAAATTGACTGCCGTTTTAGGGGCTCAGCAAAAGGTTTCAGGTCTGTTAAAGGGAGTGTCCGAGCCCTTTTTGGCAACCTCGTCGACCTTTTCATTACAATAAATTCCTTCACGACCAATAACTCACGATAGTTTGGTCATGTTCATTGAGCTAAGTTTCTAAACTTCTTCTTCTTACTATATTAGCGCTTTACAAGCAATGACATGTCAGCACGTCAGACAACCCTCAGAGGATAAGAAAGCTAGAAGTGGCTACAAATTAGCTGAATTGACCGAATATCACCAAGGAAATTGCAATGACGATATTATACACAGGGCTACCGTGGAGTGCGTATGTGGCGAGAAAGCTCTGCAGTAAAATGTCGCTAAAAACTTAAACTTTTACCTCACGACAGTTCTTTATTTTAATCTGGGCGGCGATTAATCACCGGGGATGTAAGCCAAACTGTAAAGACGATTTGCATAAAGGAACGATTCGCCAGCATCAGCCTCATAAAAGCCCACCCCCTTTTGTCGGCCTTTATTAAGGACTGCTTCTACAAGCTCCGCGGCAAAACCTATAAGCAATGCCAAGGAAGGCAAGGAGGTCATCTTTATCAATAGGGCAATTATTACATCCATAACCTGCCGGACTGGCACGGCCTTATCGATTTTGCAACGGGACGAAACGTAATTCTAGCCTGCATGACTTCTGATTAAAAAACCGTCAATAAAATTGATCATATTGCTAATGACACAGGCCACTGTTCGGGGGTTTTGCATCTTAGAACCTTCCGAGCAGGTAACATTGACTTCAAGCATTATCTCTTAAACCCAGTGAATTATTGTAAGGAAGTTCAACGTCCAACAGCTATAATATTGTACCTAGAAGATAGACACGATCACTTTCAAAGAGCGTCTGATATCCAGGATTCGACCTGTCCACCACAACAAAAAAATACCTGTTTCAGCCAATCAAATCTAAAAAAAAACAAGGAATGTACGGCGACTCTGCAGAAAAGAACGACAGGGCCGGAAGACGATAGAGTCCTCAGGCAGAACTGCAGTCGGTGCTAAAATCTGTCAAAATTATTTCTGCTGACTTGTAAACGGTTGTGAAGAACAACATCCCACCGTCAAGCAGTATGAAGCATTGAACTGAATTGGACACAGTAAGACAACATGTCTATCCAGCTGATCAAGAAAAAGTTAGGACGGCAATTTCAAAATTTAAGTCTAACAAGGCTGCTGGACTCGATGACTTTAATGCCGAGCTATTTGTAGAAGCAAGTGATGATTGGTTGTGGAGGATACAACAATTTATCTCTTAAATCTTGGTTGACGAAAGCATTTTCGACGAATAGAGTCCTAGCATTGCTTGTTCAATGCTAAGCGCCTAAACAGGGGAATAAGTCTCTTCAAAATCAGAAATTAAAACTCTGTTTGTTGTATTGTATAAATGTCTAGCACCCTTCTTGAACGACCGACCATTTTCTATCAGTGCGGCAGAAGTGGCAAAGCGTGAGCACTAGGGTCCTTGGAAAAAAAAATTCTTCAGGTAATTTTCGGCTCCATGTGCATCGACTGGAAATGAGAGGGACATTTCAAAAGTGAACAGTACTGGATGCATAGCGATGCCGACCTCGTGAGAAAAGTTTGGATAATCCGCCTTAGGTGACCTTAAGTGCATGGACACCAGCGGCCTGGTCTGCATAGTTTTTGACTTCAATGCAATAGAAGACGACCTCTTATTTTGTGGCGCACACATGTGTAAGATTTTTTCATAATTTATCTAAAACATTCTATAAAATATGAGAAATAGAAATGAACAATAATTGTTAAAATCAGTGCACCATAGCCGAGTTAAATAAAGTTTCAAAGATACCAATGTCAGTTACTAGTGAAGCCCCGCTCCATAGGCTAGATTGTCACTTACTTCACAAGCAAAGATGTCCTCAAATCATTTAGCTGCCTGAGATCTCATGATCCTATCTTCTAGCATCTATTTAGCTGCTGCAACTTTAATAGACTTCTTTATATGTAGTTGGTCAAGTTTTTCAGACCTTCTATACTTGACGGGGCCAATTCCTAGAGCTTTATATGCAATGCAAGGTCACATTTTTCCTTTGTTGAACAACAATAACTGCATCAAAGGTCCCAAATCTGAGGATAAGTAAAGATTCAAAACTTATTGGTGGTACTCGAACACCTGACATTATTGACACTTTCATTATAATTTTGGGTCTTTCCATGCCGCTTTTAAGTAGATCAGGTTTTGGTTAATTTTCTATAGCTTGGTTTGATTTTCTGCATGACTGCAGGCCAAAATGAAATTATTGCTTAGATTCTGTAGATGATGGAGCAAAAGTTGGTAGGGTTGATGAAGTTGGTGGCTGAGAATCACTCATAACTTGGTTGTCATTATCCTGAGATAAGTTCACTGCACCTCTACTCCTCGAACAATACCTTCCTGGAGGCGTCCTTTTCAGTTTTTTGAAAAATCCGACCACATAAACTTGGCCACCATAAACCAAAATAAAGGCTTAAAAGGAGGTTTTCACGTCACAATACAGTTCAGATGGTAAAATGTATTCAGCTATCAAGAGAAATTGAGGTTCAGTAACGTATCTCTTAAGAAATACAGTGATCCCCGCTTAAATGAAGCTCACTTAATTGATTTTCCGTTTAATTCAAGGAAAAAAGTGAGCTCGAATATTTCCTTTCCTATATAAGCTCTACACGTATTTGCACGTTTAAATGATTTACCCGCTTAATTGATCTTACAAATTTGTACCAAACAAGCTAAATACACTATTGAACATAAGTCTACACCCTCAAATTCTTTGTAATTAATGAAATATTTATAAAACGAAATAAAAAGCATTATGAAAACTTTTATAGAAGCAAGACCTTACAATATATGATAAATTAATTTAATATTACTCGTATTGTTTTATTAAAAAAAAATAAACGAAATATTTCAAATTTAGTGAAACAAAAGCCTACATACAGCTTAATACCACTATGCAAAACTCATCTTTCTTATCTTTTGAGTTAACAGTTTTTTTTTTTATATATCGGTTAGATATTTAGTAATCCGGTGAGATACCAAAAATATTGAAATTAAGCCGAAGTACTGTCCAGACAATAATTAGAAATTATAATGAAAGCGGAACTATTCAAAATAAGCGTCGGTCTGGGCATCCAAAAAAGCTATCAAACAGAGACATTCGAGCAGTTTTGAAGGATGTTGATAAAAAACCGAAAATAAGTTCTCCAATATTGGCCGATCAGCTTGCGGATTCATTTAAAAAAGTTGGCTTTCGAAAGCCTCTAATTTCTCCTAAAAACCAACAACTGCGACTAGATTTTGCTAGAATGTATTTAAATGAGGATATTGAGTTCTGGACAAGAGTCTTATTTACAGATGAAAGCAAATACAATGTTTTCGGATCAGATGGCCGAAAGAAAATACAGCGCTAGACAAAAAAAATATTACTCCAGCAGGTAAGCATGGTGTGGTGGGGGTTAAGTGGGGAGGGGGAGCGTCATGGTTTGGGGAGCTATGGCAGCGTCCGGAGTGGGAAATTTTGCATTTATTGATGTGATCATGGATAGATTTCAATTTATCTATATATTGGAAGATATTTTAGCAACATCTGTGGAGCATTTAGGCCTAGGACAAAATATAGGATGCCTCAACAAGACAACGATCCAAAACATATTGATTTAATAGTTAAGGAATGGTTGCAACAAAATGTGCCACAGCAACTGAATTTTCCACCACAATCGCCGGACTTAAACCCCATTGAGTATACATGGGATAAAGTTGAGTGAAAACTTCGAAAATATGCCATAACTGGACGTGGATCTCTAAAAGAGGCACTTGGTCTTGGTTAGAAATAAACGCAGAAATCACCCAAAACTTAGTAATGTCAATGCCTCGACGTCTTCAAGCATTCATCGATGCCAATGGCGGTCTAACTAGATACTAAAAACTATTTTTTTACTGATTGTATCTTTTTTTTTCATTGTACAATCGTAAGTGTACATCCGAAGTGTTCGGTTAATTGACCAGCGCTGAACAAAAAATTATTACAAAATATAGGTACAAGCAAATTGTAGTAATTCGGGACCACTGTTTTCATATTGAAAGTTGACAGCACTGCACAAAAGATGACAGCAATCTTTAGTTTGTCATGGCCATTCGAACAGCGTGGTCCTTCTGACAAAACGAAGATGAGTGGCAACAAAAAATACACAAGTTTATCCATCAAATAGAAATTAAAAATAATATACGACTCCAAAGACAAGAGTAAAACCAAGGCAGAATTGTGTGAAAAATATAAATGCTCCTTCATAACGATGAATAGGGTTTTACGGCATGTGGAACAAATTGAAAAAAAAATCTCAAAGTTGTGAACTATCTCGCAAGCGGGAAAGGACAAGGTTGTGCAAAGAGGTGGAACAAGCGCTTTTAACATGGTTTGATCAAATGAGAGATGTTGAACCATGATTTTACTCCAATTTTGACTGTCGATGGGTTAATTGTTAATGTGTGTTTTTTGCAGGGTGGCTATGGCAGCGACATGGAATTGTTATAAAAAAATGCAAGGTATGCAACAGTCTTCTGCAGATTTTCAAGGCGCTGAGGATTTTCGAAATTCAATTCTTCCTCATTTGGTATCATAGAATGGGGCTAACGATACTCGTATTTTCAATGCCGAAGAAACGGGCCTATATTATGAAGCCTTGCCCAGATTAACTTTAACAAAAAGAGGAGCCGATGTGCAGGGTTTCAAATCCTCGAAAGAGTGACTTACTTGTAATGCCACGGGGGACTGCAAACAAAATCATTGTGATTGGAAAGACCAGGACACTGAGATGTTGTAAAAAACAAGGTAGTACTCCTATAATATTTCCATAACAAAAAGGCTTGGATGACCCAAAATATATGGGCCGAACTTTTGTGTAACTTGTTTCTTATTTTCGCCACAATATTGTTTAACTGCACTAGATACGCAATTTAGCAAGTTTTGGTTAATTGAAAACACGGATAATTGATCGCGAAAATCAGACAAAATGGTCGGTTCAATTAAGCGGGGAAGACTGTATATGCATTGGCGGAAATCCTCCCACTAAAAAACCGGTAGTGTACAAACCTTAGGCTGAGCAAATCAATTTTTTATACTCAAAAAAGGCCTTTAAACTATCCAGTCCTTAAAGCAGTAAAAGCTGAAGGCGCAGTCGTGGTTCAAAGTAGAGAATGGCTCAGATAAAAAAAAAATTGAGCAATCTCTTGGTCTCCTCAGAAAGGTGATTTAAAACATAGCACCCTATAGAATAGTACTAACGCCCGCAAAACGGCACAGGACGAACGCAGATACGCGGGAGAAATATGAGTATGTCACATAAGATGTTGCTAAGCACGTTATATGCACATATAATAGGTAAAAATCCTCAGTAGTTTATACATTAATAGATCGTCGATATTTGCTTGGGGACAGGAGTTTGAGATTATTTCAAATAACCGAACGGCAACATGCTGCCTACACATATCAAATGTCTAGTTGGATTAAGTAAATCCTAGAATCTTTTACTATACCATCCTTAGTAGACAATTAAAGATAGATATCACCAGATGTTATTTTTGATTTTTTAAAATGAGTACTCTTTTATTAAGTGAAATAAATAAGGAGATTCGCATAAGTAAATCCTTACAACTTACTGCAACAAATAAATTAACATCGCGCCTTCCACTTGACTCACAATCTTAATATTCTTACAATTAGGATACATAGATAAATAAATAATTTAATTGTAAAAAATTAAAATAAAAACAATGACACGACTGAACGCACACTTTCGTGTTCAGAACTCGAAATCGAAATAGAACTCATCGTTGGATTCAACTCATTTGTAGTACTGCGTTATCTGTTTAATCCAATCCAAGTAGTGCGATACTCGAACATACACTCCGGGAACATTCACTTCACCACATCCGATACCCCATGAGACAACACCGACAACATTCCAGACACCGTTGCGTTCGCAAACCAATGGGCCACCACCGTCACCTTTGCAGGCATCTTTGCCTTCTTCTCCGCCGGCACAGACAAAACCAGGATTCAATCTGTAGTTGTAGCCAAGACGGGTCTGTCTTAGTTGTTGCTGGCACTGTTGTTGTCCCAGGATTGGCACATCGACTTCCTTGAGGATATTTTGGTATTTACCATGATCTCCAAAGGCATCCTTACCCCAGCCGGTAGTCCAGCAACGGGCTCCAGTGAAGTCTGAGAATTTATCTGGCATACATGCCGGGCTGATGTGAGGGTTCTTGGTGAAGTCAACTGGATGATCAAGTTTTAGAACTGCAAGATCGTTGTCTAAGGTTCCAGCGTAGTATTCGGGGTGAACATGAACTGAAACCACATCACGTTCGATGTAGGGGAAGAATTCAACGTCGTGATTGACGTCCCATTCGCCCAAACGGACTCGTAGATCAAAACCTTGGTATCTGTAATATAGGTAAAATGACAGCTTAGGAAAAGGACTAAAGGGCTTGAGATGTTCGTGGAACTTACGTCTTAATGCAATGAGCAGCTGTAATGATATGTTGGCCATCGATGAGGGTACCACCGCAAACGTAGACAGATTCCTTGGGGTCCTTTTTCAAAATGGCAACATGCCATGGGTACTCCCCGAATTCACTGTCACCATCAATATACACAGGGTTCTTGATGCGACCAGTGATACCAGCTGCGTTACGTGTACCACAGCGACCTAATTGCTGTTGTGGTGGTCGGAATGGACGACGGCAGCACACTTCATCGCCACGGCATTGTTGGAAACCCTGACGTCCTCCATAGAGTGCACGCTGTTAAGAAGAAATCAGATTAGAAATGACTTACTCATAAGACTTAAAGTTTAAAGGAAGGAAGGGATGGGAAGCCTGTTTTGTTCATTGTTTATGTTACCTCTTCTGGTTTCACACTATCTCTGTCTGGATCGGCACTGCGTCGCCTTCGATCGCGAGGAAATGAAACTCTTTCACTTCCCTCTGCAGCTCCTGGAGCTTGGGCAGGGATTGGTTTAGTGATTGAGTTAAAATCTAATTTCTTTCCGTAACGCTGATTAACGGAATATAAATCTACGGAGGCTGTGGCACCATTAAAAGTGATGGGATTGCTAGGTTGACTTATGTTTGAAGTTCTCTCATATATACCGTAGCCTGACCCATAGTTTTCCTTGTGGAAATAGCTATTATCACCAAGAGGGGGATATGCTGGTGCCGAAGATAAGTAAGATGGTCCAGAAGATGGATAAGATGGCCCCGATGATGGATAATGAGTTGCCGAAAGATGTGGACCTGACGAGGGATAGAATCCTTGATCGGGAGAATAATGCTCAAAATGATTGCTATGGTGAATACTTTGTCCAATCGGGTAGGATGGTCCTGTTTGAATTATAGGGCCACTGGGACCTGTTGGAAAATGTTCAGGATAAACATGATGCTCGGCCGGGCTATGATGGTGAAGACCAGCGCCATCATAATGGGAATGATAGTGGTAGTGCTGATTGAAATTCGGTCGCGGTGGCTTAGGTTTGAATAGATCTCCAACTTTTTGAATAATTTTTTCATTCGGTGTCACATGAAGGTTCACCAATGGTTTGACAACCTTATCGCCATACTCTGTCTTACTTACTTGGAAAGAGACCAAAGGATTTACATTGACCAAGCCCAAGTTTAGACCATTGGGACTTATCGATCCAAAGTGTGGATTTTGTGCAGGATGCAGCCCACCAACTCCATTCACTGGATAGCCACCTCCATATGCTCCCGCTGGATAGGGTAGTCCAAAGGACACTCCAAATGTTGGTAGAATTTTCTTTTGACTAAGACCAAGCGTGGTTAACGGGCGATTGAAGAAGTCAGCTTGTCGCTAAGGTTGACGGAGAAAAATTCAAATTATATGTCAAATTCTGAGACAGGGTTATGAACATGCGTGCGTGTACCACAAGCCTCCCAAGGGGTGCTGTTAGGTTAGTTATATGTTAGTTACGGTAAGGGGCATTCACATAAACTAACCAAACAGCGGGATCATTACCTAATTACCTGTGTCGTCGATCATAGGCAGGCAAAACAGAGAGCATATGTGAAAGCAAGACTTATGTATGACAAAACATTTTAGCAGGGTAAGCTAGGTTAGGGTAGGGATTACATTTAATTTAAAATAAATCAATTCTTACCCCTTCGGCATCTGTGGCCTGAGTATCGATGTCATCATCAGACTGTTTATCTTCAGCTGGAGCTTCACGTTTAGCTCTTTTAGGTTCATCATTTGCGGTCTCCTTACCCTCGAGAGTTGAGATTGTTATATTTGAATGTCCATCTTCAGTTAGAGCTTCGATGTCTTTGCCTAAATTACGTGGGTCAATTGGGAGGATAAGGTCGTCTTTACGTCCAATTCGGTCAGCTGCTGGACACTGGTTGAATGGCACACAGGTACAATCAACGAACTGTTGTCTGGCTGTGTCAAATCCATTTCCAACTTGCGATGCTGCATATTTGTTATCGTTGAAACCACCGTTGAAGCTGTTAGTTCCAAACTGGGCCGATGAGCCGGATTGTAGTTCTTTCTTAAAGTATTCGGGATTTTGTGAGTGATAACTTCCTGAGAGTCCGTTGGATCCAAATCCTGATTGTCCAAATGAGCCGGCATTTCCACCAGTTGGAATGAAGCCATTACTACCAGACAGTCCCGATGAACCGAAATTAGAAAGACCTCCAGCTGGCTTATACAATTCTCCAGCGTTGGGCTTTTGAATTGAGCCAAAACTGTTTGTGTGTAATCCGTTCGAACTGAAACCATTAGATCCTGTGAAGAGGCCACCTTGTGAAGCGCCATTAAAGCCAGCATTAAAAGCAGCCGATTCGGAGAGTCCGCTTTGGATGGGAGCAAATCCAGCTGAAGATTGAGCAAGAGCAGAAAAGTCGGTATTGATAGTGCTGCCACCTCCAATGGGAACAGCTACAGATGGTGCTTTAGCAGAGCCACCCTCTCCTTCCACATGATGATAATGATGATGGACATGTTGTTGCAAAGTCGAAGCAGATGCGGCAAGTGACTGAGTTTTTAGGACATCTTCTGATTGATGGGCATAGAAATTGCTTTGTTGAGAGCCAGCAACTTGAATCTTTTCTCCAACGGCTTGCTCAAATTTATACGGAGCATCGACACCGTCAAATACTGGTCCTGGAGGTTTTGCACCATAGATGATGGAACCAGCTGGTGGTTTGGTGTATGAAATCGATGAGTCAATCGCAGATGGTGGTGGTGATTCTAGGAACGGTCCATTATAAACTGGCCCAATGCCTTGTGGGCGACCATAGATCGGTTTTGAAAGTGGTCCTTCATAGCCAACTTTACGTGGTGGTCCGAATTTATTGGGACCTTGTGGAGGACCGAAAGAGTTTTGTGGCGGTGGGCCAAATGAATTCGACGGTGGTGGTCCGAATTTGTTAACTGGAAATCCATAACGATTTCCCGGTGGGGGCATTGGTCGAGGTGCGCCATATGGTCCTGGACCTCGATTTGGTGGTGGTCCTTGTGCATAAATAGTCGAATAAAATGGACGTTTTTCCTCTGGCTCGCAGCTCATAAGACCAAGTACACAGAGTTTCTCTTTGATTAGATTCCTAGCTTGCATATCATCTCCTTGTTGCAGTGCCATCTCCACATTACCATCGGCATACACTTGATCATATTCACCCAAGTTGCGACCCTCGCGCCGGCTTGTCAGGATATGTTCAATGATCTCATTGATCTCTGTATCGTTACTGAATACTGGCTCATGGACAGCATAACGGCCCTGGTAGTCTTCAACATACTCCTCCTTATCAGATTTCTTTGTATCGGTTTCCACGGATCTACGAGTAATGGGAGACTTGGTGTCGTCAGTCTTCGCCCCACTCCATGACCATGACAGATCTGTGGCTCCAACAATTGATAAAAGTGCGGCTGCTACAACAGCCAACTGATAGATCCTCATTTTCTACCTACAAAATAACAAATCAAATAGAAAAAAGAAGGTCAGTTAAGCTTATACAACCAATTTGCCAAGTCAACCTACAAAACAAAAAAAAAATCGGTTAAAACGGTCATTGTGCCCAATTTTGGAGCATCGATCGCCATCTCTTATGACAACGAGAAACGTAAACAACTAAAAGTGTACCTCAAAGATGGAGAAAGATCACTTTTACTTTCAACATCATCGTGTAGGTTGAAGAGGTGGAGGGGAGATCGAAAAGGTCGTTACCACATTATTCATTTGCTTTTGGTACGAATGAACAAGAGTTGGAGATACGAGTATATACGAATACGAACACTTTCTGCAATGTTAGGTAGCAGCTGTTACCTCATGCGATACAGTGTATCTGCTGAAAGATGATGTGAAGTAGAGTATACCTAAGATGATATTGATGATTATGCGGTCTGACGTGATCTTGGACTTTTTTCGTTATCTTCTCTTTTTGTCTCCAGTGTTTCCAAGTTTATGGTGTTTGACTTGAACTAGGTGGGGGAGAGGGAACATAAGATGACTGTTTGCATTTTGTGTTATGAAACAACGGTGATTATCTCATGCGAGATGGACATAATAATTTTTCCATGTAGGTTCGAGTATCTTGTGTGTGTGGTTCTTTTGCCCTCAAATGGGATTTGTGGCTTTCGCAGGGTTCGGTGATTGCGCTTAAACTTTTTTCCTTGATACTTGGTGTGGGTTAAGTTGGACGAATTACAGTGGTAAATGGAGCAAAATGCTTGATTCTGAGAAAAAGGGTTACTCGAACTTTCCATTACTTGTTACTACTGAGTGGTGGGTTTCGCAATACCATTGTGTGTCGTTTGTCACATGTAATGGTTGCAATGGTGCGCTCCGTTGAATGCAAAAATTGCAGGAAAGTTCCAGGGAGTGGAGTGTTATATAATCTTGCAACTGACTTGGAAAAAGGTGTGGTTGCTGCATGAGAACAAAGGAACGGAAGAAAGTCATTAAAGACTTATGTTTTACGGTGGGAGCGGTGCTTGTAGTTTTTGTGAGATTTCAACCAAGAAGGATGGGAAAAGATCTCACGGACCGTAAATTAGCTTGAATGTGCACCAAGCATCTTCTAGGAAGGAAAAGGTTTGGTTGGAAATGCAAATGCTTGCCTACCTAAATAGTCCGGATACTAGAGATATTCAAAGGCAGCTCGACCACATTATGAGACAATTCCAGTTATGAATGCAAGACCCTTGGTCTACAGAAAACTTGTATCAGGCTATGGGGAAAAAAGAGGTATTCGTTCCAAAGGAAATGCAGGATTGTTTGGTTTCGAAGCTCGACTTGCATCGTATAGGGGAAGGAAAGGAATCAATTTCTCTGACGTTACCGGTTAACGAAAGAAAACTGCTTCAGAGTCAGCAAAAAAAATGTCAAATAGTACTAGATTGTGATAGAGAGAAATGAGGCCTTGGTCCACCTAGAACTGTTTTGCCAACAATTTAATGGAAAGACTGTAACGCACTTTGCTTTGTTGCCATCCGTAGTTCTAGTATAAAAAAGCTATCTTAGGGCCGGTAATTATCATACAATCGCTAATTGTTACATGCTCTCTGTATCAAGTCAAGATGAGATCACTCTTAACAATACTGTGATTATGGTAATCAAGCATAAAGTGAAATCAAACCAAGTGTAACCTTAGACCGAGGAATCGAAGCAAAAAAGTGGTCCTTGTTGCGCCGTTTACATTAAAGAATCGGGTAGTCGAAGGTTAGAGCGTTTTAGTCGTTGAGAGCCCTACATGCAAGATGCAAAAAGCCAATTTCTACCAAAAAGACTAAGAAGTCTAACCAGGATACTTCTACAATATAATTTTGAAGTGAGATTATTTTAACCAAAACAAAAACATCTGAAGGAAAGAGGAGAACTGAAGTTCCTGAAGGAACCCCTCTGAGTTTAAGACAAGTTTCGCTGTCCACGCTCAAGTAGATTTGGGCAAAGATATCTTGAAGTCGAGGAGCCGTAACGGGCGAGGGTTCAATCTACATGGTACAAGAAGCAAATGTCTACCAAAACTTAAGCGAACAGGAATCGATTCGGAAATCGAATAAATAATCAAATGAATTCAAAAAATTCGCTTCAGAAACCGAGAAAATCTGAAAACAATCGCATTCAAGTAGAGCAGCAAATGAGAACACTGGCTTGATTTAGGCAAAGCACATTAGAGTGATGTGAGTATAAGTTATTGATTCAAATAGTCTGAAAGTTGAGTGCAAAATCTGACAAGAAAAGTCTAGACAAAAATTTTTCGCTATCGCCATGGAAAAACAGCCAAAAATTGTAGGTGCTATAAGGTTGCCAGTGTCGTAATAAATTTACTTAAACGGTCTTGGTCTCATAATACGAGTCTAGAACACTTCTTTTAAAATTTCTGGTTTCTAGTGGATATGCAGTGAGCTCAGAAAAAATAATTGTAATGGCAACAATCGCCTTTTTTTAAACAATGAAATATGTTCGAGTCCTCCAAAATGATGATTGTGGTATTTCTTTCTGCGAATAGCAAAAAAAAAACGGCAATCACACAAAAAGCTGAAGGAAACGACTGCGAATAGATTGGTTGAAAAGTGTCATTCGAGTGCTTTTCATTCCGCTATGGATGAGACAACCCAGTTATGTTCGATTCATTATAATTCTTCTGTTTGAAAGATTTTTTGGTTTTTTTTTAAATTTTGCCACTAAACCAATTCAGATAGCATTTTTTTGAAAACGTTTGACAGGTAACAGCTGATCTTATTGAGCGAAATAATGATGTTTTAGGTATGTTCATTGCAATACTTTTGTCACATTTATCCGTTCTTGACAAAATTAAAAGATTTTTCCAGAATTAGTGTCGTATTAAACTCAAAGATAGAAACTCTACAAATTTGTTATCATTTTCGAACTAACTTTAAAAGTGAATTCGAAAAAATTCAAAATATTCGAAACTTGGACTAGTTTTATGAATGAACATCCAAACTGTGTGACATACTTAGATATTTATAAACATATCCCCGTATGTACGAATGATGGGTCTGAAAGTCTTTAAAAACCATTTAAGCGACAACTTTCGTAATAAACGAGAACACCAACATAAAACTAAGCTGGACTAATGTGTCAGTGAAAGCGGAAATTTTACGAGAACAACTAATCCAAGTCACCACCAAAGCAAATTGTTGTCGAGTATCGCTGCTTTTGAAACATTTGAAGTGTTCAAGAAACAAATTTGATGAGTTTTACCCAGGTAATCTAGATACATCTATTAAAATCACTCAACTGAACTCCTAACCCTTCAATTAATTAAATCACAGAAGCATGTTAAATTCAAATTAACCGTCACTTCATCTGCATACGAATTACGAATGCCAAGGAAAAGTTACGAGTACTCTGTCTGTATCTTTTAATTTTTGTTTTGCAAATACGCATGCATAATCTTTGTGAATCACTTTTCTCAGATACATTTTGTCGGTGTAGTATTGCCGTTTGAGTGTGTTTTTATTGTTCACTTTCATTTTCATTTTGCATTTTACACAATTTTACACAATAACCGTTGTATGCACACAATCTATCTCTTTCTCTCTCTCTTTTGCTCGTTGTGTTCACTTTTAAGACTTACCTTTAGTTATAAATTAATTGTATCCAAAAGATATAAATCGTTTTAGCACTTAAGTACTAAATAAATGCGATAATCCGTTACTGCAATCCTTATGTAATCCACAAAAATTAAAATAAAAATAAATTCAAACTTCCAACTGTCAGATGTTATGCGCTGTTGGCTTTTGTTGCGATTCGAATGAAGCTGTTGAACTGGCTTGAGTTTTGGCTGAACCTCATGTTATATAGGATCCCATCCCAAGTCCAAAAAATTGTTTAAAGCTATGCTTTGCAGCTATCAGATACTTGTACTACGTCACAAGTGTGTTACAAAGTTTAGCATAATCAAAGTAGTGGAGGTACGAGTATTGTATACTCAGTCTTGTGTACGAAGTGAGTAATGATTTTTTTTTTCTCTTCAACGTTTACCTTCGGGTTTTATCGTACCTTTTTTTTTTGGGTCTAAGTTGGGTAGGAAGGTAACTTAAAGCCGGCATCGGATTAATGTACATATACTACAGATATATTTTTATACAAGCTTGCGAAATGAAGTAGAGGAGAGAGAAAAGGGATCAGCTGAAGAACTGTAGAAGAGATACAAAGAAAAAGACTTGCACTTTCTCCCTGGTCGGATTGGTTCCGATCCGTTTAAGTTGGACCCAACAAAAGGGGAATTCAGGTGGAGGAGGATGAATATTATCCATTAAGTGGGGTATGATCTTTTGAATGTTATTCGGAGCCGAAGAGTTTTGCTGATTTTTTTTTTTGTTTTTTTTTTCTAATTTAATACGAAGTAGGTACCCGTAGCTGGTGTTATGAGATACAAATGTTTGATGTATTTTTGGTCATTTCAACGTTGAAGATCTATGGACAATATGGACTTTTTTGGCGGAAATTTGTGGTGAATTATGGGAAAGTAACTCACGTTGGGTGGAGGTATACATGTTGGTTTTACTGGAAGGAAATGGGATATATATTGGCTGTTCTGAATTAAAGCCAGGGAACTGACAGATATTCCCTAGCTTCTTAGAAATTTCTTGAACACAAATTAGATATCATTCATACATAAATGATCTCAGCATCGACTAGTTTTATTTGATTGTTTTTTGTAATATTTAAGTGATTTGCATTATGAATGAAATTTAATAATATTCCAATTGCAATCATGCACTCTGAACTTCATTTTCGATTCCATTTTCGACCATTCGTTAGTTCAATGTCAGAAAATCGGTAGCTAGCTTGGTTGAAAATACAATACATACTGTTTGGTTTCGAGAAATAGAAAATGCTGTATAATACTAAGTCAAGTCAATTTACAAATAAAAGTAATTGAAGCAAATATTATTTGAGGAGTTAACATTTTGCCGACTTCAATATAATGTATAACATGCATGCACTTGTATGCAGGCTAACCCAAAAATCTGATTTCGATTCCATTCGTTTAGTTTAGCTGAAGAAGCAGGTTGTTTGCCGGTTAGTTATTACGTAAATATATTTCTTAAGACTGCGAGGACCACAAATTCCGCTAATTTATTAAATGAACTATTGATTTTGTGCAATGAAAGTAATCATTTTCGACCGTCTGATCACAAAAAATTCAACATAGCAACATTTAAACTTGTGATTAAAGCTGCCGGATTGGACTCATTTCCAAATTTGGTCGGAGGAAAGTATGCCTTATGAATGGAACGTCATCATTCTTCTTCTTCTCTTATCCTTTTATTAACCCTTTCCTCGTTATACGAACTTATGCGTAACGAGTTTCCCATTTTTACTGCATCGCTGCTGCTCCGCTTATGGGGTTGGCTAATGTCGGAGACCGCAGAACGCGTCTACATAATGCTCGGTCCTGGATCGCTTCAGTGGTAAGCCCCAGGCGTTGTTGCGCATTTGCCATCTGAGAAATCCAGGAATTCTTTTTCCGACCTCTCCGCAGATCTTCTTTGAACGTGGCAATACCAACTTATTCTATTCGCCTCAAGCTGTTCTCTCCACTAGACATCCTTAACATTTTCATTTCCGCTGCCGTCATTTTGTTTTTAAACGCTTCGTACATTGTCCAGCACCGTGAACCGTATATAAGAGCTGGTCTAACAACCGTGGTGTAGAGTTTCCCCTTTAATTTAAGTGGAAATTTTCGGTCGCAAAAGATTCCCGAATTTTCCTGCCATTTAATCCATCCCACACTCACTCTGTGGTTTACGTCGTCGTCACATTTCGTTCCATGTTAACGATTGATCCTAAGTACTTAAAAATAGTGCTTTTCGGAAGAACTATTCCGTCTAACATTATATCCGGAACAGGTCGCAACGGATGTGCAAATGGGCACGTCAAATGCTCCGTTTTTGAACGACTTATTTTAAACCCGTTTCTCTCTAGCGCATTTCTCCATGAATCTAAGGCGTTCTGTAAATCTTCGACGTTATCGCTAAGTATAACTGCGTCGTCAGCGAAGAGAATTGGCGTTACATTTGCTTCGCGCATGCAGTCTTTTAAAAGATAGTCGAATACTACGTTAAAGAGGAAAGGGCTAAGTACGCTTCCTTGATGCACTCCGACATTAACTGGAAATTCACTCGTTAGTCCAGCAGAGCTTTTAACCGCAGTTTTCACGTTTCCGTACATGTCTTGTATTATTCTAACATACGTTTCCGGTACGTTTTGAGACCTCAGCGCGGCCCATATGAGATCCCTAGGCACTCGATCGAATGCTTTCTCGAGGTCGATAAATACCTTGTGTAAATCCTTAGACGAATCTCGGTGCTTTTCCATTATTAATCGTAGGCTTTGGATAGCGTCCACCGTCGATCTTCCTTCAACAAATCCACACTGGCTATTATCGAGCTTTATTATTTGCCGAAGACGTTCGTTTAAGATTCTTTCGACGATTTTCATTGTGCGTGACATAAGCTTGATTGAACGGTAGTTGTTGCATTCTCGAGTGTCGCCTTTTCCTTTGTATAATGGAACCAAGAAGCTACTTCTCCATTGATTCGGCATGGGTTGTCCACATTTTAATTTATTTAAAAGTTTCGATAGCCAAACGCTGCCGATCCCCTCCATCTTCGACCAAAACTCTGATGGAATGCTGTCTGGTCCCGCCGCTTTCCCCCTCTTCATTTTTCCAATTGCTATACTTATTTCTTCGATTGAAAAGTCCGAAACTTCCTCCTCGAATAGATCAGCTGTCGGCACGATATCACGTGGAAACTGTTTGTTAAGCAACTCCTTGCAGTATTCAAGCCACCGGTCACAAATTTCCTTTTCATTTGTTAGTAAGCGACCGTCTGCGTTTTTGATGTATTTCGGCGAGGTTATTTCCATTGCATTTTTTCTCCTCTGTGCAGCGAGCTTAAAAATATTTGGCATTTTAGTACTGTACGACGTTTGAACTTCTTAGATAGCTTGTCTTCTATCCGCCGATCGTGAGGATATTTGTTCCAACTCCTGGTACAGGTTTTCCGCTTCTGCCGCTCGAGTTCGAGCCAGGACTTTCTTTGCGATCTTTTTAAGACGCTCGTATTCAAGAGTCAGTCGAGCTTTTTCGATATCGTCGCTCCGATCGCACTTTGTCCACGCTTGGAATGCACTCTTCTTGTCGGCCACAGCTCGTTTGGTTTCGTCATTCCACCACCGTACCATGTTTCTTTGCCGACGTGATTGTACTCGTATTTCGATATAGTCCCCAGATGGGACTTTGCGAGTGTTATGCATTCCTCGTGCATGCTGTTCCACATTTCTTGCGGGCTAAGTGAGTCTGCGATACCGTTTATATTGTGAAGTACTTCTTTAGCCAGTGCGATAAATCTTGCGCTTCGTTCCTTCGATAGATTATACCACCGGATTTTTGGCTTTCCAAACGATGCCCGTGTTTTCGGTGGTTCCGCTGTGAAAGATTCTGTAATGAGCAGACGGTGTTGGCTTACTAGCGATTCTCCAAGTATTACTTTACAGTCCTTAACACGGTTTCTCATCGACATTTTGCAGAGGTGATAATCTATTTGCGTTTCGTGGCCTCCGCTGCTATAGGTGATAAGATGTCGTTGATGTTTACTAACATTGTATTTAAGACGGTTAAGCCGTAAGCCCTACACGCTACAAGGATGTCTTCGCCAGCTGAATTGCTGGTTCCAAAACGTCATCATTGTTTGACATAATTTTAACCTTCACCTTGTCGGAATATGCCTGGGTGTAGATCGCGATTTTCAAATTCGCATATCTCCGAGATTTATTAAACGAATCTAAAACGGCTCCTAGTCATTGACTAAGTAAGTCTAAAATGTTGGCCTGACGTATCAATGGCAGTGACTCTGCGAGATTTCGACTGCTGGAAAATTTAATTTTTTTATTTTTGGGACTGTAGAACAATGAAGTTTCAAAAGTGAAATGCGAAACGTTGAAAACGCAAAAACGAAAATGATACGAGTGAAATTTTCTAATAAATTCAATCGATTGTTTGAAACGGTTGCCTAGTGCTCCTGTGGAATTTTGTTTCTAGGACGTTGCAGGGTTACATTGCAGGCTCAGCAGCGTATGGATATGTCACGCGAGTACTGCTATTTTTGGAATTTTTATTTCTTATTGTTGTTATTTCTATCCCGTATCTATCCCTAATAGTTTCCGTCTATGATTGATATCTTTTTGGAATGAAAAATAGGTCGATTTTTTCCTTTTGAAGAAGTTCTTTCTAAAAATATTTTTGTCATAGATTTGAAGAAGGTCGTTTTCATCAATATTTTGAGACGGGTTAAGTAGTGAAGAGAAAAACTTCCGTTGATAAAAATATGTTTTGGCAAAAGAATGTTGGTGCCTAGATGTGTCTCTTGTCATTAAGTTGAAAGAAGAAAACTAAAGACTGCGGTTTAATCTGTCATAAATGATACATTTACAATCCACTTAAAAAAATTTTAGATGCACTTTTTACTTAAACGCACTCTAATTATTGATTATAACAAAAAAAAAAAAAACGTAGATAGCAATTAATGGGCAGAATTCTGGGGAACATACTCGTATACAAGTAATTTCAGATAGCCGAAATGACACAGTGAAGACTAGATGTGGTGGTACACTACTTAGGTGGTGGTACAAATCGGTTTTAACCTGTCTTTAGCTAACTGCTTCCAGTTACGGACTCCAAGACGTTTGAGGTCCTTTCTATTTGTGCGTGCCAATCAAAGCAAACTCTTCCTTTACTGCGTTGTCCCTCTGAATTCAGTTTGGAGACTTTGCGGATGTCTATTCGCTCTACATGTCTCAGCCTTCTCAGTTGGCTAACGCTCAGTTTTCTTACGTGATTGGTGTTGCTGTACTGTTCATATAGATCGTCCTTTAACCCCCTTCTTCAAAGCTCGCTGACGCAATACGGGACCGAATATTTTTCGAGAGATTTATTTCTCGATACAAATGAGGATATCTTCATTTGTTTCGATAGAGTTATCTCCTCAGCTCCTTAAAGAAGGACTGAGACGATGAAGCTCTTAGGTAGAGTCTCCTTAGTTTTTCGGGATAGGGCCTAACTACTCAATTGCCATTGTAGCACAAAAAGACAGTGATTGGCAAGGGTGATTCTTCTTTTTATTTTTGTAGCGGTGCTGTTGGCAGAATTTAAAACAGAGTCACAGTACTAGTTGACAAAGTTCTTACTCGGTTGAAATTATTGATGTCCAATTCATTGACATGTTGACATCACATACTTAGTTTTACTGTCATTTACCGAACAACCAATTTTGGCGGCATTCGACGCTAGGTGACGGCTCGGCATGTTCTTCCAATTATGGCAACATTATCAGCGTACGCTAAGTTAAATGATCTATTTTTCTTGTTTGAGTGGGATGTTGGACTTCTGCATTATTAATCAATCTACCGACAAAGTTTTTCAATATTCTCATCACCGATTGTGACTCTGGCACAAGGTTTCCTTTTTCATTTCCACAGGCTTCTGTACGGGTCTTCTTGCTTTGAAACATTTCTTTGTTGGTACAAATTGCGTATTTTTATTTTATTTTAAGTACGATCCCTCAAATTCTTGTATCGGCTCCATCTGATTGCCAGCATTCTTCATCAAATCAGGGATTAATGGTGGTAGTGGTTGGCTGAAACCCAGAACATTTGTTGCGACATCTTTGAAGGCCCGTTTGCAGCTGGTCTTTGGTATTTGATACTGGCGGCATAGGTGTTGTTGAAAGATTTAAGATAAGAAAGTAAGTCCGTTGCCAGATGTGGTGTCAAGTAAGCTATTCCTACCAACTATCTTATCAAAGATGTCCTCTTTCTCTACCCGGCGTTGAAATCGTTTTTTACTATTTAAAGGCATACTTCGAACATTGCCACATGTCTTTTCGAAGAGCTCTTTGAAACCATTCTATAGTGACGTCGCTCTTGTTTTCCAAAAGAGCATGGGCGCATATTAGGATTATGCTTGTGAATTTTCCTTGATACAGATTGCAGTCGAAAGCTAAGGACTTCTTGCCTCATTCTGCCATATATGGCGTAAGCCCATACCAATAAGCGTTGTTTTTTTTTTCTCTATGGCAGTCACCATAGCATATTCTCGTATTACAGTTTTTTATCGTCCTCATGTAGGGCCCCTCGTATCGGTCTTCCTGGATGGCGGTGATATGTACGTGATAGAAGTCAAGAGCCTTTGTTAATTTTTGCGGTTCACGTGGCTTGTTTAAGGTCAGAACATTCCAAGGCTCAATGTCTTCCCTAAAGGATTGTGAACCCTACGACAGTATATGTCAGCATATTGCAGAGCATGTTCTTGCCATTTTAGCCTATATGAATACTGGGGAACACCACTGGGAACTAAGGCAGGCACTTTGCAAAGGACTACTTGCGCTGCTGTGGGTCAAAAGTCATAGGACAGTGGACAGTTTCAGCACTGCAAAAAAAATACAGCAGTCAAGCTGAGAGCAGGATCAAGTTTAAATGCTACTTAGCCCTAACGAGGCTCATGGATGTCTTGTTCAATATCAAATTTCCATGCATCGCTGTATTGCATGGAAATGGGTGTTTGAAAGGTAATGCCATAAAACCTGTTCCAAATGTACAGATAACTAGAGTCAAAATAATTGTAACATTTTCTGAAAATATGTCTTTATAATGGGGCTTAAAAAGAATTGGCAATGTCGTGATAATCAAGCAATAATGCGCTTGATCTTTGGGGCTTATGAACATAATAAATTTTACCATGAGAGAACATTTCGATTTGACTTAATTCTACCTAAGGCATTTCATCATTTACGATGGGTACTTCGTCTTTCCCTATTAGGTCCTTTGTTATAACCCCAAAATTGCAGATACAGATAGAACATATGATGAAAATCAGAACAACGAATGTTGATAGTTTACGAAAAGGGATAGAATTTACGCCTTTTAGGTGGTGTGTGAAGACGCCCGGCTAATTCACTGGAAAGGGGGCAACCGAGAAATAACCGGTGCTAGACCTCATCACAATAAATTCTGCTCGCGCGACTAAAACCGAGTCACGTTAAGTAGTTTGGGATAGCTTATTAGTACACGTAGTTATGAGTTTTAATAACAAAAATAAATAAAAAACATTAATATATTCGTACTATAATTTTCCAAAAACATTCCATAAAGAACAACGCACATTTAAATGTATGGTCAAGATCAATGTAAAACCAAAAGGCGATGACACTAGTAAAATTGTTAAATTTAGGGGTTTCGAAATTAAAATTAAGAAACAAATTTAAGACATTTGTGCTTACAAGTACTTGTTAATATAAAATCCAAGCCTTAAGCAATGGTACAAAAATTCATATTCCAATTAATTCGCCTTTGAACTTTAGGCAGAATAATGATTCAACGGTTTGCCCTGTCAAATGGTGAGTTCTTTCGGAGAATGCAATTTTTTCACTTTAAAAAGATATTTTGATGCAATGTAGTTGGCATTTTTTACTATTTTTTTGACTACCTTGACAGTCTATACAAGGGTATAGAAATTATTTCTTCATGTGTTCATGCAAATAATAATTTTTAAACTTCACAAATGAATAGCAAATAAGTACAAACTTATGTATAACATATACATACATATGTATATACAGAGTATATGTATTGGGTCTATAACTTAATTCGTGCGGTTTGCTAAGAGATGGCGTAACTTGTATTATTCCATTGTTATTATTCCATTGGAACATGCATTGGAAAGCTACTGTCATTGTACGTCATTTCAGTATATGTCATTCATTTGAAGCGTAAACAACAATAATTTTTTTTCACTCATATATGTCGAACTTTGTGCCTGAAAAAGTGTTTTTGCGGGGAGTTCTTCTTCATTACTTTAATATGAAGAAAACTGCTGCCGAAAGTCATTGTATTTTGGTGGAAGTTTATGGTGAACATGCGCTAGCTGAGCGAACGTGCTAAAAGTGGTTTGCGCGATTTAAAAATGGTAATTTTAGCTTGAAAGACGATGAACGTCCTGGGCAGCCAAAAGAGTTTGAAGATGAAGAACTGGAAGCATTACTCTGTCAAGATTGTTGCCAAACACAAGAAGAGCTCGCAGAATCCTTGGGTGTCACTCAAGCAGCCATTTCAAAACGTTTAAAAGCAGCTGGATATATTCAAATGCAAGGAAATTGGGTTCCACATGAACTCAAGCCGAGAGACGTCGAAATGCTGCTGGAACGCCACAAAAGGAAGTCATTTTTGCATCGGATTGTTACTGGTGATGAAAAATGGATCCATTACGACAACTCCAAGTGCAAAAAATCATATGTGAAACCCTGCCAACCAGCCAAATCAACGGCAAAGCCGAATATCCATGGCGCAAAGGAAATACTCTGTATTTGGTGGGATCAGATGGGTGTGCTGTATTTTGAGCTGCTAAAACCGGGTAAAACCATCAATGGACAACACTACCGAACACATTTAATCCGTTTGAAGAGAGCAGTAGCCGAAAAACGCCCGGAATATGCAACCAGACACGAGGCGATAATTTTCCATCATGGCAACGCTCGGCCCCACGTTGCTATTCCGGTTAAGAACTATTTGGAAAACAGTGGATGGGAAGTCTTACCCCACCCGCCTTATAGCCCAGACCTTGCCCCTTCTGTCTACCATTTGTTCCGGTCGATGCAGAACGCCCTGACTGAAATACGGTTCACATCAGAGCAGAATATCAAAAATTGACTTGATTCATTCTTGGCTGCCAAGCTGGCGCAGTTCTTTTAGGATGGGAGCCACAAATTGCGAGAAAGATGGGAAAAAGTCATAGCTTCAGATGGGCAATACTTTGAGTAATACTATTGTACATGTTTTTCTTAAATAAACGTTCAAATTTTGAAAAAAAACCGCATGAATTAAGTTATATACCCAATAAAATAAAATTGTTTGGTTATATGTGTTGATGAGTGTAACTTATCTCTATGAGTTATTCAATTTTACGCAGACTTTCCTAGTAGGCCTTTTTCCTTTTCCTCCCTATAGCACATAGAGCATTGGCCTTTTTGAGTGAGACGACAATGATCCATCTCGATCTATCAAATCATCCGGTACGAACAGCACATTCTGCGGTTCTCGTAGCTCTTTTACTGAGATACCTAGAATGGATTCTACAGCACTTCTTGTTGAAAAGTGGCTCATAGCTCTAAGAATTTGAGCCCTTTTATTGATGACTGGAATGCAAAAGTCTTCACCCAGTTCTTGCAGAAACTACCTTCATCGGCTTGTTCGGATATTATGTTTGCTTGACGGGTTATTTTTCGTAAAAATTATGTAAGCTGCGAGCCCTGCTGTGTCAATTATATTGAAGAACATCGCTAGTGGCCATCGATTTGTTTTTCTTTTCGCAGTATACTGGAACAGCATCTTATCCATCGTATCCTCCGCACGTTTGGTTTTGTTGTAATATAGAATAATATCCATAATACGACAGCCTTGTCTTTTTTTGGCACATAGGAGCAAAGCGCCATTTTTTCTCCAAAACCAAAGGTAGTTTATAAAACCTCTCTAGTTTTCAAAGCATTGAATTCGACAGGGATACAGCGCTTGTTTTTCTTCATGGTGCCGACCACAGAGAGATTCCATCCCAGTAAATCCTTGGCTAGAGGAAGCGATATGAAAAAATTATCCATTGTCACATTTCTGCCAGTGATTTTATAAGAAACAACTAAATACTCCACAACACGCGCGCCCTGATTCTTATATCGGATATTGCCAATTTTTCCAGTATAAATCTGCCCGTTCAATAGATATGCCGTGTCCGAATCACAGGCCCACCATATCTTGATCCCATATTTTATTGGCGTTGATGGAATGTATTGAGTGAATTTGGTGCGACCCCCAAAAGGGAATAGTTGCTCATCAAATGTTACAGAACTGTATTGCCTAAAATTGTCCTTCAGATTTGCGTTCAGCATTATCTCGTGGCAGCAAAATCAAAGCGAACAAACCTACCTATGTTGTAGAACCACCGAACAGACAGCTTCGTAGATTGTTCGGTGGCTCCCAATAAGAATCAGAAGTCCATATGCGCTGCAAGTTTGGCCTTGTTTTCTTCCATTGAGTCCCATCTCTATCAACATAAGATGCGTTTAAAAATTGATCCACTTCTTCGTTGTCTATCAGTTCATCAACATTTGCGATCAATTCTGCTTCACCATTTTCAGAGTCATTGCTCTCGTTTATTTCTACAATAATATCTTCAACTTCTGCATCCGATTTCTCAGCATTGTTTTTGGGTAAATAATCAGCATCAATACCGTCGTCCATGGCACGTCAAACCATAAAGCACGAACAAAAAACAAAATTCAATGCAGAAAAAAAAAATTCTCATACAAAACATATGAGAGTTATATTTCTATACCCGGGTGTATACTGTCAAGATTAAGTGTTTTTTTTATTGGCGACAAAGTGAAGGTTAATATACAGGATGGCAAATAATATCCCGGACAAGAGCCATATCTCAACAACCAAGAGCGCCATCTAATTGTCCGAAAATGTTTCTTTACTCTCTGTTTGATGATGATTGTTTGAGTAGAACACTTGTTTAGGAATAGTATACCCGTTTTTTAAGCTGCAGAGAGACTCTGGAGGATGACAAACACAATTTCAGTTCGGACGTCTGAAATGATCCAAAAATTACGTGATTTTTTTGCAGCAGGCCGGAAGGCATAATTGAGAATGATGAAACAGGCCTTAAACATCAACAAGGAGACTATTCGAACCATTATTCATAAGGATTTGGGCAAAACAAAGGTTGTTTCTGTTGCTCGGTAATGCACCGAGTCACACAGTTCGTCAATTTTTGGCTCGAAATCAAGGTGTGTGTTAAATCATCCGCCATATTCACCTGATTTGTCACTATGCGACAAAAGTTGAAAGGATGGTTTTGACGATGTTCCGACCATTCAAGCATCTTCGACAAGGGCACTGGAGGCAATTCTGGAAAATGATCTGGAGCAGGCCTTTGAATAACTATTGAATCGCTGCAATAAGTGTATTTCATCAAGAAGAATATTTCGAATAAAAACACCAAAATAAAAACAAAACAAAGATTGTGTTTTAATTATGTTTTCTAAAGTCAGTCCGTGATATTATTTGCCACACTGTGTAGTTAAGGAGACTTTTACTGCGCCAACTACAGCGACACCTTCTTAGAATCGCATAAAATATATAATCCGCGGATTGTGAAAATGCTATAAACTAGCTTATCATTGCATTTTTGGGATGCAAAAGTCTACAATTAACTAAAAGTTCACACTAGGACAGACCATAGGGGAAGCCAAAAGTGGAGATTGAAATATAGGTACGCTATCGCTGAACTATACAGAACTGTGTCCAATTCCAAATGACTTCCTTACTTTCATAATAACTGCAGCATCTACTGGTGACAATAATTTCATAGCCAAAATACATCTACCTATCTATCACTAGTGCTTTGTAAGTATTGAAGCAGAAAAGATTAAAAAGTTGTTGGTGGTAATTGAGGGCAGATGGAATGATGTTTATGCAGGGTGCGGTAGAACCAGTTGAGCAGTTTTGAAGAGATATAAAAAAAAAACCAGAGTATATATGAAACCATTCAATAAATGCGATGGGGTGGGCCGGACAAAAAGAAGATGAAAAACTGCGATATACTCGTATACTACGGCAATTGCTATCGACGGCAAAAGCAACGCTTATTTGGATGCGGATTTGTTGTCGGATGCAGACTAAGACAAGAAGTCCTCAGCTTCCGGCATGTGAGCGAGCGCCTCTTAATAATCCGCATCAAGGCTAAATTCGCCAACATTAGCCTCATATGCGCGCACGCCCCCACAGAGGAGAAAGATGACGACACCAAGGATGCGTTCTACGAGCTCCTTAACAAGACCTACGAGCAATGCCCTAGCTATGACATTAAAATTGTCCTCGGTGATTTTAATGCAAAGCTAGGAAGAGAGGGTATCTTTGGTGGAACAATCCGAAGATATAGCCTGCACAACACCACCTCCGATAACGGATTCAGGCTAATCGACTTTGCGGCGGGGCGAAACATTGTCGTGGTAAGCACGCGCTTCCCACATCTCGACATACACAAAGGGACCTGGAGAACTCCTGATCAATCAACAGTCAACCAGATTGATCACATTGCGATCGACGCAAGACACTCCTCCAGTATTATGGATGTCCGTATGATCACCGATCGAGTGTCTCTTAATCTCTTAAGGGGTCCAATGCTACCAGCATCAAGCATCGAAGACCACTGGAAACACTGCCAAAACGCCATCAGAGATGGTGTGCTGGGTTTCACTCGTCCACCACAATGAAACCCCTGGTTCGATGATGAATGCCGCCAAGCACATTCAGCTAAGCAAGATGCATATAACGCGGCGCTGCTTAGAAAGACCAGAGCTGCTCATGAGCTCTATGAGCGGAAGGGGAGAGACGAACACAGGCTTCTCAGGAGGAAGAAGAAAGAGCATGAGAAGCGCGCGATCGAGGAAATTGAGAGATGCTACTCCAGGAATGAGGTTCGGAAGTTTTACGAAAAGGTAAAAATAACATGCCGCGGAAACAAACCCCAAACTGAAGCCTGTAGAGATGAACAAGAGAACATCGTAGTAGAATCGCATTCGATGCTGAGGATTTGGAAAGACCATTTCTGCAGACTGTATAACGGCGATGACGGACCAAATACCGCTGTCAGGCAGAATCAACCTTTCAACTTGGACGACGATGACCAACAATTCCGTCCACCCGACCTGGATGAAGTGAAGATAGCTATATCGAAGCTTAAGTCCAACAAAGCTGGTGGAGCGGATGGCCTGACTGCCGAGCTCTTCAAAGCGGCAGGCGATGACTTGGTAAGGAGAATACACCAACTCATCTCTAAAATATGGTCAGAAGAAAGTATGCCCGACGAATGGAACCTCAGCATTGTTTGTTCGATTCTCAAGAAAGGAGACCCTCTGAACTGCGCCAACTACAGAGGCATCAATCTTCTTAACATTGCATATAAGATCTTATCCGCTGTATTGTGTGAACGCCTGAAGCCGTTCGTCAACAACCTGATAGGTCCACATCAGTGTGGCTTTAGGCCAGGAAAGTCCACAATCGACCAGATATTCACACTACGTCAGATCTTGGAGAAGACCCATGAGCTTTAGATCGATACCCACCATACCCACCACCTATTCATCGATTTTAAGGCCGCGTATGACACCATCTATAGAGACCAGCTAACAGAGCAATGTCTAGTTTTGGCATCCCTGCCAAACTCGTCCGTCTGTGCAGGATGACGATGGAGAATGCACGCTGCTCCATCAAGGTCGGTAAAGATCTCACCGGGACCTTTGATGTCAAGAAAGGATTTAGACAAGGCGATGCGCTGTCATGCGATTTTTTCAGCATCGTACTTGAAAGAATAATGCAAAACTCACGAGCAAACACAAGAGCCACTATCCTTCAAAAGGCCATCCAACTACTCGCATACGCCGACGATAATCGGATGAAAGCAGCGTGATGTCAGTGGCGCTTTTGCAAGTATTGAGACGGAAGCGGCGAAAATGGGTTTAGCGGTCAATGAGGGCAAGACTAAGTACATATATCCTGCCAAGCAAAAAGGACACTGAACACCGACGTCTCGGACAGAACGTCATCCTGGAAAGGTATAACTTTGAGGTAGTTAAGGACTTTGTCTACCTAGGCTCTGCTATGAATACAGATAACGACACCAGTGCTGAAATCAAGCGAAGAATAACTCTTACCAACCGCTGTTTCTTTGGGCTCAGGACGATCTTAAGTAGCAAAACCCTCTCTTAGACAACAAAAGTCACCCTTTATAAGACCTTAATAATCCCAGTCCTGCTCTATGGCGCAGAGGCATGGACGTAATCAAAGATGGAAGAGACTTACTTCTTCGTTGTAAGTCCTCTTATAGAATCTAGAAGCATGGATGAGGTAGCCGTTGGTTGTTTTGAGAGAAAATTTCCTTAGGTGATCTGCAGTCCTCTTATTTAGTAAGAATTTAGGGCAGAAACCTTACAGCAAACAATCCCTTGTTATATATCAGTCAGTATACCGCGGGAATGTCATTATAAGGCACCATACAGTTTAAAAAAAGCTAAGCTGATATATTGCTCGACGTAATTTTAACAATTTGCTTTTACATTAGAATTTTATATGAATTATTAATATGGTCTTGATTCAAATAACCAATCTGTCATGGTCACCCAGATACTTTATCTTCATCTTGTTTTATGAATGGCTATACAATTCTTTTCATTTGCACCACATTTAATTATCAGAGTAACGTGATTCTAAATATAAATAAATAAGATCAAGGCATGCTAAAACAAACAAGTTGTACAAAAATCCCAGAGATCATCTCCACCGCATAGATGACCTTGCTCTGAATACTCTTCGGTCCAAAAATTGCTTAAAAAAACCTAAACCACTTCGGCACGCAAATTTTCTTGGAATCGAATTTGAAATACAAATTTTAGTATGGAGTTCAACGAATTGGTTCCACTTCCACTTCCACTAGTGATAGCAAAGCGCACTTCAACTAGCTGACTAATAAATTTAATCAGCAAACGATTACCAGTCATGCGTCCGATTCATTACTTTACGACTAGTAGTAGTCTTTTCTTCCGACGAAGTTTCCCAACTCAAATTTCATTGAGAAATTCCGAAAGCAAGACAAAAAAAAGCAACAAACTGTGAGGTTTTTGGCATCACTCTCTTCTGTGGTCGGTTCACGCGATCGTGAGAAGGTCATTCGCCACAGTCAGAGTCTGAGCCAGTCCGAATGCTCTTCGGTTATTCCGACTGCCAACATGACATTGGGGGTAATACAAGTATAGCTCATCGGACGGACTTACGACAACCGAGGAACTGACGACGTACACTATGAATTCAAATCCGGTATCTTGCAATATGTGGTCGCCGAACAACTCTGTGACGTCTGTTGTGACATGGTATGATTTCATGCTAGCATAAGTTGCTCCAACGCGAACAACATGGTCTGGTTTATGACTTGAGATGTAAACAAATACAAAACAAGTGACATAAGCTTGTATCAGTTCCAAGAAAGCATAACATTACCATCTCCTCCTTCTTTCGTTTGTCGGGAAATATGAAGAAAATCACAAGTCCAATTGTCTGCGATTGGAAAAAAGCCTTAAAAACCAACGAAATCAAGACACAAGAAAATTTGTCTCGAAAATTAGGTAATCCATCAATGGTCCGTGATCTCGTAATGAAAGTGTTAATGCCCATACAGTACGCCAACGCCGTGAGATACTCGTATTTCCCAACGCAGATAATCTCCAGTTTGCTCCACTGTAGATACATGAGGCAGTGCTCGTAAGAAGATACTCAAGTTGTGCACTTAAGTGGCAGCTTAAGTTTACGATATCGAGTGAGATAACGGAGTGGTAGTTACGATTTATGTCTACAAACGTTTAGATACGAGTAGCTATCTTCTAGATTATGAGGTCAAGCTGATAGTTTTGCGCGTAATGTTTGAACATTATCGTGGTCAGGTTGTTTTGTTTTATGAGGAGAGTTACGAGGAAATTTCTGAGACAGACCTGCCAGTTTTTTGTTGCTGGTTTTAAATACTTTTTTCTTAGTCAGAGAACTAGTGTGTTGTACTTCTTAATTGTTTCAGTCTCTCGAAGAAAGATGAGTCATCGCTTCAGTGACAAAGTGCCTACAATGTCAGCACCCACCACAACCTGCAGTTTCATCGTAGGATAGACGTGCTTGCCCTGTTTAGATGCCCAGCTTAAACTCCAGTCTTCCATTGACAGAATTTCTTCTGGAGATTTTTTTTTTGGTTTATTTGTCCGTAATCTGCGAGTTTGTGGATAACAGATCCAACCCCAGTCAATAATAATACCTAGTCAAGTCATAAATGCTGGTACACAACTGAACTCACTCATTATGAATGCAACACTGGGCGCATCCATTTCGTATTGATTGCGATTTGACAGTTGATATTTATGCTTCATTGTGACGTAAAAAGTTTTTGACATTAATTGCTTACAATCATAAAATGGGGCGACAACGAAAATCATATTGTTGTAGTTGGCCTACTTAAATGCAACATGGAGAAAGGACGTTGCGACCGCTTGGAATCACTCGCAATTTTGTGTATCGTGCTGTGAAGTTGTTTGAGAATCCTGGTGGAGTACGAGACCGTCAAAGATCCGGCCGTCCGCGCACTGTGAGAACTCCGAATGCGATCAAATCCGTGAAGAAACGAATCGACCGAAAACCGCTGCGAAAACAGAAAATCTTGTCGCGGGAAATGCAAATTTCGCAAAAATCCATGTCTCGCATTATCAAAGAATATTAAGGACTCAGCGCGTACAAGCGACACACTGAACACTGCGAAAAGAATGAAGTATATTAATCGACCGTCTTGGAAGCCATTGTGAAGTCTCTCAATCAATCAATATTGAGTCGTTGAGGCGAGCCCTTGTCCGTGCAGTGGACAATTTCCCCATGCATGAAGTGCGTCTCGCAGCTGGAAGGTAAATGGAAGTCATTTCGAATAAGTTGTTCTAAGATTTGTAGCCATTGAATAACCCAAGAAAAACAAAAAAATTCTTTAAATATTAATTCGTTTTCATTTGGCGCTGATTTTTCTGTGTACCTACCAGTATTTATGACTTGACTAGGTATAGTCAGTAATATTCTAGGAAATGATCATAAGAAAGATAAACTAATAATCCCAAAATTTAGAGATATGAATATTAATACCAATGAGGAATTGTGCAATGAATTTAACTCCTTCTTTAGAAATGCGGCTAAAAATGCTAAGCCAGATATTACAGTAAAACTAAATAAAACAAATGCGAAATTCTTGATAGATAAATTCACCTCATGTTCATTTTTCTTTAGTCCGATAACGAATGCAGAACTGCTTTCCGTAATTAACATTCTTAAGCCAAAAAAATTCTGTGGAATAGATGGAATAAGTAGTCTGGCGACTTAAAAGATCGGAAAATCATTTTCAAGTCCTTTGGTAGTTTTAATAAACAAGAGCTTTGAAGAGGGGGAAATTTCCTGATGCTCGTTATTCCAATTTATAAAAAGGGAGACCCTACTGAAGCGAATGACTATAGGCCTATGTCGTTACTATCTGTCTTCTCAAAAATATTTAAAAAAATAATTGTAAATAAAGTTATAAGGTTTCTAGCAAAGCCAATACGTCTTTATAAAGGACAAATGTACGGAGGACGCAATTACCGCCTTTCTAAGCATAATATATATTGAATTAGAAAAAAGTCAAAAGTTAGTTGGCATATTTCTTGATCTAACAAACTCCTTTGATTTAGTGAATCATGAAATATTGCTGAAAAACTGTTCAACGCTGGGTTCAGTGGAAACATTATTGAATGGTTCAAACCATTCCTAACAAGCAGAATACAAAAAGTGAAGATAAATGGAGTGATGAGTGGAGAAGAAAGGTGTCCGAATATTGGTGTTCCACTGGGATCGATCCTTGGACCAATACTATTTCTAATCCACATTACTAAGTCCATTTTTAACCTACTTCTTAAGGGTCATTTAATAGGCTATGCGGATGACCTTGCTCTGTCCTATTCAGACAGGAATACGATGCATATAAAAAGCAAACTGACAGCTGATCTCCATCTACTTGGAATTTGGCTGAACTATCACCAAATGGTCCTTAAGGTGCGATCAGACGGTCATTCAAACTCGTCATCCGGATGACATCCTGACGTCACTATGACGAAGAATTCGTCCTAAAGTGGTCATCCCGTGTGATCGCCTGTCATCCGGCATGTCATTGAACATGTCAACTGGATGGCACACCAGATGACACGATTTCTATGTCATCCAGATGATTGATTTGGTTGACCGTGTGATCGCTTGTCATCGCTATTCGGACTGGATGATCAAATTTTTTTGACAGCGTGTCATCCGAATGACAAGGTCCCATGGATGACATTACTTGATTTTCCTCATTATTATCTAACATCGGATGACACGTTTGCATAATTGAAAAAATTAAGTTAATTTGGTTTCTGTGTTATAAAAAATGAGTGACAACGACGGTGAAGCCGATATTGAGGCTAGAAATAAAACACCCACGGTTTCAGGAAAAAATAGGTGCAGAAAAATATTATTTTCCAGGGACCGTGAAACAGAGTTTGCTTTAATTGCAGCTGTGCAAATAAATCCTGTCCTTTGGGATAGTGGGCAGAAGGATTATAAAAACAGGTGGCGACCAACTTGAATATTTAGTGTGTTGACCATATTGAGGTGCGTCTTAAATGGCAAACACTTTGCAGCCATTTTAAAGCCCATTTGGTTCAATGTACGTACTTTGACGGAAATTCCGAAAATTCTTCAGACTTGAACTAAAACTATATGTAACTTCTGAACCATTTATCCGATTAAGGAAAATCTTTCATTTTCAAGTTGCAAATTCCTTGTTCTACATATTGGTGTATTTATATTTTTGATTAGAATCTTATTCTATACACTACTTTAACCCGAAAAAGTTACAAAATTGCAAAGATTAAAAAAAAAAATTTGTGACACTTTTTCTGTTGTTTTATTTTTATTTTACTGAAGTTTTCGTTTTTCGAGTGTCATCTCGTGTGATCAGCTGTCATCCGGCTATGTCATCCAGGCATGTCAGCCGGATGACAAAGCAAGCGTGTCATCCATTTTGGGACAAAATGACAGTTGGATGACACAGTGTGATCGGGTGTCATCTATCGGATGACAGGCTCGCAGATGACATGCAGATGACAACTGAATTACAATAGTTCTCTGACGTCAGCATGTCATCCGGATAACAAGTTTGGATGACCGTCTGATGGCACCTTTAGAAATAAGTCAAAGGCTATGTGTTTTTCATTGTCCAATTGTCCCGTACAGATTGGGGATATTCGTTGTCATCACCCCAAATGCGATAGCGTGCGTTGTTCGCAACAATGTTTTGTACTAGAATTTACTGAAGAATTTAAATATCTTGGAGCTTTAATAGACAACAGATTGTGCTGGAAGCCACGTATTGCGTTCGGAAGAAAGTTGCTATACATCGCCATGAACAAAATGTATTATCTACGTAAACTTGTACCACATAGTCTGCTATTAACAACTTACTATACACTGGTTCGTTCACGCCTAGAGTATGGTCTTGCTTGTTGGCGTAGCGTGTATATAACAAACCTGATGCCCATTGTTATATCACAAAAGAAAATTGTGAGATTAATATTCCATAAAAATATAGTAAGTCCGAACACTAATTGCCCTCTACAGTATCTATATATTTACAAAGCACTAAAAGTGTTCTTCATTAGGAGTGGTAATGTTGATTACAGAAGAAATGTGGTGTACTTGCTTAGAAAAAGGAACACCATAGTTGTCCCAAAAGTCAAAAAAGAGCACTATAGGCGTTTTCTTAATTCCATTGCGCCATTCAAATTCAACAAACTGCCGTCGGAATTATCCAGTCAAATTACACATGGTTTTAGGTTTCTTAAAAAGCTCACAATTTGGCTGCTATCTAGATCTGAGGTGGAGACACTTTTACAGGTAACGATTTAGTCAATTGTACTAAATATTTCCATTGCAACTTTCATACTCATTTGTCATATCTCCTTCAATTCATTCAGTGCCATTCAGCCCGGGTCATGGCCTAGCTTCTGACACTCATTTGTGTTGCTCATGTTGTCATTTTAGTCACAACGGAGCGGGGCCTACGGCTTATTGCCGAGTCCGAACGGCACTCCTTAGAAACTTTTTCGTAGGCAATTTTACTTTGGGGAGTTTGCTGTGTTGTGCAGGTTATACCTTCCGGAAATTCTACCAAAAGCTCCCTTTTAATAGGTAGCTTTGCTTTAAAATCGCCGAGGATAATTTTCATGTCAAAGCTAGGGCATTGCTTGTTCAGCCAAATTTGCTGTCGTCACCTTTCTCCTTTGTTGGGGGGGTTGGGGGGGGGGGGGGGTATGCATATAAGGCTAATGATGGAAAATTTTGTCGTGATGCGGATACGGATGTCAGAAACTTAAGACTCCTTGCCTATGTCTGCCTCCAACAAAAATCCGCATCAAAATAGCCGCTGCTTTTGCCGTCAATAGCAATCGCCGTAGTTTTTCATCCTCTTTTTGTCCGGCCCATCCCATCGTCCTTAAATTGTTTGTGTGGGTTGTCAACAGTAGATCCGTCCATATCTATGCTTGTTGATGCTTCGTAACTTCTTGTTTTTTTAAATGGCCGTGCAGTTACCCCGTTGGCACAACATCCAACCTAGAGGATCAGTTCCATTTTTAACGCCCCTAGGACGAGGGGTCGGTTACACCGAAGCTGCGGTTGGCCCATATAGGGCTCGTCCGCCAACACCTCTTTCCTATGACCCTGACTAAGTCTTGGAAATCCATACCGGCCTGAGCTCAAAATATGGCGGAGTAGCCCGGATAAGGTCTTGTCTTGTTTTTCCGACACTAATCCTGATTTATGGCGCAGGAAACTCACCATTTGTCCCCTTCATTTCGCAATTTCCAATGAGATTCCCAGATGGCGCCACGGGGAGGCGTGAAGTAGAGCTTATTAGCAGAGCTGCAAGATGTTCGGCTGCAGAGGCTCATTCTCGTTATTTAAAGAACCAGCACCAGTCGGAAGATGCTACTTCTACGAGGCCGTGACTACATCCAATTTATATACCAACAGCCCTGGCTACCTGGATTAACCTAAATCAAGAGAAATTACTTTGTTGAAAGCCGTGGGAACACTTATTCGGCCACTAGTGTATGACGAGGTAGCTCAAATGGAACAGTAGCATACGTACACATGTATGTTGCTTCTTAGGTCGCCACCAAATTCAACTGAATTCAGGTTAATTATGTCGATGGCAACAATGCCATTCACGACTTAACTATCTATTCAATACAATTCTAAAGCTATCTGAAGGCACAAAGAGGATAAAATTCGGAAATTTCAAACTTTAAAACTCTATCCAAATTGTAATTGTTCGATAGCCAAGGTTTGCTGAGAGGTTGATCAATCCATCCATCCAACAATGTTAGAGGAAAGATAGCCACTTTGTACAAAAATACCTGCAGCCCTTCAAAATCAACGTAACTTATTGATGCTTTATACTGTGAATGATTTATGTACGTACATCGAACAAGTGTTACTAGAAAATTCGTTTTCAAATATCGTCTCTGGTTAGTTTTGCAATTTTTTTTTTAGTTCATTTAATTCAATGCATGCTGAGGAGGATATTTTTGCGTCCAACTCACGCATAAATTGACACCCCATTATCATGCAATTGCAAAGTCGACTCTGAATGCAAGCCATATCTACGAAATTGCACAAGAATCCACATCCTACTGCTACGAACCCCAGTTACGGCATCGAATTTGGGAAAATCCACAATCGCTTCGTAGATACTCCCTGCGACTGGCACAGGATTGTGCAATTCGACCCACTGAGACTTCCATTCCCAGTTGTCAGGAGTTCATTAGCTCTCTTTTCATACGATTGCCACACAAGAAAATTAGAAAATCCAGCAAACAGAAAAGAGTGCATTGAAGGAAATCTGGAAACCCAACGACATGATACAAAATAATTATCGAAGTGGAAACACAAGACTCAATTCAACATACTCGTACACAAGTAGCTACGACTCTTGCAGATTGGATTCGTCAAAAAACCCGAAGGAAACACAACAAAGCAAACCTCAAACAGCAAACAGAAAAGAAACAAACATAAAAAACAACACATCATTTACTGTGCAGTGCAGCCTTGGGGATTCCCCGATTTTCGACATGTTGCATAACTGACATCGCCACAGATTCATAATTACACCTGGTGTGGTGCTAATAAACTTGTGAACCCATTTTGGCTGACCACATTGAAATGAATCATCAGTGAATAGCCCTATTTGTGATTTCAAAAAAAAAAAAAAAAAAAATTAAACAAATCGAATCGAATCCAATCTAACGAATGCAACAAAGCCGCTGAAGTAGGTTAAATTATTCACGTCAATTGAATGCTAATGCGATTGATTTGTTGGCTGCTTAATGTACGAGTATACTCGTAAGTTGTGGACTTTTGGGGGCCTGATTTGTCTGAAAGGTCGGTCACTGGGGTGTTGAATAATATGCACTGACTGTCAGTTGTCATTGTAGTCTGGCAAATAATTATTGTACGAGGGCGGGTCAATAAGTCCGTGACTTTTTGAATTTCTGACCTCTTTACTGAAACAGCAACAATGCTCCTGTCAACAGGCATCTGTCAGTTGACACCTGTCAAAATTTCAACTTGCTGCGTCAGTTTGTTTGTGTTTGACAGCTATTTTTATCAGACTACTCACTAATTTGAGGAGAAAATGGAAAAAAGTGAATTTCGTAGATTCTTACGTAAATTGGTGTTCTATTTGTAAGAAAGCCGGCACAAATATCGTTCATTTGATGACAGAGATGATTTGAAATTTCATAACCCAGGAGTAATTGATACTAAGAATCTGAATCCGAACAGTTGTTGGCGTGAGTTGTGTAATTTGATTAAGTTAGGTCAACGGTCAAAGTGAAAGCTAGACCTGAGTTAGAGTTCCAGAAGTTCAGGTAGGAACAGATGAAGGACTTCTTCATTCTTATAGGAAAGCGGGTTTGAGTGTGTTTCCTATTACTAGGTGCGGTGAAAAGTAACCTCTTTGATCGCCAGAATGCGCTGCTACTGCAAAAAAGGTTATGATGTCTTGAAGTCCATTCATATTTAGGCAGACATGCCAAATTTCAGTGCGATACTGTCTTTAGTTTTGTTTTGACAGCTGATTGTTGTTGACGTGTTGGGCATTATGTGGAGTATGGACAAAAACGATTTTCGTTCTCTCATTAAACATTCAGCCTTATCGGCGATTCCGCAGGAAATCGCTTTTCCCGGAAATTTATTGTTTCCCTGGAAAAAATTCCTCCTATCGCCAATCTCCCGGGAATCGAATTTCCCCGGGGAAATAAGTTCGAATCATTTTCGAAATATTTTGACAGGGATATTTTGTGAAATGACTTAAAGTCAACGTTTATTGTTTATAATTTTAACTTCCAAAATGCACATGATAGCTTTCAGATTAACCGCTGAAGAAAGAGAAAAAGTAAATAAACAGAGATTAATTCGCAGATATTTAAGAGATTGTTCTAATCCTCTGGAGCTGCCGGAATCATTGTAAGTTAATAGTTAAAAAGTATTTCATTTAAAAAACACTTTTTTTTTATAGATTCACGCAACATTATCGTGTTAACAAACCAGCTTTCAAATATTTGTTGGATACTCTCCAGTCCGCGATACCATCACCAAAGAAAGAGTTTGGCATATTAGCTTTAATTAAGCTGAGTGCGTGCTTGCAATTTTTTGCGGAAGGTGGCTATCAGAAAGGTGTTGCAAGAGATAGCGAAGTTGGATTGGCTCAATCAAGCTTCAGTGAAGTTTTATCTCAAGTCTTGCAAATCTTCGAAAGTGAACTATGTCCCAAATGGATAAATATGCAAATGGAATCGGATAAAAAAAGAGAGATTGCGTTGTCATTTTATGAGAAGTATAGGATACTAGGTGTTATCGGGTGCATTGATGGGACACATGTTCGAATTTTGGGATCGAAAAGGATTCTTTAGCCTCAATGTAATGCTAGTAATTAATTTGTTTTATTTAAATGAGTACTTACAATTTATACTACCGAACTTGTAGATATGTGACCATGAAATGAAAATACGCTATGTAGATGCTACGCATCCTGGTGGATGTCATGATTCCCTAGTATTGAATGTAAGTAAAATTAGAAAAAAACTAGAGCAGGAACACTTATCAGGTTCGAACTCGTTTTGGTTGATAGGTATGTCGCTTTTGGAAAAAATATTTTTTTTTTGTCATTTATAATGTGAATCTTATTTGATATAAGGATACTCTGGATAAAGTTGCAGAAATATAATAGAACGGACGATTGGTGACCTCAAAGGCCAGTGGAGATGCTTGCTTAGTGCATGAGAGTTACACTATTCTCCTGAAAAAGCGGTAAAAATAGTCAACGTTTGCTGTGCATTGTATAATATATGCAAGCATCTTAAGGTTGACTCTTTCTTGCACGATTTAGTAGTTGACCACAATGACGAATTTGGTCGAAGATAGAGGGGATCGGCAGCGTTTGGCTATCGAAACTTTTAAATAAATTAAAATGTGGACAACCTATGTCGAATCAATGGAGAAGTAGCTTCTTGGTTCCATTATACAAAGGAAAAGGCGACACTCGAGAATGCAACAACTACCGTTCAATCAAGCTTATGTCACACACAATGGAAATCGTCGAAAGAGTCTTAAACGAACGTCTTCGGCAAATAATAAAGCTCGATAATAGCCAGTGTGGATTTGTTGAAGGAAGATCGACGGTGGACGCTATCCAAAGCCTACGATTAATAATGGAAAAGCACCGAGATTCGTCTAAGGATTTACACAAGGTATTTATCGACCTCGAGAAAGCATTCGATCGAGTGCCTAGGGATCTCATATGGGCCGCGCTGAGGTCTCAAAACGTACCGGAAACGTATGTTAGAATAATACAAGACATGTACGGAAACGTGAAAACTGCGGTTAAAAGCTCTGCTGGACTAACGAGAGAATTTCCAGTTAATGTCGGAGTGCATCAAGGAAGCGTACTTAGCCCTTTCCTCTTTAACGTAGTATTCGACTATCTTTTAAGAGACTGCATGCGCGAAGCAAATGTAACGCCAATTCTCTTCGCTAACGACGCAGTTATACTTAGCGATAATGTCGAAGATTTACAGAACGCCTTAGAATCATGGAGAAATGCGCTAGAGAGAAACGGGTTTAAAATAAGTCGTTCAAAGACGGAGCATTTGACGTGCCCATTTGCGCATCCGTTGCGACCTGTTCCGGATATAATGTTAGACGGAATAGTTCTTCCGAAAAGCACTATCTTTAAGTACTTAGGATCAATCGTTAACATGGAAGCGAAATGTGACGACGACGTAAACCACAGAGTGAGTGTGGGATGGATGAAATGGCGGGAAAATTCGGGAATCTTTTGCGACCGAAAATTTCCACTTAAATTAAAGGGGAAACTCTACACCACGGTTGTTAGACCAGCTCTTATAAATGGTTGACAGTGCTGGGCAATGTACGAAGCATTTAAAAACAAAATGACGGCAGCGGAAATGAAAATGTTAAGGATGTCTAGTGGAGTCACTAAACGCGATTGTATTAGATCTACGCGTATAAGAGGAAGTCTACATATAAAGAATTTGGTAACCGAACAGCTTGAGGCGAATAGAATAAGTTGGTATTGCCACGTTCAAAGAAGATCTGCGGAAAATCCGGTTAAAAAGGCACTATCAACTATGATCACTCCAACTGTAAGAAAACGAGGTCGGAAAAAGAATTCCTGGATTTCTCAGATGGCAAGTGCGCAACAACGCCTGGGGCTTACCACTGAAGCGATCCAGGACCGAGCATTATGTAGACGCGTTCTGCGGTCTGCGACATTAGCAACCCCATAAGCGGAGCAGCAGCGGTGCAGTAAAAATGGGAAACTCGTTACGCATAAGTTCGTATAACGAGGAAAGGGTTAATAAAAGGATAAGAAGAAGAAGAAGACGAATTTGATGAGCTTGATCCCATATCCCAGCAATCTCAATACATTACAGTGGCACAACGCATAAGGACAGATATAAGTAATAGCTTATAAAAATGTTATTTTGTTTAATTAATAAAAAAAACAACTTAAAACATTAACAAATTAGTGTTTATTATTGGAAATTATATTCTAATAAAGAAAGATCAAAGTTCATAAATGTACTCCATATTTCATCTCTTTCAGTTTTGGCAAACCAAACGCTGAAGACCTTGGGATACCCTCAACTGCTTCTTTTGTTGCAATTAAATTGTATATTGCTTCTTTGGTTGGAGTAAGCTTTACCACTTCGTTGGGATCACCTCCGGTTCCATTTTGCTGCTTTAAATTGGTATCAACTTTATTTCTTATATTTTTTTTTTTATCGTTCAAAACCTAAGTAGAAACAAGTCTTTAAATTTCTTTTGAAAATAATAAATGATTAAACTACCTTTTTCCACTCAACCAAAGATTTTACAGGTGGTCCTAAGGAGTTAAGTTCTGTCTCCAACTGTCTCCAAAAGGTTTTCAGATTTCCTTTGTCCCTCTTATGACAGCCTCTTGCTACGTCGAAACTATTTTCCATTGACTCCACAATTTTATTCAACTGTTGCTTATTTGTTGTGTTTGACCTAATTGTACTTCAATAAGAAGAAAAAACTCAATTTATAAACACAAAACAAACTTACATTCTGAAAATCCTCCAAACAAATAATGGAGAATTTTTTCGAGCGAAATTTCAATTATTTTCCCTCGCAAAATAAATTTGCGATGCCTACTTTTTTTTCGGGAATAGTTTTTCACTTCTCGAAGTTGTTTATGATTGGAGAGTGTCGTATGGAGGAAAAATTCAGGGGGAAAATTTTTTAGCGATAAGGCTGATTTTTTGAAAGGCAAAACGGCGAAGGAAAAAAGAAAAGTTGGATAAATATTATGGGGTTAATGCTCCGTCATATTACACCGTCAAATATTGGTTTCGAGAGTTTCGTGGTGGCCGCAACTCCACTACCGATCAAGTCCGCAGCGGCACGACCTCCGATGCGGTTACAGAGGACAATGTCAAAAAAATACATGAAATGGTGTTGGCTGACCGGAAAGTGAAGGTGCGCGAGCTAGCAGATACCACAAAGATTAGTACTGAGCGCACACGCCATATTTTGGGCAATATTCTGCATATGAAAAAGTTATCCTGCCGCTGGGTGCCGCGCATGCTCACTCCTGACCAAAAACACGAACGCGAGAGCACTTCGAAAGAGTGATTGGACTTGCTGATACGGAATCGGGCGGACTTTTGGCGTCGATTGGTAACTGTTGATGAAACCTGGATCCATTATTACACACCAGAAAACAGAATGAGTGCCCGGCGATGGACTGAAGCCGGCACGAGTGCTCCGAAGCGGCCGAGGGAGGCTCAATGGGTCGGAAAGGTTTTGGCGTCGGTTTTCTGGGATTACCATGGCATATTCTTCGTGGACTACCTCGAAAAAGGAAAAACCATCATCAGTAAGTATAACTGTGCATTATTGGAGCAATTGAAGGCCGAAATCGCTGCAAAACTGCCTCACATGAATTGAAAAAGAAAGTTGTTTTTGCAAGACAATGCGCCGGCGCATAAGAGCATCGCATACACGGCTAAAACCAATGACTTACGTATTTTCCCGATTTGGCTCCCTCGGACTACGAGTATTATCTCTTCCCAAACCTCAAAAGATGGCTATCAATAAAAAAATCAGCTCACGCGAGGAAATCATAGACGCCACGAAGGAGTATTTTGCAGACCTTCCGGAAAATGACTTTTCGGACGGGATCAAGAAGTTGGAAAATCGCTAGAATAAGTGTATCAAGCTAAAAGGGGACTATATATTGAATATGCATGAATAGTATATCACCTTGTATATCATAACTGACTACAAAAAATTAGGAAAATTTAAGGCAACTTCTATACGTTCTCGCAATATTTCTAGGGAAACGTGGAATATTAGCCAATTCAAGGCTGCCCATAGATCGGCTCGTACGATATTGAAGAAATTTTGAAATATGTGCCCTGGGGACCATAGAAGTTTATCTATAGTATATATGTAAAAAAAAATTACCCGCGCACTCACCTGATTCGAACTTATTTCCCCGGGGAAATTCGATTCCCGGGAGATTGGCGATAGGACGAATTTTTTCCAGGGAAAAAATAAATTCCCGGGTAAAGCGGTTTCCTTCGGAATCGCCGATAAAGCTGATGATGTGGGTATTTAAATACCCGACAGGCATTGGTGTGATGTTTTCACTTTTACTTTTAAAAAAAATCGAAGGACATCGTGGACTGCTGTGTTGAAGTGCTAGTGTAAATACGCGTTTTTATTCGCCAATTTTTCGTCATTCTATTTACCGTTCATCATGACACGCTTCATTAGAATGAGTTCTTCAGATAATCCGCAGAAATCCGCTAGAAAATGTGTTTGCAAGAATGCAATAGAAAACAAATCTGTTTATTAGTGCTCGTTACGGATTGTACATAAATGCTAAAACTTGAAAAAAAAAACGCGCGCTGCTGTGTTCTAGTGTTACTAAAAAAGTGTTTTTGGATTATTTTGATTCCTAATGATTTGTCGACAGAAAGTTCTTACTGCTGCCTAGCTGCAAGCTATTGTTGATAATTGGTCTGACAGAAATATTGATGGCCAGCACGCAGACGCCACTAACATTATCATAACGCCCACCGCTGCTGTCGATGCTATTAGTGACGATGAGGAATCAGATGACAATGCTCAATTGTTGCGCGATGAACCGGAGCTGCCTCGGAAATTTGAAATTGAATGTGTTTACGATGATACAAACGAACACATGCTATCGGGCTGTGAGGATGATAATACGGATGCCGAAGAAGAACATGATACGCCGGTGGCATCAACGTCTAGTAGACATGGCCGTCAAACATCACCGAAATCAAGGAAGGCACAGTAGCGTTCCCTGATCGATGAAAGAATGAAACCAAAATGGTCTAGGAGGCAAAATTATCAATTCGATAAGATTGCAAACGATGATACATCCACTTCATACAAAGCGTTGCAGATTGGTGCCATGAATCCTATTTAGCTTTGGGAAATGTTCATCGATGACAAGGTGTTGAACATTTTGGTCACTTCCACCAATCAATATGCTGCGGCTAACAATTGTCCATCATTCGTTACATCAATTAGCGAAATGAAAACATTTTTAGGCATGTTGTATATAACCGGTTATCACACGTTGCCGCAAATACAAAGTTATTGAGTCTTTGGGATGCGTGCTGATAAAAGAATGCATTTCGAGGGACAGATTCAGACGAATCAAACAATTATTTCACTTGTGCAACAACTCAGCATTAGATCCGAAAATCAAATTTGCAAAAGTCGCACCTTTGAACATGTACGAATTCATGCATGGGAACAGAAGGACCCAGGATTCGGGCTGGGAGAAAGGGTTGTCCTATTGCTTTTATCGCACCTGGAGGAGCGAGCCAAGCCCACTGTGACGTTGGACAACTTTTATACTAGTCACAAACTAATGACTCGCATGTCAAACGATGGATTCTTCGCCTCTCGAACTGTTCGTGATAATCGAACCAACTATGTCCCCTTGATGGATATCAAGGAAATTCGAAAAAAGCCTCGCGGGACGTCTGACTTTTGTTTCGATATGAACAATTCTATATCTACTCGCGGTGCGTTGGAAAGATAATGCGGCAAGTTACACGGATTTCGTCCATTGGTTCCTTCTTATCTTTTTGTCCATCTTGCATATATTCTTTATTCATTCTTATCTTTTTCAGGTCGTGACATTACCATAAAATTTCTTGAACCATAAGCCCAAGGTCTTGCCCGAAACGGTATGGTCGAAAGCAATGGAAACCGCGAATCTTACCTGTAAAAATCTATAGGTACGGCGCGAAAAATTACATTGTTCTGTTTTTTTTCTTGTAGGTGCACCCTTCCTCTTTACTATAAAACAAATTTTACTGCGATATCTCTCACCGGGCCTCCGTCAGAGTTTTTTAAGTATTACCATTTTCTTTTGTCGTTTTTCCACGAAACAAAACGGCAAGCGTCGTGAGGAAATTTCCAACGCCATATTAGTAGTAGAATCTCGTTTTTGGCAGGAATTCGGTATTCCCTATTTAAAAACGAGGCGACAAAGGTCGTTAAAAACGATCATTTTTGACATTCGCATTTATGTTGACGACAGTGAGAAAAATGGCTGCAAAAATCCAAATAAAATTCATATTTTTATTTATTATTTCAAATATTAATTTATTTTGAATTTTTAAGGACAAAAATTACAAGTTAGAAACAATTTGAATATCTTGTTTCCGTAATGCAGGAAAAATCTTACCTTGCTAGGGGATTCAGCAAGTAAGTTAATAAAGTAAATTCTAAACATGAATGGGACTTCGTAGCAACTAATTTGAACAGGCTGGGACTACCGATGAGACAATGGGTGGGTTGGCAACAAGTAAGTAAGAAACTTAGTTTTTTGAACAATATCAATTATTGTTCCTTGTAACACACTACATTCGTTCGTGTATAGCCGCCCCGACTGTTTCATAGGTTTGGGCTGACATGAAGTTCAGAATAAAAAAATGGAGGAAAAATTTAACAACATTTTCTCTCTCCATTGGAATAAACGGTTGCTGAATTAATGCAGTTTAAAAAAATTGTAGTTACCCAAGGTGTAGCTTTTGGCTTATCATCAATTCCACCAACATTGGCAGCCTCACTTTTCGTTGTCCGCTCCGCTTTGGTAGCAACATTCAGCATGAATCCTCCACGTTGCCACTAGCTTCAGTATAGGGGGTACCGATGACCAGGCAGACTGCCTGGAAGATTGTTATTTACAACCTCCAACACACTTTGAAATGTTTCCTTGTACAACCGGAAATATTGAATAAACCTAAAACAAATTCATCTACAATATTAAACAAATTTACTTCAAATTTCAAACTTACTTTTCATTAGGTTAATGCAAGCGTTAACAAAAATCATCACGTACTTGTGATGTTTGTTGACTTTTGAAAAGCCTTCAATACCATAACTCATAAAAGTTAATCGAAACTGTCAATGGAGTTGGTGTGAGAGGAGTGCCGGCAAACTGCATCGAAAACTATCTAGCTGATAGAAAGATTAGAGTTAAGGTGTTTAATTCTTTAAGTAAAGAAATGCCAACTGAGCTCGGTGTTCCACAGGGTTCCAAATTAGGTCTGATTCTGTTTGTTTTGTACATAGAGTACTTGAAATTCTCCATTCATTCAAGAAGTATACTTCCTTAGCTATGCAGATGATATAGCACTTGACATTAAACACAAAAGCAAAAGGCTTACATAAAAAAATTGTTCAAATTTTGAAGTACGTAAACAGATGTCCTACCGCTGTCAGTTAGAGTGAACCTTTCAACCTGGACGATGTAGACCAACAATTCCGTCTACTCAACCTGGATGAAGTGAAGATAGCAATATTTAAGCTGCTGGAGCGGACGTCCTGATTGCCGAGCTCTTCAAAGCGGCAAGCGATGACTTTAAAATATGGTCGGACGAAAGTATGCCCGATGAATGGAACCTCAGCATTGTTTGTACAGAGGCATCAGTCTTCTTAACGTCGCTTACAAGATTTTATCTGCTGTATTGTGTGAACACCTGAAGTCAACCTGATAGATCCATATCAGTGTAACGTAAGGCCAATAAAGTCCACCAACGATCAAATATTCACACTACGGCAGATTTTGGAGCAAATTCATGAGCCTTAGATCGACACACACCACCTATTTATCGATTTATAGGGCGCGTAAGACAGCATCTACAGAGACGAGCTATATAGACAATGTCTAGCTTCGGCATCCCTGCCAAACTCGTCCGTTTGTGAGGGATGACGACGGAGAATTCACGCTATTTGTAAGGTCGGTATACTCGTACATCTTACCGAAGCCTTTAATGTCAAAAGACAAGGCGATGCGATTTCTTTAACGTCATACTGGAAACAATATGGTGCAAAACTCATGCGCAAACACAAGAGGCACAATCTCTCAAAATTCTGTCGAATTACTTGCTACGCCGACTATGTTGACATAATCGGGAGAAAGCAGCGTGATGTCAGTGGCGCTTTCGCGAGTATTGAGAAAATGGGTTTAGCGGTCAATGAGGGCAAGACCAAGTATATGCTGTCAAGCAAAAAGGACAACCAACACCGACGTTTCGGGCAGAACCTCACCCTCGACGGATATATTTTTGAGGTAGTTAAGGACTTTGTCTACCTAGGCTCCGCTATAAATACAGACAACGACACCAGATCAAGCGAAGAATAACTCTTGCCAACCGCTGTTTCTTTGATCTAAAAAGGCAATTGAATAGCAAAGCCCTCTCTCGGACAACAAAGTCACCCTTTATAAGACCTAAATAATCCCGGTCCTGCTCTATGGCGCAGAGGCATGGACATTATCAAAAATGGATGAGGTTCTTGGTTGATTCGAGAGGAAAATTCTTCGGGCGATCTTCGGTCCCGTCTGCATTGAAGGAGAATGGAGGGGGAGATACAACAATGAACTCTTCGGAATGTACAGCGACATCAACCTAACCAGAAGAGTGAAGATCCAAATGGCTGGGACAGCGTAGTAGAGGAACACCGCAACTCAAGTGGCGTACGCAATTGGAGGGGGTCCTCAACCAACTCAGCACTCGAAACTGAAAGCAGCTAGCCAAATATCGAGTTGGTTGTAGACACTTGTTGATTAAGGCCTAGGTCTGCCTAGGACTGTAGCGCCATCAGCCCACTCTCTTATAGGGATTAAATGCGTCAACCACCACCATGATGCGGAATAGCGTATCCCCGTCCTTGTTATTTTGATCATCCTATGATTCGATGTCATCGTGTAGCCTAGACTTTCCCTTTGATCAAGGGTGAATCCAATCCAAAACAGTCCAAAAATACTCCCTGCATTTGTAGTTTTAAACCACAGCGAAATCATGATACTCCTATAGGGGCCTACTTCTACAAGTCGGGCTGGAACCGAAATTCCAGGAGCACCTACTTGTATACTACAGAATGAAGTCTCTATTGGGATAACAGTGAGAACCCTACAGATGCATTGTGTCGATTGCCTGTTTGGAGAAACAAGTCTCTTCTTACTGAAGTCCTTTCCTTTTCAACCTTTTCCATCGATGCGAATGTAGGATAATAATATAGCACTGGATTGCTCCACCAATTTACCTGTGAATTTTTCGCTCATGAGTAACTAATCTAGTCTTGTCGAAAACTATTTAGCTCAGCATCATGCAAAGAAAATTTGTACCTATGTCTAGAAATTCGTCCGCTAACTTGACTCATTGAGCCCTCAGCAAATATAATCCTCGATACGGTCCGACGGGCATTTTGATCTAGTTCAGTAGGTGTTTCACGATGGGAAAAGGTGCTTTGATAAATCACATATCACAGTAGCCCAGTTATGAATTAAAAAAACCTCACTTACTTTCAGTGACAAACGAATGTTATGTTGTGGATACTAGGTTGCTCCATCTCTAGTACTACTTATGTCAGCCATACCATCGAAATAGATTTCGGCAGCGATCACAAATTCCCGTATATCACTCATTCGCACTCAATTCAACCAGACAAAATTGGAACTCGTCACTGAATTCGAAGAAAAGTCATAATCGGTCGCAGATTTTGCAACATTTTGACAATTTCCAAAGACGGATTCCTCTTGAAAAGTTGCCAACTCCTCAAGACCTGTCAATAGTTTCAACCTTGAAAATTCCATTTGCGTGTAGGTGCTCTCTTGTAATTATGACAGCGCCCCTGTCAACCTTGAAATAAAAACCATTTTGCAAAGCTGTCAAGAAATTATGATGTGTAGTAGCTGTAGCTGTCACAACGAACGTGTCAAATATTGTTGACCAATGGAAAAAAGTTCACAACAAAATATTGCCGCCAAAAAAGAAAAAGCAGACAAAACAATACGCACTTACTCCTATATAGTACTCATACAGTTTGCGACACACTCTCGTGACACATCAATCAATCAAAACAATCCGATAGCCGCGTAAATGCTTAACGTGACTAAACTGAATTTTAATCCGGTTAAGAGATCCAAAATAAAGTTCCATTCACGACATGAATTCGAAATGAGGAGTCGAAAGAGTCGTACATTGTTATCGAAATGCCTCACACTACAGAGTTCAGAAGCAGTTTTCCGGCTGATGAGTCACTGTCATCGGTAATCACTTTCGATTGTCAGTCATAAGAAGAACGAATTATGACGTTGAATCTAGTACTGATCATGTCGATTCCTTCGATAACCGAAAATCGATCACGAAATCGATTTAATCCGCATGCACAACAACAATTGTATAATAAAAAGGTTTTGAGTAAGTCATTCATTGTTCGGAGCTTGCAATCAAGAGCGGATTCGTTTGGGTCATTCAATCAATACATTACATCATGGATTGTTTGAATTAGTGATTTTACACTCTCTCAAATCAATTTTCATCGTAACCACGTAAGTGTTGAACCGATTTGAGACAACGATCGGTTTGGAGGCATAAGCCACAATGGGCCCTTGGAAGAATTTGGGGCAGACCAAGATCATGGAATGACTTACACTTTTGAGACAACTTTTGCCGTAGTTTTTGCTAAGGCTCTCTAAAAAAGACGTGTCGCAATAGTTTGTGGTTTGATCACAAAGTGTAATCAATCAATCGAACGATACCAGACGTCAGAGTGAGACAATTTGAATTTTGTGAAAGAACATACCTTTACATGCTTCACGTTTTTGACATTGAGAATGCAAAACCAAATATCTATTAAGTTTCTGCAGAGTTGACTGAATTACAAATACGAAAGTTTGCACACTCTTGCCATATTTTCCCTCGATGATCAACATACTTTCCAAGATTTTCCTTTAGAACAACAATGTGAAGGTGAAGAAAGCACCACAGCACAGCATACCCTCTCTGAAGCAGCTATGTTCTGTCAAAAATTCGTTTTGATGCCCACTAGCAATACCAGTACGCTATTGCTAAGAACTTAAGTGTGCAGGACATAAGTGATACACAATTCCGCGATGTTTGCTGTGAATGCGATGATTATATCGCGAATGAATACTTCTGTGAATATCGGTTTACGCTTGCATCAGATTCCTTGGCTGAATGTTTGAAAATAAAAGAACGAAACACTGCTTCGCATGTACTAGTTAACCAGAAACGCACAGTTGCAATTTTATTACCAACCACCCCGGCAATTTGACTAGTAAGTCCGACAATCAACGCTTGGCATATAATCTGTAGGCGTAACAATTCATCAAATAGATAATGCTTCATAGTAGAGGACCAAAGGCCAAACCTTGTGGAACACCGGTAAGTTAGTTTTAGAAATTTGGTTCCAAAATTATAGTTCTGTTCGCAAAACTTTTTGAGCACTTGCACTACCTGACATAATTGACCATCTCAGACCGCTATTTGCCGTACTATTGACTGTCTTTGCACAAGATAATAGAAGATGCAGTGGACCTGAAACATATAAGAAAAGTCCGTACTGAAGAGAATTTCGCAACCGTTCAGGAGAGTTTTGAAGAAGATCCAAATTCGACTTAGTTTACAACAGTTTCGTCTTTGCCCGTCCACTTTTTGGAAAATCTATACAAAGATTCCGGTTTGAAGGCCTGCAAGATGCAGTTCGTGCAAGAATTGATGACTCATGACATTCGTTTGCATTGCTATTTCTGTGCTTAACAGAGAGGCTTATTTGTGGCTCAATGGATATGGCTATAAGCAGAATTGTCTCATTTGGAGCGAAGATAATCCTCATGAGATTATTGAAATACTACAAGGTGGCGCAAAACTAATCATGCCGTCGGAAGATGTAATAATTTTTGCAAATGGCATCGTACGTCAATCATTTATGGCATTTGTGAACAAGACAGTTGCAGTATACAAACAGACAAGCAATGGAGCGCTGTCAAGCCATCCTAAATCTCAACAACGAGGAGGACTATTTTGTGTCGAAAATCATCATGAGCGACGAGGCGCATTTCCACTTAAGCGGTTACGTCAATATGCAAAATCTTCATTCCTGGGTCACGACCAGCCTTTACATTTTCTCAAAGCCACTGTGTGATGCGGCGTTCACACGGGAGGAGTGATTGGGCCGTACCATTTTGAAGACACCATCGGCAGTACGGTCATTGTTCTGGCGAACGCTACAGGGCCATGATAAGCGACTTCTTCCTGCCGGAATTGGATGAGCGGGGCTTAGCGAACATGTGATTTCAACAAGACGGTGCAGCCGTCAATGAATATTGTGAAGGAAGCGTTTCCTGGTCGCGTAGTCTCCCATTTTGGTGATTTGGCGTGGTCAGCAAGATCGCCCGATTTAACCATCCCAGACTTCTTTCTTTGGGGCTACTTGAAGTTGCGTGTTTATGCCAACAAGCCTCTGACAATCGCAGCCCTTAAGGAGAATATTCAACAGGAATGCGAACAGTTATCACCGGAAATCTTGCGGAAGGTTGGGAAATGCGATAAAACGGGCATAAATGTTAGCACACCGTCTTACGTTTCTTGTTTTAATTTTTTTCCTTAGAGCTTTATTTGAAATATTGTTAGGCTATTGAGGTATACTCCACTCATGCAGGTCTATAAGCTCCTTGTGATGCCACTTGGATCTGGGATCATCGTTTTCTGCATGCCAGCCATTGAAACCACTGTATTGTATTGTATACAACCCCACCAATACTCGTACAATTTGATAAACCTTGCTCCATATATCGTGATTTCACTTGAAAGTTATCTGCACCCCGAGTCCAAGAAAGCTGGTAAGTTCTTCTTGTTCGGTGGTGTTAGGTCTTTAGATTTAGCAGTCTAAAAGTCGGTACCGCTCATCTTTAGCCCGTATAAAGAAAGCCTCTGATTGCTCCTAGTACTTCTGAATGGAAATCTATAAATTAATTTGCTGCGTGTCGGTCGGTTAGTCAGTTACTCTCAGTTAGGTTTGTGTTCTGCTCACACAGAATCTCTTTGTCAGTCTCCAATTCACGAATTTTAGCTGCAGGGTATACCATATATATTATTTTGGATATATCTTTGAACGTCATTTTATATTCTCGACAACTCCTGCTATCGGTTTTGTATCGGAGTGACAAATAGTATCCCGGACACAAACCATATCTGAGCAATCAAGAGCGGTTTGAATCTTTTTCTACTATCTGTCAAAATGACATTTGGTTGACATTTAAAAACTTAAATGTTGAAATTGAAACATGAAACAAAGAACGGTCATGAAATTCCACGCAAAACTTGTTAAAAATGCATTGACTATCGCGCCGTCCGACCACAATAAATTCAGCATACTCGTAGCAACATTTAAACTTGTGATTAAGGCTGCGGACTGGACTCATTTCCGAATTTGGTCGGAGGAATGTATGAGTAATGAACGGCACCTCAGCATTGTTTGACAGAATTTTAATATAGAATGTGGCAAATAATATCCCGAAAACGAGCCATATCTCAGCAAACAAGAGCGCAGTCTACTTGCACGAACATGGATTTTAGAGCTCGAATCTTTCTCTACTATCTCTAAAAATTTCATGACATTTGGTTTACATTTTACAATTATTAAAATTATTTTTCCACAACACTTTTTCATTTGATGTTGAAACAAAACTTAGTAAAAGTGCATTAGATTGATACAGCAAGTGTACCATGATGATTGTTTGAGTAGAACGGTGGTATTCGAGTGGTATAAACGTTTTGAGAAGACGTAGAATAATAAACACACAGGGAGGCCAATTCCATCTCGGACGGCTTCACGGCTTCGGAATGATAGGAGTACTCTTCAACAAATAGACAATTCGAACTATTCTTTATGAGGATTTGGGCAAAGCAAAGTTGGTTTCTGTTGCGCGATAATGCACCGAGTCACACAGCACTAATTGTTCGTCAAGTTTTGGGTCGAAATCAAGTATGCGTGTTAAATAATTCGTCGTATTAAACTCATTTGGCACCGTGCGACTTCTCTATATTCCCGAAATTCAAATTGAACATGAAAGGATGGTTTTGACGATATTCCAACCATTCAAGCAGCTACGACACGGGCACTGGCGGTAATTCCGCAAAATGGGGTAGAGGAGGCATTCAAATCACTATTGCATCGTTGTAACAAGTAAATAGAATCGAGAGGAGAAAACTCCAAAACATAAAGAGAAATCGTGTTTTAATATTTCTAAAGCCAGTCCGGGTTATTATTCGCCACACTGTGTATATTAAGATTCAGCACTTTAGGCCTTGCAAAAGAAACAATTTTGTCTGACTTTGAATTCTTATAGCTTGTGGCCAATATGACCGCATCTTATGCACAAACTACTGCATATGCAAAGGCTTTTTGCAAGTTTTTGTAAAGTATCCGAACTCGAAGGATTTATAGCAACCCTTTAGCTCCTTAATCTTAGCTTTAAGACGACATATATTCCTCTTTAGAAGTCACTTCGTTGATATTTTTGCATTCTGGCAAAACCTCTTGGGTTCTGGACTAAACGTTGCCGTTTTTTTTTCCAGTGATTGTCTTGTCTTGATTGTCTATATAGGCCGGTACTCGGTGGTGCTCACTTGCAGTTTTCTGCATGCAAGCATATGATGAACCTCCGTCATCCTTAATTATAATCGCTTCCGTTTATGGTGGTTCTATAGTACCAGCCCCTTACATTTTCAAGGCTATCTTCATTAATGTTTGACCCAACTCTTCTGCTTGATAGGGTTTCTGCTTTGACTTGAGCGTACTCTGCTCGTCTGCTTGTTTAGCGTGAACCATGTTTATATTTCTGCCAGCATTTCTCGGAGATATGATTTGGAGCAGGATGTTTAGATGATTAATAATAATAATATATAGTATAGGGTGTAATGAACTGCGACCTTCTGGTCTATTGTGCCTCCTACTTATACCTTGGAGAGCTTTGCTCCCTCTTCCAGAGCCCCCTCACAGCTTAATTCACCAGGAATTATGTTGGAGTATTTATGGTCTGGATTTGGCCTTGGCAAGGAAACCTACTAAGACCAGTTTCTTTTATGAATCTGAGAATTAGCAGTGGATCTGTAAATCCTTTTCATGAATTTGGTGTTTTCCCAAATATTTAAACCGTTTTTGGGTCAGTGCCCCGCAAGTTTCCAGTATGTGTTCTGAAGTTTCTGTGGAATTATTACAGAATCTGCAGAAACCTTCATCTGATATCTCTACCTTCCTCAGGTGTTCCCTGAGTTCGCAATGTCCCATTAGGATGCCTAGGTTATTTGTGCTAAGACTGATACATGCCTTAAATCTTTTGAGATTGTAATCCCTTAAGAATTTATTGGCTTGTCTAAGACCTTGGAGATCCCGAAAGGTTCTAGCCCTTTTCTCCTTTTCCGATTTCCTGAATTCTTCTCATGAGGTGTATTCCTCTATCCCGGAGAATAGTTCAGGTCCTATGAAGGGTTCTGCTGCCCCTTTCTCGCTAGAAAGTCCGCCGCCTCGTTACCAATAATGCCTACATGACCTGGTACCCAGCAGACAGATATGTACTCTATTTTTCTTGCCCAATTTGTTGAGACTTTGTAGGCATTCCGATACAAGTTTGGATTTAATGACAAAGGAGTCCAGTGCTTTGATAGCTGCTTGACTATCTGACATTATTGCTATGTTGCAGTTTCTATAATTATTTTCGAGATTGATTCGAATGCATGTTTCTATGGCGCATAGTTCTGCTTGAAAGATGCTGGTAATCTTGCCCATGGATTTACGGTGTTTCGTTCTTGGCCCAAACACTCCTGCAAAAGGTCCTTCGTCAGTTCTCGAGTCTTCTGTATACCACTTTATCGTGTGGATTCATTGCTCCATTCTTTCTTGTTGCTGAGCTTCGTTAAGAAATTCTTTTCAAAGTTGTATTTCTTAATGCTGTCATCTCTTGGAATAGCCAAGAGTGGAAGTTTTCCGAGTAGGTTCGTCTTGCCCATGTTACTGCACCATATATGATCATTGGTCTCACAATCGCTATGTACATCCATCGCAGAAAGTTAGGAGTACAGTCCAATCACTTCCCCGCTAGGCTCTTACATACCATAAGAGCCCGGATTGCTTTTCTAGCAGCTTCCTCAGTGTGGTTCCTTCCGAGCAGTTTGCTGTCTAGATGTAGTCCCAAATAATTCACCTCATTGGCCGGTATCTGTGTCGTGCCTGACAATCGGATTCTTTGAGTCTTTGAAGTTTCCGTTTCTCTGTGAATGGCACTATCGTGGTCTTAGTCGGATTGATGTTCAGCCCGGCCGTGAGGCACCATTCCTGGATTACTCTCCGACCTCGTTGTATAATGTCGCAGAGAATTTCTTCGAACTTTCCTCTGACAATTAATACGAGTACTATGTCATCAGCGTACGCCTGACAGCTGATGCCGAGGGTGGTCAATTTTTCCAGTACTCGTAGTTCATCTACAATAAGGCTCCACATTAAGGGTGATAATACCCCTCCTTGTGGACACCCTCTTGCAGTGTCTATTCTAACAGTTCCAGCTGCTGTCTGTGTCTCTGCTGATCTAGTGCGCAAAAGTTCGCACATTCATCTGGATACTGTGTCGTCGGCTCCTTTCCGTTGTAGGGCTTGTTTGATAGCCACATGCGAGGTATTGTCAAACGCCCCCTAAATATCAAGAAAGGCACACAATGCTATCTCCTTTGAATTCAGAGCACTTTGACGTTGTCTTGTGTTGTAGATCGTCTGTGTTTCTTTACGTGCCGCATGACGTGTTTGCTTCGGGTGGGATTCCATCCGTTTGTGAAAAGAATAGTTATTCGCAGCACAGTCAGGCTACAACAAAAAGGAGAGATTAGTCACTCCGATCACATGGATACAATTATCCTTCTCTTCAAAATCCCCGAGCTTGACATGATCCGCGAGGTAATCGATCCACTACATAAAGCTTTGAGCCGAGGGTGCAATAGTGACCCTAAGCTAAGAAGTATGGAGATACAAAAACCCCACTTCAAATCTTTAAGCTATCAAGTGGTAAGCGCATAATTCAAAGATGGACACAAGGATAGGCCTTGCCTTATTGAGCACGAAGATCAGAATTTCTCATCCATTTGGAAAGGTTCTCAAAGTATGTCAAGCCAAGAAATATGCCATTCAGGTTTGCGAATTAGTTTTGGTCTGCTTCAATACGCTGCAAGATCTTTCTCTTTGGTGGGTACCTACCCATAGTTAGTTTTGCAAGAAATGATATCGCCACAAGTATTGTAACCGATTCTGCTATTATTGTCAAAATTAAAACTATATTGTCCTAAAAACTCTGAAATCTCTGAAGACGTAATCGTACTCTCAAGTCGGCTCGACGTCTGATTGAATGAATTATAAGTCGACGCAAATCCTCATATTACACGATTGGTCTCACAGCACACATCACCATGTTGAAGATATATAGTACACAAGTCATTCGTACAAACCTTTTTGCCGCTACAATGCACCAAAAAACTGTATCTATTTGGTGAGCTTAATTGCATAATTAGATTCTCTCCAAACCAAGACAGCTAACGCTATTGTCTTTCCAAAGAATTAATTGCATTGAAAAAGGAAAATCCCAAAATGACGGCGTGAGAAATTAAGACAGACATCTTCCTACATACTCGCATGAGTATACCTCCAACGAGCTGTGACCATTAAATTACCTACAACGTGTCTAACTGGTCCAACCCATACTGCCAGTGAATATGGGTCTGATTTTGGCGCACTGGTACTAGAGAAAGTTTATTTTATAGATACATGTGCCCCATCACCTTCTGTGCTGTATCCACAATGACGTCAAGAGCTGTTTACAAATTCTGTCAGACAGAAAATTTAATTACGTCCAGCCATGTACTCGTAGATCTCTCATTGTTATTACCATGAGAACGATCTGAAAAAAACCAACAGAAGCTGTTACAAATTCGAGTCTTACGTCTTGCAGTTCAGAAATAGACTTTAATTGGGCCGCATTCAATCCATAAATGTGTCCATAATAAGATGCACACCATACAACCGTGCGAACAATGGTCCGGCAAAAATATCCTTTGGTCCTAGGTCAGTGTAGGAGGCTAACATCAAATTGACCTATAACACAGATGCCAATGCAGATACTTGTACAAGTGCAATGGTATCCAACAAACCATTAAACAACTAAATTGAATTCTTAAGGCTTGAGGAGGAGTAGGATTCAATGAAATCCCGACATTCAATGATGGTTCTTTAAAAATGTAAATACCCAGAGGGGGGAAGGATATTCTCTTATGGGGATTGCTATTGTATTGTCCAATAGCAGAGCAGCACCACATATAATAGAGATTTTAATGAAGTAATCCTGGTACCATATTAGTATCATTATCCGTACCATCAGTAGATACGACCGACGGTTCGTATCTGAAGAGGATGTTCGTAAACAAATCCGTAACCTAGTCGACGTCCAACTGATGGATTTCAATTTAATCACGAACGCATGCTGAGAAAATTACCTCTTGCTAACAAGAAGAGCATCATTGGATGGATTTGAGGATAAGACTTGATTGAAAAGCTTCCCCCTAGCTGCGGCGCCATGGGCCCCTGGAAAATCCTAACTCCATTGCAATTAAGTAAACCTTAGAATAAATTGCTGGCAAAATTAATGATTGTTGGCCCTTTTGTAAGGACAATATTCGTCCTATAATAATGTCGCTTAAAAATTGAACAAAACCAATTGGTTGGTCATCTAATGAGGCTTCGAAGAAATTCCGAAAAGATATTCGATTCCCTAATTGAAGTAAGTAGGATGGTGTACGAATTAAATGATTGATCCTTGAGAGCTTGATGTCCAGAACCATACAGTCGGTGAAATGACTGAAGGACTACTCAGATATACTCTTGGCAAACATAGAAGCACTGCTGATGATATCTACGATGTATTTGTGCTTTCTATCCCCGGTATTGTAGGCTGACCTGGGGTCATAGTCAAAAGAATTGCTTATTCTCATCTAATCATCTGACCAAAGTGACATAATTAGTCTACAGAAGTTTGTCATTTGAATAGTGATGCTTTAACAATCAACTTCCTCAAATTTCGATGAGATTAACCTCAGTTTTAACAGTGCTGTAGAAATAGGGTGAGCGAAAATCCAGTGCTGCAACTACTCGTATTTCTAAACATCAATTGCGCGTCGGGAATTGGTAGGTGTCCATCCAAGCTTTACTTCCTAAACTTATAAGCGCGAGTGCTGACCAGCAGACAAAAATAGTAACACTTTAAACGGAACAGCGATTAATTCCCCATGTGGAATCTTCGAACAAATGAGACCGGATAAGGTCACTCCGTCATATTTGGAGCTCAGGCCGGTAAGGATTTCCGACACTAAGTCAGGCTCTTGTAAAAGAGATCGTGGCAGATGAGCACTTTATGGACCAACGGCGACATTCACATCTTAGAACGGGTTACTGACTTCAGGAAAAAGATTTAAGTTACAAAGCAATAACGAGCTTTGGATACGGACGGATCTACTGTGGACAACCTACGCAAACGAATCGAGGACAACGGACTTCGGACATGCACGTGGAGTGTAAGGTTGTTTGAAAGGCCACGTGCAGCCGAACAACTAGCCCTAGACTGCTGAAAAGCAGACATCACCGCCATTCAAGAAATGCAATGGGATAGGTCGGACAAAAAGAGGAAGAAAAACTGTGACATCTACTACGGCGATTGTTAACGACAGCAAGGGCAGTGCCTTTTTTGATGCGGACTTTTTGGAGGCAACAAGACTTAACGTTCGAGGAGCTAACATCCAATCGGACTATTACCTTGTTGTAGCCGAGGTACGGTTGAAGAAATCCAGAACAGCGCAAGGACAAGCTAATGATGTGCGAAATTTCGACGTCATACGGCTACAATCGCAAGAGATCGACAAACATTTTCCGATCGAATCTCTCTTAATTTCTTAAGAGGTCCCTTGCCGCCAGCATTAAGCATCAAGCATCCTAGACCAGTAGCAACACTACCAAAACGCGATCAGAGATGCCGTTACTGATGTGTTGGAATTCACTCAACCACCACAACGAAAGCCCTTGTTTCATGACGAATGCCGACAAACACATGCAGCTAAGCAAGACGCATGCATGACTGGAGCAGCCCACGAGCTCTATGAGCATAAGAGGATAGACGAACACCTTCTTCTTCTTAGGAGGAAAAAGAAAGAGCATGCGAAGCGCGCGGTCGAGGAAATTGAGAGATGCTACTCCAGGAATGAGATTCGGAAGTTTTACGAAAAGATATAAATAACAAACCCCGAACCGAAGCCTGCAGAGATGAACAAGGGAACATCGTGGTAGAATCGCAGTCGATACTGAGAATCTGGAAAGATTATTTCTGTAGATTGTATAACGTCGATGAAGAGCCAAATTTCGCTGTCAGGCAGAATGGAGCTGAACTTCAACAAAGCTGCTGGAGCAGACGGCCTGAGTGCCAAGCTCTTTACAGCGGCAGGCGATGACTTAGTAAGGAGCATACACCAACTCATCTTTAAAATATGGTCAGACGAAAGTATGCCCTATGAATGGAACCTCAGCATTGTTTGCCCGATTCTCAAGAAAGGAGACCCTCTGAACTGCGCCAACTGCAGACGCATCAGTTTCCTTAACATCGCATACAAGATTTTATCTGCCGTACTGTGTGAACGCCTGGAGCCGTTAGGTCAACAACCTGATAGGTCCATATCAGTATAGCTTCCGGCCAGGAAAGTCCACCATCGACCAGATATTCACACTACGGCAGATCTTGGAGAAGACCCATGAACTCCAGATCGATACACACTACCTATTCATCGATTTCAAGGCCGCGTATGACAGCATCTATAGAGACGAGCTATACAGAGCAATGTCTAGTTTTGGCATCCCTGCCAAACTCGTCCGTCTGTGCAGGATGACGATGGAGAATGCACGCTGCTCCATCAAGGTCGGTAAAGATCTCACCGAGACCTTTGATGTCCAGAAAGGATTTAGACAAGGCAATGCGCTGTCATGCGATTTTTTCAACATCGTACTTGAAAGAATAGTGCAAAACCCACGCGCCAACACAATGGCACAATCTTCCAAAATTACTCACATACGCCGATGATATTGATATAATTGAAAGAAAGCAACGTGATGTCAGTGGCGCTTTCAAGAGTGTTGAGACTGAAGCGGCGAAATGGCGGTCAATGAGGGCAAGACCAAGTATATGCTGTCAAGCAAAAAGGACAACCAACACTGACGTCTCGGGCAGAACGTCACCCTCGACAGATATAACTTTGACGTAGTTAAGTACAGACAACGACACTAACGCTGGGATCAAACGGAGAATATCTCTTGGCAATCGCTGCTTCTTTGGGCTAAGAAGGCAATTGACTAGCAATGCCCTCTCTCGAATCATCCACAAATGGATGAGGGTGCTCTTGGCTGCTTCGAGAGGAAAATTCTTTGAGTGATTTTTGGTCCCGTCTGAATTAACGGAGAGTGGTGGAGGAGATACAACGACGAACTGTATGGACTGTACAGCGACATGGACCTAGCCAGAAGAGTGAAGATCCAAAGACTGAGATGGCTGGGTTATGTAGAGCCAACTCTGGTGGCGCACTCATGTGAATGGGGACCTCAGCAAACTAAGCGTGCGAAACTGGAGGCAGCTGGTAAAAGATCGGGCTGGATGGCGTCGCTTGTGGGCTGAGGCCCAGGTCCGCCCTGGGCTGTAGCGCCACCTGAAGTAGTTAAGTATGGAAAATATTGTGTTTATGCACACAATTCACAAACATGCGTCAACAAGAAGGACTACTTATACAACATCGGCAAGTTGGACAGTTGAAATCAAGCCATAGATTTATCCAAATGTGGTTGAATTAGTTCGTTGACAGCTGTCACAGTTCGTGAAATGCAGCAGTCCAGCGTTAGATGCGCGATATTTGATTGTAAATTCCTACGCCAGATCACACGATGCCCTGGATTCAATAATTCCAATCCATTCGTCTTAAAAACTGTATTCTTTTTTATTTTCCACCAATCGAGAGTTATTTTTAATCAGTTAAATTACAGTAGAAGCTTAAAACTACGAGCGTACAATCATCTGCATCGGGTCATTAACGTAGTCGACTTTTAGGCTGAGTTAGCAGCAAATCCGAATACTGGGCCTGAATAGGCCACCTGTTGCCGAATAGAAAATTTAAATACAAAGTTAACTCTTAACTGCTATTCCATTTTTTGGGCTTACTCACATAATTTCTGGCATACTGCAACGGGTGGGCTTCGACAGCATAAGGTCCGGCAGCTGGGAGTGCCACAGCTGCGTGGACAATCGGAGTAAGGCCACTTATATAGCCGGCATGCTCAGTATTAGCTGGAGCTTGGGCCGGTTGCGGAATCAATTTACCAATGAGTGGTGTAGCACCGGGTGCTAGTCCTGCTGCGGCGGCAGCTATAACCGCGAAAAGAATCACCTAAAACGTTAGTGTCACATGAGCACTCAAATGGATTCGAATTAACTTACGGTGCGGAGGAGCATCTTGTTCGTGGTTTATTACTTTGATAGTTCGCGTGTGAAACAAATTTGATGAGGAACCTTTAGATGCGGGTACTATTTATATGGTAGCTAAGGTAGCTGGCAGAATGGTTCTAGTTATTTTGTTTTGGTGCCAGTTCAAGGGCAATTGTCGAGTTAGTGTAAGGAATTCAAGAATTCATAAGAAAACTCGCGGAGCAACTTGTATCTGTTGCAACGAGTGCGAAGAATCGAAGAACCTGATGGAGAACCACACGGGCAACTGTGGAATGGTGAAGTGGTATTGATGTTGGGTGAATTAAGAATTTTTCCAGACTATGAGTATTGGAAACCGGCTGGACATGGTCCTCTTCACAGACAGAGATGAAATCTCAACAATTTGACCTTGCACTCAAAATTGCGGTACACACTGGCATCGGTAGTCATAGCCCGGCGAAGATGGTTGGTTTCCTTTCACTTTTTTGGTTTTGGTCACGTTTGTGTAGTAAACAATTATTTCGCTCAGGCACAGCTATGTCTGGTGGCCTGGAGTTTTGTTTTGAAGCTTACTCATGTCATTGTGTTGGAATTTTTTTTCTGTTTTCTTCGGTTTGAAGACCCTTATGCGGAAGAAACCTTCGAAATACCGTTGGCTTGGGTTGATTTAAACAAAATTAATGAGACGAACGATGGACAGAAGAACTAGTTTCGACATGGGAGATACTACTAGCACTTATGGATGAGGATGAGATGATTATCATAATAGAGTACACGAATGCTGGGTTTTCATGTCTAGATCGCATCAGTTTTATTCTAGAAATAATTATGAATTGCCGTACGTAAGTGCCGGTCAAAGAGTGCCGACAAGACAATGCATCTCATTCAAGTGATTATTTCATTCGTTTAGTCTTAAATGTTGAGAAAAGCAAATGCTAATGAAGGGTGGACCAATTTGCTCCGAACAGAGGACTCCACAAGGCTAGCCCATTCAACACATTTTATGTTATTTTTATGAAACTTCTTAGTCGTTCCAAGAGAGGTGGATAATTGTTAAGTCATAAAGTGCCGTCAATGTCAGCGCCTGGCATATCAGCGACTAGTATCTACAGTCTGCCAGCAACGTAGAAATTGATCCCATTTAGAACAGTGCTCATAAGAAACCTCTTCTGTGTCCTTCCCAACAAGTTCATTGGCAATTGGTATATCCCACGTTCCCATTGTGGGTTTAAACTTTCAATTGAAATTGGAAGAAACTTCGAAGTACCTTAGATATGATGAGGGGATTCAGTAAAGTCTTGCATGTCGCGATAGGTGACAGTTACAGGCTTTGTTACCAGCAGCTCTCTACACAATATAGTTTCCTTGAGATTACGAATGTCTCCACTTGGTTGACAGATGCTTGGATTACGTTAAGAAGCCAGGGAAACATCCCTATTTTGTCTTGAGATTATCGGCGAAGATTTGCCTTTAAAACTTTCTGAACTCATATTCCCACCAAAGAAAGTGTCCAATACAGGGAAAGCTGATTTCGGTTTACGCAGCCTTCAGTGCCCCGGCGTTATTGTGTCGGATGGCTTATCCATCAAATCGGAGTCAAAAGACAGTCGGCGCGCTATCAAATTGACTCAAGTGCATTCTGCAATTGAAACCACATGTTTCAAAAGATGGCCTTTAGAATAGAGCCCATAATATGGCTATGGAAGGAAGGAGATTCATCAGTAAATCAAGAGCAAAAGCTGCTCTCAGGGGGGTGGTTAGAGCAGCTGAATTGATTCCCGGTTGGGTGGGTTGTTCATTCAATCAAGTTACTTCTACGTAAGACGTGCCTGGAATTAGATCCTTACACCAGCAAAAAGCCGAGAACGTCTTGGAGATTTTCGACGCAACATATTTATTCATTTCTTTAACCGGGCATGATAAAACCAATGGTACAGCAACTTGATCTGAATTTTCATGGGCGTTCACGGAAGAAATATGTATTTCGAAACTTAAACAGGAAGTCGACCAAAGCAATGGGGGCAAAACAAAGCATTCCTCAACCAGCGTCTTATTCGCCAACATTCTACTTTTCAGCAGAACAAGTGAATCGTCTACGCCGAGTTCTACATATCGCTAAAACCTTGTCTGACGGAAGTATCATCTTGCTTACTTGGTAGAGGTGAACTTAGGCCTCTCCAGCTGCTTTCAATGCCGTACTCAAAGCGCATCACGTGCACTCAACTGCGGTGGACACTCATTCGCATTCATAAACACCTAACTAGGCTTTCGAACATGATTTCGATCAATAATATCCCTCCATGTCCTCGATTCTCCGATTCTTGTACTCTCCCCCTTTTATTTTCGAGAAGGTCTTCCCTCGTTTTCTGCTCGTGGACCTCACAAGCAGCTGCCGTCATTTGATGCAATACAGCCTTACACGATTTTCTTGTCGATGCGAAAAAAGTCACATCAAAAAAGCTTCTCTAATGACTCTTTGACAAGATTCCTATTAGTATCCTATGGTTTGTGTAAGGAAGTTTAAAGGAAACGCGATCGACAATTCTGACGGGTTCTTGGGATTAGTACTTTTCACAGTTGAAATTTTGTGATCTCCCTTGACTATGTAGTGCCTGTGATATAGTATACCTGGCCAACACAGAGTATTGACTCGAGTCAGGTTGGACATGTCGGACACCCAGAATGCTGGAGTAGTATCTTGTGATGATCGTAATGTGATCTGATTGACTGTTAATTGATTCGACGCGACGGTAGCCAACAGTTGGTTTTGAGTGGGCATTTAACTCTGCTAAAAAAATAGGGAAGCCCAATACATCTTGCTCTGATATTCGTGTTGTTCTAAGGCCAAGGATGCATTCGCAAAGGATACCATAATCGTCACCACAATTGATCTTAGATATTAGCTAGATGTGGGTGCATTACTGAGCTCTATGCCATTTCAAGTGATATAAGCTGGTTACATGAGGTCTATTTCGATCTTTTCGAGGAACTGTTTGCATTGTTCTTCCTAATAAGTCTCATGGGGCTTTTTTAAACAAAGTAAAGTTACGATATCTTCCAACATCTGCATGTAATATTCCTGTTCGAATTCAAAAGAGTCTTGGGCAAATTGTAGCAGCTTCTGAGAGCGCCATATGCGCTCACCACCCGAGAGAGAGGGAAGGACGATCTGACTGAGGACTGCTTTTATGAGGTCCTCTATAAACCGACAAGAAATTCCCTAAATATGACGTGAAAATAGTCTTTAGCGATTTTAATTCCAAGGTTATTGTGTTTCGAACTAAACACTTCATTAAACAAAAGAAGGGATTAGTAAAACAGTTAAAAATAACCTTCTTCGCCAGGCAGCTATCAGATAAAACGATAAAAATCAACACGTGGTAGAAAAATGGAAAAAGAAACGAGGTAAAGGGCAGATATAAGTCCACGTCCCTCAAACAACACCCAGTCCTTTCAGGTATCTCTAGTGGCTCACTCGAGCCAATGGTTTCGCTTTAATTTAGTTCAGCAACTACAATACGAAAGCATGAAACAGCGGATTGTTATAGTAATAATACTTTGTTGATATATCTTTCCGCCTCCGAATGGAAGTCTTTTGTTTTAAAACTCCCAGGTTATCGCTGCACCACTTAGCAAATACACATAGCCTGTATCCAAGAATGGCTCATTGGACACAGGTCCAATATCCGCGCTTCCTGCATGATATCTGAGGACTTTTTCGCAGCAACCCAGTGACATATATTGCTTGTTCTTAAATTGCGCCAATTTTTGAAAAGTATTTGCAATATCAGGCCTCCAATATTGCCATCGACATCATACATGTATATTAGCGAGGACATCAACTAGAATCTCATCGGATTCAATTGTATCTGCACCAGTATATCTTGATCAGCGTATAGTCCTGAGCACTTCGATATAGTTCCAGGAATTTAATACCTCGTGGGTAAACTATTTGATATGGCAACGATTAGTATAAGGCCTCGTAGAAGTAGCATCTTCCGACAGGTGCTGGTTCCTGAATTGACGAGAATGAGCCTCTGCAGCCGAACATCTTGCAGCTCTGCTAATAAGTCCTACTTCACGCCTCCCCGTGGCGCCATCTGGGAATCTCACTAGAGGTTGCGAAGTGAAAGGGGCAAATGGCGAGTTTCCTGCGCCATTAACCAGGATTAGTGTCGGAAAAACAAAACAAGACCTTATCCGGGCTACTTCGACATATTTGGAGCTCAGGCCGGAAAGGATTTCCAGGACTTAGTCAGGGTCTTGGAAAAGAGATGGTGGCGGACGAGCCCTACAAGGGCCAACGGCAGCGCTCACATTCCGGAACGGGTTACAGGCTTCGGTGTAACCGACCTCTCGTCCTAGGGCACTCAAAATGGAACTGGTCCTCCAGGTTGGGGGTTGTGCCACCGGGATAACTGCCCGGCCATTTAAAAAAATTAAGTTACGAAGCATCAACAAGCCTCGGATATGGACGGATCTACTGCTGACAACCCACGCTAACGATTTAAGGACAATGAGCTTCGGATATGCACGTGGAATGTTAGATCCCTTAATAGACCACCTGCAGCCGAGCAACTAGCGGTGGCCCTAGACTGCTGCAAAGCAGACATAACCGCCATCCAAGAAATGCGATGGGATGGGCCGGACAAAAAGAAGATGAAAAACTGCGACATCTACTACGGCAATTGCTATCGACGGCAAAAGCAGCGCTTATTTGGATGCGGATTTGTTGTCGGAGGCAGACTAAGACAAGAAGTCCTCAGCTTCCGGCATGTGAGTGAGCGCCTCGTAGCAATCCGCATCAAGGCTAAATTCGCCAACATAAGCCTCATATGCGCGCATGCCCCCACAGAGTAGAAAGATGATGACACCAAGGATGCCTTCTGCGAGCTCCTCAACAAGACCTACGAGCAATGCCCTAGCTATGACATTAAAATTGTCCTCGGTGATTTTAATGCAAAGCTAGGAAGAGAGGGTATCTTTGGTGGAACAATCGGAAAATATAGCCTGCACAACACCACCTCCGATAACGGATTCAGGCTAATCGACTTTGCGGCGGGGCGAAACATTGTCGTGGCTAGCACGCGGTTCCCACATCTCGACATACACAAGGGGACTTGGAGAACTCCTGATCAATCAACAGTCAACCAGATTGATCACATTGCGATCGACGCAAGACACTCCTCCAGCATTATGGATGTCCGTACGTTCCGAGGAGCCAACATCGACTCAGACCATTACCTTGTTGTAGCCAAGGTACGGTTGCGGATGGACGATGATGACCAACAATTCCGTCCACCCGACCTGGATGAAGTGAAGTTAGCCATATCGAAGCTTAAGTCCAACAAAGCTGGTGGAGCGGATGGCCTGACTGCCGAGCTCTTCAAAGCGGCAGGCGATGACTTGGTAAGGAGAATACACCAACTTATCTGTAAAATATGGTCGGACGAAAGTACGATCGATGAATAGAACCTCAGCATTGTTTGTCCGATTCTCAAGAAAGGAGACCCTCTGAACTGCACCAACTACAGAGGCATCAGTCACTTCGCCTATTCATCGATTTTAAGGCCGCGTATGACAGCATCTATAGAGACGAGCTCTATAGAGCAATGTCTAGTTTTGGCATCCCTGCCAAACTCGTCCGTCTGTGCAGGATGACGATGGAGAATGCACGCTGCTCCATCAAGGTCGGTAAAGATCTCACCGAGACCTTTGATGTCCAGAAAGGATTTAGACAAGGCGATGCGCTGTCATGCGATTTTTTCAACATCGTACTTGAAAGAATAGTGCAAAACTCACGAGCAAACACAAGAGGCACTATCTTTCAAAAGTCCGTCCAACTACTCGCATACGCCGATGATATTGACATAATCAGGAGAAAGCAGCGTGATGTCAGTGGCGCTTTCGCGAGTATTGAGACGAAAGCGGCGAAAATGGGTTTAGCGGTCAATGAGGGCAAGACCAAGTATATGCTGTCAAGCGAAAAGGACACTGAACACCGACTTCTCGGACAGAAAGTCACCTTTGACAGATATACCTTTGAGGTAGGTAAGGACTTTGTCTACCTAGGCTCCGCTATAAATACAGACAACGACACCAGCGCTGGGATCAAACGGAGAATATCTCTTGGCAATCGCTGTTTCTTTGGGTTAAGAAGGCAATTGAGTAGCAAAGCCCTCTCTCGGACAACAAAAGTCACCCTTTATAAGACTTTAATAATCCCGGTCCTGCTCTATGGCGCAAAGGCATGGACATTATCAAAAATGGATGAGGGTGTTCTTGGTTGCTTCGAGAGAAAAATTCTTCGGGCGATCTTCGGTCCCGTCTGCATTGACGGTGAGTGGAGGAGGAGATACAACGACGAACTGTATGGACTGTACAGCGACATGGACCTAGCCAGAAGAGTGAAGATCCAATGACTGAGATGGCTGGGTCATGTAGAGCGCATGGACACCAATGCTCCGGTCCGAAAAGTATTCGAATCCGCCCCCGAGGGACAGCGCAGTAGAGTAAGGGCAACACTCAGGTGGCGCACGCAAGTGGAAGAGGACCTCAGCCAACTTAGCTTGTGATACTGGAGGCAGCTAGCCAGGGATCGAGCTGGCTGGAGAAGCTTGTTGACTGAGGCCCAGGTCCACCCCGGACTGTAGCGCCACCTAAAGTAAGTAAGTAAGGGTGAACTATTTGATGTTTTTGTGAAAGTCATAGCCTTTCCCTCGAATATGCTTTCGTCAGATTTTTTCGATTGAATACCTTGGCTAGGATCTGCAGTCACGACATGTAGCTCCGAATCGAAAGTTCCTACATAGTTCAATTGCTTACCTTTATAAGCCCACTGCTCATAAGGACTGTGGCCTCTAAGTCTACTTGAAAGCCTATGTCTACTTTTGCAAGCATTGGCAAAAAATACGTTTTAACCGCTTTAACAGGCAGATGGCAAATGTTCTATTCAATCATTCGGCAACCCAATTCTGACCTGGAATCCAAGGACTAGTCAACCTTCTTCCAACACCTTGATGATATGAATAACTATCGGATTTCATGTTATGGTATTCACTAGAATAAACAGCTTAAATGCCTCAAGGACCCCGAAAGAAATACACTTCATACCACCTCGTGCTATTGTCTATGAAGGCAGCAACAGTTTTTACACGGGCCGAAGATTTCACATTAAAGAAAGTTATTACGTCAACATGGACGATCTTGGGTGTTTCTGTGCACGGTTCACATTTCTCTGACAAAGGCATTATTCAGTTTTCCTTTAAGGCCCACTAAGCTTCGCGATGTATCAATTACAATATAATTGTAAGAAGTCCTTCGAATTAAAACGTTCCATTCTTTCATGTCGATTTAAAAGTTCGGAGCACTCAGGTTCAAAAACTACTTTCGCACACGTAGAATTCTCATGGCCGAAATAAAGGAAACCTCTACGATTTCCAATCACTGATCTATTTCCATGTTCATCTCGAATGTAATCATTGGCTTACCCTTTCATTTGTCATCAATAAATTTACAAAACTCTTTCTCCCTACCTCAGTGGACGCCCTACTTGCGACATTCAACCTTACACTTGAGGCGTCCCACATGTATTGAAAGAATCCTCACACACCACACGATGTTCTGTGCAACCTAGGTCAATGATCCACGCCTTGTTTATTGGTGTCACTTCAGCACAAAAAATATTATCGATATTTCTTGCCACCGTATGATTGACTTCGTACGTTTCATCTCCTGGTCGAAATTCTTCATCGGGTACTTACTGCTATTTGTGCCCTTGTACATCACACTCAAAGCATTTGATACCACCGTCCTTCAGCCACCCCGATCAGATCTAGGCCGATTATCTCCAGACTCAATCGCACATTGCAAAATTTTCATACGAAGGAGGACGACTGTAAAGAAGCATAATGATCAGTAAATTTCCATTTTTAAATAGCGTGGCGTACACAGCAGTCGCCATATAATACTTTCACACCGCTGCATTATCCGTTCCAGCAACGTCGCCTTGCCGATCCCTTCGATGTTTAGATTCCCTTCAGTTTCATCCACATATCGGCGGAAGTTTCGAATCCACGGACATATTTTTATTTTGATGGCTGATGGCTAGATAACACCAAATGGGCCTCAGCCTTTCTACCATTTCTTATTTCCCCAAGGTATTCGATGGCGCAAGCATATAAGGTCTATATTGAACTGGGTTTCAACCCGCCCCAAACAAAGAAAACTCTGGGGCTAGGGTCCTCAGAAGAAACCAAACCACCCATAGCTCGGCTCCGCTATCTAATCCAACAATGATGCCAGCACCAATAATCACTTACTAGTCACTGCTTTCGTGGGCATGTAAGGGAACCAAGTAGTAGTAAAGCCCTCTCACCAGCTTTCAAAAGACTTTACACCTGATTTATCCTAGTCTTGCTTTATGAAGCGAACCTTGGACACTGACGAAAGTGTGACGCATGGAGGGAAAAGTTTTTCATGTATTTTCTCACGTCGTCATTTGGATCAATGGATCATGGAGGAGATTTTGCAACAGCGAACTTTTCCGGTTTAATAGCGACGCTGGCTTCGTCAGTAAAGCTTGAATTACCCAGGGGAACAATTTTGTTGGCGGCATGTAATCTGGAACTATAGTCTATTCCAAATTGGAGAGTTTTGATATGATCTGGGTCTGAGACTCACAAAGAGTCTCTTGGTCTCTCTTTTAACTATTTCTGTATTACCCTTAGAGATAAGGTTTGCAAGGGCTCATTATTAAGATAATCTTACCTAACCCAATGTAACTCGTTGAGAATGAAACCTTTACAATAAGAAGAACAAAAAAAATGCTCCCTCTGTGTAGACATTTTTCCATTTTCCCAACGCGTATCTGTCTATTTCTAATGACAGATACTTAGCACAAATAAATACATGAGCACTTAATTCAGTGTGTTGTCTCCTCTCTCCATGCGATTAAAAGTTGGTAGCGTAGATGGCTAGATTATTTGTCTGCGAAAATGTATCTGATACTACACAATTTTGCGGAATATTAATCAACCTTCAAGCGATAACCTCCAGACGCATTGAATGGCCGAATTTGACTGTGATATGCATTACAGCAAACATTAACATACTGAGCCAAATATCCACTACATTACCATGAATGTCCATGCTTAAGTGCGTCATATGAATTTCAGAAAGTCTCATAAATATTAAGAAAATTATGAAAGCCCTACGACTTGTATTTCAGCAGACATACCCCCTCACCGCAGTCTTTAGAAAACCTTTAGAGAATTCAATTGTCTCAACATCCAAGCTGCCTCCTCTTAAAAGTACGAGTACTCGAATTGTTGCAATAATGAAAGGAATTATCTTCCAATCTCTTAGGGGGAAGGCTTTCAGACAAATCAAAATGATGTAACCAAACGTCAGGAACGTAATAGAGAAGATATGAATACAGTGTGTCACAGCATTCAAAGATAAGCAAATTGGCATTTTCTCCAATCAATACTAAATAATCGCCTACACAGGGTGGTCCACGAATGGATAAACCAGTACAAACACAATTTGATTCCTTTGGTTCTATTCATCACTATTCGATCTCGTCCTCGTAATGACTGTTCTTTCTGGTCGGTCCTTCTGCTCGTCCTTAGTACGACTGTCATCTGCACACAATGGGTAACGTTGAAGAGTTTTGTTCCAATCATTATTCAGTCCCAACGAACATCTGCTGAGGAATTTGTATTGAGCTTAAGTGCGTCGTATCGATAAATGAGATGGTTCAGGATCTATAGTTAGTTTCATACTCGTATCTACGTTCGAATGTGTTATGACATTATGAACTACCTCACTGGGTTAGATACGAGTACCTCGGCTTTGTGGGAACTTGGAGCAGAGAGGTCATGTACTTTAGAATTTACATAACATAATAGGACTACCCCTTGAAGTTTTAAATGATTTACCATGGATTGATAGGAACTTTGTTTTTAAGAAGAATCTCCGGAAGCAGGGGGTGGTTAGTAATGCCCTCAGGTAATAACCATACTTCTATAACCAAACAGTGTTCTTCAGTGATTTGCTTACAAATGTGGGTGTGTTTCGATGTTGCTGACGGGCAAGGGTGGATATACAAAGATTTGTAATTTGAATTGAAAGGATTTAATTATTTTGTGAATTAAATTGGATGAATGTGACGTATTCAAAGTGCTTACCTCAGTGTCGACGTAATGCTTCTATGAAGTAAGCGCCACCGTACAGTCCACTTAAGTCATTTATTTTAATTAGTCAATGATACGAGAAAGTATCTTTCGAGAAAGCTCGGGTACTGGGTTGGGTTAATCCAGTTTATAGAAATGCCAATCTTCTTCTTCCATCATGAACCATACTTACATAGATGGCACAATAGTCTGGGAACAAGGACGAAGATAATTTGGTAACTTTTGCCAGATGTCTGTAGTTGGGCAAACGAATTTGGCGTCATCTTTGGTGCGTCATTTAAGATAAGGTCATCCTCTATGCGTTGTCCCTCCGGTGTGGAGTTCCGGGCATGGGCGCCGATGTACCTAGTCACCAGGTTCTGTCGATGTCGGGATCGCTCTTAAAAGTCTGCTCCACGTCTCCCTCTGTGCCGTAAGGTAGGACAGGGATTTTCGGTTTCCAGTATTAAGTCTGAAAGGGGGCTTTATCATTTCTTGCCTTCTATATCTAAATAGGAAGCAATTACAGGTGCGATCCTTAGCATGATTTCCGTACTGGTGTCGTTCTCAAAGTTAATAGCGGAGATAAGGTCTTTTACTTAAGGGTGGTTCCTTTAGAGGTACTTTTCAAGTGAGGATTTCATGAGAGATCTCGTATGCGTCGTGTCACACTGATATGCTGCCTTTGTTAAGTATTATTTTACAATTACAAAAGCAGAGAATCTACAAATTAGTCTAATTCGTGCAAATTCGAATCCAGTCGACTTTCCCGATCGTCTCCGTTGGGCTTTTATAAATCTCCAACAAGATCCACTCTTTTTGACCAACATTTTTTAGCGATGCTGCCCATTTCTGGTACGTCAATAAGCAAAATAACCATATTTGAGGTACGGAGTAACCTGGAGAGGTTCAAAAGCTGCATTTCGTCCAGATAAAACAATGATTTGGTGTGAATTGTGACCCACATTTCTTCAAAACTGAGGTCAGCTGGAACGTAAATGTGAATATTGACTATTTGCTGACTGAAATTATGGGCCATGTTGGCGACGATTGAGTTCTACAGAAATAGTGTAGGCACTGAAAGATGTCAACAGTGTTGCGAGTGTTTTCTACACAACAACTGTGCTTACCTCTAGGTGGTAATCATCGGAAATGGTCGGTGTCCATCCAAGCTATACTTGCTTAACTTATAACCGCGAGTGCTGGCCAACAGATACAAATAGCAGCACTATATACGAGACAGTGGATGAATTCCCCATATGGCATTTAAGAAAACGAACTCTGCATATGCACGTGAAATGTCCCTTAATAGGACACGTGAAGACGAAAAACTAGCGGAGGCCCTAAGCTTCTGCAAAGCAGACATTACTCCTCTCCAAAAATGGTGTATAAAGGGTGTTTTTTTAAGAGCTTGAAAACTTTAAATAATAATACAAGACAGAAATATTATTGGAATGAATTTTTTATTACTATAATCTGGTAGATAATTTCATTTCATTTAGTCTTTAAATATGATTACCGGCATATGCCCGCCACGGCTACGAGTTATATGGTCTTTTCGATCAGTCCAATTTTTCACTACTTTTTCCAATAAATCTGGCCGTATTGCATCAATGGCTTCAAGAGTTGCTGGTTTGCCGGCATAAACCAATGACTTAACATACCCCCACAGAAAGTAATCGAGAGGCGTTAAGTCGCACGAACGAGGGGACCAGTTAACAGGACAACTTCTGGAAATAAAGTTGACACCAAATTGATTTTGCAATAAATTGATAGTTAAGCGCGCTTGTTGGAACCAAATGTCGTCGATGTTTAGCTGATTAGTTTTTGGAAACAAAAAATCAGTCAGCATGGCTCGGTAGCGCCCGCCATTAACCGTAACGAAATTTCAGCTTCTTCTTCAACATTTCGCGCTACAGCATTAATATTCTCGTCGGTACGCACATTTCTTTGTCTTGTTGATGGTTTTGAATCGAGAAGAGTAAAATTAGAGCGAAGACGATCAATAACTGCACGAACTGCTTGCTCACTAGGCCGATTTGTTGACCGTGAAATTGACGAAGTCACGAACAGATTTATTTTTTTTCAAAGTAAATTTCCACAATTTGTTGAACAGAAGTGTCAACACAGTTTGACATTGACAGCTGTCAAACCATAGACAACAACCATCAAAACTTTTCATGCAACTAAAAAAAACACCTTTTATAAATCAGCTGCTCACGAGCTCTTTGAGAAGAAGAGGTGGGAGAACACCGGAAAAAGAAAGAAAGTAAAACCGACGCCGTTAGAGACGAACAAGGGAACATCGTAGTAGAGTCGCAGTCGATGCTGAGGATTTAAAAATATCATTTTTGCAGACTGTATAACGGCGATGAGAAACCAAACACCGCTGTCAAGCAGAATGCAATTTTCGAAGTAGGCGATGTAGATTGTAGACCAATAGTTCCGTCGATCCGACTTGGATGAAATGAAGATTACAATATCCAAGCTTAAGTCCAACAAAGCTGCTGGAAATGCCGGTCTGATTGCCGGTGATGACTTGGTAAGAAGCATACACCAGCTAATCTGTGAATAAGGTTGGACGAAAGTATGCCCTATGAATGAAACCTCAGCATTGTTTGTCTAATCCTCAAGAAAGGAGTCCCTCTAAACTGGGCCAATTTCGGGGGCATCAGTCTTCTTAACATTGCATACAAGTGTGAAGGCCTGAACGGTTCATGAGCTTCAAATCGATACACCCCAATTATTCACCGACTTTAAGGCCGCGTATGATACCATCTATAAATATGAGCTTAATAGCGAAATGTCTAGTGTTGGTATACCTTGATAGTTCGCTGTGTTTTTTTTAATTTATCAATATCGTCCATAGAAATATGGCGATATATGAGGCCTGTCGGATCTATGAAGGGGTGATATTTTCCAAACACGGTTTCGAGGTGAAGATTCGATAGACGATGGACTTTCCACACACTGAAAGGAGGTATTCAGCATATGAGCAGAGGTTCTTAGACATTTTAACTTTATCTAGGATTTATTAGGCTGAATAATTCATTAAGTTTGGCGGTGGGATGTTGTTTCTCTTTATAATTTAGAAGTCTGCAGGAAAAGCCTTTCCAGAATAATAGCCATGACTATGGTTATAGTATGAGGTTTCCTTCTACATCCTTTCAGATTTTTATTCGGGCTTTACAGCTCTGTTGTGTTAGTTTAGTTTCTTGATGTTTAGTTCCGAATTTCATTTTCTACTAGCACATCTCTAAGATTGCGATCAAGCGATTCTTGTTCTTTTCCGCTTATGGAGCCTGTGTTCCTTCTATTCTGCTCGTAGAGGTCGCGAGCTTTTTTCATACCTTTCTGCGGAGTGACTCTGTCTTGTCTGCCTTCCTTATTAAATCAGGAGTTTGCTTGTAGGGCACTTCAGAGGCGGTCTGCCTTATTGTTCCTTATTACGGATCTCATTGACTGTTTGTTGACCGTATTCCTAAATAGACACTCGTTGCTTAGCTTGACATTAAATTGTGACAATAATGGTGATTGTCACTGCATATTTGAAGTATTGGCGTAGGTTGCGACTATCATCCTTTTGTGCAAGTTGCCTATAGCACCTTCTATAGAAAATTCCAGAGTTTTTCATGCTCTTTTGGTCTGTTCAATCCCATTGCGGATCAGAAGATTATTGGTCTATTGTCATTTGCCAGGGTCGTCAATAGTGTGTTCGTGATAATCCGAGGCTATTAACAGCCACTAAAAGATGAGTCAAGCACTACTCCATGAATTTGGTTCTTGCCCTGCTGGTCCAGTCAAGGTTATGAGACAGTTTACAGCTTCTAGATCAATTGCCGCGATGGACCTATTTCTACGTTTTTCTACTTATCTTATTCTTTGGTGCCTGAGTGCTCTCAGATTAGATTAGGAAGTAAGCGACAATCGCCAGGTTGCCAACTGGCGTAGATATGACTAAATATCGTGTTCAATTTATTTCTTCGTGGTAGCCACCGGTATTGACAGGTTACAGTTATACGTGACATTTTTTCTCAAATTTTTTTTTTTATTTTTCTACCTAGTCGAGTCATAAATACTGGTACACAACTGAACTCACTCATTACGAATGCAACACTGTGCGCATCCATTTCGTATTGATTGCGATTTGACAGTTGATATTTATGCTTCATTGTGACGTAAAAAGTTTTTGACATAAATTGCTTACAGTCATGGAATGGGGCGACATCGAAAATCGTATTGTTGTAGTTGGCCTACTTAAATGCAACATGGAAAACGGCGATATCCTTAGGACGCTGCGACCGCTTGGAACCCATTGTGAAGTCTCTCAACCAATCAATATTCAATAACAAGCCATGGACTTTCCAGCAGGACTCTGCTCCAGCTCACAAAGCAAAAACGACTCAACTGTGGCTCAAAAACAACGTTCCGGACTTCATATCAATGGATGATTGGCCAGCTGGTAGTTCAGACCTCAACCCGTTGGATTACAAGTTTTGGTCCGAATTAGAGGGCATGGCTTGCTCTACTCGACACTCAAATATTGAGTCGTTGAAGCGAGCCCTTGTCCTTGTAGTGGACAATTTCCCCATGCATGAAGTACGTCTCGCAATCGATGAGTGGCCACATCGTCTTGAATCGTGCTGGAAGGTAAATGGAAGTCATTTCGAATAAGTTGTTCTAAGATTTGAAGCCATTGAATAGCCCAAGAAAAAAAAATTGTTTAAATATTGATTCGTTTTCATATGGCGCTGATTTTTCTGTGTAACAGTATTTTTGTCCCTACTAGGTACATAGTCTCTTTGTAACTCTTCTCTTTCTTCTCCCAGCGATGCTCACATCTCTCTAACCCGTCCAAATAGTACTTGCCGTTTTTCTCTGCAAAATTTTTGTTCATGAATGTGATTGCCTCCTCATTTGATGAAAATCTCTGTCCTCCGAGCGCAGTTCTTAGATGAGGGAACAAAAAGAAGTCGCTTCGGGCTAGATCTGGTGAATAAGGCAGATGGTCAAGCAGTTCAAACCGTAATTCATGAAATTTCGCCATGGCAACCGCTGAGGTGTGAGACGGCGCGTTGTCTTGGTGAAACTGGATTTTCTTTTTCTGCAAATATGGCCGTTTTTCCGCAATTTCCGCCTTCAGCTTGTCAAGTAATGGTGCGTAGTATGCTCCTGTAATGGTTTTTCCTTTTTGAAGATATTCGATTAAGATATGTAACTCCTTTACTATCCTAAAAAAACAATTGCCATCACTTTCTCAGCCGAAAAAACAGTTTTTGCTTTTTTGGAGCCGGCTCGACCTTTGCTGTCCACTGTTTTGACTGAATTTTTGTTTCGGGCATATAATGATCCAAGTTCCATCTACAGTAATTAATCGGCCCCAAAATTCGGATTTATTGCGCCTAAATTGCGCCAACAGAGCGTTGGAAATGTTCATTCGAACACGGTTTTGGTCTAATGTAAGCAAACGCTGCACCCAACGAACGGACAGCTTTCTCATGTCTTAATCTTGATTTAATATGTAACAAACACGTTCTTTTGACACTTTCATGACCTCTACTATCTCTCACACTTTAATTCGGCGGTCGTCTAACACCATTTGGTGAACTTTAGCAATGTTATCGTCAGTGGTTGCAGTTTTTGGACATCCCGAACGTTCATCATCTCCCAACCTCTTACGGCCACGTTTAAATTCAGCTGCCCAAAATTTCACTGTGGTAAATGATGGTGCACATTCCCCATACACAGAGTCCAACTCATTTTCGATTTGCGTAGGCGTATTGCCTTTCAAAAACAAGAATTCAATAACAGCTCGATACTCAATTTTTTCCATTTTCACAAAAAACACTCACATCGACTCACTCAAGCGACTGCCAACTAAGAACTGCGCGTCCAAAATGACTGAAACTTCGGGAAGTAACAGTCAAAAGATGCACAACTAGCATTCACTAGCTTTTATTGACGATTGACGCTATCTTTACATTGCGGTTGGAAACTTTTCAGACAACCTAAGCGCGAGTGTTGAGCATCAACAGTCAGCAAAGCTTAATTTAATGTACAAGCTAGTTACACGTATTGCAGCTGAAGTTCATTAAGATTAACCACAGTACTCATATCTCCAAAGCGAGTTACTGGCTTCGGAATAGTCTCAACAACTCCTATGACGCCAATATCAGGTACCGAAAACCAGTGACAATGCTGCAAATGGGTTGGTGTACTGAATTTCACTCAATCGCCACCAAGAGATCACTATGTCACTTGCCAGATCCACAAGAATGGGGACCTTCTCAAGTGCGCCAACTATAGAGGTATAAGCCTTCTCAATACCACTTACAAAATTTCATCTCCCATGATGTGAACATCAGAAATCCTTCATCAACAACCTGATTGGGACCTATCAGTGTAGTTTTGGCAGATCCACGGAAAACCATAAGAGGTCTCAATCAATGCGCACCACCTCTTTAATGATTTAAAGGTCGCATATGACAGCATCTGTATAGATGAGGTATACTTGTATAGAACCGTGTGTAGTTCTGGTATCCTTGTCAAACTCGTCCACCTGTTCTGAATGGGGACGTGTTATGTGACTTCTTTTACTTCATATTTGAAACAATTGTGCCAACACCAGAGACACAATTTTTCAAATCTCTACGATAAAATTGACATAATTGGAAGTATCCCTGGAGGTTCAAGCCTACGGTGCGTCTTGGCACGAGATATCAAAACAATGCGTTGATCAGTGCCCACCAGTAGCAAGTTCGAAGTCGTGTGTAAGACACAAACTTCCCCTTTGGTGAACGGTCGAGGCTATCTAGTACCTCAGCCATTTTGTGGATCATGGAATCCGGTTGCTGTGCAACTCCACATCGAATAGACCAATTCGTTCCATAGAAATCAAATAATTGAGCACGTGTCGTAGTACGCTACAACATATAGTATTCAACCATGAGATGTTTTAGCATCATTCGGTCTACTCTCCAGCAATCAAATGGCTAAGCAGTGGTCGTAGCAGGCTATGACATATGTTCAACCGTCAGATGTTCAAGCACCATTTGGCCTACTCTCCCCAGGACTGGCGGACTTTGGCACTTAAGGCTTACTCAACTTACTATAAAATTCCACCCGCTAACTGAGAATTCCACTGACATCGTAGGTCTCACCATTGAAGATGATGCCCATAGCATACAAGTCCCTAACATCCGAATAATTTGGGCACTCACAGAGAACATGCAGGCAATCCTCATGGGTAGCTCCAAATGAGCAGCTCGCCACCCTGCTAAGTCCTCTTTTATGCAAAAATGCATTAAGAGAGCCATGCCCGGTCGACAAAAAGCCTAGGCTGAGGATAAAGCTCCGTTCAGGAAACTCCCGCATAGTCAGCACATCCCTTAGAAAGCTGTAAGTAACCCTGCCATTTTCGCTAGCGTCCCATCTAGATTGCCATCTAGATACAATACATGTATTAAGCAAGGCTTTACACTCCCTCCGGGATAGGCCATCCACTTCACTCTGGGAAACCCAATCTCGCGCGTTTAATGGAAGACCTTTTCTGATCTTGAAAGCAATACCACGACATGTCGCCTCTTGATCGAGAGGTGGCACTCCCAACAAAACTTGCATTGCCTCTGTGGAGACAGTGTGGTACACAGGTAGGCAACCGAGCAAAGCGACTCTTTGGAAATCCAAAATCCGACGGCAGCCATCTACAGTCATAGCCCTGTTATATCAGGGCTGTTGCACAGGCAACAAAGAATAAAGCTACAATATAATATCAAGGAAGTATGGGACTTTTTCTATACGAAAAAACTATACAAAGTAAGCGGCAACATTCCATTAGTCATGGAACTGGGCATCAGTCACTTGAGACGGCCAGGAGAGGAGCGAATGGACATCAATGGTCGGGCCCGCATCGTCTTAGAATCTAACCCGGAAAAACAACACAATAGAGTGAGACCTTGCCTTAGGCATGCACGATAAGAGTCTCTTTACCTATTTGGAGTGCTGCGCTCAAGGCAGATGGCGAGGCATCGTATTTGTTGGGGAGAATTGTTGGTTGAGGTCCAGGTTGATTTGGGACTGCAGCGCTACCCAAGTTGACCAAGCATGAACCAGTCTTATTCAAATTTTTCCCCTTGTTATCGTGGCTGGACTTCTATCATAAGTCATGAGGCTTTCTGTCTAGTTTTCCCTTGGATGCTGCCGCTCTGTTGCATTTTAGGCGGGAAAAGATTCGCTCCCTAGATTCGTCATAGTCAACCCGCGTATACTCAGTATACTCCTAATATCTCGCGCCAAATTGTCATATCTGTAGAAATAGTCTCCAGTTTTTAGAAGATTAGTAAGAAACCCGAATTGTTTCGACAGTTGTTGCCTTTAATTCATGGAACATCACAAACATTACGAATTTTTAGCGCACTTAACTGCACTGTGGCCCTTTACACTACTTCTGTGTTGTGTATGCTCCGCTCGTATATGCGTTCAGAATATTGGAAGCTTGAGGTGCTGTGTAGACATATCCGATTCGTAACCAGATGCTAATATCAATCCCATTTCTGTGTTCTAGGTACACCCTGGCGATCGATCAGTTTATTCGCTAAAGTAGGTTAAAGTAGTAGTTGTCACAGGACGTCAAGTCTGTATCTTTTGTTAGGAAAGAGCTTCATATACGATATATTCGTAGAGAATGTCTAATAACTGAAAATCTCTTCATGCCATTGACTCTCGTCTTCGTCCTTAATCCTGTCAAATCTGTGATTGTTTAATGCATTGCTGAAAACATCTCTTTTATACTGAGGGTCTAGCATCTAAGTAACTGCTATTCAAACACCTAAGCCATATGCATAAGGCACGGTTCAACCGACCTTCATCCTGAAGACTAGTTAAATTCTGTGAAAAGTCAGTCATACTGTCGCAATACCGAAATACTGCACAAGAAGATGTTCTGCTGTCAATGAGCAACTAAAACCTAAACTACGAGTATCTTTGAGGGTATGAAAAAATCTTGACAGCGGTGTTTATATTGAAATTCCAGGAGAAGGTCATCTCCAACTGACTATCTATGTATGCTGCCTAATATATTTTGTACATTATGACTTCTCGAAGTACGCATCTTACTCAAATTACCTGGTTATCTGGCATTAAAAAGCCTAAGAATCGAGTCGCCCGAAATAGTTGCTTCACAAACCACTCTTACGAATGAACAAATCGTATCTAAATACGAGAGTTCTTTGTTGTCGCCAAAAAAAACGTCTGCAACAGAATCACTTAAAGAGTTTCAAATAAATGTTATGATGACAGTTGGAGATGGGACTGCCATTTCAATCCCACAAAGCAACACCCTTAACACGTTCTTCTTCGGTTCTAAATAAACAACCGCAACAAGGAGTTTCTTAAGAACAAGATCCCAATCAGGGCTCCAATCAACGCCACCATCAACAACTCGGCATTCAATTCACCATGACTCGGGTGATTTTTCTTCTCCGATCTATTTATTCAAATTGCCTAGCAGTTACATAAAGCAGAGCTTAAGATGCTTGTCTGGCTGATGATGTCTACAAATGGGATTCCTGTGTAGGACGCTGATTCTAGGATGAACTACAAAAAGAACCCAAACACGATTGCTACGTTCTTAAGCCGACAAATCCCTGTCAGCGTCAGCGTCATAGTGAGTGTTGTGTTTTGGTGTCAGTGTCAGTGACTTGACTTGAACCACACCTTTTACACTTTGGTGTGTATCTAGTATCTATAGGTATTGCCCTCGCGTTGTATCAAATAATACACCCACATCTGGATTCTGGAACACAAATCCTTGCAAAGTAACTAAAAGAATACCGACAACAGATAACATCTAGCTTTGGCGCGTCCTATAGGTGCTCTCAAGAAATGCGGCCACATTAATTGTCACATTGTTGCCGACAAGCTAGTGGAGATCTAATCGAACACACGCATTTCCAGATGGCGTGCCTTTAGTCATGAGGTCTTTCATTTTATGGAACCGGAATGGTGTCTCATTTGCACTAGATTTACGCGTCCAACTACTATAAACATCAAGCCGAGTGGAATTGTGCGAAGGAAACAGGACAAGGGAGTGCAACTACGAGTACATAGAACATCAGTCGCAAATGAAATCATGTTCATGGTCATCACTGTTTCGATATATCGTATAGTATTGTGCGTGTGCTCTGTGATCAGGGAGAACATTTCCGAAATGAAGAAGCGGAGGAAGACGAGGAAGTTGGCCTGATCATTGAGTAAACAATGAACTCCAACTGAGAGTATATAAGAATCGACGCATTGCCAATGAAAGACATCAGTCAGACTTGATAGTTCTATCAGAGTTCAGCACAGACCTTCAAGAAGTCATATTCCATTCTCAATTCAAAAATGTTCAAGTTGGTAAGGGTTTTTGAATACGAAAATGAAAATGTTCGTAAAGTTCAACATTTTGTTGTTTGTTGTTCTTTTGTTTCAGGTGGTGCTGTCAGCTCTTCTCGCTATTGCCGCTGCAAAGCCAGGCCATATCGCTATCGAAACCGTTTCCACTCCAATCGTCAAGAGAGCCATTATCCAGGAGTCAGGTCATGTCGAAGTTCATGAACCAGCATTGGCGAAAATTGGTGATTTCGTAGAGAGTGTACCAACTGCAGTGTCCCATCAAAGTTCAACAGTCGTACACAGTCGGGCTAACCAAGTTACACCAATTGTTGCACCAGCTGTACGGACCTACTCAGCTCCAGTTGTGAAAACCTATGAAGCTCCTGTTGTGAAGGCAATCACTGCTCCTGTTATTGAGGGTGCTCCGTTGATAAATGCCGCTGGAGCTGCTATCGTCCAAACACCATATCTTCGTTCCCTCGACGGTTTGACCGCTTATGGATACACCTATGCTCATGGAGCACCAGTGTTATACTCAGCTCCATTGGGCTATGCATCAGGAGCAATCTACAGAAGTTTTTAAGGTTTTCAAGGAGGACTGACAAGAGACATTTGCAAAGACTACGCGTATGCAATTGACTGATGCGAGAGGGTATCTATTGTTCCTATTACCTAAAAAATTCTGGAAAGATTAGAACCGTTTTCGTTTACTTCCGATGAAAAATAAATGAAAGCTTGTCTTTAAGAAAATTTTAAGTGTTTTAATTTAGAAAGACTCAAGATACCATAGTGACCAAGACGATCGACGATGAGAAAACTGCCTTTAGTTCGCTCCGAAATGTTTCTCTGAATCGGTGCTCGACCGTATACGACGGTCTATACGTTCGCATAGGATTTGCTGCACGGAATGCAAGACTGTCAGTGGGGTTTTTGTGCTTCGCCGATAGAGTCGATCAGGCGCTGATTGCGTTAAGAAGGTTTAACGGTAAAAACGAAGCATTAAGGTAGTTTTGGTTGATCCCCAGCTACTGAGATTTTATTTTTTTTGATTGGAAATGTTAGTCCTACATGAAGCTTATAAAGCGATGCGGGATATACATCGAGCTACGCAAGATTGCTTAGTCTAGAGATGCCTCCGGCTATTAGATACAACTTGATGCAATTTGATCCAGCCGCACCATATCCTTCGATGAGCAGTGTTGCAGGTCTGGTCGCCACACAAAGGCAAGAAGGCAATAATTGTCAAAGATAAGATGTATCGTAGAGAATACCACTTTCTGGAAAAGAATAATCTAAATGTAAGTTACGAAGCATCAGCAAGCTACGGATATGGACGGATCTACTGTCGAGAACCCACACAAGCGATTTAACGACAATGATCTCCGGATATGCACGTACAATGTAAGATCCCTCAGTAGACCACGTGCAGCCGAGCAACTAGCGGAGGACCTAGACTGCTGCAAAGCAGATATAACCGCCATCCAAGAAATGCGATGAAAAGGGACGGACTAAAAGAGGATGAAAAACTGCGACATCTACTATGGCGAAGCAGCACCTATTTGGATACGGATTTGTTGTCGGATGCAGACTAAGACAAGAAGTCCTTAGCTATCCGACAGCCAACATCGACTCGGACCATGACCTTGTAGGGTTGCGGATATCCCAAACTACGCTAAGACAAACTAATGCTGTGAGAAAATTCGACGACAGACGGCTACAATCGCAAGAGATCGCCACTTTTTCGATCGACTGTCTCATAATCTCTTAAGAGGTCTAATACCGCCAGCATCAAGCATCGAAGACCACTGGAAACACGGCCAAAACGCCATTAGAGATGCCGCTTCTGATGTGCTGGGTTTCACTCGTCCACCACAACGAAACCCCTGGTTCGATGATGAATGCCGGCAAGTACATGCAGCTAACCCAGATGCATACAAAGCAGCTCTACATAGGTAGACTAGAGTTGCTCACGAGATATGTGAGCAGAAGATTAGAGACGAATACCGGCTTCTCAGGAGGAAAAAGAAAGAGCATGAGAAGCGCGCGATCGAGGAAATCGAGAGATGCTACTCCAGGAATGAGGTTCGGAAGTTTTACCAAAACTAAAAAAACCATCCCACGGAGACAAACCCCGAACCGACTCCTGTAGAGACGAACAAGGGAACATTATAGTAGAGTCACAGTCGATGCTGAGAATCTGGAAAGATTACCTCTGTTGACTGTATAATGGCGACGATGAAACAAATACCGCTGTCAGGTAAAATGAACTTTTCAACATTCCGTCTACCTGCCCTGGATGATGTGAGGATAGCAATATCTAAGCTGAAGTCCAACAAAGCTGCTGGAGCAGGCGGCCTGACTGCCGAGCTCTTTAAAGTGGCAGGCGATGACTTGAAAATGAGCATACACCAACTCATCTGTAAAATATGGTCAGACGAAAGTATGCCCGATGAATGGAACCTCAGCATTGTTTGTCCGATTCTCAAGAAAGGAGACCCTCTGAACTGCGCCAACTACAGAGGCATCAGTCTCCTTGACGTCGCATATAAGATCTTATCCGCCGTATTGTGTGAACGCCTGGTAGGCCCGTTCGTCAACAACCTGATAGGTCCATATCAGTGTGGCTTCAGGCCAGGAAAGTCCACCATCGACCAGATATTCACACTACGGCAGATCTTGGAGAATACCCATGAGCTTCAGATCGATACACACCACCTATTCATCGATTTAAAGGCCGCGTATGACAGCATCTATAGAGACGAGCTATATAGAGCAATGTCTAGTTTCGGCATCCCTGCCAAACTCGTCCGTCTATGCAGGATGACGATGGAGAATGCACGCTGCTCCATCAAGGTCGGTAAAGATCTCACCGACGATATTGACATAATCGGGAGAAAGCAGCGTGATGTCAGTGGCGCTTTCCCGAGCATTGAGACGGAAGCGGCGAAAATGGGTTTAGCGGTCAATGAGAGCAAGACCAAGTATATGCTGTCAAGCAAAAAGAACAACCAACACCGACGTCTCAGGCAGAACGTCACCCTCGACAGATATAACTTTGAGGTAGTTAAGGACCTTGTCTACCTAGGCTCCGCTATAAATACAGACAACGACACCAGCGCTGGAATCAAACGAAGAATAGCTCTTTCCAATCGCCGCTGCTTAAGGCAAAGAGGGCAAAGAAGGGTCATGCAGAGCGAATGAACACCAGTGCCATTTCCATTTTTCAGGGAATTTGGTATCTGGTTGAGTACAGTTGGGACGCAGTACTGCACCTGTCTCCTATCGTGTAGGCCATCGGGTCTTTAAACTTTCCTTGGGCTCTTCTTCTTGTATTCTGCTGATGATTTATCGGGTGTTTGAAACGGTTGTCATCGTAATGTTCAATGCTTCTTGATGCTTCTATGTCCTATGTCTTCCGTATCTCAGTTTGGACTCCAAAAGGGCGTAGTATATCTGTTTTTGTATTTCGAATGTTGAGTAATATCCAAAGTAAGCCAGAGCGTATAGAGCTTGCTTGAGGTTGGAGTGGAGTTTTTCTATGTGCACATCTCATAGAAAATGGCTGTCGATAGTTCTCTTTGGCAGACGTGCTTTTAAGCGTTACTCCTAGGTTAGTGGGTTTGTGGTATGGTCCTCGGATGTGCATCATTTTCGACTCATCAGTTTACAGCCTTATCGAATTCTGTCTGCATTATCTGTATACCGGTGACAGGACATCTACTATATGTCTGACGACAATACCGAACGCGAACGCGAATGGGATAGCATTTTTGAAGACACGCATCAATTCGTTTGTGAAGATTGTAAATAGCAACGACCCTAGTTTTCATCCTTGAGGGACTCCAAATGGCGCAGTAGTCTCTTCACTGAGGACGTTTTTAATTTTAACTTTAAGGGTCCTCCACCAGTCCGTTGACCACTAAATTCTAGTTTGAAATAGATTATCCTCGTTTTAAGCATAAGACTGATCAACTGTAAAAGTGAGTCACATTTCTTCGGAGTCTTGACGTTGTTAAAAGCACCTTCTATGTCCTACTACCTAAAAAGCACGGGCCATTCGATGTAGCTAGTCAGTGAATGTTAACCCATTTCCACCGACTTTCCTTTGCAGTAGGTATGTTGAACCGAGGACAAAGGACGTGGATCGATACTCAAACATATGTATATGAATATCATTCAATCGTTCTAGAGGTTTCAGAAGGAAGAAATTGGCTTATAGGTCTAAGCTCCCTTGGGTCGACATGGGAACATTTCCGGCTTTGGGGGTGTAAACTGCAATAACTTCTCTCCATGGCCGGGGAATTTGAGTTATTTCTACGCAGCTCCGTATGATATTCTCAAGCGATGGTAGGATAATATCGGAAAACTTTTGTAGCTCGGCCCAGCAGACTTGTGTGATTTGAATCTTGGTCGTGGCGGCAGTAGTCCTGTAAGGGTTGTTACTGACTGTAAACGGGCAGCTACCTGAAATGTGGGTATCCAGTAACAGTTTGAGTGATTTATCAATTGAGGTCCTCCAAGGGCCAGCAAGGCATCGAAAGGCTTGTGGAGAGGATTTTTCTTGGTCTCAAGGGATTCTGTTGTGTTGTTTTTTGAGGAATTCCTTTAATGAGTCTCGGTCTGTCCCTTTTGCTGTGTTAAAAAGTTTTCTGCAAGTGTTTCTAAGTGCCTCCAGTGTTGATGTTCACCAGTACGTCTTTTTCCTACCTCTAGGTTAACCAAGATAACAGCAGGAAGCAGCCATTGCCTAATTTAGAGACTTGGTGAAAGCCTTGATTGTCATGACAAGCTCGTTTGTGTTATATGAGGGATTAAAGAGTTCGGAGGAGGGAAATTTTAAAAGTGTTCCTCAGCCTTTGCTTCAGTAAGAATCCTTACATCAAGTAGTAGAACGAGCATACCGGTGATGTAAATCTCCACAAACCGGCTGCAATCAATATTCCTTAACAAGAAACAAGAAAACAAAAGATACTTTTCGATGCACAGGTATTTTATTTGTCACATATGTAAGCTTAGTGATGAATAGCGTAAGTGACTGGGGCAGCAATGGTCTTGACAAAAGGTGAAGAGTAAACCACAGGTGCTGAGTGGGCAACCACAATTGGCGATGAGAAGGAGCTCACAATTGGTGCGGTATGGTATACTTGACTCAATACTGGAGCAGCAGCGTAAGCTTGGACAATGGGTGAAAGTGAAACTGGGTTAGCCTTGACAATTGGTACTGCAGCTGGAGCTACTTCAATAGTCTTAACGACTGGAGCTACTTCGATGGACTTAGCAACTGGTGCAACTGGTGCTACTTCCACAGATTTGACATCAGCAACTTCCTCAATTTGGGTGACAGGTTCGACAACTTGACTTTGTGCGATTTGTTCAACTGGCTCTATGGTTTTGACTTCTTCAACGGGAGTTGATTCAACTTCAACTGCCTTTACAACAGGCTCCTCAATCTTTTCGATTGGTTCAACAACATCGGAAATGGGCTCAGCAACCTTAACAATGGGTTCATCGACTTGAACAGCTACTTCGACATTCTTGACAACTGGTGCAACAACATCAGCAATAGCAGCCGTGTTGTGAATCCTTGTGAAGCTCTGGTGTGAAACGGCTGTTGGTAAATTATGTACGACTGCTCCTACATTAGCCAAAGCCGGCTCAACAATTGTGTGAGTTCCGATGATTCCGGCATTGGCAACAGCAAAAGCGACGACAAGAAGGGCGGCGACCTGTGAAAAGATCAAAAATCCGTTAATATCGAAACAACATCCTATATCCTGACTGAGGTGCTAGTTTAAGATCACTTACGGATTTGAACATTTTTAATTTGGAAATATTAAGAGTAACAGAGTATCTGATGCTGTCAACATGGTGCCACTGGCTATTTATACGCAAATCCCATCTGTTCATATGCGATACAGAAACGCGTTTGGATTTGAAGAACAATCCACTTAAGTTGCGAATTATTTGACACTCGTGTCGTCAAGGTTAGCGGATTAGTTTAGGTGTTTGTCACACTATTACTAAATACCTCTTTTGGGTGGGTGAAAAAAGTCATTGATTAATGAGCTAACGGTAACGAATCGAACTGTGATAAATTCTCTCACGTGTTGGCATTCACTTCTTGGCGTGGATACAGCAAATTTCTGCCTAAATAACCTTCATTTGGCGCTGTTAATTGATGTCGAATTGGCAGCAACTTTTATGCCGTGCGACGAGACGATGGTCATGGACTTGGTTACTGGTTGGCAGTTGTATTGGGATATCGGAACTCGCTCATTCATCAGGTTCAAGTTCATTGAAAAACTGGTTTTGCTGGCAATTACTGGTGGCTGTGTGTGAATGTATCTATGTTCGCAGTCTTGGAGTGGAATTTTCAAATGAAGTCCGAAAAATTAAAAGCACTTGAACGGAAGTAAGAGATTTTCTTTGAAGAAACTTACAACTGAAGTTAAGCTGATTAGGTTGGATCGAATGTGAGTGGTTCTTTAGTTTCTTAACCAGATCTAGGCGAGTAGATTGGTTCTTAATTTGAAAATAACCCGAGTCATCGTTGAGTTATTTGTTTACATAAACAAATGGGTAAGGAGTAGGTGACTCGATAATGTGCCGGCGATTGAAAATAATTAGTCTAGCCTGGCCACTTAAAACATTACAAAGTTGCTTTTGGGATAGTACTAACCTTTTTCATGAGACAACATCTTCTGATGTCTCCGGTGGATTTTAGTTCTTTCTGCTAGAATGTCTGCTTTTGCACCTCCTCGCTTGTATCTGAGACTTTCTTCGGGGATGTCCAAATGAACCAGACTTGTGAAGAGCCCTTTGCGTTATTGAATCACTAAAATCTATCGGAGGCCTCCTTACTTACTTACTTTAGGTGGCGCTATAATTCGGGGTGGCCCTGGGCCTCAGTCAACAAGCGTCTCCAGCTAGCTTGATCTTTTGCTAGCTGCCCCCAGTTTCACACGCTAAGTCGGTTGAGGTCGCCTTCCACTTGCGTGCACCACCAGAGTCGGTATTCCCTTACTACGCTGTCCCTCGAGGGCGGATTCGAAGATTTTACGGACACTAGTCCATCCTCTCTACATGAGCCAACCATCTCATCGTGGCGAAGTCGATGTCGCTGAACAATCCATACAGTTCGTCGTCGTTTCTCCTCCTACAATCATCGTCAATGCAGACGGGACCGAAAATCACTCAAAGAATTTTCTTCTGGAAGCAACCCTCATCCATTTTTGATAATGTCCATGCCAATTGGTCATAGAGCAGGACTGGGATTATTGTTCGAGAGAGGGCTTTGCTAGTCGATAGCCTTCTTAGCCAAAAGAAGCAGCGATTGGCAAGAGTCATTCTTCAGCGCTGGTGTCGTTGTCTGAATTTAAAGCGGAGCCTAGGTAGACAAAGTTCTTAACTATAGGTACACAAAGTAATACCTGTCGAAGGTAACGTTCTATCCGAGACATTGGTGTTCAGTGTCCTTTTTGCTTGATAGCATGCATATACTTGTTCAGTTCAGAGGGTCTCCTTTCTTGAGGATTGGACAAACAATGCTAAGGTTCCATTCATCGGGCATACTTTCATCCGACCATGTTTTGGAGATGAGTTGCTGTATGCTCCATACCAAGTCATCGCCTGCCGTTTTGAAGAGCTCGCCAGTCAGCCCGTCCGCGCTAGCAGCTTTGTTGGACTTCAGCTTAGATACGGCTATCTTCACTTCATCCAGGTCGGGTGGACAGAACTGTTCGTCATCATCGTCCAGGTTGAAGGGCTCATTCTGCCGACAGCGGTATTTGGTTCGTCATCGCCGTAATACAGTCTACAGAAATTGTCTTTCCAAATCCTCAGCAGCATCTCTGATGGCTTTTGCCTGTGTTGCCACTGAGAGATCAAGATAAACTCGATCGGAAAAGGGTTTGGCGATCGTCTGACGTCGAAGTGCCTCACATTATTAGCTTGTCTTGGCGTTGATCGGGATATCCGCAACCGTACCTTGGCTACAACAAGGTAGTGGTCCGAGTCGATGATGGACCTACTCCTCCTCCCCTTGTGAGTATCGAGATGGGCAATCCGTGTGCTAGCTACAATAATGTTTCGTCCCTCCGCAAAGTCGATTAGCCTGAATCCGTTATCGGAGATAGTTCCGTTTAAGCTAAATGTCTCGATAGTGCTACCAAAAATGCCTTCTCTTCTTAGGGAATTGCTCGTAGAAGCTGCCTGTGATATTGTCATCTTTCTTCTCTGTGGTGCGTGCGGATTGCTACGAGGCGCTCGTTCACATGCCGAAAACTCAAGACTTCTTGTCTTAGCCTACCTCCAGAGGTCTCCATTTCAGAAGTTGACGAGGTGTCGACCTTTTTGTACCCTTCCTCTTATAAAGGCATTTCCCAAAATATTCGAAATAGTCGGTGAAACTAGCAAAAAAAAGTCTTTAAAAGGGGTCTATAAGTCAGGCTCGAATCACTCAGAAGATCTGGTGATTCCTACCACAGCCAACTCAAAGCCAGATCCATATTAAGCGAGTTGGAAGTAAGCTGATTAACACAGCACGCCATAGCTGTTATCTGTCACCGGTTGTGGTGATTGAGGAGGCCATCAGGCATGGAGTTGCTTCTATTGACAGCTGTATTTAGCCTAGCACCGATGGTATATCTCCAGTTATGGTTCTTACATAAAGATAAGACCAGTCCCTGGAAATTTGTTAAAGAATGGCTGCTAACCTGACACTCGCATTTATATTGAATCCCTGGCAAGCAGCTGGAGTACACTTTCATGTTGAAGAGCATGGTTTGCAAAATGTCATCCAAGGCGCACTCGACAAGAAGGACTGGATGGAAGGTATACGCTCTTATCGACAAATCAAGTGATTTGTATACACGGCGCAGACTTAGCTAAAAGAAATGCGAATGCTGACTGCAGCTATCGTGTGATGACGAAAGTAAACAGGGGTTGCTCACAAGGAGGCTTACTGTGTCCACTGTAATAGTGCTTGTTGGTCTACTCCCTACTTTGCTCTTATAGTAGTTATGTGGTCTATGCACAGGCTGTAGATGTACTCCCTGCTGGATCATGGTGTCAGTTGTCTGCTTGCAATACTAGACGTCATCGACTGATGCATTGTTATCATCCTCCGACTGGTTGAAAACCTCTAAGACTCTGTAAGCCCTCTGTTATTGTAAACGAGCTTTCTGCAAAACATGAGAATTTCAACTGAAGAGCCTTATCTGCATCCACGTCGCTACGGCTAGGCCAATTATATCATCTGTTTCTGCTGCCTGGTGGAAAATCCCTCATGAAAATACTTCACTATTGCTGTTACTGAACACCAAAGAACGGTCAGCTACACGAGAGCTTTTCCTATCTGTCTATGTCTGATGAAACTGATGATTCTTTCACCCTTCATATCATGACCTGCACTCTATTAGTTATCTTCAGCTTGAACATTGCACACGGACTGTTCGTTGACTCTAGTCTTATTGACATATGCAATGACTTTTTGAACAAGGAAAGGAATGTGGTCAAGTGTTCAGGGATTGCTCCAAACGGATCAACTTTAATGGCAACGAACTATTAATGAAGAATGAGTACAGTGCCGGAGCATTTAAAAATATCCACACAACCTAGCTGCATCTAAAGCCTTCTAAAATGGAAGACTTCGCTGAAAGCAGGCAGAAGATCGCTGATGATCTTTCTAGGCAAGGCTCAGAGAAGAGTTCTCAGGATCCAAACCTTCGTGAGGCCTCCATGCGGCTTCGGTTAGGGCTTCTGTTGACAATTGGGTTTTCATATGAGTATCACTGCAAAGGACATGACTCTCCAGTCGTCCAATTGCCCAAATTAATGCTATAATTACACGACTGCAAGCATCGTGACAGGGCGCTTAAGAGTGCTGGGTTTAAATGACTCAGCATCCATCCAGCTTGATGTGAAAGCATCTGTGAAGATGAGGACACCGCGGAGTACTACTGCTGTGAGTGTTCGGCCTTCGTTCGCTTCTGACTGAGACTAATATGTGTTACTCCACTGTTTGCAGTCATGATTATGCTCTAGCGGTTGTCACGGATACCAAAAGACGGAATCGGCAATACGTGCAACTTCCTTGTCCTATCGACTTCGATTGATTCCACTGACTTTCCATCAGTTTTTGGTGTAAATTTTTTCTCCACAATGTAATCCTTTTCCAAATGCTTCATGGCAGCTTGAATTAGAATCGAAGGAGCCTCCACTTAGAGGTATTTCGTATGCAGTTCTGTGTGTTCAAAGATTAGATTATTTAGATTATGATGAAAATCTCTTGAAGGCCTTTCAAGTTTTCTTGACCTTCGCTGTATCCAAAAACACTGAAAACGGGTAACACTCGGAAAGATCATACTCCATCCGTTCCTGCTCCAGTGTATTTAACAGCTGGTACCTTAGTGTGCTTATCACAGTTGTTAGCGCGTTATTACTTTCACTCTGCGCGTTTCTTGACATAGAGGGTGCTTTCGATTTGACTGGATATGACTCAACACCAAAAGTTTTACTCCAGAGAAAGATCGATCAACCGACCATAAACTGCATTAAGGCGATGCTAGAAAGCCGGATTATCACTACTTCATCAGGATCGATTTCGGTATCAGTACCAGCCGTAAGAGGCTGTTCACAGAGAGACCAGACACATCTATGGTCATAGACGGCTTGCTTAGTAATTTAAGCAACCGAGCCTACAATACAATTGGTTATGCCGATGACCTAGTCATTATTATTAGGGGCAGAAATGATTGAGTACTTTGACGAGTCAAGCATGTCTGGGCATTTCCGGAGCTCTTCACACCTGTTCCATAGCTGCTATAGAAGCAATAATAGGACCAACTCCCCTACACTTGTTTATCAACAAATTGGCTTTACACAGCTCAGCAAGTATGGTACAAAACAAAGAGCTGTATCTTTACGATTATCCGGATCTAAAGATTTTGCTCTCTGAAATACCAGAACTTGACACGATCTGCGTGGTGACAGACCGCCTCAGCAACATCCCACCAAACAGCCAAAACGGCATGAAGTGGTATACGGATCGAAACGGGAATGGAAGCTGGTATACACGGCCCAAGTACCAGCATATTAATTGCTTGGGTGAGAGACCTGGCGTATTCCAAGCTGAACGACCATTCAGGCCATTCAAGAATGCGCGAATCTGATATACAACTCTGGTATCAAAGGCGCAAACATCCATATACTCACGGCTAGCCAAGCAGCTATAAATGCCCTTAGCTTGCCCATATTTGACTCCAAATCAGTCATGTAGTACTTCAAAACCCTCCAAAAACTCAGCTCAAAGAACAAGGCCGAACTATGGTGGGTCCCTGGCCTGGTCATGAGGGAATTGATGGTAGTGAAATGGCCGATCAACTGGCCACAATTGGCTCAGACACTCCCTTCAACAGACCTGAACCTTTTGCTGCAGCTCTAAATTAGCAATCAATTTGGCTATCAATAGATGGGATTACTCGAGATGCATTTCACATCGGAAGAATAGCCCAGGTCTAAGTCGGTACGATACCTACAGGATATCACGATTCACGTTTTATGATATCACCTCAACAAACTAGACTAGTTAAGTCTCCGGAGTGCCAACTTTGTCTTGAAGAAGACGAAACAGCTGAACACATTTTATGTTTTTTTGCTGGCTGGACAGCACTTAACGGAATTAAATGGAATACCTTCTTCAGGGAACAACTTGACAGCACTGAACTAAGGGATTACGCTGCTGATAGACTTACTAACTTCATTCGGAAGGTAGAAAACTTATAGACTAACCACAGTTCTGACAAAACTGGTACAAAAGATCTTCTAGGTCGAAGTGTCTTATCTCGCAACTCGCAGGTCAGAAATTAAAAATGAAAAGGAGCTTTTAATCGATTTCGTCTAGGTTCAAGATTAACTGTGTTTCATGGTCTGTGCTTGCTTCTGAGTCTATTTGATCATCTTATTGACCCCTTTCTGAATGGGTGTACCTGCTGCTTTTGCTGTTCGTCTGTTCGTCGTGCTTCTTTACGTCTAGGAAACAGGGTGCTACATGCCTGAATTCCGTCTCCTACTCGTACTCGTTTTTTGGTGGCTTGAACTACATGAATCCAAAACTAGGTAGGGCTCACAGAATCCTTAGATGTTTCGCATGTATAACGACTCATAAGACAAAGGGACACATATATATGATTTTAAATGACAGTCAACTGGCCTAGTGTGTGAAATAGAAGATACCGTGCGAACAAGCCCACTGGAGTCAATTTTTATTTGAGGTCCTGGTCTTTGTAGGAAGTATTTTATGGTTTATAAGTTGGGATGTCTAACCCCATCATAGAGTTTTGGCCTCGAATTATAAGGATTCCTAGTATGGTACCTGCCATTTACCTGCCTTCTGCGAGTTCTTGTGGAGATATTTTTATGTAATAACATATTGCGGCAAGGTGAACCATTCGCTTTCAATTTTGCAAATGTATCTTAAAGCCAATGGTTTATGTAATTTAGATCATTCATGGAAAACCAGACGGTTAGGAGTTAAGAATCTACATTGTGACGTAACGTACTAATTGCCTCGCCGCCGAGACATAAAATGAAAGCATGAGTCTGATGCATAGTGACAATAACCTGATCCGCTCATTAGAGTATTGAAAATTTCGAAATTTCGTATGGTGAACTTTCTTAGAACTCAAATCCAGTCAACTAATTACCCCCCGACACATATTTCGGACAGATTTTCTCTAACATTTTTGGACTATAAAAGTTCAGACAGCCTTCCACTAATCATCATTCACCCACTGAAACACTTAAGAAACTCACCTTACCTTCTCAAAATGTTCAAACTCGTAAGTACATTTTAATCTGCATTTGAAAAGAAAAACAAAAATTTGTTCGTTATTCCAGGTACTTGTCATCGCCCTCCTGGCTTTCACTCCATCCGATGCACTGCTCAAGAAGTCCCATATTAAGAAAATCGTTGGTGGCTTGGTGTCACCACCGAAACTACCAGGAATACCATTTCTTGGTAATTTATTGCCAACCTTTGGAGCTGTTATTGGAGGAGTCCCGGGATCAGCAGTTGTTGGAGACGGATCTGGAGCTGCAGTTGAAATTGAACTGCCAGAAGTGGAACCCGTTTTAGAACCACTGCCAGAAATCGAATCAGTTGTGGAAGTAGAACAGACTCCAGTCACACAAGAGGTTGAGGAAATCACGCCGGTACAACGAATTATCAAAACCTATTCAGGGCCACAATACTATTCCTATGTCCCTGTCAATTCATATGCCATAAGGAATAGCTATGCTCTTCCCAATGCTTATTCCGTACCATATCCCTACTCATACACTTACTCTAACTCCATTCCAAGGAACTTGTATCAAGCGCGATCTGGATGGCAATAAGAGGTCTGCCTTAAGTGATGTATCTTAGTTCTAAAATAAGCGAGTTCGCTAAGATGTTTTTAATAAAATTGTTGTACTTAACTGTTTTTTTTTTTTAACATAGAACTGATTTTATTTTAAAATATTTTGGGGCAGCCACAAATCTTCAAATGAGATTTCGAAGTACCTACACGGGGTACTGAAGAGCATATCTCAACTGGGAACGAGATATCTCTAGTAAAAGGTACAACAAAAAAAGGAATATCTATCAAGCAATAGACGAAGATGAAAAATGTTTCACATACCATGTTGTATTGAATTATGTAGGGTGCATCTGCAGCTGAACTAGCCTCTCTCAACCCTGATACTAGATTCTACTTGAATGCACATGGTAGCACATAAAAAATGCTTTACAGGAAGAAGGGAGAAAGACGAACTAATACTGATCGAAAAGGAACTTTTCAAATAATTTTAACTAAGTCTAGGGGATAGAAAATAGAAATAGAAATAGATAATAGATAGGACAGGGCCTGTAAGGCTATGGTGTCATAGGGATGTGCTATATTACTAACTTTAGGTGGCGCTACAGTCCGGGATGGAATTGGGCCTCAAATCAATGGCTGAGGTGTTCTTCTACTTGCGTGCGATACCTGAGTTTCGGTCTTCCTCTCCTCCACCTACCGTCTATTCCGACGGGACAGAAGAATTTTCCTCTCAAAGCAGCCAAGAATACGGGTGGATGGAATTGTTGGTCTACTTCGTCCAGGTTGAAAGGTTCAGTCTGCCTGACAATGGTATTTGTTACTTCATCGCCGTTTCACAGTCTGCAGAAATGATCTTTCCAGATCCTGAGCATTGACTGCAACTCTACTACGATGTTCCCTTGTTCGTTTCTACAGGCTTTGGTTCAGGGCATGTCTCCGTGGTAAAACTTCGGAATCTCATTCCCGGAGTAGCATCTCTCGATTTCCTTTAGCGCACGCTTCTCATGCTCTTTCTTCTTCCTCCTGAGAAGCTGGTGTTCGTCTCTCCTCGTATGCTCATAGAGCTCGTGAGCAGCTCTGGTCTTTCTAAGCAGCGCCGCGTTAAATGCATCTTGCTTAGCTGCATGTGCTTGCCGGCATTCATCATCGAATCAGGGGTTTCGTTGTGGTGGACGAGTGAAACCCAGCACACCAGAAACGGCATCTCTAATGGCGTTTTGGCCGTGTTTCCAGTGGTCTTCGATGCTTGATGCTGGCGGTATTGGACCTCTTAAGAGATTGTGAGACACTCGATCGAAAAAGTGGCGATCTCTTGCGATTGTAGCCGTCTCTCGTCGAATTTTCCCACAGCATTAGTTTGTCTTGGCGTAGTTTGGGATATCCGCAACCGTACCTTGGCTACAACAAGGTAATGGTCCGAGTCGATGTTGGCTCCTCGGAACGTACGGACATCCATAATGCTGGAGGAGTGTCTTGCGTCGATCGCAATGTGATCAATCTGGTTGACTGTTGATTGATCAGGAGTTCTCCAACTCCCCTTGTGTATGTCGAGATGTGGGAACCGCATGCTAGCCACGACAATGTTTCGCCCCGCCGCAAAGTCGATTAGCCTGAATCCGTTATCGGAGGTGGTGTTGTGCAGGCTATATTTTCCGATTGTTCCACCAAAGATACCCTCTCTTCCTAGCTTTGCATTAAAATCACCGAGAACAATTTTAATGTCATAGCTAGGGCATTGCTCGTAGGTCTTGTTGAGGAGCTCATAGAAGGCATCCTTGGTGTCGTCATCTTTCTCCTCTGTGGGGGCATGCGCGCATATGAGGCTTATGTTGGCGAATTTAGCCTTGATGCGGATTGCTACGAGGCGCTCGCTCACATGCCGGAAGCTGAGGACTTCTTGTCTTAGTCTGCCTCCGACAACAAATCCGCATCCAAATAAGCGCTGCTTTTGCCGTCGATAGCAATTGCCGTAGTAGATGTCGCAGTTTTTCATCTTCTTTCTTGGATGGCGGTTATGTCTGCTTTGCAGCAGTCTAGGGCCTCCGCTAGTTGCTCGGCTGCACGTGGTCTATTAAGGGATCTAACATTCCACGTGCATATCCGAAGCTCATTGTCCTTAAATCGTTTGCGTGGGTTGTCAACAGTAGATCCGTCCATATCCGAGGCTTGTTGATGCTTCGTAACTTAATTTTTTTTAAATGGCCGGGCAGTTACCCCGGCGGCACAACCCCCAACCTGGAGGACCAGTTCCATTTTGAGTGCCCTAGGACGAGGGGTCGGTTATACCGAAGCCAGTAGCCCGTGCCGGGATGTGAGCGCTGCCGTTGGCCCTTATATGGCTCGTCCGCCACCATCTCTTTTCCAAGACCCTGACTAAGTCCTGGAAATCCTTTCCGGTCTGAGCTCCAAATATGTCGAAGTAGCCCGGATAAGGTCTTGTTTTGTTTTTCCGACACTAATCCTGGTTAATGGCGCAGGAAACTCGCCATTTGTCCCCTTCACTTCGCAACCTCTAGTGAGATTCCCAGATGGCGCCACGGGGAGGCGTGAAGTAGGACTTATTAGCAGAGCTGCAAGATGTTCGGCTGCAGAGGCTCATTCTCGTCATTTAAGGAACCAGCACCTGTCGGAAGATGCTACTTCTACGAGGCCTTATACTAATCGTTGCCATTATTATTATTACGTAAATAAAAAATCTATCTAAACTGTATCCCTAAAACCTGAAAATAAGTTGAAACGTTATACTATCTCAAGTTCCCATACTGTCTTCAGAATAAGGCTACAATCACTGAACCAACCACCTTTTAGAATGCAGTGGTTATGCCTCTTTTATTTTCTAATTTTTTATGTAGAAAGCCGGACACGATTTTCAATATTTTCTGCAGGTATGTTCATATTCTGTGCAAGTTCAATGGAAAAAAAAAACCAAAAACAAATGCTAAGGCCCCTTTACCTCTAATAACCATTGCTTTCACTTCTAAATAGGTAATAAAAAGACAGAAAAAAAGTCTACTACCTCACAAGAGTAACACTGTTTAAAATTCTTTCCACATACTCGTACACAGACGACCTTCAGGCAATGTGAACACAACCGACATTCTCCACACGAAATTGTGATCAAAAACCGGCCCAACTTTGACACTTAACTTGTTACGGTGACAAGACTCAAACAGGTAGCCATGACAAAGTGAGGGCTTCCCCTAACCATTTACTTGTAATCTACCGAAATGCACTTTTAACCGCAATGGGTAAATATAGCATTTTGGTCAATAACTTACCACATACGATTGTGCAACACCTGCTTCAGATACTTACCCATGGTGTCGGGTTGCGTTTGGGGATTTATTGGTCTCCAAACACTTTCAATCAAAGTTTTCGATACGATTTGAATCTCTATCCGCAGCAATACTCCCACAAAACGAAATTTATTCGCTCAAGATTGTTGGTGAGGAATACCGTCAATACGAAAACCAGTCCACGAAATCGTACACCATATGCATCAGTGGAGTGGCAGTGAATTGATTGTTGCTATAATTTGATCTGCTTGATCAGTCGTATCGAAGATATTAATCATTTAATCGTACTTGGCTTACAGGAGGGGGCATTGAGGGCCATTAAGATACATTGAGAGGTACTACAGCGGTATGTGAAGGGTATTTGAGATGAGTAGTACGGATAGTATAATTGAAGTTGGAGCTGTGGTGTGAAGTTCAATTTTATCGTCAAAGTGAATGGTGGAAGGGAGTTTTATCACTCATGTACTAGTACTCGTATAAGCCTTAGCCTTCGTTGGAATTGAATTTCAAAGTGACCGTATGTTTCCACTTCTATTGCTAAGACGACGAGTATATAGTAAGTTCTAGCAATACCAAACCTATATAAGAGTACAACTTCATATGCAACCTTATATGTCCATTTCAAAGGGCATCTTCGACATTTCCCTCGAAATCATTTAAATCATTGTTGCAGCCAGAAACTCACCGTTGTTTCCGGCCATTTGAGGTACCCACAAATCTCGAATTTATTATGCGAGCTATTGTAAAATTTTATTGACCAATAAATCGAAGTGAAGGAGTGCCTTAACCAGTTGGAATACATATAAAATACGCTGAGTTGGTGCAACCCTTCTTCTGTAAGAACTGAAACCTCTCGTCGTTCGTGGAAAGATGCGAAAGTGCTTCAGTGGTAAAGTGACCAGATCAGCGCGGAGAGTATCTGAAACCTAAAGCAATGCCCGGAAATAAGCAGATGTAGAATGTTTGCATCTTTCTCCGAACAAGCTCCACATAAAGATGTGTAACACGTGCCTAGTATACTTTTGTATGACGGCTATAGACAGACATTAGTCTTTCTTTCTGAGGGACTAATGAACCATTTCAGACATCAGGAAGCATTTATTCTATCTGCTGGGATCCTAAAGAAACATGTCATATGCAGTTGTGCTCATGTGAAGCCTAACAGTTAATGTAAGCCCCACCGTGAACCGAAGGAAGGCTCAATGAATTTAGCCTTATGACTGCTCAAGAAGGCTTTGTATTCTCAAGTTAGCTTGAAAGTAGTGATGAGGTTGAGAAAGTATTAAAAGCACAGCTTGGCTTCGCTACAGATGTAGGCACTTTTGCCCCTCCTCTTACCCCTCTTAGTAAGAAACTGAACTTTGTGGTCCTGAAAATACTAATCTCGCCGCACCCTTGATCGCTTATGGAGCGTTCACTGACGTTCAATATTCCTTTCCTGGCTCACATTCTTGTTGAAAACTCTATTGGCTCAGCTATAAGACTGAATTTAATAGTAGTCGGCATGCAAAGCCATCAAAGCTTCAGTTTGTGTTGTACCAAAGACCAATTACATTAAAACGAAGGATGGCTTGCCCACGCTATGAATATGAAAGGCAGGGGAATTCATTAGATGCAGAGAACCCTACTCTGTGGCACTGCCATAAAACCGATAGCAGCTTGGAGGTTGTTGAAGTCACATGGTAAGTCCAAAGCGGTGTGCTATGCAGGATGCGACCGGCGTTGTTAACTTACCTAGAAGAGTGGACGTGATGACCTTTTGCTCTATATGAGTCAAAGCAGCCGGTCTACTCATTCTCTGTAAGGAATTAACTGGAAGTCAATGCCATGTGCACCAATCATGGTTTGGGGCTGCCTGGGGCATTGAGAGCGTCAAGCCCTGCAAGTCGACTAAGATTACAATGGGCGAAGAGATAGGCCTCTACCTTTGCTTACCCAACTTTGGATTGACATAAACCGACAGAAAGTGGGGTGATCATTTGACCAGATCATTTTGCGGGCTTACACAGTTACCGAACTTCCCCTTTGACAGATCAATTGTTTGACCAGCTATGTGGCATTCAGCGCCATTCTGTTGGAACCAGAAGTTCATCCAATTTTAGCCAAAAATAGTCTTCCAACATGGCATGGTAGCGTACTCTATTGACCGTAATATGGTGATCATTCCACATCATGGCATGATTTCCATACCACACGGTTACTTTTTGTGGATGCAATGGTATCTCTTGAAGCACATGTGGAGAAGTTTCGGCACTTTAAATGACCAAGAGGTTTCAGTACTTGAATTAATTTGATCTTGTAAGGGTGTAGGTGAAGATCTTTATGCAAAACTCACCACAATGTGGACTGAGAGAATCGAAATTTCTTTGAATGGCGTGGAATGGATTGAGTTGACTTATTTTGAACTGAAAGATTTAAGACTGCGATATTTTCGGTACTGTGACCGGTGCATTGTCTCTCTAGGAAGCCAGCAGTAGTTAGTAATAGCTACACGAAATCTAGTACTGAATCTATGGGACAACTGTTAGAAACCCGCTTTCCTGAATGCACTCCTACTCCAATACCAGTAGTAAATTCAGGCACATTCTTTGTTAGCCAATATAAAATTGCAGATGGGATATTCTCCGCTTACAATTCCTCTGCTTCAAAAAACAAAGGAATAGCATCAAGTATAGATATGTGTCAAAACGCTGGAGGGAAGTAAAGGTTGTTTTATTCCCACGGCATGTAAGTGCAGCTATACCCATCCAAAAGCCCACAGGCTCATAAGACTAATAACAGCTTGAGACTCATCTTCGTAGTAATGTACACTCAAAAGCCTTAGATTCAACCCAGCATACCTATATAAAAGGCAAAGGCATGGAATTGGCCCAATATGAAAGTGGCAACAAGAAGCACACATTAGCGGTCTTCCTTGACATCGAAGGAGCCGTCAAGAAAGTTACCATTCAAGCTATAAGCAGAACCTTAAGAAATGCTGGAGTTGATTTTTCACTAAAGAACGTAATAACTTGCATGCTCCGCAATAGGAACGTAAATTCATCATAAGGTTAAACGGTTTTGAGCGTCACCATCTCAAGGACCACAAGGATCACTTGGTCTTTGGACCCTAGTGCTTTATGAAATACTTCCTGATCTAAAAAGGAAAGAAATAAAAGTCACCTCATACACGGTTGATGTGGTCTTAATGAACACCGGCAAGTTGCTCCTCATAATCTAAACTATGCCGTTAGAATAATTGGAGACTGCCAAGCCAAGCTCTGTAGGATGGGAATCAAACCGCCAAAAATAGAGCTTGTTTCATTTACACATAAAAGCATAATCCCACAATTTGACCTTCCCTGGGACAACCCTCCGAATCTCGAACAGTTCTTAGCACGTTGGCATTGTAGTTGTGTTGGAAGCTCAATGTCGAAGAACGAGTAGAGAAAGCAACGATCGCCTTCTACGTCTGAACCCGTATATTTGGTAGAAAATGGAAATCTAACCCAAAAGCTATCCTATGGTGGTAGATGGCAATCTTAAGACGAAGCTTGCAACCTTAATGACGAAAATACAGAGAATTGCATGCATAAACACGACTCATACCATAAGAACGACTGCACTGGCAAATATATTTGGCCCGTAGTACAATAAATTCAAGCATTTGCAGGCAAAAAGTGTGGGAACCAAACCCTGAGTTTATTATCCAATACAGAGTACATACATAATATCCTATTATGACTACGGTCAGGCTCGTTTCAAAGGAAGACTTTCTCAGAGTACTCTTCACATTTATCTATTCGTGTGTGTCAATTGTGTTTTGTAAGTAATTGAGCTTCCTATAAGTGTTGGGCAAAATTGAATTCCAATTACATTTAAAAGATTTCAATTACCGAAACTACAACTAACAATTAAATTAATTGTTGAAAGCAAAATAAAATTGACAATTAAAAACATATTAAAAATTTATAACTTTCACTTGGTGTGGATGTTGGCTCTCAACTACTATCACTTACTAAATTCAATGTTACTAATTTCTTTGACAGATATCATACCTACTTTAAAAGTAACATTTCGTAACGCAACATTTTTGTCAACATAATTGCCCCTAGTTAGTCCGGAGTTCGTACAATGGTAAAGCCTTTTGAAGAAACTGGTTCGGTATCGGGTCAAACTCCATATCAGCATGCCCGACCCGCACGTCGCCACTATGTTAGCTCATAGTCTTCAAAACCAGCCAGGCACCTCAATTCAACGCCGAAGTCAACAATTGGGCTTCACTTATGGCGGATTTTAAGTCTTGAACTTCATTTGCACGCCTATAAAATCAAAATTACACAACAATTGAAGCTTTTGGGCCACCAAGGACGTCGCGCTTTTGTAAACTGGATGTTGGATCGCCAAGACAATATGTCAATTTGACATCGAATTTGATCTTCTCCGATGAAGCCCGTTTGTGGATGGACGGGTACGTAAATACTCAAAATTGTCATTCCTGTGGGGTTATTTGAAGAGTAAGGTACTCGTATATGTCAATAACTCAGCGACAATTCGGAATCTCAATCATAACATCCAAACTGAAGTTGCGCCCATTGACCCACTTAATGTTTAAGAAGTCATCGATAATTTTGACCTTCAGATGGTCGCTTGCAACAGAAGCCATGTTAACGTATGAGATTGCGGTAAGTTTAGCATAGTTGCATGAAAAAACATTCTTTTCAGAGCACTCTCCTCGAATTCGCTCTATCCACCGTCCAACAGAAATCTGTCAAACGAGGAGATTGACAGGTATCTAAAACTAATGAACGAGACAATTAAACGAACAATGCACAAAACAATACCTCGGTATCAATACACTGACAACGAAGACTTGTTCCGCAATTCAACTATAGACGCACTTCACCGACATAAAAGCAGACTGCTGTCAAGACTCAAAACCTTGTACAGACAGTTTACTGACAGACACAACCCGGAGATTTTGACATTAAAGTCGTCGATCAAAAACCTCCAAACATTAAAAAAAGAAAATTACAGGGCTTCTGTAAGTTTGTATTGGAACAATAAAATTCGGGCTGTAAACACCAACAACCCGAATATGCTCCCGCAAATAAATAAAATTTTTCGAAGGAAAGATCAAGACGACCTTTCATATCTTAAAATCACCCGAACGACTGACAATGAACGCATACTTTCAACAGCAGGCATAGATCCAAATGAGGCTATTGATGATGACAACTTCTTTGTGATCGAAGATCCGCAGGAGAAGGTCGAGGCTATAGGAGCGACTTTCCAGGAAGTGTACAAGGCGAATGACACCATTGGCCTAAACCACGACTTGGAAAATCGAGTCCTTTTGCACCATTTCTATCTTCAAAATGAAATAGTGAACTGGCGAATCGAGAACTCGGGTTTCACTCAGTTCAGTGACGAGAATATGGCAAATAATGTCATCGCCAATGAAAGGGAACAACCCCCGTTCGACGGAAGAAGGAAGACCTTCACACGATCTTCGACACAATTAGAAGTAAGAAATCAGTGGGAACCGATGGAATAATGCACATTATCCAGCGCATTGGAAAACTGCGGTGGTACATCCCATCCCCAAAAGGGATAAAGACACCTCCAATCCGGTGAATCTCCGGTCGATCAGTCTCCTTCCAAACATCAATAATCTTTTCGAAAAAGTCATCAATAGAGTCCTGACTAAATGGGTTGAGGACAGAAATTTAATTCCGGATAATCAATTCGGTTTCAAGGCGAGGCATGATGTTATTCATGCCGCGTCTAAACTGGTTTCTGATATCCAATGGAACAAAGCCAAGAAACAGTGCACTGGTGCCTGCCTGATTGACTTGGAAAAGGCCTTCGATACCGTATGGTTAGAGGGACTCTTCTACAAGTTGAACAGACTGGGTATTAGTAAACCACTGCTGTATATTCTTTTCAATATGCTCACAGATAGACAGTTCATCGTGAAAAATGGCGATGTGACTTCTACTGGTACATTCAACATTAAAAACGGTCTGCAACAAGGTGCGGTCAATTCGCCAATCCTTTTCAACATTTACACAAGCGATCTGATAGGTTCACTTCACCATGCCATAGCGTACGCAGATGACTTAATCGCGTACAGATCAGATTCAAAGATTGAGGTTATAAACATTCTTTTGCAACGTGACTTCGGTAAAATTAAGCAATATTGCGACGACTGGAAGTTGAAGATAAACTTTCAGAAGTAGGAAACCATTCTTTTTAGGATGCCTTTGTCTGGGGCCTCTGTGGATACCAGAAAGAATTGGCGAAAGTTTCAGATCGTTGGACAACACGGACAACCACTTGCTTGTCGAAATGTAATCAGATACCTTGGGATCTGGCTAGATCAATATCTATATTTTAACAAACATATAGATGTTGCTCTGGCCAGAGCCAAAGGTGCTTTTGCCCTTACAAAGAGACTGTTTTATAACAGGCAACTCGATGCGAGAGTAACGGTGATCTGCTACATGGCCCTTATCCGGCCTATGCTTGTATTTGGTTGTCCCGTGTGGTTCAACATGAGAGCAAGTCTTTTGGAAAAGATTCGGGTGTTTGAGAGGGCTTGCCTTAGGGCTTGTCTTCGCCTATACAGAACACCAGAGTCTGAGTACATAAAATTCTATCGCAATGAGGTCTTGTACAATAGGGCTAACCTAATAAGAGTGGACAATTTTGTAATTAAATTGACTCGAAGGCACATTGCAAGAGCAATGACCTCGTCGAACAACCTGATCTCCGGGGCTTACTACCCTAATTATTTGTTACATGAGAGAGTTCGCTTTGACGGCTTTATTCCTCCAGAAGCTTTCCTCTATCTCGACATGAAAGGTCTGATCCAGGATAGATTAGCGGTGCCGTTAATCTTCCATGTCGCTCGAACAGCTGCGGAGAGGCGACTTAACTACGACAGAGACGTCGCACACGACAGTGCGGAGCGTCTCCGGTTCAGTAGGGCGGTAGGGAATCGCGACATGAGGGATGTTGTTCAGCAGCACCAACAATTTTGGTGGCTTGTTGAAGGAGCGGAATCTACGTCGTCGAATTCCTCTAGCACTAGTTAGCTTCGTTAAGTAGCAGGGTCGGCAGCCTAATTTTCTAGCCGTAGCCGACTTACATAGATTTAGGTAGGATTAGGATAGTTTTAAGGGAAAAAATAAATAAATAAATGAATATGTATATATATGTAAGTCAATTTACTAAGTTTTTGTCATAAAATTATTTTCTTAGTTTTAATTAGGATTAATACAAATAATTTAAAAACGAAATGTACGAAACGTCGAAAGACAAAATTTAATTGTTAGGTTTAACTTAGAGTGTCCGCATGGGGCCAGTAAGTTAGAATAAAATTATTTTAAGTTAATTAAGCTAATTTTTAAGCGTTTTTTTGTATAGCATGTAAGAGTTATTGAATTGAGTTGAATAAAAATGCATATTAAATGAAAAATGAAACATTCTTTTCATAATATAAAAATTCCCTTATAGACGCAATTTAAATAGTTTATGGTCACGGGCGAAGCCGGGTGGATCAGCTAGTACTAAATATCTACTTGTTAGAAAGAGAGAAGAAAATTGCAAAAGAGACTAAAAATTAGCAATTAACTTGCAATTAATTTAATTGCAATAAAAATATTAATATCAATCCTAGTTAAAATTAATTGCAACTAATTTATTGCAATTAATTTTGTGTAATCAATTGATTAATTGCAAGTAATAATAATTGACTGATGCCCTACTGTGCTACCACTACATTCGTGTGCCTCAAACTTATCCCCGAGAGCATGGATTGAGCATCCTTTGATTGCCTATGATGGATAATTCAAAGTCCACGTCCACCTTGTGTTGTCAGGTAGTTGGTTAGACTTTAACAGCAACATAAAGGGTAGACCGAGGAGTGCATTTTACTTAAAGTTGTAATTGCGGCACCAGATTTAGCGGCGAAGCGATCTAAATTTTGTTTTAAAATGAATGCAAGGTGCCGAAAAGTGTAATTAAAGCAATTCGGCACAAGAGGTGGACACTAGAACTGCATACGCTATTACTTAGTAAGCTATAATAAGGGAAAACACCCAGCCTGAAATCTTATGCTTGGGACTAACTTCTCAGGTAACCTAATTAAAATCAGTTCACAAAGAGCTGCTTTTTACGATGCTGCGCGAGCTGAGTAACACAACACGGGGTAGCTTCTAGCTATCATCATCATTAAATATGCTGTCGAATCCTTTACATAAATTAACATCGATGGCCAGTTACGGATTACTGTGCTTAGAACCTTTACTGATAGCCCATTCTAGCACAAAGTGTAGCCAGGCCTATAAGTGATCCATGATTCTCGTAGGTGTGGGTTGTCAGTCAATTTCCTGTAAATTAATTTTGTTCTCTTTGGTAGACACGAAGTACCTATGGTACCTATAGTACATATAGGCATTATTCTTAGATAACAAGTTTCGTTGAACTAAGCAAAGCGTTGTTAGGCTGTTGGGAAGTTTTAGGAAACTTTCGTCGAACCATGAAGCTTGTCACCGAGGGGGTCATTAGAATCTGCAGGGCTATGATAAGGCCGATCGTTTTAAGGTCGAACAAACTTTCACGAAAACATATCATTACCTCTTGAACAAGACTCAAAACAGCGCGTTATCTCGTTTGCTTGTAGGTCTTACGGGCTCTGCTTTGGACCCACCGAATAATGTTTAGCCTCTAGATGTTTATGTTATAGGCTGCATTTTCAAAGTCATCTTCTATTCGCATAAAGTAGTTTTGTGGTATAGCAAGAAGTAGATATTCAGTACCTTGTGCGCCTACTTTATGACCCGCCCAATTATCAAGGCTTCTTCCATCAATGACGTTGTAGAATAAGACTGGTCTTATTATAACTATAAACATCATCAGACCTTTCGCCACTGATGGTTGCTATGATTCGTCCAGTTACAAGCTGCTGGTCCATACCAGGACTTAAAACACGGTTCCGTAGGAGTAAGGAGCCCCCAGACTTCGGTCCGTCCTTAACTTGGTGAGGTAGGTCCCCTAGTGGGAGCGTCACGGTGGCTATGGTTTAAACCTAAATCGCAGGGAGGGTGGCTCCGCCAGAGCGTTCAATATCGGGAGTGGAGTGACTATTAGTGCTGGGAACTGAGACTCTAAGATCAGTAAGAGGTTTAAGGTAGGCCTCAACTCATACCAAGAGTGGAGCTGTACGCTCAACATAGTTTGGTATTATTTAAAATAGCAAATAAGCGATGACAAGGCGTTTCCTTGCTTCCATGGATGTATAGGCATCCCGTGAACTTGAGTCTACACGACACGCTAAACACAAGACACATCTGTATGACTCTAGTTTATTAACATGCAGTCTGATGCAATGACACCGGAAGTAGTCTTTCTCTGTGTCCAGTAATGACTTCGGCCAGAATCTGAGGTAGAGAAGTAATGTCTGGTATTCATAAATACATGGTGGCGCAAAATTAATCATCTTAATGGTTCAATTTTGTTTTTGAATTACTTTTCTATTGAATTAAAAAAAAAAGATTTGGAGTAATGGAGATCTTTATTTGGATCTTTACAGTTTTTACTGTTATGTGGAAAAGATGATATCCGCCAAGTGGCTGTTGCCAGTGTTGATACACATTTGTGCTCGTTTTATCCGTTTTCCATGACTTACCGCAATAACTATCTGCATTCCGGTCGAATATTCTCCTAAAGGGCTGCGATTATCTAAAACTTGTTGGCATAAGCACGCAACTTCAAGTAACCGGAATGAAAGAAGTATGGGATGGTTGACTCGGGCGATCTTGCTGGCTATGCCAAATCGCCAAAACAGATGATTAGACGACCAGGAAACGCTTCCTTCACAATATCCATTGTAGCTCGTGCTGTGTGTGCGGTTGCACCGTCTTGTTGATGCCACATGTTCACCAAGCCCCGCTCATCCAATTCCGAGAGTAAGAAGTCGTTTATCATGGCTCTGTAGCGTTCGCCAGTAACAGTGACCGTATTGCAGATTGCGTCCTCAAAAAAATACGGCCTAATCACTCCTCCTGCGTGAACGCCACACCACACAGTGACTTTGGGTGTATGTAATGGCTCATCTTGCACCACACGCGGATATTCAGTGCCCTAGGAACGAAGATTTTGCTTTTTGACGTAAGCGCTTAAGTGGAAATGCACCTCGTCGCTCATGGTGATTTTCGACAAAAAATAGTCCTCTTCGTTATTAAGATTGAGATTGAGGCGACTGTTGGTTAGAAAGCATTAACTGATGCACTTTTTGGACTTTGTGCGGGAAAATGTGTAAGTCTTCCACTAGAATTCGCTGTACGGTCCGTTTGGTGATACCCAATTTTGTGGCCAATCATCTGGTTGATGTTTCTTCGTTCTCATCGACATCGGCATATTTTCGCCCAAACTACCAGCCCAGTGGCGGCCATGCCCTGCATGGTCTGCTGGAATCATCCAGTCTGTTCGAGTCGAGTAGCTAAGCGCTGGAATGTTTGCCCAGATGGCGTGACACGATAAGGAAATCAACGTCGAAATTCACGCTGCCCTTACACCACCGACCGATTATTGGTCCAAAAAAATCGAAACAATTAATCGATGCTGTTGCGGAGTATAGCGCCCCATTACTTATCTGTTTCTATACTACAGCTGTCCAGTTCACGAATGTCAAAAATTATAACATCTTCCGATATGATGATTAATTTTGCGACACCTTGTATCTCCGATACTGGTGCAGAGGATGCAGATGTGGTGTTTCTCTGGAAGACATCAACGTTAAATTTTATACATAGGTAGGAAAACGTCAGACTGATCTTCTAGACGGAGATATACGAAATCATGATAGCAGTGATCTAAAATGTGAAGAATCGGTAAGGGCATACTTAGGGCATTGCTGAACTCTCCTACGATTTCCAAGCTAGCGATGTAAGTGGGCGATGAAGCTAACTAGTGTAAATTCTAGTTAGTTGTTTCGCCTACCCTTGTTCTACTTCAATGGTCACACTGTTCTTGAAATGAATAAAATTGCTACCCCAATTCACACTTACAAATGTAAAGGAATCTCTTGTGGCAATGGTAAACAAGAATTCTGTTTCGAAAAAGGTTCCAACCACGGTGGCATTTTCCGCCGGAAGAAACCTCTTTTAACCGGCCCAGCACTATTTTGCAACTTTACGAGTATATGACCCAGACTCCCAGTTTCCATGATCATCATATGTACGAACTACACATAGTGTCCTCAATTAGCATGAAAACGAATATCGGATTCAGATGTAAGGTAAGCAGATTGAATTCCCTTTTCTGCGTTGGATTGCTTATGGGTACATCAAATGGGGGGCTAACCTTTGTGGGTTACCAACAACCCAGGCAATATCATCATCGTCATTTTTGTCAGTCATCACCAACAACTAAACACAGCTGAATCTGTCTCTGAGTGCTAGATGCTGTCACATTCGTTGGCAAAGAGGGAAATCTGAGAATTCGATTTCACAATAGTGCACTCCATCTGTCGCCGATTGAGTCGCAGTGTGGCGCAAAGTCAGGTTAACTTTGCGTCTGAGTGATTTCTAGATCTAGATTTCTCATGGTTGATGCGATCGTATAAAAACAAGATATTGACAGGAATTAGACATCAGTAACGCACTGCATCTTGCATTGGAATAACACAGCGTATCAGCTAAGTGATTGAGAACCTTCTTTCGAATCAAATATTCTATTCTACTCCAAGTGAGTCCATTCTATTCGCCTGGATTATTAATTCGATAGACTTACAGACATCTGAGAAAACATGTTCAAGTTGGTAAGGAGTTCATTTCGGATGGGGTTGTGTATGTTGATATAATTGATCGTTTCACAGCTTGCCGTTTCGTCAATGCTAATGGTGGTTGCTGCCTTTCCAACACTTCAGTTGCTAACATCGTTGCCATCAGATGATACAATATCACTAGCATCCTTACTTCAGTCGCAATCATCGACTAGTGTTTTAACTTCATCATCAGAGGAGTCGGCAGAGCGTCCAGCTTCTACAAGGGAAACTCCGACCGCAGCCCCAATACAGTCAGCATCATCGTCACCAACCGAAGAAGTAAGCACCCCTGAGCCAACTGCCTCTGCAGCCCTACCAGAAAGTGAAACTTCATTGTCAACCGCTTCATTGGGATCTGTTGCAATTCAACATCAGCTCCTGCCACCAGAGACAATCTCTCTCCCCATCAGCATTACTACAAGTCCAGGCTTGAGAACAGTTCTAGCTCCAGAGACTATTCACATTCATGAGCCTACAGTGGCTAAGGTCGGTGAATTAATTCAAAAGATTCCTACAGCTGTGTCCCATCAAAGTCAGACAGTTGTTCATAAGCATGCCGAGGTTGTTACGCCAATTGTTGCTCCAGCTGTTCGGACTATCACCTCGCATGTGGTGCGGGCCTATCACACTCCGTTGGTTTATGCTGCACATGCACCGGTTATTAAACTCGTTCAGCATTGATTTGGGGATCGATGAAAGGCCGAAGGCCTAAAGAACCAAACCAAGGTGACCAGGACCATTACCACAACCAGATTCTGTCTACTCTCTGACCTGACTGCGGGCGACTTCAACTTGATCCTTTTTCTTTTTTCGTTTTAAAATGATTTTTTATGTTTTTTTTTCAATTTTGATTTATCATTTCCATGCTTAGGCTGAATTGCTTAGGCCCGGCTTATAATTGAATAAAACAAGTTATAGGGTTGAATTTGTGATAAGATATAAAAGGTTTGTTCTTTTGGGGTGCCCCACCTATCGAATCCAGGTAAGTAGTAATGGGCTGACATCGAAATATTTTGAGCTGAATTGTTGATGTCCATCCTTTCATGGATGAACGAAATAACAAAGCAAGATGATCAAGTTTTCGACTAAGAGGGTATTGTAGGTCTAACATGACTTGATGAGTTGTGTGTTGATGTTTTTCTCTTCGGGAGACGGTAGCTTCCTTCTTACCTTAAAGAAACGGCAATTGGCAAGCGTTATTCTTCGCTTCGATGAATTGAGTCCTGTTGGGCTAATCTCTATTTGATCAACTGATTGCTTTTTGACAAACTTCGGAGAGCAGGGATCAATAAGATTTCCGAAGTGGTAATCGCCTAAGAGTTTTTCCAACTCGCCCTAGAGCACCTGAAGATATCTTTTTGAGAAGTGATCAATCGTCCTTCAATACCACAATGTACTGTGTTTACAAGTACGTTCTTGAGTTTGAAAATATCAGCTTTCCTTAGGTTGGTTTGTTCGGGTCATTGTTTCTGGATATCCCACTGATGTTGCGATGAATCCTCTTTCGACTGGCCCCAAAAAGCAATTGAGAATGCTGTCAGGCTGATTATGGCCTGTTTTGTAGAATCCTATTTTAGCCAGTTCATCAACCACAAGGCGCTCTGGGGCATCTAATAGTAGTTGAGCTTAATGAAGTGTGATTTTGTACTGTTTGGCTATTTTGTCAGGAGCCACATGGCAGTCCTTAAGCACTCTCGATTTTATGCTGTTTAGAGAGAGGCATTTGATTGATGTTAGGTTATCCTTGGGAATGAAAAAAAATGTTTTCTTAAATGTTTTTTTTTATTTTATTCAATATAGTCCCTTTTTAGCTTGATACACTAATACAAGAAATTTTCCGGAGGGTCTGCAAAATACTCCTGCGTGGCGTCGATGATTTCCTCATGAGCCATCTTTTGAGGTTTGAGAAGAGATAATAGTCCAAGAGAGCCAAATCGGGCCATAAGTCATTGATTTTAGCCGTGGTTGCGATGCTCTTATGCGCCGGCGCATTTTCTTGCAAAATTATTACAAAATTTTTTTTCGCTTCATGTGAGGCCGTTTTGCAGCGATTTCGGCCTTCAATCGCTCCAATAATGCACAGTAATACTCGCTGTTGATGGCTTTCCTTTTTCGAGGTAGTCTACTTTCCGACCCATTGAGCCTCCCTCGGCCGCTTCGGAGCACTCGTACAGGCTTCAGTCCATTGCCGGGCACTCATTCTGTTCTCTGGTGTGTAATAGTCGATACAGGTTTCATCAACAGTTACCAATTGACGCCATAAGTCCGCCCGATTTTTGGTCAGGAGTGAGCATGCGTGGCACCCAGCGGCAGGATTACTTTTTCATATGCAGAATATTGGCCAAAATATGGCGTGTGCGCTCAGTACTAATCATGTGTTTTTTTGACATTGTCCTCTGTAACCACATCGGAGGGCCTGCCGCTGCGGACTTGATCGGTAGTGGAGTTGCGCCCACCACAAAACTCTCGAAACCAATATTTGGCGGTGTAACCTGACGGAGCATTAGCCCCATAATATTTATCCAACTTTTCTTTTGTTTCTTTCGCCGATTTGCCTCACAAAAAATAATGTTTTATGAGAGAACGAAAATCGTTTCTGTCCATACTTAACATGATGCCAAATACGTCAACAACAATCAGCTGTCAAAACAAAACTAAAGACAGTATCGCACTGAAATTTGTCATGTCTGCCTAAATAGTAGTAGGCAGACAGTAGCAGCGCATCCTAGCGCATTCCACAAGTTACACGATCCCGTCGACCAGTCTAATTGTTCACAACTTTTTCCAATAAATCTGGCCGTATGGCGTCAATGGTGGCTTTAATATTGGCTTCCAATGCTTCAAGAGATGCTGGTTTGTCACCATAAACCAATGACCCAACATAGCCCCATAAAAGTAATGGGGAGGCGCTAAGTCGCACGAACGAGGGGGCAAGTTAACAGGAGAACTTTTGGAAATAAAGATGACACCAAATTGATGTTGCAATAAATTGATGGTTAAGCGCGCTGTATGGCAAGTTGCGCCGTCTTCTTGGAACCAAATGTCGTCGATGTTTAGCTGATTAATTTTTGGAAATAAAAAATCAGTCAGCATGGTTCGATAGCGCTCGCCATTCACCGTAAAGGCAGCTTCTTCCACATTTCGAAAGAAATAAGGACCGATGATGCCGCCAGCGTGTAACTCGCACCAAACAGTCAATTTTAATGGATATAATGGTTATTCGTTAACAGCTTGAGGATTGTCTTCGCGAAAATGATCAATAACTGCACGAATTGGTTGCTTATTAGGCCGATTATGTTGACCGTAAAATTGACGAAGTGCTATATGAACTTCACGAACAGATTTATTTTTTTAAAGTAAATTTCCACAATTTGGAAGCGTTGTGCTAGCGTTAAATGATTCATGATAGATTGCCAAACCTTACCTAGACTTTATAAACATTTGATGCGGAGTACACAAGCGGGAGCTAACGGACGTAGGGTAGTAGTATGGGAACTTAGAAAAGACATCAAAATTAACGGATAATGATGAAGAAATACATAATACAGAGCTTTGAAAGTCCTCTTCGTTAATTCTGATAGCATTCAGAGAGATTTTATTATATTTTCCTCGAGCATCTCAAGCTTGATACTCATAGAGATAGAGGCAGGCTTGATACTCTTAAAGGTAGAGTGTAGCAAGATGTTGTATCATTTAGGCCCAGCACAGAAGGTTTCTGTGGTTAGCAAGAATACGTATAGCAGTGGAACTTTTTTCACGGGATGTCCATATTATCCATGGGAACAAGGATACGCCTTGCCATCACACTCCGTCAAATCCTTTGATACCAATTCGCAACCCCTGTTGAGAGAACAGATTCCACCCTTGGTATGAGTTGAGGCCTATCTAAAAGGTCTTACTGATCTCAAGGTTTCTCCTTGCAACTCTATACCCTATCTGCGGTTTAAGATTTAGACCACAGACACACAGTGAAAATCTCACAAGGGGTCCTACTGTTTCAATCCGGCGGCCTCCTGACGTCTATGATATCGTGTTTTAAATTCTGGTATGAACTAGCGGCGTTTTTAATGGGCGAAACCTTTATAAAATAGGGGGGCCCAATGTTCCGCATCATGAGGGATAGCAAAAAAGTCGTTTACCATTTACTGACAATGGGAGGAATTGGTTTGGTCTGTCATCATCATGGCAGCCTTATTCTAAGTCATTTTCCTTTGCTTTAGGTGGCGCTATAGTCAACAAGCGTCTCCAGCCAGCTCGATCCCAGTTTCGCACGCTAAGTTGGCTGAGGTCCTCTTCCACATGCTTGCTGTCCCTCAGGTGCGGATTCGAAGACTTTTCCGACCGGAGCGTTGGTATCCATCAACTCTACATGATTCAGCCATCTCAGTCATTGGAACTTCCCTCTTCTGGTTAAGTTCATGTCGCTGTGCGGTCTATACAGTGCATCGCTGTATCTCTTCCTCCACTCACCGTCAATGCAGATGGGACCGAAAATTACTCGAAGAATTTTCTTTTCAAAACAGCCAAGGGTACACTCATCCATTTTTGTTAAAGGGTATGCATCTGCGCCATAGAGCAGGAGGTCTTCTGTATGGTAACTTTTGTTAGTCAATTGCCTTCTTAGTCCAAAGAAGCAGGAGTCGTTCATTGAATTGATAGCGCAGCCTAGGTAGACAAAGTGACGTTCTGCCTGGGATGTCGGTGTTGGATTGGCCTTGAAATTAGTGAATAGGTAGTGTGTATCGATTTGAAGCTCATGGGTTTTTTTCCAAGATCTCCCTTAGTAGGAACATTTGGCCGACGGTGGACTTTCCCGGTTTTAAACCGCATTTATAGGGACCAATCGGGTTCAGGTAACTAATGAACGGCTTCAGGCGTTCACACAATACAGATAGAATCTTGTAGGCAATGTTTAAAAGGCTAATGCCCCTGTATTTGACGCAGTTCAGAAGGTTTCCTTTCTCGAGGATCGAAGAAACAATGCTGTGGTTCCAGTAGTCGGGCATACTTTCGTCCGACCTTATCCAATTCAGGCCTCTGGAAAGCTCTCCTCTGAGCATTGTCTTGCAAGTCCATCGGCAATTCTCTTTTTAACGTGGGACACAAAAGGAGCTCACTTAATTCGGTATTTTTTGCTTGGTTCAGTGAATTTATGCAATCTAGATTTAGCGTGGAAGTCGTAAAAGCATCCAGCAGGTCCAGCTCTGTAGACTGCTATAGATGGTGAAAATACTTTCTTCTGATTTTTTAAAACATAGTCTCTTGCCATCAGAAATGTGTATATCTTTGCTTAAAAGAAAAATTCAAGTTTCCCTTTCGCTAAGTAGTCGTTCTCCAAAAAGGCATCAGCGTTTCATTATTGATCGGTCTTGCAGATATCGGTGAATACCCGAATACATTCCTTTTCCGTCTCAAATTCTGTATGAAAGCATAACTGGAATAGGGAAAGTCGATTTATTGTCTCTAAGCAGGTGACACTGCATCAGATCGCATGTCAGATGACCAGAGCAAGACATCTAAGCTCCAATGTGTGTTATAGCAAAGTGTACTTCAATGTGAACGGAAGATGGCTTTTAGAGTGCAGCTTATAATATGAACATCTAGTGGATGAAGATTCCTCGATGTATCTAGAACAGAGCCAAGCAGAGCCCTTTTTAAAGTCTGGTGAAAGTGGCTTGCTTGTTCACCAGACAACCGTCGACTAGAATATGATTAGCCTTATCATAGGCCTGACTGTGTGATACAGAGGACCTGCTTTGAAGGTTTTCGACGCGATGTGTTGAGTCCAAGGATGAGATCCAAGTATTTAGGTTCATTGGAAAGGCAGATGGTGATGCAATTTGCCTTTAGCTGGGTCAGGGTACTCGAATTCCTCCTACGCGTAAAGAGCGTGAAAGCCCATATCTAGGACACCAATCATCGATCACATCTAGGCTTGCTAGGGCTTTAGAGCAGAGTGAAGCTCCTGAGGAGAGTGCAGTTATGTTAACTGATTTTGGGTAAAAAGGTGTTATCTACTGATTCCTAAGGTTTCGGCATACATGCTAGTATAGGCTAGTGGTGAAGATTCTCTTTACAGATACCTACCTGCAGCTGGTCTCAACCTTCGTTGTTGCATAACTGGATATCTGCCATTAGTGGCAGGTAATGCATAGAATGCAGCAGCGTGTTTGATGGCGTCATTTGTCATCACAACAGATGATAGTTACTAACCGATGTTGTGTTACTCAGCTGACTTGCAGCTTCGTTAATGGAAGCCGGTTGTGAGCTGGTTCTGATTATGCTATCTGAAAAGTGAATCCCAAGTATGAGACACAGAGTGTTTGCTTTGGACTCTGTGTATGAGCCATAATGTTTTCTGTGATTCAAATCTGGCTGATTTTGCCCTTTTGAGTAGTACATTGACCAGCCTCTTAGTTTCCTTGAGATCTAACTATTAACTTCGAATAAGCTTTTAAATTTTTTTTTGCCTCGCTCTCTTAGTGTCCCAACTTTCCTCAATTACCCTGTAAGAAAGTATAGCCCTTGCAGATCTGTGTAATTTGTTTAACTGGATATGGCAGCTCAAAGCACTTGGTGTGGACACCGTTCACGTTCTGAATAGATTCCTCCTCTTCAAATAGGTCAAGACTTGTAGTTTGGTGTGCTTATAAGAGTGAGTCGAGAAGGACGTTGACGTGACAGAAAATGAAAACTGATTATTGTCACATCTTACCGCATCAAAGGTGGGAGACGTTGTATTCCATTTTGCACAAAAACCGAGCAGTTCACTTGGTTACTGAATCGGTTTTGTGGCGCAGAATGCTCGCCATATATCCTTTCCTGAGCGCAGTTTTAGATGAAATTACCATATGGTACCACGAGAAGATCGGGGTACGACCTACTATCAATTATAGCTACAGAGTATATTTTTCATTATTTCTCGGTTTAACATCTATTTCCCCATTACATGCAGATGCTTGTGTAAGTTGAAACCAAAAGAGCCAAACGATATGGAAAAACGGATTGTCACCAGGTAGATTTGCGTTAGGATACATCTTAAACATATTTTTGGGTTGCTTACAGAGCTTCATCGGTGCCCTCATAAGACAAACATCTGTTAAACAAAGATGCCATAGACTTAACTTGGTTTCAGTGAGTTATGTAGGAGCTATTGGAACAGCACCTGTAATACGCCTATCTGGCTCAAATCTTAATGAAGTGGTATAGAGGGTTTTCACCTCCACAAACAAATAAGTATCTAAAAGCTTCTGAACATAAATATCTCTCTCTTCCCAAGATTTAAAAACATTAAGCAATTGATAGCAAAATTTAGCCTCGTGTACGTATAAATTAACAGTGAAATTACTCCAGTGATTGCCTTCTTAGATACTTGATATTTTAAATCCTAAGTAGCTGCACCTATTAGCGGATAGAAATATGTCGGAGCCTTACCTAGAGTTGAAATTAGAGCCCTTTAATCAGATTAAGCTGCATGCAGAATACAACAACTAACAATCTACTATACGCCAACAGCTTCTGTATAAAAGCACTTTCAATCGATCAATTGGTCATCAGTTGTTCTTGCAGTTTCCTCTTATCACGAATATATTGACAAGTTTATTGAAAATGTTCAAAATCGTAAGACAGCTCCTAACATTTTTGAAAAATCCACAACTAATCAGTCATTTTTTGAAGGTACTTGTTCTTGCCGTAGCAATCGGGCTTGTTGCATCCCAATCGTCTTTCCAGGGGGTTAGAACTATTCTTTCACCAACCTCGGTTCGAGTTAGACATACTGTCGACAACCTTCCAACTGCTGTCTCTCATCAACGTCAAACTGTTATCCATAACCATGCTAACGTCGTTAGTGATATTTTATCACCAGATACCCTCGTTACCAGAACACACCCACTTCCAGTTGAAGAATTGAGATCCTACTACCAGCCGATCATTGACAGGCATTTGGTATTTTAAATCTAGAATTTGTGAACTTTGTATACTGTGATCCCTTGTTCCTCAAATAAAGCATTCAACATGTAGCAACTTTGAATGGACAAAGTCTTTTAACTCCACCAACAATTCGTTCTAAGTCGTAAAGGTATTCTTTATCTCTTTACCTGGAATCATCTTTGTAAGTTCGCCAAACAGTCACCATTTAAAGTGCGTGAGGCAAGTGGCCACTGGGTTGAGATTTTCAATGTCACTTGCTGGCCGTTTTATGGGTTCAATGTGGCTCTGTGAAACTTCAACTCGGCACATCTCTGCGATTTAAATTTCAATTCTCACAATCCATGAATACAGACGTCATTTGAAGTTTTCACATTTTTGTGTGTTTTTGTATGTTGAGACATCTCACATCACGGAGTCAGCCCTGCTCTGAGCTTGAACTCATATCTTTTGGGAGGTCAAGAACGATGACTTGCTCTAGTTTTTTGTGTTATTAGAAATCACCGACGACATCTGGGCTTTGGTATAAAAGAGATCCCATACGATCTGACAACACATCAGTTGCACGAATCATAAGCAGAATGAACATCTTGGTGAGTAACAGCACCATTGACTGGAACTATCTCATTCAATATTGTCTCATTTTAGGTAATTTTATCAGTGATTGTGGGGGTTGTTTTGGCTCAACCGGATGACAACAAGGATTGTGAACCACGACAAAGTTCAGTATCTGTTCGGGATGTTCAAGATATATATCAACGTCCGTTGGCCTATGATTCAGTGGACTACAGTCCTCACTCAACATATGGACCACCAGAACCAGTTAGACCGATACCTCGACGACAGTATCCACAAGATTCTGGTATATCCGAAGGAGCAAGCAACGCACGCGGTGCATTTATTCCACCACCAACGTACAACGATATTCGCCAGCAATTTCCCCTAGCTCCTGTCTATGGTCCACCACCACCACGTGCCAGAGTAGCTGCTGCAGCTGGTATTTACGATGACTATGAGGATATTTCCTATGCTCCAGCTCAGCCAGCTTTGTTTGTCCCACCTGTGCGTCGTTACAATATCAACTATGCACCGAGGGAACCTTATCAGCCAAATGTTGTATTCGATACTTATTCTAATCGTATTCATGAAGTCAGAGTTCCTGTGTACTATGCTCCGGTCTTGGGAGGATACTATCCAGTGCGACCAACTTCAACAACAACACTTGCACCTACAACAATCAAAACAACAACTGAGGAGCCACAAACGTTTCGACCACCAATTGGGGTGCCAATTACACATTCCATTTCCAGTAGTCAATTGTTGCAGGCAAGTTCTGAGGAGGAGACAGTGCCCCGAAAACTTAAGAGACCTTTCTTAGGCCTGGCCAACCTGTTTCGAGGATCGATACTGGCTTCAAGAAATAAGATAGGCGCGATCCCGTCTATAGTTCAAGGATCTGTGCAAAGATATACGTAATTAACGATTAATGTGAGTGACTTAGGAATAAATGAAATGAACTGATGAGCAAACGTTTTTTGTTTTCGTTTCAATTGCGGAGAGATAGGATGGGTATTAGATGTTTCATATACACATTACTCGTAGCTCATTTCTGTGTGTGAGGAAACTTCGGATTGAATACTGATTGTCGAGGAATCTGACAAGTAAAAACCGCTCAGCACTGGGAAGTGTCTATGTGCATTGCAGCTATCGATGAGGGCAGGTAATTGAATGTCGCCTGACAGATTCCAAATTTATCTCTTCCCATTTCCGACTACCTTTTAACCTGCGATCAGAGTTAGTTGCCACCTACATATAGACAGTAATTGTAATAGTGTTTGAAAAGCTGCCGTGGATGAGGCTCTTAATGCAACAGTGATGTTGCACCGAGCCACAACTTTGCCATAAGTCAGAAATAGTCTCATTACATTTACCTGGACCCAGTGCCTGATTTTGCGTTAATGATCCCACCTTGAGCCTGTATTCTTCTTCTAGGATAAGCAGGCAACTGATATTTTATTTTCACTTTAGAATCTGATTTAGGTACCTGACACTGCTTATGACTTACAGAGGTGGTATTAAAGGTGGCATATATGACTCTACTGTTTAGAACTGGCGTAGGACCTGTCTTATATCTGATCTATAGATCCTTAAGTATGGTTAAAGGTATTTAACAACATGATTTGGCATCCAGTGCTGCCCTTGAAGAAATACAATCCGTTGGCGGCACTAACGCCCCTCCTTTTAAGCAGACAAAAGATTTTTGATGAAATTTAAGAATAGTATCGGAGACGGATGGGAGCCCTGGGGCACACCAGAATTTAATTTGTGAATACCAGACACACCGAGGACAACTGGAATTGGGTGTTCCGAATGGTTATCTTTTCTCCATTGAAGAAGAGATTCGTTGATCCTAAATGCACGCCTTTTCAACATAACAGCCTGATACCAAACTTTGTCAGATCCCTTAGACATATCAAGTGCAACTATCTTGCTTTCGACAGATTAGCTTACGCTTTGGTTTTACTCTTCGTTGAGAGGCGCAGAAAATCACCGGTGAAAATGTTGCTACAAAAATCGTGCTGCCGGTCATTTGGAAGTTTTAGTGCTTCGAGATATTTCATGAGCTGAATGTTGATATCAGCTTTACCATGTCTTTGGAAAAAAGAGAAGGGAGAGAGAAGGAGATTCGCTTTTTAAGGAACATCTACATTTACTGGGATGTACTACTTGTACTCTTGCTAAAACACGAGTGCGATAGTGTATTTTCCTCACTGCAGATTCGACGCACTTAAGTGTAGACGGAAGCAATGCACAATCTGCCGCATTTACCAGACATTGCCCCTTCCGATTATCTTTTGTTACGATCGATGGCACATGGGCTGTCTGAGCAGCAGTTCAGAGTTCCAATGCTTTGCAATTTTACGCAATTTGACCTAGTTTCCAGTCAAGATTCTTTAAATAGGATTCAGGCTCCATGCTGCAGCCCCATAAGAAAGAATTCGCATAATTAAGGTCTTATATAGACTCTAGGCCAGTTGGCCAGGGTCTTGGAAAAGAGATGGACGAGCCCTATATGGGCCAACGGCAGTGCTCACATCCCAGAACGGATTACTGGCTTCGGTGTAACCGACCCCTCGTCCTAGAGACATTAAAAATGGAGCTGGTCCTCCAGGTTGGGGGTTGTGCCGCCGGGGTAACTGCCCGGCCATTTAAAAAAAACAAGAAGTTACGAAGCATCAATAAGCCTCGGATATGAACTTGCAAAGCTAGGAAGAGAGGGTATTTTTGGTGGAACGGTCGGAAAATATAGCCTGCACTACATCACCCTCCGAGTTTTCGGCGGGGCGAAACTGTCGTAGCTAGCACGCGGTTCCCACATCTCGATATACAAAAGGGGACTTGGAGAAATCCTGATCAATCAACAGTCAACCAAATTGATCACATTGCGATCGACGCAAGACACTCCTCCAGCATTATGGATGTCCGCACGTTCCGAGGAGCCAACATCGGACAATTACCTTGTTGTAGGCAGGGTACGGTTGCGGATATCCTAAACTACGCCAAGACGAACTAATGCTGTGTTAACATCGCATATAAGATCTAATCCGCCGTATTGTGTGAACGCCTGAAGCCGTTTGTCAACAACCTGATAGGCCCATATCAGTGTGGCTTCAGGCCAGGAAAGTCCACCATCGACCAGATATTCACACTACGGCAGATCTTGGAGAAGACCCATGAGCTTCAGATCGATACCCACCACCTATTCATCGATTGTAAGGCCGCGTATGACAGCATCTAAAGAGGCGAGCTATACAGAGCAGTGTCTAGTTTTGCCATCCCTGCCAAACTCGTCCGTCTGTGCAAGATGACGATGGAGAATGCACGCTACTCCATCAAGGTCGGTAAAGATCTCACCGAGACTTTTGATGTCCAGAAAGGATTTAGACAAGGCGATGCGCTGTCATGCGATTTTTTCAACATCGTACTTGAAAGAATAGTGCAAAACTCGCGCGCCAACACAATGGCACAATCTTTCAAAAGTCCGTCCAACTACTCGCATACGCCGACGATATTGACATAATCGGGAGAAAGCAGCGAGATGTCAGTGGCGCTTTCGCGAGTATTGAGACGGAAGCGGCGAAAATGGGTTTAGCGGTCAAGGAGGGCAATACCAAGTATATGCCGTCAAGCAAAAAGGACAACCAACACCGACGTCTCGGGCAGAACGTCACCCCCGACTGACATAACTTTGAGGTAGTTAAGGAGTTTGTCTACCTAGGCTCTGCTATGAACACAGACAACGACACCAGCGCTGAGATCAAGCGAAGAATAACTCTTGCCAACCGCTGTTTCTTTGGGCTGAGAAGGCAATTGAGTAGCAAAGCCCTCTCTCGGACTACAAAAGTCACCCTATATAAGACCTAAATAATTCCAGTCCTATGGCGCAGAGGCATGGACATTATCAAAAATGGATGAGGGTGTTCCTGATTGCTTCGAGAGAAAAGTTCTTCTGGCGATCTTCGGTCCCGTCTGCATTGAAGGTGAATGGACGAGGAGATACAACAATGAATTCTACGGACTGTGCAGCGACATCGACCTAACCAGAAGAGTGAAGATCCAAAGTCTGAGATGGCTGGGTCAGGTAGAGCGTATGAGCTCCGGCCCGAAAAGTCTTCGAATCCTAAATCCTAAATCCGCGCGCTGGTGACAGCTCGATAGAAGTTTTACAGATTTTTGAAAGATTGTGTTTTCAGTGTTCATTTGTGAGTAATGCACAATTATCAGAACAGAAGGGTTTTACTCGTCTCCACTTGTGTGAATGCTGTCATACGCGGTCTTGGAATAGTTGATAAGACGGAGGGAATCGATTTGGAGTACGAACATTTGGTTGATTGTGGACTTTCCTTTTCTGAAACCTGAACTGATAAGTGCCAATAAGGTTGCTGGTGGACAGTTTCAGACATTTACACCATATGGCAGATAGGATCTTTCATCGAATGTTGAGGAAACTTATTCCTCTTTAGAAGAAGCAGTTAGGGTGGTCTCAGATTTGTTGCATACACTCTTCTTACTGGATCTGAAATATGAGGTCATGTTTGCTACCCATAAATTCCATGATGTTCTTGTTCTTGCTCGAAGAGCTCATGCTCGGCTTTTGCACTGCGTTCTAGGTCCGTTTTGTACTCTTGTTGGTTAACTACGTATGTTTGAGTCCATTCTTGATCAAGCCAGCCATTTGTTGGTGGTTAAAACATCTCTGATGGCACGCTGGTTGCGCAGTCTCTTGTTATTGCAACATTTCTATATTATATCTGCAGTTGCATCTCAGTCATCAAGCTTATATAAAGATGAGGAAGTCGTGTACTTAAATTGCATTCTGCTGTGAAGTCAATAAGGCTAAGACCGTGTCCCAACTCTTTTCCTCATGTAAATCGTACAAGACATTGCTAATATGTCCTGTCTAGGAGTTCGTGGAAACATTATATTGTGCAGTCGTCGTTAGCCAAATTAGTCTGTAGAAGACGCTTACGATTTTGCACCAAATGGGCGCTCATTCCGATCCTTAAAGCAATCTCCATCTCATTCACTTCTTGCCTGGTCCATTTCACCGTACTGCCTGAATGGCGGTGATATATATATCAAAGCAGTCGAAACCTTTTCAGCTGCAAGTGACTTGTTATGGTCTCGTTTAACCCGAAAGGCGTTGTACTTGTTTCCTACCTTAAGATCATCCATTTACCATAAAACGACAGGTCTTTGTTCACACCTCAGAAGATGTATGGCCAGATTGGTCAATACATCCTCAATTCAAGCGATGTCATTTGGAATCGTACTTCAAGGGCTCTTACAGCGCCATCTCTTTTTACAAGACCGTGCAACAGTCTTAAAAGTTTCTCATTGACCTGAGCTCTGAATATGTTGGAGTATCTCAAATAAATCTTCTGCTTATCTGGCTTTGCACTTCACCGTTGATATCATGACGAGAATTTCTCTCGTTTAAGACCACTTGTCAGACATCTGTCAGACAGTGCTGTTCTATAAGCCACACCGGTAAAGCTAAGCATTATAGCTACTTTGTGAATGTTCGTTCTCCATTATTGACATTGACATTTGGACTTTTAAGTATATTAACCGAAACTTTAATGTATCAGTCGTATCTGCAGTGTCCAAAGATTACCGAGTTGTTGAATAGTAGTCTATAACGTGAGCAAGATAATTTTTTTTAAACAAAATGAACCACATACCCACACCATTTTTCTATTTTCCATCAACATTCTGCAAATGTTCAACTTCCGACAGAAAATTTCCCTCTTAGTTAAAGAAAGACTCCCTTCGTTGGCTTCATGTTTGAAATCTTTACCTTTCAATCCAAAGATTAAAACTTCAACATCAGTTATGCAATTCCTTCAAGCGAATCCAATGGACCAGCCTCACAACATCAGTTGTTTCTTCCAACAACAAAAGCAACAATTCATTGCTGTTGGCCATTGTATCCTGTTACCAGTTTTGTGAAGTCATCCAACTGAATGAGTCACCGGTTTTTGAGTTTATAAGTCTCCATAAGTACCATGACCACCCCACCGCTGTGATCGTTCGTAACCGTCCTTCAATTCCATTCAATCGAAAGACATTCAAATGTATCCAACAACTTGTATTCGTACCTTTGCCAAAGTATCTGCGCAACTTTGGTTCGCAGTCTGGATTGTGAAGCGTGTCTCGTTTGTTTGTTCTTCTCATCGGATTTGTGAATAAAATTAATTATTGACGCCGAGGCTAGAGATTTGTGCTTCAGTCATTACATATGTAGTCGTACTGGACCGTCAAATCAACCAAAGCTGACCCATATTTCTGAGAAACATGCTGATCAATGTGGTGAGTGCTTTGATTAATGATCTTGTAATTCAAATACCTAAGTTAGAGAGTTTGTTGTTGTTGCAGTTGCATGGTGTGACGATATTGATTGTGGTAACATTAGTAACCGCTCAGTCTAGTTATTTGGGAAAATTGAAAATCATTGAACCATCAGCGGCGAAGGTTGGTGTAATAATAGATACAGCGCCATCTGTGGTTTATCATCAGAGTTATACAAGACTTAATGGAAAAGTGATCGTTACTCCATCTAGAGGTTCCGGACGCTCATATAATGCTCCTGCAGTTATACCTGCTGTGAGGGATTTTCGAACGATTCCCGTGGGGGAAGAACATGCTGCACCACTATACGGACCGGTCTATCGGCCGGGATTGTGAGGAAGACCTAAATTGTGAAAAATAAAGTGTTTTTGAGAAGTTTTTGGTGAATGTTTTACTAAATGATAATAAGTAGGTACTCGGAACAGGGTGCTACTAAGCATAGACTGTGAATACAATGGTGCTAAACGATCTTAAAGTGCGTAGAATAGATATAAAATATTACCACAACGGTTCCGTTACTTGTTTCTCTAGAAGATACTTCATTTTAGTGAAGAGGATAGACTCTTAAACCCGTCAGTGTGCAAACAACAACATAGTATGACGTTTATACTTCTCGTTACTACTGAAATTGACTCTCTATCCTACAAACAGTGCCTTAAGAACAAACTCTGAACCTACAATGCTCCAGAAAATGCTTTGCATAGCGACGACTACATCTAGGTATTGTTTTTGTTTTTCAGGCATGAAAGTTTCTTAACAATTTGTATAAATTATCTGTGAAGCCTTAATGGCTTTTCTGCAGAAGGTTGTTTTTCAAAAGTTTAAACTAAAATGAATTCATTTATTTTAAATTTAATCTTGTGAATTTAAAATAAAATTTTTAATAATTTTTTTTCTGTTTTTAAAATTTACAATATTTTTAAGATCAGCAGGTAATTCATTTAATATTGTGGGAACGCTATATATGAGCTGCCTTTTACCATAGTTATTGTAGTTCAAGGGCACTTGTAACATACCCGTAGTACGTCTTCTGGTGTTAATATCATGTTCGATTGGCCTTTTAAAGCGGATGTCACTATAGTATTCCATTACCAAACTCATCTTGAAGATATTTTGCACCTTAAGTACCTTAAATCTTCTTTCGTCAGGAACATTTCCGCAGTTTATTAGCCTCAATGCAGAATTGTGGAGCTTCTCGATATGTGTTTTGGAGGCGTTACCCCAGGCCAGTATTCCATACCTTAATTTGGATTCAATCAAGGCGTAGTATACCAGCTCTAAAATTTGTGGTGTTGCATGATTTCTTAGATGCGCCAATGCAAATGAAGCCTTCCTTAAATCAGAGCGTATCTTGTTAACTTGCTTGTCCCAGATGAAGTGGCTATCAATGATGATTTCTAGGTATTTATAGCTTTCTACGACGTCAATTAAGTGTTTGTTTGATTTAGGGCAGGCATCATTTTGAAAAAACACTCGCTCCTTTATGATGTGGACTTCGGATGTGCATCATCTTTGTTTTCGCCGCGTTGATTACTAAGCCATTGTCGTGACACCATTTGACTGCATTGTTAAACTCTGCCTGTATTAGTCTTGTTGCCGTCTCAAGAGACCTGTGGCGTACAACTATCGCGGTGTCATCAGCGTAAGCAAATGGAATGCTATTTTCAAAAGTTCGAAGAAGTTCATTTGTGTACAAAATTAAAAGAATTGGACCCAGTTTCGACCCTTGAGGAACTCCATATTGTACATGCTCCTTTTCACTATAAACGTCCTTGATTTTTACACGAAAGGCCCTGGTGAATAGATAATCCCTTAGCCAGTCCGCCATCACTCCTCGTATACCCATCCGTTCAAGTGCTTCCAGTAGCTTTGCATGGTTTAGTGTATCAAATGCTTTACTAAAATCCATAAACATTACCAGGATGTGATGACTTTTATTTAGGGATTCATTGACAAAATTCGCAAACTCTCCAAGCAATTGTCCAGTACCTTTTTTGCTTCTGAAAACCGTACTGACTTTGGTGGATAAGGGAGTGGTTTTCAATAAAGCTAATTAGTCTACTTCTAATTACATCTTCTAGACACTTTTCCATGACTGGCAGTATCGATATCGGTCTATAATTGGCGATTTCACTTTTAACACCTCCCTTGTAAATAGGGGTAACCTCAGCAGTTTTCAGTTTTTTCGGAATTTTGCCCTGCATCAGACTGAGGTTAATAAATTTACACAAGAGGGGAGCAAAAATATCTGCGTGTTTTTTAATATCTACCGGCCGTATTCCATCGATTCCGGGGGATTTATTTTCGTCGAGGAAATTAATTATGCTGCGCACCTCTGCGATATTGGTTTCTCTAGCAAAAATTGAGTTGGTTACGAAGGTATTCGCATGATACGATGTGATTGCGTTACACTGATGAATTATTTGGAGAGTCTGTTCCGAGAAAAGTTTAGCACATTCATTAGAAAGGCTGATCATACTTTTTTCCGATGAGAAGTTCTTAACAAGCATTTCATCAACGCTTAACTTTTTTCTTCCCATTATCTCGTTGATTAAGCTCCAGGTTTTACGAGAGTCAGCTTTAATTGCGTTAAACTTATTTCTATAAAAATTAGATTTCTGTGCTTTTATTTCTCTGTTGATCTTGTTTCTGAAATTTTTATATTCAGTTTCGTACGTTCTGCTAAGCCTATTATTCTTCCACCTCCTGTAAAGCTCGTCTCTTCATTTACATTTTTCAGCTAGATTTGGGGACATCCAGGGATATTTTATGTATTAACTCTTTAGTGTTCTAGTATTCGTTGATTTTTTATATACAGCTTTTAACTTACAAGCTAAATTTTCATTTTCATACTGCATCGCATTCATTTAATACATCATTCCAATCTACTCGTACTTCACAAATGAGTTCATTTAATTTTTCTTTACAGATGTAGGACGTACTCATCGATTTTTCTCTGTCAACTGTCAGTCCATTTGTGGAAAACATGATTGGGTAATGATCGGTTATATCGCTTTCAATTACAAAGGAATTTATTTGGTTGTCTGCTCTTCTAATTAAAATGTGATCTATAATTGACTTAGTCCCTCTTTTGAGATCTATCCTTGTATATTCCTTGATAACATTCATCAGTCCTAACGACGCTAACATCTCTAAATAATCCTTGACATAGTTTGAGTTCAAGTCACAGATATTGATATTCATATCACCCATCACAATTATTTCATCCTTTATTCTTATTTGGCCTAGGTTATTTCCCAATTCTTCAATAAACGCTCTTTGACTAAATCCTGGTGGTATATACGAGTATATTCCAAACACGTATTTATTTTCTTGGGTTCAATGAATTTTTATGTTTTCATATGCAGATATTATCATCCGATGCCTATATTGATTCGGTATTTCAATGGTGGCCAAGCATTTTCTGAAGACACAGGCGTCGACACTTTAACCTCTCCATCACTTTTACTTTCTTCTTAATTTTGCTATAGCCAGAACCGGGGTGGAGGAATCCCATTTACACTTTGAGATACTTAGTGCACACCTCCCTTTAGAGCTACCTCAAATGGAGGTGTGGTAGCTTGGCAAGACTTGGAGGCAGCTAGTTGGTAGTATCGGGACATAGGTGTAAGGATGGTGGCATACGAAACCCGAATAGGCAAACGGTGGTTCCTATAATCTCTGTGAGGTTACTACTAACGGATCGTTTAGCTGGTAAAATTAAGGATATTTTAGGGACAACTAATTTTGTCATTGCACATGCAATATTAGGACTTAACAGAACACGTTGTGCTGAACAGTTCGCCGGGGATCTATTATTCAGTGAGGCAGATATGTATATCCACAAAAAGCGGATTAAAAACTGCAACATACAAGTATGTATACATACTACGGTCACAAGAGAGGAAGAAGGATTAGATTAGATAAGATTGTAGGGGGAGGTGGAATACTGGATCCCAGACCACTGTGGTGGGCCTATTGTGATCTCCTCTATTTTAAGCTCGTTTATGATGCCACAACTTGTAAGAGCTGGCAGCTGTGTCAGGCGCTTCGGGATAGAATTTACCAAGGTTGACGTGATTTGATTAAACTGTTGCAGTCACATAGTATGTGTTCTGCTATTTCCACGTCCTCGTTGCACAATCTGAATGTATTGGCTTGTGCTATGCCCATGGTCATCAGGTATTTTTTCACACGTCAATACCCTGTGAAAAGGCCTGTGATCAGTCGAGTCTGACTTCTTCTTCATTGTAGTTGTTGGTTTGTTTTTTGTATCACCTGTTCGGTATAAAGTTCTTGGCTTTTCTGTTTCCATCAGTTTCCCTCTAGAAATGTAGCTTATTTTCCTCCAGCCAGGTTTTAATACTTACTTTTATGGTGTTTGAAACATCCTATTACTTTACCCCATCAATATTGTTTTATTTTATTATTATGTTTTAAATTTTTTCTTGTACTTTCGCCACTTGCCATATGGCAACAAATTGTGCAGAGCTATTTTTTTTAGATAAATTCATTGTATCCTTGATCATTTATATTTGTAAATATTAATTTATATTTTGTCTTGAAACAAAGATTGGAAATAAATAAATTGTAATAACAATTAAACTGGCAAATACCAGGGGGGCAGAAAGGCCCACAACATAAACAAACCAAACAACAACAAAAAACAAATAAATAATTGTAGGAGTGAGACGCTATTGGTCAGTCCCCATTCCCCCCAAATCTGAAAGCCGATCCACCGAAGTAAGTAGGAAGCCGGGGTAAAGTAGAACAGAGACACATACATTTAGCTTTGTTTGTGGCGGCGATCTAGAGAATGGCTAGATCGCCATTAGTTCAAGCACTCCGCCTTAGTACCAACACTCCATTGACCTTCGTTCAGACTTTCTTTCTCCTTCGCGTTTGTTTTTATTAGCAATTTTGTTTAGTGCGATGGGGGAGAAATACCCGGGTATCAGAAAAAAGAGAAACTCTGATTCTCACAGTTTCCAATCAATTTTCAATGTCTAGGGAAATAGCTAGGCATAGCTAGGATCAGAGGTGTTGCAGATATACGCATCCGCATCCGCAACAGCAGAACTTCCGCATTAAATTCAACATCCGCATCCGCATCGCATCCGCAAAAAATCAAGCCGGTACAAGAATAACTTAGCGCATCTCAAAGTATTCCAAGAGTGCGTAACTAGATGGAACAGTACTGTTTATAGTATATGTTCGAGTGGTTTTTGAAAGTAAAAGACGCATTAAGTCTCTACACGAATGGACCCAATTATGCCAGAAGACTGGAAAATAATCGAATGCTGTGTCCAGTCGCTGAAACCTTTTGAAGAAGCGACACGAGAATTAAGCACCTCTGAGACCCTCATATCATCTGTTGTTCCAATATGTATCTCAAATGCTTATGAAAAAAACTATTTAACTAGACCAGTAGACTCTGATACGATTAGGCTGGCAGCCACCATTTTAAAAACGGAAATGTTTTCTAATTTCTCGGCCTTGAATGAAAATCATTTATTTTCTATATCCACGTATTTAGACCCACGCTACAAGCGCAAGTTGACAGAAGAAAAGATGAAAGAAAAAATACTGAGAGCTCACAAAAATCATCTTCATGATCATGACAGTACATGTTCTCCAAACTACAACCAATCTAAAAGAATGAGAATAGATTCATTAGATTTGGTGCAATCGATTGACCATTCTTCAGAATAACCTAGCACGTCCGGTACCACTAGGAAACCCTGTTTAACAAATGATCTGGAAGCGATGCTAGATTCGTCAAGTTAAGATGACGACCTTGCCCAAAGATCAGATAGTCCCGGTTAGTGTCATATCGCAGCACAAAAAGGACGAATTTATCGGAAAGTCCTCTTCTTCTTATCCTTTTATTAACCCTTTCCTCGTTATACGAACTTATGCGTAACGAGTTTCCCATTTTTAATGCATCGCTACTGCTCCGCTTATGGGGTTGGCTAATGTCGCAGACCGCAGAACGCGTCTACATAATGCTCGGTCCTGGATCGCTTCAGTGGTAAGCCCCAGGCGTTGTTGCACATTTCCCATCTGAGAAATCCAGGAATTCTTTTTCCGACCTCGTTTTCTTACAGTTGGAGTGACCGTAGTTAATAGTGCCTTTTTAACCGAATTTTTCGCAGATCTTCTTTGAACGTGGCAATACCAGCTTATTCTATTCGCGTCAAGCTGTAGATCTAATGCAATCGCGTTTAGTGACTCCACTAGACATCCTTAACATTTTCATTTCCGCTGCCGTCATTTTGTTTTTAAATGTTTCGTACATTGCCCAGCACTGTCAACCATTTATAAGAGCTGGTCTAACAACCGTGGTGTAGAGTTTCCTCTTTAATTTAAGTGGAAATTTTCGGTCGCAAAAGATTCCCGAATTTTCCCGCCATTTCATCCATCCCACACTCACTCTGTGGTTTACGCCGTCGATTGATCCTTAGTACTTTTCGGAAGAACTATTCCGTCTAACATTATATCCGGAACAGGTCGCAACGGATGCGCAAATGAGCACGTCAAATTCTCCGTCTTTCAACGACTTATTTTAAACCCGTTTCTCTCTAGCGCATTTCTCCATGAATCTAAGGCGTTCTGTAAATCTTCGACGTTATCGCTAAGTATAACTGCGTCTTCAGCGAAGAGAATTGGCGTTACATTTGCTTCGCGCATGCAGTCTTTTAAAAGATGGTCGAAAACTACGTTAAAGAGGAAAGGGCTAAGTACGCTTCCTTGATGCACTCCGACATTAACTGGAAATTCTCTCGTTAGTCCAGCAGAGCTTTTAACCGCAGTTTTCACGTTTCCGTACATGTCTTGTATTATTCTAACATACGTTTCCGGTGCGTTTTGAGACCTCAGCGCGGCCCATATGAGATCCCTAGGCACTCATGGTAGGTACTCGTATTTCGATATAGTCCCCAGATGGGACTTTGCGAGTGTTATGCATTCCTCGTGCATACTGTTCCACATTTCTTGCAGGCTAAGTGAGTCTGCGATACCGTTTACATTGTGAAGTACTTCTTTAGCCAGTGCGATAAATCTTGCGCTTCGTTCCTTCGATAGATTATACCACCGGATTTTTGGCTTTCCAAACGATGCCCGTGTTTTCGGTGGTTCCGCTGTGAGAAATTCTGTAATGAGCAGACGGTGTTGGCTTACTAGCGATTCTCCAGGTATTACTTTACAGTCCTTAACACGGTTTCTCATCGACATTTTGCAGAGGTGATAATCTATTTGCGTTTCGTGGCCTCCGCTGCTATAGGTGATAAGATGTCGTTGATGTTTAATAAACATTGTATTTAAGATGGTTAAGCCGTAAGCCCTACACGCTACAAGGATGTCTTCGCCAGCTGAATTTCTGGTTCCAAAGCCTTTACCGCCGTGGCAGTCCTCATAATCAACATTTGTTTCTTCGACGTGGACATTTAAATCTCCGCCTACGAAGAGCATCTCATCGATAGGTATATTTCTAAGCAAATTACCAAACTCTGACCAAAATGTATCATTTTCCGATTGGTCGCATCCATTTTGTGGGGCGTACGCGCTAACAATATTCCACGTTTCATTGTGTATGACGAGTTTAACACTCATCAAGCGGTCGCTTATTTTCAAGATACCAACGATGTTGTTTAGAAGATCCGCTGCAACAACGATTCCAACACCGTTTCGTCCATTGACCGTTCCATGGTAGAACATCTTAAATGTCTTAGTTTTTAAATCTAGAAATCGCGCTTTATTTCCTGTATTACACCACTTCGTTTCCTGTACGCACAGGATTTGTAGAGTTCTGCGACGCATAATCGCTTCCAGTTCAAAACTTTTTGAGGTCATCGATTCGACGTTCCAACTTGCAAACCGAAATTCATGAAAATAATTTGGAAACTTCATTTTGCCCGCCCCCGGAATCCGTCGGGCTCTGACACAAGCACTTCTGCTTGCTCTGGGATCACCCGAGTGCGTTGTAATCGTGGTGCCCAGCGGGGTAGTGCTATTAATTGCGATCATGTCCATGAAGTGTATCTAAAGTTTGAGTGGTTTGACCCTTGTATGCTCATTTCGAATTGATTGACTGCTCTTTTACCCCACCGGTAGTCTCAAGACGTGGGAACCCACTGATTGCATACAAACTTGTGGGAAAGTTTTAAGGTGTTAAAGTGTCACAGGCTCATTTTTGGTGTCATAGTTGCCTGTATATGATTGGTGTCCCATTTAGTCGCCTCTTACGACAAGCTGGGACGCACTGCGGCACTATTCTTTATCCGATGCCGCACGGAAGTCGGAAAGTCCTCTTATCCGGTGGAAAGATATTAAAGAGTTTAAGATGTTATCTGCCATAGCACGAAGAAATTTGTCACCTCCCCCAGCAAATGTTCCTAGTGAACAATTGTTTAGTGGTGCTGGACTAATTTACGACCTTTTGCGAAATCGCCTTGACCCAGAAAAGGCAGTCCAGTTGCTGTTCATTAAATATAACGTACCTATGTTTATGTTTAAGTATTAAACGTTTTTTTTCGTTTCAATAAAAGTGACTAGAATAGTAATAATAACTGTTTTTGTGTACCAAATCTTACATTCGCATCCGCATCAGCATCCGCGGATGTTAGCCTTTTAATATCTGCATCCGCAACATCCCTAGCTAGGATCTGTAAACTCTCATAAACCTGCTCAGTGGAGTTCCCAGTTATCACTGGAAGCGAGAGAGAACTCAGTTTAGTATGAGTGTGTACAATTGCAAACAATTGGAATGTATGAGAGGATTAGCTGGAAACCCCGTTGTTGGGCCCACTAGAGCTAAATGAATGTGTGAGTGAGTGGGTATGAGAATGCGTGTGAGAGTCTGGTGGGAGTTTAAGTATAGTGCAGTGTAGTGTAGAAATCGTTTTTTTTTTCTATTGTGAAATAAAGATTCCGGTAGGTCGCGTGTGCCGAACAATCTCGAGAAATAGGCGTTCAAAGCGCGACCCGTTAAATTCCTTTTTTTGTACGTTCGGGACTGTAAATAGTGGGTCACTCTATCGACGACTGTATCACTAATTACAACAATAATCAATCGCCGAGCTCCAACGGAGCATTATAACGATTTGAAAAACGCAGTCTTTTATTTTCTTTCGAGGTGTTGTTTTCTTTTCTTCTCGGGGGAAGATTTTTCTTCTTTTGGCTTCTTTTCTTTTTTTTTCTACATCGCAAAGGTTTCGTGATTCCATGTGAAAAATCACTTGGCGCTCAACCCACATTGCAGTGGGGATTCCAAAGTTATTTTTGATTCTTGGCAACGGCTGACAGTTGGCGGGAATTAACAATAACAATTTGACAGAGTTCGGCATCAGAATCTCTCTTCTTCAATGAAAAAGAAACTGAGTTTTTGAACGTTCAGTTCAAGTAGTCTTTGATGGTTTGTAGTCTGTTATTCACACAATAAATGCTCATGTGCCCCAGGGCTCCATTCGACACCCGTTTTAGTTTTCATCAATGATATTTTATCTGCTAGTTCGAACCCAATGTTGCTTTTCTCCGCTTTGCGTTTCATATTTGTCCCAAGATTTGACGGCAACATACGAGGATGTTCAACTCATTGCTAATTTGAGAATTGTATGTTTCCAAAGCACAGTGCTGCTTTCGTTGAAGCGAAATACATATTAATACTCAGCCTTGCACCGTCGAAACCAAAAAACTTTTCGTTCATGTAGGTGTGTCAAAGATAACCTGCTCTGTTTTCTAAAACAATGCATGAAATATTTAACTCCCTCTGATTTGGACCCAGTCATGTATTTATAAGACATTTATTCGCCCAAAATTGAAGTACATTGTTTGCATCTAAGGCACATTTGCTGCGAGGGAGCGTTTTTAAGTTTGCGGAATGGGAAAGTAGGTTAATTAATGAGGGTAGCTAGTTGTTAATATTTATGAGTTTATTCGATCATTATTTGTATAAATACCAAGCAACTCAATCGGGAAGATACTGTGAAATATGGAAAAAATCCAGTACCGCGCTGTTATAAAGTCCCTTGTTTAGCAAAAAAAGTCTATTCAAAACATACTAGAAGAGAGAAACCCGCTTATGGGGATATTGCCCGGATAAAACCGTGGTTTACTCTAAAACGACCCAGAGCCAGAACGACCAAACGACCTAACCACTTCGGAAATTATTCAAAAAGTTGAAAAATTAATATTGAAAGATGCTCGATTAAAGAAAAAACAGCTTGCAGAAATGATTGAAATATCCGAGAATGTTCACGCCGCCGCAAAAACAACAGAGCGTCAGTCGTTTCCTAGCTCTTATCGAGAACGGTCGACTTGTTAATAGTGTGCATAAAAGTGCATAAAAGTGCAAAGCCAATAGAGTAAAAGCATAAGTGAATTATTGATAAAAGGCAGTTTAGCCCAGAGAAGGTGTGGTCGACTCGAGACGTGGAGGATCCCAGGTTCTTCGAGTCCAGTTCTAAATTCGAGTGGATCTTTTTTTCGTTTTTTAATTTAATTTGAAACCATCGGTTAATAAAAGTGGTAGAAGTGGCAGAGGAGTGATGGATACCGGTCAGCCGGAGGTCCCGCAGGTTTAACCGTTGACAAAACGCATGACTACAAGAGCGTGTGAAATGCAGCATCAGCAAGCAACAACAACAAAAGCAGCAGCAGTAATGCAAAAATCGAACGATACTTCGAAAGTAGAGAAGAGGCGAAGTAAAAGCAAGGTGTCATCGTACGAGTCTGAAGGGGGTGAGTGCCGATACGTCGGAGAGGGGAGCTCATTCAAAATATTATCAGACACTGATACCTCTGCGGAAGAGGAAGAAAACAAGGCTCAGCTTGACAAGCTTATAAAGAAGCTTCTTAAAAAAAGGGAAAAGTTGCGATGTCAGAAGCAACAACAAAAACAACAACAGCAGCAATTACAAACATTGAAAGAGTTGCCGATGGAAAAAGTCCAAAAATCGCCGTCAAGGCAAAACCATCATCAGCAACTACAGCAGCAACAAGAACAACGCTTAAAACATAAGAAACAAACGCAAAAGGTCGAAGACAAGTACAACAACAACATATACCGCAGCAATTGCAAGAACAACAACAAATTAAGCAGCAACAACAAAAACAACATCCTAGCAACAAGGGGAGAGAAAAAGTTCCCCCAATTAATGTAAGTAATTTTGAAATTAAAGATAGTATTAGGTTATGTAAGTTAGTAACTAAGAATTTCTATGTGAAAAGATTAAGTGCTAATAAGCACATTATTATGTGTAGTAATATGGAATAGTACGAGGGCGGGTCAATAAGTCCGTGACTTTTTGAATTTCTGACCTCTTTACTGAAACAGCAACACTGCTCCTGTCAACAGGCATCTGTCAGTTGACTTCTGTCAAAATTTAAACTTGCTGCGTCAGTTAGTTTGTGTTTGACAGCTATTTTTATCAGACTACTCACTAATTTGAGGAGAAAATGGAAAAAAGTGAATTTCGTGTGCTTATTAAGCATTATTTCTTGCGAAAAAAAACCATTACCGAGACCAAGGCTAAGCTTGATAAATACTATGGGGACTCTGCACCATCGATTTCAATGGTAAAAAAGTGGTTTACTGAATTTCGTTGTGGCCGTACAAGCACTGAAGATGCCGAACTTCCTGGACGCCCAGTTGAGGTCTCTACACCCGAAACAATCGAAAAAATTCACGATATGGTGTTGGCCGACCGAAGATTGAAAGTGCGAGAGATTGTGGAAGCCGTAGGGATCTCGCATGGCTCAGTGGTTTCAATTTTGAATGATCACTTGGGCATGAGAAAGCTTTCCGCAAGATGGGTGCCGCGTTTGCTCACAGTCGACCACAAACGCAATCGTGTAACAACTTCACAGGAAGGTTTGGCGTTGTTTAATCGCAATATGGAGGAGTTTTTGCGCCGTTTTGTAACCGTGGACCCTCATTTGGCCAAGAAAAAAGTTCTTTTCCACCAAGACAATGCAAGGGTGCACACATGTGCAGTTGCCATGGCAACAATCCATGAATTGGGCTATGAATTGCTCCCTCATCCACCCTATTCACCAGATTTGGCTCCGAGCGACTACTTCTTGTTCCCAAACCTGAAGAAATGGCTTGGTGGAAAAAGATTTGACTCCAATGATGAAGTCATCTCGCAAACAAAGGCCTATTTTGAGGACCTCGACAAATCATTTTTTTTGGAAGGGATAAAAAAATTGGAGAAGCGTTGGACAAAGTGTATAGAGCTCAAGGGAGACTACGTTGAAAATAAAATTATTTTTTTATCAAAAAATTTGTGTTTTAATCCAAAAGTCACGGATTTATTGACCCGCCCTCGTATAAGAAAGTACGTAACGGCCTGGGAAAAGCGGGCACGGAGTATTATACGTATACCCCTAAGGGTGAAAAACTTCAGACAGTGCTGTTAAAAGGCATCGATCCCGCAGTAAAAACGGAAGAGCTCGAACAAGAGCTCAAAAGGTTTGAAAGCGACGACCTAAAGTTCGTAGGTGTCAAGCCGTTTACCACGGCCGCGGCAAGGGATGGTAACCGCAAATTACCATTCTTCTTAGTGCAATTAACCCCCAATAGCAAAATCTATAGTCTGCGAAAAATCAAATTCCTGTACTACGAGTATCATGCTGTAAGTTGGGAAAAATTAAAGAGAGCAGATCGTGTACTGCAATGTATGCGCTGCCAGAGGTTCGGGCACACCGCAGCTAATTGCAATATGCAATTTAGGTGCGTGAAGTGCGACAAGGACCACAAATATGGAGAATGTTCTCTAGGTAGTGATAGAGTAGAGGATAGGGATAAACTCTTCTGTGTACTCTGTAGGAACTCAGGGCATCCTGCCAATTTCAGAGGTTGTCCAAGGTTCCAGGAGCTGAAAAAGAAAGTCCAGGCTCGAAAACAGTACATCGAAGAAGAGAAGCGTCAAAAGAGTCGTGCTTTCTCTAATTTTGTGGCACCCAGTATATCCTTTGCCCAAATGGTATCTGGATCGGGTAAGGCCGCAATAACAGCAAAAAATATGTCAAACAGATTTGGATTTGAAAGCGATTCTGATTCTTCTGTCCCTACACGGAAAAATCGATCACTTCCAGAAACAATTAAATGAACAAGCGGCTCGAATTGACGTCATCTATTCGACACTGTTTGACAAGTCTGGCACGCCGATATAATGTCTGCAACGTTGAATGAGGTCATCTTAAAGATCCTTGCGTTAAATGTTAATTCACTAATCAGAATCGAAAGGAGAAACAATCTGCAAAATCTGTTGTTAAGTGAACGGCCAGATGTGCTTTTGGTAAGCGAAACCAGGCTTAACCAGAATCACAAAATTGGCTACAGTGGCTACAATACATATAGAAGGGACCGACCTCACTCCTTACGAGGGGGTGGAGTTGGTATCTTATTACGCAAGGGCATACGCCATAGGGTCATATACAGCGGGGATTTGCTGAGGTTCCGGGTGTTGGAAGCCTGCATCATATGCATTCCTCTTCATAGTCGAAGGCGACTGTATATGGTGTCGCTTTACGCACCTGAAGTACCAAATCCCATTCAATTTATAACTGAGCTCGAAATACTTTTTCGATGCCTTCAGCTTCAATCGCAAGAAAATTATTACTGTCTGGCCGGAGATCTGAACGCTAGACATGCGGCACGGAGAAATAATCCGCCGAACACTAGGGGTAACCAGTTGTACTACTGGTGGAGTCAATATATGATTGAGTACAAACTTGAGTAGTACGCGACGAATATTCCATCCTATCCAACAGCTGGTTCCTTTTTGGACTTGGCTCTTATAGACAATAGACTAGAACTGACAGACGTGGATCTAAACACACGAAACTGTTTGCGAGCGTTCGAGTACGATAGTGATCACTACGGACTCGCAGCCACAATACGGATCCCAAATGAACAAACGCTGCTGGAGCAGTACGATCAGGTGTACTCGTACAACTATCGTAGGGTACGGTGGTCGCGCTTCTCCAGAATGTAAGAGCGGAATTTACATTTGAATGGGATTGATCCTCCGACTAACAGAAACTTGACCAACGACGAAACCGATTGTGATTTACTGACTATGCAAGACATTATCAAACGTACAATGGAGCAGACAATTCCTCGGGTAGAATGCTCCGACGATGACCAGACCAAAAAGTACAGAACTCCAACAATAAATGCACTGTACGCATACAAAAGTAGACTGCTCACGAGACTGAAGGAACTGTACAGACAGTTTACTGACAGACAAAACCCGGAAATAAGAACATTGAAGTCAGTGATCAAAAACCTTAAACAATTAATAAAACAAAATCACAGTAAAGCTGTAAGTCTGTACTGGGGCAATAAGATTCGGGCTATAAAATCTAGTAGTCCGAATATGTTCCCGCAGATAAATAAATTGTTCAGGCGGAAAGATCACAACAACATTCAATGTGTTCGAATTCCACAGACGACAGAGAACAGACAGACACTACTAACGGCTGGTATAAGTCCAGAAAGTGCCGACTCAGGCGATGGTTTTTTCGTGGTCGAAGACCCACAGGAGAAAGTGGATTTGCTGGGCGCTTTTTTCGAAACCGTGGATACGGTGAACAATCCAGTTCACCGTAATCACGACATTGATAACAGGGCCTACGTAAGTCACTATTATTTACGCAACGAATTTAAAAATTGGCGATCTGAGAATCACGGTTTTACCGTTTTCAGTGAAGAAAACGCTGCAAATGTCATCGTCGCCAATGAGCGAGCTTCCTCGAATTTGTTCGTGCGAAAAGATGAACTCCTGTGCATCTTCGAGTCTCTGAAAAACAAAAAGTCGTCGGGAGTAGACGGTATTTCAAACGTCGTATTAAGACACCTACCCTTGGAAGCAGTGGATATTTTTACTACGCTATTTAACAATGCGCTGAATAATGCATATTATCTGACACATTGGCAAATAGCAGTGGTACATCATGTCCCGAAAAGGGATAAAGTTAGAACCAACTCTGCTAATCTTCGGTCAATCAGTTTACTTCCGAATATAAGCAAGGTATTCGAGAAAGCGGTTAATAGAGCGTTGTTAAGGTGGGTTGAGGAAAATAATATAATTCCGGAAAATCAGTTTGGTTTTAGGGCGAAGCATGACACTATTCATGCTGCGTCAAAGCTAATTTCCGACATACAATGGAATAAGTGTACAAACCAGTGTACGGGTGCCTGCTTGGTTGACTTTGAGAAGGCTTTCGACACCGTATGGCTAGAGGGGCTTTTCTATAAGTTAACTAGGAGGGGTATGCCGAAACCTCTGCTGTATATGATTTATAATATGCTTATGGGAAAGAAGTTCATTGTCAAATGTGGCAACGTCACTTCGAGCAAAGTCTTTGATACTCGTATTAAAAACGGCTTACAACAGGGGGTGGTGATTTCTCCGATCCTGTTTAACATTTACACAAGTGATCTAGTAGGTTCCCTTAATCACTCTATAGCGTACGCAGACGATTTAGTGGCGTTCAGATCAAGTCCAAAAATCGAAGTCATCAATGCTCTTCTTCGATAAATATCTGTATTTTGACAAACATATAGATGTTTGTCTCGCTGGGGCCAAGAAGGCTTTAGCCCTGACAAGAAGGCTGTTTCACAGCAGTCAACTTGTTTCCAAGGTGAAGGTCATATGCTATGTGGCCCTAATCAGGCCAGTCATCGCGTATGGTTGCCCTGTGTGGTTTAATGTAGCGCCGTCTCAGATGGAAAAGGGTGTTTGAAAGGCAGTGTCTTAGGACCTGTCTGGGTTTGTATAGAACACCAGAATCAGAGTACAAGAAATACTATCTCAACAAAGCCCTTTACGATGGGGCTCATCTGAATAGGATTGACAATTTCCTGATTAAGGTGATTCGAAGGCACGTTGCAAGGGCAATGACCAGCGACAATAGCCTGACCTTTGGGGCTTATTACCCCAATGACATGTACCATGAGAGCTCACTTCTATCGGGCTTTATTCCGCCGGAGGCTTTTCTTCATATAGATGCTAAAGGTTTAGTGCCAAGTAGGGATGGTATTCCGGTAATATACCACCGCCACCGCGGTGCGAAGGACAAGCGGCTCATCTACGACGGGTATGTCGCTAATGCTCAGGAGCTCCTCCGTTTTAGTACCGCGATTGCGGAAAGGGATCGGGTCGATGCCGAAAAACAGTTCGCCGAATTCTGGTGGCTTAAGGAAGTAGGGAGGGTAGTCATGCTTTCCTAGGTCGGTACGTTACTGAGGTAACACACTTTTCCTAGTTTTAAGTTAGATTAAGGATAGTTAGGGGGATCTCGTGGAAAGGCCGGGCTCGTTAACGTAGGGCGGCACTTGTAAGCAGTGATTGATGCTTCATGGCATCAGTTAAGTCTGGGCGGTGCTTGTGCACGATGTTGAGGATTGCCAGGCGCCCGAAATCGCAATCGAGATGGTGACCATTCGGAGAGAAAGTCTACGAGTGCTCACCACCCCGATTATATTTAAGTTAGAATAAGTAGCTTAGGTAGGTTAAGTAGAATAGGGTATAGTTTTAAGTTTTATATAAAAATTTAAAAAAATGATAAAGTATCTAAGTTTTTTAAAACTATTTTGTTAGAAATATTTTCCATATATTGATAAATAAGACCATTAGTCGTAAGATAGTTTTAAGGCCAAAAGGCAAAGTTTATTGATATTGTGAAGTTTAGAGAGTTCGGTAAGAGCCAGTAATCTAGAATAAGTAACAGTCATTGTGAAATAAGATTTAAGCATTTTTGTCTAGGATGTAAGCTTGGATTTTTCACAACAAATCTGAGAGTCTTAGCAGGACTCCTTGCAGGGGCATGAGAAAGGCACACCACCACCCAAGAAGTTTAAAGTCTCACAGTCGCTCGAAAAGAACACGGCGACAGTTTTTTGGGTCTCAGAAGGTATCCTATTAATCGATTATAAAGACAAAGGCTTTTCTATAACCGGCGAATACTACGTTGTAATCCTCGAGTAAATAAAAGAACCATCGAAGATAAAAGAATAGGAACATTGATAAAAGCTGTCCTCCTACTGCACGACAATACGCCGTTCACAAGAGTTGTGTTACGTTAGCTGTTCTGCATAAGGTGGTCTTCGATATTTTGGATCGCCAACCCTACAGCCCTGACCTGACTTCTAGCGATTATAACTTTTTCCCAAAAATTAAAAAAGAACGTGGTGGGAAGAAACTGTCAAGTGATAAATACTCATCGGAAGCCCCCTTTTGGACACACGTGATTCTCGAGCCGGAAAACTTATGGAATGCCTAGCCGATCTCTTAATGTCCTAGTGCTTATAACCTTCAGACATTTTAGACCAACGTACGTCGGTCTAGTCCATTGGAGCAATCGTAATCGGCTCTCAGTAAATCCTTTCGAAATTGAGGTTGTTCTCCTTATAAGAAATATAAAGCTGGCTGCTCTGGCTCATGCAGTGTTTAAAATCTAAATACTCGCACTTACGTATCATACTGGATGACAAACTTCTTCGTAATACGAGTAAATTAGTCGCATTGGAAAACTAGGTGCTTTTCAACGACATGTTTTGTGAAGAGTCGTAAAAGAGAGCGAAGCATCTACGTCTCTACCGGCAAGTAAGCTCTGCGAAGTCCTCCTACCATCAACAATGGCATCTAAGGCTGAATTCACTGATTCTGGTTTGAATCCCTGGTGAAAAGGGCAACGTGGAAATGAGATCTTCCAGAGAACTTTCATTAAACTGATTCTCATGAGCATAGTTGAAGATGGCATAACACTTTAGGATGGCAAGCCAACTGAATACTTGCCAAAGTTCTAAAAGTCAGAAACTATCTAGCTGTCGATTCTAGGTTTTCTAGAGATAAGTGTCACTACCTCATATAGTCAATAGATATATTTTGTCTTTGTTTCTGAATCAAGTGAAGTAATCCCTGAACTGAACTCTATATGGACTGTTTCAGCATTACCAGAAGATGTATACTAAGCTGTTGAAAAAGACTTTGCAGAGAACAGTAACTTATTTCTAATCAGTCAGACGAATGTATAGAAAAGCCTTCTTAACTGCATGGAATACAAGATTTTATATTGTGTGATACCCTTCTGACACCCTTCGTCGACAACCGGATTTGCCCCTGACAGTAAGGCTTCAGACAAGGAAAGTCCACAATACTTACATGCTCTCAACAAGAATGTGTACATAGCATCAGTCAACTGGACAGACTACCACCGTCGAAAACTTTAATTAATCCCGCGAAGATGACCCACGTCAAGGACGCCCTAAAAAAGAAACCACACCCGAAACCATCGAAAAGTGCATGATATCGTGTTGGACGATAGGCGAATGAATGTGTGCGAGATAGCTGGTGCTGTGGGGATATGGGAAGAAAGTGTGCGAAACATCTTGCACAAAAACTTAGGGTGCCGCATTTTCTGAATGCCGAAGCAAATGCGCAAAAAATTTACGCAGCAGTCTTTGAACCGTTTCTATAGGGATCCGACCGATTTGGTGGTTTCTCACCATGAATAAAATATTGGTCCACCACTACATGTCAGGATTGAAATAGAAAACTAAGCAATGGTTGGAAGCCGGTGGTTCAGTGCCCAAGAAACCGAAATCGATCGCATCTGCCGGAAAAGTCATGGTCAGGTTCCTATTAATTGTTTAACTTGAAAAAGGCAGAACAATAACAGGCGAATATTATTTCACCCTCCTTGACCAGCTGAATCACAAAATTCGCGAGGAAGGACCTGGCCTGAAGAAGAAAAAAGTCATCTTTCACCATGACAATGCACCTGTACCTGTAGGGTGCCTTGGCGGTAGGAAAACTGCGGGATTTGCTGCACGATTTGGTCGGCTACTACTACTACCATCTGTTCCCAAACTTGTTTGTGGGAAGCACTTCTCATCTAATGGAGCAGTTGAGAGGACCGTAGATGAATATTTTCACAGACTTTCAGCTTCTCACCTCTGGGAAGGAATACTGATGTAAGAGAAACGCTGTATAGGGTGTGTTGAAGTCAAGGGAGATTATGTAGAAAAATAAAATCATTTTTTAACTGAAAATCGCAGTCTTTCATTGTCGGGCCGAGAACTTTTCACCTTACCTCCGCCACAGTTTTATCGTTTTTGCTTATTTTGTCGTATTAATTGGAAGGTAGTCTTCAATAATAGGCCAGTCTCCATGAATACACTTGTCGCCAGCCACAAAAAATCCATAGATAATACTACATGTGACGCATACTGTCTAAATGATGAGTCTTTGGATGATGCCCCATAGAATTGAACAAAATCTGTGCAATAAGTTGCATGAGTATGTAAAATGATTGTCACATTAGGCTTTCCATCATATGTTATATGCATTTTATGCAATTTTGGTCCTGCCCTTTAGTGTGTTCTCAAGCCTCCTGTTTAAGAGATTTTTACAATACAATGTAAGGTCGGCATCCGTGTTCCTATATGTTACATGGCAAAGCTGCTTATTACTTAACCCAGCATAGACTTGCAAAATCTATGCACAATTTTCAGGCAAAGGTTTTAATTAAAATTGCGAAACTAGTTTAGATAATAAAACTTCGAATATAACGCATGTAACCTTTTTATGACTCGAATCTCTCTCAAAACAGCAGGCAATAAAAAGAAAAAATAACAAAAAATGTTTATTTAAGGCTTGAGAAAAAGAGAAAAAATAAAAACAAACATTGACGGGACGAGGGGAAATTCATCATACACTCACTGGTCGACATAAGAGACTTGCGATGTCTACTACCGCCACATGTGGTTAAAGTGATAGCTCCTGTGGTGGTTTAAGACTAAGCCAGAGGTGCATCTGAGTGGTAAAATTTGTATCTATCTAGCAATGAATTGAATTTCCAAAAAAATTGGAAGTAGTTAACCACAGTGGGGATTCGTTTCGGCTGATTTCAATCAATTTTTGATAAGCCATCAACTGGAACAAGGTGAGAAATCAATGTCAATGCAGCACACGAAAGGGAAGGGGTGCAACATGTGTAACTAGGCAGAGGAGGCATCCAAGCTAAAATGGCAACAAACTTCCCAGAAGATGAATCATCAACATAATGAATTTCTGTCAGAAATATCCATAGACAGGATGATGAGGATTCTACCTAGCAGTGTAATAACCAATTGCGAAATAACCAATGATCTGCACCTTAAATCTTAGAATCTTGAACAGTCCGTGTTTAGGCGAAGGATGTTGTAAACGACGCAACGTTCTCCTTTGCCATGATACTCGTATTTAATATGTCCAGGCATTCCTAGCGCACAAAGATATAATATTTTAGGGCTACAATTGCAATAAAATTTCAAGGGGGAAGCATTCAATACTAAAAACGGAAACCTTGCAGTAGAATCGCAGTCATTGCTGAAAACTTGGAAAGAGCACTTTTACAGACTGTATAACAGCGACGACAATCATAAAACCTGACCAAGATGAAGTCGAGACAGCGATTTCGTGACCAAAGTCGAACAAAGCTGCTGGCCCAGACGGGCTTCCAGCTGAGGTATTTAAAATAGCTGGAGATGACCTGATTTAGAAACATGCACCAGCTCTCCCCAAGAAATGGTCATGAATGGAACCTCAGCAACGTTTGCCAAATCCACAAAAACGGAGATCTCTTCGACTGCGCCAACTTTAGCAGAATCAGTCTTCTTAACATCGCCTGCCAAACTTTCTCTGCCGAATTGTGTTATCGTTTGAAACCGATCATGATCAGTCTTAAAGGACCATATCAGGACGGTTTCAGGCCAGGATAGTCTACCATCCACCACATGTTCACAGGCTCACGGCAGATTTTGGAAAAGAGCCTGGAATAGCAGATCGACACCCACCACCTGGTTTGTCGACTTTAAGGCCGCATATGACAGCGCGCACAGGGACGAGCTGTATAGTGCCATGTTTAGTTTTGGCTCCTCACGTTGACCATGATGAAAATAGAGAGAACTCGGTCGGTAACGAAATAACCGGGACCTTCAATGCCAAAAAAAAGGTTTAAGATAGGGCGACGCGCTGCCATGTGACTTTTTTAACATCGCTTTAGATAGAATCGAGAAAAATTCACTGTCCTATGGAAGGAAACCGATTCTTCAAATTGCTTGCGTACGCAGATCACAGCGACGTTATTTGACGAAGACAGCGAGACATGAATGAGGCATTAGAAAATATAGAAGCGGATGCGGTTAGAATTGGTCTCACGGTAAACGAAGCAAAAACCAAATATATGCTGTCATCATTTGGAGGTATTTAACGACTTCGTCTACCTTGGCTCCTCAGTAACGAGCAACAAACGATACCAGCTCGGAAATAAGACGTAGAATAACTTTTGTCATCCGCTGTTTCTTCGGGCTCAGAAGGCAATTATGTAGAAAAGCCATCTCTCGCAAAACCAAACTGGCTGGATTATGTGAGCGAATGGACCCAACAGTTCCGGCCCGAATAACTCAAGCCCCGGGGACTACGTAGCAGAGGATAGCCGATTCCACGGTGGTGAGAACATGTGGAAGGGGACTCAATCAACTTGGAGTGTAGCACCGATAAAAGCAGCAAGCCGGATTTAGTGGATTGAAGGGCCTGGGGAAACAAATGAGTGGAAGACCCTGGCTTATTATTTTCCAAATTAAATGAGCAATTTTATTTCAGTCAAGTATTTCAATAATTTATTGCGAAATCAAGTAACAAACATACATATACAAATATAGACAAAAACAAAAGAAGACAAAGACAGACACTTTCGCCAATGTTTTTGCCTTTGCTGCAGCGTGCAAATTTGCAGAATCCATCTTCTCTATGTGATTGAGGAGTCCAAATCTCGAACGTACAGCTTCGTATCCAGTAAGTGAAACATATAGTTGAACGGTGACAGATTTCAACCTTGCATTTCTTGCTCTGGTGCGTGATTATTAGTACAATGGTTAGTATGACATATTTCTTTAGCTACTTCCTCGTATTTATCAAAATCGTCTCTTTTGGATACAACGAATGATTTCAATGAATCTAATGCACGCATTGCATATTTATGAATTATTTTCGGGTCCTGCAACATTTTGTTTGTATTATCGAATCGCTCCAAGATGTCGCTCCAAGTGATATCAAATAGGGCGGTATCGAGACAACTCATCTTTTGTAAAAGGTGCGATGCTTCATTCCTCACGATGTCTTTTTGCTCCTTTTCAGAAGATATGCTGGTAAGAGCTCCTTCGATTACAGAATAACTATCGACAATGGCTTTCATAGCTTCAGCTCGACTAGACCAACGAGTATCGCTCTTTTTCTGCGATAATTTTTCAGTCAGAATTTGGTATCGTTCCGTACTAGCTATGAAAAAAGGAAAATAAATTCTGAACGAAATCAAAGAATGGACAAGAGTTAGCAGCTACCTTTGCAACTAAATTGAAAGAATGAACACAACATGGTACAAACGCCGATAAATGATTTCACAAATTTCTCGCGCCTCTGCAAGTTACCGCTATTTGGGACCGAGAATATCGAAGTACCTAGTTCGAAGATGTTGAAGATGATGTTCATCGTCGTCGGTCCTGTGTTTGACGATGATAGTTTTTATTTGTTTTTTTTTGTGTCGGAATTTGAAATTGTGGATTCAAAACTTACTAAGAATACACATATACAGGGTGGTCGAAATACAGTTTTTTTTAGAATCATATAATACTTTGACACTGTCCGGTCTTCCCGCTGGAAATCTTGACTGTCAGCCAGTATCATACCTCCGTAAAACTAAACTAACTGCTTAGGCTTGAACAGCGTTGGGAAATATTTCAAAAATACGACCTGCTATTGTCTAAACGGTGCGTTTATTAAAAAAAAATTATTAACCAAAGTGAAGCACCCAACGCTGCCGGTAAGTGCAAAGTTTGTGCAAATGCGGAGAAACTGTGCGATTACGGACAGTAACATCTCTGTATTTCAAGCTGAGATACACACAATAGTGCTATGCTTTTGAGATAACTCCAACGATTGCCTGGGGTTGCATTTAACTTCTCATTACACTAGGAAGCACCAACAGAGTCCATTTAATCTTAGAGCCAGGTCATACCGTTTCTAATGTTAATTGAAGAGCAGATGGTTTAGTCTCAACTTTCATGCTAGATCGACCATACTGTGGGCTACCAAGTAGAGCCTGAAGATATCACTGCCAGCTCTAACTTCATCGCAGTCGCTGTACAGATAGTATAGTTAAATCTTGATCTCCAAAGCCAATTTACGCAAACGGGACCGTATATTTTTCGAAGGTTTTTTCTCTCGAAACGACTGAGGATATCTTTATCCGGGTCTATTCTGTCTGATAGTAAGATTTGGGTTTCTTCGCCGTTATACAGACTTTGACTCTACTACACGATTTCCTTCTTCATCTTTGTGGACTTTTGTCTTCTTACCTTGATACGTTTTGCTGGTTTTCCTGGTGGTGAGGTTTTCATATTCTTATATTGACATACCACCTTCCAATGTCTTTGATCGCGCGCTTCTTGAGGTATTTTTTCTTCTTCTGGGAACACCAATATTCTTCTCGTCTCTTCTGCTTGTAGAGCTTAGGAGCAGAACTTATCCTTCGTTGCATTGCCAGTTTATACGCTTCTTTTTCAGCTGCATGTGCTTGCCAAACCAAGAATCTCCAGTTAATTACAGCACATACATTACGGGATCTCTAAAGGCACGTTTGTGGCGATGCCACTGGTTTTCGGTACTAGAAGCTGGCGGCATAAGAGTTGGTGAGAGATTTCGGTAGAAGTGTGTCATATTGATACATCACCTAAATGCGACTATTACCTTGGGGTGGATGATGCCATCGATCACACCGTGGACAAGTTGGCATCAGCAGCGACACCTGTCTGGAAACCGACTGGACCTGTATTTATGTCCGAAAAAAAAAATTTCCCCGAATTTCAGTTTCGTGGATCCATGGAGGTTCGATGGTGTAAAAGGAATGGAAGGCAAAGGCGAAGGAATGGCTTCCTCATGCCTATGTATACTTTGTTACGAAGTCAAGCTTCGTTGACTTACATGAGCTATCAACAACTTAATGAACTAAGCACAATAAATGTGCTCGCAAAATCAGTCTCCTAAGTGGATGCACTATCAGCGGGGAAGATCCCTATTCTCAGCAAGGGAAACACTGGGTCAGTGAACGTAGAGTCGCTATGGGAGGTCTAATCAGAGGCCCACCAATAACATACAGCGTTACAATGGACGAGCATCACACTTAAAAATTAGAAATTAGTTTAACTACTATTAAATTCTCACTTACTGGCCATATTTCGACTCTAAGCCACATTCATATGTACTTATATTGCTGTAAAGCGCAATCAATCCTGGGTGTAAGATCTGACTGCATTGATTTTGTTCTAGATTGTAAGCCTTCTCTAGTTTTTTCATCTACGGCATCGAATATATATATATAGGCCCGCTTGGCTTCAGTCAGTGGAAGGATGATATTTTAAGACCTGTGGCTTCTCGTTGATAAGAAACATCTGAATCTACATGGCTATGATAGGACCAACCCCATGCATCAGCTCTTCAGTGGAATGAATTTTTAGGGATAGAGGTCATAGCTGCTGTCGATAGACTCCAAAGAATTATTTGAAGCGATTTTCGAACCACGGCTTGGTCAATGGTTATATTTTCTTCTTCCACTGATAATTCATTGATCTTGTGCTCTCACCTCAGCGGGTGTTCTGCTATCCCTCCATCGGATAAATTGTAAACATAATACAGGTGTCTTTATGGAACACTATTCTTTTTCTAAGCACATAAGCGTAGGAAACAAAGCGTAGGAAACACCTACTGCAACGCTCGATCTGGAATCTACGATAACAGCACAGAGCACATCTTCCACTTCCGCTTATGGCTGCAAGTAATATGCGCTATTGCAGAATGTTCTAGTAAGCTGGGCCTTTTATTTCAGATTTCGATGGACATGTCAGCTTTACTAGACTATTCAATCGATTCACGTCTATTTCTGCTGTTGCTAGAGGCGCAGTCTACTAGATGCATCGAAACGATTTTTTCAAATAAATGCTTACACTTGAAAGGACTATATCAAGTCATATCGGCTTGAAGAGCAATAGCCCAATGGAAGCTATTGCAAAAATACAAAAACAAAAACAAAAAAAATTTTAAATTTTACTAGCACATTGGCGAATTTATTTTCGTTTTGTCGAGGCTTAATGATGATAACCATGAGCGACTGGGGAAACAATGGTCTTGATGAGTGGAGCAGCTTGAATAGAATGCACAACTGGGGAAACATGGAGAGCTGGAGCGGAATGAACCACTGGAGAGAGATGAGCAACTGAGGCAACAACTGGAGCAGCATGAACAACTGGAGCGGCATGAGCAACTGAAGCAATAACTGGAGCAGCATGAACCACAGGTGCGGCATGAACAACTGGAGCAGCGACATAGGACTTCACAACTGGAGCTAAAATTGGAGAAACAACAGCAGAGTTATGGACACGGGTAATGTGTTGAGATGAAACAGCTGATGGAACAGAGTGCACTACAGATCCAACATGGGCTGATTCAACAACACTGTGTGTGGCAAGAAGTCCTGGCTTGGCAACAGCAACAGCGATCATGGCGAAGAAGGCGACCTTTAAATAAAATTAAATATTGCAGTATTCTATGGATTAAAAGAATCTCATCAATCAACTTACGAATTTGAACATTTTGATTGAGTTTTTTTGGGTTTCGAGATACGAGTATTCGTGAGTGAATATAAAAGTTGGTAAGCTTCAACTGATGCCTTACTCAAGCACCGAAATCTATTTATATACCTCCGGCTAGACTTTGAATTTTTTGATTAATCCACTGACACACCCACCACACGCAAAATTACGTAGAAAATCTCAAACCAAAATTTTTGAAGTACAAATCAAAGCATTCCAACGAAGTTCGTTCCTTGTCAAATGCTTGAACGGTGGTGAGGGCTTACGCAACCTTAACGATCCCAACTCTAATGTTAATGACAAAGCGAAATCCGTCCTTCGACTTGAACAGATTTTTTCTTGTCTAATCGTATAGTAGTACAACATAGAGTCGCCTTTCAAGGTAAACTAAAAGTGAGTACTACGGATACAACAGTGCGGGGTACTTAATGACTGGCGATATGGTCAAGCCAGTATGCACGGCGTAAGATCTTATCACGATCAATGTTAGTCGTAAAGCAAAACAGTGAAGGAAAGCCAAATGAAATTTGAAAGAGCAAATGAAGTATAAAAGCAACCGCCGTAGACGGAACTAGCATCAGTCAGCTGTCAACTAACAACCACAAAACAATTCAAAATGTTCAAATTCGTAAGTTAAAGCAAAGATCGTATTGTTTTAGAAATTTATTGTTAATTTTTGTGATTACAGGTCGCCATCCTTGCCTTCGTCGCTGTGGCTGCTGCCAAGCCAGGTCTTCTGAGCACTCACTCAGTTGTGGAACCAGCTATTGTTGGAGCTACCATCCACTCGGCACCAAGTGCTATTTCCCACCAAAGCCAGACCCAATACCACAGCAAATCCATTGTAACTCCAGTTTTAGCTCCAGTCGTTAAGTCATATGTTGCTGCTCCAGTTGTTCATGCTGCCCCAGTAGTCCATGCCGCTCCAGTTGTCCACGCTGCTCCAGTCGTTCATGCTGCTCAAGTCTATGGCTCAGTCGCTCATGCTGCTCCAGTTGTTCACTCTGCTCAAGTCTATGGCTCAGTCGCTCATGCCGCTCCAGTTTTACAAGCTGCCCCAATTGTCCACTCCGCTTCCGTCTTGCATGCCGCTCCATTAGTTCATTCAGTTCATGCTGCCCCAATCTCTCTCCATCATCATTAAGTCGACTTGGAACGATTTTGAAATAAAATTTAGTAAAATACTTAGAAGTGAAAAATATTGTCTTTCTTCTCGTCATTGAGGGCTGCAATCCAAAGTGAGTGGTGACCTGTGGTGTTGTTCATGAAAATTTGTTTCACTTTCAGCGGGTTAAGTTGTTTATGTCACATTTCAAGCGCTTCTCTTCGAACTATCTCCTAGATGGTGTCGTGTTTTGTTGCAATTAAATACAGAAAAATGCTCGTATTGTCCATGGGAATGGCTTTATAAGTAAAAGTGTGTTTCATCATTGAACAAAGTGTTTCCTTCGGTCTATTCACCAAATGTACGACGCGAACGATCATCGTGTTTATAAGTTGAAGCACGTAAACCGAGATCTTTACGCAAAATTGTCCATAAAGTGGTTGAACACAAGTGTAATTGTTGACCACAATGACGAATTGACACATCTGGATCATCATCGACCCTACGCTGCACACCATCAATCGCTTATTGTGTTCACACTGTACGACGACTTACGGCATACGTATTATCGTTAAAAGTCAACGTATTGCGAAAACGATCCAAAGTTTCTCGAATTAATCGTTCTGATGGAGGGTTATGTGCACCATAAAATGCACGTAATGCTCGATGAGTTGCTCGAACTTAGCCGTGCTTGTCAAGATAAATTTGAACAAGCGTTTCTCCGCCATGAGTCTATTCATGATTAGTTGTTAACCTCAAACAACTGAGAACTGTCAAATCGGCTGCCGCTGAAAACAGTGCAGCCAATTTAAAGTTCTACTTAAAGTTCGCTTCTAATAAAAACACCCATTTTATAAATTGTTCAGCTTGGTAGAGTCAAGTCCTTGACAACGTCGGAGTTATACTTATCTATTGCAACTATTTAATCGAGTAAAAGATGCTGTGTGTCCTCCCTCGATGACAGTAAGTACTCGTGGTTTGTTTTTCGTCGTTTAACAGCACTTCCATATTACTTTAATTGTACAAATGTCTATCAAACAGCTTACTTTGTCGTTTTAATCATGTTCGTGTTATTTCCAAAGTCAAGTAGTTTAAGGGCGGGAGAAGAGAGAGGTACCGATTTACGTTGGTCTTAAATGTTTGAAGGTTGTTATAGCTAGGAAATAAAGAGCTCGGCAGGGCATTCCATGAGCGAGTTGTTCGGATTAGGAAAAAATCACGATGAGCATTCATAGCGAGGCGGGTGTTACGGTTGGAGGTTTGAAGGGGCGGGATGATACTGGCAATTTCAGAGGAGCACTGGTGGTGAAAATAGCGATAGAACAACGTGAGACAGGAGACATTACGTCGGTGTTCGAGGATGTCAATCGACTGTGTAATATTAGCATCACCTATTAGTTTTATCGCACGGTTTTGAATCCTATCTGGTAGGCCCAAAGAAGTTTTGAGAGCATTGTACTCCAATTTTTGGGGGATGAAAGCCTTATACCTTATATATTGAAGCCAGATCAGAAGAAACCTAGACATTTCGCAGCATTTTGGGCGACTTCGAATATATGGTCATTCCAACGTAAGTTGTCATTGACACATATACCGACAATGGAAAGTTTTTTTGTTTCAACGATGCAAGTGCCATTCGTGGATAATGGCTGGGTATTTGAATTCCGCTTAAGCGATAGCCGACAGCATTGTGTTTTGGAAGCATTAAATTCCACTCTGTTGGTAGTTCCCCAGTTGGTTACGCTGTTTATATCGGAATTTAATGAACTTAACATACGCTGCCGTTCCCGTTCTACAGCCGAAGAGCAGGGACGTGAGTCCGGGAACGAATATGAAAAGCAGAGAGTACTGTCGTCAGCAAAGAAGTTAATTGGATTAGAAGTAGCAGACAAGAGATCATTGATGAAAATTAAAAAGAGTGTCGGAAACAGAGCGGAGCCCTGGGGCACACCAGCATTTATTTTGTGAATATCAGACTTGAAACCATCCAAGACAATTTGAATTGAACGTTCCGAAAGGTGATTTCTAATCCATTGAAGAAAAAATTCACGCATTTTCGACAAAAGAGCCTGATGCCAAACTCTGTCAAATGCCTTAGAAATATCAAGTGCCACTATATTGATTTCGCCAGATTGATGTAAACTTTGGTTCCACTTTTCAGTGAGACATGTGTTCAGACTTTTGAAAGATAATGACTCTGGTCTTGGCGAGTGTCGCTTCCCAGCGAGCTTCTTTCAAGCTCGTTTTACAAAGCCAGGCAAGCTAAGCAGGAATACACCAAAACCACAAACTGCGTACAGCTTCGTATACCTTTTTTTGTCGGTATACCCTGTAATGGGCGACTTTAGAATCAACAAATAGGTACCGATTTACAAATTGGGGGTCTTTTCCAATATCTGGCATAATGTAAAAATCCGACCGAATCCGGTCTTTGAAGATTTAAAACTAATCTTAGGCCTTACATTCCACGTGCAGTTTTGATTGGTATGGATCACCAGTAGTTTTATTGTTCATACCAGAGGTTTTTGGTGGTTTATTACCTATATTCTGTGTCTTCATTGCCGGTGAATTGGCCCAAAGAGAAACCGCCAATCTGGTGAAGCAGTCCCTTTGTAACACTTGTTTGACTTTTTGTATCACCCGTGTCAGCAGCGCCCATAAAAGTTAGTGAGTACAGCCGTTTGCCCAGTTTGAGTTCTTCGGTGGCAGAATCCTGAGTTTTAGTTCTGGCAATCCTTAGACCTGGTCTGTAATATTATTTAAAGCAGCCCTAAAAGAAGTTTACCAGGATCGCTATCAATACAGACAAGACTGTAGAATTCATCTCAGTTACTCCCTAGATGCCGATTTTCATTTGAGCATTCAAGTGCAATGGCTTTTACATGCAGTTGCCACCAGGAGGAGGAAAAGCAAGCACTTGAATTACCGTGATATTGGCTTTATCCATGTAGATGTGTTACAGCTGAATGTTGAGACGTAGAAGTATGCCTCTTTTTTATCGTGAAGGTTAGCTAACTTCGCTTATTTGGAAACGATGCGCGATCTCTCTCTACTCTTTCTCTACTTGTCCGTCGCTTTCGAATGAAAGATCCTATGGACCAGAGTATCCTATTTTTTATCGGTGAAGGGCACTTAAACAAATCATTTGTCTATTGCAGGGAGTTGTTTGCTGCTTTTACTGAAATTTGTCTGTCGTTCATACAAAGATTAGTTATAAAGTCCGCAAAGAGCACCCACCAAATTAAGCAGAGATTACCTGTAATCTAGGCCGGGTTTTCACGGAGATGGAGCAAGCGTCACACGAAGTTGTGCCAATTATGTCCAGTACACAAAGATGCTTTGCAAAGACTTAGTGTTCCGCTAATACGACGTATGCAGTCTCTTCCGCTTAAACACGGAGGATAGCCACTGTTGAAATCAAACAGAATTGGTTTGATTTACGGGCATACTGGAGTGTTAAACCATCTGCTGTTTTACTATTGTACATAAAATCCAAGTGTCAATTGAAGCCATAAAAGCGGACTCAGACAGTTCTTACATAGGAATGGGCTTGAGAATTTATCCTCTAAGCCTGGGCTACCAAGTTTATCGGCGATCTCAGCTCCAGTTGTTCCATTGAACCACATGACTCAGCTCATTTAGGTTTGCAAATACGTTTAGAGACAGATTGCATTTAGAGGGTGAGTAGATTAAGTGTACCTATAACAGAACAATGCTTTCGAGGCGAAGTCTTCTAAATTATGGTAAAAGCAGCATTAACGTTTGTTCCAACAGGCATATAATTGATCTTAACAGAGCCATGCAAATGACCAACCGCCCTTACTGTCAAACCGAAAGTTTTGACCAAACCCGATAGAACCATCAAGGCTTTCGATGGGAGTTCGATGTTAAGTCGAAAAAAGATTGTTATACAAAATAATACCCATAAGCTCAACTTCTTTGGAGAAACAAATGGTGATCTCTTTAAGGACTACATGATTCTGACTAGGTAGCTTCTCCTTGCCCATTCTAGTTCACAAACCTCTTATTGTGTTTAAATCGAACAGTCAGAAGGCATGATCTAAAAGACAGCATAGCTATTGCACATCGTCTGCATGTGCTTAAGTCTGTACGAGTAGAGCGTTAAGTGGTAGATCAATATGCATCATAGCTAGTCTTGCAAGTAATCCCTGTGTACATGTCGTCACTTTTCTTAAACATTGCTTCATTTATGGCCTGTTTTCTGGTCAAGTTTCACATGCTGTAAAAAGTTGCGTTGCCGGAAGCACCACTATTTTCTAAAATGAGTTCAGTACATTTCCTATCTTAGCAAGAGCGCCTTCGATTCTGGCCATCAAATTTTAAAGTTTTACCGGACCGATAACGTTAATACTCGTATGCATGTTGTATTTTAAAGATTCGCAGAGCAGTTTTCCCACATCAAGATGGATCACTTGCTTCATGCTCTTTAACATGAGTGCAATTAGACTGTGTCTGGCCAGGGGTTTTCGCTATAAGGCTACACCTACAGTTTGCCGTGGGCTTGTATTTTTTTGCTTGACTGCATATATACTATTGGTGCTACTAGTCTTGATGCTATTAAAAGCAGCAACATGGAATGGCTTCATCTGTCACTACTGGCGTGGCGTTGAGTTACATAACATCGCCCCTTTTGAGTGTCTTAAACAGGGCTGGTTTCCAGGAGTGTTTTGATCGTTTGGCAAAAGTCCAGATGAGAGGCATTTTTTTGAAGTTTAAGAGAGATTCTTATAATGGGTGACCACATAAGAATGATAGGAAACAATTGTATGAATTATAATATTGGTTCTGGGTTTATTTTGAAGCTACATCTATGCCATTATATATGGAATGGAACATCATTCAGATGGCCACCTCAACTTCGCTGGCAACTTTTTTATAAATCGGTTCAATATGTGCGGCGTTATTCCGGCAGTAGCGCGTCGAATGTTGGTCTTAGGCTTGTCCAAAGTGGTTGGCTATCAAGCCAACTAAGGAGTTGGCGTAGCCCTAGAAAAAATAATCGAGTGATGTCAAATCGTATGATCGCTGTGGCCAATTGATGAACGCTCGCCTTGAGATGACCACGTGGCACAATTTCGAGCGTTGCTTCGCTTGCATGGCATCTAGCTCCATCTATTATTTCGACCATTTGAGACCATTGACTCTAACTTATTTCGAAAGAAATAAGGTCCGATGGTGCCGCGATTGTACCGCGATGCCATAAACCGCACCAAACAGTCAGTTTTTGTGGATACATTCATCCTTGGGCGAACACTTGTGAATTGTGTTCGCTCCATTAATGGCAGTTTCGCTTCTTGACATAGCCGGACGAGGAATGGGCCTCGTCTGAGATGATTTATTGACCAAAATTCGAATCTTCGGCCAACATTTCCAGTGCCCAGTTAGCGAACTCACAGCGTTGTCCATGGTCGCTTGGCTTACATTTTTGCATCAGCACAATCTTATATGTAGGCCTAAATCCAACAGCAAAATAAGACGGATTGACTCTCTGGCGATGCCCAATTCAGTTAAACGGCGTCGAATCGACATTTCTGAGTCTTCTTCGATTCTGCCCGCGGCTATGTTTTCTTCATTTCGCACCAATCTCTATCTGGTTGGTGGGTTACAATTCAAAAGAGTGTACTCACGCTCAAACTTTTTCGAGGTGCGACGGATTGACTGCAAACTGAACAGTGATTATGACCGACCTCAAGACGAAAATCATGTTGCGCATTTTCTACTGCGCTGGAACTACGATACTTTGAGATCTTTTTATTATTTTTTTATATAATCTGCTCACTTTTGTCTACCCTTAAAACATTTGCACACATTGCAGGAGCAAGAAGTTTAGAGAGCAAAAAAGAGCGGTACCGATGTCAGTTGGTACAAAATGTTTAAAAGGTATAATGGCTAGGAAATAAAAAATTCGGCAGCGCATTCCATAAGCGACTTGTACGGTCTGGAAAAGGATAGCGATTTTTCAGAGTACGTCGTATGTGGACATTAGGATAAACTGATGAGCATTCATAGCGTGATAGGTGTTAGGGTTGAAGGTTTGAAGGGCAGGAGCCCTGCTAGCAATTTTATTGTAGGGCTTGTAGCGAAAATAGCAATAGAACAAGGTAAAAGATAACACTTTACGTCACTGTTAATTGAGTGTGTAATTTTTACAGCACCTATAAATTTTAACGCGAGGTCTTCAATCTTATCTAGCAGGTGCAAATATGGCAGATAAATGTCATATGGATTGAGGTCTGATCCAAGGTGGTGACGTTTTTCTTACTTCTCTTAAGAAAACCTCAACTTTTCGCATCCTTCTTAACGACATCGATGCTTTGGAAGCATATAGTTCCTCAATTGGTTCCGACGTTAATACGTATACGAATGAACTGAGCTTAACATAGGCTGCCATTCCCTTTATACAGCCAAGGGAATGTGAGTCCAAAAATTGATATGAGTACTGTCGTCAACAGAGAAATATATTGGATTATTGATAAAAATCGAAAAGAGTTTCGGAGACAGAACAGAGCCCTGAAAAGAAGAAGTCAGCGTGGAAGAAGACCTCTTCAGAATATGGAATCATATACCATCTGGACCAGCGAGTTAGTGTATGTTCAGATCTTTAAGTACTTTCACAACAACACGTGTGCCAATTGTCCCATTGAAGATTCGTCGCACTCAAATGTAGGTGGAGACAAATCACAATCTGGAAGTGTTGAGCTAGTCAGAAAGTACACAACAAGCAAATTGGCTTTATCCAAAGAGCTAGAACCTGCAATGTGATTATAAATGTGCGTTGGGATGGAGGATGAGCCAGAATTTCTGATTTTTTGATCAACGATCAGGTTAAGTGCATATGCATATGCAATCTCATTGAAAATCGATCGATCACTGTAAGATTAGTTCTGATTTAAATATACCAGCGTGCCACTCAAACTTTTCGTACTTCCTACCTATATATCTCTCATATCTTTTGTTAACTTTAGAATTTTTTCAGTTTATACTCCAAAAATTCGTTGATCTAGAGGCTTTCTTCATATAAAGTAAAAATAATCTCTGGGGTGTAATCAATCATTGTGTGAAAGCCAAAGTACGGCAATATTGTTTCCGACACTGAACCGCTTTTGGGTCATTGGGTATTCGCCAGCAGATGCAGCTTAGTGACTAGAATCAGTATACTCTACGCAACACTATCTTCTCTGCTACATAATCTGCGAAACTACTTACCATCATATGCATCTTCAAAACCTCTGACTTATTTCTATGAAAATTCTTTAGCTAGCATCGGTTTGAACGTATCATCCTGGGGAAACAACTAAGTTCGATTTTAAACAAATTAACAGATATGAGACCAGTGTGCCTCGGGATTTCTTGAAGTGATTTCAAACCAGTTTCAAATTCATATGTTCAAACTTGAACCCCTCAGTGTGCACACATTTGTAATTGCGATTTACGCAGTGTACACGCCCTTCGATATAAATTAAAAGCACACAATACAAGCTGATATATGAAAATACTCTTCCCATGCGTCGACTCAAGACAGAGCATGAGGCTTTGGCAGTTTGACACGCTTAATGCGATTGATAGTTTTCGTAGTGGTACACCTTTGGGCAGCTCGTCGACATTGACGAACAATGGATTAATCCGTTGACCTTCAATACTGCGGAGTGAGAAACCATGTACTTCAGACTAATGCAAAATCTTAATGAAATGCTAGATACCTGCTTCGGTTGATTTCGATAGTATCTTTTGAGGGACACATCGAAGATTTCTATAAAAATACCGTCAACCATTGGAATTGGCATCAAACGAAATTTGTCGTTCCTCCAAACAACAATCAACTAACCAAATCAAAATGTTCAAATCTGTAAGTGTTGGATGCAAAATTTGAATTTTGTGATAGAAATTCACATTTCTTCATTTGTAGGTTGCTCTCCTTGCTGTTGTCGCATTTGCTGCAGTCAATGCTGGAATTATTGCCACCCATACCGTAGTGGAGCCTGCTGTGGCCAAAGTCGGCGCTGTAGTGCATAGCGTTCCATCTGCAGTTTCACATCAAAGCTTCACCAGGATTCATAACAAAGCTGAGGTGACCGATATTGTAGCACCAGTGGTTAAGACTGTAGCAGTTGCTTCAGTAATTAAGACTGTTCCAGTTGTCAAGACAGTTCAAGTTGCTCCAGTTGTTAGTACTTATGCTGTTGCGCCAGTCGTTCATGCTGCTCCAGTTGTTCATGCTGCACCAGTCGTTCATGCTGCATCAGTCGTTCATTCTGCGCCAGTCGTTCATGCTGCACCACTCATTCATGCTGCTCCAGTCGTTCATGCTTCTTCAATCTTACATGCTGCTCCCTTGATCAAGACTGTCGTGTCACCGATTACTTACGCCGTCCACCACTAAATTTTGTATGTGATAATCAGAAATGGAGAACAGATGCGCTTTAAAGAAATAAAAAAAAAAAAATTAAAAAAGCTAAACGTTGAAGTTTCTTCCATCTACTCGTACTTATGTGCATTTCAGTAAGCTATCTTGTTAGATTGCGGAAACATCCCTGTCAGGAGAACTTAACACGGGATAAGTTATCGAGTTGGGAGCTCTCCAGAGTCTAGTAGCCAGAGATTACAATAAGAACTCGTGGTTATGTCACTTGCTGGTAATATAGTTTGTCAATTTCGCATAAATGATTCTACGGCGCTGTTACCGTTTCGGGATATAGTCTATTCGGTCCACAATTCGTCATAAGATGTCAGTTTTCCACTACATAAAGTCAACAATTTTAGTATTTAGATTCAGGGACATTGAGCGGCGAAGAAGTTACCCAGGTTAAGTCACGTTTTCCAGAACGAAGTGCTCGTTTTTTCAGAGAAAACAAACATTTATTGCAGTGATTGTTCCATTTTTCCATAACTGCTGCATCAATCACACCCCACAAGCTAAACACTATCCGTTGTGAGAAATGTGAAGTGCTAAGGCATAGATCAGTGCGTGGCAGAGCAATTACTGAACGATACTCGCAACACAGAGTTTGAAGTCACAAATAAATTCTCTGTCTGGCCAATTTAATGCAACGACTTCAAATCCAAATATAAATGAACGTTTCAATCGACATTGACAAAGCTAAGCAAGTCTTTAAAAATTTTTTGTGGTGGAGGGCCAAAATAGATATAAATGTTATTTGTGACTGAAATAGATAATGATGTCTTAACAATCTGCCAGGAGGAGGAATTTTTAGAATCCCAGGCGTTGTGGGATAACGATGCATCTAAAGAAAACAATGAATAAATACTCCGAAGTGGAAGAACTTTATTTATCAGCTTAGGTCTTCTTTATAAGTCAGTTTGCAAACGAGACGAAGGAGTTGCTTAAATAGTGCCACTTTACCCCAAATATGCTAACAAGACCACCACATCCGGTGCTCTATCCCACACGGCGTATGGGTAGACCATGTTCTGATTCCAATCAACAGGGATGCGTTCTCTTGAACAAATTGTACACATCAGCTGGTATTTTATTTTCCCCAGATCATTTTCTCTAGCCTTATAGAGGTTGGTGGCTCAGCCATCAGATCGAGAGACTTAAGCTTGAATATAGCTATCATCACATTGTTTTGAAGAATATTTTCGATGCTCTCTTGATCATCTTTATAGGTTCGTGTTTTGTTAAGTAGCAGCTCTTAAAACCTATACGGGAATCACAGGTATGAAATGTGGTTTCAAATATTGAGGCTTTCAGAATATATACGCTGCCAACTTTAAGTGTTTGAGCTGACGTTCTAACTAGCAAACGATTACGTAGATGGTCCAGTCCATGTTGGAACTAGAGGTCTGCATGAATGCATTCATTAACGCCTCTGAATGAGTACAGTGTATTCTTTTCACTGCAGTCATATAAACTAGTGTACTGTAAAAATGGGTACCACAATTCAAAAGACGAACACTGCACCACATTCCATTCAAACGAAACGAGTGGATGTTTACCTGTTCATCTACACCGACTACACCGAATGTTTGGAATAATTCGAATGCAGTGAGTGAAAATAAACGTGAATATTTGATAGCTATTAGAGATCTGCATGAATTCCAAAAAAGTTACCCATGAAACACCCATAGAAATTAACTACCCATACTCATTCAATTCACACACAGTGATTCCTCACTCGATGAGTGTAGAGAATTATGAATGCATGTGAATATGGATGCAACGATGTCTCTTAACTCACAGGATTCATACAACCTATGATTCAGACTTATCATAACTCACTATTATTATAGGTATGTGTGAATGCTGTACGACGGTACAAATGAGACGTACAATAAGGGTTGAAAGCACATTCGAGTTACTCGAGTTATTGCGCAAAATATTTTGGGTTTTTTTTTCAATTAACAGATATACGTGAATTTTCGTGAATTTTCGCACAAGCATTCACGCATTTTCAACCCTTGTAAGTAGTATGAATGTGAGTTAGCCTATCCATGAGACGAATGAGTATGAATTCTGACGATTGATAGCACAACTATGTACAACATAACTTTAATACCCGCACTCATTCAGACTCATTCACAGGTCTCAGTGTACAATGAGTAATGAGAAGTATCCATGAATCAAGTTGTGTGTGCACCCATTGCGTGAATCTATTCATGCAGATGTCTTATAGCAATGCAGCCTGTATGCAAAGACAAATGCACACCGAGTATTCGGTGTGTTGAAATTGTACTAGTGCACAGCAAGTATTCGGTATGGGTACTCTATGAAGTGTAACCGTTTGATATGAGTGCACTGAACTAAATGTTTTGTTATCAATAGGTGAAGTATGTACTCACTCGCTAGTCGAATATCAAGTGATTCATTCATTTGATTTTTCAAAATATGAATATAATGAATAAGGTACCATAAAAAAATGTAATGTCATGAAACGTGTTTCAAGTATGCAAGTGAGCTGAGTAACACAGTATAGCTAGTGGTATCTGTCATCTGTCGTGGTGTCCCTTGACGGCTTTCAGTCGCTTGGAGCTAAAGTCAAAGGCTGAATTTATTAAGTCATATTTGGATCCCAGGTCATAATGAAAGCACGGAAAATGAAATAACCGATGAATTTGCCAGGCGTAGCTTAGTTGACAGGTTTTCAGGATTGGAACCCTCAAGGACTAACTTCATACCCAGGCATGACTTGTATTGATAATTGGGTTTCATATGAGCATAACTGCTGTCCCTCAGGAGTTAAGGCTGGAGACTGTTTGCTGGTCTCGTGACGGGGGGTAACTTACCACAAATTGCTTAATACTACCATAAGTTTGTTAGGTATAAGAGTCAAAACGTTCCTTGACGTAAAAAATGTTTATGAACACCACAGTCACTTCTATGGTAGGTCTACGTTTACATTAAGCTGCAGACACTCATCCTTGATGAGGTTAGTGGTCATAATTAACAAAATTTGTTTGGGCACTCGCCTAATTATCAAGGCTTCGGCTATTAATGAAGGTCCAAATTGTTAAGTCCAAATTCTAGTTTTATCGTAAACATCCTCAGAATAAGGTTGGAACGATTTGAGCAGTAACAAGCTACCAGGGTATGTGATAGGACCACTACTTGTCCACATCAGTACTTAAGACACAGTACTGTAGGAGTCAGGACCCCCGTACTTGGGTCTGGGCCTGACTTATTAGAGGAAAACACCCTATTTGTGGCTGTGGTTTAAACCTCAAACGCAGGAAGGGTTTTTCAATTGCTTTTAATTCAGTGTAGAGCTACAAAAAGTACTGGTTTTTGTGATCCTAATATCGGCAAGAGGTTTAACCAAGAATTGAACCTGTGCCCTCAAAATGTATTCCAATTTGATATCTAAGTAATCACGGAGAACGTTGGTCAGGCATATCCTGACCCTCATGGGTGTATTCATATCCCGTGAAACAGAGTCTCAAATAGATAAGAGTTCTCGTTGAGTTATGGAAGTATACTCCTCCGGGTAAAGGAGGAGTGATATCCCAGTGGGGATAGAGGAGTTAGCCTCGAAAATGCATGACTAAGAGCGAGCTTAGACGTTAGTTTGCGAACTTCGGATACCTGGCGACCTCTGATTTCAAACTAGCCTTCCTGTGGTTATACAGGCGACCTCCTATCCCGTCTACTCGTAGGACCAAAATAGAACCAAATATTCAACAAACAATAAAGAATTCTGCCTCTAGAAATGCAGCATCAATAAGGGATATTTCAGAACAACCTGTCGTGACCGATACTCGGGCAAGGTCACTTAGTCTAGACTCTAAAATGGACGACCTAGAAGGGAATCAGTATCTTCTCATCGACTCAATTTCAGACACCAGCATTCTATACAGCCTAAGGGCCATAACGGATGAGATAGCAGCCCTAGACATGGACATAACGGTGAGTTCGGACAACTAAGTCCTACAAGAGTCCAGTTTCATCAGATTCACACTGTCTGAGAAATACCGCTTCAAGCGAGCGCTGAAAAATGGCAGTTGCATTGAAGAAGCACGGGTCCATGCGAAAATAACCGATGACAACAAAGGTCCTGAGGTAAAACGCAAGAGATCCGAGGACAATACCCCACCTCACCCCGATGCAAAAAGAGCTCGTACTGGGAAGACACCTGTCGACAAAGCCTCACATACTAATATCATGAGCTATATAAGACTGAGTGTAATCCCAGTGGACCTCGAGCGTAATTCTCTCAGTAATGAATAAATGGTTCAGATAAAGTTAGTGTGTGCGGATACCACCGCTGTAGAGTAGATTCACAAAAACTTTGACTTGCTAAAGCGGAAATGTAGGTTGGAAGTGATGCTTGATTAGAGACTTCTGATGGCGATTCTTGATAGCCAGAATAAGGAACTGAACACCAGGACATGGAGAGTTCTGCAAAAATCGAATGAGAGAGATCTGGCTCACATGGTCTTTGCCATTAATGACAGAACGATGAGGCAGCTTGTGGGGCTTAAGGGGGTTGTCTCGCACCGCTTTGGACAGTCTAATATTCAGATAATTGGTCAAATCAAAGCTATAAAACAATCAATCGTCAATAAGGACGACGAACAGCACCAGGGCGCTGACATACCGATAGCCAGCACTAGCGCTGCTGCAATGGCGGAAGTAGCTAAGCTCAACGAGACAACCAACGGTGTCTAAAAATGTGCCGCCAGAAGAACAAAAGAAATCTGTCGACGCAGACTGTCCCACCACCAGTCAGAACATAACGAGGCCAAAGCTGCCCATAGACCGTGGTATACGACCAGGGTACAATGGACATACGAAAAAAAGTCCGATAGGCAGGCAACATGGTCTTCCTCATCAGGGAGATGAGGTGATAAAAATCCTCGTAGCGAACAAAACCCTGGAAAGCACATAGCAAATGACATCCTACATACATAAATCTGCTGCAGCAAACCCACATCGAATTTTCCTGCTTCAGACGTCTATAGCCAACGATGTGCCGAAGGGAACATCAACGTTGGATTAATCCAAGAACCATGGGCAACCAATTTTAGACCCAAGGCAGTTCTATCTATAACGAAAGATATTAAATTCCAGGTTTCAAGACCAGAGGCTTGGTGGGGATTCATGTGTTCATGGACAAGGACAAACAATCATATTTTGGTTTATGAATTTATTTCAATGTTCAAATCTCTTTACCAGCTTTGGATGCCTACAGTCTTGACTACTGGAGCAGCATACGATTTAACAACAACTGGAGCAACACGAACGGTCTTAACTACAGGAGCAACACGAACAGTTTTCACATGGACTGTCTTTACAACAGGTGTTACAACAGTCTTAACGACAGGTGTGATGACAGTTTTTACAACAGGAGCCACAGCAACAGTTTTTACCACACGATGAACTGGAGCAATCTCCACAGTCTTGACAACTGGAGCAGCTTGTACAACAGCACCAACTCTAACTACTGTAGGAGATTGAATGATTCCAGCATTGACAGCAGCAACACTGATGATGGCAAGAATGGCAACCTAGAGGAATAGAAAATGTGAATTAACTTGTAACTTTTACGTCAGTTGCAAAACTTACAGATTTGAACATTTTGATTGGAGTTGGTGGTTGATTGTTGGAGTGACAAACTGTAATTGATAGCTTCTTGGAAAATTGAAAGCGCTTTTATAGGAGATTCCTAACTACTCCCGTATGTGGGGGAATATACCTTAGGCTTGGGAACAAGTCTGACAAACTAGTGAAGGAACCAAATTTGATAACAACTACACAATTAACCAACATTATCGGTAAACATCGCAATTGCCAAAAGCGATTGAGTTTTATTTAAGAAACCTGTCTATGCGGGTGATGTGAGTCATTAGTGAATTCCGGTCCAGGGTGAAAATTCCCAGACTTTTAACGGAGCCAGTATTCTACAGGAATACTACTAGTATTCAAACATGTTTGCAAAACTACAAAGATAAGAGGATTGTGTAGAAATTTCGTACGATATTCCGATCACTCTCTGGCGAATACGTAAATATTGTGGTTCCCCTAAGATTACAATTAAGGGGTGACCAATGGTAATGATAGCTTTTCTAATTTTTATGTTTCAACAGCTTTCAAAGTTACCAACGACATCCAGTTGTCAAAATATTCAGTAAGGTGTGCTATTTTATCATGTTTACGATTGTCGAACGTGCAAAATTATTCAAAAATATCGAGATTCCGGTTCAGTTGTAAATACGGAACGTGAATTTCGTCGTGATGTCGGTCATCATCATGGCAATTCGTCGCACCGTGGAAGAGTTTCAGCGTGAATACACTCTTTTGGATCTTAAGCCACCAACCAGATAGATATTGGTGCCGACGTAGCAGCCGATAATGAAGAAGAAAGGGCATCGTTATGGGCCTATATCTGCAAAAGATTGCCCTGCCGACGCAAGAATTGAAGCCGGACGACCATAGACAACGCTGTGAGACTTCCGATAGTCCAAGAAAAGATTCTAAAACCACCCACTGAAGGGACCTTGAAGAACAGTCTTAAAGGGTTTGCACACAGCGCGGTTGAAGGAAAATTAGGGAGAGAAGAAATGGATTAACATATCGGTGACCATTGGTTTTGAATGTTCCGTGGTTATAATGAGAAGGAAATAAAGCCCTCGATATTCGAAAGCTCGAGTGTTTTGGTTAAGGGTTTAAAGGAATGCTATTTACAGTGACTTTGGAACACTGGTGAGGGGGAAAAAAAGAGATATTGACTGGACAATATTGGCGGCGTCTACGAGTTTAAATGCATTATGATCTATCTAGCGAGGTTGGAAAAGTTTTCACAATCCAATTGTCACCACGAATAATGGCTCGGTTTTCACATTTCGCCTTGACGATATTAAATCATTGTTTTGAACTTTCAGTAGGCTTTGCTACTGAAGGACTGCAAGAAAGTCGACAATTTCCTAGAGACATTGGCAAGCATTTGTTTGTTCTGCAGCCATCTGCAGTTGTATTATACTCGTACTTATATGAAACTTAACTGCCAGTAACCCGTCTAACTGAAGACGCAAGAAGTCTTAAGGCAGGTTTAGGAACTAGTAAGTTCAGTGATCTCATTTTGATATGTTACATAGGCAGAACTAATAAGTTAACTTATCCTTCCTTTTGTGGAGCCTGGTATTTTTTGATCTATCTTGGAGGTCGTAAGAGGGAAGAGTAAGGCTTTACGCTCAGCGTGGCTGTCGCTGCACAATCAAATGCATCTTTCACCCATTCTTCACGATACCTAGTACCAGGAAGTGTTTTGGTACACGGTTTTGGCAAATAAAATGAAAACGAATAAATGTTCTTCAAAACTTTTGCTTCTATTGTCTTGTTTCACGAAATGGCCATCATTTGCCTTTCAGTAACGGGGAAAACAGTCTGGCCACTCGTCCTGTGCAGTACGCTGTACTCACCTCATTTATTTGAAAATTCTTCACTGCTCGGACAAGAGGGCCCCGGCCCAATTATCAAGGCTTCTTCTATCAATAATGTTGCCTAATAAAAAGCGTGGGTAGAGCAAAACTGGACTTATCATGAACACCATCAGACCTTTACGCCACTGATAGTCCAGTCCAGATGATTGTCCAGTTACATTCTGCAGCTCATAGGTGTTGTTGAATGGCAAGACCACCGGTAGTCCATACCAGGACTTAAAATATGGTATTGTGGGAGTGAGGAGCCCCCCGGATTCTGATCCGGGACTAACTCTTTGAGGTAGGCCCGCTTGTGGGAGCGTCACCGAGGCTGTGCTTTAAACCTAAAATGCAGGGAGCCTGCTAGGACTCATACCTGGAATAGAGTGGCTATAAGTTCTGGGTACTGAGACCCTAGGATCAGTAAAAGATTTTAGGTAGAGCCGACTCATTACAAGGATGGAACTGTGCCCTCAACCCGAGCAGAACATAGTCCCGAGCAGAACATAGTTTTTAGTCTAATGGATAGTGATCTGGGCTACCAGATAGCCCAATCATCCGTGAAAATGAAGTTCAGAACACGGTTTTAGAGCCCCTTTGAGCATTTTTTGCCCTATGAGCTGGAGCGGAGTCTTGTTGAAAGGTCCATGGTTTATTCGCGAATAGGGGTATTTTGAGGTCTAAAATTGTTCTCCTCAACGTCCGATTGATAAACTTTCGCCAAGGTTTTGATAACTTCCTGACAGATGTGGAGTTCAGTGACCTCATCGTAGGCAACTACCCACCAAACCATCTTAGAAGCCACGTTCAACTCTCGAAACTAGTTCAAATGCGTGTAACTATGACAAAGTATACACTCTATTGTTCTGTTTGTATGTTGAACGGGAGTATTTTCTTATTAGTAAAAGGAATTCGTCTGTGTCCGTTCTTCGCGTACTGACGAAGCAAGGCTTTCGATTTTAACTTACTTTTCTGTTTGAATGATTTTCTGCTTACACTGCGGATTTCGACAAATTCGATTCTCGACGGCTTTGATGTCTTGTAGCGGTCGCGGAGGTCGGATTTTGTGCGGTCCACTTTTCCACCAGTATCCTTCAAGGCACGATATACAAAGTTTCGTGTGATTTACAGTAGATGAAACATCCGAAAGGTCTTACAGCATTTCGTGGGCCAATTGCAGGCCAATTGGCTGAGAGGAAAATTCCTCGTGTGCATTAACGATGGGAGAAGGAGAAGATACAACGACAAATGGTATGGACTATACAGCGACATCGACTTCATCAGAGGAGTGCAGATCCAACGTCTGAGATGACTGGGTCATGTAGAGCTGATGGGCACCAGCGTTTCGGACCGAAAAGTTTTCGAATTCACCCCTGAGGAACAGCTCAGTTGAGGAAAACCGAGAATCAGGTGGCACACGCAAGTGGAAGGGGACCTTAGCCAACTTAACATACGAAACTGGAGGTAGATAGCAAAGGACCGAGCTCGCTGGAGACGCTTGTTGACTGAGGCCCAGCTCCACCTCAGACTGTAGCGCCACTTAAAGTAAGTAAGTAACATGGAGGTCTCGTTTAAGGTTAGAAGCGGTGTCGCGTGTTATTCGATTTATTGATACGCTTGTATATCGTATACAGTTAAAAGTCAAATGTAGACCTGAGACGGGCACTCTTGGCAATACATGTTGCATGCCGAAATCTTTATTTTCGAAGCAATCATGTGCCAATGAACCTGCTAATACCACCTGTCTTAAATGTCATAATAATTTGTCCTCACGAGGTTTTCCAAAGTATGAGTAGAGTAGAGTCAGCGCTTTTAAAATAAACCCCGCAGAGGATTTAAATGAATTTACAATAATTGTTTTGCACGCCAATTAGCAAGTTAGGTTGGCACAATGCACCACTATTGCATAAGAGCCGATTGTTTGAACAGTTCTCGAAATTTCTTGGGACAATATTCATTCGTGATGTTAAAGAGTAAAGGCGAACGTAATTTTGTGTATTTGTTTGTATAAAAGCATTCACTTCAGGTAAGCCCACGTCCCATTTAACCTACCGATCTGCTTTACCTTTTCAGTAATTTTCATATTCCGATTGACACATTATTGGTGGAATAATTACTTTTCCAGCTCCTCTACCTCCAAAGCTTTCAACATTTAATGAACTTAATTGCATGCCTTACACACAAAGTGGTTTGTTTAGACCCATTATGTCAGATTTCCAGAATCCCTTTCATATCTTTCATATCACCGCACAGAAGAAGCCATAGGATTAGTTACCTATCAAGTGGGACGTGGTTCCAAGAACATCTGATATTCCTAGTGCACTCTCTTGTATGGTTAGAGCCAAGCTTCCTTCCGCCGGAGATATGTTAATTTGAGGTTTAGGAACAAGGAGCAGTGTTAAGTGGCTTAACATGGAGAATAGGGCGGATGAGAGAGCAATTCGCAGGCCAATTTCGCCTTGGCGACTAGCACGTATGCATTGTCTTGATGTGGTTTTTTCTTCGATTTGTCGTTAAATCGGACCATTACATGCCTACTTAGTTAGCGCTGCAGACCAGGTAAACACGGGTCGCAACTAGCAATGCAGTTAGCTCGATCTTTGCTAGCTCTCTCTAAGATGGTCTTTTTCTACCTGTGCGCACCACCTAAGGTGAGGCTTTTCTCTACTGTGTTGTCCATTTGGGTTCGATTTGAAGACTCTACGGGGCGAATCATTGGTGTCCATTTGTTTTGTATGCAGCAGCCATCTCAGGCGACTAATGCGACTTTGGCAACTTCTGTTGCAATATCGTCGCCGTACGCAACATTTCAATTCCTCACAATTCCTTCAAGTATGACATTTCGAAAGTCACCTTGTCTATAAGCTTTTTCGACATTACCTATGTAGGCCTTGGTCATGTGGCTACCGACTTTGAGAGAGCAACGAGCGTTCTCAATCGTCATTCAGCAAAGATGAGCGGGCTTGGCAGGGATACCAACAGTAGACGTGACTCCATATAGCTCGTCAACTCGTAAAAATGCTGTCACATGGGGCCTTAAAATCGATGAAGAGATGATGGGTATCGATGTTGACTTTTTGCTCTGCCGACTTTCTAGGATCTGCCGGGGTGTGGAGATTTGGTCGATGGTTGCACTGATGCACGTAGAGCTCACGAGCAGCTCTCGTCCTTCGCTGCGGCGCCGTTTTGTATGCTTCTTGTACGAATTTGTCATCAAAACAGGGATTTCGTGATGGTAGTCGAGTGAAATCCAGCATATCAGCTGTGGCAACTTTGATAGAATTATGGCAGCGCTGCCACTGGTCTCTGGTGATTGATCCTGGCGACAAAGGAGTTGTTCAGAGATTTCCGTGAGTAAGTTAGTCGATACTGGTGGTACATTACACAGTGTCCTATGGGATGGGATGAATGGCGAATCTAAGTACGCCAAGGAGGAGAACGGATTCGACTCTCTGTACATAAGACTTAGTCTTTGCGTCGCTTGACCACATTCCTGTGGCATTCATGATTATATTCTGTTTTGGGCATCCGATTTAACTCATCAGCCTTCTAAGTGTGTCTACAGTTTTCGATGATATTTGCTTTGTCAACAATAAGTTTGACATACGTAAACAATGGATAGGAAAAACTTCATGTCCTTCAGCTTCACCCGTTACCATAGTCACTGCTTTAGTTGTATGATCGTCAAGTTACAAATCGATGTTGTCAACTTCTTTTTGAGTTTTTACTATAACAACCAGGGCAATGGCATTATCAAATCAGATAATCGATACTTTGCATGAGATCTGTAGGCGCAAAATTCCTTCATACATAAATTTCCACAGTAAAGGGCCTAAGATCGAGCCTTGTAATATACAGCCAATACACCATATTAAAGTAGAAGAAGAGGATTCTATCCGAGAGATAATGGTATTTTTATAAGATAGACACGATCATAGTTCTCTAAGAATTAAACGCGTTCTTCATGTTTTAAGATATACTGGAGCAGTAATTCTTGGTCCCTTCTTTCCAGCGTCGGCCATGTACCTATATATTGTTTCGGCCTCTAGTTATTGTCGCGTTAATTGGGTCCACTATTCACGTATTCGTGAACTTTACTACACCTCCTGCATTCCTTTCAAACATGTATGTATCCCATATAGCTTTACCTTAAGCGTCATACCGCCTTGTACAATGTACGTATTTTCTTAAGTATGATGTTGAAAAGTAGCATGGAAGTGCATCACTTAGACCTTTTTAGCCATGAAAAGTCTCGGACGAGTTAGTTCAAACCTTTACGGAGAAGCAGGCCTTCTTCCTAGAGATTCTGCACAATCTGATGTGCTTGGTAGGGAATTGTACCAAGGCTAGCCATGGAATTAGTTCGTCTCTGGGTATACATGCTGCCATATGAGGGCGATAAAGAGGTGTACGTATCGATTTGGAATCTATCGTGGTGTGAATTTGGGGCCAAACGGCAAACAGATTATCAATAAATGACTTCAGGCGTTCTCGCAAGACAACAGACAGGATCTTCTATGCAAGAGACTGCTGCCCCTATTACTTCAACTTCCAAGTACCTTGCCATTGAACCCAACTGAACACAAGTGCTGACAACCTTCTTTCTTCCAGCAAGCCGTAGCTCAGCAGTGGATCTACTTTGCTGAGAATGAGCTTGTTCCGGCCTCATTAGGTGTTCCCTCTGTTGAGCATAATGCCATTGGTCAAGAACCGCACCGATCATGATGATGTCTTCACTGCCTTGATCACTCTTTACAAGAAATTGATCGAATTCACTTATTTAGTGGGTGAGCCCATCACTCTGGGCGATATCTTTGTGTTCACCAGTTTGCTTGATTTGTACCTGTATGTGCTGGAGCCATCGTTACATGCATTCTATGGCAATCTCAAGAGATGGTTCAATAAAAAATCTCAATCAGCCAAAGGTTTAAGCAGTCCTCAAGGGCTACGTTTTGCGCGTAATTCAACTCAAGGAATTACGCAATCTGCTTCGGCGAATATAAGTGCAACGATTAATTGGCCAAGGTGTTTATGAGTTGCAACCTTATCACAGATATGTTCCAACGTCATATCATCACGGCGGTGCCGTGAAGTAAGGCCATGCGAAATAAGACCATATCTGAAAATATGGCCTTATTTCACAATTGCGGAGTGAAATAAGCGCAATTTGGCATTATTTCACTTTGCTTAGTTTTTAATTTTGCTTACCCGGTATGAATCAATTTCCGCCCTTTGAATGGCTTAGAGAAATCTAACTTATAGGCGCCTGCCTGACAGTTGTTGACATACTCTTATCGGAGCGACTAAAACCTGCGGAGAAAAGGGTTCAATCCTGTTAGAGAGCGAAGGGTGTCACCTACCTCAAACTCGAATTGAACCAAATTTCTGTGGTGTACAGCTGGCTTCGCTCGCTAAAAGGGTCTCGCCTTTTTCTCCGCAGGGCTTAGCCGCTCACGCGACTTTGTCGCTCCGATTGGGGAATGTCAACAACTGTCAGGCAGGCGCCTATAAGTTAGATTTCTTTAAGCTGCAAACCTAACATTCAAGAAAAAGTAAAGAAAGCTGCAGTAGTTTTATTCTCTTGCAAAAAAGCCATCGGGAACAAATGGGGCCTCCAACCTCGCATCACCCATTTGCTATATATCTCGGTTATAAGACCGATACTCATCTTCGAGGTGGTTGTGTGGTGGACGGCCTTAGACAAAGCAGTGAGCTGCCGGAAGCTAAGTAAAGTCCAAAGAACAGCATATCTGGGCATAAGCGGAGCCATACGCACTACTCCCTCCGCTGCTATGGATACTCTGTTTTACCTGACACCCCTCGACATTTATAGCAGACAAGTAGCCGCCAACGTAGCTTCATAGTGGGCTACGCAAATACTCTTAACACATTAGGAATTCTATCAGAAAACATAGACTACACCATACCCAAACAATGGTTTGACAAGAGCTTCCACGTAAGCATTCCCTCCAGATTCTTGCGGGAGCAAAATGCCTTCCTGGTTGACAATTCAATCCACTTTTACACCGACGGTTCAAAGACTGTTAGTGAGGTTGGTGGTGGTGGTTTTGCAGATAAGCTTAAACTTAGCCTCTCCTTCCGCCTGCCCAATCACTGTAGCGTGTTTCATCTTTTCCGATAGTCAGACCGCTATCTAATCCCTGGAGTCATGCTCTCTAAATTCAAGAACAATCATGAACTGCCCATCATCTCTAATGGAGATGGCGGAGCAGTCTAACATTTATCTGTGGTGGGTGCCGGGATATAGAGACATTCCAGGGAATTGAAGGGCCGACGAATTTGCCAAAATTAAAACCACACCTGAAAAGGAAAACATAGGTATACCTATTGCTACGGACAAAAAATAATTAAAGCTGGATGATAATAGAAGAACAAACCATAGATGGACGGTTGGATGGACTTGTCTAGCGACCAAAAAAATCTGGTCAAAGCTAGATCTGAATCGCTCCATGAGTTTAATTTTTCTAAATAGATAATATCTAAGCGCCTTTGTAGGTGTCATCATTGGACACTGCCTCATAGGTAGACATCCAAGACGGCTTGGCATGTTTACTTACGACTTTTGAAGAAGTTGCATGGACGAGGAGGAGAAGAAGACAATCCCTAACCTCCTCTGTACATGAACAGCTCTCTACCAAAGAAGAAATCTTCACCTAGACATTAAAAGTCTCCTACGCTTTATTAAGAGCTCCACATGGTTTCTGGAGTAGGAGGATCACAGATCCACGTGGCATCACAATGGCCCAATAGGCCTAAGTGGGTTGGTTTTCTAACAGCCACTTAAGCACAACCTAACCTTACCATCCTCAGCACCGACTGTAACTACTGATTACAACTCATCATGTGCTTTACATAAATACAATTCTAAGTCTAATTGATCAGAAAGCTGAGAGTTTAAGTGTTGAGATAATCTAGAAATGTTTTTTGAATCAAAGATTTAATTTGCATTTGTGAATTCTCTTCGACTCGCTTATTTCGGGCGAGTTTTTCTTCTGTTGTCGCATCCATCCGCATGTTACGCACCTTTTTACAGGTTTCGAATAATTCTTCGCTTGTAATCATAAGTATTGAGGTACTCTCGTGATGAATTTGACCATCTGGTATCGTCTTTATAGAGGAAATAGTGTCCCAATTATTTGCCGCACCATTAATCTTGTTCGCAAGGAACTCTAAAGCAAAGCCTTTTGCTATTAAAAATCGCTACTTTAAGCGCTGATGAATTGCTATTGTTCAGCGATATATTTGTAACGTTCTTGCCTTCGTTACAGAAGAGGTTCATCAGTAAACAGAAGGTTGGTGGTTTTTCTTTCTCAGCCACTCTAGAGCTTAACGATATATGGGTAAAAAAGTCCCTGTGGTTCTGACTACAATCATCGACTACAAATCTTCACCGAAGGTTCTAAAAGCCCATTTAGACCATTTATGTGTTGTCCGGTTTTTAAAATCTCTCAGCACACCGCTGATGTAGAAGCGATGTGAATGATAGAACATGGTCTTGCTGTGTTTAACGTGTTTGTAGTTCAGATGTAAGCCAGGCAAGAGAATACTTTAAGTACAATAGATCATAACCTCTGGCAGTTGACTATCGAGTGTCCCAGACTGAGGCCCATGCATTCAAATTACCCGTAGTTATGATGGGACTCCTGCCAATAGTGCCTGTAAGTAGCCTATTCTAGATCATTTCAGAACTGATAGGTGGTATATAAGAGTACCGCTTCGGTAAGCCCATCAGTACCGAGTTGACCTCCCTCGGGCACGCACGTTATTAAAATCGCCGCCGTCTGCAGTGACAAAAAAAAAAAACTTCGCAGCCTCGCTTAGCAAATTCAGAGTGGATATAGCAAATATTTGCGGGCTAATAAGTAATCATTTTTCTGCGTACGTCCACGTTTGTAAATACAGACCAGCTGTTTTGGCACTAAGTGAAACACAGGTAGACCCCCGCCCACACCTCTCAGATCACTCTGATCTGAAGCTACCTGGCTACGAACTAGTGCCATTATTCTTTTCTCACCGCGGCCTCGCCATCTACGTGCGTAGTGATGTAGCTTACCAAACTCCACCACAATGTAGTCCAAGTTCCAATCCGGAATTCAATTTCATGTGGTTAAAATTCCATCTCCGTAAGCAAAAAATCCACTACTGCTTTATTTACAGAAGCCCCAAAATAGACAGCAATTCGACCTTTAACGAGTTTGATGCGCTGTCTGACTCCATACAAAAAATGGTATCCCTGTATCCTCATACTGAAATCGTTATTACGGGCGATTTCAATATACAAAATTCTGGCTGGCTTCGACATTCTGGACAGACGACACCCGAAGGACGGTATGTTGAGATCTTCGCTGCGGAAAATAACTTGACCCAGCTTGTAAATGAGCCCACGCGAGTCCCAGACGTTGATAGTCATACCGCCAACACCCTGGACTTGTTTCTAACCTCTCACCCTGATAAGTACACGATTGATGTGCTCTCACCTCTAGGCTCGTCGGACCATTGTGTCATATCAGGTAAATTCTCGTACATTGACCACACAGTTAGAGAAAAAATTCCTAAAAGAACAGTATGGCAATACGAGAAAGCCAATTGGAGCGGACTTAACACCTTCTTTAGGAATTTTAACTGGTCGTTATGTTTCCTCGATAACGACGTGGATGCCGCTGCTTATATGGACAGAGACACTATTCTCTTTGAAATGAGATTCTTTATCCCTCATTGGATAAAGAGTATTAGACCAAAAGAAAAGGCATGGTACTCGAGCTGTAAGGAGGCTGTCAGGTTGAGAGAAATGTTTTTTTCGGTCCTATAAGACCAACCCGATGGCGATGGCGCGATAGTTAGCTCATTGGACTATCACGCAGACAGTCTGGGTTCGATTCCAGGCTGGGTCACCAACAATTTTTCAAATCGCCATCACCCTTTCGGCGGGCAATGGCAAACTCCCGAAAGTAAAATTGCCTACGAAAAAGCTTCTAAGGAGTGCCGTTCGGACTCGGCGATAAACCGTAGGCCCCGCTCAGATGTGACAAAAATGACAACATGAGCAACACAAATGAGTGTCAAGAAGCTAGGCCATGGCCCATACCGGGCTGCCAGCGCCACAGTGTTTTTTTTTGTTTTTTTTAAGACCAACCCCACAGAGGAAAACCGGAAAAAATTTAAACGAGCCAGGAATGACTGCAACGCCTTTCTTAAGCGTGTCAAATTTATATACGACCAAAAACTGAGGCAAAAAATACTACATGTCCCAAAGGTAGTAAACATTTTTGGTCGTTCGTCAAAAACATTAGAAATTCTGCCTCATCCACCATCCCAACGCTCATTTACAATGACATTCCAGCTGTCAGCTCTTTAGACAAAGCCAATCTGCTTGCTACACACTTTGCGGCCAGCTCAATGCTTCCAGATCGTGCTTTGTCTCCGCCTACACTCGAGTGTGTCGAATCTTCAATGGGAAGAATCCACTTTCGCACTCTAGTAGTAGCAAGAGTTCTTAAAGATCTTAACGCTCACAAATCCGCTGGTCCAGATGGTATAACTTCCCTTCTTATGTAGAGGTGTTCTTCTACGCTGGCAAACCACTGCGTAAGCTTTTCTATCAATCCTACTCGTCAGGACTCTTTCCGAGCAGATGAAAAACAGCATTTGTCCAGGCCGTCCCTGAAAAAGGCGAAACTTTTTCTCTCTCCTCCTACAGATCCAAAATCATGGAAACGCTGATAAATCGTCAGCTCATGAAATATCTCGAAACACGAAAACTTCTTAATGACCGGCAATACGATTTTCGTAGCAACAGGTCCACTGGTGATTCGATGGCATATCTCACCGAAAGTGTAACCAAGGTTTACATCAATCTGGGCAAAGCAAGATAGTTCCACCTGATACGAGTATTTGTAAGGCATTTGACAGAGTTTGGCATCAGGCTCTTTTGTCGAAAATGCGTGAATTTGGGATCGATGACTCTCTTCTTCAATGGATTAGAAATTACCTTTCGGAACGTTCAATTCAAGTTGTCTTGGATGGTTTCAAGTCTGATATTCACAAAATAAATGCTGGTGTGCCCCAGGGCTCCGTTCTGTCTCCGACACTCTTTTTAGTTTTCATCAATGATCTCTTGTCTGCTACTTCGAATCCAATTTACTTCTTTGCTGACGACAGTACACTCTGCTTTTCATATTCGTTCCCGAAATCACGTCCCTGCTCTTCGGCTGTAGAACGGGAACGGCAGCGTATGTTAAGCTCATTAAATTCCGATATAAACAGCATAACCAATTGGGGAACTACCAACAGAGTGGAATTTAGTGCTTCCAAAACGCAATGCTGTCTGCTGTCGCTTAAGCGAAATTCAAATACCCAGCCATTATCCATGAACGGCACTTGCATCGTTGAAACCGAAAAACTTTCCATTCTCGGTATGTGTGTCAATGACAACTTACGTTGGAATGACCACATATTCGAAATCGTCAAAAATGCTGCGAAATGTCTAGGTTTCCTTAAGCGATGTAAGAAATATTTCACCCCCTCTGATCTGGCTTCAATATATAAGGCATTCATCCGCCCAAAACTGGAGTACAATGCTCACATCTGGTCAGGTGCTCCCAAGACTTCTTTGCGCCTACTAGATAGGATTCGAAACCGTGCGATAAAACTAATAGGTGATGCTAATATTACACAGTCGATTGACACCCTCGACCACCGACGTAATGTCTTCTGTCTCACCCTGTTTTATCGCTATTTCCACCACCAGTGCTCCTCAGAAATTGCCAGTAGCATTCCGCCCCTTCAAACCTCCAACCGTAACACCCGTCTCGCTATGAATGCTCATCAGTACACCACTCAAGCCCACTTTCGGACGCACCTTGAAATATCGTGATACTTTCCTAAGCCGAACAGCTCGCTCATGGAATGCCCTGCCGAGCTCTTTATTTCCCAGCCATTACAACGTTCAATCATTTAAAACCAACGTACATCGGTACCTCTCTTTTCTCCCTCTCTAAATTTTCTTCGCCCGCGCTATGTGTAAACATTTTAGGGGTACATAATCCCTTGTGCGCGCGCAAATTATATAAAAAATAAAAAAAATCAAAAGTGATCCTCAGATGGGAAGGGTTTCGACAAACCCAATTCACTGCTTAATTTGTTGCATTTGTAAGTCAGTCATTAGGTTTCCGTATTGCTCGCAGAGAATAACTTTTTCGATGCTCGTCTTTGCAATGACTGAGATTTGAGATTGGGAATTTTTAGGTTTCATGTCCGCCAGTCTCGAATGTACTTTTACACCGTCCCCAACCTATGACCCAAATAACCACTGTCAACTAATATTTAACAAACTTTATTAAGAAAACAGGAAAAAACAAATATTTTGAGCAATAAATCCAGCTCTAAGTTCACTTAGTGGTGATGGTGGTATGCACCATGGGCACCATGAAGATCATGACCATGTGATTGTAAAACTGGAGCTGAGTGCAATGGGACAGAATGATGAGAATGCAATTCAGGAGCTGAGAAATGGACTGGTTCATGATGAATGGGAAGAACTTCGTGGTGGTGTTGATGAATTGGAGCGGCATGTTGAATTGAAGCCGAATGATAAACTGGAACAGAGGGGGCATGAACTTGAGTGTGGCTGTGATGGGAGTACGCTGAACCACCGTGTTGGATATCTGACTGACCATAGGATTGATGTCCCAAATGTCCTGCCGAAGCAACAGCAATCAAAGCAAAGATGCTAACCTGCAACGAAATAAGAGAAGTTATAATCCAAGTGACTTGCAGTTATGTCGATCCATCTTGAACTTACGAATTTGAACATCGTGATGGTTTTTTTTTTTGTGTTGGTTGTGACTTGATTGTGAACAAGCAGCTAACTGATGCTGATAGACTTCGATGCTGTATCTTTTATACAAAATTCGGTGTAACATAACCAGTCTTGCTGAGCCCTTTGCTTTGGGAAAAGATAACATCTTAATCTGAGGAAATTTGCATTTGATCATTTCCCATAGAGATTCGAGATCTTCATCTCTAACGTTCAGGGTGATTGTAGGTGGAAACAGTGGCACCTGTTGTGTAAAATTGGTGTACAGGCTCTAATGTCATAAAAGATGTAAAAGAAAGACAAATTGGCATATAGCCTCAAGACTTCAACCAGATCCGCACTTTGTGCTACCAAATATCTACTTCAATATCCAGAATCGTTTTCTCCCGATTTCCCTAATTTCGAATTGCTATTACTTTCACTATAGATCTGATTAAAATTGTTGGTGATCTGCATTTAATCTATGCCGGCCAGAATTGGAATGAAAATGGGTCCATCTCTACAGGAATCTCTGGTTCTGGGTCTTATAAATATGCATTTCGAGTAGATGAGGTTTGTGTATCTTTGAAATTAATGGTCGACTACCTAAATTGCCTGAGATGCACACACAATAGATATGCATATCGTGTCTTTAGGGTCTACCTAATCTGAACTAATGCTATTACTGTGAGAACTGGGAGTATCTGCATCTTAAGATTAATAAGATACAAATTATTTTATATCTTCAGTCATAAAGAACTTCATTTATAAGAAAAACTTGTTATCTATTGATTGCGTTTTGAGTTGAGTTACAAAACCACGAACGAACACAACTACACTTATTCAAATTACTTACAACGCAAGGTTGTACGAGTATCTATCTACAAGATAGTTTAAGTTGCGTTGATATTTGGTTGACAAACTGCTACATAATGACTTGCAGATGAGTCCCAGTGGGTGGAAATTTATTTGAATATTTCTTTTCGAGTGCAATGTCTTAGGAAAGTCAACCGGTTGCTATGGTTTTTGACCTTAGACTAATCACCATTAAGCACTGTTAATCACGTTTTTATTATATTGAAGGGCTTGGCCGGTGAATATATTTTTCATATGACTTTGACGTACATACATATGTAATCAGATAGTGATGATTTTGTACAAAAAAAAAAAAAGAACTTCGTTAGCATACCTTTAACGAGCATCTCATGGTTTATGGAGTACCATTAATCAGAAGTGGATTTTATTTAAAAAAAAAAAAAAAAAAAAAACTTAGACAACTACTTGAGATGACTTGAATGTAGGTCTGCCGGAAGTTTATCTGTCCTTAAATATGTTGATCAAGGTGAAGTTATGACCTTGAAAAGTTCTGGTAGCAAGAGGTAATACTCGTAGATAGTAAGGAAGTTCATCTGTGATCGTGCATGGATCTCTATTTTGTTCACAGTTGAAGTATCATTTCGTTGTGCATTTGTTTTTTGAAGTAAAGTGTGTCGATGAAGTGGCTCCATTTAACACATATACATAATAATGGATCGTTCAGGCAGTTTCTTAGCTCAATATTATGCAAAACCTTTGAGTGCTGCTGTCAAAAGTAGAAGACTTTCAGCCTATCTTTCTCTTAGCGACCGATATATTTAATCCTTTGCTTGCTTCTGCCGCATCAGTGGAACTCATTGTGGTGTGTATCACAACTTTAACAAGACGGCGTTCCTGTGGTGATACTAGATGCGGCTTACGCATATCAGCCCTCTACCTATTGTGCATAGCTAAAAGTCAACCCAGTACCCATTTGCTTAGTCAGTATCGTTTTTAATGTGAAGTGCGGAACCTTTACAGCTACCTAGAAATCAATTCCAATAATTTCTGCTGCAGCCTGGATTATACACGGTACTTCAGCTTGGAGGAAATAACGTCCATTCGGGTTTGGCACCGAAACCCACGGTGTAGGAAGAAGAAGGAAGCTACCGATAAAGGTGCCATGGCCATAAGTTGAGGTTTTCCTTTTCCTGACTCTTGGCTGCTGCTGAATAAATTTGGATAGGACTTCGTCTCCAATGCTATTTTGGTGTTGTTCTAATCGATTCCAAAATTGCAGTTCGTTCTATGAAGCTTGATCAGATTCGGGAGCTTCTCTTTGGCTTTTCCTATAAAAAAAAGAGACAGGATGGTCTTGACAATATGCGAATACGAGTACATATATAGCCGGTTTGAAGCCCCAAACAGTACTAAAAGCCTTTTTTTTATTTGCTGTTCGGTGTGCACTTTCTTGGTTAATTTGAAACCTATCAAGAACTCGTGTTGACCAAGTTGGCTACCGGGGAAATCAGCTCTATGGTGAACCTATGCAGTTCTCAGCTTTTTGTCATCACAAGTATTCCGTTCCTCTGTAGATTTTATTTTCCGATAGTTCCGTAGATTTTTAAATTATTTGTATCATAACAAGTCAGTTGCTGAGACTGTCCAAACACTAACAAGGCTGTGTAGAATCATGCCCGTATTTGCCTTGCTGCACTCTTTGCTCTATCTACCAATCTGTATATCATTTACAGCAACATAATCCTAAAGCCAAATTATCTGGACAAGGCGATGCGTTGCAATTTGATTTTTTCAATATCATTCTGGAAAGAGTAGTGCAAAACTCACGTTCCGACACAAGAGCCACATTATTAGCATACGCTGATGATATTGATATTAACGTCACCTTGACAAATATTATTTTGAGGTAGTTAAGGACTTTTTCTCCGCCATAAACTAAGACAACGACACCAGGCGCTGAGATCAAACGAAGAATAACTCTTGCCAATCGCTGCTTCTTTGTGCTAAGAAGGCAACTGAATAAATCAAAGCCTTCTTTCGAACGATAAAAGTTATAAGACCTTAATAGTCCCAGTCATCCTCTATGGCGGAAAGGCAAGGACATTATCAAAAGTGTATGAGTGTGCTCTTGACTGCTTTAAAAGGAAAATTCTTCGGATGATTTTCTGTCCCATCTGCATGGACGTCGAGTATAGGACGAGATACAACGACAAACTCTACGGACTGTACAATTACATCGACTTAGCCAGAAGAGTGAAAGTCCAACGACTGAGATGGCTGGGTCTTGTAGAGCAGATGGACACTAACAAAAAGTCTTCGAATCTGCACTCGAGGCACAACGCAGTAAAGGAAGACTAAGACTCAAGTGTCGCACGCAAGTGGAAAAAAACGTGCTTAAAGATTGAAATTGATATCCACGTACCACTAAGATTGGAGACATAACCTGTAAAGATAGATTGGAATTTGGAAATTGAAATAGTTTTTGTTTTCTTACTTTTCGTTTGGATTTTTTAGGTTCACCTTTCAAATGCGAGTTGAGTTAAGTGAGCATTGTCTTTATATGTGCTGCCCAAGTTTTTTCAATGTTGGATTTCATCAAGTAGTGGCTTGTTGAATAGGTAGATTGAGAGTGGGTAAGTCTCTATTCTTATAATTCTTTCGATAAGATCATAAGATTCTGAAACTGACTCTTTTAAATCTTCTGGAAATATACACAATATTCTTCTGGACCAAAATGGGGAAATAAATTTTGAAGGCCCCAGGCAATATACATTCTACTTATAGTATACCCTTTCCGATTAAGGCGTTCACCACGAGTTAGTAGATTATTAGGCTGTCTTCAGTTCATCCAGGTCAGGTGGACTGCGGCATTAAGTTCATCAAAAGGGTTATATTGTCGACTGAAATGTTTCTTCGTGTCCTCAACATCTACTGTGGATCTACAAGGATGTTGCCTGGTACGTATCTACAGGCTTCGGTTCTGGGCTTGTGTCCGTGGCATGTTTTTTTAGCCAAGTCGATGTTGGCTGCTCGGAACGTTTAGTTACCCATTATACTGGACGAGTGTCTAGCGCTGTGGTAAATTTGGCTGATGGTTGTTTGGCCTCCCAATCCCAAGTCCCCTTGTGAATATTGAGATATGGGAACCGAGTGCTAGGTGAGACAATGTTTCTATTAACCTCAATCCGTTAACGGAGGTGGTGTCGTGGAGGCTATATCTTCCGACAGTGCTACCAAAGACGCCCTTTCTTCCTAGCTTTGCATTAAAATCGCCGAAGACAGTTTCAATGTCATAGCTAGGCCATTGCTCGTAGATCATGTTCAAGAGCTTGTAAAGTAGAAGCCATCGTTGATATCTGAGGGGCGTACGCGCATATAAGATCTCTGGATCTTAGATGTACCAAGTATTGTTAAATAGCCAGTTGCTCTAGAGAACAATTTCTATTAATTCATCAATATTTCATTTGCCGATTTTCAAATAGGCTAAATTTGTTGCAAAATGTTTATACACACAATGGCCCCGGCTATGGAAAAAGAAGTCACACCTGCTGGTTAAAACGGCGGTTGTTCGATGGTATTTAGAGACTCGTGAGAAGTATTAGGAAGGCGAGGTATCTTTCTTCAGCTGAAAGAGTTGTTACCAAACAAACCACCTCGATCAAAACGTTCCCGGAATTTATTCAGAAAATTCAAGATACAAGTTTATTCATCTACCTATAAACCTATATTGCCTCCTTCAAAGCGCTTGCTCCAATCCTCGAAACATTTTTTATGTTCGGTTTTCGGTATGTCCATCAGTGCTTCCTGCGATTTTTTCATTACTTCCTCTCGGCTGCTGAAACGTGTTCCCCGTAGTGGTTTTTTAACTCGATTGAACAGAAAGAAGTCACAGGTAGCCAAATCAGGTGAATTCGGTGGCTGTTGGATGGTATTTGTTGCATTTTTCATCAAAAAATTACAAATAATGATGGCACTGTGCGACGGTGCGTTATCATGGTGCAAAATTCACGAGTTGTCTGCCCACAATTCTGGTCTCTTTTGGCGAATTGCTTCACGCAAACGTCTCATAACGCCCAAATAATATTCTTTGTTTACTGTTTGGCCTTCTGGCAAAAATTCATGATGCACTACACCCCGTGTCATCTATGAAAACCGTGAGCATTGCCTTCTTTTTTGACTGAAAACGACGTGGCTTTTTTTGGTCTCGGCTTATTTGGTGAACGCCAATCACTTGAATGATGTCTGGATTGCATGTCGTACTCATAAACCCACGTCTCGTCTCCAGTAATGATCATTTTGATGAATGTGGGATCGGATTCAGCCTCGCAAATCATCTCTTTTGCGACGTCAACACGGTCTCTGTTTTGTATGAAATTGAAGTCTTTTGGCACCAACTTTGCTGCTACACTACGGAAACCCAAATCATTAACCAAAATATCTTGGACGGATCCAAAGGCAATGTTCAAGTCCTTCGCTACCTCTCTGATGGTTAGTTTGCGGTTATTGACCAACAGTTCTTTTACTTCATCAATGTTTTCCGTTTTTGATGTCTATGTTCTGCCACTGCCTTCATCATGTTCGATTGACTCACGACCACTTTTAAACCGCTCGCGCCAATGGTAAACGACCGTTTTCTTTAGGGAATCGTTGTCGAAACATTTTTCCAATATTTCCAACCTCGCGCACTATTAAATCCGTTTTTTACGCAAAATTTAACACAAGTTCGTTGTTGTAAATTGTAAAAAAATCGCCAAACACACAGAGATAGATGTACTCTTGTCTACGTAACTTTTGCAAATGTCAAGCTATGATACTAAGATTTAGAGGGAATATCAACAACAGATGTACCAACTTAACAGAGAAATCAAATGGGAGCGCCACACGGTGGTTATTCCGGGAACTTTTTGATTTTAGGCAAACTCTATCTGCTGCTTTAAATTAACTAATTGACCAATCGGCCTTATGTTTGACAGAGAAAATAGTTAAATATATTGCTGCTATCTTTCGAGAAAAGAATTCAATAATTAGCAATACAAATTCCCTGTACTTGTTTGACAAAATTAAATTTTCTGAGTCACTGTATCCAGACCAAGCATTGAACTATAAAATAATCGCTTTTCTTGGTATACTTTTAGGGAGTACTTTTTAATTAATTATTTTTTCCAAAATTTCTCGGCAGATTTGAAGCTTGTGCTTATTGTGGTCTCCATTTCTAGCCATTAAAAATCGGTTATCATAGCCCAGTAGCGTCCTCCATTGAATCGAAAGTTTCTTTCATTGTCGGCTTGAAAGAAAAATGGGTTAATAATGCTGCCGCTTCAAAAATCACCCCAAACAGCCACTAGACGTTAAAGATGCAGTGGGTTCCCTTGACTGCGTGTGGATTTTCTGAGCCCCAAATACGGCAATTTTGCTTGTTTACATAGCCGCTGAAATGGAAATGCCCCTTTCATCTGAAAACATGATTTTCGAGCTAAATTGTCAACAGTTTCGGGCTGCTCTTAAACTCAAATAGAGAAGCGATAACGAAGCGGGAGGTAGTTTTGCTTCGATTCCTGAGTCAATTGAACCTTATAAGCGAATAATCCGAGATCAGTCCGAATGATGTTGACTTGCAAAAATATTAAGCAAGTTGTGGTTCTCGGGTGTTAGGCGCACACTTTCGGCAACAGCTGCAATATGTTTAGCTATCAAGCAGCAAACCAGCCTCTTCACAAGTTTGCGTACACCAGCTGCAGTTGTTGCATTTATTCACCCGAAATTTCTTTTCAAAATTCGCACTGTTTCGGCAACACCGCATTCACTATGGGAGTAACTTTGCAATATTTCCCAAAGTTGTTCAGGAGATTAATCCAGTTTCTGACAATTTTTACAGCGCAAAAGACCTGTCAGTGTTAAAGTAACATACGAGTACATATGATACATAAAGATACCAACTCAAATGGCTCACCTTTAAGAACTTTTGTCATTTACAGAAATTCCCTATTATTTGAAGTTGTCTGTTAAATATCGCTGACATACGAGTACACAGTGTGGCAGATAATATCCCGGACTGGCTCTAGAAATTATAATTAAAACACGATTTCTCTTTATTTTCAGTGTCTTTATTCGAAATATTTTCCTCTTAATTCAATATACTTGTTACAGCAATTCAATAGTGATTCAAATGCATACTCCAGCTCGTTTGCGGAATTGGCTCTAGTGTCCGTGTCAAGGCTGTTTTAGTGATCGGAATGTCTTCAAAAAAGCAAGTGAAAACGGGGGACGTTTTAACACACACACTTGATTTCAGATATGAAATTGAAGAATAATTAGTGCTGTGTGACTCGGTGCATTATCGTGCAACAGATACCAACTTTGTTTAACGCAATTCCTCAGGAAGAATGGTCAGAATAGTCTCTTTGTTGATACTTAAGGTCTCTTCCAACATTCTCATTGAAGCATTACGGTCTTCTGCAACAAAATCACGTACATTTTGGATCTTTTCAGGCGTCCCAACTTCCTCTGTGTGTGTGATTATCCAGCGTCATTCTGCCGCTCAAAAAACTTTTATCCCACTTCAACATCTCTTCTTCTCAAAAAAATCAGAAATTGTACACTTGTTGCATCAATCGGAATGATTTTGTTGCATTTTTACCAAGTTTGTAATTGAATGAGCGCTCTTTGTTCCATGTTAAAATTTTAACACTGTTAAATGCCAACAAAATGAATTGAAATTTTTACAGAAACAGAGAAAGATTCAAGTTTTAGTAAGCAACTGTTTCAGTCTTCTTATAATCGCATAGAAGATCTTACTGGCCATTCATCAGTGGTTTCAGATCGATCATACAACCTTTTCATCGATTTTGAGGAAGCGTTAAGACAGCATCTTTAGATACAAGCTATTCAGAGCAGTGTCTAGTTTTGTCATCCCTGTCAAACTCGTCTGTCTGTGCTGGATGACAGAGGCACAATCTTTCAAAAGGCCGTCCAATTACTCGTATGCGCCGATGATACTGACATAATTGGAAGAAAGCAGCGAGATGTCAGTGGCGCGTTTGCAAGTATTGAGATGGAAACAGCGAAAATGGGTTAAGCGATCAACAATGGCAAGACCAAGTATATTCCGCCAAGGGAAGGGGACGCTCAACACCGACGCGAAGTCTCGGACAGAATGTCACCTTCGACAGGTATAACTTTGAGGTAGTTACGGACCTTGTCTGACAATAGTTGGTGGTTGGTGAACACACCAACAATCAAGCCAAGGCTTCCAAGGTTTTTTAGCTTAAAGCATTTCCTTCTTAGATACGAGTAGTTTAGCGAATTTCACTGCGACAAATAAGTGTGCCACTTTGAACATCCAAACATATTACTACTTATCAACGTATTAGGAGCTGCTATACAACAGATTAGTCGGAAGCCATTCTCTTTTGTCCTGTAGTGAATGCAATACTTTCCGACTAATCTGGCGGAGATATTTTCTTTGTCGATTTTGGCATTCAAGTCCCGGCGTACGATTTCAACATCATACTCCAAGCAAGATCCGTAGTCGAAATAAGTATTAACCCAGCACCAAGGGTGTTCAGTTAACGTATGTAGCAGGTTAAAAATCCCAATTCATAGTCCGTGAACGTTGTTGATCTCACATTAGGAGTATGCGTGTCTCATAAATTGCCTACGGGAAGGGAAGTTTCCGCGATGGCACTTTGTAGAAACTTTCAAGATGGAGAGTCCAACTCCCAACATAAATGTCAGTATCCCTCTTTCGAGATGTAAATGTTGGCCTTGTCCCATTAATGGCTCTTCCAAAACCATATTTTTATTCTCAATGGCCAGAGCTCCAAATATTTCTAAGCAGTCTACATGTGGTGAGCTGGATGCTCTCAGTCCCTCATCCAGTTCATCTGATGAATTCGATCACTATCGCGTTTATAGTGCTGCTATTTTTGTCTCTTGTACAACGGCTGGACTATAATCTGAGCAGATCGCGTTTGGATGAACACTAACCAGTTATCGATATCGATTGGGGTACACTCTATTTCTTCCCTCTATTTAAGCCTATCAGTGATCGCCTGGCCATGATCCGCATCAAAGGTAAATTCTACAACATCGGCTTCATATGGGCCCACACTCCTACCGACGAGGTTGAAGAACCTATCAAGGAAGAATCTTTGACCTCCTGGACGGAGCCTACAGAGCCTGTCCGGAGTACGATATTAAAATCCTACTCGGGGACTTCAATACCAAAATCGGTAGGGAAAATATCTTGGGCGAACCTGTCGGTAGGTACACGACAAGACAACAGATAACGTCACGCTGACTTTGCGTCAGCTTGTAATACGGCAATAAGTAGCATGCTGTTTCCTCATAAACGAATCCACAAAGCAACCTGGCTATCTCCGGACTGTCGAACCGGCAACCAAATCGACGATTTGCGTGTCGACGAACGACACTCGTCGTATATCCTGGTTATTCAAACATTCAGAGGGGTAAACGTCGATTCTGACTATTATTTGGTAGCAGCCCGACTCAGAGCTTGACTGTCCAATAAACGAAAGCTGCCACAACATACTAAAAAGAGGAAGAAAAACTCTTCGAAATGCCGTTCCCCACCACCGACACCAACACCATTTGGTCGCAACCGAAACCACTCTAGGCTACCAACCACCTTGAAATAGAAACCAGTTGTATGATGAGGAGTGTGCGCAAATGAAAAGGGCAACAGACGAAGCTTACAAGAAAACACTGCAACTCTTCACTAGAGCAGCGTGGGATGAGCGTAGAACCAAAAGAAGGGTGGAGAAAATACTACTGCGCCAAAAAACAAGCAGTCTCCCAGCTCATGGATATACATGAATGCCGGAACAGAAAGGACACTCGAAGCCTTTCAAAAAAAGTAAAACGTGGCTACAGCCATAAGACGCGTCTCCAAGCTCTCCGTACCGGTGAAGAAAATATTTCTAACAGTTGCTTGAAGGACATGACCAAGAGGGAGTGATAGGGCAAGAAGAGAACTCACCACCAGTCGATGAAATAGTCCTCCAACCCAGCTTAGAAGAAGTCAGCACAGCTATTCAAAATCTAAAGAACAACACGGCCGCTGGCTCAGACGGCTTGCCATCAGAGCTCTTCATTTGCAAAGCATGGGAGGACGAACGCATGCCCGACGACTGGAACATCAGCTTTATCTGTCCCATCTACAAAAAGGGTGATGCTATGTCTTGTAACAAGTATGGAAATAGAACCTCCGAATTGTTCCAAACCTGCACCGGATTTTTTCAATCTTGTCTTAGAACAGATAGTACGTCAGGCCAAAGCACGAAAGGTACTACTTTTTCTAAGTCTGTTCAACTGCTGGGATATGCGAATGATATCGATATCATCGCACGATTTCAGCGTTCCGTAATTGAAGCCTTTACGGCAATTGAAGAAGAGGCGAAACGAGTTGGTCTTAAGGTAAATGAGGAACAAACAAAATATATGCTGTCGGCAAAAATATGTCACAATATGTCACTATCGACAGCTACAGTTAGAGTTTATCTTCCTCGGAGCAAATGTCAGCTCCACAAATGACAAGGCAACAGCTGCTACTTCGATTTGTCAAAACAACTTGGGTCCAAGCTTCTAACTCAAAGAGTCAAGATCGTGCTCTACTAAGCTCTAATTTTGCCAGTCCTGCTTTATGGAGCCGAAAGGTGGACGATAAGTAAGGCAGCAGAATAGGTTCTTGGCTCTTTAAAAAAAAACAAATCCTTCGTCGAATATTTGATCCTGTCTGCGAGGAAGGAGTATGGAGAAGAAGGCATAAAAGCGAACTCTTCGAGCTGTACGAGGATGTAGACATAGTCCGGAAGACAAAAATCCGTCGACTAAATTGGATCAGCCACATCGAGCGAATGGACAACAATGCTCCAGCTAAAAGGGTCTTCGAATCCCAGCCACTAGGTTCGAAATGAAAAGGAAGACCGATCCTCCGGCTTAGAGACCAGGCGATTGCGGACGTTAGAAAGCTTGGCATCTCCAACTGGAAGCAGCGCACCCGGGACGGTAATTGATGGAAGGCTACTGTTGTTCAGGCTTTGACACTTTAAGGGTTGCTAGCCTGATAAGTAATTCAGGCATCCAGGAATAAATTTGGAATGCAATATCAAAATTATTGTACAAAGCTATAAAGTCGCCAAATTTGCATCTATATTTGTAGATATACCCTACACAGAGGATCCTCAGGTTAGTATCGGGACAGAGCCATCTGTGTAAAGTGAAATTAAGTGTTCGAAACGACATGAAACACATAGAAATATACTGTTAACTTGTGGTTTTAATTGCCAGTTAATAAGTCACTCACATGAGAATTGCAATTTTTTTTTCTACAAATTATGACATGATTCCACTTCATAAGTTGACCACATTTGAAGCTATCCATTTCAACTAAATTAAGTCGAAGATTTCAAAGTTCTCAGGTTTCTCTTAAACTCATAAAAGGAACTTGACATCTTTATGGCCCGATCATCGTTCCAGAAACCCTATTCAAATGTCACTCTGAGGTAAATTAACATAACCCGCCTCCCATTAAAAAATCAGCATCGACACCATGAACAAATATAGTTTAATTTTTGAAATTTCATACAATGACAACTCTATAATCTCAGTGTCATTCCCTTTTTACTCTATCCCAGCACCTTGGGAGAGTTGTCTCCTTCATACCTCCAAGATCACAAACATACACGGCACCATTTTTATTTGTCTCAATAGCAGCTATAATATTCTTGGCCAGGTCTTCAGGAGTTTGATGCTTGATCACCGACAGACCCTTTTCAGTAAGTTTCGCATCCGGGTTACAATCCTCCGATGTGAACTGGTCCAACAGTTTGGTTGTTGTCAATCCTGGGCATATGACAGTAAAAGATACTCCAGTTTTCATGTAGGTCACATCTAACTAGAAGTAGAATTTAAAACTACTTCAAAAGCCCCTGTTTTATAGATTTATCTAAAAGGTTGTACTCACCGACATTGTACGGCTGAATAGAATGACTCCAGCCTTGGAAGCGCCGTAAACTGCCGAATTCTCACACGGATCCAGTCCGGCAACTGAGGCAATATTAACAACTACGCCACCATTATTCCCCTTTGACTTGTCCATCACAGCAAGGGCGGCTCTAGTGCTGTTTATGACTCCCAACTTAACGAAAGTCGATTTTCCATGAAACACAATTCCGAGCGAACTCAAATGCAAGAGCACTTACCAAATTAACACCAATAGTCAGTTCGGGATCATTCTCATTGAATATTCCACTTCCATTCACTAGAATGTCGATGTGACGAATCTTCGAGATAATTTCATTAAAAGTCTTTTCAACATTCTCCTTGGAACGTAGGTCGATCTTCCAGAAGAAAACGTTCGTTGATGGATTCAATGCAGCGAGTTCCTTGATAAGGTCTTTGTCCTCTACTAAGTCCAGTACGGCCAAGTTCTTTGTGAATGAATTTTCCATGAATAGTTAACTACAAAACTGAATATTTAACAGCTTACTGCAATTTTTTTTTTAACTAAAAGTCGGCAAGTAGCTGAGCCTATGCCGCCACAGCCTCCGATGTAAACAACATTTTTCTGACTCAGTTCCATGGTCGACGTATTGCACGGAGTGAACTAAACTTGACTAGAAGAAGGCAAGTGTCAAACTGTTTACGACTGACTTTGACAGCGGTACACCGTAAGACTTACTGTGCATCTACGATTGCGGCTTTTGGTTCCACAAATGTACAAATGCACAAATTGCACACATGCCCAACTGTTGCAATTTCATAGTTGTGTTGATTAAGTCGATTGCGTGCAAGTGTGAATTAAATTGGCAGTCATAATTGGAACAAAAAACAAACGAAGAAACTACAAATCGACATACTCGTACATACATATGTACATACGAGAAATTGATAAGATAAATGAAAGCTTTCCGAAACTTTACTTTGACATCAAAGGTCATTGAAGACATACCTACTCGTACGAGTATATAGCCAAACACGATGTGTTGACAGACCTTTTGCTCTCTGTAAAATCTTTGTAAGTTGTAAAAGCAAACTCCTAGTGTTGGTGTTGCAATAGCAATCTGATCGCAGTCGGACCTTGAATCCAATAAAAAGCTTGCATAATTGTGAAAAAGGGTTACAAATGGGTCTAGAGGTGTAGATTTAGAAAATATTGTAAGGTAGCAAAGCCATTGGTAGTCAATCCACCCAGGCTTAGAGATTCCAATAAACACTTTCTACGATAGTATGAAAGCAAGTTCAAGATGTCACAGGCCTACGAATGCCTAAGATCCAGCGAAATTTTGATTTAAAATCTTGTCTGTGCAGAGCGAAGTCGATTGAAGCAATGCTGCTGCATGGGACATTGATTGTAGATGCTCACTCTGACATCATGTTCTTTTACTGCTTCCTGTCTCCACTGATTTGGTGCAAGTCGATCGACTAACTGTTTCGGGTTTTCAGTAGTTCTAACGTCCATAATCAGACAAAAGTAGCCGATATCGCTATATAATTTGCTGGATCATGTCTAGCTACTCTCTGCATTGAAGCGGTTGCAGTCCTTGAGTTGTCTGACGATTAGTGCTCTAAAAATAGGAACTCAATCAATCCTCTAAAAAATTAAGTTGATTTTATTGGAAGAAGGTAGCTGACTGGTCTCCGTCATCAAGTGCTAAACTCAAAGACATTACAGACCCTCTAGGAGCGTAAGGAAGCTTCCGGTAAGGCTTTTCACCGAAGAGGGCCAGCTGGATCTACATGGCTATTCAACTTACTTAGTTAAGATGGCTTTATAGTCCGTGGTGGACCTAGGCCTAGGCAATAAGCGTATTCAGCCAACTTTTTGCTAGCTGCCTTCAGTTTCGCGGATGAGGTCACCTTCCACTGGCGTGAGTAATTTGAGTGGTAGTGGTCTTCTACTGCATTGTCTCTCGGACGCAGATTCGATGACTTTTCATTAGTGTCCATCCGCTCTACAAGACCCAGCCATCTCAATCGTGGGACCTTTACTCCTCTGGCTAGATTGATGTCTCTATATAGTCCGTTCAGTTCGTCGTTGTATCCCCTCCTCCACTCACCGTCTATGCAGATAATGTTGCCAAAAGCACCCTCATCCAGTGTCGCCTCTGCTTCACTTTTGTTGTTGGGGGAAGCACTTTGCTACTCAATTGCGTTCTAAACCCAAAGAAGCAGGCGATTGGCAAGAGTTATTCTTCGTTTCATCGCTTGCCTTTTCCTCGACTGCACGCTTTTCAGGCTCCTTTCTTTTCGTCCTCAGAAGGCGCAGTTTGTCTATACTTCTGCTTGCGTAGCTCGTGAGCAGCTCAAGACCTTCTATGCTTGTATGCAATCTTGCTCTGCTTCATGTGTTTGCCGGCACTCGGAGTCAAACCAGGGTTTTCACTGGCCGATTGAAACCCAGCACATCAGAAGCGGCATCTCTGATGGCTTTTTGGCAGCACTGCGATTCTTGATGGAGTGGACCTCTAAAGTGATTGCGAGAGGCAAGGTCGGAAAAGGATTTGGCGATCTATTGCGATTGTAGTTCCTCACAATTCTGGATACCCGCAAATGTACCTTGGTGTCAACAGGGCAATGAGTGGCTTGAGTCCATGTTGGCTCTTCGTAATGTTCAGACATCTACGAAACTGGAGGAATGTCCTGCCTCGATCTCAATGTTGTCAATTGATGGTCGCATCGAGATATGAAAACGGCGTTGATATTGATCTTTCGCCCTTGGCAATGTCGATTAGCCCGAATCCGGTAACAGAGGCGATGTCGGATTCGTATGAGGTGCTCGTTCACATACTGGAAACTCAAGACTTCTTGCTTAAGTCTGTCTCCAACAACAACTCCGCATCCAAATAGGAGCTGCCGTTGATAGTAACCACCGTGTTGATATCGCTGTTTTTCATCCTCTTTTTGTCCGGTCATCCCATCGCATTTCTTGGATGGCGGTGATGTCTGCCTTGCAACAGTTTGTATGGTTTGTTGACAGTAGATCCATCCGTATCCGAAGCTCATTTGTGTTTCAGAACTTTCGTATTCTTTCCATTGTCGAGTCCAGATGAACATTGACCAGTACCGGATGGTTACTACTTGGAGGTAGCACAAATGATATCCAGAAACAGTTGCAACATTGAGTATTGCCAGGCTGCTCCTCTCAGAGCCTTCCTATTTCTACAGCACCCGGCTATTCTAGGATTAATTATATGTTATGTCGAGTTTTCTGTTGTCTGGCGTTCAGTAATATGTACACATCACTATTCTCCTTATTAGACTACGAGTACAAAAACGGTTCATTTCGACTGCACAAAGCCTTCACCATGATGCCTTGCTCACATATAAATTTCTTTGCATTTAAAGACTACTACAAGCCAGCTGGTGGGCTAGTTCGACAATGCTGAAATTAACTAAAAGCAGTTGAAAGTCTGAATTCACTGAGCAGTTTCCCAAGACTGCTTACCATCATCGAGATAGGGCACGATAGATTTGCTCAGCATTTTAGTGTGCTGGATATTGGTGACACAAAATTACATGAGGCTTGCTGTGAGTGTCATGGCCGTATCATGGAGTCATCCCCCCAGTGAGTTTCCGGGATATTCTTTCATCAAGCCGCAAGTACATGGCGTTGATGTGGTAACTGGTGGTACTGACCCTTTTACTGAAGCGTTTGAAAGGTTGTGCCAAATTAGCAGAAAATTAAATGAATTAGTTGTTTATTTGGAAACTCCTTTTCGACGAATTTTCTAGAGCGAACCACATGGAAGAACCTGAACGACATCGTATTAATGTTGATCGTTCTGCTTTAGTTCAATATCGTTGAAAGCACTGTCAATGTTGAGGGAAGTTAGCATAGCATGCATATGAAGACTTCAACTACTTTCAATCAGACTGTTTGACCGATTTATTCATAGATCAAGCTCGTTGTACGTAAGGAACAACCTTGAATTTGTGATCCATCGAAGGTGAGTGTCAAATAAACTTGTCAGGATTTTCGAAGGAATAATGGAGAGAAACATGTCTGATTCTGTCCAAAATTTTTCCAACAACCATGTTTGAGGTGCATTGCTTATATAATAAATACTCGTACAGTAAATATGAGTGGACCAAAGCTGAACCCCAGTGGAACTCAATAGATTGATGACATTTCTTGATTAAGGCTTTCTTTTGCGCTTTTATTTTGTGTTTTTGATTAACATTCAACCCACTACGTACATGGTCCTTTTACAACAACTCCTTCAATTTTCTCTGGTAATGATGCTTTTGTATTTTTTTTTTGGAAAACAAGGCGGTTCCTTGCTAGGGCATTACGAGTATATTTACCAATGTACTCGGTGAGCCACATTCGTATGGACACCTTCGGGAACTTTGTTTGATCTAGACATAGGTTATCAAGTTTTTTAGATACAGGAAAAAAGCTTCAGTGCTAATTTTTAAATCCCTCAGTCGGATTCTACCCGATTGATAAGATTTTCCTCAAATATCGACAGGAAATATGTCTGGGAACTAAAGTGTTTTTAGCAATTCAATCGGTAGTTGGACTTTATTATTTCTAAATCAGAACAATGACCTCTTCTGCAGAACGAGTCTTGAAAGAAAGTTGTTTTAATCAGAAATCTGACTCCTAGCACAACTTAGCTCAGCCTTAACTTCCGCTGCAACCTAATGTCACCTATCTGGGCGTTCAGTGCTTAGCGTTTCATTTAAACATTAAGTTGTTCGTAGCCTGATTAAAATATTCTTATCCCTGACCTTACAGTGTGCTTCAACTGGACAGTTAACATGTTTGAAAAATCGACAAAAATATCAGATAGCGCAACATCGACTGGGTACAATTCAATGACCAAATTTCATGTCTTTAAACATTTTATATTGTATCGTATATGTAAGCTAAAAGCAACAGCATTTGTTTTGAAAAAATTTCCATATAACAAAAAATATGTCTGGGCCATATTATAAGGATAAGGATGTGCATCTAAGATATGATAAAAAAAGGCCATTGCCAGTTGACGGCCAACCTTGCCCTTACATTTGATCTGGACCTTCGGCTACATGAAGGATGAGTCAACAGATGGTGTGAGTGTTGGCTGTCAACTACTGTCATACAACAAATTCAATGTGATTAATCTTTTTGACAGATGTCATACAATCTTTGGTAATTTTAGTCATAAAAAACAAAAAAAAAAATGTAGCGCTCTGGCAGGCCGGTATGGGCCATGGCCTAGCTTCTTGACACTCATTTGTGTTGCTCATGTTGTCATTTTTGTCACATCTGAGCGGGGCCTACGGTTTATCGCCGAATCCAAACGGCACTCCTTAGAAGCTTTTTCGTAGGCAATTTTACTTTCAGAAATTTGCCATTGCCCGCCGAAAGGGTGATGGCGATTTGAAAAATTGTTGGTGACCCAACCAGGAATCGAACCCAGACTCTCTCCGTGATAGTCCAATAAGCTAACTATCGCGCCATCGCCATCACCTAGCCATGGAGTCGTTTATTTCACAACAACGCATTTTTGTTATTTAATCTTATTACGAAAATATGGGGTCTTTAAAAGTCATATTTCGTAAAATTCGTGAAGTTTTCAGTCAACATAATCACAGTTTTGAAGAAACTGGTTCAGTATCGGGTCAAAGTCCATATCAGCATGTGGGCGAAAGGGGTCCAAATCAGTCCGGCACATCAATTCGTCACCAAAGCCAACAATTGGGCCTCACTTATGGCACTTTACGTCGAATTTTCAAAGTTGATGTTCAATTGAGCGCCTATAAAATCCAAATTACACAACAATTGAAGCTTTTGAACCATCTACGACGTCGCTGATTTGTTAATTGGATATTGAATCGCCAGGACAGTTTGTCATCGAATTTGATCTTTTCCGATAAAGTCCATTTTTGGATGGATGGGTAACTAAATAAACAAAATTGTCTTTTCTGTGGACCGAAAAACAAGATACATACAAGATTCACGAAAATCCAATGTTTCCCCAAAATTGTGCGGATTATGGGTTGGCGACATCATGGACCTGTTTTTTTTCGAAGATGAGGCTGGAGTGTTACAATGAATGGAGAACCTGCTATTTTTTTTTCCAAAATTGAATGAAAATTGATCTCAGGCTTCAACAGGATGGTGCTACCACCCACACAAGCCATCAATGAATCAATTTATTGCGTACGAAATTTGAAGATCGGATAATTTCGATTAGAGGTGAAGTGGTCCTTGAGCTCACGTTCAAAACAAAATTACAAAATAGGCCCCCCGAACTACATATATGAGTTTTGCAGCGACGTCGACTTTTTTAGAAAACTGTGCATGGGTTGCCTGAGATTGCTAAAGCATGTAGAGTGAATAGATACTCCCGCCTACGGAGACGTTGATTCTAACCCAGAGGTACAACGCAGTAGAGGAAGACCGAGACTCAGGTGGCGCATGCAAGTGGAAGCGGACCTCATCCAACTTTGCGGCTATAGAGTGACCTCAACTGACTTGGAGTGCACAACTGTAGGCATTTGGCTAAAACTGGGCTAACTGGAGAGGCTTTTAAGTTGCGGCCCGGGTTCACTCCGTACTTTAGCGCCACCTACGAGTACATTAAATAAGATAGCACACAGTTGAGTCGCGACCTACCACAACAGTTCTAATAGTGAGTATCTACTATAAAACCCAGACGGCTATTAAGAGTGTTCCTAAATAATTTATTAAAGATTTAATTTATTATATCTAATCTGTGATTTAAAACTTTTTTTTAAAGATAAGAACTTAGTAAACTCAGCCCACTTTGAGTTTCTTACCCTATCCAGCTCTCATGTTGCTGTTTTTAGTTGTCGGCGTGTGGTGTATCTTCACGTTTATATTGGTGCTACAACTGATTATGTTTTATTGAGGTTTACTGTGTTGTAATATGTGCGTCTGCATCATATATTTACATCTGGATATTTATTCTAGTTCTAGGTCGACGTGTACATATTTACATAGGCCTGCAAAAAAAAAAAAAAAATTCTAAGTTTGGCGACGAGAAATGGCGAGCATGATTAGAATATAAAACAGAATTTGCGCGCGAAATATAGTAGCAGGCAAATCATCGACTTTTATAATCATACATCTTGCCACTGCGCCACTTTTTCCAATGTTAATTAAATTGCCGATTATGTGGAAACATAACAGCTCCAAACTACCAGTTTCTGCACACTCCCCCTTAGCAATTGTAGTTTTAAACTGTGTAATTACAAAGGCGCACATTATTTTAAAGGTGCTGGGGTAGGGTTACTGCAACGTGATAGCTTTAATAATACGATTTCCAATCATAAGATCTACTTTGGCAGTAAAATAAGATTAACTGCAAGCCTCAAGGTTTGATGCAACGTAGTAATTATTCGGATTGATCTCACCAGAATTTTCGTTAGGGCATTAAATTGTGATTTAATAGCCTGCAATAGCCCACAAAATGGAAACGTAATACGAGTACAAGTTGGGGCAAAAGTAGTGTCATAATGTGAATTTGTCATAATTTCTGCAAATGGAGCCAAATGTCATTGTGCATTGACATTTTAATTGTAAACAGATAGAGAATTAGTTAACAATAAGCAATGGAGCGACACATACCTGGAGAATTATTGTTTCTGCTTATTTGAAAATTTTTAGTTCTGTTGCTTCAACGCAGCGTGAATGTTGTCGTCGTTTTACTCGTGGTCCTGCACCAAGTACTCAAACATTTAAATGTCTGACTGGGTCCACTGGAGATATTACAAGAAGTGGCCGACCCGTTTGGCGCGTTTGACCGAACATATCACTACTGTGGCCAAGGACATTCGAGAGAGCTCACTTATATCGAAGAAACAAACTAAGCACACAACTTGGCATCAGCGGACGTTGTTTGCGTTGAGTTTTGCCGAGAGTCCCTTATAAAGTGCAAACCGTTCACCAATTGCTGCTTCGCTTCTTCTTCTTCTTTTCGAGAGGCTGCTGTTGGCAGCAAAACTTTAACTCCTTCTGGATCATAGAGCGACAACCAGGTCCTTCCATCTCTCTCTGTTTGTAGCTCGATACCTCAGCTGTGTCTAAGTTCGCATATTTTGAGACTGAGCTTCCTTCAAAACAGTTGTTCCTAGCATACCAACTCGCAATACACCTTGAGGGTTCCATCGAAATTATAGTATTGCTTCGTTATGATGTCATCTGGTTTCCTCAGTGTGTGGCAAATCCAGCGCCATTTCCTCTGTTTCATGTCAACATCCACTTTTGTTTGTCCAGTCTTAAACCATATTTCATTGTTGGAAATTGTTTGTGGCCAACGAATCTTTAGGATGTAACGTAGATGACGATTAACAAAAGCTTGTTAGCTGCTCGAGATGTGGGCATATCCACGTTTCACATGCGTATAGCAGTACATATTTTACTTTGGGTTCAAACAGTTTTAACTTAGTGCGAAACGATATATTCGAGACTTCCAGACTGGTCAAAGGATTCCGAATGCACTACGAGCTTTATTTAGTCTATTTCTGACATCCAGGTCCGTCCTATCATCGAGTGACACATAACTACCCATCATGTTTGTCTTGTTGGTGTTTATCCTTAAGCCAGCGCCCTCTTTATTCTGTTGCAGTGAATGACGCATTTGTTTAAAAGACCAATGGACGAATATTGTTTGCTAGGAAACAGGTATCATCAGCGTAGTCCAAATGGCTTAGCTTATTTAAAGGGTTCAATTGGATACATCATCGATCGCAAGTAAGAATAAAATCGGTAACAGTCATCTCTTTGTCTCATTCTTTATCTCACTTCAAATGCATCGGAGGAAGCTGTTCACTCTGGAAACGAAACACCGTTGTTGTACCACTCTTTAATAATAGCAACAATTTTTTCAGGGATGCCTCTTAAAGCAAGCGATCTCCAGATGCAAAGGCGATTAACGATCGAAGGCCTTTTGAAAGTCGACGAATATGAGGAAAAGTGATGATTGATACTCCGAAAATTGTTCGACAACTAAGAAACCCCGCTTGGTGCCTCTTGAGCGTCGATTCAATCCAGGACCTTATCCGCTCGGGAATGATAGTTGCTATCAGCTCTGGGAATGTGGACAAAACGGTTATACCACCCCAATTAGTGCAGTTCCTAAGACCGCCTTTCTTCGATTGTCTTTTTGAGAATATCTCCGTCCTTTCATTTCCGCATTCTGATCCTGAGGATAAGCTTGAAACCATTAAATTGCCCAAAAGATGGAGGCGATGTTTTGAATCAATTGGTTGTGACATATCGATGCAAAAGAAAGGTAAACAGATTGCCTGATCTCTGATGTTAAATATATCAGTAAGCAATGCAAGGAATGATATTCACAACAAAAATTCAAGGAGATGACTGTAGAACTTGGTCAATCGCTGTGTATTCCATATGTCGATCAGCGTATCTCTCCTAAGTGGAGGTTAAATAGTTAACAAAAGTTTTTATCCAGAATCATAAATACATAATTATTCAAAAATGTCAACTCAGTTAATATTGAAATAATTTTCGGAACAGCTTGTTGATCGTAAAGACTTGGAAGTCAGCAGTATATGGACATTCAAAACTAAATCTAGATCAATCAGTGAGTGATTTTGGAGTCGCACATCATAGTCGATTAAGCTAAATAACATGAACTTGCATATTGAAAGTACGGCGAACCATGTACATGCTACTTAGAAATTGTTTGAGTCGGCAGTAGGAAAGAGCTACAACGTCAACAACCACTCTTGTTTTGACTTTGAATAACAAGTTTATAAGGAATAAAGCCTTGTGGATCCTTGAAACTCATACAGTTTTAGAGTTTTTGATTTCGACCACCTGTTTTTGGATATGAGGCGAACCATTTGTGGACTCCATTCTCATATTCATCACTTTCACAGTGTGGCAAATAATATCTCGGACTGGGTGTAGAAAACCTAGTTAAAATAAGATATCTGTTCTTTTTTTGTGTTTTTATTCAAGATATTCTCCTCCCGATTCAATATATTTGCTACAGTGATTTAATTGCCCACTCTAGTTTATTTTGCATAGTTGGGACCAAAGAGAAGTAGCACAGTACCAAAACATGTGAATACGACTTTCTGGATCGCAATATTCGTGTCGAATATGATAAATTCTGGCCGTAAACCGCGTCAAAACATCAAGATAATATGCGGCAGTAACTGTTTCACCAGTTGGAACGAATTCTGTAACAAAATCACGTGCTCTGGGGTCATTTTAGGAGTCCGAACTGAAATTGGCCTTCCTGTGGGTTTGTCTTTCTTCAGCATGTCTCCTTTACTCAAAAATCGATTACGCCACTTGAAATAACTATTCTTCTCAAAATATCATCGCGGTTCACTTGGAGCATTAATCGGAATGCTTCTGATGCACTTTTACCAAGTTTTGCGTGGAATTTAATGACAGGTCGTTGGTCCATGTTAAATTTTCAACATAAACTGAAAAGGTGTTCTGGAAAAATAATTTTTAAAATCGTTAAATGTCAACCAAATATCATAAAACTTTGACAAACAGTAGAGATAGATTCAAACTTTAAGACGCATGTTTGGAGAATTAGATGGCACTCTGGGTTCCTGAGATATGGCTCGTGACCGGTATATTATTTGTCACACTGTGTATGTCAAGCAAATGTCTTAGAATCACTAAAACTTTTACAAATCTCTTTCCGTTGTTTCAGTTAGTAGATTCGCCCTTTCTAGAACAAATTGGAGAACCGATAAAGATATTTCTGGAATCTAAAAATCCCAATGTCATTGATTTCATTTTCTTTTCAAATATTTTTCAAAAGCTATTTTCTCGTGAAATGGGTTGGTATTTATTATAAACTGTTGTATTACTCTTTTTTGTAGTGGTAAGTTGATAGTATTGCCGTTTTTAGGGCTTCAAGAATACTGTTGACTAAATGTTTAAGTAAAGATAAATGTTGAACATTTGATACGTTCTTTTTAATCAGTGGAAATCATATCAAAGAATGAGGAATGTGCGTAGTTTAGTGGAACTCCAAACAAGAAAAGATTCCAAAGAAGGCAACTTTCATTAGTTGTATGTCGGGCATCTTTGGTAGTAGTTCCATCAAAATAAATGAAGACTACCTTCGAATGAATAAAAATCATAAGTGGACCTGTTAAAGGGTGATTCTTTTAGAGTTACTTGTTTTAGTGGGGATATCGTGAGAGATCAGGCATGCTTTGTGTCACACTGTTATGGTATTTTTTTTCCATTATTAGATAGTTGGATGGAAAGAATTAGAGGAGCACAACGTATACAAATTATTTAGCAGTATTATTAAAATCAGCCTTCTACGAGGAATATGTTTCATCTGCTTTAAATAACTAAAAAACAATAAAACACTGTGGCGCTGGCAGCCGGTGTGGGCCATGGCCTAGCTTCTGACACTCATTTGTGTTGCTCATGTTGTCATTTTAGTCACATCTAAGCGGGGCCTACGGTTTATCGCCGAATCCAAACGGCACTCCTTAGAAGCTTTTTCATAGGCAATTTTACTTTCGGGAGTTTGCCATTGCCGCCATAAACCAGGATTAGTGTCGGAAAAACAAAACAAGACCTTATCCGGGTTACTCCGACATATTTGGAGCTCAGGCCGGAAAGGATTTCCAGGACTTAGTCAGGGTCTTCGAAAAGATATGGTGGCGGACGAGCCCTATATGGGGCAACGGCAGCGCTCACATCCCGGAACGGGTTACTGGCTTCGGTGAAACCGACCCCTCGTCCTAGGGGCATTAAAAATGAAATTGGTCCTCCAGGTTGGGGGTTGTGACGCCGGGGTAACTGCCCGGCAATTTAAAAAAACAAGAAGTTACGAAACATCAACAAGCCTCAGATATGGACGGATCTACTGTTGACAACCCACGCAAACGATATAAGGACAATGAGCATCGGATATGCACGTGGAATGTTAGATCCCTTAATAGACTACGTGCGGCCGAGCAGCTAGCGGAGGCCCTAGATTGCTGCAAAGCAGACATAACCGCCATTCAAGAAATGCGCCGGACAAAAAGAAGATGAAAAACTGCGATATCTACTACGACAATTGCAATTGACGGCAAAAGCAGCGCTTATTTGGATGTGGATTTGTTTTCGGAGGCAGACTAAGACAAGAAGTCCTCAGCTTCCGGCATGTGAGCGAGCGCCTCATAGCAATCCGCATCAACATTAGCCTTATATGCGCGCATGCCCCCATAGAGGAGAAAGATGATGACACCAAGGATGCCTTCTATGAGCTCCTTAACAAGACCTACAAGCAATGCCCTAGCTATGACATTAAAATTGTCCTCGGAGATTAATAATCCCGGTCCTGCTCTATGGCGCAGAGGCATGGGCATTATCAAAAATGGATGAGGGTGCTCTTGGCTGCTTCGAGAGGAAAATTCTTCGAGTGATTTTCGGTTGGAGGAGGAGATACGACGACGAACTGTATGAATTGTCCAGCGACATCGACTTAGCCAGATGAGTGAAGATCCAACCGTTAAGATGGCTGGTTCGCGTAGATCGGATGGACACCAACGCTTCCGTCGGAAAAGTCTTCGACTCCGCCCGCGAGGGACAGCGCAGTAGAGGAAGACCGTGACTCAGGTAGCCCACGCAAGTGGAAGTGGAGCTCAGTCGACTTAGCGTGCGTAACTGGAGGCAGCTAATAAAAGATCGAGCTAAAGAAGACGCTTTTTGACTGAGGCCCAAGTCCACCCCGGATTGTAGCCCCACATTTACTTCAACGATTAGTAGTTGTTGCGGTTTCTCATATCGGCCTTGTGTAGAAGATTCACACATGCTGTATTTCATGCTATTGTTTGATCGAGCATATAAACTTCGTGTGGTTTCCACAGCTGTTAATACGCCTCAAGCCCATCTCCGGTCGCAGGCATTAGAACTAACTGTGGCTATATTCTAAAAACTGTTGCTACACGGTGGAAAAAAATTGAATGAACACTAATTAAACCTATGCCATATAAAATCCGACTGTTATACATTTATTATATCTTAGATAGTATCTTGAGGAGAAAACGCCAATGCCTTTGCAAAAGAACGGCCTCATCACAGGTTTCTTTAGAAGATGGCAAGACAGAGCGTAGCAACGCCTTACAAATATCTGTTCATTTGTGAACATAACGCTTCTTTAAATTTATTGCAACACTCTCATGCTTATGACTAGGCCAACGATTATGACTATGCTTGAGAAAAAATCAACTTCTCTTAAGTGCAGTCATGACTCCGCAAAAAACATATCCCATTAAAAACTTTATCTCTGATGTAACTCACATTTAGTTCAAGTGAACAAACACGAATACGGACTGTCGACAAAAAGCCAAGATCAAAGTAAGGGACTTGAGAAGAAAAAATTGATTCGGAACAAAGCAACTTCAGGAGAAAAAAAAACTATTTCGAACACTTTAACAGCCTGAGACGGGCGCCAGATCATGAACCATTTAATGAAGTTGATCACATTGCGGCAGACTTAAGGTATACTTCCATTATTCTGAAGGATTCGGGCAGCGTACATTAAATATTTTCCAATCACCACAACAGCGAAGAATTTACCTAAGAAGATATAGTATAACGTACAAATGCTACAATTGCATGAGACTGCCAGAATCGTCGCTAGTATCTCGTAACTAGGACTAATATGGTCCGTTCTGAAATTGCAATTTTTTATAAGGCATTTGAACACTACGAGTGCTGTATTGTTAATGACTCGAGTAGTGTTGTCCTCCAGTTCTTCGATCGTAGCCGGCTTATTCATGTGAACTTTGGTGTAACGGCACATGATCTAGGTGGTCAGTTAACCGAACCAAATCGTTCTCGCAATAAAGTCATGATTTCACGGGCTGTGTAGCAAGTAGTGCTGTCTTGTTGAAACCAAATGACGTATAGACTACGGGCTTCAATTTCAGGTAGTAAATAGCCCGTTGTCCGTTCCGACCGGCTTTAATTAGTGAAAAATAATGTGGACCGATGATTCCACGTTGTTTGTAGAAATGAATGCCAGTTCTTAACTCTTTCAGGCTATCCGTACCCCAAGAATGGCTACTTTGCTTATTGGCGTTGACGATAAGCAAAAAATGGGCTTCATCGGTGAACAAAATTTTACTCGAACACAGTGGATCTTCTTGAAGCTTTTCAAGAGCCTAACGAATTAAATTTTGTATGCTTTTAAACCAAAGTTCTCATGTAAAATACGCCAAGTAATTGCATATGACATGCTAAGCCGATTTATCACGGTCGTCACGTACACTCTCCGGTGCGGTATGTATATTTTCTTCACTCCGTGCTAAATGTGGTTTATTTGATCGATTGTATATCGAATTGTGCCTTCGGCAGGCCGATTATGTGCACCAAGGGATGCTCAAAGCTGCTTAAAAGTTGCTTACATGTGGTGGCGATGGCGTGATGGTTAGCTCATTGAACTATCACGCAAAGGGTCCGTGGTTCGATCCTCGGCATCAACAATTTTTCGAATCGTCATCACCTTTTCGGCGGGCAATGGCAAACTTACTTACTTACTTTGGGTGGCGCTACAGTCCGGGGTGGACCTGGGCCTCAGTCAACAAGCTTCTCCAGCCAGCTCGATCCCTGACTAGCTGCCTCCAGATTCGCACGCTAAGTTGGCTGAGGTCCCCTTCCACTTGTGTGCGCCACCTGAGTCTTGGCCTTCCTCTACTGCGCTGTCCATCGGGAACGGATTCGAAGACATTTCGGACCGGAGCTTTGGTGGTGTATACGCTCTATATGACCACCTCAGTCTTTGGATCTTCACTCTTCTGGCTAGGTCCATGTCGCTGTACAGTCCGTATAGTTCGTCGTTGTATCTCCTCCTCCACTCACCGTCAATACAGACGGGACCGAAGATCGCCCGAAGAATTTTTCTCTCGAAGCAGCCAAGAGCACCCTCATCCATTTTTGATAATGTCCATGGCTCTGCGCCATAGAGCAGGACCGGGATTATTAATTCTTATATAGCGAAACTTTTGTTGTCCGAGAGAGGGCTTTGCTACTTAAGTGCCTTCTTAGCCCAAAGAATCAGCGATTGGCAAAAGTTATTCTTCGTTTGATCTCAGCGCTGGTGTCGTCTGAATTCATAGTGGAGCAGTCCTTAACTACTTTTAAGGTATATCTGTCAAAGGCGACTTTCTGTCCGAGACGTCGGTGTTCAGTGTCCTTTTCGCTTGACAGCATATACTTGGTCTTGACCGCTAAACCTATTTTCGCCGCTTCCGCTGCTTTCTCCCGATTATCTCAATATCGTCGGCGTATGCGAGTAGTTGGGCGGACTTTTGAAAGATAGTGCCTCTTGTGTTTGCTCGTGAGTTTTGCACTATTCTTTCAAGTACGATGTTGAAAAATCGCATGACAGCGCATCGCCTTGTCTAAATCCTTTCTGGACATCAAAGGTCTCGGTGAGATCTTTACCGACCTTGGTGGAGCAGCGTGCATCCTCCATCATCATCCTGCACAGACGGACGAGTTCGGCAGGGATACCAAAACTAGACATTGCTCTATATAGCTCGTCTCTATAGGTGCTAGCATACGCCCGCCTTAAAATCGATGAATAGGTGGTGTGTATTGATCTGAAGCTCATGGGTCTTGAATATTTGGTCGATGGTGGACTTTCCTGGCCTGAAGCCACACTGATATGGACCTATCAGGTTGTTGACGAACGGCTTCAGGCGTTCACACAATACGAGCCTGTACCGAAAAGCTGAGCAGCTATTGAAAGACTTTGCCGTCCCGTAATAAGTATTGGGACTATCGTCTGTGATGAGGACTTCTATTGATAAGTGTGGATTTCGGTTCTATTAGATACAATGGTACATGGTTTAGTCCATACATCTGTTAGAAGTAAGTGTCTCTCCTTCTATCTCTCAGGACTTCAGCTATCAATGTTTTTGATCGTTTGCTTCCTTCCATGGCTAGAGGAAGGCTCGTACCGATATCATATATCAAGACATGCATTACAAGCGACACTGAAAGAAACTTCACACCTAGTCAGATGGCAAGAGTAAATTTATGGCGGAAATCGCAAAAAAATGACCACACGCTCGTAAGGAGCTTCATTTCTATCAGTTTGGCTTCCTTCATGTTGAAGATCATAAAGGGGATGGTCGAGCTTTATGTGCGCAAAATACTTCATAAGGTTGCTTGCAACATAGACACCAAGAAGGAGAATTGAAGGCAAAATTGAAGACACCCTCTCCAAGAAGGGGTGCATCGGAAAAGAGGAAACGATAAAGTTGATTCGGCCAAATAACACGGAATATGCGGATCGCAAATTTAAGGGATAAGAGCCATGCTGGTAAATAGAGCCCGGGGTGTGGATGCTGATAGTAGGCAATATGTGATGGTGGGGTGTTCTTGGCTCCACTGTTATAATGTATGATCCTCGGGTGTCAACTTAAGTTCTTTTGTACTGCCGATTTATCTACGTCTACGGAAATCTGCTCTGTTGCACTCTAAATTAGCCTTAAGTCAATCAAATTCAAACTGAATTTGTTTTCCTAAGCAGAAAAACGAAGCTGACTTATCGGATATTCAAAGGCACCACCCTTCCTCTTCCAAACAAATTCAAGTAATTAGTGGTTCTAAATAAAAAAAACTTCTTTAGACTGAATATGTGTGGTCGAAACCCTTAAATTAGCTGTCAGTTTTTTGAGAGTATTAAGGAGCCAAATACAAGGCAAAAGGCTTGACACCGAGAAGGGTAGATTGGATCTACAGGCTTATTAGACTAATTATATTAAATGATCTGGAAGAAGTTTTTATGAGCTGTCCTTAGAGTTGTCCCCCGAGGCAGTATTAGGTTTTTGCTATCATGCTTGGCTTTGCTCTAGATGCACGAATAAGTCTCCCTCATACTTATATTCATGTATATCATAGTCTGCATTGTCAAAATGCGTTGCTGAACCCATTTTTCGACTTACAACCTAGTTCGAGAATGAGTGAATACACTCTGAAATTTGAATTCACGGAGTCTTGGGTGAGACTCATTTTGATCAAGGGAATGCCGATGAATTTGTTAGGCGTTAGGACCGCCTAAGTCCTTGGATCTTCTATTGTCAGTTGGGTTCTTGTGACCCTTCTTTCCGATAACTTGACTTCCCAAGACCCAGGGAGTCCTCTTAGAAATTAGCGTCTTTCCTGTCAAATCTTGGTAGGAACTGTAATTGCTTACTTGTGCCGTAACAGATCATTACACTCTTACTAAGCTGTGATGTGTATTAGGCCCTTATGACAAAAAATCCAGCGAGTGTCCTACGACCGCATTAGGATGGATGAACCCGGTTGGCACTGTAAGCACTTTATCACTGAAGAACAAGGAGTCTGTGAAAGATACACAGAACTAGCGCTTTGTCGAACAGCTAGAATCCACATTGAAGAAACTATCACTTCATTAACTCTCGATAGCATACTTTCAGGCACACGTAAATAAAAGAAAACCTATCTCGCTGCAAAAAGCAAGTGAAATTTCGTAAGATGATTTTGGGCTTAACGGATACTTATACGAGTATGTATGTACGGTGATACTCATTCTTTGGTAGGCATTGTTTGACATTGAGATTGACCTTTGCCAAATTTAGTTCTGCTCCAAAATTAGATAAATATTTGTAGCGAATTGGTTTCCATTTTTACCCTTCATTTAAGCTGTCCCATTCAAAATGTTGATGGTAATTATGCCATACGGTGGTAGATTACATCAACTCAATTGACAAAGGCGGCGTTTTATTGAAACCGAAAACTGCGGATTTTGCATGCCAATCACACCCGATATGTGTCCTATGCAATAGTGACAGCAAATTGCACCAACCAAACCAACTTAATACCACAAAGCCACCCCTTAGTCATAGTAGTTCGTCAACATAGCAACTTCTGTTGGTGCGATCTGGTACAGTGACCTTCTCTGAAATTGTGTCTCACTAGGTTTCAGGTTCCATGTCTACTACCATTGCGGAAGAGAGAGACGCCAGTGTCTGGGACGAGGAAGGGTGCCAACGCAATGCCAACAAAACGCAATTGCACTATAAAAACCCAAGTATCGCTCTTGTTAAGTATCAAACGCACTTTCAGTCTTTTCAGATTAACAAGTCAAACAACAACCTTTGTCAAAATGTTCAAATTGGTAAGGATCTGATATTTTCTCTGAGAAGTTTCTCGTTTTTTTTCTTCTAAAGTAAATATTCATTTGTTGCAGATTGCATTGTCCGCTCTTCTTGCTGTTGCTGCTGCTCGTCCAGGAATCCTTTCAGCTACCTCTGTTTTGGAACCTGTGGGCACCATTGTACGCAACATCCCAACTGCCATCTCACACTCAAGTCAAACTCAAGTTCACAGCAGCCCTGTTATTACACCAGTTGTATCTCCTGTGATTAGGACTATCGCTGCTCCAACTATAATCCAGGCAGCTGGTCCAGCTTCAATCATTGCCACAGCTCCAGGTCAAATTCTTAGCTCAGGCACGATTTTACGTTCGGCAGGACCAATTCTCACAGCTGGAACCCCAATTTTGCGCTCTGATCTGGGTCTTGGATTGGGTTTGATTCACTAAACTTCTACATCGTCTAGAAAAGTCATTCGTTGTTCTCGTTTGAATTGGTGTGTACAGAGGAAAAGCAAATAAAAGCGCCATGCAATAGATTTTGAACGAATTCGAAAAGAAACAAACAAAACCGTTAGTTTTAATTTGTATCTGTTTTTGTATGCAAATGGGGTGGCATATGAGATGGCTTGACTTTCACTTGGTGTTGAGAACTGGTTTCGAAGTGACCACATCACTGTGGCTATTAGAATTCTACACAATAATTTGCATTAGCGGTAAATGTAATTCGATTTTTTTCAAGTGCTGACACATAATGTTGGTTTTAACTTTGCTGAACTTGGAGATGCAGGAAATCTCTATCAGTTAATCGTTCTACGTTGTCAATAGAAAGCTTCATGGTTGTTACATAGTTACAGATCTTTTCTTCTGCTGGATGCAGGTTTCAGAAATATTTACACAAGCTAGACTAGAAGCAATATACATATATTCCATGTGAATTGGAGTGGGCGTATCTAAGTCACTGGAAACTACTTGTGCGAATCCTCGTTATTTGACCAAAATTGTAATTGTGGAGTTCCGGAATCATGAATGTGCGCAAGATTTAGTTACTGATGACATAAGCTAAAAAACGCACAGAGTATGCCACAAGTTCGTCGTTCCTATGACCCGGTGTCACTGCCAATACTGAAGACAATAGATAAGCTCGTTGAATACTGGGATTCGAGAAAGATGCGGCAAGGCTGATAGTATGTTTAGAAATTTTCTTCGACTAAATGCAAACTAAGAGGCAATTTTCTGCTGGTTCTCATGCTGTCGTGTGACCTGATTGTCAAGAATGCTATCCAGTCAAAAATTTTGCCAAAAATTACTATAAGAGGCTTCGTTGTCAGACAATAGGCAGAGACCAACAGGTCTCGGCTTTGACGAAGATTTGTGGAAAACTAATTTGACACGATTTTAAAAAAGCAGCTCAGTCAGTCCAACAGTGGACAGTGGACTATTAAGAATGGTCTGGCGTTTCGAACTGGTAAGTCTACGTACCTTTTCAGCTGAGTTCTAACTCATAAGCCGGCTTCGTCTAGTGCAGTTATATTTTCCAGCGATAAATGTGGACATAGGAAACATTCATTTAATCGATGTCAAAAGTTCAAGGCGTTACCACCTAAGTAAAGGCAGGCATTTTCAAGAGATAAGTCCATTGTATTGTACCTCTTTAGACCAAACTCAATGTTTGGGGAGCTTGCTACCAAGAAGAGAACGTGTGGTTAAGTGGTTGTGTGAGACGTTATCATCCACTTCTGCATTCAGCATCCACCAACGAGGAGTCTAAATTAAGCTCTACTGCTGTATCATGTGTGCCTCAAAGTATGGTCCATTCTTCTCACACTTCTGCAATTTGGCCGGTTTAAGACTGCGGTACTTAGAATCCACGGTATTGCTAGAAAGTTTGTTGACACATTTAGCTTTCTTGACGATGGCTCTGCATTAACAATGATTGAACAGATCCGATTTTGATCTAGAGGAAAACGCTGAAGATATTGCTTCCAGTGGACCAAGGGTTTCTCTGTTTCTCTTGCATCGAGAGTTCAATGTTGTTAACAGCATCTTTTAAAGAATGTGTATTCCGCGAAACACATACCCATATCACCGTGGTCTTACGTTGAAGGATCTTCGATCATTATGTCACAAAAAGTGAAGACAGATGTCACATGGGTTTTACGTAGGTTCCTGCCGTGAAGGCTCAAGCCCACGCACGAGATACGAGTATCAAAACAATGCGTTAATTGGCGCCCTCCGGGTAGTACAAGCATCACAACCATTACCAGATCGGAAGTCGTGTGTAAGGCACGAAAAGTCGGGGCGTAACTCATACTTCAGCCATTCCGTGGATCATGGCATCCAGTTGCAGTGCAACTCCACATCGAGCAGACCAATCGGTTCTATAGCAATCAAATAGTTGAGCACATGTCGTAGAACGCTACAACATATAGTATTCAACCATGAGATGTCTAAGCATCATTCGGTCTACTCTCCCCGCGATTTTTAATATAAACCATCAGCCACTACGATACTCCCTGGTCAGGCTGGAACAGAAGTCCAAGGGGTCCCTGACCTCTCATGGAACCAGAATATAGCTTCCGGTCGAGTTTCGCAACCTTGCGATCATTTCCATTTGGATACCTTACAGCCCAGGACTAGCAGCCTTTGGTATTAATAACTTTACCAATTTACGTTCCAGTTCTTTCGAACCGTACGGTGTCAGTGAAAATTCTATTGACATCGTAGGCCTCATCGTCAAAGATGATGCCCATAGCTTCCAAGTCCCTAACATCTGAGTAATTGCGGCACTCGCACATCTCTGAGGAAGCTATAAGTAATCCTAACATTTTCGCTTGCATCCAGAGAGCGTGAAGACAGTACCAAATGTCCCGAAATCGCTATACTGATAACCAAGACCTACTACGTATGTTATATAAAGAGGAACGGGCTGAACTTAAGTCGGCCACTAAGACCAAAGTAAAGCAATGCTTTAGCGAATCTATGTAGCCAGCTTAAAGGAGACGAATGGGGTAAAACGTATAAAATAGTAACGGCTAAGTAGAAGGGCCCTCAGATTTCTTTACCCACATGCTCACAATTACTTCGCATAAAAGTAGAGACTCTGTTTCCCTTTCAAGAAAACAGTGCTCTACTTAGCCCGACAAGAAGTCAATGCCAACCAATACCAACTCTAACAAACGAAGAGTTCTTTGGAGCATGTGCTAGAGTAAAAGACCAGCAGGCGTCGGGATTGTTTCCGACGGTACAGACTACCGGACGTTGGAGATTGCAATAGAAACCAAGCCTTATATGTTTGTAAACATATTTAATGCATTCCTTCTGGAAATGCCAGTCGTTGGTACTACCACCGAATGGAAGAAAACTACATTGTGTCCCACAAGCAGATTGGTCGGTAAGAAGACCACTACGGGTAAAATTCTTAAACGAGTTATATGCGATAGACTCCAGGCCCTCATTGAAAACCACTGGTGGACTCGCTGAACATCAGTGTGGCTTCCGTAAGGCCCGATCCACCGTGGACGCAATTAAAGTGGTGACAGACAAAGCCTACGCTGCCATAGAGGGTAAATGCTGGAGGGGGAAATGGCAAACAATTTTGGGCGGTAGTAACGCTCTGTCTAAAGAATGAATTCAACTTGGCGAACCGGTCACGTTTAATGCATTGCTTCAAAGATTAATCGTACCTTAAGTTTATGTTCTTAATACGATCGCAGGTTATTTTATAAAACGACTGCTACTCTATGATACCAACGAAGGTACGCAGTTATCTCGAGATTCGATGCTGGGCTCCCTCTTATGAAACGTAATGTATGATGTCTTACGTCTTCCGGTTCACAGGGAAGCATCCATAACAGGTTTCGCAGTGACATTGTTGTAGTTATTGTTGCCCAACACCTAGAATTGATGAAGTTTTACTGTAACGAGGCAATAGCTATGATTAAGAGTTGGATCCGCAGCGCGAGCTTAGAACTCGCAGACCATAAGAGCGACATGGAACAGGAAAGAGCGACAGACGATAATTGTTAAAGTTGATAAACATAATATCATGCACAACTTGGTTATCAAACTTCTAGAAGTGATTCTTGATGCTATAACTTATACAGCGAAACTACGACTCATATCCATACTGCCTGTGCTTCGAAAATGTTGTGGAGAACATTGAGTACGGTTTTTTTTTTAATGTCCACGAAAAAGAAAGAGGACGTGAACTGCTCTACGAAAGTTCCTTGATTGGTCTACAGCGAATACACCGTAAATTATAATCTAAGAAGTGAAGACACCTTGGCTTCCGTATAAGATTAACCAACACAAACAATACGCGATCTGAGGGATGTTGAACGCGAACGTAATGTAAGTTCATTTAACACCTAAACACCTAGTGACGAAACCAGAGCTCAACATCGTCCCTGGTGAAGTACTACTTAGCGGGGGTTCCGCGAGTGAACAGCCGTCTTTGATTCCTTAGGTGGAAGAAATCCGGCACTATTAATGGAAGTTCCTACGCAAAAACAAACCTCGAGGGATCTTACTAATTCAAAGCAACAGCTGCTTGTTGGACTGGACCAAGTGAAATTTTCCCCGGACATAGACAGTGTCATGATAAGGAGAATGAACCGATTTAACTATTTATGGCAAAGCGGTTCCTTCGGTTTTTATTTCAGGCGTTCGACAAGCAGTCAAACTACCCTTGCGGCAATATTAAGATAGAAGAAGATTTGTATCTGCTGGTCAAGCGCCAGTTTTTTGATCAGTGAGGACAGCCTTGAAGTGATTATTATCGAACAAATGTTAAAACTGGTAGACAATAGATATGAGACTGGCTTATTATGGAACAGGGATAATGTTAAGCCTCCCTGTAACTTCCCAATGGCATTAAGGCGTCTAATTTGTCTGGAGAAGTCTATCAAAAAGAATCCGCATTTGCTTGTATTGATAAATAGTCACATGTCCGATCTGTAAGTCTGCAATTACGCAAAGATAGCTTCAGAGGCAGAAAAATGTACATGTGTCGATCAGTTGGCCTCTTGTCTTAAACCGAAACAAGTTGCCTCCAAAGCCGAGAGTAGTGGCAGAGAAGTTTAATAGAGTTTCGTTTAACACGTTCTTATTGAGGGCCCTGACAACTTTGTTTCTCTCCACGATTGGTTATTCAAATTTTGTGAACGCAAGGTGGCCGTTAATGTAGACATTAGGGAAATGTTCCATCAAATTAGAACGATAGTACTCGTAACAGTTGCCCGAAGGTTTATTTCATGGAGATCATGAAGTTCATAAAGCGCGCAATTTGTAACGAATGGCACGCCAATATGTTTCAGTTAGAGTTGTTGGAGTTTTTTGATGTATACGATACCCTGACGCGAAAGAACTTGTGTCGATGATGACTTTACTCATCAAGATGCAGTGAAATAAGCAGCGACAGTTACTGGGAACACGATGAATCCACTATCTATGGACTGAGCAACGATTAAGTGGTATACAGACGGCTCGAGAACTGACGAGGGAACTGGTGCAGGAGTGTTTGGGCCAAGAACGAAACACCATGAATCCATGGGCAAGAGTAGGGAACACACCCTACGCGAAGAATTCAGGAATTCGGAAAAGGAGAAAAGGGCTAGAACCTTTCGAGATCTCCAAGGTCTGAGACAAGCCAAAAAAACTCTTAGGAGATTACAATCTCAAAAGATTTAAAGCATGTATCAGTCTTAGCAAAAATAACCTACGCATCCTAACTGGTTTCCTAACGGAGCATGGCAAAATCAGGGAACACCTAAGGAAAATAGAGATATCAGATGAAGGTCTCTGCAGATTCCGCAATGATTCCCCAGAAACTCCAGAACACATACTGGAATCTTGCCGAGCACTGACCCAAAAAAGGTTTACATATCTGGGAAAACACCAAATGCAAGGAAAGGATTTACCAAGCACGGATCCACTGCTCATTCTCAGATTCATAAAAGAAACTGGTCTGGATGTCGTGCTCTGAGTAGGTTTTTCTTTGCCAACGCCAGAGCATAAACACCCCAACATAATTCCTGGTGAATTAAGCTGTGAGGGGGCTCTAGAAGAGGGAGCAAACCTCTCCAAGGTATAAGTAGGGGGCATAATAGACCACAAGGTCGCAGTGCACTACACCCCAGAATCTCGCTGGCGATCAATCTAACAGTGTAGAACTTATGCAACTTCTGCCATCAAGTCATGTGAGCCCCAAACTTGTCAGTCCAGACACAAAGGCTTGCTAAGAAGATACCACTAAGATCCTAGGTATGTTTTGGTTGCCGAGTGGCGACTATTTAATCTATAAACTATCAGACAGTGGAATTTTCAAGCAGATGCTTCCCTCCAAAATGGTAATTTTCAAACGAGTGATTTTGAGAACCATGATGCTAATCTTCGACCCGTTGCGTCTGAGATCCGCGTGCATTGTCGGAGGTAATATAATATTTCAGAATATTTAGAGGGACGGTTGTAATTGAGACGAACCAGTATCGCCACGTGGCCTATTTATACGAGTAGAGCATCAAAGACGGAAGGTTTCTTTGGCGAAACAAAATGCCGTTGGATCGTTTGAAATGGGATTAATGAAGTACTCTCTACGAGACTCAGAGAAACATGGGGCTGTTTAGACAGGATGATTATACTCGTATATCTCCTTCGTTTTAAAGAGAAACTCGTAAGAGACCAGTTCTGTCGATAAGAGTTTTGTCCCGAAACCCAATGATAGTTCCAAAATAAATGCAATCTTCACATATACTCCCATGCCCATAATATCGGGCATACGGGAGCGTGTCTAGCTAAAAGCATCAAAGCATGTGAAAACGTCTAAACGCGAAGTCTGTTTAGCTTTTGAAGTAAGACCGTTTGCTTACGTGGCAGTAGACTGCGTTAAACCGTTGTTGGTCAAGTTTTGAAGATGAACAGTGAAAAGTTTTGTCGTAAATCGTTTTTGTAGAGGGATAATGGATTACTAGGTGGGGTGAAAAGTAACCTCTTTGGGAATGAAAAGTCCGAAAGTAATTTTCAGGAAGGTCTGCAAAATATTCCTCCGTGGCGCCGATGATTTCTTCGCGTGAACTGAATTTTTTATTGATAAGCCATCTTTTGAGGTTTGGAAAGAGATAATAGTCCGAGGGAGCTAAGTCGGGCGAATAGGGTAGATCCGACAGCAATTGGAGACGTAAGGCATTGATTTTAGCCGGCGCCTTGTCTTCCAAAAACAAAATTTTTTTTCGGTTCATGTGAGACCGTTTTGCAGCGATTTCGGCCTACAATTGCTTCAATAATGCACAGTAATACTCGCTGTTGATGGTTTTTCCTTTTTCGAGGTAGTCCACAAAGAGTATGCCATGAGAATTCCAGAAAACGGACGCCATAACCTTTCCGACCCATTGGGCCTCCCTCGGCCGCTTCGGAGTACTCGTGCCGGCTTCAGTCCATTGCCGGGCACTGATTCTGTTCTCTGGAGTATAATAGTGGATCCGGGTTTCATCAACAGTTACCAATCGGCGCCAATAGTCCGCCCGATTCCGCATCAGCAAGTCCAAACACTCTTTCGAAGTGCTCTCGCGCTCGTGTTTTTGGTCAGGAGTGAGCATGCGCGGCAACCAGTGGCAGAATACTAATCTTTGTGGTATCTGCTAGCTCGCGCACCTTCACTTTCCGGTCAGCCAACACCATTTCATGTATTTTTTGACATTGTCCTCTGTAACCGCATCGGATGACCTGCCGCTGCGGACTTGATCGGTAGTGGATTTGCGGCCACCACAAAACTCTCGAAACCAATATTTGGCGGTGTAACCTGACGGAGCATTAGCCCCATAATATTTATCCAACTTTTCTTTTGTTTCCTTCGCCGTTTTGCCTCACAAAAAATAATGTTTTATGAGAGAACGAACGTCGTTGTTGTCCATACTCAACATGATGCCAAACAGTCAACAACAATCAGCTGTCAAAACAAAATTAAAGACAGTATCGCACTGAAATTTGGCATGGCTGCCTAAATATGAACGGACTTCAAGGCACCATAACCTTTTTTGCAGTAGCAACGCATTCTGGCGGTCAAGGAGGTTACTTTTACCCAATCTAGTATATGTGATGGGTACAAAGAACCACTTGCAGTTTATTCTATGGGGATGAGCAACGCTTTGGAACGGCTTCAACAATTAATTAATGCAGCATAGAGTTCATTCGAAGATGAGTGGTTTCCTGGAAGGATCTACTTCGTAACGCCTTAAACGGAGCGCAGGGAAAATCAACCGTCGTTGTTATTACACAGAAGAGTGAAGTTACAACGACTGAGATGGCTTGGTCATGGAGAGCAAATGAACATCAATACTCCCGTCCGAAAAGTCTTCTAATCCACCATCCAGGACAGCGCAGTAAGTGAAGATTGCGTCTCAGGTGGCGCTGCCACCAGAGGAAGGGCACAAGAGCAGCTAGCGAAGCATCGAGCTGGCTGAAAACGCTTCATTAGTTTGTTATTAAGTTTGTTGTCGATTTTAATGAAGTGAGTTTTCTCTAGAACCCTTCTGGAGGGGTGGTAAATATTGATTTGAATTACAATAGCTTTCTTACAACGAATTTGCCAGCAGTAAACAATTTTCTTTCTTTCTCAGATATTGACACTCTACTTGCCGGCATTATTTAATGCATAACTCGTTTGGCAGCTGAAAAGATCAACTCCGTGCACATGCCGTCTATCAACTGTCAGACGCTGTCATTTGCTTACTGTCAGCTGTCAAAAGCGCGACGTGTTTATGCTCTTACTCTTTATATGTCAGTTTGTAGAAAATCCTAATTTGAATGTGGCCGCCGGCAGACAGGTTTAATTCTGACTTCTCCGTTTCCATATTGCGTGAGTTCAGCGGAAAGAAAACCCACGAATTGAAGTTCGCAATGGAAAAACAACAATTTATTAGAGCAACAAATGGAACTAAAAATGAAACTGTACAAGAAAATGATTCCTTTCTTCCCGACTTCCCCCCCACTACCAAGCTGCCTTATGTCCTTTCGCTAGTCCTCCTCATACTCGCTCACTCATCAAAACGTTGAATGTTTTCGAATTTCTTAATGATAATGTGGTCCCAAATGTAGTCCATGGTATGGACTCAACAACGGAGCTGCATGCAGAGCTGGTGCAACTACAGTCTTCACAGCTGGGGCAAGGATTGGCGTTATAATGTGTCCACCTGGGTGCACAATAGTCGAGCTCTGATGTGAAATGGCTGGCGGTAGACTATGCACCACAGCTCCGACTTTAGTAATAACTGGTGCATGCACTACTGAAGGTAAACTTAGCAAAGGTGCATGAAGGGGTGCATGCAAATATCCAGGACGTGCCGCAGCCAATGCGCACAGAGTTGAAATCACAACAAACTGAAAGTTATTGTTTGTTAGGTACAAATACTTCATCTTATCAAATCCCGTCCAATAGTGGACTGAGTTACCTTACCAATTTGAACATTTTGCTCTTTATCTCAATAGCTGCACCGTTGGGTTAAGACAAAAGTGAACTGATGCCCTAGCATGTCGAATGTGGCGCTTTTATATAATTCCAGGTTGGCACAAATTACTCCAACACAACGGCACTCATTAATCATTACTCCGTATTCAGATGCTGTGCAGTTGGCAATGCAAAGCTTCCATCCTCCAGAATTGCACCAGCTCCGGTGACTGAGTTTGTTTTTGTCCACAGACCTGTTGACTTAAATTCAATGTTGCACAACACTACTAGTGCCGATACGCGGTAGTAGACACCAGCTATGGATTTATTGGTATCAGCCATTCAGTACAACACCACCAAGTGCTCCTTTGTTAGATGACATACGGCATAGCACCCAACATGGTGTGTAATGTAGCATATAACGCCGCCGCCATATGGTTTGGGTTACTTCTTTGGCGCGACCTTCAAGCGAAAACAAACATTGGAAACAATTTAACACAATTTCCATGCTGCAGTTTTTCCCAAACAAGATCATAGTCGTCCGTGTACATGCATATGCATCATGTCTGGCTGACATGACCGGGACGCTACATGGGAATGCAACGCGGTAGTGTTCCATTGGTAGACGATTTAATTGTGTGAACTCTTAGGGGGCAGTGGTGCTGGTAGTAGCGGCCGGCCGGCGGTGGGTAGTATAGATTTTTCTGTTGCCTAACGACATCGACCCCAGCATGTCAGAGTGAAAAAATCGTGCACCAATGCGACACGACCAGAAGAGCTCCCGGGGACAGTTGCTTATGTCTAAAGCACCACAAAGTGGTCTCTTCCTTGGAAGCATAGAATTAATGAGTTGAAGTTGATTGCTAGAGAAGTAGATCCGCTTAAGTTGACTTGGAGTGGAATTACGCGCTTGTGTCACCTGTTCTCGATTTGTGAACTAGTGCTGACAGAGATCTATATAAAGTCATGACTTATGCGAACGAGTTTTAGATCTCCGAAAAGATTAGTAACGTGTGCTTGTGGAACGTAAGTTTGAAGTCTTACATCTGTTACATGGAAAAAGCGTGCTGGAGGACAGTAGAATGGAATTTCCTTACATTGTTGTTTTGCAGAAACGGAATAGCATTATTATAGATACCTAAGTCCTCCTAGACGATGCTGGGAAGGAAAGATCTTTGACATTTCTTCTCTTTAAAGTGTCTTCAGTAAACAGTTAAACTTAGTCAACAACTAAATTGACACAAAGCCAAGTATTTTGGCAGAAAGCCATCGACGCTAATCAGATTACCGGTAGATAAGTCTATTGCCCTTATCATATGTTATTATTAGCAGAACTACCGGATTTATTAAACTTTCACAGCGTACCTTATAAATCGACTGCACTGAGAGTAAGTTCCCTTGTCGAGGCGGAAATGTGTAAGAGCCAATATTTATTCGATGCCGAAAAGAACCAAGATGAAGATGTTTAACTAAGCGTACAAAGTTGTCCAAACTATACTAACTTACTTACTTTAGGTGGCGCTACAATCCGCGGATTCTTTTATTTCTATTTCTTCTAATCCAGACCGGGGCATTGGCATTGGTGTTTATCCGCTCTACATGACCCAGCAGTCTTAGTTGTCGGGTCCTCACTTTTCTGGCTACCTAAAGTTTGATGTCGTTGTACAGTTCATACAGTTCTTCGTTGTATTTACTCCTCCATTCACCGTCAATGCGACGGTACCAAAAATCACTCGACGAATTGTTCCCTCAAAGCAGCCAAGAGCTCCCTCATCCATTTTTTGATAATGTCTCTGCCTCTGCGCCATAGAGCAGGACTGGGATTATTAATTCTTATATGGGGAATAATTCTTATGTTGTCCGAGAGAGGGCTTTGCTACTCAAGTGCCTTTTTAGCCCAAAGAATCAGCGATTGGCAAATGTTATTCTTCGTTTGATCTCAGCGCTGGTGTCGTTGTCTGAATTCATAGTGGAGCAGTCCTTAACTTCTTCAAAGGTATATCTGTCAAAGATGACTTTCTGTCCGAGACGTCGGTGTTGGTTGTCCTTTTTGCTTGACAGCATATACTTGGTCTTGCCCTCATTGACCGCTAAACCCATTTTCGCCGCTTCCGACTCAATACTCGCGAAAGCGCCACTGACATCTCGCTGCTTTCTCCCGATTATGTCAATGTCGTCGGCGCATGCGAGTAGTTGGACGGACTTTTGAAAGATGTGCCTCTTTGTTTTGCACTATTCTTTCAAGTACGATGTTGAAAAAATCGCATGACAGCGCATCGCCTTGTCTAAATCTTTTCTGGACATCAAAGGTCTCGGTGAGATCTTTACCGACCTTGATGGAGCAGCGTGCATTCTCCATCGTCATCCTGCACAGACGGACGAGTTTGGCAGGGATGCCAAAACTAGACATTGCTCTATATAGCTCGTCTCTATAGATGCTGTCATACGCGGCCTTAAAATCGATGAATAGGTGGTGGGTATCGATCTGAAGCTCATGGGTCTTCTCCAAGATCTGCCGTAGTGTGAATATCTGGTCGATGGTGGACATCTTTGGTGTCGTCATCTTTCTCCTCGGTGGGACGTGTTCGAAAATCAGGATAATGATGGTAAAGTTAGCTTTGATGCGGATTGCTGCGATGCGCTCGTTCACATGCCGGAAACTCGAGACTTCTTGCCTAAGTCTGCCTCCAACAACAAATTCGCATCCAAAAAGGCGCTACTTTTGCCGTCCATAACAATCGCCGTGGTAGATGTCGCAGTTTTCATAGTCTTTTCGTCCGCCCATTCCATCGCATTTCGTGGATGGCGGATATGACTGCTTTGCAGCAGTCTAGGGCCTCCGCTAGTTGGTCTATAGAGGGCTTATCCGCCAACATTGCTTTTTCAAGACTCTGTCTAAGTCTCGGAAATCCTTACCGTCCTGAGTTCCAAATATGTCGAAGTAGCCCAGATAAGGTCTCATTTGTTTTAGAATTGTTTCCACTGTTGATTCCATCTGGGGAATACATCCGTTGCCCTGTTTAAAGTGTTGCAATTTTTGTCTGCTAGTCAGCATTTGCACTTATATGTCCAGATGGACATTGACCAGTACCCGACGGTTACCACGTGGAGGTATTATAAGCACAATTGATGTGTAGAAGGTAGTTGCAACACTGGATATCGCTACGTTGACATCTCTCAGTGCCTACCCTATTTCTGCAGCATCCAACCATCGTATATTCACTCATTTTAAATGGATAATTATTAAGATCGTGATATTTAAATCGGAACCCTCATAATGAAGTTCTCCACGAAGCCATCACTTACTCGTATTTGGCCAAGCAAGTCTGTGTCCCGATACAAAACAAAAGCTTATATGTTTGCAATCCTATCTGTCCAGGATGCAACATGCATACCCTACCGTTGAAAGTCCCTCAAGATGTGCTTCAAAGTCTCATCAGCAGAATTGAAGGCGCGAATGGTATTGAGGGCGCTTTTTGAACAAGTAATTTAGTGCAAATAAATCATTAGTTTTGTCGATAAGAGCAATGCTAGTGGATATAAACCTGAGTACGTTCCAGCGGTTGCCCCAAAGTAGCGTCCTGCCTCCACTGCTATGGTGCATCTTGGCCAACATTTAACTTGCAGCTGTTCTGTCTGTTGGATTGTGTCTAACTAAGGGAAACTATTCGAGCCCTAGATATTATCCACGATTGGCCTTCACACCCAATCTTTTCTTTTCTGGTTCCCTTCCTATGAGTAAGAACACTGACTAGCGAAATTCGTCAATGGTTAAAGAAATCGTAATCTGCTTTACAAGGCGATGTCGGCTTTCTGGAAATAATATCATTAACTGCACTCTCTAGGACATGTCTGGTTAAAAAGGAAATGCTTTTCGATACAAGTCACATTGGACTATTAATGATATTTTTTGGCCACTCTTTCCTCGTAGATATACCATCATATACCATCTTCTGTTGCTAGTAGGATCAGAGTCAGCTGAAAAAAGATCAAATCATGTGTACGGATAAAGCCTAAGGCCTTGTTGAACCCTCTCAACATTTCTCTGAACGCGATTGGAGGGCTTACTTAGTCCTGTATGGCTAACAATTTACATTGAAGTCACGGTGAATGACATTGCCGATGAACCACTAGGCAATGGTCTAAGGCCTAAACCTGTACCTAGAGTGCCTGCGTTTATTGACAGCTGGGGGTTTAGCTGGGGAAAGTGGAAAAATAACTTTAGAATGTCGGCAAGCCAAAGAAATGCTTCCCGATGCCTGTAACAGATCATCGGCTTTTATGCTGTCCCTCAGTACAAATGACTGTAGGTTGCTTATTGATGTTGTATCGGGCACTATGCTTTCACAAAGACTCAAGGCGTCACATAAAATTCTGTGACTTATACTGATAACGATACTAACTGTATGATTGTTCGGTCTACGCTAACACCAAGTTCAGGTAATAGGGGTTGGTGTGGTGGGCACTGGTACTGTATGTTGTCTATCATTAAGGAATTCCATTAAAGCTGCACACAGGGAGCTCTATATAGTGAAACGTTTACGATTTCAAAATACTGTTTGTTGCGAGCTAATGACAATTAGCTTGCTTCTGACCAGCCTGTCAGGTACAAGTACTATCATTTGAACTACCCAAGCAATAAGAAACCGATAAATCAATCTCAATTTGTCAGTTGAAAAACTTTTTTAGAGTAGATTAGTGTGGCAACTTTAAGTTTAAAAGCTCTACCTCCATAGATTCACATGGTTTTAGTCATGTTGTACAAGTAACAAACATATCAATGAACAGCATTCCAAAGGCTTGTATGTAAAAGCACATAGTTCGCCAACGCCACTCGGCACAATAATAATGTATCTCATGCAGGAAGTGTAAAATCTTAATCCGTTCCCAAGCTATTAACCTAAAAACCAAGCGACACAACACTTTTTTTTTTGTAAGTGGACAATGCACGCCGCATGGTAAACAATCCACAGTGCAAATTGCCAAACACTACACCAATCATTCTGCATTTAAGCCACCATAAGGCATAACTAGGCACCGGTATCAGACTTCAGACAACAGCACCTCCACCGCAATTCCATATAAGACTCTACGCCACGACGAATCCCAAAGCCGAGTCACAGCATGGCACCTGAAATGGTATGCAGATTACCAATATGTACCCCATAGTCCATATCAGCTATGTTTCTGGAGATCTAACGATATTAGCACCACAGACAATCCAAATGAAATGGAGGGTGTTACTGGTAACATACTCCGTCTTTAGTTCACCTGCCTCCATTAGACCAAAATGGTTGAGAAATCCCAGTTGAAACCACAAAATTCGAGCATAAATGGATTTCTGTCAGAAGTGTATCTACAGCAGACCCCGTCTGGTATCCGTAAACTTGCTACTGTATATGGTTACCTAGCCACATATATAGGAGTATGTTAGATTTGGTGCGTGCTTGCTTGTGTCCAATCAGATTATGAAATGCCAAAGACGTTTACTCGTACGAACAAATGCCGGCGACAAGAAGTGACGTTGTAACAAGGTTTTCGATCCCAAATTTGTTACCGACATGACCTTTACCCAGGGGCCGAGCGGTGTGACAATCTACAACGTATCACGTTCTTCAACTGAACAGGGATTAGGTGCACTGTACACTTACAACTATTTACCATAGTGGCGAATTGCCCATTTTATTTTTCTTATTTCAGTTAATTGATGAGTCATGTGAGGTTTGGCACGCGTCAGACTACAAAGCGGAGCAGTGGGACAAATTTCACGTCAATCTGACCATTGATTGTCCTAATTGAAGGTAACTAATCGATGTATCTATACCACGAAAATCGATTGACATCATTCCATGGAAATCCCGGAAATGTATCGCCTAGACGTGGCCCAAATTTAGACGGGTCAATAAAAAATTCCTCGTGATCACAGATGTGGAACGGCAAACAATAAAATTTATATTTTTGCATGTGGCAGCGGCGATTTAATCACCAAAAAAAAGCGACTATGGCAACTGACAGCAGTTGTAGCGACCGACGAGGCGAGGACTGTGACTATAGATGAAAATATACAAGTACGAGTATCTGCAGCTATGACAACAGCAGCCCACATTGCAATCACATTTGTTTCTTTCGCAAAGCGCCAGTAATAACGACATTATCGGCCCACTATCTGAATGCCTGGATGAAATTGGACGGTCCAAGCAAAAGGGTCGGCACTGTACTACGAGTATAAATCTCATTAGTGTCAGCGAAGGAGGCAACAGCTACATCGTGGTTCTTGCGAAACCATGACGGTGGTAAACAGTCGTCATTGAGGGCACGAAAAGTTTTGTGATCTCGTATGCGCGATCGTTAGATGAATTGGTATCGGAAAATTGTCGACGATTTCATTAGTGTGTCGATTAGTTTGATCTCAAGGTGTGCCACAGACGGTTGTGGTGAGTGGTATGTTCCAAATGAGACTTGCCACTGCTTTCGACATGAATCTGATAATCGTGGAAATTAATAGGTAAACGATGGAGTCGATGTGTAGATGTTTGGTTGAACGTGTTTATATGTAATTTTTTGTATCCCAATTAAGAAGCAAATTCATCCAAAATGTAGTATGTACGAGTATGTAAATATATAAAAAGAAAACCGATTCGAGACCAAAGTAAATAAGAGGAAGTTTGTTAGATGCTTTCTTTCAGAGGGAATCCTTTTGTTTTAAAGGGTGCAACATTCCATTAAAGGTTTGAACTATACAGTGCTACCTGTGGGGTCCTTAAAACTTACAGTTTTACACAAGCCCTTGCACATGCTACACGAAACTGTGAGTTCTAATAGTGTGAAGTTGAATCAGCTTTCTACAGTGGGCAGCACAAATGAGTACATGTTTGTGGTAATTGTAATCAATGCTGCAAAAGAATGGAAATAATACGGTAAATCAAATTTTTTTTTTACACTTTATTAGCGTGTTCAATTCCAAACAAAACGGTATAAACTGCAAAACGAAGAACAAAAAATCCTCAGAATAAAACAAACAAAACAAAAACAACTCCAATGTACTCAATTTCAGCGTTCTTTGATATGTTTTGCCGCAAAAATATCAAAATTTACCGTTAGAATTGCATTTATTTGGTCTGTTTATTTGTGCTTTAGATATTTTAGTTTGAGATGTGTTCTGTGGTAAGAACTTTTTCCAGGACATTTAAATCAGTGAATTAAAGAAATTCAATAATGAAGAAACTATAATGAGATATTGAAGAACGTATTGTAGCTATGAAAACGAGTGGCTCCTCGACGCGAATGATAGCTAAGTCCGGTATTACACGGTGACTTTTGAGTCATGACTCTTTTTGACAGCTTTCTTTTATTTCTTCTTTCGCTTTAATCACAAACAATTCGCTCTCTTAATAAAAGTTTTGAATTTTTCCCTGATTCTTTTGATCAACAAATTTTATTCAGTTTTTTTTGGGAACCACCCTTCATGAAGAATGAATAGAAATATAGCAGTATAGAAAAATAACGAACAAGGAGAGAAGAAAAGTCAAGAAGAGTCATTGGAATTTTGCCCGACGACTCACAAGGTTGGTGATTTTCTATCTCACATTCCTTCTTGTCTGAGTCGTGTGTGTGAGTCGCGGAATTAACGGAAGCGGACGCACGTCATATAATAGCCCAGATGAAAAGGGACAAGTGCTAAACACCAAAGGATGCTTTTACAGTATGTTTGATAATATCGTACACGACAAAAATTAAAGAAGAACTTATAATCTTGAGACAAAGATCTCCATAAAACTCGTATTTTTCATGATAATTGTTTGACCATCGAGATCTTCTTTCCTTGGAGCTTTAGCTTCATGAATGTTCAAACATTTTCAATGGGATTTGCATCCGGCGACTGTGATGACCAATCTAAAACATCGACGTCATTTTCTTGTTTCCACGCACTGCACAAACGACTGCGATGTTTTGGGTCATTATCTTCTTGCAGTAACCAATTCTCATTCCTTCTTTTAAACCACCTTTGGGCAGATGGTAATAAAGCCTTCTTATAAATTTTGACCATGTTGGGTGCGTTTAAGTTATTTGTAAACATGAACAAATTGCCAAATCCTTGTTTTGAGAAGCATCCCCAAACGTGCACCTTTGCCGGGTGTTTGACGGTCCGCTGGATTAATTTATTGGATTGTGTACACCAGGTATGAGTGATAGGAGACCATGCCCAAAAAGAAGCTTCATCCGGAAAAATAACGTTGTTCCAATCCCTGTCCAAATTCTCCTTGGCCCAACTGAGTCGTTTTTGTACGTGTTTTTTTGACAGTAGTGGTTTCTTTATTGTGCTTCGAAATTTTACATTATTGGCTAGTAAATGTCTTCGTATCGTACCATAACACACATTTAGACCCCTTTTACGTAAAATCCCTTGTCCACCACGTAACGGTAGAAGAGGATTTTTTCAAACACGCGTAGAATCATTTTGTCCTGCTTTTTTGGTGTTCTTGGCGTAGACCCACGATACGGCAAATCATCCAAATTTTTAACTTGGGAATAACGGTGCACCCACTTGCTAACAAATGCTTTTGACTTTTTCATGTATTTAGCAGCTGCTTCGTATGACATTTTCGGTTCTTTTGGATGCGTGCACAAGAATACTGCTTCATAACGTGATGCAAACGCGACACTCATTTTAAAATACTTCCGTCTTTGATAAAAATTGAACACTCTTTAAATTTTTTTATTCAAAGCATCTTAGCAGAAGTATTTTTTTATCTGCTAATGCAAATGCCACTTCCAAACCGGTTTTCATAAACGAGTTTTGCCGTATACGATCTTATCAACCGGACTGTATATCAATACAAAAGCCCTTTAGTCGATGGACTGCAAGAAGAGCTCTCCACGACATTGGCTACATCCCAGCGGTAAAAAAAAACCAAAGCCTGCATTGTCGGCAAAAAATGTCAAAGCACGGCAAAACGTCAATGCCAGAGAGCACAGAAATTGGACAGCAGATGACTGGAAACGTGTAGTGTGGTCAGACGAATCAAAATGTTACGGTTTCAGTCTGACGGAAAACAATCTCCCCCCTGGGGAGACCATCCAATGGCACCATGTTAAAGAAACAGTGAAGCACAGTGGAGGCAGTGTCATGGTATGGGGTTGCTTCACATGGTGGCACGTTGAACCACTTCACAAAATCGAGGTAATAATGAGAAAAGAAGATTATCTGCGCATTTTACAGACTCATCTTTCCGATTTTGTAGATAGGAGCGCCTATCCTGAAAAGGAAGTCATATTTCAAAAAGATGGCGACCCAAAGCACACGTCCAAAATAGTGAAGGAATTGCTTACCTAGCAAAATTTCAAATTTATGCAGTGGCCAGCCCAAAGTCCGGACTTCAATCCGATTGAGAATTTGTGAAAAGAAATTAAAAATTCAACATTTCAGCAGGAATTCTCCATACAATTTCCAGCATTTTGAAATGTTGAATTTCAGCGAAATGCTGCATTTCGCCTCTGTTGTCAACGGTTGTCAAATCGAGCAAACCTTTTTAATTATTTCGCACGTCAAGCGTTTACAAAAACAACTTTGAAAGAAGTCAGCTGTTCCAATATTAACAATCATTAAGGACCAAGCCCATAGAATCCGTTCCGTACGTTGCGTCATGTCAAAAAATTTACAACTCATAAGCCCTAATGAGAGGAAGAGAGAGAGCAAATGCGGCCCACAAGTGGAATACATCACTTCGGATGGAATTGGTCATCTTTTAACTTTTTGTGCATCTGACAGATGATTCCATGGAAATTAATTCGGGTGCTCCTTTGTGTTTTCCCCGCCTAAAATGATTTTGATTCTAAAAGTTGGCGTAGTGTGGTTGGTTTCGTGTTGGAAAAAGAAAAAATTCACAAGAACCGCAATTTTTAGATTCAAATATCGATAACATTATTTCTTCCGCAGGAAGTGTCAAACTCACTTACTTAAGGTGGCGCTACAGTCCGGAGTGGACCTGGGCCTCAGTCAACAAGCTTCTCCAGCCAGCTCGATCCCTTGCTATATGCCTCCAGTTTCGCACGCTAAGTTGGCTGAGGTCGTCTTCCACTTGAGTGCGCCACCTGAGTCTTGGCCTTCCTCTACTGCGCTGTCCCTCGGGGGCGGATCTCAGTCTTTGAATCTTCACTCTTCTGGCTAGGTCCATGTCGCTGTACAGTCCATACAGTTCGTCGTTGTATCTCCTCCTCCACTCACCGTCAATGCAGACGGGACCGAAGATCGCCCGAAGAATTTTTCTCTCAAAGCAGCCAACAACACCCTCATCCATTTTTGATAATATCCATGGCTCTGCGCCATAGAGCAGGACCGGGATTATTAAGGTCTTACAAAGGGTGACTTTTGTTGTTCGAGAGAGGGCTTTGCTACCCAATTGCCTTCTCAGCCCAAAGAAACAGCGGTTGGCTAGAGTTATTCTTCGCTTGATCTCAGCGCTGGTGTCGTTGTCTGTGTTTACAGCAGATCCTAGGTAGACGAAGTCCTTAACTACCTCAAAGTTATATCTGTCGAAGGTGACGTTCTGCCCGAGACGTCGGTGTTGGTTGTCCTTTTTGCTTGACAGCATATACTTGGTCTTGCCCTCATTGATCGCTAAACCCATTTTCGTTGCTTCCGTCTCAATACTCGCGAAAGCGCCACTGACATCACGCTGCTTTCTCCCGATTATGTCAATATCGTCGGCGCATGCGAGTAGTTGGACGGACTTTTGAAACATAGTGCCTCTTGCGTTTGCTCGTGAGTTTTGCACTATTTAAGTACGATGTTGAAAAAATCGCATGACAGCGCATCGCCTTGTCTAAATCCTTTCTGGACATCAAGGGTCTTGGTGAGATTTTTACCGACCTTGATGGAGCAGCGTGCATTCTCCATCGTCATCCTGCACATTGCTCTGTATAGCTCCTCTCTATAGATGCTGTCATACGCGGCCTTAAAATCGATGAATAGGTGGTGGGTATCGATCTGAAGCTCATGGGTCTTCTCCAAGATCTGCCGTAGTGTGAATATTTGGTCGATGGTGGACTTTCCTGGCCTGAAGCCACACTGATATGGATCTATCAGGTTGTTGACGAACGGCTTCAGGCGTTCACACAATACGGCAGATAAGATCTTATATGCGATGTTAAGGAGACTGATGCCTCTGTAGATGGCGCAGTTCAAAGGGTCTCCTTTCTTGAGAATCGGACAAACAATGCTGAGGTTCCATTCATCGGGAATACTTTCGTCCGACCATATTTTACAGATGAGTTGGTATATGCTCCTTACCAAGTCATCGCCTGCCGCTTTGAAGAGCTCGGCAGTCAGGCCATTCGCTCCAGCAGCTTGGTTGGACTTAAGCTTCGATATAGCTATCTTCACTTGATCCAGGTCGGGTGGACGGAATTGTTGGTCATCATCGTCCAAGTTAAAAGGTTGATTCTGCCTGACAGCGGTATTTGGTCCGTCATCGCCGTTATACAGTCTGCAGAAATGGTCTTTCCAAATCCTCAGCATCGACTGCGATTCTACTACGATGTTCCCTTGTTCACCTCTACAGGCTTCGGTTCGGGGCATGTTATTTTTACCTTTCGGTTAAACTTCCGGATCTCATTCCTGGAGTAGCATTTCTCAATTTCCTCGATCGCGCGCTTCTCATGCTCTTTCTTCTTCCTCCTGAGAAGCCCGTGTTCGTCTCTCCTCTTCCGCTCATAGAGCTCATGAGCAACTCTGATCTGTTTTTGCAGTGCCGCATTGCGTGCTTTTTGCTTAGCTGCATGTGCTTGCCGGCATTGGTCATCGAACCAGGGGTTTCGTTGAGGTGGACGAGTGAAACCCAGCACATCAGAAGCGGCATTTCTGATGGCGTTTTGGCAGTGTTTCCAGTGGCCTTCGATGCTTGATGCTGGCGGCATTGGACCTCTTAAGAGATAAAGAGGCACTCGATCGGAAAAGGACTTGGAGATCTCTTGTGATTGTAGCCGTCTGAAGTCGAATTTTCTCACAGCATTAGTTTGTCTTGGCGTAGTTTGGGATATCCGCAACCGTACCTTGGCTTCAACAAGGTAATGGTCCGAGTCGCTGTTGGCTCCTCGGAACGTACGGACATCCATAGTACTGGAGGAGTGTCTTGCGTCGATTGCAATGTGATCAATCTGGTTGACTGTTGATTGATCAGGAGTTCTCCAAGTCCCCTTGTGTATGTCGAGATGTGGCAACCGCGTGTTTGGCCTAAGGATATAAAAAACTTCGAGTTAACAAATTCAAGTAATATATTTATTTGTATATGGATCCTATAATATTACAAATATAAAGAAAATATAAAGATCAAAATTGTTGTGTGTTCATGTGTGTATAAGTTTGTATTAAAAATGTATTCCGTAATATAAGAAAAAACTTTTTTTTTTAATACGGATTTTGTTGATGCTGCATAGGTTGCACCTTTCGCGTGACTCAACAAATGTTGGCCACTGAACTCTCAGATTTCCCAGTCGAACATTCGTTTATTGCTAAATCAACAGCTAAATCCTTTTGCTTTGCTGGAAGCAAACCTTCTTCAAGTTCTTGATTCATTTCAATTCAATTCATCCTCAGATGTCTTTTTTATTTCAGCATCCTTTAATAAAATGTTCCTAACAGCACTATATATTTAACCAGCCCAGCAGGGGTGAGCGGGTGTGCGGTGCGCCTCGAATTTTTTTTCGTTTTGAAAAATATAAATAAATTAAAAAAAAAAAATGGAAATCTTTTATTTACTAGTACAATATATACCGAGGTAACGATATATAATAAAACAACCATGTTATCATAAATTATTACTTAGGGTTATTTAAACAAAGCGTTCGTCCGTTAGACGTACATCAGCTTTAGTGCAAGTAAATACACATCAGTCGTTAAGGGTTAAAGAATAAAATAAAAATCGCTGTCCCAACACCCAGAGTAAATTAAGAAAAATTCGATGACTACAGAGCCCGACGGTACTTACCATTACACTATCAGTGACTATGTCATATTATATCTAACGCCCATTGTCCTCATACGAGGACAGCAATATTACGCAATAAATAAAATAACATTGAAAGTGAAACAATATTTTAAAATAAAACCCATTCACTTAAGCATATATTACTCTACAGAAAAATAACGATGGCATAAAAAAAGTCTTACCTGAGCTGCAAAACAGGAACTTTCTTGAAAAAGAAATTCTACGCAAAATGTTAAAAATATTTCACTATAAAAAAAAACTATAAAATAATATTGTACATAAAGGATCACACTTGTGCAGTTGCGCTCACCATTTGTTATAAATTACAAAATGTTTAAATACTCTTGCAGTTGCCATATTGTATCAGTGTCGACGGTTTGGGCTTTAAAACGAACAGACCTTGAAAGAGACATATATGAACAGAGTACACTTAAGCTGAATGTGTTCAGTTAAATGTCAAAAGGCACGCGCAAAAGAACCGCGTAAACAAAAGAAAGAGGGCAGCCTAGTTGATTGAGTCAGTCATTTTTTGGTCATTCCTTTGTTTGAAGCCCAAGCTAACGCCGCGAGTTCGCTGAAAAACAGTAAGTGCCATTCCTTTTTTTCTTATCGTTCTATTAACCCTTTCCTCGTTATACGAACTTATGCGTAACGAGTTTCCCATTTTTACTGCATCGCTGCTGCTCCGCCTATGGGGTTGGCTAATGTCGCAGACCGCAGAACGCGTCTACATAATACTCGGTCCTGGATCGCTTCAGTGGTTAGCCCCAGGCGTTGTTGCGCATTTGCCATCTGAGAAATCCAGGAATTCTTTTTCCGACCTCGTTTTCTTACAGTTGGAGTGACCGTAGTTGAAAGTGCCTTTTAAACCGGATTTTTCGCAGATCTTCTTTGAACGTGGCAATACCAGCTTATTCTATTCGCCTCAAGCTGTTCGGTTACCGAATTCTTTATATGTAGACTTCCTCTTATACGCGTAGATCTAATGCAATCGCGTTTAGTGACTCCACTAGACATCCTTAACATTTTCATTTCCGCTGCCGTCATTTTGTTTTTAAACGCTTCGTACATTGTCCAGCACTGTGAACCGTATATAAGAGCTGGTCTAACAACCATGGTGTAGAGTTTCCCCTTTAATTTAAGTGGAAATTTTCGGTCGCAAAAGATTCCCGAATTTTCCCGCCATTTCATCCACCCCACACTCACTCTGTGGTTTACGTCGTCGTCACATTTCGCTTCCATGTTAACGATTGATCCTAAGTACTTAAAGATAGTGCTTTTCGGAAGAACAATTCCGTCTAACATTTTATCCGGAACAGGTCGCAACGGATGCGCAAATGGGCACTTCAAATGCTCCGTCTTTGAACGACTTATTTTAAACCCGTTTCTCTCTAGCGCATTTCTCCATGAATCTAAGGCGTTCTGTAAATCTTCGACGTTATCGCTGAGTATAACTGCGTCGTCAGCGAAGAGAGTTGGCTTTACATTTACTTCGCGCATGCAGTCTTTTAAACGATGGTCGAAAACTACGTTAAAGAGGAAAGGGCTAAGTACGCTTCCTTGATGCATTCCGACATTAACTGGAAATTCTCTCGTTAGTCCAGCAGAGCTTTTAACCGCAGTTTTCACGTTTCCGTACATGTCTTGTATTATTCTAACATACGTTTCCGGTGCGTTTTGAGACCTCAGCGCGGCCCATATGAGATCCCCAGGCACTCGATCGAATGCTTTCTCGAGGTCGATAAATACCATGTGTAAATCCTTAGACGAATCTCGGTGCTTTTCCATTATTATTCGTAGGCTTTGGATAGCGTCCACCGTCGATCTTCCTTCAACAAATCCACACTGGCTATTATCGAGCTTTATTATTTGCTGAAGACGTTCGTTTAAGACTCTTTCGACGATTTTCATTGTGTGTGACATAAGCTTGATTGAACGGTAGTTGTTGCATTCTCGAGTGTCGCCTTTTCCTTTGTATAATGGAACCAAGAAGCTACTTCTCCATTGATTCGGCATAGGTTGTCCACATTTTAATTTATTTAAAAGTTTCGATAGGCAAACGCTGCCGATCCCCTCCATCTTCGACCAAAACTCTGATGGAATGCTGTCTGGTCCCGCCGCTTTCCCCCGCTTCATTTTTCAGATTGCTATACTTTCTTCGATTGAAAAGTCCGAAACTTCCTCCTCGAGTAGACCAGCTGTCGGCACGATATCACGTGGAAACTGTTTGTTAAGCAACTCCTTGCAGTATTCAAGCCACCGGTCACAAATTTCCTTTTCATTTGTTAGTAAACGACCGTCTGCGTTTTTGATATATTTCGGCGAGGTTATTTCCATTGAATTTTTTCGCCTCTGTGCAGCGAGCTTAAAAATATTTGGCATTTTAGTATTGTACGACGTTTGAACTTCTTGGATAGCTTGTCTTCTATCCGCCGATCGTGAGGATATTTGTTCCAACTCCTGGTACAGGTTTTCCGCTTCTGCCGCTCGAGTTCGAGCCAGGACTTTCTTTGCGATCTTTTTAAGACGCTCGTATTCAAGAGCCAGTCGAGCTTTTTCGATATCGTCGCTCCAATCGCATTTTGTCCACGCTTGGAATGCACTCTTCTTGTCGGCCACAGCTCCTTTTATTTTATATATAACTTGTACCATTTATAGAGAATAAGCGAATGAAATCAAATCAAGTTCCCAGCCAGGAGACACGTTACGCCGCCTGCGCAATACCATTGAAACGTCTGAATCATTTGTTGAATCCTAAAATAAATTTTTTTATTTTTTTTTTCCCGGAGAGGGTAGGTAAAAATCTTCCATCAGACACTATGAGGATGGCGAACGCGTGCTCATAGTAGTGCGAGATTTTTACTCACTAAAAACACCTCTCTTCGATAATTATGTTTGATACCGCAACTAAGTAAAGCTTATCAAGCAGCTTTTTCATCTCAATATAAGCTCGATTGGTAGGTGACTTTCCATTGAAGGGTCCTACATGTTCCGCTTTTATAACGCGGTTTCAATTTATCGTGTCAGGTGCAGAGGTTTAGTTCTTTGTTCGTCCAGAATTTCTGGGACTGTTTTATTGCTTCATCTTCGACAGAAGTAACTCCAGGGTCCCGATGCAGGTAACATGCACCGTAGGACCTTATTTTTAAAAGTTTGTAAAATACTAATATTTATTTTCTTGGTACAACCCCAGAGTTGTATACCATAAGTCCACGACGATTTTAGTACCTGCTTATACAAATGCAGCTTGTTTTCTAAGCTTTCTAAGCGTCAACCAAAGCATCGTCACCGTATTTGAAGAGCTCCGATGGTTAGGCTATCAGAGCCTCCGGGCTTGTTGGGCGATTTCTTTTATTCTGATGGAACTGGTTCTTTGTTGACTGGATGTGGGTTCTCTTCTCTGCCCGTTCAGCAGCTGCCGGAAATGCTGCTTGAACACATCTATCATCTGTGCTTGGGTGACTAGGTTTCCTTCGCAGCCTGTGTTCTGGCCTTTTTGTAAGACTTCCGGATTTTGTTTCGATAGTTCTTCCTCTTCTTTCTACACAGTATCATCTTCTCCTCTCTTCTTTTGGATTGATACTCTTCCCTGGCAGTCCTTGTTTTGAGCTGCACCTCTTTCCGGTACACGCATTCATCATCAACCCTACAGTGGATTCAGCTACCTCCTTAATGATGTCGTGGTACTAGAACCACTGTTCGTATTGGTGGTGGGTGACTGCACTGTGGAGCATTTCTCACTCAATCGCTCTCTGTAGACTCTGGCTACTCTAGGTGTGCTTAGGCGTCCAGTGTCGAATTTCTTCTTTTTCACGTTGAACAGCCAAGCTCTGAATTTAGCTGCAACAAGAAAATGGTCGACGTTTGCCGTTTGGAGTGTTTGCACGTCAAGAATATTGGATGTGCTCCTTGCATCCATTTTTTTGACGGTTCGACCGTCTGGAGAATGCCAGTTTGCTATGTGGATCCTAAGCCTTGGAAACCTAGAGCTACTTATCACCGTATTACGAGCTGCTACAAAACTATTAGTCGGTAGCCGTTGACTGTTGTCGTTTCATGCATACTGTGCTTACAGACTTACACGCCAAAGATGTTTTCCTTTCCGACTTTAGCACTGAAGTTCCCGACCACAATTTTGACATCATACTTCGGACAGGCTCCGTAAGCTCAATCCAGAAGATCATAAAACTTGATAGGGTCTTCAGCCTCGTCGGAAGGTGCCAGGCAATCACTTATCGACTTAAAGTCCATTTCGCCGAAGCCGATTTTGCGCGACGAATCCGCATCCTGATACGTGCAAATATGTCGCAATTTTCCCTTTTCATCTAATCTGATACATAGGAATCGTATCTCCTGAATATTACCATCTGCCTTGTACCGCTTGAGGACAGATTCAGACAGATTCAGACTTGAAGAGCACAGTGTTCGTAATCTGGTTACTATTTGAGGAGATTCGCTATCCAAGGCTGGTTTTGTCTCTCTCATAACTAATTTTTTTTTTTAACATGATCGGGAAGTTGGGACTGTAGAACCGGCCGGATATTTTCAACTAGCACTCGATGAATATCAATAGAACAATTAATTGTTGAAAATAGGTCAATAATCTCAAAAGCTCAACGTCATTTTGAGTAGAAGATTTTCTCCTACTCGTAGTTCTGAATCATATTCCTTTTAAGCCATAAACCGGTTCAATTGTTTCCAATTACCGGCTTGCTCGAAACAAGTTCTCCGAAATCAACTCAAAATCCTATTAACTCCACATTTGTTACCCGGAACTACAAAGCCCCCACACAGTAACTGTCAGAGGCAAAACAACAAATTGAAACGCACAAATTGTATCTTTAGTTCCGTTTATTTGAAATCAGTTCATAGTCGCATAAAGGTTTTCCTGATTTTGCCATTCTCGATCCAATCTTTGGCCGGCCGGCTTACCACGCGTTGTAGGCGAGGGGAGCAACTGGAACAATTGAGGCACCATGCAAGGAGCGGATCAAAGGTGATGCGTAAGTTCTAACAAGTCCACCCAATGGAGCACTGACAGATGCGTGGTTCACATAATCGGGTGCTTGAATGGTGTGAGTATATTCATACCCACTAGCTGGTAGACCTGCAGAGTATACTAGTCCAGAACCCAATCCTCCGGCAGCAACAATGGCGACAAGAGCGAAGAACACCACCTAGAGCAGACAGAATTGTTTATTAGCACTCTAAATAGCAACATTGCCTTCAATAGTTATGTATTCGTATTTGTTACTTACAAACTTGAACATGTTGAGAGGTTTATTGTTGGAGTATGTCTGTGTTCCTTAATCAGAGACCTTTAAGCGTATGATACATTTTCGTGGGCTATCCACTGTTTTATAGTTACGAGGAAATCCCACGGAAAATAAAAACTGGATCAACCCAGAGTGGACACAACGAATAGTCGTATCTGTCCACCTTTTTTGTTTTGGTGCAAAGTGCTACCCCCTCCCATTTTAAGTGGTTTTGTGGTTTAGAATGTCATGAAACCAAGAAATGATCACAACAACGCAATTTTGACCTTCACTACTGCCGTCGACATCGCACCAACATGACGACAATGCCAACCAACTTGTCTCACTCCATTGAGGTCTATTAGTCGCACCACCGATTGTTGTGATATTCGAACAAAAACTCGCAAAAAAACAACTGATTCCTGCTTGCCGCTTAGTCACAAAGAGCTGGCTTGGCTTGCGTACGTCTGTTCTAATGAGCCACCGCCGTTGGCTTTTGGCTCAGGCTCATACTCAATTTAATCGAAAAGTCTAATTAGCAAAGCGGGTATTTGAACTTGATCCCGAAACCAGTTAATCCATTGCACGATTTACGAGTTCGAATATGAAAAAGACTTCGGCCACGAGTATGTACGTATGAGTACAAGTCATGCGTTTTGATCTCGGCGTTTCCCTTGGCATTCCTAGCATTGCCCGATGTTGCTGTTTGTCTTGGCTTCGGATTTATTAATCGGATTACCGGAGTTATCGATACCTTAATGGAGTGACTGAAGTTTTTTTTTTTTGTTTTTCTTTCATGGTGGGTGGTAGGTACTAGATAATTGGACGCTTGATCTTGCGGAACTTGAATTTGAATTTGTTTTTAATCAAATTGGTTTGGTGACACCAACAGGATGAATGAATTTTTCTGACAGGTTATCAATTGATGTTGCATAGCCATCATTTCAGCGATAAGTCGATGGAACATTCTTGTTTATCAGGTGATGCTACTTGCAGTTGTGCGGATCCAGTAATGGTTTTTGAACTGAGTACTTTGTTCTAGTCAGGCCACAGCAATCATTTTTTGCAAACACAACGTCTTTTGGCTCCAGGCCATTAGGCGCATCAGCAATCTTGTGCGGAATATATTGGGCTAATAGAGGCAAAAGGTAAATGGCTTAAGGGCTTTACATAATTGGAAGCCATGGCGAAAAGAAACTGGCCAAGATTTAAGCAAAGCTTGGGAGGTACTGTGTTGAAGAGCGTAAGGCAATTTACGCGCTGCATTTTTTATTCTCTTAGTTAGATTCTTCGTTTCAAACTTTAGGTCTGCACTTAAAAAAGGAAACGATACAAACCTTTCTAGTCAATGATCGACAGCTTGAAAGATTGCGAAAGTTCTTCAGAACATATGTCTTCAGAACATACTCTGGTAAGACAATAGAAAATTATATGTCGGGGTCATCAACACTGTTGATTTTATTAAGGCTCTGCATTCCTGGCTACCCCGACATATTTCAAATTCAGGTCGGTAAGAATTTCTGGAACAACTTTAGGGTATTGGAAAAGGGATAGTAGCTTATGAGCCATTAATGGGTCAACGGTAGCGCTCACATCCTCGAACGGGTTACTGACTTCGGTCTAACTAACCCCTCGCCTTAGGGGTCTCTATAATGGAAATGGCATCCCATGTTTGGAGTTGTGCTGGCGTGGATAAAAGATGGCAGTTATAAAGCAGAAGCTTCGGAAATGGACTTATCTACTTTTGAAAAGTCTTGTAAACGAAACAAGGACAACGATTTTTGGATATGCATGTGGAATTTAAGATCCATTAGTAGACTACGTGCAGGCGAAAAAATGAACTGAACTGTTGGAAACAGTTTTAGGCAAGAAGTCTTGGTTTCCGGCATACAAGCGAGCGGCTTGTAACATCGGCTATCAATGCCAAATAAGGTTATATTAGGCTAATATGCTCGCATGCCCCCTCAGAGGAGAATGATGACGACACCAAAGATAGCTCCTAAGAGCTCTTGAACAAAATTTACGAGTAATGCCCTCGCAGAGAGATCTTTGGTGGTACTGCCGGAACGTCAGTCTCCACGACATCGCTCCCAATAAAGAATTCGGGCTAATCGACTTTACGGCAGGGCGAAACATTGTCGTAGCTAGCACGCGGTTCCCACATCTCGGCAAACACAAAGGGACTTGGAGAACTCCTGATCAATCAACAGTAAACCAGATTGATCACATTGCAATCGACACAAGACACCCTTCCAGTATTATGGATGTCCGTATGTTCCGAGGAGCCAACATCGACTCGGACCATTACCTTGTTGTAGCAAAGGTACTGTTGCGGATATCCCAAACTACGCCAAGACAAACTAATGCTGCGAGATAATTCGACGTCAGACGGCTACAATCGCAAGATATCGCCAAGTCCTTTTCCGATCGAGTATCTTTTAATCTCTTAAGAGGTCCAATGCCGCCAGCATCAAGCATCGAAGACCATTGGAAACACTGTCAAAACGCCATCAGATATGCCGCTTCTGATGTGCTGGGTTTCACTCGTCCACCACAATGAAACCCCTGGTTCGATGATGAATGCCGGCAAGCACATGCATCTAAGCAAGATGCATATAACGCGGCGCTGCTAGAAAGGACCAGAGCTGCTCATGAGCTCTATGAGCGGAAGAGGAGATCTAGAAAATTGAGAGATGCTACTCCAGGACTGAGGTTCGGAAGTTTTACCAAAAGGTAAAAATAACATGTCGCGGAAACAAACCCCGAACCGAAGCCTATAGATGAACAAGGGAACATCGTAGTAGAATCACAGTCGATGCTGAGGATTTGGAAAGATCATTTCTGCAGACTGTATAACGGCGATGACGGACCAAATACCGCTGTCAGGCAGAATCAACCTTTTAACTTGGACGATGATGACCAACAATTCCGTCCACCCGACCTGGATCAAGTGAAGATAGCTATATCGAAGCTTAAGTCCAACCAAGCTGCTGGAGCGAATGGCCTGACTGCCGAGCTCTTCAAAGCGGCAGGCGATGACTTGGTAAGGAGCATACACCAACTCATCTGTAAAATATGGTCGGACGAAAGTATGCCCGATGAATGGAACCTCAGCATTGTTTGTCCGATTCTCAAGAAAGGAGACCCTCTGAACTGCGCCGACTACAGAGGCATCAGTCTCCTTAACATCGCATATAAGATCTTATCCGCCTTATTGTGTGAACGCCAGAAGCCGTTTGTCAACAACCTGAAAGGTCCATATCAGTGTGGCTTCAGGCCAGGAAAGTCCGCCATCGATTAGATATTCACACTACGGCAGATCTTGGAGAAGACCCAGGAGCTTCAGATCGATACCCACCACCTATTCATCCATAGAGACGAGCTATATAGAGCAATGTCTAGTTTTTTCATTCCTGCCAAACTCGTCCGTTTGTGCAGGATGACGATGGAGAATGCACGCTGCTCCATCAAGGTCGGTAAAGATCTCACCGAGACCTTTGATGTCCAGAAAGGATTTAGACAAGGCGATGCGCTGTCATGCGATTTTTTTTAACATCGTACTTGAAAGAATAGTGCAAAACTCACGAGCAAACACAAGAGGCACATCTTTCAAAAGTCCGTCCAACTACTCGCATACGCCGACGATATTGACATAATCGGGAGAAAGCAGAGCGATGTTAGTGGCGCTTTCGCGAGTATTGAGACGGAAGCGGCGAAAATGGGTTTAGCGGTCAATGAGGGCAAGACCAAGTATATGCTGTCAAGGAAAAAGGACAACCAACACCGACGTCTCGGGCAGAACGTCACCCTCGACAGATATAACTTTGAGGTAGTTAAGGACTTTGTCTACCTAGGCTCTGCTATAAATACAGACAACGACACTAGCTCTAGGATCAAACAAAGATTAACTTTTACCAATAAGTGATTCTTTGGGCTAACAAGGCAATTAACTTGTAAAGCCCTCTCTCCCAGTCTTGCTGTATGGCGCAGAGGCATGGACATTATCAAAAATGGATGAGGGTGTTCTTGGTTGCTTTGAGAGGAAAATTCTAATTGGAAGGCGAGAAACAACGAGAACTAAACTGGCAAAGTGGGGATTGAAACTAGCACACCGGTCCGAAAAGTCTTTGAATCCGTCCACGGAGTACAAATCAGTAGAGGAAGACTACTCAAGTGATACAGGCAAGTGGTAAGGAACCTCAGACAACTTAGTGTGCAAAACTGGAGCACGTCGCGAAGCTCACTCTGGCTAGAGACGCTTGTTGGTTAAGGCTGGGTCGGCCTCGGACTGTAGCGTCGTCTTAAGCCAGTGTTTTACGTAAGGAGTGCCATCGAAAAAATTTACCCACTCTCATTTCGAATTTACCTTCAAAAATTACAGAAAAATCACTCAAATTCTTCGTTTTTATAATGATGGGAATGATGGATGGTAGTTAACATGGAATCTGAATTGGATGTAAACAAAAATTGTAACAAGTGTCACTTAGCACACCCAGGGTGGACGCATATTAAAATCGCAAAGGAACTAAAAGTTAATAGGAAAACAGTTGCTACTGCTATTTAGCATTATAAAGAGAACCTTTTAGTTGAAAGGAATGAGGGGTCTGGCCGCAAAGCCGGTTTTATGAACCCAATAAAGGTTACTAAATATTTGAGCCTTCTTGAAAGAATTCCGAACATTTCTGAACGTAATTTGGAAAAAAAGTAGAATGTTCAAATTTTTTAGTTCATAAAGTGAAAAGAAATACGAGCTTGAAAACATACAAAGTCCAAAAGGTTCCAGATCGCAACGCCAAAAAAAAATTTGGATGCGAAACAATGGGCAAAACTTTTGCAATTAAATTTTTGACTAAATTTTCGTGCATTGTAATGCACGATGAATCGTATGTTTTTGCTGATTTAAACTAGCTTCCGGGGCAGGCATTCCATACCGCCAAAGGTAGAGGAAATGTTGAAGCAAAGTTTCGAACCCAACCTAAGGCGAAATTTTCAAAAAAAATTCCTTGTTTGGCAAGCAATTTGTTCTTGCGGGCTCAGAAGACAAACTTTCATGACGACTGGCTCAATAAATGGCGAAATTTATGTAAATGAGTGCCTGTAGAAGCGCTTAACACGGCGTCTCCACGAGCAACATTTTATATTGGGTCTATAACTTTATTCGTGCGGTTTGCTAAGAGATGGAACATGCGTTGGAAAGCTACTGTCATTGTACGTCATTTCAGTATATGTCATTCATTTGAAGCGTAAATAACAATAATTTTTTTTCACTCAAATATGTCGAACTTTGTGCCTGAAAAAGTGTTTTTGCGGGGAGTTCTTCTTCATTTCTTTAATATGAAGAAAACTGCTGCCGAAAGTCATCGTATTTTGGTGGAAGTTTATGGTGAACATGCGCTAGCTGAGCGAACGTGCCAAAAGTGGTTTGCACGATTTTGGCTTGTAAGACGATGAACGTCCTAGGCAGCCAAAAAAGTATGAATATGAAGAACTGGAAGCATTACTCTATGAAGATTGTTGCCAAATACAAGAAGAGCTCGCAGAATCTTTGGGTTTCACTCAAGCAAACGTTTTAAAGCAGCTGGATTTATTCAAAAGCAAGGAAATTGGGTTCCACATGAACTCAATCAGAGAGACGTCGAAAGGCGGTTTTGCATGTCCGAAATGCTGCTGGAACGCCACAAAAGGAAATCATTTTTGAATCGGATTGTAACTGGTGGTGAAAAATGGATCCATTACGACAACCCCAAGCGCAAAAAATCATATGTGAAACCCGGCCAACCAGCCAAATCAACGGCAAAGCCGAATATCCATGGCGCGAAGGTAATGCTCTGTATTTAGCGGGATCAGATAGGTGTGCTGTGTTATGAGCTGCTAAAACCGGGTGAAACCATCAATGGACAACGCTACCGAACACAATTAATCCGTTTGAAGAGAGCAGTAGCCCAAAAACGGGCGGAATATGCGACCAGACACGAGGTAAAAATTGTCCATCATGACAACGTTCGCAAGATTTATCGCATTGGCTAAAGAAGTACTTCAAAATATAAATGGTATTGCAGACTCACTTAGCCCGCAAGAAATGTGGAACAGCATGCACGAGGAATGCATAACACTCGCAAAGTCCCACCTGGGGACTATATCGAAATACCATCACGTCGGCAAAGAAACATGGTGGTGGAATGACGAAACCAAACGAGCTGTGGCCGACAAGAAGAGTGCATTCCAAGCGTGGACAAAATGCGATCGGAGCGACGATATCGAAAAAGCTCGACTGGCTCTTGAATACGAGCGTCTTAAAAGATCGCAAAGAAAGTCCTGGCTCGAACTCGAACGGCAGAAGCGGAAAACCTGTACCAGGAGTTGGAACAAATATCCTCACGATCGGCGGATAGAAGACAAGCTATCCAAGAAGTTCAAACGTCGTACAATACTGAAATGCCAAATATTTTTAAGCTCGCTGCACGGAGGCGAAAAAATTCAATGGAAATAACCTCGCCGAAATACATCAAAAACGCAGATGGTCGTTTACTAATAAATGAAAAGGAAATTTGTGATCGGTGTCTTGAATACTGCAAGGAGTTGCTTAACAAACAGTTTCCACTCGAGAATGCAACAACTACCGTTCAATCAAGCTTATGTCTTCGGCAAATAATAAAGCTCGATAATAGCCAGTGTGGATTTGTTGAAGGAAGAGCGACGGTGGACGCTATCAAAAGCCTACGAATAATAATGGAAAAGCACCGGGATTCGTCTAAGGATTTACACATGGTATTTATCGACCTCGAGAAAGCATTCGATCGAGTGCCTAGGGATCTCATATAGGCCGCGCTGAGGTCTCAAAACGTACCGGAAACGTATGTTAGAATAATACAAGACATGTACGGAAACGTGAAAACTGCGGTTAAAAGCTCTGCTGGACTAACGAGACAATTTCCAGTTAATGTCGGAGTGCATCAAGGAAGCGTACTTAGCCCTTTCCTCTTTAACGTAGTATTCGACTATCTTTTAAAAGACTGCATGCGCGAAGCAAATGTAACGCCAATTCTCTTCGCTGACGACGCAGTTATACTAAGCGATAACGTCGAAGATTTACAGAACGCCTTAGATTCATGGAGAAATGCGCTGGAGAGAAACGGGTTTAAAATAAATCGTTCAAAGACGGAGCATTTGACGTGCCCATTTGCACATCCGTTGCGACCTGTTCCGGATATAATGTTAGACGGAATAGTTCTTCCGAAAAGCACTATCTTTAAGTACTTAGGATCAATCGTTAACATGGAAGCGAAATGTGACGACGACGTAAACCACAGAGTGAGTGTGGGATGGATGAAATGGCGGGAAAATTCGGGAATCTTTTGCGACCGAAAATTTCCACTTAAGTTAAAGGGGAAACTCCACACCACGGCTGTTAGACCAGCTCTTATATACGGTTCACAGTGCTGGACAATGTACGAAGCGTTTAAAAACAAAATGACGGCAGCGGAAATGAAAATGTTAAGGATGTCTAGTGGAGTCACTAAACGCGATTGCATTAGATCTACGCGTATAAGAGGAAGTCTACATATAAGGAATTCGGTAACCGAACAGTTTGAGGCGAATAGAATAAGCTGGTATTGCCACGTTCAAAGAAGATCTGCGGAAAATCCGGTTAAAAAGGCACTATCAACTACGGTCACTCCAACTGTAAGAAAATGAGGTCGGAAAAAGAATTCCTGGATTTCTCAGATGGCAAATGCGCAACAACGCCTGGGGTTAACCACTGAAGCGATCCAGGACCGAGCATTATGTAGACGCGTTCTGCGGTCTGCGACATTAGCCAACCCCATAAGCGGGGCAGCAGCGATGCGGTTAATAAAAGGATAAGAAGAAGAATAAGAAGAAGACAACGTTCGGCCCCACGTTGCTATTCCGGTTAAGAACTATTTGGAAAACAGTGGATGGGAAGTCTGGAAGCCCAGACCTTGCCCCTTCTGACTACCATTTGTTCCGGTCGATGCAAAACGCCCTCACTGAAATACGGTTCACATTAGAGCAGAATATCAAAAATTGGCTTGATTCATTCTTGGCTGCCAAGCCGGCGCAGTTCTTTTAGGATGGGATCCACAAATTGCCAGAAAGATGGGAAAAAGTCATAGCTTCAGATGGGCAATACTCTTAATAATACTCGTACTATTGTACATGTTTTTCTTAAATAAACGTTCAAATTTTGAAAAAAAAAACCGCACGAATTAAGTATATACCCATTAGAATACCATCTGTCACTTTCCATAGATAGAAAGATCGATAGAATGATATAAAATGATGGGTGGGCATTTCATAGAATACTATTTCATTCGTTGAAATGTCGCAAAGCAAAGCACTTCGGTCTATTTTCGCATTAAAGGAATTAAAGAAATCGCAAATACAAACGGAGAAAAGGATGTATAAGTTTTGGGTGAATTCATTCCTGGAATTGTCGAAAATTATTAATAAATTTAATTATTTCCTCCATCCGCCACTCAACCATCGTGAAAAAAATGAACACAAATGTCAAATTACAAGGGAAATGACAGCTCATAGAATGCTATGAGCTAAGCAATCCATAGAATGCCATTTCTCATAGCATTAGCCGTCTCCACAGGCAATTTTCATAGAATGGAGACGCCGTGTAAGGCCTTTTAAAAACAATCATCGAGAACTCCTTTTATTTTGGCCTGATCTTGCTTCATGTCACTATGGTAAGAGATCGATGGATTGGTATGAGCTTAACAACGTTTCGGTGGTGCCCAGAGAGGCCAATCCTCCGAATTCGCTTGAACTTAGGCCAATTGAAAGATATTGGGCCTTGGTCAACAAAAAGAGTTAAGGACCACATCGATGCTTATCTCGTCAGAAAAGCTTTGATAACCTGGGTTATATGAGTAGGTCACCTTGAACAATCCGGTGGGAGAGATTTGGAGTCTAACTCAGATGGGCAATGCAGCGGAGGATGACTTTATCTTAGGTTTGCGCACACAAGTAGACTCCGTCAACTGTCTTAACTGGGTGTTAAGCCTTGGTCCATTCCGAACTGCAGCAATATCTAAGTAAGCAGTTGATGGCAAATCACCCACTTTTATCCAATTTTAAATTGCCCCTTTCGCCTTTATTTGCTAAGGGAAAAAAGGTTACTCTTCGCAACCAAGAAGAGCATCAGTGTTTGTCCTTTGATTGCGTTAATGCTGCTGCGAATATTTTTTCAAAATCGGCTCATTGGTTTCAGATTTTGATCAGAAGTTCGCTGAATAAGACAAGTGTAGCTTCTAGGCTGCGAGGAATTTTTTGACGTTCATTGACCGCAATCCAATAGCCGCTGCCTTGGTATCAATTACAATTGGTATCATAGGAGTTGTAACTCCCTAGTTTTGGTACCTTAAGTCGATGTTTCAAGGTACCCTGAGTTGGTCTGCGTTAACTATAAAATATTTTTCTGTTTCTCTATAACAAACAAAGTCGATAAGCCGGAAGGATAATAGTTATCATAGATGGAGCTCCAAAAAAAAACAAGTACTTTTCGAGCGCCGAATAGTTTTGCTGGTTCCTGTTCTTTGGGAATCATATCTCCGTTTAAATGCCCCAGTTAGTTGGTCATAATTTTTTGCAATTTTTCTAGCGAGTTCTACCGCAACATTGATTGTTTTGTATCGAAGATAAAGGCGAAGTTAATTCTGATTCTGTTGGTTCATACCAACACCCTTGAGTTCTTATTTTAAAAATGCTAAAGTCTAAAGAACATGTAACCTTCTCAAGTTCCACACCTCTTCGATATCTTTATCAGAATAAGAAAAAAAGTTGTTTATCACTTTTTGTGTATTCGTTTCTATTTTTTATCTTAATTTCAATTTTTAACAATCTTCATTTGTGTAACAAAAAAAAAATTATTTAACTGTCCAACTACCCGGTCCGAAGAATTTACCATCCATGTCCATAGGCAAGTGGAGCACCATAGCCCAAATGTGCTGGAGCTGAAGCAGCATAGCTGAGGTGAGCTGGAGCAGCAAGAACTAATGGAGCAGCATAAGATTGAACCAAAGGAGCAGCAGCATAGGTCTTCACAACTGGAGCAACAATTGGTTCGACAACATGAGCTGAGTTATGGACAACAGTAGAACTTTGATGTGATACAGCAGTTGGTACACTCTTGACAATAGCACCGACATTGGCAAGGGAGTGCTCTTGAATGATGGGTGAAGAGTATACCACTGGTGATCCCAAATGTCCTGGACGGGCAACAGCTACAGCGAGAAGAGCAGACAACACCACCTACAATCACGAAAAGGATTATAATTCATTAAATTTCCTTTCCATACTCGTAGTACAGTTAATACGAGTTAGGTACTTACCAACTTGAACATCTTGAAATTTTTTTTGGTTTGTTTAGGAGGTCTGTGTTGACTGAAGAACAAAGTTGTTACTAATGCCTCTTGTATGGCAGTGAGTACCTTTTATACCAACGGTCTCAAGTACCGAAAATCGACTTTTGCTTTCAACTTGTGTATAGAGGCTGGCGGAGGGGTTATTCTGGTAAATATGGCTTTGGAGCGACGACGGTTACATGTCCAAGTGCACATGTGGTCCAAGATCTTGCGTCACAATATGAAATGGAGTGAACACTCCATTATTGTTAATTGTGGCAAAGCCAGCATTTTCTTGGTATGACTTGCGCGTTGTTTCGGTTTATTAGACTACCGGACATTGGAAGTCGGGCAATTGGGCTGTGGCTATGTGGCTATGTGGCTATGCCTGTGGTAATAGCTGTGGTTGTTGCTGCGATGTGTGGATGTAGCCTCTGTGACTTGTCTTTGTGGTGACCGTGAAATGTTTTTTTTTTATTTTTTTATTTTGCTTTGTTGTTTCTTTTCTACTTTTGTTCGAGATTATGATCGAGATTCGGTAGTGCGATATAGGGCGTATACCGGTACTATGTTGCTGGTGCGCCAGGTGTGCTAATCGATCCATTGGATTTCCTTGTGAATTTTGATCTCGTGTCTTAAGCTTTCCTAAAATAGAAGGTTTGAACAATTTCATCAGCAAACAAATTATGATTGTCATTTGATAAGCACGTAGATATGAACATACGAGTACTTGTAGTCAGGCAGGTAAAAGCCAATAAACTAACATGAACAGTTTGTTTTGAGTGACTTGGTGAGTTTTTTTTTATTATTTACCAGTAGAAAAACGAATGTTTGCCCTTGAAATACTATCTATCGAAAAGTTCCGAAATTTGACCAGATTTCAGAACCTGTAGAGTCTGGCAGTAAGTGTTGAAGGAAACACGGTGTTTTACTATTACGAGTAAGTTACCCATGGTCATGGTTGCTCCGAATCAAACAATTTCTCTTCCCGCAAAGGCGATTCAATTTATGTCTTGATTTAACCAGGAAGCTATTATTGTAATTTATCCTTAAGAAGTCTCAGAGAATTACCAAAAATTACTACCAAAATTCGGAGTCGGTGAGCGCTTCCTCCAATTATCTGTCGTAGTCATCGTCCCATCAGAAAGGCGGTACGGGCTATAGTGGATAAATCCTGATTAACGTATTTACTATTGAAAGTTCCTGTCGCAGTGAGTTAAAAAAAAACAATCCGTTCGCAGTACCACAAATACCAAAATACCACAGCCTTTATCTTGACCTACACCCTTACAAGATCAAGTTGACTTTGGAACTAAGGCATCTTGACCTTCTGAAGTGTCGGAATTTCTTCGATTGGGCTCTGCAAAAGTTTGAAAAAAGTCCTGAATTCCATTATCGAAAAATCATTTTCGGCGATGACGATCATTTTTCAAGCAAAATTTGCATTATTGGACAGCAACAAAGTCATATGCTTCAAGAAACTTCATTGCATCCACAAAAAGTGCGCGTGGGATGTGAATTTTTCTTGTCGGAAGTGTGATTGGTCCGTAGTTTTTCGTCTATTATTTGGCCAGAATTGGATTGATTTGACATCAGTAATATGTGGTTTCGACAATATGGTACCCCATGCCGCACAGCTGGTCAAATAATTTGTCTATTAAGGGGGAAGTTTGATTATTGTATAGTCTCAATAAATCGTCCAGTTGAATGGCCACCTCGCGATTTAACGCTATTGGACAACTTTAGTCGTTGACTTACGTCAGCAAGCTCAGGAACAATTGCCAACGTTCCCGCTAATTCGTGAAGAAGAGTGGTGAAGTGGTGAAGAATCAATCCCTCCAAAGGCGCATGCGATGATTATTTAAATTACTTAAGATGTGCACATTACCTGCAGAGGTAAAGGGAACTTGTTTTTCACCAGGCCGGTGGTTGAGGCATTCCATATAAGAAACATCGGCAGCATCCGCGACACTCAGTCAGTCAGTTTTAGCTACTTTGACGTTTTCGGAACGAAGTCGAAAGGAAGCCTCACGGTTGTATCGGCTTAATAGTAAAGATCACAGCATAAGACAACTTAGCCGAAGCCATTGCCCAGAGGATTTGTAAAGAGCTTGGCCCTCCAAGCTTGTGATGGCAGGTGAGGTGGTACTTTTCCCGTTGTGTACAAGAAAAATAGTTCAGAGACAATTAAAAGCAGTAGCCGGAGTGATATAATATTGAACAAATGCATATTTAAGAGAATTGAGGTTTAAATTATAGAATGGTAGACCCCTTGATATGTTTCGGAACTTTCATATTTTCCCATGGCCGAGCAGTTACCCCGGCGGCACAACCCCCAACCTGGAGGGCCAGTTCCGTTTTTGATACCCCTAGGACGAGGGGTCGATTACACCGAGAACCAGTAGCCCGTTCTGGGATGTGAGTGCTGTCGTTGGTCCATTAAGGGCTCTTCCGCAACTATCCCTTTTTAAAGATCCCGACTTAGTCTCGAAAATCCTTATCTGACTGAGCTCCAAATATGTCGAAGTAGCCCGGGTAAGGTCTCATTTGTTTAGGGATTGTTTCCACCGTTGATTCCATCTGGGGAATTCCCCCTCTGTCTCGTTTATAATGCTGCTATCTTTGTCTGCTGGTCAGCACTCGCGCTTATAAGTTTAGTAAGTCCAGTCCGAGAAGACATTGACTAGTACCCGATGGTTACCACGTGGAGGTATTACAATTACTATTGATGTGTAGAAGATAGTTGCAACACTGGATTTTGCCAGTGCTTATCCTATTTCTACAGCACCCAATCGGACCTTATTCTGCTTAGGCTCTGCCATAAATTCGGACAAAGACACCAGCTCTGAGAACAAACGAAGAATAACTCTTGCCAATCGCTACACGCATGTGGAAGGGAGCAAAAGATCGTGCTAGCTGGAGACGCTTGTTAGCTGAGGCGCAGGTCCACGGATGAAAAACTACGACATCTTCTCTGGGAACTGAGACAAAGATGGAAAGCAACTCTTATTTGGAATAAGTTTTGCTATTCAAATATAAAACTCTGATTTGCGTTTATGGCTCACATAGGTTAAGGATTATAACAACAAAGACAACTACCTCTATGATCTTTTAGACCGACTTTTTAGTCAGCGTCCCTGCTATGACGCTTAACATTTGCTAATAGATCTTCCATCAAAGTTGTATGGACTGCGTCCGTGGGTATACGATTTTAAAACTTTAAGAGGATACGAACGCGGCGCATTGGAATCATAAAAAATCATCAAATCTCGATCATCGATCACGCTGCCGCCGCAAGAACTAAATTATTGCCACTCGTGTTTCCCTCAAGCTCCTTATATATAAATCATAGAAAACTAGTGAGCTTGTCACCACAAACAAACTTTCAACACATATTTAGGCAGATATATCTAGCCAAAGCATCGAGGGACGAAATATATACTCTTGAGCAGAAAAAAAGAGATAGATCATAGGTTTTCCGAAAAAAATAGCACGAGAGGCAAGCGGTTGAGCAAATAGAGAAATGCATGGGCAACAAATCCAGAATGGAATCCTAATGAACATAGACAACTACTAATAGAACCATAGCCGGTGGTAATAATAATGGATCGTCCAATACTGCAAACTGTGTAACAGCGTTGATCGTCCCTATGTCGCTGCCTACAAGATTGAACGAGAAGCAGAGAGAATCCCGCTCATCTGACCTAGACGAAGTAAAGGTAGCAATATTGATTCTAAAGCCCGAAACAGCTGAAAATGACCTGATTGACGATATGTAGCGGTTCATGATCAGAGAAAAACCATTTTCAAAAGATCACCTATTAGATCTCGTCTTTTTATTTCAAGAACTGATATTGCGGCGCATCCTAAGTGATTCCGATGATAAAATACAGCAAAACAAAGACACACAACCAGAATGTCACCATTAGCAGTAAGAACTTTAAGGTCTTCGTCTACCTTGGCTCTATAGCTACAAGCAGCAAGAAAATTGGTGTGGAAATCTGATGTGGAATTATTCTTATGGCTTGTCATCCCAGTCTGGCTCTGTAGCGCAGAGTCTTAGACCCTTTCCAAAGCAGATAACGAAGCGTCTATTTGCGTCAGATTTTCGTTTGCATTGTAGGAAAAGATGAGAAGATATAAGCCATGAACTCTACGTCATGTACAAAAACATAGGTTTGGACTGCTGACTATGGATTCAACATCTGAGGTGGCTATTTTGAGCGAACGGACGCCGCACTTCCGGCCCAAAGAGTCTAATGCCGAGTACGACGTAGAAGAGGACGAACGCATCTATAGGTATGGTAGCAGACACAAGTTGTAGGGGCCTCAACTAATGGAGGTAGGACGAGAAAGATTATGTAAGCTTGAGAGGCTTCTTAATTAAGGGCCACGTTCACCCCAGATTAGAGCTCCACCTAAGTAAGGAAGTCATAATCAATCTCAAGGCAAAGAGTTTCGTATTTTCGCGCCAATTAGTGATTTGCTGCTATCGCATCGGATGGAGTATTTAAAAGAGTAGAGTCAAAAGGCCGTGGACGCGAGATTACCAAAGCTCCCTTGAGTGTCGACCTAAAGCAATTTTTTTTATTACTAAGAGAGCCTTTGAATTTGAAGCAGGGGGTAAATGCAAAACTGGTTGAGTCTTTTTTTTTGGGTTAGAAACCAAGAAAAGGTTTCGCTCGTTCCACATTGTGAATTCAAAAACTCTGTGCATAATGGAATAACTTTCACCCGGGCAATCTTTCTGAGCTTTTCTAACGCAATTTCAAGATCGCTGTGTACCGCACATATTGTCGTTGTCATATGTATCTTCTCCATTGAATATCATTTCTGCAAATTACAGCGATTTATATCGAAAGGGCCTCTTCATTTATTTTAGTCGCTTTGAAAATGAATGCATTGTTGATGGGTACTCATTTGAAGCTAATGGCCCCATTTCAAAGTCTGTAACATGAGCCTGATTTTTAAGGGAATGAATGTTGTTGATTGTTCTATCAGTAATTGAAAAAAATATTTATAGAAGGCATACAAATTAGCTTGGGCATCACTTTAAATTGTTTAGACTTGGTGGAAAGATTTGCCTAGTTTTGTACGGTTTATGAAAATAATGGTATCTTCTCTGGATTTTTACTGTATTTCGGCGACCAGAATATTAGCATTTCCCGTTAAGTTGCAATAAAGCTGCGGATATGGAAAATAGTACACAGGGAACAGTTGAAATGAGAACAATCTGATACTTACAAATGAGGACTTAAGTCTTCCAACTATCAGGAGCATCTTAACTTTGTCAATTTGGTTCTGAAATTATATAAAATTTCTAGAATTTAACCGAAGAATCACGAAAAGCGATGATTCATCTTCATGGCTTTGGGACTTAAAAAATCTAATGTTGAGAACCTTTCCAGTCCATGATATTTTCTCGTTTCTTGAAAATGAAGCAGTTGGGGGTTATAACCTAAATGACACTATCTAACATATCAAATCGAATACGGACCATGCAAGTTTCCAATAAGACTTCGCTGGGTACAATAAAAGTGGCGAAACCAGTGCTACGAACTGTTTCCGACTGACAACTGACACTAAGCTTTTGAGGTTCCAATAATTTACTTAAAGGGCTCCCGTCCCGTGAAGAGTCTCTGCCTGAGACATAGAGCCTTACGCCCTCATCGCACCTAGGTACGCCGATTCCAGTTGTCTATACCAAGCGTTCTGTCTGAAGCGATATCATGATCTCTGCAACCCGAGCTCGATGTACTTTGTCGCCTCGAATCGAGGGTAAGCATTATTGTCCCTTCGCTAAGGGTGATCCTACTACATCCACATTTAGGATGATCCACAAAAAAAAGTTTTTGCCGAATCTGTTTATCGAAGTTTGGAATACAGGGTGAGTTTTTTAACTTGAGACATCCAAACTACTCGAAAAATACGCGATATCGCGAAAAATGTTTTGGACAAAAGTCACAAGGTTCTGAAGGGGACATAAGATGGTGACCATGAGGTCAAACGAAGGTCACTTTTGATTTTCCAAATGATAATTCCTGATTTTCATTGCTCAGTCGTTTTCCTCAATGGGGCACACGACTTTGTCTCACTTGTCTCTCTTGTCTTGTTCGTTTAGTGCTAGATACCACTGCACTGGCACGCCTAAATCATTAATCGGTTTCCAACGTTATTAGGGTGTTAGAAGTTCGATATTTGTTTTGAGGAACTGATTATTATTATTAATGTTTTCCAGATTAATAATGCAGGCTATTTCAATTCAAGAAAAAATTGAAATGATATTGATTTATGGAGAAAGTGGAAGGAACATCGACGGTGCTGTAGCTCTTTACGCCCAACATTTCCCAGACCAGATACGATCTTTTCTTCGCCAAGGTGTTATTCTCTGATGAGTCGACTTTCACCAATCACGGTACGGTCAATCGACATAATATGTATTACTGGGCTACCGAATACCCTTTTTGGTTGCGACAAGTTGAACGCCAGCACCCTTGGAATGTTAATTTTTGGGCGGGAAATATTGGGGATAAATTAATAGGTCCATATTTTATTGAAGGCAACTTGAATGGCGAAAAGTATGCAAACTTCTTGCGGGACCATCTTCCAGTATTACTAGAAGAACTGACATTGGAGTTGCGACAAACAATGTGGTTTCAACATGATGGTTTTGTCCAGCCCATTATTCCCAAGTAGCCCGGGGCGTATTAAACAATGTTTACCATCAACGATGGATCGGACGAGGGGGTCCGAGGCAATGGCCTGCTAGAACACCTGATCTTACGTCACTTGATTTCTTCTTGCCGCTAGCTAAGCTTACACCAGAAATACTTCTCAGTTCTGTTGGTTCATTTAGAGCGCGGATAGAGGCGGAGTCTCGGGAAATAAACGTCGAAATGGGAAGAATTCAATGATTCAACAGTGGAAGGCAAGTGGACCCACTCTAATTAATCACTCCGAATCGTTGAATTGTTACAAAATTGCATCGCGTGTTTTACACCGTCATTCGATACGGTTGGATCACTTTTATCGGAATCACAAAATCGGATATTCATTTGTAGAGCCTAAGACGAATTATGCTATTATAATATATGTGGATTGAAAATCGAGTCTCGACTTCGAATTCATCGATATTTCTCGGATCTGCCTTTGTATAAAAACTAAGTCGATCTGGAGTGTGGGGCACTGTGTAGCGTGCCGATTGATGCATTGCAGAGGGGTTCAATATGTCTCGAGAATATATTGATGTTACGGAGGGACATGCATCGATAGTGCTTTTAAGAGATGGAATGGGTTTTCTTGAGGTAATATTCCATTCATCAGCATGCTTTCATCAACCCATACCTGGGTTATGATCTACTGAATGGACTCTACCAAAACAGCATCAGCAACTTTTGAAAACCATGCTAGAATTGGCGGTCTCATTGTAAATGCTACTGCAGGTTCTTCTTTAATAATCCCTGCGATTCGGTCGCAAGATTTCTTTTAATGTTTCAAGAAGCTTACATTCCGGGCTTAAAGCTAGGTGGTGGCTGCCTACCACAGACTAGGCAAATCGAGTTCAAAGAGGAGTTTGAAATAAAAAGATATGAATTAAGTGAAGCAGGAATTTCCTTCGAATATGACACGGCACCTCAGTCAATTAATCAAAGCTCGACTTCCGAAAGAGTTCAGTCGCTTGTCTAAGCACAAGCTGAATTTATTGCTTTTGGGCAGCTTCCAGTTACTGAGTTTCAGTTCCTACTTCGTTTATTCGTTTCAATTTGTATTTATTTGAATATCTTTTACTTCTGTAGCATGCTTTCAACACATATAGTCATTGGGTCAGTGGTCATGGTTGATGAATTGGTTCAATTAAAGCAAAAGTAACTTCATTGCATGAAGGCGAAAACTATAATTTTTTTTCATAAACAAGAAGCAAAATGCTACTCAAACACAATGTGGCACTGGCAGGTAACAGGTTGTCATCGTAAACTGGTATCTGAAAATTACACATTCTTCCGCACTACACTTTTTTTCTCGTGTTTGAATAGAAATTAAAATTAACACGCAGAACAGTTTGGAATATTATTTGGCGTTGTACCCACTGTAAGGCATAATTTTCCAATTTGTTGTATCCAATCTTGCCTATCTATCGAACTGCACCTGGTTTTAACTTTTCACCAGCATACGAGTATGTGTGTATGTGTGACGTATTAAGATTTTGACATGAATTTCACAATTTGAAAAGGATTGCAATTCAGCCGTTGTTAAGAGAAGGGGAAAATTGTCTGGCAAATTGTAGAATGGTAGCGAATGGATGACCAACAATCTGATGTTGCACAAAATAAATATGTCAAACGATTATAGCCAAATTGTTCACTAACATATATATGGTAAATCGATGTGGAGATAGTGATTATTCCTCAATCCAATATGACTGAGGCGATATAAAGGGATCTACACTTTGCTTGCAGAAGAAAAGATATTCCTTCGCAGCAACAGAGGAGGTTTTATGTCACAATTTTATGACCATATGATCGGCAAACAATAATTGGGAATTTGAACAAGAACAGAGGATCTGTCAAAAGCAGAACCAGGTTGAGGGTTGTACCGCCGCCGCTGGTATAACTGCCACTCCATGGAAAAGAGAAGAAAGTTACAAAACAGAAACAAGCCTCAGATATGAACGGATCTACTGTTGACAACCCATAAAAGCATAAAACCGCATAAAAGACAATGAGCTCCAGATTTGAGAGCGGAATGTTAGGTGCCATTATAGGCCACGTGCACCCGAACAACTACCGGAGACCCTATATTGCTGCAGAACAGACATTATCGCCATCCGAGAAATGGGATGGGATGGACCGGCCAACGATGGAAAGAGCAACGCCTATTTGGATGCGGATTTGTCGTTGGAGGCAGACTTGGGCAAAAGTATATGAACGAGCACCTCGTTGCAATCCGCAACAAGACTAAATTCACCAAAATTGCCCTTATATGGGCGCACGCCCCCACAGAGGAGGAAGATGACGACAACAGAGATACCATCTACGAGCTCTTGAACAAGACCTACGAGCAATGCCTTAGCATTGAAGAGAAGGCATCTTTAGTGGCACTGTCGGTGGATAAAGCCTTCACGACACCACCTTCGATAACGGATTCAAGCAAATCGACCTTGAGGCAGTGTGAAGCATTGTTGTAGCTAGCATGCTGTTCCCATATCCTGATATTCACGAAACAAGTTAGATAACTCCTGATCAATCAACCAGTAACCAGATTGACCACATTCCTCCAGTGTAATGGATGTCCGATCGTTCGGACCATTGCAAAAATCTTGAAAAGCGCAAAGGGAAGCTAATGCTGTAAGGAATCTCGACGTTAGACGGTTACAGTCGCAGATCGCCAGATCCTCTTCCGATCGACTCTCACTTAATCTCTTAAGAGGTCCACTGTCGGATGGCAGCATTGAGTATCGAACAACAGTAGCGAGAAGTGGCGTTTCTGATGTGATAGGTCAAGCTCGACGACCACGAAACCCCTAGTTTGACGACGAGTGTCGGAAGGCACACGCACCTACATAAGTAAGACTCACACAAAACGGCGCTGGGTTAAGGGAATAGAGCCGCTTACGAGCTGTACCGGTAGAAGAGGAGAGACAAACACCGGCTCCTCAGGAGAAGATAGAAAGAGCATGAGAAGCGCGCGGTCGAGGAAATTAAGACATGCTGCTCCAGGAATGAGATTCTTAAATTCTACCAGAAGGTAAAAAAATATGCCACGGATACAAACCGGAGGCCGTAGAGATAGACAAGGATACATCGTAGAAAAGTCGCAATCGTTGCGGAGGATTTGGAAAGAGCATTTCTGTAGACTTTATAACGACGATGACAAATCAAACACCGCTGTCAGGCAGAATGAACCCCTCAACATAGACCAACAATTCCGTCCATCCGACATGAATGAAGGGAGGATAGCAATATCCAAGCATAAGTCAAACAAAGCTGCTGGCATGAACGGCCGGACTGTCGAGCTTTTTATTTTGGTAAGGATCATACACCAAATCATGTGTCAAATTTGGTTGGACGAAAGTATGCCCTATGAATCCTCTGAACTACGCCAACTATAAAGGCATCAGTCTTCTTAACATCGCCTACTAGGTCGTACCTACCTTATAGCCTAGAGAAAACCTCTGAGCATCAGATCGATACACACCAAGTATTCATCGATTTTAAGGCTGCATATGACTATAAAGAGCAATGCCTAGTTTTGGTATCCCTACTAAACTCGTCGATCTGTGCAGGATGCCGATGGAGACTGCACGCTGCTCCATCTAGGTGGGTTTAGACCTCACAGAAACCTTTAATGTCAGAAAAGGATTAAGACAAGGTGATGCGCTGTCATGCGAATTCATAATCGAAAGAAAGCAGAGTAATGTCAGTGGCGCTTTCGCGAGTATTGAGATGGAAGCTCACGACAACGACATACTTGATGGACTATACAGCAACATTGACTTAGCCAAAAGAGTGAAGTTCCAACGACTGAGATGGGTGAGTCGTGTAGAGCGGATGGATACTGACGAAAAGTTCTCGAATCCGCACCCGAGCGACAACGCAGTAGAAGAACACTACGACTCAAGTGGCGCACGTAAGTGGAAGATGACCTCATCTGGCGAAGATTGAACTAGCTGGACACGCTTGCTGACTGAGTTCAAGGTCCATTTCTTCTAAAGGAATTAAGTCTGGACTCTGAATGCATGTAACGACAACATTGACCTTGCTCCAATACAGAAATATCACCTTACGGCCTTAGTAACTGTCAGGTGATAGTATCTAGTGAAAGCAACTCAATTTTGAAGAAGAAACTCTTTAAAATCTTGAAATGTAAAGAAAGTGAACAATCACAGAACAACGTTTCCCATCTTCTTAAATCCAATCCATTAGGCTTCAATCGTATTGGAGAAGCTCTTCATTTTGAAATATTTGGCATTCTGCTCAATAGCGCATCCAATGTAATAAATTTGCTCTTGACGCCTCAGGGTAGTATGTTATGATTAAGTACTGCGTCTCACGCAACATAACAACGCTAATGAGTGTATGCGTCGTGCCGACATTTGTAATAAGCAAACCACTTGACGAAAATATCAGTTACTGCTTTGTTTGAGTAGAACCCATGAATGCCCACCTGAAAAATGGGAAGTAAAACGAAGTGAATGGTCGATTGCAGAATACCAACCGTACTAGCTGAGTGAAGCGTAACACTGAATTAATTGCCTGTCAGTTCTACTCGATCCAAAGTGTGAAAGAACAATTCGACCTTCATCAACGGAGTGAGGTAAGGTAAATTTGTATCACCACCAACAAGACAGTGTCGACCACCACTACCCAAAGAACCAAATACAGATTACCGTTTTTAATTTACAAATATACTCGTACGAGTACTCGTACTACAACTTTTATTTCGATCAACTATCAGTTAAATGAAAATCAGTCCAACTACCCATCCGTAGTCTACCATGAGGAAGCATATGACACTGGAACCACGTCGGCATGTGAATAATGTGCTGGTGCAACTTCAGCTGTGTATGTGTATGGATTGTAGATACTTTGTACCACTGGAGCGGCAGCATAGGTTTTTACGATTGGAGCAGCAGCATAGGTCTTCACGACTGGGGCAATAATTGGTTGAACCACATGAGTTGAATCATGGACAACAGTGGAACTTTGGTGAGACACAGCAGTTGGTATACTCTGAACGATGGCACCAACCTTGGCCAGAGAGTGTTCCTGGACAATGGGTGTAGAGTATACTACCGGAGTTTCCAAGATTCCTGGACGGGCAGTAGCTACTGCAACAAAAGCAAACAACACCACCTGTATAATTAAAAAAAAAAAAAAGAATATTTCGTTAACCCTTGTTTATCTGTGACTCTAAATCTTAGCCAACTTACCAATTTGAACATTTTGATTTGGATTTTGTCTAAGAGGTCTGTGTTGCCTGAGGAGAGACGTTAATTGATACCTTAACCCATGCGGTTAACCATTTTTATACAAAATTAAAGAAAAAACGTCGAACTCGTCTGTTAGGTTTTGCTTAATGAATTCAATTTGAAAATCCCCAGCCAGAGATACAATAATGAATACTTTTCGCTATTGGAATTGACCGTGAATTTGGTTTAATTGTCTCGGCCGAATTTTTCGCGCATTTTTTCGTGTCTGTGTTTCAAAAAAAAAAGTCTGCTTTGGGTAGTAGCTCAGACATGGTTCGTGGAGTTCATGGATTTGCCAAAGAATTGTTGTTACAAAATTTGAAAAATTGCTTTTTTCTTTAATAAAACTAAGTAACCGTTGGTTACAGTGTTATATGCAAGCAACCATAATGTGCGCAGAGATACATAAGAGGTTTGTTTGCCCAATAAGTACTTACTATGACAAGGCGATGAATTTTGTTAGCAAATAGATGGTGATTGTTAATGATGGTTGTTTTGATGAAAATAATTCGAAATCTCATCATAAAAAATATGATTTACTGGACAGAATAACGATAGTAGTTTGGGGCTGTCGAAATGGAATGACTAAGTGACTAAGGATGGCAATGATGAGTATAAGGCCTCGTAGAAGTAGCATCTTCCGACAGGTGCTGGTTCCTTAAATGACGAGAATGAGCCTCTGCAGCCGAACATCTTGCAGCTCTGCTAATAAGTCCTACTTCACGCCTCCCCGTGGCGCCATCTGGGAATCTCACTAGAGGTTGCGAAGTGAAGGGGGCAAATGGCGAGTTTCCTGCGCCATTAAACAGGATTAGTGTCGGAAAAACAAAACAAGACCGCTCACATCCCGGAACGGGTTACTGGCTTCGGTGTAACCGACCCCTCGTCCTAGGGGCACTCAAAGTGGAACTGGTCCACCAGGTTGGGGGTTGTGCCACCGGGGTAACTGCCCGGCCATTTAAAAAAGATTAAGTTACGAAGCATCAACAAGCCTCGGATATGGACGGATCTACTGTTGACAACCCACGCAAACGATTTAAGGACAATGAGCTTCGGATATGCACGTGGAATGTTAGATCCCTTAATAGACCACGTGCAGTCGAGCAACTAGCGGAGGCCCTAGACTGCTGCAAAGCAGACATAACCGCCATCCAAGAAATGCGATGAAAAGGGACGGACAAAAAGAAGATGAAAAACTTCGACATCTACTATGGCGAAGCAGCACCTATTTGGATACGGATTTGTTGTCGGAGGCAGACTAAGACAAGAAGTCCTCAGCTTCCGGCATGTAAGCGAGCGCCTCGTAGCAATCCGCATCAAGGCTAAATTCGCCAACATAAGCCTCCTATGCGCGCATGCCCCTACAGAGGAGAAAGATGACGACACCAAGGATGCCTTCTACGAGCTCCTCAACAAGACCTACGAGCAATGCCCTAGCTATGACATTAAAATTGTCCTCGGTGATTTTAATGCAAAGCTAGGAAGAGAAGGTATCTTTGGTGGAACAATCGGAAAATATAGCCTGCACAATACTACCTCCGATAACGGATTCAGGCTAATCGACTTTGCGGCGGGGCGAAACATTGTCGTGGCTAGCACGCGGTTCCCACATCTCGACAAACACAAGGGGACTTGGAGAACTCCTGATCAATCAACAGTCAACCAGATTGATCACATTGCGATCGACGCAAGACACTCCTCCAGCATTATGGATGTCCGTACGTTCCGAGGAGCCAACATCGACTCGGACCATTACCTTGTTGTAGCCAAGGTACGGTTGCGGATATCCCAAACTACGCCAAGACAAACTAATGCTGTGGGAAAATTCGACGTCAGACGGCTACAATCGCAAGAGATCGGCAAGTCCTTCTCCGATCGAGTGTCTCTTAATCTCTTAAGAGGTCCAATGCCGCCAGCATCAAGCATCGAAGACCATTGGAAACACTGCCAAAACGCCATCAGAGATGCCGCCTCTGATGTGCTGGGTCTCACTCGTCCACCACAACGAAACCCCTGGTTCGATGATGAATGCCGGCAAGCACATGCAGCTAAGCAAGATGCATATAACGCGGCGCTGCTTAGAAAGACCAGAGCTGCTCATGAGCTCTATGAGCGAAAGAGGAGAGACGAGCACCGGCTTCTCAGGAGGAAGAAGAAAGAGCATGAGAAGCGCGCGATCGAGGAAATTGAGAGATGCTACTCCAGGAATGAGGTTAGGAAGTTTTACCAAAAGGTAAACATAACATGCCACGGAAACAAACCCCCAATCGAATCCTGTAGAGATGAACAAGGGAACATCGTAGTAGAACCGCAGTCGATGCTGAGGATTTGGAAAGATCATTTCTGCAGAGTGTATAACGGTGATGACGGACCAAATACCGCTGTCAGGCAGAATCAACCTTTCAACCTGGACGATGATGACCAACAATTCCGTCCACCCGACCTGGACGAAGTGAAGATAGCCATATCGAAGCTTAAGTCCAACAAAGCTGCTGGAGCGGATGGCCTGACTGCCGAGCTCTTCAAAGCGGCAGGCGATGACTTGGTAAGGAGCATACACCAACTCATCTGTAAAATATGGTCGGACGAAAGTATGCCCGATGAATGGAACCTCAGCATTGTTTGTCCAATTCTCAAGAAAGGACACCCTCTGAACTGCGCCAACTACAGAGGCATCAGTCTCCTTAATATCGCATATAAGATCATATGCGCCGTATTGTGTGAACGCCTGAAGCCGTTCGTCAACAACCTGATAGGTCCATATCAGTGTGGCTTTAGGCCAGGAAAGTCCACCATCGACCAGATATTCACACTACGGCAGATCTTGGAGAAGACCCATGAGCTTCAGATCGATACCAACCACCTATTCATCGATTTTAAGGCCGCGTATGACAGCATCTATAGAGACGAGCTATATAGAGCAATGTCTAGTTTTGGCATCCCTGCCAAACTCGTCCGTTTGTGCAGGATGACGATGGAGAATGCACGCTGCTCCATCAAGGTCGGTAAAGATCTCACCGAGACCTTTGATGTCCAGAAAGGATTTAGACAGGGTGATGCGCTGTCATGCGATTTTTTCAACATCGTACTTGAAAGAATAGTGCAAAACTCACGAGCAAACACAAGAGGCACATCTTTCAAAAGTCCGTCCAACTACTCGCATACGCCGACGATATTGACATAATCGGGAGAAAGCAGCGTGATGTCAGTGGTGCTTTCGCGAGTATTGAGACGGAAGCGGCGAAAATGGGATTAGCGATCAATGAGGGCAAGACCAAGTATATACTGTCAAGCAAAAAGGACAACCAATACCGACGTCTCGGGCAGAACGTCACCCTCGATAGAAATAACTTTGAGGTAATTAAGGACTTTGTCTACCTAGGCTGAGATCAAGCGAAGAATAACTCTTGCCAACCGCTGTTTCTTTGGGTTAAGAAGGCAATTGAGTAGCAAAGCCCTCTCTCGGACAACAAAAGTTTCCCTATATAAGAATTAATAATCCCGGTCCTGCTCTATGGCGCAGAGGCATGGACATTATCAAAAACGGATGAGGGTGTTCTTGGTTGCTTCGAGAGAAAAATTCTTCGGGCGATCTTCGGTCCCGTTTGCATTGACGGTGAGTGGAGGAGGAGATACAACGACGAACTGTATGAACTGTACAGCGACATGGACCTAGCCAGAAGAGTGAAGATCCAAAGACTGAGATGGCTGGGTCATGTAGAGCGCATGGACACCAATGCTCCGGTCCGAAAAGTCTTCGAATCCGCCCCCGAGGAACAGCGCAGTAGGGGTAGGCCAAGACTCAGGTGGCGCATGCAAGTGGAAGAGGACCTCAGCCAACTTAGCGTGCGAAACTGGAGGCAGCTAGCCAGGGATTGAGCTGGCTGGAGAAGATTGTTGACTGAGGCCCAGGTCCACCCCGGACTGTGGCGCCACCTAAATAATAATAAATAGTAATAAAATTTAAGAGTTCAGATATGTTCTTTGTGTTCCCAAATTGACTCGAACAGTGACTCTTTGGTCAAGTAATCCTTAAACGCTTCCTTGAGTGAAGAAGTATGTTGGCGATGAGGATTATCTTTGGTGACTAACCTTTTATTGAACTGCAAGCTGGTCCACAAACCTCCAGCGTACTTAAATTATTAGTTCGAATAATGCCGTTTTATGGCACAAGCTAGATTTTTGAAATTACTCTATTGAACGTTGAGTCACGTGTCGCAGATCGATCGTCATACATATAACAGCTTAGATGCAATGTATCAAATTCATTTGTTTTAGATTTCCAAGCATTTTAGTAGCTCATTGCTTGGATGTAGTCATACCAGATTTCACGATCACATCGTAAAATACTTGCTACATTAAGAGAAACGAAACGTTTACGAAGAATTTCGTAGATAATTTAGTGCACCATTTACGACACACTGCTTAATGTGAGTGGTTATAGTTTAGTCTCTAGTGAGATTTAATAACCAACAATTAGCTAAGAATGTTAAATTTCGTAAATCCGGTTGAAGTCGAAATCAAGTGACGTTAACAGTCTTCGGAAGCAAAACTTTTAAGTATCCAGTAAAAAATATAACAAACATTCGAATAAAATCAGAAGTAGGAATTCCAGACAGGTTTTCAGAAGTGGTCCTTATGAAATTTTACTTATAGATAGATAAAAAACAATTGTAAATTGCGTAACCCGTGAGAGAAATAAGCATAAATTGTGACATCGAATTCAACTCGCTTACTTACCCCTTGAGAATGGAATATTTAATAGGTGTCGTACTCTCATTCCTAACCTCAGCAATCTCCGTAGTACTGGTCAAGACTCCGTAGCTCGTCTGGCTGGTTGTTGCTACCCTCCCGCCAACGAACTAGGAAAATAATAAGTATCGTATTGCCCTATACTTGTCATAATTTAACAGTGCGACCTCGGAAAACTTCTCTGCATCTGGATGTGCTTTCGAGTTAATTTCTTTAAACTTTCAGACCGAGCATCAACGCGAAAGACAATACAACAAGTATAACAAGTCGTGATAGTCAAATTTAATACCGTATACAGAGCTAATATATTCGGAGCTGAGGTATTAAAATTTGCTCAGCACTATCGGGGTGTTTAAATAGAGATGGAAGTTGTTGACCTTTCGATGCGTTAGTAGCTTCTTTTTTCCCAATGGTTCACAGAAAAGACCTGAATCTGGAGGTAAGGAATTTATCACCCGGCCACGTAATTATTTTTTGTGACACCTTAAAATGAAAAGGGACAACAACGTTCGCGTCTCGATATGAAATGTTCGCACCTTGATCAAATGCAGCCGAAGAACTAAGGCTCAGGATAGGGCAAATATAACCCCCATTGGAAGTGATTCCACGACCATATTAGAAGAGGTGGTCTATACTATCTACTCAATTTATTCCATTTTTTCCAAACTTCTATTAGGTAGCAAACCCTCTAATTGCACTCAGAAGATAACATGGTAAGATTGTTTGGCCGAAAAAAAAGCAGAAAGCTTTGGAAATATTAAAACGGAGTATAGTACAAGCGGCGCGAATAATTCTGTCTACAGATGTTGCGCTTTCAAAACTCTTGACCGTCCCATGAAGCTTTAAAGCCAAGTAGAAAACGATGCGCTGACCATACTTTATCAATCCCAAGCAAACTCATTTACTTACAACTACAGTATGGAATTCCAGCCTACGATTAAACATTGCAATACAGATGCCTTATCACATGTTCCAGTAGGGCCAGATACGACTTCGATATTGTAGAAGATTTGGAGAGTTGTCCTCTTTATGCCGCGCTAATTGGAAATTATACAATGAGGAATGGAGGACAGATCGATTGAAAGAGATCGTAATTTCATATAGAGTAGAAGCCTGTTTTAAGTTGAGTTATACAGCCATACAGGAGTGTCATTGGGGTTGTTTTCTGGACGATACGTCTACTTTCCCAGTATGAAACATCAAACAGACAAACTGGCAGCAGGTGGCTGCATCTACCAAGAAGTGTTTTCAAACCGTAGAAAGAGTACAACCCCTGGTATCAAGCATAGTAGCCATAAGTAAGGATTCATTTGTATTTTGCGGTCAATTCCAAAGGATTGAGAGAGGAACTTCAATTAATGTTTGCCTTCGAAGAGTTTGAAAAGCGTTGTTAACGAACAATGGCACACAAATTACAGCACAGACTTTCAAGGAGTTTTATAATTACCACTCATTCCGGGATTTGACAGCAATTTTGATTCACAGAGCGTGAGCGAGTATATCAAACCGAAAAAGGAGTACCTACAAGCATTTTTGGTATTAAGACTCAAGACAAATGCTTTAGGCGTAATCAAGACAACAGGAGCATCTCTTTCGAGACGATAAGCAAATCATTGCAGAAGGAGTTAACAGTCGTGTGTTAATTCAATTGTTCCATCATTTTATCGAGATGGCAACGAGATAGATGCCAGCAAAAGTGAAGTAGAAGATACCTAATCCTCGAGTGAAGTTATTACCACCAATCCGGAATTTGGAAGCGATCCGAATGTATTAGTACTACAGATACTATCGTTTTACCAGCAATTTTTCCTGAGTTTATAAGACAAGAGCACCTTAAGCTGGGAAGTGGAATTATACAAATTGATATTTCAAATATGCAACGGCCTGTGGACCATCGACGACATCGCCGATTTGTTAACTGGATGTTGGATCGCCAGGACAATTTGTGAACGAATTTGATCTTTTCCGATGAAGTCCATTTTTGGATGGATGGATGGATGGATGGGTATGTAAATAAACAAATTATGTCGTTTCTGGGGACCGGAAACATACGAAATTTAAGAAAAAACCAATGTTTCCCAAAAAGTCACTTTATTGTGCGGATTATGGGTTGGCGACGGCATCATTGGCCTCTACTTTTGCGAAAATGAGGCTGGAGAGACAGTTAAAGTGAATGAGAAACAGTACCGCAACATGGTGACCGGCTATTCCTTTTTAAAAATTGAATGAATTGGGTCCGGACGATCTTTGATTCCAACGGGATGGTTCTATTGCCCATACAAGCCATCAATCAATCAATTTATTGTGTACGAAATTTGAAGATCACATTATTTCGGTTAGAGGAGAAGTTGATTGGCATCGGAGTTCATGCGATTTTACACTATAAACCTCACCCTGTGGGATTATTTGAAGAGTAAGGTCCATGCCAATAACGACAATTCAGGATCTCAAACATAACATCCAGACTGAAATTGCGGCCATTGACTCACATATTCTTCAACAGAAGAAGCCGTGGTGGTCACATGAACGATGTTGTTTTCCATTCATAATTGCTGTTTACTGAACTTTACAAATAAATGAAATTCTACATTAACTTCACTATTACTGTGTGTTTAAGTTAATAAAAATCTTCCATTAGACACTATCGGAATCGCTAGCGCATGCACATAGTAGTGTGAGATTTTTGCTCACTAAATACACCTCCCTACTCGTTTGGCAGGTTACCTTTCAGTGAGGTTTCGTTGTAAGTCGTAGCATATTGTGTAATGGACAATTTCTCTTTGAATTTTTAGATCAGGTATCAAGGTATTTACGAACTGAGTTTTTGAGGAAAGGCAACTAACTCGTTTTTCTGTTTGTGAAATTTACATGAAGAAATTTGGTCTCATTGAGGGCTATCCGTCGGGCTCTTGTCCATTCATATAGGTACTTTGTCGAGAGTGCTTTGTAATTTCACCGTTGTTTGTTATTTGTGCCATCAAACGTAGAAATTCCCACTTGTTAGGGTATGGCTCAAGTATATAGGAGATACAAAAGTGGGCCGAAAATACCTTTCTTCGGTACGCCGGCTAAAATTTCTTTGAACTGCGATACTTCGTTTCCGAGTCTGATACAGAAAAGACTATTCATGGAATATTTTGCCAATATACAATATAAAAGCTCAGGGCTAAGACCTGTCGCTATAAAAAGTTCAAAGGTTTACGATGCATCAAGGATACAAGCGGTACAAGCTTTCCATATAAATATCTGAAAATATTTTTCGGAATCCATGACAGAAATACATGAATTGATCGACTTTCTCATTCTGGAAACCATTTCCATTGTAATTCGGCTCCCTACGGAAAGAAGTGGTTGGCTTAGGAGAATTTTTGAACAATCTGGCTGGAATGAAAAGTTCAAACACACAACTTTAGTTTTATGAATTATGACCAAATTATACCCAGCAAAGAATTTTCCCAGTAAGTCTAGATCTCAATTTGTATTTGCGACTAAATCTAGAGGACTATCAAAACAGATCAAAAATAGTATTGGTGCTAGTACTGAACCTTCTGGCACACCCATTTTAAGGTTTCGTTCTATTTACAAATAGAGCTGCAGTATTTTTATTTTCCTATATAAATTTGAGTATATCTGTTGGCGAACAAGCATCCTTAGCATGGCATACTCTCATCCGGCTATGTTTTAAAGACTGGTACATGCTCCTTACTAACATAGTCGCCACGTATTTCGTTAGCTCTCGCAGTCTTTTACGAGTATACCTTAAATTTCTTTATCGCTACACAAACATCTTCTTGCCCAGTTTGATGACCGTAATCTTCGTTGAATGGTTTATTTTGCTTACCAGCAGGAGTTATTCTTTAGACTGTGCCTCCGCTATTACGTTTCCATCTTTATCACTGCATTCCTCTTATTTTTTTTTTAGCAAATTACTAGTGGGGTGAAAAGTAACCTCCTTGGGAATGAAAAAATTTTTTTTTTTTAAATGTTATTTTACTTTATTCAATAAAGTCCCCTTTTAGCTTGATACACTTATTCTAGCGATTTTCCAACTTCTTGATCCAGTCCGAAAAGTCTGCAAAATACTCCTCCGTGGCGTCGATGAGCTGAATTTTCTATTTACTCGTATGAGCCATCTTTTGAGGTTTGGGAAGAGATAATAGTCCGAGGGAGGCAAATCGGGCGAAAAGGGTGGATGCGACAGTAATTGGAGCCGTAAAAAATTGATTTTAGCCGTGGTTGCGATGCTCTTATGCGCCGGCGCATTGTCTTACAAAAACAAAATGTTTTTTTCGCTTCATGTGAGGCCGTTTTGCAGCGATTTCGGCCTTCAATCGCTCCAATAATGCACAGTAATACTCGCTGTTGATGGTTTTTCCTTTTTCCCAGAAAACCGGCGCCATAACCTTTCCGACCCATTAAGCCTCCCTCGGCCGCTTCGGAGCACTCGGGCCGGCTTAAGTCCATTACCGGGCACTCATTCTGTTCTCTGGTGTGTAATAGTGGATCCAGGTTTCATCAACAGTTACCAATCGACGCCAAAAGTCCGCCCGATTCCGCATCAGCAAGTCCAAACACTCTTTCGAAGTGCTATCGCGTTCGTGTTTTTGGTCGAGAGTGAGCATGCGCGGCAATCAGAGGCAGGATACTAATATTTGTGGTATCTACTAGCTCGCGCACCTTCACTTTCCGGTCAGCCAACACCATTTCATGTATTTTTTGACATTGTCCTCTGTAACCGCATCGGAGGGCCTGCCGCTGCGGACTTGACCACGAAACTCTCGAAACCAATATTTGACGGTGTAATCTGACGGAGCATTAGCCCCATAATATTTATCCAATTTTGCTTTTGTTTCCTTCGCCGTTTTGCCTCTCGAAAAATTCTGTTTTATGAGAGAACGAAAATCGTTTTTATCCATACTCAACATCCATATCCAAACACGTCAACAACAATCAACTGTCAAAACAAGGCACCATAACCTTTTTTGCAGTAGCAGCGCATTCTGGCGGTCAAGGAGGTTACCTAGTATTTTAAATTTTTAGTAGAACGTTCGAAGATCTTTTCTGCTGCAGCATCTGTCCACGTTTTCGTTCAAGTTCTTCTTTGTTTCTTTCCGATGTATATTCAGTATGGATGTCTCGTGTTTCGCCACATTTCCTTACCCGCCTTTAGATATTCTTTCCTTGTAGTAGTTTAGTAAATCTGAGCACAACCGATGCTGCATATGTGATCTACTGACATCGGTATTCGTTTCTTGATGGTGCCGGCGTAGAACTTGAAATGTCTTCTTGATCGAGGTTCGAGTAGTGTCGTGCGAATTATGTTTTTAGTTTCGGCGCCTCTTTCATAATTGGCGATAAAATCCTTCCTTTCCTTTGTCGGAGCGAGGCGCCTATTAGGCTTATGCTGGGAAATTAAGGCTTGGTCCGGATTATAATTAAATGTTTGAAGCTCAAGATCTTGCCTTAGGCTTTCGTTTACATAGTTCTGTTACTCATCAGTTAATAATAAAGATTTGAGTGCAACATCTTTGCGATCATCTCAATTTCGTTGGCTTGTCTAGATGAAGAAGAATCGTCGTAAGATCTGAGCTTTCAATCGATCGAGATAGTTCAAATAAGGCCACAGATTATTCTTTTTATGATACTGTCATTCAATATGGTGATTTCATCCCGTTGAACATCCAATATAACTCAGTGGTACCTGGGTAGTTCTGAAAGCGTAGTCACATTTGCGTAGTGACGATAGGCCTTATAGTCACGTGACGACCTACCATGGTGTAGAACATCGCATTTACTCAGGCGGAGCGATGTGTTCTCACCAGAAACTTTTTATTATGAGTTAGAACACTCCCACAGGTACTATAGGTAGTATGTAAACGTAGATGCAATAAGTTGTTTTGTGATTCTGATGGCGAAGATGATAAGTCTGCGAATGCGAGAGAGACCCAATCACAAGGTTCATTTGTGGGAATAGTCTAAAAGGCATATTGGTATGTCCACAATGTAGTCGCGCCATTTATAACGTCGCTCGTCAATTATAGCACGTATTCAGGGCCCGTAAAATTTGTTACACGACAGTCATATTGTGTTCAGTATCCGTTTTGACAATCTATTATAGTGCACATGAATACCTACATATATCTTTCAGATAAAGTGATTTACTTAGTGCTCTTCGCACTGACATGGCAATAATTGTTTCTACATCCCTGGAAGCGCACGTACGTCATCTCAATTAACTTAAATTTCGAAATACTCTCAATTATTCGTATCTGCCCCATACCAATCTCAGCCCTATCATCAGCGGTACGAAAAATCGGCACAACCTACAGACACACGTAAGTCTAATTACCTCACATCAATACCTGAGATAAGTGTTAATGAAAAATAAATCTCTAGACCTTTACCTCTAAATATGAACGCAGCAGTTCCAATTCTCCGGCCATATCCAGAGATCACCATGGTATCTTGCAACATGCGTGCAATGTCCGCGAATGTGTGTACCTGAAATATTTTCACGGTCAGTAATGCTGTAACGCACGTAATAGACCGTGCGTCGACCAGAAATTCATTCCATAACACAGTACCTGCACCTGGTGAGTAGTGTGAACAGACCAAAAGCGGGTTTCTTGTTTCGCCAGCAGCAATGCCGATGTTTATGACTCAGCCCATCCATCAGAGACTTGTGGTTAGGGGGCTACAGATACTTTTGATTTCGTTGGATACCCGACTACTACATGCCTCATTTGACGCCAAATTGAGTATAAAAATGGTGTTGCAGATGGAAGTAAGTATCAATCGAAATCATTTCTCATTCAACACAGACCTCCTAAACAAAACTAAACAAAATCAAAATGTTCAAGTTGGTAAGTGAAGTTTTAGACGTTGAAGTTGAAGATGTATTCATTAATCTTTGTCTTTTAATTTTACAGGTGGTGTTGTCTGCTCTCCTCGTCGTAGCTGCTGCCCGTCCAGGACTCTATGAATCATCTCCATTGGTGTACTCTGCTCCTCTAATTCAGGAGCATAGCTATGCTAAAGTTGGAGCTATTGTTAAGAGTATACCATCAGCGGTATCGCATCAAAGTTCAACTGTTGTGCACGATCATGCCCATTACGTTGAACCAATTGTTGCACCCGTTGTGAAGACCTACGCTGCTCCAGTGGTTAAAACTTACGCTGCTCCATTGGTGCAGACCTACCATGCCACTCCCATTGTCAATACTTACGCTGCACCAGTATTGAAGACTATTGCTGCTCCAGCTCATTACACTTATGCTGCTCATTCTCCAGTGGTTTCCGCGTGGTAAAATATCTGACGGCTAGTTGGACTGACTGTTTTTATTTTTTCGATTGTTCGTTATTTGTGATCTTTTACAAGAAAATAGAAAGAAAAGAGAAGAAAAAAGTTTAACGAAGTGGTTTTGATAAGCTTAAAGGCCTAAAGTAATGAAAGTGAAATGTTTAAAAGGTATCTGCGGGGTCATTGGGTTGTTTTTGCATTGCATTCACTACCGCTTGAATGGTTTGGTAACTTGTGACTGGTTTATCTCTTTCAGTGCTGATGTAATAGCCATTACAATTTTAGGAATTGTAAATGAGTGGCCGGTTTTCTCAATTTGAAAGTATGGCTTCATTCTTTATTTAGCGGGATATCAGCAAATAGATTTTCTCATCAAGCTCTAACGCTACTATAATACTGGATGTATTTAACGTGACATAGATCATACAATTTGAATCGAGAAGCAGGGAACTATATGAGGCTGTTATAGAGTAAGGCCTTGCTCTAATAAGAACGGATAACCTTATAGGAAACACTGTTTTACTTGTATCAACATCTACTAGCATTCAAAGAGAGATCTTATAGCTGGAGTTTCAATTCTCGATTGATTATTACAATAGATTATGAAGACATAAATATTTAAACGATGTGTATCTCTGAGTGAAGTAATATGGTGGCAGAGCTACTGCTAGCAATGCACCGGCAGCACTCATGCCTCTGCACGATCTTAAACGATCTTAAAAGCATCGACCTGGTAAGAACCTGATACAGAACGCTAAGATTGCGCAGTCGAGTTATGTACTTGATGTCTAGTTTAACATAATCGATAAAACTCATCACAATGCATGGTTCAGCTCTAATTCTCTGTGACAGAAGCTATTAGAGGAGTGTTACGAACCGTGCACTTAAAGTGGATATAGAGATAATTGGTTTTCAGGGAGGAAAACAAAGTGAGAAGAGCTCTCGATTGAAACTATGAAGAAGTATACGTCGAATTCTGCCCTGAATACTACTAGAAAGCAAGCAGAATATATCCAAGACACTAACCTCACAGAACACAGAAGTCCGAAGGTTGACTGATTATATAGAGAGAGTCTAAATGAATTATCAAATATGTTATCGTCTTTCAGAAATCAATCCATCTGCATGATATAAAATGCAATCCAAAATTTCTTTCGATAAAATAAGTCTTTCCTGGGAAGATGAGTAAACGCCTTAATGATATAGGGCCTGCTGTATCAGCATCTACCAGATCAGCAGCGAATACCATCATATGACGCAAACATAGGTTGCACACAGTGCTTTGATATATCATCATCATTCCCATAACAAACTTTGTATCTAGCGCGGTGCAAATTTGTCCCGGGACCCAAACATGGCATAGTAAATTTGCATTCTCGAACTTGATAGGAAGTGATTAAATGGTTCATCAGAGACTAAGTAGAGCCATGTAGTCGAGGCTAAATCGAGAAGATAATTGGTTTTGTCATAGCCATATACATCGAAAGTAACCTTCTCAGTGGCAAGACAAGGCGACCTTCTTAAGTCCAAAGAAGTTTGTTATAAGGAATGACACCAAAATTCTTAGCTTCGTTTGAAAACCTGTCGGTGATGCATTCCACTAGATGTATTAGACAAAAAAGCTTCTTCCTTCTCATAAAGAAAACCAGCTCACTTTTAGAAGATCGAGTGGAATGAAATTTCCAGGGGACAAATTGTGGATTCCATTATAGGCTTGGAATGATTCAATAGACGGAACAGCTACATCTAAATATAGTTGAGCGTAGAAAGAGACTAACTTACACCACTGCAGTGGAGAAGTTTGGTCTCTGAACAACCTAATATGCCATCAAAAGTTTGGTTATCAAGAGCGCTCTTGATACGAGTATCTATGCCCTGTGTGTACCCAATCCTTTCGAGTGCCCTATAATTCTACTCACTCGATGTATTTCAGCATAGAAGAAAACGGACGGATATCTTTGAAGCTCTTGGCGAGTGTACAAATATTTTTTCCGATTTCAAAAGTAAAAAAAAAAACAACACATACAGCGATACATTTTTGATGAACATTTTAATTCATTATAAAGTTTGGACTTTGCCATTAATCGTGAAAAACAATATCTTTTAAATGGCCGCCTCGGGAAGATTCGCAGCATGCGATTCTTTTGAGGTAATTTTTAGCGACTCTTTCGCACCCTTCGGGCGGTATCTCGGCCATAACTTGAGTAATGTTGGTTTCTAATGCGTCTTAAGTTCGGGGATTATTCTCGTAAACATGGTCTTTTAGCCCCACAAAAACAAATCGAATGGTGTCAAATCGCATGATCTTGGTGGCAAATTGAAATCGCCAAAACGTGAAATTACGCGACCAGGAAACTTCTCACATAATGAAGCCATAATTGGTGGTGTTGTATGGCTTGTTGCCCCATATTGTTGGAACCAAATATCACCCAAGTCATGATCTTCAATCGCCGGCCAAAAAAATCGGTTATCATTCGACCATATCGCTCCCATTGGCATCTTCGAAGAAATACGGACCAATAACATCTTTCGACCATAGAGCACACCAAATAGTCAGTTTGTCTGGATGAAACGATCACTTGTGGGTGTTCTGAGCCTCATATGCGGAAATTTTGTTTGTATACATACCCATCGAGTGGGAAATGTGCCTGTTGTTCGAAAAATCGGTGTTATTCCAACACCCAAGAAGCGTACCAACGGCTTTGTTAATGGTCAGCAGGCTTCAATTGTTGCATAAGTTGAACTTAGTAAGGATGGAGATGAAAGCCCAAATGCAAAATACGCCATAGTAAGGTGTACGACACATTCAATTGCTGCGAACGCCGGGAAATCGATAAATTCGGATCATCAGCAACACTTGCATTTACTGTAGCAATATTTTCGACTGAGCGTGCATTTCGCTGATGCACAGGCCTTACGACATCAGTAAAGCTTCCACTCTCTTCAAATTTCTTCACAATTTTACCGATTCCTTGCGTAGTCGGTCAATTATGACGACCATAATTATCGCCCTGTATAATCTTCCTTTTACTAAAACAAGATACATTATATGTCAGTCGACATATATAGGTAGAAGGAGTAATGTATAGGTGGTAGATGCTCCTCGCACAAAAACATCCATACATGCTAGCAGGATATAAGCAGCTCCGCATTTCAGGCAGAAATTTGCGCAATACACCTTTGAATTCGAGAGAATCTAAACAAAACACTCATTGACACTCATTTGTGTTGCTCATGTTGTCATTTTTGTCACATCTGAACGGGGCCTACGGTTAATCGCCGAGTCCGAACGGCACTCCTTAGAAGCTTTTCATAGGCAATTTTACTTTCGGGACTTTGCCATTGCCCGCCGAAAGGGTGATGGCGATTTAAAAAATTGTTGGTGACCCAGCTAGGAATCGAATCCACACTCTCTGCGTGATCGTCCAAAGAGCTAACTATCATCCATCGCCACACTTATCTAAAAAATAAAAACATTTATATTCTTTCCAACAGAAAGGCAGCCCTACTTGCAGTTAACGCCTTTGAAATAAAATCAGAACTGGTCTGGACTGCCTTCAACTCGTACAATTACTGGCCATCACAAATGAAGTCCATCTTATTTGGGTGCCAGGACATAGTGGATACGAAGGCAACGAAAAAGCGGAAGAGCTCACCTGATGACCATGGGCATAGGACAGGACAACATACGCAGACTGTACAACGAGGACGTGGAAACAGCAAAACACATACTATGTGACTGCAACAGTTTAATCAAAACACGTCAACGTTACCTAGGTCGATTCTACCTCGAAACGGGGGACATAGCTGCCAGCTCACCTAAAGAGTTAGCTGCCTTTCTTACCACCCTTGGCCGCAATGATCTAGGAGTTATTATACGCCCTCTCTTAGCAATCCTTAGCAATCTAATCTAATCTAATACTTCTTCTTTTTTGAAATGACAGATCACGATCTTTCAGGCCTAACAAACCGCATTATTGGAAGTTGTATGCATTATAATAAATAGACAGCATTAGATGTTGAAAGCAATAAATATCTTTTCGTATTCATCAGAGCCCATCTTAGGATGCCATAAGGCAATTTCATATTCGCCATACCGAACACAGTCTCACTGGTAAGGGACTCAGAGTATGAGAGTCACGATGGCAATGAAATAATGGAACACAAAGCAAAGTCAGGTAGGCCGTCTATTTATCGGACCTTGTCCAAGCCTTACCTACAGTCATAAAGACTGAGAACATATTCGATCGACCAAAGTTATTGGTTACGCTATAAGGTTTTGATACAGACCCAGAGCAAATAGTCAAGTGGTGTCAAATTTCATGATCGCGGCTGCTAATTGATGAACGCTCGCCGTGAGATGACCCTGTCGCCAAATTTCTCCTTCACGACTTTGAGTGTTGCGTCGCTTGTAGGGCATGTAGCACCGTCTTGTTGAAACCACAGTTCGGATATATCGATGTTGTCGAGCTCTGACTGCAGAAGGTCGGTTAACATCGCTCCATACCTGAAACTGTTGACGGTAACGGCGTCACCTTCCTCATTTCGAAAGAAATAAGGTATGTTTTCTTTCTCTGTCTATTTTGGAGGGTATATCTGTCAATATATTTTTTTGTTTTTTTTTTGTCCCATGGAAATGCTCTGACTTGACTTGGTTTGTTCGCTTCAAAAGTTGTGATTTTGCGATCGACAACAACCGTTAGAAAAAAAATCAAAAAATCTGAGAAACAGAATAGTACGCAGTATCAGATGAAGACTCGACTCAAACAGAAGAACATCTCGCAGAAGTATTAAAAGTTCATCGTGCAACTGCTTCCAAACGTTAAATAGGCTGCAGCCTTTCCAAAAAGAAGAAAAATGGGTTACAAATCAATTGAAAGAAACGGACATCGATAGGCGTGAAACTATTTCAGGAATTTAGCTTGATCGGCAAAAGATAATTTTTTTTGCATCGAATTATTGCTGGCTATAAAAATTGGTTGAATGGTTAGACCCAGGAAAACCATCAACTTCACAACCACCATCCCCGGAACGAAGGATTTCCTATATATTTTGTGGTACCAGAAGGGAACCTGGTGAAACCATTACTGAGAATGAGAATTCCGTCAAAAACTAATAAAATTGAATTGAGCATTGAAGTAAAAACACCCAGAATATTCCCATTGACCATTGCGGTCTTAGTACCGAAATAACCGTTCCGAACGAAAATGCGGAATTGGATGAGTGTGTTCAAAGGACACTGACTAGAGCACTCTCCTCGAATTCGCTCAACCCACCGTCCAACAGAAATCTGTCAAACGAGGAGATTGACAGGTATCTGAAACTAATGGACGAAACAATTAAACGAACAATGGACACAACGATACCACGGTATCAATACACTGACAACGAAGACTTGTTCCGCAATTCAACTATAGACGCACTTCACCGACATAAAAGTAGACTGCTGTCAAGACTCAAAACCTTGTACAGACAGTTTACTGACAGACACAACCCGGAGATTTTGACATTAAGGTCGTCGATCAAAAACCTCCAAACATTAATAAAATAAAATTGCAGAGCTTCTATAAGTTTGTATTGGAACAATAAAATTCGGGCTGTAAACACCAACAACCCGAATATGTTCCCGCAAATAAATAAAATATTTCGGAGGAAAGATCAAAACGACCTTTCATGTCTAAAAATCGCTCGAACGACTGACAACGAACGCATACTCTCAACAGCAGGCATAGATCCAAATGAAGCTGTTGATGATGACAATTTCTTTGTGATCGAAGATCCACAGGAGAAGGTAGAGGCTATAGGAGCGACTTTCCAGGAAGTGTACAAGACAAATGACATCATTGGTCCCAACCACGACCTGGAAAATCGAATCCTTGTCCACAATTTCTACCTTCGAAATGAAATAGTAAACTGGCGAATCGAGAACTCGGGTTTCACCCAGTTCAGTGACGAGAATATGGCAAATAATGTCATCGCCAATGAAAGGGAACAACCCCCGTTCGACGGAAGAAGGAAGACCTTCACACGATCTTCGACACAATTAGAAGTAAGAAATCAGTGGGAACCGATGGAATACCGAACATTGTGCTTCGACATCTCCCACTAGAAGCGGTGGACATTTATACCACCCTGTTTGACAATGCAATGAATAGTGCACATTATCCAGCGCATTGGAAAACTGCGGTGGTACATCCCATCCCCAAAAGGGATAAAGACACCTCCAATCCGGCGAATCTCCGGTCGATCAGTCTCCTTCCAAACATCAGTAAGGTTTTCGAAAAAGTCATCAATAGTATCCTGACTAAGTGGGTTGAGGACAGAAATTTAGTTCCGGATAATCATTTCGGTTTTAAGGCGGGGCATGACGTTATTCATGCCGCGTCTAAACTGGTTTCTGATATCCAATGGAACAAAGCCAAGAAACAGTGCACTGGTGCCTGCCTGATTGACTTGGAAAAGTCCTTCGATACCGTATGGTTAGAGGGACTCTTCTACAAGTTGAACAGACTGGGCATTAGTAAACCACTGCTGTATATTCTTTTCAATATGCTCACCGATAGACAGTTCATCGTAAAGAATGGCGATGTGACTTCTACTGGTACATTCAACATTAAAAACGGTCTGCAACAAGGTGCGGTCAATTCGCCAATCCTTTTCAACATTTACACAAGTGATCTCATAGGTTCACTTCACCATGCCATAGCGTACGCAGATGACTTAATCGCGTACAGATCAGATTCAAAGATTGAGGTTATAAACATTCTTTTGCAACGTGACTTCGATAAAATTAAACAATATTGCGACGACTGGAAGTTGAAGATCAAGTTTCAGAAGTCGGAAACCATTCTGTTTAGGACGCCTTTGTCTGGGGCCTATATTTTAACAAACATATAGATTTTGTTCTTGCCAGAGCCAAAGGTGCTTTTGCCCTTACAAAGAGACTGTTTTATAGCAGGCAACTCGATGCGAGGGTAAAGGTGATCTGCTTCATGGCTCTTATTCGGCCTATACTTACATTTGGTTGTCCCGTGTGGTTCAACGTAAGAGCAAGTCTTTCGGAAAAGATTCGGGTGTTTGAGAGGGCTTGCCTTAGGGCTTGTCTTCGCTTATACAGAACACCAGAGTCGGAGTTCATAAAATTCTATCCTAATGAGGTCTTGTAGAATAGGGCGAACCTAATAAGAGTGGACAATTTTGTTATTAAGTTGACTCGAAGGCACATTGCAAGATCAATGACCTCGTCGAACAACCTGATCTCCGGGGTTTACTACCCTAATTATTTGTATCATGGGAGAGTTGGCTTTGACGGCTTTATTCCTCCAGAAGCGTTCCTCTACCTCGACATGAAAGGTCTGATCGCGGACAGATTAGCGGTGCCGTTAATCTTCCCCTCGAACAGCTGTGGACAGGCGACTCAACTACGACAGAGACGTCGCACACTGCAGTGCAGAGCGTCTCCGGTTCAGTAGGGTGTTAGGGAGTCGCGACATGAGGGATGTTGCTCGGCAGCACCAACAATTTTGGTGGCTTGTGGGAGAGGAGGAAGCTCCATCGTCGAATTCCTCTAGTACAGAGTAGCTTCATTAGGGAGCAGAGTGGCTCAGCCTAATTCTTTTTAATTTAGGTAGGCTTTAGGTAGGTTTAAGTTAGAAATAAGAGGAAAAAAAAAATTTAAAAAAAACCAAATAATCGAGATGGGTAACAATTTCTGTGTAATACTCTTAAAAAATAAAAATAAAAAATTTTGTATATATTCACAAAACAAAAAAGTAGTAGTATAAGTAGATTGAGTAGTTTGCAGATTAGTTTTTATGCTTAGTCTTAAGTTTTATATATAAACAAAACAAATCCATTTACTAATTTTTTTTTTTTTTAAATAATGAAACTGTTTTCTTAGTTTTAAGTATATTTAGTATTGAATAATATAAAAAAATAATGTTCGTACAGGAAACGAAGTGGTGTAATACAGGAAATAAAGCGCGTTTTCTAGATTTAAAAACTAAGGCATTTAAGATGTTCTACCATGGAACGGTCAATGGACGAAACGGTGTTGGAATCGTTGTTGCAGCGGATCTTTAAAACAACATCGTTGGTATCTTGAAAATAAGCGACCGCTTGATGAGTGTTAAACTCGTCATACACAATGAAACGTGGAACATTGTTAGCGCGTACGCTCCACAAAATGGATGCGACCAATCGGAAAAAGATACATTTTCTCAGAAATATACCTATCGATGAGGTGCTCTTCGTAGGCGGAGATTTAAATGGCCACGTCGGAGAAACAAATGCTGATTATGAGGACTGCCACGGCGGTAAAGGCTTTGGAACCAGAAATTCAGCTGGCGAAGAATCCTTGTAGCATGTAGGGCGTACGGCTTAACCGTCTTAAATACAATGTTTATTAAACATCAACGACATCTCATCACCTATAGCAGGGGAGGCCACGAAACGCAAATAGATTATCACCTCTGCAAAATGTCGATGAGAAACCGTGTTACGGACTGTAAAGTAATACTTGGAGAATCGCTAGTAAGCCAACACCGTCTGCTCATTACAGAATTTTTCACAGCGGAACCACCGAAAACACGGGCATCGTTTGGAAAGCCAAAAATCCGGTGGTATAATCTATCGAAGGAACGAAGCGCAAGATTTATCGCACTGGCTGTAGAAGTATTTCACAATACGAGTATAAACGGTATCGCAGACTCACTTAGCCCGCAAGAAATGTGGAACAGCATACACGAGGAATGTATAACACTCGCAAAGTCCCATCTGGGGTCTTTATCGAAATACCATCACGTCGGCAAAGAAACATGGTGGTGGAATGACGAAACCAAACGAGCTGTGGCCGACAAGAAGAGTGCATTCCAAGCGTGGACAAAATGCGATCGGAGCGACGATATCGAAAAAGCTCGACTGGCTCTTGAATACGAGCGTCTTAAAAAGATCGCAAAGAACGTCCTGGCTCCTGGAAAACCTGTACCAGGAGTTGGAACAAATATCCTCACGATCGGCGGATAGAAGACAAGCTATCCAAGAAGTTCAAACGTCGTACAGTACTGAAATGCCAAATATTTTTAAGCTCGCTGCACAGAGGCGAAAAAATTCAATGGAAATAACCTCGCCGAAATACATCAAAAACGCAGATGGTCGTTTACTAATAAATGAAAAGGAAATTTGTGACCGGTGTCTTGAATACTGCAAGGAGTTGCTTAACAAACAGTTTCCTCGCCGACAGCTGGTCTATTCGAGGAGGAAGTTTCGGACTTTTCAATCGAAGAAAGTATAGCAATCTGAAAAATGAAGCGGGGGAAAGCGGCGGGACCAGACAGCATTCCATCAGAGTTTTGGTCGAAGATGGAGGGGATCGGCAGCGTTTGGCTATCGAAACTTTTAAATAAATTAAAATGTGGACAACCCATGCCGAATCAATGGAGAAGTAGCTTCTTGGTTCCATTATACAAAGGAAAAGGCGACACTCGAGAATGCAACAACTACCGTTCAATCAAGCTTATGTCACACACAATGAAAATCGTCGAAAGAGTCTTAAACGAACGTCTTCGGCAAATAATAAAGCTCGATAATAGCCAGTGTGGATTTGTTGAAGGAAGATCGACGGTGGACGCTATCCAAAGCCTACGAATAATAATGGAAAAGCACCGAGATTCGTCTAATGATTGACACATGGTATTTATCGACCTCAAGAAAGCATTCGATCGAGTGATCTCATATGGGCCGCGCTAAGGTCTCAAAACGTACCGGAAACGTATGTTAGAATAATACAAGACATGTACGGAAACGTGAAAACTGCGGTTAAAAGCTCTGCTGGACTAACTAGGGAATTTCCAGTTAATGTCGGAGTGCACCAAGGAAGCGCCCTTAGCCCTTTACTCTTTAACGTAGTTTTCGACCATCTTTTGAAAGACTGCAGCAGCGAAGCAAATGTAACGCCAATTCTCTTCGCTGACGACGCAGTTATACTTAGCGATAACGTCGAAGATTTACAGAACGCCTTAGATTCATGGAGAAATGCGCTAGAGAGAAACGGGTTAAAAATAAGTCGTTCAAAGACGGAGCATTTGATGTGCCCATTTGCGCATCCGTTGCGACCTGTTCCGGATATAATGTTAGACGGAATAGTTTTTCCGAAAAGCACTATCTTTAAGTACTTAGGATCAATCGTTAACATGGAAGCGAAATGTGACGACGACGTAAACCACAGAGTGAGTGTGGGATGGATGAAATGGCGGGAAAATTCGGGAATCTTTTGCGACCGAAAATTTCCACTTAAATTAAAGGGGAAACTCTACCCCACGGTTGTTAGACCAGCTCTTATATACGGTTCACAGTGCTGGACAATGTACGAAGCGTTTAAAAACAAAATGACGGCAGCGGAAATGAAAATGTTAAGGATGTCTAGTAGAGTCACTAAACGTGATTGCATTAGATCTACGCGTATAAGAGGAAGTCTACATATAAAGAATTCGGTAACCGAACAACTTGAATAGAATAAGCTGGTATTGCCACGTTCAAAGAAGATCTGCGGAAAATCCGGTTAAAAAGGCACTATCAACTACGGTCACTCCAACTGTAAGAAAACGAGGTCGGAAAAAGAATTCCTGGATTTCTCAGATGGCAAATGCGCAACAACGCCTGGGGCTAACCACTGAAGCGATCCAGGACCGAGTATTATGTAGACGCGTTCTGCGGTCTGCGACATTAGCCAACCCCATAGGCGGAGCAGCAGCGATGCAGTAAAAATGGGAAACTCGTTACGCATAAGTTCGTATAACGAGGAAAGGGTTAATAAAAGGATAAGAAGAATAAAATACTCGTAATGTTCGTACGTCGAAAGACATATTTAATTGTTAGGTTAAACTTATAGTGAGAGTGTCCGCATGGGGCCAGTAAGTTAGAATTAAGATAAATTGTAAGTTAATTAAGCTAATTTTTAAGCGTTTTTTGTATAGCAAGTAAGAATTAATTAACTGATATAATAAAAATGCATTGAAAATGAAAATGAATGACCCAGAATATTCCCAGAGACATGCACGAATTGTTTTCATTTATGACAATACTATTTGGCAAACATTATTTGGGAAGTTCTTCTGTTTCACCCTGTATCCCCAATTAGCTTCTTGGTGATATCATAAAAAGTCCGACCGTTGCAATTATTTGTAGCTTTTCTGTACTAGTTTTCGCGCTTATTTAAACTTTCTTTTCTGTTTGCGATGATCTAAAAGAAGTTTCAACTTTGAGTGAAATACGCTTCACATTTTGTCCTCAAGAGTTTACTGATAATCATGTATTGTAGTTCTTCTGCCTATTACTGACATCAGCCTCCCGATTGAGAATAATTGTTTTCCATTTTCTTTCCCATAGTCCTCACCTCAATCACCTTTTATGGAAAGATGCTATAATTTGACATTTGTGAAGTAAACAGATAAAAAATATTCGTCAACAAGACATGAATCGCTATATGTACTCCTAAAGAAGGCGGAATAATTCATCGGTGGTTTTGGCGTAGCTTGAAATTCGACGCAGATTTTCCGGTCATCCTACACCAACTGCGCCAACACTATGACGTTAAGCATCCAAGTCTGGCCGGCCCCAGAGGAGCCGCTCCGCTGAGAATATTGCAGCTGTGGTTGAAGATGGACCCCGGAGTATCGACCAGACGATGTGCCACCTGAATCCTGAATCTTGACCACAAGGGAGACATCTTTCTATCGAAAATCATCACGAGCGACCAGGCTCATTTCCATCTCTGTGAATAAGCAAAATTATCGCCACCGAAAATTCGCATTTAATCCATGAAGAGCTATTACACCCATTCAAATTTACTGCATGTTGTGCTGTTTACGCTGAAGGTGTCATCGGGCCTTATTTTTTCAAAAACGCCGCAAGCATGCACAACGACTTTCTTTTTCTACAATTGGATGAATTGGGACTGGAGAACAGGCTGTTTTGCAGTTTTAATATACGGGTCGCCTAATCTCTCATATTAGCGATTTGCACTGGCCGGGAAGATCGCTTGATTTAACTGTTTTAGACTTCTTTTTGTGGGGTTTTCTTAAGTCGCAAATCAATGTCAGCAAGCCTTAGACTCTTAAAGCTCTTAAAGAGAATTATTTGTCAAGAATACGAGGACCTATCGCCGGAAATTCTAGCAGGAGTGATGGAGAATGCAATATGTTCGAATGGTCAATAATTTAGGCCATATCATTTTCTCGACTTAATGGAAAAATAATTTGGACATCAAATACATATAATCCAAAGCAAAACCAAAGTTTTCATTCACATGACAACTTTTGCGCCACCTTGTAGGAAAAAAGGATGCCCAATAGTGACAGAGAGGCAACTTACAAACTCTGATTACTTGGATTGACAATCTTCTCGACGTTATTATTTGTGTCTCCAAGCCGTTCAAATGTATCACGTAAGTCGTAGAGTAGAAGGCCTATTCGACCATATATAGTACTATAAGCTGGCTTTTCATCTTTAAACAAGGTATCTTTCAGGGAGAAATTGCCTGATGACTGGATGGAGCTAACGGAGGTGGCCGTGGTGTAGTGGTACTAGCCATCATGACAAGTTTTTCATTTGTAATTGGAACTCAGTCAGAAAAATCTGCGTGTAAAGACATAACACTGGCATGTAGATTTGGCTGCTGTAGAGTTTCAAGCACAAAACAACCGTTAAAATTGATAACCTTGAATCATTCCGAGTGAAGAAAAACTCTCCGTCCTATTCGGACTCCCACCCCTAGAGAGCCAATATCGAAACCAAATATACCTGAGTTTCAAACCACCACATCACAACAATGCTTTCCTTTCTTCTCTTCCTATCTTTCCGCCCGCGCCTTGGCAACAGTAAAAGGATATCATAACCCCCTTAGGCGCGTAAATTATAAAAAATAAAAAAAAAAAAAAAAAAACTGACAGATCTTGAAAACTTTCGGATGGAGTGACTTTTTCTAGATATTAAACGAGCCAGCACCTGTCCTACCATGTAACATGTTTACGTTAAAACTAGGGAAAACTTCAAGCTGTCAGTTTTGAGATGTACTTTCGATTTGTTAGCCCCAGATAATAGAGCCGTAGGACGAAGTATAGCATCTTTTGTCTCGGATCTCTAGAAAAGATTTTCTTGCACTAAATCGTTCTTATTACTCGATTTTATATGGTTGCTGACCAACAAGGTATCACGATAAATGCCTTCAAATTTGAATGACACTTTCTTCGTACTTGTTGGCCTAGTTATGTTGTTAAACTTTAAATTTAAATAGGCTTCATTCAGACATGAACAGTTGGTTATTGAAATAGCCTTGATATTCGTAGTTGGTTGAAATTTTTTTGGTTGTTTCAGCAAAGTTGATTAACATCACAAAATGTCAAATCGCCTCACTTGAGGACAATCACATGATCTTCATGCATGACCGACTCTCCATTAAAATCAGATCATGCAAATTACCGACTGAAATTCATTTGCTTTGGTCGTGCCAAAAACCCAAAATGATACTGAATATCAAATCAGAACTACCTTGGCCTCTGTGTTTGTCCATTCTATGCATACTTAATGCTACGCATGGTCAGGGTAACCCCTTCTGGCCATGGAATATCTTTCGATCGAAAATGGATCATTACGACAAGGATGTTGAAGGCAAAGCTAATTTGACAACGGTATGTGGTTCTTCCTAAACAGAGTTAAACATTAATGAAGTGCAAATTTTCTTCTAGAATGAATGGATAGAAAATATGAACCTCATATGTGATGTCCATGAGGTGACAACAGAAGATGGTTACATTCTGACTCTTCATAGAATTCCAAAGCCAGGATACCAGCCGGTCTTGCTCGTCCATGGTCTGTTTACGTCGTCTTTGAGTTTTGTGATGCTGGGCCAGGACAACAGTTTAGGTAAGATTCATTGAGTTCGTCTTCTATATTTTATACTGTCCTGACCTCAAGTTAAGCCTTTCAGTTTGCATCAAATGACTACGATGTCTGGCTTGCTAATACCAGGGGAACTACGTACAGCCGCAAGCATACCACATACTCTTCGAAAGATCCGAATTTTTGGAAATTCAGTTTCCATGAGATTGGATTGTATGATATCTCTGCTACACTTGATTACGTTCGAAATGCTACGGCGTTTCATCAAATAATGTATTATGGCCATTCAGAGGGTGCCAGCGTTTTGTTTGTCCTCTGCTCAATGCGCCCAGAGTACAATGATAGGATTCTACTCATGCAGGCCCTTGCCCCAATCGTCTATCTGAGGAATTTCACAACAATAACAAAAGACACCGCCAACATAATAAAGAAATTTATAAAGGTAAGTACTGTCAATCATGGTTACACAAACAACTAACTTCTTTGGTTCCAAGGAAAAATCCAAATCCAAGTCTTTAGAGGTATTTCCTCAAGGGGAACTTTTGCACAGATGCTCTATCAAGTCGAAAAAGCGACCAGACTGCCTGAGACTCATGAGAGACATTCTTGGCCGTGGCCAATACAATCAGGTATAGTTGTACCAACTTGAGTTGACATAAAAGATTATGATGGGACTTTCAAAATTACAGACAAACGACCCGATAGTTATGGGAAAAGCAATAGCAGGAAGCTCAATTCATGATATCGAGCACTTTTATCAGATTCTTTTGTCGGGAGATTTTGCGGCTTTTGACTACGGCTTAGAAGGTAACCAAGATCTGTATCATCACCCAGAGCCAGACGAATACCATTTATCAAAGATTGACTTTCCTATTATTCTGCACTTTGGTCGTACAGATGCTATAGCAACACCGGCCGCTGTCCACGAACTGTATAAAGTCCTTTCAAACGTTGTTGGACTTTATGCGGTGCCAGCTGAAAAATTCAATCATTTTGACTTTGTTTGGTCGCCATCGGTGGGTAGTTTACTCAACGCAAATGTCGTTAAGCTCACCGATGAGTTCCTAAAAGGGACATTGAAGTATCGGATTGAATAAGTGCGACAAATAGCATCCAGTTTGATTTAAATAAAAATTATAGACAATGTGGATAAGGTTTTAGATTATATTTATTAGGAAATGTTGCATCAACAGGAAAGTTTTCTGCTATCCAGTTGCTCGCACAGGAATATCTACCAACCAGTGGCATACCTCAATGGAGCTGAGTAGGTCAATGGAACACCGGAGTAGGTGAAGTGACTTGGGGAAGCTACACCCCATGGATTGGCAGCATAGGTGTGAACTAGTGGAGAGTGGACGGCATTAACAATTGGTGTTGAGTAAGTCTTGACAATTGGGGCAGAAGCATAAGTCTTCACGACTGGGGCAATAATTGGTTCAACAATATGTCCAGAGTTGTGGACAATGGTGGAACTTTGGTGGGAAACAGCAGTGGGAACCGTCTTCACGATGGCGCCAACTTTTTCAAGAGAGTGTTCTCGAACAATTGGTGTCTCGACGCGAACAGAAGCCTCCAATCCCAAGTGTCCTGGACGGGCAACAGCTACAGCAAGGAGAGCAGACAATACCACCTGAAAATAGTTAAAAAGTCGTTGATATGGATTTTCGTTAAAAGTTTCATCTGTTCCTTACCAACTTGAACATCTTGATTCTGATTTTTGTGTTTAAGAGGTCTGTATTGACTGATTGCCGTAACGTTTGTTAATGGCTTTGCAACGATGTCAATGTCTTTTATACTCCAGTTATAATTAGAATTACATTGATTCATTCTAAAGGTCTATAGTTAGTAAACGTGTTTAATTCCACTCGAGTAGAATTGCGCCAAGAGAGTTCGATAACCAGAAACTTAAACTAGAACTGAAACCTACCTAAAAAGCAAAGTAAAAGCATTCGCTGGTTTCGGTCGTAATCGCACTTTCCCATTGTCGGATATTATATTCGTATGTATGTTTGCATGTAAATTTATAGAGCGCACTGCAGAAGTAGTCGGGGCTAAGTTCATCACGGAAAATCGATTATTTCGGATTAATGAACGTTTTCGCAATGAAACAAAAGGTAAGCGAATCTCAAGAACAAGATAGTAAATATCTTTTTAAATGGCTATAGAAGCTACAATGCTCTCTTATTTTTAAGGATGGTTTCGGACCTTATTTCAAGAATAGCTCGACCCATCTTGTGGTACAACTTGCTGGAAGCATAGCTAGCCCAAGTCTAAATCTTGAATTTCTAACCATAAGAATAGGCCCCCGGTAGTTCTCCCCATTTCTTTCATTGTTGCCTCGGAAGAAAAATGGAGCAACAGTGCCGCCACCTTATGTGTCGATTCTGCTTGTTTACGTAGCCGCCGAAATGGAAATGCACCTCATCTGAAAAGAGCTGCTCTAAGGCCAAAACAAAGAAGAGAGAACCAAGCTAGTGATCTTACTTACTTACTTTAGGTGGCGCCTATGAATCTTTGTTGACGGACCCAATTATACGTTGCACTTTCGGTTCTGAACTTAGTGTGGTATATATTGGCGCAAACCTTTAATACTCGGAACAAAGAAATTTAAAGATCTTCTCTTTAGTTTTAAGCAGGTGTGCTTGCTTTATATTTTTGAGCCAGATGTTTCACAGACATCAGATTCTGGATGAAACAATTCTTTACTATGCCAGAAACCGAAAGCGCAGTTAGCTCGAGGTTTGACAGACAGTAAGTTTTTCCGCATGACATGCTTATTGTGAAAAAGTTTGTTGTCCAGAATGGCACCTAAATTAGTAGCTTCGCGGTTTGATGTTAAATGTGTTTATAGCAGTTTTTGGGTTCTCGGTCATTCGGGGGATTCGCATTTGTTCATGAATAAAATAAAGTATAAATCCAAGCCAATGTTAGCTCCTCGGATCTTTCGGCCATCCCCTATACTGAACGAATGCTTTTTCAATCGCAGTGTGATTAATTTGCTAGGTTAATCAGGACACGACTAGTTTCCTTTTTAAATGCCAAAATATGAGAACTGCGATAATGGTGCGATGACATTTCGCTCTGGTAACATTTCGAAGCCGGTAAGCATGATTTGACTTTCAGAGGTTGTGTCGCCCAAGCATGCGTTAAAATCGCCTAACATCATGCTAAACCAATTGGACATAGTATAGGATTTTTAGACCTTTTTAGACAGGCAATTCAACCGAATTTCTTATGAAGTGATTTATCTTCTTTAAAAGCAGTCCAGGCCGCAAGTTGTTCGGTTGCGCATGGTCTGTTAAGCAACCTAACATACCAAGTGCAGTATCGAAAAAGATCTAAATTTTTGGATAGCATGGGAAGTCAACAGTATCATTTGTATCTGAGTTCTTTATTAGTTTCGTGACGATGTATTTTTGTTTACACTGTCAGATAGTTGACTCCGTAGCAGTCACCCCTAACTTAGAGGACCAGGGTTCGTTGAACCATTTGAGTACAAGAAGCTGGTTGCACTGATGTGATTGGCTCTTGAGCAAACCTCTACATAAGAAACCTCGACAGCTAACCTGGGCATTGAAGATTATTAGATCAAAGTACTGACTGTTTAAGGCAGTAAGGTTAATAGTGATGTACCTGTTCAATTCTAGTTCCTTAACGCATTTTTTTTTTTAACTTACTTAGATGATCTCTTAGTTGATTTTCCTCGATTATGCAACAAATATGTATATGCAACAGCAGCAGTGTCCCTCGGATATATGGCCATACAATATGGTTTGAACAAAAAGTTTCTCCGGTTAATCTCATTTTAAGCTAACTGTCTGCAATTCTGCACTCTAAGACGGATGAGGTGACCTTCTCTTAGTGCGTGCCATCTAAGGTGGGGTCTCCATCCGCTAAGTTCTTCGCCCGGGTAAGATTCGACGACTTTTTCTTTAGTCCCACTAAAAAGGCGCAAATGCGCAGTTTTTAGACTTGGCCCATCTTCTTCTTATCCTTTTATTAACCCTTTTCTCGTTATACGAACTTATGCGTAACGAGTTTCCCATTTTTACTGCACCGCTGCTGCTCCACTTATGGGGTTGCTAATGTCGCAGACCGCAGAACGCGTCTACATAATGCTCGGTCCTGGATCGCTTCAGTGGTAAGCCCCAGGCGTTGTTGCGCATTTGCCATCTGAGAAATCCAGGAATTCTTTTTCCGACCTCGTTTTCTTACAGTTGGAGTGACCATAGTTGATAGTGCCTTTTTAACCGGATTTTCCGCAGATCTTCTTTGAACGTGGCAATACCAACTTATTCTATTCGCCTCAAGCTGTTCGGTTACCAAATTCTTTATATGTAGACTTCCTCTTATACGCGTAGATCTAATACAATCGCGTTTAGTGACTCCACTAGACATCCTTAACATTTTCATTTCCGCTGCCGTCATTTTGTTTTTAAACGCTTCGTACATTGTCCAGCACTGTGAACCGTATATAAGAGCTGGTCTAACAACCGTGGTGTAGAGTTTCCCCTTTAATTTAAGTGGAAATTTTCGGTCGCAAAAGATTCCCAAATTTTCTCGCCATTTCATCCATCCCACACTCACTCTGTGGTTTACGTCGTCGTCACATAGACTTGGCCCATATCGCTGTTGTTAAATTTTCTTTTGAAAAATATGAACCTCAACATAAAATAGATCGTGTTTTCGAAATTGTAAATTTTTCAGCGCTTTAAAGGAAGACTGGAAGGTCTTATATAGAGTCACCTTAGTTTTTCGGAATAGGTCCCTACTACTCAATTGCCTTCTTATTTCAAAGAAACAAACAAAAGTGATTCTTCCTTTTATTTCGGCTGTAATGTTCTAAGTAGAGCCAATTATGCTGATATTTTCGTCCTACCCAAGTATAAGAGCCCCACAGACTTTTGAAAGACGTTCTCTTTACGTAATTTCTGTAGTACAACCTCTTAATACCTTGATCGCGCACTCATCACTTCTGGGGAAGCCTATGTACTGTCTGTCGCTTCGGGTCATACACCTCACGAGCGGCTCTCATCTTTTGCTGTAGCGGCACTTTAACCGGCGCTTGCCGGTATTCTTCAGCAATCCAGGTATCCTTTCGGAGTGGTCGAACGCATAGAATAAATTTCAATTCATCTGACCACAGTTTGTTATGGAGCTCATGACATAATCATCACCGAGCACATCAACCAAACCACTCACAAGTCCACATAGCTTCTGCTATGTTTCACTTCACACAACAAAATGAGAATTTAAGATTTTGAAAAGTCATCTTTGACTTTAAAGTCCTTACAAAAATGTTGTTAGTCCTTAAGCGAAATTTAAAGTTCCTAGATTTACACAAATTAAAATAAATAAATAAAGTTTTCTAGTCTCTTTTATTTGGATAATTTTCTTCAACAAACATTTAGTGTTTCTACTGTCCAGTTGGCCGTTTTGGAGTATTTACCAACCAGTGGCATACCTCAATGGAGCTGAGTAGGTCAATGGAACACCAGAGTAGGTGAAGTGACTTGGGGAAGCTACACCCCATGGATTGGCAGCATAGGTGTGAACTAGTGGAGAGTGGACAGCCTTAACAATTGGAGCAGCAGCATAGGTCTTCACAACTGGAGCAACAATTGGTTCAACAATATGTCCAGAATTGTGGACAATGGTGGAGCTTTGGTGGGAAACAGCAGTGGGAACGGTCTTCACGATGGCGCCAACTTTTTCAAGGGAGTGTTCTCGAACAATTGGTGTCTCAACAACAAAAGACGACTCCAAGCCAAAGTTTCCAGGACGGGCAACAGCTACAGCAAGGAGAGCAGACAATACCACCTGAAAAGAGTTTACAAATCGTTAAACTGCTATTACTTGGAAAGAGTCAAAAAGACCTTACCAACTTGAACATCTTGATTTTGATTTTTGTGTTTAGGAGGTCTGTATTGACTGACTGACGAAATGTTTGTTGATGATTTGACCTCAACGACACTGTCTTTTATATCGAATTTCCAATTAGAAATGTGTTTAACTTCAAAAGGTTCTTCAGCTGGGAATCAGAAAGTCACAGTTCAATTTGCTAAAACAGCACCAAGAGGGTACACAAACGAGAAACCCAAACTTGATTCGAGTACACCTCGGAAGTGAATGCAAAAACATCGCTTGTAACAAGTACTTTCCCAGCGTTGACACTGTTACTTGTTTTTTTTTTTTTTTTTTTTTAACTTGTCATTAGGCCACATTGACTTACTGCTTTCATCAAAGACAAAAACGATTGGCATTACGCGAAAAGAACAAAGTGCCAAAACGAAACGGCGGCCGATTGAAAAATAAAATGAAAAACAGGAATTAGGGGAATAGCCAAATGCATTCAGGTTGACTTCAATCCGTTGTTGATTGCTCATTCTAACCAAATTTACTTATTCTTCTCATGATTAAGAGTAAAGTTGTCGAAAAGTAAGTGCTTTATGTCTCCACGTCATGTTAATCCAATTTAATTACTTTGACTTCCGAACTTGAACAAAGTAGGTGATATACGAGTAGATACTAGGGTAGGGTGAAAAGTTTTCAGATTCGCATGGAAAGATTTTTTCTTGAAAATTCCAAAAGCTGTTTATTTTTAATATACAGTATTCTCCCCTGTGCTCAAAGCACTTTTCACATCTTCTCTACAGCTTAGCCATCCCTTTCCGGAAGTGGTTCTTTAATGTTGTCGTTTACAGCTGTTATGAAGTCACTATTGGTTGAATAGTGGCTAGACAGGAAAATTTGGAGTTTTTGGAATACATGAAAGTCCGAAGGAGCCAGAATACGATGGGTGCTGGATGAGTTGGGACTCCAGCTGGTCCAAAAAAATATACGTTTTTGAGCGTACGCTGCACTCATCTTGTGGAGAGTTTGCTAATATCCAATTCTTCATATAAAGTGTTGCATACCCATTCAGTTGAAATGGCTATGGCTTCAGCTATCTCCGATACTTTTAATCGACCATCCTACATTACCATAATCTGGACTTTGTCGATGATTTTTGGAACAACTGCTTTTGGCCGTCCTGAACGGGGTCATCTTTCACACTTTCTCTTTCCATCGAAATACTATGGATAACGAAGGGCAATCATATCATAACACACTTGTCATGCCGGTAAAAATCTCAGTGTGATACACCCATTTTTTAACCATGTATTTTATCACGCTTCGGTTTTCGGTTTACTCCATTTTTCAAAGAACTCACAAGTTGATCAAGAATACATGCCGAAACGAAATCGAAACTTCGTGCGTGTGTTTATGAAAGATTTGCCAACATAACCAAAAGAATCTCGTAGATTTCACCCTACAACATATTCAAAAGCGAGCTTTGACTGTTGCTGGGAGAATAATGGGCTTAAAAGACCTTAGAGGCACTACATTTACCGGGTGTGAACGCGATCATACAGGAGATGAGTAGGCTCTATCAACGTTTGATATTTGATGGATTGAATTAAGCCTTTCCCGAGGAATTCTAATGAGAGCTAAGTAAACGGCTTAGTGATAATGTGTCAATAGTATCAGCAACCACCTCATCAGGTCAACTACCTGCAGCCAATGGGAGCGTAGGCCGAACATTCACAGGTGTAGTGCTCCATGATCTCATTATCACAAGTGTCGACGGACGTTATATCACTAATGTCCAGCAAACTTGAGTGTTAAGCAAAAGCGTATTACACAGTGACAAGGTCAGTAAGCAGCATGTAATCTTTTCTACCGAGGGACAGCACGTGAGTTACTGACCTCATAGAGATGTCGAGAAGCATTCAAGCAAGACCTGCCTTAACAAAGAACAGCTTTCAAAGTCAATCCCGTGATATGAATTTAACGGTGAGGGAAATTAGCGAATACGTCTAGTCATATAGGCCTGGGAAAGACTCCATGTAGTCGAAGCAGACTGTTTCTTGAAGTATGGTAAAAGCAGAAATTACATATTTGCACCAGATAATCGACGCATAGGATATGATCGGCCTTGTAATGGCTGTGTAAGTCCAAATTGACTAATAAATGACAGGATTGACTAAAAGCCTCTTTCTGCTGGGTGAATTGTCGATTACGTCTAGGGATGTTTAAAGCAAACAGTCGCTAGTCCGGATGATCCAAAAGGCAGTGAGCATAGATGACGGAACTGCATATTGAGAGCAGTGAGCAGTGAATCGTCCAGCATTATCCTAGAGTGTCATTTCTACTAGCATTTCTTCGATCCATTAAACTAGTGAGTTACACATGTGTTGTCGAAAGCACCTCCGAAGAAAATGTCCAGTTCGTATTCCTTCTTGTCACGTACGTCTCCAAATCTGTCAGATTACAAGTGAAATCTTATAAGATCACCCGGGTTGGCAAATATAACACATCTTAGACGAAGGGCGCATTTGGAATTCTGTTTTGTGTATAGACTTATACTATTCTCCTTATCCTCTTCAATATGAGGGAAATCAGCGTAATAAGCCTGAGCTCCTGGTGACCCAATGGTCTTCTTTTCCGCTTTTCGATATAAAGGCTCTCGGTCAGACATATCAGTGCTAGGCTTGCAGTAAAGATTTTCTTCGGCAACTGACCTTTTTTGTAGTTTAAGTGAGTATATGCCATTGATGCCAGGCGGCTTAAAACCATAAAAAAATGTTCTAAGTGATTTTGGTTTGGCTGAGTCCATTTGAAGAACTTTGTCTACCTTCCTGGTTTCATCGTCCATTTCGGTCTGTTGGCAAAAGTCTCCATAAGAGCTACTTTTCGAAGTCCAAATTTGGTTTTAAGGATTACTTTTTTCGTTTCGATCTGAAATGACTTCAGTCCTCCTAAAATACTCATCACCTATTATAGACGCACAACTTTAAAGTGAACCACTTCCCTTCACATGAAGAATGAATGAAAAATGAATGTCGTAACAACGTTTACTTCAAAACCTTTAAAGCGAATATCTTTTAAGAACGCCAAAGCTTTATTTTGACGGTACGTGAGCCGTTTCACAATTTTTCTCGCTGAAGAAATTACAGTTTTGCTTGTTTAGAAACTCATTGAGACAAGTCAGTAGACACGATTTTCGATACAATTAAGGGTCGATTTAAAGCTGCTCATCCGCGACCTTCCGACGAATACCATCTTGGGAGTTTAGTCCCCGCGCTATCTGCATCATATACGGGTGTAGGCTGGAATATTTTCCTAAAATTCTAACAGAGTTAGAGGACTTATGCTAAGTTGTAGGTCCTAAGGAGCGTTGGACGAAGCGTCTGCACTTTCGAACTGTAGTTGGTCTATTCAGGACTTTATTTCTTAACCCTGGACTTGAACGTATTCCCCACTACGAAACTACGAGTACATATTATGAGCAAGTATTCGTTTATTAATATAGACCATACAATACGGACGCCACACAAATTGCGGTCTCAACACCCTTAATAGTTATTTCAACTCGTGTCTTCGACAAAGAAGCAGGTGAAGATGCTGATATGCTCACAAGCAGTGTTCTCCTATGTGATGAAGAGTATTAAACCAAAATCTTTTCCTCCATCGATTAGAGTCTACCTTTCCAAACGTTCAATTCAAGTTGTCTTAGAAGGCTTCAACTCTGATATTCAAAACATAAATTCTGGTCTGCTCCAGGGTAAAATTTCCTTTTTTTTTCACTAATGATGGACTGTCTGCCACCTCGAGTCCAGTAGATTTGTTTGTGATGACACTAGTCTCCGCTTTTAAGGTCTCCAATCTTATGCAATGCACTTAGTACACAGTAAACTCATAACTGGTATCGTAACCTGGTGATCTGTACTTTGGAAGAAGTTCAAGGAAATATGTCTAAGCTCAGCTATCAAGTGAGATAATTGGACCACTATAGCTCTCGAAGTGTCACAAAATACAAATCCCAATAGATAAGGTGTGTTGAAAGATTTAAAAAAATAAGAACAAGCAACTTATGTTTCTGATTTCTTTTTTATTTTAAAAAATTTTATCAAGAAACAACAGGTGTTTCTACCGTCCAGTTGCCCGTTTTGGAGTATTTACCAACCAGTGGCATACCTCAATGGAGCTGAGTAGGTCACTGGAACACCGGAGTAGGTGAAGTGACTTGGGGAAGCTACACCCCATGGATTGGCAGCATAGGTGTGAACTAGTGGAGAGTGGACGGCGTTAACAATTGGTGTTGAGTAAGTCTTGACAATTGGGGCAGCAGCATAAGTCGTCACGACTGGAGCAACAATGGGTTCAACAATATGTCCAGAGTTGTGGACAATGGTGGAACTTTGGTGGGAAACAGCAGTGGGAACAGACTTCACGATGGCACCAACTCTTTCAAGAGAGTGTTCTCGAACAATTGGTGTCTCGACGACAACAGAAGACTCCAATCCCAAGTATCCTGGACGGGCAACAGCTACAGCAAGGAGAGCAGACAATACCACCTGAAAACAGTAAAAATATAATTGATATAGATTTTCGTTAAAAGTGTCATCTGTTCCTTACCAACTTGAACATCTTGATTTTGATTTTTGTGTTTAGGAGGTCTGTATTGACTGACTGACGAAATGTTTGTTGATGATTTGACCTCAACGACACTGTCTTTTATATCGAATTTCCAATTAGAAATGTGTTTAACTTCAAAAGGTTCTTCAGCTGGGAATCAGAAAGTCACAGTTCAATTTGCTAAAACAGCACCAAGAGGGTACACAAACGAGAAACCCAAACTTGATTCGAGTACACCTCGGAAGTGAATGCAAAAACATCGCTTGTAACAAGTATTTTCCCAGCGCTGAGGGTACATTTTACTTGTTTTCTGTTCGCTGGTTTTAATTTCCAAGTTGCCAATGCTTGAGTACTTTCAGCAAAGGCAAAATCAAATGCAGTATAAAAAAAACAAAGTGTAAAACTTTAAGCTATTACGTGTGATTGCGAGTTTTCAAGATCCAAAAGAGACAAGAAACCTAGGATGCTCGCAAAAGCGCAGATCAATTGGGTATCAGTTAAACGCATTAAACTAATTTGAACCCTTTTTGAGTGCCAGAGTTTGATGTTCTCTCGGCTGCTTAAACAAAACAAAATAAAGCGTTAAGAACTGCTCGGCATTTAACGAGGCTTGATTTTTGAACAAAGGGACTCAGTGGAAATAACTATTTTGGCTAACAATAGGTGCTTATGTTAATACTATAGATTGCGGTTAGTACTACAAATATTTCGAAACAGCCCTCTTCTTTTTAGATAAAAGAAAATATAATTACTGCCCGCCAGTCGACATAAAGACGCGTCATAGGCTCGATACATCTGAAGCAGTCATGAGATAAGGTAGGATTTACCGGCACCTCCTGTGCAGGATAAGATTTATTGGTGCACGTTCCTTTACGGCGCGGATCATATCGAGTTTAGGAGTCTTTAAGATTAAGCCTGCGAAATTCGATTGAACTGCTAGATCCCAGGTGTATTAACCTGACTAACCCTGTCTCTATTGCGGATTGCTTCATTTTAAATAATATATGCGAAGTTGTGTGAGGTATTGATGGCAGGCCTACATAGCAATAAAAAAAGAACTCGTCTATCGTATCGTTCAGAAGAATCTAGCTAGAACTCGGCATTTTCTACGGCTAAAAAGAACTAGTACAAAATGGTTTTCTCCAGTCCACCAGTTGGACACTGCTTTTGAGATGTTATCGGCATAGCCCATCGCTTTGTACAACAACTTTGACTTGTATTGAAGACGTTTTTCCATGCTGTCTTAAGACACTTTAGAGGAACATTTAATACAGAACCGTGAGTGTTCTTCTTTCAACTACTACAAGTATATTACATTTGCCTCCCACCTTTCCAACTCTAATTAACCATCAGATAAGGAAGAATTTTTGAAACGCAACAATCCATCTCAATGACTGGCACTACGGTGCTCATAGCAACAGATCCAATGATTATTTAATGGCACGTATCACCAAGGAATATTTCTATCTCAATACGGATAGTCTTCAGTAGCATTCCGGCTCTTCTACTCATTTTTCTATGAATGTTTATCAGAAATGTAACTTAGGTTCGGGTTCTGAAAAACTCTCATTTAAGCCTTGCCCAACAATGTCATGTTGGATTTGAGTTCAAATGAACCCATCATAACTCAAGTGATTCAGTGCGCGATCCCTTTCCCTTTCAGGCTTTCTGGTGCTTTTTGTGAATCCCTACATTCTCGAGTTAGCTCAAAGTCTTAAGAGGATTTGCTAAGGTTCTAAACACAACTTGATTGTCGCTACAAATCCAAATGCTTCGATGACAAAAAATCACGTTTAACCAAAAAAACCGAAACCTTAAATAATACCAAACAAAATTGAAGTACAGTGAGTAACACAAACGATGATTTACAGCCCTCCTCACCGATTATATGCGATATATGTGCATAGTTCGTTGCCATTAGGACCATGTACTCGTATATCTGTGCTTGGAAGACGGACGCAAGTTTTCCTATCAGAAAGTGAAATCTAACATCGTCATCCTCCAGAAAGGCACTGGATACCTTTTCCTGCTCAGATTCTAATCGAAACTTCTCTTGGTCACAAGAATAGTCGATTTCATATTATTTCCGCAGCAGGTGTTCTAGTATTATTGCTTCAGACAGCATGTGAATAAGACCAGAGACAAAAACGAGTTTGCGCGTTAAGCCATCAATTGCACTAAAGAGTGCTTCTTTTTACGGGAGATGACTTTGACAATGCAGCCCATAATATGAATATGCAACCGAGATACTGGTAAAATAAGCAAATTTTCGTCAAAGCTTGTTCCACCAGATAATCGATGCTTAGCATATAATTGGCCCTATCATGAACTTGTAGATCGACGGGAACCTCGTCGATGACAAGCCCCACGTCCTATAGTCAGCTTCTTTGTATTGACAGAAGGGAATATCTTGCAGTCAGCAGCTAAGAGGCTTTCGTCGTTGCATGTTTACTCCATAGAGGTTTGTTATCCGGGTCGATAGTCAAGTGCTTGCACCAGTGCACCAATTGTCGGTCATCTCTGACCTAGACAATCTCTAGACACGATGCAACACACAGTACATCTTCATCCTCTGTATATGGTTGCGCATAGACTTAAGAACTATTGTGCGCGTTGAGCAGTGATTCGATTAACATGCACCATAGCAGTGAGGACAGAATACTGCTTCGAGGGCAATTCCTGTTTACCCCCATCATCACATATTGGTTGCAGTCAACATCCGTGGTCAGTGTCGACGAAAATGCACAGCGCGTATTCTCTCTTGTCGAGTGCGTGTCTCTGATATTACTTGTTGGAGACAATTAATATGTGAATGTGTGTGGCAAAAGGGTTCCAAATGGGATCATTCCTAAGCCATAGGCAGTTCACATAGTACTTACTGCAATTTTATGGATCACGGTATCTTTTTCTGGAGGCTTCCATAAGAGAAAATATTAAGCTTATCCTAGACGAGATAATGGGAAATCCATAGCTTTAGCTCTTTAAGTTTCACCAATAGTGCAAATCGTGATCTCTAAAGGAAATTCTAAATAGATAAGATGCGCTCTTAGACTTAAAAAGTAAAAAACAATATTAAAGTTCTCCAATTCTGTTTTATTTCATAAATTTGTATCAACAAACAGCAGGTCCTAGGTCTGTCCAGTTGCGCATTTTGGAGTATTTACCAACCAGTGGCATACCTCAATGGAGCTGAGTAGGTCAATGGAACACCAGAGTAGGTGAAGTGACTTGGGGAAGCTACACCCCATGGATTGGCAGCATAGGTGTGAACTAGTGGAGAGTGGACAGCCTTAACAATTGGAGCAGCAGCATAGGTCTTCACGACTGGAGCAACAATTGGTTCAACTAAATGTCCAGAGTTGTGGACAATGGTGGAGCTTTGGTGGGAAACAGCAGTGGGAACAGACTTCACGATGGCGCCAACTCTTTCAAGGGAGTGTTCTCGAACAATTGGTGTCTCAACAACAAAAGACGACTCCAAGCCCAAGTTTCCTGGACGAGCAACAGCTACAGCAAGGAGAGCAGACAATACCACCTGAAAATAGTTAAAAAGTCGTTGATATGGAATTTCTTTGAAAGTTTCATCTGTTCCTTACCAACTTGAACATCTCGATTCTGATTTTTGTGTTTAGGAGGTCTGTATTGACTGACTGACGAAACGTTTGTTGACGATTGGACTCCAATGACACTGTCTTTTATATTGAACTTCGATTACTTAATTCTTTATTAGAAAGTTATGCACTCAAATCAAGTTTAAATTAGATGCACCTGGGAAACACTGTGGTCACAACAACGAATAGCTGTTCACTTGTTTGTAATATCACTAGAAGTGTACAAAACGATAAACATTAACTTGATTCTAACCTACGAGAATGTATTTACGTAGGAAGTGAAGGGAGAAACATGTTCGCATTGCGTTGTTTTGCTGCCTTGGCCGGTGTTATGGAGTAATGACTGAATACTATACTTTAATTGTCGTTTTTGCTGCTTCTCATAAACACGATATGTCTCAAGGAGTTAAATCAAAATTGAATCATAATACGTTTTTCCCCGCATGAACGAAGAAATCATTGATTCGTTATTTAAAAGACAGCAACGCTCGACTAGAAACGCGGTCAAGTTCTAGTGTCCTTCCGTAGATGTCACTGAAAAGAGCGGGTGCTTACGTTTTAGTTTACCATTAAGGTAATCAGAATAACCATGTTGATCAAAAGCATATGGTGTAAGTGGATAACTATGCGAAGTTTTTCTCTGAATCTAGTCTTACGAACTCGCTAAGCGTATGTGTGGCAAACGTTAAAAGAGCAACCTAGCTGTCTCTTCCCTTCTGACAATCTTTCACAATATATTGCTATTCAAATAGACTCCACAACTATCCGTCAAGATTCAGTATCATCTCTTTAAAGGCTTAGAATCTTGTTAGATACTGTGAAAAGTTGACTTTGGTGTCAGTGCGTCAGAAGTCATATACATAAGATCGAGGCTTCTTTCTGTGAAAGGGAGTCGAATATCCAATGCGATCGATACTGAAAGCCATTTTTGAGAACATTTTAATCGAAATATTGTGACCTGTTAAACTAATAATATGCCATGACGAAACCAAATAGCTATAAATCATACCACGTTGTCTGGAAGGGTTGTAGCCACATTGTCGGAAGTGCCCTCAATATCACAATTTTCATTCTCCCAGCAGTAGACATTTCCCATTGACTCAGTATGTAGGAAATGTTTAGCGGCCCGTAAAAATTATCTTCAAAGCGAACAGAAGGGGCTGATACTCTTAGGTCAAAAGTGATCTGTTTTATAACTTAGCTGCATAGTTACCTTTACAATATGGTCCTTACCTGTCCTACTGTGCAGCTTCTTTTTAGCCAAACACTTTGTTAGTTAAAGTTTTAGTAATTAATTTTGTTAATCCAAGAAAAACAAAAAAAACAGACACTGTGGCGCTGGCAGCCCGGTGTGGGCATGGCCTAGCTTTTTGACACTCATTTGTGTTGCTCATGTTGTCATTTTTGTCGCATCTGAGCGGGGCCTACGGTTTATCACCGAATCCGTACGGCAGTTCTTAGAAGCTTTTTTGTAGGCAATTTTACTTTCTGGAGTTTCCATTGCCCGCCGAAAGGATGATGGCGATTTGAAAAATTGCCGATGACCCAGCCAGGTATCGAACCCAGACTCTCTGCGTAATAGTGAAATGAGCTAACTATCGCGCCATCGCCATCAAGAACAATGAAATAAATAAATAAAGAGAAAATAAAATGAAACGTTTTCACGAGAATTTGTCTAAGCTGCTTTAGGCTCTTTGCAACAGGATGAAAAGTTCTACTTCCTCGCAATTTTTTTAAATTTTCTTACGTCCGTTGGTACTATCCAGGCGCCCTGGATTCATGACCGTTCTATATCTGGTTCGGACGCCAGAGAGAAAAAACATATTTCTATCCATCTGCTCAAAAATGGATGTCCTCCACCTTACACGACATTCTTTATCTTCAAATGCTGCATGGCGGGGCTGATGCTCAAACAATGTTTCTCAATAAAGATAAAACAGTTTGCATTTAAATAAGACACAGAATAAATGAGATACTGAGGTGTAATTTGATTTCTTCATATCACGACCGCGAGCACTTTTGCATCGATCGATTCTTTAGAGCTAATTTTCCACCACTCTTTCACACCTATTGTATAAAACGTGGGCGATTTCGCGTTAGATATATGTAGTTCCTGAGTTGTTCTTACGTTATTGGCTTATTAGCACAAACCAACGTCTTAACGTTACCCCATAAAAAGATATCAAATGGCGTAAAATGGCATGAGCGAGGTGGCCATTCGACCAGACCATTTCTCGAGATTACACGCCTACCGAACTTCTCCTTCAATAGATGAAGTGTTTGTCTGATTGTGTGGCATGTGGCACCATCTTGTTGGAACCACATATAACTGATGTCAAAACCATCCAGCTATGGCCAAAAATACCAACTACCAACAAGGAACGATAGCGAACTCCATTGACCGTAATACGGTGATCGTTATCATCGCCGAAAAAATTAGGCCTAATCACACTTAGTGGCATGAATTTCAAACCACACGGTCACTCTATCTACTCGTAGATGTAATGTTCATTATGCATATTTCGATTATTGAAAAAGCCATTAAGTCAAAAATGAGTTGTGTCGCTTAGGATGATTTTTCGATGAAGTTCAGAATTTTTTTCAAACTCTTGCAAGGCCCAATCGCCCAATGGTTTCGCACAAATGATCGAGGGACTGCAGTTATTGAGTTGGCTTGATCTTGTAAGGGTGTACGTCAAGATTTTTGCACAAAATTCGCCACAATGTGGACTGAGAGATTCCCAATTCCTGTAAACGGCACGGCGTGGAGTCGACTCATTTCTCTCATTTTGAATCAGAGTACGTACGGCTGCGATATATTCTGTACTTTGACAGGTGTGCCGCTTCACATGGGCATGAACATTCAGTAGAAAATATGTTGAATAAAATTCACAAACGACACTATTATAACGACCGGGATGTGTAAGGGATATGTGACCAGGGTAAACAACTCAAGCGTTCGGAAGAATTTCTTTCTGTAAATCGCGTAGAAACTCTTACCTTGAGGAATTCGATACGTGTTCGCATACTATACCCAAAGGTCTCTGGCAAATTATCCGTTCAAATAACCAATGTTTGTCTCCTTTTGTGCCGCACAAGATTCGACAGTCGAAAGGTATGGCTTACTAGAAGTCTTGCAAGTTATTCCTCTGTAGAGGCACCAGCATTAGTTGAAAATCTTCTAGGAAGACCTACGCTGTTGCTAAATACTTTCATTCTTGTTCTCTATTGGGAGTATTGGAGCTCCCTATGGACTATGGAGAACATAGTCCGTTCCCCGCTTTGCTATGAAATTTGAGAAATAAACAATTAAAAAACGAACTGCGAATCTGTTCCCCGTCTGTATACAACTAAAAGAAACACTCAGAAAGAGCGAGGAGGTGAAGCAATCCCAATATTATCTGGTCCACCTTGAATCGATTGGCTGCAGGGCAATCTCACTCTCATTGATAACAAGAGAAATCAGTGCTAGCTCAACATACCTAAAAGAACTTAACCGATATTGATTGTTTGTTTGCGAATAGGATTGGATTAAAGTTGGTAATGCGATGGTCAAGCCTCCAACGGGATTATGGATAAACGCGTTTTGTCACCTTTCCCGGTTTAAAAGGCAGAATTATGCACATGCCATCGAATAAAAAAAATAAAAAACTGAATACGAGTACATATAGTATGTTACGGCTTACATTTGTTTATTTCAGAATTTTCGGTAAAATACAGAAACTGTTTCCGCTGTCCAGTTGGCCGTTTTGGAGTATTTACCAACCAGTGGCATATCTCAGGGGAGCTGAGTAGGTCAATGGAAGACCAGAGTAGGTGAAGTGACTTGGTGAAGCTACACCCCATGGATTGGCAGCATAGGTGTGAACTAGTGGAGAGTGGAAGGCGTTAACAATTGGTGTTGAGTAAGTCTTGACAATTGGGGTAGAAGCATAGGTCTTCACGACTGGGGCAATAATTGGTTCAACAATATGTCCAGAGTTGTGGACAATGGTGGAGCTTTGGTGCGAAACAGCAGTGGGAACAGACTTCACGATGGCGCCAACTCTTTCAAGGGAGTGTTCTCGAACAATTGGTGTCTCGACGACAACAGAAGACTCCAATCCCAAGTTTCCAGGACGGGCAACAGCTACAGCAAGGAGAGCAGACAATACCACCTGAAACAGTAAACAGTAAGAACATCGTGATTTGGAGTTTCCTTGAAAGTTTCATCTGTTCCTTACCAACTTGAACATCTTGATTTTGATTTATGTGCTAAGGAGGTCTGTATTGACTGATTGCCGTAACGTTTTTTAATGACTCTTCTACGATGTCACTGTTTTTATATTCATTTTCAAACAAGAATTACATTTAATTTCACGATTTTAATTAGTTAACAAGTTTAATGGCACTTGATTAGAATCACGCGAAGAGGGTTCAAAAGAAACAAGAAACCTAAACTTGATTGATACATTAGAGTATCTGGAAGTTTGTGAGTTCTTATCTTGCGATAATTGCATGCCATGACCTATGCTAATGTGTCCACAGTAAGCGAGAACTTGTAATCTGTGGAAAGCAAATGATAGCTCAAAATTTAAGCTCACTATTGCTTCTCTATGGTGTTTAACATTATTTTATTTCAAAGCTTAACTTAAGTACGCGAAATGACCTACTTTAACACATTGTCTTTGAACCAGGAAAAGGTACGATTATTTTTGTCTTCCATCATATCGAAAAGAAACGAAGTGAACCCTTTTATTACATGTGTGTTGTTCCATAGCAACAAACCCACATGTGCTCCAAGAGGCTCCATTGCATTCCACAAAAAGGATCCATATGGTGTGGATTTCCTGCTGGAGGTGTGATTTGACCGTGTTTTTTCATTGACGAAAATGATTACCATGCTACGGATAATGTGGGTCGCTATCGTGGCATGTTGGAAAATTGACTCTAAAGAATCGATGGTTGCAAACGTGATCGCGATGGTTATACCTATATGAACGGGATTAAATTTCATACTTAGATCTAACATGTCGTCGCTTTTTAAGAAAACCGGCATAACGCGAAAATCCCGAATTCTGCGTTAATAATGCCAATCTAAAGGAAAAAAAAACCTTATCTTCCTGTAAAATCGGCATAACTGTAGCTCTTCAAAATCTTGCCAGATGGATAATGCGTCGTTCTGTCGTCGACTTCTTGTCTCTGAAACTCAGAAACTTTAAGCAGCTCTCCTGAAAAATCAAGCTTTTTATTCCGGGTTTCTTAAACAGCGACGATGTGTACCATAACTGGAATGAATTTTAGCCCGATACCTCAATTATTCTGAGTTTTATTGAGATACAAAATGTTTGTGTCCTTATTTAGAAACTATTCGTTGTATTATATTATATTAAAAGAAGTGTTGGATGGGTTTGGAGGACTTAGAAATGAAAGTGAAGTGAAGATCTCTTTAATGAGTCGCCGCTTAAAATATTATTCTGTAGTCTTGGTAAACCACAAGTCTCTCAGATTCTTTTAAAGTTTTTGACCTCTCTTTGTTACATTTCTTGTTCCACTAATCTCGGTTTTTCTTGAAGTCCTTATGTTACTTACTTGTTTGCGCAAAAGGGGATACACTTTATAGTGAAGCACTTGATAGCCTGAAGCTTTCCATTGCTTGTAAGTCAGCGTTTCCCAAATGGTGTTCCGTGGGACCCTGGGGTTCCGAGTGAGGGTCAAAGGGTCTCCGTAGAAAAAATATAATCATGCCGTCGTGTCGCACCGAAATTCATACGAGTACATCATCCGCGAAGGAAATATTTTGAATTTTTTGTGTGGGTATCACAATAGGTGTTGCATATTCGGAAGAATGCTATGTGGGTACACACACTTGTGTATGCACACATGTAGGTAGGGGCTGTTTTAGCTATTCAAACAAAACTGCATGTCAAAATAATTGGTTACAACCGCACTGCAAGGAACTATGTTTTCTGTTAATATCGATATGGGGGTCCACCAAAAAAAGTTTGATCATTTAGGGTTCCGTGGCCGAAAAGAATTGGCAGCCTCTGTTGTAATAGTGTCTTTAACCCTTGTTTTTTTCAAAACAGTCCCATTAATTGATTTGACGCCACTCAGGTTTTTTTTTGTAAAGTTTTGCTATATGCTGATAAAGAACAACTAACTACTCAGGCATTTCAAGCAAATTTTTAACACTTTATTGGTGAGATTCCTAGAGAATTGTTCGGAATAGTGGTACAAAATTGAATCTGCAGAATGCGCTACAACCAAACAACCAAAGAATGGCCTGACTTATTTAGAAAGCAGATCGTAGAATTGAATCAAAGAGTTATCCTTTCCTTGCTTCATGGCCGAAACTATCTAGAAACCCAAAATAAAGAAACTATTATAGTTACTGGTTAATTTACTACTTAAATGGAAGAATCTTTCGCATAAAAATCAAGAATTACTACTAATACCAATTAAAAGGAGGTGCGGCATGGCATTCCACAAGGCTCAATTAGTGGTCCTATTATTTTCATTCTATACAGACTTGAAGTGATTCGGTGTTTGAAGAAGAGCACAACGTTCACATATGCACATGACATAGCTACTTTTGTTTGTCGACAGTTGGTGGAAATGGCCACGAGGTTAATACCATATTGGGTTTAACAGAGTCGGCAAACGGTTGCATTTCACAATAACTCTCATCCGCAGAAAAAGCCTTTCGATGTCTGAAGTAAAAATATATCTTTCATGTACAAAAGGTAGCCTTCTATGTTTTGTAGAGTAAAGATTTAGATCTGATACACTGGAAGGGAGAGACAGAGAAAATCCTCTTATTGAGAAGATGCAAATCGTCTAAAATCGAGTGATTATTTTGCTATCTGAAGAGATGGTAAGATAGCCATCAGCTTGATACCAGACAGTGCCCCGTTCAAAGTGTTTCAAATTCTTCTTTTTACTGTCGAAATTGTGTCGGTAGTTGGATGTGTTTAATGAACAACAAGTATGCCATCTTAACTTTAACTCAAAATTTGTTTGAGGAAGACCTAAATAATATGGAAACTTTTCATGTGTTGAAATCGGCAGCACCTTTTAAAAGATCTAAGTGGCCATTTCAGAGAGAAACTTCCTACTTATTTGTTGGATCCTTAAAGGAACATGTTTTAGTCGTTAAAATAATTGAATGAATTTAAGCTTGTTCTATACCAGATATCGGTTTTTCTAAACAGCAGGTCGAAATTTTTTCTAAAGCACTTGAGCCTATGCTTTAACTGCTACGAGAAACGATAAAAGGCTTAGCTGTCTGCTCTAATTGTGTCTGCATTTGAATGCTGAATATAGACTTTGTCTCGCTCAGTACTCAACAGGTAGATCACTTTCCAAGTCCACACACTGAACTTAAAAGATATTTTTGAAGTGCAATCCAATATGTTTTAAAATAAAATATATTTTTGATTTCTATTGATACCGGATTGTCTCCTTTCTTTCGTAACTTAGATCGTTTTCTTTAACTGAGGCCAGCAGAAAGTCATAAAAATAAGTCATTGTACAATAATTTCAGCCACAAGCTGCTGTATTATCATGACTTTGAAATGATGCTAGCTATTTTCGAGAAGGAACACCCTTACTTATCAAAGCACTGTTTTTACACTATGATTAGGGCTGGGCAGCAAAAAGTCATATCGTCTATAATGTCTTAATTGGCCTTACCGACACACCGATCTGCATATTTTCTTTGACTCGCGTGTCTTCAAACAGCCAATTATTCTACTCTTTTTGGTACATATCTTCTTCAGGAGTAAGCTGCTAAATTTGATGAATTTTGCAGACAGAATGCAAATCGTAGTGCCATCTGAAATTATCGATTTATGGCCATGATACCGATTAGATCATTCTCGACTCTTAGCGAGGATCAGTGATGTGTTTAGTTATATGACGAATTGTTTGATATCCAGAATCAACTTACTTCCGTCGAGTTTTTAGAATAATTAACAACAAACTGCAATAATTTAGGATTCTTGAATTTTTTTTATTTGGAAATTTATTTTATAGGGGAAAAGCAGGTGTTTCAAGTTTGGGATATTTACCAACCAGTGGCATACCTCAATGGAGCTGAGTAGGTCAATGGAAGACCAGAGTAGGTGAAGTGACTTGGTGAAGCTACACCCCATGGATTGGCAGCATAGGTGTGAACTAGTGGAGAGTGGACGGCGTTAACAATTGGTGTTGAGTAAGTCTTGACAATTGGGGCAGCAGCATAGGTCTTCACGACTGGAGCAATAATTGGTTCAACAATATGTCCAGAGTTGTGGACAATGGTGGAACTTTGGTGGGAAACAGCAGTGGGAACCGTCTTCACGATGGCGCCAACTTTTTCAAGAGAGTGTTCTCGAACAATTGGTGTCTCGACGACAACAGAAGACTCCAATCCCAAGTGTCCTGGACGGGCAACAGCTACAGCAAGGAGAGCAGACAATACCACCTGAAAACAGTAAAAATATAATTGATATGGATTTTCGTTAAAAGTTTCATCTGTTCCTTACCAACTTGAACATCTTGATTCTGATTTTTGTGTTTAAGAGGTCTGTATTGACTGATTGCCGTAACGTTTGTTAATGGCTTTGCAACGATGTCAATGTCTTTTATACTCCAGTTATAATTAGAATTACATTGATTCATTCTAAAGGTCTTTAGTTAGTAAACGTGTTTAATTCCACTCGAGTAGAATTGCGCCAAGAGAGTTCGATAACCAGAAACTTAAACTAGAACTGAAACCTACCTAAAAAGCAAAGTAAAAGCATTCGCTGGTTTCGGTCGTAATCGCACTTTCCCGCTGTCGGATATTATATTCGTATGTATGTTTGCATGTAAATTTATAGAGCGCACTGCAGAAGTAGTCGGGGCTAAGTTCATCACGGAAAATCGATTATTTCGGATTAATGAACGTTTTCGCAATGAAACAAAAGGTAAACGAATCTCAAGAACAAGATAGTAAATATCTTTTTAAATGGCTATAGAAGCTACAATGCTCTCTTATTTTTAAGGATGGTTTCGGACCTTATTTCAAGAATAGCTCGACCCATCTTGTGGTACAACTTGCTGGAAGCATAGCTAGCCCAAGTCTAAATCTTGAATTTCTAACCATAAGAATAGGCCCGCGGTAGTTCTCCCCATTTCTTTCATTGTAGCCTCGGAAGAAAAATGGAGCAACAGTGCCGCCACCTTATGTGTCGATTCTGCTTGTTTACGTAGCCGCCGAAATGGAAATGCACCTCATCTGAAAAGAGCTGCTCTAAGGCCAAAACAAAGAAGAGAGAACCAAGCTAGTGATCTTACTTACTTACTTTAGGTGGCGCCTATGAATCTTTGTTGACGGACCCAATTATACGTTGCACTTTCGGTTCTGAACTTAGTGTGGTTTATATTGGCGCAAACCTTTAATACTCGGAACAAAGAAATTTAAAGATCTTCTCTTTAGTTTTAAGCAGGTGTGCTTGCTTTATATTTTTGAGCCAGATGTTTCACAGACATCAGATTCTGGATGAAACAATTCCTTACTATGCCAGAAACCGAAAGCGCAGTTAGCTCGAGGTTTGACTGACAGTAAGTTTTTCCGCATGACATGCTTATTGTGAAAAAGTTTGTTGTCCAGAATGGCACCTAAATTAGTAGCTTCGCGGTTTGATGTTAAATGTGTTCATAGCAGTTTTTCGCTCTCGGTCAGCAAGCTGTTTAACATAGCAAAACGCACGAGACTGGCAAAGGTATCAAACTGCTCTTACCACCTACAATAAGGAAATAAAAAAGCGAAAAGAAATAGCTTCAGGAAATTCTGCGAGATAATCTCAAGCACCCCTATGGCGGCAAGGCTACACAAGGCCCTTGCTAAGTCCGGAGGAGTGTCAACCTCGCTTAACAAATTAGACGGCAGCTACACGGAAAATGATGACGAGAGGGCACTGCTACTCCTTCGAACTCATTCTCCAGGGAGCTCACCTAGTGCTGGCTTTGGAAACAAAACTATTTCAGTTCGACCTCGGAAGGATAACTGGGATAGCATCAGCTATCTGTTCTAGGGGAAGGCTTTCACCATCTCAAGTCCCCAGGTGTGGTTCTACTACATATAGAGCAAAACGCATTACTACCACACCTGGTAAAAGTTGCGAGGTATAGCATTGCATTGGAATACATACCACTACAATGGAGACGAGCAAAGGTTGTGTTCATACCGAAGGTGAGGAAAAAAGACCCGACAAAGCCAAAATCGTATAGACTCCGTTTCTTATGAAAACAATAGAGAAGGCTGTGGATAATTACCTGAGGGAAGAAACACTAAGTATGTCCCCTCTGCACCATAGTCAACATGCATACAGGGCGGGCAGATCGACAGAGACGGCCCTGTATCAGCTAACAGAAATTATCCAAAGTGCTCTGAATTCAAGGAGATAGCATTGTGTTCTTGATGCTGCAAGAGGGTGTCCACAAGGAGGGGTATTATCACGCCTAATGTGGTGCCTTGTTGTAGACGAACTACTGGAAAAATTAACCACGCTCGGCATCAGCTGTAAGGCGTACGCTGATAACTTGGTATTAATTGCCAGAGGAAAGTTCGAAGAAACTCTCTGCGACATTATATAACGAGGTCTGGTCATTATATGTGTATATGTAAATTTGGTTGCCTTTATCTCTGCACAAGTTCAAAGAGCTGCGGTCAAATTCAATAGGGCGCGTTGTAAGGGCTCAGTGCAAAAATATAGAAGAAGGAACTATTTTATTTTTGAGTAGCGAGTACTTCCAAATGTGATAATATTATTTTTTTAATAGATTTGATACTAGTAAGTAAAATTCATGCGTTAAATTTTCAATTTTAAATTTGCGATTCAAGATAAAACGTCATATATGGCTCCTTGTGCATTTACTGAAGTATTCACCAAATTTCAGAGTGTCAAATATGGCTCCTTATGCATTCGAAGAAGATCATTTGAGTTCCTCGGTTTTTCTACAGTGAATAAATAACGATTCTATCATGTTCGTTTCTACAATAAAACGAGATTTTGTACTATTCCTGACGAATAACTTCAGAGTGAAGACGAAATCCTCGAGTCAGAAGATAGACTTGGCTTAAGTTACCTCAACGGGTCTTACAATAGCACGGCGTCATGAATTTCCACTAATTACCATTCATTAGGATTCAACTGATCACATTCCAAAATGGCAAAAACAAGGTAGCAGTGTCAAAATGGTAGTCCATATTGGTCTTTCATTATATGCAAAATCAATCTGTGCTTGAAAAAGGACCGATATTGCTTTGCTTCATTCCACTTATAAATTTTTTTAAACTATTTCCCGTATTTAATGTTCTTTTTTAATGAATACAGTACAGTCTGTTTGATAACATCGTACACGACAAAAATTAAAGAAGAACCTATAATAATAAAAAAAAAATCAATTGTACTGGTTTATTATGTTTATTTACTTGAATGCTTTTGAATTAATATGTTGTCCACTCTCCTCCATTTTCAATAATTGCTTGGAGTCTTCGAGGCATGCTTTCTACTAATCTTATGGCATAATCTTGAGACAAAGATCTACATAAAACTCGTATTTTTCGTGATAATTGTTTGACCGTCGAGATCTTCTTTCCTTGGAGCTTTAGCTTCATGAATGCCTAAACATTTTCAATGGGATTTGCATCAGGCGGCTATGATGGCCAATCTAAAACATCGACGTCATTTTCTTATTTCCACGCACTGCACAAACGACTGCGATGTTTCGGGTCATTATCTCCTTGCAGTAACCAATTCTCATTCGTTCTTTTAAACCACCTTTGGCAGATGGTAATTAAGCCTTCTTTTAAATTTTGACCATGTTGGGTGCGTTTAAGTCATTTGTAAACATGAACAAATTGCCAAATCCTTGTTTTGAGAATCATCCCCAAACGTGCACTTTTGCCGGGTGTTTGACGGTCCGCTGGATTAATTTATTGGATTTTGTACACCAGGTATGAGTGATAGGAGACCATGCCCAAAAAGAAGCTTCATCCGAAAAAATAACGTTGTTCCAATCCCTGTCCAAATTCTCCTTGGCCCAACTGAGTCGTTTTTCTGTTTTTTTGACAGTAGTGGTTTCTTTATTGTGCTTCGAAATTTTACATTATTGTCTAGTAAATGTCTTCGTATCGTACACAACACACATTTAGACCCCTTTTACGTAAAATCTCTTCTCCTCCACGTAACGATAAAAGAGGATTTTTTTCAAACAGCCGTAGAATCATTTCGTCCTCCTTTTTTGTTGTTTTTGGCGTAGACCCAGGATTTGACAAATCATCCACATTTTTAACTTGTTAACGAATGCTTTTGACTTGTTCATGTATTTGGGAGCTGCTCCGCATGACTTTTTGGTCCTTTTGGATGCGTGCACAAGAATACTGCTTCATAACGTGATGCAAACGCGACACTCATTTTAAAATACTTCCGTCTTTGATAAAAATTGAACACTCTTTAAATTTTTTTATTCAAAGCATCTTAGCAGAAGTATTTTTTTATCTGCTAATGCAAGTGCCACTTCTAAAACGGTTTTCATAAACGAGTTTTGCCGTATACGATCTTATCAAACGGACTGTATTTAAAACAAAAAACTGTTACTTTTGATTGAACAAAATGTAATATTTCACAAATTTGTTTTCTGAATTGAAAAATTGCTAACTGCACAACCGGACATTTATGGCGAATTTGGTGTTTTCTTTAATAAAAGCAAATTTAATTTTCTTTTGTTTTAATCCTTTAACTTTCCGAAATAGAAAACAAAACAAGCAAACAAATTTTTTGTTTTCATTTCATCATAATGCGTGCGGTAGAGAGTTAAGATTTTTATATGTCATCGTTCACTTCAAAGTCCTTACAAAAATGTTGTTAGTCCTTAAGCGAAATTCTAAATTCTTAAATTTAAAAAAATTAAAATAAATAAATAAGGTTTTCTAGTCTCTTTTATTTCGAAAATTTTTATCAACAAACATTGAGTGTTTCTGCTGTCCGGTTGCCCATTTTGGAGTATTTACCAACCAGTGGCATACCTCAATGGAGCTGAGTAGGTCAATGGAAGACCAGAGTAGGTGAAGTGACTTGGGGAAGCTACACCCCATGGATTGGCAGCATAGGTGTGAACTAGTGGAGAGTGGACAGCCTTAACAATTGGAGCAGCAGCATAGGTCTTCACGACTGGAGCAACAATTGGTTCAACTAAATGTCCAGAGTTGTGGACAATGGTGGAGCTTTGGTGGGAAACAGCAGTGGGAACAGACTTCACGATGGCGCCAACTCTTTCGAGGGAGTGTTCTCGAACAATTGGTGTCTCGACGACAACAGAAGACTCCAATCCCAAGTGTCCTGGACGGGCAACAGCTACAGCAAGGAGAGCAGACAATACCACCTGAAAAGAGTTAACAAATCGTTAAACTGCTATTACTTGGAAAGAGTCAAAAAGACCTTACCAACTTGAACATCTTGATTCTGATTTTTGTGTTTAGGAGGTCTGTATTGACTGACTGACGAATTGTTTGTTGATGATTTGACCTCAACGGTACTGTCTTTTATATCGAATTTCCAATTAGAAATGTGTTTAACTTCAAAAGGTTCTTCAGCTGGGAATCAGAAAGTCACAGTTCAATTTACTAAAACAGCACCAAGAGGGTACACAAACGAGAAACCCAAACTTGATTCAAGTACACCTCGGAAGTGAATGCAAAAACATCGCTTGTAACAAGTACTTTCCCAGCACTGAGGGTACATTTTACTTGTTTTCTATTCACTGGTTTTAATTTCCAAGTTGCCAATGCTTGAGTACTTTCAGCAAAGGCAAAATCAAATGCAGTATAAAAAAAACAAAGTGTAAAACTTTAAGCTATTACGTGTGATTGCGAGTTTTCAAGATCCAAAAGAGACAAGAAACCTAGGATGCTCGCAAAAGCGCAGATCAATTGGGTATCAGTTAAACGCATTAAACTAATTTGAACCCTTTTTGAGTGCCAGAGTTTGATGTTCTCTCGGCTGCTTAAACAAAACAAAATAAAGCGTTAAGAACTGCTCGGCATTTAACGAGGCTTGATTTTTGAACAAAGGGACTCAGTGGAAATAACTATTTTGGCTAACAATAGGTGCTTATGTTAATACTATAGATTGCGGTTAGTACTACAAATATTTCGAAACAGCCCTCTTCTTTTTAGATAAAAGAAAATATAATTACTGCCCGCCAGTCGACATAAAGACGCGTCATAGGCTCGATACATCTGAAGCAGTCATGAGATAAGGTAGGATTTACCGGCACCTCCTGTGCAGGATAAAATTTATTGGTGCACGTTCCTTTACGGCGCGGATCATGTCGAGTTTAGAAGTCTTTAAGATTAAGCCTGCGAAATTCGATTGAACTGCTAGATCCCAGGTGTATTAACCTGACTAACCCTGTCTCTATTGCGGATTGCTTCATTTTAAATAATATATGCGAAGTTGTGTGAGGTATTGATGGCAGGCCTACATAGCAATAAAAAAAGAACTCGTCTATCGTATCGTTCAGAAGAATCTAGCTAGAACTCGGCATTTTCTACGGCTAAAAAGAACTAGTACAAAATGGTTTTCTCCAGTCCACCAGTTGGACACTGCTTTTGAGATGTTATCGGCATAGCCCATCGCTTTGTACAACAACTTTGACTTGTATTGAAGACGTTTTTCCATGCTGTCTTAAGACACTTTAGAGGAACATTTAATACAGAACCGTGAGTGTTCTTCTTTCAACTACTACAAGTATATTACATTTGCCTCCCACCTTTCCAACTCTAATTAACCATCAGATAAGGAAGAATTTTTGAAACGCAACAATCCATCTCAATGACTGGCACTACGGTGCTCATAGCAACAGATCCAATGATTATTTAATGGCACGTATCACCAAGGAATATTTCTATCTCAATACGGATAGTCTTCAGTAGCATTCCGGCTCTTCTACTCACTTTTCTATGAATGTTTATCAGAAATGTAACTTAGGTTCGGGTTCTGAAAAACTCTCATTTAAGCCTTGCCCAACAATGTCATGTTGGATTTGAGTTCAAATGAACCCATCATAACTCAAGTGATTCAGTGCGCGATCCCTTTCCCTTTCAGGCTTTCTGGTGCTTTTTGTGAATCCCTACATTCTCGAGTTAGCTCAAAGTCTTAAGAGGATTTGCTAAGGTTCTAAACACAACTTGATTGTCGCTACAAATCCAAATGCTTCGATGACAAAAAATCACGTTTAACCAAAAAAACCGAAACCTTAAATAATACCAAACAAAATTGAAGTACAGTGAGTAACACAAACGATGATTTACAGCCCTCCTCACCGATTATATGCGATATATGTGCATAGTTCGTTGCCATTAGGACCATGTACTCGTATATCTGTGCTTGGAAGACGGACGCAAGTTTTCCTATCAGAAAGTGAAATCTAACATCGTCATCCTCCAGAAAGGCACTGGATACCTTTTCCTGCTCAGATTCTAATCGAAACTTCTCTTGGTCACAAGAATAGTCGATTTCATATTATTTCCGCAGCAGGTGTTCTAGTATTATTGCTTCAGACAGCATGTGAATAAGACCAGAGACAAAAACGAGTTTGCGCGTTAAGCCATCAATTGCACTAAAGAGTGCTTCTTTTTACGGGAGATGACTTTGACAATGCAGCCCATAATATGAATATGCAACCGAGATACTGGTAAAATTAGAAAATTTTCGTCAAAGCTTGTTCCACCCTATCATGAACTTGTAGATCGACGGGAACCTCGTCGATGACAAGCCCCATGTCCTATAGTCAGCTTCTTTGTAATGACAGAAGGGAATATCTTGCAGTCAGCAGCTAAGAGGCTTTCGTCGTTGCATGTTTACTCCAAAGAGGTTTGTTATCCGGGTCGATAGTCAAGTGCTTGCACCAGTGCACCAATTGTCGGTCATCTCTGACCTAGACAATCTCTAGACACGATGCAACACACAGTACATCTTCATCCTCTGTATATGGTTGCGCATAGACTTTAGAACTATTGTGCGCGTTGAGCAGTGATTCGATTAACATGCACCATAGCAGTGAGGACAGAATACCGCTTCGAGGGCAATTCCTGTTTACCCCCATCATCACATATTGGTTGCAGTCAACATCCCTGGTCAGTGTCCGAGTTCCACATGTCCTCAGAAGTTTCGTTGTCGAAAGCCTGAGTGTCGATGAAAATGCCCAGCGCATATTCCCTCTTGTCGAATGCGAGTTTTTGATATTACTTGTTGGAGACAATTAATATGTGAATGTGTGTGGCAAAAGGGTTCCAAATGGGATCATTCCTAAGCCATAGGCAGTTCACATAGTACTTACTGCAATTTTATGGATCACGGTATCTTTTTCTGGAGGCTTCCATAAGAGAAAATATTAAGCTAATCCTAGACGAGATAATGGGATGTCTATAGCTTTAGCTCTTTAAGTTTCACCAATAGTGCAAATGCGCAATCGTGATCTCTAAAGGAAATTCTAAATAGATAAGATGCGCTCTTAGACTTAAAAAGTAAAAAACAATATTAACGTTCTCCAATTCTGTTTTATTTCATAAATTTGTATCAACAAACAGCAGGTCCTAGTTCTGTCCAGTTGCGCATTTTGGAGTATTTACCAACCAGTGGCATACCTCAATGGAGCTGAGTAGGTCAATGGAACACCAGAGTAGGTGAAGTGACTTGGGGAAGCTACACCCCATGGATTGGCAGCATAGGTGTGAACTAGTGGAGAGTGGACAGCCTTAACAATTGGAGCAGCAACATAGGTCTTCACGACTGGAGCAACAATTGGTTCAACTAAATGTCCAGAGTTGTGGACAATGGTGGAGCTTTGGTGGGAAACAGCAGTGGGAACAGACTTCACGATGGCGCCAACTCTTTCAAGGGAGTGTTCTCGAACAATTGGTGTCTCGACGACAACAGAAGACTCCAATCCCAAGTGTCCTGGACGGGCAACAGCTACAGCAAGGAGAGCAGACAATACCAGCTGAAAATAGTTATAAAGTCGTTGATATGGAATTTCTTTGAAAGTTTCATCTGTTCCTTACCAACTTGAACATCTTGATTTTGATTTATGTGCTTAGGAGGTCTGTATTGACTGATTGACGAAGTGTTTGTTGATGAAACAGTTACGGTGGCCCTCTATTTTATATTGAAGTGGTGTGAGCATTTTTGAATTCAAACCTGTTATGCCTTTCGTGCAGTTCAAAACCGGCTAAAAACGTGACAAGTGTCGGGGAAATTAAATGCGAAACAAGAACTAGGTTTTGTTTCAAATGTAAAGGTCCATAGCTACCGCTATCGAAAACCATAATATGTAATCTATGTCGCACAGGTAGAATGTGAAAACCGTCTTATGATTCCTTTGCCTACTGTCAACTAAGACTTATTTCATTGTTTGTAAGTTCTTGCTCGTTTTTAAACCTCACTGTTTAAAATCAGCAGCCTTTGGTTCTTTCGAAGGAGTTATTTACACTCTTTCGATTAACCGCATACATAAATAAGAGGGCTTCCTGATAGTTATGTTTTTTAGCAGACATTGGGTCAATGAAATGGCGCTATTTCAGATTATACAAAAGGGTTTCTATCAGTTGTGCTGTACCATAGACAGCTGTCAGATAAGAAAACTTTACCTAGGAATGAAACACACAAAGACCTTTTTCTAGACCTCCGCCGTAAACGGAGCGATGGAACAACGTATTGACGGATTCTATGGGCCGGCGCCTTAAGTAAGAAGAATGAAATATCTTCATGTCATGGAAACCTTTGGATGATTGAATATTTGAACGTGTAATTTAGAGCAAGTCGAATTAAAACAGATAAATGTGCATTTTTCATGCTTGACGTCTGTATCGACAATACTTTGACTTTTACAATTGAAACAAAATTGGAATTTGTCGGCTTCTAAAGGAAATTAATTTGTGTATCGTGTCACTGTGTCATCGTTTATGTGATTTTAGCCCAAAGATTGTATACAACAACACCAGATAAATATTAGGTGTATACGGCCTCGAAAATCGAGTGAATTATACTCCTTATAAGTTCCTTTTAATATAAAGACCCTCATTGCTTAAGAGGCTACAGTCCCAGCACTCACCACGTCAATGGCGAGTACATGCAGCCTGATACGAGCGTAAGCCAAACATTCACTGGGGCGTACGACCCCGCGGAGTCGTCATCACTTTCACAATAAGGATCGCAGGATGTCATAAGCTAAGCAAAAGTGCCCCATCACGACACCAGCAAACACTCTGCAATCTTTCCTACTGAGGGATAGCAGAAAGGTCACAGATCTGTTACAAATATGAGGAAGCAAAATGGAAAATTATGCGATTTGCAGTTATACTCACATATAACCCAACTATCAGCTGAAGCTATAACTGAGGACTCAAGGTTCGGGTTCTGATAAACCTTTATTTCAGCATAGTTGGCCGAATTCCAAGAGGGTTTAACAAGGCCCTAAGGGCAGATTCGGTTGTCCTACAGACGCAAATGCTTCGCCCCTTACACCGATTTTTCAGGACATAGACATTCAGCTAAGAAGACAGACGCATGTTTTCCTAACGTGAAATTGAATCTTGCATTATCGTCTTCCATAAAGTCACCAGCGCTGCATCCTAAATCGGTTTTGGAGTCATTCGTGAAAACTCAACTACATTCCAGTCCTGATTTATATGAATCGCGTAATTATTTCGGAGCACTGGGAAGGTCGCTTTTGTACTTTCCCAGGGCAAATAATTCTAACGTCATTAGATCAGATCAGATAATAAAGACCGATAGAGCACAAGGTCATCAACATTTAGCACGTACTATACGAAAGACCAGTTCTTTTTAACAGGGGATGGCTTTGAAAGTGTAGCTCATTATGATATGAATATAAGGGATGGTAAATTCATGAACTCGTCTAGAGCAGAGCTAGACAAGGGTAAGCTCAAATACAGCCAATACAGAACGTTCTTTGGAGTCTTGTAAAAGCAGGAAATATTTTCGTGAAAGCTCTGTTGCACTGTCAGAATGCCGGCAGCGCCTTAGAGGCTTCAGACTTAACATATTTGGATAAGTTCTTTGAACAATAGCACTATCATACCTTTCTGGCCAGTTCGTCGGCCTTTCATTACCATCATACCCATGGACCCACCATAGTTTGGTTTTGTTCATTGAGCTTAATTTTTGGAAGGTGCATAAATGATTTGGAGTTAAGGCTGTGCGAGTAAAGGGCATTTATAGCTTATCAGCGTCCTCCTTTTTGTAAAGAGACAATATCAACTGAATGCTATTTCCAGTGGACCAACCGTCGATCATGTCACTAGATAAGATGCAATAGACACCGAACGCCTAGTGGGAGAGCCCTGTTTATCCCCAGCATCACATACTGAATGCAGTCAGTAGTCAATCAGTAGCCTATTTAACCGCATTGCTTTCGTGTACAAAACAAGTCATTCATCCGGCAGAGTCCACATGCCGTCAAAAGATGGGTTGTCGACAGCAAGCTCAATGTCGATAAAAATACCGGGAGCGTTTGATTGTGTACCGCAATCTCGTTGTTCAGATGTGGGCAGTTGGGGGAAAAATTAAGGATATTTTACAAGCAAAAAAGTTCACACAGCATCTGCGAATCGGGCAGGAGCTCACATTAGTCAGCTATAATTTTGAGGAAGACAGATACTTTGTAGATCCCAGATTCGCTATAAATTCTGCTAATGACATCTCATCAGTAATCACACAAAGAGTAAACCTTGTAAATCGTTTTCTGTCGGGCCTCAGAAGGCAAATGAGTAATAAAGAATTGTCAAGAAGCACTTAGGAAATTGTATTTGAGATTCATTCAAAATCAACTTCGTTAGAAAATAAGGGAAGACAATATTGCAATATCGAAAGTCCATACTTGCTCAATTTTGCGAAGATTTGCGCTACCGCGGTGTAATCTTGGAGACATACCTTAATCCCACGTCCGTTGCATGTTATTTAAAAGCTAGCCAAGGCAGTGAAACACAACAGGGTGAAATAGTAAAACGATAGCGAAAATAGAAAAGCTTCAAGGCATCATGTCAGAAACTAAGAAAAATTATTCAAAATATTTGTACAACAAATAACCTCCTAGTCAAATAGCTCAGTCACTTTACCACTTAACTAATATATAGTACTACTTAATTTCCAGTAAATCACTTGAGATAACGCCCACTTTCCTTGAACAAGTTCGAACCCAAGCCAGTTAGGTTAAAAATTCAAAGGCAGATCACGTGCCTAATTGACCTATTTGCTACGTCGCCTAGTCTCTTTGCCACTGGTAAGTGCCTCTCAATCACTAATTACAACCTCATTAGGACTCAAAACATATAATACTAGGAACAAAGCGAAACAATTAAAAGGATTATCCTACCATCAAGTGGTTGCAGTACGCCAATTGCTTTTGAACAGGTGCTGTTTCGATAACCTTCTGCAATGTGACTTCTGGTGTTTCTAAAGCATATACACGAATTTTCGCAGTCACGTTGTTAATTGAGTGGCTGGTTCCAATCAAGTTTACGCTTCTTGTTTCCATAGCCTCCCATATCAACTATCACGTGACCTTACAGCTCAGGTTCCTCAAACCCGTATATGTACGGCTTTGACCAGAATAACTGCGAAATGGGTGTTTTAAAATTTAAATCTTCTTATTTGAAATGCAATATAAAGGGCAGTTAAAGTCAAATTTTAATTATCAACAAACACTTCGTCAATCAGTCAATACAGACCTCCTAAGCACATAAATCAAAATCAAGATGTTCAAGTTGGTAAGGAACAGATGAAACTTTCAAAGAAATTCCATATCAACGACTTTATAACTATTTTCAGCTGGTATTGTCTGCTCTCCTTGCTGTAGCTGTTGCCCGTCCAGGACACTTGGGATTGGAGTCTTCTGTTGTCGTCGAGACACCAATTGTTCGAGAACACTCCCTTGAAAGAGTTGGCGCCATCGTGAAGTCTGTTCCCACTGCTGTTTCCCACCAAAGCTCCACCATTGTCCACAACTCTGGACATTTAGTTGAACCAATTGTTGCTCCAGTCGTGAAGACCTATGTTGCTGCTCCAATTGTTAAGGCTGTCCACTCTCCACTAGTTCACACCTATGCTGCCAATCCATGGGGTGTAGCTTCCCCAAGTCACTTCACCTACTCTGGTGTTCCATTGACCTACTCAGCTCCATTGAGGTATGCCACTGGTTGGTAAATACTCCAAAATGCGCAACTGGACAGAACTAGGACCTGCTGTTTGTTGATACAAATTTATGAAATAAAACAGAATTGGAGAACGTTAATATTGTTTTTTACTTTTTAAGTCTAAGAGCGCATCTTATCTATTCAGAATTTCCTTTAGAGATTACGATTGCGCATTTGCACTATTGGTGAAACTTAAAGAGCTAAAGCTATAGACATCCCATTATCTCGTCTAGGATAAGCTTAATATTTTCTCTTATGGAAGCCTCCAGAAAAAGATACCGTGATCCATAAAATTGCAGTAAGTACTATGTGAACTGCCTATGGCTTAGGAATGATCCCATTTGGAACCCTTTTGCCACACACATTCACATATTAATTGCCTCCAACAAGTAATATCAGAGACTCGCACTCGACAAGAGAGAATACGCGCTGTGAATTTTCGTCGACACTCAGGCTTTCGACAACGAAACTTCTGAGGACATGTGGAACTCGGACACTGACCACGGATGTTGACTGCAACCAATATGTGATGATGGGGGTAAACAGGAATTGCCCTCGAAGCAGTATTCTGTCCTCACTGCTGTGGTGCGTGTTAATCAAATCAGTGCTCAACGCGCACACTAGTTCTTAAGTCTATGCGCAACCATATACAGAGGATGAAGATGTACTGTGTGTTGCATCGTGTCTAGAGATTGTCTAGGTCAGAGATGACCGACAATTGGTGCACTGGTGCAAGCACTTGACTATCGACCCGGATAACAAACCTCTATGGAGTAAACATGCAAAGAAGAAAGCCTCTTAGCTGCTGACTGCAAGATATTCCCTTGTGTCAATACAAAGAAGCTGACTATAGGACATGGGGCTTGTCATCGACGAGGTTCCCGTCGATCTACAAGTTCATGATAGGGTGGAACAAGCTTTGACGAAAATTTTCTAATTTTACCAGTATCTCGGTTGCATATTCATATTATGGGCTGCATTGTCAAAGTCATCTCCCGTAAAAAGAAGCACTCTTTAGTGCAATTGATGGCTTAACGCGCAAACTCGTTTTTGTCTCTGGTCTTATTCACATGCTGTCTGAAGCAATAATACTAGAACACCTGCTGCGGAAATAATATGAAATCGACTATTCTTGTGACCAAGAGAAGTTTCGATTAGAATCTGAGCAGGAAAAGGTATCCAGTGCCTTTCTGGAGGATGACGATGTTAGATTTCACTTTCTGATAGGAAAACTTGCGTCCGTCTTCCAAGCACAGATATACGAGTACATGGTCCTAATGGCAACGAACTATGCACATATATCGCATATAATCGGTGAGGAGGGCTGTAAATCATCGTTTGTGTTACTCACTGTACTTCAATTTTGTTTGGTATTATTTAAGGTTTCGGTTTTTTGGTTAAACGTGATTTTTGGTCATCGAAGCATTTGGATTTGTAGCGACAATCAAGTTGTGTTTAGAACCTTAGCAAATCCTCTTAAGACTTTGAGCTAACTGAAGAATGTAGGGATTCACAAAAGGCACCAGGAAGCCTGAAAGGAAAAGGGATCGCGCACTGAATCACTTGAATTATGATGGGTTCATTTGAACTCAAATCCAACATGACATTGTTGGGCAAGGCTTAGATGAGAGTTTTTTAGAATCCGAACCTAAGTTACATTTCTGATAAACATTCATAGAAAAATGAGTAGAAGAGCCGGAATGCTACTGAAGACTATCCGTATTGAGATAGAAATATTCCTTGGTGATACGTGCCATTAAATAATCATTGGATCTGTTGCTATGAGCACCGTAGTGCCAGTCATTGAGATGGATTGTTGCGTTTCAAAAATTCTTCCTTATCTGATGGTTAATTAGAGTTGGAAAGGTGGGAGGCAAATGTAATATACTTGTAGTAGTTGAAAGAAGAACACTCACGGTTCTGTATTAAATGTTCCTCTAAAGTGTCTTAAGACAGCATGGAAAAACGTCTTCAATACAAGTCAAAGTTGTTGTACAAAGCGATGGGCTATGCCGATAACATCTCAAAAGCAGTGTCCAACTGGTGGACTGGAGAAAACCATTTTGTACTAGTTCTTTTTAGCCGTAGAAAATGCCGAGTTCTAGCTAGATTCTTCTGAACGATACGATAGACGAGTTCTTTTTTTATTGCTATGTAGGCCTGCCATCAATACCTCACACAACTTCGCATATATTATTTAAAATGAAGCAATCCGCAATAGAGACAGGGTTAGTCAGGTTAATACACCTGGGATCTAGCAGTTCAATCGAATTTCGCAGGCTTAATCTTAAAGACTTCTAAACTCGACATGATCCGCGCCGTAAAGGAACGTGCACCAATAAATTTTATCCTGCACAGGAGGTGCCGGTAAATCCTACCTTATCTCATGACTGCTTCAGATGTATCGAGCCTATGACGCGTCTTTATGTCGACTGGCGGGCAGTAATTATATTTTCTTTTATCTAAAAAGAAGAGGGCTGTTTCGAAATATTTGTAGTACTAACCGCAATCTATAGTATTAACATAAGCACCTATTGTTAGCCAAAATAGTTATTTCCACTGAGTCCCTTTGTTCAAAAATCAAGCCTCGTTAAATGCCGAGCAGTTCTTAACGCTTTATTTTGTTTTGTTTAAGCAGCCGAGAGAACATCAAACTCTGGCACTCAAAAAGGGTTCAAATTAGTTTAATGCGTTTAACTGATACCCAATTGATCTGCGCTTTTGCGAGCATCCTAGGTTTCTTGTCTCTTTTGGATCTTGAAAACTCGCAATCACACGTAATAGCTTAAAGTTTTACACTTTGTTTTTTTTATACTGCATTTGATTTTGCCTTTGCTGAAAGTACTCAAGCATTGGCAACTTGGAAATTAAAACCAGTGAATAGAAAACAAGTAAAATGTACCCTCAGTGCTGGGAAAGTACTTGTTACAAGCGATGTTTTTGCATTCACTTCCGAGGTGTACTTGAATCAAGTTTGGGTTTCTCGTTTGTGTACCCTCTTGGTGCTGTTTTAGTAAATTGAACTGTGACTTTCTGATTCCCAGCTGAAGAACCTTTTGAAGTTAAACACATTTCTAATTGGAAATTCGATATAAAAGACAGTACCGTTGAGGTCAAATCATCAACAAACAATTCGTCAGTCAGTCAATACAGACCTCCTAAACACAAAAATCAGAATCAAGATGTTCAAGTTGGTAAGGTCTTTTTGACTCTTTCCAAGTAATAGCAGTTTAACGATTTGTTAACTCTTTTCAGGTGGTATTGTCTGCTCTCCTTGCTGTAGCTGTTGCCCGTCCAGGACACTTGGGATTGGAGTCTTCTGTTGTCGTCGAGACACCAATTGTTCGAGAACACTCCCTCGAAAGAGTTGGCGCCATCGTGAAGTCTGTTCCCACTGCTGTTTCCCACCAAAGCTCCACCATTGTCCACAACTCTGGACATTTAGTTGAACCAATTGTTGCTCCAGTCGTGAAGACCTATGCTGCTGCTCCAATTGTTAAGGCTGTCCACTCTCCACTAGTTCACACCTATGCTGCCAATCCATGGGGTGTAGCTTCCCCAAGTCACTTCACCTACTCTGGTCTTCCATTGACCTACTCAGCTCCATTGAGGTATGCCACTGGTTGGTAAATACTCCAAAATGGGCAACCGGACAGCAGAAACACTCAATGTTTGTTGATAAAAATTTTCGAAATAAAAGAGACTAGAAAACCTTATTTATTTATTTTAATTTTTTTAAATTTAAGAATTTAGAATTTCGCTTAAGGACTAACAACATTTTTGTAAGGACTTTGAAGTGAACGATGACATATAAAAATCTTAACTCTCTACCGCACGCATTATGATGAAATGAAAACAAAAAATTTGTTTGCTTGTTTTGTTTTCTATTTCGGAAAGTTAAAGGATTAAAACAAAAGAAAATTAAATTTGCTTTTATTAAAGAAAACACCAAATTCGCCATAAATGTCCGGTTGTGCAGTTAGCAATTTTTCAATTCAGAAAACAAATTTGTGAAATATTACATTTTGTTCAATCAAAAGTAACAGTTTTTTGTTTTAAATACAGTCCGTTTGATAAGATCGTATACGGCAAAACTCGTTTATGAAAACCGTTTTAGAAGTGGCACTTGCATTAGCAGATAAAAAAATACTTCTGCTAAGATGCTTTGAATAAAAAAATTTAAAGAGTGTTCAATTTTTATCAAAGACGGAAGTATTTTAAAATGAGTGTCGCGTTTGCATCACGTTATGAAGCAGTATTCTTGTGCACGCATCCAAAAGGACCAAAAAGTCATGCGGAGCAGCTCCCAAATACATGAACAAGTCAAAAGCATTCGTTAACAAGTTAAAAATGTGGATGATTTGTCAAATCCTGGGTCTACGCCAAAAACAACAAAAAAGGAGGACGAAATGATTCTACGGCTGTTTGAAAAAAATCCTCTTTTATCGTTACGTGGAGGAGAAGAGATTTTACGTAAAAGGGGTCTAAATGTGTGTTGTGTACGATACGAAGACATTTACTAGACAATAATGTAAAATTTCGAAGCACAATAAAGAAACCACTACTGTCAAAAAAACAGAAAAACGACTCAGTTGGGCCAAGGAGAATTTGGACAGGGATTGGAACAACGTTATTTTTTCGGATGAAGCTTCTTTTTGGGCATGGTCTCCTATCACTCATACCTGGTGTACAAAATCCAATAAATTAATCCAGCGGACCGTCAAACACCCGGCAAAAGTGCACGTTTGGGGATGATTCTCAAAACAAGGATTTGGCAATTTGTTCATGTTTACAAATGACTTAAACGCACCCAACATGGTCAAAATTTAAAAGAAGGCTTAATTACCATCTGCCAAAGGTGGTTTAAAAGAACGAATGAGAATTGGTTACTGCAAGGAGATAATGACCCGAAACATCGCAGTCGTTTGTGCAGTGCGTGGAAATAAGAAAATGACGTCGATGTTTTAGATTGGCCATCATAGCCGCCTGATGCAAATCCCATTGAAAATGTTTAGGCATTCATGAAGCTAAAGCTCCAAGGAAAGAAGATCTCGACGGTCAAACAATTATCACGAAAAATACGAGTTTTATGTAGATCTTTGTCTCAAGATTATGCCATAAGATTAGTAGAAAGCATGCCTCGAAGACTCCAAGCAATTATTGAAAATGGAGGAGAGTGGACAACATATTAATTCAAAAGCATTCAAGTAAATAAACATAATAAACCAGTACAATTGATTTTTTTTTTATTATTATAGGTTCTTCTTTAATTTTTGTCGTGTACGATGTTATCAAACAGACTGTACTGTATTCATTAAAAAAGAACATTAAATACGGGAAATAGTTTAAAAAAATTTATAAGTGGAATGAAGCAAAGCAATATCGGTCCTTTTTCAAGCACAGATTGATTTTGCATATAATGAAAGACCAATATGGACTACCATTTTGACACTGCTACCTTGTTTTTGCCATTTTGGAATGTGATCAGTTGAATCCTAATGAATGGTAATTAGTGGAAATTCATGACGCCGTGCTATTGTAAGACCCGTTGAGGTAACTTAAGCCAAGTCTATCTTCTGACTCGAGGATTTCGTCTTCACTCTGAAGTTATTCGTCAGGAATAGTACAAAATCTCGTTTTATTGTAGAAACGAACATGATAGAATCGTTATTTATTCACTGTAGAAAAACCGAGGAACTCAAATGATCTTCTTTGAATGCATAAGGAGCTATATTTGACACTCTGAAATTTGGTGAATATTTCAGTAAATGCACAAGGAGCCATATATGACGTTTTATCTTGAATCGCAAATTTAAAATTGAAAATTTAACGCATGAATTTTACTTACTAGTATCAAATCTATTAAAAAAATAATATTATCACATTTGGAAGTACTCGCTACTCAAAAATAAAATAGTTCCTTCTTCTATATTTTTGCACTGAGCCCTTACAACGCGCCCTATTGAATTTGACCGCAGCTCTTTGAACTTGTGCAGAGATAAAGGCAACCAAATTTACATATACACATATAATGACCAGACCTCGTTATATAATGTCGCAGAGAGTTTCTTCGAACTTTCCTCTGGCAATTAATACCAAGTTATCAGCGTACGCCTTACAGCTGATGCCGAGCGTGGTTAATTTTTCCAGTAGTTCGTCTACAACAAGGCACCACATTAGGCGTGATAATACCCCTCCTTGTGGACACCCTCTTGCAGCATCAAGAACACAATGCTATCTCCTTGAATTCAGAGCACTTTGGATAATATCTGTTAGCTGATACAGGGCCGTCTCTGTCGATCTGCCCGCCCTGTATGCATGTTGACTATGGTGCAGAGGGGACATACTTAGTGTTTCTTCTCTCAGGTAATTATCCACAGCCTTCTCTATTGTTTTCATAAGAAACGGAGTCTATACGATTTTGGCTGTGTCGGGTCTTTTTTCCTCACCTTCGGTATGAACACAACCTTTGCTCGTCTCCATTGTAGTGGTATGTATTCCAATGCAATGCTATACCTCGCAACTTTTACCAGGTGTGGTAGTAATGCGTTTTGCTCTATATGTAGTAGAACCACACCTGGGGACTTGAGATGGTGAAAGCCTTCCCCTAGAACAGATAGCTGATGCTATCCCAGTTATCCTTCCGAGGTCGAACTGAAATAGTTTTGTTTCCAAAGCCAGCACTAGGTGAGCTCCCTGGAGAATGAGTTCGAAGCAGTAGTAGTGCCCTCTCGTTATCATTTTCCGTCTAGCTGCCGTCTAATTTGTTAAGCGAGGTTGACACTCCTCCGGACTTAGCAAGGGCCTTGTGTAGCCTTGTCGCCATAGGGGTGCTTAAAATTATCTCGCAGAATTTCCTGAAGCTATTTCTTTTCGCTTTTTTATTTCCTTATTGTAGGTGGTAAGAGCAGTTTGATACCTTTGCCAGTCTCGTGCGTTTTGCTATGTTAAACAGCTTGCTGACCGAGAGCCAGATACTGATATGAACACATTTAACATCAAACCGCGAAGCTACTTATTTAGGTGCCATTCTGGACAACAAACTTTTTCACAATAAGCATCTCATGCGGAAAAACTTACTGTCAGTCAAACCTCGAGCTAACTGCGCTTTCGGTTTCTGGCATAGTAAAGAATTGTTTCATCCAGAATCTGATGTCTGTGAAACATCTGGCTCAAAAATATAAAGCAAGCACACCTGCTTAAAACTAAAGAGAAGATCTTTAAATTTCTTTGTTCCGAGTATTAAAGGTTTGCGCCAATATAAACCACACTAAGTTCAGAACCGAAAGTGCAACGTATAATTGGGTCCGTCAACAAAGATTCATAGGCGCCACCTAAAGTAAGTAAGTAAGATCACTAGCTTGGTTCTCTCTTCTTTGTTTTGGCCTTAGAGCAGCTCTTTTCAGATGAGGTGCATTTCCATTTCGGCGGCTACGTAAACAAGCAGAATCGACACATAAGGTGGCGGCACTGTTGCTCCATTTTTCTTCCGAGGCTACAATGAAAGAAATGGGGAGAACTACCGTGGTCAGAAATTCAAGATTTAGACTGGAGCTAGCTATGCTTCCAGCAAGTTGTACCACAAGATGGGTCGAGCTATTCTTGAAATAAGGTCCGAAACCATCCTTAAAAATAAGAGAGCATTGTAGCTTCTATAGCCATTTAAAAAGATATTTACTATCTTGATCTTGAGATTCGCTTACCTTTTGTTTCATTGCGTTCATTAATCCGAAATAATCGATTTTCCGTGATGAACTTAGCCCCGACTACTTCTGCAGTGCGCTCTATAAATTTACATGCAAACATACATACGAATATAATATCCGACAATGGGAAAGTGCGATTACGACCGAAACCAGCGAATGCTTTTACTTTGCTTTTTAGGTAGGTTTCAGTTCTAGTTTAAGTTTCTGGTTATCGAACTCTCTTGGCGCAATTCTACTCGAGTGGAATTAAACACGTTTACTAACTAAAGACCTTTAGAATGAATCAATGTAATTCTAATTATAACTGGAGTATAAAAGACATTGACATCGTTGCAAAGCCATTAACAAACGTTACGGCAACCAGTCAATACAGACCTCTTAAATACACAAATCAGAATCAAGATGTTCAAGTTGGTAAGGAACAGATGAAACTTTTAACGAAAATCCATATCAACGACTTTTTAACTATTTTCAGGTGGTATTGTCTGCTCTCCTTGCTGTAGCTGTTGCCCGTCCAGGACACTTGGGATTGGAGGCTTCTGTTCGCGTCGAGACACCAATTGTTCGAGAACACTCTCTTGAAAAAGTTGGCGCCATCGTGAAGACGGTTCCCACTGCTGTTTCCCACCAAAGTTCCACCATTGTCCACAACTCTGGACATATTGTTGAACCAATTATTGCTCCAGTCGTGAAGACCTATGCTGCTGCCCCAATTGTCAAGACTTACTCAACACCAATTGTTAACGCCGTCCACTCTCCACTAGTTCACACCTATGCTGCCAATCCATGGGGTGTAGCTTCACCAAGTCACTTCACCTACTCTGGTCTTCCATTGACCTACTCAGCTCCATTGAGGTATGCCACTGGTTGGTAAATATCCCAAACTTGAAACACCTGCTTTTCCCCTATAAAATAAATTTCCAAATAAAAAAAATTCAAGAATCCTAAATTATTGCAGTTTGTTGTTAATTATTCTAAAAACTCGACGGAAGTAAGTTGATTCTGGATATCAAACAATTCGTCATATAACTAAACACATCACTGATCCTCGCTAAGAGTCGAGAATGATCTAATCGGTATCATGGCCATAAATCGATAATTTCAGATGGCACTACGATTTGCATTCTGTCTGCAAAATTCATCAAATTTAGCAGCTTACTCCTGAAGAAGATATGTACCAAAAAGAGTAGAATAATTGGCTGTTTGAAGACACGCGAGTCAAAGAAAATATGCAGATCGGTGTGTCGGTAAGGCCAATTAAGACATTATAGACGATATGACTTTTTGCTGCCCAGCCCTAATCATAGTGTAAAAACAGTGCTTTGATAAGTAAGGGTGTTCCTTCTCGAAAATAGCTAGCATCATTTCAAAGTCATGATAATACAGCAGCTTGTGGCTGAAATTATTGTACAATGACTTATTTTTATGACTTTCTGCTGGCCTCAGTTAAAGAAAACGATCTAAGTTACGAAAGAAAGGAGACAATCCGGTATCAATAGAAATCAAAAATATATTTTATTTTAAAACATATTGGATTGCACTTCAAAAATATCTTTTAAGTTCAGTGTGTGGACTTGGAAAGTGATCTACCTGTTGAGTACTGAGCGAGACAAAGTCTATATTCAGCATTCAAATGCAGACACAATTAGAGCAGACAGCTAAGCCTTTTATCGTTTCTCGTAGCAGTTAAAGCATAGGCTCAAGTGCTTTAGAAAAAATTTCGACCTGCTGTTTAGAAAAACCGATATCTGGTATAGAACAAGCTTAAATTCATTCAATTATTTTAACGACTAAAACATGTTCCTTTAAGGATCCAACAAATAAGTAGGAAGTTTCTCTCTGAAATGGCCACTTAGATCTTTTAAAAGGTGCTGCCGATTTCAACACATGAAAAGTTTCCATATTATTTAGGTCTTCCTCAAACAAATTTTGAGTTAAAGTTAAGATGGCATACTTGTTGTTCATTAAACACATCCAACTACCGACACAATTTCGACAGTAAAAAGAAGAATTTGAAACACTTTGAACGGGGCACTGTCTGGTATCAAGCTGATGGCTATCTTACCATCTCTTCAGATAGCAAAATAATCACTCGATTTTAGACGATTTGCATCTTCTCAATAAGAGGATTTTCTCTGTCTCTCCCTTCCAGTGTATCAGATCTAAATCTTTACTCTACAAAACATAGAAGGCTACCTTTTGTACATGAAAGATATATTTTTACTTCAGACATCGAAAGGCTTTTTCTGCGGATGAGAGTTATTGTGAAATGCAACCGTTTGCCGACTCTGTTAAACCCAATATGGTATTAACCTCGTGGCCATTTCCACCAACTGTCGACAAACAAAAGTAGCTATGTCATGTGCATATGTGAACGTTGTGCTCTTCTTCAAACACCGAATCACTTCAAGTCTGTATAGAATGAAAATAATAGGACCACTAATTGAGCCTTGTGGAATGCCATGCCGCACCTCCTTTTAATTGGTATTAGTAGTAATTCTTGATTTTTATGCGAAAGATTCTTCCATTTAAGTAGTAAATTAACCAGTAACTATAATAGTTTCTTTATTTTGGGTTTCTAGATAGTTTCGGCCATGAAGCAAGGAAAGGATAACTCTTTGATTCAATTCTACGATCTGCTTTCTAAATAAGTCAGGCCATTCTTTGGTTGTTTGGTTGTAGCGCATTCTGCAGATTCAATTTTGTACCACTATTCCGAACAATTCTCTAGGAATCTCACCAATAAAGTGTTAAAAATTTGCTTGAAATGCCTGAGTAGTTAGTTGTTCTTTATCAGCATATAGCAAAACTTTACAAAAAAAAACCTGAGTGGCGTCAAATCAATTAATGGGACTGTTTTGAAAAAAACAAAGGTTAAAGACACTATTACAACAGAGGCTGCCAATTCTTTTCGGCCACGGAACCCTAAATGATCAAACTTTTTTGGTGGACCCCCATATCGATATTAACAGAAAACATAGTTCCTTGCAGTGCGGTTGTAACCAATTATTTTGACATGCAGTTTTGTTTGAATAGCTAAAACAGCCCCTACCTACATGTGTGCATACACAAGTGTGTGTACCCACATAGCATTCTTCCGAATATGCAACACCTATTGTGATACCCACACAAAAAATTCAAAATATTTCCTTCGCGGATGATGTACTCGTATGAATTTCGGTGCGACACGACGGCATGATTATATTTTTTCTACGGAGACCCTTTGACCCTCACTCGGAACCCCAGGGTCCCACGGAACACCATTTGGGAAACGCTGACTTACAAGCAATGGAAAGCTTCAGGCTATCAAGTGCTTCACTATAAAGTGTATCCCCTTTTGCGCAAACAAGTAAGTAACATAAGGACTTCAAGAAAAACCGAGATTAGTGGAACAAGAAATGTAACAAAGAGAGGTCAAAAACTTTAAAAGAATCTGAGAGACTTGTGGTTTACCAAGACTACAGAATAATATTTTAAGCGGCGACTCATTAAAGAGATCTTCACTTCACTTTCATTTCTAAGTCCTCCAAACCCATCCAACACTTCTTTTAATATAATATAATACAACGAATAGTTTCTAAATAAGGACACAAACATTTTGTATCTCAATAAAACTCAGAATAAGTGAGGTATCGGGCTAAAATTCATTCCAGTTATGGTACACATCGTCGCTGTTTAAGAAACCCGGAATAAAAAGCTTGATTTTTCAGGAGAGCTGCTTAAAGTTTCTGAGTTTCAGAGACAAGAAGTCGACGACAGAACGACGCATTATCCATCTGGCAAGATTTTGAAGAGCTACAGTTATGCCGATTTTACAGGAAGATAACGATTTTTTTTCCTTTCGATTGGCATTATTAACGCAGAATTCGGGATTTTCGCGTTATGCCGGTTTTCTTAAAAAGCGACGACATGTTAGATCTAAGTATGAAATTTAATCCCGTTCATATAGGTATAACCATCGCGATTTTTAGAGTCAATTTTCCAACATGCCACGATAGCGACCCACATTATCCGTAGCATGGTAATCATTTTCGTCAATGAAAAAACACGGTCAAATCACACCTCCAGCAGGAAATCCACACCATATGGATCCTTTTTGTGGAATGCAATGGAGCCTCTTGGAGCACATGTGGGTTTGTTGCTATGGAACAACACACATGTAATAAAAGGGTTCACTTCGTTTCTTTTCGATATGATGGAAGACAAAAATAATCGTACCTTTTCCTGGTTCAAAGACAATGTGTTAAAGTAGGTCATTTCGCGTACTTAAGTTAAGCTTTGAAATAAAATAATGTTAAACACCATAGAGAAGCAATAGTGAGCTTAAATTTTGAGCTATCATTTGCTTTCCAAAGATTACAAGTTCTCGCTTACTGTGGACACATTAGCATAGGTCATGGCATGCAATTATCGCAAGATAAGAACTCACAAACTTCCAGATACTCTAATGTATCAATCAAGTTTAGGTTTCTTGTTTCTTTTGAACCCTCTTCGCGTGATTCTAATCAAGTGCCATTAAACTTGTTAACTAATTAAAATCGTGAAATTAAATGTAATTCTTGTTTGAAAATGAATATAAAAACAGTGACATCGTAGAAGAGTCATTAAAAAACGTTACGGCAATCAGTCAATACAGACCTCCTTAGCACATAAATCAAAATCAAGATGTTCAAGTTGGTAAGGAACAGATGAAACTTTCAAGGAAACTCCAAATCAACGATGTTATTACTGTTTACTGTTTCAGGTGGTATTGTCTGCTCTCCTTGCTGTAGCTGTTGCCCGTCCTGGAAACTTGGGCTTGGAGTCGTCTTTTGTTGTTGAGACACCAATTGTTCGAGAACACTCCCTTGAAAAAGTTGGGGCCATCGTGAAGACCGTTCCCACTGCTGTTTCGCACCAAAGCTCCACCATTGTCCACAACTCTGGACATATTGTTGAACCAATTGTTGCTCCAGTCGTGAAGACCTATGCTGCTGCCCCAATTGTCAAGACTTACTCAACACCAATTGTTAACGCCGTCCACTCTCCACTAGTTCACAACTATGCTGCCAATCCATGGGGTGTAGCTTTACCAAGTCACTTCACCTACTCTGGTGTTCCATTGACCTACTCAGCTCCATTGAGGTATGCCACTGGTTGGTAAATACTCCAAAATGCGCAACTGGACAGAACTAGGACCTGCTATTTGTTGATACAAATTTATGAAATAAAACAGAATTGGAGAACGTTAATATTGTTTTTTATTTTTTAAGTCTAAGAGTGCATCTTATCTATTTAGAATTTCCTTTAGAGATCACGGTTGCGCATTTTCACTCTTGGTGAAACTTAAAGAGCTAAAGCTATAGATGTCCCATTATCTCGTCTAGGATTAGCTTAATATTTTCTCTTGTGGAAGCCTCCAGAAAAAGATACCGTGATCCATAAAATTGCAGTAAGTACTATGTGAACTGCCTATGGCTTAGGAATGATCCCATTTGGAACCCTTTTGCCACACACATTCACATATTAATTGTCTCCAACAAGTAATATCAGAGACTCGCACTCGACAAGAGAGAATACGCGCTGTGAATTTTCGTCGACACTCAGGCTTTCGACAACGAAACTTCTGAGGACATGTGGAACTCGGACACTGACCAGGGATGTTGACTGCAACCAATATGTGATGATGGGGGTAAACAGGAATTGCCCTCGAAGCGGTATTCTGTCCTCACTGCTATGGTGCATGTTAATCGAATCACTGCTCAACGCGCACAATAGTTCTAAAGTCTATGCGCAACCATATACAGAGGATGAAGATGTACTGTGTGTTGCATCGTGTCTAGAGATTGTCTAGGTCAGAGATGACCGACAATTGGTGCACTGGTGCAAGCACTTGACTATCGACCCGGATAACAAACCTCTTTGGAGTAAACATGCAACGACGAAAGCCTCTTAGCTGCTGACTGCAAGATATTCCCTTCTGTCATTACAAAGAAGCTGACTATAGGACATGGGGCTTGTCATCGACGAGGTTCCCGTCGATCTACAAGTTCATGATAGGGTGGAACAAGCTTTGACGAAAATTTTCTAATTTTACCAGTATCTCGGTTGCATATTCATATTATGGGCTGCATTGTCAAAGTCATCTCCCGTAAAAAGAAGCACTCTTTAGTGCAATTGATGGCTTAACGCGCAAACTCGTTTTTGTCTCTGGTCTTATTCACATGCTGTCTGAAGCAATAATACTAGAACACCTGCTGCGGAAATAATATGAAATCGACTATTCTTGTGACCAAGAGAAGTTTCGATTAGAATCTGAGCAGGAAAAGGTATCCAGTGCCTTTCTGGAGGATGACGATGTTAGATTTCACTTTCTGATAGGAAAACTTGCGTCCGTCTTCCAAGCACAGATATACGAGTACATGGTCCTAATGGCAACGAACTATGCACATATATCGCATATAATCGGTGAGGAGGGCTGTAAATCATCGTTTGTGTTACTCACTGTACTTCAATTTTGTTTGGTATTATTTAAGGTTTCGGTTTTTTTGGTTAAACGTGATTTTTTGTCATCGAAGCATTTGGATTTGTAGCGACAATCAAGTTGTGTTTAGAACCTTAGCAAATCCTCTTAAGACTTTGAGCTAACTCGAGAATGTAGGGATTCACAAAAAGCACCAGAAAGCCTGAAAGGGAAAGGGATCGCGCACTGAATCACTTGAGTTATGATGGGTTCATTTGAACTCAAATCCAACATGACATTGTTGGGCAAGGCTTAAATGAGAGTTTTTCAGAACCCGAACCTAAGTTACATTTCTGATAAACATTCATAGAAAAGTGAGTAGAAGAGCCGGAATGCTACTGAAGACTATCCGTATTGAGATAGAAATATTCCTTGGTGATACGTGCCATTAAATAATCATTGGATCTGTTGCTATGAGCACCGTAGTGCCAGTCATTGAGATGGATTGTTGCGTTTCAAAAATTCTTCCTTATCTGATGGTTAATTAGAGTTGGAAAGGTGGGAGGCAAATGTAATATACTTGTAGTAGTTGAAAGAAGAACACTCACGGTTCTGTATTAAATGTTCCTCTAAAGTGTCTTAAGACAGCATGGAAAAATGTCTTCAATACAAGTCAAACTTGTTCTACAAAGCGATGGGCTATGCAGATAACATCTCAAAAGCAGTGTCCAACTGGTGGACTGGAGAAAACCATTTTGTACTAGTTCTTTTTAGCCGTAGAAAATGCCGAGTTCTAGCTAGATTCTTCTGAACGATACGATGGACGAGTTCTTTTTTTATTGCTATGTAGGCCTGCCATCAAAGGTCTCATATACCTCACACAACTTCGCATATATTATTTAAAATGAAGCAATCCGCAATAGAGACAGGGTTAGTCAGGTTAATACACCTGGGATCTAGCAGTTCAATCGAATTTCGCAGGCTTAATCTTAAAGACTTCTAAACTCGACATGATCCGCGCCGTAAAGGAACGTGCACCAATAAATTTTATCCTGCACAGGAGGTGCCGGTAAATCCTACCTTATCTCATGACTGCTTCAGATGTATCGAGCCTATGACGCGTCTTTATGTCGACTGGCGGGCAGTAATTATATTTTCTTTTATCTAAAAAGAAGAGGGCTGTTTCGAAATATTTGTAGTACTAACCGCAATCTATAGTATTAACATAAGCACCTATTGTTAGCCAAAATAGTTATTTCCACTGAGTCCCTTTGTTCAAAAATCAAGCCTCGTTAAATGCCGAGCAGTTCTTAACGCTTTATTTTGTTTTGTTTAAGCAGCCGAGAGAACATCAAACTCTGGCACTCAAAAAGGGTTCAAATTAGTTTAATGCGTTTAACTGATACCCAATTGATCTGCGCTTTTGCGAGCATCCTAGGTTTCTTGTCTCTTTTGGATCTTGAAAACTCGCAATCACACGTAATAGCTTAAAGTTTTACACTTTGTTTTTTTTATACTGCATTTGATTTTGCCTTTGCTGAAAGTACTCAAGCATTGGCAACTTGGAAATTAAAACCAGCGAACAGAAAACAAGTAAAATGTACCCTCAGCGCTGGGAAAATACTTGTTACAAGCGATGTTTTTGCATTCACTTCCGAGGTGTACTCGAATCAAGTTTGGGTTTCTCGTTTGTGTACCCTCTTGGTGCTGTTTTAGCAAATTGAACTGTGACTTTCTGATTCCCAGCTGAAGAACCTTTTGAAGTTAAACACATTTCTAATTGGAAATTCGATATAAAAGACAGTGTCGTTGAGGTCAAATCATCAACAAACATTTCGTCAGTCAGTCAATACAGACCTCCTAAACACAAAAATCAAAATCAAGATGTTCAAGTTGGTAAGGAACAGATGACACTTTTAACGAAAATCTATATCAATTATATTTTTACTGTTTTCAGGTGGTATTGTCTGCTCTCCTTGCTGTAGCTGTTGCCCGTCCAGGATACTTGGGATTGGAGTCTTCTGTTGTCGTCGAGACACCAATTGTTCGAGAACACTCTCTTGAAAGAGTTGGTGCCATCGTGAAGTCTGTTCCCACTGCTGTTTCCCACCAAAGTTCCACCATTGTCCACAACTCTGGACATATTGTTGAACCCATTGTTGCTCCAGTCGTGACGACTTATGCTGCTGCCCCAATTGTCAAGACTTACTCAACACCAATTGTTAACGCCGTCCACTCTCCACTAGTTCACACCTATGCTGCCAATCCATGGGGTGTAGCTTCCCCAAGTCACTTCACCTACTCCGGTGTTCCAGTGACCTACTCAGCTCCATTGAGGTATGCCACTGGTTGGTAAATACTCCAAAACGGGCAACTGGACGGTAGAAACACCTGTTGTTTCTTGATAAAATTTTTTAAAATAAAAAAGAAATCAGAAACATAAGTTGCTTGTTCTTATTTTTTTAAATCTTTCAACACACCTTATCTATTGGGATTTGTATTTTGTGACACTTCGAGAGCTATAGTGGTCCAATTATCTCACTTGATAGCTGAGCTTAGACATATTTCCTTGAACTTCTTCCAAAGTACAGATCACCAGGTTACGATACCAGTTATGAGTTTACTGTGTACTAAGTGCATTGCATAAGATTGGAGACCTTAAAAGCGGAGACTAGTGTCATCACAAACAAATCTACTGGACTCGAGGTGGCAGACAGTCCATCATTAGTGAAAAAAAAAGGAAATTTTACCCTGGAGCAGACCAGAATTTATGTTTTGAATATCAGAGTTGAAGCCTTCTAAGACAACTTGAATTGAACGTTTGGAAAGGTAGATTCTAATCGATCGAGGAAAAGATTTTGGTTTAATACTCTTCATCACATAGGAGAACACTGCTTGTGAGCATATCAGCATCTTCATCTGCTTCTTTGTCGAAGACACGAGTTGAAATAACTATTAAGGGTGTTGAGACCGAAATTTGTGTGGCGTCCATAAATTACTATGGTCCGTATTGTATGGTCTATATTAAAAAACGAATACTTGCTCATAATACTCGTATGTAGATTCGTAGTGGGGAATATGTTCAAGTCCAGGGTTAAGAAATAAAATCCTGAATAGACCAACTACAGTTCGAAAGTGCAGACGCTTCGTCCAACGCTCCTTAGGACCTACAACTTAGCATAAGTCCTCTAACTCTGTTAGAATTTTAGGAAAATATTCCAGCCTACACCCGTATATGATGCAGATAGCGCGGGGACTAAACTCCCAAGATGGTATTCGTCGGAAGGTCGCGGATGAGCAGCTTTAAATCGACCCTTAATTGTATCGAAAATCGTGTCTACTGACTTGTCTCAATGAGTTTCTAAACAAGCAAAACTGTAATTTCTTCAGCGAGAAAAATTGTGAAACGGCTCACGTACCGTCAAAATAAAGCTTTGGCGTTCTTAAAAGATATTCGCTTTAAAGGTTTTGAAGTAAACGTTGTTACGACATTCATTTTTCATTCATTCTTCATGTGAAGGGAAGTGGTTCACTTTAAAGTTGTGCGTCTATAATAGGTGATGAGTATTTTAGGAGGACTGAAGTCATTTCAGATCGAAACGAAAATAGTAATTCTTAAAACCAAATTTGGACTTCGAAAAGTAGCTCTTATGGAGACTTTTGCCAACAGACCGAAATGGACGAAACCAGGAAGGTAGACAAAGTTGTTTAAATGGACTCAGCCAAACCAAAATCACTTAGAACAATTTTTTATGGTTTTAAGCCGCCTGGCATCAATGGCATATACTCACTTAAACTACAAAAAAGGTCAGTTGCCGAAGAAAATCTTTACTGCAAGCCTAGCACTGATATGTAGACCGAGAGCCTTTATATCGAAAATTGGAAAAGAAGACCATTGGGTCACCAGGAGCTCAGGCTTATTACGCTGATTTCCCTCATATTGAAGAGGATAAGGAGAATAGTATAAGTCTATACACAAAACAGAATTCCAAATGCGCCCTTCGTCTAAGATGTGTTATATTTGCCAACCCGGGTGATCTTATAAGATTTCACTTGTAATCTGACAGATTTGGAGACGTACGTGACAAGAAGGAATACGAACTGGACATTTTCTTCGGAGGTGCTTTCGACAACACATGTGTAACTCACTAGTTTAATGGATCGAAGAAATGCTGGTAGAAATGACACTCTAGGATAATGCTGGACGATTCACTGCTCACTGCTCTCAATATGTAGTTCCGTCATCTATGCTTACTGCCTTTTGGATCATCCGGTCTAGCGACTGTTTGCTTTAAACATCCCTAGACGTAATCGACAATTCACCCAGCAGAAAGAGGCTTTTAGTCAATCCTGTCATTTATTAGTCAATTTGGACTTACACAGCCATTACAAGGCCGATCATATCCTATACTTCGATTATCTGGTGCAAATATGTAATTTCTGCTTTTACCATACTTCAAGAAACAGTCTGCTTCGACTACATGGAGTCTTTCCCAGGCCTATATGACTAGACGTATTCGCTAATTTCCCTCACCGTTAAATTCATATCACGGGATTGACTTTGAAAGCTGTTCTTTGTTAAGGCAGGTCTTGCTTGAATGCTTCTCGACATCTCTATGAGGTCAGTAACTCACGTGCTGTCCCTCGGTAGGAAAGATTGCATGCTGCTTACTGACCTTGTCACTGTGTAAAACGCTTTTGCTTAACACTCAAGTATGCTGGACATAAGTGATACAATTTCCGTCGACGCCTGTGATAACGAGATCATGGAGCATTATAACTGTGAATGTCCGGCCTACGCTCGCATTTTACTGCAGGTAGTTGACCTGATGAGGTGGTTGCTGATACTATTGACACATTATCACTAAGCCGTTTACTTAGCTCTCATTAGAATTCCTCGGGAAAGGCTTAATTCAATCCATCAAATATCAAACGTTGATAGAGCCTACTCATCTCCTGTATGATCGCGTTCACACCCGGTAAATGTAGTGCCTCTAAGGTCTTTTAAGCCCATTATTCTCCCAGCAACAGTCAAAGCTCACTTTTGAATATGTTGTAGGGTGAAATCTACGAGATTCTTGTGGTTATGTTGGCAAATCTTTCATAAACACGCGCACGAAGTTTCGATTTCGTTTCGGCATGTATTCTTGATCAACTTGTGAGTTCTTTGAAAAATGGAGTAAATCGAAAACCGAAGCGTGATAAAATACATGGTTAAAAAATGGGTGTAGCACACTGAGATTTTTACCGGCATGGCAAGTGTGCTATGATATGATTGCCCTTCGTTATCCATAGTATTTCGATGGAAAGAGAAAGTGTGAAAGATGACCCCGTTCAGGACGGCCAAAAGCAGTTGTTCCAAAAATCATCGACAAAGTCCAGATTATGGTAATGTAGGATGGTCGATTAAAAGTATCGGAGATAGCTGAAGCCATAGCCATTTCAACTGAATGGGTATGCAACACTTTATATGAAGAATTGGATATTAGCAAACTCTCCACAAGATGAGTGCAGCGTACGCTCAAAAACGTATATTTTTTTGGACCAGCTGGAGTCCCAACTCATCCAGCACCCATCGTATTCTGGCTCCTTCGGACTTTCATGTATTCCAAAAACTCCAAATTTTCCTGTCTAGCCACTATTCAACCAATAGTGACTTCATAACAGCTGTAAACGACAACATTAAAGAACCACTTCCGGAAAGGGATGGCTAAGCTGTAGAGAAGATGTGAAAAGTGCTTTGAGCACAGGGGAGAATACTGTATATTAAAAATAAACAGCTTTTGGAATTTTCAAGAAAAAATCTTTCCATGCGAATCTGAAAACTTTTCACCCTACCCTAGTATCTACTCGTATATCACCTACTTTGTTCAAGTTCGGAAGTCAAAGTAATTAAATTGGATTAACATGACGTGGAGACATAAAGCACTTACTTTTCGACAACTTTACTCTTAATCATGAGAAGAATAAGTAAATTTGGTTAGAATGAGCAATCAACAACGGATTGAAGTCAACCTGAATGCATTTGGCTATTCCCCTAATTCCTGTTTTTCATTTTATTTTTCAATCGGCCGCCGTTTCGTTTTGGCACTTTGTTCTTTTCGCGTAATGCCAATCGTTTTTGTCTTTGATGAAAGCAGTAAGTCAATGTGGCCTAATGACAAGTTAAAAAAAAAAAAAAAAAAAACAAGTAACAGTGTCAACGCTGGGAAAGTACTTGTTACAAGCGATGTTTTTGCATTCACTTCCGAGGTGTACTCGAATCAAGTTTGGGTTTCTCGTTTGTGTACCCTCTTGGTGCTGTTTTAGCAAATTGGACTGTGACATTTCTATTTGTCAATCCAATATAAAAGACAGTACCGTTGAGGTCAAATCATCAACAAACATTTCGTCAGTCAGTCAATACAGACCTCCTTAGTACACAAATCAAAATCAAAATGTTCAAGTTGGTAAGGAACAGATGAAACTTTCAAAGAAATTCCAAATCAACGATGTTATTACTGTTTACTGTTTCAGGTGGTATTGTCTGCTCTCCTTGCTGTAGCTGTTGCCCGTCCAGGACACTTGGGATTGGAGTCTTCTGTTGTTGTTGAGACACCAATTGTTCGAGAAAACTCTCTTGAAAGAGTTGGTGCCATCGTGAAGTCTGTTCCCACTGCTGTTTCCCACCAAAGTTCCACCATTGTCCACAACTCTGGACATATTGTTGAACCCATTGTTGCTCCAGTCGTGACGACTTATGCTGCTGCCCCAATTGTCAAGACTTACTCAACACCAATTGTTAACGCCGTCCACTCTCCACTAGTTCACACCTATGCTGCCAATCCATGGGGTGTAGCTTCCCCAAGTCACTTCACCTACTCCGGTGTTCCAGTGACCTACTCAGCTCCATTGAGGTATGCCACTGGTTGGTAAATACTCCAAAATGGGCAACTGGACGGTAGAAACACCTGTTGTTTCTTGATAAAATTTTTTAAAATAAAAAAGAAATCAGAAACATAAGTTGCTTGTTCTTATTTTTAAAAATCTTTCAACACACCTAATCTATTGGGATTTGCATTTTATGACGCTTCGAGAGCTATAGTGGTCCAACTATCTCACTTGACAGCTGAGCTTAGACATATTTCCGTGAACTTCTTCCCAAGTACAGATCACTAAGTCAGGATACCACTTATGGTTCTACTGTTTACTAAGTGCGTTGCATATGCCTGGAGACCCTAAAAGCGGAGACTACTGTGATCACAAACAAATCTACTGGATTAGAAATGGCAAACAGGACATCATTATTGAGAATTATTTCGGAGACAGCATATGACCCTGAAGCACACTAGAATTTATCTTTTGAATATCAGACTTGAGGCCATCCAAGACATCTTGAATTGAACGTTTGGAAAGGTAGTCTCCAATCAATGGAGGAAAGATTTGTCGATCGTTAATGCAGGCTTTCTAGACAAAAGAGTCCGATGTTAAACTATTGCTTTTGGGTGATAGGCTTTGGTGAGACAAAATTAATCCTTTCTTTTAAAAATTATTTCACTCAGAAAGGTATTTTTTAATACCTCATTGATTAGAACTGTTTGGAGGCATTGTGGATGCTTATCTTGTTGAAGAAGAAGTGCTCGCTTTTGCCGGCGAGATCGGTCTTAGTAGTAATCCGATGATGTATTATCGTGAGTAAATGGGCCTGGGCCTTATGCTGACGTGATGAAAAAACTGTCCCCTTTCTGTTGGATTAGGTGAGGCTAATCAATCACTTCAAGATTATTGGTCAATTATTGGCAAATTGAAAGAAAAAAAAAATACGGAAAACAAGTAATAGCTTCAATGCGGGGAAAGTTCTAGTTACATACAATAAAAGTGCAGACATGTTTCTACATTCACTCCTGAGGTGTACTTAAATCCAGTTTGGATTTCTCGATTGTACTATGAACTTGTACTTTGATTTCTTGATCTGCAGAAACTTTTAAGATCCACACGAGTTAGGTAATTAAAAGTTCAACATAAAGGACATTGTGTTTAAAAAAAATGAAGTTCAAGATCTATTTTGCCGGTTTTGTGTTTTTATTTGAATTAAAAGGATTGATTACAAAAACGGTGAACCGATGTGTAACGAACTAAACAAATGAATTCAAAATATAAAAAAAAGAACATAAATTAAGATCTATTACATTTCTATTACTTCTTCTCTATCTAGTACATCAGAAGATGACAGATAAATACAATGACATAACTCTGTTTGATTTGACAGTTTCTTCATTACACAGTGTCGTTGGCAAAATTTACGAAGAACTGGAATAACGGAAAGTAAGACTGCCTCAAGTTGTAATACAAGTCCTGATGTACTAAATGACTATTTGTTGGACTAAAGTGTTCACCTGTACAAGCCAAAGAACTAGATCTTTGCGACCACCCGGATCTAACGATTTTACTCTCTGAAATATCAGAACTAGACATGATCTACGCGGTAACAGACTGGGATCAAATGCTTCTGTACGGAGATTCCCAGCAAAGTAGCATGGGTAAGCAAAAACTCACCTAATAGCCAACACGACATAAAGTGGTATACGGATGGTTCTAAAACGGAACCATGGAAGCGGGAGCTGGAATACACGAACCAAAAACCAAATACGAACAAATCAATTGCTATGGGTAAGAGTCCTAGTATTTTCCAAGCCGAAATACGTGCCATTCGAGATTATGGGAGCCATATATATGGCTGGTATCAGTGCGCAAACATCCATATATTCACGGATAGTCAAGCAGTTTTAAATGTCTTTAGCTTGCACATCATTGACTCAAAATCAGTCGAAACCCTTCTTCAAAATCTCAGCCCAAGGAACAAGATCAAACTATGGTGGGTTCCTGGGCATGAGGGAATTGATAGTAATGAAAAGGCCGACGAACTGGCCAGAAAGGGCTCATGGACTTCCTTTAACAGACCTGAACCCTTTTGCTGCACCTCTGAAACAGCAGTAAGTCGAGCCATTAAGCGCTGGGAGCACTCAAAATGCATCTCATACTAGGAGAAGACTCCAGGTCTGAGACAAGCCAAATGAATCATCCTGCCCTTCATCAAAAAATGCCAATATATGTTTAAATCTAAGTCAGCAGGATACCAGAAACCTAGTAGGTTACCTTATAGGACATCATGGTTAAAGATATTCATCCCTATTGCGGTAGTTGTTTTTATTGAAAGTGAGAAGTGTCCACTTTTTCTGTTGAGTCACTTTTTAGGCGTTCAAGTGTCGGTATTACAATACTTAAACGACAGTCGTTTTCGATCCACATGCATTCCACATAAACAGCAGACAAATACAGCTAGACATTTGAAATAAATTTGTTCGTTCATTCAAATTTAAAGTTTGTGATTTGTGAATATTAAATAATGAATAGTATTGCATTTTCTTGTGTTAAATAATATTATTAATGAAGATGAGAAGGAAGAAGAGGGAAAAATTTAATTAATAAGAGAAAGGAGAAGATTAAGATCGAAGTCCAATCCCTTGGATTTGCCAGATTCGAAGTAAGTACGAGAATTATTTTGAGAACGAATCATTCCAATTTGTTAGATTTACAGATTCGTGATGTACTCCAGGTTGAATAAAGATGCATTTCTTTATTTATTAAAAGAACTTGAAGACAAAATTGGAAAAAAGACGAAGCGTGCTATCAGTAACACCAATACTAAAGCCTGCAGCTACATTACGATTTTTCGATGATGGTACGAGGGCGGGTCAATAAGTCCGTGACTTTTGGATTAAAACACAGATTTTTTGATAAAAAAATAATTTTATTTTTCAACGTAGTCTCCCTTGAGCTCTATACACTTTGTCCAACGCTTCTCCAATTTTTTTATCCCTTCCAAAAAAAATGATTTGTCGAGGTCCTCAAAATAGGCCTTTGTTTGCGAGATGACTTCATCATTGGAGTCAAATCTTTTTCCACCAAGCCATTTCTTCAGGTTTGGGAACAAGAAGTAGTCGCTCGGAGCCAAATCTGGAGAATAGGGTGGATGAGGGAGCAATTCATAGCCCAATTCATGGATTTTTGCCATGGCAACTGCACATGTGTTTGTGGTCGACTGTGAGCAAACGCGGCACCCATCTTGCGGAAAGCTTTCTCATGCCCAAGTGATCATTCAAAATTGAAACCACTGAGCCATGCGAGATCCCTACGGCTTCCACAATCTCTCGCACTTTCAATCTTCGGTCGGCCAACACCATATCGTGAATTTTTTCGATTGTTTCGGGTGTAGAGACCTCAACTGGGCGTCCAGGACGTTCGGCATCTTCAGTGCTTGTACGGCCACAACGAAATTCAGTAAACCACTTTTTTACCATTGAAATCGATGGTGCAGAGTCCCCATAGTATTTATCAAGCTTAGCCTTGGTCTCGGTAATGGTTTTTTTTCGCAAGAAATAATGCTTAATAAGCACACGAAATTCACTTTTTTCCATTTTCTCCTCAAATTAGTGAGTAGTCTGATAAAAATAGCTGTCAAACACAAACTAACTGACGCAGCAAGTTTAAATTTTGACAGGAGTCAACTCCTTCAGTAAAGAGGTCAGAAATTCAAAAAGTCACGGACTTATTGACCCGCCCTCGTAGCTATCAGAAGTGTGTAGGCAATGATTTCAATTTGCCTATTGCTCAACCCACAATGAGTATCATTTTAAAAGAGATCCTTGGGCTTATGGAAGTATTTGTTTGTCCTCGTTGAATAAAGGCATTCTATTCAAATGAGGAAAAAAATGAAGCGAAGGCTTTTTCTTAACAGAAATTTAGAATTCCAGGAATAATTGAATGTCTCGACGGTTGCCACATCAAAATTAAAGCTCCAAAAAAAGAGGAGGAACACCTTTACTACAACAGGAAAGGCAAGGCTTTTATAGCATAAATACTATGTTTGTAAGTATGATATATATTAAAAATTTCATTCATTTCACATTTTGTAAATATAACTCTAAAATTAAAATTTGTGACCATAAAATGCGTATCAGATATGCAGATGCCAGGCATCCCGGAGCCAGCCATGATTCATTCATTTGGAATACTTCGGAGCTTCGAAGCATCGTACAGAGAAATTTTGACAGCGGGGAACGAAATTCTTGGTTTCCACGTAACTTAAGTATTTGTCTACAAAAACACATTTTGAAAATTATCAAACATTTAGGTGATGCTGGCTGGCTATCCCCTGGAACCATTCATGATAACACCATTTAGATCAGCTCAACTAGGAAGTAGTCAAAGCGATTTCAACCACCGACATTCCCAATCCAGGAATATTATTGAAAGAACAATTGGTATTCTTAAAAGCCGATTCCGATGCCTTCTTGGTGCTAGATTACTTCACTACAATCCAAGAAAATCAGCACAAATTCTTAATGTGTCTTCAGCTCTGCACAACGTTTTTATACATTAAAAAACTGAGCCACCGATAAAACCTCTAATCTTGGAAAGTTCATCAATTCCAGATCTGGCACACAAAGAAAATAATCAAATAGTCATAAACATAAGAAATAGATTATTGGAAACCTGAAAATATTTTAACAAAATAAATAATCTTTATTTCAATTTAATTCCGTATTTATTTTATATAATTCAGTTACTCATTATTAATAAATTTGTCTTCACAGTGATTTAACTTTCTTTCCAAAAGCGACTATTTTTTTTTTTCGAGTTCGATAAATTCATATCGTTGTCCTTCTTTTGTTGCTGCCCTTCCCGTTTAATTTGTTTTTTGTATTTCTTTAATTTCACCTCTTCAAAAAAAAAAAAAATTTTCTTCGCGTATCTCACAATTTCCTTCAGATGGTCCTCAAGCATAGTGTATCAATGTTTGTCGTTACAGCATTTCGATAAAATTCAGCCCTGTTGTGGTGTGATTAGCCTTTTTGCTCTTTTCTTCTTGTATTTCATGAGTTGATTCGCTCATATTAAGTTCATCAAGAATTTCCGGAACTTCAACAGGTGGGTGAATCTCTTCTGAAATAGGGGTTTGTTTGTTATTTGAACCCTTAAATACAACACCTTCCAGTTCAACTACGTTGTTTAACTGGAGGAGATCAGCAATAGCTTTATATGTGTCGCTTAAATATTTTTGCCTAAAAGGTCTTCCTCCAGTTTGCTCGAGTTTCTGATTAATTTTAAATTTGGCATCAAACCAAACCTGTAAATATATTTATATGGATATATGCATACATATCAATTGATTTCGTATATATATTTACCTTTTGCCACTCTTACGCGGTCTTAATTGGCGGCCCCAAAGAATTGAGTTAAATGGAAATGGTTTCCCATTCTTTAATTTTCTCCGCCGTTGGCGAAACTCCTCTCCGAAAGTTGGTTGCAAATCCATGTTTTCTTTCCATTGATTACACTAATAGTGCAAACTGCTCCCGGTTTGTTAACTTCGGCCTTTGGTAAATACAAATTATTTAAAAAGTAATTAACAAAAGGAAAAAATAAAAAACTTACATTTTATTTGAATACACAGCCTGTCATTTGAAAAAGTGACATCGCCAAAAAGTATCGTACTACTCGTCGTTTATTTAAACTTAAACGAGAGTTACAATAGCGAAAAATGACATTTCTCGATAAGAAAATACGTTCCACTTAACGACATGCTAATGACTATCGCAATACCGATTTCTATAAGTGACATTTGTCGTTCAAAAAAAAAACAGCTATCGCAACAGGGGTGATCACCTTAACTAATCGACTCTCCGAAGTGCCGACTTTGTCTTGAAGAAGACGAAACGGCTGAGCGCATTTTATGTGACTGTCCAGCCTTCAACGGGATGCTTTCTTCAGGGAACGACTCAACATCTCTGAACTAAGGCATTCCCTACTGGTAGAATTACTAACTTCATTCAGAAGGTAGATACCCTACTAGTCTTAGCTCATTTCTAACAAATCAGCATAAAAGATTTTTTTAGGTCGAAGTGCTTCTCTATCGCTACTGGCGAGTCAAAATTAGAAAAATTTAAAAAAAAGAAGTGTGCCCAGCCCAGATTCTTCAAAAAAATGCGGCCAATTTCTTATTTAACCCAAGAACACTAAGCTTTTTTTTGTCCTTAGACACTAACCCTCGCCTGTGAGGCTACTTTGAAGAAAAACCGCGATAAATCATAAAAAATAGTTTTCTGAATTAAAAAGTATTTACATGCCCTTTTTTGACTTTCCTCTAAACCGAAAAAAACATCTTCTTAGCTGCAAAAACTTAATAATAAAAAATTGTATTTTGCACCTTTTAAATAGGCGACGAAGTTCACAAAAAAAAAAAAAATCAAAACAATAAAACAAAAATTTTATTTCACAAACTTAAAAAAAAAATTAAATTCTATTCATTACTCAAAAAAACTTAACTTAAATAAAAATATTGTGCCTTCGGCATAAAAATAAAAATCAGCTTTTTTTGTGACTTATTTTTTATCGCATCCGACACAATTTGATGATCTGTGCTCCACAGCAGGTGCTGCCGTATTTTGCGCACTTGTACACGCTCATGCGGTGTTTTTTGGTAGGACAAAAGCTGCGGGCTCACCTTTTCCCTTTTTTTATTAGGCGTTCGTCATGCCCAGTTCATGAAGAACTTTTGACAGTAAGAGTGTCCACATTCAGTAATTGATGGAGAGCTTCACGAATTCGTTTGGCCTTTCTGTTAATCGAATTGTCTGCCAATTTTCACACAAGTCATTACTCAAGCTTGACTACTCATTGGCTTGATTTCACAAGCATGACTGTTGGAAACATGTAAAATATAGCTGTTTACAACCGTCATATTCAGCATCCCGTAAAATACGCACAGTGGCCAACGCCTTGTTTTACGACTTGTACTTAAATGGCCACACATACATATGTATCCACTGCACCTATTGTCGCATTGTATGACTCTATTATAGTAGGTTTTTTGATACCTGATCAATAGCTGGCTTACTGTGCATAGTTGAAAATAGAAGGACGGTCTTTCGGGGCTTAGGTTTGAAGCTGACAAGGGTCAGTTTACCATGAAAGTCAAACATGGATGTTCCAACGCGACGAGATGTGTTGTGCTTAAACTCTTCGGGTATTTCCTTTTTATTGTTCCTGATTGTCCCAAGAAGAGTTAGTTTGTATAGTTCAGCAAGCAATTCTTCAGCTAAAGGTACCGATGTAAACCAATTGTCTTTTGTTAAATTGCGGTTGGTCCCATGTACAGTTCTTGGAAGAAGCTTGTAATAGTAACTGCCAAGAGAAGCGCCAGTAGCAGACGTGCCATTGTTTTTTCCTAAATATGGACAGGCATCAAATATATATTTTTGAATCAAGGTCCTCAATTTCTAAATTATCCTGAGCTTTCTTTTCGTCGTCGGACGGTTCCTCCAACCACCTTATAACTTTTTTTCCTTGGGGATCCATCTTAAATATAAACCCAATTATCTCCATGTAAGTCACGGAAATATCCAAAAATTCTATAAACACTAAAAACTAAGGCTCGATTCTCTCAAGCGACGCGTACCGCTATATTTCTGCAACGCAAATCTAAAATTAGAGTATACGTCCACTACCCACGACGTCTCATAGTGAAATGAGTCGGCAAAGAACTGCAGCTCGATGTGAGAGGGAAAGTACAGTTAAATGCAAGAAATTAATTTTGAGCGGCCTCACAGGCGAGGGTTAGTGTTCTAGAGTTAACTATGCGCTCTGTGAAATACGGCTTGGAATACGCGGTCCTGTCATTTTCTTTTTCTTTCTGCTAAAACGGTTTCGTTTTGTTTTTGAAATCAGTTCGCTTTGCCCGAACGGATTTCTTCAAATCTTCCGTTGACTTATGTGGCTTTCTTCACGTCAAATTTGTCACTTTTTTAAGAATTCAATAACTATTTCATAGATTTACCGAAAGGGGGTATCTTCTCTCAATTTCTAAGACTTTCCGTGAATGAAACCAAAGGGATTCGTTAGTATCGAAACTAGTAATAATCTACTTATGTTCAATGTCTGTAGTATCTTTTGGAAAAAAAACCCTTAAACTACTTACTTACTTTAGGTGGCGCTACAGTCCGGGGTGGACCTGGGCCTCAGTCAACAAGCTTCTCCAGCCAGCTCGATCCCTGGCTAGCTGCCTCCAGTTTCGCACGCTAAGTTGGCTGAGGTCCTCTTCCACTTGCGTGCGCCACCTGAGTCTTGGCCTTCCTCTACTGCGCTGTCCCTCGGGGGCGGATTCGAAGACTTTTCGGACCGGAACATTGGTGTCCATGCGCTCTACATGACCCAGCCATCTCAGTCTTTGGATCTTCACTCTTCTGGCTAGGTCCATGTCGCTGTACAGTCCATACAGTTCGACGTTATATCTTCTCCTCCACTCACCGTCAATGCAGACGGGACCGAAGATCGCCCGAAGAATTTTTCTCTCGAAGCAACCAAGGACACCTTCATCCCTTTTTGATAATGTCCATGCCTCTGCGCCATAGAGCAGGACCGGGATTAAGAAGTTCTTATAAAGGGTGACTTTTGTTGTCCGAGAGAGGGCTTTGCTACTCAATTGCCTTCTTAACCCAAAGCAACAGCGGTTGGCAAGAGTTATTCTTTGCTTGATCTCAGCGCTGGTGTCGTTGTCTGTATTTATAGCGGAGCCTAGGTAGACAAAGTCCTTAACTACCTCAAAGTTATATCTGTCGAAGGTGACGTTCTGTCCTAGACGTCGGTGTTGGTTGTCCTTTTTGCTTGACAGCATATACTTGGTCTTGCCCTCATTGACCGCTAAACCCATTTTCGCCGCTTCCGTCTCAATGCTAGCGAAAGCACCACTGACATCACGCTGCTTTCTCCCGATTATGTCAATATCGTCGGCGTATGCGAGTAGTTGGACGGACTTTTGAAAGATGTGCCTCTTGTGTTTGCTCGTGAGTTTTGCACTATTCTTTCAAGTACGATGTTGAAAAAATCGCATGACAGCGCATCACCCTGTCTAAATCCTTTCTGGACATCAAAGGTCTCGGTGAGATCTTTACCGACCTTGATGGAGCAGCGTGCATTCTCCATCGTCATCCTGCACAGACGGACGAGTTTGGCAGGGATGCCAAAACTAGACATTGCTCTATATAGCTCGTCTCTATAGATGCTGTCATACGCGGCCTTAAAATCGATGAATAGGTGGTGGGTATCGATCTGAAGCATATGGGTCTTCTCCAAGATCTGCGAATATCTGGTCGATGGTGGACTTTCCTGGCCTGAAGCCACACTGATATGGACCTATCAGGTTGTTGACGAAGGGCTTCAGGCGTTCACACAATACGGCGGATAAGATCTTATATGCGATGTTAAGGAGACTGATGCCTCTGTAGTTGGCGCAGTTCAGAGGGTCTCCTTTCTTGAGAATTGGACAAACAATGCTGAGGTTCCATTCATCGGGCATACTTTCGTCCGACCATATTTTACAGATGAGTTGGTGTATGCTCCCTACCAAGTCATCGCCTGCCGCTTTGAAGAGCTCGGCAGTAAGGCCATCCGCTCCAGCAGCTTTGTTGGACTTAAGCTTCGATATGGCTATATTCACTTCATCCAGGTCGGATGGACGGAATTGTTGGTCATCATCGTCCAGGTTGAAAGGTTGATTCTGCCTGACAGCGGTATTTGGTCCGTCATCGCCGTTATACAGTCTGCAGAAATGGTCTTTCCAAATCCTCAGCATCGACTGCGATTCTACTACGATGTTCCCTTGTTCGTCTCTACAGGCTTCGGTTCGGGGTTTGTTTCCACGGCATGTTATTTTTACCTTTTGGTAAAACTTCCGAACCTCATTCCTGGAGTAGTATCTCTCAATTTCCTCGATCGTGCGCTTCTCATGCTCTTTCTTCTTCCTCCTGAGAAGCCGGTGCTCGTCTCTCCGGTCTTTCTAAGCGGCGCCGCGTTATATGCATCTTGCTTTGCTGTAGGTGCTTGCCGGCATTCATCATCGAACCAGGGGTTTCATTGTGGTGGACGAGTGAAACCCAGCACCTCAGAAGCGGAATCTCTGATGGCGTTTTGGCAGTGTTTCCAATGGTCTTCGATGCTTGATGCTGGCGGCATTGGACCTCTTAAGAGTTATCGATCAGAAAAGGACTTGGCGATCTCTTGCGATTGTAGTCGTCTGACGTCGAATTTTCTCACAGCATTAGTTTGTCTTGGCGTAGTTTGGGATATCCGCAACTATGGCTATAACAAGGTAATGGTCCGAGTCTATGTTGGCTCCTTGGAACGTACGGACATCGATAATACTGGAGGAGTGTCTTGCGTCGATCGCAATCTGATCAATCTGGTTAACTGTTGATTGATCAGGAGTTCTCCAAGTCCCCTTGTGTATGTCGAGATGTGCGAAGCGCGTGCTAGCCACGACAATGTTTCGCCCCGCCGCAAAGTCGATTAGCCTGAATCCGTTATCGGAGGTGGTGTTGTGCAGGCTATATTTTCCGATTGTTCCACCAAAGATACCTTCTCTTCCTAGCTTTGCATTAAAATCACCGAGGACAATTTTAATGTCAAAGCTAGGGCATTGCTCGTAGGTCTTGTTGAGGAGCTCGTAGAAGGCATCCTTGGTGTCGTCATCTTTCTCCTCTGTGGGGGCATGCGCGCATATGAGGCTTATGTTGGCGAATTTAGCCTTGATGCGGATTGCTACGAGGCGCTCGCTCACATGCCGGAAGCTGAGGACTTCTCGTCTTAGTCTGCCTCCGACAACGAATCCGCATCCAAATAAGCGCTGCTTTTGCCGTCGATAGCAATTGCCGTAGTAGATGTCGCAGTTTTTCATCTTCTTTTTGTCCGGCCCATCCCATCGCATTTCTTGGATGGCGGTTATGTCTGCTTTGCAGCAGTCTAGGGCCTCCGCTACTTGCTCAGCTGCACGTGGTCTATTAAGGGATCTAACATTCCTCGTACATATCCGAAGCTCATTGTCCTTAAATCGTTTGCGTGGGTTGTCAGCAGTAGATCCGTCCATATCCTAGGCTTGTTGATGCTTCGTAACTTAATTTTTTTTTTAAATGGCCGGACAGTTACCCCGACGGCACAACCCCCAACCTGGAGGACCAGTTCCATTTTGAGTGCCCCTAGGACGAGGGGTCGGTTACACCGAAGCCAGTAACCCGTTCCGGAATGTGAGCGCTCCCGTTGGCCCTTATAGGGCTCGTCCGCCACCATCTCTTTTCCAAGACCCTGACTAAGTCCTGGAAATCCTTTCCGGCCTGAGCTCCAAATATGTCGGAGTAGCCCGGATAAGGTCTTGTTTTGTTTTTCCGACACTAATCCTGGTTAATGGCGCAGGAAACTCGCCATTTGCCCCCTTCACTTCGCAACCTCTAGTGAGATTCCCAGATGGCGCCACGGGGAGGCGTGAAGTAGGACTTATTAGCAGAGCTGCAAGATGTTCGGCTGCAGAGGCTCATTCTCGTCATTTAGGGAACCAGCACCTGTCGGAATATGCTACTTCTACGAGGCCTTATACTAATCGTTGCCATCCTTAACCCTTAAATTATCTGCAGTAATTTCCCTAAATGATTGAAAAACCATGGTTTTCAGTGAACAAAATCTAGTAACATGGCAATCATTATGTCCTTCATTAATAACGAAATAGTACTAACAGTAACAAAGAAAAAAAAAATCCAGTTTAACTGCCAAATAACCTGTGCAGATACTTATCCCAAATGTGACAGTTTTACTAAATAAAAGTTTCTGACACAATCGTTAGTCAATACCAACAGCATTAACCAGTTTTAATCTATTTAAGTTCCGTTAATTAACCTGTTAATGAATGAATGCAAAATTGAACCACAAAAGAGCAAAAGAAATGACCACATAAACTACGTCACAAGATCACCTTAGGCCGGTAAGGCACACATCACACATCACACATGTATGCGCAATTAGCCGCACTCGTAACTTAATATCAAATCATGGTCAAGTAAAATAATCCACGTCTCAGAAATGTGAAAATCTTGAATTCAAATGCAACAATTAGTGTGTTGTGAATAGAGTTGGCCACGTCAGGCACTTGGTATTTGTAAAGTGCGCAAACTTTCGGTATAAATAAACGCCAGTTACTATCAAACAGCATCAGTTCAATCGTCGAACTTTCAAGTCAACACAGACCTCCTAAACACAAAACTCAATCAAAATGTTCAAGTTGGTAAGTTGAAACACTTGATCTTGACCATTTAGAATCACATTGCTAATGGATACAATTTTTCCTGTTGTAGGTGGTGTTGTCTGCTCTCCTCGCTGTAGCTACTGCCCGTCCAGGACTTTTGGGATCACCAGTGGTATACTCTGCACCCATTGTTCAAGAGCACTCTCTTGCCAAGGTCGGTGCTGTCGTCAGTAGTATCCCAACTGCTGTATCTCACCAAAGTTCCACTGTTGTCCATAACTCAGCGCAGATTGTTGAACCAATTGTTGCTCCAGTCGTAAAGACCTATGCTGCTGCTCCAGTCATCAAGGCCATTCAAGCTCCATTGGTTCAAACTTATGCTAGTGCTCCAGTTCTAAAGACTTATGCTGCTGCTGACCCATTAGCTGTTGCTGCTCCAGCTCATATTAGTTATGCTGCTCCAGCACATCTAAGCTATGCTGCTGCTCCAGTTGCCTATGCCAGTGGATGGTAAAAAAAAAATGTTCCTGTTCCCGGATAGTTGGACAGATTTGACTCTCAAGTTAAATCTTTCAGACGACTTTATTTCACTTTCAAAAGCTATACGTCTACCTGTTGAATAAAATACTTGTGAATAATTTATTACAATTCGAAAAGTTTATTTTTTTTTTCTTTTTTTTCATCTTTGAAATTTATTCTGATTGTGTCATTCAATGTGACAGTCTGAACTCAGTGCGTACAATATATCTTAATCGATCAGGTGATAAATTAGTTTCGGTTGATGAATTGAAGTGCATTCGTCATGTGATATTGCTACTAATACACAGAGAGTGACATTTTCATTGTTCATAGAAAGACATTCAAGTGCGATTTATTTAGAAAGTGCTCATTAAGAATGAAAACTCTAATCCTACACCTGGAAACGAGCTAAAACGAGCTAAAACGAGCTTAAACTCGTGACAGATAGATAGAGTGATCTCACATCCGGCTTCTTGCGCTATTTTTTCTCAGAATCGATTGATTACTAAGATTTATTAGATTTATTAGATGCACGAGTATGTCTGAAGTTCTAGAATACTTACCGATAAGTTTTGAGGAAGGAGACATTATAGAAGACTCACAGAATATGTTTAGTGTAGACACTGTAGAGTCAATGTTTAGGCAACCGAGATGTATTTAAGTGCAATACAATACTATCTTTTTTGGATTTCAGTTTTAGGGGTTTTTCATTACAACTTGGAGAGTTCAGTATAAGCGATCTCAGTAAACTTGAAGCAAGGTGGATTAGAAAGACCTGTCAGTTAAGACTTAAAATACAAAATTATGGGAGACAGATTGATGTACACGTATGACATAATTTAAAGCATGGCGATGTTGCGGATTAGAAAAAATTGGGATGTTTCCAAGGGTCCATATATTAGCTTCATCGAGCTAGAAACGCACTCGGGAGAGCTCTCATGTTCAAAGGCGATAAAGGTTCAAGTTCCAGCCACGGTGCGAAGAAGGGGCCGAAAGAACATCCGTAAAATGTTGGACTAACAATGAAGTAACCCAAAATAGAACGGTTCTAAGGTACGCAAATTTAGGAAACTCCACAAGCGCCACAGTGGTAATGCAGGTACCTGGAAGGACTTTGAAGCGTAAGTTGTAGTTACTCGCGTTATATGTTTCATTTGTTTATATAACTGAAGAAAAACAGGGTGAGACCTTTGTTTATCCCGTATAAGATCGCCGTTTAAGCGAAGAAAAATCCAAGTCCTGTTGGTCCATTGTAGACCTAAAAGAGCATGTTTTTTTCTTTTGAAATACTTCTATGCTTTACACTGAAAACTGAAACTGAGACTCTTATACAATACATTTGCCAAGAACTTTAAATCAGTCGGTCTGACCTCCTTCATGTTGTTGAGCATGCTAATCCGTCCCCCTGACAATAGTGTAACATAGCCGCCGATTGAAGGCGCTTTCTCCAAGGAGGTGAGATTTCCGGTGTATTTTCATCGAATTTGATGGTATTTTCGACAACGCAGCTAACATAGCCTAGGCAAATTACTAGTTTTGTGGAAATTTTCAATTTGAATATTTATTTTCCTAAACCCTTTAAAGCCAATGTCAGTGAGTTCCAAAGCTTAATAGTGTAAATACAAAACATACGCTAGTCCAGATGGTATATCTCCCCTTCCTTTGAAGAGTTGTAAAAATCAGTTCTTAGGCTTTTCCATTTTTTTTCCAATTTTCTTCTCCCGCCTCCTACAGACGCGAGCACTTATGCACCTTCTCTTCAACGTTATGAAAATGCTGACTAACGATTAGTTCGTGGAATATAATTAGCGGCAGTCGGTTTTTGTAGCGACAGCTCCACTGATGATTGGATAGAATGTCTCAACGAAAAGTGGAAACAAAGCTTACATCAATCTGGTGGAAGCAAGTTAGTTGCACTTGATATTTCTAAGGCATTTGACAGAGTTTGGCATCAGGCTCTTTTGTCGAAAATGTGTGCAATTGGGATCGATGACTCTCAATGGACTAGAAATTACCTTTCGCAAAGTTCAATTCAAGTTGTTTTGGATGGTTTCAAGTCTGATATTCATAAAATAAATGTTGGTGTGCCCGAGGGCTCCATTCTGTCTCCGATACTTTTTTATTTTTATAAATGATCTCTTGTCTGCTATTTCAAATCCAATTCCGTATATTCCTGTTTTGACGGCAGTACTCTCTGCTTTTCACATTCGTTCCAAGACTCTTGTTCTTACTCTTGGGCTAAAGAAAAGGAACAGCAGCGCATGTTAAGCTCATTATTTACTTAAGGTGGCCTTGCAGTCCGGGGTGGACCAGTGCCTCAGCTAACAGGCGTTTCCAGCCAGCTCGATATTTTCCTAGCTCCCTCCAGTTACGCGAGCTAAGTTGGCCGAGGTCCCCTTCCACTTGCGTGCGCCACCTTACCAGAGCGTTGGTGACCATTCGCTCTACATGACCCAGCCATCTCAGTCGTTGGATTTTCATCCTTCTGGCTAGTTCGATGTCCCTGTACAGTCCGTAGAGTTCGTCATTGTATCTCCTCCTACCTTCCCTGAACTTAAAGCAGAACCTAGGTGGACAAAGTCCTTAAGTTCTCAATGTTATATCCGCCGAAGTTGACGTTTTGTCCGCGACGTCAGTGTTCACTGTCCTTTTTGCTTGACAACATATACTTGGTCTTACCCTCGTTGACCACTAAATCCACTTCCGCCGCTTTCATCTCAATACTCGCGAAAGCCCCACTGATATAATGGCTTATGCGAGTAATTAGACGGAATTTTGAAAGATTGTGTCTCTTGTGTTTGCGCGTGAGTTTTGCACTATTCTCTCAAGTATGATGTTAAAGAAATCGCATGACAGCGCACTGCCTTGTCTAAACCCTTTTTTGGCATCAAAGGTCTCGGTGAGATGTTTACCGTCATTGGTGGAGCAGCGTGCATTCTCCATCGTCATCCTGCACAGAAGGACGAGTTTGGCAGGGTTGCCAAAACGAGACATTGCTCTGTATAGCTCGTCTCTATAGATGCTGTCATACACGGCCGATAAATAGGTGCTGTGTATCGATCTGAAGCTCATGGGCTTTCTCCTTGATCTGCCGTAGTGCGAATATTTGGTCGATGTTGGATTTTCCTGGACTGAAGCCACACAGATATGGACCTATCAGGTTGTTGACGCACGACTTCAAGCGTTCACACAATAAGCCAGATAACAGCTCGGTAGTCAGGCTGTCCGCTCCAGTAGCTTTGTTGAACTTAGGCTTGTATACTGCTATCATCATTTCATCCAGGTCGAGTGGACGAAATCGGTTGTTTACGTCGTTCAGGTTGAAGGGCTCATTCTGCCTGACAGCGGTGTTTTTTTCGTCATCGTTACAAGGTCTACATAAATGATCTTTTCAAATCCTCATAAACAACTGCAACTCTACTATAGTACATTGTTCCCTTGTTTGTCTCTACAGGCTTTGGATCGGGGTTTGTGTACGTGGCATGTTTTTTTTTACCTTTTGGTGAAACTTCCGAATCTCATTCTTGGGGCAGTATGGCTCAACTAAGAGGCCGGAGTTCGTCTCTTCTCTTCAGCTCCTAGAGCTCGTGCTCGTGCAGCTCTAGTCCTCCAATGCAGATGCGCTTTGTATACGTCTTGCTCAGTTGCATGTGGCTGCCGGCATTCGTCATAAAACCAGGAATTTCGTTGTACCAGTCGAGTAAAATCCAGTACAATAGTAGCGACATCTCTGATAGCTTTTGGCAGTGTTGCCACTGATCTGCGATGCTTGATTATGGTGGCAGTGGACCTTTTCAGAGATTAAGGGAGATTTCACCGGAAAAGAATTTGGCGATTTCTTGCGATTGTAACCGTCTGATGTCGAAATTCCTCAAAATATTAGTTTGTCTTGGCGTTGTTCGGGATATCCGCAATCGTACTTTGGCTACATCAAGGTAATAGTCCGAATCGGTATTGGCTCCTCGGTATTTTCGGACATCCATTATACTAGAGGAGTGTCTTGCGTCGATCGCAATATGGTCAATCTGGTTGAAGGTCGATTTATCAGAAGTTGTTGAAGTCCCCTTTTGAACATCGAGATCTAGGAACCGCGTGCTGGCTACGATAATATTTCATCCCGTCTCAAAGTCGATTAGCTTGAAGCTAACATACTTTCTAGCTAGTGCGGTCTTTTGGTAGTTAAATATATTAAGTTGCACGCACGAAGTTGGTTGAGGTTCTCTTCCGCCATCTAAGATGAAGCCCGGGGCGCAGGTTTCAATGCGGGTGATCTAGCGAGACATTAGTACGGTTTTCGTAAGTCACAATTAACAACCTGTAAACAAGTGAGGCCTAAACAGCAATAGAAGGAAAACATTGAAAAGGAGACACTAAAAACTACTGGATGTGCAAAACGCCTTTAATTCGGCGAATTGGCAACATATTATGCATTGTCTCCATCGAATGTATGCACCGGTGTATTTATTAAAAATCATCTCGAGTTATATCACAGACAGGGTCCTTTTCTATGTTTCCGCAACGAAATCAAAAAGTACCTAATAACTGGCGGTGTACCACAAGGATCGGTCTTGGGTCCTCTGCTATGAAAAGTGATGTACGACGATATCCTACGTCTGCCAATTTCACGAGAAGCATCAATCATCGGTTACGCGGATGACATCGCAGTCGTGGTCGTTGTCAAGTTCCTCGAAGAAACAGAACTCTTTTGTAATGAGACCGTAAAAACAGTACGTCGAATTGCAACTAGCACATCATAGAACCGAGGTTTTTCTAAATCGTCAATATCGATTTTCAAATCGTATTTAGGCCATAACTGTTAAGTGCACGTAAAATCAGCCTTTATAAGATCCTCTATCTACCCTGTGATGGATTGGGCGTTTATGAAGCTTGAAGTGGCGAGCTTGAGCTTTATGGTGATCGTCGCCAGGCATTGGCTTATATGCCTGAACCTCAGGTTTATACTTAAATCTAACTTTCTGGATAATCAGCTCGTTATTGGCTTTGAGCTAGCTCCTACCGTAGTAAGAGTTGTTGCCACGGATAAAGGGTTGTAATATATATTGTTTCGTCATATTATAGCATAAAGTCGCCTGGTAACGACAAATATGTATTTGTAATCCTCATCCCTGCTGCTGAAAATATGGACAAAATGGTTAGGCTTCTAAACGAACCACTTGTTTATCAATTACTGATAACACAGTAGATTGCTTAGGAATGTCTTTACGAAACATGAGTATCCCGCTTTGGCTTTGCTAGAAAGAAGACTTCGGCATGGCAGTCTTCAAATCTTATCGCCTATTCTAGGTTGTGAATCCAAATAAAAATGTTGTAACCAAAATGTGTGCACAACACTGTAAACAATAGCTATTGAGTTAAGCTGACTAGGAAACATCGCTTCCTACTTCCTCCAAAGTATCTTGAAAAGAAAAAAACTTTATAAAACTGATTTTCCAATCAACTTTCCTTCAAAAGTAAAGTCCACAAAAGATAATAATTATTCACTAACAGAAGGACAAGTCCGACTTTTTATTGTCTCTTCTAACATCGGTAAGCTGGCTTAAGCCATAATCCAAAAAATCTGTTCAAATATCTTCGATCCAACGGGCAAATATCTTAAGTCGCTGCCTTACCAACCGGTTGTTGCGGTGTAGGTCAATGGCGACGAAGCAGCAACATGAACTGGAGCAGCAGCGGCATAAGTCAGAGGAACTGAATGAGCAACAACTGAAGCAGCAGCAGCGTAGGTGCTAACAACAGGTGCAGCAGCATAGGTCTTTACTACTGGGGCAACGATCGGTTCGACAACATGACTTTGACCGTGAACAATTGTTTGACTTTGGTGCGACACAGCAGTTGGTACACTTCTGACTACAGATCCGACATTGGTAAGAACTGACTCTTGAACGATGGGTGATGAGTAGACAACTGGGCTGGATGCAATCAAACCAGGATGGGCAGCAGCCACAGCACAGAGAGCAGCGAGGATGACCTTGAAAAAAAAAATACGATTATTCAACACTCAATAAGAAATTTAAAGAATCTACGCAGGACTACTTACAAATTTGAACATTTTGGAGTTGATTTTGAGTTCTTCACTTCACTAAGACTGAAGACTGGAGAATTGGTTGTGATATCTTCGACAGCGTGGGACAGCTCTTTTATATGGCACACCCCTGCCAAATCAATCAATAACCGGAAAGGTATAGATTGGTGACAATTTCGGGTTATAGCCAGCTACAATAACCTACCATGTACATACTTCACGGATCTAATTCGGATCATTTCGAAGAACGGTCTTTAGCCAGCTTATTACGAGACGAGGCCAGCAGAGAAAAATTCAAAGCACACGCCACATTCGAATGTGTGGCCAATTGTTTGTTTTGGATTCTTTGTCTGTCTGTCGCTACCAAATACAACAAACTGTTGTAGCCCCCTTTCAGGAGGGTAGGGGGAAAAAAACACGCATTTTCAGGGCCACACCTGTGTTGATGATAATGAACTAAAAGCAATTCCGCAGGTAATTAATTTAATTGAAACGAGATGGAGTGAGAGGTGTGCAACTCATGCGAATCGCCACTGACCGCAAAGTCAGTCTACTCGTATTAGTCGATAGCGCCACGGAGAGTAGGGAATGGAACTGATTACACAATTTCTGAGTTGCACTTTGAGCGAATTACGCTTTTTTGGATAATGTTGCTATAAAAGAAGTTGACGTACGGCAGCAGGGTATTCAGTTCAACTGCTCTCCAGTCAATACAGACCTCTTAAACCAAAAAAAAATTAAAACCAAAATGTTCAAGTTGGTAAGGATTATCAGGACTAGCAACTTCGTGTCATGGAGTTTCTAAGATTTTTTATTTTTTTTTTATATTTCAGGTGGTATTGTCTGCTCTCCTTGCCGTAGCTGCTGCTCGTCCAAGCCTTTACGAATCATCCCCAGTGGTGTACTCATCTCCGATTGTACAAGAACATAGCCTAGCTAGTGTAGGAGCAATTGTCAAGAGTGTGCCAACTGCTGTATCACACCAGAGCTCGACTGTGGTTCATGACTCAGCTCACATTGTCCAACCCATTGTTGCTCCAGTTGTGAGGACCTATGCTGCACCAATCGTCAAGAGCTATGCTGCTCCAGTCATTGCCGCTCCATTGGAATACTCTGCACCTCATTTGACTTATGCTGCATCTCCAATTGGCCATGCTATTGCTTCTCCTCTGAGTTACACTGCCACTGGTTTGTGGTAAAGCCGCTTAGGACGACCTGTTGGACGGAAATAAAGAAAACAAAAATTAAAATAATTTAAGTCAAGTCTTTCGATTTTAAGCCCTTTACCGTACGACATCGCTACAAGTAGAAATCCATTGGATTCCAGATCAACTTGTTCTTCTGTTGATATAATATCAAGTTACTTTGTAAAATATTTATTTGCGGGGAATATGTGCGGAGTATTGTTTTTGGTTCCGAAGGAGGAACCTACATGCCCATACACCGTGAAGGTACCAGTGTAAGACTCCTACTCATATTGTGGGTAAATGGGTTATGGGTCTATGTTGTGACATATTTTTGTGATGTTTGTTCATGTAATGTGGTTACGATGGCGGCGGCGCGATGGTTAGCTCATTGGACTATCACGCAGAGGGTCCATGGTTCAATCCGCGGCATCACCAACAATTTTTCGAATCGTCATCACCCTTTCGGCGGGCAATGGCAAAGTCCCGAGAGTAAAATTGCCTGCGAAAAAGCTGCTAAGGAGTGCCGTTCGGACTCGGCGATAACCCGTAGGCCCCGCTCAAATGTAACAAAAATGACAACATGAGCAACACAAATGAGTGTCAAGGCTATGGCCCTTACCAGGCTGCCCGCGCCACAGTGTTTTTTGTTCATGTATGTATTTATGTCTGGCGGAAACAGCGTAGGTGCTGAGCGCTGTCAACCTGGCGATACCCAGTGTTGGAACTGTTTCTACACATCAATTATGTTTATTTTACCTCCAAGTGGTAACCGTCGGGTACTGATCAATGTCCACCCGGACTGGACTTATTAAACTTATTAGTTCGAGTGCTGATAAGCTTACTTACTAACGGGCCCCCCGATCCGTGTAGAGTCTCTGCCTGAGACACTGCAGCCGTCCATTCCCGGGGCACGCTGCTTCCAGTTGTCCAGACCAAGAGCTCTGGTATCCGCGATGGCTTGGTCTTTGAAACGGAGGTTCGGTCTTCCTTGCTTTTTCGAACCTGGGCGTTGGGATTCGAAGATCCTCTTAGCTCGAGCGTTATTGCGCATTTGCTCGATGCGGCCGAGCCAATGTAGTCGACGTGTTTTGGCTTTTTGGACTACATCCACATCTTGGTACAGCTCATAGAGTTCGCGGTTGTATCTTCTGCTCCATTCGCCCTCCTCGCACACAGGACCAGGCCGAAGTATTTTTCTTTCGAAGGAACCCAGTATCAGCTGTCCCTTCTTGCTTATCGGCAAGCATTTGGCGCCAAAAAGCAGAACTGGCAGGAGAAGGGTTTTGTGGAGCACTCATTTCGTCCTTCGAGTTAGGAGTGTTGAACCCAATTGTTTGGCCAAACCGAAGTAGTTAACCGTGACGTTTTGTCCTAGGTGGTGGACAGATGCTTGATTTTTTGTTGCCTGTTCTTCAATCGTCGTGAACACTTCTCTCACGGCACGCTGGGAGCGACCGATGATGTCAATATCGTCCGCATACTCCAGCAACTGAACGGACCTGTTGAAGATAGTGCCTTCCGTGTTGACACCTGCCCTTAGCACTATCTTCTCCAGTACAAGATTGAAGAAGTCGCATGATAGCGCATCTCCTTGCCGAAATCCGGTGCATGTTTGAAATATTTCGGAGGAAATACTTCCAAACTGCACGTTGCAGCGCGTGTTTTTCAGCATCACGCGACACAGCTGAATCAGTTTTACCGACTCCGAATTTGGCCACCGCCATATAAAGCTCCTGAGGATGTATGCTATCATACGCGGCTTTGAAGTCGATGAATAGGTGGTGTGTTTCGACTTGAAATTCGTTGGTCTTTTCCAGGGTTTGTCTCAGTGTGAAAATTTAGTCTATAGTCGATCTGCCCAGCCGGAAGCCACTCTAGCACGTGCCGAGTAGTGTGTTGCAGAAGGGTTTAAGACGTTCACACAGTACGTTTGATAGGATTTCATATGCCTCGATAGTTCTTGCAAGGCATAGGATCGCCTTTTTTGTAAATGGGGCATATGGAGCTGATAGTCCAGTCATCGGACATATTTTCTTCCACACATACTTGGTTGATGATTCGGTGCATGCTCCCTACCAAAACATCACCACCGTATGTAAAGAGCTCTGCTGGTAAACCATCAGAGCCTGCCGACTTGTTGTTCTTAAGTTTTTTTTTTATAGCTAAGTTCTTCTATACTAGGTGGTTGAACTGGTTCATCATTGTCTGGATGCGGGTTCTCTTCTTGCCCTATCACTCTCTCTACATGATGCCCATTAAGCAGCTGCTGGAAATGTTTCTTAAACATATCTACTATTTCCTGTGCTTCGGTGACTAGATTTCCTTCTCTATTTCGAAGAGCCTGCGTTGCTTGACTTTTTTATAAAACCTCGGGATGTTACTCGTATTATGATCGCACGAGGGCGTAAGCCCTCTTCTTTCTACGCGGGATCTTCTCTCGCTGCCCTTGTGTGCATCTTCTGTCACCTTTTTCCTGTACACGCATTCATCATCATACCACGGGCTCTTTCTCTGGGGTGGCTGGTACCCTACAGTGGTTTCGGCTACTTCCTTGATGATTTCGCGATACTGGCACCACTGATTGTTGGCGTTTGTGGTAGGTGAGTGCACAGAGGACAGTCTCCCGGTAGACTCTGGCTACTCCAGGTGTGCTAAGGCATCCAACGTCGAATTTCTTCTTCTGGGCGGTTCGCAGCTTCTTCTCATTGGACAGTCTAGCTCTGAGTTTAGCCGCGACAAGAAAATAGCCAGAGTCGACGCTTGCCCCTCGGAATGTGTGCACGTCGAGGATGTTGGATGCGTGCCTCGCATCGATTACCACATGGTCAATTTGGTTGGCGGTTCTACCATCGACGTTCGACGACGACCAACTAACCCGCCAAAAGATGTTTTTCTTTCCGACTTTAGAATTGCAGCCCCCGAGTACAAATTTTACATCGCACTCCGGACAGGCTCCATATGCTCCATTCAGGAGGTCATAGAACTCCTCCTTGATGGGATCTTCAGCCTCGTCGGTAGAAGGGTGTGCACATATTAGGCTTATGTTTTGGAAAGTAGCTTTGATGAAGTTTGAAGTCAATGACTTTTGTCCTAAGCCGATTTCCCACGACGAATCCACATCCTAAAACATGCAGTATTCTGTTGCAGCTGTAATAAATGTCGCAACTTTTTCTTTTCATCATACCCGATGCTATCCATCGTATCTCCTGGATCGCGGTAATGTCTGCCTTGTACAGCGTGAGGACAGACTCAAGTTTTTGAGTGGCACCTAGAGTGTAGAGTGTTCTTACATTCCAGGTGCAAACTCTAATATCGTAGTCCAAGAGCTAACAATCAGACAAAAATAATAGCACCCAAAACGGAAACAGAAATCCTTGGTTTTGTGGCGAGTGCCGGCTAACACTTGTTGCTGGGCCATATGCATGCAAAGCGGTGCTGCATAAGAGTAGAAGGACTAGATCTGCTCACTCGTAGGAGTGCAAGAGAGAGATGAACACCGCCTTCTCTGGGGAACAAATAAGGAGCTTGAGAAGCGCACGGGAATGAAATGAAATCTACTGCACACGTATTGTGTGAATGTAAGGCAATATCGCGTAGCCGACGAATATTTTCTTAGGAAAATATTTCTTGGCAAACTAAGAGGAAAAAGACGGCACGGATTTCAAAGGCTTTCTTGGCTTTTGTAGAGAAATTAGGTGTTTTAATAGGGAGACTGTTTTTGGCTTTTGCCAATTGGAGTTGGTTTCAACTGGACCCACAGGGGATCGCGTTGGGCCCGTTTTTGTGCCTAGTGTTGTGTCTTATGGAACACCCTGTTTAACCTAACCTATGTAGTTTGTTTTACCTTTGCTTATCGTGAAACTCAAGAAAGCCTTACTTATGCTCGCTGTATTTGTCCATTCATATCAATATCATCTACGTACGCAAGTAATGGTACAGAATTAAGTTCGTTCCAGTGGCTTTGTACGATTCCTTTTAGGGCAATGTTAGAAATATCACTTGAAGCACATCGCTTGCTTAAAATCTTTCTTGGTACTTGAGGTCTTGGTTGATTTATTACTGCCCTTGATAGAGCAGCGATAACTCTCAATAGTCATTTTGCACAACCTAACGAGTTTGCCAGCCTTGTGAAAACTAGACGTGGTGTTATACAGCTCGTCTGTGCATGCTGTTATATGCTGCCGAATGTATGATCAATGATGGACATTCCTGGCCTAAGACTGAACTGATATGGACTATCTGGATTGGGCCAACGATGCTGAAATTCCATGCTTCAGGCACGATTTCCTCTTAATACTGGTGCTGATGCAGGGAGATTGCTAACGGGCTCTCTGCGCAATCAGTTTTATTAGATAATGCCTTCGAGCAGCATCTGTTCCTTAGATGCAACGCAGATTAAGGTACATTTAATTTGGCTACATGAACCTACCTACATTTATCATTTAACCAGAGGTATCTTCGAGGTGGCGCTTTGAAACCACTTACAAAAGAAACAGCTCATTGTCAACATTCCCATTGGTGTTCTATGAGCTTGAATTTTGAAAGAGCTTGAAGAAAATGCGATCAGCAAATATTTTATAGGTCTCTTTTAGAATCGGATTTTGATGGTATTATTTGAGTCCGGTGTGCCTTTGATATTCCCATTCATACTCCGACTGAGTCAGTTTTGGCTCGTTGGGAAGTTAATTTATCCATGATATGGTTGACGGTTGATTAAATAGGAAGTAGGAAAGTTCCTCTGCCTATGCTGAGTTGTCAGAACTGCATGCTGGCATGAGGTCTATATTTCCAATAACCATCTCAAAGTCGCTTTCCTTACCCAAGCTTGCTAACTTCCTTCCTTATAGCAGTCACCGTTGGAGATGTCGTTATTTTTCGGCTGCTATGATCTCTCCAGTTACAAGCTGCCGGTCATAGGTCTTGTACGGTGGGAGTCAGGTGCCCTCCAGATTCCGGTCCGGACCTGAACTTGTTGTGGAAGGCTTCCTTTTAAAGCGCGTCATGGTGGCTGTGGTTTATACCTAAAACGCAGGGAAACATCCGATATAGAGTTGCAAAATATTATGTGCTGCGGCCTCAATATAAAGGTGGAACCCTTGCCCCCAATACGGTTCCGAATTGGTATCAAAGAAATTTACGGGAGTGATGACAAAGCGTATCCTTGCTCCAATGGATGTATGGGCATCCCGTGAAATGAAGTTAACATTGACAGGTACTTACGTAAACCATGAATACTTTCTATAGGAAGCTACCCCTGATGCAACCCCTTACCTGAAGGACTGAGCCCAGTGTCAGTAGAGGTAAGGTTATGGGAGACACAATTGGCTTATTTAGAGTTCCCGCTTCACCTTTACTCTAGGGTTCCGACACATCCATGAAGCTCTAAGCTAAGATCTGAGTTGTGAAAACGTCGAGGTTACTGGGATTTCTCCGCTGCTCCTAAGAACACATTCCCACACTGAAATCAGTATTCTCCGCCTTTCACACCCCTTCCCAGATTCACAAGCTTGTTCTTTAACTATAGAGCGGGAATGGGAGCGTGTTTGAGCTCATTGAAGTGTGAAGTTAAAAGCAGAAAAAGTACAAGTTGGGGAACAACTAATCGAAAGGAACGTAATTCAATCAAAACACAGAGCTACCTGCTATCGTGAAATCGAAATTTCCATTTTCGGTATGATGGTCAACCAGAACGTATTTTGGAGCGATCAATGCATATATAATACCCACATCTGGTCAGGTGCTCCTGAGACTTCTCTACACCTGTTAGAGTGGATTTAAAACCATTAAAGAAGGTCGTTATATCACCTAGCTTATTGACATTCGCCAACGCCGACGAAGTATCGATTGTATCGATATTTTCACTACCAGTGCTCAATTGAAATTGCAAGTAACAGTCAGTCCCTTCATAGCTTCAGCCGTAGCAACCATTTCATCAAGAATTCTTATCAGTTTACATTCGGCCCCAGTTTCACTTGTGGCATGTCCTGAAGGGGTCTTCATTTCCTAGTCGTTATAATCCGCAAACATTCAAAACCAACATATGCTTCATCGGTATCTCTCTTCCCTTACTCCCAAATATTCCTCTGATTGCACGTTGAACAAAGATTTTAAAGCCGCACTAGTATCTCTAACAATTTTTTTTTTTCAAGTCAAAAATTGTGGAGAGAGGATGTCTCCTCAGGTTTACAGCATACATAAGATCTGTACCTCAAAATTCGCACTTTTTTTTAGTAAATTTTCTTTATTTGTAAAAATGTGAATTAAAGTGACTACCACTGATTCCAGCCACCGTATACCGAACCACCATACAAAGGTTCACTGTGCACTAGTCCCCCATGCAGGGATCCTCCGTAACCACCATCCCATCCATGCAGATATGGTGTGGATAACACTTCTGGAACCACATACGACTTCACAACCGGGAGATGTTCAATTATCGGTCTCAAGTATGGTCGCTTCTCATGTACAATGGTTTGACTTTGATGAGACACTGCTGTCGGAATTGAGTGTATGGTATGCCCCACAACGGCAGACTCAAGCTCATAAGGAACTTCTGCATGCAAATAGCTTGGTCGACTCCATACAACCGAAATAATGGCAAGGATAACGATCTAAGAAAAAAAAAAAAATAGGAGACAAATCGAGTTGAATTGAAATTGCCTCTTCACTCAAATGCAATCAACTTACAATTTTGAACATTTTCACTGTTTTTCGGGTAATCCACTGACTGAAACTGTGTCCAATCTGCCCACGGGCAACCTCTTTTATAAGCCCACTACTGCGAAAATTCCATTTCCAAGGCAATTTTTGGATTTTTTCCTCATGAATTCCTCCAAACAATTGGACAATAATTCAACGGTACACCGGGTAAAACGAAATACAGAATTCGCAAGATTACCTACTTGTGAGTTTCCCGCAGCCTTGCGTTGTTCTTGCGAACGTTTAAGTTGTAAGTAACCCTCCCACATGATAGGCTTTATCGACCTAAACGCCTCCAAAACACTTTGACCAACCGATATTAGCATAAATGCGTGTTTCTTCAGCCGACTTGGATCAAAGCACTGGACCGTGGCGGCACGGGGCCAGATTTTTAGACTCAAAACTTTGTACAAATTACATCACAACATGATGTACGAGCATCGTAGTATCTACATTAATGCATAACATGATGAGGTTGAATTCTTTCAAATGATATATGAGCTGGTGGAGTTTTCATTTAGTTCCGCATAGGTCTGTCATTTGTCTGCTAAATCAACACCAGATACAATTGATACTGCTTCATACTCGTATATACGAGTATGTTTTTAGTGTTGTCACGACCGCAGTGGGTAATGAGTTAGATTGCGAATGGATACACAGATAATGCGATAGACATTTAAGTCATTAGAAAATCAGTAAACAAACATAAACATTCGGCGTAATTAGTCTGGACAGAAACTAAGAACCATAGAATTCTCACGCTTCGAATCGGTGTTCTATTTTGATTTACATCCACTGAACCGGTTTTAGAAGGTGCTTCTGGCTAAAGTGTAAATGAGGGAAGTATATAAGTAACCATCATGTTAATTAAATCAGTAGGTATGATTGAGAGAAAGTATCTGGATTACCTTATATTATACACAGAGCCTAATGACTTTAGAGTTTTATAGGTGTGAACTATAAATTGTTCGTGATGCTGACGCTAAAGAAAAAAATTCATTTTATTAAGCAAATTTAATTAATTTAAGCTTAAATGGGTTCGGCTTATATAGTTTTGGCCAAAAAGACGCAACACAAGATACATTTATTTAGCAACTTAGCATGACAAATGAAAAACCACAAGAAGGCCTACGTTGAGGCCTTAGAGAGTAACAGCCAGAAGAATGAAGTAGAACTAATAAATGACCATGCCAAATCTGGAAAGCCTGAACGGATACGTGCAAAAATGTAGAAGGAAATCTCATAGGCTAGGAATTTGGAAAGATTATTTCTGCAGACTATTAAGCTGTGATGACAAATCAGATCCTATTAACCATTCAAAGTAGATGATGATAGACAACAATTTTATCTACCTCCTGACTAATATCTGAAAAAGTCGGGGAAGCACGAGTTAGACCAACTACTAAAACCTCTGATTTCTTAACAGTGGTATAATCGTCCTTCCTCAATATTGCGTATAAAATACTGCAGGCTGTATTCGTACTTTGAAGTGAATGCCTTAGGCCATTCCTCAATAGTTTTATTGGAAATTACAGGAAATTCTTTTGTACTATGGATCAAATTTTCACCTTATGAAAGATCTTGGAAACGAATACCAAATGCATATAAACGAGCTGGGGGCTACCAAATCCGATAAGAACACCAGCATTGAAATTATGCAAAGCAACATCCTTTAACTGCTAACTCTTTGGTTAAGATGGCAATTCAGTAGTGGATGACGGATGATATCCATTTCGGGGACTTCAAGAGAAAAAGTTCTGCGGATTATTATGCCACCCATTTTGATCAATGGAGAACGTAGGAAAAGTTTTAACACCTATTTTTTTTTTAATTCATTAAAGAAAGAAAAGGTCCATTCTTTAATCTATTAAAAATTAGTAGCGAATGACCCGCATATATACAAAAACAATGATGTGGGGTTTTTTTTTTTTTTGAGTTACTAAGAAAAAAAAGAAATTAAAATAATTTTACGAGTATATAACAAATTCAATTTCAAACAAGATTAACAAATAATAGAAAACAATAGAACTTAAACTGTGTTCATAAACTTGGGAAATATCCAATGAAAATAGCCAGATTTTTATTTTACTAAGAACAGAATACCGCATTCTAAGCGATCTTATTTCATAAGGTAATCTATTAATTTGCTTAGGTGCCGAGGCAGAATAAAAGTTAGAAAAATGTGTTCTTTGGGAAATTGGAACTTTCAAAAGTTGCTGAGAATTAACTCTTAATCCAAATGCATTTGAATTTCTAAACATTGTGTTGTAGCCACTGCGAATGAAAAAAAACTTTTAGGACCTTATAGACATATAGGTGTTTCAAAGGCAGAATTTTTAGGTCGAGAAATAATGGCCAGCTACTTGTTATTCTACTTTTTCTACAAATAATTCTGACAATGTGTTTTTGGGCTATAAGTAATGGTTCCATCACATTATTGTAAGCTCCACCCCAACTTGTCAATCCGTATTGAAGCTTCGAATTTATGATTCCATAATAAATACAAGTTAAAAGCTTCTTGGAACAGTGAGGTTGCAATAAAAACATTTTGCGAGTTGCACATCTCAAGTAAGCTTTGAATTCAGTCACGTGTGTTTTCCAACTTAAATTTATATCTATTGAAACTCCAAGGTACTTGAAAGAATCTATTTTGAAGCAGTTTGAACAACATGTTGTATCTGCACAAAAGTTAACTTTTCCACAATTATGAGAGAACATTGAGAGTGTCGGGCAACCAGCTGAATGGAAATTAACATTAATCTCAAGCAAAGTTGAATTTTTTAAGCTGAAAAGCATAAGCTTAGTTTTTTCGCTAACAAAAAGTTCATGTTTGGCAAACCACTGTCTTAATCGCTGTAAATCACTTTGGATTCCAGCCACTGATTCAAAAAAGGAGTTATTGGTGTAAGAAAAAGCAATGTCACCGGCAAAAGCTGTAATGTTTCCATAAAAATTTTGTTTGAAAACTGAGTTGACATATATTAAAAAAAGAATCGGACCCAAAACAGAGCCTTGCGGAACTCCAACTTTTAATTCTAACTTTTCGCTAAAGACTTCTTTTATTTACACTTTTTGAAATCTAGTTGATAAATAGGATTTAAACCAACTCAATACAGAATTTCAAAATCCAGCTTTGTAGAGTTTGTCCATGAGAATTTTATCATATCTATAAATAAAGCCATGGGATTTTTTAGTGTGTTAAAACCATCGCATAGCTCACTACAAAATTTCAAAATGGCATCTTCCGTCGATCTGCCTTCTTGAAAACCATATTGTTGGTGGCAAAAGAAATAGTTTTTGTTTAGAAAGGACATTATTCGTATTTTCATAGTTTTCTCAAAAAGTTTGGAAAAGGTTGGAAGCAAGGATATTGGCCTATATTGACTTACCGATTTTCTACAACCTTTTTTGTAAAGAGGAATTACTTCAGCCGTTTTTAGTCCCGACGGAAAGACGGAGTGTCAAATATGCACTCATATTGAATATATGACACAACACGTCAACAATAAAAAAAGCAATGCGTTTTACAAGATAGTTCGTAATACCATCGGAAGTACAAGATTTTTTATTATTTAAACTTATTATCTCTTTATAGATTTCCAATGGTGAAAAAGACTGAAAAACAAAGCTATTTGTTTGAAAACCATCATCTGTAATATCCGGATATGAGTTGCAATTGCAACCGGATGGTAAGGGCTTAGGTTGCAATTTCATTGCAACAGTGGCAAAAAACTTGTTAAAGGTATTTGCAATTTTTGTGGGATTGCTAATTAAAACATTGTCTACCTCAATTTCACAGGGGCTATCCCTACTGCTGCCATTACCTAAAATACTGTTTACAACTCTCCATTCCTTTTTAACATTTCCGCTACAGTTTTCAAACTTTGCTGAATAATCTGCACGGACTGGTTATTTCTTTTTCATAGTCAGTTGGACTTGAGAATAAATATTTTCCCAAAGGAATTAAAGCTACAGACTAAATTGAGATGGCGCTTCTGAAGATAGGATAAGATATATGTCTGGAAGGGTTTTTGGTAAGCTGATTTATATATATATACTGATCTGCACCTTTTAGTCGTAAATAACAAACACCTGCAAAGATAGTTCACCGGAACCTGTTCTTCAGTTTGTGAAGAAAAACGTGGGATATGAAAACTTGATAGAGAACTTCTTACTTACTTACTTTAGGTAGCGCTACAGTCCGGGGTGGACCTGGGCCTCAGTCGGCAAGCGTAGATATTAAGTTAGCTCGATCTTTTGCTAGCTACCTCCAGTTTCGGATGCTCAGTTAGCTCAGGTCCCCCAAAACTTGTGTGCGCCACCTGAGTCTCAGCCATTCTTCACTGCCCAGTACCTGCGGGGCGAATGGGAAGACTTTTCGCACCGAAAAGAACATGACCCAGACATCCCAGTCGTTGGACATTCATTCTTCTGGCTGCTAGGTCGATGTCGTTTTACAGTCCGTACAGTTCGTCATTGTATCACCTCTTCGACTCAGTGCCAATGCAGACGGGACCGAGAATCACTCGAAAAATTTTCCTCTCGAAGCATTATCATCCATTTTTGATAATGTCCATGCCTTTGCACCATAGAGCAGGCCTGGGATTATTAATGTCTTATGTAGGGTAACCTTTGTTATTTGAGAGAGCACTTTGTTAGTCAATTGCCTTCTCAGCCCAAAGAAACAGCGATTGACAAGAGTTATTCTTCGTTTGATCTCAGCGCTGGTGTCGGCGTCTGTATTTATAGCGGAGCCTCAGTAGACAAAGTCCTTAACTGTTGGATGTCCTTTTTGCTTGACAGCGTATACTTGGTCTTGCCCTCATTGACCGCTAAACCCATTTTTGCCGCTTCCGTCTCAATACTCGCGAAAGCGCCACTGACATCATGCTGCTTTCTCCCGATTATGTCAATATCATTGCCGTATGCGGGTAATTGGATAAACTTTTGTAAGATTGTGCCTCTTGTGCTTGCGCGTGAGTTTTGCCCTATTCTTTCAAGTACGATGTTGAAAAAATCGCATGACAGCGCATCGCCTTGTCCAAATCCTTTCTGGACATCAAAGGTCTCGGTGAGATCTTTACCGACCTTGATAGAGCAGCGTACATTCCCTATTGTCACCCTGCACATACGTATGAGTTTGGCAGTGATTCCAAAACAAGACATTGCTCGTCTCTATAGGTGCTGTCATATGCGGCCTTGAAATTGATAAACAGGTGGTGTGTATCGATCTGAAGCTCTGGGCTTTCTCCAAGAACTTCCGTAGTGTGAGTATTTGGTCGATGGTGGACTTTTCTGGCCTGAAAGCACACTGATGCGAACCTATCAGGTTGCTGGCGAACGGCTTCAGACGTACACACAATATGGGGGATAAGATCTTGTATGCGATGTTACGGAGACTTATGCCTCTGTAATTGGCGCAGTTCAGAGGGTCTCCTTTCTTGAGGATCGGACAAACAATGCCGAGGTTCCATTCATCGGGCATACGTCCGTTCGACCATTTCTTTGAGATGAGTTGGTGTATGCTCCTTACCAAGTCATTGCCTGCCGCTCTGAAGAGCTTGGCAGTCAGATAGATATTGCTATCTTCACTTCATCCAGGTCGGATGGACGGAATTGTTGGTCATCATCGTCCAGGTTGAAAGGTTGATTCTGCCTGACAGCGGTATTTGGTCCGTCATCGCCGTTATACAGTCTGCAGAAATGGTCTTTCCAAATCCTCAGCATCGACTGCGACTCTACTACGATGTTCCCTTGTTCGTCTCTACAGGCTTCGGTTCAGGGCTTCCAAATCTCATTCCTGGAGTAGCATCTCTCAATTTCCTCGACAGCGTGCTTCTTATGCTCTTTCTATTTCCTCCTGAGAAGCCGGTGTTCGTCTGGTCATAGAGCTCTTGGGCAGCTCTAGCCTCTCTATGCAGTGCGAATTGGAATGCATTTTACTCATCTGAATCTGCTTGCCGATATTAGTCATCAAACCAGGGGTGTTTCGTTGTGGTAGTCGAGTGAAATCCAGCACATCAGAAGCGGCATCTCTGATGGCGTTTGGCAGTGTTTCCAATGGTCTTCGATGTTTGATGCTGGCGGCATTGGACCTCTTAAGAGATTAAGAGACACTCGATCGGAAAAGGACTTGGTGATCTCTTGCGATTGTAGCCGTCTGACGTCGAATTTTCTCACAGCATTAGTTTGTATTGGCGTAGTTTGAGATATCCGCAACCGTACCTTGATTACAACAAGGTAATGGTTCGAGTCGATGTTGGCTCCTCGATACGTCCGGACATCCATAATACTGGAAGAGTGTCTTGCCTCGACCGCAATGTGGTTAATTTGGTTAACGGTTGATTGGTGAGGAGTTCTCCAAGTTCCCGGTGAATATCGAGCTGTGGGAACTACATGCGTACTACGACAATATTTCGCCCCGCCGTCGATTAGCCTGAATCGAAGATATCTGAGGTGGCTATAACTTCTGATATTTTTTCATAGCTAGTGCAGCACTCGTAAGTCGTATTCAAGATCTCTTAGACGCTAGTTTTGGTTTCGTCACATTTCTCCTCTGTGGAAATTGCGTGCATATAAGACTAATGTTGGAAAATTGAGCCTTGATACTGTTACGACGCGCTCATTTACAAGCAAGTCGGGTCTAAATGGACATCGACTACTATAGTGCCCGATGGTTTCCGTTTGGAGTAGACACACGCAATTGTTCTCTGCGGATCGTGCTTTTCATTCAGAAGGAGAAGAAGAAGGCAAACATTATAACAAAAACAAAAAGGTGTTTATTATTGAATGAGTGGAAAACAAAAATCGAACGTACAGTATCAAAAACAGATACCTATAACTTTCAGGTAGTAGTTAGCTTATTATTTCACTGGCCCTAACGCCTTTTCCAGAAATGCAATGAAGAAGAAGAATGAGCATTCCAGTCATAGAGACCAATTAGAGTCGATCAATATATCCACCAACTTCTGGTTCAGTTATAAAATCATCTACCAACCATTTTCTACCCAAGGACGCCTAAAAATTTGTAGTGTAAACATTTTTCCCATGAATTGCTCAATCCATTGCTGATCTCAAAACCACTTCCTTCATCGCAAAATATTAACAAAAAATTTGTCATCAGTGTTCTTGTCATTATAACTGACAAAAGCCACTAATTACGCCCCACTTGACACCCGAGAAAAATTGCCTGCAATCAACCGACATTTTGTACTTATATTTCACCACTAATTACTCACAACGACGTCGTCTCGTCGCAACGTCACTACTTAAAGTAAAGCATAACTCCTCATTTGTTGGCTCATTTCTCGCCAACAGGTTGAACATGATTTATAAACTTAACTCTTCAATTAAACCACGAAGCCACAGGCAAAGTCATCATCTTACTTGTCGGCAAGTCAATTAACATCGCCGACAAGTGCTCGCGCCTCATATTCGTACAAGTGAATTGAACTGAACACACCCCAAGGTATTGAGAAACCGCCGCATTGTGTGCAGGAAACAACCCAATTGCGGTTTTGTTGCGAAACAAGTGAGAAAGGTCAAGCCCAAAGGTCAATCAACTAAGATACTCGTACAAACAAATAATTTAGTTTTGTCGATACTCGTTTAATTTAATTTATTTTTAAAAACCGTAATATGGAATGAATCCGGTGTGGTAGTCTGCAGTTGGGGCAACTCGATAAACAAGTGGCTGGTGCACATACGGGTATCCGTAATAACTTGGTGCGATAAGACTATTCCGGACAGTCTCAAATTTGTGACGATTTAGGTGATCAACACGAGCTGCAGCAACTTCTGGAGTTTCCGTTACTGGGACGAGGTCAGTTTTTGGTAGTTCTACTTCTCCAGCTTCGGCTTTTTTGACAGCCTCCAAGTGATCAGCTGTAGCTCGTGCTACTTCCTCAGTTTCCACGATGGCAGCTGGAGGTGTTTCGATGATATCTCCATATTCTCCATCTTCTGGAATTCTGCCAATCCTTGGTTGATTTGATCCTAAAACCATGAATCCCTCCTTTCCGGCAGTGTAAGATACAATTTGCACTTTGCCATCGGCGTCAATGTAAGTATAAGCCCCACGAACTATCCCATCAGTAGTACGTTCCTCTTGATGAGCGACATTGCCGGTATTGTAACCAAAGTGGTAACCACCAAATTTGTCAATTCGGTTGAAATTTCCCTCCAAGGTATTTGCAAGGGCAGGTCCAGCAGATGCAAACTGAGCAAGAGCGGCGAACAGAATAATTGTTGTGAAGAACCTCATATCGGCGGGGTAACTTTGTGTAGAATGTCAAGGAAAGGGAAGTACACAAGTAACTGATGATACTTGGTGGGTCGATCATTTTATAGTACTGAAGTGCAAACGTGCAAGTAACAGGAAGGTACCTGTTTGGGGATAAGAAGTAGGTCGCTTTGTCAAACTGGAACCCACCAACCAGTTCTCCGTTGAAATATTTTTATTCTCAAAGATAATCTTCGCTTTGTAATGGAAAATTTATTGTACTGCTCGAAGACATATTTTGTATTCCCATTGGACGACGATGATATCTTGCTTAAGGCACAAAAATAAAACTTCAGGTTACATTCACATCAGACTACAGGTCATAGTCATATGTAAGTACCGACCGAAACGATGAAACTTGAAACAAATGAACTGAAATAAAGCAGCTGTTAGCCTACCAATCTTCTAGGTGGCAAATCTAGCAAAACTAGGATGTGGTAAGAAAGGTTATATGGCTTAAGATATCAGCATCAAACCCCTTTTTTTTAAAAGGATCGATATATTAAACGAGGAAGTGTGAGATGCTATAACAAAACACTTCGAAACATAATTTATGGAATTTTAACTCTGGATTTTATCATCTTCCCGCCCGCTTTGTAGTAGTTAACCTGAAGATAGGCAAAATAGTCGCGCTCAATAGGGTGCCGTACGACGTAGAGGTGACAACAAACCCTACAGAGTATGAAACCATGAATTTGTACGAAATAAATAACATCAGTTCCGAATGTGCTGCAGGAGAACCTGCACTGAGCTATGGATGCCTCGGACAACTTTAGCTAGTGATGTGCTGAAGAGAACATCGCTATAGCAATCATCTAAGTGCGATGGACAAACAGTGGTTAGATATTTCATTAAATTGGTTAAACCAGAGACATGGGTTTTGCCAAAAGTCTTTTTAGATCGAGGGCAGCCTTTTCTACCTTTCAACTGTCTACTGCGAGAAAAAAAAAATTCTCCCTCATTTCAGGCTTCATGGTCAAGGACCTGGTGGCGGTTCTAACAGAACAACATAACGGACAGGGAATGCATAAATATGTTGCGCATCGGCATCCTGGCGTGCCAACTGCCAGAAGCTTTAGAAATTTCTGGCAGGGGCCCGACTCTATAGAGCCCTCTCCAAGGATCACTCTTATTAAATAGGTTTGTTAGTCAAACCAGATGGCACAATCACACGCGACCGTAAAGTATTCTTACTTCAAGTTAACTTCCCATGGTCCTTCAACATTGAAATATCAAACGAACAGTTAAGTGAGGCTTCACTTTCGAGAATCATCATCAGAATCAACAGTCTATCCGGAAAACTTTTCAGCCCGGATAAGCTGAGGTGGGCTATTAGCTCATTTAAACCATACAAGGCAAAAGGAATTGACAGCATTTGTCCAGCCTTGCTGCAAAAAGGACTAGACTTTCTTGTACCTACCCTAACAGCCTTATTTAGGTTCGGCTTCAAGTGGGACTACATACAACGTACTTGGAGGGACGTAAACGTAGTATCCCCAAACCAGGGCTAGTTATCTGAAAACAATCGACAGAGTTGTTGACGTTTATACTATAGACGTGCACACATTCCGAGGGGCAAACGTCGACTCTGGCCATTTTCTTGTCGCGGCTAAATTCAGAGCTCGACTGTCCAACGAGAAGAAGCTGCGAACCACCCAGAAGAAGAAATTCGACGTTGCCCTTCTGCCCTTCTGCAACACACTACTCGGCACGTGCTAGAGTGGCTTCCGGCTCGGCAGATCGACTATAGACTAAATTTTCACACTGAGACAAATCCTGGAAAAGACCAACGATTTTCAAGTCGAAACACACCACCTATTCATCGACTTCAAAGCCACGTATGATAGCATACATCGTCAGGAGCCTTATATGGCGGTGGCCGAATTCGGAGTCGGTAAAACTGATTCCGCTTTGTCGCGTGATGCTGAAAAACACGCGCTGCAACGTGCAGTTTGGAAGTATTTCCTCCGAACTATTTCAAACATGCACCGGATTTCAGCAGGGAGATGCGCTATCATGCGACTTCTTCAATCTTGTACTAGAGCAGATAGTGCGCAGGGCAGGTGTCAATACGGAAGGCACTATCTTCAACAGGTCCGTTCAGCTGCTGGAGTATGCGGACGATATTGACATCATCGGTCGACCCCAGCGTGCCGTAAAAAAAGCGTTCACGGCGATTGCAGAATGTTGGCCTTGAAGTAAATGAGGACAAGACTAAGTACATGCTGTCAACAACAAATAAGTATCTGTCCACCGCCTAGGACAAAACGTCACTATTGAAAACAAAAATTTCGAGGTTGTTAGGGAGTTCACCTACCTCGGAGTAAACATGAACTTCACGAATGACACCCTAGTGGAGATCCAGCGAAGAATTACCCTAGGAAACCGTTACTGCTTCGGCTTGGCCAAACAATTGGGCTCAAAACTCCTTACTCGAAGGACGATATGTGTGCCCTACAAAACCAATTCTGCCAATTCTGCTTTATGGCGCCGAGTGCAGGGCGAAAAGCAAGAAGGAAGAGCTGATACTGGCTTCCTTCGAAAGAAAAATACTTCGGCGGGTTTTTGGTCCTGTGTGCGAGGAGAGTGAATGGAGGAGAAGATACAACCGCGAACTCTATAAGTTGTACCAAGATGTGGATGTAGTCCAAAAAGCCAAAACACGTCGACTACATTGGCTCGGCCACATCGAGCAAATGCGCAATAGTGCTCGAGCTAAGAGGATCTTCGAATCCCAACGCCCAGGTTCGAAAAAACAAGGAAGACCGAACCTCCGCTTTAAAGACCAAGGCATCGCGGATCCCAGAGCACTTGGTCTGGACAACTGAAATCAGCGTGTCCGGGATCGTAGAGGATGGAATGCTGGAGTTTCTCAGGCCGAGAAACACGGGTCGGGAGCCCATTAAGTAAGCTGCCTGTGCACCAATACCAATACGCGTAACAGAAAGGCACACCGACAGAAGGAGCTCTGCTAAGGCTGGCAGAAGAAGGAAGTTGCATTCTGCGCGTTTCAGGACATTGAGGGTGCTTTTAATAACACTGAATATGACTTCATATCAAAAACTTTACTCCACAGAAATATCGATCAACCGACCATAAACTGGATCAAAGCGATGCTCTAAAGCAGGAAAATAACTTCATCGTAACAGGATGTCTACAGGAAGTCGTATTCACGTCCCTTGCTTTAGTTTCACTAAAGGACACAATCGTTGAGAACTCTGAAGAGGTCAAATGTCTGGGAATAATCCTTCATAAAAGACTAAATTGGAACTCTCACTTAAACAACAAAAGAACTCAAGTAACTAACGCTCTTTGGGTCGCATGTATGGGGTATCTCTCCAAAGAGCCCTCACTGGATCTACACAACGTAATGGCCCTATGTGATTCCCTTTGCTCTAAAAGCTGAATTGGCAGAACCTCATGTGTGTGTATTACTATGTGTGAATGAGTGTGTGAGTGATGGTGGTGGCCAAAAAGCGCGATAAGTTATTCGATAGCTTATCGTCTTAGCGGTAAGAGCCCACAAAAAAAAGGAAAAAATACAGAAAACAAAAGTGCAAAATCCAACTAATACAAAAAAAACAGCCAAAAAGGATAACCACACCGAGTATAAAAACGAGGACGAGAACAAGAACAAGAACAAAAACACGACCAACCAAATACAAAACGTAGATCACTCGAGGAAAAGGACAGCAACAAACAAACCAAAAAAAAAACCAACGACACCCAAGACGACGACAAAACCAAGGAAGTGATTGTGGCGAAGAAATCCTACCCTCCTCCACCAACAGAAACCCCAAATACAGAGCGACCCCGCGTAGGCAGGAAACATCTAAGTACCCCTTTTGCTTTCCATATTAACATACGTATTTTGCCGCGGCTAGGCCGAAATTACTGTAACCGTAGGCCTCTTTACTGTTTGAAATTTTACCGTAGGGAGACGGTTAGTTAATAAAGTGCGCAACCCGTTCACCCGTCCTAGTTTCATCAGTTTTAGAGTACGTTAAAGAAAAAAAAACATTTTACGCTTCATTTCCTTTTCGGCATACCCTGTATCCCACTCTGTGATTTGATACACGTATTAATTCTACATCAGGGAAAAACAATTTGTGCATTCTTTTTTCCATCTGTTTTCCCAATTTTCGCAACAAAAATTGGGTGGCGCCCATCTTTCGTTTACTATCTTTTGCTTGAAACGATCTTCGAACCCCCCCTTGCTGAGCAGCCGGTGTGTGCAGCTACATCACAGCTGCTCGTTGTAATTTTCGCAATTCCCTTTTGGGCTCTCCATTCGGTTTTGCATATTTCCCTTCATTCGCATCTCAACCGCCATCCGTGTGGTTGTGGGTTTTTTTTCTCGTTTTGATTGTGCACAGTAAGATTTGGTTTCCGGTAGCCCGGCTCCGCTGATAATTTAAAATTGTAAAGTTTAAATTCGCGGAATTTGGTATATGACTAGTATCAGTGCGCAAACATCCATATATTCACCGATAGTCAAGCAGTTTTAAATGTCTTTAGCTTGCACATCCTTAACTCTAAATCAGTCACGTACTGCTTCAAAACCCTCCAAAAACTCAGGTCAAGGAACGGGACCAAACTATATGGTGGGTTCCTGGGCATGAGGGAATTGATGGTAATGAAAAGGCCGACGAAGTCAATCTACCCATCAATAGCTGAGAGCACTCAAAAGGCATCTCATATTGGGAGGATACTCCAGGTCTAAGACAGGCCAAAAGAACCAACCTGCCCTTCAATAAAATCTAAGTCGCCACGATATCAGCAACCTAGTAGTTTACCTTACAGGACATCATGGCTTAAGATATTACTTTAACGAAAAAGGACTAGTCGACTCTCCAGAGTGCCGACTTTGTCTTAAAGAAGACGAAACAGCTGAGCACATTTTATGTGACTGTCCAGCCTTCAACGGAATACTTTCTTGAGGGAACAACTCGACACCACTGAACTAAGAGATTCCCCTGCTGACAGAGTTACTAACTTCATTCGGAAGGTAGAGTAGAAAACCTAGTAGCCTAATTACGAGAGATGTTTTAGGTCGAATCGGATTTGGCGGGTCAGAAATTTAAAAAAACAAAAATAAACTTTGAAATGTGACATTTTTTCTTGAGGTCGTTCGGTCCATCTAAGGTCATGATAGGATGACACCATAGAAGCTGATTGTTGGCTCCATCTATTCTCTATCTATTAGCATCTAACTCCATCGTCTTGTCAATAAAAGCAGTTTACACTGAATTTGACTGCTGTACGAAATACTCGTATAAATCAAGTTTAGCTAATCTCTTAACGGACGTACGAAGGTTTTTTGATTTTGTTCTTTTGGAATAATTAACTAGTCCATGAACCTCTTGTATGTTCCTCAGTCTTTTTGTATGTTGTTCAGCATTTCGTACCAATTCTTAAAAAAAGCATAATGCTCCGCGACGCCGCCAGGACGCAGTCAGAAGTCTTGACGAACATTGTCGAACAGCAGAGACCAATCTGATCTCTAAGAGAGTTCAGGAAGCATTCGTTTGGTCCGGCGACATTCTGAAGAAATATGACTTTCGTAGATATGATCACACAAAACTAAATCTCCGAACGGGTGCGGGGAAGCCTTGCATTAACAAACAAACTACGAAGTGGCAAAGAGATTCAAAGATTCACCGCAGATTATTCATAATATAGCTCATTCCAACCAATCCTTCGCTTGGAAAACAGTCCGAAGAAGAACGGTGACCTACGACGCATCCTTGAACGGTTTTAAAGCTAACCAAGAAGATTTGACTACATTCCTTTCGTGGGCACAAAATCAGTCGTTTTCATATTTTTTCGGCAACAGGAGTTCAGTTATCGTCGCATTGGTTTGCTATTCATAAGACCAGAGTCAAGGATATTCGACATCCTTCTTCCAAAGAACAAGATGGAATGAGATTTATCAGTGCGTCTATAGCAGTATAGGTTAAGTTAGAGTTGATCGCATAGGTCATTGTAGAAGAAGGTTCCTTGTTTTGGGAGAGAGTTGAAAATGTACAAAGAAGGTGTGAAATTGTCTCCTCCTCCCCTTCTAGCCCATGCAGCTTCTGCAGAAATCATTTTTAAACATAGCAATCCTATAAGACAGTGCCCAGTGACGAAACCTAGGAAAGTGCTGAGATATATCCTGTTTTGCAAGATCAAACTTTTGGAGCGATTTAGATCCAGCTTTGGCCAAATTTGTTTGGTCGCTAGGCATGTTGACCCAAATTTCCACCTAAAATTTGTTCTTCTATTACCATCCAGCGCTTGTGTTTATTTTCACGTAGCGATTGGTATACCGATGCTGCCTTTTTTCAGATAGAATGGGAATTGTGGTTCCAATTTTGACAGGTTCGTCGGCTATACAGTTTCTAGAATATCTCGATGCCTCGGCATCTAGCAAAGCTGAATGTTGAACTACTCTGTCATCTTCGTGAGAGACGATCAGAAGTTTCTAACTGTTTTCAAGTTGCATGTGTGAGTCCAGGCATCTATCAGAAAAGATGGGGATATCCATTGCAGATATTACATTTTTCTTTAACCAGAACAGGGCTCCTTTAACTGCCAGAATTTCCACCTTGAACACACGCAGAAGGAGAAGCTTACAGCATAAATGGGCCGCTGTCAGTCTTGGAACCATTCGTACTATTGACTGATTCGTTGTCCATGAAGGCATTTCCTTATCAGGACGTTCTTGAGTTTTCAGAAGAAAAGATGATAGACTAATAGGTCTGGGGCCTTTTGGGACTACGTGAGAACATTTCCCGGCATTGGGAATGAGAATACATTAAGTTTTCTCCAGTGCAGTGCTACAGTTTCTAGTGAAAGCCGCATACAATTGAGGCAGACTGTTCCTTTGAATCTGGTAAAAGGAGAAGTGATATATTGTGATGTTTATGTTTTGGGGTGTACATGCTGGCCGGGTATGCTAATATGGAGTTATTTCAAAATGCTTTGGGACTCACTAGGAAGAAAATTTACGAATTTTACGAAATGTAACTGGTACAGGTCGCCCATGTTCGCAATAAAATTGAATAACAAAAATACATGATTGCGTGGTAAAGGACTCTATGACTTAAGTTGCCAAAGAATGTATGGCATCTGTCAAAAAGATCAATCACATCGATTTCAGAAAAAAAATAGTAATTGACAGCCAACATCCACACCATCTGTTGGCTCAACATTTAAACGGGAAAAGTAGGAAGTATCTTTTGGGGAGGATTTCTAAAGTGCTTCCGGGAATGTGAGTATTCATAAGGAGATCCAAGGATAGTTCTTCTGAGTCAACCCATGAACCAATAATTTGCTTAAGGAGGTTGGAAATGAAAAGTTTTGTAATCACGAGGACTTACATTTGCTAGTAATCGTTCTAAAGACACTGCGCTAGGACCTAGTTAAGCACTTCTTTCCCCTTTCTATTGTAGATACTTTAGGATGTCATATAGAATTTTCTAACTATGCAGCCTAGTTCTTAGAGATCCTTGATCCAAGACGCAATCTCCCTCAGAGGCTCTTTTTGTGCACATCGTCAATAGATATTGGGAAACTTCTTAGCGGTATCAATATGCAAAGGGAAAGGGAATTCATTGATGGGCATCTGATATTCTGGTCATGGCTTGCCATGCATACTTATATCAATTGTCCGTCTTTTTGAAATGTAGATATGGCAACTCTCTGCATGCATATTGACCCAAAACTCAGGAATCCTTACAATTAAAGAGTTGTGGCTTAGATTCTTAATGGGCTGCGACTACATAACAATTTGGATATCATCACAAGTCAATATAACTCCATAATGTCCATATACTCGTATTTGGTACATCTGATAACATATCTGAGTAAACAGGCATAAAAATCGACCTTAATAGCGATTAATAACATAACGTCTTAAAGTCAATTAATTTTTAAGGTTTTTTCTTATACCTACAGACCTGCAAACGGAATACAAATTGTACAGATATATCAATGTGCAATAAAACAAAAACCCGAAGAACTGTGGACTGGTCTTCATCTGTTCGCTTCCCCATTGCCATAAACTGTAAAAATAAATAAATAAAATTTCAATCATTCTGTTAATCGTTTCTTCGGATCGTCAAATTAGCATAATCTTGCCCATAAGAGGTTTACGAGTTACTTCGTTCAGCTATCGCTTATTAGCAACCTTTGGCTGGTATTGGCTTTGTTTGCTTTAGTTTAAATGGTAAAGACCAAACGAGAATAGTCACGCATGTGGCTACTGGACACGATGCAGTGTTAAATGGTTTAATGGTCAGATGATTGATTCAGATGCAGGTCAACGAGTATAAGTATGTGTCGCAAAAACTCAAATGCAAAACCTAATCACAAAGGTCATGAGCGTAATTCAGATACTTGTTTCCAATGGCATTATCCGCTTTTGTTGAGTGATTTCCATTGTTTCAACTATTGTATCTATGGTTGGAAGCACCTGCTAGTCCATGGTTTTGACCACACAGAGGTAATGATGATGGATGTTGGATGTATGTACATAAACGTTGGACACTGAATATTAAAATGTAAATTTCCAACACCGTGTGGAATTGTTTATTTTCTTTTTGGCACCTAATTAGGTGACGAATTAGGAATTCCTCAGAACAAATACAGGATAGTTGGAGAATATTAAATTGTACTACCTACCGACTCAAACTAAAGGGTAACCAGATAGCAATGATAGTTTTTCCAATTGTTATGTTTCAGCAGCTGTCAAAGCTACCAATGACGTCCACCTGTCAAAATATTCAGTAAGGTTTCCTATTTTATCATGCGCATCGTTTTACGCTTGCCGAACGTGTGGAAATTATTTAAAAATATTATCGAAATTCCGGCTCAGTTGTAAATACTCAGAGTGAATTTTGTCATGAGGTCAGTCGTCATCATGGCTTCAATGTCCAGGCAATTCGTCGCACCGTAGAAAAGTTTGAGCGTGAGTACACTCTTTTGGATCTTAAGCCACCAACCAGACAGAGATTGATGAGAAATGAAGAATATATAGCCCTAGGAGGGGATCGAAGAAGATCCAGAAATGTCAACTCGGCGTTGATCAGCTTAATTGGGCATCACCAGAGAGTCAACCCGGCTTATTTTGCGATTGGATTTGGGCCTTCACCCGTAAAAGATTGTCCTTACGCGAGACTTGAAGCCTGACAACCATAGACAACACCGTAAGCTCGCTAATTGGGCACTGGAAATGTTGGCCGGGATCCAGATTTTGGCCAAAAAATCATCTTCTAGGAAGAGGCCCAATTTTGTCTCAGCGGCTATGTCAACAAGCAACATTGCCATTATTAGAGCAAACAGAATCCACGAGTGTTCGGCCAAGCATCAATGCATTGACAAAGATTGAATGTTCGGTGCAATTTATGGCACGGTGGCATCGACGGACCTTATTTCTTTCGAAATGAGGAAGGAAACACTATTACCGTTAATGGTCTCAGGTATAGAGCGATGTTAACGGACTTTTTGCAGTCATAACTCGACAACATTGATATATCCGAGCTGTGGTTCTAACAAGATGGCGCTACTTGCCATACAAGCGACTCAACGCTCGAAGTTGTGAAGGAAAAATTTTGTAATTGGGTCATCTTACGGTCAGCGTTCATCAACTGAGCGCTGCCATCATACGATTTGACACCACTCGATTATTTTCTCTGGGGCTACGTCAAGTCTTTAGACTTTGGACGAGCTCGAGCCCAACATTCGACACGCTATGGGCTGAATAATGCCGCCCATATTAGACCGAGTCATAAAAAAAACTTGACTGACCGCTTGAAGCACTACGAGCGAAGCCGAGGTAGCGATTTACATGGATTCAAAATAAAGGCAGCATAAATTTTATATCTCGCATCGTTGTTGTTGTATTTAATTTTTTTTCCCTGTCGTTCTTATCTAGTCACCCATTAGCTAGCAGTAGAGTTCCAGACAACGATCCAAGAAGTGAACATGAGCGTTTATATTTCATCCGACCTACCAAGTGAACAAGCGTACTCGCCTTCGCAGTTTAATTGCACCTAACTGAAGCGTTGACTAGTAGTTTTCGTCCGAATCTACCACAGCAATATGGGCCAGATGTGTCGTGTGTTTTGCGTGAACGCCTGTCTTGTAGACTTAAGCTCACGGGATGCCCATACATTCATGGGAGCTAGGATACGCCTTGCCATCGCTTATTTGCTACTTAACAATATAATACCAATGCGGAAATGTGTTACCAGCACATATAGCCACTCTACTCCGGGTATTGAGCCCTAGCACGGCCACCCTCCCACAGCCACCATGATGCTCCCACAAGGGGGCCTACCTCAACAAGTTAGGCCCAGACCGAAGTCCGGGGGACTCCTAACTTCCACGGTACCGTGTTTTAAGTCCTGGTATGAACTACCGGTGGTCTTGCCACTCAACAAGACCTATGACCGGCAGCTTGTTATTGGACAAATCATAGCAACCATCCGACGGGAAAGGTCTGATAATGTTTATGATAAGTCCAGTATTTACTCTACCCCCGCTTCTTATTAGACAATGTTATTGATGGACTAAGCCTTGATAATTGGGCGGGGGCCCAGCAATATGGGCCAGTGAAAGAATCAAGTGTGAAGTCATTCTATCTCTGGGAAAGAACATCACTTCTTTAATGAATTTAATAAAACAGAAATTAAAGAGCAGACGAGTAGAGTAAATATTACCTAAATCTGTAATGTGAGTTGCATACAACGTATTTAGTGTTTAAAGTGATCACCTGTCCAGAACATTAAAATTCACCCTCGCTTTTCGCTTACTCCTTTAATAATAATTTGGAACCAGTGTTGAGGTTACAGGTTTCACAACTTTAAAGAAACAAGGCCGATCAAGGCACTGCATCCAATAATTTTACTGCTCAACATCACCACAAGAAGATCCTTCCTGCGACTTAAGATATTAACCACAGGCAGCATAAAGCACCCAAAAGTGGTAAAACAATGCGTCCTTAAAGGCCAAGAGATCCCAGGGAAGACCCATGGGCAGCAACATCAGTTTTTCACAAATTACAATAAATTCTTTTAATTTTACACAATTCGTGTTTCAGAGTTTACAACTGAGAATATGGCATCTTTAAGGCTATACGGGACAAGCTGCTGGACTCATCAAAAGAGAGCCTATAAAGTTGTATTGAAAATAAAAGACAAAAAGCACTGTGGCGCTGGCAGCCTAGTATGGGCCATGGCCTAGTTTCTTGACACTCATTTGTGTTGCTCATGTTGTCATTTTTGTCACATCTGAGCAAGGTCTACGGTTTATCGCCGAGTCCGAACGGCACTCCTTAGAAGCTTCTTCGTAGGCAATTTTACTTTCGGGAGTTTGCCATTGCCCGCCGAAAGGGTGATGGCGATTTGAAAAATTTCTGGTGACCCAGCCAGGAATCGAAGCCAGACTCTCTGCGTGATAGTCCAATGAGCTAAATATCGCGCCATCGCCATCGCGATTTAGGTATGAATTATGTTAAGGACGACCTAAGGCTAAGGCTGTGTGCTTAAATCGAGGTCTTCCTGTAAAGCTCGTTTCTTTTTCCAATAATATAAACGTCGTTAGCGCATACTAGCGTTCAAAATACTGTGTCCATGATATCGAGCAATGAGTTTTACAAGGAAGTATAAAAAGCCACCTGACAGCACGTCACCACGTCTAAATCCTTTTTTACATCGAATGCCATGGTGTTGTTATAACCTACTCCGAAGGAGCTGCGAGCGTTTTCCCTTGTTATCCTACACCAGTCCTCTGCCCAATTCTCAAGGCTTTGACCCTTATGACGTAGCGGTCGAGAAAAATCGTAACCTATTTACGATTGTTTGCCATATTTCGAGGGGTATGATCTAGCCCGACAGTACAGCTTCGTTAACTTCGATTTCCGTACAATCTTTCATTTCCTGTTCTTATGCGACGCTCGGATGAATATGACTTTCCATACGAGTATGTCGCAATAAGCGGGCAACCCTGATAGCCTTCAATATATTTGAAAGATTAAATCTCTTTTGGGGTTTCTGTAATTTTCGTAGACCTGCTTCTGGGTAGTAGGGTTATCGTTCCGCTGGTTTACATTTATTTATGCGAAACCAACTGCACTTAGTCCTTAATCTTGATTTATTAATTATTAGAACCATTCTCGCAAATTTACCGTCCAGAGCAAGTCTCTTTCATTATTAAAGTGAAGTCAGTGTACGTTCTTGATAAATGTTGAAACAATTTACACCAATCCTCTTTGTTCAGTTGGTAAAGGCTAAGAACGATAGGGAGACTCACGACGAACCAGGAGTCCACAGTGTGATAGGAGGTCCAACAGGATCATAGTTGTCGGAGCCCGCTGTCGAGACGGGAGACTTTTAGCGGGCAGCATTAGACAGGACGTCTGAAAGTCGTCGACGGGTTGGGTTGGATGGTCTTTTAAAGCCGGGCCACTCAACACGATGATGACAGGTGGGGAAAGACTATACCTGGAACCTAAACTCCAACGAAAGCCAAATAAGAGTAAGGCTTGAGGAATAACACATACCGCAACAGATGTGGGTACAAATACCAACATCACATGGTGCAACCGAGGTAGGTGCAGAAAGTAAACCGATCGATGGGTGAAGAGATGACGGTCTCTTTAATAGTTACACACCCCAATGAGGGAGCAATGGAAAGGCGGCAGTGGTGAATAGGCAGGTTCGATGGGTCGAGGGACGGATACCCTTTTTAAAGGCAGAACCCCACCAGTTGGGGACCAAGTAGCAGTGGCAAGTAGGCGGACGGCTAAGTTATTGAGACGGTCTCCACCGAGGGTACATCCAAAGGATGGCTGGATTGGGGTATTAATCAGTATGGGATTACACCTTCAACCATCTTCAATTAGACTTTCTTCGATTTGCTATTTTGAGTAATCCGATGAAAAAAAAGGAATCAGGAGAGAAGAAAGGAATGGACGAAGGTTATAGGAGTAACAGGAAGAGGAAGACTGTGTCAGGTGGCGCTTCCTGGCCTTTCCAGCACCGCCAGGAGAAAATGCATACAGTACAATGATGTATAAAGAAAAAACCGTTTTCTATAAGGTGTTAGCAAACTACAAAGGTTTACTTTTTAGTAAAAGAATTTAGTAATAATATAAAGTGGCAGCACTAAACAAAAACTAAACCGTTGCATATTCTTGGATGAATACCCTCCAGCCTGAAAGCTGGCTACATTTATTAGTGAAATCAAGTAAAATTGAGGTTGCAATCTACACTTAGCTGCCGGCATAAGGTTGATTGGGAAAAAGTGGAGAATGGAACACTTAAACAGAAAACATGCTCCTCTCAACTAAGACCCAAACCAAGAGTATCCAAGACACCTAATTGGTTTAAATATGATCACGCCGTTCCCTTTGCGCCTTGGGATAGTTTTTATTTTAGGCATGGCTTCATTGTACACTGCAGGCCAAAAGTTTGTGGGCACTCTAGACAAATGACCATTCCAACAATTCTTAATCTGAGACACACTTTGAAATCAATGGAATTGATTTGAGATCCTTTTTGCGTTCCCAACTTGTCAAAAATGGGAGAAAAAGTTGGTAAAACCAAAATCGACAAACGATCTGCAATTTTCACCACTCAAAATGGAAATCGCAGCGGAAAGTTGCTCTGCAGTTGAAGGTATTAAGCTGCTGCGTTCATTTTACCCCTGAGCAACATGATTAGAGCAGAAGTCTTGAGGATAAATCATGGTCAGGACGGCCTACAGCTGCAACTTAACAAATAGATTGGCAAATACGAGTAGTCACGAAACAGTCGAAGAAAACCAACCTCCTAGTCAATGGTGCTCAGAAGTTTTACAAAACTTCAAATGGAAAATTCTGTGAGAACCTAATGGATTTGGATATGCACTTACTCAACAGTTACCGACAGAAGATGTTATAGATCAGACGATTGGTCAGGAAAAATGGCTGGTTTCTCACCTTACGAAATTTTTAAGGCTTTTAAGGGTAAAAAAAATGCTCAATTCTAGAAAATTGTATTGAGGAAATAAGCGTTACTGAATTTCGTATCTGAAATGTCCGGAAAGCTCTTAACAATGTGAGATTTGACGTGTTCTGTGCTCTGAATACATTTTTCCTCGACTAAATCCGCAATGAATCAGATTTGTCGTGATGCAGTATGAGTATAAAAGCTTCTATAACACGCAGTTTCCGTATTATTTTTTTTTTATAATTAGCGCGCGTTTAAGGGGTTGTTAGTACCCTTAAAATAACTGCACACAGCGCGGGCGATGGAAAGTTAGGGAGGAAAGAAAGAGAGGTACCTATGTACGCTAATTTTGAATGTTTGGAGGTTATAATGACTAGGAAATGAAGAGCTCTGTAGGGTATTCTCTTAGCGAGTTGTTGGAATAAGGAATGAATCACGATATTTCAGGGTACGTCCTAAGGTGGGCTTGAAGGCGTACTGATGAGCATTCATAGCGAGACGGGTGTTACGGTTGGAGGTTTGAAGGGGCGAAATGCTACTGGCTATTTCTGAGGAGCACTGGTGATGAAAATGGCAATAGAACAGGGTGAGATAGGAGACATTACGTCGGTGGTCAAGGTGTCAATGGACTGTGTGATATAAGCATCACCTATTAGTTTTATCGCACGGTTTTGAATCCTATCTAGGAAATGCAAATAAGTTTTGGGATCACCTGATCAGATGTGAGCATTGTACTCCGATTGCAGGCGGATAAAAGCCTTATACCTGTATTGAAGCCAGATCAGAAGGGGTGAAATATTTCTTACATCGCTTCAGGAAACCTAGACATTTCGCAGCATTTTTGGCGACTTCGAATATGTGGTCATTCCAATGTAAGTTGTCGTTGACACACACCGAGAATGCAAAGTTTTTTGGTTTCAACGATGCAAGTGCCATTCATGGATAATGGCTTGTGTAGAGAATGCTGAATTTGTTGCAGAAACAGCATCGTATTAATTTTTTTAAAGAAATGCTTTCTTTGGGCCAAAATGTTATCGATCGCATCAATACTCCTGACGAGATATGGGTCTATGAACTTGACATCGAAACTAACCAACAATCATCGGAATGGCGCTTCTCAAACGAACCAAAACCCAAAAAAAACACTACAGTGTCTATCGACGGCAAAAGCAGCGCTTATTTGGATGCGGATTTGTTGTCGGAGGCAGACTAGGACAAGAAGTCCTCAGCTTCCGGCATGTGAGCGAGCGCCTCGTAGCAATCCGCATCAAGGCTAAATTGGCCAACATTAGACTCATATGCGCGCATGCCCTCACAGAGGAGAATGATGACGACACCAAGGATGCCTTCCACGAGCTCTTTAACAAGGCCTACGAGCAATGCCCTAGCTATGACATTAAAATTGTCCTTGGTGATTTTAATGCAAAGCTAGGAAGAGAGGGTATCTTTGGTGGAACAAGCGGAAAATATAGCCTGCACAACACCACCTCCGATAACGGATTCAGGCTAATCGACTTTGCGGCGGGGCGAAACATTGTCGTGGCTAGCACGCGGTTCCCACATCTCGACAAACACAAGGGGACTTGGAGAACTCCTGATCAATCAACAGTCAACCAGATTGATCACATTGCGATCGACGCAAGACACTACTCCAGCATTATGGATGTCCGTACGTTCCGAGGAGCCAACATCGACTCGGACCATTACCTTGTTGTAGCCAAGGTACGGTTGCGGATATCCCAAACTACGCCAAGACAAACTAATGCTGTGAGGAAATTCGACGTCAGACGGCTACAATCGCAAGAGATCGCCAAGTCCTTTTCCGATCGAGTGTCTCTTAATCCCTTAAGAGGTCCAATGCCGCCAGCATCAAGCATCGAAGACCATTGGAAACACTGCCAAAACGCCATCAGAGATGCCGCTTCTGATGTGCTAGGTTTCACTCGTCCACCACAACGAAATCCCTGGTTCGATGATGAATGCCGGCAAGCACATGCAGCTAAGCAAGATTCATATAACGCGGCGCTGCTTAGAAAGACCAGAGCTGCTTATGAGCTCTATGAGCGGAAGAGGAGAGACAAGCACCGGCTTTTCGAGGAAATTGAGAGATGCTTCTCCAGGAATGAGGTTCGGAAGTTTTACCAAAAGGTAAAAATAACGGAAGCCTGTAGAGATGAACAAGGGAACATCGTAGTAGAATCGCAGTCGATGCTGAGGATTTGGAAAGACCATTTCTGCAGACTGTATAACGGCGATGACGGACCAAATACCGCTGTCAGGCAGAGTCAACCTTTCAACTTGGACGATGATGACCAACAATTCCGTCCACCCTACCTAGATAAAGTGAAGATAGCTATATCGAAGCTTAAGTCCAACAAAGCTGCTGGAGCGGATGGCCTGACTGCTGAGCTCTTCAAACCGGCAGGCGATGACTTGGAAACGAGCATGCACCACCTCATCTGTAAAATATGGTCGGACGAAAGTAAGCCCGATGAATGGAACCTTAGCATTGTTTGTCCGATTCTCAAGAAAGGAGACCCTCTGAACTGCGCCAACTACAGAGGCACCAGTCTCCTTAACATCGCATATAAGATCTTATCTGCCGTATTGTGTGACCGCCTGAAGCCATTCGTCGACAACCTGATAGGTCCTTATCAGTGTGGCTTCAGGCCAGGAAAGTCCACCATCGACCAGATATTCACACTACGGCAGATCTTGGAGAAGACCCATGAGCTTCAGATCGATACCTACCACCTATTCATCGATTTTAAGACCGCGTATGACAGCATCTATAGAGACGAGCTATACAGAGAAATATCTAGTTTTGGCATCCCTGCAAAACTCGTCCGTCTGTGCAGGAGACGATGGAGAATGCACGCTGCTCCATCAAAGTCGGTAAGGATCTCACCGAGACATTTGATGTCCAGAAAGGATTTAGACAAGGCGATGCGCTGTCATGCGTTTTTTTTAACATCGTACTTGAAAGAATAGTGCAAAACTCACGAGCAAACACAAGAGGCACATCTTTCGAAAGTCCGTCCAACTACTCGCATACGCCGACGATATTGACATAATCGGGAGAAAGCAGCGTGATGTCAGTGGTGCTTTCGCTAGTATTGAGACGGAAGCGGCGAAAATGGGTTTAGCGGTCAATGAGGGCAAGACCAAGTATATGCTGTCAAGCAAAAAGGACAACCAACACCGACGTCTAGGACAGAACGCCACCCTCGACAGATATAACTTTGAGGTAGTTAAGGACTTTGTCTTCCTAGGCTCCGCTATAAATACAGACAACGACACCAGGGCTGAGATCAAGCGAAGAATAACTCTTGCCAACCGCTGTTTCTTTGGGTTAAGAAGGCAATTGAGTAGCAAAGCCCTCTCTCGGACAACAAAAGTCACCCTTTATAAGACTTTAATAATCCCGGTCCTGCTCTATGGCGCAGAGGCATGGACATTATCAAAAACGGATGAGGGTGTTCTTGGTTGCTTCGAGAGAAAAATTCTTCGGGCGATCTTCGGTTCCGTCTGCATTGACGGTGAGTGGAGGAGGAGATACTCGTACAACGAGGAACTGTATGGACTGTACAGCGACATGGACCCAGCCAGAAGAGTGAAGATCCAAAGACTGAGATGGCTGCGTCATGTAGATCGCATGGACACCAATGCTCCGGTCCGAAAAGTCTTCGAATCCGCTTCCGAGGGACATCGCAGTAGAGGAAGGCCAAGACTCAGGTGGCGGAGGCAAGTGGAAGAGGGCCTCAGCCAACTTAGTGTGCGAAACTGGAGGCAGCTAGCCAGGGATCGAGCTGGCTGGAGAAGCTTGTTGACTGAGGCCCAGGTCCACCCCGGACTATAGCGCAACCTAAAGTAAGTAAGTAAGTAATCTCTTAATGTTCGGTTAAGTACCTTCGTTATGGATATTCCGTCTAAATATCACATAATTCTATAGTGTGAGTCATGTAGTACAATAACTAGTCATACAATAGGTGGCTATTAAAGTGCCAAAACATTTCTGTATTTGCTCCTAAACATTACCCAAATCAAACAACTCCAGCCAATGCTGCTCTCAGTTCAAATACCCCAGAGACATTCCCATAGATGTCTTAATTTACGTGTAACCTTCAAATGCCTTAAATCTAGTTCTCCAATCAATCCATCAGCGAGTATGTTCTCAAAGTTGAATTACATCGAAGTCAATTATGTGAAACGGATCTACTCGTACCTTCAAATCTGTAATTTACTCCAAAATTGGTTTAACTCACCCAAGTTTTCGTATCTATGCATCTATAAGTTTATACTACGTGCATTTTGGCAGCTCTGTCTACTCATATATGTGCCCTGTGCGTATCTTAATGACGGCATAGGTGCGACGTATCACTTTTGGTGTTCAAAACGCTGTAAGTGCCGCCTCAAAATACAGGTGCTTGGGAAAACAAATTCATCCAAATTATGTCAGTCTCGTAGACTATCAATTACATTAATCGTGTTAATCGGTCAGGCCTCCTACTACATCAGATAGTCTCACCGGCATGCACTACACACAAGTTGAAAACACAACGCTGTCGTAAATCACTGGAGGGGAAAAACAATGGGCGAGCGGATAAATAAGTCTACCGTGGTTGCTAGGAGCGTATCTACGAGTATGACCAGCCACGTACACATTTGCCGTGGGGTGAATGAAGCAAATTTTTCATTTTATCCAGCGAGATTATCTGTCATATCATGCGGCGAAGTTGTCATCTGGAATGCATTCAACGGAATAAATCCCAAGTAAGAGTGGACAAGATTGCCCGGATTATATGGAGCTCCGGGGTACATGGTATTGGTAGTGGTTTGCATTCATTTTTCATTTTATTTCTGTTCACTTTTATTTTCTTCTTTTTGAAAGTCATTGCGTAAGTGAACAGAATAACGTTAAAGGGTGACAGACAATGCGTATGGGGTAGACGACAGGCTGTGGATTCAGAACTTGTTTGTCAAATGCATTTTATCTTTCAAATTAATCGCTTTCAATTCCAATTTTTTTTTTCGATTTAACGATCTGAGTTGACAGATTTAAGTGAATTTTATTGTCTCGATGGAAAAGAGAAAGTGCGGGTTGGATGACTTTTAGCCAATTTGTCGACGTTACGCGTTTTTATTTTGAAACGCCTTTTTTTAAAGAATTAATTGGCTTCTCGAACCAAACAAAATGTAATTCAATTTAAATGAATGTTGCGTAAATTGATATGAAGTGGAAGTCAAGCGGTTGCCACTGATCGATTGATTTAATGGATACAGAATAGATTTAACTAAGTCTTGTGACTTTACAATGTATTTTGGGTCGCTTAGCTTGCCGAGCAGCTTCCATCGACTTGAGTTATTATGTTATCGTAGCCAAGAAACAGACGCAGATATCTGATGTTGAAAAAGTTCACCATCGAACCTCAGAGGGTCTTTACGACGAGGTAAACCACAGAGTGAGTGTGGGGTGGATGACATGGCGGGGAAATTTCGACTTAAATTGAAAGGGAAACTTTACACCACGGTTGTTAGACCAGCTCTTATATACGGTTCACAGTGCTGGACAATGTACGAAGCGTTTAAAAACAAAATGACGGCAGCGGAAATGAAAATGTTAAGGATGTCAAGTGGAGTCACTAAACGCGATTGCATTAGATCTACGCGTATAAGAGGAAGTCTACATATAAAGAATTCGGTAACCGAATAGCTTGAGGCGAATAGAATGAGCTGGTATTGCCACGTTCAAAGAAGATCTGCAGAAAATCCGGTTAAAAAGGCACTTTCAACTACGGTCGCTCCAATTGTAAGAAAACGAGGTTGGAAATAGAATTCCTGGATTTCTTAGATGGCAAATGCGCAACAACGCCTGGAGCTAACCACTGAAGCGATGTAGTACTACTGCTCGCTTCTGCGGTCTGCGACATTAACCAACCCCATAAGCGGAGCACCAGCGATGCAGTGCAAATGGGAAACTCGTTACGCATAAGATCGTATAACGAGGAAAGGGTTAGTAGTAAAAGGATAAGAAGAAGAAGAGATTCGAGTGCTTAAATATGGGGATACGTTTGCATGTGATTTTTGCAATATAATTCTCGAATGAATTGTGAAAGCCTCGCAAATCAACTCCAGTTAACTTGTCACATGTTTTCAAATATCTATCCAGTTACTCTCAACTCCATTCCTGAGGGACAGCGGAGTAAAGACCGATCCCACAAGGATGGAAATGGTCTCAGTTAACTTCGTGTGTACAACTGGAAGCCGGAAAATTATGCAAGCTGAGGTTCTGGTCCACCTCATTTAAAACTTTGAATTGACAGCTTAGCCTTTGGGAAGAAATTCAGGGTACATAATACCACTGTTATCCAAGAACTCAGTGAGTAGGCCTTGTTTTTTGATTAAAATTCCAATTATCTACGTCAACTTTATCACCGTATGTAAGTTATTAGATAGACTTTTTGAAAGTCTTCCGTTTGAGTGTAAGTTTTGCACTATTCTTTCAAGTATGATGTTGAAGAAAACCCATGACAGCTCATCGCCTTTTCAAAATCAAAGGTCTAGGGTGGCCGTGTCTCAAGTGGCTTCCAAATCGGAAAGATCGATGTTCCGATCCCACCCGTACCCGAAGGACTTGAATTTTTTCAGTCAACGAAAATCAAGTAAGATTTGATGTTAACTACAATACAACAAGCCAGCTCTCACTAGCAATTTAGTCTCCTCATTAAATGTTCGATGCCACTGAGCCCAAACATCTTTCTTCTCTTTCTGTCCAATTTTCCAAAAAACTTAACACATGCTGAGGCCTTATAAGTGTATTCATTCCCACTTGAGTGTTAAGTTGAGAACCTTACCAATCTTGATGAAGTAGCGCAAATTCTCTATCGTCATCTTGCACAGATAGACGAACTAGCAAAGATGCTAAACTAGACATTGCTCTGTATAGCTCGTCTCTATAAACTCTGTCATATGCGGCTTTAACATCGGCGGTGCTTATCTGTCTGAAGCTCATGGATGTTCTCTAAGATCCGCCGTAATATGAATATATGGTCGATGGTTGTTGACGATCTTTAAGGCGATGATAAGAAGACTGATGACTCTGTAGTTGGCATCAGATGGTAGATGTGTAGCTGCATTTCTGATGGCTTTTTGGTAGTGTTGCCACTGTTCTTCGAGGCTGATGTTTGTGGCAGGAAACCTCTTACGTGGCGTCTCCACAGGTAATATTCGAGGCAATAAATTGCGATTGGCATTGCCATTGCCTTAAAATTTCCTTGTGTAGACGCTCAAGCAATGACAATGGCAATATTGCCCGCCGGATAAAAGGCAATGATTGATTTCCATCGCAAAGGCAATGAATTTCACGTTTCAAAGTCTTCAAAATGGCGAAAAGTGAAAAAAGAACACGTGGCAAAAAATAAAACTTTTTTAAAAGAAGACTGTTGCGAGAAACATTTATTTATTTTGGAAAAAGAAATTGAAAAAGTGTCGGAAACAAAATCATGAGTGAATTAAAACTTACTAAATCGGTATTGAAACTATTGGAAATGTTAGAAAAAGAGAATGCCTGTGGGATTCAAATAGTAAAATTTATAAAAGCCTAGACCTTAAACAAAAGGCTTGGGAAGAAATGGCTGATAAATTTAAAACAAGTGTGGAATATGTAAAAAAGAAAATAAAATTTTTGCGAACCAACTTTGCGGCCGAAAAAAAATAATGTACAATCGTCAAAAAAATCTGGGTCGGGAGGAGATGTCTATGTTCCTACCCTCGTTTACTACACTGATATTTCATCTACAAGCAGCACAATTTTGATAAGGAATTCGATGGAAAATCTTTCAAGCGAAGTAAGTTTTCTAACTCGTATATCAAATATATACCTTAATTAATGTTTATTCGTTGCCGATTAGTATTGGAGCTGACCTGACAAGCCAAAATACGGATGGATTATAGTATATGCTGCATCTAATGCTAAAAGAGCCAAGCTCAATTCAGGAAGAAAGTATGACAGAGCCTTAGAAGCTACATTGCTTCCACGAAAGAAGTACCGGAATCAGCTGAAATGTTTACATCTTTTGAGAACAGCGTGGGCATGCAACTGAAGCAACTTCCAATAGTGAAAGCCACCAGAGTTATGTAGGAAATTTAGAAGTTAATTTCTGACAACATAATCACACATTCCAGTTCCAATATAAACTCATCTCCACAATTGTCATCGACACCAGTTTCATTTTGTGATACATCCCAATATTCCGAAAATTTCCAGCTATCACATCACCACTATCTCCAGCACAAGATATTCTCTCGAAAGCAATTTTATGCTCTGATATATGCGCACCATCCCCGATAAAATAATAAGGTATTTCGCCTATTCTGTCGGTCTAAGCTTTTGTACAAACTGCTGTTTCGAAAAATTTTACTATCCGATGCTTTACCATTTGTTCCAATATTTATATAAATAAACTTGATGTGTGCGTCTACCAAGGCACACAATATAATGCTGAAAAATCCTTTAAAATTGTAAAAAGTTGATCCAGAATGCGCTGGCGCTATAATCCTTATAAGTTTACCATCTAAAGCCCCGAGTGTATGAGGAAACCACCATATACTATCATTAAAGTCTTTAGATATTTGTAACCATTCTTGACTTGATGTCGGAATCTGGAAAAGTTGCACACGATTAAATACTTATAAATGACTATATATTTATATGACATACGTTCATATATGTTCTTCTGCAACGAACTTAGAAATAGTTTTCCGTGAAACACGCGTTAAAAATTCAAGACTTCGATACGAATCACCTGAAGCAATGAATCTAAGGGTGATGGCCAAACGATTGCGCTTTAAAATTGCATATCTCATTGGTGTATCTTGTTTCAATATTGCATTTTCAACCATTAACACAGCAATTAAGCATATTAGTTTTTTGAATGTTTAAAATACTGGAACCTGTTTATTTACCTTTGAACATTCTACAAAAGTTTCCATATTCTGCTTCTTCCCATAGCAAGTCCTTTAATAAATCAGCTTCCAAATCAAACTCTTGCCTCCTTAACAAAAATGGGTTTACCCAAAATCTACGTTTTTTTCTTTTTTTTCCATCTTTTCAATTATTTCTAAGGCTTTTAATAATTTAATTGCTCGGATGGCACGCACACGTTTGTTGTTGAATGACAAGTTGCCTAAAATATTGCCTGTGGAGACGCAGTATTAGGAGATGAAGAGTGACTCGATCGGAAAAGGAGTTGGCGATCTCTTGGGATTTTAGCAGTCGACGACAAAATTCCTCAAATTCTTAGCTTATCTTGTTACTTTTCGAGATAACCGCAGCCGTACCTGAGCTACAACAAGGTAATGGCCCGAGTCGATGTTGGCTCCTTGGAACGTTCCGAAATCCGGAGTGTCTTGCGTCCATCTCAAAGTGGTCAGAGTGATTGGTGAGGAGTTCTCCAAGTCCCCTTGTGAATATCAAGATGTGAGAGCCGCGTGCCAGCTATGGCAATGTTTCTCCCCGCCGCAAAGTCGATTAGCCTGAATCCGTGATGTCGTGCAGGCTATATCTTCCAACATTATTACCAAAGATGCACACTCTTCCTAGCTTCGCTTCAAAATCGCCGAGAACAATTTCACTGTCATGGCTAGGGCATAGTTCGTAGTCATTCTTCAAGAGTTCGTATAAGCTATGTTTCCTGTCGTCGTCTTTCTTCTATGTGGAGGTGTGTACGTATAGAAGGTTAATGTTGACAATTTTTAACCTTGTTGCGAATTGTTATGAGGTGCTCGTTTATATTCCGAAATTTTGTAATAGTCTGCCTCCGATAAGGAATCCACATCCAAAAAGGTGCTAAGCACCGTTATAGTAGATGTCGCAGTTTTTCATACACTTTTTGTCCTGCATTGCAGCAGTCTAAGGCTTCTGGTTACATGTGACCTAATAAGGGACTTAACATTCTACGCGCATATCCTAAGTTCGTTCTCCTTGATTCGTTTCCAGGGTTTGTCATCTGTAGATCAGTCTGGGACGATCCCTGGGGCAAACTGTATAAGATTTGCAGGAATGTTAAAAAGACTGCTGATATTGAAGGATTCGTGTGGATAATAGTGCAGCCAGGCACTCCTTGGTCAGTTTTTTCCGAGAGAGGAGCGTTTTGAGGACTCTTTCATCGAAGAGCCTCCGGTCCCTCCGGAATTAAGGGCTGAAGAAATTGAGCAAGGTGTTTCACTTCTTCGTTCCAGGAGATCTCCTGGAGCTGATGAAATAACTGGAGAGATGGTGAAAGCCACCTGAAAAGTTATTCCAGAATACCTGCTTTGTCTTTATAGCAAGTGCATGCCTGTAGCTACTTCCCTCAGGATTGGAGGGAGGCAAGGGTGGTCGTGCTTCTGAAGTCCCCTGATAAGAATAGATCTGATCCTAGATCATATCGAGGCATCAGCCTTCTTCCGGTACTTGGAAAAGTGTTGGAAAGGGTCTTGGTGGAAAGGTTTTCTGAGAGTATGACGGAACCAATATCCCCATTCCAGTTCGGCTTTACAAAAGGCAAATGTGTAGAGGATGCTTGGTCTTTTCTCAAAAACAGAGTCCAGAACAGCATGGCGAGGGTGGTCATTGGCATCTTTATTGATTTTAAAGGTGCCTTCGACAACTTGAAATGGCAGAAAATACTCATCAGTTTGAGAGAACTGGGCTGCCAGGAAATTGGGCTATGGGGAAGCCATTTATCTGGTAGAAGAGCGAGTGTGATTAATGCACATGACAGCGTTTGCGTTAACGTAGAGAGAGGGTGCCCCCAGGGGTCCCTCTGCGGTCCTTTTATCTGGAACCTGATAATGGATCCGCTTCTGTGGCGACTAAATGAGCTCTGTGCTCGCTGCGCTTATGCAGATGACCTGCTCCTTATCCTCGAGGGTCAGTCTTGGATTCTTGCGGAAGAATTACGAGTAAGAGGCGATCTGGAGGCGATACGTCGTGGTATTGCTTTCAAGATCAGAAAAGATCTCCCATTAAACGAGCGAGATTGAGTTTCACAGAGAGAAGTGGATGGCCTATCCCGGACGGAACATAAAGATGCGTTGTATCTAGATGGCAATCTAGATGGGGCGCTAGCGAAAATGGCAGGGTTACTCACAGCTTTCTATGGGATGTGCTGACCATGCAGGGGTTTCCTGAACGGTGCTTTACCCTCAGCCTGGGCTTTTCGTTGACCGGGCATGGCTCTCTTAATGCATTTTTGCATAAAAGAGGGCTTAGCGGTTCGGCGAACTTTCATCTATTTTACATAGTCCGGCAATTATCCCGGCGGCACAACCACCAACCTGAATCGCCATTTTATTATAGATGCCAGTTCCATTAGAATAAAGGGTCTGTTAGTCCGCAACTTGTTCATAGATGTTAGCACTGCCATTGATCTGTTAAATGCTCATCCTCCACCATTGCTTTTCCAAGACCTATACTCCAAATATGTCGGCGTAGCTCGGATAAGGTCTCATTTATTCCGGGATTTTTCTTCACAGTTGATTCCATCTGGGAAGAATTCATTCGCCGTCCCGTTTACAGTGCTGCTAATTTTTTTCTGCTAGCCAGCACTCGCTCTTATAAAATGTAGAGAAACAGTGGCAATACCTAATATCGCTGTGCTGACACCTATCAGCGCCTTCCCTATTTCTACATCATCCAACTATCAATCAACAGAAAATCTAACTAAAGGTTCCCACCATGTCTTAAAAAATAATGAGAACTCGTTTCGCCTCATTTAAGCGTTGCTTTTCAATGCAAATGTCCAAACGACAAGACCGTGCATATCAAATATGAAAATCATACATCAACACTGAATAACTTAACCCCTTACAAGCCATTTGAATATCGCCCCAAGCCTTGGGAGTGGTAAGAATCCAATTAAAACGATTTCTTTTCTGGAACTATACGGGTATTCGCACTCAGTTCTCCAAAACAATTACGAAACGGACTTCTATCTCCGACCTACGAGTATTAGTCACTAGTCAAGTGTTCACTAAAAGTATGACCCTTCCATTTTCATTCACTTGCACTGCCTGGTACAAAAAGCAGATCAAAACAAAAATGTATCTTAAAACCACAAGCCATTTGTGGCTGACCAATTATCCACATCAATTATAGACTTTCAATACAAATAAACTCTTTCCTATAATTATGTAGGCATCTGGATGCCAATACAGCGCGCAAAAAAGGCCATTTTAGCTAATTCAGATAGTGATTAAGTTAATAACTATGTTAGTCGACTGTGCTTATGTTAACACCGTGTCTATACAAAGCCATGATATATGTATCTCCCATCATCGGAGATACTCGCAGATAATCACGATTATGACACATTATTCTTGCATACTCGTACCTTGCGTGTCTTATCAAGGCGATACGGAGTACGACTATTACAATCACCTTACCTCACTTACGGCTTGACGGTCTCTTTTCTATGAATCAGATCACGATTAATTAAAACTACTTAATCTGCAGGTTAATCTATAATTCCCTAGGTCATTCCGATATTTTTTTGGTTTCTTCGTCAGCGCAAGACAAGAGGTTAGTCTGCGGGTGAACATGATCTCGATCTTGAACCTTTAGTTTTGCGCGAAACAAGTTGTCACGCTTAGCTATTAGTCTGATATGTTTTATTAGCATAGATAACGCTAGTGCCGGGACATATTTGAGTTGGGAAAAAAATATTGTACTTCAGTCAGTTGTATATCAACACGCCGTGTCGTTACGCAATGCAATGGCCCCTTGGAATTATTGTATTTAAGTGTGTAACTGAAAAAAAAAACAAAACAATAACTATTTTACTGGCTGCAAGAACTGCAATGATTGGTGTCATCCGGTGTAGACGTTACAACGAGACAGATGCAAGATAAAGAATTGTTGGTCAAACGAGTAAATTATTTGTTTTTTGCTGATACTTCTGTGGACCAGACCCTAGGTTTGGTTGGTTTCTTGTTAAGACCTTGGATTGAAAACGAAATTACTTATGTCGGTCTGTAGGAAAACATTACACTTAGCAATTGGCACCATTAATCTGAATGATGGTTTCAATGCATCTTGAAGGTGATTTGGATGCCGACAGGTAGCCGAACCTTAAATTATTTCCCATGCAGCACTGTGACGACAACTATCCGACAGAATGTCATTCAAGTTAACGAGGAATGCGAGTAGGTTGGCTAATGAAGTCGAACTGTATCAAAGGTGTAACCACTTTAACTTTTATCAGTTCAATGAAGATTTTAGATCTAGGGCTTGGCTTCTAACTCTGTTACGATTGGAAGGATGAATTGTAGAAAATTTTCCGCAAGTAAATAAAAGAGCGCGATAAGAACTCAATTCGCTTATCCTGCCCATGAGACCTAAGTTCAACTCCACATTAAGTAATTTTATGTGTAATACTCGTTATCAGTTATTGGGCTATCTCCTGGGTACTTCATCTTTTTGAAATTCAGAAATGATTGCGGGGGAACACAACTGAATATGTCAGAGCTATGACTAAATTTGCGGACCACGGGACCGTCCCTCTATTTTGGATCAACTGTATAGTGAGGGCAAGATTATGCTGATACGGTGCATCTGTGGGATCAAAATAGTTTTTTTAGTTTCATCGGCTGGAACTTGAGCTTTCTGGACCAGATTTTCTCACGAACTTTGTTGAATATGACAAAATTAGTAAAGCTAGTCTGCTTGATGTTCTTTCACTATTGGTTGATGTTAGTAAACTATGTTGAGACTTTCGCAAGTTATACCAGCTTATTGAACTTTTATTGAACGACTGGCCTACGCTGTCACTACGTATAACATTCGGATCGCAATTTCTTTGGTGGAAAACGGCAAAGACTTTGTATATAAACTTTCGGTGATTTTAGCACGATGGTTGCCTTGAAGTAAATGTCAAGAGTTGGATGCGGGTTCCCTCAATGCGCTGGATAATGTGCATTGTTAAACATAGTGGTATAAAAGCCCACTGCTTCTTGTGGAAGATGTCGAGTTCAGTTTTCCATCGGTTACCACTGATTTCTTACTTCTAATTGTGTCGAAGATCGTTTGAAGCTCTTCCTTCGAAATGAACGGGGGTTGGTCCCTTTCATTGGCGAAGACATTATTTGCCATATTTTCGTAACTGAACTGAGTGAAACCCGAGTTCTGGATGCACCAGTTCACTATTTCATTTCGAAGGTAGAAATTGTGCACAGGGACTGGATTTTCCAGGTCGTGATTCGGGCCAATGGTGTCATTCGCCTTTTACACTTCTTGGAAAGTCGCTCCTATAGCTTCGACCTTCTCCTTGGATCTCATTTGGATTTGGATCTATGTCTGCTGTTGGAAATATGTTTTCGTTGTCTGCCGTTCGGGCGATTTTAAGACATGATAGGTCGTCTTGATCTTCCTCCGAAATATTTTATTTATTTGCGGGAACATATTCGGGTCGCTGGTGTACAGCCCGAATTCTATTGTTCCAATACAAACTTACAGAAGCTCTGCAATTTTATTTTATTAATGTTTGGAGGTTTTTGATCGACGACTTTTATGTCATAATGTCCGGGTTATGTCTGTCAGTAAACTGTCTGTACAAGGTTTTTAGTCTTTTCTGTCGGTCTGCTTTTATGTCGGTGCAGTGCGTCAATAGTTGTGTTGCGGAATAAGTCTTCGTTGTCAGTGTATTGATACCGAGGTATCGTTTTGTCCATTGTTCGTTTGATTGTTTCGTCCATTAGTCTTAGACATCTATCAATCTCCACATTTGACAGATGTGCTGACCCTACTAATAGTAGGTTCCCTCTAGTGTCTGGTGTATTATTTCCCCAATCGCTGTGTTTGGCGTTGAAATCTCCGCCGATAATGAAATAGTTTTCCTCCAATTCCAGTCTCAGGAATCGAAAAAGTGTCTCGAGCTCTGAGATGAATTGGGTGGATCGAGTAGCCCTTGGTGCATAAACAGACCAGATATAACCGCTTTCCACTACGGAGAGGGATATACATGATGCATGCTTATAGCACCTGAAACCTACGCACTACACGACTGTAGTGTATTCTTTTAAAACGAATACCTCCTTGTATGGACTTGGATCGATTTCTTCGCATAATTTTATACTTTCTGTGCCTCACTTTTTGTCTTTTGGCGAACTAAGTTTCGGTAACCAAAAGCACATCAGGGGCTTGTGCTTTAGGCAACTTGAAAAGTGTGGCTCTTCCCTCAATCCTAACATTAACATTCACTGCAAGGACCTTCAGGGTTCGCTCCACCATGTACGTAGGTACCCATTACGACTGGAGGTGCATTAGGCCCGGCAGCAGCGCGTATAATCAATCTACCCGCGTAGCTTGCTCGGTAATCTGACGTTGAAGCTGAGCCATCTGCCCCTGGATAGAGAGCAAAATAACTAGCATGTCATTTGCCGGTTCCGGTGCTCTAGGCGTTAGGGCCTGAGAAACAATCTTCGCTTGCTGTAGGTAACGACAGAAAGCTGGCGCGTAAAGCCTCTCTCAAGTGTCTCAGGCATCAATGCGAACAATTTTCTTTCCTGACTACTGGTGGAAATAGAAATTCCAGCAGGAATTACATTTTTCACACCCAGAAACGACGAAACGGAAGATGTGCGCCCACTATTTAGACACAGCTCTGTGAGTATCTTTTCAGATAAAAAACAAGATTCTCAGGGAACGAACTCATTACTCATTACAGTGCTGCAACTAAAATTAGATAAGACCTGTCATGATAGACTAGATTTTGCCAAAACCACCCCAACAAACAAAAACTGTGTACTTGTAAGGGGCCACACAACACAACCGTCCTTATTGGCATGTTTGGCAGGATGAAACTAAAGACGTGGACTTTCCCAAATCTCAACATGTACCGAACTGGGTGGACCTGGGCCTCAGCTAATAAACATCTCCATGCAGCTCGATATTTCGTTACCTGCCTATAGTTTCGGACAATAAGTTGGCTGAGGTTCTTTTTCACTTACGTCGTGGGTCTTCCTTTACTGACCTGTCTTCCGAGGTGAATTTGAAGAGTTTTCAGACCGGATCATTGGTGTCCATGTAGACTATATAACCCAGCCATCTCAGCCACCTTCACACTTCAATGTTCCTCTACAATCCACACAGTTCGTCGATTTACCTCTCAAGAATACCCTCCCCCATTTTTGATCAAATTCATACGACATAGAGCATGACTGGGACTATTGAAATCTTATATATGGTCAGTTTTATTGCTCGAGATACCCTTACTAGTCAATTGCCTTCTCAGCCCAAAGATGCAGCGATTGGCAAGGGTTATTCTACGTTTGATCCCAGCGCTGATGTCATTTTCTGAATTTTCGAGCACAGCGGAGCCAACTACCTCAAACTTCCTTAACTACCTCAAAGTTATATCTGCCGAAAACAATGTTCTGTCTGAGATGTCAGTGTTGACTGTCCTTTTAGCTGGTTTAAACCTAAATCGCAGGGAGGGTAGCCCTGCTAGGGCTCAATACCCGGAGTGGAGTGGCTATAAGTGCTGGGTGCTGAGACCCTAAGATCAGTAAGAGGTTTTAGGTGGGCCTCGACTCATACCAAGAGTGGATTTGTACCCTCAACACATTTCCGCATTGGTATTAATTGTTAATGTAGCAAATAAGCGATGGCAAGGCGTACCCTTGCTCCCATGGATGTATGGGCATCCCGTGAGTTTAAGTGTCCACGACAGGTATTCACGTTAAACACATGTGACAACTGTCCTTTTAGCTTGAAAGCATGTACTTGGTCTTGCCTTCGTTAACAGCAAAATCCATTTTCGCCGCTTTCGTCTAAATACTTCCAAGAGCGGCACTGACATCACGCTATTTTTTGCCAACTCCAATATGTCAATATCATTGACGTATGCGAGTAATTGGACGGACTTTTGAAAGATTGTGCCTCTTGTGTTTGCGCGTGAGCTTTGCAATATTCTTTCAAGGATGATGTTAAAAATATCGCATAAAAGCGCATCGGCTTGTCTAAATTTATTTTTTTACAGAAAAGGTCTCGTTGAAATCTTTACCGACCTTGATGAAGCAGCGTGCACACTTCATCGTCATCCTGCACAGACAGACAAGTTCGACAGGGATAACAGCACCGAGCATTGCTCTTTATACCTGGTCTCTATAGGTTCCGTCTACGCGACCTTAAAATCGACAAATAGGTGGTGTTTATCGATTTCCTGGCTTGAAGCCACACTGATATGCACCTATCGAGTTGTTGACGAAGGGCTTAAGGCGTCCACACAATACGGCAGATAAGATATTATAGGCGACGTTATGGAGATCGATGGCTTTGTAGTTGGCGTAGCTAAGAGGGTCTCCTTTCTTTAGAATCTTACAAACAATGCTGGGATTCCATTCATCGGGCGTACTTTCGTCCGACCATATTTAGCAGGTGGGTTAGTGTATGCTCTTTACCAAGTCACTATCGTCACTTCATCCAGTTAAAAAAAAAAAAAAAAACACTGTGGCGCTGGCAGCCCGGTATGGGCCATAGCCTAGCTTCTTGTCACTCATTTGTGTTGCTCATGTTGTCATTTTTGTCACATATGAGCGGGGCCTACGGTTTATCGCCGAGTCCGAACAGCACTCCTTAGAAGCTTTTTCGTAGGCAATTTTACTTTCGGGGGTTTGTCATTGCCCGCCAAAGGGTGATGGCGATTTGAAAAATTGTTGGTGACCCAGCCAGAAATCGAACCCAGACTCTTTGCGTGATAGTCCAATGAGCTAACTATCGCGCCATCGTCATCGCCACTTCATCCAGTTTGGGTTGATAAAATTGCTGGTCTACATCGCCCAGGTTAAAAGGTTCGTTCTTTCTGACCGCAGTAATTGGTTGATCATTGCTGTTATAAGTCTGTCGCAATTCTTTTTACAAATATTCAGCATCAACTGCAACACTTCTACGATGTTCTATTGTTCGTCTCTATGGGCGTTTGTTCGGGGTTTGTGTCCGTGGCATGTGTTTTTTACCTTTTGGTAAAACTTCCGAATCTCATTCCTGGAGTAGTATCTCTTGATTTCCTCGACCAGGGACATCTAGCTCCAGCGGAAAAAAACTGCTCCTTATGATTTTGACGCTGAAGTTCTTGATTTAAGCATATATAGTCCCGACAGTCTCCAACGTCTCCAAGTCCTTTTCAGGAGCTCATAGATTTTGTCGTTGGTAAAGCCTTTATTCCTACCGGTTTGTCCATATACAAACCTGATGTTGGGCTCGGTGAGTCAATAATTCTTGTCATCAGTCTTCATTGAATCTGTATACCTACCTACCTACTTACATTTAAAGGTAATTGATGTTGCAATAATTTTCTGTACATGTTATGCTTCCATCGAATATCTCACCTGCCTCAGAATACGCCAGTAAAGATACAAACTAACATCTTTGGTGTTCAACACGCGTACATTGCTTAAAGTCCGAGGTTTATGCATATCATGATCTACTAATAACCCAAACAAAATATATAACGAGATTTGAGGCCATTGTTGCTGGTAAAAAAAATTCCTGATAACCTGTGCCACTTTAAATTTGACTTGATTGCGTCACGCAACAAATTTTCCTATTTAGAAGCACATGCCTCGCAACGATTCTAGTTTACTTTCGAAATATGTGCAAATGTGAAGTTTTCAGCATCAACATTTCAGAACACCTGATATCGCTATCTGTACACTTTCACACCAACTAATCTTCCCAATGTATTCGTCATAGTACTAGAAGAGCCAAGTTTACCTCTTCGTCCTCCTCAAGGTTTGCGTTATTTATCTCCTAATATTTATTTCCTAATAACTCGCTCTTATTTGCAATTACAAGTCCAATTTATCCCACGGATACGCCAGAGGATAACTTATATCATATATTACCATCTAAGTACACACTTTCATACATCTACCCATAAATTATCTACGTCCACCCTAATTCAATCAGCTCACCAATACCCTACAATTGCTGTGGATCCGTACCTATATCTGCATCCCTGTCTCCATAGATACAGAAATAGATTTTTCCCTTTCGCCAATGTTAATCATGCTGGTACGACTATACGAGTATGAACATCCGAATGCACTAAATACGAATATTGGCGTTCACAGCAGTGAAAGACAGGTGTGTCCCACTCCATCTATTGAGCGAGTATTCAGTCTATATTACTTACGTGGAGTAAGTACCATAGATCACGATTCCCTGTCAAACTGGATACTTTTTGCCGATGGTTTTTCTGCAACTAACATGCCATCGATGCAATAAAGTTGCAATCGTCAATTGCAATTATGATGATAATTACATCGACGTCCACGTCCAAGTCTGCCTATCCATCAAACCTACTATAAATTGCAAAATTTCGGTTGCATTCATTTACTATATATCTAGATGCTTGAATTTTCTATTTGATTTTTACATTTATGCAGCTTACTGGCAGCCAGAAACTAGAAACTCGTTAACACCTTAACGACTGATGGCAACAAACCCAATGAGAACTTAGTTCAGAGATAAAAAATGCTATCCAACCAAATAAGTGATCTGTTTCAGTGGCTTCAAGTTAAGATAGCCACCATGTGAGTTAGTTTGATGGAAATTACTTCAGACTTTGAGTAGGAGATAGTTGCATGGAATTCTTTTTCAAGGAATAAGGAGAAAAAAAACATCACATCTCAAAACTGCTCCATAGAGTTGCTGTCGTACTACCAACTACCAACGCCAAAAATTTTACGACTCGATGCCTGCCTACGATAAGATTACCGACAGAGATCAACGAGTGCTATTCGTACGTTGTGAGCTTGTGATTTATGCAGATTTTTACCATTAAGATACAGATTCACGTCCAATTTAATTTATGGGTGCACATAAGTGCTTGTTTATAGCTCTGAAAACAAAAGAGCCACTCTGGATACTGCCAATGCTTTCAAGTTAATAATTGAAGCTTGCCTTCTTAAATCGAGATACGAAAACATATTCGAAGCAAGAAGCCAATTGTCGTGGAAAGCAACATACATCACTTGAACGTCAGTGATTTGATTTGGCATTTAGTAAACATCTGTGGAGTGCAACAATTATCAGCGAGAGGTTAAAATTAATAATTGCCTAACGAATGCGATCTCTATGCGAATGTTTGATAAGAACGGCAGCTAAACAGATTACATTCTCGAGGGGCCTATTTGGGGCAGGCGGTAGGGTAAGGCTTCTGAAGTAAAAGGTGAAGGTGGGCATCTTAATTTTGTGTTAAAAATAAATTATTGACGTTAATATGTGGCATGAGATACGGTTGGTGGGTTTGTTGAGCTATCAGTATTGCACGAGACTGTGTTCCAGTATGCAAATGTTGTTCAAAACAGAGTCTTATCGTGTCAGGCCATTCGAAGACATTTATACAATTCTTTCTATTCGGATTGGATTAGTAGGTCATGTTAAAATACCACATGAATTGCTGATAGTGAAACAAATAAACTAACCACAAACGTGTATAGAAGAATGAATAATAACAAATTTTTCTTTGTAAAATATTCATATTGTTCTAAAATGATTATGCTTTCGAAAGACTAAACATCGACTAATTAGTGATAGCTGTGCTTCAAAATCTGGTAGGCGGAACTGAAGGCAGAGTCGGAAAGAAGGCACACGCTTCGCATTTTCATCGATACTGAGGGTGCTTTTGACAACGAAACTTATGATAGCATGCACACATAACTCGACCAGATAACAAGACGTAGACGAATCACTAGTTTTGTGGATAAAAGCAATGATCGGGTTGCCCACAGACCACAGGCCACGACTCAGGTTGTTGGTTTTTGGCATTCTGGCGATGGAAAGAGTGGTCGGTAAGACAATTTTATCATCGAGAAAGACACAGTTGTTCGTTTGTTTTTTCCGTTTGGAAGATTTTCGACGAGAAATGAGGAGACATCAGCTATGCATTCTAAATCGGTCTTAGAGCTATCAATACACTTGCTACAGCGGTTCAATAGTGATTCAAATGCTTGATTAAACTCATTTCGGGGATTTGCCTCCAGTGTCCGTGTTGAAGTTGCCTGAATGGCGGGAATGTCGTCAAAAAAGCATCCTTTCAAAGCAAATATCAAAGCAACCTTAAAATTTGGAAGAGGAAATCTTATGATTTGAGGATGCATATGCATGGAACGGGTTGGTGAATGCATTAGAGTGGTGGGCCGCATGAATGCCACTCAAAACATCACCATTCTGGAGGACGGACTCCTTATAAGTTTAGAAAAGTGGCATAAAGATGTGTCGGAAATTGTCTGCCAGCAAGATAATGATCCGAAACACACACCCACAATTACAGAAGCGTGGTTGCAAAATCATTGATTTTGGGTTGAGGTTAAACGTGCTATTTCGGATTTGCCTGGAGATTGTCCAAGTTTGAAAGATTAATTTGACTCTCATTATTTTTTATACTGAATTTCGTTGAATTATAAGCACAAACAACAAAAGTCTTTTATTCTGCTAATCATGTGATCAAAAAGTTGAGTCACTGTATCATCAGGGGAAATAGTTCCTTTTCCTGTCGGGTACAGACCAATCCAAAAAAGAACTGGTATGCGGCAATCCTTGTATTTTCATTTTTTTTTTCGAATTTCTAGAAAGACGCCGGTCAGGCCTCACATGTTTCAGTAATACCAAAACGAAATCCGTCTTAAGGGCATAGGTTCCATTGTTTGTATGATTTTTCTTCTTTTTTAGTAACGCGAAGGGATGTGGTGATTTTCCAAAGGTGCTAATAGCCCAGGCAGACCCAAATCCTGGAAGACAGGAATGCAAATCCTGCATACTTCTACTACTCTCCCCGCGGGATTGCCGTAAGGTACTACATCGCAGGGTTGGTTAGCAATTTATGTTGCACTCTCTGTTTGTCATCGTATTCTTTTGTGAATTGGAAGCTCTTTTTGCACGTTCGTGATAACTCGTAAATTTCCATCCGTTTTCCCTCAAATCGAAGCACGTGGTTCATGAGGAATGGGAGGCTGGAGAGGTTACTTCTCCAATTTTGAAATCGTCTACGGTGACTGACTGAAGACTGCGCTTAGAGCTATCGTTTCCAAACCGGTGGAGTTATTTGCGATAGCCTTCATGGCCAGACAGGAACTGCGTAAGATGGTAAATGCAGTTCCCATGTGCTAAGTCTAACCAATTTTCCATGGTAGAGATTAATTTGTAGGTCCACCTGCACTGTATTAACTGTATTATCGCATCGAACTTGTCACACAGCTATTGAATTTGCTTTCTCTTCTTCTTTAATTCTTCTTCTTTAGCTGGCCTCTTGACGTCTCGAACATGTTCTATGAATTCTCTGCATCTCGTTCGCGAGGATGTCAATCGGAACCATTCCTGCTGTAACGCAAGCTGGCTCGTCAGAAATAGTTTTATAACCATTGATGGTCCTAACAATGCAATTTCGGTAGGCTGATGTCAATTTCCTCCTTGTCGCATAAAGAAGAGCTGAGCTGATAACTCTTGGTTTGAGTCTAGACCGATCTGAAACCTATTGTCGATCTTAGGGTCATGGCGCTCGGTAGTTATTGTAAATCTACAGGGGGCCTACCTTAAATAAATCAGCAACTTACCAAAGTCCGGGGGGCTGTGATTTCCACAGTACCCTATGTCCTACCACTAAACAGGATCTAAGACACGAATCCTGTATCTGGTCGAATATCTGAAAGCATTAATGATAAGAACAATATCGCTCTACTCCCGCCCATTATTAGATTTTTTTATTTTTATTTTTATAACAAGCGATCGCTCAAAGGGTTATTAGTACCCTTAAGATTGCACACGTTGCGGGCATTGGAAAATTAGGGAGCAAAGAAAGAGAGGTACCGATGTATGTTGGTCTTGAATGTTTGGAGGTTATAATGACTAGGGAAAAAAGAGCTCGACAGGGCATTCCATAAGCGAATTATACAAAGGAAAAGGCGACACTCGAGAATGCAACAACTACCGTTCAATCAAGCTTATGTCACACACAATGAAAATCGTCGAAAGAGTTTTAAACGAACGTCTTCGGCAAATAATAAAGCTCGATAATAGCCAGTGTGGATTTGTTGAAGGAAGATCGACGGTGGACGCTATCCAAAGCCTACGAATAATAATGGAAAAGCACCGAGATTCGTCTAAGGATTTACACATGGTATTTATCGACCTCGAGAAAGCATTCGATCGAGTGCCTAGGGATCTCATATGGGCCGCGCTGAGGTCTCAAAATGTACCGGAAACGTATGTTAGAATAATACAAGACATGTACGGAAACGTGAAAACTGCGGTTAAAAGCCCTGCTGGACTAACGAGAGAATTTCCAGTTAATGTCGGAGTGCATCAAGGAAGCGTACTTAGCCCTTTCCTCTTTAACGTAGTATTCGACTATCTTTTAAAAGACTGCATGCGCGAAGCAAATGTAACGCCAATTCTCTTCGCTGACGACGCAGTTATACTTAGCGATAACGTCGAAGATTTACAGAACGCCTTAGATTCATGGAGAAATGCGCTAGAGAGAAACGGGTTTAAAATAAGTCGTTCAAAGACGGAGCATTTGACGTGCCCATTTGCACATCCGTTGCGACCTGTTCCGGATATAATGTTAGACGGAATAGTTCTTCCGAAAAGCACTATTTTTAAGTACTTAGGATCAATCGTTAACATGGAAGCGAAATGTGACGACGACGTAAACCACAGAGTGAGTGTGGGATGGATGAAATGGCGGGAAAATTCGGGAATCTTTTGCGACCGAAAATTTCCACTTAAATTAAAGGGGAAACTCTACACCACGGTTGTTAGACCAGCTCTTATATACGGTTCACAGTGCTGGACAATGTACGAAGCGTTTAAAAACAAAATGACGGCAGCGGAAATGAAAATGTTAAGGATGTCTAGTGGAGTCACTAAACGCGATTGCATTAGATCTACGCGTATAAGAGGAAGTCTACATATAAAGAATTCGGTAACCGAACAGCTTGAGGCGAATAGAATAAGTTGGTATTGCCACGTTCAAAGAAGATCTGCTGAAAATCCGGTTAAAAAGGCACTATCAACTACGGTCACTCCAACTGTAAGAAAACGAGGTCGGAAAAAGAATTCCTGGATTTCTCAGATGGCAAATGCGCAACAACGTCTGGGGTTAACCACTGAAGCGATCCAGGACCGAGCATTATGTAGACGCGTTCTGCGGTCTGCGACATTAGCCAACCCCATAAGCGGAGCAGCAGCGATGCAGTAAAAATGGGAAACTCGTTACGCATAAGTTCGTATAACGAGGAAAGGGTTAATAAAAGGATAAGAAGAAGAAGGGCATTCCATAAGCGAGTTGTTCGGCTAAGGAAAGAAACATGATATTTCAGGGTAGCAGCATCCATTGTGAGACGGGTGTTACGGTTGGAAGTTTGAAGTTTGAAGGGGCAGAATGTTACTGGCAATTTCTGAAGTTGTGAAAATAGCGATAGAACAGGTGGTGACACAGGACACTTTGCTTCAGTGGTCGAGGATGTCAATCAATTGTGTAGATACGTTATTGACGGCGGACGAAGCCTTGATAATTGCGAGGAAGCTGAGAATGGCTAACATACTGTAATAGTATCCACCACATCAGCGCAGTAACACCCAGCACTTGCAGTCTGATTCAAGTTTAGGCTGGGCTCTCACAGAGATAGTGTATGCATCACTTGAACAGCGTAGCAAGATTTTGTGCCAACTACAAATGTAAACAGTGCCCCTTAATGAAACCTATAACCAGCCTATTCCGTTTCCTACTGAGGGACAATAGGAGAATTACTTACTATTTTACTTATTTAAGTGGTGGTGAACCTAGGCCTCAACTAACAAGACTATCAACTTAGCGCAGTCTTAAACAAACTCCGCACTCCAAGTCAGTGCGTCAACGCAAACTGCACCGAAGATTTTTAAAATGATTTTCTCCTCGAAGTGAATGAGGACATCTTTATCTGCTGTCGACTCATTCCATGCCTCAGTCTCATTAAGTAGGACTGTGATGATCAAGGACTTATATAGTTTTTCAGGATTGGACTCAAGTTGTTGCCAGTAATTCTTCGTTTTATTTCTGTTAAGGTGTTGTAGGTGGAATTTAAAACAGAGCATAGACAGACAAAGTTCCTCACTTCTTCAAAATAAAAGCCGTCGAGTGCGGCGTTCTATTTAATTCTTCGTCGTTGTAAGTCCTTTCGTGTCCACACCATATATTTGGTTTGAGCTAATTTATCGTTAAACCTTATTTGATAACCTGTGCTGTGTAAGTCATTACGTCCAGCTACTTTGTTTGATTTCAGTTAGAGATCACTATTTATAACTTAACTATATTGCAGAAAATGATGAAAATGAAAATGAAACAATGATGACAACGAAAGGGTACAAATATGTATGGACGAGGAAAGAACTGTGTATTAGTAGTTCTATCCCACTCTCTCATTCAAATTTATGTACATTCCAAATTCACTCCATTAATACTGTAGAATATTGTCTTTGTCTACATCAAAATACGAGTATACGAAGCATGAGAAAAATTTTTTCGATTTTCTTAGCTCATCTTGAGTCTATGTCGAATTTGCCTGTTGTTGTTGTCTTGAGTGAAATTTGGATTTACGAGTATGAAAATGAAGTAGATTCCTTTAAAATAGAAGGTTACTCTTTATTCCCAAATTGTAATGAGTCTTATTCTGCTGGAGGCGTTGCCGTTTATGTAAGAAATGGATTAATGTGTGATTCATACATTCGTGCATTAATTTATCAAGTGCTGACGTACTAAAGTTATCGCTTACGTTTGAAGATATTGATTATACTTTCTTGTGTATTTACCGATTACACGGTTTTGCTAAGAGCGCGTTTATTGATGATCTCAGCAACATTCTTAGCTCAATATCGTCTAAAAATTTAATTGTTTTAGAAGATATCAATATCGATATTCTTGATGAATCTAACGTGGATACGGAAAATTACTTGTTGACTATGGCTTCGAATTGTCTTAAAAGTTTGATAAATGAACCTACCCGCTTGACAGATTCTTCTAAGAGTTGCATTGATCACTTATTTCTTAGATCTCACAAAAATAATAAAAAACATTTTAGCAGCAAAGTACTCGTATATGACTTCAAACTGACAGATCAAAATATGATAACACTAAACTACGAGGGCGGGTCAATAAGTCCGTGACTTTTTGAATTTCTGACCTCTTTACTGAAACAGCAACACTGCTCCTGTCAACAGGCATCTGTCAGTTGACTCCTGTCAAAATTTAAACTTGCTGCGTCAGTTAGTTTGTGTTTGACAGCTATTTTTATCAGACTACTCACTAATTTGAGGAGAAAATGGAAAAAAGTGAATTTCGTGTGCTTATTAAGCATTATTTCTTGCGAAAAAAAACCATTACCGAGACCAAGGCTAGGCTTGATAAATACTATGGGGACTCTGCACCATCGATTTCAATGGTAAAAAAGTGGTTTACTGAATTTCGTTGTGGCCGTACAAGCACTGAAGATGCCGAACGTCCTGGACGCCCAGTTGAGGTCTCTACACCCGAAACAATCGAAAAAATTCACGATATGGTGTTGGTCGGCCAAGATTGAAAGTGCGAGAGATTGTGGAAGCCGTAGGGATCTCGCATGGCTCAGTGGTTTCAATTTTGAATGATCACTTGGGCATGAGAAAGCTTTCTGCCGCAAGATGGGTGCCGCGTTTGCTCACAGTCGACCACAAACGCATGTGCAGTTGCCATGGCAAAAATCCATGAATTGGGCTATGAATTGCTCCCTCATCCACCCTATTCTCCAGATTTGGCTCCGAGCGACTACTTCTTGTTCCCAAACCTGAAGAAATGGCTTGGTGGAAAAAGATTTGACTCCAATGATGAAGTAATCTCGCAAACAAAGGCCTATTTTGAGGACCTCGACAAATAATTTTTTTTGGAAGGGATAAAAAAATTGGAGAAGCGTTGGACAAAGTGTATAGAGGTCAAGCGAGACTACGTTGAAAAATAAAATTATTTTTTTATCAAAAAATCTGTGTTTTAATCCAAAAGTCACGGACTTATTGACCCGCCCTCGTATTTTATTAACTGATGAAAAAGAAATTACAATAGAAGAAGTTTATAATGACAAATATAATGACAAAGTTTATGCAACGTTCTGATGGTTCAGCGTGGACACCACCCCGCTTCTGTAATGGATTGGTGGGGGGGTATCGCAACAAGGTGTAACATCACTGCATTTTTGCGAAAAAGATGTGAAAACAGGGACAAAAGTGTACCAAGAGAATGTTCTCAAAGGTGTTGTCAGGGGCTTAACAAATACCCTTTTCAACGGGAAAAAATGGGTCTTCCAACAAGACTTCTCTACGGCACACAAAGCCAAAACTACGCAAGAGTGGCTTAGATGCAATATTCCGAATTTAATCGCTGCTGCAGATTGGCCATCAGGAAGTTCAGATTTAAATCCGCTGGTCTACAGTTTGTGGTCAGAGCTGGAGAGCATGGCCTGTAAGACTACCCATCGAAATTTAAAGTTATAACTGTTGAATGTGACGTTCTGTTCGAGACGTCGGTGTTCAGTATGCTTTTTGCTTGACAACATATACTTGCTCAGTTCAGAGGATCCCCTTTCTTGAGAATCGGACAAACAATGCTGGGGTTCCATTCATCAGGAAAAATTCTTTCGTTCGACCATATTTTAGAGATGAGTTGGTGTATGATCCTTACCAAGTCATTGCCTGCTGCTTTGAAGAGCTCGGCGGTCAGGGCGTCTACTCCAGCAGCTTTGTTGGACTTTAGTTTAGATATTGCAATCTTCACTTCATCAAGGTCGAGTGGACGGAATTTTTGGTCTAAATCATCCAGGTTGAAAGGTTCATTCTGCTTGATAGCGGTATTTGTTTCGTTATCACCCTTATACAATCTACAAAAATAATCTTTCCAGATTCTTAGCATCGACTGCGACTCTTCTACGATGTTGCTTTATTCGTCTCTACAGGTTTCGGTTCTGGGCTTGTGAAGCAATCGATTCAAACAATAATTGAGGCGATTCCCTCTGCAACACAACAGGCAGTAATCAATAAATTTTTCTTCTTCTTCTGATCCATCTCACCGCGATTGGCAGTGCGTTCCAAAGGCGTATAAAGATATTTAAATCGAGGTGATGTAAGTGCGAAAGACCTTGTTAATTTTGGGAAATTCAGCATGCTATGAAGGTAATCAGGTTGTTGTGTTTGAATGATTTGATGCATGCAGTTTAGAGAAATAAATTTCAATAAAATTGCTAAACTGTTAAAGCAAACTTGTATCGAGAAAAAAGATATATGGTCATATCGGCGTATGTTGAATACAAAGCGGGCAATATTGTTGTATACAATATTTAGTTTGCGGCTAGTCGCGTAGTCCAAATCACAGAAAACCTCGCATCCATACAGTAAAACAAGAAGTAAAAGAGCCTTTGCCAGCAACAGTTAAGTTATTTTAGGAATGAACTTTTGAGTTACCAGAAAGCTTCAATCAACTTTTCCGATAGCACTTTTTAGATGGTCGTGCCAAGTGAGGGTACTATTGAAAATCTTTCCAAGGATTCGGGCGGAGCTGACATAGTCAATGGTTTCCTCCTCTACTTTCAATAAGTTTAAAACTGATACATCTAACGCTTTACGCTTTCGACTTGGCAAGAATTGGACAGTGTTTTACAACTCTCGGAAATTCATTGATATGAAGTGAAAAGAGGATTGGGCCGAGTATAGATTCCAGTCAAAAGGTCCATGAAGCTGGATGAGAGACCATTTGCGACAATGCATTTTTGTCTCCCACTAAGATACGAAACGATCAACTTACAGGACTCTAAAGTAAGCCCATAAGAGTTTTGCAGCTTTTTACATAAAATTGACAATGTCGAATGCCTTGGAAAGTCAAAGAGAGTTAAAAGCGCTATGTGATCGCTTTCTACTGCAGTTGTTATTTCATCAGTTACTAGGAGTATGACGGACTTGCAAATTCTTTGTGGTCGAAAACCTGTCTGGCAGGTGCTTAAAAGATTGTTGGATGTCAAGTTATTTTGTATTTGCTTGAGAACTGCTTTTTCAAAAACCTTTGAAAGGAACGGTAGTATGGCTATTGGTCGGAACTCTGTCTCTATACCTGTGTTTTTTTTAGGAATAGGGACCTCAAAAAGTTTAGAACTGGAAGCGATTATGCGTCGCAGAACTCTACAAATCCTGTGCGTACAGGAAACGAAGTGGTGTAATACAGGAAATAAAGCGCGTTTTCTAGATTTAAAAACTAAGGCATTTAAGATGTTCTACAATGGAACGGTCAATGGACGAAACGGTGTTGGAATCGTTATTGCAGCGGATCTTCTAAGCAACATCGTTGGTATCTTGAAAATAAGCGACCGCTTGATGAGTGTTAAACTCGTCATACACAATGAAACGTGGAACATTGTTAGCGCGTACGCTCCACAAAATGGACGCGACCAATCGGAAAAAGATACATTTTGGTCAGAGTTCGGTAATTTGCTTAGAAATATACCTATCGATGAGATGCTCTTCGTAGGCGGAGATTTAAATGGCCACGTCGGAGAAACAAATGTTGATTATGAGGACTGCCACGGCGGTAAAGGCTTTGGAACCAGAAATTCAGCTGGCGAAGACATCCTTGTAGCGTGTAGGGCTTACGGCTTAACCGTCTTAAATACAATGTTTATTAAACATCAACGACATCTTATCACCTATAACAGCGGAGGCCACGAAACGCAAATAGATTATCACCTCTGCAAAATGTCGATGAGAAACCGTGTTAAGGATTGTAAAGTAATACTTGGAGAATCGCTAGTAAGCCAACACCGTCTGCTCATTACAGAATTTTTCACAGCGGAACCACCGAAAACACGGACATCGTTTGGAAAGCCAAAAATCCGGTGGTATAATCTATCGAAGGAACGAAGCGCAAGATTTATCGCACTGGCTAAAGAAGTACTTCACAATATAAACGGTACCGCAGACTAACTTAGCCCGCAAGAAATGTGGAACAGCATGCACGAGGAATGCATAACACTCGCAAAGTCCCATCTGGGGACTATATCGAAATACCATCACGTCGGCAAAGAAACATGGTGGTGGCCGACAAGAAGAGTGCATTCCAAGCGTGACAAATTGCGATCGGAGCGACGATATCGAAAAAGCTCGACTGGCTCTTGAATACGAGCGTCTTAAAAATATCGCAAAGAAAGTCCTGGCTCGAACTCGAGCGGCAGAAGCGGAAAACCTGTACCAGGAGTTGGAACAAATAACCTCACGATCGGCGGATAGAAGACAAGCTATCCAAGAAGTTCAAACGTCGTACAATACTAAAATGCCAAATATTTTTAAGCTCGCTGCACAGAGGAGAAAAAATTCAATGGAAATAACCTCGCCGAAATACATCAAAAACGCAGACGGTCGCCTATTAACAAATGAAAAGGAAATTTGTGACCGGTGGCTTGAATACTGCAAGGAGTTGCTTAATAAACAGTTTCCACGTGATGTCGTGCCGACAGCTGGTCTACTCGAGGAGGAAGTTTCGGACTTTTCAATCGAAGAAATAAGTATAGCAATCGGAAAACTGAAGCGGGGGAAAGCGGCGGGACCAGACAGCATTCCATCAGAGTTTTGGTCGAAGATGGAGGGGATCGGCAGCGTTTGGCTATCGAAACTTTTAAATAAATTAAAATGTGGACAACCCATGCCGAATCAATGGAGAAGTAGCTTCTTGGTTCCATTATACAAAGGAAAAGGCGACACTCGAGAATGCAACAACTACCGTTCAATCAAGCTTATGTCACACACAATGAAAATCGTCGAAAGAGTCTTAAACGAACGTCTTCGGCAAATAATAAAGCTCGATAATAGCCAGTGTGGATTTGTTGAAGGAAGATCGACGGTGGACGCTATCCAAAGCCTACGAATAATAATGGAAAAGCACCGAGATTCGTCTAATGATTTACACATAGTATTTATCGACCTCAAGAAAGCATTCGATCGAGTGATCTCATATGGGCCGCGCTAAGGTCTCAAAACGTACCGGAAACGTATGTTAGAATAATACAAGACATGTACGGAAACGTGAAAACTGCGGTTAAAAGCTCTGCTGGACTAACTAGGGAATTTCCAGTTAATGTCGGAGTGCACCAAGGAAGCGCCCTTAGCCCTTTACTCTTTAACGTAGTTTTCGACCATCTTTTAAAAGACTGCAGCAGCGAAGCAAATGTAACGCCAATTCTCTTCGCTGACGACGCAGTTATACTTAGCGATAACGTCGAAGATTTACAGAACGCCTTAGATTCATGGAGAAATGCGCTAGAGAGAAACGGGTTTAAAATAAGTCGTTCAAAGACGGAGCATTTGACGTGCCCATTTGCGCATCCATTGCGACCTGTTCCGGATATAATGTTAGACGGAATAGTTCTTCCGAAAAGCACTATCTTTAAGTACTTAGCATCAATCGTTAACATGGAAGCGAAATGTGACGACGACGTAAACCACAGAGTGAGTGTGGGATGGATGAAATGGCGGGAAAATTCGGGAATCTTTTGCGACCGAAAATTTCCACTTAAATTAAAGGGGAAACTCTACACCACGGTTGTTAGACCAGCTCTTATATACGGTTCACAGTGCTGGACAATGTACGAAGCGTTTAAAAACAAAATGACGGCAGCGGAAATGAAAATGTTAAGGATGTCTAGTGGAGTCACTAAACGCGATTGTATTAGATCTACGCGTATAAGAGGAAGTCTACATATAAAGAATTTGGTAACCGAACAGCTTGAGGCGACTAGAATATGCTGGTATTGCCACGTTCAAAGAAGATCTGCGGAAAATCCGGTTAAAAAGGCACTATCAACTACGGTCACTCCCTGTAAGAAAACGAAGTCGGAAAAAAAATTCCTGGATTTCTCAGATGGCAAATGTGCAACAACGCCTTGGGCTAACCACTGAAACGCTCCAGGACCGAGCATTGTGTAGACGTGTTCTGCGGTCTGCGATATTAGCCAACCCCATACGCGGAGCAGCAGCGATGCAGTAAAAATGGGAAACTCGTTACGCATAAGTTCGTATAACGAGGAAAGGGTTAATAAAAGGATAAGAAGAAGGGATAATTTTAGCTTTCTTTCATTCCAAATGAAACTCGGAGGTAGTTAATATACTATTCATAAAGACGTGTGTTATGAAGCGCAGAATGTACGATAGTAACAGTTTTATAAATTTAGGATGTATCAAGCCAAGGCAAATAGCATTCGATTTTATTGATAGAATTGCCTCAACATTGTCTTCCTCTTGTAATCTTATAAAGTTGAAAGCGCTACTAAAATAAGTTGATTCATCTTCAGTTAATGAGCTATTGGCGATTGCGCTACCAGAGGACTGTGGCATTGATTCAATATTATCAGGTAGCACTTTAATTGCCTCCCAATACCGATTTCCCGCAGGTTTTTCCAAACTTTGTTGCTAGAAACTGAAGAACCAAGTTTGTCTTTATAAAAGTGCATTTTAGCCAATCTCAGCATTAAATTTTAATTCAATTCAAATTTCTTTATTCATATGTATACACAAAAGTAACAAATTTAAAATACGATTTTACATGCATTTGATACATATAGAATAGTTAGTGACACCTTTATTTATGAAAAATATAGACGATGCCACATTATAATGCCACTTTGTGTGGGGTGTACAAAGGTAGAAAAACAGAAGTTCAATTCAAGAAAAAGAGGAAAGAAGAAAAAAAAAATATTCTTTAACAAATTAATAGCGGATACATACAAAATCTAATGTAAATGGCAGAAATAGGTAAATACGAGTAGTTGAGCAAATGAGCAAATCATTTCTATTTTTTTTTTTTTTGTTTATTTATTTACTTTACTATATTTTAAATTGAATAACTTAGAAGAGTTTCGATTTCATGATGATTAAAACTAAGAAGCCATGATTTAACTACTTTAGAAAATGTGGACAAATTTCTTATGGATCGAATTTCTAAAGGCAAACTGTTAAAAAGTTTGCATGAAACAATGGAGTAGAAGTTTCTGTAACTTGTAGTGCGAAACGCAGGGACATTTACAACAAAGTTTGAATGGCTGCGTAAGCTGCGAAAGTCAGAAATTGGACTCTCCAGGTAGCCGCCTCTCATGAAAAAGACCTTAAGAACTTTAAAATAGAATAAATGGCGCAAAGGGTGAATATTCAAGGCCCTGAAAAGGTCCATTGTGTGCGCATAACTGTGAAAACCACAAACACTACGAATTGCAGATTTTTGAGGGACAGTTAATTGCTGCAGTTTACTAATATAAGCGCCACCCCAACTACAAAGCCTATATTGCAATCTGGATTGGAATACACCATAATAAACCCTTTTCAACGTGTTAAGAGAGCAATACTTTCTAAGGCGGAAAAGGCAACGAGTAGCAGAAAGAAGATATTTTTTTAAGGCAGAAATGTGCTTGGACCAGTTCAAGTTTTGATCTATTGTAACACCAAGGTACTTGAAATTATCTACACCTTCAATTTTGTAACAATTAGTACTACAGTTAGTATTCCTGTTGAAGGTTTTACCAACTTGGATTCTGACGTGACGTGGTCAACCATGTCAAACGCCTTAGTTATATCCACAAAAAGGCCTGCAAAAGTCCAATAGAGCATCCTCATTGGAGAGGCCAGTTCTGAAACCAAACTGCATAGGAGAGAAAAAATTATAATGATTGAGATAAGTTAATATTCTCGTTTTAATTATTTTCTCAAAAACATTCCGACCACTTGATTTCGAAGTCTACTATACGATAGGATTGTTGAAAATGTTCCAGGTTGAAAGGTTGAAGGTTCAGAATAACAGCCAAAATTTGATCACTAGACAGCAGGGATTGGCAGCAAAAGTGATGAGGTTCCTTGACATCTGGCTCGGTAAGTAGCTGTATTTTGACAAACATATATTGTAGATACTTGTCCCGGGGTGGCCAATAAGGCTCTTTCATAATAGTCAATATTTTTTTTTATGGTGGTGATCATATGCTATGTGGCGCTAGTAAGGCCAACTACTGCCCGTGTATTAAAATATCCTCCTTACTACATGGAGATAATTCAAGTGACAATGTCTTAGATTTGGTCTCAGTCTAATCAAAACAGACGAAAATGAGTCCAAGAAATTAATGGTGGCTCATCTGTTGGTATCTTGACACTGACAACTCAGTATTATATTTTCGCAATATGATATGGATCAATTTACACTTGAATGAGGTTGGCAAATATTGGAATTTCTATATACTCGTATGTACTATATGAGCTGCCAAAACAGTGTGAATTCTGAGAGGATTTTCCGGCCGAAATAATACTTTAACTGCAGCTAGTGAATGGAATGGTTCAACGATTTATTGTACACTTAGTTCAATAATCGTGTATTCAGTCGTTCAGTCGCCACAGTATTGTGATGTGACGCCGTTTGCCTATTTTTTGTGAGGTGCTATTAAAGAGTGATGATATGCGAACAAAAACAATAAAGATCAAGCCATTCGTGAAATAGAGGCTGAAATCATCAAAAATGTATGGAAAAAGTTGGTTGACAGGTCGCCTAGTGTCAAGCCAGCCAATGCAGTTGTTTGAACAAAGTAATAACTCATAATAAGTCGGAACTTATTATCTAAACAGGCTCCTTACGATATGGCTCGTCTTAACAGAATTGACAATTTCCTGCTTAAGGTTAATCAAGGACACTTTGAGAGGACAATGACCGAAAATAACAACCTATCCGTTGAGGCTTATCGCACCAGGAGCTTTTCTCCATATTGATACTAAAGGGTTAGTGCAAAGCAGAGATGGCATCCAGGTAATATACCATTGCCAACACGGTGTGAGAGACAATCGGCTCATCTGCGAGAGCGTTATTTAAGTAACACAGTTTTCCTAGTTGTAAGTTAGGTTGACGATTCTAAGGGGATTTCTACTTCAAAGAAATGCCCGGTGCTTTATGATATTGGAGAAATCTCGGTGACGCTTGTGGACGATGTTGAGGAAAGCCAGGCGATAAAAGACTGCGAGTGCTCCGGGGTAATTTAGTTAAGTTAAGTAGCTTAAGGTTAAGAGACAGTCAGTGATCTGAATATCATAGAGAAAGAGATTTACAGTGCATTTTGTGCAGACCTTGTAGTATTTAGAGAGCCCGAAAGGCAATATTTCGTAAGTTATCAATTCCGCCAAGAAAAAATATTTTTATCATTCAGAGCCACAGAGGAAACTTTTCTCTGTGCACAAAGTGACATAGTGAAACATCATTGAATGAAAAACCTAATCCAAATTGAATAGTTGCATCACCAATGTACTCGTACTTACTTGTTTTTCTGAAAGACTTTCGACCAGACCAACTGCCTACAGCTTCGTTATCCTTACGTTCTCTTAGTTTTCGATTTAATTAACTTTTTCTCCCCTTTAAATATTGCTAAACGAGTGAAGTCGGCTTGTTCTTCCTTTTTGAGTTACATAACATACACAGCTCTCAGCTGTAGCGTCAACTCCAATCGTAAAAGGTAGTAAACTGTACGAGTCGATAGTATTCCCATTGCTGCTGCCGCATGAGAATTGCTAATGGAGCAAAGAACTAACCAAATGACCAGACCTATGCGTCAGTCACAAACTGAGAAACCGTATAAGTTGAAATTATGCTTTCTATTTTTATAAAGAAATATATCGACAGTACCACAACTAACCTCACTTCATCAGCAAATCAGAAAAAGCCTAGCCCATGTCTCATTAATCCTATGCAAGTCCAACGCAGTTCTGCGACTCTCCGTCTCCACATTCGATCACAAAAAGTAAGTTGAAAGTTCCTTCAACTTCCACGTTACATAAGATCAGCAAAACACTCCTCCACCTTCTACTGCCAAGTAGTATAGGTATTCATACCAAGACTAGCTGAGCGCCACGACCTTCAAAAGGTTGAATTGCATTTCGATTTTGTTTCGACGCCTTGTGGCAATTCATGCGAATCTCTTAGACCCATAAACCGTGGCAACATGCAAACAACCAACGACGTCACGTTTCTTTCTTTGCCATGAGCTTGCGGACAGATACAGATATGGATACAACTCTTGCCATGTACCTAGTCAGAGGAGTTGCTGCATTGAGTAACAATTTTGTGGGCTTCCACTTTTAACCGCTTTTTTATTAAAATAATCACCTCCAAGCTCTAGCGTCACTCGGCCAACAGACCTTACAAGCAATAGTTATTCATACAGTCCGACCTAAAGGTATGGGAATTTGTGTTGTTGACAAGAAACTCGAAGCATGCCATTTTCTTGTCATGTCATTTTCTGAGAAGGGAAATGGCACGCAGCAATGGCTGTTGATGTTGAAGTTGACTAATCTGCATGTTTGTCTTGCGCTCTTAATTAACCTCATTAATAACTCGCAACAATCCAACAATCCGCCTGGTGGTAGTACAAATGTTAGGCTGCCTTGACCTACAGTCTTCAGCAGGCTCTTTGTAAGCTTCACTGAGTTCTTGGGTTGTAATTGCTTAAAAGTAATTCAGCGCTTCGGTTTTATGTTCACTGTCCCAATGAATACGAGCTAGTTGGTAAGAAGGGTAATAAAAGTTACTCACGGATCGTAAAAATGCGCCGTTTCGTACTTGTTTGTTTGGTAAAATTGCAAACCACTTCCACTACCGTTGTTAGCTAAGTTCCAAGTCACAGTTTATGTGACGCTATTTGTTATAATTATGCAAACAAGGTTTGATTTCTTACGGTATCAGATTGGAGTGTTTAATGGTAGTAAGCTTGTGTGACATTGGGACAGTGATTACAGATTTTATGGGTCGTACTCATAATGTCGGGCTGTTTTGGTCTTTTAGTGCCGCAAAGCGATTAAAATCTTAGTGGCTTGAAAGTGAAGAACTAAAATCAGGTACTAACGATGGTAGTAAGTTGACAGTTGAACGGCGGCTAAATTGGACCTTAATCCCTCAGTTGTATGAAGAGAAACTATAAGGCTTGGCATGATTTAAATGAGTCGAACGAAAAGTGACGGACACGTTCTGAGCTTAATATCTTCTTTGTTGGCATATTCATTTTGGAGCGAGTTAGTTCAGTATTAACGATTATATTTAAATCTACAAACCTCAACCATGGAAGGCCACTGCCTATTCTGTTTCCAAGCCTCATAAATGACTATATATCAGGATATTCAAAAGTGAATAAAATTACATCATCATACCCCTGCATTTCTTGCTGAATAGCTACCTGCTGGCGCCTAAGTCCATAAATTTGGGAACAGGAAGAAGGACAGCTACTAGAAGTCCATCAAGGTTAAGTAAGAAGGGATACGTTCAGCCTTGTATTCCTAAAGAGCTACTTAGAGCCTTGAAGATTCCAGCAGCCCCAGAAAGAACATGTTTAATATGTTTGACCTTGGCATCATTTTTAAAATCCCTTTTTAGCTGAAGTATAGTATAGTCTGGTTATAGGAATCGGAATCCCACGCCGAAAAAAGCGAAATACTATATTCCAATCAATACGATGACATGCTCGGCCTGTTTGGCTGCACAGCAGATAGGTTTGCTGTTGTGGTCAGGCGGTAGTTTTGAATTTCTTACTCTAGGACATCTTTGGTGTTACAATAGCAATCAAAGTGCTGGCACTCAGTCATTGCTGTTGCTGTATTCTGTTATATACTATAGTATAGCTAAAGCAACGATTGAGTGTATGTAACTACAAATGGATAGCAGGTTGTGAATGACAATTTTGTTGGTGGACTGTTTCATTTTGTTGTAAGTGAAACGCAGGTAGATCCCCGCCCACTCCTCTTAGATCACTCTGATCTGAAGCTACCTGGCTACGAACTAGTGCCAACTCGCCATCTACGAGTACGTGCGTAGTGATGTAGCTTACCAAACTCCACCACAATGTAGTCCCTGTTCTAATCTGGAATTCAATTTCATGTGGTTAAAATTCCGTCTCCGTAAGCAAGTTATCCACTACTCCTTTATTTACAGAAGCCCCAAACTGGACAGGAACTCAATCTTCAACGAGTTTGATGCGCTGTCCGACTCCATACAAATAATTGTATCCCTGTACCCTCATACTGAAATCGTTATTACTGGCGATTTCAATGTTCAAAAGAATGTGTGGCTTCGACATTCTGGACAGACAACACCCGAAGGACAATGTGTTGAGATCTTCGCTGCGGAAAACAACTTGACCCAGCTGGTAAATGAACCCACGCGAATCCCAGACTTTGATAGTCATACCGTCAACACCCTGGACTTGTTTCTGACCTCTCACCTTAATAAGTACATTGTTGATGTGTTCTCAACTCTAGGCTCGTCCGACCATTGGGTCATATCAGCTAAATTTTCGTACATTGACCACACAGTTAGAGAAAAAATTTATAGAAGAACCGTATGGCAGTACGTATGGCCAATTGGAGCGGACTTAAAACCTTCTTTAGGAATTTTAACTGGTCGTTATGTGACCTCGATAACGACGTGGATGCCGCTGCTTATATGATCACAGACACTATTCTCTTTGGAATGAGATCCTTCATCCCTCACCGGATAAGAATATCAGACCAAAGGAAAAAGAGTGGTACGACTTGACCTGTAAAGAGGCTGTCAGGTTGAGAAAAAAGTTTTTTCGGTCCTATAAGACCAACCCCATAGAGGAAAACCGGGCCAGGAATGACTGCAACGCCTTTCTTAAGCGTGTAGAATTTCTATACGACCAAAAACTGAGGCAAAAAATACTACAATGTACCAAAGGTAGTAACAATTTTTGGTCGTTCGTCAAAAACGTTAGAAATTCTGCCTCATCTTCCATCCCAACGCTCATTTACAATGACAAGCCAGCTGTCAGCTCTTACTGCATCGCTGCTGCTCCGCTTATAGGGTTGGCTAATGTCGCAGACCGCAGAACGCGTCTACATAATGCTCGGTCCTGGATCGCTTCAGTGGTAAGCCCCAGGCGTTGTTGCGCATTTGCCATCTGAGAAATCCAGGAATTTTTTTTCCAACCTCGTTTTCTTACATTTGGAGTGACCGTAGTTGATAGTGCTAGTGCCTTTTTGACCGGATTTTCCGCAGATCTTCTTTGAACGTGGCAATACCAGCTTATTCTAATCGCCTCAAGCTGTTCGGTTACCAAATTCTTTATATGTAGACTTCCTCTTATACGCGTAGATCTAATGCAATCGCGTTTAGTGACTCCACTAGACATCCTTAACATTTTCATTTCCGCTACATTTGCTTCGCGCATGCAGTCTTTTAAAATATAGTCGAATACTACGTTAAAGAGAAAAGGGCTAAGTACGCTTCCTTGATGCACTCCGACATTAACTGGAAATTCTCTCGTTGGTCCAGCAGGGCTTTTAACCGCAGTTTTCACGTTTCCGTACATGTCTTGTATTATTCTAACATACGTTTCCGGTACGTTTTGAGACCTCAGCGCGGCCCATATGAGATCACTCGATCGAATGCTTTCTTGAGGTCGATAAATACCATGTGTAAATCCTTAGACGAATCTCGGTGCTTTTCCATTATTATTCGTAGGCTTTGGATAGCGTCCACCGTCGATCTTCCTTCAACAAATCCACACTGGCTATTATCGAGCTTTATTATTTGCCGAAGACGTTTGTTTAAGACTCTTTCGACGATTTTCATTGTGTGTGACATAAGCTTGATTGAACGGTAATTCAGATCAAAAATAGCATTTGTCTAGCCCGTCCCTAAAAAAGGCGAATCTTCTTCTCTCTCCTCCTACAGACCCATTGCACTTACGTCCCTTCTTTCCAAGGTCATGGAAACTCTGTAAATCGTCAGGTCACGAAATATCTCCAAACACGTAAACTTCTTAGTGACTGGGAGTACAGTTTTCGTAGCAACAGGTCCACTGGTGAATTGATGACATGTCTCACCGAAGAGTGGAACCAAAGTTTGCATCAATCTGGCGAAAGCAAGTTAGTTGCACTTCATATTTCTAAAGCATTTGACAGAGTTTGGCATCAGGCTCTTTTATCGAAAATGCGTGCAATTGGGATCGACGACTCTCTCCTTCAATGGATTAGAAATTACCTTTCGGAATGTTCAATTCAAGTTGCCTTACTCCCTTTTTGTCTGCTTCTTCTAATGCAATATATTCCTTTGCTGACGACAGTACTCTCTCTGCTTTTCACATTCGCTACCGGACTCAGGTTCCTGCATTTCGGCTATAGAATGGGAACCATCGTAAATTTTAAGCTCATTAAATTTCCATATTAACAGCATAAACAATTGGGGAACTACCAACAGAGTGGAATTTAGCGCTTCCAAAACACAATGCTGTCTGCTGTCGCTTAAGCGAAATTCAAATACCCAGCCATTATCCATGAACGAAACTTTCCATTCACTGTACTTGTGTCAATGACAACATACGTTGGAACTACCACATCGAAGACACCAAAAATGCTGCGAAATGTCTGGGTTTCCTTAAACGATGTAAGAAATATTTCACTCCCTCGTTCGCTCAAAATTGGAATACAATGTTCACGTCTGGTCAGCTTCCTTTCAGACTTATAGGTGATGCCAATATTACACAGTCAATTGACACGCTTGTCCGCCGACGTAATGTCTCCTGTCTAACCTTGTTCTATTGTTATTATCATCACAATTTCGCCCATTCAAACCTCCAACCGTATCACCCGTCTTGCTGTGAACACATATCAGTACACCTTCCAGCCCACTTTCGGACGTACTCTGAAATATCGTGATTCTTTCCTAAGTCGAACAACTCGCTCATGGAATGCCGTACCGAGCTCTTTATTTCCAAGTCATTATAACCTCCAAACATTCAAGACCAACGTACATCGGTACCTTCATTGTGCGCGAGCTAATTATTAAAAAAAAATATCGTTGGTGTAACAATAGCAAAGTTCGAATCCTGTTTGGAATTTTTGCAGACTACGATAAGGAATGACAAGTACAAAGGACGATAATTAACAATATTTTCACCTTACTTAGGCTTTACCGAAATTGAATTTGAATAACGTTTGGGGAGATGACTATTTACCAGTGAAACTACATACGAGTATTTCAGGAGCTTAAAGCAAATTTTTTAAATTCCTCGTGAGCATCTCTCCAACTTATTCCTCGATCATTTGATCCTCGTGCCATAGATTTCTTTAGCATCTGTTCTGTGTTACATTTTTTAATGGCAATGCAAGCTTTAGGATTTCTGAAAAAGTGAAAATGCAATGCAGTTGTCCTCTCACCTTGAACTGCTACCGATCCGTAGTCGCTTCTGGTGCTCTTTAGTGACGATCATGTCCTATCAAGTGCTCGTAAGAATTGTTGATACGATTTAAATGGAAGAACCTAAGAATGCTGCGTTGTTACAACTTCTCAAGTCTATAGCTTCTAGTTCTGACTGTATAATGGTTTTAGTAAAGTAACTACTGCTTTTCCAAAGTTGTGTAAGCCTGTCGAATGCAAAAGTATCCTTCTAGAGTTTTTCAAGTTCGGTGCGGACCTTATGAATACTAATGTTTAGTGGATAGAAAGAAGGTGTCAGTTACCATAAGATTCTTTAATTTGTTTAAGACAATACTGAAAGAAGGAACATTTTGGACCTTAATGCATATTCTTAACAACATATCCTCTTTCAATCGATGCTGACAAAAACCTTCTCGAATCCATCAGAAACAAATGGAGCGAACTGACTCATTTCTTCATATGAATCCGCGGAGTGTTTACATGGTCAGAGCAGCAGCAGTAAAAAGTATCACCCAGGTGTACTTCAATCCTTGCTTTTACTGTCACCACAGCAAGAACATATTTAATTCGCCAGCTTTCTTGAGTTTCTTTAGCTGAAGCATAAAAGGTCTTACTGCTGCATCACTTTACTATGTATAATCATTCTCCCTGAAGTTTTACATTACGTCACTACTTCGTTTCTTTAAAATAGGTACTGGGCTTCAAATTCAAATCACTTGGCTCTTGCAATCTAAATCTTAAGTACAATATGCTCTTTGATTCTCCATGATAGCCATGTGCCATGGTTTAATTTAAATGTTCTAGCCATCTTATGCGACTAATCTTCTCTTTTTGAATATTCTCCTCTAAATCCCGTCAACCCAAACAGGACGGAATATACTTTGAAGGATTTTTCTCTCTTAAAGCAACTGAAGATATTTCAAATCCGCTTTCGATAGAGTTCATGCTTCAGCACCATAGAGGGGTACTGGTCTTATAAAGAGTCCTCCTAGTTTTTCAGGGTAGGCGCCTACTACTGTTTTGACTTCTTTGCCTAAAAAAACATCGATTGGCAAGAGTGATTCTTCGTTTAACTAATGCTAATGTGTAGTTAGATGAATTTATTGCAGAGCCAAAGTAGATAAATTTCTTTACAAACTCGAAATTATAGCTGTCGACTCCGATTTTTTGTCCAATTCGTCGATATTGTATGTACCTTCTATTTGACAGCAGCCACCACTTAACCCATGTTGCACAGATTACGTTGCAATACTAGAGAACACACTGGTCACAGCCCACTGAGTAGTTTTTACTTTTGAAAATTTGTGCATCCGGTGTACCGCTTGTGAGTTCCGCACATTTCTTTCAAGTCTGGCGTTGTAGAAGTCACCATCTCTTAAACTTTTTTTGAGATTTTTGAGGTCGATACTGACTTCGACGGAGCAGCAAGTGTTCTTAGTCTTCATTCTGCACAGATGGACGAGCTTGATAGGAATGCCAAAACCAGACAGGGCTCTTATCTATAAAGGCAGTCATACGCGGCCTTAAAATTAATGATTAGTTAGTGGGTGTCGGTTTGAACTTTCTGACTTTTATTTTGGGTGTCTGAAGATTTGGTGGTGACGATTGCGTGATGATTAGCTCATTGGACTATCACGCAGAGGATCCGTGTTTCGTTTCCGGCATCCCCAACAATTTTTCTAATCGTAATCAGCCTTTCTGCGGACAATGGCAAACTCCCGAGAGTAAAAAAGCTTCTAAGAAGTGCCGTTCGGATTCAAGAATATAACCACCGGCCCCGCTCAGATGTGACAAATATGACAACATGAGCAACACAAATGAGTGTCAAGAAGCTAGGCCATGGCCCATGGCTGCCACCACCACAGTGTTTTTGTTTTTTTGTCTGAAGATTTGGTCGATTGTTGCATTTCTTTGTCTAAGAACCCACTCGAAGGGGCCAATCAGGTTTTGAAAGAAGCGTTTTAGACGTTCACACAATATAGCAGGAAGGACTTTGTATGCAATGTTGAAGCAACTTATATCTTCAGCCGACCTGATCCGTGAAATGAGTTGATGTATGCTCATTTCCAACAGCTTTAATACCTCGACCTGTAAGTCGCCAGGTTCAGCTGCTTTATTTTTTTAAAGTTTAGGCATTGCTATCCTTTCTTTCATTTGGTTAGGTGAATGGAAGTTTTAACTGTCATTATCAATGTTAAATGGTCTACTTACCCTGACAAGGTATTTTTACCTGTTGGTACCTAATACTCGTACTTCCGAAAGTTGTTTCTGGAGTACAACTTCTGCTGCTCTTGTTTCTTCCTCTGGAGAAACGGATGTTCTTCTCATCTGATGCAAGCACTTGCTGGAATTTTTCATGAAACCAGAGAATTCCTGGCGATGGTCGGGTGAAATCCAGCAAGTTAGTTGCGGAATTTTTTATAGCGCAGCATTGCCACTGGTTTCGGTACATAATGCTGCTACCATTGGTGTTGCTGAGAGGTTTTGGGGACTGCTTTTGGCGAACATTCTGGCCGTCTCGGGATATTGCAGTGTTTCTACGTTATATCTTCCAACAGTGGTTGTCTTTAGTTGTCCGTATTCACACCTTGGTTGCAACAAGTTGGTGATCCGAATCTAGCTGCGCGGAACGATCGGGAGCCAAGAACTCCGGATGCCTGCATTTTTTCTATTGCTTCAATTAGGAATCAATGGAGATCGCCATGTCACCTTGGATATATTGGGATGAGAAGACAGTGTACTTGAAGCAAGAATGACTTTATTATATGGTTGCTTCAACTATACATACTTCGTATTCAATCCACGTAAATTTACTGCACCAAATTGACTTAACTATAGATCGCTAATCACTACATATATGACTCGTGTGAGTAGAGAAAAGATATTTCTAGCAACGCATTGAAATGTATTATGAGTCAACAACTCTTAATGTTTAATCGTTGGCTTTTTTTGATTTGTGTCACCCTTTGGACCACGAATTCTTTTAAGAAGTACAATTGCAGCAGCATTCAACTATTGTCTTCGATGAGTTCTCACCAAATCGATCACATGTCTTGCTATTCATAGTCATAGTCTACAATTTAAAGCAATGTCAACACAAAGATATTCAGATTCTGAACTTGCCTCTCCTGTACTAGCCTTATAAGAGTCAGCCGTCCTAGTTTCGAATTACCTCATTGTAATTAAATCAACATTACACAATGCAATTCAATTCAATTAGCAAAAGATACACTTTATCATTATCTCATCCACTCTGGAAAACTCTATTTAGAGCCAATTTTCATGCCAACCCAGTTCAGAGCTCCATAAAATGATGATGATTACTATGAGTCTCACACCCAAGTCACAATGTTCAACATAGCGACTACATTGTGTGGCCAGCACCTTGTGGTCCACAATCGTACTCACCTTACATCTGTCCAGAGTTGGCACCTTTAGATATGGTTAAAAGCCACCGCTCTTAGTTCCAATGGCTTTGCTTACAGATAGTGCATGGCATGTGAACATCAAATTACAAATCCAACAAGTCTACCTAAATGTGTCTTATGGTCGTTTAAGCCCGATTTTTACTATTCTCTAGTCCGTCGGTATTTAATGCAGTGCGTACGGGTAGTACCTACGACCACTCGTATACTTGTACAGGATTTAAATCACCTCAATCAATCCGAATCACAATTTCGTAATTAAGCGCGAAGTGGGCATTTAAAAATGTTTGCCATTTACGAGTACTACGGTTTATTTAGTAGGTAAGCGATGGGAACTAAACTAGATTTTGGGACTACGTACGATAGATGGATAAGCCGGCCGGCCGGCAGCTCTAAAAGCAACAATTATTGTCGCAACGCTTTTTAAATCGATTGCGTTTGTGATGAATGTATGTAAAAAGTTTTGCACGCAGACCGAGTTTATGGTTCCAGCTGACAACTTTCATTGCTGCTGGGGTCATGTGGTTTGTTTTATTGAATGTAGCGATAAATCTGATGGTTCAACAGATATAAACACGAGAGCGTATAGCTATGTTTGTTAATGCTGCGACTGAATTGTGAACCTTCGCCAAACTCGAGTACAGATTAAGCTTTGGCCGTGCAGAGGAAATACAAAATGCGTCGACATACCATAATGGATTGACAAATATCCAATTCTGGTCGGCATATGCAAATCAAAATTTGACACAGTTTTGGATTTTCACAAGTGTGCTGTTCGGGTAAGGAAAGTTATGCAAAGAATAAACGACCTTGAGTGTCACGTTAGCTTGCAACATCATGTCTCTTTGTTTAACTTTTGCAGTTCAGTCGGTTAGCCCTTAAAATCGATGGCAAAAGTTGTTTTTACCTTTAAGCCCGGTAGCAGACTAATATGGAAAGAAAGAAGGAAAATCAGGATTGACATTAATGGTCTTGTAGTGACAATCAAGTGAAGGCGGCTAAAAATATCAAGAGGCAGATAGTTGGCGCAGTTGGGATATCTAAAATTGACACACAGCAAGTTCATTATCCCATAATTGATCTGATCACTATGATGACATAGAAAATGAAGTATTTGATCGATCTTTTGATCGATATGCATTTACCGTCCTACTCTTCCTATATCTTTGTTGCGCTCGTTTCCTTTCAACTCGGTATCAGTTGTGTCAATCGTATTGCATGCCGAGAAATAGAGGTGTTGTCTTTCCGAAGCATGTGCCCATTGTTTCTGAATATCTTTTACACAAGGCGATAAATGTTTTCGACTATCTATTAATTGAGTGGCACCGGTGCGGCATTAGATACGAGCAGCAGTAGTATGGTCCTCTAAATCTTTGCATTTCTTGTTCATGTCCTTGTAGATCTTGTTTTTGTGATATTGAGTTTAACGACTCCTTCTTACCTTACATTTTTGAGTTCTTTCGAACTCATTCTAAGTGCTTCACTTTAATTGTTTTTTGTCACGCGAGATGCCGTGGAGCCTAGCTTCAGACAGTTGTTATTGTCAGATGCTGACCTCATTTCTGGGTCTTATTACGAAAATGAAAGGAGTACTAAACGCGCAAATTGGCGATGATAAGTAATGGTACACATGGTACACAAATCCCCATTGGTGCTTCCAATCACTCGGGTGACATACACTAGCTTGGCGAAAACAGCTAAAGCATGTGAGATAGCACAAGAGGGTATAAGAACGGGTATCCCTAAAACCTGAAGCCAGGTGATAACAGAACAGAAAATATGCTACGCCGAGACATGGGAGAACGAATTGACGAGGACCGAGAAAACTTGCTCACGAAGACCACTTTTCATTTCATTATATAAAGGCAAAAGCGACACGAAAAATTGTAACAACTACCGATTGGTGAAACTAATGTCGCATGCCTTGAAAATAGATATATGGAGGAGTTCTAGGTGATCGAAAACACAATAAGACTTAACACAATAGCAATTAAGAATTTCATCTAATTGGGTTACTCACAATGACAAGCAGCAAAGACATCAGCGCTATTTATTTGAGCTTAGGAGGCAGTTAAGTAACAGACCCTTACTATCCCTGTTCTGCTCCATAGATCAGATGCTTGAACATTGTAGAAAGTATGTAAAGCAGTACTTGGTCATTTCAAGAGAAAGATTTTGCTTGATATCGAGTCACGTTTGATTTGACGGTGATCGAGGAGACGATTCAGTCACGAGCTGTACGGGATGTACGAATAAGTATCGGATGGCACCACAATTTCAGCCCAAATAGCCTCCGATTTTAATATTGAGGGACTGCACAGCAGATGACGACCGCATTTTAGTTCGGAAGAAGACCACAACCAACTTGGAATGAGGCACTGATGCAGACTCGCGAAAGATCATGCTAGGTGGAGAAACTTGTAAATTGGGTTCATTCCAGAGTGTAGCGCAGTCTAAGTAAGTAAGTATGACAGTCAAACGGGCTTGGTGGGAGCCAGGGCTACACAAAGTGTCATGGATAAACATATCGATGCTTTGAAAGATCTTCCTTCCTTCCAAATTATTTTAGAAAAGCGGTTAATGGAGTTCCGTGAATTTGTATTAACGGTGCTATTATCTCTTAAATTAAAGGGGAAACTCTACACCACGGTTGTTAGACCAGCTCTTATATACGATTCACAGTGCTGTACAATGTACAAAGCGTTTAAAAACAAAATGACGGCAGCGGAAATGAAAATGTTAAGGATGTCTAGTGGAGTCACTAAACGCGATTGTATTAGATCTACGCGTATAAGAGGAAGTCTACATATAAAGAATTCGGTAACCGAACAGCTTGAGGCGATTAGAATAAGCTGGTATTGCCACGTTCAAAGAAAATCTGCGGAAAATCCGGTTAAAAAGGCACTATCAACTACGGTCACTCCAATTGTAAGAAAACGAGGTCGGAAAAAGAATTCCTGGATTTCTCAGATGGCAAATGTGCAACAACGCCTTGGGCTAACCACTAAAACGCTCCAGGACCGAGCATTGTGTAGACGCGTTCTGCGGTCTGCGATATTAGCCAACCCCATAAGCGGAGCAGCAGCGATGCAGTAAAAATGGGAAACTCGTTACGCATAAGTTCGTATAACGAGGAAAGGGTTAATAAAAAGATAAGAAGAAGAAGAAGGCGCTATTATCTCAAGGACTATGAACATTTGCGGAAGTCTTCGCATTAAGAAACCGTATTCAGTATTATTTTACATTTCATCACAGAAAGACTCAGCCTAGCACAGCGTTCACAAATAATCCAGATGTTCTATGAATATCAGCTTTCTACGAGAAATGCGAATTGTGCGCTAAGAGAAATTCATGGCTTGCAAAATTGGCCTACCGAACGAAAAATTCTCTATAGCATCGAAAAGTTTGAAGCCCAAGTTTCTTACTAACTTTTATACGGTGGCGCTACAGCCCGGGTCGCAACTGTGCCTCAGTCGATAAGCGTCTTCAGACAGCTCGATCCTTTTCTGGCAGGCCTTCAGTTTCGCACGCTAAGCTACCTCAGTCTCGGTCTTCCTCTACTACGCTATCCCTTGTGTGCAGATTCGAAAACTTTTCGGGCTGGAGCGTTGGTGTCCATCTGCTCTACATGACCCAGCTATCTCATTCGGTGGATCTTCCCTCATCTGGTTCGCCGTTATATCTCTTACTCCACTCCACAGTCTATGCAGATGGGACCGAAAATCACTTGAAGTATTTTCCTCCCAAAACAGGCAAGAGCACTCTCATCCATTTTTGATAAAGGTCATAGACTGGGACTTTCCTAGGATTATTAGGAATGTACATAATGTCACTTCTATTGTTCGCGAGAGGACTTTGCTAGTAAATTGCCTTCTCAGGCTAAAAATGCAGCGATTGGCAAGAGTTTTTCTTCGTCTGATCTCAGCCCTGTTATCGTTGTTTGTCACAAAAACGCTACTGACATCACGCTGCTTTCTTCCGATTATGTCAATATCTTCGGCGTATGCAGGTAATTGGACGGACTTTTTTGTATGGGCTCATGGGTTTTCTCCACGATTTGCCGTAGTGTGAATATTTGGCCGATGGTGGACTTTTCTGACCTGAAGCCACACTTATGTGGACCTATCATGTTATTAACGAACAGCTTCAGGATTTCACATAATAGGGCAAATATTATTCGTCATCGTTCGTCATCCCCCTGTTCCACAGTCTACAAAAAGTTCTTTATAAATCTTCAGCGTCGACTGCGACTCTACTACGATATTCCCTTGTTCGTCTCTACACGCTTCCTACTGCATTCCTGTAGCAGCATCTCTCAATTTCCACGACAGCGCTTCCCATGCTCTTATTTTTTCCTCCTGAGAAGCCGGTTTCGTCTCTCTGGTCGCTGGCCGGCACTCACGCTCAAACGAGAGATTTCCTAGTGGTGATCGAATGAAACCCAATACAACTGAGGGGGCATCTCTGGGGTATTTGGCGATCTCGATTATAGCTGTTCGACGTTAAATTTCCTCAAACTATTACATTACAACAGCACTTTGACTCTTGTTCAAGAGCTTTTGTGTAGTCATCTTTCTGATCCGCCGTAGTAAATATCGCAGTTTTCACCCTCTTATGGTCCGGCCCATTCATCGCATTTCTTGGATAGCTGTAATGTTTACTTTCCAGCAGCCCAGGGGCTCCGCTATTACCGGTTACCAAGTGGAGGTATTATAAGCAACAGTTGCAACACTGGATATCGCCAGGTTGACATCTCTCAGTGCCTCCCCTATCTATAGCACCCCACTGTCAACCAAACTTCCATTATTGTATAATACTCGAGAAAAGACACCATATCCAGCGAAGAGTTTTAACATTAACTAATGCCTGAGTATTAACTCTCTTTTTTTTTTGCAAGTGATTGTAGCAATATCTTTATGACCTATCACTAAAGGTTGAATAGTATTCGAGTAGGCCCTTCCCCAACTACAGATACCATATTGCAGATTTGCATAGTAGACCACTAACATAAGCTTTTCTGAGCAGTACGATTTGAACATTAGAATATTGCGAGTAACAGCCGTCATGTACTTCAACTCCATTGCATGCGCCTTTCAATTTGAATTCTTATCTGCTCCCTGATATTGAATCCCGAAGTCTCATAAACGGCTAGACGGAACCACTTACCATGCAGCCAACAAAACCATGGTTGAATCATTTGCTGAACAGTTCATTTCACACCTTGGACCAGTGAACTGGCCACTTAAACTATGTGACATAACACCTTTAGACTTTTTCTTTTACAAGAAGAAGTACCTGCCGACAGAACGCTGTGTTTACCCTGAACTGTTTTTTCTACTTAACAAGGGTTAACAAGTTTGCTGTCGAATCTTGACTAGACATTGACTGTTCTCAAGTTAACGCGACAGTGTCTAACTTTTCATAGGCACAGAACTTCATTTCATCTGGGGTTTGCTACCTTCTTCCTCGTGTTTGCCAACAAACGATATTGTTTTTTTAGATCAGATTTGCAGAATAGTGTTTATTACTTAGTTCATAAGTACATATGTAGGAAACTAGTTAGGAAATTCCAAGTTATAACGACTAAGCTTTCTGGTTTGACACAGATAATGCTCGAAGGTGTTTTAGTGAAAGAAGAGAACATTTGAGTAAAAAATGTTTATAGACCAACGCGCCAATATTTTGGACTCCAGGCCATAGTCAAGAATATGCACAGATGACAATACCGGCGCTGTTGAGGCTATTGTTCAGGCAGGTCCTAATGTATCGACTCGTCATCATTTACAAGTACTTCGTCTTAATTCATGTGGAAGATCTTGGCCTTAACGATTACAAAATTTAATTGGCGCGCATAAAATTTAAACCAGACGATTTTCCTTTCTTGATGCTCGAGTGGAAGACTCCATAAGAAATGTATTACAACTGAAGGAGATGACCATTTCCAAATCAGCCTTAGCACTTAAATCAACCACATTTTTGCGGATGCCGGCTTGAAAGCCTACAGTGCAGTTGCATGTTTACGAGCGATTGATTCGGAAGAAGTCATAACAGTTTGGTTTTTCTGCAATTAATACCGAGTAGCACCAGTCAAGATGAAAGGGATCGAGGAGCTAACTCTTCCAAAGATACAGAAAAATTCTAACTAAGCGTTAAAAGACATACTAGGGACCAATTCAAAAATCGCCGTACAAAATTCATTGTCACTTGCTGATTATAACTAGGGGCATTGCTGGAGACAAACTGCATTCATCATCATTGTGGACAGCACAGCTCAATGTTGCTCTTTTTGGGAGTCAACACGATGAGTCTGCTAACTAAAGCCCAAGAATCTCAAGAACAATGAAACGATAAAAAGTAGAAAGAACCTAAGCAGTGGCGAGGCTTAATATAAACTGAACAAGTTTAACTAATAAGTGTTTTTAGTATTTTCCTTTGTAGCAAAATAGCAATCTGGAAGCATTATCCAAAATCCAAAGAGTGGAAGGTGGACTTCAGCTACTTGAGGAAGATTATGATCTTAAGCACCCCATCACCCTGCCGGCTAGTAATCATACTCTACAAGGAGGAGTCGACATCGTCTTAGTCAAGATGAGAGAGCGTGTTTGGGTTATCAAGGGGCGCCAGGTCATAAGGAAGTGGATTCCGGCTATTTGCACCACTACTGCTCAACCGAATTACTTTGACTAGGTCTTTCGATGAAGTTGGGATCGATTTCGCGGGGCCTCTGCTCTACGAAGCTGACAATGGAACGATGCGTAAATCATATTTGACTTTGAGACGTTTCATAATAGTTTTTCAATCTTATTAAAAGTAACACTTCGTAAAATTTGTGAATTTTTCTGTCAACATAATCGTCCTAGTGAGTCCGGAATTCGTGCAACAACAACCAGATTTGAAGAAACTAGTTTGGTATAGGATCAAACCCCATATCAGCATACTCGGCTAGCACGTACAGTGTACACGCCTAAACATTACCACGGTGAGCAATTGGGTTTCACTTACTGCAATTTACGGGGAATTTTAAAATGTTGATCTTCATTTGCACGACTATGAAATTCAAATTACACAAAATTTGATTCCTTTGAACCATCCACGACGTCGCCGATTTGTTAACCAGATGTTGGATCGGCAGGGCAATTTGTCATCGAATTTAATCTTTTCCGATGAAGCCCATTTTTGGACGGATGGCTACGCAAATAAACAAACTTATCGTTTGTTTGCCGGTCGGCAAACTCATACGAGATTCATGAAAAATCAATACATCCCAAAAAAGTCATTGTATGGTGCAGATTATGGGATGCTGGCATCATTGGCTTGTAATTTTTCGAAGACGAGGCTGGACAGACAGTTACAGTGAATAGAGAAAGTTACCCCAACATATCGATCGTCTATTTTTTTTTCCAAAATTTAATGCATTGGGTCTGGATGATCTCTGGTTTCAATAGGATGGTGCTACCGCCCACATATGCCATCAATAAATTAATTTATTGCGTACGAAACTTGAAGATCGCATTATTTTGGTTAGAGGAGAAGTTGATTGGCCTCCAAGGTCATGCGATTTAACACCTTTAGACTTCTTCTTACGGGGTTATTAGAGGAGTAAGGTCTATGCCAATTACCTCGCGACAATTCAGGATCTCAAACGGAAGATTCAAACAGAACCTGCGGCCTTTGACCCACCTATTCTTCAAAAATTCATCAATCATTTTGATCTGCAGATAGTTATTTGCAGCAGAAGCAAACAATTTTGCATTTAATTTGTAATTGCCATGGACTTTGCTTTATTAATCATTAAAATTTTAAATTAATTTCATAATAAATATGTGATCAGTTTAATGAAAACTTCCGCACTAGCTGTTGGCACACCATTTTTTCGAAAGGATAGATCTGCTAGCCTATATAACGAAGAAGAGAATGAAGTTCAATTTTGCCTGCTGAGGAGGCCTTTGGGAGTCTTTAATTTTGAACGACTAAGAACACTGCTGACCGATGCTGAGGCACGAAAGGTGAACGAAAGGCCCCCGACATTGATTTCCGGAAATCTGTTGGAGTTAATGGCTTTTACACCAGAAAAATTACTGCAGATGTGTCCCCAATTTAAACCAAAGCTAAGCTGCAGAGATTGATAGTTCGACTTCAAATATACTGCGGCAGTATCGCATAAAATACTTTGCTAGATTGGCGAAAAAGTAGCTAATAGAATACCTGCAGCAACTTAGGTATTTTCGCTTTCATGAACCATGCAGCTTAAAACAAGAGATATGGTTCTTTTCCACGAGCTATTTCCGAGATGATGCCCGCCAAAGCCATTAAATTTAAAAAGAAAGTGTTCGATGACGAGAAAAAAACTTGTGGACAAGCAAACAACGATTCCTAGGAGGTCATCCATAAGCCATTCGTTAATTGCGACCTCTTGTGGTCAAAGGAGTGTTCGAAAATTGGAGCCTCAGACTCTTCTGTTGTAGCCAATCCCCGAAAAAACCCCTGGCTAGTTGGCTTAAATTTTGTGTGCTTCGAATACAAACTCACTCAATTCATGCTGGAAAATATGTGTACGGTTGGCGGTTTAAGTACCTACACCATAGTAAAAAATCTTAATAAATTTTGTAGGAGATGAAAATCTCTAAAACAAACAGAACTTTCACTTTCTTTTAAATGATATGGTCATCACATTAATGATGTCTTGTGTTCCTCCGATCTGATGACCAATTACCGGTGTATTCCGATATCTCTCACTGGAATCATCTCCCCCAGGAAATACAAATCAGAAGTATCCGTACAAATAAACAAAACCAATTAATCTTAAAACCTCGAAACACCAAATAAGTCATGCACTACAACACAATGGACAAGCCCCGTTAAGCATATTAAATTTTATTAACACACAACATCACAATTAGTTAATGTTGATCCTAACTCTTGACTATAAACAAAGTTTTATTTATTTACCAAAGAGAATGCGCCACATGCAAATAGATACCTTTCACAAAGAAAAAGAACAACTCCGGTACGGACAACGTATTCAGTCAAGCCAGCCCAGCTGAAAATCCGGACTTGACTCAACGAATTTAGCTTCGGGTACCAAATGTTCTACTGAAGGTCTATTAACCGCCTTAACTCGTATCTTATACCAATCTTAACTTAATATTTACACAAACACATTTGTATCTTGTACGCCAAAAATAATTACAAAATATTTGTCTTACTCTAATATAGCGTGCGAAAATTCATCTGAATAATGTTAGATGCTATTGTACCATACGGATACTGTGCGTGATTGTTAACTGTACGAGTAAGCTAAATTATTGCCCAGATACCAACAGATAGATGGTGTTTACATTTTAGGAACGATTAAACCTTAATTTCTCATCGATCGCAATGGTTTTAATTGCAGAGCCTTACTTGTAAGAAATGCATGCAAGTTCTGATTGTTGTTTAACTATAAAGCAACAAATCATGTTGGGAAATAAGTTCCAAAAATATGTAAGGTCAAGCAACAGCAATCAGGCAGAAAACGAAAGATTACGCACGCAGATGAGAAATTCCTTTTCCCTCTATTAAACCGTGAGAATCACAAAGAAGGGCTCTTTATTTTATTTTTATTTTGTGGCTTTGAAAACTACGTCGATGGCCGATGATTATCAAATATCTTGAAATTCGGGGATAATTTACGAGGAAATCTTTACAAATATCAGAAAGTACATCTTCATATCATTGGCACAAGAAGATCTATCACCTGTCAAACTCCTGTTGGTAGTCGCTTCATTTACGTAAAGTTGGACCAACTCGTATTTATATTCACATCAAAGGTATGGTACTAGGGCGTCGTCAGTTGGTTACACTAATTTCAATTACTTCAAAATATCTTTAATTCTATCTGAACGAATAAGACACAACAAATCAAAGGAAATCAGAAAACGAATGCTGACATCTATGGACATTTAACGAACAAACCCATTCACCTTACCACAATGAAGCGAACATACAAAGTAAATTGATCGACACAGAACCGCAGACACGGATACTATGATACTACTACATATATCAACACAACACACAACCACCTATCTTCCACCTCTGAAAGCAGTATGTCCCTGCTTCTTCGAAGCTTTTTTCTTCTCTTCCGGTCGAATGGTGGTAGCTACCAATATCGAGCTTCCACTATACTTATATTCATAGCACAACAAAATGATCACTTAGAGCGTCAAATGTGAGTCAGCTGCAAAAGTGAAAAGTGGGGCGTCAGAGGGTTTATCCGCACCAATTAGCTTTCAAACAATTTCTGACTAACTTTTGGTATATTCGACATAGACTATCTGCTAGTTTGCTGTTTTCTGACGTATCTTTCCCTTCCTTGAGTGTATAGTTTTGATATTCGAACAACTGACAGAGTGAGGGTTTACCTACTGTTTTGAGTAGAGTGGAAATTCACCTCCACCTCCTTCGTGTGCATTTACAATGAACCAACGCGAAGAATTCACAAACATTGACTTTGTATAAAAGCAGCATCGGTCACTGAATCGAAATCATTCCAACTTCAACTCTAGATCTCTAACTACTTACAGTTAACAAATAATACTTAACAATATGTTCAAATTGGTAAGTTGGAAGCACATCTGGGATTATTCATCGCTACAATAATCGTTTTTAAATTGTGTTCATTACAGTTCGTCGTTTTGTCTGCCGTATTTGCTGCCGCATCAGCTGGATACCTTAGTGGTGGGCTAGGTGGATTAAGCTATGGACATGGTGGACTAGGTGGATTAGGTGGACTAGGTGGCCTAGGTGGAATAAGCCTTTCTGCTGCTCCAGCTGTCGCCTATCAAGCTCCAGCTGTCGCCTATCAAGCTCCAGCTGTTGCTGTTGCTGCTGCTCCAGTTGTAAAGGCTATTGCTGCTCCAGTTGCCACTTCATACGCCAATACATACAAAGTATCTTTGTCAGCTGCCCCAGTTGTGAAGGCCGTAGCCGCTGCTCCAGCTATCTCTTATGCCGCTGCCCCAGCTGTCTCCTATGCTGCTGCTCCAGCTGTCTCCTATGCCGCTGCTCCAGCTGTCTCTTATGCCGCTGCTCCAGCTGTCTCTTATGCCGCTGCCCCAGCTGTATCATACTCAGCTCCAGCTGTATCCTACTCAGCACCAGCTGTATCATACTCAGCACCAGCTGTATCATACTCAGCTCCATCCGTCTCCTATGCACCATCTGTATCCTATTCTGCACCAGCTGTCTCATATGCTGCTCCAGCTGTATCATATGCTGCTCCATCTGTTTCAGTAGTTAAAACAGTTTCTGCTGCTCCATCTATCTCTTATGCTGCTGCCCCAGCAGTCTCATATTCTGCTGGTCCAGCTATTAGTCTTGGATACGGACATGGCTTGGGAGGTTTGTCTTCCCTCTCTTATGGACATGGATATGGACACCATTAAGTGCAACATACCAGCTAGATGCCGAAAATACTCGAACAACGATAATCCCAAAATTCAGTGAACAGTGTGCAATGAGAGTTGTGATTGGAAAAAAATGTGAACATCATGATTTATTTGTCTCGCTGTAACGGTTCTTATGTTTGTTTGTAAATAATATTTAATTACGTATTTTTTTTATCTATTATTTAATTTGTTTGTTTTGTTTTGCAAATGCTTTTGTGCGAATACATACATTATAACCAATCTTTGCCGATGAAGTTGAAATGAGAGTGTGAAGTGAGAAAAGCAAAATAAAAAGTTTGAAAATAACTAAAAAAAAAAAAATCCCTTTTGTTTATTTTAATTGTGAATCTCAAAACTAATCCGATTAGATTGACTTTGTATAGATACCTTAAGTTGTGAGTTAGAGTGGGTGGTATGGACTGATAGTCTCAGTGGTAGATTCAATAGAAAAAATCAATTTAAGTGTGCTCTTCTTCCATCACTAGTAATAGTAATCAAATAGTAATTCTACATTTTGAGATTCCATCCTGATTAAATGTTCAACAATTCAAGCCCGCCCAAGATACTGCCGCTGCTTCTTAGCAGAATGTTTAAGACAAAATAGTGTTTCAGCCTGTGAACAAGACCTAATCAGTCTTTCCATAAGAGATGTTCGTATTGAGTCTAAAGATCATCTACGACAGTGTAAAATATGTGTTGTCTACCTCAACCCTCGACCTGAATAATGCCAGTAAGTCTGGACCAAAGGAATCTACAGAATAGAAGGCCAAATGATCATATAATAGAATTTGTTTCCTTCGCAATATGCCGTAAAGGTTCTTTTTCAAATGACTGGGTGACTGAATAGTCTTCGAAACAGGACAAATTTATTTCTGTGCAAGAACGCTGAACATATTATTAAGAGACAAATCCCAAGATATACAGCATTTCCTTAAAGATATCTGATATACATATACCCTTTGGAAAGATACTAAGATCTACTTAGAGGTCTAGGGAATTTTTAAGCCTATTCAAGGATTTTAAATGGTTTGAGACTGCACGTAGCATTAACTCATCATCATCTTGCTTATCTCTTCGAGTGCAACATTGAGCTGAATGTACGGTACTGCGAAACTCGGAAAAAAATGGAAATTTAGGACACAAATATTCTGTAAGTATCTTTGTACTCCGAACAAGCAAGAGTGTTTGGGACTCATTTACAGATTTACAAGCAAGAAGAAGCTCAGACTGTTGTATGATTTTTGAAGTTCCACCTGAGACCAGGTGCTACCAAACAATTAGCTTACGGTCTGAAATCAGTCAAAAATGCTCCTGCCCTATAAAATGCATTGAAAACTACTTCTACTAACTAGAAACTATCAATTTGAGCCACAACCGCAGATGCAAGAAGTGGTAACACAGGGATTAGGACCAAAGAAGGCCTGCTCAGTGCACTTTATACCAACATTATTTCCCCCGATCTCATAATGACATCAGAACGAGACAAGATTTAGTAAATTCCGCCTTGCGATTTCGTTTAGAATTTAGCAAGACTTTAATACTAGCTCGGCTCTAACAAAAGACGTAGATATCTCGCAAACCCAACTCTTCTTTCAATATACAAATTTTGATTGCGTATGTCTCAGTTTGGAATATACACCCAAATTAACCGAACGAAGTTTCGAGCTCCACATTTAAGATCGGTCTAGCAATCATCGTGATTTTAGAGAAGAAACATAGCATTTTAAACGAAAGTCGAGAAAGATGACTCGAATATCAGAAGAGAAGATTCCAATCATATCTAGAGTGCCGCCAGAGTTAGTGAAACCTCAACATCATCCCAAAAAAATGTTGATTCAACTCTGATGAAAGTATTAGTGTGTACATGATTGTACTTAAAATAGCCTTCCAGATCAAAAGGGCTCTTCTTGGTGAGAAGTTTTATTTTACATTGAAGCTTTCGATGCAACATGTTCAGTCCAAACAAGTTTTTAAATACATAGTCACTAAGCTTCGTTGAGGAAACAATTTTTGGCACGCAATATTTCCAACGACTATTGCTTGTTCATACAAATAACTGCATTGCTTGGCTTGCTAGTAGGTCATTCTGCCAAGCCACCTTTTCAATTTATTTTCGATGTTTTCGGCGGCTATTTTACAAATACTTTGACCCATTGTTCGCAAAGCATCGATCCTTAATGGCACCCCAAATGAAGAAGTCAAATCGCAGTTTATGAGTAGAGACTGCCAAATAACATCACCAAAGCGTTATTTTTTTAACTAAGTGTACAATTAATCGATTGTTGAACGATTTTTGCTTCACCTAACCCCATCTTGCTGGAGCCATAGCACGCCTAAATCTAAATCAAAAAATGTGTCTATAATACCGCCACTCCACAAACTACACCAAACAGCACACTATCAGGTTGCAATGGCTTGTCTGCGACTATGTGTAGGAGCCACAAATATGGCAATTTTGCATTTTTACGAGATAGAAATGCACTCCATCTAAAAAGATGAATTTTTGAGTAAAATCGTCGTCAATTTCGACTTGCTCTAGAGGCCAAACAGAGATGAAATAACGAAGCGGGTGATCATTTTACTCCAAGTTCTGAATCAATTTAACCTAATAACCTGGGTTTTTATGCGAAATTCTTTTTAGTCTAGTGCAACTGATCTTCAGTTTCTGAGATGTTTGGAGCGTGGTATTAAGGCGCACACTTTCGCAAACAGCTCCAATATTCTCTGTTGAGTGCACAAGACGAAGACGGGAATATGTTCGGGTTTTAATTAGCAAATCAGCCCTATGAACTTTCTTCATAAACTTGGGAACTTGGGAACAGTTGGAGATAGTGCATACTTAAGGTGTATGGACCTGGGCCTCAGCGTTCCCAGCTGGCTCAATCTTTCTCTAGCCTCCTCGAAATTCGCAGGCTTAGTGGGCTGAAGTCCCTTTCGCACTTGCGGGGGTCACCTGAGACGTGGTCTTCCTCTAATAGACGGAAATGAAGACTTTTCGCACCCGAGCATTGCAATCCATCCGCCCTACATGATGCAGCCATCTCAGTCGTTGGAACTTAACTGTTCTGGCTAAGTCAATGTCGCTGTTCAGCACGTGCAATTCGGCTTTGTATCCTCCTGCCCTCCACTCAATGTTTACTCAAACAGGACCGAAAATCACTCAAAAGAATTCTGCTCTCAAAACAGCCAAGAATACCTCATCCTTTAATGATGGTGACTCAGGACTGGCATTATCAAGGTCTGATATAGGGCCTCTGACTTTAGTTGTTCGAGGGAGTAAATTGCCTTCGGCTAAAAAAATGGCTAAATTAACTAATTTGATGTTGGAGCACACGCACCATTTTCAAAGCGTGCTACTTTGTGGTCTTGACTTCTTACATGCATCATTTTGGTATTTTTCGGTTTGATGACGATTCCATCGTCTACTTAGAGGCATTGCTGCATTATTTCTGTTGCTGTTCTCATAGACATGAGGACAACGAACATCGGATATGCACGGAATGTTAGTTTCCTTAATGGGCCAAGAGCAGCCGGTCAACCAGCGGAGGCCATAGACTGCTGCAAAACAGATATAACCGCCACCCAATAACTGCGATGGAATTAACCGCCAATCCGATTGAGTACATTGTGATCGACGCAAGACACTCCTCCGAATGTTGCGAGGAGCCAATATCGACTCGGACCACTACCTTGTTGTAGCCAAGGTACGGTTGCGGATAACCCGAGCAACGCAAAGACAAGTTCGACGTCAGAGGTCCCTTGCCGCCAGCATCAAGCATCGAAGATCTTGCAACACTGCCAAAAGGCCATCAGATATCCTGCACCACAACGAAACTCCTGGTTTGATGACGAATGCCGATAAACACATGCAGCTAAGCAAAAAGCACGCAATGCGGCACTGCAAAAAAAAGGCAAGAGCTGCTCACGAGCTCTCTGAGCAAAGAGGAGACACAAACACCAGCTTTTCAGGAGGAAAAAGAAAGAGCATGAGAAGCGCGCGGTCAAGGAAATTGAGAGACGCCACTCCAGGAATGAGATTCGGAAGTTTTACCAAAAGGTAAAAAAAAAAAATTGCAACGGACACAAACCCCGAACCTGATGGTCCATATTAATGTGGATTTAGGCCAGAAAAATCCATCATGGACCAATACGGCAGATCTTGGAGAAAACCTATGAGCTTTGGATCTATACACCCCACCTACATATTCGTCAATTTCAAGGCGGCGTATGACAGAATCTATAGAGACGAGCTATACAGAGCAATGTCTACTTTTGGCAACCCAAATACAAGAAGCACAATCTTCCAAAGTCCGTTCAATCACTGGCATACGCCGACGATATTGACATAATCGGAAGATAGCAGCGTGATATCAGTGGTGCATTCGAAAGTAATAAGACGGAGGCGGTCAAAATGGGTTTAGCGGTCAAGGAGGGCCAGACCAAGTATAGATATGCAGTCAAGGCAAAAGAACCCCCCACACCGACGTCTCGGACAAAACTTCACCTTCGGCAGATACAACTTTGAGGCAGTTAAGGACTTTGTCTACATAGGCTCTGCTATAAATTCAGACAACGAAACCAGCGCTGAGTTCAAGCGAAGAATAACTCTTGCCAATTACTGTTTCTTTGGGCTAAGAAGGCAATTGACTAGCAAAGCCCTTTCACAAAAACAAAAGTTACTGTATAAGACCTTAATGGTTCCAGTCCAGATCTATATCATAGAGGTACGAACTTTATCAAAAGTGGGTGAAGGTACTCTTGGCTGTTTTGAGAGGGACTTTTTTCGAGTAATCTTCGGTCCCGTCTGCATTGACGGTGAGTGAAGGAGAAGAGGAGTGATGATCCAATGACTGAGATGGCTGGGTCATGTCCGTAATGTATTCGAATCCTCCCCCGAGGGACATCGCAGTAGAGGAAGACCGAGACTCAGGTGGCCCACGTAAGTGGAAGGGGACCTCAGCCAACTTAGCGTACGTACCTGGAGGCAGCTAGGGAAGGATCGAGCTAGCTGGAGACTCTTGTTGACTGAGGACCAAGTCCACCTCGGACTGTAAAGACACCTAAAGTTTCTATGTTAACATGATACGCCGAAAGCCCCTAAGTTCTGAATTCTGGGAGTCCATAGATCTATCGGCAAGATATGCATCCTGTCCCTTAGGAGGTTTCTTTGATAAAGTTAATCATATCCTATTCGTCGGTTGACTGTTGACAAACTCCAAACAATGGTCTTTCTCGAATATATGACTTCTTTCCCTAGCACAGCTTTCTTCCTTTTATAATCATATCATGGGCTTCGCTCTCAAAGTCATCCTCATTTAAAAGAAGTGCTCTATGGAACTACATGCTCTGATGGTTTGGTGACCTTGCGAGCAAGTTTTCATATGACTCTGGTTGTAAGGATCCGACTCTAGTGTCTCTCTGAGGATGACAACTTTAGATTCACTTTGCATTACGAAAACTTCCAAGTGGAGATATACACTTCCAAGTGGAGATATACACAATCCTAATAGCAAGAAAGTGTTGTGAAAAATCTGTGTATGGGGCGAAGCATTTTGAGAGCCTCGAAGATCCCTTTAACAATTTCCAATCTAGTACGATAATACAAGACCTCACTGAACGCAGTCAGGAGTTGAAATCGCCGGTGAATTTGCTAGGCTATGCTCCGAAGAGAGTTTTTCCAAATCCAAACACACGTTAGCTTTGCTAGCTTAGCCGACTAAATGAATGTCTCCCGACGTTTCTAGTAGGAGAGACTACAAGCTGTTTAGTTAAGTGAAGTTGACATGACAGGACACTGCACTTTAATGTGCCGGCCATAAGTGATACAACATCCTGCAACCTCTGTTTTACAAGCTGTTTGTCACTAGACATCATATATTGTCTTACATGATCGGATATAGAGCAATGCCAATATTAATAAATATTTGCAAATATTCAAAAACCTGAAAGCCCTTAAAGTAATCTTGAGATGAAATGGACATTTTGAAATAATTTGCGCCGCCAATTCCACGACAATGTACCAATTTCCTCATCCCCTCAAACATTTAACATTTTCTAAAACCTTTAACTCTTCACACTTTGTTCTTGCATATTGTTTTGTCTTATGAAATGTTTGCACTACTAACAACAGAATAGGATTCTTCTGTATCTCGAATTGATTGGTTCAATTCTTAACACTCCTAATTTAATACACCGCAAGACTGTGTATAAATTGCTCACAAAACCCCAATTTTCTTTCCAATTAAATGTCATTAAATGTCTGACCGAGCCCAGCACTGTCCATCAACACAAAACACCTACCACAATCGGGCATAGTTTTAAGTGCCAAAAGATTCATTAAACCACCATCGCTCCAACCCAAATTCCTCAGCCTGGTTTCGAATGTCGTTCACCCTAGAGTCGTCCATTGCCCAGGTAACAATCTCATTTAATGGAAACCCCTGTAATTTGAAACTCCTAGATCATGCCCGAGTAAGTAATTAACTTCTTCAATTTGGGAGAGACTGTACCTATAGTACTCGTACAAAACCCAACCCCATGAAATATAGTCGTTCCAAAGAGCATTAGTAATTGTTGTCCATAAATAATTACATGCAATCCGATAGATACTTGTATAGCATTTCAGTTCATGAACCTGAATTGAAGGTTTATCCTTCCTCTCAGAAAATTGACACGCAGGTGTACTCTAAATTTGATATGAACTCTTGGACATCGATTCGAACTCATGATGGAGCTGCAAATTTAACCCCAACATGATTTACATAGTGACTACAAAATCGTTGTTATCCGAGAGGGGGGCGATAGCTCATATGAAACAAGAACCACCTCCAACAGCCAGGCCAGTTACTTTTATAAAAAAGGTCAAACATTGGCAACGTCTTTGTGCTGAATGTTAGTTGGAATAATGCACGCAATGTCACTTACGTACGAGTAGCATACTGTGGTGAATCTTTTGACCACTTTCAAAGACTGACTAACGATCGAATGATATCTTAAACTTCATCATGAAGTCTGGTTGAGAAAATGTCAGATTGTTTTTTTGTTTGGTTAGATTTTGCTGCGGAAAATAAAGCAAACGACTTGTTCAATTTAACCTCAATGTTTTGAGCAAGAGCAATTCAAAGATAGTAGTGCGAGTACACTGCGGCAGCAGCAAAACGACCCACGAGTGACATTAATTTACTTCAGCTGAGGTTTCGTTTTTCTTTAATGTCAAACATGCAATGGCTTCAGATATACGAGTAAGACACAAAAATTAACGCGTTTCAAGTCGGTAATTGACAGATACATTACCATGACTTGCATCTGAGAATGGAAATTTGCTTACCAACAAACGAATTGTATTCGTACACTTTAAAAGAGATTTGACTTGTGACAGAATAACGCTTGCCATGTGGATGCACAATATTAGGACACTGCTTTATGAAATCGTATAAATTGTATTATGAAATCTATGCTAACAGTTTTGAATGTAAGTGATATAAGTAGACGAAATTATCGGATTGCTAGCTGTTTTACCCACAAGGTTTGTCGAGGTTTCATGTAATATTAAGAAGACGGATGCCTTTGGAAATGTCACAGCTCAAAAAGTTACCCATTATTAGGTCGGGCGTATGGTCCACTGCATCAGCCAAACTTGGACCTCCATTTCAAATTAATCTTACCACTGAGTCTATAAATAATTCTAACCAAATTATTTCCGCCATATCCCGGTTCAGTTCGGGTATTTCGATTCGTATTTCCTTGAGGTCTGGTGACTGCGACATCAGGTTACATGTAAAAGGGACCAATCGGACAGAGCTCTGTGTATAACAGATCACATAGCACAGAATGTGATTCTAGAATGCAATCACTAAATCATCACTTGAGCCGACCGCCTTGCTAATCTTTCTTATTGTAAAGATGTATTCTAAATTTGAATCGCATATCTAAGATATTAATGGGGTTTAATACCACTGTATGATGAGCAATGTAAAAGACAGAAAAATGGTCTTATTTTTCCGAATTCACTTTCATAATCTAAACAAAAGAGCATGTGGTGGCTAATAATACTATTCATGAACTTTAGTAAGGCGTTTGACACATAGAACTATTCCAAACATGTAAAAACCCTGGAGGGTATTGGGATCTAGCATGTTTGGCTAAGGGATTATCTAAACAACCGACACTTTTGTGTAAAAATTAAGGATATGTACAGTGCAGGAACACAGGTGTTTGATGGGGTCCCTTAAGGGTAAAAACTTTGGCCCATCCTATTCAGCCTTTATACAAAACACTTCCTTCGAATTTTGAAGAAATGTTCACAATTTGCTCATGCAAATGATACTGCATTAGTTTTTCGTCACAGGTCGCTAGGAACTTACTTACTTACTTTAGATTGCGCTACAGTCCGGGATGGAACTGGGCCTTAATCAACAAGCGTCTCCAGGCAGTTCGATCTTTGGCTAGCTTCCTCCAGTTTCGCATGCTACGATGGCTGAAGTCCCCTTTCACTTGCGTGGGCCACCTGAGTCTCGCGCTTCCTCTACTGCGCTGTCCTTCGGGAGCAGATTCGAAGATTTTTCGGACCGGAGCATTGGTGTCCATACGCTCTACATGACCCAGCCATCTCAGTCTTTCGATTTTCACTCTTCTGGTTAAGTCGACATCGCTGTACAGTCCATGCAGTTCATTGTTGTATCTCCTCCTCCATTCTCCTTTAATGCAGATGGGACCGAAAATCACTGGAAGTTTTTTCCTCTCGAAGCAGCCAAGAGCACTCTCATCCATTTTTATAATGTCCGTGCTTAGTCTTGCCCTCGTTAACCGTTAAGCCCATTTTCACTACTTCCGTCTTATTACTTTCGAATGCACCACTGACATCACGCTGCTTTCTTCAAAAAAATGGTCAAAAAAAAGGATGGGTCAACAAGATTCTATGTCGATTAACGCCATCTGAACTCGGCCACAATCAAAGATTCCTTTCCTTTGCCAAGAGTGGATGACACCCTGGACTCGGTATCAGGTTCTGTTTGGTACAGCACTTTAGACTGCCGATCAGGATACTGGCAAGTGGAAGTTCATCCTGATGACCGAGAGAAAATAGCCTTTGTAACCAGGCTTTCGAACAAATGCTAACTAACTTGCGTTCCGTTTTCAGCCGCTTAAAGGACTCGGGTTTAAAATTAAATGCGTCTAAATGCAATCTATTCCGCCAGGAAGTCAAGTTCTTGGGTCACGTATTGAGCAGCAAAGACATCTCTCCAGACCCTGCTAAAATTGAAGTAGTTCTTAGCTAGCCTACACCGGAAAATTTGGCTGATCTAGCTAGCGTTTTGTCGCAACTGCTCGCCCCCTTCATCAGCTTACCGAGAAAAATGTGCCTTTTAAATGGACCGACCAATATGCGAGCGCATTTAATGAGTTGATGGAAGCGTTAACATCTTTTCCTGTGCTGGGTCATTTTCGGGCCGAGGGACAACTTATATTGGACACCGACGCGTGTGATTATGGTTTAGGAGCCGCATTATCGAAACGACAGGATGGAACGGAAAGAGTTATCGCCTTTTTAGTCGTGCTTTAAACAAGGCCGACCGCAACTATTGCCCGACCCGAAAAGAATTACTGGCCTTGGTCAAAGCCATAGAGCACTTTCATGTTTACCTGTACGGTCGAGAATTTTTGGTCCGAACCGATCATGCTGCATTAAATTGGTCACTGTCTTTTAAGAACCTGGAGGGTCAACTCGCCCGGTGGATGGAGCGCCTCCAACAATACGACTTTCGAATTCAACATCGAGCGGGGGAAAAACATCTTAGCGCCGATGCGCTCTCAAGGCGACCCTGTGCGGATAAGATTTGTAATCACTGCGATGGCAAGGAAAAACGATTAAGGTCAGTAGAAAACTTTTCAGTTAACGCAATTCAATTGTTTGACGGGGATTTCGATCTCGAGAAGCTTCAGCGCGCACAAGAAACTGACTCCATCTTGTCTCAGGTAATAAACTGGATAAAAGCTAGAAATCGGCCCATATGGAGTGAGATCTCGGGTGAGTGTAACGAGCTGAAAGTGTATTGGATGCAGTTTGCAAGTCTTAAGTTACAGAACGGCATTTTGTTGAAGAAGTGGGTCCCCACAATACGACAACAGTCAGAAAGATTACTTCCGATCATTCCCCGATCGCTCTTTCAGGACGTAATTAAATTGTACCACGACACCGCACTGGGCGGACATTTCGGATGTAACAAGACGTTCGAAAAATTGAGCTTCAATCAGATTGGGATGGACCCTACCGGGTCATGGAAATCATTAACGATATCACCATCAGGATTCAGAAGACGCCACGATGTACGGCTAAGGTTGTACACATTGATCGGCTTACTAACTACAGATGCAGCAATTGCAATTCCTGGCTTTCCGAAAAAATCTTTCGACCAATGTGGTTCCAGTTCAAGAAGGGAGAGTGTTACGCATTTACGAACACTCTCTGGAGGTTACAGAGGACGATTGACAGATGAAGCTGCCATACCTACAACCTGAATGTCATGACATCGGGCATTGTTGATTAAAACGCCCATCAATAAAGAGATACTTGAAGTTCAACCTCGAGTTTTCTTTCCTCAGTTATCTATTTTTAATATAGCCATCCTTTCGTTAAGCACCCTAAATTTCGCGAATACGCAACAATATGCTTGCCATCGATCGTCGTCAAACATGGAGTTTCATTAATAGTGTCGAGTGAAAAGTGGCATCTCTGATGGAGTTTTCGCAGTGTTTCCAATGGTCCTCGATACTTGATGATTGCGGCACTGGACCTCTTGATGGAGGTGGACTTATTATCATCTATCATTAACTATATATTTATCTTGGATTTTGGGTCACGTCTTTCTCTTCTTATGTGAACGGGATTTATTTGAATTCGGCGGCTTCCTTTTGGTTGTTATGCCGTAGAAAATGCAGATTACTGCGAACTGTGCCATGGACTGTCTTTTATGCTTTAGTCATCGACTGTTCATATGTATATGTGTAAATTGTTAGTGGTCTTACATCCAGTGGATACTGAACATAAATAAAAAAATTCCAGATCTTCACTGAAGCATAATAGGTTTGGAGAGACCTTTCTTTCCTCGGGTGTACCTTGTAGTCCAGTCCCTCGAAATGGTTCAATCGATGTTCTTCCGAGTTTGCTTCCTTTTCGAATAGATCCATCCCGTTATCCTCAGGTTAGACGTATTGCAATTGCAACTTGTTTTCAGTATGCGCCGTGAAATACCAAATTTGATGCACTTGGAATAGTATACATAAATGTACGTGTGAGAATTCTTGTCCAACCACAGTATATCATCACTTTTAACGGCAAATGTTTGACATTTATTTTAAATAACTAGGATGTTCATATAAACAAAAATCAAATTGATCACATCTATTCAGTGCTTAGATTGACCGTTTCCCAAACGACACAACGTAACCAAAACGCATCTGCTATCCACTCCGCTGTCAATTCTTACACATGATACGTCAGGAAAAGCAATAAATTTTAGCACGACTAGCACAACATGACAGTCGCATTTGCAATCAGACATCGTACTAATGAATCGTTACTCTCGTCCCGTCAATCAGGTAAAGCAACAGCTTCCCTTCGTCTCCAGGTGATAGGTATTCGCAGTGTCTTTCATATCAAAGGAAGATTCCAATCATTTTTCCGTTCATCATCACCAGCGGCATGGTTTCAAAGCACCAGTCTCTAACATACTACCAACGCCTTCGTAGGACCATTAATGAATATTAACTCAAATAAAATGGTGCAATGCACCACATCATGGTCTTTCAGTAGAAATATTTGCTTTTTACCAGACAATTCCAAAGAAGTATTCCACCAGACTGACAAGTACGAATACGAATACAAGTATTCGTGCGTACTAAACATGGCATTCTGTACAGTCGTAGTGTGCTGCAATTAAGAAGGCATACACGTCAGACTGTCAGTCCCAAATTCGGTTGGCGATTTCGATTTCATTTTGAGACATTGAGAGCGCCTAATAATCTTTTACCGAATTTGGGTATATCAGCGTCTGGGAATCCACATCTAGAGCGACATTCTTTCAAAGCATGACAAGCACATATGATATACCATATACTCGTAGTTGCTACAGTTGCGATTGATCAACTATCCTAATTGAGATTTAACGTCTAATGCTGACAGCTGGGCTTTTTATTATTGGAGTTGTTATCTAATACCAAATCATTACACGCTATTGATGCATTAATGTGGTCTTACCGGTAGATGCATACGCAAGGAGTGATTACCACAATGAAAATAGATGGGCACATTTGCAGACGACCTAGAATCCGGTTATATTTACTAACATCTCTTTATTTTACAATAATTTGGTAGGCTCCCAGACAAAGGTCCGTTCATGACCAGGTTGATATTGATATTGTTGTCTACATCGGTGCGAATTTAAGCTACTGCCGATAGGATGTTGTTGATTCTTCAGTTATGCTAGGCGAAATGTGGTACATCTCAAGCATCTTGACCAGTTTTGATCTGTAACGCAGTTGTTAGATACAAAGTGGAAGGAAAGCTTTGTCACAAAACAAGACTTAGTCAAGATATCAATCGGAATATGGATGTGGTCACGGTGGATGCAATTCATTCCAAACAATAAGGGCAAAGGAAAGTCGTTGTATGGCATCAAGTCTAGTGTAGTAGCCTAAGTTATGCCTGCCACATATTTTATTCACCGGATATAAGTGCAGTGTTATTTTTTCCTGAAATCTTTCGAACCAGTCATCGATTTCGTTGTAATATGATGGAGTTGTAAGCAGCTTGTGGAAAGGAATTGGTAATCTGTTGAACTCATTACAGAGAAGGAAGTCCAGCGTCTTAATTGGGAGGAAGTCCAAGTTAAGAAGATAGCAATTTGTAAAACTTCCACTTATTTCTTGGATTTCTCTAAAATTGAAATGTCGTGTGTTTCTACTAATTACAAAACATGCACTGTGCTTCTCTGATTCCCTGGATTGTGAAGCTTAAGTGTTCACGATATCACCTCATCGGTGATGGTCATAAATATATTAGTAATACTTGCCTCAGATGAGAGGTAGAGCTTCGTTATCTCCTAAGCTCTAAACTGTCATAGCGTGTGTTGTAAACGCTCAATTAAAGGTACCAAAATGCCCTCACTACATCGAAAATAATATTTCTCGTTGCAGGTGTATCTTTTCGCTTCGTGCTACCAAACACTCGATACTAAAAGCAATTGCTTGTTTTTCCTCTTCCTATTTCATTGCTCCATAGCAGTAATGTTGATTAAAACAAGGCGTGTGATACCCTATCGTGAAGGACTTGAGACCCCCTGCCTTCAGCACGAAGATAAGTTCAGTTGGGTCTCTGCTACACCGGAGAGCCAAGCAACGTACATCCAGACGATTTAACTCGAAAAGAATCCCCCCTTAACATGGAGCTGTAACATCAAATTATCATCTACCTATCTCTGTTTAAATTCGCCGATTCAACAAAGTGGCTAAGACCCGCTCAGGATCCAATCGACAAAATATGCAGGACAGAAAGCGAAAAGCAATCCAGTTGACATCCCTCATAACTCCCTAACCGGGGCATCAAATTGTCTTTCGCTGCAGATATCACTTCAACGCTTACATAATCTAATCTATAGCTGACTTCCAGGTGATCTGGTTTGCGAATAGGTTAAACAGAGTGTGTCTGTCATAAGATTGATTAAAAGGCACCAAAACGGACCCATCATGATCTCTGCGGGACCAAGTGCATTGAACTTCAAATGGCAAAACATAAGCAATCTCCCTGGTAAAACAGCCAATTTCTTTACAAAAGCCAAGAAGGCCTTTTAAATCCGTGCCGTCTATTTCCTCAAAGTTTTCAAAGAAATATTTGCCGAAGTATTTCCTTCGACTACACGATATTGCCTCACATGAACAGAGTATGTATGTGTGTTATGTCCTCGATCGCTTGCAGACCACAGAATTTACAAATGTCCGTATCTATTACTTTGAGTCTCTTTGCGTGTTTCAGTAGGAGACAGTGTCCTGCCAGGATTCCTATCATTGTCCTTAGCTTATCCCTGTTCAGTTTAACCAGCTTTCTAGGTCTTTTATCATCGAGGAGTGTCCATAGAGCATTGAATACCCTGTATCCTTCCAGATTCGACCACCTTTTGTTGGCAGTTTTCATGATCTCTTCCTCGATATTGCCTCTTACAGTGCAGAGGGATGGTTTGATGCTAGCAACCTCACTATTGTCGAAAAGCCCTCTACTCTTTGCAGGCTCATCCAATTGTTCATTTCCCTGCATACCGCAGTGTCCTGGCACCCAGCACAGTCTTACCCAGTTCCGAATGCATATTGCTTTGAGCATTGTGCTACAGCCCCTGACTGTGTCAGATCTGTTGTCATGTGATCGTTCATTCGATGGCTTCTCTTAGGCAGGATTCCACAAAAAGCGAAAGTATGATGGTACTGTTGGCATAGACTACATGATTGTGGTTGCACATGTTTTATGTATGTAAGAAAGAGCAAGAATTCGGTATCGACAGTTTAACCCTTCAATTTGGATTTTGAATTTCCTCAGTTTTTGAATTTCAAGATACAAACTGAAACTTGTTGGCTTATTACCTCATTTCGCAATACGAGTATATTGTAGATTGGAAAACAAGACCAAATTCGTGGGTATCAATGGGGCAGCTATAGTTGATATCAAAGAATGCGATTTAGGAGAATATTCCTAGTGGAGGTAGACCTTCATGTATTTAGCGCCTTAGGAACAGTCTAGGGAAGGTACATCGTAATGTAAGAAATTGTTTTCTTGTAGGTTTTACCTAGCAACGGGGTTTCATTTCCTTTAGTTTTTTTGTAATCAGGAGCCAAAATAATACACTGCAAGATCAGTTTATCGACTACGCTATAATCGACATATGGTACGGAGACATTTGATGATGAATACCTGAAGTTTCTGTATGATGTTGTTGGAAATCAACCAGGTTTTGATGCAATATATCAGTACTGACTTGACACATGAGTTGAATATTCTGAGCTTCGTGTTTCTGGAAATCTGGGAACTCTCCCCTCTGTTGTTATTATATTACCTAGATAGCAGAAGCTATCTGCATATTCGACAGGGTTTCCTTCGATGGTAATGTCTCCTCTGTTGTAGGTGTTGATCCTCATGGCCTTAGTCTTCTGGATATTTATCTCCAATCCGGCGCATTGTGCTAATCTTGCGAGGTTCTAATTTAGCTTGAATATCACTTAGCTTATGTGATAGAAGACAAATATCGTCCGCATAGTACTCGTATAAGTCCTCGAGTTGTCGTGTGAGACTCCAAGTTATTCCAAGTGTCTGCGCGCACTTCTCTTATAATTTCATCCAGTACAACTGTGAACAGTTAAGGTGAAAGTGGGCATCCTTGCTTTACTCCTGTATTTGTAGTGAAAGATTCACTTATGATTCCATTATGTAGAACCGCGAGATCCGTATCTTCGTGCATTGCTCTAATGATTTTTGGGGAACTCCTTTCTTACTTAGTGCTCACCATATTGCAACTATTTTGATGGTGTCAAAGTCCTTTTGGGCATCGATGAACGGCAGGTGTAGAGGCCTACGCCATTCTATAGACTGCTCAACTATTATACGCAAAGTGTTGGCTTGGTCTACTCAGCTTCTATGTGGGCGGAAGCCAACCTGTTTATCTCATAGGTTTCTTTCGATTTTGTTTTGAAGTCTCCCTTGAATGATTGTTGCAAGTATCTTGTATATGGAGTTAAGTAGAGTTATTCCTCTCCAGTTGCATCATTCTTTCAGGTCGCCCTTTTTTGGTAACTCCACGATTATGCCTTACTTCCAATATGAGGTTAGACTTTCTTCTTCCCATGTCTTTCTAATGTGGGGGAATATAGAACTTCTGCTGATGTTCGACTGTGATACCGTCCCCGCCCGCTGCTTTGTTACACTTCGTTTTCATTATAGCCTACTTTATCTCATTGACACTGGGTGCTTTACACGATATACTTAAGTTGTTGTCTGTGTGGCTGTTTGTTTCATCTTCATACCTTAATTCGTTGTTGTCGTTGTTTTGACGTATTATACCTCTGGTATTAGTCTGTTAGTTTAGCATAATTCTTTCAAGTATGGTGCTAAAGAAATCACATGACAGTCGAAGTCTGGACCGGCAATCACTTTCCATTGCAATTCTACGCAAACGGGCGATGATAAACTTGACTTGGCACTAAATGCTTTCTTTTTTTTCATTCAAAACTTTCTGATCTATTAGGTAACCTGTTGATGGTGGCCTTATTTAGCCTAAAATTATTAAACTATACTAATCTCTCTCTTAATTGATGCAATATAAGGCTACAAGTGTTCATATAGAACGGATAAAGTTCTATACGTGATGTTCATAAAACCGGTACCTTTGTAATTGAGACAATTTAGGGCATTTTCTGATTTTATGATGGGGAACCAATACTGAGATTCCATTCACCGGACAATATTTCATCCAAAAATACTTTGTAAATTAGTTGGTGGAGCATACACCAATCCAATCAATCCACGGTCTTTTAAAGTGTTTATTAAATTCACGACCATGTATGCCTCATACTGTGAATTCTTCCCAACATTCTTTATCAAACATGTTGGTTGATGCCATCTATGATACTTTGTGGTCACCAACAAGGCGAAAAAGCCTTTTGTGTTATTAGCATTGTGCTTAGAAATCTCGAGCAGAGTAGTTTCTTTTGCTACTGCAGCTTTCGACGTTTGCACTTTTTCAGTGCTCTGTCGTTTGGGATATTTGCATCCGCACCTTGGGTACAAAAATGTAGTGATCCGAGTCGCTATGGGGTCCTCGAAACTTTTAGAAATGCAGAACACTGGTCTCCATCCTCCATTAATTGGAATGTAGTCAATTTTTTGTCCAGGACATTCCTGTTGAATTAGCAATGATGACATTTCCTAGCCGCGTAATAGATTAGCATGAGTCCTACACCAGCAGGTCTATTGTAAAAGCTTCATTTCCAGCTGCGCCACGAATGTTCTCCTCGTATGCTTATTGGTTTGATCTTGGAAGTTGCAAAATTTAGGCGTTTTGTTTTGTAGGGACGTGAGCATACTATGTATTAAGCTAACGGATGCCTAAAGTGGGAGAATTCTTTCTTCAGTTTTCCTCTGATGTCAGTTACACAATCAAAAAGCGTTGGTTGATATAGACACCACAGCAATAACAATAGTAGATGCAACAGTCTTCCGTCCTCTTATTATAGTCGAATTATTATTTATTGTTTCTGTCAAAATACGAGTAAGTCTACCTATTTCAAGGACTATAGAATTCTTCACTACAGATAGCCCTTTACCAAGCCAGCCAGTTAACTTTGAGGTACACCTCCCAACTTAGGGAACCAAACCATTCCGAGAATAGTGCCTGTAACTCACTATGAGTTTTCGAGCGCTTGCTCTCATTCGACCCGACATTATCTTTATCTCAAAAATTTGGTTAAATACTGCAAAAAGTTCATATGCGGTAGGTATGTCGAAGTAGCTATAATAAAATAATACTTGGCTGGATATAGCCTCTGAAGTAGTCATTCGATCCATATTGGGAGTTTGGCGATCGAAACATCGATTTTGTCCACCTGGAACATGATTGAGTATGCAAGTTAAGCTGAGCTACATAAAAATTCTACGGCTCTAGCCGCGTCAAATACTACTGAATATTCGCTCCGCTGCCATAAAAGCTAATTCACATGGCAATAAGCTACTGCAGCTGGATCTAAGTTGATGGAAGTTATAGTTATACTCTACGATAAGTGCTTAACATGGCCTTTCAATTCTCAATCACGCTGAATATGTCATCTAAAAGAGAGAGAAAAGAAGTGGATGCGAGTCGTTGAAATGGGAGAAGCCAAAAGAATCAACCACCCAAAGGATTGTTCTAAACTAAATGTTATTCCCTCAAATTTAATTTCGCCGAAGCCAACTCAAGAACGGAATAAATTTGAATTCATTTAAAGAATAGAATACTGTAGAAGTTTACGAAGGAAATTTCTGTAATTTGCTTTGAGCACAGTTCATAGCTCTCATCAAAGTTTCCAAGAAATGCCACTCATTTTCTTCGAATTATACTCCAAATGGAAATTGATCCATGAAGGTACCGGAAACCACCTTTCCTTCTAACTCACGTACATGTGTACATGAAAACAGAATCATAACTTATATTTTTCGTGAAAGGACAGTTAATTATATTTTGCTAAAGTTACATCATCGGACAGAGTATACGAGTACGATATTTGCCCGTTTAACAGGAAACCATCAACCATCTCGTTCGTTGGACGGCACGCAATTTATAATTCAATCTACGCTACAATTAATGATCACAATGAGTACGACGCGAACCAGTTACTTAATCAGGAATTCAATTTAAAGACAACTTTAATTTAACCTGACAACGGTATTGTATCTAACAAACATGCAATTGTACAGATACCATACAAATGTTGTGTGCTACAATTAAGGATCCATTTTTAATGCATCTGAGGTAAAGAGTAAAGGAAAAAGTTTGAAAACCTCAAAATGGCAATAGTTTGCCCAATTGACCCTTTTCCTAGACTCAGATTTGACCATTATAACAATGCTGCTCTCTGAGTTATTAATGAGCCACAACTGCTGCAATTAATGGATACACTGGATTGACAGACTGAAATTCGTTATAGGAGGGCTTGATGATAAGTGCTGGCCTAGGCCAATTGATTAAGCCTGTAAATTTTTAGAAAGTTACAATTTTTTGTAGTCATAACCATTCACAACAATACTGTCAAGCTGTCAAGTCGCTGCGTGGTTTAGTTTGTGATTTTAGGAATATCGAGCATTAATAAAATAATGAAATCCCAGCGGAGTTTATGGGGACTCTGCACCTTCGTCTTCAACCATAAAACATTGGATAGCTCAATTTAAACATTGTCGCACAAATATTTTTGATGAAGATCGTCCAGGTCGTCCAAATGCAGAACAATAATAAAATATTGTTTGCGTAATCATTGAAAAATCAACTATATAGTGATAAATGATTGGACAGTCAAGTTTCGTTTTAAAGAGTAGAACTGGGACTATAAGGTCTCATTACAAGCGACTTTTGTTGTTCGAGAGAGGTCTTTGCTAATCAATTGCCTTCTTAACTCAAAGAAGCAGCGAGTGGCATGAGTTATTCTTCGCTTGATCTCAGCTATGGTGTCGTTGTCTGAATTGATAGCGGATTTTAGGTGGATAAAGTCCTTAACTACCTCAAAGTTAATTCTGTCGAAGCAGGAAAAACAATGCTGGGACTCCATTCATAAAACATACTCGTACTTTCGTCTGAACATTTTTTAGAGATGAGTTGGTGTATGCTCCAAGAGCTCGGCAGTCAGGCCGTCCGCTCTGGCAGCTTTGCTGAACTTAAGCTGAGATATTGCTGTCTTCCTTTCATTCAAGTCGGGTGGACAGAATTGTTGATTTACATCGTCCTGGTTGAAAGCTTCATTCTGCCTGATAACGATATTTGCTTCATCATTGCCGTTATACAGTCTACAGAAAGCTTCTGTTTCTTATCCTTTTATTAACCCCTTCCTCATTAAACGAACTTATGCGTGAGGAGTTTCCCATTTTTACTGCATCGCTGCAGCTCCGCTTATGGGGTTGGCTAATGTCGCAGACCGCAGAACGCGTCTACATAATGCTCGGTCCTGGATCGCTTCAGTGGTTAGCCCCAGGCGTTGTTGCGCATTTGCCATCTGCGAAATCCAGGCATTCTTTTTCCGACCTCGTTTTCTTACAGTTGGAGTGACCATAGTTGATAGTGCCTTTCTAGCCGGATTTTCCGCAGATCTTCTTTGAACGTGGCAATACCAACTTATTCTATTCGCCTCAAGCTGTTCGGTTACCAAATTCTTTATATGTAGACTTCCTCTTATACGCGTAGATCTAATACAATCGCGTTTAGTGACTCCACTAGACATCCTTAACATTTTCATTTCCGCTGCCGTCATTTTGTTTTTAAACGCTTCGTACATTGTCCAGCACTGTGAACCGTATATAAGAGCTGGTCTAACAACCGTGGTGTAGAGTTTCCCCTTTAATTTAAGTGGAAATTATCGGCCGCAAAAAATTCTGGAATTTTCCCGCCATTTCAACAACCCCACACTCACTTTGTGGTTTACGTGGTCGTCGCATTTCGCTTCCATGTTAACGATTGATCCTAAGTCCTTAAAGATAATGCTTTTCGGAAGAACTATTCCGTCTAACATTATATCCGGAACAGGTAGCAACGGATGCGCAAATGGGCACGTAATGCTCCATCTTTGAACGCCTTATTTTAGACCCGTTTCTCTTTAGCGCATCTTTTCATGAATCTAAGGCGTTCTGCAAATCTTTGACGCTATCGCTTAGTATAACTGCGTCACCAGCGAAGAGGGTATCGTTACATTTGCTTCGCGCATGCAGTCTTTTAAGAGATGGTCGAAAACTACGTTGAAGAGTAAAGGGCTAAGGACGCTTCATTGGTGCACTCCGACATTAACTGGAAATTCCCTAGTTAGTCCAGCAGAGCTTCTAACCGCAGCACGTGAAAGCTGTACATGTCTTGTATTATTCTAACATACGTTTCCGGTCCCTTTTGAGACCCTAGCGCGGCCCATATGAGATCGCTAGGCACTCGATCGAATGCTTTCTCGAGGTCGATATGTAAATCTTAAGACGAATCTCGGTGCTTTTCCATTATTATTCGTAGGCTTTGGATAGCGTCCACCATCGATTTTCCTTCAACAAATCCACACTGGCTATTATCGAGCTTTATTATTTGCCAAAACGTTCGTCTAAGACTCTTTCGACGATTTTCATCAGCTTGATTGAACGGTAGTTCATTGCCATTGATTCGGCATAGGTTGTCCACACTTTAATTTATTTAAAAGTTTCGATAGCCATTCGCTGCCGATTCCCTCCATCTTCGACGAAAATTCTGATGGAATGCTGTCTGGTCCGCCACTTTTCCCCGCTTCAGTTTTCCGATTACTATATTTATTTCTTCGATTGAAAAGTCTGAAACTTCCCCCTCGAATAGGCCAGCTGTCGGCACGATACTTCGTGGAAACTGTTTGTTAAGCAACTCCTTGACGTATTCAAGCCACCGATCACAAATTTCTTTTTCATTTGTTAATAAGCGACCGGCTGCGTTTTTTATGTATTTCGGCGAAGTTATTTCCATCGAATTTTTCCGCCTCTGTGCAGCGAGCTTAAAAATATTTGGCACTTTAGTATTGTACGACGTTTGAACTTTTCAAATCCTCAGCATCGGCTATGAATCTACTACGATGTTTCCTTCTTTGTCTCTACAGGCTTCGGTTCTGGGTTTGTGTCCATGGCCTCATTCCTGGACCGACCACACGCTTCTCATGCTCTTTCTTTTTCGGTGTTCGTCTCATTTCTTCTGCTCATATGTACCCCTTGTGAGCAGCTCAGTCCTTCTTTGCAGCGCCGCATTGCGTCCGTCTTGCTTAGCTGCATGTGCTTGCCAGCGTTGGTCATCAAATCAGGGATTTCGTTGTGGTGGTCAAGTGAAGCCCAACGCATCACAAGCGGTATCTCTGATAGATTTTTGGCAGTGTTGCCACTTGTCTGCGATGCTTGGTACTGGCGACAGTGAACCTCTAATAAGATTAAAGAGACTCGATCTGAAAAGGATTTGGCGATCTCTTGTGATTTTAGCCGTCTGACGTTCGGGATATCCACAACCGTACCTAAGCTAAAAGAGGGTTATGGTCCGAGTCGATGCTGGCTCTTGGTAACGTTCGGGCAGCCATAATACCAGAGTAGTTTCTTGCGTCGATAGCAATGTGCTCAATCTGGTTTACTGATCTGGTTTATTGAGCTCTCCAAGTACTCTCCTCTCCCCATCGATGGCGCCATTTGCGATATCAACAACTACTCGTACTGCATCAGCCATAGATGCGTGCAAGTCTTGAGCAACTCATCCTGGATAATAAGCTAATTATTCCACTGCGTTGACTTCTCTTACGATATTGCACAAAGAAGCTGGTATTTTGGAGAAAGCATGATCTGCAATAGATTTCAGCGTTAGTGGATATGTTATTGCAGGGGTTCAGGAGCCCTTCAGTTTTCTCATTAGGTACTATTATTTACGCCGAATCCGATGGGTCAATGTCGGCTTCCTCACAGGAGCGTTTAAGGAACGCGGTTTCGCTCTCCTTGATGACTCTATTTTAATTGCGCCCTGCCAGCTTAAAACTGTCCAGGCATCTTGGAAGTCTAGTGTTCTTCTTGAACGCTTGACCTTGCGTTGGGCTTGCAGGCATCTTACCTTAAGTGTATTTATGTTTTTATACCTTCGTTTAACCATGTGATCCCTTTCTGGTGTTAAGTCATCGAACGCAGTGCGGATGGTTTCTATGAGGTAATGTGCTAGGGTCTCCGCTGTTCCACTTAGGGTTTGACCATCGTTTAACGTCGAATGTGTTCCTATTGAAAGTATTGGTGTTTTATTTTGGATTGATTTTGATCAGAATACCTAGGGAGTGATTCTCAGACAAGAGGCAAAAAGTTTCTATTTTGGACTCCGAATGGGCACCATCAGATCCTCTTAATATTTCGAAAAAAGTCGAAAGTGACCTTTTTAGTGGCTTTCGGGTTTCCTGGTACAATCGCTGTGAACCTGCATTCTACTCGTACAATTGAATGAGTGACCGGTAGATACAAGTATTTTTTTCTGGATATGTCAGTTCAGGACATATGGCAGGGGCAGTATTCACATTCCGAACAGCCTCTCAACCTTATGCTTTATCATGAGCCGAGGCCTTGTATCGAAATCTGAACTCGAAATACCTATGGCGTGAAACATGCCGAGGCAATCAAGGGATAGAGATCTCTGGATATCCCAAGACACCTGGGAGAAAGTTACACACCGCCGAGAGCTCAATGAATCAACTATGAAACTGATGCTAATCGAAAGTTATTTCTACATAACGAGTATATAGCAGCCCATAGAAGATAAACTGCAAAGGTTGAAGGAGCATTTTTTTGCACTGCTCAATGATAACCAGAGTACAAGTGCTAAACATCAACTGCTGGGCATACGTAGGTCTTCGAGGGGATTCGACACCCACCCCCCAAACTAGTACAGAATTAAGAACAGCTTTCCGGCTTCTAAAAAATAACAAGGCAGCTGGACCGGATGACATACATGCCGAGCTTCTGAAAGCGGATCCAGAAGCAGCGGCCTGTATTTTGTTTCCACTTGTTCAGGTTGTTTGGGGGAATGAAGCCTTTTCCAGGGAATCGAAGAACGGAGTTATTGTCAAGGTACCGAAGAAAGGCGAGATAGGAAGAGGTGGCTGGCTTAAGGCAAACAGAATTGGTCCCATAACCGAAGGTGTCATTCACTGCAACAGAATGGGGAGGTGGCTAATTTAGGGATGAACGCTAACAAGACAAAAATTATGCACTCTAGTCGAGACCAATAACAGCAGGTTATCGTGAGGCAGGAGACCATAGAGGAGGTCACGCAGTTCAGCTATCTGGGTAGTTATGTGTCACTCGATGGTGGAAAGGACCTGCATCTCAGAAATAGACTTAATAAAGCTCAAAGTGCATCCGGAATCCACTTCGCAGTAAGTGAAATCTGTTTGACAGGATACAAGCTTTTGTTAATCGGTGTCTGCGTTATATCCTAAAGAACCGGTGGCCACAAACGATTTCCAACAATTTATTGTGACTTAGGACTTGGCAAACAAAAGTGGATGCCGACATCAAACACAGGAAATAGCGCTTGATTTGCCATACACGTTGGAAACCATATAACAACATAGCGCAGCAGTGCTTCCAATGGAACCTTCAAGGTGTAATGGCAGTTGGTAGGCTAAGAACAAAATTTGCGATCGTGGATACAGCTGAGGTATCGAATTGCAAACAGAGAAAGATGGAAGGACCTGGTTGTCGTCCTATGCTCCAGGAAGAGTTTAGGTGTTGCTGCCGGAAATGAACAAGAGAAGAAGATGGCCTGACATGGAAGCCATACTTTATGACCTTGCTAAACAGGTCATTTCTTCACACTGAGATTGATTGACTTGTATATTTTCCATTTATAATTTCTTTCTCATGAGAAACATAAGTCAAAAGCCCAATTTTGTCTGGGGTTTATGAAACAAGAGATAAACTTATGCCATCGTGAACGAAAATCATTTAGCCGCTGATGCAAAATGATAATGCCTTTTCCACCGCACCTGTTCCATTCTCATAAACATTCATACCTACTCACGTACCTACTCAATTTATCTTGCATTTGTGCAAATTCCCACGGATGTCTGTTTGAAACGGTGAACCGATGTAGCAACCCACCCACCTTAGCTACTGAAACTAAATTTGCCGTTCCTACAAATTAGCATTTTGGGTTTGTTATCGGTTTTATGTACGCCAAAGTACCATAAGTGATTATGGACGACTCCCTCAGTGGGTGGCGCGCCCACTGGAAAAAAAAATAAATGCATTTACACAGTATGCCAGTAGGCTCATAAGATTCAACTAAAAAAGAGCCATTTTCCAATTGAGAATTGCAATATGCGTGCCATTTTTATGACCACATTTGTGTCTCATATAAGAATTCCTGTGGATTGTCACCTGAGGAGACATCAAAGCAGCAGGCCAGCAACTTAAGACAACAGACCGATTGCTACATATTGAGGTTTGAATGGTCAACTCTTAGCTCAACATCTTGAGTAGAAATCAATTAAAATCGCGTCGAAATCGTTTGCTCTAATGCTGATGGTTTCTGATGAGGAAATGTCGTTCGCACTGACATGGACCACAAGAAAGCCATTTGTGGACAAGAATGACAGGAAAATTACTGCACGGCCTAAAACAAGAAAAGTTCATGAATACGAATGCATTCAGTTGGTGGTGGTTTATAGAGACCTGAATTACATTCCAAGTCCTTGTATGACGAGTGTTCATGTCATACTTGTCTGTCTGTCAATGGGATTTTTTATTCAACTAGGCTACTGACATACGCAATGTTAGGAGCTGGTGCAGTATAAGACAAAGGCTATGGTGGATGGCACATTTTGATTGTTGAATTTAAGTTATGTTTTGCGGAATGAATCGGGTAAATGCCAAAGGAAAAGAAATGACTAATGGCATCAGAAATTCATACCTGATAATACGGATACGGAAAATTGACGAAATATCTTCTTGAGAAATGGCAAAGTGGAAGTGAAGAATTCCGGATTCCATTGCAACAAATATGAGTAAAATGTTTTAATTATTCAGCAGTTTATTTCCTATGATGGGGCAACCTCTCGCACACGGGCGTTGATTCTGTCACTGTCTGATAAATGGTTGATACTTCCTCCGTTTCGCGGCTGCTTTATTCAGTAGCATGTGACAGCGCCTATTCTTGTGTTTTCGATGCCGGCCTTGGCTGGAAGGGTTGCTAGAGCTGGCTAAATCTTCTCCATTCCTGCAAATGTATTAAGCGACATTCTCTGTGGTCAGAACTGGCCTTGATCAAAGAAAATAAAAGGGAATTACTTTTGTGGGTTTCTTAAATTATTAAGTGATAACCATCGGGTACTAGTCGATGTCCCTTTGGACCAGCCCTGCTTGTGAACGAGCGCTTCCTAACAATCCATATCAGAGCTAAATTTGCCAACATTAGTTCTTTATGCAGGGACTCCCCACAGAGGAGAAGGTAGATGTCACCAAAAATAGCTTCTTCGAATTCTTGGAAAGGACCTACGAGCAATGCCATCGTAATGACTTTGGTAGTACTGTCTCAGTTGCAAACTAGGCGACTTTGCGGTAAGGCGATCCATGCCAGACACTCCTCCAGTATCATGGATTTCGGAACGTTCCGAGGAGCCAACATCGGCTCGAACTACTACCTTGTTGTAGCCAAGGTACGGTTGCAGATATCCCGAACAACGCCAAAACAAGCTAATATTGAGAGGAATTTCGACGTCAGACGGCTACAATCGCAAAAGATCGCCAAATCCTCTTCCGATCGAGTCCCACTTCATCTCTAAAGAGGTCCCTTGCCGCACCATACATCGAAAACCAGTGGCAATACTGCCAGAAGGCCATCAGAGATGCCGCTTCTGATGTGCTGGATTTCACTGGACTATCACAATAAATCCCCTTAAAGCACATGCAGCTAAGCAAAAAGCACGCAATGCGGCACAGGAAAAGAGACTAGAGCTGCTCACGAGCTCTATGACCAGCAGAGGAAAGACGAACACCCGCTTCTGGGGACGAAAACGAAAAAGCATGAGCACAAGGAGAGCGGGAAAGTCCACCATTGACCAAATATTCACACTACGCCAGATCTTGGAGAAAATTTATGAGCTTCAGATCGATACACACCACCTATTCATCGATTTTAAGGCCGCGTATGACAGCATCTATGCAGAGCAATGTCTAGTTTCGGCATCCCTGTCAAACTCGTCTGTCATTGAGACGAATGCACGCTGTTCCATCATGGTCGGTAAAGATTTTACAGAATCCTCTGATGTCCAAGAGGCACAATCTTTAAAAAAAGCTGTCCAAATACTCCCATATACCGATGATGTCGACATAATCAGCAAAATGCGGCGTAATTCAATGACGCATTCGCGAGTATTGAGACGGAAACAGTGAAAATGGGTTTAAATGTGACTGAGCGCACGACTAAGTATGTGCTGTCAACACCGACAACTCGGGCAGAACGTCCCCCTCGACAGATTTAACTTTAAGGTAATTGAGGACTTTGTCTAGCTAGGATACCAATTCAGACAACGAGGTGAGATCAAACGAAGAATAACTCTTGTCAATCGCTGCTTCTTTGGGCCAAGAAGGCTAATGACTAGCAAAGCTTTCTCTCGAAACAGGCTGACGACTGATATAGTTGGGTCATGTAGAGCGGATGGAAAACAACTCTCCGGTCCAAAAGGTCTTCAAATCCGCCCTCGAGGGACAGTGCAATAGAGGAAGACCGATACTCGGGTGACGCAAGCAAGTGCTAGCATACTTCAGCCAGCTAAGTTAATGAAACTGGGGTCAGCTAGTGAAGGATCAAGCTGGGTGGAGACACTTGTTGGATGTGACCCCTTCAATTTTGCAATGTTCATAATCTAGTTAAACACACACTTTAGACGTTTCCTTATTTTCGCTGTATTTAATCATCATTTCACCACCACGTTTCCCAATTTAAATGGAGCCGGGCTTTTGAAAAACCGAGCAAAGTTTAAGCTCTAAAATTTTTAGTCCGAGTTGCTCCTAAAAATTTCTGCTGAATTCCTCTTCCTTGTTTTGGCACTACATTTTGTCGACTTATTTCGGACTTTATTCCTGTTTTTCTGAATCCTTCACGTCAGCAAAAGTCGGTACTAACATTCTAGGAGTTTGCCAAGGCCCGCTTTAATCTGTTTGTGTGAATAGCGTATGCGGAAGTATTTAGTAAGTGTATATCTTTGGCCTTCGAGTTTCTCTAAAAGTATTTACTCCATGGCGGTCTTCTTTGTCGCAGTTTTAATTTTCTCTGACGACGATTAAATGAACATCGAAATCGAGTCGAAGTGTTGGGTCATACGAGTATAAAAAGTCCGCTGTTTTTTGGTACATTTTTGAAAAAAACTTTTCTTTATTCAAAATCAATTTCAATCAAGTACATATTGGCCATTATTATCTATGACCTTTTGCCATTTTTTGGGTAGCTTCATAATTCCATCGGTGTAGAACTTTTGTGGTTTATCAGCGAAAAACTTGGCCAAGTGATTTTCGAGGCTCTTCGGTCGGCCAAATTTTTTACCACCAAGAGAGTTTTGTAAATACCGAAACAAATGGTAAACAGAGGGTTCAAGGACCGAGCTATACAGTGGATGCATAAAAAGTTCCCAACCAAGCTCCGTCAATTTGTTCCGGGTGATCAAAGATGTGTGTGGCCTAGCATTGTCATGATAGAAGACAAATCCCTTTCTGTTGGCCAATTCGGTCGCTCTTTCTTGATAGCTTCATTCAAACCGTCGAGTTGTGCACAGTAGAGGATCGAATTGACAATTTCGCCACATTCTAGCAGCTCATAATAGACAATTCTCTTCCAATTCCACCAAACACTCAACATAAACTTGTTTGCCGTCAATCCAGGCTTTGAAGTCGTTTGTGGTCGGTCACCGGCCTTTGGCCATGATCGCTTGCATTGGATATTCTCGTATTTAATCCATATTTTATCGCCCGTAATCAATCGCTTCAAAAATGGTTCCTTTTCGTTACATTTCAGCAGCGTTTCACTGATGGTTATTCGGTCAATTAAATTTCTTTGCGTTAATTCATGTGGCACCAAAACATCGAGCTTCTCTGAGTAGCCTGCTCGTTTTAGATGATTCCAAACTGTCATACGGTTGATGGTAAGTACCTCCGCTATTTCCAGACAGTTCCATCAGTTGCAAAATTTCATCGACTTTTTCAATGACAGGCCGATCGGTGCGAGATGCACCTTTTACATCCAAATTTCCGGAACGGAATCGAAAAGACCACTCCTGGGTTCGGCGTTCACTCACAGCATTCTCACCGTAAACTGCACAAATTTGTCGACATGTTTTTGCAGAGTTTTTCCCTTTTTCATAGTAAAAAAGCATCACATAGCGTATTTCTTCAGATATTTCACTAATTCTCAAATCAGTATAACTTTTAACACGAACAACGAATTAAACAGCTGTCTCCGTGAAAAATGTAGCCTGACATGTCATTTTACAAACACGTATTCGTTTGACACAATCAGATAAGTGTTTCCAGATAAATGGACACCAACTCCATCTAGTGACAAAAAACCGCGAAGACTTTTTATATAAATATTTCTTCTGTCAATTGCTCCCTGCCCATTTGCGGTGCTTATTAGATTCGCTATCAATATTCTGAGGGTCGTGTTCGGTTATTAATTTTAGACCAATAATCGGACGCTGACTTTTAATACACTTACTACTACGTATATAGAAGCTATCAGTTAGATTCGACACGTTTTGATCGTTTCGTTTCATAATAATATATTTTCTTCGATTTCACAAGAAAATTGAAGTAGTGAGGCCTGTTTCCTACGTTAGATCTCTTGCTTTCTTCGAAGCACCTAATATCGGTTTTACGTTGCCTTAATGTGTTCTCTTGTTTGAAGCTTTAGTCGTCATTGGGTCGACGTTCTAGCTTCCAAGGTGTTATTTATAGTAAAAACATCATATTGGCAGCCCCCGTAAATCATCGAACTCTGATAAGACTTTTTCTCAGAATCAGTCCTCTACGGTGCAAAAGATGTATCCGGTGAGGTAGGATGTGGAACTTTCGGACTATGGGGGAACGAATTATAGCCTGCGTATCCCTTTCTGTATATTTATTTATTTTTTTACTTTATTTCTGTAACGAAAGCAAATAAAATCACCCCTTACCTCTTTAAATAGAAAATGGTTTAAAGTTGAACAAATAGTGTTAAGCACATTTTCCAACACCTAACCCTAAGCATTGTGCTTCTGCAGCATCCAGTGGTACACCCTTTATTTGGTCTTCTCATGAAATGAAACAGCTACTTGCAGGCCAAAACATTTGCTTCACAATTGTACGTATCCTGTATGCCGACTATAGTCATAGGCAATTGACCAACGCACTCACTGGTCTGTTGTTTGTCCAATTAGGTAATCAACATTCACTCACCGAATTCATGTAACCATCTACTCGTAGATTGATTGTGTACATTCAACGTACGTTTGTACCCCTTTTCTTTTAATACGAGTATTTACCTATAAAACAGAAACGCTGTCGCACGAAATACCTCACTGTGCCTCGAGGCCATCCATCTACGAGTGCTTCTACACCGTGTTAAAGAGACAGGACACCATCTGTTTGGTATCTATTTACGTTTCTGTTGAAATAAAACAAAACAAATTCAAAACGTACGAAATTGCGTTGTGGATGAGATCCAATTTTTATTTGCGATTCTCCCGCAGCACTCAACACTCAAAACCTCCCTCCATAGCCAAAGGACATCTAGTAACTGCGCATCAAAAATTCTCCATCCAAGCATGGTATCTATCTACGTTCTTCTGAAACGTAGTTTTCTCCAACTGTTTGTTTATATTTGTAAAATTATCCTGAAGTTGATGCTACAGAATGGGCAGTGGGTGGTCGTTCTTTGGTATCCTGACCTGTCAAAAGAGAGCAATGATTTTATTTTGAATATTTCCTATTCACTGTTTGCAAGGTTTTCTAAAAGAGTACTCGTAATTCCGGCTATTACGATGTCCTGCAAGTTAGTGATGTTTTTGTTATTCGGGTACGGGTAACTAGATTTTGTTTTGGAAATATATTTAGCTAAAATCAGTAGGATGTTTCAAGTTAACTGTCATAGGTCGGTGAACAGGAAAACAAAGTTCATCATGACCGTGAATCCGGAGATTTAAAAAATAATTTTCTAAAAAACGTTGGTAATATGTAAAGTATGAAAATGATGGGGGAGGTCAAGGAACATAGAAGTAGGTACTCACCACCTAGCAGCGATGGTGACGAATGATTTATGGGTGATAAACAGATGTGGAAGAAATGTATAATTTCAAGTTGAAATAGGCTGTGTAAAGATGCTTAAGTGAACTCTGAGAACGTCAAGTTCAAGGTTGCTTTTTCCTCTCAGGTCTTTGACGCTTTAAGATGTTGGGTTCTCTTTGCCTTTTTTTATTCTTAGAAAACAGATGGAAGATTTTTTTTCAAGCATAATAACACTACGGAGATCAATGCTCCGACTCTCTATCACATATTACGAGTATCTACGGCAGTGTTTTCGAGTTTTTGAAGTTGTATGAAAATTGATTTTAGATTTCATAAGAGAATTTAGTTTATACTACTTAATATAGCATGGGTCGTCAGCTGTTGATTGCAAATCTGTTTCTTTGGTGTTTTAAGGACGACTGAGGACAGTCAACACTTTAGAAGCTTAGCCCGGCTTTCAGTAGGGTGGAACACTTGCTGCAAGTGGAAAGTAAGTAGGATACATGAGAGCGATTGAAAATGAACATAAGTACATAAGCTGAAAATTATCTTTTTTTATTAGAATGCCCGTTTATGAATAGCCTTTTCAATGATACAAACAAGGTCGGTGAAAGACGTGAAAGAAGTGAACTTGGATTAGTCAGCTTGTTTAGCCACACGAACCCATTTATCAATGAGACTGCGAATTCTAGTTTAAACGATCTTGTAATGGTAACTATCAAATTAAAGTTGCTAAAGTGAACCATAGTGACGTCCATAGTAATATTTGTATCATTGTCAACATCCGGACAGATTGAGTCAGTGTTCAACGTTAACATCTGTCGCGAAAATTTAACTGTGTTGTCCACACTTTCTTGCGAGTGAAGATAAAATGTTCGGCAGTGCTTACGGTGATCCATTAATACTAAGTCGGACCCTACATGTGTGGTGGACACTAGACTAGACTTTGAACCATCATTAATACAGATGTATCCGGTATTTATACGTGAACATCTCTCTTCTACTACTTAATTTCATGAGATGCCGATACATCCATAGCGGCTTGTATATACCTTCTGATCAATCATTGGTCCGAACCACAATCTGGAAAATCGAGTCCTTGTGCACGACTTCTACCTATCCACTTCAATACGAAATAGTGAACTGGCGAATTGAGAACTCGGGTTTCACCCAGTTCAATGACGAGAATATGGCAAATAATGTCATCGCCAATGAAAGGAAACAAACCCCGTTCATTTCAAAGGAAGAACTTCAAACGATCTTCGACACAATTAGAAGTAAGAAATCAGTGGGAACCGATGGAATACTGAACATTGTGCTTCGACATCTCCCACTAGAAGCGGTGGACATTTATACCACCCTGTTTGACAATGCAATGAATAGTGCACATTATCCAGCGCATTGGAAAACTGCGGTGGTACATCCCATCCCAAAAAGGGATAAAGACACCTCCAATCCGGCGAATCTCCGGTCGATCAGTCTCCTTCCAAACATCAGTAAGGTTTTCGAAAAAGTCATCAATAGTATCCTGACTAAGTGGGTTGACGACAGAAATTTAGTTCCGGATAATCAATTCGGTTTTAAGGCGGGGCATGACGTTATTCATGCCGCGTCTAAACTGGTTTCTGATATCCAATGGAACAAAGCCAAGAAACACTGCACGGGTGCCTGCCTGATTGACTTGGAGAAGGCCTTCGATACCGTATGGTTAGAGGGACCCTTCTACAAGTTGAACAGACTGGGCATTAGTAAACCACTGCTGTATATTCTTTTCAATATGCTCACCGATAGACAGTTCATCGTAAAGAATGGCGATGTGACTTCTACTGGTACATTCAACATTAAAAACGGTCTGCAACAAGGTGCGGTCAACTCGCCAATCCTTTTCAACATTTACACAAGTGATCTGATAGGTTCACTTCACCATGCCATAGCGTACGCAGACGACTTAATCGCGTACAGATCAGATCCAAAGATTGAGGTTATAAACATTCTTTTGCAACGTGACTTCGATAAAATTAAACATCATTGCGACGACTGGAAGTTGAAGATCAACTTTCAGAAGTCGGAAACCATTCTGTGTAGGACGCCTTTGTCTGGGGCCTCTGCGGATACCAGAAAGAATTGGCGAAAGTTTCAGATCGTGGGACAACACGGGCAGCCACTTGTTTGTCGAAATGTAGTCAGATACCTTGGGATCTGGCTAGATCAATATCTATATTTTAACAAACATATAGATGTTGCTCTGGCCAGAGCCAAAGGTGCTTTTGCCCTTACAAAGAGACTGTTTTATAACAGGCAACTCGTTGCGAGGGTAAAGGGGATCTGCTACATGACCCTTATTTGGCCTATGCTTGTATTTGGTTGTCCCGTGTGGTTCAACGTGAGAGCAAGTCTTTTGGAAAAGATTCGGGTGTTTGAGAGGGCTTATCTTAGGGTTTGTCTTCGCCTATATAGAACACCAGGGTCTGAGTACATAAAATTCTTTCGCAATGAGGTCTTGTACAATAGGGCTAACCTAATAAGAGTGGACAATTTTGTAATTAAGTTGACTCGAAGGCACATTGCAAGAGCAATGACCTCGTCGAACAACCTGATCTTGGGGGCTTACTACCCCAATTATTTGTATCGTGAGAGAGTTCGCTTTGACAGCTTTATTCCTCCAGAAGCGTTCCTCTACCTCGATATGAAAGGTCTGATCCAGGATAGATTGGCGGTGCCGTTAATCTTCCACGTCGCTCGAACAGCTGCGGTCAGGCGACTCAACTACGACAGAGACGTCGCACACGGCAGTGCGGAGCGTATCCGGTTTAGTAGGGCGGTAGGGAGTCGCGACATGAGGGATGTTGCTCGGCAGCACCAACAATTTTGGTGGCTTGCAGAAGAAGGGGAAGCCATCGTCGAATTCCTCTAGTGCAGGGTAGCTTCGTTAGGGAGCAGAGTGGGTCTGTATATTTTTTAGACATGGTCGGCTTACATAGGTGTAGGTAGGGTTAAGGTAGTTTTAAGAAAAAAAATTATAAAAAACAACAGAGGTGGGTAACCTTCTCTAGTAAAAGTGGTAGTCCACACCAAAAACAAAATACTTTATACAATGAGTTAACTTAAGTAGGCTAAGCAAGCTTAGGGTTAATTTTTAAGTAGCCTGTAAGTTTAAGTTTATAAGATTTATAATAATACAAATAAAATATGTCCATTCACTAAGTTTTTGATAGAAAAATGTATTTTCTTAGATTTAGTTTAAGTGAATTAAAACAAATACACATACACTGTAAGGAACGTTGAAAGACACGTAGTTTAAGAATTATGTTTAACTCAGAGTGTCCGCATGGGGCCAGTAAGTTAGAATAAGATAGTTTTCTTAGTTATTTAAGCTAAGTTTTAAGCGTTTTTTTTTCTAGCTTATAAGAATTAATGAATTTCAAAATGAAAAATGCCTATAAAATGAAAATACCTTCTGATCAAATAGTACCCAGAATTTCCCAATCAAACATACCGCGCTTAAGATGTTGTCAAAAGATTTTTTTCTTAGGTCGGTACATCTGTCATCTGGCGCTCAAATATCTGTTTGAGTTTTTGTGTGATAGCTTTGTGTTTGTTGTGCTCTGCTTGTAATTTCGCAATGTCAAATTTAGTTGGCTGAAATTTTGTCTTTCTAAGAAATTATGATGTGCTACGAGGACTTGACAATGTCGAAAACACAAGCGTACGACTGATGCAAGGAGTTTAAAGTGGGCCGTACTGTGGTTGATAACTTTCCTCGTCCTGGTAGTCCATCCATCAGTATGACTGATGTCAACTTCGAAAAAGTTAAGCAAATTGGGGGAAGCAACCGATCATTTGGATTGGCGCAAAGAGTTATGCACGATGTTTTGGGTATGAGACGAGTTCAAACGCGGCTTGAGCTGAGATAGAATCGAGAGTGCGGAATTTGTTCCATTGATTTCACTTAAGAAATGTTTGCTTTGGGACAAAATGTTATCGATGGCATCATTACCGGCGACGAGACATACGGGTATGACTATGACATCGAAACTAACAAACAATCATCGGAATTGTGGTTCTCAGATGAGTTAAAACCCAGAGAACTACTACAAAGTCGATCCAAAATCAACACTTTGTTGGCCGTAATGTGATCTACTCTGAATTTCTCCCGCAAGGCCAGACAGTAAATAAAGAGTATTACTTGAGCGTATTAAAGCGTTTGAGGGAAAATGTTCTTCGCAGGGGGCGGGAATTGTGGAGAAACAAGTCGTGGTCACTCCTCTCATTTGTATGCGACTAAATCTGATCAAAAATAACGTTCATATCATTCTGCAAGCTCCGTATTCAGCTGACATGGCTTCTTATGATTTTTTCCTATTCACATGACTCAAGTTACAACTTCGCGGCAATCGTTTTATGACGAGAATTCGCAGAAGGAACTGAATGCGATTCCAAAATCGGCCTATGAAAAGTGTTGGAGATTGGAGAAAGCGTTGGAATATGTGTATTACTTGCAATGGAGATTACTTTCAAAGGAATATCGATAAATAATTGAACCTTTTTCGTTTTTCTGAAGAATTACGGATACTTTTTGATCAGAAGGTAGATGCCTGGTTATCGGATACCGGATACGGGTTTCACCTATTTCCGATCTTATGGTCGCAGCCCACAGTTTTTTTGCAACTCCACATCGGTTTAAAACCAACTAGAGGACCTACTGCGAACGCCATAGTGGTGCTCCCACTTGGAGCGTCTAACTCTAACGACTCCCACAGTAACTTGTTTTTAATCCTGGTGTGCACTATCGATGATTTTGCCACTTAACAGGACTTATGGCCAGCAATCTGCAAGTGGGAAAATCGTAGCAACCTTCTGTGGCATCAATCGGAAAACTTTTATTATAAGATCGGTCTTAACATGCCCCTATACTTGGTCCTCTAACATCTTGACAAATGGCCCTATGCAAGGGTTTTGGGATCTTAACTTGGGAAAATAGCAGAAGCTTCGAATGGCTTCGAATTAGCATTTACGATATGGCCAATCAATGGTCTATGACTCGTCTCACTATGCTGGTCAATTTAGATCTTCCACCAACAGATCTACCTCCGGCTATGCCCAAAAAACCCTTACAACAGCTTCCTGAATGAAAATACGAATGTGGGCATCAATCGAGAGACAAAAGACTACATTATGACTTAATGCGAAGACGTTTAGTATGAAAAGCTGCAGGTACTAGGCAGGAAAATAATGATTGTCAATAGTGTGGAAAGGCTCCGAAGAATCGGTGACCTGACCTGGCTGCATATAACAAAATAGATAAAGAGAACAAAAAAAATGCTCGAACCACAACAAAAAAAATTATGCAGGCATTTCTTCACCTAAATCTCGACAATGTAGCGAATGCTGTTCTTCCTATCAAAAGATAAGATATCGATATCGTATTAGCAACCTGTGCCTGCATCGAATCTTGGCTACTGACGGTTCTGGTGGTGCTCAATGTTGACCAATGTTTTGCCTCGCCGTCATCCCATTTCATCGGCTTGCATCTCGGTTTGGTCTCCAGGCTCCAGTAGCAGCTTGCCGCCCGTAATACTCCTGCTTCGTGCAGGCTCGCCTTTGTTGTGCAATTCCGGACAGAACTCAGACCCCAATGGACCGCTCGCAGATGACTTACCCAGTCTCCCCCCTTTCTGAAGTGTGCATATACCTGACTGACGTCAGAATACCTGATTGCACCTCTCAATCTACCCATTTGCCCTGGGTGTTCTGACGGTGGTCTTAATCTGCTGGATTTCATTCTCGTTGCAAAACTAACTGAACGTTCGTAAAGTGAATGCAGTTCCTCGGTCGGTGACAATCCTTCTTGGCAACACAAAGAAGTTGGCCACTTCACTTAGGATGCTGAGAACTCCCTTGGTATTCGTGATCTTCCGGCTCGGAGAAGGTATATTTACCTGGTTCCTTCACTTCCCTTCGTGAAGGGCCCAAGATGATCAAGATGGGTGGTGTCGAATGGGAGGGGGAATGCGATCCCCCCTGAGCGCACTTCACTCACGACTTGACATCGCTCTCTTTTAATTTTTATGGGCATTTCAAGTGTCTTCCCATCTGACACAGCTTAAGGATCCTCCACTGGATCGCTTTGGGGACCACCCACCTCTCCGCATCATCTACCATACGGAAATGACAGTATTCTCTGACGATATAGACCTTTCTAGCTGTTTCTTCGCCAACGTCATTTCAGCTGCCTTCAGTGTGAAGATTATGCCTCGCAGCCTTTGGTCGCGCTATAGCATGGTCGCCACCCAACCCTCGTCTGATATCTGGACTTTCAGTATTAACCCAGATGCTTCCTCCGACAGTTGCTCATCTTCCACTAGTTGCCGACTTAGGGCATCTATGTGCGCCGCCCTATTCCTAGTCTAGTGAACCGTTTCGTACTCATACGGTAAATACGATATTGTAGGCGATGTTTAGACCACCTTGCACCTTGGATCAACTTTTCAAAAGTGCCAACCCAATTATGCCAAACTTATGGTACCTAACTCATTGATTTAACAAATTAAGATCAGTTGAGATGAACATGGCAAAGACCAGTCGATGAGGAAAAGAGTAAAGCCACAGAGGTGTAGATTTCTGAACTGGCCCCGAACCCATCCCACTCACTACACGATAAAAATTAGACACGATTTACTCGTAATATTTCGTTTATTGACGTCTAAAGTATTTCCTTATTTAAGCCTCAAGTGTTAGTCCTATTCTATTTTATGCAAAACTCCATTACTCTACTTCCATAGGAAACTACCCGGTAGTCCACCGGAGAAGGCGAGTGGAGCTCGAGCTGGGAGAAAAGCTGGACCTGGTGCTGGAGCAGCAAGCAATCCAGGTGCTGCAACTGGGCCAGGCAGTAGTGCTGGTGCTGGAATTGGTGCTGGTAAAAAGGCTGGTGCTGGAGCAGGCGCCGCAAGGACAGCTGGAGCAGGGGCTGGTACGCCGAGTACTGTAGGTGGTGCAACTGCAACTGGAGCCGGTGCAAGTAGTGGATGGGCTACAGCATGATTGATATAATGAGCGTTGTATGAAGAAGCATATGGTGCTACTATAGCTGGAGATAGAATACCCGCTTGAACTGTTGCAAAAGTAGCAAGGACAACGAGGATCTAACAATAAAAAATCAAAAAAAAATCATTTAACTTGAAAGCTCAGTGAGTTTGAAAATAGTATCCTTACCATACTTTTAGTCATCATCTTGATAGGAGTGGTTTCTCTTTCTTCTAGGAACTGTGTTGTTCGTAAAAATGTCAAATTGACTTTGATATCATATCACGGCATGCACAACACTTTTATACGAAACTCAAAAATGGATGCAACATCCGTCGCCAACCGAATACTAATTGACTTTCCCAGCTAGACGTTGTTGAAAGAAAAAATATCGAAAGTGAGTATACCATGAGGTTATTGGGTGAGGAACAATAGATTTGGATAAACCATCGACCTAAACGTAGCTTTTAATACATGCGTTTTGAAATTTGATAGCCACAAGTGTCTAGATACATAATTGAGTACGCAAACTGAATTCCAATCACACGCATCGGAAAAGTATCTACGAACATATTGGTACGAGTTATCGCATTCATTGTGATAATTGCCCTGTTCATTTGCTCGTGGTGGCGTTACCGAAATAAGTTACGCATTTGTCACGTGTATTTCGGAAATATGAATGGAAAAGAAGCTAACGAATACCGATGCCTATAGGTCAGTTTCGGATTTTCATTACGGGATTTATATAATCTTTTTGTTATTGAAGGTGGGATGGTGGATTAACGTTTGAACGGCCGTGGCATTCCAAACATGTGCTGGGCACTATTATTGGTGGCGATTAAGTTATATCATGAGAATCGAGTTGTAAATACATTTAAAGACACAGGGCGGAAGGATTTTCCCAGATGAAAGCACAAACGATAAGTGTATGCACTAAGGGAAGTAAATTATACGCGTAGGTGTGATTATTAAATTAAAGAAGACAGTGCTAAACCTTAGCTGAGAAGAACATTAAATTGTTGAGGTAAGCAAACGGTTCCCCATAAGCTCAAGCCTAGATCTATGGGATCTGCAAACGATGGTTTTAGTTCTCATTGTCGTCCTAAAACTAAAGATAGGACTCCAAAATCATATGATGCATCAGCCGAGTTATTGAGTTATGAGCTTATCTCTTCGATGTTGAGCAGAAGTCAGGGTTTAAGGAATTTGCAACCAACTGGTTCAAAACCCAGTCTAAGAAAGGAGGGCTCGAATTGCTGAGGACAACAACAACCAACGTTCTGTTGTATGCTGAATCTGATTACGGAATCTAATTAAATGTGAAAACAAGTTAAGATAGAGCCTCATAAGCTTTGGTGTATACACGTATTTCGGCAATGTATACTACGAATGGAGTTAACTTCGACGTTGCAGGCATATCCAGAGATGACCTTTTTGAGCTAATTCGACATATTCGAAGCTCTGGTCTGAATTGGTGGGTGTGCCGTAGGGTTGACTGCCTTTGAACAGTAAACAAGCAAACATCGGATGAAAATTTGATACTTTAGACTATGCACGTGGAATGTTGGGAACCAATATCAGTTTACAGGCAACTAAACTGTTAAAGAATGGATGTCACTATGTGCGGTTAAAGGTGCAGTGGAAAAGGAAAATGGAAAACTACGAAATCTTCAATGATGATTACTGCAGAAGAAATATCGCCGATTTAAATGTGAGTGTGTCATCAGATAGAGACTTATCAAGATTAAATCCGCCAACAAGAACCCTATACGCGCTCATGGCCTAACAGAGAAATTGGACTACTTTGCCAAAGATTGTCTTTGTTAGCTGTTCGTTAAGAACCATAAGAAGTGTCTTAAGTGCTACCTAAGATCGTCTTGGGAGCTGAGCGCTAAGCTATAGAAGGAGAATGTAGTCGGCGCCACAGTTGAGAAACATAGGCTCACAACAGCAGCTTTGATATCAAGATTGATTGAATTGCGATCGATGCAAATTGCAGCTCCCGCATTTTAAGGAGCCAATATCAGACTACTACTTGTTTACACGAATGCGATTTTCCTATATATAATAAACATTTGAATGGCTACCATCACATAAGACTGGTAGAGTCCTTTCGAGTTTAGTTTCCTTAAAGCTTTTGAGAAGCGTTAGGACCTTAAGGTGGACCTGGACTTCAGCCAACAAGCGCCTCGCCAGTATTTTCTCAAGAAAAATGTTCAGAAATCGTCTTGTTAAAGTGGAGCAGCGTGCATTCTTCATCGGCAACTTGCACAGACAGACGAGTTTGGCAGGGATGCCGAAACTAGACATTGCTCTGTATAGTGTGCATCCATTTGAAGTTCATCGGTTTTCTCCCTTGTATGAATATTTGGTCAATGGTGGAGTTTCCTGTCGAAGGGCTTCAGGCGTTCACATAATACCTCAAATAAGATCCTGTAGGCGATATTAAGATACGGATGCCTCTATAGTTTGTGCAATTCAGATTGTCGCCTTTCTAGAGAACCGGAAAAATTATTCTGAGGTTCTATTCTTCGGGCATACTTTCGTCCGGGGGGATTGACGGAAGTGTTGGTCTTTTTTGCAAAGGTTGAAAGGTTTATCCTGCCTGATGGCGAAACTTGGTTCGTCATCGCCGTTGTACAGTCTACAGAAATGCTATTTCCAAATTCTTAAAATCGACTGTTACTCTACTCGTTTTTGGCTCTACAGGCTTGTGTTCGAAGTTTGTGTCCGTGGCCTCCTAATCTCATTCCCGGAGTCGCATCTGTCAATTCCCTTTACCGCGCGCTTCTTATGCGTTTTCTTTTTTCTTCTGAGAACCTGGTTCTCGTTTCTTCTCTCCGCTCATAGAGCTCGTGAGCAACTCTAGACCCTCCAAACACCACTTTGTGTGCAACATATAACGTCACTTGGTCTGTTATACTTGATGCCGACGGTAGAGGATCTCTTGTGAAAGGATTTGACCATCTCTTCCGATTGTAGTCGTCTGTCAAAATTCTTCTGTCGAACTTGGGAAATTTGGATATCCGCAATACTGTAGATGTAACTTGTTTTGATTGCTATGTGATCGATGTGGTAAGCGGTTGATTGATCACTAGTTCTGCGAGTCCTTTTGTGAATATCGAGATGAAGGACCCCACGGAATCGATTAGCTTGAATCCCTCAGCAAATATGCCCTATTTTCCTATTAATGGACCTAACATTCCATGTGCATTTCTCAAGTTCGTTATCCTTGATTCATTTGTCGGTGTTGTCAACAGTAGATCCGTCCGATGCTATTTCGCAATTTGGGATGTGGGCACTGCCGTTGTTCCATTAAGGGCTCATCCACCATCATATTTTTTCAAACCCCTGACTAAGTCTCGGAAATCCTTACCGGTCTGAGATCCAAACCTTTCGGATTAGCCCGGATAAGGTTTTATTTGTTCTTATCCTGGATTTTACTTCATCGTTGATTCCGTTTAGGAAATTCATTCGCTGTCCCGTTCATAGTGCTGCAATTATTATCTCTCAGTGCCCATTTCATTTCTACAGTCACCCAACCGCATCTGTTCACCGCATAGAAACCTTTGGTTTGACGAAGGTTATTGGCAAAAGGAGAGTTGAGCCACAATCGGAGCTGACACTTTAAAACGATTACTTGTACAGACTATTGAATGGCGTATACAGTTTGCTATCAGGGAGAATGAATCATTTATCTTGGTTGATGATCGATAACAACTTTTACCACTCGTCCGACAAGAGTTCAGAATGGAAATATTTAAACTAAAGATCTTTAAAACTGGAGCAGTCCCGAATTATTTAAACATCGAGCTTTGACTTCTTCTGTAAAATGTGGTAAGATGAAAAGAGGATAATAAAATTACTGCATCCCTTTGCAGATCGTCAAGAAGTAATAACATACAAACTACTTTTGCTATAGAGCTGCTGTAATACGTGTAATTCGATACCAGCATTCGTATAGGTCCCTAGCAGTGTAAGTCTAATAATCGGCGAAATATTTATCCTCTCGGAAAAGAAGTCCCAGCATCTTCAAATCCATAAGACAACATATGAGAGCATTAATAAAGCTAACATATACGAATGTAGTAGAATTTGAGTCATAAAAGTAGAATTATGGCGAAACTAAATGAGTGCAAGTAAAGACCTCATGTGTGCTATCAAATACAATTACACTTAATACCAACAATTTGGACAGCAATCCACAACGGCAACCTTGATATGGTAAAAGTCGATTGGTAAATTCAAATATTGTCATTGTCGTCGAAATCAATTGAAGAATCACACTTGCCAATCATCGTTTCTATGGAATAAAAAAGCGACTTAGAAGTCTTTCACGAACATCGAAGACTGTATAAAAACGCCGATTCTACTGCATAGGGCGAAAGCATGGTCTTTACCATAGCTGAACGCTTATGTCATCGTTCCGAGTGTTTTTTAGTCCCATCTAAACAGAATTTGAAGAAAAAAGTGTTACAATGATTGTTTTAGGCAGTTTATTAACCAGGCTGAAATGCTGGGCTCTAATGACAAGGACATGAAAACTATCGCTCCAGTTCGGAGTGTCTCAGAATCACTTCCGATAAAGAACATCGCGATAAAGAAAGACCTTACCTTAGGTAGTGCGTTTAAGTTGAAAAGAGAGTTTAGCCAATTTTTTCTAATCGGCGCGCGCTCGAGGGGTTATTAGCACCCTTATAAATGATTGCACATAGCGCGGTTGATGAAAAATTAGGGAGGATAGAAAGAGAGGTACCGATGTACGTTGGTCTTGAATGTTTGTAGGTTATAATGACTAGGAAATGAAGAGAAAAGAATCACTACATTTTAGGGTACGTCCGATAGTGGGGTTGACTGATGAGCATTCATAGCGAGGCGGGTGCTACGGTGACCGGTTTGAAGGGACGAAATGCTACTGGAAATTTCAGCGAAGCACTGGTGGTGAAAATAGCGATAGAACAACGTGAGGCAGGAGACATTACGTCAGTCGTCGAGGATGTCAATCGACTAGGTCATATTAGCATCAACTATAAGCTTTCTCCCACGGTTTTGAATCCTATCTAGTAGGTGCAAAGATGTCTTGGGGGCACCTGACCAGATGTGAGCATTGTACTCCTTCAATTTTGGGCGAATGAAAGCCTTATATATAGAACCCAGATCAGAGGGGGTGAAATATTTCTTACATCGTTTAAGGAAATCTGGACATTTCGCTGCATTTTTGGTGACTTCGAATATGTGGTCATTCCAAAGTAAGTTGTTATTGACACACATACCGAGAATGGCAAGTTTTTCGGTTTCGAAGATGCAAGTGCCATTCATGGATAATGGCTGGGTTTTCGAATTTCGCTTAAGCGACAGCAGACAGCATTGTGTTTTGGAAGCATTAAATTCCACTCTGTTGGTAGTTCCCCAATTGGTTATGCTCATATCGGAATTTAATGAGCTTAACATCCGCATCCGCTCCCGTTCTACAGCCGAAGAGCAGGGATGTGATTTCGGGAACGAAAGTGTCGGAGATAGAACGGAGCCCTGGGGCACACCAGCATTTATTTTTGTGAATATCAGACTTGAAACTATCCAAAACAACTTGAATTGAACTTTGCGAAAGGTAATTTCTAGTCCATTGAAGAAGAGAGTTTTCGATCCCAAATGCACGCATTTTCGACAAAAGAGCCTGGTGCCAAACTTTGTCAAATGCCTTAGAAACATCAAGTGCAACTAGTTTGCTTTCGCCAGATTGATGCAAACTTTGGTTCCACTTTTCGGTGATCCATGCCATCAAATAATCAGTGGACCTATTGCTAAGAAGACCGTACTGCCGGTCATTAAGAAGTTTTCGTGTTTCGAGATATATCATGAGCTGACGATTTATCAGCGTTTCCATGACCTTGGAAAGAAGGGACGTAAGTGCAATGGGTCTGTAGGAGGAAAGAGAAGAAGATTCGCCTTTTTTAGGGACGGGCTGGACAAATGCTGTTTTTCATCTGCTCAGAAAGATTCCTAAAGAGTACGATCGATGGAAAAGCTTACGCGGCGGTTTCGGCAGCGTAGAAGAATACCTCTTCAGAAGAAGCTGAGAGGGGGAGATAAACCATCTGCACCAGCGGATTTGTGGATGTTAAGATCTGTAAGTGCTCTTGCTACTTCACGAGTGCGAAAGTGGATTCGTCGCATTGAAGATTCGATGTACTCAAGTATAGGCGGATGCAAGCACAATATGGAAGCGTTGAGCTGGCGGCAAAGTGTGCAGCAAAGAGGATTGGAGGATGATTCAGAATTTATAATGTTTTTGACGAACGACCAACAATTTTTACTACCTTTGGTACATTGTAGTATTTTTTGCCTCAGTTTTTGGTCGTGTGGAAATTCTACACGCTTAAGAAAGGCGTTGCAGTCATTCCTGGCCCGGTTTTCCTCTATGGGGTTGGTCTTATAGGACCGAAAAAACTTTTTTCTCAACCTGACAGCCTCTTTACAGGTCAAGTCGTACCACTCTTTTTCCTTTGGTCTGATATTCTTATCCGGTGAGGGATGAAGGATCTCATTCCAAAGAGAATAGTGTCTGTGATCATATAAGCAGCGGCATCCACGTCGTTATCGAGGTCACATAACGACCAGTTAAAATTCCTAAAGAAGGTGTAAAGTCCGCTCCAATTGGCTTTCTCGAATTGCCATACGGTTGTTTTAGGAATTTTTTCTCTAACTGTGTGGTCAATGGTCCAACAAGCCTAGAGGTGAGAGCATATCAACAGTGTACTTATCAGGGTGAGAGGTTAGAAACAAGTCCAGGGTGTTGACGGTATGACTATCAACGTCTGGGATTCGCGTGGTCTCATTTACAAGCTGGGTTAGGTTGTTTTCTGCAGCGAAAATCTCAACACACCGTCCTTCGGGTGTTGTCTGTCCAGAATGTTGAAGCCACCCAGAATTGTGTACATTGAAATCGCCCGTAATAACGATTTCAGTATGAGGATACAGGGATACAATTCTTTGTATGGAGTCAGACAGCACATCAAACTCGTTGAAGGTCGGGTTTCTGTCCAGTTTGGGGCTTCTGTAAATAAAGGAGTAGTGGATAACTTGCTTACGGAGATGGAATTTTAACCACATGAAATTGAATTCCGGATTGAAACAGGGACTTCATTGTGGTGGAGTTCGGTAAGCTACATCACTACGCACGTAGATGGCGAGACCGCGGTGAGAGAAGAATAGTGGCACTAGTTCGTAGCCAGGTAGCTTCAGATTAGAGTGATCTGAGAAGCGTGGGCGGAGATCTAGCTGTGATTCACTAAGTTCCAAAACAGCTGGCCTGTATTTGCAGACGTGGATGTACGCAGAAAAATGATTACTTCTTAGCCCTCTTATAGTGGCTACATCAACTCTATATTCCCGAGTCATAACAACAAACAAACACAAAAAACACAAATTTTTCGTGATGAACGCGAAATTGCTTGATAGGTAGGTGATGAGTATGGCGTAGTGTAGGCATTGAACGACCCCGTTTCGCACTAATTGGCACCCTTGAACAAACGGTCTCAAGACCTTACACTGTGCAGTAGTCAAGACATGCTATACTTCCCACTTTATTCCGACAACATCATGGGTAGTTCTTGGCTTTCTACCAAGTAGAAATAGCCCTGTAGGTAAACTGTCCGGTCCGGAAGCTATTGCTATATACGAGTACGAGTATTTCTTGTTCACCTTCATGGGGAAATTTGACTCGTAGCTACTCATTTAGTGACTGCGGAAGTGGATTTCCATATTGTAAGTATCGACGGCCACCTAGCATTTTGAATATTTCAGAGAACCTCCGAGAGATATTCCGAAATTTGTTTAGCCCTAGTTTGAATCAAATCAATAAATAAATTAGGGAATATCGGACGTCTTCTTGGCATCGATATCAGTAATCTTAAATGCCTACAATAAGTATTGTTTTTAGACCTATAAGCGGTAAGTCTATTTCCATTACTTCACCCTTATTTCGGCGTCATACATCGACTGCAATAAGGTAGTGCTCCTGGTCTAGTATTCACCCATCTTAAATGTGGAGTGTGAGAAGACATACTGCTTAATGTATTATTTAGAGATTTTGCCGACTTATAATACTGACTAACGCTGTTCTGCAATCTAGCCACGGTCTTCACGACATGGTTTCAATATGGAGATACTCTATCTACCGCCACTTATCCTCGAAGCCAAGTGTTCTCTACCCTGAAGGTCACAACTTTTACACTTATACGAGTAGGCATCTGCCCTAAATAGCAAATTTAACAAACGGGATCACTCAATCTGTTCATCTTTTATTGCCTCCACTGTAAAGCAATGAATGTGCGATTTTAAACTGCGTACGTCAGCGAATTCTAGCTTCGCCCAGGTTGATGTTGTTGATAAACAAAAATATTATCTCAAATGCATAGAGTGCATCTAGTACATCTAGTGCATCTGTTGCTTTTACTAATTGAATCTAATAAACATGGAAAATTAGACCCGAGCTTTCGAGCTAAACAACTGTGGGGACAGATCTTCAGTTGTTCATCACTTTGCAGCGAGTCAAGTTCAAAGCTAATCTAACAGAATGGATTTCCAAGGCAAAAACGTTGTCTACGTTGGTGGTTTTGGTGGAATCGGTTTCGCCACATGCAAGCTTCTTGTAAAGAAAGGCGTTGCGGTAAGTTAGACATTAATCATGAAATCTGTAAAACAACATACTTAACAGAGATTTGAATCCTTTGCAGATGTTGACTATCCTTGATGTCAAGGAAAATGCTGCTTACATGAAGGAACTCATGACAATGAATCCCAAAGCAAAGGTGATGTTCATGAAATTGGATTTATGTAACAAGGAACAGATTATGACTGTTGTTAGAGAAATGATGAGCAAGATGAAGAATGTTGATGTTTTAATAAACGGCAGCGGGATGATTAATGACAGAAAGCCAGAAATGACTATGGGCGTTAATTTGGTACTTACTGTTAGTTGTCCTTAAAACACTTGTTTAATTAGAATTTTTGATAAATGACAGCTTGGTCTTATCCATACAACAATGAATGTCCTTCCACATATGGATAAATCTACTGGTGGCCGTGGTGGACTTATTGTCAATATTGCTTCCGTCCTTGGATTGGAACCTGGTCCAATGCTTGCTATCTACACAGCTTCGAAGCATGGTGTTATGGGATTCAGCCGATCGATTTCGGTAAGTACTCATACAAGACATTTCCTCTGTTGATGGATTCGAATAAGTATTCATCCATTCCTCCAGGATGAATACTACTACAAGAGAACCGGCGTTGCTGTTATGACAATTTGTCCTGGAATCACTGTTACCGGACTTTGGGAAACATTCCGTGGCAATGATACCTTTCCTTATTCAGATGTGCTGACTGAAAAATTCTGTTCGGCAAAGAATCAAACGGCTGAGGAGTGTGCTGTCAATTTCATGAAGGCCATGGAAACTGGAAAGAATGGCTCCATCTGGATCTTGGATTTAGGTAAAATGGAACAAGTGTCACCACGCAAATATTGGGAGATGACATTCTGAGTGACATTGCTAAATTTCTCTCTGTATGCTGAAGACTCAGGTGCTCTGAAGATGTTAACAAAATTATTCCATTGTTGTGCTCTTTGAAACCATAATAACAAAAAAATTAAATAAAATCCAATAAGTGCTTTATTTTTTTGAAAGAAAGACTTAGAAAATATAGTTTCACTCCTCTTTCTTAAGCGACATAAACTTGGCAGTTTGTTTTTCCGACAGAAAGACTGACCACATTGCAATGAAAAAACCTTCAGTACCGAAGATATCACAGCATTGCAAAGGGTAATGTATATAAGAGATTACACGACTATTCTCTGGTTATAGTTAAATTTAAAATCCAACAAAAATCGCCTACAAATGAAAAAGAAAGTTGGCCATTTCTGTTTAACTATTGAACGACCTCTATGTGGTAGCACTGTGTTGGCTTTGATGAATTTCTAAACTACGGAAACATATCTGGCGACCTCAGTCAGCTGGTACAAAGCTCTATAAAAACTAACATGTAACAGCATTACCATTACTCTTGAAGTAAGCGTCGTACGATGCACACTATAGTGCACATTGGTAAGAAGTCCATAGCCCTACAGGAAACTAGAAATCATGTCGTCCCTGATTGTCCTCACAACAAACTTTACTGTCAATGGAAGTAATATTAAACTAGATTAAAAGTTGTGAGAAATGTCTGTAAAGCAATACGCAGAGCTTGGTTGTCGCTTTAAATGCAGAGTCATGGTCCTCTCCTACAATACGTGACCGTATCTTAAATATATTTTGGGGCAATCCCCGAAAATCCAACCAGACGATTCTTTAGAGTAGCAGCCGAACAACTAGCGGATGCCCTAGACTGATGCAAAGAAGACATTACCGTCATCCAAGATAGTATGGTACGGACAAAAAGAGGATGAAATCTACGACATTTACTACAGCGATTGTTATCGACGGCAAAAGCAGCGCCTATTTCGATATGGACTTGTTGATGGAGCCAGACTTAGGCAAGAAGTCTTGAGTTTCCGGCATGTAAACAAGCGCCTCGTAGCAATCCGCGTCAAGGTTAAATTTACCAACATAAGGCTGATATGCGCGCATGCCCCACAGAGGAGAAAGATGACGACACCAAAGATACCATCTATGAGCCCTTAAACAAGACCTACGTCATTTGGCATTAAAATTGTCCTCGGCGCTTTTAATGCAAAGTTAGGGAGAGAGGGCAATCGTCGGTAGATAAAGCCTCCATGATACCACTTCCTGTAACGGAATCAGTTAGTCGTAGCTAGCACGCGGTACCCATATCACGATGTTCACAAGGGGACTTGGAGAACTTCAAATGCAAAACACTCCACCAGTATTATGGAAGTCCGAACATTCCGAGTAGATAACATCGACTTGTACCATATTGTAGCCATGGTAGCGGATATCACGAACAGCACCAAGACAAGCTAACAAAAAAACAAAAAAAACACTGTGGCACTGGCAGCCCAGTGGCCCATGGCCTAGCTTCTTGACATTCATTTGTGTTGCTCATATTTTCATTTTTGGCACATCTGAGCGGGGCCTACGGCTTATCGCCAAGTCCGAACGGCACTCCTTAGAAGCTTTTTCGTAGGCAATTTTTTACTTTCGGGAGTTTGCCATTGCCCGCCGAAAGGGTGATGGCGATTTGAAAAATTGTTGATGACGCATTCAGGAATTGAACCCAGACTTTCTGCGTGATAGTCCAATGAGCTAACTATCGCGCCATCGCCAACGCCTAAGCTAATACTGTGAGGAATTTCGACGTTAGACAGCTACAATCGCAAGAGATCGCCAAACCTTTTCCCGATCGAGTCTCTTTAAATGTCTTTAAAGGTCTCTCGCCCCCAGCATCATCCATGGAAGACCGGTTGCAACAATGCCAGAAGCCATCAGAGATGCCGCTTTTGATGCTGGGTTTCACTAGACCACCACAGCGAAACCTCTGGTTTGATGACGAATGCCAGCAAGCACATGAAGATAAGCAAAACGCACGCAATGCGTGCAAAAAAGCCTATAGCTGCTGACTAGCTCTATAAGCAGAAGAGGAGAGACGAACACCGGCTTCTCAGTAGGAAAAAGGAAGAGCATGAGAAGCCCGCGGCCGAGGAAATTGAGAGATTCTACTCCAGGAATGAGGTTCGGAAGTTTTACCAAATGGTAAAAAAAATGCCACGGAAACACACCCCGAACCGAAGCCTGTAGAGATGAACAAGGGAACATCGTAGTAAAATCGCAGTCGATGCTGAGGATTTGGAAAGACCATTTTTGCAGACAGTATAACGGCGATGACGAACCAAATACTGCTGTCAACCGAATCAACCGAATCAACCTTTCAACCTGGACGATGATGACCAACAATTCTGTCCACCCGACCTGGATGAAGTGAAGATAGCTGTATCTAAGCTGAAGCCCAACAAAGCTGCTGAAGCGGATGGCCTGACTGCCGAGCTCTTTAAAGCGGGAGGCGATGACTTGGTAAGGAGCATACACGAACTCATCTCTAAAATATGCTCAAACGAAAGTATGTTCGATAAACGGAACCTCAGCATTTTTTGTCCGACCCCCAAGAAAGGAGACCCTCTGAACTGCACCAACTGAAGAGGCTACTACAGTCTTCTTAGCATCGCATACAAGATCTTATCTGCCCGCTTTAATGAACGCTTGAAGCCCTTCGTCAAGAACCTGATAAGTACATATCAGTGCGGATTTATCACATGACAGCATCTACAGAGGCGAGCATCCCTGCCAAACTCGTCCAACTGTGCAGGATGATGATATAGAATGCACACTGCTCCATTAAATTCGATAAGCATCTCATCGTGACCTTTGATGCCAGAAACGGATCAAAACAAGATGATGCGCTGATATGCGATTTCTTCAACATCTTACTTCGAAGAATGGTGCAAAACTCACACGTCAACACAAGAGGCACAATCTTTCAAAAGTCCGTCCAATTACTCGCTTACGCCGATGATACGAATATTGACATAACCGGAAGAAAGCAGCGTGATGTCAGTGGCGCCTTTGCATCAAGCATCAAGACGGAAGCGGCAATGCCCAATTGTTGGGCGACTGAGGCCCAGTTCCACTCCGAACTGTAGCGCCACCTTAAGTAAGTAAGTAAGCAATGATAGGCCTTTAGATTTTCGAGCCGACATATCTAGTCTAAAACAAATACGATATACTGCAAAATACTCAAATAATTTTGTTGAAATGAGATGAGTCAGGTTGACAGGCTTAAGAAGCTCTCTGATGATAACATTAATCTCTGATCGTAGTTTAAAAGTACTACAGTTTCCTTTTCTGGATGCTAAGTTAGACGAGGTATTAACAAACCCTCCCTTTACTGAAAGCAACCCCAGTATTGATAGTCAAAACGTAATTTGCCTTGTGGAATACCCGCACTTTCGCAGGATTTTTCGAGTTGGAACGCATGTTGCATCTTAGATAGAGGATGTGCTACCAAGGTAGTCTTATGCATATGAAGCTCGATCATTCTCTCTATGCTCTTCAACACGAAGGATGCCAGACTTATAGGTTAGCATTTTAATCATTTTTATCGATTTCATTCATACGAGTTAAGGCTAATCTTTTTTTCGTACGTATTTCAGTGCCGGGCTAGCAGTGTAGATTCTTTTCAGGGTTACTAACAGCTACCATTTTGTGGCAGGCGAGTTAACTCCATCAACTCTAAATCGTGTTTAAAGGCCCCACCACAACAAAAGTGAGTCTGAAGCATGAGAAATATAGTCTCTTCGTTGGGCTCAATGTAGGTGCCATCAGGTTTTTTAAGTCGTTCCTTTCGCAAAAGGATTAATATTTTCATTAAACGCTTTCATGGAGATGTTTTACCTACCTTGGCAAACCTTATGTAGAGGCTGACAATATTACGTCGAAAAGTATCAGAAAGAGTTTAAGATAATCTGGGTGTAGTCGATCGGAAATCCAATCAGTATTTACGAGTAGTTCCATCAACATGAAACCATATGTTCAATCCGTCGTGCATGAAGGCACTCAAGTAACCAGGAAAGGTTAGTAGGAAGGCATTGTCAAGGAATACATTGTCATAATTATTTTATTCTTTAAGTAAACGACCGATTAGAAAGATTAAAAAAATGTCCACATAGATCATGGGATAGACTATCCAAAAACTGAAAAGTGGTGATTCAGGGGAGTACTTGGCCCGAAAAATGTAACTAAACTCATTGTCGTTAAGGTATGTAACCCTATGTTTGTCTTGCACCCTTGCCCTCTACTATGAAGTAAGATAAGCTGATTGCTTTGAAGTTTCAATCAGTTTGATCTTACTGATGATTACCGCAAAAAGCTACATTTCCAAGGCCAATAAATTGATAAACAAATTTCGAACTCGGCAGATATTTTTTTGCTATTTTTGTTTAAACAATTTGATGATAATTTTTGACATTTCGACTTGCAATGGAGGCAGAGTTGTGCAAATAGCAACTGTAATCTGAAAAATTAGGAAATTATCAATTACTATACGAGATTACTATGTAAACCATTATCTAAAGTAAATAGAGAGTAACCTTCGCTTATCGTCTTTTACATTTTGTTTATTTTATATTTTTAAATAAAAATATAAGCTTACGTAGTCAGTTAGCGCACACAAATAAAAACATTGTAACGTTTGAAAAGATACAAGATTAAAATAATTATTTCACATAGGTGGATACGTTTTTCATATCAGAATTATTTTTTGATTATTTTCTTTTATTTTTCTTATGAATGCGTGTAAATTTAACAGTAAGATGCAAATATATACAATTGTCCTTGCTTAGTACCGGTAGCAAGCATGAGGACATAGGTAACCACCTGACCAATCGAGCAGGCTTATGGAAACTGAGAAAGTTAATGCTAAATCAATCAATCCTAACAACTAACCTGTCCCATACGACAGACACACGATTTAGCAATTAATACGATATTTAGAAGATTTAGATGAAGAAGCATTAAGTGGTGCAAGTGATGAAGGCTATCAGCCGAATGATGACGATGAAGTAAGGACGAGTAAGTTTAGACAAAATCTATATTGATTGAAATTGAAATTATCGATGAAATGGTCAATAATCTATATATAAATACGTGCTGCCTATTTTTGTTGTACACTTTTACACCGTTCTGCTGAACCGAATGACATGATACTTGCACCATTGGAAAGGTAATATCGCGTAGATGTGCACAATGTGTTTTACCAAACCTTGGTAAAACATGTAAAAAATTAGGTTATTTTACATATAGATATAGATATAGATGTTGTAAAATCAGGAATCCAGTGTTGCATAACTTTAGGATCATACATCATTAATAAACTCTCTCACTCTCATTTACGAGTATTACCCCAGTTTCAAACCAGAAGATACGAGAAAGAACTAGAAACCGACAAATGTGGTATAAATACAGGAAGAGGAACAGAGTAGGTTAAGTTGATTTTTGGAAAGCAACAGAAAAGGAGCTTAAGGGCTGAACAGAATGTGAAACTGAAGCTTGAACCTGCATCTGATATCGAACTTTCAAAAGTTCAATACATGTGTAATCTGTATCTCGAAGTTGAATAACACCCAACTTCAACATACAGATTCAGATTGAAGCTTCTTTTTCACATTCTGTTCAGCCCTTAAGTCTTAATAGTGAACGATAAGAGATTTGAATTGTGAGATAGTAGTAAAATTGGGTGTGAATTACTTGGAAGTTATTTTAAATAATAATAAAGTAAGTGTTTTGAAATAGAATAACGTTTTATCATTTCAAACCCTAGCCGAAATATTACAATATTTACAATTTTACGTAGCTTAAGTTGGCCATACACGACGAACATGTTCGTGCGATTTGTTCGTTGACATTTGGCCACACACGACGAACCGATTTGCGGAACATCTCTTTTGCTGTAACTTTCAACGAGAAAAAAACTAGAACGCACACGCGGATGATGCAATTGCATTATTGACAATGTACATATATATGCAAAAACCGAAAGCAAGAAAATATAATAAACAAAGAACACGAGAGAGGATGAAAGAGTGGCTGTATGATAGAAACGATCGCATTCATTCTAAATTGTTGAGAAAATTAGAAATGTCTGCACCAGAAGATTTTTAAAAATTTCTTAGAATGGATTCAGAAACTTAAATTGAATTGCTGAGTTTGGTCGGTCCAGTTATTGGAAAACAAAACATACAGAGACTATCAGCAACTTTAAGATTCCTCGCAACTGGACAAAGTTTCGAGGAACTAAAGTTTTAATATTTCTAAGAATTTTGAACAACGCCACAAACGGCGAACATGCTCGCGAACTGATCAACAAATTTTGAAAATTTTCATAAGCATTGGATCGGTTCGTCAAGAGCACCACAAACGTCGAACAAGACCATGAACACGAACAGATCGCCCGAACATGTTTATCGTGTATGGCCAGCTTAACTGAGAGAAAAAACAAAAAACTTTCTCAAGTCTGCTTGCCCTTGAAAGTCAATAGTAAAGAACAGGAAATATGCTAGGAATAAGCGTACAGTCGAAGCGTTTTTGTGCATGTGGTTCTACATAAGGAATTTGTTTGACTGCCTTGACTTATGAAATGTATTGTTTTGTTTTTTATGTAATTTTGTGAAAGTCACCCGTCGTACAAAAAACCAACAAAAACGTCTCATTAGATCAAATAGCGCAGATCTATTGCTCTGTTTCAAATTTCAAATCCCATTTAATTTTGCCTCATTAAGAAAGCATACGATAGTCTGCCCCCGTCATTTTTTTCTCATGTAAATTGTTGATGGCAACGATTAGTATAAGGCCTCGTAGAAGTAGCATCTTCCGACAGGTGCTGGTTCTTTAAATGACGAGAATGAGCCTCTGCAGCCGAACATCTTGCAGCTCTGCTAATAAGTCCTACTTCACGCCTCCCCGTGGCGCCATCTGGGAATCTCACTAGAGGTTGCGAAGTGAAGGAGGCAAATGGCGAGTTTCCTGCGCCATTAACCAGGATTAGTGTCGGAAAAACAAAACAAGACCTTATCCGGGCTACTCCGACATATTTGGAGCTCAGGCTGGAAAGGATTTCCAGGACTTAGTCAGGGTCTTGGAAAAGAGATGGTGGCGGACGAGCCCTATATGGGCCAACGGCAGCGCTCACATCCCGGAACGGGTTACTGGCTTCGGTGTAACCGACCCCTCGTCCTAGGGGCATTAAAAATGGAACTGGTCCTCCAGGTTGGAGGTTGTGCCGCCGGGGTAACTGCCCGGCCATTTAAAAAAAAGGAAGTTACGAAGCATCAACAAGCCTCGGATATGGACGGACCACGTGCAGCCGAGCAACTAGCGGAGGCCCTAGACTGCTGCAAAGCAGACATAACCGCCATCCAAGAAATGCGATGGGATGGGCCGGACAAAAAGAAGATGAAAAACTGCGACATCTACTACGGCAATTGCTATCGACGGCAAAAGCAGCGCTTATTTGGATGCGGATTTGTTGTCGGAGGCAGACTAAGACGAGAAGTCCTCAGCTTCCGGCATGTGAGCGAGCGCCTCGTAGCAATCCGCATTAAGGCTAAATTCGCCAACATAAGCCTTATATGCGCGCATGCCCCCACAGAGGAGAAAGATGACGACACCAAGGATGCCTTCTACGAGCTCCTCAACAAGACCTACGAGCAATGCCCTAGCTATGACATTAAAATTGTCCTCGGTGATTTTAATGCAAAGCTAGGAAAAGAGGGTATCTTTGGTGGAACAATCGGAAAATATAGCCTGCACAACACCACCTCCGATAACGGATTCAGGCTAATCGACTTTGCGGCGGGGCGAAACATTTTCATGGCTAGCACGGGGTTCCCACATCTCGACATACACAAGGGGACTTGGAGAACTCCTGATCAATCAACCGTCAACCAAATTGATCACATTGCGATCGACGCAAGACACTCCTCCAGGATTATGGATGTCCGTACGTTCCGAGGAGCCAACATCGACTCGGACCAATACCTTGTTGTAACCAAGGTACGGTTGCGGATATCCCAAACTACGCCAAGACAAACTAATGCTGTGAGAAAATTCGACGTCAGATGGCTACAATCGCAAGAGATCGCCAAGTCCTTTTCCGATCGAGTGTCTCTTTATCTCTTAAGAGGTCTCTTAAGACACTGCCAAAACGCCATCAGAGATGCCGCTTCTGATGTGCTGGGTTTCACTCGTCCACCACAACGAAACCCCTGGTTCGATGATGAATGCCGGCAAGCACATGCAGCTAAGCAAGATGCCTATAACGCGGCGCTGCTTAGAAAGACCAGAGCTGCTCATGAGCTCTATGAGCGGAAGAGGAGAGACGAGCACCGGCTTCTCAGGAGGAAGAAGAAAGAGCATGAGAAGCGCGCGATCGAGGAAATTGAGAGATGCTACTCCAGGAATGAGGTTCGGAAGTTTTACCAAAAGGTGAAAATAACATGTCGCGGAAACAAACCTCGAACCGAAGCCTGTAGAGATGAACAAGGGAACATCGTAGTAGAATAGCAGTCGATGCTGAGGATTTGGAAAAATCATTTCTGCAGACTGTATAACGGCGATGACGGACCAAATACCGCTGTCAGGCAGAATCAACCTTTCAACCCTGACGATGATGACCAACAATTCCGTCCACCCGACCTGGATGAAGTGAAGATAGCTATATCGAAGCTTAAGTCCAACAAAGCTGCTGGAGCGGATGGCCTGACTGCCGAGCTCTTCAAAGCAGCAGGCGATGACTTGGTAAGGAGCATACACCAACTCATCTGTAAAATATGGTCGGACGAAAGTATGCTCGATGAATGGAACCTCAGCATTGTTTGTCCGATTCTCAAGAAAGGAGACCCTCTGAACTGCGCCATCTGCAGAGGCATAAGTCTCATTAACATCGCTTACAAGATCTTATCTGCCGTATTGTGTGAACGCTTGAAGCCGTTCGTCAACAAACTGATAGGTCCATATCAGTGTGGCTTCATGCCAGGGAAGTCCACCATCGACCAAATATTCACAGTACGGCAGATCTTGGAGAAGACCCATGAGCTTCAGATCGGTACACCCCACCTATTCATCGATTTTAAGGCCACGTATGACAGTATCTATAGAGACGGGCTATAGAGAACAATATCTAGTTTTGGCATCCCTGCCAAACTCGTCCGTCTGTGCAGGATGACGATGGAGAATGCACGCTGCTCCATCAAGGTCGGTAAAGATCTCACCGAGACCTTTGATGTCCAGAAAGGATTTAGACAAGGCGATGCGCTGTCATGCGATTTTTTCAACATCGTACTTGAAAGAATAGTGCAAAACTCACGAGCAAACACAAGAGGCACTATCTTTCAAAAGTCCGTCCAACTACTCGCATACGCCGACGATATTGACATAATCGGAAGAAAGCAGCGTGATGTCAGTGGCGCTTTCGTGAGTATTGAGACGGAAGCGGCGAAAATGGGTTTAGCGGTCAATGAGGGCAAGACCAAGTATATGCTGTCAAGCAAAAAGGACAACCAACACCGAAGTCTCGGACAGAACGTCACCCTCAACAGATATAACTTTGAGGTAGTTAAGGACTTTGTCTACCTAGGCTCCGCTATAAATACAGACAACGACACCAGCGCTGATATCAAGCGAAGAATAACTCTTGCCAACCGCTGTTTCTTTGGGTTAAGAAGGCAATTGAGTAGCAATGCCCTCTCTCGGACAACGAAAGTCACCATTTATAAGACTTTAATAATCCCGGTCCTGCTCTATGGCGCAGAGGCATGGACATTATCAAAAATGGATGAGGGTGTTCTTGGTTGCTTCGAGAGAAAAATTCTTCGGACGATCTTCGGTCCCGTCTGCATTGACGGTGAGTGGAGGAGGAGATACAACGACGAACTGTATGGACTGTACAGCGACATGGACCTAGCCAGAAGAGTGAAGATCCAAAGACTGAGATGGCTGGGTCATGTAGAGCGCATGGACACCAATGCTCCGGTCCGAAAAGTCTTCGAATCCGCCCCCGAGGGACAGCGCAGTAGAGGAAGGCCAAGACTCAGGTGGCGCACGCAAGTGGAAGAGGACCTCAGCCAACTTAGCGTGCGAAACTGGAGGCAGCTAGCCAGGGATCGAGCTGGCTGGAGAAGCTTGTTGACTGAGGCCCAGGTCCACCCCGGACTGTAGCGCCACCTAAAGTAAGTAAGTAAGTAAATTGAAATGTCCCAGAAGCTTTTTTATGAGTAAGTTTTCTCTCTCCCCAGACTGCATATTTGCATTTGATGATATAAAAAAACAGTATGCGAGTATATACGAATATTTTGACCATTCAGTTTAAGTCACACTATTCAACCATGGCAATTAGCTGACGTAGAAGGCGCTTCTCTAACTTCCATCGACTTCAAGCAATATGTTAATGCACATTTAGTCAGACCTCCAAGGTTATTTATGGATGCTGTAGCATCGAAGCAAAATTGTACGAATTATTGAAATCATAGTTTATTTATGAATGTTGTGCCAGACTGGATTAAAAATATTTAATTACTTTGCTTATAAGGGTGAGAATGTACTTTTTAATTAAGAAGTACAGTTAAAATATTTGTTAACAAAAATAAACTTTTTAGCGTTGCACATTTATGAAAAAAAGTTGTATTTTTTAATTTTATTTCACAAAAACCCTGTTGCAATGTTTCAGAAAATATTGTGCAGTGAACCTACTGTTCGATTCATATATTGTGTGCACGACAACTGTTGCTTTTGTGAATCTGCGAATTTCGGCGACGGACGAGCCTAGTACTAATTAATACGCTCAGTTGTTGAAGGAAGTACGTACTGCACAATTCAGTCGAATGAATCAAAACGTTAGTGGAGAAGATTTGAAAACAGTGTTTTGGGAAATTACGTATGTATACGGTTCTCAATCCTAAACCGTTAATTGAACACTGTGCTGGTAATTGGACGTTCTTTATTATAATCCTCTTATGCATCGAATAAATATGTCATACAACAAGTTCACCTCAATTCTTAGATGTTGGCACTTTACAGAAGTCCAAATAGGTGTTGTTGGACGAACAAAGGACTCACTAAATAGATCCACTTGTATATTAAGTGATGTACGAGTATAATCTTCCAAGGGGGAGAGTACGATAACTTTGGCACCAAGAATTGATAACAGTATTTTGTATAAGGGTTAAAAACTAGCATATTTTACTATGGGAGGGGGGGTCTATCTCGCCCCGTTTAAGAGTTAGGGGCAATTTTAGAAAAAAAAAATGACTTAAAATGGGAAAGAAATAATTAAAAGAAACAACGTCAACACTTATAATAAAGTACTGTACAGGATTTGAAAGACTAAAATTTGCTCTTTAATATAAAATTTACATCAAATTATTCGTGTGAATAGTTTTTGAATAATTCGCATTCAAACTTAAATTTTTGGTTAAAAATGAAAACATTTTTTTTTTTTAAATCAATATTATTCAAAATTGTGAGATGATGTGCCCAATTGGTTTTTTGTATTCAATGCGCGTATTAATTCTGAATCGAACACAAAAAACCGCATGGCTTTATATCTTCTAGTTTTTGAGAAAATTGAAAATTACTAAAACTATTTTTTATAAGACGTTTTTTTTTTAGTACGAGTATCTATGGTGATCTCACTTTGAGGATTAATATTGATGATAGGGTCATCTTTGTAAGTAAATTACAGCAAATCATTTAGCGTGACCCAGAATGCACCACGAGGAGGTAGATTTGCAATGCAAATTTTGCATTGCATTCCGTAGTAGTAGTAGGGAACATTTTCTCAATACCTATCTATTGACATTCGCTGTCGGTACAAATACGACTGCTGTTGGGGTTAGCGTATTTGTGTATATAAGGCCAGAAGTCTTCTTTACTTTTGGAGTTCACTTTAAAGAAGCGTCCGACCTTATCTTCTTTACAAAATAACCCCAACACTACGATTTTCATTTGTTCGGTTACACGGCCTCTGTGGTATTTCCTTTTCGTAAGAAACATAATGCGAATTAGTGAAACTTTGTTATTAATGGGAACTTTGTAATTTTGTGATGAGTACTGTGGATGAAGAGTATTGATGACATAGGCGTCTGCCTGACGAAAAGCACATACCCCGAGCGAAGCAACGAAGTTGCGTGAGCGGGACCTACCGTCTGCGGAAAGAGAGTTGAAATTCCTTAATCCCGCGAAGCGGGTAACCCGCGTACTCTTAATTAAGAAAACTATTGATATAAGCATCTGCGAGATGTTTAACCCTCTCATGCCCGCTGTTGCATATACGCAACATTGTATTTATGAGCCTCTAACTACCGTTATTTTAAATTTTTTGTTTTGAACCGTTCGCAGAAATATAGCTGCATGTTTTGAGTGAGCTTACACCTAATTGTTCGGTAGTCAGCTGCACATGCGTTCAGTTAGTAGCTATTCTCCCGAGAGCGTAGTTGACAAATTCATTGTGCAAAAAAACGTGGTTTTAAAAAAGTGTTAAAAAACATTTAAATAATTACTTCATCCTAAAACCAAGTTCAACAACTAAATAAAGAAAGGTAAGTGAGTATTTAAAAAAAAAACCCGCATGAAAATATTATATAGTTTGTTTCTAATAATTTTGTGAATGTTGTGTTGCGTATATGCAACATTGGTCTATTGTGGTAATTTTCAAAAAATAAATTTTTTTTTTGTATGTAGATTGTAAGATGCGCCCAAAAGGTCTGACTCAAGCTCTGATTGGGATGATTCGGCTGACGAGGAATATGAAGAAGAAGAAGATCGAAATATGGACGAAATTATTGAAGAAACTTTGAAAAATTTGGATAACAGAGCTGAAAATGTGAGTGTTGGTTTGATTGATCAATTTATTGAAAGCGAAAATGATGGGGATTTGAATGAAAATGAAAATGTTGTACAGGAGGTGATGGAAAAAATTGATTTGAAGAGTTTGAAGTGGAGAAGTGCCGAGTTTATGGAAAGCGAGACCACTTGGAAAAGTGAATTATGCAGCAATTTGGTGAAAAACCCCATCCAATATTTTAGTACTTTCTTTGCGGATGAACTGTGGCAGAAAATATGTGATGAAACAAATTTATATGCTATGCAAACGAAGGGCATAGAATTGAAATGCACTGTGCCTGAAATGAAAAGGTTTGTTGGCATACTTCTTTACCTTGCAGTTGTGAAAATACCAGCTTATAGAATGGCGTGGGCGGCCAATTTCAAACTAGCAGCCGTTGCAAATGCATTACCAAGAAACAGATTTGAAAAAATTAAACAGTTTTTCCATTTGAACGATAATTCTAAACAGCCTCAGAAGGGAACACCTGAATATGACAAGTTGTACAAGGCTCGGCCTTTGTTGGACGCCATAAAAAAAAAATTCAATGAAATTTCGCAGGAAGAATTCCAAAGTATAGATGAGCAAATGATTGCATATAAAGGTCAACATAGTTTGAAACAATATCTTCCAATGAAGCCCCACAAGTGGGGTTTCAAAATGTTTACGAGAGCTGGTGTATCTGGGACTATATACGATTTTACTCTGTACATTGGAGAAGGAACGTGCAAGACTTATGGCTTGGGCATTTCATCAGATATCGTGCTATTTTTATCATCCAATTTGCCAGTAAACCAAAATTTCAAACTGTTTTTTGACAATTGGTTTTCGTCAATAAGCTTGATGATTGCTCTGAAAGAAAAGGGCATATTGGCCGTTGGTACAATTAGAAGCAACCGATTGAAAAATTGTGCTCTATTCAGTGAGAAAGACCTTTAAAAACGAGGACGAGGATCAAGCGATTTCAAATATGAAGCAACGAACAACTTGATTGCTTGTCGTTGGTATGATAATAAGAGCGTACAATTAGTTTCAAATTATGCAGGTAAGAACCCAATGAGTGAATGCAACAGATGGTGCCGCAAAGAGAAGAAGTTTATAACTATACCTCGTCCAGGTATCAAAATCAACCACCGCTCAAATAAATGGTACATGCGCATAGTATACTGGTGCATAAATTCAAGTTTAGTAAACAGTTGGTTGTTGTACCGCAGAGACATCATACATACAGACGGCGAATTGAAGCATATGCCGCTCATAAATTTTCAATTGGATGTTGCTTCTGAGCTTTTGAACGCAAGTCAAAGTAAAGTTGTCGCCATCATCCCCATCATCACCAGCTCCATCACCACCAGCTCCATCTTCACCAGCTGCATCATCACCAGCTCCATCATCACCAGCTCCATCATCACCAGCTCCATCATCACCAGCTCCTTCTACGGGCTCTGAATCAAACCCCTATAAAAGAGCTTATGTTGCAGACCCAGCAAAATCACTACGACTTGATGGTAATAACCATTTGCCGGAATGGGGAAAAAGAGGAAGATGTAGAGTATGCAGCACTGGGTTTCCAAGCTGTAAATGCAGCAAATGTAATGTGCACTTGAGCTCCAATCCCCAAAAAAATTGTTTTGTGTCCTATCATACATAAATATAAATAAACGGCATTTGAAAAAAAAAATCAACTTGTCTTTAAATATATAGCACCATTGCCCAATGTTGCATATACGCAACATCCTGTAGCTCTTGAACCAGGACACCTAGGACAATGAAATTTTTGTCAGTTGATATTGAGGTCAACTCTAGCTTATATGTCTACTCAAAAAAATTTTAGCCACGCCCATTTTAATTCGGGCATGGGAGGGTTAAATAATACTCATTAACTTATTCAATGGAAGACTACGTACATAAATGCCAAAAAACAAAACAAAAGTAGTAATTTCAATTTCAATTTGCTCAAAAACTAGAGGACATAAAGCCATGCGGTTTCTTGTGTTCGATTCAAAACTAATACGTGCATTGAATACAAAAAACCAATTTTACACATTATTTCACAAATTTGAGTAATATTGTTAAAAAAAATTTTTTTTTTTTAATTTTTTACCAAAAATTTGAGTTTGAATGTGAATTATTTAAAAACTATTCAGACGAATAATTTGATGTAGATTTTGTATTAAAGAACAAGTTTCGGGCTTTCATATTCTGTATAGTACTTTATTGAAAGTGTTGCCGTTGTTTTTTAATAATTTTTTCCCCATCTTAAGTAATTTTTTTCTAAAATTGCCCCTAACTCCTAAACGGGACAAGATGGACACCCCCCTCCCATAGTAAAAAAAATGCTAGTTTTTAACTCCTCTACAAAATACCGTTATCAATTCTTGACGCCAAAGTTATCGTACTCGTGACTTCCTAGTCTTTACATACCGTCCTATATTATAGTCGTTGATGAGCTTATGGTCAAATTTCATGAAAAGCTGATTATAAGACCGTATAACCCAGTGAAAACAGATCACTATGGGATGAAAATATATAAGGCTTGTACAATTAACAGTTACACATGGTCCTATCGAATGGAACAAAGCCAAGAAACAGTGCACGGGTGCCTGCCTGATTGACTTGGAGAAGGCTTTCGATACCGTATGGTTAGAGGGACTCTTCTACAAGTTGGACAGACTGGGCATTAGTAAACCACTGCTGTATATTCTTTTCAATGTGCTCACCGATAGACAGTTCATCGTAAACAATGGCGATGTGACTTCTACTGGTATATTCAACATTAAAAACGGTCTGCAACAAGGTGCGGTCAATTCGCCAATCCTTTTCAACATTTACACAAGTGATCTGATAGGTTCACTTCACCATGCCATAGCGTACGCAGACGACTTAATGGCGTACAGATCAGATCCAAAGATTGAGGTTATAAACATTCTTTTGCAACGTGACTTCGATAAAATTAAAAAATATTGCGACGACTGGAAGTTGAAGATCAACTTTCAGAAGTCGGAAACCATTCTGTTTAGGACGCCTTTGTCTGGGGCCTATATTTTAACAAACATATAGATTTTGCTCTTGCCAGAGCCAGAGGTGCTTTTGCCCTTACAAAGAGGCTGTTTTATAGCAGGCAACTCGATGCGAGGGTAAAGGTGATCTGCTACATGGCCCTTATTCGGCCTATGCTTACATTTGGTTGTCCCGTGTGGTTCAACGTGAGAGCAAGTCTTTTGGAAAAGATTCAAGTGTTTGAAAAGCCTTGTCTTAGGACTTGTCTTCACCTATACAGAACACCAGAGTCTGAGTACATAAAATTCTATCCTAATGAGGTCTTGTACAATAGGGCGAACCTAATACGAGTGGACAAATTTTGTTATTAAGTTGATTTGAAGGCACATTGCAAGAGCAATGACCTCGTCGAACAACCTGATATCTGGGGCTTAATACCCCAATTATTTGTATCATGAGAGAGTTCGCTTTGACGGCTTTATTCGTTCAGAAGCGTTCCTCTACCTCGACAAACAAGGTCTGATCCAGGATAGATTAGCGGTGTCGTTAATCTTCCACATCGCTCGAACAGCTGCGGACAGGCGACTCAACTACGACAGAGACGTCGCACACGGCAGTGCGGAGCGTCTCCGGTTTAGTAGGGCGGTAGGGAGTCGCGACATGAGGGATGTTGCTCGGCAGCACCAACAATTTTGGTGGCTTGCAGAAGAAGGGGAAGCTCCGTTGTCGAATTCTCCCAATACTAGGTAGCTTCGTTAGGGAGCAGAGTGGGTCTGCCTATTTTTAGACATGGCCGACTTACATAGGTTTAGGTAGGGTTAAGGTAGTTTTAAGAGTAAAAATTATAAAAACAAAAAAAAAATAAAAATAAATAAAAACTTAGAGATGGGTACCCTTCTGGTAGTTTTTCTAAACAAAAAAAAAATTTGTACATTACAATTAGATAGATTAAGTAGGCTAAGTAGGTTATTTAGATTAAGATTTATATTCAGGTATTTTTAAGTTTTATAATAAGATTAAACAACAAAAAAAAGTCCGTATACTAAGTTTTTTTTTTAAAATAAAATAAATTTTCTTAGTTTTAGCTTTAATTAATGTAGAAATTAAAATATGGTGTAAGGATCGTCGAAAGACATTTAGACTAAGAATTATGTTTAACCTAGAGTGCCCGCATGGGGCCAGTAAGTTACAATAAGATAGTTTTAAGTTAATTAAGCTAATTTTTAAGCGTTTTTTTGTATAGCTTGTAAGAATTTCTGAATTTAAATTAATAAAAATGCATTTAAAATGAAAAAAATGAAAAAGTGGTCCTATCAAATTTATTCCGGAATATCTCATCAGTAAGAGGGTCTCAATAAACCTGGTTCAACAGTGGTAAAGGTTATAGAACCGCTTCTAGATGAAGCTCGTATTATTGTTGGTGACAACTATTATACCAGTTTATCGTTGGCGTAAAATCAGATTCAATAATCCACTACAATGAGGTCAAAAAAGGTATTGATATATATTGACCAACTTGCTTCATTCCATTCTCCTTTACATAAAAGATTGACTTGGTATTGATAAAGAGATAGCGATAAAGAGATAGCGATCGATTTACTATTTCAAGTCGCCGTTATTAATACTAGATGCATATACAACGAGTTGGCAGATGGGCCTAAGCTGACTGTTTTACAAATTCAAGAACATTTAATCCGACATTTTCTTGGATCAGCAGCACCAACTATAGAAAATAACCTTCCTTAAAGATCCTCAATTTCCTCTAGTAATTCTCGGCATAGTCTGCAAGAAATTTAACGAAATGTAGGCAATAAACTCGTAAGAAAAAGATGCACCGGGTGCTATATCAAATTGAAATATTAAGGGTTACTGGCCAGAAAAGCGAAGCAAGTGCACACTGAGTGCGAAATGTGTAAAAAGGCATTCTGTCTAGATTGTTATAATGAGAAGCATGCTTGATTTTTTTTCACATTCTTTTACGAATAAAAACATTATCTTTTGTATTTGAGTTTTATTTATTGCATTCCTCTTCTACTGGCAAAAGGACAACTTTCAGGAAAAAATTGCGAAAAAGATTAAGTTTTTTGCTATACGTAGACGTACACGTTTAATTAAAAGAAATGTCTCGTCACATTCATAACAAAAAATCTGTCCAAAAATTTATACAAAAGTCACATGTGACTCCTGACATTATTTTAATACGCTCTCGTGAGTCATATATGACTCATTGGACAGGGAAGTTGCTAAAGTAGACTACACACTATCATTTTTCAAATGACATTCTTGTTGGAATGGTGTTAAAATGATAGTGTGTGACTTGGAAAGAAGAATGACGATTAAAATGATGGCTATAATGATGATGGGTTGAAATTTTTTCTGGATTTTGTAGGAATGACGAAACATGATGCATTACCGAACACAGACGAAGTTAATAACAAAACCCTCATCTCTAAGAATGTTTTTGTTATTAAAGAGCAATAAAAATCGTCATATATACACAAGCGAAATAATGAGAAATGATAGCGAATGTCATTTCAAAAATGATAGTGCGTAGCCTACTTAAAAAATGCACTTCTTTAATGTGCACCAGCAATAAGTATAGCTTCGTAGGAGGATTAACTCATCTCAGAGCACTTATAAGGCAATGCGGCACATACAGAACCATCTTAGAGGATGTAATCAACATGACAGTCGTACAATTGTTTATTAGCTGAAGGCCAAAATATCTGCGTAGGGCCAAAGAAGAAATTATGAAGAAATCCACCCACTCCAGCTATGGGTTCATATCTCTTAGAAGCGCTTTGATGGCCGCTAAACTTGTGCAAGAAAAAAAAAAATTGATCGCCACGTAATTTTTGGGGTATTCGTGATTCCTTTGCGATTTAAAACAGAAATTCTCCCTAAAGTAAGAAAAAAACAAAAACTTTTATACTGATTTTGGTTACTGAGATATAGGACGTGTCCAGGATATTATTTGCCACCCACAGGCTTTTGTAAGAGCTCTACAGCATATTGGAGAGTGAATATTAAACGGTCCTTGAAAATCTATATCAGGTGTAAAGAAGGGCTGCGTTTACTGAATGTGCTGGGATGGTAAATTTTCATGTAACTATTGCGGAATTTATGGACCAGCCTTGTAGCAAAGAAGGCATTTGCTGATGACCTTTCTCATGGTATAATATACTCACTGCCAACTGGGTTAAACTCCATTGTGAGTGCAGCAAATAAAGCGTGACTCCCAGCATGCATATTCTTAACCTTGTAAGTGCCGGGGATCGAGCCACGGACTTCCAATGAGCTAGCCATCGCGTCACCGCCACCACCGTTTTATTTTCTTTTTTTGTTGTCCTACAGAACATGGTTTCCCTGGTAACTCTATAAAAGTTACATTTTAAATGAATTTGTTCGTGGTAGGTATATTGAGTATTTATCAACTGAAGGGTTTGTCTGATCAGAATCAATTACAACTCGGTGACTTCATTTAGTTTCGATGTTGATGCCTACAAACGAGTCAGTTTGCGTCTGCACTTAATGGATGCGCTTAGTTGACTACATTATCATATATTGTCGCAAGCAAACTCAGCCCTTTAGCTTTATCGTGCACTCATCGATAGATTGGAACTATCCACTTGCAGCTATGTACATCACACAATCCCGACACAAAGTTCCACCTCATCATCGTCATCGTTCCCATGTTCAGAAACAAACTCGTAGTCGCGTGGAATTTCTGTCAAGAACTCATTGAGATAATCGTCATCCATAGTTTCGAACTCCTGAATCTGTGGATGACAAATTCCTAGTGGCTGGCTCACAACATCGCAATATTTGCTCCTTCCACTTCTTTATGTATTATATTCAAAACATATTTTAAAGCGTAGTGCGTATGGAGCTTGTATTTCACCAGCAATATATGGAAACAACGGCGTGTTACTGGCAATATTTTTTATTAAAAAAATTTATGCAATTTTTAGACGTAGTTAAGCGAGGTTCTTACGATTGAGGTAAATGAATGAGCCCTAGAAATAGGATAATCGGATATTTATGGTGGTATTTTGGTTTTATAGACGGGGTACACGGTATGCTGCAAGAATTAAATATGGAAAACTTTTCTTAAGAATGTCACTTTACGTCCACTGTACCTTAGGTTTAGCCAACTAAAGGCCTACATTTCCGCGATGTCTTACCGTTGGAGTTTGCGCATTGTGTAATTTTCAAAAGATAACCGCCTCATACACCGTTTCAAAACACACGCGGAAAGAACAGTAAAGGTTCTTAATCGGTAAATTTAAAAATATATACATAAGTAGCCGAATATAAAAGAAGGGTAGGTACTTATCTCATTTGGAATTTTCCTGCTTATGCGGGGTTTCTCTATAACTGGGGTTTGTAGAAAGCTGTATCCAACGTAATCATTTATCTTTCATCCTCTCAAATTTGTTGGATGTTGTAGTTATGTTTGATTTTGATTTACAATTACGTTGGTGTGTTCCTCATCACAATCAGTCTCCATTAACTGTGTGGTTCGTGTTCTTGTCTTTGTTCGTTCCCGTCCTCGTTATTTTTATGGTTTGTCTTCCTTTTCTTCCTCCCCGTTGTCCTTTGTATCAGTTTAGTTTTCGTTCCCTTTCTTTGTTGGGTCTTGCCACTCAGGCGATTGTCCTACGTATTTTTCATGGGGTTGGGGACTTTTACGGAAGGCAAACAGACAATAAATGAAAAAGGATTTGTGGGTAATATTTGCTGTTGCGTGCAACGACTGAAACGATTCGGAAGATCGGCCGGCTTCAGTTCTTGTACAAATTGAATTTTGTATGGTTTTAACCCGAATATAATAAGTTTTTGCATACGACAAGCCAAACTGTTTGGAAAGGCACATATTCGAATAATCAGGTTCATCTCATACACACTTCCTTATCGTCGCAATAGTAACTGCAACATGTTGACCAGCTATTTCCTTCCAAAATTCAATGAATTGGGTTTGGATAATCTCTGGTTTCAGGAAGATAGTGCTACCGCCCTCACAAGCCAGCAATCAATCATTGATGTATATGCCTTAGAAGGGTAGACTAGGGACACTTATTATATTGTTACGAAAAGTAAAAAGGCAGATTAAAGATCCTCAAAGATATCTCGGTAATAACTTTCAATCTCCGAGTCGTCCAGGGGTGGAATCGGCTAAGTTGATAGTTGATAGTCGTAAGTTCATTGTTGTTTTTGATTATCAACTATTCCTTGCTCTGTGTAACTGTGTAAAACGATAATCAAATTATTCTTCAGTCTTTGCAACGAAACACAATTTCCTATTTCCATTTCGCTTCAAGCCTGATGAACTTAACACACGTAAAAAGTCCGTTTTGAAATTTTCATATTGGCCTCATGGGTCAATTTTCATGTGCGTGAGGTGATTTTTGTAAATTTAAGTACAACAAATTTAGCAAAATAAATTTAAATACTAACTACAATTTGATTAAATTTTTTATCTCTAGGGACATAGCTAACAAAAATCAGGTCACAATGTTAGCTAGATAGTTCTTCTTAGGTGGCGCTACAATCCGGGGTGAACCTGGGCCTCAGCCAACAAGCCTCTCCAGCTGACACGATCTTCCGCCAGGTGCTCCCATTGGTGCTGCATTGATTGGGGTCTCCTTCCACTTGTTCGCACCATTGAAGATTCGGCCGTCCAGAGGATTATTCGCGCCACGATCGGGAAGTGTATCCAAAACGCAACCCCCAACTTAGAGGGTCAGTTCGTTAGATTTTCGCAAGGATAAAGTGGGGTGTCAGTATCATACTTCGGGGATATGTAAGCTGTCGTTAGTTCATGATAGAGCTCGTCCGCCACTATCATTTTTCTAGAACCCCGACTTGTCCTGGAAATTCTTATGGACCTGGGCTCAAGATACGAGTATGTTGAAGTAGCTCGCATACGGTTTCACCGTCCGATTTTTGTCACGCCCGTTGAATGTATCTCAGAGGTTTCTCCTCCGTAGGCATTTCTTCTTAGGATAGCAGAATCAGCCTAGTTTGGTATAGGCCACGCGGACTGGAGTTCACCATGCTGTGCCCTCGCAATAACACATGTACTATACAATCAGACTAAGCATGCTCACCGTTAGTTCACTATAAATAGTTATGCAGGTGGTACCACGAGGAGGTGAAGATGCTATTTTGTCCGTAGATACCCAGACTTGGCGACGTCGTACAACACCATGTCGAGCGTTGGAGAAAGCCCCCTAAAACAACAGTGGGATATATTTATCAACGGTGCCCAACACCGTACACAGAAGGAGCCAAACAAGAGCCGTCTACGATTGTCAACAAAACCTTCCTTAGAGCAATCATCTGAAGATTAGCGGTGCCTGCAACCGTAAATAAAAATCATCAGAGATGATCACATGCATGCAAGTACATTCCATTCCATTTCATAGTGCGCTGGATAGCGGTGGTTGCGACCGAGATGTCGTGTTGATGAGCTTGGCACACAAAAGAGCCGATACGATGACAAGGATTTCGTTTTCCCTTCAATTTGTTTTCGTTCTTCAACCAGTGCGGTTATCTTATGTAAAATACAGTCCACAAATAAATTTAATTGTATCAAAGTGATGGCGATGGCGCGATAGTTAGCTCATTGGACTATCACGCAGACAGTCTGGGTTCGATTCCTGGCTGGGTCACCAACAATTTTTCAAATCGCCATCACCCTTTCGGCGGGCAATGGCAAACTCCCGAAAGTAAAAAATTGCCTACGAAAAAGCTTCTAAGGAGTGCTGTTCGGACTCGGCGATAAACCGTAGGCCCCACTCAGATGTGATTAAAAATGACAACATGAGCAACACAAATGAGTGTCATGAAGCTAGGCCATGGCCCATACCGGGCTGCCAGCGCCACAGTGTTTTTTTTTTTTTGTTTTTTTTAAAGTGTTTTTATGATTATTCTTTTTTTCTTTGAGCTATCTGAACAATAAGAGTTGCGTTCTAATTGATAATATTGTTTTTTTACAATATTATGTTAGATTGGCAGCTAAGTCATTCCTGATGGTTTCTATTTTTGTTGTTAAAATTATGACTCGGACTTTTTTGTGAGGAAAAGGAATATTATATGCCCAACATTGTTTTTAATTCACTGAACTTTAATGACCTAAAATTGTACCGACTAGCAAATAATGTGGAATGAAAACTTTGAAAACGACTACTAAATAGCTATCACACAAAATGAGAGTTCGAAAACAACTATCAACTTGGTATTCGACTCACGCACAGAAAATCATTTGATTTTAGACAATTATTAGTATTCGATTATTTTCTTGATAATTTCAAATTAATCTTTGAGATATTCCCCATTCTGTCTGGTCACCAATAATCGATAATCCACGAATTTTTTTGACTATAATTTAATTTAGCAAAACATAAACCAAATCCGTAAACCGAAACGAAATGACAGTAATTTTACTATCGAAATGTTATGTTGCTTACTGGAATTCTAACAAACAAGTGAGAACTGCTTGTATATACAATAAATGAAAAAAAAAAAACACCTTATCACCCATCAGATACATAAGCAATTTTATGCCACTAATTTGTCAAAAACGATTTTTTAGTTTTTAGCCGCCCAGAACTTTGTCAGCGTCATTTCATCTAATTTGCCGGCTTCTGATTTCCAAATCGCACCATTTCGTGCACTCTCAATAGCTTTAACTAAACAAGAGCCACACTGATCAGCTGTCTGACTTCGTGCATCCATAATTGAATCAAGGAGTTTTGCTGAATATGAAAACGTGAACGCTTCAATACTGGGGCTGACTACCATAGGAGTCCATGTTAAGCTTGGACAAAAAGCCATCATCATAATTCCAGTCCGTTGGTAGTAGTATTCATCCTAAGGGGATACATTGATACATGTACATACATATATAGATTGGTATAATAGAGTTAATCTTTTATTTACTGAAAGCGATCTCGTAAATCCAATGACACCGTGTTTTGTAGCACTATAAACAGCAACCGGTGGACCTGGTTCAAGGCCTAGAATTGATGCGACATTCACTATAACACCACCACGACCAGCAAGCGATTTATCCATGTATGGAACAGCGATAAGAACCGTGTTGATTAGGCCAATCTGAAAATAAACAAATAAAATATATTTCTGTTCTGTAACTCAGAAAACTCGAAAACAAGATATCACCAACCAAATTAATAGTGACAGTCATTTCGACCATCTTTTCATTTGCTACTCCACTTCCATTGACTAAGACATCGATGTATTTAATCCTCTCTACAGTTTCTTTAAGACTTTTTTCAATACTCTCCTTGTTGCACAGATCGATTTTAAACCAAAATACTTCAACTGATGGATTTAATGTCTTTAATCCGTTTAAAAGATCCAGTTTTTCTTCAATGTCCAGGATGACCAATTTCTGTTGAGAAAAAAAATCATTAATCATTTGATTTAAGCACACCTTCGTACATCATATATGTGTATTCGTACAGCGATCTTCCTTGTTAGCATTTTCTTACAAGCAGCAAATCCGATCCCGCCAAAACCTCCAACATATACAACATTCTTTTTCTGAAGATCCATTGCAATTCACTGAGATGTTGATTATCGCTAACTGAAAGATACAATACGACTGAAGTTAGTTAAAGCCCTAGAACACCTTTCGGAATATATTGTGTGCGCGAGATATTTTTTTAGTGGCTATAGAACGAGGAAAAAGTTGGTATCAACATATCGATTAACCGCATTAAGGGTAATAAGTGGCTATAGAACGATTTCGGACGAAGCAGCTTTTGTCATAGTCAGGATGATTACCAATGATATCCTTGTGGATGAGATGCAAAGAGTCTATAGTAGGAGAACATCTAGTTACCAAAAAGCGACTTCAATGACCAAGTGGCAAGCTCGGTGGAACACTACTATGAATGGCGGATGGACCAATAGATTTATCCCATTCACAGGCGCTTGGATAAACTGAAGCCAAAGAAATTCTAGCTGCCATTTTACGCAATCCCCTTTTGGTCACGGTGGGTATCGAAAACATCTAAAGCATGATAGCTAACATTTTTGCGCAGATTGCCCAAATCAAGAGGAAGATAGAGAGCATGCAATACGCTTTCTGAGATGGAGAACTGACATACCAAACTCACTAGTCAATAGCTGACCAAATATTGGAATGAGATTACGCATTTATAACAAACGTGCAAAACGGGCTGCGAAGAATAGAAAAAAATAAGACGTGCTGATGCAGCAAATACTCGTACAGCAAACTTAGACAATGTCTGTCTTACCAAAGTGGTGACAAATCAGAAATTCTGCAGTTGGGTGAACGCGCACACACAGCTAACAACTCTTCTTTTCCTTTCCTTTTCCTTGCTTTCATCATATTTAACCACACTGCCAGACAAACATACCAACGTTCGCAATTCACTCACCTAGAACAGAAACCCAGGAGACCGTGCGTCGACGCACGGCCTAATAGGCCAATAATATGACAAGATACGAAAACTTGGGAACCAGCCCATGATTTCAACCCAAATGCTATTTCCCTGCCTTACGAAGTTATGCTTTAAGGCTGTTCTTCGGGGTAAGTTTTACTGAGTAGGAGTCTCATACTGTCACCTTAATGGTGTGCCGACCTCCGACCACAAAAAAAAAAAAAAACTCTCAGAGGAACCACAAGATTTACACAGTATTTAGATACTTTATTTATATGAAGCCAGCGAGACACTTAACAAATAATTCTGTACAGAATATGCACTACAGAGAACTGTGAAAAATTAATGATTTAACAGCAGAGCACAATAATAGTTGAAGGACTGTTCCAACAACTCTTTCACAAGTACGTTAAAAAATATTAACGAACTCTAAGAACCTAGACTTGCTTTTTTTTGGAGCCTTATAAAGAAATAAGAAAATTTTCGCGGATCGTAGTCGACACCGAATCGGTAGGAGAAGCAAGAAAGCCACAAGATGTACTGTTTTACAAAAATCCCAAAGTAGCCATGGGCGGTAGGGATCGAATTTGATGAGAATATCTATGTAAACACGAAAACGATAAGCGTGCACTGCTAAATACTGGGTGTATGCATTATCAGACTTTTAAATAGGGATTAAATGTCAAATCAGCTGTCTCATAAAGCTGTCAAGATTCATTATTTATTTGTTAGTACAGTTAACCATTCTATTATGGGGAAATATGATTTCAAAATCAAAACTCTCTTCGCGAAACTCATGAAGTACTTTGTGAAATTTACGTGAGACATCATCGGGTATTTAAACGTTCTATTTATTGAGTCATTGAAACACACAACCCCCCAATGAGAACGAGAAGAATGTATTTGGAAAAAAAACAATAGATACACAGCTGTGGAAGCTTGGTTTAAAGAAGACCCAAATTCATTGATGTGTCGTCGTTCCCAGTATGTCGACTTTATCCATCCCCTTTTTGGAGAAATCTGCGTGAAAATCTTGGTATCCATGCTTAAAGGGTTAAATTGATGGAAGAGCTAAAGCCACCTGGCCATTTATTGCGTCGTTTTTCTAGTGATTGGGCTTGAAATCCACTAGAAGTTGTCCCTGTTGTATGATGTGGTTTCATCGGTCCTTATTTCTTCGAAAATGAGGTCAGAGCTCATCTTACTGTCAATTGACAGCGGTTAAATGATAATTTTTTATCATAAAATATTCTCGTTTGGTATGTGGCTTTCTAATGAAAGTTCCTGTATGATCCGCTTTCCAGCAAGGTTTTATTTTATCGCGCTACTTCCAAAAGTTTGGCCCTTTGGAAACGGCGCAACAGGTTTATCTCATCCAAAATTTCTAGGGCTGTATTGTTTATTTGTCGGTTTAGTTGAATTCTGTGTCATCATTTCTTGTGTACTACCTTGCATGGGCAATTGCCCTTAGCTCTGGTAAAACTCCAAAGTTGTATACCATAGGTCCACACTGACTTTAGCACTTGCTTATATTGTTTCGATTTCTTTGCCTTTTTTAAAGTGTGTTTTCCATTCTAGCTTTGCGTCGAGTGTCATTCCAAAGTATTTCGCCTCGTTTGCAAGTGGAATACAAACTGACTTCAAAAAGAAAGGAAGCCGACTCGTTTTTCTGTCTGTTCGCTAGAACAGTTCCCTCTTCTTGTGGTATGCCTCGAGTACAGAAGTGGGCCGAGAATACTTCCCTGTGGTACGCCGACTAAGATCTTTTTAACTTGAGATAATTCGTTTTCGAGTCGGACACGAACAATTCTATTCTCGAGTTACTTTGTCAGTATATTATAATTGGACAGTGACAAGACTTTTAATCCTACATGCTATACCTTATCAAAGGCTTGCGAGACTTCAACGAATACGCTTGAGCAAATCTTTCTTTCTTCTAAAGCTTTCCCAATTACGTCGGTGATTCTCTGCACCTGATCAGTAGTGGAATGCTTACTTCTGAACCCAAACAGGTAATTGGTAGTATTTTCGAATATTAAATGGCATAAACACATATGTACGGTAGCGAATTCTCGGTAAAGATTTGTGTCATAAGGCCCACCGTATTCAATTGACATAAGAACTTAAGCTTTTGGACACATTTTCATTTTCAACACTTAGAAAATCTTTGACTGATTGTCAATAACACTCTCTATCTACAACGTGTAACTGTTGGATGGGGGTTTTCGATAGAATTCATCATTCAACCTAGATTCTATGAAACTTTTGGGTTGTAACTATGAATCGATTGAGGCAGAAATAAGAAGGTAATGAATTTCAAATTTCAAACCTCCCCTGGAGTGGTGTAAATTGTAAACACGATAGCACTCGATGCCACAAAAATGATGAAACCGGAGCCATTTTTGGAAGAAAAGTCTTTTTGTCTTTTTCGGAATGGTCTTCCGAGGCTACACAACACCGACTTTTACGACTTCTTAATTTGCAGGCATGGGGAAAAGAAGTTATGCTCTTAAAGCCAACATCCGTTCATTTATCCATCTTAAGGAACCTAAATATACAACAGATGCTCTGCAAATATTGTTTTTAAAATTAAAATTGAATTAATTTCTTTAAAAATGAAAACGGGAGGAAAAGTATTAACTACTGACTAGAGCAAAAAAAATTGTCATTCGTGTACACGAAAGTAGATAGTCCTACACGGAAATTGGACATGCTGTCAATAGAAGTCGTTCAAATGAAATGTTTTCTGGTCGCCCTAGAGAACTTTCTTTAAGAGATGAACGCAAAGAAAGGAAAATAATTGACAATTATCCCTGTTTTGGTGCACCTAATATGTCAGCTTAGATAGAAAATTCGTTGGGCAAGGCCGTACCAACTCATACTGTGATCAGAGCATTTTAAAAAAATGGGTTATATTATCGAGTTCCTCGACATCAAACACAGGTTAAGCGCCATAATCAAAGATAAGCGGATAGACTTCTTGAAAAAATCCCAAAACGTGAACGCACAATTCTGGGGCTATGTGCTATTCTCAGACGAATTAAAGTAAAACATTTTCGGCTCAGATGCCATAAAAAGAGACCGTCAGGGAAAGGAATAGAAATTAAACCTAAAAAACACAATGAAAACAGTAAAACATAAGGATGGTGAGCAATGGTTTCGGGGGTTATACCATCTCCAAACACAGAAGAGTTGAAAATAACTGAAAATATAAATGGATGTCCAGTCAGCTTGATATTTTTAAATTTTTCATTTCCAACTACGACCTCAGGCATACAGTCTACATTTTGCGGCAATGCATTGCTTTGAATACTCCCCACAGGCTTAATACGTCTCCACAAACTCCTAATCTCAGTCCCATAGAGCGTTTATGGATCACTCAGAGATTAAACTAAGAGCGCACCAAATAATCATCAACACCCAATTAAAAGATATATGTCACTCCCTACTATACCAACTAGGCGAAATGAGTACGACCTAAGGACCTAAGGACTTCCTAAGAAACAGAACTTATAATGCCATCCTCCAATAGTTTTTGATATTTCATATTTTACTAGAATTTAGGACAAGTTAATCTGAAATTGGTCAGATACCTGACTGGTAAATCTAATAAAAAAAAAATTAAAAAAGTTTGGTTGCATGTTTTTTTTCACTTTCTTCAGAAAAAAATTTCACGAAATGTTTGCTATTCTTTGAACAATGCCAGCAAGCACATGCAGCTAAGCAAGTCGCACGCAATCCGCCGCTGCAAAATAGGAGACCACCTGAGTTGGTACAAAATTTTGTGAATGCCAGAAGACGTTCATCAACAACCGATTGGTTCATATAGATGTGGCTTCAGGACAGAAAAGTCAACGATCGACCAATACAGGGACCAACTATTCAGCGATTTCAAGCCCATATAATACAGCATCTATAGAGAGGAGTTATAGAGAGTAATGTCTAGTTTTGGCATCCCTGCCCCGTCTGTGTAGGTTGACGATTGAGAATGCACGCTGCTCCACCAAGGTCGGTAAACATTTCACCGAGACCTTTGATGTCAAAAAAGGATTTAGAGAAGGCGATGCGTTGTCATGCGATTTCTTCAATATCTTACTTGAAAGAATAGTGCAAACATTCGCGCTAACACAATGATACGAGTATTCACATAATCGGAAGTTACCCTACTGAAGACCTTAATAATCCCAGTCCTGCTTTATGGCGCAGAGGCATGAACATTATCAAAACTAGATGAGGGTACTCTTGGCTGGAGGAGGAGACACAACAATGAATTGTACGAACTGTACAGTGACATCGACCTAGCCAGAAGGCTGAAGATTCAACGATTGAGATAGCTGGGTCATGTAGAGCGAATGGAAACCAATGCTCCGGTCCGAAAATTCTTCGAAACCGCCGATGAGAGACAGCACAGTAGGAGAAGACAGAGACTTAGATCTCCGACGCAAGTGGAAGGGGACCTCAGCCAGCTTAGGCTGGACTTAGATTAGTAAAAATCCAGACACACACATAAAGACATTTTCTTAGAGTAAACGTACTCACCTGGAATGCAAACGGAATCTTAGAAAAACTTTATGAACTTGAGTTATTCCTAAGGAAAAACGACATTGACGTTTGTTTGGTTTCCGAAACCCACTTGAAAAATGGGTCATCTGCAAAAATTAGAGGTTTTAAAGACTACTACGCGTATCACCCTTCGGGAAACGCAAGAGGCGGATCCTCTGTATACATTAAAGAGTCTCTTGAGCACAACGAAGATATAAAAGTAGAGCTCGAGTCTGTACAACTAATTGCGGTGCGCGTAAAATCGGTACGGAACTCCTTTACTATTTCAGCCATCTACTGTCCTCCACGATTTACGCCTTCAAAACATATATTTAAAAATATATTCAATTCTCTTGGATCGGCTTTTATGATTGGCGGTGATTTCAATGCCAAACACACTTTTTGGGGATCAAGATGTGTCTCCCAAAAGGGCAAAATACTCTATAAAGCATGTATGGAACACAATTGTGACTTCTATTCAACGGGCAAGCCGACTTATTGGCCAACAGACACAACGAAAATACCCGATCTTGTCGATTTCTTCGTTGTTAAAGGAATTCGTAACTCGGATATAAACGTTGATGAAAGCTTCGATCTTTCCTCCGATCATTCTCCAGTCATACTGACAATGAACGACACGTTTATTAAAAAACAAGGACCATTAAGACTAACTGGACGAAATACTAATTGGGAAGGATTCAGAAATGAGATTAATAATAACCTAGAACTAGACGTTTCACTTAAAGCAGCACTTGAACTCGAAATCGAAGTGGATTCTTTCGTTGAAATAGTCCAATGTGCTGCGTGGAACAATACACCTTGTCAACGAAAAAACACGGCTAAACGTAACTTAAACTACCCGCCTGAGGTAAAAGATATGATAAGAGAAAAAAGAAAAGCTCGCAAAAGATGGCAAACAACTCGAGCGCCGCAGGATAAAACACGCTTAAACAGGCTCTGTAATCTGCTCAAGGAGACTCTTAAAAGTTACAGAAATTCCGAAGTAAATACATATGTTCAAAACCTGACGGCAGGAAAAGAAACAAATTACTCGCTTTGGAAAACTTTAAAATGCTTAAAAAGGCCCAAAATCCCCGCGCCACCAATCAAGGTCGGCAATAACGAATGGGCTAAGGGGGATAAGGAAAAAGCGGAGGTTTTTGCCGACTATCTTGAAGAAATTTTCAAGCCCTCCGACGGCCCGACACTGGCACCCGGCACCAATTCTTTAGAAATAGCATATAGTAATTTTGTAATGACAAATGCAACTCTTGCTGAAATCAAAACTGTAATAAGGAAATTAAAACCAAAGAAGGCTCCGGGGTATGACCTTATTACCGGAGAAGTTCTGAAAATGCTACCCCAAAAAGCACTTATAAAGCTCTTACACATTATTAACGCGGCTCTGAGGCTTGAATACGTTCCAAGCCAGTGGAAAGTTGCAGAAGTCATTATGGTACTAAAACCAGGAAAACCTCCAAACGATAAAAAATCATACAGACCCATTTCTCTTCTACCGATCCTGTCGAAAATCTTTGAGAGGATTTTGCTTAAACGTCTTCTCCCAATTATCGAAAACCAAAATCTTATTCCCAGCCATCAATTTGGATTTCGGACTAAGCATTCAACAATTGATCAGGTGCATAGAATTACTGATGTAATTGAAAGATCCCTGGAAGAAAAAAAGATTTGTTCGAGCGTATTTCTTGACGTCTCACAAGCTTTTGACAAAGTATGGCATGAAGGTTTGAAGTTCAAACTGCGACGAATTTTGCCATTAAAGCTTTATAATATATTGACAAGCTATTTTGAAAATAGAATTTTTCGCGTTCGATACGGAAATGATGTTTCGAAATTTAAAGATATCCTAGCCGGAGTACCGCAGGGAAGCGTACTGGGCCCACTTTTGTACCTTTTATATACAAGAGATATACCACACGTCGAGGATACTGTTCTCGCTACTTTTGCTGACGACACCGCTATCTTAGCGGTTGGAGAATCAATAGAAGACTCAACGGCGAAACTCCAGACTGCTTTAAATAAAGTCTACGAGTGGACAAAGATCTGGCGAATTACCCTTAATGAGACAAAATCTGTACATGTTGACTTCACCTACAGAAAGATAAATCACTTGCCCATTTCTATAAACTCGGTGTGTATCCCCTTTGCAAACGAGGCTAAGTATGTGGGAATGACACTTGACGCGAAGCTTAAATGGAAAACGCATGTTAGAAAGAAACGAAAAGAACTAGAGGCCAAATACAGAGAAATGTACTGGCTACTTGGTAAACATTCCAAGCTAAGCTTAGAAAACAAGCTGCTTCTTTATAAGCAAGTGCTAAAGCCGGTGTGGACCTATGGTATACAACTCTGGGGTTGTACTAAGAAATCAAATGTAAATATAATACAAACTTTTGAAAATAAAGTGCTACGACAATCTGTGCGTGCCCCATGATTTATAAGAAATAATGACCTGCATCGAGACCTCGGAGTTCCTTTCGTGGAAGATGAAGTCAGGAACTGCGCACGAAAACATAAAGTCCGGTTAAGCGGCCATATCAACAATACAGTCCTAGAAGTCTTGGACGAACGAAAAATACTACGCCGTCTTCAACGAACTAAACCGTTGGACCTTGCGCGATAAATTGAAACCGCATTAAGAAAGCGGAATATGTAGGGTCTTCCATTGGAAAGTGTCCTACCAATCGTGATTAACTTATGAAATAAAAACTGCTTGAGAAGTTCTACTTAGTTGCGGTATTAAAATCAACAATGAAGGGAGGTGTTTTTAGTGAGTTAGAATCTCACACTACTATGAGCACGCGCTTCTGATCCTCATAGTGTCTGATGGAAGATTTTCACCTGCCCTCGCCGGGAAAAAAAAAAAAAAAAAAAAATTTTCTTAGAGTTGAGGCACCTAAGAATGTTAAGCTATCACAAAATTTTCATTTCCGATTTTCGAGGTGAATGTGAGTAGATTTTCAAAAAATTATGTATGAAAAAAATATCGTTTTTTTTTTTAAATCTGTTAGCATACGGATATGTAATATGTAACGTCCTTAAAAGGAATAGATAAAAGCCCGTAAGTATTCTATTTAGATCGACCGCACTGGAAAGGAAATATGTATCTAAATTAATTTTAAACCTGTATATTGGAATGCTAAATCACAACTGAACACTTATTACGAGTAACTAGCTAGGCTGCAAACATTAAGATCAACCTGCTATACTGCGTGCATGCAACCATTTATTTATAGCCTAAGGTCATCTATAAATATTTAAATACCGCGGGATTGTTTATTAATACTTAATTTTTTATTTAGTTAGAAGAAAATTGTTTTTTAATGCATGCTATCAAATTTGTATATATTCGGTCACTGCGCCAGTCTACAACTTTGTAAGGCTGCTAACATTTTTGTCATTATAATGCTGCAGTCTCATTAACTTAGTAAAATTCACAGAAAGACAGGGATGACTGAATTTGTTCGTAGAGTTTCTTAGACAACTCGGAAAGAATCTGGCATGTCCTAATCTAAACTTTGGCGCTCAATGGGTGACCTTGACCCAAAGGGTGGTGAACTGGCTTCCAAATCTAAATATTCAGTGTTCGAATCCTAGCTGTGTCTAAAAGATATTAATTTTTTCAGTCAATAAAAATCAAGTAAATGTGAAGTTGACGAAAAAACGACCATAAGCCAGCTATCAATTGGCTTGCTTTCTCCTCAGGAGGGCATCATTTCAGCCGATTCTTCCAATAAGTCAAAATGGATGGTTTCGGCTTCTATTCATCAAACAATGTTGATCTTGTGCGCTTGAATCGTCTCTGGATCAGCTTCGGTATTTAATTACTTACTTCTACTTTAGGTAGCGCTACATTCCTGGGTGGACCTGGGCCTCAGTCAATAATCGTCTCCGGCCAGCTCGACCTTTTACTAGCTGCGTCCAGTTTTGCATGTAAAGTTGGTTGAGCCATTTAAGTCTCAGACTTCCCCTACTGCGCTGTCCCTCATGGGCGGATTCGAAGAATTTTCGGACCGGAGCGTTGGTGTCCATCTGCTGTAAATGACCCAGCCATCTGAGTCGTCAGATCTTCACCGTTCTATGTAGCTATGTCGATGTCGCTGTACAGTGCGTACAGTTCGTCTTTGTATCCCCTCCTCCTCCATGCAGATGGGACTGAATATCACTCGACGAATTTTCCTCTCAAAGCAGCCAAGACCACCCTCATCTGTTTTTGATAATGTCTATGCCGCTGCGCCATATACCAGAACTGGCATTATTAAGGTCTTTGCTTATCAATTGGTGTTTATAGACCTGAAGCTCATGGGTTTTCTCTAAGATCAGCAGTGCTGGTCTACTTTCTCCAAATTAAAGATTCATTCTGCTTGGCGGCGGCGGTATTTGTTTCGTAATTGCCGTTATGCAGTCTACAGATTTGCTCTTTCAAAATCCTCAGCATCGACTGCGACTCTACTAAGATGTTCCCTTATTCGTGTCTACAGGCTTCGGTTCGGGGTTTGCGTCCGTGGCATGTTTTTTTTTACCTCTTGGTAAAATTTCCGAATCTCATTCCTGGAGTAGCATCTCTCAATTTCCTCGACCGCGCGCTTCTCATGCTCTTTATTTTTTCTCCTCGTAAGCCGGTGTTCGTCTCTCCTCTTCTGCTCAAAGAGCTCGTGAACAGCTCTAGGCTTTCTTTGCAGCTCCGCATTGCGTACATCTTGCTTAGCTGCATTCGTCATCAAACCACGGGTTTCGAATGAAACCAAGAACATCAGTAGCGGCATCTCCGGGCTTTTTGGCAGTGTTACCCTGGTGTTTGATAGTTGATGCAGGCGGCAAAAGACCTCTTAAGAGATTAAGAGAGACTCGATGGGAAAAGGATCTGGCGATCTGCGATTGTGACCGTCTGACGTCGAAATATCTTACAGTATTAGCTTGTCTTCGCGTTGATCGGGATGTCCGTAACCGCACATTGGATACAACAAGGTAATGGTCTGAATCGATGTTGGCTCCTTGGCTATGTTACTAGTTGAGGGTATTGCTCATAGGTCTCGTCATGAGCTCATTCAAGGCATCTTTGGTGTTGTCATATTCTTCATTGTGGGGGCGTGCACGCATATCATGCTAATGTTGGCAAATTTAGCATTAATGCGTTGAGCGCTACGACGCGCTCGTTCACATGCCGGATATTCAAGACTTCTTGCATTAGTCTGCCTCCAAGAACAAATCCATATCCAAATAGGTGCTGAATGTCGCAGTCTCTTTTCTGTCCGGCCCGTGCTATCGCATTTTTTGGATAGCGGTAATGTTTGCCAAATAATTCGGGGCATCCCAGATAAGGCCTCATTTGGTCCGGGATTTTTTTTTCCACCGCTGATTCTATCTGGAGAATTCATCCGCTGTCCCATTTTTTGTGCTCCTATTTTTGTTTGCTGGTCAGCACTCGCGCTTATAAGTTAAGCAAGTCCAGTCAAGAATCAGGCATTTTACTCCATTGGCTTGGTATACTTCTGTCTGATACTTAATCGTCAAAAGACTGCGATTTTCTGCTATTGAAGCTTTTTTATAAGAAACTTCCTTACAGTATCTCCTCAGAGATTAGTTGGAGATGTCGGAATTTGTCCTATGGCCACAACAAGATAGTGATTCGATAGTTGTTAGTAGTTTGTCAAGAAGGCAGCTAGGTCAGTTTGAAAGAAAATCACAAGGTTGGATGTAGCCACTACCCTGGATTCCGATAGTTCTAAATCGAACACTGAGTCCTGAAATGCAGTTGCATTTTCCAAATCTTCGACAAGCGGCTTACAGAGGAGAAAATACAGGGAAGTATTTATATTGATCCATTGCACTACAGGCATAATAAATGTTTAAAGTCTTCTGCGTTATATGAACCCAAACACATAGGCAGAAAACATCATTTCTCCAGCCCGTCCCTAAGAAAGGCGAATCTTATTCTCTGTCCTCCTACAGACCCATTGCACTTACGTTCTTTCTTTCCAAGGTCATGGAAACACTGATAAATCGTCAGCTCATGAAATATCTCGAAACACGAAAACTTTTTAATGACCGGCAGTACGGTTTTCGTAGCAACAGGTCCACTGGTGATTTGATTCGTCATCTTCAATGGATGAGAAATTACCTTACGCAACGTTCAATTCAAGTTGTCTTGGATGGTTTCAAGTCTAATATTCACAAATAAATGCTGGTATGCCGCAGGGCTCTGTTGTGTCTCCAACACTCTTTTTAATTTTCATTAACAATCTCTTGTCTGCTACTTCTAATTCAATTTACTCTTTTGCTGACGACAGAACTCTCTGCTTTTCATATTCGTTCCCGGACTCTCGTTCCTGCACTTCGGCTGTAGAACGGGAACGGCAGCGTATGTTAAGCTCATTAAATTCCGATATAAACAGCATAACCAATTGGGGAACTACCAACAGAGTGCAACTTAATGTTCCCAAAAAACAATGCTATCTGCTGTCGCTTAAGCGAAATTCAAATACCAAGCCATTATCCATGAATGGCACTTGCATCGTTGAAACCGAAACACTTTCCATCCTCGGTATTTGTGTCAATGACAATCTACGTTGGAATTACCACATTTTCGAAGTCGCCAAAAATACTGCGAAGTGTCTAGGTTTCCTCAAACGATGTAAGAAATATTTCACCCCCTCCGATCTGGTTTCAATATATAAGGCTTTCATCTGCACAAAATTGGAGTACAATGCTCACATCTGGTCAGGTGCTCCCAAAATTTCTTTGTGAGTACTAGATAGGATTCAAAACCGTGCGATAAGACTAATAGGTGATGCTAATATCACACAGTCGATTGACACCCTCGACCACCGACGTAATGTCTCCTGCCTCTCGTTGTTCTATCGCTATTTTTACCACTAGTGCTCCTCCGAAATTGCCAGTGGCATTCCGCCTCTTCATACATCCAACCGTAACAACCGTCTCGATTTGAATGCTCATCAGTACACCCTCAAGCCCACTTTCGGACGCACCCTGAAATATCGAGATTCTTTCCTAAGCCGAACAACTCGCTTATGGAATGCCCTGCCGAGCACTTCATTTCCTAGTCATTATAACCTCCAAACATTCAATACCAACGAACATAGGTACCTCTATTTCTTTCCTCCCTAACTTTCCATCGCCCGATCTGTGCAATCATTTTAAGGGTACTAACAACTCCTTGAGCGCGCCGTTAATACGAGTATTAAAAAAAAGAAGAAAAAATCGCAACTGCACTCTTTCGTTGTGGTCAAGTTCTACCTATTAAACAAAGCCAAGGACCCCTGTCATAAATATCTACCTCATCGGCGATCATCAGTTTCAATGGTTTGCAATTTTTGAACTTGCCAATAAGTATGCAATTAATATGATGAAGAACTCAAAATTATAGCAAAACATTAAATTTGTTAGATCCATCCACACTATGTTGAATACAGTTGCATGGGTGTATTGACGAAAGCTAAATTCTAATTACATCACACATTTCTCTATAGCATGTGCTCGTACATCTAATTCTATCGCTTTTCAAAGCTTGTATTCAATTTTATTTTTACTTTTTCTAAATCCAAGAATGATAACGACGTTCTGTTATCTGTGAACGTGCGCGTCTAGTATTTATCAATAAAATTTTCACCACAAACCAAGTTTTCCAGCTGGCAAAAGCAACAGCTTCAACATCAGTATATCATCGCACAACAGCGAGTCAAGACAAAAAGTCTAAAAGTTCTTCAAAAAGAAAGAAAAATCTCAATAAAGTCATGGAATTGGAGGGTAAAAATGTCGTCTACGTAGGAGGATTTGGTGGAATTGGTATTGCCACTCTCAGAATTTTGGTCCAAAAGAAAGTTGCAGTAAGTTGGCGAAGAGTTATTGTTTTTCCTGATTCTATTGTCGAAATTGATGCTTCGTTTTAGAATCTGTTCGTTCTTGATGTCGCTGAGAACAAGGCCTATTTGGATGAGTTGAAGGCATTGAGCACTGTCACTAATGTTTTCTTTGAACCCCTTAATCTTCTGGACAAGGATAAGATTGCTGAGGTCATTAAACTCGTTATCTCCAAGATTAATTATTTCGATATCCTAGTCAATGGAAGTGGCATCATAAACGACAATAAAATTGAACAAACCATTGGCGTCAATTTGGTAAGAAATTTTAATTCTTTGAAAATCACAATCTTCAATTTGAATTGTTCGTTTCGTGTAGCTTGGTTTGATTTACACAACCCTGGTTGCCATTCCTTATATGGACAAGTCCAAGGGTGGTCGTGGTGGTTTGATTGTCAACATTGCTTCAGTTGTTGGCTTGGAACCAATCTCTTGTCTGGCCATATATTCAGGCTCAAAGCATGGAGTAATTGGCTTCAGTCGTGGAATTGCTGTAAGTACCCTCCGAAAGGGTGTATCTTTTTATTTAAGAAACATTCAAGTGAATATTCAATTTATGTAGGATGAGTTCTACTATAAGAAGACTGGAATCGCAGTTATGGCAATTTGTCCCGGTATCACCTCCACCGGTTTGTGGCACGAATTCCATGGAAACGGCACATTTGATTATTCCGATGAGCTGGGCAAAGAATTCTTCAGGGCCAAGGATCAGCGCGCTGACGATTGTGCTGTTAACTTTGTTAAGGCTATAGAGACCGGAAAGAATGACTCGATTTGGATCTTGGATTTGGGTAAATTGGAAGAAGTTAAAGCCCACAAATACTGGAGCACCACCTACGAATAAGACAACTGCCGCCGAATATTGAAATTGTGTTCCATTTTTTTTTTCTTTTTTTAAAGAGCTTAAGACTTTTTATTTTGTATACTTGATTTATTAAGAAATAAAAATTAATTACAATGCAAAATATTGAATTTTATTTGCACTGATCAGGGTAGTAATCCGTTATATAGGGATAAAAAGTTAAATTAAAGTACTACTGTCACCCACACCCACTTAGTATCAACATACTCGTATGAAGAGCGCGAGAGTGTGTTTGGATACGCAAGGTCAGAGTTAATCATTGTTAGTGGGTCGCCGCAATCAGTAAAATTTTACGAGAGATCTTTGACTCCGCAGTTCGCACTGGGGTGTCCATGAGTAAGAATTTCAGCCGTTCTTGATTACTCTCGAAGCAAACATTATTCGTCGCAGACAGATATGGAAGTAGAATATTCCCTGAAATGTTATTGTACAACGTCTGGACTTAGGATTTTGTTGAACTGTCATGGCTTAAAATTTAGTGTTGTGTACCATAGATACCTTCCAGGGGTTCAAAACATCAAACTTATTGAAGATTTAGATCTATAATGCTTTTTTTTGTAACATTTTGACGGCATTTTTTAAGTGACGATGACATGAATTCAGAGCGTGTTTCAATCCAAATAATCTTTGATATAGAAATTCATCTTTAGAATTTGGACCTTTCAGCTATTCTCGGTAGAGCTTTGTGGTTTCTTTGATATTTGACGTCCTGTTTGCAACATCTTCCAATATTTTGATGTACACGTTTGTACTCTGACTGGCCGTAAGACAATTGACTTGTGTCGAAATATTGTAATCAGTCCACGTAAGGGTATAGGGTGCACAGTTTAGTGGCGGTTTTGATATTTACGTGTAAGCAACTCAAGCATTTCTAATTGATTAAATTGTTTAAAAAAAGTGCACCAAGTGTATAAATTGATTGCAAAAAGGCGGTCGTTTTTGAAAAGATTCTGTGTGACCCTACAAATTAATAACTTCTTATTCTTATTGAAACATGCGATGACGATGAGTTCTATCCGATGACTGGTGTAGTGGTTGGATTGACAGTCAAGGCTCTGACGAAGAAAAGTTGCTGCACTTTAGTTTTCTATTTGCAAGCGATACATTCATGAAAGGTTTGAGTCAACCAGTATATCGAAATAGTGTATCGAAACAGTACCATATCACCATAATCACCAAACCTTTCGAAGGTCGACTACCGGTTCTTCAAGAATCTCGTTCTCCTGCAGAACAAAAGCTTCGGCATTCAAGTCGATAGTAAGAAAGCCCGTAAGAAATTTAATCTGCAACTCCTATTTCGACTAATAAACTTACTTCTAAGCCAAAATATGAGGCAAGGGCAACAGTAATTTTGTACAATTAAATTTTATTATTTGAACATACATAATGTGGTAAATAATATCCCAGACACGAACCGTATCTCAGCAACCGATCTATTTTCCCGAAACTTGAATCTTCCTGTACAATTTGTCAAAATTTTGTGATGTTTGGCTGATGTTTAACAATTTTTGAAATTATTTTTCCAGAGCACCTTTTCATTTGATATTGAAATTTTAACACGGTACAAAGTGCGCTTATTAGATTCCACTCAAAACTTGGTAAAAATGCATCAGGAACATTCCGATTGATGCAACAAGTATACTGTGATGATTGTTGGGGTAGGAAAGTTGTTTTCGAGTGGCATAAATATTTTTTCAGCGGCAAAGAAACGCTGGAGGAGGACATATAGACAGGAAGACTCTTTTTAGTTCGAACGCCTGAAATAACTCAAAATTTATGTCATTTTGTTGCAGAAGACCGTTCGAACTGGTGAACCAGTTACTGCCGCATATTATCTTAAAGCTAAGCGCTTGATAGAGAAACTCCAATATATTCAACGTGAATATCGCGGTCCAAAGTGTTGATCCCTGTTGGACGATAATGCACCGAGTCACACAGCACTCATTTTTCGACAATATTTGGCTCGAAATCAAGTGTGTGTGCTTAATCATCCGGCGTATTTACCAATTTGCCACCGGGCGACTTCTTTTTGTTCTCCAAATTGAAATGGAAGTAAAAAGGATGCTTTTTGACGACATTCTGACCATTTAAGCAGCTTCGATAGGGGCACCGGAGGCAATTCCGTAAATTGAGCTAGATCAGGTATTTGAAATACTATTGAATCGCTGCAAAGAGTGCATTGAATCGGGAGGAGGATATTTGGAATGAAAATACCGAAAAAAGAAATCGTGTTTAAATTATGTTTTCTGGAGTTAGTCCGGGAAAAGTCCACCATCGACCAAACAATCACACTTCGGCAGATCTTAGAGAAAACTCATGAGCTTCAGATCGATACCCACCACCTATTCATCGATTTTAGGGCCGCATATGACAGCATCTTTAGAGACGAGCTATACAGAGCAATGTCTAGTTTCGGCATCCCTGCCAAACTCGTCCGCCTGTGCAGGATGACGATGGAGAATGCACGCTGCTCCATCAAGGTTGGTAAAGATCTCACCGAGACCTTTGATGTGCAGAAAGGATTTAGATTTAGGAGATTTGTTGTCATGTGATTTTTTCAACATCGTACTTAAAAGAATAGTGCAAAACTCACGCGCAAACACAAAAGGCACAATTTCTTAGGCTCCACTATGAATTTAGACAACGACACCAGCGCTGAGATCAAACGAAGAATAACTCTTGCCAACCGCTGCTTCTTTGGGCTATAAAGGCAATTGACTAGTAAAGCCCTCTCTCGAACAACCAAAGTTTTCCTAAATAAGACCATAATAACCCCAGTCCCGCTCTATGGGGCAGAGGCATGGACAATATCAGAAATGAATAAGGCTGCTTCGAGAGGAAAATTCTTTGAGTGATTTTCGGTCCCGTCTGTATTGACTTAATGGACTGTACAGCGACATCGAAGAGTCGAGATCCAATGACTAAGATGAATGGGTCATGTAGAGCGGTTGAAATACCAATGCTTCGGTCCGAAAAGTCTTCAAATTCGCCCCCAAGGGACAGCGCAGTAGAGGAAGACCGAGACTCAGGTGGTGCACGCAATAGGAAGGGGGTAACCTCAGCCAACTTAGCGTGCGAAACTGGAGGCAGCTAGCACAAGATCGAGCTATATGGAGACGCTTCTTGATTGAGGCCTAGGTCCATCTCGTACTGTAGCGCCACCTAAAGTAAAGTAAGTAAGAGTCGGTCAGGGATATTATTTGCCACACTGTGTATAGTACCATAATGTTCTAAGTAGGTGGTTGGATGCTGTGCGATGAGGGTCAGTGTTGTCCGGACTCAGCTTCAACTGTGACATTTGTGCTTAATCATCTTCATTTGATAGTACTTTCGTTCACAGAATTTTATGCGAGCGGTAAGGGACAAGAAGATGTCGAGATTCGACGAGATTCGAATCTAAAAAAAGGACATTGAGGGAATATTCATATTCGTAGATTTGTTTTGGTTTACGATTGCATCAAGAGTGAGCACTGCAAATTCCTTTAACAGGCTTCTCCAATTTCAAACCTATGATGATGAATAATTGACAACTTTTATCCAAGATACCCCGAAAGAATCTAACCCTCCATATTGGGAGTTGTCCATAAGACAGACTACTCGAAAACTCCAAAAAAATAAGAACGTATCTACTGTTGAATACACCAGTGAACAAAATTAGAAACAATCTTCACGTCTGCGCGTGAAACTTAAGGTAACTTAACACACATTGCGTTCAGCGTAACTATAATATGAGCGTACGCTCAAGAGTACTACAAAGTAGATAGATACAAAAATATTAAATCTTTCGAGAGGGTTTAATCACTACGTTTGGATCACTACTTTTTTGTATCCAGGGTACATATGAAGATATATAAAACATCCAACCTATAAAAAATGTATTTTGAGAAAATGAATTCAGTCGCAGAGCTCTTGCCACTGAATGTCTTTTAATCTTTTAAGAAAACTTATGCCAATAGCACTAAGTACAAGTATAGTATTAAAGACCAGTTGGAACGACCCGTCGAGAGTTGGTTCGTAGATAAATGCCGGCAGGGTTAATGCCCTATAAAACAATGTATATTCGATGAGATGTAATGTTTTAAGTAGTCCATACGACAAGTCACATTTTGAGTCATTTTTTCGACAATATTTTCTGGTATCTCGCTAATAACACGTGTGTGTTGTCTTTTAAGGCTGAAATTGATGCTGACTTCTCGGTATAAACGAGTGATTTAACATATCTCCATAAAAATAGCTTAAAGAAGTCAAATCTTATTTCTCAATTAGTCCATCGATTTTCTTGCTGTGTAGTATGTAATACCAACTTCCTGGAACCACATGTCATCAGGTTCAGCTCATGCATTCTGGACAAAAGAAGGTCCGAAATCATTAAACAATAGCGGGCACCTTCAACGCACGATCAGCTTTGGAAAAAAACGATTCCGCCGGACCATAAGCCGCACCAAATTGGGCATTTATCCGGGTGCATTGGCAGCTCTTTTCTTGCGTTAGGTTGCTCATCAGATGAAACACTGCAGTTTTGTTTATTAAAATACCCATTCAACCAGAAATAAGATTTGTCGCTGAAGACAATTTTTCGATAAAAAAGCCGATCTTCCTTCAGCTTTTCTAAGGCCCACCCACCAAAACTTGGACGCTGTGGCAGGGCATTCGACTTCGGTCCTTGCACGAACTGTATTTTGTAGGCTTAAGACCAAGAAACTTGCTTAAAATCTTCCATTTAGTCGAGTAACATAATCCCAATTGCTACGAACGGAAACGAATGAACAAACCACGTCCTTCATTAACACTGTACTATGCACTCTATGCATACGAGTAGTGTGAAATATGATTACTATAGCTTGGATTGCTTGGTCAATAATGTGATTACAAAGACCGTAAAATGGTCGAAGTGAATTCAATGATTTGTAAGCATTTTTGTAAGTTGGATGTGAGTCTTTCCAAAAAATCACTCAGGATCGTTAGCACAACACCGCAACGACCCAAAAGTTGCTAGAACAGATCACTTACCCGTGGTACTGCTTAAGGCACTATAAGATTATTTGGTATGAAGTAAAGAGATCCTGTAATACGCGCCAACCTATCTGCTCTCCATATCGGTGTTGATCTAATAGCACAGGACAAGTAACCATAGGAAAACCAAGGGATCTTACGTCCATATACTAAATACAAAACTTGTTTCGAATTTAAGGCCGCACATAGGGACGACTTATATAAAAAGGTGTTACTTGTGGTATTCTGGAAGACAACAGAGAAAAGATAAAGTCGAGATAGACTTCATGAAAACCTTTAATACCAACGTACTCTTACTTTAGGTGGCGCTATAGTCCGGGGTGGACCTGGGCCTCAGTCAACAAGCTTCTCCAGCCAGCTCGATCCCTGGCTAGCTGCCTCCAGTTTCGAACGCTAAGTTGGCTGAGGTCCTCTTCCATTTGCGTGCGCCACCTGAGTCTTGGCCTTCCTCTACTGCACTGTCCCTCGGGGGCGGATTCGAAGACTTTTCGGACCGGAGCATTGGTGTCCATGCGCCCTTATAACTTTGGTTGTTCGAGAGAGGGCTTTACTAGTCAATTGCCTTCATAGCCCAAAGAAGCAGCGGTTGGCAAGAATTATTCTTCGTTTGATCTCAGCGCTGGTGTCGTTGTCTAAATTCATAGTGGAGCCTGAGAAATTGTGCCTCTTGTGTTTGCTCGTGAGTTTTGCACTATTCTTTCAAGAACGATGTTGAAAAAATCGCATGACAGCGCATCGCCTTGTCTAAATCCTTTCTGTACATCAAAGGTCTCGGTGAGATCTTTACCGACCTTGATGGAGCAGCGTGCATTCTCCATCGTCATCCTGCACAGACGGACGAGTTTGGCAGGGATGCCAAAACTAGACATTGCTCTATATAGCTCGTCTCTATAGAAGCTGTCATACGCGGCCTTAAAATCGATGAATAGGTGGTGGGTATCGATCTGAAGCTCATGGGTCTTCTCCAAGATCTGCCGTAGTGTGAATATCTGGTCGATGGTGGACTTTCCTGGCCTGAAGCCACACCGATATGGACCTATCAGGTTGTTGACGAACGGCTTCAGGCGTTCACACAATACGGCGGATAAGATCTTATATGCGATGTTAAGGAGACTGATGCCTCTGTAGTTGGCACAGTTCAGAGGGTCTCCTTTCTTGAGAATTGGACAAACAATGCTGAGGTTCCATTCATCGGGCATACTTTCGTCCGACCATATTTTACAGATGAGTTGGTGTATGCTCCTTACCAAGTCATCGCCTGCCGCTTTGAAGAGCTCGGCAGTCATGCCATCCGCTCCAGCAGCTTTGTTGGACTTAAGCTTCGATATGGCTATCCTCACTTCATCCAGGTCGGGTGGACGGAATTGTTGGTCATCATCGTCCAGGTTGAAAGGTTGATTCTGCCTGGCAGCGGTATTTGGTCCGTCATCGCCGTTATACAGTCTGTTGAAATGATCTTTCCAAATCCTCAGCATCGACTGCGATTCTACTACGATGTTCCCTTGTTCATCTCTACAGGCTTCGGTTCGGGGTTTGTTTCCGCGGCATGTTATTTTTACCTTTTGGTAAAACTTCCGAAACTCATTCCTGGAGCATCTCTCAATTTCCTCGATCGCGCGCTTCTCATGCTCTTTCTTCTTCCTCCTGAGAAGCCGGTGCTCGTCTCTCCTCTTCCGCTCATAGAGCTCATGAGCAGCTCTGGTCTTTCTAAGCAGCGCCGCGTTATATGCATCTTGCTTAGCTGCATGTGCTTGCCGGCATTCATCATCGAACCAGGGTTTCGTTGTGGTGGACGAGTGAAACCCAGCACATCAGAAGCGGCATCTCTGATGGCGTTTTGGCAGTGTTTCCAATGGTCTTCGATGCTTGATGCTGGCGGCATTGGACCTCTTAAGAGATTAAGAGACACTCGATCGGAAAAGGACTTGGCGATCTCTTGCGATTGTAGCCGTATGACGTCGAATTTTCTTACAGCATTAGTTTGTCTTGCCGTAGTTTGGGATATCCGCTACCGTACCTTGGCTACAACAAGGTAATGGTCCGAGTCTATGTTGGCTTCTTGGGACGTACGGACATCCATAATACTGGAGGAGTGCCTTGCGTCGATCGCAATCTGATCAATCTGGTTGACTGTTGATTGATCAGGGGTTCTCCAAGTCCCCTTGTGTATGTCGAGATGTGGGAACCGCGTGCTAGCCACGACAATGTTTCGCCCCGCCGCAAAGTCGATTAGCCTGAATCCGTTATCGGAGGTGGTGTTGTGCAGGCTATATTTTCCGATTGTTCCACCAAAGATACTCTCTTTTCCTAGCTTTGCATTAAAATCACCGAGGACAATTTTAATGTCATAGCTAGGGCATTGCTCGTAGGTCTTGTTGAGGAGCTCGTAGAAGGCATCCTTGGTGTCGTCATCTTTCTCCTCTGTGGGGGCATGCGCGCATATAAGGCTTATGTTGGCGATTTTAGCCTTAATGCGGATTGCTACGAGGCGCTCGCTCACATGCCGGAAGCTGAGGACTTCTCGTCTTAGTCTGCCTCCGACAACAAATCCGCATCCAAATAAGCGCTGCTTTTGCCGTCGATAGCAATTGCCGTAGTAGATGTCGCAGTTTTTCATCTTCTTTTTGTCCGGCCCATCCCATCGCATTTCTTGGATGGCGGTTATGTCTGCTTTGCAGCAGTCTAGGGCCTCCGCTAGTTGCTCGGCTGCACGTGGTCTATTAAGGGAGCTAACATTCCACGCGCATATCCGAAGCTCAGTGTCCTTAAATCGTTTGCGTGGGTTGTCAACAGTAAATCCGTCCATATCCGAGGCTTGTTGATGCTTCGTAACTTCCTTTTTTTTAAATGGCCGGGCAGTTACCCCGGCGGCACAACCCCCAACCTGGAGGACCAGTTCCATATTGAGTGCCCCTAGGACGAGGGGTCGGTTACACCGAAGCCAGTAACCCGTTCCGGGATGTGAGCGCTACCGGTGGCCCTTATAGAGCTCGTCCGGCACCATCTCTTTTCCAAGACCCTGACCATGTCCTGGAAATCCTTTCCGGCCTGAGCTCCAAATATGTCGGAGTAGCCCGGATAAGGTCTTGTTTTGTTTTTCCGACACTAATCCTGATTTATGGCGCAGGAAACTCGCCATTCGTCCCCTTCACTTCGCAACCTCTAGTGAGATTCCCAGATGGCGCCACGATAAGGCGTGAAGTAGGACTTATTAGCAGAGCTGCAAGATGTTCGGCTGCAGAGGCTCATTCTCGTCATTTAAGGAACCAGCACCTGTCGGAAGATGCTACTTCTACGAGGCCTTATACTAATCGTTGCCATCCAACCAACGTACTCTATTGGCTCTAATACAATCGTATGCAGTTAAGATGGGTTAAGTACATGCCGTCTTAAGGACATTCAATACAGATATTTCGATCATAATTTTAGAAAAATACTACTTAGAAGTAGTTTGATACATTGAATATTCAATATTTGTTATTATTCCTCACCCCGTTGAGGTCAAGGAAAGTATCCCTGCGTAAGGTAAACAACTGAGTAACAAAGCACTATTTTTATAGGGCATACCATGCTGAAAAATATCAGAACTAGTCAACTCTTGCTCTACAGTCCAGGAGAATACTAAAGAGCTTGAAGTCGCCATAGATGTCGCCAAATGTAGGTTCGTTTACTTAACTTCAGTCCCATTTGCATATAGACGGTGAATGGATGAGAAAATACAATGACGAACGTACACAACGACACTATCGGTATAGTTAGATAAGAGGGTTGTTGAATCCACTCTATAAGACCTCGACTCAGTAAGCGCGCGCAAGTGGACTCAATCCTCAGTCAACTCATTATGCATTACTGAGGCATCCACATTTAATACGTTTTGATTGAAGACTCTAAATTCTATTGACTGAGAATCTAAACTCGAATATACGAGTAAGTTCGAACATCTTAAGCAACGTAATAGTTCAGAGATAGTCATTAAGTTCAAGAGTATTAGGAAGTTCAAGTTGTTGTGTATGCTAGTATGCTTTGCCAATTAAAAGCAATTTGCGCGGGATCGAAAAATAAGATAAGCTTATTGAGTTTGAGATGCTTCACAAGTTGAAAGTCAATTAAACAAGTAAATACGAGTATTGAACATTGCTGGACAAAATTAAAGGAACAATTACAGTATTTTGTTCAACAGATTAACATAAATTAACGAAATGGTTTGTTTACATATTTTGTATTTAAAGCTATTCTTATGGAAAACAGCTTTCAGATTTAAATTAATTTGACCTATGGCAATGTACTAAAAGAATTTTAATGTATCCGTAAGACATTTGGTCATTAAGTGGATGAGGTTGGCAAAGCTTAAGTTTTCACTATTTTTTCAGTCAGTATCTCTTTCGTTATATTTTTCAAAGTGTGATTCGTATATTGTTTATGAAAAGTTTTGACAAAAAAAAATTCATAGGATGTGAGAAAAGGCCACTAAACGAAGGGGCAGTCGATTCTTGGTAAAATCCTCTCACAGCTTCATGTTTGAGAAGACATTCTGGATTGGATGCATTCGAGTAGAGCGTGTTGCCCGATATCGCGAAAACTAGTCTAAGAACTAGTAGAAGCAATGAGTCCAGATTAGGGTGAACCAAACCACAGACGAGGTAGATGTACTTACGATCAGATGAGGAATCTGCAAGGTGGAACTTCATTCACAGTGTGACTTATGTCAAATATTGAGGACCGGTAATGGGCTTTAATGATAGAAAATTCGTCTTTAAAAGCAAAATGTAAGTGAAACCTATGTATTGTAAAACAGCACTGCAAGTAGGTAGATATCTTCAGAAATCCCAACAAAATATTATATACTGCCAAGGTTGTTCTCTTTTCTACATCCCATCTGCGTCATTCTGTGCAGAAAACCTAAGCAGAGGTATAAGAAGCATTTTGTTCTAAATATGATACCAAATACTTGGGAATAACATCGGTAAAATCCTCAAAGGTATAAATCTCAATAGCTCACCGTCACGTGGTTTACACCTGAAACATAAGAAGCTATTAAGCAACGCAACCTGGCTTACAAACGATGGAAAAGATTCCGATTACCTGAGTTTCATGTAGTCTTCCGGACTTAAAGAAACAGTGATTCAATTAAAATACGGGTAGCCAAGAAGAGGGTTTTACGAAGCGACTAAGTGAAATCTTACCAGCGAGAACCTTGCAGAGAATTATCCGAGAGCTTGGTGTAGGTCGACAAAAGGTGATAATCCCTAAAAAAATATAAAAGTCCCGACTTCTTCAATACGGAATTTGCTTAAGTTCAAAATAAATTGCGAACCTAGTACGGTTGATTCTCTTTCTAACCATGAAAGAGTTCATTTCTTTCAGCTCACTAGAGTAGATGAAAACGACGTTTTCTAATAAAACGCAAACCGGCATGCAAACCGCACCAAACAGTTATTTTTTGTGGATGAAGTGGTGATTCATGAAGCACATGTGGATTTTCACCCGACCAATAACGCATATTTTGCTTATTGATGAACCCATTGAGCCAAAAATGAGCTTCGTCACTGAAGATGATTTTGAAATTCACCATCTTGGCGCATCTTCTCCAGAGCCCAATTCCGAAAATTGGAATTAACGCTCTTAAAGTTGCAGTCACCGACTCTAAATTTCGGTAGAAAATTTTTATAATTTGCAGACGTTGCTCGTTCGTGTACTTTACCATGGTGAAAATGTTGAGTTTACTGAATAAATTGACAGTGATAGTTTGATGATTAGTGAAAGAGTGCGTTCACAAATTAATTTCAAAGTTGTCAAGTCCCTTTTGGAAAACCCGATACAAATGAAATGCATCCACATTTTATAAAAAATAATTTTTGCCCACATTCTTCATCCCTTACAAACATTTTTAACATAATAACCTCCTTCCTGGAAGGCTGATAAAGCTATACCGATGATCAAAAGCCTGCTAGTCGCATCACAACACCTAAGTTTAGACTTATTTAGATTATCCCGTATTTTTCAAAGTCTTTAAGAAACTTCTTATAAGCAAATGACCCTTTTTGTCAAACATAATAAACTTCTGAATAGCCGACAGTCTAGTTTCAGGGAAAACCATAGTTCTATCTCTGATGTTTTGAAAATAACAGATAATCTGAGAATTATGGTGGATCACGACTTGATGTCCTTTCTTCGGCTAATATGCCTCTCAACGGCATGGAATATTTTTTCTAAAATTGAAGACTTATTTCCATTACAGTAAAACTCCAGCTAATTTGATTCTTTCATACCTCAGCGATAGGAGCCAAGTCGTATCGGTTAGGAAAAACACCTAACGCCGCTTAGAACTAAAGTTTTGAGTAACACAAGGATACATTCTTGAATCATTGCTGTCTGTTTGGTGTGCTTACTAATGATCTTCCACAAGTAGTCCGACACTCGTCAATACATTTATATGTTGATGATGTGCAGGTCTTTTTAAGCTGCAAGCTGGGAATTTTAGAAGATGCAGAAAGCAAACTTAATAGCGATCTTTTATCCAGAAATCACCTACACTAAATCCAAAAGTAATATCAAAGTGATTGATAATCCTTACAAACAAGTTCCATAGTAGCTATTTCCCAGCTCTTTATTTAGGTAAGACTGCTCTGGAATCTGTCGAAGAAGTGAATTCGACACTCACATTGGATTACCATATTCAGATATTAATTTCAAAAATATATCGATATTTACCTCTGAAATCCCACCAAATGGATAACACTACCATCATCCGATACAAACCGCTTTTGCAACGGGTACTGAATCTTTAGTGGGCTGTTTCCAGCTCTTTTTCTGTTGTATATTGTTACGAGTGGATGGCAACGATTAGTATAAGGCCTCGTAGAAGTAGCATCTTCCGACAGGTGCTGGTTCCTTAAATGACGAGAATGAGCCTCTGCAGCCGAACATCTTGCAGCTCTGCTAATAAGTCTTACTTCACGCCTCCCCGTGGCGCCATCTGGGAATCTCACTAGAGGTTGCGAAGTGAAGGGGGCAAATGGCGAGTTTCCTGCGCCATTAACTAGGATTAGTGTCGGAAAAACAAAACAAGACCTTATCCGGGCTACTCCGACATATTTGGAGCTCAGGCCGAAAAGGATTTCCAGGACATAGTCAGGGTCTTGGAAAAGAGATGGTGCCGGACGAGCTCTATAAGGGCGAACGGTAGCGCTCACATCCCGGAACGGGTTACTGGCTTCGGTGTAACCGACCCCTCGTCCTAGGGGTACTCAAAATGGAACTGGTCCTCCAGGTTGGGGGTTGTGCCGCCGGGGTAACTGCCCGGCCATTTAAAAAAGATTAAGTTACGAAGCATTAACAAGCCTCGGATATGGACGGATCTACTGTTAACAACCCACGCAAACGATTTAAGGATAATGAGCTTCGGATATGCACGTGGAATGTTAGATCCCTTAATAGACCACGTGCAGCCGAGCAACTAGCGGAGGCCCTAGACTGCTGCAAAGCAGACATAACCGCCATCCAAGAAATGCGATGGGATGGGCCGGACAAAAAGAAGATGAAAAACTGCGACATCTACTACGGCAATTGCTATCGACGACAAAAGCAGCGCTTATTTGGATGCGGATTTGTTGTCGGAGGCAGACTAAGACAAGAAGTCCTCAGCTTCCGGCATGTGAGCGAGCGCCTCGTAGCAATCTGCATCAAGGCTACATTCGCTAACATAAGCCTCATATGCGCGCATGCCCCCACAGAGGAGAAAGATGACGACACCAAGGATGCCTTCCACGAGCTCTTTAACAAGACCTACGAGCAATGCCCTAGCTATGACATTAAAATTGTCCTCGGTGATTTTAATGCAAAGCTAGGAAGAGAGGGTATCTTTGGTGGAACAAGCCGAAAATATAGCCTGCACAACACCACCTCCGATAACGGATTCAGGCTAATCGACTTTGCGGGGGGCGAAACATTGTCGTGGCTAGCAAGCGGTTCCCAAATCTCGATATACACAAGGGGACCTGGAGAACTCCTGATCAATCAACAGTCAACCAACAGTCAAAAGAAAGAGCGTGAGAATCGCGTGGTCGAGGAAATTGAGAGATGCTACTCCAGGAATGAGGTTCTGAAGTTTTACCAAAAGGTAAAAATAACATTCCGCGGAAACAAACCCCGAACTGAAGCCTGTAGAGATAAACAAGGGAACATCGTAGTAGAATCGCAGTCGATGCTGAGGATTTGGAAAGATCATTTCTGCAGACTGTATAACGGCGATGACGGACCAAATACCGCTGTCAGGCAGAGTCAACCTTTCAACCTGGACGATGATGACCAACAATTCCGTCCACCCGACCTGGATGAAATGAAGATAGCTATATCGAAGCTTAAGTCCAACAAAGCTGCTGGAGCGGATGGCCTGACTGCCGAGCTCTTCAAAGCGGCAGGAGATGACTTGGTAAGGAGCATACACCAACTTATCTGTAAAATATGGTCGGACGAAAGTATGCCCGATGAATGGAACCTCAGCATTGTTTGTCCAATTCTTAGGAAAGGAGACCCTCTGAACTGCGCCAACTACAGAGGCATCAGTCTCCTTAACATCGCATATAAGATCTTATCCGCCGTATTGTGTGAACGCCTGAAGCCGTTTGTCAACAACCTGATAGGTCCATATCAGTGTGGCTTCAGGCCAGGAAAGTCCACCATCGACCAGATGTTCACACTACGGCAGATCTTGGAGAAGACCCATGAGTTTCAGATCGATACCCACCACCTATTCATCGATTTTAAGGCCGCGTATGACAGCATCTATAGAGACGAGCTATACAGAGCAATGTCTAGTTTTGGCATCCCTGCCAAACTCGTTCGTCTGTGCAGGATGACGATGGAGAATGCACGCTGCTCCATCAAGGTCGGTAAAGATCTCAGCGAGACCTTTGATGTCCAGAAAGGATTTAGACAAGGCGATGCGCTGTCATGCGATTTTTTCAACATCGTACTTGAAAGAATAGTGCAAAACTCACTAGCAAACACAAGAGGCACTATCTTTCAAAAGTCCGTCCAACTACTCGCATACGCCGACGATATTGAAATAATCGAGAGAAAGCAGCGTGATGTCAGTGGCGCTTTCGCGAGTATTGAGACGGACGCGGCGAAAATGGGTTTAGCGGTCAATGAGGGCAAGACCAAGTATATGCTGTCAAGCAAAAAGTACAACCAACATCGACGTCTCGGACAGAACGTCACCCTCGACAGATATAACTTTGAGGTAGTTAAGGACTTTGTCTACCTAGGCTGCGCTATAAATACAGACAACGACACCAGCGCTGAGATCAAGCGAAGAATAACTCTTGCCAACCGCTGTTTTGAGTAGCAAAGCCCTCTCTCGGACAACAAAAGTCACGCTTTATAAGACTTTATTAATCCCGGTCCTGCTCTATGGCGCAGAGGCATGAACATTATCAGAAATGGATGAGGGTGTTCTTGGTTGCTTTGAGAGAAAAATTCTTCGGGCGATCTTCGGTCCCGTCTGCATTGACGGTTAGTGGAGGAGAAGATACAACGACGAACTCTATGGACTGTACAGCGACATGGACCTAGCCAGAAGAGTGAAGATCCAAAGACTGAGATGGCTGGGTCATGTAGAGCGCATGGACACCAATGCGCCGGTCCGAAAAGTCTTCGAATCCGCCCCCGAGGGCCAGCGCAGTAGAGGAAGGCCAAGACTCAGGTGGCGCACGCAAGTGGAAGAGGACCTCAGCCAACTTAGCGTGCGAAACTGGGGGCAGCTAGCCAGGGATCGAGCTGGCTGGAGAAGCTTGTTGACTGAGGCCCAGGTCCACCCCGGTCTGTAGCGCCACCTAAATAAGTAAGTATTGTTACGAGTATACAGAATCCACTTTTCGTTGCTAGTTGTTGCTCGATGCAAAAAGGGTTCGTTTTCGTGAATTCTTTGCAGAGATATGGCCGCAGAAAAGCGGTCCAGCTACCGTTGTTCCGTCAAACAATGCGGCACCCACGTGTCGAGCTCGGCAGTTAAAGCAATACTCTTCAAATCGTGAATGCAGATGAATGGCCAATATTAAGCCTCTCAGCAGTTTCCACAGATGAAATCTGCGGGATGTTTTCCACTAAGGCTCGCATAATGTCGTCATCAATCTCGGAAGGACACCCAAGGTGGGATTGATCGTCTAAAGTCATATGACCGTTCCAAAATCTACCAAACCAGGTTTTATTTGTCCTCAGAGTTGGGGAACGATTCGAATAAACGCTCTTAATGTGTTTTTGAATGTCGCTTACGTCGTTGAAACCGAAAAAAATTCCATCCTCGGTATGTGTGTCATATTCGAAGTCGTCAAAAATGCTGCGTAATGTCTAGGTTTCCTCAACCGATGTTAGAAACATTTCACCCCTTCTGATCTGGCTTTAATATAGGTATAAGACTTTCACCTTTCTCTCATCTCAGACTTCTTCGCACTAGCAAGATAAGATCCAAAACCGTTCGATAAAACTTGAAGGTAATGCCAATATTACACAGCCGATCGACATTCTCGAACGCCAACGAAATGTCTCCTATCTCACCCTATTCTATAGCTATTTTCACCACCAGTGCTGCTCAGAAATTTCTAGTACCACCCCGCCTCTTCAAACCTCTCACCGTAACACCCGTCTCGCTATGAATGCTCATCAGTACACCCTCAAACCCACTTTCGGACGTATCCTGAAATATCGTGATTCTTTCCTAAGTCGAACAACTCGCTCATGGAATGCTTTACCGAGCATTTTATTTCCTAGTCATTGTAACCTCCAAACATTCAAGACCAACGTACATCGGTTCCTCTATTTCTTTCCTCCCTAACTTTCCATCGCCCGCGTAGTGTGCCATCATTTTAAGGATACCAATAACCCCTTGTGCGAGCGCTAATTATAGAAAAAAGAAAAAAACAGTCATCACACCTTTTTCGTACATTTTTGTAAGAAGAACGAGGACGTTCTTTATTTCTCAGGTCAAAATCGCCACTTTTGAATTTTTGAATCCACTCAAAGCCCTGTTATTTACAAAGAGCATGCTCACCATAAGCTTTGACAAACATCGTGGTTTCCAGGCATAAAATTCGACAAGTTCAACGCTATAACAAAATTATGCAGCTTTGACATTGACAACTAGGGCCATCTATTGATCAATTCAGATTTAACAGACCTGTTACACTACATTCCTTGGTAACGTTATTTTCAAGGCAGTTGGTTGTAGCGCCAAAACGCTTCAATTTCCAAGCAATCTCTCATGTCTTGTTGTCCAGAAATGGCGAAAATTGTTGGTTCCTTTTCCTGAATACAAAGTGACAGTCCATCATCCAGTCCAGGCTTGCCCCCTCCGTAAAAAGAACATGAAACAAATGATGGAAAAATCGATCAACATGTGAACTACGCCAGAAAGAAGGAAATTATTTATAAATCAAGCCTACATCTATGCAGCAATTTTTTTAAATTATAGCATTATAGCAACACGCTGAGAGCTTCAGTGATGGCTACATTCCAAAACTATTGTACATATTAACAAGTAGGCGGGTGGAAACTAAACTTTTATAATTATGATATCATTTCGCATAGTTTACATAACCTTCACACCTTCCAGCTTTCGAAATTTGTTTGATTTTGATTTGTTTTTGGGTCTGAGAACGATAACGATGTTCTCTTATCTGCCTAAGTGCGCATCTAATATTTATCAATAAAACTTTACCATGATCGAAGTTTTCTAGCTGGCAACAGCAACAGCTTCAACATCAGTAGTTCATCGCACCGCAGCGAGTCAAGACTAAAAGTTTCAAAGTTCTTCAAAAAAAAAAAATTTAAATAAAGTCATGGAATTGGAGGGTAAAAATGTCGTCTACGTAGGAGGATTTGGTGGAATTGGTATTGCCACTCTCAGAATTTTGGTCCAAAAGAAAGTTGCAGTAAGTTGACGAGTTGTGTGTTTTTTTTTTTTTGTGTTTTAAGTTATCTTATTTTGCTTTCGAAATTTCTGCTTCGTTTTAGAATCTGTTCGTTCTTGATGTCGCTGAGAACAAGGCCTATTTGGATGAGTTGAAGGCATTGAGCACTGTCACTAATGTTTTCTTCGAACCCCTTAATCTTCTGGACAAGGATAAGATTGCTGAGGTCATTAAACTCGTTATCTCCAAGATTAATTATTTCGATATCCTAGTCAATGGAAGTGGCATCATTAACGACAATAAAATTGAACAAACCATTGGCGTCAATTTGGTAAGAAATTTTAATTCTTTGAAAATCACAATCTTCAATTTGAATTGTTCGTTTCGTGTAGCTTGGTTTGATTTACACAACCCTGGTTGCCATTCCTTATATGGACAAGTCCAAGGGTGGTCGTGGTGGTTTGATTGTCAACATTGCTTCAGTTGTTGGCTTGGAACCAATCTCATGTCTGGCCATATATTCAGGCTCAAAGCATGGAGTAATTGGCTTCAGTCGTGGAATTGCTGTAAGTACCCTCCGAAAAGGTGTATCTTTTTATTTAAGAAACATTTAAGTGAATATTCAATTTATGTAGGATGAGTACTACTACAAAAAGACTGGAATCGCAGTTATGGCAATTTGTCCCGGTATCACCTCCACCGGTTTGTGGCACGAATTCCATGGAAATGGCACATTTGATTATTCCGACGAGCTGGGCAAAGAATTCTTCAGGGCCAAGGATCAGCGCGCTGACGATTGTGCTGTTAACTTTGTTAAGGCTATAGAGACCGGAAAGAATGACTCGATTTGGATCTTGGATTTGGGTAAATTGGAAGAAGTAAAAGCCCACAAGTACTGGAGCACAACCTACGAATAAGACAACTGCCGCCGAATATTGAAATTGTGTTCCATTTTTTTCTTCTTTTATTAAAGAGCTAAAGACTTTTTACTTTGTAAACTTGATTTATTAAGAAATAAAAATTAATAACAATGCAACATATTGTATTTTATTTGCAACGATTAATAAAATTTTATGAGAGAAAGAAAGTTCTAAAGGGGCTGGATGCGATAGCAAAACCAACATTTTTATTATTTTTACGAATAGATACGTTTTACAAAAAAAATATTACACAAAATTTTTTGGCCAAATCTTACTCGTTCTTCTTGACTAAAACTTGTAGTCAGTAAACGCACATTTCTTTCACACATCCTGCATTCTTTGGAACAAGTTTTCTGCATAAGAGTAAAGCCGCTAACTTGTGAGTTGATCGAAAATAATTTCTATTGGCGGTCTTTGGTAACTACGCTACCCATTATCCATTTTCAAGGAAGAAAATTTGAGTCCCAGATTACATATAGTTTGCTGCCACTTTGGTCTGTTTTGGAGTGTTGGTGATGTGTGCTCCATCTCTTGTAGTAGCCTTGAACCTTTGCTTATATAGACTGCCACGATGAAAAACGATTCAGTTATCGATATAAAATTGGTTCTGAGACTGCATAATATGGTTCTCTAGAAAACAGTGAACAGGAGTTATCGGATCAATATTATTGTCGGTCGAGAACTAAGAATAGCTTCCACTTTCATTAAAAGTGTATATACTCGTAGTTCTTTGTAACGGAGTTTTTCTTCCCTGGTTACCCTGTGATGACGCGGTGATGATGGAGGATCAAAGTGCTAAATGTTACCATCGCGATTCTTCTACTGATGAATTGTGATGCTCTGACAGGACGAGATTATGTATTGTATTTCTGATAGTGTTCTCGCCGATCCTCGAAAATTACTGCCACTTTCGGTGTACATATGGAATGGTTTTCCACGTCGTGCGATAAATCTTCAAAGTACTACCAAAATAGCACCCGGTGTCAGGACAATCACCGAAATACAACCCGTGGCGGTCTGAATATTGCGCCCAGTTGTAATCTTTATGGGGATCGTGCTGGTGTAATCGCAGCCGCAGTAAGTTAAGGGTCAACATTGACGTACTCGCTTGGGAGGTAGACTTCCTATCATTTGTGCTGCCGTATCCTTTCGTTGTTTGAGGAATGGTATGCATTTAGTAGAAGCCTTCCTTAAGAGGTATCTGTAGCCAATGACCCGGTACTCTTGCTGAATCATTGCGAATAAGGTTGATACTTCAGGGTGTGTGTAACGGAGGTGCGCTTTGATCAAAATCAATTTGGGGACTATTTTGGGATGCTTAGCGTCGTTTGAAATTATCGATTGCTCCGAGCGTCTACCTACAAGAAGTACCTTGCTGTCATCTAGAAATGGGGAGAGACTTATGACATAACAATTTTAGGAAATTTACAAAATTTATAAAGTGTTCTTTTCCAAAGTGAAGAGTTTGAATCCATTTGGTGAAACACAGCTTTGCATTGCGGAACTCTTGAGCTTGAATATCAGCTAATTTCATGAAGAGATTCTAGTTGAAATGATTTCGAAGGGGCTATCAGTAAGCAAGACTAATAATGATTGTCGCACCGGTCTCCGTTCTTCTTTTATGATCTATGCCACCATAAGGAATGCCCTAAGAGTTTTGAACATGTTATTCTGCGAGTTGTACAGTCGGCAGGGTTGAATTCTGAACTTATATGGAAACATCAATTTCTTGGTTTCTGATATTCGATTTGACCACATGGTAAAGATAGCTAAGAAAGGAAGAATTATAAATCATTCCACGCGAAGACATTTCCAGAGGTGATTCGAGAAGTCGCGCTAGTAACAAAATTGCCCCCATTTCGAGGCGGGGTATGCTGAACTGCTTTAAATGAGCAACACGACTTTTTGAAGCAACAACTTGAGATTAGATATGTCTTTTCGGCAGCTGGTATCGACAATATACCACTTCAGCATAAGCAACTGCTGAAGCATCTAAGAAAAGCATCCTTGTAATTGAAACGATGAAAAAACGTGAATCCTTCACTTTATTTAATTAATCGTGTAGAACTCGAGTACGGAACTCTCTCATCTCACTCCTATATGAGGTGCCATAAGTCCTCGAATATAATTATAAACAGAATAACAGAGAGTACAAGGAAGCCTAGTGGATCGAAGATACTTGCCAGATCTCTGAAGATTCGACGTTTAGTAAAATTGTCTGTGGAGCTCAGATTAAAATGGAAAAATCCCTCTTAGGGTTCGAATATAACCCTTAAACTTTGACCTATGCGTCTTAAGAAGTATCTAGAGAAATATATCCGCTCTGAACGTCGTATCAACTTTGCAATAAATCTTCGAAATTGCTTTGCCACTTACTGAGTGTAAATCCTGCCTTTGCTAAAAGTTCTATTAGAGATTGGTTTCGAGTTTAGACATCAGCTTAGGAATCTGCTTCCGTTGCAACATCGTCAACATAAAAATCATTTTGCACAATATCAGATGCAAGTGGAAATGTATCCTTGTAATCATGAGACAGTTGCTTTAACACATGGATTGATAGAATAGCTGCACATGATGAGCAGTGCAGGGCTGAAAGTGTTAAGGTCATTTTCTCCAAACTGAGATTCTAATTTTTTGGAATATCTTTACAATGTCCACTGTAATGACGATGTTATTTTGTCTATATCTCAGGCACACTGAAGATAAGTTTATTTTAATTGAGCTTCGTTCAGTGAATTTCCACAGACAGCCCTAATAGATCCGTCAAAAATAGCACGCAGCTTGGTAAAGGACCTATAAGGCTATAACACGGCATGGTGTGGGTGGTAGAAAACATTACCTTCTAAATATTCCAGAAAGCCTTTAGCTTTAAATCGTCGTCAAGAATGCTGTGACGGGAATAATTGGACTGCCAATAACCATCCAAAGATTGTTCCCTGAGCAATGCGGTGATGGCTTTTACTAACTTCCCTTCATCTTGTATATCTTCCCAAACCTTGTTGCGCACTCCAAACTGCTAGAATTTCCAATCTACTTATGCCCGCCACTAAAGTTGAGGTCTCCCTCTTCAGCGCTAAATTCGAAGACTCTACGGGCCAAAGCATTGGTGTCCATTCGTTATACTTGTCCTAGCCATCTCAGGCAATTGATGCGTAGTTTTCTAATTACGTCGATGTCGCTGTACAAGTAGGACTTGAATAGCCCATCGTTCAATCTTCTTCTCCAAAGCTCGTCAGTACAAACGGGACCGAATATTTTTCGAACCATTTTCATCTCGGATCGACTGAAGATATCTTCATCCGCTTTAGATAGAGTCCATGCCTCAGCGCCATACAGCAAAACTGGAATGATCAAGGTCTTGTTGTGCCTTGAGTTTGTCGGTATAGGGACTTACTGTTGAATTCCCTTCCTAGTCCAAAGAAATAGCGACTAGAAAGAGCGATTTTCCGTTTTATTTCTGCTGAGGTTGTTTGTAGCGTTTATAGTTGAACCAAGGTAGACTACCTCGAAATTTTGGATGTCAAAGATCTCTGTTCAATCTTGCAGACAGCAAATTAACCCGTTTTGGCAGCTTCTGTTTCAATACTAGAGAAGCTTCTGGTGACACCCCGATGTGTTTTCCAATTGTGTCGATAGAATCGGAATCGCTTGTAGTTGCACAGACTTTTGGAAGATTGTGGTTCCGCACAATTCTCTTAAATGATGTTAAAAAAGTCACATGACAGATCGTCAGTTGTCGAAAATCGTTTGACAGAGCTGCGAGTAGTCTTAATTGTCATTTTGTCTTATCGTACAGTTCGTCTCTATAAATGGTATCATATGCGGACTTAAAATCGTTAGAAAAATAGTTTACATCGATATGAAGCTCTCCCAAATCTGCTGTGTGAATATTTGATTGATTTTGACAAACGGCTTCAGGCGTTCACACAATACGCCTCTATAGTTGGCAAGTCTCCTCTCTTGAGACTTGGATAAGCAATGCTTTCTGATCTCAGATTGCACTGACAGGGGCCCATCAGGCTGATTACGAAGGGTTTCAGGCTTTCATACAATATCACAGATAAGATCTTGTATACCACTATACATAGTCGACGCCGTTAAGAGGGTCTTCTACAATCACACTCTTCTGATCAGAAATGGATTGATGTATGCTCTCTACAACGCTATTGTCAACAGTTTTGAATGCCTCGACCTTGAAAGTCATCAGGTCAAATTGTCGTTTGATTTCAGCTTAGATTCTGCTCTTCTTATTCAATTTTGCTCAGGTAAACGGACGTTTTGGTTATCATCATCCAGGTTGAATGGCATATTTTGACGTCGCCACTGCACAGTCTGCGGATAAAGCTTTGCAATATTCTCAGTTCTGACTGCGATTCTACTACAAGGCTTGGCTTCCTTCTTTATCTCTACAGGCTTCTCTACAGGTCTTCTTGGGGAAAACACATCAAAGCAGTTGTGGGGTCTCTCATGGCACGTCGGCAGCTTTCCCACTATTCTTCGGAACTTGATGAAATGTTGAGAGATTTCTGCTGGATACGCGTTTCTTCGAGGATTCTTCCTGCTTCTTTCTTATATCGTCCTCAATTACATTACAAATGAGTATGACTACAACATGGAAAACCAAATTCTTTATCCCCAAGCAATCCTAGACCACGTTTATCCTTAAACTAGACAAAAAATTGTGCAGCTATCAGACAAGAAATGCGTACGAGCCTGAGGCTATGCAGCACATTAAACGAATTTGTGATTATAGCAGTTGGTATTGTAGTTTGGTATCGTAAATGCATCCACTGTGTGTTGTACTCCCACACCACTGCATGGCTGGCTATACAGGTGAAAACTATTTTAGTCGACACATTTCACCTCTTCTCATTTGTTGGCTCTTCAAATTTTGCTGTGCAATTTATTTATTTTCCCTTAGGATCTGAGAACGATAACAATGTTCTCTTATCTGCCTAAGTGCGCATCTAATATTTATCAATCCAAATTTACCACGATCCAAGTTTTCTAGCTGACAAAAGCGACACCTTCAACATCAGTAGTTCATCGCACAGCAGCGAGTGAAGACAAAATATCTCAAAAGAAAAAATCTAATTGAAGTAATGGAGTTGGCAGGTAAAAATGTCGTCTATGTTGGAGGTTTTGGTGGAATCGGTATTGCCACTCTCAGACTTTTAGTCCAAAAGAAAGTCGCAGTAAGTTGGCGAAGAGTTTTTGGTTTTCTTGATTCCATTGTCGAAATTGCTGCTTCTTTTTAGAATCTGTTCGTTCTTGATGTCGCTGAGAATAAGGCATTTATGGATGAATTGAAGGCATTGGGCCCTGACACTAATGTTTTCTTCGAACCCTTAAATCTTTTGGACAAGGATAAGATTGCTGAGGTCTTCAAAGTCGTCGTCTCCAAGATCAAACATTTCGATATCTTAGTCAATGGAAGTGGCATCATTAATGACAACAAAATTGAACAGACCATCGGCATCAATTTGGTAAAAAAAAAATTAAATTCCTTGAAAATCACAATCTTCAATTTGAATTGTTCGTTTCGTGTTAGCTTGGTTTGATTTATACAACCCTTGTTGCCATTCCTTATATGGACAAATCGAAGGGTGGTCGTGGTGGTCTGATTGCCAACATTGCTTCAGTTGTAGGCTTGGAACCAATCTCATGTCTGGCAGTATATTCAGGCTCAAAGCATGGTGTAATGGGCTTCAGTCGTGGAATTGCTGTAAGTATCCACCGAAAAGGTGTATCTTTTTGCTGAAGAAACATTCAAGTGAATATTAATTTTATGTAGGATGAATTCTACTATAAGAAGACTGGAATCGCTGTTATGGCAATTTGTCCAGGTATCACTTCTACCGGTTTGTGGCATGAATTCGAAGGAAATGGCACATTTGAATATTCCAACGAACTGGGCAAAGAGTTCTTCAGGGCTAAAGATCAACGTGCTGAAGATTGTGCTGTTAACTTTGTTAAAGCCCTAGAGACCGGAAAGAATGACTCGATTTGGATCTTGGATTTGGGCAAATTGGAAGAAGTCAAACCCCACAAGTACTGGAGCACCACCTACGACTAAAGCAACGCACGCCAACTATTAAAATTGTATAAATCTTTTTAAAGAGCAAAAGACTTTTTATTTGTTTTTGTTTTTCTTTTCTTTTTTTTCAAATATACGGAAACAATGTACATACTCAATCAATTTAAAAAAATAAAACAATTGTTATATAATTTTTCGTTAAATGCAAAACGGTTTTTTTATTTAATTATATTTTTGTATCTGCAGTCTTTTTGGTTGCCTTGTTTCTCAAGGACTGCAAGCGAAACACTTTCAGTTATTTGAAAATTGTACTATGATTTGAAAATAATGAGATACACATTTTGAGTTTATAACGGTTTCGAAAGGTATGATACTTCTTCTGTTTACATAAGCTTTTTGGCATACTAAACTTAGAACGGTGGAGATATTTGTCGTTAGTCGCTTGTAGAGTTCGACTATGTTAGCATGTGTCTCTGCTTCCCTACAATGGTTTTATATCTGTTATACAACGTACAGGTGTTGATTTGTTTATTTATATTTCCTATTTAACCCGGTTAACAACTTACTTTGTTTTTGTAGTCAATTGTAAGCAGACTTACATAACTTTCATGACGCGTGCAATCACTTTTGTGTAGTAGCTGAGATTTGAGTATTTTTATAAATTTGATTAGTTGTTTATTTTTTTGTTTAATTGTGCAATTTGTTTATATTTTTGTCTTAATAATAAAAATAGCCATGTAAGTGACCGAGCAGTTGCATAAAGTGGTGTGTCTTCGAATCGTTTCTGACGACGTAGTACTTTTCGAATTTCTGTGGTGCATTCAGAAATTTTTGAATATTTCGAAAGCGTAGTTTTAGTTTTGTATTAAAATTATTTAAAAAAAAAATTCCTTGCAATGTACGATATTTTACGGTGATTTAACTTTATTTTTTATTTTTAAATTCTTTTTTATTTGTTAAACATTTTGCAATGTTATTCTGTGATTTGACTTTGACGGCCTATCTGCGAAAGGTATAATTTTATATATTTCTTGTTATAATTTTACATGATCTTTAAAATACATATTTTTCTACATGTAGAGGTTCGAACACAACATCCAAAATTTATTTGTAAAATCTAAACAAATGGAGTAGAGTTGGGTGGTGTTTTCAGTATGCTCACGGAGTCCTGGTTTAATTTATTTGCATCGTATTTCGAAGATTCTCCGGATAAAGGAATCGATGTTCATGATGTTATGCAACTGTATAAATTGCCTCAATACCTACAACTTATGATACTCGTATATGGTATTGCAAATTGACATGGTCCTATAAGAACTTGATTGTCCAAAGTCCAAGAAATACTTAAGTATAATTTCGAATGTGAAGAAGTTTTTAAAAACTAAAAGCACCTTGGTGTTCATATATTGATTTAAAAAGTAGAGTGGACAAGAAGAGACATCTAAATAAAATTAAAAAAAAAGTAAAACATTTGGAAGAACCATCCAACTGAACTACCAATGAAGCCAATGTACGGCGCACATTAGAAAATGCGGGGTAATTCAACTTGGACTGAATAAGTTTTGATGCAATAAAATTTTATTATATATATATATATATATATATGTGAAAGTGCAATATTTTATAAATCGTTTGATCTACGCGGGACCTCCTCTTTCTTGCTAACAAATAATGGCTTATTCCTTGCATTAAGTAACGCAACATTTCTTGCTTTAATTTTGCACGAATATTTTGCTCAATCCGTCCTTTTAAGTGCCATGCAAAGTTAGCACAATTTTAGAAATTAGTCCGCCGGGCCGTATTTTTCTTAAAGAATCTCCATTGTCGCGTCTGGGTGAAAGTTGTGTTCATGGCGCATACCGGACTACCGAGAAACATATCTTTGTGCAGGATAATCCAAACCAGGTAAAGAGAGTCGTAAGATCTTGCGAGTGGCTGTACTTATCAATCTGATGCAAATGAGATGGGACTGCTAAGGCATTGTTTTGTTTTGTCAATGTTTAAATTTTTTTTTCGACATAAGGTGGTTGTGACTATAAGCTCACTTTGGAAGCAAATCGAGCCTAATATTGTTTATACCTGTAGGTAAGTAGAGTATAGAGCACTATATCGAACACTTTTCACATATTTTACATTTTTATTTCCTTATAGGCAAAAAAGGTGCTGTGGCTCATTCCATAAATATGTGTGATCTACTTATTAGAATTGATTTAAAAAAGTCCGCCTTGAGATAATTACACTCAATTACGATAAACGTTCTGGCTGACAAACTGAAGTTTATGATTACCTAATCAAAGTCATAATTGAATCGGATTATTATATGACGATATATGCATAACACATAATAATGGATATCACTTAGCACGTCTTGGGTTCAGAAAAAAGCTAGATATTGATTTGATTCAAGCGTTCATACTTACAATGTACATACATGTCAGTCGGAATGAAACTGAGTTGCTTTTTAAACTGATCATCACTGGTAATGAAAGCTGGATTATCTAAAACGATATCAATCGAAACGATAGTGGTCTAAGCGTGATGAACCAAGATTAGCCATATTAAAAGCTGAACTGGTTTGGTGAGAATATACCAAACTAACAATCTCAATGTTTACTGTCAACAACTAATGAAAGTTAAGTGAGTCCACAATTGGCAAATCTTAAAGAAATCGTGTTCCACTATGACTACGCTGAAACACAAATGTAACATTGAAACACTAGGTTGTACTGCATTTCCTACATCCCAGAGTACACATCCTTGGGAACTCACAAAAAAAAATCATTGAGCCTTGGTTAGAAGTGATCTACAATTGATTCTACAGACCCGTCCTTGCACCATCTGCAAAACTCTTTGAATGGTAAGACATTCACTTACGGTGACAACCTGTAATCGCACTTAATCCAGTTCCTTGCTCATGAGAACCCGAAGTTCTACAATATTTGCACAATTGGATGACGTCGCTAGAAAGATGACAAATGATCACTAAATGATCTATCTGCAACCTTTTAAATTTGACGAAACAAATACTAAATTTCTAGCGAGTTGCGTACAGAAAATGTCGAATTGTTGGTCTTTTTTGCACAACATTTTCCTTGGAAGACGCAGTGGCACCGATATGCATAAGAAGAGTGCGTTCTTAAGAGAATATTGAATCCGTTAAGAAAAGTGTTGAAGAAGATCTAAATTTATCGATTCGACATCTTTGTCCGCCACAAAGATATTGATTTGAGGCTTACCAGATCCAGGGCATGCAAGAATTGAAACCAAATGACCATCGTTTGATACAAAATTTCGGTGAATTGGCCCAAAGTCAACTGGCATTGGATCCGCTGGTTTATTAATAAAATGTGTACAGGTAAGTCAATAAGCAAAATTGTCATATTTGGAGTGAAAACAATCCACATGAGGTCAATGAAACGACGTTGTATTCAAAAAAAAAATGCAAAGTTTTGTGCGGTCTGTGGGCTGGCGGAGTCATTGGACAATACTTTTAAACAAAAATGAATATAATCAGCCGGTTATGGTGGAGTTTTTGTCCCTCGATTAAATGGCATGAATATGGAAGAGATGTGATTCTAGCAAAATGGCGCTACGTGGCATACATCAAGCTAAACAGCGACAGCTTCGATAGCATTATATTAGTAACAAGGTCCATAGGGACCTACAAGGATTTGTGTATAATTTTTCATGAAATGTACGGTATTATCATTATGCAGTTGTGCGTGATTGTTTTGTTTTCAGTCCGACAATGTATATTTTAGAGATAAATAACAAAAAATAAACTAAAAATTTATTGGTAAAGTAATTTATATAATTAAATATTTATTTTTGGTGTGTAGCTAGTGCATTATTGCAGCTTCAGCAATACGCTCGGGTTTTCCGTTGACTTTTGTACTCCGCATTGCATAAGTGGCATTTGATTTGAAAGCGGTTCAAACGAAGGAACAGGTCCCGGTGTTGGTGTTGCTACTTAATTCTTTTTTACTTGGCTTTCATTTCAACTTACCACAACATCAAATGTGCCTCCATAGCATTTCGAATTTTGGGATAGAACGTTATTCGTAGATTAGTGGCTCGTTCTTCAATGTTTGAAATTGCCCATTGGATCGTCAACAATTTCAAAAATAATAGTCGTTTGTCAAACTGCACTAATTTAATTGTATTTTATGTTTGAGGACAATGCAGCAATATCGATCATATTGTAGAACATTGCATTGATTCGGCATCTTTCCACCATAAATCATAATCTTCGAATCACAAAACCACCATACTTTTATTCCGTACTTTGCTGGCTTAGATACTCGTAGAACGCATTGTCTGAAAAGTGCCTGTCCTCGATAAGGAAAAAGTTGTTCGTCCACGGTCATCGAATCGTGCGAATTGTAAGCTGCTGTCAAATTAACCTGCAACATAAGCCACAAATCATCAATAGCAGCAGTTTTGCTAATGAGTAATCTTTCCGGCCTTGTTATCGCATTATCAAAGCGAATAACTTTTGTGATGGATATGAAACGATTATATGATAAAGGGGCTTCATATATTGATGCATTTGTTGGGCCCCATAGTTCTCTAGCAGGCTCGCTGTTCGATTTACATATTCCAGCATACAAAATGATAGCCACAAAAGCATTAATCAGTATCAGTCTCAGCCTGATGACGGGCAGCAGTAGCAGTAGCAGCTTCCTCACAAAGCTTTTCTATCTCATCATCGTGGTCTTCATCGAACTTATCATCATCCATATTCACATTCGCTTGGCTTTCGACATCGGACACATCAATAGCACCTTCTGAATAATTTCTCATGTGGCACCCAAAACAGGTAGGGGAAAATTCGAGACGCATGACCAGGCCCGCAAGCTCATCCTGTTTTTTAAAAAAACTGCAACAAATGAAAGCAATAAATAATTTTCGTAGAATAACCATCAACGGATGAGCTAATGCTGCTTGCGGTCCGACTGTTAAACTGATTTCGTCCTAATCATTTTATTGGCCATACGACATAGATGAAGATGGTATGGGAAGGGCCATACAAAAATTATTTTCTTGCCCAATTCCTATGTCTTCCCTTTGGAAGACAACATTATTCATGTTAATGGGGACATACGGCTGCAATTGCTTGGAAAGTATTTGCAAACTTTGTCTCTCGAATGACATTCATCAAATCCAGCTATGGTGGGCAAATGCTCGAAATCTTATTTTAAAATTTGTAGAACGTATTCTCTGAATTATACATAAAATGCTTCTATGGGTTGTTAAAAACACTATTTATACTTTGTGTATGTACGTGAAAAAATTATAATTTATTCAAACTGATAGGAATCCACAACTTAGGATGGATTCAAAACATCCTTCTTCTAAAAGTATTTCATTTTAGTGAATTAAATATTCGTGAAAGTCCTACTAATCCTACTAATTTTATACACGTGAAAGTATGTATGGATGTATGTGTGGATGTTTGTTACTCTTTCACGCATTTCATTTTAATGAAACTTTACAGTAATACAGCTCATACATCAGAAAAACATATAGGCCATAATTTATAAAGCTATTGAGTAAATTGGCCAAAATATAGCCCCGATGCCCCGGGCGGGACGGGCAAAACTTTTTTGCTTAATTTGCTTCTAGCAAAAATTCGTAGGGATACACAGTTTTTAAATTACCTCTTAATTTGGCCAGCTAAAAAAACCCAATGTTCAACATAGTAAACTGATCGTGTGGGACAAGTGCACTATGTCACACAAACGCGCCATTGAGGCGCTCGATCGCTGTCTACAAGACATACAAAGTAATTGAAAGTTAATGGGTGGTGTGGTAGTGTTATTGGCAGCGGATATTTTAGACAGATCTTACCTGTTATCGAGAGAGGCACTGAAAGCATCATACCTGTGGACCAAAGTTGAAAAGCTATGCTCAAAACCTGCTAAAAATTGGAAGGCCTTTCTTGCAACCAACCAAGAAGGTATGGTTCGTTTAACACACCAATTTTGTCATGTTGTGGAGTCGGAAGACGATCTCATTGCTCAAAATTTTCCAAATCTGCAACACAATATTCGCGACGAAAATTGATTTTGCGTAAGAACCATACTGGCATCAAAAAATTGAGACTGTTGCGAAAATAAATAAAAAAATCCTGGACCCGATAACTAGCGAAACATCAGTGTACGACTCCATCGACACAGTCATGTCATCCGATGACTCTACGAGCTATCCCGTGGAATTTCTAAGCTCTTTGGACTTATCCGGGGTGCCATCCCATAAGTTTCAATTAAAAGTAGGTACTCGTATACCCGTTTAGTTAATGCGCAACTTAAACGCGAGTCACAGAACTAGGAAGAAATATTGTAAAGGCCACAATCTTAACTGCCGAAGCCAAGGGAGAAAATGTGCTTACACCACGCACCCCAATCATTCCAAATTACTTACCATTTAATTTTAAGCTTCCGCAGTTCCCATTAAAAGTTGCAATGACTGTCAGTAAATCATAGGGTCAAGCCTTTAAGGTAGCAGGAAGACATTTGAATACGACATGTTTTTTCCCACGGTCACTGCTGTGTAGCATCGCAAAATTTGCATATTTATGCAGAACAAACAAAAATTTTAAGGTAGCTTATAGAAGTGTATTGCAGTAACAACCTATTTTGCATATTATAAATCCTCATCGAAAATTCGACGTAACTCTGTCTGTCTATTACGCTTTCAGCCTTATTCAATTCAATTTTGATGAATTTTAGAAGGGAAACTGCGGGAGAGATGCCGCGCTTTTTTAAAAATCTGTGTAATTCTTTTACATTTATTATTTACAATTTTAAAGTAAAACAAACTTTAATTTTTAAATTTCAAAATAATAAATAAAACTTTTTTTATAACTATTAATAGAAAAATAAAATATGTTAGGTGTGCCATCTCTCCCAGCATGTGAGGGAGAGATGCCGCATGTTAATTTAATTTAATTTTTATATCCGCTCTTCAGACATGACTGCAATTCTGGTTTTTTGTTGCGTGTGCATTTTCCATGTAGCCATTTGCTACATTTCGCGCAAAATAATTTTCCAAACATTCGGCACAAACATAAGGATTCTCAGCCGGCTCAATTTTTTTTCTGGTTGGGTTTTCGGAGACTTGGCGTTCTTCGTTTTTTCAATTGAACAGGATGACCTCTGCTTTCTGCCTTCGTCTTGAAGAAATCAGCGCTACAATTTTTTTGTTGGCATTGGCTTGAAACATGATGAGGTGTGCGTTTCATTTTCATAGTGATAATAGGTGTGCGATGTATTGCTGGTCCTTGGAATAACCAGTTCCAAGTTCAAGGTATTACTGGTAGTTTGCACTGCAGGTTCCAAGTCCGATTCAGGATATAAAGGCATAGTTTCTGAACGAAGAGCTGTTGATTGGTGAACTTCAACTGCAGTCGAGTCTGATATGCTCAAGAAGTAGTCTGGAGTAGCTTAATGATAAGAGGGGTAAATTCCTGAGGCTCTGAATCCTACAGCTCCATTTACAACGGACGCTGCTTTCTCCCATGCATCGACTCAACATGCGGCATCTTATCAAAAAAAAGTGCGGCAGCTATCCCTAGGGAGAGGCAGAGATGCCGCACCACGCTTCATAACTAACAAAAGATGAATACAAAAAAAAATCAAACCATCCACTTCTTTTAACAGTAATTAATGGCGAAAAATACTTACACTTGAGAAATCACGCGATAACCTGGTTCTGGATCGCCAAGTAGCAACATACTAATACATTTCAATAGCCTAAAGGGGTGCCAAAAACAAAACAAGGGGAAAAACCTCCTGCTATATGTTGTATGTAAATATTTATTTTTTCGTACGTTTTCATTGGAATACCTTTTCCGCGGATGACTAGATGCATGAGTTTGGTTAGGTGCGGCATCTCTCCCGCAATTACCCTATAAACATAGACGGGACCTAGGAAGAGAAGATAGGCTACTCGAAGTACTTTTCCTGTGCAGACGAAGTCGTGGGCAGAAGCTAGTTATTTATGATTTATTATAATTTTTTTATTTTGCTGAAGCTAAACTATATATCAATCTTTTATAAGTTGAACTATTGAAAATAAAAAAACAAGAGAGAGGAGATCACCTTAATTTGTCAATTCGAAAAGTGTAGAATATCGAGATAATCATACGAGGGCGGGTCATTAAGTCCGTGACTTTTGGATTAAAACACAGATTTTTTGATAAAAAAATAATTTAATTTTTCAACGTAGTCTCTCTTGAGCTCTATACACTTTGTCCAACGCTTCTCCAATTTTTGTATCCCTTCCAAAAAAATGATTTGTCGAGGTCCTCAAAATAGGCCTTTGTTTGCGAGATGACTTCATCATTGTAGTCAAATCTTTTTCCACCAAGCCATTTCTTCAGGTTTGGGAACAAGAAGTAGTCGCTCAGAGCCAAATCTGGAGAATAGGGTGGATGAGGGAGCAATTCATAGCCCAATTCATGGATTTTTGCCATTGCAACTGCACATGCGTTTGTGGTCGACTGTGAGCAAGCGCGGCACCCATCTTGCGGAAAGCTTTCTCATGCCCAAGTGATCATTCAAAATTGAAACCACTGAGCCATGCGAGATCCCTACGGCTTCCACAATCTCTCGCACTTTCAATCTTCGGTCGGCCAACACCATATCGTGAATTTTTTCGATTGTTTCGGGTGTAGAGACCTCAACTGGGCGTCCAGGACGTTCGGCATCTTGTGCTCAGTGCTTGTACGGCCACAATGAAATTCAGTAAACCACTTTTTTACCATTGAAATCGATGGTGCAGAGTCCCCATAGTATTTATCAAGCTTAGCCTTGGTCTCGGTAATGGTTTTTTTTCGCAAGAAATAATGCTTAATAAGCACACGAAATTCACTTTTTTCCATTTTCTCCTCAAATTAGTGAGTAGCCTGATAAAAATAGCTGTCAAACACAAACTAACTGACGCAGCAAGTTTAAATTTTGACAGGAGTCAACTGACAGATGCCTGTTGACAGGAGCAGTGTTGCTGTTTCAGTAAAGAGGTCAGAAATTCAAAAAGTCACGGACTTATTGACCCGCCCTCGAATTTAAAAAAAAAATTCAACATACATGTGTACATAAACACACAAATAGGGATTTACTTATTTTATTTTAAATACTCTTCGAATTGATATATTAACGATTACGACAAAAAGCGAAACCCATATATTTTATATTTTAACTTCCTTATTATTATTATTTATAAGTAAGTAATTAATTGAGTAGTTTAAAATTAAAAAAGCATTTTTGCGGAAACTTTGACGACGGAAACTAGCGATGACAGATTTAAATTTATTTAAAAAAGTATTTTGCTGTCGATATTTTTGAAATTTGATTCCCAAGTGCGTGTAGATTGAGACATCTTTGAAAATAGATTTTAAAAGGTTTCGATGTTAAAGAATTTTCTAGTACGCATATGAGGGATTTTTGGCTTGAATATCTGGTTTCATTATTTTTAGAGTTGTTTTTGAGTTTTTTTAAATTTGAAATTAAACAACAAGTACAAGGCCTGCCAAGTAATAATTATGAGCATTATGGCACTCTCATATATATCACATCTTATCCAAATTAGTGCCTGTCATATTTCCTACAAAATTATCACTGATAATTGTTCGTTGTCACGTTGCCCATTGATTATTATGCGAGCTCCGGCCTCAACCAAAATAAGTATCGGCTTCAGGGGCTCACAAACCATTGACCCGTGGCGATGGACGATTGAGCACAGTTTTCAAGATAATTTTTATGATACAGATTAGTTTTTTGGTGATTTGTCAAACAATACATTATGCAAACATAATAACGCACAGAGAGCGAATATTTTACTTACATCTGTTATTTGTTTTGTTTTATAAATATATTTCATGTTGCAACACAAGCACTTGTATTGTGTGATCCTTGAATGATTGTTTAATGTAAAAATTTCCTCGCCAATGCATTGTTTTTTCTTCCGATGGGCAATATTTCTGTCCACGTTACAGACAACTTCCCAATGCCGACACAAGAAAAAAATTCATTGGTTTTGGCGAGAAAAAATTCTTAAGAGCTTTTTGGGCATAATGCAGACCGCAGACTTCAGGAAATGTAAAGGTGTTTAATCGTAAAATTAAGGCGTATGTACCATTATTTCGGAGCCGAACTCCTGTAACTTTGTTTTAGTGGTCATAGCTAAACAACCGTCAGTTTACCAGGCCTGGTCATCTCAACTCCAGTGTCGATTTTAATCTACTCAGCTATTGACAGCAGACTTCTCCGATGATAATCTGGTAACGAGGCTCAAAACATCTCAAAATGGATTACTCCTTTAGCATCCCGCTATATAGACAGTAACATCTTGAGCAGGTAAAGTCCATCTCTGCTAGGTTGTGCTGCTCTGTCGGCTGGACTTAACCATTAGTGGCGAGATTTAATGCCCATTAGGATAAATGTTGCACAGCTTATATCTAAATGCTTTCAATAATTTTACTGTCTACGCTGAAGCCTAAGCAGATGCGCTCTTTGTTGGAACATGTCTACCCTCTAAGGTGTACTAGGTGGGGTGAAAGTAACCTCCTTGACAGCCAGAATGCACTGCTACCAAAAAAAAAGGTTATGGTGCCTTGAAGTCCGTTCATATTTAGGCAGACATGCCAAATTTCAGTGCGATACTGTCTTTAGTTTTGTTTTGACAGCTGATTCTTGTTCACGTGGCATCATGTTGAGTATGGACAAAAACGATTTTCGTTCTCTCATAAAACATTATTTTTTGTGAGGCAAAACGGCGAAGGAAACAAAAGAAAAGTTAGATAAATATAATCGGGCTAATGCTCCGTCAGATTTCGTGGTGGCCACAACTTCACTACCGATCAAGTCCGCAGCGGCAGGCCCTGCGATGCGGTTAAAGAGGACAATGTCAAAAAAATACATGAAATGATGTTGGCTGACCGGAAAGTGAAAGTGCGCGAGCTAGCAGATACCACAAAGAGTAGTACTGAGCGCACACGGGATATTTTAGGCAATATTCTGCATATGAAAAAGTTATCCTGCCGCTGGGTGACGCGCATGCTCACTACTAACCAAATACACTAACACGAGAGCACTTCGAAAGAGTGTTTGGACTTGCTGATGCGGAAACGGGCGGACTGTTGGCGTCGATTGGTAGCTGTTGATGAAACCTGGATCCACTATTACCACCAGAGAACAGAATGAGTTCCTGGCCATGGACTGAAGCCGGCACGAGTGCTCCGAAGCGCCCGAGGGAGGCTCAATGGGTCGGAAAGGTTATTGCATCGTTTTTCTGGGATTGTCATGGCATACTCTTCGTGGAGTACCTCGATAAAGGAAAAACCATCAACAGTGAGTATTACTGTGCATTATTGGAGCGATTGAAGGCCGAAATCGCCGCAAAACGGCCTCACATGAAGCGAAAAAAAATTTTGTTTTTGCAAGACAATGCGCCGGCGCATAAGAGCATCGCAACCATAGCTAAAATCAATGAATATACGGCTCCAATTGCTGTCGCGTCCACCGTATTCGCCCGATTTGGCTCCCTCGGACTATAATCTCTTCCCAAACCTCAAAAGATCGACGCCGCGGAGGAGTATTTTGCAGACCTTCCGGAAAATTGCTTTCGGACGGGATCAAGAAGTTGGAAAATCACTGGAATAAGTGTATCAAGCTAAAATAAAATAAAAAAACATTTAAAAACATTGTTTTTGCATTCCCAAAGAGGTTACTTTTCATCCCACCTAGTGGATTTGCTTGGAATAATATGTCATGTCGATAGCTACTGAGGCATTGTCAGCCTCATGTCAGCGTTATGGAGTTTTCGGCTTATCACAGAGGATCCTCAGGATCTATAAGGCTATGATAAGGCCTATTGTATCATATGCGTTAGTTGTATAGTGGAACAAGCTATCGAGGCAATACATCACTGCTACGTTTACCAGACTACAGTGTATAATGGGACCTGTACCTTCCATTAAAAAGGAGTGGTTTTTGGTACATCATACAGTGGAGTTTCAATGATTTGGCCCACACTGTCTTTGGCTCTGTTCTCATGGACATGTCGTCTGATGCAATGGGTGTCCATGACCGATCAGGGATGTGCTGATGGTCTCGTTCTGGAGGATGAGCATGTTGGATTCCACTTATCCTCCAACGAACTAAATAAGGATGAATCTGTGGAGAGTGTGAAGCATTAATATATGTTTCAACAGCCATGCTGCACCTAAAGCCTTGATCAACCCTCAAGCAAGTTCATAAAAGAAAGCCAACAACAGGAATTCACTTAGCCTTGTGTAGTTCTCAGGACACAGAACGTTTGTTGTATTTTTCCTGAACAACTGTCTGATAGGACCTAATTACATGGGATCCTTATACATGTTAGATTCTATTCCTACTCCAACAAACTTAATGAGGAGAAATCTGTTGCAGAAGCATGAAGCATTTATATCTGTTGCAGTACCCAAGCTGCACTTATAGACCGTATTCACTGAGCCCAGTGTAAGTCTCAGGACACAGAAAGTCATGAAAGCAAGGATACGAATTGCCATCCCTCTCCATTATTTCCTTTGATACCAAACCCGTGTTGAAGGGACAGGTTCCACCTTCGGCATCGGTCGAGGCTTTTTCTGGTGTTGGAGTCTCAGCACCCAGTACTTAATTGCAACTCTACCTAATGTGGGACCAGCATGATTGCCCTTTCTGCGTTTAAGGCTTAAGTCAAAGCAACCGTGTCGCACACACAAGGCAACCTACCTTTTTAGGTCAGGTCCGGACCAAAATCCGGGACCTCCTGACTCCCGCGGCACCACGTGCTTAGTCCTGGTATGGATTACTGGGCGTCTTGCCACTCAACAAGACCTATGATCAGCAGCTTGTAACTTGGAAAAATCGTAGCAAGCTTCTGCGGCGTTAAGGTCTGAAGATGTTCAGCTTCAGTTTTGCTATGGACAAAGCCTTGATCCCAGGACACAATGGGATCACTTGAAATTAAATTGCTAATTCGCCTCGTAAGAGAGTCCTACGCTTTTTCATAGTACACAAACATGTTGCGAATAAATGACAGGTTATCCTGAAACCCAGCTGTGAAAGTGATGACGACACTGCTCAACAATATTTCAGTTATTGAGTGGTGGTACTGATAAATATTTTATCACTAAAGAGGGACCAGAAACCCTCTTCGAAAGACGGATGAATTTTAGTGAAACAAACTTGCAAGGAGTAGAATAGTAGTAAACGAATTCTTTGTATGATGGATCTATTCCTATATACTCATACAACAACAAAAATTGACACCAGGACTTTGTCTCTTAGAGCTTTTTCCGAAACACTAAGCTAGAATTTATCTATTAAAATACAACAAAGGTGAACGTTTTTCTTTAACCCACAAGGGAGCCTTAGTTGTTCACCAATTATATTGCCTAAGCTGTTGTTAAAAAAAACGCTTTCCGATCGAATGTATTTGTAATTGTTGCTAATATACAGGCTCACACGGTTTCTGCTAACAATACTGAACATTTGCTTGTCATAAAATAAAGATAAATATTTTACTATACCATATATCTTAAGAGTGAGTATGAGCTGTGCCAAAATTAATTTCTTTTTTACATGCACTATTTGTAGTAATACATGTTTACGGAGATTTATGGTAGGGGTACGCAATCTATTTATAAGGCTTTGTGGATGCCGATCCATTTCAACCTCTTTGTATCTATTTTTATCCGATAGCGCAGTTTGTTCAATATATTTCAATTATCAGCGGAGATTTTTGAAAACGTTTCTAAACTTTCCTTGATGATAAATTTTTTTTTTTTTCAAAGTTTACTTAAAAGTAATTACTAACAGAATATTCTATTTTATTATGTTATCTCTTATTTTTATTGTAAATATTATTTGTTGTTGTAAATAAAGTGTTGAAATAAAATGAATTTGAATCAGTTTCTTCTCTCCGAACGAGGTAATTATCCAAAACATTCAGGGAGGTTTTCTCATGTCCGAATGGTCTAATCAAAAATATTCCGACTTCAAAATATTCCAGCAAGGACCCTACTTGTATTTTTCTAGGGTGTGGGGTTAAATCAGATGATCGCGATATCAGACGACTGAGAATGCCTGCTCGGTCCTACTGAAACCACATGTCGTCCAGCCCCAATACATCGAATTGAGGAATGAAAAATTCATTCTTCATGGCTTAGTAATGTTCATCATCCATAGTGACCATATGACCCGCGCCGTTCTCTAAAAAAATGATACAATGACTTCTCCGGCATAAACAGCACACCATGCAGTGACTTTGAGCGAATTTATTGCCGTTTCGTGTGTTACTCGCAGACTTTCAATGCCCCGAAACCAAAATTTCATTTGTTTACGTATCTACTATATACTCGTACATATAAAGGAATTCTAAAGCAATATCGCCCACTTCTTGGTTGAGATTGAGGACGGCGTGTGCGTAGGTTATAAACGATTCACAATTGATAGCCTGTCTGCACTTTTTAAGGAAACATTTTCAAGTCTTTTACTAAAGAGCCCCACAGAGAAGTGTGTTGAATAGACAATTGCGTGGCACGTAGTCTGGTCTATGTCGACCAGGTTTTCACTCCATTTTTACCCACGGCAGAGATTTCGGGATACGAGGCTTTCCATAGGTTACTCGGTCTTGTATTATTTCACTCGGTGAGATTCGTCCGGATAAACGCATTAAATAACAAATACTGACACAAAATTCACGTTGCATCAAAATCACCGAAGAATGCGAAAAGTAAAGAATAAATATTCCAACCTGGGCGAGGTACACCAACAATACCGTCCACCCGACCTGGGTGACGGCAAGACAGCCACATTTAAGCTAAAATTCAACAAAGCCGTTGGAAAGGGCGGCTTTACTGCTGAGCTCTTCAAAGCGGCAAGCGATGGCTTGGTAAAGAGCATTCACCAACTCACCTATAAGACTTGATCGGATACAAATTGCCCAAATAATAGAACCTCAGCATTGGGTTTCTGACCCCCAAGAAAGGAGGCGCTCTAACTGCACATGAAGACGATCGTCAACAATCTGAGTGACTCATATCAGTGTAGTTTTAGGCCAGGGAAGTCCACCATCGATCGAATAATTATAGTATGACAGATTTTGGAAAAAAAAAAAATGATCTTCAGAGAATACACTGGAGCAAGGTCGGTCAAGATCCCATTGAGACCCTTGATATCGAAAAAAGATTTCGATGATGCGATGCCTTTTTCATCAACATCATTCTTGAAAGAATAGTGCGAAAGTTACGCAACAACATAAAAGGCACAATCTTTCAAAAGTCCGTCCAATTACTCATATAGCAGCGTGATGTCAGCGGCACTTTAGCGAGTACTGTGCCAAAGCTAAGTAAGTGCTGTCAAGCAGAAAGGACACTTAATACCGACGTCTCGGGTAGAACCTTTCCCCCGACATAAATGTAGTTAATACTGAGGTCGATAAGGACTTTGTCTACCTAGGCTCCGCTGTAAACGCAGACAACACACCAGAGCTGGGATCAAATGAAGAATAACTCTTGCCAATCGATGGTTCTTTGGGCTAAGAAGGAAAGCAAAGCCCTCTTTCGAACAACAAAAGTGACGCAGAGGCATTGCCTTATCAAGAATGGATGAGGGAGCTTTTGGCTGCCTTATCTGTATAAACGGTGAGTGGAGGAGGGGATTCAACGAACGAACTGAACAGACTATACAGCAACATCAATTAAGCCAGAATAGTGACGGTCCATCGCTGATATGGCTGGGTCATGTGTAGCGGATGGACACCATTACTCCGGTCCTTAAAATCTTTGAATCCGTCTCCGAAGGACAGCGCTGTAAAGAAAGACCACAACTTAAGTGGCGCACGCAATAGGAAGGAGGCCGTGAGGAACTAGGAACAGCTGGCGAAGGATAGAACTTGCTGGAGACATTTTCTGGCTGAGGCCCATGTCCACCCCGGATAATATGGCCATCTTAAGTAGGTAAGTAAGTAAATTTTCTGAGTTGAAAAAAGACAAAAATAAGATTCCAAATATGATTGCAGGCTTTTTTTTGAATAAGTGCAACTTGACCGTCTAACTTTGGGTCTCTCGTCGAGCAGATGAGGTTCCATCTCAACAATAGAGCGTTGATGACTTGCTTTTTCCAGTTCTAAGTAGGTAATATGTAGTTTGTCTTCAAAGATAATTTATCAATAATCATGTTCATCAACGGTCGACCCGGAATTGACAGATCCGTATTTTCCGCCACTTTCACTACCAGGTAACCTATTTTGGGCGCCATTCCTATAGTGAGGTCTACCATCAAAATATTACTTAAACTGCGTTTTTGAAACTTATGCGCATTTATTTTTTTTTATCTTCTTTTGTATCTTGAAGTCAATTGTTTTATTTATTTTTTTTGCTTCACTTAAAAAACAACAATTGCCAGTGATTCAGTCATTTCAATATCAAGTTCTCTACTTTGTATTCTGAATAAATTAAAGCGTTACTTTAAGCGTAGTTACATTTCATTTGCGCCATATGCCTACATACTTTATTCGATAGAATGACTGAATAGTTATTTTTTTCGATTCGTTCTAGGTCCAATGGTGGGGCAAAAAAAAATTCCATTCAATGAAGTACGTAACAATCACACCATGGCAACGTCTGAACAATCTAATCACTACGACTGAGTTATGAAAGACGAATATTTAGTGAAAACGCGTGCAAGATTATAGTTCACTAACAAAAAATAAATAAAATGTTGAAGTTGAAGGAACAATCGAGTATATTAGTGACCTAAAACTAGCTTGTTATTGATCTTCTATTTCTCAAAGGACTTTGTATTGCAAATAAAAAAAAATAAAAAATAAAAAATGTGACCGAATTAACTAAGAGATTCATACATATGTCAAGGATCTTAAGTTAAGTAACACTTCCTGTGATATCCTTTTTCCTGCCATAAGAAAGAATTTTAAAAGCGGACAGGTAAATGAATTATTTTATTTTAAAGTCGGTCTCTTATTTATTTTTTAATTTAATGTCACTTAATTTGATCTGCTTTATGAACTAATAATATATTATATTTGTATCTAGATATTTGTCGAACACAATTTCAACGGGCCCCACGATTTGACTCAAAAGCAGTGTTCCAAGCACGACGTAAAGACCGACCTAGGTGATTTCGATGGGATTCTAAGATAAAGAGGTCTCTTAGGTTCACAGTTGGAAACAAAGCCTGCTTGATACCAGCTCTGAACATGAGCTTGGACCAAAATACCATGCCCATGAAGCAGCATACATTTTCCATACCTCAACATAAGCCTGTCCGACAGCTTTGGAAAAACAATCAAATCGATTGATCACATTGCCATCGATACACTGAACAGCTTTAATATTCGAAATATATCAACGTTTCGAGGTATGAACTTTAACTCAGACCATTACCTCGTTGGAGCTAAGACACAAGTCACAAATGAGAATATTTAGTACACCAGAATGTGATGCCTAACAGCTTTATCGCAAGAAATTGTTTGAATATCAAAATAATGAATGATCAAAACTCGAGAAGCTCTATACTGCCAACACCATGCGCAGAAGATCCGGGTCTCCATTTTCATTGAGCCATTATAAAAGCCATGTTGTACACGCTAGCTTCAATGAAATGAAATGAAATCCCTGATTTGACGAAAAGTTTAACTTGTGAGCTACTCGAGCGAAGGCATGAAAAGATATTTAGAGTTGTAAAAACTTAAAAACGAATTTATACCCGAGCCCGATCGTCGCCCTGTCATTTGTCTTAAAAATGCCCTCGAACTTTTATCTAATCTTTTTCCACCTGTTTCGTCTATCACTTACACAGGAAGAACTTCTCAGATTTGGAAGACCTCTTTTATAAATACAAAAAAGCATCCAAAAATTAAGTTGTTAATTATCGTCCTTGCTAAATTCTTTCATATGCCCAAAATCTTTGAAATCGTTTTACACAAACCATCAAGCTTTAAGTGGAAGACTTTTATTTCGCCCTGACAACATTGTTTTTCTGAAATATACATATATCAACCACCACAAACCTAGTTGGATTCACGTCATTTGCTCTCAATGCCTTTGAAAATGGCAAAGTAATCGATGTTATTGCAACCGATTTCAGAAAAGCTAAGATTTTTCATCAATTGATCCTCTAAAACTTGACCTCTTGTACCTATATTAAAATGTATATATTCTCACTGAGTTATCCTATATAAGAGTGTTCGGCTTAGATTCTCCTTTTCAGTCCATCTCCTGGCCTTCTCTGGGGTTCCACAGAGAATTCATCTTGGTCCCCTTCTTTTTATTCTTTCTATAAACCATCTTGAGTGAGTCATTATACTCGTACACTTCCCCGTTCCGTTCCCTGTTCTCCACATGACTCCGCTTTTTTAGAAGACGACCTCGACAGGTCTTCAATTTGCTTCTTCAAAAAAATTGAACTTTTTAACGAACATCTATGTACGTTGGTTTTCAATGTTCGCAATTTATAATGACTAGAGAAATAAAGCTTGTTAGGCTTTTTCATAAGGCGTACAATTTGACTTAAACTAATGAGCATTCATAGCAGGAAGAATGTTATTGTTTAATGGGGTAAAAAATGCTTGCAATTTTGATCTAGCAATGATGGTGAAAAGGTGAGGCAGAAGAGTTTACTCCGGTGCTCAAAGGTGTTATTGAACTGAGTGATATTAGGATCACCTGTGGGTCCTATCAAACTTTTTCGAACTTTTTCTTACTTCGCGAGTGACATAGAAATTCGCACAATTTTTCGCAATATCAAACATGTGGTCACATCAATGTAAGTAGTGATTGACGTGGGATTATCTTTGGTTTCGACATCTTCGCAATTCCCACTTTGTGTTTCAAATTTAGATTCCAATCCGCTGGTGGTTGCTCAATTATTGAGCTAATGCTGTGCTTCCAATTCAACAGCCGAAGAGCAGTGAATATGAAAAGAGAGATACTAGATTAGGGGAAATGAAAAAAAAAAATCAGAGAACAACACTTGAATTCATTTTCTGAATATCAGACTTGAAACTGTCAATGTTAACGTTTCGGAATAGAGCTTGACACCAAACTCTAACGAAATGTCAAGTACAACTAGTGGGGACGAATCGTATCCTCATTAAATTGTATTGAAGGTAGAGAAATTTTTGTCTCAAGATATTTCATGAGATATCATATCATAGAGAAGGAACTGGGAAGGAAACTATACTTTTTTTAAGGAACGGACTGGGCAGTAAGATCTGTATATCTCTCACCATTCAAAAATTGATAGACTAGAATTCTCAGCAATGTAGTAGAAGTACAAAACCTTAAACCAATTCCTATATCCCAGACCTATCCAATTCTTGACGCAGTCTTATAACAAAGTTCTACTCGTCTGTTGTGGCTGAGTCATGCATTCAAAATGCTTCTTAATGCTTTGACCTCATATTAGCTTGCCATATGCCAATTAATCATAAGCGTTCTGACCCAAGTTCATAACCTACATGTCTCTTCCATTAACCCCTTAACTCCTTATCACATTAAAACGAATCCAACGACAAATACCGCGTGCTAAAAAATTACGAAACATTCCCCCAAAAATTATGCTCTGTCATTGTTGCTCATCTGCTGATGTTGTTTCGATTTTTAAATTTTTTTCAACTCTACCTGAACTAACTGACCCTATGTATTTATGTATGAACGAATATGTACTATAAGTTCAATTTGTATGTAGAAGAGTGCTCTATTAAAATATCGTGTGCCTTGATAAGACCCCACAACTGAGTTCAAATAAAATAAAAATAAAAAAAATTTGTCTATGTCCATATATATACATAATACCGGCTATAACTGGAGATTTTTGGCAAAAACAACGCTCTATGAAAATCCCAAATAGAAATTCTTCGATAACCTATTCATACTGAATTGTTGGCCCCCTTCAACCAGTTTATACGCCGCAAGTAATTTTAACGCCACAGCTCTTTGTGATAAGATTGTGCAGTGCATACTACCTTACACACGCTACCTCCCAGTTGGCAGAATTTATTAATGCAAGCTATTTTCGTATCGTCAAAAAATCGACTGACCAAATATTCAATTACTAGATATTATTATTTTTATATTTTTATTGACAAACACCGTGCACATAGGGGGTTATCTATGTGTCGCTGACGTTAGAAGTGTTTACTCGATCAGCTGCAATCTTCTGGGGCGTGTACTCGTATTCATCTATTAGTCAGATTGAAGCCAAAAAGTCAAGTGTTAGATAATCGTTTTGGTTTCTTTTTTTTTTTCTTTATTTTTTAACACATGTGTAAACATAAACATACTCGTACTCGTGCTCGTGCTCGTACTCGTACTCGTATTCGTATTCGTATGTGAGTATGCATATAGATACACCCCCAATAAACATGAATTGAATCCACTTGAACTTGGCCGTCGTAGTATCTAAAAATAAATTAAAATGAAAAAAAATTTACCAAACATTATAAAAATGCTGTAGATACTGCGAACGTAAAGACAAACGTGTAGAATTGTTTTTGTTAGCTTTTTCAGTTTGAGATGCTTGGAACTGATTTATCTAAAGTTTGTGTTAGATACGTTGGGAACATTGGCGCCTTCCTTGAATTATGAGTAAAAATGGCATGTAAAAATTATTTAAGTATTAGGCTCATTGACGCAAGCAAATAGCGGGCGCGTCAGTGTGATTTATTAATAGGAAAGAACGCAAAACTATTTAGAAGTCGTTCACTGTCACTCAACTTGCCTTTTCTTGCGCACGCTCTACGAATGATGTCTCAAATTTGAATCCCATTACGTAATTGTTTACTTGTTTACATACAAATATTTAGTATGTGAGTTGTGTAAACAATGAAGGCCAAGCCTCTTCACCAAAAGCTCTTAAAACACAAAAGTTTCCGAAATTGATTAGAATGAAGTACGATTCACATCTGGATTTGTTAACAGTTTAAGCCATTGGAAGCATATATACTCGTATAAGCAGCATATTCTTATTTATTTATTTCAATCTACGATCTAACAATCAGTAGATTTCGAAATTCAGTTAAGATTTCATCTTCAGCATAAAGTAAAACTACTCATTCATAAAAATGGGTTTTTGGGCATACCTAAGCATAGACGCTGAAGAGACTTAGCTTGCGTTAAATTTGAAGGCGTACAACCCACAAATAGCTCTCCTCTAACAGAGAACCATACATGTATTAATTGTCATGGCGATAGAGGTTGTCCGATTGTAATAGAATACCTAGCGAAGAAAAGTAATCACCAAGTATCCAAAAATATTTGGCAAAAACTGGACAAAACAGCATCTACTGCTAAAACAAACATGCCTGCGGTAGAGAGTAAATCGTGTTCCTAAATCGTTAAGAATATACGTAAAGCAGAAGAGGTTTCTGTGAAGGAGATGCTTTATTAAATAGCTTAGTAAAGAAATCTCCAATGGGAAAAGAAACCAATGAGTAATGGATAAATCCCTAAAAGTTGCCATTTCATGGAATGGAAAGGGTCTTCTCCAATATTTACCTGAATTACAGGTGTTTCTGTGGAATGAAAATATTATTCACTCACTTCAAACAGGAAAGACAAGTTAAGAAAATTAAAATCCCTAACTACAGTTGCTACCACTCTCCCCATCCGGCTGACAGTGCCAGGGGAGATACTGCTGTTATTGCAAAGAGTATATTAAAACCCTGATGGCCATCAGAGATGCAGCTGATGATGTGCTGGGTTTCACCCGTCCACCACAATGAAATCCCTGGCTCGATGATAAATGCCGGCAAGCACATGTAGCAAGCAAGATGCATATAAAGCGGCGCTGCATAGTAGGACCATAGCTGCTAATGGGCTCTATGAGCGGAATAGGAGAGACGAACACCGGCTTGTCAGAACGAAAAAGAAAAAGCATGAGAAGCGCGCGTTTGAGGAAATTGAGAGATGCTACTCCAGGAATGAGGTTCGGAAGTTTTAACAAAAGATAAAAAAAACATGCCACCGATACAAACCCCGAGCAGAAGCCTGTAGATATGAACATCGTAGTAGAATCGCAGTCGATGCTGAGGATTTGGAAAAACTATTTCGGTAGACTGTATAACGGCGATGACGAACCAAATACCACACTGTCAGGCAGAATCAACCTTTCAACCTGGATGATGATGCCCAAGAATTCCGTCCACCCGACATGGATGAAGTGAAGATAGCTATATCTAAGTCTAGGTCCAACAAAACTGCTGGAGCGGACGGCCTGACTTCCAAGCTCTTCAAAGCGGCAGGTGATGACTTGAAAAGGAGCATACGCCAACTCATCTGTAAAATATGATCGGACGAAAGTATACTCGATGAAGTTTCGACATCCCTGCCAAACTTGTCCGTCTATGCAGGATGACGATGGAGAATGCACGTTGCTCTGGCATTAGGGCTCAGAGTATAAACTTTATAGAGATCTACCTAGACAATATTTTGAGATTCTTAAACCTTATACCTAAAGCAAATAAATATTTCAGAGTACGTTATGGAGAATCGTCCTCTGAACTTAGTAAAATATATGCAGGTGTTCCACAAGGGAGTGTTTTAGGGCCAACACTGTATTAGTAATAAAAGTAAAGCCAACAACTAGTGTGTGAGTTTTCGTTAAATTAAGCACACACTTATTATGAAATCAGTATAAATTTTTATTGATTTATGAAGTTTTGTCTATGGCGATTATGAATGGAAGATGTTGTGTTTATCTGAATTTTTTTTTTTTTTTTTTTTTATTCCGGCGAGGGCAGGTGAAAATCTTCCATCAGACACTATGAGGATCAGAAGCGCGTGCTCATAGTAGTGTGAGATTCTTACTCACTAAAAACACCTCCCTTCATTGTTGATTTTAATACCGCAACTAAGTAGAACTTATCAAGCAGTTTTTATTTCATAAGTTAGTCACGATTGGTAGGACACTTTCCAATGGAAGACCCTACATATTCCGCTTTCTTAATGCGGTTTCAATTTATCGCGCAAGGTCCAACGGTTTAGTTCGTTGAAGACGGCGTAGTATTTTTCGTTCGTCCAAGACTTCTAGGACTGTATTGTTGATATGGCCGCTTAACCGGACTTTATGTTTTCGTGCGCAGTTCCTGACTTCATCTTCCACGAAAGGAACTCCGAGGTCTCGATGCAGGTCATTATTTCTTATAAATCATGGGGCACGCACAGATTGTCGTAGCACTTTATTTTCAAAAGTTTGTATTATATTTACATTTGATTTCTTAGTACAACCCCAGAGTTGTATACCATAGGTCCACACCGGCTTTAGCACTTGCTTATAAAGAAGCAGCTTGTTTTCTAAGCTTAGCTTGGAATGTTTACCAAGTAGCCAGTACATTTCTCTGTATTTGGCCTCTAGTTCTTTTCGTTTCTTTCTAACATGCGTTTTCCATTTAAGCTTCGCGTCAAGTGTCATTCCCACATACTTAGCCTCGTTTGCAAAGGGGATACACACCGAGTTTATAGAAATGGGCAAGTGATTTATCTTTCTGTAGGTGAAGTCAACATGTACAGATTTTGTCTCATTATGGTAATTCGCCAGATCTTTGTCCACTCGTAGACTTTATTAAAAGCAGTCTGGAGTTTCGCCGTTGAGTCTTCTATTGATTCTCCAACCGCTAAGATAGCGGTGTCGTCAGCAAAAGTAGCGAGAACAGTATCCTCGACGTGTGGTATATCTCTTGTATATAAAAGGTACAAAAGTGGGCCCAGTACACTTCCCTGCGGTACTCCGGCTAGGATATCTTTAAATTTCGAAACATCATTTCCGTATCGAACGCGAAAAATTCTATTTTCAAAATAGCTTGTTAATATATTATAAAGCTTTAATGGCAAAATTCGTCGCAGTTTGAACTTCAAACCTTCATGCCATACTTTGTCAAAAGCTTGTGAGACGTCAAGAAATACGCTCGAACAAATCTTTTTTTCTTCCAAGGATCTTTCAATTACATCAGTAATTCTATGCACCTGATCAATTGTTGAATGCTTAGTCCGAAATCCAAATTGATGGCTGGGAATAAGATTTTGGTTTTCGATAATTGGGAGAAGACGTTTTAGCAAAATCCTCTCAAAGATTTTCGACAGGATCGGTAGAAGAGAAATGGGTCTGTATGATTTTTTATCGTTTGGAGGTTTTCCTGGTTTTAGTACCATAATGACTTCTGCAACTTTCCACTGGCTTGGCACGTATTCAAGCCTCAGAGCCGCGTTAATAACGTGTAAGAGCTTTATAAGTGCTTTTTGGGGTAGCATTTTCAGAACTTCTCCGGTAATAAGGTCATACCCCGGAGCCTTCTTTGGTTTTAATTTCCTTATTACAGTTTTGATTTCAGCAAGAGTTGCATTTGTCATTACAAAATTACTATATGCTATTTCTAAAGAATTGGTGCCGGGTGCCAGTGTCGGGCCGTCGGAGGGCTTGAAAATTTCTTCAAGATAGTCGGCAAAAACCTCCGCTTTTTCCTTATCCCCCTTAGCCCATTCGTTATTGCCGACCTTGATTGGTGGCGCGGGGATTTTGGGCCTTTTTAAGCATTTTAAAGTTTTCCAAAGCGAGTAATTTGTTTCTTTTCCTGCCGTCAGGTTTTGAACATATGTATTTACTTCGGAATTTCTGTAACTTTTAAGAGTCTCCTTGAGCAGATTACAGAGCCTGTTTAAGCGTGTTTTATCCTGCGGCGCTCGAGTTGTTTGCCATCTTTTGCGAGCGAGTTTAAGTTACGTTTAGCCGTGTTTTTTCGTTGACAAGGTGTATTGTTCCACGCAGCACATTGGACTATTTCAACGAAAGAATCCACTTCGATTTCAAGTTCAAGTGCTGCTTTAAGTGAAACGTCTAGTTCTAGGTTATTATTAATCTCATTTCTGAATCCTTCCCAATTAGTATTTCGTCCAGTTAGTCTTAATGGTCCTTGTTTTTTAATAAACGTGTCGTTCATTGTCAGTATGACTGGAGAATGATCGGAGGAAAGATCGAAGCTTTCATCAACGTTTATATCCGAGTTACGAATTCCTTTAACAACGAAGAAATCGACAAGATCGGGTATTTTCGTTGTGTCTGTTGGCCAATAAGTCGGCTTGCCCGTTGAATAGAAGTCACAATTGTGTTCCATACATGCTTTATAGAGTATTTTACCCTTTTGGGAGACACATCTTGATCCCCAAAAAGTGTGTTTGGCATTGAAATCACCGCCAATCATAAAAGCCGATCCAAGAGAATTGAATATATTTTTAAATATATGTTTTGAAGGCGTAAATCGTGGAGGACAGTAGATGGCTGAAATAGTAAAGGAGTTCCGTACCAATTTTACGCGCACCGCAATTAGTTGTACAGACTCGAGCTCTACTTTTATATCTTCGTTGTGCTCAAGAGACTCTTTAATGTATACAGAGGATCCGCCTCTCGCGTTTCCCGAAGGGTGATACGCGTAGTAGTCTTTAAAACCTCTAATTTTTGCAGATGACCCATTTTTCAAGTGGGTTTCGGAAACCAAACAAACGTCAATGTCGTTTTTCCTTAGGAATAACTCAAGTTCATAAAGTTTTTCTAAGATTCCGTTTGCATTCCAGGTGAGTACGTTTAATTTTTCCCTTTTCATTTTTTAGGCGAAGGACGTTTTTTTATTGAACCTATTTTCAAACTTCTTTAGCTTATCTAAAATAAGTTCATTGATTTTGTTTTGCTGCTCAAGCTGCGCGAGAATAACGGAAAATACTTGGGAAGCAGGATCTCCGGAATCTTTTGCCTTTAGCTTGGTAGCTTCAGCGTATGTAAGTTTTTCCGATGCTTTCTTTTCAACACTGGAATCAATCACTTTCGCCTTGGCGTTTTTAACGATATTTTGAGCAGATCCCGATGATTTTTCTTTAGTTTTGGGATTCTCTTTTTGTGGCTTAAACAACTTGTCACGTCTGTTTTGCAACTCCTTTGCTACTTCACAGCCACGGAAATTTGCTACGTGTTTACCCCTGCAGTTGACACAAGTCGGAGGGGTTTGTTTGCTTACGTTGCATTCTTTGGACAGGTGTATACCTGCGCATTTTACGCACCGAGGCTCTTTTTGGCAGTAAGCTTGCGTATGGTTAAATTCCTGGCATCGCTTACACTGCGGGATCAGTTTCGAGTTTTTGCGTCGAGGCTCAATTTTAACAATAATGTTGAGGATTGACTTAATATCGTATATTTTTTGGGTATGTTCAGTGTTCTCAAAGGTTAGCATAAAGAGGGGAAGGCTACGTTTAACTGTCATATCCTTTCCTTCAATTTTTTGTTTCTCTCGCTTTTCGATGTTGACGACATCAATGATTTTAAAACCCTTGTTTTTTAAATCACTTACGATATCTTCTTTTGGGCAAGACGGATACAGTCCTCTGGCGACGACACGAATAGGTCTTTCGCACTTGTTCTCGGATGTGAACCATTGGATTTTTTCGACGCTTAACTTGCGAGAAAGAATGCGATAGTTGTCAGCGTCCTTGACGTTGACTTTCCATACATTATTATTGCGCGATGTTACTATATAGTCCGATCTCGGCAGGGTCATCAATATGTTTTGGAGTTTCTTGTAATCTGAAACTCCAGTGACATTGATTGGCGGGGGTGTTCGTTGTTTCTCCGCTTTGATTTTTTCAGGACTCATGTTATTGTTGACATTTTTCTTCGATTCATCTCCCTTTGCTTCACGTTGAGAGACGATTTTGGGAGAAGACGCAGCTTTACGCTTTTTTCCGGGGCGTTTTTGCAAGATCCAGTCGGTTTCTCGACCTAGCTCTTCTTCATCTGTTTCGTAGATATTTTTAACAGATTCAATAGACATAACGTCGCTGTTTGACTTTTCCTTGGTTTTCAGTTGTTCCAGTCTTTTTTTAAGATCTTCGCATGTCGCTTCCATTTTGGTTAGCCTAGTACGAAGTTCGGTATTTTCGTCTTTCAGGCTATTTATTTTCGCTGAGGTCCATTCTTCACAAGACGACGTTTTTGATGTCGTTGGACTTCTGTTGTTATCTTCTTGTTTTGGAGATCTAGGTGGTGGAGATCTCGAAACCCGTGAACTTTTTCCGAACGGGTTGATAAGATGCAATAATTGGCTCGCCCCAGAATCCATCGAGCCGACCTCCGTAGAGGGTGGATTTTCCAGCATAGCTGGTCTGCCACCTGTGGCAATAATTCCATTTGTTTTACTCATTGCATAATTAGTATACACTTCGCGCTCGGTATACGGAGGGTGCATTTTAGTCGCCTCTTACGACAGGCATGCATACCTCGGGTATATTCTAACCCCTACCCGAAGGGGGTTTATCTGAATACCACGGCTTCTGTTATAAGCGAGCATCTGAAAGTCTAAATTATTAATGACTTTTTAAAGAATAGGTGGGTCGATGGCGGCAATTTCAGTTTGGTTTGAGATCCCGAATTGTCGCTAGGTTATCGGCATAGACCGTACTCTTTAAATAACCAGACAGGAAGAAGTCTTAAGGTGTCAAATCACAAGACCTTGGAGGACAATCAACTTCTCCTCTAACCTACAACAATGCTATCTTAAAATTTCATACGCAATAAATTGATTGATGGCTTCTGTGGGCGATAGCTCCATCCTGTTGAAATCAGAGATCGTCCAGATTCAATTCATTCAATTTTGAAAAAAAAAATAGCCGTTCAACAAATTGCGGTAACACCCCCATTCACTTTAACTATCTCTCCAGCCTTATCTTCGGAAAAGTGCGGGCAATGCATTTAGGATGATTTGGCATTTCATGAATCTCGTATGGGTTTTCCGGTCCCCAGAAACGACAAAATTTCCCTGGCGATTCAATATTCAGTTAACAAACCGGCGACGTCGAAGATGGTTCAAGGGCTTTAATTGAAGATCAGCTTTTAAAATTCGGCGGAAAGTGCCATAAGTGAGGTCCAATTGTTGACTTCGGCGACGAATTGAGATGCCTGGTTGGATTTGAACACTTTCGCTCACAGTGGTGATGTTTTGGCGTGTACATATTGGCCGGGTATGCCGATATAGAGTTTGAACTCACTATGTTGACCGAAAAATTCACGAATTTTACGAATTGCAAATTTTCATTACAAAATAGATTAACTAACGGTAAGCGACTCCATGACTAAAATTTCCAAAGATTGTATGACATTTGTCAAAAAGATCAACCGCATTGAATTCAGTAAACAGCGGCAATTGACAACCAACAACCACACCATCTGTTGGCTAAACTGTTTCGGTTTAAAACCTTTATATATCAGCTTACAAGCTATCAGCCAGAAGTCTCATTGACTAAGCTGAAGTTAACAATCCATTTGGCATTTTCGAAGTCATTTTCATCGGCCTTGAACGAAGTACGATAACTATTCTGGGTTAGATTCAGTAAAACAGAATATCTTGACCAAGGTTACATAGACAAAGGAGTGCAGCAATTTTGATTGATTACACCACCCAAAGTTGGAAAGGTAGTTTCGTCATAGGATGCCAATATGCTGAGAAATTCGAAGAGTAATTGATGAAGAATCTACCTTAAGGCTGTGCTTGATAAGACCTTAGGATGATTTTCTTCTCCTCTAGGGCCATACTATACAACAGATAGATAGATAGAAAATTATCTTAGTCTCCTATTCTATTGGCGTATCAGAGAATTTTTATGATATAATAATTAGTTTACATCGAGTCAGATTTGAACCTGCAACTTATCTTCTTAACAGCGTCTTACAATGACAAATAAAAACATTTAATGAGCGGCAAGCACGTTGCGTCGTATTTCCCAGATTATTTGCGCTTTCCTATGAAAAATGTTTCGTAATCTTTAAAGTAGAAGATCACAACTAAACGAGATAGATTGCTCTTAATGAACAATAAAGATGCAATTGCTCGTATCTCTGACATATATTGCATTGTTTTTCAACAAGAACAAAGAATAAAATAAATAATCGTCCACTCACCTTGCAGCTACATCTGAGCTTTTGAGAGAAAATACCACTTCCTGTTGGTTCTGTGTGTGTGTTTAAAAGTGGGCAAAACTTCAAATGCATGCACGCGCAGACAGCAATATCTGGCTTTTCCTCTTCAAAGATGCTATTAGTTTGCTTACAGTTTCAAAGTCAACTATGTAAAGAGTATCTTTTCAAGCTTGTACTAACCTTGATTTTGAACAAAACATATTTAATTTAAATAGCTACATATTTGAACTCAATCAAGAGAATACATTATACAACTTCGCTCATAAGATGAGACATCCAGATCTGTCAAATACGAGTATCATCCGAGAGACAAAGTTTTCGACCACTTTTTCAAGAATTCGTGGACGTATATGTTCAACAACACGACCCATGTTGGCTTTCAATGCGTCGATTGTTATTGGTATGTCAGCGTACACTAGAGTACTTACGTATACCCAAAGGAAATAATCAAGTGCCATCAAATCACAATCGGAGACCATTTGATAGGTAAATTACGCGAAATAATGCGTTCATCGAATGTTTCCATTCAATAAGTTGATTGTTTCATTTGCTGTATCGCACATAGCGCTATCCTGCTGGAACCACATTCAAACCATTCAACTTTCTTTTTTGAAAAAAATATAGTCCGATGTCTCCACCACGCCACAGACCGCACCAAACTGTGCACTTGTCGGGATGTAACTGCGTTTCCACATTCTTATGCGGATTGTTTTCCCTACAAATGTGACAATTTTGCTTATTGACATACCCATTCAGCCAAAAATGAGCATTATTCTCTGAACAGCGGATACAATGCCAGTTGATTTAAATCAGTCACCGCAATTTCGACTCCAATTATGTTTCACGATTCGCCTTCAATTCTTGCACGAGTTGGATCTTGTAACCATTCAAACCAAGATTCTTATTTAAAATTTTCCATAAAGTGGACAGATAAAAACCAAGGTTTTGTTAACTCTAACTCCTGAACAGATGCAATATTCTTTCCTTGGATAGCTGTCTCAAATGGTCGAATATGTCGGATGTAATATGGTGCAAGTGCTCTATAAGTTTACCGAAACAGAATCATAATTTTGAAACGAAAATTTTTACAATTAGGTAACGTTGTTGCACCCAGAAAGACAAATCGACAGAAGGAGCTCTGCTAAAGCTGACAGCAAAAATAAAACGCTCCTTCCGTAGTAAGGAACTCACACTCTACCCGTTATTAGACATAGAGGTTGCTTTCGATATCAAAAGCTTTGCTCCGGAGAAAGATCGACCAACTGGATCAAAGCGATGCTAAAAAGCCGGGTAATCACTATATCAACAGGACCGAATTCGGCATCTGTATCAGATGTTTAAGGCTGTTCACAGGGAGGCATTAACAGACCACCTTCAAAAGACATTCTGCCTAGACAAGGGATTCCCCACGAAGATTCCAAGCAAAGGAGCATGCGTCAGCAATAACCCACCAATCAGTCAAAACAGCATAAAGTGGTATACGGATGGTCATACAATGGAAACGGTACTGGGAGCTGGCATACACGGATCAAATACAAGCATATCAATTGCTATGTACAAGTGTATTCCAAGTTGAACTACATATCATTCAAAAATGCGGCGACCTAATCTACAACTCTGGTATCAAGGGCGCAAACATCCATGCATTCACGGATAGTCAAACAGCTATAAATGCTCTTATCTCGCGTATTCTTGACTCTAAGTCAGTCATGTACTGCTTTAAAATCATCCAAAAACTTAGCTCAAGGAACAAGATTAAGTTATGGTGAGTTCCTGGGCATGAGGGCATTGAAAGTAATGAAAAGGCCGCCAAACTGACAAGAAAAGGACCTGAACCTTTTTGCAGCACCAACAGCAACAGCAGTCAATCTATTCATAAATAGCTGGGAGCACTCGAAACGCATCTTATATTGTTAGGTATGAGACAGGCCCAACGAGCCATCATGCCCTTCAACAAAACTGCCAAATGATGCCTCAATCTAAGTCGGAACGATATCAAAAAAATAGTAGGGTACCTTACAGGACATCATGGCTTAAGATATCACGTCTGACTGTCCAGCCCATAACGGGATTAGACGGAATGCCTTCTTCAGGGAACAACTTGACGCTTATTCTGGTAGAGTTGCTAACCTCATTCGGAAGGTCCTAACAAACCGGTACAAAAGATCTTCTAGGTAGAAGTTCCTTAGCTCGTAATTGGCGAGTCAGAAACTTAAAAAAAAAAACAACTTGGTGAAGCATGTATGTCAGAATTGCAAATAAAAATAACACTGACAGTTTGCAATCTGACAACTGGTTTGACTGATATGAATGTCTGAACATTTACTAGGTTAAAAAAAAACACCCTCTACAACTGATATTCAATTGCATATTTTCTTTATGATTATTGTTAGTTGGCAGCACTTTCTGTGATACGCAATTTGACAGTTCTCAATTGTTTTGAGGTTAGTTTCGTTTGGCAAATTATAGTAAATATACTCAGGCTGGGACAACGTTTGGAAATTGTTCAAATTGATTTTCAAAAACGTGGTTCAATTTGAGAAATTCATTCGGAATCATGTACTTTTTATGGTGCTCATAATCATCCATGAGACTTTGAATCGTTTTCCCTATACGTTTACTCTAAACGATAATATGAGTCTCCTCAGATGTCGTACAGTGCGCATACAATGGTAAGTAGCGTAGTGTTGACGATAATCCTTATGTGTCAATTCGTAGTCGTTGTCAATAATAAAACTTGTGTGCAACCAAGTTTTTATAGAAAATTTTGCCTTACCTGACCATCGTTTGCGCCGTACATTTAGTGAATGGGCCGAAGGAAACATTGCTATTGATCCACAATCTCAGTTGTTCAGTCATGAAGCACACTTTTCGTCAAATCGCTGCATACATATATCAATAAACAGAATTACCGCCTGTGGAGCGATGATAATCCACAAGCCGTTGTCAAAACACCATTACATCTGGAAAAAGTCACCTTTTGGTGCGTTTTATGGGCCGGTGGAGTCAATGGTCCATGTGTCTTAAAAAATGCTTATGGTCAAAACGTTACATGCAACTGTGAGCGGTACAGAGACATGATTACTAATTATTTAGTTTTTTTTTTTTGTCGGAAGGTGGAAACCTTGCATATGCACCAATGGTCGGACGTCCATTGGTAGTGTCAGATTCCTACTAACTAAAACCACCTCCCGGGGAATCTTTCTGTTTATTCCACTGAGGAACTACCGCTTAATATTACTTCGCGAGGGACGGATTTGAGCTTTTTGCTTCATCGCGTTCCGCTGCTGTTCTAAATTCCCTAGTTCACACATCATTCGTATTGCTGCATGGTTCACAGAAGCCCAAAGATCTACGGATTTCAACATACCATATATTGAACTATATTTTCTGGTGTTGGCCGTGCACCAAATTCTTCACACAATATGCATAGCTCTTTCGTTTGCATACCGAGCACATTCGAAGAAAACGTGCCCTACGTTCTCTACCGCGTTTACGCAGCGAGCACAGGACGGACTCGAATCACGGTTTCGCAAGAACTGTGTAAAATAGTAATGCAGTATGCCGTGTTTTCGTTTAAGACAAATTTCAATCCTTTTTGGAACTCGTTCCATTGTAATTGCCACGCTTCTATACCGCAGCTTCTTTCGAATTTCTTCGCTTGATTTATGGATGGGCCAATTTGCACGCGATTTTCATAAGGTCGCCTAGCTTATAAAGCCAAGATATCGATTGGTACCATAGATGATAGTACCAATATCGCGTCGTGAGATACAGTTCGAAATGCACTGCTAACTCGTAGTGCACATAATCTGTACACAGATTTGATTCCCTTCATGTGTGTCTTTTTATTCACGACATCAGACCATATTTGTGCCGCGTACAGCTGTATGGAAGCTACAACTCTCGCAAGCATTAATTGTTTACCTTATTTCGGGCCACCTATCTTGCAAGCGTTTGCGAGCTGATGCTTGAAATTAAGCCGAGCATCAATCATCACTCCCAGCCTGGCAATAATTGTGTGCTCTTCGACTTTTATCGTTATCGTCTCTAGCACCCATCTACTCGTAATGAGAACGAATACCGTTTTATATTCTGCGAGGTCTTAATTCATATCGCGTAGCCAGTTTTTTATCAGTGCTTTTGCTTCGTTGCAATACTACCAGATTTCTTCAAGTTGTTTCGCAGCGACTACAACAGCAATATCGTCTGAAAAATCTATAATGGAGGTTTCCCTGGGATTCGTAGAATGTTGTCATACATCACACTCAACAGTAAGGGACCTAACACCGATCCTTGGGGCAGGCCCCTTGTTATTTTATACAATTGAATCGGCGTCGTAAAAGAGCAACCTATCGGTAAAGTAGCTCCTGATCAATGTTAATATGTACTTCGCTACATTTAATCTTTCGAGGCATTATAAAATACGCGATCAGTTCGCCGAGTTAAAAAAATTTTTCACGTCAAGTGTAACCACGGCGCATTACTTTTTACTGCCTCCTTTCCATCGTCTACATACTATGGCCGATTGGTCTTTGTCTATTTCAACTTTAATCGCGTTGACTGTCGATCGGCCCTTTCTTAAGCCGTACTGATATTCCGCGAGTCCATCTTTGGCTTCAATGATAAGCTGTAGTCTGTTGCATATAATTGGCTCTAATATTTTGCCCATAGTGTCGAGCAAACAGCGCGGCCGATAAGATGAGGGCTCCTCCGGTGGCTTTTTTCCTTTTGGTAATAATTCTAACCGTTGGTATTTCCACTGAAATATTCCCTCGCTTAAGCATGTATTATATGTACATGCTAACGAAAATGTCTAGACGGGCCTTCATCGCTATTTTTAAAGCCCTATTTGGTATGCCGTCTGGACCAGAAGCTTTTCGATCTTCTACCCTCTCGTTTCCCGCGGTGGGTTCATCGGTTGTTACGGCAGGAATGTGTTCGCGTAGTTCTCCGATCTCGCTTAGTAGAACTCCGTCATGTTGAGGGGGACAGAATTTCTACGATTCTGCTTAGTAATAACGGACAAGTTGGTGCCGGTCTCTGGGGCGTTTTGAGCTTCGCGGTCATAATCTTGCACGCTTTACCTCATACATTTTCGTTCAAATGCGTACAAAGGTCCTTAAAGTACCGTCTTTTGCTAGACATGGCGGATTTGAGTGCACCGCATGCTTCTTTATAGGCTGTCCTCAATATCAAATGTCTATCCGTATCCCGTCTAGACCCTTGGTATTTTCTTCGTGCCTTTAGACAGGCTGATCGAAGTTCCTTAATGTCGTCGTTCCACCAATACGTTGGACGTCAGCGGTTTTGTATCCCCGTTCGAGCCATTGATATATCGCAGGCAGCGTGCAGTTGTCGCGTTACTTGACGTACGTTCTCGTTCGCTGTTCTCCCTTCAATTATAGCTTCGTGCGATTTGGCGCTTTTAGATTATTTTCTCCGCGAATATGTAAAATCGCATGTCTACGTCGACAAATCAGAAACAATTGAGCAGTTGGAAGCCAACATTCACCGCGTTATTGCCGGAATACAGCCTGATTTACTGCGAATACCTCCAGATTGCGCCATGTACCGGCCACCCGAAATTATACTTAAGCTTTAATGTCATAAAATTATCTGTCCGATAAATCTAATTTCACGTGTTGGCCGGCTCTTAAGCAAATTCCCTTTATATCCCAACGGTAAACAAAAGCTGAACAGAGGCCTACACTGCCTCAAATACTTTTGTTGTCAAATCGGTGCCACGTGTTGCCAATTTTGGTCAAATTAATTTTATTCAAAGATTCAAAGGCCCCTATTACCAATCATTTAAATATTTTTAATTTATTTTCTATTTTCATTTAATAGGTAGCCTCCCCGACTCACAAATACTGGCAGATGCTTATTTTAGAAATACTATCTCTTTGAGTTGTGCAGTAAATAGAAATTAAAAAAAAAATAATCGAATTCCTGTTTACTTTTCAAATACCAATTAAATCAAAACACTTTTGCAACATTTACTCAATACTATCTGTATGCTGATCAGTCTCAGCTTAGTTGTACGAGTATGATAGTTGTTCTTATGTCTACAAACTTCAAGTTTCAAGGTCGGTGCTTTTTGTAGAACAAATATACTCGTAGGTACTCATAAATGCAAACACATTCTGTAGATAATCTACATATAGCTAAGGTATCTACTCTCAAATATCACACTTCAAACAGAGCATCCGTGTGGTTTGTTTTTTCGTGTTGTGCCTCCGTTTTACAGGTATTTTCTTTGGAGTTATTTTATGGACAATTTATTCCGAATCCATACATAGTTGGACGTGCTAGGTTGGAACTCTAATTCCGGTCACGTACGAAATGGATTCATATCGTAAATGCAATGGATTTGTGGTATTTTTGTGCGCGCTATAATGAATGAAACATTCACTGTAGTCTATTGCATTGGATTAAATTGCAAATCATCAGTAAATGATGGATTACAATAAGCAATTGTATCTTAATAGATGTACGAGATACATCCCACAATGGTGGAAGTGATAAACAAATATAAAAATTTGTTGTTTGTACGTTAAAATACAACGCTTTACCAATTTCCATGTCATATCACGACGGCTTTTAACCATTGTCACCATCGGTTAAAAAAAGTCCACCAAAGTTAGGTAAGGCGATTCGATGCTCTTCCATGTTGTTCCTGCAGTTCTTGTATAGTAGTAGTCATTGTGAGAAATATTACAACCACTAAGCGTATCTTTCCATAGCAATTAATGCCTAGATCGTTAGACATGACAGCAGAGCGAAAGACTTCTGTTGTCTAAGGTCCGAGTGTGAAGAAAAAAATAGATTGACTAGGTAAAACTTGGCATTCTCTTCATTCGCTCGGTTCTCGAACCAGGTGACTAAGGTCAACGTTGAACTTTATTTCAGCTAGGTCTAGAATCTATGCGTCCATTTATCGGGAAACTGCCGATCGTACCATAACTTTGATTGGACCTAAAGTACAACCATCAAGTTCGCAGCGTAGGGTTTGCCCGACTTCCCAGTTGTGGTCCACAGCGGCAGAATAAGTATAGTATTACTCATGCAGGTCAAAGACGGCAGTGTGTGCTTCTTACTGTCTTACGCCCTCATACGGCCCACAATCCTACCTGGATCTTCCAAACGATTAAAGGACAAGGATCTTCGTATCCACACGTGGAATACGCAGACCACCCTTAACAGACTGCTTCCAGTCGAATAACTAGCAGAGATTTTTCAGACCTATCTGCAAAAACCGGGTGACGTTTTACACAATGTCTTGTTTTGGAAAATATCAAAGGCTGCTTCTACGAGCTACTCAACCAAACGGACGAGCAATGCTTTACATACGAGTATGACATAAACAAAACGTTCTTGGGGATTTGAATGACAAGCTAAACTATAAGTGTGTCGGAAAGTACAGCCCCCACGATATCATTTCTCACAAGATGTGTTCTTCTTCTTCCAACAGAGGAAGAACACACAGAGCTCTCAATTGAGCGCTGGTGAGCCCTGAGACAGTGGCAACAAAAATGGGTCTAGCGGTCTATAAAAGCAAAACAAAATGGAAACTTAAAATGTTTGCATACAGGCAGAGCGGGCGTTAGTTACAATCTTCCCCAAACCCATTCGTACATGTATGACACACGATCATGGATGAGATAATGTCAAATTACGATACTCAAAGCTTCGATAACGTGTGCGGGTATACCAAGTCTATATTTCTCAGTGAAAAGCAGCTTTATAACGTCTCTGGGAATTTGGCCCCTCTTAAATGGCTTTTTGGCAGTATTGCCGCTGAAATTTCTCACAGCATACGGTTGCCTTTGCGCTGTTTGCGATATCCGGAGCCGTACCCTGGCCAAAACAAAGTAATGGTCTGAGTGGTATCCTCTTAGCGTTCGGACATCCATAATTCTGGAGAAGTGTCTCGCGTCGATCCCAATGTGGTCAATCTTTTTGGCTGTTGATTGACAAGTCCCCTTGTGAATATCGAGATGTTGGAACCGCGTACTAGGTATGAGAATGTTACTCCCCGCCGCAACGTTGACTGGCATGAAATCGTCATAGGTGGTTTCGTGTTGCGAAATTTAGCTTTGAGACAGATTCAAGACTTCTTTGCTAAGGATGCCCTCAATCACAAATCTACATCCAAATAGGCGCTGCATATCGCAGTTTTTCATTCTCTTTTTGTCCGGCCCATCCCATCGCATTTATTGGATGGCGGTAATGTCTGCTTTGCAGCAGTGCAGGGTTTCCGCTAGTTGTTCAACTGCACGGGGCCTGCCTATAAACCTAACATTTCACTTGCATATCCAAAGTTCGTTGTCCTTAATTCGTTTGCAGGGGTTGCTAACAGTGGATCGTCCGTATCCGAGGCTTATTTTTGCTTCGTAATTTTCATCTTTTGACCGGGCGGTTTCCTCGGCGGCACAACACCTAACCTAGAGGGCTATTTCTATTTTTGATACCCCTTGAACGAGGGGTCGGTTGGACCGAAGCCAGTGATCCTTCGGGGATGCGAGTGGTGCCGTTTATCAATAAAGATCTCCCTGTTCTTCCACCATCTCTTTTCCAAGGCCCTGACTACAATAGGTCCACCTGACTGGAGACGCTTGTTGACTGAGGCTCTGGTCCACCCCGAACTGTAGCGCCACCTAAAGGAAAGTAATATCTGAACTGCGAATGTATCAAAGTAGATCAATGGATTGGCCTTTTATCAGGAATATGTCTATGCTGCAGTCGTTGACAAAGTCAATCTGAAAATTGCAAGTTTAAAGCGTTCCTAAATACACTGCACCATATTGAAGTGTATAAACAAATAAAAGCTTTCCGCCAATCTTTTATCATTTGAATCTGATACCGAATTAGGCAGGTGTGTAGAATATATATTTCTATATTTATATTACGTCATCGAGCTGCCACTTTTGGAAGACAAATTCAAGGTTATCCAATGCAGCCAAAGTTGATTGTAATAATTGCCACAGAGCTCAACATGGTGCTTCCTTACAGCCGGTCTAATCAATTACATAAGCCTGACATAACACCTCTAACTTTATACAGTAGGTAACTTCCGTTTACAACTAAACCCCAAACGTCAACCCCGGTCATTACTTAATAGAGAACCAAATTGAAAACAATTGTAACCATTGCGGCGACATGTCGAAAGAAGTTAAGTCAAATACACACGTTTTCGTTTTAAATGATTAACAGAAGTCACGAAGGGGCATCGCCATGCGGTGTCCAAAAATGGGAACATACCTGCAACAAAAGTGAAACTTCAAACAGACGGTTTTTGGTTTGCCCGATATCGAGTCTTGTTGTCGGATTGTGTGCTTAATATAAATTGTGGGTGCAATTAATAATTCAACAACATTCGACAAGCACCCAACAACGAGTAACAATTAAATTTTATTTTAATTTATTAGCCATCAACTCTAGCGGTACCCGGTTTAAAGTTTTTTCTTCACTTTAGAGGACTATCGCTTCAATTCAAACAAAATGTCTCTGTTAAAATTGGTAAGTTTGGAAGGAATTTCAACACTGTGATCAAGTTTCAAGAGTTAACCTTTTTTATTTTTTAGGCATGTGTCATCGTGACTTTAGCTTCAATTGCCAGCGCAAGTGTTGGGCATTACGACTTGGCTCAACATCTGCAATTCGCATCAGCACCAGTTGCCTATGGACCACCACCAGTCTTCCCGGCACATATTCTACCACAACCAGTTCTGCCACCACCAGTATTACCACCGCCAGTACTCCCACAACCAATATTCCCACCACCAGTAGTAGCTGCTCCGATATTGCATGCTCCAGCGCCACAAATTGTATCAGCTCCAGCACCATGGTGGCCAGCTCCTGCGTGGCCAGCACCAGCTCCAATTCTATCAGCACCAGCTCCTATTCTTTCAGCACCAGCTCCTGTGTGGCCAGCTCCTGCTCCCATTATTCCAGCTCCATTACCACTCCCACTCCCAATTGCTCCATCATATCGTGCCATACCTGGACCAGTGACCAAAACTCATCATGTTTCAGTTGGATTCGCTCATCCAGTTCCAGCGAAGATTATTACAGCACCAGTTGCGCATGCTCATCCAGTTAAACTCATTGCAGCTCCAATTCATAGTCACATTCATGCGCATGCGGCGAAACTTCTTAAGCTTGCAGGCCACCATCATCATGACGTCTTTGCCTAATTGAAACTCAAAGATTCAACTGGGGTCTCTGATAGACTTGTACTAAGACGTACATAGCTACAAATTCGTGTATCCTTAGGTGATTTAAATATTTAATTTTATATCTATGTGTGTTGTGTTTGTGTAGTTTTAGTAGTGGTAATTAGGTAGAAGATTAATAAATTGAACAGATTGACATGACAAAGCGAATTGCATACGAATGTGTTTGGATTATTCATAAGATATTAAGCTGGACTTAGAAATACTCCGAAACTACCAAACCAGCGCTGGATTCATATACTACATTTCTTTGGAAAATACGACACAAAAAGTTATAGATACTCGTACAATGGACAACTATTAAAACTGATAATGATACGATTCGTGGTATTTGAATCATGGTGAGTTAGCACTTGCTATTCAGTTTTGCTTTCACGACTCGTGCATCTGGTTGAGTCAACGAGGGCTGATCCCCGCCTGGCGTGTTCATCAGCCGTTACCATCTTCATACTCGAGGACTATGGAACAGTCTTTAGATGAAGGAAAATCCGAAATGGATACGCCGTCACCTTACTTAAGGTGGTGCTACAGTCCGAGGTGGACCTTAGCCTCAGTCAAAAAGTATCTCCAGATTTGGCTGGCAGCCTCCTGTTTCTCACGTCAGCAGTTCTCCCTCTAACGCGCCGTTTTTCGGGGGCGGATTCGAAGACTTTTCATACAGAAGTGTTGGCATCCATCCGCTCTGCATTGCCCAGCCATCGTAGTCGTTAGATCTTCAAATTTCCTGCCCTGAAGCTATTCCAATATGGACCAATAGACTTGTTGACAAACGACTTCAGGCCTTCACACAATACGGGAAATAAGATCTTGTGGGCGATGTTAACAGGGCTTCAGAGAGTCTTCTTTCTTAATATGGGCAAACATTGCTGAGATTTCATGCATTGGGCATATATATGCATAGGTACTCCTAATAAGTCAACGGCTATGAAGAGCAACAGTTAAGCCGTTTGTTGCAACAGCTTTGTTGATGGCTATTTTCACCTCACCCAGGTCAAATCGACGGAGTTATTGGTTAACATAGTCCAGATCAGTTCTTTCTACTTGATAGCGGTATTTTGTTTGCTGGGGAAAGTTCTACAAGAATGCTCAATATAAATTCTTACCATCGACTGCGACTCCACTATTTCGTTCGCTCGTTCGTCACTTTAGGCTTCGCTTCAGGGGCCCCGATGACCTTAGTTGCTTTGCTAATTTCATCATTAGTGTGTGAATTACAATTTATTTTTTTTATCAAAAACCATTTCCGGATATTTTACTTCCTTGGAGTACATACATACCACCATCAAAAAGTTCCCGGAATTTACTCAGAAAATTAAAAATACAAGTTTATTCATCTAAATCTATTTTGTCCCCTTCAAAATAGTCCCCATCCACTGCAACACACTTATGCCAGCGCTTGATCCAGTCCTCGAAACATTTTTTATATTCGGTTTTCGGTATGTACATCAGTGCTTCCTGCGATTTTTCCATCACTTCCTCTCGGCTGCTAAAACGCGTTCCCCGTAGTGGTTTTTTTAACTCGATTGAACAGAAAGAAGTCACAGGGAGCCAAATCAGGTGAATTCGGGGGCTGTTGGGTGGTATTTGTTACATTTTTCGACAAAAAATTACGAATAATGATGGCTCTGTGCGACGGTACGTTATCATGGTGCGAGTTTTTTGCCCACAATTCTGGTCTCTTTCGGCGAATTGCTTCACGCAAACGTCTCATATCTCATAAATCATCTCTTTTGCCACGTCAACACGGTCTCTTTTTTGCATGAAATTTAGGGTTTTTTGGCACTAACTTTGCTGACGGAAACCCAAATCATTAACCAAAATGTCGTGGACGAATCCATAGGCAATGTTCAAGTCCTTCTCTATCTCTCTGATGGTTAATTTGCGGTTATTGACCAACGTTTCTTTTACTTCTTCAATGTTTTCGTCTGTTTTCGATGTCGATAGTCTGCCACTGCGTTCATCATCTTCGATTGACTCACGAACACTTTTGAACCGCTCGTGCCACTGGTAAACGGCCGTTTTCTTTAGAGAATCGTTGCCGAAACCCTTTTCCAACATTTCCAACGTTCGCGCACCATTAAATCCGTTTTTTACGCAAAATTTAATACAAGTTCGTTGTTGCAAATTTAAATTCATTTCTAAAATTGTAAAAATCGCCAACACACACAGAGATAGATGTACTCTTGGGTACGTAACTTTTGCAAATGTCAAGCTATGACTCTAATATTTAGAGGGAATATCAACAACAGATGTACCAACTTAACAAAAAAAAAACCGAACTCAAATCGGAATAATGGGAGCGCCACACGGTGGGTATTCCAGGATCAAGGTGGTAATTTCTGTACCGTTTGGTAAGATCTGGTCAAATTTGTTTTAGGTATAACTTGCTGAGGTTGATTCAGAGAATTTCTCAAGCACAACAGTCATTTACTCGTACCATCTTAAGAGCAGCCTGTATCTTATAGAAAATGTCTTCAGGGTGCTTACTCTGTACTATTATGAGTAAGTCGCCGGCATATTCTTTTGCTTAATAGCCCAGATTACTAAGTTTTACTAGAAGATCATCGGTAACTACAAGAGCGGTGAGAGAACACCTCCTTGTGGACAGCCTTTGATGGCTGAGACAGACACTTGAGTCTTACAGGAAGATGAGGAAATTTTCCGGTTTATGTTCCTCGTTCTAACCCAACGATTCGTGGGATGGTAAATACCCTTTTTGGACATAGTTTCCGTAATAGATCCATATCCAGTATTCTAGAAAGCATTCAGATTTTTCTGAAAAACGATCGATATGATTGAGATTGTTCACTGTGCCTATTTGGTTTGCAGAACTACATCCAGGCTTGTGGGAAGAACATGAATCGTAGACTTCTATAAATCAATGTCGAAAGAACTCCGTCCGGTTCAGGTGCCTTATATGGCTTAAATGAGTTCGTGGTTCATTTGAATTTGTCTATGGTAAGCATTTTTCCATATAAGCTGTTAATTCTCTGCTTGTAGCGAAAGCTTGTTGCCTTAGAATTGACATACTGTGTGTTGCTGATGAGGGTCAAATTTGGCAAATACATCTTAAGGAACATTTTTAGAATTTCCTCTCGATTATGTGTCCAGGTACCATATTACTTTTGTTTGTAACAAGCCTTCATTATTTGTAGAGCTTGTTCTATCTAAATAACTTTTTTAAGATGCGAGATTTTTTTCACTTTTCCAGGCTCTCGTTATTCTTTATCCTGGAAGCTCTCTTGGGTCTTCTCAATTGTTTATTGTTCTCCAGGAATGTATGCCCATGAATCCGAAAATCGTAAGTTCTTACCAAGCTTGGTAGAACAAAAATTTACTTAATATAAAATTGCTCCGATGCAGCACACAAATTATTTAAAAAGTCGTACTTATGTGATGATTATGTTCTTTTCTGCGTCTAAGAAAAGAATTAGTTTTTCTTTGAAAATATCTGAATAGCAATTCGTTTTGTCGAAATTGGTAAATACTGTCAAAGTTTTTACACTTCAACTTGCTCTTCATTCATAAATTTGAATTACTTTCGCTCTCTACCAGTAATTGTTAATTTTTCTTAATTTTCGTTTGATGTTCAGTCTGTCTTATGTAATTTAGAACCCAAACAAATTTAAGACATATTTAAGAATTTTTTCAAATAGTAAATGCAATAACAGCTCTACGACAACTAACTTAGTTCGTCTTTGTTGCAACTATCACATTTCATGAATCTCTTCCTCATCTAACTACAGATTAATTAATTTTCTCACATGTCCTTTTAGACGTAAACTAACGTCACTGAATTAAGGTAACCTGCATTTCTGGTATGAAGGCCAGCTTAAATGGTACTGCCAGCTGTAGTATTGGCAGGTTTGGTAACACCCCCCCTTGTAAGTTGATTGTCTCATTCGGGTTACCATCATCACCAAACCGTTGAACATCAAACACCGCCAGCTTTCTACTCCGTCGAGTACAAATTTCATCCACCGTCTGAATAACAGCCGATCTAACCTGTCCATCCTTACTAGTATTGTCTGGATAACACTTTCTTTAGGCCACGTACCTTTCGGATTATTGTCGTCAACTACAATGTCTATGTCACAATTTTTTCCTTCTGGCAAGGGTAGGTAAATATTCTCGTATCCACCGTCTCCAGAATCGCGTACCATATTGTTCGCAGATAAGCCATTGTTTTCTCAAGAGTACATCTTCGGTGAATTTTTCGCCTGTGAGTTGTAGTCCCGATGATGAACCCACCAAAAAATGGTTGGATGTCAGAGCCTCGTCATTATCATTACCTAAAGGCACCCTTAAAGTTGATGGCATTATCACTCCATAATTCCATTGGTGTACCTCTTCTAGCACAGAACCGTTGATTTGCCAAGATACATGCGTCTCTTGTCAAGCTATGGGCTATCTCAATATGGATCACCCTTACTGTAAAGAGAACCCCCTATCTTTTCTCTAAGTGTCCACCTACTAAGACTGTCATAGGACCAAAGTAGTCTAGTCCGAAAATGGTCTATTGAATGACTTAAGCCTTGTTGACGGTAAGTCGCCCATTCTTGGCATCTTTGACAAACACCTTTTAGAATCGATCGCAGCGATGGGATGTAATAATGCTGACGTAGCTCATTAAGAACTGTCTCAAAGTACTGATGACTATAACGTTTGTGGAATTCAAATATAAGGAGCCTTGTTAGAAAATGTACCTTCGATAAGATTATTGGTCGTTTACAGCTCCATAAGACGTTATCCGCAGCATCTATTCGTCCCTTAATACGGATGATGCAATTTGAGTCAACATATGGGTTAAATTTGTACAATGGGCTGATTATAGGCACGCGGCGTTCTTTTTGATTGTGTTAATAACTCTGCAGAATGCCAAGCTCAACAGGAAATGCATCACTCTGACTTACCTTTTATAAATAGTTTTTAGCTCGTCGATAATCATTGACTGTGAACCTAGTCTAGTTACCATATTTTACGCCTTTGTCTTTGTTATTTTTTTCCATGAAGAGAATCTGGTATAATCGGCGAGTGGTGAGGAATGAAAAGTCATATGGGTATGCACCTGAAACTCACCGTTGGTACAAACATTTCCGTCGGATGCGCGCCACTGATCTTTTGAAAGATACAAAAACTGTGGACCAGTGAACCATTGACTCTGTGATGATAGGCCGACTTTGGTATTCCACTTCGTTGCATAGTCCGCCACATTAATTTCAGATGGAACCTATCTCCACTCATCTTCATTTGAGTTCTCTAAAATTTCTCCAACTCTAAACATCACAAACTGTTTTAACCTGAGTTGGTCATCTTTTATCCAACATAACACAGCATGCAAATCTGACCAGAAGTACCGGTGATCTTTAGTTTATTAATTGTGTGCCCCTTCGATATTCAGACGCCAAGCACCGCCGCTTCCAATTCCATGCGTGGAACAGATATCTGCTTAATCGAACCTACCTTTGTTCTGGAACATACTAAAGAACATTCAATTGAGGAACATTGCTGCACACGAACACGAAAATAAGCAACTGCAGCATCTGCAGTAGTGCTGGCATCGACAAATATATGAAGTTCTACAGAGGAGCCCACTTCAAATTTTATTTTAGATAGATAAGACCGTCTTACTACAATTGTCCTAACCTTAGGTAGCAGTTTCATCCATTGAAACCATAAACTCAGTTGATCTGCGTGTATTGTCTCATCCCAAAGCGTACGCTATCGCCAAACTTCTTACAAGATTATTTTTAAGAGAATACGAAAATGCGAAATAAGACCCAAAGAATCAAATATTTCCATCAAGAATGAAAACATACGAGTATCTGTTGTCGGTGACCACCACATGCCAGCGGACAGAGATATCCGACGAAGTTTTAAATAAACTAACGATACAGGACTTTTATGCTTAATTGCTGGAATGGTTTAAATCTCATATGCCTGGTGGAAAGCAGCTTGTTGGTAATGGAGACTATTTTTCTAAAGAAATTATAATCAACTCAGGTGTTGCAGAAGGTAGCCATCTAGGTCCAACGCTATTCTTACTCTTCATTATGATTTAGCTAAAAGTATTAAGACATTGCTATTGCTGTATGCTGATGATATTCAATTTTTTGGAATCAATTCAACATTCCGCTGTTACAGATATATGTAGAATCTAAAGCGTGCAAAGAAGTTCATAAAATTTCCTGTACATCGTTTGTTGTTTAACAATATCAATTCCGTTCATCATTTTTACTGTACGAATATTATCTTCGACCATTGACAGTGAGAATCAGAATTTTTGCACTCCCTCAAGAATCCTTTGACCTTGACCGTCATTATACACTGTATAGACAACGTGGATCGTGTATATCAAAATTTTTGGAAACTAACCGAATATTTGTTACACGTTATGAACATATTCATTTTTAAAAATCAATGAACGCATCCATTTCAACTTGACAGCTGTATGCAAAGTGACACTTGGGCAAAATTACCGCGTAAAAGCTTTTTTGACGTTAGTTGTTTGAAGCATGTAATAAGCCTGTAAAAATACTGGAAAAATGCAAAATCTTTCGGATGTTCTAGTCACTGAAAATCACAGGGAACTTTGTGTATTGTACCGTGAAATTATTTGAGATTGGTGAAATTGCTGGTCGTGCAAAATTTGGTCGTCACCGTAGATATTATGCAAGCGCCTCACTAATCAAAGCTGTTAAGAACCGAAATCGTAAAAATCTTCTGCGAAAAAAGAAAATTACTCGTATATCCTAAGAGCTGGATATCGCTCATCCTAAAACATGAGATACAGCGGTCACTTACTCACAAAAGCAGTGAAACAAAGTCGAGAGCCTTCCTACGCCTGCATGTGTAGAACGTTCACAAAGAAATTTTTATTACTGACGAGAAAATGTTCATCTTTGAAGAATCGTTTAACAAACGAAAGATTCTACGTTGTGTCATCATCGCCCTTGTCTAAAACGTGAATAAATTTCTAATCTATGCGTGCGTTCTGCAATCGATGAGTGCCAGAGCGACCTCGCAGTTGCTGGAAGGCAAATGGGGGTAATTTCGAATAAATTATTCTATAATTTATATCCATTGAGTTTCTCAATTAATAGAAAATTATGTAGTTCTAAAAAATATTCATTCCTTTTCACTTTATTAGCCAAAAACCGTTCAGCAAAACATTCGCTAGTACTATGTAGGTTCTATATATAGCTCAGAACTCGATGTGTCTTTGCCCGGAAATATTTTTAAAAATAGATTATCGTCTTTACTGTATGTTTTTTTTTTAGTAATGAAAGTGAAAATCTCGGAAGACACTAAGGGATTCTAAAACACTTCCTGAACCATGACCGATCAGTTAAAGATCGCCAAATGATATTTACATCAGTTTGAAAAAAGATAAAATGCTTTTGGAAATGGTTTTACAATTTGAATACAAGTTCTCATAATTGAGAATGTTTACAGATTCGCATCAACAAACCACTGCTGTTCATTCTTTTCAATATCCTCACAGATAGACAGTTCGTCGTGAAGAATGGCGATGTGACTTATACTGGAATTTTTCACATTCAAAACGGTCTGCGACAAGGTGCGGTTAATTCGTCGATCTTTTGCAATATTTACACAAGTGATCTGATAAGTTCACTTCACCACGCCGTAGCGTACGCGGGTGAATTTTGCAACGTAAATTGAGCAATATTGCGACGACTGGAAGTTCAAGATCAACTTTCAGAAGCCGGAAACTATTCTTTTTAGAATGCTCCTGCCTGGGGCCTCTGTGGATATATGTAAGAAAGAATTGGCGAAAGTTTTTGATCATGGGACAACACGGACAGTCACTTACTTGTCGGAATGTAGTCAGATACCTTGGGATCTGGCTAGATCAATATCTGTATTTTAACAAACATATAGATGTTGCTCTGACCAGAGCCAAAGGTGATTTTGCCCTTACAAAGAGACTGTTTTAAAGCAGGCAACAAGACGCGAGGGTAAAGGTGATCTGCTACACTGCCCTTATTCGGCCTTTGCTTACATTTGGTTGTCCCCTGTGGTTCAACATGAGAGCAAGTCTATTGGAAAAGATTCAAGTGTTTGAAAAGCCTTGCCTTAGGGCTTGTATTCGCCTATAGAGAATACCAGAGTCTGAGTACATACAATTCTGTCCTAATGAGGTATTCTACAATATGGCAAACCTAATAGCAGTTGACAATTTTGTTGTTAAGTTGATTCAAAGGCACATTGCAAGAGCAATGACCTCGTCGAACAACTTGATCTCTGGGGCGTACTACCCCAGTTATGTGTATCACGAGAGAGTTCGCTTTGATGGCTTTTTTCTTCCAGAAGCTTTCCTTTACCTTGACAAGAAAAACCTGATCCAGGACTGATTAGTGTTGCCGTTTAGCTTCCACATTGCTGGAACTCAACTACAACAGAGACGCCAAACACTGCTATGAGGAGAGGAAGCTTTATCAGCGAATTCCTCTGGTACAAGGTAGCTTCATTTAAATTACTTCTTCTTATTCTTATCCTTTTATTAACCCTTTCCTCGTTATACGAACTTATGCGTAACGAGTTTCCCATTTCCACTGCATCGCTGCTGCTCCGCTAATGGGGTTGGCTAATGTCGCAGACCGCAGAACGCGTCTACATAATGCTCGGTCCTGGATCGCTGCAGTTGTTATCCCCAGGCGTTATTGCGCATTTGCCATCTGAGAAATCCAGGAATTCTTTTTCCGACCTCGTTTTCTTACAGTTGGAGTGACCGTAGTTGATAGTGCTAGTGCCTTTTTAACCGGATTTTCCGCAGATCTTCTTTGAACGTGGCAATACCAGCTTATTCTATTCGCCTCAAGCTGTTCGGTTACCGCATTCTTTATATGTAGACTTCCTCTTATACGCGTAGATCTAATGCAACCGCGTTTAGTGACTCCACTAGACATCCTTAACATTTTCATTTCCGCTGCCGTCATATTCGTACATTGTCCAGCACTATGAACAGTACATAAGATCTGGTCGAACAACAGTGGTGTAGAGTTTCCCCTTTAATTTAAGTGGAAATTTTCGGTCGCAAAAGATTCCCGAATTTTCCCGCCATTTCATTCACCCCACACTCACTCTGTGGTTTACGTCGTCGTCATATTTCGCTTCCATGTTAACGATTGATCCTAAGTACTTAAAGATAGTGCTTTTCGGAGAACTTTTCCGTCTAACATTATATCCGGAACAGGTCGCAACGGATGCGCAAATGGGCACATCAAATGCTCCGTCTTTGAACGACTTATTTTAAACCCGTTTCTCTCTAGCGCATTTCTCCATGAATCTAAGGCGTTCTGTAAATCTTCGACGTTATCGCTAAGTATAACTGCGTCGTCAGCGAAGAGAATTGGCGTCACATTTGCATCGCGCATACAGTCTTCTAAAAGATAGTCGAATACTACGTTAAAGGGGAAAGGGCTAAGTACGCTTCCTTGATGCACTCCGACATTAACTGGAAATTCTCTTGTTAGTCCAGCAGAGCTTTTAACCGCAGTTTTCACGTTTCCGTACATGTCTTGTATTATTCTTACATACGTTTCCGGTACGTTTTGAGACCTCAGCGCGGCCTATATAAGATCCCTAGGCACTCTAGCAAATGCTTTCTCGAGGTTGATAAATACCATGTGTAAATCCTTAGACGAATCTCGGTGCTTTTCCATTATTATTCGTAGGCTTTGAATAGCGTCCACCGTCGATCTTCCTTCAACAAATCCACATTGGCTATTAACGAGCTTTATTATTTGCCGAAGACGTTCGTTTAAGACTCTTTCGACGATTTCCATTGTGTGTGACATAAGCTTGATTGAACGGTAGTTGTTGCATTCTCGAGTGTCGCCTTTTCCTTTGTATAATGGAACCAAGAAGCTACTTCTCCATTGATTCGGCATAGGTTGTCCACATTTTAATTTATTTAAAAGTTTCAATAGCCAAACGCTGCCGATCCGCTCCATCTTCGACCAAAACTCTGATGGAATGCTGTCTGATCCCGCCGCTTTTCCCCACTTCATTTTTTCGATTGCTATATTTATTTCTTCGATTGAAAAGTCCGAAACTTCGTCTTCGAATAGACCAGCTGTCGGGACGATATCACGTGGAAACTGTTTATTAAGCAACTCCCTGCAGTATTCAAGCCACCGGTCACAAATTTCCTTTTGATTTGTTAATAAGCGACCGTCTGCGTTTTTGATGTATTTCGGCGAGGTTATTTCCATTGAATTTTTTCTCCTCTGTGCAGCGAGCTTAAAAATATTTGGCATTTTAGTACTGTACGACGTTTGAACTTCTTGGATAGCTTGTTTTCTATCCGCCGATCGTGAGGATATTTGTTCCAACTCCTGGTACAGGTTTTCCGCTTCTGCCGCTCGAGTTCGAGCCAGGACTTTCTTTGCGATATTTTTAAGACGCTCGTATTCAAGAGCCAGTCGAGCTTTTTCGATATCGTCGCTCCGATCGCATTTTGTCACGCTTGGAATGCACTCTTCTTGTCGGCCACAGCTCGTTTGGTTTCGTCATTCCACCACCATGTTTCTTTGCCGACGTGATGGTATTTCGATATAGTCCCCAGATGGGACTTTGCGAGTGTTATGCATTCCTCGTTCATGCTGTTCCACATTTCTTGCGGGCTAAGTGAGTCTGCTATACCATTTATATTTTGAAGTACTTCTTTAGCCAGTGCGATAAATCTTGCGCTTCGTTCCTTCGATAGATTATATCACCGGATTTTTGGCTTTCCAAACGATGCCCGTGTTTTCGGTGGTTCCGCTTACTAGCGATTCTCCAAGTATTACTTCACAGTCCTTAACACGGTTTCTCATCGACATTTTGCAGAGGTGATAATCTATTTGCGTTTCGTGGCCTCCGCTGCTGTAGGTGAAAAGATGTCGTTGATGTTTAATAAACATTGTATTTAAGATGGTTAAGCCGTAAGCCCTACACGCTGCAAGGATGTCTTCGCCAGCTTAATTTCTGGTTCCAAAGCCTTTACCGCCGTGGCAGTCCTCATAATCAACATTTGTTTCTCCGACGTGGCCATTTAAATCTCCGCCTACGAAGAGCATCTCATCGAAAGGTATATTTCTAAGCAAATTACCGAACTCTGACCAAAATGTATCTTTTTCCGATTGGTCGCATCCATTTTGTGGGACGTACGCGCTAACAATGTTCCACGTTTCATTGTGTATGACGAGTTTAACACTCATCAAGCGGTCGCTTATTTTCAAGATACCAACGATGTTGTTTAGAAGATCCGCTGCAACAACGATTCCAACACTGTTTCGTCCATTGACCGTTCCATGGTAGAACATCTTAAATGCCTTAGTTTTTAAATCTAGAAAACGCGCTTTATTTCCTGTATTACACCACTTCGTTTCCTGTACGCACAGGATTTGTAGAGTTCTGCGACGCATAATCGCTTCCAGTTCTAAACTTTTTGAGGTCATCGATCCGACGTTCCAACTTGCAAACCGAAGTTTATGAGAAAATATTTTGGAAACTTCATTTTGCCCGCCCCCGGAGTCCGTCGGGCTCTGACACAAGCACTTCTGCTTGCTCTGGGATCACCCGAGTGCGTTGCAATCGTGGTGCCCAGCGGTGTAGTGCTATTAATTGCGATCATTTCCATGAAGTGTATCTAAAGTTTGAGTGGTTTGACACTTGTATGCTCATTTCGAATTGATTGACTGTTCTTTTACCCCACCGGTAGTCTCCAGACGTGGGAACCCACTGATTGCATACAAACTTGTAGGAAAGTTTTAAGGTGTTAAAGTGTCACAGGCTCATTTTTGGTGTCATAGTTGCCAGTATATGACTGGTGTCCCATTTAGTCGCCTCTTACGACAAGCTGGGACGCACTGCGGCACTATCCTTTATCCGATGCCGCACGAAACGCTGAACATAACTCTCATTTACCGAATTCAAAGGGGTTGATCTTTTTGACAGAAGTCATACAATCTTTAGCAATCGTAGTCATGGAGTCGTAATAACGCATTTTTTGTTATTCAATCAAAAATTTGTCATCGAATTTGATATTTTCCGATAAAGCCCATATTTAGATGGAGGGTTATGTAAATAAACAAATTTGTCGTCGTTTTTAAACATCCAGTTTTCTTATGACAAATGTGACCTCTGCAGTGCTCTTTTGTTACCTACTCGCCACCGATATTCCTCGAAGGCTGCGTTTGTTATATATATCAGTCACTGTTTTGATTGCATCAACTCTTTCGGAACCGAAACTAGTATTCTAAGAATGTATTTCTACCTGCTATTATAGTTGGTCTTTTTTAAGTGACCATTTCTACAAATTTCCCTGTAGCTTCTAGAAAGGGGACGGAATTAAGTTTACAAGAAAGCTGTAATCTGCTGATGTTGTGCAACAAGTGGAAGCACTTTATTTGCAATTTCTGTCACTTCGCGAAGAGGGTTAGGAAATTGTTCTGAAAAGAGTATTTTGATAATATTTTCCAGGATTGCCAGGCTTTTAAGTAGAAGAGGATTTATGTCATTTGTCATGACGATGGCCGTTTTAAAGGATCTCCTCGCTTACTTAAAGGTAACCAGACTCTTATTAAAATCCAATCTTCACCTTGAGCGTTGCGCCTTTTGCCTCACTCTCAGACCAAAAGTTTTTAGGTGTTTATGTTGTCGTTCCATCGGTAGAAGGTGAGCCGAATGGACTTGGCTTTCTTTTCGGCAAAGAAACGCTACATCTAAAAATTAATAGGTCCGACAGCTGCAGCGCTGGGTACTCCATAGTATTGGGTCCCTATTATTTAGTACTAATGACATCATCAAAGATTTCTCTACTGAAGTTGGTGTAACCAGTCATTAGACTAGGCTTAGGCGCAGATTGGCTGTAACTGCGGGTGCAGATATATGTGGTTCTTATCTTCTGGATGGCGTATGTCTCTTCTTGCGAAATTGAACATATCGAGGAGTGAAATCTTGTTTCCCTAGTTCAGATCTGAAGCTCTCATGATGATCTCTCTAGGTTATTTTATCAAGCAGCTTATGCATAGGATTGAATCGACCTAGTCATAGTCGTATAGTTCCAGAGGACTCTACTCGAAAACAACCGAACACCATCAGCGTCTTAGAAGTCGTCTAAAAAGCAAATGGAATTCTATAAAGTTTGTTTTCCAAGTTATCACTAAATTCGTTTTGTTGGTGACGTCTTTTACTCCTAGCGCCATATGATGCAACCCAATTATTTGTTTTTCTTTGACTTCTAACTAATTTTAACATTTTTGTTCCATTAATCTGCGATGGCACCTAGAGTTAAGTACAGGGTCATTCATTTCGTGGTTTTAAGTTGGTAGCGCTGGCATTTGACACCTGCTAAACTCAGCTGTCATTTGAAGTGTCATAATATTAGTTAAATGTTTGCCCTTTACAAGAATGGATCGCTTACAAATCGAACAATGCGTTAAAAATTATCAAAACTTACTACAAAAGTGATGATTCAAGCGCAGCCACTTTTCGCGCATTACACGATGATTATGGTCGTCATAATCGACCGACTACGCAAGCAATCGGTAAAATTGTGAAGAAGTTTACAGAGAGTGGAAGCGTTACTGATGTTGTAAGGCCTGTGCATCATCGTAATGAACGCTCAGTCGAAAATATTACTGCTGTTAGTGTAAGTGTTGCTGATGATCAAAATTTATCGATTTCTCGACGTTCCCAGCAATTGAACGTGTCATACACCTCACTTTGGTGTATTTTGCATTTGGATTTGCCTCTTCATCCTTATAAAGTTCAACTAACGCAACAATTGAAGCCTGCTGACCATTCACAACGCCGTAGATACGCTTCATGGGTGTTGGAGCAACAGATAATAAAAATCGATTTTTCGAACAACATTTTCTTCAGTGATGAGGCATATTTCTCACTCTGTGGGTATGTAAACACACAAAATTGCCGCATATGGGGCTCAGAAAACTCACAAGTGATCAAAGAGGTGCCGTTGCATCTAGACAAACTGACTATTTGGTGTGCTCTATGGTCGAAAAGTGTCATTGGTCCATATTTTTCGAAGATGCCAATGAACGGACGGTTACAGTCAATTCGGAGCGATATGGTCAAATGATAGCTGATATTTTTTGGCCGGCGATCGAAGATCATGGCTTGGACGATACATGGTTCCAACAAGACGGGCCAACAAGCCACACAACACGATCAATTACGGCTTTATTGCATGAGAAGTTTCCTGGTTGCGTAATTTCACGTTTTTCTTCTGAAAGAAGAAGACCTTCAGAGTTGCCCATATTCATCCCCATAGAATAATAACGGTTAAAAAAGATGAGCCAAACACAAGTAGATGTGCATTTGTGCATTTACAAGCCTTGTCATATCTCTTGCCATGCAATTACGAGTAACTTCAGTTTCTTGGAATTTTTCACCCAATAACGTAAATCTAAAAATTTCATTCATAAAATAAAGAACGCATAACCCGTTTTTGTCTCTAAACAAATACTAGAAACTATTGTTTTGTATTTGGTAAATATGAAATGAGGCATTGACATACCAATCGTGATATGAATATGAAATTTTAGTTTTCTGTGTAAAAAAGAAAAATCGTTATATTTTGCTATAATGAGTGTCATTGCCATGGCAATTGTCTATCTGTTTTCAACGTAAAAAATTGCCGAATATTTTCACCACATGCTCTGCGTGCCAGGATTGTAAATGTTTACTAATATTTCCAGCTACTCGCGCTTTTTATTTTATTCAAATTTAAAATTGAATTATTTATATTGTTTGAAGTAAAATATCTGAAATCACATCTGAATCAAAGATGACAAGCTTGAGCTTTGGGTAAGACTAATAGAAAGCTAGCAATTTTGGATTTAAATACTTTGAATATACGAGATACAAAAACCGTTCATGTAGCCAGTGGTGCATTAAGTATTTTTTTGTCTTAATGATGTAACCCTTTTTTCTTCTAATAAGTGGCAACAAGATGTCATCGATATGCCTGCTCGAAAACCAACCCGTTCTCTTATGATATGTAAGAGCATAGCGGGGAAGTCGTGGGGCTGTACCCCTAACATTCTGCGATGGATGTAGAAAGCGATTATGAGACCAATGATCACATATGGTGTAGTAAAATGGGCAAAACGAACCAGTCTGGTAACAACGAGACAATCTCTCAACAAGGTACAGAGACTGGCGTGCCTATGTATCAGCGGCTCAATGCGTACATGCCCAACTACTGCAATGGATGTGCTATTGAAATTAACTCCCCTACTAAGAATAGCAAAAGAAGGAACTGGAAAGAGGAAATGCATTAGTTCGAAAGAATATGATGCACTACTCGGAATACTTCCACTCTTGGCCATTCCATGAGATGACAGATTTAAGAAATACAATTTTGAAAATAATTTCTTAACGAAGCTCAGCAGCAAGAGAGAATGGAGCGATGAATCCACAATCTATGGACTGAGTAACCCCACTATAAAGTGGTAAACAGACGGGTCGAGAACAGGTGCAGGAGTGTTTGGGCGAAGAACGAAACACCTTGAATCAATGGGCAAGAGTCCCAGTATCTTTCAAGCAGAAATATGCGCCATAGAAAGATGCGTTGGAATTATTCTCGAAAAAAATTACAGAAACTGTAACATAGCAATAATGTCAGATAGTCAAGCAGCTATCAAAGCACTGGACTCCTTTGTCGTTAAATCCAAACTTGTATGGAAATGCCTACAAAGTCGTAACAAATTGGGAAAGAAAAATGGATTATCAGTCTGCTGGATACCAGGCCATGTGGGCATTATTGGTAACGAGGCGGCGAACTCTCTAACGCGAGAAGGGGCAACAGAACCGTTTATTGAACCTGAACCATTCTGCGAGATAGGGGAACACAACCTACTCGAAGAATTCAGAAAATCGGAAAAGGAGAAAAGGGCTAGAACCTTTCGGGATCTCCAAGGTCTGAGACAAGCCAACAAATTCTTAGGAGATTACAATCTCTAAAGACTTAAAGCATGTCAAAGACATAAATGATATCTTAGCAAAAATAACCTACGCATCCTAACTGGTTTCCTAACGGGGCATTGCAAACTCAGGGAACACCTAAGGAAGATAGGGATCTCACATAGATCCTGCTGATTCTGAAATGAATCTACAGAAACTCCAGAACACATACTGGAATCCTGCGGGGCACTGACCCAAAAAAGGTTTTAATATTTGGGAAAACACCAAATTCAAGAAAAGGATTTAACAACCACGGATCCACTGCTCATTCTTAGATTCAAAAAGAAACTGGTCTGGATGATGTGCTCTGATTAGATTTTCCTTGCCTTTCCTTTCCTTTCAGTTTTCGGAGAAAGATGAGTTGAGCTCTTCAATGATAAAGGGCATACAATTCCTGCACCAAGCGTAACCCGGGCGTTCGCAGAGGTATTGTTCAGCGGTGTCATCACGTTCACAGTAAATATCGCAGGATGTTGAACCGCTTATGCATAACACATTCAAGTGGGACTGAGGGACAGAAACAAGGCTGCTGCGCTCAAAGAGACGTTAGAAAGCAGTATGGTCTGCCGGTAATCTGAAGAGTCATTCCATCGGCAGTTGTACTCATACGAAACCCAACCTTTAATCGCTGACGCAGCCAGGTCTAACGAGGGTTCTTGTCATGAAAGTCTCCTGATCCTTGCAATGCAACATCATCCGAGATATAATTTCCCGTGATCTCATTATGACTTGGGACCCACACAAGACTCAGTGAATTAATACGTCCGACTGTGTTGCATTTTCGAACTAAGTAGCTTAGAAGTCGTTAAAGGGTTCAATAAGGCTCTAAGTGCAACTTGGCTGTAATTACAATACAAATGCAACTGCCCGGCCTCCTCCACCAGTTCAAGCGTGGGCACACTTCAATATTTTCAAAAATTGTTACTTTATTGAAAATAATAAACCTTCCTCTTAATTTCAAAGTATTACTTCATTTAAAAGACTGCCTCGGCTTGCTTGCCAATAGGCCATCCTCTCAATTCAATTTTTCAATTCAATTTCGATGGTTTCGGCTTCTATATCACGAATAACTTGAGCAATATTGTTCTTGAGAGCGGAAATCGTCTCTGGATTGTTCGTATAGTATCGATCTGTAATGGCACCTAAACGACTGATACGATTATTGAACTCAGTGTGGAATAGATCGATTGTTGGACGGCTTGCTCAAGCCCAAAACCTCAACATCTGAGCATAAAAAATCGGTTATTATGCCTCGAAAGTGCTCTCCATTATCTGTTGCGCTTTTTCCATTATCATCTTGGAAGAAAAATAGGCCAATAATGCCGCCTCTCCAAAAACTACTACAAACAGTCACACGTTCAAGTTGCATTGGCCTCTCCATGATTACGCGTGGATTTTTCGAGTCCTTGATTCGGTTATTTACGTAGCCTAGCCAACGAGATGGACGTGCACCTCATCTGAAAGGATGATTTCTTAAGAAAAATTGTCGTTGATTCAAACTGCTTTAAAGCCCAAACAGGGAAGCGATCACGAAGCGCTCGAAAGCTGATAATTCGAGGTCTTTATTCAAAGTGCTCCTCAAGGTGGAGCGAATATAGTTCAGTTACTGTGATGTTTGGAACGTTGGGGTTTGCGGATATAGGCGCACACTTTCGGCAACAGCTGGAAAATTCTCCGTTGAGTATACAGGACAAATACAGTCGATTTCATATTCGTTCTGCAGTTGGAGTTTTGTTTTAATTGCATCAGCTACATCATCCGCGTTTGGGTGTGCTATTCATGAGAATTTTTGGCAAGCGTTTTGCATTTTAGACAGAGGATGCATTCGCAAGGCAGCAATAAGGCGAAGAACTGAACTAATTTCATACACACTTCTTATGTACCTCTTATTACACTTTCTCAGTAAAACGAATAGTAAACAATTTAGCTATGAAGTACTTACAGTGCTAAGAGTCATAAAATCAACGCCAAATATCTACTCTCTTATATTTATAAGCCTAAGCCGGAAACTTGCAGGGAAAGTACTCTGCGGTATTGTCATCACTCTCACTGCAAGTATCACAGTATGAACCGAGCACACATATGTGCTGTGCAAAATCGAAATACACTCTACGGCAAGAAAGCCGCCGAGTTCTTTGAGATGTTGGTATGGAGAGGCATTCATTTGATCTACTGGCATCTCAGAGTCATCCTATCTTCAGTTCCCTTATTAAAACCCAATTGTCAATGATAGCACTAACCGAGCTGGCAATCTCGACTCAGGTTAGGGGTCTGCAAAACTCTCAGCGATCTCATATCATTTGAGCCCATTGTGACAAACACAAGTCTGAATGAATTTCGCCTCGAACAGGCTTGAATGTGGTAAGTTGGTTGGACAACAACTTAGCGACAGACGCAGTTACTTTCACGCTTTCACTTGTTGTTTTTGTTTACAATATAGTTCACCGCCATTCGACTTCCGATATCTCCGCTTCATAGGCAAATGCTAGCTTGACTGCGGAGAAGTAAAATCTAACGTTTTCATCCTTTAAAAAAGACACCGAGTCTGCCGCAAAGATCTGTTTTGACCTATCTGCAAAGATAGGACTACTTTCATAGCCCTGTCTTGATTCCAGCTAAAATTATTTACGAGCACATTGAAATAATATTTCGAACTTTCGTAAAAGCAGGGGTTCGAGTATCGTTACATCAGAAGGCGGGCAAAGTTTTCAAAACCTCAGTATACCAAAGATATTTTCTTTTTGAATTCAACGTGGTTATGATAGTTCAGTTTATGAGTGCACATAGAGCAGAAACAGGCGTGGTAAGTGGTTAACACCCCATAAAGCCATGACAATCTGTTTCATGGAGTCTGAAAAAAGCAACTGCAGTAACATATTTACGTGAAAACTTGTTTCAGAAACAATAATCCCGTAGGTAAAGTTACCCGTGTCTTGTCTCGACGACAAGAAATTAGACGGCCAGCGCCTTGTAAATTTCTGAAATCTTTAGTCCACAAGAGTTAGATTTAAGTGAAGATAACCATATCTGAACTTAAATCGAACAAAGCTGCTTAAGCGGACGACCTGACAACCTTGCTCTTCTTCTGTAAAATATGGCCGAACGAAAGTACTCGGATGAACGATGAATGGAACCCCATTCCCCAGAAAAGGGACCTTCGGAAGTGCAACAACTACAGAGACACGCTCTTTTGAATATAGCCTGCAGGATTCTATAAACCTCATCAACCATAGGTTCATCGATATAAGGGCCCTGTTTGAAATCATCTACAGAGACAAGCTATACAAGCAATGTTTGGTTTTGGCATCCCTTCCAAACTCGTCCGTCTATGCAGGATAACGATGAAGAATGCACGTTGGTCCATAAAGATCGATAAAGATCCCACCGAGACCATTGATGCCAAAAAAGGATTTAGACAAGGCAAACCGCTGTCATGTGATTTCTCCAACATCATACTTGAATGAATAGTGCAACGGGTGATGATAATGGCGCTTTCTTGAGTTTTGGAACAGAATAAGTAAAGATGCGTTTCTCAGTCAACCAGAGCAAGAGTAAGTACGAGTAAGTATATCCTGCTCGCCTTGAAGATCTTTTATACCGGTTTGTCAGAACTATGTTTAGGCTAGTAGGATTTCTGCCTTCCAAACGAAGTCGTGTAAAGTACCCTGGTAGGTTTCTGAAATCATTAAGATTAAGACATTTATTAGCATTTTTGTCCTGTTTTTGGACGGTTTTCAAGCAGTACATGACTGATTTGGAATCAAGCTTGGAATACACTAGGACTCCTTTCCATAGCGATTGATATGCTAGTATTTGGTCCGTGTATAGCAGCTCACGTTTCCATTTTTGAACCATCCGTATCCACTTTATGCCATTTTGGCTGTTTGGTGTGTTGTTGCTGACTCACGCTTCTATGCTGGGAATCTCCGTGGGGAATCCTGTGTCTAAACATAATATCTTTTGAAGGCGGTCTGTTAACACGTTCTGAAATTCCAGGAAGCAAGATCTTTAGAGCATTTTGTGGATCCAGTACTATCGAAAGCACCCTCTATGTCCAGAAACATGCAGAGTGCATGTTATTTCTGCACTCAGCTTTAGTAGAACTCCTTCTGTAGATTTGCCTTTCTAATACGCGTAATGACATGGGTGCAGAGGCAAGCTAGTTTCTAAGCTTTTTCTGATGTGGACGTCAATAACTGTTTTCATCGTTTTCAAAAAAAACGATGCCAAGTTTATAGGATGGTATAATTTAGGTAGTTCCCATCCCTCCCGTAGGGATGAGGATACAGAGTAAAGTTTCTGATTGCTTTCAACCAGGCGAAGGCCAGGGTGATTCCTGTCACTGCCCGATCCAAGTTGACATGCAGCCTCCACGTGTCCCCCCTGGATAGCAACTCCGACACCCGCTGGGTAGTGAACTAATGCATGTTACAGTTGTCACAAAAGGTTGCACATATTGAGATGCGGTTTCGTTGTGGGAAAGCGGGTTAGATCGAAGGTCATCGATTTTAAGACCATCAGTGATCGCCTGACCGTGATTCGCAGTCGGTAAGTGCAGCCTCCACGACAAAATAACGTCTCACTGACTTTGCGACAGCTCGTAATACGGTAAGAGTAGCACTAGGTTTCCTCATAAACGAATCCACAAAGCAACCTGGCTATCTCCGGACTGTCGAACCGCCAACCAAATCGACCATGTGCTTATCGACGGACGACACTTGTCGAATATGCTGGATGTTAAAAAATGCAGAGGAGCAAACGCAGAGTCTGACCATTTTTTGGTAGCAGCCCGACTCAGAGCCCGAACCAGAGACTAGAGAGAGCCTGGAAGAAAAACTCCCCGAAATGCCTTTGCCACCCACTGACGCCAACACTATGTGGGCGCAATGCTAGACTTCCATCAAAAAGGTGGCCGAAACAACTCTAGGCTACCAACCGCCTCGAATTAGAAACCAGTGGTATGATGAGGAGTAAAAGGGCAACAGACGAAGCTGGAAGACGAAGAAGGGAGGAAAAAAGACTACTGCGCCAAAAAAAAAGAGCTCAGGCAGTCTCCCAGCTCAGGGATATACAGGAGTACTGGAACAGAAAGGACACTCGGAGCTTTTTTGAAAAAAACAAAAACCTGGCTACAGGCCATAAAACGGTTCTCCAAGCATTCCGTACCGGTGAAGGAATCAGAGCTCTTCAAAGCCGGAGGCAATGTTTTGGTAAAATCACTTGCAAAGTATGGGAGGACGAAAGCATGCCCGACGACTGAAACATTAGCTCTTTCTCTCCCATCTACAAAAAGGGTGATCCTATGTCCTATGTAACAACTATCGAGGCACATCCCTACTTAATTCCGCCTATGAGATCCTGTCCAGTGTATTGTGTGAACGTCGCAAGCCGTATTGCATCACACACATCGGCCAATATCAGTGCGGCTTCCGGCCTGGAAAATCATCTTTAGACCAAATTTTCACACTAAGACAGATCCTGGAAAAAACCATCGAGTTTCAAGTCGAAACACACTTTCACTTTATCGACTTTAAAGCCGCACAAGATGCTCCTCGCACCGAATTATTTAATGCGATGGCCGAATTCGGGATCCCGAGGAAACTGATCCGGTTGTGTCGTGCAACACTAGAAAATTCGCGATGCGCCATGCAGTATGGAAATAGAACCTCCGAATTATTCCAAACCTGCACCGGATTTCAGCAAGGAGACACGTTGTCGTGTGATTTCTTCAATTTTGACTTGGAACAGATAGTACGTCGGGCCAAAGTTAACACAGAAGGTACTACTTTTTCTAAGTCTATTCAACTGCTGAGATATGCGGACGATATCGATATCATCGCACGATCTCAGCGTTCCGTAATTGAAGCCTTTACTGCAATTGAAGAAGAGGCGAAAAGGGTTGATCTTAAGTTAAATGAGGATAAAACAGAATATATGCCGTCGACAAAAAATTCATCCATCGCACGCCATCTAGGACAAAGTGTCACTATCGACAGCTACAACTTAGAGGTAGTCAAGGAGTTATCTACCGGCGGAGCAAATGTCAACTCCACAAATGACATCTTGGTGGAGATTCGGCGAAGAAGAGGCGAAAAGGGTTGATCTTAAGTTAAATGAGGATAAAACAGAATATATGCTGTCGACAAAAAATTCATCCATCGCACGCCATCTAGGACAAAGTGTCACTATCGACAGCTACAACTTAGAGGTAGTCAAGGAGTTATCTACCGGCGGAGCAAATGTCAACTCCACAAATGACATCTTGGTGGAGATTCGGCGAAGAATAACCCAAGGCAACCGCTGCTACTTCGGTTTGTCAAAATAACTTGGGTCCAAGCTCCTAACTTAAAGAGTCGAGATCATGCTCTGCAAAGCTCTAATCTTGCCAGTCCTGCTTTATGAAGCTAAAAGCTGGACGATAATTTTTGAAAAAAAAAATCCTTCTTCGAATATTTGGTCCTGTCCGCGAGGAAGGCGTATGGAGAAGAAGGCATATCCGTGAACTCTACGAGCTGTACGAGGATGTGGACATAGTCCGGAAGGCAAAAATCCGTCGTCTAAATTGGCTCGGCCACATCGAGCGAATGGACAACAATGCTCCAGCTAAGAGGGTCTTCGAATCCCAGCCATCAAGTTCGAGAAGAAAAGGAAGACCGAAACTCTGGTTTAGAGGTAAAGCGATTGCGGACGTTAGAAAGCTTGGCATCTGCAACTCGAAGCAGAGCGCTCGGGACCCTCCCTCCAAGTACGTATTGTAGTGGGCCACCCCAGTTGAGGCTGAACTTAAATAAGCCTATCAGACCTTTTAGTAACAAAACTGGAAAAGTGCCATCCGTACCTTGAATGGCTTGAATGAGCTGATAGCCCATATCACCTTATCCTGACTTAAGTGTTTTCCAGAAAAACAATTGATTTTGCTGAGGTTTCTCGAGAGTGAAGCCTCAGTTGACAAGTCAATGTTGAAGGACCCTGGGAAGTGAATTTGACATATGATGTTCAGGGTTTCATCGCGGTCAAGTTTGGTTGTGGGAGGTGGTTTGATAAGCAAATCTATCCAGTTAAAGGGATCCTCCAGAAGTCTCTATGTTGTCGTGCTACTGCTGAAAGTTTTTAAAGTTTCTCACAGTTGGCACGACTGGGGGCTCTCTTTAATCTTCGTAACTCCTGGTTGTAAAAGGTTAAAAGGGATCCTCCCATCTGTAACCCCGGATGTTAGCGCCACCTTAAGTAAGTTCGTCAGTTCATATTTCTCCAAACTTTTACTACAAATAACATTTTTTCTTAAGTAATTTCTTATATCAGCATTCTTATCATATTTTCATAAGCATACATACTTACAGTTTGTATTTATGTACACGTATGATCGAATAGCTCTTATCAGAAATTTATTTCAATATTTCTATTGTGATTTTTAACTTTAATTTCAATATTATCTCCAACAAAACGTAGTATCTGGTATAGCCATTGTCGAAGATTTCAAAATAGGTTATCAGTTCGTATTCGAAAAATTGATTAGCACATTGGCATTGTCAAAAATAAAAAAAAAATAAAATGAAAATTCTTAAAATATCAATTTTAATTGACAGCATAAGTTTAACGGATTATTTATAATTCATCAATTAATATTACCGGTCTTTATCAGTCTCTTTAGAGAGTCGAGCACTGCCAAATAGCTTTGCCCACATTTAATTGTTGCCTTCCACTATTTGTATATATATTTTGTTTATTCTGATTATTCAATAATAAGCAGTTTGATATGGAAAAAAGATTTACGATTGGGTTTATTGTTTTATATATTTTACAACTGTTACCAGCTCAATATATTTCCAGACAACTTATCACTTGTCGTTTCTTAATTACAGGCATTTCCTTAACATCAAGAGAGACGTCTTCCAAATCATCTTTCAACTGGCGTGTCTTCTGTGAAACTGCCGTCACTTTTGTTAAAAATTTAATCAGCTACCTCAAATCGAGCTCTATGCACTGCACTATTTTTGTAGTCAGCTAAGGTACTTACCTCTTGTATAACTCTCGATCAGTTAATAACATTCAAAAACAAGTAAATCAGCTTCTAATACTGCAGGTGTGCAGATGGATACTTGAAACCCTCATCACATCTTAAAACTGACCACCGAATTCGCAAAACGACACACGAATTTTAAATAAGACGAAGCCCGGCAATCAGCTGTTGTGACCCGGCTATTGAAGACATGTAAATCTTCAAGTGAATTTCTGTTCGAACATCGTTTTCACATCACGTTTTCATGCAAATGGGCAAATAGCTGTTGGTGAATGAAAAGAGATTGTCAAAAATGTTCCAAAGCTTGACAAACCAATTACTATTTAAGGTGGACAGATATCCGGTTAAAGTGTATTCCACTCTGATTCCATCAGTAGCAAGCAGCAATTTTTTTTACTTCCAACAAAATCACAGAAAACACATTCCTTCAACATGTTCAGATATGTAAGTTTGAAAAACCGTCTTATCTTCAAAGCCAAAATAATTGAATCAATTTACTTTTACAGATCACTGCCGTCTTAGCATTAGTCGCCTGCATTTCAGCCAAACCTAGTATCTTAACACCGATCTCATACAGTTCTCCATTGTTTGCGGGTACCTCACAGTTGGAAATTCGTAGTGGATTAAGCGGCGCCTATGCCACATCATTGGGATACAGCTCACCGTTGGCTGCTAGAGTTGCAGCCTCGCCATTTGCCTACACAGCCCCAGTGGCAAGATATGCCTCTCCGGCAATTAGTTTTGGTGCTCCAGTAGCGAAGTACGCCTCACCACTTGCAGCTGCTGCATATGCTGCACCATATTCCGCCTCGTATGCACCACTTGCTGCTTCACCATATGCCAGTGCATTTGGAGCACCATACGCACTTGCTGCCTCCGCGGCTGGTCCAATTCTACTGTAAATCAGTAATGACAGAAGATAAATGGGAGCTGTGAACTTTGCTTGTAGTTTAATTTATTTAGATATTTTAATTTAACTTAACAATAAATTATTTAAATACTCGTACATACATGTTTGGTTTCCTTCCAATAATTAAGAAGGTGACACTTTTAATAATACTTAGTCCCTGAATGAGTGAGTTCTGCAAGACAACAGATTCAATCACGGAAGGTCACTTAAAATGATGAGAATCAAAAAGAAGAGACATTTGATATTTCATATCGAAATTTTATTTGAGAAAACCATGGATTACAATATATTTGACTATACTCCTATTACAATATTTTCCTTAGTTGTACGCTTTCATCGCTAGGGATTAGGGCCAACCCCTTCAAAACAATTTGTATTTTACAACCAGCCTTCATAACTTTAGAGCTAGACAATTTTCTCTTCTTCCGCTTTTCAAAAGAAGGAACTGATTCTCAGATAGCAAGGATCTGTTGTTGAAGGATTGAGCCGATTCGCGATACTGATTGATAAGTCAGTTAATCCTTTTATATTTTTATTTGCTTAAATTTACAGGCAGCTACACAGTTAAATTGAAAGGCTAACAGCACCTTCTTACTCGTTCATACGTAGTTAGCTTTCTTGTGAAATAAGCCAATGGTTGTCTTTGGCTTTTTTTAAGTACCGTTGCTTGCAGGTATAACTTAGTTGTTTTTGTGACTGCCTATGTGCCTAATAATTGGGAGGAGCAGGTGGTTGACGGTTATGCGTCACCTCACGCGTAGATTCACGTCAATGACATTTATTTAATGTGAATCTTATTTACTTACTTAATTTATTCGTAGGCCACACAACGGGATGGACCTGATCCTTTTCTAGCCGGCTTAAGTTTCGCATACTAAGTTGGTTTCTACTAAAGCACGCTAAATGAGTCGGACTCTTTCACTACTGCGTTGACCCTCGGGGGCGGATTCGAAGACTTTTGGGACCGGAGAGTTAACGTCCACTAGCTCTACCTGACCTATCTCAGTCGTGGGATTTTCAGTCTTCTGGCTAAGTCTATGTCGCTATACAGCCCGTACAGTATATCGTTGTATCTCCTCCTCCATTGACCGGCTATGAAGACGGGACCAAAAAGCAGCCTAGAGTACCTCCATTCAGATGAAACCTTATCCGGGTTACTCCCACATATTTAGAGCTCAGATCGGTAAGGTTTTCCGAGACTAAATCAGCGGTTTGAAAAAGAGATGGTGGCGGACGAGTCCTTAATGTACCAACTGTAGCACTCAATGGTTTTTTTGCTCCATGGGTGGCATCCAACATTTAATGGGGAGACTGGTGGGAGCTGGCTTGTTGTTATATTTTAGTCAACTCCACATCTTACTTGATTTTTACCTTGTTGTAGCCAAGACTACCTAACCAAGACTAGCTAAAGAGGTCAAATACCGCCAGCATCAAGCATCGAAGACCATTGGAAACACCGCCAAAACGCCATCAGAGATGCCGCTTCTCATATGCTGGGTTTCACTCGACCACCACAATGAAACCCCTGGTTCGATGATAGATAGATAGATACACACTTTATTTTATATAGTATAATAGAGTGTTTACAATAATTGAGCACAGCTTGCACAGAGATATGATAAATTTTAAATCTTACTACTGAAAAAAAATCGTTTAGTTTACACGTGCTCTTATTTTTTTATAATAATAATAAAGTCAGAGAGGATGGCAACGATTAGTATAAGGCCTCGTAGAAGTAGCATCTTCCGACAGGTGCTGGTTCCTTAAATGACGAGAATGAGTCTCTGCAGCCGAACATCTTGCAGCTCTGCTAATAAGTCCTACTTCACGCCTCCCCCGGGGCACCATCTAGGAATCTCACTAGAGGTTGCGAAGTGAAGGGGGCAAATGGCGAGATTCCTGCGCCATTAACCAGGATTAGTGTCGGAAAAACAAAACAAGACCTTATCCGGGCTACTCCGACATATTTGGAGCTCAGGCCGGAAAGGATTTCCAGGACTTAGTCAGGGTCTTGGAAAAGAGATGGTGGCGGACGAGCCCTATATGGGCCAACGGCAGCGCTCACATCCCGGAACGGGTTACTGGCTTCGGTGTAACCGACCCCTCGTCCTAGGGGCATTAAAAATGGAACTGGACCTCCAGGTTGGAGGTTGTGCCGCCGGGGTAACTGCCCGGCCATTTAAAAAAAAGGAAGTTACGAAGCATCAACAAGCCTCGGATATGGACGGATTTACTGTTGACAACCCACGCAAACGATTTAAGGACAATGAGCTTCGGATATGCACGAGCAACTAGGGGAGGCCCTAGACTGCTGCAAAGCAGGCATAACCGAAATGCGATGGGATGGGACGGACAAAAAGAAGATGAAAAACTGCGACATCTACTACGGCAATTGCTATCGACGGCAAAAGCAGCGCTTATTTGGATGCGGATTTGTTGTCGGAGGCAGACTAAGACGAGAAGTCCTCAGCTTCAGGCATGTAAGCGAGCGCCTCGTAGCAATCCTCATCAAGGCTAAATTCGCCAACATAAGCCTTATATGCGCGCATGCCCCCATAGAGGAGAAAGATGACGACACCAAGGATGCCTTCTACGAGCTCCTCAACAAGACCTACGAGCAATGCCCTAGCTATGACATTAAAATTGCCCTCGGTGATTTTAATGCAAAGCTAGGAAAAGAGGGTATCTTTGGTGGAACAATCGGAAAATATAGCCTGCACAACACCACCTCCGATAACGGATTCAGGCTAATCGACTTTGCGGCGGGGCGAAACATTGTCATGACTAGCACGCGGTTCCCACATCTCGACATACACATGGGGACTTAGAGAACTCCTGATCAATCAACCGTCAACCAGATTGATCACATTGCGATCGACGCAAGACACTCCTCCAGCATTATGGATGTCCATACGTTCCGAGGAGCCAACATCGACTCGGACCATTCGACGTCAGACGGCTACAATCGCAAGAGATCGCCAAGTCCTTTTCCGATCGAGTCTCTCTTAATCTCTTAAGAGGTCCAATGCCGCTAGCATCAAGCATCGAAGACCATTGGAAACACTGCCAAAACGCCATCAGAGATGCCGCTTCTGATGTGCTGGGTTTCACTCGTCCACCACAACGAAACCCCTGGTTCGATGATGAATGCCGGCAAGCACATGCAGCTAAGCAAGATGCATATAACGCAGCGCTGCTTAGAAAGACCAGAGCTGCTCATGAGCTCTATGAGCGGAAGAGGAGAGACGAGCACCGGCTTCTCAGGAGGAAGAAGAAAGAGCATGAGAAGCGCGCGATCGAGGAAATTGAGAGATGCTACTCCAGGAATGAGGTTCGGAAGTTTTACCAAAAGGTAAAAATAACATGCCGCGGAAACAAACCCTGAACCGAAGCCTGTAGAGATGAACAAGGGAACATCGTAGTAGAATCGCAGTCGATGCTGAGGATTTGGAAAGATCACTTCTGCAGACTGTATAACGGCGATGACGGACCAAATACCGCTGTCAGGCAGAATCAACCTTTTAACCTGGACGATGATGACCAACAATTCCGTCCACCCGACCATATCGAAGCTTAAGTCCAACAAAGCTGCTGGAGCGGATGGCATGACCGCCGAGCTCTTCAAAGCGGCAGGCGATGACTTGGTAAGAAGCATACACCAACTCATCTGTAAAATATGGTCGGACGAAAGTATGCCCGATGAATGCAACCTCAGCATTGTTTGTCCAATTCTCAAGAAAGGAGACCCTCTGAACTGCGCCAACTACAGAGGCATCAGTCTCCTTAATATAAGATCTTATCCGCCGTATTGTGTGAACGCCTGAAGCCGTTCGTCAACAACCTGATAGGTCCATATCAGTGTGGATTCAGGCCAGGAAAGTCCACCATCGACCAGATATTCACACTACGGCAGATCTTGGAGAAGACCCATGAGCTTCAGATCGATACCCACCACCTATTCATCGATTTTAAGGCCGCGTATGACAGCATCTATAGAGACAAGCTCGTCACCCTCGACAGATATAACTTTGAGGTAGTTAAGGACTTTGTCTACCTAGGCTCCGCTATAAATACAGACAACGACACCAGCGCTGAGATCAAGCGAACAATAACTCTTGCCAACCGCTGTTTCTTTGGGTTAAGAAGGCAATTGAGTAGCAAAGCCCTCTCTCGGACAACAAAAGTCACCCATTTATAAGACTTTAATAATCCCGGTCCTGCTCTATGTCGCAGAGGCATGGACATTATCAAAAATGGATGAGGGTGTTCTTGGTTGCTTCAAAAGAAAAATTCTTCGGGCGATCTTCGGTCCCGTCTGCATTGACGGTGAGTGGAGAAGGAGATACAACGACGAACTGTATGGACTGTACAGCGACATGGACCTAGCTAGAAGAGTGAAGATCCAGAGACTGAGATGGCTGGATCATGTAGAGCGCATGGATACCAATGCTCCGGTCCGGAATGTCTTCGAATCCGCTCCCGAGGCAATAGAGGGAGGCCAAGACTCAGGTGGCGCACGAAAGTGGAAGGGGACCTCAGCCGGTTGAACGCTAATAAAACTGAAGGCAGCTAGCTGGTTGACTGTGACCCAGGTCCACCACGGACTGTAGCGCCACTTAAAGAAAGAAGAAAAGAATTCGACTAAGAAATCTTGTTTCCTTACTTTGCATTCCAAATCACGAAATCAAAAATGAGAGACGGTAGGTATTTCTTATTTTTTCCTCCGAACATAATCTGAATTTCTAAGTGAAATCGAAAGTAGGGGAGTTACAGGGAATTACACTTTTTCTTTATAATTTAGTTTTTTTCCCTTAAGCCTTCGATAAGCGAGAAGGTCCCTAGGGACCTGCGTGTAGTATTTAGAAGAGATTATGGAAAATACGAGAAAAGCGTTAACAAAGATACGAGTATATAGTTTACTACCTTGATCAAGACGTTCCCGGTTTAACCAAAGTCTGGCGCTCCCATTGCTCCGATCTGAGTTCTGTTTTTGTTAAGTTGGTACATTTGTTATTGATATTCCTTCTAAATCTTAGCATCATAGCTTGACATTTGCAAAAGTAACGTAGCCAACATCTCATAACGCCCAAATAATACACTCCGTTGATTATTGACCAACATTTCTTTTACTTCATTAATGTTTTCGTTGGTTTTCGATGTCGATGGTTTGCCATTGCGTTCATCATCTTCGATTGACTCACGAACACTTTTGAACCGCTCGTGCCACTGGTAAACGACCGTTTTCTTTAGAGAATCGTTGCCGAAACATATTTCCAAGGTCGCCTAAAAAAAATCGCCAACACACACAGAGATAGATGTATCCTTGGCTACGTAACTTTTGCAAATGTCAAGCTATTACACTAAGATTTAGAGGGAATATCCACAACAGATGTACCAACTTAACAAAGTATTCAAATCGGAACAATGGGAGCGCCACACGGTGGTTATTCCGGGAACATTTTGATCAATGTAGTATACATAGGAATTTGGCAAGAAAAAAATTTTTTTGTGGTCCTTCTTCATATTCCTTATCCTTGTCTATGTTGTATGACCAATAAAATGATTAGGAGGAAAAAGGTTGCAGTAACGATTTCCGGTTGTTTTCTAACCATGTGTAGTCGAATCGCAGGCAGCATTAGTGCATCCGTTTATGGTAATTCTACGAAAATTATTTATTGTTTTCATCTTTTGCATTTTGTCTAAGAAAAGGGTGAGCTAATCATTCAATCACAAATCCGATGTGAATGTGGAAATGGATGATATTGAGTGCGATGAAGAACACGATGATGAAATAGAAAACCTTCGTGAAGAAGCTGCTACTGCCACTGCTGCCCCTCATTGGGCTGAGACTAATGCTGCCCATTTTATTTCCAAAAATGACATAAAAGGGTACAAAGATCCACCAACGTGTAGTCTCATTCGTTCTCATTATATTGTCGATTACACTAGAAGCAAACCAGGGCCATTGAAACTTGGTTCGTGATACATTTACCATCTTTCGATCTCTAATCATCGATATGGCTCCATCATCATTCGAGATACGAATCGCACAGTCGACCAGATAACAGCTATATGGAAGGAAGCGAATCTAACTAAACAGAAACAAAATAAAGTGTTGACTCTAAAAGCGTGTAATGCTTTTTTGGCTGGCATTTCGTATGCTGGGATGTGTATATCAAACAGCGAGCCTGCTGAGGAATTATGGGCGCAACACATATTCCAATATATAAAGCCGCTTTATCATATAATCGTTTCATATCCATCACAAAATTTATTCGCTTTGATAATGCGATAACAAGGCCGGAAAGATTACTCATTAGCAAAACTGCTGCTATTGATGATTTGTGGCTTATGTTGCAGGTTAATTTGACAGCAGCTTACAATTCGCACGATTCGATGACCGTGGACGAACAACTTTTTCCTTATCGAGGACAGGCACGTTTTAGACAATGCTTTCCATCTAAGCCAGCAAAGTACGGAATAAAAGTATGGTGGTTTTGTGATTCGAAGATTATGATTTATGGTGGAAAGATGCTGAATCAATGCAATGTTCTGCAATATGATCGATATTGCTGCATTGGCCTCAAACATAAAATACAATTAAATTAGTGCAGTTTGACAAACGACTATTATTTTTGAAATTGTTGACGATCCAATGGGCAATTTCAAACAATGAAGAACGAGCCACTAATCTACGAATAACGTTCTATCCCAAAATTCGAAATGCTATGGAAGCACATTTGATGTTGTGGTAAGTTGAAATGAAAGCCAAGTAAAAAAGAATTAAGTAGCAACACCAACACCAACACCGGGACCTGTTCCTTCGTTTGAACCGCTTTCAAATCGCCCATCATGCCACTTATGCAATGCGGAGTACAAAAGCCAGCGGAAAACCCGAGCGTATTGCTGAAGCTGCAATAATGCACTAGCTACACACCAAAAATAAATATTTAATTATATAAATTACTTTACCAATAAATTTTTAGTTTATTTTTTGTTATTTATCTCTAAAATATACATTGTCGGACTGAAAACAAAACAATCACGCACAACTGCATAATGATAATACCGTACATTTCTTGAGAAATTGTACACAAATCCTTCTAGGTCCCTATGGACCTTGTTGCTTATATAACGCCATCGAAGCACCATAAGCTGATCGGAGGGTTAAAACTCTTTCAAAACAGTGTAACTTTGACAGATCGCAAATGTCAGAACAAAAGACCTTAAAATAGCATTTTCATGTGCCCCTGCATCGCCTCCATTGACGAGAATTAGTTAGCTGCTATGTCTCTGATTCGTTTTTTTAATTGTCAGTCACTCATAGTAACATTACTCTCCAAAACTAAACATGATATCGAGACAGTCTGTAACATAATTTTAAAATAAATGTCAGCCATCTAAATCGAATGATCCAAATTGATTTTGATAAACGCTCTTCATTAGCATTTTCATAATTAAAGACCAAGGCTCAGACACAAATATATTAATCCATTTCATTTTTTTTTTTTTATTATTTTTCATATTTCACCAACGTGGGAACGATGCAGATGTGAAAATAAGAAAAAAATTATTAATTAACATTCCGTTGTACGGGTCGGGTCGATTTTGTCAAATGATCTTTGATTTTTGTAAGTGTTTCCTTATTAAATGCAATAAAGTCACGTGAGGGACATAAAGTGATCCAAGATCGCGATTGATCTAAATGGTTTGCACTCGAGACTATGCATTAATAGCTTCTTTCCATAATCAAAGTAAAAAACACAAACAAACTCACACACTTCATGCATTTTAATTCGCTCTTACATATATTAGCATTTTTGATTGGGAATTCCTCACATGTCGCAAGTTGTTGATGAGTTTCACCGCGAATTATTTGATCCATCGGTCAGCGAGAAACCTAAAATGTAAATCACAATCACATGTCTGTCACAGATGTAGAGATATTTGAGTATTTGACGGATTTTTTTGGAATAAATATCTGAAGTAAAACATTCAATGCTGTAGGCGTTCATTATGCATTTTGCCATAAAATCTGTGATGTTAATCGTAAAGTTGCTAAATACACAATTAAGTGATTGATTGGTAATTGTTTTTAACTTAAACTAACACCTTGACATTCGATTTCAAATCAACTTTTTCCGGAGACTATTTGAAATGATAAAATCTACAATATAATATGGTAAAAGTACTTCAGTGGTACCAGAAACTATTATCATACGTCGCAAAGTAAAGCTTTTCAATCAATCTTCTTTGCAAATCGATACACATACTTGTATAAATATCTAATCAATAAAAAGTTGTTTGACCATTTACTGTAGTTATAAAACGATACATTTCCGATGAAAATTTTAATTCGTGATAAAGTTTGGACTTTGCCATTAAGTGTGAAAAAAAGCACCATTCAAATGACCACCTTCGGAAGATTCGCAGCATGCGATTCTTTTGAGGTAATTTTGAACCACTTTTTCGCACATTTCGGGCGGTATCTCGGCCATAACTTGAGTAATGTTGGTTTTTTATGCGTCTAGAGTTCGGGAATTATTCGCGTAAGCACGGTCTTTTGCGTAGCCCCACAGACAAAAATTTAACAGTGTCAAATCGCATGATCTTGATGGCCGATTGACGTCGCCAAAACGTGAAATTACCAGGCCAGGAAACTTCTCTAGCAATAAAGCCATAATTGGTCGTTTTGTTTGGCTTGTTGCCCCGTCTTGTTGGAATCACATATCGTCCAAGTCATGATCTTCAATCGGCGGCCAAAAAATATCAGTTATCATTTGACCATATCGCTCCGAATTGACTGTAGCCGTCCGCCCATTGGCATCTTCGAAGAAATACGGACCAATAACACCTTTCGACCATAGAGCACACCAAACAGTCATTTTGTCTGGATGCAACGGCACCTCCTCGATCACTTGTGAGTTTTCTGAGCCCCATATGCGGCAATTTTGTTTGTATACATACCCACCGAGTGAGAAATATGCCTCATCACTGAAGAAAATGTTTTTTGAAAAATCGATTTTTATTATCTGTTGCTCCAACACTCATGAAGCGTATCTACGGCGTTGTGAATGGTCAGCAGGTTTCAATTGTTGCGGTAGTTGAACTTTTTAAGGATGGAGAGGCAAGTCCAAATGCAAAATACGCCATAGTAAGGTGTACGACACGTTCAATTGCTGCGAACGCCGGGAAATCGATAAATTCGGATCATCAGCAACACTTGCACTTACAGCAGCAATATTTTCGACCGAGCTTGCATTACGATGATGCACAGGCCTTACGACATCAGTAATGCTCCCACCCTCTTCAAATTTCTTCACAATTTTACAGATTGCTTGCGTAGTCGATCGACTATGACGACCATAATCATCGCGTAATGCGCGAAAAGTGGCTACGCTTGAATCGCCACTTTTGTAGTAAGTTTCAATAATTTTAACACGTTGTTCGATTTGATTCGATCTATTATTGCAAATGGTAAGCATTCAGCTAATATTATGATACTTCAAATGACGGCTGAGTTTGGCAGGTGTCAAATGCCAGCTTTACCAACTTGAAATTACGAAATAGTGACCCTGTACTTTCAATATTACCACGGAATATCGGGGTTTTCCTAACGGTTAAGGCAAAGAGTGGAGGTAAAAAGTACACCAATACAGATTCAAACACCAGTTGTCACTCCTCAAGAAAAGGGTGTTTTATTTAGAGGCGGACAGTTTTTAAAAAAAAATGGCAACACTGTTTTCCATGACAGCCGATTTGACAGTTCTCGGAAGGTTTGAGGTTAGTTTGGTTTGCCAACTCATGTTGGGGCATTATAACACCCGTATTCAGTAATCACAAACAGGACTTCCCCATGTAAGGCACCAATCCTGTGCAAAGAATGCACTGAGAGTGCGTTCCTTTTGTGCTAACTGAACGCACTGCGCTAATTACTGCTCTGTGATTGGTCCATTTACCAAGTCACAAAGTGTCACCAAGTTCACGATGTAGTTTGAAAATTTGTAACTTCTTCGAAATTCTGTCGAACTATAATAATTGAAAGGATTTTGAAAATCGCGCACCACTTTCCTTGTAATCATTGTCCTTTGCTCTGATAACCTATCGTCAATATAACTATCTAATTCGTCCTCACTGCTGTATTCCATTTTATATGGTTTTGCCAGACAAAACTACTCTTTGCAAACCTAAAAAACAAAACGAAGACATTTTTGACAGTTCCTATGCGTTGGTTAAAGTTGCTAGCAAGCTTCCTTAGCTGTGCGTTTATTTTAACGAACGCAGTGCGCTCTGTTACTTAAGTAGTGTTTGTGAATTGAATTCACTAACCCTGTGCGCTCGTGCACACTATGAGACATAATAGTAAGGTTTGTGAATACGGGTGTAGGTGTATTCACATTCGCTTGAGTGTTATGTTTAAAAAAAAAAAAAAACATCATGAACAGGCTCATACCAGAGTAACATTTGCACTTTATGATGCTTATAATCGTCCATCAGAGCGATTAATTCGAGAAACTTTGGAGTTTCTTGTCCATAGGTACGTCAGTAAACAGAAATGCTGAATTTAGAGCGATGATAATCCACAAGCCCATGTCAAGACACCATTACATTTAGAAAAAGTCACCGTTTGGTGCGCTTTATGAGCCGGGGGAGTCAATGGTCCATATCTCTTCAAGAATAAATATTGTCAGAAGGTTACACTCAACGGTGAGTGGTACAGATCTATTATAACTAACATTTTTGTACCTCAATTGGAAGGCATTGATATTGCAACTGTGTGGTTTCAGTAGAACGACGTCACATTAATTTACTAAACCTTTGACGAACAATTAATCTCACGAAATCTACCTGTTAATTGGCCACCTCATTCGGGCGATTTGACGCCGTTTCGTTACTTTCTCTGGGGTTATGTAAAGTTGCATGTCGACGCCTATAAACCAGAACCAATTGAGCACTTGAAAGCCTACGCTATTGCCAGTATACAACCTATTTGCCTGCGAGGAGTTTGGGAAAATTGGACCTCCAGACCACGCCGTATACATGCCGCCAACATAAAATCATATTCAAACTTTGATGCCATAAAATGATCTATCAAATGAGATGGATATTGAACAAATTTGTCTGTGTTTCGTTTCAATTGAAAATTTCTCGCCTCTAAAAAAAAACACCCTTTAGAAGCAGTACCGTACAATCGCCTAAGATAGCTTATTAGACCGCAGCGTCTGAGATCTTGGTCATACTACTCTTTATCACAGGCTAGATGGTTTAACTACGATGCCAAATACAGGAAAAGCCCATGTGTGTGGATTGTGTGGATCAAATCTACGCGCTGAGGCATTTAACACCCCTACAGTCGTTATCTGTACGACCATGGTGGAGCAGAGTCTAAAGCTCTTTGCGTTAAATGTGAACTTGCTGAAAATCGAACGATAATACATAATAATGCTCAAAGACCAAGCTCCAGATAAGCCTTTGATAAGGAAAAGGTAACAAAGGTATTTGTACAACTAGGGTAGGGTAAGCTGGATGCATTTCTTCAGAACTTTGACGAGGGCACTTTTCTCAAACTTGTTCTGCCTGTCGAATGAGGAGATTGACAGGTAACTTAAACAAATAGACGTTACCATAAGAAGGAGAATGGAGAACAATATAATACCTCGGCATCGGCATTGGCAGACTGACAACATAGTCATGTCCGGCTTCACCTACACAAAGGTATATTTCTGTGAAGAGACTAAAACCTTTTATACGCAGTTTACTGACAGACTTAACCCGGAGGTCATAACATTAAAGTCGTCTATCAAAAACCTTCAAATATTAACAAAAAGATTGCCCGAAGGACGCCCAACAAACAACAGCAGTTAACAACGGGCATAGATCCGGAAGAAGTCATTGATGATGACAACTTCTTTTTGGTCGAAAAACAGCAGAGGCTTTAAAACATTTTTCCAGGAAGTGTACAAGGCGAATGATGTCATTGGCCAGAACTGCGATCTCGAATATCAGATCTACATACCTACAGATCAATACGGAGAACTGGAAATTGGAAACAGGTCTCACTGAGAACCGATATAATTCCAAACATTGCTCTTCGATAACTCTCAGTAAAAGAGATGGACATGTGTAGTATACCACGGTGCTAAAAAAATGCTTTTAATTATGCCCATTATCCAGCGCATTTCTAACAGTATTACATTAAAGATAAGTCCTTCGAACATTAGCATAGTTTTCGAATAGAGTTCTGAGTAAGCGAGTAGAGGCAAATCAATTCGGTTTCAACAGCGGGGTCGTATCATCCTCTGCCGTAGATATCACATTCCGTGCCTTATCTAGTTTTTGATACATACATGTATATAGTGGAACAAAAGAAGCTGAAAACAATGCCCGGGTGCGTGCTTGGGGAAGGCCTTTGACACAGTATGGAAAGAACTATTCTTCAAATTCAACTGCTGTACATTGCTTTTGATATGTTCACCAGTAGTCAGCATCTCGGGGTGTTATAGAAGCAGTTGGGACCAATTCCCTATTTCAACTTTATTTTAAAGGTATTCTCACGGCATTTGCATCTGATGTAGGCTGTTCTTATGACTTATGCAGATTTTAAAATCTAGTATCTGGTATCCACTGCATTAAGCATCAGTTTCAAACAAAAACTATGATTTTCTAATCTTTCAAGCACAATAAGTTGCAGAAACCTACTTTCTTGCACAGTCCGTAGTGTCGAAAACATAATCTGGAAACTTTTTCAAATATTTTTCGCTTCTAATTCCCGAACTTTCTGTGGTGCTAAAAAAATAAGAGGCTAAACTAACTCCTCAGAAATTTTGTTAGCCATCTCGGTCGATTGCACTAAAAGTTTATATCGAACTGAGCAATTGTCGCTATTGTAAAATATAAAGCCCTTTCCGTCATCTAGAGAGCAGGATGCTCCGTTCATAGATCACTCATTCCGGGCTAAAAATCAATTCCCTTGAAACTGAGATTTTTCTGTTTAACTAAAGAACGCTTTGTTACCTAACTACAGCTTGAATTGTAGGTGGGAGCTCGAAAAAGAGTCCTAGTAAACAAGAGATAAATTTAAGCAAAAATATAACCAGTGGGTAGTGATATCTAGTGAAACATTCAGATTAAGGTACATATACATCGAAAGTGCAACAAATTCAGTATCAAACATGGATAAGAGTAAACAACTCTTTTTGATCAGCCGCATCAAAGTATATGTACGAGTATGTACATAAAGGTTGAGCCAACTGTCATTTACTCAATTCAAGGTTGTTGATCTTTTTGACAGATGTCATATGGGTACAAAGTTCTATAGAAAAAAAAAATAAAAATTTGAGCTCCCTTAACATTTATTTGTGAAATATAATGATAAGTCTTTTTATACTGCATTGTCTTGTCACGCGCGCCATAGCGATCACATTTATTCCATTCAACAAAGCACTCGAGGAGGAAGACTTGGATGAGAAGAGTCTTATATACTATAGAATAACATGATGATGTCCCTAAAATTGCCACCACCAAATCCTAAAAATCAATTGATAATAGCTCGATTCGGATATTAATATCTTGATTATGATCGGGTTCACGGAAATCCTGGTTTTCATCTATATTCGTGAATTGGTCCATCATTAGAAATTGTGTCGTCCACTCCGTTTCTGAACATTGCTTGTACTTCCAAGCAATGGCATTTTTTGCTACACTCGAGATCGAACGGGAGTTTTGTCGACATGGTCGTTTGTAAAACCCAGTTCAGGACCCGAATCTACGTAAAGTCTACATACGACCTCGGTTGGGGTAGTTGAGTTTCGTATGAATGCCACTGCAGATGGCAGTACTCTCCAGCTTTCCGGCAGACCTAGTCTAGATGCCTCGTCTGCTCTTAGAAATAACTTGAAAGTGTGTAATTTGTTCAACATGGAAATTAGTTTCTTGACAACTATTAAATCTAAGGGATTTAAGGGTGGCCAGTTCATTAGCTTCGCTGTATCTGTAATACAACAGAGTATGATCTTTTGCTGCGTCTTTTCGCCCTCTAGTTGACAGACGCGGGGTAGATTCTAAGTACTTTCGAATTTGTGATGTTTGAAGTTAAGTATCTGATTTTTGTTGGACTGCCTACCGGGAAATCCAACGTGGGTTTTGGTTGCAGAGTAAGAAAAGCAACTGTCTGATGAATACGAGTAGCTTCCGCTTCGGGTTAGAGAGTGGTATAGTACGTAGATAGGCAGAAGGAATTGTGTATGCAAAGGTCTTCAGTGACAACGCTTATGTCTTCCGCTGTCTTCGACTCATCTATGAACATCAAAATTGACCTGATGAAAATACTTTCAGTTTTCTCTACTTGCTTTTGTCTGAAATCATGTGATTAACACTAACTACGAATTGAATATTTTTTTGGTTGAAAATCTGTTGGTTGAGAGAGCCCGCGATGCAGCCTGAATAAACAAGCATGTTCTACACTTTTCTCCATTGTGGAGAACGATTCACATTGGTATGATACGCTCAAGGATTCTGTGATAACTTCATCACCGCATCAAATTTGTACATTGTTTGCTATTATCATATTCACATGTTTCCCCTCGAATCCGAACGATTTGTGGGTCAAATATAAGGACGACATGTCTGAGGGTATTTTGCATCGTGTGCGCTGCCAAACTTTAAATCCAACATTACAAACGATTGCAGAAATTTCCAATAAGGTACTGATCACGATAGTAGACATGTGTTTATTGATGGCGAAAAAAGTATTGTCATGTTTGGGTATGATATCACCCAACCGTCTAATGCACGATGCATTTAACCACGAAATAAAAAGAGAACAACAATACGATACCGAAGCATTAGCCAATGAATGAATGATGAATGTTTCACAATTGAATCAATAAAAAAAGATTGCGTACGGCTCTTTGATAGGAGCCTTGAACAATGGAACTGGAGGAATTTATTTCCTGGATGCTCCTGGACGGACTGGCAAAACGTTCTTAATATCATTACCTCTAATGAGGATTCGATACCAGAATGAAGTTTCCCTAGCATTGGCTTCCTCTGGAATAGCAGCAACTTTATAAGAAGGTGGACGAACTGCACATTCTGCCTCGAAATTTTCACTGAACATTTAATCAACCAGACACCAGCTTGCAACATCGCTTAAAACAGCGCAATGGTGAATATTATACAAGTATGCAAATTATTCGTTTGGGACGAATACACGATGACCCACAAGAGATCACTAGAGGCGTTGGACAGAACTTTGAAAGATCCACGTGACAATCAAAATATTTTGGAGCCATAATTCTGTTGTCCGGTGATTTTCGTCAGACTCTTCCAGTTATTCCCCGATCACCTGTTGCTGGCGAACTAAATGCATGCTTAAAATCATCAAATTTATGGCGACATGTGAGGACACTCCGATTGCCAACTAACATGCGAGTATTTCTGGAACAAGATCAAACTGCAGATGTGCAATTGTTGGATATTGGTAATGGGAAAGCAGCAGTAGACACCTCGACTGAATTGATTACATTACCCACAGATTTCTGTCAGTCGACAAAATCGAAATCAGCGTGCTTTTCCAGACGTAGCGCAACAATTCAAAAACCATAATTAGGGCTTAGGGAACGAGCAATATTGGCGGCAAAAAACAATGATGTCGATCATTATCCGGGAGAATTATTTTCTTTCAAATCAGTCGACATAGTTATTAACCAGGATGACGAAGTCAACTATCCCATAGAATTTTTGAATTCGCTGGAATTGCCTGGACTACCACCTCACAATTTGAAATTAAAAGTAGGCTCAGTCATCATCATGATGTGTGAGACGATCTTCTTAATACTGTTTAGAAGATAATTAAAGACAGTAAAAGAAAAACACCCTTCAAAGATTGCAGGCCTGGAAAAACTTGATTTTATTTATTTTTAAAACGAAACCCTGTACTTGCTTCAAGAGAGGCTGAAGGAATAAGCAAAGCCAGAACAAATATTTCTGAGGAGTCTGTACGAAGATCACAGAATATCTTTAAAAAATAGGACACGAAGATATGATGCAAGATCCGTCTCGGATACTAAATGGGGATGAAACCAGCTTTTGTCTTTGTCCAAAAACAGGCAAAGTTATTGCACCGAAATGATACAAAAAAGTGTATCAAATAAGTACTGCTCACGAAAAAGGCACGACCGCTATTTTTTTTTTTTTTTTCTGCGGATGGAAAAATGCTTCCTCCCATGGTAATTTTTCTATATCTTAGACCACCAAATGATATTGTCAATAGCATGCCAGAACATTGGTTTTTGGTCGAACCGGAAGTGGGTGGATAAATTAGTAGCTACTCGTAATTGTGTTGATAAGTGGCTTGAACAGGAAAATGTCAAAAGACCAGTTATATTATTCGTAGATGGGCATAAGTACCATCTTACAATGGAGTTAAGCCAATTTTACATTGAGAAAAATATCATATTCTTAGCGTTTCCACCTAATACCACTCATATCATGCAACCTGCCGACGTTAGCCTCTTCAAATCCTTGAAGTCTAGTTGCAAACAAACAGTGCAGAATCCTGGCGTTATTCTTACCAAGAAATATTTTTGTCCTGTGTTGCAAAGGGCGCTTCTCGGTAACAAAAATCTAAATGACGCAATTAAAAACGGATTCCGTAAGTGTGGCATATAACCATAAGAACCGAATGCTGTGGATTATACCGGGTGTGTAAAGGCGATCGCAATCAACGTTTGTAGTTCCATTCAGTCTGAAATGTCTTTCTTTGAGAGGTATAACATTCCTGGTCATCTTATTTTGGAGTTGTCCTCAAAATTTCGTGAATGCGGACTGAATCCTGATGACATAATAAAACACTATAACTGAAGTACCGACCATACCAAATGTATCTGACAAAGATTTGGCGCACAAACCGGAAAGTTCATCTAATGTTCCAGAAGGTCGACCTCATTTGTCAACAGAACCAATAGGCGATCTGACGGAGTTAGCCGACGTCCCAGAAGAACATATACAAGGACAATTAGACTGGATTCCAGAAACAGAGCCTGACAATGAACAGGAAGAAAATGCTATACCAACAATCTCGCTTTTGAGCTTCGACAAATCGAAAAGAAGATTAAGAAATAACCAAATACCGTCCTGTTCAACTTCATGTATTACACGCATACCGACCCACCTATTTTATCCAAAACCAATTGGCTTTGAAAGTACGACGAAATCCAAAGACTATACAAGATCTCCAAGTGCTATATCCTCACAAGGTTGGAGCGACATTCCTTTGAGCAAAGAGCGGAAAAAACAACTAGAGCGGGAAACTCTATTACAATGGAAGGAAGAACGTCTGGCAAAGAAGCTTCTTAAACTGAAACAACTTATAGGGAAGCCGGGAAGAGGAATTATACTCAAACAAAGATCAACAACAACCTCGGAAGCTGGACAAAGCTGCAAGAATTGTTTTGAAGAACTTGTAAGTGATGTTGAGGATAATAAGCTGACTCAAATGTACTTCCTTGAAAGAACTTAGTTATGCAGAAGCACCAAACTCAGATTGTATCTGCAAGTATTGTGCAATTTAAATTATTTTTTATATAAAATTTAGCTATACAAACGCTCTATGCAGATATTTTTGAAGTTCCTTTTTTTTAACTATACTACATAATTTTAGTTTTTAAAGATCGTTAATCTCTTAAGCTATCCAATAACTTTTTTCTTAGATTAATAGCAATTATTTAACCTATAACTAGGTTCACTAATTTGGTCGTTGGATGGCAACGATTAGTATAAGGCCTCGTAGAAGTAGCATCTTCCGGCAGGTGCTGGTTCTTTAAATGACGAGAATGAGCCTCTGCAGCCGAACATCTTGCAGGTCTGCTAATAAGCCCTACTTCACGCCTCCCCGTGGCGCCATCTGGGAATCTAACTAAAGATTGCGAAGTGAAGGGGGCAAATGGCGGGTTTCCTGCGACATAAATCAGGGTTAGTGTCGGAAAACCAAAACTAGACCTTAACCGGGCTACTCCGACATATTTGGAGCTCAGGCCGGTAAGGATTTCCAGGACTTAGTCAGGGTCTTGGAAAAGAGATGGTGGCGGACGAGCCCTATATGGGCCAACGGCAGCGCTCGCATCCTGGAACGGGTTACTGGCTTCGGAACTGGTCCTCCAGGTTGGGGGTTGTGCCGCCAGGGTAACACCCGACCAATTAAAAAAACATAAGTTACGAGGCATCAACAAGCATCGGCTATGAACGGATCTACTGTTGACAACCCTTGCAAACGATTTAAGGACAATGAGCTTCGGATATGCACGTGGAATGTTAGATCCCTTAATAGACCATGTGCAGCCGAGCAACTAGCGGAGGCCTTAGACTGCTGCAAAGCAGACATTACCGCCATTCAAGAAATGCGATGGGATGGGCCGGACAAAAAGAAGATGAAAAACTACGATATCTTCTACGGCAATTGCTATCGACGGCAAAAGCAGCGCTTATTTCGATGCGGATTTGTTGTCGAAGGCAGACTAAGACAAGAAGTCCTGAGCTTCCGGAATGTGAGCGAGCGTCTCGTAGCAATCAGCATCAAGGCTAAATTCGCCAATATCAGCCTAATATGCGCGAATGCCCCCACACAGGAGAAAGATGACGGCACCAAGGATGCCTTCTATGAGCTTCTTAACAAGACCTACGAGCAATGCCCTAGCTATGACATTTAAATTGTCCTCAGTGAGAGGGTAAAATATAGCCTGCACAACACCTCCTCCGATAACTGATTCAGGTTAATCGACTTTGCGGCGGGACGAAACATTGTCCTGGCTAGCACGCGGTTCCCACATCTCGACATACAAAAGGGCACTTGGAGAACTCCTGATCAATCAATAGTCAACCAGATTGATCACATTGCGATCGACGCAAGACACTCCTCCAGTATTATGGATGTCCGTACGTTCCGAGGAGCCAACATCGACTCGGACCATTACCTTGTTGTAATTAAGGTACGGTTGCGGATATCCCAAACTACGCCAAGGCAAACTAATGCTGTGAGAAAATTCGATGTCAGACGGCTACAATCGCAAGAGATCGCCAAGTCTTTTCCGATCAAGTGTCTCTTAATCTCTTAAAAGGTCCAATGTCGCCAGCATCAAGCATCGAAGACCACTGGAAACACTACCAAAACGCCATCAGAGATTCCGCTTCTGATGTGCTGGGTTTCACTCGTCCACCACAACGAAACCCCTGGTTCGATGATGAATGCCGGCAAGCACATGCAGCTAAGCAAGATGCATATAACGCGGCGCTGATTAGAAGGACCAGAGCTGCTCATGAGCTCTATGCGCGGAAGAGGAGAGACGAACACTGGCTTCTCAGGAGGAAGAAGAAAGAGCATGAGAAGCGCGCGATCGAGGAAATTGAGAGATGCTACTCCAGGAATGAGGTTCGGAAGTTCTACCAAAGGGTAAAAATAACAAGGGAGCAAGGGAACATCGTAGTAGAATAGCAGTGAATGCCGAGGATTTGGAAAGACCATTTCTGCAGACTGTATAATGGCGATGACGGACCAAATACCGCTGTCAGGCAGAATCAACCTTTCAACTTGGACGATGATGACCAACAATTCCGTCCACCCGACCTGGATCAAGTGAAGATAGCTATATCGAAGCCTAAGTCCAACAAAGCTGCTGGAGCAGATGGCCTGACTGCCCAGCTCTTCAAAGCGGCAGGCGATGACTTGGTAAGGAGCATACACCAACTCATCTGTAGAATATGGTCGGACGAAAGTATGCCCGATGAATGGAACCTCAGCATTGTTCCAACTACAGAGGCATCAGTCTCCTTAACATCGCATATAAGATCTTATCCGCCGTATTGTGTGAACGCCTGAAGCCGTTCGTCAACAACCTGATAGGTCCATATCAGTGTGACTTCAGGCCAGGAAAGTCCACCATCGACCAGATATTCACACTACGGCAGATCTTGGAGAAGACCCATGAGCTTCAGATCGATACCCGCCACCTATTCATCGATTCTAAGGCCGCGTATGACAGCATCTATAGAGGCGAGCTATACAGAGCATTGTCTAGTTTCGGCATCCCTGCCAAACTCGTCCGTCTGTGTAGGATGACGATGGAGTGCAAAACTCAAGAGCAAACATAAGAGGATCGAGCTGGCTGGAGAAGCTTGTTGACTGAGGCCCAGTTCCACACCGGACTGTAGTGCCACCTAAAGTAAGTAAAGTGAGTATTTGTTTTTTAAACGTTTTTTTTATCAAATACTTTAGTAACTGGAGAAGAGCAAAGTGAAAAAAAACCTAGGTGGCCGACGACCAGAACTGTTACCCTAATCGGATTTAGTGTTTTTTATGATCGTCTGTTGGGTGTATGTACATTAAGCATTAAGTATATTATATCTATGTCTACAAATTGTTCCTTTTGTTATCCACTTTACGGTAGCCACTGAATGCTGTCCTTATTCAACCAATCTAACACCGATCGATAAAATCATGCGTGATGACTATGCTTGGGCATACATTCATTAATGTCGATCCATGGTCTAGAAAAAAAAAAAAAAAACTATCGGCACACATCCCAGCCAAATGATGCATGTGACTAATCAGTAAACTGGTTAAACAAAACCGCGAAAACTTGAAATACACGTAGTACGTTGACCAATTTTGTGACGTTAATTTGCTTTGAGATGCAAAATACAAGTTCGCTGAAGCTTTCAACATAATTGAATAGGAAACGAGTTGGTTTGAAAATAAGAAAGGACAAATTATTCTCCGGTCAAAACAATTTTCGGTTCATTATCAGATTTGAGACGGCAGAAAATCGGATTCCAATTAAAAACGCTAACGAAACTGTGGTGCCTGGTCATTCTTTTGAATTGCTAGACGTATCGGGTTTCAAATACGTAGATGAGGTGTGTAAGATGCTACCCTTAGGGTAACGTTCGCGGGCCCTTAAAAAAAGTGAGGACTTTATAAAGTGTTAATTTTATGTAACTACTAACAGATACGAGTATGTATACTGTTGAGGCGAGGGCATTTAGAATTTTTGATCAATCAGATCAACAGCTCTGTGTGGGGAAAATTCACAATACTGGTGATATCGATGCAGAATTTCAGCTATCTCATCGTATGAATTCCAACAACAAATACATGTTGTTGTCGCATATGTACGTAGTACTTTTGAAGAAATAAAATTAGATTCACTGTTTCCTTGGGTTTTGTTCTAAATTGTCTACCTCTTCATGTATAAATGCATATTAAGCATCTACACATACTTCCCAACCATTTTCAAAATAGATTTGAATACGAATACGAAATTAGGAATCGGAAAGAGATAAGATACCCCTTGTGATATAAATGGATCGAAACGCGGTTTCATCAAACTTTTCTGTGTCCTTCAGAATTCATTGATGCTGTTGACCAAGCCGTATTTTCAACGGAAGGTCATATCGTTTCGTATCATTTATCACAGCATTAAACTCTATCTGTTCTGTGATATAGTATGTTATGCATAATTTCGGCACTCTGACATCAAACAGTTCAAACTAGTATCTAAGCAGATTTTTATGTTTCTCATAAAAAAAAAAAAAAAAAAACGACCAAACTCCATTTCTTTTTGCTTGTGGTCCAACCGACACAACCATAAAGACGAGTTCCGGCTTTATATGTGGTAGGCAGCAAAAAGTACCTTGAGTTCATCGTTCTGTTTGCTTAATTGACTTTAAATTCGAGAAAAAAAATCTTGAGCTATTATAATATCCGATTGTTGAAGTGATTTCGGCACAGATTCTGTGAATTCTTTGAAGATATTACGCCTATAACACGTTCTGGAACAAGAAATGTTAATTTTAAGAAATGTTTAAAAGATTTAGATTAATTAGGAAATTATGAACTTTCCATATTCAGGTATTACGCGTTTTGTATGGACATACTATCGTAAATAGTTAACGATTAGGACGCGTGCTACGTGTATCGACAAAATGACAGATGTCGAACATAAAACAAAATTTATTCAGCATGATCTAATTGAAGGATACGAGTATCATCAGATTTTACTAGTTTTGAAAATACATTATTTATGTTTTAAGATACTTCTGCCACGTACCTTGATGCATGATAAATTTCTCAGTAAGAAAAGATTGCTTTCGATAGTTCATTGAGCAGTTGGAAGCTAAAAGTATGCTTTGTCGGTGAAAGAAATTGCAAAATTTATTACAAAAATTTTCACGCTATACCTATGTATGTATAGGTATTATGTTGCATGTTAATTTCGGAAATATCTTGTAAAAAAAAAGAGATAGCAATTCAGAGAGTCATTTAACGAACAGAACAGAATTTGATTGGCTTGATGAAAAGCCAGAAAAAAAGATAGAGCTCTTACCATCTAAGCGTTGTTCGCAGAGTTTACCTGCTTTGCCGATCCAGATATTTCAAGCTGAAACTACGCGTTTTCCAATGTCTTTACCAGGGAATTGTTGGAAATCAGTCCTAATGTCAATCCAAGGGATGACAATTCAACAGAGCGAGCTCTCTGATATCCGCGATTGCTTTATGTTTTAACAACAGATTCAGAATTTCATCTCAGTTTTGAGATTCTTCTTTGTTTCTGCACCTTTACGGTGGGCCTCCGCCCAATTATCGGGGTTAGAGCAAAACAGGACTTATCACAAACATCATCATAACTTTTCGTTACTGATAATTGCTGTGATTTGCCCAGTCTTGTTGGACTTAAAACATGGTACCGTGGTAGCTAAGAGCCCCCCAGACTTCGGTCTGGGGCTAACTTGTTGAGGAAGGTCACTTGTAGGAGCGTCACGGTGGGAACGGCTTAAACTTAAAACGCAGGAAGGCTGCACCTTCTGGTCTCACCTGATGTAGAGTTGCAATAAGTACTCGGTGCTGAGACAATAACATTAGTAGACCTCGACTCATACCAAGGCTGGAACCTGTGAACTCAACACGGTTTTGAAGTGGTATCAATGGAATTGACGGAAAGCGATGGCAGGACGTATCCTTGCTCCCATAGATGTATGGGTATTTCGTGAAATCACGAGACGTTATGCACCTTTATGGTGAATTTAATCGGTGCGAAGTGACCCTTATTTAGCTACTAATACCAGTAATTTTCCTAACCGCATGTAAAATCATTATGTCCTCTTTCAAAGATGTAGGCAAGTTTTGTTCGTTGACATTTCATCGGGCAGCGGTATTTTAGTATGTAACTACTGTCAGAATTCTGTATAGTCTGGGGAATTCATTAGACATTAAGAAATTACTTCATCATCAGTCTTTTAGAGATTTTCCAATCAATAATTACTTCATAGAGCATAGAGCCATTACAATCTTTATGCATGAAAGTACTCCCGTCCGGATACATTTCCCTTATGCCAACGAAGTTCACAATTCCCGAAACAATTGCTTAAGTAAATTTTTCCGAATATCTATTAAAAGACGCAGCAATTCGATTTTTATCTCCCCAAACGTGTCGTTACAGTGTCACCGTAGCGGTCTTTTGCGCTTAGGAAAAAGCCAGTAATCACAGTCATCTAAGTAAAATTTTTTTTGGCGAGATGTTCTCAAAGAACCAGTGCGGTGTGAGTTGGTATATTATCATACCAAGAGCTGTCTGTCCATAATTCTGGTCTGGACTGATCCAAAGGAAATGGTTAGAGTATCCGGAAGGTATCTAATTGTCAATCGAGGATTTTTGAGAACCAAGTCTTCGATTTCTTTGCCATGTTGTTCATCAGTTGATGTAAATTGCCGTCCAGGGCGATCATTGTCTTCAACTTTTCTCTGCCTTCTTTGAATTGTTTGTACAATACTACTCATTAGAATTGTTTTGTTACAAAATTTGGTCACCGAAGGTCTTCTGCAACATTTTTAACGTTTCTTACGTCTTTTACCTTAGGTGGCGCTTCAGTCTTGGGTGAAACTGGGCCTCAGTCAACAAATGTCTCCAACCGACTCATCCTTCCCAAGCTGCGTCTAGGTTCGCATTCCACTTGCGTGCGCAAGCTGAGTCTCAGTTTTCTCCACTGTGTTGCCCTCAGGGGCGGATTCGAAGACTTTTCGGACCGGATCGTTGATGGGCATCCGATAAACATGACCTGGCTATCGCAGTCGTTGGGCCATCGCTCTTCTGCCTTAATGGATGTCGCTGTACAGTCCATGCAGTTCGTCGTTGTATCCCGTCCTCTACTTACCGTGAACGCAGACCGGGCGAAAATCATCCGAAGAATTTTGCCCTCAAAGCAGCCAAGAGCACCCTCATGCCATAGAGTAGGACTAGGATTATTGGAGGGTATTTTTTGCTGCTCGAGAGAAGGCTTTACCAGTCGATTGCCTGCACTATTCTTTCAAGTATGATGTTTAGCAAATCACATGACAAATCATCGCCTTGTATAAATCCTTTTTTGACATCAAAGGTCTCGGTGAGACTGTACCAACCTTGATGGAGCAATGTGCATTCTCTATCGTCATCTTGCACAGGTTGGCGAGTCTGGCAAGGATGCTAAACAGGACATTGCTCGGTATAGCTTGTCTCTATAGATGCTGTCGTACTCGCTGGGGGCGTATATCGATTTGAATAATGGGTTTTCTTCAAGATCTGCCGTAATGTGAATATTTGGTAGAGTATTCCGGCAGTGGACTTCTTAAGTGATTAGGAGAGACTCGATCCGAAAGGGACTTTGCGATCTCTTGCGATTTAAGCCATTCACGTCCAAATTCCTCAGAATATTAGCTTGTCTTGGCGCTGCTCGGGATATCAGCAACCGTACCTTGGCTACAACAAGGTAATGGTCCGAGTCGAAGTAACAGTGTCTTGCGTCGATCACAATGTTTTTAATTTGGTTGATGGTTGATTAATTAGAAGCTCGCAGAATATCTAGATGTGGTAAGCCGAGATCTAGCAACGAGAATGTTTCGCCCCACCACAAAGTTAATTAGCCTGAATCCCTTATCGGAGATGGTGTCATGCAGGCTCTACCTTGACAGTGCTTACAGAGATGCCCCTTCTTCCAAGCTCTACATTGAAATCGCTGAAGATAATTGCAACGTCATAGATAAGGCATTGCTGTAGGTTTTGTTCCAGAGCTCATGGAAGTTGTCATCGGTTTCGTCATCTTTCTTCTCTCTGGGGCCGTGAGTACATGTAAGGGTAATGATGACAAATTTATCCTTGAGAGGGATCGCTATGAGGCGATTGTTCATATGCCTCAATTTGAGACTTCTTGCCTAAGTCTGCCTTCAACAACAAATCCGCACCCAAAGAGGCGCTGGTTTTGCCGTCGATAACAATCACAATTTTTCATCCTGTTTTTGTCCAACCCATCCCAATGCATTTGGATGTCGGTAATGTCTAGGGCCTCTGCCTGTAGTTCGGCTGCACGTGGCCTATAAAGTGACCTAATTCTCCACGTGCATATCCGAAGCTTGTTGTCCTTTATTTGTTTGCATGCATTGCCAATATTCGATTTGCCGTATTCGAGGCTTGTCTGTGCTTCCAAAGATCTAAGATCAAAAGATGAGTACAAGGGAAGGACACTGGGGGAGAAGTAGTAAATCGAGAAGCACTCAGCCGAAAGAATAGCCTCCGTAGGAATATTTTAAGAATGAGGGAAATGCTTCGGTTATAGAACCTACAACAAAGGGATGCAGTGAAGTTTTATATTAATATCGCACTAAGTGCTAGGAATATTAGAAAACCCCTGCTGCCTACAATAAGTATGTATGATAATGACAATCGCAGGTCACTCTTTATATCAATGAAAGACTAAATGTTTCTATTTGGCTTTTATAGCTCCACTCTCAACACATAAAAGCTGGCAAGGCCATGTACATACATACGAGTTTGCATGTGTTTCAAGTCATTGAGTTAAGATTTATGAGAGACATTAAAGCCACTAGCCGCAACAGCATTTTATATCAATTTCAATCGCAAACCTACACTCTCAAAGGCAGATTCTGCAGGAAATGAACCAATTTCACTCGATACCAGTGAATCGATCCAATTAACTCCACTCCTACACCTCGTTAACAACAGACATCTTCAGAGAATAGGCCTTCATTCAAAAGCGCCTCAATCAATCATTTAGTCACAAGCGCCACTAATTTCCGTTCAATTCATCTTCATTCTCAACAAAATATTTTCTTTTTTCCTTTCTTTCGGATCAATTGCTCAAGCGCTAGACATCCAAAAATAGTTATTTAGGAAGCTATCCACATTGCGAAAGTGCCTAAATTATTATCCATTAATTAATAACCCTAAGATGGTGTTTACTTTCACGGTCTGCCGCATTCCATGATTCCAAACAAAGTAACTTCCTTCTACTGCATAATCATGATTACTACCCCCTAAGGCTCATAACTCTATTTCAACAACAACATCCATTCGAATCTTTACCCTAACGAAAACTACAAATCTGCATAACACGATTAAAATCGTTAAGCCCATCTAACAACAAACAACTAACAAACCGAAAAAACTAATTTCAGTCGCATTCGATTCCCACGAAAAATCCATTCGCTATGGCATCAGGTGACTACCGATCACTGACCACCAAACTATCTAACGATCTAACGATCTACCCCACGCCACATTCATACTTACTACTATACACACCAAAGACAACAAATCCCTTCACTATGAGATCAATCGCCTCCGAAATGCAAATCTCGATCACACATTCGTCAAGAGAGCACTACCAAATTAATTGGACATAAATTAAAATTATGAGCTTGGTGTTTAGACTGGAAAACCGGTTCATTAATCAAGACGAAGAGTTTATCATGGTGGCCTAGGGGACCCTTTCACACTTTTGACAGTGGATCGCAACAGAAGTCACATCCGCAGTAGTTGTGCAATTCCAAGCCCTATAATCGGTGTCACTATCGTTGCCATCTACTCGTAAGTATCCGTATCTACTCGTATTCGTACAGTGGCCAAATTAAACTCCAAACCAAGTTACTCAATATCAAACAATATCAATTCTATGAAACTCGCGCAGAACGTGGCTCTCTGATCGAAACTGTCATCTTTGTAGATAAAAGTTCAAGTTGATGGCTTGAGAGAGACAAAGACGCGAAAAAAATGATCGTAATTTGGCCAACTAAAGATCGCTGATTGTGGATGATGTTGTGTGTTTTGTTGAACGAGCTGCTGATGGACAGAAAAAAAAAAGAAAAAAAGAAATAAAAAAGTGAGAGTGGCGAAAGAAGAGTCACACATACAATACTAGGTATTGGTAGATCTAGACACGAGCTTGGAGGGGATTGAGATATAAAGAGTTTAACTGTAAATTTAAAGAGATCATTTCATTGGCAAAGTTTTAAGTGATTTGGACCGGAACTCAGCGGATCGAAAATGTGGATTAAGAAGGTATCAGTTGAGAATTTTCCTACCATCAAAGAGAATACACATTAAATTGGTTTTCTTCTTTGTTTTGTAGGTACAAATACTTTCAATGGTATTAATGGCAGTGATCTCAGCACATGCCAGGATCAGTGATATTTCAAATGGATATTCCTACGGCAGACCATATAATGGATTACCATCACATATTCCAAAATCATCAATTAATGGATTACAAAATGATTTTGGTGTCGAAATTACACAAAATAATGGATTAATATCTTCACCAGAGGCTGCTGACAATCTTGGAAGTGATCACCCACATAGTCAAGTGGATCATGATAATGTTCCAGCATCATTGGCATACTACGTGAATATTCCTGCCAGTCACGAGGTGGAAGATCACTTTTCAAATGCAGGAAATCACTTTGCACCCCAATTGAATCGAGGACAATCACCGAACTTATTCAGAGAACAACGACTTCGTCAGAGTAATGCGAACAGTGGATTCCGTCCAAGTAATTTTCCTAATCAAAGCCCACATCAAACAAACTTCAATAGTTTCCCAAGAAATTTAAATCAAAATTCCTACCGCGATCAGTATGAAGTGGAACCACGAAATATTCCCAACAATCGAATACATAATACTTTCGCCGACTCAAATCAGGGTTATATAATTGTTCCTTCAATCGAAGAAAAACTTGCAAGCAGCACTGTCAGGAATTATTTCAATCAGGACAATCAACTTATTAACCAAGCCTACAGACAATCAGGAGGTAGTCGAGATTACCTACCACCATCTAATCCATATGATTTGGAGAAACATCGAACAGCAGCAGTTGCAACACTTCCTAGGTCATATAATGCCCGATTGCCATTTCAATTTGGAGTTGTTCCAATCAAAACTAGGCCATTGCCATTGAAGACACATCTGCGGCAAAATATGTTAATACCAATAACATCGTATGAAGCCAGAGTGCCGTTTAAGAAATGAATTCCAATTCGAATTCGAAATAATGTTTAGTGAAATGTTGTGAATGAATTTGGCGAACTGTGATTACATTGTGTAGATAGTTAATCGAAAAGTATCTAGATATTTATTACTTTTATTTTTTTTATATTTTTATTTTCTTTTATTCAGCAAAAGTTTAGTTAATAAAAATGTCGAAATTGCTTTTGTGTGATTTTTGTGCGCATTAATTCGATTTGGACCGCTTAACTTCTTCTTTTTCATTTTGCAAAAAGGTGATGAAAGTGTTAAATGCACGATTGAAAAAGGAGTTTTTTTTTTGTTTTTTTACAGCGCCATAATAAGCGAAGAAAGCGTGAAAACAGCATCGAAATTATAATAGTCATGGATGTTGGCTAGACATTGTGCATTTGACTTAGTGAAACGAAACATCAATGCTTTCTGTAGAAAATACTGAAAACGTAAAAAAATAAATAGCTATTGCTTCGTTATAAAAAATATTTTATTGTTTGTTAAGACTTTACGGGTTATGAACTATACTGAGTGAGGCTAACCCTTCATCAGTTGCAACTTTTCATCGCCGAATTTTGCTTGATAGTAGGCATCTTCAGATAAGTTTTTATTGCTTGGATAACAGGTTTCATTTATTTAGATTTTGCTAACCAAACAAAAGGGAAAACCAACATTTGTACATCATTTTAAATATGACTAAATATTTTTTCTATAAACTCATCATTCAGGAGACTAGTACTGCCAAAGATACTGTTACAGTCTGTCCTTAGCACATCAGATATTTTACTTTTTTTATATGAAATATCTTCGATCAAAGATTTGATCAACTTCTAAATTCTCAGTAAAACATTTTTGCACTTGCACTATTGCATTAGGTCCAAAATATCGTGATAGTTCGCCTTAGCTCAGATCGAGACGGAATTCGGAGGTAGTTGTATGGAATTTGATCGGTGGCGTCACCAAATAGTCTGTCCGTAAAAACTTGTGGTAACGGTGGTCTGCATGCTATTGCTAGCATATGGGGAAAGGTGAAGTATCCCTTGTGACAGCGGGGTGGCACGCTTGCGATGCTCAGCTGATCTCGTCGGATGGGAGGGATCTTGCTGTCGCTCGCTTACCTACAAAATAATTATCGTGCCGAATTAAATGATAAATTACGCATATGGGAAATCCTGAGCATTCATACATATATCTACTAAGCTATGCTGTAAATTAGCTGAGAAAATCATTGCTATGACACAATGCTTTCTTGCAGGACTGGCCCACCCTACTATGCACAAAGTGCACCTTGATTGCTATGCCTGCCTATTGTAAGCAACCCCCTAACTTCGAGGAAAACCGATCACATTTTCACATCTTTAAATACACACCCGCCATAATTTGAACGTCACTAATAAATCATTGTATCAATTCAAAGAATTCTAATTTATTACATTTTTAATTCATTACAGAAGGTATGTTTGAGTAAAGGACAATAAATTTTAAGGTTACTATGCAAAAATTCTATACGTATAAGTAAATTAGTATGTTTGTTAAACAATAGATGCCAAACTTGATCGCGACGGTTTGATATTATTAATTAGATTATACGAATATGTTTTGTACTTACTTTGATTACTGCTGCAGATCAGGTGTGCACACTGGATCGCTTGATTTCATTAAATATAGGTGTTTAGGCTTTAGTTTTTAAGTAGTTTCAAATTATTTGGCAAATTTGTATAATACATTCAATCAAAAGGAAAATTAGATTAACAATAAAGATCTCAATTTGAGCTAAATACACATTTTACTACGAAATTTTATGCTTTAGTTAGGTTAAGAGTTTTTAGTTAAGTTAAAGTTTATCATATCAAATTTTTAGTTCAATTTAGTTTTCTCGTCGGTAGCTATGTAACTTTTTGTTGTTGAAATTGGAACGTAGCGAATTTTGGTGCTGAATGTGATTTTTGATTGATGACAGCTTGGTTACAGTGAGTTAATCAGCCTTTTGATTGAGGTGAGGGCGCAGAGGTGATTTTAATACGGATGATAGTAGCGTAGAATTCGTCCAATATGATCATACAGGTGCGATGTATGACACGTGTTGCAATCGTGATATCTCTCGTGGTTAGCATTTAAAATAATATCATATGGTGTTAGTTATAATCCTGAGCGATCGAAATATGATTCATTTAATTAGGATTTACGCCTAATTTTAGAGATAACTCACGATTACTAGCAACACGTGTCTTGTTTTAAACTAGATTTTTTTTGATTCGATTTATTTTGCTGAACTTATTTTTTGTTTTCGATATTAATGAACACTATTGCACTGAAACTTGGGGATTTTATTTTCCACCATTAAAGATATACTAGGAATACTCCGCGCACCACGTACCTGGAAGAGAGCTATCACCAAAATGGCATTCTGCCTGATTGGTAAAAAGGCGGAAAGGAAGCATGGGTACTGCTTAGCAACTGAGCGCGAATTTTGAGCGAAATATCGCACACCAGGTTTTACAGCGGCTCATAAAGGATGTGACGTTGTCGTTGCATTTTAAGTTTGTTGTGGAGAGATTTTCGAAGATAGAAAATTAAATAGAAAATTTAGTTTTGATAAAACGCAAGGAATCGCTACAAACTGCTGCAGCCCGTTTGACGATAACATAGAAAGTACGTGAAGAAGCAAGGAAGCTCTTAAACATGTTTCTTATCTATTTGAAGATTGGAATTTTTCCAGATCAAAGTAAAAACAATTTAAGCCTTACTCGTATATGAGTGACAAGGTACCCGGATACCTTTTCCATTATCAAAAACCAAACAAAATATTTTACTGATTTCTTAGATGCAGTTGTGTTAGTTAAATTTCCTTTCTTTTAATTGTGTCCCTTTTTTTTACAAGTTACAATTTAATTAACCAATACCACCGCTCTGGTGACTAATTTGCATTAACCCATTAAGAGCCGAATATCTTTAAAACAAAAAGTATTTAGGTTAATTTTTTTTATTTTAAGGAAAAACACATAATGTACCTAAAAATATAAATAAAAAAATGGAAGAAAATATGTAAGGTAGGTTCTGGGACCTGTACCCAAGCGGGTACAATGGCACAATGCATGCTCATTTTTTTTTTAAATGAAACATTTTGAAACACTCCTTCTCTACGCAAAGTGCTACGTCGCAAGTCCATCTTATTCGGTTATGACATTGTCGACAGCATAGTTATTCGCTTCGTAACTTCGTAATGGTTTCCACTAGTAAATGCTACAGAGCGAACTACTGATCGCTTGGATAACGCTGAAGATGGTGCATAATTTCGCAAGTAGTGACGAACAATAGCACGATGTAACTGCAATAAGTCTATGTTGCTGTTGTAGACGATTTTATGCAATTTCCATGCATTGACCATCACAGAATTCATCATTACTGTGGCCACCACCACTTTTTGCCGCGAAATTTAATCCGGTAATTACTAATGGCTTGATCATGAAGGTCAACGCCTCCCATCCCTGAATTGTACTCTGCGATCATTTTCGGCTGCTTTACATTTAGTTTTGCTTTTTCCTTCGAGCACCATCGATTGACGGAATGCATCGGTTCGATACCTTCAAAGTTTGAGCCAACACTCACAGCGCTGTTGTCATTCCATTTCACAAAAAGTATTTTACACAGTACAGTATCGTATCTGTGATCATAGAAACCTTTTTTTTCTTATTTGAACTCTGCATTCGATTTCAGCGGACATTTTTTTGTTCTAGACTCGCGTACAATCCCGATAGCTCGAAAACCTTCTTGTGACGTAAAAAAATTATCAAAAAATACAATGTGATCTGAAGGATGGGTAACTTTGTCCAAAAAATCAACAACAACTCTGGATCCAATCGGCATTTGCTGTTTTGCCATAGTGACGTTTTTGCTTCCACAACAGGTTTCGAATTGGTACAAATAACCACAACTGCTCGTCAGCATCCAATTTTTAAAGCCAAATCGTACAGGCTTGCCTCTAATGAATTGCTTCGAAGAGTGGTTTCCGTAGTATTTTACCATCGACTCATCAACCGAATGTTTTTCATGTATGTATCCAACATTTTTTGTTTAGATGGGTTGCTAAAGGCCTTATTTTATGCCATTTTGTCGATGAGAACGAAATTATTGTTGTCAGCAAGGTGGAGATATTTTTTGATTTCCTTGAATCTGGTTCGGGACATATTTTTAGCAACAATTGGTACACGGGTGTCTTCATCTGTTTGCCAGTACATGTTCTCTCTTGACATAGAGTGATAGCCGCTGTGAAGCAAAATACCCAAAAAGATTTTCAAATCATCTTCGGTGGATGAAATGAATTTGTGGGCATTAGACAATTTACTACTTCTACATCAAATAAAGTTTCAAAAATTTCAAGTTTTTGTCCCAAAAAAACACTGCTTTTTGGCATTTCAATTGCACACAGTTTCTTGGACCATTTTGGGTGTGCATTCTGCGCCGTAGCTCTTGAAGCGGTAAATCGTCTTCACTGTCACTGCTATAAAAAACTTCTACTTCACCTGGAACATCTTGTGGTATGGCGCAAGCAACAAGATCTTCACAATCACCCTTTGGTGTTATATTATACGAGGGCGGGTCAATAAGTCCGTGACTTTTGGATTAAAACACAGATTTTTTGATAAAAAAATAATTTTATTTTTCAACGTAGTCTCCCTTGAGCTCTATACACTTTGTCCAACGCTTCTCCAATTTTTTTATCCCTTCCAAAAAAAATGATTTGTCGAGGTCCTCAAAATAGGCCTTTGTTTGCGAGATGACTTCATCATTGGAGTCAAATCTTTTTCCACCAAGCCATTTCTTCAGGTTTGGGAACAAGAAGTAGTCGCTCGGAGCCAAATCTGGAGAATAGGGTGGATGAGGGAGCAATTCATAGCCCAATTCATGGATTTTTGCCATGGCAACTGCACATGTGTGCACCCTTGCATTGTCTTGGTGGAAAAGAACTTTTTTCTTGGCCAAATGAGGTCGTTTTTTTTTTCAAATCGTCATTGAATCGGTCCAATAAGTTGGCATAATATTCCCCATTGATTGTTCTTCCCTTTTGAAGGTAGTCAATGTGGATTATCCCGCGTGCATCCCAAAAAACAGTCGCCATAACTTTATTGGCTGACAAACCCACCTTGGCCTTCTTTGGCGCCGATTCACCCTTAGAAACCCACTGTTTTGACTGTTGTTTGTTCTCTGGTGTGTTGTGATGGATCCATGTTTCGTCCACGGTTACAAAACGGCGCAAAAACTCCTCCATATTGCGATTAAACAACGCTAAACCTTCCTGTGAAGTTGTTACACGATTGCGTTTGTGGTCGACTGTGAGCAAACGCGGCACCCATCTTGCGGAAAGCTTTCTCATGCCCAAGTGATCATTCAAAATTGAAACCACTGAGCCATGCGAGATCCCTACGGCTTCCACAATCTCTCGCACTTTCAATCTTCGGTCGGCCAACACCATATCGTGAATTTTTTCGATTGTTTCGGGTGTAGAGACCTCAACTGGGCGTCCAGGACGTTCGGCATCTTCAGTGCTTGTATGGCCACAACGAAATTCAGTAAACCACTTGAAATCGATGGTGCAGAGTCCCCATAGTATTTATCAAGCTTAGCCTTGGTCTCGGTAATGGTTTTTTTTCGCAAGAAATAATGCTTAATAAGCACACGAAGTTCACTTTTTTCCATTTTCTCCTCAAATTAGTGAGTAGTCTGATAAAAATAGCTGTCAAACACAAACTAACTGACGCAGCAAGTTTAAATTTTGACAGGAGTCAACTGACAGATGCCTGTTGACAGGAGCAGTGTTGCTGTTTCAGTAAAGAGGTCAGAAATTCAAAAAGTCACGGACTTATTGACCCGCCCTCGTATATATTATTCATTAAGCAAACAGTTTTGTGTTTTTGTACAGATTGAAGATTTTAGAGACATAAATTACACTGCGATTGAGTAATCGAGTGTTCATCGCAAATCGGTTGAGTGCACATGGAGCAACCATTTCTGGTTCTGCGTTGCTTCTTTTTCTGGTATCTACAAATATGGCAACTTCCCACGACTACAATGCGACCACTTGTGTCTCGTTTTTGTGAAGTTGAAGCTCTAGGAAATTCAGATGATTGAAGATTCCATCCAAGAATGTCCTGTATTACAGAACGGATATGCAATTTTGCTGTCACAATTGTTGATTTCTTGCTCTGTCTTCGACATTTGGCTTGCACAATTGCAGGATCAGTTCCTTTATAAACGTTCGTCTCCGATCAGTGGTGGTAAAGATGGTATTGTTTTCCATAAAAACAATGTTTGAAGTCAAATCAGCAAAATGAACCATGTTATATAATGCCGCCAACGGGCACCTATTCGTTTTGCGTTTACAGATATATTCGTACAACAACTTATCCATGTTGTCAACGCCACCTTTCCTTTCGCACTTATTTGTGTTGCTCATGTTGTTATTTTCGTCACATCTGAGCGGAGCCTACGGCTTATCGTCGAGTCCGAACGGCACTCCTTAGAAGCTTTTTCGTAGGCAAATTTACTTTCGGGAGTTTGCCATTGCCCGCCGAAAGGGTGATGGGGATTTGAAAAATTGTTGGTAACCCAGCCAGGAATCGAACCCAGGCTCTCTGCGTGATAGTTCGATGAGCTAACTATCGCGCCATTGCTATCGCCGTTTCGTTTTATTGTAGTAGGTTATAATTTTGGGTTTGGCAGTTTGATTACTTTACACATTTGGCGACTTGTGCATAGAAGAAAGCATTACAACTGTCTCTTTGTTCATTGGCACGTCATATGCAAAGTTTGTTGAAAAAACGGTCCGATCTTTGTGAGGCTGCATACTATATTTGCAGGAAGGAGACGTTTATTTTTTCGCACTGTTCCAACAAGTAACATATTCCAAGAATTCAGCATTTGGTTGCATAGATGTAAAGGGATTGTCCTTTGTTGCATTTCTTTCAGATTTCTTATATTTGCCAACAAGGTCCAGACAATTCGTTCTGCAATTTTTGACTGTCGTTCCCCTCCAATAGGTTTCCCGATATAAATTTGTGCGTTGAGTAGATAAGAGTTTGAAGAATCGCAGGCCCAAAATATTTTTATTTCATATTTTTGCGGCTTTGATGGCATGTATTGGGTAAAGCGAGTACGTCCTCGATATCCAAACAATTACTCATCAACTGTTATGTACTTGTTGGGCTTTTAGTTTTTATCCAAAATAAAGAGCAAAACACTCCAAACGTCGCTAGTAGCAGCAACTTTGTCTGTTGCTAACCGTATTTAATGAGTAACATCGTTATCAAATCATATGAAGCGCGAATCAAAGGAAAATAATCTGGCCTCATAATTCGGATAAATGTCCTTTATTAGATTTGTACATACCACAACAGATAAGAATACCAAGAAATGCGTCAAATTCCTTTTCGGTAAATATTTTGAAAATTCCGTCTTTTGGTAGAATTCTTATAATTGGTAATCCTTATTGGTAAGGACTTGACAACTTTTTTTTTTAATAAAACGCAGACCATTTGAGTTATTTCAAAAACTTTATTTTCGGCTTGAAGTACAATCAAAACATTTATGAATGGAACTCGACTTCGTTCATATGGCCACCGCGGGCACGTTGTTTGTAGCGGTCGATTCGTCGGACCCAATTTTCAACGACTCGGCCACACATTTCGGCCGAAACGGCCGCTATTTCGCGTTCAATGTCGGCTCTGAGCTTTTCCAACGTCATCGGATTGTTGGCATTCACCAATGACTTAACGTAGCCCCACAGAAAATAGTCAAGCGGCGTTAAATCGCACGAACGAGGCGGCCAATCGACAGGCCCATTTCTTGAAATAACACGCTCACCATACTTAATCTTCAATAAATCGATTGTAACGTGTGCTGTGTGGCTTGTGGCAGCACCATCCTGTTGAAATCGCATGTCGTCCAAGTCCATATCTTCCAATTCGGGCCAAACATAATCGGTGATCATGGCGCGACAACGCTGACCATTCACAGTAACGTGACGATCGTTATCGTCGACGAAAAAATATGGCCCAATAACGCCGCCGGCATGCAAACCGCACCAAACAGTTATTTTTTGTGGATGAAGTGGTGATTCATGAAGCACATGTGGATTTTCACCCAACCAATAACGCATATTTTGCTTATTGACAAAGCCATTAGGCCAGAAATGAACTGTGTCGCTTAGGATGATTTTTCGATGAAATTCGGGATTTTTCTCAAATTCTTGCAAAGTCCAATCGCCCAATAGTTTCGCACGAATTATGAAAAGACTTCAGTTCTTGAGTCAGCTTGATCTTGTATGGGTGTAAACGAAGTTCCTTATGCAAAATACGCCATAATGTGGTCTGAACGATGCCCAATTCTTGAGAACGCCGTGGAATTGACTGATTTGGATCGGTTCCTACGGACGCCTGAATGGCAGCGATATTTTCGACACTTCGACCAACCCGTTGTCTCACTGACACGGCAACATCACACAACGAATATGTAGACTCAAATTTTTGTACTAAACTTGTTATTGCCTGTCTACTAGGGCGAGAATTACGACCGAGAATTGGAATTAACGCTCTTAAAGTTGCAGTCACCGACTCTAAATTTCGGTAGAAAATTTTTTATAATTTGCAGACGTTGCTCGGTCGTGTACTTTACCATGATGAAAATGTTGAGTTTACTGAATAAATTAACAGTGACAGTTTGATGATTAGTGAAAGAGTGCGTTCACAAATTAAATTCAAAGTTGCCAAGTCCCTATTGGAAAACCCGATATTTGTCTGTCCGTACTTTATTGTACGCGTCAGTTACTTTCTTATCTTTTTGTCTGCTTCTCTTAGTATTATATCACCGATAGCATTTGACAAAACACCTTTTAAAATTTCGCTCGCAGTAAAATGTTTGGTAAAGCCTGTTGGTACACCTTGTTGACAGACAGTATTTCACCTCAATGTTTGACATTCGAGAAATGGATCTGCCTGACAGCGAGTTCCATCTCTTCCTCAGAAAAGTTTTCATTTTCTGTGCTGTCATCCGAATCACATAATTCTGGTTAATATTCAATGAGGACATCTGATTCGACATCCAAAGATTTAACTTCATCTGCAGCTGGAATTGTGTTCTCCATCTGATGCACCGAAATAGCTTTCGTCGCTTGAATCTTCACATAGCGAATTTCGAATTTCCTCAGATTTACCTTATATCTTTGCACTCGAACTTGTTCCGGCAATATCCATTTCCAATTTAAGTTTTCAATACGGTAAATTGCTTAGTAATTGTCCGCTATAAGTGTGGAATAACTGAAATAATGCCTGAACTGACCAACTCTTACAACGAAATTTATTTTCGTTTGCACTAACGGTTACAATTATTAGAATAAAATACGTCAAACAATACTCGTAATTATTTTACGCGAGACAAAACCAAACTCTAATTGAAAATCAACATTTTTCGTTTTTGCAATGCATGCTTTGATTTTTCAACGGATTTTTGAATACGTTTTTGTTTTTCTGTAGTCGGGATTTAAAAGAAAAAAAGATGTTATGATCTAAGATAATCAAATTCTTACATTTCGAGGTCATATAAAGCAAACTATGAAAGCAATAGTAGCTTTTGCTATAAACTTACATGAGGGTACCCCGGTAGCTCGTCACATGGTTTAATAGTTTTTTTTTCTTCATACACATAAGGGTTAAGGAGCGTCTCCTGTGCCCCCCTCTTACTCATTTCATAAATACAATCGTTCTAACGACTCCAACATTTTCGGATTCAAAACATCGTCGAATTGAATCTAAAAAATAATCAATTTATCAGTACGCCTGGAGATATGCTTCAAAATAAAGTTTTTAAAAAAATATTTTTGCATCGGTGTCAATATTCAAACAAAGAACGGAGGAGCGATATTCCTTTCAAATACAAGAGATTGTAGAGCGCTGTTTAGCTCCGCACATAGTCCTGCGTCAAAGTTGTGTTTGCTTAAGGATTTATCATATTATAGTCTTCTTCTTCTTCTTATCCTTTTATTAACCCTTTCCTCGTTATACGAACTTATGCGTAACGAGTTTCCCATTTTTACTGCATCGCTGCTGCTCCGCTTATGGGGTTGGCTAATGTCGCAGACCGCAGAACGCGTCTACATAATGCTCGGTCCTGGATCGCTTCAGAGGTTAGCCCCAGGCGTTGTTGCGCATTTGCCGTCTGAGAAATCCAGGAATTCTTTTTCCGACCTCGTTTTCTTACAGTTGGAGTGACCGTAGTTGATAGTGCCTTTTTAACCGGATTTTCCGCAGATCTTCTTTGAACGTGGCAATACCAGCTTATTCTATTCGCCTCAAGCTGTTCGGTTACCGAATTCTTTATATGTAGACTTCCTCTTATACGCGTAGATCTAATGCAAGCGCGTTTAGTGACTCCACTAGACATCCTTAACATTTTCATTTCCGCTGCCGTCATTTTGTTTTTAAACGCTTCGTACATTGTCCAGCACTGTGAACCGTATATAAGAGCTGGTCTAACAACCGTGGTGTAGAGTTTCCCCTTTAATTTAAGTGGAAATTTGCGGTTGCAAGATTCCCGAATTTTCCCGCCATTTCATCCATCCCACACTCACTCTGTGGTTAACGTCGTCGTCACATTTCGCTTCCATGTTAACGATTGATCCTAAGTACTTAAAGATAGTGCTTTTCGGAAGAACTATTCCGTCTAACATTATATCCGGAACAGGTCGCAACGGATGCGGAAATGGGCACGTCAAATGCTTCGTCTTTGAACGACTTATTTTAAACCTGTTTCTCTCTAGCGCATTTCTCCATGAATCTAAGGCGTTCTGTAAATCTTCGACGTTATCGCTAAGTATAACTGCGTCGTCAGCGAAGAGAATTGGCGTTACATTTGCATCGCGCATGCAGTCTTTTAAATGATAGTCGAATACTACGTTAAAGAGGAAAGGGCTAAGTACGCTTCCTTGATGCATCATCCGACATTAACTGGAAATTCTCTCGTTAGTCCAGCAGAGCTTTTAACCGCAGTTTTTACGTTTCCGTACATGTCTTGTATTATTCTAACATACGTTTCCGGTACGTTTTGAGACCTCAGCGCGGCCCTTATGAGATCCCTAGGCACTCGATCGAATGCTTTCTCGAGGTCGGTAAATACCATGTGTAAATCCTTAGACGAATCTCGGTGCTTTTCCATTATTATTCCAAGGCTTTGGATAGCGTCCACTGTCGATCTTCCTTCAACAAATCCACACTGGCTATTATCGAGCTTTATTATTTGCCGAAGACGTTCGTTTAAGACTCTTTCGACGATTTTCATTGTGTGTGACATAAGCTTGATTGAACGGTAGTTGTTGCATTCTCGAGTGTCGCCTTTTCCTTTGTATAATGGAACCAAGAAGCTACTTCTCCATTGATACGGCATAGGTTGTCCAAATTTTAATTTCGATAGCCAAACGCTGCCGATCCACTTCATCTTCGACCAAAACTCTGATGGAATGCTGTCTGGTCCCGCCGCTTTCCTCCGCTTCATTTTTCCGATTGCTATACTTATTTCTTCGATTGAAAAGTCCGATTTATCATATTATAGTCTAATCGGTCAATTTTATATATATTTTTCTATGATACATTTGTGGTCAAAGAAACTGTTCAATGTTTTTTGTGTGTGGAACTGAGCAATTCTTTCAAAGAAAGATGAGAAATCGTTTGTGCTTTTAACATTAACACAGATATCTAACAAACGTAGTGCCCTTTAAGACGTCAGTTAGGCTGGGTTAGAGTAAAACACCAACCCACTTACGTCCAGTGACTCGTTGTGATGCCACTTGAATCTGTAATCCTTTGACTATTGGAATCATTTTGAGCTTCTGACGAAGCGTAGGAAACTATTTAGATCATTTAAGTCATTTTAGAAGAAGGTTCCCCTTCTTTGGAAGAGAGCTGGACATGTACAAAGAAGGCGTAATCGTTTGTATGCATGACAAGTCTTACATGTTTATCTACTCGTATGAGACATCGTCCAGCGATGACACCTATTATAGCGTTGGGATATTTTCTGCTTAGAAGGATCAAACTTTTAGAGCAATTCAGATCTAACTTTGGCCAGATTTGTTTGGTCGCTAGACAAATTGACCCAACAGTTCACCTAAGGTTTGTTCTTCTGTTGGCACCCAGCTTTAGAATTTGATGGCATATTACGATTGGTATACCGATGAGTGTTCCGGCACCCAAAATAAGTTAATGTTGAATTGATCAACAGTTTAAAATGGTTTAAGGAAAAGATGCGGATATCCTTCATTGATATCACGTTTTCATACCGCCAACATAACACTTTCTTCATTGCCAAAATTTTCACCTGGAACACGCCACAGTGATATTGAAGGAAAAAGGACAGGGTAAGATGCCTATCTGCTCCACCACCATGAACCGAGTTGTTGATCATGGATCCATTTATATACAGAATAATTGACTTTTCGTCCATTTGTCAAACAAATGTGCGGCCGTTGTGGAATATACAATAATTCCTGCTAAGGAATCGGAAAAATACCACCGAGTTTTGCAGACAGTGTTCATGTTCTATAAAGTCCGTTAGAGCCCCTGTATCAAGCAATGAATTCTAAGCTCTTAGTCTGCAGAAAAATGTGGGAGACACATTCTAGATCGCTTCTGGACCTTTGTTCCTTGCATTCCTGGCTCAGATTCTGACCAAAACTGGTGTTGAGTATAAAGTTGACAGAAGTATGTAATCAAAGTTTTGATGTCATTGTGTTGGATCATGGCAAGGAAATTATAGGCAAGCGATAACCGACAAGTGCCCTCCAGCGCTTGTTTTACCAAAAATACGACGGCCTTAAAAGTGCAGACCATGATATGAGTACCCAAGGGAGGCAGATTTAATAGCACATCCAAAGCAGGTCTGGCGTTGTAAATAAAAATTGCCCAACAAATTGCTCTTTGAAATCGGTGAAGTGAATGCAGTAGAAACGCTTCATAGCATTGCCTAAGTCAAGCCAATTAGCTTTCTTCTTCTCATATAGAAAATATCTCGAAACGCGAAAACTTCTTAACGACAGGCAGTACGGTTTTCGTAGCTACAGGTCCACTGGTGATTTGATGGGATGTACTATATCACTGGAAAGTTATAGTAAACCAAAGTTTACATCAATCTGGCGAAAGCAAGATAGTTGCACTTAATATTTCTAAGGCATTTGACAAAGTTGGGCATTAGAGTCTTTTGTCGAAAATGCAATTGGGTCCGACGACTCTCTTCTTCAATGGATTAAAAATTACCCTTCGGAACGTTCAATTCAAGTTGCCGTGCTCTCTTCTGTCCCTAACACTTTTTTTAATTTTAATCAATGATTTTTTGTCTGCTGCTTCTAGTCCAATATATTCCTTTGCTGACTACAGTACTCTCTGCTTTTCACATTCGTTACCGGACTCAGGTTCCTGCTTTTCAGCTGTAGAACGGGAACCGCAGCATATGTTAAGCTCATTAAATTCCGATATTAACAGCATAACCAATTAGGAAACTGTCAACAGAGTGGAATTTTATGCTTCCAAAACACAATACTGTCTGCTGTCGCTAAACCGAAATTAAAATATCCAGCTACTATTCATGAATCGCACTTGCATCGTCGAAACCGAAAAACTTTCCATCCTCGGTATATGTATCGATGACAACCTACGTTGGAATGACCGCATTTTCGAAGTTCCCAAAAATGCTGTGAAATGTATAGGTTTCCTTAAGCAATGTAAGAAATTTTTCAACCCCCATGATCTGGCTTCAATTACAAGGCCTTTGTTAGCCCAAAACTGGAGTGAAATGCTCACATCTTGTTAGGTGCTCCTAAGACTTCTTTGAACCTACTAGATAGGATTCAAAATCGTGCATGAAAACTTATAGTTGATGTCAATATTACACAATCGATTGACCACCGACATAATGTCTCCTGCCTCACCTTGTTCTATCGCTATTTTCAATACCAAAGCTCCGCAAAAGTTGCCAGTAGCATCCCGCCCCTCCAAACCTCCAACCGTAATACCCGTCTCGCTATGAATGCTATCAGTACACCCTCAAGCCCACTTTCAGACGAACCCCCGAAATATCGTGATTCTTTCCTAAGCCGAACAACTCGCTCATGAAATGCCCTGCCAAGCTCTTTATTTCTTTGCCATTACAATATTCAGACATTTAAAACCAATGAACATCGGTGCCTCTCTTTTCTCCCTCTCTAAATTTAATTCGCTATGTGCAAACATTATAGAGTACTTACTCCGGACATAATCGACCATCTGAGACCAATATTTCCCATATTGTTGAACATTTTCTAACAAAATTAGCGATGAGTGGAATGAAATATACGAAGGGAACAACCGGACAATTGACTTCAGTATACGAAGCTGCAAACACAGCGAAGCAGCGTATCATAATGAATTCATTTGAAACAACAAATAAACAAACTTAAATACTTAATAAATAATTTAAATACTTAATGCATCTGATCATCTGTTTAAGTACTAACAAAACGAATAAAAAAAACTATAAATGTTAAATTACCAACAAAGATTATCGGTGTGTATAAATCAACGATAAAACATAAAAATGCCCGGACTAGCTATGCTTCAAACATGTTTTTTTGATTTTATGAGAAATTTTCAACACGTGTGTTTTGATATAAATAAGTCATGAAGCATCTGGCCGGTATTCCAATATAAAAATGACAACTTTCTCAAGAGAAGCCATCTAGATGAAGTGTTGTAGTTCAAATTGTAATGACATTAAGCTATTTTGACTGTACTTGCATGTCTTTAGGTTAAAAGGGAGTAAACCTCTGCCCAACAACCTGTCTGACACAGATCGAGCCACTGCTTCTTATTTTCGTGCCAAGGTCTTTCCACGCTGATTACTTCATTTCATACCTCTTTGTTAATGGTTTTCAATTACTCATGAATGTTGATCATGTCGTGACTTATAACCGAAAGGCCTTGAGAATCCTTTTTGGTAGCTGCAGGTTCATTTAATGGCAAGCGACAGTCGGGCTGCCTTTAGGAATATTGCATTCAGTGAAACCATTCCGAAATTTATTCGGCTTTTCATTTCCTTTGTCAAGTCAATCTATTCTAACCGACATGAAATATCTCTTGTTTTCACCCAAACCTTGGCGAGGACCTTCTAATGCTGGAAGCAGACCAAACCCTGGGCAATTGCATTTCTTGTATGTTCCATTTACTGATACTTTTCAATCTGGATAAACTATCAACAGTAGCACAACCCACCACATCAATGCCAAGTACCTGCTGTCTGGTGCGAATCTATGGATTCAATGAGATAATGCTCCTCGGTGTTCTTCTTCTTCTTTAGGTGGCGCTACAGTCCGGGGTGGACCTAGGCCTCAGTCAACAAGCTTCTCCAGCCAGTTCGATCCATGGCTAGCTGTCTCCAGTTTCGCACGCTAAGTTGGCTGAGGTCTTCTTCCACTTGCGTGCGCCACCTGAGTCTTGGCCTTCCTCTACTGCGCTGTCCCTCGGGGGCGGATTCGAAGACTTTTCGGACCGGAGCATTGGTGTCCATGCGCTCTACATGACCCAGCCATCTCAGTCTTTGGATCTTCACTCTTCTGGCTAGGTCCATGTCGCTGTAAAGTCCAACCAGTTCGTCGTTGTATCTCCTCCTCCACTCACCGTCAATGCAGACGGGAAGATCGCCCGAAGAATTTTTCTCTCGAAGCAACCAAGTAAACCCTCATCCATTTTTGATAATGTCCATGCCTCTGCGCCATAGAGCAGGACCGGGATTATTAAAGTCTTATAAAGGGTGACTTTTGTTGTCCGAGAGAGGGCTTTGCTACTCAATTGCCTTCTTAACCCAAAGAAACAGCGGTTGGCAAGAGTTATTCTTCACTTGATCTCAGCGCTGGTGTCGTTGTCTGTATTTATAGCGGAGCCTAGGTAGACAAAGTCCTTAACTACCTCAAAGTTATATCTGTTGAGGGTGACGTTCTGTCCGAGACTTCGGTGTTGGTTGTCCTTTTTGCTTGACAGCATATACTTGGTCTTGCCCTCATTGACCGCTAAACCCATTTTCGCCGCTTCCGTCTCAATACTCACGAAAGCGCCACTGACATCACGCTGCTTTCTCCCGATTATGTCAATATCGTCGGCGTATGCGAGTAGTTGGACGGACTTTTAAAAGATAGTGCCTCTTGTGTTTGCTCGTGAGTTTTGCACTATTCTTTCAAGTACGATGTTGAAAAAATCGCATGACAGCGCATCGCCTTGTCTAAATCCTTTCTGGACATCAAAGGTCTCGGTGAGATCTTTACCGACCTTGATGGAGCAGCGTGCATTCTCCATCGTCATCCTGCACAGACGGACGAGTTTGGCAGGGATGCCAAAACTAGACATTGTTCTATATAGCTCGTCTCTATAGATGCTGTCATACGCGGCCTTAAAATCGATGAATAGGTGGTGGGTATCGATCTGAAGCTCATGGGTCTTCTCCAAGATCTGCCATAGTGTGGATATCTGGTCGATGGTGGACTTTCCTGGCCTGAAGCCACACTGATATGGACCTATCAGGTTGTTGACGAACGGCTTCAGGCGTTCACACAATACGGCGGATAAGATCTTATATGCGATGTTAAGGAGACTGATGCCTCTGTAGTTGGCGCAGTTCAGAGGGTCTCCTTTCTTCAGAATTGGACAAACAATGCTGAGGTTCCATTCATCGGGCATACTTTCGTCCGACCATATTTTACAGATGAGTTGGTGTATGTTCCTTACCAAGTCATCGCCTGCCGCTTTGAAGAGCTCGGCAGTCAGGCCATCCGCTCCAGCAGCTTTGTTGGACTTAAGCTTCGATATGGCTATCTTCACTTCATCCAGGTCGGGTGGACGGAATAGTTGGTCATCATCCTCCAGGTTGAAAGGTTGATTCTGCCTGACAGCGGTATTTGTTTCGTCATCGCCGTTATGCAGTCTGCAGAAATGACCTTTCCAAATCCTCAGCATCGACTGCGATTCTACTACGATGTTTCCTTGTTCATCTCTACAGGCTTCGGTTCGGGGTTTGTTTCCGCGGCATGTTATTTTTACCTTTTGGTAAAACTTCCGAAACTCATTCCTGGAGTAGCATCTCTCAATTTCCTCGATCGCGCGCTTCTCATGCTCTTTCTTCTTCCTCCTGAGGAGCTCGTGTTCGTCTCTCCTCTTCCGCTCATAGAGCTCATGAGCAGCTCTGGTCCTTCTAATCAGCGCCGCGTTATATGCATCTTGCTTAGCTGCATGTGCTTGCCGGCATTCATCATCGAACCAGGGGTTTCGTTGTGGTGGACAAGTGAAACCCAACACATCAGAAGCGGCATCTCTGATGGCGTTTTGGCAGTGTTTCCAATGGTCTTCGATTCTGATGCTGGTGGCATTGGACCTCTTAAGAGATTAAGAGACACTCGATCGGAGAAGGACTTGGCGATCTCTTGCGATTGTAGCCGTCTGACGTCGAATTTTCTCACAGCATTAGTTTGTCTTGGCGTAGTTTGGGATATCCGCAACCGTACCTTGGCTACAACAAGGTAATGGTCCGAGTCGATGTTGGCTCCTCGGGACGTACGGACATCCATAATACTGGAGGAGTGTCTTGCGTCGATCGCAATGTGATCAATCTGGTAGACTGTTGATTGATCAGGAGTTCTCCAAGTCCCCTTGTGTATGTCGAGATGTGGGAACCGCGTGCTAGCCACGACAATGTTTCGCCCCGCCGCAAAGTCGATAAGCCTGAATCCGTTATCGGAGGTGGTGTTGTGAAGGCCATATTTTCCGATTGTTCCACCAAAGATACCCTCTCTTCCTAGCTTTGCACTAAAATCAACGAGGACAATTTTAATGTCATAGCTAGGGCATTTGTTGTAGGTCTTGTTGAGGAGCTCGTAGAAGGCATCCTTGGTGTCGTCATCTTTCTCCTCTGTGGGGGCATGCGCGCATATGAGGCTTATGTTGGCGAATTTAGCCTTGATGCGGATTGCTACGAGGCGCTCGCTCACATGCCGGAAGCTGAGGACTTCTTGTCTTAGCATGCCTCCGACAACAAATCCGCATCCAAATAAGCGCTGCTTTTGCCGTCGATAGCAATTGCCGTAGTAGATGTCGCAGTTTTTCATCTTCTTTTTGTCCGGCCCATCCCATCGCATTTCTTGGATGGCGGTTATGTCTGCTTTGCAGCAGTCTAGGGCCTCCGCTAGTTGCTCGGCTGCACGTGGTCTATTAAGGGATCTACGGGTAACATTCCACGTGCATATCCGAAGCTCATTGTCCTTAAATCATTTGCGTGGGTTGTCAACAGTAGATACGTCCATATCCGAGGCTTGTTGATACTTCGTAACTTAATCTTTTTTAAATTGCCGGGCAGTTACCCCGGCGGCACAACCCCCAACCTGGAGGACCAGTTCCATTTTGAGTGCCCCTAGGACGAGGGGTCGGTTACACCGAAGCCAGTAACCCGTTCCGGGATGTGAGCGCTGCCGTTGGCCCTTATAGGGCTCGTCCGCCACCATCTCTTTTCCAAGACCCTGACTAAGTCCTGGAAATCCTTTCCGGCCTGAGCTCCAAATATGTCGGAGTAGCCCGGATAAGGTCTTGTTTTGTTTTTCCGACACTAATCCTGGTTAATGGCGCAGGAAACCCGCCATTTGCCCCCTAGTGAGCAAGCAATTCGTGCAGTTATTGATCAGTTTTGCAATGACAATCTTCAAGCTGTTAACGAGTCACCATTACATCCATTAAAATTGAGTGTTTGGTGCGGTTTGCACTCTGGAGGCATCATCGGTCCTTATTTCTTTCGAAATGGGGAAGGAGCTGCCGTTACGGTGAAATGCCAGCGCTATCGAGCCATGCTGACTGATTTTTTGTATCCAAAAATGAATCAGCTAAACATTGACGACATTTGGTTCCAACAAGACGGTGCAACTTTCCATACAGTGCGCTTAACCATCAATTCTTTGCAAAATCAATTTGGTGTCAACTTTATTTCCAGAAGCGGTCCTGTTAACTGGCCCTCTCGTTCGTGCGACTTAACGCCTCTCGATTACTTTTTATGGGGCTTTGTTAAGGCATTTGTTTATGCCGACAAACCAGCAACTCTTGAAGCATTGGAAGTCAATATGCAAGCCACCATTGACGCCATACGGTCAGATTTATTGAAAAAGGAGGGAAAAATTGGACTAATCGAATGGACCATGTAACTCGTACCCGCGGCGATCATATGACGGAAATCATATTTAAAACATAAATGCCATGATATTATCTACCAGATTATAATAATAAAAAATTCATTTCAATAACATTTGTGTATTATATTATTATTTAAAGTTCTTAAGCTCTTAAAAAAACAACCTTTTTATGCTCAGTACACTAAAGTGCTTAACAAAAGGGTAGTGCCCCGTCATAATGACAGTAAACAGCTACCCCAGTTTTTCCTACTGAGCTGGAGCAGGAAAGTCACTTCGACAAAAGCTTTGTCTGATACCATAATGAGAGAAGCGCTGTCCTTGTTTTCCAGATTGTTATCCTTATTGTGAAAATATGAAGAAACATCACCACTGAACCTTCAGATGGCGCGTGTAAGTTTAACTGGCTGGAAAGCTCAAAAAGTCTAAGTTTATTGTGGAGATTTTCGGTAGAGACTTGATTAACCATTCAAGAGATTGCAGCTTGAGATGGTTACTTGAGTCCATGACTTCCATATCGCAGACCTCTGCTTGAATGCTAATATTCTTTACTTTGCCTGGTTCGCATAGTCGATCAAAACAGTACTTGTAGCCTGCGTCGTTCCGGTCTCTGACTATGACTGTAGTCATGTTTTCCACCCAAACTGCAACTTTTGCTAATTATTGAACCAGTTTCAGCGGAAAACACGATGGGGGGGGGGAGGGAGCCATCACCAAAGTTGTTGGATTTTACCTCATCAAACTACGACTTTTGCATGTTATAGCACGGGCCTTACTCAATATCGAATGCGGGTAAAACTACCGCTGAATTTGTTTTGTCTGGTTCTGGCCTCTTCATCCGATTCTGATTCAGCAAACTTTGATGTTCGCTGCATCGGTCTTATTTGACAATCGTGAGTGGAAAAATTCATCAACAACGGGCAACTACTTTCACCCTCTCGGACATGAGGGGAGGAAAAGGATGCAGCTTTAGTTCCGAAAAAAATGTTCGGTTTCAGTGGATATCACTTCTAACTATCTGTATCTCTTCTTCGTCATCGCGAAGAATTGAGAATTTGAGTACTCGCACCTTCAACAGCACTTGTTGTCTCTTTGCTTTATGCGTTTGCTTTACGGCTTCTCTTCTTCTTCAATAGTCCCATAGACGGCAGTTTTTCAGAGTGTATCTCTTCTGGAGGCGGTTCGACTTTCCGCGTTTATCCAACCAAGCCGTCAAAAACAGCACTCTGGCCAACAACATATGTTTTCTGATGGATTGTAATCGTTACTGGCAGAATCCTTTGAGTACTCTCAATGTCGTACAAGCGAGCATGTCTTAGAAAGAGCCACAGTAGTCATCGGAATCGAGTGATATAGCAAGTTCCGGTTACTACCTATGTTGTAATGGGCCTACAAAATCCGTACCCAAAGCGCGGTCCAAAAGAAAATAGTGTGATTGTCTATCTAAGAGGAGCACTACTGGGAGTAAAATGTATACTGCTTCCCAAATGACATCTGGTTAACACGTCTTTCGCACTTAGATCAGCTTTTTACCTGGATTCTTTCGATAATCCTATGATCTTTGAAACTTAACGCTTTCTGCCGCGAAAAAGCTGCCAAACTGCTGATAGCATTAAAAACGAGAACCTCATTGGAATTGTGTATCATCCCGCAGATTGTTGGAATTCATAGCTGAAGATTCATATCCTAATATATTAGGCTATAGTAGCAGGACCAGCAGAACTCAACAGACATCGGGGTAAAACCCGAATTCCACTAAGTGAGCATTGGCCGACTACTCACAGGCTATCAATATACCTACATTCCCATGAATCTCAAAACCAGAGGTCTGTTTACAATTCATTTCAACTTAAGTGTTACTCTAACTTCAGAGCTTCAGAGCATACACGTTTAGAGACATCACTTTCCTCAAACGATTACAGATTGTAGACTGCTTCGCACTCTTGGTCTCTTGCATTACCAGGACATCTTAAAGATTTTGTACTACATCAATGAAGCTGTGATGCGCAAATTGATGAAAACATGGGCCTTAAGATGAAAGGAAGTTTACTTGATAAATATCCCTCAATGCACTTGCACTTCATAGGAGAAGTATTATTTATGGGGAACCCATGCAGACAATGATCCCACATTGGAGCCTTCCAACCGTTTACAGTTTGGAGAGATACTTTCGTAATTATTCATTTTGAAGATAGAAAAGGAACTCTTCATACTCGTATTTACATCAATCACTTTATTTTCGTTAAAAATCAAAAGAACAAATTATCGTTAGATTGCTTACCACGTTGAGATAGGAGCCACATGTCCAATAGATCCATATCCAGCATGGCTTGTTAATGGAGCTGCATAACTGGAATATGGGGACGCAGCATATGAACCATGAGCAGCCAATGGAGCAACATATCCCCCAATAGCTGACCCATATCCCGATCCGTATGTAGTTCCATAAGTTCCATATGCAGATCCATATGGAGATGCATAGCTTGCAATTGGTGCGGCTGCATACGATCCATGACCGATCAAAGGAGCAGAATAACTACTGTAACTCTTAATTAATGGAGCAGCAGCAAGTGATGTGGTGTATTTAGCGATTGGAGCTGCGGCATAAGCTGTTGCCAAAGGAGAAACGCCATACGCCGAAGCATAACCGGAATGAGAGGCATATCTTCCTGCATAAGCTGCTGTCAAAGGAGCTGCAGTATATGATGTAGCTAATGGTCCCACCGAGTAGGATGAAGCCAAAGGAGCAGAGATAATAGGAGACGAGTATGCAGATAATTTTGAATACGGAAGAGAAGACGCATAGCCATATGCCGCTGGGGCTGCAACTGCAGAGTATGATTCTCCATGAAGAAGTCCTCCAAGGGTTGATTGGAATGATGCCAAAACAACGAAAAGGATTGCAATCTGAAATTAAAAGAAATAGTTTTAAAAAAGTCACAAAAATCCTTGACTAAACTTACATTTTTGAACATTTTGAAGATTTGCTTGCGATGGACTGTTTAAAGGTATACGGAAGAGTGTGCCATCAACTAAATGACATTTGGCTTTTATACAAAAAAGTACGTCTACTTTCAATTACCGGACCTATGGCAGCAACACCAACAACAAAAGACAAAAACGCACCTCACTAATCCGCCAAACCATGAGTTACTTTTGAAGGTATCGAAAGGTACTCACAATTGGATTTTTTTTTATTATGCGCAAAGTACACTGAGTTATGGCACTAAAGACCTTCCCACCATGCGTAATGGTCACGTTTTTGGCACAGTAAATGTGCTGCACTACCACGAAAATCTTGTCCAACTCTAAACTAACAATCCAACAACAACAACAACAACAACCTTTTAATGAATGACTCACTTTGAAACTGGAACACTAAACACCAGATACCAACTGATCATTTCCTGCCGCCTCAAGCGGTTGCAGAATTCACCTAGGAATAATTGAATCGTGGATACAGACAACGGATTGCAGTAAAAGTTGTTGAACCTAAGGTCGTAGAAGCTATGCCAACGAGGCGGCGGCGACCGATAGTGTCCGCTTTAGTTATGTCATTATGTCTTGATCTTGTGTGCTAATTTCGCTTTCATCGTATTAACGATCGTATAATGATGTATATACCTCATTCTGATCAACAGATGTGCGATTTTCTGTAAACTCCCCGAGACGATTTAATTTGTTTTTTCCTTTTTCTTAATTACAAGGCAATATAATTTTATGAGCGTAATTCAGGAATTCATTGTACACGTATTGTAGAGGTAGATTTGCTGGTAACGATGTCAATTGTTTGGCCTTGAAAGGCATTTGGAACACGAAGCGTGTAATTTGTTTTTAAGTGTATTTAATGTCTTCACTAAAGTGCTGTAATTTAAACAAAGTGTCGAATCACTCGTAGTTGTTAGTTTAAGTAAGAAACTGCATCTGGTCGATCTAAGGTTAGAAGGTAAAATTTGAACTGATTTTCGTGAGAATTTCGAAGGGAAGGTTTAATTTAATTTTCTGAATGATCAAAACACAAAGGCTGGTCAGGGATAAGCTGACTTAAGCTGGCCTCGTAAAGTATGGCATCATATGGTGAGGTAAAAGTCTGAAATTCTTCATATTACTTCGTCAAAAGATAGATCACAAGTCGAAAGCAATCAATCGGAGCTTGAGAATCTACTTGGGACGTTGCAGAGGGGTGTTAAATAGACCACAGTCGTTTCGGACTTTTTCACAACTGATCTTTACTATCTTTCAAAAAATTGATCAACATATTGAAAGTAAGGCTGGCTGAATTCTCAAATCAGAAGTGGCGGAGGCCTCCCAGTAATACACCTATAAGCTCAACATATTTGCTACAACATACGTACTCCTAAGCTACCAATTTAGAGTGATCTGACTAGCCAAATGTAAACTAGCTAAGCCCTTTCATCTTATATTTAATTTTCCTGCTCTTCGGCTAAGTTCCGCATTTCTTTCAGCTCTTTTCTCCTTATTGACGCATCGTCTATACGGTGGGAGTCTAAACAATAGGGTCCCAGGGGTTGAAAAAACTTAGAATCTCAAATCAAACTCAAACACAAATGGCTTTCTGCTTTGACATTTATGTTGTAGATAAATAGAGAATTATCATAGGTAACAACAAACAATAGGGCGATATACAACTGATGAACTCGGATTTATTGTTGCCGCTTATTTTGTTTATTATTTCCCGTCTGTTTGGTAACAGTGGCTTGGATTTTGTTGTCGTTTTTCTGTAGCACGAGTATTTGCGAAAGCATTTAATCGTTTGGTTGAACGTCTCATGTAAACAAGGTCCACTGGAGATATTTTATTTTAGTAATCATTAACTCTTACATACTGACAAAAAATGCTTATATGCTAGCTTAAAATTACTTAACAATCTTATGCTAACTTACTGGTCCCACACAGGCACTCTAAGCTACTCTAAACTCTTATATCTATGTCTTTCGACTTAATTTACATTTTATTCAGGAATATTTACTTTCTATACTAAGGCTAAGAAAAGAATTGTCAACAAAAGACTTAGCATATGGACATGATATTTTATTTTTATGAAAACTTAATATCTAACGATCCACACTGCCGTGTGCGACGTCCCTATTGTAGTTGAGTCGCCTGTTCCCAGCTGTCCGAGCGATATGGAAGATTAATGGGACCGCTGATCTACCCTGGATCAATCCTATCTGATCTAAGTAGAGAAATGCTTCCGGTGGAACAAGGCCGTCAGAGCGCACACTCTCGTGGTAAAGGTAATTGGGGTAGTATGCCTTGCAATGTGCCTTCGAGTCAGGTAATTACGAAGTTGTCCAGTCGTATTAGGTTCGCCCTATTGCAAAGGACCTTATTAGGTCCCAATAAAGGTAGCAGATTACCTTTCCGTCGCATTGAGTTGGCTGCTATAAAACAGTCTCTTTGTAAGGGCAAAAGCGCCTTTAGCTCTGGCTAGAGCAGCATCTACATTTTTGTTAAAATACAGAAACTGATCTAGCCAGATCCCAAGGTATCTGACTACATATCGACAGGCAAGAGGCTGTCCGTGTTGTTCAATGATCGAGAACTTTCGCCAATTTTTTCTGGTATCCCTAGAGGCTCCAGACAACGGCGTCTTAAAAAGAATGGTTTCCGACTTCTGAAAGTTAATTTTCAACTTCCAGTCATTGCAAAATCGTCTTATCATATCGAAGTCACGTTGTAAGAGAGTATTAATGACCTCGATTTTTGGGCCTGTTCTGTACACTATCATGTCGTCTGCGTTAAGTCGAAGGATATACAAAAAAAGATCACAAAGGAAAATCCGCCACCGATTAACGCGCTAACGTATGCACAAGCTGCGTTGCAAGGAAATAAAAAAAGCGGTGTTACGCCAGATCCAGTGGCTCGCGTTTTCTCCATAATTCTCACGACTCTTGAGGAGCAAGGCAGAACAAATAAACTTCTAGTTGAAAATTTGTGCAATCTCGAAAAAGAAATACGTAAAACTCAATTCCAAGCATGAATATGAAACAATTGCTTAAAATATTGACGTGGAACGCAAACGGCCTTATTAAAAAACTCGACGAACTGGTAGTGTTCTTACAAAAAGCCAATATTGACATTTGCTTGATTTCTGAAACTCACTTGAGGAAAGGACCTCGTGTGGAACTAAAGGGATACTGTGCTTATCATGCATACCACCCATCAAAAAATGCCAGAGGCGGATCCCCATTGTTCATTAAAGATTGTATTGAACACTCTATAAATACGAAGATTGAATGCGATGCAATGCAGTTAAGTTCGGTTCGGGTAAAATATAACCACCTGCACTACAACATTGCATTCATTTATTGTCCCCCGCGATGCAAGCTAGAAAAGAATGACTTTAAAGGTATCTTTGATTCACTCGGACCGAATTTGATAATTGGTGGTGACTTTAATTCGAAACATACCTTCTGGGGCTCAAGATGTAATTCAACGAAAGGTAGACAACTCTATGAAGCCGGAATGCAATGTAAAGTTTATTTTTTCTCGACAGGAAAACCAACATATTGGCCTTCGGATATAACAAAGACCCCTGATCTTGTAGACTTCTTTCTCACAAAGGGAGCAGCCAAAATTTCTACAAACATCGAGGAAAGTTATGATCTCTCCTCAGATTACTCACCAGTCATTTTGACACTAAGCATACTCTTAATTAAGAAAGAAGTGGCGCCTAGATTAACTAACAACAAAACTAACTGGGACGGTTTTAGAAATTACTGCAATGAACATATTGTTCTAAACGTGTCGCTAAAAACACAAAACGAAATAGAAGACGAAGTCGACAGATTCATCAAAGTCCTGCAGAACGCTGCCTGGAACAACACTCCAACTCCAAAAAGAAAAGAGAAAGCAAGTAATAAAATAAAATATCCGCCAGAAATAAAAGAACTGGTGAGAGAAAAGAGGAGAGCGCGCAAAAGATGGCAACAATCCCGTGCTCCCCAGCATAAAACATACTTAAACCACTTATGCAACAAGTTGAAGGAAGCAATACGAGATTACAAAAATCGGAATATCTCTACATATCTCGAAGGTCTGACTGCCGAAAGAAGTTCAAATTACTCCCTCTGGAAAGCCATGAAGGGAATCAAAAAGCCTCAAATGCAATTTCCTCCCATAAGAAAAAATAATGACGAATGGGCAAAAGGAGATAAAGAGAAGGCGGGTCTATTTGCCAAGCACCTAGAAGAAACGTTTAAGCCTTTTGATGGACAGGCGTTAACAGGAGGTTCTAATTATATAATTATGGCACCGGACAATTTTAGAATAAAAACAGTATCCCTACGAGAACTTAATCAAGCAATTAAAAAATTGAAAAATAACAAAGCCCCTGGTTATGATTTGATAACAGGTCAAATTCTCAAGGAGTTGCCATAGAAAGCCCTGATCAAACTGCTCCAACTTATAAATGCCGCGCTAAGATTATTAAACGTTCCAAGCCAATGGAAAATTGCCGAAGTTATAATGGTCCCGAAACCAGGCAAATCTCTAAATGAAAAAAAGTCCTACAGACCGATATCGCTCCTGCCGATAATATCTAAAATATTTGAAAAACTCCTATTGAAGCGCTTGCAACCGATCATTGAAGAAAGGCGTCTAATTCCTGATTATCAATTCGGTTTTAGAACTAAGCACTCCACAACTCCTAGAGGGGAAAAAAATATGTTCTAGCGTGTTTCTTGACGTGTCTCAAGCCTTCGATAAGGTATGGCACGAAGGCTTGAACTTAAAGCTAAGTCAGGTTCTTTCGAGAGAGCTGCATACGATTCTGAAATCGTACCTGGAAAACAGAATTTTTCGTGTTAAACATGGCACCGAATACTCGGAATTTAAAGAGATCGCTGCTGGAGTTCCGCAAGGAAGTGTACTTGGTCCGGTATTGTTTTTACTCTATACTCGAGACATACCGGAAGAATCAGGTACCATAGTAGCCACGTTCGCGGACGACACGGTGATACTAGCTACAGATACTTCAGTCGAGTTAGCTACTGGAAGGACAAAGATATGGCGAATTGTTCTCAACGAGACCAAATACCAAGACAAGACCAAGACACTAGATGTAAAACTGAAATGGAAGCCGCATGTTAAGAAGAAACGTGATGAACTTGGAAATAAATTCAGACAAATGTACTGGCTACTAGGAAGACATTCCAAGTTAAACATACATAACAAACTGCTCATCCATAAGCAAGTGAAATATTCTCCAAACCTATCAAAACAAAGTTCCAAGACAAATCGTGAACGCCGCATAGTATATCAGAAACAGTGATATCCACAGAGACATAGGAATAGTTACCGTCGAGGACATAATAATGAACTTTGCCCGCAAACTCCCTATTCGTCTTCATGGTCATTGTAATAATAAAATACTCCAAATTCTGGCTGAGACAAACTTAGTGCGTCGATTACAAAGAATGAGACCATTCGATCTGGCGCGATAAGGACTATCCGCATATAGTAGCGGTACTAACAGGTGCTTTTGCTGGAAAGCTACCTGCCCCACGCGAACGTTATTTGAAACGGAAACTACTTGATAAGGTTACTTAGTGGTAGTCGATAAGAAGGAAGGCGTGTTTTTAGTGAGTAAGAATCTCACACTAAGTGTCTATGAAGATTTTCACACCTACCCATCAAAAAAAAAAAAAAAAAAATGTCGTCTGCGTACGCAATAGTATGGGGAAGTGAACCCGTCAAATCGCTTGTATATATGTTAAATAGGATCGGCGAATTCACCGCGCCTTGCTGAAGACCATTTTTAATTTGAAATATTCCAACAGATGTCACATCACCATTTCTCACGATGAACTGTCTGTTGGTTAGCATATTATAAAGAATGTACAAGAGTGGTTTACTGATCTCCCAGACTAGCCAGCTTGTAGAAAAGCCCCTTTAACCATACAGTGTCGAAAGCCTTTTCCAAGTCAACTAGGCAGGCACCAGTACATTGGTTTTTTTCTTTATTCCATTGGATATCGGACACCAGTTTAGAAGAGGCATGTTACTATATGTTTGTCCTCAACCCACCTAGTCAGAGCTCTATTGATGACTTTTTCGAAAACCTTACTGATATTTGGAAGGAGACTTATCGATCGGAGATTCGCCGGATTGGATATATCCTTTCCCTTTTTGGGGATAAGTTGAACGACCGCCGTTTTCCAATGCGCTGGATAATGTGCATTATTCATTGCATTATTAAACAGGGTGGTATAAATGTCCACCGCTTCTAGAGGAAGATGTCGAAGCACGATGTTCGGAACACCATCGGTCCCCACTGATTTCTTACTTCTGATTGTGTCGAAGATCTCATGGAGTTCTTCCTTCGAAATGAACGGGGGTAGGCCACCTTCTCTGGCAATGACATTATTTGCCATATTTTCGTTGCTGAACCGGGTGAAACCAGAGCCCTCGGATCGCCAGTTCTCTACTTGATTTCGAATATAGAAGTTGTGTACCAAGACACGATTGTCCAGGTCATAATTAGGGCCAATGATATCATTGGCCTTGTATACTTCCTGGAAAGTCGCCCCTATGACCTCAACCTTCTCCTGTGGATCCTCGATCACAAAGAAGTCGTCATCATCAGCGGCCTCATTTGTATCAATGCCTGCTATTGTTAGTAATCGTTCGTTTTCTGTTGTCCGGGCTATTTTAAGACACTGAAGGTCGTTTTGATTTCCTCTCCGAAATAGTTTATTTATTTGCGGGAACATATTCGGGTTGCTGGTGCTTACAGCCCGTACCTTGTTGTTCCAATACAAACTTACAGCAATTCTGTAATTCTCTTTGATTAAATGTTTGAATATTTTTAATCGACGACTTCAGTGTCCTAATCTCTGGGTCTTGTATGTCTGTAAACTGTCTGTACAAGTTTTTAAGTCTTGTCAGATTCTCTACTTTTCTGTAGATGCAGTGCGTCAATAGTAGGATTTCGGAACAGGTCCTCGTTAGTCGTACGTTTTAGGTATTTGTCGATCTCCTCGTTTGACGGTGGATGGAGCGTGTACGAGGAGAGTGCTCTTGATAAGGTTGCGGAGAAACGTTTCCATCGAGTCTTACTGTAGTTGTAAGGATATCTTTGGACAAACTCCTCCAATTCCGCAATTTCGTCGGGAACTGTAATTTCGGGGCTAAAACCGCAATGGTCACTGTCATACACGAATGTGCGCAGACAGTTTAGCGTTTGTAAATTCGTACCTGTCAGTTGTATACGTTCATCGTATAGCAGTAGATCCAAATAGGGCCCGCCTCTTAGACCGAGTCAGTACATAACATCGTGCTGACCCCACCAATCGAATAGTAGGTTCCCCTAGTATTTGGCAAATTAATTCCCCAATCTCTGTGTCTAGCGTTGAAGTCTCCGCGGATTATAAAGTAATTCTCCCCCGATTCCAGTCTCAGAAGTCGAAAAGCGTGTCTGTTATAAATTAAGTGGATTGTGAAGCTTCAGGTGCATAAACAAAGACCAAGTACAGCCGCTCTCCACTGGAGATATCCCAAGAGCACAGTGGTCAAAAACACGAATCTACCGGGACAAATCATTTATTTATTTAATTTTAAATAAAACAAATGAAAATTTTGTTGATTTAAGGACAAACAAAATTTATGATCGCCAGCGTAATAGCCTTGATAATAACAGAGAGCCAATTTTTTTATATCTATGTCTTTGTCATAAGAGCTTGAACCTGAACATTCTTCAGAGGTCAACTCTGATATATCGGTTATCGATACTTCTTCAACCTCTTGTTGTCGATGAAAGCTTACAACTGGATCAGAAGTTATAAGGAGCATGTGGAAAAAATCTTTCATATTGCTGGTTCAATTGAATTACCTTTAATTTAAGAAGAAGAATCGATGAACCGTGTTATAGTACGTTTACACCGAACCGAAAATTTACATTTCGAAATTAAATTTCGGAATTTCATTTCACCGTTTACATTGAACGAAAAACCTTTATATGACAGCTGCTGTCTTCCCACTTCCCCCTTTTTAATACTTTTTTTGGTTGAGGCACATAGTCGTTTGTCGTTACTGATTATAAATATTGGAACAGCTGACTTCTTTCAAAGTTGTTTTTGTAAGCGCTATAACGTGCGCTGAATGACGTGCGGAAAAATGAAAAAAGCTTGTTCGATTTGACATCCTTCTAAATATAGAGACGAAATGCAGCATTTTGCTGAAATTCAACATTTTGAATTGAATTGGATATTGTATGGAACATTTCGACTGAAATGTTGAATTTGTCCGAAATGCTGAATTTCGGGTGGGTGTAAACGTACTATTAGATACTCGTACCATCGTCTGTTGTTCCACTTCTCAGTTTCGGAACATCTACGAGCAATCCTCTCTGAAGCGGTTTTCCATTTGCGTATAAATAGGCAGTTTGTACAAAATGTGCAAACAACACTTAACAAAATAAATCCAAGCGTGGAGTGTCGACAATCCAAAGCGGTAGTTAGCCTTCTCAACTGGTTTCTGTGATGACCTTTCTAGAACTAATTTGTTCATTACTACACCAAAGCTTTGCAAATACAGCAAGTGTGGGAACAACTACCCGTTAGAGCACAACAGAATTTTCCATCAAAAATTTTAACAATACTAGGAGGGGTGAAAAGCAACCTCCTTAGGAATGAAAAAAAGTGTATCCAGGTTTCATCAACAGTTACCAATCGACGCCAAAAGTCCGCCCGATTCCGCATCAGCAAGTCCAAACACTCTGCCGCTGCGGACTTGATCGGTAGTGGAGTTGCGACCACCACGAAACTCTCGAATTTAATATTTAATTTAAATCTGACAAGAGCATTAGCCCCATAATATTTACCCAACTTTTCTTTGGTTTCCTTCGCCGTTTTGCCTCTCAAAAAATAATTTTTTATGAGAGAACGAAAATCGTTTTTGTCCATACTCAACATGATGCCAAACACGTCAGCAACAATCAGCTGTCAAAACAAAACTAAAGACAGTATCACACTGAAATTTGGCATGCCTGCCTAAATATGAACGGACTTTGCAGTAGCAGAGCATTCTGGCGGCCAAGGAGGTTACTTTTCACCCCACCTAGTAAAGACGAATATTCTTCCGAGACACAATCATTTCGGTTGGGGTTAGTTCGTCGATTTGAGCCTGTATTTTGTCTATAAGCTGTTTAGAAATAAGTGCGGTCTCCCCTTCGAAAGCAATATCGCGTTGATGCATGATTAGGGTTGGACCAGAAAATTATATCAGGAGATTTTTAAAATGTTCTAGAGGAACAATAGAAACAGAATACAAATCACAATCGATTTTTCCAGAGTCGGTAAATTTCCGATTGTCCACTTCCATCAAATCCACATTTATAAACCATCTCAATATCAGTCCCAAGTTTAAAACCCGAAAATACCTTAGCTGGAACCACGCTCACAATTAGCCGAATGAAGCGGTTCAACAACGATTCAAGTTTCACTTCTGCCATACTTTCTGTTATGACAATATTCCTGGAATAACACTGCTTTTTTGCTTCCAGTACACTGAAGTAAGGAGAGCAAATTTCAGAATTCCGTTCATTAATATCAATGCAACTGCTTCTTTTGCTAAATAGGGCTATAAGTATGGTAAGGTTGAAACAGAGGTGTATCGTTACTGGGCACCAAAACAGGCCTATCGCGATCCCTGTAGAACCAGTTGAATTTATCGTCAAAGAGCAAAAACCCAACCGATCTTCCTGATAAAACATCCGATTTTTTAACAAAAGCCAAAAAGGCTTTTGAAATCCGTGCCGTCTATTTCCTTAATGTTTTCAAGGAAACATTTTCCTAAGAATTTCTTTCGGCTACGCGATATTGCCTCACATTCACACAGTTTGTGCGATACAATATGTCCTCGACTGCTTGTAGATCGCCACAGAATCTACAAATGTCTGTATCTGTCATTTTGACTCCCTTTGCGTACTTCAGCAAGAGACAGTGTCTTGTCAGGATTCCTGGTAAGTCCTAAGCTTGTCCCTGTTCAGTCTGATTAACTCCCTGGATCGTTTACCGCGAAGAAGTGGCCATAGAACCTTGGATACCCTATGTCCTTCAAGATTCGATCATCTTATATTGGCAGTCCCTCTTACTGCAGAGGGGTTGTTTGATGTTAGCACCCTCACTATCATCGAGTATACCTCCTCTTCTTGCAGGCTAATCCGCTTGTTTATTTCCCTCTATATCCCAGTGTCCTGGCACCCTGCACAGTCTCACGCGTTCACGATTCTGAATGCATAATGCTTTGAGCATCGTGCAACAGCCCCTGACCGTATCAGAGCTGATGTCGGTTTAGCGGCCTGGCTGTCGATATAGATAGCGATATCTCGTCTCATCTGCATTAGCTCAGCCGCCCTAATGACAGCCAGAACCTCTGATTGGAAGACACTACTTGTGCCCAGTAGCCTTATAGGCACGCTTAGATCTGGGTCTTTCGATTACTGCTTCTTTAAATACTCTAGCAGCATCTTTATTTTCTGCTGTTCGCAAACTCTGCTGCAAATAACAACTCAGAACTTTCTTGTAAACTCAAATAGTGAGGTTATCTTACCGCTATCCTTCGTTACACCTGGTGCAAGAAGAGGATAACACCCATTTCCATTGGCTATGTGAGTAAACAAAATTTGCATCTCTGGGGTACTGACAATCCACATGAAATGCACAATGATCCATTGCACCCCCTCAAAGTGACTGTTTGCTGCGAAATTTGCAGTGAAAAAGTGATTGTCTCTTATTTTCTAGGACGCCGGCGGTGGCACCACAGTAACCGACCGAAACTGGTGGGCGCTAGAGACAGATGTCAATCGAGTTTTTCCTGACCTAGACGAAGTTGAGATTGCGATATCGGGAGTAAGGTCACACAAAGCTGCTTGCCTGGTTAGAAACATACACCAGCTCATCTGCAAGATATGGTCAAAAGAAAGCATGCCCAACGAATAGAACCTGAGCATCGTTTGCCCAATCCACAAGAGAGGAGATCACTTTGACTGCGCCAACTATAGGTGAATTAGTCTCCTGAACATCGCCTCCAAAATCTTCTCTGCCGTTTTGCGCAATCGCTTGAAATCGATCATGATCAGCCTGACAGGTCCATATCAGGGTGGTTTCAAGCCAGTGAAGTCTGCCATCGAACAAATCTTCACACTACGGTAGATCTTGGAAAGAACCCTGAAATTCCAGATCGACACCACGACCTATTTGTCGACTTTAAAGCCGCATATAACAGCGTGCACAGGGATGAGCTGTATAATACCGTAGAGTTTTAGCATTCCTAGGAAACTCGTCAGGTTGTGCAGCATGACAATGGAACGAATTAACCGAAGCCTTAAGTGTCAAAAAAGGTTTAAGACAAAGCGACGCAGTGTCATGTGACTTTTTCAACATCGCTTTAGAGAGAATCGTTCAAAATTCATTGACCAATAGAGGGGGAACGATTTTCTACAAGTCTTCGCAGTTGCTTGCGTACGCAGATGATATCGACGTTATTGGACGACGAAGACAGTGAGACGTCAATGAGGACTTCGCAGCTATCGAAGCGGAAGCGGCTAATATTGGTCTTACGGCAAATGAGGAAAACACGAAGTATATGCTGTCATCAAAACATGACTCCCAACATCAAAAACTGATTCAGAGTGTCACAATTGGCAGCTATTGGTATAACTTCGAGGTAGTTTAAAACTTCGTCTGCCTTGGCTCCGCAGTTCCAAGCAGCAACGATAACAGCACGGAAATAAGATGTAGAATTACTCTTGTCAACCGCTGTTCGGTCCCAGAAGGCAAGTTAAACAATCGACTTACTGAAGGAAACACTCGATGAACGCATAATTTCGCATAACAAACATGTAAATTGGACCCCAACATCTTGTAATTTGACGCCTCTTGATTATTTTGCTTGGAGATACGTACAACGATGTGTCTATTCTTGGAAGCCAACATTATTCATGTTATTGAATGCGTACATGAAATGCTTGAGAATATTTATCAGATTCAGCCGTGATGGGCATATGATCGAAGTTGTACTTCAAACTTAGTGTCTTAGTGCTAACTTAAATAGTGATGGGAGTTACAGACGTCTCCTCTTTTAAAATTTTGAGAATCAAAAAGAGGGGATCGCTTGTAAAGTTGTTTATTTTAATTTTGGCAAACCATTTCGCTCGTACACAAACTTCCTTTTGGCTAACATTTCGTTTATTTTTAAAGTGCTCCTGCATACAATCATGTCTGTTTGGCGCTGTCATTCCATTAAATGACATTTTGGACATGTCACACGCCCTCCTTTCACAGCATTCACCAGTCTTTCGAAGTGCATAATATTTGGCAATTCACATTCGACTTCATATCCCCTATCTGTTGCTTAATTTATTTCAATTGAATATTCATTTAGCCAAAGCGGCCTAAATCGACTGAAAAACGTGACCAAAACAGACATCAAATCCATACATCAACACTTAATGGATATCAGTTGTGACGTACAAACGAGGGAAAATGTCCAACGAAAAGCAGGCTCCGCATCAATTACAGACATACTCGTATGTTAGTACATGCGTCACATGTGGAAAAATGAAAATCTTCCAATAATCGTGGAAGGTTAATATATTTCACTTTTATGGAAACATAACAAGCGTTACAGAAGAAGTGATTAAATAACTTAATATTGTGATTCAAGAGTATCTCAAGAATTCTAATTAATAATAGGATTGTGGAGGATTGCCTTGTGAATGATGATGACCGTAGTCAATTGTAGACACTGGTTCCAATGGTCCAGCTGGTATCGGGTACCCTAGGGGAGTTCTGTGAATTTTACTTAGCACAATTGGATGATGGTAGGTAACTGGTGCTAAGTATGTAGCAGGCTGTGCAGGTGGATTATAAGCTGGCGCCCTATACACAGCAGGTGGACTATACAGAGCTGTTTGTCCGTACGCTGTAGGCTGGCTATAACCAGTAGGCTGACTGTAGCCAGTAGGCTGGTTGTAAGCGCTGTGGCTATAAGTAGAAGGTTGACTATATGCTGGTGGCGCTGCTGGTTGAACATGTCTAGCTGATTGGATCACTTCTTCCTGATCCACATCCTGTGGGTGAGCAAGACTACAATCATGCTGTAGTTGACTGGGGCTTAGGGCAGCAATAGCGGCTGCAATTCGATGGTGAAGTGGTAAGTTCACAGTGTAGGACGGAGCTCCTCGAGCTCTTTGAATATAATCATTTACGATTGAAGGATGAATCACACTTCCCTGTAATGTTCCAGCCAAAGTGAAGATAGTCATAACTGTTATCTAAATTTTAAACCAAGGAAGATAAAACAATGAAAAATTAGACGATAAGGACTGCAGTACATTACCATTAAATGTGCCATGTTAAAGATACGTAGATCGGTTGTTGCTTATGGGATTATGAGTTGTGGTCAAGTGCGCCAATTGCATTCATAATTTCTCCTTTTATACCAATATGCCATGCAGATTCACTTTCTAAAGTGCCAGCTTAAGCCAATTGGATCCATCGTCGAACTCATCCTTCTACTCATCACTTTTTTAGTAAAATTGACAGGTTCATCGAGATGAAATAAGTTGTATCTGTGGCGCTTCTGGGTTATGCATCCGATTCATTATTTCAGACATCATTGATCATGTCGGAGTAGCAATCTGATTACCTGGTTCAGTTCTTTTTGTGTACAATCTGAAAGTACAAGTGTCAATTCACCGTAAATATGATTAAATGGTTTTCGGTGATTATGTAAATATCGTTTATATTGGTACACTGATGAGTTTTCTCTGGTTTCCATGGTCTCCAGAGAAGGCGAAGACATATTCATGATGGCAGTATGTATAAAGTTTGAGTGCAAAAATTGTTGTGTAATTTTTTTGGGTTGAACCTTTTCAGGTATGTAAATATCTGCGCATCTTTCGGAAGATACGATATACAAGTGTGCCTAAGAGAGAGTTCTACAGTTCCTAAGAAAAATTAGTACCATTATTTGTGAATTTAACTGGAAACCAAAGACTAACAGGAGAAATGCCTAACTGTCATCACAATAAGGATTCAAAGAAGTGATTTCTTATGTATCTACAAGATAAGAGTGATAAAAGCAAAGATATCCCACAAAGATACTTAATTCCCACATTTTTTTGTTGAGAGCTACCAAGACTACGTAAGGTTAGGTTAGAGTGACTGTTAAAGAAATACCAACTAATTTGGTTGCCTCAGTCAACAAGCTTCTCCAGCCAGCTCGATCCCTGGCTAGCTGCCTCCAGTTTCGCACGCTAAGTTGGCTGAGGTCCTCTTCCACTTGCGTGCGCCACCTAAGTCTTGGCCTTCCTCTACTGCGCTGTCCCTCGGGAGTGGATTCGAAGACTTTTCGGACCGGAGCATTGGTGTCCATGCACTCTACATGACCCAGCCATCTCAGTCTTTGGATCTTCACTCTTCTGGCTAGGTCCATGTCGCTGTACAGTCCATACAGTTCGTCGTTGTATCTCCTCCTCCACTCACCGTCAATGCAGACGGGACCGAAGATCGCCCGAAGAATTTTTCTCTCGAAGCAACCAAGAACACCCTCATCCATTTCTGATAATGTTCATGCCTCTGCGCCATAGAGCAGGACCGGGATTATTAAAGTCTTATAAAGGGTGACTTTTGTTGTCTGATAGAGGGCTTTGCTACTCAATTGCCTTCTTAACCCAAAGAAACAGCGGTTGGCAAGAGTTATTCTTCGCTTGATCTCAGCGCTGGTGTCGTTGTCTGTATTTATAGCAGAGCCTTAGTCCTTAACTACTACCTCAAAGTTATATCTGTCGAGGGTGACATTCTGTCCGAGACGTCGGTGTTGGTTGTTCTTTTTGCTTGACAGCATATACTTGGTCTTGCCCTCATTGATCGCTAAACCCATTTTCGCCGCTTCTGTCTCAATACTCGCGAAAGCGCCACTGACATCACGCTGCTTTCTCTCGATTATGTCAATATCGTCGGCGTATGCGAGTAGTTGGACGGACTTTTGAAAGATAGTGCCTCTTGTGTTTGCTCGTGAGTTTTGCACTATTCTTTCAAGTATGATGTTGAAAAAATCGCATAACAGCGCATCGCCTTGTCTAAATCCTTTCTGGACATCAAAGGTCTCGGTGAGATCTTTACTGACCTTGATGGAGCAGCGTGCATTCTCCATCGTCACCTGCACTGAAATAGATGACACCTTTTATAATTTTGAGATATTTGTGTTCAGAAGGAGCAAACATTTAGAGCCATTTCGGATCCAGCTTTGGTCAGATTTGTTGGCTAAACATTTTGACCCAACAGCCCACCCAAGGATTGTTCTTCTGTTGATACCCAGCTTTAGAATTTATTTGCTCGAAGTGATATACCGACAATTCCTTTCCATGTAGGATGGGTATAGGAGTTCCAATTTCGCCAAGTTCGTCTGCCCAACAGTGTCCTGGAATATCTGTTTGCCCTTGCACACAACATTGAGGAATTTTGAAGAGAGGTGATGAGCAGTCTAGATGGTTTGGGATCTGAAAACGACTTGACTATCCGAAAAGATGTGGATATCCTATACACATTCAAGTACATATTTCTTGAGCCAGTATATGGTTTTCTAAATTGCCAAAATATCTGCCTGAAATATCCTACAGTAATTTGAAAGGCAGAAGAAGAGGCAACAATTAAGCCAATCTCTTCATCCGTACAAAAATGGACTGACTAAAAGTCACTGTCAGGTCACCGTTAGGACATAATGTAGTCAATGTTTGGTCACTGCCTAGTTGCTTTAAGGCCTGCTAAAAATATTGGGGGATGTGAATTGAAGAAGAACATCCAATGCAACGCAGGGACTAATGCGTTAGACTCCTGTAAGTTTGCTGCAGTCGATTGCTTTGTATCAGGTAGTCCACCCGACAACCACTCCGTAGGTGGGTATCGGTCTTATAATCGAGACAAATCGCTAGAGGCTCCATTTGTTTCCAATAATTTTTTTGAGAGAGAGTAAAGCTACTCTTGCCTTTCTTGAAAATTAGGGCCCAGCTTAGCTTCCTGTCGAAAATTGGATCTAGATTTTTCGCTGTGCCAGAGAAATCTAAGATGGTACCGTTGATTGAGTGAGGACTTCGATCGAATTTTTGTATTTCCTAGAAAAGAGAACATGATCAGTTCCCAACCCACAGCTAATCTGTGTTGGATTTAAGATATTTTCCTGAGGCTATGGCGACGTCATCCACGTAGGCAACCGCCCTCATACCACCCGCTTCCAGGTATATCAGCAGTTCATTGACCACTAAGTTCCAGAGAAGGTGTAAAAGAATACCAGCTTGCTTTGCTGACACCACTTTTGGCAGGAGCCCCACCTAGGTTAGAGTTGATTCTCCTGCTTTTTTAGCAAGAAGCTGAGTTAACAGCGCTGACGTGATTGCAAATGTGTTGACGATCTGAAAAGCACATTCTTTTTCCAGGAACGTGACCATTATATACTATCTATGGGGCAAGAATCGTTTAATGTGACTAGTACATGCAGAGTCATTTCCGCACACTTTCTTTACGATGCCGGGATGCCGAGCCATGAACAAAAGTCATGAATGAATACGGGATCGTATATGGATATCAATCAATTGCTCTGGAGTTTTCATAAGAGATGATGGTAGACTAACTAATAGATCTGAGATATTTTTGGACGACATGCGAGCATTTCGAGCCTTTGAGGATGAAAACTACATTTATTCCTCTTCATGACAGGGAAGAGCAGCTCCTCATATTATTCTGAAGCGATGGTAGGATAATATCAAAGAATGTAGGTCGGCAAATATTACATCGTCCGGCCGAGTAGACTTGTATGTTTTCAAACTATGAAGCGCCACTTGTGACCAGACCGTCAATTTTTATCGCAGCTGCAGTAGTCCTTGTAAAAGTGGCTGTCCATTAACAAGTAATTCGTCATTTGATGTCGTCCAAAGACCATAGGTTATTTTCAAACAGCTAGGCATCGAAGGACCTGTTGAGAGGATTTACCCTAGCCGTGACACTAGCTTTACATCTTATCTTATCACAGAATAACCTACAGGATTGTCGCTTTGCTTCCCTAAGTTGTTTTTTATGTAGGCCGTAATTTTTCTAGTGCTTTTGTGCGTTGATATTCACCAGTGCGGTTTTTGCTTACTCTATGAGAATAAGTAAATAAGGTCTTCGTCTCTGTGCTATTTGATCTCATTCGATTTCGCTTTAAAACCAATGCAGTTATACGCCAATCGCATGCTCTTCCTTTTGATATACATGCCCTGACTGAAACCAACCTGTTTCCCTACATACAGGAATTATTTGGCCATACTTTCAATGTTTTTCGCGACAACGATCCTAACCGCCCTAATGATAATTCCTGCTATCGAGCTGTCCTACTGGCTATCCATAATAACATTGACGCTTCTTCAATTAACTTTTCCTCCAGCCTTTCCCACCAGCTCAACCTATCGAATCCTTACAACTTGCTATCGATGCGATCGTCCATTTAATTGATCTGTCTGACTCTACTGATGATATCCTAATTTTCGGCGACTTAAATCTTCCTCAGCTACAGTGGGCTCCATCAGATGATCAATCGTTTTTCATTGATGCAAATCCCAGCTCAGCTAAGAAATGCCTCTTCTTTGATCGCTTACAGACTAAAGTTTATGCCAAGTCAGCGGAATATCCAAGTACATGGGCAGGTAATCAGACATTATTTTCACAACAGGTTCAATTAACTCCTCAGTCTCATTTTGCTCCCTATCTCTCTCACAACTGACAACTACCACCCTTCCCACAACTCTCTAATACTACGATTTCATGAAGCAAAAATTCTTAAAATCAGTGACTCTTTCAGCGGCTTCCCATTTAACTTTCACAACCTAACTATAATTTGGTTACCACCTTCTTAAATCAGTCCTTCACTAACGACTCCTTTGTACCAGATCAATCCCACCTACTGAACTTCACCAAAGGCCCATTTCTGTCACAAACCTTGGACACATCTCTTATCGAATATAATTTACACCAACTTAATGACGAATACACACTCGGCCCAGATGGTCTCCCTGACATATTTGCTCTCCTCTCTTTCCCTTCCCCTTTCTATACCCTTTCGTCTATCGCTTTCACAAGGATCCACAAGAAGGATCAAAGAATGATATAACCAACTATCGAGCCATCGCTGAACTCTTCGATTTTTCCAATGAAAATAACTTATCTCCCATAAAAAACATGGCTTCCTGAAGGTCAGGCCAATCACGACAAACCTCGTTGAATTTGTATCCTTTGACCTCTCAGATCTAGATAATGGTAATGAAGTCGATGTAATTGCAACCGATTTCAGCAAAGCCTTCAATAAGATCTCCCATCACTTAATACTCTTCAAATTGTCTGGTTTTGGCTTTGAAAGTATTCTGTTAAAATGGATATCCACCTGGAAAACCATTCTTACAATGTTTGTTTTAGGTCAGCCCATCCGGCTCCATTTTTTGGCTACCTCTGGAGTTCCACAAGGCAGCCATTTAGGTCCTCTTCTTTTTGTATTAACTAATGAGTTTACCAATAAGGACTTGACAACATTTTTTTTAAATAAAACGCAGACCATTTGAGATATTTCAAAAACTTTATTTTCGGCTTGAAGTACAATCAAAAAATTTATGAATGGAACTCGACTTCGTTCGTATGGCCACCGTGGGCACGTTTCGAGCGGTCGATTTGTTGGATCCAATTTTCAACGACTCGGCCAAACATTTCGGCCGAAACGGCCGCTATTTCGCGGTCAATGTTGGCTCTGAGCTCTTCCAACGTCATCGGCTTGCTGGCATAAGCCAATGACTTAACGTAGCCCCACAGCAAATAGTCAAGCGGCGTTAAATCGCAACGAACAAGGCGGCCAATCGACAGGCCCATTTCTTGAAATAACACGCTCACCATACCTACTCTTCAATAAATCGATTGTAACGTGTTCTGTGTGGCTTGTGGCAGCACCATCCTGTTGAAACCGCATGTAGTCCAAGTCCATATCTTCCAATTCGGGCCAAAAATAATCGGTGATCATGGCGCGACAACGCTGACCATTCACAGTAACGTGACGATCGTTATCGTCGACGAAAAAATATGGCCCAATAACGCCGCCGGCATGCAAACCGCACCAAACAGTTATTTTTTGTGGATGAAGTGGTGATCCATGAAGCACATGTGGATTTTCACCCAGCCAATAACGCATATTTTGCTTATTGACAAAGCCATTAGGCCAGAAATGAACTGTGTCGCTTAGGATGATTTTTCGATGAAATTCACCATCTTGGCGCATCTTCTACAGAGCAAAATCGGAGAACGTACGTCGCTTCAAATGGTCCATCGGCTTCAGTTCTTGAGTACGCAAAATACGCCATAATGTGGTCTGAACGATGCCCAATTCTTGAGAACGCCGTGGAATTGACTGATTTGGATCGTTTCCTACGGACGCCTGATCGGCAGCGATATTTTCGACACTTTGACCAACCCGTTGTCTCACTGACACGGTAACATCACACAACGGATATGTAGACTCAAATTTTTGCACTAAACTTGTTATTGCCTGTCTACTAGGGCGAGAATTACGACCGAAAATTGGAATTAACGCTCTTAAAGTTGCAGTCACCGACTCTAAATTTCGGTAGCAAATTTTTATAATTTGCAGACGTTGTTCAGTCGTGTACTTTACCATGATGAAAATGTTGAGTTTACTGAATAAATTAACAGTGACAGTTTGATGATTAGTGAAAGAGTGCGTTCACAAATTAAATTCAAAGTTGTCAAGTCCCTATTGGAAAAACCGATTTAAACGATATCGAAAGGATCACAAAACGCTCGTCTGTCTTCCTTTACGCCGGCAATACCAGATTTCTCAAAACCGCATAAGTCCTTGCTCCATTAACAAGACCTTGATAGGTTTTCGATTGTTTAGAACTTAATATCGCCAAACGGCAATTCATAACTTTTTCACATAAGCGGCACCAATCTCCCCTTCAACTATACCTTCTCAACAACCAATAACCTCCTCCGTTCAATCCTAATAAGACCTCGGCATTTTGTGTGATAAGGAGCTCAACATCCGCTTACATGTGCATGAGATAATCCTTAAAGCCAACTCGATGGTAGGTTTTGTAAAACGGTGGTCCAGAGAACTCAACAACCCATACGTGACCAGGTCTATCTACAATATATTACCTTTGTTCGCTCCCTCCTAGAGTACGCCAGTCAAGTGTGGTCCCCTTACCTCGTCTCTTCTATTTACCAACCCACCACACCGCCTATGGTTCTACGATGCTACGAAAGGAAAAGAATCAGCCAATTAAACCCCCAAGTGAAATATTGAACTACTTTCTATATGGACAGCATTAGAATCATCACTTTGAACCATTTACCTTATCTTTATATGGGCTCTGCCATCGCGAGTATAAAGTGGCAAACAGACTAAAGTAAGCCTTGAAATTAAATAGGTTTACACTTCTGTTCGCCACAACGACAAGAGCGCCTCATGTTTTTCTTTTTTGCTGTTGTCTCTTAAGGGAACAATGTTTTTCTGACTTTGGCAGCCCTAAAAGAGTCGACTACAACTAAGGGTCGTTAATGAATTCACTATGGATGGACGTTGCTCAGTATAATTATTTTAGATTAGTTAAATGTTTGCGAAGTAAAAGTGTTGCTTATCTCTCTTCTTTACGTGAACGTAATTATTCCCAAGATACTTGTTTATTTGCAAACATCTCCGATTTGGACCATCAACATTTAATGTATCTAACTGACTAATGAATCCATCTTCAAGATGAGAAAGCACTATGATACGAGACTTCCTGTAAACTAGTCTTTGACAACCACCATATGATGTTGTAATACAAACTTGTTAACTGCTCTTATAATTTGAATACGTATCCATAAAGAAGTATACGCGTACATAGCCCGAAGACACATATAACAATTAAAACAACCTGCCAAGTTTAGTTTTCCTTTACAATTGTTTTATTGGTTTTGTTGTCTTGAAATTCATGAGAAAACAGTCTAATGAAATTCTCCGCATCAAGGCTATATGCAGAGGCATCATTAGCACTTTTACCCTCCTCATCATCATCGACCAAGTCCAAATATCGAACGGAACCAATGCTTTTGCCAATGTTTTTTTCATTCAATCCCTTCAGAGCATATGGTGCATGAGGCAAAGCAGAAGGCAGCGCATTATAAGCGCTAAATGCACCATAACCTATAGGCACGGATACGGTGTACAATTGGAAATTTAGTTTCTTCTTGCCAATATGTCTAGCCAATGATGTTCGCGTACAAAGCAATAACTCCAGAACGATGACAAGATGAACAGTCTATAACGATGTTTACATTTAAATAAATATTTACGAGTATGTAGTATGAAATTACCTTCAACAGCAATGCTAACTTCATGTTCCAGTTGGCAAAATAGTCAGCATTTTGTCTCTGCATTTATAGGTTTCCTAAGTTTTGTCCAAAGAAATGGCAATTCAATCAAAACGACAAAAAGAAACTACAACTTTCTAAACATTTCACTTTCGCAGGCCTGATCGTTAAGGTTACAACGAAAGATACGATCTATCTCTGGCACCATTCTGAATGAATTTCGATTCCGCCGTTAATGGAGTCTAATGAATGCAAGATTTTTGGCAAAAACAATTCCCCAGACTAACAGAGTTTTTCTCCGTATTAATATTCATGAAAACATTTTTCACATTCTAGAAAAATTTATGAGATGGCTAAGTCATTTTGAAACGAAGATGGCTAGCAAAAAATTATGCAGGTAATAAATTTCATAAGATTTTCGATTATTCGATCATGCAGAGATCAATGGTAGATGGTTAGTCAATGAAACCAGTAGACATTTGTTACGATGGCTGTTTTGAATCCAATTAAATGTTTTTATTTTGTGTCTATGGGGCAGCATGGTCGGTTTAAACCACAGGTGGGCCATTGTATACACGATTAGGTTATTGACTATCGCACTAACAAAGATTATTTAACTATTATCTGCCTATAAAATATTTTTTTTTCGAGTAGATACATCGTAGCTCAGCCAACACAATGGATTATGGAGAGTTGTTTTTCGTATAAATAACCATACTGTTATAGATCCAACACAAAACTTGGTCCTAACTGAATAAAAACGAGGATATAACATAAGTTTTAAGTTGATACAATATTTCATTCAAATTTAACGACGAATAATTAGTAACTAAGTAATTTAATGTGCGGTGCGCGCGTGCGGTCGATTCCCCAAATCTCGTTTCTATATGAACTAGCGATGACATTGGAATGTGGCTGTTAGCTACAAACATCGCTGAAAGAGTGATGATGAGGTGATGATGATTGGTTGTAGGTGAGGCCACTTTAAAAATCTGTGACATAGATGCAACGAAGCTGAGTCATTTATATCGGCCTGGTTTAATGACTTGATGATCAGATCGTGTCGTTGGCGATATTTAATTTTCACAAAGTTCTTTTGCAATAAACGCTGACCAAAGTCTATCCGTAGAGATATTTTTCGATCATCCTCGAACACTTTAATGGAAAAACTGTTTACATTTATTAAATACCGCATAAGGTCCCTCGTAACAAAACGGTGTTGGAATCGTTATTGCAGCGGATCTTCTAAGCAACATCGTTGGTATCTTGAAAATAAGCGACCGCTTGATGAGTGTTAAACTCGTCATACACAATGAAACGTGGAACATTGTTAGCGCGTACGCCCCACAAAATGGATGCGACCAATCGGAAAAAGATACATTTTGGTTAGAGTTCGGGAATTTGCTTAGAAATATACCTATCGATGAGATGCTCTTCGTAGGCGGGCCACGTCGGAGCAACAAATGTTGATTATGAGGACTGCCACGGCGGTAAAGGCTTTGGAACCAGAAATTCAGCTGGCGAAGACATCCTTGTAGCATGTAGGGCTTACGGCTTAACCGTCTTAAATACAATGTTTATTAAACATCAACGACATCTTATCACCTATAGCAGCGGAGGCCACGAAACGCAAATAGATTATCACCTCTGCAAAATGTCGATGAGAAATCGTGTTAAGGAGAATACTTGGAGAATCGCTAGTAAGCCAACACCGTCTGCTCATTACAGAATTTTTCACAGCGGAACCACCGAAAACACGGGCATCGTTTGGAAAGCCAAAAATCCGGTGGTATAATCTATCGAAGGAACGAAGCGCAAGATTTATCGCACTGGCTAAAGAAGTACTTCAAAATATAAATGGTATCGCAGACTCACTTAGCCCGCAAGAAATGTGGAACAGCATGCACGAGGAATGCATAACACTCGCAAAGTCCCATCTGGGGACTATATCGAAATACCATCACGTCGGCAAAGAAACATGGTGGTGGAATGACGAAACCAAACGAGCTGTGGCCGACAAGAAGAGTGCATTCCAAGCGTGGACAAAATGCGATCGGAGCGACGATATCGAAAAAGCTCGACTGGCTCTTGAATACGAGCGTCTTAAAAAGATCGCAAAGAAAGTCTTGGCTCGAACTCGAGCGGCAGAAGCGGAAAACCTGTACCAGGAGATGGAACAAATATCCTCACGATCGGCGGATAGAGGACAAGCTATCCAAGAAGTTCAAACGTCGTACAGTACTAAAACGCCAAATATTTTTAAGCTCGCTGCACAGAGGAGAAAAAATTCAATGGAAATAACCTCGCCGAAATACATCAAAAACGCAGACGGTCGCTTATTAACAAATCAAAAGGAAATTTGTGACCGGTGGCTTGAATACTGCAAGGAGTTGCTTAACAAACAGTTTCCACGTGATATCGTGCCGACAGCTGGTCTATTCGAGGAGGAAGTTTCGAACTTTTCAATCGAAGAAATAAGTATAGCAATTGGAAAAATGAAGCCGGGGAAAGCGGTGGGACCAGCCAGACCAAGCTCGATAATAGCCACTGTGGATTTGTTGAAGGAAGATCGACGGTGGACGCTATCCAAAGCCTACGAATAATAATGGAAAAGCACCGAGATTCGTCTAAGGACTTACACATGGTATTTATCGACCTCGAGAAAGCATTCGATCGAGTGCCTAGGGATCTCATATGGGCCGCCCTGAGGTCTCAAAACGTACCGGAAACGTATGTTAGAATAATACAAGACATATACGGAAACGTGAAAACTGCGGTTAAAAGCTCTGCTGGACTAACGAGAGAATTTCCAGTTAATGTCGGATGATGCATCAAGTAAGCATACTTAGCCCTTTCCTCTTTAACGTAGTATTCGACTATCTTTTTAAAGACTGCATGCGCGAAGCAAATATAACGCCAATTCTCTTCGCTGACGACGCAGTTATACTTAGCGATAACGTCGAAGACTTACAGAATGCCTTAGATTCATGGAGAAATGCGCTAGAGAGAAACGGGTTTAAAATAAGTCGTTCAAAGACGGAGCATTTGACGTGCTCATTTGCGCATCCATTGCGACCTGTTCCGGATATAATGTTAGACGGAATAGTTCTTCCGAAAAGCATTATCTTTAAGTACTTAGGATCAATCGGTAACATGGAAGCGAAATGTGATGACTACGTAAACCACAGAGTGAGTGTGGGATGGATGAAATGGCGGGAAAATTCGGGAATCTTTTGCGACCGAAAACCGACCGATTAAAGGGGAAACTCTACACCACTGTTGTTCGACCAGATCTTATGTACGGTTCACAGTGCTGGACAATGTACGAATATGACGGCAGCGGAAATGAAAATGTTAAGGATGTCTAGTGGAGTCACTAAACGCGGTTGCATTAGATCTACGCGTATAAGAGGAAGTCTACATATAAAGAATTCGGTAACCGAACAGCTTGAGGCGAATAGAATAAGCTGGTATTGCCACGTTCAAAGAAGATCTGCGGAAAATCCGGTTAAAAAGGCACTATCAACTACGGTCACTCCAACTGTAAGAAAACGAGGTCGGAAAAGAATTCCTGGATTTCTCAGATGGCAAATGCGCAACAACGCCTGGGGCTAACCACTGAAGCAATCCAGGACAGAGCATTATGTAGACGCGTTCTGCGGTCTGCGACATTAGCCAACCCCATAAGCAGAGCAGCAGCGATGCAGTAAAAATGGGAAACTCGTTACGCATAAGTTCGTATAACGAGGAAAGGGTTAATAAAAGGATAAGAAGAAGAAGGTCCCTCGTAAGGACCTATTAACCGGCCTTTAACTTGGTCATATTCACACATGGCTGCAGGTCTGAAGATTTGGACGTACAAAAAAATTTTTTTTAATTTTCCTTGTGTGTAACGGGAGTCAGGCTCAATGTGTACATTGATCTCCTTAAATTTTTCATGGATTCGGTGTCGGTTGAGCTGACTGGTTTCGGATGTAAGTACTCACCGGGAAGCTTGCGTTTTTCTAAATAGACCATCTCAGCTGGCATATTTATTGCTCTTCTTTTCACCGTCGCATGCGTCGACAACAAGTTGCACTGGTTCTCGTGTGCACACCATTTGATTGACGTTTTGAACTTTCTGTGCCATCACCGAATTATCCCGTTCGCTTATAGATAGTAAGGAGTTATTTTTAAATAATTAGTATTTAAGAACGTGCGCAGGTTAACAGCATACTGCAACTGTTTTGTCACTAATTCCGGAAAAATAAGTCGCAGCGAACCTTTGAAAGTTGGGAACCTCAAGAACAAGAAGCCGCAACTAATTCCCCGCCAAATAAGCTCAAAGCGAAATGTTCCTCAAGGAGTGATTAAAACAAGAGGTATGGGACCTCTGACACCCTGGCTAGACAAGGAAGGTATACTTACAGTCGGGAAAGGATTTAAACATGCAGACCTTACCTTTGGACAACGAAATCCGGTGATATTGGAACCAAGTCATCACCTTACCAGACTGATCTTTCGATAAGTTCACGCTGCAACACTTCATGGCGGGATACCTACGAAATAAATTTTGGATATTCGGCCGTAGAAGAGCGGTTAAAAGGCAAATACACGAATGCATTATCTGCTTCAGATTTCGCGGCAAAGCTGGTTGTCAACTCACGGGGGACCTACGTCACAAAGAGTACGTGTGTCAAAGCCAATCAAGCACACAGGGGCCAATCGGGATTCGGACATGGAAAGGTCATGGAGCTGGATATCTATGCCTTTGCACAAAAGCTGTTCATTTGGAAGCCGTCACCGAACTTACGACTCAGGCGTTCTTGGTGGAATTTGGTAGATTCGCAGCACGACGAGGAGTATGCTGCCAACTGTACAGCGGAGTTATGTCGCTTGATGACAAATATGTACGGCATTTGACTGCGAGGAAATAGCAGAAATGTTAGCCAACCAAGGAACACGGTGGAACTTTATTCTACCAGATTTCCCACATTTTGGAGGTTTATAGGAAGCCGGTCTAAGGAGTATAAAGCATCACTTAAAATGAGTTGTTGGGATCGGAACCCTGACGTATGAAGAGCTCACCATACTTTTGACACAAAAAAAGCGTGTTTTAATTTGAGACTTTTATGCCCGTTATTCAAAGACCCAGACGACTTCAGAGTTTATACTCCAGCTCATTGTCTCATTGGCGAAGACCGTTACAGTTCCGGAACCAGACCATCCGCCACACCAAACAAATTATAACAACCGATGGAAGGCAATTCAAATACGAATGCAGACCTTTTTGAAACAGTGACAAGAAGAATATCTCACCCGATAGCAACAAAGGTCAAAATGGCTGAAACCCCAACCGAAACTCAACAAAGGAGAGCTGATTTTGCTTAAAGGTGAAAGCCTCGGAAAGATTGGCGAAACATACCCTGATCATTTTGGATCCATGAATCTCCTCATCAATAGATAAAGAATTACCTTTGAGGACGTTCAATTCAAATGTTTTGGACTATTTCAAGTCCAATATCCACAAAACAAATGCTGGTGTGCCACAAGGCTCCGTTTTCTTAACAATCTTTATCAGTGATCTCCTGTTTGATAATTCTAATCCAATATATTGGATTTTATAAACGACAGTATATTTGTTCCCGAACTAACGCGCCTGCTCGTTGACTACAGAACGAGAGTGACAGCGTTTGCTATGATCACCAAATTGTAATATATAAAGCATAGCTTATTAGGGAACAACGTAGAATTTAATGCCATTGTACTAAAACACAATGCTCCCTGAGGAACACCCAACCATCGTTCTTGCATCGTTGAAACCGAACAACTTGCTATTCTCGGTATTTGTGTTGGAACAACCAAATATGAGATGTTGAAAAAATGGTACGAAATGTATCTGTACATGCTAGAAAGGATTCAAAACCGTACGATAAAGCTAAGGTGATATTATATTACACAATAAAGACACCCTTGAACGCCGACGTTATGCCTCCTTATTCTATTACTATTTTCATCAGCAGTGCTCCAATGAAAAAGCCAGAAGCATTCGACCCTTTCAAACCTTCAACCGTAACGTCCGTCTCGCTATGGATTCTCATCAGTACTAGGATTTACTCTAAAATATCGTGAATCTCTTCTAAACATTTCAAACATTTAAAACCAACCTACATCGGTACCTCTAATTTTCTATAATTTTCTTTCACCCGAAGATTCGGGATGTCACCCGTTGCTGGCTAGCATTTGGTCCTGACGTCGGTCATCGAAAGCGTCGTAGGTTTCTTGTTGCCTCTTTCTAACGCTAGAACCAATCTGAAATATTACTGCAGATATCACGAGCTGCTTCGAGTCAAGTTTTATTCAGTAGAGTTTTTCATGTTGGCAGCGATGACTTTCATTGATAACACAGGAGGTGGCTGTCAATAAATGTTCTCATGGGATATCGCATTACTGTCGCTATTTCGACTAAAAGACGAAGTGGTTTTCCAAGATTGGGATGAGTAGAGAATATTTGGTCTTACTTTACGTAAGTAGAGGTATACACAGAACCATATCCTCAAACTTCTAGTTTATAGAACTAGTAGTTGTGACCTATTTTCTCGATCGACCTTAGGGTACTCTCCAGAACCCAGAAATCAAATTTCAAGCAAAAGCCTTGTGGAACAATTTACCGACACTTAACATACAACAATGACCATTCTGCATCACGACTTTTCCACAAAATGTACTTAACCATCGTTGATTCCCATATTATTGGAGCAAACAGTCTCATAACCACCACCTCCTTAGCCAGTCATTATCTAATCCAAGATGCCATAATAAATCGAACACGAAAAGTCATATACCGTGCACCGCACCCAACTGATTACGTGTACAGTACATACTCATACTCGTACTCCGCACGCTAGCCAGCCAAATCCAGTCCCAGTTACACATTAGAAGCCCACAAATGAAACATTGGCAACAAGAGATTCAGATTTTCAAACCAGACTTGTCCAGGAGCAAGAAATTAGGTGTGCACCCGAAATGGGAATGCGGGGATCCGCATTTGGTTGCCCGACAAGTGGCATTTCGGTTAAGTAATTGGTTTAATGTGGCTAGCATTGGTGAAATGGCTTTAAAATGGTTCAAACGGACAAAAGTTTGTGCTGATTAACTAGACGATGATGGGGACTATATCAAGTAAAAGATATCGCGCAACTAACGTGTTTGTTTTTTGTTTGTTTGTTAGTTTATGCATGCGCATATGGAACAGATTGTACGCAGTGGATAGAAGTACGACTACGAAGTTATGGTGACAAAGTGCGATTCCTAGTTATGTCCACATTTAACAAGGAAAGTGGCATAATTCTGTTTTGAGGGTATAAAATAGATAAGATGTTCCATCAATGATATCATTCAACAGTTATCCATCATTAAGAGGTGTTCCATCATCGACATTAATTCCATCAAAATGAGTATCCGATATGTGAGTATTTACATGGATTTCATCGAAGGATCAGACTAAGGACTAAGGGGTCGTATTTTCATTTCTAGATTGCTGCAACAATAACTTTATTGGCTTGTGTTCATTCCAGTCTGGGTGGATTCTTAGGTGGTTATGGTGGCTATGGTGGTCATGGATATGGTGGCCATGGTTACGGTGGATACGGACTAGGTCATGGAATTGGTATTACGACTAGCTATGTCGCACCTACGATCACTAAGATTTCGACACCAATTATATCTGCACCCATCAGTCATGGTATTGGGTATGGACACTATGGATATGGAGGACATGGCATTGGATATGGCTATGGACATGGCTATGGGCATGGATATGGACATGGTTATGGACATGGTGTTGGATTTGCTGCTCCTGTGGCCGTGGCAGCTCCTGTAGCTGTTGCTGCTCCTATTGTGAAAGTTGCTGCTGCTCCCATTGTTAAGATAGCTGCCGCTCCTATTGTTAAAGTTGCCAGTATTGGGCATGGTTATGGTGGACTTGGCCATGGCTATTTGGGCGGGTATGGAGGATATGGCCATGGATGGTAAGGCGTTTTGATAGACTGCATTCTAAAACGACTGTTTTTCTCTTAATGAGATTATTCTTTAATAAATTTTAGTAGACTTTGTTTTTTACTCATATAGTCAAGTCAATATTTTCATAATTTTTTACATTATACAATATATATTTTTATAGAAAATTGTCATTCTGTTATACCAAATAATAAAAAGAAATGTATACGAAAGAATTAAAAGACTTAATTTAAGTGTAAACAGAGGACACCTTTGGTAGTACTGTCTAAAAATATAGCCATCTGAATGGGGATTCACCTTAGTCGACTTTGCGGCGTGGATAAATATTCCTGTGGCTAGTATATGGTTCCATCTCCTCGATATGATCACACAACCGTCAACCGTATTAACCACATTGCGATAGACGAACGGTACTCCTCCAGTATTATGGATGTCCGAAAGTTCTGAGAAGCCAACATCAACTCGGACCATCACCTTACAGTAGCCAAGAAATCCCATAAGCTTCAAATCGATACACACCACCGCCACGTATGACAGCATCTTAAGTGACCAGCTATACCGAGCAATGTCTTCTTTTGTTATCCCCACCAAACTCGTCCGTCTGTGCAGGGTGTCGATGGAGAGTGCACACTGCTTCTTCAACGTCGGTAAAGATCTTACCGAGACCTTTGATGTCAAAAAGGATTTAGACAAAGCGATGCGCTGTTGAACATCGTTCTTGAAAAAAACAGTGCAAAACTCAAGCTTCACCAGAAGAAACAGAATCTTTCAAAAGTTCTTCTTATTACTTGCATACGACGATGATATAGATATTATCGGAAGTAAGTATCGTTGGTGGCGCGTTTGCTAGTATAAAGATGAAAACGGCGCAAATGGGTTTAGTGCGCAATGAGTGCAAAACCAAGTATAACCGATAGACACCAACGCTCTGTAGACTAAGACTGCAACCCAGATGGCGCACGCAAGTGGAAGGAGTGCGAAACTGGAGTCAGCTAGCGAACGATCGATGTTGGCTGGAGACGCTTGATGACCCCCCTAAATAAATAAGAAAGTAAGTTCAGGGATTTTGCTTCAGTTAGCAAATTTTCTTTGCAGCTAGATGCAGACCTTATCTCATGAATCAGTTGCTGTTATCACTGACATGAGAATAATACGTTTCACGACCAGTAGTTCGGCGATGGCGTTGGCGCGATAGTTAGCTCATTGGATTATCACACAGAGAGTCCGGGTTCGATTCCTGGCTGCTGGGTCACCAACAATTTTTCAAATCACCATCACTCTTTCGGCGGGTAATGGCAAACTCCCGAAAGTAAAATTTCCTACGAAAAAGCTTCTAAGGAGTGCCGGCTCGGACTCGGCGATAAACCGTAGGCCCCGCTCAGATGTGACTAAAATGACGACATAAACGACACAAACGAGTGTTATGAAGCTAGTCCATGGCCCATACCGGACTGCCAGCACCACAGTGTTTTTGACCAGCAATATTTTTCATATAGCCATAAGAGATATTTATGTTCCATTCAGTCTAGACATCCTCTAGCCCCTCAAAGAAGCTTTGGAGAAATCTGCAGTCAGATTTGGAAATATTCCAGATGTGAACGAACTCAGTTATAAATTTTTCTTTCAGTCTACACTCTAGTTAACTCACTTAACACATCATGTTGTCTCCGGACCATCCGGGCCATGCAATTATTTTTTTGCAGTTGGGCTACGGCTATGATATAAATACTTGATGACGAAGGGGCTAATTATAACTCGCGCAACTTTACTCAGCCTGCCTGACTTGTCTAAAGCATTTGACAGTGTAAACTAACATCTTGATTAGTGCGCGATTGATGAGGAATATATGTGTTCTCTTCCATATCGTACCGTGCTGTCAGAAGTGTTTCAGGGTTCTATCCGAGGATCTATCTTATTTACTTTGTTTAAGTAAGGCTAAGCTTATAGCCTCAAAGGAGATCTGTCAAAGATTTTAAGCAGCCGATTTTAATATTTAAAAATAAAATCAGAATGCTGATGATTTTCCGCAATCTTTTCTTGAACCACACGTCTTCCTCGGCTGAATGCATGGCATTTTTCCTAGCTCGTATGGTTTTGCTCTATCAAAGGCACTTTCCGATATATCAAGAAGCTACAACACTTTGTACGCTCTTATGTTTCTGGCCTCATAGACAAGCCGTCTGATGCAATGACACCCGAACTTCCAAACTCGCTGTAGCAGTTAGAAATCGATTTTCACCTTTTTCTGAACTGACCAGATTCTAAGCCAGGGAAAAAAATTAGTATGGTCTTCAAAAATGTCTTCAAAATATTTCGCGAAGCGGGACTGGTGTATTTTTAAAATACTATTTCACTTCTCGTTAGAGAAACCTACATCTTTTCTCCAAGCGGAGACATAAGCAACGCTGATAGCAGCAAAGCTAAGACCTTTCTGGACCACGTCACTACTTCCACGTTAATTTGAGAATGTAAGACTTCTCTGAACGCAAATTACAATGGGATCCCGATCATTTGTGATTTGCTCAAAGCCCGACATTTAGTCAAATCCAAACAGCTTCTCATACTTTATTAAAAGCGTTGCTGTAGAAAGTTCTTTCCATATAGAGGTATTCATAACAATATTTTATTTTTTCAAATTTTTTTCATTTAACTAAGAGCTTCCATTTTTTAAGGCTTACTGTGTAATACAAGAACGAAATAATTTTTTGTAGAAGATCAAATCCGTGAATCTGTCCTGCTTTCGCTTTTGCGTGAAACTAGTAACCGGTCATGAGGTTTCATGGGTTTCGGTTTCGTCAAGACTACCATCGACGATATTGATGAGGTGGTGGCCAGGAGCTGAGATGATAGATTTCGCGATATCAAACCCTGTGTTTCCGCTTCCGAACTGGAAGCTTCTTCTAAGCCTATGCCATACAAGGCAAATGGTAGGTGATCAAGTTTCATTTCATAGGGCTCCCTTAGCTATCCTAACCCATTCTATTGGCTAATTTCTATACCTTAAAACTTCAAGGAGTTCTTAACATCGGTGTTGTCTTCGATAACTTTCGTAATTTGAAATACAACAACGAATGAACCGTCCTTCTCTAAACACCGATACTTAGAGTTCACCAATATTCTCTCACTAATATCTAAATATTCGAAGGTTGAGTTTCCAACTTGGAACACCATCGGGAAAGGTTAGAGACGTCCGGGCACCACACAGAAAGAAAAACCAAATGATTGTGCTTCTAAGAGTATTGGCTCTATACACTTCGAAGCACAACTATTGCAGCTATTAGTTAAAGAAGGATTTCAACCAATGCCCACTAACTCCAGAATATGTAAGTGATAATCCACCTGAGTTGGCTGAGGTCCCCTTCCACTTGCGTGCGCCACCTGAGTCTTGGCCTTCCGCTACTGCGCTGTCCCTCGGGAGCGGACTCGAAGAGATTTTGGACCGGAGCATTGGTGTCAATACGCTCTACATGACCCATTCATCTCAGTCGTTGGATCTTCACTCTTCTGGCTAGGTCGAAGCCGCTGAACAGTCCAAACAGTTCATTGTTGTCTCTCATCCTCCACACACCAGTCGTCCGTGGATCTCCGGAGAGAATAAACGTGTTCGGCTTTCTTAAAGTGAAAAAAAAGCAGTGACCTAGTGTTTACACCAAAGAGAATTGGTCGATATTTTGGTATTAGACTCGGTAGCCTAGCAGTTAGCGGCGCCGATCATCTAATTGTGGGAAACGAGTTCGATCCCTGGAAAGACTTGACACTTTTTTTTTTTTTTTTTTTTTTTTAATTAGTGTAAAATAAAAACATAAAAAAAAGTCTCTAATAAAAGAAAAATCACGCGATGGATGGTGGAGAGCGCTCCGCTCTTCCCATAACGGGAGTTGCGAAAAGCAACAATGCTGTTGCCGGTGCCGTGGCGAAAGCTATCCTGAGGAGGAGGAGGTCAAGAACCACTCCTTATTCAATCAAAATGAAAATGGGTGCAGCCTTGGCAACACAAACAACACAACTACGGAAGAAAAAATCAGATGATGCGTTGATGCACATCGCTGATGAAGAGGAGTATGTGGGGGGCAACAACAACTTTGCCTCTTTAGCTGCGTCCGAATCGGAAGATGAGGATGAGCAAATAAAAGATATAACCAGCAGCATTCAAGAGCTGAAAAAGAAAGTGCTTGCAATAAAGCAGAGACAAACTGCACGCAGGCAGAGGGAGCAATCCGAAGTGAAGAGCTCCCAACAACAAAAAGAGCAGAAACAACAACTGCAGCAACAACAAGATCAGCAGCAGCAGAAACAACTACTGCTGCAAACAAAACAACAGCAGCAGAAACAACAGCAACAGCTGCAACCAAAACAACAAAAAAAACAGCAGCAGCAGCAACAACAGCACCAGCAACAACAACAACAGCAGCAAAAGAAGAAGGAAAAGGTACCTCCTATCAACACTTATAAATTAGAGGTAAATGCAACCAAGGACCTATGTAAGTTGGTCATTGGCAATAACTTTAATATTAAAAGATTGGGAAACGATCGCCATGCCATCCACTGTAATACAGTGGAGGGCTATGCGAAAGTAAAAGAGCTCCTAAAAGAAACGACGACGGAGCATTATTCATTCACACCGAAGTGTGAAAAGCGGCAATCGATGCTGCTGAAAGGGTTGGAACCGTCTTCTGATCCTGAGGAGATCCTGGCACTGCTCAAAGAGAAGGAGTGCGAAGGACTCAAATTTGTGGGGGTAAAGCCATTTACCACAGCTAGAGCCAGACGGGAGAAACGGGGTCTGCCGTTTTTCCTGGTGCAGCTCAGTCCCGAAAGCCGTCTGAATAGTCTAAGGGGCATCAATGTCCTAGACTACCAGGTGGTTCACTGGGAGAAATTAAAAAGGAGCGAAGGCGTTATACAATGCGTTCGCTGCCAGAGGTTCGGGCACGCCGCGTCGAACTGCCAAATGCAGCCTCGATGCGTGAAGTGCGCAAAGAACCACAGTTCCGAGGAGTGTGCTCTGGGTAGGGACGGAGCATCCGATAGGACGCAGCTCTCGTGCGTGTTATGTGGAAACGTGGGACACACCGCAAACTATCGGGGTTGTCCTAAGTTCGCCGACATTAAAAAAGCAAAACTGGCTCGGCAACAGAAGGTGGAGGTCAAACGTTTACCTGTTAGGCTTCAAACAGCAGCCGTCACGTCCCAAATCTCCTACGCCCAAATGGTGTCAGTTAGAGGGGCTACGGCACAGCAAGCGGCTGTTGCTTCTCCGGCGCCAATGCCGAGAACAACAGAAGCGGCACCTAACATGCTGGCCATCTTGCTCGCAATCCAAGGGCAGATGGCTCAGCTGCAACAGCAGGTGCAAGAACAGGCCAAGCGGGTGGACCAGATCTACGCTCTGCTGCCGGGTCTAACGCAACACATGTCGTAATGGGTACGCACATGGTGGAACAGACTTTGAAGGTCCTTGCGGTGAATGTTAATTCACTGATTAGGATCGAACGAAGAGCCGCGATGTTTAAATTGCTACAAGACCAAACTCCTGATGTGCTTTTCGCTAGCGAAACCAAGCTAACCGATGAGCACGAACTGGAGTACAATAATTATATTGTTAAAAGAAGAAACCGGCCTAACTCCCAACGTGGAGGCGGTGTCGCGATCTTCATTAAAGAAGGCATAGAATTCCACAGAGTGTACAAGGGAGTGTTACGCAGGTTCCGGGTGTTAGAGGCAGTCGTCATTTACATCCCGCTCCGCAGTGGAAAGCGGCTGTACTTGGCCTCTGTTTATGCATCTGGGGCTTCACAATCCACCTTATTCATTACAGAGCTCGACACACTTTTTCGACTTCTGAGGCTGGAATCGGGGGAGAATTATTTTATAATCGGCGGGGACTTCAACGCTAGACACAGAGATTGGGGAAATAATTTGCCAAATACTAGAGGGAACCTACTACTCGATTGGTGGGGTCAGCACGATGCCATGTATAGACTCGGTCTTAAAGCGACGGATAACCCGTCGTTTCCCAGAGGCGGGTCTTATTTGGATCTATTACTGTATGACGAACGTATACGACTGACAGGTACGAATTTACAAACGCTTAACTGTCTGCGCACATTCGTGTATGACAGCGACCATTGCGGTTTTAGCACCGAAATCACAGTTCCCAACGAAATTGCGGAATTGGGGGAGTTTGTCCAAAGATACTCTTACAACTACAGTAAGACTCGATGGACACGCTTCTCCGCAACCTTGACAAGAGCACTCTCCTCGAACACGCTCCACCCACCGTCCAATAGGAATTTATCAAACGAGGAGATCGATAAGTACCTTAAACGAATGGACGAGACAATAAAACAAACTATGGATACTACAATACCACGGTATAAAAAAACGACTAACGAAGATCTGTTCCGCAATCCTACTATTGACGCACTGCACCGACAGAAAAGTAGACTTCTGACAAGACTAAAAAACTTATACAGACAGTTTACAGACAGACAAGACCCAGAGATTAGGACACCGAAGTCGTCGATTAAAAATATTCAAACGTTAATTAAAGAGAATTACAGAATTGCTGTAAGTTTGTATTGGAACAACAAGGTTCGGGCTGTAAACACCAGCAACCCGAATATGTTCCCGCAAATAAATAAACTATTTCGGAGAGAAAATCAAAACGACCGTCAGTGTCTTAAAATAGCCCGGACTACTGACAACGAACGGTTACTAACAATTGCAGGCATTGATACAAATGAGGCGGCTGATGATGACGACTTCTTTGTGATCGAGGATCCACAGTAGAAGGTTGAGGCCATAGGGGCGACTTTCCAGGAAGTATACAAGGCCAATGATATCATTGGCCCTAATTATAACCTGGACAATCGCGTCTTGGTGCACAACTTTTATATTCGAAATGAAGTAGAGAACTGGCGATCTGAGGGATCTGGTTTCACCCGCTTCAGCGACGAAAATATGGCAAATAATGTCATTGCTAGAGAAGGTGGCCTACCCCCGTTCAGTTCGAAGGAAGAACTCCATGAGATCTTCGATACAATCAGAAGTAAGAAATCAGTGGGGACCGATGGTATTCCGAACATCGTGCTTCGACATCTTCCTCTAGATGCGGTGGACATTTATACCACCCTGTTTAATAATGCAATGAATAATGCACATTATCCAGCGCATTGGAAAACGGCGGTGGTTCAACCTATCCCCAAAAAGGGAAAGGATATATCCAATCCGGCGAATCTCCGGTCGATAAGTCTCCTTCCGAATATCAGTAAGGTGTTCGAAAAAGTAATCAATAGAGCTCTGACTAGGTGGGTTGAGGACAAACATATAGTTCCGGATAATCAATTCGGTTTTAAGGCAGGACATGCTATCTCACATGCCGCGTCTAAACTGGTGTCCGATATCCAATGGAATAAAGGCAAAAAACAGTGCACTGGTGCCTGCCTAGTTGACTTGGAGAAGGCTTTCGACACTGTATGGTTAGAAGGTCTTTTCTACAAGCTGGCTAGTCTGGGGATCAGTAAACCACTCTTGTACATTCTTTATAATATGCTAACCAACAGACAGTTCATCGTGAAAAATGGTGATGTGACTTCTGTTGGAATATTTCAAATTAAAAATGGTCTTCAGCAAGGCGCGGTCAATTCGCAGATCCTATTCAACATTTATACAAGCGACTTGATAAGTTCACTTCCCCATACTATTGCGTACGCAGACGACTTGATAGCGTACAGAACAGGTCCAAAAATCGAGGTCATTAATAGTCTCTTACAGCGTGACTTCGATAAGATAAGACGATTTTGCGATGACTGGAAGTTGAAAATAAACTTTCAGAAGACGCCGTTGTCTGGAGCCTCTAGGGATACCAGAAAAAATTGGCGAAAGTTCTCGATCATTGGACAACACGGACAGCCTCTTGCCTGTCGAAATGTAGTCAGATACCTTGGGATTTGGCTAGATCAGTTTCTGTATTTTAACAAAAATGTAGATGCTGCTCTGGCCAGAGCTAAAGGCGCTTTTGCCCTCACAAAGAGACTGTTTTATAGCAGCCAACTCGATGCGAGGGTAAAGATAATCTGCTACATGGCCCTTATCAGGCCCATGCTGGTATTTGGGTGTCCCGTGTGGTTCAATGTACGAGCAAGCTTAATGGAAAAGATTCGGGTGTTTGAGAGGGCTTGCCTTAGGGCTTGTCTTCGCTTGTACAGAACACCAGAGTCGGAGTACAAAAAATTTCAGTAGGGCGGTGGGGAATCGCGATAAGAGGGATGTCGTTCGGCAGCACCAGCATTTCTGGTGGTTGAATGATGGGGAAGATGTTTCGTCGTCGTTTCCGTCAATTACGGACCAGCCTCACTAATGAGGCAGAGCTGACCAATCTATTTGCTTTGTAAATAGCGATGGCCAGCTTACATAGGTTTAGGTTAGCATTTAAGTAATATATATATATATTAGTATATACGAAGGTATATACTAATGTATGTTTATAATTGTGCATAATGTCTATATGTGTGTATGTACGTATTGTATGTAGGTTAGGTAGATTAAGGTTTATTTTAAGTTAGATATTAAGTTTTTATAAAAAGTAAAAAATATTGTCCATATGCTAAGTTTTTTGATAGCAATTTTTTCTTAGCCTTAAGTATAGAAAATAAGTAATCATAAATACAATGTAAATTAAGTCGAAAGACATAGAAATACGAATTTAGGGTAGCTTAGAGTGCCTGTGTAGGGCCAGTAAGTTAGTATTAGATTGTTTAGTAATTGTAAGCTAGCATTTAAGCATTTTTTGTTAGTAAGTAAGAATTAGTGATTAAGAAAATAAAATGCATTTAAAACTAAAACTAACTCCTCCACACACCGTCAATCAAGACTGGACTGAAGATCGCCCGAAGAATTTTTCTCTCGAAGCAACCAAGAACACCCTCATCCATTTTTGATAACGTCCATGCCTCTGCGCCATAGAGCAGGACCGCGATTATTCAGGTCTTATAAAGGGTGACTTTTGTTGTCCCAGAGAGGGCCTTGCTACTTAATTGCCTTCTTAGCTCAACGAAACAGCGTTGGCAAGAGTTATTCTTCGTTTGATCTCAGCGCTGGTGTCGTTGTCTGTATTTATAGCGGTGCCTAGGTAGACAAAGTCCTTAACTACCTCAAAATTATATGTGTCGAGAATGACGTTCTGCCCGAGACCTCGATGTTGGCTGTCCTTTTTGCTTGACAGAATATACTTGGTCTTGCCCTCATTGACTGCTAAACCCATTTTCGCCGCGTCCGTCTCAATACTCGCGAAAGTGCCACTGACATCACGCTGCTTTCTCCCGATTATCTCAATATCGCCGGCGTATCCGAGTAGTTGGACGGACTTTTAAAAGATAGTGCCTCTTGTGTTTGCTCGTGAGTTTTGCACTATTCTTTCAAGTATGATGTTGAAAAAATCGCATGACAGCGCACCGCCTTGTATAAATCCTTTCTGGACATCAAAGGTCTCGGTGAGATCTTTACCGACCTTGATGGAGCAGCGTGCAGCGAACGAGTTTGGCAGGGATCCCGAAACTAGACATTGCTCTGTATAGCTCGTCTATATAGATGCTGTCATACGCGGCCTTAAAATCGATGAATAGGTGGTGTGTATCGATCTGAAGGTCATGGGTCTTCTCCAAGATCTGCCGTCCTGTCGATGGTGGACTTTCCTGGCCCGAAACCACACTGATATGGACCTACAAGGTTGTTGACGATCGGCCTCAGGCGTTCACAAAACACAGCAGATAAGATCTTGTATGCGATGTTAAACAGACTGATGCCTCTGTAGTTGGCGCAGTTCAGAGGTTCTCCTTTCTTGAGAATCGGACAAGCAATGCTGAGGTTCCATTCATCGGGCATACTTTCGTCCGACCATATTTTACAGATGAGTTGGTGTATGCTCCTTACCAAGTCATCGCCTGCAGCTTTGAAGAGTCCGGCAGTCAGGCCGTCCGCTCCAGCAGCTTTGTTGGACTTAAGCTTTGATATAGCTATCTTCACTTCATCCAGGTCGGGTGGACGGAATTGTTGGTCACCATCGTCCAGGTTGAAAGGTTGATTCTGCCTGACAGCGGTATTTGTTCCGTCATCGCCGTTATACAGTCTGCAAAAATTATCTTTCCAAATCCTCAGCATCGACTGCGATTCTACTACGATGTTCCCTTGTTCATCTCTACAGGCTTCGGTTCGGGGTTTGTTTCCGCGGCACGTTAGTTTTACATTTTGGTAAAACTTCCGAACTTCATTCCTCAATTTCCTCGATCGCGCACTTCTCATGCTCTTTCTTCTTCCTCCTGAGGACCCGGTATTCTCGTCTCCTCTTCCGATCATAGAGCTCATGAGCAGCTGTGGTCTTTCTAAGGAGCGCCGCGTTTTATGCATCTTGCTTAGCTGCATGTGCTTGCCGGCATTCATCATCGAACCAGGGGTTTCGTTGTGGTGGACGAGTGAAACCCAGCACATCAGAAGCGGCATCTCTGATGGCGTTTTGGCAGTGTTTCCAATGGTCTTCGATGCTTGATGCTAGCGGCATTGGACCTCTTAAGAGATTAAGAGACACTCGATCGGAGAAGGACTTGGCGATCTCTTGCGATTGTAGTCGTCTGACGTCGAATTTTCTCACAGCACTAGTTTGTCTTGGCGTAGTTTGGGATATCCGCAACCGTACTTTAACTACAACAAGGTAATGGTCCGAGTCGATGTTGGCTCCTCGGAACGTACGGACATCCATAATACTGCAGGAGTGTCTTGCGTCGATCGCAATGTGGTCAATTTGGTTAATGGTTGATTGATCAGGAGTTCTCCAGGTCCCCTTGTGTATATCGAGATTTGGGAACCGCGTGCTAGCTACGACAATGTTTCGCCCCGCCGCAAAGTCGATTAGCCTGAATCCGTTATCGGATGTGGTATCTTCCAGGCTATATTATCCGACCGTTCCACCAAAGATACCCTCTCTTCCTAGCTTTGCATTAAAATCACCGAGGACAATTTTAATGTCATAGCTAGGGCATTGCTCATAGGTCTTGTTAAGGAGCTCATAGAAGGCATCCTTGGTGTCGTCGCACATATAAGGCTAATGTTGGCGAATTTAGCCTTGATGCGGATTGCTACGAGGCGCTTACTCAAATGCCGTAGGCTCCGGGCTTCTTGTCTTAGTCTGCCAAATAAGCGCTGCTTTTGCCTTTGATAGCAATTGCCGTGGTAGATGTCGTAGTTTTTCATCTTCTTTTTGTCCGGCCTATCCCATCGCATTTCTTGGATTGCGGTTATATCTGCTCTGCAGCAGTCTAGGGCCTCCGCAAGTTGTTCAGCTGCACGTCGTCTATTAAGGGACCTAACATTCCACGTGCATATCCGAAGCTTATTGTCCTTAAATCGTTTGCGTAGGTTGTCAACCGTAGATCCGTCCATATCCGAGGCTTGTTGATGCTTCGCAACTTATGGTTTTTTTTTAAATGGCCGGGCAGTTACCTTGGCGGCACAACCCTCAACCTGGAGGACCAGTTCCATTTTTTAATGCCCCTAGGATGAGGGGTCGGTTACACTGAAGGCAGTTACCCGTTCCGGGATGTGAGCGTTGCCGTTGGGTTGTATAGTGATCGTCCGCCACCATCTCTTTCCAAGATCCTGACCAAGTCTTGGAAATTCTTAATCCGAATATGTTGGAGTAGCCCGGATAAAGTCTTGTTTTGATTTTCCGACACTCATCCTGATGTATGGCGCAGGAAACTCGCCATTCGTTCCCTTCAATTCGCAATCTCCAATGAGATTTCCAAATGGCACCACGGAAAGGCGTGATGTAGGGCTTATTAGCAGAGCTGCAAGAGCTCGTTATTTAAAGAACCAGCACCTGTCAGAAGATGCTACTTCTACGAGGCCTAATACTAATCGTTACCATCTTACGAAATATGTTTTATTGTCTAAAAATGACTCATACTCAATCGCTTATCAGGATTGGCCTTGGAAGATGATACATTTCTAAATTCATAAACAAAATTAGGAGACGGTGCGTTTCTGAAAGACAGGCGCAGCGGTTGAATACTTCTCGTAACGATTTCCTTCTGCTTGGCTTGCATGCGAATGAAATCCTAGGCATTTCCGATATCTGAATGATCTCTAGTCTATAAAGATCATTGATCTTGACAATTTTATGAAGAAAATACCAGTGGCACGTGTGTCACTGCTGGTCTACTTGAGCCTACATCAAATAGGTCTACTCTAACAAAACTTAATATTTTTGCTGTATTTTAGGAATTAATTAGAAAAATAAAAGTAGTTGACCAGATTGACAGCCAGGAGTATGCTCCAGTTGAATTAGAAAGACGTGTGAACTGAGTTGCACAACAACTATTTATTTTTACTCTGCATCTGAACTTTATTGCAGAGACTTTTGATCTTATTGAGCAAAAAGGGTAAGTCAACTAAGTAATAAATCTAAACGGATGTCAGACCAAAAGAATAGTCCGCAAGTATCCAAGAGGCTTATGCTATCACATACTAGTCTCCACTATATCGATGAAAGATACTTGAATTCATGCAAAGCCGAAACATACTATTGAATAAACTCGTTTATCTTAATAAAACGATTTAACAGACCAGAATTGTAGGTTTAACTGGAACCAGTGAACGATACAGCTAACCGATCATACGAAAGATAGCTGCCTTGATTACTCTGGGGTCAGTAATGAATCACAACAGTTGAGCATTAATTCCAAATCAAGATTTATATCAAATAAACAAATCCAAGAATAGGTTACGCTTCAAGAGTTCATTCCCCTTTCAAGGTCTTTTTGAAGTCCAAATGTGCACGGCAGGCTTGGGTCCTCCAAACAACAATTGATGATGAATGACTTTTCATAACGAATCCGCTGCAACATTTGAAATATATATTAAACGTAAGCCCATAGTTCTTCCACGGATGCGATGACAAGACATTGGACAGTTGTGCTCGTTTGGAAAATATCACCTTTCAGCTGAAATTAATGGCTTTGTCGCTTCGTAACGATACGGTCAATAGATCACCATTCTGACTGGTTTCGTATTTAAACAAAGGCCATTGACCTCGGTAACCATAAGTAAATGATATCAAATGATACCATACCATGATTGGTATCAGAAGTAGAAATAAAAATTCAAATGTATGTACAATTTAGCGGTATCGCTTTAATATCCAATCAGACACTACCACTACAACAATCAGTGTACTTCATCTCTCATCGCTTTACCAAATTGGGGCACCTAATCCATGCGCACCATATCCTAATCCCAATCCCAAGCCATGACCACCCAATCCAATTGGAGCACCCAATCCTAATGGAGCACCCAATCCAAGTGGAGCACCTAATCCAATGTGTCCACCTAATGGGGCATATGCTGGACCAGCAATTTTAGTGATCGGAGCAGCATATGAAATTGGAGCTGCGATCTTAGCGATGGGAGCACCATAAGAAATCGGTGCTGGCAAAGCCAATGGTGAAGCATATCCTCCCAAGATTGGTCCATGTCCAAGAGATGCAAGTCCTGGTGCAGCTGCAACACAGGCAATCATAACTGCGGCAATAGCGATCTAAAAATGAAAAACAGAAGAAAAAAAAGTAAATCAAATGTGACTTTAACGATCCGGATTCAGATCCAATAAATTATTGTTCACTTACGAATTTGAACATTTTTGCTGGTTTTCAATTGGAGACTGGATGCAAGTTGATTACTTGAGAACTGTCTTGAACGGAGTATGACACAAGATACTCTGGCAAAGGCTTTTATATGAAAATCATCAGTTTCGGGTGACTTTTACTTTTTTGCCTGCACGGGGATACTCGGGCTATGGGGCAATAGGGGTCTTAGAGTGCACTTTACCGCACCTCAGATTCAATAGAAACCCTCTAGCAGAGCATAGAGTACAGATGTTTGTTATACGAATACCTAGAGCTATGGTGTAGCCTTATAACCTGGCGGCATATTCACCAGATACATAGCATACGAATATGATGCCAATGGCGAAGAATAAATTAACCAGGCTGCAACAATTGGGCGTTTCTTGTAGCACAAACTTACCAAAGTTTGACCACGGACTTGCTTGCATGCAATTACTACAGATTGGCACTATGCATGTGGATATGATTCTTTGATACAGATTGGAGCTTAGTCACTTCGTCGTCACTTGGTTATGGTGTATTATACCTATATTTTGTGCGTGCGAAATTGTCGCCACAATTACGATGGCTTGTGTTAATTGTAAACGGACATTTAAGCGGAAACTCTTAACTGTTTCTTTTTTCACTTTTTATAGGGCAACCAAATTAGCAACGGCTAATCCAAATAATTAGTGAACAAACTCAAGAATTGGATTAGAAAGAATGTGAGAGTGTATTTTGAGAGGAAACTCTGATTGAGGCGGTGCATTGGCATAGGCCATGGAGCTAGTGACTAACTCTATGTTACAGTGTTGGGTGAAGTTGTCTTGCTTCAAGTCACGAATCTAATTGACCCTCTTTAAAGATCCGATCTGGTGACTTTCCGTGCAAACAAGGAGATCAGGTTTGGTCTGTGAAGTAGAAATACTTCGAACTATCGTTGCAAGATCTGTTTATGTCATAAAAGAAAACCTGAGTAATTAGTGTGAGAAAAAGCTGACCTAAAGCTCATGTCCTGCATATTTTGGAATGTCTTACAGCTGCAACCATAAGCAGTCGATAAAATAGCGAACAATATTTCTCAAGGGATAAGCCTTTAGACTAAACTATTTAATGGATGGGTGGCAACGATTACTATTAGGCCTCGTAGAAGTAGCAACTTCCGACCGATGCAGGTTCTTAAAATAACGAGAATGAGGCGCTGCAGCCAAATATCTTGCAGCTCTGCTAATAAGCCCAAGTTCACGTTTCCCCGTGACGCCATCTGGGAATCTCATTGGAGATTGCGAAATGAAGGGGACAAATGGCGAGTTTCCTGCGCCATAACTGAGGATTAGTGTCGGAAACACAAAGCAAGACCTTATCCGGGCTACTCCGACATATTTGGACTCAGGCTATTAAGGATTTCCAGGACTTAGTCATGGAAAAGAGATAGTGGCGGACGAGCACTATACGGAACAAGGGCAGCGCTCACATCTCGGAGCGGGTTACTGCCTTCAGTGTAACCGACCCCTCGTCCCAGGGGCATTAAAAAATTGAACTGGTTGGGGGTTGTGCCGCCGGGGTAACCGCCCGGCCATTTAAAAAAAAAAAATTAATTACGAAGCATCAACAAGCCTCGGATATGGACGGATCTACTGTTAACAACCCACGCAAATGATTTAGGGACAATGAGCTTCGGATATGCAAGTGGAATGTTAGATCGCTCAATAGACCACGTGCAGCCGAACAACTAGCGGAGGCCCTAGAGTGCAGCCATGCAGACATAACCACCATTCAAGAAATGCGGTGGGATGGGCTTGACAAAAAGAGGTTGAAAAACTGCGACATCTACCACGGCAATTGCTATGGCAAAAGCAGCACTTATTAGGATATGGATTCGCTGTTGGAGGCAGGCTAAGACAAGAAGTGCTGAGCTACCGGCATGTGAGCGAGCGTCTCGTAGCAATCCGCATCAAGGCTAAATTCGCCAACATTAGCCTTATATGCGCGCATGCCCCAACAGAGGAGAGCATTGTTTGTCTGATTCTCAAGAAAGGAGTCCCTTTGAACTGCGCCAACTACAGAGGCATCAGTCTCCTTAACATCGCATATAAGATCTTATCCGCCGTATTGTGTGAACGCCTGAAGCCGTTAGTCAACAACCTGATAGGTCCATATCAGTGTGGCTTCAGGGCAGGAAAGTCCACCATCGACCAGATATTCACACTACGGCAGATCTTGGAGAAGACCCATGAGCTTCAGATCGATACCCGCCACATATTCATCGATTCTAAGGCCGCGTATGACAGCATCTATAGAGGCGAGCTATACAGAGCAATGTCTAGTTTCGGCATCCCTGCCAAACTCGTCCGTCTGTGCAGGATGACGATGGAATGCAAAACTCAAGAGCAAACACAAGAGGCACTATCTTTCAAAAGTCCGTCCAACTACTCGCATACGCAGACGATGTTGACATAATCGGGAGAAAGCAGCGTGATGTCAGTGGCGCTTTCGCGAGTATTGAGACGGACGCGGCGAAAATGGGCTTAGCGGTCAATGAGGGCAAGACCAAGTATATGCTGTCAAGCAAAAAGGACAACCAACATCGACGTCTCGGGCAGAACGTCACCCTCGACAGAAATAACTTTGAGGTAGTTAAGGACTTTGTCTACCTAGGCTCTGCTATAAATACAGACAACGACATTGGTGCTGAGATCAAGCAAAGACTAACTCATGCCAATTTGGGCTAAGAATGCAATTGAATAGCAAAGCCCTCCCTTGGACAACAAAAGTCACCCTTTATAAGACCTTAATAATCCCGGTCCTGCTCTATGGCGCAGAGGCATGGACATTATCAAAAATGCATGAGGGCGTTCTTGGTTGCTTCGAGAGAAAAATTCTTCGGGCGATCTTCGATCCCGTCTGCATTCACCGTGAGTGGAGGAGGAGATACAAAGACGAACTGTACGGACTTTACAGCGACATGGACCTAGCCAGAAGAGTGAAGATCCAAAGACTGAGATGGCTGGGCAAAATTGAGCGTATGGACACCAATGCTCCGGTCCAAGGCAAGAGATATACTTAATTTCTAAATGACATACTATGTAAACAACAGCCTAACATCACATCTTAAGCAGCCAATCACTAGGAAAAAAGTGTTAGAAATATGAACACGTCGCTGTAGACAGTTCTTTAGCGAGACAAACGAAATAGCTTGTTCTTTATAAGTTCAAATATCTGAAGTGTTCTTCATTTAAGTAGCATCTAATCGCAAGGCAAGTCTTGCTTTGATCAGAAAGATTTTAACTTTTCTTTGAAGTGGATTGCCATCTACACAATCGCCCCCAATTACGAGTACGTTTGTCGGGAGTCGAAAACGACTCGAGTCGTTTGTTGGGTCGAGTAGATTGAAAATCGAGATTCTGTAATTTATTCCACCGACTAGACGAGTACTAGATTTTTTTTCAACAGCCGGCACACATGTTTTTTTTCACAGCTCGTTTTTATTTTTTTATTATCGTTACTTAAAGATGGTGAATTAAAAAATAAAAATGTTAATGATTGGGCATTTTAATAACAGTAGCAAAGAAGACGGATGAAGATGTTTCAATGACCAAACGCTGCAAACTAAGCCAAATCTCTTTAATTTGCCGACCCGAAATTCAGCATTTCGGACAAATTTAACATTTCAGTCGAAATGTTCCATACAATTTCCGGCATTTCTAAATGTTGAATTTCAGCGTAATGCTGCATTTCGTCTCTGCGTTTAGAAGGTTGTCAAATCGAACAAACCTTTCTGATTATTCCGCCCGCCATTCAGCGCACGTCATAGCGCTTACAAAAACAACTGAAAGAAGCCAGTTGTTCCAATATTTACAATCACAAGCGACTATGTGCGTCAACCAAATGGACCAAAAAAAGAATAAAAAAAAGGAGGAACTGGGAAGACAGCAGCTGTCATATAAATGTTTTGCGTTCAGTGTAAACGGTGAAATGAAATTCCGAAATGATTTGGTGTTATTCTTTAGCAAGAGGATGGCAAACTGGTTACATCCTTCAACTAATGCATCCTTTTCAATCAATCCTAAAAAACGTCATTTTTAAATTAAATTCATCTAAAAAGCTGTTTTTTTTCTCATTTTTTGACGAAAAAAAGCAAATCAAAACATGGAAACCCAAATTTTGTTGCCAGGCGAAGCGTCGGTGCAATCTGTTTCTAGGAAATTTATTTGTTGAATGATTCATACTATAGGTGGCGTTGATGTCGAATTCTGTGGTATTTAATAAGTTACTTGCCTCGTGCTTGGCGTTGTTTTCACGTTTCAGTTTTTGTTTGCTGTGTTTTGATATTCCATGTATCACAATGTGTGAATACTGAATGTTCTATACGTTCAATAAGGGCAGCGATATACCCGTATTTGCCATTCAAAATGAGAATACTAACGACGATATAACACGTCACCAAATGGGTGACCAAATGGACGACGATACATTAGCCGCAATTAAGAAGTTTAGCTCATTATAAGCTTTTTCTTACAAAAAAAACCCTGCGGTTATACATTTGGCAGTGCACCTTGAAAATGGACAGCAAGTTTATTTCACAGAAGAGATTGCTGCCCAACAATCACACTAACTAAGTTTGTTCAACTGTGCAACGAACCAGATATTTTCGGTCAATTCTCAAAGCCATAAATGTATGTTGATGTGCCACGATTTTTCACGAGGAACAAACAGTCAAATAAATGGGACCCACAATAGCGAGGCACTCCAGTCCACGGTTACGAGGGCATTTTTCTGGCAAATATGTTAGGCCTTCTTCATGCGTTTGTTAGTCGTTAACGTTCCTGGACCGACGTCTTTCCAATACTGGCGAACAGTTAATGGCATTTTGTACGATACGTACATGTCGCGAATTGCATTTGCTGAAAGATGGTAAAGACGGTATTTTTTTCGTCGCAAGCTTCTATTCTCTGGGATAAATATAAAGATTTTATAAGCGATGTTCACACAAGTCCATACGCAATGTGCAACATAAAGAAGCATTCCGGTATGGCTAAAGTTATGCAAAACTATTATTTCGGATGAATGCACTATGGCACACAAGCATTGACTTAAAGCACTCGAAAGATCTCAACAACAATACCAGACTTTTCGATGACGCTCTAATGCTGCTGTCGGGTGATTTTAAACTGCAAAACGATCCATTCGCACTGTCGTTCTCCAAATATTTGCTCAACATTGGCAATGGTAACATTCCATAGACAATATTGTACATACTCGTAAAACAGAAATGTTTAGATTGAAAGCATATTCCCAAATTTGCGCACTTATTACATTAATCATGCGTGGCTATGTAAACGAGCACTTTTGGTCGCAAAAAATGTCAACGTTGATGCTATTAATTTCAGTCTTGGCGATGAGATGTCATTCAAATCGATCGATACTATTGTCAATCCTACCGAAGCATTCAACTATCCTGTTGAATTTCTGAATTCATTGGCTTGTCTGGGAGTGCCGCCACATAACTTGAGATTGAAAATTGGTCCACCATCCATCTTTTTTGCAATTGATGGATTACCTTTGCTCGTCTTTTGAGGCCAATCATCCAGCAATCCAACTCTTCACTTCTTGTGTTAAAATGAAAGTACTGTCCCGAAAGTCTATGCTGCATCAAAACAAGTAGTAATCAGACGGGGCCTGGTGAATACGGCGTGTGCGGCAGAACTTCCCAATTAATGCTTGCTAAATAGTTTTTAACGTTTTTTTGCAAACATGTGAGCAAGAATTTTCGTAATGGAAAATAACTAATGCATATCTTCCGACATATTCTGGTCGTTTAAGCGTCAATGATCGATTCAATTGTATGAATTGTCATCGCAGCAATCGCTTCACCAGGGTCAAGTAGTTTCTAGTACACCATTCTTCTCTGGTCCCACCAGATACATAGCATAACCTTCTTTGGTTAGCGTGGGACTACACAGTATTTTCTACACTTGGGTTTGTCGAAATACCATATATCCACTTTTCATCGCCAGCAACATTTCGATCCAAAAAACATATTGTCTTTTGCGCCGATCAAGCAAAATTTCTGAAATGGTTTTTCACCTATCGGTGTCGCTTCATTTGAATTGATATGGAACCCATTCTCCTTCTTTTTGGATAGTTTCTACGACTTTAAAACGTTTTGACACAATTGCATGATCAACTTTCAATGCCTCTTGAACGAGGTGTTCTTGATTTTGAATTGGGTCTTCATCCCAATACGTGCAATCCGAATTTTGTCTCTGGGCTTTGTATGTCGATACCAAAATTACCACTTTTGAATCGAACAAACCAGTGTTTAAAAGTTTTTTGAGTTGTCAGAGTATCTTTCTTAACAATCGATGATTTTCAACAGAGGTTGTCTTTTGAAAGAAAAAATTATGAAATAAAATTCCCGAAAATCGTCCCTATCTGGCACAAAATTCGACATTTTCAAGGCGACAAAAAATAATTTGTTTGACAATCACAACATATGACATACCTACTCGATTTTATTGACATTTGTTCACCCTCCAAATTACCATATTTGTTATCATTGACACAAATCATATGTCTTCTGATCAAAAAGTACCTGGAATTTTCCATTCAAACGAACAGCTCTTGAAATACTGTCAAAAGGTTTTTTTTTAGGTTGGTACAAATGTCATGTGGCGCTCAAATATCTGTTTGTTGGGAGTTTTTGCGTGATTACTTCATAAACAACTAAGCATTTGCTACGTTCTGTGAAACGTTAAACTCAGTTGAGCAAATAGTTTGCCTGAAATTTTTTGTTTCTAACAAAATATCATGTGCGGAAGTGTGGAAAATGTTACGAGGACTCGACAATGTTCAAAACACAATCGGACGACTGATACAAACAGTTTTAAGTGGGCCGTATTGTGGTTGATGAATTCCCTCGTTTACGTCGTCCATACACCAGTGCGACTGACTCAAACATCGAAAAAAATTAAGATAATTGTTCTCGAACCTTATTGACTGTTTTCTTTGATTGCCATGGTGTGGTCCACTCCAAACTTCTTTCCTGAGGCCAGACGGTAAATAAGGAGTATTACGTGGGCGTGTTAAAGCGTTTAGGGGAAAATGTTCATCATGAATTTAGAATGAATGTTCGGATGGAAACATCAGAATGGACCATGATTTCATACTGGGAAGCACAGCAGAAAATTTTACTTAAGGCGCTACAGTACGGGGTAGACCTTTCTTTCAATCAACAAGCATCTTGTATTTCGTAAGCTGTACAGTTTGGGACGCGAAGTTTGCTCCCACTTGCGTGCGATCTTCTGCTACTGCTCTGTCCCTCAGGGGCAGATTTGAAGACTTTTCGGAACAGTGCTTTTGTGTCCATTCTCTCTATTTTACATTTTTGTAGACTTCTTTTTTTTTTAAACTTCTGGCTAAGTCGATGTAGCTGAAAAGTCTGAACAGATCTTCGTTGTATCTCCTCCTTCGCTCACGGTCTGACCAGACGGGCCGAATAGATACAAGACTGGGTCTTATATGGTCACTTTTGTTGAGGGCTTTGTAAGTTAACTTCTATTTTAGCCCAAAGTGCCCTTGTCTGAAAGGATGGCGGAGTCTTATTAGATAAAGTTCTTAACAACCTCAAAGTCATATCTGTTAAGGCGGACGTTCTGTCCGAGATGTCGCTATTGGGTGTTCTTTCTGCTCCACAGCATGTGCTTGGTGTTGCACCCGTTGACCGTCTAACAATGAAAGCGCCACAGACATCATGCTGCTTTCTTCCGATTATGTCAATGTTATTCCCATATGCGAGTAGCTTGACAGCCTTTTGAAAGAGTGTGTTTCTTGTGCTGAGGCGTGAGTTTTACACTTTTCATATATCAGTGCATCTTCTTCTTCTTTAAGTGGCGCTACAGTTCGGGGTGAACCTGGGCCTCAGTCAATAAGCTTCTCCAGCCAGCTCGATCCCTGGCTAGCTGCCTCCAGTTTCGCACGCTAAGTTGGCTGAGGTCTCCTTCCACTTACGTGTGCCACCTGAGTCTTGGCCTTCCTCTACTGCGCTGTCCCTCGGGAGCGGATTCGAAGAGATTTCGGACCGGAGCATTGGTGTCCATACGCTCCACATGGGCCAGCCATCTCAAAGTTTGGATCTTCACTCTCCTGGTTAGGTCGATGTCGCTGTACAGTCAGTAGAGTTCATTGTTGTATCTCCTCCTACATTCTCTTTCAATGCAGATGGGACCGAAGATCGCCCGAATTTTTCTCTCGAAGCAACCAAGAACACCATCATCCATTTTTGATAATGTCGATGCCTCTGCGCCATAGAGCAGGACTGGGATTATTTAGGTATTATACTCGTATAGGATCACTTTTGTTGTTCGAGAGACGGCTTTGCTAGTCAATTGCCTTCTTAGCCTGAAGAAGCAGCGATTAGCAAGAGTTATTCATCGGCTGATCTTTGCCCTTCCGTTTGTTTAAATTTATACTGGAGCCTAGGTAGTCCCTAACTAGCTTAAAGTTATATCTCAATTCTCGCGAAAGCGCCACTGACATCTGCTTTCCCCGATTATGTCAATTTCCGAACCTCATTCCTGGAGAAGCATCTCTCAATTTCCTCGACCGTGCGCTTCTCATGCTCTGACTTCTTCTTCCTCCTGAGAACCCGGTGTTCGTCTCTCCTCTTCCGCTCATAGAGTTCATGAGCAGCTCTGGTCCTTCTAATCAGCGCCGCGTTATATGCATCTTTCTTAGCTGCATGTGCTTGCCGGCATTCATTATCGAACCAGGGGTTTCGTTGTGGTGGACGAGTGAAACCCAGCAGCAGAAGCGGCATCTCTGATGGCGTTTTGGCAGTGTTTCCAGTGGTCTTCGATGCTTGATGCTGGCGGCATTGGACCTCTTAAGAGATTAAGAGATACTCGATCGGGAAAATCGGATTGTGGTCGTCTGACGTCGAATTTTCTCACAGCATTAGTTTGTCTTGACGTAGTTTGGGATATCCGCAACCGTACCTCGGCTACTACAAGGTAATGGTCCGAGTCGATGTTGGCTCCTCGGAACGTACGGACATCCATTATATTAGAGGAGTGTCTTTGGTCGATAGCAATGAGATCAATCTGGTTAATGGTTGATTGATCAGAAGTTCTCCAGGTCCCCTTGTGTATATCGAGATTTGGGAACCGCGTGCTAGCTACGACAATGTTTCGCCCCGCCGCAAAGTCGATTAGCCTGAATCCGTTATCGGAGGTGGTATCTTGCAGGCTATATTATCCGACCGTTCCACCAAAGATACCCTCTCTTCCTAGCTTTGCATTAAAATCACCGAGGATAATTTGAATGTCATGGCTAGGGCATTGCTCGTAGGTCTTGTTAAGGAGCTCGTAGAAGGCATCCCTGGTGTCGTCATCTTTCTCCTCTGTGGGGGCATGCGCGCATATGAGGCTAATGTTGGCTAATTTCGTCTTGATGTGGATTGCTACGAGGCCTACATGCCGTAAGCTCAGAACTTCTTCTCATAGTCTGCCTCCGACAAAAAATTGCTTTTGCCTTTGATAGCAATTGCCGTAGTAGATGTCGTAGTTTTTCATCTTCTTTTTGTCCGGCCCATCCCATCGCATTTCTTGAATAGCGGTTATGTCTGCTTTGCAGCAATCTAGGGCCTCCGCTAGTTGCTCGGCTGCACGTGGTCTATTAAGGGATCTAACTTTCCACGTGCATATCCGAAGCTCATTGTCCTTAAATCGTTTGCGTGCGTTGTCAAACGTAGATCCGTCCATACTCGAGGCCTGTTGATGCTTCGTAACTTCTTGTTTTATTAAATGGCCGGGCAGTTACCCCGGCGGCGCAACCCCCAACCTGGAGGACCAGTTCCATTTTTAATGCCCCTAGGACGAGGGGTCGGTTACACCGTAGCCAGTAACTCGTTCCGGGATGTGAGTGCTGCCGTTGGCCCATATAGGGCTCGTCCGCCACCATCTCTTTTCGAAGCCCCTGACTAAGTCTTGGAAATCCTTACCGGCCTGAACTCCAAATATGTTGGAGTAGCCCGGATAAGGTCTTGTTTTGTTTTTCCGACACTAATCCTGATTTATGTCACAGGAAACTCGCCATTCGTCTCCTTCACTTCGCAATCTCCAGTGGTATTCCGAGATGGCGCCACGGGGAGGCGTGAAGTAGGACAGCGCATCGTCCTGTCTAAATTATTTGTTAGTATCAAAGGTATAGTGAGACCATTACTGACCTTCTAGTCTTTTCATGCAGGGCCGCTTTGTATAAGATTTGCTTAGCTGCATGTCCTTACCGACGTCATCATCTTCAAATCAGGGCTTCCGTCGAAATGGCATCTCAGGTTGTTTTTGGCAATGTTGCCACTGGTTTCGATGGTTGATACTGCCAGAAGTGGACCTCTTATAACTTTAAGGGGAAATTCGATCGTAAAAGGATTTGGAGATCCCTTGCTGATCGTATTTTTTCTGCATTGTAACAATAGATCGTTGTTACAACATTTCGGCTATTGTTCATCAACTACACGGAACGATTCCGGGCTTTATCTCTGTAAGATTCAGTCACAAGACCATGTTTTGAAGACAACTTCTGATTTTGCTAAAAATAGTGATTTGTAACCTGACCTACTTCTGGCTCAAAAGTTTTGTAAACAATCAAAATCACAAGGTCACGCATGCGGAAGATTGCTGAGGTTTTGTTTACAGTTTTGAACACCAATGAGCTCGTCAGTATATATATAACTCTCTGCTAATTACATCACCGTGATCCTTTTTGAACCATCGCGTCGAACTAAGGAGTTAAATGTCAAACGAAATGATACAATTTCTCGTGTCACAAGGGATTTTAGCCTTCCTACTTAATTTACTATACTTCGTGATAGAGTTCACTAAATGCAAGCCTTCATTCGAATGCGCTTAAAGTTTGACCTCTAGATATCCACCTGCTGTTAGTATTCGCGATTTTATAACTATCTGCTGCAAAAAGACCCATCCTTGTCCCAGGGATATCTGCCTGTTTCTGAATGCATTGTACAAATAAAATCACCCTGACTTGTACATTGTGTAAGGTTTTCCTTGCGCAATCCACAAAACTCTCACATAATGATACTTTATGTCGCCGCAATCGTAAAGTTGTAAATTTTATATTTGTGCGCAGTTCGCCAATTCCACACATGTGAACTATTCTAGACAATTGCCTTCTAACAATGAAATCGTGCATTCAAATGTCAGAGCAGACACTTTCGTGGGTTACCAACAATTAGACAAGCCAGTTGCGCGCCCACAATTGTGGTTTCTTCTAATCTCTTTATAAAGCCGCTGCTTTCAATCCAAGTCGAGATTGTCGCAAGTCGTTTAAATTAAAGCATTACTCTCCACCTCATGTATATGTACTTTTTTACGTTGACAATAATTGCTCCCTTGCACGGATCACGGAACACTACATTGTCCATATAGGTGTTCATACAGAGAATATGTTCCATTCAAAAGTCTTTATGGACCACTGTCATCTAATCGAAACTGATTCGTTTCTAGATCTCTTATACGTGCTCGTAGTCGTACCTCTCGCTTTTCAATGGAATTTCTTCTTTTCTCTGTCTCACGTTCCGTTTCGAATCCAAGTTACGTAAGATAGCTCATTCCTTTTATTGTCCACTTACGTCGCGTGCAATTAAATTGCCAACATCCGAATTCACTTTCAACGACCTCAGTTAAACGATGGTTATTTGCATAATTCCTCAATTAACATTCTAAACTTAAGCTCCCTCCTTAAATTGTCAAAATCATCTGCACGATCGTCACAGTATTTAGATATTGGTTTGGACTGTCTATCGTGTGTCATATTTGTCCCGATGAACGATTGTTAATGAGGACGTACATATGCGCGTTTCTGCTACAGGGCAGGAGTGGCGCTTCCAACAATTAAGTCGCATGACCCAATATGGGACTGCTGTTAGAAATGAAAAACGGTACCGATCTTGATAAGCCAGTCGTAATTAATGATCAAATGCCGAGCTAGCCATGTTTTTGTCCAGCTTAGTCAAATGAATTTCAAATGAGTAACACACTCGCATTATTCGTTGAGATAATTTTATTTTATCAAATAAATTGATCTTGGCTGTGCATAGACCGTGACTTGACAGAAGTATTTGCATATTACAATTAATGCGAAGCAATGTCCCTTTAGACCTGGCCGGTGGATTAATATTCGATAGGGGGGCGGTACTCTTGGGTGTGTAGGTGTACAGCGTCGGCAATGAGTCTGGTGTTTGGCCAAATCCTCAAATGAGAACAGTTTCAGTTGAACCTCGCCAATCAACACGTACGAGTATTGCTCAAGATACAAATGTATTGGCAACTGGTTTGAATGAACCTAGTCACTATATCCTACGCAGGCAAAATGACACCACATGAGTACGAGTACGCACATTTAAATACCTATACAAAATGAACCTGTTTTCGATTGCAGAGTGATTAGAATTTATTTGATTCAATTTTCGACTACTCTGATAGATGTTGGAGCGATTAACTCTATCTGAACCGGATTATAAATGTTCTGGTAAAAATTATTCACGTAACAAAGTCGCATGAAAAAATTCGATACTTTGTATGCACTAGATGAGGAGTGCTTATGAAAAAGAATGACAAGAAGTAGACTGTCCACCATAGAGTATACATAATACCGTATACATGCGAGCACAATGGTGTCAATATTGTTTCATAAAATCCGTAGCACTTAACCACTTTAGTGGTCAAAAAACACACACGAGCTCGCTGGAATTCTGCTAATCCTGTAACACTTTACACTAATTTATTTTGACTAGGAAGCTCGTTATATGAAAGAAGTGATGAAGCGCAGAACCGTACGTTATTTCCGCCAACCATAACCAATTAGAATCTTTAAATCACAACTAGATACAGGAGAGTCGGGCTAATAAAATTCGCTCATTCGTAAGCTTTGCAAGAGAACTCCAGCAAATTGATAGATATGTGCCACAAATTAATGCACGGGTATCTTAATGGTGTATCTACTATTTCTGTTTCTCCTTCCATACTTCCAAACGCAACTCAATCCTTTTTTAATAACAATGGCCCTGTTGTTACCGACTTTAATGGAGGAGTGATCAATTTCCATCAAAAAAAACCGACGGAGTTGGATAGTAATATTATAGTTATATAACAACTAGACATACACAGTGTGGCCAATAATTTCCCGGACTGGCTCGGAAAACTTAATTAATGTTTTTGTTCAAAATAATCTCCTCCCGATTCAAAACACTTTTTACAGCGATTAAACATTTGATAGTGCGGATTTTTTAAAAGTTTGCATCAAAGTAAACCTTTAAGTAATTTTTTTTGTATGTGTTTGTAGATTCCATATGTTCAATGCCTCAATATTTATCAAGAAATTTTCTGTTCTTTTGGAAAAAGCTAATAACTTTGTTGTCGTAGGTGATTTTAATTTAAATATTGGGTCCTACTGTTGATTCCGCGCGGAGAGCTTTCCGTGCGGAAATAATCGATATATTTTTTTAGTATTGTTGATCCGGCCGTATAATTTAATTTACCGACACTTTTGACACTTCCTGTGGAAGAAATAACATTATCGACGTTTGAATTTTAAAAATTTCGGTTTTTGTAAAATCGAAAGAAATTTTAGGAATTCAAAAAATAACATAAAACAAAATGGAAGTGATGGGGTATTTAGATTCAAATAGTGCTAGTGAGCAACGAGCAACTAGCGGAGGCCCTAGACTGCTGCAAAGCAGACATAACCGCCATCCAAGAAATGCGATGGGATGGGCCGGACAAAAAGAAGATGAAAAACTGCGACATCTACTACGGCAATTGCTATCGACGGCAAAAGCAGCGCTTGTTTGGATGCGGATTTGTTGTCGGAGGCAGACTAAGACGAGAAGTCCTCAGCTTCTGGCATGTGAGCGAGCGCCTCGTAGCAATCCGCATCAAGGCTAAATTCGCCAACATAAGCCTTATATGCGCGCATGCCCCCACAGAGGAGAAAGATGACGACACCAAGGATGCCTTCTACGAGCTCCTCAACAAGACCTACGAGCAATGCCCTAGCTATGACATTAAAATTGTCCTCGGTGATTTTAATGCAAAGCTAGGAAGAGAAGGTATCTTTGGTGGAACAATCGGAAAATATAGCCTGCACAACACCACCTCCGATAACGGATTCAGGCTAATCGACTTTGCGGCGGGGCGAAACATTGTCGTGGCTAGCACGCGGTTCCCACATCTCGACATACACAAGGGGACTTAGAGAACTCCTGATCAATCAACAGTCAACCAGATTGATCACATTGCGATCGACGCAAGACACTCCTCCAGCATTATGGATGTCCGTACGTTCCGAGGAGCCAACATCGACTCGGACTATTACCTTGTTGTAGCCAAGGTACGGTTGCGGATATCACAAACTACGCCAAGACAAAATAATGCTGTGAGAAAATTCGACGTCATACGGCTACAATCGCAAGAGATTGCCAAGTCTTCTCCGATCGAGTGTCTCTTAATCTCTTAAGAGGTCCAATGCCGCCAGCATCAAGCATCGAAGACCATTGGAAACACTGCCAAAACGCCATCAGAGATGCCGCTTCTGATGTGCTGGGTTTCACTCGTCCACCACAACGAAACCCTTGGTTCGATGATGAATGCCGGCAAGCACATGCAGCTAAGAAAGATGCATATAACGCGGCGCTGCTTAGAAAGAGAAAAGCTGGTCATAAGCTCTATGAGCGGAAGAGGAGAGACGAGCACCGGCTTCTCAGGAGGAAGAAGAAAGAGCATGAGAAGCGCGCGATCGAGGAAATTGAGAGATGCTACTCCAGGAATGAGGTTCGGAAGTTTTACCAAAAGGTAAAAATAACATGCCGCGGAAACAAACCCCGAACCGAAGCCTTGAACAAGAGAACATCGTAGTAGAATCGCAGTCGATGCTGAGGATTTGGAGAGATTATTTCTGCAGACTGTATAACGGCGATGACGGACCAAATACCGCTGTCAGGCAGAATCAACCTTTCAACCTGGACGAATATGACCAACAATTCCGTCCACCCGACCTGGATGAAGTGAAGATAGCCATATCGAAGCTTAAGTCCAACAAAGCTGCTGGAGCGGATGGCCTGACTGCCGAGCTCTTCACAGCGGCAGGCGATGACTTGGTAAGGAGCATACACCAACTCATCTGTAAAATATGGTCGGACGAAAGTATGCCCAATGAATGGAACCTCAGCATTGTTTGTCCAATTCTCAAGAAAGGAGACCCTCTGAACTGCGCCAACTACAGAGGCATCAGTCTCCTTAACATCGCATATAAGATCTTATCCGCCGTATTGTGTGAACGCCTGAAGCCGTTCGTCAACAACCTGATAGGTCCATATCAGTGTGGCTTCAGGCCAGGAAAGTCCACCATCGACCAGATATTCACACTACGGCAGATCTTGGAGAAGACCCATGAGCTTCAGATCGATACCCACCACCTATTCATCGATTTTAAGGCCGCGTATGACAGCATCTATAGAGACGAGCTATATAGAGCAATGTCTAGTTTTGGCATCCCTGCCAAACTCGTCCGTCTGTGCAGGATAACGATGGAGAATGCACGCTGCTCCATCAAGGTCGGTAAAGATCTCACCGAGACCTTTGATGTCCAGAAAGGATTTAGACAAGGCGATGCGCTGTCATGCGATTTTTTCAACATCGTACTTGAAAGAATAGTGCAAAACTCACGAGCAAACACAAGACGCACTATCTTTCAAAAGTCCATCCAACTACTCGCATACGCCGACGATATTGACATAATCGGGAGAAAGCAGCGTGATGTCAGTGGCGCTTTTGCGAGTATTGAGACGGAAGCGGCGAAAATGGGTTTAGCGGTCAATGAGGGCAAGACCAAGTATATGCTGTCAAGCAAAAAGGACAACCAACACCGACGTCTCGGGCAGAACGTCATTCTCGACAGATATAACTTTGAGGTAGTTAAGGACTTTGTCTACCTAGGCTCCGCTATAGATACAGACAACGACACCAGCGCTGAGATCAAGCGAAGAATAACTCTTGTCAACCGCTGTTTCTTTGGGTTAAGAAGGCAATTGAGTAGCAAAGCCCTCTCTCGGACAACAAAAGTCACCCTTTATAAGACCTTAATAATCCCGGTCCTGCTCTATGGCGCAGAGGCATGGACATTATCAAAAATGGATGAGGGTGTTCTTGGTTGCTTTGAGAGAAAAATTCTTCGGGCGATCTTCGGTCCCGTCTGCATTGACGGTTAGTGGAGGAGAAGATACAACGACGAACTGTATGGACTGTACAGCGACATGGACCTAGCCAGAAGAGTGAAGATCCAAAGACTGAGATGGCTGGGTCATGTAGAGCGCATGGACACCAATGCGCCGGTCCGAAAAGTCTTCGAATACGCCCCCGAGGGACAGCGCAGTAGAGGAAGGCCAAGACTCAGGTGGCGCACGCAAGTGGAAGAGGACCTCAGCCAACTTAGCGTGCGAAACTGGAGGCAGCTAGCCAGGGATCGAGCTGGCTGGAGAAGCTTGTTGACTGAGGCCCAGGTCCACCCCGGACTGTGGCGCCACCTAAAGTAAGTAAGTAAGTAAGTGATAGTGATATTGGTGACTATGCTTTAAGACGTGAGCGAAGGGCTTTGCGATGCAGTTCAGCTGATATTTTGCAATTGAACGACAAAGAGTGAATTTAATACAAACAATGTATTTCCACTGGTCTAAGCTCAGTTTAAGTTTTCAGCGCAACTTTCGCCTCAACAAAATTGCGTTCCAATACGTGCTTATGGAACTGGAGCATTCACTCAGTCAAAGAAAAAGGCAAGGCTCACCACTTTCCACCAAAGAAAAGTTGGCTGACTGTCTACGCTATCAGCACGACGTTGGAAAAGACTTTAACGTCAACATTGCGCAATCCACATTTTCGCTAGTGCTGTCCGAGATGTGAGAATCATTAGAAAACATTCTTTGCACCAAATGGATATCTCTTGAAATGAATGTGGACGAAGAGAGGGAAGCTAAAGCAAACTTTTTCCAAAAGTGTGTTATTCCGGGTGTAGTAATGGTGGTTGATGGAAGTCATTTGCCCATGCAAGCGCCTTCTTCTTCTTCTTCATATTCTTTTATTAACCCTTTCTTCGTTATACGAACTTATGCAACAAATGGGCGTGCCAAATGCTCTGTCTTTGAACGACTTTTTTTTAAACGTGAATTGGCTTTACATTTGCTTCGCGCATGCAGTATTTTAAAAGATATTGTGGAGATATGTGCCATTGAAGTGTTGGCCGAAACATTAGCAGCGGATTATGCTGTGGATGAAGAGGCCACAAATCCGAAGTAGGCGACATTTATGATACCGTCGACCACGTGTTTGAAATTGAGCATCTCACTTACGATAATTTTTTAAACATTTATATAAATAAAATATCTGCTTTTACCTTTTTCCATCCTGCAACGTCTTTTACGGGGGAACCACATACATTCAACTTTGTTTCAGTTCTCACCAAAAGTCTCGCACCTTCGGCGGATTCCGTTGACTGAAGCCTTGTGCAATGTCAGAATTTTTTTTTAGCTCGCTTACCATTAAGTTCAACTGGGCTTTATTGGTATATTTTTCCCCTTTTATTCTCGTAAAAAGCTCAAATTTTATTTCTAAAAAGCATCACAAATACATTTTGAAAAAATTTCCGCAGCGAAACTTTCAAGGAAAGAAAGTAAACAGAGATATGTGCGGAAAAATGAGTAGATCAGGCAGTTTTCCGTGTAGAAAACAACAATGCAAAAATTTTTTTCCGCACGAAACTAGTGCGGACTTAGATATTTTTTATGAACGAGGTCACTACGATATTTTCAGGGAGTTGTTTGGATCACATTTATGGTCGGTTGGATAATACTTCGTCGAAATATTTTGAGAAATGTGTTCCTGATCTTATGATTAATGTCCACTGTATATATGTATCCCCAAATGCAAATACGAAAAAAGCATCAAATCTCTAAAACCAAAATCGATTTTTTTGATATTTGTGAAGCAAACAGATACAAAAAAAACGACAACAAGACTTGACTCCCTGTACTCCTAAAGAACACGAAATATTTTTACGACTTTTTTATGGTGTACTGAAAGTACTACGACGTTTAGTCCCTCGCCTTAAAGAGTATGGGACAACACGAGATGCTGCCAGGTCTTGCCGGCCCCGAAACAGCCGTTCTGCAGAGAATATCGCAGCGGTGGTTAAAGATGTCGCAGAGGTATACTCCGGAGTATCGATTAGACGACGGCATGTCACGCAATCGGGCATCCATCAGTGATCTTTACAGAAAATTTTGGTAAAAGACTGTAAGATGTTCAGTTAGAAAGTACAGATAGTGACTCAGCTGTTAGCTAAGCTTGACCACCAGAAAGACAACTTTCCATCGAAAATCATCATGAGTGATGAGGCCCATTTTCATTTCTGCTGTTATGTGAATAAGCAAAATTATCGCTTATGTGGCATTAGCAATTCGCTTATAACTCACGCCTATTTACATCGCCATCGGGCCTTTGTATTCGAAAACGGCTGTAAGCCAACGACTTTCTCCTTCCTCAATTGGATAAATTGGGACTGGAGAACATGTGGTTTTAACAGGATGGGACCACGCGCATACTGCACGAGCCACAACCGAAACTCTGAGGGCTGCAATTCTGGGTCGCCTATTCTATCGTTTTGGCGATTTGCTCTGGCAGGCAAGATCGCCTGATCTAATCGATACAGACTTCTTTCTGTGGGCCTTTTTTAAGTTACGAGTCTATGCCAACAAGCCTCAGAATCTTGAAGCATTCAAAGAGAATATCTGTCAATAATGTGAGGACTTATCGCTGGAAGTTTTGAGAAGTGTGATGGAAAATGCCATAAATCGGGTCCGAATGGTCATTAATTCTGGCGGCGGCCACTAGGCCGATATCATTTTTTGGACTTTTTATAAACAAATTAAAGACATCAAGTAAACAATCAAAAAGCAGAACCAAAGTTTTTCATTCATAAAAAAAATTACAGCCAAAAAACATCGGGTGACAATTTATATGATCCTTAGGAAGGTAAAGTCTCGGACACTCTACTTATTGTGAATGCATTTATAATCAATCTAGGTATTACTATCTGCACTCTTCACAGAGAGTGAAGATAGAAGATGTATGGAATATTTTCAAAACTTTTAATTGAGGTGTGCCCCAGGGCTTAGTTTTGGGACCAGTTTTATTTATTTGTAGGTTCCCCTACTGGTTCTTCAGATGGCAAATGTTTTCATATGGTCTGAATAGTCCCTCGGACATTGGTTCTTTAAATTTAATTACATAGATATAGTATCGATTACTTTTGACATTCTGGTTCAGTTCTACAAATACAATTTTCGAGTGTATTAAGCTATTAGTGCTTACAATTCATAATGTAATATTTGTTTGCTATTTCATTTGAATTATTTTTTATTGATTATAAATTTGAATATATTTTATTTTAAGTAGGTTCAAACCACCTTGCTAGGCTTTTAAATTCCTAAAATTGGTGTGGCAGCACTATTTTTGTTTTAAAAAATACAGTCCGACACTGATATAATGTGAAATATGCATCTTAAAAGTAAACAAATCAGGTGAATACGGTCCGAATACGATGAATTCTGGTAATAAAACGCTTCAAAACTTCTAGATAATGTGCGGCAGGAACTATTTCAGCAATTGGAATGAATTCCTTCTGGATAATTTGTTTGTTATCAAAGAATACGATGAGCAATATCTTCAGTTCCTTCAACTTTTCATGTTTTTAGCGTGTGGTGAATTTTTGACTTCCATTCAGCTGTTTGACACTGAATCTTAATGGAAAGATCATGTTTCATCACCTGTGGCAATTCTACTCACAGAGTTCAGATTATTTTTAAAGGCCGCAATGACGTTTCTAGAATGCCAAACTCTCATAGATTTTTGATCATTATTCATATTCGGTTTGAAAAGTCTCTTTGTTGATATTTAAGGCTCCTTCTATCATTCTCAGTGAAGTACGAGTATTGTTGTCTTCTGCAACAAAATCGCGAACTTATTGGATCAATACAGGCGTCCGAACTGAGATTAGCTTTTCTGTGTGTTTGTTATCTTCTAGAGTCTCTCTGTCCCTTAAAAATACTTATTCCACTCGACAAAAACTGTTCTACTCAAACAACCGTATGTTTCTGCTGCCTTTTTATCGGAATGTTTCTACTGCATTTTTAACAAATTTTGCGGAAACTTAATGAGCACTCTTTACACTATTTTAAAATTTCAACATCGAATGAAAAAAGGTGTTCTGGAAAAATAATTTTTGTTATTCCTAAATCTCAACCAAATGTCATAAAATGTTGAGAGATAGTAGAAAAAGGCGTTCGGATAAATAGATGGCGCTCTTCGTTGCTAAAATGTGGTTCGCGTCCAGGATGTTATTTAACACACTGTATTGATGTGTCCTAAATTGGTGCACTTCAGATCATGTGCGCTCTTAGTAAAATTCGCGGCTGTGGTAACAGCATGGATTGGTAACAGCATGGATACTCCATTTAGCTTGGCGGGCCTACTCTTGAGAACAATATAGTCAAAAAAAAAGCCGAATTGGCTGCAAGCATTTGGTCACGTCAAGATTTTTCTACTAAAGGGAACTTGTTAATTTTTTCCTCAAGTAAGGATGTCATCAGACAACTGCATTTCTTGGTTTTATGTCAAAATTTTCTGTAAGGCTCACACACTTATAAATTAAAAAACATCAATGCTTTTTTGAACATAAATTGCGCCTATTTACCTCCGAGTTGTTACAATCGGGTACTGGTAGATAACTATCCGGACCCGACTTGTCGAACTTATAAGCGCTAGTATTGACCAACAGACAAAAATAGCAGTACTATAAACGGGACAGCAGATGAATTCTCCAAATGGAAAGTAAAGTTAAATTTCGGAATAAAGCAAATAAGACCTTATCCTACTCCCATATTTTTTAGAGCTCAGGCCGTTAACGATTTTCGAGACTAAGTCATGGTTTTCAAACGAGATGAGCCTCGGGTTACTACCTTCGGTCTAACTAACTCCTCTTCCTACTAGTACCAAAAATGGAACTAGGGGTTGTACCGCTGGGGTCTCTGCCCGGCCATGAGAAAGTCGAACAAGCCAAGTGCAAATGAACAACTAGGACATACGCGAAAGGACTTGGAGTAGTCTCGAGACGTGAACCAAATTGAATATATTTGAAACGACGCAATAAAGCCCTCCGGTATAATTTGTGTCCCAACATTCCGAAGAGCCAACACCGACTCGGGTGATTACCTCGTGGTAGCCAAAGCACGGTACCGAATATCCCAAACAGTACAAGGACAAGTAAATGATGTTAGGAACATCAACGTCAGACATCTACAATCGCAGAGATCACCAAATCCTTTTACGATCTAGTTCCTCTTAATCTCTTGAGAGGTGCACTTTTGCCAGCACCAAGCATCAAGAATCAGTGGCAACACTGTCTATCAAAGAAGCTGCTCCTGATGTGCTAGGTTTCACTCGAACACTACAACGAAACCCCTGGTTCGATGACGAATGCTGCCAAGCTAGGCAAGATGCATTCAGAACGAAGATGCATAGAAGAACTAGGCCTGTCCACGAGCTCTACGAGCGGAAGAAAAGAGTTGATTACCGTCTTTTCAGAAGGAAAAAGGATGAGCAAGTGAAGCGCGCGGCCAAAAATATTGAGAGATTCTTCTCGAGGAATGATATACGAGGGCGGGTCAATAAGTCCGTGACTTTTGGATTAAAACACAGATTTTTTTAAAAAAAAATAATTTTATTTTTCAACGTAGTCTCCCTTGAGCTCTATACACTTTGTCCAACGCTTCTCCAACTTTTTTATCCCTTCCAAAAAAAAAATGATTTGTCGAGGTCCTCAAAATAGGCCTTTGTTTGCGAGATGACTTCATCATTGGAGTCAAATCTTTTTCCACCAAGCCATTTCTTCAGGTTTGGGAACAAGAAGTAGTCGCTCGGAGCCAAATCTGGAGAATAGGGTGGATGAGGGAGCAATTCATAGCCCAATTCATGGATTTTTGCCATGGCAACTGCACATGTGTGCACCCTTGCATTGTCTTGGTGGAAAAGAACTTTTTTCTTGGCCAAATGAGGTCGTTTTTTTTTCAAATCGTCATTGAATTGGTCCAATAAGTTGGCATAATATTCCCCATTGATTGTTCTTCCCTTTTGAAGGTAGTCAATGTGGATTATCCCGCGTGCATCTCAAAAAACAGTCGCCATAACTTTATTGGCTGACAAACCCACCTTGGCCTTCTTTGGCGCCGATTCACCCTTAGAAACCCACTGTTTTGACTGTTGTTTGTTCTCTGGTGTATTGTGATGGATCCATGTTTCGTCCACGGTTACAAAACGGCGCAAAAACTCCTCCATATTGCGATTAAACAACGCTAAACCTTCCTGTGAAGTTGTTACACGATTGCGTTTGTGGTCGACTGTGAGCAAACGCGGCACCCATCTTGCGGAAAGCTTTCTCATGCCCAAGTGATCATTCAAACCACTGAAACCACTGAGCCATGCGAGATCCCTACGGCTTCCACAATCTCTCGCACTTTCAATCTTCGGTCGGCCAACACCATATCGTGAATTTTTTCGATTGTTTCGGGTGTAGAGACCTCAACTGGGCGTCCAGGACGTTCGGCATCTTCAGTGCTTGTACGGCCACAACGAAATTCAGTAAACCACTTTTTTACCATTGAAATCGATGGTGCAGAGTCCCCATAGTATTTATCAAGCTTAGCCTTGGTCTCGGTAATGGTTTTTTTCGCAAGAAATAATGCTTAATAAGCACACGAAATTCACTTTTTTCCATTTTCTCCTCAAATTAGTGAGTAGTCTGATAAAAATAGTTGTCAAACACAAACTAACTGACGCAGCAAGTTTAAATTTTGACAGGAGTCAACTGACAGATGCCTGTTGACAGGAGCAGTGTTGCTGTTTCAGTAAAGAGGTCAGAAATTCAAAAAGTCACGGACTTATTGACCCGCCCTCGTAGAATAAATCCTTAAGCCTGGACACTTCAGACGCACAATTTCGATCACCCGACCTGGATAAAGTGAGAATATCTAAGCATAAGTCCAACAAAGCTTCTGGAGGGTACGTACTGACTGCCGAGCATTTTAACGCATTCGGCGATGACTTTGTAAGAAGCATACACCAACTCATCCGTAAAATACGGTCGGACGAAAGTTTACCCGACGATACGAACCTTATCATTGTCTGTCCGATCCTCAAGGAAAAAGACCCTCAAAATTGCGCCACTGACAGAGGCATCAGCCTTCTGAACATCACATACAAGATTGTATGGGCGCCGATCGCTACCAGTAAAATCTATCATCGACCAAATATACATACTACGAGTACGGCTGATCTTGGGAAAATCCGTTGCACTTCGGATCGAAAGTTTCCATATAGGCGAGCATTCCTGTCAGCATCCTGTCCTGTTCTTCGCCGGCTGACGATAGATGGCCCACACTGCTTCATCAAAGTCGGTTAAAATATCATGGAGAACTTTGATGTGAGACAAAGCGATGCGTTGTCTTCAACGAATATTGGAAAACTTACGCGCCAACACAAGTGGCAAAATCTTTTAATAGTCCGTTCAATTACTCGCATATTCCGATGATACAGACATAATCGGAAGAAAGCAGCAAAGATAGGTATAATGGTAAAAAAGGTTAAGTACAAATATTGTAGATGCTGTCAGAACACGTCTGATTTAACTGCCACAAGTTCGAATAATTCACTCTCACTGGTTGTCGCACTGTAAACGCCTTATTTCTCACGGTATGGGGTTTGAAGGTCGCTGCTTAAAATTCCATTTCAACACGTTTGCTTAGCCTCATCACTTCAAGGCACAGATTTTGGCAAATTAAAGAGAATAGAAAAAAAACACAAAATTCTCCCTTTCACTTCGACAACTCTTCAACTTTTTAATTCATGATCGCACAGAAAACACTCATTTACTTTTTCAGCACAACTGGAGCAGCAACTGGAGCAACTGGGGCAACTGGAGCAATTGGGGCAACCTGGGCAACTGGGGCAACTGGTGCAACTGGAGCAACTGCATATGGTGCTACGGCGCGGACAAGTGGAAGAGGGCGAGCAATAGGAACAGCACGTGCTACTGGAGCAGTGTAGGCGAGTGGAGCAGCAATTGGAGCACTGTATGCAAGTGATGTGTAGGCGGCTGGATAAGCAGCGGCTGGATAAGCAGCGGCATGGACAATATTGCTGGCAGTGTAGCTAGATGCGTATGGAGCAACATATGGTGCATATCCGGCGGCATAAACAGCTGGTGCAGAATAGGCTAAGGGTGATTCAATGATGTGTGGTTTAGCTGCAACACTAGCGAACACGGCCAACACACAAACAGCGAACTAAAAATTAACATAATTTCAAATTTAAACTGCTTCTAAGTAAATATCCTTTTTTTTTTAGATTCACTCACCAATTTGAACATGATGAAGATTTTGGTTTTAAATTTCTTGGAAATGCTTTCTAGGCAAAAGCTACACTTGGAATGCTACCTAACCAAATCGTGACTGTTCTCTTTATATACCTCATCGTTATTTTATGGCCACCGATTGGTATATCCTTGATAATGAATTTGCGTACCGATACGCTTCGATTTAATAATGACGTACGATTAATGCCCGATCACGTACGATCTCACGGTCATATTGTGAAATTCTTCAGCGGCTCGTCGATTTGAATAATGAATTTTTATTTTGGACACTACTGTTGAGCTTCTATATGGCTACTGGTCTGTCTGGCTGTCGTTATCGCCCTCACCGTCCTCCACCACCCGCATAGAAGACTTTAAGCTGGTAATTCCGATGACGATTATTAATAGAATCCGGAGTGTGTGGCTAACAAATTTATGATGTGCGGTTTGGTATTCGAAAACTCAAATGTTACCGGTAATAGCAACCTATTGGAGGCGAAGTAATAGAATGCTAATTTGAGTTTAATCACCGAAGAAAGGAATTTCAATGTTTGATTGTACAATAATAAATTCTGCTCTGATTGTTATCTCCTTACAAGAATTACACATACACACTTCGCAAAGTTGACAAGAATTCGTTACCTTAAAACGATAAGAATTGTACACTTTGGTTGCCTCTTAGAATATAATTGCACCTCAGCCGTTTTAATCTAAGGATAAAAGCAGTATCTCAACTATACAGGATACCATGCTTTCTGGAGTAGGAACTGCTACGATGCTTGTACTTTAGATACTGTCTGGGCAGAACTATCAACTCTTTCGGCACTCAGCCATCATTTGATTCGGAATTGAGATAGCACGTTGGGGAAATTATCGGATCAAGGGTACTGTCGGAATCTTCCACGACAAACCATAAGTTTATCCAGAAGACGAATCCAGAAAAAATAAACCAGACGCGCCAGAAGGTGGAGCTCAGTAAGCCTTTCAATGCTCCTGTAATACTCAAAACGGAACAGATTGTAGGAGAAGCCCACCTCAGATGTTTTGAAGTGTTTGAAATGCACATTTAGCATACGCAGATTCCCAGCTCAAGGAGATCGAAGAGTCCTGCGATAGAAAGAACATCCGGACTTTTTATAGAAAAGCCCAGCAAGTGGGAGCTGGCCTCAAGCCCGGGTCGCAGGCGAAAAAGTGAAGGAAATCGAGTCACCGAAGCACAAACAATTGTTTATGTGTTTAAGCAGCACTTCCAGCAGCTGCTAAATGGGCATCATGTAGAGAGAATGCTAGGGGAAGAAGAACACCCACGTCCAGGCAATGAAGATGCAGTCCCCCTCCAATTATAGAAGAGCTCGGCGCAGCTATCAAAAAGCTAAGGAGTAATAAGGCCGCCGGCTCTGATGGATTACCAGCAAAGCTTTTCAAATACGGTGGTGATGTTTTGGTAGGGTGCATGCACCAAATCATCAACAAAGTATTGGAGGATGAAAGCATGCCCGAAAACTGAACAATCAGCTCCATATACCCCATCTACAAAAAAGGCGATCCTATGTCCTCTTCGAACTATAGAGGAATATCCCTGCTAAATGTCGCATATTAGATCCTATCCAACGTAATGTGTGAACGTCTCAAACCTTTCTGCAGCACACTCATCGGCACGTACTAGTGTGGCTTCCGGTCCGGCAGATCGACGATAGACCAAATTTTCACACTGAGACAAATCCTGGAAAAAACCCAAAAAATTTCAGTCGAGACCCACCATCTTTTCATCGGCTTCAAAGCCGCATATGATAGCATTCATCGTGTAGAGCTCTACAATGCGATGGCCGAATTCGGGATCCCGTAAAAGCTGATTCAGTTTTGTCGCCTTACCCTGAAAAACACGATATGCAATGTGCAGTTTGGAAACAGTACATCTGAACTATTTGAAACATGCACCAGATTTCGGCAAGGAGATGCGCTATTATGTGACTTCTTCAATCTAGTACTGGAGCAGATAGTGCGTAGGGCATCGGTCGCTCCCAGCGTGCCGTTATGGAAGCGTTTACGGCAATTGAAGAGCAGGCGAAACGAGTTGGCCTTGAAGTAAACGAGGACAAAACGAAGTACATGTTGTCAACAAACAAAACAGCATCTGTCCATCGCCTAGGACCTACCTCGGAGTAAATGAGTTGACACTTAAGTGGAGATTCGACGAAGACTAACCCTAGGAAACCGTTGCTACTTCAGTTTGGTGAAACAACTGGGTTCAAAACTCCTAACTCGAAAGACGAAAATCATGCTCTACACGACTTTGATCCTGCCAGTTCTACTCTACGGTGCCGAGTGCTGGACAATAAGCAGGAAAGTAATCTGCTCTACCAGCAGGGTTTGAAAGAAAAATTCTTCGTCGAATATTTCTTCCCATATATGAGGAGGGCGAATGGAGGAGAAGACATAACCGCCAACTCTATGAGCTGTATCAAGATGTGGTTGTATTCTGAAAAGCCAAAATACGTCGACTACACTGGCTCGGCCACATCGAGCGAATGGACAATAATGCTCCAGCAAGAGGATCTTCGAGTCCCAGCTCCCAGGATCGAGACGACAAGGAAGACCGAACCTCCGTTTTAAGGACCAAGCTATTGCGGATGCCAGAGCGCTTGGTCTGGAAAACTGGAAGCAGCATGCCCAGGACCGGAGAGAATGAAAGGCAGTCGTGTCCCAGGCAGACCCTCCACGGGCTTAGAGCCCGTTAGGTAACTATGTGAAATGCACATTTGCAGCGATCGCCCAGAACCTGGACTAACTTGGAGGTGAAAGCAATGTAAAAAGTTGACTTTGATTTGCAACAACGCCTTTCAACAAAATTGCGAAGAGGGCAAAACACTAAAGGAAGCTCAATGATTGGCCAAACTTGCAGAAAATTTGATGATTTATGCTGTCTCTTGCTTGAGATTCGCATCTTTTGGCCTGATCACAACCGGCTCACAAACAGCTTCTATTGCCGGAGGTTCAAGTGAGCTAAGCAACACTAGCCACGTAGCTGGTATCTGCCATCAGTAATGGTGACGGATAAGACCTGCTTCCTGTGATGGCTGAATCACCTGGAACTCCGTTCCACATTTGTAGGCCACAAAGACGTATAGACTTGCTGGTTGAAGCTCTGTACACAATCTTAACTGCCTCTCTGGTACATACTGGCACACATGTCAAGCCCTTGGCGAACAGTTAGATTAGTCTTTAAGACGAAAATAAGAAAAGATATACGTTTGGTCTCGCTAACAGCTGTAGATTAAGTCTGACTTCTTAGATCTTGCAGCCCATGGGTCGAATAGTTGTTTTCCAAATGTCTACAACGCGGAAGATTCTGAAACGCTGTTAGTCATTTTCATTGACATTGAGGGTGCCTCTGACAACGTAACATTTGACGGCATATGCAATTCGGCCAGCCAACACCACATAAATAAATCCCAAGACTTGTGCATGATAACCTTTCTCGTGAATAGGGCCCTGAATGTGCTGACTGTGGCCACTATACAGGTGTAAAGAAGGCTTGTATGCAGTCCGGTGCTCTCTATTCACTGCTATCCTGCACTGTCTACTCTAAGATGCAGGCAACCATTGGCGCGATTTCTAGTGCTACCCTCGAAAAACCGGGGATGTTCACTTTAAGAGAAGGAGAAAGCTGACTGCTCTGACTCATCTAGTGCTTAAAGGCATCACCATCCAATTCTCTAAAGATGCTAAGTATTTGAACATTTTCCTAAATAGCAAACTTTTATGGATTAAACATGTTACATTGAAAGGCTTCAAGGCACCTTTGGAAAACCTTTGGACTTTGTAAGGAATGCAAGAGGAGGGTATTTTGAACCCTTGAAGCAACGATAAGGTTGATTAAAATCCGAGAATCTGAGCCAGGAATAGAATGGAGTTAGGTCTTCACGGATGTCTTCAAAACCTATTTAGGATGCGGCAGTAGTGTTTTTCTGCAGACTTAAGATTTCATTTTACATCTTAGAGGAGAGACATTAAGCCTATGTGCTGGATATTAATTGCAAAGCAGCGATGTTTACTATATAAGTGGTAGAGATCTATCTCTTTGAATGTCCGACCTATGTTCTCATCAGGCTACAGGTACCCGCCTAGTCCGCTTACCCGTTTTAATTGTTGACTGAGAAATTCCATCAAAAAGATCTAACAAGGATTACAATGCACTAGTTATTCGCCTGAGTGCTCTTCTCTGCCAGCTGCCTCTAATTTCGCATGCTAAGTTGGCTGAGGTCCCCTTCCACTTGCGTGCTCCACCTGAGTCTTGGTCTTCCTCTACTGCGCTAGGGGAAGGATTCGAAGACCTTTCAGACCGGAGCTTTAGTGTTCACCTGATCTACATGACCCAGCCATCTTAGGCGTTGGCTCTTCACTCCATACAGTTCGTCGTTGTATCTCCTCCTCCACTTACCATCAATGTACACGGGCTCACTCGGAGAATTTTCCTCTCGAAGCAGACAAGAGCACCCTCATATACTTTTGATTATGTCCATGCCTCTGTGCCATAGAGCAGGACAGGGATTATTAAGGTCTTATAAAGGGTAACTTTTGTTGTTCAAGAGAGAGCTTTACTACCTGCCAACGGTGACGTTCTGTTCGAGACTTCGGTATTCAGTGTCCTCTATTGATTGACAGCATACACCTTGTCTAAATCCTTTTTGGACATTAAATGTCTCGGTGAGATCTTTACCGACCTTGATGGATCAGCGTGCATTATCCATCATCATCCTGTACAGACGGACGAGTTTGGCAAGGATACCAAAACAAGACATTGCTCTGTATAGCTCATCTCTATAGATACTGTCATACGCGGCCTTAAAATCGATTAATAAATGGTGTGTACCAATCTAAAGCTCATGGGCTTTCTCCAAGATCTGCCGTACTGTAAATATTTGATTGATGGTGGACTTCCCTGGCCTGAAGCCACACTGATATGGACCTATCAGGTTGTTGACGAACGGCTTCAGGCATTCGCACAATACGGCGGATAAGATCTTATATGCGATGTTAAGGAGACTGATGCCTCTGTAGTTGACGCAGTTCAGAGGGTCTCCTTTCTTGAGAATCGAACAAGCAATGCTGAGGTTCAATTCATCGGGCATACTTTCTTCCGACCATATTTTACAGATGAGTTGGTGTATGCTCCTTACCAAGTCATCGCCTGCCGCTTTGCAGAGCTCAGCAGTCAGGCCGTCCTCTCCAGCAGCTTTGACCTAAGCTTCGATATAGCTATCTTCACTTCATCCAGGTCGGGTGAACGGATTTGTTGGTCTACATGGCCCAGGTTGAAAGGCTCACTCTGGCTGACAGCTGTATTGGGTTCGTTATCACAAGTCTTCAGAAATGATCCTTCCAGATTCTCAGCATCGACTGCAACTCTACTACGATGTTATCTTGTTCGTATCTAGAGGCTTCGGTTCAGGTCTTGTGTCCGTGGCGTGGTTTTTTTCCTTTTGGTAAAACCGCGCGTTTCTCATGCTCTTTATTTTTACTCCTGAATAGCCGATGTTCGTCTCTTCTCTTCTGCTCATAGAAGTTATGAGCAGCTCTAGTTCTCCTATGCAGCGCTGCTTTATGTCAATTTTGCTTTGCTGCTAGTCAGCATTCATCATCTAATCAGGGATCTCGTTGTGGTGGTCGAGTGAAACCCAGAACATCAGAAGCGGCAATTCTGATGGTTTTTTGACAGTGTTTGCCACTGGTCTTCAATGTGTGATGCTGGCGGCGAGGAACCTCTTTAGAGATTAAGAAAGACTCGATCGGAAAAGGATTTGGCGATATCATGCGATTGTAGCTGAGTGCTTCGTTCTAACGAAAAAGGCCCAACTTTCTTATTACGCCAAAGGTATAACGTTAAACAAGTCGCTGCGTTCTGGCAAATACCCGTATATCTAGCGTATTAGCGTATATACATAGGTACGAGTATTAACATATCTTTCTAAATAAATAGCATTTCGCGTAGTACCTCAGTATATTTGGTGTATTGTTGATTTACCCGACCAAAACCGCACTAGTCAAATGTATGGTTTCATCTAATTTGGCGAGTCATCTTCTGCTACCTTCAATTGGTGAACGAGTATACCATCCGGTTAGGTGGCTTATACAAAACGTTCGCTTGCCATCTCTCCCACAACCATAGCGAACCTGCTTTCGTTTCTTATTCGTTCACTTAGACGCGTAGTTCATCTGTGCTCTGAGCTCTGAGCTGATATATACTGAAACGAGTACATTCGATGTTTTTTCCAATCTTCAACTACCTGTAGATTAAATTTGAGTTCATAAGTATGTTAGTTCCCATCGCTATCAAGGTTAAAGAGTTGCTTTCTTTTTCACCTGCTTGTATGCATATAGCTCAGGTAGGTAGTGAGCGGAGGTAGGCCTTAAATATGCTGATTTAGCAGTTGGACTTGCAGTATAGATCTCGTCTACTATAAGCCACAGGTTGGAAAACAAGCACACGTAGAACAACGGCAGTAAACAACAATAGATTGTGTATCTAACTATCTAACGATGTTCTTACAATCTTTTGGGAAGAATGGTGAAAGTTGCTGCCATCATCTTAACGACGGTTTCTACTAAGAACCTCGATGTAAGTACCTTTTTGGCTTGTGGATTACAAAAGACGGTTGAGGTCATCTTGTTCAAAAAAAAAAAAAAATAGCTTTTCCATCACAGCATCCTATAATTCGGCAAAGCAGCAGCTTGATTCCATTAATCACTTTCTCAGCAATTGGCATAAAAGCGGTCTCTATCAACACAGAACAACAACACAAGCACATATGAAAAACACTGTTATTTCGAGCTCAAAAATACATCATCTTTATTGAGTGTAAATAAAAAGTCTAAATCAGAAAACTAAAAAGTTAAAGATACGAGAGAGAACACATTTCAACGTTGGATCAAAGGTACTCGTAACTTCTCTCAGACGGTGAGAGATAGATAGCAGAAAAATAAAGTCGCATAGGTCAGGTCGCAGGTATTACAGTCGATGTTGAAGACCACTTAACGGAAGTAAGCAGCAGCATATGGGTATGCTGAGTACGCTGAGGCATATGGATAAGCTGAGTAGGCAGCATATGGAGCTGAGTAGGCAGCGGCATAGGGAGCTGTATAAGCAGCAGTATATGGAGAAGCAACCAATGGTGATGAGTAGGCTAATGGAGCAATAACAGCTGGCTTAGCGGCAACAACAGCAATGATGGCCATCAAGACAATAGCGAACTGAAAGTACAAATTAAAATCCTTTAATCCTTAAAAGTCCTTTTGTAATATGATTTTCCAGAAACTTACGAATTTCGACATGTTGATTTGGTTTATTGATTTCTTTTTAGTTGTTCTACGAAGAGCTGACACTTGGTTGTGATATCTTATCGAAGCGATTCCAGCTGCTTATATACCCAAATTCCATACCTACCGGCCGGCATTGTTATTTACAATACTTATTCATCATTATGTACATACGTGTTACTGACCGACATCCCCCTATACACACAAGCAATTCTTTCAACCCAATTCAATTGAAGGCTGCTATTGTCTTAAACAGAAACGCCAACTAGAACGAATAAGTATACGATGGCACATGGATGGGGGTGCTTCAAGGAAAAATGAACAAATTCAAACCGAATTCAGTTGCACAGCCCTACACTATATACTAAAGATATTACAGACTATGAATCCAGAGCCTTCGATTTGACGCATACCTCTTTAAGGTATTCAGCCGACTACGTGCGCATCTTGCATACGTAATGACTACTGTTTGTGCTTATTGTCAATATGCCAAGAAGTCAGCGAGCTATCTGAGGTATATAAACGAGTGCCGCTGTGAATTCCCAATCACAGATACTCGTTAAATTTACACCGATCAGCTAAATATTCAAACAAACAAAAAAATCGCCATAAAAATGTTCAAATTCGTAAGTCATACATATCTGAGGAGCAGGAGCGATAACAATCCTCCTGTAAGGAGTAAGCATAATAGCAAACGTTATTCGAAAATTTCAGATTGTCCTGTGTCTAATGGTGATCATCGCTTGCGTTGCTGCCAAACCAGCTGTATTCGCCCCACTGGCCTACTCAGCGCCGTTGGTCGCTGCAGCGCCTTATACCGCGGCCTTTGCTGCTGCTCCAGTAATTGCCCCCTATGCAAGCAGTTACACTGCACATTCGATAACACATGCTGCCGCCTATCCAACAGTGTATGCTGCTCCCGTAGCTCCAGTTGCACCAGTTGCCCCAGTTGCTCCAGCTGCTCCAGTTCCACCAGTGGCAAATAATCCTGCCGCCGAAATCCTTTTTTAAAGCTAAACTAACTTGCAACTCGATTGGATTTCATTTGATTTGTTAAACTATTTACTGTTATGTACCTCGATTTAAACAAAAAAAAAATAAAATTAGAAATAAAAATTTGTGATCTGTATCTTAAACTTGTTGTGTCATCTTTTGGAAATTTACAATTCGAATACTTTATGGATAGCTGCCAGCAGGTATGTATACCTGCAACAATGGCGTTTTTTTTTCCAAATTCAAATACGCCTTCAACTCAATCTCGCTTTAGATGGCATGCAGAAGTGAATGTGGACATCAGCAGTTTTGTAGTGCAAGCCTAGAAGTTCCAGGTTCTAAGTGGACAAAATATATTCATTCCAGTTAGGAAGAGATAGTGTTATCATTGCCAATAAACTTACCTGCTGAACAATTACCGAATTCTTAGATTCAGTTGCTGCTATATGCTGCCTTGTATAGCTGGGTCTTCTAGGTAATTAATATTACTTAGGTAAGAGACCTGCGGGATAAAAGAGTCTGAAAAATCGTATAAGCTTGATTTTAAGCTCATTGTGCCGCAGAAAACCCTGAGATTTTTTTTTAGAGGCCCCAACTAGCCTCAGTAAACTCGGGTCACGTTCAAAGACCGCATTTAAAATTGTGAGCAGGTTCAACGCTGGCGCATCTGCAGCGCAAAAGTGTGTCGCTACGCCTGGATGACAAATCCAAGATTTTCTAACCAGAAGCGGTATATACTCGTAACGTCGTTCTCGACAGTGCCTTCGGCGTTGGGGACCTTCGCTGAAAAAACGAATATTCATGGCCTTAAGCACTACGGAAACGTGAAAACTGCGGTTCAAAGTTCGGCGGGACTAACGATTGAATTTCCAGTTAATGTCGGAGTGCACCAAGGAAGCGTCTTTCCTCTTTTACGTAGTATTCGACTATCTTTTAAAAAACTGCATGCGCGAAGCAAATGCAACGCCAATTCTCTTCGCTGACGACGCAGTTATGCTTAGCGATAACGTCGAAGATTTGCAGAACGCTTTAGATTCATCGAAAAATGCGCTAGAGAGAAACGGGTTTAAAATAAGTCTTTCAAAGACGGAGCATTTGATGTGCCCATTTGCGCATCCGTTGCGACCTGTTTCGGGTATAAGGTTAGACGGAATAGTTCTTTCGAAGGCACAATCTTTAAGAACTTAGAATCAACCGTTAACATGGAAACGAAATGTGACGACGACGTAAACCACAGAGTGAGTGTGGGATGGATGAAATGGCGGGAAAATTCGGGAATCTTGCGACCGCAAATTTCCACTTAAATTAAAGGGGAAACTCTACACCATGGTTGTTAGACCAGCTCTTATATACGGTTCACAGTGCTGGACAATGTACGAAGCGTTTAAAAACAAAATGACGGCAGCGGAAATGAAAATGTTAAGGATGTCTAGTGGAGTCACTAAACGCGAACAGCTTGAGGCGAATAGAATAAGCTGGTATTGCCACGTTCAAAGAAGATCTGCGGAAAATCCGGTTAAAAAGGCACTATCAACTACGGTCACTCCAACTGTAAGAAAACGAGGTCGGAAAAAAAAATTCCGGATTTCTCAGATGGCAAATGCGCAACAACGCCTGGGGCTAACAACTGCAGCGATCCAGGACCGAGCACTTTGTAGACACGTTCTGCGGTCTACGACATTAGCCAACCCCATAAGTGGAGCAGCAGCGATGCACTCGTTACGCACAAGTTCGTATAACGAGGAAAGGGTTAATAAAAGGATAACAAGAAAGCACTAGTTAGATCAGTTAGTTTCTGCGTTCTCGTCATAAGAACAGTCTTAACTTTAAGAGGATTACCTGCCGTCGAACAAGCATTGAGAGCGTTCAGTAGTAAGCTAACAGTCACGCACTGTGACCTTAGACAAAAGATTTCGCTTATGGGCAAGCCTAATTCCCGGCTCCACCACATATTGGAGATAGTAATCATTTGCACTGAGGTCGTATTCACCTACATTGTTCTTACCACAAAATTAGTTGCACGGACTGTCAAAATTTTTTATGGGAAAATCACGTTGCACCTTGGGTCGTTCGCAAAGCAAGTTTGTGCACCTGCAACTTAACCATTCTCACAATGATTTTCATAATATTCATAAGAAGTCGGACTGATCGCTCCAAGCGTCTATTTATTTTTTCTAATATTTGGCACAAATACCGAGCTTACTGTTTGATATGTATGCCAGAGTTGCTAATAGTTGGTCCGTTTCTATGAATGATAAGAGCTGGTGTTTACGTAATCACACGTTCCCTGTAAAGTGAGTCTAAATTGAGTCTTCGACTACGTATATGTTGATGAGCTTCTTGGTTTTATCCGATACTTCGATACTTTCGCAAAAGTTCTTACAAAGACACACTTTAAGATCCTAAACACCTTCTTCTCTTCTCGTTGCTTAGATATGCAAAGATTCTAGCCAATCCCCATAGAAGTCTTAAGTGAATTGTTTGAAATTTGTCGTGATATATCTACGTAATCGCCACAAATCTTCCATTACGAAGGAGGAGCCTGTAGAAGTGTGCCCTGATTTGAAATTTAACTACAAAAGGTTCAGGTTCTTAACAGCTTTCTATACCATTTGTTGCATCTGAGTTTAGCACAAATGAACTCACCGAGGTCGTTCGTAACTGTGTCCAGGTTTTTGTTTTTATACCGAGACTTTATATCCAATCTTGAGTTCAGTGTGCTCATGGTCTACTGCGGACGAGAAGAGCACATGTGGATCATTGAGACCACTTTTACGATAAAATGCTTAGTTCTACAACAAAACAAATCAGCCAAAGAAAGTAAGATTTGATAGTGATACTGCTAACCTTTTGGATACACAAGGTGGCGCAAAATTAATCATCCAATTTTGTTTTTGAATTACGTTTGAAAACAAATGATTTTGAGTGATGGAAATCTTTATTTGGACCCTTACAATTTGTTCATTTATGTTGAAAATATGATTTCCGCCAAGTGGCTGCCGCCAGTATTGACACACATTTGTGCACGTTTTATCGCATTTTCCATGACTTTCCGGAAGATTTCCGGTGATTTCACATTAATTTCGAATATTCTCCTTATCTGAGGGCTGCTATATTCTTAGACTTGTTGGCATAAACCCGCGACTTCAAACAGCCCAACAGAAAGAAGTCTGGGATGGTTAAATCGGGCGATCTTGCTGGCTATGCCAAATCGTCAAAACTTGGGGTTATGCGACCAGGAAATGCTCCCTTCACAATATCCATTGCGGCGATCTCTGTGTGTGCGGTTGCACCGTCTTGTTGAAACCACATTTACACCAAGACCCGCTCATCCAATTCTGGCAGTTAAAAGTCGTTTATCATAGCCCTGTAGAATTCACGAGTAACAGTGACCATATTGCCGATGGCGACCTCAAAAAATACGGCCCAATCATTCCTCCCGCGTGAATGCCGCACTACACAGTGGCTTTAAGTAGATGTAATATTTCTTCGTGCATCACATGCGGAAACGAAGATTTTGCTTATTGACGTAACCGCTTAAGTGGAAATACACCTCGTCGCGCATGAAGATTTTCGACACAAAATCGTCCTCTTCGTAGTTAACATTGAGGATGGCTTAACAGCAATTCACACGCGACTGACGGTCAGGAGGCATTAACTGATGCACTGTTTGCACTTTGTATGGGAACATGTGTAAGTCTTTCACTAAAATTCGCCGTAGAGTCCGTCTGGTGATGTCCATTTGCGTGGCCCGTCGTCTGGTTGATGTTTCTTCGTTCTCAATTCCGGTGTCGGCCTTGTCGACAAGTCCGGTGTCGCCCACGTCCTGCATGGTCTCCTGTGGTTCCCGTCTGATTGAGTCGAGTAACTAAATGCCTGAATGTTTGCCCAGTTGGCGCGACACGATAAGATAAGGACACCGAACGATTATTGGTCAAAAAATCGACACAATTATTTCATGCTCTTGCGGAGTATAGCGCTCCATTGTCTGTTTGGATACTGCAGCTGTCTAGTTCACAAATGTCAAATATGATTGACGTACGACGCTATTTGCAAAAGCTATAACATCTTCCGGTAGGATGATTAATTTTGCGCCACCTTGCACATAAGCAAGAAACTTTGTAGACCCACTTTTTGTATACCAGCTCAATTCTATACCTTCTGTACGTATCCTTATGTGGTTTGTTGTCCATTAGTTGACAACCACTGGTTTCATCATTTCAATGGAAGCAACTTTTAGTAGGTTTCACGGAGAGCTTCTCTTACCGTATATTTTGCTTTTGGGAAGCCGCATTTACTCCTGTCTTATGTATTTGTCCACCTTTTGTTTTAGCGCATTTCCTTAACCAGAGGTCTATTAGGCTTAAACCCATCATATAGGCTTTAGCTTCTCCACTGTACTGGTTTGCTGTCAATTTCATCACTGATCTGCTGTGCTTGATGGCAACAAGGGATCCTATTTAATTGGTGTTTGACATTCGCCTGCGTATGTGACTGTAACATGGTAGCGGTTCAAGTCGATATTGCCTTGTCTTCTATCCTACAGAGTCTCCTAGAAATAATATATACGTAGTACAGTAATTTAAGCGTATCTAAAGAGGTTGCTGTTTCCAGAACGTTCATATGAGGAATTGCATATATAGGTCGTCGATCCAATTTTAATCCATTTTTGAACATCTAGGGTCTTATATATATCAGCAATAATTCAACACATATTGCCTTGAAAGCTTAAAGCGTTGCTGATTTACTCATGTATCCTAACAACAACACTAATCCCCATAAAATATAACCGACCACAAAATCTTGGTGTCCAACTAACAGGGTTCTAATTTGAAATCACTTTCTCAACAAACTTTGATTTCAAATAAATCAGTTGATTTGGTGGCAGTATGACATCTAGCCCCACTTTGTTGCCACCACATATCGTCCACATGGATGTCACGTTAATTTGGAAAGAAATTTTCGTTGATCATCTTTCTGTTTTGGTTAGCATTACCTCGTACCTCTCGTAAACCACCAATTTTGCAAATGAAGCTTAAAGTCAGCACCATTGCTGAACGCAATTTCGCCATAAGTTTCCGAATAATCCTGCAATTGGTATTGAACCCCTTGAGCGAAGGTTCGATGAATGCCATGCAGTTATTCGGTTCTACTAAGTGTTTTAGGTAATGAATTCCATGGGAGAGTGGCATGGACAAAAAATGTGCGTTCAGTTTGTAGGCAATTGAACCTGGGCCGAATCAGAAATTGGCGAAATTTAGTATGTTGTATAGGTTTCTCCGGATGTCGAGTCTGCATAACTCCATGCAGTAAAGTTAATGATCTGTGTTTAAGGGGGTTATCAAAGCTAAGACCCATTATCACTTTGGAGTAACTAGAAATATGGTCAAAATATCGTTTATCAAAGACGAACATTGCTAAATTGTTGTAAATAACATTTAATTTGCGTCTACTTTCGCGTCTACTTTGCAAAAGACTTCTAGGCCCCACAACAAAATAGGAAAGAGTAACGTCTTGACCAGTAGCATCTTAGTTTTAGAAGACACAGAGTCCATAGCAAGCGGAGGCCATTGTAGACTTTTCCGATCGTAACTGCAACATGGTTATTCCAGGCCGGATTGTCATTAAAGACTAAGCCCAAGTTTATAGCCGTGTGAACGTATTCTATTGAAGATTGTCCTTATTTTATAGGCGAAAAGCTGATTATTTCTGTCTATGGATACATATAGATTTTGACTTCTCTGTTTTAGCGCCCACTGCTGAATAATTTGGAAATCTTCGCACTATTAGTCGTATCTAACGGACACCACAAGTAAAGTTGGTCATCATCGGTAAACATAAGTACAATTCGGTTTTTTACTAATCGAGGAAGTTCATTTATGTATATAGAGGGAAAACAATAACGGGCCGAGGATAGAACCTTTTGGCACCCCTGCTAATACTCCAAGAAGGAAAACTTTTGATTTTCCAATGCCAGGCATAGCCGACGGCCTGTTAAATAGGAGTGCATTAAATTGACTCTTAGTGAAGAAAATCAAAACTTATTTAGCAACTTTTTGCAGGGAAGAGTATGGTCCACCGGGTCGAACTTAGGACAGTTCACGTCAATGACTTTCCGAATGTCATCGACGTCAAGTAAAATTGCTGTTTTGCAACAACACCTTTTTACACGAAAGCCGGACTGGGCCGGCTGGTTAAGTGCACTGGCATCTGCTTGAAAATTACCTTTTCAAATCTTCTTTAAGTGGCGCTACAGTCCGGGGTGGACCTGGGCTCACCTTTTCAAATACTTTGAATAAATAAGGTAAGAGAGCAATAAGCCTGTACTCGGAGACTACCATATCATATTCTGTGGCTTGGGTAGATATCGGAAGTATTTTTGCCTTCTTCCATTTGAGGGGATACTCGCAGGTGGTTATTCTATATTATTTATTACACTATATGTTTCAAGCACCATCCAGATGGGAAAGATCTCTGACTATTTCCTTACAAAATCCAATTGACTCAGCAAATGAAGCCAAACTGACATCTGTTTCGTTATCGCTTCTCGGTTCGAATTCGACGTCGAATTTGGCTTAAAAATCTGACGAGGCGCATATTCATCCATCGTCTAGATGCCGATATGCCAAGAAACATAATTTCCGCATTTGGGGATCTAAAAACTCGCTCGTGATCGTCAAGAAGACAATGCATCTGAAAAAAAGTATTAATTTGATATGAATTGTGAAATGTTCCAAAAATGCTGCTGGAAACACCATTTCGGTCAACGGTGAGCACAATAGACCCATGATAACCGAATTTTTGTGCGCTGAAAGATTTGAACTTGGCCAAATTTTAGTTCAGCGCAGTGGGGAGTCTTTCCACTCACCCCAGAAAACAGACGGTCTTTTGTGCATTAAGTTCTGTAGTCACGTTCTCATCCGCCTTGGAGACATCAATTGGCATTCGTATTTGGGAAAAATTTTCTAACAAATTTACTTTATATGATTAAAAGAGAACAACGGACAGCGTAATGTAAGAATAAAAGAAATTGTAGCCGCTGTAAATTAAAGTGTGAATTGTCAATTCAGCGTGTATCGCAACAGTTCGATTGTCCACTATTAGATCCATCTTGTCCATCATTTTATGACTTTCTAAGAAAATTCGCGGAACCCAAAAGTGTTTTTTATTTGGTCTCGACTTTAAGGAGCTACCATTATGGATCGCTATTTTCAAAATTTGGAATCGTTGTCTCTTAAGTAAGGCCAACTAATCAATCACGATGAAAATTAGCGACGACCATGAACTAATGTTGACGAAAGTAAGATGACAAAAACTTGAACCTAAACCAACAACATTCCTATAGCTGATGGCCTGCCAATCGATAGCTTGGTGGAGCAAGTATGTCCTATGAATGGAATTGCAGATAATGATTATCCGATCATATCTGCTGAAATACGTGGCACCTTAGGCCAAAATCTCAATAGCCTGGTCATGGACACCTATGGGGCTTTAGTCCAAGAAACTCTATAAGCGACCAAATTGTTCATAATGTGCTAAATCTTGGGGAAAACGCAGGACTTTTAATTCGAAGCACACAATACAGGATAACTATTGAGATTACACAAAACTCGACACATATCCACTCACCAATCATTATGGAGTGTTATGAATATATTTTGAACTACTGACTTATTTGACTCTAATATAACACTCGAAGATGCCTACTTAGTCTAAACTAGGCAGGGAAAAGACCTGGTCCGCATATATCATGTGAATAATAGACGAATATAAGCATACACACTTTACGACAGATATAAAATTACTGGATCACTGAGTATATAGCCAATAAAAATAAACAAACCATCGTAAACACTGAATATGTAAAGACGTTTACCGCCTGCCTTGTGAATGACCCTTACTGATTTTTTTTTCAAAGATCATATCGCTCAATGGGGACATCCAGCAGGTGGCTTATTAGCATAATTATAATGGGCGTTTTGATCATCAACCATGATATAAGCCATGAAACAACCGAGTCATGTGCTTCTATTTAAGTCTCGTGTATGCATAACCTGCACATTAAGTCAGTTCAAGTATGAAGTAATTTTGTTTTTTAACTTTTTTTCTATTTGTTCCACTGAGGCTTATTGCATGAGGTGCTCAAGACATCTGAGTTGTTTAATCCAAGGCACGTGGTTTCAAATCAGTCACACTAACCTCCATGTCATATGTATTCAGATAGACTGTCTATCTGACATTGAGTACCTTCTGAGTTATCATCTACGAGTAGACCACTTATAATTGACTCTTCTCCTGAACTATATACTCACGTGTTTCAGCTCTGGTTTCGAACTCTTGTACTAATGGTTGGGCAAAGTTTGGGAAAATTTGTGAATGTGATTGATCAGAAAATGGTGACGGTAGGTTGGTTGCTGCAGAAATAGGGTAGGCAATGAGAGATGTAAGTCACACTCGGTTTGCTAAACTTATAAGCGAAATGGCTGACCAGCAGACAAAAAATAGCAGCAACGGGACTCCCTGAACAAATGAGAGTTTTGCCGGGCTTTCCGACATATTTGGAGCTCAAGCCGGTGGGCATTTCCAAAACCAAGTCAGGGTCTTGGAAAAAAGATAGTAGCGGATTAGCCCTTTATGAACCAATGGCAGCGGTGACATCCAAGAATGAGTTATTTGCTTCGGTCCAACCAACCTAGGGGTAGCAAAACTGGAACTGGCCTTCCAAGTTTGGGGTTGTGCGCCGGCGTAACTGCGCTTCCATGGAAAAAATATGAAAGTTACGAATCAACAATAAGCCTACTACTGTTGACAACCCATCCAAATGAATTAAGGACAGTGAACTTTGGATATGCACGTGGAATGTTAAGTCGCTTTATAGGCCATGTGCAGCCGAACTGCCAGCGGAGTCCCTAGACTGCCGCAAAACAGTTAGATAATTTGGAGATTGTTATCGACGGCAAAAACAGCGCCTTTTTTGATTTTGATGCGGATTTGTTGTTGGAGGCAGCCTTAGGCAAAAAGTTTTTTCCGGCATGTGCCTCGTAGCGATCCTGATCAAAGCTAAATTTGCCAACATTAGCCTTATATGTACGCACGCCCCCACATAGGAGAAAGATGACGAAACCGAAGACAGCTTCTATGAGCTCTTGAACAAGACCTACTATGTATACGAGCAATGACCTAGCTATGACATTCAAATTGTTCTCGCTGATTTGAATCACTCGACCACCACAAACTGAAACCGCTGGTTTGATGATGAATTCCGGCAAGTACATGCAGCTAAGCAAGATGCATACAATGCGGCGATGTATGGAAAAACTAAAGCTGCTCACGATCTTTTTGAGCAGAAGAGGTGAAACAAAAACCGGCCTCAGGAGGAAAAAGGAAGAGCATGAGAAGCTCGTGGTAGAGAAAATTTAGAGATGCTACTTGAAGAACGGGGTTCGGAAATTTTACATGCCACGAACACAAACCGCGAACCGAAGCTTTTAGAGACGAGCAAGGGAACATCGTAATAAAATCGCAGTCGATGCTGAGTCATGTGATTTCGCCGACATCAAACTTGAAAGAAAAGTGCAAGACTCACGAGCAAACACAAAAGGCACAAGCTTTCAAAAGTCCGTCCGATTACTCGCATAAGCCGATGATATTGACATAATTATAAGAAGCAGCGTGATGTCAGTTGCGACTATGCAAGTATTGAGACGGAAGCGGCGAAAATGGGTTTAGCGGTCAAGGAAGGCAAGACCCGGTATATGCTGTCGAACTAAAGTGACACTCAGCAATGACGTCTCGGACAGAAAGTTACCCTCGACACATATAACTTTGAGTTAGTTAAGGACTTTCTCACCTAGGCTCGGCTATGTATTCAGACAACGACCTCAGCGCTGAGATAAAACGAATAATAACTCCTGTCAATCGCTGCTTCTTTGGGATAAGACGGCAATTGACTAGCAAAGCCCCCTCTCGAAGAACGGAAGTTACCCTATATAAGACCTTAGTAATCCCAGTCCGGCTCAATTGCGCAGAAGCATGGACATCATCAAAAATGGATGAGGGTGCTCTTGGCTGCTTCGAGAGAAAAATTCTTCCAACGATCTTCGGTTCCATCTGCATTGACGGTAAGTGGAGGAGGAGATACAACGACGAACTGTATGGACTATACAGCGACATCGACCTAGCCAGAAGAGTGAAGATCCAGCGACTAAGATTGCTAAGTCATGTAGAGCGAATGAACACCAGTAATCTAGTCCGAAAAGTATTCGAATCCGCAAGCCAGGGACATCGCAGTATAGAAAGACCGAGGTTCAGGTGGCGCACGCAAGTTGAAGGGGACTAAGCCTTATCACTTATGAACCTGGTGACCTCCCAAAATATACATAAGTCTCAAGTATTGTATTTAAGTTATTCGCGAAAATGTTTTTATAAAATATCATGATGGTATCGTGGTGGACGATAACCGAGTGAAGATGAGTGAGATAGCTGAGGGTGTGGGGATACTGTATTTGCTGAATGCCGATAAAAAGCAAATGCGCAAACGATTTTCGTGGCAGTCTCTGGATCAATAGGGATCCGTTCGGTGATTTCTCATGATGGATGAGCCATGGGTCCACCACTATACGCAAGCAACGAAACAGCAGACGAATAAGTCAGTGGAAGCCCGTATAAAAGCCCCAAAGAAAGCAAAGTCGATCGCATCTGCTGGAAAGGTCATGGACAGTGTGTTTTGAGATGTAAAAGGGATTCTGTTGATTGATTACCTTGAATATGGTAAAACAATTACAGGCGGATATTACTACAAACCTCTTGAGGCCTGGCTTGAAGAAGAAAAAAGTGCACCTGTACACAAAGGGGTATTGCGGATTCGGGGTACGATTTGGTCGACAATCTCCCCTTTTCTCCTGATGTGGCACCCTCAGACTTCCATTGAAGTAATTTGTTTCTGGGAAGTGTTTCGCATCCAATGAAGAAGTTGAGAGGGCCATAGATAAATACATATTTTGACAGCCTTCGAGACTCTTACTTCCGGGAAGGAATACTGTTGTTAGAGAAACACTGAACCAAATGTGTTGAAGTCAAGGGAGATTATCTAGAGAAAAATCACAGTCAGACCGAGAACGTTTCATCTTACTCTTGTACATGCCATCATCAGAGAAGTAAGCTTAACTTCCTTGATGAGGTATGGGCACTGCATTCACTGATTACGTCTGTAACGAGCGATTTCAAAAATGTATGCTAAGAGCCTATGTTTTAGTAACTTTTCTGCCAAAGCATCCAACATGATCTATTTTATTATTTTCATGCCGTAGAGTCTTTTGTTTGTCAGTTGGGCTTTCACTCGGACTGCTAATCTGAGGTGAAATTTGAACCGAAATTTGAAAAACGGAATATTGGAGGCATGCCTCCATATTGGGTTATTTGGGTATCTGTAGCTATTCAGGTTGGTTCATTAACTCTCATTCGCGACCCATGCTGTTGCAAATTTTGTATGCCGAAGTTCGTTATACCTATTCCTAAGACAGGTACTTGAAACCTCGTAAACATTTTCCAAAAGGTTGTTGTAGTTGATGTCCCTTCCGTGCGGCATCGGATAAAGAATAGTGCCGCACTGCGTCCCAGCTTGTCGTAAGAGGCGACAAAATGGGACACCAATCATATACAGGCAACTATGACACCAAAAATGTGCCTGTGACACTTTAACACCCTAAAACTTTCCCACAAGTTTGTATGCAATCAGTGGGTTCCCACGTCTGGAGACTACCGGTGGGGTAAAAGAACAGTCAATCAATTCGAAATGAGCATACAAGTGTCAAACCACTCAAACTTTAGATACACTTCATGGAAATGATCGCAATTAATATCACTACCCCGCTGGGCACCACGATTGCAACGCACTCGGGTGATCCCAGAGCAAGCAGAAGTGCTTGTGTCAGAGCCCGACGGATTCCGGGGGCGGGCAAAATGAAGTTTTCATAAACTTTGGTTTGCAAGTTGGAACGTCGGATCGATGACCTCAAAAAGTTTAGAACTGGAAGCGATTATGCGTCGCAGAACTCTACAAATCCTGTGCGTACAGGAAACGAAGTGGTGTAATACATGAAATAAAGCGCGTTTTCTAGATTTAAAAACTAAGGCATTTAAGATGTTCTACCATGGAACGGTCAATGGATGAAACGGTGTTGGAATCGTTGTTGCAGCGGATCTTCTAAACAACATCGTTGGTATATTGAAAATAAGCGACCGCTTGATGAGTGTTAAACTCGTCATAAACAATGAAACATGGAACATTGTTAGCGCGTACGCTCCACAAAATGGATGCGACCAATCGGAAAAAGATACATTTTGGTCAGAGTTCGGTAATTTGCTTAGAAATATACCTATCGAAACAAATGTTGATTATGAGGACTGTCACTGTGGTATAGGCTTTGGAACCAGAAATTCAGCTGGCGAAGACATCCTTGTAGCGTGTAGGGCTTACGGCTTAACCGTCTTAAATACAATGTTTATTAAACATCAACGACATCTTATCACCTATAGCAGCGGAGGCCACGAAACGCAAATAGATTATCACCTCTGCAAAATGTCGATGAGAAACCGTGTTAAGGACTGTAAAGTAATACTTGGAGAATCGTTAGTAAGCCAAAACCGGCTGCTCATTACAGAATTTTCCACAGCGGAACCACCGAAAACAGGGGCATCGTTTGGAAAGCCAAAAATCCGGTGGTATAATCTATCGAAGGAACGAAGCGCAAGATTTATCGCACTGGCTAAAGAAGTACTTCACAATATAAACGGTATCGCAGACTCACTTAGCCCGCAGCAGCGGAAAACCCGTACCAGGAGTTGGATCAAATATCCTCGCGATCGGCGGATAGAAGACAAGCTATCCAAGAAGTTCAAACGTCGTACAATACTAAAATGCCAAATATTTTTACAAATTTTTAAAAAAAATTTAAAAATTCAATGGAAATAACCTCGCCGAAATACATCAAAAACGCAGACGGTCGCTTACTAACAAATGAAAAGGAAATTTTTGACCGGTGGCTTGAATACTGCAAGGAGTTGCTTAATAAACAATTTCCACGTGATATCGTGCCGACAGCTGGTCTATTCGAGGAGGAAGTTTCGGACTTTTCAATCGAAGAAATAAGTATAGCAATCGGAAAAATGAAGCGGGGGAACGCGGCCGGCGGGACCAGACAGCATTCCCTCAGAGTTTTGGTCGAAGGTTGAGGGGATCGGCTGCGTTTGGCTATCGAAACTTTTAAATAAATTAAAATGTGGACAACCTATGCCGGGACTAACGAGAGAATTTCCTGTTAATGTCGGAGTGCACCAAGGAAGCGTCTTTAGCCCTTTACTCTTTAACGTAGTTTTCGACTATCTTTCAAAAGACTGCAGGCGCAAAGCAAATGTAACGCCCATTCTCTTCGCAGACGGTTAAAAAGGCACTATCAACTACGGTCACTCCAACTGTAAGAAAACGAGGTCGGAAAAAAAATTCCTGGATTCCTCAGATGGCAAATGCGCAACAACGCCTGGGGCTAACAACTGCAGCGATCCAGGACCAAGCATTATGTAGACGCGTTCTGCGGTCTGCGACATTAGCCAACCCCATTAGCGGAGCAGCAGCGATGCAGTGAAAATGGGAAACTCGTTACGCATAAGTTCGTATAACGAGGAAAGGGTTAATAAAAGGATAAGAAAAAGTTGATGTCCCAGTTGCAGCTTGTGGATCTGATGGCTGGGCTGCTATTCAGATTACACGTCAGTGAACTCATATCGGCTTATAGTCCTTCACCTTCAATATGAAACAACTTCTCAAATCGTTTACCCTTTAAAGCGCATATGAACAGTAAGATAACTTGAAACAACACTTCGTGGAAAGATGAGAACTACTCGTGCGCTCTACCAGCAAATGAGGACCGGAATGTATACGTTTCAAGCTCTATTCCAAGGTCTTTCTGTTTGAAAACAGCCCGCAAATTCGCTTAAATTATATGCTGCCAGAATTCTGGAAAAAAGAATCGCAAGAGGATGTGCCATGAATATTTATTAGATATTTCTTGAACAGGAAACAAAACTAGATATTTTCTTTTTTGTTTTTTAATTTACAAATTCAATTTCAATTAGTGGGAGTCTCATTTCGTAAGTCATTCTGAATCACAAATTCGTGCAAAGGTGCCCCTATTATTAAAAAAGTCTTAACATGGATCAATCCCACTTCTCGATCAGATAATGAATTTGGAAGATAACAACCTTTTGCTTGTTTACAAATTGAAACATCTTTCGGACACCACAAACCCCGAATACTAATGAGAAATATTTGTTTTGAATTTTTTTGGAAAACCAGGATTTGGCAGTAAATCGTTGGAAATTTCTCAAAGATCCGTGATATGTATGTTACAATTTAAACACGTCTTACAATAGAATTTTTATTGCACTTGGACATCAGGTAACGTTGATCTAATTTCGATCCGCACTTTAATATGCGACGTGCGTTCGAAATAAATTGTTCTGAGATTTAAATTTTGCAAATTCGTGAGTAAATTTTTAGAATTTATTTTTTCTTTTTTGATTTTTTTGCAAAATTATTCGAATAACCTTGAGTTCTCCTCCCAAAGTGCTATGAACTTTTTTTTTTAGTTATAATTATGTTACATAACAAAGTTGATGATTGACGAAACGATTTGGTTTGAATTTTTAAATAAAATGCCAACAGTGGGGTGAAAAGTTCTTCGATAATTTTCAATTTCAATATCAACTCGGAGAATTCAAAACGGATTCTTAGAATGGGAATTTTTGATATTTTCAGTATACGGCCCTAATCAAGAAGTGATGCCAAATTTAAACTTTATGCAAAGATCAATAAGAATACCTTTTCAAGAAGGAAAAACATTTTTCGGGGGAGTGCAACAAAGAACAAAGAACCCTGGTTCGATGATGAATGCCGGCAAGCACATGCAGCTAAGCAAGATGCATATAACGCGGCGCTGCTTAGAAAGACCAGAGCTGCTCATGAGCTCTATGAGCGGAAGAGGAGAGACGAACACCGGCTTCTCAGGAGGAAGAAGAAAGAGCATGAGAAGCGCGCGATCGAGGAAATTGAGAGATGCTACTCCAGGAATGAGGTTCGGAAGTTTTACCAAAAGGTAAAAATAACATGCCGCCGAAACAAACCCCGAACCGAAGCCTGTAGAGATGAACAAGGGAACATCGTAGTAGAATCGCAGTCGATGCTGAGGATTTGGAAAGTCCATTTCTGCAGGCTGTATAACGGCGATGATGGACCAAATACCGCTGTCAGGCAGAATCAACCTTTCAACTTGGACGATGATGACCAACAATTCAGTCCACCCGACCTGGATGAAGTGAAGATAGCCATATCGAAGCTTTAGTCCAACAAAGCTGCTGGAGCGGATGGCCTGACTGCCGAGCTCTTTAAAGCGGCAGGCGATGACTTGGTAAGGAGCATACACCAACTCATCTGTAAAATATGGTAGGATGAAAGTATGCCCGATGAATGGAACCTCAGCATTGTTTGTCCAATTCTCTAGAAAGGAGACCCTCTGAACTGCGCCAACTACAGAGGCACCAGTCTCCTTAACATCGCATATAAGATCTTATCCGCCGTATTGTGTGAACGCCTGAAGCCGTTCGACAACAACAAGATAGGTCCATATCAGGTAGGCTTCAAGCAGGGAGTGTTCACTTTCGACCAAATATTCACCCTATGCCAGATCTTGGAGAAAATCTATGAGATTCCGATGATTCCGGTCGATTTTAAGGCCGCGTATGACAGCATATATAGAGACGGGATATGCAGGAGCAATGTTTAGTATTGGCATCCCTGCCAAACTCGTCCGTCTGTGCAGGATGACGACGGAGAATGCACACTGCTCCCTCAAGGTCGGTAAAGATCTCACCGAGACCTTTGATGTCCAGAAAGGATTTAGACAAGGCGATGCGCTGTCATGCGATTTTTTCAACATCGTACTTGAAAGAATAGTGCAAAACTCACGAGCAAACACAAGAGGCACTATCTTTCAAAAGTCCGTCCAACTACTCGCATACGCCGAAAATATTGACATAATCGGGAGAAAGCAGCGTGATGTCAGTGGCGCGTTCGTGAGTATTGAGACGGGAGCGGCGAAAATGGGTTTAGCGGTCAATGAGGGCAAGACCAAGTATATGCTGTCAAGCAAAAAGGAAAACCAACACCGACGTCTCGGACAGAACGACACCCTCGACAGATATAACTTTGAGGTAGTTAAGGACTTTGTCTACCTAGGCTCCGCTATAAATACAGACAACGACACCAGCGCTGAGATCAAGCGAAGAATAACTCTTGCCAACCGCTGTTTCTTTGGGTTAAGAAGGCAATTGAGTAGCAAAGCCCTCTCTCGGACAACAAAAGTCACCCATTTATAAGACTTTAATAATCCCGGTCCTGCTCTATGGCGCAGAGGCATGGACATTATCAAAAATGGATGAGGGTGTTCTTGGTTGCTTCGAGAGAAAAATTCTTCGGGCGATCTTCGGTCCCGTCTGCATTGATGGTGAGTGGAGGAGGAGATACAACGACGAACTGTATGGACTGTACAGCGACATGGACCTAGCCAGAAGAGTGAAGATCCAAAGACTGAGATGGCTGGGTCATGTAGAGCGCATGGACACCAATGCTCCGGTCCGAAAAGTCTTCGAATCCGCCCCCGAGGGACAGCGCAGTAGAGGAAGGCAAAGACTCAGGTGGCGCACGCAAGTGGAAGAGGACCTCAGCCAACTTAGCGTGCGAAACTGGAAACAGCTAGCCAGGAATCGAGCTAGCTGGAGAAGCTTGTTGACTGAGGCCCAGGTCCACCCCGGACTGTAGCGCCACCTAAAGTAAGTAAGCAACAAAGAACATGGATCCTGGTGAGCAACTTTAAACCAGGGCCAAGCCTTAAAGTTGGAACAAAAATCAATATGTGTTGCTGTAACATAATACAGCCAGTTAGTCGTTTTTTCGCTTAATATGTCAAACACTATGAATACTTTTGCATCGAGAAAATTGAAGTCGTCCTAGAGACGGCTCGAGCCTCGTAAAACACAATAAGCAACAATCCATAGTCTTGCAATTATAATATACCTAAGCATTTCCGAGGAATCTATATATAGTATATAAAAGAAACTTCAAGAAGAAACGTATGTTCGCTATAGACTCTCAAAGTATTCAACCGATTTTTGATTTCGAACATGCTATAGAAAGAGGACGTCACGGCGATAGTTTGTGGCCAAGAAAAGTTTTTTGGCACATTCGGCCGATTCAGCCAAACATCATATTCTATGTTTATAGGTTTGGCAAAAACTTTTTAAAGTCAATTCTGCAGTTTCTGGCTAGGTGAATAGGTCGTAAAGTATATCTAATACCGCTAGGTGATTAGGGTGCACCTACTGATTATTATTTTTTTTTCCATAAAACACATTTGCAAGTATGTGAATAAAGGCAGCGATATGGCTGTGTTTCAAATTCAGAAATGGTCAAATAATGTGAATGGTCGTCGATTGAATGACAACGACGAAATAATGCACTACCATATTGGACGGTACATCACCTCAAATGAAGCTGTCTGGCGTATCTTTGGTTTCCCAATTCATGAACGGGACGTAATACATTTAGCCGCCCATCTTGAAAACGGCGAGCGCATATTTTTCTCCAACGAGACAGCAATTGAGCGTGCAATGATTCTACCAAAAGCTACACTCACAGAATTTTTCGAATTGTGTAATCGTGTGAATATTTTCGGTGCCTATGCACGAGTACTACTCTATTCCGAAGTACCACCCTATTTCACAAGGAATCCAAAGAAAAAATGGATGCCCCGCAAAAAAGGCACACCAATTGATGCGTGCCCCGGGCTATTCAAATCTGACATTTTGGGCCGAGTATATACAGTCAATCTGCGACTGTTATCGGTTATTGTCACCGAGATATACGCAAAGTATATTTATACGCAAACGTTAAAGATGCATGCCTTGCACTCGGCTTGCTGGAAGACGACAATCACTGGGTTGATGTGCTTGCTGAAGCAGCATTGGGCTGTAGAGCAACACAAATTCGTCTACTATTCGCAATAGGGTTTACATGTTTCACGGAATGAGCAGACACGTTGTGGGATAAATACAAAAATTCTATGACACAAACACACTTACAACACATCCGTTATTTTTTATTTATCAACCAAAATATTCCCTAGAAATAATTTATATGGCAGAACATCGTTTGCCAGGTCAGCTAGTACTCGTATAAAGTCAAAGTCTCCTAATAGATGATTTTTTTTTGATTTTGTCAGAACCTACCACCAGATACAAATGGGAAAGCGTGCCACTTGAGATCTTCAGCTAGTCTTAAGCTCAGAACAGGGATGTAACTTTGTAGAGAGAATGCCGGTAGCTCAGGACTTTTTGTCTTAGTCTGCCTCCGACAACAAATTCGCATCCAAATAAGCGCTGCTCTTGCTGTCGATAGCAATTGCCGTAGTAGATGTCGCAGTTTTTCATCTTCTTTTTGTCCGGCCCAACCCATCGCATTCTTTGAATGGCGGTTATGTCTGCTTTGCAGCAGTCTAGGACCTCCACTAGTTGTTCGGCTGCACGTGGTCTGTTAAGGAACCTAACATTCCACGTGGATATGCGAAGCTCATTGTCCTAAAATTGTTTGCGTGGATTGTCAACAGTAGATCCGTCCATATCCGAGGCTTGTTGATGCTTCGTAATTTATGTTTTTTTTAAATGGCCGGGCTGTTTCCCCGGCGGGTTCCGGATGTGAACGCTACCGTTGACCCATATGGGGCTCGTTCGCCACCATTTCTTTTCCAAGACCCTGACTAAGTCCTGGAAATCCTTACCGGCCTGAGCTCCAAATATGACGGAGTAGCCCGGATAAGGTTTTGTTTTGTTTTTCCGACACTAATCCTGATTTATGGCGCAGGAAACTCGCCATTCGTCCCCTTCACATCGCAATCTCCAGTGAAATTCCCAGATGGCGCCACGGGGAGGCGTGAAGTAGGGCTTATTAGCAGAGCTGCAAGATGTTCGGCTGCAGAGGCTCATTCTAATACTAATCAGGTGCCATCTGGGCTTGTGCTCTTACTGACGGAATTTTTTTACATTCGTATTCTTGTTTAGTGACAATTTGCTGCATTCTTTTAGATAGATAGTCGATACGAGGCGACTCGGCCCGATTTTCGTTATTCTCTTCTGGACTCGTGTCGAACTTCTGCAGTTACGATTGCCCAGAGCCGATTTTTATTTTTTCTGTTTCTCCCTTCATTCGTAATTTGCTGCGTTCAGAGGTGGTTGCTGTGTCAGATTTTGTAAAAACAGAAAAGGAGCTCGTAGAATGGAATGTGGAAATATTTGAAATGTTTAAGTAATTTGGCGGAGTGTGCTAATGGTTTTATTAAAATTATGGATGTAGATGAAACAATGATCAACAAATACTCCTGGTTTCACCTGAAAGTTGCGAAAAATCAGTAGCTTTGTCTAGGAAAGGGAAGAAAAGATTGTCGATAAAGCCTTGTAGGGAAGAAAGAAAAGGCTCATATTCTTTTACTTCACTTCAATAATCCTTCCGCTCGACACGAACTCAACGGCGAGAGCACAAGAATAAAAGAAATGAATAAAATTAAGAAAGGAGATAAAAGAGAACACGCAAAAATCGGTCCGATTCTGCTTACACATCCGAGTCGGGCTACCTCCTCTTCTTCTCTATAGTTGAAAGCCACCTAAAATTTGAAAAAAAAAAAAAAAAAAAAAAACAAGGAGATGAGTTGAGTATCATTCTCAACTTCTTGGCTATGCGGGCTTGACTATGGGCTCACCAGACAAAGTCGATCATAGATTATTCTTTCTTGTATATCGGTCAAATAGTCATGATGTTCCATACATTTGAAATAATTTGTTGCTTGCTTTCTAAAAAATATGTCTTCAGACAGGAAGACCGTCTAATTTATCAGCATACACGGACTTATTTAAATGCAAGTAGTGCTATCATTATTTTATTTAAGTCTAGTGGCCGGTGGTGTTGGTCGTCTTCCTTAAGGCTGAATGGATTGTTCTATTCAACAGCGGACTTTTGTGCTTTTCTAACCCCTTAAGGGCTGCACCTTATTCTCACATCCGCAGCACTATTTTTGCTTTGTTTACCTCGAGGTAAACTCGCCCTTGTAAGCTTTTTGGCAATGTCCCTTCCTCCCCTTCTGCGAATGAGCCATTCTTATTTAAGCCGCATTGCTTTATAGGCAAGATGTTGTGCTTCAAGTAATATAGTATTCCTGCAAGCATTGCTCATCACACCAGGAACTCTGTAGCTGTAGTCGGATGAAACTTAACGATATCTACATGAGTTGTGGTGCTTATAGCAGCTACTTGACATCGATTCTGCTGGTTGAAATGTACTTATCTTTGTAGTAAGAATTCCAATCCCCTCATAGCTACCTAAGTCTGTTTCCAAACAGGCATTCGTAAAGAAAATATACTGTAGGTATAGCAAAGATATCATCCTTACACCTATTAACGTTAAGATAGTCTTAGAGGATGCTTCTATCATGCTTACTTCTATAGTGAGGAGCTAGTAGAAACATTGTGCGCATATCTGACTGATGATGGGCATTCTTATGAATTAGCTTCTTGGTTAAGTCTCCCGCAAACAACAAATCTGAGCACAAATGTCGGGAATTCCGTTGAGGGCTATACATTTTTTTTTTTTTAGAAAAAACAAACTATTTAGGATATCGAAAAAAACTTTTTCCATTGAAGTATAGGATCGGATATATAGGAAGTATAGGATTGAACATCTCTGTTTCAATCATAAATATTCGTCAAACCGAACTGACATTAAAGACCGCATATGTTTGGTTCATGGTTTACTAGGATTTACATTTTGGATTTGCATCTATGCTCTTATAAAGTTAAACTCATTCTAGTATCAAAGCCAGTTGAGCACAGAATGCGTAGAACATACCGATTAGGTGTTTCAACATCAGCGTTTGAATAACCAATTTTTACATAATATTTTGTTCAGCGGTGAGTTTCATTGTTCGCTCGGTGAATACGTTAACAAACAAAATTGTCGCATACTTGGAAGTGAAAATCCACATGTTACTGTCGAAAGACTATGGCATCTACGAAAAGGCACTGCATAATGTGCAGTTTGATCTGGTCGTGTCATTAGTCCATACTTCTTTGAAAATTAGGAAGATGTTACCGTCGCTATCAATTCTCATCGCTATAGCCAAATATTAACGAAATTCTTTTTAAGCTATTGATGTGAAAGACATGTAGTTTCAAAAAGGTGGTGCCACATCTCACACAAAACGACCCATTTTGGTTTGAGCACTAGAAAATCTCCCTATACGAGAAGTTTTGCATTTTTGTGAGATGAGCTGGCGATAAAAATTGTGTTTATGCACAAAATCCACAAGCTCTTGATGCTTTTAAAATGAATATTCGTCATTTTATGTCCGACTTATTGCCAGATTTGTGTCGTAAGGTCATAGAAAATTACTTTGTCAGAATCAAGTCCTGAAAAAACTCCAATGGAAGACATTTGAATGATTTTATATTCCATTCACAAAGGCAAGATCCAAACAATATATGTATTGATGACCCTGTATATCTAATACCATTATTAATACAACCCATTTTTGATAGAACCTTTTCTCGACGAGTCTCCCACGCATTTTTGCCGACATTTCACCAATTTCTTGTTCAATTTTGACTCTGAGCACGTCTTACGCCTCTACATAGACCCAGAGTTTGCCCCAAGGAAAAAAGACCAGTGGTGCACGGGCGAGATGGCTGGTTGGCTGGTACAGATTTTGAGATAACAGGCCCGCTGTGTTTAAAGTGGTGGGTCCTATTGAAACTAAATCATTCCATAGCGATTTCCATTAACTGCAACGTGGCTGCCATAATCACAAACCATAAAATACAACCTAACGCCGCCGTCGCACAGTGGGACGAATATTTGGGAAAAACGGCGAAATTAATTTCTCTTGTTTTAATGACTGAAATCTAATTATTTTACATGTTTTCACTTATTACATGAAATATCTACGCTATAAACTAAAAAGTACATGCACAAACCAGCAATATATGCCCCGCCCAGCATAATTCAGAATATAAGAGTTGAGCAGCGAAATTTTTTATTGGAATTCAAACTTTACTTTATGATTTTACAAATGTTTCTTAATTTTTATTTTTATTTTTGTTTTCAGTAAAAAATTTTAAATTTCAACTAACGTTCTATATTAAGTTATTAATAACAATAACAAATAAAAAATAATAATAAATTAACCACTATCGCTTTCTGATGATGTCTCAGCAATATCGTTTAAGTCAATATTAACTGGTAATGTTAACACTTCTAAATTATTCTTGAGTAGATATTGATCAATATCCGGGTCGGCCTTAGACAAGTGCGAACTTTTGGAACGACTATTCGAAATAAGTAGGTCTGAAGTAACTAATAAATGATTAATTAAATCAATTCAATCATTGAATTTATTCTGAAGTTTCGACTATGATCTAGTGTGGCCTTTCGGATTTCTTTATGTCGAGTTTCCAACGCTTCTTCAGATAGTAGTCCAATAGGCAAATGGAAATAAGAAATTATATCTTTTAAATGAACTAGAAGCTTATGGACGCTGCTAGGTATGTAGTACCAACTGTATTGGGAAAAATGCATGGTTTTCGTTTCTTCCAATAGTTTCACGAATCTCTCTACATTAATTGTACGACCAGTTGCAATTGTCCTTAATATACTCGTAATTCCGAAATTTCGTATGAGTTGCTGGTCTATACCTGTTATCTCCGAACTCAATTCAGGATTTGAGAAAAAGCGTCGAGCAGTGTTTCCGTCATTGCTTGTACCATATCCAGGTTTAGGAATGTCGACAAGTAATCCCATTTTCAATCTAAAATTTTCTTGAATTAATTTTTTTCTTTCTTTAAATGCTGTGTTATTTTCTTGGTCGCATATTTGCCAAGTTTTAAAAGGCAATCTGTAGGAGATGTGCAACAAGCACTCGAAACATCTGTTCATCATGAATGAAAAGATGAAAGGTCAAATCTGTAATTGTCCGTGTTTGGTGTCCGATCTTCTACAGAAGGAAGGTTATTTGCGAAGGTTTAGCTCGACAGATATAACAGTTTTGAGCTGCATTTCTCCCGCTCAATGTACTATCATCAAGCATCGTCATTAGCATAGTAAATATGATATTAATGTTTCTGCCATCAATATTTATTTCAAAATGTTGAAGATGTTCAATAATTTTCTTCATGTGGCTCTGCTCGGAAGCAATAAGAGCACCATTTTCGGGAATTTATCCAAACTTTTTTATGGTTGATGGTATCCACTAATTTCAATGGTACAAAAGCAGTAACAAATAGGAAGCTATCCGTATTGTTGCTATTTTCGAATGTTTGTTTGTATTTGCTGTGTCCTGAACTGCCATCAAAGCCCCATTTGCACACAAGATCGAACGAAGAGCTGGTATTCTGAAAAGATGACAGATTTTCCTTCAAAATTTCAACAATGCTTTTTGATGTTTTGTTCAATAGGGATTGAAGGTTAATTTCAGCAATGGTTTCTAACACAACAGCAATTTCGGGTAAAAGTTCGGTCTTATATTTTTAAAGTTTGTAGTAACTTGGAAAACAGTCTTGGTGGACACCGTTGTTGACAGAACGTAGAAGAGCGTACTTTCTCTTTGTCAAATTCAATTTCAACTACAGTGCTAGACTTTGATGTAAAGTTAAAGTCTTATCGGATTTTTGCGGAGAATTCGATAAACGACTACCCATTTTTTGCAGCATGGTTAAGCTCCTCTGTACTGTGCTGCGAAGTTAGTTCCTGAACCCGTCGTTTTTTCGTACGTTCGCTTCACTCTTCAGAGCTTTTTGATGGTCTTCATCTACTTGTCCCTGGTTGACTTGGATTATTAAATTCATTTACACGACTTAGCACATTCACTGCCATCGTTCATTAAATTCTATGAATTTGTCCCGTTTCCTTTGACAGCTTTCCCATTTTCGCCTCAGTTTATGACAAAAATGCTTAGAAGATTTTTGAATTTGAAGTTCAACATCTTCAGTCAACTCTTCCAGGCCCAGCAGATCATTCATTTTTGCAATTACAGCTAGTAGTTCCACTGACTTCTCACTTTCAAGCCAAGTTTGCAGCAGGACAATTTAAGAAAGCACCAAAATAATATTATATAATAAAAACACGTTATAAAACTATTTCAAATAATTTTAATGCACTTACAACAAATATATTTTAAAGATGACTTACCAATCACCCAAAAGTACCGCTAAAATAGTTGAATTTTTTATTTTTTGCTATAGGTCGTCCCACTGTGCGTCGCCACAAAAACCAGACCAAACAGTCAACTTTTGTGGATGTAGTGTACGGTTGCCATTCATCCCGATACATCGGGAGACATGTCTCCTTTAGAATATCTCGACAAATTTTAGATGCAACCCGATTGAACTAACAGAACGGGCGGAGTAATTTCAAATTGACTTTAGCTTTGAAATTGTTGGTGAAATGTTGCTCCAAACGCCAACCTGAGACATTAAATACCACAACGAAACAACTGGGTATAAAACTGAAATGTCATTTGCATCCAAATCTCGCTTCTGTGTGAAAACTGTTTCAAATAAACATGTGTTGGCCTGTGCAGCTGAACTGACAATAGCATACACAGTAATCATTTAAATCACTGGATTGTGATCTGTAAAAAACAGAACTTGAAAGAGAAATAGAGGGCGTTGGTTATCCTGTCCACATATTGCACAACTCAACATCATCAGCTGCAGATACACTTGGGATTGATTGTCAAATAACTGCAATTATGATTTTCAAATATTTCTCAATCCATACAGTCAGAACAGAGAGGCTCAAAACTGTTTACAAATATGCAGAAATCAGTCCAAACAGAATTTTCTCATTCACTTACTGGATGGCTCTCCCTAATGCCAGCCATAGATAAGATTTTAAAGTTATGGGAACAACTGAAAGAATTCATTGAGAATAACACAAATGCACCGAATTTCAGTATTTGAACGATTTTGGGTTAAAGTTTTTAAGACTGAGCTTAGATTAGATGGTGATGTGCTCCATTTTAAAGCTCATCTGTGATGCCGCAGTTTGTGAGAAAGACAGCTAAGACTTTAGGCTACTTTGAGGTAGAATTTAGGTAACGTTGGCGGATTTTGAGTAAACCATTGCAGTCGGCATATATCGTCCTGTGCTATGCCCATGGTCTACAAATGTTTTTTTTCACACGGCAGTGCCCTGTGAGAAAGCCTGTGATCAGTCGAATCTGGCTTCTAATTAGTTGTAGTACTATAGTTGTTTCATTTTTGTATGGCAACTGTTTGGAATAAAGTTCTTGGCTTGTATTTTTCCTTCGGTTTCCCGAAGATGTAGATTCTTTTCCTCTGGCTAGGTTTTAATACTTTCTTTTTTGGAGCTTATTGATAGCCCACAGAATGGTCTTGCTTCATAAACTAAGATGCGGATCCTTCTCTGGCTTCTTTGCCTTCATAATAACGATGTCGTAGGTAGAGCAGCCATTGGTGGATGAACCGGTTTACCGAGCGCTAACTGGATACAATGCAACCTGGAGAAGTTAGCCATCACTCTCGGGATTTTCGACCGCTCTTCTATACCTGGCAGCATGAGTTGCTTAGCCATGTTAGTGAGAAACAACCTCCATTTATTAGTCGCAGTGATGTCCGGGTTGTTGAAGGAATACACAACATAGGCTGCTAGACCGCAGACATCGAGCAAATTGTAGAACATGGCAAGCGGCCACCGTTTGGCTCTGCGTTTTGTCGTATAAAATGCAGTCATTTTGTCCACCGTGTCTACTCCACTCTTTGTTTTGTTATAGCAGAGTATCATCTCTTGCTTGTACTTATTTTGTTCATCGGCGATAGAGTTATCCTGATGCATAAACGTTAAGCCAATCACAGCCTTGTTTCTTTTCGGTATATATGATACCATACTATATTTGGATTCGTGGAAGCCAAACACGCTCGAAAACTCTTCACGGTCCTTTTGTTTTGTCATTTGTGGTGGAATGAATGTTTTATTTTGGCGAATGGTGCCAGGCAAAGTTAAATTTTTAGCGAGAAGGTATTTCGCAAGGTCCAAACTAGTGAAAAAATTATCGGTGATTACATTTCGACCTGATCCCTCGTATCTCCGCATCAACCTGTCTCCTTTCCAGTATTTTCATATATTTTATTTCACCACGCAGTGGATAATAGTTTGACGCATCGCAGGCCCACCAAACTTCATGCCATATTTGGCTGGTTTTGAGGGTATGTACTGCGTAAACTTAGAACGGCCCATGTACGGAAATAGCTGTTCATCGACAGTGATGTCTGCCGATGGCCTGTAGTTTTTATGCAGCTGTTCGTTCATTAAGTTCCAAAGATCAGTAATTGGGGCGGCTTTATCAGTGTAGACATTCGATCGGCTCTAGTGTGCGTATTATCGAAGCGTATAAAGCGCGTAATTGCAGAATATCGGCTAAGAGACATTGCAGCACGAAAATGGATGACAGAGTCCGAGCTCCAGAGAACCGATGTATGCTCTCCACTTGAATGGTGAACGCCGGCCATAAAGAGAACACCCAAGTACACCTGAAATTCTTGAACAGTGATTGGTTTCCATACTCTTGGTGGCCTATCCGAATGATTGGAGTTGAACGATGCATACACACTAAGAGCTTTTCGATTAGTTTCTGTTACAACGATGTCTGCCATAACAGGAGTGAAAAAAGCCATGAAAATATCAGCTTCAGCTTTCGTTTCCAAACCAGCGATAGGCCCACTTCTTTGTCGAATGATGTTATACGCAGGAGTCCGAACACTCGTATTCAGTGAAACTGTACTCCACTGCTGTACTCCACTGCTGTACTCCACTGCTGTACTCCACTGTTGACTGTCATGATTTCACTTACAGCGGGCAACTCTGGGGCTGCATTCTCCTCATCGTCCATTTCCACATTTTCAAACTCAACCTCGGATTCGTACTCTACCTCAGAAGCCTCACCTATTTCTTCCAAATCTCCACTAACGTAACCACTGCAGTATGATATAGCTGTCAGTGGCGGTACATAATCGTTTTCAGAAACATCGCTAAAATCACATTCATCCCTTTCAAGCTCATCTAACAACGTCGCTCAATAATTCTCCTGCTCTTTGATTTATTAAGCTGATATGGCTATATGAGTTTTTTGAAATCACAAAGAAAAAGAGTAAAGAATCTAGAAAACACAGCGTAATTGCAATATTACTTATTCACTGCGTGCGCTGAACGAACACGAAATTGTGAACCGGTAACACCAGATGATGATGCCATATTTTTAACACTTATTTTACCGAAACGTCTACTTAGATCGACTTATCCAGGTACTTTGATGTTACATTCGAGAGCATATCAACAAAAAAATTCTATAAACGAAGCATATGACTCGATTTTCGATCTGAATAGCTCATTTAACACAGAAATGTTTTTTAGGAAGGTACTGAAAATACTGACAAAGTGGCTGCAATGGAACACTTTATTTTTTGTAAAATTATGTTGAGTAAGTACCCAGATACATTGACACCTACACAAGGGTTAAAACTGAGCCCGACCGAAATGTAACTATGAATTGCTCCTAATATCGTTAGCGGTATTTGCTGCCTGTAATTGAGGCCCGTGCCCTCGACGACATTTGGTTCCAGCGAGATGGCGCCACTTGCCACACAGACCCTGAAACCATGACAGTATTGAAAGAACGATGAGGTGAAAAGTAATTTTAAGCAATGGAGCGGCTAGATCGTGTGATGTCACACCTCTAAACTTTTTCGTTTGGGGCAACGTAAGGTCAAAAGTCTCATAGATAAGCCGGCTACGATTGAGGTATCGGAGGCCTAAATAACTCTATTTATTGGTCAAAAACCACTCTAAGTGCTCGAATGCACCATCGAAAATTGAAAATTCAGAATGAACCATGGTAGCCGAAGTTAGCCGAACATCTAAAAGCCGATAAATGCATTTTTCTTTGTTGATGTTAAGCAACTCAGGACTTTGAGTGAAGTCGTTTACAGATTTTGTCAAAGCTTACAGGCTTTGGTAAAAAATAAGACAAACATAACCACCCAAAACTAATTTGCTTTGCAATTCTCAAAAGCTTTGTTGGCAAAGAACAACTTGCTAGCTACCCACGAATCTATCTTACTGATGAATTCATATATGTTTCCAAGTATAACGATCAAAAGTAAACCGAAAATATTTGTTGTGACATGTTTACTAATAAGAGCTCATTGTACTCGCAGTTCGTATGAAGACTCCTCCATTCCGGCCTTCTTAGAGTGTGTATGCGAAACAATTATAAAACTAGCCACGTAGAGCTGAACAATTAGCAGGGGCCCTTGACTGCTATCACACAGATATCGCCGACATCGCCAAAAGTGCAAAAAGTGATGAAACTGTGATATATACGAGTAATCCGCAGATTGCTGTAGAAACAACAAACAGCGCATTTTCCGGAGTGAATCTGCGATAGACTCTAGCAAGAACTCTGAAGCTTCCAGTACATAAGGCAGAACACTCGGGCGACGCCGACATAGAATGTTTCTACGAGTTCTATGGCAAGAACAATGTCGGAAATATGACACCAGATTAGAAAAGGATAGGAGGTGCTTGCTTTGGAAATGTCATTGGTCTTTTCTTACTGCTCTCGTTACAATAAGTAAGTTTGAACGTCACTCCAATTTGGCTGGTTATGAAAGCATTTCTTGGTCCTTTTTTACATGGTCTGCTCTTAATTGTCAATCCATCAACCATCAATTTACACCATCAAAACACTGAACCGTAACATTGTCATTATAATTTTATTTTTTAAACAATAAAACAAGAAAAAAAAACAATTGAAGGTAAACTAGTTCCGTGTATTACTCGTAAATCTGTTCCAGGGGTGGTAAGTCATCTAGCAGTTGCGTTGGTGAATAAACATCAGACATCGTGGCATCAGATAGTCAGTCTGTCAAACTTAGAAGACAGTAGTGTAGGCAGAGTATGGGTAGTACGAAGCATATTGAGCAGAGTATGCAGCAGCAACTGGAGCAGTGTATGCAGCAGCAACTGGAGCAGTATAAGCGGCAGCAACTGGAGCAGTGTAAGCAGCAGCAACTGGAGCTGTGTAAGCAGCGGCAACTGGAGCAGTATAAGCAGCAGCTACAACTGGAGCAGCAGCTACACCATTGTAATTCCTAGCAAAGTACTGTGAGCTAGTTGCAGTAGCAACAGCAGGAGCAGCAATAAACTGTGGCTTAGCAGAGACGGTGCAGGCAAAAGCCAAGATAACGACGGCAAACTGTAATGAGAAAAAAAAAAACAAGTTAAAACCGTTTACTTCAAATTTTCTATACAAAACTTAATCACTAACCAATTTGAACATTTTGATTATTTTTTTGGAATGAGTTTAGGCAAATGACTAGTCTGTAAGCTGAAGCTGTACTACACCTATTCACCCCAGAACGGTCGCTTTTATGGTTCGGGCTCATCCCGAAAAAATTGCGGCAGTGCCAAAAAATTGTCCTCGAACACAAACGACTGCTAATTGTTCTATCTTAATCCGAATTCATACTCAAATTCCGAATATTCTTCGAATAACGTCAACGTCAACGGCAAACGGCGACGATGATTTGCATAAAGATTCACCCACCAAGAGTAGGTGGGGATGTCAGACTGGCTTACCAAAACTCTGTGTCAATCGAAGAGCCTCATTGAAGGATTCAAGTCACGTAGTCGCCATTGTGGCACATTAATTCACAGCGACTGGAGGCCTAGTCGAGTGAAGTGATGGATTGATTTTAATTTATCGTGACGTTGTTAATGTTGTGCTGCAACTTTTGGCCACCGATTATATTTACCATTGCAGCAGCTGAAATTAATTTGATTTATCAGCGAAATATCTTACACAATTTAGGTAACCAGGTGGACTGTCAGTAGCAGCTATGAAAAGTTGCAATTGGCTGCAAGTGTCTGAGTTAATTTGCCATGAATTGACGTATATCTGTTCTGCTGATAGGGGAATCAATGTGAATGCACTGACCCGAAAAGAAATCGTTTTAGAGTTCAAGATAAGTCGCATAAAAGTTTTATCACACAATAAAATTTCTTGGCAACTGGAATTCAACTCGAGGCTAAGTGAAGTGGGTCAGACTAAGGAAGGCCCAAAGCCTTGTGTAATGAACTGTAAGAGATATGAAATCTAAGTTGAGTCGTAGTTAACATTTCAATCTTCAAAATTTTGAATAATCATGAGATATGTTTGGTTATTGAAATGACGGAAGACAAATTTACCAACCGATTTGCTCTTAACCACCAACAGACTACAGGGTGTACACCAAACAGATACAAAACTGTCAATATACTCAAGTGTAATCAGTTGTATTAAGTGATAGAAAATGGGCAAGTTGACACAATAAAATTAAAATTCAACGAGCAGAAGCCAATCGCACACCAACTCGAAGCCCATTTGTGGATTTTTATGACCAGCGTAAGATTTAATGGATCTCCCATCGAGTTTTGGGTATAAGAACGGTTTGAATTGAATATTTTCGCGTTTAAAGAAAGAATTAAAATAATAATACTTTTGTTAAGGAATAAGCCCACTTAACTTGGATTCTCGTAGCTTCCAAAGTAAAGACCAAAAGCAATACGAAAATATCTTCTAGTCAGACCCGTTAAAAAATATTTAAATGTAAAAGAAACGCAAAGAAAAGTTCGAAAAGCAGTTTCGATTAATCTTACGACGTTTTGCCGATAGATGTTCTTCACCTTAGATGCATACTCTTATAAAGAAGAAGTATCATGTCTTACTTACTCGCTTAGATTGCGCTACAATACGGGCTAAATCCGGGCCTTCGCCAACACACAACTGCCTCATGTTGCACTTTTAAGAAGACCTAACCACTTACGCCAGATCATCCTGGCTTTTTTTACGAGGTCGGCATCATTGTACAACCCGTGCAGTTCCTCGTTGAAGTGTGTCCTTTAGTACTCGTATAAACATAGTGCGGCAGATAATATCCCGGACACGAGCCATATTTCACCAACCAAGAGCGCCATCTATTCGTTCGAACATGAGTTTTAAAGCTGTCACATCCGTTATTTTTGTGACATTTGGTTAACATTTAACAATTATCAAAAATATTTTTCCAGAACACCTGTTTATTATTATTGAAAATTTAGAATTGAATATGTTGAAATTTTTACATAGATTAAAGAGTGGTCATTTAATTCGACGCATGACTTGGTGAAAATGGATCAGAAGCACTCCTAAGGATGTGACAAATGTTCCGTGATGATTGTTTGAGTGGAAAAGTTGTCTTCAAGTGGCCTAAACGGCTTTTGGGCGGCAGAGAGACGCTGGAGAATAAGAGATGCCGCTTCTGATATGCTGGGTTTCACTCGACCACCACAACCCCTGGTTCGATGATGAATGCCAGCAAGCATATGCAGCTAAGCAAAAACGTGCCGCGGAAAAAAACCCCGAACCGAAGCCTGTAGAGATGAACACGGGAACATCGTAGTAAAATCGTAGTCGATGCTGAGGGTTTGGAAAGACCATTTCTGCAGACTGTATAATGACGGACGAAATATGACGGCGATGACGGACCAAATACCGCTGTCAGGCAGAATCAACCTTTCAACTTGGACGATGATGACTAAAAATTCCATCCACCCTACCTGGATGAAGTGAAGATAGTTATATCAAAGCTTAAGTCCAACAAAGCTGCTGGAGCTGACGGCCTGACTGCCGAGCTCTTCAAAGCGGTAAGGAGCATACACCAACTCATCTGTAAAATATGGCCGGACGAAAGTATGCCCGATGAATGAAACCTCACCATTGTTTGTCCGATCCTCAAGAAAGGAGACCCTCTGAACTGCGCCAACTACAGACGCATCAGTCTCCTTAACATCGCATATGAGATCTTATCCGCCGTATTGTGTGAACGCCTGAAGCCGTTCATCAACAACCTGATAGGTCCATATCAGTGTGGCTTTAGGCCAGGAAAGTCCACCATCGACCAGATATTCACACTACCGCAGATCTTGGAGAAGACCCATGAGCTTCAGATCGATACACACCACTTACTCATCGATTGTAAGGCCGCGTATGACAGCTTCTATAGAGACGAGCTATACAGAGCAATGTCTAGTGTCGGCATCCCTGCCAAACTCATCCGTCCGTGCAGGAAGACGATCGAGAATGCAAGCTGCTCCATCAAGGTCGGTAAAAATCTCACCGAGACCTTTGATGTCCAGAAAGGATTTAGACAAGGCGATGCGCTGTCATACGATTTTTTCAACATCATACTTAAAAGAATAGTGCAAAATTCACGAGTAAACACAAGAGGCACTATCTTTCAAAAGTCCGTCCAACTACTTGCAAACGCCGGCGATATTGACATAATCGGGAGAAAGCTTGGTTGCTTCGAGAGAAAAATTCTTTAGGCTATCTCCGCTCCTGTCTGCATTGACAGTGAATGGAGGAGGAGATACAACAATGAACTCTACAAACTGTACAGGGACATAGCTGGGTCATCTAGAGCGTATGGACACCAATGCTCCGGTCCGAATCCGATCCCGAGAGACTGCGCAGTAGAGGAAGGCCAAGACTCAGGTGGCGCACGCAAGTGGAAGGGGACCTCAGCCAACTTAGCGTGCGAAACTGGAGGCAGCTAGCCAGGGATCTTTCTAGCTGGAGACGCTTGTTGACTGAAACCCAGGTCAACCCCGGAGTGTAGCGCCACTTAAAGTAATTAAAGTAAGAAACCAGACGCCAAAGTGGGGAACGAAAGTCAAAAATTCATCAAAAGGTATAAAAAAAACACGAAAGGTTCCATCAAACATGAAGGCAATGCTTCAGTAGTAATAGTATTATCTAAAAAGTTGCAGACGCATATTATTTTGAGGTTTTGAAGCGATCAATGGCCAGAATCCATCGTACTCGATCTGAATATCGCGATCCAATAAGATGGTCTTACACAGCAATCATTGTTCGTCAATTTTCGGCTCGAAATCAAGTGTGTGTGTCACATCATCTGCTGTGTTCACCTGATGTCAGAGTGTAACTTCTCTTCGACACAGGAACTGGAGGCAATTCCTCAAAATGAGCTGCAGCAGTCTTTTGAATCACTATTGAATCGCTCTTAAAAAATATATTGAATAGAGAGGAGATGGTTTTGAACAAGACACCGAAAAATACACAGAAATCGTATTTTATTTATGTTTTTTTCTAGAGGCAGTCCGGGATATTATTTGCCACACTGTATATTATGGTAACGAGAAGAAAAATTACCCAAAGAAAGTGCGCGACAGCATTTTCTGCACCGTAAGGAAGGACTGTGATAATCAGGGCAAGGAATCAGCAAATTCTTTTCGCTTCCCCGAAATAGGAATTTCCGATTCAATTGCTTCCTTAGCACAAAGAAGCAGCGACTGGCGAGGACAATTATTTGCATTATCTCTCGTGAGATTTAGAGAAAGTCGCTGGGAAGAGGTCCTGGTGTTGTTTTGTTATTGAAACCATTCGACGCTGAATTTTCTCATAGTAGTTGACTAGCTTAGGGTTGCTTATGATATCCGCATCTGCATTTTGTGCGCAATAAAATAAGTGTCCGAATCGATATAAGCCGGTCGGAGTGTGCGGACATCCAAAACACTGGTGGAGTGCCTTGCGTGGACTGTAGTATGATGAATGTGGTTGACGGTTTATTGACTATACGTCATTTCCCATAAAAATAGCAAGGTGTTGAAACTGCATGCTGGCTGCTTGTCACCCCTCTTGTTTGAAGCAGTATCGAATGTCACCGCGTTTCTTCCTCGCTTGTCCGATTCATTATATCGTAATTCTTGAAACGAAAAATATGTTGATGGATTTGTTATATTTTTGTTATCTCTTTCGTCTAGGTTTATGACGCATCTAACGGTGTAGGCCGTTATAGTGCATGAACGACTTGCAATTGACTTGCTAGATGTGTAATGATTTTCTCAGGCTCCTACCGGAAATCATAACTTGGAGATAAGGCAGTGATACGACGAGATCTTTATTGTCGTGTTGCGAGCCCAATGCAGCTCAGCAATTAGTCAGCAAATTGTTAGCAATTTACAGATTATTCACAGCACAAACCCCTAAAGTTCCATAGCAATTAGGGAGAATTAGTTCGTGTAGAAGTAAAAGTAACTGCTTTAGGCTCTTCTTTAAAGACCCCACGGTTTTAGGAGATGAGGGAATGATCTTGATAAGAACAAGGTTTTCAGATCTTAAACTATTAAAGCTCAAGTGCTGTAAGTTACAACATTTCACCAGGGAATATTAAGGTTCAAAACTGAAAGTACTTTTGGCACTCTCTATGGGACCTGTCTGTCCCCGGCACTATAATCGAATAACTGGTGCAGGGGCGAACAGTCAAACAAAAATTTCATCAAAACAAATTTGCGGAACGCCGTATTTGACGATCTTAATTGGGAAGGTTTTCAATGGTAAAAGTCGGAAGTAGAGTGCAGTGACTTCCTTCAATATTTTTAAGTCGGCGAAGACTGATTAAGCAAAGTAACGCTGGAAACCTTGAATGTGAATACAATTCTGCGCTGAAAATCTGTTTCTAGGAGCCAGAAATTTTGAGGTGTTCTGGACGCCTATGTTGACACTGCATTCTGACACAACTCAGGAGATACCATATCCGAAGCCCTGGACTTGGTTCTGGAAAAGAAGTCTGTACCCATGAGAAGGTCAAGAATATATAAAAAATGAATTGTTCTTCTTCTGTTATGGGCTTATGCCAATATCAATTAGTCAGGGGAAGGCGTTCTAGTTTTCTCATTGCAATAGCTAATTTGAACTGTAAGTTAGTGACGTCCCCGCCCCTGTTTATAAATAATAAGTCGCTACCACATCTTTTTTGTAGAAGGCTTTCTCCATTCAATTCAAAAGATCCAGGAATCATTAGTGTGGAAGAACAACATCTGTGGCCGTGGATATCTTCTGATTTTCAACCAAAATATGGCGTCTCGAAGACTTTTGTTTGTTTTATTATGTATTATGTATTGTACCATATTATTCAGTATTGTCACCTCAACCAAAACAGTAGCCGGATTCATTCTATGTTGTGATGCTGATATAGCCTCAGGACTGGCCTCAGTTAGAATGTAGCTCAGAAACGTAATGTAGTCTAATTTTCGTGAATGGCCTCAAAAAACACTTATTTATTTATTTATTTATTTATTTATCGAAAATAAATTTATAAATTATTTAAAATAGAAGGCATCAGGGCAACGAGACCATGGATGCCGTTGGGAAGTAATTACATATTTAGGGAAGGTTTGCAATAGGGAAAAGGTGTTTCATTTAAGTAAAAGTTGGTTCAGATTTCTTTGTATTTATTATGGTGTGTTGTGGCTTCTTTGACTCGCTGCAAGGATCTTATATCGGATGGATCAAGCACTTCGGCTATGCGTAAACGTTTGTTTTCTACAGAAACGGGTTCGGGGCTTGAGACTTGGCGAGAAACATGACATTCCGCAAGGATATGCCAAACGGATAAGGCCTCTTTACAATATACACATTCATCGGGTGGCTCATGGGTGAAAAGATGTCGATTCGAAAATACAGTTTTTCCTACTCTAATTCGGAAGAGAGTTATGAACTCTGCTCTGAAGAAGTTTTTACAGTAGGGAATCCTGAGATTTGTAAGATGATGCATCCGTAGAAAGTTGTTCTGCTTAAGCCACGAACTAATTAGTTCTTCTATTTCAATTTCATTGAAGATTATGCAGATAAGGTGGGGAACGCCTAGTAGCTCTTTTACTAGAGGGAAGCGGCCTGGAACCCATGCCAGAGCAATGTTGACGTTGTTGTATAAAACGCTCTGAATATAGTTAAGGGTTGGACAGTTATTGTTGGCACTTTTGATTCCCGTCAAGATATTCATTGGGTCTATAACTTAATTCGTGCGGTTTGCTAAGAGATGGCGTAACTTGTATTATTCCATTGGAACAAACGTTGGAAAGCTACTGTCATTGTACGTCATTTCAGTGTATGCCATTCATTTAAAGCGTAAACAACAATAATTTTTTTTCACTCATATATGTCGAACTTTGTGCCTGAAAAAGTGTTTTTGCGGGGAGTTCTTCTTCATTACTTTAATATGAAGAAAACTGCTGCTGAAAGTCATCGTATTTTGGTGGAAGTATATGGTGAACATGCGCTAGCTGAGTGAAGGTGCAAAAGTGGTTTGCACTATTTAAAAGTGGTGATTTTGGCTTGGAAGACGATGAAAGTCCTATGCGGCTAAAAAAATTTGAAGATGAAGAACTGGAAGCATTACTCTATGAAGATTGTTGCCAAACACAAGAAGAGCTTGCAGAATCTTCGGGTGTCACTCAAGCAGCCATATCAAAGCGTTTTAAAGCAACTGGATATATTCAAAAGCAAGGAAATTGGATTCCACATGAACTCAAGCCGAGAGATGTCGAAAGGCGGTGTTGCATGTCCGAAATGCTGCTGGAACGCCACAAAAGGAAGTCATTTTTGCATCGGTTTGTTGCTGGTGATGAAAAATGGATCCATTACGACAACCCCAAGCGCAAACAATCATATGTGAAACCCGGCCAACCAGCCAAATCAACTGCAAAGCCGAATAACCATGGTGCGAAGGTAATGCTCTGTATTTGGTGGGATCAGATGGGTGTGCTGTATTATGAGCTTCTAAAACCGGGTGAAACCATCAATGGACAACGCTACCGCACACAATTAATCCGTTTGAAGAGAGCAGTAGCCGAAAAGCGCCCGGAATATGCGGACAGACACAAGGCAATAATTTTCCATCATGACAACGCTCGGCCCCACGTTGCTATTCCGGTTAAGAACTATTTGGAAAACAGTGGATGGGAAGTCTTACCCCACTCGCCTTATAGCCCAGACCTTGCCCCTTATGACTACCATTTGTTCCGGTCAATGCAGAACGCCCTCACTGAAATACGGTTCACATCAGAGCAGAATATCAAAAATTGGCTTGATTCATTCTTGGCTGCCAAGCGGGCGCAGTTCTTTTGGGATGGAATCCACAAATTGCCAGAAAGATGGGAAAAAGTCATAGCTTCAGATGGGCAATACTTTGAATAATACTATTGTTCATGTTTTTCTTAAATAAACGTTCAAATTTTGAAAAAAAAAACCGCACGAAGTTATATACCCAATAGGTTATCTGTGAGGATAAGTGTCTTTCCATTCCTGGATAGAGCTAAAGAAAGCGCTTTTATCAGTGCCACCATTTCAGCTAGATAACTACCAGCTGCATCTCGAAGGATGCCTTGGGAAAGAGTAATGTCTTCATTTGTATCCAAAAGTTCAATCACTGCATAGGAGGTACGAGTATTGTTATCTTTAAAGGACCCATCCGTGTATAAAGTTCTTGTCGGTTTAAAAGTTTGGATTAATTCTCGGTAAAGGAGAATGAATTGTTGCTTTGAGGTGTTTTCTTTACTGTAATCGGAAAGGCTAATGTCGATGGGTAGTGTGTGCCTTTTCCAAGGGGGCGTCGAGGTATTGATGAGGTGGAGTGACTTGTCCGGAGGAGTAAGTCCGTAGAGAGAGATAAAACTCAGTATTCTATTCAAAGAGGAGATCGAGTTTGTCCTGTTTTGTTTTGAACTATGTAGATACAATTTTAAATGAAATTGAATGAAGTGGGTGGGTTGAATCGGTTATTGCTTTGCTTATTAATTTAATTGATCTTTTTTGTCCCAATCTGTGGATTGATTTAAAGCCTGCTTCTACTCCTAAGGCCTCAATTGGTGTTGTTTCTAGGGCTCCTGTAGCCGTCCGGAAGCATTGGTTAATGGCTGTGTCCATATTCTCCAAGTTTTTCTTAGAGGTCCACATGTATTGTGTGAGCCCGTGCTGTAGGATGCCTTCTACCAAAGATGTAGTTATTACCAAAGCTGTTTCAAGCCTTTACGTCGAGAACATTTCACTTTTAAGACGTTGTTCCGCTTCTTTAGCAGATTGATGGTGTTTTTGATGTGAAGGTCCCATTTCAGATTACTACTGAAAGTGACCCCTAGGGCTTTTTTTTTTTTTTTAGAACGACATTGGTTTTTCGAATTACGAGCGGGTTAATTGAAGGGTTACATTTATGCAAGATGTGAATGCCTGCCATCTTAGACCTATTTCATTGTTAGGTAAACTTGCATTTGTATCACGAAGGGAAGATATAATCAATCCAGATGGCAATGCACTATATTTTCAGCAACGCATGAAAGGTCAAATTATATATCTGCACCTGTGGTGTGTCCGTGGACTTAAATTACTGAGTTTTGTCTGAGCCCAAGGACACAATAGGACCGCGGGAAAAATAGATCGTCAATCGACGCTGAATTTTCTCATAGTAGTTGACTAGCTTAGGGTTGCTTATGATATCCGCATCTGCATTTTGTGCGCAATAAAATAAGTGTCCGAATCGATATAAGCCGGTCGGAGTTTGCGGACATCTAAAACACTGGTGGAGTTCTTTGCTTGGACTGTAGTATGATGAATGTGGTTGACGGTTTATTGACTATACGTCAGCCATATCCCTTTAAAAATAGCAAGGTGTTGAAACTGCATGCTGGCTGCTTGTCACCCCTCTTGTTTGAAGCAGTATCGAATGTCACCGCGTTTCTTCCTCGCTTGTCCGTTTCATTATATCGCAATTCTTGAACGAAAAATATGTTGATGGATTTGTTATATTTTTGTTATCTCTTTCGTCTAGGTTTGTGACGCATCTAACGGTGTAGGCCGTTATAGTGCATGAACGACTTGCAATTGACTTGCTAGATGTGTAATGATTTTCTCAGGCTCCTACCGGAAATCATAACTTGGAGATAAGGCAGTGATACGACGAGATCTTGATTGTCGTGTAGCGAGCCCAATGCAGCTCAGCAATTAGTCAGCAAATTGTTAGCAATTTACAGATTATTCACAGCACAAACCCCTAAAGTTCGATATCAATTAGGGAGAATTAGTTCGTGTAGAAGTAAAAGTAACTGCTTTAAGCTCTTCTTTAAAGACCCCACGGTTTTTTGGAGATGAGGGAATGATCTTGATAAGAAGAAGGTTTTCAGATCTTAAACTATTAAAGCTCAAGTGCTGTAAGTTACAACATTTCACCAGGGAAGGTTCAAAACTGAAAGTACTTTTGGCACTCTCTATGGGAGTGTCTGTCTGTCCCCGGAACTATAATTGAATAACTGGTGCAGGGACGAACAGTCAAACAAAAATAGATCGTCAATCGACTTGCCAAAACGCTTCCACTTTGTGATGACTCCTTCTGTTATGACAATATAGATATGATGTTGGCGAAACCTAAATGCTTAGACGATTTATTATTATTCCATCTCCATTTTGTGGTAAAAAAAAGCGCTATCTCGTTAAGATGAGTCATTATTTGTCTGAGTAATAAAGGTTACTTCTACAAGAGAGTTACATCGGCACTATACTTTCACAATAATAGTTCTTGTTAAATGATGTGAGTCACTTGAGCTTATCTAAAAGTAATCTTTGAATCAGTATTAGTGTCGGCTGTCATCATCCTCGATAACTGACTTTGTTAGATTAAATATGTTGCATCGAAAACCTCCATGATACTGTCAACATTCTGGTAGTGAAGTGACACTTTCAGCAAGACATGGAGCTTTTCCCAGAATATTTTCCTCCAGAACTGCACAATGATGTTCATAATATTTGTTAAGTGAAAGAGGCTCACTTAACCTCTGCTGCTCACTCATCAGACCTCCTGGTTCTTATCAAGACGTACTGTGGAGTATTCATTGTCATATCACAGTATCAACTCTCAGGACCATTTTCCGTGTAAAACAAATTGTTGTTCGGCACCATCTTGTGTATCAGCTGATTCCGATTATGGATATGCTACCCAAAACAATAATTCCAGAATTGCGGTTGCTATGGGAAAAGGAAGTTGCTTGTACTCAGAACGACCAGGCTGGATTAGGACTTTAGCCATACGTTCATTTTCATATCGAAAGAAGACGACAACCTTGAGCTTTACACTTTCCGTTAGGCATCTATCTTCCAAGTGGAGACATACTCAACCCTCAACCCTGATGACGCAAAACAATGTATGTTGTTGGAAACTAGTTGAATAATGCAATGTTTCTCTGAACAAAGTCGAAAGACTGATCGCCTTTTGGTGTAACGCATAAATTATGACTTCTCAGGACCTTAACCTTCTCTCTCCGCCCTCTGTTAGGGTATTCCATGTGTTAGCCCACCTTCTGCTATGATTGTTATTGAAGTGTTGATGAAACACTTGGTATCTCGTTGGCGAATATTCAGCCTACTTTCCCACTAGGGTGTAAGTACTAGAGGCCTCATAGTGGATGTTGAAACTGTCTTCCCTTTGTTACTTGGGCCACGTACCTTTCTTCCTTCAAGGCACTGAACAATTTCATTAAAATGAACATCAAAGAGCAAAAGTTTACTACTTCTCTGCCTGAGTTCTCTGTTCTAGCAAATAAAAAATTACGAAGGACGTAAGAAGTTTGACTTCGTACGGCTACAATCATAGAAAGATGTTAGAGCCTTCAATCAAGTTTGAGATTCACCGATCTAAAACGAGAGATAAATTGCTTACGGAACTTATTTCTCAAATGGTCCATCGATTATTGTGGTATGTAACGCGCCGTCTTGCTAGAACCACATGTGGACCAGGCTTAGCTCGTGTATTTTAGACAAAAAAAGGTTCGAAATCTTTAAACGATAGAGGGCGCCATTGACACACGGTCGGCTCTGAAAAATATGGGGCAATGATTCCGCTGGACTATAAAACGCGCCAAACAGTGCATTGATCCGGGTGCATTGGCAGCTTTTGTATTGCCTGGGGTGGGTCTTCAGAACAGTTTTGTTTATAAACACACCCATTCAACCAGAAATGAGCTTCGATAAAAAAGCGAATCTTCCTCTAGCTTTTCTAAGGCCGACAATTTGACACTGTACCAGGTCGCTCGGCTTTAACTTTTGCACGAATTGTGTTTTGTAGGTTTTAGACCAAAATCATTGATACCAATTCCTGCGAACGTCGACGAATGGACAAATCACGGTTTTCATTAACACTGACTCCCTCAAGTAGATGGCTTGATGTCCAATAGCGTGAATTTGATACAAATGGCTAGAGTTCAAATAACCGCTCTTGCTTATGTTCCTAGACTTTGAAAAGACCTTTGACTGAGTCAACCGCGAATTGATCTGGAAATTTTTAGATAGGAGAGGGATTCCCCCGAAGATTGTTGCTTTTATAAGGGAGTCCTATCACTCCACAAGATGCTTCGCTCTTCATATTGGACAGTTTTCTGACTCTTTCGAAGTGCGACAGGGAGTGTGACAAGGGGATATTTTGTCGCCGATCTTTTTTTTACTGGCGATATACGATGTTCTGACTGCCACCGTGGGTACATCCGAGAGACATGATATCCGCTGGAGACCATTTGAAAGGCTAAGTCACCTGGATTATGCCGACAATATCTGTTTCATAGCTAGTAACAACAGCGGGATGAACGAGATGTGTCAATCACTGCCAGTGAATGGAGAGATGACACCGTTCTTAGAATCAAATCAATCTAAGAATCAGCGCATTGAGACAGACGCGCATTGAGGAGGTCAAGCAATTTAACTGTTTAGGCAGACTTGTATCGTCCCATGGAGGAACGGATCTGGATGTTTATAGCAGAATAAGTAAAGCCTGCAGCGCCTTTTGAATGTTGCCCTCAGTAAAATTTTCCTACACAACAAGCTAAGGCTCTTCGAATCCAATGTCAAATTTCTACTGCTGTATGCCTGTGAAACCTGGAAAGTCTCCACCTCCATCTCGAGTAGGCTGCAGGCATACGTAAACCGCTACCTACAATACATTCTTAAGATCCGATGGCCGAAAATTATACCGAACCAAGAATTGTCGCATATAACGCATCAAAAGTTGTTGAAGCGGCGCTGGATTGGTCATACGTTGAGGAAACCAAGCGACAAAGTTGCTTAGCAGTCCTTCGAATGTAATCCTCAAGGTACACGGTGAGTTAGTAGACCAACATGGAAATCAACAGTATTGGCCGAAGCAGCAACACAGCGTAAAACGTGTCCACAACTGCAGTATCTGGTTGAAAATCGAGAAGAGTGGAAGAGATTTATAGGTGCCCTATGCCCTACACTGGAAAGATGCTTAGTGATTAATGATCTACCTGCCGAGCTACTTGTGGATGCATCTCTGACATTGTTGATCTACTCAGAAGGAGATGTCCGGCGCCGGCGCACCAACACCAAATACGCAATCCCCAAAGAGTGCCTTCAATTACAATATTTACATTATAGGAAAAAACAGCCCAATCTCAAAGGCATGTCACAAAGAAACGATTTCCAAACAACTGAAATAGTCTATTGGCCGGACTAAGCACTAGAAATTCAATACAAACGGGACGCCGCTTTACATAGAGAAAATCTTGAGGTAGTAAGTAGTTTTGTCTTCCTAGATGAATCTGATCTTCCTTCTTTGATTTGAATCCCCTTAAATTGTACAAAACTATCTTTTGAATAACTGGAGTAATTTTATATATAACATCCTTTATATTTACATGTATGAAAATCTTTGTACATCTTTATGTGGTGCATGCATGGAATTTTAATGAAACTACCAAGTTTGAGGGATAGCTGTTCTGGTAAACGTTTATCCTTTCTGTATAGACATGGACGGACCATTCTATGCGCCTTATATTCGCACAGAAGAGTAAAAAACCTTCAAATACAACAACATTGATTGCTGCAAAGGAACAATGGCACTCTCGCTTTCCGATTCTCCGAATCCACAAGAGAAAGATTACACTGTAGAGGAAGACGTCGCCTCAAATGCTACATTTAAATGGAAATATATTCAAAACAATTCGGCATGCTTAAACTCAAGTCCATCCCAGAGCTTAAAGGACTCGAAAATAAGTAAGTACTCGTATATGCACACAAAAATATAAGGAACAAAAGACTAATTTTCTGAGATACGTATACTCATAAGCGGTATAGAAGTTCTGCCGCTAACATACAGGGGTTAAAGATAGGAGCAAGTGACAGAAAAAATTTTCAGACCAATAAGTCTGCAATCATTTATGCTTAAAACCCTAGAGCGTTACTGGAAATTCATATCACGAAAAGACGTAGTAATGGCTTCGCAGCATGCATATAGAAAAAGCTTTCAATAACGTGAAGTGCAGCGCCATTAAAAGCGCTCTAACAGACCCAAATATTGAACAGGGCATAATAGATTCGGTTTGCGACGTACTTACAAGTAGGGTAGTAGGGTAATAAACTCCTTAAGGAGTAGTCATATTGCCATTCTTGTGGGTACTGGTCATCAATGATATCCTTGAAAGCCTAATATAATGGCCATTAGTGGCACAGCATATGTCCTGGTCATAACTGTTTCAGGAAAATACTTAAATATTTTGAGTGAGATTGCCTTGAAGACGATCAACAGTTCGGCAAACAGCTTTGGTTCTAGGCGAAAAACTGAATTGGAATCTCAACGCAGCGGAAAGAATAAAAAGGCATATAATGCTCTTTTCATATGCTAAAGAACTGTAGGAAAAATTTGGGGCCTGAAACCTGCTATGATAGACTGGCTATATACGGTGGTGGTGAGACCCACACTCATATACGGCACACTAGTGTGGTAAAAAGCAAGAAATAATAAAACAATCTACGGAAAGTTAGAGGTGGTTCAAAGAACGATTTCTATGGCCATTATAGATGCGCTCAGTACCAACCCCTACGATAGCATTAGACACCTTTCTGCACCTAACACGGTTTGATTTACATATAAAAAAAACTTGCTGGTAGCAGTGCGGTACTACTCACTAATTTAGGTGACTTCAAGAGCAGTAGTTTCCGACACAGCACGAGCATTGGTGTCCATGCGCTCTACATGACCCAGCCATCTCAGTCTCAGATCTTCACTCACACGTCGTTGTATCTCCTCCTCCACTCACCGTCAATGCAGACGGGACCGAAGATGGCCCGAAGAATTTTTCTCTCGAAGCAACCAAGAACACTGTCATCCATTTTTGATAATGTCCATTCCCCTGCACCATAGAGCAGGACCGGGATTATTAAAGTCTTATAAAGGGTGACTTTTGTTGTCCGAGAGAGGGCTTTGCTACTCAATTGCCTTCTTAACCCAAAGAAACAGCGGTTGGCAAGAGTTATTCTTCGCTTGATCTCAGCGCTGGTGTCGTTGTCTGTATTTATAGCGGAGCCTAGGTAGACAAAGTCCTTAACTACCTCAAAGTTATATCTGTCGAGGGTGACGTTCTGTCCGAGACGTCGGTGTTGGCTGTACTTTTTGCTTGACAGCATATACTTGGTCTTGCCCTCATTGACCGCTAAACCCATTTTCGCCGCTTCCGTATCAATACTCGCGAAAGCGCCACTGACATCACGCTGCTTTCTCCCGATTATGTCAATATCGTCGGCGTATGCGAGTAGTTGGACGGACTTTTGAAAGATAGTGCCTCTTGTGTTTGCTCGTGAGTTTTGCACTCCATCGTCATCCTGCACAGACGGACGAGTTTGGCAGGGATGCCAAAACTAGGCATTGCTCTATATAGCCCGTCTCTATAGATGCTGTCATACGCGGACTTAAAATCGATGAATAGGTGGTGGGTATCGATCTGAAGCTCATGGGTCTTCTCCAAGATCTGCCGTAGTGTGAATATCTGGTCGATGGTGGACTTTCCTGGCCTGAAGTCACACTGATATGGACCTATCAGGTTGTTGACAAACGGCTTCAGGCGTTCACACAATACGGCGGATAAGATCTTATATGCGATGTTAAGGAGACTGATGCCTCTGTAGTTGGCGCAGTTCAGAGGGTCTCCTTTCTAGAGAATTGGACAAACAATGCTGAGGTTCCATTCATCGGGCATACTTTCGTCCGACCATATTTTACAGATGAGTTGGTGTATGCTCCTTACCAAGTCATCGCCTGCCGCTTTGAAGAGCTCGGCAGTCAGGCCATCCGCTCCAGCAGCTTTGTTGGACTTAAGCTTCGATATGGCTATCTTCACTTCATCCAGGTCGGGTGGACTGAATTGTTGGTCATCATCGTCCAGGTTGAAAGGTTGATTCTGCCTGACAGCGGTATTTGGTCCATCATCGCCGTTATACAGTCTGCAGAAATGGTCTTTCCAAATCCTCAGCATCGACTGCGATTCTACTACGATGTTCCCTTGTTCATCTCTACAGGCTTCGGTTCGGGGTTTGTTTCCGCGGCATGTTATTTTTACCTTTTGGTAAAACTTCCGAACCTCATTCCTGGAGTAGCATCTCTCAATTTCCTCGATCACGCGCTTCTCATGCTCTTTCTTCTTCCTCCTGAGAAGCCGGTGTTCGTCTCTCCTCTTCCGCTCATAGAGCTCATGAGCAGCTCTGGTCTTTCTAAGCAGCGCCGCGTTATATGCATCTTGCTTAGCTGCATGTGCTTGCCGGCATTCATCATCGAACCAGGGGTTTCGTTGTGGTGGACGAGTGAAACCCAGCACATCAGAGGCGGCATCTCTGATGGCGTTTTGGCAGTGTTTCCAATGGTCTTCGATGCTTGATGCTGGCGGCATTGGACCTCTTAAGAGATTAAGAGACACTCGATCGGAGAAGGACTTGGCGATCTCTTGCGATTGTAGCCGTCTGACGTCGAATTTTCTCACAGCATTAGTTTGTCTTGGCGTAGTTTGGGATATCCGCAACCGTACCTTGGCTACAACAAGGTAATGGTCCGAGTTGATGTTGGCTCCTCGGAACGTACGGACATCCATAATGCTGGAGGAGTGTCTTGCGTCGATCGCAATGTGATCAATCTGGTTGACTGTTGATTGATCAGGAGTTCTCCAAGTCCCCTTGTGTATGTCGAGATGTGGGAACCGCGTGCTAGCCACGACAATGTTTCGCCCCGCCGCAAAGTCGATTAGCCTGAATCTAGGGCAGTCTAGGGCCTCCGCTAGTTGCTCGGCTGCACGTGGTCTATTAAGGGATCTAACATTTCACGTGCATATCCGAAGCTAATTGTCCTTAAATCGTTTGCGTGGGTTGTCAACAGTAGATCCGTCCATATCCGAGGCTTGTTGATGCTTCGTAACTTAATTTTTTTTAAATGGCCGGGAAGTTACCCAGGCGGCACAACCCCCAACCTGGAGGACCAGTTCCACTTTGAGTGCCCCTAGGACGAGGGGTCGGTTACACCGAAGCCAGTAACCCGTTCCGGGATGTGAGCGCTGCCGTTGGCCCTTATAGGGCTCGTCCGCCACCATCTCTTTTCCAGGACCCTGACTAAGTCCTGGAAATTCTTTCCGGCCTGAGCTCCAAATATGTCGGAGTAGCCCGGATAAGGTCTTGTTTTGTTTTTCCGGCACTAATCCTGGTTAATGGCGCAGGAAACTCGCCATTTGCCCCCTTCACTTCGCAACCTATAGTGAGATTCCCAGATGGCGCCACGGGAGGCGTGAAATAGGACTTATTAGCAGAGCTGCAATATGTACGGCTGCAGAGGCTCATTCTCGTCATTTAAGGAACCAGCACCTGTCGGAAGATACTACTTCTACGAGGCCTTGTACTAATCGTTGCCATCTTGAAGGACATAGGGGATCCAAAGCCCTTTGGCCACTTCTTGATAGTTAAAAATCTTGAGAGTTAGCAATATTAAACAGAGATAGACTTAGAATATTGATAGGAATCCCTACAGGACACTGTCTCCTGCTGAAACACGCAAAGAGACTCAAATTATCAGACACGGACATTTGTTTATTCTGCGGCGATCTGCAAGTGGCTGGAAACATAACACACATACTGTGTGAATATGAGGAAAATTCTTAGGAAAATACTTATTTGAAAATCTAGAGGAACTAGACGGCAGGGATTTCAAAGGCCTTCATGGCTTTGCAAAGCCATTGGATGTTGCCGTTTTGGTTCCAAGTGCTGTACGATGATACACTCCTCTTTTAACCTTACCAAACCTATGTTAAACATGTGAATTGGGAACTGCATTGCTTCTAATAAATCAAGTAAATGATCCAGCAGTTCGTATCTTCAGAACCAATAAATCTGGTCCAGAATGGTCTTGTGATATACGTGGACGTAGATAGAAACTACTATACAATGGTGATACCCCTACCAACATAGAGAATATCAAAAGTTTGGTACACAAACATTGCACCTGGTGAGCTATTCAATGGAAATCTTTTCAGACCATATGGACAGCTTACGAAACATGCAACAATTATTCCCACCCAATAAACTAGAGTTCATAACCAAAACCAGTCATGCACTTTTAATTTTTAATTTATGCCCAAGAACTACTATTAACTTACCTTGAGTGCGTCCAATGCCAGTTCGACTTAATCCAAAAGGTAATCCACAACACAAATATGTAAAACGTAAATTGAAAAAAATTAAAAAAAAAAACAAAAATTATTGTAACCGCTTAGAATACTAAGTACGTGAATATGTACGTTTCACTACCAATCAGTGACTAATAACTGTTACAAATTATAACGAAAGTGTCAAAAAGTAATAACAGAGAATTTACATATAATGTCAGTGCTCCATGGCGGTGTTCATGGTCGCGTTAGATCGATACACAATGCTCCCGTTTCGGCCGAATTGCCCCGAATATCGCCTTCGTTGAAAGCTTCCATATTTCACCACTAATGCAACGATACCCACACAGATAAGCACAATCATGAGGATTTTCAAAGCTAGCAGATAGTTTTCCAAACGCTGTCCATGCAACTTGAGCATGGTAATTGTGCTTTTAAGGATATAGATTTCGGATTCTTCCTGCTTATTCGAGTTGGTATAGTTGGTATGCTCGTTTTGTCTTGTACTGATGCAGGTAATATCTCGAATGTGAGTTGACTCTACAGTAGATACTTCTGGCTCAATGTGGAGTTCCACAAAACTAGAGAGATATGGCGGTGAAAGTATATTATGGAGATACGAGCAATTGAATTTGTTTTTGGAGAGGCCAATCTTAACCAAACCAGGGAAGGCATAAGCGAAAGTCGATTTTCCATGGACTTCCGTCAGACTATTGCCATCGATGAAGAAGTTCTTAATCTTCGACATGTACGGGAAGAAGATATTCAAATCCAAGTCCTTTATGTTATTGTAGGAGAGATCTAACGTTTCGAGACTTGTTTGCTTGGAAAACATTCCAAAACTGATAATGGACGAGTTAGTTCCACGAAGATAAAGTTCCTTCAGACGTCGCAATTTATCGAAAGTTGTAATATTCAGAGGTCCGATGGTATTGTATGACAAATCCAAAACAATGAGCGTTGTCAGATTGGTTATGTTGGAAATGTCCCTCAAATTGTTCTTCGCAAGAACCAGTTTCTCCAAGAAGTGAGCATTAAGTGCAGTTATTGATGAAATGCTATTATTCTCAGCTCGAACACTCTTTGTCGAATTTATTACCAATGAAGTGAGAAAGTTATTATCTAAATCCATACGAAGAAGAATACTCTTATCTGTCAGACTGAAGTTCGTCAGGCGATTTCCATTCAAAATCAAAGACTCCATCCCATAGGCAGCTTGAAATGTGTCTGGATGCAAGTGAATCAACCGATTGTTGGATAAATTGACCTCTCGTATGCGGCGAAGTCGAGAGAAGACCTCCGGTTCGAGGCTTTCTATCAGATTATTATCCAGTGCCACTGTTTCCAGATATTGGTTCTCCAAAAATAAATCTTTGCTTAAGTTTCTGATTCGATTATTTGACAGCATAATCCTGTCGATCTTCGGCAATCCTCTGAATGTAAACTCGTTAATCTTTTCAATGAAATTTCGGCTCAAATCAATCCGAACTAGCGAACTTGCTCCAACGAAAACTGATGTCTCAATGGTGGTTATATTATTGTTGCTCATATTGAGAAAGGACAAACTATTCGCTGGGGCGAAGGTATTTCGTGGGATATCCAAAATTTCCGTGTACGACACATCCAAGGTCTTGAGATTAGGAAAATGCTCAAATAACTTAAATGGTAGATACAAAACTCTGGAATCGTAGAACTTCATAAATTTAGTCATATTCGACTTTACGTAATCCATCATCTTGACATTATGACTGTGAGTGACATAAAATCCACTGACTGTACAGAAGGCATCTGAACTTTCGTAAGCACTATCCGATTCATCGCATTTAAGGATGATATCATCGGCCAATATCACTGTCAAACACAGTGTCAAGGACAAAATAACCGAAAACTCAATCCGCATTGCGATAGCAAAACCGAACTATCCCGCTTAACCAACAATCTACAACTGAAAATCCAAGAAGGAAGCACTGCACTCTGGAAGAATAAGAAATTGCGATGCTCCTTATCTTAGAGCAGAAAATATTTTTTCTTAGTTTCAAATAAAACAGTGCAAACCGATAAGGAGCTTGTGCTAATATTTTATAAAAGTACGAGTACATAAAGACGATGGGGCAAAGTACTGCAAGCGATAGTGCTGAGGATAAAATTGAGATATTCATTCACTTACTTGAGATAGAATTGTTTTAATCTTGTAAAAAAAAGTTCGCTTCAAGTTCAAACTGGCAGAATGAGTGTTGAATGTGAATTGCACGAGACTTGGATTTTATATTCTATACCATATACTCGTTTACTGCCATTGTGGCAATTTCCTAGTGCGGACCTACGGCAATGAGAACCAACTGGGAATATATCTGGATTCTGAGAATGAAATACACTTGGATTGCAGTTTTAATATAACTCAGCTTGGATTTCTGAAGCTTTATTCGGATGTGAGTATTTTAAGAAGGTCATATCTTGAAGTGATATTTATTTACTGAAATACAGAAATACATGAGCAGCCTTCGAGCGACGGAAAAAGATTGGATAAGCTGAATTCATTAATGAAATGAATTTCATTATTTTCTCTGTCCTCTATTTAAGAGGATTACGGTCACGTAAGTGTGAATTTCAGTTTGATAAGCACCAATCTATTCTCCAATTTCCTGTGAGAGATTATCTTCTTCGTTTTACTAAGAACTTCTCGGAGATAAAGACTTCGTGTAGCTGAAAAATACACACATGTACGTCCAACGAAAGAATCCTTAAAATGTACAAATGTAGGCTCTTGGTTTTGCTGATGTGATGGTGTTACAAACAACTTTCAGTTCTACTTAGATCCTTCATACACTAGGTTATCCGTAGTCGATTGTTAGATATCTAACTTATCCCTTACTGATGAAGGTAAAAACATGTCGAATGGCAAACTACATGTGAGGGCTTCCATATCGAAGATGGATCGACTTAGGTCCTTTAATTTAGAATTAATCTGCTATAATTCTAAGGCAAAACACTTTAAGAAGACCTTGAACAATAAAATCCCCTCTTCCTATTCTGAAAAAACAGGATTCTATAATTCTGCTCTTAAGACAGAACGTAATGAGAAGAAGGAAAAGATAATAAATGAATGCAAAACGATTACAAGCACCTGCTGTCTCTTAGACGAATGGCAACAACGTTTGGAAGGATTTAAAATTTGCATTCGTAGAAAGGCGTCCTGTCGAAGAAATTAAGAGATGCTACTCTAGGAATGAGATTCGGAAGTTGTACCAAAAGGTAAACGGAACATGCCACGGAAACAAACCCCGAACCGAAGCCTGTAGAGATGAACAAGGGAACATCGTAGTAGAATCGCAGTCGATGATGAGGATTTGGAAAGATTATTTCTGCAGACTGTATAACGGCGATGACGGACCAAATACCCCTGTCAGGCAGAATCAACCTTTCAACTTGGACGATGATGACCAACAATTCCGCCCACCCGACCTGGATGAAGTGAAGATAGCTATATCAAAGCTTAAGTCCAACAAAGCTGCTGGAGCGGATGGCCTCTTCAAAGCGGCAGGCGATGACTTGGTAAGGAGCATACACCAACTCATCTGTAAAATATGGTCGGACGAAAGTATGCCCGATGAATGGAACATCACCATTGTTTGTCAGATTCTCAAGAAAGGAGACCCTCTTAACTGCGCCAACTACAGAGGCATCAGTCTCCTTAACATCGCATATAAGATCTTATCCGCCGTATTGTGTGAACGCCTGGAGCCGTTCGTCAACAACCTGATAGGTCCATATCAGTGTGGCTTCAGGCCAGGAGAGTCCACCATCGACCAAATATTCACACTACAGCAGATCTTGGAGAAGGCCCATGAGCTTCAGATCGATACCCACCACCTATTCATCGATTTTAAGGCCGCGTATGACAGCATCTATAGAGACGAGCTATATAGAGCAATGTCTAGTTTTGGCATCCCTGCCAAACTCGTCCGTCTGTGCAGGATGACGATGGAGAATGCACGCTGCTCCATCAAGGTCGGTAAAGATCTCACCGAGACCTTTGATGTCCAGAAAGGATTTAGACAAGGCGATGCGCTGTCATGCGATTTTTTCAACATCGTACTTGAAAGAATAGTGCAAAACTCACGAGCAAGCACAAGAGGCACATCCTTTCAAAAGTCCATCCAATTACTTGCATACGCCGGTGATATTGACATACCATAAGTGGCAGAAAGCAGCGTGATGTCAGTGGCGCCTTTGCAAGTATTGAGACGGAAGCGGCGAACAGGGGCTTAGCGGTCAATGAGGGCAAGACCAGGTATACTCGTATGCTGTCGAACAAAAGGAGCACTCAACACTCACGTCTCGGACTGAACGTCTCCTTCGGCAGTTATAGCTTTAAGGTAGTTAAGGACTTTGTCTACCTAGGCTCCGCTAAAAACGAAGAATAACTTTTGCCTATCGCTGCTTCTTTGGGCTAAGAAGGCAATTGACTAGCCAAGCCCTCTCTCGAACAATAAAAGTTACCCTATTTAAGACCTTAATAATCCCAATTCTGGTCGATGGGGCAGGGGCACGGACATTATCAAAATGGATGAGGAGGCGAGTATAATTTTTTGACTGATTTTCGGTCCCGTCTGCATAGATGATGAGTGGAAAAGGAGATACAATGACGAACTGTTTGGAATTTAGAGCGACATCGACCTAGTCAGAATAGTGAAAGTCCATCGACTGAGATGGCTTAGCCATGTAGAACAGATGGACATCAAAGCTCATTTCCGAAAAGTTGTCGCATCTCAATAGAGGAAAACTGAGACTCAGATGACGCACGAAAGTGGTAAGGAACCTCAGCCAACTTAACGTGCGAAACTGTTGGCAGCCAGCAAAGATCGAGCTGGCCGGGGATGTTTGTTGACTGTGGCCACCCCGGACTGTAGCGCCACCTTAAGTGAGGTTAGTAAGTAGTACATACGAGTATGATAAATTTAAGTATTGAGTACAATTTCGTTCATATCAACACCGCTAGCACCCTTCAAGCGATCGATTTTGTGGAGCCAATTTTCTACCATTCTTCCACCGATATCAGACGAAATGTTAGTAATTTCGGATTGGATATCGTTCATGAGATCCTCTTAAGTTGTTGGCTTGTTGGCAAAATACAACGACTTACTGTTCGACCGGACCCTTAGTCGAGATTACAAGATTACCAAACTTGGTATTTGGATTATTTTAAACTGAAGCACACACGGCTGTGATATTTTCAGTATTTCTACAATATGGCCCGCTTGTCTGGTGGGACGATTATTACGACCGAAGTTTGGAGTAAGAATTATTGAAGTTGAGACCACCAACTCAGAAGGTTTTTTTTGAACACAAGTTCCGTGTTCACCTGACATCACTCCTTGTGACTTTTTCCTATTACCACGACACAATTAAAAACTTCACGGAATGCAAAAGAGACGATTGAGACGATGATTTCGCAGAAGCAACTGAAGGCGATTTCAAAATCGGCATATGAAAAGTAATTTGAAGATTGTAGGAACAGCTGAAATATGTCTATTGCTTGCAATGGAGATTATAGTACTTTGAAGAAATAAAAAGAATATCGATGAGTAATTGAATCGTTTTCATTTTATTGAAGAACTACGGGTACTTCTTGATCAGAAGGTATGATGTGCTGCCTGGTCTGTTGGTGTCATTGGTCCACACTTCTCAAAAAATGAGGAATGTGAAACCGTCACCGTCAACTCTCATCGCTTTAGCCACATGTTGACCGGATTTATTGTTGGTTTCAGTATCAATAATTTGGATTAATTGCAAGAAAAATTTAGTGGATGAGTATTTTTGCATTTTGGTGAGGTGAACTGATCACAAAGAACTTATTTTTGCACACAATCCACAGACTATTGACGCTTTTAAAACGAATATTCGTCAAGTTATGGCCATGTTATTGCCCGATCTGTGTCGAAAAGTCATCGAAAATTGCATTGCCATAATCAAGTCCTGCAAGAACTCCCGTGGGGGGCATGCAATAAACCACCAACATCGCTGCCGATCATGTAGATCCCAATTTTTCAACAAATCCTATACAACCAATACCAAGTGCTGAAGAACAGTGGCATCAATGCCAAGAAGCCATCTTAATCGCCGAAACTTATATGCTTGGTTTCGCCCGACAACCTCGAAGAAACCCATGATTTGTCAGAGAATCCAGACAAGCACATATAAGGATACAACTCGCTTACGAAGCGAGACCGCATAGAAGATATAGACCTTTCAACCTGGAAGCTGAAAATCAGAAGATCCGTTGATGAATGAGGATAGAAATATCCAGAATATGAAGAACAATTCTATCGGACTGGCAGCGGGATGTAACTTGTTAGAGAGCTCACTCATTTGCAATCTTCGGTTGGTAAGAAGCATGACTAAAGAATGGAACCTTAGCTCTGTTTGTCCGATATCACAAAGAAGTGCACCATCTGCGTCAATTTTATAGTTTTCAGCCTCCTTAGTATAAGATTTTATATGCCGTCTTGTCTGAGCGTTTGGAAGTCATAAATCAGCGATCTGATTGTTCCGCTTCAGTTCGGTTTTGGGCCCGGGAAGGCGAAAATCTACTTAATTTCCCCACTACAATAGATCCTGAAGAAAACAGTTTCAATAGAGATAAACTATACAAGGCCATCTCTAGCCTTCGTATCCCTGTCGACACCGTCAGATTGTACACAATCTCGCTCTCTTCTCCATAAAGGTCAAAGTGGTTAGTGGATTGTATGTGATCCTGGCTACCAATCGAGAGCCTATGTCATGTTATGATTAGCTTATGCCTGGCTTACCAAATGACAATTTGAAGTGTCAATCAGTGTCGACTTGTAGTAAAAGTCGACATAAATGCTTCCGAGTGTATAACATGTAAGTCACCTCGTTTTACTGTAAAATTTTTTAGAAACAATTCGATTGTTGTGTGATTTTTGTTATGGTTTCCTGTCCGGTTAGAGATGTATCTTAAGACAACTTTACGCCTTAAAATTAGTTCAAATCTGAATTTGTATCATGTCACAGTTGCAAGTTATAATAGAGCTGCAGAAAATACCATGTGCAACCAGCAATGCACTAACGACAACTTTTTAAAATCTGGATGCAATTTAATTCCAATCCGGAAACGACCATAACAAGCCCTGATATGGCTGCTGATAATGTAGCACTTTGTCACTAAAGCTAAGTATTACTCGTTATTCTCTAAAAGGCTCAGCAGTTTCCGTTTAAAGAACGTGTTGAGGAGCACTGAAGGAACGAATCAAATTGACAAGCCGTCCTCACTGATAGGATCACTTACTGGGCCAGCCAAGTACAACAGTTTACACTTGTAAACCCTCTGAAACCAATATTCCCAAACCACTCTTTATAATCAAAACACAAATATCTTCAGTACAATACTTCTGTCAACTTTATTCACATCCAACACATCGAATAGTCATCGAATGCATCTACTTCAAGAGATATGGAGAAGATACCACTGGGGCAGCAGCGTATGGGGAAGCGTATCCAGCAGTATAGGCAGCAGCAGTGTATGGTGCAGCCAATGGAGCAGCATATTGAGCGGCATAAGGAGCAGCATAAGGAGCAGCATAGGCAGCAGCGGCATATGGAGCAGCATATGGAGCAGCTACATAGGGTGCAGCAAAGTTACCATGATATTCCCGAGAGTAGATAGCAGAAGCTGGTGCAGCAGCAACTAATGGTGAACTATAAGCCAAAGGAGCGACAATACCAGGCTTAGCAGCGGCAAGAGCAACAACAGCCATAAGAACAACAGCGACGAACTTGAACATGTTTAGTGATTGAGTTGTGTTTGCTTGTTTCCGAACAGAAGACGAACTGAACTATGATTAACACAACGCCAAGCCACCAAGTTTTATAGTTTGAACCGTGAAGAAATTTTTAAAGAATCCTTGGTGCAGCCATAGTGAGTACAGTAACCTTCAAAACACTTTTTCGTCATCGAAAACGAAAGCGTCGCCAAGGCAAATAGTGAAAAACATTCTCACATCAGTACACACCTCCCACACAAACACATTTAAACTGGGTTTCTTTGGTTATGCAATACGACTACCTGGTGCGCAAACTGTTTTGAATACTGATTACCGTATGATAAGCGCTTAGTGATTTACGAATTGCAAGCGTGTCCAAAATTAATTTTCTATCATCGACCAATACAATGGTAAGCCAAAACCAAGTCTGTAGCTACAGTTGACAGTATTCCATTTCAGCATAAAACATATCGAACCTTAGGATCTAATGTGGAATCTCTATTGGAGTCAATTGAATGGCTTTTATGACTTTTTAATAGTAAAGCGCGTAACTCACGATGAATACGAGTATGCTACTCGAGTAATGATAGATGACGGACATGGCTTACAAATGCGAAATTTTTGTCGAAATGTGGCAGAATACAAATGTCAGTGTTTAGTTTGGAATTGATTTTACAAGTAGAAATTTGAACGTTCGATCAAGTTAAGATCACGCACACAAGGTCGCACGACGCATACCGAATCTGAGCGTTTTATCACTTGTGAGATCTAAGCAAAGGAAAGTTTGCTGCTGAAAGGCAAGTGCAGATACGTTCCCTCAATCCAGCCAAACTCATTTAAGGTCAACTGATTTAGTCAAATACGAGAATGATATAGTGAAGATCTTTTGGATTTTCACCACACTTTAGCCAAGCTTCAAACCATTTTGCATCAGATAACTTATAAATCTATTTGTTCATGGCGCATCTAAAAGTATGGCTTGAAATAAGAAGAAACTTTTTGACTTTCTGTGCGCCTTAAAGATAGTGAAAAAAGATGTGTTTATAAGTAAGAACGCCTGCAACTAGATTATATCCCTGTTTGCAAGAAAACTCTCCGACGCCTAGTAGCGGCCTTAATTTAAGTCGTGTCATTTTTATACCAATAGCCGTTACTACTTTAACGAAAGGATATCGAAGCTGCAATGCATACTGTGAACTATTCACGCTAGCATTCTTATAGGGAAACGCTAAAAATTGGAGCCTGAATCCCAGAATAGAACTAACCTAGTGGCCCAACCTAAGCAAAGCCCATAATATTGTAATATTTCGGCTAGGGTTCGAAATGATAAAACGTTATTCTGTTTCTAAAAACACTCTATTTATTATTATTTAAATACAACTTTCAATCAATTCACAAACAATTTCACTTCTATTTCACCATTCAAATCTCTTATCTTTCACTTAGTAAGACTTAGGTCCTTTTCCATCGCTTTCCAAAAATCAACATATCATCCGCAGTTTCTCATCGTATTTATACCACATTTGTCGGGTTCTAGTTCTTTCTGGTAACTTCTGGTTTGAAACTGGGGAAATAACTGAACTCTCCAATGTGGAGAGTTTGTATGATCCTTAAACTATGCAACACTGGATCCTTGATTTAATCACATATATACCACAATATCCCCCTCTTAAACTTGTTCGTCCCGAACAAACTCTTCGACATTATGCCCAATATAGCGATGTATTCGATCCACATGAACCACTTTCATCTTGCCTCTTCCTCGTTGAATGCGATAGACAACATCGTTGATGCGTTTTACGACTTTATATGGTCCTTCCCAGTCTTGCTGTAATTTGGGTGATATGCCTTTCCGTCTATGAGGGTTATATAGCCACACTAGATCTCCTTCCTGGAATCCCGTTGTGGTCGCCTTGACATCATACCTCGTCTTCATGCGGTCACTGGCTATCTTGATCTTATCCCTTGTTCTTTGGTGCACGTCCCTAATAATCCGTCTGAGGTCTGCGACATAGTCGTCTTCATTTCTGTTCTCTTCAGACGGCGGTGATCCAAACATCAATTCACTAGGTAACCGGATTGTTCGACCGAAAAGGATTTCCGATGGAGTGTGACCTGTGGTGTTGTGTACTGCACTCCGATAGGCTAATAGAAACATTGGAATTTGCCTATCCCAATCGCATTGCTTGTCGCCAACGACCTTTGATAGGTGTTCATTCAAGGTTCTGTTGAAGCGTTCTACCATCCCATCCGATTGTGGGTGGAGCGGTGTTGTTCTCGTCTTTTTGATACCCAGTAGCTCGCACACCCCTTGGAAAATCTTGAATTCGAAGTTGCGCCCTTGGTCCGAGTGCAATTCCATCGGTACGCCGAACCTGCTCACCCAGTTGTAAACGATCTGCTCAATCACGGTTTTGGCTTCTTGGTTAGGGATAGCAAAAGCCTCAGGCCACTTGCTGAAGTAATCCATAACAACAAGAATGTAGCGATTTCCATTTTCGGTTTCAGAAAACGGTCCTGCAATGTCAACTGCGATTCTCTCGAATGGCGCTCCAACGTTGTATTGCTGCATTCTGCCGTGAGTTTTAACCCTCGGGCCTTTACTGGCGGCGCAGGTGACACACTTTCTGCACCAATTTTCTACATCGTTCTTGGCATGCACCCAATAAAAACGTTCTCGCACCTTTTCTAACGTCTTATTCACTCCCAGGTGACCTCGGGATATTCCATCGTGCAGTTCCCTTAGCACGTCACTGACTCTCGATCTTGGCACAACGAGCTGCATCACAAACGTCTTTCTATCCGAGCTTTCCCACCTTCGCCTCAAAACACCATCTTGAACATGAAGCGAGTCCCACTGTGCCCAGTATGCCTTTAGTTCGGGACTTTTATTGGATATTTCCTGCCAATCTGGTTTTTCTTCGTGTTCTTTCCAGGCGAGTATTGGCTCGATATCCGGATCCTCTTTTTGGGCGTTTCGCATTTCACTTTCATTCCAACCATCAGTGGGCTCAGCTCTTAGTCGTTGAGTGGATACCGCATCTTTTTCTTCTTGTCGTGCGCAATGTTTGCAATCAGATTTGTAAGGTCGCCGGGACAGAGCATCCGCATTAGAGTGAATGCTTCCCTTTCGATGCTGTATCTCGTAGTCGTACATCTGGAGTTGTTCAATCCACCTTGCAACTTGTCCTTCAGGATTTTTAAATTGCAGCAACTACTTCAGAGATGCATGGTCTGTGCGAAGAATGAATTTTCGTCCGTACAGGTACTTATGGAAATGCTTTGTGGCCAAGACCAAAGCAAGAAGTTCCCGCCTGGTAACACAGTAGTTCCTTTCCGGCTTAGAGAGCACCTTACTAAGGTAGGAAACTACGTTTTCTTGCCCGTCATGCATCTGCGAAAGGACAGCTCCAATTCCGACGTTACTGGCATCTGCATCCACAATAAATGTTTTTCCTGGCGTAGGGTACGCTAGTACAGGGGCCTCACATAATTGTTGTTTGAATTGTTTTCCCTTTTCTGTTAGTTGATGCAAACTCTTTGCGATCCCAGCAAAATTCTTCACAAACCGCCTGTAGCAGGTAGCGAGTCCCAGAAAGCTTCTCAGTTGGTGTTTGTCTCTTGGGACTGGCCAATTTTTCACCGCTTCGATCTTTTCTGGGTCTGTCCTTACCCCTTCGGATGAGATGATGTGTCCCAAGAATTTGACATCTGGCCTAAAGAGATGACACTTCTTCGGGTTTAGCTTTAGCTGTGCACTTCGTAGTCTTTGGAACATTTCCGTTAAGTTATCTCGATGTTCTTGAAAAGTTTTGCCGACCACGATGACATCGTCCAGGTAGACCAAACAGGTTTTCCATGTTAGACCCAGCAAAACGCGTTCCATTAGACGCTCAAAGGTTGCCGGAGCATTGCACAATCCGAATGGCATTACTGTGAATTGCCAAAGCCCGTTTCCTGCGGTGAAGGCTGTCTTCTCACGGTCCTCCGGATGGATCTGTACCTGCCAGTAGCCACTCTTCAAATTAAGTGTGGAGAACCATTGCGCTCCTGAGAATGTGTCCAGTGTGTCGTCAATCCTTGGCAAGGGGTAGCTATCCTTCTTGGTGACATTATTTAGCTGGCGATAATCCACGCAGAATCAATTGGTGCCGGCTTTCTTCTTGACCAGTACAACGGGTGATGCCCACTGACTCTTAGAGCCTTCAATCAACCCTTCATTTTCCATAGTCGAAACCATTTCTGCAACCTCCGTCTGCTTAACTAATGGTAAACGCCTAGGAGGTTGACGTATGGGTCTTGCATCTCCTGTGTCTATTCGGTGTTGTACCAAATGTGTGCTGCCATATTCGCCATACTGCGAGGCAAATACGTCTGCAAATTCGTTGATTAGTTCCTCTGCCATCGCTCGTTGCTCCTGGTTCAGCTCGGTTTGCCTGAGTATAGTTCTTTTCAACTCGGCTGTGCTTCTTGATGGCAAAGATATAGCAGCATTTTCCTTCGACAACTTGGTGACAGCAGTTATCGGTACGCACGCTCCGATCGATTGTCCTTGCTTTAGTTTGATGCTCTTATTTCCCACATTCAATATTCTTACTGGGACCATTTTGCCTTTCGGCTCAACGAGCATCTTTCCTATGACGTAATTCTGATAATGATTTTAAGAGTCCGGCTCAATCAAATAGAATCGATGGCTCCCAAGATCACCTTCCAGCTTCGCCCAAATAAGTGTCTCTGCGGAAGGTGGTAAGATCTCGTCCTTGCTGACTACTGTCCTAAGGCATGCGACATCATTCCCGTACACCATCGGAATCTCAACGTTCCTGTACTTAAGTACTTGAGTTCCGATGTCGAGCACTACATTATGCGCCTTCATAAAGTCAACTCCAATGATGCACTCGTCGCATATATCGGCCACTAGGAATACGTGGGTGAATGTTAGTCCTGCCAGATTGATCGTAAGAAGAACCTCTCCATATACCTCCGCCGTCGCTCCTGTTGCTGTTTTCAGACACTAGCTACTGGTATTGTGCAGCCATGAATCAGTAGCGATGTCCCTTCTTATAATGGAAGCGGTGGCACCGGTGTCAATGGTGGCCACGCATTTATTCTGGCCAATGTGGGCTTCCACTGTAAGACTCTTGTTACTTCGTTTTGTTTGGGAGACTTGGATTTTGATCCTGGGGGCGTCAATTCCAGAAACCAACTTCTGCCCCTCGAAGTTGGTTCTAACACGTTTCCCGCCTGTTGACTTGACGTTGCGCTGCTTGCAGGATAGATGTCATTCCTGCCAGATCCCTCTTCGTTACGTCTCCTAGCAGCGCATTGTGGCCAACTGCGTTGTTTAAGTGGAGCTCTGCACTCACGCTGCAGATGTCCTATTTTGTTGCAGTTCCAACAACGGACTTGTCCTCCACGCGCACTGTTCCGCTTCACGACGTCTGCTCGTTGGCAGGAGCATCCCACTTCTGACACCCATGTTATATTTCGGCTAGGGTTCGAAATGATAAAACGTTATTCTGTTTCAAAACACTCTATTTATTATTTTTTAAATACAACTTTCAATCAATTCACAAACAATTTCACTTCTATTTCACAATTCAAATCTCTTATCTTTCACTTAGTAAGACTTAGGTCCTTTTCCATCGCTTTCCAAAAATCAACTTATCGTCCGCAGTTTCTCATCCTGTATTTATACCACATTTGTCGGGTTCTAGTTCTAGTTCTGGTTTGAAACTGGGGAAATAACTGAACTCTCCAACGTGGAGAATTTGTATGATCCTAAAACTATGCAACACTGGATCCTTGATTTAATCACATATATACCACAGTATGATGAAAGCAAGGAAAAGGAAAGGAAAAGAAGAGTTGTTAGTTGTGTGTGCGCGTTCACTCAACTGCAGAATTTCTGATTTGTCACCACTTTGGTAAGACAGACATTGTCTAAGTTTGCTGTACGAGTATTTGCTGCATCAGCACGTCTTATTTTTTTCTATTCTTCGCAGCCCGTTTTGCACGTTTGTTATAAATGCGTAATCTCATTCCAATATTTGGCCAGCTATTGACTAGTGAGTTTGGTATGTCAGTTCTCCATCTCAGAAAGCGTATTGCATGCTCTGTATCTTCCTCTTGATTTGGGCAATCTGCGCAAAAATGTTAGCTATCATGCTATAGATGTTTTCGATACCCACCGTGACCAGAAGGGGATTGCGTAAAATGGCAGCTAGAATTTCTTTGGCTTCAGTTTATCCAAGCGCCTGTGAATGGGATAAATCTGTTGGTCCATCCGCCCTTCATAGTAGTGTTCCACCGAGCTTGCCACTTGGTCATTGAAGTCGCTTTTTCTTCTTCGCTGATCATCTTGACGACTGTCGCCCCTTGGTAACTAAATGTTCTCCTACTATAGACTCTTTGCATCTCATCCACAAGGATATCATTGGTAATCATCCTGGCTATGACAAAAGCTGCTTCGTCCGAAATCGTTCTATAGCCACTTATTACCCTTAATGCGGTAAATCGATATGTTGATACCAACTTTTTCCTCTCATCCCTTGTCGCTAGAGGCTCCACACAAACTGAGGTAGCGTATAACAAGACTGAGCTTACAACTTGGGATATTATGATTCTTCTAGCATATCCCGGTCCTCCCATATTTGTCAGTATTCCAGAGAATGCTGCTTAGAGCTTTGACATCTTTTTGCCTGAATAATCGATGTGAGCAATTTACTTCCAGGTATTTTATAGGGCCTTTAGATCTATTGGTTTGGCTTCGCACGTATTCCACATTTTTCCGACTGTTTATTAGAACAGCTTCCGTTTTATGATCTGCTACTTCTAGGCCGGCGGATATCAGCCAGTTTTTGATGAGGTTGATTGCGTCGTTCGTACCTGACTCTATCTCGCAGATATTCTTTGAAACAGTAACAACGGTGATGTCGTCTGCGAAACTGATTATGTTTACATCTGGTGGCAGTGCCAATTGTTGGGCTCCGTCGTACATGATATTCTAGAGTAGGGGCCTCAGCACCGACCCTTGTGGAACTCCTGCGAAAATTTTATAGTTCTTTTCCCATTCGTCGGTTTCATATCTCAATCTTCAATTGCTGAGGTAGCTAGAAGGCACAACTTTCCGTAAGTAGTAAAGTGTATCCATTCTGACTAGTAACCTTCTTATAAAGCACCCGTTTGCTGAGTGAAAGGCTTTTTTGATGGTCAACGTTGCTACTGCATAGTATTCGTTTGTTGCTCTTCCCCATCTTTCTCCTCTTGTTGCGTCGGCTGTTATGTCCACTATCGCTTTTATGGCGTCGATGTTTCCTCTGTGTGAGAATTGTTGTTCGTCGAGGATTATAACTTAGGAATGTGTAAAGGCAGTTCCAAATGATGATTCAGCAATTTTGGTATATAGTTTCTGTTGGATCATGTTTAGCGATTGTTTGCCCTAAAGCGCAGACAACCGTATCGACGATGATCGACGATTGGTGGATAAGAAATATAATTTCAGTCAATGGGGAGAAGGAATGTCAATACCAACATTAAGAGACAATTATCAGTGATTATTTCTTCAAAAATATTGACCCATCAATTGGCTAGCGAATTCTTGCGATTAAACGCCTATCGATAACTTGCTGTGGTTGTATTGTTTGCATGTGAAGCCTCCACTTACTTAGTTAAAACTTGTCGCTCCTCGAGGTGCATATGATGTCAGCAATGCCTGCACGCTATCTTGTTCGGATTTTCGCAATGCATTTCGGTTCACTTCAGCTCTTTTCCAATAGTCTAGGTTCTTCTTTGAATGTCTGCTGCGTAACTGAGTGAGTGGATTCCATTACAAAGAATATTTTGCAATGGCACTGACCCATCTATGACCACTTAAAAATCCGTATGGGGATGCCTTAAGGTTCCTGACATCTCTTTACAAAGGCTAGCAGCTTTCGAGTGACAATGTTGATAACTTCCAAGTACAACATCCGAGTACAAAACAGATCTACATTTGATCTGAATAATTTCAATCAGGTTTTTGTGCTAAGAACATCGCTTTCCCAGATATTTTTAAGCATTCCAAACGCAGCTTTAGCTTTCCCGATATTTCTGCCTACGTCAAGTTTGGTACCACTATTGACCATGGGACATGGAGTTAGATGAGGATCGAGACATGTGGCTTAGGGTATGAAAGCTAATCAAATAAGGGCACTTTGCTCCAGTTTTAAGGTTGAAATTAGGAAATGAATTGCTAGCAGGAGACGGTGAAGTAGGGCGTTTAGAGGGGATAATATGGGTGTTTGGGGGTAAGGAGACACCTTGGTGCGGGGCTTGAACGGAGCGGAGGGAATTAGGGGATTAGCGGAATGGTGCATAAGTGGTTTGAATCGGGTAAGTAAGGAGGGAGGATTTAAATTGGGAAAGATATTTGTTTTGAAGCTCCAGCTGATGTCGGAATTAAAGCTCCGATTAATGTTAACATGTTTCCTTATAGAGGGGTATTTTGTTATGTATATTGTTACTACGCTTATTATTAGAGCCGCAATTATTTTCGACATGTGGAGTTACTCATTCCTCAGACCATTTGGTGATACTTATCTACCCAAGCTTAGTGGCCTTATCACTGGAAGTCGGGAACAACCACGAATATTTCGATGATTTTGAAGATGCTATCACTGTCAGCATGGGAAATCATCTGGCACTCACTAATGGTGATTGCATACTTTTAATGAAAAAAGTTACGCACCCAAGTAGAATCAGCGCGTTGAGCAGCGCTTTCGACGTAGAATGCCGTGTGGTCCCTTATTTATCTTTTCAAGTCTGTTTTTCCATTCGGATGGAGTCCATGAAGTTCCGAATGGATTGATCAGTTTACGTTGAGCGACGGCTGGCGGGATACTAGGTTCAGTTGTTAGGGCGGCACGAGGTGTAGTTGAAAGTGATGGCATGTGAGACTTCATGTCTACTAATTCAATATGAATTGAGACATTGTACGGGGAACTAGCCTGGAACTAAATTTCGTAGGGTACTCCATCGATTCCAATCTCCAGCCAATCTCATTTCATTACCGATTTCGGCAACGGTCAACCGAGTTAATTACGAGTACTGACATCAATCATTTTTAAGGACAGTTCATCCAGCATAGGATTTGATGGATGGAGGGGTGGGATGTATTTTTTTGGAGGAGTATTGAAGAAGCAAGTCAAGATCTGTTCGCAGAAGATCAATAGATTCGCTTATGTCAGGCGGCACATTAAATGTAAGGAGAATGGCGAAGTTTGTTTTAAGGAATGTTTTTAACCCATCGAATATATATTTAATTACTCCACTCTTCTTGTCGTGATTAGTTTGTTTATTGAACAGATTATGGATTGATGTCTGTTGCTTTTCGATGATTGTTCCTGATTTACTTGTACGCTTCCATAGTACTGAACAGTTCATCGATGCAGTTTACCGATTCCACAATCTTTTCAAGTTTGCTAAGAATTGTTTTGGTAATATGACCGTTCTCCATTAGCATTGCATTAATGGACTCGTTTTTGCATTTAATTGGCAGCAGAACGTGTGTCATCGTGAGATCTCTTTACACTGGTTGCAGTTAAAAGTAAAGAAATTGCAATACTCCTTGAGATAGGTAATGGATCTTCGGGTAAATCCGATGCATTGGGTTGAAAAGATTTTCCGCAGATACCATTAGAGGCTACCTATTCAGCGTGAGATCAGGAATTGAGCACAGAACACTAGCACAGCACTTGGCTGGAGTAAATCTGCCGATACAAATACACGGCATCTCCATATGAAAACACTGTGCCAGTACTTATATGATTAATAGAAAAATTTTAAGCAAAGTTGTAAACATCTAAACAAAACTCAGCCAATTCAAATCAATCTGAGTCACGTTCTAGTAAGTGCAACATCAACTGTGTCTGTTCACTGAACATCAGCTAGATCTAAACAAGTTTAAATTAGATATTTCTAAAGTGCCGGTTACAGACTCTGCTTGTACTGACAACTTGTAAAGTATTAGTTTCAAGAGCAACCTCATATCTCTTGATTGTCATTTACTCAGAGATAGACCCGACCTACCTCAATACGAGTAAAACAACCAAACAGCAGAAGTATCTCCTCTGCATATTGTTGTTATGGTACATACTCATGCATAGGTATAAATTATGAATTAATGTGTACGAGTATAAATAAAATAGCAACAGATTGTAAGTGATGAAAGATGAACGCATTGCAGCCAGTCTCCAACAGAGTGTGCTAAAAAAATATCTCGCGCACACAATATATTCCGAAAGGTGTTCTAGGGCTTTAACTAACTTCAGTCGTATTGTATCTCTCAGTTAGCGATAGTCAACATCTCAGTGAATTGCAATGGATCTTCAGGAAAAGAATGTTGTATATGTGGGAGGATTTGGCGGTATCGGATTTGCTGCTTGTAAGGAAATGCTAACAAGGAAGATCGCTGTACGAATACACATACATGATGTACGAAGGTGTGCTTAAATCAAATGATTAATGATTTTTTTCTCAACAGAAATTGGTCATCCTGGACATTGAAGAAAAACTGGATCTTTTAAACGGATTAAAGACATTAAATCCATCAGTTGAAGTATTTTGGTTTAAAATCGATCTGTGCAACAAGGAGAGTATTGAAAAAAGTCTTAAAGAAACTGTAGAGAGGATTAAATACATCGATGTCTTGGTCAATGGAAGTGGAGTAGCAAATGAAAAGAAGGTCGAAATGACTGTCACTATTAATTTGGTTGGTGATATCTTGTTTTCGAGTTTTCTGAGTTACAGAACAGAAATATATTTTATTTGTTTATTTTCAGATTGGCCTAATCAACACGGTTCTTATCGCTGTTCCATACATGGATAAATCGCTTGATGGTCGTGGTGGTGTTATAGTGAATGTCGCATCAATGCTAGGCCTTGAACCAGCTCCACCGGCTGCTGTTTACAGTGCTACAAAACACGGCGTCATTGGATTTACGAGATCGCTTTCAGTAAATAAAAGATTAACTGTATTATACCTATCTATATACATACATGTATCAATGTATCCCCTTAGGATGAATACTACTACCAACGGACTGGAATTATGATGATGGCTTTTTGTCCAAGCTTAACATGGACTCCTATGGTAACCAGCCCCAATATTGAAGGGTTCACGTTTTCATATTCAGCAAAACTCCTTGATTCAATTATGGATACACGAAGTCAGACAGCTGATCAGTGTGGCTCTTGTTTAGTTAAAGCTATTGAGAGTGCACGAAATGGTGCGATTTGGAAATCAGAAGCCGGCGAATTAGATGAGATGACGCTGACAAAGTACTGGGCGGCAAACAACTAAAAAAATAGTTTTTGACAAATTAGTGGCATAAAATTGCTTATGTATCTGATGGGTGATAAGGTGTTTCTTGTTTTTTTTTTACAGTGAACTAAGAATAAAAGGTTATAAATATTTATTCCAAGCTGAATAGTTTAGTTTTCAACATTTGACGTTGGACAAAAATATTTAAATTTACTGTAGTTCTCTAAAATATACTGTGGTATATATGTGATTACATCATGGATCCAGTGTTGCATAGTTTTAGGATCATACAAACTCTCCACGTTGGAGAGTTCAGTTATTACCCCAGTTTCAAACCAGAAGTTACCAGAAAGAACTAGAACCCGACAAATGTGGTATAAATACAGGATGAGAAACTGCGGACGATAAGTTGATTTTTGGAAAGCGATGGAAAAGGACCTAAGTCTTACTAAGTGAAAGATAAGAGATTTGAATTGTGAAATAGAAGTGAAATTGTTTGTGAATTGATTGAAAGTTGTATTTAAAAAATAATAAATAGAGTGTTTTGAAACAGAATAACGTTTTATCATTTCGAACCCTAGCCGAAATATAACATGGGTGTCAGAAGTGGGATGCTCCTGCCAACGAGCAGACGTCGTGAAGCGGAACAGTGTGCGTGGAGGACAAGTCCGTTGTTGGAACTGCAACAAAATAGGACATCTGCAGCGTGAGTGCAGAGCTCTACTTAAACAACGCAGTTGTCCACAATGCGCTGCTAGGAGACGTAACGAAGAGGGATCTGGCAGGAATGACATCTATCCTGCAAGCAGCGCAACGTCAAGTCAACAGGCGGGAAACGTGTTAGAACCAACTTCGAGGGGCAGAAGTTGGTTTCTGGAATTGACGCCCCCAGGATCAAAATCCAAGTCTCCCAAACAAAACGAAGTAACAAGAGTCTTACAGTGGAAGCCCACATTGGCCAGAATAAATGCGTGGCCACCATTGACACCGGTGCCACCGCTTCCATTATAAGAAGGGACATCGCTACTGATTCATGGCTGCACAATACCAGTAGCTACTGTCTGAAAACAGCAACAGGAGCGACGGCAAAGGTGTATGGAGAAGTTGTTCTTACGATCAATCTGGCAGGACTAACATTCACCCACGTATTCCTAGTGGCCGATATATGCGACGAGTGCATCATTGGAGTTGACTTTATGAAGGCGCATAATGTAGTGCTCGACATCGGAACTCAAGTACTTAAGTACAGGAACGTTGAGATTCCGATGGTGTACGGGAATGAGAATGTCGCATGCCTTAGGACAGTAGTCAGCAAGGACGAGATCTTACCACCTTCCGCAGAGACACTTATTTGGGCGAAGCTGGAATGTGATCTTGGGAGCCATCGATTCTATTTGATTGAGCCGGTCTCTAAAAATCATTATCAGAATTACGTCGTAGGAAAGATGCTCGTTGAGCCGAAAGGCAAAATGGTCCCAGTAAGAATATTGAATGTGGGAAATAAGAGCATCAAACTAAAGCAAGGACAATCGATCGGAGCGTGTGTACCGATAACTGCTATCACCAAGTTGTCGAAGGAGAATGCTGCTATATCTTTGCCATCAAGTAGCACAGCCGAGTTGAAAAGAACTATACTCAGGCAAACCGAGCTGAACCAGGAGCAACGAGCGATGGCAGAGGAACTAATCAACGAATTTGCAGACGTATTTGCCTCGCAGGATGGCGAATATGGCAGCACACATTTGGTACAACACCGAATAGACACTGGAAATGCAAGACCCATACGTCAACCTCCTAGGTGTTTACCATTAGCTAAGCAGACGGAGGTTGCAGAAATGGTTTCGACTATGGAAAATCAAGGGTTGATTGAAGGCTCTAAGAGTCCGTGGGCATCACCCGTTGTACTGGTCAAGAAGAAAGACGGCACCAACAGATTCTGCGTGGATTATCGCCAGCTAAATAATGTCACCAAGAAGGATAGCTACCCCTTGCCAAGGATTGACGACACACTGGACACACTGGACACACTGTCAGGAGCGCAATGGTTCTCCACACTTAATTTGAAGAGTGGGTACTGGCAAGTACAGATCCATCCGGAGGACCGTGAGAAGACAGCCTTCACCGCAGGAAACGGGCTTTGGCAATTCACAGTAATGCCATTCGGATTGTGCAATGCTCCGGCAACCTTTGAGCGTCTAATGGAACGCGTTTTGCTGGGTCTAACATGGAAAACCTGTTTGGTCTACCTGGACGATGTCATCGTGGTCGGCAAAACTTTTCAAGAACATCGAGATAACTTAACGGAAATGTTCCAAAGACTACGAAGTGCACAGCTAAAGCTAAACCCGAAGAAGTGTCATCTCTTTTGGCCAGATGTCAAATACTTGGGACACATCATCTCATCCGAAGGGGTAAGGACAGACCCAGAAAAGATCGAAGCGGTGAAAAATTGGCCAGTCCCAAGAGACAAACACCAACTGAGAAGCTTTCTGGGACTCGCTACCTACTACAGGCTGTTTGTGAAGGATTTTGCTGGGATAGCAAAGAGTTTGCATCAACTAACAGAAAAGGGAAATCAATTCAAATGGTCAAGTGAATGCGAAAGAAGCTTCAAAACTCTCAAACAACAACTATGTGAGGCCCCTGTACTAGCGTACCCTACTCCAGGAAAAACATTTATTGTGGATGCAGATGCCAGTAATGTCGGAATTGGAGCTGTCCTTTCGCAGATGCATGACGGGCAAGAAAACGTAGTTTCCTACCTTAGTAAGGTGCTCTCTAAGCCGGAAAGGAACTACTGTGTTACCAGGCGGGAACTTCTTGCTTTGGTCTTGGCCACAAAGCATTTCCATAAGTACCTGTACGGACGAAAATTCATTCTTCGCACAGACCATGCATCTCTGAAGTAGTTGCTGCAATTTAAAAATCCTGAAGGACAAGTTGCAAGGTGGATTGAACAACTCCAGATGTACGACTACGAGATACAGCATCGAAAGGGAAGCATTCACTCTAATGCGGATGCTCTGTCCCGGCGACCTTGCAAATCTGATTGCAAACATTGCGAACGACAAGAAGAAAAAGATGCGGTATCCACTGAATGACTAAGAGCTGAGCCCACTGACGCCTGGAAAGAACACGAAGAAAAACCAGATTGGCAGGAAATATCCAATAAAAGTCCCGAACTAAAGGCATACTGGGCACAGTGGGACTCGCTTCATGTTCAAGATGGTGTTTTGAGGCGAAGGTGGGAAAGCTCGGATAGAAAGACGTTTGTGATGCAGCTCGTTGTGCCAAGGTCGAGAGTCAGTGACGTGCTAAGGGAACTGCACGATGGAATATCCGGAGGTCACCTGGGAGTGAATAAGACGTTAGAAAAGGTGCGAGAACGTTTTTATTGGGTGCATGCCAAGGACGATGTAGAAAATTGGTGCAGAAAGTGTGTCACCTGCGCCGCCAGTAAAGGCCCGAGGGTTAAAACTCACGGCAGAATGCAGCAATACAACGTTGGAGCGCCATTCGAGAGAATCGCAGTTGACATTGCAGGACCGTTTCCTGAAACCGAAAATGGAAATCGCTACATTCTTGTTGTTATGGATTACTTCAGCAAGTGGCCTGAGGCTTTTGCTATCCCTAACCAAGAAGCCAAAACCGTGATTGAGCAGATCGTTTACAACTGGGTGAGCAGATTCGGCGTACCGATGGAATCGCACTCGGATCAAGGGCGTAACTTCGAGTCTAAGATTTTCCAAGGGGTGTGCGAGCTACTGGAGATTAAAAAGACGAGAACAACACCGCTCCACCCACAATCGGACGGGATGGTAGAACGCTTCAACAGAACCTTGAATGAACACCTATCAAAGGTCGTTGGTGACAAGCAATGCGATTGGGATAGGCAAATTCCAATGTTTCTATTAGCCTATCGGAGTGCAGTACACAACACCACAGGTCACACTCCATCGGAAATCCTTTTCGGCCGAACAGTCCGGTTACCTAGTGAATTGATGTTTGGATCACCGCCGTCTGAAGAGAACTGAAATGAAGACGACTATGTCGCAGACCTCAGACAGATTATAAGGGACGTGCACCAAAGAACCAGGGATAAGATCAAGATGGCCAGTGACCGCATGAAGACGAGGTATGATGTCTAGGCGACCACAACGGGATTCCAGGAAGGAGATCTAGTGTGGCTATATAACCCTCATAGACGGAAAGGCGTATCACCCAAATTACAGCAAGACTGGGAAGGACCATATAAAGTCGTAAGACGCATCAACGATGATGTCTATTGCATTCAACGGGGAAGAGGCAAGATGAAAGTGGTTCATGTGGATCGAATACATCGCTATATTAGGCAGAATGTCGAAGAGTTTGTTCGGGACGAACAAGTTTAAGAGGGGGATATTGTGGTATATATGTGATTAAATCAAGGATCCAGTGTTGCATAGATTTAGGATCATACAAACTCTCCACGTTGGACCTAAGTCTTACTAAGTGAAAGATAAGAGATTTGAATTGTGAAATAGAAGTGAAATTGTTTGTGAATTGATTGAAAATTGTATTTAAATAATAATAAATAGAGTGTTTTAGAAAAAGAATAACGTTTTATCATTTCGAACCCTAGCCGAAATATTACATTATGTATAACGACAGGGTATGAACAGCGCCATCTACACACGAATAGCAGAAAATTCGACAGATGGAGAAATAATGGAATCTCTTTGGCAACTGATATCGAAAGTAACAGGAGCATGGAAGGAAAGATGGCTAGTACACACTGTCCTCCAATAAAAAAAAAGTTATTGTATCTCCAATCTATCAAAATCGTATAATCCAAAAGCAAATTATCAGGAGAACAATTTAGTTAACTAAAGCAAGTCTTTCGTACTTTTTCACTAATAAAAACATCGAATTCAAAGTTGCGCAAAAGTTGTCACCCGATGTTCCTTGGCTGTATTTCGTTTTATTAATGAGAGACTTTGGTTCTGTTTTTGGATTACGTTTTGATATCGGCTAAGTGTATCCCGATAGAACTGATGTCCATTCGAGCTCGATTAATGGCATTTTCATTAACTCTTTGCCAGAATTTCCGGTGATAGGTCCTCTCATTCCTGACGGATATTGATAAAGACTCTTACTTACTTACTTAAGGTGACGCTACATTATGGGGTGGACCTGGTTCTCAGTTAGGAAGCGTCACCAGCAATATCGATCTTTTGCTAGCTGCCACCGGTGTCGCATGCTAAATTGGCTTAGGTCCCCTTCCACTTGCGAACCCCAACTGAGTCTTGGTCTTCCTCTACTGCGTTGTCTCTCGGGGGCGGCTTCGAATGCTTTTCAGAACGAAGCGTTGGTGTCCATCCCCTCTACATGACCCAGCCATCTCAGTTGTTGGATCTTTACCCTTCACGGTAGATCGAAGTCGCTGTACAGTCCGAACAGTTTGTCGTTGCAGCTCCTCCTCCACTCACCGTCAATGCAGACGGGACCGAAAATCACTCGAAGAATTTTTCTCTTAAAGCAGCCAAGAGCACCTTTATGCATTTTTTGATAATGTCTATGCCTCTGCGCCTAGACAAAAAAAAGGAGCACTATAAACAGCACAGCGAATGAATTTCCCAGATGGAATCGAGGGTGGAAGAAAAAATCCCGGTGCAAATGCGACCTTATCCGGGCTACTCAGACATTTTGGCAGCTCAGGCTGGTAAGGATTTCCGAGACTTAGTCAAGGTCTTGGATGAAATGGTTGAAAATGAGAACTTTGATGTGAAAAAATGATTAACACAAGGGGAGCGCTGTCATGCCATTTTTCAAACATACTTAAAAGAGTGCAAAACTCACAAGCAAACACAGGATCTTTCAAAAGTCCGTCCAACTAATCGCATACGCCGACGGTATTGACATAATCGGGAGAAAGCAGCGTAATGTCAGTGGCGCTTTCGCGAGTATTAAGACCGAAGCGGCGGAAACGGGCTTGGCGGCCAACGAGGGCCAGACCAAGAACATGCTGTCAAGCTAAAAGGACACTCAAGACCGACGTCCCGGACAGAACGTCGGCCTTGAGAGATGTAACTTTGAGGTAGTTAAGGCATTTGTCTACCTAAGTCCGATATAACGAAGAATAACTCTTGCCAGTCGCTGCTTCTTTGAGCTAAGAAGGCAATTGACTAGCGAAGCCCTCTCTCGAACAATAAAAGTGACCCTACAGAAGACTTTAATAATCCCAGTCCTGCTATATGGCGCACAGGCATGGGCATTATCAAAAATGGATGAGGGTGCTCTTGGTTACTTAGAGAGAAAAATTCTTCGACTGATCTCCATTGGTGGAATCATCGGAATATTGTTTTTCAAAATGAAGCTAATCAGCGCGTTACGGTCAAAGGTATTCGCTATAGAGACGTGATTATTGACTTTTGTCGTTCGCTGATTCAATGTAAAAGAGATTTGGTGCTACATGCCATACAGCAAACGAAACAATTTATGAAGGCGTAATTTCGCGTAATGTACACGTCGATTGACTTCCAAAATCTTGTGATTTGAAGGCCCTTGACTATTTTCTTTGTGGATATGTAAAGTTACTAGCATACGCTGACAAGCCAACATACAGATACAAATGCCTGAAACAGTGAAAACCTTGTCTCTCAAATGACAATCATGAGATCCAGCCGTGGTAGGCAAAGAATACAATGGTAGGCCATGTCAAATGCTTTGGATGTACCTACAGAGAGTAAAACAGCAGCATATTTTTCCATCCGAAATTTTTTGTGTAAAGGAGCAAAAGTTCATGAGAGCATCCTCAGTTGAAGACCTTTCCTCTAACCAAACTAAAAAGATCAAAGAGATTTTTTCCAAAAGGAATAGTAACAGCAAATTCTATTTTTTATTGTTTTTTTTCAAATATTTTCGAAACTGGGGACAACAGTGATATCGGTCCATAACTACTTTGGAGAAATCCATTTTTATCAGTGGAATCACATTCTCGCATTTCAGCTCTTTAACATTTAATTAAAAAAATATGTGCTAAAATGTCCACTGTAAGGAATGAAATTGTTTTCAACATCATTCCCACATGAATTGTATATATTGCAGACTTTTTAGATTTAATGCACAGAGAAAAGCGGGCCTTACATGTATTTCTATACTGGGCAAGGGCGATCTTAGTCTTTCATTTTCCTGGCTCTTATACACCGAGGATAACATTGAACTTCATTATAGCCACATCCCTCAACCAAGCACATCTTACTAAAAAGAGTGTTTGAAGCAGAACGAAGCAAATAGTAAGTATCTATTTCAATTTCATGAAAGAAAAGTGGAAAGTGAAGGGTTTTTGAGAGACTTGGCTATTTCGTCACATTTTTGTTGCAGGTTGTACCACTTGTAGTTACGTTGAAATCCTATTAATGCATAGAGCTAGTGGTTAGACTTTTCGGCATCGATTTCGCATAAGTGCACGTTTGATTTTGCTATAAAATAGACGTCGGTCTTATGGACTAGTATCATACACTTGCCACCAGTTAACAAGAAAAGTAGCTCAGATTTCTCTTAACCATGTTCGCATATGTAAGATACATTTTATTTTTTTTATAATTATTAGCATTTACCAATTTGTTTTTATTTTTATTTTTTACTAAGTTTGCTCTTATCTGCATCGTCGCCAGTGCTGCTGCCAAACCAGGACTTCTTGCACCATCTTTGAGCATTGCTTCTGCTCCAGCTGTTGTTTCAGCACCCACCATTGTATCGGCCCCATCGGTTGGAATTGCTAGTTCTGGTTTGATCTCACCCATTGCTCTGGGTACAGGAATTGCCTCCTCATTACCTATTAGCAGTGGGTTGCTATCTACTGGATTGATCTCCAATGGATTAGTTGCTGATCGTTTGGTTACTGATGGCCTTGTAACAGGAAAGGTGTTATCTGGAGGGTTGGTATCTGGTGGACTACTCTCTGGTGGATTAGTATCGACCGGATTGGTGTCTAATGGCCTAGTCTCTGGTGGATTGGTATCTGGTGGATTGGTCTCTGGTGGATTGGTATCTGGTGGATTGGTCTCTGATGGAGTGTTGTCCAGTGGACTAGCATCTAGTGGTTTACTAGCAGGAAAGCTGATTCGTTAGGACTTAATCTATAGAAGCTTGGGATTTGCTCCTAGTCCACTTAATTGTAAAGCCAAATAAAAGAACTTAAAAACAAAATTCATTTTTCAGTTCCTTTGTTCTTCAAAAAAATATCAAAAAATAACTCAACTGAGAATTAACAGGGAAATTCGTTAAGTAAACAGATTGCGTAAGAATATTTGCGAAATTTTCAATAGTGGCTCACGTCTCTATTGACACGGAATTAAAGTAGGTGTTGGCAATGTCTAGGTAACACCAAATATGAATGTATAAGAGTCTGGTTACACCATTAATAAATCTTACTTACTTATTTAAGGTGGCACTATAGTCTGGGGTCGACCTGGACCTCAGTCAACACGCATATTCAGGCAGCTCGATCCTTTGCCGTTGGACTATCACTGTTCTGGATCACCGTCAATGCAGATGGGACCGAAAATCAGTCTAGGAATATTTTTCTCTAAGTAACATTTTTGAAGACGTCCATACCTCTGCGCCATATACCAGTACTGGAATTATAAGGGTCTTCTCTAGAGTCACTTTTGCTGCTCGAGAGAGGGCTTTGCTAGTCAATTGCCTTATTAGCACAAAGAAGCAGCGGCTGGCTTCTTCGTTTTTAGCGGAGATTAGGTAGAGAACTACCTTAACCACCTCAAAGTTACATCTGTCAAAACTGACGTTCTGTCGAAGATGTCAAAGTTCTCAACCATTTCTTTTGGTTTCCACGTTGAGGTAACCGCCAGGTTGACATCTCTCAGTGGCTACCCTATTTCTACTGCATCCAACCGTCCAAGGAGAAGTATCAATGATATTTCTTTTATTTTGTTGCTGAACTTATGGGTAGACAATATTTTTGATTTTTCTGTCTTTGGCAAAAACGAATAATTTTTTTTGGCTGTCCGACTCGTGAGCATGCAATATACAACTGGCCATGTGAAAAGATGGATTTTCTATCTTCAATCCGCACACTTGAGGTGATGCATGTCGAATGAGGAACTGCAGCCGTTTGAAATCAAATGTCATGTTTGTGGCTTTCCATGAAAAATAGTTTCCTCGATGACATTTAACATCAGTTTCTTCATGCGCGAGCCTTGTTCCATAACATAATCGGGGTGGATTGTCACGCCGATTTTAAGTGACAATTTGTGCGGCGGCATATCAGGCAGATCCCAACAATTTAAAAACTCGATTGGATTCAACCACATTTGTGACGCTGTCAATCGATATTCATGTGTAGAATCGCCTGCAATTTGAACTCGGATTGCGTGGCTTATAGCATTGACGTCGATGTTTTTTGGTGCCAAAATAGCACGTTCGCAAAGCCAGTATTGATTTTTTCATTTGGTAACAATTTGGGGAAAAGCTTTCTGAATGAGTTGTTCGATGGATGGCACAATGTGATGCAACAGTTCAATGAAAATGAAATAGATTTTGTGGCAGCATCAACTGGTACTATTCCTTCACCCATGTTCAGTCGATGCTTAGAAAATATTGTCGCCAACGCATCGCGCTGCAAATATACTCGAATATTGATCTTAAATGTAAGTTTTTCCACATGTCCTCAAAGATGCGATGCTTTGAGACAAGCATTTAACTCATCTGCTGGTGTTGATTTAGGTATTACTGCAAGAATTTGTCGAAAGTCGCCAGGTAATAAAATAAGAGCGCCGCCGTAAGCTCGTGTACTTGATCGTAAATCTTTAAAAGTTCCATGGTGCATTCGTCCCAAACAATGAGCTCGCAACTTTTCGGAATTTTAGCCATGCCAGATCCATGTGTAAGAAAAATGTATGTTTAATGGCAATTTAAGCGTCGAATTTGCGGGGCGTCCAACATCTAACAATGTAGCCCCAATTCCTGATGAAGCAAGAGCCAAAGCGGTTCCATTTTGAGATCGATTGTGAACCAATAGCAAAGTGATGAGGAACATTTTTTCTGTGCCACCAGGCTCACCACCTATGCCATTTGACACAGAATTTTTGTTCCGTAAGCAAAAGTTGTTCGTTTGCTTCAACAAATGCCCGCAAATCGTTAGCACTGTACTGCTATTCTCTCACTAAATCGATCTCATTAAGGTCACCTGCAGAACATTATGGTACAAACATAGTTTGCATACTTTTCGCCATTCAAGTTGCCTTCAATAAAATATGGACCTATTAATTTATCCCCAATAATTCCCGCCCAAACATTAACATTCCAAGGGTGCTGGCGTTCAACTTGTCGCAAGGGTTTTCGGTAGCCCAGTAATGCATATTATGCCGATTGACCGTACCGTGATTGGTGAAAGTCGACTCATCAGAGAAAACACCTTGGCGAAGAAAAGGGGGTCTCGTTCAATTTGCTGCAGTGCCCATTGACAAAAGGAAACCCGGTTGCGAAAATCCTCACTAGAAAGTTCTTGATGCATTGAAACATGATAAGGATGGTATTTATGCCGATGTAATATCTTACAGACAATCGTTTGAGGAATTCCTGATTCACGACATATTTGGCGAGTGCTAATGTGAGGATCATGATCAACGGCAGCTAACACTGCTATTTCATTGTCTTCAACAGCCACCCTATCTGAACGATTCCTTTTCTTTGGTTGCACACTTCCTTCACCAGTGAATTTTTAGATGACCCGATAAAAGGAAGCGCGCGATCGTATCTGGTCTGGGAAACGTTGGGCGTAAAGAGCAACAGCACCATCGATGTTCCTTCCACTTTCTCCATAAATCAATATCATTTCCATTTTCTCTTGAATTGAAATAGCCTGCATTATTAATCTGGAAAACGTTACTAATAATAATCAGTTTCTCAAAACTAATATCGAACTTCTAACACCCGAACAACGTTGGAAACCGATTAATGATTTAGGCGTGCCAGTGCAGTGGTATCTAGCACTGAATGAATAAGACCTTTGAGACAAAGTCGTGTGCCCCATTGAGGAAAACGACTGAGCAATGAAAATCAGGAATTATCATTTGGAAAATCAAAAGTGACCTTCGTTTGACCTCGTGGTCACCATCTTATGTCCCCTTCAGAACCTTGTGACTTTTGTCTGAAACATTTTTCGCGATATCGCGTATTTTTCGAGTAATTTGGATGTCTCAAGTTAAAAAAACTCACCCTGTATATAGGCCCAATGCGCCAGAAAAATACAGATTTTGATGACCTTTAACACGCATGCTTTGCTTACATCGTAGGAATTTCTTGTACAGTATTATACTTTGGAACTTTTACGTACAATAATATCTTGGCAAATTCGCCTTCTTCACAAAGCGCAAAAAATTCTTCAAGTCTTGTTCAATTGTCCATTTTCAAGATGAACATTGCCGAGAAAAACATTGGGATGGCGAATGTGAATTCGAAAAATCAAAAAACGCCAAACAGCTTCGTTGAAGCTGATATATCGATCTGTTTGAAATTGACTCACTTCATCGCTATGCGCATGATGTCTATCAAAACTGATTACTGCCATATCGCTACCTTTGTTGACGTATTTGCACATATACTGATTCCCTGTAATTTATTTTTTTTTTTAAAGGAATTTTTTCAAGCTTTTAACCCCCAATTTCTCCATTTAAATTCACTTCATCACAAATTTTCTCTCATTAAAACCATCTCGGAAGCGCCAATATCACTGTGACGAGGCTTCAACTCAATCGGAAAAACACTACGCTCACGCATGAAATAGGAACAAACATTTGTTTGTCAGCAGCCTATCGGAAGATGCTCTAATTTTTGCAAATGGTGGTAAATGTCAATTCTACTTTGACATTTGTGAAGTAAACAGATACAAAATACACATGAACAAGACATGGATCGCTATAGTCCTAAAGGACGTGTGAATAATTTTACGATTATTTAGCGGAATAATAATAATGGAGGAGCCGTTTTGCTAAGAATATCGCGGCTGCGGTTAAAGATGTCGCAGAGGTGTATCACTCAGATGAAGTGTCACGCAATTGGGCCTCAATTCACCGTATTTACAGAGGATTTTGGTAAAAGAATGTAAAGTGCTCCCTTACAAAGTACAGACAGTGAATTAGCTGTTAGCTTTTGACCGGCACGGGCGTGCTATCTACGATCAAGTCATTCTAAATCTCGACCACGAGGGAGACAACTTTTCATCAAAACTCATCATGAGCAACTAGGCCCGTGTTTGTAGAACGTTACAAAAGGGGTTTATTTCCAAGAAAATGGGAACAATATTAGGCTGAGAGGCGGCAACAACACAACATTTCTTTTGAACGGGGTACAGAAGGTACGACAGATTAGAATGAACCGCTAATTGCGGAGGCCGACACTTGTATCGCGAATTTTTACGGGATGCCCAAAAAGATTCACCAGATGTAACACGACACTATAACATATATATGTAAAAACCTATCTCTAAACAATGGGTACTTATCGTTCATCCGTGGAACTACCTCCTCTGTCAGTCTTCAATTCGTCCTTGTTTCCTCCGCACTTCCTGCTCTGTTTGAAACTGCTAGCCTTCCTCCTTTTTTTTGTTTTGAACTAACGCTCGCGCTTTCTCCTTTTTTTGTTTTCCTCCTAATCTCCTTTTCCTCAATTAATTTTTTAGTTTTAAGTTTTAAATGCAACAGTAGTCCCTCTCAAAATATACAAAAAAAGAAAAAAACATAATTTGCAACAATAGTCGTATATGGCCTCACCGAGCTCATACTTCCTGATCATTATCCGTTTCTAATAATGATGGGTTGGGGTGAAGTGAGGGCGAAACGGGGAACTACTACGATAGGGGTTCCTTTTACAAATGGTTTTTTTTTTTTTGCGGTGGGTGACCGTTCGTCACCAAATAGAGCATCGGTGATATCAGTTATACGCAGAGGGTTCCAGACAGTCCGTCTGGCTCTAGACGTAAAGGGTTTGGGTGGGAGTGACCGCCCGCCACTCTCATGGAGACTCCTGTCTCTTCTTCTCGTAGACCTATTGGTTGTCCCCTCCGACAAGCATAAAAGCAGAAGGACAGAGTTCAAGAACCCACCAATTTTTCCCCGACAACGGACATAAAGTGAACGTGTGGGGCAAAAAGTGGATCGGTCAGGAGAGACAGTGATGGAGCGGAGATGCCTTCTACGGCTAAGGAAACTACCCGTTTGGAAAGACAACACAACACAAGGGCAAGAGCCGACGACTTTGTGAGTGGCTCTTGTTTACTAAAACGTTGGACGCTGGACTCGCGCCTTCCTCCAAGATCCTTCAAGATACTAGGAGGGTGCACCAATGGCTGATGGACTCATGGCTGCCCACCACCCTTTTCGGATTTTGAAGAACCAACAGGAAAGAATGTGGATGAGTGAGGCCGAGAGGAAAGGGAAATAGTAGAACTTGTTGTGGTAAATTTTATCGCAACAAACTTTGCGGATGCGTCATCGGGCCTTATTTTTTCGAAAACCCTGTACGCCAAATGACTACTTTTAGCGAGTGCGTCAGAGCCATTCTCAATGACTTTCTTCTTCATTGATTGAATAAACTTGAACTGAAGAACATGTGCTTCCAACGGGATGGAGCAACGGCGCATACTACATAAAATTCTGAGGGCTGCACTTCCGGGTCCCTTCATCTCTTGTTTTGGCGATTTACTTTGGCCGGCAAAATCGCCTGATATAACTGTTACAGTCTTCTTTTGTATTTCGAAGTCATGTTAGTTGAAACACCGGTTTCTTTGAAGGAAAATGAAAGGGCATGGGAAGCACGCGGTCAAGGAAATTGAGAGATGCTGCTGCAGGAATGAGATTAGAAAGTTCAACCAAAAGGTATAACAAAAACCATGCCACGGACACAAGCCAGGAAACATCGAAGTAAAGTCGCAGTCGATGCTAAGGATATGGAAAGATCATTTCTGAAGACTGTATAGCGACGATGACAAATCAAATACCGCTGTCAGGCAGAATGAACCTTTCAACCTAGACGATGTAGACCAACAATTCCGCCCACCCGACCTGGATGAAGTGAAGATAGCTATATCGAAGCTTAAGTCCAACAAAGCTGCTGGAGCGGATGGCCTGACTGCCGAGCTCTTCAAAGCGGCAGGCGATGACTTGGTAAGCATACACGAACTCATCTGTAAAATATGGTGGGACGAAAGTATGCCCGATGAATGGAACCTCACCATTGTTTGTCCGATTCTCAAGAAAGGAGACCCTTTGAACAGAGGCATCAGTCTTCTGAACATCGCATACAAGACCTTATTTGCCGTATTGTGTGAACGCCTGAAGACGTTCGTCAACAACCTTATAGATCCATATCAGTGTGGTTTCAGACCAGGAAAGGCCATCATTGACCAAATATTCGAACCACGGCAGATCTTGGAGGAAGCCCCTGAGCTTCACCTATTCGACGATTTCAACAGTATCTATAAAGACAAGCTATACAGAGCAATGTCTCGTTTTTGCATCCATGCCAAAGTCATCCATCGGTGCAAGATGACAATGGAGAATCCACTCTGCTTCATCAAGGTCAGTAAAGATTTCCCCGAGACCTTTGATGCCAAAAGGAAATAAGACAGGCGATGTGCTGTCATGCAATTTCTTCAACATCATTCTTTAAAGAATAGAAAGAAAGAAGGCAATTGCAAAGGCAAGGCAAAGCCCTCTCTTGCCCAACAAAATTTATCTTATATAAGAGCTTTTTAGTCCCATTTGTAGATGCTGTCCCAGACTAAGTCTTTTTAAGTGAAATGTCAAACAATAGTCAGCAAAATTACCATATCCGTGTGACACAAGGTAAGGATAATCTTTAACGAAAGCCCCACTGAAAGAAGTACCTCTTAAAGAATCACCAAAAGGTTATAAAAAAGGCAAACTAATTTCAACACAGTGTAGGTACCAACTACATTCTAGTGGGCCAAATACTGTGAATACTGTGAGAATATTGTTTCTGGTTAATGTCGGGTTCCAATTTAGACTGTAATCCTAGTGGTGATAACCAAATATCACATTAATTGTAACCCTTTCCATTTGTTATAATCCTTTAAATATATCCACACTGCTGCCTCCATACTCACATGTCTCCCCTTCAATCTGCTATTCTATGAATACCGGCGAAACTAAAAAGCTTTTCAAAACCACACACCACAAAGAAGATAAAGAACGAACACCTAAAACACACAAACACCACCAATTTTGAAAACAAAAAATTTAAAAAATTTTATTTCAGTCCATTGCCGTAGAAACAAAGTGATTCGCTTTAAAATTTTAACGGATCAAACCTCCGGAGATGACACCACCAATTCCGATTGGAACACCAACCCCCAAACCGATTGGAGCGATTGGCGAACGAATGATTCCAACTGCTGGTGCTGGTAGAATAGATGGCAAAGATGCAACTCTGAGAGCTGGAGCAAGGATACCAGGCTCTGCGAAAGCAGCAGCAATAAGACAGAAGAAAATTACCTAAGAATTAAAAAAACGTTTTTGAATATCCAAATCTAAAGCCTCAAGCCGAGCGCAATCCTTACGTATTTGAACATGGTGGTGGAAAAGTGTATGTTATTTCAGTGTTGAACTGGACTGTTGTTGAATGATGACGATTGTCTGATATCAAACTCATAATTCAACTGCACATTTATACAAAACTGAAATCCTAACTTTTCGTGGATGGAATAGTGCCCCAACAACCATCACCGTCAATTGGCCTTGGTGGTATCAACATAATCTAGATCTCCAGACGACATCATACTCGCAACCGCTTGCAGTTCTGTGAAGGTGAGTTTCAAAATTCTTGTCCACTTACTCGTATCTAACCTGCGTTTCCATGGAACTTACTGTCGTCGTACTGTCTATCACCAAACACCACAGTCAAGCCTTACATACGAGTACACGTATTACTTACCCACTTCGTGGTATATTAAGTTTCCTCGGTGGCTTTTCTTATGCGATTTCACAAACTAGACGACAAAACCATAAAGGAAAAGTGTTGCATCCCAAAACAACCGCACTTAGCCCCTATCGATTCCCAATGACCGCTTTTAGGGGTGATGGTGCAATGAAATTGCAAAGCAATCCTGCTTTGACATGATAAACCACCAGATTCGATTACATGCGTCAACATTAGGGTAAAGGGTCTCCATCTGGTAACGAGTGATGAGAAATGAATTTGACAGAAGCCATTTAAATTATTTTCCGCATCAAATCAAACAGCCAGAGCCGTTAGATGAGAGATTAATTGGGTGTGGCAAATGCGCGGGGATGATTACCAAAATTGCGTCGTCTTTTCTTAAGAAGGGACTGGTGTCATACAACGAGTAGACGTCAATATTGTTGCGATTAATTGAACACTTGCCCCACGTGCCTCTCAGTACTGCGCGTTGAGTGTGAAGCCTTCAGAAGTTACACTGATTCAAAAACAAAAAAAAAACAAAGGGATGAGGGTTTATAAGGAATAATGAGCACTTTCACCACTTTTCGTTTAGAGCTTATTTTTTCTCTCGCATTTCCTTCCGAGTCCTTCTTTTGCTTTAGCACAATATTGTTGAAGGAGCGTGTTGCCTACCCTTAGCGTGAAAGTGTATTCGTTCTTCAACGGCACGTGCTGCATTTTTTCTGAGCCACAGCCATCAGTTTGCCTGTGAAGTAGAATAAAAAGTAGAATACACAGACGTTATGGATATCAACGAAGGAAACAATCTTTAAGTGCTAGGGGGTTACGTTGACTCCACTTATTGTAAGTGCTGAATGCAACACTGGTACTCTGTTCAATCACGTGTAAAACGTTTCATTCGAAAATGGATTAGGTTTGATTTCTACTCCTTGTGGCCTTATGGATGGCATAGAAGAACTGCCTTACTTAAACCACATTTTCCGATAAAGTTCTCCAGAAATCCTCGCATCCACGTCCAAGATTCTTGGGAACAGAAATCACCTCAGACTATGTCGAATGAATTTTTAAATTCCACCTACAGCAAGAGAGGTCGTTGCTATAGGTGCATGGTGTCTCACCACACCTTGAAATCAAATACAAGATGTTCGACAGGTTCGGAGGGTGCTTGAGGTGTGCAGAGAGAGGTCTTGTGGCTAGTATCTGCGGATATAAGCTGCTACCTCTGCAAAGACATCGACCCCTTACAGGAAACTTTTGGGGGGTGCAGGTTTGCGGTGGACCTTCTGCATTTGTTTTCCCAAGTCCTAAGGAAGAGTTGCCATATAAAGTGAGCAGAATCATACTCGTACGTTATCGTAATTTGCCTGGTACAGCGATAGTACGGGTACTGAGGCTATTGTAGACTGAAAACTCTTCATCTCTAACATCGGAACTGAAGAGAGGCCTGTGTGGATGAAATCTGTCGACTTGGCATATATAAGTTGCTATTTATCCACGAATGCCGAAATGGGCGTCTACCGAGAACAGATTGACTGTCTCAAACAAGCAGCCGTGAATTGGAGAGAGAGAGGTCACATCCTCCTCGCTGGCGATCCAAACTCCAAGATCCCTACATGGGGGAAACTATTTTGAATTCGGATAATAAAGCTACCTTTAGATGTATTGACAACTAGGGTCGATGATCGACGTGGTGTCCGCAATGCAGGTTCCGCTCGGCATGCATTGCGAATGTTGAGGTTCAAGCTGACTTGCCAAACCCCGACCAGATGGGGAGTGCCGACATCTTTGTCCAAATCGTGGGGCGACATCCGAGAAGCTTTGAGGCAGGAAAATATGCAGGACTATCTTCTAAAGTTACTAAAAAGATATCTACAGGATCAAGTATTGCAGTACGACACGACGGAGGAACGAAGAGAGAAGCGGATGACGTCGGGAGAGGCCCAGGGCTCAGCGTGAGGCTGACTCTTATGCTTAGAAATGCTACCGGAAGTCAGGCTGCGCGCTTCTGCGGATGATATAAAAATAGTCGTGATGGCTAGATTCCGTAAGGAGGCCGAGCTAAGGTTAATTGGGCGGTCGCTGGTGTAGAAATCCGGGTCACGAACTTGAGCTGGCCGCCTAAAAAAAGCCGAAATGTTTGTCCTTACGAGGCAATAATGGTTCGACAGGGCCTTTTGTTTGAACATGGTGCAGTAGTCTGAGATAATCCGGAAGATTGCTGTCTCGGAAAGAGTGATGACTTACGACTCACCTTTGAGGAGCACGCAGCACATAGGCTGTTAAGGAGGGTACTAGCTCGGTCACGAAATCCATATTGCTGTATGGAGCCGAGTTTTGGGCGAATGCGCTCATTAACTAAGTCTCTGAGCCGAGAGCGATTGCATGCAGTTACCGAGCAGATTCCGCAGCAGCCGTTATGCTGATCGTAATCACAGTGAACGTCGTATTACAGGCACGGAAGAGCAAAAAAAATTCTGATCACGGCATCGGAACACGTTAGCTGCATGAGAAAGAGAATATTGGAGTCCTGGTGGTAGGAAAGAGATGACGAGGTCGTGGGCAGATGGATACATAGGCTCACACCGGTGCTGAGCCCGTGGCTGAAGACAAGTGAATAATTTAGGTATGTTTGTATATTGCAACAACTTTTCGTCTACTACTAGGGACTACATGTGTACTCAATTCTTCCGTCAGGTCACCACGACTACCCTACGAACGGCACACAATTTCCTCTCTTGGCGAAAGGGTCGATACTTACCTGAGCTTTGAAGATGCTGTGAGTATTGTTGATATACTCGCCTTCCAGCATTTTAGTCTTTAGTGCTTCCTGTAATAATATTAACTCTTCTGGGTACCGATGTGTTAATATGGGTAGAAGTTCCTTCTGACAGCTCACTCTAGTCTAGTAGGATATCGCTAAAGAGAAAAATAACTTTTCCCTACAACTCCTGAAATGGTTCTCATCCAAAACAACTTAAGAACCAAGGCTTTCTCTGTATATTACCTGGAAATCAACTCTCAACTCCTTACTAATTTTTAAGCCTGTATTGCAGTTGCACATATTTATAGGTAATTCCGCTTTCGCGGCTATCGCATTGGTATATTTGCTGTCCAATTCACTCGTTTTTCCTTTGAGCCTGAGTTTTCGCAAGATCAGTCCTTAGAACGTGATACTATCCAAGAGCGGTCTAATGTTTTTAAAAGGTTGGCAGGTCGTTGCTGCTGGTAGTTTGTTAGCGCGTAGAAGACTTCTTAAGTCGATTCATATTGTTATTGAAGCAGTTCGCAATTTTAGATTGACGACCTTGATGATTGTGTGTCATTCCCATATCTCCTCTGCATTTTCTGCAAGCCCCAAGTGACACCCACACGATTTTGTGACAGATCTGTTACTCGAAAAACGTGATTCTATGTGTTAAGCAAAGCAAAAGGCTGAAAACGCCTTATCCTTTTTCCAGAAGGTAAATTTGGTGAGCATTTCCAACGAGCCCTTCGAACTGTTAAATCAAAAGTGGCAAAAATGGGCTCAGCGTTCATCGAAGGATAAACAAAGTTTATGCCGCTTGCAAAGCGGGTCACACAACACCGATGTCGAGCACAAAATGCCACGATAAGCAGCTTAAACTTCGTAGTTGTAAGTGACTGTATCTAGCTCGATTGCGCTATACACTCTAACAACGACGCCTTCTCTTGAACAACCAAGAAGGCTTTACAAGCATACAGTACGTTCTGATTACAGCACATACTACACATATGCCTATATACTTACAAAAAGACGTAAAAATGCTCTCGGACGTTTAAAAATAAACGACTATGACGTACTGAATGTATGTATTATACACTAGCGCCTCGAGCCGAAACATTTTTGATTCCAACAACGTAGAAGCAGACGCTGCATCTAAGTTTCCGCATACAAGTGGAACAGGACGCCAGCTGGAGACAGCTTGCAAGAGACCACGATAGCGAGAGAAGCATCTCAAATGCGTGTAGATGCATCGAAATAAGTAATATGATGGCGATACTCATTGGTTGGAAATTTTCTTCTTGCAAGAATGTAGACTGTGTGATATTATAAGACAATTGACTGGGATTGAAGACAAATTTCCATGCATCAGGTCGAAGGTATTCCCAACAAGCCTCTAAATTAGTTGGTCGCGTGGCCTTGGGAGTAGAAGATACTTGAAAGTTACTTAGGGAAAGACACTATACTACAGACATATACACAGTGTCCCAAATAATATCCCGGACATGAGCCATATCTCAGAATCCAAGAGCGCCATCTATTTGTCTGAACATGCGTTTCAAATCCTTCACTACTATCTGTCATTTTCATGACATTTGGTTGACAAATAGAAATTAATTTCCTAGAAAACCTTTTCATTTGAAGTTGAAATTTTAACATGGGACAAAAACTCATTAAATTTCACGCGAAACTTGTTAAAAATGCATCAGAAACATTCCGATTGATGCAATGATGATGATGATTGTTTGAGGAGAACAGTTGTTTCGAGACGCTGAAGGATGACAAACTCATGGGTAGGTCAATTTCAATTCGGACGCCTGGAATGATCCTAAAAGTACGTGATTTTGTTGCAAAAGGCCGCAATGCTTCACTGAGATTGTTTGAAGAGGCCTTTAACATCTACACTATTCTAACCATTCTTCACGAGGATTTGGACAAAATAAAGGTTGGCTTCTGCTGCACGATATTGCACCAGGTCACACACGATCGTTTTCCATTGACACTCGGATGTTAAACACGAAAAACGAGGATGAATTAATTGACCGGACCTACTCGAGGATGATGTACTTATTCTTCCAAAACAGTATTGTGGTTGTCGTGTTAGCAAAATATCGGAAAGCAATGTAACATTTATAAGTTGAAGATAATTTTCCAAAGGCATACCAAGCAGACGATTAGCAAAACCAGATAATCTATGATATCTTCATATTTCAAAGACATAGCGTACAGTTCTGTTAAACGCCACGTTGAGCTTTCTTTTACTTACGGTTGCAGCTACAAAAAAGTTCACACCCGCAAATTAAGATCGGTAATACCAATGTCTTAGCAGATAACAATCGTGTTTTATACACCAGTTAAATGACTGAGTTACCCACAGGGTACGAAGTACGCCATATACTTTATATGTGGTTATCCTAAGTTAGACACTGATTGGAAATAACCCCAAGATTTTTTGCAGTTTGAACATAGTCGCTCAACACGATCGAAGGAAAATACGAGAGATCCATACTTTTTCTTGATTTTACCAGACATTTCGACTTTTTTGCGCTTAAAATAAAGCCATTAGACTGGGATCAATGTGATATCTTCTCTTGGTCATCATTTACATAAGAAACGCAATTCATAATAAGACCGAGAGGCAGCTTAGTACAGTTGCACGTCATCTGCATCAGTTCTCGGTTATAGATGGAAGCTCATTAATGTAAATCGAAAACAAAAGTGATCCTAGTATGGAACCTTAGGGGACGCCGGTAACATTTAGGAGAAAATCGGAGAAGTTATGACCAACTTCCACTGCTTGCTTTTTATTAGTTAGGTAGGAATAAAGTAACTTTGTGGCAGCAGCTGAGAAGTTATATTGCTGAATAAGCTTTTTACATAAAATATGAAGATTAACTGTATCAAAAGCCTTCGAAAAGTTACTTCATCCCTGTCCAACGCCTGCCTAATATCGTCTGTGGCACTTAACAAGGCTGTAATACACAGTTAGGTCAGCACTAATTTGTTTTTGAAGAACCCTTTCGAACGCTTTCGACAAAAAGGGCCCTTTAGTGTTTTTTGGAAGGTTTACGATCTTAGCCAGCTTCCATGGATCCAGATACACGGCTGTCTTCAAAATTGTATTGAACAAATAGGTTATGTGTGGCAGTACAATGTGCAAAATAATTTTTAAGAACGAGGGATGAATTTTGTCCAGACCCACAGAATTTGACTTTATAGAAAGCACACCTTCCACAACATCGGCATGATCTACCGCTCCAAAACCAAAACCAGAGTCGTCCCACTGATCCGCAAACGAAAATGAAGCTTCTGTAGTACTCAATGGACGTAGCAAGGGCACGGAAACAAATTTTTGGCTTAGAGTATTGCCATTAACATCTTTAACTCGGTCGCCCCTTGACTTACCGATGCCTTAGTTACGTAAGTTATTCCACAATTGACGCCCACTTAAAGAAGTATTAAGCTGGTTAGAGTACATTAGAAATTTGACTTTACGTATTTTGCCGACAACTTTATTGCAAAATGAACAATATTGTAATATTTCGGCTAGGGTTCGAAATGATAAAACGTTATTCTGTTTCTAAAAACACTCTATTTATTACTATTTAAATACAACTTTTAATTAATTCACAAACAATTTCACTTCTATTTCACAATTCAAATCTCTTATCTTTCACTTAGTAAGACTTAGGTCCTTTTCCATCGCTTTCCAAAAATCAACTTATCGTCCGCAGTTTCTCATCCTGTATTTATACCACATTTGTCGGGTTCTAGTTCTAGTTCTGGTTTGAAACTGGGGAAATAACTGAACTCTCCAACGTGGAGAGTTTGTATGATCCTAAAACTATGCAACCCTGGATAATTGATTTAATCACATATATACCACAATATCCCCCTCTTAAACTTGTTCGTCCCGAACAAACTCTTCGACATTCTGCCCAATATAGCGATGTATTCGATCCACATGAACCACTTTCATCTTGCCTCTTCCTCGTTGAATGCGATAGACAACATCGTTGATGCGTTTTACGACTTTATATGGTCCTTCCCAGTCTTGCTGTAATTTGGGTGATATGCCTTTCCGTCTATGAGGGTTATATAGCCACACTAGATCTCCTTCCTGGAATCCCGTTGTGGTCGCCTTGACATCATACCTCGTCTTCATGCGGTCACTGGCTATCTTGATCTTATCCCTTGTTCTTTGGTGCACGTCCCTAATAATCCGTCTGAGGTCTGCGACATAGTCGTCTTCATTTCTGTTCTCTTCAGACGGCGGTGATCCAAACATCAATTCACTAGGTAACCGGATTGTTCGACCGAAAAGGATTTCCGATGGAGTGTGACCTGTGGTGTTGTGTACTGCACTCCGATAGGCTAATAGAAACATTGGAATTTGCCTATCCCAATCGCATTGCTTGTCGCCAACGACCTTTGATAGGTGTTCATTCAAGGTTCTGTTGAAGCGTTCTACCATCCCGTCCGATTGTGGGTGGAGCGGTGTTGTTCTCGTCTTTTTGATACCCAGTAGCTCGCACACCCCTTGGAAAATCTTGGATTCGAAGTTGCGCCCTTGGTCCGAGTGCAATTCCATCGGTACGCCGAACCTGCTCACCCAGTTGTAAACGATCTGCTCAATCACGGTTTTGGCTTCTTGGTTAGGGATAGCAAAAGCCTCAGGCCACTTGCTGAAGTAATCCATGACAACAAGAATGTAGCGATTACCCTTTTCGGTTTCAGGAAACGGTCCTGCAATGTCAACTGCGATTCTCTCGAATGGCGCTCCAACGTTGTATTGCTGCATTCTGCCGTGAGTTTTAACCCTCGGGCCTTTACTGGCGGCGCAGGTGACACACTTTCTGCACCAATTTTCTACATCGTCCTTGGCGTGCACCCAATAAAAACGTTCTCGCACCTTTTCTAACGTCTTATTCACTCCCAAGTGGCCTCCGGATATTCCATCGTGCAGTTCCCTTAGCACATCACTGACTCTCGACCTTGGCACAACGAGCTGCATCACAAACGACTTTCCATCCGAGCTTTCCCACCTTCGCCTCAAAACACCATCTTGAACTTGAAGCGAGTCCCACTGTGCCCAGTATGCCTTTAGTTCGGGACTTTTATTGGATATTTCCTGCCAATCTGGTTTTTCTTCATGTTCTTTCCAGGCGAGAATTGGCTCGATATCCGGATCCTCTTTTTGGGCGTTTCGCATTTCACTTTCATTCCAACCATCAGTGGGCTCAGCTCTTAGTCGTTGAGTGGATACCGCATCTTTTCCTTCTTGTCGTGCGCAATGTTTGCAATCAGATTTGCAAGGTCGCCGGGACAGAGCATCCGCATTAGAGTGAAGGCTTCCCTTTCGATGCTGTATCTCGTAGTCGTACATCTGGAGTCGTTCAATCCACCTTGCGACTTGTCCTTCAGGATTTTTAAATTGCAGCAACCACTTCAGAGATGCATGGTCTGTGCGAAGAATGAATTTTCGTCCGTACAGGTACTTATGGAAATGCTTTGTTGCCAAGACCAAAGCAAGAAGTTCCCGCCTGGTAACACAGTAGTTCCTTTCCGGCTTAGAGAGCACCTTACTAAAGTAGGAAACAACTTTCTCTTGCCCGTCATGCATCTGCGAAAGGACAGCTCCAATTCCGACGTTACTGGCATCTGCATCCACAATAAATGTTTTTCCTGGAGTAGGGTACACTAGTACAGGGGCCTCACATAGTTGTTGTTTGAGAGTTTTGAAGCTTCTTTCGCATTCACTTGACCATTTGAATTGTTTTCCCTTTTCTGTTAGTTGATGTAAACTCTTTGCGATCCCAGCAAAATCCTTCACAAACCGCCTGTAGTACGTAGCGAGTCCCAGAAAGCTTCTCAGTTGGTGTTTGTCTCTTGGGACTGGCCAATTTTTCACCGCTTCGATCTTTTCTGGGTCGGTCCTTACCCCTTCGGATGAGATGATGTGTCCCAAGTATTTGACATCTGGCCTAAAGAGATGACACTTCTTCGGGTTTAGCTTTAGCTGTGCACTTCGTAGTCTTTGGAACACTTCCTTTAAGTTATTTCGATGTTCTTGAAAAGTTTTGCCGACCACGATGACATCGTCCAGGTAGACCAAACAGGTTTTCCATGTTAGTCCCAGCAAAACTCGTTCCATTAGACGCTCAAAGGTTGCCGGAGCATTGCACAATCCGAATGGCATTACTGTGAATTGCCAAAGCCCGTTTCCTGCGGTGAAGGCTGTCTTCTCACGGTCCTCCGGATGGATCTGTACTTGCCAGTAGCCACTCTTCAAATCAAGTGTGGAGAACCATTGCGCTCCTGACAGTGTGTCCAGTGTGTCGTCAATCCTTGGCAAGGGGTAGCTATCCTTCTTGGTGACATTATTTAGCTGGCGATAATCCACGCAGAATCTATTGGTGCCGTCTTTCTTCTTGACCAGTACAACGGGTGATGCCCACGGACTCTTTGAGCTTTCAATCAACCCTTCATTTTCCATAGTCGAAACCATTTCTGCAACCTCCGTCTGCTTAGCTAATGGTAAACGCCTAGGAGGTTGACGTATGGGTCTTGCATCTCCAGTGTCTATTCGGTGTTGTACCAAATGTGTGCTGCCATATTCGCCATCCTGCGAGGCAAATACGTCTGCAAATTCGTTGATTAATTCCTCTGCCATCGCTCGTTGCTCCTGGTTCAGCTCGGTTTGCCTGAGTATAGTTCTTTTCAACTCGGCTGTGCTACTTGATGGCAAAGATATAGCAGCATTCTCCTTCGACAACTTGGTGATAGCAGTTATCGGTACGCACGCTCCGATCGAATGTCCTTGCTTTAGTTTGATGCTCTTATTTCCCACATTCAAGATTCTTACTGGGACCATTTTGCCTTTCGGCTCAACGAGCATCTTTCCCACGACGTAATTCTGATAATGATTTTTAGAGTCCGGCTCAATCAAATAGAATCGATGGCTCCCAAGATCACCTTCCAGCTTCGCCCAAATTAGTGTCTCTGCGGAAGGTGGTAAGATCTCTTCCTTGTTGACTACTGTCCTAAGGCATGCGGCATTCTCATTCCCGTACACCATTGGAATCTCGACGTTCCTGTACTTAAGTACTTGAGTTCCGATGTCGAGCACTACATTATGCGCCTTCATAAAGTCAACTCCAATGATGCACTCGTCGCATATATCGGCCACTAGGAATACGTGGGTGAATGTTAGTCCTGCCAGATTGATCGTAAGAACAACTTCTCCATACACCTTTGCCGTCGCTCCTGTTGCTGTTTTCAAGCAGTAGCTACTGGTATTGTGCAGCCATGAATCATGGGCGATATCCCTTCTTATAATGGAAGCGGTGGCACCGGTGTCAATGGTGGCCACGCATTTATTCTGGCCAATGTGGACTTCCACTGTAAGACTCTTGTTACTTCGTTTTGTTTGGGAGACTTGGATTTTGATCCTGGGGGCGTCAATTCCAGAAACCAACTTCTGCCCCTCGAAGTTGGTTCTTACACGTTTCCCGCCTGGTAACTTGACGTTGCGCTGCTGGCAGGATAGATGTCATTCCTGCCAGATGCCTCTTCGTTACGTCTCCTAGCAGCGCATTGTGGACAACTGCGTTGTTTAAGTGGAGACCTGCAATCACGCTGCAGATGTCCTATTTTGTTGCAGTTCCAACAACGGACTTGTCCTCCACGCACACTGTTCCGCTCCACGACGTCTGCTCGTTGGCAGGAGCATTCCACGGCTGTCACTTCTCTCACGCGGTGGATTCCTTGAGATGCTTGGTCGGCAGCTTTCATCGTCAGGGCAAATGCTAGCGCCTCAGGAAGGGTTCGTTTTCCAGCCATTCTTACAGCCATTTGCAACTGCCTATCTTCAATCGCTTGGGTAAACGCCTCTACAGCCATTTCGTTGATAAGGTCTTCTCCGGCATTAGGATAAGATAGATGCGCCAACCGTTCGATATCGGCCTGCAACTGCTGAAGTGTTTCGCCCCTCTTCTGGACTCTGCTGCGCAGTTGGACTCTGTATACTTGCTGCATATGGTCATCTCCGAACCGCATTTCTATGGCTTTAACCAAAGCGTCGTAGTTGAGTTGTTTATCTTCTGAGATGGTTTGCAGCAATTCCGCAGCTGTACCTCTCAGTGCCAGCGTGAGTGCAATCGACTTTTCTCCGTCGTCCCAGTTGTTGGTCATGGCAGCTGCTTCAAATTGTCTTCTATATATTGGCCACGATGTTTGGCCATCGAAGACAGGCGGTTGCATCTCTTTCCTTCTAGGGCTGTCTGTAGAAATTTCTCGGACTTTCTGTTTCTTTACTCTCTCTAGTTCTTTCGCAAGATTCTCGATATTGTGTTCAACCTTCTCGAATTGTGCCTCGTGCATATTTAATTTTTGATCGATTATTTCGAATTTCGCTTCTAGAGAATTCTTGAACTCTTCGACAGTGTCTTTTTGTGCGGAAATAATGGAATTCTTCTGTTCTTCTAGAGAATTCTTCTGTTCTTCTAGAGAATTCTTCTGTTCTTCTAGAGAATTCTTCTGTTCTTCGAACTTAGAATCCATACTTCTCCTTTGTTCTTCTGCGGAATTCTTCTGTTCTTCAAACTTAGAATCCATACTTCTCCTTTGTTCTTCTAACTTAGAATTCAATCCAAGGAGCAATTCCATCATGGCAGACATGTCAACCCCTGTGCTTACAAGCTCCTCTTCTACGTCGAACGACATGGATTTAGGATCTTTTCCATCTTTTTCGATCGCTTCTTGTAGCCGAAGAATCAAATCACTTTTCCCTCCAGCTGCGGAGAGATTCCGCTTCTCTAGCTCCATTTTCAGCTGGGGTATACTTAGCTCCAGCAATGTACGTGGCATTTTTATTTTTTTTATTATTATTTTTTTTTTTTTTTTTTCACAGCACTCAGAATAAGTTTTATCCCACTTCTGACACCAATGTAATATTTCGGCTAGGGTTCGAAATGATAAAACGTTATTCTGTTTCTAAAAACACTCTATTTATTACTATTTAAATACAACTTTTAATCAATTCACAAACAATTTCACTTCTATTTCACAATTCAAATCTCTTATCTTTCACTTAGTAAGACTTAGGTCCTTTTCCATCGCTTTCGTAAAATCAACTTATCGTCCGCAGTTTCTCATCCTGTATTTATACTACATTTGTCGGGTTCTAGTTCTTTCTGGTAACTTCTGGTTTGAAACTGGGGTAATAACTGAACTCTCCAACGTGGAGAGTTTGTATGATCCTAAAACTATGCAACCCTGGATAATTGATTTAATCACATATATACCACAATATCCCCCTCTTAAACTTGTTCGTCCCGAACAAACTCTTCGACATTCTGCCCAATATAGCGATGTATTCGATCCACATGAACCACTTTCATCTTGCCTCTTCCTCGTTGAATGCGATAGACAACATCGTTGATGCGTTTTACGACTTTATATGGTCCTTCCCAGTCTTGCTGTAATTTGGGTGATATGCCTTTCCGTCTATGAGGGTTATATAGCCACACTAGATCTCCTTCCTGGAATCCCGTTGTGGTCGCCTTGACATCATACCTCGTCTTCATGCGGTCACTGGCTATCTTGATCTTATCCCTTGTTCTTTGGTGCACGTCCCTAATAATCCGTCTGAGGTCTGCGACATAGTCGTCTTCATTTCTGTTCTCTTCAGACGGCGGTGATCCAAACATCAATTCACTAGGTAACCGGATTGTTCGACCGAAAAGGATTTCCGATGGAGTGTGACCTGTGGTGTTGTGTACTGCACTCCGATAGGCTAATAGAAACATTGGAATTTGCCTATCCCAATCGCATTGCTTGTCGCCAACGACCTTTGATAGGTGTTCATTCAAGGTTCTGTTGAAGCGTTCTACCATCCCGTCCGATTGTGGGTGGAGCGGTGTTGTTCTCGTCTTTTTGATACCCAGTAGCTCGCACACCCCTTGGAAAATCTTGGATTCGAAGTTGCGCCCTTGGTCCGAGTGCAATTCCATCGGTACGCCGAACCTGCTCACCCAGTTGTAAACGATCTGCTCAATCACGGTTTTGGCTTCTTGGTTAGGGATAGCAAAAGCCTCAGGCCACTTGCTGAAGTAATCCATGACAACAAGAATGTAGCGATTACCCTTTTCGGTTTCAGGAAACGGTCCTGCAATGTCAACTGCGATTCTCTCGAATGGCGCTCCAACGTTGTATTGCTGCATTCTGCCGTGAGTTTTAACCCTCGGGCCTTTACTGGCGGCGCAGGTGACACACTTTCTGCACCAATTTTCTACATCGTCCTTGGCGTGCACCCAATAAAAACGTTCTCGCACCTTTTCTAACGTCTTATTCACTCCCAAGTGGCCTCCGGATATTCCATCGTGCAGTTCCCTTAGCACATCACTGACTCTCGACCTTGGCACAACGAGCTGCATCACAAACGACTTTCCATCCGAGCTTTCCCACCTTCGCCTCAAAACACCATCTTGAACTTGAAGCGAGTCCCACTGTGCCCAGTATGCCTTTAGTTCGGGACTTTTATTGGATATTTCCTGCCAATCTGGTTTTTCTTCATGTTCTTTCCAGGCGAGAATTGGCTCGATATCCGGATCCTCTTTTTGGGCGTTTCGCATTTCACTTTCATTCCAACCATCAGTGGGCTCAGCTCTTAGTCGTTGAGTGGATACCGCATCTTTTCCTTCTTGTCGTGCGCAATGTTTGCAATCAGATTTGCAAGGTCGCCGGGACAGAGCATCCGCATTAGAGTGAAGGCTTCCCTTTCGATGCTGTATCTCGTAGTCGTACATCTGGAGTCGTTCAATCCACCTTGCGACTTGTCCTTCAGGATTTTTAAATTGCAGCAACCACTTCAGAGATGCATGGTCTGTGCGAAGAATGAATTTTCGTCCGTACAGGTACTTATGGAAATGCTTTGTTGCCAAGACCAAAGCAAGAAGTTCCCGCCTGGTAACACAGTAGTTCCTTTCCGGCTTAGAGAGCACCTTACTAAAGTAGGAAACAACTTTCTCTTGCCCGTCATGCATCTGCGAAAGGACAGCTCCAATTCCGACGTTACTGGCATCTGCATCCACAATAAATGTTTTTCCTGGAGTAGGGTACACTAGTACAGGGGCCTCACATAGTTGTTGTTTGAGAGTTTTGAAGCTTCTTTCGCATTCACTTGACCATTTGAATTGTTTTCCCTTTTCTGTTAGTTGATGTAAACTCTTTGCGATCCCAGCAAAATCCTTCACAAACCGCCTGTAGTACGTAGCGAGTCCCAGAAAGCTTCTCAGTTGGTGTTTGTCTCTTGGGACTGGCCAATTTTTCACCGCTTCGATCTTTTCTGGGTCGGTCCTTACCCCTTCGGATGAGATGATGTGTCCCAAGTATTTGACATCTGGCCTAAAGAGATGACACTTCTTCGGGTTTAGCTTTAGCTGTGCACTTCGTAGTCTTTGGAACACTTCCTTTAAGTTATTTCGATGTTCTTGAAAAGTTTTGCCGACCACGATGACATCGTCCAGGTAGACCAAACAGGTTTTCCATGTTAGTCCCAGCAAAACTCGTTCCATTAGACGCTCAAAGGTTGCCGGAGCATTGCACAATCCGAATGGCATTACTGTGAATTGCCAAAGCCCGTTTCCTGCGGTGAAGGCTGTCTTCTCACGGTCCTCCGGATGGATCTGTACTTGCCAGTAGCCACTCTTCAAATCAAGTGTGGAGAACCATTGCGCTCCTGACAGTGTGTCCAGTGTGTCGTCAATCCTTGGCAAGGGGTAGCTATCCTTCTTGGTGACATTATTTAGCTGGCGATAATCCACGCAGAATCTATTGGTGCCGTCTTTCTTCTTGACCAGTACAACGGGTGATGCCCACGGACTCTTTGAGCTTTCAATCAACCCTTCATTTTCCATAGTCGAAACCATTTCTGCAACCTCCGTCTGCTTAGCTAATGGTAAACGCCTAGGAGGTTGACGTATGGGTCTTGCATCTCCAGTGTCTATTCGGTGTTGTACCAAATGTGTGCTGCCATATTCGCCATCCTGCGAGGCAAATACGTCTGCAAATTCGTTGATTAATTCCTCTGCCATCGCTCGTTGCTCCTGGTTCAGCTCGGTTTGCCTGAGTATAGTTCTTTTCAACTCGGCTGTGCTACTTGATGGCAAAGATATAGCAGCATTCTCCTTCGACAACTTGGTGATAGCAGTTATCGGTACGCACGCTCCGATCGAATGTCCTTGCTTTAGTTTGATGCTCTTATTTCCCACATTCAAGATTCTTACTGGGACCATTTTGCCTTTCGGCTCAACGAGCATCTTTCCCACGACGTAATTCTGATAATGATTTTTAGAGTCCGGCTCAATCAAATAGAATCGATGGCTCCCAAGATCACCTTCCAGCTTCGCCCAAATTAGTGTCTCTGCGGAAGGTGGTAAGATCTCTTCCTTGTTGACTACTGTCCTAAGGCATGCGGCATTCTCATTCCCGTACACCATTGGAATCTCGACGTTCCTGTACTTAAGTACTTGAGTTCCGATGTCGAGCACTACATTATGCGCCTTCATAAAGTCAACTCCAATGATGCACTCGTCGCATATATCGGCCACTAGGAATACGTGGGTGAATGTTAGTCCTGCCAGATTGATCGTAAGAACAACTTCTCCATACACCTTTGCCGTCGCTCCTGTTGCTGTTTTCAAGCAGTAGCTACTGGTATTGTGCAGCCATGAATCATGGGCGATATCCCTTCTTATAATGGAAGCGGTGGCACCGGTGTCAATGGTGGCCACGCATTTATTCTGGCCAATGTGGACTTCCACTGTAAGACTCTTGTTACTTCGTTTTGTTTGGGAGACTTGGATTTTGATCCTGGGGGCGTCAATTCCAGAAACCAACTTCTGCCCCTCGAAGTTGGTTCTTACACGTTTCCCGCCTGGTAACTTGACGTTGCGCTGCTGGCAGGATAGATGTCATTCCTGCCAGATGCCTCTTCGTTACGTCTCCTAGCAGCGCATTGTGGACAACTGCGTTGTTTAAGTGGAGACCTGCAATCACGCTGCAGATGTCCTATTTTGTTGCAGTTCCAACAACGGACTTGTCCTCCACGCACACTGTTCCGCTCCACGACGTCTGCTCGTTGGCAGGAGCATTCCACGGCTGTCACTTCTCTCACGCGGTGGATTCCTTGAGATGCTTGGTCGGCAGCTTTCATCGTCAGGGCAAATGCTAGCGCCTCAGGAAGGGTTCGTTTTCCAGCCATTCTTACAGCCATTTGCAACTGCCTATCTTCAATCGCTTGGGTAAACGCCTCTACAGCCATTTCGTTGATAAGGTCTTCTCCGGCATTAGGATAAGATAGATGCGCCAACCGTTCGATATCGGCCTGCAACTGCTGAAGTGTTTCGCCCCTCTTCTGGACTCTGCTGCGCAGTTGGACTCTGTATACTTGCTGCATATGGTCATCTCCGAACCGCATTTCTATGGCTTTAACCAAAGCGTCGTAGTTGAGTTGTTTATCTTCTGAGATGGTTTGCAGCAATTCCGCAGCTGTACCTCTCAGTGCCAGCGTGAGTGCAATCGACTTTTCTCCGTCGTCCCAGTTGTTGGTCATGGCAGCTGCTTCAAATTGTCTTCTATATATTGGCCACGATGTTTGGCCATCGAAGACAGGCGGTTGCATCTCTTTCCTTCTAGGGCTGTCTGTAGAAATTTCTCGGACTTTCTGTTTCTTTACTCTCTCTAGTTCTTTCGCAAGATTCTCGATATTGTGTTCAACCTTCTCGAATTGTGCCTCGTGCATATTTAATTTTTGATCGATTATTTCGAATTTCGCTTCTAGAGAATTCTTGAACTCTTCGACAGTGTCTTTTTGTGCGGAAATAATGGAATTCTTCTGTTCTTCTAGAGAATTCTTCTGTTCTTCTAGAGAATTCTTCTGTTCTTCTAGAGAATTCTTCTGTTCTTCGAACTTAGAATCCATACTTCTCCTTTGTTCTTCTGCGGAATTCTTCTGTTCTTCAAACTTAGAATCCATACTTCTCCTTTGTTCTTCTAACTTAGAATTCAATCCAAGGAGCAATTCCATCATGGCAGACATGTCAACCCCTGTGCTTACAAGCTCCTCTTCTACGTCGAACGACATGGATTTAGGATCTTTTCCATCTTTTTCGATCGCTTCTTGTAGCCGAAGAATCAAATCACTTTTCCCTCCAGCTGCGGAGAGATTCCGCTTCTCTAGCTCCATTTTCAGCTGGGGTATACTTAGCTCCAGCAATGTACGTGGCATTTTTATTTTTTTTATTATTATTTTTTTTTTTTTTTTTTCACAGCACTCAGAATAAGTTTTATCCCACTTCTGACACCAATGTAATATTTCGGCTAGGGTTCGAAATGATAAAACGTTATTCTGTTTCTAAAAACACTCTATTTATTACTATTTAAATACAACTTTTAATCAATTCACAAACAATTTCACTTCTATTTCACAATTCAAATCTCTTATCTTTCACTTAGTAAGACTTAGGTCCTTTTCCATCGCTTTCGTAAAATCAACTTATCGTCCGCAGTTTCTCATCCTGTATTTATACTACATTTGTCGGGTTCTAGTTCTTTCTGGTAACTTCTGGTTTGAAACTGGGGTAATAACTGAACTCTCCAACGTGGAGAGTTTGTATGATCCTAAAACTATGCAACCCTGGATAATTGATTTAATCACATATATACCACAATATCCCCCTCTTAAACTTGTTCGTCCCGAACAAACTCTTCGACATTCTGCCCAATATAGCGATGTATTCGATCCACATGAACCACTTTCATCTTGCCTCTTCCTCGTTGAATGCGATAGACAACATCGTTGATGCGTTTTACGACTTTATATGGTCCTTCCCAGTCTTGCTGTAATTTGGGTGATATGCCTTTCCGTCTATGAGGGTTATATAGCCACACTAGATCTCCTTCCTGGAATCCCGTTGTGGTCGCCTTGACATCATACCTCGTCTTCATGCGGTCACTGGCTATCTTGATCTTATCCCTTGTTCTTTGGTGCACGTCCCTAATAATCCGTCTGAGGTCTGCGACATAGTCGTCTTCATTTCTGTTCTCTTCAGACGGCGGTGATCCAAACATCAATTCACTAGGTAACCGGATTGTTCGACCGAAAAGGATTTCCGATGGAGTGTGACCTGTGGTGTTGTGTACTGCACTCCGATAGGCTAATAGAAACATTGGAATTTGCCTATCCCAATCGCATTGCTTGTCGCCAACGACCTTTGATAGGTGTTCATTCAAGGTTCTGTTGAAGCGTTCTACCATCCCGTCCGATTGTGGGTGGAGCGGTGTTGTTCTCGTCTTTTTGATACCCAGTAGCTCGCACACCCCTTGGAAAATCTTGGATTCGAAGTTGCGCCCTTGGTCCGAGTGCAATTCCATCGGTACGCCGAACCTGCTCACCCAGTTGTAAACGATCTGCTCAATCACGGTTTTGGCTTCTTGGTTAGGGATAGCAAAAGCCTCAGGCCACTTGCTGAAGTAATCCATGACAACAAGAATGTAGCGATTACCCTTTTCGGTTTCAGGAAACGGTCCTGCAATGTCAACTGCGATTCTCTCGAATGGCGCTCCAACGTTGTATTGCTGCATTCTGCCGTGAGTTTTAACCCTCGGGCCTTTACTGGCGGCGCAGGTGACACACTTTCTGCACCAATTTTCTACATCGTCCTTGGCGTGCACCCAATAAAAACGTTCTCGCACCTTTTCTAACGTCTTATTCACTCCCAAGTGGCCTCCGGATATTCCATCGTGCAGTTCCCTTAGCACATCACTGACTCTCGACCTTGGCACAACGAGCTGCATCACAAACGACTTTCCATCCGAGCTTTCCCACCTTCGCCTCAAAACACCATCTTGAACTTGAAGCGAGTCCCACTGTGCCCAGTATGCCTTTAGTTCGGGACTTTTATTGGATATTTCCTGCCAATCTGGTTTTTCTTCATGTTCTTTCCAGGCGAGAATTGGCTCGATATCCGGATCCTCTTTTTGGGCGTTTCGCATTTCACTTTCATTCCAACCATCAGTGGGCTCAGCTCTTAGTCGTTGAGTGGATACCGCATCTTTTCCTTCTTGTCGTGCGCAATGTTTGCAATCAGATTTGCAAGGTCGCCGGGACAGAGCATCCGCATTAGAGTGAAGGCTTCCCTTTCGATGCTGTATCTCGTAGTCGTACATCTGGAGTCGTTCAATCCACCTTGCGACTTGTCCTTCAGGATTTTTAAATTGCAGCAACCACTTCAGAGATGCATGGTCTGTGCGAAGAATGAATTTTCGTCCGTACAGGTACTTATGGAAATGCTTTGTTGCCAAGACCAAAGCAAGAAGTTCCCGCCTGGTAACACAGTAGTTCCTTTCCGGCTTAGAGAGCACCTTACTAAAGTAGGAAACAACTTTCTCTTGCCCGTCATGCATCTGCGAAAGGACAGCTCCAATTCCGACGTTACTGGCATCTGCATCCACAATAAATGTTTTTCCTGGAGTAGGGTACACTAGTACAGGGGCCTCACATAGTTGTTGTTTGAGAGTTTTGAAGCTTCTTTCGCATTCACTTGACCATTTGAATTGTTTTCCCTTTTCTGTTAGTTGATGTAAACTCTTTGCGATCCCAGCAAAATCCTTCACAAACCGCCTGTAGTACGTAGCGAGTCCCAGAAAGCTTCTCAGTTGGTGTTTGTCTCTTGGGACTGGCCAATTTTTCACCGCTTCGATCTTTTCTGGGTCGGTCCTTACCCCTTCGGATGAGATGATGTGTCCCAAGTATTTGACATCTGGCCTAAAGAGATGACACTTCTTCGGGTTTAGCTTTAGCTGTGCACTTCGTAGTCTTTGGAACACTTCCTTTAAGTTATTTCGATGTTCTTGAAAAGTTTTGCCGACCACGATGACATCGTCCAGGTAGACCAAACAGGTTTTCCATGTTAGTCCCAGCAAAACTCGTTCCATTAGACGCTCAAAGGTTGCCGGAGCATTGCACAATCCGAATGGCATTACTGTGAATTGCCAAAGCCCGTTTCCTGCGGTGAAGGCTGTCTTCTCACGGTCCTCCGGATGGATCTGTACTTGCCAGTAGCCACTCTTCAAATCAAGTGTGGAGAACCATTGCGCTCCTGACAGTGTGTCCAGTGTGTCGTCAATCCTTGGCAAGGGGTAGCTATCCTTCTTGGTGACATTATTTAGCTGGCGATAATCCACGCAGAATCTATTGGTGCCGTCTTTCTTCTTGACCAGTACAACGGGTGATGCCCACGGACTCTTTGAGCTTTCAATCAACCCTTCATTTTCCATAGTCGAAACCATTTCTGCAACCTCCGTCTGCTTAGCTAATGGTAAACGCCTAGGAGGTTGACGTATGGGTCTTGCATCTCCAGTGTCTATTCGGTGTTGTACCAAATGTGTGCTGCCATATTCGCCATCCTGCGAGGCAAATACGTCTGCAAATTCGTTGATTAATTCCTCTGCCATCGCTCGTTGCTCCTGGTTCAGCTCGGTTTGCCTGAGTATAGTTCTTTTCAACTCGGCTGTGCTACTTGATGGCAAAGATATAGCAGCATTCTCCTTCGACAACTTGGTGATAGCAGTTATCGGTACGCACGCTCCGATCGAATGTCCTTGCTTTAGTTTGATGCTCTTATTTCCCACATTCAAGATTCTTACTGGGACCATTTTGCCTTTCGGCTCAACGAGCATCTTTCCCACGACGTAATTCTGATAATGATTTTTAGAGTCCGGCTCAATCAAATAGAATCGATGGCTCCCAAGATCACCTTCCAGCTTCGCCCAAATTAGTGTCTCTGCGGAAGGTGGTAAGATCTCTTCCTTGTTGACTACTGTCCTAAGGCATGCGGCATTCTCATTCCCGTACACCATTGGAATCTCGACGTTCCTGTACTTAAGTACTTGAGTTCCGATGTCGAGCACTACATTATGCGCCTTCATAAAGTCAACTCCAATGATGCACTCGTCGCATATATCGGCCACTAGGAATACGTGGGTGAATGTTAGTCCTGCCAGATTGATCGTAAGAACAACTTCTCCATACACCTTTGCCGTCGCTCCTGTTGCTGTTTTCAAGCAGTAGCTACTGGTATTGTGCAGCCATGAATCATGGGCGATATCCCTTCTTATAATGGAAGCGGTGGCACCGGTGTCAATGGTGGCCACGCATTTATTCTGGCCAATGTGGACTTCCACTGTAAGACTCTTGTTACTTCGTTTTGTTTGGGAGACTTGGATTTTGATCCTGGGGGCGTCAATTCCAGAAACCAACTTCTGCCCCTCGAAGTTGGTTCTTACACGTTTCCCGCCTGGTAACTTGACGTTGCGCTGCTGGCAGGATAGATGTCATTCCTGCCAGATGCCTCTTCGTTACGTCTCCTAGCAGCGCATTGTGGACAACTGCGTTGTTTAAGTGGAGACCTGCAATCACGCTGCAGATGTCCTATTTTGTTGCAGTTCCAACAACGGACTTGTCCTCCACGCACACTGTTCCGCTCCACGACGTCTGCTCGTTGGCAGGAGCATTCCACGGCTGTCACTTCTCTCACGCGGTGGATTCCTTGAGATGCTTGGTCGGCAGCTTTCATCGTCAGGGCAAATGCTAGCGCCTCAGGAAGGGTTCGTTTTCCAGCCATTCTTACAGCCATTTGCAACTGCCTATCTTCAATCGCTTGGGTAAACGCCTCTACAGCCATTTCGTTGATAAGGTCTTCTCCGGCATTAGGATAAGATAGATGCGCCAACCGTTCGATATCGGCCTGCAACTGCTGAAGTGTTTCGCCCCTCTTCTGGACTCTGCTGCGCAGTTGGACTCTGTATACTTGCTGCATATGGTCATCTCCGAACCGCATTTCTATGGCTTTAACCAAAGCGTCGTAGTTGAGTTGTTTATCTTCTGAGATGGTTTGCAGCAATTCCGCAGCTGTACCTCTCAGTGCCAGCGTGAGTGCAATCGACTTTTCTCCGTCGTCCCAGTTGTTGGTCATGGCAGCTGCTTCAAATTGTCTTCTATATATTGGCCACGATGTTTGGCCATCGAAGACAGGCGGTTGCATCTCTTTCCTTCTAGGGCTGTCTGTAGAAATTTCTCGGACTTTCTGTTTCTTTACTCTCTCTAGTTCTTTCGCAAGATTCTCGATATTGTGTTCAACCTTCTCGAATTGTGCCTCGTGCATATTTAATTTTTGATCGATTATTTCGAATTTCGCTTCTAGAGAATTCTTGAACTCTTCGACAGTGTCTTTTTGTGCGGAAATAATGGAATTCTTCTGTTCTTCTAGAGAATTCTTCTGTTCTTCTAGAGAATTCTTCTGTTCTTCTAGAGAATTCTTCTGTTCTTCTAGAGAATTCTTCTGTTCTTCGAACTTAGAATCCATACTTCTCCTTTGTTCTTCTGCGGAATTCTTCTGTTCTTCAAACTTAGAATCCATACTTCTCCTTTGTTCTTCTAACTTAGAATTCAATCCAAGGAGCAATTCCATCATGGCAGACATGTCAACCCCTGTGCTTACAAGCTCCTCTTCTACGTCGAACGACATGGATTTAGGATCTTTTCCATCTTTTTCGATCGCTTCTTGTAGCCGAAGAATCAAATCACTTTTCCCTCCAGCTGCGGAGAGATTCCGCTTCTCTAGCTCCATTTTCAGCTGGGGTATACTTAGCTCCAGCAATGTACGTGGCATTTTTATTTTTTTTATTATTATTTTTTTTTTTTTTTTCACAGCACTCAGAATAAGTTTTATCCCACTTCTGACACCAATGTAATATTTCGGCTAGGGTTCGAAATGATAAAACGTTATTCTGTTTCTAAAAACACTCTATTTATTACTATTTAAATACAACTTTTAATTAATTCACAAACAATTTCACTTCTATTTCACAATTCAAATCTCTTATCTTTCACTTAGTAAGACTTAGGTCCTTTTCCATCGCTTTCCAAAAATCAACTTATCGTCCGCAGTTTCTCATCCTGTATTTATACTACATTTGTCGGGTTCTAGTTCTTTCTGGTAACTTCTGGTTTGAAACTGGGGTAATAACTGAACTCTCCAACGTGGAGAGTTTGTATGATCCTAAAACTATGCAACCCTGGATAATTGATTTAATCACATATATACCACAATATTATAGGCCTCATCACTTTGCTGAATTAATAAACGGATGTGTCGGGTAAACCATGGCTTATTACTCGGTTTAATGAGCTTAGTTTTTAAGGTCACACGAGTATACTACAGGGTAGTTTTGTTTTCAGTTAAAAACTGCAATTGATCATTTGATGACAGTTGTGCTAATCTCGATATTCGATAGTTTTGTTCAGGCGATTAATAATGAATTTTAAGTCAAGAAGATAAGATCATGCTTCGAAAAAGCAGGGGCAGAGAAACATCACATCACATCACGAAAAATAAATCTAGTAATTTTGCCCCACCGTCAAAAAAGTGTGTAGGAGTGCAAGTGTTGACTGGCCTTAAGTTAAACGTTTCAAAGTGTTGAGTGAGGGAATTCGAACCTAAAAGATTGCGGTTAAAATCGCCACATAAAATTATATTAGGGGAGCCCAACGATATTCACTTTAAAAAAGTAAACAAAGGTGATAGGTTAGTATCCCTGTTTGGCCTATAAATTGCACAAATAAGTAGTCCACCCTCACTGTCCACCAAATCAGCAAACATATACTCGATACTACTTCCATCATCAGATGAAAGTCTTGCTTTGTATTTAACAGTATCTCTAACAAATATTGCCACTCCCTGATGACACGTGGATCACTCAGGCAGCTTCGTAAGGGGCACTGGAGACATTTGAGCAAAATAAGCTAGACCAGGAATTTGAATCACTTTTGAAACGCTGTAACAAGTGTATTGAATCGGGAGGAAATATTCCGAATAAAAACATCGAAAAGTAAACAGGGATCGTGTTTTAGTTATATTTTCTAAAGATAGTCCGAGATATTATTTGCCCCGCTGCGTAGGAGAGCCGTAGGATGAATAATGTCAGTGTATATGAACTCATGCAATTTTTGGCGTATCTATAGTAAGAAATATGCCAATTTTTTTTTAAATACTTGCCATGATATACCATTATGTAAAATAAAAGGTGTTTTTTTAGCTGCATGAGAAGTTTCGATGGTTGTTGTCTATGGTTTGACAGTTATCAATGTCAAACTGTGTTAACATTTCTGTTCAGTACGATTTGAGAATTCGTCATAGATCGCTTAACGCCAGAACAATGCTTCCAAATTGTAAAAACTTACTTTGAAAAAAATAAATCTGTTAGTGAAGTTCATAGAGCTCTTCGTCAACTTTACGATCAACATAGTCGGGCCAGTGAGCAAGCAATTCGTGCAGTTATTGATCGTTTCACGAAGGCAATCCTCAAGCTGTTAACGAGTCACCATTTCATCCATTGAAATTGCCTGTTATGTGCGGTTTACACGCCGGCGGCATCATCGGTCCTTATTTCTTTTGAAATGAGGAAGGAGCTCCTGTTTCACTGAATGGCCAGCTCTTTCGAGCTATGCTGACTGACTTTTTGTTTCCAAAAATTAATCAGCTAAACATCGACGACATTTGGTTCCAACAAACGTTGTCAAGATTTCAACCACACACGGGCTTATTGTCAAAAGAATCCACGATGCGTAAAATGCGCAGGCAAACACTTCTCGGAAGAGTGCAGAACAAATAAACAAATCCCAGCAGTTTTTCCCAATTGCACAGGAAATACTAGAGAGGAGACAGACAAAAAGTCCCACAAAATTCATTCATCCGGACCTAAAGGTGCAATATCCTAGAACCGATGAGCCCAAGATAGCTAAGAGAGTCACAATGAAGCAACCGGTAAAACAAAAGCATAAATCTGCTCAAAAAAACGTTGACGAATCATGTGCAATGAAAAAACCTGTACCCGTCCGTGCGAGTTCATACGCTGAGGTCGCATAACAAGCCAACAAAATAGATTCGGTCACTACAGATCCGCTGACTCAAATTCTCGCAGTCATCATCCTAAACTAGATGAACAAATAAAAATAAAAAAGCTTTTGTTTGAAAAACTAAACAAGCTCGAGTTCGTTGCTCGGAAAAAATCTAACAAAAACGAAAATGAAAAAGTCGACGAAGATTTTGAAATGGAACGCAAATGGCCTTCTGAAAAAAAATCGACGAATTAGAAATTCTTCTATGGAAACACCATATTGACGTATTCCTGATTTCGAAAACCGACTTAAAAAAGGGAATTAAACCCAAGGTAAGAGGTTACTCTGGTTATCACGCGCTTCATCCCTCAGAAAACGCGAGGGGTGGATCCTCGATCCTCGACAATAGAACTTGAATCTATGCAAATAAGTTCAGTTTTCGTAAACATCAATCATAGAGACTATTATATAGCATCTTGTTATTTCCCTCCGAGATATAAGATGGCAGACAACGACCTCGATCGCCTTTTTTTACCAACTTGTGTCAAACTTTATTCTCGGTGGTGATTTCAACGCAAAGCATACATTCTTCGGTTCAAGATGCATTTCGACGAAGGGCAGGCTACTGTACCAGGCAAGTATGAAACCTGACTTGGACTTTTGGACTTGGACAGATTGATGAATGAGGAAACAAACTGGGATGGTTTCAGAAGAAATTGGAAGGGAAATATTGTTTTAAGAGTTCCACTTAAGATGCCGTTGCAAATAGAAGACGAACTTGTCAAGTTCGTAGAAATCATCCAAAGAGATGCGTGGAACAACACTTCCTTTCGAACAAGAGGAATAAAACAAGGAAGGCAAATATACGCGACCGATATGGAAGGCCTCCTACGAGAAAAAAAGAAAGCACGGAGGAGATGGCAACAATCACGTGCACCCCCCTATAAATCCTATTTGAACCGCCAGTCAAATAAGCTAAAGAAAATGCTGCAAGAATATAAGAACCGTGAGACTTCTAATTACCTCCAAGGCTTGACTGCGGACAAGAGTTCCAATTATTTACTCTGGAAAGCCGTGAAGTGGACTAAGAAACCTGATATGTAATTGCCACCGATAAAAACAGCCAACGGCGAATAGGCAAAAGGAGACAAAGAGATAGCGAATTTGTTTGCCGACCACTTAGAAGAAACATTCAAACCGTTCGAAGGATCCGACAGCTACAATATAAAATCCGTATCACTGTCGGAGCTAAAGCAAACAATAAAAAACCTAAAAAATAATATGGCTCCAGGATACGATTTGATTACAAGTGAAATTCTAAAGGAGCTACCTCGAAAACCGTTTGGGAAAAGTCCAAACATTTTGCTCTTGCCGATAATTTCTAAAGTCTTCGAAGTTTTCCTGCTTAAACGTTTAAAACCGAAGAAAGATTGATCCCGGATCACCAGTTCGGCTTTAGGGTCAAACATTCCACAATCGATCAGGTCTATCGGATAGCAAGTGTAATTGAGAACGCGCTAGAGGGAAAAAAGATATGTTCAAGTGCTTTTCGCGATGTATCGCAAGCCTTCGACAAGGCATGGCACGAGGGCTTGAAGTATAGGCTACAACAAATTTTACCGGGAGAAATGAATAGAATACTCGAATCTTATCTACAAAATAGACTGTTTCTGGTTGAATATGGGATTGAATACTCTGAATTCAAGAAAATTCAAGCTGGCGTTCCACAAGGAAGCGTTCTGGGGCCATACCTATTCTTACTGTACACTAGAGACATACCTCTAGATGAAGAGACTGTGGTAGCCACGTTCACGGATGATACAGCGATCGTCGCCACATGACAAACAGTTGAATCCTCGACTGCAAAACTTCAACGAGCTCTGAACAAGATATTTGAGTGGACGAAAAGCTGGCGAATCGTGATAAAGACTAAGAGACTAAGTCAAAACACGTCTATTTCACGTACAGAAAGATAAACAACTTACCTTTATTCATCAACTCGGTACAAATACCATATGCAAACGAGGCAAAATATTTGGGAATGACCCTAGATACAAAACTGAAGTGGAAATCACAAGAAACTTGAAGAGCTCGGAAGATCACCTAAACTAAGCACATATAACAAACTGCTTATATATAAGCAAGTGCTAAAACCTTCATGAATTTATGGCATACAACTGCGGGGTTGTAGGTTAGGTTAGGTAAAATAGGGCGTGCCACAAGACGCAGACACTAGGCACCAGAACGGGCCCATCGCGATCCCCTGTGGGTTAAAACCAACTCCAAAAAGCAGAAAACCTAAACTGTTTCCCTGTTACAGCACCCAATTCCTCTACAGGATCCAAGAAGTCCTTTGAAGTCCGTACCGTCTATTTCCTCTAAGTTTTCAAAGAAATATTTTCGTAAGAATTTCCTTCGGCTGCACGATATTGCCTCACATTCACATAATATGTGTGTTATGTCCTCAACCGCTTGTAGATCCCCGCAGAATCTACAAGCGTTTGTATTTGTTAGTTTTAGTCTCTTTGCGTGCTTCAGCAGTAGACAGTGTCCTGTTAGTATTCCTCCTAGCGTCCTAAGCTCATCCCTATTTAGCTTAATAACCGTCGAGAAGTGGCCATAGAGCCTTTGATACCCTATGTGTTTCCAGGTTCAGCCACCTTATGCTGGCGGTCTTTATGATTTTTTCCTCGATAGTGCCCCTTACTGTGCAGAGGGGTGCTTTGACATTCGCAACCTCACTATTGTCGAGCAGCCCTCCTCTTCTTGCAAGCTCGTCTGCTTGTTCATTTCCTTCTATACCGCAGTGCCCTGGCACCCGGCACAGTCCCACCCTGTTCTGAACGCATAATGCTTTGAACATTGTGCGACAGCCCCTGACTGTGTCAGAGTTAACATTGTTTGACTCCATTGCCTTGAGAGCGGCCTGGCTGTCGGTGTAGACAGCGATATCTCTGCCGGATACCGATCTCATCTGCATCAGCTCAGCCGCCCTGAGGACAGCTAGAACCTCTGATTGGAAGACGCTGCTAGTGTCCGGTAGCCTTATGGAGACTCTTAGTTCCGGGTCCTCCGAGAAGATTCCAGAACTTGTTCCTTCCTCTGTCTTCGAGCCATCTGTGAAAACTGCAATTTCGTTTGATCGTGTCACTGCATTTTCTTGCCAGTCCTTCCTCTCCGGATATAGTATATCACACGGAATATCGAAATCGATTAAGGAAGGGATTTCATCCGTTCTAATAGTATCGCCCGGTAGTAGCTCTTCCAGGATTGTGCCGTGTCCGAAGCTACTGTTTTGGAAAAGACCCAGATTAGTGAGTCGAATCGCACTGTTTCCAGCAAGTTTTTTTTATCTGTAAATCAAGCGGGTCAGGTGTAGAAAGGTGTCCAATGCTGCCGTAGGGGTGGTACAGAGCGCTCCTGTAATGGCTATGGTAGCCGTTCTCTGAACCGCCGCTAATTTTCCGTAAGTCGTGTTCTCAGTTGTTGCTTTCAACCATGCTAGTGCGCCATATGTCAGTATGGGTCTCACCACTACCGTATATAGCCAGTACACCATAGCAGATTTAAGGCCCCAAATTTATCCCACAGTACTTTTACATATGAAAAGAGCATTATATGCCTTTTTGATTCTTTCCGCTACGTTGAGATTCCAATTCAGTTTCTTATCCAGAATTACGCCAACGTACCTCGCACTATCAGAACGGGACAGCTCCATTCCGCCGAGTTTTGGCAGTGTAAATTGCGGTATCTTGTACTTTCTGGTAAAGAGAGCCAGTACCGTTTTGGAGGGATTGACAATGAGACCGCAGCTGCCTGCCCAGGTACAAAGAACAGAACAAAGCGCTTAGAGCAATCGTAAATGCTCCATGGTATATAAGGAGTAGTGATATTCACCGCGATCTGGGAATTGCAATAGTGAAAGACGAAGTAACAAGCTTTGCTCGTAAGCTTCGCACTCGTCTTGTGCATCATTGCAACCAGGAAATAATCCGGAGATTGGACGAGACAAATCTTATGCGGCGACTTCTAACAACAAGACCGTTCGACTTAGCGCCTTAAGAAGAAACCGTATGAAATAACGGTAATAGAAGGTGCCTTCGCTGGAAAGCTATCTACCAAACGCGATAAACTACAGAAGCTTGAGCTACTTTTTAAGGAAACTTAGTCGTAATCTTATAGAAAACGGGAGGTTCTTAAGTGAGTAAGAATCCCACACTACCATGATGGTGGGCGCTGCTATGCCACTGTGGTAGGCAAAAAGTGCTTGTGATTATGCTGCCCGCTGTGGTGGTATGGTGGTGCTCTTGGGAGCGCGTGCTTATGGTGCCTATGAAGGTTTTTACCTACCCACGGAGAAAACAAAAAATTGGTTCCAACAAGATGGCGCCACTTGCCATATAGCACCATCAATTTATTGCAAAATCAATTTGGTGTCAACCTTATTTCCAGAAGTGGTCCTGTTAACTGGCCCCCTCGTTCGTGCAACTTTACTCCTCTCGATTACTTTTTATAGGGCTATGTTAAGTCATTGGTTTTTGCTGACAAACCAGCAACTCTAGAAGCATTTGAAGGCAATATTCAAGCCTCCATTGACGCCATACGGCCAGATTTATTGGAAAAAGTAGTGAAATATTGGACTGATCGAATGGACCATTTATCTCGTAGCCGCGGCGTGCCAGAAATTATATTTGAAAAATAAATAAATGAAATTATCTACCAGAATATAATAAAAAAAAATTCATTCCAACAATATTTCTGTCTTGTATCATTATTTAAAGTTTTCAAGCGAGTATGCTCGCAATACTGAAAATTCACATCTTAGCCTCAACCAAATCCAACGATAGCAGTTCACCTACCCCACCACGCATAGTATTGCCTCTGAATTCGAATCTCACGCATTTATGAATACAACAACTATTCTTCAAAGGCAATGCCTATAAAACGAGACACATACTGGGAGTTAGACATCAGACACTTGTTAGTATTCATCAAAAGTTGAACTCATCAGTAACCAACAAAACTCACCCAACAATCATCATGTTCAAATACGTACGTAAAAGGATACAGGACTAATCTTATTGCAAAATTATTGAAATTTTTTTCTTTAGTTGGTTTTAACCTGCGTGATTGCTGCTGCTTTTGCTAAGCCAGGAATTCTTGCTCCAACTTTGAGCATTGCTGCAGCTCCAACTATTGTGTCATCGCCAACAATTTTGTCAGCACCAACTGTGAGCATTGTTAGGACCGCTCAATTAGCTCCAATTACCTTGGGCACTAGGATCGCTGCTCCATTGCCTCTAACAACTGGATTAGTATCGACTGGATTGATCTCCAATGGACTGATCACCAATGGATTGATCGGTGATAGATTGATTTCTGGTAAAATCATTGGTGGTAAAGTACTGTCTGGAGGATTGATTACTAGTGAATTGATCCGTTAACTATGATTGATTTGAAAATCTCTGTTTGAAAGCAATGTTCCAATAAAGCCATTAAAAGAAAGTTGTATTTTGTTCTTGCAAAACCATTAAGTAGATGCAGTTCTAAAACAAATCATATCGGTAGCGAGAGCCTGAATAGATATTTGTTTATTCGTTCATAACTCACATTCACGTACAAGTGGAACTCCTTGATCAAGGGTAATCAATTTGGGAGTTATAAAGGTATACAACAGTATGGTAGTTTCACAAAGGCCAATATGTAGGTATCTTCGGATACAAACCAAACAAAAAACGAAATGTTATAGTTGTTCGAAGGAGCAAGCAACAACACTTTAGAAAGCGTAACAACGGAGTGTGCACACAAAATATTCAACACCATATCATATGTCTAAAGCTCTACTAAAGAAATTCGAAGATGCAACTTATGTAAAATGTAGGATTCTCCACGAAGATTCACAGAAAAGAAGCACGGGCTAGAAATAAGCCACCAAGCACCCAAAACGGCATGAAGTGGTATACGGATGGTTCTAAAATGAAATCGGGCGTGGAAGCTGGTATACATTTACCAAATACTACCATATCAATAACAAGTGTATTCCAGGCAGAACTACACGCCATTCAAGAATGCGCCAACCGTATCTATAACTTCGGTATCAAAGGCGCAAACATCCAAATGTCCAGCAGCTATATGTAAATGCTCAAAGCTCGCATATCCTTGACTCCAAATCGGTCATCGGTCATGTTCTGCTTCAAAACCCTCCAAAAATGTAGCTTAAGGAACAAGACTAAAATATGGTAGGTTCCTGGGCATGAAGGCATTGATGGTAATGAAAAGGCCGACGTACTGGCCAGAAATATTTCAGAAATAGCTGGGAGCACTCGAAATGTATCTCATTCCACATGGGTACTCCAGGTCTAAGACAGGACAAACGAGCACTCCTGTTCTTTAACAAAACCAACAATGGATGTCTTGATTTAGAACGGCATGATATTAGAAACTTAGCAGGTTACCTAACTAGTCGACTCTTCGCAGTACCGACTTTGTCTTGTAGAAAACGAAACAACTGAGCACATTTATGTCACTGTACAGCCCGCAACGGAATCAGACGGAATACTCTTTTTAAGAAACAACTCAACACCACTGAACTAAGAAATTCCCCTGCTAAAAGTGTTACTTATGTGCTTCATTCGGAAGGTGAAAAACCTACTAGCCTCACCACAGTTCTGATAAACCGGTAGGTCGAAGTATAAGCCAGCGAACACTCCGAAAAGCACCATTACTATGTTCATTCATCTAGCGTCGACTGACCTCAACTACCAAACCTCGTCTGAAACCCCGTTTTGAAGCTTCTTGCCTCCAGTTAAGCGTTCCACGTCGGTTCGTCTTCCATTCTATATCTGCGCATCACCAAAGGTGACGTCTTATTTTGCTGCGTTGTTCCTCCGAGTTAGATGCGAAGAGTCTAAGGCCGTAACATTGGTGCCCATTTGCTCTAGATGTCATAGCTATTTCTACAATGATACTTCTGGTTTCACGATGAGTGCCGCTAGGCACACGCAGCGAGGAAATATGCATATAGAGCGGCGCTGCATAAAAGTACTAGAGCTGCTCACGGACTATGATCAGAAGAGGTAAGACGAACACCGGATTCTCAGGAGTAGAAAGAAGGATCATGATAAGCGGAAATTGAGAGATGCTACTCCAGAAATCATATTCGTCAGATGAAGTAAACATACCACGGATACAAACATCAAACCGAAGCCTGTTGAGACAAACACTGGAACATTATAGCAGAGTCGTGGTTGATGATCAGATGGTTTACAGATCATTTCTGTAAACTGTATAATAGCGATGACGAACCGCATACCACTGTCTGACAGAATGAACCTTTCAACCTGGACGATGAAGACTAACAATTCCGTACACCCGACCTGGATGAAGTGAAGATGGCAATGTCTAAACTGAAGTCTAACAAAGCTGCTGGAGCAGACGGCCTAACCGCCGGGATCTTCAAAGTGGCAGGCGATGACTTGATAGGGAGCATACATGAACTCAACTGTAAAATATGGTCGGACGAAAGTATGCCCGATGAATGGAACCTCAGCATTGTTTGTCCGATTCTCAAGAAAGGAGACCCTCTGAACTGCGCCAACTACAGAGGCATCAGTCTCCTAAAAATCGCATACAATATCTTATCTGCCGTATTAAGTGAACGCCTGAAGCCGTTCGTCAACAACCTGATAGGTCCATATCAGTGTGGATTCAGGCCAGGAAAGTCCACGATCTACCAGATATTCACATTGGAGAAAACCCATGATCTTCAGACCGATACACACCACCTATTCATCGATTTTAAGGCCGCGTGTGACAGCATCTATAGAGACGAGCTATACAGAGCAATATCATTTTGGAATCCCAGCTAAACCCATCCGTCTGTGCAGGATGATGATGGAGAATGCTGCCGACGCTGCTCCATCAAGGTCGGTAAACATCTCATCGAGACCTTTGATGTCCAGAAAGGATTAAGACAAGGCGATGCGCTGTCATGCGATTTTTTCAACATCGTACTTGAAAGAATAGTGCAAAACTCACGAGCAAACACAAGAGGCGCTATCTTTCAAAAGTCCGTCCAACTACTCGCATACGCCGACGATATTGACATAATCGGGAGAAAGCAGCTTAATGTCAGTTGCGCCTTTGCGAGGGAAGCGGCGAAAATATGTTTAGCGCTCAACGGGGGCGAGATTTAGTTAATGCTGCCAAGCAAAACGGACACTTAACAGCGGCGTCTCGGACAGAACGTCACCTTTGACAGATATAACTTTGAGGTAGTTAGGACTTAGTCTACCTAGGCTCCGTTATAAGTTAAGACAACGACTACAGCACTGAGATCAAACGAAGAATAACTCTTGCCAATCGCTGCTTCTTTGGGATAAGAAGGCAATTGAGTAGCAAAGCCCTCTCTCGGACAACAAAAGTTACCCTTTATAAGACCTTAATAATCCCGGTCCTGCTCTATGGCGCAGAGGCATGGACATTATCAAAAATGGATGAGGGTGCTCTTGGCTGCTTCGAGAGGAAAATTCTTCGAGTGATTTTCGGATATCCCTTTACATACATATATTGTTGGGTCGAATACTTGTATTTCCCACATCGGGATTTTGAGAAATTTTTAATTGTAATTTTAGTCTACATAAAAGACCTATACCTCCACAGTTGTACGATGAAGTTCTTTCTACTGCAGTGAAGTACAAAACGATAAGAAAGAATTCGAAGAGGAAACAAATTTGGCATAGTTTTTCCGTGATTCAGTTCATCTGCCACGACCATGGCTTGAACGGCTTTAAATGGGCTACTGGGTATTTAAATACCCAAAGCAAAATCTATACCGATATGTCAACACGCCTGGCTGTCACACCTGGTCAAATGACAATGGATATTTAAATACCCGACAGCCATGGGTGTGTACGATTAAAGAATTTGTTCGCTGTATTGAAAAGTTTCATTTGGACTGAATTAAAGGCCCATTTAAATTGAATTTTTTTATTTAATTGGGAAACTATGCTGTTTACTGATTATTAAGATTTGGCAATCTTCGTTTGATCTGGGGCAACACCTTTGTGGTGGTAAAGCAAGGAGCAGGATGCAAGTACGCCTGGCACTTCAAACAACCCATTTCGGTCTTGCCACTGCATTTCTTACAGCGATGACGAGTATTAAGTTTCCCAATGAAATGATCGGTACGATAGTAACGCATTGCCAATTTTCCTTTATTTTCGATCAGACAGTTTCGCGCGCGCCATTGGCGTATGGTTCAAGAAATTTGATAGTAATATCACGACCTGAAAAGATAAGAATGAACCATTGGACGAAATTTGTATAACTTACCGCATTATCGTTCTAACACACCGCAAGTAGATATAAAATTGTTCATTTCGAAATAAAAGTCAGACGTCCCGCTGAGCTTCTTTCGAATTTCCTTGATATTCATCAAGGGGGCATGATTGGTTCGATTATCGCGCACAGTTCCAAAGGCGAAGAATCCATCGTTTAACAAACGAGGCATTAATTGGTGACTAGTAAAAAAGTTGTCAAACGTCATAGTGGACTTGGCTCGGTCCTCCAGATGCAATAAAAGCGATAGGACAACACTTTCTCCCAGCCCGAATTCTGGGTCATCCTGTTCCGCTGCACCAGCCCAATGGAATGAATTGGTACAAGTAGCCTTCTGTCGACGCCAAACACCAATACTTGTACTCGGACCGAATGGATTTTCGTTTTATGAACATTTTGCACGAATGTCGGCCGTAATAAGCAATCATTTGTTCATCAATCGAAAGCTTGTGAGAGAATGCAACGAATTATAGGAATTTCTTATTCAATAAATCGTTCAATGGTCCGACTTTCGGAAATTTGTTTTTCGGATCTAATGCTGAGTTGTTGCACACGTGAAAGAATTGTTTGACTCGTCTGAATCTGTCCCTCGAAATTCATTCTTTTATCAGCACGCATCTCAAAGACCCCTTATTTGACCAATAACCTTGTATTTGCGGCAACGTGTGGTAACCGGTTATATACTACACTCCCAAAAATGTTTTAATTTCGCTAATTGATGTAACGAATGATGGACAACTGTTGGCCGCAGCATATTGGTTGGTGGAAGTGACCAAAAGGTTCAACACCTCGGCATCGATGAATATTTCCCAAACGTGAATAGGATTCATGGCACCAATCTGTTTATACAACGCTTTGTATGACGTGGATGTAACATCGTTTGGTATCTTATCGAATTGACAATATTGCCTCCTAGACCATTTTGCCATTTTGATTTCATTGCTTCAGGCGTATCATATTCTTCTTCGGCATCCGTATCATCATCCTCACAGCCCGATAGCATGTGTTCTTTTGCATCATCGTAAACACATTCAATTTCGAATTGCTTGGCAATCTCACGAGGCAGCTCCGGTTCATCGCGCAACAATTGAGCATTGTCGTCTAATTCCTCGTTGTCACTAAGCATCGACGGCATCGGTTGGCGTTATGATATTTTCAGCGGTGTCTGCATGTTGGCCAAAGTTCGCTTTCCCATCAATATTTCCATCAGACCAATTATAAACAATAGCTTGCAGCTCGGTAGCAAAAACTTTTTGTCGCCGAATCATTCGGAATCAAAAAAATTCAAGTTTTAGCATTTATGTACAATCCGTAACTAACACCAATAAACTGATTTGTTTTCTATTCTATTCTTGCGTACACATTTTCTAGCCGATTTCTTCGGATTAGCTGAAGAACTCATTCTAACGAAGTATGCCACGATGAATGGTTAATGTAAAAGTGAAAACATCACACCATTGCCTGTCGGGTATTTAAATGCTCACGTCATATCTCAGGTATGGGCGCGTGTAATTTTTTTATATATATAAACTTCTGTGGTCCCCAGGACACATATTTCAAAAAAAAAAAAAAAAAGAAACATGTGTTGCCTGGTAATTTTCAAAACACTTTTTTGGGCAGTTGCAAATCTAACATGAAATGGAGACGGGTAGTAATCGACCTAACCCTAGCCTATCCCTTGGTATGCTTTGAAGATTAACAGACAGGAAGAGCCATACGGCAGCGTTTGGCTATCGAAACTTTTAAATAAATTAAAATGTGGACAACCTATGCCGAATCAATAGAGAAGTAGCTTCTTGGTTCCATTATACAAAGGAAAAGGCGACACTCGAGAATGCAACAACTACCGTTCAATCAAGCTTATGTCACACACAATGAAAATCGTCGAAAGAGTCTTAAACGAACGTCTTCGGCAAATAATAAAGCTCGATAATAGCCAGTGTGGATTTGTTGAAGGAAGATCGACGGTGGACGCTATCCAAAGCCTACGAATAATAATGGAAAAGCACCGAGATTCATCTAAGGATTTACACATGGTATTTATCGACCTCGAGGAAGCATTCGATCGAGTGCCTAGGGATCTCATATGGGCCGCGCTGAGGTCTCAAAACGTACCGGAAACGTATGTTAGAATAATACAAGACATGTACGGAAACGTGAAAACTGCGGTTAAAAGCTCTGCTTGACTAACGAGAGAATTTCCAGTTAATATCGGAGTGCATCAAGGAAGCGTACTTAGCCCTTTCCTCTTTAACGTAGTATTCGACTATCTTTTAAAAGACTGCATGCGCGAAGCAAATATAACGCCAATTCTCTTCGCTGACGACGCAGTTATACTTAGCGATAACGTCGAAGACTTACAGATCGCCTTAGATTCATGGAGAAATGCGCTAGAGAGAAACGCGTTTAAAATAAGTCGTTCAAAGACGGAGCATTTGACGTGCCCATTTGCGCATCCGTTGCGACCTGTTCCGGATATAATGTTAGACGGAATAGTTCTTCCGAAAAGCACTATCTTTAAGTACTTAGGATAAATCGTTAACATGGAAGCGAATTGTGACGACGACGTTAACCACAGAGTGAGTGTGGGATGGATGAAATGGCTGGAAAATTCGGGAATCTTTTGCGACCGAAAATTACCACTTAAATTAAAGGGAAAACTCTACACCACGGTTGTTGGACCAGCTCTTATATACGGTTGACAGTGCTGGACAATGTACGAAGCGTTTAAAAACAAAATGACGGCAGCGGAAATGAAAATGTTAAGGATGTCTAGTGGAGTCACTAAACGCGATTGCATTAGATCTACGCATATAAGAGGAAGTCTACATATAAAGAATTCGGTAACCGAACAGCTTGACAACATAGAATCAGCTGGTATTGCCACGTTCAAAGAAGATCTGCGGAAAATCCGGTTAAAAAGGCACTATCAACTACGGTCACTCCAACTGTAAGAAAACGAGGTCGGAAAAAGAATTCCTGGATTTCTCAGATGGCAAAGGCGCAATAACGCCTGGAGCTAACCACTGAAGCGATCCAGGACCGAGCATTATGTAGACGCGTTCTGCGGTCTGCGACATTAGCCAACCCCATAAGCGGAGTAGCAGCGATGCAGTAGAAATGGGAAACTCGTTACGCATAAGTTCGTATAACGAGGAAAGGGTTAATAAAAGGATAAGAAGAAGAAGAAGAAGAGCCATACGATGTTTCCAAGTCAGACCATGACGCCTGGTAACAAAATTGTTTTCTTTGTAAACTTTTCTTTATATGTTATTTGCGACAGACCTTCTGCATTTACCTTAATTATTAAGTAAGCTTTCTTTGCTACTATTTCGTTTGTATCAAGTTTCACTTTCAAAATACGAGAAATTATACAAAAACACGTTGACTGCCGCGTGACCAGACGGTGTATTACGCAAATCTTACCCAGGGGGTGGTTTGTAGCATCGGTCAGTTAGAAGCTTTAAGTAAGTACTAAGTAATATTGTTTTTGTTTCTCCCTTGACACCTCGTAAAAAGCTTTTTTTCCTCAATAGACTTAATTTGTATTTTATTTCATGGGAATGACACGTAAGTAATAGTAAGATGGGGGAATCCTCTAGCAAGAGCTGCAGAACGTTGAAACTGTGTTTGCTTTTTGTGCAGTTGCTGATGAGTTGTTATAGCAATTTAGACATCTTTTTCTAGTTTTTCGATTTATGGTGTCTTCAGTCTGAAAATCTCCTTAAACGTGCCTGTCGGAAGATGGTGATGGTGTCGGATCAATCTTTATCCCACGCAGCCTTTCACATATCATTGAAGAATTGTCATGTCATGTTCTTCTGCTTTGGATTAAATTACTTAAGCTGGCATAACATCTGTGGAAAGCATGAATTCACCACCGTATTTTTTCACCAAATAAATCAACACCCTTCTTAGCGTGATAATACTCAACGTGCGATAATTATTCGCCCAGTTGACACCTTATCGAGTCCATGCATCGTCACAGGACTTCACACTTGACCTTCTATTTTGCTACAGAAATTGCAGAACTAAGCAATCGCAGTGACTGTGGCGCAAGATATTATCTCCTCACCAACTCCGAGGTTTAGATAGGAGAGACCCCAAGTAGGTATGAAAAACTAGATAATTAGGTACTCCACCATCTGAGACCGGTATTAACCCTATTTTTGACCGTTTTCACTCAGCTCTTCTTTGGCAGATACAATGGCACCGAGATTCATATTATATTCGGAGTCGATCACAACAGCTTGAGGTTTGTCTGCACACTTTATGAAAAATTGTGCGCAAAGGTCTGGGTTTCAAGGCTTGAAATCCAGCTCATGTAAGAACTGAAGCGAAATTACCATTGTCTGCTTCGAAATCTAGGTGAATGAGCCAAAAAGATACAAGCTATATTGCCATGATTAATGACTTTTTCGTTTCCTGATGGAATGGCAGGAATGTGGGATATATGTGATTCAAGCAGGATGGTGCTACGTTCCATACAGCGAACGAAATAATCAATTTACTGAGGCAACCATTCGACAAACACAAGATCTTCTGATATGAAATGGCTGTTCAATGAAATTTCATTTATTTTGTTCTAAATCAAAATAAATACCTACTGGCTTAAAACAGAAATACCCTTTATACGAGTATACCTGTACAGCATCCCCCTATGTATGTATGTATTTATAGTATTGTTACGCGATCCGTAAGACTTCTTTAAATCGAACTTCTCCGATCCGAGCAATTAGTGCTCGGAAGCACCTACTTATTGCGATTCTGTTCCTTAGCATTCCGGTGAAAAAAGAAAGTTCTAAGGCAGCGAACTTAAGTACGTTATTTGGCAATATATTTCATTTTACAATAAAATAGACTAGGAACAAACAAATCCCGAGTTGTTGAATCTTTTTGGCTTAACCAACCAGCTTTCCTGATAGTAAACTGCCTGATGATAAGCCATTAGAGACAAGTCCACCAGAAACCAATCCACTAGACACCAATCCACCAGATACCAATCCACCAGACAGTAATCCACCAGAGATTAACCCATTTGAAACCAATCCACTTGATACTAGCCCACCAGAGAGTAGTCCACCAGATACCAACCCTCCAGATAACACCTTTCCAGTAACAAGGCCATCAGAAACCAAACGATCAGCAACTAATCCATTGGAGATCAATCCAGTAGACAGCAATCCACTGCTAATAGGCAATGATGAGACAATTCCTGTACCCAGACCAATGGGTGAAATCAAACCAGAACTAGCAATTCCAACCGATGGTGCCGATACAATGGTGGGTGCTGAAACAACAGCTGGTGCAAGAACTCCAGGCTTGGCAGCAGCACTGGCGAAAATGCAGAAAAGAGCGAACTAAGAAAGGAAAATAGCAATCAAATATTAGATGTAAATGTTTTCTAAAAATTGTATCTTACATATGCGAACATGATTGAGTGAAATTTGAGCTTGTTCTCGTGTTAACTGATGGCAAGTGTATGATGGTGGTCTGGAGGTTTGCTTCGTATTTTATAGGCCGCTCTCTCATTGGATTTTGATACACATAATGCAGAAAACTAAACCACTGGCTCTAATGCAGTAAAGTGTAGAAGCTTACATTACTGCATTTGCAGCACAATACCCGTAACTTTATTGTGAAATATTCACTCCAACACCCTTTCCTTTCTATTTCTCTATCTTTGAACTGTAACAGATATCCAAAGTGTTGGTGGTTTTGGTTGCACAGGTTAATCTTCAATTGGTTGAATTTCAAGATTGAAGATTCACCGCTTACTAGCAATCCAATCGAAATTGAACTCGCTATCACAAAAATATCTTTCGAAAAGGACGAAGAAAATGGATTATGCAGAGGCAAGCCTTGGGCAGGTGTGGCAAGGCAGGGTTTGTCCGCTTCTCTTGTTATCAGAACTGAATAACTAACATGCTATTTCTTATTTCAACATTGGCTTTGCTGTAAGACAGTAACTTATATGATCTTTTGTACTGTATCCAATAATTGACCAATTCCAAAACTTACTTATTTACTTTAATTGGCGCTACAGTCCGGGGTGAACCTAGGCCTCAGTCAAGAAGCTTCTCCAGCCAGCTCAATCCCTTGCTAGCTGCCTTCAGTTTCGCACGGTTAATTGACAAAGGTCCCCTTCTATATGCGTACGCCACCTGCTTGACAATCTTCCTCTACAGCGCTATCGGTCGGAAGAGGATTCGAAGATTTCTCAGACCAGAGCGTTGATGTCCTTCCGATTTACAAGACCCAGCTATATCAGTCGTTAGAATTTCACTCCTCCGGCTAAGTCTACATCGCTGCAAAGCCAGCACAGCTCGACGTTGTAACTCTTGCTCCACTCCCCGTATAGGCAGATTAACCGAAATCACCGGAAAGGTTGTTCCTCTCAAAGCGGTCAAAAGCACTCTTATCTTTGTTTGAAAAAGTCTATTCCTCCGCAGTATAGAGCAGCACTGGAAGGCTTTATACTCGCATAGAGTCACTTTCGTTGTTCGTATAAAGTCTTTGCTAGTCAGTTGCTTTCTTAAGAAGCAGCGATTGGGAAGAGAATCCTGAGGCACCTCTAAATTATATTTGTCGAGGGTGACGCTCTGCCCAAGACGTCGGTGTTGGGTGCGATTTGGGGCTTACAGCATGTACTTGGTATTGAGTATTAGGGCGGACTTTTGAAAGATTGTTCCTTTTGTATTAGCGCTTGAATTTTGCACTGTTTTTTTTAAGAATGATGTTGAAGACCTTTCCTCTGAAAATTCAAATCGGACAAGACAACAGTATCGTGGTGCTTATTTTCTGGAATGTATCTATATTGTTCTAGATATGGTTTCACTTATATTCCTAATTTGCAGATGCATAATACAAGTCAACAGAATGTCGGAATGGCTTGCAGAAGCATCAACTAAAAACATTTGCTTATAACCAAAGTGCCCGCCACGACCAGAAGAAGGAAATAGTTTTTTTTGTTTAAACTTCTCTTGACTTAGATTTCACAGCAAACGAAAGTTCTTCTGAGGGCCAATTCAAAAGATCTTGACAACTTTCGTTCCTCAGGTTTAATCCCACTTTCCCCTTAAATTTTTTTTTGCAGGACAACGGGGAGTTGAAGCTTTTGTGCTTTTACTGTAGTAATTTAAAATTCTTTGGAAGTCCATTCAGGTCTTAGAAATACATTTAGTGTATGTTTTCATGTCGCTTTGCAAAAATTTGTGACTCAAAAACTTTTATTGTCACTTGTTGAAGGGTACGAGTATACTGGGAGTGGAAAGAAGAACACCATACATACCGTACATATGATCTAAATTTTTTACATTCCCATACATTGACATAGTTGACACTTGGCACAGTGCAAATAAATCGCTTACATAACTGCAGGTTGCTAGATATTTCAATTTCAATCAAAAATTGGGCATTTATTGTGAAAGAATGGTACATTATGTTTTATTGGAGGTATTGTCCGTCGCTAGCCATTACTTTTTCGAAACCTTTCTGACAGCGTGTGGATATTGCGCCGGAATCATCTTCTGAGACTATATTCGAATCCACCCAATTCTTGGTATCTATATATGATGTGAGGTGGTGCTGAGATAGGCCATTTGCTATCTATGGGAATAAGTGATAATCAGAACGCGCTTACGGCGGGTGAGATATGACTCCCAGTTGAGTGATTTCAAGTAAGTTTTGATCGCCGCTACAACATGTGGACGACCAATATCATGCTGCAGAATAATTTTGTCGTGTCTGCAATAGTAGTGGGCAGGTTTCTCCTAGAATGCTCGGCTCAATCTCATCAATTGTGTTGGACAAAGAGTCCCAGTAATGGTTTCGATTGATTTGAGCAACTCATAATACACGATACCAGGCTAATCCCAACAAATACATAATATGAGGTTTCTTCCATGAATATTTCGCTTTGCCGTCGATGTCGGAGCGAGGCCACGTGGTCCCCATAATTTCCTCTTCCTTGGGTCGTCGTAGTGGATCTATTTTTTCATCACCAGTGAATATACGATGCAAAACAACCTTTTCGCTGATGTCTGGCAAGCAGCATTTCACATGTGCAAAATCGGCTTTCAATGGTTCCCGACTTATATCCATACGGAACCGAATTTCATTCTCACGGATTTGAAATGATGTCATATTGTCCGTTTAGTCACTCCTAATGTACAAAATTGAAAATTCTTTTTGTATTTGACAAAAATTTTCCTGCTTCATACACGCTCGGCCTTTCTTCACGTCCTTCGTCTCCGACATTCTTAAACTTTCGAAACCACTCATGACAACATTTTTCACTTAAATGGTCCCCACTATATACTTCTTCTAAAGAAGTAATTCAAACGTTCCCGCAAATGATGCTTATTCGACATATTCGTACGATCGTATGTGATGCTGATACAAAATTGCTATTACTTTCAGATTATGGTGTTGACAGATGTCCAACCTTACGAGATGACATTTTACATCTGAAAGTTTCAACTATAACTTACCGGTGGGGCCATCTTTTATCAAACGGCGGAAAGTTACTTAAATTAAATTAAATAAAACTAATTGATTAGGGTTTGAACGTCGGGTAACCCTAAGGGATGAAATTGACTATTAGCGATACTTTGCGTAAGGAGCCGTAGACACGACCTAAGACAAACTTGATATGGTTATAACACGCGAGAGTCCAGTTTATAACAAAACTAAGACCGGTGGCATATTACACAATATTTATTTTCCAACCAGAAAGATAAATATCTGACACCAGACTCAGATTAAAACATTTCTTGAGAATCGATACAACCTGGTATTTGCAGGGATTTATTTGCATTTAATTGAGGCACTAGATCGACAATATTATATACAGCCCTATCACAGAATCCCTCATAATAAAGTTGCGAATTCCGATCTACGATACGAATACGAAAAAATGTGTACGAGTATCATAAAATTCGAATGTAACCGCAAAAAACATTGCCGAACTTAACAATTATATTCGAAATTTCGACATCAGCTGCTTAACGTCTAAGTAAAGTAAAATCGGAAAAGTACTGTAAATAAATTACAATCGTTGTTTTGTGTATTTTGAACAACAAAAATTGGCTAGAAATGGGTGCATTTGCAATTGTTGCTAGTGAGGAGGAGAATATTAAACGCAAGGCCAATGTCTATTGGAATTCATGGAAACATCTGGTTGCAGCTTCCACTGAGTTTTCACCAAGCCACGGGTCTTCTATATGGTCTATAATTGTTGATGAGTTTTGAAGTTCGAATGCGGATATTCCTTCGATTCCGGCTGCAGAGGTTTCTAATCCTGTTAATTTTATGACGGCTTCTTCAAGTCTGGAAAAAGAATGCATTCGGAGAGGGCTGCCTGCGGTACCGTTGCATACCTTTTTATTTTCCGACAATTTTCTTTTTATGATGGCCTTCCAATCCAACCAAATCTAAGTGTATAATGGAATGTTATTATTTAGTTATCCATAAGGTTTTGGTGAAATATCACTTTTGAACGATACTTGCGATCTTAAAACCAAAATATAGAACACTCTCATTCTCTAACTAACTTTTTTTTCTTTGAAGGAGGTCCGAGGGTGTTAAGATCAGTCCTGAGTTGTTCCCAGAAAGCGTTTACTTCTTCTTTTGGGCTCTTTGTAAATATTTGAGCAATTTGAGGATTCTACAAAAGCAGCTCCACCATTCTTTAGTACTGCAATTTATTTGTTTACATTTTTTTTTTTAATGAACAAAAAAATAATTATTTTTCCATAATGTAACAAACAAACTATCGGTTTTTGCATTTTGAATCCTTTTTGTCTGCGCACTACGTAAAATAAAATCGTTCATAGATTTAAATGTCAAATACCACTTTCTACAAATTTCGAAATTCGTAGCAAAAATTTCCACTACGACGGATAGTTCTTTCGGGGCTCGTAGCAAAATTCTGAATATGACGGATTCTGTGATAGACACACGGACATGAGCATCATCTACCTTAAAAAAAAATTTGATGAATTTTTGCATCTTTATGGTAGACCGCTAACAAAGATACAAAACAAAACAGACCCCAAAATGGATCGCTAAGGAACTCCATATTTTTTTTGATGACTTTAGTTTCGAGAATGTACGAGTATTTCCAATGACAATTCTCTGTGACCTGCCCATTAGAAAATCCCTCAACGTATTAACAGCTCTATCACTAAAATCAAAATAGTTCTTCAGTTTGCAGCACAAGATATCGTGGTGTTAGGTACAGATCTCTTATCAAAATCTTTTCGAATATCATCAACAACGTTGTCCATTGCCATGGAGCAGCTATGCCCCGCTCTGAAATCTCATTGAGGAGGATATCATAACTCGTTCTAGGAAAGATGAGTAATATTTGTGAAGTGGGCTATTTTTTTTTTTTAAATTTTGATAGACACGGCAAAATGTTGATAGGATGAAAGTCATTATCGGAAACAATGACTGTAGTAGTCATACACGTGCTCGTTTCCAGGCCTGAGGAAAAACCAAAATCATGATACAAAAGTTTATAATGTTGTGCGTCAATTGAATTAATATTTAAAAATGAAATTAATTTAATAAATAGCATTGACACACCGCGTCGTCGCCAACAGCATTGGGCTATATTGAGCTAATGGTAGATTATATCTCACTTCCCGTTACCACTTTCAAATTCGAAACTGTTAATTGCTGTATTGTCCTGTTAAAAGAAGTTATTGGGCTGAACCGTGGACGCAGGTACATAAAATATATATCTTATTGCTGACACCAATTTGACACAGATTTCTCCACAGCATCTTCGAAGGCAAGGATGTATTCAACTTCGCCGAATAGAAGCTGCGCTAAGAGTATAGAGTATAATTTTATATACATATCGAAGGCGAAAAATGATAGACCTTGTTCGGAGATGGAGTCGAGAGTCAGGCACTATCAAGCAAGCTTGGTGTTTCGGACAAAATCCCGAAGTAGGCGTGACCAAGAGATTCTTCTGAGTAAGTCAGTATTAAAGTTTCCACAAATAATCATATTAATGTACTATATGGTGATAGAATTGAAATATGAGAGAAGAAAACTCCAGCTGAATATTGTCTATTAGGGTTTCAGCAACACGCAATAAAGCACTTGTTTCATCTGTCATGTACATATTTCACTGATAAGTGAAACCTCCCAATTAGAAGGCCAAAATAAAGACGTTCTCAGAAGTTTTACGAATAATATGTTACCAATGCTCATGGTATATATGTGAGTAGTGTAATCTGAACAAGAACAATACATTAGTTATTCCATATCCAAAGATAATACGGGAGTTCAACCGTCATATAAGTATCGATAAAAAGCCGCAAATGAACCATGCGTATTATTTAATGGACCTTAACGTAATTTATAAAAATGATATTCACTCCAGAAACAAGAGTCTTGTATCTTTGCAAATTTAGGTTGAAGTTGACTGAATTATTATGCAAGAAAGGTTTACCAATCTCAAAACGCGGTCGACATGAACATGATAGTTCCCATTTGAAAGGTCAGGATCAGCTTAAGTAAGACATTCCAAAGATGTCAAATTGAAATACCCAAATTTCAAAGTTCTTACTCAAAAGTATTTTGTACAAAACAATATTATTTTTATAACTTATATACTGTATACGAGTACAAAATGTACCAAGAAATATTATAACAAAAAAAGTGTTAGAAACCAAACCAAAATAATGCTTATCTTAGACTTTCATCAGTGCACATTGTGGTATACACACAGCATAAATGTCAGCTATTTTTACAATAATATAAAAAATATAATTGTCGGTTAATTTTAAATACTTTATCTCGTATATAATGGCGATTAGTTATTAAATAGTTTTTTCACAAATTTTAATTTAGTTGCGCATTTAGGAGCTTGAAAACAAAGGAAACTATAAATTTAGTGAGTTTTGTTGAAATTTTATTTTACTTCTCAGTTAAATAGACTAGGAACAAACAAATCCCGAGTTGTTAAAACTTTTTGACTTAACGAATCAGCTTTCCTGATAGTAAACTGCCAGATGATAAGCCATTAGAGACAAGTCCACCAGAAACCAATCCATTAGACACTAATCCACCAGATACCAATCCACCAGACAGTAATCCACCAGAGATTAACCCATTTGAGACCAATCCACTTGATATTAGCCCACCAGAGAGTAGTCCACCAGATACCAACCCTCCAGATAACACCTTTCCAGTTACATGGCCATCAGAAACCAAACGATCAGCAACTAATCCATTGGAGATCAATCCAGTAGACAGCAACCCACTGCTAATAGGCAATGATGAGACAATTCCTGTACCCAGACCAATGGGTGAGATCAAACCAGAACTAGCAATTCCAACCGATGGTGCCGATACAATGGTGGGTGCTGAAACAACAGCTGGTGCAAGAACTCCTGGCTTGGCAGCAGCACTGGCGAAAATGCAGAAAAGGGCGAACTAAGAAAGGAAAATAGCAATCAAATATTAGATGTAAATGTTTTCTAAAAATTGTATCTTACATATGCGAACATGATTGAGTGAAATTTGAGCTTCTTCTCGTGTTAACTGATGGCAAGTGTATGATGCTAGTCTGGAGGTTTGCTTCGTATTTTATAGGCCGCTCCCTCATGGGATTTTGATACACATAATGCAGAAAACCAAACCACTGGATCTAATGCAGTAAAGTGTAGAAGCTTACGTTACTGCATTTGCAGCACAATACCAGTAACTTTATTGTGAAATATTAACTCCAACACCCTTTCCTTTCTATTTCTCTGTCTTTGAACTGTAACAGATATCCAAAGTGTTGGTGGTTTTGGTTGCACAGGTTAATCTTCAATTGGTTGAATTTCAAGATTGAAGATTCACCGCTTACTAGCAATCCAATCGAAATTGAACTCGCTATCACAAAAATATCTATCGAAAAGGACGAAGGAAATGGATTATGCAGAGGCAGGCAAGGTAGGGTGAGTCCGATTCTCTTTTCACAAGGACTGTTTTACTTACATATTACTTCTTATTTGATCGTTGGCCTTGTTGTGAAAAATCTCGTTAAAATCTTAGCCTCATTCGGAAGGAACTGTTCAATATTTACTCATCAAATAAAGCAGCTTATCAAGTCCCCCTGGGCATACGAATTTTCCTACTCCGCATTTCGATGAGGATATCTTTCACTTCGGAAGAGATTTCTTGCTATGCCATGCTATACAGCCATTTGATTGTCTCATGGAAAAAAGGAAACAGGAAGGTGTCAGAGCAAAAATGGACATAGGACAATCTGGCAAGACACAACAAAAGTATTAATTACTACTACTGGTCCTCAGCCAACAAGCGTCTCCAGCCAGCCTTCACTAGCTGCTTTCAATGGACTGAACTCACCTTCAAGTTTTTCTCTATTGTACTGTCCCTTAGCACGGACCCATATCTTGGCTACAACAAAGTAGTTGTGCGATTCGTCGTTGGCTTCTTGGAACGTGCGGACATCAAAAATACTGGAGCAGTGTCTTACTTTAATTTCAATATGGTCAATCTGATAAATGGTTGATTGATCAGGAGTTCCCCAAGGCTCCTGGTTAATATAGAGATGTGGGTACTAGCTACGACAATGTTGCGCCTCCCCGCAAAGTCGAGGAACATGATCTTTTATCGGTGGTGATGTGGTGCAGGCTACATCTTCCGGCGGTACTATCGAAGGTGCTTACTTACTTACTTTAGGTGGCGCTACAGTCCGGGGTGGACCTGCGCCTCAGTCAACAAGCTTCTCCAGCCAGCTCGATCCCTGGCTAGCTGCCTCCAGTTCCGCACGCTAAGTTGGCTGAGGTCCTCTTCCACTTGCGTGCGCCACCTGAGCCTTGGCCTTCCTCTACTGCGCTGTCCCTCGGGAGCGGATTCGAGGACTTTTCGGACCGGAGCATTGGTGTCCATGCGCTCTACATGATCCAGCCATCTCAGTCTTTGCTCTGGTCTGGTCTTTTTTTGCAGTGCGCATTGCGTGCTTTTTGCTTAGCTGGATGTGCTTGCCGGCATTCATCACCGAACCAGAGGTTTCGTTGTGGTGGACGAGTGAAATCTATCACATCAGAAGCGGCATCTCTGATGATCGTTGCCATCCGCAGTTCTTAGATAATTTTATAAATAAAAATATCTCTGTGTATTCTTAATGATACATCCTTCCCTCAATGTTAAAAATTTACAATTTATTTATACCTTCATAGTTGTGTTTCTCATCGATCGACAACAAAAGAGCGGAAATTGTATGGAAAATGCAAATAAATCGATTTCTTTAGTTTGATGTTGGACGTTACAGGGTTTAGTACGAGTATGTTGTCCATTAGCATCGCATCGAATTAGTAAGTGCCAATACTCAATGTCCTGTCCCCATGTACTGTATCTTAATAAATTACTCTTGTCTACCGTCTGAAGTAAAGTAAACTAAGACGCATACGATATCACTCCTTTTTTCTTCAATGACTCGCAGAACTTAAGTTATAGAAATATAGTCGACATAAGACCTCATTAAACTATGCAACTGAATGCCGTATATATAATATACTATAAGTATACGTTGGAGCATAATTTTTATTGCCAAAAGCGAGGTACATATGTGGTTACTGGCAAATTGACAATACAAAATTTATTGCAAAGTATCTGATTCTTCTTTTGGCATGGTTTTGTTGTTTCAAGGCCATAAAAATCATTAATAATCCACCATTTTACTTCATAAGTTTGCTGTTGTTGTGGCGTTAAATATTATTGTTCCCGGTCCTTAACCTCAGAAATATGCAAAATGTTTAAATTCATCTAATGACTCGTATCTGTATTGTTACTGCGCATCTTGTGAAGAAGAATATTAAGTCATACTCGTATTAATAAACTTAGAAACGTCCTGAAAGAATGCGTCACCACGTGGAAACCTACCCTTAAATTCCATGATTTTATATCTTTATCTTATATATATAAAAGAAAGTTGTTGTCCCTGAATCTCAGATTGACAAGCCCTTCTACATGGCTAATCCTTATAAAAAAAAAACCCAAATCCGAGCTCTCATGTTTTAAGGTGCCAGAATGTCGGGTGTGTCGTTTTACAGACATCCCATTTGCAGAACCCAGAAGGAAATTGGAAACGGTAATGCTTTAAGTGGAAAACTGTGTATATGTCGGAAGGACCTTATGCATCTTATTCATATCCTAGTCCTTTTTCCTTTTCTTATCAAAATGAATATATATTTCTAGCAAGAAAGAGTACTGAAAACAAAACGAACAGATACCACTTCGTACGAAAATATTTACTGGTACAACTCAATGGAAACGAAATTCATGTAAAAGTAAAGATTTCGCCATATTATTACTTCATAGTGTCGCGCACGTAGTTACTTTGTTATTACATTAGAGCCAGTGGTTTGGTTTTCTGCATTATGTGTATCAAAATCCCATGAGGGAGCGGCCTATAAAATACGAAGCAAACCTCCAGACTAGCATCATACACTTGCCATCAGTTAACAAGAGAAGAAGCTCAAATTTCACTCAATCATGTTCGCATATGTAAGATACAATTTTAAGAAAACATTTACATCTAATATTTAATTGCTATTTTCCTTTCTTAGTTCGCCCTTTTCTGCATTTTCGCCAGTGCTGCTGCCAAGCCAGGAGTTCTTGCACCAGCTGTTGTTTCAGCACCCACCATTGTATCGGCACCATCGGTTGGAATTGCTAGTTCTGGTTTGATCTCACCCATTGGTCTGGCTACAGGAATCGCCTCATCATTGCCTATTAGCAGTGGATTGCTGTCTACTGGATTGATCTCCAATGGATTAGTTGCTGATCGCTTGGTTTCTGATGGCCTTGTAACTGGAAAGGTGTTATCTGGAGGCTTGGTATCTGGTGGACTACTCTCTGATGGGCTAGTATCAAGTGGATTGGTCTCAAATGGGTTAATCTCTGGTGGATTACTGTCTGGTGGATTGGTGTCTGGTGGATTGGTGTCTAGTGGATTGGTTTCTGGTGGACTTGTCTCTAATGGCTTATCATCTGGCAGTTTACTATCAGGAAAGCTGATTCGTTAAGTCAAAAAGACTTAACAACTCGGGATTTATTTGTTCCTAGTCTATTTAACTGAGAAGTAAAATAAAATTTAAAAAAAAGCTCACTAAATTATAGTTTCCACTTTTAAAAATTTAACTGTACATGTCAATCATTAAGAAAAAAAACTAAACTGGGGCGAACGTATGAGTGGCCTCTGAAATATCGGTTTCCACACGATCACCTAAATTAAGCAGCTTTGCACGCGGAAGTACCTAAAAGGGGCAACCCGAAACACCACAGCAATCTCGCATGGTGTGTCCGTTCAGAACGTATGGAGTATATTGGATCACTTTCGTTTCTGAGTTCTACCGTTCATGGCTCTTCTTACTTTATATGTTCTGGGATACTGACTTAGAGTTGCTATTATTCCAAATCATTGAATTATTATTCATTTAATCCAAATTGATAAATAATGGCAACACAATGCAGTAAGTACGAGTACTTTCGATTGAAACCACCAGGCATCTCATGGAATCTGTTAGCCTTTTGAATTTGAAAAACACACACAAAGCAAGACGATGACGACATTCATAATGGAATCGAAATCTCTCTACCTTTATTACCCACTTCAATCTCAGCTTTAAATGCTAAGTTTCATACAGATCTGCCTTCGAAGAATACATCGATACCAATGAGACAAAACAAAGCATACTCGAACAAGCTGTTTACTATCCTAATAAACTAAAAACTCGGCAATAAATTCCGAAAATTGGTCAGATTTTCAAAGATATGCTCTTCTAACTTCTTTAAAAGACTTAAAAAAGTATCCAAGGTACCACGTCAAGGTTGTTCTTGTTGTTAGAGCCAAGTCATGGAAGCCCCTCTCAGAGTTGGGCAACATAATCTCATAGCCGTCACGAGTTCGTCTTAAAAATAGAAAACAGGCCCAATGGCTTTGCGGCGGGCCCTATTTTGGCCTACTTTCAAGTAAGAATTGGATTGTTATCCCTTGGCTGCAGTCGAATTAAAAGGCAATACCTTTTTTTTAACTAATTCTCCTAAAAAATGATTGGTCAGTACCATAAACTTTTGCACGAAACCGAAATCGACCAACAAAATAAACCAGTTAAATATGTACGTTAATTTTTTTGGGAAAAATATCATTCTCAAGCTTCATATGTTATCCTCAAAATCCATTTGTCGTGAATGCCAGAAAAAACATCCGGGTGTACAGTCCTAGTTTCGGCCGACAATGACCAAGCTACAAATTTTTAAGAAATGAGTTAATTTTCGAAATAACTGATAAGCTTCAAGACTTAGTAGTAGGCTTGTCTGAGAATCATCATTTTGTACATAGTACGTAAACAAACAGCAAAAAAGGGGGCTATGGGACGTTGTGAAAAAGTCGGCAATGTTTTGAAGCGTGGGCAACCGACAAGACAAAGTACACTGTTTCAGGGATGTCTAGATACTCGTATGAATAGGTCCTTGTAAATTCGGACAGCACGACTACATACGTACTTAACAGATGGAATTTTATAATTTGAATAAATTTGAATTAATAAGGATCGATTCCTGCTTATAGTCCATCTAATAAGGCTCAGGAAAATCTCACTATAGCGAGGAGAAGACTCAAAATATTGTCAGCTATCTTGTGAGTGAACAATCGATGCTATGCGAGTGTATCGTTAAACGATGCCCATTCGATTGCTTACTTATTGCATAGAGCAAAGTCCTCTTATCGGTCTAAAGCAACCGACTGACTATTAAGTAAATCCAAAGACCGGTTATTACCAAAGCAGAGTACCTACACTTTTATTTTGACGAATTACCACCCTGTCGCCAAATGTACTAACATATTCTTTTGCAAACATCTTTGGCTTACGCCACAAGCAATGGTTAGTGCTTTGGAGTTGTTGGTGCAGTGTGGTGTTACACCAACCTATAAAAGCCAAGACAAATGTGAAGTTAAACATCAAACACTTGTCAGCCTTCTATCATAGCTCTTCTCTCCATTTCTCAACAAACATATCTTCAAAATTAAGATGTTCAAATACGTAAGACTCTACATACTCCTAAGTCTAAGGATTAAATTTAATTAAAATTTTTTACAAATTTCAGGCAGTTTTCCTCTGTCTTATTGTGGCTACCTTGGCCAACCCTGGAATACTAACACCTACCATTGGAATTGCTTCTGCACCAACAGTAGGAGTCGTTAGAACTGTCCCGATTGCTTTGGGTAGCCCATTGTCTCTCAATGGTGGATTGGTTTCAACAGGACTGGTGTCGAATGGATTGATTAGTTCCGGGAAAATTTTGACCGGAGGACTGGTCTCCGGTGGATTGGTTGGTGGATTAATTCGTTAATAATGCCATGAGTGATATTTAAATCCGCATTCATCTGGGAATTTAATAAAAATTATTAAGAACTTCGAAAATGTATTTATTAACTTTTTAATGAGGATAAATTATTTCCGATTGGTTTTTTATAAAAGCGAACGATTAAGGTCTATATCCATTGAAATGATTTCATGCTACAAGTTATGAAAGCATTCATCCAATAGTAGAAAATGTATTTTGCAGTAGATTTTCAAAAGCCCATATTTCTTGCAGTCGCTATAAAAAGGATAAGTAGAAAAAATAGAGGAATTTTACGGCCAAGTCTGACTAGAGCTGGTAATTTAAGGGGTTTCATTCTTGTGCCAACGACAATGAACTACAAATGTGTTGTCATGAATCCTTGTAAGCCAAAAACACTAGCTTATGGCTATAAGTCTCTTAATAAAGTAAAATTCTTTTGAATATCTTAAAAGCCAAAACTTTACAATCTGTTATTTACGCTCCTAAATTACGCTTGCAAAAGAATACTGATTATAGGTTTATTGTCATTAAATAAATGAAGACCTCCTTTGAACAAAGAAAAATTCTGCCAAACATCAATTTAGGCTTAGAGCAAAGCACAGCTGCGTAACTACTTTCCACTTGTGTCACTTGTGGAATTCCTGCACCTCCAAAAGGAAATGATTTGGTAAACCAAATTTTGAGAGTAAGCTATGTCAAATTGTTGGAAAATATGTGTATTATAGTAATCGCAATCAAGCTGTCTTTCATTGTGGCGGAAAATCGTCACTTATGCCGGTAACTTTGGGAGTGCCCCAAGGATCTGTCATTGGCCCTCTTTTGTTCACGATCTTCATAAATGATATTATTATAAAAGAATAATCAACCACTTCGATTATCATATGTATCCGGATAGTGTGCAGTTATATCCAAGCAGTATCCAAATCTACAGTGATTTCGAAAATCTAAACACCGCCAACGATATGTGTTTCTTCCCAATGCAGCGATATCTGCCTGTCACACTCAAAATGAGACTTTCGTTCTGCCGATCATTTTGAATGGACAAAATCTTTTTAAATTCTGAATGATCGTCCTAACGAAAATTAAATGTTGCATTTAACAACTGAGCCAATTGCATTTCTATTATGTACAAGTTTGATCGTAAAGCAAGGAGATGGGTGTTCACTGGGCAGTGGGCACGCTTATTGCATAAAATTATTGAAACTAGTTGTACATTCATGCTGAGTACCACTGAAACAATCTCCCTATTCAAATCGAAATGCTGTATCACAAAAAATCGTTTCAAATTGTTTACTTAAGTTTTACACAGGTCGCAATCAGTGGTCCATTGGCCTGTTAAAGTAAATACTCGTATGTGTGCCTCCTTTACTAATAGTTGCATTACTTCTTCTAAATTTCTCACTATCCTCTCTATCCAACCTTCTTCTCTTCTATTTTTTTCCATATTTTCCATTTCTTATTGATATTTTATCATCTTATATAAAACTTAACAAAATTGTAAAAGATCTCCTAAATTTTAAATGAGGAAGAAAGCTTTTTCCGGAGACTATAAAACTGCTCAGACGTCAACTCATTATTTCACTCATTGTTGAAGGACACCGAGGGGAGATTGATATTGGACCAGAACATATTTCAAGGAACGTTTCATTAATGAATCACTTTTCATTTAAACATGGCAAAATTTAACTAATATTAATGTGGCTAAGCTGAGTTTATGATTTTGTAAATACATTTTGCACGAATTTTATGGGACGGATGGTTGGAGAAGAGTACAACCCAGATTGCGGGGTAATGACTGTTAAGCACGGTGGAGGCAGCATAATGATCTGACTATCAGTGTGATGGTTGGATGGATTCCCGCACTAACATTAATTTTTTTTTGGAAAATTTACCTTAACTTTCTTTTTAAATTTTTTCCTAACTATGAGGTGGCTTAAGGAGAATAATATAGAACTGCTTGAGTGGCCTGCCAAGCCCCCCCAGACCTCAACTCCATAGAACATATATCGAGTATTCTAAAGCGAAGGATCTAGAAGCACTTGATTTCATCAAAAGAAATACTTAAAAATGTGTTATAACAATATTACTACTTCTGTTCAGTAGCTAATCACCGATGAAATCCACACGTGAAATGCACCATTGTTAGTGGAAGTTGCTAAGGTCTGACGTCGACATATACATATTTGAAATAAAATCAAAAGAGCTCGACTGGCTCTTGAATACGAGCGTCTTAAAAAGATCGCAAAGAAAGTCCTGGCTAGAACTCGAGCGGCAGAAGCGGAAAACCTGTACCAGGAGTTGGAACAAATATCCCCACGATCGCCAGATAGAAGACAAGCTATCCAAGAAGTTCAAACGTCGTACAATACTAAAATGCCAAATATTTTTAAGCTCGCTGCACAGAGGAGAAAAAATTCAATGGAAATAACCTCGCCGAAATACATCAAAAACGCAGACGGTCGCTTACTAACAAATGAAAAGGAAATTTGTGACCGGTGGCTTTAATACTGCAGGGAGTTGCTTAATAAACAGTTTCCACGTGATATCGTGCCGACAGCTAGTCTATTCGAGGAGGAAGTTTCGGACTTTTCAATCGAAGAAATAAGTATAGCAATCGGAAAAATGAAGTGCGGAAAAGCGGCGGGATCGGACAGCATTCCATCAGAGTTTTGGTCGAAGATGGAGGGGATCGGCAGCGTTTGTCTATCGAAACTTTTAAATAAATTAAAATGTGGACAACCTATGCCGAATCAATGGAGAAGTAGCTTCTTGGTTCCATTATACAAAGGAAAAGGCGACACCCGAGAATGCAACAACTACCGTTCAATCAAGCTTATGTCACACACAATGAAAATCGTCGAAAGAGTCTTAAACGAACGTCTTCGGCAAATAATAAAGCTCGATAATAGCCAGTGTGGATTTGTTGAAGGAAGATCGACAGTGGACGCTATCCAAAGCCTACGAATAATAATGGAAAAGCACCGAGATTCGTCTAAGGATTTACACATGGTATTTATCGACCACGAGAAAGCATTCGATCGAGTGCCTAGGGATCTCATATGGGCCGCGCTGAGGTCTCAAAACGTACCGGAAACGTATGTTAGAATAATACAAGACATGTACGGAAACGTGAAAACTGCGGTTAAAAGCTCTGCTGGACTAACGAGAGAATTTCCAGTTAATGTCGGAGTGCATCAAGGAAGCGTAATTAGCCCTTTCCTCTTTAACGTAGTATTCGACTATCTTTTTAAAGACTGCATGCGTGAACCAAATATAACGCCAATTCTCTTCGCTGACGATGCAGTTATACTTAGCGATAACGTCGAAGACTTACAGAATGCCTTAGATTCATGGAGAAATGCGCTAGAGAGAAACGGGTTTAAAATAAGTCGTTCAAAGACGGAACATTTGACGTGCCCATTTGCGCATCCGTTGCGACCTCTTCCGGATATAATGTTAGACGGAATAGTTCTTCCGAAAAGCACTATCTTTAAGTACTTAGGATAAATCGTTAACATGGAAGCGAAATGTGACGAGGACGTAAACCACAGAGTGAGTGTGGGATGGATGAAATGGCGGGAAAATTCGGGAATCTTTTGCGACCGAAAATTTCCACTTAAATTAAACGGGAAACTCTACACCACGGTTGTTAGACCAGCTCTTATATACGGTTCACAGTGCTTGACAATGTACGAAGCGTTTAAAAACAAAATGACGCCAGCGGAAATGAAAATGTTAAGGATGTCTAGTGGAGTCACTAAACGCGGTTGCATTAGATCTACGCGTATAAGAGGAAGTCTACATATAAAGAATTCGGTAACCGAACAGCTTGAGGCGAATAGAATAAGTTGGTATTGCCACGTTCACAGAAGATCTGCGGAAAATTCGGTTAAAAAGGCACTATCAACTACGGTCACTCCAACTGTAAGAAAACGAGGTCGGAAAAAGAATTCCTGGATTTCTCAGATGGCAAATGCGCAACAACGCCTGGGGCTAACCACTGAAGCGATCCAGGACCGATCATTATGTAGACGCGTTCTGCGGTCTGCGACATTAGCCAACCCCATAAGCGGAGCAGCAGCGATGCAGTAAAAATGGGAAACTCGTTACGCATAAGTTCGTATAACGAGGAAAGGGTTAATAAAAGGATAAGAAGAAATAAAATCAAAACTGATCTGTTATTGCCTTCAACTCCTACAACTCCTGGCCACCACTGACAAAGTCCATCTGATTTGGATGCCAAGACATAGTGGACATGAAGGTCAAGAATAAGCAGATGAAACAGGGTACTGGCATGTTAAAGAATACCTGATGACCATGGCATAGCACAGGACACAACGAGGACATGTGACTTAGCTTTAAATGGAGGACATCACAATAGGCCCAACTGCGGTCACACAGTGATCTGTTATTTACTATACCATTCCCCAGAACTATCTTAACTAATCCAACATTGTTAGTAAGATAAGATACATCAACAACGCGATCGACTCGAAAGACTTTCTATATAAAAATTGTGATGAAATAGCGGCATGACATTGCCGCAACTTCATGTATAAGAACTCTGCAAATTACCAACTTTAGTCACAAAATTTTTCTTACATAATTTTGCAATGAGAATGTTGGCATTTCAAGAATCAACTTCTGACAGATTATCGATTTTGTCAACTCCACAGTATGGACGTCAACAAGACGGAGCCCCCTTGATTCGTATCATCAAAACGATTGTTTTTCAGGATTGATACTCAAAGAGCAAGAACTATCTACTAGATCATAGCAAGAGATCCTTTTCGGCCTACCATATATTATCGTACACGAAACCATGTAGGCTTAATTGATCGTCAAAAGAAAACAAAAACATATACTCATAATTGGTCTTCACTACTCTCAATCATATTTATTAAATTCCATGGAAGAATGCGGAATAAAATATCTCTCATGGCATTTTTATCGAATCAATCCTCCAACTAATCCACCAGAGACTAGGCCTCCAGTCAATACTTTGCCAGAACTAATCAATCCATTCGACACCAGTCCTGTGGAAACCAATCCACCATTGAGAACCAGTGGGGCGCCCAAACCGATTGGGGCAGTCCTGATCACTCCTAATGTTGGTGCTGATACAATTGTTGGGGCAGATGCAATTCCAATAGCTGGTGATAGAATTCCAGCCAAGGCAGCGGCAACTAAGCAAAAGAAGACGACCTGAAAATTACAAGTTATTGAAAATCCAAATAATCCTTAGTTGGAAAGTATCCTTACAAGTTTGAACATATTGAGTATTGAGATAGTTCTATTGCAAGACGTGTAATAAGCTGATTGAAGGCTGACAAGTATCTGATGATTACCTCGGAATTCATTTGGCGTTTTATAGGAAAATGTTTGTACTGCAGTGCATGAGCATAATTGACAAATAGCAACAAATAAAAACAACTGGAAACCACTTGCCACTCTTTTGTGGGGTAAGTGAATTGTCTGTGGCGTTGCGATAGAAAATGTGGATTCATTTGTGGTAGGTTACTATTCTACACTTGATGCAGAGCTTTCCTTGTCTTTTTTTTTTTGTTTATGCACGAGTTTCTTTCAGTTTGCAGTATTTCTATTTACGAGTGTTACTTAAATAAAAACTAAAAAAAAACTATTTTTTTGTTTTATCAAAAAATTTGAATTGTTATTATAAAACTTAAGGCTAAAAGCTTTAAACTACCTAGAGGTAGAGGAACGCTTCTGGAGGCATAACGCTGTCTAAGCAAACTCTCTCCTGAGACATATAATTGGCGTAGTAAGTCCCGGCAAAAAGGTTATTCGACGAGGTCATTACTCTTGCAATGTACCTTCGAATCAACTAAATAACAAAATTCTCCATCCTTATAAAGGCAAGCCCCCTCAAACACCCGATTCTTTTCCAGCAGACTTGCTTTCATGTTGAATAACACGGGCCAACAAAAATACTTGCAAAGAGTGGGTTAGGGCCTTGCAGCAGATCACCTTCACCTTCGCATCGCCCCCGCCAATAATAATTGTCGCCATTTCATCTTGGTGTTTGCAGAGGCCTTATTAAAGGCGTTCTAGAAGGAAGGGTTTTCGGGTATTAGATCACTTATTGAAATTTTGAGTAGGATCGGTGAATTAACCGCACTTTGTTGCAAACTTTTTATAATGTAAAATATTCCAGCAGAAATCGCATCGCCCATTTTTCACGGTAAACTGTCTATTGTTTAGACCACCCTAGCCTCTATATAACAAACCTCATTGCAAAAATTACTTGGTATAACGAATATTTTCCAATCCCCTTCAACTTTGTTATATCGAGGTTCCACTCTATTTCGATAAACACATAGTCTTTCCAGTGAAACAAAAACTCAATTATCTCAAATTGTTGAAGTCCTAACTAACTAATACTGGCCCAACAGGGAGTAGGGAGCTATATGTGGTGTGAGATCGTAATCCTTGCATCAGAAGCCATCCGTAAGTCTCGAGACTGCAATTCTAGCCCAAGAACAGCGTGCCTAATTCTCAGGACCGCAATTCTATCGTTCTTAAATCTCAAAACCGTAATTCTAACGTGCATATTTCTCAGGACCGTATTTCTAGCGTTCTTGACCTTCATGTCCACTATGTCTTGGCATCCAAATCAGATGGACTTTGTCAGTGGTGGCCAGGAGTTGTAGGAGTTGAAGGCAATAACAGATCAGTTTTGATTTTATTTCTTCTTATCCTTTTATTAACCCTTTCCTCGTTATACGAACTTATGCGTAACGAGTTTCCCATTTTTACTGCATCGCTGCTGCTCCGCTTATGGGGTTGGCTAATGTCGCAGACCGCAGAACGCGTCTACATAATGATCGGTCCTGGATCGCTTCAGTGGTTAGCCCCAGGCGTTGTTGCGCATTTGCCATCTGAGAAATCCAGGAATTCTTTTTCCGACCTCGTTTTCTTACAGTTGGAGTGACCGTAGTTGATAGTGCCTTTTTAACCGAATTTTCCGCAGATCTTCTGTGAACGTGGCAATACCAACTTATTCTATTCGCCTCAAGCTGTTCGGTTACCGAATTCTTTATATGTAGACTTCCTCTTATACGCGTAGATCTAATGCAACCGCGTTTAGTGACTCCACTAGACATCCTTAACATTTTCATTTCCGCTGGCGTCATTTTGTTTTTAAACGCTTCGTACATTGTCAAGCACTGTGAACCGTATATAAGAGCTGGTCTAACAACCGTGGTGTAGAGTTTCCCGTTTAATTTAAGTGGAAATTTTCGGTCGCAAAAGATTCCCGAATTTTCCCGCCATTTCATCCATCCCACACTCACTCTGTGGTTTACGTCCTCGTCACATTTCGCTTCCATGTTAACGATTTATCCTAAGTACTTAAAGATAGTGCTTTTCGGAAGAACTATTCCGTCTAACATTATATCCGGAAGAGGTCGCAACGGATGCGCAAATGGGCACGTCAAATGTTCCGTCTTTGAACGACTTATTTTAAACCCGTTTCTCTCTAGCGCATTTCTCCATGAATCTAAGGCATTCTGTAAGTCTTCGACGTTATCGCTAAGTATAACTGCATCGTCAGCGAAGAGAATTGGCGTTATATTTGGTTCACGCATGCAGTCTTTAAAAAGATAGTCGAATACTACGTTAAAGAGGAAAGGGCTAATTACGCTTCCTTGATGCACTCCGACATTAACTGGAAATTCTCTCGTTAGTCCAGCAGAGCTTTTAACCGCAGTTTTCACGTTTCCGTACATGTCTTGTATTATTCTAACATACGTTTCCGGTACGTTTTGAGACCTCAGCGCGGCCCATATGAGATCCCTAGGCACTCGATCGAATGCTTTCTCGTGGTCGATAAATACCATGTGTAAATCCTTAGACGAATCTCGGTGCTTTTCCATTATTATTCGTAGGCTTTGGATAGCGTCCACTGTCGATCTTCCTTCAACAAATCCACACTGGCTATTATCGAGCTTTATTATTTGCCGAAGACGTTCGTTTAAGACTCTTTCGACGATTTTCATTGTGTGTGACATAAGCTTGATTGAACGGTAGTTGTTGCATTCTCGGGTGTCGCCTTTTCCTTTGTATAATGGAACCAAGAAGCTACTTCTCCATTGATTCGGCATAGGTTGTCCACATTTTAATTTATTTAAAAGTTTCGATAGACAAACGCTGCCGATCCCCTCCATCTTCGACCAAAACTCTGATGGAATGCTGTCCGATCCCGCCGCTTTTCCGCACTTCATTTTTCCGATTGCTATACTTATTTCTTCGATTGAAAAGTCCGAAACTTCCTCCTCGAATAGACTAGCTGTCGGCACGATATCACGTGGAAACTGTTTATTAAGCAACTCCCTGCAGTATTAAAGCCACCGGTCACAAATTTCCTTTTCATTTGTTAGTAAGCGACCGTCTGCGTTTTTGATGTATTTCGGCGAGGTTATTTCCATTGAATTTTTTCTCCTCTGTGCAGCGAGCTTAAAAATATTTGGCATTTTAGTATTGTACGACGTTTGAACTTCTTGGATAGCTTGTCTTCTATCTGGCGATCGTGGGGATATTTGTTCCAACTCCTGGTACAGGTTTTCCGCTTCTGCCGCTCGAGTTCTAGCCAGGACTTTCTTTGCGATCTTTTTAAGACGCTCGTATTCAAGAGCCAGTCGAGCTCTTTTGATTTTATTTCAAATATGTATATGTCGACGTCAGACCTTAGCAACTTCCACTAACAATGGTGCATTTCACGTGTGGATTTCATCGGTGATTAGCTACTGAACAGAAGTAGTAATATTGTTATAACACATTTTTAAGTATTTCTTTTGATGAAATCAAGTGCTTCTAGATCCTTCGCTTTAGAATACTCGATATATGTTCTATGGAGTTGAGGTCTGGGGGGGCTTGGCAGGCCACTCAAGCAGTTCTATATTATTCTCCTTAAGCCACCTCATAGTTAGGAAAAAATGTAAAAAGAAAGTTAAGGTAAATTTTCCAAAAAAAAATTAATGTTAGTGCGGGAATCCATCCAACCATCACACTGATAGTCAGATCATTATGCTGCCTCCACCGTGCTTAACAGTCATTACCCCGCAATCTGGGTTGTACTCTTCTCCAACCATCCGTCCCATAAAATTCGTGCAAAATGTATTTACAAAATCATAAACTCAGCTTAGCCACATTAATATTAGTTAAATTTTGCCATGTTTAAATGAAAAGTGATTCATTAATGAAACGTTCCTTGAAATATGTTCTGGTCCAATATCAATCTCCCCTCGGTGTCCTTCAACAATGAGTGAAATAATGAGTTGACGTCTGAGCAGTTTTATAGTCTCCGGAAAAAGCTTTCTTCCTCATTTAAAATTTAGGAGATCTTTTACAATTTTGTTAAGTTTTATATAAGATGATAAAATATCAATAAGAAATGGAAAATATGGAAAAAAATAGAAGAGAAGAAGGTTGGATAGAGAGGATAGTGAGAAATTTAGAAGAAGTAATGCAACTATTAGTAAAGGAGGCACACATACGAGTATTTACTTTAACAGGCCAATGGACCACTGATTGCGACCTGTGTAAAACTTAAGTAAACAATTTGAAACGATTTTTTGTGATACAGCATTTCGATTTGAATAGGGAGATTGTTTCAGTGGTACTCAGCATGAATGTACAACTAGTTTCAATAATTTTATGCAATAAGCGTGCCCACTGCCCAGTGAACACCCATCTCCTTGCTTTACGATCAAACTTGTACATAATAGAAATGCAATTGGCTCAGTTGTTAAATGCAACATTTAATTTTCGTTAGGACGATCATTCAGAATTTAAAAAGATTTTGTCCATTCAAAATGATCGGCAGAACGAAAGTCTCATTTTGAGTGTGACAGGCAGATATCGCTGCATTGGGAAGAAACACATATCGTTGGCGGTGTTTAGATTTTCGAAATCACTGTAGATTTGGATACTGCTTGGATATAACTGCACACTATCCGGATACATATGATAATCGAAGTGGTTGATTATTCTTTTATAATAATATCATTTATGAAGATCGTGAACAAAAGAGGGCCAATGACAGATCCTTGGGGCACTCCCAAAGTTACCGGCATAAGTGACGATTTTCCGCCACAATGAAAGACAGCTTGATTGCGATTACTATAATACACATATTTTCCAACAATTTGACATAGCTTACTCTCAAAATTTGGTTTACCAAATCATTTCCTTTTGGAGGTGCAGGAATTCCACAAGTGACACAAGTGGAAAGTAGTTACGCAGCTGTGCTTTGCTCTAAGCCTAAATTGATGTTTGGCAGAATTTTTCTTTGTTCAAAGGAGGTCTTCATTTATTTAATGACAATAAACCTATAATCAGTATTCTTTTGCAAGCGTAATTTAGGAGCGTAAATAACAGATTGTAAAGTTTTGGCTTTTAAGATATTCAAAAGAATTTTACTTTATTAAGAGACTTATAGCCATAAGCTAGTGTTTTTGGCTTACAAGGATTCATGACAACACATTTGTAGTTCATTGTCGTTGGCACAAGAATGAAACCCCTTAAATTACCAGCTCTAGTCAGACTTGGCCGTAAAAATCCTTCTCGCAAGCCAAGATCTATCTGCCATTTGGTCTTGCCGATTTCCTCTATTTTTTCTACTTATCCTTTTTATAGCGACTGCAAGAAATATGGGCTTTTGAAAATCTACTGCAAAATACATTTTCTACTATTGGATGAATGCTTTCATAACTTGTAGCATGAAATCATTTCAATAGATATAGACCTTAATCGTTCGCTTTTATAAAAAACCAATCGGAAATAATTTATCCTCATTAAAAAGTTAATAAATACATTTTCGAAGTTCTTAATAATTTTTATTAAATTCCCAGATGAATGCGGATTTAAATATCACTCATGGCATTATTAACGAATTAATCCACCAACCAATCCACCGGAGACCAGTCCTCCGGTCAAAATTTTTCCGGAACTAATCAATCCATTCGACACCAGTCCTGTAGAAACCAATCCACCATTGAGAGACAATGGGCTACCCAAAGCAATCGGGACAGTTCTAACGACTCCTACTGTTGGTGCAGAAGCAATTCCAATGGTAGGTGTTAGTATTCCAGGGTTGGCCAAGGTAGCCACAATAAGACAGAGGAAAACTGCCTGAAATTTGTAAAAAATTTTAATTAAATTTAATCCTTAGACTTAGGAGTATGTAGAGTCTTACGTATTTGAACATCTTAATTTTGAAGATATGTTTGTTGAGAAATGGAGAGAAGAGCTATGATAGAAGGCTGACAAGTGTTTGATGTTTAACTTCACATTTGTCTTGGCTTTTATAGGTTGGTGTAACACCACACTGCACCAACAACTCCAAAGCACTAACCACTGCTTGTGGCGTAAGCCAAAGTTTTCTGGGGTTGCGAAAAAAAAATTTGTATACACTTCAACGTGGCCCTCTTGTGAATCATTATTTTTACGTAAGTGTGACAATTTCCATTGCATCTCTGCTAGATAGATATCAAAGATAAGTTATGCCGTCATTTCTACATTGAAGCAACGGAAAACTAGATTCGGACCAGGGGAACACCTCCGTTGCTTTTAAATATATTTTAAAAATCGGTCTTCAATGATATGGCCACGATTGATGTGGTTTCGTCTTTTAGCTGGTGACAACATCAACGTGAAGGCAAGTTTTCAGATGACAGCCAAGATGCTAAATTCCTGAGGGCGGAATCTGGGAGTTCCGAGCACTTTTTCAGGCAGCTGGGGCCACACATGAGCAATAACTCGGCGGCTATTAGCTTCCGAGTCATCCATCACCTTTTGGTTATCGCCATAGCTTAGCCCCGACATAGCCACAGGAAACAATGCAAAGGTGATAGGTTACACGATTTTGAGAGCCAATATTTTAACCGGATTTTGAACTTTATTCTGACGTAGTGCACGGTTCGAATTCTGGCGTATTCCGCGAATCAATGAGAACATTCATTTGAATTATTTTATTTGGAGGAAATATTGTACATTCCCACTGCTTTAACCAGACTCCAAAGAATGATATTTCTGGACTACATTGGGTGTTTTTCAGTCAGGTCTGAAGCGATATCTAGGATATTAAAGGACATCCTCGTTGAACCATGAGATGCGATTACCGATGAACTTAAAAGGGAAAACTCAAAAGATACTTATTTCAGGACACAAATCCAGGCTTAGTGCTTTTATAAGCAACGTAATAATGCGAGCATAACTGCAGATGGCATGACTCTCCGTGATTGCGGAAGATAAAGCGATTGTTTTCTGTTGCCTTAAAAAGTCAATTATTCCCCTATTACAAGGGTATTCAATAGTGAATTCATTTTTGTTGGAGGAAATTACTTGATTCGTTCTATCTTTTTAATCTTTCCATAGGTACAAGTTTGTCAGTTCATTGCTACTAACTGAGCATGCCGTTGTCATTTCAGCCTGCAAGAGTAAGGGTTTATTCTTGCAATTATTATCAGCCAGCACTAGGAAGTGCCCAATATAAGTTAAAGGTCAGCCAATAGCTATAAAATGCCCCTGAAGGTGAAAGCGTTCAAAGCAAAGGTGCAGTGAAGGCCAAGAGCCGCATGTGAGCTATACTATCGGAAGAGACGGGTAAACGTCAGCTTCTCCATAATAAGTTAGGAGAACACGAGAAGTCAAGATCGAAGATGGTGAGAGGTTGTATTCCAGAAACAGCATTTGGTATAGAGGTTAAAGGAATATGTCAAGGGAAGATGCTTATAGAGATAAAGTAGGGAACCTTGTAGTAGAGTCACAGTTAGTTCTAAGAATCTGGAAAAATATTTTCTGCAATATAGTAAAGTAATAAATAGTGACCTCTCACTGAAATCAAACAAAGTAGTTGGACCTAATGACTTACACAGCGGGTTGTCAAATAAGGTCAAACCAAATATATGGTGTCGACCCAAAAGCACTTACAACGACGAAGAATTAAACAGAATGTCGCACTCGACAGCTTTTATTTTGAAGAAGTAAGGAACTTTGTCTACCTTGGCTCTGTTTTAAATTCCACCTACAACACCTAAGCAGAAACAACACGAAGAATAACTGGTAATAACTTTTCTTGACTTAAGTCAGACTCCAAGTGCTGGGTGTTACTGCGCTGATGTGGTGGATACTACTACTCTATGTTAGCCATTCTCAGCTTTATCCGCCGTCGTTCAGTTGCTGATTTGTTTATGGTAGGCCCCCTAATGACACGGTGGTTTGAACCTGAAGTCCTGACCGAAGGGTCTCCAGTTGCTTTGACCCTATGTAGATTTGCAATAACCACTGAGTGACCATGACCCTAAGATCGACAATAGGTTTCAGATCGGTCTCGATTCAAAACAAGAGTTGTCAGCTCAGCTCTTCTTTATGAGTCTCGCGACAAGGAGAAAATTAACATCAGCCTACAGAAATTGCGCTGTTAGGACCATCAGTGGTTATAGAACTTTCTCTGACGAGGCAGCAGGCGTTATAGCAGGAATGGTTCCAATTGACACCGAACGAGGTGCAGAGAATTCATAATAGAACAGGTTCGAGAGATCAAGAGGCCAGCTAAAGAAGAAGAATTAAAGAAGAAGAGAAAGCAAATTCAATAGCTGTGGCAAGCTCGATGACAAATTAATGTCTACCATGGAAAATTGGTTAGAATTAACATATGGAATTGCATTTACCCTCTCACGCAGTTCCTGTCTGACCATAGAGGCCATCGCAAGTAACTCCACCGGTTTGGAAACGATAGCTCTAAATGCAGTTTTCTGCCGTAGACGACTTCAAAATTGGAGATATGACCTCTCCAGCCTCCCATTCCTCATGAACCATATGCTTCGATCTGAGCGAAAATGGATAGAAATTTACGAGTTATCTCGACCGTGCAAAAAGAGCTTTGAATTCACAAAAGAATACGATGCCAAGCAGAAAGTGCAACATAATTTGCTAAACAGCCCTGCGAGATAATATCTAACGGTAGTCACGTGCAACCGAGCAACTAGCGGAGGCCCTAGACTTCTGCAAAGCAGACATAACCGCCATTCAAGAAATGCGATGGGATGGGCCGGACAAAAAGAAGATGAAAAACTGCGACATCTACTACGGCAATTGCTATCGACGACGAAAGCAGCGCTTATTTGGATGCGGATTTGTTGTCGGAGGCAGACTAAGACAAGAAGTCCTCAGCTTCCGGCATGTGAGCGAGCGCCTCGCAGCAATCCGCATCGCCTCATATGCGCGCACGCCCCCACAGAGGGGAAAGATGACGACACCAAGGATGCCTTCTACGAGCTCCTCTACAAGACCTACGAGCAATGCCCTAGCTATGACATTAAAATTGTCCTCGGTGATATAGCCTGCACAACACCACCTCCGATAACGGATTCAGGCTAATCGACTTTGCGGCGGGGCGAAACATTGTCGTGGCTAGCATGCGATTCCCACATCTCGACATACACAAGGGGACTTGGAGAACTCCTGATAAATCAACAGTCAACCAGATTGATCACATTGCGATCGACGCAAGACCCTTCTCCAGTATTATGGATGTCCGTACGTTCCGAGGAGCCAACATCGACTCGGACCATTACCTTGTTGTAGCCAAGGTACGGTTGCGGATACCCCAAACTACGCCAAGACAAACTAATGCTGTGAGAAAATTCGACGTCAGACGGCTACAATCGCAAGAGATTGCCAAGTCCTTTTCGGATCGAGTGTCTCTTAATCTTTTAAAGGGTCCAATGCCGCCAGCACCAAGCACCGAAGACCATTGGAAACACTGCCAAAACGCCATCAGAGATGCCGCTTCTGATGTGCTGGGTTTCACTCGTCCACCACAACGAAACCTCTGGTTCGATGATGAATGCCGGCAAGCGCATGCAGTTAAGCAAGATGCATATAAAGCGGCGCTGCTTAGAAGGATCAGAACTGCTCATGAGAGACGAACACCGGCTTCTCAGGCCGAAGAACAAAGAGCACGAGAAGCGCGCTGTCGAGGAAATTGAGAGATGCTACTCCAGGAATGAGGATCGGAAGTTTTACCAAAAGGTAAAAATAACATGCCGCGGAAACAAACCCCGAACCGAAGCCTGTAGACTTGAACAAGGGAACATCGTAGTAGAATCGCAGTCGATGCTGAGGATTTGGAAAGATCATTTCTGCAGACTGTATAACGGCGATGACAGACCAAATACCGCTGTCAGGCAGAATCAGCCTTTTAACCTGGACGATGATGACCAACAATTCCGTCCACCCGACCTGGATGAAGTGAAGATAGCCATATCGAAGCTTAAGTCCAACAAAGTTGCTGGAGCAGATAGCCTGACTGCCGAGCTCTTCAAAGCGGCAGGCGATGACTTGGTAAGGAGCATACACCAACTCATCTGTAAAATATGATCGGACGAAAGTATGCCCGATGAATGGAACCTCAGCATTGTTTGTCCAATTCTCAAGAAAGGAGACCCTCTGAACTGCGCCAACTACAGAGGCATCAGTCTCCTTAACATCACATATAAGATCTTATCCGCCGTATTGCGTTAACGCCTGGAGCCGTTCGTCAACAACCTGATAGGTCCATATCAGTGTGGATTCACGCCAGGAAAGTCCACCATCGACCAGATATTCACACTACGGCAGATCTTGGAGAAGACCCATGAGCTTCAGATCAATACCCACCACCTATTCATCGATTTTAAGGCCGCGTATGACAGCATCTATAGAGACGAGCTATATAGAGCAATGTCTAGTTTTGGCATCCCTGCCAAACTCGTCCGTCTGTGCAGGATGACGATGGAGAATGCACGCTGCTCCATCAATTCCGGTAAAGATCTCACCGAGACCTTTGATGTCCAGAAAGGATTTAGACAAGGCGATGCGCTGTCATGCGATTTTTTCAACATCGTTCTTGAAAGAATAGTGCAAAACTCACGAGCAAACACAAGAGGCACTATCTTTCAAAAGTCCGTCCAACTACTCGTATACGCCGACGATATTGACATAATCGGGAGAAAGCAGCGTGATGTCAGTGGCGCTTTCGCGAGTATTGAGACGGAAGCGGCGAAAATGGGTTTAGCGGTCAATGAGGGCAAGACCAAGTATATGCTGTCACGCAAAAAGGACAACCAACACCGACGTCTCGGGGTGAAACCATCAATGGACAACGCTACCGATCACAATAAATCCGTTTGAAGAGAGCAGTAGCCGAAAAACGCCCGGAATATGCGACCCGACACGAGGCAATAATTTTTCATCATGACAACGCTCGGCCCCACGTTGCTATTCCGGTTAAGAACTATTTGGAAAACAGTGGATGAGAGTCTTACCCCACCCGCCTTATAGCCCGGACCTTGCCCCTTCTGACTACCATTTATGCCGGTCGATGCAGAACGCCCTCACTGAAATACGGTTCACATCAGAGCAGAATATCAAAAATTGGCTTGATTCATTCTTGGCTGCCAAGCCGGCGCAGTTCTTTTGGGATGGGATCCACAAATTGCCAGAAAGATGGGAAAAAGTCATAGCTTCAGATGGGCAATATTTTGAAAAATACTATTATTGGGTAGCTACATACCCAATAATTTAAAAGTTAATAATAAACGAGGGGAGACAGACCCCGACTCTACATACAAGTTTTTGCTCGTTCTAACGCAATCTATCGATGAAAGACATTTAAAGGATCTCTTAGGACAAATTTAATTTACGTGAAAAAACGGTGATTTCGGGACTCATTTTCCAAGAACTTTGACCAAAATAGTATGGATATTGAATACTAAACTAAGAAAAAAAAATTCAGCGAAAAGTTAAGAGCACAAGCTTTAATAATTTCATTCCGCTAGTTGTGCGAATTACCACACTGTTCGGCGGCGTCTGCCTGCTAGGAATTCGAAAAAAAGGAAAATACAAGGAGTGCCGTATACCAGTTGTTTTTTTAGATTGGTGTGTAGCGACAGAAAAAGGAAATGTTTGCCCTTATGATAAATCAGCTTGTTTCGGGCTCCAAGCTCTTGATAGTGCAATTTTCGTATTATCTGTATGTCTGAACCAGTCACTTAGAATGCCCTTTTCCAATTCATAAGACACAAATCGAAAATAGTTGTAAGTAATCTGACTGCAGACTTTCAACACTTATTTGATTTAATGCAGCTTAAGGACCGCCCTTATTTCCTTTTGAATGCATTTACCTTTAAAAACCTTTGTCTCAGATATGTATTTCAAATTTTAGTCAGACGAGCTTTAGAAATAATTAAATATTTCAATGAAAATTATAAATAAAAAATAAAAATAAAATTTCTTGTCTGATATTTATTGAATTCCGAAAGCGGTATGGATGCGGAATAACATATTTCTCATGACATTTTTAACGAATTAATCCACCAATAATTCCACTAGAGATCAATCCTCCAGTCAACACTTTACCAGAACTAATCAACCCACTAGATACTACTCCGGAAGAAATCAATCCTCCACCGAGGGCAAGTGGTGCGCCCACAGCAATTGGGGCAGTCCTGACTACTCCTACGGTTGGTGTTGAGATAATAGTTGGAGCAGAGGCAATTCCAATAGCTGGTGAGAGAATTCCAGCTAAAGCAGCAGCAATTAGGCAAAAGAACACTACCTGGAAGTGGAAAGATGATTAATTGTCAAATAATCCTTAGTTTGAAAATGTCCTTACGAATTTGAACATATTTTGAGTTGAATTGAAAGTCGAGTAGAGCTGTTATTGAAGGCTGACAAGTGTCTGGTCGTAATTTTAAAATTCGTTTCGCGTTTTATAGGAGAAGAAGTGGTATTGCAATGGATGAAGATAATGTACAGAAAGCAACAACTTGAAACCACTTGCCACTCTTTTGTGGGTAAGTGAACTGTTTTTTGGTATTGCGAAAGTAAAGGTGGTACATATTTTTACATACATACATATTCCTGACTTGTTGCAGATCTTTCTTTGTTTTGTGTCGGTGGGTGCATCATCTCCATGCTCTATTAATTAATTGTTTTGTAAAGGTGTGCTTACACCGACCCGATATTCAACATTTCGCGACGAAACTTCAAAATTTCATACCAGCGCTTACACTGAACGCAGAAAATATCATATGACAACTACTATGAGCTAATGGTAACCAGATCAGAACGATAGCAAAGAACATATAAATACAACAACAACGGTATCGGATATAGAATTGATTCCGACTTTATTTTGAAGCTACGTTCATGCCATTATGAGTGCAACAATACATCATTCATCATTCATTCATCGCTTAATATTACAACATCTTTGGTTTCTGAAAACATTACCAAATTTAAAGATGATTTTTTGTCAAGCCCTGATGGAATTCCGGTCATTGTAATAAAAAAAGTATCTAAGCCAACTCGGTCCTCCCCTCACTGCCCTATTTAACTTGTCTGTTTCAGCAGGTACTTTTCCTTTCCTACGAAAGGAATCTTACATCATCCCTGTTCATAAAAAAGAAAGCAAGTCCGAAGTCGATAATTATATTGTAGGCCCATAGCAAAACTCTCTACCATACCCAAACTGTTCGAAAGCCTAATCCAACAACAATTGCTTCCGTACTGCAGGCCATCTATCTGTTCAAACCAGCACGGTTTCATGAAAGGTAAACTAACCACTACCACTAACCTAATGGAGTTCGTATCTAGGACGCTTTGTGCTTTAGAAGACGTGATGAAGTCGATTCATTTTCCACAGATTTCAGCAAGGCTTTCGATAAAATTTCCCATCAACTTATCATTTTCAAACTAGAAAAACTTGGGTTTTCACTTCCGTTTGTGGCATGGATCAAATCTTATTTAGAAGACCGAGAATACAGAGTCATCTTCAGATCCTCAATATCTGACCCCATCAAAGCAACATCTTGTGTCCCTCAGGGTAGTCACCTTGGACCAATCATCCTTATCTTAACAATTAACGACATAAATCACTTTTTAACGATTTCTAGTCTTTCTATTTTCGCTGACGACATGAGAATTTCCAAAGTCATAACAATGCCTTCTGACTCCCATTGCTTGCAAGATGACTTAAATAAGTTTTCGGTATGGTACAAGCAAAATTTTTTGGAGCTTAATGTCAGCAAATGCCAAGCGATAACGTATTCCCGCAAACGTCTTCCTCCGCCTCCATGAACCAACTTTATCTGCGATGAGCCTATTCCCTCCACTACCGAAGAAAGGGATCTAGGAATAATATGTGACAGGGAATTGAATTTCGACTCACATATTGACAGCATTGTAAGTAAATCTAACTCTGCGCTTGGCTTTATCAAACGCTGGTCAAAAGAGTTTTCCAACCCCTACGTTACAAGGTGTCTGTACATAACTTTTGTAAGGCCTCTTCTAGAATATTGCAGCCAAGTTTGGTCACCCTATAAGCAAATCTACATTCAAGGAATCGAGGCAGTCCAACGCAGGTTTATCCGATCAATATTGATTACCTCCCTATGGATATAGGTTAAAACTAATTGGCATGCATACCCTAAAAAAAACGTCGTGAAGTCGTTGATGTTCCTTTTTGTATACCAGTTATTGACTGGAAACATCAACTGCCCGGGGATAACACAAAATATTTTATTCACTCCCAATCCCCGTAACCTAAGATCTGTCCCACTTCTCCTTATCCAAACTCACCGCACCAATTACGGTCAGTCCGAACCATTATCAAGAATGTTGTGTATAATAAACAACTACGCCGAAGTCTTTGACCTAAATTGCAGCAAACATGAAATAAAAAAAGCCCTTCTGAATATGTCGTGCCCATAACATCTTCCCCGACTAATTTTCTCTCTCGCCCCATTAGGTTAAGAATGTTTTTGTTAGTTTTAAAGTCTAGGTTTAAGTTTTTGCTTGTTAGTAAGTTAAATAAAGTTGTCTGGGGTAGACCCGGGCCAATAATTCAAATGGCCGCCTCGGCTTCGCTGGCAATGCTTCAAGCAGGCGGTCTAATTTTTGAAGACTCGGTGCAATATGTGCGGTGTTATTCCGGCAATAGTATGTCGATTGTTGGCATTGAGCTCGTCCAAAGTGGCGTAGACTAAGGACTTGACGTAGCCCCAGAAAAAATAATAGAATGATGTCAAATCGAGTGATCGTGGGGGGTCAATTGATGAACGCTCGCCTTGAGATGACCCAGTTGTCAAGTTCGCCCTTCATAACTTCGAGCGTTGCGGCGCTTGTATGGCATGTAGCACCGTCTTTTTGGCACCACGGCTAGAATACATCGATATTGTCGAGCTCTGACCAAAGAAAGTCGGTTAACATCGTTTATGACTGAAACCCATGACGGTAACAGTGTTTCCTTCCTCACTTCGTGTGAAATAAGGTCCGATGATACCGCCGTGCCATAAACCACACCAAACATTCAATCTTTGTGGATGCATTGAAGCTTAGTAAAATATGGGCCTCGCCCGAGAAGATGATTTTTTGACCAAAATCCGGACCTACGGCCAGCATTTCCAGCTCACGGCGTTGCTTATGCTCACGCGGCTTCAATTCCTGCGTCCGCGCAATATACGGATGTAGGTCTAAATCCAGCGGCGGCAAAATAAAGAATGCCGGGCTGACCCTCTGGCGATGCCCAATTCAGCTGATCGCTGTCTTCGGATCTTCTTGGATACTGGCCGCTACGGCGGCTATGTTTTTTTTTCCACGATACGGCGAATCGCCTGCATTGAGACCATGATGACAACCGACCTCACGACGCAACTCACGTAGCGTATTTACAACTAAGCCGGAATTTTGGGTGGGTGCGATGCACCTGAGAGTGGTAGATATGGATGGTACAATACCGACATGGTACAGCATTGAATTATTTAATTTCGAAAATTAAAAAGGGAAATCAAATATTTCGGAAAATCAACATTTTCGGAAAATCAACATTTTCGAAATGTCGAAGAAGTGAAAGCCAGTTACCGCAGTATCGAACGGATCGTATATCTGTCATGATTTCTTGGGATTTCGCAAAATGGAATCAATCTATAACGTCTATTATTGGAGAATAAAAAGCGACGTCGGTTGGAGGTTTTGCAGCGAATCTGCAATCGATACCAACAAGAAGGTAAAGTCTTTTTGAATCGTATTGTCATTTCTGATAAAACTAAGATGCAACACCACACGCCCGAGTCGAAACAGGTGTTTATATAGAGTATATAGAGTGACCTCCCACTTTGAAGGCAAGGGTGAGGTTTTCAGCCGGAGAAGTGACACTGTTTCATGACCCTAGCATGCAGCGAGCGAACTGTGATTTGGGTTGATCTAGACTTGTATGTTTTTGTTGATATGGTGATATTCATCGCCTTTTATGGTTATTAGGGAAACTATAATACATGTGTTAAGGTTCAGTGATATTCTGTTTCGTAATTGTCAGTTAACCTGTGTACATTTGCAAACTTGGCCTAATCCAAGTTTGTGCTACCAAAGATGACCTCCTCTTATGATTTGTCCTTTACATGTTAGAACAGAGCACTGAAAATCTTCAGTTATTCATCGAAAAATAAGAAAAACCTTCAGACAATATGCTATCGATCTCGTCATCTACTGCACAGCAAGCATCTGAGGATGTTGTGTGCAGCAGCACAGCTAGCTTGTCGTCATTTCTACTGAAAGACAGATTTAGTCAGTGTTTTAATTAAACATCTGTTGTGGGGACATAAGTTCACAAGAAACATATCTATGGGAACCAGGATACGCCTGGCCATCGCTCACCATTGCCAAAGTTGAAGCCAAAGCCGGAACTTGACTTGAGGGCTCCAGCTCAACCCATGGTTTGGTTGCACATAGCGCTTATTTGCTACTCCACATGGGATCAATCAGCTTGAGGAAGGCTCTTCCTACCCATCCACCATGATGCTCCCACTAGGGTGCCTACTTCTGGTTCCCATAGAATCACTTTTAAGTCCTGATAAGACCCCCGGTAGTCTATGCCACTTAACAGGGCCTTACGACTGGCGGCTCATATCAAATCATTAAATCATAGCAACCGATTCATTACTAGATTACGTCATTGATGGGCTTTTCCCTGGAAATGAAGTGCTGGCCCCTTACTAAAGGACAGCAGGGAGTTTACTGGCCTCTTAGATTCATCAGGAAGTATTCGTTTTGCCTACCGGCAACCTGGAAACAGAAGGAGAGACGCTATCCAACAAATTTGCACAAAATGTATAAAACATGTCGGAGTTTTATTTTCATTCATTTTCATTTTACAAGGACTAACAGGTGGCCCAGGTCCACCCCGGAATGTAGCGCCACTTAAAGAAGAAGAAGAAGAAAATAATGTTGATATTATGGATAGTGGCCAACTTGTCATTAAAGTAAGGTTATCCAAGTATTTGGCCTGATGAGTAACCATAAAGAAGGCATCGCTTCTGTTCTTACAAAATCTGTTCACTTAACAAAGTTCTCTGTCAATTCTCAGTTAAGTTACTTTTTTGATATTTTTTTGAAGAACAAAAGAAATAAAAAATGAATTCTGTTTTGAAGTTCTTTTATTTGGCTTTACAGTTAAGTGGACTAGGAGCAAATCCCAAGCTTTTCTAGATTGAGTCCTAACGAATCAGCTTTCCTGCTAGTAAACCATTAGATGCTAGTCCACTGGACAATAGTCCACCAGAGACCAATCCACCAGATACCAATCCACTAGGCACCAATCCACCAGACACCAATCCACCGGACACCAATCCGCCAGACACCAATCCACCAGACACCAATCCACCGGACACCAATCCACCAGACACCAATCCACCAGACACCAATCCACCAGACACCAATCCACCAGAGACTAGGCCATTAGAGACCAACCCACTAGCAATAGGCAATGAGGAGGCAATTCCTGTACCCAGAGCAATGGGTGAGATCAAGCCAGAACTAGCAATTCCTACCGATGGTGCCGACACAATGGTAGCCGGAGCAGAAGCAATGCTCAAAGATGGTGCAAGAACTCCTGGTTTGGCAGCAGCACTGGCGACGATGCAGATAAGAGCAAACTAAGTAAAAAATAAAAATAAAAACAATTTGGTAAATGCTAATAATTATAAAAAAAATAAAATGTATCTTACATATGCGAACATGGTTAAGAGAAATCTGAGCTACTTTTCTTGTTAACTGGTGGCAAGTGTATGATGCTAGTCCCTAAGACCGACGCCTATTTTATAGCAAAATCAAACGTGCACTTATGCGAAATCTATGCCGAAAAGTCTAACCACTAGCTCTATGCATTAATAGGATGTCAACGTAACTACAAGTGGTACAACCTGCAAGAAAAATGTGACGAAATAGCCAAGTCTCTCAAAAACCCTTCACTTTCCACTTTTCTTTCATGAAATTGAAATTGATACCTACTGTTTGCTTCGTTTTGTTTCAAACACTCTTTTTAGTAAGATGTGCTTGGTTGAGAGATGTGGCTATAATGAAGTTCAATGTTATCCTCGGTGTATAAGAGCCAGGAAAATGAAAACCTAAGATCGCACTTGACCAGTTTAGAAAGACATGTAAGGTCCGCTTTTCTTGTGCATTAAATCTAAAAAGTCTGCAATATATACAATTCATGTGGGAATGATGTTGAAAACAATTTCATTCCATACAGTGGACATTATAGCACATATTTTTTTAAATAAAGTGTTACAACGGGAATTTTTTATAAAGAACTGAAATGCGAGAATGTGATTCCACTGATAAAACTGCATTTCTCCCAAAAACCGGCAAAAGTATTGGGTCTATAACTTAATTCGTGCTAAGAGATGGCGTAACTTGTATTATTCCATTGGAACATGCGTTGGAAAGCTATTGTCATTGTACGTCATTCATTTGAAGCGTAAACAACAATAATTTTTTTTTACTCAAATATGTCGAACTTTATGCCTGAAAAAGTGTTTTTGCGGGGAGTTCTTCTTCATTACTTTAATATGAAGAAAACTGCTGCCGAAAGTCATCGTATTTTGGTGGAAGTTTATGGTGAACATGCGCTAGCTGAGCGAACGTGCCAAAAGTGGTTTGCACGATTGAAAAGTAGTGATTTTGGCTTGGAAGACGATGAACGTCCTGGGCAGCCAAAAAAGTTTGAAGATGAAGAACTGGAAGCATTACTCTATGAAGATTGTTGCCAAGCACAAGAAGAGCTGGCAGAATCTTTGGGTGTCACTCAACCAGCCATTTCAAAATGTTTGAAATCAGCTGGATATATTGAAAAGCAAGGAAATTGGGTTCCACATGAACTCAAGCCGAGAGACGTCGAAAGGCGGTGTTGTATGTCCGAAATGCTGCTGGAACGCCACCAAAGGAAGTCGTTTTTGCATCGGATTGTTACTGGTGATGAAAAATGGATCCATTACGACAACCCCAAGCGCAAAAAATCATATGTGAAAGCCGAATATCCATGGTGCGAAGGTAATGCTCTGTATTTGGTGGGATCAGATGGGTGTGCTGTATTATGAGCTGCTAAAACCGGGTGAAACCATCAATGGATAACGCTACCGAACACAATTAATCCGTTTGGAGAGAGCAGTAGCCGAAAAACGCCCGGAATATGCGACCAGACACGAGGCAATAATTTTCCATCATGACAACGCTCGGCCCCACGTTGCTATTCCGGTTAAGAACTATGGAAAACAGTGGATGGGAAGTCTTACCCCACCCGCCTTATAGCCCAGACCTTGCCCGTTCTGACTTCCATTTGTTCCGGTCAATGCAGAACGCCCTAACTGAAATACGGTTCACATCAGAGCAGAATATCAAAAATTGGCTTGATTCATTCTCGGCAGTTCTTTTGGGATGGGATCCACAAATTGCCAGAAAGATGGGAAACAGTCATAGCTTCAGATGGGCAATATTTTGAATAATACTATTGTACATGTTTTTCTTAAATAAATGTTAAAATTTTGAAAAAAAAACCGCACGAATTAAGTTATATACCCAATAGTTACGAACCGATATCACTGTTATCCCCAGTTTTTGGAAAAAATGTTCCGATGATTGCACCAGCCCACAAACCGCACAAAACAATGAAGACAGGACTGAAAATTACTCAAAGAGACCCTCTCTCAAAGCAGCCAAGAGCATTTCATTTCATTTATTTCATTTAAAAGGTAGTTAGTTTAGTAGTTAGTATTTTAATTTCAGATGTATGATTTTATTACAAACTTAAAATTAATTTATATATAGTAACATTATGGAGAGATAGGAAGAAGGGGATAGGTTTAGTTTTGTTGTGTGGAAAAATATAGGAATATTGCACTTTTAAAATTGCGGAGATTTGATATTGACCTTATATATGAGGGCAAGGAGTTCCATAGTCGTACAGTATGAATGAAAAATAAGCGGGATGAGTTAAGAAAATTGCAGCGGTATGGTATAAGGTTTGTGGTTCTTGAAGAGCGAGTGAAATTAAGCCTGCTATACAAATAAGACGGAGTTTGATTATTAATAATTTTGGGTAAGAATATACAGTTTCTAGCATTGATATACTGTTGCAAATTACAACCAAGTAAATCCCTGGAGTATTCGGAGATATGCTCATATCTACGAATGCCATAAATGTAACGCACCGCATCATTAGAAGCTATTTGTAATTTAGGCTGAGATAATGAATCAAGACTACTCTATATGACCTCAGCATATGTTATAAAAGGTAATATTAACGTTATTACCAGCTTTCGTCGTGTTTCAATCGGAATAAAATATGCGCTAAGCCACAACTTGCGAAGGCATCCGTAGATACAACCAATGATCACGTTGGTGTGATTATGATCAGATAAATTTCGAGTTATTGTATAGCCAAGACTAGTGGCTGATTCTACGACTTTGATTTTATTGTTATTGAGATGTAAGTCTGGTAGAAGATCTAAGTTGAATTTTTTCTTGGATATTGGAATTACTAGAGTTTTAGCCGGATTAAGTAGTAACCCATTTGACACTGACCAAGAATGTATGCGTTTTAAGTCGTCATTAATGAGAGAGGCGAGCTCATTTAGGTTGGAGTACAGTTTCGCTACATGTAGTTGAACACCATCTGCATATAGGTGTACTGAAGAGTATCTGCACACTGATGGCAGGTCATTTATAAATATGCAGAAGAGAATCGGTCCCCATGTTGATCCCTGAGGCACACCTTGTTTGATTTCCACAAATGAAGAACTACGTTCACCCGAAACAACCCTTTGCGACCTACCGGAATGAAAACTACTCAGTAATTTCACTGCCCTTTCACTAAATCCAAAGCACAAAATTTTATGATTTATTTTATCGAATGCCTTGGACAAGCAGAGTAGAATGCTCGGTCTTAAATCGGCAAGAGATACTGGATAGATTTTCTTTGCGATAGGCAAATCTTTCGCGATTTTCCAGAACTGAGTAAACGTTGATGTTGTTATGCACCCGTTGATTACATGTGTGAGATGAGAAATAATTTGCGGTAATATAAGTTTAATAAAACGTACTGGTACGCCATCTTCACCTATGGAGTCAGATTTGATAGCTCTTACGGATTGGATAATTTCGTCTTCAGTGACTACAACAAATTCTTCCAGTCTTGACAGCGAGTGCACTACTTCCTCAGTCTGACTAAAATCAAATTCATTTATACTGGAATCATCTCCCAGAAATGCATCATTTAGTTCATCGGGATTGAGAGCACATTTAGAGTTGTCGTAACTACTGGATATACTCGTACAAATTTTACGCAAATTACTCCAAAGTTACTTTGCAGGGAGGGATATATTCAGTTTAGAGGAGAAATATTTTTTCTTTGATGTGCGTACAACTGAGGTGGCGTTGATTGATCGAACAATTGCACTAAAATAGCTTGAAACACTTTCACTTTTTCATTCGGATCAGCCATTAAGCGGCATTGCCCCCAAGGGGCTGAAAAAGTAGCAATTTGGAGGGCATTTAAGTCAATGGAATTGAAATCATTGAACGTGAAGGTATCTGGGATTACAGTTTTAGACAATTTCACATTGGTCCCTACAAAAAAGAAGATCATGGTCAGAAACATCAAACGATAGTTGGTCGAACAGTAGAACAAGCAGCGGATTGGAAACAACAACTAGATCTAGAAGACTGGGTAAACACTCTTCAGCAAAACGGGTAGGGTAAGTAGTATTTACAATTTCCATCCCTACTGAAGAAACTAAATCCTTCATTTGAAAGGCAAGCGAGTCATTCTTTATTAAATTGGTGTTAAAGTCACCGCAGATGATTATGTGCTGATAGGGTGCACAATATTCAGAGATGACTGACAAGAAGGGCACGGGAGAGCAGTGTCTATTGTTACTGTACGCACATGCAACCAAACATTTGGTATTGCAGTTGCGTAATTCAACTATAACGTATTCGATTCCATTGCCACTAGATTTAGTGATAATTTTACATTTTTGATTCGATTTACAATAAATCGCTACCCCACCACCCGTTGTATCAGTAAACCTATCATTGCTAAAAATTTGAAAATTTGGTACCTAAGTTGTTGTGCAGTTCATCAAATCGCTGACTCCAGGTTGTCTTGACTTCCTCGATCTTGAGAAGAAATTCGCTCTGCATCTTGGAGATTTCTTCTATGAACCCAAGCCGCATTATTTCAGCTTGTTTAGGAGATGTTCCCATTGTCACTATTCGGCTGTTTTACTGCAGGTGAAGATGATTGTGTGGGTGGTGTAGGTGTTGATGTTAGGCCTCTTGATGAGATAACTCTTGAACGTAGATTCGGGGCAGACATGGTGTTAAGAGAAACGTCTTTGGGTGGTAGTAGTGCAAAAAAATGTCGACAGTAGCAATAAATTATTAAATGTTTTAGTGAAAAACAGGGGCCGATGTAGGGTTCCTCGCTACACAGTAACCAGCGGAAAGTTTGTAACCACTAAGGCTAAGTTTATTTGTCAGAGTTGCACACCGTATTTGCTCAATTTTACTGGACGATAAAAAAAAACGCGTCTATTTGTGCTTACTCTGCATTACCCTATATCCGTTTTTGATAATATCCATGCCTGTCCACCATAGAGCAGGATTGGGATTATTAAGGTCTTATATAGGGTAACTTAAGTTGTTCGATAGAGGGCTTTACTAGTCAATTGTCTTCTTAGCCCAAAGAAGCAGCGATTGGGAAGAGTTATTCTTCGGCTAATCTTTGTGCTGGTTCAGTTGTCTAAATTTATAGCGGAGCCTAGGTAGACAGAGTCCTTAACTACCTTAAAGTTATATCTGTCGAGGGTGGCATTCTGCCAGAGACTTCGGTGTTGGTTGTCCTTTTTGATTGACAGCATATACTTGGTCTTGCCCTCATTGACCGCTAAACCCATTTTCGCCGCTTCCGTCTCAATACTCACGAAAGCGCCACTGACATCACGCTGCTTTCTACCGATTATGTCAATATCGTCGGCGTATCCGAGTAGTTGGACGGACTTTTGAAAGATAGCGCCTCTTGTGTTTGCTCGTGAGTTTTGCACTATTCTTTTAAGTACGATGTTGAAAAAATCGCATGACAGTGCATCGCCGACAGTGCCAGAATCCTTTCTGGACATCAAAGGTCTCGATGAGATGTTTACCGACCTTGATGGAGCAGCGTCGGCAGCATTCTCCATCGTCATCCTGCACAGACGGATGGGTTTAGCTGGGATTCCAAAACTGGACATTGCTCTGTATAGCTCGACTCTATAGATGCTGTCACACGCGGCCTTAAAATCGATGAATAGGTGGTGTGTATCGGTCTGAAGATCATGGGTTTTCTCCAAGATCTGCCCTAATGTGAATATCTGGTAGATCGTGGACTTTCCTGGCCTGAATCCACACTGATATGGACCTATCAGGTTGTTGACAAACGACCTCAGGCGTTCACTTAATACGGCAGTTAAGATCTTGTATGCGATGTTAAGGAGACTGATGCCTCTGTAATTGGCGGAATTTAGAGGGTCTCCTCTCTTGAAGATGACACAAACAATGCTGAGGTTCTATTCATCGGGCATACTTTCTTCCGGAAGTCAGCTTATTGGACTTTTGCTTAGATATTGTTATATTCACTTCATCCAGGTAGGCTACGCGGAATTAATTGTCTACATCGTCCAGGTTGAATGGGTCATTCTGCGTTGCAGCGGCATTTGTCTCGTCATCGCCGTTTGACAGTCTGCAAAAATCCCTTTTCCAAATCATCAGGATTGATTGAAACTCAACTATGTTCATTACTACCGGCTTCTGCTCGGGTCTTGTATCCGTGGCATGTTTTTTTTTTGTTTGCCTTTTAGTAAACTTGACTACAACAAGGTAATGATCCGAGTCGATATAGGCTTCGGACATTTATAATACGGGAGGAGTGTCTTGCGTCGATCGCAATGTAGTTGACGGTTAGTTGAGCAGGAGTTTTCTAAGTTCCTTTATGACTATAAAGTTGTGGAAGCAGCGTGCTGGCTACGACAATGTTCTGGAATCCTTTACCGGCAGTACTACCAAAGATTCGTTCTCTTCTCGCTCTAGGTCATAGCTATTACATTGCTCGTAAAAGGTGTCTTTTTTGTCGTCATCTCTCTCCTCTGCAGGGGCGTACGCGCTTATAAGGCCAATGTTGGCAAATTACCTTGATACGGATTTCTACGAAGCGCTCGTTAACATGCCGGAAACTCGAAACTTCTTGCCTGAATAGATGTAGCAGTTCTTCATCCTGATTTGCATTTTTCCATTTGACGACATGTAGTTCGAAGATCTGGGCATCTATTTGCTGTTACTTCGCGTATTTAGCCGTTTTCGACCCTCTTCGGGGATTGTGTCTTCCTTGGTGCAAGATCATTTCTCGTTCTCTCGTTGAAGAATAGCTGCAAAATGAATTTGCTTCTGTGAGAAGTAAGCTCTTTGTTAAGTTCCTACCGGTGTTGTGACTTTTCGCTATATGGTTGACTTGGTTTGTTATCGTTAGGTTTCCGGGATAAACACCTCGGATGAGTACAAGGGAACCAACCGGGGGAAAGTGACATGAATATGGCCTTGCCTCTTGAGCACTTTGATCGCATTGCATTAATTTGCTCCATTCGCATTAAGAGCGTTTGTTATCATCCAGATTTTTGTTTAAAGTCTTAGTTGGTCAGTTGCAAAGCCTAGTTACCTACTATATAATTAATTTTTTTTCTCTAAACAGTAGTAAAACAGTAGAATGCATAGAGCATGCCGCTGTAGCAACCTGTTTTTGGAACGGTTTAACCGTGCATTCACGTGTGGTGTTCTTTGGTTTACCGAAGTAGTTTTCAGTCTCAATCACTTCTAAAATACCGAACATTAAACCATAAATGATTGGGCGAGTTCTAAGAATCTGACGTTGCCAAAAATTGTCTCTTAAATTTTCAAATTATTGTTTGAAGTCGATATGCAACAGAAATAATCAGCTCATGTCCAAGTCATTTGGTGATATGTCTGAGCAAACCATGTCTTTCCGGATGCGCATTGCTTATTCGCCGTCTAAATAATACTAATCTTATATTAAAGCGAAAAATTCTTTTGGCACCCCTTCAACTCCACATTCTTTGAACTAACTCTCAGGAGATTCGGCGTATATTATCTCGTCATGTTAGCGTTAGAAAAATGAATTCGAAAATACTAAACCAATAATGAACTTAACAATCTTTCGATCAATTCAATAGGGATCCGACTGATTTTGTGCAGCGATTTCTGACAATGGATGATACATGGGTCCACCATAACACGCCAGAAACGAGACAGTAGACGAGTTAGTGGGTGTAGGGCGGTGGTTTAGCGCCAAAGAAAGCGAAGTCGGTCGCATCTGCCGGAAAGGCCATGATTATCGTGTTTTGGATCCAAAATTCTTGGCCAGCTGAATGCCAAAATTCTCAGGGGTCTATCTTGAAAGAGAAAAAAAATCATATTGGCTATGGGAAAACTACGGGATCGGGGACGATTGGTTCGGCCATTCCCCCTATTTTCCTGATTTGGCAACTTCAGACTTCCATCTGTTCCCAAGATGACGTTCAGAGGGCCGTAGATGAATATTTTCATAGCCTTCCAGACTCTCACTTGCGGGAAGGAACAGTGATATAAGAGAAAGGCTTGACCAAGTGTGTAGACGTCAAGGGAGATTATGAAAAAAATTAAAATAATTGTTTAACCAATTTCAACCCACAAAAAAAAAAAACTGGCGCGGCCCGGTGAGAGATGAAATTTTTTTTTATAGTAAAGAGGAAGGGTGGACCTGCAAGAATAAAATAGAACAATGTAATTTTTCGCGACCTACATACTTAGAGATTTTTATAGATAATATTCGCGTTTTTTTTCACAAAAAGTGCTGCCAAATTTACGGAATTATCAGATGCCTGCAGATGTCCTTTAAGCAATGGAGCAAATCTACACCGATATGTCAACACGCCTGGCTGTCACACCTGGTCAAATGACAATGGATATTTAAATACCCGATAGCCATGGGTGTGTACGATTAAAGAATTTGTTCGCTGTATTGAAAAGTTTCATTTGGACTGAATTAAAGGCCCATTTAAATTGGATTTTTTTATTTAATTGGGAAACTATGCTGTTTACTGATTATTAAGATTTGGCAATCTTCGTTTGATCGGGGCAACACCGTTGTGGTGGTAAAGCAAGGAGCAGGATGCAAGTTCGCCTGGCACTTCAAACAACCCATTTCGGTCTTGCCACTGCATTTCTTACAACGATGACGAGTATTAAGTTTCCCAATGAAATGATCGGTACGATAGTAACGCATTGCCAATTTTCCGTAGTTTTCGATCAGACAGTTTCGCGCGCGCCATTGGCGTATGGTTCAAGAAATTTGATAGTAATGTCACGACCTGAAAAGATAAGAATGAACCATTGGACGAAAGGTGTATAACTTATCGCATTATCGTTCTAACACACCGCGAGTAGATATAGAATTGTTCATTTCGAAATAAAAGTCAGACGTCCCGCTGGGCTTCTTTCGAATTTCCTTGATATTCATCAAGAGGGCATGATTGGTTCGATTATCGCGCACAGTTTCAAAGGCGAAGAATCTATCGTTTAACAAACGAGGCAGTAAAAAAGTTGTCAAACGTCATAGTGGGCTTGGCTCGGTCCTCCAGATGCGATTAAAGCGATAGGACAACACTTTCTCCCAGCCTGATGGAATGAATTGGTACAAGTAGCCTTCTGTCGACGCCAAACACCCATACTTGTACTCGAACCGAATGGGTTTTCGTTTTATGAACATTTTGCACGAATGTCGGCCGTAATAAGCAATCATTTGTTCATCAATCGAAAGCTTGTGAGAGAATGCAACGAATTGAAGGAATTTCCTATTCAATATATCGTTCAATCGTCTGACTTTCGGAAATTTGTTTTCGGATCTAATGCTGAGTTGTTGCACACGTGAAAGAATTGTTTGACTCGTCTGAATCTGTCCCTCGAAATTCATTCTTTTATCAGCACGCATCTCAAAGACTCCTTATTTGACCAATAACCTTGTATTTGCGGCAACGTGTGGTAACCGGTTATATACTACACTCCCAAAAATGTTTTCATTTCGCTAATTGATGTAACGAATGATGGACAACTGTTGGCCGCAGCATATTGGTTGGTGGAAGTGACCAAAAGGTTCAACACCTCGGCATCGATGAATATTTCCCAAACGTGAATAGGATTCATGGCACCAATCTGTTTATACAACGGTTTGTATGACGTGGATGTAACATCATTTGGTATCTTATCGAATTGACAATATTGCCTTCTAGACCATTTTGCCATTTTGGTTTCATTCCTTTATCGATTCGGGAACGCTTCTATGTCTTCCTTGATTCCGGTGTTGTTTTACAGCCCTGACCACTAGACGTTGATGCCTCAGGCGTATCATGTTCTTCTTCGGCATCCGTATCATCATCCTCACAGCCCGATAGCATGTGTTCTTTTGCATCATCGTAAACACATTTAATTTCGAATTGCTTGGCAATCTCACGAGGCAGCTCCGGTTCATCGCGCAACAATTGAGCATTGTCGTCTAATTCCTCGTTGTCACTAAGCATCGACGGCATTGGTTGGCGTTATGATATTTTCAGCGGTGTCTGCATGTTGGCCAAAGTTCGCTTTCCTATCAATACTTCCACCAGACCAATTATCAACAATAGCTTGCAGCTCGGTAGCAAGAACTTTTTGTCGCCGAATCATTCGGAATCAAAAAAAATTCAAGTTTTAGCATTTATTTTCAATCCGTAACGAGCACCAATAAACTGATTTGTTTTCTATTCTATTCTTACGTACACATTTTCTAGCCGATTTCTTCGGATTAGCTGAAAAACTCATTCTAACGAAGTATGCCACGATGAATGGTTAATAGAACGACGAAAAATTGGCGAATAAAGGCGCGTATCCACACTAGCGCGTCAACACAGCAGCCCACGATGTCTTTCGTTTTTTTTTTTTAAGTAAAAGTAATAACATCACACCAATGCATGTCGGGTATTTAAATACCCACTTCATATCTAAGGTGTGTGCGCGGATAATTTTTTATTTCTTTTTAACAAAACTTCTATGGTCCCGTGGGCATATATTTCAAAATTTTATCAAAATCATACGAGCCAACCTATGGGCAGCCTTTGATGGGTTAACTGAAAATCGCAGTCTTTCATTGTCAGACCTAGAACTTTTCACCTTACCATCGTAGGTAGTTAGTAACTTCCGTTTCTTGTCATTTAAACTAAAATATGGCAAACGCATCAAAAATTGCCCAGGGTTCTTAAAAGGATGACAGTTTGGTGTATTATCGAACTATGCACCCAGAGTGTTTAAATTGGATGCTGTTTCTACATCCCCAAACCTTGTCTCAATAAATGTCCTTTCTATTGCATAAAACAATTCAAATTTTCAAAATAAATTTATTTTAATCTCAATTTCAACTTAGATCCAAGATCTACAAAGCAAGCCCCGTTGGCGATCTTAACGAATCAATCCGCTAGTGATCAAACCTCCAGAAAGCACTTTACCAGTCAGAATTCCACCTGAAACCAATCTTTCAGCGACTAATCCATTTGAAATCAATCCGGACGAAACCAGTCCACTTGTAATGGATATTGGAGCGGCAATCCTTGCACCCAAAGTAATTGGAGCAATTGTAGCGGTCCTGATGATACCAACAGTTGGTGTCGACACAATTGTTGGTCCAGCGACAACAGTTGGAGCAGAAGCAATGCTCAAAGTTGGCGAAAGAATTCCTGGCTTGGCGAAAGCAGCAGCAACGATGCAAAGGAAACCCACCTAGAAGGAGTTAAGATTGCAAAATTGAAAAAGTTACTAATCCCTTGGTCGCAAATAATCTTACGTATTTGAACATTTTGATTGAATTTTCACGATGAGACTGGTCTACTGAATTTTGGTAAGTATCTGATAGTAAACTCAAAGATTGTCACACATTTTATAGCCCATCTGTCAGATGACCTTCGCAGCAGTTTAACTATTGTAACAATCTTCAATGCAACTTTGAATAGGCCAAGGGGTAATTGTGGGAAACAGAACCCCTTTGGAGCCTTTTTTACCTCAAGATAAATACTATATCTTATCTAGAGCGAAACTCAACTCCAAGAAATAAAAAAAAACAAAAATAATAATAAAAAATAAATACAGTTCCACTTATGCAACCCATCGAATCGGTTTCTGTTTTATTTCACAAAAAGGTGCTATGCTAGGGTGTCAAGTTACATGCACTGGATCTTGAATCTGTGAGTGCATCGCAGACGATTGTGGTGGTTGGTCTTAGTAAATCAAGCCAGTGGAATAGGTCAACGGCTTGTAATCAGATCGGTACTGTTGCTGAAATGAGTTTGGTGTGGCAACGCTGTTGTAGGTTTCTGACGCAGTTGGTGACGCAATTTTTGCGTAGGCAAGTGGAAGTGCAATAGGTACGTTAGGACCAACTGCTGTATAGTAAGCTGGCGAATAGAGTACTGGATTAGCAGTAGCTATAGCCAAAAGGCATGCGAGAAGATACTGCAAAATATAAATTTATTAAAGATAACCGGGCACATACTTTGTGATATACAATAAATGACAAACTTACAACTTTGAACATGTTGAATGGAGTTTTAGTGATGTGTCTTGTCCTAGTAGATGAACTGAACTATGATCCTGTTGGGCAATTCATTTCCTTTTTATACTCTGCCTTCTTCTTTTGAAGTTGGATGATTGGATTGTATTCAAGGTCGACGGTAGAATTCTCGGTGGTAAACAAAACAACAGCAACAAACTTGTTTTCATCTACGAAGAAGTGTAGATGGAGATAATGAAAAACCAGAACAAAGGATCATTAGCAATGAAATGGTAAATTGGTACATCAAGAAGATACTACTTTGTTCGTGAGGAATGCATGTACTCTTATCTTGCTTCACGCTAGGCTCCGAGGGATACTGACATGATTATGCGCCTAAACATAGTATCTGCCGGAGTGTTTACATTGGAAACCAGGCTAAGTAAACTAAGAATAGCAATAGGCTTATAAATTCTGATAAGATTCAAAGCTAGTTACAATTGTGGTGACCGATTTTCGCTTATGGGTCCTTGCTTATCTAAGGTCTTTGAAAAAATTCTTGGAAAGCAAATAGGACGGTTTCGCATTACAATAAAGCCGATATTATTTGCCGACAGAAAACACACAGCGTCCGCGTTGAAGAAGCTATTGCATATTCGCCCTAAGTTCCAGCATTCACTCTCTACCGAAGTCCCTTTTTACGTATAGGTGCAGCTGTACTCAAATGTCAAACACCGCAAGCGCGCAACACGCGGTTTATCCTGTCATAGCGGCTTCACCAGAAAGTAACTGTTTTACAAACAGGAAGCGAGTGACTCTTTTTATTGATGACACTTTCCAATTGACAGTTTACAAAAGAGTGAGTGATGCCAATACAACATCCCCCTTAAGATATTAAGACTAACATAACAAATGATCCATATATTCAAGTTTAAATATCTCAAAAGTTTTACAATCCATAAAGTTAATTTAGTTATATTTCAAAAATTCAGTATAAGTTTCCTTTAGTTTCAAGAATTTCAAATGTTAGGATGAAATAAAAGATTAAGTTTTACACACGATATATTCGTTTTCCAGATCTGGTTATTAGGGCGTCACTGCTATCACGTCGATTGTTTCTCTCTACCTCTTCGTTATCTGATGCGTGCGATACAATTCCGTCTCCTCTTCTCTCCATAGGTTGAACCATCTCTCCTGAGTTGTCGTCTAAAATTTCATTGTTGCTACCCTGAATTACATCTGCAGTGTTATATATGAAAGAATTTGTCTGTAACGAGTCTAAGTATGGTGCTTTAATAATGTGAAATCTATTTCGGCGAATAATACGTTTATAATTTTCTATTAAATAAGATCTGTGTTGAACTTTCTTAATTATTTTCCCATGACGTCGAAGGTCAGTTACCCATACATAATCCCCTGGTTTTAGCTCACTTTGTTCTTTAACCCCATATCTCTTGTCATAGTATTGCTTGTACCTATTCCTGTATCCTGCTTCCCTCTGTCTAAGTCTTTGAAGATCTAATTTCGCTTGTAAGTTAAAGTTGGGTATATTCTCCCGAAGTTTTCATCCAAAACAAAGTTCCGCTGGACTGAACCCATTTGAAAGCGATGTATTTTTATACGCTAGTATATCGGGAATTTCTCTGGATTTTTTTTAAAAAATATTCTTTACTATTTTTACTCCGGCCTCCGCAGCTCCGTTTGCTTGATAGTGGTGTGGACTACTCGTTATGACCTCAAATGACCAGACTTTTGAAAACCTTCGAAACTCAGATGTGGACAGATTTTGGAATTGAGTTCCACTATCCGTATATATGCACTGAGGTATCCCGTGACGACTAAAAATAAATTTGCAGGCTTGAAATATATCACTCATCCGCATTCGTTTCAATTCCACTACCTCTGGATATCGCGAAAAACAGTCTATTATGACAAGATACCATTTGGCCTCAAACTTAAACAAGTCCATACCGACTTTCTGCCAAGCATATTCTGGAAATTCGGAAGGTACCAATGGTTTCTGTTTATTGGTTGTATGTTGCACGCACCTGGGACAACATTTTACTTTCACCTCAATTTCTCTCGATATACCTGGCCACCACATCGTCCCTTGAGCACGCGCTCTCGTTATCGTTATGCCTAAATGACCTTGATGAAGTTTTTCGAGCATTATACCTCTGAGGCCCTTTGGTATTATCATTCGGTTTCCACGTAGCAGCAAATTGTCAACTATTGACATCTCGTCTTTGACTGAATAATAGACTTTCATCTCCGATCGTAGTTTTTCTTTTCGTGGCCATCCCTCCTGTTAGTATTTTCTTAGTTCTTTACATTCCGGATCTTTCAGCTGACGCTTAATCGTTTCAGTAATGAGCTCATCTTTTGTGTGAATTCTTTGCAGTGATATTTGATGTACATATGCATCTATTTCTTCTTCCAGTTCCCCTGGTGTAGAGCTGTTGTCAACAGCAGTCCTAGATAATTGATCGGCAACGACCAAGTTTTTTCCCGGCACGTATGTAATTGTATAGTCATATCTCATCATCTTCATACGGATACGTTGTATACGGGGCGAAAGATCATCTAAACACTTGGTTTTAAGAAGTTGAAGCAAAGGCTTGTGGTCCGTTTCTATTATGAAATGTCGCCCGATCAAGTAATTTTTAAATTTTTCGCAAGCCCATGCTATGGCTAGAGCTTCTCTCTCTATGTTTGCATAGTTTTTTTCTGCTTCTGTTAATGTTCTGGAAATATATGAAACAGGGTGTACTTTCTCTCCGTGTTTCTGCAGCAGTGCAGCACCTAGACCTTTCATGGAAGCATCACAACTCACTATTGTTTCCTTTGTTGAGTCGTACATCTTGAGGTTAGGCGGTGAAGTCAGAAGTTCTTTTATTTGCTTGAATGCCTTTTCCTGTGCATCTCCCTATATAAATGCGTTTCTTTTACACAACAGATTTGTTATCGGCTCAAGTATTTTTGACTTGTTCGGTATGTATTTTCCAACAAAGTTCACCATACCAAGAAAACGCTGGATATCTGTTGCATTTTTTGGCGGCTCCATTTTCAAAATGGCATTCGTTTTTTCTTTGTCGAGTCTTATCTCCCCCTCCACAATTGTGTGTCCTAAATACGTTATTTGGCTTTTCGCGAACTCAGATTTTATTTTGTTGAGTGTGATTCCCGCTCTACGTATTTTTTCAAGTACTGCTTGTACGCAAAAAGGACAACCAACACCGACGTCTCAGACAGATTGTCACCCTCGACAGATATAACTTTGAGGTAGTTAAGGACTTTGTCTACCTAGGCTCCGCTATAAATACAGACAACGACACCAGCGCTGAGATCAAGCGAAGAATAACTCTTGCCAACCGCTGTTTCTTTGGGTTAAGAAGGCAATTGAGTAGCAAAGCCCTCTCTCGGACAACAAAAGTCACCCTTTATAAGACTTTAATAATCCCGGTCCTGCTCTATGGCGCAGAGGCATGGACGTTATCAAAAATGGATGAGGGTGTTCTTGGTTGCTTCGAGAGAAAAATTCTTCGGGCGATCTTCGGTCCCGTCTGCATTGACGGTGAGTGGAGGAGGAGATACAACGACGAACTGTATGGACTGTACAGCGACATGGACCTAGCCAGAAGAGTGAAGATCCAAAGACTGAGCTGGCTGGGTCATGTAGAGCGCATGGACATCAATGCTCCGGTCCGAAAAGTATTCGAATCCGCCCCCGAGGGACAGCGCAGTAGAGGAAGGCCAAGACTCAGGTGGCGCACGCAAGTGGAAGAGGACCTCAGCCAACTTAGCGTGCGAAACTGGAGACAGCTAGCCAGGGATCGAGCTGGCTGGAGAAGGTTGTTGACTGAGGCCCAGGTCCACCCCGGACTGTAGCGCCACCTAAAGTAAGTAAGTAAGCTTGCACGCATTCGTCATGCTCCTGCAACGTTTTCCCCCAAATTAGGATATCACCCATGTGTACTGCGCAGTTCCTCATGCCCGCTAAGAGTTGGGTCATTTTTCTTTGGAAAAACTCTGGCGACGATGTTATCCCAAAGGGCAGCCTCAGGAACTTGTATCGACCGAATGGCGTGAGAAAAGTGGTATAGTCTTGAGACTCCTTAGATAGAGGAATTTGTTCCTAAGCCCTCGAAAATTTCCCTAAATTTCTCTGTCCAGTTCCTCATAGAAACTTTAAAACAGGTTTTGACCAAGCCTAATTTTTCTATACCTGTTTTACCTAACAACGGTGTCATTGTGTCTTTTGTTATGTAAATTACTTCTTTAACCTTTTGATGTGCGTACCTTAACCAAACTAAAGCTTTTCCTATTATGTCTATTTGCTGTGCCACCCCGTACAATTTATTTCCCGTCTTCTCAATTGGCTACAATTGACCAAGGTACCAATGTGACATCAGCACCTGTGTCAACTTTAAATGTGATATTTTTGTTGTCTAGTCACAAATTCACCGACCACTTATCTGACACAGCTTCTACAAAGTACTCCTGTTCTTGTTCTTTTTCTTGTCTCTCCCTAACCACACATGTTCCCTTTGACCTGCAAACTCGTGCGAAATGTCCGGTTTTGTTACACTTTTTGCAATTTGTATTCCTGGCCGGGCACTTTTCATAATCATGTCGTTCAAACCCACACCGCATGCATGATTTTGCCTGTGTTTATTCCTGCTGTTTTTTCCTATTCCAGCGCGGTCTTTGTTTGTCAAATCTGCGTTTCTTTTCTCCCAAACGTTCCACTTTACATATTGACGAAGATGATCCCAGGTGAAGGTCATTTTTTTTGACGATATTGCTCTTCTACCTGCCTAAGCGAAGTGATTGCCTTCTCCAAGGTGAGATTTGGGTCCAGCTGTAGCCTATCACTAAGTCCCTCATCTTTCATCCCGTTGGCTAACGTTAATAAAATCATCTCGTCCAACAGAGAACCCCATTCGCAGTGTTTTGCAAGAACGTGCAAGGCAGTAATAAACTCCTCAGTCGTCTCGTCACCTTGTTTTCTCTTTAGAAATTTAACACGCTCGTATATTGTATTTCTTTTAGGTATAAAATGTTCCCCAAATTTAGTTAAGCATGCATCATAAGATTCAGGTACAGGTGTAAATGAAGTATAAATTTCTTCGGCTTTCTCGCCCCTGCAGTAAATTAAAATGTTTACCTGTGTATTGTCGCTTGTCTCGTGTTATCCGTTTCCCACCCTATATCGTTCAAATCTCCTAATTCATTTTTCCCAGTCTGATGAGACGAATGTAAATTCTTTTGGTGCGGTTAGGGTCAGCTGCATATTTAGTTTTGCTTGGGGAACTGTGGTCTTGATACCTCCTGAAGTAGTTGCTTTTCCTTCGGTGCTCATCGTTTTGATCGTATATATATGTGTATAAGTATTTTAGGAATATTAGCACCTGTTTTCTGGACAACTTTGATTTTTATTGTTATGTGTGAACTAGATGTTACCTTTTCCTTAAAATGCTTTTGATCGCGTGGTGTGGAATCCTTTTCCTTGATTAGTTTCGATTTTTTTTTTTTCTATTTAGTATACCCTTTGTTCTTAATTTTTCCTCCTTAGAAATTTGGCTTGTCTGCTCACCGCTGCCACCATGTTTTACGAACGAATAAAAGAGCGACTCTTTTTTATTGATGACACTTTCCAATTGACAGTTTACAAAAGAGTGAGTGATGCCAATACAACAGTAACTTACTGCGACGCTTTGTGTTTTCTGTCGGCAAATAATATCGGCTTTATTGTAATGTAAAACCGTCCTATTATTTTCCTGGAAAAACACACAGCGTCGCTGTTGCAGACGTGTTTGATATCTGCTGGTGTTTGGCCATAACTCACAACGCTATCAAGATTTCTTGTTTGCTACTAAAGAACTAAAAGTTTTTCTGTCATAATTTATTAATTCATTTTATGTGTAAATTTAAACAAAAAATAATAAATTTCCAAAAGTACAACTCAAACCAAATACACGTAAAAACATATTTCGAGAAAAGATTTCATGAATTATGAGAGAAAATAAGAAATGTTAATTTGGTACAAAATTATCAAAAAAGATATGATGAACTTGAGGATGGCTTGGGCACGATCTTTCTACAATATTGTGTTCTGGAGGTATTTTCTGTCTTCCAATATTTTCTTGATAAATATTCTTCTATATGTTGGCCTTCCATCCAACCTAATGAAGTCACAACTGCTCGAACGCTGCCTTGGATAGTTTCTATTCCAGCCACAAGAAAGACACTACGTACCCAGCCTCCAGGTTTAGTTTCTCCCCTTACAGTTATGAATAAGCTCTCTAATTTATCCGCCTGATATCTTCTTGCCTGAGAGAATTTGATTAAACACCTTATCCAAGTAACTGGACAGACATTTTTCTTTGGGTTTTCGCGCAGATGCCAACTTGACTGCTTATGAGAAGCTGAATCAGTCTTTGAACCGAAAGGTGAATGTAAAATTATCTCAAAACTGTCCATAGAAACTCTAAGCAGCGTTAAGTCATGAATTCTTCTTCCCGATGCCAGTAGTAAGATGGCTACCGTCCTTGAAGCTTCAAATTGTGTCTCCCTTCCAGCTTGTGAAAAAAGCCAAACAAACACAGTTCTTGGATCCCTAATTGGTGGTTTTGTGGTAACTGGTCTCGATGTGGAAATGGCTTTAAGGACTTGACGGACTAAAAAGTTGGCAAAAAGTAGAAATCGCCGTTTTATGCAGATATCCTAGATATCCTAGATATCTAGCTATATTCGATCCCTCTGGATTCTGAGAAGTGATGTTGTTTTGTGTGTACCAAGAAATCCATCTTCTGATAGCTGGTCTTTAGGCTGATGACCTCCATCCCTTTCTTAATAAATCCTTCTCGTCTCTGGACCAGCTCTCTATTTGATGACTCCACCCCTAACCTTCCATACTCTCAGGAACAAATGTTCCACCTGTGGAGGTGGTTAACCTGTTGTGACATCTATCAGTACCTTCTCCTTACTTACTTACCTCTCAGGTCTGTCATCAAGAATGTCTGATTCCATTCTGGAGCTAAAATGAGGTACGTCCCCTGAGACTTGTCTAAGTGAGTGAGAACTTTTGGCATAAGATTGGGTGGTGGAAAAAGCCAGCCTAGGCGATAATTCCATTTTCGGCTGAAGGCATCTGAAAATGTAGCCGACCTATCTTTGTAATCTATTGAAACATATCTGCTGACTACGGCAGTTTCTTTTGATGCAAAAAGATCGATCTCTGGTGTGCCCTTTTGGAAAATTCTTCTTGTTGCACTTGGAAGGAGATGCTATTCTGGTATCCATCTGCCCCTAGATAATCTGTCTGCTATGCCGTTGTATTTTCCCGGAAGATTAAATGCCGACAGAGTTATTTTGTGCTGATCGACTAGGGTAAGCAACCGATATGTGAGGTTCATCAAGTTTATGGATCTTGTTCCCCCCTCTTTCTGAATATAGGCAACTAAGCCTCTATTGTCCGACTGAAGCAGAATATGTGCGTCTTTCAGAAAGTGAGCTCGCTAGCTTATGGCCATGTAAACGGCATACATCTCCTTTAGATACGAGTGCCATTTTGATTGTTTCTTCGACCATCGACCGGACATCGCTATGTTTTCTAACTGTGCGCCCCAACCCGTATCCGCTGCATCGGCCACTAGGAAGTTTTTCACGTCCTTCTTGTGGATAGTGGTGTGTGTTTTGTTCTTAGCCACCAGTCTATCTCCTCCAAAGCTCCTGGTGAAATTGTAAGTATCTGTCTTACACGGTGACCATACTTTCTCAAGAATATCTGAAGATGTCGTCTATGTAGTCTGCCTCTGGGAACATCGAAATTGACGAAATTTAGCTGTCCTAGAAGTGTTTGTAACTGCCGAAGAGAGCAGTTTGGAGCGGTTTGGACTGATCCTGACTGACTAAAAGGTAATCGTCTTGATAGACAAGAACTCGAATACCTCTGCCCCGCAGAATATCCGTGATCCAGAAAGTTAGGGCTGAGAACATCCTGGGAGCAGATGACAGGCCGAATGGAAGGCATGTTAGTTGAAATAGTTCGCCTCTGTAGGATATTCTCAGAAATGGACGATAACTTTCTGATATTGGGACATGGAAATATGCCTGTGAAATATCTATTTTTGTCATCCAATCTTTTGGTTGTAAAAAGTCTATTATTGAAGCGTGAGAAATGAGTTTGAATGACTATAGTCTTCAATCGTTTATCACGTTTCTTTTGCTTGTTTGGTGGTGGCGAAGCGGCAACTTCGCTAGCTGATGATGACGAAGACCCTGAACCTGATGAATATATAAAACTCCTCCGTTTTCTCTCTGTTTTCCGTATCCTTATCTCCTTTGCCACTCTTACTGGAAGCTGAACTCATTAAACTTAATATTTTAATCTTGATGGTAAAAATTATTTCTGAAATAATAGCTGAACCTTATTCTGACGAAATACACAACGCTATGACAGGATAAACCGCGTGCTGCGCGCTTGCGGTGTTTGACGTTTGAGTACAGAGATTGGAGATTGGATGCTGGAACCAGTGCAATCAGATATTCGCGCTAAGCATAGCTGTTCCACAGCTATGATCAAAGTGCTCGATGACATTAGATTAAATTTTCATAAGGAATCTCTAACGCTGTTGTGCCTACTTGACTTCTCAAAAGCCTTTGACAGTGCTTACCAACAAATTTTGTACTTGAAATTGAAGTTATATTTTGGATTTCATGAATCCTCGGTGAATTTAATGAGGAATTGTCTTATGAATCGCTCTTAAAGAGTTGTCGTTGATAAGCAATGTTCAAAACCAAACAAAATACTCACTGGTGTGCCTCAGGGTTCAATCCTTGGCCCGATTTTGTTTTGTCTCTTTATAAATGATCTTCCACAAGTTTGTTAAAACGCATTTGTTCAGCTTTATGCTGACAACGACGCTCAGATTTATTTATCCCGTCCCATTGGCCTAATGGAAGATCTTGTGGCTAGATTTAATTTAGACTTATCAGCAATATTAATTGGTCTAAAACTAAATCCTAAATCCTAAACTTGAAAAAGTCAATTAATCTTGATTTCGAAAAAAGAATATTGCACCGAAAAGATACCGCCTATTTTCTTTGACTCAACTAGGCTTACTTTTTCCGATAGAGTGACAACTCTTGGTTGCACGTTAAGCCGATCCCTTTCAGCATCAGATCATATAAACTATACTGTGTCATGTATTTATTCAGGATTGCGAAAACTCTGGTTAGTTTCTATTTCTATTAATCCAGCTGACACCAAATTGAGATTGATTAAATCCCTGCTTGTGCCAATCTTTAAATATTACAACCCTGTCTACTGTAAACTCGATATATGTTCTCAGAACAAACTACTCGTTGCCTTATTATATATGGTAAGATATGCCTTTGGAACAAGAAAGCATGCACAAATATCCAATTTTCATAAGTCAGTCCTGGGGTGTACTACTCGTATATTTCAAAATTTATGAGAATTGAGATGTTGTGTTTTTATGCACAAAATACGAGTAATACACACCCCATCACCATTGTATCTATTTTCAAAACATTAATTTGCATCATCTCAGTACTTGAACACGTCGCGTCTCAAAAATTCACAATTTTAACGACCCCGGGGTCGTCTTTTTTGTCGAAAAATGGGGAATTTTCATTGCCCCAAAAACGGTGCTATCGTGTTAAGCAAGCCACACAGATTACGTACATTTACGTACAATTTGTCAATGAAAAACCATAAATTTGATGTAGAGAGCAGTTTTCCTGACGAGTGAAAAACTCAAAACTTCATAATTTTAACGACCCCGGGGTCGTCTTTTTTGTCGAAAAATGGAGATTTTTTCAATGTCCCAAAACCGGTGCTATCTTGTTAAGGACTAAATGCACATTTCGGACAGCTATAAGTCTACGTATGTATGTATTTATGCCTTGTTGATGGTCATTGCATAGGCGAGTCGCACCGAAAACTGCAAACGTTTGAATTCGAATGGTAAATCTGTTGCAATCATTGGAATGCCATTTCACAGCGCTGACTTTCTTATTCGTTTCTGCATCGGTTAGCGGATTTCTCATTTTGATTCCGAAATGATGCAAACCGTCGTATGATCGATGCGTTTCTGGGACTCGTTGGACCTCACTATTTCTGCGATGGAGAATAATATCGCGTGACTCGAGTTGTATTGTCTTGCATGTTGATCAACGGGTGCCTTATCTGCACGAATTACAACTTTGTAGTCGTCAGCTGGTATTCGTTCAAGGGCAGTTCTGAACAGTTGAATCAATTCGTTGTGTTGATCGAATAAAGTTTGCAGTTCAGCGACAATTTCTCTTCTAGTGTCCCTATTTAATCGACAACGTTGATCGATTTGTTCATCTATGTTTCCCATAAAATAATTCTGAAGAAATTTGTGATCTGCGTCTGAAAATAGTAGTAATGACCCAGCACGATGATAATTTTGTCCCTGTACTTTGAAGGTTGGCATGTAATTCTCACGTTTAATATTTGTTGCGCCGAACGATGTCATTTGGAAACAGGAATTGTTCTTCCGAATGTTTCCCAAGAAGTGTTTCGATTGGCTTGTGTTACCTGATACCAATGTCGATAATGGATCAGGCGGTAGATGTAACTCTGGCAATTTAACTTTCCCAGCCGCGCAGCACATTCCAGTTATTTCCCTCTTAAGTTTTAGTGCTTTACAATGCACGCATAAATTGTTCATTTTCCCAAAAACAACACTCGGATGAAGATTGTAATCATAATTTTGATCATACTGGAGCGAAGCCAGCTACAACTACGGCATCCATGAATCATTCAATGCTCGTCAAAACCGAGCTGTGCGTGATCGTTTGACTTCAAGTCTTTGCTCAAGTCGCTCGCTTGTTTCAGAAGAACGGGCTTCAACTGCGCGTAATCGTTGGGCTTCGATTCTTTGCTCACGTCGCTCGCTTGTTTCAGAAGAACGGGCTTCAACTGTGCGTAATCGTTGAGCATGAAATACGAGGGCGGGTCAATAAGTCCGTGACTTTTTGAATTTCTGACCTCTTTACTGAAACAGCAACACAGGCATCTGTCAGTTGACTCCTGTCAAAATTTAAACTTGCTGCGTCAGTTAGTTTGTGTTTGACAGCTGTTTTTATCAGACTACTCACTAATTTGAGGAGAAAATGGAAAAAAGTGAATTTCGTGTGCTTATTAAGCATTATTTCTTGCGAAAAAAAACCATTACCGAGACCAAGGCTAAGCTTGATAAATACTATGGGGACTCTGCACCATCGATTTCAATGGTAAAAAAGTGGTTTACTGAATTTCGTTGTGGCCGTACAAGCACTGAAGATGCCGAACGTCCTGGACGCCCAGTTGAGGTCTCTACACCCGAAACAATCGAAAAAATTCACGATATGGTGTTGGCCGACCGAAGATAGAAAGTGCGAGAGATTGTGGAAGCCGTAGGGATCTCGCATGGCTCAGTGGTTTCAATTTTGAATGATCACTTGGGCATGAGAAAGCTTTCCGCAAGATGGGTGCCGCGTTTGCTCACAGTCGACCACAAACGCAATCGTGTAACAACTTCACAGGAAGGTTTGGCGTTGTTTAATCGCAATATGGAGGAGTTTTTGCGCCGTTTTGTAACCGTGGACGAAACATGGATCCATCACAACACACCAGAGAACAAACAACAGTCAAAACAGTGGGTTTCTAAGGGTGAATCGGCGCCAAAGAAGGCCAAGGTGGGTTTGTCAGCCAATAAAGTTATGGCGACTGTTTTTTTGGGATGCACGCGGGATAATCCACATTGACAACCTTCAAAAGGGAAGAACAATCAATGGGGAATATTATGCCAACTTATTGGACCGATTCAATGACGATTTGAAAAAAAAACGACCTCATTTGGCCAAGAAAAAAGTTCTTTTCCACCAAGACAATGCAAGGGTGCACACATGTGCAGTTGCCATGGCAAAAATCCATGAATTGGGCTATGAATTGCTCCCTCATCCACCCTATTCTCCAGATTTGGCTCCGAGCGACTACTTCTTGTTCCCAAACCTAAAGAAATGGCTTGGTGGAAAAAGATTTGACTCCAACGATGAAGTCATCTCGCAAACAAAGGCCTATTTTGAGGACCTCGACAAATCATTTTTTTTGGAAGGGATAAAAAAATTGGAGAAGCGTTGGACAAAGTGTATAGAGCTCAAGGGAGACTACGTTGGAAAATAAAATTATTTTTTTATCAAAAAATCTGTGTTTTAACCCAAAATTCACGGACTTATTGACCCGCCCAATTAAAAAATAAAAATTGGTACCAAAACCTTCTTGACAGAATTCTGAACAAAGTTGCCATATATATGAGTGCTCTACCTCTTAGTGTTAAGAGTCTATAAAGGACAAGCAAACGAACAAACATTGGTTTTTATATAAAGAGATTTTAATTTTTTTGAATTCAGGGATCGAAAATAATTGTAATCTTTTTTTTTTCTGAAGAAAAGGTTACTCTAAAATTCCCTTTATCTGTTTTACAGAATTTTTAACCATTATCGGAAGATATATAGTATTTTGGTCACCGTAACCAATATAAATGAAATATATTTTTTTTGTGTTATGAATAACTATTATAGCAACCAAAAAATGTTAACCACTAAAGAAAGTATTTTTTTTTTGGTTATTGGTGACCTATTCGACAGCAAAAAAATTTTATTTTGATTAGTGTAAACTTTTTCTACCTACATATATACTACCTTGATCAGAAATAATGATCCCGGAATAACCACCTTGTGGCACTCCCATTGTTCCGATTTAAGTTCTGTTTATTTTTTATAAGTTGATACATCTGTTGTAGATATTGCCTCTAAATCTAAGCGTAATAGCTTGACATTTGCAAAAGTTACGTAGCCAAGAGTACATCTATCTCTGTGTGTCTGGCGATTTTTCCATTACTTCCTCTCGGCTGCTGAAACGCGTTCCCCGTAGTGTCAGGGAGCCAAATCAGGTGAATTCGGTCGCTGTTGGATGGTATTTGTTGCATTTTTTGTCAAAAAATTACGAATAATGATGGCACTGTGCGACGGTGCGTTATCATAGTGCAAAATCCACGAGTTTGCTAACCTCAATTCTGGTCTCTTTCGGCGAATTGCCTCACGCAAACGTCTCATAACGCCCAAATAATACTCTTTGTTTACTGTCTGTTGGTTATTGACCAACATTTCTTTTACTTCATCAATGGTTTCGTCGGTTTTCATTTTGTTTACGTACTTCAGTTCTTATCGTCTGGTTATTCATGTGCATTTATAAAGTGATTGTAAACGGTTAAAGTGCATTTTAGTTACTCGGAAAATTAGGCTGATCTATTATTGTTCAAAAGAAAAATAATACCATATGTGTGGAAAACGGAATGTCATTGCAATGAAATGACAAACGAATCGACTTGTAAGACCTGCAACGGTCCATTGATGAATACGAAGACACTGAGGAGACGAATGATTATGATACAGCAGTCAAATTTTCGAGAAATATTAACAAAAAAAAAATTATATAATGCTTGCCTCGAATTGGTCACGCAGGAGTCCCAAATGCTATTCAAATGGTTTTATGAGTCTGAATGAGCAAATATTTAAAGGTCTTTATATGACTCCCATTACGTCGCACAATATCATGGCAGTAGAAAATGAAGCAAAAAACACGACTGAAACGACCAATATCACCAAAAAATTAACGAGAAAACTCTTGTAATATCCTTTAAAACGGACAGTGCAACCCGACACGGTCGTTCAGTTTTTGGTATTAATGCACAATTAATAGAAAAGGGAAAAGTGGAAGTTTTAACATTATCTATAGAAGAGATTTTTGTGCCGCAGACTGCTGTAAATCTCAAAGCAGAGGTTGAAAAAGTTTTGCGTGACTTCAATATAGATAAAAAACAAATATACTAGGTGGGGTGAGAAGTAACCTCCTTGACCGCCAGAATGCGCTGCTACGGCAAAAAAGGTTTTGGTGCCTTGAAGTTTGTTTTGACAGCTGATTGTTGTTGACGTGTTTGACATCATGTTGAGTATGGACAAAAACGATTTTTCTTCTCATAAAACATTATTTTTTGAGAGGCAAAACGGCGAAGGAAACAAAAGAAAAGTTGGATAAATATTATGGGGCTAATGCTCCGTCAGATTACACCGTCAAATATTGGTTTCGAGAGTTTCGTGGTGGCCGCAACTTCACTATCGATCAAGTCCGCAGCGGCAGGCCCTCCGATGCGGTTACAGACGACAATGTCAAAAAAATACATGAAACGGTGTTGGCTGACCGGAAAGTGAAGGTGCGCGAGCTAGCAGATACCACAAGGATTAGTACTGAGCGTACACGCCGTATTTTGGGCAATATTCTGCATATGAAAAAGTTATCCTGACACTTTGAAAGAGTGGAATCGGGCGGACTTTTGGCGTCGATTAGTAACTGTTGATGAAACCTGGATCCACTATTACACATCAGAGAACAGAATGAGTGCCCGGCAATGGACTGAATCCGGCACGAGTGCTCCGAAGCGGCCGAGGGAGGCTCAATGGGTCGGAAAGGTTATGGTGTCGGTTTTCTTTGATTTTTATGGCATACTCTTAGTGGACACCTCGAAAAAGGAAAAACCATCAACAGCGAGTATTACTGTGTATTATTGGAGCGATTGAAGGCCGAAATCGCTGCAAAAAGGCCTCACATGAAGCGAACAAAAATTTAGTTTTTGCAAGACAATGCGCCGGCGCATAGGAGCATCGCAACCACGGCTTAAATCAATGACTTACGGCTCCAATTGCTGTCGCATCCACCGTATTCGCCCGATTTGGCTTCCTCGGAATATTATCTCTTCCCAAACCTCAAAAGATGGCTCATCAATAAAAAATTCAGCTCACGCGAGGAGTATTTTGCAGACCTTCCGGAAAATTACTTTTCGGACAGGATCAAGAAGTTGGAAAATCGCTTGAATAAGTGTATCAAGCTAAAAGGGAACTATATTGAATAAAATAAAAAAACATTTAAAAAAAAATTTTTTTCATTCCCAAGGAGGTTACTTTTCATCCCACCTAGTATATCATAACTACAGATAACGGCCAAAATATGCAGTTGAATTGCCTGCTGCAACTACACATGAAGAAAATAATACTGAAAATAACTCTGAGGAATCATTATTTAACCTGGAAGAGTTTGAAAATACTTTCAGCGCAGAAAATTGAAATAAGTTTTCTGTTAAATGTGCACCTCACATCTTGCAATTAGTGGTGAAAGACTTTCTGAGCAAAGCCAACATTACTTCAATTGTTGAAAAAGCGAGACAAGTAGTGAAAACTTTAAGAACGCCGAAGTGCAGGTAAATTTCCAACAACGAGCCAATTTTTAAGACATCTTTAATTTTTTTATCTTTTTTGTTTAACTTATTGAATTGGTTCAGTTTTCAATTTAAATATGTACTACCTGTACTACATTATTTATTTATAAATTTTTCTTTTAATTTTTATGTTCTTAGACAAGTTTTGCAAATGTTAAAACTAAGCACACTTTCCTTAGATGTTCCAACGAGGTAGAGCTTTACATTTACAATGGTAGAGAAACTCTTCAAATACAGGGAAATTTGTAATGAATACCTGAATTAAGCATTGTTAGATGAAGAATGGGATTAATTAAATGACTTATTAATTATTTTGAGCCCCCTTCATGAAATGACACTTAAATTTCAGCGTGAGCAGCTGGTTATGGGCGACTCTTACAAAGCTTGGTTTGAGCTGAAGGTAAAGTTAGAATGTTTAAACACGGAGTCATCATCTACTGTTTTGAATTGTACAAGGATGAGAGAGCCACAATTGCTTAACGCCGACATCCTTAGCGCTGCAATATTTTTGGATCCACTCTTTCGACGTTTGCTTCCACCAAATAAAAAGGAAGAAGCGAGAGTTCACCTCTAGAAGTCGGCAACACAAGTAAATGCATTAAAACAGGTTTATGGGCGCCGACAATAAACTTTGCTGTATACCTTTAAACTGAATGATACTTTCGTTCTATTTCAGATCAATAGACATCTTCCTCAAGCAACGCAGTTTCCTTCAGAAAGGAATGTCAAATATTAGCACTTCCTCTGTAGTTTGTCAGACTTTACGAAGATTGGAAGTTAACTAGTCGTCAGGGGATGAAATGTCAAGTCCAAGTGTATATTCAAAATCACTATTGGAAACCTTTGCCGAAATCGACACCTACCGGGAGGGAAGAGTTGATGTTCATGCCAACCTTCTGCAAAATATATATTCCCATCCCTCAAGCAACTGGAACACATTGTTCATGCCGCTCCAGCAACTCAAGTTAGCGTCGAGCGAGCGTTCCTTGCATTGAGACTGGTACTAAGTGATCTTAGATGTAACCTCTCAGACGAATCATTGCGGTCGCTTATGTTTGTAAAATTAAACAATAAGTCCTAATTTTGTTCTTTTTGACAAAGATATTTTAATTCCTTACCCAACAAGCCCCTTAGAAATGTATCCGTTACATCTAAAATACGATATGTACTCGTATCATGGTACTCGTAACGATAACCGAAAATAAAATTTCGTTCGATAATGGTTATTGGTACCGTAAACCGGGGTTACTTTGCTCCGTTTTTTGCAGAGTTTTTGCAAAAAAAACTCTTAAAAATGGCTAAAAAATGTTTTAATAATATCTATATCTATTTCCCTTATAGATAAGATATTAATGAATACTTATGTGACATAAATTTTTTTTAAATTACAATTCATGATATTTTGTTTTGTGACTTAAAAGTGGGGCAAAGTTATCCAAGGGACGGGGTTACTTTGCTCCATGCGAAATGTTGGGTAACTGTAACTCTTTAAATGCAGTTTAAAGAGCTGAAGTAATGTTGTCAACAGATTTTGTAGCTATTGACCCGAGGATTATTTTTCTGAAAAAAAAGTGAAAAATAACCCATACTTTTTTTTATATAACGAAAAAACCAAACAGCAATTTTTATTTCTTAAAAAACTTGAAAACATTAGATAGTATTAAACTTTAACTTTAAAAAATATCTAACTAACATATATAATAGCTTTAACCAAAATAAGAAGATTTCATGAAAAAAAAAGTATTCGAAAGGAAATTGCTCGGAAAAATGTTGACTGTCCTTCCACAGCGCAGAGTGTGAAGAACCGCTGATTTAACTTGATTTAATTAAGAAAATAACATGCACAAAATTAACCAAAAACCAGATTCTTTTAGAAAGTAAACCTCCTACGTAATGGCTGTGCAATTTTTTTTTGTTGTAGCTTAGTGCAACAAAAAAAAATCATCTCAAACTTCAAATTGTGTATGATTTTTTTTATCTTCTTCTTATCCTTTTATTAACCCTTTCCTCGTTATACGAACTTATGCGTAACGAGTTTCCCATTTTTACTGCATCGATGCTGCTCCGCTTATGGGGTTGGCTAATGTCGCAGACCGCAGAACGCGTCTACATAATGCTCGATCCTGGATCGCTTCAGTGGTTAGCCCCAGGCGTTGTTGCGCATTTGCCATCTGAGAAATCCAGGAATACTTTTTCCGACCTCGTTTTCTTACAGTTGGAGTGACCGTAGTTGATAGTGCCTTTTTAACCGGATTTTCCGCAGATCTCTAGACTTCCTCTTATACGCGTAGATCTAATGCAATCGCGTTTAGTGACACCACTAGACATCCTTAACATTTTCATTTCCGCTGCCGTCATTTTGTTTTTAAACGCTTCGTACATTGTCGAGCACTGTGAACCGTATATAAGAGCTGGTCTAACAACCGTGGTGTACAGTTTCCCCTTTAATTTAAGTGGAAATTTGCGGTAGCAAGATTCCCGAATTTTCCCGCCATTTCATCCATCCCACACTCACTCTGTGGTTTACGTCGTCGTCACAATTCGCTTCCATGTTAACGATTGATCCTAAGTACTTAAAGGTAGTGCTTTTCGGAAGAACTATTCCGTCTAACATTATATCCGGAACAGGTCGCAACGGATGCGCAAATGGGCACGTCAAATGTTCCGTCTTTGAAAGACTTATTTTAAGCCCGTTTCTCTCTAGCGCATTTCTCCATGAATCTAAGGCATTCTGTAAGTCTTCGACGTTATCGCTAAGTATAACTGCGTCGTCAGCGAAGAGAATTGGCGTTATATTTGCTTCGCGCATGCAGTCTTTTAAAAGATAGTCGAATACTACGTTAAAGAGGAAAGGGCTCCTTGATGCACTCCGACATTAACTGGAAATTCAATTAGTCAAGCAGAGCTTTTAACCGCAGTTTTCACGTTTCCGTACATGTCTTGTATTATTCTAACATACGTTTCCGGTACGTTTTGAGACCTCAGCGCGGCCCATAAGAGATCCCTAGGCACTCGATCGAATGCTTTCTCGAGGTCGATAAATACCATGTGTAAATCCTTAGACGAATCTCGGTGCTTTTCCATTATTATTCGTAGGCTTTGGATAGCGTCCACCGTCGATCTTCCTTCAACAAATCCACACTGGCTATTATCGAGCCGAAGACGTTCGTTTAAGACTCTTTCGACGATTTTCATTGTGTGTGACATAAGCTTGATTGAACGGTAGTTGTTGCATTCTCGAGTGTCGCCTTTTCCTTTGTATAATGGAACCAAGAAGCTACTTCTCCATTGATTCGGCATAGGTTGTCCAAATTTTAATTTATTTAAAAGTTTCGATAGCCAAACGCTGCCGATCCCCTCCATCTTCGACCAAAACTCTGATGGAATGCTGTCTGATCCCGCCGCTTTTCCCCACTTCATTTTTCCGGTTGCTATATTTATTTCTTCGATTGAAAAGTCCGAAACTTCGTCTTCGAATAGACCAGCTGTCGGCACGATATCACGTGGAAACTGTTTATTAAGCAACTCCTTGCAGTAGTCAAGCCACCGGTCACAAATTTCCTTTTCATTTGTTAGTAAACGACCGTCTGCATTTTTGATGTATTTCGGCGAGGTTATTTCCATTGAATTTGTTCGCCTCTGTGCAGCGAGCTTAAAAATATTTGGCATTTTAGTATTGTACGACGTTTGAACTTCTTGGATAGCTTGTCTTCAATCCGCCGATCGTGAGGATATTTGTTCCAACTCCTGGTACAGGTTTTCCGTTTCTGCCGCTCGAGTTCGAGCCAGGACTTTCTTTGCGATCTTTTTAACACGCTCGTATTTAAGAGCCAGTCGAGCTTTTTCGATATCGTCGCTCCGATCGCATTTTGTCCACGCTTGGAATGCACTCTTCTTGTCGGCCACAGCTCGTTTGGTTTCGTCATTCCACCACCATGTTTCTTTGCCGACGTGATGGTATTTCGATATACTCGTAGTCCCCAGATGGGACTTTGCGAGTGTTATGCATTTCTCGTGCATGCTGTTCCACATTTCTTGCGGGCTAAGTGAGTCTGCGATACCGTTTATATTGTGAAGTACTTCTTTAGCCAGTGCGATAAATCTTACGCTTCGTTCCTTCGATAGATTATACCACCGGATTTTTGGCTTTCCAAACGATGCCCGTGTTTTCGGTGGTTCCGCTGTGAAAAATTCTGTAATGAGCAGACGGTGTTGGCTTACTAGCGATTCTCCAAGTATTACTCGTACTTTACAGTCCTTAACACGGTTTCTCATCGACATTTTGCAGAGGTGATAATCTATTTGCGTTTCGTGGCCTCCGCTGCTATAGGTGATAAGATGTCGTTGATGTTTAATAAACATTGTATTTAAGACGGTTAAGCCGTAAGCCCTACATGCTACAAGGATGTCTTCGCCAGCTGAATTTCTGGTTCCAAAGTTAGAGCGTACGCGCTAACAATGTTCCACGTTTCATTGTGTATGACGAGTTTAACACTCATCAAGCGGTCGCTTATTTTCAAGATACCAACGATGTTGTTTAGAAGTTCCGCTGCAATAACGATTCCAACACCGTTTCGTCCATTGACCGTTCCATGGTAGAACATCTTAAATGCCTTAATTTTTAAATCTAGAAAACGCGCTTTATTTCTTGTACTACACCACTTCGTTTCCTGTACGCAGAGGATTTGTAGAGTTCTGCGACTCATAATCGTTTCCAGTTCTAAACTTTTTGAGGTCATTGATCCGACGTTCCAACTTGCAAACCGAAGTTTATGAAAATATTTTGGAAACTTCATTTTGCCTGCCCCCGGAGTCCGTCGGGCTCTGACACAAGCACTTCTGCTTACTCTGGGATCACCCGAGTGCGTTGCAATCGTGGTGCCCAGCGGAGTAGTGCTATTAATTGCGATCATTTCCATGAAGTGTATCTAAAGTTTGAGTGGTTTGACACTTGTATGCTCATTTCGAATTGATTGACTGTTCTTTTACCCCACCTGTAGTCTCCAGACGTGGGAACCCACTGATTGGAAAGTTTTAAGGTGTTAAGTGTCACAGGCTCATTTTTGGTGTCATAGTTGCCTGTAAATGATTGGTGTCCCATTTAGTCGCCTCTTACGACAAGCTGGGACGCACTGCGGCACTATTCTTTATCCGATGTCGCACGGAGCTTCTTTGAAATTTGCCAAAACAAATAAATTGAATTGAATTTTATTTATTTTTTTTATTTTATTTTATTGTGGCAAGAAATTATAATTTTTCGGATACAATTTTAGGGATACAGAAATTTGACTTGATACCTTACTTCTAAAATATTTATACAATTTTTACTTCACAGATTAACATACAATTTGAAGGAAAAGCCACTAAAAACCTTGATTAAAACAAAACTCGCAGGGGGAAGGGAGAAACGGTCTCAACACTTGATTTCAAAAATAAAGATTATTAATTTGTAAGAAGTTACACAAATAAAATGATGAACAGGTAAATGATAATGAAGGGGAAACAATTAAATAAATATAAATATATTGGAATAGAATATATGAACAAACATATAAATAAATAAATAAATAAATAAATATGAATATGAAACAAATTTATATTGCACTATTACGAGTCTAAGTTTGAAATCAAGTAGTTGTCAGATGAAGAACAAGAGATATTATATTGATGGGGCTTAGTTTTTCAATTCTATCTGAAACCATTTCAATGTTAGCCATTTTATGAAGTTCCTCTGTTGAAAAAACCAGGGGAGATTAAGTATCATTTTGAGCAGTTTGTTTTGTGCTATTTACAGCTTGCGCAGATGACTTTTTGCACACAGGAGATCCATAAAACATAATTGCCTGGAATATTGATTTAAAAATTAACAATTTTTTGGCGTCACTCAATTTTGAATTCCGTCATATAAAAATGGTAGAGAACTCTTATTGTCACATTAACCTTTTTAATTATTTGTTGGACATGTAGATTGAATGTAAGTCGCTTATCTAAATAGATGCCAAGATACTTAACAGTCGATTTCCACTCAACTTGAGTACCGTTGATTATAAGGTTGTTAGTAAGAAGTAAGCAGGCTTTTCTTTAACGAGTAAAAAAGATAGCCTGAGTCTTAGAAGCATTAATGTTTATTTTCCAAGGGCTACAGTATACTTCAACAGCATTTCAACCGGATTGCAAATTAGTTTCAATGTTAAAACCAATTGCATTTGAAGAATAAATGCAAGTATCGTCAGCGAATAAGGCAATGTTACAGTTTGTCAAGTTTGGGAAATCGGAAGTATATACGAGTATATTAAAGAGGATTGGACCAAGAACAGATCTTTTTGGGACATATGCATTAATCAAATGATTGTCTGAAAGACTTTGGTTAATGGATGCATTGAAACTTCGGGATGACAGGAACGATTGAATAATTTTAACTATGTACAACGGAAAATTATATCTTAGAAGTTTATGTATCAAACCATTATGCCAAACGGTGTCGAAGGCTTTCTCTACGTCCAAAATTATCATACCAGTGCTTTTGCCCTCTGAAAGGTTATTTTTAATATCTTCTGTGATACGATGCACTTGGTGAGTAGTGTTGTGAAATGGCCTGAATCCAAATTGCTCCGGGGGCAAAATTGCATTTTCGTCAACAAAAGATACAATTCTTTTTTTTATAATTTTTTCTAGGCACTTACTAAGAGAGCTTAGCAGACTAATTGGCCTGTAGCTACAAGGTAAATTGGAAGCTTTGCCCGGTTTCAAGAAGATGAAAAACTACGACATCTATTACGGCAATTGCTATCGACGGCAAAAGCAGCGCTTATTTAGATGCGGATTTGTTGTCGGAGGCAGACTAAGACAAGAAGTCCTCAGCTTCCGGCATGTGAGCGAGCGCCTCGTAGCAATCCGCATAAAGGCCAAATTCGCCAACATAAGCCTCATATGCGAGCATGCCCCCACAAAGGAGAAAGATGACGTCACCAAGAATGCCTTCTACGAGCTCCTCAACAAGACCTACGAGCAATGCCCTAGCTGTGACATTAAAATTGTCCTCGGTGATTTTAATGCAAAGCTAGGAAGAGAGGGTATCTTTGGTGGAACAATCGGAAAATATAGCCTGCATAACACCACCTCCGATAACGGATTCAGGCTAATCGACTTTGCGGCGGGGCGAAACATTGTCGTGGCTAGCACGCGGTTCCCACATCTCGACATACACAAGGGGACTTGGAGAACTCCTGATCAATCAACAGTCAACCAGATTGATCACATTGCGATCGACGCAAGACACTCCTCCAGTATTATGGATGTCCGTACGTTCCGAGGAGCCAACATCGACTCGGACCATTACCTTGTTGTAGCCAAGGTACGGTTGCGGATATCCCAAACTACGCCAAGACAAACTAATGCTGTGAGAAAATTCGACGTCAGACGGCTACAATCGCAAGAGATCGCCAAGTCCTTTTCCGATCGAGTGTCTCTTAATCTGTTAAGAGGTCCAATGCCGCCAGCATCAAGCATCGAAGACCATTGGAAACACTGCCAAAACGCCATCAGAGATGCCGCTTCTGATGTGCTGGGTTTCACTCGTCCACCACAACGAAACCTCTGGTTCGATGACGAATGCCGGCAAGCACATGCAGCTAAGCAAGATGCATATAACGCGGCGCTGCTTAGAAAGACAAGAGCTGCTCATGAGCTCTATGAGCGGAAGAGGAGAGACGAGCACCGGCTTCTCAGGAGGAAGAAGAAAGAGCATGAAAAGCTCGCGATCGAGGAAATTGAGAGATGCTACTCCAGGAATAAGATTCGTAAGTTTTAGCAAAAGGTAAAAATAACATGCCACGGAAACAAACCCCCAACCGAAGTCTGTAGAGATGAACAGGGGAACATCGTGGTAGATGCTGAGGATTTGGAAAGATCATTTCTGCTGACTGTATAACGGCGATGACGAACCAAATACCGCTTTCAGGTAGAATCAACCTTTCAATTTGGACGATAATGACCAACAATTCCGTCCACCCGACCTGGATGAAGTGAAGATAGCCATATCGAAGCTTAAGTCCAACAAAGCTGCTGGAGCGGATGGCCTGACTGCCGAGCTCTTCAAAGCGACAGGCGATGACTTGGTAAGGAGCATACACCAACTCATCTGTAAAATATGGTCGGACGAAAGTATGCCCGATGAATGGAACCTCAGCATTGTTTGTCCGATTCTTAAGAAAGGAGACCCTCTGAACTGCGCCAACTACAGTCGCATCAGTCTCCTTAACATCGCATAAAAGATCTTATCCGCCGTATTGTGTGAACGCCTGAAGCCGTTCGTCAACAACCTGATGGGTCCATATCAGTGTGGCTTCAGGCCAGGAAAGCCCACCATCGACCAGATATTTACACTACGGCAGATCTTGGAGAAGACCCATGAGCTTCAGATCGATACACCCCACCTATTCATCGATTTTATGGCCGCGTATGACAGCATCTATAGAGACGAGCTATACAGAGCAATGTCTAGTTTTTGCATCCCTGCCAAACTCGTCCATCTGTGCAGGATGACGATGGCGAATGCACGCTGCTCTATCAAGGTCGGTAAAGATCTCACCGAGACTTTTGATGTCCAGAAAGGATTTAGACAAGGCGATGAGCTGTCATGCGATTTTTTCAACATCGTACTTGAAAGAATAGTGCAAAACTCACGAGCAAACACAAGAGGCACTATCTTTCAAAAGTCTGTCCAACTACTCGCATTCGCCGACGATATTGACATAATCGGGAGAAAGCAGCGTGATGTCAGTGGCGCTTTCGCGAATATTGAGACGGAAGCGGCGAAAATGGGCTTAGCGGTCAATGAGGGCAAGACCAAGTATAAGCTGACAAGTAAAAAGGACAACCAACACCGACGTCTCGGGCAGAATGTCATCTTCGACAGATATAACTTTGAGGTAGTTAAGGACTTTGTCTACCTAGGCTTCGCTGAGATGAGATCAAGCGAAGAATAACTCTTGCCAACCGCTGTTTCTTTGGGTTAAGAAGGCAATTGAGTAGCAAAGCGCTCTCTCGGACAACAAAAGTCACCCTTTATAAGACTTTAATAATCCCGGTCCTGCTCTATGGCGCAGAGGCATGAACATGCAGTAGAGGAAAGCCAAGACTCAGGTGGCGCACGCAAGTGGAAGAGGACATCAGCCAACTTAGCGTGCGAAACTGGAGACAGCTAGCCAGGGATCGAGCTGGCTGGAGAAGCTTGTTGACTGAGGCCCAGGTCCACGCCGGACTGTAGCGCCACCTAAAATGAAATGAAAATTGAGGATGTTTAGTGATAGTTCTACGGAAGATTCGATATGCGGGACTGGAATTACGTTTCTACCAATCGAATGACTTTTGAAAAAGTTGATTGCCAGCGCATTAGCTTTATCACAACCAGAAGCCAACGAAGAATTGCCAACCTTAAGTGGAGGAATGTAAGTGTTCTTTTTCTTCACTACCTTAACGATATTCCAGAATGGTTTGCTGCCCTTATTTAGACCCTGTAGTCTATCGTTCCACCATTGGTTTCTATGGTTCTTTATTGCATATTTTACCAAAGAATTTAATTTATTGTAATCCTCGAGATAAGACACATTTCTTGTACGTTTCCACCTGGATCTACAATTGTTTCTTAGTTTTATCATCTGGAGAATAAATTGGGGAAGAACGTTGGATGCACATCTTGCGATCGTTTTCTTTGGCATTGAATGTTCTAAGTTATCTAAGATCGCAGAGGTAAAAGCTTCTACATTTTAATCGATTTCGGATATGTTGCTGTTTTGAACCAGAGAGTTTTCAAGATTAGTTCTTATTATTCTTCTAAATAAGTTCCAGTTGGTATTTTTGAAGTCATAGACTTGATTTGCGCACTGCACTGGAGAAGCTTTCACGCAACACTTAACAGGTAGATGATCGGAACTGAGTTCGTTGAGTGTTATTGGGGAAGTAAAAAGATCAGGCATATTAGTAAGATACAAATCCAACGTAGAAGGGTTTCTGTTCCTTCTAGATGGAATGTGAGTAGGACATTCGAGAAAGAGGATTTCAAACGGATGTCTTACGTTGAGGTCTCTAAGAATGTTACCCCATGCATTTACCCTCATACAACACCAGTGCCTATGCCTGCAATTTAGATCACCACCTATTAGGAATAGATCGTTAGTATTAACTAGCCTTAGGAAGTCACTCCGGAGATGAAATCTTTTTTGAGGTGTGATTACTCCACCCGGAAAATAAGCACTATAAATTTTCAATGTGTGTCCATTAACAAAAGGAACTTCAGTACCAATGGCTTCAATTAATTTCAAATAAGTAATAGGAAGTACTTCGTTGTTAATAGTACGTTTTATTAGCACGGCAACACTACCACCACTTCTCCCTTCCCTATCCAAACGATAACACTTATAAACAGACTTAGACAAACGATCATTTGAATTTAACCAAGTTTCACAGATTAATGCTACGTCAATATTGAATTTACTAAAAAAAGAGTTAAATTCTAATAGTTTCTCACAGTTTAGACTACAAGTCATGACTTAGAATTATACAAATACTTAATTGCAAGTTGAGTTATAGCTTTGAATTGTTCCGCCTTCGTAGTACATTTACCTAGCATGGAAATCATCTCTGTAGTGAGTGCATTTACTTCTTCCAAAGAAAATAGATCTTCTTTGTTCTGCACACTAGTGTTGTTGGTAAACTTGGCCCACGTATTCGATGCATTGCAGATGGTTGCAGCTTTCGGTCTCACGCCTTCTGGTGCATTGCGTTGATGAGGGAGTGAGGGAAACTCCATGATGTTAGCTTCAAAAGTTGGTTGTGTCCTTCTAATATGCTGTTTTTGTTTTTGGCCCTTTCCCTGAGCTTTTCCCTCATTTCCAGAAAGCTTTTACGACTAACACATGATAGGACGGTTGATTTGTGTGTGCATCAAGGAAGCGTACTTAGCCCTTTCCTCTTTAACGTAGTATTCGACTATCTTTCAAAAGACTGCATGCGCGAAGCAAATATAACGCCAATTCTCTTCGCTGACGACACAGTTATACTTAGCGATAACGTCGAAGATTTACAGAACGCCTTAGATTCATGGAGAAATGCGCTAGAGAGAAACGGGCTTAAAATAAGTCGTTCAAAGACGGAACATTTGACGTGCCCATTTGCGCATCCGTTGCGACCTGTTCCGGATATAATGTTAGACGGAATAGTTCTTCCGAAAAGCACTACCTTTAAGTACTTAGGATCAATCGTTAACATGGAAGCGAAATGTGACGACGACGTAAACCACAGAGTGAGTGTGGGATGGATGAAATGGCGGGAAAATTAGGGAATCTCTTGCGACCAAAAATTTCCACTTAAATTAAAGGGGAAACTCTACAACACGGTTGTTAGACCAGTTCTTATATACGGTTCACAGTGCTGGACAATGTACGAAGCGCTTAAAAACAAAATGACGGCAGCGGAAATGAAAATGTTAAGGATGTCTAGTGGTGTCACTAAACGCGATTGCATTAGATCTACGCGTATAAGAGGAAGTCTAGAGATCTGCGGAAAATCCGGTTAAAAAGGCACTATCAACTACGGTCACTCCAACTGTAAGAAAACGAGGTCGAAAAAAGAATTCCTGGATTTCTCAGATGGCAAATGCGCAACAACGCCTGGGGCTAACCACTGAAGCGATCCAGGACCAAGCATTATGTAGACGCGTTCTGCGGTCTGCGACATTAGCCAACCCCATCAGCGGAGCAGCAGCGATGCAGTAGAAATGGGAAACTCGTTACGCATAGGTTCGTATAACGAGGAAAGGGTTAATAAAAGGATAAGAAGAAGAAGAAGATTGCAGTTGGCGCATTTAATATTTTTTGAAGCGCATTCACTAGTCTTGTGCGATTCGGAGCAAATAGCGCAATGAGTTTTGATGTTGGCAGTTTTTTTCGCCATGCCCATACAATTGGCAGTTAAAGCACTGCCTAACTCGGTTGAGTTGTCTTCATGCAAAATCTCATTTAACTTGAGCTTTAAAGTTTTTTTGTAAGTTCTGCAAGTCGGATGGAACCAGTTTCAAGAAAAACCAAATAAAATATATCCACGAACCTTTCATATTGTTTTTTAATGATTTTGATGTTCTGACACTTCAGTCCGAGTGACATGAGTTCGCTTTTAAGCTCTTCGGGAGATAATTCCTCTAGCCCATGCAACAACACTTTAAATGACCTTGATGTTGATAGGTCATGAGTAAAAAATTACATAATTTTTTATGCAATTCAACACTATCAAGGTTTATTTTCACAAAATAGTTGTCTATTTTAACTTCACGGAGAAGAGCAGGAATTTCTGTGAAGTTCTTTTGCAAGACACATATCGATGGGATTTTAATTTTTTTGTTCGTTGAAGGTGGACTCAAAACTTCATCACAATCAATGTCGTCGTTGTCTGAATCCGGTAGACACTGCAGCGGCGCAAAGTAATTAGTTCTCGTGTTTTTAAGACTAGAACTCATTTTAAATAGTTTTTTGTTTGAAGACCTGAGGTCGCGTTTGGGAATTTTGGCTTTTTTTTTATGTTTTTCTGCGCGAGGGGTTGAGAGGAAAGACTTTCTCGGTCAAAGCTCCGAACAGAACTCGAATTAAATTGAATTGAATTTGTATATTCCTTTATTCAGTTATTATCATTAAAATAATGCCTCCACAAATTCTCCTCCAATCAATATTCATCTGCAATCATAACTATTTTGGTGTTTGTTTTTTTCATTCAAATCAATCATTTCTTAATTGGCTTCAACTCAGCTGACCTTGTTAAAAATAATCACATGCCCCGTATTGATTGTCAAAGGTATTTTCAAGGAAAATTCCCAAAAATATCTTTTGCCAGCGATAAAACGCAATTAGTTTCATTTAATAAAAGTGGAAGCCTACTCACATTAAAACACCCGCCCCAACATGAAATATTTTCGTTACTTTTCATGTATCTGTCGAACAGCCTATTTGCCAAATGGCCTCTTTTATAACAAGGATCACTATATACATATTAATTGCATTTTTTACGCAGCAATTTATTTCGCGCCTTTTGTCTCTACCACCAATCCAACGCCCACAGTTGTAGGAAGCCGTTTGTTTATATACAAAAGAAAAGCCCACGAATTGGTTTCACCTTGAAACTGAATTGCTTTTCATTAACTCACTACGAAATCTATCAATAAATCAACACCAAAACAATCCTCATCCCAAAGACGGAAACAAAGCCTTGCTATCCATTGTCAAGGACATGCTAAAATAAATTTTGCGCCAGATTTCTTAATGCCTTGTCATTCGATCAACGTAAATTTGAGACGAAATATGTTTGTTCTAACTAGAACAATAAAAGGCCCACACCGGTCTAGTGATTAATTGTTTTCCACAGGGAAAACAAAAAGCCGGAAATGTCTAACAAACAGAAACACATTTATCCTTGGAGCAGGAGTAGTTTGTTTTTATTTTCCAAGCGAAATTCGAAAGTCATGTTAGCGGTGCGACGCATTTTCCCTATTTAGAAAAACAAACAGAACACCTTCAATACCGTTAGATTGATGACAATAAGAAAGAAAATTTGCCAATGTTATTGTGATCAAATTTCAAAGAAAACCTTAATGGCTGGGCTTAGTGGAAATACGAAAGAAGATTTTCGGAAATTTTCCTTTTCCTTCTACAAACAGAGCAGGATAAATGAAGACGTCCACCCACTGGCAATGGGATATGATTTGTGATTCGCGTAGTATTGGTAATACCACTTTGCCCATTTTCATCCATATTTTCTCAATTTCTCTTCAAATAAAATTCGTGTTGTGCATTTCGAAAGTCATGTCCATGCCTTCTTGCCCTAAGTATCATTAAATCTAATAATTGATCTCGAGCCTTGTTAAAAGGCTCGAAAGAAAATATATTTAATAAAACGTCTTTGCACTCTTTCAGTACGGTCAGAAAGGTACAGATAATTTGGATTCCACACCACATTTGCCGATTTAAGTATTGATATGACTAGGGCAATAAAAAGGGACCGAAATGTATGAGGATAATAAAAATCTATTGGGTTTATTTTTGTAACTATATACTCAACATGAGATGCAAAAGTTAATTTAAAAAAAAAAAATCAAAAACACTGTGGCGCTGGCAGCCCGGTGTGGGTCATGGCCTAGCTTCTTGACACTCATTTGTGTTGCTCATGTTGTCATTTTTGTCACATCTGAGCGGGGCCAACGGTTTATCGCCAAGTTTGAAGGGCACTCCTTAGAAGCTTTTTCGTAGGCAATTTTACTTTCGGGAGTTTGCCATTGCCCGCCAAAATGGTGATGGCGATTTGAAAAACTGTTGGTGACCCAGCCAGGAATCGAACCCAGACTGTCTGCGTGATAGCCCAACGAGCTTTTTTCATCTTTTCATTTTAAATGCATTTTTATTTTATTAATTCATTGATTCTTACATGCTAGACAAAAAACGCTTAAAAATTAGCTTAAATAACTTAAAAAACTATCTTATTCTAACTTACTGGCCTCATGCGGACACTCTAAATTAAACATAATCTTAATCTACATGTCTTTCGACGTTCCTTACAGTACTCTTTTTATTATTGCATTAATTTAAAAACTAAAACTAAGAAAATAAATTGTATTAAGTAAAAAACTTAGTAAATGGACATTTTTTTTTTGTTTTTCTCTTAATATAAAACTTACAAACTACTTAAAAAAATAAATCTTAAGCCTACTTAACCTACTTAACCCTTGTGTTCATACCCGGGTACCCGGGTACCCACTGCGATATATTTTCGTGATAAAAACTGACAAATGATAAACAATGTTTTTTGAGCTCCCGGATCCTCGTTATTAAGGTGAAAAGCGAACAAATTATGTATTTTAAAAATTTTCGTTGGCTTAAGCTAACTTATTGTATAGTTTAAGTACTATTTCTTTTTTTTGGTGTGGATTACCACTTTTATTAGATGTTACCCATCTCTGTTGTTTTTTAATTTTTTTTTTTTGTTTTTATAATTTTTACTCTTAAAACTACATTAACCCTACCTACCCTATGTAAGCCGGCCACGGCTAAGAAAAATTAGGCTAACAAACTCTGCTCCCCAATGGAGCTACCCTGCACTAAAGGAATTCGACGACGGAGCTTCCCCTTCTTCTGAAAGCCACCAAAATTGTAGGTGCTGCCGAGCAACATCCCTCATGTCGCGACTCCCTACCGCCCTACTAAACCGGAGACGCTCCGCACTGCCGTGTGCGACGTTTCTGTCGTAGTTGAGTCGCCTGTCCGCAGCTGTTCGAGCGACGTGGAAGATTAACGGCACCGCTAATCTATCCTGGATCAGACCTTGTTTGTCGAGGTAGAGGAATGCTTCTGGAGGAATAAAGCCGTCAAAGCGAACTCTCTCGTGATACATGTAATTGGGGTAGTAAGCCCCAGATATCAGGTTGTTCGATGAGGTCATTGCTCTTGCAATGTGCCTTCGAATCAACTTAATAACAAAATTGTCCACTCGTATTAGGTTCGCCCTATTGTACAAGACCTCATTAGGAAAGAATTTTATGTACTCCGACTCTGGTGTTCTGTATAAGCGAAGACAAGCCCTCTCAAACACCCGAATCTTTTCCAAAAGACTTGCTCTCACGTTGAACCACACGGGACAACCAAATATAAGCATAGGCCGAATAAGGGCCATGTAGCAGATCACCTTTACCCTCGCATCGAGTTGTCGCTATAAAACAATCTCTTTGTAAGGGCAAAAGCACTTCTGGCTCTGGCCAGAGCAACATCTATATATTTGTTAAAATACAGATATTGATCTAGCCAGATCCCAAGGTATCTGACTACATTTCGACAAACAAGTGACTGCCCGTGTTGTCCCACGATCTGAGACTTTCGCCAATTCTTTCTGGTATCCGCAGAGGCCCCAGACAAAGGCGTCCTAAACAGAATGGTTTCCGACTTCTGAAAGTTGATCTTCAAACTTCCAGTCGTCGCAAAATTGTTTAATTTTATCGAAGTCACGTTGCAAAAGAGTGTTTATAACCTCAATCTTTGGACCTGATCTGTACGCGATTAAGTCGTCTGCATACGCTATGGCATGGTGAAGTGAACCTATCAGATCGCTTGTGTAAATGTTGAAAAGGATTGGCGAATTGACCGCACCTTGTTGCAGACCGTTTTTAATGTTGAATGTACCAGTAGAAGTCACATCGCCATTTTTCACGATGAACTGTCTATCTGTGAGCATATTGAAAAGAATATACAGCAGTGGTTTACTAATGCCCAGTCTGTTCAACTTGTAGAAGAGTCCCTCTAACCATACGGTATCGAAAGCCTTCTCCAAGTCAATCAGGCAGGCACCCGTACACCGGATTATCCGGAACTATATTTCTGTCCTCAACCCACTTAGTCAGGACTCTATTGATAACTTTTTCGAAAACCTTACTGATATTTGGAAGGAGACTGATCGGCCGGAGATTCGCCGGATTGGAGGTGTCTTTATCCCTTTTGGGGATGGGATGTACCACCGCAGTTTTCCAATGCGCTGGATAATGTGCATTATTCATTGTATTGTTAAACAGGGTGGTATAAATGTCCACCGCTTCTAGTGGGAGATGTCGAAGCACAATGTTCGGTATTCCATCGGTTCCCACTGATTTCTTACTTCTAATTGTATCGAAGATCGTTTGAAGCTCTTCCTTCGAAATGAACGGGGGTTGCTCCCTTTCATTGGCGATGACATTATTTGCCATATTCTCGTCATTGAACTGGGTGAAACCCGAGTTCTCGATTCGCCAGTTCACTATTTCATTTCGAAGATACTCGTAGAAATTGTGCAAAAGGACTCGATTTTCCAAGTCGTGGTTTAGGCCAATGGTGTCATTCGCCTTGTACACTTCCTGGAAAGTCGCTCCTATAGCCTCGACCTTTTCCTGCGGATCTTCGATCACAAAGAAGTTGTCATCATCAATAGCCTCATTTGGATCTATGCCTGCTGTTGAAAGTATGCGTTCATTGTCTGTCGTTCGGGCGATTTTTAGACATGAAAGGTCGTCTTGATCTTTCCTCCGAAATATTTTATTTATTTGCGGGAACATATTCGGGTTGCTGGTGTTTACAGCCCGAATTTTGTTGTTCCAATACAAACTTACAGAAGACTTGTAATTTTCTTTTATTAATGTTTGGAGGTTTTTGATCGACGACTTTAATGTCATAATCTCCGGGTTATGTCTGTCAGTAAACTGTCTGTACAAGGTCTTCAGTCTTGAGAGTAGTCTACTTTTATGTCGGTGAAGTGCGTCAATAGTTGCGTTGCGGAATAAGTCTTCGTTGTCAGTGTATTGATACCGAGGTATCGTTTTGTCCATAGTCCGTTTAATTGTCTCGTCCATTAGTTTTACTCGTAGATACCTGTCAATCTCCTCGTTTGACAGATTTCTGTTGGACGGTGGGTAGAGCGAATTAGAGGAGAGTGCTCTAGTCAGTGTCCTGGAGAAGTGTGTCCAACGCACTCTACTATAGTTGTAGGAATGCCTTTGAACATACTCATCCAATTCCGCATTTTCGTTCGGAACGGTTATTTCGGTACTAAGACCGCAATGGTCACTGTCATACACAAAAGTGCGAAGACAGTTTACAGTTTGTTGGTTCGTACCTGTCAGTTGTATTCGTGTGTCAAACAGCAGGAGATCCAAATAGGAACCGTGTCTAGGAAACGACGGACTATCCGTCGCCTTTACGCCGAGTCGGTACATCACACTGTGCTGACCCCACCAATTGAATAGCAGGTTCCCTCTAGTGTTTGGTGTATTATTTCCCCAATCGCTATGTTTGGCGTTGAAATCTCCGCTGATAATGAAGTACGAGTAGTATTCCTCCAATTCCAGTCTCAGAAATCGAAAAAGTGTCTCGAGTTCTGAGATGAATAGGGTGGACTGAGTAGCCTTAGATGCATAAACTGACACCATGTATAACCGCTTTCCACTACGGAGAGGGATATACATGATGCATGCTTCTAGCACCTGAAACCTACATACTACACGACTGTATATTCTTTTAAAACGTATACCTTTTCTTACGAAGATTGCAACGCCTCCTCTTTTATGGAGTTGGGTCGATTTCTTCGCATGGTTTTATACCTTCTGTGCCTCATTTTGTGTCTTTTGGTTAGCTTAGTTTTGCTAACCAAAAGCACATCAGGGGCTTGGTCTTTAAGCAACTTAAACAGTGTGTCTCTTCGCTCAATCCTAATCAGTGAATTAACATTCACTGCAAGGACCTTCAGGGTTTGCTCCGGCATGTACGTACCCATTACGACTGAAGGTGCGTTAGGCTCGGCAGCAGCGCGTATATTTGATCTACCCGCGTAGCTTGCTCGGTAATTTGACGTTGCAGCTGAGCCATTTGCCCCTGGATAGAGAGCAAGATAGCTTGCATGTCATTTGCCGGTTCCGGTGCTCTAGGCGCTGGGGCCTGAGAAGCAACCTTCGCTTGCTGTGCCGAATTTCCCCTACCTGCCGCCATTTGGGCGTAGGTAACCTGGGGAGTAACGGCTGGTGTTTGTGGTAGAACAGGTGGACGCTTAACTTCCAGCCAGATTTACTCTTTTTATGTATTGGAACTTAGGACAACCCCGATAGTTTGCGGTGTGTCCCGTGTTCTAACATAAAACACAAGAGAGTTGGCTTTTTTCTGACGCTCCATCCCTACCTAGATCGCATTCTTCAGACTTGTGGTTCTTACCGCACTTAACGCATCGAGGCTGCATTTCGCAGTTCGACGCGGCGTGCCCGAACCTTTGGCAGCGAACACATTGCAAAATGTTTTCGTGCCTTTTTACTTTCTCCCAGTGAACCACCTGGTAGTCTAGGACATTGATACTCCTTAGACTATCCAGACGGCTTTCGGGACTGAGCTGAACCAGGAAGAACGGTAGCTTCCGTTTCTCCCTTTTGGCTCTGGCTGTGGTGAAGGGCTTGACCCCTACGAACTTGAGCTCTTCGCACTCTTTCTCTTTGAGCAGTGCGAGGAGCTCCTCCGGACTAGTAGACGGTTCTAACCCCCTCAGCAGCATGGTTTGCAGCTTTTCCCCCTTCGGGGTGAAGGAGAAGAACTCCGTCGTCGAATCCCTTAACAAATTCTTTATTTTGTGGTAGCGCTCCACTGTATTACAGTGCACTGTATTACAGTGGATCGCATGCCTGTCTACGCGAAGTCTTTTAACATAAAAATTACAGCCTATGGCCGACTTACACAGATCAATCGTCTCTTTGAGTTCCATCTTGTATGTGTTGATAGGTGGAACCCTTTGTTTCTGCTTCTGCTGTTGTTGTTGTTGCTGCTGCTGCTGCTGTTGTTGTTGTTGTTGCTGCTGCTGCTGCTGTTGTTGTTGCTGCTGCTGTTGTTGTTTTTGCTGCTTTTGTTTCTGAAGCTGCTGTTGTTGTTGTTTCTGCGGCTGCTGTTGTTGTTGCTGCTTGTTTGTTTGTTTTTGTTTCATTGGCTCTGCCTTATGCTGTTGCTTGTGGGTAGAGCTTTGTTGTCGGTGTTTTGTTTGTTCGGCCTCTTCTTGTTGCTGCTGCTGAGCGCTTTTTATTTCTTCCGCTCTTCTTGCCATTTGTTTTTTTTTGATGGCCAGTACCCTGAGCTGTAGCTCTTTTATGCTGTTATTGAGAGCATTTACGTCATCCTCTTCGTCTTCCGATTCAGAGGCCGCAAGCGAAGCGAATAAATTGTCGCCTCCCATATAGTGGCCTTCTCCACCGTCAGATACATATGGGAAGTCATTACCGTCTGCAACTTGTCTGTCACGACATTGAACTGCTGCCCTTGCCGACGTTGTTGGCACCTCTTCCCCCACTCTACTAGGCAGCTTTTCAGTAGATGCTGCAAGGGAAGGGCGCTTTACGAAGTTTGGAGTCCATTCGTACAACCGTTCATACGGATGCAACTGGCCAATTTTTTGGTCTTTGTGTGCAACACTCCGCAATTTTGCTGGAGTGTGCCACCATGCCTTGGACCTCCGTTGCTTCCATTCTCACTCACACACACCCCCTGAAGGTCTCATTCTTATTTCCCACATCTGGGGAAAATTTCCCCAAGATTGGGATTTCCCTTTGGTCCGAGCTAATATTTCCCTTACGATCAATCATTGGGGTTGCATTCAGTCGCAATGCAACCCCAGTCCTTCCAAAAGATAAAAAAAAGGAAAAAGATAATTTGCCAAACAGTATACGGCCTATTCGCGTTTATATGTCCTGATCATTATCCGTTTCTGATAATGATCGGATGAGGTATCGTGGGGGCGAAACAAGGAACTACTCATGTGACGAGACTATTGGAAGGAGTTCTACCTCTGAGCGCTACCCAATGTAAACTAACCAACGACATCCCGGTGAATCCTTTTGTCTTAAACTTCGTAAGTGCGGGGCACGCAAATGGGGGTCCAGTCTTTACAATTATATTTTTTTTTTTAAAATGTTTTATTTGGGGTTCGATGGGCGACCGTCCGTCACCGAATAGGGCGTCAGTAGTTTTGAATCTTCTGGGGTTTATGGCACGCAGAGGGTTCCAGACTGTCCATCTGGCTCTAGACGTAACGCGCTTTTACTAAAGTGACCGTCCGTCACTACTACCTAGTGGTTGTTCCCTCCGACAAGCATAGAAGCAGAAAGACAGAGTTCAAGAACCCACCAATTCTTCCCGCCAATATGCTTCTCCAAGGAGACAACGGACATAAAATGAAGGGGTGGGCCAAAACAACGGATTGGGCAGGAAAGAAATGGGTGGAGCGGAGATGCCTTCTAAGGCAAAGGAGACTACCCGATGGGGAAGACGACACCACACAAGGGCAAGAGCCGACAACTTCGGTAAAGGCTCCTAAACATTAATTCGTTGGGCGCGGTTCCTGCGCCTTTCCTCTGGTCGCTTCTATAATGGACCGTCCGTCCTACCTGCGATGGTTGATCCTTCAAGATACTAAGAGGGTGCACCAATGGCTGATGAACCCATGGCTGCCCACCACCCTTCTAGGATTTTGAAGAACCAACGGAAAAGAATGTAAGTGGAAAGACGAAGGAAGGGAAAGAGTAGAACTTGTTGTGGTAAATTTTACCGCAACACTTCTTCCTCCTCTTTGTTGTAGTTGACGTTGTTGTTGTAGACTGGTTGAGATGGACTGGTTTAACGGTCTGATCATCAGATGACAACATGCCACCTTCTGATCCCGCTATTGTAATAGCGGACCGCTCGCTTTCACTCATCTTCCGGAAAATACTTTCTATTGTCTTTTGACTTTTTTATTTTATATTTTTTTGAAGAAAAATGAAAAGAACGCACTGATTTTTTCGGGAATTGAACCCACGATCCCTGTTCCTCGGTCCACCAACACCACCAGTGGGCTACCGAACCACATGCCAAAATCTTTACTGATTACTGTTAATTTATGTGCACTTTTATTTTTACTATTAAAAGAAGCCGAAACACGTGTGTACTCCGCGGAGATCTATGAACGACTGTGAGCCCAACGAGCTAACTATCGCGCCATCGCCATCGCCGTTTTGACATCACTGTTTAAATTATCACGTTGTACAGGACAAATTTAAAAAATTTAATAAATAATCCGAAACATTCTATGTCGAGAAAGTTCTAAGACAAGACGGTCCGCCGTAATTTTTAACAACGCTTTAAAAGAATCACATAAAGCTCACTGATCAGAAAAAGACGTGAGATTACTTGCGTACGTAAATGATAGCCACTCTCGTCAATCGCTGTTTGCTAAGAAACAGAAGGCAATTGATTAACAAAGCCATTTCTCATAAGACCAAAACAGCTTTATGCAAAACCTCTATCATTGGTATTGCGTCTTTTCTTTTTAACAGCAATTTTAACAATTCTGCTTCATAGTATTGATATGTTCCTCTTGTGTGCTCCGCACTGTTATTGGTACATTAGACATAGAATGGTTCATCTCGCAACTATTCAATTTAGCTTACCTAGTTTGATTTTTTGTATCTTTAGCTTAGATTTACCAACGGAAGTTGTAATTGCCTTGGGAATGCTATTGTACTTCCAATTGAAATCAATTCTAACCGACATCAAGAGCCGAATAGTGGAAAAAAAACATGTACCGACGACATAATAGTTTAGAACAAGGCGCCTTTGATTACCTCTACAACTTGGGAGCATAAAATGACATTGCTGACATTTGAAAGAAAATAATAGAATCCTCCTGGTCAAAAACAAGAGAAACGTGCAAGTACAGCAATTTTTAAAAGTAATTCGTCCTGCTACAGGTTGTCTTCTTTCACTTTTGCTTTTTGTTGCAAGGACATTTGGTATGTACTCGTACTCGTATGGATATCTCCACCATCTATTGATGATGTTTGAATTCCATTAGAGTTTGATGATACTTACATGTTTCCGTTAACGTTGACCAAGAGGTTGTTAACGCCGTTAAATCCTCAAACGTTGTGCTATAGAGCTAACGAAACCTAGTATGCCTTCAGAATCAGAGAAAAAAAGAAAATAAACTTCATGATGTAACGAATAATCAACAGAACCATGACACAATGAAACGAAAGTTCTTTAAGCTCGCTGTTATCGGGGTCAAAATAATGCCAACTTATCCTTAGAATCCTAAATGGCTGGTACACTTTATTTAAACCCTTAACAGATACTTCTGCGAGACTAATTTGACGAGTAAATGCACAATTTGGTTTTGTCCTCTTCTTCTACTAAACAAGAAACTCATTGTATCTAAGGAAACAAATAGGCAGTTGAGATACATATTACACACCAAAAATATTGATCCATCCTAGAATAAATCTGGACTTATTCGGTACTTAAGCGTCATTGAGAAAATGCGCTCAACTGAGTTGACGTACCACTATCAACGTTCCCATTTTAGCAAAGGTACTTACTGTATGCTTCACTTAAAAAATGGATAACAGAGCAAGGTACGAGTATCTCAAAACCCATTCAAATCATCCATAAAAACCGCATACGCCATAGTCGTTGCCTTATTTTTAGTCCTCAGCTTAATTTATTCTAAACATTACTTTCACTGTTTATGCATATTGCACGACAACCGACGTCTTATGCAATCTGCAAGGACAATCTCTCCAAACCAAACCCTACTTGCCTACCTAGTATCTACTCTTTGTGAGCTCTTTAAATGTGTATCTCATTAGGTGTCTTCGTCGTTGATGCGATTTTCCATAAAGTTCACCATTCAAACCTTGTTTCCTAGAGAATATCCTTAGCACGTGGATGTGATTTAATGTGTGCCAAGCACAATAGGTAGACGCTTTACAAAGGTTGACACAATTGACAGTTTTGCTTTGTTTTCACCCTTATCGTCCTTTATGTCATATTTTCAATGGAAGATAAGAGTACTTTCAAGGGATTCCTCGTTTTCGATTTCGAAGAACTGGCAAAAAACAATCCGAATGAGCAACCGAGGGAAGGTGGTTTATTAGTAGGGGTAGGGATACCTGTTGAAGGAAAAGCGCGTGTAATTGATTTGTAAATTGTGCCAACAGAGTCCTTCTTTGTTTTCATTGATTGTGAAAACAGTACGTATATCTGTATTCTATTTTGAAATCAGGACCAAAAGTGTATGCCCGTGCGAGAATTTGTTTGGCAGCTTTGATTTATTGACAAAGCGAGTGTGGGTTATGCGGGAAGGCTCGTGGCATATATTTAATATTTAAAAGTGAAATCAGAGCAGAATGGGATTGGGAATTCCAGAAGGTGTATCTGTAAACTGGTGAATGGAAATATTCCATTCAAGGGTGGAATGGATGACATCTTATTGTATAGTAAGAGAACATACACCTTTTTCGTTGCATATGTCAATTTTAGTCAATTTAATAGTTTTAAACATATTTCTGACACAGTAGACTTTGGGATAGAACGAATCTCAATCTAGACAGGACATCCTAGTGTAGATGTAGTGTTGTAGATACAGAAATTTATGAACTTACGTCACGCAGATATAATGAAACTGATGGCGGAAAATATAATATTGGGAGAAACAAGACATTTCCTTGTGGATTTTTGCTCCATTTTACTAAAACTAGGGCAGTTACCTATTGGACGATTCCTAGTTGGAGATCTTAGAATCTCCATGCTGTATGTAAAAGTTAACGACACACTGTATTAATGGTACGAGTAGTATACTGTCGGCAGCTGTACCAGAACTGTAACCTATTAATGATGCGATGTTGAATTTGATTGTCTGGTGGGCGGCGTTGGTAGGAGATGGAAGCGAAGACCCAGAATTGAGTTAGGACTATTGATTTGGAGCCAGTTTCATCGATCATTTCGAAGAACGAAGAAGAACTGTGGATTGACAGACTCTTTCGGTAGGTGGGTAAATCAGAAGGATTTGCTGAAGAAGTTGGCATAAAATGGGCAATGGGAGAACCGACATGACATACTTACTACATTTATCGACTGCGACCGGGGCCCAGATTCTAGAGGCTTCAACCAACATACCCAAATAATTCCGCCGTCGCCGACTAACGCGCTAATCCAGAAGCTGCTCGATGACTTGATTCCGATGAGCTGGAGTTTGAAGCGAGTATCGGAGAGGCCCAGTCCTTATGTTTATACTCTTCCAGATGAACTCTTTCGGTTTTTTGGAAAACTAAAAAAGTGGAACGGGCTTTAAGAAAGGTACACTCTAACTAAATAATAAAAAAATAAGGAGCGGATGGAGGAGAAAGGGAGGTCAAAGCCGAGGCAAGTCGAAAGAAGAAGAAAGGGAGGTACTTAAAGTTTCAACTCCCACCATCGACGGAGAATAGAAATAGGCCGACTGATGGAAAACGAACCAAAAAAACAACCAGGCGTATGTAAAACTGCACCTCTTCTTTGTCTCGAAAATGGCCGAGGGAAAGAAAGTTTCCGGAACTCCGTCTGTCGATGAATCTCTCAGCGCACAGTCCCCGTATAAAACAGTTAAGGATCGGTGGTAGGAAAGTTCATAAGGCGGGTTAGCATGTCGACGATACGCACATGTTCGGATAGTGCTAGTCATACAACCTATAAGCCCATAGTTCTTATCGATAAAATTCGGCTTATGGGGTGAAATACCCGAACACCCAGCTTTAGAACTACACACGATCCAGCTACAACCAGTACGAGTTACCTTTCTGGTAGACAGAATTTGAACGGCGTTAAAATAGTAACCTCCAAGAAAACCTCGAAACTCAAGGAGGCTCATACCCCTATAAGGATACCGCTATTTTCTCTCTGGCGCTCTAAATAGGAAAGGCTGGCAATAACAACAATCTGAAGGACTGTGTTTACCAACTATGGGTGCTAAATGTTTGCATTTAAGCAGAGGGCTACGATATATAACTTCCCACAATAAACGTGCCGAGCACCCCACCATTGGAAACTAAGGCTTTTCAAGTTTTTAGACAGCCAAAGTAATGCACGATATTTTCTGGTTCCCAAGGCAATTTAGGGAAACGCGGAGTATCTTCATACCCAGGATCCAGAAGCTAGCACTGAAAAGCGATAAATATACAAACATAACAAGATAGAGAATCGGCTAAACAGGGACGGCTTTTCTCATTATGTGGGTTTTGAGAAACCAGTCGAGATTGTTATGTCTGGGTATGACTTTTTTCCTGTATGACCCTTGGGATGGCTTATTTCCGATTTGAAAGAGTGATGTAGTACTCATCTATTTTATGTACTCAGATCAAGTCTTTAGAGAAGGGGTAGACATGGGGAGATGTCAACTTGGCAATATCCAGTGTTGCAACTGTTTTCTACACATAAACGGTGCATAAACATAATACCTCCACGTGATAACCGTCTGCTACTGGTGAATGTTCATCCGGACTCCACCTGTTAACCTTATAAGTGCGAGTGGTGACCAGCAGGCAAAAATAGCAGCACTATAAACGGGACAGCGGATAAATTCCCCATATGGAATCAAAGGTGAAGGAAACTCCCGAAACAAACGATACCAAAGACGGGCTTCTCCAACATAATTGGAGTTGCTTCAGTATTATGGATGTCCGAACGTTCTGAGAAGTCAACATCGACTTGGACCATTACCTTGTTGTAGCTAAGGTACGGTTGCGGAGCAGCGCCAAGAAAAGCTAGTACTGTCAGGAATTTCAATGGCAGACAGCTACAACCGCAAGAATTGCCAAATCCTTCTTCGATCGAGTTAAATCTCTTAAGAGGACCACTACCGCCTGCTTCCAGCATCAAAGATCGGTGGCAACAAAAGCGAAAAAGCCATTAAGGATACCGCTACTGATGTGCTGGGTTTCACTCGACCATAACAACGAAACCCCTGGTTTGATAACGAATATCGGTAAGCACATGCAGCTAAGCAAGAAGCATACAAAGCGGCGCTGTAAAGAAAGATTAGAGCTGCTCACGAACTCTATGAGCAGAAGGGCAAAGACAAACACCAGCTTCTAAGGAGAAAAACGAAAGAGCATGAGAAAAAGGTAAAAAAACATGCGTGCATACGAACCTCGAACCGCTGCCTATAAAGACGAATAAGGGAACCTCGTAGTAGAGTCGCAGTTAATGATATTAGAAAAAAACATTTCTGTAGACTGTATAACGGTGATGACTAATCCAAAACCGCTGTCAGCCAGAATGAACATTTCAACCGGGACGATGTAGACCAATAATTCTGCGCACCCTACCTGGAAGAAGTGAAGCAATATCTAAACTTTACCTCAACAAAGCTTCTGGAGCAGACGGCGAGCTCTTCAAAGCGACAGGCGGTCACTATTTAAGGAGCATCCACCAACTCATCTTTAAAATATGGTCGGACGAAAGTATGCCCGATGAATTGAACTTCAGCATTGTTTGTCCGATCCTCAAGAAAGGTGACCCTCTGAACTGCGCCCATTACAGAGGCATCAGTCTTCTAAACATCGCATACAAGATCTTATCTGCTGTGTTTTGTGAACGCCGTTCGTCAACAACCTGAAAGGTTCATATCAGTGTTGCTTTAGGCCAGAAAAGTCCATCATCGACCAAATGTTCACACTACGGCAGATCTTGGAGAAAACCCATGATCGATACAGACCACCTACTCATCAATTTTAAGGCCGCGTATGACAGCATTTCTAGAGAGCAATGTCTAGTTTTGGCTCCAGAAAACCTGGCAAAGTCATCCATCTATGCAGGATGACGACTGACAATGCACGCTGCTCCATTAAGCTCGGTAAAAATCTCATCGAGGCCTTTGATGTCAGAAAAGGATTTAGACAAGGCGATGAGATGTCAAGCCATTTTTCCAACTTCATTCGTTAAAGAATAGTGCACAATTCACACTCCCAAACTATAGGTACAATCTTTCAAAAATCCGGCCAACTACTCGCATACGCCGACGATATTGACATAAGCCGGAGAAAGCAGTGTGATGTCAGTGGCGCTTCTGCGAATATTGAGATGGAAGCGGCGAAAATGGGTTTAGCGGTCAATGAGCGCAAGACCAAGTATAAACTGACAAGTAAAAAGGACAACCAACACTGACGTCTCGGGCAGAATGTCATCTTCGACAGATATATCTTTGATGTAGTTAAGGACTTTGTCTACCTAGGCTTCGCTATAAACTCCGACTGCGCCACCAGCGTTGAGATCAATTGAAAAATAACTCTTGACAATCGCTGCTTCTTTGGGGTAAGAAGGCAATCCACTCGCAAAACTCTCTCTCAAATACCAAAAGTGACCCTATATACGACCTTAGTAGTCCCAGTCCTGCTCCATGACACAGAGTTACAGGTATCTTTGTCTATTCAAATGGTTTTCGACATTTGGTATTAGCCCCGTGCGTTGTTCAGTTTTTCTTCACTGTCGCTTTTGTGTTGGAGAGGCTTCAAAACTTACACATACGACCGCACTTGCGCTGTCTTTGAATCGTTTGTCCTAGTTCTGTCTTTATTTTTATCTTTCAGCCGACTGCTTGACAGTAACCCTACACAGTGTACCTTTTTCTGCAATCAACAACTACTGTCTATTTTCATGATGTCTGGACACAAGAGGAATGCCCAAAACACATGTGCAGAAAATCTACTTGCAGTATGACAGCTCTGCCCGTGAAACTGATGTGCAGATATTTTTTGAATTCAATTACATCGGTTGCTGTCATTTTACAGCTACTGTCATTTTTGTGTGACACTATCGATTGCAGCGAATTTAGAAATAGAGATGTGTTGCAGAACAGCGCTGCGTGCAGCGAATTAAAACATATGTGTTCTAATTTCACTGCACACAAAATTCTGCTCATATGTTTTGGGCATAACTCTGTTTCTCTCTCCATCGTTTAGTTGTAAAAGCCGCAAAAGTCATCGTAATTGAAGAACTTAGTAGCCACTGGGGTTGCGCCCAAATTGACGTGGAGATTGTGATGATTGGTAAAAGCCTCTTGAAACCGTATGGCTACGCGAGTACTTCCGGGGTACAAGCATACATTTGGTGAGCCTCTATTTTTTTTTTTTTTAATATTTTTGGTAGGGTTGTATTTGTAGGCGATGGCGCGATAGTTAGCTCATTGGATTATCGCGCAGAGCGTCTGGGTTCGATTCCTGGCTGGGTCACCAACAATTTTTCAAATCGCCATCACACTTTCGGCGGGCAATGGCAAACTCCCGAAAGTAAAATTGCCTACGAAAAAGCTTCTAAGGAGTGCCGTTCGGACTCTTCGATAACCCAATCAGATGTAACAAAAATGACAACATGAGCAACACAAATGAGTATCAAGAAACTAGGCCATGGCCCATACCGGGCTGCCAGCGCCACATTGTTACTAAGCAGCATTTCCAACACTTTTCAAATAGTAATGGGGTAAGAGGGGGTCCAACTTTAGGATCGAAATCATTCACTCGACGAACAGTGCCGTTGTAGATGCAATTTTATTGAAATACGGCTCTAATAGTAAGGCGAAATAGCAGTGTTTATGTATACAGACCAGAACTCTTAACTCGAAATACGAAGCTATTGGCCGTGCAATCTTGATTTTGACAGTTCAGATTCAGACTGTGCTAATACGAGTAGTTGGAAACCTTTGAAATGGATAGAACTAGAGTGATACTAAATCCTATTCACAGAACCACAAATTAAGGAAAAGATTCAGCCTTTCGGCTCTATGAGGTATTTTGGCCATGTGTCCCAGTCCGCCCACACAGAAAAACTGATGGCGGATGACACAGCTGATAGAGTTGTTAATCCAAGACATCCACTTAGTTCGTTTCGTTGCGACAAATTGGGCAAGGTCGAGGTAGCAGGAAAGCGAACAGGTTTACCTTTAAGGAAATTCAAATTCAGAATTAGACCTTTCGAATCGGTTTATTTGGCAATTCTTTCAGTATGCATTCATGGCCCAGTTCGGCGTGTTTTGTGTTTAGAAAATCTCAACCGGGTTGATGATGTTATATCGAGGCCTACACTAATCTATTATTTAAAAGTACTGCATACTTTATATATTGAGAGCTGTGCTTAAGCAACAATCGCCAAGCTCAGTCATTAAAAAGAAAAATATAAATAGGCTCGTTACATTTCACAAGAAAAAATTCCACAGGCTGTTACATTTATGCAGGCCAAACCTGAATACGAGTATTATGGTATCGTTATCCTCGTTCTCCAGTTGTCAGCTGAAATGTAAACAAATGCATGCTCGCGATATCACTTAAAGAAACCGGATAAACACGATGCGTACCTCACTTTCAAAGTACAGAGTACCACAGCCGAAGACAAACAAAATCAACTTCTTGCAGCTTCTTCTTTTTGCCTCTGCATCATACCAATATCTGTTTGCCATTTGAGCCCTTTCTAGCCGGTTGTGCCCTTGAATCAAAAGGAAACTTTTTCAAGGTTTCCCATCCATACTTGCAGAGAATAATTATCCGCTTAGACACGCAGCTCATTGCACTCACGGTTTACAGAACAACAACCTACGTATGACGGCAAAACAAAGGATAATTCTGACTCGTAGAAGCGTTCTTAATCTTACATTGCCTTTATTACCATCCAAGTGATGGTTTTGCTATGTTGTGGTTAGTTTTCATATAACATACTCGTACTTGTTCCACGCATCCCTACAACAATCCAGCATTGAAAGCTAATGAAGCAGCACCAATGCGGGTTCCTATGATTGGCGTACGGATAATTGGAGTTGACAGAGTCAAGGATGGAGTGCCAAATGTAATTGCTGGTCTAAGGATTCCTGGTGCTGCCAATGCAAAAGCGACAATACTGAAGAATACTAACTAAAAGATAAATAGATACATATTATATATAGATGAATGCGTATGTTGTTCGGCTGTAATATTTTTGATATGTTTGCTTACGTATTTGAACATGTCGGTATGTTGTTATTCGAAGTTGCACAGAAGACTATTCGATTTGATGTGATACAGAGAATCAATGGGTGGTACAGTTTTATAGCAGCAACTGCAACATATGCCAATTTACGTCAAATCAATGATGCCTCAATATCTTACACAAATTGCGTATTACAGTTTGGATATTGAATGCCAGTTGAGATTGTTTTCTTTGTTTATTTAAGAAATATGATTACCGGGGCAGTGCGTTAGACGATGAAAGATGTGCAATGTGGATCTGCTAGTTAATGGGAATACTTATGCAAAGATACGCATCTAGTTTCAGGTGTAAGCTCATTCCATGAGAGAATGAAGTGAATAACTTTTTTAAGTGTGTACGCTTGCATGTTACAGACTTCGTTTTGCTCTTCAGCTCAAATTACAAGTTAGTCGGAGAAGTCGAGAGATATTGAAAATAATTGAAGGATGGCAGGTCTAAAATAAAGGTCTTTCAAAACCAGAAGCGGAAAATTGTTTGGGTGATTTTCACAGGAGATAGAACGACGAACTGTACGGTGAAAATCCAAGGAGTGAGTTGACTGAGTCATGTTTTGAATCAGCCCCCAGGGGACAAGTAGAGAACGACCTTGGATTGGAACCTCAGCCGACTTAGCCTGCGAAGCTGAAGGCTGAAGATTCAACGACTAACTATACAATCCAGCCTAGGCCAACCATCAATTTCGTAATCAGTACGCAATATCCACGGGAAGAAGATTATGCTATGAATTTGGTGCGATCAGTAGGGAATGGTGTACTATAAACCGCTAAAACCTGGTCAAACGATTACTGGGCATCTGAGTTTCAAGCCAGTACATCACACCAATGATTTCCTTTCTCTAGTAAAAGGGTATCATAAACCCCTTGAGGCGCGCGTAAATTGAATCGAGCTTTGAAGCAAAACGACCAGAATATGCCCGAAGACACACATCAGTAACTTCCCATCATATCTCGTCCATATTACGAGTATACAAAATCGAAGAATAACACTGTTCGTAGGAGTCGATAGCTTTTATTTTGAGGCTGTGAGGAACTTTGTCTACCCTCTCGCTCTGCTGTAAATACTGCCAAAAATACCTCTGTTGAAATAAAACGGAAAATCACTTTTGTCTTTCGCTGTTTGTTTATAGCTAAGAAGGCAATTGAGTAGTACGACCATATTTCTAAAAAATGAAGAGACTCTATAAAGCATTGACTCTATTGCTAGCGTATGAAGGTAATTTCGGTCGCTTCGTAAAAACGTCGGTCTCGTTGCGTTGGAAAAGATTGTGACCTGCAGATCGCATAGACATCAATGCTTTGGTCGACAGAGTCTTTGAAAATAATCAAAGTGGAGGAAGACCTCGCCAAGAATTTTAACGGTTGTTTTGTGCTTGGAAAATCTACAATACAACAGCCAAATCTACATGTCAGTGTTATGCCTTCACACGCAGATTTTTCTGACTAAGTTCCAAGTACACAATGAAAAACTTGTCATGAGTAGGATTCGAATCTTGAATGTCCGAGTGAGAAGCGATGGCTAGTACCACTACACCACGGCCACCCCCAAAAGTTTAGTGTCTATAAATAAAAGTGGAAACCGAAAAGTTGGTAGACCCTCTCATACAGCTGATGAAGGGGATGAACCTGAGCCGAAGAAAAAATGTTCTTATCAATTTGCCCCCCCCCGAAGGATGTACGGCTCGACATTTTCCTCTTTTTTGCAGTGCTAAATCAGCTGGAAGATGTAAGAAAGCCGGCTGTGAATATAAGTCATTTCTTTTATGCGAGAAATGCAACATATATTTATGCCTAAACCGTGAACGAAATTGTTTTTTGGCATACCATACTTTATTAAAAAAAACCTAATTTTTAATCATACCTCGAATTCCCGAAAGTTCGGATTCGGCGATAAGCCATAGGCCCCGCTCAGATGTGACAAAAATGACAACATGAGCAACACAAATGAGTGTCAAGAAGCTAGGCCATGACCCACACCGGGCTGCCAGCGCCACAGTGTTTTTTTTTTTTTTTTTGTGTTGATGTCAAAACTAAACATGGCGTTGTTAGTTATTTACATCAAAAGCGAACTTCCCCAAGGGTGTACCAATTTTGGAGAAGGCCGGGTAAGATGTACGAAGTATGTAAGTATGAAACAGAAATTTTTGGATAGAAAATACAAGTTTATTGTTTGATATTGATATTGCCGATCGCTAGCTACAGATTTTTTCCATCTGTCCGACACTTTCTGGATGCCGCGCCAAAAACAAAATATTCTCTTTTTGGTTTTTTTGTTTTTTACAAATAGCGCGCACTCAACAGATTATTAGCACCCTTAAAATGATGGCACACAGCGTGGGCGATAGAAAATTAGGGAGGATAGAAAGAGAAGTACCGATGTACGTTGGTCTTGAATGTTTGGAGGTGATAATGACTAGGGAATAAAGAGCTCGGCAGGGTATTCCATAAGGATGTTGTTCGGCTTAGGAAAGAATCACGATATTTCAGGGTACGTCCGAAAATGGCCTTGAGGGTGTACTGATGAGCATTCATAGCGAGACGGGTGTTACGGTGAGGGGTTTGACGGGACGAAATGCTACTGGCAATTTTTGAGGAGTACTACCTAGACATTTTGCAGAATTTTTGGCGACTTCGAATATGTGGTCATTCCAACGTAAGTTGCCATTGACACACATACCGAGAATGGAAAATTTTTTCGGTTTCAACGATGCATTTCGATTTGGCGACAGCAGAGAGTATTATGTTTTGGAAGCATTCAATTCCACTCTGTTGGTTATGCTGTTTATATCGGAATTTAATGAGCTTAACATACGCTGCCGTTCCCGTTCTACAGCCGAAAGGCAGGGACGTGAGTCTGGCAACGAATATAAAAAGTAGAGAGTACTGTCGTCAGCAAAGGAGTAAATTAGATTAGAAGTAGCAGACAAGAGATCATTGATGAAAATTAAAAAGAGTGTCGGAGACAGAACGGAACCCTAGGGCACACCAGCATTTATTTTGTGAATATCAGACTTGAAACCATCCAAAACAACTCGAATTGAACGTTCCAAAAGGTAGTTTCTTATCCATTGAAGAAAAGAGTTGTCGCTCCCAAATGCACGCATTTTCGACAGAAGAACCCGATGCCAAACTCTGTCAAATGCCTTGGAAATATCAAGTGCAACTATCTTGCTTCCGCCAGATTGATGTAGACTTTGGTTCCACTTTTCGGTGAGCCATGCCATCAAATCACCAGTGAACCTGTTGCTACGAAAATCGTACTGCCAGTCATTAAGAATTTTTCGTGTTTCGAGATATTTCATGAGCTGACGATTTATCAGCGTTTCCATGACCTTGGAAAGAAGGGACGTAAGTGCAATGGGTCTGTAAGAGGAGAGAAAAGAACATTCGCCTTTTTTGGGGATGGGCTGGACAAATGCTGTTTTCCATCTGCTCGGAAAGAGTCCTGAAGAGTAGGATTGATGGAAAAGCTTACGCAGTAGTTTTGCCAGCGTTGAAGAACACCTCTTCAGAAGAAGCTGAGAGGAGGATATATACTATCTGGACCAGCGGATTTGTGAGCATTTAGATCTTTAAGTACTCTTGCTACTACACGAGTGCGAAAGTGGATTCTTCCCATTGAAGATTCGACGCACTCAAGTGTAGGCAGAGACAAAGCACAATCTGGAAACGTTGAGCTGGCCGCGAAGTGTGCAGCAAGCAGATTGGCTTTGTCCAAAGAGCTGACAGCTGGAATGTCATTGTAAATGAGATTTGGGATGGAGGATGAGGCAGAATTTCTAATGTTTTTGACGAACGACCAAACTACCTTTGGGACATTGTAATATTTTTGGTCCTTTATAAATTTCACACGCTTAAGAAAGGTGTTACAGTCATTCCTGGCTCGTTTGAATTTTTTCCCGTTTTCCTCTGTCAGGTTGGTCTTATGGGACCGAAAAAAACATTTCTCTCATTTAATAGCTCGAGTCGTACCACGCCTTTTCCTTTCGTCTGATACTCTTTATCCGGTGTTTCATTCCAAAGAGAATAGCAGCGGTATCCACGTCGTTATCGAGGAATATTTTCTTCTAAGTGTGTGGTTAATGTACGAGAATTTAGCTGATATGACATAATGGTCCGACGAGCCTAGAGGTGAGAGCACATCAACAGAGTACTTATCAGGGTGAGAAGTTAAAAACAAGTCCAGGGTGTTGGCGGTATGACTATCAACGTGTAGGATACGCGTGGACTCATTTAAAAGCTGGGTCAAGTTGTTTTCCGCAGCGAAGATCTCAACACACCGTCCTTCGGGTGTTGTCTGTCCAGAATGTCGAAGCAGTCACCCAGCCAATTTCATACATTTTCCTTAGAAGTGAAGTGCTGCTCAGCAATTCCCAATTGCTTTCTTGATCAGTTAAGCTACGAGTATGTATGATGGTGCATAACCATGAATCAAAATCAATTTGTTTTACACTTTTTTGATAGTCTGGTCGTTTTCCACGCAAAGCTTGTTCAAACCGCTCATTTGTTGTCGGCAGCTTTTAGTATTAATCACTTCGCTAGGTTTAAGCGTGTGAGCGTCAGCCTCGCCTAACAATGCTTGTACTTCCCACTCTTCAATTTTTTTTGTGGTCAAAACTTGTACTGCTGTGAGCTAAATGGACGGTGTTGGACGGTAACTAACTATTATTGACAGATAATGCCATCCACTTGTATATTTAGAGACCTGGTGAAGTAAGCGTGGTTTGCCAATCCAACGCAATTATTTATACAGGGATAGGGTTGATCCATATTTTCAATTCAGTGATTAGATTTTATTCAATGATGTGCTCTTGGTGCCTTAAAACCTCTGCATTCTTTGCGATTTCGAAGATTTTGAACTTCTGGTAGCCAAAAATTAGACAAATAGTCTGGAGCTCTCAACATCTCCAAAACATACTTGATATCGCCATCGAGGATAATAAAAGAGAAAGTGACAGATGCGAGATTCGACTCCTCACATTAGATAGTGCAACTATGACTTTCATCATGGCTAATTGTAGTGGTTCATGCGAGTGCACGCCATGGTAGCTTCCCAGCAAACAACATAAGGCTTTACTATCGTTCAATCGTTATTCATATTTGAATTATATTGAAAGTATAGGGTCATCCAACTGGTGGTGACGGATATGACATCCCTGTTCCAATCACATATGTCAAACCGAACAGTCATCCGAGACTGTGAATTTTCAGTTTGAGATTTTCCATTTTATAATGTGGATCGTTTAACAATCGCTTTATAAAAATATACTACAAAAGTAGTAATTCTGTTGTAGGCACGTTCCGCGCACTACGAGCAGATTATGGTCGACATAATTGTTCATCTGGGCGTACTATAGGCAAAATTGTAAACGAAGTGACGTCCCCTGTTGCAGATTTGATGGCCCGCACAACATTTGAGCTTGTCCTACCGCACATTATGGCGTATTTTGTATTGAGATTTGCACCTACACCCTTACAAAGTTCTACACACTCAAGAATCTAATGGCTCTTTGGCAATGTTGTCACTGGTCTTCGATGCTTGATGTCGGCGAAAATGGACCTCTTAAAAGATTAAGAGTGACTCGATCTCAGTGATTGAAGCCGTCTGAATTCGAAGGCTACAACGATGTAATGGTTCGAGTCAATGCTGGCTCCTGCGAACGTTCGGACATCCATAATACCGGAGGAGTGTCTTGCGTCGATCGTAATTAGGCGATAAGCCTGAATACGTTATCGAAGGTGGTGTCGTGCAGGCTATACATATCTTCCGACATTACTACCAAAGATGTCCATCGCCGAGGACAATTTCAATGTTATAGCTAGGGCACTGCTCAAAGGTCTTGCTGAAGCGCTCATAATAACTGTCCTTGGTGTTATTATCTTTCACCTCTGTGGGAGTTTTATGTTGGGAAATTTAGCCTTGAATCGATTGCTATGAGGCGCTCGTTCACATGCCGGTAACTCAAGACTACTTTCCTAAGACAGCCTCAAACAATAAATCCGATATCACAGTTTTCTATCCTCTTCTTTTCCGGCCATTCCATCCCATTTCTAGGAAGTAATATTCAACGTGCGTATCCGAAGTATATTGTCCTTAATTCTTTTGCACGGGCTGTCAACAGTAGGCTTGTTGCTGCTTTGTCACTTTCAACTTCTTTCCATACTCAGACAGTTACCCCCAAGCACCAACAGAGCATAAAGAACCACCGCAGGAAGTAGGTGAGATCCCACCAGTTACGCAAGCGGAACTTCTGGATGTGTGTAAACGATTTAGAAATAATAAATCGCCTGGATTGGACGGCATACCAAGTAAGGTCCTTAAGCAAGCCGTCAAAATAAATACAGAAGCATTCGTGGAAATGTATAACAAGTGTTTAACAGAGGGGGGTTTTCCAGAATAATGGAAAAAGCAACGTCTTGTGCTGCTGCCCAAAGGGAATAAACCACCAGATGAGCCCTCGTCATACCGTCCCATATGCTTACTAGACACGATGGGTAAAATACTGGAGCGAATTATATGCAACCGATTGGAGGCGTCAATTGATGAAGCCGGAGGTCTCTCTAACCAGCAGTATGGATTAAGAAAGGCTCGCTCTACAGTATATGCTATTCGGAAGGTAACTACGATCCTAGAAGAAGCCATTCAGGGCAGAAGATGGAAAGGAGGTAATAAAAAATACGGCGCCGTATTAACGTTGGACGTCAAAAATGCGTTCAACTCTGCAAACTGGGGGCTTATAGTACACTCTCTGAGGTCAATGATTTTTATGCTAAGTTACTTCGACAATCGCTTCCTACTCTACGATATCGACGATGGAGTAAGACAGTACCACATAACTGGCGGAGTTCCACAAGGATCGGTACTAGGATCTCTCTTATGGAACATTATGTACGACAGGGTTCTAAGACTTGGAATCCCGATTGAGGCTAAAATCATAGGCTTTGCAGATGATATTGCAATCGTTGTGACGGCGAAACACCTGGAGGAGATAGAAGACATCGGCAATGTATATATGTATTCGTTGGGTTAGAGCTGGCAGAACATAAAACGGGTACAGTTCTAGTAACCAGTCGCAAGGAAAGAGAGACAATCTTCATCAGGGTGGGCGATCACGATATAACATCAAAACCTGCTATCAGATACCTATGTATGATGATCGATGCTAGACTCACTTACTCACTTATCCAGAATAATGACGAACATAGGAGGACCCAGACAATAAATGAGACTAGTTCTGGCAAGGGTGATGCAGTCAATCAAAATGTATGCGGCACCAATATTCGCGAAATATTATGCTGTGTGTAAGTACGCATCCCCGAAATCGAGTACTTGGGGTTTGCGAATCGTACATGCTGATAGCCCGGGCTATTAGTATCTTTCGAAGATGATTACATCCTTGGACGCAACCAAAAAAAAAAAAAACAAACAAAAAAGGCAGCTACCCCGGCGGAACAACCCGCAACCTGGAGGGCCAGTTATATTTTTGTTACCCCCATGACGCGGAGGTGGTTAGATCGAAGTTAGTGACTCGTTCGGGGATGAGAGCGCTGCCGTTGGTCCATACAGAGCTCACCCACCACCATCTCTTTTCCAAGACCCTGACTAAGTCTCGAAAATCCTTACCGACCTGAACAGCAAATATGTCGGAGTAGCCCAGATAAGGTCTCATTTGCTAAGGGATTTTTTCTTCCACTGTTGATTCCATCTGGGGAATTCATCCGCTGTTTTGTTTATAGTGCTGCTAATTTTGTCTTCTGGTCACCACTCGCTGTTATAAGTTTTACAGGTCAAGTGCGGATGGACGTTCACCAGTAGCCAACGGTTACCACGTAGAGGTATTATAAGCACAATTTATGTGTAGAAAACAGTTAGAACACTCGATATTGCCAGGTAAACATCTCTCAGTCCCTACCATATTTCTACAGTACCCCAACACCTACAACTTTCTTGACTTTTTTAACATCAAAACGAAGACACAATCTTGCAACTACTAGAATTCGCCGATAATATCGATATAATTGGGAAATCACAGTGGGTCGTTACTGGTACGGTTGTTACTAATATTGGAGCCTAAGATGGAAGGAAGGGAGTTTAACCCTAGAAGGTGGTTGAGACGCAGGTTCTCTGGGGTGAACCGAGCTATTTCGTCACCAATGTTAGTAAATATGTTTCACTCTTAAGGTCCGTGTGCCTTTGTTAGCCTCCTTGAAAAATAACTAAAAATCGTCGATTGGAACAAATTTTCAAAGACCATGCGGCGTCATCAAATTAAAAAAACAAAGAGCATCAGACATCATTTCAGTTATCTACTTGCCTAGTCTATTATATGAAAGTATCTAAGGAGGAGCACAATAGTAATGTTCAATTTTATTAATTAAAATTCCTCGAATGACCCATTACAATCATAGATTTGCACTGTTTATCCACTTCCATGTGGGAACACACTCCTGCTGTTGGGTAATTGAATGAAAACACCAACAATTCGAATGACCCGAATTCAATCGAACAATTACGTTCGAACAAACACTTAAGGCGACTGATTAAGTTGTAAAATTCAAATCGATTGACCAAAAATAGATCGAACTACGCCTACGGCAGACAACACGTTTCCCCGTATCCTGTCCCGGTCTCTTGCTATTTTCGTATTCCAAAATAGATTGGTATGTTAAATTGGCTTTCTCCATTAAAGGAGATTCCAGCCAGAATATCTCGCACAATATCCTCTGACATTTGATATGCTCTTGTACATACGAGATGTAGATGCATAGCGTACTTCCGTGGACAATGTTCTGTGAGGCACATTACTAAGTTTAGGTCCATTGTAGGAACAGGAAATTAAGAGGACAATGTGATGAAAATACGCCCTACATAGTTAAATCCTTAAAATATCTACAATCCGATGACTTTATTCCTAAAATGTCTTTTTGTCAGCTTTATCCGTCTATCGGTTGGGCTTTCTTGTGGCATCGAATTGCCGGTGGGCGACAGATTTTCCGATATGTGCGTAGATCCGGGACAATATTTATTTTGCAGTTGTCGAGTGCCATCGTTTCGTTTTATTTAATCTAAATACGACGAGGATAAGGAGTTGAATTGGACAAAAAAAATGTTAATGAATGGCTTTGTATGTATGGTGGCCTGAGAATCAAGGACCCCCAATTGAATGAAATTAGCGCAGTAGGTGTGCCGTTGAATCAGACAGTTGGTGGTCCACTCTGAAGTGGATGATGATATTTAGATATTCAGGAAAACAGTTTTTGAGATTCCTTTTTCAATCAAGGCCAAAGCTGAAGTGGTTTGTTTTTTTTTTTTTTGTTTCGGAAGATTGATTGAAACGAAGACGAAAATTCAGTCGCATCGCAGTCATAGGAATATTAAAACGTATATCCCTGTTTTGGCTTTTACAGAACGTAATACGAAATCGGAGTAACTTATGGATTTTCACCTTAAATGAAGGGTTCCAACTGAAGATATCGTTACCCACTCTCCGTGGAGGTATTTTCCCCGCTGCCTCGCGCAAATACCTCAACAGGAGCGAATGTTCTTTACATCACGACCTTCTATTATGCGGTTCTTCCCAAACCGTCCAAATTGAAGAGCAGAGGCTAAGTCGTATCACCACAAGCAAAACTTGTCCCGTGTTGGAAGGGATTCCAGGAGTCTCCTAAGAAGGACCTGATTTCAGCCCATCCGAAGAAGGGGCGATTGAAAATCGATAAAAACTATAGACTCCGATGAGGAGACAAGTCAAATATGACTAAGAATCCGCACACGTCGAGACAGAAAAGAGGAGTGGAATGGTGGAGGAATACGAAGACTACAGCATATGAGGACAGCAATAAATGGAGAACAGCAAAATGACGTACCAACCACAAAAGAATAGACTCAATGATGGCCACTTGATCGAAAAGATCGGTAACAGGACGACAATTAACAGACGGCTTAGCACTTACTTACTTACTTTAGGTGGCGCTACAGTCCGGGGTGGACCTGGGCCTCAGTCAACAAGCTTCTCCAGCCAGCTCGATCCCTGGCTAGCTGCCTCCAGTTTCGCACGCTAAGTTGGCTGAGGTCCTCTTCCACTTGCGTGCGCCACCTGAGTCTTGGCCTTCCTCTACTGCGCTGTCCCTCGGGGGCGGATTCGAAGACTTTTCGGACCGGAGCATTGGTGTCCATGCGCTCTACATGACCCAACCATCTCAGTCTTTGGATCTTCACTCTTCTGGCTAGGTCCATGTCGCTGTACAGTCCATAAAGTTCGTCGTTGTATCTCCTCCTCCACTCACCGTCAATGCAGACGGGACCGAAGATCGCCCGAAGAATTTTTCTCTCGAAGCAACCAAGAACACCCTAATCCATTATTGATAATGTCCATGCCTCTGCGCCATAGAGCAGGACCGGGATTATTAAAGTCTTATAAAGGGTGACTTTTGTTGTCCGAGAGATGGCTTTGCTACTCAATTACCTTCTTAACCCAAAGAAACAGCGGTTGGCAAGAGTTATTCTTCGCTTGATCTCAGCGCTGGTGTCGTTGTCTGTATTAATAGCGGAGCCTAGGTTTCCGTGGCATGTTACCTTTACCTTTTGGTAAAACTTCCGAACCTTATTCCTGGAGTAGCATCTCTCAATTTCCTCGACCGCGCGCCTCTCATGCTCTTTCTTCTTCCCCCTGAGAAGCCGGTGTTCGTCTCTCCTCTTCCGCTCATGAGCTCATGAGCAGCTCTGGTCCTTCTAAGCAGCGTCGCGTTATATGCATCTTGCTTAGCTGCATGTGCTTGCCGGCATTCATCATCGAACCAAAGGTTTCGTTGTGGTGGACGAGTGAAACCCAGCACATCAGAAGCGGCATCTCTGATGGCGTTTTGGCAGTGTTTACAATGGCCTTCGATGCTTGATGCTGGGGGCATTGGACCTCTTAAGAGATTAAGAGACACTCGATCGGAAAAGGACTTGGCGATCTCTTGCGATTGTAGCCGTCTGACGTCGAATTTTTAGGATATCCGCAACCGTACCTTGGCTACAACAAGGTAATGGTCCGAGTCGATGTTGGCTCCTCGGAACGTACGGACATCCATAATGCTGGAGGAGTGTCTTGCGTCGATCGCAATGTGATCAATCTGGTTGACTGTTGATTGATCAGGAGTTCTCCAAGTCCTCTTGTGCTAGCCATGACAATGTTTCGCCCCGCCGCAAAGTCGATTAGCCTGAATCCGTTATCGGAGGTGGTGTTGTGCAGGCTATATTTTCTGATTGTTCCACCAAAGATACCCTCTCACCGAGGACAATTTTAATGTCATAGCTAGGGCATTGCTCGTAGGTCTTGTTGAAGAGATCGTAGAAGGCATCCTTGGTGTCGTCATCTTTCTCCTCTGTGGGGGCATGCGCGCATATAAGGCGAATTTAGCCTTGATGCGGATTGCTACGAGGCGCTCGCTCACATGCCGGAAGCTGAGGACTTCTCGTCTTAGTCTGCCTCCGACAGCAAATCCGCATCCGCAAATAAGCGCTGCTTTTGCCGTCGATAGCAATTGCCGTAGTAGATGTCGCAGTTTTTCATCTTCTTTTTGTCCGGCCCATCCCATCGCATTTCTAGGATGGCTTTGCAGCAGTCTAGGGCCTCCGCTAGTTGCTCGGCTGCACGTGGTCTATTAAGGGATCTAACATTCCACGTGCATATCCGAAGCTCATTGTCCTTAAATCCAACCCACGCAAACGGTTGTCACTAAAAATTATCTCTCAAAGCGCCCGAGACTATTTTCATCCGTTTTCTTCAGAACTTTCTTCCTGTCCCATAAAGCAAGACTGGGATGGTCAGTATTGTGTATAATGTATTTTTGATTGCACGAGAGGAAACTTAACGTATCAATTGTCTTAAACCATAAATAAGCAGTGAAGAGGATCCGTCCATATCCGAGGCTTGTTGATGCTTCGTAACTTTATCTTTTTTAAATGGCCGGGCAGTTACCCCGGCGGCACAACCCCCAACCTGGAGAACCAGTTCCATTTTGAGTGCCCCTAGAACGAGGGGTCGGTTACACCGAAGCCAGTAACCCGTTCCGGGATGTGAGCGCTGCCGTTGGCCCTTATAGGGCTCGTCGGCCACGACCCTGACTAAGTCCTGGAAATCTTTTCCGGCCTGAGCTCCAAATATGTCGGAGTAGCCCGGATAAGGTCTTGTTTTGTTTTTCCGACACTAATCCTGGTTAATGGTGCAGGAAACTCGCCATTTGCCCCTCTTACTTCGCAACCTCTAGTGAGATTCCCAGATGGCGCCACGGGGAGGCGTGAAGTAAGACTTATTAGCAGAGCTGCAAGATGTTCGGCTGCAGAGGCTCATTCTCGTCATTTAAGGAACCAGCACCTGTCGGAAGATGCTACTTCTACGAGGCCTTATACTGATCGTTGCCATCCACAGACGGCTTAACATATCTAGAAAATGACGAGGCAGATCCGAATCGCATCCATTCGACTACAGAACTTCCACTTACAGAGAACAACGAAATACTTACGATGATACCCGGAGGGTACACATGGCTATCCACAAATTTGACGGCATGTACAAATTATACCAGTAGAGAGAGAAGGCTGACCAGCTTCTTGCCCAGTTACAGGCCCTGTCCAAAGATGGTACTGGGAATATTTGGAAGAAATAGGGGTGATTAATAGCTCAGCTACCAAGACTTTATAGCTGAGCGACAATATAAAGACGGACGAAGGAACCACGAATGGATAAAGATGGTTCCCCCACGAAACTTTTGGCGATTTTTTCCCCAACATGCGATCAATGACGATACATAGACTAGCCGTATTTCGGAGAAGGCATAGGGAAAAGTGTGCAAAAAAAGAGGACGGCCAAAGAGAATACTAGAAACTGTGTACGACCGGACGTACAAACAATAACGTCCTGATGGGAGTTGACATGACAGACTTCCAGTGAGTTTTTTTTAAAGGTAGCTACTGGGAGACTCTTTCCATTTTAGTGGCTGCCATTTACAGATTTGGTAGCATTCAAGTGCGAAAGGGTGGGTTGGCAATCCTCAGCCAATAACATCCTGCTTTCAGATCGCAACGAGCTGTCATCGCTGTGTAAATCTGGAACACTTGGCCTTGTAGGGTTAGTCTGCGATTAGGTTAGCCTAGGTTTAGTCAGATATATACGCATGAGTCCCGGTTTTGCACTGTGGTGATGGCAGCCAAATCTGATCTTTTTGTTTCCTTTCCTCTTCTTTTTGAATAATCTCTGTCACTTCCTATCTTTTGCGTCAGCCGTAACGTAACCTTTTTATTTTCTTGCTAATTTTTGTCTTTTTTTTTGTTTTGATTTCGTTGCCTGCTGACAAAGTGTGCTTTTGACTTTTATTTCACTAGTAGTTGTTCAACCTAGACCAAGTGTAATTGGCGACGAAATAATCCACTACCCACGTAGACCAATCGGAAAGAGCGATTTTATGCAAAAACATTTCATACAGCCAAAGAACTTGTCGATTATATCCCTCAATTTGTTCGTTTACTGAAATTTCTCAAGTTTTTTCGGTGAAAAATGAATAAATGATAAAATGCCCGCATTTCGTACAATCACCACGTCAACGTAAGTATCGGCAGCCTGGTGCGAGCGTAAGCCAGACTTTTCAGATATAGCACAGCGTCACACTCTCACAGCAAGGCTATGCAGATGATACGTCATTCGTGCACAGATCACATCGATGCTTCGCAAAAATATGAGTCCCTGTCACGGTGCCAATAAGAAGCCTTCAGTCTTTCCTACTACACAACAGGTAAGTCGCTGAACTGTTGGAGACATCAGAAAGCATTCGGCAGATCTGCTTTCAAACTGAAGATCCGAACCATTTTTAAATATGCGTTTTGGTTCACAAAACCTTTCCTCTGAGCTTTGCCTAGTGAGTTTGTCTGTGAATCAATATTCTGTGATCTCGTTGTGACCTGGGATCTAAGCGAGACTCCGTTACCATCCATAACTTTTTCCCAACGTGATTAAAGGTCCATTATTAATTTTTTAAATAAGGCCTAATTTTTGGACGCTATAAAGTCTACAAAGGCTTTTATTACCTCAACCTCAGCCGCGGACTCCAAAACATCAGGAACTGCAAAAGTTTTTGCACCATTGCGCATGATGTATGGGGTCTAGCATTGCCATGGAATAGGATCGCACCATGCGAATTTTCCAACGGAAAACGAAACGAAACGAAACGGTTTCCTAAGTTTCGGTATTTCTGCGTGTTAAGAATGCTTTTCCCTTTGTGCCCACCGGTATTTTTGTTCCTCTTTCCACCCACACGTTTCCATATTGCAATAGAGCAGACCTTTTAAGCCAACAAGTAGAAATTCTGCACTGCTCCTACATTTTTCATTGAACTTTTTCCACCTAGCTTTATGACGGCAGGGTGCTGTAGAAATAGGATAGATACTGAAAGATGTCGACCTGGAAATATCCAGTGTTGCAACCGTTCTTTACATATCACTTTTGCTTATAATACCTCTACGTGGTAACCGTCGGGTACTGGTCAATGTCCATCCGGACTCGACCTGCTAAACTTATAAGTGCGAGTGCTGACAAGCAGACAAAAATAGCAGTACTATAGTATAAACGGGACAGCGGATAAATTGCCCAGATGGAATCAATGGCGAAGGAAACTCCTGGAACAAATGAGACCTTAACCGGGCTAATCGAATATACTCGGAGCTCAGGCCGGTAAGGATTTCCGAGACTAAGTCAGGATCTTAAAAAAGAGATGGTGGTGGAAGCGTCTTTTATGGACCAACGGCAGTGCTCTCTTCTTCGAACGAGTAACTAACTTCGGTTTAACTACCCCCTCGTCTTAGTTGTATCAGAAAAAGAACTGGCCCTCTAGGCTAGGGGTTGTGCCGTCGGGGTAATTGTCCGGGTATGGAAAGAAGTTGAAAGTTACGAAACAATAACAAGCTTACTATTGACACCCCATGCAAATGAATAAGGGACAATGAACTTCGGATATGCACATGGAATGTTGGGTCCCTTAATAGGCCACGTACGGCGAATAACTAACGCAAGCTTAAGACTGCTGCATGATGGGAAATACGATGATGAAATGCGATGGGATACGCTGGACAAAAAGAGGATGAAAAACTGTTATATCTACTACGGCGATTGTTATTGACGGCAAAAGAAGCGCCTATTTAGTTTCAGATCTGTTGTTTTTAGAGGCAAACTTAGAGTTTAAGGCATGTGAACGGCTGGTATGCGCGCACGCCCTTATAGAGAAAAAAACGACGACACCAAAGACACCTTCTACGAGCTCTTGATCAAGACCTACGAGCATCGCCCTAGATATCAAATTAAAGATGCTAGGAAGAAGAAAAGATGGATTTGAAAGAGCTGATAATCCCTATGGCCGAGGAGTTTTACTAGCAATCAGAAACTGTTTTCATACAACTCCTGTTGACATTCCTCCAAGTTAGTTTGTGCCAGCATTAAATTCCCCAAACGCTGCCTTTCCATACTTTGTTGTTACATTCACCCATCTCAACTAATTGAGTCCTATCGACTTGTAGTTCACGCAGTGGATTTTTTGACCGATGAAGCACAACCTGAAGATAGTATTATTATTGTAGGCGATTTTAGAAGAGCCGACTTTGAAAAACTTAAAAGTCTTATCAGCAACATTAACTTTGGTTTTATTGCTGAAACAACAAACATTGATCTTGCCCTGTCAACTTTCTATTCGTTAATTTTCTCCTGCTTTGCCCAATCGGTTCCATATTCCTCCCGAAAAGACTGCACGTCCGCTCCTCCTTGGTATAACAAGGAGTTTCGCTCTCTCCGCAATAAAAGAAACAAGCTATGGCGCAAATTCTTAAGAACTCGATCTGAATCCGACTTCACTAACTATCGTTTTGTATACAATCGTTTTTCTGGACTTTGTGAGTCTCTCTACCTTGAGTACCTCTACCGCATGCAATTTAGCTTAGTCGCGGACCCCAAACGCTTCTACCAGTTTGTTTATACCAAAAGAAAGTCAGATGGCTACCCATCTACTCTCAAATTTCTTAGTGAATCTTCTGCCGACCCAAAAACCCTTTGCCTGTTATTTTAACAAATCCTTTTGTAGGCAAACACCCGAACCCGATCCTAGTTACTTCACCTTTATGAGAAACTGACCAGAGACGTCATCCATTTCGCTTAATATAACAACATCTTTGGTTTCTGAAAACATTTCCAAATTTAAAGATGATTTTTGTCAAGCCCTGATGGAATTCCGGCCATTGTAATAAAAAAAGTATCTAAGCCATCTCGGTCCTCTCCTCGCTGCCCTATTTAACTTGTCTGTTACAACAGGTACTTTTCCTTTCCTATGGAAGGAATCTAACATCATCCCTGTTCATAAAAAAGGAAGCAAGGCCGAAGTCGATAATTATAGGCCCATAGCAAAACTCTCTACCTTACCCAAACTGTTCGAAAGCCTAATCTATCAACAATTGCTTCCGTACTGCAGGCCATCTATCTGTACAAACCAGCACGGTTTCATGAAAGGTAAATCCACTACCACTAACCTAATGGAGTTCGTATCTAGGACGCTTTGTGCTTTAGAAGACGGTGATGAAGTCGATTCAATTTCCACAGATTTCAGCAAGGCTTTCGATAAAATTTCCCATCAACTTATCATTTTCAAACTAAAAAAACTTGGGTTTTCCCCTCCATTTGTGGCATGGATCAAATCTTATTTAGAAGACCGAGAATACGAGTCATCTTCAGATCCTCAATATCCGACCCCATCAAAGCAACATCTTGTGTCCCTCAGGGTAGTCACCTTGGACCAATCATCCTTATCTTAACGATTAACGACATAAATCACGTTTTAACGAACTCTGATCTTTCTATTTTCGCTGACCACATGAGAATTTCCAAAGTCATAACAATGCCTTCTGACTCCCATTGCTAGCAAGATGACTTAATTTTCGGTATGGTGCAAGCAAAATTTTTTGGAGCTTAATGTCAGCAAATGCCAAGCGATAACGTATTCCCGCAAACGTCTTCCTCCGCCTCCATGAACCAACTTTATCTGCGATGAGCCTATTCCCTCCACTACCGAAGTAAGGGATCTAGGAATAATATGTGACAGGGAATTGAATTTCCACTCACATATTGACAGCATTATAAGTAAATCTAACTCTGCACTTGGCTTTATCTAACGCTGGTCAAAAGAGTTTTCCAACCCCTGCCTTACAAGGTCTCTGTACATTACCTTTGTAAGGCCTCTTCTAGAATATTGCAGCCAAGTTTGGTCACCCTGTAAGCAAATCCACATTCAAAGAATCGAAGCAGTCCGACGCAGGTTTATCCGATTTGCACTTCGTGGTCTACCTTGGGCCGATCCATATTGATAACCTCCCTATGGATATAGGGTAAAACTAATTGGTATGCATACCCTAAAAAAACGTCGTGAAGTCGTTGATGTTCCTTTTTGTATACCAGTTATTGACTGGAAACATCAACTACCCTGGGATAACACAAAATATTTTATTCACTCCCAATCCCCGTAACCTAAGACCTGTCCCACTTCTCCTTATCCAAACTCACCGCACCAATTACGGTCAGTCCGAACCATTATCAAGAATGTTGCGTATAACAAACAATACGCCGAAGTCTTCGACCTAAATTGCAGCAAACATGAAATACAAAAGGCCCTGCTGAATATGTCACGCCCATAACATCTCCCCCGCCTAGTATTCTCCCTTGGAATAAAGTTGTCCGGGGTAGACCCGGGCCAATAATAAGAGAGGGCATCTTTGTTGATACTATCGGAAGGTATAGCCTGCACGACACTACCTCCGATAACGGATTCAGGCTTCAGGCTTCAGGCTTCAGCGGTTCTCACATCCCTATATTCACAAGGGGACCGCCAACAAGTTTGATCACACGATCGACGCAAGACACACTTCCAATTTTATGGATGTCCGTACGTTCCGAGGAGCCAACATCGACTCGGACCACTACCTTGTTGAAACCAAGGTACTGTTGCGGATATCCTAAGCTACGCCAAGGCAAGCTTATATTTTGAGGTCTTTCGACGTCAGACGGCTACAATTTCTTGCGATCCCGCGATCTCTTGAAATCCAAAAATCCCATCTTATGACAGCATCTATAGATTCGAGCTATACAGAGAGTTTTGGCATCCCTGAAAATGGGTCTGGCGCTCATTGAGGGTAAAGCCAAGTATGTGCTGTCAAGCTCACTGAGACCGACGTCTCGGACAGAACTTCACCTTCGACAGAACTAAGTTGAAGGTAGTCAAGGACTTTGTTTACCTAGGCTCCGCTAAAAGCTCAGGCTGAGATCAGCTTTTTGAAGCACTTTTTCTTAATTTAGCGCCAACCACTGACTTCTTCCCCACTTAACACAATTTTTGTTGTTTTCACCGGTTAGTTCACGAAAATTTTCGTCAGCAAAAGCCGTCACTTCCTAGTATCGCTTCAGAATCGGTTTTCTTGTGTTTTGAGTTTTGTCAACAAAGATAGCAACCTATCTGGGCTTTGTGTCCATTTTTCCGAATTGAATTAATTTCCTTCTTTGACTTTTATTTAAAGGCTTGTCAAGGTCCCTTTAAAAATGTTTTTTTTTCGACTGCTTGAGATGCATAAGACTAACAACATTCCAGATTTTATGTTAATTTGTCAGTTTTGTGATCAGAAATACCAACGTCACCATTTTTGAAATGTTAATGACCATATGTGTCTGCTTCTTATCCTCACGTTTTTGTGTATAGCCCACTCGTTGACAGTAGCGGTTCAGGGTGTAACTCTTTTGGAGTCCTCTCAGTCTCCCTGTCCCTTTTCACGAAGTTAAGTTGTAAGAGGCTGAGCATCTACGCTACTTTGTCTATCGATTTAGTGGAATCTACTGATATCCAGCAACTTCTGGAAAGGGCTGGTGGTACTACACTGGCGAACCGAACAATGCCTCAAACATGAACTTGCTTCGATGGATTGGCAGAGTGAAACCTTATTTTTCTGTCAAATTTCCAAGAAAATTAAAAACTCCTTAAATTCTTTGCAACACCAATCTTTTCAAATGTGAATAAAACCAAAGCAACCGCCTGCCTGTGTGTCCTTGTGGCGTGATGTCGTTAGCAACATGTCTACGCAAGGCGCTTAACTCTGATTGCTTAAAATCAGTAGAAAGACAATCTCGATTACCCCAGAACGTTTCTATAATTTCAATCGACTGAATGTGCTTCTCATTTCACCAAAGTAGGTTCTTTTGCTCTGCAATCCACTGTTCCTAGGCAATTAAGCCACTCACATGGATATCCATGTTCTCACGTTTCCTCATAAAAACAACATTCAAGCATCCCTTCCTTGCCGTTGCCAATAGACATCCCTCAATCAAGAAATTATAATAATATACTCATATTTGGATGTGTATGTATGTATACCTACAATAAAAATCATTTTACACGCAAATGTTTGGTGTTCTTCTGAATACACCTCAATCACTTTGCCGCCATCAAAGCACACCTATGTATATACTCGTAATTAACCCAAGTTCACCTTTCAACACAGAGTTTCCTCTTTCGAAACGTTGCCCATCAAAGGACTTTTTGAACAACGGATCGATGAAATTTCCAAAAACATTATTGCTGCCATAAGCAGCAATTCGAACGATAACACCACAGAGCGGAAATCGATGATTTTCCCAAATCGTTGGTATTTGTAGCCCGGAGAGGATTCGATGGTTCCAATGTGCCTTTCGCAAGGACAGGTATCACATTAGGTGAGATGCCATTTGACATTTTCCCTAAAGGTTGATTATAAGAGAATATTCCTAATGCTACGATGTCCTTTTGGGGAAGTGTGTACATTATTTCAGTTCAATCACCAGATGCAAATGACACGAGTTGAGAATGCTTTTGATGAAATCGAATTTTTAACAAGCACAATGTTGTTGTTAGCCTGACCCGGAGCTGTATGGTGGCTTAGGACATGGAATCGATGGGATGATTCGGTTGATAGAGGAGAAGAATGTTCTTTTTTTAGTTCATTGCATTAAAGTATATTTTCTACTAACAGCAAAGTCGAACTATCCTTTCTAAGGAGTAAGTTATTTATTGCAACTTAAAGAGGAAACTCAAGGCCCATTGAGTTCACATTTAAAAAAATCCCTCATCCAGAAGAGTGCAGAGAACTGTAATAAAGAGTAAAACTCATCTTACTGCTAATTTCAAACAGATTTTGAAAAGCTTCTGAAGACAGTCATATGGTTTAAATAAGGATAATCGGAGTTATAAACGCAAAAATTGAGATAAAGGACAATAATTACACCCAGACAATCAATAGATACCAAAATACGAAAAGAGATACTGAGCAAGAAGAGTTATGCCGACAGAAAAAGCGAATTCGCTTTCATTGGTGAACAAGAAGTGCATGCTATCGACGGCTTTGTACGAAGAGGCAAATAGAGGTTATTACATACATCTTGAAGGTGGAAAAAGCAACATGCATCTTCTTTTCATCTTTAGGTTTCGCTACAATCCGGGGTCTCAGTCAAAAAGCATCTCCAGCCAGCTCGGCCTATTTCTAGCTGTGTCCACTTTCGTACGCTAAACTGGCTGAGGTGCCATTCCACTTATGTACAAGATGTAGGGGTTGCTCTAAATAAAACGCGTTCAATTAAATTCAATATTTTAATAATTCGAATGCCACGATAATTGGACTGGAGCATTGGTGTTTTTTCACTCTACATGTCATCTACCCATCCATCTATGTCGTTTGATATCCACTCTTCTGGCTAAGTCGATGTCGCTGTACAGTCAGTACAATTCGTCGTTGTATCTAGTCCTCCACTCACAGCAATGCGGACAGAATCGATAAAATTTTCCTCTCGAAACAGCCAATCTAGCTCATCCATTTTTGATAATCTCCATGCCTCTGAGCCAAAGAGCAGGACTGGGATTATTAAGGTCTTATAAAGGGTGACTTTTGTTGTCCGAGAGAGAACTTTACAAGTCAATTGCCTTCTAAGCCGAAAGAAGCAGCAATTGGCAAGAGTTATTCTGTGTTTGATCTCAGCGCTGGTGTCGTTGTCTGTATTTATAGCAGAACCTAGGTAGACAAAGTCCTTTACTACCTCAAACTTATATCTGTCGAGGCGTCGGTGTTGAGTTTTCTTTTGCTTGACAGCATGACTTGGTCTTGCCGGTTGACCGCAAAGCCCATTTTCGCAGCTTCCACCTCAGCTTTTTCCTGATTATGTCAATATCATCGAGTAAGAGAGTAATTGGATTTTTTAGAGATTTTGCTTCTTGCGTTAAGGCATGAGCTTTGGACTATTCTTTCAAGAATGATGTTGAAAAAATCGCATGACAGCGCATCGCCTTGTCTAACTCCTTTTTGGACATCAAAGGACTCGGTCAGCTCTTTACCGACCTTGATGGAGCAGCGTGAATTATCCATCGTCATCCTGTGCAGACGGACGAGTTTGGATGCCTAAACTTCCAAAATACTGCTCTACATAGCTCGTTCATATAGATGCTGTCATACGAGGCATTTTAATCGATGAATAAGTGGTGGGTATCGATTGAAAGCTAAAGATCTGACTGATATGGACTTATCACGCATTTACACAATACGGTAGATAGGATCATGCATGCGACGTTAAGAAGACTGATACCTCTATAGTTGGCGGAGTCAAGAGTCTCCTTTAAGCCCTTTGATGGGCAAACGTTAGTACACTATACGAGTATACCAGAAAGGGTGTTTGATAACTTCACAATAGCAAACGCAACTCTTGCTGAATTAAGGAATATTCAGCCGAAAAAAGCTCCCGGATACAACCTGATAATCGGAGAAGTCCTTAAAATGCTGCTCCTAAAAACACTCACTAAGCTTTTACATATTATTTACGCGGCTTTCAGGCTCGAATACGTTCCGTGTTGCAGAAGTAGTTATGGTGCTAAAACCAGGTAGACCTCCGATTGATAAAAAATCGTGAAGACCGATTTCTCTCCTTCCAATCCTGTAAAAACTGTTCAGAAGATCCTGCTCAAACGTTGAATGCCAATTATTGAAGGCAAAAATCTTATCAGTTTGGATTTCGTATTAAGCATTCAACTATTGACCAGGTATATAGAAACACCGACGTAAAGCTCTGAAAGAGAAAAAAGATTTGCTCAAGCGTATTTCTTGATGTCTCTCAAGCCTTTGATAAGGTTTGGCACGAAGGCTTGGAGATAAAATTACTGCAAATTTCGCCAACGAAACTTTGCAACATATTGACTACGTATCTTAAAAATATAGTTTTTCGTGTTAGATACGGAAACGACTTATCGCGGTTTAAAGATATATTGGCCGGTGTACCGCAGGGAAGTCTGCTCGGTCCACTCCTTTATCTCTTATTTACAAGAGATATACCACAAGTCGAGGGGACTGCTCTTGCCACCTTTGCCGACGACGCACGCTGCCATTTTAGCTGTCGGAGAAACAATAGAATAATCAACGGCAAAACTGCAAGGCTCTCTTAAAAAGGTATATGACTGGCAGAGTTGTAAAAGAATGCAATCTTTCAGTAATGCATTCCGTGAATTCACGGCAGATGCTTCATGTTTTAGAATTCATTCAATTGACTTCACTTTTGGACTTCTTCTTCTTCTTCTTATCCTTTTATTAACCCTTTCCTCGTTATACGAACTTATGCGTAACGAGTTTCCCATTTTTACTGCATTGCTGCTGCTCCGCTTATGGGGTTGGCTAATGTCGCAGACCGCAGAACGCGTCTACATAATGCTCGGTCCCGGATCGCTTCAGTGGTAAGCCCCAGGCGTTGTTGCGCATTTGCCATCTGAGAAATCCAGGAATTCTTTTTCCGACCTCGTTTTCTTACAGTTGGAGTGACCGTAGTGCCTTTTTAACCGGATTTTCCGCAGATCTTCTTTGAACGTGGCAATACCAGCTTATTCTATTCGCCTCAAGCTGTTCGGTTACCGAATTCTTTATATGCAGACTTACTCTTATACGCGTAGATCTAATGCAATCGCGTTTAGTGACTCCACTAGACATCCTTAATATTTTCATTTCCGCTGCCGTCATTTTGTTTTTAAACGCTTCGTTCATTGTCCAGCACTGTGAACCGTATATAAGAGCTGGTCTAACAACCGTGGTGTAGAGTTTCCCCTTTAATTTAAGTGGAAATTTGCGGTCGCAAGATTCCCGAATTTTCCCGCCATTTCATCCATCCCGCACTCACTCTGTGGTTTACGTCGTCGTCACATTTCGCTTCCATGTAACGATTGATCCTAAGTACTTAAAGGTAGTGCTCTTCGGAAGAACTATTTCGTCTAACATTATATCCGGAAGAGGTCGTAACAGATGCGCAAATGGGCACGTCAAATGTTCCGTCTTTGAACGACTTATTTTAAACCCGTTTCTCTCTAGCGCATTTCTCCATGAATCTAAGGCATTCTGTAAGTCTTCGACGTTATCGCTAAGTATAACTGCGTCGTCAGCGAAGAGAATTGGCGTTATATTTGCTTCGCGCATGCAGTCTTTAAAAAGATAGTCGAATACTACGTTAAAGATGAAAGGGCTAATTACGCTTCCTTGATGCACTCCGACATTAACTGGAAATTCTCCGTACATGTCTTGTATTATTCTAACATACGTTTCCGGTACGTTTTGAGACCTCAGCGCGGCCCATATGAGATCCCTAGGCACTCGATCGAATGCTTTCTCGAGGTCGATAAATACCATGTGTAAATCCTTAGATGAATCTCGGTGCTTTTCCATTATTATTCGTAGGCTTTGGATAGCGTCCACCGTCGATCTTCCTTCAACAAATCCACACTTGCCGACGTGATGGTATTTCGATATAGTCCCCAGATGGGACTTTGCGAGTGTTATGCATTTCTCGTGCATGCTGTTCCACATTTCTTGCGGGCTAAGTGAGTCTGCGATACCGTTTATATTGTGAAGTACTTCTTTAGCCAGTGCGATAAATCTTGCGCTTCTTTCCTTCGATAGATTATACCACCGGATTTTTGGCTTTCCAAACGATGCCCGTGTTTTCGGTGGTTCCGCTGTGAAGAGTTCTGTAATGAGCAGACGGTGTTGGCTTACTAGCGATTCTCCAAGTATTACTTTACAGTCCTTAACACGGTTTCTCATCGACATTTTGCAGAGGTGATAATCTATTTGCGTTTCGTGGCCTCCGCTGCTATAAGTGATAAGATGTCGTTGATGTTTAATAAACACTGTATTTAAGATGGTTAAGCCGTAAGCCCTACACGCTAGAAGGATGTCTTCGCCAGCTGAATTTCTGGTTCCAAAGCCTTTACCGCCGTGGCAGTCCTCATAATCAACATTTGTTTCTCCGACGTGGTCATTTAAATCTCCGCCTACAAAGAGCATCTCATCTTTTGGACTTCAGCTTCAAAAATTAAAACACCATTCAAATTTGAAGTCTTTGATTGCGGCAACCATTTGAACCAATCAAGAGATTTGAAGTCACTGGAATAAAATCTTTGCGACTGCACAACATTCCCTGAAGTCACATTGAAATCACTTGCATTCACTTACAGTCATCGGCATTCAATTGAAATCATTAAGACTTTACTATTTCTTTGAAGTCTTTGAGTGCTACTGGAAAAAAACTGCCTTTGAACAAATCAAAAGTTCCCGGAATAACCACCGTGTGGCGCTCTCATTATTCCGATTTGAGTTCTGTTTTTTTTTGTTAAGTTGACTGGTTGTTAGCTCATTGGACTATCACGCAGAGAGTCTGGGTTCGATTCCTGGCTTGGTCACCAACAATTTTTCAAATCGCCATCACCCTTTCGGCGGGCAATGGCAAACTCCCGAAAGCAAAATTGCCTACAAAAAAGCTTCTAAAGAGTGTTGTTCGGACTCGGCGATAAACCGTAGGCCCCGCTCAGATGTGACAAAAATAAAAACATGAACAACACAAATGAGTGTCTAGAAGCTAGGCCATGACCCATCCCGGGCTGCCAGCGCCACAGTGTGTGTTTTTTTTTTTTTTTTTTGGTTCATCTGTTGTTGATATTCCCTCTAAATCTTAGCGTCATAGCTTGACATTTGCAAACATCTATCTCTGTGTGTGTTGGCGATTTTTTACAATTTTAGAAATTGTTGGAAAAGTGTTTCGGCAACGATTCTCTAAAGAAAGCGGTCGTTTACCAGTGCGGTTCAAAAGTGGTCGTGAGTCAATCGAAGATGATGAACGCAGTGGCAGACCGTCGACATCGAAAAACGACGAAAACATTGATGAAGTAAAAGAAATGTTGGTCAATAACCGCAAATTAACCATCAGAGAGATAGCGGAGGACTTAAACATTGCCTATGGATCCGTCCTTAATTTCATGCAAAAAAGAAACTGTGTCTTTGTCGCAAAAGAGATGAAGCTTAAATGGAAGACGCATGTGAAAGAGAAACGTAAACAACTAGAAACTAAATACAGAGAAATGTACAAGCTGCTTTTGTATAAGCAGGTGCTAAAATCGGTGTGGACTTATGGTGTACAACTCTGGGGTTGTACCAAGAAAACAAATATTAGTATTTTACAAACTTTTGAAAATAAAGTCCTACGAGAAATTGTACGTGCACCGTGGTTTATAAGAAATAACGACCTGCATCGTGATCTTGGAGTTACTTCTGTCGCTTCTGATGCAGCAAGAAACTTCGCAAGAAAACATAACATCCGGTTAAACGGGCGTATTAATAGTATAGTCCTAGAAATTCTGGACGAAGACAATTTATTGCGCCATCTTCAAAGAATTAAGCCTCTGGACCTGGCACGATAAATTGAAACCGTCTTAAAAAAGCGGAGCATGTAGGATCATTCAATTGTATTGTGATGAAAATGCTACTTGATAAGTATTACTTAGTTGCGGTATCCAACTTAATTATCGAAGGTAGGTGTTTTTAGTGAGTTAGAATCTCACACTACTAGGAGCATGCGCTCATAGTGTCTGATGGAAGATTTTCACCTGCCCCCGCCGAGGGAGAAAAAAAAAAGAGTCTCCTTTCTTGAGGACTGGACAAACAATGCTGAAGTTCCATTCATCGAGCATACTTTCGCTCGATCACTTTTTACAGGTGAGTTCTTTTCCAGGTCATGGCCTGCCGCTTTGAAGAGCTCGGCACTCCGGCCATCTGCTCCAGCAGCTTTGTTGAACTTCAGCTTATATATTGCTATCTTCCCATCCTGCAGGTCGGTTCGACGGATTTGTTGATCTTCATCGTCCAGAGTGAAAGCTTCATTCCGCCTGACAGCGGTATTTGTTTCGTCGTCGCCGTTATACTGTCTACAGAAGCAACCTTTCCAGATTCTCAGCATCGACTGCGACACTACTACAATGTTCACTTGTCTGTCTCTGCAGGCTCCGCTTCGGGGCTTGTGTCCGTGGCATGTTTTCTTACCTTTTTGGTAAAACTTCCGAATCTCATTTCTTGAGTAGTTTTTTTCAATCTCCAAGACCGCGGGCTTTTCGTGCTCGTTCTTTTTTCCTCCTGAGAAGCCGCGGTTCGTCTCTCTTCTTTTGCTTACGAGCAGCGCTAGTCCTTCTATGCAGCACCGCTTTGTATGCATTTGCTTGTTGACATTCGTCATCACACCAAACGTTTCATTGTGGTGGTCGAGTGAAACCCAGCACATCAGTAGCGCCATCTTTGATGGTTTTCTGGCAGTGTTTCCACTGGTATTCGATTCTTGATGCTCGCTGGCAGCAATGGACCTCCTTAGAGATTAAGAGGAACTCGATCGGAAAAGGATTACGTGATCTTTTGCTATGACAATGTTTTGCCCCGCCGCAGAGTGGATTAGCCTGAATCCGTTATTGGAGGTGTTACCGTGCAGGCTATATCTTCCGACAGTACTACCACAGATGCCCTATCTTCCTAGCTTTGCATTAAAATCGCCGGGGACAATTTTAATTTCATATCTAGGGCACTGCTCGTAGGTCTTGCTAAGGAGCTCGTAAAAGGCATCCTTGGTGTCGTCATCTTTCTCCTCTCTGTGTGCGCATGCGCGCATATAAGGCTAATGTTGGCGAATTTAGCCCTGATGCGGATTGCTACGAGGCGCTCGCTCATAGGAATAGTCTTTGATGTTGTCATCTTTCTCCTCTGTGGGGGCTACGCGCATATCAGGCTAATTTTCGCAATTTTGGTGAGTGCTGCTCTTGGTCCATTAAGGGCTCTTCCGCCTCCAACTCTTCTCGAAGACCCTGACTTAGTCTCGGAAACCCTTAGCGGCCTGAGCTGCAAATATGTCAGACTAGCCCAGATAAGTTCTCATTTGTTTCGGGATTTTTTCTTCCACCGTTGATTCCATCTGGGGAATTCACAATGATATATGAAATTCATTCGGCTCTAACTGATCTTTAGTTACTTGCTTAACCAACTGACCGCTTTGATGCGGAAGATGCGGCATGAAGTAAGAAGACAATAAATTAAACCTATACTTACTTGTCTGAGTATTATTCGATTTTTCCAATTACCTAAATCTTAGCATCCAAAACCCGACATTTGTCCACCATAACATGCTCTGAGCAATATATGTAATAGAAAAATTAACTTCTTGGTCGTTACTTGAGCAGGGTTCACTGAAAGTATCAATGAACTATCATCAAAACAATGACGGCCAAATTAGCTTTCAATACCTTGTCTCTAGAAATATTCGGATCAGATTACAACTCGAATCCAACGACCTGGTTCGCGGGAAGGTTATCAATGCTTGACCATATAGAAAATGTCAAAGACCAAAAGAAAAGGCAAAGGTCGAACAACGTTTGCTATCCTTTCGTTTACCATATGACGTATTCATACGTACGCAAAATCAGGCAAAAACCACCTTCTACCTTACACTTACTCAACGGATACAGAAGAAGTTATGAATACCATTAAAGTCAGATTCAAATCCGTAGCCATTCCCATATCACACAATGAGATCACCGAAGCACTTGAGGTAGTAGTTCTCCATAATACTCGTAAATATGCATTTTCTAGGAAACCGATTTTAAAATTATTCCTGTCGATATGACATCGTAGAGCGGGTGTGAAAATACTTAAAAGGATTCAACGAAAGCAGAAAAAATTCTGTCAAAGCAGTAATTGTTTGGAGCAAACTTAATCAGCTCAGTCACGTGTTCTAAGGACTACAGCTTAACGCTATTCCTGGGTTAAAGTTGCCGTTTGAATCAATACAATAGGTTCCAGAGCTTGAGGTATATGAAACTCTGTATGGATATATTTAGATACAAGGAGGATATGGCAAAATGAGCTGGGGGTAATGATTTTCACTTGAATACTAACCATTGGGATGACGTTTTCTGCAATGTTTCTTGTTGCGTTTTTTCACCTACATACATAGGTGTACGACAATAACAATGCCAACACTACTCGTACATAATTCATCCCTTCTACGGATATGTTAAATTCATCACCCGCCAAAGTCCCTATAAAAGTGGAAACTCGTGTTTGAGATTTCGCCAAGTGAACGGAACACGCAGATAAGCTGTAGGATACTCAGATAACTCATATAAGTGGCGGTAAGAGAGATGCAACCTTGAAAAGGTATTTTTCTTGGATCCAAGTTCAGGTTCAATGCAGTGCTATGGATACCTGCTATTGCGGCAGGTTGATGACTGAAGAACGAGTTTTTTTTCCCACTTTTTCTTCTCTTTTTTCTTTTTTTTGTGAGGTTATTGTTTTGCTGCCGTTTTAATGATATTTTACCGTGTGACGAGGGCAATAGCTTAATTTTGGGAATCTGAAAGGAATACCTTTGGATTGGTTGTTAGTGCCTACGTCTGTTGAGGTAAACAAGATTGATGATTCACTAGAGTCTGATGACCAGATGATGGAGAAGGATTTTCAAATAGCCGAACTGGGGGCAATGTGGGTAAATTTTTATGTTGAACTCAGTATGGCTACGAGTCGTGATTGTAGTACTCGGCGGAGGATTATGACTTATAAAAATCTGATAAATGAAATGTGAGGGATGAGATGAGGTTTTATCTTAAAAGGCACACTGAACCCGATGATATTGATCAAGTTGAAGAATAACAGGCTGTTGTTGTCTATGCATCTTAATATGAAATATGTCTCGAGATTTAAGACTTTGTTCTACGAAACAACACAGCTCACTGGATAGTAGTCTTGTGTAGACAAAAACAACCTGTGGAAACTCGTCATAGTTCTTAGGTGAGATAAGCAGACAAACAGACAGTAAACAAAAGGGTGGTCAATGAGTATTTTTAACTGATAGTACCTCCTGTTTTAGCTTCGAATGATCGTAATGCATGGAACATGCAATGAGTACATGCAGTCAGTTTTCTGCTTAATACTAGCCAGCAACGCAGCAATCTAGTTCACAGCGAATAGCTTGGCTTAGCTCATAGTGGTTGTTAGTCTGGTAACAGCAAGAATCTATACTCATGCAGGGTAAAATCCGCGGTTAGAAGAAAAACAGTCGATGCTTAGAATAATTTAACTTTGTTGAATACCCAAGCTAAAGTTACAGTTATCGGCACGTAGATCTATGAGATTCTCATATCGTTGACAGTTCCAGACTTGGCAAGCACCAAAGAGTTTTAGAGAGCGGAAAGACACAAATTTTATAGAGCATTTCAACTGGAAGGCGATTTTAAAATCTCTGGCATGAACAAGCCAATTTGGTGACTTTCTAGTTAAGAAACAAGAGGCAAAAACTACAACCAGCTCCACAGCAATTAGCCAAATCAGCATGTATAAAACGAGTATTTTGTACGAGGTTTTACTCGATCGTTTCATAATTGGATTGCTGAGCGGAAAATTCCAACAAATGTCTCCTGAATGATGATAGCTGCAATTTGTAAAAAAAATACTGCCGAATGGCACTTAATATCGAAGCATCGGAGAAAGCGTCAAAAAATACACAACCATACATACCATGCAATATCGTTTTAAGGACAAAATTGGTACAATAAAAAGCAGAGCCATCATAACGATCAGCAAAAATGTCAAGCGGATCTTTCTTATAATCAATCACACTGCAAGTAAATGGAAGAAGTCGCCATACAACAAGAACATACTCCTCCGTGGCGTCGATGATATCCTCGCGTGAGCTGAATTTTTTATTGATGAACCATCTTTTGAGGTTTGGAAGTCATTGATTTTAGCCGTGGTAGCGATGCTCTTATGCGCCGGCGCTTTGTCTTGCCAAAACAAAGTTTTTTTTCGCTTCATGTGAGGCTCCAATAACGCACAGTAATACTCACTGTTGTTGGCTTTTCCTTTTTCGAGGTATTCCACGAAGAGTATGCCATGACAATCCCAGAAGACCGACGCCATAACCTTTCCGACCCATTGAGCCTCCCTCGGCTGCTTCGGAGCACTCATGACTTCAGTCCATTGCCGGGCACTCATTCTGTTCTCTGGTGTGTAATAGTGGATCCAGGTTTCATCAAAAATTACCAATCGACGCCAAAAGTCCGCCCGATTCCGCATCAGCAAATCCAAACGATCTTTCGAAGTGTCAGGATAACTTTTTCATATGCAGAATATTGCCCAAAATATGGCGTGTACGCTCAGTACTAATCTTTGTTGTATCTTCTAGCTCGCGTCAGCCAACACCGTTTCATGTATTTTTTTGACATTATCGTTTGTAACCGCATCGGAGGGCCTGCCGCTGCGGACTTGATCGATAGTGAAGTTGCGGCCAACACGAAACTCTCGAAACCAATATTTGACGGTGTAATCTGACGGAGCATTAGCCCCATAATATTTATCCAACTTTTCTTTTGTTTCCTTTGCCGTTTTGCCTCTCAAAAAATAATGTTTTGTGAGAGAACGAAAATCGTTTTTGTCCATACTCAACATGATGCCAAACACGACAACAACAATCAGCTGTCAAAACAAAACTAAAGACAGTATAGCACTGAAATTTGGTATGTCTGCCTAAATATGAACGGCCTTCAAGGCACTTTAACCTTTTTTGCAGTAGCAGCGCATTCTGGCGGTCAAGTGGGTTACTTTTCACCCCACCTAGTACAGAGTCGGTTATGAGTGAAAGAGAGTGTCAAACAAAATTTTTAAATTAAAAAAATCGCATGCTAAATTATATGCAGTTACAGGTAGTCCGATACAGGTAGCCCGACACATGAAGTAGGATCCTTTAGTGTGCAACTGACATTTGGAGGTAGAGTCCCATAGTTATTGTTCAAATGGTGCCATACGCATCTGCGTAGATTGTAAAGTGACTACCAATTAATATATTGTGACGGAACATTATCCTATTCCCAAATATACTATAGAAGATATTTTTGCACAATTAGCAGGTTGTGCTCCATATTCTGCCCTAGCGAGGTAACCGTTCGGAATGGAAACATTTCCGCAACGCAAACTCTATCGGAAATATAAATTATGTGCTAGATATCTGCTTTCGGAAAGTAGTAAATAAAGCGTTATAACGCATGAGTTTGACACTTGAAATCATTTAAATTTCAGATAAGGAAGAATTTTTAAAAAAAATTTATTGTCTGGCTTTATTTTTGGAGACTTAGGCTAGAAAACTAAGGACATGTGTAGCAACGCAACATGACAACGTAGCAGAAATCATCGATCGATTGCCGGGATAATTAAGTTAATAAAAACGCCGCCGGCAATCGAATGAATTTTCGGCAATAATGATCGTGAACACGGATGATAGTGTGAGGCAACACGCAAAGAGTAAAAGAAAGAGAAAACTTTCAAAATCTTTAAATTTTGCTTTGCTTTGCTATGCACCTTCTGTCAATTGCCGATTGGGAAAATTATCTCTGAGATCAATGACCGGCGTCTTGATTACATAAGAAACTGGGTTAACGCCATTGAGAATAATGCCGCAGCTGTTGCCTCAACTGGATTGACTGCGGAACTAGAAAGCAATGACCGAGATGAACGTGAAGCACCTTCAAGGCCATGACAAGGATAGGTTTCGTGAAAAATGAAATCAAAGGTTGTGACACTTCCCAGTAGACCACCAAAAAATAAAGGTTGAACAATTACATAAAAAATCAAAGTTCGTGCTTTCTTTTTTCCTTTTGTCCTTTTAACACAAGACAGCTGACTAGATCCAGTGGCGCCAGGGTCTCCTTTCATTTGTTTGTATGCATGTACATGCAATAATTCCGGGAGTTTGGAATCATAAGTGAAGGAAATAGTTCTCGTAAGGTTTGCTGTTTCTACGCGAAACAACATGCAATCAGGCGAAGAGAATAATGTTAAGGAACAATGATAAAATACGGTCCGTTTGATAAGATCGTATACGGCAAACATTAAAGAAGAACTTACTTACTTACTTTAGGTGGCGCTACAGTCCGGGGTGGACCTGGGCCTCAGTCAACAAGCTTCTCCAGCCAGCTCGATCCCTGGCTAGCTGTCTCCAGTTTCGCACGCTAAGTTGGCTAAGGTCCTCTTCCACTTGCGTGCGCCACCTGAGTCTTGGCCTTCCTCTACTGCGCTGTCCCTCGGGGGCGGATTCGAAGACTTTTCGGACCGGAGCATTGGTGTCCATGCGCTCTACATGACCCAGCCATCTTAGTCTTTGGATCTTCACTCTTCTGGCTAGGTCCATGTCGCTGTACAGTCCATACAGTTCGTCGTTGTATCTCCTCCTCCACTCACCGTCAATGCAGACGGGACCGAAGATCGCCCGAAGAATTTTTCTCTCGAAGCAACCAAGAACACCCTCATCCATTTTTGATAATGTCCATGCCTCTGAAAGAAGAACTTATAATAATAAATAAAAAATCAATTGTACTGGTTTATTTTGTTTTTTTACTTGAATGCTTTTCAATTAATATGTTGTCCACTCTCCTCCATTCTCAATAATTGCTTGGAGTCTTCGAGGCATGCTCTCTACTAATCTTATAGCATAATCTTGAGACAAAGATTTCCATAAAACTCGTATTTTTCGTGATAATTGTTTGACCGTCGAAATCTTCTTTCCATGGAGCTTTAGCTTCATGAATGCCCAAACATTTTCAATGGGATTTTCATCCGGCGACTGTGATGGCCAATCTAAAACATCGACGTCATTTTCTTGTTTCCACGCACTGCACAAACGACTGCGATGTTTCGGGTCATTATCTTCTTGCAGTAACCAATTCTTATTCCTTCTTATAAACCACCTTTGGGCAGATGGTAATAAAGCCTTCTTATAAATTTTGACCATGTTGGGTGCGTTTAAGTTATTTGTTAACATGAACAAATTGCCAAATCCTTGTTTTGAGAAGCATCCCCAAACGTGCACCTTTGGCGTGTGTTTGACGGTCCGCTGGATTAATTTATTGGATTGTGTACACCAGGTATGAGTGATAGGAGACCATGCCCAAAAATAAGCTTCATCCGAAAAAATAACGTTGTTCCAATCTCTGTCCAAATTCTCCTTCACCCAACTGAGTCGTTTTTCTACGTGTTTTTTTGACAGTAGTGGTCTTCGTATCGTATCACAACACACATGTAGACCCCTTTTACGTAAAATCCCTTGTCCGTAAGACCCACGATCCGGCAAATCATCCACATTTTTAACTTGGGAATGGTGCACCCACTTGCTAACAAATGCTTTTGACTTTTTCATGTATTTAGCAGCTGCTCCGTATGACATTTTCGGTCCTTTTGGATGCGTGCACAAGAATACTGCTTCAGAACGTGATGCAAATGCGACACTCATTTTAAAATACTTCCGTCTCTGACAAAAATTGAACACTATTTTAACTTTTTTATTGAAAGCATCTTAGCAGAAGTATTTTTTTAGCTGCTAATGCGAATGCCACTTCCAAACCGGTTTTCATAAACGAGTTTTGCCGTATACAATCTTATCAAACGGACTGTAAATGAACTTTCCCAACAAATTTGTAGTCGTACAATGCTTCGCGATAAATTCTTTTCGGAGAGTATCGAACAAATTTGACGTTTGGCTGACACGAATGTTTGTCAAAAAACGACATTGAACACGTAGCAACGCAGCATGCACGCAACGCAGGTTATTGTTGGCATACGTTAGTTTTCGAAGTCAGTAGAACGCCATCTATTTTTCAATCCATTATGGACATAATACGTTCGGGCTTGGAATAAGTTTTCTTGCTGTCTATAGGTAGACGATATAATTATAAGTGAGATAGATGAAAAAGAATGTAGGCCGAGACTATTTGAAGCTTTGAATTGCCTTAACAGGCAAAATATTGAAATTAATTTAGAAAAGTTTTGTACCTAAATTCACTATAACTAATTTTTTCATTAAATCCATTACATGAAGAATGATTTGAGATTTAATAAATTTTTCACAACCGCACTGAAGAAATGACAGTATTTTATAGCACTTTTTTGTCTTTGAAACCATCCCTGCATTAGAGCGAACAAAACAAAAAAAATATAAAAATCTATCAAGCTGTTTTTGAGTTTAAGTGATGTATTAATACAAAAATGCTTATTATCGTAGTTCTTAGATGTCGCACGCTGACGTCCTTTCTCGGCTTTCACTCAACAGAAACATTAATGGATTTCAACACGGTTTTGGAGCATCGTAAACATGACGAAAAGTTGCAATATAGCTCACTACAATATTTCACAACAGCAAAAGCATACTTGTCTTTACTATAAGCACGCGCTTATAGTGGGCTTATGGTAGGTAGCTTTCCAGCGAAGGCACCTACTATTACCGTTATTTCATACGGTTTCTTCCTAAGGCGCTAAGTCGAACAGTCTTGTTCTTTGCAGTAGCCTGCCCTTCGTCGAAATGCATCTTGAACCCCAAAATGTATGCTTTGCGTTGAAATCACCACCGAGATTAAAGTTTGACCCAAGTTGGTAAAAAAGGCGATCGAGGTCGTTGTCTGCCATCTTATATCTCGGAGGGAAATAATAAGACGCTATATTATGGTCTCTATGATTTATGTTAACGGAAACTGAACTTATTTGCATAGATTCAAGTTCTATTGTCACGTTCTCGACATGGTTAATGCAATCTTTAATATAAAGTAAGGATCCACCCCTCGCGTTTTCTAAGGGTTGATGCGCGTGATAACCAGAGTAACCTCTTATCTTGGGTTTAACTCCCTTTTTTTAAGTCGGTTTCCGAAATCAGGAATACGTCAATATGGTGTTTCCATAGAAGAATTTCTAATTCGTCGATTTTCAGAAGGCCATTTGCGTTCCATATTAACATCTTAGTCAACTGTTTCATTTTTGCTTCTACGACCTTCCAGACAAAATATTTAAGAATAATGGGCCACCTTTCAACTTATTTGATTTAAGAAAATTCTGTCAGTGTCAAATTCTGGGCCTCAACCAACAAGCCTCTTCAGCTGACATGGTCTTTCGCCAGCTCCTTCCATCAGTGATGCACTCCAAGTTGGTTGAGGTCCCCTTCTACTTATTCGCACCACCGTAGATTCGACCGTCCTCTACTACATAGCCCTGCTTATGATCTGCGATTACACAGTTGAAGGGATCACGTTTCTTATGGATTGGGCAAACAACGCTGAGGTTCCATTCATAAGGTGTGCTTTCTTCTGACCATATCTTGCAGATGGGCTGGTGCATGTTCCTAACCAGGTCATCTCCAGGTGCTTTAAATAGCTCAGCTAGAAGCTTTTCTAGGCCAGCAGCTTTGTTCGAGAATGTTGGTGGAGTATATGGCGTCGATCGTATTGTGGTCAATCTGGTTGAAGGTTGATTGGTCCAGAGACAGCCAAGTCCTTTTATGGATGTTGCGGTGTGGAAACTGCGTGCTGGCTACTATGAAGTCTAAAAAACTGAGTCCTTTTTTGGATGTGGTGTCTTGCAAGGCCTTGTATCTGTGCTCAAAAACGACTTCTTTCCCCCAGCTTAGCATTCAGGTCTCCTAGAACAATTTTGGTGTCATAGCGAGTTCATATGTGCTATCTAGGAGGTCATAGAACTCGTCTTTGATCGAGTCATTTTATTCTTCTGTAGGGGCGTGCACGCGAATAACACTAATGTTTCCTAATTTAGCCTTGATACGGATTGTTACAAGGCGTTCGCACACATGCCGGAAGCCTCAGACTCCTTGCCTGAATTTGAACCGGATAACAAATCCGCATCCAAATATTTAAGTGCTGCCTTCTCTCTTTCTAGCAGTAACCATAGTACATTTCATAATTTGCCCCTCCTTCTCTTGTATCGCCCAGTCCATCGCAGTTCCGGGCTACTCCGACATATTTCGAGCTCAGGCCGGTAAGGATTTCCAGGACTTAGTCAGGGTCTTGACCATTACTTTGTTGTAGCCAAGGTACGGTTGCGGATATCCTAAACTACGCCAAGACAAACTAATGCTGTGAGAAAATTCGACGTCAGGCGGGTACAATCGCAAGAGATCGCCAAGTCCTTTTCCGATCGAGTGTCTCTTAATCTCTTAAGACGTCCAATACCGACACCATAAAGCATCGAATGGCATTTGAAACACTGCCAAAACGTCATCAGAGATGCCGCTTCTGATGTGCTGGGTTTCACTCGTCCACCACAACGAAACCTCTGGTTCGATGATGAGTGCCGGCAAGCACATGCAGCTAAGCGGGATGCATATAACGCAGCGCTGCTTAGAAAGACCAGAGCCGCTCATCAGCTCTATGAGCGGAAGAGGAGAGACGAAAGAAAGAGCATGAGAAGCGCGCGATCGAGGAAATTGAGCGATGCTACTCCAGGAATGAGGTTCGGAAGTTTTACCGAAAGGTAAAAATAACATGCCGCGGAAACAAACCCCGAACCGAGGCCTGCAGAGATGAACAAGGGAACATCGTAGTAGAATCGCAGTCGATGCTGAGGATTTGGAAAGACCATTTCTACAGACTGTATAACGGCGATGACGTACCAAATACCGCTGTCAGGCGGAATCAACCTTTCAACTTGGACGATGATGACCAACAATTCCGTCCACCCGACCTGGATGAAGTGAAGATAGCCACATCGAAGCTTAAGTCCAAAAAAGCTGCTGGAGCGGATGGCCTGACTGCCGAGCTCTTCAAAGCGGCAGGCGATGACTTGATAAGGAACATACACCAACTCATCTGTAAAATATGGTCGGACGAAAATATGCCCGATGAATGGAACCTCAGCATTGTTTGTCCGATTCTCAAGAAAGGAAGCCCTCTGAACTGCGTCAACTACAGAGGCATCAGTCTCTTTAACATCGCATAAAAGATCTTATCTGCCGTATTGTGTGAACGCCTGAAGCCGTTCGACAACAACAAGATAGGTCCATATCAGGTAGGCTTCAAGCCAGGAGTGTTCACTTTCGACCAAATATTCACCCTATGCCAGATCTTGGAGAAAATCTATGAGATTCCGATGATTCCGGTCGATTTTAAGGCCCCGTATGACAGCATATATAAAGACGGGATATGCAGGAGCAATGTTTAGTATTGGCATCCCTGCCAAACTCGTCCGTCTGTGTAGGATGACGACGGAGAATGCACACTGCTCCCTCAAGGTCGGTAAAGATCTCACCGAGACTTTTGATGTCCAGAAAGGACAAGGCGATGCCCTGTCATGCGATGTTTTCAACATTGTACTTGAAAGGCGCAGAGCCATAGACATTATCAAAAATGGATGAGGGTGTTCTTGGTTGCTTCGAGGGAAAAATTCTTCGGGCGATCTTCGGTCCCGTCTGCATTGACGGCGAGTGGAGTAGGAGATATAACGTCGAACTGTATGGACTGTACAGCGACATGGACCTAGCCAGAAGAGTGAAGATCTAAAGACTGAGATGGCTGGGTCATGTAGGGCGCATGGACACCAATGCTCCGGTCCGAAAAGTCTTCGAATCCGCTCCCGAGGGACAGCGCAGTAGAGGAAGGCCAAGACTCAGGTGTCGCACCGAAGTGGATGGGGAGCTCCGCCAAATTAGCATGCGAAACTGGAGGCAGCTAGCCAGGGATCGGGCTGGCTGGAGACGCTTTTTGACTGAAGCCCAGGTTCACCCGGACTGTAGCGCCACTTAAAGTAAGTAAGTAAGTCCATCCCAGTTTTTGGATTGAACTTGGACATGACTGGCCTTCGCAAATCCATGGACAGGTTAAACATATCAATCCCGAAAAACAATGGACTAGTGCTACTCGTATATCGATAAAAATATATCAAAGTCTGATAACTAATTACTGCTCGTATCTAAGGCATTATAAACTGTCAGCAACAAATCTATTCGTATGTCCTTTTATGTAACCAAATCTAAAATTTCAATTCCGGAAACTTTTCCCCCAGGGCAACAAAATTGCTACAGATCTTTCCATCAATTAATATTCATTCACTGAAATTTATCGTAAATATCAAAATCATAAGTATGTCCGCTTACACCTACTTATTTCCATAAAATCGTATCTATAACCATTTTTCGCGAGCATGTAGCAAATGTGAACGCAGTATCCAACTCTAAGAGCACGTTTAACAAATTGTGTTTCGTTATATGACCTGTCAACCTCACATTAGTCGTAAAACTCCCAAAAAAACATGCGAGACCTGACGAACCTAACATAAACGTGACTCTAGATGCATCCGCTCAGTATACTATGCCATCATTACTGGAATTTAGTGTCAATCCTGCCGCTATATATAGACCTCCCGCTGCTTGCCGGTACTACAAAACGTTTCCTCAACACGAGAACTAAATATAACTCGAATAAGAATTTTTCCCGGTTCAATTATAGATTGCCTCAGCTCTCGTTTTCAGATGCACACAACAGTAAGTTGATAAGTTGCATAAGGATAATACTCCCATCCTCATTTATTCGGTTGTCGTTAGTTGGTATCCGGTAGTCGGTAGTCGGTAGTCGCTAGTCAGTATGAATAGTTAGTAAATGGACAAAAGGGTACTCCATCTCCAAAGTCAAGTTTCAATATTTGTATTTTTAGAATTCCTGGTGTACACACAGGAACACAGAGAAAGAAAGAAGTGAAAGTGAAAGTCTTCTCACATAATTGGTTAATTTATCTCGATATCAGTTTTATTAGGTCTTGCAATTGTCAAAATAGTTTTTTTTTTTTTGTTTTTTGAATTCATTCGATGGTAACCTCAAGGGCTTACAAAGTTACTGGAAGAGTCCTGAGTCCTCCGATATAGTTGTAGCCATAGGGAGCAGCATAGATGTGCGAGTTGTAGTATACTGGCGATGCAACATAGTCCGGGACAATTGATCCAGAGCTATAACTCACCACTGGGGCAAGTGGCACCACTGGAGTGGCGATAGCAAAGGCCAAGAAAAGAGCAAAGATCAGCTGGAAGTATAAAAGGTGATAGATAGGTCAATGGATTATCCTTGAATGGCAGCGTTGCTAACTTACGAATTTCAACATTTTGATTGGTAAATATTAAATCTTGGTACGTCTTCTTGGAGCACAAACAACAGATTGACATACAAGTGGAATGAGCGAGCACCCTTTTATAGGCCAATGGTCTTATGCTGATGGTAATGGGTTGGTAGTGATGATGGTAGATGTTGCCATAGGGCTTCGTCGTTTGGCCGTGAACAAGGTGAATGGTGTTGCTTCACGAAGAACCAGTTCTTTGGCCTCTGCCCTTGGAATAATTTTATTTTTCGCTTCTTCTTCTCTATTTCTCGCTTAGTTCTTGATTGTTGCCCAGTGATAGTATTGGCTTTGGTATGGTGAAAATTTTTATTCAGGTTCAGGTGCAGGCTCAGCTGCATCGTACTTGATACATGGTCATGTGAACATTGCGTGAAGAAACAAGATTCTAAGAAAAAAAAAAAAAAAAAACACGACAAAAACAGGAGAGGAAGGATATAATGTTGTGTAGAGTTCTTTGTATAGTTGCTTAGACGAGTTAAGGGAGTAGGACAGGTCAGGAATATGTTGCGAAGCGATGGTTCGTGATTAGCAAGATAATCGTACACTTGAGCACGTACTGCGTCCCATTATATTCAATAAGTGCATTGCTCCTCCATTGGGAAATAAAAGTTATTAGTTCAGAGTCTCTTACTGGTCATCTGCGCTGTTGCAGAAATTGTAGGATTTCCTTAGGGGAAGAAGCACCTGTAATAGGAAATAAGCAATTTAGGTGTAAGAAAACAACGAAGGTGAATAGAAAATCCTCAGACGTATCTCTCTGAAATTCAGTTCAATTCGTAACTTCTAAGTACTAGCGATACTCAGTTCCTCTCCTGCTCTTTAAATTTACTTACTTTAGGTGGCACTACAGTCTGTGGTGGACCTGGGTCCACAAGCTCCTTGATCCTTTGCTAGCTGACCCCAGTTTCTAACACTAAGCTGGCTGAGGTCCCCTTTCAATTGCATGGGCCACCTGAGTATCGGTCTTTCACTACTGCGCTGTCCTTTGGGGACGGATTCGCAGACTTCCCAGATGACTCGGTCATCTCAGTCGTTAGGTATCGGTGCCTGAATTAATAGCGGAGCTTAGGTGGAAAAAGACCTTAACTACCTCGAAGGTGAAGTTCTGTCCGAGACGAATGGACACTCGGTCTTGAGTGCCCCTTTTGCTTGACAGCAGGTACTTGGTCTTGCCTACGTTGGCCGCTAACGCCGCCCGTTCCGTCTCAATACTTGCAAAAGCGCCACTGACATTACGCTGCTTTCTTCCAAATATGTAAGTATGTATCATCGGCGTATCCGTGTAATGGAACGGATTAGTGAAAGATTATGCCTCTTGTGTTTGCATGACAGCGCATCGCTTTGTCTTAATCCTTTCTGGACATCAAAGGTCTCGGTGAGATCTTTACCGACCTTGAAGGAGCAGCATGCATTCTACGTCGTCGTCCAGGACGAGTTTGGCAGGGATGCCAATACTAAACATTGTTCATGCATATTCCGTCTCTATATATGCTGTCATACGGGGCCATAAAATCGGCCGGAATCATCGGAATCTCATAGATTTTCTCCAAGATCTGGCATAGGGCGAACATTTGGTCGAAAGTGAAAACTCCTGGCTTGAAGCCACACTGATGTGATCTACCTATCAGGTTGTTGTCGAACGGCTTCAGGCGTTCACACAATACGGCGGATAAGATCTTATATGCGATGATAAGGAGACTGATGTCTCTGTAGTTGGCGCAGTTCAGAGGGTCTCCTTTCTTGAGAATCCGACAAACAATGCTGAGGTTCCATTCATCGGGCATACTTTCGTCCGACCATATTTTACAGATGAGTTGGTATATGCTCCTTACCAAGTCATCGCCTGCCGCTTTGAAGAGCTCGGCAGTCAGGCCATCCGCTCCAGCAACTTTGTTGGACTTAAGCTTCGATATAGCTATCTTCACTTCATCCAGGTCGGGTGGACGGAATTGTTGGTCATCATCGTCCAAGTTGAAAGGTTGATTCTGCCTGACAGCGGTATTTGGTTCGTTATCGCCGTTATACAGTCTGTAGAAATGGTCTTTCCAAATCCTCAGCATCGACTGCGATTCTACTACGATGTTCCCGTGTTCATCTCTACAGGCTTCGGTTCAGCTTTGTGTCCGTGGCATGTTTTTTTTTACTTTTTGGTAAATCTTCCGAATCCCATTCCTGGAGTAGCATCTTTCAATTTCGTCGCCCGCAATGTGCTTTATCTGGTTGGCCGCCGAATGATTAAGATTTTTTTTAAGTCGCCTTGCGAATATCATGATGTGGGAACCGCGTGATGGCTGCGACAATAGTCTCCCACACACGTACGTTTCTTACCGCGCGAAAGGGTGCACCTGTAATGGCATGAGTTGTGCAATGGAAAGCCCGAGTGCTCAGTGCCGAGTGAATTGCGCACGCTCCCCGTTTTGAGTAGTACATTCTTTCCCACGTGATTGAGCCCGGTAGTAAGAGTGAAATCATCATTGACGTCCGACATTGGCCCCGCGAGTTAATTACGGATTTTATCAAAATTGATCAATCATATACGTGTCTGCGGAAAATTAAATCGGAAGGCTACAAAAATAGAAACTTACGTGATGATGCGTTTAACAAAATTATCAATTTTTGCAAATCACGTGGATTTCCAGAAGCAAATCGAGACTTTGCTCCACTTTGTACACTCCAACACGTTCAAGTTTCACGCGGTATTTCCTGCGTGATTGCCCTTTAGACACAAACTCCTGGAGTGTACGCTCCAAGAACGCGTCATTTCGCGAGTGAAAGACTTTGTTCTGGAGCGTACGCTCCATCATGTGGTAACGCGCTTACCTGTAAAGGTCGCTAATGTGTCGCGTAGGCTATACCTTCAAACAGTACTACGAAATATGCCCTCTGTTCCTACCTTAGGGCATGCATTAGCAAATTCTGATACGAATTGCTTCGCGGCGCTTGGTCACATCCCGAAAATTCAAGATGCCAACAATAATATTGGCAGCAGTAAATGTCGCAGTTTATCAAAAAGCGATCAGGGCTACCCCATCGTAACTCTTGGCTGCCGGCAACGTCTGCTTTGTAGCAGTCTAGGGCCTCCGCTAGTTGCCTATAAGGAAACGTTTAAATCGTGGTGCGGAATTCAAGCATGTTTGCCGCATTTGGAGTTCCATCAATGGTTGTGATGGGGTTGAAGGTATCGTTTAACCATTTTTTTGGTCGAGGGATAAGTTTCGGAAAATGATGGAATGATAATCCAGTTTTGAAGAGATGTTGTTCAAACATTACGATGCCGGTTACTACCTATATATTCCCCATGAGATAGTACTACTGTTGTACGATAAATTGGCTGGTCGTCTAGTACCCATTTAGAGCCATATAAATGATGAAATTTAACGAATGTCAGCTTCCTCCTCCGAGGTTCTGTAAAGTCGAATAGTGTTGTTTCCTCAAAACACTTGGTAAAATGCCCCTCACAACGACACGAGAAAAAGGCTACCGGAGAGGCTTTCCCAATGCAGCGAGCCAATCTTTTTACGAAACAAGAAAACATGATAGGAATGTTATAGCTGGTAGTGTTATTGAGAAAACTATGACATGGACGGGATCATCTTTCTACACTTAGACGCAGAGCCGTACGAGAACAATCGGTCTTTACTCCTGACACCCGTTGCAGAGCATTAAGGAAAATTTAACCCTCCGCCACACACAAAATAATAATTTATGTAATAAAGTGCCTTTAAGGAGGATAGTAAATGCTGGTTTCTGCTGATGTTCTAAGCGCGGGCTTCTACCGACTTTGGGTATGAAGACGACCTTTGATTTGATCCACATCCTAAGAATGCAGAAGAGTTTCATACAGTCACTACAGATGTATTACGGCCGACCTTCGTTGAGCAGGTGTAATGAGGTTCTGAATGTTATAAACACTTTTACGAGGAAAGGGCGGAGGTGGGGGAATACTCTTTCAAAATACCGACCAGCAAGTTTTCTAAAGTTTGAAAAGGGTAATTAGTCAGGAATGCCATCAATGCTAAAATGAATGTAGCAGTGATCAGAAAACAGTGATGGCGATATGATCTTATCCTAGATGTTGCTGGCAACAAGGGTTAGGTCCCAGAATTCCTGTCATTACAAATGAGGAGGTTAGTTTTGAGAATATATCGGAAGGTAACTCACCTCTTTCGTTGCTATTCGAACTAGCCTAGGACCATTGATCTGTATTTGTGCCACAACCCAACGTTGTGTTAGTTCCATCACCAACCTGCAGCTTTAAGGAAAAGGAGGGGCGTGATTTTAATGAGAAAGACAAATCGAGGTTATCCGGGAGCTCTTGAATCCGTGCTCTCGTCTTGTCACGACTGTATTTTGATAACTGTGATTAGTGATGACAAATATGTACAAAAAAGCACAGCTGTTGCAGATGCGAGCAAGAAGAGCCTAAGCATGAGAGCTATCACTGGATACACCAACCCCAATTACGGCCATATTTCCGTTTTTCTAGACAACCAAGAATTTTTTTTTATAACGAATATCGTAGTTCTCGAACCTCCATGAGTTCCTCTAACTTGGCTATCTTACACTTTTTAAATGGGAATGACGAATTCTAATTCTAAAAAAATGCCTGTATTGAACACGGATCGACAGCCCTGACAATATTTCCAGTCTGATATGCCCACGGTATGAGAAATTTTTCACCCAATTATTCTTGAAACTTTCCTTCCAATTTTCAATTCACACCAAAGGGGTGAGGTTCTCACTTGAATCAGCCACAGCAGCAAAGACACGAAACAAAAACTTCAAACCAAAAATCCTAACCCGTCTTGGCACTTGTCACGCGTAAATCTCTCTTCACATTGCAATCATTCAACAATTCATTTTGACGCAATTCTAATAATAAAAAGTTTTGAAACCATGCCGTGCCAAATAGTTTTTCGGAATGTGCACACTCCTACGTATCTCACGTGCCTTTCGTTGATGTTCTAAGGTTTCTTCCATCTTCAGTGGCTAACCATATATTTTCCACTACGTGACTCATGTCTGAGGTACACCTATTCGTTCAGGAAGAATTAAACCTGTCCTGCAGTAGTTTGACAGATTCTTTAAAGAATTTGTTATATATTATATATATATCCTTCTCGAAAAAGCACGCATCAAATCACTAGTTGCGCCATCAGTTGAATAAAATTTACACGTTTTCTAAGGACGCACTAGTCCTTTACAGAAACCACGCTCTACCGTCACCCTTCAGAGACCACGTTCTTTCGTTTTGATATTCATTTGCAACGTCAAATACTATTGTTACCAACAAAACAGCATTCAACTCTATTCTCAACAAGTGTAAGGGAAATCAAACCTCAAGTAACGTAACATAAATATGCGTGTTCTCAACAACCATGGATACTAGTACATCCTGCGGGAAAGGGCGGCGATTTCTATGAAAAACTTTTTCTGAACTATGATCCTGAAAGTTACCACATGATGCTAGTACTCACGTTTTCTTACCTTCACACCAAAGCCAGTGCACTTGTTTGTGTTGTTGTACAATTTCACCAAGGATACAGCACAGTACTTGTACGCAATTGCAAGTTTTCATCTATCAAAAGCTCTCATTCGAAGGTAATTGACAGAGTGAAAATTTTCCTATAAAAGAAAGATGGCATTCGATAGAAATTTCAGAAGTTACTCTCTACTTCAACCGTAAGGAACTCTCTAATAAAGGATTACCATACCCAAGGAGATTACTCACCAACTAATTAACTATGGATAACCGCAAGGAAAATACTTTCGATTTTAGTGATTTACAAAAACCAAAAGCGATATCACCGCGTCGCCAGCGAGCTATGCAATTCTTGCAAAGTCTCAGCAAACGTCTCGGACGTCGAGTGCAAAACGATTTAATTTACAATAGTCAAGAGGACCTTCGCAGTTCATCGACAGACTCATTCTCGCTGAGTCTAGACCAAACGGAAAAAAGTCTTCGCAGTTCCAGCATTGATTTCTCAAGTGTATCCTGTGCCAGTTCTAATTGCAATTTGGATAAATTCGAATTAGATGAAGAAGATTGTAATCATCAGACCCCCGCAAGGACACCACTTAAACGTATTCACCTTAACTGCATATCAATATCGTCCGTTGGTAGAGCTCTACAAAATTTATCGCCATCTTCCCGCTCTTTATCTTGCAATAGCACACCGCTAAAAGCCCAAAAACAAAAACCTGCAAACAAATCATCAAAGCAGTCTCAACCTCAAGCCCAACCTCAAAGGATACTCCGACAACCTGTTAACTATGTTTATCTTAAAGGTATGTCCGGCTTGCCAACACGTCGAGTGCCGCGTTCATCCCTGTGCTGCACTTATGCCTACAGATAAGCGCTCGCTGAAGCTAAAAATTTACCCAAGGAGTCGCATTTTAAATTTCTGGAAAACCGAAAACGATTTTGTTGCTTAAAAAAAAAGAGTGATCTAGTGCCTGAGACTGTTATTCAGTGAACTGAAAGGACTTGAGTTTATCAAAAAAAAAAAACAAAAACAAAATTATTTTCGAATATATTTTTGAAAACAAAAAAATTGTAAAACTTCAAACAAAAATTAAAATTTAACAAAAAATTAGTTTTAAGAATTTTTGTACCTAAAATAAGTTAGCAGACAAATTTTTGTGTGAATTTAAATTTTAAGAAAAAAATATAAAATATTTAAAAATCCAAAAAACAACAAAATAGTTCTTTTCCTGTTGAATATCTTTTTCATAACTTTTCAGATACTATACAAATTCCCAAGTGGAACTAGAAAATTTGAAAACTTCCCTTACAAAGCTTAATGGGGAAACATCCTTGAGAGCGTGTTTTTGATTTTCTCCCTCAAATGCAGTACGATTTCCCCTTTCTGTTATATCATTCGGGAAACGTATCCTATCTACTTAAGGGCAATGCACTTCCTTTTATTTACTGGGCCACATTAAGATACATGCGCATTAGAAGCGAAAGCACGTGAGATTTGTTGGTATGGTTTTTGTTGACAGGTGCGGTTTTTATTATATACTCTAGTCGGGAGCTGGTACAATGAGTTGTACGTAAATCTTCCTTGTATATAAGCCGTGCCCATTATCCTTTTATAATTTCAATTGATAGACAATTCATCACGTTGTCTACTTCAGATGCTTCGCTACTCCACTGCAGTTGAACTACAATAATCTCTGATGAGACGACTGTAATCGATCAGAAGATACATACTCGTACTGTAGAATGACATTTGCCATTTTCTTAATTGAAATTGTTATTATTTGGCGTCGACTGATCTTTGGCATAGCCTTTAGTCGTTGTAAAGCCATATTCAATGTGTTGAAGAACTGATAAAACTCAGCTAGAGCCAGTTCCAATACCAAGGAGACAGTCAAAGACTCACATAGAATAACTAATGCAAAAATTGAACAGCATGTTGGATCTGTCTGTAACTCTACATACTTATGCTCCACAAGCTAAGTATGCACTTAGCATACGTGCACATCTGCGACCATCCACTCTCTAGATTTTGAAAATTGTGCAGGCGTTTTTAATGCAGGACCTCTTCCCGACTTGCAACTTCAAATACGTTCAGTATCACAGCAAACGCAAAATAGAAAACGACTGTCCTATGTAAAGGAGCTTAACACCGTGACTATTATTGCCAATCAAAAGCTTCAACCGTAGGAAATGTAGGATTACCAGGAACAGACAACTTAGCTTTAAATTAGTCTTCAAACCAAACTTTTACACCTCAACATTCACGAGGGGTCCTAGCAGTCACCAAATCCAAAAAATATGTCCATTATCATAGATCACATTGCTGTCTGTACAAAATACAGCTCTTTGTGCAAAATGTTTTGAGGCGAGAACACTGACCAGCATCTATAGAGACAGAGCAATGTCTAGTATTGGCATCCCTGCCCAACTCGTCCGGCTCTGCAGGATGACAATGGAGGATCTCACTTTGGCCTTTAATTTAAAAAAGGATTAAGACAAGACGATGGGCTGTCGTTGCCACGGCAAGAGGCAAAATTCTTCAAAAGTCTGTCCAATTACTCACAAACGCCGATGATATTGACTTAATCGGAAGAAATCGGCCTGATATCAGTGGCGCTTTCGCGAGTATTGAGACGGGGTAAGCCTCCAACGAAGGCCAGACCAAGTGCGAGTAGTTGTAGTATGTACTCGTAGTAGTGGATGATTTTTTTATTCAATGCATTTTTCAATATCATAAAAAGTACAAAATCATATAAAAGCATGGCACTGCCGTCTGCCGATTGACTTTTTTTTTGTGTTTAAGTTTTAAGTTAATTTTAAGTTCAATTAAAAATTATCGGTAAATAAATTTTCTCGATATTTTAATGCTGTTTTGCAGAACTCGTACAATATGGGAACATTCACTTCATTTAGGTGGTTGATAGATAACCTGCTCCTCTCATTAATAGTCCGTTCCAAAATGAAGTGGGAAACATCCTCCCTCTCGTTTGTATTACATATTCCACAAATCACGGGGAGATCACTCCTGCGTTGTATAAAATTTTGATGAATCGATTCGCCTTGCAGTTTCACCATCATTGAGATCAGCTGTGTTGTATACTCATCCCGAAAACAGTTATTATATGTGTTATAGCTTAGCCGACTTTATAATCTCCTATGGGTTGATGTCCTTGCTTCTCTACAACAATCATCTCTAAATTGGCGATCCAACTTTAAACAGAGCTCCGTCAGTACCGGCTTCCAATTTTGAAGAGCATCCGGATTGAGATTCAGCTCCATCCCATAACTATAGGCTAAATCTATCCACTCGCCAAACCAACTAGTCCTGTTCCTAATAGCCCTGAGTGCAACTATCTTAGGTAGACTATGGTTTTTTATGCCCAGGACCTTTATAATAAAGTGAACTTGTAGCTTAAATGTTTCAATAAACATGGGAGATAGTCCTTACACGATTGCCAGCAAATAGTTCTGTATATTGACGAGGTATCTCAGAAGTTTTTCGACAGTTACATACATCTTATCACCCCACTCTTGCACTGCATAAAAAATAATGGACTCTGCAACCGCTTTGAAAACTTTATATTTACTACTATGAGCTACGAGTCTATTAACGTTTTCAAAACATTTACTCCATGTCGTATTTATTTCAGTTTAAGCCTTCATGAGTTTCTCCTTCAGGAGTCTCTCCATGCTCATATTTTTAGTTAATATCACACCAAGGTATTTGAACTCCTTGACAATTTCGATTTGATCCTATTAAAAGTCCATCTCTCGTTGGTACAGTTTCTTCCTTCACCTTTTTTAAAAACCATTACCTTTGCAATGCAGCAATATTCAGCCAAATGATTTATCATCCGCTGCAGTGTTTCAAGGGAATGAGGTAGGAGCACAATATCGTCAGCAAAGAGAAGTGCTGTGAATTACTATACCGGCATATTCCACACCTCCTGGTAGAACATCAACAATATCCTCAATAAAGAGTGCGAATAATATCGGGCTCAATGAACAACCTTTCCTGACTCCAGATGTAGTCTGGAATCAATCCGATAGTGCCTCGCCATTCAACACTGCAACTTGTGTATCCTGGTACAAATTTTGTAGGACCCTTCCAAATTTGAGAGAGATTCCCATATTGTAGAGTTTAAAGAATAGTGCGTTATGGTCCACTGTATCAAACGCCGCCTTAAAATCTACACAAATGTCATAGAGTTTTGCACCCTTCGCTAAGAATGCCTCTGAAATACTGTTTAACACGAAGATATGATCCACTCAGTACTCGGGTCTGAATTCCGCCTGGAATTCCTTGAAAACCATGTTATCGGTGATCCAAGCTGTCAACCTTTTTTGTAGCACAACCGTGAAAATTTTATACGAGACATTAAAAAGGGAAATTCCTCGATAGTTAGCAGGACAGATCCTACTTACCTTCTTAGGTATTGGAATAAAAGTCGCTTCTTTAAACTGCTAGGGTATTACGCCACACTCCAATACAATATAATTCGAAATATCCTTAGCCATGTAAATGATTTTGGCCTTGCTCTTTTGCAATCCATATCAAACCAAGGATTTATGTAAATATCGCTACTTCTTCTCGTATAACTTTGGATTGGATTGGAATGATTTCAAGGTACACCTCTTGACGTCTGGATAACTGGAGATTGAGGACTCTTTTGTAAGCTGTCAAATTTGGAAAGTAGATTCATGTGCCTCGATCCTTCCTCCTCATTATTTTAAGCCCAAATGTTATTACCAACAGCAGATGGTCGGATTAAGGTACATCTCCTATCTCAAAGTCAACTACGAGACCATTCCATTCACCTGCAATGAGACCATAATCGATTACTGAAGTCCCCTGCTGCCCTAAGAATGTGTGCTCTCCATCCATATGCGAGTGGCTTGTTCCATTCAGTATAACAAAACACAAAACACTATGGCGCTGGCAGCCCGGTGTGGGCCAAGGCCTAGCTTCTTTTCCTAGCCTACGGTTTATCGCCGCGTCCGAACGGCACTCCTTTGACGCTTTTTCGTAGGCAATTTTACTTTCGGGAGTTTGCCATTGCCCGCAGAAAGGGTGATGGCGATTTGAAAAATTGTTGCTGACTCAGCCAGGAATCGAACCCAGACTGTTTGGGTGATAGTCCAATGAGCTAACTATCGCGCCATCGCCATCGCCATCGCCCTCGCCATTCAGTGTGCGCAACCCAAAAGAGCTACGAAAATCGAGTAGTTTATATCATCTGCTATTGCATATAGCTCGTAGCTATCCTTCGACTTTCGAGTTATTCCCGCATTGTCGTTTTCACTTCCTCGTTCTTTGCAGATTCTTGCATTCAAATCACCGAAAACCATTAAGTTGTCTTTATTGTCGCCTACTACTATCTCTTGCAATCTCTCAAAGTCGCTTTCCCACTTATTGCAATTACATATTGTATGTTGGAATACTTCCTAGCTTATTTGTTTCCTCTTCTAGGCTCAGATAATAACTCCCATTCGAAGGAGTTTTCCCAAATCGTTTGTACTTAAAATAACTACCTCCACTTGCTCTCCCCTTGAAATGAGTTTTACATGCCGATAACATTTTAAATTCAAAGTTGTACTGATGTAAACAGTTTGAGGACCCTGGTAGAACTGTTCGCTGTCATCAACACCTACCATTTGACGTCTGCTGTCGCTGTCAGTCAACATCCGCTCAAGAACTGTCAATCCACTCTCGCCTTCGCATATCTACACATTAGCCTCCCCCACACGTACGTTCTTTATTGCTTGAAAGTGTGCTCAGTACCGAGTGAATTGCCCGCGCTCCCCGTTTTGAGTAGTACATTCTTTCCCACGTGATTGAGCGCGGTAATAAGAGTGAAATCATCATGGACGTCCGACATTGGTGCCGCTAGCTCTTAAAAATTCTACTGCACGTTCCAGCGAAAACTGTTGAACTATTGTACACTCCACGACGTTCAAGTTTCACGCGGTATTTCGCTCTCGATTGGTCATTAGACACAAACTCCTGAAGTGTACGCTCCAAGAACGCGTAATTTCGCTAGTGAAAGACTTTGTTCCCAAAATTTGGTATGATGTTTGCGTGTAAGGGTCGCTATTGTTTTTATCATAATAAAAAGATTTATTATCATCTTGTAGTGTCTGGCCCTATATCTGTACGTTGAGTCTGTTGTTTCTCAATGTTATCTCCGTTTTCAGCTTAAATAACCTTTCTCGCCTGTTTAGAATAGTCCGAATGCATCGACCTTTAGTATTTCTCAATTTTGATATTGCCTTCGATATCTGATCCACGTCCAGTAGCATAACAGAAAAAATCAGCACAGAAGGAGGCAACGAAGTAATCCAGGTCAAAGAGAATGAAGCCATGAGAACACTTACTCTACACTGGGATCCAGGACAAGATAGAGTTCAAAATAAATCCAACCACTTCAAATACAATTACAAAGAGAAGTGTCTTATCACAAATCGCTTGAATATTTGATCCACTGGGATGAACTTCACCGATCACAATCGTTGCAAAGTTATACTTGCAACAAATTTGGATGCAGAATTCCTCATGGAATAAATATCTATCAAATAGTATAAACAATGAATGGGATCAATGTGTTTCAAATATTGATGCACCACTGGAATAAGCTAGAATACCACGTTGGGTTAGGACAGACCCGCAATCTTCTATATGATAGAAATCCATGGACATATGCTGCTGTCGTATACATTAAGATCGTAATTCTGTACAGCTGTGAACCGCATAAACGAAGGCAAACCCTCTTAAAAATCGAAAAACATTGCCAAAGCTAGATCTCAGTGTAACCCACTTGTTAACAAAAGTGGACCTGGGCCTCAGTCAACAAGCTTCTCCAGTCAGCTCGATCCCTGGCTAGCTGCCTCCAGTTTTGCACGCTAAGTTGGCTGAGGTCCTCTTCCACTTGCGTGCGCCACCTGAGTCTTGGCCCTCCTTTACTGCGCTGTCCCTCGGGGGCGGATTCGACGACTTTTCGGACCGGAGCATTGGTGTCCATGCGCTCTACGTGACCCAGCCATCTCAGACTTTGGATCTTCACTCTTCTGAGTAGGTCCATGTCGCTATACAGTCCATACAGTTCGTCGTTGTATCTCCTCCTCCACTCACCGTCAATGCAGACGGGACCGAAGATCGCCCGAAGAATTTTTCTCTCGAAGCAACTAAGAACACCCTCATCCATTTTTGATAATGTCCATGCCTCTGCGCCATAGAGCAGGACCGGGATTATTAAAGTCTTATAAAGGGTGACTTTTGTTGTCCGAGAGAGGGCTTTGCGACTCAATTGCCTTCTTAACCCAAAGAAAGAAGAAAGCGGTTGGCAAGAGTTATTCTTCGCTTGATCTCAGCGCTGGTGTCGTTGTCTAAATTTATAGCAGAGCCTAGGTAGACAAAGTCCTTACCTACCTCAACGTTATATCTGTCAAGGGTGACGTTCTGCCCGAGACGTCGGTTTTGGTTGTCCTTTTTGCTTGACAGCATTTACTTGGTCTTGCCCTCATTGACCGCTAAACCCGTTTTCGCCGCTTCCGTCTCAATACTCGCAAAAGCGCCACTGACATCACGCTGCCTTCTTCCAAATATGTAAAAATCATCGGCGTATGCGTGTAATTGTACGGATTTCTGAAAGATAGTGCCTCTTGTGTTTGCTCGTGAGTTTTGCACTATTCTTTCAAGTACGATGTTGAAAAAATCGCATGACAGTGCATCGCCTTGTCTAAATCCTTTCTGGAAATCAAAGGTCTCGGTGAGATCTTTACCGACCTTGATGGAGCAGCGTGCATTCTCCATCGTCATCCTGCACAGACTGGACAGGGACAGACAGACAGGGATGCCAAAACTAGACATTTCTCTGTATAGCTCGTCTGTATAGATGCTGTCATACGCGGCCTTAAAATCGATGAATAGGTGGTGTGTATCGATCTGAAGCTCATGGGTCTTCTCCAAGATCTGCCGTAGTGTGAATATCTGGTCGATGGTGGACTTTCCTGGCCTGAAGCCACACTGATATGGACCTACCAGGTTGTTGACGAACGGCTTCAGGCTTTCACACAATACGGCAGATAAGATCTTATATGCGATGTTAAGGAGACTGATGCCTCTGTAGTTGGAACAATGCTGAGGTTCCATTCATCGTGCATACTTTCGTCCGACCATATTTTACAGGTGAGTTGGTGCATGCTCCTGCCGCTTTGAAGAGCTTGGTAGTCAGGCCGTCCGCTACAGCAGCTTTGTTGGACTTAAGCTTCGATATAGCTATCTTCACTTCATCCAGGTCGGGTGGACGGAATTGTTGGTCATCATCGTCCAAATTGAAAGTTTGATTCTGCCTGAGAGCGGTATTTGGTTTGTCATCGTCGTTATACAGACTGCAGAAATGGTCTTTCCAAATCCTCAGCATTGACTGCAATTCTACAACGATGTTCCCTTGTTTATCTCTACAGGCTTCGGTTCTGGGTTTGTTTCCGTGGCATGTTACCTTTACCTTTTGGTAAAACTTCCGAACCTTATTCCTGGAGTAGCATCTCTCAATTTCCTCGACCGCGCGCCTCTCATGCTCTTTCTTCTTCCCCCTGAGAAGCCGGTGTTCATCTCTCCTCTTCCGCTCATAGAGCTCATGAGCAGCTCTGATCGGTCTAAGCAGCGCCGCTTTGTATGCATCTTGCTTAGCTGCATGTGCTTGCCGGCATTCATCATCGAACCAGGGGTTTCGTTGTGATGGACGAGTGAAACCCAGCACATCAAAAGCGGCATCTCTGATGGCGTTTTGCCAGTGTTTCCAATGGTCTTCGATGCTTGATGCTGGCGGTATTGGACCTCTTAAGAGATTGAGAGACACTCGATTGGAAAAGTACTTGGCGATCTCTTGTGATTGTAGCCGTCTGACGTCGAATTTCCTTGCATCATAAGCTTATCTTGGCGTGGTTTTTGGTATCCGCAACCGTACCTTGGCTACAGCAAGGTAATGGTCCGAGTCGATGTTTGCTCCTCGGAACGTACGGACATCCATAATACTGGAGGAGTGTCTTGCATCGATCGCAATGTGATCAATCTGGTTGACTGTTGATTGATCAGGAGTTCTCCAAGTCCCCTTGTGTTATTCGAGATGTGGGAACCGCGTGCTAGCTACGACAATGTTTCGCCCCGCCGCAAAGTCGATTAGCCTGAATCAGCTATCGGATGTGGTGTTGTGCAGGCTATTTTTTCGGTTGTTCCACCAAAGATACCCTCTCTTCCTAGCATTGCATTAAAATCACCGAGGACAATTTTAATGTCATAGCTAGGGCATTGCTCGAAGGTCTTGTTAAGGAGCTCGTGGAAGGCATCCTTGGTGTCGCCATCTTTCTCCTCTGTGGGGGCGTGCGACCCATCCCATCGCGTTTATTGAATGGCGGTTATGTCTGCTTTGCAGCAGTCTAGGGCCTCCGCTAGTTGTTCGGCCGCACGTGGTCTATTAAGGGATCTAAAATTCCACGTGCATATCCGAAGCTCATTGTCCTTAAATCGTTTGCGTGGGTTGTCAACAGTAGATCCAGTTAGCAATAAAAGTAAAATTTCAAGTCTCAATCTCTTCGCAGACATAGTTGGAATATTAAGGGTTGGAGGCCGGCTAAGAAATGTTGAACTATTATATAGTTCAAGGCATCCAGTTCTCTTATTGAAGTCAAATCCAACGACACTAATTAGTAAAGATGTTTGTTCAGTCGGAGAATTTCACTTTCATATCGGACTTGGGAACATACCCCGAAAATATTGCTGTCAAAGCTGAATCGATGCCACCAACACCACTTACAGCAGTGGATGCTGCCGAGGCACAAACCCAGCTCAATAACATAATCGTCTCCTCTTTTAAAAATAGCTGTAAAGTTAGGCAAACGGTAGTGACACAGTGAGTACCATGGTGGAATGATAACCTTCAAGCAATTCAGAAAAGAGCGTGAAAACTTTTTAACAAAGCTAAACGCATCGGAAATTGAGAACATTACAAATCCCTCCTAACTTTCTACAACCAAGAGTTTCGAAGATCAAAGAGAGCCTCCTTGCGTGCACGACCCCATAGAGCCCTCTCCAAAGATCACAATGATTGCATAGGTTTGCTAATCCAACCAGATGGCAAGATCACATGCGACCGAGAAAAAACTCTGAACACCTTATTTCAGATTCACTTCCAAAAGTCTTTCAGCTATGATATGTCAAATGGACAGTGAGCTGAGCTTTCAATACCGAGAAACCTCAGCAGAATCAATAGTCTATCCGGTAAACTTTTTAGTCTTGATAAGGTGAAGTGGGCTGTTAGCTCATTCAAACCATACAAAGCACCGGGTACAGACGGTTTTTTCACAGCTTTTCTGCAAAGAGGAAGAGACTTTAGGATTTAGGAGGTAAGCGTGGAATTTATCCCCAAACCAGGCAACAAACCTAGTGAGGTCTGGTCATTGACGACCTTCTCAATAATTTAAGCAACCAATACAATTGGTTATGCCGATGACCTAGTCATTATCATTAGGGGCTGAAAAGCAAACGAAGTCACTGCACATACGCAAAATGCTCTTAAGATAGTCCTACGCTGGTGCACCATGGATAATCTCTTCACTAATCCACACAAGGCTTTCATTGTTCCCTTAACTACAAAAAGAAACTTAAGCTTAAGTTAAGTTTCAATTAATGACACGATCGTTGAGTACTCTGACGAGGTAAAATATCTAGGAGTAATCCTTGATAAAAGGCTGGATTGGAACTCTCATTTATACATTAAGATATCTTAACAACAAAAGTTTTGTGGGCCTGCCGTCGCATGTATGGCAGCACATGGGAGATCTCTCCAAAGATCACTCACTGGATCTACAACACACAGTGATGGAAAGGCCCGTCATAACAAAAGCTTCTATAGTACGGTGTATTAAAACCCCGCAAAAGACAGCTAATTTGAAGATCAAAGGAGTACTGCGTCTTGCCTGTCTGGGTTTCTTTGAAGCCTTTCGGCCCTGCCCTACAGCTGATATAGAAGAAACAATAGGACTAACCCAGCAAGTATGGTACAAACCAAAGAGTAAAGCTTTAGCCGACTTTATTTTGAACAAGTCGAAACAGCTGAATACATCTTGTGTGAATGCCCAGCCCTCAACGGAATGAGACGGAATACCTTCTTCAGGGAACTACTCGACCCCCCTGGACTAGGGGATTCCCGAGCTGATAGAGTTGTTAAATTTATTCGGACGGTAGAAAACCTCCTAGCCTAAGCACGTTCTGACAAACCTCTACAAAAGATCTTCTGAGTCGAATTGCCTTATTTCGTAATTTGTGAGTCAGAAATTTAAAGAAATAAAAATAAAAAATTATTAAAGATGCCCGTATCAGCACAATGCACGGAGGCAAGCGATTAACTGAAGCCGTAATGGGGGCATCACTGAATTCACGTCCACTTTAAGCAACCAGCGTTGACAACGGCGTAGCAGCCGACCATTTTTTAATTGGCAGACCATTAGTGTCAATTCCAACAACTGAAGAACGAATTAACTCATCAACAAATGGAAGTTTTTGCCAAAAAAATCAGTATTTACACACAAACAAGTGGAAAACTCCTACGGAAAATACTCGTATTAAAAAGGCGACATAGTTATTTTAAAGAACGAAAATACACATCCAACAAGATGGCCTCTTGCGAAAGTTATAGAAACGACGGACGAGTCCTGTAGTTGTAACGCCCAATCCATAAAATATATCCCCTAAACTCAGCTGCTGAAAACTTCAAAGAACAGGAGTTTAATCAGACAAAACATTGCGAAGACATTGCGAAAACGGAAGCAGCCATTGAACGCACCAAATAAAAGTCAATTCTGACTTATGTCGGACAACTATCAGATAAAACTGCAATTTATTTGGATTCGGTGGATGAAATGGACGTTATAACTTGAACTTGGAACTTTGTCATTTACTATAATCGACAGGCATACCGCGATTAGATCAGGATAATACATACCAATCTGTCTAAACCGAGTGAGTGATCAATGTCACCTGTTATCTAATTTTGAAGAGGCGGTCACCATGATAACAAAGTCACTAGAAAGACGTATACAGAATATTAACTCTAACCACAAGCTACAATAAGAGGTAAGGGCGAGCACCGTTGGAATGGAAGCACAGGACAACAGGCTGGTAATTATAGCACCGATAACTTCTTCAAAGCGAATCATCAGAAGTTTTCAGATTGAAGGCGACCCCGTTCGAGCTGAGGTAGAGAATTATTCAAGTTAAACTTCGTGGTGAATTTTTGATTTTCAATTTCGGGCTGAACTCATACATATTTTCTAATGTCCCAAAAGCAACTGAACAAATGTAAATCAATTGTGGATAAACACTTTGCCTGCACGGAAAAGGCGCTATGGCAGCCTCTAACGGTATTATAAATTTGGACCGAGCTTCAAAAATTGTTAGTGACCCAGCCATGAACCGAACCCAGACTCTTTGCGTGATAGTCCAATGAGCTAACCATTGCGCCATCGCCATCACCACATCAGCAATAAAATCAGAACTAAGCCAACACTTGTACGTATTTGTTCTCAGTACCAAATTGATTTGGAACACAAACTTCTAAGCAAAAGTCCTAACCCGACTTGGCACTGGTCACGCGTAAATCTCTCTTCACATTGCAATCATTCAACAATTCATTTTGACGCAATTCTAATAATAAAAAGTTTTGAAACCATGCCGTGTCAAATACTTTTCCGGAATGTGCATACTCCTACGTATCTCACGTGCCTTTCGTTGATGTTCTAAGGTTACTTCCATCTTCAATGGCTAACCATATATTTTCCACTACGTGACTCATGTCTGAGGTACACCTATTCGTTTAGGAAGTATTAAACCTGTCCTGCAGTAGTTTGACAGATTCTTTAAAGAATTTGTTATATATTATATATATATCCTTCTCGAAAAAGCACGCATCAAATCACTAGTTGCGCCATCAGTTGAATAAAATTTACACGTTTTCTAAGGACGCACTAGTCCTTTACAGAAACCACGCTCTACCGTCACCCTTCAGAGACCACGTTCTTTCGTTTTGATATTCATTTGCAACGTCAAATACTATTGTTACCAACAAAACAGCATTCAACTCTATTCTCAACAAGTGTAAGGGAAATCAAACCTCAAGTAACGTAACATAAATATGCGTGTTCTCAACAACCATGGATACTAGTACATCCTGCGGGAAAGGGCGGCGATTTCTATGAAAAACTTTTTCTGAACTATGATCCTGAAAGTTACCACATGATGCTAGTACTCACGTTTTCTTACCTTCACACCAAAGCCAGTGCACTTGTTTGTGTTGTTGTACAATTTCACCAAGGATACAGCACAGTACTTGTACGCAATTGCAAGTTTTCATCTATCAAAAGCTCTCATTCGAAGGTAATTGACAGAGTGAAAATTTTCCTATAAAAGAAAGATGGCATTCGATAGAAATTTCAGAAGTTACTCTCTACTTCAACCGTAAGGAACTCTCTAATAAAGGATTACCATACCCAAGGAGATTACTCACCAACTAATTAACTATGGATAACCGCAAGGAAAATACTTTCGATTTTAGTGATTTACAAAAACCAAAAGCGATATCACCGCGTCGCCAGCGAGCTATGCAATTCTTGCAAAGTCTCAGCAAACGTCTCGGACGTCGAGTGCAAAACGATTTAATTTACAATAGTCAAGAGGACCTTCGCAGTTCATCGACAGACTCATTCTCCCTGAGTCTAGACCAAACGGAAAAAAGTCTTCGCAGTTCCAGCATTGATTTCTCAAGTGTATCCTGTGCCAGTTCTAATTGCAATTTGGATAAATTCGAATTAGATGAAGAAGATTGTAATAATCAGACCCCCGCAAGGACACCACTTAAACGTATTCACCTTAACTGCATATCAATATCGTCCGTTGGTAGAGCTCTACAAAATTTATCGCCATCTTCCCGCTCTTTATCTTGCAATAGCACACCGCTAAAAGCCCAAAAACAAAAACCTGCAAACAAATCATCAAAGCAGTCTCAACCTCAAGCCCAACCTCAAAGGATACTCCGACAACCTGTTAACTATGTTTATCTCAAAGGTATGTCCGGCTTGCCAACACGTCGAGTGCCGCGTTCATCCCTGTGCTGCACTTATGCCTACAGATAAGCGCTCGCTGAAGCTAAAAATTTACCCAAGGAGTCGCATTTTAAATTTCTGGAAAACCGAAAACGATTTTGTTGCTTAAAAAAAAGAGTGATCTAGTGCCTGAGACTGTTATTCAGTGAACTGAAAGGACTTGAGTTTATCAAAAAAAAAAAAAAAAAAAAAATTATTTTCGAATATATTTTTGAAAACAAAAAAATTGTAAAACTTCAAACAAAAATTAAAATTTAACAAAAAATTAGTTTTAAGAATTTTTGTACCTAAAATAAGTTAGCAGACAAATTTTTGTGTGAATTTAAATTTTAAGAAAAAAATATAAAATATTTAAAAATCCAAAAAACAACAAAATAGTTCTTTTCCTGTTGAATATCTTTTTCAAAACTTTTCAGATACTCGTACTATACAAATTCCCAAGTGGAACTAGAAAATTTGAAAACTTCCCTTACAAAGCTTAATGGGGAAATATCCTTGCTTTTCTCACTTAAATGCATTGCGATTTCCCCTTTCTGTTATATCATTCGGGAAGCGTATCCTATCTACTTAAGGGCAATGCACTTCCTTTTATTTACTGGGCCACATTAAGGTACATGCGCATTAGAAGCGAAAGCACGTGAGATTTGTTGGTATGGTTTTTGTTGACAGGTGCGGTATTTATTATATACTCTAGTCGGGAGCTGGTACAATGAGTTGTACGTAAATCTTCCTTGTATATAAGCCGTGCCCATTATCCTTTTATAATTTCAATTGATAGACAATTCATCACGTTGTCTACTTCAGATGCTTCGCTACTCCACTGCAGTTGAACTACAATAATCTCTGATGAGACGACTGTAATCGATCAGAAGATACATACTCGTACTGTAGGATGACATTTGCCATTTTCTTAATTGAAATTGTTATTATTTGGCGTCGACTGATCTTTGGCATAGCCTTTAGTCGTTGTAAAGCCATATTCAATGTGTTGAAGAACTGATAAAACTCAGCTATAGCCAGTTCCAATACCAAGGAGACAGTCAAAGACTCACATAGAATAACTAATGCAAAAATTGTACAGCATGGTGGATCTGTCTGTAACTCTACATACTTATGCTCCACAAGCTAAGTATGCACTTAGCATACGTGCACATCTGCGACCATCCACTCTCTAGATTTTGAAAATTGTGCAGGCGTTTTTAATGCAGGACCTCTTATCGACTTGCAACTTCAAATACGTGCAGTATCACAGCAAACAAAAAATAGAAAACGACTGTCCTATGTAAAGGAGCTTAACACCGTGACTATCTTTGCCAATCAAAAACTCCAACCGTATGAAATGTAGGGTTACCAGGCTTAGGCAAAATTTCCTAGAGTTCAGGCATTTGGCTACTCGCCAGATTCAAATCCGTATCAGCTCCAAATTCACCAATATCATCTTGATATCCCCACAAACGAAAAGGACGATCTTTCCCAATATTTCCTCTACAAGGTTACGAGTATGAAAACAGACTAACTAAGCTTTGAATTAGCCTTCAAACCTTATTTTAACACCTCAACATTCACAAGGGAACCCACAAATCAAAAAAACATGTCAACTATCGTAGATCACATTGCTATCTGCACAAGATAATACCTTGATCAAAGATTTCAGAATTAATTCAAAAAATTAAAAATACAAGTTTATTCATCTAAATCTATATTGTCCCCTTCAAAGTAATCCCCATCGACTACAACACACTTATGCCAGCGCTTGATCCAATCCTCGAAACATTTTTTGTATTCGGTTTTCGGTATGTCCATCAGTGCTTGGCTGAATAGAAAGAAGTCACAGGGATCCAAATCAGGTGAGTTCGGTGGCTGTTAGATGGTGTTTGTTGCATTTTTCGTCAAAAAATTACGAATAATGATGGCACTGTCCGACGGTGCGTTATCATGGTGCAAAATTCACGAGTTTTCTGCCCACAATTCCGGTCTCTTTCGGCGAACTGCTTCACGCAAACGTCTCATAACGCCCAAATAATACTCTTTGCTTACTGTCTGTTGGTTATTGACCAACATTTCTTAAACTTCATCAATGTTTTCGTCGGTTTTCGATGTCGATGGTCTGCCACTGCGTTCATCATCTTCGATTGCCCCACGACCACTTTCGACCCGCTCGTGCCACTGGTAAGCGACCGTTTTCTTTAGAGAATCGTTGCCGAAACACTTTTCCAACATTTCCAACGTTCGCGCACCATTAAATCCGTTTTTTTTCGCAAAATTTAATACAAGTTCGTTTGTTGTAAATTGTAAAAAATCGCCAAACACTCAGAGATAGATGCACTCTTGGCTACGTAACTTTTGCAAATGTCAAGCTATGACGCTAAGTTTTAGAGGGAATATCAACAACAGATGTACAAACCTAACAAAAAAAACAGAACTCAAATCGGAACAATGGGAGCGCCGCGCGCCAAATGTTTCGTGGCAAGAACACTGACCACATAGCAATTTGTTGTAGGCAGGCTGTTAACGGAAATAACCAGGAGGATAGAATACCAACGAAGAACAGGGTGTTTTTTTAGAGGCGGAACACTTTTGATTAAAATAAAACACAGAAATATTCTTGATATCCGTGAAGTTGGCTTTGTTTGACAGATAATTTTATGACATTTATGTTTGAATATGACTGTGGGCACGTGGCTTCTGCGGCTGGGATTATGGCACAATCTGAATGTCCAATTTTTACACACTCTGTGCAGTAAATCAGACTCTATTTTGACAGGTTTCAAAGCCGTAAGGACCACTCTAGGTTATTTTAGATAATTTTCATGCCTCTGCACTATCGAGTAGGACCTTAACTACCTCAAAGTTATACTATATCTGTCGAAGATGACGGGATGCCAAAACAAGGCTTTGCTCTGTATAGCTCGTTTGTTTAGATGCGGTCATACGCGGCCTGAAAATCGATAAACTGGTGCTGTGTATCCTGACTTAAGGCCACACTGATGTGGACCAATCAGGTTGTTAACGAACAGTTTCAGGCGTCCACACAAAATGCTGATGTAGGCGATCTTAAGAAGACTGATGCTTCTGTAGTTGGCGCAGTTCAGATAGTCTCCTTACTACAGGATCTAACAAGGTTCTATTCATCGGGTATACTTTTGTCCGGCCATATGTAAGAGATGAGTTGGGGAAGACTCCTTACCAGTTCACTGCTTGCCGCTTTGAAGAGCTCTGCAGTCAGGTCGTCCGCTCTCGCAGCTGCGGCTCTAGTACGATGTTCCCTTGTTCATCTTTTTACCTTTTGGTAAAACTTCCGGACCTCAATCCTGGACTAGCATCTCTTAGTCGTCTTTTTCAAGATCTCAGAGAAGCTATCTTTGGTGTCGCCATCTGCCTAAAGTCACTAGCTAATGTTTGTTAAAATACAGTCATGAATCTGACTACAGTTGTAAAAGTAAGTGGTTACCGGTGTTGTATCTTGAGTTATTTCATGATTCAAAAAGTTCGCCAATTTTAAGCATACAAAGAGGCGGCAAACATAGAAGTCGATGTCCTAAAAAAAAAATGTTTGACTTCTTGAACTTGATCTTCGACTTCCAATCATCGCAAATCGTTTGATTTTACCGAAGTCACTTTGCAAGAACATAACAGAGATTTCAATTGTTGGACCTGATCTACTCACGACCGAAGATTTACCGAACTAGACGTGTCTTTATCCCTTTTTAGAATCGGATGCACCCCGTTCTTCAGTGCGCAGGACAATGGGTATTATTCAAGGCATTTTACCGCTTCCGATTGAAGATCTCCGAGGATAATGTTTGGAATTTCATCTATCTCCACTATTCTCCCTTTGACATTCTTATCATATTTTGTTTTGTGCACTCGAAGCCATCTTTCGTTAAAAATAAAAAGGTCTCTAGTACAATAGTAAGTGCGCCGTCTGTAGTTCGGCTCTAGTTTCTGGGCATGTCACTGATGAAATGATATCAGAACTCTGATTTTTCTCTGACTTGTTGACTTTTCCTGTCCCACAAGTGGTTTCTAAAAACCGAGGATGACTTCTTAACGGATTTAGAATGCAGCACTGGTGTTATTCTAAAGGACGACCCCATGAGATGTCCCGAAGTGACCACCCCGGAGACACCATTTCGACGTGATTGAGGACATAAAATAGAATTGCTGCGCACATTAACTTGCTACTCAACTTTAACAATTGTTTCCAAAATTGGGAAAACCGTTGATAGAAGTTCAATGTATCGTTGCCTTGAAAGAAAAGGGGCACAAGACGAAACCATAAATATTGAAGAAGTGTTGTTGAAAGGTATTTCAATAAATTTTGCAGATGTAAGTCAAACTGGCGGGAGCAATCCAAGTTTCTAGTACCTTTTTGAATAAAACCAGCTTACTCAAATTTTTCAGTTGTTCTAGCCTGCCACTTTACTCAAACCACCAACAATTTAACCGATTGCGACCGATCCAACTGAATAAGGCACCAAATATGGACTACAGAGGCTCTTTGCTCTTGAACAAATTAAAATCGACCTTGGGTTCAAAGTTTATGTCCTCTTTGGATGGTCCTGATTTGCTGACGTATTGCCTTTGTCTTTCATTGGTGATTATGACCAAATATTTCTTTGGTTTTCTTCCAACATACGTACCATAAGTGCGATGACCACTTGGTAGGGAACGACAATCTTAAACTACGCCAGCAACCCACAACAGTTACAAGTCACATTCCCATTCCACTTCTGAAATCAATACTTTATTGTTTCACCATCAAGACAATCAGTCATTAGAAGCTATATTGTTGTAAGGACATCGTGCCGCCTACGATAATACATAACTTCCTCACAAATAGCCAGAGCTATCGAAATATCTTGACGCATCCTTCGGGATATATCGTAGAATTCATCTCAAAACAAAGAATATCACGGGAACCCGGGGAACCAAAGAGAAGAGGAAACACAGACATTATTCTGGAGTTACTCAAAGAGCTGCACATAAATGACTTTTATTGCTTTCTTAAGGGTTGGCATTGGTTAAACTAAAGTGCAATGAAAACGATGCACATAATTACCATGGACACAAGATTTTCGGATGTCGTAAACGTCTGCAATGTCCAGAGTGTAGTAAAATATCTAATGACTGTCGTTTTGTAGTTTCAATGGAAAAATGATCTAAAATTGAACAATGACAATAAATTCATGGTCCTTGTTCATGTCCAGAACTGACGTACAAGAAAGTAAGTAATAAAAATAAATGCTACATAATTTTCCAGGTATACCTAAAGAGTTGCCGAATTGGAATGATATGGAGAGGACTGGGAACTCATCATCACAAACACTTTCATCGTTTAGTCAATTGGAGCTTCTTAGTGCTTAAGCTGTATTTTTTTTTTAAATTAAACCATATTTGAGACACTCACTGTAGTTAAATGTAGCATGGTTGGTTGCACTTTATTGCCCATAAGCCACTTCCTTTTAATCACCAAACTCCAACGATTTGTAGTTTGGTTCGCTTTGCTAACCCAGCTGAAGCTGCATTAGCTCGGTCGATTCCTTAAGTTCCTCGTATAACCAATCCATATGCAAACTGTCATCTGCCACTTAGAGCCGACAACAAGGTGGTGAATGTCGATCTGAAATGTCTGGGTCTTTTTTCTAAAAGTCTGCCATAGTGCTAAAAATTCGTCGACTTTCCTGGCTAAAAACCAATAACAAGGTCCTTTCATAATTGGCCTGAGAAGACCTTACAATTTATGCGATTTGTAGGCCTAAATTCTCTTGTGGATCGTTGTGGATAGTATAATCGTTGGTGAGAATTTGTGCCTCGAATATGCTTTCCCTGATCATATCAAACAGGGGTATAGATACATCCAGGTGCCAGTAATGTAATGATTGTCTATGCAGAACAGTGGAACGAAAATCTGGTTTTGAATGCGTGTATAACTCATGAAGAGATTTTTAACACTTTGAAAAGTTCGAAAGATGGCAAAGCGGCAGGCTTCGACGGAATACCCTTTGAGCTCTATAAGTACGGACCCATTGAACCTATAAATAAACTCACTTCACTTTTACCAAACCTTAGAGCATGGAACCATCGCGCAAGTGTTTAAGGAGCCCCTAATTTTTTCTATCCACAAAAGCCGGTTTCAGGCCTGGTTACTCCACGGTCGATCACATTTTTGTGCTAAGAAGCATTACAGCTTCTTTATCGATCTTAAGGCGGCATTCGATGCGGTGGATAGACGAGCGCTTATTTACCAGCTCTATGGACTTGGGATGTCTCCAAAGTTTTGAAAAGTTTTACAAAATCTGGAAAAGGAAACTATAGCCGCAGTTTGGAATGAAAAATAAATATCAGAATGGTTTCAAACAGAGTCTGGCGTTCGACAGGGGTGTGCACTGAGCCCTTTGCTATTCGCACTTTTCTTAGAGGATCTAACGGATTGCATCCTGCGATCCACTTAAGGATGCTACGAGGGCGGGCCAATAAGTCCGTGACTTTTGGATTAAAACACAGATTTTTTGATAAAAAAATAATTTTATTTTTCAACGTAGTCTCCCTTGAACTCTTACACTTTGTCCAATGCTTCTCCAATTTTTTTATCCCTTCGAAAAAAAATGATTTGTCGAGGTCCTCAAAATAGGCCTTTGTTTGCGAGATGACTTCATCAAATCTTTTTCCACCAAGCCATTTCTTCAGGTTTGGGAACAAGAAGTAGTCGCTCGGAGCCAAATCTGGAGAATAGGGTGGATGAGGGAGCAATTCATAGCCCAATTCATGGATTTTTGCCATGGCAACTGCACATGTGTTTGTGGTCGACTATGAGCAAACGCGGCACCCATCTTGCGGAAAGCTGTCTCATGCCCAAGTGATCATTCAAAATTGAAACCACTGAGCCATGCGAGATCCCTACGGCTTCCACAATCTCTCGCACTTTCAATCTTCGGTCGGCCAATACCATATCGTGAATTTTTTCGATTGTTTCGGGTGTAGAGACCTCAACTGGGCGTCCAGGACGTTCGGCATCTTCAGTGCTTGTACGGCCACAACGAAATTCAGTAAACCACTTTTTTACCATTGAAATCGATGGTGCAGAGTCCCCATAGTATTTATCAAGCTTAGCCTTGGTCTCGGTAATGGTTTGTTTTCGCAAGAAATAATGCTTAACAAGCACACGAAATTCACTTTTTTTCCATTTTCTCCTCAAATTAGTGAGTAGTCTGATAAAAATAGCTGTCAAACACAAACTAACTGACGCAGCAAGTTTAAATTTTGACAGGAGTCAACTGACAGATGCCTGTTGACAGGAGCAGTGTTGCTGTTTCAGTAAAGAGGTCAGAAATTCAAAAAGTCACCGACTTATTGACCCGCCCTCGTATCTCACTCACCCCAATCGCTCCAATTTATGATCAACCAACTGTATAGGTGCTGTACTACTTGGAATCTTAAAGTTAACATCAACAAATCAAAGATAGTGATCTTCAGAACCGTTGGTGGAAGAAATGGCATAAGCGAAAGATAGTTCTATAATTCGAAACCTATTTCGCTTTTATTTAAATTAATATAAATTGTTTTTGTATAAATCCATCAGATGTTTTGTCTTGCTCTGGTATTTCAGTTACGCATCTAAACATTCGTAGTTTAAGAAAAAACTTTGATTGCTTTCCCTCGCACCTTGTTGCTTAAGATCATTTACCAAATTTAATATTTTTATCTGAAATATGGATTTACGAGATTGAAAAAAACAAGTATATGCATCAGATACCAAGTTATTTGTTTGAGGCTGCGTGCAATGATTCGTATTACAATTTAAAAAGTTTAAAATAGTGGATTATTCAGACTTGCAAAGAGAATTGTCTTTTGAGTTGTGGAACGATGTACTATATGTATATACAGCGCTCATGATCCATCAATTGCTTTTGATTTATTTATTAATAAATTGTAATTTCATATTTCTAACTGCAGTCAAAATCAAAGCTTAAACACTAATAAATTTAAGTGCATCAAACCATGGATGACGTTTTATCTATTGAAGAAAATAACAACAAAGAAAGAACTTAGAATTCGAGTTCGCAAACATCCTAGGAATACTAGGCTTAAAAGTTTTTATATCAAAATCTGTCGCGAGTTAAAATTAGAAATAACACTTTGTAGAGATAGTTATTTCAGAAGAAAACTGGTTGAAATTGATGGGAATTCTAAGAAAGAGTGGGACACAGATAATGAAATTTTGAATAGTGATAAGCCGAATGCCGAAATTGTTTTAAATATGGATAGTAATGTTGATATACATATCTGAACCAAGTGAGGTAGCTAATGTTTTTAATGAGTATTTTTCAAATATACTCAATGATTTCCGTGATCTCCTAGGACAAAATAATTTTTCGTGTCACTGTGATAACACACTAAGGCAGAAGCAACACCAATCTGCTTGTTTTTACTTTGAAAATTTCACACCACTGAAAATACATAAAATTATAAAATCGCTAAAGAACTCACACTCTTCTTCAAAAAAAAAAAAAAAAAAACACTGCGGCGCTGGCAGCCCGGTGTGGGCCAAGGCCTAGCTTCTTTTCACTCATTTGTGTTGCTCATGTTGTCATTTTTGTCACATCTGAGTGGGGCCTACGGTTTATCGCCGAGTCTGAACGGCACTCCTTAGAAGCTTTTTCGTAGGCAATTTTACTTTCGGGAGTTTGCCATTGCCCGCCGAAAGGGTGACTATCACGCCATCGCCATCGCCATCGCCATCGCCATCGCCATCGCCTGTTCACACTCTTCTTCACATGACAATATTTCAAGTAACGATCTTAAAATTATTTCTTTTTTTATTTGTGATGTTTTATGCCGAATGGCAACGATTAGTATCAGGCCTCGTAGAAGTAGCATCTTCCGACAGGTGCTGGTTCCTTAAATGACGAGAATTAGCCTCTGCAGCCGAACATCTTGCAGCTCTGCTAATAAGTCCAACTTCACGCCTCCCCGTGGCGCCATCTGGGAATCTCACTAGAGGTTGCGAAGTGAAGGGGGCAAATGGCGAGTTTCCTGCGCCATTAACCAGGATTAGTGTCGGAAAAACAAAACAAGACCTTATCCGGGCTACTCCGACATATTTGGAGCTCAGGCCGGAAAGGATTTCCAGGACTTAGTCAGGGTCTTATAAAAGAGATGGTGGCGGACGAGCCCTATAAGGGCCAACGGCAGCGCTCACATCCTGGAACGGGTTACTGGCTTCGGTGTAACCGACCCCTCGTTCTAGGGGCACTCAAAATGGAACTGGCCCTCCAGGTTGGGGGTTGTGCCGCCGGGGTAACTGCCCGGCCATTTAAAAAAGATTAAGTTACGAAGCATAAACGAGCCTCGGATATGGACGGATCTACTGTTGACAACCCACGCAAACGATTTAAGGACAATGAGCTTCGGATATGCACGTGGAATGTTAGATCCCTTAATAGACCACGTGCAGCCGAGCAACAAGCGGAGGCCCTAGACTGCTGCAAAGCAGACATAACCGCCATCCAAGAAATGCGATGGGATGGGCCGGACAAAAAGAATATGAAAAACTGCGACATCTACTACGGCAATTGCTATCGACGGCAAAAGCAGCGCTTATTTGGATGCGGATTTGTTGTCGGAGGCAGACTAAGACAAGAAGTCCTCAGCTTCCGGCATGTGAGCGAGCGCCTCGTAGCAATCCGCATCAAGGCTAAATTCGCCAACATAAGCCTCATATGCGCATGCCCTCACAGAGGAGAAAGATGACGTCACCAAGAATGCCTTCTACGAGCTCCTCAACAAGACCTACGAGCAATGCCCTAGCTATGCCATTAAAATTTTCCTCGGTGATTTTAATACAAAGCTAGGAAGAGAGAGTATCTTTGGTGGAACAATCGAAAAATATAGCCTGCACAACACCAGCTCCGATAACGGATTCAAGCTAATCGACTTTACGGCGGGGCGAAACATTGTCGTGGCTAGCACGCGGTTCCCACATCTCGACATACACAAGGGGACTTGGAGAACTTCTGATCAATCAACAGTCAACCAGATTCATCACATTGCGATCGACGCAAGACACTCCTCCAGTGTTGTGGATGCCCGTACGTTCCGAGGAGCCAACATCGACTCGGACCATTACCTTGTTGTAGCCAAGGTACGATTGCGGATATCCTAAAAATTCGACGTCAGACGGCTACAATCGCAAGAGATCGCCAAGTCCTTTTCCGATCAAGTGTCTCTCAATCTCTTAAGAGGTCCAATACCGCCAACATCAAGCATCAAAGACCATTGGAAATACTCCCAAACGCCATCAGAGATGCCGCTTCTGATGTGCTAGATTTCACTCGCCCACCAAAACGAAACCCCTGGTTCGATGATTAATGCCGGCAAACACATGCAGCTAAGCAAGATGCATATAACGCGGCGCTGCTTATAAAGACCAGAGCTGCTCATGAGCTCTATGAGCGGAAGAGGAGAGACGAACACCGGCTTCTCAGGACGAAGAAGAAAGAGCATGAGAAGCGCGCGATCGAGGAAATTGAGAGATGATACTCCAAGAATGAGGTTCGGAAGTCTTACCAAAAGGCAAAAATAACATGCCGCGGAAACAAACCCCGAACCGAAGCCTGTAGAGATGAACAAGGGAACATCGTAGTAGAATCGCAGTCGATCCTGAGGATTTGGAAAGATCATTTCTGCAGACTGTATAAGGGCGCTGACGGACCAAGTACCGCTGTCAGGCAGAATCAACCTTTCAACCTGGATGATGATGACCAACAATTCCGTCCACCCGACCTGGATGAAGTGAAGATAGCCATATCGAAGCTTAAGTCCAACAAAGCTGCTGGAGCTCTTCAAGGCGGCAGGCGATGACTTGCTAAGGAGCATACACCAACTCATCTGTAAAATATGGTCGGACGAAAGTATGTCCAATGAATGGAACATCAGCACTGTTCGTCCGATTCTCAAGAAAGAAGACCCTCTGAACTGCGCCAACTACAGAGGCATCAGTCTTCTTAACATCGCCTATAAAATCGTATGCGCTGTCATGCTATTTTTTCAACATCGTACTTGAAAGAATAGTGCAAAACTCACGAGCAAACATAAGAGGTACTATCTTTCAAAAGTCCGTCCAACTACTCGCATACGCCGACGATATTGACATAATCGGGAGAAAGCAGCGTGATATCAGTGGCGCTTTTGCGAGTATTGAGACGGAAGCGGCGAAAACGGGTTTAGCGGTCAATGAGGGCAAGACCAAGTATATGCTGTCAAGCAAAAAGGACAACCAACCCCGACGTCTCGGGCAGAACGTCACCCTTGACAGATATAACGTTGAGGTAGTTAAGGACTTTGTCTACCTAGGCTCTGCTATAAATTTAGACAACGACACCAGCGCTGAGATCAAACGAAGAATAACTCTTGCCAACCGCTTTCTTCTTTCTTTGGGTTAAGAAGGCAATTGAGTAGCAAAGCCCTCTCTCGGACAACAAAAGTTACCCTTTATAAGACTTTAATAATCTCGGTCCTGCTCTATGGCGCAGAGGCATGGACATTATCAAAAATAGATGAGGGTGTTCTTAGTTGCTTCGAGAGAAAAAATCTTCGGGCGATCTTCGGTCCCGTCTGCATTGACGGTGAGTGGAGGAGAAGTTAAAATGACGAACTGTACGGACTGTACAGCGAGATGGACCTAGCCAGAAGAGTGAAGATCCAAAGACTGAGATGGCTAGGTCATGTAGAGCGTATGGACACCAATGCTCCGGTCCGAAAAGTCTTCGAATCCGCTCCCGAGGGACAGCGCAGTAGAGAAAGGCCAAGGCTCAAGTGGCGCGTGCAAGTGGAAGAGGACCCCAGCCAACTTAGCATGCGAAACTGGAGGCAGCTAGCCAGGGATCGAGCTGGCTGGAGAAGCTTGTTGACTGAGGCCCAGGTCCACCCCGGACTGTAGGGCCACCTAAAGTAAAGTAAGATGTTTTATGCCACATATACAATTTGAGTGTTCAACAGTGCGTCTTTCCTGAATCCCTTAAGAGCGCTGTAGTTATTCCTCTGCAGAATTGGATTTTAATATTTTTTTGATATCTACGTCACCTTTTTGCGCTGCTGCTAGTTGCTCAAAGTCGATCGGTTTGCTGATTCCTTCTTCCCTGGACAAAGTATTTGTTGAGAATTAACCGATAAGGTCGAGGCATCGAAACTGGCGTGGCGATAACTTTTCGGGCTATTATTTGAACGAGTACATTAACGGTTTGTGGTCGGTATAGATGGTAAAATTTAGTCGCTGCATAGATTGCCAATAGCTCGCGATCGTATGTATTGTACTTTCGTTGCGCTGTGGTGAAATTATTTGTAAAATACGAGAGTTGCTGCCAGCCATGTGGTGATTCGCATTTGACAACGTTGACAACCACATTGTAATCGATGAGACGTTCAAAAATGATTTGAAGATTTTCGTAGTGCTGATCTTCTGATGCTACCAGAATGTCGTCCACGTAAGGAAAACAAAACTCAAGACCGTTTGTGACTTCGGCGATAAATCACTGAAACCTTTAGGCAGCGTTCCGCAGGCGGTGTGAACCGTTTTATGGAAGTACAGATACGTCCGAATCTGTATCCGCCAGAAACTGAACTTTTGATGGTTTGTTTGTAACAAAGAGGCGGCTGAAAGTTCGGCTGTCATTTACCGCCGTTAATGCCACCCGTTCTCGTTTCCCTGTTACTTGAATGCTCAAGATAAACGACATCGTTTTGATTCTACCTCCCACCTTTCTGCCGAGGGCCAGGCATAACATTTGTTTGTTCATTTCGACAAGACTGATGTTGTTGTTGCTGGTGTCTACCTCATGACTGCAATCGTGAACGGTTCCACCTGTGATTGCCAACATTTTTCCGCCTCATTGACTATGCTTCGACCTGCCTTGACAACTGTACCACCTGTTGCAACACGCTGAACATCAGAGCTTCGGAATTTGTCATTCATACGATCTGCCATGGCTCCTAAGTCATCGAGGAGCATCGGCGTTGCACTTGAACTTTGAGGGTGTGCTGCTTAGTAGAAGGTTTTTCAGACAGATTGCTTCCAGTCATAGTACCACCAGCCAAATCTCCTAAGCGCCGTAGAAATTGAGAAGGTTTCTTATCTCCCAACTGCTGTCGGTCAAGCCCATGCCTAATTTGTTGGTCTCTAGACGGGGCTAATCGGGAAATTAGTTCTTCTTTTAAGCGAAGGAAAGCATTATCGTGTGGTGGATTTATGATGAAGTCCTGAACTTCGGTTTGCTGTGGCTTGGTCGAGATGTGCTTCGACTACGTTGAACTTTCGCGAATCTGATCGCAAATTAATAAGAGCAAATCGCACTTCGATTTGTGAGGTTCGAATATTTATATGTTTACTTGACAGGAAAAGCTGGTGCTGCACGTCTGAGGCTGTTCTTCGATTTTCTCGCTCGCGTTTCGGACGATCAATACTTCTTGTCAAAGTCTGAGGCATATGGCAACTCTAAATTTGAATAAATGCTATTTCTTTACATTTAACATGTCCCCAGCTCATCGCACTTCTTTGATGGCAGTAATACCTGCATGATAGCCAAGAACTCTGCTAATTTCTCGACTGCACGTTTCGTAGGGGTCTGAATATTCCAGATGCAAATTCGAAGGTGTTTGTCTTTGACTTTCACCAGAAGCGTCAATAGTGAATACATTAATACCCGAAGCTATTAGTTATCAATGCGACGATAATCTCATCCATATGAGGTTGATAGCACCACAACGACGTAGACCAGTGTATTGCGTGTGGCCGAGCATCCACTTCACTTTTCAGAAATCAGTGAAATGCAAATAAATTTACACGATCTCAACAGAGTAAAGAAAAAGATGAGACTTTGGTTTATTTCGGAATATGGCCATTTTTCTACTAAGTGTTACAACATCAACAAAATAGCCTCAAGGAAATTTGTTGGGGAAAAATAAATTGGAAAATCTGTATAGTATCCATGTACTTGGATTAAAAATGCAGCTCAATGCGGTACTCAAACACTTTATATCAAAACGCTCCTAATAGTAACTCGCAATACTCCTTAACCTTGACTTTTAGAAGCAATTCTGACAAAGATTCTTAGAGGAAAAAAATTGAATCGGCCTACGGGACATATAATAACTAAACCAAGCGTACGAAAAGGGCAATTTTGGAAGAATGCCATAGGAATCTTACGTCAGAACTACATATTGAGATTTATTCAAATATCTTCCGATTACGGAATGTTGCAGAGTAAAATTTATCTTTTCATAGGGACCAAGTACACAAAAAAAAAAAATAAAACATGAAATAGGATGTAAAACTATTTGCATCCACTCAGTATTTGAAGGATTATCGCTCCTTTAAAAACCCTAATCCATTATTTTCGCGTGCCAGAAGCTCCTTCCACTCACTAAACTCCTGTAATCCCCCTGTGTATTTAAGACGGAAGAAAATTTACAAAGCAAACTCAATAAAAAAGAAGAACAAATAAAACCGCAGCCAGGATATTATAGTTGTATTATGTGGACAATGACACGAATGCAACTAGCATCAGCATCTGGTTTTCGTCACGGCATCTATGTAGTATTAAACATCACCATCTGCAGTACATAGCCCATCCATCCTCCTCCACAGTCAGATACACCACTCCATTTGGTAAGTAGGATTTCATTGCTATATGCCACCCTAATGCACAGAGGACAACGCACTCTCACTTTGTTTACATTGTCGACTGCACTATCCAACAAAAAGCTCTCACAGGGGAAACCATCATCGCGCATATCCTTGAGCAAAGCACATAAACCCCACCACAGAAGGTATAAATAGGAGTTGGCATTCTGAAAGTTTTCCATTCGTTCACGAAACGTTCTCTAAGTTAAAACAGTAAACCCAAAATCTAAAAACCGAAAATACGAAAACATTTATCCTACAAAAAAAAACGAGACCAACTATAAATGAATTTTGAACTTTAAAAATATTTCTACAGTGCACCTTGAAGTGGGAACAGTGTATCTCAATAAAGAATGTGTTTTTACTAGTGCCTGAACTGAATTTAAAAAAAAAAAAACAAAAAAAAAACACTCTTTTAACCAGTGAATGATTTGTATAGAAAAAAAAATAAATTAAATAAAATTCAATCAATATGGAAACCAATCGAACCTGTTTTATTGACATCCCCTCTGTAAGAGATGGCGGCAGCAATCACTCACTCTCCCCAATGACACCATCGCCCCGTTTCGAACGCAATCTTGGCTTCTTCCATGCGCTAAGCCGTCGCTTCGGACTACGTTCTCATGATGATCTTATCTTCCACGCTGAAGATGATTCTCGTAGTTCATCCACTGATTCGTGTTCCTCAACAACTGGGGCGCTGCCCAGTCCAGTGCCAAACAAAGATGTTCACGGTTCTAGTTTAGAACTATCCGGTGCATCAAGCGATTGTAGCAGTACAATCGATGAAAGCGAAAAAACCGTACGTTCCACATCCCGTCTTCATCGTCGTTCCACCTCATCCATTCGAAGGGCATTCGAGAATATATCCATTTCTTCGAGATCTCTATCGTGCAGTAGTACTCCCTCAAAGGACTCATCAAAAGCAACGAAAAAATCTAACAAAAAACCACCACAAAGGATACTTCGTCAGCCTGTATCCTACACATATCTAAAAGGGATGTCGGGACTGCCGACGCAACGCGTCCCACGAAGCACTGTCTGCTGCCACTATGCGCACCGGTAAACCATGCCAAATAAAGGTATTCTTCTGTTTAAGCTGTACATTTTGCATTATTCGAGGACCTCTTTATTTTAAAAACTCATTTATTTATAATATATATTTATTTATTTATTTTTTTTGTTAAATAACAAGTGCACACCGAATTTACCTATTCGTAGATTTATTAATAAAATAAAAAAAGAAAGAAATTTTTCGACTTTACGAGATAACTAACGAGAACATTTTGTCGCTACCCCAAAAACAAAAATTAAATTTATAAATTTATACAATAAGTCTTAACAAAAAAAAAAAACACAAAACGCAATACTTAATATTAAAAACAAAATTTTACAAATTAAAATTAAAAATTATATTCCCACTATTTTATGTAAATCGAAAAAATAAGCCAACACATGCGAAATAAATTATCATAAATTAAGGGCGTAAAAGTGACAAAATAATATTTAAAAAAATTAAAAAAAAAAATTATAAGAAATTTTTAAGACTGGAAATATTAAAGATTAAATAAAATAATTAATGAGAAGCATAATGATAATGTTTTACTACTATATGTAAATAAGTCGATTTAAAAATTGGTAAAAAACAAAAAAAAATATGAAATCTTTTGATTCACTACTGATTTTGCTTTTCCCTGATTTCTTTTTCTTTCGTCAAAAATGCGTATTAATTGTGCCTTTCTTAAGAATTTAAAATACGTGTAAAGTTTTAGTTAACAACAATTAAAACTCTAACTTTGAACTTCACATTTAAATTGGTTTTAAATAAATTTCTTCAAATTAAAAAATATTAACTAGTTTTTTTCTTATATAAATTTTTATTACAAAATCACTAAACGATTTGCTTCCTAAAATTGTCAAAATCAACTTTTATATTCTTTAAATAAAAATTTATATTTTTTGTTTTTTAAATACCTAATAATTAAATGTTTTTTTTTTCTGGACAAAAATTTGTGGCAAAGTTGCATTTGTTTCTTTATACATGAATACTGGAATTAGTTTGTATAAACTCAAGCACTAGGTGGCTTGTTAATTTGTTTGACAAAATGCCGATATTTTGTGCAATGTCCTTAATTGCGGTATGCCAACTTACTTGCATATTTTCAAAGTATTGCCTTTTTTCTGGTATTCAGTTGGTTAGCACGTTTGCACAATGACATAAAATATGGTATCTTCATCAAAAAAAAATCATCCCTTATTCATACAACGTTCAAAAACCTTGTCATACAGAAAGTGACCTTAAAAACAAGAAACCTTTGAGATATTTGAACACACCAAATACATGTGCATGCTATTCGATCATTATACCACTCAATATTTTATGTCACCAAATTTCGACTCATATTCTCTGGAAATGCGGACTTTTATCCAAACCTACAAACCTAACGAATCAATCCCTTACTGAGGGATCTTCAAATATATTATTTGATAAGTCATCAATATTATTATGCTAAGGCTCCTTCCGAAAACGGTCTTCAATTAGTCAAATATATAGAAAATTAGGTGATTTTTCAGCTCCTCAAAATCGACCAATTGAACTGCTATTTTCTGTGCTGTGAATAAATTTCATGTGAAATACGAGTACCCTCTCCATACTACACACAGAAGAAATTGTACAACCAAGTTCTGATTCCGACATTATCCATTCGACATCGATTGCAACAGATCAGCATTTGTGGATAATTTTACAAAAAGATTTCAATCTATACCCATGGCTTGTGATTAGAGTTCCAGGAATGTGCTCTTGGAAGCATGAAACTGTCTTTATTTTTATCGAGGAATTTTAGTTCAATGGAGACCCAAAAACGCAACTGTTTAACTGGTATGATCTTCACAGTGAAGGCACCATCCGTTCTTATTTTTTTTCAAAAAAACGGTCAGAGCCACGTTACATACAGTCAATGAACAACTTGCATTAATCAGTGGTTTTGTCTTCAACAATATAAACGACCTTGATGTGGCCAATATGATAGCACTACGTGCAGCAGTCTTGGTGTAGGTATATTCACCTTGAAAGTCAATATTCCGCACGTAATTAATAAGATTAAGCTGAAAAGAGATGGGTTCATAAAAATCACCAATGAAATCTTCTCCTCTAAGCCGCTACCTTACTGATAAGTTCAGCCCTGTTTAACTAGCTCCTCCAAACTTAGAAGACATATAAGTTTCTAAAATGAGTTCAAAAACTAATATAACTCATATTCTAGTGTCATGCCGTAGAAGTATCTTTAATTCCCTTAAATGATTTTACAAGCAATTTAAATTAAAGTCTGTCTTACTTCTTTGATTAGATGACCCTACTTGGGCTCTATTTAATTATTGCCTCCCCTTACGCCGCACGCCAAGTTGATGTATGTAACTATTTTATTCATATTTCTTTTCAATTTGGAACATTGGTAAACATCCTCTCTACATGTCCTATCCATCTTAGGCAACTTACTTCTGTAACCATGTCAAAGGCAATTCATAGCTCATAGGGCTCGCAGTTGAATCTTATCACACAAACACTTACAATGCAAAGGGCCTAAAAATCACTTGTAGAATTTTTCGGATATTTTTCTGTCACCATAAATTTGATGGCGATGGCGATGGCGATGGCGTGATAGTTAGCTCATTGGACTATCACGCAGAGAGTCTGGGTTCGATTCCAGGCTGGGTCACCAACAATTTTTCAAATCGCCATCACCCTTTCGGCGGGCAATGGCAAATTCCCGAAAGTAAAATTGCCTACGAAAGAGCTTCTAAGGAGTGCCGTTCGGACTCGGCAATAAACCGTAGGCCCCGCTCAGATGTGACCAAAATGATAACATGAGCAACGCAAATGAGTGTCAAGAAGCTAGGCCATGGCCCATACCGGGCTGCCAGCGCCACAGTGTTTTTTTTTTTTGTTATTTAAATTTGAAATGGACTAATGGGGGACTTATGAAGAGTCTTCGAAGTATTTCGTGACAAGACCTTATTATTTATTTGCCTTCTTACGAATATCCCGAACAACAGCGAATGGCAAGAGTTACTACTCCTGTAATTTCAGCGGAGCCGATGTATACAATTTTCTCAGTATCTCAAATTTTTCTGACGTTCTTTTCCATTCATAGATGTTGTCTTTCCGTTCTGTTGTGTCCGTTCACCCGCCTTCATTTGTTACTTAACCCGTCTTTACTACTTCTGTTTCAGTATTTGTGAAAGCACCATTGACAGCTTACTTAGTCCTGCTGATGAAAGCTCAAGCTCAATGAAATTTGGCAGGAATACCAGAGCTAGACATGGCTAAGTATAGCTCGTCTCTATCGGTGTCGCCTTTAAATCGATGAAGAGTTGGGATCTCTCAATTTTTTTTCCAGGATATGTCATTCGGTCAATTGCGGATTTACCAGGCCTAAAACCCCACTAAAACGGGCTTATAAGGTTATTGATAAATAGCTTCAGGCATTCTCACAGCATGGTCTTATGTATGCAGTACATGAAAACAGATGTCTCTATAAGTTCCAGAAGACTATTGACGATATTGCTCTGCTCGTATTTGTCGCGTGACGGACTTCCTTACTTTCACTGCTTCGATGGCTTATCTGCAGAGTTGGCTTTTCTAAAGCATCAGTGCCAACTGTGACTCTAATCTCAAAGTTTCCTTCTTTATTTCCGTTCAAGTCTTGTTGCCTGGACAAGTTGTTTTCATTGCCAAGAACTGTTCCTGGAGTAGCACCTTTCCTACATGTTCTTGACTGCTTTCTTCATCAAAACGTGAAATTCGTGTTTAATATGACATTAGAAGAGGTTGATAGACATGCAATTGACAAAGATTATGACAGTTTTTGCAGCAGTTGTTGTTTAATTTCCTTCGTTATTGTGTTGTTTGCGGTATCCATAGACGTATCTTTGCTGAAGCAGGTAGTTGTTTGAGTCTATTGGTTTCCAAGCATTTTGCGGTACAGGGATTCGATTGTAGCTATGCTATTTTGGTTGGACTTCATACCTCGGACTTTACTCGTAAGTTTTGTCTAAGAGCTCATTAAAACCTCCTTTGCCAGCGTCGTTGTTTCCTCTGTGTGTTTTCTCTTTCACAACCGACGTACCACATATCAAAGTTTGTAAACTTATTACAAGAAATAGGCTGGGCTAGTTGTCGGACTGTTCAAAGTTTATAAATTCCATGTGTACGTTCGAATGTCATTTTCATTATTTCGTTATGTAGGCTCATCAACAGTAGATTCATTCTTATCACAATAAAGATCTTTTTACGTGGTAAAGTAGTTAACCCCACGCTCAGCTCCCGAATTTAAGGACTAAGAACCGGGTCCATGAGACCATACCCTTCACTTCGGAATTACTGGAGCTCTATTCACCAATTCATGGCTTAGCGTCCACCATCTCTATTTCAGGAACCTCATTGAACTCTCATTGATGTCAGTGTCTGCGATATCGGGTGGTTGTTAAGGACACCATTCATTCAATAATAAGCATTCATCCGTCATACGTCTTTCTTCTGTGATTCAGTCAATTCGGTCAGTGGATTATAGTGTCTTCAATTCCTGTTGTTCACCACTCAGGCTTACAAGTTCGCCAAGCCAAATTAATGTGTAGTCATAGTTGCAGTGCCTACCTAGCCGCCTAGCTTCTTTAACAATTTTCAAATTGTTCATGTACACCGTTAGAAATAATCTCAAAAATGTGAAGCTCCAAAGTTAATTATTTTTCCTTTTAATTTTCACTTTCTCTTTTTAATTGTTAAGTTTAAATAAAAAAAACACAGGTGATTTATAAAAGGGAAAAAAGATCTAAATATGTAATTTTAAACCTAGCTAACCACATAACCTAACTTTCAATGCCAAAAAAGAAATCAAAAAAACTTAGCACTTAAAATTATTTAATAATTATATTAAATTTAAAACTAATTTCTTAAAAATTTAAAAAAATCAAAACCAAACTTAACTAACATCCAATGCCAACACCAATGTTCAACTTATTAACTACACCAAGTTACAATTCTTTGGCGGTAAAAATAAATATTACTATTAGCAAACTATCCATAAAATAAAATATATAAAATTTAAGAAAAAATAAATTAAAAATAATTTTCCCTTAATTTTTGGTTTGTAAGAATTTTTATTTTTTAAATCCGAAACTAATGAGCTGCACTTTAATTAATACAAAAAAAACTTACATATACCAAAATCCGAAATACAAATTAATAATAAGAATCCTTTTTATTATCTCCTTAAGTACTCGTACAAAAATTATTTAAAAACAAAATCAACAAGAAAATAAAAATAAATCAAAACCGCAGGATATGAAATTATGTAGTAAACAGACAACAAAAATGATAAATAAATATTATATACCTATACAATACAAGTATCATTTATAATTAGTAATTGAAGTAATAAAATATAATGACCTAAGAGAATACACCCTAAATTTGTATTTTTATTATTCCCTTGGAAAATGGCGCACTTTGTTTTGGTATAAGAAGATACATGTCACCTTGAAGGACATTCGTGATGAGATCCCATAGATCTGACGTGAATTCAAGTTGTAATCACTGGTGATTTGAAAAGATTTGACAGAATAGGTAATCATCGACGAGACACGATGAGATTCCTATGTTGACAATGTGAAATGATTTTAGGGGCAGAGGATTATTTTTCTATTTATATGGAAGTGGGTCAAAGAAATTCCGTCCGGATTTGGGTTTATGTTTGGGAAACTGTAACTAAAAGAGAGATGTGTAAAATATGACATGTACCTGTTACGATTATGGAGATTTTCTGTTTCTAATGTCGTTTTTATGACGAAAGTTTGCGTTGATATCTAGGTAAGTAGATATAAATAAATTTATTCGAAGGATTCTTCTGGTAACATGTCACAGCCTTTAGATGGAGATAAGTCCTACTTATTTTATTCTCAACCTTGTGACCTTATTGCTAACGACCTCACCTGATACAGCTTATGACAACATATCAATTTAAATATTTTCGTTTATGAAATCGGCTGGTGATTAAAAGGTTTTATTATTCCTTTTCCGTTGAATAAAAGGTTTTTCATGATGCGCCCTATTTTCGCAAGAGGTATTTCTTCGGTAAAACAAGAACGCAACTTGTTTTTCTTTTATAACTAGCGTGCGCTCAAGGGGTTATTAGTGTCCCTAAAATATTTGCCCACATCGTGGATCAAGGAAACTTAGGGAAGAAAAGAGAGCGACTGATGTATGTTGTTCTTAAATGTTTGCAAGTTATAATGGCGAAATGCTGCTGGCATTTTTTGTGTGGCATTAGTATTGAAAATAGCGTTGAATCCAGATGAGGTCTGACTGACATCATGATGTCACTAATGAGAGTTATCGCACTGTTTTGAAAATTAACAAGCAAATGCAAAGACATCTTGGCGTAACTTAGCCAGATGTGTTTATTATACTCCAACTTTGTACGGATTATTGCCTTATATTTATACTGAAGCCCGATTGGAGAGAAAAAGGCACTTCTTGCATCGATTGAAGAAACATAGTCATTTCACGGAATCTCTGACGGCAAGGAATATGCGGACCTGGGCTTCAGTCAACAAGTGTCCCAGCCAGCTCGATCTTTTGCTTGCTGCCTCCAGTTTGCCACGCTTAGCCGGCTGAGGTCAACTTCCACTTGCGTGCTCCACCTGAGTCTCGGTCTTCCTCTACTGCGATGTCCCTCGTAAGCGAATTCGACGAGTTTTCGGACCGTTGGTGTTCTTCCGCCACCTCAGTTGTTAGATCTTCACTCTTATGGCTCACCGCCAATGCAAAAAAGACCAAAAATCCCTCGAAAAAATTACCTCTCAAAGCAAGCAAGGGCACCTTCATCTATTTTTGATAATGTCAATGCCTCTGCGCCATAGAGCAGGACCGGGATTATTAAGGTCTTATAAAGGGTGACCTTTGTTGTCCGAGAGAGGGCTTTGCTACTCAATTGCCTTCTTAACCCAAAGAAAGAAGAAAGCGGTTGGCAAGAGTTATTCTTCGTTTGATCTCAGCGCTGGTGTCGTTGTCTGTATTTATAGCGGAGCCTAGGTAGACAAAGTCCTTAACTACCTCAAAGTTATATCTGTCGAGGGTGACGTTCTGGCGGAGACGTCGGTGTTGGTTGTCCTTTTTGCTTGACAGCATATACTTGGTCTTGCCCTCATTGACCGCTAAACCCATTTTCGCCGCTTCCGTCTCAATACTCGCGAAAGCGCCACTGACATCACGCTGCTTTCTCCCAATTATGTCAATATCGTCGGCGTATGCGAGTAGTTGGACGGACTTTTGAAAGATAGTGCCTCTTGTGTTTGCTCGTGAGTTTTGCACTATTCTTTCAAGTACGATGTTCAAAAAATCGCACGACAGCGCATCGCCTTGTCTAAATCCTTTCTGGAAATCAAAGGTCTCGGTGAGATTTTTACCGACCTTGATGGAGCAGCGTGCATTCTCCATCGTCATCCTGCACAGACGAACGAGTTTGGCAGGGATGCCAAAACTAGACATTGCTCTATATAGCTCGTCTCTATAGATGCTGTCATACGCGGCCTTAAAATCGATGAATAGGTAGGTGGTGTGTATCGATTTGAAGCTCATGGGTCTTCTCCAAGATCTGCCGTAGTGTGAATATCTGGTCGATGGTGGACTTTCCTGGCCTGAATCCACACTGATATGGACCTATCAGGTTGTTGACGAACGGCTTCAGGCGTTCACACAATACGGCAGATAAGATCTTATATGCGATGATAAAGAGACTGATGCCTCTGTAGTTGGCGCAGTTCAGAGGGTCTCCTTTCTTGAGAATCGGACCAACAATGCTGAGGTTCCATTCATCGGGCATATTTTCGTCCGATCATATTTTACAGATGAGTTGGTGTATGCTCCTAGCAAGTCATCGCCTGCCGCTTTGAAGAGCACCAGCAGCTTTTTTGGACTTAAGCTTCGATGTGGCTATCTTCACTTCATCCAGGTCGGGTGGACGGAATTGTTGGTCATCATCATCCAGGTTGGAAGGTTGATTCTGCCTGACAGCGGTATTTAGTCCGTCATCGCCGTTATACAGTCTGCAGAAATGGTCTTTCCAAATCCTCAGCATCGACTGCGATTCTGCTACGATTTCCCCTTGTTCATCTCTGCAGGATTCGGTTCGGGGTTTGTTTCCGCGCCATGATATTTTTTCCTTTTGGTAAAACTTCCGAACCTCATTCCTGGAGTAGCATCTCTCAATTTCCTCGATCGCGCGCTTCTCATGCTCTTTCTTCTTCCTCCTGAGAAGCCGGTGTTCGTCTCTCCTCTTCCGCTCATAAAGCTTATGAGCAGCTCTGGTCTTTCTAAGCAGCGCCGCGTTATATGCATCTTGCTTAGCTGCATGTGCTTGCCGGCATTCATCATCGAACCAGGCGTTTCGTTGTGGTGGACGAATGAAACTCAGTACATCAGAAGCGGCGTCTCTGGTGGCGTTTTGGCAGTGTTTCCAATGGCCTTCGATGCTTGATGCTGGGGGCATTGGACCTCTTAAGAGATTAAGAAACACTCGATTGGAAAGGGATTTGGCGAACTCTTGCGATTGTAGCCGTCTGACGTCGAATTTTTAGGATATCCGCAACCGTACCTTGGCTACAACAAGGTAATGGACCGAGTCGGTGTTTGCTCCTCGGAACGTACGGACATCCATAATACTGGAGGAGTGTCTTGCGTCGATCGCAATGTGATCAATCTGGTTGACTGTTGATTGGTCAGGATTTCTCCAAGTGCGCTTGTGTATGTCGCGATGTGGGAACCGCGTGATAGCCACGACAATATTTTGCCCCGCCGCAAAGTTGATTAACCTGAATCCTTTATAGGAGGTGGCGTCGTCCAGGCTATATTTTCTAATCGTTCCACCAAAGATATCCTCCCTTCCTAGCCTCGCATTAAAATCACCGAGGACAATTTCAATGTCATAGCTAGGGCATTGCTCGTAGGTCCTGTTCTCCTCTGTGGGGGCATGCGCGCATATAAGGCTAATGTTGGCGAATTTAGCCTTGATGCGGATTGCTACGAGGCGCTCGCTCACATGCCGGAAGCTGCCTTCGACAACAAATCCGCATCCAAATTAGCGCTGCTTCTGCCGTCGATAGCAATTGGCGTAGTACATATCGCAGTTTTTAATCTTCTTTTTGTCCGGCCCATCCCATCGCATTTCTTGAATGGCGGTTATGTCTGCTTTGCAGCAGTCTAGGGCCTCCGCTGCACGGAATGTGAGCGCTGCCGTTGGCCCATATAGGGCTTGTCCGCCACCATCTCTTTTCCAAGACCCTGACTAAGTCCTGGAAATCCTTTCCGGCCTCAGCTCCAAATATGTCGGAGTAGCCCGGATAAGGTCTTTTTTTGCTTTTCCGACACTAATTCTGGTTTATGGCGCAGGCAACTCGACATTTGTCCCCTTCACTTCGCCATCTCCAGCGAGATTCCCAGATGGCGCCACGGGGAGGCGTGAAGTAGGGCTTATTAGCAGAGCTGCAAGATGTTCGGCAGCAGAGGCTCATTCTCGTCATTTAAAGAACCAGCACCTGCCGGAAGATGCTACTTCTACGAGGCCTTATACTAATAGTTGCCATTGTAACGCTTTTATTCTTAAGAATTTTGTATTATTTTTTAAGTGAATTTGAATAAAATTTAAATGAAATGAAATGAAAAAATGAAAAATGTTCTTCGAACATTCATCGCAGATCGTTGAAATTGCTCTACCTTAAGCTAGTCTTTGATACCTTTCATTCTTATTGTCTTTAGCCGTTGAGTTTTCTAGATCTTTATGTAAACCGTACATAAATCATAAAATATTATCAACGCATCGAAAAAATTGGTAAAAAGGTAATTGAAAGATAACGTATCAAGTTGAAGTGTCGATTCGAAATTCAGAAAGTCCCGTCATCAACAATATCCTTCCGTTCCAGACATGTACGTCTTCAAATTTTCAATGATATATACTCGTAGTTTCCACCTATATCCTTACCGTCAACACAATGCAACAATTCCAACCCACGACTATGATTCCCCCTTCCATCCGAGCAGTATTTGTATTCATTTCAAATACACGACAATTCAAAATAAGGACAAGTATGGTAATTTGAAAGCAAAAACAAGAAAACAAACAAATATGAGGATAAACTCTTATCTAACGTCAGATACCCCCGCTGTAGTTAATCATTAATCAATCAATTGCTCGGTCACCATTCGTGTTGATTTGAAATGAAGGTCCTTAGCGAGGTTCCGTCACAGCTGCTCAATCGACCTCTGTCCAATCTCTTATTCGCACTAAGAGAACAAAGTAAGTAAGACAAGCAAATACGAGTAGAATGGTTCAAAAATAACAGTAAACAAAAATCCCTTGAAAGGATACAAATCTATTCCCGAGGGTGGCAACGCCAATAGTATTGCCAACATTCAAGTCCAAGCCCGATAGGGCAAATTGATGAAAGTATACAAGCCTGCTCGTTGAATACGTGACTACTGGCATGTCCTGTATTTTTGAAGTCATGTACTCGTATACACACAAAAAAGAAAGAAACCGAACAACAACAAAACCTGGCATACAAAACGCCATTTCTAAGGATTCTGAAATTTAATGAAAATCGCGGCGGCATGTCTATTGGTTTTTGGATGAAACTTTGTTTGAATTTGTGGTTGCGGTTCTAATGCGGACACATATCCATACACATGTGACGATGTGGGTTTCAGACACATCATCTCAGGATTATGGTTTATAACAAAACGATAAACGTATCTATTTTTGGGAATTTTTCGGTAATTTTTGGGTTAACGACAAGCGAATTTTTATTCATTAAAACAGCAAGGACAACGCCCCCGATTGAATGTGTAATGGGATTTGCACGAGGCAGGTGTGATTAGGGCATCCATTATCGTACAAAATCAGAATTTTTGGAATCGATTTCCACAAGTACGAGTATCAAAAAAAAAAAGCAAAAAAATGTTACGTATACGTCGTGACGGCCTGGTGAATTTAAATGTATCGAAACATATGGTGAGGGAAACCAGTGACGAAACTGGATGACTGAAAGTCAATTTTCCCAATCATCTGTTCAATTTGACTCCGCAAAAATGTATTCTTCTAGTAAGAATGTGGAGGTCATTCTCTGACGTCACTAGGAAGAATAACTCTTTGTTTATAAAATAGAATAGAATGGGGAATTGGTTAGTGGCAAGAAGTGTAGGATGTGGTATAAAGTAATTAATTCGATAATAGCTAAAGCGAAGCAGATTAGGTAGTCAACAAAAGTGTGGTATTCTTTGTCACTGTTGATCTGAAGTGGCTTTGCCAGCTATTAGAAATAAAGGGATCATGTGCTTGGAATAGGACGACAAAATCATGGGAATGGTGAAGGAGGTCGAGTTTGAGGCGACCTTTCTTAGATTGAAATTAAAAACCGAGAGGTTAGAGTTGACGCACTAGAGCATTCTAAAGAGTGGTTGGTTGGAACCAAATTCCGCTTGGTAGTGTTGAAAGAAATAGAACTGTGATGGACAAGAGCCACTCTGTGTTCGTATTGAGGAAGATAAGGTAGGATTTAGAAATGCTGGCAAAATCAGCTATAATTACAGAAGGTGGAGGGAGCGGGGCATCTGTATTGAAAGCGACAGCTGAGCTACGCTCGAAATCCTGCTATATTCTCTCACGAATCCCTAGCTTGTTCGAGAATTTAAGAATAGCAGTAATAAGGCTAAATTGTCTGAGTCTTAGTCTGTCTTGTTTGGGTCTCAGGTCAAATCGGTGATAGTAAGGCTAAGAAGAGAATTCCGTGCGGCATCGGATAAAGAATAGTGCCGCAGTGCGTCCCAGCTTGTCGTAAGAGGCGACTAAATGGGACACCAATCATATACAGGCAACTATGACACCAAAAATGAGCCTGTGACACTTTAACACCTTAAAACTTTCCCACAAGTTTGTATGCAATCAGTGGGTTCCCACGTCTGGAGACTACCGGTGGGGTAAAAGAACAGTCAATCAATTCGAAATGAGCAAACAAGTGTCAAAACACTCAAACTTTAGATCCACTTCATGGAAATGATCGCAATTAATAGCACTACCCCGCTGGGCACCACGATTGCAACGCACTCGGGTGATCCCAGAGCAAGCAGAAGTGCTTGTGTCAGAGCCCGACGGATTCCGGGGGCGGGCAAAATGAAGTTTCCAAAATATTTTCATAAACTTCGCTTTGCAAGTTGGAACGTCGGATCGATGACCTCAAAAAGTTTAGAACTGGAAGCGATTATGCGTCGCAGAACTCTACAAATCCTGTGGAACCAGAAATTCAGCTGGCGAAGACATCCTTGTAGCGTGTAGGGCTTACGGCTTAACCGTCTTAAATACAATGTTTATTAAACATCAACGACATCTTATCACCTATAGCAGCGGAGGCCACGAAACGCAAATAGATTATCACCTCTGCAAAATGTCGATGAGAAACCGTGTTAAGGACTGTGAAGTAATACTTGGAGAATCGCTAGTAAGCCAACACCGTCTGCTCATTTCAGAATTTTTCACAGCGGAACCACCGAAAACACGGGCATCGTTTGGAAAGCCAAAAATCCGGTGGTATAATCTATCGAAGGAACGAAGCGCAAGATTTATCGCACTGGCTAAAGAAGTACTTCACAATATGAACGGTATCGCAGACTCACTTAGCCCGCAAGAAATGTGGAACAGCATGCACGAGGAATGCATAACACTCGCAAAGTCCCATCTGGGGACTATATCGAAATACCATCACGTCGGCAAAGAAACATGGTGGTGGAATGACGAAACCAAACGAGCTGTGGCCGACAAGAAGAGTGCATTCCAAGCGTGGACAAAATGCGATCAGAGCGACGATATCGAAAAAGCTCGACTGGCTCTTGAATACGAGCGTCTTAAAAAGATCGCAAATGGAACAAATATCCTCACGATCGGCGGATAGAAGACAAGCTATCCAAGAAGTTCAAACGTCGTACAATACTAAAATGCCAAATATTTTAAAGCTCGCCGAAATAACCTCGCCGAAATACATCAAAAACGCAGACGGTCGCTTATTAGCAAATGAAAAGGAAATTTGTGACCGGTGGCTTGAATACTGCAAGGAGTTGCTTAATAAACAGTTTCCACGTGATATCGTGCCGACAGCTGGTCTATTCGATCGAAAAAATAAGTATAGCAATCGGAAAAATGAAGTGGGGAAAAGCGGCGGGATCAGACAGCATTCCATCAGAGTTTTGGTCGAAGATGGAGGGGATCGGCAGCGTTTGGCTATCGAAACTTTTAAATAAATTAAAATGTGGACAACCTATGCCGAATCAATGGAGAAGTAGCTTCTTGGTTCCATTCTACAAAGGAAAAGGCGACACTCGAGAATGCAACAACTACCGTTCAATCAAGCTTATGTCACACACAATGAAAATCGGCAAATAATAAAGCTCGATAATAGCCAGTGTGGATTTGTTGAAGGAAGATCGACGGTGGACGCTATCCAAAGCCTACGAATAATAATGGAAAAGCACCGAGATTCGTCTAAGGACTTACACATGGTATTTATCGACCTCGAGAAAGCATTCGATCGAGTGCCTAGGGATCTCATATGGGCCGCCCTGAGGTCTCAAAACGTACCGGAAACGTATGTTAGAATAATACAAGACATATACGGAAACGTGAAAACTGCGGTTAAAAGCTCTGCTGGACTAACGAGAGAATTTCCAGTTAATGTCGGATGATGCATCAAGTAAGCATACTTAGCCCTTTCCTCTTTAACGTAGTATTCGACTATCTTTTTAAAGACTGCATGCGCGAAGCAAATATAACGCCAATTCTCTTCGCTGACGACGCAGTTATACTTAGCGATAACGTCGAAGACTTACAGAATGCCTTAGATTCATGGAGAAATGCGCTAGAGAGAAACGGGTTTAAAATAAGTCGTTCAAAGACGGAGCATTTGACGTGCTCATTTGCGCATCCATTGCGACCTGTTCCGGATATAATGTTAGACGGAATAGTTCTTCCGAAAAGCATTATCTTTAAGTACTTAGGATCAATCGGTAACATGGAAGCGAAATGTGATGACTACGTAAACCACAGAGTGAGTGTGGGATGGATGAAATGGCGGGAAAATTCGGGAATCTTTTGCGACCGAAAACCGACCGATTAAAGGGGAAACTCTACACCACTGTTGTTCGACCAGATCTTATGTACGGTTCACAGTGCTGGACAATGTACGAATATGACGGCAGCGGAAATGAAAATGTTAAGGATGTCTAGTGGAGTCACTAAACGCGATTGTATTAGATCTACGCGTATAAGAGGAAGTCTGCATATAAAGAATTCGGTAACCGAACAGCTTGAGGCGAATAGAATAAGCTGGTATTGCCACGTTCAAAGAAGATCTGCGGAAAATCCGGTTAAAAAGGCACTATCAACTACGGTCACTCCAACTGTAAGAAAACGAGGTCGGAAAAATAATTCCTGGATTTCTCAGATGGCAAATGCGCAACAACGCCTGGGGCTTACCACTGAAGCGATCCAGGACCGAGCATTTTGTAGACGCGTACTGCGGTCTGCGACATTAGCCAACCCCATAAGCGGAGCAGCAGCGATGCAGTAAAAATGGGAAACTCGTTACGCATAAGTTCGTATAACGAGGAAAGGGTTAATAAAAGGATAAAAAGAAGAAGAAGAAGAACGTCTCATTAGATCAAATAGCGCAGATCCATTGCTTTGTTTCAAATTCCAAATCCCATTTAATTTTGCCTGACCAAGAATGCATACAATAGTCTGCCCCGTCATTTTTTTTCTTATGAAAATTTATATGCCCGCGAAATTTTTTACTATGAGTAAATATGTGAAAATGTTTGCCATTGTATTGTATTTGATTACTGGGTGTTCCGAGAAGACTAATTTACTTTTCAAAAAGTCTTCTTAAAAAAAAAAAAGCTGGAAAAAATATTGAGTGTAATGAATTTATTTTTAATCCACCTTTTCATTTGTTTTCAAGTTAAGCTAGCTATTTAATTATCTGAAACGGTAGTTAACAAATGTGTTTTATTTATTAAAACTACTTCACTCAGAACTAACACTAGCACAAGTTGTTGGGTCGCTGTTTATTTATGAAGATTTAATATATTTTTACTTTAGTAAGGCAGTTGGAACTTTCTTTGAATACTAACTCGGGCCTTATTAGTTTTAACTTATAACATTGACACATGTATTGTACAGTTTTTGAATGATGAATTGTGACAGGGGATCCGGTGGATCTTAGATCCACCTGACAACTTTTTCTATTTAACTCTCGTGAATTTAAAATTCCCACTCAAAATGATGATGATGATTTTGAAGAGGTCACAGTGGGGTCTTGAAGTCCACTAGAACGGTCGAAAGTATTCTCTAAATTCGATCCGAGTTGGTCAGTCGTTGTTTTTATTATCAATTTTATTGGACTTTAGGGAGAACCTGCCAATCAACTTCTCCCTGATAAGCCCCTTGTCAAACCAAAGTCCATTCACCCCTTAGAAGATCACAATCAATTATTTGCCATTATTTTCTACAGAACCCTGTTAACTTTTGCCAACAATATTTCATACCATATTGTGGGTAAGAAACCAAAGCACGACAAGACAATAAACATCAATTTCGAGGAGCTTATCAAGTCTATTTCTGTTCATATTAGCCTAGCAAAATTTTCGTAAATCCTTGCGAAAGCGAATCCTTCTGAATATAGCATAAAGATGGCGTGTCACAAATTGATTGATCCCATTTCGTTTCGAAATAGCTGAAAACATCCAAAAATAACTCTCACATGGCTCTGTGAGACATGTGTGCAAGTCACAATCGCACAATGCTACGTCAGAGGAAGACGATTCCTCGGAATGGGTTTCACCTTAATGTCCTTCCAATCGGAAAGAAATGATATTCTATTAACATTCAAATTCGAACAGATTCATTCGGAGATTGAAATTTACAGGCTCCTCTGAAAACTTTTCATCATATTGGATGTGTGTGGTAAAAATAACGTCCGGTCATATCCTGTGAACTGGAATTCTTCAGCTCCGTAGAACTGATGCTGTGTGATTTGTTTTATTTTTATGTGTTCCCTCTTTTTCTCTTTCTGTTTTCGGGGTGTCTGATTTGTGGGAAATTAGGTCAAAAGGATTTTCAGACGATGGGAAGTCCACTTAGACATTGGAAGGATAAGTGTTGTCCTCAGATGGGGGTAAGTAAAAATAAATTCACAACAAGGCCAAGACGCATTGCCGACACTCCTAGGATGGAAGACGAAAAGGCACAACACAGTCATATGAGTATCATGCTGAATGGAAAATTTTTGCCTCCGCATCCTTGTTGAGGTTTTAAATGTGGGAGTTGATGTTGTAGCTTTAGTTCGCATGATGATTTGCTGCGTAATGAATACTCGTCTTCAGTGGTTCCAGTGATTTTATTTAGAATAGAATGTATGCCACTGCATACTTGTGCAGAGAAAATCTGGAATGGTTTTGAAGTATTGATGTGAAATTGATGTGGATGCATATAAACGTTAGGTGACAGAAGCTAGTATGACGTGAGGAAGCCGTGTTTCACGTTGGAAGTTGATAACTTGCGTAGGGAAGGTTGATCTGCTAGTACGAGTATATGGAGCTATGTATATATTTGCAATGTGACAGCAGGCGAAGGAGGATTTACTCAGCAGGATGGAGTGGTGATAAACAAATGTTTTGACGGAGTTCTTTTATTGTATGACGTCAGATTGCCATAAATTCAACACTGCTGAACTTAGTATCGTCTTTGTTATCAAGCAGATGAATAATCATACCATTCGAACAAAAACCACATTAGCGATCTTGGAAGTAACTTTAAAATGTATTTGAACCACATAGGAAGGCAAAATGCCTTCATTATCTACTCAATAACTACGTTTATCTACATGAACGGACGATGAACGCATATCAAGAGAGGCTAGGCCCTTGCAGTTGTCGGAACGTTGTTTTTTTTTAACCTAATCAGCTATAAGATGTGACTCAAAAGGTCTATCAAGAAGACGTTCAGAGAATTCCCCTTAGTCTTACACATAAGAAAGACTGAACTGTTAACTACCCTTGTAAACGTGACAAGAACAACAACGATCGAGTAGGTGCCTCGAATTTGAGCACTTTTAACAAAGCTTACAATCAGTAAGCACTCAGTGGAAGCCTTTACTATGATATAGCCGGGATGAAGGAAATGTTAATATGGATCAATATTTACTACTTTTGGTACAGATAGGCACTGTTAACATTTTTTATCCACCAACATTAGTCAATTATGTGCACGTGCTTCAGCGGATGCAAAAACGGTTCTACTAAATTATAAACACTGGCTCAAGTATGTGGCAAACATTGTACTAGTAGAGGAATTCTCAAAATAAGAATTGAGGGCACCGTTGGAAGCGCAGTTGGGATACGCAGAGAGTACAATGTTGCTTACAGAAACAGACTTAGGTTGATAGGTTTCCTAAGTGGAGGCGAGTAAACGTTTTCCATGTTCTAGGATCCACATTGTCACATGGCGTTCTTTTGATAAAAAAAAAATGCAATAAAACCGTTTGATCAATTCAGTGAGAGATACTCACACCATAAATAGCTTCTACGAGCACAGCTGTAGCTATGGCAAAAGAGCTGTCCTCGTCGATTTTAGTGTATATTTGTTAGTACTGCCGGAAAGTACAACCTGCACGAGACCACTTACGATAACAGATTAAGGTTACTCGGCTTTGCGATCATGCCAAACATTGCCGTAGCTAGAATGCGTCTGCCACTTCTCGATATTCACAAAGGGACTTTGGGAACTTCCGATCAACGGAGTCATTGATCCACCATCAACCAGAGTTGTGGATGTCTGAACGTTCCGATGAGCCTACATCAACTCGAAGCACTTACTTGTTGTAGCCAAAGTTCGGTTGCGGATATTCCGAACACCGCAAGGCAAGCATATTAAAGGTGTTTGTTTCGATGGTTATTGTCTATGGTTTGACAGATATCAATGTCAAACTGTGTTGACATTTCTTTTCAGTAGAATGTTGGCAGAACAACGCTTCCAAATTGTGGAAATTTACTTTGAGAAAAATAAATCTGTTCGTGAATTTCATAGAGCACCTCGTCACTTTTACGATCAACAATTTTACGTGCAGTTATTGATGGTTTCCGCACTAATTTTACTCTTCTCGATTCAAAACCATCAATCGACAAGACAAATAAATGTGCGTACCGAAGAGAATATTGCTGCTGTAGCGCGAAGTGTTAAAGAAGACGCCGAAATGTCGATTCGTCGCGGTTCTCAGCTTGTTGGCCTTTTTTCCTTCGACTACGTGTAAAATTTTTTGTTTCCAAAAATTAATCAGCTAAACATCAACGACATTTTGTTCCAACAAGACGGCGCGACTTGCCATACACCGCGCTTAACCATCAATTTATTGCAAAATCAATTTGGTGTCAACTTTATTTCTTTTTATGGGGCTATGTTAAGTCATTGGTTTATGCCGACAAACCAGCAAGTCTTGAAGCGTTGGAAGCCAATATTCGAGCCACCGTTAACGCCATACGGCCAGATTTACTGGAAGAAGTAGTGAAAAATTGGACTGATGGAAGGAACCATGTAACTCGTAGCCACGGTAAGCATATGCCAGAAATCATATTAAAAACTAAATGCCATAAAATTATCTATCAGATTGTAATAATAAAAAACTTATTTCAATAATATTTCTGTCTTGTATTATTATTTAAAGTGTTCAAGCTTTTAAAAAAAACACCTTTCACTATGAGGAATTTCGACTTCCCAAGGTTACAATCGCAAGGGATCGAGTCTCACTTAATTTTTTAAGAAGTGTACTGTCGCCAGAATCAAATATTGAACACCAGTAGCTACAATACCAAAAGGCTATAACGAATGCCGATTCTGATGTGCTGGATTTCACTCGACCATCATCGACCAGTGACGGCACGCTCACGAGGAGGGACTTAAGCTGCTCACAAGCTGTATGAGTACAAAAGCAGAGACGAATGCCGGCTTCTCAGGAGGAGAAAGAAGGAGCTTAAGAAGCGCACGGTCGAGAAAATTGAGAGATTCTACTCCAGAAATGAGATTCGGAAGTTTGACGAATAGGCAAAAATAACATCCCAAAACACACTCAAACCTTGAATCGAAGATCGTAATAGAGTCCCAGTTGATGCTGAGGATTTGGAAAGAGCGTTTCTGCTCTAGAACGTCAGCAGTGTTTGTCCAATCCTCACGAAAAAAAAACCCTCTTAAGTGCACTAAATACAGAGGCATAAGTCTTCTTCACGTGCCTATATCGCCATATTATCTGAACGCCTAAAGCTTTTCGTCGACAACTCAATAATCCAAAACTCCCGCGCACCCTTTTCGTCCAATTACTCGCATACGTCGACGATATTAATATAATCGGAAGAAAGCAGTGTAGAGTAGTACAATACATAAAGTAAGCACCAAAGAATCAAACAACTGGCACGTGTTGCAAAGCGAAAGGACGCCAAACTCCACTTCTAATTGTGTCTATGTCTTACATTAAGGGTGAATCAGTAGAGACCAAACACATCTACATATGTTGACGCACGCCATTGGAAAAGCATCACAAAAGCAGGTCATACTAAGCTAAAGTGGCACTTAATTACGTGCTATATCATAGGTAGATACTCGTAGTTTTCTATAAGTGAGCACCAGTTAAAAACCAGGGAATAGCAAAACTGCGAAGAATGTCTTCAAATTCCATAAATCGAGAATTAGGTCCATGAAAATCTGCACAATGCTCAAGCCAAATTCGATCCTACGTAGCATATGTCTCAACTATTTTAAATGAAGCGCCATCCGACACCTTTAACTTATACTGTCTTTCAGGTTTACGATCCTATCATATACACAAACCAGATTAATTTGGATGATGGTTATTTGTTCAAAAGGAATTTGTGTCATTCGAAAGAATACCTGTTTGCCTCCCCCCTTGACTTGACACTTGACTTGCGTTGTCGAGGTATTTTCAAAACATTTCCAAGACAAAGAGTTGGGTTCATAGGTAACCATCATCCACTTTGAATAGTCCAATCAGTCTGACAGCGGCAGTTGGTCGACAGTACATATAGGTAGTCTTCGACATCATTTCAATAATTTTTTTCGTTTCAACCAAAGGAATTGTAATACATTTGCAGTCAATATAACGGTGCGCACTCTAGCAATAAAAATCCTAAATAAGCCCGTTGAGTGTATTAATAAACAATAGCAGATTCTGGGAACTGTTTGGATTTAATCCTCCTTGCACCAGACTTAAACTAAACCTGAACTTCAGTTTTCTGCGAAATATCTGATTAGAGTCTCTGACCCGCACATACTCTCATTTCTTTACGTCCTCAGAAGAAAAGTAATGAGAACCTTTGAAACATTTTTTCTAATTTTGCAATAATAAGATTCGAACCCCAATACACCAAATCCGAAATCAAAACACAGACCAATTATCCACTAAACATACATTTTTATGTTCTCCAACTAAAGGACTTACCAAAATCATGTCCCTTGTCATATGTACAACACACACTCCTGAAACAGTTTCTCCTCGCAACCGAATATTTCTTCTTTTTTTTATACGAGTATTCCCCTTACTCAACTTCTTTACATTTCGACTAACCGCCAAGGTAATCACTTTTAACAAACAAACAAAAGGAAACCACTGAGCACACGTGTCTCACTGCACAAAGGTATTTTTAATAGGAAATTATATTTGTTTTCAAAAGGAAAGGAAGGGAAGAGGCACAAACTCATACGCTAATGTGTGGATAACAAAAAAAAAACTGAACACCCTTTGAAATTTTGAGTTCATTCCAAAGTCTCATAAAATCCTCCAAACTCAAAGACCATAAATCGATGGATATGGATGTTTATACAATTCCTTGACCCCAAAAGGTATTTTCAAATTTTTAATCGAAATGGATGCATATGCGAGAAAATGCGAATAATGGAAATTGGAAAACCAATTCTATTTGATAAAGGAAGACGAAACTGTGGGGATTCTTGCTTTGCCAAGAATCCATTCCTTCGGCCATGAAGCATTTTATTAAATATTTTAGCCCCACACCGGATTAGTCTACAATTGAATTAGCTGAGAGATTGCTAACATACACGACTGATAAAGGCTTAGGAAGCCTTAAAAATCATTATGTTTCCAACCTGCTTCTGAGCATCGAAGGTCAGGTAGACCTTGTGGATTTTTCTGAAAACACCGGTCGTTCATTTTTGACGAATTTGTACGGCTATTCAATTAAGTTAAACTGGAGCAGAAACTTGCGTCGTTAATCTACAAGTAAAAAACCTGACAACCTTATCTCAAATGTAAAAAATGTTTATTAGAAATTGCCGACTTACGAGTACAAAGTGAAAAGTTTTACGGGCCGGAATAATAGTTTTCGAGCAGATGGGATTGAGTGATGCAACTTCCTTATGTATTGTTTGTTTACAATCTGCCTCAGGAAAATTGGCATTTGGGTTCAGAATGGGACAAATAGATTCAAGATAACAAACGCACGATTTTGGTGATCCCGGGGTCGTTCTTTTTGCCGAAAAATTAGAGTTTCCCCATTTTACGAAGGAGGTAGCTATCTTATTGGGCAAGTCATGCCGATTGCGTGGATATACAATCTGTCCATCACAGGCCATTACTTTGATGTAGGGAGCTGTTTTTAGGGCGACTGGAATCCGCTCAAAACTCACGATTTTGGTGATCCCGGGGTCACCGTTTTTGCCGAAAAATTTGAGTTTTCTCATTCTACTAAGAGGGTAGCTATCTTATTGGGCAAGTCATGCCGATTGCATGTATATACAATCTGTTCATCACAGGCCATTACTTTGATGTAGGGAGCTGTTTTTAGGGCGGCTGGGATAAGCTCAAAATTAACGATTTTGGTGACCCCGGGGTCACCGTTTTTGCCGAAAAATGAGAGTTTTCAATTTTTACGAAGAGGGTTGCTATCTTATTGGGTAAGTCATGCCGATTGCGTGGATATACAATCTGTTCATCACAGACCATTACTTTGATGTAGGGATACGTTTTTAGGGCGACTGGTATGCGCTCAAAACTCACGATTTTGGTGACCCCGGGGTCGTCGTTTTTGCCGAAAAATGAGAGTTTTCCCATTTTACGAAGAGGGTAGCTCTCTTATTAGGCAAGTCATGCCGATTACGTGGATATACAATCTGTCCATCACAGGCCATTACTTTGATGTAGGGATCCGTTTTTAGGGCGGCTGGACTACGCTTGAAGTTCACATTTTGACAGGGACATGGCACATTACATTGTAAGCCCCGGACTGAAATCACAAATACCATAAAACCTATTTAAAATCGATCAAATGCTTTCAAGGGTTTTCAAGAATATCCTCTCAAAAATCCGCAAGCTCAAAATTAATTTCGAAAAATCTGCTCTTCGACATTTAAAATCTCTGGGTATCTCCCGGCATCTATGACATCAAATGAACTTAACAATCTGATTGACCTCGAGTTGAAGGTGATGTTCCTCGACTTCTTCTGTAAACACTAGGCAATGATTGACTCATGGCCACTTTGGATGTAATACACGGTTCTGAAAATGGATCCGAGAGAAGCTTAAAGCTCCCGCACAATGATGCAGATGTGTTCTAAATTTAACTTGCACCCAGAAGGCCACTATGAATGAAAGACCCACCATAGATACATTCAAACATCTGCACTGCACTCTAACACCACGAAGGCACATAAACCGAAGCAAAACACATCAAGTAAGGTTACTTACGGTCCCTGACCTACTATCGGCGTCCACAAATGAATGACGTATACCAGAGCTCACGTCACCGGGTGATGACAACAACCATCTAGAGTGAGGTTATATTCAAATCCACATGCAGGCTTCATAGTTCCAAAAAAAAGTATGAAACACCGCACATTCGTTGATATATACTAACGGTAACCCGGCACTAGACGCGGTAAGTGTCATTGAAACAGCAAGTAGCGATTAATTGAGTAAACCCATCGAAGTGTCCTTCAGCAGGACATGAGAGACACTATAATAGAATAGAGCGAAGGTATATATGTGCATGTGTTTGAGGTGTTGTGAATATTAAAATTTCAAATGACAAAATCATGCTTCCTTAATGATTCTAACGGCCTTTACGTCAACTTAAGGACACTTTGCTCATTGCATGCCATTTCACGTAAACAACATCAGGACTCGTTTAGACTTTAAGATCATAATACCGGAATCCTGTTCCTTACTTTCGTCTCATCCATTCAATGTTCGCATATTGTGTACTCGTATTCATATGAGGACTACCGCGGTGCTAGTAGCAATTAATGTTAGAACAGAGCGGGAAACAGGAAACTCGAAAGACTTTATCTTAGGGGTGGCACACTGTTGGTGGTACCCATATTGGGGGTGTTGTACTTCCATTGGGTCACTGGGTCAGCACGATAGATAGCAATGGGGAAGCTTCTCAGCACTAGGGTAAGATTTATGGGTGAAAAGTTGTCCTTGTGCGCTCTAGCTGTATGCCATTTCGAGTCAAGTTTTGATGACTTGGTCAGTTTTTCAGAGCAAAGCCAGTACAAGGACGCAAACCGACACATTAAAAGGATTGTGAAATGGCGTTGTAACGCATTTTTAAGGACAACAGATCAATGCTTCTCTGGAATGCGTATAACATGAAATTGTACTGGATACGAGCAGAATTGTGGGCATAAGGGCGGATGCAAGCACAACTACTCAATTTATCCTGTACAGTGCATGAGAGAAAGAGACTGTGTAGGTCATGTTAAAGGTGAAGCGTCAAGGCGTGCATAAAGGATTCAGCCGAGTAAAATCCTTTGGAATTTGTTATGACTAATTTTTGCTTGTGGTTGTTCCAACGATTGGATATTAGGTCATAAGAATGTATGTTAAGGCCAATGACTAGTGCGTAATGTGTTAATGCTGATAGACATGGTCTAATCATTGATTGGGTTCAAGAATAACTATCCGCGTATGGGCATAATTTCTTGGAGGTCGTTCATGTCGTGTTTTAAGTTGAAAGAGACGATTTTACACAGACCATCGTTAGCTCCTTTTACCCGTTGCCTATCATTACTCACTAAGTATTCATTCGGTTGAAGAATGAGTAAGAGAAACATTTTGGAACTACCTAAAGAACTGCTCCTAATTAATAACTTTAAGAACACTTTTGAAGAAGATAAAATTAAACTAAATAACCACTTGGCACTGGTACTGCTGTCGGTTTTTTTCCTGATGGTATGTCTGATCTATATCCATTTGCTTCCCTTAATCTCTATCGCAATTGGTTCCTTTCTTGTCATTTACAACAGATCCATGTTCCTGATGATGTTTGGCCAGAATATTCGACGGAGACATTTGTTGATGAATACCTGAAGTTTCTGTATGATGTTGTTGGAAATCAACCAGGTTTAACTGCCATATATCAGTATTGACTTGATACATGAGTTGAATATTCCGAGCTTCGTGTTTCTGGAAATCTGGGAACTCCTCCATATTGGTCGTAACTGGCCGAATGCTGGTCTTGCTTTTCGAAGTCATCAACGTAGCCGTCTGTTGTTATTTTACTACCTAGATAGCCGAAGCTATCTACATATTCGACGGGGTTTCCTTCAATGTTAATGTCTCCTCAGTTGCAGGTGTTAATCCTCGTGGCCTTAGTCTTCTGGATATTTATCTCCAATCCGGCGCATCGTGCGAGGTGTTCTAATTTAACTTGGATGTCACTGAGCTTGTGTGATAGAAGACAAATATCGTCCGCATAGTCTAAGTCCTCGAGTTGTCGTGTGAGACTCCAAATTATTCCACTTTTCTGCGCGCAGACTTCTCTCATAATTTCATCCAGGACAATTGTGAACAGTTGAGGTAAGAGTGGACATCCTGGCTTTACTCCTGTATTTGTAGTGAAAGAGTCACTGATGAATCCATTATGCAGTACCGCGAGTTCCGAATCTTAGTACATTGCTCTGATGATGTTAATTATTTTTTGGGGTACTACTTTCTTACTTACTGCTCTCCATATTGCAACTCCTTTGATGGAGCCAAGGCCTTCTGGAAATCGATAAACATCAGGTATAGAGGTGTACGCCATTCTGTAGACTGCTCAACTATTATGCGAAGAGTGTTGACTTGGTCTACGCAGCTTCTATGTGGGCGGAAGCCAGCCTGTTAATTTCTTAGATTTCCTTCGATTTTGTTTTGAAGTCTTCCTTGGAAGATTGTTGCAAGTATCTTGTATATGGAGTTAATTAGAGTTATTCCTCTCCAGGTGCTGCATTCTTTCAGGTCGCCCTTCTTTGGTAAGTTCACGATTATGCCTATCTTCCAAGATGAGGGTAGTCTTTCTTCTTCCCATGTCTCTCTGATGAGAGGGTATAGAAGTTCTTCTGATGATCTGCTCTCAGCGCGTAGCAATTCGGCTGTGATACAATCCTCGCCCGCTGCTTTGTTACACTTCATTTTAAGTTGTTGTCTGTGTGGCTGTTTGTTTCATCGTCATACCTTATTCCGTTGTTGTCATCTACGATATTGATAATTTCTTCGAAATGTTCCCTCAATCTTTCAGTTTGGGCATTTATGTTCGCTAATAGCTCGCCGTTGCGGTCTTTGACTGGTTGGTTCCTGTTACACTTGCGATTTCCTAGACATTTTATTATAATAATGTTGATGTCTTCTCTAGTACGTCGTTCACTAGTTCGTTTCTTGTAGGTACAATTTGGAGTTGTTGGAGGTCTACACATCTTCTTCTTCTATGTCTGGTTGTTTTTTGTGCTTTCAACTTGATCTTAAATTCACCAGCCTCCTGGTGACGTCCAGGTGTACTTGTGTATATCTTGTGGTGCCGCCGATTACTAGTTGAAATGTTTGACACACGAGTAATTCGACTAATCTCTCTCTATTGTTGTTTCGGACTCCACAAAGGGACACACAATAAAGGTAAGAAAATCGCCTTCTTTGTGGAAAAAGATCTGCGCGATCGGATATGTGAAAGGATATTTTCCAGCCCCAGTCCTCTGAAGTTGCACCATGTATGTTTCAAGACAAGCACCACTGCGTCTGTGCAATGAAGGCCAGAATTTATTTCTATTTAAAATAGGAGGAATCTATAACATTGGTCAGTGTTCTGATTTATTCCTGTTAGTGCGGTTTTAAGACTAGTAAGCCCACAGCCGATCAAATATTTTCACACTACAGCAGATACTAAAAAGGAACTAACAAGACCATAACAAAGCTCTACTTTCTTCTTTAGAACCAACTCTTATAACAGAAACTGGTGGTATGTTGAGTAATATCTTAGATGAGGCGCTGCTGCTACCTTTGGTAACTTCAAGTCGCCTGGCACCGATGGCATATGTCTAGTTGTTACACATACGTTGACAAAGTGAGGAAAAGTCTAAAGTGACCCTTGACTTCAAGCTTGCCACTGACATACACGCCGAACCCATGAAGAACACTTAGAGTTCTAATCATACCTACAATCTGAAAATGGTCGAGCTTCATGTATGCAAAACTGCTTCTCAAATGCATTCTCTGTCCAAATGGAACTATTTTACGCAGTAAATCGACTTAAAAATCTGAACAAAATTGAAGGTGCACCACTTCTAAAAAACCGGTCTGTCTCGGCTGCATTAGGGCTTTCCCTAGCACGTGTAGGTCTGTTATGGATGGATGACACTGATGAATCTCCTGTCCTTGAAATTCATTGTATGGGCCACCTATCTAAATTTGTTCGATGCCTTTGCGCATTGCCTCTCTTCTGGCTCTGATCTTATGGATTTGACGTCAGATGCGTCATAATTCCTGGTGCTAAACCAACTTTCCCAAATCTTAAGAAGGATTTCAAACCGAATTTAAGCCAGGAAAGGATCCAGATCTAATAAAGAGTACAGTGCTGGTGCCTTTTTGGTAGACGACAACTTCAATGGGACGAAGTGTATGCATCTATTGTCATAGGCCATACTGAACCACCCCGCAATCTGAAATTTGTTCGGTAATCTACTCGAAAAACTCGATTCATTGGGTTTTGACTAAGCCTCAAGGTTTACTTTAACCTAAGTCCTTTCATACCTTCACATAACTGGGCATTGTACTTCCTCCATAGCAACGTGAATGCTGCTTGTAATATGATCACAGATACTCTTGTCTTTCGCATCTTCATTGGACCAAACGAAAAGGTCTGGTTAGACTCGAGATGTAAAGAGTCTGTAAGGGTTTGAAAAATATTTTTTTTCAGTCCTATCCGATAGATAAAGGAAAGTTAAAATTAGCCAGTAATGACTGCGAAGTTCTTTGGCGTGTAAAATTTGAATGCATCCAAAACCGGAAACAAAAAATACTATAATGTACAACATTCCACTTGTCAGCTCTTTGGCCAAAGCCAATATACTTTCTGCATGCTTTGCGGTCACCTTAACACTTCCAGATAGTTGCTTGTCTCCGCCTACACTTAAGTGCACCGAATCTTCAATAGAACGAATCGTCCACTTTCGCACTCGTGAAGTAGTAATAATAGTTAAAGTTCTTATCATTCAGAGATCCCCTGGTCCAAATGGTATATCTCCCTTTCTTCTGAAGAGGTGTCCGCTCTTTAGGACCCTTTGCGAGCATTTGTCCAGCCCGTCCGTGGAAGAGGCGAATCTTCTTCCCCCTACTCCTACAGACCCATTGCACTTACATCCGCTCATTCCGAGGTCATGGAAATGCTGATTAACCCTCAGCTCATGAAATTTCTTAAAACACGAGAAGTTTTCAATGACCATCAGTACGGCTTCCGTAACAACAGCTCCACTGGTGATTTCATGGCATGTCCTATCGAAAACAGGAACCAAAGCATGCAACAATCTGGCGAAAGCAAGACAGAGTTTGACATCAAGCTCTTCTGATGCAATTGGGATCGATGGTCTTCTTCAATGGTCCTTCGGAACGTTCAGTTCAAGTTGTATTGGGTGGTTTTTAGTCTGGTATTCATAAAATAAGTACTCATGTGCCGCAGGGCTTTGTTATAACTCCGACATTCTTTTTTGCTTTCATCAAAAATCTTCTGTTTCCTACTTCTAATCCAATATATTCCTATGCTGACGGTAATACAACGCCTCCTGCATACAGTTGGAATGCACCTATTGCGAAGCGAACTTCATTAAATGGTTTAAATTGTGCACCGAACACGATATTACCCTGATAGACAACAATGTAGAATTTTTAAAGAAGATCCTTTAGAAACTTTCGGTGAAGATCGACCTATCAACCCATGTCACTTTCAGAGAAAGAGCACCAAGAACACATTCCAGACTCTTGAACATTTTCAAAGCTAGAGATCAGATTTTCTGATTAGATTACTAACCGTATAGAACAGAAGGAAATCCGGATTGCACTTTGTGCGATCTATGTACTAAGGAACACATTTATCACTTTATTGGAATATGTTCCATACTTAATGCTTTCAGGAGAATTTACTAAACAGAGTGTCCTAGCGAGTTATCTGAAAACTGCTCAAAATATTGGTACCAAAAACAGGATAGACCATTTCAAATACTGTTATATTAAATTCTCTGGCTTATCCTGAAGATGATGGCGATGGCGCGGTAGTTAGCTCATTGGACTATCACGCAGACAGTCTGGGTTCGATTCCTTGCTGGGTCACCATCAATTTTTCTAATCGCCATCATCCTTTTGGCGGGCAATGGCAAACCTCCGAAAGTAAAAAATTGCCTACGAAAAAGCTTCTAAGAGTGCCGTTCGGACACGGCGATAAACCGTAGGCCCCGCTCAGATGTGACAAAAAAAAAAACATGAGCAACAGAAATGAGTGTCAAGAAGCTAGGCCATGGCCCATACCGGGCTGCCAGCGCCACAGTGTGTGTGTGTGTCTGGCTTATCCTGAAACCATAGGCCTGTTTTGTCGAATTTTCCAAGGTAGAAGGTCTTACAGAACCGTCATATCTAAGAATTTGTTGAATTTGAGAAAGCTGTTGTATTTTTCGCTTCAGAGCTACCTGGAAATTTTTAATTACCCCCGACTTCACGATCTTCATAGGGATGGAATCGTTTGCTGTCTGAAAGTCTACTTATACTACAGTATCCTTTGGAGTACACCATAAAATCGGATCCTGTAGCAGCCTGACAAATAACCAAGACTTGAAAACTGTTACAATGTGTACATGTCCACGATAATCCCACAAGGTGGCATACTCCTAGGTCAGGCTGGAACATAAGCTCCAGGGGCACCTGACCTTCTATGTTGCCAGAATATAGCTTCCGGTCGAGCTTCGAAACCTTGCGATCACTTGCAGTAAGATACCTTACAGTTAGGGTCTGGCAGCTTTTTGTATGAACAGATTTCTTAACTATTTTAAGGCTTCACCAGCTCATTCCCTACTGCGTCTTCTATTGAATATTTCTCTTGAAAAACGCTACGGTCAGTGAAAACTTCACTGACATTGTAGGCCTCACGGTCAAAGAATATCCCCACAGCCTGCAAGTCCCTATCATCTCAGGAATTTGGACACTCGCATAGAACATGCAGCCAATCCTCAGTTGGATCCACACAACCAGCTCGCCACCCCCCTAAGCCCTCTTTTATTCGAAAATGCGTTAACAAAAAGCCCAGACTGAGGGTAAAGCTCCGTTCGGGAAACTAGGTACAGCGCATGCGTTAAGCTAGGTTTTACGCTCCCTCAAGGATAGGCCGTCCACTTCTCGCTTGTTTAGAGGGAAACCTTTCTGATCTTGAAAGCTATACCACGATGTATTGCTCCAGATCAAGTGGTGGCACTCCCATCAATACTCGCATTGCCACTGTAAAGACAGGGCGGCACACAGATAAGCAACCAATCAAGGCTACTCTTTGACAAGCCAAAATCCAACGGCGGCCATCTAAATACGTATGCCCGTTGTACCATGCTAATGTTCCACATGTTGCATAAGCAACAAAGAGGCCGTCGTATACTCTACGAACAGAACGCCTGTTAAGCCCCCATTCAGATCGCAGAATGCGCCTTACCTGGCCTACAGTGCACAACATGCGTTTGTTCATTTGAACAAGATGACTTATGCATTTCATTCGCTCACCCAATGTAATGCCTAGATGTCTAACCTCAGTCACGTATCTAGTGCCAACGCCGTTCATACGAATCAGAGAAGTCGTTCTTGTACTAAATCTGCCCTTAAACAACATTGAAGTCGTCTTCTCTTGTGGCACTCTTACCCCAACGCTTCAGTAACGACTGAGAGAGTTCTTTCTCCTAATAGTTCCACAAGATGCCTAGACTTGCCCTCGAGGAAAAGGAGTAGCACACACAGAAATCGTCCAATCGCCGTAGAAGCGGAGCCATCATCAGGTTCCACATAAGTATAAGGCCCCCATATAGAACCTATGGATGCTATTATGTGCATTAACCACACTCGCTCTTCTACCAGAAAAATAGCTTCCCCAAAGCTCAATTTCCTGGCAGCCCAACTCTCTCAACCTGGTAAATATTCTTTGCCAGTTCAAGCAATCGAAGGCACCTTGCTCACCTGCTGCGTCCTCAACACGCTTGCCTTTCGTAAAGCCGAATTAGAAATGGACATTGGTCCCGTCATATTCTCAGAAATCCTTTTCAACACTTTCCCAAGTACCTGAAGCACGCTGATACCCCGATATGATCTAGGATCAGACCTATTGGGGGGAACTTCAAGAAAACGACCACCCTTGCCTCGCTCCAATCCTGGGGGAAGTAGTTACAGGCAATGCATTTGCTATAAAGACACAGCAGGATTCTTCACTTTGCATATTCCATTTTTGAAGGATCGACTACAGTAAAGTATCAATCAAGCTCAAGTTGCCCAATAACCCAAATAACACTGTTTTCGACTCTTAATTCACAAGACACGCAAAACATTTGCATTGCAGCACAGTATTCCCTGACAAAATGGTGATCCAACATCCATTCATTCAGGAGTCGGTTCAATTTATATGTAATTTTCCAGGAAGCGTAAAATTAGTCTAAAACAGCTTTCCCTTGAAATCCTTACTTGGTTGTTCTAACTTACCCAGCTTTTAGAACACACTCCAAGAGATGTCTACGTGCCATTTCGCAAGGACACTACTGCCTAAAGCTATTCATGAAACATACGAGTACTTGCAGTACACCCGCGACAAAACAAAGGCGACTATCAAGGACTCTGCCAAATTAGATATAACAGAAAGCGAGAAAAAAAAATACAAAATAAACTACCACCCTGATCTCCAGAGTCAGTTTCCCATACCGGTGATAAGCAATAAGGATACAAACAACACTCACCACCCCTTATCCTAAATTTAGAATATTCCATTCAAACGACGCTTCTAAAAATAGACCATCCAACAATACCGATGGATAAGTATTGTGTATCCTTTCAATTCACCCCATTTGCACCCATCCTCCTTCAGCCATGCCACAGTTTCTTATAAAGCTCAACCGAAACTAGGGCAAATGTTTTCAACACTCGGTCAGTTGGTCTACTCTACAGGGTGTGCATAATCTAACCGAAATGGAACTTTTAACAATTGCGAGCAGTGGGTCTGGCTGGGTGTTGCCTGGATGAATGGAACAGATGATGAACAAGCGAGATCTCTGCGGCAACCTTGCAAGTGCGAGCATACATATCTACGAGTGTATACCTATAGTGCTTGTGTGAAATTCTTGCAAAAACAGTTACCAATATCCTTGTTTACTCAGATTAATGACGTCACTCTTCGCTGACGTCACTGGAATGCTGGTAAATGTCCTTTACTCTGGCATTTGGTTTAATTCACTTTTGCCGGGTACCTATAACATGCAAGACAAGCGCTGTATCTATAGGAGTACAAACACAGCCTCAGACATGAGTATCCAGTTTTATAAGTTCCACCAGGATGCAGCAGTAACAACAGAGAACTATCTAGAAAGAGGCTATAGGGTGTTATCAATCGTACGCATGTATGCCCATGTAGAAGTGCAAAAGGAAGGATAATGGAATTTATTTCAGAAACTAGGTCACAGACATTTCATCGATTTTCATCCGCCCTTAAGGGAATCGTTGACAGAGGGGAGGTGGGTGAGACAGCGCACATAGAGAGGTCGTTTTTTTGGAGAGTATTGGATTCTGGAATTTTGTTATTGGCAGTTAGTACCGGGCTGCTCAGTTATTTGTCAATGAAAACTGCTTTTCATCCCTAAGTTCCTTGATTTATTTTTTTTTTTTATTTCTCTTGCCATGTGTATATGTACCATATTTTTGTATTAAATCGATTTTGAGTACCGCGTCGCATCCACACCCTTTTGCAGTTTCATGGAAAGAATTCAGCATAAAGGACATTATCGTGATGTGCATGAGAAATGAGAGGAAATAGGTATCCTTGTTTATTGCCAAAGAGTGCTGCAAGCATCTAGTATAAATTTCGTAATTAACACACGCGACGGAGACAATTTGGAATTGAGGACTGACTACCAAAGACTGAGGACAAACATTGAAGGCTGCATGATGAAATTGTAAACGAAAAATTAGCATAAAGCTATTTTTACACAAGCCAAGGCTATTTAAGGAACAGCACCATTAAAAGGGATCATTTCGCCAAAAATAGGAGATTTGAGAAAGGAAACGCTTTAAATCGTTGAAATTGAGTTGAAATTGAAAACCGGAAGTAAGGCTAATAGATAAAAAAAGGAATTGTGTGTACGCTTTGCGGGAAATTCTTAATTAGGAAACATGCTCTCCTTACCTACTCGTTGGGAACATGAGTACTCTTAGGGATTCGCGTGTTAGAAGCATTGGTTGACAACAACTATTTATTTTTAGGAAGTTCTGTGGGTGTGGATTCTTCTCTTGGATACCCCAAATTAATTTGTAAGGCTTACCCAAAAGGAGAGGATGTTTTGTTCTTAATTTGCTTCAATCATTCACGATTCTCTGGAAGGAAGAAGGATTTTATATCTTTGAGGAATTCACGGTGACCTTTGGACATCATTGAATCTTTTGAGTGACCAAAGCGTGCCCCATTAAAAATATCCATCAAAGGCATTTTGAGTGCACCCGAATCGAAACATTTCTTTGCGAAATGTTTAATCTGCATCAGTTGGGGCTTTGTAGACATGCGACTACTTCCATCATGCAGTGTACTCATTTGAGGAAAAGGTGGAAGGTCACCCTTAAGTCCAGAATTAAATTTCGCTTGTCGAAGAACACATGATGTGCGAGTGTGGCGCAACTGTGCGTTATTTCATGGAAAATACAAAGAGTAAATTATTGCACCAAATGGTGCGGCACGCACATACCCACAACATCAGGGATATTGTTTCAAAATATGGTAATAAGCAAATATCTAGTAAATGTTGATTAAAACGAAATGCAATTCCGAAATGGGTCTTTCTGTTTTTTTTCCGAATAAGTGAGCGTGAGCAGTACTAAGTCTTTTTAAAAATTTACAGAAATATTTCAGCGCTATAAGTTCAAAGCCGACCTTTGACCCGGAAAACAGTTTCTCAACAAAAGAGCGATTTATTTTACAGACAAAAATATCAAATTATGGGCCAACGAAGCGCTCACATCCCCGAACGGGTTACTGGCCTTGGTCTAGCCGACCTCTCAATATCAATAATGTAACTGACCTTCTAGGTTAGGGTTTGGGGTAACTGCTGGCCATGGAAAAAAAACGAAACTTACGAAACAGAAACAAGCCTCTGATACGGACGGATCCACTGTTGATAACCCATGCAAACAAATTAATGTTAATGTTAAGAATGGAATGTTAGGTCCGGTAATGGGCCACGTGCAGCCGAATAGCTAGCGGAGGCCTTCGACTGATACAATCTACTACGGCGATTATTATAGACGTATAATTGCCAGCATCAATACATCCAAATGAATTTGTGGTTGAATGCGGGCTGGAGTTTCCGGCATGTCAACGAGCGCCTTGTAACAATTCGTATAAAAGCTAATGCTATCAACATAAGCTTATATGCGCAAGCCCCTCAGAGAAAAAAGATGAAAACACCAAAGATACTATATAAGCTCTTAAACAAGACCTACGAGCAATGCTCCAGCTATGTCATTAAAATTGTTCTCGGCGATTTTAATGCAAAACTAGGAAGAGAGAGTATCTTTGGTTCCAAGGAGCCAACATCGACTCCAACCATCAACTTGTTGTAGCAAAGTTACGGTTGCGGATATCCCGCACAGCGCTAAGACCAGCTAAAACTGTGACATCGTGGTAGAATCGCAGTCGATGCTGAAGATTTGGAATGACCATTTCTGCAGACTATACAACGGCGATGACGAAACAAATACCGCTGTCAAGCGGTATGTAGACCAACAATTCCGTGCACCCGACCTGGATGCAGTGAAGATAGCAATATCTCCAACAAAGCTGCTGGAGTGGACGGCCTGACTGCTGTGCTCTTCAAAGCGGCAGGTAATGACTTGGTTAGGAGCGTACAAAAACTCATTTTTCAAAAATGGTCGAACGAATGTATGTCCGATGAATTAAACTTCAGCATTGCTTGCCTGATCGCCAACAAATGGGAGCCTATGAACTGCACCACCTACAGAAACATCAGTCTTCTTAACATCGCATACAAGATCTTATCTGCCGTACTGTGCGAACGCAGCATATATTTTTCGATTTTAAGGCCGCGTGTGACAGCATCTATAAAGACGAGCTATACAGAGCAATGTCTTCTTTTGGCATCCATGCCAAACACGTCCATCTGTGCAGGATGACGATGGAGAATGTACGCTGCTCCATCAATGTCGATAAACATCTCACCGAGACCTGTCATGTCAAAAAAGGATTTAGACAAGGCGATGCGCTGTCATGCGATTTCTTCAACATCATTCTTAAAAGAGTAATGCAAAACTCACGCTCCGCTATTAATTCAGGCCACGACACCAGCGCTGAGGTCAAACAAAGAATAACTCTTGCCAATTTCGGCTAAGAAGGCAATTGACTAGCAAAGCCCCCTCTCGAACAACAAAAGTTATCCTATATAAGACCTTAATAATCCTAGTCTTACTCTATGGCACGGAGGCATGGAGGTTATCTGGAATGAGTGGGAGTGCTCCTAGCTATTTTGAGACGGATTTTGCGTGATTTTCATTGAAGGTATAATGACGAATTATACGGGCTGTACAGCTAGCTAAAGATCGAGCTAGAACTGCAGCGTCAATCTTATCAAGTAAATAAGTTGACATCGGACTTGCAACAATTCGCGCTTATTTTTACAAGGTTAAGCAAAAAATTATGGAACCTATTCCAATTTAATGGATCGAGGAACAACGCGTTAATCGTGGATAGACTCACGTCCTGCTTCAATGGAAGGCGTTTTATATTCCATTTGTAACCATCCAAATATGAGTCTTAGGCGACTAAGTAGACATTGTGCTCTATTCAGGGCTTACATGTGGAGAATTCTCCATTCAGAAGACATGTATGCATCCCATCACATACCTCTACGAGAGATACAACCGCCGATTTAGAAGAGCCTTTGCAATTCTGCAATTTAAACACTTTCCGGAAGTCAACCTTACGGGCCGTTTTAAAGGTTTGGAAATAATTGTACGTTACTCTTTAATTGCTTTTGCGAACTGTTCTTGTGTTTTGGTCGAGTCCTCATTTTATAATGACAAGAGATCTTTTGTCGATGCCAAAATCACCACATTTGAAACGAACAAACCAACTTTCACAAGTTCTTTGAGTTAAAGCATGTTCACCATAAACTTGGATTAATAAGCGATGACTTTCAACAGCAGTTTTCTGTGCAAAAAAAATAGTGTAAATATTATATATTTATTATTTGGCACAAAATTCGACGTTTTCAAGGCGACAAAAAATAATATTTGTACAAAAACAATCACAATCTGAGTTTTCTTGACAGATGTTTACCCTCCAAACCCAAAACATCATTAATGCTATCATTGACACAAACCATACATAATGGTAAAGTAATTCGGAACTTGCCTTCAAATAGATCAGTTATGTTCTTACTAATAATAGGTTTCGTTACGTGATAAGAAAAATGTCAAGCCTTGCGTATGTGCTATCGAGAAGTGTGGTGTGTGAATTCACTATTGCCTTAGCTAAAATAGACACTAATTTGACATTTGCGACGGGCTCAGCTAATTGTCTTTTTATTTTCTGTGTCACAACGAGTCGAGTCACAATGTCTGAGACAGGGTGCATCTGATATATCCTTGCTGGACACCGCTGCAATAAAGGAAGACGCTCGTCTTTTATCTTAAATGTTTGGCATTGCACTGGATCGCCCAATTTTGTCTTTATTGCAGCCTAGTTAAATAGTTGGTACTCATTACTAGCGTTGCTGTCTACATTCTCAAATGCATAAGTCCTGTTTATGTATTGCAATCGTTTGGGGATTCTAACATTGATTTCTTGGAATGCTTGTGTGATTTGGTATACAGACCTGTTTTCTATTCTTTAACATTTTTCGCCCTCTACAACGATGTTGGAATATGTGGTCATTTTAAGTGCAGACTACTTTGTGAAGAAACTTCAGGAACATTCCGTTCACATATCAGTATGCTCGATCTGGTGCACTTTACTCACCATGACCCTACCTTATTAGACGTCTTTCTTACAAATTACTCCAGCAAATGTAAAATAACTCCAGCAAATGTAAAGTAACTCCAGCAAATGTCACATCTGCCTTGAATTTAGAGACATCAAAGCATTAATTTAGCTAATATTGGTAGCGGATATATTCTTTGCATTCTGCGGATACAAAAGTAATCCTTTTGCTAGAAGTCCGTTATTTATATAAATAACTTGGGTAAAAACAAGTCTGAGATATATAGCTTATAGACGATGGAAACAATTTAAATTACCTGAGTAAGTTTAGGCACAAAGATCGTATAAAAATAAGACCAGCCAAAATGTCAGATTTTACTCCAAAAGACTAGGTACAGGCTCACATCCAAGAATACAAGAATAATACCTAGTCAAATGTCAAATCATCAATACTGGTACACAACTGAACTCACTCATTACGAATGCAACACTGGGCGCATCCATTTCGTATTGATTGTGATTTGGCAGTTGATATTTATGCTTCATTGCGACGTAAGAAATGTTTGACATTAACTGCTTACAATCATGGAATGGGGCGACATCGAAATCGTATTGTTGTAGTTGGCCTACTTAAATGCAACATGGATAAAGGCGATATCTTTAGGACGTTGTGACCGCTTGAAATCACTCGCAATTTTATGTATCGTGCTGTGAAGTTGTTTGAGGATACTAGTGGAGTACGAGACCGTTAAAGATCCGGCCGTCCGGGCACTGTGAAAACTCCGAAAGCGATCAAGGCCGTGAAGAAACGAGTCGATCGAAAACTGCTGCGAAAACAGAAAATCTTGTCGGGGGAAATGCAAATTTCGCAAAAATCCATGTCTCTCGAAGACTAGTGGCTACCCTGCCAAAAAGCCATCTGGGATGCCGCTTCTGATAAGCTGAGTTTCACTTGACCAAAACAACGAAACCCCTGGTTTGATGACGAGTGCCCGCAAGCACGAGCATTCACCAACTCATCTCTAATATATGGTCGGACGATATTATGCTCGATGAAATGAAACTTTGTCCGATCCTCAAGAAAGGAGACCCTCATAACTGCGCCATCTACAGAGGCATAGCATATTGGGTGAACGGCTAAAGTCGTTCTTCAACAGCCTGATTAGACCATATCAGTGTAGCTTCAAGCCCAAATATTGAAACTACGGCAGATCTTAGAGAGAACCCTTAAGCATCAGATCGATGCAGACCTATTAATCGATTCATCGGCCACATATGACAACATCTATAGAGGTCAGTTCTTGCATCTCTGCCGAACGAGGTCGATAAACACCTCACCGAAACCTTCGATGTCAAAAAAGGGATTTAGAGTAGGCGATGCGGTGTCATGCGAGATCCTCAGCATCATTCTTGAATGAATAGTGCAGAACTCACTCGCAAACCCAAGAGGCACAATCTTTCAAAAGTCCATCCAATTACACACATACGCCGACGATTTTGACATTATCGGAATAAAGCAGCGTGATGTCAGAGGGACTTTCGCAAGTAAGTCGGAAAACACACTGGAGTGGACAAGACGTCTTTTGTTGTCGAATCAGACAACAATCCATTGATTCTTATGAGTCAACACACGCCAAAGCATACGAGATGAAAAGATATGTTCCGGTTGCTGTGTGTGGAAATAAAAATTATCTTTTTGTTGAACAAAGACAAGATGTCGTTGTCCGCTCAGGTCTTTTTTTAGCCTAAGTAAGTAATAGCCTATCGGCAGCTGAGACCGGACTAGATGTGGAACTGATTCCATTGATCATCGACTTTGTATGTACCACAGTGTGGTATTCCCTTATCTAGTTCAGCTTTTCAACTATTTCACGAACAAATTTGAAATCAATCATACAGTGTCATTCATTTCATAGTTTCAAGTTGGTAACGCTGGCATTTGACACCTGCCAAACTCAGCTGTCATTTGAAGTGTCATAATATTAGTTGAACGTTTGCTATTTATAATAATGGATCGCTTTTTAATCGAACGACGCGTTGAAATTATTAAAACTTACCACAAAAGTGGTGACTCAAGCTTAGCCAGTTTTTGCTCATTACGCGATGATTATGGTCGTCATAATCGACCGACTACGCAAACAATCGGTAGAATTGTGAAGAAATTTGAAGAGAGTCGAAGCGTTACTGATGTCGTAAGGCCTGTGCATCATCGTAATGTACGCTCAGTCGAAAATATTGCTGCTGTAAATGCAAGTGTTGCTAATGATCCGAATTTATCGATTTCTTGGCGTTTGCAGCAATTGAACGTGTCGTACCCCTCACTATGGTGTATATTGCATTTGAATTTGCATCTCCATCCTTATAAAGTTCAACTTATGCAACAATTGAAGCCTGCTGACCATACACAACGCCGTAAATACGCTTCTTTCCAACAACATTTTCTTCAGTGATGAGGCACATTTCTCACTCGGTGGGTATGTAAACAAACAAAATTGCCGCATATGGGGCTCAGAAAACCCACAAGTGATCGAAGAGGTGCCGTTACATCCAAACAAAGTGACTGTTTGGTGTGCTCTATGGTCGAAAAGTGTCATTGGTCCGTATTTCTTCCAAGATGCCAATGGGCGGACGGTTACAGTCAATTCGGAGTCATATGGTCGAATGATAACCGATTTTTTTCGGCCGGTGATTGAAGATCATGACTTGGATAATATGTGGTTCCAACATGACGGGGCAACAAGCCACACAATACGACCAATTATGGCTTTATTGCGTGAGAAGTTTCCTGGTCGTGTAATTTCACTTTTTGGTGACGCCAATTGGCCACCGAGATTGTGCGATTTGACACCGTTAGATTTTATTCTGTAGGGCTACGCAAAAGACCGTGCTTACGCGAATAATCCCCGAACTCTAGACGCATTAAAAACCAACATTACTCAAGTTATGGCCGAGATACCGCCCGAAATGTGCGGAAAAGTTGTTATAAATTACTTCAGCCGAGGGAAACCTGTAGATATGAGATTCTGCAGGGAACGAACTGACCTAGCAGTCCACTACGATCGTATATCAAATCTCAGAAAAGGCCTCGGTTAAAAATTTCACTTTCATTCAATTACTTTTCTTCCTATACCATTCTTGAACTTGAGGGGAATGTCTGCGGGCTACCCAACATAGGTATCTTTGGGTGTTTCTGCATTATCAAAGAAGATTTAGAACTCAGCGCGTACAAGCGACACACTGGACACCTGCTCATTGAAGGAAAAACGCAAGCGAAGATCGAAAGCATTACTCAGTCGGTACGCAAAAAACGGTCGCAGAAAAATTCTGTTTACTGACGAGAAAATCTTCATCGTAGAAGAATAGTTCAATAAGAAGAACGATCGTGTGTATGCTCGGTCGTCCAAAGAAGCATCCCAACTCATCCCGAGGGTTCGAAGAGGCCACCATCCCGCGTCTGTAATGGTATGGTGGGAAGTGTGCTACGAAGGCGTTACCAAGCTCCATTTTTGCGAGAAAGGAGTGAAAACATCGGCCAAAGTATATCAATCGACCGTCTTAGAAACCATTGTGAAGTCTCTCAATCAATAAAAATTCATCAACAAGCCATGGACTTTCCAGCAAGACTCTGCTCCAGCTCACAAAGCAAAAACGACTCAACCGTGGCTCAAACACAACGTTCCGGAAATATCAACATATCAAAACAATATCAACGGATGATTGGCCAGCTGGTAGTCCAGACCTCAACCCGTTGGATTACAAGTTTTGGGCGAGCCGTAAGCCTTGGCAGCTAGCGCTCTATACATAAGTAAGTATATAATTTAATTATATGCTAATAAATTATAATAATAATAATAATAATACAAGTTTTGGTCCGTATTAGAGAGCATGGCTTGCTCTACTCGACACTCACATATTGAGTCCTTGAAGCGAGCCCTTGTTCGTGCAGTGGACAATTTCCCCATGCATGAAGTGCGTCTCGCAATCGATGAGTGGCTACATCGTCTTAAGTCGTGCTGTAAGGCAAATGGAAGTCATTTCGAATAAGTTGTTCTTAGATTTGAAGCCATTGAATAACCCAATAAAAACAAAAAAAATGTTTAAATATTTATTCGCTCTCATTTGGCGCTAATTTTTCTGTGTACCAGTATTTATGACTTGACTAGGTAAGTACTTCCTCGTTGTACTCATATCTCACAAACAGATGGCAGGCAGTCGTATTAAATGGGCACACATCCAAATTTTAGGGCTTTAATCAGGTGTGCCTCAGGGATCAATATAAGAATGTTTTTTGTTTACATTGTTCATTAATGTTCTACCTCTTGTAGTTAACAATTTTTCAATTCATTTGAATTTCAAATTTATTTAAGTCATCACAAAATCTTGATGACAAAAGAGCCGACATATCTTTACCACAAAATTACATTTACCACCTCACTACGACCATATGCAGCTCTAAAGCCCAGGCTTACTTGTTCCAACAGTGAACGCACAATGGAACAGCCTTCCTATCGCTATGAGACGACATGGTGGCACATATCATTTTGAAGAAACATTTTTCAAAATAAGGGAAAGAAAGATATGAAATACCATTCTACCAGTCGCGTTTCGAATTCTTGAACATCCCATCCAGTTCGGGGTTGGCTCCTATAAGGAGTGTTACACAATCGCTGTACACATACGTGACCGGTAATTTCACCGATCCAGTACGCTCTGCGGATATATCTGTTGGATGCTGATAGTGACTTTTGTCGTGAGCATCCAGAACTACCAGCTTCGTCAGGTACTGTTGCTATCTTTGTAAGATAAAATGTTTATTTTAGCCTCTTTCTCGTAACATGTTATGAGCGTCAATAAACGCGATTAGTGTTGCCAGTTGCTCTGATGTTCCTTTCTTTAAATCCATAAGATCGTCTGAAAACATCGTTTCTTTGAGCGGACTGCACAATTCACGGCCGCCTCATGTCAGATTGTCAGATTGCAAGAGAAGATCATTTTGTGCTGGTAGGTCAAATTATGGATCTACTAAATGCAGTCCTTTCAAATGTTGCCATTTGCCTCATACCAATTGTAGAGCCGAAAGAACCCCAGCCAGCGACCTGAGAACCACTGTCTTATAAGTACTCTTTCTGTCAAATTAAGGGAACCGGATTCTGCTTTCGGAAGTCCCGCTGCTGACCAATCCCAACCCTGATACTTCGACAAAGGCTCGCTATTTCTTCTTTAATTTTACCAATTATGAATCTGCTTCAGAAATAAATATAGCTTATGACCCTTCATCGATGATGTATAGATAAGGTAACCTATCATCTGATCCCTTTTAACTTTTATTTGATGGTTTAATACACGGTGCGGCAGAACCAATTGAGCAGTTTGAGGGGGTAGACAACTGCAATAGGTCTCCTTTTGTTCTGTCGGCATTCCCATTAAGTAGCAAACATGGTTTGGACCTGAGTACATCGTGGCTTTGCCGTGCGTGCGTTTTATGAAAATATCCGATCTGTAATTGTAACGCAAAAAGCTTTTCGGCGACGCTTTAACATTCCGCGCAATAATGTTGTTCCTACTGCGAACACTAAGAATAGATACGCATAGCCGACGAAGATCCATCAGAACTATAGAAAATGTGGGGCTAGTGAAAGCAGCACTCGAGCAATCGCCAAGATGTTCTGATCGAAGGCACGCTATTGCATTGGGCGTTTCAAACTCCAGTTTGAGGAGGATTTTGCATTTATGTTTGAATTTCCATCCCTTCAAAATAATGATGATTCAAGAATTGAACCCAGCAGACTACGCCAAACGCCAAAAAAAATGAGGAAATACTTGTAGCGATCCCTCCTGAGGCAGCATTCTTTAACAGCGACGAGGCACATTTTCACGGAAGCGGGATTATGAATAAACAACTGAACTGGACTGAAAACAACCCCCAAATTGTTCACGAAAGGCCGCTACATTCTCCTTAACTAACGATGTGGTGTGCCGTATCACAATTTGGCGTTATTGGCTGGTACTTCTTTCAAGAGGAAGGCGTGACCGTGGCCATAAATTCCGGATATTATGATTCAATGTTACAAAATTTTCTGCAGCTCCGACTGGAAGTGGTTATTGAAGAAGAGGGCTACAGCCCATACAGCCCGAAATTCTCTAAATGCTTTAAGACAAATGTTTCCCGGACTCAAAGATACTAGAGAGGTGACCTGGGGTGGCCTGCGCGATCGCAGGATTTAAGCATATGCGACTTCTTTCTTTGGGGATATCAAAAGGAAAAAACGTCGCCCGTCGCGAGGTCACGAAGGGAATGAACGGAGAAGATAATCTGATTGTTGAACTCCCGTAAAGGGAGACAGATGACAATTTAAAGAGTATTAAGTTATGGGAGATCTTATCGCTAAAATCGGTTGCAATTACATCGACTTCATTACCAGATCTGAGAGGTCAAAGGATACAAATTCAACGAGGTTTGTCATGGTTGGCCTGCCCTTCAGGAAGACATGTTATCTATGGGAGATAAGTGATTTGCATTGGAAGCTTAGAGCTCCATACAAAATACTTTCGAAGAGTTTGGGTATATGTGAGAGCTTAGCGATGGATCTATAGTCGGTTATATCATTCTTTGATCCTTTTTTGTGGATCGGGGTTATGAAGGAAATTTTTTAAATATGAGGAAATACTCCTTGTGAAAGCGATAGACGAAAGAGTATTGACAGGGGAAGAGACATAGAGGAGGAACATTTTTAAAGAAATATGGCAGGACGACCATCTGGGCCGGGTGTGTATTCGTTATTAAGTTGGTGTAACTAACCTATGACCTATATGAGAGACGGGACGGGATTTTTTATAAGGTTGAGTTGCGCGTTGTCTAGGTAGCGCTGGTAAAGAGAATTGTAAAATTCGATGAAATGAAGATAAGTACCGAGATAGTTGGAACAGTCGGAAGAGGATCTGGTATGAAGAAAAGTAGCCCAGTACTTGTTTCTTTTATTTCGTAAGGAACTTAGCTCACGATTATACCAGAGAGGACTAGTGGATGATGTATTAAGACGTGGAAATGAAACGTAAAGGACACAAAAAATAAATATTTCTCTATAAAAAATGGAGGAGCAATTAACTTACGGCTACCGGATAAGCATGGTAACTATTGGCTTCGGCTCTTTCTGGATTCGAACGAAGAACCTTCACTCTTAACTTTCTGCTTCACTATTTCCAACGCGTCTGCAGAATTTCAGTGAATTCCTTGTGCGTTGGAAGCTCGTTTGAGCTACCCAGTTTCTTCTCTCAAACATGGATGTACATATACATATGATAATTGCATCCGACTTTTGCTCTGGTAACTGTTCAAAACTGAAGCGAATAAATCTTAAAATAATAAACGTCATGTGGCAAATAAAAAACGAAACTAAAGAGACAGTTTTTAAGCACCCCGTATCAAGTCAAGGAAATCTAGGGTAACAACTGAAGGCTCAACTCACTTGGTTGCATTTTCTCGCAAAGCTACTTAAACATAACTATAGTCCTTCAGGGTACTTTTATGCCTCCTAATCCGTCACCAATTGCCTTGTGGAAACAATTTTTTTTTAATATAAAACAAGTTCGTGGCCTGATTTCGACTGCCTCGAGTACTTCAAAAAATGCTGTCAAGGCTTAAAATCTTTTCTTCGAATAAAAATAAAGAAAAAAATTTCTTCTTCTGTTTCTTCTAGATACTTATTCATGTGACCTACACAACTGCACAAGCACAATAAACCTTTTAACATATGAAATGCACTTCATCTCTGTGTGAATAAACAGTTGAGGACATCATTCGTTGAATATCTTTTCGTGTCCCCAATTCTCATAGCGTGTTGCGCACGTAAGGACATTAAGAATGCAACAACCCTAAGGAACTGCTTAAAACCACTTCACAAGTAGAGCGAGGATACTCTATTCATAATAAAAGTTTTAACTTTTCCCATTCTTTTGAGATTCCGAGTACTCTATCCTCACTATCAAATCCGTTTGAGACCTTTTATGGTCTTGTTTCACTTAGCCAAATGAAACATTTGAAATATGCACTCTCAATGCAGGATGGAAGGAAGACCTTTAGGTTAAATCATAGTTCTATCCGTGGATATTTATTGTTATCATTCATTGCTCGATTGATAATCAGAAGGTGAGACAAAAAAATCAAACAACAACTGATATCCACTCAATTAGATTTGTCCAGGATGAATGATTACCGTTCATTATTATCTGCACCTAGAGTAATGACCTCGCACCTCCTGAAGGCATCTTAATGGCGCAATTTATTGTATTATATCGATGCTGCCCTCGTTATACCACTTCATTGAGTATCTTATTCACCGAGTAGGTAGGAGTAGGTATCTGGTAATTGCTTATTTCCATTTTGTTGAAAATAGGTGCTTCATAACTGTTGCAGGCATCGGTGAGCAGCTATATCATTTGCTCTGACTATCCTCTTGTTAAGCATTAGATAAACACAAGTTCCCAGAAGTTCTATTTTCGGCCTCTGCCATTTCCAAAGGTTCAATAACCTACCGTCCCAACTTTTGTGAAAACGAATCACAGTGAAGAAACACAGCAGTGCTAGTGTCGATGAAACGAATAACGACGAATAATACGTTTAATTAATCGCCTTCGGGTATGACAAACACTTCTTAACGATGGTCAATGTCCTTAAAACAAACACTGAGAGAGGGAATCATTTGGGGTTTTTGTGGTGGTTTTAAGGTAAAATTAGACTTTGAGATGTTCATTTGAACGAGTAGTATAAAGAGATGCCTAATTGTAACATGGACAGGTGAAGGAAAGTCATTTCAATACTCTTCGATTTATTGATATACTTTACGTCTTCCCGATCACATTTCTCGGAGCTCAATGAAGCATTTTGACAAGATGGCATTGATTCAGGCGTGTACCTTGTTTTGGTCAAATTGCGATTGCGGATATTTCGGAAGCCAGCCAAGTACTGTGTTGAAAGACAACAATCGCAAGAGATTTCTTGCGCCTTTTCTGACCAAGTCTCCAAAACTACATGAAAAGTCTTTTGCTACGAGCACTTTCCTCAGAAGGCAAGACAGGGCATTCTCGTCAAGCCATTAAACATGTCGGGTAGAAATAAATGTTGGGCCATCTGTTGATTTCTTTTTGAACCAAACGTTGTTTTGACATTGACAGCTCTTATACGCTCAGTAGTATATGGTCGCAATACCAAATGGATTGATTTGCGCTGGAAATTTGCTCAAAAATCATCTTTCCAGATGAGGCTACTTTCCATCTCAGTGGCAAGGTAACAAACAAGCAAAATTGGCATATTTGAAGCTCGGAAAATCCACACGTTGTCATAGAAAGGCCAATGCATCCTGAACGTGTGACTGTTTGGTGTGGTTTATGGAGTGACGACATTATTTTGCTTCAAGAGGATAACGAAAGAAACATTATAGTCAATGGAGAGTGGTACCAAGGCATGATAACCGATTTTTTCTATTGAGGATTTAGGCTTGCTCAGACTATGGTTCCAGCGCGATGGGGCTACGTACCACACAAGCTATCAAACAATCGATTTATTGCACAACAAGTTTAATAACCGTTTTCTTGATGTTGCTTGGACACGGAACTGCGATTTGACGCCGTTGGACTTTTGTCGAACAATCCAGCGACGATTTAAGCACCCAAAACAATATTGGTCAAGCTATTCGAGAAATAGGGACCGTTTTTCATCGAAAATGTATTGAAAAATTGGGTTGACAGGATGGCCTATTGCCAAGCTTATCGCGGAAGTCATTTAAATAAAATAATATTTTTTAATCAGTCCGGGGTGGACCTCGGCCTCTGTCAACAAGCCTCTCCAGCCAGCACGATCCCTTGCTAGCTGTCTCCAGTTTCGCACGCTAGGCTGGCTGTGGTCCTCTTCACTTGCGTATGTTACCTCAGTCGCGTTCTTTCTATGCTGCGCTGTTGTTCGGTGGCGCATTAGTAGTTAAATCTTCGCTCTTCTGACTAGGTCGAAGTCGCTGTGCACTCTGTACAGTCGTGATATCTCCTCCTCCACTCAATGTCAATCCAGACGGGCCCGTAGATCAAACGCAGAATTTTTCTCCCAAAGCAGACAAGAGCACCCTTATCCATTTTTGATAATGTCCATGCCTTTGCGCCATAGAGCAGGACTGGGACTATTAAGGTCTCATACAGAGTCACTTTTTTTGTGCAAGAGAGGGCTCTGGTACTCAATTGCCTTCTTTGCCCAAAGAAGCAGCGGTTAGCAAGATAGTTTGATCTCAGTGCTGGTGTCGTTGTCTGGGTATAGGTAGAGAGATATGTTTCGTGTTTTGGGTGAATGCCCATACAATCATGGGAGCAAGGCTAGGCCTTGCCATCGCTCTCCGTCTTTTGATACTTATTTGGAATTGTGTTGAGGGCGCAGTTTTACCCTTGGTATGAGTCGAGGCCTACCCAAAACCTCTTACTGATCTTAGAGTCTCAGCACCCAGCACTAATAGCCACTCGACTCCGGGTGCGACCAGCAGGGTCACCCTCCCTGCGTTTTAGGTTTTTAACAACAGCCACCGTGACGCTCCCACAAAGGGGCCTACCTCAACAAGCTAGGCCATGACCCAAGTCCGGGGGGCTCCTAATTTGCGCGGTATCGTGTTTTGGATCCTGGCATGAACTACCGGTGGTCTTGCCACTCAACAAGACCTATGACCGGCAGCTTACAACTGGACAAATCATAGCAACCATCAGTGGTGTAAAAGTTCGATGGCAACGTCATTGATGGAAGAAGTCTTAATTATTGGGCGGGGGCCCAGTATAAGAAATACAAATTGGGAGAAACATTTAAACGTTTCTGTGTCAAAGGATGTTAGTGCCTTGTTGACCGTAAAGTTGGATCATCACAGATAATCTGGCCATACAGAGAAGGTTTTCATATAAAAATTAAAACCGTAGAATGCTCAAAGGATTAAGACCATTGTCATACGACAGCGAAAGAGAAACCGGGGGTTGTAATCATCTAAGTAAGAGATAAGATGTCTACTTTCTGTACCTATCAGTGGCGAAGACAAGGACAAGTTGTCTACAAATTCTATTAAATTGATACAGACCAGAGTCATTAACGCAGTCAATTAAAAGACTTCTTTACCACCAACTGGTAAATGGCCCTGAGGCAGATTCGCCTCTAGGTCAAAATGAAAGTCGGGTGTGCCACGCAGCCGAAACGGAATCAGTTAAGAGCAGCAGTGATGCAGTTTCGTTGAAGTTTGTGGCACCACACGTCCTACGCTTTTGATATAATTAAACTTACCATATTATAGTTTTCCAAATCTACTGGAATCTTCCAATTGGAAAACACCATGTCTTGCCGAAAGCTCCTTTACACAGCCAGAAAAGGTTTTTTGACATAACATGTGTTTGTTCACCAAGATCAGAACTAATAGCTTAGCTTCGTTCAAGACAGTCGACCGCCACTTTTACATATTGGCCGCAATCAGCTTCCGAAACAAAGGTTGGGTTCATTTACAGCGAAGTACCCGCAATGTCATCGAAAATCTCTTATGTTAACTCCATCTTGTATCGAAGCCCGTATGACAACCACCAAATTTAAGGTTCAACATGAAAGTTGGTTTGACCTCACATGCTTTTAAGCGTGCAGCTGAAGGTTATAAGTCAAAAGTAAGCTACCTGACAAAAACTATCTGTTGCTTCACTTTAATAAGCAAACAATCTCCCATAGCAGTTGGTAACTCAGGGTATAAGTACTCGAATAAAACATTTGTGATTTAACGCCACATTCACACAATCTACAAGGCTAATCCACTCGTTGCCCAGTTCTTTTATAAAATTAAAATACCTTAGCACTTTAGTCAGAGATCCTGATCCAACCAGGTAGCAAGAATTTGTCTTCAATGTTTTGAAAGATAAGCCTGACCTTCCAAACTATCCTGGCCCTCCATCTATCCAATTTCTTCTCTTCCTCCTTCATTATACTTTCACACTTCTCCAGTCCTCACAAGCGTTGTCTATTCTTTTAATTGACTGAATAATTCCACCCAATGTCACTTTTAGTTTAAATTAACACTTTTAGTGAATAAAATTCCATTTAACAGCAATCTTCCAGCCCTGAATGGTGCTCTTCATTGAACTTTTATACCTATCCCCAACCCCCAGTCGCCCGACTCTACAAATTGAAAATGTTACATGTTTCACCTTAAGCACTACCCTCGCTCAACCCTTCCACATCATTCCATTTGCATACAACCTTTCTCCGAAGAATTAAAAATAAAAATGAGAATACGAAGAGGGATACGAATATGACAGCGAACAGTTTATACGAGTAGAGTGTAAGGGAAGTGTCCTTGCTCTGGTTTTGCACAGAATCTACCAGAACAGCAAATGAACGGCAACGTGGCAGCAGGGTTGGCATGTGATGTATACAGCACTTAATTCTGCGCCAAGCAATGACGTCATTAAGAGTGAAAAAAATCCATTTCCAACCCAAATAAAGTTCGGCGAACTTTTGAACTCTCTCTCACCGCCCCAAGGCCCCACTCCCTGCGCCGTGTATCTGTGTAAATGGATTTTCGTTGTATTTGCTTGGACTTAAGTGGAATATGTATCCTCATTCTCACTCAAACTATCGCACTGAACTAGTTTCAAGGATGCGCTTTATGCGGCAAGCGGATATGTCAACGAACTCTCATGTTGAATATAGTAGTGTGCCTGGTGCATAGCATCTGTGATGAATCGGATATAGTACACGCATGCACATTAAGAAGGCCGGTGTAGCTTCGTATACCAAACCGGTAGAAGGACACAAATCGTATCGATCGAATGGGTTAAATGAATGTGGACCGAGTTACTTAATTGCACTGCATCAGAGATGTGTATTGCTCGAGGGACCTCAACAAGGATTTCTGCATACAATCATCGCAATTGAGTGTCCTTTTGAATTCCTTGGTTGGCGTTTTTTGTTGGAGGCCAAAGGAATTTCGTCAACAGTTCAAGGGACTGTCTTACAAAATAGGCACAGTAGGGATAATTGAAGAATTTCGTGAGCTCTTGAGAGCGCTACTTGACAAGTATGAAGTAGTTGGAAGGAACTTGTTAATCAAAAGAACTCTTGGCCCACATAAGGGGGCTGCCGGTGATCAATTTTATGTCAAGGAATGAGAAGTAATGTCAAACATGTAACTACGAGAAGGAAGGCTAAAAAAAAACAGCTTTTACAAATAAAAGATTACAATAACACTGAGTCTGATTCCATTGTGTCCTGTTGTGCAGCGACCTCAATAAATATGGAAGAATGCACTAAGTCGTGTTGCATGGCTGTTGATTAGGTATAGCGAAACGTTGGCTACAAACTAAAGAATGTAAGAATGCTATGAAGTAAGTAGCCGAAAATACTTAAACTATGGCTTACGTTACTTGTCAATCAGTGGCCGCAAGTTTTTTTTTGTTTGTGTTAAAGGGATTTGATCCCCGGAAGCATCGCGTTTTAGAAGATCTTTTATATTTAGAATCAGCCAAGGGACGCTCAACTCTTATGAAAGAATTGAGAATCTCTCAGGAGGAGACAGAAAATTTCTCCAGGGACTAGGATTTCCCTAAGGACGTATTTTCTCCTTAAAGCACTTAGAGCCATGCATCTACGTAAGATGTGTTCCGCAGTTTCGTCGTCTTCCATAAAAAAATGGCATCCGGGTTCCGGAATAAGCCCTATTTTGAGTTGGTAATAACGAAGATGGCAACGATAAGTATAAGGCCTCGTAGAAGTAGCATCTTCTGACAGGATCTGTTTCCTTAAATAACAAGAATGAGCCTCTGCAGCCGCACATCTTGCAGCTCTACTAATAAACCCTACTTCACGCCTCCCCGTGGCGCCATCTGGGAATCTCACTGGAGATTGCGAAGTGAAGGCGACGAATCGCGAATTTCCTGCGCCATAAATCAGGATAAGTGTCGGAAAAACAAAACAAGACCTTATCCGGGCTACTCCCACATATTCGGATCTCAGGCCAGATAGGATTTCCAGGACTTAGCCAGGGTCTTCCAAAAGAGATGGTGGCGGAGAGCCCTATATGGGCCAACGGCAGCGCTCACATCCCGGAACGGGTTACTGGCTTAAGTATAACCGACCCCTTGTCCTAGGGGCATTGAAGATGGAACTGCTCTTCCAGGTTGGGGGTTGTGCCGCCTAGGTAACTGCCCGGCCATTTAAAAAACAAGAAGCTACGAATCATCAACAAGCCTTGGATATGGACGGATCTACTGTTGACAACCCACGCAAACGATTTAAGGACAGTGAGCTTCGGATAAGCACGTGGAATGTTAGATCCCTTAATAGGCCACGTGCAGACGAGCAACTAGCGGAGGCCCTAGACTGCTGCAAAGCAGACATAACCGTCATCCAGGAAATGCGATATCATGGGCCGGACAAAAAGAAGATGCGATATCTAGTACGGCAATTTCTATCGGCACCAAAAGCAGCGCTTATTTGGATGCGGATTTGTGGTCGGAGGCAGACTAAGACAAGAAGCCCTCAGCTTCCGGCATGTGAGCGAGCGTCTCGTAGCAATCCGCATCAAGGCTATATTCGCCAACACTAGCCTTATATGCGCGCATGCCCCCACAGAGGAGAAAGATGATGACACCAAGGATACCTTCTATGACCTCCTTAACAAGACATACGAGCAATGCCCTAGCTATGACATTAAAATTGTCCTCGGTGATTTTAATGCAAAGCTAGGAAGAGAGGGTATCTTTGGTGCAACAATCGGAAAATATAGCCTGCACAACACCAGCTCCGATAACCGATTCAGGCTAATCGACTTTACGGCGGGGCGAAACATTGTCGTGGCTAGCACGCGGTTCCCACATCTCGACATACACAAGGGGACTTGGAGAACTTCTGATCAATCAACAGTCAACCAGATTCATCACATTGCGATCGACGCAAGACACTCCTCCAGTATTGTGGATGTCCGTACGTTCCGAGGAGCCAACATCGACTCGGACCATTACCTTGTTGTAGCCAAGGTACGGTTGCGGATATCCTAAAAATTCGACGTCAGACTGCTACAATCGCAAGAGATCGTCAAGTCCTTTTCCGATCAAGTGTCTCTCAATCTCTTAAGAGGTCCAATACCGCCAACATCAAGCATCGAAGACCATTGGAAATACTGCCAAAACGCCATCAGAGATGCCGCTTCTGATGTGCTGGGTTTCACTCGTCCACCACAACGAAACCCCTGGTTCGATGATTAATGCCGGCAAACACATGCAGCTAAGCAAGATGCATATAACGCGGCGCTGCTTATAAAGACCAGAGCTGCTCATGAGCTCTATGAGCGGAAGAGGAGAGACGAGCACCGGCTTCTTAGGAGGAAGAAGAAAGAGCATGAGAAGCGCGCGATCGAGGAAATTGAGAGATGCTACTCCAGGAATGAGGTTCGGAAGTTTTACCAAAAGGTAAGAATAACATGCCGCGGAAACAAACCCCGAACCGAAGCCTGTAGAGGTGAACAGAGGAACATCGTGGTAGATGCTGAGGATTTGGAAAGACAATTTCTGCTGACTGTATAACGGCGATGACGAACCAAATACCGCTGTCAGGCAGAATCAACCTTTCAATTTAGACGATGATGACCAACAATTCCGTCCACCCGATCTGGATGAAGTGAAGATAGCCATATCAAAGCTGCTGGAGCGGATGGCCTGACTGCTGAGCTCTTCAAAGCGGCAGGCGATGACTTGGTAAGGAGCATACACCAACTCATCTGTAAAATATGGTCGGACGAAAGTATGTCCAATGAATGGAACATCAGCATTGTTCGTCCGATTCTCAAGAAAGAAGACCCTCTGAACTGCGCCAACTACAGAAGCATCAGTCTTCTTAACATCGCCTATAAAATCTTATGCGCTGTCATGCGATTTTTCCAACATCGTACTTGAAAGAATAGTGCAAAACTCACGAGCAAACACAAGAGGCACTATCTTTCAAAAGTCCGTCCAACTACTCGCATACGCCGACGATATTGACATAATCGGGAGAAAGCAGCGTGATGTCGGTGGCGCTTTCGCAAGTATTGAGATGGAAGCGGAGAAAATGGGTTTAGCGGTCAATGAGGGCAAGACCAAGTATATGCTGTCAAGCAAAAAGGACAACCAACACCGACGTCTCGGGCAGAACGTCGCTCTCGACAAATATAACAACGACGAACTGTGCGGACTGTACAGCGACATGGACCCAGCCAGAAGAGTGAAGATCCAAAGACTGAGATGGCTGGGTCATGTAGAGCGCATGGACACGAATGCTCCGATCCGAGAAGTCTTCGAATCCGCTCCCGAGGGACAGCGCAGTAGAGGAAGGCCAAGACTCAGGTGGCGCAAGCAAGTGGAAGAGGACCTCAGCCAACTTAGCGTGCATAACTTGAGGCAGCTAGCCAGGGATCGATCTGGCTGGAGAAGCTTCTTGACTTTTTTTTATATACTATTATGAAAAGTTTAACACTGTTTGGTACAATATCTAAAAATAGACACAATACAATCAAAACAGGTATGTGGCAATCCTATTACAAAAATTCTTGTCGACAAATATGCATACCATGGTATCCCTGTGGAGGTTCTCGAGAGCAAGAGTGGCGAACATTCGTATCTTCTCTGTACTGCAGATTTTTGTTGAACAGGGTCTAGTTTTACTCGCCCTCTACGTAACTGTGCCACACAATAAATCTTTTTTAGTCGCAGCCTCCTCAGTTTCCTCTTCCCCGACCCCACCCCTACACACACACATATTACCGTACTACTTCAAATAGTAAAAACATATTTTGTCTACCTTTCCTTTCCACTGTAAACACCATGTGTTAGCACTAATACTCGTATATGTCCTTTGCCAGATGATGTATGTGACACTGCCTTGTCACAGCCAAGAATCTATTTTGACTTCATATATGAGCTAGAGCACGTTTCTCTGCATGTTTTGCATGTTATATGCTTAGGATCTTGTATGTGCTGTACTGCACCGTACCTATGTATCTATGTATGTACTTTTAGGATCAAATTAATCCTTTCACTTAACAATTAGGAGCATTTTTATCACCTGATGGTCTCTATTTGTAACGATGAATTGGCATTACATCATCATCATACAAAAATGCAGGCCTCTGTCAGAGCTTAGTGGTGAAATATTCGAAATGGCTTCCTGTGGATTTTTCCTGCTCTGTTTGAGACTTAACTGTTCTCTGATAGATTCCACGGTGTGGTAAATTACAACCTACGAGTATGTACCTATAAATAAAACTTAAAGACCCACAAGTGCTACAGCTTCTGGTCGATTGTTCGAGAGCTCTTTGCAAAGTTATACATTTCATAATTTAAATCGAATGAACAGAAGATACTCCAATAAATGTGTCACATGTATAAGAACGTTCGTTGCCAGCCCAGCACTCTTTTGGTAGCTCCACGCGAGCATCTCCTGAACATATACGAGGACGGATGGGCTTTACACCTGACAGCCCGTTTATAGCAACGTTACTATCCGCAAACGAGTAAATGCCAAGAACCCCATGTTGCCTACGCCGCACAAACAATAATTCTATTTTCGGTTGACTTCCAGCGCGTACATGCGAGTATTCATACCTTGACATGGTACCGAAACATGAGCCAGCTAATTCCTCCACAAAAAAAAAAAACGTAAATCATTGTTAATCGAACGAAAAGGGTACTCTTACACCATCACTACTGCATCAACTCTAACGGCTGACTACCCTTAAAACCTGTCAAGTCGTTCGAAGTTCATTCAGTAAAACGACGCGCACGATTGGGACCGAAGCCGCCTCCCGGTAACCCGGGCGGACGAGTGATTATGAAGAGAAACAAAAAAAGTTGAAACTTTTTCAAAAGTAGGTTGGAACGATTTTTTTTGTTTTTTAAATTTTTGAATTTTTTCTTATTTGTCTGCTCCCTCATGTCATGGCACGTGGGCAAACTCAGGTATTTTCGATACTCGGCTGACAGTTACAATGACTTTTTGCATAGCATGTGAGTACCCGTATTTTGAGCTCCTACTATGGTCGATGAGCTTTGTTCGGGCATTAACTCTGGGTGGAAATTTTCACCTTGGAAACTGTTAAGGAATTTTTTTTATTTTCGAGAAGAGAATGGTATAACCACGTGGGTTTGATTGGCAAACGGGGTAGCTGCTATGACCGGTTTCAAAACAAAAAAAGAAAAGTTCAAGATATTCGTGTTGAAGAAGCGCGTGAGAGGGTTTTCTCGAATTCAGGGTGAGGAACCTTTTACTAAGAGTTTTAAGGTTGCTGGACATGAGTTTGTTTCGTCATGTGCTTCGAGACTTTTGAAGATGGAATGTGAAACAGCTTTTTCAATAGTCGTAACGCAAGGGCAATGTTCTATTGAGTAGGGTGCACTTGAAGATGTATTGTACTTTTAAGTTGCAATCAATATATATGTGTCTCGAATTTCTGGGGATTTTCCTGAGCATTTGATGTGGAAACACCTATTGACACATCTTAATATTGAGTAAGTTTCTTACGCTAATGGGATTTATTTTGTAATGTTCGTACAGCAAATCAGGAGGACTCCAGCTGTATAGGATTGCTGCTGGTATGATCCGAAAACGTGGGATCACATTGTCTCACAATTGATGACAAACCAATTGTTTCATTGAGTCCAAGCCAAGACAATTTATCAAAGATGCAGTTGTTTGGGAAGCCCAAGTCCAACAATGTTTTTGAGTATGTTTAAGGTCGGTTGCCCGAAAGTAACCGTGAAGTAGGGCTAGTTGCCTTATTTCTGAGTGTCCCTGTCTCCTTGAGTTTATTTTTTTTTTTAAAGAAATCGATGCCATTCGAAACTCATAATTGGCTTTAATCAACCTGATATTCACTTAAACTTCTCTCTTTCCTCGTGGCTTTGATGTAGCCTGAATGAAAACGCGTTAGGCTAATATTTGGTTTTTGGAGCCTCGCGACATTTACGAGGAAGAATGTTACAAGTCTAGAATATGCCCACCACATGCATTCTAAGGGCTACCTTAATCTATTACTCAGAACTTCCTTAGTTACTGTTCGTTCAGAGACCTGGAGTCTCATATTGGAGAAGCTAGCCCAGCATGCCTCTATATCAATCTATAAATCTTTTCCTTTATTACAAATTCATAGTAGTTCATACGTCCTAGCAACTCAACATCGCAGGCTTTCAGGTTTATACACCAGACCCAGGTAGGTATGATCGGAAGTATCATTTGACGCAGAGCCATAGTCGCATCTAGGTGATTTTTTATCACCTCCATGCCGTGTAGAAGTGCATTGAACCACCTTTGTCCGAAGGTATTAATTTACCTCACCATGATTTCACTGCAACCATGGTCACAACACTTGTTTGAGTCAGTGTGCCCACCAACAAACTACCCTTTCATAGTTTTTCTGCTGGCAGCAAAGTAACGTTCGTCAGTAGTCTCAGTTTCCTGTTCTTGGTTCTTCACGATCAGTACGACATCGACACCACACCCAGTCCGATCGGTCGTACCCTCGAAGGCATTTTTAGGCGCAGGAGACCGAACTCTTAAAATCGCACTCAGGGACCTAGGCCACTCCGTACGTCACTCGTTTCTCCCTCCATCCTTCCGTCATATGTAAATGCATTTCGTACCATTTCTTAGCCGCCTGGTTTTAAGCCGCCGATGACTCTCAGAGACTAAAACAAGCACTGGACTTTCTCGTACTTCTCGTTCGGACGTTCGTAGGGTCTCCGTCAAAATCGACCATTCCATGCATGTCCCTGCGGCACATTTTGCTAAAAGACTTGTAGGTGTTTCCTTACAAAGAGCACACAGTTCGTCAGCTGATGGTTGTTGACCGTAAATCATGTCTAACCTACGTTCACACTCTCCTATATCTCAAAAACGAGGCCCGATTCCACCTGCGCTCGAAGAACCATTACCCTTATATACTCGTATCAATGAGACCTTCACTTGTCCTTACTTTTATTTTTATTTTTAGTCACCAATACTTTTACAACCAAAATCGCAGGATTTATGAACTTGGTTTTTACCATCGCCTGATAGGACCCCGTTTCTGTTGTTTTCTAGCAGAACTTTGTTTGATGAGAAACAAACAGAAAAGAACCAATCGAGTCAGATTAGAAAGGTACAACCATTTGTTAGCTGTCAAAACATGGCGTAAAACAAATATATTTTTAATAAATTTTGAGCGTACTGTTTTCTACATTCATATAGTAAATTGGGGGAGAACTGAACACTGAACCCTATTGTTAACGTTATTTCTTTCTGTTCCATATTTGTATTAAAAAAACAACTGAACAGCTGTTTTTGACACTTCATACAAATCTGTTCGATCTCAAGGGTACGTAAAGGAAATCAAGTTTCAATCAAAAGTAGAAAGTAGCAAAGTTGGAGGCAGTGGATGGACAATGCCAAAGACTCAAGATTTTAAGGCAGGGATATTTCTAAACACAGATATTACACCTCTTTTCGCTAGGGAGTGATTATCAAAGTCACAAACCACAATACTGGGATGAAGATATTGTCAAGGGATATTTCCGTAGGATGGAAAAACAGCGAACTAACTAAATGCGGTTGTAGCATTTAATAACTCGATTAGATTGTTAAAGATCAGTTGCCGGAAGATGACGCATTGATCGTTTTTTTTAAACAAGTTCCTGCCAGTCCTCGTTTCCAACTCAGGCCATTAAATTACTGTGACAGTGTGAGAATTGATCTGAAGAACAAGACATTTAGCCAGTGTATGACTCTGGGTTGTGGACCCCATTTCAAGCTAAGAGCCTTCCTGTACGAGTAGAGGTGGCCCTCTTGCTTTTGCTTCCATGTGCAACATTTTCCTTCAACGACTTGAATATGAACCATTTCTCTAAAGGTACCTGACTTTATTCAAGAAACGCAAAAAAATGGCATTGAACTTAAGTGAGATTTCTTCATCCTTTTTGTTCGAATAAATTGGTCAGAGTTCGGTAATTTGCTTAGAAATATACCTATCGATGAGATGCTCTTCGTAGGCGGAGATTTAAATGGCCACGTCGGAGAAACAAATGTTGATTATGAGGACTGCCACGGCGGTAAAAGCTTTGGAACCAGAAATTCAGCTGGCGAAGACATCCTTGTAGCGTGTAGGGCTTACGGCTTAACCGTCTTAAATACAATGTTTATTAAACATCAACGACATCTTATCACCTATAGCAGCGGAGGCCACGAAACGCAAATAGATTATCACCTCTGCAAAATGTCGATGAGAAACCTTGTTAAGGACTGTAAAGTAATACTTGGAGAATCGCTAGTAAGCCAACACCGTCTGCTCATTGCAGAATTCTTCACAGCGGAACCACCGAAAACACGGGCATCGTTTGGAAAGCCAAAAATCCGGTGGTATAATCTATCGAAGGAACGAAGCGCAAGATTTATCGCACTGGCTAAAGAAGTACTTCACAATATAAATGGTATCGCAGACTCACTTAGCCCGCAAGAAATGTGGAACAGCATGCACGAGGAATGCATAACACTCGCAAAGTCCCATCTGGGGACTTTATCGAAATACCATCACGTCGGCAAAGAAACAAACGAGCTGTGGCCGACAAGAAGAGTGCATTCCAAGCGTGGACAAAATGCGATCGGAGCGACGATATCGAAAAAGCTCGACTGGCTCTTGAATACGAGCGTGTTAAAAAGATCGCAAAGAAAGTCCTGGCTCGAACTCGAGCGGCAGAAACGGAAAACCTGCACCAGGAGTTGGAACAAATATCCTCACGATCGGCGGATTGAAGACAAGCTATCCAAGAAGTTCAAACGTCGTACAGTACTAAAATGCCAAATATTTTTAAGCTCGCTGCACAGAGGAGAAAAAATTCAATGGAAATAACCTCGCCGAAATACATCAAAAACGCAGACGGTCGCTTACTAACAAAAAATTACTATGTCACACACAATGAAAATCGTCGAAAGAGTCTTAAACGAACGTCTTCGGCAAATAATAAAGCTCGATAATAGCCAGTGTGGATTTGTTGAAGGAAGATCGACGGTGGACGCTATCCAAAGCCTACGAATAATAATGGAAAAGCACCGAGATTCGTCTAAGGATTTACACATGGTATTTATCGACCTCGAGAAAGCATTCGATCGAGTGTCTAGGGATCTCATATGGGCCGCGCTGAGGTCTCAAAACGTACCGGAATAATACAAGACATGTACGGAAACGTGAAAACTGCGGTTAAAAGCTCTGCTTGACTAACGAGAGAATTTCCAGTTAATATCGGAGTGCATCAAGGAAGCGTACTTAGCCCTTTCCTCTTTAACGTAGTATTCGACTATCTTTTAAAAGACTGCATGCACGAAGCAAATATAACACCAATTCTCTTCGCTGACGACGCAGTTATACTTAGCGATAACGTCGAAGACTTACAGAATGCCTTAATAAGTCGTTCAAAGATGGAGCATTTGACGTGCCCATTTGCGCATCCGTTGCGACCTGTTCCGGATATAATGTTAGACGGAATAGTTCTTCCGAAAAGCACTATCTTTAAGTACTTAGGATCAATCGTTAACATGGAAGCGAAATGTGACGACGACATAAACCACAGAGTGAGTGTGGGGTGGATGAAATGGCAGGAAAATTCGGGAATCTTTTGCGACCGAAAATTTCCACTTAAATTAAAGGGTAAACTCTACACCACGGTTGTGAGACCAGCTCTTATATACGGTTCACAGTGCTGGACAATGTACGAAGCGTTTAAAAACAAAATGACGGCAGCGCAAATGAAAATGTTAAGGATGTCTAGTGGAGTCACTAAACGGGATCGCGTAGACCTAGCGTATAAGAGGAAGTCTACATATAAAGAATTCGGTTACCGAACAGCTTGAGGCGAATAGAATAAGCTGCGTTTGCCACGTACAAAGAAGATCAGCGGAAAATCCGGTTTAAAAGGCACTATCAACTACGGTCACTCCAACTGTAAGAAAACGAGGTCGGAAAAATAATTCCTGGATTTCTCAGATGGCAAATGCGCAACAACGCCTGGGGTTAACCACTGAAGCGATCCAGGACCGCGCATTATGTAGACGCGTTCTGCGGTCTGCGACATTAGCCAACCCCATAAGCGGAGCAGCAGCGATGCAGTAAAAATGGGAAACTCGTTACGCATAAGTTCGTATAACGAGGAAAAGGCTAATAAAAGGATAAGAAGAAGAAATAGGGCAAGCTTAGTTTTGGTCAGATTGACGGTTTTGGCCACAACTGGGTATCAAAGAGTGTAGGATTCTTGAATCAAATTTAAGAATATATCTAAGATATGTTTGACTGATACATAGAGATTGACGCCCTCTGCATAAGCTTCTCCAATTTTAGAAAACAGATATCGCTGTCACGTAAGAAGTGCCATGGAATGGCTGGATAGTAAGCAAAGACATCTACTAAGGTGACTATAACAAAGAACTAAGCTGACACATATTTATAGGTGAGCTACTATTCTATAGAGACTCAAACAAAAAGACTTAGGCTTTTGACATGCGACCAAACGCCTCCTAAAATCCATATCGACCAAATTTGGAAATGCAAGTCCGACTTGTGCCCATGCCTCTTCAGAGGTGAAGTGTGACAGAGAAGAAAATTCTATGGCCCCAAGTCCGAACATATGCTAGGAAATCTTAACACAAAACTGGATAAGGAAGCGGGATCCCCATTTACATAACATCACATTCCTCAATCAATTCAGATTATTATAACTTAAAACAAAGTGATCAACTTCTGACACTCCTCCGTCATTCCAAATGTCTAGACTTTCTGAGAAGCCGACATCGGCTATGACCATTACCTTCTTGCAGCCAGGGTACCAAAACGGAAATCACGAGCAAAACAGAGTCAAATAAGGCCATCCAAGTTCGAGATTGTAAACTGCAATTGAAAGAGCCAACTTGAATCTTTGCCGAAAGCAAAATCCTAGCCCTCGTCCACAAACCGTCGGACCACAAGAGAGGCTGTTTCTGCTGTGATTGGTGTCAAAGCCCCGCCACAAGGAAACCACTGGCTCGCCACCAAATGCAGGGAATAAACGAAGATACCAATGCCGCCAAACCAGATTGGAACACTAGAAAGAGGAGCAATTGCCAAAGATTCGCTGTCATTGCTGAGATGGTGGGCAAAATGCCGCTGCCAGGTAGATTGAGTAAATAAAGGCGACAGATGATTCCGTCTCCTTGACCTTGGCAAAGTTAATGTAGCAATATCGAGTCGAACTCTAATTAAACTACTGTCATAGATGGATAACTAATTGAGTCCAGCAGCTGACGATGATATGCTTGGGAACTTGCACCAACTAATTTGTAAGGCACGTTCAGAGGAGCGTCCTCGTAGCACAGAATTCACTTTTCGTTTGTTCGACCCACAGGAACGGAGACCAAATGTATCAATGTCTAAAATTATCAATCAACGATCCAGACCGATTTCAGGTCAGAAAAGTCCACCATCAACCCAGAAAATTTAGATCAACAGTTCCAATTTTGTTCCCGATCTCAAAGCTGCGTCTGACAGTGTGCATAGGGAAGAAATATAAATCCAACGCCATGTCTTGCTTCTCCATCAGGTTTTGCGATGGCACCACGAACTATCCTGTTGAATTGTCAGATGTCTGAGATAACTGGAAGTATGGAGCGCATAGTCGTCACAGTTCCTGCTTAAATAGTCTTTGAGTGTCACCCCGAAGAGAGCACAGCAATGGACAAAGTATATACCATTTTCGACGGAGATTCTCAGCTATAAAGCTTAAGATAGCAATGACCTATCAAACGTCGAGAGTGGGAGCTGGTATACCTACACACCTACCAAACGCAAGCATATAAATTTCTAAATGAAATAGTCCTAGTATATTCCGAGCTGAACTACAATCTCGGCACGATACCGGACACCTAGTAGGTCGCCTTACAGGATATAATGGTTTAAAATATTCAGCAAAATAGGACTAACCGACTTTTCACAGTGCCGACATTATCTTAAAGGAGACGAAAGAGCTGAACTGTCCAGCTATCAATGGAATCAGACCCATCTTCAGGGAACAAATCCACAAAGCTATCCTGCTGTTAGATTTACTAACTTTATTCGGAAGATAGAAATCCTACTAACTTAGCCACAGTTCTGTCCACAAACCTGTACAAAAGATCTTTTGAATCGAAGTGCCTTATTTCGCAATTGGCGAGTCAGGAATTTTGAAAAAAATAATAAAATACGCAAGGTACTTCTTTAGGTTTATAGTTTTTAGAATTTTACAAGAGGCGGATGTAGATCGAAACCACTACCTACTTGCAGACAAAATACGTGTACGGATATTTCAGATGCTACGGTCCTTGGATCTTCACTCTTCTGACTAGGTCGACGTCGCTGTACAGTCCATACACTTCGTCGTTGTATCTCCTCCTCCACTCACCGACAATGCAGAAGGTAATGTTCATGCCTCTGCATCTTAGAGCCGTCCTTCTTAGGGATGCCAAAACTAGATGTTGCTCTGTATACCTCGTCCCTATAGAAGCTGTCAACCGCAGCCTTGAAATCGATGAATAGGTAGTGTGTTTCGATCTGAAGCATCAGTTCTCCCCAAGATCTGCCGTGGTGTGAATATATGGTCGATTGTGGACTTTTCTGGCTTGAAGCCACACTAATTTGGATCCATAAGGCTGTTGACGAGCAAATTTATACATTAACACAATACGATAGGGAGTATCTTGTATGCGATGTTAAAAGACTGATGCATCTGAAGTTGGCGCAATTTGGAAAGTCTCCTTTCTTGAGGGTCGAACAAACAATGCTGAGGTTCCATTCGTTGAGCATACTTTCGTCCGACCAAATTTTGCGGATGAGTTGGTGAATGCTAACTAAGCAAGTCATCGGCTTTCGCTGTGGAAAGCTCAGCAGTCAGGCCGTCTGCTCCAGCAGCTATGTTGGACTTAAACACAGATATCGCTATCACTTCATCCATGTAGGATGGACAGAATTGTTAGTCTACATCGCCCAGTTTGAAAGGTTCATTCTACCTGACACCGGTGGTAGGTTTGTCATCGTCGTTATACAGGTACAGTCTACAGAAATGTTATTTTCAAACCCTCATCATCAACTGCTACTCTACTACGATGCTCCCTAGTTCGTCTCTACAGTCTGTGTTTTTTTTTACCCATTTGCTAAAACTTTTGAATCTTATTCTTGTAGTAGCATCTCTCAATTTGCTGGACCTAGAGTTCTCATGCTCATTCTTTCTCCTCCTGAGCCGCATGTGTTCGTCCCTCCTTTTCTGCTCATAGACCTCGTAAGCAGCTCTAGTCCTTCTATGCAACGCCGCCTTGTATGCATCTTGCTTAGCTGCTTGTGCTTGCCTACAGGGGTTCGTTGTGGTGTTAATGTGAAACCCAGCATATCAGAGGCGGGAGCTCTGATGGCTTTTTGGCAGTGCTGCCTCTGGTCGTCGATGCGCTATGTTGGTGGTGTTAGACATCTTGAGAGGTCTTGAGAGGGACTCGATCGGAAAAGGAAATTCGAAATTCCTCGCAGTACTGGCTTACCTTTACGCTGTTTGGGATACCCGCAAGAGTACTCGTATCTTGGCTACAACAAGGTAGTGGTCCGAGTCGATGTTGGCTCCTTGGAACGTATGGATATCCATAAACCTGGAGGAGTGTCTTGCATCGGGGTTCTCCAAGTCACCTTGTGAATATTGAGACGTAGAAACCGCATGCCAGCTACGGCAATGCTTCGCCCCGCCGCAAAATCGATTAGACGAAATTTGCGCTGCTTTTGCCGTCAATAACAGTCGCCGTAGCAGATATCGCAGTTTCTCAGCCTCTTTTTGTTCGGCCCATTTCATAGGATTTCTTGAGTGGCGGTAATGCAGCAGTCTAGGTCCTCATTAGTTGTTTGGCTCCACGTGGCCTATTAAGGGACTTAATTTTGGTCCATAAGAGGCTTATCCGCGATTATCTCGTTTCCACCCTCACCCTTACTTAGTCTCGGATATCCTCAATGACCTGTGTTCCAAATGTATGGGAGTAGCACAGCTAAAGTCCCCCTTGTTTCGGGATTTTTTCTTCGCCGTTGATTCCCTCTTCTTTTTGCCTGGTGGTCAGCACTCGCGCTTAGAAACTTAGCAAGTCCCGTCCGAATGGTCATCGACCATACCCAATTGATGTGTAGAAAACAGTTGCAATACTGAATATCGCCAAGTTGACATCTCTCAGTTGCTACCCTATTTCTACAGCATCCCACCGTTTGTGCAGGCAGGTTCACTTAACAAAATAAAGAGGTGTTCCTCCATAAGCAACGTTGCCAAAAGCTAAAAGGAACATGTCAAGACAACATGTTAATTTAATTACGGATACTATGCTAAAGTTACCTAGCAAGGCCCTTTGTATAAATATCAACTTCAGCTTTTGTAGGCTTCAAGTGTCTGGATTTATGTATACCTTATGGCAAACTCACAGCACATTGACAACGGCACTCTCATCATTGTCTGGTCTGGCATGAAAATATAAAAAGAAAAAACATTTTAGGTTAGAGTGCCAGTTATTGTGCTGGGTCATGATTGATTTGCCTCAAATTTCACCCTAGTAACACCCCGATTTGGTCACTTTGGCTTTACCTAACCCAAATATGTATTCAAAAAAAAATGTCCCCATACGTAAACAAAGATACACAATTCAATGGCAAGAAATTGTCTTCTATTCATAATGACGAAATATGATGCCAAAAAGCCCTGCTGCTATTCAAAGTGATCCATTATCCTGATTCTCCGAAAGGACATCAACAAAATTCTCATCCATAGAAAGGTTTCGTCCCTTGGAAATCCATTACTGTCCTTTGTTGTATTCGGTTTTGATTTTTTCTTTCGAGTTCCTTACCCAAAAAATCAAAACAAAAAAAAAACATTGAAATCACGACGCATTACTCGTACTTCCGCACTTAAATCGTATAGATACGAGTACAACAATACGAGTAGTTCAGTCATAGTCAGTCTGAATCTTGTCTGAGAAGCAAATTCAATCGAATCTAATTGCTAATTCTACAGATACACTTTCTGTTGCAAGATACGAAGTCTCACAAAAAAGAAACTAATGGAAATTTGCGTGATATCTTCTTGGAATGGCACAGCTTATTAGATTAGATTATCCGTCAGGACATTGTACGGATACAGTAATTTTGGGCTAATTTCTGTCGTTCAAGAACCTAAAGGAATCATCCGTCATCCACAACATACAAATATACGTAATTTCCTTCTTTATCGCTGTTGTTACGGCATAAAGATACTTTTCAAAATAAATACAAATCTCCATGAACTCTCTCGGTTTTACTGAGATATGAATACGAGTGCTTTGGAATCATGCATCCAGCGGCGATAAAAATTACCGTAACCGCATGCTGTTTGTTAGTAAATTTACCAATTTGTTACGATGGCAATCTACGAGTATGATACTTATTCAGCGTAAAATGTTCAAGGTCGCGTTAGAAGGATAACTCTCTTTCTCTCTGATCTCTGATTTCTGCCCCTGCTTTGAAGGACATAACCACCCATATTGTTTCTACAATTAATGCGGCGTCAAAATATTTTTTAAAAATAAAAAAAAACTTTTCATTCCAACTAATTAGATGTTTTTCGATTTCAATTTGATTGACAGTTACCAGGGAGTTTTTGGGCTGAAAATCTAACATTGGGCATAAAATGTGATCAACAGAGTTATTGCATTTGCTGAAATGTGTTCAAGGAAGGCGGGCCTAGTAACCGTCTCCATGGAACTGGATGGTTATGAAATTTCGAATCAAGACAGAGTTTAATTGGATGTTATGTCAAAATTAAAAGTTTATTCGTAGAATTAATAATAAGGATTAAAGGTCAATGATTAAGGATTAAAATCGGTGACACAGAATTTTAAACCAAACGAAGAGATAAATTACATAATCCAGTAAACATTGGTGATAGACTTGGTAATATCTTTATAAGGATGCAACATCAAAGAAAAAAGAGGCTTTTCTCACCTCCAACCGATGATATCGTTCGCGAAGAGTTTCTGGCAAAGGTCTAAGTTTACTGACAAAGGAGGCCGCAATGCGGAAGAGAGTAGTTGACAACTTACTCGTAACATGAAAAAGGGGCATTTCTCCAACGAATTTACTTCATTCCAGACTGATATATATGATGATGTGTTGGAAGTTAAACCTTTCTCAACACCCTGGCTACTTGGAATTACAAATCTAATTTCTGAATAGGTCATCGAAGGTGGCACTAGAGTTTCTTGATAGCTGATCCAACAACGCACCGATAATAATACTCATATGAGTATCTGACCACTGTAAAGTTGTTTGTAGCTCGATAATGTACTCTGACATCGAACGCTGACACTTTTCCTCAGTCGTGGAAAATCATTAAAGACTACCTCATTGCTCTGAGATTTTAAGTGATTTTTGACCAATCAGCATATTGCCGTGTCTATCATAGGTCTTTGAGAAATTTATTGAAAAGCAAAAACTCAAACACTTGTGAATACATCAGCTATTTACCCCACATCGGTCTGGTTTTCGAGCTAACAACAGCTGCTTCACGGCCATGGAATATATTCTCGAAGAAATTGGACAAAACTTTGATAAAGTGTTGGTGACGTTTCTCTTTCTGCTGGATTCTTGAAATACTTTGTTGAAAACTGAGGAACTTTTTAGGTTTCAGCGATAGATTTGCTTGCAGTTTTCTCTATGAAAGACTGGATCAAGTTTTATCCGGCGAAAAACTTTTAACTCTAAAACCTATTTCTCAAAGGGTACCTCAGGGATCAATATTGGGACCAATCTTATTCTGTCTTTTTTATAAATGACCTCCCAAAGTTCGGAGCAGAAGAGGAAAGACAAACATCGGCTTCTCAGGAGGAACAAGAAGTTCGCGGTCGATGACGGATAGTACTCCAGAAACGAGATACAAAAGGAAATTTTACTAAAAGGTAAAAAGAAAACATGCCACACACAGAAACTCAGAACCGAAGCCTGTAGAAACAAACATTGGAGCATCGTAGTATAGTCGCTGTAGATAAAAATTAGAAAAGAGCATGTCTGTATAGTATATAACATCGATGACGAACCAAATACCGCTGCCAGGCAGATTGAACCTCGACGATGATGTAGGCCAAAAATTCCGTCCATTCGAAGTGGATAAAGTGAAGATAGCCATATGCAAGCTTAAGTCCAATAAAGCTGCTGGAGCGGGCTTGACTGCTGAGCTCTTCAAAGCGGCAGGCGATGACTTAATAAGGAGCATACACCAACTCATCTGTAAAATATGGTCGGACGGAAGTATGCCCGACGAATGGACCCTCAAGAAACAAGACCTTCTAAACTGCGCCAACTACAGAGGCATCAGTCTTCTTAACATTGCGCGAACACCTAAAGCAGTTCGTCCTCGTTTTAAGGACAGCATCTATAGAGACTAGCTATGGAGAGCAATGTCTAGTTTTGGCATCCCTGCCAAGCTCATTCGTCTACGTCAAAAGGTGCCAAAATAGGTTTAGTGTAGATAAGAGCAAGACCAAGTGTAGAAAGAATAACATCGACGAATTGAACAAAACGTCGCAGTCAACAGCTTTAACTTCAATGAAGTAAGGACAGTAGGACAAAGGTCTACATTGGCTCTGATATAAATTTTGCCAAAAAAAACTTTACATATACCGAGACATATAGTTAGCCAGAAAGCAATATGTCAGTCGCTTGAGGTTTCGAGAACTTGTTGAGCGAATGGGAGACCTCACCTTAGGTGGTGTGCGCAAGTAAACGGTGACCTCAACCAACTTCAAGTTACCAACTGGGGACAGTTAGCTAAAAACCGAACTTACTACTGGAGAGGATTGTTAGCAAAGGCCCAGGTTTATCCCCAAAGGGTGTGTCATCTTAGTCAGAATGATAAGTTAGTAATATGGGTCACCCAATGAGATTTTATTTAGGATTACACCTTGATACCTATCTTCTTCTGTGCACCAGATATAAACAGGTCGAGGAGTTCATCTCTCAATTCCTTGTCACTGGAAAATTTATAATTTTGCTGTTGCGAGACCCCCATAATTACACCAGTTCCAAGTAATTGTCTAAGTCGCCTGGAAAGTGTAATGAAGCAATAGCGATCTCTCTTCCGCTACAACTATGTCCACTTTTCTGCTTTTCAAATGGCCTATTTTTCCTATTAATGGTTTCTGGTTCCTTACCGAAACTTCGCTTCCTCATTCATTTTTCGGGGTACAGATAGCCCCTTTCGATTGGGAAGCCCTTATGTGTTTTTGTCGTTTGACTCCTTCGTGCTCCACGAGTAAAGGGGTATTTCGGTGCATCAGAGGCGCAGTTAATGGGCGAGCCATTTAATATCCAAATCCATATATAAGTGACTTAACATCCCTTTACCCAAGCGTCTGTCTGTCTGTCTGTTCTACTGTTTCACACCTTGACTCTGCATGGGCAGAGACATGATCGTACGTAAGAATCTTTTACGTGTGGTCAGGGGGAAATCATACTCACACTTACGACAGGCAATCAGACGCTGCATCGTATTCACGAAGGTGCCTGTGTTGATATCTCATATATCAGGGGTTGTCACCATCGCCACGAAAACGACATGAGTTTATACGGTTAATAATAGCACTAGAGAGACTTAAGAAGCAACTCGTTCAGATTTCAATGCCGACCGCGGCTTCCTAATTCTACTTGTTTCGTCAAAAACTGTTCATGTCTAATGGTTTTCATACACATATTTTTGTCCCCTCCTGATATGTCAAGTTAAATTAGTTTCTACTTTATGCCGCATTTGAGGTGACCACTCTTCGTTTGTTCTAGAAACTTAGCAGCATAACACTATCCACCAGTTTTGGTAGACCCAATCTGAAACACTTTCTAAGATTGAAGCCAATTTACTTCGAAGTGCCATATGATATCTGTTCATAGGTCGCAACAATTAAGTGGTCTAAGGCAAAGTTGAGACATCTTATTTCTTCAATCCCTTAAAAAGTCCCATGCCACCTACCAATACGAACAGAACTTCCAGTAACCAAACTCTAAATGGAGGCTGATTGGAGTACATGGAGTTAATGAGCTCTATTCTCCTTCTCAGAACACCAGTGGAAGCTGTCCTTTAACAATTTCAACAAGAACTACAAAGTTAGATAGATTGAAAAAAAAAGTGAGCCCTTTGACCCATATATTGTGCACCAAAGTACCTTCATAAAAACCACAAAAAGATTCAATATAAAAGGTTCAAACATAAAAGACCTAAAAATAGGACCAAGTACCAAACCATTCATCCCTCCTTTCCCTTGCAACCTTATGATCTCTTTAGTGCAATCCCAATCGTTCATTTATTTTTAATCACAATGAAAATTTCATGGACATGTAGGCACACATCCCTACTTAAGGAAGGTAATTAACTTGATTCTACTTATTTCGAAGCCTGAAAGCTAATCCCTTTAACGCGTCACACCCACTTAAATTCGAAAAATATGTCTTCATCAAAAGGAATCATGAACTCGCAGTATCGCTAAAGCCTGCTCTTTTATTAGTCTCCCGCCTTTCCATGGATCCATTTTCCTTTTAGATTTACACAACAAAGATACTGAATACAGATGCAAAACACTCAACATTAAAATTAATTTTAAGTACTCGCGCGAAATCATATATCCCTTCCGTGCACTCACCCACTAGAAGAATGCTGGTGGATTTTCACTGTGTATGGAGGATTTAATTTTAAAATATATATGAGTATGACGCCCCTATACCATACACCTGAGATGGTATCCGTATCTTCATTGTGTTTCCATAAAATTCATATTCGATCTAAATTAATTGACAAAGCCAAAGCCCTTAGGTTGTATCTGGCGAAAACTTGTCGAGCAGAAATTCTAAAGTTTACACACGAGAATATCTGCAGGCACTCTTAAATGAACAATTCCGTTGACACCCGACTAGGGTTGCCACTTGAAAGGAATTATTATTGGCCAGGTTGGGAGAGATTCAACTAAATGATACTGAACTTTGGTCTGAAATGGCCAATAAAGTCAAGCCATTCGACTTGAAGTCATCTCCAGCACTTTAATTGATTTCATTATTTAGACAATTGTTGATGGGGTTGTTGGTGTCAATAGTTCTACCGCTGACTCTGCCACTTCTTGAAACACTGCAACAAACGTGCCAAAATACAATATACGAGTACATCAGAGGGCTTAGGATCTGCCACGGAGAACCACACGCAAAGTAGCCAAAAACTGAAGATGCAGTCCTCTCATGTTCAGAATTCTGGGCCACAGGCAGCAAAACCAGCAACTTAACCAAGGAGCAATGGCTGGTGATAACAGATCGGATGCCGTAGTGATTCCATCCACGACTTATGTCTCTGGCGAGAAGAGGGGAAGTGAAGGCAAAATTAAAGGAGAAAGCCCAACTTTAAGGAAGACGATCTCAAATATGAGCTCGAGAATTTAAAACCCATCGACGGAGGGTCTCAAAAATAGGGTCAGGCAACAACTTGACAATAATAGCTTGCTGACCATACACAGGGCTTTAAAACGTCCAAAGAAACAAGTCGACAAAGCTTGAGGAGGATTAAAATAAAACACGGCAGCCAACCGCGATGAATAGGAATTTTCTCTTAGATAGGGAGAGTGCTAAAAATACGAGGGCGGGTCAATAAGTCCGTGACTTTTGGATTAAAACACAGATTTTTTGATAAAAAAATAATTTTATTTTTCAACATAGTCTCCCTTGAGCTCTATACACTTTGTCCAACGCTTCTCCAATTTTTTTTATCCCTTCCAAAAAAAATGATTTGTCCAGGTCCACAAAATAGGCCTTTGTTTGCGAGATGACTTCATCATTGGAGTCAAATCTTTTTTCACCAAGCCATTTCTTCAGGTTTGGGAACAAGAAGTAGTCGCTCGGAGCCAAATCTGGAGAATAGGGTGGATGAGGGAGCAATTCATAGCCCAATTCATGGATTTTTGCCATGGCAACTGCACATGCGTTTGTGGTCGACTGTGAGCAAACGCGGCACCCATCTTGCGGAAAGCTTTCTCATGCCCAAGTGATCATTCAAAATTGAAACCACTGAGCCATGCGAGATCCCTACGGTCGGCCAACACCATATCGTGAATTTTTTCGATTGTTTCGGGTGTAGAGACCTCAACTGGGCGTTCAGGACGTTCGGCATCTTCAGTGCTTGTACGGCCACAACGAAATTCAGTAAACCACTTTTTTACCATTGAAATCGATGGTGCAGAGTCCCCATAGTATTTATCAAGCTTAGCCTTGGTCTCGGTAATGGTTTGTTTTCGCAAGAAATAATGCTTAACAAGCACACGAAATTCACTTTTTTCCATTTTCTCCTCAAATTAGTGAGTAGTCTGATAAAAATAGCTGTCAAACACAAACTAACTGACGCAGCAAGTTTAAATTTTGACAGGAGTCAACTGACAGATGCCTGTTGACAGGAGCAGTGTTGCTGTTTCAGTAAAGAGGTCAGAAATTCAAAAAGTCACGGACTTTATGACCCGCCCTCGTAGCTTACTATCTTACTTAGGTTGCGCATCAGACGACTGATACACGACGACTCCAGAATCCGTCAACGCAAACTGACCCGAATATGCATTTCCAATGCTTTTCTCTCTAAACGTGAGGATATCTTCATCCGCTTTCAATACAGTCCATGCTTCAATACCATAAGCTGAGACTGGGAGGGTCTTATATACAGACTCCTTAGTTGTTCAGGATAGGGCCTTACTACTCATTAACCTGCTTAGCCAAAAGTGAGGCCTACAGCGATTGCTATGCTTGTTTCTCATGGACTAAGTGAACGGAGATTTTGGCTATTATCGTCTTAGTTGAACGGCCTAATGTACCTGATGGGGGAATTTTCTTTACCGTTATACAGTGTGCAGATAAAGTTTTTTACATTGTCGCTACAGCCTGTGATACAACTTCAAGGTTCCATTCTTCATCTGTACAGGCTTCTGTACGTGTTTTCTTGCCCTGGTTTCGGGATACGCGTTCGGCAAATATTCTGGCTATCTCTTCTGATTGCAGCATTTTTACCTCACACCTTCTTATTGTAGTTATTCTTTTATGACGTGTAAAATTCCAAATAATTTTATTGAAAGCAAAAAATCAATGAAATTGTATTATTTAATTTGCCTCATTCAGGAAACGAATTTATCGGTGTCCCAGTAAAAAAAAATCCCCTTGGGTGAGAGCCCTGACATCTACAGAATCTGATAAAATTGCAGTAATTGGCCTTAAAGTAAGAGTATCCGCTTTTGCAGTCAGAAAGAGGCGCACGAGGTGGTATGAACTTGAATTCGATTCTCTTTTCTACCACAAACTCGAGAATATAAATTTTAGTGAGATCTTTGTAAAATTCGATCAATTTAGTCTTTGCGCTAACAATTTTGTTAGCCCTATGAGTTGCTCTAGCGCACTTATAAAAGAATCGGAGCTTAAGTCAGATACAAGTTCTAAATAAACTCAACATAGAAGTATATGATTTATATGATCATTGCAAGAAGTCAGTGTAGGACCCCAGAGATCGAGACCACATACCCTTAAAGGTCTACCTGAAGTTAGTATGTCCTTCAATAGATTTCCCTTGCACTTGTTGACAAAGTTTTTGTCTAGCATGAAGACCGCGGTCAATGATTTTTTTAAATGGAAATGTCGCACATGTTTTTTCACTAACGCGCTGTCCAGTGGTAATGGAATTGGAAATTGAGTGTTGGGTTCCATGTCATCATTCCCTTTACGTCTATGCTCTGTTGTCAGCCACGTCCAAAAATGGAAACAATTTGTCTATGCCGCATGAGAAATGATTTGGCTTTCTTGCACCATTTCCATTGAAAAACTTCTTTGTTGTACCTATGCACCAAACGATTACTTTCTATGCTTCGTCCAACTCCTCTACAGATAGAAGTTTTGAGTGATTTTGGCTTTTAGCCAATTTGAAAAATCGCAGTACAACTCGAATGGCGCTCCTGGACCTGCTTATTTATTAAGAGTTTTTCTTCCTCTTTTCGGCTTTCAAAAGTGAAGTGTCTATGCTAACCTTAACAAATATAAGATTTCAGGCCATTTCAGCCTGATTTCGGAGGAACTTTTTAAGAATTCATGACCTTGGAACCAAACTGTCTTCAATCCTCAACTTAAACAAAAGATATTAGATCTGCGGCGTTGTTCTCCGACCTTACATGTCTTCAACCCTGAAAATCGCTAACCCTAATGGCCACAAATGCGTCAATACGCAGGCCAATACAAGCCTATCTCGGAATCAGCCCCTTTCTGAACTTCTTAAATGAATCTGTTGCTTTTTGCCGTAATCTGGCTTCTAAGTGGGCACCACAAAGCTCTAGTCATGGTAGGTTTTGGATGGAGCTATTCGCGATTTTGCTATTATCAAACATTTCCATAATCATCGGTACATCTAGCATCTATAATGAAATTGTGCATCCTCTGCCCGTGGGAAGAAGATATACCGTGGAATGTAAACGGAGTCAAGATTTCGGATATCTACTGTATACTTTTTCTAGCAATTATCAAGAGCATTTGGCAAAGGATCATCCCAATCCAATTTCTCAGCCTAAAAATCGTTGAGAAATCTTTGCGCCTTTGTAAACCAAAAAAAGCTGCTACCAGTGAACAGAACGGGTCGTTTGAATTAGATACAAGCTGCCGATTATAGGTCTTATTGAGTGGCAAGACCACCATACCAGTCCATACCATGATTTAAAAAACGGTACCATGAAAGTCGGGAGCCCCTCGGGCTCATTCCGGATCTGTGTTGAAGAAATAGGCTACCTAGTAGGTACTTCACTGTACCTGTGGTTTAAACCTTAAACTCAGAAAACGTGTATCTGCTGGTCGCACTTGATGTAGAGTTGTAATAAGTACTGGGTGTTGGGACTCTAAGATCAGCAAGAGGAGAACAAGTCTAAGTCTATTGAGACAGAAGTTTCCGAAAAACACTAGAGACGTTCTATACCTATTTTAGCCTTGTTGCCTGTGTAAACGAATTCAATGAAGCACTTGAATTTCGCCTGTGTAACTCAAAGTGCGCTTAATCTAATAATTAAGTTACTTTCCTTAAATTTTCTTTAATTTTTCGATACATGCAGTGCCAGTCATGAGATCGTAAACATAAAAGTCTCTCGAAATTACCTCCGAGTAGGTGTGAAACATTACTCTTAAGACTGATTTTTTTTAAATTGCTAACAAAAAATGGTGCAGCTGCAGTTTAGAAAGTGAAAGTACTAAGCCTTTATGATGCGTCGAACAGCTAAAATTTTTGGTCCAGCCTATGCTTTGCTATTTCCAATGAGAAGCCTAACCGGGATGGGCTTTCCTTGAAGGCGTAAGGTGTAAGGCGCGACTTTCTTTGTATTTCGTCCACATACCAAAACTTTGCTACCATCTATTCAAGGTAAGAGAACGCGAACTCCAAAGCCCTTTGCACTTAGTTGCAGCTTATTCTTCCCTTAGTCCACTCTACGGAAGAAACTCTTCGCAATCCCGAACTTTACATTCTTCTCAAAGCTATTCAATCTTGATCGTAATACGGTAGTGGTTTAGAATTCGATGGTTGTATCTATTGTGCTCACTCCGATTACATTTTATTGGGCTATGAACTTTAGTTGTAGACTGTTTGTTTAAGCTCCTGAATTCAGAAGGGCTCTTGGAATGAGTTCACCTTCAATATTCCTAACTCTCATTACTGCGGTGGGTAAAACTACTTATAACTTAGCACTTAGCACCTCTGTAGGGGTAGGCGGGAAGAAGACATCAAAGTAGCTGTCACAGAAGTGTACCCAGCTTCAATACTACACTTTCTTTTATTTCCCATAAGCGATACAATTTTAGATTATGTTTCCACAATACAGCTCCTCAATCCCGACAAGGACTATCTCTTCTATTTGCAACACTAATGCCTTCCAATTGAGGTACGAAAAAGTTTGTAATCATGTCTCACCGTTGACTTTAACGTTCTAACCATAATTATTTTTGAAGATATATGGACCAATGACTCCACCAAGCCATAAAGCGCTTCTTCTTCTTATCCTTTTATTAACCCTTTCCTCGTTATACGAACTTATGCGTAACGAGTTTCCCATTTTAACTGCATCGCTGCTGCTCCGCTTATGGGGTTGGCTAATGTCGCAGACCGCAGAACGCGTCTACTTAATGCTCGGTCCTTGATCGCTTTAGTGGTAAGCCCCAGGCTTTGCTGCGCATTTGCCATCTGAGAAATCCAGCAATTTTTTTTTTCCGACCTCGTTTTCTTACAGTTGGAGTGACCGTAGTTGATAGTGCCTTTTTAACCGGATTTTCCGCAGATCTTCTTTGAACGTGGCAATACCAGCTTATTCTATTCGTCTCAAGCTGTTCGGTTACCGAATTCTTTATATGTAGACTTCTTCTTATACGCGTAGATCTAATGCAATCGCGTTTAGTGACTCCACTAGACATCCTTAACATTTTCATTTCCGCTGCCGTCATTTTGTTTTTAAAAGCTTCGTACATTGTCCAGCACTGTGAACCAAGCCATAAAGCGCACCAAACGGTAACTTTTTCTGGATGTATTAAAGCATTTATAGGTCCAGATGCAGCAATTCTGTTTATGGACATAGCCATTCCACCAAAAGTGTGCTTCATCACTCAACATAATTTTGCAAATGAAATTGTGGATCCATAGCCATGTTTTCTTCGGCCCATGTACGACGCGAACGTGTTCGGCTTCAATTCAATTTTGTAAGCACGTCGACCAAGAACTTTACTCAAACATTTTCCATAAAGTGGATGAACACTTGTTTAATTGTTGACTTCGATGATGAATTGACACATTTGGATCATCATAAACACTACGCTGCACACCATCGCTTGAAGTAAACGTATTGCGAAAACGGTCCATAGTTTCTCGAATTAATCCCTCTGGTAGATGTTCGATGAGTTTCTCGAATCGAACCAATAAATTTGAACAATTAACAAACGTTTCTTCAGCTTGAATCTATTTATGACGAATTTCCAAACCAAACAAACTTCGAAATAACCAAGAACTGTCAAATAGGTTGTCACAGTGCTGCCACTTTAGAGTTTCCCGCCTCTAAAAGAACACTTTATAATTTAGCTAACTTAAACTTAAGCTTGTCATCAGCCTTCAAATTGTTGTGAAACAATTCAATGTATCCAAGAGACTTTACCGATTATTTTTCGAAATATCCCTCCGTCAACCAATTGTGTATAAGTAACAGCTGCAATGCTTCTCTGTCTATTATTAGATGCTGTCTATTATGCAACATGCTGTTGAAAATTCAAATTTGTTCCCCTACAATACATTTACAAATGTGATCATGCAACAACCAGAATTGAAGCTTTCGCGCACATTGTTTTCCATGATTGTTAAGCTGAACGATGCTCGTAGCAACAACGGGTAAAGCGAACATTAATCGAACAAACTTCTGAAAAACTTGAAGCAAATTCTTCAAGCGAAAAGCAGTTTACAGCAACGTCGACGACACAGAAGATGACCGATTGCACCCGACTTATTTCGCTCTGTTAAGTGCCCTAAGCTCACGATAAACAACTGAACTTGTGATAACGCTGCGACGTCAGTTCTTTAAAACGACATTTGACTTGTCAGTCCAAAGTCCTTAGAGTGGATTATTTGAAATCGATTGTCTGGATTGTTTTTTTGTTTGAGTTAATTTTGGTCGATGACGAAGACGACGAGGGCGGGGCGGCGCGTAAAAATTTTTGGGCGACAAAAAATAAGTGCATTTCTGAAGACTCTCACCGAACACGAAACCGAGCTTTGTGTATATTAAGAAAAGGGAACCGAGTACTTCCTGATTCGTAATAAACATAAGTACGAGGGCAAGATGAAAAGTTCTCGGCCTGACGCAGATATGACGTTCCAATCAGTAAAAACTTATGTTTAATGCCTGGATGCATGTGTCATTAGTTCGTAAGACAAACATTCAATTTGTTCTCTCAAGTAGTTTGCTTACACGAATTTTTGCAGTAGACGTCTTGCGCGTTCATTTTGCACAAAAACTTAGGGATGAGAAAGCTCCGTGAAAGATGGGCGCCGGATTTGCTGAATGCCGATCAAAGCCGAATACCGAAACGATTTGCTCAGAAATCCTTGAACCGATTCAATAGACATTCTACTGATTTTGTGCGCCAATTTCTCACCATGGATGAGACATGGCTCCACCACAATACGCTAGAAATGAAACAGCAGACGAAGCAGTGGATGCAAACTTGGTTTAGCGCCAAAGAAAGCGAAGTCGATAGCATCTGCCGGAAAGGTCATGTCCGGCGTGTTTTGAAAGCGAAAGAGATCCTGTTACTTCATTGCCTTGAAAAAGGCAGAACAATTACAGGGGAATATTTCTCCAACCTTCTTAACCAGCTGGATGCTAAGATTCGCGAGAAGAGGCCTGGCTTTAAGAAGCCATGCGATGACTAAGTAAGAAGCACACACCAACTCAAAAAACAAAACAAAAATCTGTGGCGCTGGCAGCCCGGTATGGGCAATGGCCTACCTTCTTGACACTCATTTGTGTTGCTCATGTTGTCATTTTAATCACATCTGAGGGGGGCCTACGGTTTATCGCCGAGTCCGAACGGCACTCCTTAGAAGCTTTTTCGTAGGCAATTTTACTTTCGGGAGTTTGCCAATGCCCGCCGAAAGGGTGATGGCGATTTGAAAAATTGTTGGTGACCCAGCCAGGAATCGAACCCAGACTGTTTGCGTGATAGTCCAATGAGCTAACTATCGCGCCATCGCCATCGCACACCAACTCATCCGTAAAATAATGTCAGACGAAAGTATACCCAATAAATGGAACCTCATCATTGTTTCTCCGATCCTAAAAAAAGAGAGTTTTTTAACATCGCCTATAAGTTCTTCTCTGTCCTATTTTGTGAGCGTCTGAAATCGTTCTTCATCAACCCGATTGATCCATATTAGTGTGACTTCAAGCTAGAATAGTCCACCATCAACGAGCCCGTAGATACATTCGATGGCTCCAAACTGTTTGCTTCAGTTTGCCGCATGAGGCAAATCGGAATCCGAATACCAACGGAATTTATTCAGAAAATTAAAATATCTATATTGTCCCCTTCAAAGTAATCCCCATCGACTGCAACACACTTATGCCAGCGCTTGATCCAATCCTCGAAACATTTTTTATATTCGGTTTTCGGTATGTCCATCAGTGCTTCCTGCGATTCTTCCATAACTTCCTCTCGGCTGCTGAAATGCGTTCCCCGAAGTGGTTTTTTAGCCACGATTGAACAGAAAGAAGTCACAGGGAGCCAAATCAGGTGAATTCGGTGGCTGTTGGATGGTATTCGTTGCATTTTTCGTCAAAAAATTACGAATAATGATGGCACTGTGCGACGGTGCGTTATCATGGTGCAAAATCCACAAGTTTTCTGCCCACAATTCTGGTCTCTTTCAGCGAATTGCTTCACGCAAACGTTGTGACCGCTTGGAATCACTCGCAATTTTATGTATCGTACTGTGAAGTTGTTTGAGGATACTGGTGAAGTACGAGACCGTCAAAGATCCGGCCGTCCGCGCACTGTGAGAACTCCGAAAGCGATCAAAGCCGTGAAGAAACGAATCGACCGAAAACCGCTGCGAAAACAGAAAATCTTGTCGCGGGAAATGCAAATTTCGCAAAAATCCATGTCACACATTATCAAATAAGATTTAGGACTCATCGCGTACAAGCGACACACTGGACACCTGCTCACGGCGGCCGCATTGAAGATCGAAAGCGTTACTCAGCCGTTACGCGAAGAATGCTCACAGACAAATTCTGTTTACTGACGAGAAAATCTTCACCATAGAAGAATCGTTCAATGAGCAGAACGATCGTGTTCCAAAGAAACATCCCAACTCATTCCGAGGGTTCAAAGAGGCCACCATCCCGCGTCTGTAATGGTATGGTGGGGAATGTGCTACGATGGCGTTACCAAGCTCCATTTTTGCAAGAAAGGAGTGAAAACATCGGCCAAAGTATATCAGTCGACCCATTTGGAATCTATTATGAAGTCTCTCAACCAATCAATATGTAACAACAAGCCAACAAGACTCTGCTCCAGCTCACAAAGCAAAACGACTCAAAAACAAAGTTCCGGACTTCATATCAACGGATGATTGGTCAGCTGGTAGTCCAGACCTCAACTTAGAGGGCTTGCCCCACTCGACACTCAAATATTGAGTCGTTGAAGCGAGCCCTTGTCCGTGCAGTAGATAACTTCCCCATGCATGAAGTGCGTCTCGCAATCGATGAGTGACCATATTGTATTAAGTCGTGCTGGAAGGCAAATGGAAGTCATTTCGAATAAGTTGTTCTAAGATTTGTAGCCATTGAATCACCCAATTAAAACAACAACAAAAATTGTTTAAATATTAATTCGTCTTCATTTGGCGCTGATTTTTCTGTGTACCAGTATTTATGACGACTAGGTATTATAACAGGCTACCATGTTGCTACTGGTCGAGCATGCCCTTGCCATTTTAGCCTGCATAAGTAAACGTTGTAAGGGTTTACTCATGCAGTTACCGACGAGCACCACAAAGAGGGGAGGCAAGCACTTTGGTACGAACTTGATTGTTGCGTTGCTGGCCGTATCCAAATTGTAGGACAGTGAACAATTTACGGATCAATGGTTGCGCTAGTCCTTTTTGTCTGGCATCATTTCAAGATAGATAGATTTAATGGTTTCGACAGAAGCTGTGCTTAAGCCAACAATGAGCTAGAAGCCGTCCTTGATTTCCTGATCATTACTCCCCTTGTGAGAATAGATATTCCAAGGTTCAGAGTGTACAGACGGGTCAACACAGCCTTCGTTTCCTTAACTTACACAGGAATCATACTAAAAACCTCAGAAGCTTACATTTTTGCCACAAACTTGCTTAGCCATTCAAGAGATTTTCTGAGTAAAGCACTTTATCCTAAGTGTTCCGTTTTCCGTATCGCATCCCTCTGTTTTGATACAAAACATTTTCGTTGGCTATGTTAAACAGTTTGTCAACAAAGCGCTTGTAACCAGAGTCGTACTTAGAATGTTGTCATTGCCATTCACTAAAATTCGAAGCGTCTCATTTTCTTTGGCATTTTAGGGTTAACTTGAAAATGTATTTTCTCTCAGCGTCAAATTTTCGTCCACACGTACTTGCTTGTTAGCACCTAACATCACCGAGACAGACTCACTCAAGGTGGATTTGATTGTCTCACCCCACTTTCGTCAGGTAAAACTACTCGTATGATCTTTGCATCGACAGAGGGTATGCCACAAGCCTTTTAGTCTGGTTTTAGTTCTGCAATCTATTTCAGTAGGCGTCCCTCTGTCGAAAATTTGACATTATTTAAGCAAAATGTTAAGATAATTTATTTTAATTGATTCTACATTCCTTGTGGGTAATTTTTAACCTTAATCCAGTGGCAACCATGTCTCCGAAGCAAGAGTAACGAGGAAGGTTATGGTCATGATGTTAATGGTGATACTCATAACAATGGAACTCTCAAATTTTCATTCTAAAAATACCCCCAAGGAACCAAGGCATATTTTGCGTTGTTTTTGCTTAGTTGTCTTGTCATTGCCCGCCTGTTTTTGATAAATGTCCACCACTCCATGTTTAGTCAGCCCACAGGATCGTAAGTGGAAAATTTTCAGAGACATTTGAAATATTCGTTAATTTCCTCACCATCTTTCCTCACTGCTGGTCGTTTTATTTTTCTTGGGGTTTCGTTCTTGTTTATCCTTTCTCGGGATGTTTTGTCCTAGACATGAATACAGATAGATACCCAGAGGAAGGATAATATTCTCACTTCTACCCGCGTTAGACGATTCACGGAGACCGACGGTCCCTTGGACAGAATCGCGTTCCTACGGATAATGAGAGAAGATAATTCCGAATTCCGAATGAAAGGAATAACAAACGATATCAAACTGAGCTGTTATTCAATGGCTGGAAAGAGCCAATGGGTAGAAAGCAACAGGCAAATTACGAGTATTAATGCATAGAAATTGAATGTTTACGAGTGGTTCGAATTCAAATCGGAGGAGAGACAAATGCTTTATATGGCTTCCATGGCTACTTGAACATTTCCTCTCCGCGTTTATAAACAAAAAGCAAATGGTATCCGGTTCATTGTACCATAAACTAAGAGAGTTTCCCTAATAGGGAATATCTGGCGGAGGACATGAACAACGCGAAAGCAAGAACACGTTGAACCTTACGTGGCGGGATGAGCACTTTGTTTATTTGGACAACGGCAAATGGAATTAATTTCGGAGATGATGAGCGAGATATGAATAAATCCTTATGTAGCCAAAGTCTCAAGGACGCAATACTGTACTGACAAGGATTCAGAAATTTACAATGCATAAGTACGAGTCTATATACCCACAAGACATTGGTTTTCAGAAAACCCGTAGGGGTGTATTCATAGCTCCATTTTGTAAAGGAACATTTTTGAAAAACACAGAGATTGGGATGGGATCTGATTGAATAATTGATTTTGGTAAAGGTGTGCTGGTTCGCATGATGTTGGCTTGTTAACTGTTGAAATGCTTCTCTTCAGGCTCATATTCATGGGCTCGTCCTCAGCCTTGACCTCCTTGAGGTTTTCGGTGAAAGATTGAATACCAGGAATTGGCTCTTTTAGGAGAATGGTTTGTTAGAATTTGTCTATACAAGAAAGCATCAATTTTATTATGATTCCAACTCATCTTTTCTAACAGCTATCTTCCATATGTCCCCGTTGCGTGTGCCGCCTGAAGTATAATCTTCCGTGAGTATACGAGGCACATATTCGGTGTTTTACCTCTAAACTCAGAAATTCCCAAGGGAGCGCCGCGCCGGTTGTACATGCAGGGAACTATACAGACTTGTCAAATACTTTGATAGTACGTGGCTCTGTTTAGGACTCAAACGTTTTCGACTTTATATCTGAGTTTAAGACCGGGAGTTCTCTGACTTTTTGCACAATACAACGAGTTTTTCAGGGATGCAAACACTAGACTTCGGCTCCCAATAGCCAAGTCCATAAGCGATCGTAAAATCGATGATTTGCATGACCGCCTTTAGTGGGATATTTTCGTCCTTAGGAAATTTGTATATATTCTGTCAGACTCCTTCCGCCCGTTCAACTAAAACTTTTCGTCGAAAGTCAAACGTTTTTGTTTCAGCCAATACTTTTGATGTTTGGTTTTCCAGTGTTCTGTTTTTGACAGCTCACGTATGATTTGTGACATGTGTCAGAAATGTTCAATTAGTATTGCCTTTTCATCATGGAAACACTTACACCCAAGCAATGATTACGTACTCTGTAAAAATTGTTTTTCGGGGACTTTGATTATTTTGCGGCCAAGCAAGCAGTTCAAGCCAGAGTGACCAAATTTCGCACCAATTTCACACTATTGGACATCAATTCACCTGCCCGTATAAGGTAATGTTGGAGTGTGGACCTCGGGCTATCCTGGCTTGCCAGAGAGAAGAACTATCCTTGGCTGCTTACCAGTTTGTAAAACCGTATTTACGGATGCATTTTAGGCGCTTTCGGGTGTGCCTCCCCTGGACTTGGAGCTGATATGTCGTGCTATCGCCCGCAGGATCAGGAACGGACTCCCGTTGATTAATGCAGATTGGGGCTCCCCGACGGAAATGCAAGATTTGTCTCTTAGGGAACGTAAGATCCTACTTTCCGAATGTTTCCGGTCTAGATGCCAATCTAAATGTAACATGAGCGACAGAGGCAGGGTTACTTATAGTTTCATTCAAGACGTGTCGACCATGAGCAAGCTACCAGAAAAATGAGTTTCAATCTCAATCTAGGCTTTCTGCTGACCAAGCATGGCTCCTTGAATGCATTTCTGCATAAGAGAAGCCTAAGCAAGGTTGCAGTGTGTACATGCGCAACTTCTCTTGAGGACTGGATGAAAGAAACAGCGGTTGGCAAGAGTTATTCTTCGTTTGATCTCAGTGCGTGTCGTGTCTAGGTAGACAAAGTCCTTAACTACCTCAAAGTTATATCTGTCGAGGGTGACGTTCTGCCCGTGACGTCGATGTTGGTTGTCCTTTTTGCTTAACTATATGCTGGTCTTGCCCTCATTGACCGCTAAACCCATTTTCGCCACGTCTGTACTCTTACTATTTCTAAATCACAAGGCGCGAAAATTTCTCTATGAGTCGTTGAGCAACAATTGTGAGATAATTGACGCTTGTGTACGTATAATAGTAGCCGCTCACAACTGTCAGAGTTTACTCGCTCATTCGACAGATATATGTAGCTACGGACCAAATAATGTGCAATTCGGACTATCCCACGCTCTCGGAGGCCTGGATGGACAATAAATGCAACGCTGTGCCGATTTTAGGCATCGAGTTCTTGGTTGGCGACAGTGCATCGGTCAATTAATGCGATGGTGGCAATTGATCTACTGGTGGCAATGGTATCTATAGAAATGCCGAATCTGTGACCGACAGTCAAATCGTGCATAGATGTGCCAGGTCAGCACTCGCATTGGGCGTTCGACTAATTGCTCCACATGTCGGCGATATCTGCATGATCCACGTGACCTACGTTCACCCTGCCATCCGAATACAAGATATGCAGATGCTAATCCTTTCGTCGCTGGCTCGATACTCGATCATTATCCCTAATATTATATCGACATTCGACGCATGTACCCCTCATTCCTACAGCAGACTTTAATATTAATGCCGACAGTGATAAAACAGTGCTGAATGGAGTTGCTGTGGAGTACGACTTTGTTGTCATTTGTTACGTGCATTTTCCACCTTGCCATTTCCTTTATGTCCGGCGGATACACTTAGTTTCTCGTCCGTTTTCTCGACTTAGTTGAGTTGAAAAGCTTGAACGGCTTAAATTCGCACGAGGTAAAGGAACTTGTTTAACAACTCAAATTTCTATTGCCAAAAGTCATTCTTTTTGTTTGAGGAGTATCTTCAACCAACAAAACTTTCTTCAACCACATTCGAGCTTTCAATATACTCACACATGTAACAATTTCAAATCTCCTTAATACTCCAGGTGCTAATGTTTCCAAGTAAAATAATATGCGTCCAGTCCACACACAGCATGTGCAACATAAAACTTTTCTTCCGAGAACATATTTCAGTTTCCATACTCACTCGAGTGGGATAAAAGAGAAATGTCAATTCCTTACATGAGTGAACCAAGAGTCACATGGCTTCAACGTGATGTGATTCCTTCTGCAAAGTTCACACTTCCGAGATGAGTGGAATCACACGCCAAATGAAGGAAGATTCTTTCCTTTTTCGTAACAACCTTCTGTACGTTGAACTTTGATGTGCTTCGTTCGGACAATGTGACGCGAAGGTTTGACTTGACTCAAGCGTGAGGTAGTGTCATAGTTTCATCCACCTCAATCATATTGTGATTAAATGTTGAGGATTCAAAAAAAAAAACCTTTTTTGGATCCTTGCAACTGGAGGTGTGACATAATTAATGAGTTGGTAGAAATGAGATTCCGATGAAGGGGTTTGAGATGAGAGTGATAAATCTTGTGTCAAGTGATACCAATGTGGTTGTTGCGTATTTAGTCGCATTCTCTTATCCAGGAGCTCATGAAGTATTCATTTGGAAGCGATCATTTATTTACAATAAATAATGGCATAGGCATCTTCAGTGTTATTTGACAAAGCCTAGGAAATTAAGGACTAAAGGAGAAGAGGAAAAGAAAGTTACTTGAAATATTTTTGCTCTCAGTACACATCTTCCTTTCCTTTTTTTACTCAAATTAACCTCCAATACATCAATTGTCTGCTATTGCATTCCTATGCAGGAGACTTCCCGTGCTCAATGCAAAACTTCACATAATATCCACACTGAAGGCTTACTTACTTTAGCTGGTGCTACAATCCGGGTTGAATCTGGGCCTCAGTCAACAAGCGTCTCCAGCTAGCTCGATCCTTACCTAGCTACCTCCAGTTGCACACGCATAGATGGCTGAGGACCCAACAGCTTATGTTGAAGTTATCATTAAAATAAACAATCATTGTAAAATCAATGTAAAATTTTATTGATTTTGATTATATGAACACAACACCGTTCATGTGACCCCCACGGCTTCTGTTGCAAGCGACCTCCGAAGGTCAATATTATCGACGACTTTTGAAGAATAAGCGGCTGCAATTTCAGTTTAAATGTTTTTTTAGATCCCGAATTGTCGCTGGATCATTGGCATAGACCTTACTTTTCAAATAACCCCACAGGAAGAAGTCTAAAGGTGCCAAATCGCGTGACCTTTGAGGCCGTTCAACTCCTCCCATAACCGAAATTGTGCGATCTTCAAAAGTTGCACGCAATAAGTTGATTGATTGTTGAGTTATGTTTGCGGTAGCATTATCCGGTTGAAACCAGACATCGTCCAGACCCAATTCATTCAAAATAGGAAAAAAGTAACCCGTCCACATCTTGCGGTAACGTTCTTTATTCATTGTAACTGTCTCTCGAGCCTCATCTTCGAAAAGGCACGGTGGGTTTCCCGGTCCCATCCAAAAAATAGGTTTCATCGGAAAAGATCAAACAACCGTGGTGTAGAGTTTCCCCTTTAATTTGAGTGGAAATTTTCGGTCGCAAAAGATTCCCGAATTTTCCCACCATTTCATCCATCCCACACTTACTCAGTGGTTTACGTCGTCGTCACATTTCATTTCCATGTTAACGATTGATCCTAAGTACTTAAAGATAGTGCTTTTCGGAAAAACTATTCCGTCTAACATTATATCCGGAACAGGTCGCAACGGATGCGCAAATGGGTACGTCAAATGCTCCGTCTTTGAACGATTTATTTTAACCCGTTCCTCTCTAGCGCATTTCTCCATGAATCTAAGGCATTCTGTAAGTCTTCGACGTTATCGCTAAGTATAACTGCGTCGTCAGCGAAGAGAATTGGCGTTATATTTGCTTCGCGCATGCAGTCTTTTAAAAGATAGTCGAATACTACGTTAAAGAGGAAAGGGCTAAGTACGCTTCCTTGATGCACTCCGACATTAACTGGAAATTCTCTCGTTAGTCCAGCAGAGCTTTTAACCGCAGTTTTCACGTTTCCGTACATGTCTTGTATTATTCTAACATACGTTTCCGGTACGTTTTGAGACCTCAGCGCGGCCCGTGTATGAGGCACTCGATCGAATGGTACAAGAGTCGATATAATTGCAACCGATTCTAGCAAGACCTTCGATAAAATCTCCCATTGATTCATACTCTTCACATTGTCTGCTCTCGACTTTGAACCTATAATGTTCAAATGGATATCCTATTACCTGAAAAACCGTTTTTACAGTGTTCGTTTTAAGACAGCCCATTCGGGTGAATTTTTTGCCACCTCAGGTATTCCAGAAGGCAACCGTCTAGGTCCTCTTCTTTTTATGTTAACCATCAACGATCTCGATAGAATCATCAAACACTTGCCTGTCTCCCTTTACGCCGACGATAACAAATTTTTCAAAACCATTTCCTCACCAAATGACTCCAACAACGAGGCGTTAAAAGTTGTTCGATCTGGTGCCACAAAATTGCTTAGAACTTCAATCCATCACCTTTTCACATAAGCGGCACCAATCTCCTCCTTGACTTTACCTTCTCAACAACCAACTTATCTCTTCTGTTCAATCCCTTCGCGGCCTCGGCATTTTGTTTGATATAGAGCTCAACATCCGCCTACACATATGGTGGTCCAAAGAATTTACCAACCCATACGTGAACGTATCCCTCTATATTACTTTTGTTTACTTCCCTCCTCTCGGAGTACGAAAGTCAAGTGTGGTCTCCATATCATAGTGTTCAAACAAGGTGGTGCAAAATTAATCATCCTATTGGAAGATGTTATAATTTTCGCAAATGGCGTCGTACGTCAATCATATTTGACATTTGTGAACTAGACAGCTGCAGAATACAAACAGATAAGCAATGGATATGCTTTGCTGTCAAGCCGTCCTCGATCTCAACAACGAAGAGGAGGACGGTTTTGTGTCGAAGATTATCATGAGCGAGGCGCATTTCCACTGAAGCGGTTACGTCAATAAGCAAAATCTTGGTTTTTAGGGAACTGAAAATTCGCGTGTGATGCCCGAAGAGCCAATACATCCACTCAAAGTCACTGTGTGGTGCGGAGTTCACGCGGGAGCCTCAGTGTTTCCCTGCTTGTGACAAGACGAACAAGCACCGTCTTTTGTGGGATACAGGCGAGATCCTGACGTACCCGCCACAAAGTATGTGTCAACGTCACGATGTACCCTATTGGAGGATGCCCACGGGTTGAGCGTTAAGACCGAGCCCGGTAAGATCTTAACTAAGGTATACCGCAAAATACGAATTTATTTTTGATAGCCATGGGCCGTCGTCTTCAGTATTCTTGAATACTAGTAAGGCAGAGTAAAATCTGTCTAAAACGGCTTACAGGCTAATGCTGCAGGCGCCTCCGTCCCGTTAAAACCTTAGCAGGCCTAAAAGAACGCTCAATGTTCGTCGCCGTTAAGTTGGTGGTATAGGTGCAGATGTAATATACCTTCTTAGCACCGATCTGGCTCTGAACACCTCATAAGGGCCTGCATGGATTCACTGCTTGCAGAGATAACCATGGGATCCCGCGGTGACTATACATCCGAACATTGACAACGAACTTGAGTGGGGACCCAACGAAAATGAACAACAATACAAGTAAGGATGTAGAGGTGGAGAAGGAAGTGAACCTCTTCCAAAGGAGTTCAAGAGTTGAGAGGTGCGTAAAGTACCAACGCCTCAGACCATAATACAGAGAGGCGTATCGCCCCATATTCACGATGGTTCGAAGCCTAAGAGAACAACCCAGCTGTCTGTTTTCCAAAAATTGGGAGAACAGATCAAGAACATTGTGGATATGCTGGAAAACGGAAAGAAGCATTCAATCCACCAGCCAATGAGAGATGCTAGCATTATATGAACTTTCGGCAATAGAAGCGCACGACGACAAAGCCAAGGAGGTCATAATGAAGAACAATGCCATGTGCATATTGAAGAGCAATAAATGCATTTATTTTTGCGAGTGGATATTGTGAAGGAAGTGTTTCCTGGTCGCGTAAGTAATCTCCCGTATTGACGATTTGGCATAGCCAGCAAGATCGCCCGATTTAACTATAGAAGACTTCTTTCTTTGGGGCTACTTAAAGTCGCGGGCTTATGCCAACAAGCCTCAGACAATTAAGGAGAATATTCAACAGGAATGCGAACAGTTATCGCCAGAAATTTTGCGGAAAATCAGGGAAAATTCGATAAAACGGACACAAATGTGTATCAACACGGCGGCAGCCACTTGTTTCAGTTTTCTTCGATTTGCTCTTCGAGGCATGTTCTGGAACGTTCCCTTTATTCTGTCCCCCTATCAAATCCATCTGACTGAACGTTATTAGCTTAAACACCCTTGAGGAAAGCAGAAATGCAACCGACTTTCTCTTCATTCATTTCATTTCTCATTCACCGACTCCTTTCAGGTCACGTTGATCGCGCATCCCTTCACAACTCTATCTTCATCAACAATAACCATCGTAGTCTACATACCCCTCGTCTCTTCTTTTTACCAACCCAACCCACCTCACCTGCTATGGTAAGAACGAACCAATCTCCCGTATGCTAAGAAGGATCAATTCAAACCAAATCCGATCTCTTTTGCTAAGCTTAGTTTCAAGTTTGAGCTTAGTTTATAGCCTGTATTAAGCCTGATAAATGGAGGTTGAACCCCTTAACTCCCATCCCAGCGTTCGTGCCTGTTTATTTTAGTGCATTGTATTTACACATTGGTTTGCAAATAAATAAATAAGAAACTGCTTTCATTATCGAACAACATTTTTTATTGTTAAAAATAAAATCACAACACATAGCACATTGCACATTGCAGATAATAAAACCAAGCCGCTGGATACTATTACACTTAACTACCGGACTTTATAAATAGATACATACGAGTATGTATGTTTTTGTTCTATCATCAGCCCGGCCATCTATCACAAAATCTATCACATGCACATCCACCAGAAAGAGCAGTCTTTAAAAGCCAGCTTTAGTGAGATGTGCAAGTTGAGCTTGCATCGTCATAGGATCGAAGCTCTCCCAGTCTTTATACTCAGACTTCTCATTGAATAAGTAACATTGGACCCATTTCATATCATTGATTCCCGTGTAAGTGCAGTGGAAATTATAAATGAAACAACGCTTTTGATCCGCTTCACTAAGGCAATTCGAATTTTTGCGACACTCGGAAACGAAAAAATTCCCAAAGAACTGAGCACACTTTACAGAATTGGTGGTGTGTGATATGTTGTCACTTCTAGTCCATTCGAAAATAGCCTTCTCCGGATGGAATTGAAGTCCGTAGATCGGATACCTGATCACAAATGAAATATTTGCGAATGGTGTTACTCGTAATTTAAAAAAATTCGAAACTTACGTCTTATGCTCGATGGTTGAGATAAATTGCAAGTCCTTGTCATCTCGATTTTCAGATGTCACATTCCATTGATTGGCAATTTGGAATTGTTGCAAATCCTTTAAGGAAACAAAGCTAATAAGGGTTTGGTGATGATTTGTGATCCTAAGGGAGTACTCACGTCTTTAGTGATGCAATATCGATGAAAGTGGAAAGCGCAAGGGTCCTCTTTTAGGATGTGTTCCAGGTCCTCTGTTAGATTTTTGAACATTTTCGAGTCTTTAAAATCTGTAAAAAGATAGAGCGAACTTTGAACTTTCAAAATGAAACCTGTATGCGATGGTAAAACTAAGATCCTGTACAGTAATTTGACACTAATGAGTTTGATCCCTGCTTCTTATGGTGGCATAGCAATTGCAGAAGACGCTAATCGAGTGGAGGATAGAAAGATAAATACGCGAAGAGCAGTGACATAAGTCCGGGAATAGGGAGTACTACCTTCAGCAAAGGAAAATATTGAATTTGAAGTAGCAAACAAGAGATCATTTATAAAATTTGAAAAAGATGTCGGAGATAGAACGGAGCCCTGAGGCTCACCAGCATTTATTTTCTGAATATCAGACTTGAAACCATCCAACACATTGAAAAAGAGAGTCGTCGATCCCAAATGCACGCATTGTCAACAAAAGAGCCTGATGCCAAACTCTGTCAAATGCCTTAGAAATATGTAGCGCAACTATATTTCTTTCGCCAGATTTGGTTCCACTTTTCAGTGGGACATTCCATGAAATCACCAGTGGATCTATTGCTAAAAAAAAACCGAACTACTGGCTATTGAGAGGTTTTCGTGAGCTAACAGTTTCCATAACTTTGGAAAGAAGGGACGCAAGTGCAATGGGTCTGTATGTTACCACTGAAATTAACGAGGTGAATTTAACGTGTATACTTATATTGTGTCGGTAAACCATTTGGAGATCAATTTGTCACGCCTTGGTGTTTGTGACTACAAATCAAGAGTCTCAAACCGTGTAAAGGAGATTTTCCTCAACTGGGCGATATTCAATCGAGAGAACTCATACGCCTATACTATTTTCGGCAACTATCTTAAAGATTCAAAATAAAATATCATTCTTACCAATTTCGAAAATCAGTGGCATTGATTTATTAAGTTTTTGACAATCTTGCCGTAGATCCTTTCCTCCAGCCGAATGATAAAGCAATATTTCGTATCCCAGGCATATTCCTAGTAAAGGAAAGTAAATTCCCCTATCGTTCATCTCACAACATATTTCAAAAATTAATCTAACACTTTCTACACATTCGTTAGTGTGTTCAGCTTTGTGAATATGTTTTGAATCTAAGAACACTGCTCCACCAGGTAAGAGAATTCTGCAAAAAGAAAACAAAGTTGTTTCACGCTCATACATTGGTATGGTGTTTTACAAACCCATTGATCCGTAACATGATATCCGTGTAGAATTGTTTGGTCATTCCGATCCTAAAACAAATAGATAAATGAAATTAAAAGCTGTTAAAATGTTATACATAAGTGTTAAGCTCTAAACTACAATTTAACACCGGTTTCGGACGATGACCCCTTGCCCATCTAGAATCATGAACCCAATTTAGTTTTGTTCTTTCTTTCCTGAGCTTACTTTTCTTAAATAAGGAAAAGTTTAAGAGGTCTGGAGTCCCAGTCTGGAGTTAACCTCAGTTAGCCTTGTCCTTAGTTGACTGCCTGTAGCTGCGCTCTCGGTTTAGGATCCTTTCCACTTATGCCTGCCACCTAGGCAGTGAGGTGTTCTTTTGCTACATTGACACTCCGGGTTAAATTTGTAGAATCTGCGGACCGTAGAAGAATGGTGTCAATTCGCTTTACATGTCCTAGTCAACTCAGATGACTGATGCGATGTTTTTAAGCCTGCCGTTGTACAGCTCGTTTAGTTCGTCGTTAAATCTTCTCCTCCAAGTCGCGTCGAAGGATTTTTCTCGCGAAACGACTTAAAATTTCTTCATCTGTTTTCGATAGAGACCAGCCTGATGCACCGTAAAGCAAAACTGGGATGATTGAGGTCTTACAAGGAGATTCTTTACTTTCAATTGGCTTCCCACTCGTTCTTCCTTCTTAGCCAAAACAAACAACGATTGGCATTAATGATTCTTCGTTTTATATCTGCTGAGGTGTTATAGGCAAAATTCGAAGCAGAGCCAAGTTATTGTAGACAAAGTCTTCCTGGACATTATAGCTGTTGACTGTGACATTCTGTCCAATTTGTCGATGTTGTATGTTCCTTCTTGTTGACAGTATGTCTGGTCTTCCCTCATTTACAACTAATCCCATTTTGACAGCTCTTTTTTCAATACTAGAGACCGATATCATCGACGTAAGCTAGTAACTATAGTATACAAATTTTTGAACGATTGTGGCTCCGGTGACTTATGAGTTTCACCCAATTCTTTCAGTCATAATGTTAATGTCAGGTGAACATTGTCTAGATTCAATTATATATTTGCCAGACGGTGGTATATTGGGGTTCTTCGCAGATATTCAGTCGGCAGAAACAGTTTTACTATAATCCCAGAACCGACTGCGGCTCCAATAGAACGTTTCCTTCTTCATATCTACAGGCTTCTGTACTGGTTGTCTAGATCTGGCACACTCTTTTCATATGTTGGTAAAACTTCCGCATGTTTTCCACGGATGTATATTATCCTCAATATCTTTGAATGCGCGCTGCAGTGCTCTCTTTATTTCTTCTGGAGAAGGCGATGTTCTTCCCATCTCCTATATTTAGTTAAGTGTTCTTGGCAAAGTGATATTCTGACCCGTCGCGAAGTCAGTAAACCTATATCCGTGGCCAAACTTGCATACTTAACTTACTAAAGATGTCCTCCTTTCCTATTCTGGCGTTAAAATCTTGCTAGACGATCGTAAATACTTCGGACATTGCTCATATGTTTTGTCGAGGAGCTCGTAAAAGTATTCTTTGGTTGCGTCACTTTTGCCTTCCGCAGGGCGCATGTTCCGGCTTATGTAAGCGAGTTTAACCTTGATGCGAATTATCATAAGACGCTCGCACACGTTTTGGAGCCTCAAGACTTCTTGTATAAATCATATGGCAAATCTACAACTCAAGCGGTCTTATTTTTCCCTAAAGCAATCATAATAGTAAATATCACAGTTTTCCGTCCTTTTATATCCGGCCCATCCCGTCGCAATTGCTGGATGGCAGTGATATCTGCATGGTGGCAGACGACGGCCTCTTCTAATTGCTCGGCTGCACATGGACTGTAAGGGTGATTTGTTAATTAGTCACAATGATAATCTCATCTTTTAGTGCTATGAGCCCTATCACCCATCAGAGATGGGTTTCACTCGACCACCACAACAAAACCTCTGGTGTGATGACAAATGCCGGCAAGCACATGCAGCTAAGCAAGATGCACGAACTCTATGAGCAGAAGAGGAAAATGAAAGAGCATGAGAAGCGTGCGGTCGAGAAAATTGAGAGATACTACTCCAGGAATGAGATTCGAAAGTTTTACCAAAAGATAAAAAAATCGTGCCACGGGTACAAATCCGTAGAAGAGTCGCATTGGATGCTGAGGATTTGGAAAGATCATTTCTGTACACTTTATAACGGCGATGACGAACCAAATATCGCTGTCAGGCAGAATGAACCTTACAACTTAAACAATGTACACAAACAATTCCGTTCATCCGGCCTGGAAGAAGTGAAGATAGCAATACCTGAGCTTAAGTGCAACAAAGCTGCTGAAAGGGATGGCCTGATTCTGGACCTCTTTAACGCAGCAGGTGATAACTTGGTAAGGAGCATACGTAAACTCATCTGTAAAATATGTTCAGATGAAAGTATGCCCGATGAGCATTTTATGACCCATCCTCAAGAAAGAAGGCCCTCTGAACCCCCATAGAGGCATCAGTCTTTTTAAAATCGCCATTCGTCAACAACCTGATAGGTCCACATCACTGTGGTTTCAGGCCAGGAAAGTCCACCATCGACCAAATATTCACACTACGGCAGATCTTGGAGAAGACCCATGATCGATACATACCACCTATTCAATGAGTTCAAGCCAGCGTATGACAGCATCTATATAGACAAGCTAGGGAAAGCCCAAGTATATGCTTTCGAACAATGGGTACACTCAACACGGTCGACCAAAGTCTGGTCGTGCGTATTCTTTACCAATATTCTATTGTCAAAAATCCCTCCTAAAGAATTTAAGAATTCTAAGATCATTGCGATCCTTGAACCAGAAAAACCAGACGACAGGCCGATGGCTACAAACCAGTTGCTCTCTTAAGCATTTGCTATATGATTCTTGAGCATCTTATCTGCAACAGGATTGTCTAAGCGGTAAATGAAGTAGTTCCTATTGGGCAGGCCAGCTTTAGATCATGTCGTAGCTGAGTAAATCGGGTACTGGTTCTAACAACACATATCAAAAATGGCTTCCAAAATAAACTTAAGACAGGAGTTGTATTCGTAGATCTTAGAGCCGCCTACGATACGTTCTGGCATAAAGGCAAACGCTCCCTTCAAGTTCATGTTGACGACAGCGTGAGTAGGCCTAGACTACTGAGCTATGGGTTACCATAAGGGTCAGTTCTTCCGCCACTTTTGTTCAACCTCTACATTAATGACATACCGAAAGTACAGTCCAAGAAGTTCGCGTATACTGACGACATAGCCATAACCTTTCAAAGCCGGAACTTGAAGCTTGAAAACGCACTAACAGATGATGTCGAAGAGCTGAGAAAGATCCTTATAAAGTGGAAACCAACGCCTAGTCTAACAAGACTGAATCAGCGTGTTTCCAAATTCAGGGGTGTCACCCTTCAGCATAATAACCAGCCGACTTATATCGAGATAACAATGGTTCTGTCCATTGTTCTGTCAAGCTCTGTCAAGCCATGAGGCTACACAACTCATTCATATACCAATGATGAATAGGAGTACGGGCGCGATAACATCCAGCGCATGTAACTGTGGTGAACCGGGCCAAACAATTTACCACATCGTATCCGACTGCCCTCAAAATATGTTGATCATTACAAAAAACAATAAAAAACAAAAATGAATGGAATGGATTTTCGCCACCATATGTCGCAGGACCCCATCGTGACTGGCGGTCGACCCTCTTAGGGTACATGCACGATCCAACTGATTTATTTCCACAGCCCCTATTTCATTGACCTTTGATCTCGGCGACAGAGGTTGAGTAGTTTCGATATTTCCCTCACAACCAAAGAAATCTCGACAAAAACGCGAATAATTCGGTTAGGCCACATAATTCCAGATGACCATTTGGGCTCAAACGCAGTTTCCTCCGCACTGACACAGAATTTTTCCAACAAAGAAAAAAAAGTTATGTTCATCAAAACTCAAATAAAGTCAGTTATCGCGATTGGAAAAAAAAAAAAAAAACAACTCAAATAAATGAATCTAAATATGTATGCACCAATGCGTTTGCATACCATTGAGTGTAACTTTATATTACCCTTCTTTCACTATTTTAAAACTTGTGGAGTGAGTTTTTTTTTTTCACTCAACATCACCAGCAAATGTGCGCACATCGGCTGGAGCAACCCGAAAACTGTGAGTGCATAATGTACTCGTATAGGGGTTTGAGAAAAACTTCGATTTGTTATCGATTTGTTTGGAGATCTTTCGCTAAAAAAAAAAATAAATTATGAAGTTTCGAAAATCAGTCATTGATTCGGTGTATGATTTCTGTTGATTTTGTGATTTTGATTTATGAACACACGGATCGAATTGTTGCTCGATGCACATTAGTGTTTATAAAATTGAATTCTAAATTTGGATTTTTGCTTTTTTGAATTGAATGTAAGCTTGCGCTCTATTTGGACGATCGTCTTTTTGTAAATTAAAGCGTTTGACGCCATTGCAAGAATAGTTTATTTTTAGATTTTTGAATTTGTTGTGAAGTATTGAATTTTTTGACGGGGAGATGTGTACCTTCATGAAGAACGTTTCCTGTTGTGCTGGATAGCATGAGCAATAGGGGTTATGTTCGAGGACAGGCAGAATATAGCGTTGCCGTCCATCGCTCTTCATGAACCAGCCGTCTCAGTCGTTGGATTTTCACTCTTCTGGTTAAGTCGAGGTCGCTGCACAGTCCGCAATTGTTTAACCCACCAACCAGTGCTACCAATTTGCACTACGCGTTGCCATTCCAAAGTGTTAAGGTGTTGGACAAAAAATTCGACTCCAGGAGGTCTGTAATGTCGTTCAAAGATGTAAACCGAACAAGGCTCCCGGAGAAGACCGAGTACCTTACGAGTTTTTATAGGGGCATATCCTTTTTAAACTCTATAATGAAAATTTTCACGGGAGTTATTCTGCATCGAATGTCTACATGGGCTGAAGCAGACAACATTCCGAACGAATTTCAAGCAGGCTTCCGGAGTAAATACTCTACTCCTTTGAGAGAAGATCGCTGTTCTGCAAATTTAGCAACTTAGGTGAATCAACAAAAATCCTCAAAGTCCTATAAAGTCTGTACAATGAAAATCTAACAGCAGTATTGGGTTGAAGACATTTGTCACAATTATTTGAGTCACACATGGGTGTAAAGCAAGGCTGCCTCTTAAGTCCTCTTCTGTTCTCTCTATTTTCCTCGATGACTTGCCAACTTTTTTACCAAGAGGAATTGAGTTTGCGGGAATTCAAATAAAACTTTTAATGTACGCGGATGATATCGTATTGCTAGGAGAAACACCGACAATGATGCAATTGATGATAAATAAATTACAGCATTATTGCAGTATGTGGAATCTGCATGGGAATATAAAAGTAAGTCCCAAATTATGGTATTTCGAAATGGAACTGAACGTTATGCGAGGGGTGAAAAGTGGACGTGGCAAAATAAAGGAATTGGGTGAGAGTTAAGGGATACAAGTACCTTGGAGTTATAGCAACACCAAAACTCTCCTTTAACAAGCATCTTGGGGAAAAATTAAGAGAAGCAAAAAAGGCCATAAACTGCAGTTGGAAAGCAGTACTTGGTTAAAAAGATAATGCATTGAGTACGAAGTATAAAGTTTTCGATGCGGTAGTCAGATCTATTATGTGCTACGAAGCGCAAGTTTCGAGTTACACTCAATATGAAGAAGTATATGAATTACTGAGATATTTTATAAAGAAAATATTTAGACTACCAGAGAACACGCCAAACTACATGCTTCACCTAGAAACCGGTTTATCACCATGAAAATTCACTTTATGTACGTCCTAAAAGCAATTTCACTCCCCGATTATCGATTACCACAAGTTGTCGCAAGATATCTCCTTACAGTTTGCTAGAAAATGGAATAATCTATGCCACGAATATGGCCTTACGCTCCCTGTAGATAATGTCGCCTCACTAAAGCGATCTTTACAGGAACTTCTAATAAAAATAAATACCGCATGCCGATCTCTCTTTGAGCAGAAAGCACGACAAAGTCTGACTAGATGCACGACAACTTCTTTAAAGATCAACATAGTGCAAATACAATTTCCCTAATCTTCAAGGCGCGGGGAGAGCTGTTATATTTAAATGCAAGGCCTCATAGAGCAGAAGCAAATGATGAGTGTGCTCTGTGTAATCTCAGGACAAGAGAAGACATTCACCACTTCTTGGGTGCATGTCCCATTCTAAAAGAATCACGAAGGGCAATTTGGGGAAAGAACACGCTGTTGTATACAGAAGTCCTGGCTGCACTTAATGGAAACAACTGGAGGGAATTGTATCTTTTTCTGAGAATAGCTTTGAAGTATAGGCAACAAATTTTGAATGAAGTCTCTAAATGATTTGTTTAGTTTTAACGGTGTTAATTAATGTGGGAATAAATACGAAAGAAGCAATCAAATCAATTTTCTGGCTGACGGCAAATGCCAATGTTAACATAAATTTTGTGAATTTCAAAGAAAAAATTAATGGAATAATAAAGATTATTACTACTACTACTACAGTCCGTACAGTTGGTCGTTGTATCTCCTTCTCCACTCACCGTCAATGCAGACGGGACCGAAGATTACTCGAAGAATTTGTCTCTCAAAGTAACTCAGCGATTGGCAAGAGTTACTCATCGGTTGATCTCAGTACTAGTGTTGTTGTCTGAATTGATAGCGAAGCTAAGGTAGACAAAGTCCCCCAATACCTCCAAGATATATCTGTCGAAGGTGACGTCCTGTTCGAGACGTGTACGCGTTGAGTGTACTCTTTGCTTGAAAACATATACCTGGTCTTGCCCTACCTTGTCTAGATGCTGTCATACGCGGGCTTGAACCCAAGAATAGGTGTTATGTGTCGAACTAAAGCTCATGGGTTTTCCTCAAGATCTGTCGTGGTCGGAATAAATGATCGTTGTTGGGCTTTCCACACTAATGTGGACCTATCAGGCTGTTGACGAATGGCTTCAGGCGTTCAAACAATACGGCAGATTGTGAATCTTGTAAGCGATGTTAAAAAGACTGATGCCTCTATGGGGCTTCAGAGGGTCTTCTTTCTTGAGGATTGGTCAGAGAATGTTGAGGTTCCATTCATCGGACGCGCGCTTCGTATACTCCTTGTTGTTGCTCCTGTTCCCTTCTTTTGCTCATAAAACTCGTGAGAACATCTAGTCCTTCCTTGCAGCACCTGACTGCGTGCATCTTGTTTAGCTGAATATGCTTGCCGACATTCGGCATCAAACCAGGAAAAGACTTGATAGGAAAAGGATTTGGCGATCTCTTGCGATTGTAGCCGTCTGGCGTCGAAATTCGTCACAGTTTCAGCTTGTCTTGGCCCTATGCGGTATCCGCAACCGTTCCTTGGCTACAACAAGGTAGTAATTCGAGTCGATGTTGGCTCCTCGGAATGTTCGGACATCCATAATACTGGAGGAGTATCGTGCCTCGATCGCAATGTGGATAAGCTCTCTATAATAATTTTGTCAAAATCTTCCTTAAGTCAACAATCCGAAAGTCTTTTGCAATGGGCACATTTTCACCGAAACTCTTTCCCAGCTACTCCCACTTTTTGACGAGTTTTCTACTTGCTTATATAGCTATAGTTTAGGCAGCCGTTCCTCTTCTATCTCTAGTACTTTTATGACATAATCAAAGTGGTAACCGGGAAATGTTTTTCAGAAAATATCTCACGAATCTTTCTACCTCTTCATAGAGGTCGCACGAAATAATTGAAGCTTTGAGCTCTTCTCAATAAACTTCGCCTATGATAGAATTAATGTGAGTATTTGAATGCAAGGTCACACCAAGGTTTTTAGGGGAGACAGCCTACTCTATGGGCATCTGATTTATATGGACAGGCTGAAGAAGCTCTTAGGTAAATTAAGAGTACTTTTGACTTGTCAGCATTAAGTCGAAGATCAGGTTTAATTGTCCGGTCATGAATTCTAACAAAATATTCGTTAAGGAGTTCTATAGCACCGTTTGTTTGATTTGTTTGGAAACTTTTCATAAGTTGCACATCATCAGCATTCATACATAAGGACATTGCAGTGTTTAACAATGTTTGGCAGGTTGTTCACGTATAAGAAGAAAAGAGTAGGTCCAAGAATTGATCCCTATGGCACTCCACTCTGCACGCGTAGAAAATTCCAACTATTTCCACCAATGCCAACACATTGTTTTCTTTCGTATAAATAAGACCTAATGAGAGCTACGGACAGAGAAGAAAAGTCTATAAGCTTACTGCATGGTTGACTGGAATGACAGGTATTCTAATACCTCATATGAGCAACTGAATATTTTTTCGTTTTTTATTTCAGCAAAATTGGTGTCATCAGGAGATAATGAAAATTCTTATCAGCAGGTTTCTAGCCTTGAATTTAATGAAACGTTCTTCTTCTTCTTTCGATCGTAGTGCGATGTATTACTTGGATAATTACGAGTATATGAATCAACTTTTGAAAACAGTCTTAACACATGTGAATGCCATTTAGAACCGTGGGATACAACTTATAGGTGATGGCAATATCACCCAGCCCCAGCGTTGACATTTAAATTATCCTCAGAATTTTCATGCAAAGCTAGAAAAAGAGGGCAACTTTGGTAGTACTCTCGGAAGATATAGCCGGATTCAGGCTTATCGGCTTTGCGGCTGTACGAAACAATATCGTAGCTAGCACGCGGTTCCCTTATCTCGATATTCCCAAGGGGACTTGGAGAACTCCTACGCAAGACACTCCTCCAGTATTATAGATATCCATACAATCCTAGGAGCCAACAATGACGACGACAACATGTTGTAGCCAAGGTACGGTTTTCTGTCGAGTCTCTATTAATCTCTTAAGAGGTCCACTGCCTATGTGATCGTCTGAAGCCGTTCGTCAACAATCTCTTAAGCCCATATCAATGCGACTTCTGGCCAGAAAAGGCAAATATTCACTCTACGGTAGATCCTGAAGCAAGTCCATGATCTTCAGATCGACACACACCACCTATTCATCGATTTAAAGGCGGCAGCGTATAACATCATCTATAGGAACGAGCTATACAAAGCAATGCCTAGGTGTTTGACATCCCTGCCAAACTTGTCCAACGAGGCAAGATGACAATAGAGAATGTACGCTGCTCCATCAAGGTCGGTAAAGATCTCACCAAGACCTTTGAAGTAAAAAAAGGATTTAGGAAAGGCAATGCACTGTCATACGGTTTCTTCTGCTGCAAAGAATAATGCAAAACTCACGCTGTAACTCGCTAGTTGCTCGGCTGCACGTGGTCTATTAAGGGATCCAACATTCCACCTGCATATCCGAAGCTCATTGTCCTTAAATCGTTGGCGTGGGCTGTCAACAGTAGATCCGTCCATATCCGAGGCTTGTTGATGCTTCGTAACTTTTTTTTTAATAGCCGGGCAGATACCCCGGCGGCACAACCCCCAATCTGGAGGACCAGTTCCATTTTTAATGCCCCTAGGACGAGGGGTCGGTTACACTGAAGCCAGTAACTCCTTCCAGGATGTGATCGCTGCCGTTGGCCCATATAGGGCTCTCCGCCACCATCTCTTTTCCAAGACCCTGACTAAGTCCTGGAAATCCTTACCGGCCTGAGCTCCAAATATGTCGGAGTAGCCCGGATAAGGTCTTGTTTTGTTTTTCCGACACTAATCCTGATTTATGGCGCAAGAAACTCGCCATTTGCCCCCTTCACTTCGCAATCTCAGTGAGATTCGCAGATGGCGCCACGGGGATGCGTGAAATAGGGCTTATTAGCAGAGCTGCAAGATGTTCGGCTGCAGAGGCTCATTCTCGTCATTTAAAGAACCAGCACCTGTCGGAAGATGCTACTTCTACGAGGCCCTATATTAATCGTTGCCATCCTTCTGGATTGCCCCCACTTAAATTAGTCATAAAAGAGGGGTCTCCTGTGATTTTATTGCGAAACCTTAATCCACTCAAATTTCAAGAAAGAAAACAGTAAGATTAATTAGTAAACGCAAATAAAACCAAAATTTAAAATACATTTAAAAATAATAGCAAGAGAAAATAAGAGGGGTGGGACAGAAAAGGGAGAAGATATTAGTAAAAGGTTTTCCAATAAGGACTTGACAACTTTTTTTTTAAATATAACGCAAGTCAATTGAGGACCCAATTCAATGTTGGCTCTGAGCTCTTTCAACGTCGTCGGCTTGTTGGCATAAACCTATGACTTAGTGTAGCCCCACAGAAAATAGTCAAGCGGCGTTAAATCGCACGAACGAGGCGGCCATCGACTGGCCCATTTCTTGAGATAACACGCTCACCAAACTTACTCTTCAATAAATCGATTGTACTACGTGTGATGTGTGGCTTGTGGCACCATCCTGTTGAAACCACATGTCGTCCAAGACCATATCTTCCAATTCGGCCAAAAATACGCCATAATGTGGTCTAAGCGATGCCCAATTCTTGAGAACGCCGAGGAATTGACTGATTTGGACCGTTTGCTACGGACGGCTGAACGGCAGCGATATTTCCGACACTTCAACCAACCCTTTGTCTCACGGACACGGCAACATCACACAACGAATATGTAGACGCAAATGTTTGCACTAAACTTGTTATGACCTGTGGCGAAAGGCGAGAATTACGACCGAAAATTGGAATTAACGCTCTTAAAGTTGCAGTCACCGACTCCGAATTTCGGTAGAAAATTTTTATAACTTGCAGACGTTGCTCGTTGGTGTACTTTACCATGATAAAAATCTTGAGTTTACTGAATAAATTGACAGTGACAGTTTGATGATTAGTGAAAGAGTGTGTTCACAATTCAAATTCAAAGTTGTCAAGTCCCTATTGGAAAACCCGATATAAAGATAGAATAAAGAATATAAAACGACAATGAGAGACGTATAAGAGAAGAAGAGTAGTTGTTTCTATTGCCTAAGGTGTTCCAGTACTGCATTTTTTGAACAATGTAGCTCCCACCGTTTGCTTAGCCGTTAAAGGGAGCATATTCCAAAGCCTGGCAACGTAGATAAAAAAGAGTCGCGAGGAGTTCAGATAATTGTACTCAGGGATTGTAATATGAAGTGTCCTATTGGATTGAGAGAATCGTATCTTATCAAATAGATAAGAAGGGCATTTATTTGTGATAATTTTGTGCATCTAAGGTCAAGGAATTGTTTGAGAGAACAACCAAGAATAGAGTTATGGTAGTTTGAGGTGTGATTGTGTCGAGGCAGTTTAAGGCGACAAGTAACTCATGTTGCGATAGAGAATCAAGCTTGCAGTAGACTACTGCACCGTAGTCAATTAAAGGTAAAAATAGCGTTTTTACAAGTCTGAGCTTTGTGTTAATACATAAGTGTGGGATAGAGCCAAAGCTTGCGCAGTAAATTCGTCCAACAACATAATTTATATGACCAACAGCGGAAAGTGATCTATTCATTTGAAACCGAGGTTAGTAACCACGTCAACAAAAGTGAGTTGTCTGTCATTCAGGAATACTGGTGGTATCCCGTCCGGGTCAAAGCGCTTTTTGGATTTTAAAATAAGCTGTCATTTGTTAGGCCTAAGATTAAGTCCATTAGACATTGCCTTCATTTAGTCTGACGACTAGGTCCTCAATATGTCCAATGGGTCTCGAGATATAATCTGAGCATCGTCTGCATATAAGTGAATATCAACAGTTGAACAGACTTTTGGTAAATCATTTACAAAAAGACAAAAAAGAACTGGACCAAGTATAGACCCCTGGGGAACTCTTGAAACCAAACTGCCATATTCCGACGAGGTGCTGTTGCAAACAACTCTCCGATAATGGTTGTCAAGATAATTAAAAATGAGGCGCACTGAATTTTCAATAAAGTCAAAATAGCTCTTTTAGTAATGGGGGTGGAGTTGTTACACGCACGACAAAATATTTCCCAATTTAGGGTTGTTGGCCTTAACCTCCATTTAGAGTAAAGCTTGTTTCGAGTGAACTATGGGCATTTGATATTTTGTAATACAACAGTTTTTAAGGGAACGTGTCTATTAAAGAAGTCTAATACTGATGTCTGCAGAAGATTAACTTTGTCATTTACTCGTATATTTGGGGTGAAATAGCAATTGCGCCATGGAATGAGACCAGCATCTAATTGCAACGCCTCATTATGTGTTCTTGAAAAGTCTCTTAATTGAAATGAAGTTGAAGAAGGGGGACGATTTAACTCAACATTATACGTGCAGAAGATAAAGTCGTGGTCGGACATATCAGCCAGCGATAAGGTTAGGGTTTATTTCCCGGATTCCATTGATACCAACGGATCTTCAATTTAATTGAAAAGTGCAGTTTCCAATAAAATTGTCATTTTCAATTACCCCCTCGTCATAGGGGCATTAAAAATGGAACTGGTCCTCCATGTTGGGGGTTGTGCCGCCGGGGTAACTGAACGACCATTTAAAAAAAAGCATAAGTTACGAAGCATCAACAAGCCTCGGATATGGATGGATCTACTATTGACATCCCACGCAAACGATTTAAGGACAATGAGCTTCGGATATGCACGTGGAATGTTGGATCCCTTAATAGACCACGTGCAGCCGAGCAACTAGCGGAGGCCCTAGACTGCTGCAAAGCAGACATAACCGCCATCCAGGAAATGCGATGTCATGGGCCGGACAAAAAGAAGATGCGACATCTAGTACGGAAATTGCTGTCGACGGCAAAAGCAGCACTTATTTGGATGCGGATTTGTTGTCGGAGGCAGACTAAGACAAAAAGTCCTGAGCTTCTAGCATGTGAGCGAGCACCTCGTAGCAATCAAGGCTAAATTCGCCAACATTAGCCTTATATGCGCGCATGCCCCACAGTGGAGAACAAGACCTACGAGCAATGCCCTAGCTATGACATAAAAATTGCCCTCGGTGATTTTAATGTGAAGATAGGAAGAGAGGACATCTTTGGTGGAACGATCGGAAAATATAACCTGCACGACACCACCTCCGATAGCGGATTCAGGCTAATCGACTTTGCGGCGGGGCGAAACATCGTCGTAGCTAGCACGCGGTTTCCACATCTCGTTATACACAAGGGGACTTGGAGAACTCCTGATCAATCAACAGTCAACCAGATTGATCACACTGCGATTGACGCATGACACTCCTCCAGTATTGTGGATGTCCGTACGTTCCGAGGAGCCAAAATCGATTCGGACCATTACCTTGTTGTAGCCAAGGTACGGTTGCGGGTATCCCAAACTACACCAAGACAAACTAATCCTTTCAGAAAATTCGTCGTCAGACGGCTACAATCGCAAGAGATCGCCAAGTCCTTTCCCGATCAAGTGTCTCTCAATATCTTAAGAGGTCCAATGCCGATACCATCAAGCATCGAAGACCATTGGAAACACTTCCAAAACGCCATCAGAGATGCCGCTTCTGATGTGCTGGGTTTCTTCCTTCTCAGGAGGAAGCGCGCGGTCAGCAATTGAGAGATGCTACTCCAGGAATGAGGTTTGGAAGTTTTACCAAAATGTAAAAATAACATGCCACGGAAACAAACCCCGAACCGAAGCCTGTAGAGATGAACAAGGGAACATCGTAGTAGAATCGCAGTCGATGCTGAGGATTTGGCAAGACCATTTCTGCAGACTGTATAACGGCGATGACGGACTAAATACAGCTGTCAGGCAGAATCAACCTTTAAACTTGGACGATGATGGCCAACAATTCCGTCCACCCGACCTGGATGAAGTGGAGATAGTTATATCCAAGCTTAAGTCTAACAAAGCTGCTGGAGCGGACGGCCTGACTGCCAAGCTCTTCAAAGCGGCAGGCAATGACTTGGTAAGGAGCATACACCAACTCATCTGTAAAATATGGTCGGACGAAAGTATGCCCGATGAATGGAACCTCAGCATTGTTTGTCCAATTGTCAAGAAAGGAGACCCTCTGAACTGCGCCAACCACAGAGGCATCAGTCTCCTTAACATCGCATATAAGATCTTATCCGCCGTATTGTGTGAACGCCTGAAGCCGTTCGTCAACAACCTGATAAGTCCATATCAGTGTGGCTTAAGGGCAGGAAAGTCCACCATCGACCAGATATTCACTCTACGGCAGATCTTGGAGAAAACCCATGAGCTTCATCGATTTTAAGGCCGCGTATGACAGCATCTATAGAGACGAGCTATATAGAGCAATATCTAGTTTCGGCATCCCTGCCAAGTTCGTCCGTCTGTGCAGGATGACGATGGAGAATGCACGCTGCTCCATCAACGTTGGTAAAGATCTCATCGAGACCTTTGCTGTCCAGAAAGGATTTAGACAAGGCGATGCGCTGACATGCGATTTTTTCAACATTGTACTTGAAAGAATAGTGCAGAACTCACGGGCAAACACAAGAGGCACTATCTTTCAAAAGTCCATCTAACTACTCGCATACGCCGACGATATTGACATAATCGGGAGAAAGCAGCGTGATGTCAGTGGCGCTTTCGCGAGTATTGAGACGGAAGCGGCGAAAATGGGTTTCGGGTATAACAGATGAGGTAGTTAAGGACTTTGTCTACCTAGGCTCCGCTATAAATACAGACAACGACACCAGCGCTGAAATCAAGCGAGGAATAACTTTTGCCAACTGCTGTTTCTTTGGGTTAAGAATGCAATTGAGTAGCAAAGCCCTCTCTCGTACAAAAAAAGTCACCCTTTATAAGACTTTAATAATCCCGGTCCTGCTCTATGGCGCAGAGGCATGGACATTATCAAAAATGGATGAGGGTGTTCTTGGTTGCTTCGAGAGAAAAATTCTTCGGGCGATCTTCGGTCCCGTCTGCATTGTCGGTGAGTGGAGGAGGAGATAAAACGACGAACTGTATGGACTGTACAGCGACATGGACCTAGCCAGAAAAGTGAAGATCCAAAGACTGAGATGACTGAGTCATGTAGAGCGCATGGACACCAATACTCCGGTCCAAAAAGTATTCGAATCCGCTCCCGAGGGACAGCGCAATAGAGGAAGACCAAGACTCAGTTGGCGCACGCAAGTGGAAGGTGACCTCAGCCAACTTAGCGTGCGGCTAAGCAGCTAGGCAGGGATCTGGCTGGCTGGAGACGCTTGTTGACTGAAGCCCAGGTCCCCCCCGGACTGTAGCGCCACTTAAAGTTTTAACAAATCACGAGGTCAGACATTTAACGTTGCGAGCCTAGACCTAAGCGTTTGGTGCTTTTTCCCATGGACAGCTACAAGTAGCACTTTCGTGCGGCACTTCCCAACAGAAATTTGTTGGTATTATATCACCAAAAGTCAGCCGCAAACATTGTTTATAAAGAAATTCTATAACCAAAGGCAGTACTTCAAATTCATCATGTCTTTAGCGAAGCCGGAGCGGGTCGCTGGTTTCAATATAAAATTTTCAATTTTTAGGTAATACGAGGGCGGGTCAATAAGTCCGTGACTTTTTGAATTTCTGACCTCTTTACTGAAACAGCAACACTGCTCCTGTCAACAGGCATCTGTCAGTTGACTCCTGTCAAAATTTAAACTTGTTGCGTCAGTTAGTTTGTGTTTGACAGCTATTTTTATCAGACTACTCACTAATTTGAGGAGAAAATGGAAAAAAGTGAATTTCGTGTGCTTATTAAACATTATTTCTTGCGAAAAAAAACCATTACCGAGACCAAGGCTAAGCTTGATAAATACTATAGGGACTCTGCACCATCGATTTCAGTGGTAAAAAAGTGGTTTACTGAATTTCGTTGTGGCCGTACAAGCACTGAAGATGCCGAACGTCCTGGACGCCCAGTTGAGGTCTCTACACCCGAAACAATCGAAAAAATTCACGATATGGTGTTGGCCGACCGAAGATTGAAAGTGCGAGAGATTGTGGAAGCCGTAGGGATCTCGCATGGCTCAGTGGTTTCAATTTTGAATGATCACTTGGGCATGAGAAAGCTTTCCGCAAGATGGGTGCCGCGTTTGCTCACAGTCGACCACAAACGCAATCGTGTAACAACTTTAAAGGAAGGTTTGGCGTTGTTTAATCGCAATATGGAGGAGTTTTTGCGCCGTTTTGTAACCGTGGACGAAACATGGATCCATCACAACACACCAGAGAACAAACAACAGTCAAAACAGTGAGTTTCTAAGGGTGAATCGGCGCCAAAGAAGACCAAGGTGGGTTTGTCAGCCAATAAAGTTATGGCGACTGTTTTTTGGGATGCACGCGGGATAATCCACATTGACAACCTTCAAAAGGGAAGAACAATCAATGGGGAATATTATGCCAACTTATTGGACCGATTCAATGACGATTTGAAAAAAAAACGACCTCATTTGGCCAAGAAAAAAGTTCTTTTCCACCAAGACAATGCAAGGGTGCACACATGTGCAGTTGCCATGGCAAAAATCCATGAATTGGGCTATGAATTGCTCCCTCATCCACCCTATTCTCCAGATTTGGTTCCGAGCGACTACTTCTTGTTACCAAACCTGAAGAAATGGCTTGGTGGAAAAAGATTTGACTCCAATGATGAAGTCATCTCGCAAACAAAGGCCTATTTTGAGGACCTTGACAAATCATTTTTTTTGGAAGGGATAAAAAAATTGGAGAAGCGTTGGACAAAGTGTATAGAGCTCAAGGGAGACTACGTTGAAAGAAAAAAATTATTTTTTTATCAAAAAATCTGTGTTTTAATCCAAAAGTCACGGACTTGACCCGCCCTCGTATCCAGCAGCTTTAAAACGTTTTGAAATGGCTGCTTGAGTGACACCCAAAGATTCTGCGAGCTCTTCTTGTGTTTGGCAACAATCTTGATAGAGTAACGCTTCCAGTTCTTCAACTTCAAACTTTTTTGACTGCCCAGGACGTTGATCGTCTTCCAAGCCAAAATCACCACTTTTAAATCGTGCAAACCACTTTTGGCACGTTCACTCAGCTAGCGCATGTTCACCATAAACTTCCACCAAAATACGATGACATTTCAGGCACAAAGTTCGACATATTTGAGTGAAAAAAAATTATTGTTGTTTACGCTTCAAATGAATGACATATACTGAAATGACGTGCAATGGCAATAGCTGTCCAACGCATGTTCCAATAGAATAATACAAGTTACGCCATCTCTTAGCAAACCGCACGAATTAAGTTATAGACCCAATATTTATTGTTCTCTTTTCAAAGCAAAAATAGAGATGTATGAAATGTAATATCAATCTGGTAGACGGCCATAGGCCAAACCTTGATAGATAGATAATATAATTAACGTAATGAATTTCGAATCGAAATGAAAGTCATATAAAACTATAACTATTCTAATACGAAAAATACACTAAAATAAACATATTCAAATTTACTTGTAAAAAATTTCACTAAATCCAGACAGTTAGAAGAATATTTGAAAACTTTTTTCAATTCTACATCAGAGTTTATTTTTACTGCGAAACGAATATTTGCTTCCCAAAAATGTTTCGAAATTCAAATTAAATGAAAATTATTCTATAACTGCCTCAGGATTGCATTACCTAGTAGAGGGACTAACTTGACAAGTAGCAGAACAAAAAAAAAACAAAGAAACAACAAATACGAGGATCATGCGCTCCACAATGTTTACTTTTACATTAGATGCTTTTAGTTTTGTCGATATCTTAAGGGTTGCCTCGGTTCTCATGAGTATGTGCTTCCAATTACAAAAAAAAAAAAAAAAAAAACAACCAAGGCAGTGGGTCACGTCTTACTCTAATGATGAATAGAAAATCAAAATCAAAACAAGCGCTGCAAACGCTTTTCGCCGACAATAAAAACAAAGAAAACAGATAAAACGAACAAAAATATAAAACACTCATCAGCTGTGCACCCGAAATATCTTTTCGAATATTGTTATTTTTGTCTCGAAACTAAACAAAAACTTTATTACCAAACAGGCACTACTTGTGCACCACTAGATTCGACAAATTTCACATAAGAAGCCGATATATAAGATTTTACTCCTGGCCCGTAAGAAGAGTAAATTTTTGCAGCCGTATCCATGCAAAGTATCCCGATGACCGGATATTGATTTTCTTCATTTTTTAAATTTTCCATTTTGTACAACTCAACACACCACGTCTATAATGCGCCCACGATTTGGTTAAATTAAACATTAAACGAACGAGTGTTTATCGTAAATTTCTCACTCAACGTCATGAGATATTCTACTCAATGTCAAGTTTAAATTGTTATACAAACTAATACACTTATGTGCGACGAAATTATATTTGGGACGAAGTGTCATCACTTATGTATGCATCTTTAGCTGCAGAGGGACAAATAGACACATGCTGGCAATACGCGTATGTGCTTTTGTTTCTCAGTGTGGTAACTTTAGTTTCATAAATACGGTTACAACTTTGTATTGGCTTGCGTCATTTGTGGTTATATTTGGTCTATTCATAAGTAAATTAAAATAAAAATTAGATAAGATCTTAACATTTCACATGTTTGGCTATTGGGCCCATAAAATACTTGAGGATGTTATAGTAGTAATGTCAAAGGCAGATAAAAACAAGAAGAGCACGTACCATTAGAACAAGAGTCGCTATTAAAGCTGTAAAGACGCAAATATGACAAAATTTAGTGCGAATACAAAAAATGTTCAAAGTAGAAGAAACATTTGTTTGCATAAAATGGGTAGATTCAGAGTACAACAAGGCATCATTCTGCCTCTGCCATGATTTTGTGGGGAGTTAAGAAAAGTCCACTTTTGTGGAAAGTGATTCAAAACTTCATTTGAAGTCTACCAGGAAACAGTTTTCGAAACGCGCTGGTTCCGTTGTGGAACCTAAATAGACAAAGTCCTTAACTATCGCAAAATTATATCTGTCGAGTCGTCGGTGTTGAATTTTTTTTTGCTTGACAGCATACACTATATGTACTTGGTCTTGCCCTCGTTGACTGCTAAACCCATTTTCGCCGCTTCCGTCTCAATATTCGCGAAGGCGCTACTGATAATTGATAATTGCGAGGTCTCTGGTGTTCACTACTGTTTTATCTGTATTTACAGATTGCATAAGTGTACAGTGGGAACCTTTTTGGATGAGTTTTCGAGATTTTTGAACAATCGGAAAATTATGTTGCAAAAACTGATTGCTTAATCATGACTTCAGAATGAATGGTGATTTATTTTTTTAAAATTGAAGTCACTATTGAAGTCATTGAATTGACACAAATCCACGTGAAGTCAAATGAGTTAAATGATAAAATGATTGCATTCTTTTACAGTTCTGATTTTAATATTAACATCCTGCGTGATACACCTGATGTCGATGATTTTTTAACAACGCTTTCGTCGTTTGGCTTTGAGTCAGTTATGAATCAGCCTACTCGATTTAGCTCTTGCAGAGATGTAAAAGAATTAAATCTTTTGATTTAAGAAATCAATTGACTTCATGCTTCTGTTTTTTGAATTCTTGATTTCACTTTGGAAATTTAGACTTCAGTATTGAAATCTCTCATTCATTTTGAAGTCCTGACTGGATCAGTCTTTACGACCACTCTTATGATTGAAATCAATTGAATGCAAGTCTTTAGAATTACACTGCATTCATTGAAGTCACTTTGAAGTCTTTAGCATTCACTTGAAGTCAACCGCATTCAGTTGAAATCTTTGGGACTTGAAACGTTTTCGATGAAGTCTTTGGGTTTTCAGCGTGTGATCAAGTTTGAACAAGACTGGGAGAATGACTAATTGCACTTTTATATGGAGTATAATGGGCTTTTAAGTTTAACGGAAGTTTTTCATGATGTGTAGAGGGGAGTGGAGGAGGGGGTGGGGATAGGGATGGAGTCGTACCAATAAAAATGAAAGAATTCATAAAAACAAAGCAAATAAATTCTTTTTATTTGAATTTATAATTTAGATATTTAATTTCCTCAAATTATTAACCTTCAGGAGCAACAATTTCTCAAAATTGGAGTCTGAAAGGGCTCCGCGCCGAGGCGTATTTAGCAGACCAGTGACTAAAAACAGCCTTTCCACAGCTGCTGAGGTAGGAAGTGGTATATTATATCTCAAAAATGCTTTCTTCAGAGCTGGATATTGACAGAGAAGTTCTATAGATGTCGATGAATGGGCGAGATATGCATAATATTCGTTTCCTCCAGATGAATTGTTATTAGTGCATGATTCTAATAGCTCATCTGGAATGTGAAATAATTTTAGTCTTTGTAAATGGAATGCTTTGATTTTGTTACCTACAGTACCGAAATTAAAATATGGAATTTTTCTTTCAGTTTTTGTAAAATCGATGTAATTTTTTTATAAAAGCAAAACAAAGTTTAATTTTCAAAAAAACTTAAAGGATTTATTTTCTACCATAATAAATAAATTAAACAAGGAAATAAAAGTTTTTTCATAACTATTGATAGAAAAATAAAATATGTTAGGTGTGCCATCTCTCCCAATATGTGGGGGAGAGATGCCGCATGTTAACTTTTTTCGCTCTTCAGACGTGACTGCAATCTGTACAGAGGAAGGATTCTGGTTTTTTGTAGCGTGTGCAGTTTTCAATCCTCCCGTTTTTAGGTCTAAAAATAATTTTCCAAACATTCGGCACAAACATTATGTTAGGATTCTCAACCGGCTCAATCTTCCTCTTTGAAGCCTTTTTTTTGTTGGGTTTTCGGAGACTTGGCGTTTTTCGTTTTTTCAATTGAACAGGATAACCTCTGCTTTCTGCCCTCGTCTTGAAAAAATCAGCGCTGCAATTTTTTGAAGGAGTTTTGTTGGCGTAGGCTTGAAACATGAAACCCAACCAAATGATGAGGTGTGCGTTTCATTTTCAGAGTGATAATAGGTGTGCGATGTATTGCTGGTCCTTGGAATAACCAGTTCCAAGTTCGAGGTATTACTGGTGGTTTGCACTGCAGGTTCCAAGTCCGATTCAGGATACGAGTATAAAGTCATAGTTTCTGAAGGAAGAGCTGTTGATTGGTGAACTTCAACTTCAGTCGAGTCTGACATGCTCAACAAGTGGTCTGGAGTAGCTTGATGATTAGAGGGGTAGATTTCTGAGGCCCTGAATCCTAAAGCTCCATTTGCAACGGACGCTGCTATCTCCCATGCATCGTCTCGACATGCGGCATCTTATCAAAAAAAAAAGTTCTGCATCTGCCCATGTAGTGAGGGAGAGATGCCGCACCACGTTTCATAACTAACAAAAGACGCGTACAAAAAACAATCAAACCATCCACTTCTTTTGACACTAATTAATGAGAATTAATTGAGAAATCGCGCGATAACCTGCTTCTGGATTGCCAAGTAGCAACATACTAAAAAATTTCCATAGCCTAAAGGGGTGCGAAAAAACATAAAAAGGGAAAAAAATTCCCGTTAAATGTTGTATGTAAATAATTTTTTTTTTCCGTACGTTTTCGTTTGAATACCTAACGCACTAAAAACAAAACAAAATTTTTTCCGCGGATGACTAGATGTATGAGTTTGGTTAGGTGCGGCATCTTTCCCGACGCGGCATCTCTCCCGCAATTACTTTCATTTTCAGTAGAAACTCTTTGATCATTTTCGGAAGCAGTTTTCTTTATGACCAATGAGCTTATTTCTGTTATTTTGTTGTCATTAAATTCTGAATTTGTTGATGTTAATGATGTTTCCTTGACCACACATCAGCGGTTGTGGAAACATACTCGTATTTCTGTCTTGCTATTGTACACTTCAATTGTTCGATCATGGAAGAGAATGAGTCGTCTACTATAATAATTTACTGCGTTTCGAAAATTGGGAAGAGGTTTATACTCAAGATAATGTATCTGCGGCTGTTAATTTATTTTTAACGATATTAAATAATTATATGAGCTCAGTTAGCTGTCATTATCCCTAAAAAGACAGATTTCAGGCTAAAGCCTTGGATTAGCTGGTTACTTCTTAGGAAAATTAGGCAAAGACACAAATTACGGAAAAAGTGCCTTAAACATCCACAGAACGCTAGTCTAAAGCGTCGCTATAACCGTATGTGTCGAATAATAAATAATAAAGTACGAAAATGCCGCGATGATTACTATCACAATCAGATAAGGGCTGCGCTAGGGAATCTTAAACAAGAATGGAAAGTGATCAATAAAATTATGAATCGAAGTGTAACCAAGCAAAATAATTCTGTTGTCTTAAACAATGGAAATATTAATGTTTCAGAACCCACAGAAATAGCAAACGAATTTAACAAATACTTTGCTTCAATTGGGCAACATTCTTTTCAAACAAATTATTCTAACATTTGCAATTATTGCTATCCCGAATCCAGGCTTACAGATATTAGTTTTGAAAGGGATAGCTTCTTTTTGAACCAATTTCTGGGGTTGAGATTTTGAGGACCATCCACTCCTTAAAAAGCTCCAACTCCTGTGGCAGCGATAGTATTTCCAATGTTATGCTTAAAAGCATTTCCTTCAATATTATTGATATTTTGGAGCATATTTTCAATTTGAGTATCCTGTCCGGATGTTTTCCTGAAGTTTTAGAATGTGCTATTGTTATTCCCCTCTTTAAAAAAGGAAGCAAACATGAAAAAAGCAACTATAGACCAATTTCACTGTTGTCTTCTATCAGTAAAGATTTTGAGAAATGCGTAAAGAAAAGAGTGTTAGAGTATCTGAACAAAATAAAATCCTTCAGTCCAGTGCAATTTGGGTTTAGAGCTGGGCTCTCTACTGAAGACGCCCTTTTAGATTTTTACTCCATTATACAGAAAGGTTTGGATGAAAATAGGTCTTGTGCTGGACTTTTTGTTGATATAACAAAAGCGTTTGATATGGTTGACCATAATATTATTCTAAACAAGCTATATAATATAGGTTTTCGTGGTTCGATACATAGTTGGTTTATGTCCTACCTAAAAGACAGAAAACAAAAAGTGAAAATCGAATCCAGCCTAAGTAACTTTATGGTTATCAACCTTGGTGTCCCTCAGGGCTCGGTCCTTGGACCTATATTATTTCTCATATATGTCAACTCCTTGTTTACCCAGCCATTTGTAGGAAAAGTCAGGGCTTTTGCAGATGAACTTGGGATCGAATATGATTCCGCCAATCCCTTAAACTTAGTGGCTGATATAAACTATGATGTTGAATTGCTAAGACTTTGATTCACGGAGCATAAGCTAATAGTAAGCGATAAGACAAAACTTATGGTTTTCAGTCTTACCACGTACAAGTCTCCAGATATTGAGGTCGTATTCCATGCTTCTAAATGTGCAAGGTTTCACATTCTATCTTCTGTCCAATGCTCTAAAATGTCTTTCGACGTGAATGTTTAAAGCAATATCTGTTATCTACCGTTCGCTCATTCTACCGTCTAAAGAAATTTTTTCCTTTTAATACTCTAAAATCAATTTATTATGGGATATTTCAGTCGAAATTGCAGTACGGTATAGGATGTTGGGGAAGTGCTTACCTGAGTAAAATTCAGCCGTTGATTGTTCTCATGGTCATACAGAAGATCTGTGGTTCTTCTCGTCTGGCCCACTCCATGGAATTATTTAGATACATGCAAATCCTACCAGTTAGGCATCTGTTTTATTTTAAGGTCTTAAAAATATTTTTCATCCGAGGTGGTTATATGCAGAGTTCGATTTCTAACGCTTACAACTTGAGGAGCCATCAATAATCTCTTGTCGCTATTCCTGCTTTTCGTACCACCTGCTACAGAAATTCATATTCTATTTCATCCTGCAAATTATTCAATAGTCTCCCTGTAGATACAAGATTCGTAGGTAATTTGCGTACTTTCATGAAAAGAGTTAAACAATGGCTTTTTAGCTACAAAATCGAGATTTTGCTACACTACATTGACTAATAGCTTTTAATATACTCTAAACAAAGTTTCCTTATGATTTTTTTTTCCTTTTTGCATCTAGAATAAAATGGTTCTTATTTTTTCTCTTTATCTTATTGTTCACCCCACTGTTAATAGTTTAATATAAAGTGACATTTGCCTCTATTTATGTTATTTAATACAAAATGTCACTAACTATTCTCGCATTTTAAGCTGCAACATACTTTTGTTATTTTTTTTAGAAATTGTTTGTAAATTGTAAAACGAGGATAATGATAAATAAATAAATAAATATGAGCTTTACGGTTGTTGGGCGACTCATGACTTTTGGTTCGCTATTTACAAATCGCAAAGGCTTTCTAAACGATTCGTCTCCCACAAACGAAATTGGCAGCATATTATCTGCAATAAAGCTTACAATCAACTACTGTAATTGCTCTTGCTTCGATCTCGTGGTTTTGATTTTAGTGGCCTAAAGTTGTACTCGTATATATTCGTCGAATTCTTTCGGATGCTTTTTCTTCAAATGCCTTTTAAAATTGTATGTGACTTGCGTGGACCCTTGCAAACGTATATGGCAATAGCAGTACTCGACCAGCACATCATTCTTCTTGCTGGAATTCAGTTTCGTTCAGCTATTGACGAGTACATAAAATAATTGTAAGAGATATACAATCTGTTGCTTTAATGGTTACTTTGAACAACACAAACAACTTAGGGACTTTATATTAAGACGATCAGATGTGTGTGGTGGACGGGTGGGGGGTAATTGTAAGGGAGAAGGATTCCACTTTTTCAATACTTATGCCTTTTCTAATTTCATTAGTTAAGTACTGCATCTCTCCCAACTTTGATCAAGACAGAAAAAAAACAGATTTTTTTGGAATGAATAAGAAATACAGTCTGTTTGATAACATCGTACACGACAAAAATTAAAGAAAAACTTATAATAATAAAAAAAAATCAATTGTACTGGTTTATTTTGTTTATTTACTTGAATGCTTTTCAATTAATATGTTGTCCACACTACTCCACTATCAATAATTACTTGGAGTCTTCGAGGCATGCTTTCTAATAATCTTATAGCATAATCTTGTGACAAAGATCTCCTTAAAACTCGTATTTTTCGTAATAATTGTTTGACCGTCGAAATTTTCTTTCCATGGAGCTTTAGCTTCATGAATGCCCAAACATTTTCAATGGGATTTGCATCCGGCGACTGTGATGGCATATGTTAAACATCGACGTCATTTTCTTGTTTCCACGCACTGCACAAACGACTGCGATGTTTCGGGTCATTATCTTCTTGCAGTAACCAATTCTCATTCCTTCTTTTAAACCACCTTTGGGCAGATGGTAATAAAGCCTTCTTATAAATTTTGACAATATTGGGTGCGTTTAAGTTATTTGTAAACATAAACAAATTGTCAAATCCTTGTTTTGAGCAGCATCCCCAAACGTGCACCTTTGCCGGGTGTTTGGTGTTTGACGGTCCGCTGGATTAATTTATTGGATTGTGTGCACCAGGTATGAGTGATAGGAGACCATGCCCAAAAAGAAGCTTCATCCGAAAAAATAACGTTGTTCCAATCTCTGTCCAAATTCTCCTTGGCCCAACTGAGTCGTTTTTCTACGTGTTTTTTTGACAGTAGCGGTTTCTTTATTGTGCTTCGAAATTTTACATTATTGGCTAGTAAACGTCTTCGTATCATATCACAACACCCATTTAGACCCCTTTTACGTAAAATCTCTTGTCCTCCACGTAACGATAGAAGAGGATTTTTTTCAAACACGCGTAGAATCATTTTGTCCTGCTTTTTTGTTGTTTTTGGCGTAGACCCACGATCCGGCAAATTATCCACATTTTTAACTTGGGAATAACGTTGCACCCATTTGCTAACAATTGCTTTTGACTTTTTCATGTATTTAGCAGCTGCTCCGTATGCATTATAACTTGATGCAAACGCAACACTCATTTTAAAATACTTCCGTCTCTAACAAAAATTGAACACTCTTTAAATTTTTTTATTCAAAGCATCTTAGCAGAAGTATTTTTTTATCTGGTAATGCAAGTGCCACTTCCAAACCGGTTTTCATAAACGAGTTTTGCCATATACGATCTTATCAAACGGACTGTAAATACAAAATAAAAAAAAAAAGCTGGCTAAAATAAGCTTGTTCCCATAATTTGTTGTCCATTGCTTCGCCTGATAGTTGTGACAATTGTGCTTCTGCTTCACTACTAAGAAGTTTGCTGGCCGAAGATGTTGTTTCGGTTTCCAATCTTTTGTGGCTTACGGAAGGTTAATCGTTTGAGAAGGGCCTCTTACGATTTGAAACTTGGGTTCCAAAAACAAAAGTAGGATCAGCCTCGTAGTCATCGGATGAAAATTCATTTTCTGTTTCCATATTTAAACCTTGTTCACCACAAATTTAAATTAATATGAAACTACACAACACTTTCGCGCCACTGAAGTTAAGCAACTGATAACGAGACAAGTGATAAGAGCACTGTACCTGTTATTTGTTTATGCAGTATGGTCTCAAAAGAAGAAAACAATTTTTTATAAAAAAAACAAAAAAAACACTGTGGCGCTGGCAGCCCGGTATGGGCCATGGCCTAGCTTCTTGACACTCATTTGTGTTGCTCATGTTGTCATCACATCTACGGTTTATCGCCGAGTTCGAACGGCACTCCGTAGAAGCTTTTACTTTCGGGAGTTTGCCATTCCCCTCCGAAAGGGTGATGGCAATTTGAAAAATTGTTGGTGACCCAGCTAGGAATCGAACCCAGACTGTCTGCTAACTATCGCGCCATCTCTTATATGCTCTCATGAATTTCACGTGCATCTTGCTTGAATATATATTTTGCATATTTCTTCTTTTTCTGATTTGTATTGGTATGACTCAGAGATATGACTGAGTTCAAATGATTGTATCATTTGCATTTTTCTAAAATCGCATTTATTTGGGAGTTAAATTAAAGTAAAGTTTTCATTGGCATTAATCAACACCGTATCCACCCGTTCTCCCCCCCCCCCTCCCCTCTACACATCATGCCAAACTTCCGCTAAACTTAAAAGCCCATCATACTCCATACAAAAGTGCAATTAGTCATTCTCCCAGTCTTGTTCAAACTTGATCACACGCTGAAAACCCAAAGACTTCATCGAAAACGTTTGAAGTCCCAAAGATTTCAACTGCATGCGGTTGACTTCAAGTGAATGCTAAAAACTTAAAAGTGACTTCAGTGAATGCAGTGTAATTCTAAAGACTTGCATTCAATTGATTTCAATCATAAAAGTGGTCGTAAACACTGATCCAGGCAGGACTTCAAAAAGAATGAGAGATTTCAATGCTGAATGAAATATTTTCCAAGAATTCAGGGATTGCAGTCTTTTACAACTCTGAGCTCTTGTTTAGATCACATTTTTGTGATCACAGTAAAATTTGTACTGATTATAAAACAATTGCATTAGACTTAAAAATAACCGACCACAGCTTAACTGGTATTCAACTCAATTGCAGGGTTTCTCGAACAAAAAAACTGGATGCCATTGAAATAAAAAAAAAAATTCATTTTGTCACTTTTGAATTTTGGGATAATGTTAACTCTGCTGTCGACGCTTCTGTTGCATTTACTTTGTTCCTTAGTAAGCTGCAATTTCATATATTGAATTGTAGTGAGGATAAATGTAAACAAAGTAACAAATCAAGCCATGGATGACACCCTTATCATTAAATAAAATAAAACAGAAATCATCCAAATAATCACAGACTTAAGTCTTATTACTAAAAGTTATGTAGAGAGGTCAAGATTGAAATACCGCTATGTAGAAATACATACTTTAGTTATAGATTAGCGAGAAACCTTGGTAAATCGAAAGAGGAATGGCGAGTTGTAATGAAATACTTAACAAAAGTAGATCTTTCACAGATATAAGTATTTCAAATAATAATTTAACTGTGTCTGTAGGTTCTTGTGTTGTGTGTTTCAAATGTCAGTCTCTGTGACAACAGTCTATTTCAAAGCAGTATTCAACCACAGAGCCTTTTTCTTTAATAAGTTTACAACGCTTAAAATTTATAAAATTATAATGTCACTTTAAACATCCAATTCGTCGTCTTTTGATAATATTTCAAGTTTTGTACAATATTTAAAAAATATTCCGTTTCATATTTCTGGTGTTTTATTTCTAATTTTTGTATCCAAGAAGGGGTTTTTCCCGAGTCTCTGAAAACAGCTACAGCTGTCCCTCGGGAGCGGATTCGGAGACTTTTCGAACCGGAGCATTGGTGTCCATGCGCTCTACATGACCCAGCCATCTCAGTCTTTGGATCTTCACTCTTCTGGCTAGGTCCATGTCGCTGTAAAGTCCATAGAGTTCGTCGTTGTATCTCCTCCTCCACTCACCGTCAATGCAGACGGGAAGATCGCCCGAAGAATTTTTCTCTCGAAGCAACCAAGAACACCCTCATCCATTTTTGATAATGTCCATGCCTCTGCGCCATAGAGCAGGACCGGGATTATTAAAGTCTTATAAAGGGTGACTTTTGTTGTCCGAGAGAGGGCTTTGCTACTCAATTGCCTTCTTAATCCAAAGAAACAGCGGTTGGCAAGCGTTATTCTTCGCTTGATTTTAGCGCTGGTGTCGTTGTCTGTATTTATAGCAGAGCCTAGGTAGACAAAGTCCTTAACTACCTCATCTATTATACATGAAACCCATTTTCACCGCTTCCGTCTCAATACTCGCGAAAGCGCCACTGACATCACGCTGCTTTTTCCCGATTATGTCAATATCGTCGGCGTATGCGAGTAGTTGGACGAACTTTTGAAAGATAGTGGCTCTTGTGTTCGCTCGTGAGTTTTGCACTATTCTTTCAAGTACGATGTTGAAAAAATCGCATGACAGCGCATCGCTTTGTCTAAATCCTTTCTGGACATCAAAGGTCTCGGTGAGATCTTTACCAACCTTGATGGAGCAGCGTGCATTCTCCATCGTCATCCTGCACAGACGGACGAACTTGGCAGGGATGCCAAAACTAGATATTGCTCTATATAGGTCGTCTCTATAGATTCTGTCATACGCGGCCTTAAAATCGATGAAGCTCATGGGTCTTCTCCAAGATCTGCCGTAGAGTGAATATCTGGTCGATGGTGGACTTTCCTGGCCTGAAGCCACACTGATATGGACTTATCAGGTTGTTGACGAACGGCTTCAGGCGTTCACACAATACGGCGGATAAGATCTTATATGCGATGTTAAGGAGACTGATGCCTCTGTGGTTGGCGCAGTTCAGAGGGTCTCCTTTCTTGACAATTGGACAAACAATGCTGAGGTTCCATTCATCGGGCATACTTTCGTCCGACCATATTTTACAGATGAGTTGGTGTATGCTCCTTACCAAGTCATTGCCTGCCGCTTTGAAGAGCTTGGCAGTCAGGCCGTCCGCTCCAGCAGCTTTGTTAGACTTAAGCTTGGATATAACTATCTTCACTTCATCCAGGTCGGGTGGACGGAATTGTTGGCCATCATCGTCCAAGTTTAAAGGTTGATTCTGCCTGACAGCTATATTTAGTCCGTCATCGCCGTTATATAGTCTGCAGAAATGGTCTTGCCAAATCCTCAGCATCGACTGCGATTCTACTACGATGTTCCCTTGTTCATCTCTACAGGCTTCGGTTCGGGGTTTGTTTCCGTGGCATGTTATTTTTACATTTTGGTAAAACTTCCAAACCTCATTCCTGGAGTAGAATCTCTCAATTTCCTCGACCGCGCGCTTCCTCCTGAGAAGGAAGAAACCCAGCACATCAGAAGCGGCATCTCTGATGGTGTTTTGGAAGTGTTTCCAATGGTCTTCGATGCTTGATGGTATCGGCATTGGACCTCTTAAGATATTGAGAGACACTTGATGGGAAAAGGACTTGGCGATCTCTTGCGATTGTAGCCGTCTGACGACGAATTTTCTCACAGGATTAGTTTGCCTTGGCGTAGTTTGGGATACCCGCAACCGTACCTTGGCTACAACAAGGTAATGGTCCGAGTCGATTTTGGCTCCTCGGAACATACGGGCACCCATAATACTGGAGGAGTGTCTTGCGTCGATCGCAATGTGATCAATCTGGTTGACTTTTGATTGATCAGGAGTTCTAAAAGTCCCCTTGTGTATGTCGAGATGTGGGAACCGCGTGCATCCGTTATCGGAGGTGGTGTTGTGCAGGCTATATGTTCCTATTGTTCCACAAAAGATACCCTCTCTTCCTAGCCTTGCATTAAAATCACCGAGGACAATTTTAATGTCATAGCTAGGGCAATGCTCGTAGGTCTTGTTAAGGTTAAGGTCTTGCGGGGGCATGCGCGCATATAAGACTAATGTTGGCGAATTTAGCCTTGATGCGGATTGCTACGAGGCGCTCGCTCACATGCCGGAAGTTCAGGACTTCTTCTCTAAGTCTGCCTCCGACAGCAAATCCGCATCCAAATAAGCGCTGCTTTTGCCGTCGATAGCAATTGCCGTAGTAGATGTCGCAGTTTTTCGTCTTCTTTTTGTCCGGCCCATCCCATCGCATTTCTGGGGTGGCGGTTATGTCTGCTTTGCAGCAGTCTAGGGCCTCCGCTAGGTGCTCGGCTGCACGTGGTCTATTTAGGGATCTAACATTCCACGTGCATATCCTTAAATCGTTTGCGTGGGTTGTCAACAGTAGATCCGTCCTTATCCGAGGCTTGTTGCTGCTTCGTAAAGTACGAGTATATTTTTTTTTAAATGGCCGGGCAGTTACCCCGGCGGCACAACCCCCAACCTGGAGGACCAGTTCCATTTTGAATGCCCCTACGACGAGGGGTTGGCGTGACATAAATGCAATGTTGAAAGGACTGGTGATCCTTTCTTTTCTTGACTATGATTTTGATTTCCCATGGATCCGGGATGGATCCATGTCTTTCAGTTCTGTTTCTGCAGCAATATTACCAGAAACCATGTCCGGTACCATGTAATCTTTTCCTTAACGACGCAACGTTCAATCGCCCATAGTAACGCTAACCACTCCTTTCACATGGTTGAATAGTTCTTCTCGCTTCCATTCAACGACCTTCTAAGGTCCTCTGCGTCTTCAAATCGCTGAGGGAGTACTGCTCTGATTCCAAGGTCCAATGGCTCGGCTCGCACCACAAACGGCCGCTTAAAACTCAAACATGTCAGTATCGTCAAGCACCCTTTCGCTTTATGGAATCCCCCGTCGCACACTCCGCACCAAATGAACATGTCGTCAATGATTTTACCAAAACTGCGAAGTTTACTACAAAACTCCAAATGGGGCCTTTTTTAGCCAAATGCAACGAGACCACACATGCCATTCCCTTTTCATAATTTAAAAGAGTTTGCTTTACACAGAATGCTGTCGCTGACGTCGGTGAATAGTCGACTATAGTCACTCACCCTCTCCAAGATGAATAGGTGGCGAGAATAATCCAAGCTATGAGTATAGTACGAGTACATATTCATATTCTTAAAAACTGACATGTCAATCAACTGCACTACCCTTAAACGTGTAGGTACATCAAACTACGTATACAACAGCAAGGTTTGGCTGATGGTCGATTCTAGGATAAAAATAAACTCTGTAGAAGATGAAGAGGAGGAAGACTTTGTCTGTGTCGTCACAGGCACTTTAAGAGATCCGTTCCATTTCATCTGAATAAATTCAAAATTATTTTATAAAAATGGCCGGGTATGCCCTGTGACGTTGTTTTCAGTGCTGCCAACAGCAAGTACGTACGTTCCGAAGTGGAAATCTTTTAAATCCGAGGATTTGCCAAAGGAGTTACAGCGTGCCAGAATATGTAGAACAAATCACGTTAAGGCACACATAATTGTGAGGGTGTTGGCATCCTACATAGATTTGTAAATACATTCACATGTGAATTGTAGCAGAATTTATTTTGCGTGTGGTATATTGGTTGAATCAATCCGTTTATACGCAGAATAATTGCAGTAGGTCGTTTTACGGTAGCGTAACATCGTGTTAATTTACGTAGATGCTACAATATGACGCGATATAAGCAAGGTCGACAATATTTGGTGGACCCAGTGAAGAATAGCAACCACTTTTGGTGCGCACTCTTACGAGTATTTGAAACTAATGTAAATAGATTGTTTTTGAGATGTGTAAATATTGGGAAAATTCTTAAAAATGTAAAAAAAAAAGTATAAGTGCGTCAGAATTAGTTAAGAGAGATCGTTACGACAATCACAATTTGACCACAAACAAGGTGGCGCAAAATTAATCATCCTATCGGAAGATGTTATAATTTTTTCAAATAGCGTCGTTCGTCAACTATATTTGACATTTGTGGACTAGACAAGCTGCAGTATACAAACAGAGAAGCAATAGAGCGCTATACTCCGCAAGAGCGTGGATTAATTATGTCGATTTTGTTTACCAATAATCGGTCGGTAGTTTTACCGCAGCGTGAATTTCAACGTCGATTTCCTAATCGTGTCGTGTCAACTGGGAAAACATTCCGGCGGTTAGGTACTCGACTCGAACAGACTGGAACCACCGGACACCATGCAGGACGTGGCCGCTACCGGACTGGTCGTTCGGCCGAGAATATCGCGGCTGTGACTGCCGATGTCGCTAAAAACGAAGAAACTTTAACCAGACGACGGGTTACGCAACGGACCCTACGTCTGGTTCCCGTACAAAGTGCAAACAGTGCATTAGTTAATGCCCCCTGACCGTCAGTCGCGTGTGTATTACTGTCAAGCCATCCTCAATCTCTACAACAAAGAGGACAATTTTGTGTCGAAAATCATCATGAGAGACTAAGTGCATTTCCACTTTAGCAGTTACGTCAATAAGCAAAATCTTCGTTTCTGAGGCAATAAAAATCCACATTCATTCAAAGCCACTGTGTGGTGTGGCGTTCACCCCCCAAGAGTGATTAGGCTAGTAGATCCCTGAGGTAGACATGCCTGTCATAAGGGGCGACTAAAATTCACCCTCCACTAAGGTCGGCTCTACGGATTCTAGGTAGAGAAAGAGTCCTTTTACTCTTTCACAAAATGGTATCCCGATCGCCATCACCAAGATCGAATGTATCCGGTAAAAGAAGTGGTAAAGCTTTGAGGAGGAAAACAACGAACGGACAGCGTGAACAGCTTAATAAAATAGAGTTACCCCACAACGATCTTAAGAAAGAGGTAGATTTATTCCAAGAAGAATAAGCCTTGGTACTCGCATTTCTAAATGGAACGGTGAAGGCAGCCCACCCCACTCATTCATATTCACTAGTTGTGAATATGAGACGGATAAAAACGGAATAAAAAAAAAGACCAAGTCAAAAACAAAGGGCTGGGTCTATATACGAGGGCGGGTCAATAAGTCCGTGACTTTTTGAATTTCTGACCTCTTTACTGAAACAGCAACACTGCTCCTGTCAACAGGCATCTGTCAGTTGACTCCTGTCAAAATTTAAACTTGCTGCGTCAGTTAGTTTGTGTTTGACAGCTATTTTTATCAGACTACTCACTAATTTGAGGAGAAAATGGAAAAAAGTGAATTTCGTGTGCTTGTTAAGCATTATTTCTTGCGAAAAAAACCATTACCGAAACCAAGGCTAAGTTTGATAAATACTATGGGGACTCTCCACCATCGATTTCAATGGTAAAAAAGTGGTTTACTGAATTTCGTTGTGGCCGTACAAGCACTGAAGATGCCGAACGTCCTGGACGCCCAGTTGAGGTCTCTACACCCGAAACAATCGAAAAAATTCACGATATGGTGTTGGCCGACCGAAGATTGAAAGTGCGAGAGATTGTGGAAGCCGTAGGGATCTCGCATGGCTCAGTGGTTTCAATTTTGAATGATCACTTGGGCATGAGAAAGCTTTCCGCAAGATGGGTGCCGCGTTTGCTCACAGTCGACCACAAACACATGTGCAGTTGCCATGGCAAAAATCCATGAATTGGGCTATGAATTGCTCCCTCATCCACCCTATTCTCCAGATTTGGCTCCGAGTGACTACTTCTTGTTCCCAAACCTGAAGAAATGGCTTGGTGGAAAAAGATTTGACTCCAATGATGAAGTCATCTCGCAAACAAAGGCCTATTTTGAGGACCTCGACCTCAAAGGAAGCTAAGTTGAAAAATAAAATTATTTTTTATCAAAAAATCTGTGTTTTAATCCAAAAGTCACGGACTTATTGACCCGCCCTCGTATATACAAACACGATGGCGAGCCATAAAGAGAGGACCAGCGCAAGAACTCGCGAGCCAGTTAATGGATGGAGCAACAAAGCATACTGCACAAGCCACAACCGAAATTCTGAGGGTTGCCTTATCTCTCAATTTGGCGACTGGCCGGCAAAATTGCCGTTACTGACTTTTTTTGTGGGGACTCTTGAAGCCATCAAAGAGAATATCCGCCAAGAATGCGAGGACCTCTCCCCGGAACCACATGTATGTATATCAACAGAACCAGCTTCCAGCTATCATGTGAATTATTTCACTCATTCCCATAAGCGAAACAATCCTCAGTTGTGTCTCATGGCATTGTCCCATTATCATTTCCAGAGAGATTGTCTTAGATTTCTTCAGAAATATTTTTGTACAAGTGCAAATAGAAAAAGAAGAACTTCCACTCTAAACCAAATAGGAAAGCAAAGAAGTTGCGAGAAAATTGGAGAGGAAAAATATCCAAAATTCAAGGTCTCCATCATTGTTACGGAGATGAATTTCTAAGAGCCCTTTGAATTAAACTCGTGTACTCGTATATAAAGACATTCTCCAAAAACCATATCACCATCATACCTTCCCTCACTCTTGACTGCAGCCTTAAGGAAACGAAAACAGATTGGCATTCTTTTACTTGTTTAAAAATTGAAATTTATATTTTCCAAGAAATAATTGAAAATGTTCGAATTCACCGGAGATATTTGGAAAATTTCAATCCAATTTTGCCGGTACACGGTACTTAGCTATTCACCTCTGGGAATTCTGATTGTAATTGCGATTGCGATCGGGGGGTTGTGCTGTTAATACTATGTTTGTGTGTACTTAAGTGAACTCCCAGGCATTGGAAACCATAACAACAACGTCAAGGGGTGATAGCCTTGACCAATGCTTTGTAAACACAGTCATAAATACAATTTTTTTTTTTTAAACAAATGAGTCTTTAGAGGTACCTGTCTGATATGCCTTTGTCTTAATTTGTTCGACTCTGGAATAACTCACGTTTTATATTTAGAACTATGAGCACCACCGCCGATATTTAACTGCATATATCACCTATTGGAGTTCACTGTGCGATACTTTAATCAAAAATTAGTAAAAAATATTTCACTTTCCTGGAAATACGCAGCAAATGAACATACTAGGTACTTCGGTTTATAGGGTGATACAGACTAGGGCATTGAACATATAGGGTTTTCCAATAAGGACTTGACTACTTTTTTTTTTTAATAAAACGCAAACCATTTGAGATATTTCAACAACTTTATTATTGGCTTCAAGTATAAAACATTTATGAATGGAACTCGACTTCTTTCATATGGCCACCGCGGGCATGTTTGCAACGGTCGATTCGTTGGACCCAATTTTCAACGACTCGCCAACACATTTCGGCCGCAACAGCCGCTATTTCGCGTTCAATATTGACTCTGAGCTCTTCCAACGTCGTAGGCTTGTTGGCATAAACCAATGACTTAACGTAGCCTCACAGAAAATAGTCAAGCGGCGTTAAATCGCACGAACGATGCGGCCAATCGACTGGCCCTTTTCTTGAGATAACACGCTCACCATACTTACTTTTCAATAAATCGATTGTAACGTGTGCTGTGTGGCTTGTGGCAGCACCATCCTGTTAAAACCACATGTCATCCAAGTCCATATCTTCCAATTCGGGCCACAAATATTCGGTGATCATGGCGCGATAACGCTGACCATTCACAGTAACGTGGCTATCGATATCGTCGACGAAAAATATGGTTCAATAACGCCGCCGGCATGCAAACCACACCAAACAGTTATTTTTTGTGGATGAATTGGTGATTCATGAAGCACATGTGGATTATCACCTGACCAATAACAGATATTTTGTTTATTGACGAACCCATTGAGCCAAAAATGAACTTCGTCACTGAAGATGATTTTTCGATGAAATTCATCATCTTGGCGCATCTTCTCCAGAACCCAATTGGAGAACGTACGTCGCTTCAAATGGTCCATCGGTTTCAATTCTTGAGTCAGCTTGATCTTGTATGGGTGCAAACCAAGATCCTTACGCAAAATACGCCATAATGTGGTCTGAGCGATGCCCAATTCTTGAGAACGCCGTGGAATTGACTGATTTGGATCATTTACTACGGACGCCTGAACGGCAGCGATATTTTCGACACTTCAACCAACCCGTTATCTCACTGACACGTCAACATCACACAATGAATATGTAGACTCAAATTTTTGCACTAAACTTGTTATTGCCTGTCTACTAGGGCGAGAATTACGACCGAAAATTGAAATTAACGCCCTTAAAGTTGCAGTCACCGACTCCGAATTTCGGTAGAAAATTTTTATAATTTGCAGACGTTGCTCGTTCGTGTACTTTACCATGATGAAAATGTTGAGTTTACTGAATAAATTGACAGAGACAGTTTGATGGGATAGCGAAAGAGTGCGTTTACAAATTAAATTCAAAGTTGTCAAGTCCCTATTGGAAAACCCGATATTGAGATGGAAACCCTTTTGGTGGTTGATTTGGCTGCAAGCAATACAGGTCATAGTTTATAGAATGCTTATTAGACGTTACGGAAAAATTCAGTTCCGAAAGGGAGGAGATTATCCACAAGAGGTTATCGAAACGTCGTTACATCCAGATAAATGCACAGTTTTGAGCGGCCTATGGGCTGGTAGCCATAGGACCTTTTTATTAATCAGCTTGTTACAGTCAATGGTATTGCTATAAAGGCATGCTTAATGATTTTTTTGTTCCCCGATTGAATGGTATTACATAATTAATGGTTATAGGCTTTTCCGTGGCGATCGGATCGGTCGAATGGGCGGGGATGTGGCTACTTATGTTCACGATGGATTAGTATGTACAACTGGCTGTAAGTCAAACCGCAGTAGTTCTTCCGATTATCTGTCGACCATTTGCTACTTGGAGTAAAATTCTGGCCGAATAAGGGCATAGATATGACTCCGGTTTTCAGAATCCTAGAGAGGATATCATGTTCGACGCCGAATATCATTGCTTGTGGTGACCTCAACTGCAATCTACTTAATGTACGTTCCTCTGGTCAAATGGTTGAAAATTTCAAGAGTATTGACCTTACACCTGTAAACGTATCAACAGCAACTCATTTTTCAAATGATCCTGCCACTCTCCTTGACTTGTTATTTGTGGGTAATGCTGATAAAGCTCTGTTTTACAGTCAACTAACACCGGCGGCCTTCTCGAAACACGATTTGATCTACTTAATCTATGACCTGCAGATAATTACAAGTGAGATCGTATTCTCTTACCGAGATTTAAAAAACATTAATTATTAGAATTTTGCGGTCTGACGTTGTTGAGATAAAATGGGAAGACATATACTGTATGCCCTCAGTTAATCAATGGTTATCATTTCTTGAAGCTAGTTTTAAGACATTTTTTATCGACACGTTCCGCTACGAGTTAGGACAATTAAAAGCAGTTCTTCTCCTTGGTTTAATAGAAATATTTTAGAACTGATTCGTAAACGTAGTCTAATCTACGTTCGCTGGAAACGTTATAATCTTCATGTGCTCTACGACATTTGTCGCTCGCTCTATTCGCAAACTAGTTGTCCTACGCATCCAAACTGCGAAGCGGGAGTATTATGAAAACTATCCAAATCATAACATTCAAACTGGAAAAAATCTTTGACAAAAGTTGCGTAAGTAAGGCAATGCTAAGCAAAAATCAGGTGCACCGACAAACGTAGATTGCAATGTCCTCAACTCGCAGTTTGTATCTGTCGCTGCCCCGCTATCCAAAAATGATTATATTCCTGGTATTATGGCTCATTCAAGTACAGCAAATAGCATTGAAGGAAATTTCAACTTCGCTCGTTTAACAGGTGAAGATGTCGTTGCAGCCCTGCTGTCTGTCAAATCAAATGCAACAGGCTTAGACGAAATCAACCCAGAATTTCTAAAACTTCTTCTCCCCTTTCTTCTAAAATACGAGGGCGGGTCAATAAATCCGTGACTTTTGGATTAAAACACAGATTTTTTGATAAAAAAATAATTTTATTTTTCAACGTAGTCTCCCTTGAGCTCTATACACTTTGTCCAACGCTTCTCCAATTTTTTTATCCCTTCCAAAAAAAATGATTTGTCGAGGTCCTCAAAATAGGCCTTTGTTTGCGAGATGACTTCATCATTGGAGTCAAATCTTTTTCCACCAAGCCATTTCTTCAGGTTTGGGAACAAGAAGTAGTCACTCGGAGCCAAATCTGGAGAATAGGGTGGATGAGGGAGCAATTCATAGCCCAATTCATGGATTTTTGCCATGGCAACTGCACATGCGCTTGTGGTCGACTGTGAGCAAACGCGGCACCCATCTTGCGGAAAGCTTTCTCATGCCCAAGTGATCATTCAAAATTGAAACCACTGAGCCATGCGAGATCCCTACGGCTTCCACAATCTCTCGCACTTTCAATCTTCGGTCGGCCAACACCATATCGTGAATTTTTTCGATGGTTTCGGGTGTAGAGACCTCAACTGGGCGTCCAGGACGTTCGGCATCTTCAGTGCTTGTACAGCCACAACGAAATTCAGTAAACCACTATTTTACCATTGAAATCGATGGTGCAGAGTCCCCATAGTATTTATCAAGCTTAGCCTTGGTCTCGGTAATGGTTTTTTTTCGCAAGAAATAATGCTTAATAAGCACACGAAATTCACTTTTTTCCATTTTCTCCTCAAATTAGTGAGTAGTCTGATAAAAATAGCTGTCAAACACAAACTAACTGACGCAGCAAGTTTAAATTTTGACAGGAGTCAACTGACAGATGCCTGTTGACAAGAGCAGTGTTGCTGTTTCAGTAAAGAGGTCAGAAATTCAAAAAGTCACGGACTTATTGACCCGGCCTCGTATTTAATGCATATTTTTAATACTATTTCAACCACCTATGAATACCCAGTTTTGTGGAAAAGGGCAAAAATACTTCCGATGCCCAAGTCGAATAATAATCGAACCAGCCTCAAATATAGACCGTTTTGTCGAAAGTTTTTGAGAAGACTATTCTAAGACAGATTTAAGCGCACTTAACCAGCAAGCAATTCTTAAGTCCTGCCCAGTGCGGCTTTCGTGCGAAAAGGAGTTGCAAACTGTCGTACATTTTTAGCATTATTGGATTTGTCAAAAGCTTTCGACCCACTATTCTTTGCGATAAGCTCCTGTATAGTTTCGAATTCTCTCCTCTTGAAGTAAAACTCATGCACTCCTACGCCTACCTTTCAAATCGTGAACAATGTGTGGCAGTAGGAAATAAAATGTCTTCCTTTCTTGGATTGGCTGCAAAGGTACCACAGGGTTCCATCCTCGGGCCGTTATTGTTCTCGCTCAACTAGTAAAACATTGCTGTGTCCATATGTTTGCAGACGACGTCCAACTTTATCTTTGCTGTCCATTAGAAAGATCTATTTGTGCTACAGAAATTATTCAGCAGTGGGCACTAAACGCAACTTGTCCCTTAATCCAGCGAGATCGAAAGTTTTATGTATTTATAAACAGAAAACGGATATATACAGCTTCTCCCCCATAAAATTGGGACAATCTTCCATTGAATACGTTCATACGGCTAGAAACTTGGGGATTGTATTCAATCTTACCCTATCTTGGACCGATCATGCAACTTTCACAATCGGAAAAGTCTACTATGGTCTCCGTTTATTATGGCTCACCCAAAGCTCTGTGCCTATTAAAACCAAGATGTTACTTACGGTACTCTTGCCCATATTATTGTACGATTGTGAAGTCTTTTGTAATGTTGACTATAATACTCCACAAAAACTAAATGTTATCTAGAGTAAGTTCGGGTAATGTTGAGTACCCTTATTGTTTTTGGCAATATTTCCAATACAAAAGCTTTTTTTGAAGCGGTTAAAAGTTTTTATGGTTCATTGAAATGTTGGCAACAATATTTACTTACCCTTGTGCTTAGTAGTGCTCCACATTACCAGAAATATATTAATCAAGGTAGAAATGTTTATTTATGTATTTAAATTAACAAAAAAACGTCGAACTTCAGTAAATTTATCTTTTATTTTCACAGATAATTTATAATGTAATAAAAAAATAAATGAGAATAACATTACATGAATGTTTAACGTTGTAGGAACTTCAATTCAAATTAACCCTCTACTGCACAAGAAGCCATATATGGCTTTTGATTTTTCGGCGATGACTGCTTAAACTGCGTAACTGCCATTGGAAATTAACTATTAAGGCCGTTTAGATAAATCAATTGTTGATGTGTATATGTAAATTTGGTCACCTTTATCTCTGCATAAGTGCAAAGAACTGCGGTCAAATTCAATAGGGCGCATTGTTAAAACTCAGTTCAAAAACATAGAAAAAGAAATTGTTTTTTTGTTTTGAGTAGCGAGTACCTCCAAAGGTAATAATATTTTTTTTTATAAGATTTGATACTAGTAAGTAAAATGCATGTGTTAAAATTGCAACTTTAAATGTGCGATTCAAGATACAACGGGTTTTTAGCAACGTCCATATATGGCTCCTTGTGCATTTACTGAAATATTCACTAAATTTCAGGGTCTCAGATATGGCTCCTTGTGCATACGAAGACGGTTATGCGAGTTCCCCGCTTTTTCTACAGTAACTAAATAATGACTCCATCACGTTCGTTTTACAATAAAACGCGATTTTGTACTATTCCTGATTATGGATTTCAGAGTGAAGACGAAATCCTCGAGTCAGAAGATAGACTCGACTCTAGTTACCTCAACGGGACGGCGTCATGAGTTTCCGCTAAGTTCCGTTCATTTGGATTCAACTGACCGAGTTCCAAAATGGCAAAAACAAGATAGCAATGCCAAAATGATAGTCCATACAGGTCTTTCATTATATGCAAAGTCAACCTGTTCTTGAATAAGGATTGAAATTGCTTTGCTTCATCCCACTTATAAATTTTGTTTGAACTATTTCCCGTTTTTAATGTTCTTTTTAATGAATAAAGTATTTAAAACAAAAAAATTGTTCCTTTGATTGGACGAATGCAATACTTCACAAAATTTTTTTTTTATTTGAAGATGTGCTCACTGCACAAGCAGCCATATATGGCGAAGTTTTGTGTTTTTTTTAATAAAAGCAAATTTAATTATTTTTTTTGTTTTAATCCTTTAACTTTCTAAAATAGAAAACAAAAAAAGCAAAAAAAAACTTTTTTTTTCATTTGATCATAATGCAAGCAGTAGAGAGTTAACAATAAGCAAAAAAATTCTTTAAAAATTCATTAAAAGAACAATAAACACAAAAATACAATTTTAAATTTATATTAAGGCTTTGTCACACGAACTGCAACCAAAAATAGCACTCTTTTTCGGGATGCATTTTTCTTGAGCCCAAACAATTTCGCATTGGAGACACTGAACCCATTTGTCGCCAGTCAAGTCATCACCCCAAGACAAATCGCAGAAGTTGCATTTTGTATATCTTGAAGGGGAAATTCACCAGTATCATCTTCAGAATCGGCAAATACAATCTTATAAGAAGCAAGGCTATCATCTGATGATGAAGAATGACGTTGTCTCGAAGTAGATGGTTTATTTAGCGGGGTTTAATCTTTATTGGCTTTTCACTTTTTACTGGGTTCTTACTATCTTTAATCTTAACATGCATTCGAGTTTTATTAATACTTTCTTTTAATTTATCCTTATAAGGCGATACAGTAAAAATTGCAGCTTCAGTTGTTCTTTCCCTGTTTGTAGTGGCCACCCTTTTTCAATTTCGGAGGAGGAGAAACTTTCCATGGAGTAAAACGGACTTCAGTTTGGTTCAAAATCGGAATGTATGTGCTTTGGCTTTTTAATTCTGTCAAAAGATTCCGCATTTCACTCACATTAGATTCATTACCCAAGTTTATTTCCACACTCCGTGGTTGCGTCAAATTGTCATTCGTGATTCGGTTTACAATTTCACCTTCTAATGGCTCTGGCTTAGGCTCACACACTAGAAAATCTCCCTCGGAAAAAATATTCCTATTGAATGGGAAAATTCCGCTTCATTTGAAGCCGCTGACTGCCACCTGTCCAGTTTGCACTTTTAAATAATTGAGCTATATCACCCAATGTTACTTTTCGCCAACCTCTCTCATGAAACGCCTGATTTCTTCATTATAATACTTTTTAAGAGGCCCCATAAATGTCGTATCCAAAGGTTGCATCTTATGTGTGCAATGAGCGGGTAGGGAAATAACTATAACAAAATTTTGACGCGCCAGGTCAATAACTTCCAGGTTTCTTCTATAGCTGTAACGATCATCCAAAACTAAAAGAACTGGCTACTCTTCTGAAGGCTTGGAGAACTGTAGGAAATGACGGAACCAATTTGTAAAAATGGACAGCTAAATCCATCCAGATATATAAATGTGGCCTTAGAATCAGCAGGAGCGTTGTTCATATAAAGTGGGTTATAACTTTTTTTTTTGAAATATAAAATGTGGTGAAGTAAAATTTCCACCTGCGCTTAAGCAATTCACCTCAGTAACTAGAGAACCACGATCCGCCGATGTCAAGGCTCCTATTTGACGTTTTCCTTTTTTCGCTAAAACCCGTGGCTGCTTGCTTTGCACTATGGTGAGACCAGTCTCATCTACATTCCATATCCTGGATACTGGGAAGTTATATTTTTCATGCGACCGTTCCAAGATACTCGTATCAAAGCCTTTCGCTCGATCGATTGAAGTACCTGTTAGTATTCGGAAGCTGAGATCATTTTTGTGTGTTTTCAAAAAGCTATAAAGCAAGTGTTTTCCCGCACTTTTATGTAATAATGAAAATCTGTTGGGAATTTTATTTTTTGAGTCATTTAAAATGTAAGACTTTGAATATCGCCTCTTGTTAAGCCCCACAAACGGTTTTCCATTTCATGTAAATATTTTACAAGCTCGTCTTGCATTGTATTTCTAAAAAGGGTATTGACAAAGTATCACTAATAGGTTTACCAGATCGTGCCATACATTGCAATGCTGTTTTTGGAACATTATATATCGTGGCAGCCAGCTAAACACCCATTTCGTTGTTCTTGATGGCAACAACAATTTGGCACGGTACGTCTTTAACAAACGATACCATGTGACCATATGTCTAGCTACTCTAATAAGATAATGAATCTCAGTTTTAATAACCTTATTAAGTTCAGGTCATTAATTCTATTGCATGGAATTATGAAAACTCGACAGCCCGAGTATTTATACGGCAGACTAAATTTTTCCACCTCCAAAGAACAGGTGCTCTGACCCAGCCTTGATTTAGTTGTATACAATCTGAACTTACATTTTTCGTTCACACCGTTCACGCTTATGGAACTCATTACCCACGACACTCAGGAGAGCCACTAGCGCAAACAAAACATATTCAAAACCAATCTTTTTAAACACTTGGCCAGTGATACACAATAAACTTTAAATAAGATCAACTTTCCAGCATTTCCGCGTAATACTCTGATTGGCCAACGATCAAACCAAAAAACGTGTTGATGCAGCAGGTCCATCAACACATATTACTCTATGCCACATGCGTCTAACCAAGTTTAACTGGCTATAGCTATCGTGAAAGTGATCGTCAGGACATAAGGAAAGATTGTTTCACACCTAGCATTTCTGGATTCAGTATTAAAGGACTTCCTTCATAACCAAATCAACATATCAACTTTTGAATTTTAGACACAAATCAACTTACGTCAGGTTGTCCGAGTTAGGCTTGGTCAGTAGGGGCAGGTGGAAGAAAGTCATTGAACTCACGAACAATTCTTACTAATTAGCATTCGAAATTTTTACACATACCTTGGTATATTTATAAGTCGCATATCCCGGCCCAGAGCCCTCCAGTTGTCGATTGGAGGCACCTCGATGGCTTGTACTTAGCCGAACCGATCGGTTTTTTTGCATGGGTTAGCTGATACAGTTTGGCTAGAATTGATCCGATCTTGCCTCGTCCTGTTAAAAAAAACACAAAAAAGCTGTACCACTAGTAATTCCTCAAGTCACAACGACATAATCTTCCACAAACACTGGTATTGATTATGCAGGGACTATCAACAAAGTGTCACTAGGGATTCCTGGGCATATTTGTCTACTTGGCCACTAAAGCCACATACCTTGAAGAAGTTAGCTACCTCTGCAGTGTTTCATCAATACGCGAGGAGTTTGTTCCAAAACCAATAAGGCTGTGGGGCATTCTTCATAGGAGCAGATGCAAAATTGTGAGATCCAATGAAGACCGGAATACAGGACTCAAAACGCACTTAGAACGACCTCGCAACGCAGTAAAAAGAAGTGGATTGTGGGTTTGTGGGAAGCAGGAGTGAAGAGTGTTAAGTTCCACCTAAAGTAAATCGTTGTTAATGGAATACTTACTTATGTGGAGCTCACCACGCTTTTGGCTCAAGTGGAGCGTGTCTTAATTCAAAGACTCTGTCCCCACTCACAACAGACCCTGAAGACTTAACCGCAATTCCTGACAGAAGAAACCCTATTTACGGTTCCTAAACCAGATTTGATTATAGGTAGACAAGGCTACACCGACCGATGGAAGACGATTCGGGCGCATTTGCAGATGCTCTGGAAAGCAGAGGCAGACAGAGTATTTGAGCCGATTACAACAACGGCCGAAATGGTTGAAACCTCAGCCCAAACTCAAGGTAGGAGGATTGGTGCTTATCAAGCATGAACCACCTCGCACAACGAAACGGAGCTTCCTAGAAACGTACGCCCGAGCTGAAAACCTATAAACAAGGAGAAATCTGTCGACAAATTGCCAAACTATATCCATTACCAACTGACGATGACCCACATTCCGTAAAATTTATTCAAATATACAAATTTGCATACAAACATATATAAATAAAATTAAAAAAAAAAATAAAAACCTTTTACACACCACTCTGTTATCATACTCGTACAAAACACAACTCAACTCAAGGGACAGATTCACTCAACACTCAACGTGTTTTTTTATCCAATCCCCGAAAACCACTCATAAACACACACGATCATTCTCAATCATGTGTTTAATTTTTTGCGTATAAATAAAAAATCGCAGCATGTGCACAGACACACCCAGAATCTGTTGCGATTTTTATAACATATAGTAAGGCCAGCAATTTAAATCGCAGCACGTACGTTTCATTTAAGCTTCCAGCGTCATCGTCGATAAAATTAGACGTTTTAAGGGTTGCGATTGCTCATTCTCATTTGCACTCGTTCTCGTTGAAAGTTATGTGTGTGTACTCAATTTCTTGCTATAGTGAGTGAGAGTCGTGCGACGGTAAGTGCAGTTTTTTTCAAAAATATTTCTATTATCTTTTTTTTTTCAACCGAACATGATCAGAATACTTTTTGGGACAGTAACAAATGACACGTAAGAGGCAATCATCTAATGGACTTTGTACTATACTATCTGATTTGGTTGTCAACAATGCAGACGAGAATAAAACAGTAAACAATCGTCTTAACGTTATGCAAGGAGATTGTTGGCTGAACAGTATTTATTTTTTAAGTTAATAAGGTTAAGACGGTAAACGGATCGTCACAGTGCCAGTGGGGCAAAACGGCCTCAAAACTGGAAACAATTCCTGTGCTGGATTTAGACAAGTGAAACTTTTTGAAATCGTTAGATATCACCTATTAGTGGTAAATAAACTTATATACGAGATACAAGAATTTTTTTCTCAAAATTTTTTCTTATTTTTCTACATAGTCTCCTTGTAACTCTACACACTTCTACTAGCGATGCTCCCATCTCTCTAACCCGTCCAAATAGTACTTGGCGTTTTTCACTGCAAAATAATCGTTTACGAAGGTGATTGCCTCCTCATTTGACGAAAATCTCTGTCCTCCGAGCGCAGTTTTAGATGAGGGAACAAAAAGAAGTCGCTTGGGGCTAGATCTGGTGAATAAAGCGGATGGTCAGGCAGTTCAAACCGTAGTTCATGGTTTTTCGCCATGGCAACCGCTGAGGTGTGACACGGCGCGTTGTCTTGGTGGAACAGGATTTTCTTTTTCTGCAAATGTGGCCGTCTTTCCGCAATTTCTGCCTTCAGCTTGACAAGTTATGACGCGTAGTATGCTCCTGTAATGGTTTTTCCTTTTTAAAGATAATCAATTAAGATAACTCCTTACCTTCCTTTCCTTTAAGTGGCGCTACAGTCCGGAGTGGACCTGGGTCTCAGTCAACAAGCTTCTCCAGCCAGCTCGAACACTGGCTAGCTGTCTCCAGTTTCGCACGCTAGGTTGGCTGAGGTCCTCTTCCATTTGCGTGCGCCACCTGAGTCTTGGCCTTCCTCTACTGCGCTGTCCCTCGGGAGCGGATTCGAAGACTTTTTGGACCGGAGCTTTGGTGTCCATGCGCTCTACATGACCCAGCCATCTCAGTCTTTGGATCTTCACTCTTCTGGCTAGGTCCATGTCGCTGTACAGTCCATACATTTCGTCGTTGTATCTCCTCTTCCACTCACCGTCAATGCAGACGGGACCGAAGATCGCCCGAAGAATTTTTCTCTCGAAGAAACCAAGAACACCCTCATCGATTTTTGATAATGTCCATGCCTCTCCGCCATAGAGCAGGACCGGAATTATTAAGGTCTTATAAAGGGTGACTTTTGTTGTCCGAGAGGGGGCTTTGGTAGTCAATTGCCTTCTTAGCCCAAAGAAACAGCGGTTTGCAAGAGTTATACTTCGCTTGATCTCAGCGCTGGTGTCGTTGTCTGTGCTTATATATAGCCTAGGTAGACAAAATCCTTAACTACCGCAAAGTTATATCCGTCGAGGGTGATGTTCTGCCCCGAGACGTCAGTGTTGGTTGTCCGTTTTGCTTGACAGCATATACTTGGTCTTGCCCTCATTGACCGCTAAACCCATTTTCGTCGCTTCCGTCTCAATACTCGCGAAAGCGCCTCTGACATCACGCTGCTTTCTCCCGATTATGTCAATATCTTCGGCGTATGTGAGTAGTTGGACGGACTTTTGAAAGATAGTGCCTCTTGTGTTTGCTCGTGAGTTCTGCACTATTCTTTCAAGTACAATGTTGAAAAAATCGCATGACAGCGCATCGCCTTGTCTAAATCCTTTCTGGACATCAATGGTCTCGGTGAGATCTTTACCGACCTTGATGGAGCAGCGTGCATTCTCCATGGTCATCCTGCACAGACGGATGAGTTTGGCAGGGATGCCGAAACTAGGCATTGCTCGTCTCTTTAGATGTCGTACACGGTCCTAAAATCGATGCATAGATGATGTGTATCGTTCTGAAGCTCAAGATCTGCCATAGTTTTATATTGGGTCGATGGTAGTTTTTCCTGGCCTAAGGCGTCACTGATATGCGTCAATCAGGTTCTTGATGAACGACTTTAAGCATTCACACAATACAGCAGGTAAGATGCGATGATAAAAAAAAGTGATGCCTCTGTAGTAGGCGCGGTTCAGAGAATCTCCTTACTTAAGGATCGGACAAACAATGCTGACGTTCCCTTCGTTGGTCGTACTTTCGATTCTTTAGCCTTGATGAGTTCGGCAGTCAGATATCCCAACTTAGATATTGCTATCTTTACTCGTATTTCTTCCACGTCGGATGGGAATCGTTAGTCTACATCGCCCAGTTTGAAAGGTTCATTCTGTCTAACAGCGCATTACAATGATGACTACATCGCTATTATACAGTCTACATAAATATTGCTTCAAATCCTCATCATTCTTCATCTTTTCAATCATCAGCTGCGATTCTACTACGATGTTCCCTAGTTCGTCTCTATAGGTTTCGGCTCGGGGTTTGTGGCATGTGTTTTTTACCTAACGACAAAACTTTCATATCCCATTCCTAGAGTAGCATAATCTTCCCTTTTCTTCCTAAAACAACGGGGTGTTCATCTCTCCTTTTTTACTAATAGAGTTCATGAGCAGCTATATTCCATCTATGCAGCGACGCTTTGTTTGCATCTTTAGAAGCATATGATTGCCGGCATTTTTCATCAAACCAGGGGTTTCATTGTGGTGGCGGAGTCAAACCAGAACATCAAAACAGTGCCACTCGATGCCTGATGCTGACTGGAGTGGACCTCTAAGGAATTTAAGAGAGGCACGACCTCTAGCGATTGCAGTCGTCCGACTGCGAAATTCATCAAAGAATGAGCTTGGGTTTGCGCTTTTCGGGATATCCCAAATCTACAATAAGGTATTGGTCCGAGTCAGTATTGGCTCTTCGGAATGTTCGGACATCCATAATGCTGAAGCAGTTCAAAATATTTCGAAGTAGCCCGGATTCCTCATTTGTTCCGGAATTCTACTTCACCGTAATCTAAAGACTGATCCGTTTTGGGTATGTAACATATGTCTTTGAAGACTATACGAAACTTGTTTTAAAATATTACAAAATGTAGGTTGAAATCTACGCTACGCTGATGTTATAATCTTTTTCAACTCAATGCTGCTAGTTTCCTTCGGCAAAAAACCTTAAGCAGGTATCCAATTTTTGTTGAGCTGAATGAGGCTGAAAATGCAAGAAAAAGCTGGTATGGCCAGTTTGGAGTGCCGATTTCACGACTGTTTCCTCCTTATACAGCTGAATATACTACGACATATTTTTCATATTCTTAAAGCCTGTCAACAATCGTCAATCGTAACTGTAATCATAAACAAGCGTCTTCAGTTAAGACGATCTTTCGCAAGCTTCCTCCAGTGACGTACTCCGAGCTAGTTGTTCCTCTTCCATTTACATACGTCAGCTTAGTTGCGTAAGTATTCAGCTGCGCCGTTGCACGGGGTTGGTATCGAATCGAAGATTCTCTTGGCAGGAGCAGGAGCTGTGATGTCAACAGACTTTACATGGCTCAGGCATCTCAGATGTTGAGTCCGTATACGCATGACTAGGCCGACTCCTGCTTTACTGCCTATACAGTTCGTTGTTGAATTTATTCCTTGTTTCCCCGTCAATAAAAACGCGACCATAGCAACATCCTCGGTCAGTGTTTGTTCAACCAAGTCTATGCGTCTTGGAGCAGAACAGGGATGATTTGGCTCTTTTGCAAAGGTATTGTTTGGCCTAATTACTCAATTGCCTCTACAGCCCACAGAAACCTCGATTGACATCTTGTCTAAAACCCTTCTTGATATTGAAGGTGAGATCATTATCCACAGTGATGGAGGAGCAAAAATTCTCCACAGTCATCCTGCGCAACCTAACAATTTTCGCAGGGATGCGACAAACATTAGTATAACTCCTCCTCATGTATGTTGTGTAAATTTTTGTGCGATAATGGATTTTCCTACCCTGAAATGGCTATGATATTGATCAACTCGATTGTTTATGAATGGTTTCAGATATTTACAGAGAACAGGAGAAAAGATCTTATAGGTATTTAGGAGACCGATTCCTCTATCTATACCATGTTTCGAACATGCTTTCATCTGACCATATCGCCAGCTGTTTCAAATGGCTCATCGGGCCACCCATCTGCATCATGAGCCTTATTCGACTCAAGCTCCAATATTCATATTTACAAAGTTGGCCCTAATGCCAATTCCTCATAACAATTGTTGTCTTGCATGTAAACAGATTTTTGCCTTAATCCGCCTCAAATAGCGAATAACATCCAAATAGGGGTCGTACTCCTTTTTTCTAGCAATTGTGGCCTCATCCCTTCGCACTACTCAAATTGTGGTAAGATCTGCTTTAAAGCATGCTAGAGCCTATATGAGTTGGACAAGGCCAAAGCTCTTGGCTCTTAAAACGCTTACTTACATCGTCATCATTATTTTCGTCCCTATTCAAAGCTTTTGGTTGTCTCTGATCTGTAGAAGTAGAAGTGCAAGATGTAGAAGTTACTATTAACAGCCAAATATTCCGACACCAGTAGCATCGTTAAGGGTATGAGAGCCAGGTTTCTTGCACCCCTATCCCTACTCCAGCGTCGCGAAACAGCCATGGGATTCCCTTTAGACAAGGCCTCCGAACACACCGAAGTACCATTAAAAAGGGGGTGTGCACTGAAAAGTTGAAATAGATTTGAGCCGTTGAGCCGTTGAGCCGTATATTGAAATCCTCCAATGTATTCTTGCTGAAGGAGAAGAACGCATAGATTTTAACACAGCCCACTCTTTAACATTCTCCACTAACCGAGTGGCTTCATCACCTTCGGTCGTAAGGGACTTTTTTGCTTTTTGCTTCCTTATCAACATACAATGAATGCCTTCACCTTGCAAGTCTTATTTTAAGTTGATGTTCTGATAGTTCTTGATCCTCCCTCTGCAAAAAAAAATTCTAATAAAACCACTTGAAGTTGCTTACTTTAGCTCATATTTATTGTTCAGTAACACAATATCGTTTTCTGCAACCTCTATGTCATTATGCTTATCACTACTGTACGTACCACCTAAAAGCTTAGTGCTGTCTATCCCTGTAAAAAATAACACAAAAACATATATGTATAATTAAACCCTAAAGTACATGGCTTAAGGCTTTAGATAGGAACTCGTAGATACGGTTAGTATAAGGTTATTTCTAATCGCCGTACTACTTAAGAGAGGAACAGTGCATTAGTCAAGATATCTATTGCAATGAAAAGCACAAATTATACAGCTCTACATTAAGACATAAACGTATTCAAAGAAGGTTAAGTGCAAAGAAAAAGTCAGTTCGTAACCACAGAAAGGTTGTGCAGATAGATATAACAACGACTGAACTTGCCCACGTACTTGCGCTATTTCTACTTTCAAACAAATACTGCTGCACAAATGATGATCCTATGCGGCCTGTATACTCCGGTGAGTAGTTATAAATAAGACTATCCTGCTCCTCGCTTCGATCCGTGAATCTATTGAAATTCTTTCTCGTTTCACTAATAAAGAAATCCGCAAAATATTGCGCCGCACGTGTAGCCTCTATTGAATGTGGGATACTTCGATTCTGTATGAACTCATATAGATTTTTTTCCGGATGGAATTGAACACCATAAAAAGGGTATCTGCAATAGAAAAAAATCAACTCACTAAGAGGTTGCCAGGACCCATAAGATACTTACTTCTTGTGCTCCATAGTGGAGATAAATTCGAAACCATTCCAATCATGATTCAAACTCATTACGCTCCATACCTTGTCTAGTCCGTACTTAGCAAAGATCTATGAATAAAAAAAAGGACACATGAATATACTCGTAATACAACCTCAAACTATTGAAAACAATACAACAACAACGAAGTTCTTTAAACAACTTTCTACACATGTGACAAATCACATTTCGTTAGCACGTTTTCTGTCATTCATCGATTATCGTAATCGTATTCAAATACAAAAAAATAAACTGAAGCACACACGATTCATCCCTGGGGCATGTCTCTCTTTACCTACGTATACATTCCACATAAGTAAGTGGAACGTTGTCAGAGTCAGACAAATGCTCGTCCAACAAGTCAGTTGTGCCTTTTTTTTCGTTTAAATCAACCTAGGAACCGCTGTAAGACCGTTTGGTGGCAAATGACTCAACAACAGGAAAAGGTCTCATTATACAAGAAATCATCGAGGACGAACAACTGACAAGAGGTACGTCACGCATCCAACACGCTAAATAAGAAGTGACAGTCCTCACAAAGAGATCATATCCTGCCCACCTGCTTTGATATAAAAGAGAAATTTTTCCACGGTAAAAAGATTCAAGGACATGCACATGGAAGGGTGACAGTATGCTTGTACGTAGCACTATGTAGTAAACTATGAGTATAGTGAGCCATTGGAGGAGTGGACAATATGAATTCAGACATGGTCTTGGACAACTTGCCTTTGTATTCACATTGTTTCGCCGATGTCAAGAGCCGCAAAACAATTAAATTGGACTTGAGACATGAGAACAGAGGACACGGCTGTGGATGATTGGTAAGGGTATAAAACTCCGGAAGCGTTTTGTACCACCTCAATTGTAGTATAAGAATACCAGAAATACAAACTGGGAAAACTTAGCAGCATAGATACATAGATCCGAAACATTATGTCCTCAACTGGCTCAAAATAGAAACCCTCGTCGAAATAGACTTCGCAGCGGAACAAAGCAACAGGCCTTCAACAAAACATCCCACACTGTGTACAAACATTTCAAGGGAACTCAGAACCCCTTACCCAAGTGCTAATTATAAAAAAAAATCAATAGATCCAAGAATTCCCCACATTGGTGGACTTAAGAGCTGCAATGCACTAGAAAAGATGCCAGGAAAGTTTTCAATACAACCAAAAGTTTCAATCCCTGCTTTGGCCAAGAAAAATACAAGCCCAGGCAGAGAGCAAGTACAAGATCCTAATCTGAACCGCCAAACGAAAATCATGGACGACAAAGTGTGCCAGACTAAACAAAATCTTATGTAAGAAACCTTCAGTAACGATACTCGTAGATTGGAAACGACTATGAGTGTAGTTAAACAAAATCCAGCTAAGTCGCAGTTAGCGATTCTTGCTGGAAATCTATTGTAATTTCCTGAATGCACTCTGGCTCTAGCATTGGTAAAAGATTAACACACATCTCCCTCCCAGAGGGAGACGAAAACAACATCAGCTGGGCTGTAGATTGATTCATCCGCTAAGCTGGATGGAATCATAGCAATCATGCTTTTAAAAAAATGCAACAAACCGTTCCTGTACTGTTCTTTAAAAATACTCCCGCTAAGTTCCTTCCCACGATCAGTAAGGTTCTAAAATAAGCACTTCGAATCCTAGGTGAATGGCCCACCTTTGGGCTGCGAATGAGTCCGCAGATAACATATGTTGTCCAATTCACATACCACAGAATAATTCAACAATTTGACCTAATTAGATGGAATAAGCATCTGACTATCCAATACATAGTTCTACATACATAGGTGTGAAACAAGATATTAGAATCAGTTGACAGCACAATGTTGATGAACGTGCAAAGAAAGCAATAATCGCTTTCTACACCCAAGGCCATATAATTTGAAGAAGGTGCAAGCTTAACTGCAAAACTATCCTATGAATGTGCAAATCAATCGTCAGAGCCTTCTTAACATACAGACACTACTCACGCTAGGGGAATGACGGTGGGACTAAAAATTCTACTTGGTCTCTTGGTCCTAGATCTTTTACATACAAGAATCAGCAGCCGAAAGTGCTTTAAAATCGAGTTAGCTTAATGGATGGAAACTATACTCAAACCCAAATCCCGCAGTCCTTACAAATGAACTGGGTTTATGATCGAATACGCGAATTATACGAATTTTTCCAACCAGAGAGGCGTGAATTAGGAACCAAATGGTGACTCGAGGATCAAAGATGAATGTAGGATTTATCGTCGGGATCTTCTCCGATCACTTGCGGTTATAAAGACAATAACCCAAGAGGAAATAAGCATATTTATTGACAGTCAGGCTACTATTAACGACATCGCTACTGTCTTAAAGAACAAAAGAGTGGAAGGCAACAAACATGCAAGCAAGTAAGCTCTAAAAGTACCCTCCCTTGAGGATAATGGTGGTAAGGTGGAAAAACCTTTTTACATTTGAAACTTTAAGTCAATTATTGCTAGAACTTATCAAAAAGTAAGATTATACTGAAAGGCAGTCCCGAACTATCTACACTTAGTGGATTACTCCCAGGCCATAATCTTTTGGGGGAAGGCATGAAAAAATGACTTCTGTAGATGCCCTCGAAATTCTGGGACACTGTCCCAGCCTCAATACTTTGAGACAGAAAACTGTTTCATTTACATTTTGTGTCAGGTTCGTGGATGCAACAAAATGGCTCAAGCCCGCGCAAGGACCAAACGACAATAAACACGAGACGGAGAAAATTAGCGACCGCAATCTACTTCCCCCGCCAAACCACCCGTACATTGGCTTGAGTGCGATGAAGTAAAGGGTGCCTTCGGCCCCAAATATCACATAAACCTGTATACCCAATCATGCACAAATGACTAAAGAAATCGACACTCAATCAATATTGTACTAGCCATAGGAAGCTTCTGAATTTAAATGGCAAAGCCTAAATTTTGGTACGAAGATATAAGGTCTGTCCCGAAAGTATACGACTAATGACCATAACTCCACTTAAGCTTTATTTTTCATCATCCTTCCGAAGTAATCTTCATTTGACTGAAAAAGACGCTCCATCGGGGCTTCCACATGTTGAAGTAATTCTAGTTATTACCTTTTGGAATTGTCCTAAGCGCAGGCACATTGCTGTTGTAAAGAAGCCGTTTTCCTCTCACTGCGTCAGGCAACTTTTTCAAAACTTGAAGGAAGTTTTTTCATTGATTGCCGCACATTGTGGATCATGTTCATAGTGCACAAAACCTTCTTAATCGAAGAAAACAATCAACATGGACTTGACTTTGCTCCGACATCGACGTGCTTCTCTTAGCCGTTTCTCGGATGGAAGCTTCCACTGGGAAGACTGTCATTTTGTTTCGGCATATTAAACCCATAATTTGTCATAGGTAATCTGTTTTAGCACATTTTCATCACTTTTAAATCGTCCTAAGCGACTTCGAATTGAGCCTGCTCTACGGTGAGCAATTCTTTCTTTAAAGAATTGTATGAAACTCCAAGTCAATTCCAGACTTTCAAAAGTCTATTCAGTAAGACACATGAGCTAACGACATTGACATGATAGGAAGAACAAAGTTGTGAGTAGAGCGTCTGCGACTGTTGAAATAGAAGCGGGAAAGGTAGGTAAAACAGTCAACGAAGGAAAAACAAAGTATATATTGCCAAATAAGAGGGTCACACAACATTGACATCTATGACAAAACGCTGCGATGGGCAGATAGAACATTGAGGTATTAGGGAAATTTGTGTACCTCAGCTTCGCTTTTAACTCCAAGAACGATATCAGCATAGAATTCATGAGAATTAATTTTCGGCCCCGTTTTCATCCATAGAGTGTGGAGGAAACTATTTAACGGCGAGTTCTATGGGCTATACAGCTCTGCCGAACTCGTCGGAAAAACTCTAATAACCTGACTACGATCCCTAAGTCACCTTGAGCGCATGGGCACCAACAGACCAGCTTGAAAATAGTCGACACCAAGCTAGAGAGACAACGAAGTGAGAACGACCTCATCTTAGGTGATGCACACCAGTGGAAGGGGGTCCTCAGATTTTGTATGCGTAACATGAGGCAGCTAGCAGAAGATCGTGGTAGGTGTAAAGGTACGTTAGGCCCGATTCTGAATACAAAGATCACTGAACACGCTCGATATTTTTTTCGGAACATGGATCACGACTCCAAAAACCTTCTGTGTCATTTTGATAATTCCTTTATAACAATTTTTCATCCTAAACCAAAACTTAATATAAATTTGTTGTTCACATTTATTTTTTAATGAAACTAAAAGGAACGCAAAAATGACACCGTTGACAATAACACGCTACCCGCGATCCTACACGGGTCAGCCGACGAGTTCTGAGTTACTGTGAGTAAAACATAACTTTCTTTTCGGGCGGGACACTTTAACATACGTACATACTACGAAACCTGTGATAGTCCATTGATGCGGTTGGATTCATAGTGAGAAACAACTCTACTGGTGACTTTTCATTCACTTATAATATCTTCCGAATTCTAGTACTCAGAATAACATCTGTTGCAAATCCGCCTTGACAAATCCGTCAGAACTCAGAAAAAGACAGACAGCGAAGAGGGCTGTCGAGAACCTGAACGGTGACCTGGGCATATTTTTTGAACCACTAAAGATAACCCATTCCATGATCGAAATCTGAGAACAGGTCACCTAAGACTTACTTGAAGACTAGAATCATTGTGGATTGAAATCAAAAGAATACAAAATCTTATTCTGATTTCGAATAATGCCTTCTATAAAGGCTGCTGTGAAAAGTTTGCAACACTCAATTTAACCAACAGATTTGTCAAAATCCTTTAAAGGATAAATTAAACCAAACGATAGCCCTATACATACGAGGGTTGTCTGAAAAGTTTCCGACTGCAGCGTAAAAATAGCGGCATGCGTCAATAAAAGCTAGTGAATGCTAGTTGTGCATCTTTTGATAGTTAATTACCGAAGTTTCAGTCATTTTGGACGCGCAGTTTTTAGTTGACAGTCGTTTGAGTGAGTCGATGTGAGTGTTTTTTGTGAAAATGGAAAAAATTGAGCATCTGTGTATGGGGACTCTGCACCATCATTTACCACAGTGAAATCGTGGACATTTGAAATTAAACATGGCCGTAAGAGCTTGGGAGATGATGAACGTTCGGGACGTCCAAAAACTGCAACCACTGACGATAACATTGCTAAAGCTCACCAAATGGTGTTAGACGACCGCCGAATTAAAGTCAGAGAGATAGTAGAGGTTATGAAAATGTCCAAACAACGTGTTTATTACATATTGAATCAAGATTTAGGCATGAGAAAGCTGTGCGCGCATTGGGTGCCGCGTTTGCTTACATTAGACCAAAAACGTGTTCGAATGAACATTTCCAACGCTCTGCTGGCGCAGTTTAGGCGCAATAAATCCGAGTTTTGGCGCCGATTATTTACTGTAGATGAAACTTGGATACACCATTATACGCCCGAAACAAAAATTCAGTCAAAACAGTGGACTGCAAAGGGCGAGCCGGCTCCAAAAAAAGCAAAAACTGTTTTTTTCGGCTGGAAAAGTGATGGCGCCTGTTTTTTTGGGAGAGTCAAGGAGTTATCTTAATCGATTATCTTCAAAAAGGTAAAACCATTACAGGAGCATACTACACATCATTACTTTCCAAGCTGGAGGCAGAAATTGCGGAAAAACGGCCACATTTGCGGAAAAACAAAATCCTGTTTTACCTCAGCAGTTGCCATGGCGAAAATCCATGAATTACGGTTTGAACTGCCTGACCATCCGCTTTATTCACCAGATCTAGCCCCAAGCGACTTCTTTTTGTTCCCTCATCTAAAACTGCGCTCGGAGGACAGAGATTTTCGTCAAATGAGGAGGCAATCACCTTCGTGAACAATTATTTTGCAGAGAAAAACGCCAAGTACTATTTGGACGGGTTAGAGAGATGGGAGCATCGCCGGGAGAAGTTTGTAGAGTTATAAGGAGACTATGTACAAAAATAAAAAAAAAATTTGAGAAAAAATGTCTTGTATCATTGTTCGGTCGAAAAGTTTTCAGACAACCCTCGTACTAAGTAGAAAGAGGGAAAAGATCCTCTGATGCTCGATACCCAATCAACTGATAATTTGATCCGACAGCTCATTTTTTTTCACTAAAGTTGAAAGTGACGTGAGTACAACAATCCGCCATATTTGGCATTTATTGTCGGTTATGACTTCAAAATAAAGCTACCAACCCTTGATTACCAGTGCATATTCCCAAACGATATAGCTTATGAAAGTACGAGTACGTTACTGTTTTCACAACTAAAAGAACCACTTGTTTCGGTTAAGAATTTAGTCGGAACATCACTATTTCCAGAACGGATCTAGAATAGGGTACTGGCGTTTTGGAGAGTGACAATCTTTGAATCCACTACTCATCAGGTCAACTGGTCAAGACAGAAATAAGCAACATGACTGGATAGGTGAACACACTGACTTTTTCGAGGATTTCAGGCCACAATAAGATCCCGGGACACGAGGTCCCCAAAGAACTTGCTAGGAGAAACATAGGCGAGGACTTAGCCTGCGATCTAGGTTAGCACATCTTTAAATGGACCCGATTTGAACTCATACGAAATCAATAAATTAGGTACAAACTAAACGGAAATGAAACGATGGGGCAGTTCCAGATCGGAAGAAGAGATTGCTTCTCTTGCAATGGAATTTGAACACGTGATGTAGACGTATTTCATATAGCACTCTGTATGGTGTTAAAATCTTATATCGTTCGGAAATTATCGGTCCGAAAAAGAGGGACAGGTCTTTAATTGCATTGTGAGAAAGTCGATGTTGCCGGTTAAGAGGTGGTTAAGTAAGGAAAACAACCTTGGACTGCTGCAGTACGAATATTGTTTTTTTTTAAAGACCTAAACGATGGTCAAAAGCCCTAATTCATTTATGTATAATATGTAAATAAATAAATTCGAAAATAAATTGTAAGTCATTTAGGTGGTAGAAGCTACAGCTGGGGTTGGTACATAGTAGATTCAGTTCGAAAGAATTTAATGCTTCCGGGAGTTTGAGATGGTTTGGTATTTCTTTATATCAAGGATCAAGGACATTTTTGCGATACCGTGTTGAGCACTCATTAAGATCATCTTGTAAAAATTGAGAGTCGAACAAATTGTTATTTTGTGTATAGATTTTCGTACATATCATCATCATAGGCAGATATGTGATTCGTAGCAGACCTTTGGCTATTATTCTTCTATCAATACTAGTGTTGGTATGCGTCTTTTACGCTGATGTGGTAAGAGCCTAAAGTCCTCATCAACAGAACGGTTACTGGTTTATAACACCAATTTTGTCCCTTTACCAATAAATTCCATGCGATAGACTCTAGTTGGGCATTTTAAGAAAGAACTGAGATGCAACAAAGAAACCATTTCACTCGGCATATAATCTGTCCCAGAAAGATTTTGTAAAGGTCATTTACCTCCTCGGTAAGACAAAACTGATGGAAATTAGCGGTAACTGGATAGTCCTGAAGAATCTTTATTACATCTGCTGGTGCGTTTGAGAACAATTTACTTGTTTCATATCCTACAACAACAAAAAAATTATTCAGAATTAAGTTTTGTTGTAAGCCTCAGCCGCAATCTAACTTACCCTTCTTAAATTCTAATGGTAAAGGTTGCCTGTTGGAGGAGCAATCGCTCCTATGTTCGGTACGATTTGCTGATAAGTATGTGAACAACTCGAATCCAAGGCATGTACCCCAGATGGGTAGATATGTTCCCTTTTCATTCAGTGCTAAAGCTGCTTCATAGATATAATAGCCAGCATCTGCATATCCATCAGATTGATTGAAGTAAGTTGCCCCGCCAGGAAAGAGAACACTGCATATACAAACACAAAAGAGTTACATAAACAACCATTTAAGGAGTGGTACTCATAGATGAACTTACCCATTTACCTTTGTTAGGATATCCTCGTAGTATTCGCGTGATTCGCCAATCCTATAAAATAAATGAAAACGGATAGTGAATTGACAATAAATCAAATATCGGAAGAAATGATATGGATTTATCCATACTGCACTTGTATGCACAAGCTAATCAATTGATTGTCTTTGCACGTGACATAAGAGTGATTCTAAGATAGCAAACGTTTCATTGAAACAGAAGCTCTTTTTACAAGCCCTTTTGTTTACTCCAAAAACAAGAAGAAGAGGCCAACATGTTCCTCCTTTTGTTTGCCAAATCTAACTACTGCAGATGATACTCCGATATCTAACCACCGTGAGAGTAGAAAATAAATTTAATGTCAGTACAATGCTCCATGATAATAAAAGATGATGGAATCAATTGAGAGTCAGTGGTTGGTCAAAACATTTGATCAACTTTAACATCTTTAGAGCTCAGGTCAGTTAAGGAGTTTTAGAATCTAGCAAGGATGTACCAATTAAACTTATAATCATTACATGAGTCTGGTATGTTCTTATGATTTTACAGTGACTCGTCTGATTTTAATGGCAATTTAGAAATGAAAGCTATCTTAACTGAAAGACGTAGCTTGCGTGCCACTACTTCCAAATACGGTTAATGAACTTCGCACCGATGTACAACTCGGTCCACTACCTTGTTCATCCTTGAATGACAGTTTATAGACGAAATCGGTTTTGGGCCTCAACCCTTAGCTTGTTCGAATCTGAGCTAACTCCGATATGGTAAAGGTCTCACAAACGACCTTTCTTTCTATATCCTAAGACCGATTGTCTTAAATCCTATATCCAGTTAGCAGGTTAATGTCTTTTTTGTTGACACAGCCTGCAGACCTGGTTCTTTCAAATTCTCAGCATCCATGTTCTGAGTCTTTACTACAATTTTCTTTGCTGGTACGTCCTTTCTCGTCATTTAGGACATTTACGCTGACAAGGACTTTTTACTTTCTGGTAACATATTCGAATCTCGCTTATATTTATCTTTTGATCGCCTCGACTATGTGCTTTCGAATTCCTTAATTTGTCTTTGCGTTTGGCTCCTTTCCTCTGCTGAACTGTTTCAATAATAATTCTAATCTCAATCCATATGCACGTATGCAGCGTTGCACAATACGTTTCCTTCTTACCTGTAAGCGATACGACATTCATTGTCGTCTCACTATGTTTGTTGTCGCCTGATATTTCTGATAGCCTCCTGACAATGACAGTGATGCAGAACTGGAGGAAAGCATGGTCAGCAAAAGATTTGCAATCTATAACCTTGATATCCATATTCCAATTTTGGCTACCATATTTGGCAAGAGTCAATATTTGCCGGAATGTGAGGACGACTAAAATACTAGATTGCCTTAGTATATTCTCCCGCCTACCGCAATACGACGCATCTGGCCTTTCATGTTTTGATCACAATGTCTGATATAAAGTCAAATCGAATATAAATAACAAATAAGCAAACTCTAAACCAATTGATCATTTTGCTATCAGAATAAGCAAACTCGTTAAGAGTCATAGATACTGTCTTTAGTTTTGTTTTGACAGCTGATTGTTGTTGACGTCTTTGGCATCATGTGAGTATGGACAAAAACGATTTTCGTTCTCTCACAAAACATTATTTTTTGAGACGCAAAACGGCAAAGGAAACAAAAGAAAAGTTTGATAAATATTATGGGGCTAAAGCTCCGTCATATTACACCGGCAAATATTTGTTTCGAGAGTTTCGTGGTGGCCGCAACTCCACTACCGATCAAGTCCGCAGCGGTAGGCCCTCCGATGCGGTTACAGAGGATAATGTCAAAAAAATACATGAAATGGTGTCTGCGGACCGGAAAGTGAAGGTACGCGAGCTAGCAGATACCACACAGATTAGTACTGAGCGCACACGCCATATTTTGGGCAATATTCTGCACATGAAAAAGTTATTCTGCCGCTGGGTGCCGCGCATGCTCACTCCTGACCAAAAACCCGAACTCGAGAGCACTTCTAAAGAGTGTTGGACTTGCTGATGCGGAATCGGGCGGACTTTTGGCGTCGATTGGTAACTGTTAATGAAACCTGGATCCACTATTACACACCAGAGAACAGAATGAGCGCCCGGCAATGGACTGAAGCCGGCACGAGTGCTCCGAAGCGGCCGAGGGAGGCTCAATGGGTTGGAAAGGTTATGGCGTCGGTTTTCTGGGATGGTCATGGCATACTTTTCGTGAACTACCTCGAAAAAGGATAAACCATCAACAGCGAGTATTAGTGTGCATTATTGAAGTGAAAAAAAATTTTGTTTTTGCAAGACAATGCGCCGGCGCATAAGAGCATCGCAACCACGGCTAAAATCAATGACTTACGGCTCCAATTGCTGTCGCATCCACCGTATTCGCCCGATTTGCCTCCCTCGGACTATTATCTCTTTCCAAACCTCAAAAGATGACTCATCAATAAAGAATTCAGCTCAAGCGAGAAAATCATCGACGCCACGGAGGAGTATTTTGCAGACCTTCCGGAAAATTACTTTTCGGGCGGGATCAAGAAGTTGGAAAATCGCTGGAATAAGTGTATCAAGTTAAAAGGGGACTATATTGAATAAAATAAAAAAAACATTTAAAAAAAAAAAATTGTTCATTCCCAAGGAGGTTACTTTTCACGCACCTAGTAAAGCAGTACCAAATATTTTGCTTACAGGAATTGGCTCTTAATCACATGAAGTTGTATTTCGTATTGGAAACAAGATTTTATTGTGATAAAGTTTGTTAACCTACTTACATCACTACGATCGATCAGAACAGCTCCAGAGGGTTGACATCATACACTTCGAAAACATGATGTCTGCCTTCCGTACCTTCGTACCTTCCGTACTGTGGCTTTGTATAATTTGGAAAACCATTTCTAAAATGAACTATTTCTTAAATGAATCAGAAAAATATGAATCCAAATAGCTGACGCAAATGGTCTATTGCGGTCAAGTCAAGAAAGTAGTCGAATGACGGAAAAGACGGGATATTCGATGCATACAACTCAAAAATAGGTGGTGTGTATCAATGTGAAGCTCAGGAGGCTTCCCAAAAATCTGTCGTAGTGTGAATATTTGAATGATGGTGAACTTTCACACAATACAGAAGGTAAGATCTTGAATGCGATGTTAAGAAGACTAAGGCCTCTTTAGTTGGCGCAGTTCCCTTTTCACTCCAATCTTGGGGATTCACACAAACAACATTGAATTTCCATTAGTCGGGCATATTTTCGTCAGACCATAGTTTGCAGATGAGTTAGTGTATGGTCCTTACCAAATCATCACCTTACGCTTTGAAGGGTTTGGCAGTCAGGCCGTCCGCTCTAGCAGCTTTGTTGAATTTAAACTTAGGTATTGTTATCTTCACTTCATCCAAGTCGGGTGGACGAAAATGTTGGTTTACATCGTCCAGGTTGAAAAGTTAATTCTGCCAGACAGCGGTATTTGTTTCATCATAGCCGTTATACAGTCTACAGAAATAATCTATCCAGATTCTCAGCATCGACTGCGACTCTACTACTTCCCTTGTTTGTCTATACAGGCTTCGGTTCGGGGTTTGTGTCCGTGGCATGTTTTGTTTACCTCTTGGTTAAACTCCCGAATCCCATTCCTGTAGTAGCATCTTTCAATTTCCTTGACCGCGCGCTTCTCATGCTCTGTTATATAGGTTAGTGGACCGAGTTGATGTTGGTTCCTAAGAACGTTCGGACATTCATCGTACTGCAGGAGTATTTTGCTTCGATCGCAATGTGGTCAATTGATGGAATATTAAGACAAGGGAACTCCGTTCTGGCTACGACAGTGTTTAGCCCCACTGCAAAGTTATCAAATTAGCCTGAATACCAAAGTGAAGAAACTGTTTGCGTGATCACAAAACCCTTGATTTTCGTACCATGACAATGCCTTTCATGTCGAAATTGTATCAAATTTGAACAGTTGACAAAATTCTTAGAAATGGCATACTCGTGCTTCTTTAGATTTTATCAAATAAAATTAGCAATAAATTAATTTGCCACAAAAGACTATTTTTATTTAGATATATGTAGGTGCGTGTTTCCAGATGACACAGCAAATTTTAAATTAACTTTTGTTTGAATCTAAAATATGTGATTAAGGCAAAGTGATTGAATAAACGATTTGACAGCAAATCAATATCAGTAAAGCGTGACCATTCAGATTGGTGGTAAATATTTGGACAGATATAAATACATATAATATATGTACGTACCGAAACAGTATAAATAAAGAACAAATGTTGAGCTTTTATGATTAACTAAATTTGACGTGAACATTTTATCGGTTTCAAAATCGATTCGAACTATGCTCGTTCAATTGGATTCCACGTGATACAAGTATGCGATCCATACCAGTGTGCCTCAAATTGCGAAAACTCAAAGTGTTGATCTAAGTCCACCGCAGATCTAAGAGAAATATAAGAACAGTGCAGTTCAATTAAACATGGCTATACGAGTAAGCTTATTGACACTTCGCATTTCATAGATGTTTTTGAAAAATGGAACTCAAAATCTATTTCCGATTTACTTAACGACGATGGCCTTCCAACATCAAACCTTTGAGGTTCTTTAGCAAGGTTTTTTAAGACGTCATAACAATCGCGGTATTCGATAAAAGCGACGAGGATGAATCAGTTCCACATGAACGGTGGCAGTTCGTCAAAATTAAGCATTCGGGCAGATTCTTTTTCCCCCTGGCCGGATGCTTAGTTCAAGGCTGTGGCTTAGGAGGATATCCCTAGCAGACTTAGAACCCGCAGCTAGATCTCACCTCAACCCTCCTCCATCGAATGCACCCATCGTTATGAACTCTGATTAGGCTCAGCAGCCTTACCCTTCCTACTTATGACTGAAAAGACGTGAAATATCAATCAATAAAAAATCTGAAAATCGGCTGGCGCAGACTAAAGGTATGATTCGATTCTATCGGGTTTTCCAATAGGGACTTGACAACTTTGAATTTAATTTGCGAACGCACTCTTTCGCTATCCCATCAAACTGTCACTGTCAATTTATTCAGTAAACTCAGCATTTTCATCATGGTAAAGTACACGACCGAGCAACGTCTGCAAATTATAAAAATGTTCTACCGAAATTCGGAGTCGGTGACTGCAACTTTAAGAGTGTTAATTCCAATTTTCGGTCGTAATTCTCGCCCTTGTAGACAGGCAATAACAAGTTTAGTGCAAACATTTGAGTCTACATATTCGTTGTGTGATGTTGCCGTGTCAGTGAGATAACGGGTTGGTGGAAAATATCGCTGCCGTTCAGGCGTCCGTAGTAAATGATCCAAATCAGTCAATTCCACGGCGTTCTCAAGAATTGGGCATCGCTCAGACCACATTATGGCATATTTTGCGTAAGGATCTTGGTTTACACCCATACAAGATCAAGCTTACTCAAGAATTGAAGCCGATGGACCATTTGAAACGACGTACGTTATCCGATTGGGTTGTGGAGAAGATGTGCCAAGATGGTGCATTTCATCGCAAAATCATCTTCAGTGACGAAGCTCATTTTTGTCTCAATGGGTTCGTCAATAAACAAAATATGCGTTATTGGTCGGGTGAAAATCCACATGTGCTTCATGAATGACCACTTCATCCACAAAAAATAACTGTTTCAGCCGAAATGTGTGGCCGAGTCGTTGTAAATTGGGTCCAACGAATCGACCGCTGCAAACGTGCCCGCGGTGGTCATATGAACAAAGTCGAGTTCCATTCATAAATGTTTTGATTGTACTTCAAGCCGATAATAAAGTTTTTGAAATATCTCAAATAGTTTGCGTTTTATTAAAAAAAAAAGCTGTCAAGTCCTTATTGGAAAACCCTTTATAAGAGCTTACAAATAGGAGGAGCTGGATGCTGACAACCAACCTCCTCCTCCTAGAACATCGATCTTCTAACTTAAAATGGGCGACTCCAATTCTTCCGTGCTGATGACATGAGCTTTTGAACCCATTTTCATTATCATGCCTTTAAGCATGATATTTGTCGGCCTTTTGCAGGATTTGTCTCAGCGTCTATATATAGTATAGTCGTGGAAATTTATTAAAAAAAAAAATTTAAAAAGAATCGGGGACACTACGAATGAGTTAGAAAGAGCTGACTCAGGTTGCTTAAAAACTCACCATGATGATGCGCTGACTCTTTTAACACCCAAAGTCGACACATTAGTAGGCAACCATCCAGCTGCTCTAAAAAGCATACAGCCCTTGACTTGACCGACGGTTGGTGCACTAGAAACTGACTGGTTTTACTCATATATTGCTTAAAGACGTCATCATCCGACTCTCTAACAAAGTAAAATATTTGTGGGGGTACATCACCTCTCTGATCCTGGTCATAGTAAATATTGTGGCCTGAACTCAGTCCTGCCGTTGTTGTTACTTGTCAAAAGGCATGGGGAATGACTGAGTAATAGCTGATGGATAGCGGGTTGTGTGTGTGAATTTTGTTGGTGAACTGTTTCCTATTCTTGTAGAGGGATATAACACTTACAACAATTTGAATAGGTAAGTCAACATCAGAGTTCTCACTTGGCAGCCTTTCTGAGTATCTTTAGTGTTTGCGTTTCCTCTGTGGGATTTACAGCGGACATAGAAAATATTCGCAGGCTAATATGAAATCACTTTTCTGTGTACATCCACGTCTGCAAATACAACTATTTTAGCACTTTAGTAAGACAGAGATAGATCCCAGAGCACTCCCCTCAGATCACTCTTAGTGATTGAGTGATAGAGCTTACCAAACTCCCCCACAATGTAGTCCCTGTTCCAATCCGGAATTCAATTTTTTGTAGTCGAAATTCCATCTCCGTAAGCAAATTATCCACTACTGCTTTATTTACAGAAGCCCTAAACTGACCAGCAATTTGGCCCCTAACGTTTTTGCTGCACTGTCAGACTCCATACAAACAATTGTTTCCCTGTATATCATAAGCCCACATCTCGTTTCAAGTAATGATCCTTTTGATGAATGTGGGATCGGATTCAGCCTCACAAATCATCTCTTTTGAGACGTCAAAACGGTCTCTTTTTTGCATGAAATTCCATTTTGGCACCAACTTTGCTGCTACAAATCACTAACCAAAATGTCTTGGACGGATCGATAGGCAATATTCAAGTCCTCCGCTATCTCTCTGATGTTTAATTTGCGGGTATTGACCAACATTTCTTTTACTTCATCAATGTTTTCGTCGGTTTTCGATGTCTGCCACTGACATCTTCGTTTGACTCACGACAACTTTTGAACCGCTCGTACCACTAGTAAACGACCGTTTTCCTTAGAGAATCGTAGCAGAAACACTTTTCCAACATTTCCAACGTTCGCGCACCATTAAATTCGTTTTTTACGCAAAATTTAGTACAAGTTCGTTGTTGCAAATTTAAATATATTTCTAAAATTGTAAAAAATCGCCAACACACACAGAGATAGATGTACTCTTGGCTACGTAACTTTTGCAAATGTCAAGCTATGACGCTAAGATTTAGAGGGAATATCAACAACAGATGTACCAACCTAACAACTAACTTTTTGGTCAAGGTGGTAACAGCTAATTTCTTGTATACTGACCATACAGTCAGAGAAAAGATTCTTAAAGGAATGATTCGATACAGTAACGGATGACCAATTGGAGCGGACTTAATAAATTTTTCTACAAACTTTAACTGGTCGTTATGATTTCCCGATAACAACTTGGATGCCGATACTGATCTGATCGCAGACATTCTTCTCTTTCGAATGAGATCCTTTATCTGTATTTTATCGGATTAAGAGTTTAAACCTTCGGGCACTTTTTAACGCAGCACTTTTTTAATCGCAAAGGAAGTCATATGCTTCGAAGTCTTTACGACTGAAAATTATTCACAAATGTGATTGAACTTTTTCAGTCTTATGATTACCTAACTCGGAATGAGGTATGCAAATTAGCAATTCAATCACCCTTCACATTGTCAAGTTTAAGCGCACTGATGGACCGCACAGGCAGGAGCCGTGAATAATACTTTTATTGCTTTATACTAGACAAAAATAACAGCAAACCAAACAACAAGCAAAAAGTCTGGTTGTTAGCCAAAATAAGTTGTCCCGACGCGGCGTATGTAAAAACCTGATCTCAAATCTCAAAGTCTTCAAAGTGGGAATCCCCCAGAGAACTGCCGAACATGAAGTTTCTATATTAGTTAACAAGCAAAACTTGTTTTTTTTTTAACCCTTAAGCCTGGCTACCTAACCGACTGGCAGTCGAGAGGTGTGATTTACCGAACATGTTGATTTCCATCGTATACTACAAAACGATATCATTATATTATGCTTCAAGTATCTCATTCAACTTGCACGTGTATCTGTCCAAGTGCTGACTTCGGTCATACCTATATAACTTACTCAATGGAACTGTCAATACGATAATTGATGGCAATAAGATTTATCACCATCGTGGTGTTTATTAATTTCTAATCGTGGGAAACCACTTCCTATTTCTAATTTAATGAAAGTATCTAATTGGGCGAATATTAATGTATTCATAGTTGGATAACCGTTTTAACGGATATACATTGCAGTGATTGGAAAGAACTTAAGGTAGAAAACTACTTATATCATGTGAATAATGACATCAGCATTCAGGATTCAAATTATGTGCATTTGAGGGATGACAAAATCCCCCTCAGCGCGGATGAACTGTATCTAGCTACGAAATGACAATTGGTTTGTCGTTGAAACTATCATTAATCAACATTAACTTTATGTTATCTGGGACTATCAACTCGAAATAACTAACACGAAATTAATGAGGTTAATGGGGATACCCTCTATGGATGACATTTCATGAGTATTTAAATACTCAATTGTGCGGCAATTAGCGACAACTGTCATTTGACAGCGAATAGTTCCCGTAATATCGCGTTACAGGCACGAAATTTGATTCAATTATTCTTACAAATTCCGGAACCCCCGACAAGTTAGCGTAGCTCACCTAATGTTCAGGTTCAATGATTGAAGCAGATGTTTTTATATGTGTAACCAATGAAATTTTAATTACCGCTTTAGGTAGTAAAAATCACACCTCATCATATTTTAGTATTTTACTTCAATTAAGTGAAAACTTAATCGTTTCCAAAGTAGCAATTGCCTAAGTAATTATTCATAAGAGTCTCCGGTGGATACACCACGAAACACATTTACTTTGGATGGAGTCTTGAACGCATCCATTCCAAGATGACTGCTGTTTTAGCTTCTTTTTTTTAAGCATGACATTTATACGTTGTTTGCAATCAAAAAATGGGGGACTTTACAATTAAATCTTCACACGAAACCCAGCTTTCAATGGTTTCTAACCCAGGAACCAGGCTGCCCTATCGAAATTATCTTGCCTGGCAAGTTTTAGGGGCAATCTGATCTCCTACAAATTGTGGCCTCGGACCCAAACAAAGTTTTCTGAAATGAGCCTTGCATTCTGGAACTAAGTTAGAAGTGATAAAGGACCATCACTACAGACGCAGATACTTATTTGAGCTTTCATTTAATAGGTTATTGCTCTTGGGTTTTCAATAGTTGTCAAACGTGGTAAGTTGGGTAAACGTGGCAGCGAAGAAATCCCATATACGGGTCAACCATGACATTTACTGATCTACTTCGACATATTCGGTCGCTCTTAAAGAAACCCAGACCAACCTTAAAGCATCGAACTGTTCGGCCGGATCCTTCGTTTAGGGTTTTGAAATACTGTTATCGTACAGAATGAACCAATTACCTGGCTGGCGCAAACGGATTAACTCTTTGGCAGCTTGAAGCAGCTTGAGAAGACATGCCTTAGAACATTCGCCAGCTCATCTGTCAAATATCTGCAAAGGGGAGTATGTCTCAAGCATTGAATCTCAGAATTGTTTATTCGATTCAAAAAGAAAAAAACACTTTTTACTGCACCAAATATGGTAAATTACTCGTAGGTCGCTTAAACATCGCCTCTAAGATATTTTGAGTCGTATTTGGTGAGCTTCAGAAGGCATTTATGTAGAATCTGGTTGCTTCCAATCAATGCTTTTACAGGCCTGGAAAATCAATCATCTATTTGCTTACTTTAAAGCCGCATTTTTTATCATGCATAACGACGAGTTACACAACACCGCTTCATCAAGGCGACGCGATATCATGCGACGATTACATCACCCTAGAAAGAATAGAGCAAAACTCATTGCAACATTTACTTGCGTAAGCGGATAAAATTGATTTGATTGGACGAACACAGAGAACAGTCAATGAAGCCTTTGTTAGCATTGGAGTGGAAGCGGTCAAAATAGATCCCACTGTAAACGACAGCAAAACAAAGTTCATGATGTCATAGTGTCACTGGGACTACGATTAACGACTTCACCTAATTTGGCTGCGCAGTTACAAGAAGAAACATCAGCGAAGGAATCAGAAGCCAGCACTCTAGCCGATAGCTTTTCCTTTGGGGTCATTGCATTTGAGGTTAGGTGTAGCTTCGCTTGGAAATTAGATTTAATTTTCTTTGCGAGAAGTGAAATATATCGTTGTCGTCCTACAAAAACAAACCTATTTTCGTGGAACTTTGTTCCACCCAAGAACTGACGCATTAGATATTCAAAGACTTCCTTCTTAAAGTTATCGCAAGCTCATTTGCATTGCCAGGAAGCCGACGGGATGGATGGATGCCATCAGAATACTTTGGTTTCTTTGAAAATTCCACCAACTGTTATGGATTGTGGTCAAAATACAATACACCTGCCGTCGATTACATCTAGTGCTGACTTCATTTTAGAGCGAACAATCGTCAGCTTTTAGGCAGTACATCCACATGATATGCACATACTTAAGTAAATATTAAAGTCATTAAGGGCGTCAGGAAGTGAATCGGCTAACTTGCAGTGGACAGAATGCGTCGTCCTCCACACAACTCCATCACAGCTTGTATCCGCAATCAGCGTCCTATTCACTAGCATCTCTGGTCGTGTCAACGTCAAATATTGCACATCCTCAACATCGATGCAAATGTCCAGTGCCCACTTCCTATCGAATGTATCTTGGACAGAGAATTCATTCTCAAATCAGTTTTGCGCACTTTAAGTTCAACTATGCTCTCCACACCCGTTAACACGAAATAAGACGGGCTGATTAATCTGAAGCACTTGGCAAGTGAGACTCATAATCTTCTCACGTCTTCCTTCAAATTAATCGTAAGTAACCGTAGTGACCGGGCTATTGGCTGCTGCAGACCTGCTAGAGATGTCAGTTTAATAAAATTGGTGAGAGCACCCTTCGTGAACTTAACAGCATGCGCCACCTTTTGTATTATTCTGAGTTTAGGGGAAGTATAAACAGATTTGCGAAGCTTCTCCTTTCGATATTCGGAAATCGAAATTCCTATGGTCTGACAAGACAGCCTTCGACCGTATTATGAAGTCGATATACGAGTATTTAAGAGGCGACAGCTTTTGACTACTATCTTAACCTTTTCAAAAATAAAAGTAAACAGCTACCAAAACCGGTACTAAAAATTCGTCGATAATTTAGCAATACACGTCAGAAGTGACTATCTCTCGACGGTTAAAAAAATTAGGGCATCTATCCCTCGGGCAAATACTGCACACCATACTGTCGTTTTGGACAAGGCAACTTGATCCTAGAATAGCTGCTGATGTTGGTGGTCCCAGAAGATTTTGGTTCACCATTATCCCTTCTTCTCCTAACTTTTGAACTCACGACCAGATAAGTTACGTGTTCAGCCCATAGTCGAATAAGTACAAAACTCACGACCTGCACGCACCAATCACTCAGGACTTCAAATATTGCTCCTTCGTAAAATATGCATTGCTTTATCACCAACCACTTCTCTCCAGGGCTCTAGATAAGTATCAAGGATCAAGACTCTTATCGTTCTGAGTTCAGAATAAGAGATTGTCATAATAACTGAGATAAGGCGTTAGTTATGTTCCGGAAAGTGTACTGCAAATTATCAATGCAAAAAAATACGCTTACCCAGAAGTCGAGGATACTTAGAATAATTAATAATGAGCTGAATCGTGTTGGAGCAAGGGCGCTGCCATTTTCTACCCCAAACGAGGGATTATGCTAGTAGCAACATATATAAACAGATACTTTTAGCACTTATCGTATGCAACAGGTCAAAGTACTCCGGTTAATGTATTTCACACCTCCTTATCGGTCGAATCGTATCCTCTTTTGTATTAGAAGAAGACTCGCCACTCGCATAGTTTCGCAAGAAAGTCACAAAAATCACAGGGTGCATTGATTCCAGAAAGTCAATAGATTTATGTTCGCCTTTTGTGGTTTCCAGAAATTTGTAGCACTTTATTCACCATTATTGTGAACGATGGACATTAGTTTCCCAGACTTTGGAAAACCTAGCATTGTGTGTCTGGCGTTATTTTTTGTTTCAAGCAATTTTCTCTGAACTACTTCTACAAGTAGATATTAAAATTTATTGAAAAACTCGTTAATTGTATCATTCAGAGAGATCTGATCAAGAGTCAACTCTTTTTTAAAACTAAATTGTACTAGAATTGTAACTAGAACGCACCAGTCAGACACTACTTTAAGGACACCTTGCATTTTATTGCAAACTTCCTTTGGGTGCTTACCTTCCATAGAAATCATAATGTCACCTCACCCATCAGCGGCTAGACTGATCAATACCACGAGCTTTAAGATAGAATCGTATCCGGTATTGTTGAAAGGATTTTCCTTATCTAGATTCTAGACAAGAACAAAATGCGATATCTTTTCGTCGGAAGGGGTCATCAACTCTAATATTAGATTCAAATGGGTGCCTTTTGCAGATTTTCAAAATAATTTATAACGTATAACGTATCTAGATTACTAGGATTGTTATTTGGATTAGAGATTAAAACTACGTTGAACTCCATCCAGTTGGAGCCAAATATGTCAACTTAGTATACTAAGTGGGGTGAAAAGTAACCTCCTTGACCGCCAGAATGCGCTGCTACTGCAAAAAAGGTTATGGTGCCTTGAAGTCCGTTCATATTTAGGTAGACGAGCCAAATTTCAGTGCGATACTGTCTTTAGTTTTGTTTTGACAGCTGATTGTTGTTGACGTGTTTGGCATCATGTGAGTATGGACAAAAACGATTTTCGTTCTCTCATAAAACATTATTTTTGGAGAGGCAAAACGGCGAAGGAAACAAAAGAAAAGTTTGATAAATATTATGGGGCTAATGCTCCGTCAGATTACACCGCCAAATATTTGTTTCGAGTTTCGTGGTGGCCGCAACTCCACTACCGATCAAGTACGCAGCGGCGGGCCATCCGATGCGGTTACAGAGGACAATGTCAAATAAATACATGAAATGGTGTTGGCTGACCGGAAAGTAAAGGTGCGTGAGCTAGCAGATACCACAAAGATTAGTACTGAGCGCACACGCCATATTTTAGGCAATATTTTGCATATGAAAAAGTTATCCTGCCACTGGGTGCCGCGCATGCTCACTCCTGACCAAAAACACGAACTCGAGAGCACTTCGAAAGACTGTTTGGACTTGCTGATGCGGAATCGGGCGGACTTTTGACGTCGATTGGTAACTGTTGATGAAACCTGGATCCACTATTACACACCAGAGAACAGAATGAGTGCCCAGCAATGTACTGAAGTCGGCATGAGTGCTCCGAAGAGGCCGAAGGAGGCTCAATGGGTCGGAAAGGTTATGGCGTCAGTTTTCTGGGATTGTCATGGCATACTCTTCGTGGACTACCTCGAAAAAGGAAAAACCATCAACAGCGAGTATTAGTGTGCATTATTGAAGCGAAGACAATGCGCCGGCGCATAAGAGCATCGCACCCACGGCTAAAATCAATGACTTACGGCTCCAATTGCTGTCGCATCCACCGTAATCACCCGATTTGGCTCCCTCGGACTATTATCTCTTCCCAAACCTCAAAAGATGGCTCATCAATAAAGAATTCAGCTCACGCGAGGAAATCATCGACGCCACGGAGGAGTATTTTGCAGACCTTCCGGAAAATTACTTTTCGGGCGGGATCAAGAAGTTGGAAAATCGCTGAAATAAGTGTATCAAGTTAAAAGGGGACTATATTGAATAAAATAAAGAAAACATTTCAAAAAAAAAACTTTTTTCATTCCCAAGGAGGCTATTTTTTACCCCACCTAGTACTTAGTTGAATGGGAACCTGACCTTTCTGAATCGGAATAAGAAATATTCCACAGTTCTCTGGTACTTTGAAATAACATTATGAGCCATGGCATAACACCTTTTAACCTTTTAACCTTAACAAAAAACAAACGGAGAAAAACGAAAAATAATGGAAAAGCACCGAGACGCAGTTATACTAAGCGATAACGTCGAAGATTTACAGAACGCCTTAGATTCCTGGAGAAATGCGCTAGAGAGAAACGGGTTTAAAATAAATCGTTTAAAGACGGAGCATTTGACGTGCCCATTTGCGCATCCGTTGCGACCTGTTCCGGATATAATGTTAGACGGAATAGTTTTTCCGAAAAGCACTATCTTTAAGTACTTAGGATCAATCGTTAACATGGAAGCTAAATGTGAAGACGACGTTAACCACAGAGTGAGTGTGGGATGGATGAAATGGCGGGAAAATTCGGGAATCTTTTGCGACCGAAAATTTCCACTTAAATTAAAGGGGAAACTCTACACCACGGTTGTTAGACCAGCTCTTATATACGGTTCACAGTGCTGGACAATGTGCGAAGCGTTTAAAAACAACATGACGGCAGCGGAAATGAAAATGTTAAGGATGTCTAGTGGAGTCACTAAACGCGATTGCATTTGGTCTACGCGTATAAGAAGAAGTCTACATATAAAGAATTTGGTAACCGAACAGCTTGAGGCGAATAGAATAAGCTGGTATTGCCACGTTCAAAGAAGATCTGCGGAAAACGCGGTTTAATAGGCACTATTAACTTCGGTCAGGATCTACGGAGAAAAGGATCATGCCGCTAAGAATTCAAAACACACATAAATTGCCTCGTCTATATCGGACCTATTCACATGAATTGCATATGTTGCCCAAATCTTTTTTGAAACGCAAGTACAACAGTGGATGGTCTTACTGATTGGAAGCAGATGCTCTAGTGACGAATGTCAATCATTGAACGAAAAAAGTTTAATTTACTCAAATATTAAGGAAACTTTAATTATTTTATGTCTGTATGAACACAAATTCGATGGTAAGAACCCTACTGACAACTCTTGTTGGACGAGATGAATAATGAGAAGAGGGTACTGCAAAAACTCTGATTTTTTAATTTATGAAAGGCCAACCAAAGCAGGAATCACTTGAATGAACCTATATGTACTGAAAGTATAAAATAGATTTAAGTTGGCGTTCCTTCTAAAACAACATTTTCTATAAATGCAGCCCTTTAAATCAGGGTAAATAAATCAAAGATGTCTCAAAATAAGCCAACCAACCCAAGCAATAGTTATTTATGGTAGAGCCAAGGACAAGGTTTTAAAAACGAACACTCCTTGTCTCCACTCAATATGTCAAAATTCAATAAATCAGTATCTAGACATTGAACATGTTTAGTTTGACCAGACACATGTTAAGATAACAGTGCTTTCCATAGGGAGTGCTTCCAAATCTAATTGTAAATAATCAACCATATGCCAAAATACTTCTGCAGAAACGCCACCAACAAAACTGTTTAATTATATTATCCCAATGTCAATACTTTGAAGAACATATAGGTACTCAAACATATTGTAGTAAGCAAGCAAAGTTATCACAAAACTACGAGTACAACATGAAATAATATCTTCAAATTACCCAGCCTGAAAGTCAAATACAAAAGTATCTATTCACTATTATCGCTAGCCAAACAAAGCCCTCCACCAATCAATATAATTTTTTTTTTATTTACGATCGTCAATTACTACACTCAAATTAGAGAAAATTCAATTAATTTTAACAGAAGTAAAAATTCTGCGTCAACCACAAGTTTGGCTAGTCCACTTACTTTATATCTGATATCAATGACCGTATCAGGAACTTTTGATCGAAAATTCAATTCAAAGAACTCACAATCCGATCGGTGCGCGTAACCGTCTGACTAGGTATTTGATTATAGCAATTTTAGACATGACATGCATGCGGCACGACATGGCTATTGTTCTGCCACTATAAAGTGGCCTTCATGAACAGGTCTTCTTCTTTCAGCGACACTTCCACTTGAACCGTATAAACGAAAGCGTTAATTTAAAATGCAAATACTCGTAATCGTAATCAATTCTACAAAACGAATGCAATAACAACCCTTGTCATTTGACCCGTTTTTAAAAAAAAAAAAACAAAAAAAAACAAAAGCTCACCATATTGGCACTACACGTGCACCTGCCCCTTCCACAAATTTCACATACGATGCAGCAATGTAACTCGAGAAATTTCTATCTGGATACTTTCTACTGGTAAAACTTGACACTTCTTGCGTCAAAATTCCCACAATTGGGGTGTCATTAATTTCTACTTCCGACTTAACTTTAAACGAAGTCACGGAAGCAACTAACAATAAAAGAGCTGCTCCCGAAAATACTGAAAATGTAACGCGTGATCGTAACATTATATCATAAAATTCTACAACACCACCAACCGAACTCAACGACGATCTCCGTCAAACTGATCAATTTTTATTGCCGCTCTAGTGGCACCGAGTTCGAGTCTGTCGCAGATATGTACATACATACTTGCAAATCCAGTTAAACATTGCTGCGTTGCTTATGAATGAATGAATTGAGAAAAACTCCAACAACAGCACCAAAACACGGAGTACCCGCGATCATGAAGCGAAACAAAGAATTTATTACTTTGACAATTCGACATTGAATACGGATATGAAGCGATCAATAGCCAGATAAAAAACTTATTCGAGACGCGTGAGCCTTTCGAAGAATAAAGAATTTATTGATGCACGGTGCATGTGCTTACACGAAGCCCTTATCATTTTGTTTACGAATTTCGATTTTGATAGTGACAGTTCATTCTAGAAAACAAATTATCCGATGACAGCCACAATCAGTTGAAGGGTGTTTTGTTTTTAAAGACTTTCAGACTTTTTTTGTTTATAAATAAAGCATCAACGCCAAATCGTGTTTTCAATAAAGCGATGCTTTCGTCGGTAGTATGGGTGGCCCACTATTCTGTTGGAACCACAGTTCTTCCACATTGATGTCATGAAAATTTGGGAACAAGTAATATTGACAGTAACTTTTTGTTCTGGCCTAAATTTTTGAAGACCGATGTGCATTTTACTTGATACAATGGCATCTGGGGAACTTTTTGACGATTTACCCCGCTCCAAATACTGCAGTTCTGCTGATTAACGCAGCCGTTTAACCAGAAACGAACCTCATCACAGAACATTATTTATGGTAAAAAAAAAAAACTAAATCAATCTACAGGTTGATTTAAATTCTAATCATTGAACACTCTACGCAATAAATGGCAACCCGGCTTAAGGTCTTCGACCTTGAAACCAGGATGTTTACGCAGAATTTTTCAGATAGTGAATGGACACGGGCCAAGTTGCTATGAACGACGATAAATCGATAAACTTGGGTCATTCGAATGCACTTTTCACTTTCTTATAAGTAAGTATGGATGGCAACGATTAGTATAAGGCCTCGTAGAAGTAGCATTTCCGACAGGTGCTGGTTCCTTAAATGACGAGAATGAGCCTCTGCAGCCGAACATCTTGCAGCTCTGCTAATAAGTCCTACTTCACGCCTCCCCGTGGCGCCATCTGGGAATCTCATAAGAGGTTGCGAAGTGAAGGGGGCAAATGGCGAGTTTCCTGCGCCATTAACCAGGATTAGTGTCGGAAAAAACAAAACAAGACCTTATCTGGGCTACTCCGACATATTTGGAGCTCAGGCCGGAAAGGATTTCCAGGACTTAGTCAGGGTCTTGGAAAAGAGATGCTGGCGGACGAGCAATATAAGGGCCAACGGCAGCGCTCACACCCCGGAACGGGTTACTGGCTTCGGTGTAACCGACCCCTCGTCCTAGGGGCACTCAAAATGGAACTGGTCCTCCAGGTTGGGGGTTGTGCCGCCGGGGTAACTGCCCGGCCATTTAAAAAAAATTAAGTTACGAAGCATCAACAAGCCTCGGATATGGACGGATCTACTGTTGATAACCCACGCAAACGATTTAAGGACAATGAGCTTCGGATATGCACGTGGAATGCTAGATCCCTTAATAGACCACGTGCAGCCGAGCAACTAGCGGAGGCCTTAGACTGCTGCAAAGCAGACATAACCGCCATCCAAGAAATGCGATGGGATGGGCCGGACAAAACGAAGATGAAAAACTGCTACATCTACTACGGCAATTGCTATCAAAGGCAAAAGCAGCGCTTATTTGGATGCGGATTTGTTGTCGGAGGCAGACTAAGACAAGAAGTCCTCAGCTTCCGGCATGTGAGCGAGCGCCTCGTAGCAATCCACATCGAGGCTTAATTCGCCAACATAAGTCTTATATGTGCGCATGCCCCCACAGAGGGGAAAGATGACGACACCAAGGATGCCTTCTACGAGCTCCTCAACAAGACCTACGAGCAATGCCCTAGCTATGACATTAAAATTGTCCTCGGTGATTTTAATGCAAATCTAGGAAGAGAGGGTATCTTTGGTGGAACAATAGGAAAATATAGCCTGCACAACACCACCTCCGATAACGGATTCAGGCTAATTGACTTTGCGGCGGGACGAAACATTGTCGTGGCTAGCACGCGGTTCCCACATCTCGACATACACAAGGGGACTTGGAGAACTCCTGATCAATCAACAGTCAACCAGATTGATCACATTGCGATCGATGCAAGACACTCCTCCAGCATTATGGATGTCCGTACGTTCCGAGGAGCCAACATCGACTCGGACCGTTACCTTGTTGCAGCCAAGGTACGGTTGCGGATATCCCAAACTACGCCAAACAAACTAATGCTGTGAGAAAATTCGACGTCAGACGGCTACAATTGCAAGAGATCGCCAAGTCCTTTTCCGATCGAGTGTCTCTTAATCTCTTAAGAGGTCCAATGCCGCCAGCATCAAGCATCGAAGACCATTGGAAGCACTGCCAAAACGCCATCAGAGATGCCGCTTCTGATGTGCTGCACGGCAAGCACATGCAGCTAAGCAAGATGCATATAACGCGGCGCTGCTTAGAAAGACCAGAGCTGCTCATGAGCTCTATGAGCGGAAGAGGAGAGACGAGCACCGGCTTCTCAGGAGGAAGAAGAAAGAGCATGAGAAGCGCGCGATCGAGGAAATTGAGAGATGCTACTCCAGGAATGAGGTTCGGAAGTTTTACCAAAAGGTAAAAATAACATGCCGCGGAAACAAACCCCGAACCGAAGACTGTAGAGATGAACAAGGGAACATCGTAGTAGAATCGCAGTCGATGCCGAGGATTTGGAAAGATCATTTCTGCAGACTGTATAACGGCGATGACGGACCAAATACCGCTGTCAGACAGAATCAACCTTTCAACCTGGACGATGATGACCAACAATTCCGTCCACCCGACCTAGATGAAGTGAAGATAGCCATATCGAAGCTTAAGTCCAACAAAGCTGCTGGAGCGGATGGCCTGACTGCCGAGCTCTTCAAAGCGGCAGGCGATGACTTGGTAATGAGCATACACCAACTCATCTTTAAAATATGGTCGGACGAAAGTATGCCCGATGAATGGAACCTCAGCATTGTTTGTCCAATTGTCAAGAAAGGAGACCCTCTGAACTGCGCCTACCACAGAGGCATCAGCCTCCTTAACATCGCATATAAGATCTTATCCGCCGTATTGTGTGAACGCCTGAAGCCGTTCGTCAACAACCTGATAGGTCCATATCAGTGTGGCTTCAGGCCAGGAAAGTCCACCATCGACCAGATATTCACACTACGGCAGATCTTAGGAGAAGACCCATGAGCTTCATCGATTTTAAGGCCGCGTTGACAGAATCTATAGAGACAACCTATATAGAGCAATATCTAGTTTTGGCATCCCTGTCAAGTTCGTCCGTCTGTGCAGGATGACGATGGAGAATGCACGCTGCTCCATCAAGGTTGGTAAAGATCTCACCGAGACCTTTGATGTCCAGAAAGAATTTAGACAAGGCGATGCGCTGTCATGCGATTTTTTCAACATCGTACTTGAAAGAATAGTGCAAAACTCACGAGCAAACACAAGAGGCACTATCTTTCAAAAGTCCGTCCAACTACTCGCATACGCCGACGATATTAACATAATCGGGAGAAAGCAGCGTGATGTCAGTGGCGCTTTCGCGAGTATTGAGACGGAAGCGGCGAAAACGGGTTTAGCGGTCAATGAGGGCAAAACCAAGTATATGCTGTCAAGCAAAAAGGACAACAAACACCGACGTCTCGGACAGAACGTCACCCTTGACAGATATAACTTTGAGGTAGTTAAGGACTTTGTCTACCTAGGCTCCGCTATAAATACAGACAACGACATCAGCGCTGAGATCAAGCGAAGAATAACTCTTGCAAACCGCTGTTTCTTTGGGTTAAGAAGGCAATTGACTACCAAAGCCCTCTCTCGGACAACAAAAGTCACCCTTTATAAGACTTTAATAATCCCGGTCCTGCTCTATGGCGCAGAGGCATGGACATTATCAAAAATGGATGAGGGTGTTCTTGGTTGCTTCGAGAAAAAAATTCTTCGGGCGATCTTCGGTCCCGTCTGCATTGACGGTGAGTGGAGGAGGAGATACAACGACGAACTGTATGGACTGTACAGCGACATGGACCTAGCCAGAAGAGTGAAGATCCAAAGACTGAGATGGCTGGGTCATGTAGAGCGCATGGACACGAATGCTCCGGTCCGAGAAGTCTTCGAATCCGCTCCCGAGGGACAGCGCAGTAGAGGAAGGCCAAGACTCAGGTGGCGCACGCAAGTGGAAGAGGACATCAGCCAACCTAGCGTGCGAAACTGGAGGCAGCTAGCCAGGGATCGAGTTGGCTGGAGAAGCTTGTTGACCGATGCCCAGGTCCACCCCGAACTGTAGCGCCACCTAAAGTAAGTATAAGTTAGTATGCGAGTATTCCACGAATTGGGTGCGAAATTTTTTAATAATTCAGATGCTGTCTCCCGTAAATTTCCCAAAGTGGTCTGTTAGTTTCGCGAACAGAGCTTCGTTTTTGAATATGCAATTCAACAATCCGAAATCTTTGTTTTGACTTTTATCTTTCCATAACAAATGGCAGCTAAACGTCAAATGATATGACATTTAAGCCCTAACGAAAAGTCTGACAGCCAAAAATAAAACAACTTTAACATATGGTATGCCTAATCAACACCAACCTATGTATACATACTCGTATACGTGACTTTCTCTTCGTTACGTCAGTGTGGCTACCTGTGTGGCTTTATTGTTTTATAGTATATTTATGACGACTTTTATGATCAATTGTCATTATGAAGACAACATGCAACTGGCAACCATAGAAGTGTGACCGCATCATTAAGAAACTAAACTAAAGTGAACGTGAACGTCAACTTTTTTGGCGACTTTGCTATTTTGACATAAAGACATGTTATTGTTGTTTTTCGTTAGCTCCGCTGCGGTTTGGTGGATTTACTCGATGTCGGATTTGTTCGCACGAGATTTTAATGCGAATTATCTTAAATCTCTTGAAAAGGGGCTTTTTTTGGAATTTCTCTGTGAAAAGGTACTTTTGAAAGATGGTTGCCCCTTACGTGTATTGGGTCAATGGGAGTCAGGTTTTATTGAATTTCTTGGTCGATCAAAACCGGAAACAACAAAATACCGCAGAATACTTTTAACTGCTGGATGAGTTTAGTACGTCGGGGAATCACTAAAAACTAAGACGATGTGCTTCTTGTAGGTATATACATATGTATGCCAAATGTATACCTCAAATCCGTGCTAAGGTAATCCTTCGAAGCATAGCCAAATCTTTTTATAAAAATCATTGAAGCCTTGAATTCGTTTCCTTTTTTTCTGCACACAGAACATCCTGGCAAAGAACTAGTCCTTGTATACGCTGAAATTTCTCAGTCATATGTAGGAAAATGAGTAAACGCTTCAGTGGTTGGATGCCAAAAGTATCAACACCTAACACATCTGCAGCTAGTACCTAACTTAACCGAGCCATAAACCGAGCATTCACAAAGAAAGTACTTCGATGCGTCGTCAAAACGGTTATATCACGTGAGATGTTGTCACTCATACCTGGCAAAACCGAAGTGCACAGCTAAAACTCTAGAAAAACTCAACAGAAACAACATAGCCTGGACGACGATTGGGGCCAGTAGCGTAACGTTTGAAGTTCACGGTATTTGTTGTATTCAGCCTCTTAAACTGCGAACTTTGACATAGTTTAAGTTCAGGTCTGAAAAGGTCTTCAACAGCTTCCAGGATTTTTGAAGCAGAACAAAAATGGGTCAGCGACAGCAGTGACAGCGTCGCACGAAGCTACTGACACCCTTTAGTGCACAGGATGGCACAATCGAGTTTTGGCGCCAGGTAAGGTCGTCGAATTAAGCCCACACAAGTGAATAAAAATAAAGAAGAAATGAAGCTAATCGGATAGGAATGATCTTACTGTCGACGACCCATACTATTCGAAAAACGCAAAACATTTGGTACTAAGAATGTTAGGTCCGCATGGAATTAACTGCTACACATGAAGTGGAATGGCCCGGGTTTTAGGAGCATGAAACACTGAACGCTACGGTGATTGCTTGCAAGAAGACAAGCAGCGTAAGACTTGAGTTTGAGGCACGAGATCAAATGATTGCATTAAATTTTGATTCACCAACATCACCCTAATATGGGACAGGACCCAATGGAACAGAAATGCTGTCTTAGATAGCACAGTTGATAAACATATCCTGCACTATGCAACCTCTACCGATTATTCTTTCACCAATAATGATTGATGCAATGCGCACTTCAGTATAATGGATGCCCAAGTGCACTTAGGGCTATCATTGACTAACTGCTTTCTGAATGTGGTTAAAATACGAAATCAAATACCCATAACTTCGCTTAAGTGAAGAAAAACTGAGCTTATAGTCAGAAGAATGTCATCTCGTGAAACATGAAAAGTCTGTGTCAATTAAGTGTCCATTAGACTCGCTCGACATCCATTACCGCCGGTATCTTTTCCCAGTGATAATGCTCTAAATAAGCCATTAGAGGCTAGGTTTCGACCGAGTCACTGCGAAACCCGTATTTGACGCATGCAGATAAATAGCATAGCAAACCAGGAAAAGGTTTGGAAATTTCACCAGAAGAATTCCGTTCATCACGAAATAGAAATAACCATTCTCCACATTCAAACTTAATGCCTACAATGTTGCCGGTTTTGAACCTGTCTCGGTTCCACATTACCTTTGCGATTTTCTCTGCAATTCTATTTGATTGTCATTATGATATCATTTATAATCGATCTGAAATTGCCCTTTTCAGTGGGGTTTGGTGCCGAGAAGGCCCATACTTGACCACATATTCACATTACAGCAGATCCTTGATAGAATATCAACATAGAGTCAAGGACCTTGTCTTCGTAGGCTCCGAAGTGCGTAAAAATAATCATGACATTATTCAGAGAGAAAATCACACCAATCAGTGCTTCATTTTGTTGAGGTTCGGAAGGAATTAAATAGCTGATTTTTGGCCCTACTCTATGGAGCAGAGACATGGACTATGGGCTTCTTGGCATCTACAAAAAGTAGAACAGGAGATTTTACCAAGTTCTGTATGCACTGCACAGTGGAATGGACTTAGTAGCAAGAAAAAAAAAGAAACCTGGCGTTGGCAGCACTTAGAAATTGGGTAAATAACACGCCTATAGAGTAAAGGAGAATGAATCCAATTCTCTTTTTTTTAGCATTTATTTGAACTGTCTGCAACTAGCGGGTCTTGCAGTTTTTTAATTGAGCTCAAAAAAGCCAAGAGGTTTTAACCGAGAACACAGCCAGTGGTAATGGTTTTCTTAGGGTTCAGGCTCTGAGAAATCCCCTTCTTAGCGTTAAGACCTAGTTTTTCAGCGATTTCATTTGCCACAATCCCATCCGACGCCAAGAACCAGGCAGAACTCAATTAACTTTGCATTCAAAGCAACCTTGGATTTTCGAATTTACTTAAAATTACTGCGTTAAGAGTTTCTAGACTATCACTACCACAGCCATAGACCTCCACTACCTTCATGTGTTCATCACAACATTTCTCACTGGCACTAAAATTGGGTATCTTTACGCTTAAAAGGCTAACACACGTTTGACGAACATGAAGTAAGGTCTAAAGTTGTTTTTCACAACAAGAGCGCTGGTGCCCGACCCTAGACCATTTCTGAAACCGTCGGTGAAGGTCCGACAATATTTTGCTGAATTTCTGTCAGAAATCTGTCCTGAATCCTTCCTGTAGCCAGCGAGGTTCCCGTGCGTCAAAAGGCATGTTCATAAGACAGGGTCTCAAATGACAGTCTTGCATATGAGCGCTGCAAAGTCAAAGAGCTCTATATGCCAGTGATACAAAGGAAAATTTACCTTTCACTCTTTCGGGAAAGGGTCTGATCTTTTAGCTAATATTTTCTATCAGTGCATTCAAAAGTTGTACTGAAATTCAGGCTCTAGCATCTTGTTGTTCTGCAGTGCTTTCATTGCGATAGTTTTTCCGTTTTGCCAAGGTGGTAATATTAGCTTTGTTCAATGAGGAAAAACTAGAACAAAGCCGCACAAATTTGTGAAAAACGTCAAATCAAATGAGAACAGAAAAGTACAGCCCATATGAGAGTTGTCAAAAGTTAATCCATTTGTAATTTAAAATTTCACTTGATTTAGCAAATAACCGCCATCAAATAATACAATTTAAAATCACAGCTGATTTTGACACTTTTCACAATTGTGTTCTATTTCGAGAGTAGGTGCAAGATCTTTTTGTTCCGAACAAATTGGAACAACTTCACTGAACACAAGGTAGAAGAGATTAGGACAGAAATTGTTCTTACTGAACAGAAAAGCTTGTATTTTTCTGTTCCGAACAGTTTGGAACAACCTCACTGGACAAAGCTATTGTCAATTATTGTATTATTTCGGGCAACTCATCTTGACTTACTTCCATATCATTTGCAAATACGTAGTCAAGAATGGAAGCCAACTGACTCAATCACCTCTGGTGTTAATCCTTTTCCGGGCAAAGAACCACTTTCCCTTTTTGTTGTATACAGCTGCGACTATCTGTAAGATCTTTAATAATGGTTCCGATGTCAATCCCATTTGCAGGTGCTCCGGCAAACCAGTATTAGCTTTTGCATCCCTGTTTCCAGAATTTCTGCCAAACAAGCACTTAGAATTTTTCCTCTGATCAGTTTCCAGGCATCTCCAGAAAGCCACATTCTCTGCCATCCGTTCTGCGGTCCATGTTATTCAGTTAACTATTTCTGATTGTTTCCACTTCTTGCGCTAAATTGGTTGCTAGGCCTTGGCACAGTGGATGGTTCTTTAGTCAGTCTATTTACTACTTGAACATCTTTTTTGATATTTTAAGACCAGGCATTGAAGCAAATTGTTGTTGAAGAATGCGAACCAAATGATTAAAGCCCGTTTCCATGTCTCGTTTCGGATATCTGTGAGATAACTTCCAAGAAGACAGATTAAGAACAGATACCAACTACCTCCAGTTGCAAACCCCATGATGCTTGGAGTCCCCATCCCCTTGTATACGCCACCTTAGTAAAGTCGTCCCGAACTTGGTTTTTGCTCCATAGTAACCTAAGTTTAGCCCGATTCTCTAATATCCACTCGATCCCCCAGGCCACCTGAAACATCTAATTCACACTTTTTTGACCTTACTTTGTAGAGTTCGATGTAAAATCTCTTTCCCTAAAGCTCGTCAACACAAACCACGAATTCAAAGGTTCTCATGTTCAAAAAGCGATTATTATTGCAGAAAACTAAAAGGCCTTAACCATTGTCATTCCACGTTGCCCATTAACCTTCCCACTCAGTGGCTGGAGCTCATTTCACCTGTATACATATGGTATTTGCGTGCCAATTGCTGGCTCATTTATAACTCTTGAAATGTGAAACAGCCCCAATGACCATTTACATAACCTGCCACGTGACAACCCTACCGGGATACAATTCAATTAATTCCATAATTCGATTGTATCAACCATCATCAGTGTAGCGGTTGCTATCGAATACGAGTACAATTTCGAAAACAGTAGCAAAAATTGCGCCATAAATTAATTAGGTTAAATCGTTTCGATAATTACAACATGTGCAGCAGGCACAGAAAGACACACATACACATACGAGTACTCGTTCTCTGAATGATGCCCACCTTAACCTGACTCGGCTCATGGGCTTATATTTAGTACAACGGTAATGACAACTTCTCAAGTTATCAAAAAATCAAATCATCAGTTGACTTGTCAGTATAACTCTTCGTTATACCAATGTTTGGGAATGGTTTCCTCTTTTCCCAGGGTTAACAGACGACCAGATTTCCAGTACGATGCTGGTGTGGTCGATACGCATCATTCTCGTGTGAGGGGCGAAAACGAAAATAAGGCTTATTGGTAAATTCTATTACGATGGGCGGCGTTATCAAATGAAAGGTAATTAATATATGTCAGGTGAATTAATTAAAATAGTTGCCTGGTCCCACATCAACAGGGTAAGCCAGGCAAACAAGGACGATGACGACAGCCAGTCACTGAAATTGTGAATTATGGTTCACGAATCCGGGTTAAAGGGGTTATGTTTGATTTTAATTATTCCAGGTGATTATGTGTGTTTAGTTTGGATAATCAGGATCTACGTTTTGAAGGACATCTAAGAACACCACAGCAGTTTGCCTTTATAAGGATTTCGAAGATGGACATTCAGATGGACGTGAGTGGCCCAATTCGTTCTAAATCTATACATTATCCTCACAAAGTGCAAACTTTTCTCACTATCAGCTTTCAGCGAGCACCATCGATTGTTTTTAACTCCATTGGACAGAAAGGAAAATCCCCAACGCAACAACAGCGTTTAACTGATAATGACTTAACCTCGTTTAATCGTACCACTAGCCATGACTAGAGGTCAAATTGAGATTTATTCGCAGAAATCCATGAATGCCGCTATCTCAATCGTGCACAAACAAATCAATTTATGCATTGATACTCGTACGCAATTTAATTAAATACAAGAAGGTTTCCCTGACTTATCGTTACAAATGAATTCAAACACTGAAAATGGAAAATACATGTCAACTGACAAATGTTCAAAGGAAAAAAGCAGAATCAACCAATCTGGAGGGTAATGTTTAAATACTAGTGTTTAGCAAAAAAAAATAAAAAGTACCTAAAACATTTCTACTTACTCGAACACCAAATGCAAAATGAATTTTTACTTGAAACTTGGGACAACACATGCTGTTGCTATTTGTTTCACTACAAATACATATGTAAGTGTGCCGCAAACGGTTTAAAGATGTGATGCATATTTACATCGAATGAGATCGGATTCATGATCGGATTCCCACGACTGTAGACCACCAGTTAGCCAAAAGAAGTCACTGTGCGTGGCAGGGGTGCTAAAACCAGACATGTTTGGTCTCCTCGTCTTTGAGGAAGAGATGATGGTGTATATCGATTTAGAACTCCTCGGTTTTTTCCAGGATCCACCGTAATGTAAAAATTTGGTTTATGGTGGACTTTTTTGAGCTAAAAATATACTAATAGGGGTGAGTCAGACTGTTGACTAGGGATCTTTGGCGTTCACATACGGCAGACAGTTCAAGGGTTATAGTTATGAATTTGTGTATGCTCTGTATTCAATCCTCTCTTAAATAGTGAATCGGGTCCAGCAGCTTTGTTCATTCTAGTCGGGTGGTCGGAAATATTGCCTGTCTTCGTCCAGGTCTAATGGTGTATTCTTCTTGCCATTGGGATGTTGTTTGTCATCACCATTTAACAATCTGTAAAAATAAACATTTCAAATTTCCAGCACCGAGTGCGGTATTACAAAATTTCCATCTCCATCTTGTAGATTTCTGTTCGGGCGTTACAGGGTTGCTCTGTACATCCCGTGTTTTTCTAGATTTACCTTTCAGTTTTCCTTATCGAACCAGGGGCTTATTTGTTGAGGATGATTGAAATCCAGTGAAGACATTGGTCGTCTACGTTCTATGCTGATGGATTGAAGCCGTTGTACATTGAACCTCTTCACAATGGTTCGTTGGTCTGGGATACGGACTACCGTACCCGTATCTAGGCTACAACAAGGTACTAATCAAAGTCGATAATAGTAATAAACTGGAGGAATACCTTGCGACGATGCCAATACAATCAGTTTCTGTTAGGAATTGTTGATTAAGACTCAGTCAGGTCCCTCAATGTAAAACAAGGTGTGGCAACCTTGTTTATGCTGGCAATAGCTCCATTACGTCCCGCCGCAAAATCAATAAGTCTGTGTGTATTTTCGAATACTGTACTTTCCGACCGTTTTGCCAAATATGGTCTCCTTTCCCAGCGCCAAAGAAACTTTTCATTCCTCACAGGTATTGTCAGCGAAATCTGCAAATCGTCAAGCACACACTTGCTATTTTAGCTGGCGAAAATATGAGTTTACTCCTATGTTGCCGGGGACCACTTTTAAACTACGTAGTTGTTATAGGGCAGTCAGCAGGCTTCCGATCATCGCCGCATTTATTCCGTTAGTCATGTATTATTTAATACAACTGAGTTGTCATTATTGTCATAATAGAACACTTACGAACAGAAGCTGATAACTAGAAAAATTTTTAGCGCATAATTACCTAAAGTTGGGAGTGAGAAATCCGAAAAATCATTTGAAATAGGAAATCAAAAGAGGAAATGATTTTCATCGGTAGGAATTTAAACAGACAGGGAATTAACTTATGAATACCAAGACTGACATAGAGGAAATGATTATGGAACTTGAAACTCAGCGGAAGAATTTATGCTAAACTCATGCATAGCCGTAATAGCCGATACTAAGTTCTGGTTGAGAAAGGAAAAAAGTAATTGCTATCACACAACTTTGCAAAATTCTGGGTTTAATCGAACGGATGTAACTGAACCTGGACCTGCATGGTTACAGTTGGGTGGACTTCAATGCAAAATAATGACCAAGATAAAGCACAAAATGTAGGTTTTAATGGAGGAATTCCCAAGATGGAGTCAACGGCGACAGATCCAGCGATAGCTTCATTAAGTCCACCTCGATATAATTGAAGGTCGTGTCATTTGAGGATTTATCTTCGGCGTTTGGTCAGAATCCCAAAACAGAACGCTCGTACTCTTGTAGTGAGCAACAGGCATTATCCTCGAAAGGATCTGGCCCTTCAGAATTCCGTGGATCTTGCCATCTAAGAAGTGCAGGTGGATGGGCTGGTCAAAAAAGGTAAAAAAAAAACGATGACTTCTACTATCATGATTGATGTAGATAGAAGAAACATAAGCCTTGTATGCTCTCATGGCTCAAAAGAGGAGAAGAACGACTTGTCAAAGATAATTTTTATGCGCTCCTTTACCAAATTATCAGCAGTGACACTAAGATTCAATAAAGCGATCAAAGCATAGCCCGCATGCCACCACCCCTGAGGTCGGACTAAGGGTGATCAATTTTACTGCGGCTTATATCCAGCACATATCTCCCACACCTGAACGTGCATCTCCTGATCAAAAACAATCAACCAAATTGATAATGTTGCGATCGACGCAAGACAAAAGTCCAATATTATGGATGACCGAACGTTCCGAGAAGCTAACATCGAACAGAGTTACAAGCTCGTTATTGCCAAAATAAGAATGCAGATAACGCCGACATTAAAAAAAACTTAAGCAATACAGCAATACTGCACAAAACCTATCAAGAAGTTCTTTGCTATAACCATCAAGTGTAGAAGGCCTTTGTCGCAATTGTCAAACAGCTATCAGAGTCGTCGCATCTGATTGTGGTTTATTGAAGTGTGTCGACAAGCACATGCCAAGAGACAAATTATAAAGCAAGTGCTGGTCACGCACTCTGTGAACAAAGGAAATGGAAGGGCTATCGGCTCCCAAAAAGGACAAAAATAATCTCTAGGCCATGGAGCATCTGCCAGGACCGACAACAAGATTCATTTTGAGGCAATAGATGTGGACAGCTGGATTAAAGTGTCCCATCTGTGAGCATTTAAAATATGAGATGGTACTTTCATCGATATTGGACGTCGCCGTAGCGGCTGCTTAGTTAGAAAGGCATTTAATTTTTGTCCCGACAACGATTAGATTTTGCTAATAAATATCAAAACGCTTAGCTATCGGCTGTATTTTCAAAGTCTAACAACATAACGAATCCTCGTGTTTCCTTTATTTTCGCTGGCTCGGTGTTCCATCGAATTCTTTAACGAGTGCTGGCTTTAAAACATTTTAGCTAACAGCGGCAGTTCATGGTGAAAAGACTTACAGACGGGGGAAGTCTATCACATCGCATCATTAGTTCAATTAATGTCTGAAAGAATCTTTGTTGTCGTTTGTAGTAATGGGCTCATAGTTTTTTTTATGATTCATTTCTGGAACGAGAATGTCACCTTAATCCCTCCATCATTTTCAGTAACTAAAGACATCAATCTTTCTCTGTTTTCAGCGGAACAAGGCTCCATGTTGTTTATTCGTCTGAAGCCGGCGCAGGATTCCAATAAGTTCATCTTCCGAGTCTTACCCGTGAATGATATCATCAGCGTAGAAATGACTGAGTGCAACTTTGAAAGCAATTGGATTTGGATTATGTCGTTCATCCGATGCTAGTCGTTGAGTTCAATATGTTGCGGCGTTCGCACCGAACGGCACTGTATCTGCGGATATATCTGTGTCTGGTGGTGGGTTAATTCATAAAATTGGCTAAACAACGATTATTCTTACAAAGCCAATAGTGGCCAACATTTTAGTGTTTCCTGAAAAATTACATTTTCCTAACTGAACACACTTTGCACACCAGACAGGGATATAACCATTCCTTCTACGAGTACTCCTTGGCCCCTTCGACGGCATAAAAACTTGCTTATACATTTTATAATTATCCACAACGACGATGACAGGCATGCGTCAAAATACCCGAAACCAAAGCAATTAAATGGAAATTGAAATCGTCATTGCAACTTGGGAACATTGTGCGAGAATGATCTAATGCCCAATGGGCACCATTTTCGAACGCATTTTTTAAACTTAAGACTCACCACTAGATGTCAATGTTAATTCACTCCCTATCTCACCACCAAATACGATATCAACGACAACACAAATGACAGCATCATTTGCTCCGTTGATTATTTTGACATTTCAAATAAGAAATTTAAACAGTCATCAACAGAAATGGGTAAGAATCTGTAGAATTTTTCTATTTTTCTTCAAACGAAATGGTCTTCATTGGATTATTTTTTCTAACAGATAATCTACACACTTTTAAGGAAGTCAGCGCCTTAAAAAAACTACGTAAGTTGCCCCGGAAACCCACTCAATCCGATGTATTTGTGTGCTCCACCCTGGCTCCGATTTCACCAGACATAATCTATTTCTATTTTTATTTGTGAAGTGAATATCTTTTATTATTTTAGGTGAGGAATATGAACGACAGTTGAAGATGTTTGGCGTAGAACTCTGTGATTTACCAGACGACTGCATAACTAAACTAAATGAGTGCATACACCTAAAAACAGCTACCAAACTTCATGATCTCGGTATGAATTACCTACAGGAGTTTTACTTCACCAAGAAAAAAGAACAAATCGATCATCGCCTGATTGTTGCGAGGATGCAGAAAGATATACTTAATCTAGAAGAACAAATCGAAGCTGAGACAATGGAACTGGATCAATTGGAAAGGTGAGATACTAGAGGTACTTATAGATACAATCACGAGAAAATGAACCTTTCAGTTTCACAACATCAGTGCAAAAGCGACTTATGTCTGATGCTGAAATGGAAAGTAACAAAATTGCGATAGAGAAAAGGATCCAAGATCTTGTTGAGAGACAGGTAAGACTACTACTTCGGAACCTTTTTAAATGTTGGCTAATGCTTAATCATTGTCTATTGGTTTTAGAAATCATTTAATATTCCTGAAGACATCAACATTGACGAGTTGATCAACAAATTGGAATTGCTCGAGAAACGAAAGAAGAATTCGAAAAGTACATGAGAGAGAAGAAATTTGGAAAAGAGTCAGCTCTACTGGAATTATATATTTTAGAGGAACCTATTTACCGAAAGACTGTTTATAGTAACTGCACTGAAAAGGCAAATATACATTATATTTAAATGAACCCTAAACGGAACTTTCAATTGGGTATGTGTACTGTGGGTTTCTTCAGTAAGAGTAGATCCGTAAGATACGTGGTTAATGAAATATGGAACAATTGCGCTTTGCCGCAACCTTTCACACCGATCAAAGACAATTAGTGTAGCATCTTTGTTATATCTCGACCATCCTACTCCTGTTCTTTGTCGTTCAAACAACTACTAACTCCCTCGCAGCGAACATATTTTGTGTAGTCCAAAATATTCATTGTTCTCTAGCATCATTGATTTTGCAAAGAGCCGCGCCTGATACAATGGCGCCGAACATTAATTCTTTTTTTTTATCTTTCATTTACCTTTTCACGATCACAACTATTTGATTCTAAACAGGTGATCAGTGGTTGCAAGGCCTTTAGGCGAATAGCTACGAAAATTAGCGCGCTAACTGGAAATCTAATTCCAACGCGTGCTAGAACCGTAAGCTAAAAGCTAATTGCTGTTCAACAAGTTTTCGTGGGGCACTAACTTGAGATCATAAACTTCTATAGCCTAGCCTGGATACTGTCTCCTGGGATTTGGTTCAGCCAGATAGACTTTAAACCCTCTCGGTGAACGGTGGTAAACGTTCTACTCTGGTCATATCTGCGTATGAGGCCTTAGCTCATACTGAAAATTAAAATTTCTTCACCACGCTTCACTTCACAACGATTTCACCTCCGCGCATAAACTTATTGATCATGTGCGGAACGTACTGTAACTGAAGCAAGCAGACGGTTTCAACACTTTGTTCGTATGTTGCGATGAACAAACCATCAGTCAAATTAACGGCGAATATCCTTAACAGGCCAAGGGCAACGAACAGGGTCTTCGGCATCTGGATTTTTGTTAATCTTTCGAGGAGTCCAATGCTGCCAGTATCGAATATATAGAGGTCCAGTGGGATCACTACCAAACAGCAATCAGCCAGGCCGCCCCTTATGTTCTGGAATTCAAGTCTCATTACCAAAGACACCCCTGGTTCATTCAGAAATGCAGACATATAAATATGGCAAAAAGGGGAGGCACAAAGCGGGCTTGTAGAAAATAAAAAAAAAGGATATAAGGATATATATAGCTCAAATACAAAGCTGCAAGGATGGAGAAAGGTTCTACCACAATCGGTGCTAAAAATCTGGAATAATTCTTTCGGCAAACTGTTAAACGATGATGTTGAGCAACATCGCATCATCGGGCAGAATAACCCATTTAACAAAAATGGACACAATTTCCATGAACCCGACAAAAATTAAGTCAAAACAGCAAAACAGCAAACTAACAAAGCTACTGAACCTGATGACTTGAATAATTCGTGCAAACATCGCATATAAAATGCTGTCAGCAGTATTATGTGAACGTCTAAAACTCTTCGTCAACAGTCTGATCCTGTTACCCGAATAGGGAGACAACATTTTCATAATGGTAAGAATATAGCCGGCTGTCAAAAATGCATTTGCGATTATTGCTGAAAGTGGCAAAGATCTGTTCAGTGAGTCTTTTACTTTAAGTAGTGCTACAGTCTAGGGCAGACCTGGAACTCAGTCAACAAGCGTCTCCAGGCAGCTCGATATTTTGCTAGCTGCTTCTAGTTTCTCACGCTAAGTTTGCTGAGGTCCCCTTCCACATGCGTACTTCACTGCGCTGCCCCTCGGGGGCGGACTCGACGACTTTTCGGACAGCAGCGTTAGTGTCCATCCGTTCTACTTGCCCCCGGTATCTCAGTCGTTGGATCGTCACCCATTTAGCTAGGTCGATATCGCTGTACAGTCCGTACAGTTCTTCGTTGTATCTCGTCCTCCAGTCACCGTGAATGCAAACGAGACCGAAATGCAAAAAAAAGCAGCTAGAAGCGCCCTCATCCATCTTTGTTAGCTTTCAGGCCTCTGCGCCATAGAGTAGGACTGAACTAAACACTTTTTTGACATCAAAGGCCTCGGTGAAATCTTTACCCACCTTCGTAGAACAGCGTTTATTCTGCATCGTCATCCTGCATAGACGGAAGAGTTTGGCAGGGATGCCAAAACTAGACATTGTTCTGTATAGCTTGTCTCTATAGATGCTGTTATACGTGCCGTACGATAAATAGGTAGTGTGCATCGATCTGAAGCTCACGGGTTTTTCCAAGATCTGCCGTAGTGTGAATATTTGGTCAGCCACACTTATATGGCCTATCAGTTGTTGACGAAGGGCTTCAGGCATTCACACAACACGGCTGATAAGATCTTGTATGCGATGTTAAGAAGACTGATGCCTCTGTAGTTAGCGCAGTTCAGAGGGACTCCTTTCTTGAGGATCGGACAAACAATGCTGTTTAGCTTTCAATGAAGAAAAAAACAAAGTACATGATGTCGATAAAGTGGGACACACAACGCCTAGGACATAGTGTCACAATAGGCAGCTACAAATTTCACAACACAATTGCGTAAATCATATGGAGTATCAATATTGCCAATTGATGCTTTTAAGGGCTTAAAAGCCAATTGATTAGTAGTAAAGTCCTCTCTCAAGGAACTAAAACGATTCTATTCAAGACTATGATCATCCCAGTTTTGCCCTACGACACTGAAGCTTGGGCCCTGATAAAATGTATCAAAAATCTCCCGACCGCTTAGGTAGAAAAATTCATCGCTTAATTTTTTTTGCATTCAATGTCGTACTGTACAAGCTGTATTGCGTGTCCACCTTTATCAGAGAAGCTTGAAAAACCCAGCGATGGACCACAGAGCCCAATCCCGAAAAGATTTCGATTCCAAACCAGATGGACAAGACCTGCATAGGACGTTTTCATCTTAGATGTTTTCACCAAGTGGAAGGAGCCTTCAGAAAACTTCGAGTGCCTAATTGGCATGTTAGTTTAAGTCTTAGTCCACCACGGAATAGGAGATTAAGGCATTTCTTGTTATAAGATTGTTTTCCTGGTTTTATGGTTTTAGCATAATACCTTGTCATTATCTGAATCGATGAACGGAAAAATGAGTGCGACAGCGACACAAATATCAGCATTTCTAACGTTGTGCATATCTTTTTTTTGTGTTTTTTATTGAACGCATTCGCTACGCAGGCATACATACCTTATTACGTACGTCATTTGTTTTGCGTTCAATAATTTTGTGCAGAGCTAACTTTTAGCCGGATTACCCTTGTGTTCATAAACGTCAACACATTGTCATAATTTTGCAGAATAGTTTGGCATTTCAATTCCGGCTGCAGAAAGAATAAAGTGATTTTAAAATTTAGAAAATTTAAGTTTGAAGTAGTTTGGAAACATGTAAGAACTATTAACATAAAATTTGACAAAAGCAAATCTAAGATTTGGCTGACTGACATGAAATATTTGAACGCAAAACAATCTTACTCTATAAAATATATTCGCGGAATGAATGCGTTCAAAAAATCTGCGACTGTACTAAGTTAGAAATGCAGACGTTTATGAACTCACTCATAGTTTGACTAAATTAGTTCTGTAGAAAATCTGCATTTTTAGACCCAACAAATGCAGTTATTTAAAAACATGTTGTTTTTTGTTTTTGTGCAGAACGCACGGAAGTCAAATTTTTAAGAACACCACACTTCAATCTGCCAAATCAGTGGGTTTAACTATGTTCACTGAAGTTCGGGGGCAAATTGGTTCCAAAATACAATAGAAGTCGAAATTTCACCAGAGGTTCAAAGAGGCCGAAAGAGAAATGATTGAATCGCTCAAATGCGAAACCATTAGCAAACTCTTGGCCTCATAAATGAGGTGAATTTTATTTTAGATCTCTAGAAAGGTTGTTGTGTGAGTTCATAATCGCAGTATTAGCGCAGTACTGCATCGTCAAGCCTTCTTAATTGCAAACATGTGGCAATAATACGATTCATCGCCGTTCTAAAATGTAACATGAAAACAACCGCTACGCATAAAAAAGCAACCAGCGCATCATAGATTATCGTGATGCGATGAAAATTGCAATTTCTTAATATTTTCTTAATTTGTTTAAAGTTATGGATGTATAACTGTATAACTTCAACAAAAAAAGTGTGCACTTGGGTATACATCTTCTTTCATTTAAGGACCAAGAAATTAATAATACTTTTCGACTCAATTGTTTCTTTTTTATGTTTTTTAAAATATATTTAAATATGTTGTCATTGTAATTGCCAAAATTTAAGCATCGTGAGGCATCGCAACTAGAGATCTGCATGAATGCCATAAAAGTTACCCATGAGACACCCATAGAAATTACCATACTCATTCAATTCACACACAGTGATTCCTCACTCATTGAGTGAAGAGAGTTATGAATGCTTGTGAGTATGGATGCCACGAGGTCTCATAACTCACAGGACTCATACAACCTATGATTCACACTCATCATAACTCACTACCCATAGCATTCTTTATTTCGGGTACTTGTGAATGTTGTATAAGGGTGGAAAGCGCATTCGAATCATTCGAATTACTCGAATTATTGCGCAGACGATTTTGGAATTCTGTTGTGCGTTTTGGGTTTTTTTTTCAATTATCAGGTATACGTGAATTTTCGCACAAGCATTCACGCATATTCAACCCTTGTGAGTAGTGTGAATGTGAGTTAGCCCATCCATGAGTGTGAATGAGTATGAATTTCGACGGTCGACAGCACAACTACGCACAACACAACTTTTATACCCGCACTCACTCAGACTCATTCACAGGTCCATTGTACAATGAGTAATGAAAAGTATCCATGAATCAAGTTGTGCATTCACTGCGTGAATGTATCCATGCAGATGTCTAATCGCAACATCAAAAAATCAAAAGCTGTGATACTTACGCGATGCGCATTTTTTTGACATTTACGAACTCAGCCGTTCTAAGGTGCGCAAATTAAGGCAACACCAAAGCGGCACAGATTGACAATTTTTGAAAACGTCATCTGCATCAAAATCCTTTTGCAAAAGGTTCATAAACGCGAAGTCATTTGTTCGAAAGTTACACTGAATTTGCAGCATGTTTGATAAAGCAGCATTTGCAGGGCAGATGTTCATAAACGTCATATGCGCTACAAAAGCAATAACAGTCGGTAACTTATGCTGCATAATAACATGAATTCAAAAATGACTGAATTGTACTACTCAGAGGAATCTCGTGAGCATTTAGCAAATACCTAAAATCGATTACCTTATTTCTTTGAACTAAATATTATTTTTACTGAACTCCATCACTTAGTCCTAGTGATGGATACATTTTGCTTTGTTTGAAAACGTCAAATGCAAAAAAAACATCATGCAGATGACAAAGATCAACGATAGCAAAAAACATTTGCAGTTTGACGATCGCAATTCTTAAAGTGCTGACCAGAATGTGAATCTTAAGCTTGAATTCGTATCTGATATCGAACTGTCAAAAGTTGAATACATGTAATAATAGCACCCGACTTCGAGATATACACCCCTATCGTAGAATACGCCGTATCTGAGATTCACTTCACTTTCCATATGCATCGTAGAATACGCCGGGCGAACTACATTACCAATAAAAAAATAAACACTGCGGCGGTGGCAGCCCGGTATGGGCCATGGCCTAGCTTCTTGACACTCATTTGTCATTTAGTCACATATGAGCGGGGCCTACGGTTTATCGCCGAGTCCGAACGGCACTCCTTAGAAGCTTTTTCGTAGCCAATTTTACTTTCGGGAGTTTGCCATTGCCCGCCGAAAGGGTGATGGCGATTCGAAACATTGTTGGTGACCCAGCCAGGAATCGAACCCAGACTGTCTGCGTGATAGTCCAACGAGCTATCTATCTATCGCGCCATCGCCTTCGAAATACCTATACGTATTTCAAATTCGAAGTTGGCACGGCAAAGCAGCTGTTTTGTGAAGAGTGACGGAAATAATGTAGGAAAACAATTTCACATTCAAGCTAAGCAAGTGAATAATAGTGAAATAGAAGGTGGACAGCTATTTTACTTAAATACATCTAATAATGAAGACGAAATACCCTGCAGTAGAAAAATACGTGCATCTTTAAGAGGCACTGCAGAAAATATTATGGAACTTCCAGATTCAGCGTAAATATTCTAAAACTCAAAGTTTTATTAATTCTAATGAAAGAGTTAATTAATTTTTCGTTTAGTTTGTTTTTATTTAATTTATCTAAGGTCATTCCAGAACCAGAGGTACTAAGGTGGTCGTTTGCAATCGTTCCTTGCTACATCTTCATTATATTTATCAATTCTCTAAATTGATCGCGGTTTGTTCTTTTTTGCTGCAATACGATACATTTACAAATATACATACGAGGGCGGGTCAATAAGTCCGTGACTTTTTGAATTTCTGACCTCTTTACTGAAACAGCAACACTGCTCCTGTCAGTTGACTCCTGCCAAAATTTAAACTTGCTGCGTCAGTTAGTTTGTGTTTGACAGCTATTTTTATCAGACTACTCACTAATTTGAGGAGAAAATGGAAAAATGTGAATTTCGTGTGCTTATTAAGCATTATTTCTTGCGAAAAAAAACCATTACCGAGACCAAGGCTAAGCTTGATAAATACTATGGGGACTCTGCACCATCGATTTCAATGGTAAAAAAGTGGTTTACTGAATTTCGTTGTGGCCGTACAAGCACTGAAGATGCCGAACGTCCTGGACGCCCAGTTGAGGTCTCTACACCCGAAACAATCGAAAAAATTCACGATATGGTGTTGGCCGACCGAAGATTGAAAGTGCGAGAGATTGTGGAAGCCGTAGGGATCTCGCATGGCTCAGTGGTTTCAATTTTGAATGATCACTTGGGTATGAGAAAGCTTTCCGCAAGATGGGTACCGCGTTTGCTCACAGTCGACCACAAACGCAATCGTGTAACAAATGGCAAAAATCCATGAATTGGGCTATGAATTGCTCCCTCATCCACCCTATTCTCCAGATTTGGCTCCGAGCGACTACTTCTTGTTCCCAAACCTGAAGAAATGGCTTGGTGGAAAAAGATTTGACTCCAATGATGAAGTCATCTCGCAAACAAAGGCCTATTTTGAGGACCTCGACAAATCATTTTTTTTGGAAGGGATAAAAAAATTGGAGAAGCGTTGGACAAAGTGTATAGAGCTTAAGGGAGACTACGTTGAAAAAAAAATTATTTTTTTATCAAAAAATCTGTGTTTTGATCCAAAAGTCACGAACTTATTGACCCGCCCTCGTAGCTGCGTTTGAGAAATGTCAAAAATTGTATGGGGAGTTTTAATTCAAACGTTTTCTACCATGGCCTGAAAACGCATTCACCTTACCGACAAGTGAAACATTCACTTCGAACGTATTCAACGATCAAAAGTTTTGAAATTGAGTGAAACGTTCACCCCGGCGTATTCTACGATAGGGGTGATAGATTCAAGTTTAAGATTCACAATCTGGTCAGCCCTTAAGTGCTGCAATGACGATGGCCTACGCCTTACCATCGCTCTCCGTCAATTCCTTTGATACCAATTCGGAACCCGTGTTAAGGGCACAGACTCGAAGCCCATCTAAAAGCGATTACTGATCTTAGGGTCAAAGCTGTACAGTAGCCATATAGGGAGAAATATGTAACATACGCCCTACACATTACCACAATTACAGAGAAGAAAGAAGTGTTGGAGAATGCAGAAAAATTAAATGTTAAGTAGGAACATTTTATGTACAACGTTCCTTTGTTGTTAAGTAATTTTAAATAGTTAATTTCGTTTCTCCAAGTTAAGCGGTTATTTTCTTTTACCAAACATACTGTAAGAGAACGAACTCTATGAACTGCAGCAAGATGTATATGTACTCATAATTCTAAAAGCCGAAAGCGAAGCACGTCCACTAACAATCCCGTCACACATCGTGCACATGGATAGCAATACACCGCTTCAGCACCTATTTCGAAAAGACAAGAATGATCCTTTTAAAAATCAAGCGACAGGTTTTCCAACAGTGCATAGTACTTACGAAAACTGAATACTCTTCACTTGTATAGTTTACGTTATGGCCTTTCTTTTCATGTTTACATTTATTTTTTATAATTGTATGTATATATATATTTTTTTATTTTTTTCCAACGATTTACAAGTACTAAAGTGTGTATACATGCAAACGTTTTTTTTTTTTTTTTTTTGTTATAACAAATGTTTGGTGTTATTGGTTATGCCTAAGCACAGGCACAGACTTGCTGGCCTATGGGTTAGGACGTCTTTATAATTTTATCTTTTGATCAAAATGTACAACATAATGAAAATGAAAAAACCTACCAAAAAACATGGACACCAGCAGCTGAAATCTGGTTTGGCCAATATTGCTCTGTATTTAATCGGCACTGTGTGTTTTGCGAACAAAAGGTTTAACAAAAAGTAAAAATTGGTTTAAAAAAATCATAATTTGTATTTCTTTATTTATTGGAAGCTTTTTACGAAGATTTCTTCTCTCAATCTCATGATTTTTTCTTTCCTTTTTTTTCTCAAATAATTTTTCTCAATTATATATTCGTTCTCTGTTGTGTTTTATTTCTTATTTAGTTCTTGTTGTTGTTGTTGTTGTTGTTATATTGAAGGGCGGGTGTGTTGTGGCAGACAAACAAGAAGAATCATGTTCTCCTTCTAGCGGCTGAACTCGGGCGCATCATCCTGGGTGATGTCACCATATTTCCAGATGGCCAAATGAGCTGCCAAAGCGCTTTGTTGAGCCTGAGAATATTGTTCCACAAGATCCTTGAGCTTACGTTCACGTCTCCTCTCAGCGAGTAATAGGCCATCGGCTACAAGACCTTTACCAATGTCAGCGTTGGTGACTGGATCGTGTAGGGTGGCTAGTGGGACGCCAGTAGATGGTCGCAACTCAATGTTAAGATGTACTTTACGGTTGAGCACATCTTGGGCAAAGCAACGTAATGCTTCATCCTTGTCCTCCCCATCGGCGGGCATGATGACCAAAGCAACTTGGTATTCTGTTGCGTAGGGTTTTTCGCTGGAAAATCCACTAGGCAAGTTAGCCAAGCGGGAGAAAGGCACATTCTAAACAAAATAGAAAAAGAAAAACAGAAAACAATTAAACAAAGTTAGACTAAGAAATGAGGAATAATTTTTGAATGAAAGTGTCCCTCTAGGCCATGTTGCTGGTTCTCCTAATTTAACCCCTCAACGGTCTATCGCAGTTACTACGAGCCTTCAATCACTGGTGCCAATAGCTACTGAAGCATTGTGACAAAAGAATATTGACACTGCCCATTCACATATCAGGAGTAGTGACCGGCTGTAAGGAAATCCGATCGCCCGAAAGCACGACGGCTGAGGTTTACTTTCACGATTGAAAGATGGTCAATCGTAAAACGAGCATCTTGAGAACATGGCCACTTGAGGATTTTTTTCTAGCAAACTTATGACTCATGCATTTTCTTTGAAACGAAAACGGATCTAAGGAGCTTGCATATTTATTTATTCAAGTACATACATACATATAAGCTTTATAGAGACTTACCTCTTTATTTCCGTAATCGATGTACAATACGGTAGCTGTACCATTATGGACACGTTCAACCTTCGCTCTGTACCACTCGTTATCAAGAGTGAATTGGGCAGCGCACAGATCATTACGTTTCGGCGTGTAGCTGCCAGCGACGGGTGGATTCGATTCAAATTCGGTGCGCAGTTTCGCCATAAGGTTATCCAACTTGGGAATAGCGTCGGCATTTTGAGCAAAGAAGTTAAGATCCGGATTAATTTCGGTAACAATAACCGTCTCGTAGTTGACCTTCCTTTCAACTACCTTCTCCTCCTTATCTTCTTCGGGTTTCTTCTCCTCCACAATTTCCTCTACATAGTTGGCCCAGATGTTCTTCTTAGCTGCCTTAGCACGATCTTCAGCTGACTTTAACGAACGATAATATTCAGACTTCTCAGCGCTAAAGTGCACCTCAGCTAAACCTTCCTCTACGAGGGCAACCGATAAATTCACATTACTATCGGTCCATAACCAACCAATGACACTGCTGCCGGCTTTATCGGTGGTCTCAATGTGGACACTCACATCACGCTGTAAGATACGATCGCGAGTAAAGGCAAGTGCCTCGTCACCGTAAGGTTCACCCTCCTGAGCAGGAACACCATTCAAAGCAGGACGTGATGAGCGTGGACAAGAGATACCCGCCAGCAAAAATGTCACTAGGCAGCTATCCTTGGGAATATAAATGCGAATACGTGATCCACTAGCAACGAATTCAACGATACCTTCAGTACGTAGTGCACGTTGCCATGATGGCAGATATTGTTGCTTAATGCGGGAATGTTCAGTGGTGAGGTCATTGATGCGCAGCACTGCGTTGTCTTTTCTGCCGTGCATACCTTTTTGGCCCTTAATTGCTTGCGCTTCGGCACTAAACAACTCATCGTAATGTGATGAGCGCTGATCATCATCTTGACGATAACGCACAACAGTGGCAAGACCCTTGCTAACCATGGCCTCAGCAATATTTTGACCTCCAATCGTTACTGTGTAACAGTATTTCTCAGGGAAATTATCACGAGCAGGCGAAATGTAATCAAGAGTACATTGAACTTTATGATTAATTAACTTTTTACGCAGGAATTCACGTGCCTCGAACATGAATGGAACCTCATACAGTGGACGGTAGTTTTTGCTACGTGGGGGAGCTTTAACCTCACCTCCATCGACACCACCGCGAGCGGTATCACGTGGCGGGCGGATACTAGACAAGAAAACTTTCTTAATCTGTCCATTGGCTAGTTTAACATTGATTGCATCTCCATTAAACACTTCCACAACGGTGCCAGTAAAGTCTTTTTCCTTTGAGTTGAAAGTGGGCGCCCGGGATTGATAGTCTTTCCACAAATGTAGACGATTTTCCTTGGCTTGGCGTTCAGCAGCTCGAAGTTTATCAGCACCTGTAAAGAATTTAAATTCAAAATTAATTATTTTAATTTTAACGCTGTTATCAAGGTTAAAAGAAGCTTCTATATACATATATTGTAGGCGGGGTGAAATGATGTCGAAAGCTTACAAAAGGCAAGCACTAACATCTTGGATTTCCGACAGTTTTTTCTAGCACCATGGTTCAGATATCTACGTAGAGGTTAATCGTAGAATATCAGATATATAAGTGCATAAGAGATGAAATCAATATTACGTTTGACGAAGAAGTCTAGAGATAACCTAAACTCGGTGGCCTTTCAAATGGTTAAATATGTAGACGGGGTGAAAATACGCTCATGCAATATCTTAGCATAAACGCTTGGTGACCGTCGTTTCTCTAGCAACCTTCGTAGAAAATCAAAGAATATGTAAATCCTAAGATTTTGAATTAGATTGCATAAAAATTTTACAGTGAATATACATTTTGCCAGCTTTGTTTTTAAAGGGCGCCTGTAGGCGGGATGAAAATATGCCCACACCACTATTTTAGCATGAACACTTGGTGTCCGTCGTTTTTCTAGCAGCCTTCGTAGAAAACCAAAGAAAAAAGTGATTCTATGACTTTGAATTAGATTGCAGTCTACTCTTTGGTAAATTTATTCCTCAGTTTCATAGGAAATACGTTCATGGCATGATTTCAAGCTCTCAAATTGTTTGATAAGGGTTTTGTTGACAGTACGTTATTATGCGCATGCAATGTAAATGCATGAGCACTTCGGATTCTGTCATTTTTCTGGGCAGTTTGTTCACAGTCAATAAACATTTTTCGTTCAGTAACTAAATCGTACTGCCTGACTTACAAGACAAAACAGAGCACATTAAACTTCAAAGAAAATTTACTCCGTACTTACCGCCCTTCATAACTGCCATACTCCAGTCGACACACTTGGCCAGACCGTCTCTCAAAAGTGCTTCAGCAATATTACCCTTGTGGTAAATGATGGTTCCAATAAAATTCGAATTGTTTACCGATTCCAATCGAATTTCAACTTCACGCTGCAGTAGACGGGACTCCACAAAGTAACGTGCCTGATCGGCAAATGGAATCTTTACACTTAAATCAGGTTTACCCTCTGCATCGAGTTTAACACCCGGACAACGAATACCGGAAATCATGAGTGTAATGTAGTGGAATTCAGGCAGCAGGAAAGCGCGGATAGTAGATCCATCGCGAACATGTTCAATGATAGCCTTTACTGGCTTACCACCATACATTTCGACAATGTGGGCAGGATTTTCTTGGGTCCATTTAATAAATCGGACATGTTCAAATGCAGGACTATTACTCCATTTACCACGACCAACAAACTTGGCATTGTCTTCAAGTTCAATTAAACGCTCGGGTGTTTGACGTCCCTCACGGCGTACACTGACCAAACCTTCATATACCATAACCTCAACGATATTTTCTCCTGTTTGCTGGTCTTTACCCAACCAAACGTTTCCATATTCGCGGGTTGTATTTACAGCCTTCTCGAATGTAAACCAAACTTCTTCACCAATCAGTTTCTTTCTCAGGAATTCACGTGATTCCCATGCCCATGGTTCATCCTTCGTTTCATCACTAAATAAATTAAATTTTAATTAATTACCATGACCTACTTGATAAAACATTAAAAATAAAACTCACCCTCCAGCTCCAGGCCTTCTGGCGAGTTTTGGTGCCAACACATGGGAAAAAGTGATTTGTTTCTCTGGTGGTGGAGCACCTTTAGCTGCGCGGATAATAACAGTATCGCCGGAAAGAACCTACAATTAAAATCGATTAAAAATATAAATTATTTTCCATTTGTTCAAGATTAAAAAGGACAAAATAAAATTCACCGGCACAAAATATAAGACCAAGCCGCATGGCTACTTCATTGAAAAGAAAGTTTAAGGTTAACGAGAATCACGTGTTTCTATTCAAATGTCAAATTCAACTCTGAAACGATGCGATACAGAAGGAAAATTACTCTATACTCCTCTCGCTCTATTGATTGTGTGGTGAGTATTAAACTAATCCCTGTATTTCGGTTAAGGGTGCGAGCCTACTACACAAAGCAAATATGCAAAGTAACATCTGTCTGTCTCCTCTGTGTGAAAATAAGACCGGGCTGATTTTATTTACTTTCATTAAAGGCAGCAGCTCTCTTATCTCCCTCCTCCATCGGACGCGCTATGAGCAAACATTTTAAGGGTAACAAAATCCCTTGTGCGCGCGCTATTTATATATAAAAATAAGCTGCATAGTTGACCATGTGATGATCAATCAGAAAATGCTTTGGGGCTTCACAGCAGCTCGAATTGGACGTTGAATTTGCCGGAAAAATTGTTTTTTTTTCTAACGGGACCTATTTTCAGATCGGCGTCTGTGTTAACAAACAAAATTGCCGCATCTGGGGATCAGAAAACACACGCATGATTGCCGAGAGAAGTGGCGATTTTGGAAGAGCCATGACAAGCGAATTTTCGCGGACTGAAATTAAAGACAAGCACTCGGACAACCTATAGTTTCAAATCGATAGCACGCTACGCCACACAGCTCATCAAACAATCGGTCTTTTCCGCGCTAAGTTCGGTTATCATGTTATCAGCCATCTGGGCGATTTTAATTGGCCGCTTGGCTGCATTGAAGTTGCGATTTGTTGTGCCCTTTTCTTCGTGGGATGTCCCTTAACCTCGATATAAGGCGGATATCCCAGAAACGACTTGAGCCCATAAAGTGAATGCAACCAAAGTTGTGGTAGAGTCAGACACAATCAACAAAGTTGTGGAAAATTGTGTGACAGGGATGCCCTACCGCGAGGCCAGCCGAGGCAACCACATGAATGGAATCGTATTTCTTAACTAATGGGAATGTTCTGAGAAAAGTAACAATGGAACACTTTTAGAAGACTTTTCTCTGCGGAGTGCAAGAAGCAGGCTTTAATGCGTCATTCGACTCTGGGCTTATTTTGCGTTGTCTCATAAGTTTCTGAGTTATCGCACGTTGCGAATATTAATTATCATTCTCACTTCGATGACGCCCTTCATCAATTGCCTAAAATTCGAACCTAGATTGAAGAAAATACTGCGGAAATGCAATAACCTTTCAAGGATGACACACAGTTTGGTGCGGCTTTAAGTAATTGCCAGGCCTTACTTGTTCGAATATGATAAGGAAAAAATTCTGATTTGTACCGCAGCAACTTGAGAAACTATTTATGGCCCGAATTGAAATGAACTTGAGAAACATTCACTTCTAACAAGACAGAGTTACTATATATGCCGACGCAATCGATTTTTTAAAGGGAAGGTTCGGAAATGACGCTACTTTGTGTAACGGACTCATGATTTGGCCTACAGGATCGTCTGACCTTTGCTCCTCAGTTAACCAAAGCATAAAAAGCCAATGTTCGGGCCGATATTCATTTGATTACCCATGAAATGAGCCGAACAGCAATCGAAAATTTAAATAACAGTTTATTGTCTCTAAAGCATATATAGGTGCCCACACGGCCGTGTATATATTTTACGTATATTTGCATTTAATCAAGTAAGCAACAGTACAGCTCAAAGATTTTTATTTTTATTTTTAAAATGTGCACACGTTTTTTGGATCACCCTATATCACCTTGATCAAAAAATTCCCGGAATAACCACCATGTGGCACTCCCATTGTTCCGATTTGAGTTCTGTGTTTTTTGTTAAGTTTGTACATCTGTTGTTGATATTCCCTCTAAAACTTAGCGTCATAGCTTGACATTTGCAAAAGTTACGTAGCCAAGAGTACATCTATCTCTGTGTGTGGCGATTTTTTACAATTTTAGAAATGGATTTAAATTTGCAACAGCGAACTTGTACTAAATTTTGCGTAAAAAACGGATTTAATGGTGCGGGAACGTTGGAAATGTTGGAATAGTGTTTCGGCAACGATTCTCTAAAGAAAACGGTCGTTTACTAGTGGCACGAGCCACTCAGTTGTCGTGAGTCAAACGAAGATCTCAGTGGCAGACCATCGATATCGCAGCAAAGTTGGTGCCAAAAGACCGTCGCACTGTGCCATCATTATTCGTACACAGAGATAGATGTACTCTTGGCTACGTAACTTTTGCAAATTTTAAGCTATGACGCTAAGATTTAGAGGGAATATCAACAACAGATGTACCAACTTAACAAAAAAAAAAACAGAATCGAAACAATGGGAGCGCCACACGTTGGTTATTCCGGGAACTTTCTGATCAAGGTAGTATATGCAGTCCTTCGAGCCATAAAGATTTCCCATCCCTTTATGACATTAAACAAGTTTCTGCATGTTTCTTAAGGGAAAGTCTGGTTTTGTTATCTTGGCTTTTTGTTCAATACAAATAGGCAGTAAGTCTTAGATCTGTACCGTGCCTATCGGACTAGGAATACCCAGATGTTGCGGCAAAATACGACTTCTTTAGTGGCAAAGAACACCACAATTTTATAAGAGAAGACTAGTTCTTTTTAAGGGATATGATGAAACCCTATCACCTTCTCGCAACTGTCCTACCGACTTTATAATTGATAATCCGGGTAGTAACCAGAAGAGTTGGCAGTACGCTTTATAGCCTGGAAAAGCTATATAGACGCGGGTTAACTTTTGATAAGACATTTAGAGCAGGAGATAACAATTGTGTAGCAATGTATACACATGCATAGATAATTATCGACCATTCGTTCAAGAGTTTGAAGAAGAAATGATGATAGCCGCGTTTTATTGGCAGGTCAGTAACCAGCACAATAAAATTTAACATTGCAAACAAATCGAATGCTGGCGATAAATAAGCCAGCATTGAGTGCTGCCGATAGTTTTAAAAATTTTGAAATGAAGATGGCGCAAAATATGCTATAAGAATTAATTTTGTTTTATAAAGGTTGGTGGATTCGACGTTTCACATGTTTTTGTTCGTGTTTAGAAAAAAAAACAATGGAAAAAAAGTAAACAAATGAATTATTAAAATGTTTTTTGCAATCGTCATCGCTGTAGGCCTCAATGGTTTCTGTAAAGTTAGAAACACTTACATGCGTTTCCTCTTCTATTGAAGAGTCAACGGAGCTGTTCATTTCCAAGCTTAAAGACCTTTCTCCACTGCAAGACGGTGAATCTAGAAATTGTAAAACGAGCTGTGAAAGAAAACAAGCCATAAATAACGACTTGAACCTGTAGTGTTTCCTTATCCATTTTAATTTGTTTATTTGAAAATTGAATTTCTTTTGTTTACTTTTTCGCAAGAAAAACAGATTTTCTTTTGACAACTGATTTTGATATTTCTTATACCAGTGGTACCAACTTTAAAATATAAAACAAATTTACGTTTGGAGTGAGATAAATTGTTTTATTGGCATTGAATGCTGAGCTACCTGCCAATAAAATGCAGCTGACATATGAGAACTCTCGGTTTTACATGAGTACATTCATCAGCTTTGTTTATCTTTTTACCAAAACAAATAAATACACGTATATCAGATCTAGCAATGTTCGGGTTCTTTTGCTGACTATACGGCTGATTCTACGTTTTTTGCTGACTATAAAAGCGAAATAAAGGAGTTTTTTTTGTAACATACATCGTAGAATTGAATCTCTGGTGTAATAATCGATGAACCTAACCACTGCACACGCCGGTAACTCCCAAATACATCGCTACAAGAAAACCGGTTGACCATCAAGAAGAAATGGAGGTTGGAAAACTTCAGGCTGGACGTCCAAACTTCTTAACAACTCGATAAAATGAAGTGAGATTGAGACAGAAAAAATAAACAGTCTTCAAGTTAACCCTTGTTGATTGTATTTGGTGCAACAACTGGTACCCAATATAACCATGAGTGTTCTACTTTCATTTTAATCAAATCAACAAGCTAATTTACAAAAATTTACGTAGGTAAGTAACTGTACAATTTTCGTGCAATGAATGACTCTTCCCCCCAGCAATTCTTCTTACCAATTTCTCTAAAATTTTTATTTATTGCAACCCACTCACACCACAACATTTCAAAACAAAACCTATCTTCTCCAAAGCTCATTCAAGTCCTTATCATTTAATGTTGCTAACGGCTAAAACAAATATCTGTATAAATTAGCATGACCGACAGTCGTTGATGAGTGGTAAACAACGACACTGTAATAAAAAAAAAATTAAAAAGAAAAGAAAAACAAAAAAAGGTGACTGACACACTGTCGCTAGCTGTGCCGCACCCCTTCCATCTTGTTCGGTTTTGTTTTCCATTTAAAACAGTTCAAAATGCCGGCCGCATGTTTTAACTACTTAAACAATCGTATGCGCTACGTCACCACAATCTTAGCCAGTTCTTGTCTTATCTTATCAAACAAAAATGGAAACCAATTCATTTTGAAAAGCTAGAAGCAAACACAACAAGCGAACTAATGATCGGAGAAATTCATTTATGCGAATCGAAAACAAGAGAAGAAAACACTATGGCCAACGTGGAATTGTAAACGTTACTCGATTGCCAATATAGCAACAGTGTCTTGTGCTTGTGCTTGTGATTGTACTGACAACGTGGAAAAAGAGCACCACATTTCGAGTGGGGGGAATTAAATTCTATTTTTATTCAAAAAAAAAAACAAAAAAGAAAATAAAAACTTGTTTAGATAGCTTTGCCTATATCTGTGTAGTCTACAAACTGTAGTAGTTAGTCGTGTCAGCAAAATTGGTAAGAAAAAACATACTGAACGCTAAAGAAGTAACCAAACATGTTGAGACAAGACAAGAATTAAGCATCACTACGGAGTAGTAGTAGTTGCGCGCGTCGACGAATCCAACACTTGACCCATAAATTATATTCGTGTTCAGATTTACCAATTTGTAATAACAACACCAACTAGAATGAGTGAGAGGGCTACCTTGAATTCATTTGCTTACTAATGGGGTGATGCGTTTAATGATCGTGAAAGTTTCGAAAGACGGCCAGCCAGCCATTCCTTTCAAATAAATTACAAGAACAATTCCTTTAAAAAAAAAAAACATCAGCTTATTTGGTAATTTGAAAGTTTGATTATGGTTTTCGTTTCGACATGTATTGCTTCGTTCTCATCAAAGGTAAATTGAATTTTACCTCGTGTCTTTGAAGACGATTGCACTTCGTAGAGTACAAAGTTCTTGAAGAATTTGTGTCATTGAGTTTTCTTTTGTAGGCTACTTAAGGCCTTTCACCAAACAATTAAGAGAGAATGTGGCTTTAATTACAATAACAGTAAATGGATAGTGATTGAAAAGATTTCAAATAAAAATGAAAATAGAATTTTTAAGAAAGTTACAACTCGCTTTAAAAATAGACATACGAGTCAAGGAGAATTGTGCTTTACAATTCAAATCGTAGCGTCTTTCTATCACCAGCTACAATTTAGAAACTGTAGAATGGTGATTTTTAAACGCTCACAAATTATAACCCTATCTAATATTGGTTCTATAACTTAATTCGTGCGGTTTGCTAAGAGATGACGTAACTTGTATTATTCCATTGGAACATGCGTTGGAAAGCTACTGTCATTGTACGTCATTTCAGTATATGTCATTCATTTGAAGCGTAAACAACAATAATTTTTTTTCACTCAAATACGAGGGCGGGTCAATAAGTCCGTAACTTTTTGAATTTCTGACCTCTTTACTGAAACAGCAACACTGCTCCTGTCAACAGGCATCTGTCAGTTGACTCCTGTCAAAATTTAAACTTGCTGCGTCAGTTAGTTTGTGTTTGACAGCTATTTTTATCAGACTACTCACTAATTTGAGGAGAAAATGGAAAAAAGTGAATTTCGTGTGCTTATTAAGCATTATTTCTTGCGAAAAAAAACCATTACCGAGACCAAGGCTAAGCTTGATAAATACTATGGGGACTCTGCACCATCGATTTCAATGGTAAAAAAGTGGTTTACTGAATTTCGTTGTGGCCGTACAAGCACTGAAGATGCCGAACGTCCTGGACGCCCAGTTGAGGTCTCTACACCCGAAACAATCGAAAAAATTCACGATATGGTGTTGGCCGACCGAAGATTGAAAGTGCGAGAGATTGTGGAAGCCGTAGGGATCTCGCATGGCTCAGTGGTTTCAATTTTGAATGATCACTTGGGCATGAGAAAGCTTTCCGCAAGATGGGTGCCGCGTTTGCTCACAGTCGACCACAAACGCAATCGTGTAACAACTTCACAGGAAGGTTTGGCGTTGTTTAATCGCAATATGGAGGAGTTTTTGCGCCGTTTTGTAACCGTGGACGAAACATGGATCCATCACAACACACCAGAGAACAAACAACAGTCAAAACAGTGGGTTTCTAAGGGTGAATCGGCGCAAAAGAAGACCAAGGTGGGTTTGTCAGCCAATAAAGTTATGGCGACTGTTTTTTGGGATGCACGCGGGATAATCCACATTGACTACCTTCAAAAGGGAAGAACAATCAATGGGGAATATTATGCCAACTTTTTGGACCGATTCAATGACGATTTGAAAAAAAACGACCTCATTTGGCCAAAAGTTCTTTTCCACCAAGACAATGCAAGGGTGCACACATGTGCAGTTGCCATGGCAAAAATCCATGAATTGGGCTATGAATTGCTCCCTCATCCACCCTATTCTCCAGATTTGGCTCCGAGCGACTACTTCTTGTTCCCAAACCTGAAGAAATGGCTTGGTGGAAAAAGATTTGACTCCAATGATGAAGTCATCTCGCAAACAAAGGCCTATTTTGAGGACCTCGACAAATCATTTTTTTTGGAAGGGATAAAAAAATTGGAGAAGCGTTGGACAAAGTGTATAGAGCTCAAGGGAGACTACGTTGAAATATAAAATTATTTTTTTATCAAAAAATCTGTGTTTTAATGCAAAAGTCACGGACTTATTGACCCACCCTCGTATGTCGAACTTTGTGCCTGAAAAAGTGTTTTTGCGGGGAGTTCTTCTTCATTACTTTAATATGAAGATAACTGCTGCCGAAAGTCATCGTATTTTGGTGGAAGTTTATGGTGAGCATGCGCTAGCTGAGCGAACGTGCCAAAAGTGGTTTGCACGATTTAAAAGTGGTGATTTTGGCTTGGAAAACGATGAACGTCCTGGGCAGCCAAAAAAGTTTGAAGATGAAGAACTGGATTAGAAGCACTACTCTATGAAGATTGTTGCCAAACACAAGAAGAGCTCGCAGAATCTTTGGGTATCACTCAAGCAGCCATTTCAAAACGTTTAAAAGCAGCTGGATATATTCAAAAGCAAGGAAATTGGGTTCCACATGAACTCAAGCCGAGAGACGTCGAAAGGCGGTTTTGCATGTCCGAAATGCTGCTGGAACGCCACAAAAGGAAGTCATTACTGGTGATGAAAAATGGATCCATTACGACAACCCCAAGCGCAAAAAAATCATATGTGAAACCCGGCCAATCAGCCAAATCAACGGCAAAGCCGAATATCCATGGCGCGAAAGTAATGCTCTGTATTTGGTGGGATCAGATGGGTGTGCTGTATTATGAGCTGCTAAAACTGGGTGAAATCATCAATGGACACCTCTATCGAGCACAATTAATCCGTTTGAAGAGAGCAGTAGCCGAAAAACCCCCGGAATATGCGACCAGACACGAGGCAATAATTTTCCATCATAACAACGCTCAGCCCCACGTTGCTATTCCGGTTAAGAACTATTTGGAAAACAGTGGATGGGAAGTCTGGAAGCCCAGACCTTGCCCCTTCTGACTACCATTTGTTCCGGTCGATGCAGAACGCCCTCACTGAAATACGGTTCACATCAGAGCAGAATATCAAAAATTGGCTTGATTCATTCTTGGCTGCCAAGCCGGGGCAGTTCTTTTGAGATGGGATCCACAAATTGCCAGAAAGATGGGAAAAAGTCATAGCTTCAGATGGGCAATACTTTGAATAATATTATTATTGAAAAAAAACCGCACGAATTAAGTTATATACCCAATATAAAATCTATGTTGAACTTTGAAAGCCAAAACCTGATTTTCCTGTATACATCTTGCATCTAGTGAACTCTCGCTTTCTACTGTGACAATCAGTTTCGTGATACAAAAGTTTCCGTAGTCCAATTCGAAGTTTTATCGACGCATTTCCAAAAAAGAAATTTTACGAAATCTTAAGAATCAAAGTCACTCAGTATTGCTGAGGTCCAAATCGAATATTCCCTAATATATTGGTCCATACAAGAGAATCTTTAAAACCGGCTGCTGAAGAACTGATTTATGTTACCCAGTTACCAAAAGAACGTTTTTAGCCTCATTCAACTTTTGACTTAGGGAGGTTCTGGCATATGTGCAAAACCATTAATTTTTTTTAATCATTTTGGACCGTAGCGCATGAAAAAACAAAGAAAGATTTTTTCGAAACAGCTGAACAACCTTAATAGTAACTTTTTTTTTACATCTACAGGCTTAAAACAAGAACAACTTCTTCCCATCTTCAATTAACTAACGACGAACGTTTGTAGCCATAGACTTTTTAAGACGATGAAGATTAAAAGTATGCGAACAGCAATTGACTGGAAAAAAGAACATTTCGGAGAGGGGCTTTACCACTTTGCGACTGGAAGAGGCCAATCGCATAAGAACAATTGAATAGTTTTACAAATCGCTTTAGAAATCAATTAATGTTTATATATGGACCTATAACTGTTGTACTCCGAGCAATGTAGAAATATTGGGTGACCCATATTTTTAATCAGAAAGTTTTTTTTTTTTTTGTTAATTCATAAAGTATATAGATTGGGGTTATGTATGGAATAGCACAACGGATAAATGGCCGCCACGGCTTTGGTGGCAAGTACGTACTCTGTTATTGAAATTTTCTACGACCGTTTCGCCTAAATGTGGCTGAATTTCATTAATACACCTCCCAATTTCCTCTTTCAAAGCGTTGGAGATCGTGGGCTTGTTTGCATAGACCTTTGACTTCAAAAAACCCCAAAGAAAAAAGTTCAATGGCGTTAAATCGCAAGATCTGGATGGCCAATTACACGATTAAGAATGTGGTACCGTCTTGTGAAAACCACATGTCGATCACATGCATATCTTTTAATTTAGGCACTGGCCTATCATGTCACGATAACGAACACCATTACTTGTTACTGCCTGAGAAACCGCATTTTCGAAGAAGAATGGTCCGACTTGTGACAGACACCCAGAGTGTTTAAGATAACTAATTGATCAGTCTCTCTGAATTTTTAAATTATTCTCTTCACAGTTGATGGTTTTAAATCACTATGACGGCCATATTTTGTACGAAAATTGCGGACTGTAGCTGACAAACCTTCATTATTTTTAAAATATTGCTCAGCAATTAAAATGCGATGCTCTTTCGTACAGCGCTCCATTTTACTAACCCCGAAATGTCAGCTGTCAAATTGTTATCTTTTTTTCCATTGTCATCACTGTACTATTAAATGGCACAATATTCAAATTTGGAGTGAATTATGGGACACCCTTTATATGCATCATCACTATACCCAATAAAAGGTCGTCTCAGCCATTCAACACCGAATGAAACTACGTGTGCTCGAGCTTTGACACCTGCAACACAATTTGTTTCTTTGGAGAACGAAGGTTAACTTTATACAAGCTGATAACCAAGATCTGCTGAATGAAAGTCATATGTCAATAGATGTAGATGACATTTTTTCTAATACAATCGCTAGTCATTCATATTTCATTGAGTATCAGTCACACGATTTTTGGAGGATTGTTTACAAAGTCATTTGATTTTCAATGCCGCACAAAATGTTTTATGAAAAAGCGGCATTAATGCTTCAGAAACAACTTTTCTCTTTTTTTGTGGCGACAACTGCGATATCAAAAGTAACATTCTGACAACATTTTATAAGTGGAATTAGAGTTACAAATCAGCCGAAGCAAGCTCGAATATCTGCATTTCCTCTTTTCAGAACTCACAAGCCCAAATACCTTCAATACCGTGGATAGGTATTAATGAGAATTCCGGGAGCAAAATAGAAAGAAACGAAAGAGTGGAAATTGGGCTTATGAATCCAAGACCAAGTACGATGAGGAAGTTGTGATTGGGTTTGACATTCTACGAAGCAAAGTTTCTTATTGAAACTTATTGTGGCCACCACAAAGATTGGAAATGGTTTGATATCGTGTTTAATGTGCCTATTTCTGAGAAAGCAATCTCATTTGTACCTGTGTCAAGGTACGAGGGCGGGTCAATAAGTCAGTGACTTTTGGATTAAAACACAGATTTTTTGATAAAAAAATAATTTTATTTTTCAACGTAGTCTCCCTTGAGCTCTATACACTTTGTCCAACGCTTCTCCAATTTTTTTATCCCTTCCAAAAAAAATGATTTGTCGAGGTCCTCAAAATAGGCCTTTGTTTGCGAGATGACTTCATCATTGGAGTCAAATCTTTTTCCACCAAGCCATTTCTTCAGGTTTGGGAACAAGAAGTAGTCGCTCGGAGCCAAATCTGGAGAATAGGGTGGATGAGGGAGCAATTCATAGCCCAATTCATGGATTTTTGCCATTTGTTACACGATTGCGTTTGTGGTCGACTGTGAGCAAACGCGGCATCTTGCGGAAAGCTTTCTCATGCCCAAGTGATCATTCAAAATTGAAACCACTGAGCCATGCGAGATCCCTACGGCTTCCACAATCTCTCGCACTTTCAATCTTCGGTCGGCCAACACCATATCGTGAATTTTTTCGATTGTTTCGGGTGTAGAGACCTCAACTGGGCGTCCAGGACGTTCGGCATCTTCAGTGCTTGTACGGCCACAACGAAATTCAGTAAACCACTTTTTTACCATTGAAATCGATGGTGCAGAGTCCCCATAGTATTTATCAAGCTTAGCCTTGGTCTCGGTAATGGTTTTTTTTCGCAAGAAATAATGCTTAATAAGCACACGAAATTCACTTTTTTCCATTTTCTCCTCAAATTAGTGAGTAGTCTGATAAAAATAGCTGTCAAACACAAACTAACTGACGCAGCAAGTTTAAATTTTGACAGGAGTCAACTGACAGATGCCTGTTGACAGGAGCAGTGTTGCTGTTTCAGTAAAGAGGTCAGAAATTCAAAAAGTCACGGACTTATTGACCCGCCCTCGTATCTTGAGTTAATGAGTGGTTTTCAAATTGACCTTAGTTTAACTAGAAATTGGTCTGACTTTTAACAAGTTAAAGACATTAAAAAAAACTGCAAAGCTTGCCACAAAGTTTCTACATCGCATGATTTTCACGGCGGCGAATTTACGTTGCAGAGCGTAAAATAGTTCGCACATCAAACTTCTCTCGCTAACCTTCCCTCATTGCGCAGACTATATAAGGATCAACGACGACGCCTCACTACAATGCATATTTACCAGTTGCTTTTTGTACATGTAATGCTGCCCTTTAAAAAAAAACAGGGAAGGAGGAATACCCAACCGGAGTATGTTATGCGCTTTGCATGGTCTCAAGATTCTAGAACGGATTAGCGATGGAGCTCACTGTTTGACCGAGTGATGTAAAGGAAAAAAAAATGTTAGTGTTTGAGGTGATATCATTCAATATCAGAGTACATTAACATACTATGGTCATATCTGATTACCCAAAATGGCAGTACACCGCCGTGACCACAGCGATCTTGTGAAAATCGCGTTTATATAGAACCCTCAACGGATGTTGATTACGACTAGTACGATAAAATCGAAATGTTAAGCTACATTAGTTGGTAGTGGACAAAATGAACTACTCTGAAGCGAGTTTTGATAAAAACACGATCACACAGCTTATAGGAAAAGGCTTTGTAAGCAAATTGTTGTCAAAAGGTTGTTTAAGAACTGAATTAGCTCAAACTTGCAAGCGAAAGCGTAAAATGTTGCCATCACCCCGACGACAGATTGAAGTGTAGACGTATTCAAAATTAGCGACCAACTAATGTCAGCAACTACGACCTGCAAGAAGGCATTGAGCAACTGGAAAGCGACATTTTTTTGGTGCGATTTTAATGACCTAAATAATAAAATATCAAGGGTGGAAGTACTTTTCATCGGTGTGGATTTACACGGACACCGGGAAGAATCGAACTATGAATACGAAATGTGTCACGAAGGAAAGATATACTAGGCTTATGCCAATCATACAGTCCTATTATACTAAATACGTTATTTCATACAGCATTTAATTAAACGTGTAGATAACCATTTAAGAAATAACGCGAAACAGCAATTTAAAATTATATTAAACAAACCAGTAGCAAGTGCTACTACTTTCGGCGGCAGATTTTTTCGCGAAAAAGCCAGAGAAGAACTAACGAAAAGCAGCGTCAGTAGGAAAAACAAATTGGCAGCACCAAGAAATCCAAGTTGAAATTGGAGCAAGACCACGTGAAAAAACAGTAGAGGCATTGTATGGGGAACTAGAAGAGATACCTTCAAAACCTTCAAGCAGGCGTCAAGCAGTAGAGAAGGAAAGTATCGAAGAACCTTTAAACGACCTAATATGTACAAGATTGTGCTATACCTACTTATTTAACGGAGACATTAATGTTTGCAATAGATGGAAAGAGTATTTAATGCTTTGCTAAACTAAACATTTTCGTGGAGTTTATTTCCTCGGGTTGTTGCACACAAAAAACAGCTTTCAGAACAGACAGAATAAACGTGGACGTGCAAATACAGTCGGACCAGATAACATAGCCTATATAGTATGGGCGACAATCAGAACTCTTGGATTGAAATGTTACTAGGAATCGAATTTACCCGAGACATTTGTACATATGAGTGACGTCATAAAAAAAAAGTTAAATGCGCGTCGGAAATAAGCGGAGAATTTCAAATGAAAATTGGAGTACCCCTTGTCTTCTTTTCGAAGAAAAGCATTGCTATAAGCCACGTCGTTACAGTTCATCAAGCAACTCCAAATAATTGGAGAAAGGTGGTAGAATACAAGGGGTTACGAATTAGTCGTTCCAAAACCTAATATCTGCATGGTCGATTTTCCAAAGCAGCAAATCCAATTCCTGACATTTCCAGAACGTTTCAGCATGAGAACAGTTTTAATTTATTGGCTCTGCCGTTAACCACCACTCTGGAAAATGTTGTCTCATAAAAATGCACCTTAAAATTAAACATTTGTTCGATCCCACAAGCAAAAGAAGCTTAAAATCTAACCATTAAAAAAAGGCAGCAAGACAAATAATTGGATCACGCAAACAAACTACAACACTATTGGCCTCCCTAACCAGGTCATTAAAATTAATAATTGAAGAAGGAGAAGACCTTGAATTAACTTATAAAACTTAACCTTATCCAGAGAACCTTTTTAATATCATATTTTAGTCTCAATCGCACCTCAGCTTGCTCCATATGTATATATCTAGAAAAACTCAAGGTACCACAACACGTCAGGAAAAACTTGAAACTTTTGCCCAACCCAATTGATACAGAAGTCGTTTTAGAAACCTATTACGCGCGAGAACCCTGTGAAAACGAAAACTAATAAAAAAGACAATAAAACACTTGAACTTTGATTTACCAGAACGTGTTCCATATATACACATATTATATGTTGTGGCTGGTAGCTTAACGACAATTTAATATACCAATTACAATTGAATTACAACAATTTTAAAATAAAAGTGAGAGGAGGTGTCGTAACAGACTTTATCCCTAAATCGATAGTACGAATATAATACAAACTGTAACAGCTGGAACACAAGCATATGCCTCGGAAAATTGACACCTAATCCTCATTATTAAATTTAATGTTGGTCAATATTTTCTCGCACAGCTATCTAATCAGTCGATAAATATGTATATTCTCCTACACCAAGTGTCTATTCAAATATTTACCTAGAACTTCTGAGAAGAGTATGGTTCTTAGTTAGCAGCTCAAAAACAACACAATTACTCATTTGTTATGTGTGTGCCATTGAAATGTACTTCGGAATCATACAAATTACAAATTAACATTAACAATGTCACATTGTAAGTAGCAACTGTGACCATATTCTATTCAAACAGTAGAAAATTCAAACTAAGAAGAACCAAATCTACTTAATCCCATTAAGTCACCGCATATTAACTTAAGAAAAAAAAAAACAAAAAATCGGAAATAGTAAAGAGAAAATAACAAAACAACAAGCAACAAACTAATCGCAGTATTATATCGCCTTAAACGAAGCCATTGTTGTAAGAGGAATCGCTTCCATAACTGATTGCGAAGAAACATTGCATAAAATCTCGGTAAATTTTGTGCCACAAAACAAAGGACAAAGAAATAATGCAAACAACGCTCATGTAGTCTTGTGCTCTTGCATTAACTCATATTTGTTTGTAGTCATAGTAGGTATTCGTACTTTCGAATGTTCCCTTTCTCCTACATACAAAGTATGTACAAATGTTATATCGGCATAAAATGACTATGTGGCACAAGATACAAGCCTAACTGGCAACCATCACCTTAGTAGCGTCATTCTAGAGATGGGGGCACCCACCTATACTATACAAATCATCATAGTATCGTCGTCGTCGTCGTCGTCATCGTCTTCATCGTGGTTGTTGTACCCCCAAGATAGTCGTTGCGTTTGCAACAAAACTTGTCCAACAGGTTGTGAGAATGGAAATCAAACAAGGAGCACAAAGTAAAACACGAAAACCGATTGAAATGCATTTCGAAATCTATAAAAGAAATCCCTTTCGAATGCAAGCGCTTCCAATGTAATGTGTAATAATAAACTCCACATCTAACCTACAGACCAAAGATCAACCGCATGTACGAATAGTCATGCCAGTACCCAGCCAATATATGTATATAATCGATTTATTGCTGAATTCATTAAAAATTATCACAAAATTTGAAAAAAAAAAAAAAAAAAAAAAAAAAAAAAGCCGCTTCGGCAGATACGAGATTGGTAGAAAGTTTATCAACATCACGACCGCCATCAGCATGCAGTGGCAGCAATGACACGTTACACGAAACCCAGAAAGAAAATCAATTTTTTTTTTTTTATTTCGCTTCTCAGACGATGACCACCGTCCACCGTCCACAGTCAACCGACCAACGCTGCGTGGCACACAGGAATTGCTTCCAATTTTGATTAATCAAAAGCAGAATTGAGTCGCCATACATATATACTTTACATATATATGTGCACAAACAAGTATATATTCTATTCCGCTTTTTCTTTTAATGATTTCTATAAATAATTGAATTGCTAGCACAGACATTTAGACATTTGAGATCTCCATCCAGGCGTCTTCAATAAACTTTTGCTTCCACCGCAACCACGCTAACAACTATCACCCAAAACTCTCCTTTCCAAATAGAAAATAAATAATTTTCAACAAACTGTACAACTTTAATTCATAATTTTCGAGAAAAGGCAAATCAACGAGGAGTGGTACGCCACAGGAAAAGAGAAAAAAAAAAAACACGCACGGGCCTGGCAGTCAAAAATGAAAAGAAAAAAAAATTTTTTTAGGTTATGTGTGAATCTGCCAAGTTGGCAGCTTCGTGGAAGTTTTTCTTCAGCACCAGCGCCCACTTTTTTCACATGTCCAACCGACTCCGAGCATTTTCAAGAGTTTCTCCTCGAATTGGAATAAAAATTTTGGAATTTTTACCCGAAATTCAAGTGAAATATGGAGAATTTTTGAGATAATTACCTGCTTGACGATTCCCTTGCGAACTTGCGGTGGCGGATTTGCAGGAGCAGCGGCTGATGGTTGAGCACTCATTTTACTTTTCTCGTCGGAATTCTTTGTATGGATTTGGGCTGTTTTATTTTCTGGTTTGAAATTGAATTGAATTAATCCAGCAGAGATCCGGGACGATTTTCTTTTCTTTTTTTTCTTTCAACTACTTGAGTTTTCAATGTGGAATTCTCACACGCGATTCTGATCTGCGGACAACGACTCTCGCTCGGGTAAATTAAAAAAATAAATGAAATAGTGAACTGTCCCTAGTGAGTTGACTTGCTAGGCGATGTAGAGGGTTGGTGTATCGAGTCGTTGGTGCGTTCACATTCACGCGTGGTAGGTTTTTCTGGTAATATCAACGGTGGACTCTTTTCTGCGTGTACGATTTTCGTCTGTCGGTGATGACTGTAATAAAAGTGCGAATGTAGTCTTCTCTTTCAGGTAGACATATTCTGAGGTAAAAAGGCAGAGAGTCATTGGCAGTATAGCCAGATGCAACGAAAAAATTGTGAATTTATGATTTTTTACTTTTTTAAACAATAAAACGCAAGTAAAATATATTTCGTTTTTGTCGTCTTACAGAAATACTGCTATGGGAATGAATGTAGTAAATAAAAACTCGCTATAGGTCTGCGGCAAAGAACTGCCCTACTGAAAGCACTTCATTTTTCTTTTTTTTGCGCTCATAGTAAATGAAAGTTTAACTAACTAGAAACCCTTGCGCTATAGCACAGCTGGAAACGGCGAACGTACATAAGAAGCACCATATGGTTGCAGCAAAGATACGTCTACGAATATTTGAATCACTATAACAACGAAGAAATATTGCAATTGCAGCAAACCACCAGAATGCAGGAGGTATGAAAATCTCTTATCTGCCTTGTACATTCATCAACAATCGAGCAAACACTCAGCGAATTTAGTCGTCCGATTGCATTCAGTGAAAACTTGCATTCATGCATTACTTGCTTGAAGATAGTTAGACAGTTCCGCTAAGCTTTAAGTTCATCTCTCTTTCATTCATTTCCAAAGGGATCTTCGAACAAACCTTATGAAACTATGTGTTTTTGTTTTATTCATCAAACTGAAGGTGTGTTTTGTTTAGATTTTTTTTAATGATACACACGGATTTTTTGTTTTCTCTCCATTTAAAGTAATAGAAACGGGTGATGATGCCTTTGTGCACTAGATTGGTCAGACCAGTCAGTTTTTTCCTTCAATCAATGTTAATTCTGAGAGTATCTAATAAGAGCCCATTTCTAGTGCACTAATGCACGTTTAGTGTAACTTACGCTTTATAGAAGACCCTCGTTAGTCATGATCCCACGGATAGTGAAGCCATAACAGCTGCGTTTACCTGAGATGTCAGAATTATTAAAGAGTTATGCAATGAGTCGACCAACATGCATCATAGCAGTTTAGTTTTAGCATAGCTTATTATATGTTAATCGGCCAAGGAGACCAAACGCCATCAAGGAAAGCCACAGCGTATGTCATGCACACTTGCAGGTTCGTTAAAAGAAACTTGTGAGCTGCTTATGATTTACTTAAGTAGGAAGTAAATCGCAAGCAGGTTAGGAAGAGAAAGCACTTCGAACCAGTGTAGGTTCTATAAAATCTTATGAGTGATTCCAGAGTGGCCGATTTTTGCCCTTTGAAGTTCAAAATTACATAGCCGATTTTGAATTTGATGTATGTACATAATGTTTGATATGGGGACCTCTGTACCTTACTGCCGCTTATCGCCTTAGTGTACCTGTTATACAGAGCTAAACCGATTGCATTTTTCTTCGTACCAAAACTTACTGACAACTAGGTCAGACTATAGTGTGAAAACTAGGAGATGATGGACTCTTACGTTGCATTTCCTTATTCAGAGCAGAAATTGCAGTTTTGCTTGACACCGGTTGTGGCTTCGAAGGGTATGTTATCCGATCTAATCAAACGACCTCGGTTCATTCTTTTAACAGCTTTGCTAATTTTGGCTTCCAAATTTATAGATTTCAATGCGGTTGATATTTCTGACAGCTGTCATACAATCTCTGGCAATTTTAGTCATGGGGTCTTTTACCACATAACAACGCATTTTTCTTATTCAATCTTATTACGAAAGTGGGCGATCTATAAAAGTAAATTTCACGAAATTCGTGAATTTTTCGGTCAACATAATCGCCGTAGTAAGTCTAGAATTCGTGCAATGATGAAGTGTTTTGAAGAAACTGGTTCGGTATCGTGACAAACTCCAATCAGCTTGCTCGGCTAGCACGTATACGCCCAAAACATCATCACTGTGAGCGAAAGTGTTCAAAACCAGCAAGGCACCTCAATTTATCGATGAAGTCAACAATTGGCCCTCACTTATAGCGCTTAAGGCAGAATTTTAAAATATGATCTTCATTTGCAGGCCTACAAAATCCAAATAACACAACAATTGAAGCCTTTGGACCATCTACGACGTCGACGATTTGATAAATGGATGTTGGATCGCAAGGACAATTTATCATCAAATTTGGTCTTTTCCGATGCATTCCATTTTTGAATGGAGGGGAACGTAAATAAATAAATTTGTCGTTTCTGGAGACCGGAAAACCCATACGAAAAACAAAAAACAATGCATCCCAAAAAAGTCACTGTATGGTGCGGATTATGGGTTTGGCGGCATCATTGACTCCCCAAAATTGAATGAACTGGGTCTGGGCGATCTCTGGTTCCAACAGGGTGGTTTTGCGCCCACACAAGACATCAATCAATCAATTTATTGCGTACGACATTTGAAGATCGCATTATTTCAATTTAGACTTCTTCCTGTGGGGTTATTTAATAAGTAAGGTCTATGCTAATAACCCAGTGATAATTCAGAATCTCAAGCATAGCATCCAAACTGAAGTTTCGGCTATTGACCCACTTATTCTTCTAAAAGTAATCGATTATTTTGACCTTCGGATGGCAGTTTGCAACAGAAGTCGTGGTGATCACATTAAAAATGTTTTATTCTATTCATAATTGCCATAGACCGAACTTTAAAAATCAATAAAATACTAAATTGATTTCACAATACTCGTAAATGTGAGAACTTCCAAAATAGCTCTTGGCCTACTCTTTATATCATATCATATTATTATGTCCCAAAAACCCTTCCTTTTCCAATTTAAATTTCCGATATTCTAAAACTTGCTCCAATGAATGAAATATATAAAGTACCGTGTACTAGGGAAAATAAAATAAATTACTACGAATAGTGTAATTTTCGTTAATTTTAACGAATCACTCGAATAATACAAAATTGTATGTACTGCACTGTACACCCCATATCCCAAACTGCATATGTTTATTTGCATATAGATTTACATCTATATCCTGAACTCACACAAGAGTTGAAATCAGCGTTCGGGTGATCAATTTTCACACAACATTTTCTTCAGCGATAAAGTGAAAGATCATGTCATCCACAAGAAGTCACTTTATGGTGTGCAATTTGGTCTGATAGTGTCATTCGTTCATACTTCTTCGAAAATAAGGAAGATGTAAACCGTCAATTCTCATCAAAAAGGCAGTACCACATCTCAGAAAACATGACTCGTTTTGAATATATTGTAAGAAAAAACTTCCTGGACGAGTTATCTCGTGTTTTAGTGACATAACTGGCTACCAAGTTATGTCTGGAAAAGTAATCGAAAATTACATTGTCAGAATCAAGTCCTGTAAGAATTCACGTTGAGGACATTCGAGTGATGTTATATTTCATTCATAATGGCAAGATCGAAGCAATATATTGAAATTAAAATTTGATCAAAATCTAAATCATAAATGCGTTTGGTTTAAATTTACAAAATGGATGACCCTGTACACTCCTTTCGTGTATAATCAGTAATCACATTAATTGAATAATCATTTTAGCATTTCAACTCATGGTGAAAACGAAAAACTTGTACATTGAACATGCCCGATTTTTAATACTCCTCGAACACAAACCAAAAAAAAAAAAAATGGTCTTGCATGTAAGTTGTGTTTTTCGTGTCTTTGATTCGCAAATGCCGAAAAACTGAAATTCTGATTGAAAATCGATTAAGGAACCATTTCAACAACTCGGTGAGGATAGTAAAACTAAAAACTTTTCCACAATAAACAAGCTAAATGGTTTTATTTAATTGAAATTAGTCTAATATAAGTTTGAAGATGATAAAAAGGAAGGGCAGAATCCCACCAAATCCTGAGTCGTTGAGGTCTGCCCGGAAAGCTGAAAAAAGGAAGATAAGAATCCTTAATAACCAGTGTAAGTAACGCTGGCTATTTCAAATAATTCTTTTACAAGCAACGAACTCTTTTACAGACCTAGAGCCAATAGATTGGTCATCAAGGGAAGAGTTACAACAGTTTGTCAAGAATATCTATCAAGAACATATAAAATCTTCCATTCGGTTACCGACTGAGGTTGCCAATTATTGCAACAAACATCAGATCACCATAAATGGGACTGCCCCCAAACCAATTTTAAACTTCAATGAATCAAGCTTTCCAAATTATTTCCTTACCAACATAAACAAACTGGATTATAAAGAACCAACTCCTCTTCAAGCTTTCTGTTGGCCAATAGCTCTCAGGGGTTATAATTTGCTTGGCATTGCCAAAGCCAAGACTGGATCTGGTAAGATCTTAGCCTTTCTTTTGCCAACTATTCTTCATGCGAAGTCTCAACCTAAATTGGAAGAAGATGATGGGCCCATTGCCATAATATTAACCTCGAATCGTGAACGCGCTCAACAAATCGAAACCATAGCTGACGTATTTGCATCTTCCGCGTCTGTTCGAAGTGTTTGCTTGAGTGGAATTTCAAAAATCAAACCGGCTGAACAGCTAGAACTTCGCCCGGAGTTTATTATTTCTACCCCAGATCGTGTTACTGAATTTTATATAAAACGTAAATTGAACTTTAATCGATGTACATACGTGGTTCTAGATCAAGTTGATCGGATGATGAACTTTGGTTATGCATCTCAAATAAGGAAAATCTTTGGTAGGATTAGACCCGATCGACAGGTATTGATGTGGAGTGCTTCCTGGTCCAAAGAAGTAGGCGAACTGGCAAGTGATTTGCTTGGTGACTATGTAAAAGTAAACAAAGGAGCCCTCGAGTTATATTCAAATCAAAACATTATCCAACACTTTCACATTTGTAATGAAAGGCGGAAGGGCCCCAAGTTAAAAGAATTGCTTGATTACCTTTATAAAAGTACTGCGAATAATCCTGGGAAAATTATCATCTTTATGGCAAGAGCAAGTCGAGTCAGGCACGGAATCAAGTTCTTAAAATATTATGGTCGACAATCGGTCGGCTTGTACGGTGCCCTTAAGAACCGCGAACGAGAAAATGCGCTTAAGGATTTCATACAAGGCGACGTGAATATATTATTGGCCACAGACTTGGTAGGCCGTGAAGTTGAAATTGATGGAGTTTCGTATGTCATAAATTTTGATTTTCCTCTGACGGTTCAATCCTACGTTCTTCGTATTGCCTACGCAGGCCGACAGTCTAAACGTGGAACAGCGTACACATTCTTCACAAGGGCAAATGTTCCTAGTGCTAAAGAATTAATAACTGTTTTGCGCGAGGCGAACCAGACCATTAACCCAATACTTGAGGGATTGTTAAGGGAAGAAATTTTGATTAAATCTAAACGTCGTAAGAACGGCGGAAATGGTGGGAACTGTGGATTAAATCTGGGTGCTAAGGGTAAGAATCTTAAGAGTGAACAAAAAGAAGAATTGAAAAGTGGAAAGCGCAAACAAACTTTAACAAAATCAGAAGGTGAATGTAGTTCTGCGAAGAGAAGAGATGACGGAGAATTGGAGGAAAATAATGACAGTGATGACGACGATGACAACGATGACGACGACGACGACGACGATGAAGATGGCGATGTAGAAAGCAACCATGAAGACGTTGAAAGTGATGATAGTGAGTCCAGTGAATTCAGTGGCATTGGAGCTAGTTATGACCCAAATGGTATACCTGGATATATAAGACCTCCGGACGATTTAAGACCAAATGGCTGCAATAGAAGTGGGGAGGTTGTCAGGAATAACGGACCTGGAATTCATATAAAAACAGATCATGAACTTGGATTCGGTATTAATCGAAGCAATGTTGCAGCTTGGGGACAGGGAAGAAATAATCTTGGAAGTGGACCAGGATTCGGAATTGATAGAGGCAATTCTGCAATGTGGGGGCAATGGGAAAATAATTTTGGAGGTGGCCCTGGATTTGGCAATAACCAAGGAAATTTTACTATGTGGGAGCAAGGTAGAAGTGACTTTGGAAGTGGACCCGGACCCGGCGTAGGTAGACATTATGTCCCAAACTGGAGCCAGGGAAATGGACATGGATTTACACCATGTCACGAATCTGGACTACCTATTGGTAGAGGCAATGTTGAAAACTATGGACAGGTGAGAAATGATTCCGAAAGTGGACCTGTCTTTAGAACAGCTTACGAAGCTGGTGTCCGTTCTGGAATTGACAGTGATGATATTGCAAGTCGATCGAGAAATCATCCTGACAGAGGAGCTGGTTTTATCAATGAGGGGCCCGGAAATGGACGTAGGAATGACAGACACGACTTAAGTAATGAGATAGATTTACGACCAAGTTGCGAAGTTGAATTTGCTAATGATAAATGCTTTGTTGAAAAAATTGAACCGAGAAACACTGATTTTAGCAGAACAGTAAGTTTCAGATCAAGTTTTGACAATGACAGATACCGTGATGAGTTTGTAGGCGATAGAAGTAGAAGTGGGAGTAAATTACGCTCGGATGATGGAATTGGATTTGGTAGTGAGAGACGCATTGACGAATTCAAAAGTCGAGTCGATTTTGAGCACAGAAGTCGGGAAAGTGATAATGAAATTCAAATCAATGAAAGATTCGATTTTGGCGATGAAGCTCGATTTAATAATGAGCGAAGAAGTCAAGAAAGAACATTTTTCGACAGAACAGATAACATAAGATCAGATGACGCAAGAGGATTTAGAAATGATGGCAGATTTGTTCAACGCAGAAGTGCGGAAAGAGCTGACTTTGAATTCAAAGATGAAAAACAAAGTATTGGCCGATTTGAATTTGGCAATGAAGATTGCGATGATTGGGCCAGAAGTAGAAAACGAAATGAATACGAAGAAGATCATTGGTTCAGGGCAGATGACGGTGCTAGGTTTGACAATGAAAGAGACGTCGAAAGGTTCAGAAATGAAAAAATTTCAGACAATTTAATCGAAGATGATGTAGATAACACAACACTAAATGACTTAATAAGATCCAGAGATATTGATTGGATTAACAGAAAGAAAGAAGAACCTTGTCGCAGTCCATCCCCTCAACATAGTTTCCTTCATGATATAAGGAACGATTTTTCAAATAATCGAGATGATGCTTTCTTTGACAGAGATGAATATATTGCACATAACCAACCAATTTATCCTGGATTCAACAAAAGAAGTAATGCCAGACGCAGAGAAGAAAGTCCATACGAAAACAGATATAAAAACGATTTAAGCTACACTCGAACACGTTTCAGGAGCCCAAATAATACACCAGCGGAAAGACATACCGATTTCAGCACAAAAAGGGATGAAAGGGATAGTTTGCCACAAAGAAATTCCAGATTTAGAAGCCCATGTACGAAAAATCGCTTAAACGAAGCTAGAGGAAGTGATGAAATTTTTACCAGAAGAAATAAACAGAGATTTGATGGCTATAGCAGAGGCTTCAATGATCGTAATCAAAAATCTGGTAATAAACGAGCATTTCACAGTGAATTTCGTCATAATTCGCATGAAAACTACAACTAAAATCAAAGATGATCCTACATTTGTTTTAGCTTTAAAGAATATCTTAACTGGAACTCGTTTATCACATTAAACTCGTTCATGTAGAAATACATGTACATATGTATTTCTTTCTCTTTTTAATCTAAAATGAATAAACGTTTGGATGTACCAAAACTAAGTTTTAAACTTACCTCATCTCAAGTATTTAATAAATCGTAACAGATTGGTTCTTATTTGATTTTTCTTTTATTGTATAAACTTAAGAAATATTCTGCACAATTTGAACAAGTTAGTTTGGGTATTCATGTTTTAATTATTTTTCCCACTATGCACAAGACACTGCTTAGCGCCATAACACCGTTCTATTGTGTTCATCTCTCAGTGAAGCTTTTCACTTTCACTGCATAGAGGTAACCTTTTTGGTACTTTCCAGCTGGCAATATTTTTAACGTAGATTGGGCTCGATAGTCCCATCGTCCTATAACATACGAGTACAATATATAAATCCTTACTCATGCATGCTATAAAAGCAGGAGGTTGGCCGACCAGTAGAATAATACTGGCTAACGCTAAGCTCACAACACTATATGGAAGAAATAAAAAAAGCAACCCATTTGGCCTCGGATTTTACCAGATTTACTATTGAAGACGCTGGCAAAGACCGAAGACAAGTATGACCTGTCCTAGAGAGAACACATAAGAAATGTTTAAGTGTGATGGGAGAGAGTTGATAAGCATTCTACGAAAGAATTGCTATAACATATACAACTTAGAAAAAACTATATCGGAAAGACCGCAATAATCCTTGCTGAAGTCTCTTATGCTGCCAGTATTAAGTGGCAACAATCCATCAGCAATGCTACAACTGAAGGAACCGCTGGGCAACCGACCACATAAATACATAGAAATTCCTGCCTTGATGAAGAAACCTGTCAACCACATGCAGCTAAACATGATCATGTTGACATAATTAGCAAAACTCAGTGGCCTGTCATATGTGTGGCTGCCAGTATTAAATGGAAGCTCCCAGAATGAGTTAATTCAAACCAAGTGTTACTATCAACAAGAAGTAACACATAACATCGACAAATTGGATCGAACGTAACAGTTGATAGCTAGAATTTGGAGGTACGAAGTGACTTTGTCTATATTGTCTCTGATATCAATTCTGCCAACACGTTAGTACAAATAAAAAGAAGAACGACTCGTGCCAATCTTTTTTCTTTTAGGATATGAACTATGATGACCTTATATTAGACATTGATTATCCCAATCCTACTGAGGAGCAAAAGATTCAACAACGAATTGTTTACTCTTTCACTCTTCAATTTTCATCTTTTTTCTGCTGATCGAAAACACAAGTTCAGAAATAAATAAATTCATATATTTACCACCTGGAATTTATTCAGAAAATTAAAAATAAAATTTTATTCATCTAAATCTATAATGTCCCCTTCAAAGTAATCCCCATCGACTGCAACACACTTATGCCAGCGCTTGATCCAATCCTTGAAACATTTTTTATATTCGGTTTTCGGTATGTCCATCAGTGCTTCCTGCGATTTTTCCATTACTTCCTCTCGGCTGCTGAAACGCGTTCCCCGTAATGGTTTTTTAACTCGATTGAACAGAAAGAAGTTGCCGGAAGCCAAATCAGGTAAATTCGGTGGCTGTTGGATGGTATTTGTTGCATTTTTCGTCAAAAAATTACGAATAATGCCACGGTGCGTTATCATGGTGCAAAATCCACGAGTTTTCTGCCCACAATTCTAGTCTCTTTCGGCGAATTGCTTCACGCAAACGTCTCATAACGCCAAAATAATACTCTTTGTTTACTGTCTGACCTTCTGGCAAAAATTCATGATGCACTGCACCTGTCAAGCTATGGCGCTAACATTTAGAGGGAATCCAACAACAGATGTACAAACTTAACAAAAAAATATAACTCAAATCGGAATAATGGGAGCGCCACACGGTGGTTATTCCGGGAACTTTCTGATCAAGGTAGTATATCATATTGGGCTGGTCAGGAATATTTTTCTCTAAAACGTTTGGTTAACAAGAGTTATACAACATTATTTTATGCGACCAAAAGTATCGCGTTTTATACTCTGATACACAACTGGAGCCCAAGCAAGGGGTGAGAAACAAGATAAAGATAAAAAATATTTTAAGGGAAGTGGAGTTGGATGAGACATCAGACCGAATCAAATTTTCAAATAAGCTGCTTTTATTCAAACAAGTCCTAAAACCGGTGTGAACTTCGAATATAAGTCTGGAGTTGAACGTAATGAACAATTGCCAATATTTTACAAACAAACAAACAAAATATGGTCTATGATGCATTTGTTATGCATTAAGGTAATCAGCGATTTATATTTAACAGTCGAACATGAAAGTAGGTTACTTTGCAGAAAATAAAATATTCGACCCAACAGACACGTGAATAACAGTTTGGACGAGAGAAATCTACTGTGATCCTGTGTCGTTGGTCTCTGTGGCACCGTTGCAAAAAAATAAATTAATAACATAAATATTTCAAATAAATAATTTTTTATTTTTATTTTACAAAAACATGTGATTGTGCACAAACAATATAGGTACAGGGTCTGTTGTAAAAAAATGTTAGTTCTGCTTGGTCTTGATATTGATGATCCTCAATATTTGAGTCATGTAAATATTATACAATTACGCGGTCTCGGTAACGGTTTGTTTTCGCAAGAAATAATGCTTAACAAGCACACGAAATTCACTTTTTTCCATTTTCTCCTCAAATTAGTGAGTAATCTTATAAAAATAGCTGTCAAACACAAACTAACTGACGCAGCAAGTTTAAATTTTGGCAGGAGTCAACTGACAGATGCCTGTTGACAGGAGCAGTGTTGCTGTTTCAGTAAAGAGGTCAGAAATTCAAAAAGTCACGGACTTATTGACCCGCCCTCGTAAGTTAAGTGCAAGCTAATTGATTTTCAAGGAATAAAATGCGTGCATCCTTTTCTTGAATAGTTTTTTCCAATGAACTAATTGTATTGCTCATTTTTGCGATTTTTTCTTCAGCTATACGCAAGCTCTCCTGAAGATTTATTTCTCTTGGTGTTTTAATTATGAAACTTTCTTTCTTTTCTTTACTCGGTGAGCTCGTTTTTTTAAGGCCTTCTTTAGTGATATTAGAATTCTGCACGGCGATTGGTTTCGCGTAATTTTTATAACTGTCGGAAGTCATATTTATTCTTTCGTTTTCATAAATAATCTGATCTATGTGATTGCTTATAGTTTTGTATGTTTCATTTTTTTTATGCGTTTCATCGCAATTTTGTTTAAATAAGAAATCCCTGCTTTGCTGGGAAGTCGTCTTGATTTGTCTAGTGTCAGTATCAGAAACCTGTGGTTCTCTTTTCATGGGTATAGCCGTTTCTGTTAAATACTTCTTCTTATGACCTGCGAACATTTCATCGGAGAAATGATTATCACATATTCTTTGGGTTTTCCAATACTTCTCAAGGTTTAATTGTTGGCGCCATATCTCCCTGTTAAATATGTAAATGAAAAAAAGAAAAGTTAAAGTTTATTAAAGCCAATTTTACTGATAATTTATATGTAGTCTCTAGATTTGATAGCTACTCTAATTCTAGAATATATGCAAGAAGGAACAATGCATTTTTGAGCGCCTACTCCTCCATAGCCGTTCTCAACTTCTGGTTGAAAAAGAAAGAGGGTGGTCGTTCAAGTAACATTACAAGTACATCTTTTCGAACTTTGATTGATAAGAATGACCAAAATAAAGCACAAAGGATCTGGCCCGAACACGTAGGACACTCAATATTGGGAGCAACAAGCCGTCTCGGATACTGTTGATATTACAGTTGACAAAGCAAACAAAACGAAAATTTGGCAGCGCAGCAATTGAAAAATTGATATCGCCTTTCCGGCTACAATACGAAGACTGCTAGAGCTTTAAAATCGTCTATGATTCCAGCATTAAGCGAAGAAAACCGGTGAAAACATTGTCAACAAGCTATCGGAGACGAGATCACTGCTGGTTGAATGAATTGATACAGGGAGCATACAAAGCGGCGCTGCAAGGGATGAGAGCTACCCGCACACTCTATAAGCATAAAAGATAAGAGGAAAATCGAAATTAGAAAAAACGATGAAGATGTTATAGTCAAAAAGTAAAAAGATCATTACGCCTACACACAGTTTGGTGATAAACACTGCTAAGTCAGGCAGAATGGACCACTTAACTTTACTTGGACCTCTGAACTGCGCCAAGTACAGAGGAGGAATCAGTCTTCTAAGCATCGCGTACAAGACTATCGTAATACACGGAGGCTTACAAACTAATATGAACGATACGGCGCCGTTCTCAAGTCGAAATAAATTCATGCTGACCAAAACCCAAAACCTAATGAACTGATTGGCTTTTATTCGAAATAGAACAAGATCTAATTTTTACCGAAAAATCATCCTCAGTGACTAGGCACATTTTTGGCTAGCTTAGCTAAGCTAAATTTCCGGAGATGTTCCAACACCAGTCATTGATTACTGTTTTGTGTTATTTTCATGTCGGCAGTGCCATTTGACCGATTTGCATTCATGTTTTTTTATGTTGATGGAACTTTTCCTCACATTCTAAGTTAATTTTAGCGTCAAAGCATAACACTTGTCTAATGTATACAAATGGCACACAACGCATTCCACAATTGACAAAAAATACCGTTAATTGGCTCGTGGTTTTCAACATCTTTAGACGTCGCAGGTTTATACCAATATGTCAGAAACTTTAGACGACTTGAAGGCGAACATTCTACGGGAAATTACTGGCGTACTGGCCGAATTATAAGAAAAATTAATGGGAAATAGTGCAACGCATTCAGTTGTTCTTTGGATGACATTCAATTTGATGACCAATAATATTTCAATTCCTCAATTTGCTAAATTTGAATTCGAATCTTAGTCACGACATTGATTAGTTAAAATTAGAAGAAAGCTTTCCAATTATAGTCACCAAATCAGCTACGGATTCAAGACCTTTCAATTTCAGTTCAACTATCGCCTGACTTTAAGCTTAAGTCGAAACTCAAAGGTTTGTCCATTGTTTTGTTTTCTTATCCAGGGTTGTCAGTTAATACACAGTTTGTTTCTAAATATTAAATGGTCAAACATTGAGCATATGTGGGTTAAGAGTACGAGTATTCTCAAAAAAACAAAAACAAATTTACCTGCTTTCAGTGGTTTTGGGTGCATAAAGATGCTTAAAATTCACGCAACCTAAGCTGCATCTGGTTCTAATATTTCTTTCATCTTTTTTTGTCATTTTTGTCAGACATTACTCGTAAAAAAAAATCATAATAAGTTTTCTTAAAGCTTCACGTTATAATAGAAAAAAAAAACATATCACGATGGAAAAGTTATTCAGACGTTACCAACACATTGAAGAAATCTATTTCACTTTTCACCAGCTTTACTACTGTGTACAGTATTACTCGTATAATAAGTCACGCATACATGTGTAAATTCTATTGCTTTGCTTTCGTCATATTTGGATGCATTGACATTTCGAGTTTACCACTCGTGAAAGGTGAAATTCGTACATATGTTAAGGGTGTGACACTACTATCTCAGTTCCCATCTATAATTAATTACTGGTAATGATTTACGCAGAGTAAATTGAAAACGTATGGAAAAGCTGCCAAAATAAAATACAACGGTATGATAAAAACTGAAGCATTAATGGAAAACATTATATCAAAGACGGAAAGGAAAGACGTAGCATCGAGCTTTCATCGAGAAATCAATAGATTTCTCTGGGCTGAGACCAGAGTTCAATCTTAAAATAAATAATAAATTGTCAGCCGGCTACAAGATCGACGCGTATACTCTTCGAAAGAGTGATACAGCGAAAAGATAACCGAAACTGCCGAAAAATATGTATATTGTGCCATAAATTCAATCAAAGATACCAGATAACCATTTACTTTTTTAATAAACGTGAGAATCATACTTGTGGATATATTTTACTTTGCAATTCCTCAATCAGTAAGATTTTACTGATAAAGTAATGTCTACTTTCGGCCCATTGAACCAGCCATTCGCAAGGGATGTGTTTTGTAGTTGCACGGAGTTCTATTCAATTTAGCTCCATACATATCTCAGCTTGAAAGACAATGGGGATTTTGTCTGTTTTAAAGGGATGGATACGTGCGTTTACTTCAAAGGTAACTTGTCACTTGTTAACTTGAGAGTTTTATGTTAAGTTTTAGAAGTCTGATGGTTGCTGATTTTGGATCACTCATGCTGAAGCATATACAATTCTGTATACGGCCAATGAGTGCGTAGATCTTTCTGAGGATAGGAATCTCCTAGATGAAGCTTGTTAGTTACATTGTACTATAAGCTTTGATTCCTCTGTTTTGATTTTCGCTTTTTTAAAATATATCTGATTTAGAATAAAACCAATGAGAGCTTCAATGGCAGCTGTGGGGCAGCTTAGGTGACGATTGTCTACTAGCCCATATGGCCGTGGTAGTTTTAGTTGCCTATGTAAGTTCTTATTTATATATGAGTTTCAATTTAGTTTTTTCTCCAACACTATACCTAGATATTTAGCTTCATTGAAGAACATTATCATGTATCATTCGGAGAGATCTGATCAAGACCTAGCTTTAACCCAGAGTTATAGGGGACACTCTTACCAGCGTTAAATGGGAGATTTTCTCCTGACTGACCCACCACTAGGCAGTACTTTTAGAACATTTTGCATTTTGTTTCGAATTTCTTTTTGTGTGGATTTCATCGGCATAGGCGGTCGCTTTGTCCCTAAATGTTCTTGTTTGACTATAAAGTCATTGATGAGAACTGACCACAGAAAGGGTAGGGTTGCGAGTAGGTTGATCAATACTTATGAGTTTTATAGCTATGGAGATGGAATCATATTCGGTAATGTCAAAAACACTCTCATCCATGGTAAAAAGAAGAAACCTGGCTTGGGGATTAAAATAACATTTATCTCCCTCCATATTTGTGAGATATATTCAGGATTAAAACTGGACCTGAATAAGATAATCTTTGGTAAGATGGAAACCTGATTTTCTTCAAACAGATCAAAGGTGGAAAGTTTCAACCGATTCCCTCAACTTTGAAAACGTTAAACGAGTTAAGGAGCTATTTGATTTTGTTCTCAGCTAGATATGAACGCATCATCCGATTTGAGCAAGAGACCCATTTTAGTTCTTTCAGCCCTTGTAAAATAGTTCTTTATCAAGGTTCCCTTTAATTTTCTCAATTCTTTATTAACAATGAACAATGATTGAAACGTTGTCGGACTCCTCTGCGAAGTTGTTCTAGTTGTTTATAAACTACTTTGTCCTTTTATGATACAGAGGTGGCAGGGAAGAAATTGCTTTTACTAAGCATGCTGCTAGAAGAGGGCTGTACTAGGCATACAGCAATAATTGCTTCTTCATATTGGATCTTGTTTTGTTAAACGACTTAACCCTTACGAAAGTAAGCTAACCACACTCCTTTGCTATGAGGAGAGCCCTCTAGATTGCTCGACGGTTCTGACTTGCTCATCAGCATTGTTTGCAGCCTTTTCTCCTTTAGCATGAAGTAGAAGTGCTTTTAGTAGCTGATTTTATTTAATACATAATGTTAAAGGATGATGCCTTATTGTATCGTTTTAGTTTTTGATAAGTGACAAAACTGTTGCTCAGGAGGGTGTTCATATTCAGAATCCAATTGCTATTCAAAGTCGATACCCAACGTCGTCAACAATGCATCCGTACCAGCACCCAGGAACCAGATTTAGACAATCGGGCAAACTAATTACTTCAGTTTTGGAACTTCAATGGCCTGTAGGTTTTTTTTTTTTCAAGATATTCTGGACAAAAATTTTCTGACTTCTTACACTATTTGTAGAGAGCGAACAGATCTACATTTTTGTTTATGGAAAAAACGTGCTGTCATACACTCCCGCCAAAAACCAGCTGCTCATATGTTTGTTCCAATTTTAATGTGATTTGTTGTGAAAAAATTTTCTGAGATCTTTAATGATGGAAAAAGCTACGAAAATACCGAATCTCATAGAATTTCTAAGTCATGAACGGGAATACATGGAACTATTGAATCAGCCAGAATTTTGGCGAAGCATTCCACTTATCAATTACAATGCGATTCATGAACTGGAAGACTTGTCTATGGTACGCTTTCGGGGAATGATACAGGATATGCACGATCCAGAAATTTACTTGGAGCAGTATAAAGTCGTTTTGAAGACATCAGATGGTAGCAGTCGACTGCAAAATGGTAAATACCGTGACTTATTGGTGCTTCAGCAAAATGAAAGTGTCGACTTTGATTGCCCTGACAATGTGCAATCTGAAAGAAGGACCATGTTTGCAGTGTCTTTGCCTGGAATCAATCACTGGGCAATTGAATTTGAACAATCAAATTGTAAGAAGCAAAACAATTCAATATCTGCTTGCAAGGAATCACAATCTCAATCAAAGCGCTTAGCAGAAGAGGGAAATGATTTTGAAATGGCAGATGTAAACGATGGAGATCATAATATAAGTGGAAACAAACGGAGATGTACAGAGGAGAAGATATCGCCAACTGCCTCAGCCGGTAGCACATCACTGTCTTCAACATATTTGCTTAATTCCCCCATCCCTGATCGACCGAGTAAAGCGTGCATGATAAAATTGTACAGTGAGTTTGAAAGTTTTACCCTAAATACAATTGTGGATGTTGTTGGGTTTTTGTCTGTGGATCCAGCACTAGACTCTTCACAAGTTCGTTGTGCTTATGAAGAATTCGAAAGTAGTGAGACACAAGCACAAAATCCTCCACCATCGCTTATTCCACGTCTTCACGCTGTTGCGGTGAAAAAGTTAACACACAATAATCCTCTGCTTGATCCGTTGATCGATGAAGTATCGTGTTCAAATTTAAGTTTTGAAACGATTTATAAAGACATGAAGATAATTCTAACCCAGTGCCTGTTAGGCGATGATTTAGCGGCTGAATATCTGTTGGCACATCTTATATCGACTGTGTGAGTTCATTTACACGTACGCAAATCCATGCAATCGTTGAATGGTTAAATTTTGCAGGTATATCCGCTCAGACTTGCACACAATTGGGAAATTTTCCCTGAACATTTGTAATTTGCCGCAGGGCGTTCTACCAAATTACACAAGACAACTCTACGATATCTTGGAACTTTTCCTACCTGTAAGCCATTACTTGCCCATGACATTGGACAGCATGAACACCTTGCAATTCTTTCCAAAGTAAGTTCATTGATAAGCTGTAGTTTTTCTTTTTATCAATTCTTTCTATTTTCTTCTTTTGAGGAAGGACTATGAAACAAACAAACTTACTTCAGGAATTCTTCAGCTAGCTCCACATACACATCTCGTCTTAGATGAAACTCGTTTGCAACCAGGAAAACTGGAATCAAATGGTGTATTCGGAGTACAAAATCTAGCGCATTTGATAACATCACAACAAATAAAATGTAATTTTCAATTTTACGAAATTGATTTTGATGTAGACGTTCCAGTGTTGGTTCTAAGTGAGGGAAGAAGCATGTTGCCGGTGAGAATATTCGCAATTACAAATACAAATCTGTTTAACTAAAACTTGATTCTTTTAGAGCGATTTCTTGGTTCCTTTAAATGCGGACCAGGATTGCGTTGGACTCATCGATGAAACACTTAAAGCCGCGAGGCATTATATTCAGCCAAAGTTGGACATGATTCGGCGATATCTCACCTCGGCGAAGACTTGCAATTTCAGTATGAATCCGGACGACAGTGAAATGATCCAAACGGATTTTGTGGAAATGCGTAAGAGCAACAACCAAATAGGAGCAAATGAACTGCATAGTTTGCTGGTGTTATCGCGATTGCTAGCTATTGCTAAAGGAAAATCCGAACTGGATAGGGAATGTTGGAATCAAGCTCTAAATATGGAAGCAATGCGAAAAGCTCGTATAGAAAAATTGCCCAAATCGAAGAGGATTTTATAATATCTTCAGTCTGTCTATTTTTGTATTTTTCTTTTTTATTTATAAAAAAAAAATTAATTAAACAAATTATATACTCGTAAATCCGATTTATGGATACCCTCTCTAATATTAAATATTGGTCTGACTTTCTTAATGACGCATGATAAGTTAAACAAACGAAATTCATAACCAAAGAGCACAGATGTCTAACAACAGGCAAAGTGTTCCATTAAATTTGCTCCGGATTTCGTCTCGTCATCACGGTTAATTGTGGTTTAAATCGGATCTTCAAATCAATTCTGATCTAGTAAAAGCGGTCTTTGCCCAACTACTTGCAGTTGTGTATTCCGAGATTGTGTCTTTCCACTGGTGCGCACTTTTCTGGCCAGTTCCATGCAATCGTATTGCTCGTAGAGCTTGTTGCCATTTTGTGTGCAATTGTAGCAAGTGGCCCCGTCTTGTTGGAACAAAATTTGATCGAGAATACGGGCTTCAATTAGTTCGTAATCATGGTTACCGTTCAGTTTTGATGAAAGATGGACCGATGAAACCATACCAAATCGTTATTTTATGGGATGCAATAGCAGCTCTTGAACCTCTTCGGGTTGCTCCGTATCCCAAATGCGGTTATTCTGCTTATTGACGTAGCCATTCACCCATAAATGGGCTTAATCGCTGAACATTACTCTCGCTTCTGCCGCTCTAGTTTCTTCAGTACGTGTAAGATGCGGTCTATTTGGTCGCGTATTGTCCAGTAATAAAAATTGGGTTTCAAACTTGTTTATGGTATAGCGATAAAATGTCAAACAATACTGAACAAAAATACCATATCTGTGTGACACGACGTATACGTGATCTCTCATGGAATCCCCACTGAATTCAGGGAAGACCAAACAAGCTCCGTTTTAGGGATAATGAGTACCGATTTGTGCTTTGTGGGTTTCCTGTAGGATAGTGTGAATTCTATCTATTATACTATATGTATGTGCAAATCAGATTGTTGATAAATGGTTGCGAGTATTCATAAAAGTAATGGACAACATTTTGTAGCCGATTAAAGGAGACTTTTCTTGTGGATCGGACGATAAATAATGATTATCACTCACACTTTGTAAATAAATTATTCTGTGCTCCGAACCAAGTCATCTGGGACTGCCTCGGTGGTACGGCCGTCTTCATTTTGATGGAATAGACGGAAATCCCGGCTGTCATTACCCAATGGTAATAACCGTCTGCAGGAGAGTCCCTTGCGTTAGTCGTAACATTTAAACTTGATGGTCGGGTGATCCTAATGTCTCTTTGTGTATCACTGTATATTAATGTTGGTCAATTAGCTTTAGTCCGTTTAGTCCTATTTCGGTGTTAAAAATTACCAATGACGATTTTAACATCATAGCGAATAGAGCATTGATGCTTATAGATATAAGGTGATCGATACAAGGTTCGATCATTCCATTGCAGATTCGAGCTTCGTTGTACTTTTTTCTTGTTGGAGGGTGTCAACACTATTCGTCTCAATTCGATACTTTGGTTCCTTGTTAAAAGGGAGCTTTTTACTTTCCCGGGTAGGTTACCTCAGGAACAATGCCCAAATTGCAGGACTAGGCACTGAGCCTTTAGTCAGTAACCCATCTCGGAGGTGTGTAAAGAACTGCTGTTGACCCATTTGGGGTCCGTCCGGCAATATCTCTATTTCAGCAACTAATCAGATTGTCAGCCATGAAAAATCTTACTAAACAAAGCTCCACAACTTGAAGAAGCACCAAGCTGACCTCCGACGAGTGCACACGCATTATCCGTGCATTAGTGATAACTCGCTAAATTTTCTGCTACCAAAACACACCTACTTCCCATCCCCTTCTAATCCGCGCGCAAGTGCAACAATAGTGTGGTAAAGGAAAATCTAAAAATAAAAATATCAGTGCAAGTGTCGTTTAGCGAAAAAAAATTATAGTGCGGGCACCCTCCATCTCCTGCTATCGGTCAAAGCGCTGTTGCTGGTACGGAGTCACTGCTGTTGCTGTATTCTGTTATACGGCAAAGGCAATGACTGAGTGTATGTGACAACCGATGGATAGCAGGTTGTGAATGACAATTTTTTGGTGCACTGTTGTTGTAAGGGCACCTACAACAATTTAATTTGCTAAACCAATAACAAAATTTTCACTCCACAGCCTTGCTTAGCATCGTCGGTGTTTGTGTTTTTTTTTATAATGACTCGGGAATTTATGGTGGACATAGCAAATATTCGCGGGCTGAAAATCACTTTTTTGCGTACGTTCACGTCTGCAAAAACAGGCCAGCTGTTTTGGCACTTATTGCAACACAGGTAGATCATTGCCCTCACTTCTTACATCGGTCTGATGTAAAGCTACCTGGCTTCGAACTAGTGCCTGGTAACTCACCGCGGTCTCGCCACTGCGTGCGTAGTGATGTAGCTTACCAAACACTGTTGATGTGGTCTCACCTCTAGGCTCGTCGGATCATTGTGTCATTTCAGCTAAATTCTCGTTCATTGCCAACACAGTTAAAGAAAATTTTCTAAAATAATAGTATGGCAATACGAGAAAGCCAATTAGAGCGGACTTTACACATTCCTTAGGAATTTCAACTAGTCATTATGTCTTCTCGAAAACGACGTGGGTGCCGCTGCTCATATGATCAAAGACACTACTCCCTTTGGAATAAGATCCTTCATTCCAAGAGAAATGTTTTTTCGGTCGTATAAGACCAACCCGACAGAGGAACACCGGAAGAAATTCAAACAAACCAGGAATGACGGCAACGCCTTTCTTAAGCGTGTGAAATTTCTATACGACCAAAAATTGATGCAAAAAGTACTACAGTGTAACAAAAGTATTACATTTTTTTGGATGTTCGCCAAAAATATAAGAAATTCTGCCTCCTCCTCCATCCCAACGCTCATTTACAATGACATTCTAGCTGTCAGCTCTTTGGACAAAGTCAATCTGCTTGCCGCACACTTTGTAGCCAGCTCAACGCTTCCGGATTGTACTTTGTCTCCGCCTACACTTGAGTGCGTCGAATCGTCAATGGGACGAATCCACTTTCACACTCGTGTAGTAGCAAGATGGTCCAGATGGTATATCTCCCCTTCTTCTGAAGAGGTGTTCTTCTACGCTGGCAAAACCATTACGTAAACTTTTCCATCAATCCTACTCTGTAGGACTCTTTCCGAGCAAATGGAAAACATTTTTCCAGCCCGTCTTTAAAAAAGGCGAATATTCTTCTGTCTCCTCTTACAGAGCCATTGCACTTACGTCCCTTTCTTTCCAAGGTCATGGAAACGGTTTTCGTAGCAACAGGTCCACTGGTGATTTGATGGCATGTCTCACTTAAAAGTGGACCCAAAGTTTACATCAATCTGGCGAAAGCAAGATAGTTGCACTTGATATTTCTAAGGCATTTGACAGAGTTCGGCATCAAGCTCTTTTGTCGAAAATGCTTGCTTTTGGGATCGACGACTTTCTTCTTCAATGGATTAGAAATTACCTTTCGGAACGTTTGATTCAAGTTGTCTTGGATGGTTTTAAGTCTGATATTCACAAAATAAATGCTGGTGTGCCACAGGGATCCGTTCTGTCTCCGACACATATTCCTTCGCTGACGACAGTACTCTCGGCTTTTCATATTCGTTTCTGAACTCACGGCCCTGCCCTTCGGCTGTAGAACGGGAACGGTAGCGTATGCTAAGCTCATTCAATGTCGATATGAACAGCATAACCAATTGGGGAACTACCAACAGAGTGGAATTTAATGCTTCCAAAACTCAATGCTGTCGGCTTTCGCTTAAGCGAAAGTCAAATACCCATTCTCGGTATGTGTGTCAATGACAACTTACGTTGTAATCACCACATGTTCGAAATCGCCAAAAATGCTGCGAAATGTCTAGGTTTCCTAGAAATATTTCATCTCCTCCGATCTGGCTTCAATATATAAGGCGTTCATCCGCACAAAATTGGAGTACAATGCTCACATCTGGTCAGGTGCTCCCAAGACTTATTCCCATTGCTAGATAAGATTCAAAATCGTGCGATAAAAACTTATAAGTGATGCCAATATTACACAGTCGATTGACGCCCTCGACTACCGGCTTAATGTCTCCTGTCTCACCCTGTTCTATCGCTATTTTCAGTGCTCCACAGAAATTGACAGTGGCATTCCGCCCCTTTAAATCCTCCAACCGTAACACCCGCAGTACACACTCAAGCCCACTTTCGGACATACCCTGAAATATCGTGATTCTTTCCTAAGCCGAACAACTCGATCATTGAACGCCCTGCCGAGCTCTTTATTTTCTAGTCATTATAACCTTCAAACAATCAAAACCAACTTAAATCGTTACCTCTCCTTTTATCCTCCCTAATTTTCCATCGCCCGCGCTGTGTGCAATTATTTAAAGGGTGCTAATAACCCCCTTTTTTAATTATAAAATATATATATATACGGTTTGTGGTTGTTGAGGCCATCATTCAAGGATGTGGAGTTACCCGCTTTAAGGCTTTTCTTTTGAGCTTTAGTGATTTTGGATACCTAGACTACTTCATTGTTTTTCTGTCAAAACTCAGGTAATTTGAGCACAATTGATGTGTAGTAATAGTTGCATGACTGCGCACCGTCAGTTTGACGCAACTTAGTTCCGACATTAATCGTATACACTAAACCATCTAGAGTCGTCGTAAGGTAGAATAAAGAGCTTCTTCTGTGTATCATATGCATATGTATCAAATTTTATAAAATCTAAAAACTAAAAATTATTGTTTTCTTTTAAACACTAATGACGTGACGACACTTCCGACTTTCCCACCAAGTTTAAACGTTGGTGTTGGAATCGTACAGAATTTTTCAAATTTATTTTCGAAACTGAGTACCAGCTCCTCTTCCGTCCAATTGCACGAAGTAATCACAAAGTAATCGTCTGCACCCAGCATATTTTGTACGGAATTTAAATATAAATCCCGCTTTTCTTTTGGATTATCTGGATTTAAGCTTATAGCGTCGTAGGTTCCTAAAATCAAGAAACTTTTATTTAAATTAATTTATTTGGAAAAATGTGCCATCCTTTACCTTTGTCGTGAACAACATTGAATACTCCAAGTTGTTTGCATTCATCAACATTTAACAAATCGGCAACCTCATAGTTGATGTTCAACTCTTGATCTTTGGCAATACTTGCTGCCAGTTGTACGGCTTTTGGTGAGTAGTCAACTCCGAGAAGATTAGTGTATCCCTCACGAGCTAGTTCTATTAGAAGCATACCATTTCCACAGCCTAAAAAAAATAGAGTCAAGTTCGTAAGAAACCGCGATAACTTTAGCAAACATATTTTACCCAAATCAATGATCCTAGCATCATCAGCAATTTCATCTCGTTTCATAATCCAATTTATCACACGCAACTGGGAATCCTCATCAAACCAAATCTCACCCACATCTCCATGGTTCTTGTAATTCCGAATTTCCCTTTCGTAGCTGTTTTCCCAGTATTCCTTTGTACCAAGTTCGGAACCATTCAACTCGCTGATGGACATCTTTGACTGACTTTGTGAGTCTTATTTTTCAATTTTTAAAAAGAAATAAATGAACCAAGAATGGATGATATTTATGGTAGACTTGCGTATTTTCACTCTTGATTTTGATGTACTTTATTTTCCAACAATTAGCGAGAATATTACTCAAAACAAACAAGAGAATCTTCCGTGTTGATACCAATAAAGTTCACTTTATTCACGGTTGACAGCTTAGCGACGGCACTGCCAGCACATATTTACCGGCAGATTTGATTTCCAATATTTTACGTGAAAATACGACGATTCTTTTGTTGTTTTGAATAAATGGAAGTCTATTTTTATATAATTAATTGATCCAAATTAATTGTTTAGATAATTCATTGAATTTTCTTTCAAAATTACTTAATTCTTTATCGAATGAAGGTTTTATTTTTTCCATTCTCAACCAACTGAGGGCAATTTGTTTTATATTTGACAGGCAGCATCATTTTCTGAGCGCACTCTAAAAAATGCCAAAATGGCTTTTTTTGTGTTTTCATATGAAAAACTTTGCAATTAGGCTTTCTTGAAGGAAAAATACAAAATTCAACTGTGAAAAGTTCTTAAATATTGTTCGATTTGAAGTAAATTTGTTATACAAGTAGAGTTTTGTTAAATATGAATTAATATATTCGATTTTGCCGTAGATTATTGCCCTTTTCAAGGTAAAAATAGAAGTCGGTGTTAATAGAGCCCTAGAAGGAAATTTGTTAGATGCCTCCTCAGAGGAATATGAATCGTGGCGGTCCTGGTAATGGACCTAGAGGTGGCGGAGGCGGCGGTGGCGGTGGTGGCCGCGATGGTGATCGAAGGAATGGAGATTTTGGTGGCGGAAGAGGCGGCGGCGGAGGCGGTGGCTTTAGAGATCGTGGCGATAATCGTGGAGATCGTGGCGGTAATCGCGGTTTTAACAGGAGCGGCGGTGGAGGTGGCGGAGCCTTTGGTGGTGATCGACGTGGTGTACGCTCTGGACGTGTGGAGAAATTTGGCGGTCGTGGCGATAGAGATAGAGGAAAATCCACCCGAAGTTCTGGTATGATTTTAATCGTTACTTATACTTTGTTTTTGCTCTCGATTTATGCATATACACTTGATTTTTTCGGACGAATTTTTATTAAAGGATAAGTTTGATAGGGTTTCTGTATACTCTCCTGAAGTTAACAATAACTAATGTCTGAGTTAATGTGTCGACAGATCTAATAAAGAATAATCATCTAGTCTATATCTAAGGCTTATAGAAGTTTTCAAAAATTTCCTGCTGATAAGCTGATAACAGTGCAAACAAAAAACAATAATTTAAACTTTTATATCCAAAGTGAGCCTATCTAAGAGCCGAAAACAGCTGGTTTAGTTCATTTGCTATTCAATTTTAGATAAAAAGTAGTTAGGGGAAGAGATTATCAGGGTAACGTATGCTATGCTGTGTAGCTGTTTATACGTGAGTGTCGTTTGCATATCTTTGATGTAGACTTTAAGAATGTCTTAAGGACTAAAATAGTTATGGTCCGAGTCCCGAGTACACACTTGAGGTGCACTTACAGCAACTATTGCTAGTTTCATTTCGATACCACGGGGGAGTTTGGGAGGTCTTTACCCCAGCTTCTTGTGAGTTCATAGAGATTGATTGAGAAATTTATCAAAGTCGGTTCTGTTTATAGAGCACGTCACAGTTACAAACAGCGTATGCGCAGATACCTTTAACTTTAATTTCTACAGAAGTTCTTTATCAATCACTCGTTGTGCGGGTGTTTCGAATAACTAAGTCCCTTGTGATTACATTTGCGAGTTTGGAGATATTTCTTGAGAATGTTAGGTGTTATCTCGACTATTGAGGGCTTGGTGCTGATTCATTAGTCATTTAACTGCGAATGACTTCGTGTTATCTACTATCGACTATTATTTAAGCTTATGCTGATGTCAATTTAAGTATGTTTAATACCAATTTATTGGGTCAGGCGGCATTGCATCGCAAACTCTCCATTGCTGAGCATATCTTAGCTTGTGACAAAGTTTGTGTCAAGGTGGGGTGGCCGTGGTGTAGTGGTACTACCCATCGCTTCTCACTCGGAGGGACAGGCTTCGAATCCTACTCATGACAAGTTTTTCATTTGTGTAATTGGAACTCAGTCAGAAAAATCTGCGTGTGAAGGCAAACACTGGCACGTTGTAGATTTTCAAGCACAAAAAAACCGTAAAAATTGATAACCTGAATCATTCCGAGAGAAGAAAAACTCTCCGTCCTATTCGGACTCCCACCCCTGGAGAGTCAATATCGAAACCAAATATACCTGAGTTTCAAACCACTACATCACAACAATGCTTTCCTTTCTCCTCCTTCTATCTTTCCGCTCGCGCCCTGGTAACAGTAAAAGGTTATCATTACCCGGCGGGCGTAAATTATATAAAAAAAACTGAAAATATCAATGGGTAGCAAATGAGTCACTGTTTCGAGGCCCTCGTTGGAGAGGTTCTTAACGTGTTGTCCATCAATACCTATTTTGTGGTAGTACGTTGTTACTTGTTTTTTTTTCACAGTCAAAGCTATCAGACGACTATGTATAAAGCGCGAATTCAGTTGTTCTTTGGGTTATAGAGCCAAATTTAAGTCCAAACTGTTGTGTGAGGCATCTCTCTCGTAGTTGGGTGGCCTGTGTAAAGCTATTTGAACGACTTGGATAACTACTGGCACTCTCAATGTGCTATGAATCAGCTCTTTATCGTAGAATATACCTTCTATGGCATTAAACTTATTGAACCGTACACTCTCGTGATACCTATAACTGGGATAGTAACCCCTTCAAACTCGTTTTAGGATGCGGCGATGTTTTCTTTGTTGGTTGTTACCATGTTGGTTTCTACCCCTCGCTGGGGAAACTTGTCTTTGACTTCCAATTGGAGATATACGCAGTAGAATAAAACAGCCTTGCTGAACCCCCTCATGAGTTCCAAACTAGTTCGAGAATGCAAGACTATTGAACGCGATCGAAAAACTACAGTCAATAAGTCCTGTTTCAGTCCCAGGTCAAGATGGAACCACGGGAAATGAGATCGCTGATGAACATTCTGGGCAAGGCTCAGAGGGGAGTTTTCGGAACCTGACCCTACTTTAGGTCTATTTGTGTCATCGGTTAGGGCTTGCATTGAGTTTAATATAAGCTTAATTGCAGATAGCGTGTCTCTCCAATTAGTAGGCAGATTGTTTCCAGACATCTCTAAGGGGTCAGCGCCTTTCCTGGTGCAGTCTGCTTACTTGGCGTAGTACTATGACTTTGCTAACCACTTAAGTGTTCTTTGCATAAGTGATACTGTTGTATAATCATACGATTGCTGCGAAAGTGAGAATGGCACCGCGAATTTCTATTTCTGTGAATACCCGGCCTACGTTCTCCTCAAGCCGTGGGTATTCGATACTAACATGGCGGGTTACACCTTATCATTGCACAAATCCCTTCCAAATACCCCAAACTTTTCTGAAACCTCTGCTCTTATTTCGGAATACACGAACTTGCAAATACGAGCATGAGCTCGTCCCTTTATAAGGGATAAGACACCTTTGGCAAAAACGTTGGTTCTATGAAAATAGAAATTGATTCGGCTGAAGGTGTTTCACTATATATTGACAAGCAGATAGTTTCAAGTCAATTCTTTCTGCTGTTGGACTTCCAGTTATCGCCATATAGCTAAATGCTCAGGAAGTCACTTTTCAAGAGTATAAAAACGACGTCGATATTTCAAGCTACTGATCTGTACGCAAATCAAAACGTCGTCGTACGCCAAAATATGGTGAAATGAGCTCAAATAGTGCAGATGTTGAAAGCGAATCGGCGAATTAAAAATTTAAAATGTTTTTGCAGAACTCAATTTATTTAGCTTAAAGAAGACAGCCTCTAGCCATATGGCGTCAAAGGTCCTTTAAGTCAATCATGTACGTAACGATTTTCTTCCTTAACTTCGTGTAGATTTTGGATGTCAGTTTCGACATTTTCAATGCATTATTAAATAGGGTGATGTACGAACGGTTCCAGTGATAAATGTCGAATCATAGTGTTCGGAATGCCACTTATTTCTAAGATAGATTGGAGCTCTATTTTCGAAATTAAAGAGGGGGTGGCAACAGATGCCAACATTTTATGAACTGATTTAGCAAATTTTTATATTGGAGCATATGAAACGAGCGGATAAAGGTGATTACAGGTACATCGGACGGTCGGCTTTCCAAATGCAGCAATCTGCACTAAATTGACTTTAGGAGCCCCAAAAGGGTCCACAATACGAAAGAAATGCAAAAAAAAGGCTTAAATATCAGTCATATGACATTCTTAAGGAAGAAAAAAGAATTTTTTGTTTAATACCTGCAAATTTCGGCAAGCTGTTTCAGTTCTTCAAGACGTATCCTTAAACGGTGGTTCGGAGTGGATAGGAAAGAACATGAAATCATGAATACATCAGAATACCCAGAACAGAATTAGTCAGAACATAGTTTCTGTAACAGGCAAAATATTCAATGCCACTACATGAATCAATTTCAGAACATAGAACCATTTTATAAGCTGCGTTGCGTACATCTTGAGTGGTGGAATTTCGGGGATATACGAGTACATGTAAGCAAAAAGTTGAACACAATCTGCGCCAAGAATTGATTCGACAACGAGCCTCTGACTTGTGTTCGTTTGTCGAAAGATAAGCAGTATGAGTCTGCCAAAAAGCGATCTACGGCAAAAACTACAAGCAATGAAAGAAAACGACGTGAGGATCATACCTGATTTTGAGCGCAGTTAAAATAAATATGCTGTATGACATCACTTCAGCAAGCAGACTTGGACTAAACAACCATACATCGATGGGAATTATTTCTTCTTTCGATCAACTGGCTGTGAATAGTTATGTGTAAATCTCAAAATCTGTTATCTTGATCATTTGTGTGCCTTTGAGTCTGACTGTTTCTTGGATATCGATATGCATCTTTCTTTACTCACCTTGGGCTGTTGAAATATGGCCTGCAACTGTCTGCGTAAGACCACTCGATTCTATTCAAAGATCAAATTTTTAAACATTGTAGAATCGTATAGGCTTGCCTAATTACTTCAGATGTGTCTGGAGCAGAGTAAAAATAACTATTTAATGCATAGTCTTACAAGCAAAGCTCCTATCTGCGCTGAATCGTCTATCCAATCTTTTTCCATATCGAAGCGGCAGTTCTCCATATCGTTTAGAAGGTAGAAATCGTGCAAAAGGATACAATTTTTGAGATCGATTCGCCTTTTACTTTTACCGAAAAATCATTTGGGCAATCGTCATGGGCGTTCGAAGATCATATTGGGTATATAACTTAATTCGTGCGGTTTTTTTTTTTTCAAAATTTGAACGTTTATTTAAGAAAAACATATACAATAGTATTATTCAAAGTATTGCCCATCTGAAGCTATGACTTTTTCCCATCTTTCTGGCAATTTGTGGATCTCATCCCAAAAGAACTGCACCGGCTTGGCAGCCAAGAATTTTTGATATTCTGCTCTGATGTGAACCGTATTTCAGTGAGGGCGTTCTGCATCGACCGGAACAGATTGTAGTCAGAAGGGGCAAGGTCTGGGCTATAAGGCGGGTGGGGTAACACTTCCCATCCACTGTTTTCCAAATAGTTCTTACCCGGAATAGCAACGTGGGGCCGAGCGTTGTCATGATGGAAAATTATTGCCTCGTGTCTGGTCGCATATTCCGGGGGTTTTTCGGCTACTGCTCTCTTCAAACGGATTAATTGTGCTCGGTAGCGTTGTCCATTGATGATTTCACCCAGTTTTAGCAGCTCATAATACAGCACACCCATCTGATCCCACCAAAAACAGAGCATTACCTTCGCGCCATGGATATTCGGCTTTGCCGGTGATTTGGCTGGGTGGCCGGGTTTCACTATGATTTTTTTGGGCTTGGGGTTGTCGTAATGGATCCATTTTTCATCACCAGTAACAATTTGATGCAAAAATGTCTTCCTTTTGTGGCGTTCCAGAAGCATTTCGGACATGCAAAACCGCCTTTCGACGTCTCTCGGCTTGAGTTCATGTGAAACCCAAATGGAATAATACAAGTTACGTCATCTCTTAGCAAACCGCCCAATATTAAATGCATAATCTTACAAGCAAAGCTCATATCTGCGCTGAATCGTCTAGCTATTCTTTGCATATCGTCCAAATCGGCGATGGTACTCTTTGCCATATCAAATCGGCGGTTCTCTATATCATTTCAAAGGTAAAAATTGTGGAAAAGGAGCCGATTTTTGAGATCGATTCACCTTTTACACTTTCCCAACAATCCTATGGGCTCTAGCTTCCCTGCGGATCTTCGATCCCAAAGAATTTATCTTTGTAAACATCTCATCTGTGTCATTGGTTGCATTGCGGAACAAGTTTTCGTTGTCAGCCTGTCAATTCCGTTTGTACCTTTTGAAAATCCGATCGGCGCCGATCATAGCGATTTAAGGCCTGGTATGTCCACAATTGACGCAAATGATAGCCTTTATAGAGACGAGCCATACAGAGCTATGTCTAATTCTGGCATAAGTGCTAAAAGCGTTCTAACTAGAAATTTTCAATCAAAACCATTTTGGATGCTGTAGGATACTCGTTCTTAAACCAGCGTCGTGTTTAGTATTCTTATAATTATTCTCGTAATGTTTGAAACTGAAGTACTCTCAGTAGCAATGCATAATGTATATGAACTACTACGCAAGGGTGAATTGTCAATATATATATATAAATATAATCAGATATATAGAATACTTCACAAGTTAATTGAAATCTTTTTTTTTTTGTATTAACAGATCTTTTTCCTATTGACTGGGCTAATGCGGATCTGCCACCTTTCCAGAAAAATCTCTATAAGGAACATCCAAAAACTAGCAGCAGATCTATCCATGAAGTGGAGAAGTATCGTTCCGAAAATGAAATCACCGTTAAAGGGCCAGCGCCAAATCCAATTCAATTCTTTGATGAAGCCTGCTTTCCCGATTACTGCATGAATGAGGTGCGTCGTCAGCATTACCAAGAACCTACACCCATCCAGGCTCAAGGATGGCCAATAGCAATGAGTGGCTTTAATATGGTTGGCATTGCTAAAACCGGTTCTGGCAAAACTCTAGCCTTCATTCTTCCTGCAATAGTTCATATAAATGCTCAACCGCCATTACAACGTGGTGATGGACCAGTTGCTCTTGTACTGGCACCTACTCGCGAATTAGCCCAACAAATACAAAGTGTTGCCAATGAATTTGGCTCGTCTGCGTATGTTAGAAATACATGCATATTTGGTGGTGCTCCTAAACCAAAGCAAGCATATGATTTGGAACGTGGTGTTGAAATTGTCATCGCTACACCAGGCCGATTGATTGATTTCCTTTTAAGTGGTACCACAAATTTACGGCGTTGCACATATCTCGTTTTAGATGAGGCAGACCGCATGCTGGACATGGGTTTTGAGCCACAAATTAGAAAAATTCTAAGTCAAATCCGGCCGGATCGACAAATTCTTATGTGGAGTGCCACTTGGCCAAGAGAAGTACGTCAGTTAGCGCAAGATTTTCTAGGCGATTACATTCAGATTAATATCGGTTCGTTGGAACTTTCAGCAAACCATAATATTAGACAGTATGTGGAGATATGTCAGGAATCTGAGAAGGGCACAAAATTAAAGCAACTTCTATCGAACATTTACGATTCGGCCAACGATCCCGGCAAAATAATAATTTTTGTCGCAACAAAGAAAAAGGTTGATGAGCTATTTAGGTATATTGGAAGTTTCGGTGTTCGTTGTGGCGCTATTCATGGCGATAAGTCTCAATCCGAGCGTGACAACGTTCTAGGTGAGTTCAGGCATGGGCGTACTAATATATTAGTAGCCACTGATGTTGCTGCCCGGGGACTTGATGTTGAAGGAATTAAGTTTGTCATCAATTTTGATTACCCACAGTCTTCGGAAGATTACATACATCGCATTGGACGAACGGGTCGTAAGCATTCCACTGGTACCTCATATGCTTTCTTCACGAAGAAGAATGTTAAAAACGCTAGAGGGCTAATCGACGTGCTAAGGGAGGCAAATCAAGATATAAATCCACAACTTGAACAAATGGCAAGAGTAGGTGGTGGATTTGGTGGGGAAAGAAAGCGTTTTAGACCGAATGGAGGTTTCGGTGGTGGTAGCGGCGGCGGCGGCGGTGGCGGTGGAAGAGGATTCGGTGGTGGTAATCGAGGCTCAAGATTTGGCAACGGCGGAGGTGGCGGTGGTGGTGGTGGTGGTAGTAATTCATTCAGAAGCGAAAATGGTGGCAATCGATTTGGCGGTGGCAATAGATTTGGAGGTGGTGGCGGTGGTGGAGGTTTTGGTGGCGGTGGTGGCAATGGCGGTGGAATGAATCGTTTTAGCGGGGGACAGAATGGAAACATGAATGGACGATTTAATGATAACAATAATAGCAACCGCGGAGGAAGCATTGGTGCAGGCGGAGGTGGAAATGCTAGTGCTGGTGGCGGTGGTGTCAGCGGCAGTGTCGTTGGAGGTGGTAGCAGTGGAGCTGGCGCCGGCGCTGGTGGCAGTGCTGTCGGTGGTGGCAGCAATGGTGGTGGCGGCGGTAGCAGCGCCGGCAGTGGATTTGATGGATCTCGTAGAAACTTCCCCTCAAGGCATTAGCATAAGTCGTTTAAAAAAATCTAAATTTGTTTTCCATTTTTTTTTTTTTACATCCCATACACTGCAGAAATTAAGAATGATCCCAAAATATTTATTTAATTAAATACACAACTACAAACTTTGTTCAAGCAGTCACCAATTTTCTACAGTAAACTCTAGAATATGAGAATTTGGGTTTCATTTTTTGTTTATCTTAAATTCGAATCGAATAAAATAATGAAATGTGTATTAAACTAGATATTAGTTGTTTTATTGATTTCAGTCAAGTGATCTTTATTTTGTATAGTCTGTTTTCGCTAGTACTTTTTTCAGTGGTTATTGCATGAGAGATCGCTCAACAATGGTCGTATCACACTGATATGGTATTTTTGTTCTATATTTTTTAACAATTCATTTTGGCACAACTTAGTCCGGCACAGCGTCTACAAACTATTTCAGCCCGATCTTTGGGTTGGATAGACCACATTAAACAGCTTGGCTCTTCGTATACAATGACTTGACGAATTTTATGTGAGAATCTTAGTTCAAAAGAATACACAATTTGCATTCGAATAAGAACTGAAGCAGGCCGACGTTCCGAATGGTGTCCACTTTAGTCGTTAGGCTCTTGCAAAACTTTAAAATCTTCTGTTTTCGACAAAAGCTTTTGTTCAGCTATGAGGCACATTTCTGCTTTAATGACTACGACATGAGCAAAATATCCGTTTTAAGAGCTGTCACTACACCTACTGATCCATCCAAAATTGAAGCCCGTGGTGACGACGACATCTGGTTTCAACAAGACGGCGCCACTTTCCACACAAACTATGGTTTATTTCGAGAACCTTGGCTTATTAACTGGTCTGGGAATAATTTCACGCTTTTGACCGTCTAAATCATACGACATCATAACTTTACACTTTTTGCTTTGGGGCTACGTAAGGTTTCAATTACCCGATACAATTGAATTTTTTGTAAATCGGCCACGGCTAAAATACAGGTACAGCTAGGTACCCTAAATTCAGGAAAATTCGACGATGAAGCTTTCTCTTCAACAATCTACCAAAATTGTTAGTACTGCTGTACAACATCTCTTTTGTCGCAATTGTCTACCGCTCTACTGAACCGGAGACCAAGTATGTGAAGAAAGTTCGTGAGACTGGTTTGCTAACTAGTTATCGAACATACTCCCGTGTTTTTGTCCTGTACCGTCAGGAGGATATTGTAGCTTGTGCCAAAAGTGTGCTCATAAATCCGAGAAACTCAAAGCGATAAAGATTTCAGGATCTGAACATCAGTCGCACTTGTTCGAGTAGAATTTTGGAAATCTGTCGATTCTACAATCGACAATCAATTTGATCGACGATCGACAACCGCAATAAGGGCTTAGGCCTGTATGGCATGGTGAAGTTAATCTATCAGATCTTTTGCTGGCTGCTTCCAGTTTCGCACGCTAAGTTTGCGGACGTCCCCTTTCGCTTGCATGCGCCACCTTAGTCTCGCTCTTCCTCTACTGCGCTGTCCCTCGGGGGCGGATTCGACCACATGAATGACCCATCCATCACAGTCGTTGCATCTTCACTCTTCTGGTTAGGTCGGTCGCGCTGTACAGTTCGTACAGTTCTTTGTTGTATCTCCTCCCCCACTCACTGCGATTATTAAGGTCTTATATAGGGTTATTTTTGTAGTTCGGGAGAGGGCTTGCCTTCTTAGCCCAAAGAAGCAAGAGTTGGCAAGAGTTATTCTTCGTTTTTCTCAGCGCTGGTGTCGTTGTATAAATAAATAGCGGAGCCCAGATAGGCAAAGTCCTTAACTACTTCAAAGTTATACCTGTCGAAGGTAATGTTCTATCTGAGACGTCGGTGTTCAGTGTCCGTTTTGCTTGACAGCATATACTTCCTCTTGCTCTCAATGACCGCAAAACCCAAACAATATGTTTAAATAAAAACTTAATCGAAGTCTAAATCATAAATGTGTTTTATGGAATCATTTAATGTGGACCAACAATACCGTCCACCCGACCAGGTTGAAGTGAAGATAGCCATACGTAAGCCTAAGTCCAACAAAGCTGCTGGAGCGGACGGCTCAGTTAGGAGCATACACCAATTCATCTCTAAAAGATGGTCCGACGAAAATATGACCAATGAATGGAATCTCTACATTATCTATCCGATACTCAAGAAAGGAGACCCTTTGAACTGCGCCAATCAGAGAAACATCAGCCTTCTTAACAACGCCTACGATATCTTTTCAAGCCGTTCGTCAACAACCTGTTTCGTTCATTTTGGCTTGACTTCACGCCATGAGAGATCACCATTGACCAAACATTCATGATAGCATCTACAGGGACGAGATTTACAGAGCAATGTTAAGTATTAGCATCCCTGCTAAACTCGTCTGTGCACGATGATCTTTGATGCCAAAAAGAATTCAGATAGAATTCACGCGTCAACACAAAGTCTGTCGAATAACTCGGATACTTCGATGATATTGACATAATCGGAAGAAAGCAGGGTGATTTCAGTTGTGGTTTCGCAAGTTATCAAGACGGGAGCGGCAAAAATGAGTTTAACGGCTGACGAGAAGAAGACCAAGTACATACTGTCAAGCCGAAATGACACCCAACACCAATGTCTCGGGCAGAACATAATAATAAAAATAATTCAGTGGCGTTGATAAACCAGCGATAATTCGAACCTTTCCATAATTCGAAGTTATCACGAGTTCTCTAGAAAATCTCTTTATATTTCGAAAAATATCTATACATTTTTAACCTTCACCATGTCGGTATATGCCTGGGTGTAGATTGCGATTTTCAATTTCGCATATCTCTGAGATTTATTAAGCGAATCTAAAACGGCTCCTACTCAGTGACTAAAATGTTGAGTTCTTTCGGAGAATGCAGTTTCTTAATTTTATAAAGATATTTTGATAATTTAGTTGGCATTTTTAACCATTTTTTCGACTACCTTAACAGTATATACCAGGGAATAGAAATTATTCCTTCATGTGTTCATGCAAATAATTCTTAAAAATAAATAGCAAATAAGTAGCTCTTTTACTGATCTACCTAGAACGCATTTTACAGTATTTCTTGTTGGAAAGTGGCTCATAGCTAATGGAATTTGAGCCCTTTTATTGGTGAATGGAATGCAAAAGTGTTCACCAAATTCTTACAGAAATTCCCTTCGTCGGCTTGTTTAGACATTATGTTTGCTTTACGGGTTATTTTTCGTAAAAACTATGTAAGCTGCGAGTCCCGCTGTGTCAATTATATTGAAAAACATCGCAAGTGGCTATCGATTTGTTTTTCTTTTCGTAGTATATTGGGACAGCATCTTATCCATCGCATCAACTGCACCTTTGGTTTTGTTCTAATATAGAATAATGTCCGGCTTCAGTTTTGGCCCAAAACCATAGGTAGTTGATAAAACCTCTCTTGTTTCCGTAGCTTTGAATTCGACAGGGATACAGCGCTTGTTTTTCTTCATAGTGCCGACCACAGAGAGATTCCATCCCAGTAAATCCTTGGCTAGCGAAAGCGATGTGACAAAATTATCCATTGCCACATTTCTGCCAGAGTTTTTATAAGGAACAATTAAATCCTTCACAACACGCTCTCCTTGATTCTTATCTCGCATATTGAAAATTTTTCCAATATAAATCTGCCCGTTCAATGGATATGCCGTGTCCGAATCACAAGCCCACCATGTCTTGATCCCATATTTCGCTGGCTTTGATAGAATATAGCTATTGAGTAAATTTGGTGCGACTTCTAAAAAGGAATAGTTGCTCATCAATTGTTATAGAACTGTATGGCCAAAAATTGTCCTTTAGAAGAATTTCGAAAATTTCGCTAATGGGTGCCGCCTTATCGGTTTTAATTCCTGCTTGTTACGCGGCATCAACATCAAAGCGAATAAACCTCGTTATGTTGTGGTACCGCCGAACAGACATAATTGCTCGATATAGCGGAAAAGCATTCCTTTTCCAAAGTTGATTCACATCTCCCTAATTTGATCGGTGGCTCCCAATAACAATCAGAAGTCCTATATATGTCAATAATTCCTCTTCTTGCAAAGCGTCCCAGATCAAAACTTTTTTATTAGGATTTTCTGCATTCCATTAACAATACCACTTCTCGGTGTTTCTGTTTGTGTGCCTACAAATTATTTTTTATGCTATTCTTAAAATGGGAGTCTGTAGTGAATATAGAAAATGCACATAATTTCACATATGTAAATGTGAAATTGAATAATTGATTACCTGCTCAAATGAGCACTCGAAAGAAATTTTATTTCCTTATTTTCCATCTTCTTTTCAGAATGCCATCAACAAATAACAAAATTGAATTGTAGAAAAAAAATTTCCATACAAAACATATGAGGGTTATGTATATTTCTATACCCGGGTGTTTACTGTCAAGATTAAGAGTTTTTTATTGTCGTAGGTTAAGCACTTGGTAATTCGAATAAAAAAAATCATTGCTACATAACAAAAAGACGCGTTAATTCGAATTCATAGGCGTCAAACGCTCGACAATTCAAAGTTATCAGATTGTATAAAGGAACATTTTGAGACAAGTTAAAACTTGTATCATCGTTGCACGAGCATTTGTTATTGAAATGATTGCCTTGGCCTTCCTCTACTGCGCTGTCCCTCGGGGGCGGATTCGAAGACTTTTCGGACCGGAGCATTGGTGTCCACGCGCTCTACATGACCCAGCCATCTCTTTGGATCCCAGTCTTTGGATCTTCACTCTTCTGGCTAGGTCCATGTCGTTGTACAGTCCATACAGTTCGTCGTTGTATCTCCTCCTCCACTCACCGTCAATGCAGACGGGACCGAAGATCGCCCGAAGAATTTTTCTCTCGAAGCAACCAAGAACACCCTCATCCATTTTTGATAATGTCCATGCCTCTGTGCCATAGAGCAGGACCGGGATTATTAAAGTCTTATAAACGGTGACTTTTGTTGTCCGAGAGAGGGCTTTGCTACTCAATTGCCTTCTTAACCCAAAGAAACAGCGGTTGGCAAGAGTTATTCTTCGCTTGATCTCAGCGCTGGTGTCGTTGTCTGTATTTATAGCGGAGCCTAGGTAGACAAAGTCCTTAACTACCTCAAAGTTATATCTGTCGAGGGTGACGTTCTGTCCGAGACGTCGGTGTTGGTTGTCCTTTTTGCTTGACAGCATATACTTGGTTTTGCCCTCATTGACCGCTAAACCCATTTTCGCCGCTTCCGTCTCAATACTCGCGAAAGCGCCACTGACATCACGCTGTTTTCTCCCGATTATGTCAATATCGTCGGCGTATGCGAGTAGTTGGACGGACTTTTAAAAGATAGTGCCTCTTGTGTTTGCTCGTGAGTTTTGCACTATTCTTTCAAGTACGATGTTGAAAAAATTGCATGACAGCGCATCGCCTTGTCTAAATCCTTTCTGGACATCAAAGGTCTCGGTGAAATCTTTACCGACCTTGATGGAGCAGCGTGCATTCTCCATCGTCATCCTGCACATACGGACGAGTTTGGCAGGGATGCCAAAACTAGACATTGCTCTATATAGCTCGTCTCTATAGATGCTGTCATACGCGGCCTTAAAATCGATGAAGGGTATCGATCTGAAGCTCATGGGTCTTCTCCAAGATCTGCCGTAGTGTGAATACCTGGTCGATGGTGGACTTTCCTGGCCTGAAGCCACACTGATATGGACCTATCAGGTTGTTGACGAACGGCTTCAGGCGTTCACACAATACGGCGGATAAGATCTTATATGCGATGTTAAGGAGACTGATGCCTCTGCACTTGGCGCAGTTCAGAGGGTCTCCTTTCTTAAGAATTGGACAAACAATGCTGAGGTTCCATTCATCGGGCATACTTTCGTCCGACCATATTTTACAGATGAGTTGGTGTATGCTCCTTACCAAGTCATCGCCTGCCGCTTTGAAGAGCTCGGCAGACAGGCCATCCGCTCCAGCAGCTTTGTTGGACTTCGATATGGCTTCGATATGGCTATCTTCACTTCATCCAGGTCGGGTGGACGGAATTGTTGGTCATCATCGTCCAGGTTGAAAGGACGGTATTTGGTCCGTCATCGCCGTTATACAGTCTGCAAAAACGATCTTTCCAAATCCTCAGCATCGACTGCGATTCTACTACGATGTTCCCTTGTTCATTTCTGCAAGCTTCGGTTCGGGGTTTGTTTCCGCGGCATGTTATTTTTACCTTTTGGTAAAACTTCCGAACCTCATTCCAGGAGTAGCATCTCTCAATTTCCTCGATCGCGCGCTTCTCATGCTCTTTCTTTTTCCTCCTGAGAAGCCGGTGCTCGTCTCTCCTCTTCCGCTCATAGAGCTCATGAGCAGCTCTGGTCTTTCTAAGCAGCGCCGCGTTATATGCATCTTGCTTAGCTGCATGTGCTTGCCGGCATTCATCATCGAACCAGGGGTTTCGTTGTGGTGGAAGAGTGAAACCCAGCACATCAGAAGCGGCATCTCTGATGGCGTTTTGGCAGTGTTTCCAATGGTCTTCGATGCTTGATGGTGGCGGCATTGGACCTCTTAAGAGATTAAGAGACACTCGATCGGAAAAGGACTTGGCGATCTCTTGCAATTGTAGCCGTCTGACGTCGAATTTTCTCACAGCATTAGTTTGTCTTGGCGTAGTTTGGGATATCCACACCCGTACCTTGGCTACAACAAGGTAATGGTCCGAGTCGATGTTGGCTCCTCGGAACGTACGGACATCCATAATGCTGGAGGAGTGTCTTGCGTCGATCGCAATGTTATCAATCTGGTTGGTCAGAAGTTCTCCAAGTCTGAATATCGAGATGTGGGAACCGCGTGCTAGCCATGACAATGTTTCCCCGCGCCGCAAAGTCGATTAGCCTGAATCCGTTATCGGAGGTGGTGTTGTGCAGGCTATATTTTCCGATTGTTCCACCAAAGATACCCTCTCTTCCTAGCTTTGCATTAAAATCACCAAGGACAATTTTAATGTCATAACTAGGGCATTGCTCGTAGGTCTTGTTCAGGCGCTTGTAGAAGGCATCCTTGGTGTCGTCATCTTTCTCCTCTGTGGGGGCGTGCGCGCTTATAAGGCTAATGTTGGCGAATTTAGCCTTGATGCGGATTGATACGAGGCGCTCGCTCACATGCCGGAAGCTGAGGACTTCTCGTCTTAGTCTGCCTCCGACAACAAATCCGCATCCAAATAAGCACTGCTTTGGCCGTCGATAGCAATTGCCGTAGTAGATGTCGCAGTTTTTCATCTTCTTTTTGTCCGGCCCATCCCATCGCATTTCTTGGATGGCGGTTATGTCTGCTTTGCAGCAGTCTAGGGCCTCCGCTAGTTGCTCGGCTGCACGTGGTCTATTAAGGGATCTAACATTCCACGTGCATATCCGAAGCTCATTATCCTTAAATCGTTTGCGTGGGTTGTCAACAGTAAATCCGTCCATATCCGAGGCTTTTTGATGCTTCGTAACTTCCTTTTTTTAAATGGCCGGGCAGTTACCCCGGCGGCACAACTCCCAACCTGGAGGACCAGTTCCATTTTTAATGCCCCTAGGACGAGGGGTCGGTTACACCGAAGCCAGTAACCCGTTCCGGGATGTGAGCGCTGGCGTTGGCCCATATAGGGCTCGTCCGCCACCATCTCTTTTCCAAGACCCTGACTAAGTCCTGGAAATCCTTTCCGGCCTGAGCTCCAAATATGTCGGAGTAGCCCGGATAAGGTCTTGTTTTGTTTTTCCGACACTAATCCTGGTTGATGGCGCAGGAAACTCGCCATTTGCCCACTTCACTTCGCAACCTCTAGTGAGATTCTCAGATGGCGCCACGGGGAGGCGTGAAGTAGGACTTATTAGCAGAGCTGCAAGATGTTCGGCTGCAGAGGCTCATTCTCGTCATTTAAGGAACCAGCACCTATCGGAAGATGCTACTTCTACGAGGCCTTATACTAATCGTTGCCATCCTCAAACCACTCTCGAAATTTTCGAACCATTTGATATTTCAAACTCTCGATGATTCGTTAAATTTTAAAAGTCCCTCCAGTTTCGAATTAACGAGAGTCGACTGTATATAGGGTGTAGTACACTGCGACCTTGTGGTCTATTGTGCCCCCTACTTATACCTTGGAGAGGTTTGCTCCCTCTTCTCTATTGTTTTCAGAAGAAACGAAGTGGGGCTGATCGGTCTGTACGATTTTGGCTGTGTGAGGTCTTTTTTCCTCACCTTCGGCATGAACACAACATTTGCTCGTCTTCATTGTAGTGGTATGTATCCCTAACTTTAATTACCAAAGCTCTCTCTCAAACAACAAAAATGACTATATACTATATAAAACCTTAATAATCCCAGACTCTATGGCGCAGGGGCATGAACATTGTCAGAAATGGATGAGGGTGAGAAGAATTTTTTGGGTGATGTTCGGTTCCGTCTGCATATACAGTGAGTGGAGGAGCAGATCCAAGGAGATCAAAGAGCGACTTCGACTTAGTCAGAAGTGTGAAGGTCCAAGGTCGGACATGGTTGAGTCATGTAGAGCGGATGGACACTAATATTGCGGTCTAAAAAAAAATTTCGGATCTGGCCCCGGGAGACAGGGCAGTACCGCTATCACTCATTTATCTGTATCAACTCATCGAAAATCATCATAAAGCTTACCAACTTCATACTCGTACCATAGATGTCTTCCTTTCGTATCTCGGCGTTAGCATCATTGAACATACTCACGTCGAATCCTGGCAGAAACACACTTAGAAACGTTTCGAAATAAAATGAAATCCAAATTTTTTGAAAATTTATTGAATAATTTTATTAAAACGTCAGTTAATTATTGTATATAGATTTTTGCTTTTTCTTTTGTATCATCCGTACAATTGATAATTTTCATTATACGTTTTACTTATTACCAAACAATAATCTCTTACTATTTTCAACAAAAAAGAAATAACATTTTCGTTGGATACAGTCGATGTTTTGAAATTATTATTACATTAATTGTTTTATAAGGAAATGCAAAAAAAGAAATTATATAAAAATATTTTTTGAAACATACATACACCAAAATACAATACATAGAATGAAATATTATTATTATTATTTTTTTTGCCATACAAAACATTAAGACGTATATTTTTAATTTTATTTTTTTTAAAGTTTAAGTTTCTTTCTGTAAGTATACAGTGTTTTTGTTTTTTATTTTAAATTTTCTTTATGCTTTTAGAGCAACATAATATAAGAAAAGAGCAAATTAGGTTGTGTTGTTGTTTTTTTTAGATGGAAGAAAATTATTTTCGTTTTCTCTGTCATATTATTATTAATAAATCTTAAACTTAAAAATTACTTTAAAAAGTTTTCTTGTGTTCTTTGTATGAATATTTGTAGATTCATTTTTTTAGTATTCACAGTGCTTAGGCAGCTGCTGCTTTGCGGGAACCTGCAAAAAATAAGAAAATAAATTATGTACGAGTGTATATGGTGGGCCATCTTTTTGAATTATATGTGTGTGTTTAATAGCTGTTATCCGCTCAAAAAATTAACAGAAACTCAACTTTCAAAGTTTGAAAAGAAATTTCGGCCGAAATAATGTGTAAAATGTAGCTGTTGTAGACGAGTTTGTGAAGAAAGTTTATGAGACCAGTTTGCTGATTGGTAACCAAACACATTCCCATATTCATCCAGCGGAGATGTTGCAGCTGTTACCGAACCTATGTGCTGAAACCCGGGAGCTTCGACGTGCTTAAGATCCCAGCAACCAAATATCAGTCGCAGTAACCTAAGGAGAATTTTGCATAGAGGTTTTGAAATACTCGCTTTCAAGGCCCAATTGACAGAGGAATTGAAGCAAAATGATCACTCGCATCAAAATCGGCGCATTTCCATCTCAGCGGCTACATAAACAGACAAAATTGTCGTATTTAGGACTCGGAAAATCCACATGTAGTCAAAGAGAGGCCAATACAACCTGAACGTGTGACTGTTTGGTGTGGCTTTTCGAGTGGCGGCATTATTGGACCACGAAGACGACAATGGAAGATTGAAGATTTGGACTTGGGCAAGCTACGAGGGCAAGGTGAAAAGTTCTCAACAAAAATGTATGTTTCATGCCCGGGTGCACATGTCATTAGTTTGTATGACAAGTTTCAAATTGTTCTCTCAAGCAGTTTGTTTACACGAATTTTTGCAGTAGACGGTTTGCGTGTTTTTCGTTAAAATGGATAGACTTCAACGTCGTGTGGGGATAAAATTCTTCATGGATGGACTAACCCCTTAGGAAATTCATCCAAAGTTGACAAAAGTTTACGAGGACTCTGCTCCTTCCATGTCAACCGTTAAAAGGTGGGCAGCTGACTTCAAACGTGGTCGCACGTCCTTCGAAGATGATCCACTTGAAGGACCGCCAAAAACTGCAACCACATCCGAAACCAACGAAAAAAATCAATGACATCGTGTTAGACGATGGGCGAGTGAAGGTGAGGGAGATAGCTGAGGTTTTGGAGATATCGGAAGAGAGGGTGCGAAACATCTTACACAAAAACTTAGAAATGCGAAATCTCTTCGCAAGATGGGTGCCGCATTTGCTGGATGCCGACCGATTCAGTAGGTATCTGATCGATATTTTGCGACGATTTTTCACCATCGATAAGACATGGGTCCATCACTACACGCCAGAAACGAAACAGCAGGCGAAACAGAGGGTAAAAGCCGGTGATTCAGCGCCAAAGAAAGCGAAGACAGCGTGTTTTGGGATGCGAAAGGGAAGCTTGAAAAAGAAAGAACAATTACAGGTATACAGTCCATTTGATAAGATCGTATACGGCAAAACTCGTTTATGAAAACCGGTTTGGAAGTGGCATTCGCATTAGCAGATAAAAAAATACTTCCGCTAAGATGCTTTGAATAAAAAACTTTAAAAAGTGTTCAATATCTGTCAGAGATGGAAGTATTTTAAAATGAGTGTCGCAAATGTCGAAAATGTCATCGGAGCAGCTGCTAAATACATGAAAAAGTCAAAAACATTTGTTAGCAAGTGGGTGCACCGTTAATCCCAAGTTAAAAATGTGGATGATTTGACGGATCGTGGGTCTACACCAAAAACAACAAAAAAGCAGGACAAAATGATTCTACGCGTATTTGAAAAAAATCCTCTTCTATCGTTACGTGGAGGACAAGGGATTTTACGTAAAAGGGGTCTAAATGTGTGTTGTGATACGATACGAAGACCACTACTGTCAAAAAACACGTAGAAAAACGACTCAGTTGGGCCAAGGAGAATTTGGACAGAGATTGGAACAACGTTATTTTTTCGGATGAAGCTTCTTTTTGGGCATGGTCTCCTATCACTCATCACTTTTGTACACAATCCAATAAATTAGTCCAGCGGACCGTCAAACACCCGGCAAAGGTGCACGTTTGGAGATGCTTCTCAAAACAAGGATTTGGCAATTTGTTCATGTTTACAAATAACTTAAACGCACCCACCATTGTCAAAATTTATAAGAAGGCTTTATTACCATCTGCCCAAAGGTGGTTTAAAAGAAGGAATGAGAATTGGTTACTGCAAGAAGATAATGACCCGAAACATCGCAGTCGTTTGTGCAGTGCGTGGAAACAAGAAATGACGTCGTTGTTTTAGATTGGCCATCACAGTCGCCGGAAGATAATCCCATTGAAAATGTTTGGGCATTCATGAAGCTAAAGCTCCGAGGAAAGAAGATCTCGACGGTCAAACAATTATCACAAGAAATGCGAGGTTTTATGGAGATCTTTGTCTCAAGATTATGCTATAAGATTAGTAGAAAGCATGCCTCGAAGACTCCAAGCAATTATTGATAATGGAGGAGAGTGGACAACATATTAATTGTAAAGCATTCAAGTAAATAAACAAAATAAACCAGTACAATTGATTTTTTTTATTATTATAAGTTCTTCTTTAATTTTTGTCGTGTACGATGTTATCAAACAGACTGTATATTACTCCAACCTTCTCGACCAACTGGCTTGAAACAGAAAAATCATCTTTCACCAGGACAATGCACCTCTACACAAGGGTACACCGGCGATAGGAAAACTGCTTGATTTAGGGTACGAATTGCTCGGCTCTATTCTCCTGGCAGCCTCAGACTTCCATCTATTCCCCAAACTTGAAGAAATTTGTTTCTGGGAAGTGCTTCGCTTCCAATGAAAAAGTTGAGAGGGCCGTTGATGAATATTTTCAAAGCCTTCCAGACTCTTATATTCCGAGAAGGAATACTGATGTTAGAAAAACGCTGGTCCAAGTGTGTTGAATTTCAAGGGATATTATGTAGAAAAATAAAATCATTTTTGAACTGAAAATCGCAGTCTTTCATTGTCAGGCCGAGAACTTTTCACCTTTCCCTCGTATGGTTCCATCAAGATTGGCCTACTTCTATACAAATCGTCCAACAATGAATTTATTGCACATTGAGTTCAATAATCGAGTAATCAATCACTTTTCTTGGCCGTCACGGATGTGACGGGGGGTCGGGTGTCATTAAAGATCGACGAAATTGTGACTCATCAAAATGATTATTCGTTTAAATTCGACAAAATTGGGTTTTCGAACTCATTACGAGCTATAAACACAATATTATTCATTATTGAGCGACGGATACGTTTCCGTTTTCTTCACAGAATTTACTTGTCCCAGTAGAACAATTCTGGAGCAATTTTATAATGTTAAGACGAGAAAGTCTTTCATGATAACCGAGAAACTTTCGATTTTTCAAATCATTTCGCTGAATTTTCAATATTTTTGTGGTAAATTTTAGCAATTTTTATGCCGTGTTGAAGCGCGAATCGTTCCATATTTATTGATGGCGTAATTTTAACTTATCACCTGTCAAAAATGGCTGCGCGGACTACGAAGGTAGATCAATAAATCCGTGACTTTTTGAATTTTCCGCGTTGTAACTTTCAAAAAAAGACAACAACGTGAGTTTCGGCAAAAATGGAAAAAAAAAATTCATCTCACATCTTCGAAGTAGTGTTTGGCATTATTTGACAGCTATCTGTACGAGTTTTTGCGCTGTTTCATAACCTCAGACGAAACATGGAGCCACCACAATATACTGGATACCAGGCAGTACTCAGAACAGTGGGTTCCTCAGGTCAAACTGTGGAAATACTGTCGAGACACAAGAAAATGGCAACACCTTTTGAAATATAGGCGTCCAAATCTATACCGATTTTCTTCAAAATTAAAAAAAAAAAAACAATCAAGAGCGAATATGGTAACACCTTACCGAGTTCGTTTAATGACGATTTCAAGGGAAAACGCCATCATTTGGCTATGAAGAGTACTCTTTCATCGAGGGTGCACGTTCGTAAAGGGGCAATTTCCGGGATTAAACTTTCGAACCAAATGTACCCCGAATTTCACATTCAAACAAACCGCGCTTGAGATATTGTCAAAAGCATTGTTTTTAGGTTGGTACATCTGTCATCTGGCGCTCAAATATCTGTTTGGCGCCATTTGCCGGGAGTTTTGTTGTGTTCTGTGAATTTCGCAATGTTAAATTTAATTGAGTAAAGAGTTTGCCTGAAATTTTGTGTTTCTAACAAAATATCATGTGCGGAAGCGTTGAAAATGTTAACAGGAGCCTTCTACAATGTGGTTACTGACTTGCCTCCTTCCGGTCGTCCATCTACCATTATAAATGACGTAAACATCGAAAAAGTTAAGAAAATGGTCCTCGCAGATCGTCGTGTGAGTATCATCCTTGGTGTCACGTTCGGATCGGTACAGAGCGTTATGCACGATGTTTTGAGAGTACTAAATGTGTTGCAGAAACAGCATCGCATTGATGTCGCTAAAGAAATGCTTTTATTGATGGCATCATTACCGGTGGCGAGGCAAAGGTCTATGAATATGACATCGAAACTAACCAACAATCATTGCAATGGAGTTTCTCAGATGAGCCAAAACTCAAAAAACTACGACAGAGTCCATCCAAAATCAAGGCTTTGTTGATCGTTTTCTTTGATTACCGTGGTGTGGTCCACTCCGAATTTCTTTATCGTATTAAAACATTTGAGGGAAATTTGACTCCTTGTGACAAGATTCAAGTTAGCACTTCGGGGAAAGCATTTTGAGACGATTGAGGCAATAAAGGAGAATTCGTATGAAAAGTGTTTTGAAGATTGGAGGAAACGTTGAATAAAATGAATAACGATGAATAACTGAACCGTTTCCGCTATATTACAATAAAAAATGCTCTGTACTTTTTGATCAGAAGGTAAGTACTTACAACAGGCATATTTTGGGGAACCTGACAGATCTAACTTTTTTGGAAGAAAAGTTAGACGAAAAGTATTAAGCTCAAAGGACAATATTGAGAAATACAAACTTTGTTTGCCTTAAAAACTACCACTCAAACAGTTACAAACATGTTGATCCACTCTCATATTTAAAAAAAAAACAAAAAACACGGTGGCGCTGGCAGCTCGGTATGGGCCACGGCCTAGCTTCTTGACACTCATTTGTGTTGCTCATGTTGTCATTTTTATCACATCTGGGGCCTATGGTTTATCGCCGAATCCGAAAGGCATTCCTTAAAAGCTTTTTCATAAGCAAATTTTACTTTCGGGAGTTTGCCATTGCCCGCCGAAAGGGTGATGACTTAGATGATTCGAAAAATTGTTGGCGATGAAGGGGATCGAACCACTCTCGCATTTTAATTATGATAAAACTTTTTTATTTGAATGTGTTTGACAAATTTTCTGACCAAAATAATCTGCTACAAAATCGTATTCTGCCAATGTACACTATGCCGTAGAGTAATGGATTCACTGAAAGGATCAAGTAGTGACAGAAAGCTTTTTGTGCTGAAAATACCGGAGTCTGAATTAATGCTGAGGACTTAAACAGAAACCTTCGTAAATTGGTACTAAAATGTTCGAAGTATGGAAATCGGCCTTCAAACTGCGAAAGGAAGAAAAACAACTTGACAACGTTACAACAGTGTTATGTGCGTACAAAAGGTACTATAGTCATTGTGGATGAAATTGTGGCGATAGCGAACTGCGAATTGACGTTGCAAAAATTTAATCCTTGTCTACTTCTAAAATATGTAGCCAATTTGGCGAAAGGATTTAAGCCTCCACTCGGGCAAGTCCACCCTCTTGAACTCAATTTATCAAAAGATTTGAGTACCATTAAATTATCTGCACATAGCGCGAGTGAAGGAAATTTAGGGAGGAAGGAAATAGAGGTACCGATGTACGTTGGTTTTAAATGTTTAAAGGTTAAAATGACTAGGAAACAAAGACTAGGAAGGAAAGATTCGAAATCTTTCAGAATACGTCCGAAAGTGGGCTTGAGGGTATACTGATGAGCATTCATAGCGAGATGGGTATTAGGGTTAAAAGTTTGAAGGGGCATAATGCTTCTGGTGATTATGGTCCAGAACTATTTCAATGCGTTTGTGAATAAGCAAAACTGCTGCTTGAGGCAAAGCTAAAAGAAACACATGAGACACAAGTGCACTGTTTGGTGTTTGGTCATCTGTTTTTATAACATATTATCTTGGAGCACTCGATTCAACGACAACACGATATTTTAAAATAGACCACGGATTGACGTCATGTTTATTTGAAGTCATTTTATGTATGCTGCTAAGATACAAGCAATTTAGAAAGAGCCTAACACACTCTCTAAAGAATGATCCAGAACTGGAGCGGCACAGGAAGCTCTTCATGAAAGTCGATGAAACCAGTGCGTGTCTAATTCATCAGCATCTAAACATCCATCGTCCTAACTTCTGTCCTTTACTGTCATAAGGACTTTACCAATATTAAAAATCAATTAAAAATGTTTCCCCCACTGACTAATTAAAAGTTAAAGAGTGATATAATTTCAAAAGCAAAGCCCTTTCCAACATCAAAGATTTAATTTCTTCTTGGCTTCGCCTTTGAAATTTGAATTTTTTTCAAAACATGGTCGAAACTTTTGTCCATTGACCTGCGGACTTTCGATTCCATTACGCCCCACTCGCCATCTTTCTCTAAGGAATCTTTTTTTTCAAAAAAAAAAAAAAAAAATAAAGAAACTAACGAAACACACTATAGTAGTTAACAGAGAAAACGAGTTGCACAAAGTCTTTCTGAACTTGTACGAGTTGTGCTATCACTTTGTGGTGAAACAAGTTCCAAGAAACTTTCACGAATTCTCGAGTTCAAACAACAAACACACCGCCATTCATAGTTTTCATATTTCGAAAAGGGTCCTTCTTGGTGAACTTTCTTCACCAACTCAAATTGAGGTTTCAAAATTGAATGGATGTTGGGGGATGCCACTTGGCAGCCAGTCAACTGAGCCAATTCGAAACGAGCAAATTCCAGAATAGCTACTTGATTCTCATAAGCGTGATGCTTCCTTCTCACATGGCAAATAAAGTGCGGGATTAGTTTTAGTTCTTTACTCTTCGTATTTTTGACAACCATAGAGATAGGGATCCGGAAACAAACACATGGGTTATGGGGCTTATTCTCTATTTCTATTCCTAATGAGGATGCATGGCTGGAACACTAGGTATGTGTATCTTGGCGCTGCACCAAAATCTTTACTCTACAAGCTCGGTTGTGTGTTGTGGTTAAATACATTTTCCGCATTTTACTTACACCTGGAGGCGCTACGAAGGTATTGTACCCGTACAGCCGTACAGTACGAGGTGGAGCAGGAGGTTCTTTTCCAACAGTAGTTGGTTCTGGTTAACTCTGGTGGTGAGAGTTAAGTCTGGTGTGTGGCATCATTGGGAATGGTGCCAAAAGGACTCGTATAGACAAACGTACTAAATTGTGTGCGAATTCAATTTAATTAGAGACATAAGGTTAGAGAGAGGATTTTTGGGGAAATTCACTTCAAAATGAGGCAAGACCACATAACTGCTGCGCACTGGTTCTAATGGCATAGCCGCAATAGGATACATAGTGCCTGTTTAAGCATTTGCCACGAAGTGTACTCTGTTCAGTTTGGCTGTTTGGCAGTTCGGAAGGAGATGGAATTTTGTGGGCACATCGGATGGTAGTTTTCAGCACGTAACGAGGTTGAATTTATGCGTTCACTTCTGTTAGTGAGTGTATTGGGAGAAGTTGAAATAAAATTGGTGAAGAAAATGAGACGGTGAGCTGATTGCTTAAATGGTTATCGGCGATGTAGTTGTTCTGCTGTTTGTTCCTGGAGGGTAATTATGTAGATATTTATTGGTTTACCTTTGTCCTTATTTTTACGTTCTTTGTTGCCTCTGTCCTTGGGTTTGCCGCCGGGATTACATTTCTTGTTAATTGAACGAATTGCCTCACAAGTGGGGTCGCTGGTGGTCTTCAGTTTATCCTGTCGTGTCATTTGGCCGGCGGTGCACTCGGTCCAAGCGCCTTTTTCATAACGGCAAGCTGGAATAAACAATAAAAAAAATTAAAGCATTCAATTGAATTGGGTAATTCAGTGGAGGAAAGATCGAAGAATCTTTTTCAGGATCCCAACCCGTATTCGAAGTAAGTTTCTGCGCTGTCAGAGGGAAGGGGAGATTTTGTTAAGTAAAATTGCGATCTTACAGCTTTCATTTTTTTTTTCAATAAATTCTAAATTAACCTGATGTTGCTCTTTGATGTAGTCGAAACGAATTTTAGGAGCCCGATCAAATATTCACACTACGGCAGATCTTTGAGACTTTTAATGTCAAAAAAGGATTCAGACCCGGTGATGCGCTGTCATGCGATTTCTTTAACATCATACTTGAAAGAGTAGTGCAAAACTCACGCTCAAACTCAAGAGGCACAATCTTTCAAAAGTCCGTCCAATTACTCGCATACGTCGGTGATATTGACATAATTGGAAGAAAGCAGCGTGATGTCAGTGTCGTCTTTGCATAAATTGAGACAGAAGCGGCGAAAACCGGCTAATGAGGGCAAGACCAAGTATATGCTGTCAAGCAAAAATGATACTGAACATCGACGTCTCGGACAGAACGTCACCCTTGACAGGTGTAACTTTGAGGTAGTTAGTAACTTTGTCTTCCTAGGCTCCGCTATTAATGTCAGTGGCGCTTCCGCGAGTATTGAGACGGAAGCGGCGAAAATGGGTTTAGCGATCAATGAGGGCAAGACCAAGTATATGCTGTCAAGCAAAAAGGACAACCAACACCGACGTCTCGGGCAGAACGTCATCCTCGACAGATATAACTTTGAGGTAGTTAAGGACTTTGTCTACCTAGGCTCTGCTATAAATTCAGACAACGACACCAGCGCTGAGATCAAGCGAAGAATAACTCTTACCAACCGCTGTTTCTTTGGGCTAAGAAGACACTTGAGTAGCAAAGCCCTCTCTCGAACACCAAAAGTTACCATATATAGCCTTCATAATCCCGGTCCTGCTCTATAGCCCAGACGCATGGACATTATCAAAAATGGATGAGGGTGTTCTTGGTTACTCCTAGAGGAAAATTCTTCAAGTGATTTTCGGTCCTATTCACGATGAATGGAGGAGGAGATACAACGACGAACTGTATGGACTGTACGGCGACTTCGACCTAGCCAGAAGAGTAAAGATCCAACGACTGAGGTTGCTGGGTCATGTAGAGCGGATGAACACCAATGCTCCGGTCCGAAAAGTCTTCGAAGACTCAGGTGGCGCACGCAAGTGGAAGGGGACCTCAGCCAGCCAGTAATACCCTGAAAAAAGAAACGGTGGTTTCTATAAGTAAGACCCGTAGTTATGTTCTAGTTTGTATCCTTTACAGATTCAACGTCTGGACTACTACTAGTACATAAAATATATGCGATGATTAGCGGCCCTAGCCTGAAAAGAATAGATAACTGGAATCGAAAAGTGACGTGGGATTTGATAATCTGGAAAAGCTAGGATTTACAAGAGCGATTGCAGCATATTCTCGTGTTTCTGGGTGTCAAAGAAACACCTAAGCATGAAGTCTTCAGCAGTAGGTATATGGGTGAATGGTTTCATACAATCTACATTTAGGCGTAAGATATGACTTAGATAGCTTTCAACACAACCATATGCGCGGTAACTTCTGCACAAGGTTAGAATCGTTCTAGTGATTTTAGCACATACTAAGGATACCTTTACCAAACAGCAAGAAAACATAGTCTTCCATCAGTCTCTGTTATAGTCGTCTATTGGTACAACAAGTCATTTGTAAAATATGGTCGTCCCGGGCCCAAAAAATGGGCGTCAGCATACTTTTAAAGCCTCTCAGAAAGAAAGATAATTTGAACAGATAAACAAAGAAGAAGATGCAGCAGTGGACTGATCAGGGTACACACAAATATGGGGGTAATTAGAAGAAATTAAATTCATCGGCTTATGTGCCTATAACTTTTGAATCAACATCAATGTTACCATCGAGTTTTCAGTTCAAGGAGGTAGAACACGCGGTAATTAAATATCACTCATTAGATGGTATGCTAATTGGTAAGTAAATTGGAAGTAGGTAAAGCCAAATGAAAAGAGTTTCTGGTACAGAGCTCCCTCATTTGATAACGATAGAAAAGACAGAGTGCGCTTTAATCTGATTTAAATATTAACAGGAAAACGTGGAGGACTCCCGTTTAATCAACTATTAATTTATAGCATTCCCATCGACGAAAGACCTTCCTGGAAAAATATCTGAACGCTCCAAAGGCTGAAGATGAACTTCGACTAATTCTTATATCTTGAACATTCCAAAGGCCCAACGAATATGCTTGAAGCACCAAGTACTTAGGATCAGTAGTAAAACTGACATAAAATGTCATACATGCTATGCAACTAACCTATGTACTATGTGATGTTCAAAGTATTCACATGCTCCGACAAAGACACATATGTGCTCAGATCACTTGAATATTTTCCTTCTAACCAGTGTCTTCAAGTCAAGTCCAGTGTCGACACAACATCTGTATTTCCGGAGAGGGATAGCATCCCTACAACTCTATTCCTAACCAACGTGACAATCGATCGGGAAACTGCTGACTGTCTTATAACTTGGATTGCGCTAGTAGCGCAACAACTTAGTTGGTAGCGAACAAATTGCCTTACCTCCCAGTGGTGGTTCCGGTAACTAAAAAGGCTTAAATGCCAAGCCAAAAGTATAGCACTGGAATACGCCGTCACAGGGCTCACAACCCTGTAGGAAAGAGATTCAAGAGATGTGAAGAACCAACTAATGCCCTCGGATAAAAAATGGATTCACTGTTGACGACCCTTGATAACGTTTAACGAATAATGACCTTCAGATCTGATAGTGAAATGTTTCAACCATTAACAGGCCACGTGCATCGTGCAATTAGCAGAGACTCTTGACTGTTATCACGCAGATATCAGCGCTATCTAGGAAGTGCATTGAGATAAGCTACACATTAGGAAGATGAGAAACTGTAATACACGAGTATACTATGGTGATTACTATAGAGATGCGGTTTTGCTATTTTGGTATATGCGGCAGACTTAGGTAATTGTCTTACGACAATTCGCATCAAACTAGAGTTTGCTTACATGGGCTAACATATTCCTATGGAATACAAGAACGACATCAATAAAGAATATTTCTACAAGCTCGTCCTCTTCCATCTGAGCAATGTCCGAAGTATGACGTTAAAATCGTACCAGGCGATGTTAATGTCAGGACAGGAAAGGTGATATCTTTGATAAGGCGGTTGGTAAGCATATCCTACACGACACCATGTCTGGCAACGGACTTAGGCTTATAAATTTTGCAACGGTGAAAAATGTCACTATACATGCGGTTTCCTTATGAAAATGTACCCAAGGGAACTTTGCGGTCTCCGGATTATGAAACGTTAAACGTTAAATTTACCATATTGCGACAGAAGCAAAGCATTGACTCGGATCATGATTGCTGTCAAGGTGCGAATGTGCATTTTCCAAGCGTCACAGCAAACAAGAACAACTGTGAGAGGACATAATGTAGAAAAGCTGCAATCGCAAGAGACCGCCAGAATCTTTGTCGAAAGCATATCTAGAAGTCCTTATTCAACTTCTATGCCGTCAGCATCAAGTTCCAAAAAACAGTGGCAACTCTGCCAACGTACCATCAGAGACGCCGCAACTGATGTGCTGAGTTTCACTCGGCAGCAGTTATGAAATCCCAGGTTTTATGAAGAATACAAACAAGCATATGCAGATAAAATTAAGCGGACAAAGAGGCGCTGCAAAGAAAGGACGGGAGCCTTTAGTGAGCACTACTAGTAGAAGAGACAGGAAGAACATCGCATCGGCTTGTACAGAAGAAAGAAAGAACGTGCAAGGTAAGCAAGTGATCGGAGATATTGAGAGTCCGTGATCCAAACACAAAATCCGAAGTTCTACCAGCGGTAAAAAGGACGTATCAAGACAAGAAGACCTGTACAGAAACCTAGATGAAGAAAGAGACCTTGTAGTAGAGTCACAATCGGTGTTGTTTCTGCAAACTGTTTCACGGCAAGGAAGGCAAATATTCCGCTGGCAGGCAATCAACTAAGACGATGAATGCCAAAGCTAACGTTGACCTGACCAAAATGAAGTAAGGATAGCAATATTCTAGCTGGAAACCATGAGTATTGTTTGCCCGATCAACAAAAAACAGACTCCTTCCACTGCACCAAGTATAGAGGTTTAAGTTTCTAGAATATCGCAAACAACAACTTATCTGCTTTTTTGTGTGAACGTCTGAAAACCTTGGTCAGCAACCTGAGTGGCTCCTACCCGTGCGGTTTCAGACCAGGAAAGATCACAATCGACCAAATCCCCACACTCGCGTTCCATCAAGGTTATAAGACGATGTCGACATAATAGGCAGAAGTCTCTAGGCTGCCGACGGCTGAGTTGAAACTAAGGCTGCCAAATTGGTATTGGCGTTAAACGAGGGCAAAACCAAGTATATACCGTCAACGAGAAGGGAGACACCACATCGACGAATCGGATAGAACACCAGCGTCGACAGCTGCATATATTTTTGACATAATGAAGGACTTTTCCTAGATATACAGTGTCGTAGACAGGAAGCATAAGTCACCTAAGATGGCTAGAACATGTAGACCGAATAGACACTAATGCTCCAGCTCGCGGATTCTATGAATCTAACCCAGAGGCAACGCAGTAGAGGGATTCGTCATCTTATGTGGCGCGCACAAGTAGAAAAGGACCTCAGCCGATTTTTAGTGCGGAACTAACGAGAAAGGTTTATTAGTTGAGGCTCAGGCTTTCCTTAACTGTAGCGCCACCTAAGTAAGTAAAGTAGGATAGGATCCCCTTTAACGCCCAGCAGAGTCATACGATCATGACAGGCAGAATTTGTAATAAAGTTTTCTGGCTCGATAAACCTGTCATGCAATTGCTTGCGACGTTAATTCAAGCAAGCTTATTCGTTTGCTGAACATCCGCCATCTGGAGATTAGTTATAGCTCACGGAAAATTATAGGGTTGCTACTTTCTACTGCTCAATATTGCTTGGGCAAATCAACTCCTATTGAATGGGACTAGTACCCGATGACAAGCAGAGAGAAGTAAAATAAGCACGATTGATGTGAAGTAATATTACGATTAGTAGTACTGGGCATTGCCAATTTGACGTTGCCTAGCACCAACCATTACAAGACGACATTTGCGAGGAGTGCTAGAGAAGTTGACGGTAGATCACAAGAAAATTATAGGACGGTCATAACATGTCATGAGAACCTACAGATTGAGCGACGAGGAGAACAATCTTATACTTAGATTGCAACGACTCCGGTTGCAGGGCGGAAAAAGAGAGTATGGTTGTATTGCAACAAAACTTGTTGATTGCAGACCTTTAAGTAAAACTCGGGGTTAGCCCATAATGACTCTGCTCGTCGGAAAACGATTACTTCATTGTTCGCACCCCTGTATTAGCCAGCAATGTGCCCTCGAATAAGGCTTAGTTTTTCGACAAAAGATCCATCTATCTCCCACTAGAACTGCGGTGACTGGGAAAATATCCATTTGAAAGATTTTTTTTACCTTACTCCACCAGTATACGCCTAATTGGACGAATCGAAAGCAGAAAAGGCCATTAGTCTAGTTTATGCAACTAATTTCGTTTATATCGCATCGCAATTAGGCACGGCAAACGTCCTCACCTAGTCTGCTCAAGGATTCTTTCCTTATCTCTGATGCACAAGATAATCAAGGCTAAATTTAAAACACAAAAGCGGAGCATTAGTTCGAAACAGATGTAGATGGTTGAATTTAACACATGCCGCTGCCTCGCTTTTAACAATTTCTCGGATCTCACTCTGTGTACTATATGTTATAGATACCACGACGTTCGTACATACTCGTAACAACGATACCAAGAGTGCAAAATGCAATTAAATTTCATGTGCAAATCGTTTCTAATTAAGGCCGCACAAAAGGACACCTAGGATGCACATAAATATCAGCAGTTCATGCCGGATGGAGGCAGAGAATAAGATTTCCCCGCAACAGCCAGTTGCTGAGGCAGAAGCAGAGAACTTTCATTAAGAGTACAGCGGGAATCACAGCAAATGCATACATGCATGGACCATTTGCGCCAGCATTAGTAGCAAACGCGTGCACAAGTTATATTGTTTCGACTAGTCTTGGCATGTCCTTGTCGTGACGATGACGACGACGATGATTCTGATGGTGGAGATGGTTCAGATGGTGGTGATGGCAATAGTAATGGTCGTGTTTGTGAGTTTAACAGTATGCAGAATCCAGTATTCACGAATAACGGTGCGCTTGCCAAATAAAAAAAAAAAAAAAAAACATAAAAAACCGCCTCACATTCGCAGCGGGAACTCTCTTCCTTCTCGGTACCGGAAATGAGACTTTTTCAACGCTACACACAGTCGCGTATAACCGTACTCCGAGGGTAATACGTGAACTGAGTGCTGACTTACTGCACTTGGGCCCTTGCTGCTTCCAACTCACGTTTTCATTTTCATATCCTGCTGAGTTGGTTGAGTTCGTTTTGGCTTGTTTCGTGCCTCCATTGCGGGGCCTCTGTTTGTTGCTAGAGCGCTTCATATGTGGTAACTTCCTGCGAAAATGCCATACTTCCTGGCACATATATGACTGGATATTCATATGTGGGACTATTTTGTTTTAAGTCCTTTTACTTTCAAACTGAAAAAAAAAAAAAAAAAAAAAAAAAGTTTTGCTCTAGTAGTGCTCTGTTGTGAGAACGGATGCGCTCACGTCGATACTATTCTTCAGGCTGAAACTTTTGGCCGTGTCTTTTGGATTTCAGTAAAAGCAGCCTTTCCGACTGGAAAGAAGGCATTAAAAGTGAAAGACTCAACATCCAAGCCTTTCACTAGCTCATTTGGTCGCCATTAGCGTGTTTACTTTAATCACCATTACCGTGTGGCACAGAGCCCTTGGCTTGAGCATCTTTACCCGAGGCATTTGAAAGGTCATTACTTCGGCAGTAGGTTGCATTTGGTGTAATGCATGTTTGCATACACGAATACTATTTACTTCGTTCACTTGAAGGCACACAATGGGATTTTTCGTTTACATCTCATGCGAGGCATACCCCGGTGAATAGTGTGCGCATTATCCGGAAGTAAAGATGAACTTTTGCATCATGGGGATGACATTATGAGAAAAGTTTGTGGCAATGTTAATTTAGGTTAGAGGGATGAAACTTGTCGGAAGGGAGCTTTTCTTCGTAATTATTTTATGTAGAGTTTGACAGTAGAAGTCTGGCTTGTCATGTAGGCTCATGGTACATATCTCTTAAGGATGGCAGTCATACATGAGTCGTTGGACTTATAGTACCAATTGCAATAGTGACTCTTATATTAGTTAACAGAGAAATCGCGGATTATTTGACTTTAAAGTCGTGGTTTGGTTTGGTTGGGAGTTTTACAAGACGAATAATGCTTTTGACAGGACACGACATTGAATGTTCAGTAAGCTATACAACCAGTAGAAGCTTTAGACTTTAGGACACTTATCTGGCGACAGGATTGGAAGGAAGATCGTCCTTCCGTACATCGTACACCAATTATTATACGAGGGCGGGTCAATAAGTCCGTGACTTTTGGATTAAAACACAGATTTTTTTGATAAAAAAATAATTGTATTTTTCAACGTAGTCTCCCTTGAGCTCTATACACTTTGTCCAACGCTTCTCCAATTTTTTTATCCCTTCCAAAAAAAATGATTTGTCGAGGTCCTCAAAATAGGCCTTTGTTTGCGAGATGACTTCATCATTGGAGTCAAATCTTTTTCCACCAAGCCATTTCTTCAGGTTTGGGAACAAGAAGTAGTCGCTCGGAGCCAAATCTGGAGAATAGGGTGGATGAGGGAGCAATTCATAGCCCAATTCATGGATTTTTGCCATGGCAACTGCACATGCATTTGTGGTCGACTGTGAGCAAACGCGGCACCCATCTTGCGGAAAGCTTTCTCATGCCCAAGTGATCATTCAAAATTGAAACCACTGAGCCATGCGAGATCCCTACGGCTTCCACAATCTCTCGCACTTTCAATCTTCGGTCGGCCAACACCATATCGTGAATTTTTTCGATTGTTTCGGGTGTAGAGACCTCAACTGGGCGTCCAGGACGTTCGGCATCTTCAGTGCTTGTACGGCGACAAGGAAATTCAGTAAACCACTTTTTTACCATTGAAATCGATGGTGCAGAGTCCCCATAGTATTTATCAAGCTTAGCCTTGGTCTCGGTAATGGTTTTTTTTCGCAAGAAATAATGCTTAATAAGCACACGAAATTCACTTTTTTCCATTTTCTCCTCAAATTAGTGAGTAGTCTGATAAAAATAGCTGTCAAACACAAACTAACTGACGCAGCAAGTTTAAATTTTGACAGGAGTCAACTGACAGATGCCTGTTGACAGGAGCAGTGTTGCTGTTTCAGTAAAGAGGTCAGAAATTCAAAAAGTCACGGACTTATTGACCCGCCCTCGTAGCTGGTGACTTCAACCCGTGAGCAGTATGGGGGGAATGGAGAAACACTCTAACAAATAGAAGTGGAATCATCCGCCTTAAATCTCTTTCTGGGTTCGATGTTGTTTTTTGGGAACAAGTACACCTTCAACGTGCCGTGGGTTCTATTATCGACATCACCTTCGTTAGTAGCGCTCTACTTCGAAATACAACTTGGCGAGTCAGTGATCACTATACGCATAGCGACCATAACGCTATTATTTTCTAGTGTCATTTTCTATTTCCATCGTGCTCCACGCATTATAGAAAACTGGCCTAAAGCCAAACAATCCAAGTGGAATAATGCCACTTAAGATGAGAAACTCTTATAATACGCAATTTCCGAAGGAAAAGCAGAAGCGTTGGCAACAAATGAACATAATATTGCTGTCACCCGACGTTCTGCGGCAGCTATGAGATCGCTGGACTTCGATCATTATGTCACAGGGCGCGAAGACATTACCAAAGATCCGAGAACGCTCTACTGATAATCTAGACCTACTAAGTATAGCGTATAAAGAGGCAAAGGCTCAATTTAAATCGGCCATTAAGGCCAGAAAAAAGCAATGGTTCAGCGAACTGCGTAACCAATTAAATGGAGACCTATAGGGTAAAGCTTATAGAATAGTATATAGGCTAAAGGGCCCTCAGAGGCTGTTACCCACATGCCCACAATTAGCCACAACATGCCAATAGAAAAGACACTGTCTCTGTTTCAAGACAACGGTGCTCTACTTAGCCCCGCAAGAAGCCAGTACCACCCAATAGCAACTCTGTCACAGGAAGCACTCTTTGAAGCGTGTGCTAGATTAGAAGACCAAAAGGGTCCGGATACCGGTATACCAAACGGGGCTTTGAAGATTGCAATAAAAGCCCAGCCTGATATGTTTTTTTTAATATTTATGGGCTTACGTAACATCAGTATGGCTTCCGTAAGACCCGATCTATCGTGGAAGCAATTTACGAGGTGACAGACAAGGCCCATACCGCCATAGAGAGTAAACGCTGGAAAGGAGGAAGCAAAAAATATTGTGCAGTGGTAACCCTCGATGTAAAGGACGCATTCAACTCGGCGAACGGATCACGTATAATGCATTGCCTCCAAAGTTTAAACGTATCATAGTATCTTCTTAATATGACAAGTTATTTTACAAAGATTCCGATAAAGGGACGAAAAGTTATATAGATACTGCCCAAGGTTCGGTGTGGGACCCGTCTTATGAAAAGTAATGTATGATGACGTCTTAGGACTTCTGGTTCCCAGGGGAGCATTTATAATGGGTTTCGCGGATGACATTGCTGTAGTTTTTGTTGCCAAACACCTAGAAGAGATGGAGCTATACTGCAACGAAACAACAGCTTTAACTGACTGAATTGGCAGCGCGAATTAAGAGCTCGCAGACATTTTGACAGAAGTGGTGCTCAATACGATCAGGAAACAGCGAGAGACAATAACTTTAGTGAACATAATATCAGTGATTTCCATACAGCTGAACGGGGCTCAAATATAGGCTGAGGAGGTACAAAAAATATCATATATGAGGATTATAAATCCGTGTATAGATTATGCGCATTAAGAATTACCATCGCTTTTCGAACGGTATCCCACGACGCGATATACCACTACATATCTTCTATGCCAGCTATCGATATTGTCGCTAAAGAGGAGAAAAGATTATATAACGGTCACCCAATTGATATCTATTCAAAAAAGGCGGGAGAGAAACCGTACCATAAAAGTCTGACAAAGACAATGGAACGAGTTCCAAAAAGCAATATGGATAAACCAACTTATCCCAACGGCAGATCCTTGGATAAACCGAAAATACGCCGAAGTAAACTTTTACCTTACACAGTTTCTAACGGGACATGGTTGTTTTCGGGAATACATATTCAAGCGGAACCACGACCCATCTTGATACTGCCGGCGCTGGAAAATTTTTGAAATGTTATTGAGAACACCGAGCACGTCTTTTCCCAATGCCCACGATACATGTTGAATATGGACAACAACGATTTTCGTTCTCTCATAAAACGTTATTTTTTGAGAGGCAAAACGGCAAAGGAAACAAAAGAAAAGTTGTAAAAATATTATGGGGGTAATGCTCCGTCAGATTACACCGCCAAATATTTGTTTCGAGAGTTTCGTGATGGCCGCAACTCCACTACCGATCAAGTCCGCAGCAGCAGGCTCTCCGACGCGGTTATGTCAAAAAAATACATGAAATGGTGTTGGCTGACCGGAAAGTGAAGGTGCGCGAGCTGGCAGATACCATAGAGATTGGTACTGAGCGCACACGCCATATTTTGGGCAATATTCTGCATATGAAAAAGTTATCCTGCCGCTGGGTGCCGCGCATGCTCACTCCTGACTAACTAACACGAACGCGAGAGCGCTCTGAAAGAGTGTTTGGACTTGCTGATGCGGAATCGGGCGGACTTTTGGCGTAGATTTGTAACTGGATCCACTATTGCACACCAGAGAATAGAATGAGTGCCCGGCAATGGACTGAAGCCGGCACGAGTGCTCCGAAGCGGCCGAGGGAGGCTTAATGGGTCGGAAAGGTTATGTCGTCGGCGCATAAGAGCATCGCAACAACGGCTAAAATCAATGACTTATGGCTCCAATTGCTGTCGCATTCATCCACCGTATTCGCCCGATTTGGCTCCCTCGGACTATTATCTCTTCTCAAACCTAAAATAATTTTTAATTTTCCTTAATTTTTATTCCTAAGGAGGTTACTTTTTACCCCACCTGGTAGAACGTGAACGCAATGCAAGTTCATTCAACATCTAGTGACGAAGCCAGCAACGTCCTTGGTGGAGTAATACTTAGGGGTGGTTCCGCGAATACCGGTGTTTGATTGCTAAGGGAGGTGGTTTTAGCCGGCAGGAATGTGGCACTACCATTGAAGTCTATGTAAGGTTTCCACCCTCCTACCGCAAAATACCGCTGTCGGGCAGAACGAACCCTTCAACTTGGACGATAAAGACCGACAATTTTGGACACCAACGCTCCGGTCCGTCCCCGAGGGACAGCGCAGTATAGGAAGACCGCGACTCAGGTGGCGCATGCAATGGGAATTGTACCTTAGCCTCCTTAGGTATGTTTTGTGTAGCATTTGAAACTGGAGAAAGCTAAAGAAAGATCGGGATCGCTGGAGACGCCTGTTGGCTGAGGGTAAAGTCTACCAAGGACGTTAGCAAAGGCCGACCGAGGCCGTTTTGAATGTCGTCTTAGACAGTTCCAGACAGTTGGTAAATATTCAAATAAATGAATTTGAAACTTACCTTTCTTGCATTTCTTTTGGATAGTTCTTGTTTGAAGACAGTTTGATTCGCCTTTCTTTAGTGTTAGCGTTCTTGATCGGGAATTAGTCTTAGCATCACATTCGGTCCATGAGCTCTTCGAATAACGGCAACTGGACTCTATAAAAGGGAAACAACATTTTCAAAAATTATTTCAAATCAACTAAAATAGAAAACTTATTTTAAAATGATTTGGTGAATAATAATCAATTGCAATTCCAACAATGAGATTTCCCAAAATGTTATTAAAAATGATAATGTAAATGGAACTTTAAAGATATGCCATGCATGTTAGTTAAAGAATATTAAATATGCTATTAACTAATGGACCTTCATACTAGTTCATACTATTTTTTTTGGGCTTCATAACGTCTGAAAGAATACCCAGGATGTACCAATCATATTCTAAAAAATGATACAATTGTTGCATTTTACCTTAATGGACTCCCTCCGGACCTTAATTTCGAAGGACTAGTGTGTTTGTTACAATTAATCTTTGGCAAATCTCCATTGTTGTTTCGGGTAGAACGATACCGGGAAAACTAAATACATGTAGGTGTGGGTCACGATGAAAATAAACTTTCACCAACTTGTAATAGTTATGTAGATAATATAGATAGTTAAAGTCGGACTTGACAGCTTTCCGAATGAAGCTTGGTGAAACGAAGTAAGTCGGCCTTTCTTTGACGTTTCGAATTGGAAAGGTTTGTACTTAATGATAACAGCATGAACGACGATGATCAAGTAGTTAGGTTCTACTAGCAAAGGGTAGAAAGTAGACGAGTCTATTTAGCACTTATATGGTGTACCAAATATTTTGAACCAACAATATTAATTAAAAACAAAAAACACTGCGGCGCTGGCAGCCCGGTATGGGTCATGGCCTAGCTTCTTGACACTCATCTGTGTTGCTCATGTTATCATTTTTGTCACATCTGAGCAAGGCCTACGGTTATCGCCGAATCCGAACGACACTCCTTTGAAGCTTTTTCCTAGACAATTTTACTTTCGGGAGTTTGCCATTGCTCGCCGAAAGGGTAATGGCAATTTGAAAAATTGTTGGTGACCCAGCCAGGAATCGAACCCAGATTCTCTGCGTGATAGTCCAATGAGCTAATTATAGCGCCATCGCCTGTATGTTACTTATCTTGTCAAATTTTCAACGACTACATAGATAATTCCTACGATTTCAAACAGCTCATTTAAGATCAATTTGGACGCAGAGCAGATCGAAATATAAGCCACTTCCATAGAAGTAAAAACAAGTTCCCACCGTTTGACAAAAGAATCCCCCCACCAGTATATTATGGTTAAATTTTTAAACGCTAAACGCCATATCGTAAGGTTGGACACCTCTTAACACCATAACCCTGAAGTATCAGCGATTTTGTCCTACCGTCAGATAACTTTTTTTTGTACGAAAATGTCAAGTTTTGAGCCGAATACACGTCATTTGAGGGACCTCTCAATTTACTTATTTAATTTGAAGAAATCTGCGGCTGATGCGCATCGATTGCTTGTAGAAGCATATGATGAGCCTGCTTTAAATGAGAGGAGTTGTCGTGAGTGGATTCAACAGCTTAAGAACGGTGAGTTTTAGGTTGAAGACAAAGAACGTAGCGGAAAGCCGAAAATGTATGAAGACGCGAATTTGGAAGCATTATTGAAGGAAGATTTGTGTTAAACACAAAAACAACTTGCACTGACATAAGGAGTAACGCAGCAAACAATTTCACATTGCTTAAAATCGTCAGGAATGATTCGAAAGTAACGCAATGGGGTTCCATATGAACTGAAGTCTAGAAACGTTGAACGCCGATTTTGCACATGTGAAATACCGCTTGCCTCGAAAGGGTTTTTCTGCATCGTTTAGTCACTAGTGAGGAAAAATGGATTCACGATAATAACCCAGAGAAAAGGTAATTATAGGGACCACGTGACCATGCTTCAACATCGACCACCAAGTCGAATACGCATGTTGTGCATTTGATGGGATCAGCTTGGTGGCGTTTATTATAAGTTGGTACAAACAGAACGAAATTATTACTGGGGCTCTTCACCGAACACAATTTATGAGATTGAGCCGAGCACTCAAGAAAACACGCGCCCACTACTACGACGGTCAAAAACTACTTGAAAACACTCAACTGGGAAGTCTGTGTACCCCACAGCCGTATATATCAGACATTGGTCCTTACGATTATCACATGTCCCGATCGATTGCACATGGCCTGTCTGAGCAGGCGATTCGTGGATAGCCTTATAAAATGAAGTATTCTTCCGACTCGGTATCCATACGCTGTCATAAATATGGCAAAAAATAGTGGTTTCTGGCATAGAAAAGATCGAAGCAACATTTTAACGAAGTGACACAGAAAAAATCTGTTAGTGCCTCCACTGAGTTGACAGGAGCGACGCTCTGTTTCTTGTTCGAGACTCTCTTCCAAGGTAATCTCATCAAAACTGTCTCACATTTAGCTCTTATATATCGAGCTACAATATAATGAGCCGTAGCTAGAATCAATCTACAATTTTGGAAACCGTTGAAGCTTTCTAATCACTTTGATGCCTTAAAAAATCATTTGACGAGTTTGGCATGTGTACTCAGTTATGTTACAATACAAAAAGATAAAGACCAGCTGTTGGCAACTTTGAAGACAAACTTCACTGGTAGATCGTTGAAAAAGATGCCTATACATCCGTCAAGATCTTCAGGGTTATCTGGCCGACTTCTTATGTTCTGAAGAGCTGAGAGAAAAACGTGTTAAGTTGTTTGTGAGTAAAACTGCTTTGCTTCTACTAAAGTAGAAGATTCCGCGAGACTACGCTTCAAAATCTTGTCTGCAGAATTAGACAAGAAGAAGTAGGTTTTGGGTAATTTCAATGCTAGGTCTTTAGATCTACTTGACGATGAAAAGATTATTTAATCAGCTGGTTGTCAGCTGATGGGTTCTCTTTACTAATATCTGTTCTGTTCGGCACTGGAAAAGTCTGTTATTTCAACCAACAATTTATGCTTGCTTAACGGAAACATTCAACCGAAGCCCTAGTTTAGGACAGACCACAACTTTTTAATACCGCTTTACAGTGACGTTGGAATTGCGATGGGTAATTTCAGAGCCAAGGTAGGGAGCCACAATATGCGGATTTGGGAGCTCTTCTTGCTGTTGATCAAATAATAGCAAAGATAATCTGGAAATTAATCCTTGGATATCGAACAAACCGGCTTTTATTCTGGAAGTTCCATGCATCGATCAAAATGCGTTCACGTTTCTACACGGACCACCTTACATCATGTTCACTTCCCAGAGTCCTTCAACATTGTCTAACGGACAGTCAACTGAGGGTTTCACTCTCAAGTAACCTCAGCAGAATCAATAGATTATCCGGAAAACTCTTCAGCCCGGATAAGCTGAAATGGGCTATCAACTCATTCAAGCCATTTAAGGCACCAGGTGCGGACGGTATTTTCTCAGCCCTGTTACAAAATTGTCTGGAATTGCTTGTATCTACCTTGATAGCCTTATTTAGGTTTAGTTTCAACTGGGTCTACGTTCTTGGAGGAATGTAGAAGTAGTATATATGCCCAAACTAGGCAACAAGCCAAGTGAACTACCTAAATCATATCGTCCTTTAAGCTTGACATCATTTTATTTGAAAATAATGGAAAGAGTTATTGACGTCCACATCAGAGAAGGCTTAGAAAATAGCTTGACTCTGAACCCATGTCAATACGCGCACCAGAAAGGCAAATCTACAAAAGGAGCTCTGCTAAAGCTGACTGCAGAAATAAAAAGCTCCTTCCGTAGCAAGGAAGTTGTACTCTAAAACTGAATATGACTCACAATCAAAAGCTTTGCAAAGATCGACCAACTGACCGTAAACTGCATCCAAGCGATGCTAGAAAGCAGGGTAATCACTACTTCATCAGGACCGATTTCGGTATGAGTATCAATCGTAAGAGGCTGTCCACAGGGAGGCGTACTCTCGTCACTCCTGTGGTCTCTGGTCATAGACAAACTGCTCAATAATTTAAGCAACCAAGGCTTCAATATAGTACAATTAGTTATGCCGATAATCTAGGGGCAGAAAAGGAAACGAAGTCAATGCACTTGAGATGGTCCTAAACTGGTGCATCACGGAGAACCTCTTCATTAATCTCAACAAGGCTATCATAGTTCCCTTCACTAGAAGAAAAACTTAAGCCCAGGTTTGGTTTCACTTAAGACACGATCGTTGAGTATTCTGACGAGCTAAAATACCTGGGAGTAATCCTTGATTAAAGGCTGAATTGGAACTCTCATTTAAACAATAAGATAACTAAAGCAATTAACGCTTTGTGGGCCTACCGTCGAATGTATGGAGGCACATGAGGAATCTCTCCAAAGATCACTTGTCTGGACGACTGAAACCAGACAAAAGACCGCCATTTCAGAACTCAAAAGAGTACATATCCGGACCCCTTCGGACCTGCTCCACAGCTGTTAGAGAAGCAATAATAAGACTTACGTCCCTAAACTTATTTATCAAGAAAGGGGCTTTACGCAGCTCAGCAAGTATGGTACAAAACAAGGAGCTAGATCTTAAGATCTCGCTTTTTGAAATACCAGAACCTGATATGATCTGCGCGGTAACAGACCGACTTTAAAAAGCATTATGTTTCGACAGAGGATTCTCCACTGAGATTCCCATAATAGAAGCATAGTTCAGCAACAACCCACCAAAAAGCCAAAACGGCACGGGGTGAGAGCTGATATACACGTACCAAAGACAAAAATATCAATTCCTATGGGAAAATGTCATATTCCTTTCACCATCCAATGATGCACAAACTCTATCTACAAATCTGGTATCAAAGGCGCCAACTTCCATACATTCACGGATAGTCAAGCAGCTATAAATGCCCTTAGCTCGCACATCATTGACTCCAAATCAGTCATGTACTACTTCAAACCCTTCTAAAAACTCAGCTTAAGGTATAAGACCAAACTATTGTGCCTTTCTGGTTATGAGGGCATTGATGGTAAAGAAAACGCTGACGAACTGGACACAAAGGGCTCAGACACTCCCCTAAACGGACCTGAACATATTCGCTGCATCCCCAAAAATGCAGTCAATCTAGCTATAAATAGCTGGGAGCACTCAAAGCGCATCTCATATTGGGAGGATACTCCATTTCTAAGACAGGCCAAACGAGTCGTCCGGCCCTTCAATAAAAATGCCAATAGATGTCTCAATCAAAGTCGGCACGATATCAGAAACTTAGTAGGGTACCTTACAGGACATATAATACAATAAAATAAGACTAGTCTAGAGTTACTGACTTCATTCTAACAAGCTGGTTCAGAAGATCTTTCAGGTCGAAGTGCCGTATTTCTTAAATATTACTAAACTCAATCTCATCTACAACACATGGAGAAAATTTGCTTGTTTTCGAAAAGGGCTACAAACCTTGATTTAATTTGATTTGAGCGTGTTTTTCGGGAAGGTAATGGCATTCGTTTGGTATGTTATCCAGAATCAATATTTATAGCTTTAAGACGAGGCCGCGAATGCCCTAAGCAGGCGTGGTGCAGACCAGTTGATGAGAAATCGAACACTATGGGGCACAGGCATTGTCTCACTAAGGGTCGAAAGAATAAAGAAGCAAAATATCTGCAACTATAAATGGAGTTAAGCTACGCTGTAGGCTATGCTCAAACTTACTTACTTCCTTACTTAAGGTGGCGCTACAGTCCGGGGTGGGCCTGGGCCTAAATCAACAAGCGTCACCAGCTAGCTTGATCTCTTGCTAGCTGCCTCTAGTTTCGCACGCTAAGTTTGCTGAAGTTCCCTTTCACTTGCGTGCACCACCTGATGTCCATACATTTCGTCCATAAATTTCGTCGTTGTATCTCCTACTCCACTCACCTTCAATGCATATTGGACCGGAAACCACTCAAAGAATTTTCCTATTAAAGAAGCCAAGAGCACCCTCATCCATTTTTGAAAGTGTTTGTGTCTCTGCACCATAGGGCATAGGGCAGCTTTTGTTGTTCTAGAGAGGTCTAAGCTAGTCAATTGCCTTTTATGCCCAAAGAAGCAGAGATTGTCAAGAGTTATTCTTCATTTGATCTCAGTCTGAATTTATAGCAGAACCTAGGTAAACAAAATTCTCAATGCCTCAAAGTTATATCTGTCAATGACTATGTTCCGTCGGAGACGTCGATGTTGAGTGTCCTTTTATGTTGAAAGTGTATACTTATGGGTTTTCCCCCAGGTTCTGCCGTAGCGTGAATACTTGATCGATGGTGGACTTTTCTGCCTTGAAGCCACACTGATATGTTGACGAACGCCTTCATCGGGCGTACCTCATCCGACCATGTTTTAGAAATTAGTTGGTGTATCTTCTTACTAAGTCATTGCCTGCTGCTTTGAAGAGCTCGGCAGTCAGGCAATTCGCTCCAGCAGCTTTTTTGGACTTCAGCTTGGATATTGCTTTCTTCACTTCATCCAGGTAGGGTGGACGAAATTGTTGATCTACATTGCCCAAGTTGAAAGGTTTATTCTACCTGACAGCGGTATTTGTTTCGTCTTCGCCGCTATACAGTCTACAGAAATGATCTTTTCAAATCCTCAGCATCGACTGCGACTCTACTACGATGTTCCCTTGTTCGTCTCTACAGCTTCAGTTAGGGGCTTGTGTCTGCGGCATGTTTTTTTTTACCTTTTGGTTAAACTTTCGAATCTCATTGCTGGAGTAGTATCGCTCAATTTCTTCGCTCGCGCGCTTCCCATGCTCTTTTTTTTCCTCCTGAGAAGCCCATGTTCGTCTCTCCTCCTCTGCTCAAAGAGCTCGTCAGCAGCTCTAGTCCTTCAATGCAGCGCCGCTTTGTATGCAGTATGAGTACCATCATTGGCTCACTTTGAAGAGTCCTTTTTACTGGCACTGGTATCTTAATGTTAAAACATTTGTTTTACACAATAATTGCCAGATAAGCCTGTTTTAGGAAACGACTCTCAGAAAGGTTCAGATTAATAAATCTATGAACAAAAAAAAAAAAAAACATAAAGAGATCCCAAGTGAAATGCTTGAAGTCACTTTAAAACCAAATTTCATTCTTACGGAATCCTTACTCTTGATTAAAGATGAAATGGATATTGTACTTTTTATGAACCAATTTTGTTAATTCTGAAGGCCAAAAATCCAAGCAAAGACAAACAGACAAACAGACAAACGACTCATGACTCTTGAGTCGTGACATATTAATTTCGCTCTATTTCGTTTCCCAATTCACAGCGGCTATTACACATCATTTTATTGTCCCTTCATTGGGACACTTTTTCTACACTAGTGAGTGTCTATTGTCTTAATGTGAGAGAGAGTAAAAATCACACAGACCATTACGGTAAATGAAACCCATCGGACAGGAAAACAATTCTTCGTCGAGTGTCCTGAATCTACCACACACGCATCTAATGGAACAAAAACTAACCAAAACGACAACAGACAAAAACAAATCTAATTTCTCATGGAAATAAACAAAAACTTTCGACAAGAAGATACTGGTACGCACTGAAAAAAAAAAATTTGCTGCACACACTCGTTCGTATGATTTGAAGTCGAAAAATTCATTTGCAAACCTCCCCCGGGGAGGACCATCGTCATAAATTCCTTATTAATAAAACATCAAGTCTGTGTATCCATCAAGCCTCTAGCGTCATTCTTAACTACAAAGACCTACCCCTATATAGGCATCTATGTATGCATTACATGTCAGTCAAGCGTAGTACATGCTTTCGGGGTAGATATTCTGAGTACCTTAAATATAAAAAGATACATTTCCATAGAGCTTTGCGTCTGGTGGTTGAATCGTCCTTGGAAACGCATTATCTCAGCTAGAAAAGATTTTTGATAAAAGCCCACACTCTCCAGGATAATAGGAGAGGAGTAAGGGGATGTATTTCAGTATTTCAGTTGTTCAGTCTTTCGGTCTGTTGGATACCTTGTCATCCTCCGTCTCGAATGAGGTTAGAAAACATCATTCACTCGGGTAAAAGTGCGTTTTTTGTTGTTTGCATGGATCTAGCCCGAGGATTTCATTTTTTTTTTGTTTTCATTTTGTTTTCATTCATGGTATTTCCAAGAATATGAACCATTGTGCGTGAGTGGAGATGAAGAATTAGAAAAGGTTTTTGTGTTTCTGGCTGATGCTGTTTTCGGTTTAAGCAGCATTACATCCATAAATGATGGATGAATGCTGTTAAATTATGTAAAATATTTGCAGGCCCATCCCTGTTTATAAAAAAAACAGAAAGACAAAGGTACTCGTACTCGTACATTTAATTGAACGCGGTAGGCAATTCAAATAGACATCAGGGGGAAGGTACTCGTAGTTATACTTTACATACTAGGTTGAGCAGCAGTGTTACGTTAAATCGACCAGCCATTCAAGGGGAATCACAATTTTCGTGGAAAAATACATTCTGAACTTTCGCCATGAAAATCTGAAGATACACGAACTTTTGAAATTACTTGAAGCCAAAGTGCTGATTGAAGATAATTCTTTAATAATATGACTACTACCTGTATCTATTTGTAATGTAATACTACAAGTACCAGTAGTATCTTTCGTGTTTTTTTATTAGGTAGGCAAAAGATTTTTTCCATATTCTACTTCTTTCAAGAACCTGGACAGATCTCTCACCTACATGCCCTGCAAAAGATTGTATGAAACTTAGGATTGCCCTGGTTTAATAACAGATATAGACAACGTGTCCTATATTTTAAATAAAAGTTGGATGAGATTCGTTCTAGTTTTACATACGGAAGTGCTATATGAGTATATGGAACTATAACACATTTTCATTCACAGATTTTGGGCTGCTTTTATAAGTCCTTTTTGACCTTGAATGCGAGGTAAGAGGAAAAGAATTTTATTATCAGGAAGCTGGAATCATAGATGTTTTTTTACGTGGGAGCCAGAATCAATATATTAAATTGTCTGTTGTTCCAACCCATTTCGATACTACGAGGCTCTATGTTGGAGAACTGTACGGAGTCAACCCGGCGTTGCCAACTGGTGGTGCTTTAACTAAATTGTATGCTTCTCTACCTTCACTTAGTATTCGCCAAGTATTGGGCCAATTTAGTCAGAATTGACCTTACCTTGAAAAATAACAACTCTAAAATTTAGGGGGGCGACCTGAATGTCAATTGGCCGGGCAACTTCAGACGCTTCAAATTCACGTCAAATGGTTCCTTCTTTTCAACGTGGCAGTCCCTGGAAACTACATAAATTGCAAGCTCGAGCCAAAACTCAACATTGGATAAGGAATCATCAAAAGAGCTCCTCAGACGGAACGAAAAGGTTTGCCTTCATCCAGCCTCTTGATCTACTGATCCTCTCTGAAAGCTTCTTAGAAAAATTTAAGCCCGAGCATAGAATAGGCTTTAGAGAAAACTGTCAGGGTTTTTAAAGAAGAGGCAGTGGTGGAAAAACCAAATCGGATCAAAGCCATAACCGAAAAGCTCGATTTCTATATTATTGTTGACAACCACTGTTGAAGAAGGCAAGCTGTTCAGTTTCAGTTCTGCACTTCTACATACGCAAAGAGACAAGCAGCGGGTATTTAGATGAGTATTTGACATAAGATGCAGAGTCAAGTAGTCTTAAGTTTCAGCATGCGAACGATCGTTTCGCCGAAATCTGCATCAAGGTTAAATTCATCTACATAAGCCTTATATTCGCGCCCTCCAAACAGAGGAGAAGGATGATGGCGCAAATGATTACTTTTATGAGAGAAGACAAAATCATACACAGCGATCAAGCATGGTTGTTTCAATTGTTCTAGGCGATTTAAACGCAAAGCAAGAAAATGAAAACACCTTTACAAAAAAACAATTCTGGTTTAGTCCCGCCATTTTTGAGCGAAAATTTATCACAACAATCATGCAGTCCCGGTATCTCCATATTTAAAGGTGTCCTAGCAGTCTCCTAATCAATCTTCAACCAACCAGATTTATCACATTGCATTCGATAAAGAAGTTTGACGTCGGAAAGGTGCAATTGCAGTAAATCGCCATGGCCTTTCGCCGGCAAAATGCACATTTATTTAGCCCGATGTCCACCACTTTCTTGAACTGAAACCTAGTCGACAAGCCACTAGAGATTCTCTAATGTGCTAGGCTTCGTTTGACCACCACTGCGAAATTCTCAGCTTCTCAGAAAACAGAAAAAAATACCACGAACAGCATGGTATACTAGAAACGAACGGAAACCTGTAAGGATGACGGCAAATTCGATGTCAGTACTAAGAATGTGGAAGAATCATTTCTGTAGCAATGACGAAATAGCGATGAACATTCAAGAAGAACGTATCTTTTAACCTGGATAAGGGTTACAACAACTTCGTCCATTTTTAAACGACGAAATTAAGATAGGCAAACTCAGGTATAACAAGGCTTGCTGTTTAAGGATGTCTATGTGACAGGCATGCACCAAATCATTTCTAAAATATGGTCGCATGAAAGCATATAAGTTCGCCTATAAGTTCTGCTTTATTGTACTACGACATTGTCAACCAACTGGGTGGTCTTTATCAGTCTTGCTTCAAGCCTCGAAAGTCCATGCTTACCGAAACCGTGTCTCTTTTTGTAATGGCAGCTATACTTGTCCGACTCTGCAGCACAGTAGGGTCTTAATCAGTTAAAATTGATTACATTTAATTAATTGATTAAAAAAATTAATTGCATCGAATTTTTTGTGAGCAATTTCAATTGGGATTGATTTTAATATTTTGATTGCAATTGAATTAATCTACAGTTGAATTAATTGCAAGTTAATCGTTAGTTGTTATCTTTTAATCGCATGCGCAATTGATATTTTGTGCAGAGTAAGTCTTCTCTCTTCTCATCGGTTTCAGACTTAGAAGAGGAAATTCCAAAAAAGTCCATACAATCCAAAGCGCAATTATTAGCGCTTGAATTTTTTGCTGAAGAAAGTGAAGACTTAACTATTTTAATTATTGTAGATACCCAGAGATCTAAGATGTTTCTTTTAATATAAGACACCCTTACCGCCCTCTGGACCTGTAGAAAGAATGTATTCCTATGCCGCTATGCAGGAATCACATAGGTTGACTAGATGCGAGTAATATTAAAAGAAAATTAAAATTTTAAAAATATGATTTCACTATTTTTTCCATTTTCTGCTTTTAATTGTCAATTTTAATTGCAATTAACAATTCACAATTTAAAATTTTTAATTGTGGTTTCGGCAGTTGAAATATTTATTAGCAGTTGAATTAAGTATTAAATTGTCAAAAATTAATTGGAACGCTCTGCAGGATGCGCGTGAAAAGAGCTCTCGGCTGTGAGGGTAGGTAATGATTTTATCAAGGCTTTTGATGTAACAAGGAGATCCCACTGTTGTGCTATTTCTCAACAAATAATTTGACAACATTCTAAGAAAATTGCATGCCGACACCAAAGGTACAACTGGCGTAGTGGCGAAGTTGAGTATGGCAGTATTCGAAGGAAAAACGATATATAGTAAATATGACCGTGGAGTCATCGAGGAAGGTAACAATATATGGACAAAACGTCGACGAATTCTAACGCTCCAGCTCGGAAAGCCTTCAAATTCATCACCGAAAGATAACGAAGCAAAGAAACAGTGCAAATGTAGGGGATCTCAACCAACTTGGCGTGCGAAATTGAAATTTGGGAGCAAGAGTCTTGTATGGGATGGCTATGGATTTTTTTCTTCTGCGTTGGACAGTCGATGCTGATTCTATTTATTGGGCACTCTTACAGTAGTAATTGATTCTGACGAAGCTGATTAGCAAGAGCGTCAGGAGACTTTTGACAAACGTTTTTAGTTTGTCAAAAAAAAAGGGTTTTCCTTGTTGTTGTGCCGGCTGTTTTGTGGTAAAAACTTCGGTTAGTCATGATATGAGTTATTCTAATGAAACAGATATTCAGCTCACCAACATCTTCCTGTGTTCGGATAGATGGAAACTTGCAAACTTTCTCTGAGGTTATCGTGAACCGTAAATACCCAAAGAAACATTATCCTGTCACTCCTGCCATTCACATTATTCCATATGTCGAAATTTCTATTCTTTGGTTGCTGTTTACAATTCAATTTGCAAATGGCACATCCCGCCTATTCGTATTCCTCCCTAACAGTAGGCTTAAAAGCCCACTTGAATCCTTCAAACAAGCCCATATATTTCGCTAAACCCCTTTCGCACGCCATTCGGTAATAAATTTACGAAACATTTCCATTTCTGTTAGTTGTCTTGTCGGCTTTTTGTTTTTTTCGATGGCTCTTTATCCATTGACTCGTATGAAACTTTAACTATTCTGTTAAACAAAAATACCCTCGTCCTGACAGCCCATCCCTGCTCAGTGCCGCCTGCCATTACACCATAACCCCAGATCAACCCTTCAATTACGATCTCCTGTCTGGAAATACGTCCGCTGAGAGTATGCCCATCGGTGATGGAACGAAGCCGAACAGCTGCTCACCATTCCATGACTTATCCAATTTATAACAGCACATTGCCACAGTGGGATTGACTGTAATTTATGGTTAAGCTTCGCGCACATACATATATACATACTCTGACACAATCACACACAAACATACCTAGATTCACGCGCAAAAAATGGATAAAAAATCCATTAGCCGACAAATAGAGTTCAAAGGGCTTTAACACAAGTCCACGACAAAAAGACCACAGAATCGACAACAACAACAACAAAAAAAAAAAAAAAAAAAACCGACAAACAAACAGAGCTCTGAAACATTTTCGAATCACTGACGGTTAATTACGCGACGACAACAACAGACATCAACTTGGAACGACAAGAGTGGTAGCTAGCTAGTCATTGCGGCCACACAGCCATTTAGCCATTCAGCCAGCCCAGGACAGAACAGAAGGAAATTGGCTCAAAAACGGCTAAGTGCTGGACTGCGCGACCCACGCCAACAAAAGGCTTACGAACAACTTTCATTATTATTAAATTACATTTTATGTTATTTTGGATATGTCCGGTTTTGGCAGTGAGTAGGCGGATAAATGGGTTAAAGGACGACGGGATGAGCTGACCAAGCTGTTGCCACTGCGCCACTGCCATAACCACTATCACTGCCATGGGGAGAGTTTGGTCTTCTTGTTGTTCAGAATCAGTGTTGTGTTGATTTTTTGTGTGATGAATTAATTTTGAATGAAATGCATTTTTGAGTAAACGGAATATTTTTCCTGTTTTTGTTTTTTGTCGTTTTTTTTTGTGACTTGGATATTCGACAAGGACTCTCTCTTGGGGGTGTTTTATGAAACGAGAAGTCATTGCAAATTTGTGAACTGGTTTTTCTGTGAGCTGTGTTGTAACGCGGTAGAATGTTACGTGTCAAGTTGGCAATTGTAACTGAAGTGAGGTGATTAAAATGCATTTGAAACAGGAGCAGCAGCAAAGAATAATATCCTAATTGGATTTGCATACCTCCTCATCACACAGACGCAAAGGGCGCCGAAATCAAAAAAAAAAGTTAGAGCTACGAATGTATTTTATATAATTAAATAAGCATAGAAAATCAATTCTATCTAGTGACCCTTTAAACCCATCAGCTTCGCTAAGGGGTTATTGTCTTACAGAACCTCCTACTTTTGATTCTAAATGGTGAAAAGGACGAAGGAAATCAATTCAAATACAACAACAACGGCGTGAGATTCCGGCTTTATTTTGAAACAACGTTCATGCCATTATGTGTGGAATAGTACATTATTCAAATGGCCGCCTCGGGTTCCCTGGGAACTTTTGATAATTCGGCCCAATATGTGCAGTGTTATTCCGGCAATAGCGTGTCGCATGTTGGCCTCGAGCCCGTCCAAAGTGGTTGGCTTCTTAACGTAGACTTAGACGTAGACTTGACGGACCCCCAGGGAAAATAATCGAGTGGTGTTAAACCGCATAATCGCGGGGGCCAATTGATGAACGCTCGCCGTGAGATGACCCCGACGCCAAATTTCTCCTTCACAATTTCGAGGATTGCGTCGCTTGTATGGTATATAGCGCCGTCTTATTGGAACCACAGCTCGGACATGTCGATGTTGTCGAGCTCTGACCACAGAAAGTCTGTTAACATCGCTCTATAGCTGAGACAATTGAAGGTAACGGTGTCTTCTTCTTCATTTCGAAAGAAATAAGATCTGATGATGCAATTATGCCATAAACCACACCACACCAAGTCAATCTTTATGGATGCATTGGTGCTTGGGCGAACACTTGTAAATTGTGTTCGCTATAATAAGGGCAGTTTTGCTTATTGATATAGCCGCTGAGCCAAAAATGAGCCTCGGCCGAGGAGATGATTTTTTAACCAAAATCAGGATCTCTGACCGACTTTTCTAGCGCCCAATTAGCGAACTCACGGGATTGGCTATGATCAATTCTTGCGTCAGTACAATCTTATACGGATGTAGGCCCAGTTCCAAGCCCGAACCACGTTGGCTCTCTGGCGATCTCTTATACAGCTGATCGCCGCCGAACCGACATTTCTTGGTCCTCTTCGATACTGGCTGCAACAGCGGCTATATTTTTTTCCATTTCGCACCTATCTCTGGCTTGTGGCTTAAGATCCGGAAGAGTCTAATCACGATTAAACTTTTGCACGGCGCGACGAATTGTTTACACACAGAAGCCATGACGACAACCGTCCTCATGACGAAAATCACGTTGCAACTGAGCCGGAATTTCGATAACATTTTTCAATCATTTTCACACGTTCGGCAAGCGTAAAACGATGCATGATCACATGACAAACCTTACTCAATATTTTGACAGCTGGATGTCATAGGTAACTTTGACAGCTCCTAAAACATAGCAATTGGAAAAACTTTCATTGCTATCTGATCACCCTTTAGTATCGCCTCCGATGATTTGACCTTATTAACATTGGACATGCACCTCATGATGAACAGCAGTTTCGCTTTAACTGTTGTACAAAGAGATTTTGAAATCCCAATATGTAGTTGCAGTGTATAACGCGGCTCTGTAGCGAAGAATGAGAGCTGTTCGTGTGTTTCACGAACAGAAGAGACAGAAAAGAAGAAAATTGAGGTCCAAAAGCGCGAAATCGAAGATGTTGAGAGGGTTTACGAGTACTTCAGGGATAACATACGTACGTTTTATCAGCAGGTAAATGCTAGATGACCCGTACAGAAGCCTGTAGACATGAAACCTTATAGTTTCGCACAGTCGGTAATAGCAATATGGAAACACTTTTTCTGTAGATCAACGAACATTGAATTCTCACCCATCTGCCCAAAAATTAGGTTTGGATAGCAATATCTAAGCTGAACTTAAATAAAGCATCAGGACCTGACGGCCCATCGATCAAGGTATTCAAAGCTGGTGAAAATGGTTTGTTTACGATTGGTTTACTTCCTATTTAATAAATCAAAAACTCGTAGTGAAAATAAGGACTTTTCTTCTTCTTATCCTTTTATTAACCCTTTCCTCGTTATACGAACTTATGCGTAACGAGTTTCCCATTTTTACTGCATCGCTGCTGCTCCGCTTATGGGGTTGGCTAATGTCGCAGACCGCAGAACGCGTCTACATAATGCGCGGTCCTGGATCGCTTCAGTGGTTAGCCCTAGGCGTTGTTGCGCATTTGCCATCTGAGAAATCCAGGAATTCTTTTTCCGACCTCGTTTTCTTACAGTTGGAGTGACCGTAGTTGATAGTGCCTTTTTAACCGGATTTTCCGCAGATCTTCTTTGAACGTGGCAATACCAGCTTATTCTATACGCCTCAAGCTGTTCGGTTACCGAATTCTTTATATGTAGACTTCCTCTTATATGCGTAGATCTAATACAATCGCGTTTAGTGACTCCACTAGACATCCTTAACATTTTCATTTCCGCTGCCGTCATTTTGTTTTTATACGCTTCCTACATTATCCAGCACTGTGAACCGTATATAAGAGCTGGTCTAACAACCGTGGTGTAGAGTTTCCCCTTTAATTTAAGTGGAAATTTTCGGTCGCAAAAGATTCCCGAATTTTCCCGCCATTTCATCCATCCCACACTCACTCTGTGGTTTACGTCGTCGTCACATTTCGCTTCCATGTTAACGATTGATCCTAAGTACTTAAAGATAGTGCTTTTCGGAAGAACTATTCCGTCTAACATTATATCCGGAACAGGTCGCAACGGATGCGCAAATGGGCACGTCAAATGCTCCGTCTTTGAATGACCTATTTTAAACCCGTTTCTCTCTAGCGCATTTCTCCATGAATCCAAGGCGTTCTGTAAATCTTCGACGTTATCGCTAAGTATAACTGCGTCGTCAGCGAAGAGAATTGGCGTTACATTTGCTTCGCGCATGCAGTCTTTTAAAAGATAGTCGAATACTACGTTAAAGAGGAAAGGGCTAAGTACACTTCCTTGATGCACTCCGACATTAACTGGAAATTCTCTCGTTAGTCCAGCAGAGCTTTTAACCGCAGTTTTCAGGTTTCCGTACATGTCTTGTATTAAACTAACATACGTTTCGGGTACCTTTTGAGACCTCAGCGCGGCCCATATGAGATTCCTAGGCACTCGATCGAATGCTTTCTCGAGGTCGATAAATACCATGTGTAAATCCTTAGACGAATCTCGGTGCTTTTCCATTATTGTTCGTAGGCTTTGGATAGCGTCCACCGTTGATCTTCCTTCAACAAATCCACACTGGCTATTATTGAACTTTATTATTTGCCGAAGACGTTCGTTTAAGACTCTTTCGACGATTTTCATTGTGTGTGACATAAGCTTGATTGAACGGTAGTTGTTGCATTCTCGAGTGTCGCCTTTTCCTTTGTATAATGGAACCAAGAAGCTACTTCTCCATTGATTCGGCATGGGTTGTCCACATTTTAATTTATTTAAAAGTTTCGATAGCCAAACGCTGCCGATCCCTTTCATCTTCGACCAAAACTCTGATGGAATGCTGTCTGGTCCCGCCGCTTTCCCCCGCTTCATTTTTCCAATTGCTACGAGTATACTTATTTCTTCGATTGAAAAGTCCGAAACTTCCTCCTCGAATAGACCAGCTGTCGGCACGATATCACGTGGAAACTGTTTGTTAAGCAACTTCTTGCAGTATTCAAGCCACCGGTCACAAATTTCCTTTTCATTTGTTAATAGGCGACCGTCTGCGTTTTTGATGTATTTGGGCGAGGTTTTTTCCATTGAATTTTTTCTCCTCTGTGCAGCGAGCTTAAAAATATTTGGCATTTTAGTATTGTACGACGTTTGAACTTCTTGGATAGCTTGTCTTCTATCCGCCGATCGTGAGGAAATTTTTTATCCAACTCCTGGTACAGGTTTTCCGCTTCTGCCGCTCGAGTTCGAGCCAGGACTTTCTTTGCGATCTTTTTAAGACGCTCGTATTCAAGAGTCAGTCGAGCTTTTTCGATATCGTCGCTCTGATCGCATTTTGTCCACGCTTGGAATGCACTCTTCTTGTCGGCCACAGCACGTTTGGTTTCGTCATTCCACCCCAGATGGGACTTTGCGAGTGTTATGCATTCCTCGTGCATGCTGTTCCACATTTCTTGCGGGCTTAGTGAGTCTGCTATACCATTTATATTTTGAAGTACTTCTTTAGCCAGTGCGATAAATCTTGCGCTTCGTTCCTTCGATAGATTATACCACCGGATTTTTGGCTTTCCAAACGATGCCCGTGTTTTCGGTGGTTCCGCTGTGAAGAATTCTGTAATGAGCAGACGGTGTTGGCTTACTAGCGATACTCCAAGTATTACTTTACAGTCCTTAACACGGTTTCTCATCGACATTTTGCAGAGGTGATAATCTATTTGCGTTTCGTTGCCTCCGCTGCTATAGGTGATAAGATGTCGTTGATGTTTAATAAACATTATATTTAAGATGGTTAAGCCGTAAGCCCTACATGCTACAAGGATGTCTTCGCCAGCTGAATTTCTGGTTCCAAAGCCTTTACCGCCGTGGCAGTCCTCATAATCAACATTTGTTTCTCCGACGTGGCCATTTAAATCTCCGCCTACGAAGAGCATCTCATCGATAGGTATATTTCTAAGCAAATTACCGAACTCTGACCAAAATGTATCTTTTTCCGATTGGTCGCATCCATTTTGTGGAGCGTACGCACTAACAATGTTCCACGCTTCATTGTGTATGACGAGTTTAACACTCATCAAGCGGTCGCTTATTTTCAAGATACCAACGATGTTGTTTAGAAGATCCGCTGCAACAACGATTCCAACACCGTTTCGTCCATTGACCGTTCCATGGTAAAACATCTTAAATGCCTTAGTTTTTAAATCTAGAAAACGCGCTTTATTTCCTGTATTACACCACTTCGTTTCCTGTACGCACAGGATTTGAAGAGTTCTGCGACGCATAATCGTTTCCAGTTCTAAACTTTTTGAGGTCATCGATCCGACGTTCCAACTTGCAAACCGAAGTTTAGGAAAATATTTTGGAAACTTCATTTTGCCCGCCCCCGGAATCCGTCGGGCTCTGACACAAGCACTTCTGCTTGCTCTGGGATCACCCGAGTGTGTTGCAATCGTGGTGCCCAGCGGGGTAGTGCTATTAATTGCGATCATTTCCATAAAGTGTATCTAAAGTTTGAGTGGTTTGACACTTGTATGCTCATTTCGAATTGATTGACTGTTCTTTTAACCCACCGGTAGTCTCCAGACGTGGTGAAAATAAGGACTTTTATTCTGAGCAATTTTTAAACGTTGGGGTTCCACAGGGTATAGTGCTGGTTCCTATCTTGTTTTTTTTTTTTAAATAAAAGTGAGGAATGAAAGAAAAAAGATGAAGATATTCATTGACTTAAAATGTCGGCATGTTTTAATGACTAGGCAGAGAATTCCATAAGCGAGTTAAAGGCTGAGGAATGAATAACGATATTTTAGAGTATGTCCGAAAGTGGGCTTTAGTGATAAGTGATGAAAGGGGTGTTACGGTTGAAGGTTTGAAAGGGCGGAATGATACTGGTAATTTCGATTCAATAGTGGTGATGGATATGGCGGTAGAATAAGGTGAGATAGGGGACATTACATTAGTGTTCAAGTTGGTTAATTGACCTATCTATCAGGAGCAGAGATGCTATCGGAGCACCTGAACAGACGTTTACATTGTACCTTAATTTTAGGCGGATGACTGCCTTCTATATTGAGTCTAGATCAGTCTAGATTAGGTGAAATATTTCTTACATAGCTTGAGGAAAGCTGGTCATTTTATACGATTTTTGTCGACTTCAAATATGTGCTCATTCCAACCTAAGTTGTCATTGACACACATATGGAGAATGGAAGATAGAAGATTTTTTGGTTGGCCTGTTGTTTGGATGATTGCTGGGTGTCTAAATTTCGTTTTAACGACACCAGACAGTATTGTGTTTTTAAATCATCGAATTTCACCCTGTTGGTGATTCCTCGTTTAGTAATGCTGTTCATATCAGAATTTAAGAGCAGAAATTTTATACGCTGATGATAGTGTTAGAGCCAGGAAATAGTTGCCTTTGACGTTTGATTTACCACTGCCCAATATGGTACTCTGAGCATCAGCATCACAGCATATGATAAGACTCATCTTTCTGGAATCACACTATGAAATGTGGTTTAGTACCGTCTTCGAATCGTAAGCAAAATAGGCTGACACAACTACGACTTTTTGTCATTCTCTGTTTGTTTCCTATCTTAGGTCTTTAGCAATTAAATAGTTCAAGTCTTGATTGCCAGAGGGAACCCAACAAAAAAAGAAGTTTTCACCCTATACAATCGCTCGTCCTATAGCTGTGATAGCCGACCTAAAGCCTATGAAACTATACGTTCTATGGATATTGAGCGATTAGATATTGGAATAGAAATTTTTCAGCACCAAAGAAAAAAGATAAACCAATTTACTTAATGTTCCACCCTAGCTTTCTGCCTTTAAGAGCTCATAGGATGAGACCTATCGTATGTGGGTTTTAAGCTTATGAAAAATATAAGGTGTCTATTTAAAGTTCGTCGGTCTTTAAAGATTTGCCCAAGATTGACAATAAGTTAAGCACATTAATTTTTACATAACATTTGAGAGAACATTTACCAAAAACATGCCATGAGTCTTGAATTTCTAAGAAGACGCTGGCATTGACGTGTAAAGACCTCTTTCACATTGGCTTCGTTGACTTGACTTAACTTACTATCCTGATGAGCCTGAACTACTATAACTGTAAGCTTATAATGATAAGAATGTAAAGACGGTTTCCTAAATGATGTTATTCTCCTGGTTAACAGATGCGAAGATCACTTAGACGACAGTTTTTTTGACAATAACTTCAAGGCAGATCAAGGAAAGGTGCTTACGATCATAATGTGGTATGAGTTCCTTAGTAAATATTACTGCAGAACGTATCTGCACTAAAAACAGGAAGAACACGATTTCTTCAAACTCAAACGCTCAAGTACGAGCATATGCAGATAATTCCGCTTTAGGTAAGTTGGATCAATCCTTGTGACAAACTGCTCCTGCTGCAGCCTTTAGTGACGCGTATCCTTGGAGTAATGAAGACCCCCGACACATTTTTTTTTAATATGGCTCTGCACATGACCTACATACGATTGTTTGAAAAACATCTCAAAAGAAGAATGTGGTCTCAAGATCAGAAGGTTCCCTATTGACGTAGGTCCATAAGTAAGTTGTGAAGATAAAAAAAAAAAAAAAAACACTGTTGCGCTGGCATCCCGGTATGGACCATGGCCTAGCTTCTTGACACTCATTTGGATTGCTCATGTTGTCATTTTTGTCATATCTGAGCGGGGCCTACGGTTTATCGAATCCGAACGGCACTCCTTAGAAGCTTTTTCATAGGCAATTTTACTTTCGGTAGTTTGCCATTGCGCGCCGAAAGGGTGATGACGATTCGAAAAATTGCTGGTGATGCCGGGGATCGAACCACGGACCTTCTGCGGGATAGTCCAATGGGCTAACCATCGCGCCATCGCCACCACATCGTACCATCGTTGTCAAGATTGATTCTGATTACACTCACCTTTAAGGACACAATGTCAAAGCATCCTCTTAAGTTATTTAAAAAAAAAAAAATTAACTTTAAATATTACACTCTTCTCTCTGGTAAGAAGAATTTCCTTATAAACTTAAATACGAGTACATGTTGGAAACATCAGAAACCTTTTAGACCCTCCATCTCCATGTAAAATCTCGCCCACCACCCATTTTCGCGATACTTACGTTTCTGTTCATCTGGCTTCTTGTCGCCCACTGCTTTATTGCCACTGCCACCACCACGCTTGACATGCGACTGATGTTGTTGTGACTTGAGCAATTGCTTCTGCTTTGGTTTACCATTGTGTTGTTGTGCACCCGACGATGCAGCAGCAGTTCCTTGCTGATGTTTTGGTCCTTGTTGCTGTGGTGTCTGTTGTACTCGGTCCGGAGAGTTTAGGTCCGACGATGTGCTTTGTGCAGATGTAGCTGATGCATTAGGATTTTCTAAGTGCGTGCTTTTGTTAAGTTTTTTATTATTTTTGCCACGCTTACCAACACCGGTTTCCGAGCCTTGATTTGGAGATGATTTTGCTCCACGACCAACACGAGATAAAACCCCAGAATTGGATGATGCTCGTGATGGTGTTTCTATTGCCAAATGCTCCTTGGACGATGAGTGGTGTTTGCGTTCGGCCAAGGTTTTGGCGCCATTAATCACTGTCGTCTGGAATGCCAAAATGGTCACCAGTAAAATGCTCACGGCCGCAAGTATATTCATTCTGAAATGAGAAAGAAAAAAAATATATTAAAATTCATCAGATGCTGGTAATGAAATAGAAATAGAGTGGACGGGACACAAAAGCTGGTTGGGGCGCTAAATTAACTCTGGAGTCTATATGGCGCTTAGTTAAGGAAATAAAAAATGGCGTAGGCCAACATTCCCCTGGGGAGGTTCTCGGTAGAATGACGGCAGCGGCCTTGCATATAAAACGATAACGAGCAGAGAATTTAATAAGGACATCTTTAGAAAGGCTCCCTCGTTTGCCGATTAAATTGGTTTTGAAGTCATTGAAAGTACTTTTGGTTGGAATTAATATGATTTTCATATCGACCTTGATTGGTATTCATGTAGCGCCCAGCAATCTAGGCGGAGAACCTTTTATAAAAGCCAACCCCTACTCTAGATGGCTATGGGTAAAAGTAGAAACACTTTAACCGGGGATGGAATTTCGGAAAATTTCAAATCAGAATCTACTTTGTTGCGATGGCTTTGTTCATTTTCTTTTTACAGGGTAAAAAAAGTGTCCACTGGGAAATCCAATGGTTGTATGGCAACTTTTTTTTACAACAAAACTCTGCAATTAGGGAAGGTTTTTGCTGGGGAAAAGTCATCAGTCATCAAAGGGCGAGTTCGAGAGGTTTCAGTCGATAAAAAAACATTTGATGACATTTTTTGTGTATAATACGTTGTGACACTTGCATGACATTTCGGTGACATTTTCATGACATTCAAAATGTTTTTTTCAATACATTCTTTAGCATAAAGGTAAAAATTTTCGGGAATTTGTAATTTCAAAGGTCTGAATTAGTTATTAAAAAAAAAAAAAAAATATGGGAGCAGCCACTATCTGGCTGTATGGAAACTGTGAGAGAGAGCCCATGGATTTTACGCGAAGGTTAACCGCCACAGCTTGATACGAAAAACCTAAAGAATACCACCGATCAATCACCGTTTTCATTAGGTCTTGCCTCGCATGACTGAAAGGCGCTTACAAAAAGTGTTTTGAAGAATGGAGAAAACGACAGTATAAGGGTGTTTTGGCAAGTGGTGCCAACCTAGAATTGTATTTTTTCAATTTACCTGGTACAGAATGCATCCAATTTGCACTTTGAGGGTACCCTTACCCAAATAAGTATCATATGCAATGTGCATTGGAATTTTTGCGACAAAATAATATGCACATCAACAATTCTTTGGTAAAATAAAACCCTACGTCACTTATTTTCTTCCTTCTCTATTATTGGATCCTCAAATTCGTTAATCGGTAATGGTACGCCATCTGTCGGTTTTTTTAAAAATCATATTGTAATTTGACACTGACAGTTCTTATTCGCTCAAAAAATTTACAGAAACTCAGTTTCGAAATAATGTGTCAACTGCAACTGGTGTACGGAAATTTGTGAAGAAAGATCGTGAGGCTGGTTTGCTGATTGAAAACGGAATATATTCCCGTTTTTGACCTGTGCGCTTGACTGAGAATATTGCAATTGTTGACTTAAATTTTGCTCAACTAAAATTGCCCCATTTGGGGCTCAGAAAATGCACACGTAGTTATAGAGAAGCCAATGAATGATTGGTGTGGTTTTTAGAGTGCCAGGATTATTAATAGTTGAACTTTTTTGTGGAGTACCATTAAAGATCGATGCTCTGCAAACAATCTAGAGATGATTTGGGCACTCAAGAACCTTATGGGTCGAGCTTTTCGTGAAATAGGGGCCGAAACTATAGAAAATGTATTGATTGTCAGTCGGCATTTTTGTTATAGTTAGGGCCGTCATCCACGAAAGGAAGAGAATTAATTAATGTGCCGCTTACCAATCCTACGTCTCGGGTACATTTTGGGATCCTGCGCCAATCATTTTGAGATCTCGTCGAGACTTAGGCCGCTAAGCTGTACAACTCGCCGAGGCCCTAGACAGTAGGCCAAAAAACGGACTAAACACTACTACGATGACTGTTACAAGCAAGAAAGGCAGCGAGTATTTGGATGCGGGTTTGCTATTCTTGGGACTTCAGAATGAAAGCAAAAACCTAATCGCAATCCCACAGAAAATAAGAATGAGAGCATCAAGACGATTCTAGTGCAGTTTTCAAGAATTCGTATCGGTGGGTAACTTTTATGTAGCCCGAATGTGGTTCCCGTGCTTCTACATCAATATAGGGAAGTTGGCTCTGTCATGACCAGATGTGTTTTGTGTTTGGCGTGAACGCCTGTCGTGGAGACTTAAGTACCCGGGATGCCCAAACATCCATGGGAGCAAGGATACGCCTTGCCATCGCACCCTCAATTAAAGATTGTAGCAATGCAAAACTGTGTTCAGGGCACAGCTCCACCGTTGTTACGAGTCGAGGCCTACCTAAAACCTATTACTGATTTTAGTGTCATAGTTTCCAGCACTTATAGCAGCCCCACTCCCGGTATTGAGCCTTAGCCACCCTCCCTGCGTTTTATGTTTAAGCCATAGCCACATTGATGCTCCCACAATGGAGCCTACCTCTTCAAGTAAGGTCCGGACCGAAGTCCGGGGGGCCCCCAATTCTCACGGTACCGTAACTTAAGTCCTGGTATGGACTACCAATAGTCTTGCCACTCAACAAGACCTATGACCAGCACCTTGTAACTGGACAAATCTTAGCAACCATCAGTGATTAAAAGATCTAATGATGTTTATGATAAGTCCAGTTTTGCTCTACCCCTGCTTTTTATTAGACACCGTCATTGATGGAAGAAGTCTTGATAATTGGGTGGGTACCCAACTTTCCCATGATCAATCAACCTTCAAACCAAAAAAAAAAAAACACTGTGGCGCCGGCAGCCCGGTAGAATCTTTGCCGATATTGTTTCCCCTAAGCTTTCTCAAAACGCTAGTCCTTATATGTAAGCCATAAAACACCAACAAAAAAAATGTCAACTAGCTGTCAGAGAAGCTGCTTCCGCTTCTTTTGTCTTCACAGGCAGGTATATGCAGAAGTGAGCTCTCCGTGAGCTCTACGAGTAGAAAAGGAGAAAGCGGCACAAGCTTCATGAAAACAAAAACAAAGAGCACGACAAACGTGTGATTAAGGTTATAAGTCGATGTTACTGAAGGAAGGACGTTTAGGCCACCGATGCTCAGTTGCCTTACAAGCTCGTTTCCGTACAACTCGTCTAGTTCGTTCTAGAATATTCTCCTTCAAAGACCCAACGCAAACGGAACCGAATATTGTACGAGACATTTTCCTCTCGAAACGACCGAGGATATCTTTGAGGACTTTGCCAACTATTGAGGAATAAGTCTCGTAAGCCTCTCCTATAAGATATATTCTGCCGTATTATAGGTAAGAGCGTACCAGGTTGGTTCATATTTGTGCGGTTTAGGGCCAGGGAAGGTGATGATTCACACTACTGTAGATCTCGAAAGAGACCGGGGAATCTTAAATCGACACTAACCATCAATGAATGACAATAAATCATTATAACTGTTTCATTTAGGTCGATTATGAATTGACCAAGACTTTGAATGTAAAGAAAGGTTTTTAGACAAGGAGACGCGCTGTGATATGTTTTTTTTAGACGACCAAGAAGAATTGTGTAAAACTCACTGGCCAACAAGGGAGGCTTACGTGATTGAGGGATTGAACGAACAAAGCGAACAGTTACAACTTTTGAGATCAAGAACATTGCCTACATTAGCTCTGCATTTTTAAGCAGCGCCATCAGAAGGGAGTTGAGTAACAGAATCATATCTCGTAAGTCCAGGCTGGCTTATTATTCCAATTCTGCCCTATAACGCTTAGATAAAGTGGATGAACAAGCACTAAGTCCTTTCGAGCGGAAAATACTGTACGTTTAGGAAAATGGAGAAGGAGACTAGCGCCACAAAATTTACGGACTGTATAGCGATATCGATCTGATCAGGCTTCAATTGACCCAACATCTGAAATGGCAGAGCTCTGATTTCTTGTTATCTATCTGCGGTTCATAGGCGCTGTCAATATTCGAAGTTCCGTGTTCAATCATCAATTTTGTTGCCATAACTTGGCGGTTATTTTTGACATGCGCATGACCTAGCAATTTAGGTTGGTAGCAACTCCGTTCTTATATCGCTTCGTTTCGTAATAATACATTTTGTTCGGTTTTTTTTCCAACAATGCCAGTTGGTTTTGTAAACAACCATTACACCATTGCCGCAATACGTTTTTAAGTTCGAAATTTTTGCCCATCATTGTGATTAAAAGAATCATACAACTCGCATTCATACATGCATATCGTGAAGCGCAGACGTGCCTGGCAAAGTAGTAGATTCGTTCAGTTTATTTCTAAGATTCTCTTTTCATGCACTTCCTTCCCAATGGCATGCGAGGAATGTGTGAATATCTAAATGTTCGATCCTTAGAGGGACTTCAGATAGTCTAACTAGATGTTAAAGCGAACAGGCTCACCCTAGGTGGTAGAGACAGCTGAACGAACTGTTCCATTAGCCATTCATATCCGGCACTTATTTAAAATCGAAATCAATTTAAAAAGCATTCCAACAAATGTCAGCCTTTGGCTAGTAACAAGTTCAACAACACAAAACATGCAACAGTCTGGGCGTGCCCTGAAACTTGTCACTAGGCTTGCATTCTTGATCTACAAGATGTCACTTTCACGTAACGAATATCAGAACACATTAAACAGCTGACGTTTTACTGGTTAAATACTCGTATTCAAATTCCATTAAGCCCTTGCCATGATCAACTTTTTTTAACATCACCTTATGTCATTACTGATCACATTTCGAGACTTTGATGGTATAAATGTCTGGTTAAGCTGACATAACCGTTGATTTGCAGTCAGTCAGTAGTTATGTTTCTGTTAAGTTATTCGATTAAAATATTCAACTGTCAGAAGTAGTATTTTTATTTGACAGTTGACATTTAGTATGCTGTCAAATGCCACACTTGCTACCACCTGAATATTTGATGGTGGTACTCGTATTACTTCCCTTGACAGCGGACTATTTATTATATGTCACAGAATTTGACAGTGACATATGTACATTTTTGCCGACCATAGCAAATACGTTTCTTTGGTGGTGACTGATTTAAATGTTTTCTCCTTTAAGAATTGCCGAAGAAGTTCGAACTTCTACTGCGAGCTAATGTCTAATTGTCATCATTTGTGCTTATGAATTGATGCCATCTTGACAGAAAAAAAAAATAGAGATTGACATTCTTGGAAGTTATAACATGACAGCTGTCTAAGTTAACAAATACGACTATGTTGATGTTTAGCACTTTTACAGCGATTAAAATTTCCAATGAATTGTTTTTATAGTGACAACTGTGCATCTACTTCGCTGTGTGATACGCTTATGTTCTTGTCAATGACACTTTCAATTGCATTTTAAATCAATCAATCAGGTAAAGAATGCACAACTTAATGTAATGTGGATATTCTGATTGCGAAGAGGGATTTGAATGTCAAAATACGAAAGGTGGCAATAAAGCCTCTAAAGCCTCATCGGGAGGTTCGGTATTGAGAAGAGTCTCGGCAACCGAATTTCGTACGGGGATATGGGTACCACTCTTCTCCCATGAATCTCTTGTAGTTGACAACAGACATCATCTCTCTCGATCAGAAGAATCGCTAGATGGAGTGATCTCATTCTCCCGAAGAGGGTCAGACAGGTGCGTAGGGGATGGAAAATGTTTTTTACTTGATTTTGCAAGATCACAAAAGTAGGAAGAATTTTAATTGTACTACGCTATTAATTGCAGAACGTGACTGGGAAATCTACAAGTCGTTTTAGAGTTTTATAAAAGCAAGTGGTTTCGCTTCAGCAACTCAAGACTTTTAAGAAAATCACCATCTACACATAGATCAACCTGGATATAAAAGTTGTGAAAATGCAAATTGCTTGTTTGAACTGTACAAGGCTCCTAGACCCTATGGTATTTTTCGTAAACAATCACAAACCTGTTTACTTTTCGGATTGAGAGACTGAGGTAAGTTTTTATATCTAAAATATCGTTTATGCTTCTGAAGTAGTAACAGCAAACATTAAGTATCGAAGACCAGTGGCAACGCATCCAAAAATCCATCCGAGATGCCATTTCTGATATAACCTGGGTTTCACTCGACCACCACAATGAAACCTCTGGTTAGACGGCGAGTGCTGGCAAGCACATGCAGCTAAGCGAGATCCATACAAAGCGGCGCTCCATGGGAATGACACAACCTGCGAGCCAAGGCCTGTAGAGACGAACAAGGGATAATCTTAGTAGAGTCGCAGTCGATGCTGAGGAATTGGAAAGACAATTTCTGCAGACTGTATAACGGCGATGACGAACCAAATACCGCTGCCTGGCAGAATCAACCGAATCAAACTTTCAACCTAGACGATGATGATCAACAATTCCGTCCACCCGACCTGGATGAAGTGAAGATAGCAATATCTAAGCTTAAGTCCAACAAAGCTGTTCGAGCGGACGGGCTGACTACCGAGCTCTTCTTAGCGGCGGGCGATGACTTGGCAAGGAGTAAACGCCAACTTATCTGTAAAATATGGCCGATGAATGGAACCTCAGCATTGCTTGTCCGATCCTCGAGAAAGGAGATCCTCTGAACTGCGCCAACTACAGAGGCATCAGTCATCTTGGCACCGCTTACAAGATCTTATCTGTAGTATTGTGTGAATGCCTGAAGCCATTCATCAACAACCTGATAGGTCCATATGCGTGTGTTTTCAGGCCAGGAAAGACCACCATCGACCAAATATTCGCACCACGGCAGATCATGGTGAAAACCCATGAGCTTCAGTTCGATACACACCACCTTTTTATCGATTTTAAGGCCGCGTATGAGAGCATATATAGAGACGAGCTATACAGAGCAATGTCTAGTTTTGGCATCCCTGCCAAAGTTGTCCGTCGGTGCAGGATAGCGATGGAGAATACAAGCTGTCGTTTAATATCTCACTGAGATCTTTGATGCCAAAAAGGTAGTTAGACAATGCGATGCGCTGTTACGCGATTTTTTAATCATCAGAACGTCACCATAGACAGATATAACTTGGGATAGTTAAGGATTTTGTCTACATAGGCTCAATTAAAATAACGGCATTAGCGCTGAGATCAAACGAAAAATAACTCTTGCCAGTCGTTTCTTCTTCAGGCTAAGAAGGCAATTGACTAGTAAAGGCCTCTCTCGAAAAACAAAAGCCACCTAGGACCTAGTTCTAGCTTCTTCGGGTGATTTTGGGTCCCGTCTGCATAGAATGCAAGTGCAGGAGGAGATACAATGACGAACTGCACGACATCGACTTAGCCAGAAGAGTGAAGGTTCAACGGCTGAGATGGCTGTGTCATGTAAAGCGAATGATTACCAACAAACGCTTCAGTTGGGAAATTCTTCGAATCCGCCCCCGCAGTAGAAGAAAATTAAGGTTTCGCACGACGTTGGAAGGGGACCTCGGTCAACTTAGCATGCGAAACTGGAGGCAGCTAGCGAAGGATCGAGCTCTCTAGAGATGATTGTTGCGGCTTTGGTTGACCACAGACTGCAGCGCCGCTTAAAGACGGATCCATAAGTCTGTTCTTATTTCTGAACAAAGCAAAACCCTAACGGGACATACTCTCCCTTTACTGGGTGGGGTGAAAAGTAACCTCCTTGACCGCCAGAATGCGCTACTACTGCAGAAAAGGTTTTGGTGCCTTGAAGTCCATTCATATTAAGGCAGACTTACAATTTCAGTGCGATACTGTCTTTAGTTTTGTTTTGACAGCTGATTGTTGTTGACGTGTTTGGCATCATGTTAAGTATGGACAAAAACGAATTTCGTTCTCTCATAAAACATTATTTTTCGAGAGACACAACGGCGAAGGTAACAAAAGAAATGTTGGATAGATATAATGGGGCTAATATTGGTTTTAAATTTTCGTGGTGGCCGCAACTCCACTACCGATCAAGTCCGCAGCGGCAGGTCTTGCGATGCGGTTACAGAGGACAATGTCAAAAAAATACATGAAATGGTGTTGGCTGACCGGAAAGTGAAGGCGCGCGAGCTAGCAGATACCACAAAGATTGGTACTGAGCACACACGCCATATTTTGGGCAATATTCTCCATATGAAAAAGTTATCCTGCCGCTGGGTGCCGCGCATGCTCACTCCTGACCAAAAACCCGAACACGAGAGCACTTCTAAAGAGTGTTGGACTTGCTGATGCGGAATCGGGCGGACTTTTGGCGTCGATTGGTAACTGTTGATGAAACCTGGATCCACTATTACACATCAGAGAACATAATGAGTGCCCGGCAGTTTACTGAAGCCGGCACGAGTACTCCGAAGCGGCCGAGGGAGGCTCAATGGGTCGGAAAGGTTACGGCGTCGGTTTTCTGGGATTTTCATCGCATACTCTTCGTGAAAAACCATCAACAGTGAGTATTACTGTGCATTATTGGAGCGAGTGAAGGCCGAAATCGCTGCAAAACGGTCTCAAGTGAAAAAAAAATTTGTTTTTGCAAGACAATGCGCCGGCGCATAAGAGCATCGCAACTACAGCAAAAATCAATGACTTAGGGGTCCAATTGCTGTCGCATCCACCGTATTCGCCCGATTTGGCTCCCTGGGACTATTACGTATCTCTTGCCAAACCTCAAAAGATGGCTCATTAATAAAGAATTTAGCTCACGCGAGGAAGGAGTATTTTGCAGACCTTCCGGAAAATTACTTTTCGAACGGGATCAAGAAGTTGGAAAATCGCTGGAATAAGTGTGTCAAGCTAAAAGCCTATATTGAATAAAATAAAAAAAAACATTTAAAAAAATTTTTTTTTCATTCCCAAGAAACACAAAGTTAGTTCTTTTTATCTTGGCCTCATCCTGCACACCAAACTCAGTAGGAATAAACATGTCAAGAAGCAAAACAAAAAATCTTTAAGGTCCCTTCCACTGTAAATTCAATCCAAAGTTATAAACTGAGTCTACACCACAATCCCGAGACCGATTATCCCTTGTGGGATAGATGTTTGGTGGGCTGCACTGCAAATACGAATTTACATCAACTGTTAGAAAAAAAAAGCAAAGAGCTCCCTGCATAGGTTTTACTGTCGCATTAAGAACAGCTCCAATATTGTAGTGCCATCGAAAAAATTTTCCCACCGAAAAAATTAATCTTTATTTTTAAAAATTTTTTTAATTTTTTTTGGAACACCTTTCATCATTGTTTCCATCTGTCACCTTTTTAGAGCTAATTTTCCAACATTTTTGAATTCTTCCAAGGTGTTGACAGCTTTTTTGGTGATCCTTAACTCTTCTTTGGCCAGGGCCCAATGTCTTTCAATTGGCCTAAGTTTCGGCGAATTCGGAGGATTGGCCTCTCTGGGCTCCGTCGAAACGCTATTAACCGTTTCCATAGTGACATGAAGCAAGATCAGGCCAAAATAAGGGGAGTTCTCGATAATTATTGTAAAAAGGCCTTAAGCGCTTCTGCAGGCACTCATTTTCATAAATTTCGCCATTTATTGAGCATGTCGTGATGAAAGTTTGGCTTCTGACCCCGCAAGAACAAATTGCTTGACAAACAAGGAATTTATTTTTGGAAATTTCGCCTTAGGTTGGGTTCGAAACTTTGCTTCAACATTTCCCCTACCTTTGGCGGTATAGAATGCCTGTCCCGGAAGCTGGTTGAAAACAGCAAAAACATACGATTCATCGTCCATTACAATGCATAAAAATTTGGGCAAAAAATTTGATTGCAAAAGTTTTGCCCGTTGTTTCGCATCCAAATTTTGTTTTGGCTTTCCGATCTAGAACCTTTTGGACTTTGTATGTTTTCAAGGCCGTATTTCTCTTCACTTAATGAACTAAAAAATTTGAACATTCTGCTTTTTTTGCCAAATTACGTTCATAAATTTTTGGATTTTTTTCAAGAAGGCTCAAAATCTTGGTGACCTTTTTTGGGTTCATAAAACTAACTTTTCGACCAGACCCCTCTTTTCTTTCAACTGACAGGTTCTCTTTATAATTCTTAATAGCAGTAGCAACTGTTTTCCTATTAATTTTTAGTGCCTTTGCGATTTTTATATACGTCCACCCTGGGTGTGCTAAGTGACACTTAATAATATTTTTTCTTACATCCAATTCAGATTCCATGTTTATTATGTTAACTACCAAATAGAAATGACATAAAATTTAAAAATAATAGAAGCACTCCAAAAACATTACAAAAAAGAAGAATTTGAGTGATTTTTCTGTAATTTTTGGAAGTAAATTCGAAGTGAGAGTGGGTAAATTTTTTCGATGGCACTCCTTACCTATAAATTTGTTCGGCACGGAGGACACATTAAACTCTGGCCTGACCTTAGGCTGAGAAACACTTAGCAATGAAAAAAGCTGAATGTAGAATACATCAGTCAACTTACGCTGCAACGCGGCCTCCTAAAAATAAACGAACCTCGAAATATCTGAAACATTTCATTAAGAGTGCTCAGATGGTTGACAGATATAAAATACATCAGCAAGGTTATCAGCCATGCGACTTTATACCACCCTTCCGAACAGGTAAGACTCATTGTCATTGACTTAGCGGACAATATGCCACCTTGGTGTGTTCCGCAAATGACAAGTTGTAGTTTGGCAAATACTTTGGCATAGATCTCAATTAATCTTTCTAGTGTTTCTGCCTTTAAATCGTTGAGGGTTAGTACCGTAAATTACGTACTAATCGCAGTGGCCTTGTAAACACACGGATCTAAGCTTAACACCAAATATTGCAAGGAAAAACAAATACAAGAGATGGAGTACTTAAGGTGAAATGATGGATGAAAAGACTACCTTTCTTGTGGATGAAACAATACCTAAGAGTAAAAAGGCAACCTTCGTTTAGTCAGATTATATACTTATTTGTGTGGCGAAAGAAAGGCTCATGTGGTGCACAAGAATTAGGTCTCACAAGGCTTTGAGGATACCAGGGCTCCATATCTCTGCTAGTGTGTGTTTAATACATAATTAGGGATGTCCTTTGACCTTCACTCACTGCTTTTTGAAGGACTGAGGAGAAGTATCCTTTATGTAAAACGTCACTGACACTTTGAACCACAAATTTTAAGGTTTAATCAAAGTTCACAGGAGAAATTGGTGATGTAACATACTCGTACATTTGTAAACGATCGGCCCAAACCTCGAAAGGAATTAAGCCCCATTTAAAATCTTTTCCAAAATCTTCTAGATGAACTAATAAACCACTCACAAGCTGGTTCTATTGCTGCTAAATACTCGCAGATACACGTCCTAAACACTTTTTTTATAGGCACTTGATTTAGAAATGAGTTTCTAATTAGTATGTTGAGGTTACGGTCATTTTATTAGGAATCTAGGAAATGTAATAAATATTTGTATTCCCATGCCGATGTGACAGGTAAGAAGGTGTGTAGATTGCGTGAATCGTGACTTACTATACCAGAATATTTAATTATCAGTATAGATCTCCACGTTTGAATCGGTTTTGAACCAGGCACGCGTCGGAAATTGTAAAACCGTATCATATTGATGGGGGAATGGGACTACATTTGATTGCACATGATACAGTGCTCGTATCATTGCCAGGTAGATATACAGAAATCGATTCAAAGTATTTGGACAATTTGTGTAATTAAACATTTCCAGTGGCAATGAATACCGAAAACAGGAAATGCTATGACAGTCAAGCACTGAACTCTACTTAACTAGGATTATTGGGCCCTCACCCAATTACACTGTCTACGTATTTTCGCTGTAGAGAAAAGCTAGTCTTATGCAATTGAACATCAGAGTTGCAACTGATGTAAACAGCATTTGACCAGAGACGTATTTCGACGTTAAGCGGCCAGTCAATACAAGCGATAACATAGCTGATATGACTGGAAGTCCGACAAAAGTTTAATTCTATACCACCACAATCGGGATCCCCCGGAGCCGCGATTCAGGTCTGATTTGAAGAGGTAGGCCACCTTGTGGGACCGTCATAATGCCTGTGATTTGTTCTTTAAATTGGAGGGCGGTTTTCTAGATGCCGTTGGAAACCGCTCAAAATGTGGGTAAGTCTACAGAGTGTCAGATTTAAAACAGGTCTAACCCTTGACCAAATGGGAAATCTTGCTAAGTTAAACCCCAGAGTCGTTCTAAGAGAGACGATTTTGTCTTTGTGTGCATTCAAAAGCGTAAAATTCAATGTCAGCAGAGGAACTTGACAAGCGCATTTATTTTGAGTGCCGCTGTAGTATTACTCGAAACGAAATAATTCTGTCCACAAGGTCTGAAACTCTATAGTCTACCCCCCAAGTACTTGTAAGAGGCAGATATTACTGTAATCTAAAAGATAATGTTAACAGTATCTGGAATGATAAAAAGGAAAGTAATTGAAAGTAAAAGAGACGGAGGCACCCTATCTCTCTACTACAATAGTTTATTCTTTTTCCTGTCGTAACAGAGCACTCCCACAGTGAGGTTACTATTGAAATCCTTGTGCATATGATCCTTTCGCTGAAATCGTTCAATCTTTTGAAGAAAAATAAGTATGTGTGTTTGTGGTGTTTGAAACACTCATAGCAAGCTCTGCAGGATATTGTGCCACCTATGCTTAGTTCTCGTTACGTCGTAAGTATGCGGCTATTGGATTACCAAAGAAAACCTTTTAGAGACGTAGGAAAGCTGGTAACGTGAAAAGTCAAGACAGATTATGCTCATATGAAGCTCAAGTGTCAATAAGATCGCTATTCGGGTCCTTACGTAGGCTGGGTCCTTCAAAACTCTCCTCTGAGCCTTGTCTAGCAACTTCATTGACGATTTTATTTTTAGTGGTCACATTGTGAATTTAGCTTTCCGACTGTGTTCAGAGAAGTCTTGCGTACTCGAACAAGCTTGGGAGTTGTGAGAGGGCTCAGTGAGGCTTTCAGCACAGCTTAGCTGTTACAAATAGATGCAAAGGCTTTGCCCTCTTCTCCGATTGTTCATTATATATGATACATAGGGTTGCCACGTTTGTGAATATCCCTGTTTGGAAGGCAGACGGGAGTGAGATTCTTTTCCTGGTTGTGGTTCTGGCTGAAACAGTTCCTAGGCTAAGAATTACAGCAGCAACAAGAAATCGGGCTTCACTGCAACAGGCCACATACTTATAAAACCAGGATCACACCACTTCGTATTGTATCAAAGACCATTCCACATTAAACAAAAGGTTTGCTTTACGAATGCTGCTGAAAAACAGTTTTGTAAACATGTCGCGTACCAATCCTTCGTGCTCTTCAGAATGAAGGATCCGAAGCTTTTTGCGAGCAAGTTTTTCCGATTTGTACTATGAAGGCTAGTCTCCTTGTGTGCAAGGGTTTCGATATGTTCGATAACATTGTTTTCGGCTATTGCAGAGTTATACGATCGACTGAAATATGAGATTGTTGAAGGGAACTATTGTACTTACTTAAATCATGCTACAGTCCGATGTTGAACAATTAGCCACTAAAATCGACATCATCCGATAAGGTACACCAAGATGGTAAAGGTCCCTTTCCATTCTTAAATATTGGTATGCGCCACCTAGGACGAGTTCCATCTATACTAAGCTGTCCCTCCGATGCGAATTTAACACTCCTCGGGCCAGAGCTTCGTTTCTTTTCCAAAGGTCTGTCTACTTTAACAAGGTTCAAGAAGAGTTCAAAGAACATGTCATTCATTCATAACGGCCAGGTGTATCTTCGTCTGTTAATTAGTTAGTTCAGATTGAGGTAGTCCTCATTGAGGATCACTTAAACCAGTCCACTTGTGATAACATTTTAAGGGCGTGGTAGGAAGAGATGGCCTAGCTACCTCTGGAACCAAACGGGCTCGGAGGTGGTAACTGTTTAGGGATTACATCTGATGCATATCAAGGCGCAGCGGTTGCAAATGAAGTGCGTTACAAATTACCCTTCTTTATTCTTACAGCTCCTGCAAATATACCTAACGCCTGAGCGTGGCTTTCAATTACAGAATGTCCCGTGGTTGTAAATGTTGGTATGGGGATGCTTCTTCCCCTGAAGTTGATCAGCTTTCTTGATCTTGAGATGTACGGCAATCTCTAACTGAATTAAGCACCTATTTTTTGTGATCACTTTCTGGCTGTCTACCTACACATATATTGCAACATCCTGCGCAACATTGGCATCAGATCTGTGTTTAGACGGTTAATTGGGTTTCCTCCTTGATGTTAGCCCAGCACATCACCTTAGGCCTGTTGGCATTAGATCGGTTGAGTAGAAGAAGGCTCCTAAGTGGAACTTTCTTCTTTAAGAGAACGCTGAACATGTACAAAGACGGTAAGAATTTGCTTCCTCCTCCTCCTCCTCCGTGCAACTTCTGAAGAAGTCGTTTGGAAACATGCCAAGTCTTCTGGCGTATTAACGAGTGCCTTTAGAACAGTGTCCTATATGATAGCCCTGAGATGCTTTCAGTTTTGAAAGATCAAACTTCCCATCACCGTAACACCAAACGATTTTTGACACCAACCTCTACAGAGCAGCGAGTGTCCAAATTGTTTATTCCGTATAATCTGACGAATGCCCTTCTCTATGGATACTAGTACTGCGGTGCTGAAATTGGTTATGGTTTGGTGTGTATCGTTGTGGATTTCTATAAATTTTTTATTGGGTAGGCCTGATCTGGAACCTTATGGATAGCCGATAACCAGATTCTTCACAAATATTTTCAGGGGTTCATACTACTCGTATATTGCAAATAGGACTTCATATCCTTTGTTAAGCAGGCTGATACTTAGGGCCGTTTTATTCACTCGAAGTTGAACACAATTTAGGGATTTTTATCGTCAACTTGAGAAATTGCTTTTATTCACTCAAAGTTGACTCTCTTAACTTACGATATTCAAAAGTTGAGTTTCTCAACTCCCCGATATAGTAGAAGTTATCCGAGCACACTTGGGATTCTGGTTAATTTCTGTTTATTCACTAGTTGTGGACAGTTCGCTCTTGACATCGGATGTCGAAAATAATTGTTTTATTAAATATTAAAATTAAAATACGATTGATAAATACAAATGTTTCGAGCTAATTATTTCTGGGAGAATTGGCCATCATCTTCATCGAGAATCGAAGAAGAAGAAGGCGGAGAAAATTTGTCTGTTGAATGACGGCAATACAAGATGCTTCAAAGTGTTGAATTGAACAAATGGGACAATAGCGACTTTATCTATCGTTTTCGTTTCTCAAAACGAACGACGATGATGGTTCTTGCCGTACGACAAGAGACGGCAATATATATTGCGAATTGGTTGGAATTAATTAGTGTTAAATAGATTCTTGTTGCTCTACTTGTTGCTAGATCGCGTGAACTACGGCCAATTACGCAAATCTTAATCGTTTTACGATATTATTCAACTGGCGATTGCAGATTTCATTGGGGTTAGCATTACAACAGTGCACTATTTGTAAAAACGTGTATCTAGGGCTATTGCCAATCCTGCAACGCAAAGGGAACGATTTCTGGCAGCACGTTACTTTTTCGCTATAGCTTCTCTCTCCCAAGTACGGTCAACTGTACCTTCGTTCAACAACATTGATTCTGTGTTCCGATGTTTTGTACTTTTGAATTCGACCATTGTCAGTGTCTCACTACTTGAACACGGGTGATCACTTACATTTGTCAGCACATTTCCATGCGCCTCGTCGACAAATGTAGCATTTACGTCTTCATCGTCTAAACAGAGTGCCCTATACCCATCATCGACGAGGATCTCTTCGATAGAAAATACTTGCATCTGGTCAGAAGATGAAGCTATTTTCCGGCTAGCATATTGCAGTGCTGATTGGTTGGCTGTTAAATGGTCGCTATCCCCGGATATTGCAGCAAAACCCAATGTAGAAGGCATAAAAAGCACCGCCAATTGCTGCATTGGTTCGCTCAATGCATGTAATTCCCTTTTTAAGCGGACCACCACCGGTCTTTTTGGCGTCTCTTTCAAAGTAAAACGCACGATCCTTCAATGTCTGCTTAATTTTTGAATATTTTTCGCGCAGAGACTTCAAAGCTCTTTCCTACAGATAGAAAGAATGTACAAATTCAAAGCAACTACCTGTCCAGGCGGCGCAACATTGAATGCGGTTGCAGTTTTCTCTTCCAGGCATTGCCTTTGTCGCGATTCGTCGCACTGTCCGTTTTTATTCTCAATTATGGAACTGTAATCCAAACGAACGAGCCAATCTTCCTCCTCCGCTGTGTACACTACTTTGGTATTCCTTTTTTTGTATTTTTCCATTGCCTCACTTTTTTGAAAACGTTACAGCTTTTGAACAACAGCCCGCAATTATAAATTTCAAATCCAAAGTTGAGACTGACATAGTATTGTTATCTGTCACAAATATCCCAGGGAAATTTCCAAAGCTGTAAGTTGGGCAACTTGCGAATTTTAACTTCCAAACCGAGAGTTGAAAAAGTGAAAAAAAAACATTTTCCAACTTGCGGTTCAACTCTCAAGTTGAAATCAACTTCGAAGTTAGCCAACTCTAGAGTTTCCTCCAAGTTGAACAATAGTGAACAAAATCGCCCTTAGTGTCTTCTCTTATCGGGATCGGAAAAACGATGATCAGGTTCCATTCGAAAGGCTGACTGTTTTGGGGCTTGTTATCTCTGCTTGGTATGCTGAGCCTACCTCTATTTATTTTAGGTATTCCTTTTGTACGAGTACCTTTTGTTACTTCTTGTTAAGTTGACTTTACCCTTTTCTGCTTTTGGCAAAACTACCAAACGATGATCGTGCAGTAGTAGCTCACTATTTCTTCGATCGATCATTTCAATCATCTCTTCCACTTTTCTCGAGAGAAGGTGATGCTCTCGCCTTCTGTTTTGCTCGTAGAATGCACGTAAGGCTGTCATTTCTCTTTGCACCGCCGCTTTATGTACTACATGTCCTTGCCTGGACTATCGATAATGTTTCGTGCGGATGGCAGGCGTTTCAGTTACGCCATTTATGATAGATTGACATCAATGTCATCTATCTTCCGCATTCCTGGTCCAAGTCAATATTGGCCGTCCAGATCTTTCGGATATTAAGAGTACAATGTTAAAAGAGCGCCTTGCGTCGATTGCAACTTGATCAAGTGATTAGATGAAGGTTGCTATAGTCGTTTTTCATATCCAAACAAAGGCAGAGATCCCATTAACCATTGCCGGAATGCGAGGTTTTCGACGGTGCTACCGAGGAGGTCATCTTCTGTCAGTTTGACCATTCTTTGAGAAAGGTTGCGTCAGGGATTTCGTAGCATCTTTGGTAGCATCGTATATTTTTCTGTGGGGCGTAATGCGGATGGTTGAAATGCGCTCACTCATCAGTATGCTAACAACTCAAGACCTGGATAAGCCTGCAGCTTACAACAAATCCGCAGCCAATTATCTGTAGAAGCCATAGTTGTATAATTTTTCTATCCTCTTTGGTACGGACCGTTTCACCGCTCCTCCTGTATGGCGACGGTAGTGTGGTTAAAGCAGTCTATCGCTTCAGCTAGAAAGAGGGTTATATGCAAATCCGAACGTTGTAGATCTTTGTTTGTTTTGCACAGTCGTCAACCGTAAATCCGTCCTTAAATGAGGCTATTGGTTGCCTTACGATAGTTGGGCTTTCACGTGATCAGTGGTTAAGGATATAAAACTGAAAATAGGAAACGATTCGTCAACTCTACGTATCAAGGCTCACAGAAGAGGAAGAAAGTGAAGTAATCTCCTTTATTTAACACATCACACAATGATTACCGTCTCAAAATTGAAACGATCTTACTCAATCTTTCGTGTGATGACTAATCACTCAAATCATTGCACGTTAGAAGCTCATTATAGTTAGCTACCCGAGGAGAAAGTTACGCCATTGTTTATCTGTAAGACTATCTAACCTTCATCTTCACATCAGAGACTATCTTTCTTAGCACTCACTTTACCTTCACTAATTACAGGCTAGAGGAACAAAACATAGATATCTCAAAGCTGACAGTAGTAATGAATCAGGAAAAAGTAGTGTGACCATACAAATTAAATACTTGTACTTCTAAAAAAAAACATCACTTCCTCAAATTGCAGCAGAGGGTTCAAGAAACCTTCAAATTACTCGTACCTAACCGTTGGACTGGCTTCACTTACCACACTCATCAACTTGCCCCACATACTGTTCTGTGTTTTTCATTCTTAATTCCAGCCAGTCATCTGGCCACTGGACATCTTCAGATCAGAATTCCTCGAAGAAAGTATCTTAATATCTAATCCATTTAATTCCAGTTACTGCCTCTCGTGCTTTGGATTTATGGTTTTGATATATTTTCTTTAGAATGACAACGCTAAGTGATTAAAGTAAGCACTTAATTCTCATCAGGCCATCGTGCACACGCTTCTTCTTCACGAGAATCCACCAGCAGCTGTGCAATGAGTCGGCTATGTATGTATCTACGATCAACCTCTTAATGGACAGCAAATATTTTTCCAAAAATTCTCATTCACACGAGTGGCAAACGATAAAAACAATTTAAAAAAAAAGAAAAAAAAAAACAATAAAAGGTCAATAAAAAGAGTCATTACCTAGGTCAAGCATAATGGCTTACTGTCTGAAGCCGAGCACATCTTGGCTGCTACATCCATAGATGTGAGCACATTCGAGGCATCAGTATTAGTAGCATTACCAGTAGCCGGTGGCTTTTAATGGCCCAAACGCATTGAATCACAACTCAGCTGAGTTTCGTTTGTCAGGTTGGTTTGCGTTAAACCCATTAAATATGTCGTCGTTCCATCTAAGATCTTTTTTTTGAATTTTTTTTCGGTTTGAATAAGTTGTAAATAATTTCGAGCGGCTATAAAAGTGAGTGTCATCGTCGTTAAGACATTTAGTTCATCGTCAGGCCTAGTCAAATTCACATACGCACGTCATGTTCAAGTTGGTAAGTATCCGTACTGAGTTTCAGTACACCATACAGTCGTACTCTGGTGCTGCAAATAAACCCCTTGGACTTGAACAAAAGATCGGATTACAATGGTTTTCTTGTATTTCTCGGATTGCAGGTCTTCCTTTTTACGGCTTTGATAGTTGTTGCCATAACAGCAAGTCCACATCCACGCCAGAATCAAGTGAAAAAGTCGTTGACTGCACAGAAGCATGCAGCACTACATCATGGTCGGCTAGAAACACACGCGCGACCAGCAAAACGTGTTGCCCGTAGTCATGCAGCTCACGCTCCAGTTCATCATGGCCCTGGAGCAGGTTCAACTCACCACTTCACCAAGAATAAAGTTACTCATGGCAGCAGCGGTAGCGTCAACCATGGAACTCACAGGGCTGCTCGTGGTGCTGGAAACCACGTAGTCCATGGCAACAAGGCTGTTGCACATCGTCCTGTAAAGCATCGAGGTCATCGCAAATAGTTTTTCTTTAATTTCTTTTTTTTTGTTTTGTTGTTGTAAAAAAGTTCTTCCTTATCTTTTGTTCGACATAACAAAATAAAATTAAAAAAAAAGAAGAAATTTCTCAACAAATAAAGCGAACAGAGAAAAGTTAAACAAAATGTGTTGCGTTGCGCGTTACGTAAGTTGGCAAACTTTGTCTGTTGTTCTGGATTTTTCGCCACAGGCCGGCTAGTGGTTAGACGGACTTTGTTGGACGTACCAAACATCCAACGATCCAGAAGGCAAATAATAATTTTAATTGATGGGTGCAAACAGTAAACGCTTTTAGGGTTCTTCTATGGACCGATGCGGATGCTCAAATATTTACCAAACTTCAACGAATTTGTTTTTTCTTTTTGTTTCCACTGTTGGCTGTAGTTGTTGTTGATTTGCAGAGCAATTTTGGGGTGCTTTTAGGATTTTGACTATGACAACGAACAGTATTGGTTTTACTCTATAGATTCAAGGCTATGTCTGGCAATTGTGCTGAACGTTGTGTTGAAATAGACTCCTTTTGGTGGCATTTCGAAGACACATTCATTTTCCGAATTTTTGACGCAAATCTGTTTGGCTATCTTCACTAACTTGCATAAGACAATTGTTTTTTGAAGAAGCATTGATGCATTGGCTTAGAGAAGACTACTCCACCATACATGCATTTTATAACATAAAAATGAGGGAGATTCATCAGCACAGGCCCAATAACTTGCGGAATAACTTTGTTAGTTAATATTTCGGTGGGAAGCTTCCTTATTCCGTAACGAGAACAGCCTCAATTTTGAGAGGATTGCCTGAAAGCCTATTTACCAGTCGTCGATCACGTTTACGGATGCTTACGCTTTAGAGGCAGGATTTTCTCCGCTGGTAGGTATGTAGGCATAAGTATGATGCTCTAGCTGCCCGCAAGGGGTCTTTTGTGTGCGCCAATGCGAGGCCGTCAGTGAAGACCTTCTCAAAGTTCCCAAAAAACTGATTTATTGTTCATCAAAAGAAGAAAAAGCAAATTTATGAGTAGGAGCCTCACTTTTCACGACAATCGATTGGAAAATACAAGCTAAGGCGTGATGTATTACTCAGCTGATTTGTAGCATCGTTGATTGAGGCCATTTGTTGCCCGGTGACTTGATGTTAGTGACGTGCTTTAGTCCTCACAGGTATGCGTTATTCATTTTATGACCTCTGCTCGGTTCCGGAAGATCTTCCGCCGGCAAAATGTATCCAGATTGCGGAAAAGGTGGTAATCCGTTGGGGAAATATCAGGAGAGTACGGTGGATGCGGAAGAATTTTAAATCCCAACTGCAATAGTTTTTGCACCGTTATTTGTGAGGTATGCGGTCTTGCATTGTCGTGCAAAAGGATCGGACCGTGCTTATTGACCAACGCAGATTACTTTTCAGCCAATTTGGCATGCAATATGTCGATTTCCTCACAATATTTGATAGTGTTTATCGTTTCTGCTGGTTGAAAAGATGAAAAGTCCACCAAAAAGTCACCATAACCTCTTTTGGGTGAAGTTCGGGCTTGGCGTGTGTTTTTGTTTTTCATCTGCATCCAACCACTGCCCAGATCTTTTACGATTATCTGATAGTATCCACTTCTTATCACAGGTGACTATCCGCAAGAACTGCTCAGTTTGGTTTCTTAATGTAAGCGATGTGCAGATAACCAGAAGCCCTAGGTTTTGGGATTCGTTCAGTTCATGGGGTACCCACTTATCGAGTTTTTTTTTACCTATTCTATGAGAGAAAGATGTCGACTTATTGTCGTTGGGGATTGCTTTGTGCAATCCCGCGTACTGATTTCGCTGGGTCCGCATCCAATGTTGCTCTTAAAATATCGTCGTCAACTAACGTTTCCAGTTTCCCAGGTGGTTCATTTTCGACGCTGAAATCTCCCGAACGGAACTTTCTAAACCAACGTCGTATAGTGCTTTCGTTTATCGCTACATGCTCAAATGTTTTTCATTCCCAATGATGATAATGTCCCACTTTAAATTCGTAAAGGAAGGAGGTTCGAATTTGAACTGCCGACAGCATGGTAAACAATTGCATAAAAATAACGGTACTTGCAACGAGCCCTAAAATTCTCACACGTTAAGCATACCTACCACTTTATTTTATAAAAAAACAAATTTAACGTTCTGCCACAGATGTTCACTCGAGAATTTCTTATTTTCAGATTTCACGTAGTACCTACAAGCCAAATATTTGGATATTTCGGCTGGTCTAACCCCCAGATCAGCAGCACCATCAAGAAGCTATCCCAGAACATAAAGATGTCACTTTATGCGGTCAAAAGAGTCAACTGCAGTTCGACTCTTCTCCCCTTACACGTCAGAAAGCAACAAACGCAGGTATTACGAGCGCTTTTCTAACTTACTTAACGGGCTTCCAACCCGTAGAGGGTCCGTGCCTGGGACACGACTAATTTCCATCCTCTTCGGTCCTGGGCACGCTGCTTCCAGTTTTCCAGATCAAGCGCTCTGGCATCCGCGATAGCTTGGTCCTTAAAATGGAGGTTCGGTCTTCCTTGTCGTCTCGAACCTTGGGGCTGGGATTCGAAGATCCTCTTAGCTAGAGCATTATTGTCCATTCGCTCGATGTGGACGAGCCAGGGAAGTCGACGTGTTTTGTCTTTAGGACTACATCCACATCTTGATACAGCTTATAGAGTTCGCGGTTATATCTTCTCCTCCATTCGCCCTCCTCACATATGGGACCAAATATTCGACGAAGAATTTTTCTTTCAATAGTGTGCAAAATCTGCTCTGCTTTCCTGGTTACCGTCCAGCACTCGGCACCGTAGAGTAGAACTGTCAGGATCAAAGTTTTGTAGAGCATGATTTTCATCTTTCGAGTAAAGAGTTTTGAGCCCAGTTGTTTCACCAAGCCGAAGTAACAACGGTTTCCTAGGGTTAGTCTTCGTCGAATCTCCACTAAGGTGTCATTCGTGGAGTTGATATTTACTCCGAGGTAGGTAAACTCCTTAACTACTTCGAAGTTGTTGTTGTCAATAGTGACGTTTTGTCCTAGGCGGTGGACGGATGCTGTATTGTTTGTTGACAATATGTACTTGGTTTTGTCCTTGTTTACTTTAAGGCCAACTCGTTTCGCTTGTTCTTCAATTGCCGTAAACGCTTCTATAACGGCACGCTGGGAGCGACCGATGATGTCAATATCGTCTGCATATCCCAGCAACTGGACGGATTTGTGGAAGATAGTGCCTTCCGTGTTTACATCTGCCCTACACACTATCTGCTCCAGTACTAGATTGAAGAAGTCACATGATAGCGCCGAAATCAGGTGCACGTTTGAAATACGAGTAGTTCAGATGCATGTTTTCCAGCGTAAGGCGACACAATTGGATCAGTTTTGACGGGATCTCGAATTCGTCCATCGCCATATAGAGCTCCTGACGATGTATACTATCATACGCGGCTTTGAAGTCGATGAATAGGTGGTGGGTCTCGACTTAAAATTCGTTGGTCTTTTCCAGGATTTGTCTCAGTGTGAAAATTCGGTCTATTGTCGATCTGCCGGGCCGAAAGCCACACTGCCACACTGGTACGTGCCGATGAGTATGTAGTAGAAAGGTTTGAGACGTTCACATATTACGTTGGATAGGATCTTATACGCGACATTTAGCATATATCCCTGCCTCAGAGTTCGAAGAGGACATATGATCGCCTTTTTTGTAGATGGGGCACATGGAGCTGATTGTCCAGTCATCGGGCATGCTTTCATCCTCCCATATTATGTTGATGATTTGGTGCATGCACCCTACTAAAACATCACCACCGTATTTGAAAAGCTCTGCTGGCAATACATCAGAGCCAGCTTTCTGATAGCTGCGCCGACCTCTTCTATACTTGGATGGGGACTGCACCTTCATTGACTGGATGTGGGTGATGCCCATTTAGCAGTTGCTGGAAGTGCTGCTTAAACACATCTACAATTCCCTGCGCTTCGGTGACTAGATCTCCTTCACTATTTCGAAGTTGCTTGGCTTTTCTATAAAAAGTCCGGATGTTGTTTCTATCGCGGGACTCTTCGATCCTTTTCAGCTGGTAGGCTGCATATTTTCTTCCTACGCAGGACCTTTTTCTCCTTCATTCTTCTGGCTTGATACTCTTCCCTTGCTGCTCTCGTTTTACGCTGCAGCGTTTGTTTATGTGCATTTTCTGTCACCATTTTCCTGCGTACGCATTCATCATCATACTACGGGTGCTTATTCGGGGGTGGTTGATAAACAACGGTGGTCACGGCTACCTCTTCGGTGATGTCGCGATACTGGTTCCACAGATTGTTGGCGTTTGTGGGTGGTGAATGCACAGCGGAGAGTCTCTTGCTCAGGCGCTCACTGTAGTCTCTAGCTGCTCTATTTGTGCTTAGGCGTCCAACTTGAAATTTCTTTTTCTGAGCGGGTCGTAGCTTTTTCTCGTTGGACAGAGGAACTCTGAGTTTTGCTGTTACGAGAAAATGATCAGAGTCGACGTTGGGCCTTCTGAATGTTCGTACATTCAAGATTTTGGATGCGTGTCTTGCATCAATTAGCACATGGTCGATTTGGTTGGCGGTTCGACCATCTTGCTGTTCGACCAGGTTGCTGTGTGGATTCTTAGTCTTGGAAATCTAGTGCTACTTATCACCGTATTACGTGCTGCTGCAAAGGCGATTAGGCTGTGGAGGCTGTGATTTCCGACTAACCCGCCGAAAATGTTTTCCTTACCGATTTTGGCATTAAGACCCCCGAGTACGATTTTGACATCATACTCCAAACAGGCTCCGTAGGCTCCATCCAGGATGTCATAAAATTCCTCCTTGACAGGATCTTCGGCCTCATCGTTAGGGGCGTGTGCACAAATAAGGCTGGTGTTATAGAATACGATCTTGATGCGGATCACAGCCAGGAGATCACTTATCGGCGTTAAGTCAATGACCTTTGACCTGAGCCGATTTCCCACGACGAATCCGCATCCTAGCATGTGCAGTCTTTTGTGACAGCTGTAATAAATGTCGCAGTTTTGTCGTTTTCGTACACCTGATCCTATCCATCGTATCTCCTGGATCGCGGTAATATCGGTTTTCTCCGAGAGGAAATCGAGGGGAATCGGTTTGTGAAGCCCTAAGTATGGTAGGGAGACTCACAACGAACCGGGAGCTCAAAGTGCGAGAGGTCCACCAGGAAAACTGTTGTCGGAGCCAGTAGGCGAAAAGGGAGACTCGCGGCGGGCAGCATCACACGGATCGTCTAAAATTCGTCGACGGATGCGAGCGGACGGTCCTTTTAAGATGGACATCTCAACGCGATGATGGTGGGTGGGGGAGGAAATGATCCCCGGAGCCTACACCCTAACAAAAGCCATGAAAAACAAAGCCTTAAGGAACACCAACCAACAAAAAAGAGCACCACATCCCACTATTGGTATGGGTGCAGCTAGCTAGGGAGCAATCAGAAAAGTAAACTAATCGATGGGTGAATGGATGACGATCTCTTTGATAGTAACACTCTGACGAGGGAGCAACATTGGTTTGTATACGGACGGTCAAAGCAATCAAACACATCCCAACGACGACTCAACTTTAAAAGTCAGGTTCGATAAAGAAGAATCGCGATTTAGTTTTTTTTGGCGGACAGAAAGGGAAAAAGGAAAAAACTCAGGATTCAAAAGGGGAGTAGCGAGACTAGGAGGAAAACTGTGTAAGAAAGGGGTACAGTACCGCCAGAAAGAAAAAGCTAAGTAGGTATAGTGCAGTGAAGAAATTCGTTGAAATTTGCGGTCGCAAGTGCGAAAACAATCTCGAGGCTGTGGAAATAGCGGGCCACTCTACCGACTAGTACAAGTATAAATGTACAATTTTTAATGGGCTTTACAGGGTAAATGTTCCCAGGAAAAAATGCCCTTTTAGTGGTACCACGTGATGGAAGTGGTGTTCATAAGTAATTGAAAATTATAGTTGAGATCCACTTTTCACATGCCATGTCCTACTACCCTTGATCTTACAGCCAAATTCAACTGAAACTTTCCACTCAAGTATCCCACTCCATAACACATTCTGGTGTGGGTCTTCCTTAGTCACTTCTGACATGTTCTAACGTTCTAATTTAATCAAACTTACCTTTGACCAGAGTAAATGTTCGCTCATCCGAAAATCCTGCCGTTAAACTGTTGGCGATTAACCTAGTTGGTGTGAAAACTAACTTTGATACCGTTAAATCTACTTCACCCACCTTATCCTAGTTCAGTTCTATGCCTGACACTTACAAAACACGAATCCTGTGGGATATAGACAAGTGCTGTACGGTGTATAAGTACTCCCTCTACCTGCAGATGACTTTCGGTCCATTAAATTAGATCGCAAGCGGCGTCGTCGTCTGCTTCATGATAATCACCATCTTCCGGGTTCCTATCGGTGGCTCTGCCGCCTGCTCCACAAGTAATCTTGTTACAATGTCAATTTGTTTTATTTCTCTAAATCTTATATTCTGCGCGTCCACTTTCTGGCTCCTCTCCTTTATTTTAGTTTTTTTCTTCTTATTTTTGTAGAATTTCCTTTTTATTGCTGCAGGGAAAGTGTAATTATGAAATGTAAACGTAGAATAGTGCCAGCAGCAGGAACATGAGTATCGTCCCTATTCCTCTGTTGCTCTCTACATCTTTTCCATTTAAGCGTTAGAAGAATAAAGATACAAACTAAGGAACGTACGTATGTATAAGAAAAATCTCTGCGGTAATATATACATACATACACGTATACACTTGTCAGAAGGACACAAAACAAAAAAAAGGAAGTAAAACCACAAAAAAGGCCGACATTAAGGACGATGAGATTGGAGGGCCGAGGACTAAGAACTGAGAACTCAAAACGACGACTACATAGAACATGCCCACAAGAGAAAACTGCGTAAGGTATGATGAACTTTTTATTTCTTTGCTTAGCTTCAGTCCCTGCCCGCTCTAACTCCCATGGCTATTACTGCGAAAATAAAGGAAAATGTAATTACTTTCGCAAAAGGACACGAGTGAGACTAAAAATGAGAAAAGAACAAAAAAAAACAAAAAAAAAAATGGCGAAATGAGGTTTCCTGCGATGATGATGCATTTAGTTAAATTTTTTTTTCCGCTGTCCTCGTTGCTGTTGCCATGCTTTCGCTGGGAAAAAGAAATAACTAGAGAATGTGAGAGGGGACCAGAGCGAGAGACAGAATTATACACTGGGAAGTCAGTTAAGTAAATTCAGCAGAATTATTTGTCGTCCTTAATTTAATTCTGTCATTCGCAGCTACGCTCCTCGAGATAGGATTTATAAGTTCCTTCTGCGTAGGATCCTCTTCAACAAGATTGAAAAGAACTAAAGACAAGCGAACAGAGTCACGAACATAGAGTATTACGGCCATAAAAGTGCACTCTGCGAGATAAAGGTGTTCCATTTTTTTAGTACGTGATCTAAGATTGGTTCCAAGGATTTCGCAATTTTAGTGATTATCAGTCTAACTGAATAAATTTACTGAACACACTTGAAATGGACTCTTAAGAATAGTGGATAGTGGAGGAAGTCTATTTGCTCTTGCATTACATGACTTCTTGTTTATTTTGATCTATTGGCAACGGTTGAGACTTGTGGTGGTTTATAACGCCGATGGCATCGCTTTAGGGTCCAATTAGACGGTGTTTATTCACGTACCAAAGTTCATTCAGTATCAAGATGTCATTTTAGAATATATTCGAGTCTGTCATAAGATATGGAGCACAATCGAAAAAGTACAACGCCACAGTCAGCAATTTGCTTCTCCAACTGATAGCGTGGATAAGGATATCCTCTGTACAAAGAAAGTTCGGAGCTTCCATTATTCGACACAGGACAAGAAAGTTTTTTTTTAAAAAAGTTTTAACCGAGGTGACTAACCACTTACTCTGTTTGTTGTGGCAATTTGCAGACTACCTCATCAAGGTAGCCGTTCCTTGATTAAAAGCGATACAAAGGACGGCGACTAATTTACCTAAAACCATTAAATACTACTGCGCCTATTCAGTCTTTGAAAATTTCTCGAATCAACGATCAAAATTTACCCGAATGTCAAGTGACCGGTTCTTCATCAGAGTATTCGTCAAGTTTGTATCTTCGAAAGATTGTGAAAAAGGTATTTAAGGCGATTTGAGACACATGTTTAAGAAGCTGTCTACTTTCGTCATGAAGAACTCTGAGCTAAATACCTACCTATATATACTCCACGGACGAGGGCTGCAATTTAATTAAAATGAAGGGTAGGTCACTTGATGGTATCAAGCTATAAAAAAAACTCTGTTCAATAATATTTAACGATTGTTTCTTTATTAAAAAAAAAAGTAAGCCTCCCGATAGGTCCATATCAGCGTGGCTTCAGGCCAGGGAAGTCCACCATCGACCAGATATTCACACTACGGCAGATCTTGGAGAAGACCCATGAGCTTCAGATCGATACCCACCACCTATTCATCGATTTTAAGGCCGCGTATGACAGCATCTATAGAGACGAGCTATACAGAGCAATGTCTAGTTTTGGCATCCCTGCAAAACTCGTCCGTCTGTGCAGGATGGCGATGGAGAATGCACGCTGCTCCATCAAGGTGGGTAAAGATCTCACCGAGACCTTTGATGTCCAGAAAGGATTTAGACAAGGCGATGCGCTGTCATGTGATTTTTTCAACATCGTACTTGAAAGAATAGTGCAAAACTCACGAGCAAACACAAGAGGCACTATCTTTCAAAAGTCCGTCCAACTACTCGCATACGCCGACGATATTGACATAATCGGGAGAAAGCAGCGTGTAGTCAGTGGCGTTTTCGCGAGTATTGAGACGGAAGCGACGAAAATGGGTTTAGCGGTCAATGAGGACAAGACCAAGTATATGCTGTCAAGCAAAAAGGACAACAAACACCGACGTCTCGGACAGAACGTCACCCTCGACAGATATAACTTTGAGGTAGTTAAGGATTTTGTCTACCTAGGCTCTGCTATTAATACAGACAACGACACCATCGCTGAGATCAAACGAAGAATAACTCTTGCAAACCTCTGTTCTTTTGGGATAAGAGGGCAATTGAGTAGCAAAGCCCTCTCTCGGCCAACAAAAGTCACCCTTTATAACACCTTAATAATCCCGGTCCTACTCTATGGCGCAGAGGCATGGACATTATAAAAATGAATGAGGATGTTCTGGGTTGCCCCGAGAGAAAAATTCTTTGGGTTATCTTCGGTCCCGTCTGCATTGAAGGAGAATGGAGGAGGAGATACAACGACGAACTGTATGGACTGTACAGCGACATCGACCTAGCCAGAAGAGTGAAGATCCAAAGACTAAGATGGCTGGGTCATGTAGAGCGCATGGACACCAATGCTCCGGTCCGAAAAGTCTTCGAATGCGCTCCCGTGGGACAGCGCAGTAGGAAAGCCAAGACTCAGGTGGCGCACGCAAGTGGAAGGTGACCTTAGCCAACTTAGCGTGCGAAACTGGAGGCAGCTAGCCAGGGATCGAGCTGGCTGGAGACGCTTGTTAACTGAAGCCCAGGTCCACCCCGGACTGTAGCGCCACTTAAAGTAAAGTAAGTAAGCCTCCCGACTAATTATGAAATATTACTTTATTCAAATGACGTTCCGATGTTTTCGGGCCCTTTTTCCAGTATAAAGTGACCAATATTATTGTTGAATGCCTGAATCGTCTCTTGATTCGCATCGCATCGATCTTCAATGGAATTCCACAAAAATAGTCCAACGGCGTCAAATCGTAGCTCCGTGGGGACACCAAGCAACATCACCAAGGCGACTGATTACATAATCATTGAACGTGTGTCGGTTCGTGTAGTACGTAGCCCCATCTTGATGGAACCGTAGCTCGCCCAAGTCCTAATCCTCAATTTCTGATTATAAAAAATCGGTGATCATGCTTCGGCAGCACTCTCCCTTGACTGTGACTCTTGACACCAAATCACCAATCTCACGTTCACAATGCATTGGATTCTCTATGACTACGCGTGGATTTTGCTTGCTTGCGTAGCCGCCGAGATGGAAATGTGCCGACAACTCAGCGGCTGATCATTTTCCTTCAATTCCTTAGTCAATTGGATGGCTTAAGCGAATAAGCTGAGATCTTTACGCAAAATTTTACTCAGGCTAGTGCGACCGATGTTCAGTTGCTGACATCTTTCGCGCGTTTAAGTTCTCGGGTTTACGCGCACACTTTCGGCGACAGCTGCAATATTCTCTACAAAGTAAGAACACGGGAATATTTCGGTAATCAATATGCAAACCAGTCTTACGAACTTTTTCAAAAACTTGTGTACATCAGCTGCAGTTGGTGTATTATAGGTATTTCGACAGAAATTTCTTTCCAAAAACTTTTCGGCAACATACTCGTAGCATCCACTTTGGAAGTAACAGTGCAATAGTTCCTAACGTTGTTTAAGCGTAAGTTGATTTATTTCGTATCAATAAATTTTTGGACGCCTAAGATCTGTCAGTGTCAAAAAACATTCAATTTAAAAAGGTATCAACAGATGGCCCACTCTATACATTTTGAATCCTTCGATCAAATGAAGGTTAGTAGAGGACGTAACACCACCTGCAAAGACTTAAAGTTTCTTGAATCTTGAATTCCCTGCCCTTATTTTTATCTTCCTGAGGTTTTCGTGTTTTCGAATTAAAGCTAAACCACTTCACCATACAACCTTAAGTGTATTGCAAATTATGCCCATGAAAAAAGAACTGGGCATTCGGTAACGTTTCTTATGTTGGTTAGCCGAACTTTGAAAAGGCTTTGAGCTTCAAATACATCAAGAAACTTATTTGGGATGTCGTAAACCTCATTCCAGATACTGCAGAAGCATTTCATAAGCGAATGTCGTGCCTTTAAGTAAATCTTGCCTGACTTTTGTAAAGGTGTAACGTTCTTCGTCTCTTATAACCAATATCTACTGCAATGAGCGTACTTGAAATCAATTCGATATACGTATTGTACATCGGCAGATTTACGAACTTTCACTCTGCGAGAAGACGGTAATGCATGTTCTGCTAAAAGACTAGATTGGACTTTTTCAAGTGTACAATTTTGAAGACAGCTAACAGCCAACGAATTTATTGAAATGGTTACTTGTTAGACTCGAACACACCATAGATACCTTCATACTACCCACTTACAATACATAGATGGTTTAAGTCCGAAATGAAATTGTGTCTTAACCACTTTACTTTTCGTGCTGCAGCCTGTTAATCGACTGAAGCGAACTTTTCTGGCAAGGTAATACGAGTATATGCTCCCCCAAGCCTCGTTAATGCAAACATCACTTGATTAAGCAGGACTGAGCTGATAATAGTCTTGAATAGAGTCTCCTTAGAGTTTGACAAGATCGTATTGCTCAATTACTTTCTAAGGCCAAAGAAACACATTGACAAGAGTTATTCTTCATTTGATTTCTGGTAAGGTGATAAGGGGTCGTATCTTTCCGGTTTTTTGTTTTTATGTGGCGCTTCAGTTCGAAGGAGCCCTTTTAGGCCTTCGTTAACAACCCTCCCACGTTAGCTTCCTCTTTAGGCAACTGCCTCCAGTTCCGAATAAAGGTCGGTTGAGCGCCTTTTCTCCTTATGCCGACACCTAAGACCGGGTCTTACTATACTGCTTTATCTGCTCTGCACGGTAAGCTGTCAGACTATCTGTTGAATCTAAGCTTAGATATTGCTTTTCTCAATTCACTTTCGTATAGTGGACGAAATTTTGGCTATCGTCATATATGTTGAATAGTCTACTGATCTGACGAGGGATGTTGGTCTTCACAGACGTTATATAGTCTGCAGAGGAAGTTCTCTCACATTCTCAACACCGACTGTAATTCTGCTACAGTGTTGGTCTTGGAGTAAAAACTCTCAATATATTCCAGCAAGCGCTGCTCATGCTCATTTTTCTTTCTCTTGAAGAAAGCGATGTCCCTCCCTTTTCTTTTCTTTTTCTGTCCCAGCTGCCCGGAAGATTGGGACAGCCAAAATACTACAGGTGTGCCTTACATTTCATAATACGGAGTCCATTGCCTGAGTGGTATCGTGTAGACTACGTTTACCAACTGTCCTAACAAAAGTATCCTTACTAACCTGTCGTCATACTTTGGTCATTGCTCATATGTTTTGCTAAGAAGCTTGTCAAACAGCTCCTCAGTGGCGTCATCGTTGTTTTCTGTGGGGGCATGAGAGTATGCTTAGCTTTTGGTAGCGTATCAGGCTTTGGTGTTGATTTTCATAGGATGCTCTCGCATCGGAAGTTCAAGACTTCTTGCCTTAGTTTGCCGCGTTTCTGTTCCATATAGCAACCATCTTAGCAAAGAGTAAGTTAACAGATGATGTGGATGTTGGCTGTCAATGTCATACCATCTTTGACAATTTAAGTCATGAAGTTGTTTACCAAGCAACGACAACGACTACGACGTCGCCGATTTGTTAACTGGATGTTAGATTGCAAAGACAATTCCTCATCGAATTTGATGTTATCCGAAAAAGCCTATTTTTGGATGGATGAGTAAGAAAATAAACAAATTATGGGAACCAGAAAATCCATACAAGATTCACGAAAAATCAATGGGTTTGGCGGCATCATTGGCCCGTACATTTTCCAAGATGAGGCTATATTTTTTCCAAATTTGAATGAGCTGCGTATGGTTTCATGGTCTACGCCAATAACCCAACGACATCACTCTTGTCTCCGAACGCATTAATCAGTTAATGACCAACTGGATGGTATCGTCTCTCCTTTTCAGATCATAGGTACATCCAATTCAATTGAACGAATGCTCCCCCCTGCCAAACAGCATTTCGTAACTACCGAAAAACTGACTGGCACAAATACAGGGGGACACTTCTAAAAAGTATCTCTCCCGACCTTTCAAGCCCCCCGAACAACACCAATGAACTCGACTCGAAAGTCAAGGCTTTAACACGGGCTCCCAACCGAGCACTGGGCATCTCCTGTCCTCTAGTAAAACCTTGAGGCAAGAAAAAGTCATATTGGTGGACATCTACATTGGGGCTGCTTAGACACGCTTGTAGGAAACTTTTCAGCAAAGCAAAAACCTCAAGAGAAGCGTCGGATTGGGACTCATACAAGAAATCCCCCAAAACATACAAAAAAGAATTGAGGACGGCCAAGCGTGAAACCTGGAGGTCTTTTTGTGATAAAATCAATGAAACCTCTGAGGTATCACGACTAAGAAAAATCCTCTCAACGAGTGCCTCCGTGCCTAGCTGCTTAGAAAAAAGCGACGGCTCATGGACGACCTCAAGTGACGAATCACTCAACCTGCTACTGGATACTTATTTTCAGGCAGCTTCCCTTTCACGGCTAGCAACAACCATAATAGAACTATGGTATTGCAGCTGCGACAAATATTACTGGCCTTATTACAAGAGACAAACTGCTCTGGGCACTGCATAGTTTCAAACCATATAAGTCTGGTGGGCCGGATTGTATAATTCCCGCCTAACTACAAAGATCCTCAGATACATTCTTACCATCGCTTGAAAATATTATGAGGTATTGCGTAGAACTATCCCACAAACCTCTGTCATGAAGAGAAGTAAATGTAGTTTTCATTCCCAAAAGCGGTAAATGTTCTCATGTTGTCCCAAAGGACCTAAGACCTAAGACCTAAGACCTATTACTCTATCATCTTTCCTTCTGAAAACTCTAGAACGACTGATTGATATCCATGTAAGATCTAGCTTAAACCCTAGACTCCTATCCACGGCACAACATGCCTACTTCACCATACCCATACAATGGTTTTACAAGGGCTTCCATGCAAGCATTCCCTCCAGATCTCTAATGGAGATGGCGGAGCAGTTTAATATTTACCTTTGCTGGGGGCCGGGACATAGAGACATTCCAAAATTGGAACCACTATACCTATCGCTACGTACAAACAAGAAATAAAGTCGAAATAATAGAAGAACAAACCATAGATGGACGGTTGGATCGACATGCTTAGCGACCAAACAAATCTGGCCAAAGCAAGATCTGAATCGCTCCACGAGTTCAATTCTTCCAAAAAGAAAACATCTAAGCGCCATTATAGGTGTCATCACTGGACACTGTCTCATAGGTAAACATGCAAGAAGGCTCGGCATGTTTACTAACGACTTTGCAGCAGCTGTATGGAAGAGGAGGAAGAGGAGACAATCCCTCAAGATTGAAGAAATCTCCACATAGGGGCCTTCTTAGACAACGACTTAAGTAACTTAAGCACCACAGACATTAAAAGTCTCCAACGCTTTATTAATAGTTTCAAATGGTTTCTGGAGTAGGAGGATCACAGATCCACGTGGCCAATAGGCCTAAGTGGGCCACTTTAACTTAACCTAACCTAATCTAACCCAACAACACTGCAGGATCTAAAACATCCGAACTGAAAATGCGGCCATCGTCTACTTATTCTTCAAAAAATCATCGATGATATTGACCTTCGGATGGTCGCATGCAACAGAAGCCGTGGGGGTCTTATGAACGATATTATGTTCCATTCCTTCATACGGTAAGGTTTTTTATCCTCCTTTTGCTGGGCTTATTCGTTCGCACTTTTCGGCGATGATATCTGCATGATAGCAGTAAAGGGCCTCTACTAATTGTTTTACTTATAGTTGGGTGTCTGTTGGATGTCCGAAGAGGATCCGAAAGTCGTTGTTCTTGTTTCAATGGCTGAGGTCGCCAAAAAGGCAATCTGCATCCGCGGCTAAGTTGTTATTTTCCTGCTCTTTGGTTTTTCCGTGGTAGGGAAGTTACACTGACGTAGAACTCTCAACCTGGAGGGCCAAGTCGCCGATTTTAACCTCCAGAACAAGGGGCCGAATTCTTGTATGCCAGTTACCCACTTTGGGGATGCGAGGCTCATCGAGTGCTCTTCCGGAACCTGCCTTAGTCTAAGGAGGTCCTTATTGACCCGGAATTCCTTCGCTGCATGTCCTTCTTCTTATGGCTACTTGTTAGAGATCTGAAAGCAGTAAAAGATGCCTAGTTTGGCAAAGGCTCATCGCTGGTTCATTATTGCAAGCTCTTGAGCCAGGAATTCATGGAAATGATGCTGTGGTTTTGCTACGGTCAATTAAAAATCCTTGCGGTGAACGCATACCTAAAAATCAATTTATACACCAGACGACAAGAGATGAGTCCTTGAAACAGTTTTGGAATCCTTTAATTGACCATAAAAAAAGGAACAGTTTAACGTCAGTGGTATTAAACATGTCCGTGCGTTTGTGTGCTTCCATATTATTAAAAGCACATTTATTAATTAACCCACACTTGAAGGGATTTTCTGTTAAAGTCAGTTTTTTTTTTAACTTTTTTACAATTTCAATGGTTTAATTTGGTGCTTTTCGAAACCATTTTATGGCGCCAATTAAAAATTCCATTAAATTATGCTCGCACTCGCTTCGTCCTTGTGGATTAAATCGTGATTGGTTTATGCCAGAGTGTGCCTAGACCGGAAATCACCTCACACACAAATACTACACCTGTACCCCATCTATAGAAGCGCATGTAATCGTAACTATACACTGCGCTTTGAGGTTGATTATAATTAAAATAACATTACATTAATAAACAAATAATTAATTCGAACTAAAGGATAACAAGCACGCGCCTCATGCTCCTTTCTCCTCCATTATTGGTGGTGATGGCATACGCATTATGCCATCCGGTGCGAGAGCTTAATTAACACACGTTCTCTTCGATAGTCCTTGTGCCGTCCCCCCACAATTGTCCCCCGAGCACTTAATCATACTCACTTGGCGCATTAACGATGTAAATTACGTCCAAGTACCATTCGAAATTGTGCTCTACTACTCGTAAGTTCTCGATCTGAGAAAGTACAATAGTTGGAGGAGCAGGAGCAGTTAAATTGGGCGTAGGACGACAGACTTGCTACAGAGAGAGAGAGTGGTGGGACCAAATCGTAAGTGGATGTCCACCATGGTATTGCCTGACATCCTTTCCTTGGAAAATAAATTTATTTGAACTTTTAATTAAAATTCAATGAACATCGAAAGCATTTAAACAAAAAAAAAAAAAAAAAAAAAAAAACTCGGGAAAGTAAGACGTGCGAAGGCGGCTCTGCAGTCATTATTTGTCCAGCCCCAACGCCAACCCTAGCCTCGGCAATGGCGAAAAGTTACAGTTAAATTGGGTGTAAAACTAACTATGAAGGCATGAGTAAATAAAGCATAAGGACAGCTGGACGAAAGTAAAATGAAATTAAGAGAAAAAAACGCACAAAAGCTACCGAACAGTGATGTCCTTGGCATTTGCAGTTCCCTCCAAAAGACTTTATACGAGTACGAGTCTGTACATTCGTGGAACGAGGGAAAAAGACACATTTTCTTCGGTGTAATTAAAATGTGAATCCTTACTGAAGCTGGTTACTCCTGTTCAACTGAATGCAATTGACAGATGAAATAAAGCAAAACGGCAAAGGCATGGGTAGCGGACCAACTGCAGACTGAAACAAAAAGTGAGAAAATTAAAACTTTCCATTTAGACCTGTTTGTTTTTTTTTACACATTCGAATGCGAGAATTACTTAGCGGTGAAGTGCACTTGCTGTTGAATTCCGCTGCCTGTAATACGAATATTCATCTCTGTTAGCAATAGTTGCGGAGGTTTTTCTTTTTCTATCATTAAAAGTTTCCAGTGGATCTGTCTTGAGCGACTTACGGAGAAAGGACGAAGAGTTTTTTTTACAGTTTTTCTATTCGAAAGTGCTGAATCCTTGGATGGAATAATTGGAGATGAATATTGACAAGAAACTAGCTGGAAGCTTTGTTATTGAAGGCTTTTAAAGGAGGATTGCCTTGTTGAAGGGGATATTGTTTGTTACGATTTGAGCAACATCTTGATTCCATCCGTAGCACAAAGGAAAGGCGCATATACGAGGGCTGGTCAATAAGTCCGTGACTTTTTGAATTTCTGACCTCTTTACTGAAACAGCAACACTGCTCCTGTCAACAGGCATCTGTCAGTTGACTCCTGTCAAAATTTAAACTTGCTGCGTCAGTTAGTTTGTGTTTGACAGCTATTTTTATCAGACTACTCACTAATTTGAGGAGAAAATGGAAAAAAGTGAATTTCGTGTGCTTATTAAGCATTATTTCTTGCGAAAAAAAACCATTACCGAGACCAAGGCTAAGCTTGATAAATACGAGTACTATGGGGACTCTGCACCATCGATTTCAATGGTAAAAAAGTGGTTTACTGAATTTCGTTGTGGCCGTACAAGCACTGAAGATGCCGAACGTCCTGGACGTCCAGTTGAGGTCTCTACACCCGAAACAATCGAAATCGAAAATTCACGATATGGTGTTGGCCGACCGAAGATTGAAAGTGCGAGAGATTGTGGAAGCCGTAGGGATCTCGCATGGCTCAGTGGTTTCAATTTTGAATGATCACTTGGGCATGAGAAAGCTTTCCGCAAGATGGGTGCCGCGTTTGCTCACAGTCGACCACAAACGCAATCGTGTAACAACTTCACAGGAAGGTTTGGCGTTGTTTAATCGCAATATGCGCCGTTTTGTAACCGTGGACGAAACATGGATCCATCACAACACACCAGAGAATAAACAACAGTCAAAACAGTGGGTTTCTAAGGGTGAATCGGCGCCAAAGAAGGCCAAGGTGGGTTTGTCAGCCAATAAAGTTATGGCGACTGTTTTTTGGGATGCACGCGGGATAATCCACATTGACTACCTTCAAAAGGGAAGAACAATCAATGGGGAATATTATGCCAACTTATTGGACCGATTCAATGACGATTTGAAAAAAAAACGACCTCATTTGGCCAAGAAAAAAGTTCTTTTCAACCAAGACAATGCAAAAGGGTGCACACATGTGCAGTTGCCATGGCAAAAATCCATGAATTGGATCATCCACCCTATTCTCCAGATTTGGCTCCGAGCGACTACTTCTTGTTCCCAAACCTGAAGAAATGGCTTGGTGGAAAAAGATTTGACTCCAATGATGAAGTCATCTCGCAAACAAAGGCCTATTTTGAGGACCTCGACAAATCATTTTTTTTGGAAGGGATAAAAAAATTGGAGAAGCGTTGGACAAAGTGTATAGAGCTCAAGGGAGACTACGTTGAAAAATAAAATTATTTTTTTATCAAAAAATCTGTATTTTAATCCAAAAGTCACGGACTTATTGACCCGCCCTCGTATAGGTACTGGGTGGTGCAAGAGTCATCACCCTATTGGAAGATGCTATAATTTTTGCAAATGTCAATTCTACTTTGACATTTGTAACGTAAACAGATACAAAATACACGACAATATGACATGAATCGCTATACTGTACTTCTAAAGAACACGGAATAATTGTTACTATCGGGTTTTCCAATAGGGACTTGACAACTTTGAAACAAACAAACTGTCACTGTCAATTTATTCAGTAAACTCAACATTTTCATCATAGTAAAGTACACGAACGAGCAATGTCTGCAAATTATACAAATTTTCTACCGAAATTCGGAGTCGGTGACTGCAACTTTAAGAGCGTTAATTCCAATTTTCGGTCGTAATTCTCGCCCTAGTAGACAGGCAATAACAACTTTAGTGCAAAAATTTGGGTCTACATATTCGTTGTGTGATATTGCCGTGCCAGTGAGATAACGGGTTGGTGGAAGTGTCGAAAATATCGCTGATGTTCAGGCGTCCGTAGAAAACGATCCAAATCAGTCAATTCCACGGCATTCTCAAGAATTGGGCATCGCTCAGACCACATTATGGCGTAGTTTTGGCAGAATTGGAAGATATGGACTTGGACGACATTTGGTTTCAACAGGATGGTGCCACAAGCCACACAGCACACGTTACAATCGATTTATTGAATAGTAAGTATGGTAAGCGTGTTATCTCAAGAAATGGGCCAGTCGCTTGGCCGCCTCGTTCGTGCCATTTAATGCCGCTTGACTATTTTCTGTGGGGCTACGTTAAGTCATTGGTTTATGCCAACAAGCCGGCGACGTTGGAAGAGCTCAGAGCCAACACTGAACGCGAAATAGCGGCCGCTTTTGCCGAAATGTGTGGCCAAGTCGTTGAAAATTGGGTCCAACGAATCGACCGCTGTAAACGTGCCCGCGGTGGCCATATGAACGAAGTCGAGTTCCATTCATAAATGTTTTGATTGTACTTCAAGCCGATAATAAAGTTTTTGAAATATCTCAAATGGTTTGCGTTTTATTTAAAAAAAAAAAGTTGTCAAGTCCTTATTGGAAAACCCTTTACAATATTTTTTTTCCGGAAAAATTTTCCGATGGTGTTGGCGCAGATTTCCCGGTCGGCCGACACCAACTGGGCAAGCACTATGAAGTTTAGCCGCTTGCCTAGAAGAGTAGGGGACTACACGAGATGCTGCCAGGGCTGCACCCGTCCCGGAACAGGCGTTTTCCTGAGAATAAAGCAGCTGTGGTTGAAGATGTCGCAGAGGACTCCGAAATACAGACCAGAAGACTTGCCACGTCATTGGGCATCAATCGGCGGTCATTACAGAGGATTTTTCTTGTCAAGCGCGTGTAACCTGCGATCAAGCCATCGTGAATCTCGACCACGAGAGAGACAACTTTTCATCGGAAATCATTATGTGCAACGATACCCATTGCCATCTCTGTTCATATCTGAATAAGCAAAATTATGCTTCTGAGGGACCAAAGATCCGTGTATAACCCACGAAGAGCCATTGCTCTGGCACAAAATTATTACATGGTGTACTGTTTACGCTGGAGTCGTTATCGGACCTTATTTTTTCGAAAACCCCTCGGGCCATACGACTACTGTGGACAGCGAGCGCTAAAGAGTCATGATCAACGACTTTCTCCTTCCTCAGTGGGATGAATTGCGACTGCAGAACGCAACGGCGCATACTGCATGAGCCACAACCAAAATTCTGAGGGCTGCATTTCCGAGTCGCCTAATCGTTTTGGCGATGTGCACTGGCCGGTAGGATCGCCTGATTTAATCGCTTCAGAAATCTTTTTGTGTCACGAGTTTATAACACCAAGACTCAGACATCTTGGAGCCCTCAAAGGGAATATCCGGAATCGAAAGATCTGGTAAGTGTGATGGAAAATGCAATAAATCGGGTCTGAATGGCCATCAATTCTGGCGGCGGCTACTTAGGCTAATATCATTATCTTGACTCAAAGGAAAACAAAGCAGAACCAACGTTTTCCATTTTTTATACGTACATGCATGTTGCATGCCTTCACGGCCAACGGAAAGGAAGAGACATTAGTGGAGAAGTTATCCTTTGCGAATTTTTGGGTGGCTGCATTTAAACCTGACCGCACCAGCCTGTACATCGGGACAACCAAAAACTATTACTACTGACGAAAACATCGCTTAAGTTCACCAAATGGTTCCAGTGGACTGCAAGGTTTAAAATGAGCGAAGTCTGTTCCTTCGACTGCGACTGCTTTCTGCGTTTAATACTCATAGTTGTCTTTATAGATAATGTTGAAAAAATAAAAACCACTACGGGGGCATACTACGCATCATTACTTCATAAGTTGCAACATATCACACATCAGTGATTTCAATGGAGAAAATCCACAAACTATGGTGTGAACTGCTTGACCACGCTTCTTACTTACAAGGCATACCATCGAGCAAAGTTCCTCGATGTTAAAAATTGAGCCCAAAGGACGCAGGGAAAGGAGGCCATCACTTTCGTAAACAACAACTGTTTGGACGCGTTATACCCTCATATTGTTAGCGCTTGTGCAACAGAAGTAGACCTGGACTTCTGACCAGAGCTCTTTTATTCTGGCACTTTTGCTCTAGTCAACTACTTTTAAACACATAATTGACTGAGATCCCTTTCCACCTTCTAAGAAGAGGTCTCCCTTTACTGCATACATCACCAGGATTCGCAGATACTCTAGTGGTGTTCTTTTGGTTAACATTTTCCAGCCACCGAAGTTTATAAATTTTAACTCTTTTAAGAATGCCAGAGTTGATGCATAGTTCGTTCTTATATCTTCTTCTCCAAACTCAGTCAATTTAGATAGAACTGAAAATCACTCTTCAACTTTTCTACCGGAATCAACGAAGAAAATAAGGAAGGATCAGCACCATAAAGAAGGGTCTAATAAGAGAGACTTATTCCTAAGTTGCCTTCTTAGCTCAAAGAAACAACGATTGACTTAATCTTTAGGGTTATTGTTCGAATTTACAGTGGAGCCTCGTTAGGCAAATTTTTTCACCACCTTAAAGTCATAATTTGCGGTTGTAACGTGTTGCTTAAGCCGTTGGTGCTCGGTGTCGTTTCATGTTTAAGTGATTTTAATGCCTCCATATACCAATAAACTTATCTTTTGTGCTTAAATAGCTATCAGTTGAGAGGGCTTTTACAATATTGTTGCTCTGTTATTGGGCTATGTTTTACATCCTCGAAGTGGGTTACTGGCATCGCAACATCTGGCGGCTCATTGTTCCAAGTATTGAAACCAAAAATTTGGTCCTTCATGGAAATACCAAAAAGATCTGAAGTAAGAACAAACAAACTCGGTTATGGATGACCTTATTTTTGACGACCTCAGCAAACGAAACAAGGACAACGACTTTCGGATATCTACTCGGAAAAGTGAGCAGATGCCCTTGACTGCTGCAGATATCACCGCATTTCAGAAAGAACGACTGGTTAGGCGAGAAAAAGATGAATATAGGTAAGTAGCAGAGAGGGGCTTACTTTGCTAGGGGATTTGTTATATACGCCAAACTAAGGCATGAGGTCTTGAGCTCCTAACACAAGATTAATCGGCAATGCCAACAATGCGATTGATTTGAGTCATAAAAGCAAAGATCAAAGTCCGCATAGCCTTAGTCTTCTTCAGGAAAAGGTCGATCTTATTATTCATTGTGCATAGACAACCCAGGACTTGGTGTTGTAATTCCATTAGCTCATTACTAGCTGTAGGAAACATCGTTTAAAGTTTGGTTGAGTTCCATAAAAATTACAAGGAATCCTGCAGTTTACATAAAACTGGTTTACCGTGGTTGTGATCTTGTTCCTAACACTGTTCTTGCAAAATGTTTGACCGAAAAATTATTTAATTCTTTCTTTCCAGTCGGCAGATGATTTTGATCATCATAAGTATTTTTTGGGCCGATATTCTTATATTTAGAATCTCAATGCTGTGTAGATCGACAGTCATTTTTGTTTGGGGATGCAGGTTGTGTCCCAGTTTTACAGTGATCCAGAAAGTACTTGGTCGACGAAACACGAAGGAAGCACTATAAAAGACCCTTGTTATGGCTCAAAGCATGAACTTACTTACTTACTTTAGGTGGCGCTACAGTCCGGGGTTGGACCTGGGCCTCAGTCAACAAGCTTCTCCAGCCAGCTCGATCCCTGGCTAGCTGCCTCCAGTTTCGCACGCTAAGTTGGCTGAGGTCCTCTTCTACTTGCGTGCGCCACCTGAGTCTTGGCCTTCCTCTACTGCGCTTTCCCTCGGGGGCAGATTCGAAGACTTTTCGGACCGGAGCATTGGTGTCCATGCGCTCTACATGACCCAGCCATCTCAGTCTTTGGATCTTCACTCTTCTGGCTAGGTCCATGTCGCTGTACAGTCCATACAGTTCGTCGTTGTATCTCCTCCTCCACTCACCGTCAATGCAGACGGGACCGAAGATCGCCCGAAGAATTTTTCTCTCGAAGCAACCAAGAACACCCTCATCCATTTTTGATAATGTCCATGCCTCTGCGCCATAGAGCAGGACCGGGATTATTAAAGTCTTATAAAGGGTAACTTTTGTTGTCCGAGAGAGGGCTTTGCTACTCAATTGCCTTCTTAACCCAAAGAAACAGCAGTTGGCAAGAGTTATTCTTCGCTTGATCTCAGCGCTGGTGTCGTTGTCTGTATTTATAGCGGAGCCTAGGTAGACAAAGTCCTTAACTACCTCAAAGTTATATCTGTCGAGGGTGACGTTCTGTCCGAGAAATCGGTGTTGGTTGTCCTTTTTGCTTGACAGCATATACTTGGTCTTGCCCTCATTGACCGCTAAACCCATTTTCGCCGCTTCCGTCTCAATACTCGCGATAGCGCCACTGACATCACGCTGCTTTCTCCCGATTATGTCAATATCGTCGGCGTATGCGAGTAGTTGGACGGACTTTTGAAAGATAGTGCCTCTTGTGTTTGCTCGCGAGTTTTGCACTATTCTTTCAAGTACGATGTTGAAAAAATCGCATGACAGCGCATCGCCTTGTCTAAATCCTTTCTGGACATCAAAGGTCTCGGTGAGATCTTTACCGACCTTAATGGAGCAGCGTGCATTCTCCATCGTCATCCTGCACAGACGGACGAGTTTGGCAGGGATGCCAAAACTAGACATTGCTCTATATAGCTCGTCTCTGTAGATGCTGTCATACGCGGCCTTAAAATCGATGAATAGGTGGTGGGTATCGATCTGAAGCTTATGGGTCTTCTCCAAGATCTGCCGTAGTGTGAATATCTGGTCGATGGTGGACTTTCCTGGCTGATATGGACCTATCAGGTTGTTGACGAACGGCTTCAGGCGTTCACACAATACGGCGGATAAGATCTTATATGCGATGTTAAGGAGACTGATGCCTCTGTAGTTGGCGCAGTTCAGAGGGTCTCCTTTCTTGAGAATTGGACAAACAATGCTGAGGTTCCATTCATCGGGCATACTTTCGTCCGACCATATTTTACAGATGAGTTGGTGTATGCTCCTTACCAAGTCATCGCCCGCCGCTCCAGCAGCTTTGTTGGACTTAAACTTCGATATTGCTATCTTCACTTCATCCAGGTCGGGTGGACGGAATTGTTGGTCATCATCGTCCAGGTTGAAAGGTTGATTCGGTTGATTCTGCCTGACAGCGGTATTTGGTCCGTCATCGCCGTTATACAGTCTGCAGAAATGATCTTTCCAAATCCTCAGCATCGACTGCGATTCTACTACGATGTTCCCTTGTTCATCTCTAAAGGCTTCGGTTCGGGGTTTGTTTCCGCGGCATGTTATTTTTACCTTTTGGTAAAACTTCCGAACCTCATTCCTGGAGTAGCATCCCTCAATTTCCTCGATCGCGCGCTTCTCATGCTCTTTCTTTTTTCTCCTGAGAAGCAGGTGTTCGTCTCTCCTCTTCCGCTCATAGAGCTCATGAGCAGCTCTGGTCTTTCTAAGCAGCGCCGCGAAGCATGAACTTAAGAGCAGAAAAAAAGTTCTTTGAGTGATTTTTGATCCTGTGTGTTTCAAGGGCAATCGAAAACGAAGATGCAACAACGAACTGAATGGGCTTTACAGAAGCATTCACCTTCTAAAATGGGTTTAAAATTATCGGCTTCGATGACTAGGACATCAATGACCACCCTCCGGTACGTAGTATCTTCGAATCCACTTCAGAAAGAGAGAGCTGTTGGTTAAGCCAAAGACAAATCTAGCACTGTGGCGCCACCTGGAGTAACATATAGTTAATCATACAGTCAAACGGTTACAATCGCAGTTAAATACTACGTTGATTGTTGAAGAAGTAAACTTATAAGGGGTGGGGCATCTGTTGGTATCTTTTTTAATTAAATGTTATTTTGATACTGACAACTCCTATGGACCCGAAAATTTGACAGAAACTCTGTATTGTATTTTCGCTGTTACAAATAAATCAGTTGAAGCTTGAACAACATTGGAAAATATAGTAAAAGTGCGTTCAAAGTGGATGATTTCGATCGATTTAATGCATCCACTGCAGCTTGTGTAGGTAAGTTTTTGAAGAAAGTTTGTGGGACTGGTTTGCTGATTGATAACCGGGGTATCACCGTGTACGTTCTATCTGGAGAATATTGGAGCTATTGCCGAAAATGTGACCTTAAAAGCAACTGAGCATTAGTCGCACTAGCCTGAGGAGAATTTTGCATAAAGATTTTGGATCATTCGCTTACAAGGTCCAATTGAGTCAGGAATTTAAGAAAAATGAAAACCCACGCGTAGGTATCCAATCCAGCCAAGCCAATTAGCATCCTGAACGTGTGACTGATTGGTGCGGTTTTTGGAGTGGGGGTATTATTGTTCCATATTTCTTCCAAGACGACAATGGAACACACGTTACAATCAAAGGAGAGCGCTATTGAGGCATGATAACAGTCGTTTTATGACCAAAAATTGGGTATTTCGACTTGAGTAAGTAATGGTTCCAGTAAGATGAGGCCTAATGCCGTACAAGCCGTCTAAAAATAGATTGAATGCACACTTAGTTCAATAATCGTGTAATCAGTTCTTCTGGTGATGTTGCTTGACCGCCACGGAGATGCGATTTGACGATTTTGGACCTTTTTTTTGTTGAGATCGATGCTATGCGAATCGAGAGATGATTCAGGACCTCAAGAACAATATTGGTTAAGCCTGAAATAAGGCCCGAAACTATGTATTGAAAAAATTGGGTTGCCAGAATGGTCTACTACCAATCCAGCCGAGGCATTTCTTTGAATGAAATACGAGTAGTATTCCAGGTCCGAAGGTTTTCTGTTTTCAATACAGCAACAGCAGACGAAAAAAATCCACAAATCCCTATCGCAGCTCTTTCGCTAATGGAAAGGAGGAGTTGGGAAAATGTAAAGTTGTCGAGTGCACAAATCAGCTTAGTACAACTCAGTCCATCTATTTTTAAACGTACAACGTACAGGCTACCGTTTGCAGTAGGGTCGCGGTTGTCGGTTAGAAAGGCAGAGAACTGCTGGACTTTGGAGATAGGTTCTGCATCGGTTTCAGAGTGCTCCAAAAATTAAGAGTAAAGCGAAATTTTTTTTTTTTAGATTCGTTAAGGATATCCGACCAAACACTCTTTTTTTTTATCAAAGTAATACCGAATTTCTTTGCAATGTGGTAGACAATAATGGTATAAAGCCAAGCAGTAGAAACCAGATGGACATGGACCCTGTAAAACATCCATGAAGTTCGGCAGTTTTCAAAAATTAACAGGCTTCTTCTGGAAATTGTTTAATAGCTGGCAGTACCTCTCACAGAGCTGATGAAAACGAAAAAAGAGCTCGAATGATCAACCCAACACGAGGATGCTTTCTAAAGGGAAAATGAGAAATCAGGAGCAATCCGCCAATGCTGGTGCTGTTTTACACTGAGTATGAGCACGAAGTTGAGTTGGCTGGAAGACTCGATGCTGCGCCAAATTATGTTTCATAATCATTTCGTAAACTTTAAGACGATGAAAGGAAATATCATATTCACGAAATCGACAGAGCGGCCATGGTGAATAGTCTTCATTCATTTTCTATCTAGAATGGTTGTTTTGTCGATATTGACGGATGAAAATAGCTGTTTTTAAAAGCTTATTGGGGCTTATAAAAGTATTGTTGGACTGAGAACAATAGACTCCCTGGTATACGAGTACATCGTATTGTATCAACGGCTTTTGTTCAAACTACCATCGCTAATACACTCTGTACACAATGTACAACCTTTGTTCAATCAACGTTCATTGAATTTTTCAAATCAGCTAGCTCTAATTAAGTTAAAATACACAATACTATGCATAGAAAAAACCAATTTAATTATTAAATTATTAGCTTCACATAATTGGAATTGGAATGATACGCGCGTCTGTAAAAGCCGATTTATATTCACCACAGGCATTTCCGTTTACAATTTTAATTAATCTCTATAATGTGAATTCGAATGAATACAGGAGTACGCTGGTATATTCTCATCCCCCCCCCCCCCCCCCCCCAATGGCACTTGATGCTTACAAGTATCTGCACCACATCACCATTCCTGCTTAGCATGACTTCCTGTCGCACAAAATACAAAGTCGATCTTCATAATAGCAACAGCTACTACAAAGGATAGGCCTTGAAATTCAACCCTCTCGAAATCCTTCTATTCATCCTGATCTCGACAATGTAACTTATAGTTGTTATAAAAGTGTTTGCTTGTTTTTTTCCGTTTTGTTTAAAAACATGCAGATGTTAGCGCATCCACAATTAGTAACACAAAGCAGTGTTACCAATGATTGTGGTTGAAGCAAATGAGATGCATTTTTCGAAGCTTCCATCAGCCAGCCATCCTGTGTATGTGTATCTTTTTATGGAAAAAACACTGCAAAACTGAGTTAACTTACGTAACAAGAGTGTCAATTGCACTGTGTGTACGAGGGGGAGGACTGCTCGTTCGGATACATCAAACCCAATCCATCGGGACTAGTTGAGAAAAATTTATATTTCGCACATGGATCGTATCGATGCGATTGCAATGCAAACGCATATATATAGTTTGAGTATCTGCACTTGAATAGCATATTGTTCTAGTGGGGGAGGGGGCCTTTAGAAGTACCAGGCTTGTTGAACAAGAAATCGATCGATATTGTGTGTAGGATTAATACAGGCGCTATCGTTTACCACATATCTATACGGCTCTATGAACATCAAACGAAGCCAATTTAGAATACTTGCAAACAGTGGCACAGTGGGGATGCAAAGACAGCTGACCAGAGGTTTTTAAAAAATTGTCGCGACAGTTGATTTGCAGTTTCTCCTTTCGCACAGATGAGTTAACAAATGTCTTCATGATTACACAGTGTGGCAAAAAATATCCCGTACACGAGCCATATCTTAGCAACTAAGAGCGCCATCTATTTGTCCAAACATGCGGTTTTTTTTTCCCCAAAAACAAAAAACATTCCGAGCCGCACAGCACAATGACGTTCATAAATTTTTGGCTCGAAATCAAGTGTGTGTGTTAAATAATCCGGCGTATTCACCTCATTTGGCACCATGCGACTAGTCTTTGTTCCCGAAATTGACATTGAAGTTGAAAACATGTTTTTTTTTACGACATTCTGACCATTCAAGCAGCTTCGACACGGACATTGAAGGGAATTCCTCAAAATAAACTAGGGCAGGCATTTAGATTGCTGTTACAAGTATATTGGATCGGAAGGAGAGTATTTCGCATAAAAACACTGAAAAATAAACAGAAATTATGTTTTAATTATGTTTCTAGAGCCAGTTCAGGATATTATTTGCTACACTGTGTCTGATTTTAATTCGCCTAAAAACCAGTATTTTGAAGATAACCTACGAAGTTGATGACTCTATTTAGAAAGACTTTAACGGACCTTACTGGACATAGAAGCTGGTGTATAAAATGAAGGTCGAGAATTTATATGCAAAAATTTAAAACGAAGATATAGACAGGAGCGCTGCCTCTACGAAAAGGCTATAGTTAATGGCTTCTAGGTAAAAAAAGTTACGATTGCGTGAAACACGATGATTAGTTAGACAAGGTTCTCCGGCTTAGGGACACCTTGGGAATCTGCTAATGGTAATGACTGCTAACACCAATTTTTGTGCATATATATATTACTACGTTTCCCATAAAAGTGCTCCAAGACAAGAAAATCACCCAAATTCTAATTGCTGGGGATTATTTTGCAAAGTTACTTTACTTCACTCGATTTTCCTCGAATGCGCAGACAAGGGGAGAACAATCTTGCCTTCCAAACTCACACTAATGTAGCCAGTCATGGTACGCAAGATGTGCCTTCAGTGTTCTAAAGTGCCTGAATGCTCCGAGTTGCCAACATTGATTCGGACAACTACCTTGTATAGGACAGGGTACGACTGCTGATATCCTCAAACGCAGTACAGAAGAACAAGTGGTGAAAGAAAGTTCGACCTCGGAAGGCTGAATTCGTGAAGACCTTTAGGGTCTTTGTGCATTAATTATCCTTTCACCTCACCCGAAAGTCTGCGACATTCGCCATTCAATGCCGAAAGCGACCAATAAAGCTGTCAAAAGTTCATCAGACATGCCGACTCTGATGTTTTAGGTTTCGTTGGATTCCTATAAGTTGTAGTCGGCTAAAACCTTTTGCCAACTCACTGATTAGGTCTCATCAGTATGGTTTTACAAGGCAGATCTTGAATAGAACCCTCGAGGTAGCAATGTACGAAAATCGTAGATCAACATGAGAGGCACAGTTTTTCAAAGTTATGTACAGCTGCTTGCTTATGAAAATAACAGAAATACAAGTATTATCAGCTGAACGTAGTGAGCTGCTTTCGAGCCATATGTATGTCAATACATGCAACTATACCCATTTAGACATAATTCGGGAAGCATAGGAAATAATCAGGATAAACACGGTTAAATCAAAAACTATACGGGGCATATAGCAACATGGATTAAGATAAGAGTCAGTCGTGACCTCTTTGACCCGAGTTTCCAGAAAACGTAGGGAAGTATCGCAATGACCGAAGATGCGCCACAAAAAACAGAGAATTATCGACAATTTTCAAAATCTTTAGGACCTTCACCAAAACCTTTCCAGAGGGGACTAGAAATAGTCTAGTGCTTAAGGTTCTTCGCATGTCCAATCTTGACAGAAAAATGTGCCAAACTGCCTGTCTTCCAACCACCTATGTACGTCTTTACCACCTCAGAGGTTCGTGGAGCTAGCGGTCTTTTTAGACCAGCCAGGAGCGGAAAACGAGTCCCTCTCGAACACTGAGCTGCACTCTACAGCAAAACTCGGGATAAAAAAAAGGTGATCATAAGCCATCCACCGTTCTCTCTTTGACGACAGAATCCGTGTGTGAGGCGCCACTATAGAATTTCCGTCCTCACTTTGGTGCTAAAACCTTTTGAGGAAGAGCAGTATCCACAGGCTGACCAATCAGACATTGAAGCCTAGAACCTATGACAATGAACAAATCACTCACGGAAGATCTCGATGCCGAAATAATTGACGTATCTATCACCCTGCTATGCAGCTAAGGATGGTACAGATTAACTTGTAGAAGGTCAGTCTAAAACTTTATCATCTTCCTCACCAGTGAGAACAATTTTAATTAACAGACCACTGGCAGTCCAACAACTTTTTAAGACACTTCCGACTGCGTTCCAGGGTGAAATAGGCTCGTGACAAACAATTAGTTACCGCATTCTAGTATCTAATAGGAGACATAGCAATCTCCTGAACGCCATTCCAATCAGATTGATCACATTGCGACCGAGGCAAGCCTTAATCTAGATTAAAGTCTAGAGTCTTCCATGGAGCTACTATTGACCGTGTATTTGTGGCCAAAGTAAAACGTCGGAGAGAAACATACGCAAGGGCCTTTCTCGATTAAGTGCTCCTTAGCCTCGCTAAACATTCTGCCCTGCCAGCATCTAGTCCTTAAAAGCAGTAGCAACAAAGGAAAAGCTGTGCTGAATTAATATCGAGCAGTAGTAAACCAACAAAACAGGACGGACGACCGTCAGCATCTCAGATAGAATAAAGAAGAACAAAAGGCCAAAGTAGTATAGATATTTTATGATACAGCAAATCATCTCATGAAGATGGTTGGATGTAAACATCACAGACGAATGGAAACTTATGTTAATAATGCACACAAGGGCGTTCGATGTTTTTGAAGGAACTCTCAACGTCTTAAATGCTAGAGTAGGGTGCCTTAATCACTTTCAGTTAGTGAATGCAAGACTATCTCTTATTATAAAGAAAGAAATCGACAACAATATTGGATTTATGCTAAGACGAGGTTGGGTTTTCTAAACCATCTCTTCCGATGACTTTTAGTAATACTAAAGCCTGTTTTCGAAGTATTCATCAAAACAAGCAACCTTAAATGTGAGTCCATATCCCCAAGAGGCACAGAATAGTCGGGCTCCTATACAAAGACAAAAGAAACAACACATCATGTTACTCATCAATCCGTCTTCTTTCCGAACACACTGTACGTATGGCCTTATTAAAACATTTATCCTGAATGCATCTGTTTCTCCCTCCCTGGAGAGCAGCACGAAAAAGTTACATGCAACTAAATGGGGTCTGATAACTTTACATTGTGGCACTTGTGTGTTACAAAAAAAGGACCGACCCCCTCTTCTACATCCTTTCCTCGCAAAAGTAACCAACAACACACAACACATTCGGCCCACTGAACTGAATGTAATTCAAAATAGCACAAGAAGGTTTCTCCATCTCCCTCAGAGAGAGAGCAAAAAAAAAAAGGAAGAGGACTAAAACAAAACCAAATAAATCGCCCGCAATAATCATCAATGCACACAAGAGCGAAGACATCCCACCACCATAAAGGCAATACCCATCGATGATGCATACGAGTATGGATATGACTTTGGCGCTGAAATCGATCCTGTTTCATATATCCTTTGTGCAGCTATAGTGCACGAATCATCTGATGAAACCATGTTACTCATTCTCCATAAGCTTGTGAAACAAAGCAGCCAACACCCTTCGATTTCAGGACAATGTTGTTTCGCTGTCCTGTCACTCCCGATACAATGGAAGTGTTTTACGCTCAACCAGGAAAGTACCAAGAAAAAAAAAAAAAAACAAAAACAAAAAGCCAATGTAAGGTGGATATGCTTAGCCTTATTGTTATATCCAAGGATCATCGTTGGTACATAATGGATTTCTATTTTTTTCCCTACTGCACCCACATCCCTGTTAACAATCTTCTGCTCGTCCTGTTGGTCAAGGATGAACATCATTTTCGCAGATGAATGGATTGCCTGGCACAATCTATAAATTCTCCTTCGATGAGTATGGCACTGGTGCATATTGGATGTACACACAATATTGTCAGAAGTATTCATTATATTGAAAGGGATCGAAGAGCTTGAGGCAAGAGACTACGAACAATGAGGAAGCCGAAGGATTTCAATGACAACACAATAACATTGTTTTGTTTGATCGAACTTGAAGTGGTAGTGGTAGTCGAGTCAAAGAAGTATGAGAAGCAGGAAGTATGTACAAGTGTATCCGTATATAGCAACAAATAAGGCCATCCAATGAGATACAGTGAGAAAGCTTTTAAGGAAATCGCTTCTTAGATAGTTGTTCCACAGAGTGTTGACGGATGAGTGACAAGTGCTAGAATTTAATCGCTATTTTGTAAGTGGAATTGTGAAATGAATTTCGGAAGTAATTTCGTCGAGTATCAGCAATTGATGGAAAACATGTTGGAGAGGGACGATAGCTAACATGAAAGTTGCCAATTCATCTTCGGAACATTTTGGCAGACATCCATTACGCAACTAAAAGTTGTCAGGACCGTAGGGATTTATTGATATGTACTCGCAGTTTGAGAAAGGCTTTTAAGTGGAATATCGATTGAATAGGGAAGGTTACCTTAATTTAAGATTTCGTCCCTCTGAACTTTATCGTATTTATCTCACATGGACGTGGCAATGTATTTTTGAGACATCTCCAACATTGATATGATAGCTTTTGCGTTTGAATCTCTGTTGATGGACAATATTATCGAGTTTTTGACAAAGTTGGTCGAAAGAAAAACTTTAAGAAGCCGTATCAGATTGGAATTGGGTTAGTCACTGTCGACAAAGGACATCAACCATTATACAATACAATCATTGGAGAGTTTTCTTATGTCCTGGAACTTTTGGAGAAAAACTACAAAATTCGGCCGTTAACAGAAGCAGTCGTTTCCCGAACTAAAAGCATCCTTAAAGGAGTCTATCGGAAGACGGAGCACTCAAAAAAGGACTTATCCATTGTACTCCTCATTTGTTCCTCTTACTGAAACATCTCAGACTTTCACGTTTCAAAGATTAAGTGGCTTCAGCGTCAGCACTTCATACATCAGCGCCAAGTACTTGCAGCCTGATGCCAGAGCTCAAAGAAGACGTTCTGCGTTTTATCATCATACTCACAGCAAAGTCAATCAACAGGATATGTATCAGTTGATCTTTTAAAGAATCCGGAAAGCATTTGCCTGGTTGCAGAGTAATGCTATCTGCATAAACCCAATTGCCCTGTAAGTCCTAGGATGTAAGCAATATTAACCTTATTGTTGGTCCTGAATATCATCTAATTTCCCACGATCCCGTTGTGCCTTTAAAACTAATTTAAATTCTGACTGCGTTGAAAAAAGTCTTGCATTACTGTTCTAACCTGTTCAGCAAGAAGGCATTGCTTCAGGCTCAGTTTTTTGGGCCCTTCTTCGACTCTTCACACTAAAGTTCATTGAAATTAGGATCATATCAGCGTCTTGAAGACTAGCCCAAGTTTTCATAATGCAGTCCACTAAGACCACCTCCTTGACTGGTTTTGGAACCCTAAGTGATTACTTGATTACAGTCCTTTTCTAATTAAGAAGGTTGACTTTGTTCTTTCGCAGCAATATAAGTTCTGGAGTCTTTACATCAGACAGCATGTCCATAAGCCCAGAGACAAAAGCCTTAACTCCCCTAGAAATTGTGAACGTCACAGTCGACAGCTATAATTTCGAGACAGAAAGAGACCTCAATCCTGACAATAACACTTCATGAAACTCTCTGTTTCTTTAAGAAACTTAGGAGACCCTAGCTATTCCAGCCTTATTTATGGCGCTAAAGCAGGAATTCTTTCAAAAACGGATAAAGATATCTTTTCGAGAGAAAAATCCGTACAAAATTATTCAGTCCTCCTCTATTGTGTTGATGGGGTTTGGACGAGAAGGTTCAACGACAAACTACCATATTGATCAAAAAGTTCCCGGAATAACCACCGTGTGGCGCTCCCATTGTTCCGATTTGAGTTCTGTTTTCTTTTTTTTAAGTTGGTACATCTGTTGTTGATATTCCTTCTAAATCTTAGCGTCATAGCTTGACATTTGCAAAAGTTACGTAACTAAGAGTACATCTATCTCTGTGTGTTTGGCGATTTTTACAACAATGTACTTGTATAAAATTTTGCGTAAAAAACGGATTTAATGGTGCTTCGCGCACGTTGGAAACGTTGGAAAAGTGTTTCGGCCGCGATTCTCTAAAGAAAACGGTCATTTACCAGTGGCACGAGCGGTTCAAAAGTCGTGAGTCAATCGAAGATGATGAACGCAGTGGCAGACCATCGACATCGAAAACCGACGAAACATTGATGAAGTAAAAGAAATGTTGGAGGACTTGAACATTGCCTATGGATCCGTCCAAGACATTTCGGTTAATGATTTGGGTTTCCATCGTGTAGCAGCCAAGTTGGTGCCAAAAGACCTCAATTTCATGCAAAAAAGAGACCGTGCTGACGTCGCAAAAGAGATGATTTGCGATACTGAATCCGATCCCACATTCATCAAAAGGCTTATTACCGGAGATGAGATGTGGGTTTATGAGTACGACACGCAATCCAGACATCAGGAAAGTGAATGGCGTTCACCAAATGAGCCGAGACCAAAAAAAACCAAGTCGTTTTCAGTCAAAAAAGAAGGCAATGCTCACGGTTTTCATGGATAACAACGATTATTGCTAGAAGGCCAGACAGTAAACAGCTTCACGTTTGCGTGAAGCAATTCGCCAAAAAGAGAACAGAATTGTGGGCAGAAAACTAGTGGATTTTGCACCATGATAACACACCGTCGCACAGTGCCATCATTATTTGTAATTTTTTGACGAAAAATGCAACAAATACCATCCAACATCCACCGAATTCACCTGATTTGGCTCCCTGTGACTTCTTTCTGTTCAGTCGAGTTAAAAAACCACTACGTTTGTGCAGCCGAGAGGAAGCACTGATGGACATACCGAAAACCGAATATTAAAAATGTTTCGAGGATTGGATCAAGCGCTGGCATAAGTGTGTTGTAGTCGATGGGGATTACTTTGAAGGGGACAATATAGATTTAGATGAATAAACTTGTATTTTTAATTTTTCGAATAAATTCCGGGAACCTTGATCGAATGTGGTATACGAGCTGTACAGCGACATCGATCTAGTAAACAAAAAACCACGCATCAGTCGCCTAAGATTGCTAGAGCATGAAAAGCGATCGGACAGAAAGTGGAGGAAGATCTTACCTTAGGTGACGCGGACAAGTAGAATTGCACCTAAGCTGAGTTGGAGTGCGCAACTGGAGGCAGATTACACCAAATTCGCCCGGCTCAACCGAGAAGCACCCTAGCTAATATGTTTTCTCCTGCCGACGTCAATTCAATATTAAGTGCGTTGGAGGCCGAGCAGTTGGTGGACAACACCATGTGCCATATTAAGAAATGGTACAACGCGTGTATGTTCTGTAGGCCACAAAGGTTACGACGACAGCCTGATTTCCCCTCAGGAAATGGTCAACTGTGCAGAGAATGTGAACGCCTTCGACAAGTCTCTCAAAGGTACAGAAGGCGCAGGGATGTTGTGTTGCCAGTGAGGGCATATAAGGCGCTGTTGGCTTATTACCGAGGTAGATAGGGACACGTGGGGCCAAGAATATCAACTGGCACTCCACGCGTCCAGTATGGTCGGCCCGATGAAACTGCATTTAAGGAAAAAGTAGACTCTACCTTGTTTTCTGATTACCCAGAAGAGAGAAGGGCACACGCCATAACTGACGAAGTTCCAAGTTTCACATCCGAAGAACCGAGTATGGTCCTGCTGAGTCATAATCCTTTTGGCCCAGGTAAGGTACCGAGCCGAAGTAGCATCTTCCGACAGGTGCTGGTTCCTTAAATGATGAGAATGAGCCTCTGCAGCCGAACATCTTGCAGCTCTGCTAATAAGTAATACTTCACGCCTCCCCGTGGCGCCATCTGGGAATCTCACTAGAGGTTGCGAAGTGAAGAGGGCAAATGGCGAGTTTCCTGCGCCATTTACCAGGATTAGTGTCGGAAAAACAAAACAAGACCTTATCCGGGCTACTCCGACATATTTGGACCTCAGGCCGGAAAGGATTTCCAGGACTTAGTCAGTGTCTTGGAAAAGAGAGGGTGGTGGACGAGCCCTATAAGGGCCAACGGCAGCGCTCACATCCCGGAACGGGTTACTGGCTTCGGTGTAACCGACCCCTCGTCCTAGGGGCATTAAAAATGGAACTGGTCCTCCAGGTTGGGGGTTGTGCCGCCGGGGTAACTGCCCGGCCATTTAAAAAAGATTAAGTTACGAAGCATCAACAAGCCTCGGATATGGACGGATTTACTGTTGACAACCCACACAAACGATTTAAGGATAATGAGCTTCGGATATGCACGTGGAATGTTAGATCCCTTAATAGACCACGTGCAGCCGAGCAACTAGCGGAGGCCCTAGACTGCTGCAAAGCAGACATAACCGCCATCCAAGAAATGCGATGGGATGGGCCAGACAAAAAGAAAATATAAAACTGCGACATCTACTACGGCAATTGCTATCGACGGCAAAAGCAGCGCTTTTTTGAATGCGGATTTGTTGTCGGAGGCAGACTAAGACAAGAAGTCCTCAGCTTCCGGCAGCGAGCGCCTCGTATCAATCCGCATCAAGGCTAAATTCGCCAACATTAGCCTTATAAGCGCGCACGCCCCCACAGAGGAGAAAGATGACGACACCAAGGATGCCTTCTACAAGCGCCTGAACAAGACCTACGAGCAATGCCATAGCTATGACATTAAAATTGTCCTCGGTGATTTTAATGCAAAGCTAGGAAGAGAGGGTATCTTTGGTGGAACAATCGGAAAATATAGCCTGCACAACACCACCTCCGATAACGGATTCAGGCTAATCGACTTTGCGGCGGGGCGAAACATTGTCATGGCTAGCACGCGGTTCCCACATCTCGCCATACACAAGGGGACCTGATCAATCAACAGTCAACCAGATTGATCACATTGCAATCGACGCAAGACACTCCTCCAGCATTATGGATGTCCGTACGTTCCGAGGAGCCAACATCGACTCGGACCATTACCTTGTTGTAGCCAAGGTACGGTTGCGGATATCCCAAACTACGCCAAGACAAACTAATGCTGTGAGAAAATTCGACGTCAGACGGCTACAATCGCAAGAGATCGCGAAGTCCTATTCCGATCGAGTGTCTCTTAATCTCTTAAGAGGTCCAATGCCGCCACCATCAAGCATCGAAGACCATTGGAAACACTGCCAAAACGCCATCAGAGATGCCGCTTCTGATGTACTGGGTTTCACTCTTCCACCACAACGAAATCCCTGGTTCGATGATGAATGCCGGCAAGCACATGCAGCAAAGCAAGATGCATATAACGCGGCGCTGCTTAGAAAGACCAGAGCTGCTCATGAGCTCTATGAGCGGAAGAGGAGAGACGAACACCGGCTTCTCAGGAGGAAGAAGAAAGAGCATGAGAAGCGCGCGATCGAGGAAATTGAGAGATGCTACTCCAGGAATGAGGTTCGGAAGTTTTACCAAGAGGTAAAAATAACATGCCGCGGAAACAAACCCCGAACCGAAGCTTGCAGAAATGAACAAGGGAACATCGTATTACAATCGCAGTCGATGCTGAGGATAGGAGATACAACAATGAACTCTACGGACTGTACAGCAACTCGACCTAACTAGAAGAGTGAAGATCCAAAGACTGAGATGGCTGGGTCATGTAGAGCGCATGGACACCAATGCTCCGGTCCGAAAAGTCTTCGAATCCGCCCCCGAGGGACAGCGCAGTAGAGGAAGGCCAAGACTCAGGTGGCGCACGCAAGTGGAAGAGGACCTCAGCCAACTTAGCGTGCGAAACTGGAGGCAGCTAGCCAGGGATCGAGCTGGCTGGAGAAGCTTGTTGACTGAGGCCCAGGTCCACCACGGACTGTAGCGCCACCTAAAGTAAGTAAGTAAGTAAGGTACCGAGCCATTTTCCCACGAATGTGGTTGGATACAAGCCACATTTGCTCCTGGACATGGTCAATGCACGTTTACGTGCCGCTGTGAACTATTACCCCTAGTTCATTGGTCAGGGGGCAAACCAACCGACTGTCGTCATTCCGAAAGCAATTTCTGCCAGATAACGTTGGCAAAATTCTTGTAGAAGATGCTATGGTTGCCGAGATTCTAGGGACTTGGCAAGCCCTGCAAAAGACGAGGAGTGTCAGCATCTTAATCACGCTCAGGGATGGCTTCATCGATTTAGGATGCTGCGCTCTTGTCTTCGGGAAGATTATGACGTTATATTTCACTCCTCAGTAAAATCTAAGCTGGCTGCTTAGCGTACCAACTGACCACACAGTGACCTAATAAGCCAAGATCAGGATCAAATACCAATGGTGTTGTTAATTATCAAAGCTCAGAGTTCGCTTAAAGTCGATCTGCTATCCAATTTGGTGCCGCTCTAAGCAAGCCAGTTTCAATTCTGGATTTGAAGAGAGATCTAATAGTAATGGAGTTTGTCAGAGGTTTGGGTAAAATGCTAAAACCAGAGCTCTGTCATCCATAAAAGCCACCACTTCTATCTGTAAGCCAGACACATTTTTGCTTAGTTTTTTAGGACCACATTTTGACATTACCAAGAAAATAGAAGTGTTTTACATATTTGAATATTGATTGGCTAATGCCAGTACAAATTAGTTAGAATCCATGCACCAATACACATACTTACTTATGGCATCTAAATGATGCCCCAAATTTTGCAATTGTGCAAATACTTCCTTATGACGTAACTGCAATCTCCTAAACTCCCATACGGTTCCATATGGTTCCATTCCATAATAGAAGGTATTCCTCAAATTCAAACTACACGTATTCTACCGGTGCTTACATAACAGCTACCGGGCTCAATGGATTCTCCCTTAAGGTAAGTGAAATTTGAATTCCAGATGAGAACATAGCATATTTTGGAGAAAATTTTCCTTATTTTTTTAAAAAACTTTCCACAAATAGATTTGTATTCAAATCATGCCAACTAAAGTATAAAAAAATAAAACAAACCGAAATACCGAGTAGAATTGTTTTCCCATGTGCGTTCTAGATACGAGTATCCGTATACTCGTATATGTATCTAGGTGGATGTAGGTATTTTTAGTTTTTGTTTAGTAAAACGTCCGTTTCAAAGGATATCCGTTTTGAAAAGCATTTTTGTTCTTTTCCAAAAGAGGATATGTAGATACTCATATATGTAGTTCTCAACTTGACTATGTTTGAATGAAAGTGCGCAGTTGGCTGAAGTATTTAAACAAAACCATTGCATGAATGTTATGACAATGGAATGGAAAATAGATCACGAATCTTTCACCTTTTGGTCAATTCCTTTCTGTCGTTTGTAATTAATAAAGAAAGGACGAGCAGTGATGAAATTCAAAAAATTTTTTGCCATAAGTTGCCACAGTTGCCACAGTTTAGATTTACTGGTAATGGCTTTGAAGAGGGCTACATTTTCTTAAAAATGATGAAGATGATCTAAGTAAATAGATACTGGTAGTATGTATGTACCTTAATTCTGAAGAAATCCTTCAACTGAAAGCCGTATGTGTAGTCAAATGCTGTGGTAGGTCAAGGACTTTGCTTATGTAAGTCCTTATAAATGCTTAGCTTGCTCAAAAGCGCGTGCCAGAATAAATTCACTACCAACGCTCTAGGCACTTTTAATTCAACCTAGTAAAGAAGGACAACCTTGGTAATACAGTCAGTAAAGATAGCCTGGATTCATGATTATGGACTTCGCATCGGGGCTAAAAATCTTGGTAGCAAGCAATGATGGTTTCCATTTCTCCAAACTGATCACATTACGATTAACATAATGCTAACATTGACTAAGACCACTGGCTTGCTGTGGGCCAGATACGAAAGTACTGTCGGAAAGTTAAACGTCAGAAGGCTACAATTATATCAAAACTGCAACCATACTGCCAATAATGTTCTTCATTTCGCCCAACACCACTGCGAAACCGGCGGTTTGAAGATAAACAGAAAGGATACAGAGAGTGCTGCATAAAATGAAAGGACGAACACTGTCTTTTCAGAAGCAGGAAAGACGTTTGGAAAATTCAGCAACAGATAGAAAGAAGATGCCAGGTCAGCAAGTTCGAGACGCAAGAACTCAAGAATGGAACCCTACCCGTAATGTAGCCTAGGGAAGCATTTATGAAGGCTAAGATAAAAAGAGAAGAGTGCCATAAGCATAAGAGAAGACCTTTTCCAAAATAATTTTCTTAGCTGTGGCAATGATCTGCAACTGCCACAGTGAAGGTATGACTGGGGCTGTACTTCAAGTAATCAAACAGTCCACAGTACTGGCCAATTGTTCAGCAGTCAACTGAGACTGGGATTGCATAAAGCCAAAAAAAAAGTCATTCATCCGTTATAAATATTTACAAGCAAATAATTGTTCACAACGAGAAAAAATTAGAATCTGCAGCGTGGAAATGGTTCGTTCGCTTTAGCTTTAGCAATTCCGATGTTAAATACAAGCCACGCTCTGGACGTTCAATATCAGCACTGCCAAAAAGCTGGATACAACAAGAAGTTCGATTAACTGAGAGCGAAAAACATAACAAACATCTCAGGGAGGTTTGATAAAACACCATGTACAAGGTGGCGCAAAATTGATCATCCTGTCGGAAGATGTTACAATTTTTGCAAATGGCGTCGTACATAAATCATATTTGACATTTGTGAACTAGACAGCTGCAGAATAAAAAACAGACAAGCAATGGAGCGCTATACTCCGCTGTCAAGCCATTCTCAATCTCAACAACGAAGAGGACAATTTTGTGTCGAAAATCATCAAGAGCGACGAGGCGCATTTTCACATAAGTGGTTACGTCAATAAGCAAAATCTTCGTTTCTTGGGCACTGAAAATCCACGTGTGATGCACGAAAAGCCATTGTGTGGTGCGGCGTTCACGCGAGTCGTAATTTTTGAGGACGCCATCGGGAACACGGTCAGTGTTACTGGCGAACGCTACAAGGCCATAATAAACGACTTCTTACTGCCGGAATCGGATGAGCGGGGCTTGGTGAACTTGTGGTTTTACCAAGACGATGCAACCGCACACACAGCACGAGCCACAATGGATATTGTGAAGGAAGCGTCTCCTGGTCGCGTTATCTTCCGTTTCGGCGATTTGGTATGGCCAGCAAGATCGCCCGATTTAACCATCTCAAACTTCTTTCTTTGGGGCTACTTAAAATCGCGGGCCAACAAGCCTCAGACAATCGCAGCCCTCAAGTTATCACCGGAAATGATGCGCAAAGTCATGGAAAATGAGATAAAACGGGCACAGTGTATCAACACTGGCGGCAGCCACTTGGCGGATATCATCTTCTCCACTTAACAGCACAAATTTTAAAGGTCCAAATAAAGATTTGCATCACTCAAAATCTTTTTTTAATTTAGCAAAAAAGTAATAAACAAAAATGATTAATTTTGGCCAACCTTGTACTTGAGCCATTTCTGAAACGATTCAGTGATGAAGAAAGCATGGTTAGCTAGGATCGACAGCGCAGTAGGTGATTTTGTGTGTGTGGTGGGACTAGAAGAAAATTGTCCGGCAACATTACAATGGAGTTTAAATGTGAGTGTGGTACAATTTTATCTAGAACGATGTTAAATGGATCACATGACAGTGTATCATCTTGCTTACAAGTATTTGTCGCTAAAAACTGAAGGCCTTGATCGTAATCCTGCATAGTCAAATGCGCTTAGCAGGAACGTCAACACTAGATATAGCTCAGGAGATGCTCTACTTTGCAAGTGATAAGTGTATCAAACTGGACTTCCTGGGAATATCTGGTCTAATATGAAACCGTGATGTATACTGATTTTTCCTGGCCTAATATCATACTGAAAGGGGATAGTTAGACTGTAGACGAAGTGTCTCAGCTATTCACATAATATCGTAGACAAAATTTGACATGCAATGTTAGTGCAGTTAATGTGGATCGCTTTTCTTTAGGACCGGATAAACAATGCTGCGGTTTCAGTTATTGAAAATACCTTCCTTTACCCAGTTTAAAGGCATGCGTTGGTGTATGCTCCTTTTTTAATTACAAATTGCTGCTTAATCCAAGTCCAGCAACTTTGTTAGCCTTAAGCTAAGAAATTGCTGCCCTATCTTTATCTTAGTTCGGGTGGAAGGAAATACTACAAGTTTTGGTCGCGCCTAGATGTCAGTAGTAAATACTTTCTGACCGCTTCCTTTTTGTATGTCAAATTTGACATTTGTGAAGTAGACATTATGTACAATTTTAACCACGAATTAGGGTTATTTAAACTTATTATGAAAATGTCTGATCTAGTGAAAAAATTTCAAGAATCTGAATTTCTCGGAGATCGAAAAAGGTCTGGGAGGCCAAACAGTAGTCGCTCTACTGAGAACATTGCTGCTGTATTACAAAAAGTCGCTACCGAACCTTCAACATCGATATCAAGATGTTCTCAGGCATTAGGCATTTATCTAGGGACTATTCGGCGTGTTTTAAATAAAATTTGTATTTGTATCCTTACAATATCCAATTTACACAAGAATTGAAGTTTACAGATCATAATTAGCGCATAACTTTCGTCAATTGGTTCTAACAACCAACGTCATGTTGGTTTTTCACGCAAAATTGTTGCATCTGAGGGGAAGAAAATCTACAAATACTCGTAATTTCAAAAAAATCATTTCAGCCACAAAAATATACGAGCAGGTACTGTTTGATGTGGTTTTCGGTCCATTTTTCTTCAAAGATATAAATGAAACAGCTTTTACTGTCAATGGAGACCGCCATAGATATATGATTGAAGATTTTGTTGTGGCCTTGAATCAAAAAAATAGACACAGACCATTTTCCATCCATTTTTAATGGATGTTTTTTTTCAAGAGTTGTTAATAGCCATCATACGAGGGCGGGTCAATAAGTCCGTGACTTTTGGATTAAAAAACAGATTTTTTGATAAAAAAATAATTTTATTTTTCAACGTAGTCTCCCTTGAGCTCTATACACTTTGTCCAACGCTTCTCCAATTTTTTTATCCCTTCCAAAAAAAATGATTTGTCGAGGTCCTCAAAATAGGCCTTTTTTTGCGAGATGACTTCATCATTGGAGTCAAATCTTTTTCCACCAAGCCATTTCTTCAGGTTTGGGAACAAGAAGTAGTCACTCGGAGCCAAATCTGGAGAATAGGGTGGATGAGGGAGCAATTCATAGCCCAATTCATGGATTTTTGCCATGGCAACTGCACATGTGTTTGTGGTCGACTGTGAGCAAACGCGGCACCCATCTTGCGGAAAGCTTTCTCATGCCCAAGTGATCATTCAAAATTGAAACCACTGAGCCATGCGAGATCCCTACGGCTTCCACAATCTCTCGCACTTTCAATCTTCGGTCGGCCAACACCATATCGTGAATTTTTTCGATTGTTTCGGGTGTAGAGACCTCAACTGGGCGTCCAGGACGTTCGGCATCTTCAGTGCTTGTACGGCCACAACGAAATTCAGTAAACCACTTTTTTACCATTGAAATCGATGGCGCAGAGTCCCCAGAGTATTTATCAAGCTTAGCCTTGGTCTCGGTAATGGTTTTTTTTCGCAAGAAATAATGCTTAATAAGCACACGAAATTCACTTTTTTCCATTTTCTCCTCAAATTAGTGAGTTGTCTGATAAAAATAGCTGTCAAACACAAACTAACTGACGCATCAAGTTTAATTTTTGACAGGAGTCAACTGACAGATGCCTGTTGACAGGAGCAGTGTTGCTGTTTCAGTAAAGAGGTCAGAAATTCAAAAAGTCACGGACTTATTGACCCGCCCTCGTATTATAAAATTAAAAATATCAGAAAAAATCTTAGTATTTACATCTAGGCGCGACTTCTGAAAGACCGTTTTTAAATGTACACGTCAAAACTACAAATTTCATCGAGCACACTGTCTAGGTATAAGAGTGATCTTCAAGTCTGTATAATTTAAAGTTATAAATCCGTCCAAGGAAACGATAAATTTTATACATACCTGATTAGCTGGATTCGACTGAAATTTAAATTCAAAAGAGAGCTGAAACAGAGAAAACAAATAAGGGAATATTACTCGTATAATGCTAACCATACAAAAGTCTTAGAAAATATAATATTTTTGTTTTAAAATTCATTAAGTATATTAAGCATAAGAAATTAAACTTGTTCGAGCCTTAACGCACAGTAAATCGTATTGAATAAGTGCATCATTACTCTGAACATTGTCAGGGGCTAGGAGAGGCATTATATGTAATCTACCACCCACCCCTGAAAACCACTATTTGGGCGAAAAAAAGTTAGAAATTCATTTATAAAGGGTGAGCCAACAGCTCGTGCCGAAGTTTTCATAAAATTAAGCACATTGAAGTCAATGTTGAATTTTATTGAGTAACTAGCTGTATCAGGCACGTGTTGCTACGCATATTAAAAAAAATCAAATTTAAAAAAAGTCAGCATATATGTATTGCATAAGAACACATTTATTTTTTGTTTTGTTTATTGAAGTGCTGTTTGATATACAATATTTGCTGTTATTGGTGCATATACGAATAAATCAGAAGGTTTTCCGACGCGTGAACAGGCCACATATAGTTGCCCATGAGAGAAACACGGAATTTCTCAATTCAGGCCGTATACAAAAAAAAAAAAAAATTTGTTATTTGCACTAACTTTATCTAATTACTAACCTAATGATCAAGTTATCCCACTCGCGACCGAAAACTACTCATAAATACCCTTTTTATGTCATCGCAGTGCCGATATCATATTGAAAGTAATTACTACCATACAAATTCCACTCTGGGCACTCAGTACCCGAGATATGGTTTTCGGGTCATTGTCTTTGCAGTTTTGTTATAATTAAAATAACAAATCAAACTTCTCAGGGATACATTTTTTTTTTACAATCCAGAACACTATTATCTATGTTTGTGTGGGTTGAATTGAAATCCGCTTTGGGCACTGAGTGCCCGAGATCACAAAATCTGAATCGAGTTATTTTTTTTTTTTTTTGATATTTAGAACAAATTAAAAATACACTGAATAGTAGATTTCGAAAAGTTTTGCTCTATATCTCGTCACTGGTGCTTACAATCGGAAAAATGCATTCACAAATTCATTCAATATTTCCAACAATTTTTTCCTACATTACTTCCACGTAAAATTCAAAGTTTTAATTGTTATTCTTAATTTTTGCAAAAATAGATCAAAAAATCAACATTTTCAATTGTAACTCATCAATCATATGCCCGATCAATACAATTGTGACTATTTATGAAGTTTTGCATGAAAAAAAAGGTACCGAAACCTTTTTCACAGAATTCTGAACAAAACTGCCAAAGAGATCAGTGCTCTATCTGTTACCATTTAAGAGTCAATAAAGGACAAACAAACAAATAAGCAAACATTGATTTTTATCTGTAGAAAAGAAGATAAAGTCCTTGGTCTATGGCAATTATGAATGGAACAAAACATCGTTTATATGACCACCACGGCTTCTGTTGTAGGGGAGCACCACTTGAAAGTCAAAATTATGGATGACTTTTTGAAGAATAAGTGGGTCAATGGTCGCAATTTCAGTTTGGATATTGTGAATCTTTGAAACGACAATTTTGTTTATTTACTCGTACGTACCCATCCATTCAAAAATGGGCTACATCGGAAAAGATCAAATTCGATGAAAAATTGTCCTGGCGATCCAACATCCAGTTAACAAATCGGTGACGTCGTAGATGTCTTCAATTCTTGTTCATCATCAAGCATCAAGTTCTAAAATGCCGTAAAATGACAAAAATGAGGCCCAATTGTTGACTACGACGACCAGTAAAGGTACCTGACTGGTTTTAATCACTTTCGTTCACAGTGGTGATGTTTTGGCGTTTACGTGCTGGCCAAGCATGCTGATATGGGGTTCGATCCGATGTCAGTTTCTCCACAACGCTTCACCATTGTACGAATTTCGGACTTCCTAGGGTGATTATATCAACCAAAAAATTTCACGAAATGTTACTTTGAACGACATCTGTCAAAAAGATCAACCTCATTGAATTAAGTAAATGATAGTAATTTTCACATCCATACCATTTGTTGGCTCACCCTTTACATTTAATCATATCAACCCCATGACTGAAGTACGGCGTCATGGAAGTAGATGCAAATATGTAGATACAATGACCGTCTGAGCACTTCTTTTTCACACCGGAGAAGTGATCCTGAGGCGAATAGAAATATTCGTATCCTAGCTCGATAGTTTCCACAGGCAACACATGTGATGCTTTGAAAAAAAAAAATTTATGAATCTTAAGATGACGTGTCGCCATCATGACCATTAAAATCTTCGTACTACAAAAGACCACATTTTTATGGCAACGTTAAACCGATGTCGAATATGTGGTTTTCAACATTCTTCCATTCAGGGAGACCTTTGTGATTTGGTATGAACGTAGAAATTTAAGAAAAAATTGAGAACGTCAGATTGCCATTCTATATGCATGTAGCTGGTTTGTTCCTGGTTTCGTAAGATATTGTGCCGAATATCATCTCTAAGTTGGCTAGACTCATTGTTGAAGACGATTCGAATTTCATCGTTTAACAAATCTGTCTATCTTTCAAAAATGTCTTGCTTTCAACGCTTTTCTACTTTTTTACATTGACGAAATAGTGAACACCGAAACTTGATAATACAGATACCAATCAATGCAAGAATGGCTTCAAAATCCTATGAACAAAGAGAAAGAGACAACCTTGCAAGGTATGTTAGGCAGCTTCAAAAGGCCGAATAAACGCAGACAAAGAAAATGTGAGACGGTAAAGGATTTAATTTTAAGTAAAACTGGTTAAAAAAGAGATGAAGAAAGCGGAAGTTAGCGATAGACATTAGAAGAAGTGCATACTCGAAATACAGGCAAGCGGCCTTATATTTTTAAGATTAATTCCCAACGAATGAATGATGACAAAGTTTGGTCCGAAATTAAGAATGCAAAGCCGCCGCAGCAGCCAGTTTTGAAGAAGACTGACAGCTGAATTGGGCATCGACAGAGCTTCAACCCGGCTTATTTTGTTGTTGGATTTGGGCCTATATTCGTATAAGAATGTGCTGATGCAAGAATTGAATTCGGACGACCATAGACAACGCGGTGAGTTCGCTAATTAGGTCCTAGAAATGTTGTCCGAAGACCCGGATTTTGGATAAAAAAAAAACATCTTCTCAGATGAGGCCCATTTTTGGCTAAGCGGCTATGTCAACAAGCAAAATTGCTGCTATTGGAGCGAATACAGTGCACAAGTGTTAGGCCAGGCATCGATGAGTCCACAAAGATTGACTGTTTGGTCCGGTTTATGGCATGGCGGCATCATTGGACCTTATTTTTCCCGAAATGACGAAGAAGACATCGTTACTGGCAATGGTCTCAGGTATAGAGCGATGTTAACCGACTTTCTGTGCTCAGAGCTCGATAACATCGCTTTATCCGAGCTGTGGTTCCAACAAGATGGCAATACATGCCATACAAGCGACGCAACGCTCAAAGTTGTAAACGATAAATTTGGCGACTGGGTCATGTCACGCCGAGCGTTCATCAATTGGCCCCGCGATCATGCGATTTACCATCACTGGGTTATTTTCTCGGGGGCTAATAATACCTAACGACTGTCCTGAAGTGAGAGTGATAGAAACTTATAGGATATGGTTGAGTTCGTAAGCGTATTCCGGAAATCAAATAATCAGGCTAGCGAAACGTACATGCTGGCAGCCTGGGATACTGATATTTTCGAAGATTACAAACCCCTTTTGGGGCAACCAAAAAAAATAAAACCCACACAAATGTTCACACTTTCTTAACATCTATCTAAAAATACTAATGACACCTTAAAACGCAAAGATATCGCAAGATTTGAAAGGTAAATACAAGAACTTCTTCATCAAGATGTCTTTATTTCTACCCATCAAATCCCTTGTCCTTGGAGAAATTAAATGTTCGATTAAACAACTGCGATACATCTTTAATATGGAAAAGCATGATCACATAACCGTCTTTACTAAGCAAATATGTAGCTGAGTGTTCACTGGATGCACTCTTATAATATTATATACAGACCAAAAAGGTGAGCACAAAAGAGCGGTTTAAAGTCATAACTGCTCAATGCAAAATAAACAGTTCAAAAGTGAAAAATAAAACAGGACCTACAACGGACACTTGTGGTACATCATTTATTTTGCAATTAAAAATCAGACTGCTGTAAACAACTGTGCTTACATAATAAAATGTCTTCTTCACTCATTTTCAAGTTCCAAAAATATTATCATTCTAAATGAAACCACCCTTAGTGCATACAAGCCATTCCAGACGTTCCACATCCTTCTAATTTTGTGAAGTCTCATGAAAAGTTATATTAAAAGTCGTTCTTCCAAGTCGGTTAAATCCATCCATAAGTCTTCGGGATCACACTAAACGTAGTCCAAACATTTCCAATAACATCTTAATGAAACTCATACACCATCTAAGAGTCACAGTTGCAGTTGCATTCGCAATCAGAATCACAGTCGCCGTAGTCATACCATATCTAAGGAATAAGAATAAGAAACCAAGAAAGCGTTCATCACAATGGTAAGATGGAATTTTCTTCAAAACGACTGTGGTACAGTGCTCCAACATTTTATGTGAAACCTCAAGCATTTCTCTGTAAATTGAAATTGGAAAGGAATCATGACACCAAGTATTTTGCAACAGCGCAGCACCCGCTTCACCACCAGTACCAGCCATAATTTCGTGGAGAAATTTTAATAAAGTTTCATAGGTTCCATCCACTGTAAGCTGCAGTTCGGATGCTTATGCTGACGCTGCATTCATCCGTACGAAGGATATCCAATCCTGCTCTATCCAGAAAGAAATACGATTTTTTGTTGGTTTCACTTTCTTTTCAACTTTCAAGTTTCTATTCAGTGGTGCAGTCCTTCGCTAGGGTGGTTAGAATGGTCAACTCACCCCCTCCCTGGCAATCGTTTATGCCCGCATTTCTTTTTATAAGAAATTATTTTTTGATTTTTTTTTGCTTAAACTTCTCTGCTGCGGTTGTCTGGAATCCTTTAGAACTCATCACCCTACGGCTGTAGGTTGCTTTACAAATAGATGAATACGGATACGGAGATGGAATATTGTACATGATTTTTATAACTACAAAGTTTGGTGGGTCGGGGATCAAGAAGGCCGTTCGCTGGATTTTTATGGTCTGCTATTTTTCGCCAATTTGATGAATCCGAAAAGATTATTTGAACTACCATTCCATTTGCGGGTGGGCGGAAGCACTCAAATGGGTTACAGCAGTCAGACAGTGAAGACCAGTAGCACTTTATGGCTAACCCGGGATATACCTATATATACGAGTACTTTGTTGTTTGCTGGTGGAATCAGTAAAACTCCTGGAATAGGCGGCTCAGAAGTGGATTCTATTTTATTTTCACCTCTACCTGAGGGTCTAGACGAGATGTCGTGATTATGGTGTAGGGTATAGGGTGTAGCGGTGGCGGTAGTGTTGGCATTCATGGTGGCGGCTGGGATAGTTGAAGACACAACTTTATCTACTATTCGTTGTTGAGATGGCAGAATGGCAAAGTGTAGGTGCGGTAGCAGAAGCCAAAAGCTTCGCTAGATAGAGGTAGAAGAGAAAATGGAAAATGAAATATATTCCCGATACGTGTACGGTTTACAAATGTAATAAGTCAGAGTTCATTGTCGGTACGTGTTTCACGGAAAGGAAATATGCGGAACCTTTACCCGATAAGCGGAATTGATTTATGGAATCATGATTCGTTTGAATCGGGCTGTGGATGTACGAGTAGATGCAGGTTGATGCTCTCGCCAGATAATCAAAATAAATGCAGTTACTTTTTCGTGAAATATTCTACTCGTATATGAGAGCAGAGTTGCAAGTTTTAATCATAAAGCGAGGCATTATGTGTGAGGACGTTGTACCAAATCAAATTACTTAGAAAGCCATAAAGTTAGAGTTTGGTCTGATGTATTGCTGAAAAGACAACTTTTTAGACGGCGAAGTAATACAAATAACTTGGGCTTAGTGCCTTGGAAAATTTTCTAAAATATTTCTTAGGAGTTTCTAATACTGAGACGGTAAAAGTTTGACTTACAGATTTCTCAGGCTCTACGGGACTTAATTTTTTGATGGCCTCCTTCAGGGTTTTGGTCGAGTTCGCTTAAGGCATATCAATTCATTGTGTATGTGGATAGCTCTACATACCTTGCAACGGTGTTCGAAAACTTTTTGCGCTTGCATGCTTTCAACGAATCAAGGAACTCAACGTTGTCCACCAAGTAATAAACTTCTGTTTCTTCCCTTTGATTATAAGTGAAAACACTGTAGCATTTGTGTCCATCAGGCGGAAGGTTTTTCTACAATTCTTGATCATATCGCTCCGTCAAGTGATCGTTCTCAAATTGTGTGCTGCAAAAGTGGAGAGATGAGACTGGGATGACTAGAAATGCCAGCGCTATTTTGGTGATCTAAGAGCCGGCTCTAATACTATTTTATCTTCTGAACTGCGATCTCTAGGATCGCACCGTTCTTTGTATTGAGAGCGGGACTTCGGTAGGCAAAGTCTTTGACTATCTTTAAGTGTTCTTTTCTGTTTTGACGGGATCTGGATTACGTTGCTTATGTACATCAGTCTGCCCTTGTACACTGGCAAACCCATCTGCGTTGCTTCTGCTTCAATATTTAATCAGGACCGATCCTTATGGTGCAACGAGTTTTTCTTCCGGTCAACTTGCAGACTAATTTAGAAGGACTTGGCTTGGTATTGATTTCTCCGGCCTTAAAACCGAAATGCCTTGACGACCTAAGATCTACTACCACTGACCAGGACCAGGAGATTTAAGGCGATTACAGAAAATATTGATGTTCCTATCGTTACGGCGAGCAATAGGGGCTCCTTTCTTCAAGAACGTACACAAAATCCTGAGGTTCCCGTCGGTTGATATTCTATTGTTCAGTCATATTTTAAGGGAGAATTGATGTTTGCCATCCCCCGTTGAACAGTTTGGCAGTAAGGCCCTTAATATCGGCAGCTTTCTTTGACCTAAGCTAGGATATATTGCATAGCTGATAGCGGTTTATTGAATTTTAGAGCCGCTTAACAGTCTGCAGAAAGGGTCATCTCATATCCTCTTTATTGCGTGCGAATCTGCCATTTAACTGGATTCCCTACTTCGTTCTTGAAGGCTTCTATTTGTGCTTTTTTGGCCTGGTGTTTTCTTTCTACCTTTTGGTTAAATTTTTTGCCCGGTATTTGTTTTTTAGAAGGTGCTCATACTTCTTCCTTTGTTTTTTGTAAACGTCTTCCTTTCTAGTGCCACTCAATATGCTTTTCCTTTCTCGGCATTCAACGCCAACAACAAGTTTTCTTGGCCAGTCCAGTCTTTCCAATGGTTTTTGGGACAAGGTGCTGACGGCACAGATCCTCGAACGAGATAAAGAGAAACTGAATTGGCAATGGCCCTGTAGTCACAAGCATTCTGATGGCAAACTTGGCGTTAATACAAACACGTCCATAGCTGAGATCGATTAAGGCCCTTAATAGAAGCTATATAATCCAGGTTTGCCATACATACGCATGGCTCATACTTTTAATGGCTCTGAAACTCGCCGTGAATCAGTGTCCATATTGCTATTTTTTGGTGTATATCCTAGGAACTTAACCCAGAACATATGACATACAAGTGAATGGTCTTAACCACTCGACCACGCCATGAATAGCGCATAATATTTGCAATTGAATCAAATTTTACAAATTTTGGGTGGTGTTTGGTTAGATTTCGTAAGAGAGTGGTCCTCACTTGAACATGTAGTCTAAGTTGAAAGACATAGAACCTCAGCATTGTTTGACCGAACGTCATGACAGAAGACTCTCTGAACTGCGCCAATTAAAGAGGTACATTCTTCTTATCATCGCATACAACATCTTATCTGCTGTTTTGTGTGAATGACTGAAGCCCTACGTCAACAAACTGATAGGTCCATATAAATGTGGCTTCAGGCCATCGATATAATATATACGGTAGATCTTGGAGAAAACTCATGAGCTTCAGACCGATACACACCCTACTTATCGATTTCAAGACGAGCTATACAGAGCAATGTCTAGTGCTAGTATCCCTGCCAAACTTGACCATCTGTGCAAGATGCCAATGGATAATGCACGCTGCTCCATCAACGTCGGTAAAGATCCCACCGAAACCTTTGATGTCAAAAAAAAAGATTTGGACGAGGCGATACGTTGTCATACGAGTTCTTTAACATCATTCTTGAAAAAATAATGCAAAACTCACGCGCAAGCACAGTGTTTCAAAATCCGTTCAATTACTCGCATACGCCGATGAAACTGACATTATCGGAAGAAAGCAGCGTGATGTCAGTAGCGCTTTTGTAAGTATTGAGACGGATGCGGCCAAAATGGATTTAGCGAAAATGGATTGGAGAGCAAAACCAAGTATATGCTGTCAAACAACAAGGACACTCAACACCGACGTCTCGGGCAAGACGTCACCTTCGACAGGTATAAATTTTGAGGTAGTTAAGAGTTTGTCTATCTAGGCTCCGCTATGGATGCCGACAACGACACCAGCGCTGAGATCAATCGAAGAATAACTCTTGCCAATCTCTGCTTCTTTGGGCAAAGAAGGCAATTGTCTAGGAAGGCGCTCTCTTGAACAAAAAAAGTTACCGTATATAAGACCTTAATAATCGCAGTCCTGCTCTATGGCGCATGACCTTCATCAAAAATCAAAGATGGCGCTGTACGCTGGTTTGAGAAGAAAATTCTTTGAGTTCCGGTCCGAAAAGTCTTCGAATCCGCCTCCGCAGAACAGCACAATAGAGGAAGACCGAGACTCAGGTGGTGCACGCAAGCGGAAGGGGATCTCAGCTAACTTAGCGTCCGAAATTGGAGGTAGCTAGCTAGCAAGAGAACGAGCTAGCTTGAGACTTTTCGACTGAGACGTACGTCGAAAATTTTATTTATGCCATCAGCCTATTGTGATTCACACGGTTATGCAATAAACAGATTCAACGAGCTTGAGTTGTTGACCCCACATTGAACCTTCAGATTGTTAGTTGAGTTCGAGTGACTTAAGATAGGTACTCCCATAGAAAAGCCGACCGTTTTGTGGAGAATGACAGTCAGAGGACTTATGATACTGAAGACCTGCCTCGGGACGGACTTTCTTCCGATACAAATTTGGCTAGTCTAACTAGCAGTCATATGGGATAGTTTTATCTTCTCTTCGTATCGGCAAGTCTGATTAAAATTGTGGCTGTTGTCGACCGGCTTAAATGTAATTTAGGCTCTTAGTTTTTGGTTGGTTCCTTTTAACACTCCAATCAATACATTGGCCATATTTTTGTTGGTTCTGTCATCTTAAAACATGCATCGGCATCTAGTAGTGGGACTAAGAAGAGGGAATACACCTTTCTGGGAGTACTTTGTTGTATTTTTAGTATTTCCATACCGAGATTCCCTTCGAGCTTAACCTGGCACAATACAATCCATCTTACTTACAGATTTGATGATCTGGAGAATTTTTTAAAAATTTGTGATGTCGAAAACGTTTACTGACGACAATGATGATTGCTTTTTGCTCTGCCGATTACCGATTACTTTTTTGACCATTGAGCCAAAGAGGGACTACTTGTCGACCTTGGTCAATAATAATTTAATGCCACACTTTCGATACCTCGACGTGTATATCTTTTTGGAAGCTCGTAGGATGTGAGTATAAATAACCCCGTGAAAGCAATAACAAAGTGGAAAGGGAATCATTCCCCCCATTGCCTAGGATCAACAGAAATCATTGTAAAGATTCTTCATAGAGAAGCACTGAGTCATTTCGTGAACCAACCCGTTATTCCAATTTCGGCCAAGTCATATTTACTAAATCATAACCAAAGTCCTTTTTAGGAAAACCTAAAAAAGTAATTACCGAAAACTTACCCTTAAGAACCCTTACCTGTATTTCCAAGAATCCAAAATAGAACCATAACAGGCAGTAGGTTTGATACGGCCTAACTTATTGAAAGTAAAGCTCCACTACTCCAACTCATTCTCTTTGGTAAAATATTCAAACAAAGAAACAAAAAAAAAGTAACTCTATACTCAGTGGAGAAGCCTTACTCGACTATCCTACTGCCAGTCCACTTTTAAAATGACCAACTTTGAAAAAGTCCATTGAAGCAAAGTTAAACATCCTTTAGAGACTCCTTTTAGCCCAACGACCTAAGAGGTAACCCTTTCATAACAAAAACAAAACCATCATCCACCCCATTCTCAGGGTAGTTTCGTCTAAGGACCAAAGTACGTCAACTTGAACGCACAAGAGGCCATAAATATGTACCTAACTCCTACGTCCTACAGTACCCTAATTAAATACACTGGCAAGTGTAGTGGGCGCGCAGGATAACTCGTCAAAACACCTTCGTGCAAAACAAAAACAAGTCAAACTCCGTCGCTCTCTGCATCGAACACCACAGAAAGTTCCAGAGAAAACAATTTTTAAACAGCCCACGAGATAGAGAGAGAGTGAGTGAGAAGTGAAGATGTTTTGTGTGGATGTCAAGAAATTGTTGCCCAAAAACGTTGAAGTTTCCTCTAAAGGGTTCTTTGCATTCAGAGTAGTAGTAGTACAGGAGTCGCCTTTAAGGATTCCTCAGGGTAGTGTACATTTTTATTTCTTATTTTAATAGTTGTTAAGATGTCAAGTTTGTGCCGCCGCAAGTCCTTTTGGCTCAATGGTCCTTTAGGCAGCAGCCACCGTACACAACTGTTATGCTTGGCATGAAGAACTGCAAGAATTGGAGAACTAAAGACCAAGATTTGAATCGGGAAGAGAAGGCAAAACAAAATTAAACAAGTGTTAAGAGAGAACAAAAAGAAGAAAAAAACAATTTTCAAGCTTCTTGAGGTTAAGGCATTCAAAACAGGAATATGGCACTACTAGCCTACCCTCATCCTCAATCCCAAGTACATTCAACGACTCCCTACATCCACTCCCCATCATAAGGGATTAACACTCCCTTAAGTCTTGTTGTTTCGTCTCGACGTCGGTTTCCCCAATCGATAACAAGTGCCTACCAACGGATACTTGCTCCTCAAGGCTCTGGGAAATGGCAGTCTTCCAGGACTAATTGATTGTTTCGTGGTTTCGAAATTAATTTTCTTTTGATGCAAAAGTGTGGTACGCCCGAATTAATTTCGATAGAAAACGTAAAACCAAGGCCAGAGAAGGGTTGTGGTGGTAAATGGTTGGCCATTCTATGTTTTATTGAAATTTCATCGATGGACTAAAGTTACTTTTAAAAGAAGCATCCCTAACCATCGAGTTATTCATAAATTGTCTTTTGGAAACTCTAGAATGAGGAATAAACTACGAAACATGAAAATGAATTAATGTTTGAAGGTCTGGAGAAACTTATATGTCTTGAAAGGAGACGCACAAAGGGTGGACTTTAAACATTGAGAGCTTCCGATGCAACGTGCAAACTCAAAGGAAATTTGTTACTCAGAATAAACCTTGAATACTTTCTTTACTAACTTATTGATGTGGCGCTACAGACTGGTGTGATTCCGAAGTACAATTAGTACTTTGCATGCTGTGCGGATGTTTAAGCGCTACTGTATATGTCAATGCAGGATGCAACAAGATTTAGCCTGCTTAATTTGCAAGACAAAGCGCAATCCTCTAAGGCTATATAGGTGAGCGAACAAGGTATGGAAATCCCACATGATCACCCGTAGACTCACTACTTGATATAGTCACAAACTGTCTGCTCAGATGAAGTTTCGAGGAGCACGTAAAGCCCAGCAATGTCAGAGCTGGAAGGAAACAATTTTCTTGATCCAGAAATGAAGCATTTGACATCAATGGTGGCTAATGGAGATAATGGTGGATTACTCCTTAGTGGGCCAACAGCAACACTCCCATCCCCGAACGTACCTAGGTATAACTGGTTTCGGTGCAACCGACCCTTCGTCGTAGGGGTATCGAAACTTGAAATATCCCTCCAGATTGGGGCGTGCCGCCAAAGTAACTGCCCGGCAATGGAAAAAAGGCGAAAGTTACCAAGCACAGACAAGCCTCGGATATTGAAAGAAAAAAACAAACTTCGGGTATCCACGTGGAATGTTAGGTCTCTTAAGAGACCACGTGCAGCCGAACAACTAGCGGAAGCCCTAGACTGTTGCAAATCTGCCATTCAAGATATGCAATGGGATGTGCCGGACAGACTTAAACAAATAGTTTTGAGTTTCCGGTATGTTTGCGAGTACCTCGTAGTAATCCGTATCAAGGCTTAATTTGCCAATATTATCTTTATATCCACGCACTCCCGGATGACGACTCCGAAGTCAACTTCTACAAGCTCTTGAATAAAACTTACGAGCAATACACAAGGTTAGGTTAGGTTAGGCAAAAACCTTATCAATCTCCCTGGTACTACACCCAATTTCTTTACAAAAGCCAAAAAGGCTTTTGAAATCCGTGTCGTTTATCTCCTCTAAGTTTTCAAAAAAATAAATTTTCAAAGAATTTCCTTCGGCTAAGCGATATTGCGTATCGCCACAGAATCTACAAATGTCCGTATCTGTCATTTCGAGTCCCTTTGCGTGTTTCAGCAGAAGACAGTGTCCAGTCAGGATTTATTTTAACGCCCTTAACTAATCCCTGTTCAGTTTAATTAACGCTCTTGATCTGGCCATAGAGCCTTGGATACCCTATGTCCTTCAAGATTCGACCACCTTATGTTGGCATTCTTTATGGTCTTTTCCTCGTACAGCCAGAACCTCTGATTGGATGACACTACTTGTGTCCGGTAGCCTTACGGACACTCTTGGTTCTGGGTCTTCTGAGAAGATACCAGATCCTTCTTCTGTTTTCGAACCATCTGTGAGAATTGCAATTTCATTTGGCCTGATTACTGCATTTTCTTGCCAGTCCTTCCCCTCCGGATATATTGTATCATACGTTATTTCATCCGTTAAAATAAGATTGCCTGGCAGTAGCTCCACCAAGATCGCGCCGCGGTCTTAGGTGCAGAAAGGTGTCTAATGCTGCCGTAGGGGTGTTACGGAGCACACCTGTAATAGCTATGGAAGCCATTCTTTGAACCGCCGCTAATTTTCCGTAGATCGTTTCCTTATTTGTTGCTTTCCACCATGCTTGTGCGCCATATGTACTATAAGTATGGGTTTCACCACCACCGTATATAACTAATACACCATAGCAGGTTTTAGACCCCAAATTTTTCATACAGTTCATGCATATGGTATGGCTTTCTGATTCTCTCCGCTACGTTGAGATTCCAGCATAGTTTTTTGCCCAGAATAACACCCAAATACTTCCCGCTGTCCGAAAGGGACAGATCCACTCCGTTGAAGCAATGCCCTATTTAAATGCAAAGCTAGGAAGAGAGGCCATAATAGGTAGCAGTATTCAGACTAATCGACTTTGCGGCGGGCGAAAAATTGTCGTAACCAGCACGCGGTTCCCACATTTCGATATTCACAAGGGGACTTGGAGAACGCCCGAACCGTCAGCCATATCGATAACATTGCTTTGACTAGCATTCCCTCGTTTTAGCTAAAAACAAACGGTTGCAGATGATATTGCGAAAAGCGCAAATGCAAGCTAATGTTGTGAGGAATTTCGACGTCAGACGACGAAATCCTACTCCAATCGGGCCTGTCTTAATCACTTCAAAGACCCACTACTGCCAGCATCAAGCATAAAAGACCAGTGGGAACCCTGTCAAAAATCTATTAGAAATGCCGCTTCTTATGTGCTGGGCTTCATTTGACCACCACAACGACACCTCTGATTTGAAGACGATTGCTGGTTAGCAAGATATACTACCTTGATCAGAAAGTTCCCGGAATAAGCACAGTGTGGCGCTCCCATTGTTCCGATTTGAGTTCTGTTTTTTTTTTAAAAGATGGTACATCTGTTGTTGGGATGGCAACGATTAGTATGAGGCCTCATAGAAGTAGTATCTTCCGAGAGGTGCTGGTTCTTTAAATAACGAGAATGAGCCTCTGCAGCCGAACATCTTGCAGCTCTGTTAATAAATCCTACTTCACGCCTCCCCGTGGCGCCATCTGGGAATCTCACTGAGATTGAGAAGTGAAGGGGGCAAATGGCGAGTTTCCTGCGTCATAAACCAGGATTAGTTTCGGAAAAACAAAACAAGACCTTATCCGGGCTACGCCGACAAATTTGGAGCTCAGGCCGGTAAGGATTTCCAGGACTTAGTCAGGGTCTTGGAAAAGAGATGGTGGCGGACGAGCCCTATATGGGCCAACGGCAGCGCTCACATCCCGGAACTGGTTACTGGCTTCGGTGTAACCGACCCCTCGTCCTAGGGGCATTGAAAATGAAACTGGTCCTCCAGGTTGGGGGTTGTGCGCCGGGGTAACTGCCCGGCCATTTAAGAAAACATAACCTACGAAGCGTCAACAAGACTCGGATATGGACGGATTTACTGTTGACAACCCACGCAAACGATTTAAGGACAAAAAGCTTCGGATAAGCACGTGAAATGTTAGATCCCGGAGAAGACCACGTGCAGCCGAGCAACTAGTGGAGGCCTTAGACTGCTGCAAAGCAGACATAATCGCCATTCAAGAAATGCGATGGGATGAGTCGGACAAAATGAAGATGAAAAACTGGGATATCTGCTACGGCAATTGCTATTGACGGCAAAAGCAGCGCTTATTTGGATGCGGATTTGTTGTCGGAGGCAGACTAAGACAAGAAGTCCTCAGCTTCCGGCATGTGAGCGAGCTCCTCGTAGCAGTCCGCATTAAGGATAAATTCGTCAACACTAGCCTTATATGCGCGCATGACCCCACAGAGGAGAAAGATGACGACACCAAGGATGCCTTCTATGAGCTCCTTAACAAGACCTACGAGCAATGCCCTAGCTATGACATTAAAATTGTCCTCGGTGATTTAAATGCAAGGTTCGGAAGAGAGGGTATCTTTGGTGGAACAATCGGAAAATATAGCCTGCACAACATCACCTCCGATAACGGATTCAGGCTAATCGACTTTGCGGCGGGGCGAAACATTGTCGTAGCTAGCACTCGGTTTCCACATCTCGATATTCACAAGGGGACTTGGAGAACTTCTGACCAATCAACAGTCAACCAGAATTGATCACATTGGAGATCGACGCAAGACACTCCTCCAGTATTATGGATCTCCGTACGTTCCGAGGAGCCAACATCGACTCGGACCATTACCTTGCTGTAACCAAGGTACGATTGCGGATATCCCAAACTACGCCAAGACAAACTAATACTGTGAGAAAATTCGACGTCAGGCAGCTAAAATGGCAAGAGATCGCCAAGCCCTTTTCCGATCGAGTGTCTCTTAATCTCTTAAGAGGTCCAATGCCGTCAGCATCAAGCATCGAAGACCAATGGAAACACTGCCAAAACGCCATCAGAGAAGCCGCTTCTGATGTGCTGGGTTTCACTCGTCCACCACAACGAAACCCCTGGTTCGATAATGAATGCCGGCAAGCACATGCAGCTAAGCAAGATGCATATAACGCGGCGCTGCTTAGAAAGACCAGAGCTGCTCATGAGCTCTATGAGCGAAAGTGGAGAGACGAACACCGGCTTCTCAGGAGGAAGAAGAAAGAGCATGAGAAGCGCGCGATCGAGGAAATTGAGAGATGCTACTCCAGGAATGAGGTTCGGAAGTTTTACCAAAAGGTAAAAATAACATGCCGCGGCAACAAACCCCGAACCGAAGCCTGTAGAGATGAACAAGGGAACATCGTAGTAGAATCGCAGTCGATGCTGAGGATTTGGAAAGACCATTTCTGCAGACTTTATAACGGCGATGACGGACCAAATACCGCTGTCAGGCAGAATCAACCTTTCAACTTGGACGATGATGACCAACAATTTCGTCCACCCGACCTGGATGAAGTGAAGATAGCCATATCGAAGCTTAAGTCCAACAAAGCTGCTGGAGCGGATGGCCTGATTGCCGAGCTCTTCAAAGCGGCAGGCGATGACTTGGTAAGGAGCATACACCAACTCATCTGTAAAATATGGTCTGACGAAAGTATCCCCGATGAATGGAACCTCAGCATTGTTTGTCCGATTCCCAAGAAAGGAGACTTCTGAACTGCGGCAACTACAGAGGCATCAGTCTCCTTAACATCGCATATAAGATCTTATCCGCCATATTGTGTGAACGCCTAAAGTCGTTCGTCAGCAACCTGATAGGTCCATATCAATGTGGCTTCAGGCCAAGAATGTCCACCACACACCAGATATTCACACTACGGCAGATCTTGGAGAAGACCCATGAGCTTCGGATCGATACCCCCCACTTATTCATCGATTTTAAGGCCGCGTATGACAGCATCTATAGAGACGAGCTATATAGAGCAATGTCTAGTTTTGGCATCCCTGCCAAACTCGTCCGTCTGTGCAGGATGACGATGGAGAAGGCACGCTGCTCCATCAAGGTCGGTAAAGATCTCACCGAGACCTTTGATGTCCAGAAATTATTTAGACAAGACGATGCTGTCATGCGATTTTTTCAACATCGTACTTGAAAGAATAGTGCAAAACTCACGAGCAAACACAAGAGGCACAATCTTTCAAAAGTCTGTTTTATTACTCGATACGCCGATAAGGTCAATATCGATAGAAAACACCGACTTCTTGGACAGAACGTCACCCTTGACAGGCAATGGAAGAGTCAAGCCCTCTCCCGAATTACAAATGTGACCCTATAAGATCCTAATAATCCCAGTCCTGCTCTATGGCGCAGAGGCATCCATCAAAAATGGATGAGGTTGTTCTTGGTTGCTTTGAGAGGAAAATTTTTCTAGTGATTTTCAGTCCCATCGGCCTAGACGGTGAGTGGAGAAGGAGATACAACGAGAAAATCGATGGACTGTACAGCGACATCGACTCACAGAAGAGAGAAAGTCCAACGACTGAGACGGCTGGGTTTATAGCAGATAGACACTAAAGCTCCGCTCCCAAAAGTCTTCAAATCCGCTCCTAAGGGAGAGCAAAGTAGAGGGAGACTGCGATTCAGGTAGCACACGTTATTCGTAACAGATCTCAGTCAACTTAGAGTACAAAACTGGAGGCAGCTAGGCAAGGATCGAGCTGGCTGGAGACCCACGTGGACTGTATTAACAAGCTGTGAACAATTTTTTAAAAGCAGAAACCTTTTCCGGCATGATCTCTGACAGAGAGAGCCTAGTAGATTGGTACTAGTCAAGCAAGTATTCAAAGTAATTATTGAGCGAATGGAACACCAACTTTAAGGGCTTCACTCGAGGAGTTTATCTGACTGGTTTTGATAAAATTATATCTTCATTAGACTTAATCCATGGAGCCTGAATTCAAACTCAACACCTTAACTAAGCAATGAACTGTGTACATTCAGCAAAGGATAACTAGAGCTGTCTTTGGCTGCCCACCTCATTATTAAAAACAAGCATCTCAGGATAACCAGCAGAGAGGTTAAAGTGTTCCTTATAACTGAAAAGTATCATCTCCGATGAAGACAGGAATAAGTTAGATAAAGCCAACCGATATAGCAGAATCTATGTTCAGTATTTTGTCCAAAAAATGGGTAGCCAAACGGATCAAGATAAGGGTTTTCCGCTCGTGGATTGATCACGTGCTGCTATGTGGGTATAGCACCTGAAAATGTCCAGTATCACAAGCAACAACAATCTGTATACATAGGCACTGTATCGGACATTTTTACTACAAGGCGATACCTCCCTTGCTTGTCTTGCTATGGAATTCAATCTGTCAATCTAGGATTGGAGAATAGGCTTTTGACCGGAACACAAATGACGTAAGGAAGTCGAACAAGAGCCACATCGACTGGAAAGAAGCTAGCGATAACCAAGATACATCTACGAAAACCGTAAGTGTTGCCACGTTTTTGGTGCACGTCTTAAGGAGACTTTGGACAAAGGTAAAAGTTAGCTCTAAGTTATATTAGTCCTAGAATACAGACAGTGGTCTGTTGATACCTATCTCGCTTAAAGAGAAATCGAACTTAAACAGTCATTGGATCTGTCTATGGCACTATCAAAGTTTCAAAATTTATTACAAGCAATCCGAGATGAGTTTTCATTAGAACATCCTACCACACTTTGGCCGAATCTATCTATATAATCATATTTCTTACTCATAGTACAGATCTGTTTTGATAAATACCCTCAGACTGAAGGAAAAAATGGTAAAATCATTATTTTGACAAAGTCAATTACATTATTACCAGGATCTCGGAGGAGTCCCTACCATTCAATGGAAGTACGAGTATTTTAGTTGCGAAAGGAACAAGGAGCAAAAACCCATACAACCTCCTCAATTTATGGCAAATCAATCACATGCTCACACAGCTTATGGACATTCTCTCGGATTCGTTTATCATTCTCTAAGGCTAAAACCCTTTTTACCTTATTCATGCCGTAACCTCGTCCAATCCTTATAAATGACCACATTTGTTTCACTGCCAGCAAATCCAGGAGTTTGTCCTTAGGTCTTAACAGAGAAAAATATCCAGAATTGAAATGAAAATGTCCTCATATGTTGCCAAATGTGTGTTAATGACCTTTCGTCGGATATTTTACGGTCTTTCATATACCTACTCCTACTCGTATATATACTCGTAATAGAATCGTTCTCTAGTCCGGCCTCTCAAAGGAAAAAAGCATAGAAGGAAAATATCCTTAATCTCCTCCTTCTAATTCAACGTGAATCAACATCCCATTTATTGCGCTCAGGCTTTAGTGTCATTGCCTTAGCCTCTGTTTCTGTTTCTGCCTCTACCGCTGCCTCTGTCTCTGGGTTTGGCTCTGGCTCTGACTTTGGCATTGGCCAAGGAGAATACAGAGAATGAGATCCTATCCGATTTCACAAAAGCCATTTATAAAGTGGATTTCCTTTTCGTATAGGACTGACTCCAAGGACACACATAGAATCCTACTATACTTTTTCTCCTGTAAGAATCCATCCAAGAGCTACGGTATTCTTTTATCCTTTCCTTTCTGTTTTTTTTTTTTTTTATATTTTTGTGCCTTCTCGTGTCCTCTGTGTAATTCAATTAGAAGCCTCTGGCCTGAATACAAATTGATGTGGACCAGGCGAGAGAATTTTATTTGTTAGCGAAGGACTTGAGCTGGTTCTGGTAGGAGTTTCTATTCTCCAATAGGGAGTTTAACAAAAGGACAAAGTGCAAAATATCCACTGTCAACATGTGCAGGATTAAATCCAAATGCACACGTAGGGTCCTTCCATTGTGGAATCATTTGTTCGATAGTACATGGATAATCCGCTTGAATTTTTATTTTTTTTATTTTTCATTTTTCAAATCGTAATCTAGAGGTGGACATTCCCTTTTGCAGGATAGGAGAACCGAATCCCTTCGAAGACTTCCAAGCGCAATTGAGTGAAATTCAATTTGAAGGACTTCATCAATACAGACAAGTTAGAGTCCAAGAAGAAGTCCTTTATCCAACACCATTTCACGCAAAGAAAAATTATTGAATTCACTGAAACCTACTCATGTCCTACACAGTGAAAAGGTTTTTATTTGTTGCGCGTCCTGATTTTAGCTCTCTCTGATGGTGTGCTCCTGTTTAATTCTAAACCTCTCATGTGCTTCGCCTTGATTTTTCTTCAAGCTAATTGCGAAAATTAATTAATGAATACTCTCGACCAGAATAGTAGGAGACTTCAAGCAGCTTGGTTTGGGATGTGTTCCTCCGGGAATCGCATTGAGGTTTTGGCTTTCGAGTTCATGCATTGGTGTGCATTGTATTCAGAGCAATGGCCTTCCGGTAGAGGGGACGGTATTCCATTTTGACATTTAAATTCCGCAGGAGAGCATGAGCTAATTGCGCAGTCTTTTGTGTGGCAATTACGTGTATTGTGTCCTGCAAGTAGAATGAGATTGATATGTGGTTGCACGAACAGGCGATAGTGTGGTTTCAAAATTGGAAGGTTGTGGTTGGGCTAATGAAGTAAACGCAATTAAGGCCGTTTAATAAGGTGGTGGAATCCAATGGACGGGGGTATTAAAGCCATCGCGTGACCGTGTTTAAATGGAAAGTTTCTGTAATTTAAAATTGGAATGACACAACTTTTATGTAGGAAAATGGGTTATCGCTCTTTCCACCTACGGTTCAGACAGAGTGTTTAATCTAATGTTATCAAATTCCACCTGCCGCTCTAGAAACAACAAATGTGAAAACGAAGACATCCATCTTGTAGACCCCCGAAGTCGCGGAACTAGGATCGACATGCCAGTGAATGAGGAAAACTTACCAGCGTTCTCGGACTCGGAATGATGGTGACCAGCAAGGGCAATGCACATCGAGAAGCCAGAAACCAGTTTAAAAAACAACTTATTAACGGTCAATGAGACTTAAAGGCCCCGCATGCAATCATACGCCCGGTATTCTTGCAACCCTACTTCCTCGCCAAGAGAGTAGGATACTGCTTGGTCAAATTAATTATGACAGTACTCCTATTCTTTTGATTATACAAAAAGTCACCGGTCATACAAAGTTTCAACAATATGGTTTCCAAAATCATGGACGAGTCAGTGGAAACAGTATACTTAAACTAGAGTTTGAGGCACTGAAAAGCAGGCCTCTCGAAGTGGAAACAAACGTTGAGCTGCTCTTATCGGACTGATATACCAAGCTATGTATCTCCGTAATTTAATAATAATCTGAGTTGTGATTGATAGCAGTCTAAGTTTTAAGCATCATGCACACCGAGTATCGAGTATAAATAAAATAAAGAATAAAAATAAAAAACAAGAAATAAAAACACAAATACTCCCATCCCCCTCAAATCAGCGCGCGAGTGCAACAATAGTGTGAAGAATTCACAAAAAAAAAATAAAAATCCTGTGCGAGTGCAAGTGCAGTGCAGCGAAAAAAAAATCATAGCGCGGGCATCCCCCATCTCCTGCCCCGGTCGAAGTGCTGTCGCTTGCACTTGGCCACTGCTGTTGTTGTACTTTGTTATACGGCAAAAGCAATGGTTAAGCGTATGTAACAACTGATGCATAGCGGGTTGTGTGTGGGGATTTTGTTGGTGTACTGTTTCGTGTTGCTGTAAGGGAATAACACCTACTAGGTGGGGTGAAAAGTAACCTCCTTGACCGCCAGAATGCGCTGCTACTGCAAAGAAGGTTATGGTGCCTTGAAGTCCGTACCTTGAAGTCCGCTGAATACATTTTAGTGAGATATTGTCTTTAGTTTTGTTTTGACAGCTGATTGAAATGGTGTTGGCTGACCGGAAAGTGAAGGTGCGCGAGATAGCAGATACCACAAAGATAGTACTGAGCGCACACGCCATATTTTGGGCAATATTCTGCAAAGTTATCCTGCCGCTGGGATCCGCTTCGAAAGAGTGTTTGGACTTGCTGATGCGGAATCGACGGAATTTTGGCGTCGATTGGTAACTGTTGATGAAACCTGGATCTACTATTACACACCAGAGAACAGAATGAGCGCCCGGCAATGGACTGAAGCCGGCACGAGTGCTCCGAAGCGGCCGAGGGAGGCTCAATGGGTCGGAAAGGTTATGGCGTCGGTTTTCTGGGATTGTCATGGCATACTCTTCGTGGACTACCTCGAAAAAGGAAAAACCATCAACAGCGAGTATTACTGTGCATTATTGGAGCGATTAAAGGCCGAAATCGCTGCAAAACGGCCTCACATGAAGCGAAAAAAAATTGTGTTTTTGCAAGACAATGCGACGCCGCATAAGAGCATCGCAACCACGGCTAAAATCAATGACTTACGGCTCCAATCGCTGTCGCATCCGTCGTAATCGCCCGATTTGGCTCCCTCGGACTATTATCTATTCCCAAACCTCAAAAGATGGCTCATCAATAAAAAATTCAGCTCACGCGAGGAAATCATCGACGCCACAGAGGAGTACTTTGCAGACCTTCCGGAAAATTACTTTTCGGACGGAATCAAGAAGTTGGAAAATCGCTGGAATAAGTGTATCAAGCTGAAAGGGGACTATATGGAATAAAATAAAAAAACATTTAAAAAAAAAACTTTGTTCATTCCCAAGGATGTTACTTTTCACCCCACCTAGTACAGCAATTCGATTCGGTGAACCAATAAAAAAAAAATTTACTTCACGGCCTTGCTTAGTATCGTCAGTGTTTGTGTCTTTTGTGTTTGTTTATTGTTATGACTCGGGAAATTAGAGTGGATGTAGCCAATACAAGAGGGCTGAAAAGTAATAATTTTTCTGCGTACATCCACGTCTGCAAATACAGGCCAGCTGTATTGGCACTTAGTGAAACACAGTTAGATCCCCGCTCACACTTCTCAGATCACTCTGAACTGAAGCTACCTGGCTACGAACTAGTGCCATTATTCTTTTCTCACCGCGACCTCGCCATCTACGTGCGTAGTGATGAAGTTTACCAAACTTCACTACAATGCAGTCCCTGTCCCAATCCGGAATTCAATTTCATGTGGTTAAAATACCATCTCCGTAAGCAAGTTATCCACTACTGCTTTATTCGACCTTTAACGAGTTTGATGCGCTGTCTGACACCATACAAAGAATTGTATCCCTGTATCCTCATACTGAAATCGTTATTACGGCCGATTTCAAAATATACAATTCTGGGTAGCTTCGACATTCTGGACAGACAACACCCGAAGGACGGTTTGTTGAGATATTCGCTGCGGAAAACAACATGACCCAGCTTGCAAATGAGCCAACGCGAATCCCAGACGTTGATAGTCACACCGCCAACACCCTGGACTTGTTTCTAACCTCTCACTCTGATAAGTACACTGTTAATTAGCTCTAACAGTCCGTTTGATAAGATCGTGTACGGCTAAACTCGTTTATGAAAACCGGTTTGGAAGTGCCATTTGCATTAGAAGATTAGAAAAATACTTCTGCTAAGATGCTTTGAATAAAAAAATTTAAAGAGTGTTCAATTTTTGTCAGAGACGGAAGTATTTTAAAATGAGTGTCGCGTTTGCATCACGTTATGAAGCAGTATTCTTGTACACGCATCCAAAAGGACCGAAAATGTCATACGGAACAGCTGCTAAATACATGAAAAAGTCAAAAGCATTTGTTAGCAAGTGGGTGCACCGTTATTCCCAAGTTAAAAATGTGGATGATTTGCCGGATCGTGGGTCTACGCCAAAAACAACAAAAAAGCGGGACAAAATGATTGTACGCGTGTTTGAAAAAAAATCCTCTTCTATCGTAACGTGGAGGACAAGGGATTTTACGTAAAAGGGGTCTAAATGTGTGTTGTGATACGATACGAAGACGTTTACTAGCCAATAATGTAAAATTTCGAAGCACAATAAAGAAACCACTACTGTCAAAAAAACACGTAGAAAAACGACTCAGTTGGGCCAACGAGAATTTGGACAGAGATTGGAACAACGTTATTTTTTCGGCTGAAGCTTCTTTTTGGGCATGGTCTCCTATCACTCATACCTGCTGTACACAATCCAATAAATTAATCCAGCGGACCGTCAAACACCCGGCAAAGGTGCACGTTTGAGGATTTGGCAATTTGTTCATGTTTACAAATAACTTAAACGCACCCAACATGGTCAAAATCTATAAGAAGACTTTATTACTGCAAGAAGATAATGACCCGAAACATAGCAGTCGTTTGTGCAGTGCGTGGAAACAAGAAAATGACGTCGATGTTTTAGATTGGCCATCATAGTCGCCGGATGCAAATCCCATTGAAAATGTTTGGGCATTCATGAAGCTAAAGCTCCAAGGAAAGAAGATCTCGACGGTCAAACAATTATCACGAAAAATACGACTTTTATGGAGATTATGCTATGAGATTAGTAGAAAGCATGCCTCGAAGACTCCAAGCAATTATTGATAATGGAGGAGAATGAACAACATATTAATTGAAAAGCATTCAAGTAAATAAACAAAGTAAACCAGTACAATTGATTTTTTATTATTATTATAAGTTCTCCTTTAATTTTTGCCGTAAACGATGTTATCAAACAGACTGTACCTCTAGACTCGTCGGACCATTCAGTATCATATCAGCTAAATTGTCGTACATTGACCATACAGTAAGAGAAAAAATTCCTAAACAGTATGGCAATACAAGAAAGCCAATTGGAGCGGACTTAACACTTTCTTGAGGAATTATAACTGGTTTTTATGTTTCCTCGACTTGATATGATCACAGACACTATCGCTTTGGAATGAGATCCTGTATCCCTCACCGGATAAATAGTATCAGACCAAAGGAAGAGGCATGGTACGACTCGAACTCTAAAGAGGTTCTCAGGGTGAGAGAAATATTTGTTCGGTCTTATAAGACCAACCCGACAGAGGAAAATCGAAAAAAATGCAAACAAGCCAGAAATGACGGCAATGCCTTTGTTAAGCGTGTGCAATTTATATACGACCAAAAACTGAGGCAAAAAATACTACTTCTACTACTACTCTTGGAAACGCTGATAAATCGTCAGCTCATGAAATCAGTACGATTTTCGTAGCAACAGGTCAACCGGTGATTTGATGGCATGTCTCACCGAAAAGTGGAACCAAATTTTATATCAATCTGGCCAAAGCAAGATAGTTGTACTTGATATTTCTAAGGCATTTGACAGAGTTTGGCATCAGGCTCTGTTGTCGAAAATGCATGCAATTGGTATCGATGACTCTCTTCTTCAATGGATTAGAAATTACCTTTCGGAACGTTCAATTGTGATATTCACAAAATAAATCCTGGTGTGCCCCAGGGCTCTGTTCTGTCTCCGACACTCTTTTTAATTTTTATCAATGATCTCTTGTCTGCAACTTCTAATCCAATATATTCCTTCGCTGAAGACAGTACTTTTTGTGTCTGATATTCTTTCCCGAAATTACGTCCCTGCTCTTCGGCTGTAGAACGGGAACGCCAGTGTATGTTAAGCTCATTAAATCCCGATATTTCGAGCATAACCAATTGGGGAACTTTCAACAGAGTGGAATTTAATGCTTCCAAAACACAATGTTGTCTGCTGTCGCTTAAGCGAAATTCAAATACCCAGCCATTATCCATGAATGGCACTTGAATCGTCGAAACCGAAAAACTTTCCATTCTCGGTATGTGTTGCAATGACAACCTACGTTTTCGAAGTTAAAAAGCTAAAAATGCTGCGAAATGTCTAGGTTTCCTTAAGCGATGTAAGAAATTGTTAACCCCCCCTGATCTGGCTTTAATATACAAGACTTTCATCCGCTCAAAACTGGAGTGAAATGCTCACATCTGTTCAGGTGCTCCCAAGACTTCTTTGCGCTTACTAGATAGGATTCAAAACCGTGCGATAAAACTAATAGGTGATGCTTTTATTACACAGTCGATTGACACCCTCGACCTCCGACGTAATGTCTTCTGTCTCACCCTGTTCTGTCGCTGTTTTCAACACCAGTCTTCCACAGAAATTGCCAGTAGCATTCCGCTCATCCAAACCTCCAACCGTAATACTAGTCTCGCTACGAAAGCTCATCAGTACACCCTCAAGCCCACTCTCGAACGTACCCTGAAATATCGTGATTCTTTCCTAAGCCGAACAACTCGCATATGGAATGCTCTGCCGATCTCTGTATTTCCTAGCCATTACAATATTCACACATTTAAGACCAACGTACATGGTACCTCTCTTTTCTCCCTAACTAAATTTCCTTCGCCCGCGCTATGTGCAAACATTTTGCGGGTACACAAAATCCCTTGTGAGCGCGCAAATTAAAAAATCCTGTTTCCATCGGCGGTATTTGTTTCATCATCGCCGTCTACACGTCTACAAAAATGATTTTTCCAAATCCGCTGCATCGACTGCGACCCCTGTTCGTCCCTACTTCGGTTCGGGGCTTATGTCAGTTGCATGTGTTGTTGTACCTTTCGGTTTAACTTCCGAATGTCTTTCCTGGAGTAGGATCTCTTAAAGTCCTCGGCCGCGCGCTTGCCATGCTTTTTTATTTCCCTCCTGAGATTCCGGTATTCGTCTCCTCTTCTGCTCGTAGAGTAGCTACAGTCCTTCTATTCAACGCCACTTTGTTTGCATCTTGCTCGGGGGATGTGAGCTTTGCCATAAAGAGCTCATGCGCAACCATCTCTTTCCGTGACTCTGACTTAATCTCGGAAATCCGTACCGGCCTGAGCTCCAAATATGACGGACCAGCCAGGAAAAGGTCTCACTTGGGTTAAACTGGGATTTTACTTCACTGTTGATTCCAGCATGCACTTGTAAGTGTGGCAAGTCGATTTCGGATTGACGTCGACCAGTACCAAATGGTTACGAGTTGGAGTTAAAATAAGCAGAATTGATATGAAGAAACAGTTGCAACACTGGGTATCGTCAGTACCATCTAAATTGCTTTTTCTCATATTTAAAAAATTGATGCAAAACTCTGTACTCCTTCGGCACTCCTTACTTCTTTAAGCGTTAGGATTGCACGACTTAGGACCACATTTTAATACAGAAAGAGCGTAACTTGGTTGGTGTAGATAATAGATTTCTGGGTGATTAGGGTTCTCGCTAGCTTTGAGAAGGAATGACTACTTCAGACGACTCCATCTAGCTCTTGCATTAGGAACTGAGTGTGTGCTGTTTGTTTCACTTCCAGTATGCCTTTGTGGCTTCGTGATAAATGTTGCACATTCTGATTCATACCATGGCTGTTTTCTCGTTTGGGATTCTCGCTGATTGGAAAGGCTTCGCAGCATCCACGATACATGATATTAGCGAGTCCGTACCTTCAAGAGAACCATCACAAATCCTTATTCAATCCTTAAATGCTAAGCTGGCATTGCATTTTAAAGACTTCAGCTGACGTTTTTCGGTAGGATCTTAACATTCTGTAATTCAACTGTTGCTCAGGCTTGATAATTAATATTCATCGAAAAATAACTGGGATGTATAAATTTTTTTTAAAATAGTCGAACAGTAGTGCTTTTGTAGAAACGGATGGGTGGGTGTTAGTCTAAACTACGAGTATATCACAGCAGTAGATGTAGCACAATTAATGAATTCCAATCTCATATGCAATTTACAAGATGCAAACTACCCATTGGGAAAGCGGAAATTGTCTTGTTGATAAGTTCCCTTAACAGTTTCAGCCCTTCATAACAATTCTATATTCAAAAACTACCAGAGATTAGGGCTGAATTGTTGTATCATCCTTGTCAACGCCCCTTAAGTCAGCATGCGTAGTTAAAAGGGTTTTACAACACAACGAACATATTGAAGGCAATTTCAAAGCCTCTGAAGCATATTTACTTTACAGAATTTGAATTTTATCCACCTGGACATTGGACTAAGTTCAAAGTCGTTAACCCATCCAAATACCAAAATACTTGTTAGAGCTTCTACTTTAATCATAATTACCATACATCCCTGGGTTTACCTCTGCCGCACTCGCTGACAACATCTATTCCATTTACAAAATACAACTAGACCCAAACCTTCGGTGAGCAGGAGTGGTAGGAACCCCATGAACCATCCCCTTGGCACTGTTCATTTTGCAAACCTGTCCGTAACGAGGGTAAAATCGAAATAAAATTTAGACCCACCTTCCTTGTTAGCCACCCACAAAAGACCAGCACTGGGTATCGGCACAATAAATTACAAGAAAATCTCTTCGTCTTCTGTTGGGTAAGTCTCATTTGTTTCCCAGTCCAGTGGATTTCTAGGGCATCCTTTAATTATTATCGACTACCACACGATATCCTTTGTCATATATTTGAATACAAATCTTTACAAATGGATGGCATTGCCCCCTCGTAGTCGTAGTAGACCGGGGTCCACTAGTATTATGCTTTACAATGTGCCACTTACAAAACCATGGAATGGACAAGTGCTACGAATACTTCTACTTCCACTTCCACCCCAGTGAACACTTTACACAAAATGCCCTCCACACCATATCCTAGAATCCATCAGAGACACGACCCATCCCTATCCCCACCCCAATCCCAATCACTGGTTCTGTTTTGTTGTATGGAGTCCGAGACTCCATATTACACCACAAGGACTAGAAGCACTAAAAAGGATGTTACGACAATGTTACATGACTCCAGTATAAACGTGTAATTAAAGTTAATTGTGTTGCATTATTAATGGCCACAGGCAAGCACAGCGCAGCGGAAGCAAGGAACATCGAGACAATGGCGAGATGAAGTCCGAGGGATGATTCCATTTCCAGCAACAAAAGAAAAGAGTAAAAACATAACCAGCATCAAAAGAATAGTCATAGACACATACGGTAACCGGCCGGCATCGGTAGCATTCGAGACAAGCAGTACTTTCTGCCTACATACTCGTAATATACGAGTAAGGATAACGGACGAGTCGACGGGCCAGTCGGCCGAATAAGAAACACAGACGACTACCCTCTGTGAAGGTCCTTTTGTTTTTGTTCTGCAGTGCATGTTAGTCGCACATCCCAAAAAACCATTCTCTGCTGAGCTCCCTGAGGCGTTATATTTCACTCTTGAGTCTTGATAGTTCCAGCTCCTTTGGCTTGATTCATTTTGTTTTCTTCTAGGAAAAGAGAATTCCTGCCTTGCATCCTGCTTGGGTTATAATTTAATGTCGATGCTTTATTTTTCATCCTGAAATGATACTTAAGTGCTTGGGCATAATAGAACATGAACGCGGAAGTGCGGTGGCTTGGAGCCAAATGGATTCAAATGGGTCGACCATGTCTAGAATTGTGGAAAGTGCGAAAAGCTTTTTACTCTCTTTCTACTTGTACTCGTAGCTCTGGGACGTGTTGAGATGATGGTAAATCTGCTGTAAGTGGAACGACACTAAAAGTCAAATTAATTGCTGGCCATTGTGTTGTGTTGTGTTGGATAACTATTGTGAGGTATTTTAATTTACAGTTGCTGCATTTAGGACATCCGGAAACCGAGCACAGTAGTAGTTAATAGTTTGAGCTAATTCGAAGAACAGATTCTTTTGTAGCAAAGTAAGAAAGATGGTTAGATGGTGTCCTGACATGGTGCCATAATAGGAGAACCAACAGGATACGCTCTAAGAAGATAAACGGCAAGTCTTCTTGTGCTTCAGAAGAAAGCAAAAGCTAGAGAAAGCTGTTCAGAACCTGAACAGTGCCCTTACCACGTGATTTGGGAAGAGATATGCAGCTGGGAGATAGCGCCAAGAGCTTCAGACTCTTTAATCAGATTTTTTTTTGTATTGATGAATATGGAGGGAATGGGCTTTATATGCACAAAACTGCTTTGTAAATCTCTTCAAGATGTCACATGACTACCAACGCGTAAGATCCTACGGGATTATGTTGCTTAGGCTTTCCAAAATAAGGTTAGTTCTATTGTATACGCACTGACGAATCTCCCTTCCTTTGACATTCATATGAGCAGCACTTTTAACGTTATCCTCGGTTCCCAGAGAAGTGGTCTTTTGTACAACACGCACTGGAGTTGTGATCACGTTGCGGATTTTCTGATGCTTAGGAATGGTTTCGGCCAGAATCAAATCCGCGACGCTGGTGTCCTCTGGAGGACGAAAAACTTATATTTCACTCCACAACGTACATTTGTATTTCAAGCGGAGATATATGCAATCCTGACAGCAGCGAATTACATAGAATTTGCATCTATACCGATAGCTTAGCTGCGCTTATAGCCTTGATGAAATGAAATCGCCGATGAACTTGCTAGGCGACGCTTAGATGATAGTTTCTCAGTATCTCAATCTCAAGTCTGTCTGTGTCCGTTGTAAGGACTTTATAAGAGCATAAATGCAGATGATATGACTCTCTAGGTTGCGGACAGACTTAACAAGAAGTAATGATGATGCCCTACTAATTAATTGCGCATTCCATCCCTGGTATCATGATCGCCCTCATGAAAAGATTCTTCATCGCGCTATCACTCTATTATGGATTGAAGGACGCTCCAGAAGCTATGTTTATTCGCTCCCTCTTAACAGCATAGTGTCACTTTATAAAGATTTGGTCTGCCCTGTTGCCTCAAACCTTTAGTCTGGGATTTGAAGAACCTCTTTGTCGGGTTCTTTCTTTCTTTTAGGCTTTCTGGACAGCACTTACATGTTGATATAAGTCATAGAGTTAGCGGTTGTATTTTCCCCTTCATTCAACCTCATCGCGCCCAGCACTGGGCACCACATAACAGAACTGACCGGATTAAGGCTGTGATATCGTCTTTCGAGTTAAGAGTTTTGAATCTTTTGTTCTGCCAAACTTCGAGGTTACTGTTGTCCAAATTGCCATTTTGTCTGAGACACTGGACAGATGCTTCTTTGTTTCCTGACAACATATACTTGGTTACGTCCTCATTTACTCCGGGGTCAACTTCTTTCGTCTGTTTTTCGATTACGGCAAAAGCGTCTTTGATGGTTTGTTGGGGGCGACCGACGATGTTGATGTTAATATCTGCCTTGTCAGTACCTGTTCCAGCGTTAAACTGAAGAAAACACATGGCAACACATCTCCTTGTTATAATCCAGATTCGAAGCGACCTGGCTCCAAATCATACTGGTGGTCTACAGAATCAAGTGGCCTTGACGGGTCAGTTTTATCGAGAACCTAACTTTACGTATCGCATAGTGAATCTCCGTCAACCTGCCAGCCAGAATATCGGGTTAGGCTCGACAGTTCCTACAAGACATAGAGTCGCCTTTCATGAAGATAGGGCATGAAGAACAAATAGTGCAATCATCGGACATGCTCTCATCCACTCACATGTGGTTTCATAACCTCTACGTTTGAAAAGCAAGGTTGCCGACACCTAGGGCCTATCTGCAGAGTTTTCCGACATATCTTCGACACTGGGAGGAGGGAAAGCTCATCCATTGACTTTCATTGCTTGTCCTATTACCCTCTCTACTTGATGTCCATTCAGAAGTTGCTAAAAGTGCTGCTACATGCTGCTATATCTACTTTTTTTCCTATCTTTCGGTGAATTGGTGTCCTTCACGTGCTTGAGAAGCTATTCACAAAAGCATTCTCTTTGTTCCCACATGCTCACCATGATACCAAGGTGTATCGGTGCTGTCATGATGTTATCATGATACTGGTTTCATACTATCTATCTACTCTAGTCGTGCTAAGGCTTCCAACGTTGAATTTATTTTTCGCGAGCTCTAGCAAGGTAGTGGAGTGATTGAGTGTTGAAACGAATCGATTGGAGATTCAAAGTACTGGAGCAGCGTCCAGTGTTGATCGTAATGATTTTTTGGACAGGTCACGGTGAAAAGCTTGTTTGTTCATCTATGATGACATTCAAATCAGTATAGACAAGGCGGATCTGTCATTTTTGTATCTAGGTTTAGTGTCCTTTTGGTTGGTTTGGCTAACCATCGGTTTGAAAAAAAGAGAGAAGTGGCGTCCTCTCACTTCTTTCGTTAGCAGTGATCATAGTTGATATTCAGGGAACATAGAAACTATGGAACCAAGGTCGTTTATAATTTGAAACCATTTACAAAACGCAGACTTGTTCATGCCTTAGGAGTCAGCATAGTCCATAGATACATAGGATAATTGAAGCACCTCTAGAAAATTTAGAATGGTTCATTAAGGCTTAAGTTGGAGGTTGCATTTGTTTGAGATTTTATACGGAGTATGGGAACTTGTCATGCCAAATACTTGCCCCATATTCAGTCAAACTTTGGAAACCTAGCATTGTATCTTTTGTGTTGGTTTGATGGTTGTATCTGTGTTAACCCATCACCCATCTCAGATTCCACATTATTTTATTTACATGCAAAGCACAAGTACTTTCTGTGCTAACGAAACAGTGTTACAGTAAACGTTCGTTGGAGTGATTTATTCATTATTGGTAAGCGAATGTGTTCATTTTTGTTTGGTGGTAACCGTGGGAACAAGACAGCATTGTTTGCCTTTTGTTCTGCTGGAACTGGAGTATCGAATCGCTTGTTATAAAATCTGCATATGTAAAAGGTATGTTTATGTGAATTGTAAAAAGTTCACTATATCTTTGTTGCATTCGATAACTAGAACTGGCCCATATATGGAGCCTTGTGGCATTCTTGAATAACTATGTTTTTATTCGGTACGGCCCAACCAATCGCAACAAAAACTTGTAAATTTCAGTAGGAATATCGACTTTACCTAGTTACCTAGTTACCTACTAAACTTTAAGTATTCCAGATGCCAAAAGTTTGGGTGATCTAATTACTTTTCTTTTGTCCTCTACGGACTGTTGCTTTTATGTAGTAGAACAGAAAAGATCTCTCTGTCTTGCTACCCATACTACGGAGGATATGTTATCGAGAGCAACTGCACCCCGCCGTTTCATTCGTTTTACTTTTCCAAAAAGCTCCTTGTATTTCATTTAGAGAGCGACAAAAGTAGCAAGAGTAAAAAGAACGGTCCGGAAAGTCCACCATAGCGAGAAATGTAGAAATATTTTTTGACGCGACTGGCATAACAGATATTTCTCTTGTTGGGATTTTTTTGCTTTATCGCGAAATGGTTTGATGGCTTCTTTAGTCTGACGAAGCCCTGGGATGTTTCCCCAAAAGGATATACAACTCCCAACTCTTTATTGCTGAGTATATTGCTAAATTTGAGATGTAACACAAGGGCTTAGGCACGATGAAAGAATCAGCCGAACCGTTTCCAGCCAGTTCGTCAACTTTTGTGTAGTGCAAGACTGATTTGGAGTCAATGAGGTCTGAGCATTACGCTATAAGGGCTGCTTGATTGTCCATTAGTCAGATCATGTCAAACGCTGTCATTTCGGAAAGAAGGTCCATGCGATCTAAGTGATTTCTTGGATGGTAAACGACTGACATATGCCTCGTAGGAACAGTATCTTCCGGTTGGTGTTGGTTTGCTAAATTACGAGAAAGAACCACTGCAGTCGAAAAACTTGCAGCTCTGTTAAACTGTTAAGCCCTACTCCCACTTCCTCGTGGTGGCAATTACTAACGGGTGAGGATGAATGGTAAGCTTTATGCGATACAAAACAGGATTCGTGTCGGTTGAGACCCAGAGGGGCCGGATACGGACGGATAAAATGTTGATCACCTTCGAACACGGACAACGATTGGATTCTGAAACGTTAAGACTCTCATGAACCCACCTCAGGAAGGGCCTCATTAGCACAAATTTCTCCAATTGAAGCTTGAGCCCACGCGATATAAAATACATTTTTTTGGACTGAGTGACATAAGATAGATTGATGCTAGGTAATACCACCAATTGCAAGCTCTACTCTGGCGGACTGGTGGAAGTGCGCAAAAGGCAGGAGTACGACTGATTCTAACTCCAAAAGTAAGAAGTTGTCTCATATCCTGGAAACCGCATATCAACTGGATGTTGGCAGCTGGATCTGACAGACAATAAATATCCAATCAGATCAATCAAATTGCCATCAGACGCAGCTTTAGAAATTGTGTCTTAGTCATCTGAAATAGACGCAGAGCCGACATCGCACAAAAGCGAGATCACCGAATTATGCTAGCTCATATACGCCTTCGTACTGCATCCATAAACAGCAATCAGTCAAATCTGCTAAAGATCACCAGGTGCAATACCGAGAGGTTGACCCCAAGTGTGTCAACAATTCAGGGACCACATTGTCTTGGAAGCAGAAACAATCAGTAGCACAATGAAGGAGAACGTGGATGATTATTGGAATGGCGTGTGAAATGCCTTTCAACTGCGGCACAAACCTTTGACAGTAAAAGGCCACAAAGTCACCTGGAGACGGATCGAGAGAATCGTACAGAAATCAAGCCATGGATTGCAGCGGACTATTAAGTCGAGAAAACCGAACTAGAGCCTAATATAGAGTGAAAAAAACGAAACTGTGCGTAGTGTGAACCGTGTCAAACGTCAGTACATCGAGATTGACTGAAGGGTCAAAGAAGCAGCGGACAGGTGCGATAATAGGACTGCCTATAACATCACAGAGGAGCTCCACTGGTGGTCGAAACTCCGAACAACATCAGTGAAGAGTTTAGATGGTACCCCACTGATTTCGGATGAGACGCAGCTCTTTCGATGGAAAAAACATTTCGCTATGCGCTAATGATTTATTCTCTAGGTCGAATGCGGTTTCGGCAGCAACAAGCTTCCGATTGCGCACCGGACCTCCCAGAAAAATTGAATTAGTTATAGGCTCTCTAAGAACAAAGGTGGTGGCTATTGATGACAGCCCTGTTAAACTATTTTAAGTGGCACCAAATACATCGGCACATTTGCTGTATCCGCACATACGGAGAGAATGAGGCGGCGAGCACTTTCCGCAGAAATGGAACAGGGAGATGATCATCAAGCTCCCAAAAAAGGGAAACTTAGTGGAATGCGGTAACTGGGGAAGTATACGCGTTCTCCCGGCCGTAGTTCAAGTATGTATTAGTTAGAATAATTCTAGAATGGATCAAAGAACATTCAACTCTCGATTTCTAAAAGGCAGGCATCGTGCTGGATTCTCCTGCGTCGACCTCATAAACACCTTACGAAACGTTATCGAACAACGCGTGGAGTACAGGTTTCCGTAAAATCTGTTTTTTATCAAATTCTAAAAGGCTTTCCACAGCTTGAATCGAGGTGGTATCTGGCTGGCCTTTCGCAGGAGAGGGTTCATAAATGGACGGTAAGAGTCACCTCTGAAACAATAGTGAGATGTCTGAGGAATCTGAAGTCCAAAGTGTAGTACGTCAAGAATACATACTGTCACCACTACTATTCATGGTATCAGTGATGTATTCCGTGCAGCATTGATAGGAGGAAACTGTTGGACTACGACACCTTATAGCGACATTATCGGACAGGAAGTCTAGAAGGTTGATAACTTTCCATATCTAGCGTGATCTCGGCTTACCGCAGTGGCACCGTACTGGATGTGTGCAGAAGAACCGGGAAGGCTTTAGCTACGTTCGGAATGCTATCCACAATCTAGAAAAGTAATTTCATCAAATCAAGAAGCAAGTTGTGCTCAAACGAAGACTCAGTACTGCTGTACGGGTGTAGTACCTAAAAGGTGGACACCATTAACACTCGCAAGCTGCATGTCTTCTGGCACAGTCAAGTGAACATATGAAGATGAAAGTGGCGGTGGATTGAACACACACTACTCTTTTGATACAAAACGTCATGCAGTGGCATTCCCTCACCCAGGCAGGCAGAATAGCGGGACGCCCTAGCCAAACGTGGGGCAGAACACTCTAGGAGAAATTGAACTCTGTAGGAATGAGTTGGAGGCAGCTCAAACGGGTTGGAGAAGTCCCAACAAGACAGCGTTGTTGATGCCCTATACCCCCGAGGGGTTATAGAATTTAAAAAAGAAGAAAATCTGTGTGATTACTCTTCTGTTTGTAGTAGTCGGAACGGCGGAACCACCGAAAACACGGGCATCGTTTGGAAAGCCAAAGATCCGGTGGTATAATCTATCGAAGGAACGAAGCGCAAGATTTATCGCACTGGCTAAAGAAGTACTTCACAATATAAACGGTATCGCAGACTCACTTAGCCCGCAAGAAATGTGGAACAGCTAGCACGAGGAATGCATAACACTCGCAAAGTCCCATCTGGGGACTATATCGAAATACCATCACGTCGGCAAAGAAACATGGTGGTGGAATGACGAAACCAAACGAGCTGTGGCCGACAAGAAGAGTGCATTCCAAGCGTGGATAAAATGCGGTCGGAGCGACTATATCGAAAAAGCTCGACTGGCTCTAGAATACGAGGGTCTTAAAAAGATCGCAAAGAAAGTCCTGGCTCGAACTCGAGCGGCAGAAGCGGAAAACCTGTACCAGGAGTTGGAACAAATATCCTCACGATCGGCGGATAGAAGACAAGCTATCCAAGATGTTCAAACGTCGTACAGTACTAAAATGCCAAATATTTTTAAGCTCGCTGCACAGAGGAGAAAAAATTCGATGGAAATGACCACGCCGAAATATATCAAAAATGCAGGCGGTCGCTTACTAACAAATGAAAAGGAAATTTGTGACCGGTGGCTTGAATACTGCAAGGAGTTGCTTAACAAACAGTTTCCACGTGATATCGTGCCGACAGCTGGTCTATTCGAGGAGGAAGTTTCGGACTTTTCAATCGAAGAAATAAGTATAGCGATCGGAAAAATGAAGCGGGGGAAAGCGGCGGGACCAGATAGCATTCCATCAGAGTTTTGGTCGAAGATGGAGGGGATCGGCAGCGTTTGGCTATCGAAACTTTTAAATAAATTAAAATGTGGACAACCTATGCCGAATCAATGGAGAAGTAGCTTCTTGGTTCCATTATACAAAAGGTAAGGCGACACTCGAGAATGCAACAACTACCGTTCAATCAAGCTGATGTCACACACGATGAAAATCGTCGAAAGAGTCTTAAACGAACGTCTTCGGCAAATAATAAAGCTCGATAATAGCCAGTGTGGATTTGTTGAAGGAAGATCGACGCTATCCAAAGCCTACGAATAATAATGGAAAAGCACCGAGATTCGTCTAAGGATTTACACATGGTATTTATCGACCTCGAGAAAGCATTCGAGAAAGCATTCGAGAAAGCATTCGATCGAGTGCCTAGGGATCTCATATGGGCCGCGCTGAGGTCTCAAAACGTACCGGAAACGTATGTTAGAATAATACAAGACATGTACGGAAACGTGAAAACTGCAGTTAAAAGCTCTGCTGGACTATCGAGAGAATTTCCAGTTAATGTCGGAGTGCATCAAGGAAGCGTACTTAGCCCATTCCTCTTTAACGTAGTATTCGACTATCTTTTAAAAGACTGCATGCGCGAAGCAAATATAACGCCAATTCTCTTCGCTGACGATGCAGTTATACTTAGCGATAACGTCGAAGATTTGAAGAACGCCTTAGATTCATGGAAAAATACCCTTGAGAGAAATGGGCTTAAAATAAGTCGTTCAAAGACGGAACATTTGACGTGCCCATTTGCGCATCCGTTGCGACCTGTTCCGGATATAATGTTAGACGGAGTAGTTTTTCCGAAAAGCACTATCCTTAAGTACTTAGGATCAATCGTTAACATAGAAGCGAAATGTGACAACGACGTAAACCACAGAGTGAGTGTGGGATGGATGAAATGGCGGGAAAATTCGGGAATCTTTTGCGACTGAAAGTTTCCACTTAAATTAAAGGGGAAATTCTACACCACGGTTGTTAGACAAGCTCTTATATACGGTTCACAGTGCTGGACAATGTACGAAGCGTTTAAAAACAAAATGACGGCAGCGGAAATGAAAATGTTAAGGATGTCTAGTGGAGTCACTAAACGCGATTGCATTAGATCTACGCGTATAAGAGGAAGTCTACATATAAAGAATTCGGTAACCGAACAGCTTGAGGCGAATAGAATAAGTTGGTATTGCCACGTTCAAAGAAGATCTGCGGAAAATCCGGTTAAAAAGGCACTATCAACTACGGTCACTCCAACTGTAAGAAAACGAGGTCGGAAAAAGAATTCCTGGATTTCTCAGATGGCAAATGCGCAACAACGCCTGGGGCTAACCACTGAAGCGATCCAGGACAGAGCATTATGTAGACGCGTTCTGCGGTCTGCGACATTAGCCAACCCCATAAGCGGAGCAGCAGCGATGCAGTAAAAATGGGAAACTCGTTACGCATAAGTTCGTATAACGAGGAAAGGGTTAATAAAAGGATAAGAAGAAGGACCGTGCTGCGAATTCTTTCTTTTTTCATAAAACGATGGAGTGGCGTTTAACTAATGAAAGTTTAAATGGCCCCGGTAGGGCATATGGTATGTGCATTCTGCCGGTTATGCCAAAGCATGAAAGCTACTGTTGCTTTTTTGGCAGTTCTCTCTTTGTTTTGTTTCACAATTCTTCTATCACCTACTCATAGGTGATGATAGGTTAACCATCTTGAAAGCAGTCTAGGCTATCTTTAACCTATCGGTTAAGAGGAGAATCAATACTCTTTTTGGACTTGGCTGCCGCAATGGGTTTATATCCGGTATTATCGAACGCACCTTCAATATCTAGGAATCGCAATTGATACCTGATGAGATAAGAATAGAAGCACCATTATGAAGAAAGAGTATTTCGCCTTCTTGACCTGGGCAAAGTTAGCAATATTTCAGCTAAACTCACTGAAGCACTGCCTGCTGAATTGTTTAAAGCAGCTGGAGAAGACCTAGTTTGGAACTATGTTAGCTAATCTTCCGTTTTCTGAATAAAGTATCCAATATTATTCAAGACTAAATGGTCTAGTCTGTCGGTATTTTTCGGAAACAAAAATGTTCAAATTCAATCCACAGGGATATGATACGTAGAACAGATGAAGATTCGAGGATGCTAAAAGCTAACCTAACAAGAATCATAGATCTGAAAAGGTCAATTCAAAAAATGCATCCACAAACTGCAAGAACCAAATTCCCATCCATTGCATAAAAGCAATTGAAGTTTTCCAAATGTATTCAAATTCAATTCAATTGTCATACGGTTTGAGTGTGCGACTTATTCCGGCCTGCTCCATAAATTCTACATGCATTCGTATCTACTCGTTCGCTTGGAAAAATTATTCCTCCCGAATAAAAGATAAATCTTTTCGTTACATAAATCTACAAAACAATACAATTGCGAAGCGTCAACTTTAAAAATTTGCCAACTAAAACTATTTCACAATCAACACCATCCATTGTGTGGATTACAGATACAACGATGACTAAGTTCGCATCTATCATTCTGTGCGTTACAATGGAACAATTCTGTCTCACAGAAGAATGGTAAATGTAAAACTTTCTGCCATTCAACACATACAAGTATATGGTGGGGTAGACCCTCCTCTATCGTTTTCAATAGTCAACTTCCACAACACAAAGTAATTACATTTTTATTGTTCCTTGACTGAGAAGACCTTGGCTGAAGGGGTGGTTATCTTTGCCTAGCTCCTTTTAGAATAATTGCTCTTGGTTTTCCGACTTTAAGACCATTAGATACACAACGAGTATGTAAAACAATTCTCATTCATCCTGCATACTTAAGAGCTAAACTGCCTCGTTGAACAATAAAGTCCTCCATCAATGTCGTTATCCTCGGCGCCACCAGCAAAAAAAAAAAAAAACAAGAACCCCAGCTCGCCTTCAATAAGCCAAATCAACTCGTAACAAGTTGCCATAGTTGTGACTTTGGGTCTCCTTTTGGAGTAGAAACACCCATCCGTGTTACTACAATTTCAAATCCCCACCAATCCTCTCAATCTACCAAGATCTTTTCTAGAGCTCCTCCTCCTCATGGCAGGTTCGCATGAATGCATTTCTAAGTTTGTTGCCCCAACAACTTCTAGAGCCTGCAGGCTTTACGAGTTACAACCTCTGACACTTTATTCCCAGCTACTTCTGTTTTAGCAAAAGTAACAACATAACGTTTTGTCCTGGTGTACGAAGGGTACATTTTGAGAACGACATTCTGACATATAGTACACGACTGCACCAGCAGTTGTTTCATCGTTGTCGTCTTTTGGTTTTTTTTTTTTGTTTTGGGTGAAGAAGGGATGGCGATGACAACTCATCGTGGCACGCAGCAAAAATATCTTTCATCCATATTGTGGTATCCGTATCTTCTTGAAAGAACGACAAGATAACAATTTGCCTTCAAGTTAAAGAGGAGAAAACTATAGTAAGAGTACCTAGCCGAGAGGAGATGGGCTAAATAAAGAACTCCATTTGGCTCCTTGTAACGAGCAACTTTTCAACAGGACTATTCTTACGAGTTGGAGCTCGCGTATGGGTATACGAGTACAACTAATAGTAAACACAGACCGGCGGTGTTTTAAATGGGGAGAAGAACGAGCTGATGCGAACAACAATAACAAATGACAAGGATTCCATGAGAAACTATCATGTCAACGACATTATACGCGTTTGTATCTTTTTTAGCTACAAAATCTCAGATGAAGGTAAGAGAAGGCAGGAATTGAATCTTTGAGAAGACACAACAAGCAGCAAGTAGTTACGGGTACTCATGTGAATGTATACCATATATTGTACGAGTTTAGCCTTCACCTATGTTGTGTTGGTACCAAGTTGAGTTCATGTCTTTGTCCCCAACACGCATGCTGAAGAGTCCTTTTCTCCACTCCTCGATTGAACAAGGAATTTGGAATACAACTCAACTATTCGAGATATGTTCTAAGATACTGTACCCGTAAGTCGTAAGAGTTAGGAAATTCAAGAATCCCTACAATCCCCAGTCCTTTGTTAAATGACAGACCCCCCCACCAATAGTTTGTCCTGACTACTGTGCCAGGGGTGATTCGACGGGTAAAGGAATTTCAAGTTTATTCGGATTGATTTGGGTAATTTATCCAAATCGATTGGAATCTATGTTCTGGCTAAAAGATGTAAAATAATGAGGATTCTTAAGCGAAGTAGCTAAGGATATGGAGAAGTTGTGGAGAAGGCGACATTGATTCTATCATTGGTAGTGGTACTCTGTATACGGATTTGTTCTTTTCTTTTGGGGTATTCGTTTAACGACTAACGCAAAAGGGAATTTGAAGAAACGGAATAGCTCGACCAGAGATAATGGAGAGAAATTACTGCTGCCGAATGAACAGCACAGTTCTTTCAACGGAGAAGGACGAAGGACCAATGGGACACGTGCTCTTTTTTTGGTGATTAGATGTGGTTAAACTTGCGGTTCCATTTATGACAGTCAAAAGATAGAGAGAAAACGGTTTTTTAAGGGAAAGATGCGTGTGTTACAGAGATTTTCTTTCGAAATTCTACCACAAGCTGATGCTATTTTGATCAAAAGTTGAATGAAATGCTGGATGTACGAGTAGTTTGGTTTGGGTGGGACATTGTGGTAGTTTGTTTCTGTTATTTAAGGACACTCCGAAGGAAGGAACTGAAAGGTTATTGACTTTGGTGTTGTTATTATTTTCTTTGCTACGTGCTTGGTATGATGGTATGATATCAGGATAGAGAATTTAAAAGCATCTCATGAGAAATCTCAGATGGAGAGATGGTGGATTCAAGAAGGACGTTGACTCTTACACCGGCCCGTGGCTTTTAGAATATTAGTTTAAGCAACGCAGTTAAAGTACAACCTGCTTTGAAAGACGTCTGTTTTATATCCGTCAGTATAAGTGGATTTGGCCAGTTTTTTTTGCCTGCAATTGCGTAGGGAATCATGTCTTTGGTCATACACATTCGTTTTATATGTTCCCAGGCATATCGGAAAAGGTTTGTACCCTGAGCCCAATAGTCTTCAAGTTTTCGTTCAACTAGGTGACCACCTTCATCAAAATTTTTATTCGATCTAAGGCCCAAAATGTGTCCAGGTTGAGCAGATATTTCAATGAAGTTGCGCGAGTCAAATTTTACGTCAACCTGGCCAGAGTGTCTGCCCCTAGGTGTCTAATGATATTGTGCCACCACGACAGCAAATTTGTGAATAATCCCTGAATTGACTGAACATTAAAATACATTCGGAAGAGGGACTGAATGTACTTCACTGGAAAACTGCAGGGAATCTATTGATCGGGGGTGTGTTTGGAGGGTTTCGTTCCTAAGGAAAATAAAGCCTTTAAACTTAGGGTTAGCTGCTAGCAAGTTGCTTAAGAATGAGTTTTGCTCTGTTAAGCGACACAAATTTAGTCAAAAAAAATTAAGGTCCAACGACTGAAATGGCTGCGTCATGTAAACCGGACGGACACCAGTACTCTGGTCGTAAAAACGTTCGAATGAGCCCCGAGGGACAGTGTAGTAGGTAGAGGAAGACTGCGACACTGGTAGTGCACGCGAATTGGAGTGGACCCCTTAGCTTACTTAGCATGCGAAACTGGAGGCAGCTAGGCTCAAGATCAAGCTGATTGCAGACGCTTGTTTGCTGAGGTTCAGTTTCATCCCGGACAGTAGGGCCAACTGAAGTAGAGGAGTAAGTACTACGAAATGGTCAAAAATTGCTTTGTGAGTCAAAGTGATGGACTAGTATTAAGTTGAAGTAAGGTTTAATGGTAGCCCGCATCAAGCATGCTCAACAACTCATTAAGGTCGAAGAAGTCGCATTGTGATATTAGAAAGTCTCAATGTCCTCACACCTTAATTGGAGACCGTAGTTCCCGATAGTTGTTCATGATTATTTAGGAAGAGAAATCATCAAGATTAGGTTTTCTTATGTGGTGCGCGGGGACCAAACTGTGAGCATTCGTTTTTATACATTAAAAAGGCGCCTCATATACAGCCGTTATAAAGATCAAATTTGGTCAGTTTTGCATATCAGATCTGACCGATCTGTGTTCAAAGTAGCAGCGTCATTCTAGAAGATTGAGAAGCCTTTTGACTACCTTTATCGTAAGGTGTAAACTCTACTTATAAGGCCTCTGTTTTGACATTGTTGAAAGCGCCTTGTACATCGAGGAAGGGCTGCTTAGTCTTTTCCTCGAGACTGAAAGCCTTTTAAACGAATTATATCATTGGATCCGCTAAGGGCGGTTTCTACTTATAAACCCTTCCTGTATGCATGTTAGGATGTCGAGAACAGAATTATGTTTTAACCAAGATGGGGACGAGACCTTAACTGACTGACTAAAAGACCAATGCGAGTTGGTGATCTCTTTTAAGATCTTTGATAATATATTCAACTAACTAGAGCTGGATGATCATAAAATCGAAGTTGTCCTTATAACAAGTCGGAAACTCACTTAATTTGCCAATTTTTTGATCGGTAACGAATTTAGAAGGTCCAAAGAAACACTTTAGTACCTTTACTTTCCAAAGTAACAACATCAATCCTACTGTATGCCGCCTTAGCCTGGGCAGAGGTACTAAGAACGACAGAGTCTAAATGAAGAATATCGTCAACATACAGACTTTGCGCGTTGAGGACAATTACCGGCTTTCGCACCATTTCAGACGAAGCTGCCTTTGTTATAGGTGAAATATTATTAATTGACGAGACGCTAAGAAATTAAAATAAATGAAAATATTGAGCCAACATGATGCCAATGGCATCAAGACGATTAAAACTGAAGAAAAGGCAGCATAAATAGCTATTTGGATGGTCAGTTGGACGTTTAAATTCATACCAACAACCCACAACTGGATAGCTCGAAGACGCGGGGACTGTAACTACCAACTTACGTGGTTTCTATCTTGTCACGGTGGGTGTATCAGAAATATTTACATACATAGCTTCGGGTACAATAGCTAATCATTTTGTTAAGACTGCCCAAATCAGAAGGATGACGCAGAGCATTCAATATTCCATTGCAAACATTTTTTGTGAAAGAAAATCCGAGTAACAACAATAGGAATGTCGAATGAGCGGTTTGGTTCATTTGTTGGGCATCATTTCGACGTCTGTTGGCTTGTTAACATGTCATGCTTGTAAACCCTGCAACAATTATTTTGCGATGATCACTTTGAAGAAAATTCAGCACTTTCTGGACAACAAGCCGTACAGCAACGCGTCTCATGCACAAAACATTAACTAAAATGTGGCAAATTGATTGGAAAGAGATGGATAGTTCTCTCACACTATGGTGACGATTTTCGAGCACAATTTACTTAACTAAGCCGATGTTTTCTTCAGTAACTGTCGATGCAGGCCGTCTCGGATGAGTTGTTTTAGATAATTTCATGGCCCTCTTTGAACGCTTACAGAGTCCCTGGACGATTTTTGCAATATTTTGAACGCTCCCCAACGTGAAAATTGCGTTCGCAATACAACATTTCAAACAAATCGTTTGACAGATGACGCCCAAAGCACGGGCCGTTTGAATGACTCAGTTCGGGTTATATACAGTGTGGCAAATAATATCCCGGACTGGTTCTAGAAAACATATCTATCGTGTTTTTGGTTTATTTTTCGGTGTTTTTATTGTATTTGAAATATACTCCTCCTTATTCAATACACTAGTGATGCAATAGTGATTCAAAGGCTCATTTTGCGGAATCGCCTCTAGAGCCTATGTTGGAGCTGCTTGAATGGTCGGAATGTCGTCAAGTATCATCCATTTAGCTTCAACTTCGGGAACAAAGATAAGTCGCAAGGTGCCAAATCAAATAAATACGTATCAATCGGAATGTTTCTGATGCTTTTTACCAAGTTCTGAGTGGAATTAAATGACCGCTCTTTGCTGAACGTTCAAAACTTCAACATTAAATGAAAAGCTGTTCTGGAAAAATAATATTTATAATTGTTAACTGTAAAGCAAATGTCATGCAATTTTGACAGATAGTTAAGAGACATTTAAGCCTAAAAACGCATTTTCTGAAAAATAGATGGCGGTCTTGGTTCCTGAGATATGGCTCGTGCCAGGGATATTATTTGCCACACTGTTTATTTTTTTATTTTGACAAAATGTTGACTATTGCTTATATACATATATAAGCAGGCTGATCAATCCAATTCAAAAATATTCACAATAAAATGTTATATCAAATGATGGGTTATATTGCCCAAGTGTTACGACCATATTTAGTATAAAATAGTTTCACGGATAAAATTGTAGAAAATAGCTAAAATTATTCTCTCATGGTTAATATTAATTCTGCACATACCTGATTAGTTGGATTCAACAGAATTGTAAATTCAAAAACGAGCTGAAAGAAGAAAGCAATTAAAAAATATTAGTATGAATTAGAATGAATTAATGATTTCAGTTTTAAATGTTTTTAAATTAGCAAAATTTAGGTTTATACTCAAAGTTTTCTTATTTAAAAACCAAACAAAAAACAATTCACACAAAATATCTAAATTTCAAACTCGTAAGAAGCTGAAAAGCTCTGGATGTGTGCATAATCAGCCAGTATAAGCGGTAACCAGTATTGAAACAACTTCAGAAACAGCATGAAACAACGATTGCAACGTTTCCTATCCAGACTTAGGCCCGATAAAACAGTTTCATTTCATGTTTTTCCAGCTCAAAACATTAAGTGGGGACTGATGCCTTACAGGAAATGATATTCTTGCTCCTTTTTTGCGACTGAAAGGTCTTTCAATAGGGATAACATTCAAACCATGCTGTTATTTTGATGACTCTACCCGCAGGGAATTTATTGGGATTAATTAACGGCGTTTGGATTACGTTCGCTTCAAATGTGACAATTTTGCTTATCGACATACACATTGAGCCAAAAATGAGCCTCATGGCTCGAACACAATTTTTCGATGAAACAGCGGACTCAATGCCAGTTAATTTTGGGTGCATTTACAGAAATTTCGAGGCAAGCGACGGTCAATCTGCATCAGATTTTGCACGGACTGAAGCTTGTAAGCCTTAAAACAAAGTTCTTTGCGTTAAACTTTCCATTAAGTGGACGGATAAAGATCAATCCGTTGCGAACGACTTCGAATCGATAAATTTGAACCTTCTTCAAGGGTCTGAACGGATGAAATACTCGTGTTCTCTTTCAAAGAAAATGTAAAAACGGTCAACAACACGGAGAATAACCGTCTGGTCGGGCATAGTATGGTGCAAGTGCTCCATAAGTTCGGCGCACAGAACCATAATTTCGAAACAATTTTCTAAAATTTGGTTGCGTGTATGTCATCACGATGAAATTGCAAATACTACTGACAGTTTTCAATCTGACAATTGGTTTGGCAGATACAAATGTCTGAACTTAGTATTGGGTTAAAAAAAACATCCTTTATTACCTATCGCTAGGTGAACATTTTTCGCACCTGTCTTGTGGCCGCGATGCCAAAAAAAACTGTTGCTCTTTTGAGACAAATCGGTCATTGAGCTATTTTCACAATAAGTGAAGTGCTGCTCAGCAAGTGGGTGTCCCATCGATCCAAATAAATAGTAATCGGATGGAGACAAATCTTGTAAGGAGGCCGCATGGGAAAGTATTTGCCTACTTAACGCCTCAATCGTTTCCTTAATCAGTTTTGCTGTGAATTGTCAGGAAGCAAACTCATTTCGTGTTGCTTTTTTTGATATTCTGATCATTTGTTGGCGGTAGTATTCAACATTAATGCTTTCGCCATATTAAAGTTACTCATAATAGATCACACCCTTCTGATCCCACCAAATACAGACCATTTTCTTCTGTCCATGGCGTTTCCAAATTGCATTCGATGTCGATGGTTCGCCTGTAGTTACCCATGATATGTTACGCCTTAGAATCTATCCACTTCAGTCACCATCTGATGGAAAATGACTTTCATTTATACCTGACTAGCAGAATTTCGAAAACGGTTTTCCAGCTCTTCTGCTGTCTTTCATTAAGTTCATATGAAACCCATTTTCTTGTTCCTTTCAATGGCTTTCAAACGTGTGGAGATGACATCCCGTATCATATTTAATTGATCCCTGAGTTGTTTTTGCTTTTAAACTCTATTCTCTTCCAACAATGCTTGCAATTCGCTGTCTTCAAATTTGTTCCGTGTTCTTGCATGTACGTCGTTTCTCACGTCAAAATTTGAATTTTTCAAACCGATCAAAGCACTGTGATTTAGCAAGGGCATGCTCTCTGTAAGCGTCGACAAGCATTCGATCTGATTCTGCTGCAGTTTTCTTCCAATGGTATTTGAAAATCAGTGGTGATCTTGTCCTCGTTGACGGTTACACCCATCTTCGTCGTCGCTACTGGCGAAGCCGCTACATTCTTCCGATTGTGTCAATATTGCCAGTGTATGCGAGTAATTTTTCTTGATGATCGGACAACCAATAAGGAGATTCGTCCGCCCGTATTTTACAAATGAGTTGCTGTATGCAAGTGATCTTCGCAATTGTTGGTCAACATCGTCCAGGTTGACAAGTTCATTCTGCCTGACAGCGGGATTTGGTTCGTCAACGTCGTTATATGTATAGTCTACAGAAATGGTCTTTACAAATCCTCAGCATCTACTGCGACTCTACTCTGATGTTCCTTTGTTCGTCTCTACAGGCTTACAGGCTGGAGTATCATCTCCTAATTTCCTCAAACGGGCGTTTTTCACGCTCCTTTCCTCTCTTATTTTTAAATCGTGGAACTCGTGAGCAACTATAGTCCTTCTGTGTAGCGCCGTTTATATGTATCTTGTTTAGCTGCATCGGATTACCGGCAACCATCGTCAAGCCAAGGGTTTCGTTGTGGTGGTCGAATGAAACCTAGCTCATCAGTGGAGGCATATCCGATGGCTTTTTTATGTGTTGTCAGATACTTGGTACTGGCGGCAGAGGACTCCTTAAGAGACTAAGGGAGATTTGATCGAAAAAGGATTTTGCGATCACTTACGATTGCAACCGTCCGACATCGAAATTTTTCAGAGAATGAGCTTGCCTTTGCGATGAACGGGATATCGTACCTTGATCACAACAAGGTAAAGTTCCGAATCGATTTTGGCTACGCGAAATGTTGGGACATTCATAATACTGGAGAAGTGTATTGCGTCGATCGAAATATGATCAATCTAGTTGAAGGATTGATTACTCAGGAGTTTTCCAAGTCCCCTGGTGATATTAAAGGTCCATTCCACAAATTATTCGCTTCGTATACAGAATGATAAGGCAGTGCATGAACATCTCGGCTTTAGTGGCACGTACCAATGGAACGGGATCTAAACTATCTTCGAATTTTAAGCTGAATGCAATCGGTCAAATGCCACAGTAGGGACCACGTTGACTTCAAAACGCAGTGGTAGCTCATGAAAGAAGTATGACCTTCATCGGTTGTTCGACTGTGTGAATTTGGAAATAGTTTCCATGTTTTCGTTTGCCGGAGCTTTTAATTTCTTTGCAACAGTGTGGCCTTTATTATTGAAGATAGGGTAGTTCAGCTCTAGTAGAAACCTCATCGTAGAGGGATAGAGGCGGTAGTATCTCATTTCGGAAGTATGAAAGCTGCCGTTGGTTCATTAACGAGTAGGTAACAGCCCTGAGCACCGCCTGGTTGATGCCTCTCAGTGCCGACCCTAATCATACAACACATAACTTCCGCAATTTACCATATTCCTAGTTTGTAAGAGGACCATCTGAATTTAAAGGAAACTGAAGGATTCGACCAAGTTATGCAATGTTGTTCACATTGAAAATTCTCGGAATTATTCGTTTGTATTCGCATCATCATAGTGCATCCCTCTTGGAACCCAAATATGATGCTCCTTTATGATGCAATTTTATAACATACATGAAGCTGATACTAAAAATTTGATGTCGTTGCATATCGAATGAATGTGTATGCATTCCCCATGCTCTGGGCGTAATTTCGTTCCTTAGATATCTACAGCTAGGCACGTGTTTAGAGACCATTCGACATGTTTTCAATTAAAATGAAATATTTCGAAAACATGTTCATCAATTTCCTTCTGCCAGCTCATGTCAAACTAATTACATTAGATACACGCCAGGAATGCAGTGTTTGTTTATTTTAAAACCCTGAACTGATTGCACTGTGGCTGGAATTTATCACAGGGCATTCGTATCTATCTTATGTTGTTCCTCAATAGACTATGCGCTGATTGCGTTTTATTGAAAACAATTTGAGAAAAATTTAACAAACAACAAAAGCAGCAATCAGTTACCAGTTCCAGTTCTTGAATGCACTCAACAGCACGTTTCTCATTCTCTCTACAACTAAGAACCTACTTACAAAACCGAATTGATTGCTCTGTCTTGGGCAGAGAAATGCACATTAACCATCCCCCGGGCTTCATTAAATCCTTTTACTGTTTTGTGAATGTGCATTTGAGAATTTATGACTTTTCATGGCCGGTTTTAATGAAGACCATGAATAACAAATCAACCTGTTCACACGATGCTTTTATGGAGTATGGATACCGTAGCCAGAACTTTGTAGATACGTACCAGTATACTCGTATGTATGTATATTATCTAAGCCCTAAAGTTTCTCCTTCTTCTAAGCAATAAACATGCCGTTCTACTCGTAGATGCGCATTTAATTGTACTGCAGTTCTATATACGAGTAGTGCCCACATACTAGCTCTATCCGCCTTCGCCTCATGGTGAATAGATGTATACTCGTATGTGTTATGTATCTACTCCTACTCTTGTTCATGACATGGTGCAGTGAATGTTTGAAAAGTCGTGAAAAAGTCAATAGGGGGGCGACCGTGAGATATATTTTCCACTCGATGCCTCAATCTAAACAAATTAGCTCCCATACATAACATCGATTGGACATCATGGGGTGTTCCATGCCTTCGCCTTCGGATCAGAATCTGAATTTAAATTTGAATTTAAATTCGCCTCCCGCATTTGCTAACCAACCGTATGGTATAGCATGCAGACTGGGAACGAACAACAGTCTTGGTACTGGCGGCAGTCCCAGTATCCAGACTCGAGGTGTTGATTTACTGTCGATCGACATTCGAATTTCGTTTTATTTATCTTTCTTCATGTTGTCGTTTTGGTGTAGTGCCGTTGTCGTTGTCGTTGTCATTGTAGTTGTAGTTGTCGCTGCACGGTAGTTGCTGTTTGCCATTCTATGTCCTCTTTTATAGTGATTCCAATGAATCTCTTGCTCTTGATTGTGATGGCAATGGCATGATATCATTTTATTGGATCTTGGAGCTTAAAACTTTGAATTTGGAACATGGAGCCGCACAACAGTGCTGCACAAAGGGTATCTACAAAACTACATATTTGTACACAATCCTCCTACAACACTTAACAGGACTATCGATTACGTTCAAGATGCGCGACACCATTAATTCCAAATGAAAACATTTCCACATAATTTTTAATGCTGCTTCGTCGCTTCTCAGTGTTGTGGTCTATGCTTTGGGCTCGCGTTTGAACAGTGCGGTCAGTAAGAGGTCGCCTGACTATTATAGTTGTCAGTTCTCAGCTTTTGTTTTGACAGCATAAGCCCTCTTACGATCTTTGTTACAGAGTATGATAGTACCCGCTACTTTCGTTTTGCCTAAACGTTTGTATGTTTAAGGTCATTCTGTACCACATGTCCTTTTGGAATAGTTTCGAAGACGCTCTAGGTGGGAACAGTGGTATTAATTCGTTCAACATATTCTAGCTATTGAAGCCGATGAGTTCTAGATCAAGACAATGACTCAGTATATAGATCCTGTACGCTTGACTGAATATAACTCCAAGCAACACAGTAAATTTTCGTCAGTTTCAGATGAATTCCATGCTTCTGCGCTAGGAGAGTTGCCTCTCCTATTTTGTCGACTTTGACTCTCTCCTCACTTGGCATTAAAGCCAACAAGGACGATTTTGTTATGATAAGTCTGGACGAAGAGCTCCTAAAAACAGGTGTTTTTTTCATCTGCGATGGCATGTCGGGTATCGGGTCTGTCTGCAGGCTCTTGATCACATGACAAATCCACACATAAAAATAGTGGCGCTTCTGCTCTTTACAGCAATCACCACAGTAGATGTCGTTCAGCCATGTTATCTCTCTTCTGGGATTGCGGTGATACTAGTTAAGTGTAGGTTAAGGGCCTACGCTTATTGTTCGGACATTGTTCCCAAAATTTCAGAGTTGAAGGTAATTTTCATTTGTGCATTTGTGACAGTAAGTCCATCGCTATCTGAGGCTGTTTATTGTTGTTTTAGCGCAACTCCAACTTATGGAAACAGATATTTAGAGGACAGTGCCAGAAGACCGCACTAGTGAGTTTCCTTTTAACTGCTACGTCACTATGATGGTTATCCTTAGCAAATCCCGCCTTCCTTATCAACCGATTTGAATTTAAACGAATCTCAATCTGTCAGGTATACCATACGCACTCATTGTTTACACGCATGTATTTAGTTAGAGTAATTACGATTTTATCTTCATTGGAACAGGCAAGGGTTTTTGACAAATTGTCACTCGGTATTGGTCACCTTAGTCTGTCAGTTCATTGATAACGTTTCGTCGTTAAGATCTGCTACTATTGTATACGCCCTAGAGCAATGAGAGCTTTAAGATAGGTCTCCGTCCGTTCTGGTAACGAGAACATTTCTCTTTAACATTCCAATTATATTTTATGTCCGACAGCATGGGACTGGTTGTTTCTATCATTATGACAAAAAAAGTCTTTTTGTTGTTCGCGAACTATGGGATCCTGGCACCTGTCAGCATTGCGTTAAACGACTGACTACCATAAAGTGGTGACTCCATCCAGTCTAATGTCAGCTCTACCACTATCTCAGATATTCAAGAGAAAATTTGTATAACGCAGACTATTTCGGAAATCGTAGCAATGCCATTGCAGATATCGAGGCCATGAGTTCCGATGACATATCTATCACCTTCTTACTCTGAATCAATCTGAATCAATATTTTTTTAGGAATCTGGCATAGCGAGGACTTTTTTTCACAATATAGAAACCAATCCATCCTTGAACAATGTAGGAAAGATCACCATTGGTAAGCAGTATGCCCAAAGCGAAGAAGCGCTCGGTCACAAATGTGGACGACTGCTTGAAGCCACTAAAAAATGTGACTGCGTATCGAAATCGTCGAAAAATAAAAGTGAGCAGAAGACACTGCATTCGGTAGAACCTAAGAAACATTACACAGGTGAACTTGATGGCCAGTATGAAAGGGGAACTCGTAGCAAAAAAGTTACTTTCTGCAGGATCGGAAGACACGTTTAAAAAGAACACGATACTACCTTGATCAAAAAGTTCCCGGATTGCACTTGTACAAGTTTATTCATCTTAATCTATATTGTCCCCTTCAAAGTAATTCCCATCGACTGCGACACACTTATGCCAGCGCTTGATCCAATCCTCGAAACATTTTTTATATTCGGTTTTCGGTATGTCCATCAGTGGTTCCTGCGATTTTTCCATTACTTCCTCTCGGCTGCTGAAACGCGTTCCCCGTAGTGGTTTTTTAGCTCGACTGAACAGAAAGAAGTCACAGGGAGCCAAATCAGGTGAATTCGGTGGCTGTTGGATGGTATTTGTTGCATTTTTCGTCAAAAAATTACAAATAATGATGGCACTGTACGACGGTGCGTTATCATGGTGCAAAATCCACTAGTTTTCTGCCCAAAATTCTGGTCTCTTTTGGCGAATTGCTTCACACAAACGTGAAGCTGTTTACTGTCTGGCCTTCTAGCAAAAATCGTTGTTATCCATGAAAACCGTGAGCATTTCCTTCTTTTTTGACTGGGAACGACGTGCTTTTTTTGGTCTTGGCTTATTTGGTGAACGCCATTCACTTGCCTGATGTCTGGATTGCGTGTCGTACTCACAAGCCCACGTCTCGTCTCCAGTAATGATATTTTTGATGAATGTGGGATCGGATTCAGTATCGCAAATCATCTCTTTTGCGACGTCAGCATGGTCTCTTTTTTGCATGAAATTGAGGTCTTTTGGCACCAACTTGGCTGCTACACGATGGAAATCCAAATCATTAACCGAAATGTCTTGGACGGATCCATAGGCAATGTTCAAGTCCTCCGCTATCTCTCTGATGGTTATTAACCAACATTTCTTTTACTTCATCAATGTTTTCGTCGGTTTTCGATGTTGATGGTCTGCCACTGCGTTCATAATCTTCGATTGACTCACGACCACTTTTGAACCGCTCGTGCCACTAGTAAACGACCGTTTTGTTTAGAGAATCGTTGCCGAAACACTTTTCCAACGTTTCCAACGTTCGCGCACCATTAAATCCGTTTTTTACGCAAAATTTAATACAAATACGTTGTTGTAAATTGTAAAAAATCGCCAAACACCCAGAGATAGATGTACCCTTAGTTACGTAACTTTTGCAAATGTCAAGCTATGACGCTAAGATTTAGAGGGAACAACAGCAGATGTACCAACTTAACAAAAAAAACAGAACTCAAATCGGAATAATGAGAGTGGTTATTCCGGGACTGATCAAGGTGGTACATCCTTAGAACTATTAGAACTATTTAAAAGGAATTGTTATTATTATTATAAATTCGTTTTAAGGGTTTGCAAAGCATTTACAAGAATGATACTCGTAGCATGGCAATCTGCCGTCTGCCTGAAGAGACATTGAGAATAAAAAAAAGTATATAAATGCAAATGTAAATTTTTAGTAATAAATTTTTAATAAAATCTAATAGCTTGGACGCAATTAGAGACCTAACTAGCAAAGTGGCATAATATAAAAATTTTAATGATTTGAAACATAAAATTGCAAAGTTAATTTGCAGTAACTGGGTGAATAACTGAGATTATTACAGAAAGCTATTACGTTAGGTAAGAGCGTGATTGCGGTAGTTATACAGGCTTAACCATCCTTCTGTTCCATTTAAAATTTCATAAAAACGTTACAAAGATATCTGACTCTCTTGGAAGCGTAACCTTTGAATTTCCTGTAAAATAGGACAAACGGCAAAGAAGTGGTAGATATCTGTTACATAGCCGACATATTTTTTGCAGATCGTCTCGGTGAGGTATAAAGTTCAAGTTCACAATTTCGACTCTAGTTTTAAAGACAGTACTTATTACTTTGGATAAGAACTCTTTGCTAAAATAGTTAGCATCCAATAGCTGGTGGTTTAAGTGTTTGTTAGCATTTCTGGATGTAGACGAAGTTGTTCTGGAGAGATTTTGAATATATAGTTTTTCGTCGACGATTGCTATCAAATCTGAAAACATGTCACGCCATAGATCAACATTAGACTCCTGCAAAGAGGGAACTGTGTCATGGGATACTGCTGTCTGGTTCCATTCTTTGAATGGCGTGGCATTTGTACGAAAAAGTTTCAGCAAGATGGATTTGTTATATAGTTCGCGTTTGCCTTCACGCTTTGTATATAAATGGGCGTAAAACTTGACTCGACGTAAATAGCGTAATTCGGTGTTGTGTTTGGGAGACGGAACATGAAAAACTCCCAAGACTTATACTCCATAACACATGCAGGCATTAAAAGTCACATTGAAAACTCGATATTTAGAGGCCAGATCAATATTTTGATTTGCGAAAAACTTAGGCCACATCATATTCAGAGCGAGTTTAGCCTCATTATATTTGTTACTGGAATGCTTAAGAAAGTTAAGTCTCACAAAAAAATCTGCAGTTGCAACGTGAATGTGTCGTCAGTGCGCAAAAACGGACTGATTTCATCGATGAACCGGGCAAAAATGAGGGGACTTAGGATACACCCTTGAGGAACACCGGCTGTTGTTAAAAACCAGTCAGAGAACTCGGAACCATCCCAAACAGTTGCCTTCGATAGGGAAAGGACATTTTAATACATTAGTAGAAATTTACGCGACAAACCTAGAGCCTGCCTATTCACTCTGTCAAAAGCAGCCCTAAAATCTACGAAACACGTATGTAGTTTGCCTTTGTGCTCTATATATTTTTTGGCTATGCTTGAAAGAGCGAAAATGTGATCCATTGTCGAAAAGCCTGGGCGAAAACCGGCTTGGATGCTGCTAAGACGATTGTTCACTTATTGTAAGGCATCATAGCCCAATGACAGTGAAAACGCCTGCTTCAAGTGTGAAATTCCTTCTACAGCGTCAATTCGAATTCAAAATCCATGCATGTAATGAACTGGGGACATTTTAATGAAACAGGAGTTGTATATGACCATCTGTACCTCTGTTTGAGTGCTTAAAAAAATATAGTTGCTATTGTACAATAGAACAGATAGTAACATTCGGACAATCAATCAAAAGAAATATAGTAAACGGTGATATCATAATTCTGTCACACCTCTGGCACGGAATAGCGATGCAGGTCTTACAACTTCCACGGGCATTCGATGTCGTTGGAAAAATTGGAATAACACCCTCAGAAGAAGTCCTTCTTTAAACCTCTCTAAAGAATTTATTTCAATGAGACTTCCTGACAGGAAAAAGCTGTCATTGAGACGAATAAGTATACGAAGAGCAGCTCGATATTATACAATCGCCGATGTTGGTGTCAATACCTATTACTTGACACTGTATTGGCTTATTAGTAGGATAGCATTATTGAAGGCTCATCAGCTTTAACAATAAGGGAAAACAAACCAACAAAAATATATAGGGTCCTTCTCTGATAGCGAAAATTTTGAAGCATTGAGGGTTACTTCGACCAGAATGCATAAATAACTTGCTTTTCGTGGTCTTCACAACCATCCTGTGTGCCGGTCCGTTTTAAGAAAAAAAAAAGCTTAAAATATTGAAGCAAGGTATCGCTTGTGACTTAAATCGCCTCTTGGATTTTTGGGATTGCTTTTTCTGTAGAAGCATTCAACACACAACTTGATGTAGAATCATGAAAGGTTCTTATCTTCCTTGGTAGTATCTGCTATTCGACAAGATATCAAAGATATTTAGGATCCTTAGGATTTCATCATACGATTTCGGTCGAGGCGATCTGTCAAAACGAATTGATCAAACTAACACTATAAACTGAGTCTACCAAGGTCGGAAAGGCACTTAATTCTTCCGTGTCATCCATCAGACAGCTATTTTGAAAAAGTGCGAATTGTTGCCAACCCTTAGTGAGAGTGAACAAAAAATATTCACGGGTGACCTGTCAGATCGGCCTCGACTAACGGAGGGGTTAAAGAACATTGTCCCTTTGTACATTTTTCTTCAACGATGTATCTGCTTTGATTTTAGTGTGGAGACCGCCCAGTAATGACGTTTAGATGGATATTTAAACTGATGTTCACTTGCATTTTTGTCGATCTTTGCATCAGAGTGCTCGGCGACGATTTTTGCCCAGTAGGTCCAATTTAAAGCGATTCAGACTTTATTGTTGACATTTCCTGATCGTATGAATAGACAACCTCTGAAAGAGCCTTTCTTTAAGTTTTGTACATCCGACAACTTTTCAATAGGAACCGTGAGATTCCACTGTAAAAGAAGGCACTCCTGCAGGTGTCGATTGTTCAGACAGAGATAGACATATTCGAATATTTCGACAGGTCCTTTCACATCAACTGAAGGCAAAGTAATAAACGTTTATTAAGGAGTTCTTCTGACTCTTGACCTCTCAAAAAACCTTCGACAGACACTGATCGGCAATTGCCGCTACATTCTCCAATGGATTTAGAATTTTTAAAGACAAAATGGAATGCAAAACTCATAAAGCAGAATACTGAACAATTGCCTTTTCAACTCTGATCCGGACAAGCCTTCGTTACGCCTGTCTACTTTTAAATCCAGTCGATAGATCCCATTAACTAAGAACCGCCGAACGCAACCCCAGGCTCCATTTAATAAAGATTTTTTGAGCCTGAACCATAAGAATCGTTGCTTCAAAGCTTCGAGAACTCTTTTTCTACTAAAAGTCACCACTGTACAACATCCACAATGACGTAACTAATATCAGATAGCACATTCATGTTCAGGCATCTGTAGCTGTACCATGAAGATGGCATCATCCATTTAAGAATGGCAAAGAGTTGGTAGAGGAAGAGGAACTAGAAAACAGAGTTTCAGGCAAGGATGCTGTAGACTGGTTGTAGTTGTGATATAACGATAAATCACAGCGACCGGGAGAGACGTTGTCAGGAAGTTTGTTGTGCATGGTAGCATTTCTCTCGATGCAGCTGTAACATCACCAGCAGCACTACTGCGATAGCGCGCAGTAGAGTTGGTGTAGTATCCGTACCATGCAACCATAAATAAAACATCGGATATACGAGTATATGCTGCATTTGTTTGTTCGTGCAGTGCAATGTGATATACGAGTATGTACATACATACAACCTTATATAAACCTACAACGTTGATGGCTCATATCATGTCCTTCTACTCCTACTCTCTGATGCAATTCAGCGCAAGCAATATTATCGCAGCCCCATGTGAAAAATAAACATCTCAGCGGTCGATATGCACATTCCAATTCTGGATTTGGGTATCTCGTATCTTGTATCTACTCATAGCCGGAGTGTACTCAGATATAAATATGCAAATGAGGACAACGCACAATCCCAGGCACAGTCAGCGGCAGTAGGTATGTAGGTAGGGACATTTTCCCTGATAACAACGATGACGATATCAACGACAGCACCATTGATGATGGTAGAGAAGAGATGATGACGACGATAGGAGTAGAGTACAAGTTAGCACCTAAAGCCACCACACACACATAGTCATCAAAGAGCTAATTCATATTCCAAGGCACACGTTCAGCTGGCTTAGTACTCGTATACAGACACTATTGCTACTAGGTTTGAGTTTGAGTCAATTTCACTTGGTAACCACTTCTAAGTTGCCTTTAATGATGTCCTTTCAGCCCGGTCTCTAATCTTCTTTGCGAGTTTATCCGAAGTAACTATGTAAACTTGCGAGTTGGAAGGACACAGAAGAAGTGTCCTCGTTTTGGAGTATGGTAAATTCGTATCGTTCGTGTCACTAATTGGATCATAATGAAGTTCAAAGTGTTCGTTAGATACATAGGCCACATGACTATAACCTTAATTTGTTGGATTTTTTCCTTTTTCTTTCCTTCGTCTGATAAAGCTTCACACAGCCATGGGAAGCAATTTCATGCATCACAAGGCACAACATAACGCAAACAGGTTCGATTCTGTTCAAATGATTCGATGGTGTCTTTCGTATTAGCAGATACTTTCGGTTGACTGCAAGTGATTCTGTGGTAAAATGTTAATTGCAAAGGCATGCCCCTGTTTAAGGAATTCATTATTTTTTTTTTTTTAATTTTGTACGTGTCATATTTTGGGGAAGTAAAAAGGTGAGGAAGAAGTAATGAACGGGATTTACGCATTTGATTTACACGATTCTTCCTATGTATTCCTGACACGGTATCGATTAAAGGGCCAAAACTCCGAGGACCGAGAAAATAAGAGCTTTTTCAGTGGAAGAAGTTTTCGTCTACTGATGACGAAAAAAAAGTGTTTTTTCTCTTTTCAGTGCATTGTTTGGGAATTGAACCCATCCATTTAGCTGAGTAACCGCACAGGTTACACGCGTCTTGTATCCTGTTAATGCACGGCTTTGAAGCAGTAAAATGCTGTACTATGATGTATAATGCAACACCATGCTGTAATATGGAAAAAAAGGAGTATATCGCCTCGCTGGCATGCATCTTTTCTAAGCTTGTCACTTTGAAAGAGAAATACGATTTCTCGGTTAGCTTTCTTCAGTTTGTATACTACAAAGTTAGCAAGTTACGTAGTGCCTGAGATTCAGCCCCCGGAGTGGCCAAGGATATACTTTTCAGTTAGTGATCAAAATGAGATGGGCCGAACAAAAGGAGGAAGGAAATTCAAGATACATATCTACTATTGAGAAGTCATTACAGACAGCCGATACGACAAGGATAATAGTCACGTCGTCTATTGTAATGTGGATTCACTGTAAGACAAAGGGATCAAGTGCTGAAGGCATCTATGAGACCGCCTGACGACGATTTGCATGAAGGGTCATTTCGTCAAAACAAGAAAAGGCAGACCTTACCAAAAATTGATTTAACGAACTCTTCGACAAAATCCACGCATGAAAGTAGTCCTTGCCGATTAAAAAGCCATGCTAGGCAAGTAGACCCTCCAAGTAACACAGAGAAAGTATAGCCTTCACGATATAACTTTCGGAAGGAAGGTATTCACAACTCGATATTTATAAAGGGTCGTGGCTTACTGTTGAATAGCAAACCGATCGACATTGCATTGCGACAAGCACTACTCCAGAGTTTTTGATGTCCGAACGTTTCGAGTAGCTAATATTGACTCGGTACATTGTTATAGTCAAGGTACGAATGCCAATATCCGAAACAGCCAAGGCCAGCGAACCACTGTGAGAAAGATAAATATTGAAGACTATAATCACAAGAGGCCGCTTGGACTGTTGTCGGATGGGTTTCCCTAAACATCTTGGGGAGTTCGATGATAGTGTCGAACGAAGAAGACCAATAGATCACTGTCAAAGAGTTACCAGTTTTGGATGTGAAATCTTAAAAAAACACGAAAGCCCAGCGAGATTTTGCAGAGATGAAAAGAAGAAACGAACGCACAGAAAAGAGAGAAAAAGCACGGTCTCCTCAGAAAAATTAAAAAAGGCGAAGTGAAGCGATCGGTCGAGGCGTTAGAGATGTGCTAACAGAAGAACAAACTAGAATGCAAAGTAATTTGAGATAAGACGTCTTCCTACGGGAAGCATCTGTTTACTTCCGCCTTCACAGTAGACGCAATTTTAGGTTAGTTTTCCGGGACTGATTTAATCTACAAACGTCTAAGCCATGTTGTCTGGACGAATTAACACTTGTCGTCAAAAATTGTGTTGTCGAAAGCTTCCTGGACACCGATGAAAATACACAACGCGTATTGTCGAGTGCGCCTTCAATTCTGCTGATTCTGAAGGGTAGGTTCACATAATCTTCTGCCTTGATAGGCATATTTTTTTTCTTAAACTAAGGAAGCATTAGTATAAGGCCTCGTAGAAGTAGCATCTTCTGACAGGGGCTGGTTCTTTAAATAATGACAATGAGCCTCTGCAGCCGAACATCTTGCAGCTCTGCTAATAAGCCCTACATCACTCCCCCCGTGGCGCCATCTGGGAATCTCATTGGAGGTGGCGAAGTGAAGGGGACAAATGGTGAGTTTCCTGCGCCATAAATCAGGATTAGTGTCGGAAAAACAAAACAAAACCTTATCCGGGCTACTCCGACATATTTGGAGCTCAGGCCGGTAAGGATTTCCAAGACTTAGTTAGGGTCTTGGAAAAGAGATGCTGGCTGACGAGACCTATATGGGCCAATGGCAGCGCTCACATCCAGGAACGGGTTACTGGCTTCGGTGTAATCGACCCCTCGTCCTGGGGGCATTGAAAATGAAACTGGTCTTCCAGGTTGGGGGTTGTGCGCCGGGGTAACTGCCCGTCCATTTAAGAAAACATAAGCTACGAAGCGTCAACAAGCCTCGGATATGGACGGATCTACTGTTGACACGCAAACGATTTAAGGACAATGAGCTTCGGATAAGCACGTGGAATGTTAGATCCCGTAGAAGACCACGTGCAGCCGAGCACCTACCGGAGTCTCTAGACTGCTGCAAAGCAGACATAACCGCCATTCAAGAAATGCCATCCCATCGGCCGACAAAAAGAAGATGAAAAACTGCGATATCTACTATGGGAATTGCTATAGACGGCAAAAGCAGCGCTTTTTTGGATGCGGATTTGTTGTCAGAGGCAGACTAAGACAAGAAGTCCTCAGCTTCCGGCATGTTAGCGAGCGCCTCGTAGCAATCCGCATCAAGGCTAAATTCGCCAACATTAGCCTTATATGCGTGCATGCCCCCACAGAGGAGAAATATGACGACACCAAGGATGACTTCTACGAGCTCCTGAACAAGACCTACGAGCAATGCCCTAGCTATGACATTAAAATTGTCCTCTGTGATTGTAATGCAAAGCTAGGAAGAGAGGGTATCTTTGGTGGAAAGATCGGAAAATATAGCCGGAACGACACCACCTCTGCAAAAGGATTCAGGCTAATTGACTTTGCGGCGGGGCGAAACATTATCGTAGCTAGCACTCGGTTTCCACATCTCGATATTCACAAGGGAAATTGGAGAACTCCTGACCAATCAACAGTCAACCAGATTGATCACATTGCGATTGGCGCAAGACACTCCTCCAGTATTATGGATCTCCGTACGTTCCGAGGAGCCAACATCGACTCGGACCATTGCCTTGTTGTAGCCAAGCTACGGTTGGGGATATCCCAAACTACGCCAAGACAAGTTAATGCTGTGAGGAAATTCGACATCAGACGGCAACAATCGCAAGAGATCGCCAAGTCCTTTTCCGATCGAGTGTCTCTTAATCTCTTTAGAGGTCGAATACCGCCAGCATCAAGCATCGAAGACCATTGGAAACACTGCCAAAACGCCATCAGAGATGCCGCTTCTGATGTGCTGGGTTTCACTCGTCCACCACAACGAAACTCCTGGTTCGATGATGAATGCCGGCAAGCACATGCAGCTAAGCAAGATGCATATAACGCGGCGCTGCTTAGAAAGACCAGAGCTGCTCATGAGCTCTATGAGCGGAAGAGGAGAGACGAACACCGGCTTCTCAGGAGGAAGAAGAAAGAGCATGAGAGGCGTGCGTTCGGGGGAAAACCCCGAACCGACGCTTGCAGAAATGAACAAGGGAACATCGTATTACAATCGCAGTCGATGCTGAGGATAGGAGATACAACAATGAACTCTACGGACTGTACAGCAACTCGACCTTACTAGAAGAGTGAAGATCCAATGACTGAGATGGCTGGGTCATGTAGAGCGTATGGACTCCAATGCTCCGGTCCGAATCTTCGAATCCGTTCCCGAGGGACAGCGCAGTAGAGGAAGGCCAAGACTCAGGTGGTGCACGCAAGTGGAAGTGGACATCAGCGTGCGAAACTGGAGGCAGCTAGCCAGCGATCGAGCTGGCTGGAGACGCTTGTTGACTGAGGCCCAGCTCCACCCCAGACTGTAGCGCCACTTAAATATATAAATAATACAATATATAAAGAAGCATTTGCAAGATAGTTTAGCGCGCAAGGTCAACCATTATCTCCAGATTCTTGAACAAGAAGAAAGCCAAACTGATCTAATCCTAAACTCTTCTTTCTTTCTGATATAAGGGCTGCTGTCACTGTTAGCCTGGGGTTTAACAGTTGTACAAAGGCAAGTGCCAGTCTAGTAGAGAAAATTTCTTTTAGATTTGTCTGGAAGTGATCTATTTTCTAGCATAACTGGGTGCATGAAGCTATCAAAGAAAGCTAAATCCTATTTACTGTCCTGATCCATCACCACAAACGTTGGCAGATGCTAGCTATTCAGCTCACATTAGCTTCATTGAAAAAGCTGGTAGTGAGCCGGTTTTGATCAGGTGATCTGGGAAATGAGTCTCAAGCGAAGGTGTACCATAAGTGCCACGGTATCTTTTTACATTTTTTAAGCTAGCTGATATGCTCCTTTTAAAGATGTTGACTAGTGCACAGGTTTGGTCAAGTGTTAAGAGGCACTCTTTGATACCGATTGACGTTGGTAACTTGACGAGGTTGATAGCCAAAATTGTTGACGAGAATGATAAAATAAAGTTTGCCTGTTACCTTACTGCCCCGAATCGTATGCACCCATTTGAAAACTAATTCTTCTAAAGAGTAGATGAGGACATGAGTCATATCTAGGTTTTATGGTCTCAACATATGGTGTATCAAATCCTATTCCTCGATTTTCGTTGACGTGTGAGGGTGGATTTTCCACAACTTTGTGTAAAGGAACACATGCCCTGTTTCTGAGAATTGCCCTAGAGTCCAGGAGAAAGCGCGTTTACTTTCCATTCACGAGGTTAGAAAGGTTCTCAGAGTTTGTTTGGTTTTCGAATTTTCGGCCTCCGCCTGAATGAAAACAATCTCTTACTAAGCTTACTCGCAGAGTTAATGAACGTAGCGCACATAGTCAGTTAAGATTTTTGCCATTGTCGGCCTTTTCAAAAACTAAGCGTCAAACGCCCTTTGCATGAAGTTACGGGCCTAAGAAAAGATACTGCCCAGGACAAAATGCAAGAAAATCGGTCTTCTAGCAGTAAGATTGCCAAGTTAAGAAGGCGACTGAATCCTTGACCAATAATTTCAACACCGATTGCTTGATTTTGAAGCTGGTTTTCTATGAATATAAGATGCAAGAGGACCTTCTGAGCTTAGCGCTCGTCTCAAAACCACAATGGTTAATTGGTGAAGTCAATCCGATAGCAACATCACCATCCTGATTTTTAATTTGTAAACGAATGCACAATGCATTAGAGACTGTTAACTTTGCCATACCTGTTAGCAGTCTTGTCTTGTTTCCTCATTTGATTAGGAAGAATAGATTCCATAGAAAGTTTGCATACTTGGTCATCACGAAACGAAAAAGGAAACTTCCTTTGGGAGAATACAAAAAAAAATCTACTCAACACCAATTTAAACTTCAGCTTCAGCATAAACTTTCAAGTTTTACGCAACAGCAAGGAAAATCTTGGAAAACTTTTTACAATTCTTGCCGGCACAACTTTTGCTGGACAATCGTTTCCCCATTTCCTCTTGACTGCCACTGCACTCCAACTTCAGGTGCATTATATTGCAACTATCCTCCGGCATACTCGTTCTTGCCAAAGAGTTTCCATTCGAAAAATTGAATATTTTCCAAGCCAAACTTTTAGTTGACCGAAAATTGGATTTGTCTCATCAAAAAATAAAAAAGAAACGAGTTTCCCTGACATTACAAGTTATTCGAACTCGCATCACCACCACCCATTTTCGAGAACTGTTGCCAACTTTGGGGCTGTCAATTCAATGCTTATCAACGAGAAAATGTTACTTAGTTCTACGTGTAGGGAAGAGGAGATCAGATTAAAAAAAAATTCGAATGCACGGATAATGCAGGGTCGGCGGCATTCCGTCGTCAGCTTGTTCGCATAACCTCAACCTCCGAGTCATTTGTTCTCCGGCATCGGCAATGTAAATCTATGAGTTGCGCCGTTTTTCATTCACCTCGCTTTAGAATCCCTCCATTCATACATTCTTCGTTCTTCGTATATCCGTCTATTCGTCTATTCGTCTATCTTCGAATTTCCGACGGGAGACAAAAAAAAAAGAAGTAATCCTCCTCCTTTCTGGTGAGTCCTGGCACAGTGACATGAACGCCGGAATTGATTTATGCGATTCTCAGTGCAGAGGAACAACATTTCTTATTCGTACATATTTTCCAGCGCTGTCCTGGCAATGGAGCAGATCTAAGGAAAACCAGGCGACGATGGTGATGGTTGGAGCAAATACCAAAGCCATGATGGGAGTTTGGAATGCTCTAAATCTGAGTTAGCAACGTTTTATCATCCGCCAACACGCCGGCATTGTTCGTTCTCCCATTAGATGAAGGAATGAACAACGGAGAAGGGGTTAACTGGCTGAATGACTGTGTTCCCTGCTAATGATGGATTGTCAGCAGAAAAATAATTTTTTTTTATTTTTTGGCAAAAGATGAGGAAGGAAAGGGCTGAAGTTAGCTTCTTCGTTGGGGGTTCGGGTTTAGGTTTGGTTTTATGTGGATGGATTGCGAGAGTCCACATTCTCGGTTGACAATCCTTTTAAATCCGACGAGGACATCAAGTTGAATTGAGGGATTAGTTTCGTTGCGCAACATGAAAAGGGTCACTTGGATGGCGATTTCGTTGGTGTTTTCTGTTTTCCCACATAAAAGGGAGCGATAAAATCGGGAACAGAGTATTTATGTACATACATACACGCCCGTGTGTACACTCATATGCTTGTGGTAATCTGGACGATGAGTCATCGGTTTTTGTTAAATTCTCCAGAATGTGTCCATCGCTCTGTTTGAGCTGTCAATGGGGCTTACCGACGCCGACGGCTTTGTCAGTTTTTTACTGCTCTCGACTTGACAAAGTGCCTGTATACAGTTGTGTCGAAGGCTTTTTAAAGGGTTTTTGTAAGCAGAGCCCTCTGTTACTTTTACTTGAAACTGGCCCATCTAATGAGAAAATGTTGGATATTGTACATTGAATGCATAATATGACGGCCTGCGGCCGTAAACATAGTCATTTCCATTAGTGACACATCTCAAGACCACTTGACAGAAATGGTCTAAAAGTCGCCAATCACTTCGGTTAAATGCAACTCAATATCAAATATATCTCTACCAACGCTTTACTGTGACTTTTTTGGACGCAGTGAGATTGTGGGAAATGAACTAGCGAATGAACTTGCTAGGTAAGACTTAGAGGACGATGTAGGATGCATTACGACTACGTGCACTTTGTTAAGACCTCAATCGACAGCATAATCTGCTATGAACATAATTCTCTAGATACGAAGCAGATTCAAAGAATGGTCGGAGATGACCCTAAAAAGTAAACTTTCGGACCATTGTCCTTTAGAGCAGGAAAAATTGTGGGCTTCTTACTGGCATCTTATGGAACAACTACGCTTTTAATAGAGATATGTATATCTGTGCCACATACCATGATTGTGATTGTGATTATACCGGACAAGTAGAGAAAGTTATTCCTACGAATGCTCGTTAACTGCATGTTAAAATGCTTGCTCATAGCGCGGCAAGGAACATTTTTGGCTAGAAAAGAGAGGTACCGATGTACGTTGGTTTTAAATGTTTGAAAGTTGTAATGGCTTTGAAAAATTGGACAGAAAAATCCTTAAATCTTAGTTTCACTCACGAATGTGAAAAGATCTCGGGCTAAGCCCACATAAGATTCGTTCCTGAACAGGACGATCTAATTTTAGTGGCAAAATCGTTATTAATAAAAATGTTCACGTTCGGTACACTGGGTATGTGAACAAGCAATATTGCAATTTCTCGAGCGCTGCAACTCCAAGAAAGATCCATGAGACTTAACTTCAACTACAAAAGTGCACTGTTTAAATGGTCTTCGTGATCTTATTTTTTTCAATAAGGATGCTAGAGCTCATACTAGACAAGATCATGAATAATTCTTTAAAAATATGCAGATTATATTTGGTTCTAGTGGGATGGCGTTTCGTGCCATTGCACCCATAAATCTATAGACTGATTGAGAACTCGATTCCATGACAAGCGAAGTGGACCTCCAAATTTACCATTCGGATCTTGTGATTAGGCTTACAAATATGACTTCTCGTCGAGCTTTGTAGAATTGTTGGTGTGTGTCAGCAGTGTGAGTTATTGTCGTAATGAGCCTCTCTTGCACTAAAGGTGGTGTAACTTTCTTGTAAGTTCACTTAGATACTGTTACCTCTTCAAGAGCAAAAAGAAAGTTGAGAAGTTTCTGGCCCAATCGGCTTCCGCCACAAAAGATCATTGGGGTTACAGTGCCCAATGTTGACTACCACAACAACTGGAAACAGATCTTAGAGCTTCTCCATTCTTGATTTCTTCTCGCGTACCGAATCAAATATATAAATAATCACACTCTGATTACCTCTCTATCGTCTACCACTCGGCTCCATGTAGAAGAAGTGGCAGGACTAAAATATAAATTTTGGCATGGGTTTCCTACAGTAAAACAAGGGAGCCATTCGTAAAGTTAATGATTTCTTGTGTTGTATTGTCCTTAGCGGTGGGTAATTAGTTTTTTGTCAATGAGCAACATGTACTTTGTTTTGTCCTAGCCTGCTTCCTCCTGATATCGGCTAAGTGGCCGCCGCCAAATTTGATGACCACTCTTGCATAGGACATAGGTCCTCGCATTCTTGATGGATATTCCTTTTGACAGCTTCAAGAGTCTGAAGCTTGTAGACATAGACTTTGAAAAATTCCACAAAAAGAAGACTGACGAGAGTTTAGGCCACCCGGTAATGCAGCCCTCAGAATTTCGATTATGGCTCGTGCAGTATGCGCCGTTGCCCAATTCATCCGATTGAGTAAGGGAAAAGTCGTTGAACATGTCGCCGTGCTGCTCGCAGTCCACAGTAATAGTTTGGCTCGCGCCGTTTTCGAAAAAAATAAGGTCCGAAGACGCCTATAGCGTAAACAGCACACCATGCTGTAACTTTGAGCTTTTTGGTGCCCCAGACGTGATAATTTTGCTTATTCACATGTCCACAGAGATGGAGATGGGCCTCGTCGATCATGATGATTTTCGATGAAAAGTTGTCTCCCTCATTTTCGAGATTCAGGATGGCTTGAGCGTATGTTACTTGCGCTTGTCGGTCACCAGCTAACAGCTGATACACTGTCTCCACTTTGTAAGGGAACATCTTACAATCTTTCACCAAAATTCTCCAAAAAGACAGCCAATTAACGCCCAATTGCATGGCACGTCATCTGGTCGATACCCTGGGATCCTCTGCGACATCTTCAACCACATCTGCGATATTCTCAGCAGAACGGCTGCCAGACTTGGCAGCATTTCATGGTGTCCCATACTCTTCTAGGCGAACGGCTTAACGTCGTAGTGCTTGCCCAGTTGGTGTCGAGCGACCGGGAAATCTGCGCCGAAATTCACATACTCCGCCAAAATAATAGTTACAATTATTTCCGCGTTCTTTAGGAGTATAGCGATTCGTGTCTTGGTGGCGTGTATTTTGTATCTGTTTTGTTGAATTGACATTTGCCGACATTTGCAAAAATTATAGCACTTCCGATAAGATGATGACTTTTGCGCCACCTAATACTACTCCCTGCGCTTTTAAGACCCTCTGTATATTTTACCTGGCGATGGCGATGGCGCGATAGTTAGCTCATTGGACTATCACGCAGACAGTCTTGGTTCGATTCCTGGCTGGGTCACCAACAATTTTTCAAAATCGCCATCCCCTTTCGGCGGGCAATGGCAAACTTCCGAAAGTAAAATTGCCTACGAAAAAGCTTCTAAAGAATGCCGTTCGGACTCGGCGATAAACCGTAGGCCCCGCTCAGATGTGACAAAAATGAAAACATGAGCAACACAAATGAGTGTCAAGGAGCTAGGCCATGGCCCATACCGGGCTGCCGGGCTTCTCGTGCGCTGCAACGCTTTTTGGTAAGTTGGGTTTTTTTTTCGGCGGTGGCTGGTAGCCTACGATGGTCTGGGTGGCCTTTGCGATGATGTCGCGATGGCATTTGTAAAAGGTGAATGCATATTAGGAGTCTGTCGCAGAAGAGTTCTCAAAAGGCTGTTAGCTCTATAAAACTCTTTTTCTAAAAAGTTTGCAGCTTTTTTATCGTTGGATAGTGAAGCTCGGAATTCTACTGCAGCAAGGAAGTGCATACCATGTATCCGTAGTACATGGATGATTTGAATGCGATTCGACCGTCTTGAGAGCTGTGCTAGTTATCACGGTATTACGTGCTGCTGCAAATCGATTGTCCGAAAGCATGTTTTCTGTTGCTGTATCTGGACTCCATTAATCAACCAAAGATTTTCTCATTAGCAATTTTGGAATTGAAGTCCAGAGTCAGATTTTGCCATTTTACTCTGGACATGCTTCGTTCGAAAAGACTTGAAGAAGTCTTCAGATTCTTAACAATTGCACAGCATACAAAATGCAATCAATGAGTTGTACTAAGATGCAGATAAAGGACCAGAAAAACTTTTGACAACCTTGATTGGGCCACATCGATAGTATGAACAATGGCAAACCTGTTCATCTTGCCAACTTGCACAAAACTGCAAGTCAACCTTCTTAAGATCCAATAGTCCAAAACGTCAGATAACTTTGCAAGGATCTCAAACTGTGTCCCAGATAGACGGTCCTTGGACCGATGTCCATTCGGTAAATTCCTTCAAGCTCTGAAGCATACGTATCTGGAATGTCTACCAAATTATAAACCAAGATACGTCAGTAATCCATTATTCATTCTTAACTGTCAATATCACATTACAAAACCAAGAATATGCATTACAAGCGTCACAAACTTTTTATCGCGGATGTGAACTTCCTAATCCGTCTCAACAATTCTTATTAATTTCAATTCTCACTTAAAACAGCTAAGAAACCTCTAGACATCTGCATGACATTCGGGACTCCCTCTTCCCATTCCATTCCCTATCTTAACCTCTTCAAACACATTTAACTTTCGTAAATAAATTTTTTATGGTTAATCAAGATCTTTTACAACTCTCCAGGGTCGTAACCCTCCCCCATTCATTATGTACAACTGCATAGAGCCTGTATCTAGAAATCAAGAACAACTAACAAACAAAGTGAACCGAAGCCGAAAAACCCAGCGGACGATTAAAACTTCAAGTGTGTCTGCTTAGTTCCAACTTCCAGGAGAAATTTACATAATCAAACGTCAATCGGAACTGGTGTGTGCCGGCATAGCGATGGTGGTTGCCTTCCCATGTCTGTACCTTCCTGAGCCTGTCTGAGATGCTAATTAAAATTCAAATTATCTAGATTCACCCCAGACACGATAAATACTGCTTGTGTTGGTACTAGCAAAGATGCTAGTGCTGAAGCTGCTGCATCTCAGTGGATGTGTCTGCCTCCTGGCTTTGCTATTCGTATGCGTGCCTATGTAAACAGTGTGCTGGTGGAATTCCTAATTAGTTGGCGGAGTTTCAAAACTAGATACCAGTATGTCGTTCACACTACATGCCCAGGCACAGATATGGTAAACGATTCTCACGGTTTTCAAAAAAAAAAAAAAAAAAACTCTTCCCGATAGCAATTATCAAAGCCATCCAATTAATGATAGAGGCGCATATCACTTGCTGTTCCATCGAGAGTATTTGTCGATTCATTCTTGTTAACCCTCTCATGTGTTATGCGATAGGACGTATCGTAAATTCCAGGCAATTAATCCCCAAAGGCACTGTTCTGGGCTTTTCGTTTCGCCAAATTGCATTTGGAAGAAGACCTACATACGGATACATGGTTAGCTGCAGAGCGGATTGGGAGATGATAGAAATTCCACACCCGCGTCCGAGTTTTAGATTTCATGGCGATTGTCATCGTAATTTAGAGATGACTCTCACAATTCCAACAGGAAAGAGACACCAGAAAATGGTCACGTACTCGTACTTGCAGACTGGCGCGAAGGATGTAGAGCGTTGCAAGAGTTGGGAAAGTTCGTCGTGGTCGATCATCTTCCTTATGCAGCGTGTGTAGTGACTAATTCCAGAGTAAGAAGAGAATGGTATTGATTTCAGAGTTGGGAGCTACTATAGAATAGAAAAAGTGGAAACACTTGCATAAGCATTACACTTTTGTAGGTGTAAGTGGAGGGAAAAAGTTGTCTCCGCGTGTTATCACATTGCAAACGCAAAAGCAAACACTTCAACATGAAGCCGAATAAGTTTCACTTGACTTCTGCAACTTCAACTTCAAGTTTCTAAAGTCTGCATCTGTAGTTGCTCTAAGTAAATTCGATTCGAAAATAAATGCTGAAATACATCGGAACAGTGGTGTGATGGTGGTAACTGGGTATCGAAAGTTTCTGCATCGTCAATTCCAAAGACTTGAAATTTTGACGATTTGCACTTCCAACATGAGAAGACAGTGATGACGATGACAATGACAAGTTGGAAGTTTATGCGACGAATTTGCAAATTGAATGTAAAATGAGATACCTCAACATGTGTATGTGCCAAGGGAAGATGATGCTCTTAAGCCATGAAGAGGAGATACTTTACTTTTTCCCATGTGTTATGCCAAGAGTTTGGGGCATAAGAAGTAGCAAATCAAAAGAAGAAAATGTGATCGATAGTTTGCCAGTCTAGTGAAAGAAGATAAAGTGTGAATGGGAGCGTGCAAGTGGAAATATTTTCTTAGGGAAACATCCTCACATAGGACCTTCTGCTGCGTATATAGAAAATAAGTTTTCTTTCTTTTTTTTTTTTGTTTTTGAGAAATAGAACTCGAAACTCGGTAGCAGATTGCGAACAAATTTGCAACTATGATTTGAATATTTGGTTAGGAATTCGAATCCAAAAATCATTGTACCCTCCTTTTGATTAAGTCCCATTACCATCAGATTTTGAAGTCCAGTAAACAGTAAGTGAGCCAACAAGATCAAAACCTAGCGATACGGCTTTTGCTGGCACGGACAACAGAAAATTCTCGCTTAAAACTTCCTTCATCCTGATCATCATTAACCACTTTACATTGATAAGTTACGATAAATCTTTGAGGTCTGGCCTCAAAAATGCAAAAAATATTATCAAATCAACGAAGGGCTCCTTCAACTTAGTGGAGTAGCTGATCAATATAAAGAGTTGCGCTCACTCTGCTCACATTCATAAGTCACATGGATTCACATTTATTGCAAATTTTAGTTAGCATACATTCTATGATCGCTGGATATATCTATTTCTGTGATGAAGAATGTGGTTTGAAAATTACCGTGACCGAACTTTAGTATCTCCAATAACCTAAGTTTGGTCATCGAGCTAGAGCCATTTGTGAGACAAATCAACACATCAATAAGCACAAGGCAAAACCAACTAGTAGTACCCAACATTTTGCCATCGGAGAACCATCCATCGCGGACATAGGCGAACGTACGAGAAATCGTTGGAATAGTTTATATGTGATGTGTCATCAGAATGATGAACCATCACCATGATAGACCATCATCATGATGTAGGTTCCATCACCAAGATGTACTATCACCATGATGTACCATCACCATGATGTACCATCACCATGATCTACTAACAAAATGACGAATCATCACCATGTTGTACCATTAAAATGACGAATCATCACCATGATGTGCCAATTTCATGATCTACCATTACCATGATGTACCATTAAAATGACGAATCATCACCATGATGTGCCATATTCATGATGTACCATCACCATGATCTACCAACCAAAATGACGACTCATCACCATGATGTACCATTAAAATGACGAATCATCACCATGATGTGCCATTTCCATGATGTACTATCACCATGATGAACCATCACCATGATGTACCATCACCATGATGTACCATCACCATGATGTACCATCACCATGATCTACCATCAAAATGACGAATCATCACCATGATGTGCCATATTCATGATGTACCATCACCATGATCTACCATCAAAATGAGGAATCATCACCATGATGTGCCATTTCCATGATCTACCATCAAAATGACGAATCATCACCATGAAATGTCAACAACAAGCTGTTGATCTATAATGATATTGGCTAGCTAAGCTCAGTGTTTGTTATTTAATTTGTCATTCTTTAGCCTGAGATTGAACAATGTGTGTCATCACAAAGATGAATCATCACCATGATGTGCCATTTCTAGATGTCCATCACCATGGTAACGTCTAAGTTTAAGTTATCTAATTCATTTGGGAGGAGATCAATTGAAAATATATCTATATAGGTTCTAGGAATGACGATAGCGACTAGAATTTTGGTTTTTCTCATAGAATACATAAAAAAAGAGTAACAAAGCAGCGATCGAATAAACGGATTGGTAACATAATATTCCAGTTAGCGAACAAACACAGTGTGGCAAATAATATTCTTGCTATTCATCTTGGAGTTCCTCAAGGGTCTGCCCTTGGACCTATCCTGTATTTGATTTATATCAATTCCTTATTTGCACTGCCTTTTAATTGAAAAGTTAAAGCTTATGCTGATGATCTGGGAATCGCATATGACTCTGTGAACCCTTTGAGCCTAGTAGCTGATATCAACCATGATGCGCATCTACTGAGAACCTGGTACGCTGAACATAAGCCAGTAGTTAGCAACAAAACTCATGTTTTTTAGCCTAAGTCCACAGGAATGTCCCGACATAGATGTCATTCTTCATGCCCCCAACTGCCGTAGGTATATATTGTCGATGTGCTGTACTCTACTTTGAGAAAATGTTTGATGAAAATGCCTCTTGTCTTACCACATGCTAAAAAATTGAAACTGTAAATCACTTTAAATATCTTGGTGTGACAATTGATCGAAATTTGAATTGGTCCGAACATATTTAAATTTTAAAGCAATATCTCCTCTCTACCATTCGATGCTTTTATCGCCTCAACAAGTTTTGCTCCAGCGATATTCTAAAAACAATTTATTTTGCGATTTTCAGGAACTCGTACAGCGTTTTATCTTGTAAGTTGTTTAACACTCTTCCTGCAGAAATACGATCATTAGTACTTTATTTGCTTTCTTAAAAAAAGTAAAACTGTGAATTCTTCTCAACTATCTGTCAAAATTTCATGACATTCGGTTGACATTTAACAATTATAAAAATTATTTTTCCAAAATACTCGTACCTCTTCATTTGATGTTGAAATTTGAACATGCACGCAGAACTTGGTAAAAAAAAATGCATCAGAACCGTCCCAATTGATGCAGAAAGTGTTTGAGTAGATCAGTTGTTCTACTACGTTTTTTGGTCAGCAGAGAGACGCTGAAGGATGACAGATACGAGTACACAGGAAGGCAAATTTCAGTTTGGACGCCTGAAATGGCCCACAAAGTACGTGATTTTGTTGCAGAATTAATTCCAACTGGTTGGATCCAAATAGTTGATCTCTGTTGCACATCGAGTCACACTGAACTGATCGTTCGTCAATTTTTGGCTCGAAATGAAGTGTGTGGTTGTTAAATTATTCGCCGTATTCAATGGATTTGGCACCGTTCGTCTTTTCTTTGTTCCCGAAATTGATACTGAAGTTGAAAGAATGGGTTTTCAATGACATTCCGACCACTTAAGCAGCTTCGAGACGGGCACTGGAGGCCATTCCGTACTTGAATCACTATTGAATCGCTGCAACAAGTGTATTGAATCAGGGGGAGAATATTTTGAGTAAAAAAAACGGAAAATTAAACAGAAATCGTGTTTAAATTATGTTTTCTAGAGCCAGTCAGGGATATTATTTATCACACTGTGTACATCAACTGATTTCGAAATTTGGTTGGAGGAAAAACCTGCCTGTGTGGTCTTAGACCATACTACGACAAATAAAGGAGAAACCAATTCAGATCTGCTACAGTCGGCAGCTTTTATCAGTTTTAAGGCCGCATATGACAGCATCTATAGATGTTGGGTGCACAGAGCGATGTTTAATTTCGAAATTTCTATAAAACTCGTGCAATTGTGTAAAATGATAAAGGAAAGCATAAGGAGGTTGTAGAGTACTCGTACAATTTAAATATTTGTTGTGTACGACTTCTTTAACTTTGTAACTCAGAATGTTGTACGAAACACGGAAGCTAACATCAGCCTATGTAGCTTATGTATTAAGGCAAAATCACGTGTAATGGCAACTAGCGTCATTGTGTGTCGAGTGAGGATTCATAACCTTAGAATCGAAGAGAACAGCTCACTTTTGTGTGTAAAGGAGTCACAATGACTTATCCCACTTTCTCGTCTTAAAAAGCTAGTCTAAACGTTACCAGAATTTTAGGCCACAGCGCCCACCTTTAGGGATACAATTTAATAAAGATTGAAAGATGAATGAACATACGAGTATGTACCAAATGAAGCATGATATCTTCTATTGCAGTCGAAGTTCGACAAACGCTAATACCCAAAAATTGCGTTCCCTGTTGAGTTTAAGGCGGTGTCAATAATAGTGGAAGAATCTGGATTGGAAACTGTCTAATTTCTCGAGAATATAATAATTTTCAAAACCCTACTCGCAACTGGGAGTGTTTCTATGAAAGTTCACATGCGTTTCGTACTTCTTCAACCTTTCCTTGCTCATTTACTTGACTCCTCACGAGTTGTGAAAGCTGGGCTGTTGCGTTCCGGTACGAAGTGATGCGTAAAAATCATCTGCTATAACTTTGTTCAACAATAAAATCTTTAAATTGCATTAAATTTTTTTTGTATGAAAACTTCAAACTGCGCAGTGTTTCCAACAACTAAACTCAACCTACCAGAGTCAATAAAAGGGGGAACAAAAGCAGATACAATACAATTTCTTAATACATTCAAAGCACTCACGAGAAAAGAATTTTTTTTTCCGAATATCTTTTACTTTTACCCTCTATCCGTTTACCCAAAAGATACGCTTCATTAGTGCCTCTTGACCACTCGTTGCTAACGAAATAAATGTTTAATATCCAGACACGAAATTCTCCTCACAAGTGGGTGCCTGTTGTCTGTTGTTGTCCGACAAGCTAACATTCCACGACGAAAAGATTCCAATGACGACGAAGACGACTCCGACAACGTTCACTCGTGACCCAAAAAAAATAAAAATGAAACGACAAGATATCTTTAATTTTATTTCTTTCATTTCAGTGCAAACAGAATGTGAAAACATTCGACTGGCCCGTGTCATGCTCAATTATACCCACTTAACAGAGCGTAAATCACAGCCCACAGAAATACCGAATCTACAACCAGAACCAGCACCAACACCAGAAACAACACCGGCTATCCAGCATCCCCAACTCCGCCGCAGACTACGTAAATTAAGTCAAATTGAAAGCGAACACCCACAAGGAGACAAGAGTACACACTGCCACATTGCAGCACATTGTAGATCATCCCCGGTCATTAATATTAATTTTGTATGCAGAAGGACGACCCAAACCATGTCGACTTCGATTCATACTCATCCCCGGACCCACACTCCAATTGCCACCATCGATTTACTGGATGACGGCACCCGACCGGCGCATTGACCGAAAGAATTTCAAGAAAAAAAAAAAATTATCAAAAATCTTGCATCCACGTAATGACCCCAAATTTAATGAAATTGATGAGTGCACCATCTTTACATCCCGGATCCCGGATTCGGTTTTCATCTTTATTCTCGGTCGCATCAATACAAAAAGAAATCCGAAAGGCACCCTGCACCATAAGTATCGTCAATATAACCACGTCATCACCATCATCATCTGCGATAAAGAGATAAAGATCGTAGACCACCTTCTCTCTAACGACAACAACGTCATCGTCATCATTAACCTCGTCAGAAATCTACTGCCTCTGCAATACGGAGCTCCGATGCTTCAGACTGCATTCACACAAAAGAATTGCAGCGCAGAGATACGACCCGAAGGACTAGATTAAATTGCAAATTTTAATTGCCGCTCAACATCGCCTTAATGAAGGTACACGAGTACATCGAGGACAACGAAAAAAAAACCGGCAACTTTGTAGGAGGCTCCATTGGTGTCAACACTGATTGGGGGTGTAACCCCATCGAGTGGTAGCCGAGTTTCCAAAGAGTTAAATACCATGTGAAGGATGTCTTTTGGAAAAAGATTGGTGTCGAGTGAAGGTTCAGGTGGTTCGAATTGTATAATCAACTTCTTCGCTTCCTTCTTCTCGTCGTGGCATCCGTTGGGACACAGAAAAGAAACATTTGGTGACGAGAAAGTTGGACATATGGCACAGTGAAAGTTAGCATCTGGTAAACAATTTAGGAGCATACAAATCTACTATCTCAACTATTCCATTTAGGTAACTAAACCATATGGCTCTCCATAACTTCAAGAATCTAAGGGAAGAAAGCCGAACATATATAAATGCTGGATACCACAGTTTGAGCAGCCAGAATCCTAGTTACAAGCAAGCTTAGTACAACGTGAAACCTAGTAGTAGCCAAGGTACAAGTGTGAATATCAAGGGCAGAACAGCTTTGAGAAGTTCAAACGACAATCGCAAAAAACTACCGGAGACTTACCCGACCCCATATCCATAAAAATTACGCACAGAGCATTAGTTCTGATGCTACCAGGAAAACAAGTGCCGCAAGGTTTCATAAGGCAATAATAACTGAGGATCCTACTAGACTGCGACTTTAACTTCCGATGACTAGGGCTGTGATGGGTACTGTCAAGGACGCAGTCGAATATTAACTTCTGTCAACGAGAAAGACTGGGTTCGAAACACGCGAGATTGAGGCGATCGCAAGACAAACTGCAGAGATGAGATACTCATAAGTTTGCAAGATGATCAAAGGTAAATCGAAACAATTTGAGAGTCTGGATGCACCACGTAACCCAGATGACGGCCCTGCAAATTTTCTTCAAACCAACCAAAACAAGGACAAATGAATCGTTGGATTACCTGTCGAATATTTCAAAGACAAATCGAATGATCTGGTAGCGAAATGCGCCATATCAACATGAATGCACGGAATCTCAGCATTGTTTATCCATTTTCTATGCGCCAGGCTTGAAAAGACCCAAGATCACATCGATAACCAGCAACTGCTCATCGGTTTTGAAGCAGCTTTCTAACCGCCTCATAGCAGCTCGTAAAACCAAGTTCAGATTGGATGTGCTGAACAGGTTGACCAGCAGTATAATGAGTCTGTATGTACAGATGCATTTACAGCTGGTTACACTTCAGTGCATAATCATGATCTAAGACAGACGTTTTGTTGGAACAACTTTTAAATTGGAGCCAACGGCGACATCCTCGGAGGAACTTACTCTTGGTAACATCAGCATACGGAAAACAGACAAGAATACGGCTGTACAGATACTCGTAAAATGTTCGGATTCTTAAGAGTCTAAATGTTATTCAAGTATACGGGTAAGAGAATATTTCGTACCATATATAGTTCTTTTGTTCTGGATACAAATGCAAATATGTTTTGAATCAAAATGTTAAAAGTCTTAATGTGTCAAGTTTCATCCGATTAACTCCTGGTTTGACGAAGTGTGCCTGCAAGCACATATAGCGTAACAAATGACAAATTGCAAGTGACGATGAGGAACAAAAGAAGAGGAACATTTCAGTAGTCTCAAAGGTCGAGAAATTTAGAGAGATGCTACATCTGACACCAACTCTTTGCTTATGCTTCATAGAAATGCCAAATCTTGGTACATTACCATGTTCGTTCTATTGGGCAGGATTCTGTTAGAAAAAACATCACCAAATCTTACTTTCTTACTGACATTCTAAACAAAAATGCTTAAATCTAATTTGACAATGACAATCACTTATTCTAGCTTACTGGCTCCTACCGAGCGCTCTTCTTCTTCTTCTTCTTATCCTTTTTTTAACCCTTTCCTCGTTATACGAACTTATGCGTAACGAGTTTCCCATTTTTACTGCATCGCTTATGGGGTTGGCTAATGTCGCAGACCGCAGAACGCGTCTACATACTGCTCGATCCTGGATCGCTTCAGTGGTTAGCCCCAAGCGTTGTTGCGCATTTGCCATCTGAGAAATCCATGAATTCTTTTTCCGACCTCGTTTTCTTACAGTTGGAGCGAGCGTAGTTGATAGTGGCTTTTTAACCGGATTTTCCGCAGATCTTCTTTGAACGTGGCAATACCAGCTTATTCTATTCGCCTCAAGCTGTTCAGTTACCGAATTCTATATATGTAGACTTCCTCTTATACGCGTAGATCTAATGCAATCGCGTTTAGTGACTCCACTAGACATCCTTAACATTTTCATTTCCGCTGCCGTCATTTTGTTTTTAAACGCCTCGTACATTGTCCAGCACTGTGAAGAGCTGGTCTAACAACCGTGGTGTAGAGTTTCCCCTTTAATTTAAGTGGAAATTTTCGGTCGCAAAAGATTCCCGAATTTTCCCGCCATTTCATCCATCCCACACTCACTCTGTGGTTTACGTCGTTGTCACATTTCGCTTCTATGTTAACGATTGATCCTAAGTACTTAAGGATAGTGCTTTTCGGAAAAACTACTCCGTCTAACATTATATCCGGAACAGATCGCAACGGATGCGCAAATGGGCACGTCAAATGCTCCGTCTTTGAACGACTTATTTTAAATCCGTTTCTTTCTAGCGCATTTCTCCATGAATCTAAGGCGTTCTGTAAATCTTCGACGTTATCGCTAAGTATAACTGCGTCGTCAGCGAAGAGAATTGGTGTTACATTTGCTTCGCGCATGCAGTCTTTTAAAAGATAGTCGAATACTACGTTAAAGAGAAAAGGGCTAAGTACGCTTCCTTGATGCACTCCGACATTAACTGGAAATTCTCTCGATAGTCCAGCAGAGCTTTTAACTGCAGTTTTCATGTTTCCGTACATGTCTTGTATTATTCTAACATACGTTTCCGGTACGTTTTGAGACCTCAGCGCGACCCATATGAGATGCCTAGGCACTCGATCGAATGCTTTCTCGAGGTCGATAAATACCATGTGTAAATCCTTAGACGAATCTCGGTGCTTTTCCATTATTATTCGTAGGCTTTGGATAGCGTCCACCGTCGATCTTCCTTCAACAAATCCACACTGGCTATTATCGAGCTTTATTATTTGCCGAAGACGTTCGTTTAAGACTCTTTCGACGATTTTCATCGTGTGTGACATAAGCTTGATTGAACGGTAGTTGTTGCATTCTCGAGTGTCGCCTTTTCCTTTGTATAATGGAACCAAGAAGCTACTTCTCCATTGATTCGGCATAGGTTGTCCACATTTTAATTTATTTAAAAGTTTCGATAGCCAAACGCTGCCGATCCCCTCCATCTTCGACCAAAACTCTGATGGAATGCTGTCTGGTCCTGCCGCTTCCCCCCGCTTCATTTTTTAGTTTGCTATACTTATTTCTTCGATTGAAAAGTCCGAAACTTCCTCCTCGAATAGACCAGCTGTCGACACGATATCACGTGGAAACTGTTTGTTAAGCAACTCCTTGCAGTATTCAAGCCACCGGTCACAAATTTCCTTTTCATTTGTTAATAAGCGACCGTCTGCGTTTTTGATGTATTTCGGCGAAGTTATTTCCATTGAATTTTTTCTCCTCTGTGCAGCGAGCTTAAAAATATTTGGCATTTTAGTACTGTACGACGTTTGAACTTCTTGGATAGCTTGTCTTCTATCCGCCGATCGTGAGGATATTTGTTCCAACTCCTGGTACAGGTTTTCCGCTTCTGCCGCTCGAGTTCGAGCCAGGACTTTATTTGCGATCTTTTTAAGACGCTCGTATTCAAGAGCCAGTCGAGCTTTTTCGATATCGTCGCTCCCATCGCATTTTGTCCACGCTTGGAATGCACTCTTCTTGTCGGCCACAGCTCGTTTGGTTTCGTCATTCCACCACCATGTTTCTTTGCCGACGTGATGGTATTTCGATATAGTCCCCAGATGGGACTTTGCGAGTGTAATGCATTCCTCGTGCATGCTGTTTCTACCGAGCGCTCTCAACTTAACAATATAAAAAAATGTTGCCTTTCGGCCTTACACCTATCTTACGACTAATCTACAATAATATATCAATAAATGTAACATTTCTAAGAAAATATTATTAGAAAAAACTAAGACGCCATATCGTACTTTTTTTACTTTTATGTAAAACTTAAAACTATATCCCTACTCTACTTAACCTAACTTAACTGTAATCAAGATGGTAAGCATTCGTGGCTTCTCGCAACAGGTGGTCACCATCCCCTTTGCGATTTCGGACGGCTATCATTCGCTAAGACTATGCACACACACCGCCGAGACTTAACCAATGCCATGAAGCAGAGGTTACTTCTCAGAGTCCCCACATAGGAAAACTATACCCGATGACTGGCCTGATTAGGGCCACATAGCATATGACGTTCACCCTGGAGACAAGTTAACTGGCCAGCAACCTCTATATGTTTGTCAAAATACAGATACTTATCGACCCAGTACGCTTCTCAACGCCAATGGCAGCCCGTGCTGTCCAATCATGGCAAAACTTTGCCAGTTATTTCCAATCGTTGTAATACGCTTTAATATAATCGAAATCTTGTTGCAGAAGAGTATTGATGACTTCGAATTTGGGACCTGATCTGTACGCCACTAAAGCGTCTGCGTACGCTATAGAGTGATTGAGGAAACCTACTAGATCACTTGTGTAAATGTTAAATAGTATCGGAGAAATCACCGTCCCCTGTTGTAAGCCGTTTTTAATATCAAAGACTTTGCTCGAAGTGACGTTGCCACTTTTGACAACGAATTTCTTTCCCATAAGCATGTTATAAATCACATATAGCAGAGGTTTCGGCATGCCCATCCTCATCAACTTATAGAAAAGTCCCTCAAGTCATACGGTTTCGAAGGCCTTCTCAAAGTAAACGAGACAGGCACCCGTACACTGATTCTTGCATTTATTCCATTGCATGTCGGAGACCAGCTTTGACGCAGTATGAATAGTGTCATGCCTCGCCCTAAAACCAAACTGATTTTCCGGACTTATATCATTTTCCTCAACACACCTTAGCAGAGCTTTATTAGCCACTTTCTCAAATACCTTGCTCACGAGTATATTCGGAAGCAAATTAATTGACCGAAGATTAGCTGGGTTAGTCCTATCTTTATCCCGTTTTTGGATAGGATATATCACTGCTATTTTCCAATGTGTCGGATAATATACATTATTCAACGCATTATTAAATAGCGTAGTAAAAATATCCGCTGCTTCCAAGAGCAGGTGTCTTAATACCGTCGACTCCCAACGACTTTTTTGTTTTTCAAAGACTCGAAGATGCACAGGAGTTCATCTTTTCGCACAAACAGATTCGAGGATGCTTGTTCGTCGGCGATGATGACATTAGCAGCGTTTTCTTTTCCCTGAATACGGTAAAACCGTTGATTCTCGGATAGCTAATTTTGAATTTCGTTGCGCAAATAATAATGATTTACGTTGGCCCTGTTATCAATGTCGTTATTACGATGAACCGGCTCGTTCACCGTATACACGGCCTCGAAAAAAGCGCCCGTCAAGTCCATTTTCTCCTGTGGATCTTTGACCATCGCCTGAGTCAGCCCATCACGAACTTATGCCAACGGTCAGTAGTGTCTATCTGTTTTGTGTAGTCTGTGGAATTCGGACACATTGAATGTTATTGTGATCTTTCCGCCTGAACAATTTATTTACATATCTGCGGAAACATATTCAGACTACTGGATTTTATAGCCCCAGTACAGACTTAAAGCCTTACTGTAATTTTCTTAAATTAATTGTTTAAGGTTTTTGATCACTGACTTCAATGTTTTTATTTCCGGGTCGTGTCTGTCGGTAAACTGTCTGTACAGTTGCTTAATTCTCGAGAAGAGTCTACTATTGTAAGCGTACAGTGCGTTAATTGTTAGAGTTTTGTACTTTTCCATTCGGTTTTCGTCGGAGCATTCTACCCGGGGAATAGTCTGCTTCATTGTCCGTTTGATAATGTCTTGCATCGTCAGTAAATTACAGTCGATTTCGTCGTTTGTCAAGTTTCTATTAGTCGGAGGATAAATTACATTCAAACGTATGTAGGATTCTGGTGAAGCGCGACAAACGTACCCTACGATAGTCGTATGAGTACACTTGATCGTTCTGCTCCAGAAGCGTTTGCACATTCGGAATCTGTATTCTGGTGGCGAGCTTGTAGTCATCACTTTCGTACTCGAAAACAGTTCCGTATGTTTAGATCCACGTCTATTGTCTATAAGAGTCAGGTCCAGAAAGGAATCAGCTGATGGAAAGGATATTCGTCGCGTACAACTCAAGTTTGTACTTAGTCATATTTTGAACACCACCAAATCTATAGACTAGACAATGGACCAAGATGTGTCCTTGCGCGGATCGGAGTAGCCAATGCAAAAGGGAGAATCAGCTGTCGACATTAGCATAGTCAGTCAGTGAGACAACCTTGTAGAGAAAAACTTTACCTAAGACATAGATGGCAACACAATATGTTGTAACTTAAGCGGAAACATAGATACAATTACGAACAACTTGTCCGAAGCAATGAATAACACTAAAATTAGACGTTTTTTTGGCTTCCTATAAAAAAAAAAAGGGGACATGTGTGTACCAGAAGACCAATCTTGTGAATAGAAAAGGAAAAAAAAGTAGAGTCGGCTCAGCGAAATATCCCATTACAGTGGCTATACCATCTTCACAAGAACTCGAGAAGAAAAAGCTGCCAGATGCTGGACAATTCAAGAGAAATATTTCTGATGCCGCCAATCCTAAATTACAAAAATCAAGGGGTAGAGGAAGATGAAGAAACAGAACGTGACCAAAGGAATATGCAACAAAATCAATGGTATTAGCGAACTGGTCAAAAGATTTCTTGATCTTGTCCTTCAAGCTACATGAATGCAATTAAAATATGAAAAACTGGATACTTAGAGTCTTATAAACCTTAAGTAGATAAGTATGAGTGACCTTCAATCATGACGTACTCGTGGGACATCTTCAAGTACACACAGGCGAAAACTATTCGACAAATAAGCTACAACAAAGTAGAACATGTTCCTGATCCTAAAGGAAATTCAGAAAAAATAAATTTGTAAGCCAAAGAAATGGCCACGTAGGTACTCGTAAACTACGGTGAAGGCAGACATCTTGAGGGCTTTTCTTTGACGAGATGAGCGCCAAATACCTGAAATATGCAAGGTGCAACCTAACGAGGAAAGCAAAATCGCCCTGAAAGTCTTAATATTGTTTGCTGACTATCTAGTCTCGCGCTGCCAGTTACAATACCGAAATGGCTATGTCCCTTTTAGCAATGGTTTCGCAAATCATTACCCGTAGTCAGAAGCAACATACACATTTATATGCTAGAAGGCACATGGAATTTCTTATCATTTAAAGCAAAAGACCCAATGAGGATGCAATTAATAAACAGTCCAACAAGTTCCTTAAGAGAGAAAGAGAACCTTTACTACTGAAGGGAATATTTTGATAACCTCACAAACCGTAGGATAACAAAGCACTGGGTTGAGTTATTGGAAATAGGAGCTCCGACTTCAGATTGAAAGATAATTCTAGTTCAGTTGCGAATGTGTACCTACACACATGTTCCGAATCTAATGGCGGAATCGTAAGTTATTTAAATGCTGAAGGTGCTTTCATTAAAAACGTTGAAAATGTATCACCTCTCTTACTGGTGTAGAGCGTAGTAGACAATAAAGTTATTTTGATCAAAGCCGACACAGAGAGGCTGTTGTTTTCTATTTTGTCAATACCTTCACCACATGCTACTTAGAGAAGCCTTCCTGGCGCTGTTAGATGATGGTTTTTAAATCACTTGTTAATGCTGCGCAAATTGTATCCGAGCGACTAAGTTCCTTTCATATCAAAGCGTCTACCAAGGTTGATTAGGGGTTACTCATTTTCTAAGGATACAACATTTAAGACGCAAAACAATTTTGAACGAATGGACGCCACAACCCGACCTCGAGTTCCGATACATGGCGCAGAAGAGAACGAAAGATAACACAGGAAAGTGGAAAGGGACGCACATCAACTTGGAGTGCGACATGGTAGGAAGTTTAGGAGTTTATTGGTTGGCACCCAGATTAAGACTGGATTGTAGCGAAACTTAGGTACGTACGCACATAAGAACTTAAGCGACAAACTTCCAATTGAACAATTCCTAAAATTCGAAAGAAGAATAGTAGTAGCTTCAGTTTAGGAATACGTTACTTTGGTGAGAAGGAAATTTCGCTTACCGTCATTCTTGACAGATATAACTTTGAGGTAGTTAAGGACATTGCCTACCTGGGCTCCGCTTTAAACTCAGACAACGACACCAGCGCTGAGTTCAAACGAAGGATTACTCTTGGCAATCGCTGCTTTTATGGCCAATTGACTCAGCCCTGTCTTGAACAACAAAAGTGATTCTATACATGACCTGGTCTACGACGCAAAGTCATGTAATTGATGAGGGTGTTTTTGGTTGGTTTGGGAGGAAAGTTCTTTGGATGATTTTCGGTCTCGTCTGTATAGACAGTGAGTGGAGCAGGTGATACAAGAGTGAAGATTCAATGACTGAGATAGCTGGGTTATGTAGAGCGAATGGAAAACAAACACCCGGTGCAAGAAGTCTTCGAATCGGTGTTACGTCACAGACTTCACTTCCATTTTCCTCCTAATAACATTCGCTTATTGTGTTGCATGCCAAGCTACCAATCACGTGTAGAATGCATGACCAACAATGCGCGGATCATTTTTACAAACGTTTCACTTTTGCGCTACACGCGCTGGCAAATATGACACCTTCGCCAAAGCGCATTCCTTTCCCACAGGTAAACCTGTGTTCATCGGAAAAGCGGCGTCAACATATTTGCCATATAAAACATGCAGATGAGTTTAGTTCGGTTGGCTCTCTTTCGCTATCTTCCATAGAGGTAAGAGTTGAAATAAATAAAGTGTTTTTTTTTTATAACTGTTGTTGGAACAACATAACTGGCGCAGTCGGTAGGATTATCATTGAGTACGCGAAAAGTGTTCGAAAAAGAACAAAATTAATACGCGGTTAATTTTAATTATTTAACTCATGTGATCGTCTCGTTACGATAAAGTGACAATACAATTATAATAAACTGGAGCGATTAAGTTCAGTGAAGTACAAGAGAAACTTAAACTTTGACTCTTTAGTGAAGTATAGTTGAGAAAGTAGTCCACACAGGGGAGAGTGTCTAGAAGAAAACAAAAGAAGTTTTGTTTTTCGAAAAAAAAAAAAAAAAACATCCTTTCTGGAAAGATCAACGAAAAAAAAAACAAAACAGTGTAAACTCTTATGCTTTTTGAGTAGTGAATTGTAATATCATTGCGACATAAAGTTCGCTTAGACTAATTAGTAACTGTAGTATATTGCATATCAAATAATTTACATTTTGTATAAACAAAAAGAAAACCAACCTAAGCAACAACCACAAGCATCCTAAATTAGAGAGAAAAGTTTAAAAACAAAATTTAGCAACAATAGTTGCAAAAGTGAAGAAAAAATTAAAGCTTGTTTGTAATTCAAAAACCAAAAAAAAAAAAAACACAAACCCAAAAGTGCATCAAATCAAGAAAATAGAAAAACGAACCTGGATAACATAAGACGAAGGAAACGAAGAACGGAGGAAATCGACAATCATCGACAACTGGAAACAATCAGTATGATGACATCAGAAAGAGCTTCCGCAAGCGTGAGTCAATTAACATTAAGTATAGACCCTTTAAAATACTTAAATAATCTCCCAAATTATGATGGGAATAGGGATAATTTACACAATTTCATTGACTTGGTTGATAGAATCTATCCGACCCTTGCTAGGTACGATGAGACAGGGCAAATGTTTTTTTTCGATATCATTAAAAATAAACTGGTAGGCAAAGCTAGGGAAGCTATAGAAATAAATAATAGTGTTAGTAATTGGGAAGACGTAAAAAAGTTATTTTTTCAATATTTTGGCGATAGGAAAACTACCGAACAGCTGTATGACGATCTTAGAAGTATACCCTTTAGAAATCACTGTCACGATTATTACAACAATATCAAGGTAATTCTTAGACGACTAAATAATAAAACCAAAACAGTTAGAGCTCATAACCCTAGTGAAATAGAACAGAATTGCAAAGCAGCTCTTCGAATTTTTATAAGTAAAATTCCAGAGCCAATGAAGGGACTTCTACACTGCAGAAACCCAGAAAACTTAGAAGAAGCAATGCAGATCTTATCAGAGACAGGATATGCATATTCAGGAGGTATTTCTAACTCCAATAAGGGACTAAATTCTGACAAATCTCATAAATCAGACGACAGACACAACAGACACAACCGACAACAATTCAACGAAAATATCGCAAATAGGAATAACCAGGGTAGGACAAATAGAAGTACTCAGTCTAGGACACATCAAAACAATCAGTCTAGGACAAACCAAAATAGTCAAGCTAGAGCAAACATAAATAACCCCTCTAGAAGTAATCACAATCCCAATGATATAGTAGAACCAATGGATACATTATCAGCAGTAACAAGGCAAGTGAATAACCTAGAAAGAAAAGAGGATTTTCGGGAAAAAAGCCCAATAGCCGATTACCCTATATAATTGTTGAAACGAAAAACAAGTACAAGCTAAGAATACTGATCGACACTGGATCAGAGACCAGTATTCTTAACCCAGGCATATGCCATCCCAAATGGCAAACAAAACTACAAAACCCACTTAAAATTTTAACAACAAGCACACCCATATATGTAGATAGGAAAGTTAAAATTCCATTGTTTAAAGAGTTAGGGAAAATAGGTAAAACTGCGGAGTTTTTAGAGTTCAAGTTCCATGAAAATTTTGACGGATTGATAGGCAACAACATCCTACTGCCAATAGAAGCTATCCTTGATTTCAAAAGGAAAATTCTAATGGTAGGTGAAAAGGAGATTCAAATATTTTTTAACAAAGACGAGGAAGAAGTAACGTACGAAAAGTACAAATCACAAATTCCCACCTTAGAAATCTACAGTACAGAACTGAGCATAAAACCAATTTTGAAGCAAATTCGAACACAACACCTAAATAAGGAAGAAGAAGACGCCATTATAAAATTGGTTAAGCAATATGCAACAATATTTTTTCAAGAAGGAACCGACCTCACCTTTACAAGTGCGATTAAGCACGAAATAAAGACAAAAAACGAAATCCCAATTTATACCCGTAATTATAGATACCCAGAAGTACATAGGAATGAGGTTGAATCTCAGATAAATGAGATGCTACGGCAAAAGATAATTCGCCCTAGCAATTCACCTTATTCAGCCCCGATTTGGGTCGTCCCAAAAAAAGCAGACGCATCGGGCCTGAAAAAATGGAGAATTGTAATCGACTATAGAAAGCTCAACGAGGTTTCTATCGATGACAAATTCCCAATCCCTTATATCGATGAGATTTTTGACAAATTAGGGAAAGCCCAATACTTTACGACGCTTGACTTGGCGAAAGGTTTTCACCAAATCGAGATAGCCAGCAATGATGTCAAAAAAACTGCCTTTTCAACTAATAACGGGCATTACGAATTCCTCAGAATGCCCTTTGGATTAAAGAATGCCCCGGCAACATTCCAAAGGATGATGAATTCTGTACTGGCCGAATATATTGGAAAAATCTGTCTGGTATATATTGATGATGTAATAATATTTTCAACTAGTTTGCAGGAACACATAAATTCGATTAAGAAAGTATTCCAAAAGCTCAAAGAAGTGAATTTGAAAGTACAACTCGACAAGAGCGAATTCTTGAAAAAAGAGACAGAATTTCTAGGACATATTATCACGACAGAAGGTATCAAACCTAATCCCCAGAAAATTGAAGCCATATTAAATTACAAACTACCTAAAACTCAGAAGCAGATAAAAGCATTCCTCGGTATAACGGGTTATTATCGAAAATTTATAAAAGACTACTCGAAAGTAGCAAAGCCTATGACTGTTTGCTTAAAAAAAGGAGCTAAAATTGATATGAATGATCCAGATTATAATCAAAGTTTTGAAAATTTGAAAGCTTTGATTACATCTGAACCAATACTTAGACATCCTGACTTTACTAAAAAGTTTACGTTAACGACAGACGCTTCAAATTATGCAATCGGTGCTGTCTTATCTCAAGATAGTCATCCGACTTGCTATGCCAGTCGTACTCTAAACAATCATGAGATCAATTACTCGACCGTTGAAAAAGAGTTACTTGCCATAGTATGGGCAACCAAATATTTCAGGCCCTATTTATACGGAAGAAAATTCACCATCCGGACAGATCATCGTCCATTAGTTTGGTTGAGTTCACTAAAGGAACCCAACTCTAAATTACAGAGGTGGAAGATAAAGCTTGAAGAATTCAACTTCGAGATAGAATACGTAAAAGGTAAGGATAACCAGGTAGCAGACGGGCTATCTAGGATGGAAATCTATCTCAATGAAAATACGGATCAACAGAGTAATGGAAATGCGGAAAATATGGACACCCAATCAATAGTCGCAACCATCCACAGTGCAAATGAGGATAGTAGTGACCATATTCCAATAATAGACTCACCAGTAAATATATATAAAACCCAGTTAGTCTTGAATACAACAGACAAATTAAATAATCATAAAATATATAATACATTCAAAAAGAGAAGAATAGTAATAGAATTAAAAGAATTTAGGGAAGATTTTTTGTTAGACATAATGAAAAAGTTTCTGCCCCACAAAGGCATAGTTGCTATTTACTGTAACCATGATCACATATTCGCAAGGTTTCAAGATGTGCATCTAAAATACTTCAGCCAAAATAAACTCCTTAAAGTAATTAAATGCACTAAGTTCTTAGGTGATTTAGATAATGAAGAAAAAGAAGCAGAAGTGATAGTTAAAACTCATAAACTACTTAATCATCGCGGCATAAATGAAACATACGAAGAAATTAAAGACATCTACTATACCCCGAAGCTTAAAGAAAAAATTAGAAAATATATAAATAATTGTGAAATATGTAACAAATCAAAATACGAACGCCAGCCTCTTAAAATCCCATATTCAATAACTGAGACGCCAGAAAAACCAAATCAAGTTATCCACATCGACATTTGGTATGCAAACATTAATCTCATGTTTGTTACCATGATAGATAAATTTTCCAAGCATGTGACAGTCCAAGAAATAAAACATAGAACTTGGATATCTCTTTTAAATACCCTAAAATATAGATTTGCTAACTTTGGCATTCCAAAAAAAATAATAACCGATGGCGAATCCGGTTTCTCATCTATTATTATTAAAGAATTTCTTAAAGAGAACAATGTAGAATTGCATATTACAACTCCTTACAATAAAACAGGAAACTCAGATGTAGAAAGGTTTCACTCGACGTTAAACGAACATATTAGAACTTTTGCAGCAGATAAAGACAATAAAGATACACTCCGAAATAGAATTTTAGAAGCAGTTAAAATTTATAACAATACTATTCACTCTACTACCAAACAGAGACCAAACAATTTCCTTAACGGAACTCTGACCCAGGAAGATTTTCCCAAAATCATAGAATTTATAAACAAAAATAAAGAAAAGTACACAAATAAACTCAATAGAGATAGGAAAGACATCGACTTTACTAAAGAAAAACATACATTTTTGAAGAATAGAGGTTACAATAAGCTCAAACCAATTTATAAACATGAACACCCTGACATAGTTGATAAAAATTATATAAGAGATAGTAAAGGAAGCAAATATTACAAAAATCAGGTAAAACGCAAATACAAACACGAAAACTCATAAAATTCCAGATATTGATACTACTCACAACAATGACTATGAAGACACAAGGTCAAAAGATTGACATACTTAACTTAGACAACGGACAAGGATACATTACGATAAGAGATCAACAACTTCAAATTATAGTAGGCCATACAAAATTACTTCATTGTGTAAATCTGACCACATGGACCGAAAACTTAGGCATTATTCAACATAATATTAACAAACTGAATAACAAAAACGAATACCCAACCATGATACATAGTTTCAACACATTAACTCAGGAAATCGAAAGTCTAGTGAAAAAACACCATCACAAAGTAAGAAGAGGTTTAGTAAACATTGTAGGGAAAGGTTTAAAATATCTAACAGGAGTTATGGATCATGATGACGAACAGGAAATAATGAAAACCCTAGAAACGAATGAGAAGAATAACCAAAATATTATTGACGGACTAAACGACCAAATTCGAATAAATTACCACTTTGATGAACGTATAAACAATATAACAAGACATATAAACGGACAACAGTCAGAAATAAAAAAACAGCTACATAATCTAGGTAACGCTATTAACAGGGAATTTTTAGAAATCACTCGTATGCAGCATGCATTCCAAGTACAGTATGACTTACAACTACTCGCAGAGCAAGTTAGAAAAGTTAAGGACAATCTATTAGCAAGCCAACTCGGAATCTTGGGAAGGGATTTTCTATCACCAAAAGAAATAGAAATGTTTAACGTAACAATAAGTGACTTCTCTAATATTAAAAGTTCTGTAATTAGCTATGAAGATCAAATAATTTTTGTGCTTATGTTACCAAATTATTCAAATGATAAATACTTTAAGATACTAATTGAACCTGTACCAAATAAAAATCAGCTAGAATTAGCTACCTTTTATAGAGAATTTATTAGCGATGGAAAACATAATTATTGTACTGTAAATGGGACAATTGAAATTAAAGATTTAGAATTAATAAAAGATACTTGTATTTCTAACATTTTTACTAAAAATCCCATATGTAATTTTAAGAATAATACGAATATTGAAATTAAACAGCTGACAAACAATATTGTAATCACTAAAAACATACCCTACATGCAAATAATTCATAATTGTCATAATTATAGTGCAAACTTAATGGGAAACAATCTAATTAGATTCGAAAATTGTAAAATAAACATCAATGATATAGAATATGAAAATTTTGTAATATATGATAACTTCATCATACCAAACTTTAATAATGTAACTATAGGGCAAATCGAAATAAACTTTTCTGCAGAGGAAATTAATACAAAACATCTAGAAAATCGGAAACTGATAGAAGAAATTAAACGTAGAAATATCACGTATGGACATATAAATTTCGGAATAACACCAATCATAATAAATATTTTAATTGTAATCATGATTGCATTTCGAAAAATAAATAAACTAAATAAGACTAATGTTAAAATCGAAGTTAAGAATATAGATTCTCCGGAGCAGAATCCTAAGGAGGGGCGTGTTACGTCACAGACTTCACTTCCATTTTCCTCCTAATAACATTCGCTTATTGTGTTGCATGCCAAGCTACCAATCACGTGTAGAATGCATGACCAACAATGCGCGGATCATTTTTACAAACGTTTCACTTTTGCGCTACACGCGCTGGCAAATATGACACCTTCGCCAAAGCGCATTCCTTTCCCACAGGTAAACCTGTGTTCATCGGAAAAGCGGCGTCAACATATTTGCCATATAAAACATGCAGATGAGTTTAGTTCGGTTGGCTCTCTTTCGCTATCTTCCATAGAGGTAAGAGTTGAAATAAATAAAGTGTTTTTTTTTTATAACTGTTGTTGGAACAACATAACTTCGGCCTCCGAGGGACAGTGCAGTAGTGAAAGGGGACCTCACCTAGCTTAGTATGCGAAGCTGGAGGCAGCTAGCAAAAGTTCGAGCTGGCTAGGACCGCTTATTGACAGAGCCCCTGGTCCACCCCGGACTGAAAAGCCACCTAAAGAAAGAAGTGCGTATTGCTGTACGCAAAGATTCCAACACGATCTGCTTTTATAAGATCCTTCTGCAGTATCACTTGCTGCGATCAAGTCGGACACAAAGTCGGCAAAGTACCCGAAGAATTCTATAATGAACAGCTACTTCCCTTAAAATAAGGATTTGATTCAACGAAGTTGTGAAAATCTCTTTAAATGAAAGGCAGGTATATTCGGTCAACAAGTGCCCAAGAAAAACACTAAGATACTTTCAACTTTTCATAACATTTATTTTCATTATTTTATAACATCAATTCAACACATTAGAAGCCGTAATATGGAAGGATTTCTGGGTGATTGTAAAGAGAAGCGTGGGCTGTACGATAACCAAGTTGTCCTCGGCCATACAAACTCGATGCAAGTACACGTTGATCGAAAATTTGTGGAGCAGCTAAACTTGAACCCCAATAAATGCGTGGATCTACAACACGTGAAGCTAGAACAGACGGAGTATAATAACTTGGAGCAATAAGATTATTACGGATAGTCTCCAATTTGTGACGATTTAAATGATCCGCACGAGCAGCAGCAACTTCTGGAGTTTCCATGATTGGCATTAGATATTCTGGTTTGGGTAATTCAACTTCTCCAGCAATAGCTTTTCGAATTGCTTCCAAATGTTCAGCTCTAGCAGCAGCTACCTCGGGTGTATCCATAACAGGGACTGGCAATTCTGATGTTTCAATGACAGGAGCTGGCGTTGCTGGTTCTTCCATAATAGGAGCTGGCGTAGCTAGTTCTTCCTTAACTGGAGCAATTTCTTCGGGCAATTCAATAACCTCAGCTTCATCATCCTTGTCTGACATGCGTTCAATCTTGGGAATATTCGATCCGGAAACTTGGAAACCATTATCCTTATCAGCGGTGTACATGACAGTTTGCATTTTACCCTCAGCATCGATGTAGCTATATGCACCACGAACAACACCATCAACAGATCGTTCTTCTTGACGAGATACTCGTCCTGCATTGAAACCAAAGTGGTAACCGCCTGATTTCTCAATTCGACTGAATTCACCTTCGATGGAACGCACTAGACCGGCGTTTGCGACGTTAGCAACGATGGCAAGGAGCACGATTGCGACGAAGAATTTCATTTTAGAATTTGATTGTAAAGTCCGTTGAGAGAAGACAATAGACTGATGACATTTGGAGTGTATTTGAGGTTTTTATAGTGAAACACTTGGGTTGCCCAAGGGCGGATACCTGTTTTGGTAATTACAAGTAAGTAGTGCATTCGAGCTGGTCAATAACAATAAGAACCTGCTGTGGTATAATCTCTTATCTATTTCTTGATTGTCTGGTTCCTAGGTGAAATGTTACCTGAGTGGTAACATAGGTCTAGTGATGTAACAAAAACTAAATACCTGCAGCAATAGAACACCTATTTATTTATTGTGTATGCAGGAACAATTTAGTTGTTTAGTTTTGGGGAACATTCAATAAATTATGTTAGAGCAACTATTGGTCGATACTCGAAGAAAGAAGTAGATCTAGATCCACAGACAATTTTAATCGGAGATTGTTCAGAGAACAGCTCTGACTCCTTTCAACAGCATTTATAGGATGAAACATGATCTAAGGGCAAAGTCAGCTTAGGAGTGATCCCCACAGACCTTGCAGCATAGATTATTCGACACATCGATGTTTAGTAATAGAACTATCGACTCACATACCAATGTGTACCTCTTAGGTAGGCTTGCGATTTTCGCACAATATTTCCAAGTACCATGTTGAAGAAATTACAAAACAGTGGATCACATCAAGGGTCTTAATTAAATTGTTATCTACCCTCACGAACAAGAGAGTTTCTACATGATCCTCCTGAAATTGAGAATCCAAGGTCCAGATCGTCAGATCTGCCTGACTTTCTAAGCCTGGAGGCACACTGATAAAGACAAGTGAGAGAAGATGCTAGCAGGAATCTTTAGAATAGTGCCTTTCCAGAAGGCGCAGAAAGTAGATTATTATTGTATGCATGCCAGATGCTAATGTTTTATTCGTCTAGCATGCAGTCAAAAAAAAGAAAAAAAAAAAAAGACTGTGGCGCTGGCAGCCTGGTATGGGCCATGGCCTAGCTTCTTGACACTCATTTGTGTTGCTCATGTTGTTATTTTTGTCACATCTGAGCGGGGCCTACGGTTTATCCGAACGGTACTCCTTAGAAGCTTTTTCGTAGGCAATTTTACTTTCGGGTGTTTGCCATTGCCCGCCGAAAGGGTGATGGCGATTTGAAAAATTGTTGGTGACCCAGCCAGGAATCGAACCCAGACTTTCTGCGTGATAGTCCAATAAGCTAACTATCGCGCCATCACCATAGCATGCAGTCGTCTAACTTTATTTAGGAGACGATTTGGTACATGGTTTCCACAAAATTATCTCCCACCGCCTTTCAGATCTCGACAGCTGGGCCGCCAGTATCAGAAGCTATCTTCAACTTAGGCTCGGATGTTGTTATCTTGATTTTGTCGAGGTCTGATTGTGCAAATGTTATTCATCATCGTCTACTTCGAATGAGGTATTGCCATTCATTTATCTGCAGAAGTGATTATTTTACATATACAAGGTTGCGCCGTTGCTCCATCCTGTTGGAACCACATGTTCTCCACATCCAATTGAGGAAAGAGAAAGTATTTGGGCATGGCTCTGTAGCGCTGGCCGTCCACAGTAGTCGATTGTTCCGCAGTGTGTTTTGAAAAATAAGGGTAAACAGCACACCATGAAGGAACTTTGAGGGGGTGTAATGGCTCTTCGTGGGTTATACGCAGATGTTTGGTGGCCCCGATCGATACTCCGGGGTCCTCTGCTACACCGTCAACCACAGCTGTGATAGTATTAGCAGAACGACCGGACGACCGGAAAATCTGCGCCGAAATTCACATTGCACCAACACCACCGACGCATTACCATATTCCGCAAAAGAACAATTATTCCCCGTTCCTTAGGAGTATAGCGATTCATGTCTTGTTGATGTTTATTTTGTTTCTGTTTACTTCACAAATGTCAAAGTAGAGTTGTCATTTGCCGCCATTTGCAAAAATTATAGCACTTCCGATAGGGTGATGTCTTTTGCGACAGCTAGTATAATCAGCGCTGATTGTGAATCTGTCACCAGGTTCCCTTCCCTTCACCTGGCATGTTCATTTGACTTTGTGAAAGAGTAACCGAAGATCTTTCGTGCTTTCACATATCTCAATTTCACGAGATTCCACGCTTCTGGTGCTCTTTTTTCTTTCTTCTTGGAAGCCGTAGCTGATCCTTTCCTTTTTGCTTGTGCAGCTTACGAGCTGGTCTTTTTTTGTAGCGCCGCTTCATGTGCGTTCTTTTTCGCTACATTCCCCAGGCGGCAATATTCGTCAAACCACAAATTTTGCGGTGATACCCGAGCGAAACTTTGAGCAGAAGCGGCATCTCTTATGGCTTGTGAAGTGCAATCAAATCGTATCTGCTTCGAAAATCCATGAACATGTAATCAGACTTCTGAAAGGGCATTCCAGTTGAAAATCTCTTAAGTGTTTTTCTTAGATCACTTTTCCTACGACATTTTCTGTTAATTTCTTAGTTAATGATTGCAGGAATACGTTCCTTACAAAGTGTCTTAGATCGGCTGGCATTTAGTTTACAGTACCAGCTTAAAAAAAGGTCAAAAATTGTGTTTTTCAACCTTCTATTGTAGGTTCTTGTTCACTTTCTCTACTTTAGCAACCTCCTGCAGCTGACTTGCAATGCAGCATTGTACGAACTTTGCTCGTTTGGAGCATTCGATTTATTATTGAATGGGGACAAAAATATCATCGAAATCGTAAAAAATAGTTCAACAACTAGAACTAAATCAGAATATGTTTTAGAAACCTCTTCATGAGGACCCGTATAAAGGCTGAATTCGCCAACATAAGGATCATAAATGCCTACGCCGTAACAGGCACGACTGACGGCCTTCTTGAAAGGCTGCTACTTCGGGTTCCCTGACAAAACCCTCCAGTAATGCCGGAATATGACGTATGACGTCCATGGTGATTTAAATGTCAGGTTAGGAAAGTAGGGCATCTTTGGTAATAGGTCATAAAGTGCAGCCTCGAGGAAATAAAATCCGGAAACTAATTATGTTATTTATTTTTCAACTGGACAGCCAGCACACGGTTTCAAAATCTTGATATTCATAAGAGCACATGGTTAACTGCTGATCAACCAAATTCATCATATTGCGATCGCCACAATGCACTTCTCCAGTGTTTTTGATGTCCGGGCATTCCGGAATGTCAGCTAAACTTTCAAATTCAACTTTTCATCGATTTCAAAGTCGCATATGACAGTATTAAAAGAGATGAGCTTTCAGAGCTATGTCCAGTGTTGGCAAGTTGTTGACGCGCAAGTCAACTCCGGAGGGCACTTCGTTCCCTCAACTACTTGCATATGCAGGCAACATTGACATATTTAGAAGAACACAGCGATATGCAAATGAAGACTTTGCGACTATTGAAGCAGAAGCAGACGGGTTTGATAGATAGATAGATAATTTTTATTTACTTCTTAAAATCCAGTTACATTAACATTAAAAGAAATAATAATGACATAAGTATTTTTGAAAGGAAAATAGAGATAATGTCATTTCAAGGCTGTGTATCGGGTTTTCCAATAGGGACTTGACAACGTTGAATTTAATTTGTGAACGCACTCTTTCACTAATCGTCGAACTGTCACTGTCAAAGTACACGAACGAGCAACGTCTGCAAATTATAAAAATTTTCTACCGAAATTCGGAGTCGGTGACTGCAACTTTAAGAGCGTTAATTTCAATTTTCGGTCGTAATTCTCGCCCTAGTAGACAGGCAATAACAACTTTAGTGCAAAAATTTGGGTCTACATATTCGTTGTGTGATATTGCCGTGTCAGTGAGACAACGGGTTGGTCGAAGTTTCGAAAATATCGCTGCCGTTCAGGCGTCCGTAGCAAATGATCTAAATCAGTCAATTCCACGGCGTTCTCACGTTACTGTGAATGGTCAGCGTTATCGCGCCATGATCACCGATTATTTTTGGCCCGAATTGGAAGTTATGGACTTGGACGACATGTAGTTTCAACAGGATGGTACCACAAGCCACACAGCACACGTTACAATCGATTTATTGAAGAGTAAGTATGGTAAGCGTGTTATCTCCAACAGGATGAAACACTATAAAAGTTTCGAAACGTGGTTGTATGAAAAATGGGTACAGTGACTTGATTTAATAAATTGTCACGTAAACTATAATTGGCGATTTGTGTGAAGTTAAGATTTCCTGATCTAAAATAATATATCTTTAGAGCTTTATAGCAGTACAAGTGACGGACTGGAAGAACCCTCAAATCTCTCAAGAGTGGAAAACTGGGATAAAAGCGGGGCTTATAGCTAAGTTTCTTCAAGATGTGTTTTTGGAGTATCAAAAGAGGCTTAATTTTGCTAAAATATATACCTCCCCAGCAGGAAATCTCGTATTGTAGTCTCGAATGAAATATACCATAATATATCTTCTTCAAAAGTTTAAAAGAGCAAATATTGCCCAGAAAAAAAAAATTCCTTAGTGTGCCACGAAAATAATCTCTCAAATACTCTGTGTGGTTATAAAAGCTCATCCTAGAATCAATGATAAGCCCCAAGTATTTAAAATCATTCACAATTTCAACTTGAAAACATTTATCGCTGCAACCGAAACAATTATTAAAAGCCTGAGAGTAGGAACTGGGCTTGCAAAAGCAATAAAAGAGTTTAAATCTCCGACAGTCGTTTGCATGAAAGTAAACCTCAGCACCAAAATTGTTATGCGCTGACAAATTAAAAAACATAATTTAAGTTTTAGAGCTTATAACCAACTTATGCTCTGCAAACCAGATTCTTAATAAAAACAGATCCCAGTTTATGTCTGCGGTAAGATTCAAAACACTATCTGAACCACAGGCGAAACCCACATCATCCGCAAAAGCTGTCAGCAAGCTCTTAAAATCCAATTTAAACAAAGAATTGATATCAATTAAAAAGAGAATCGGTCTCAAAACAGATCCCTGAGGATCTCCTAGATGCAGATTTTTAATTCACTCCTGGTATCACCAATTTTCACTGTTTGTTTTCTATTTTTCAAGTAAGATCTGAACCAATCACATACAAAGCCCCGAAAACCAGCATTTTCAATCTTACATAGCAGTATATCATGGTCCACCATATCAAAAGTTTTTGATTTATCAACAAACAACCCAGCGGTACACTTTTTTTTGTCAAGATTGGCGAATATTTGAGAACAAAAGTGTAAGAGGGCATCTTCTGTAGATTTTTTTTTCTGAACACCAAACTGAACATCGCTGAAAAAAGTGGGCAGTGTCTTAGTATGAGTTGGTTGCCACTTTTTTTGATACGAAAAAAATTGACCTCGGTTTTCGCGTGGCCAAATGACCACCTCCTGAGTTGATGAACATTTGTGTTCGTTTGAATTGTTGCTTGCCAGACATCTGGCTCCAAGTTGGTGATTTTTTCTTCAACATTGGCTTTTATGACTTGCAAGGTTTGTAGTTTGTTGTGGTAGACGGGAGATTTCAAAAAGCCCTAAAGAAAAAAGTCGCGCCATCAGATCTGGCCGGCCAGTTCGAATCGTCAAAATGGGATATCACACGGTCTGGAATCTGGTGATACAAAATCTTCATCGCTGCCCAACCTGTGTGAGCGGTAGCTCTGTCTTGCTGGAATCAACAAAGGTCGAGACCCAATTAAGCAACTTGAGGCAAGAAAAAAATCGTTTAATAGCTTTCTGTACCGCTCACCAGTTAGGGTTAAGCTGGCGTCGGCGCCCTTATGGGCCAATGCAAATCCATACCAAAAAGTCACTTTGAGGGCATCAATGGCTCTTCGTGCATTTCACGTGGGTTCTCCGTGCCCCAGAAAAGCAAATTTTATTTGTTCACATTACTGCTTAAGTGGAAATGGACGCAACGAACGTCTGCTACCGCAGTAGTGATATTCTCGGTACAACGAGGAATACGAGGTCGGTCACTTTTGGGAGATCTCTAGTGGAACAAGTTTACACAACACGCTCAGCCAAACCTTTCGCGGACATAGCGCAAGACAACGAGGAAAACGACGACGAAATTAACACTGCGTTGAAACAACAGATCGGAATTTGGTCAAATAAGTGTTTCTTCAGGTGTGTATCGATTCATAGCTTCTTTGTTCTCTTTTTGTCTGCAGCATAAATGTCAAAGCACAATGACATTTGACGCCATTTCCAAAATTTATGGCACCATCACGTTATGACATTACTTTTGCCCCAATCGTATATGACGTCAACACGAAAAGGCAAACAATATCGGCGCCTAGGACAAAACTTCACGATAGACAGCTGCGACTGAGGCAGTTAAGGATTTTATTTAATCGGCTCCCCTATTGGATCAAACAATTCGGCGCACACAAGTGAAAGAGGACCTCAACTTACTTCGTGAGCACAACTCCAGACAGGTGAAGAAAGGCCGCGATAGCTGGAGAGTAATGATAGCAGAAGTCCTGGTCTGGAGCGCCTTCCAAAAAGGAGGATCTTCAAGAAGACCACCTTTAGAGCCTTATTCTTGTTCAAAACCGCATCGAATTCGGAAAGTTGAAAACGGATTATGGATTGACGCCACAGGCAGCAGTCATCATCGGATGAATGCACCGAAATATCGTCTATAAATTGAGTTACACGTTTTTCTCAATCGAGTTATCTTCCACAATACCGATGATAGAAGCAAAGAGCTACCAAGACCCTAGGTTGTGGTGTGTCACATTTTCTGGACTTTTTCTAAGTCGTAGCAATTATGGCCTTCGTCGTGGTGCTGGTTACAAAATTTGCAGAAGCATTTCCTTTAATCCCACTTGCAATGCGGTAACACTCAGAGCATTGGAAAGGTCCGCAACTTTCTGAAAAGACTTGAACTATTCTGGCTTACGACGAAAAGTTGAATAACAACCCAATAGGTTAGGTTAGTAGGTTTAAGACATAACTGACGGAAAACCCAAAAAAAAAAGAAGACAAATACGCAACAGAACTAAATTACTCCGTCAGGGTCGCTGTGAAATTGCCAATTTCGTTAATTTGTGGAAAATCGCAAAATAAACTCCCCTCAAATATGTACCTACTTGCCACCTAATTACTACACTTCATTTTAATATTGCCACAGGTAATAATTTTCGTAAAACCAGCAGTCGGTAGTCGAGCAATTACCAACGAAACATGTCAAATGACGCCATTAAGTCTGTCAAGAAACGCGCCAACTGTGCTGGTTTCGAATACATTACAGCGACTGCAACTTGAGTGCAGTATTTGCCACATAAGGCACCCGTAACGAGGTCATGCTCAAACGATAACAGCTGCCAATAACTAATAAGTCTCTCACTACGAGTAACTGCGTCGCATGTTTGTTGTTTCTTATCGATTTGATTACTCAAAGCTTTGACTGACAGGCAATGTCTTTGGAATATGAAAATACCTACCCTTATCAGGGTATGCCTCAGTGACTGATAAAATTTGTTGTTGCTGCGCTAATTACCCAACATTTTATTAAAGAACAAGTCGTTGAATACCCAACCCTGGGAAACACCTGGACCATTTTGAAACAAGCCGACCGTAGCCGATGTTCAACTTAAATACCCTGTTTCACGTTGTCGGGGAAAGGCAAAAACAAAAAAAATGGAACACTTCAGAGGACATCGAAAGGTTAAAGCCTTTGACTGGTTCTCATTAACATTTAATTAACACGACCACTACCACCGAAGCATTCAATCCATATATCCAGATGCCAACAGATACCTATACATAGATGAGGTTCGTTTTATTTTTATCTCCTGGATACGAGAGTACGGTCAATGCCGAGGAAAGGGATTTCAATTTCAACGTCTTCGTCGTAAGCTGATTTGTTTCCCTTTGCTGTGCTTCCCCAAATTTTCCATCCCCAGAATCTTCCATCGTTTCTTTAAGAGAGAGACCCCTAGCTTTCACCCTCACTTAAACCCGGATCCATGTTCATTCATCCCCCAAATGAGGCGCAATTTATCATCGTTTCGTTAATTGGCTCCAAAATAAATATGTACACACAATCCTACGTCTACTCCTTTATCCCCTGCAACTGGTGGAGGAGATCGGACGTTCCCTTCGAGTTAGCATGTAGCAAAGCAACATCCCAGTGACATCCAGCGACAGCAAATCCAGCACTGATTTGCGACCATGAAACTGAAACGTGTCGTGTCTACGTGTAGATGGCGCCAACTATGCGCGATTCTGAAATTAAATTAATTTCAGCTCCCCCCAATCGCACTACAAGTGTGCAAACACAAATTAGTTTGCCTTATGTAGATACGACTACTTATATCGGATTGGTGATGGAGAAGGGGGGGAGTGGGATGTAAGGAAGGAATTATTCAAATTCAAACAGCCATCTGGTGGGATTTTGAAGCTGCCACTTGAGATTTTCTGTTTGAAATGCGTTCGCTGATAATTTACTACTTCCGAAAATGATTTGAGCGTATGCACACGCCTGGATGTATGGCCACTTGGCGTGGTTCCATTGCGGTCACAACGTACATACATAAATCAGTATTTGGGGTCATCAAAGCTGGCCTACAACACTACACCATCGTCCGGGCGAGTGTTAATTAAAGATACACGAGCCTCAGACTCGCAAGTTCTTTTTATTTTCGTGCTCTGATGATAATTTAACAGAGTGGGGCTTCTCGGGAGCTAGTTTATCGAAACGAGTGTTGACGCAGCAATTACAACAGCAGCAGCAACGGCTATTGAACCGAACCTAAGTGCGCATACCGATAAGTGTGATTCACTACCCCTTTGTATGGTTCAAGTTAAGAATGTGGAGAAAGTTATCCAATCCAAACAAGACGGCTACTGGTTGCATTTTCTTTTTTTTAACCCAACTATCGGGTCCGTGCTGATACGCAGAAATAAATCTGCGCCCCAGTTGGGTACTGTGAGGTTTCAGATATCCGCTGGAACCTGTTCTTTCATGAGATGAACTCACAGCGAACAATCACAGGATCAAGTGCATTAAACGAGACCAAACACCGACTGACGGAAACTGATGGATGGTGCCGATGCCGACTAAAGTCACAAGCTAAAAGTGGTTTAAACCCGAGGGTGCACCTAGCTTGTTTGCAGCTGCTACGGGAACTACGAGTATTTTCGAAATGAGATTTGTAGAGAGCTATTTTTAAATTTTAATGATAAGTACTTGGTAAGTTGTTAGTTAGACGTATTTCTGTATGTACAGCTCATAAGTAAATCGCAGATTAAAACTGAAAGCGATTGTCTTGTTTTTTTTTGTGTGTGGCTGAAGTGGGGTCTAGAATGGTTTAAAAAACGTGTCATGTTCCACAACTACTTTATTATGTAAAATAGAAAATTGATAAGACAAGCACTAGCCTTCGTTGCAGATCTTTCTGGCCGATAAAGAGTGGATTACGGCGGGCGACGCCACCAACGTTTTCATACACAAAAAATCTGTCAAGCAAAGTGACTATCTCAAAAAAACTCTCTTGAAGAGATGAGAGCGCGAACAGTCATCTGCTTGTTACATCCCTATTTGAGCTATCTTGCCATGCCGAACCCGACGGCTGCTGTGTTTTTAATGGTCTTTTGGTAGGAAAGTTGCTGTCCAAATGCTCGGTTTATCCAAGCCGTGCGGTTGTTGCTTTTAGTACTGCATCCTCACATTACTACTCATTAATATTACATCTGACATCTGACATGGTAATCTTCTCTTCGTCCAGTGCTTGATCTGCTTTCCTTTTGACTGTCAAACTCCTAGTACCGGGACGTAGGATTGGATGAATAATGATTTCTTTGAGTCAAATCTGATGTATGGCTTTTGAACCGATCAAGATAAGCAATTTAGTTGTGATTTTTACGTCGACTCATAGTAATATCTTGGCAATATCTCGAAACAGAGCTTAATGCCATCGATAGTGGAAGAAAGCCTTTGCGTCATTACCTTCAACAAGGCGGGAACCAAAGGCATTAGCAAAAGCAGAGTGATCCAACACTTATAATTATAAGAAACAGAACTGGAGACTTCTCATAAGCTTTTACTTCTCCAAACATGGCCTTGGAAGTCGCCAAAGATACATCGCTTTCTCCTCTTACTTGTCACAATCAAGTTTGTCTAACGAATTGTGAAGTCCAAGATCGTTGTCCTAAGAAGACGCGCGCCGGCATAATCGTTGATCAGTTTTTGATCTATCCGTAAAGACTCGGCAATATTCCTTAATCATATTTTGGACGATTTCACTACCTGAGTACAGTGGCTTCAGAATCCTGGAGTTCCATTTATTAAGTTGGAGTCAAAACTCCACTGCGAATTACACTGATGAGCAATTTGTTTAAAATGGTAATGGACTCGAGGAGTGTACAACCTATGATACGAATATCAAGGAAAAGAGCAGAATCAGACGGGCTGCCTTAAAACTTCAAAGCAGTCGAGTTAAGCCGTTCTTTAGAGTTAAGTGGAAGCAACTGTAGCCATGGTTTTAGGAATGATTCTCAAACTCAAAACTTCATTAGAGAAACGAATGGTGATGCATGGAAGTTAGTAAGTTTCAGCTGATCCATATCTGCTGATGCCATTATCAATTACGTCATGTCATCCAACAGAGAGTATAGCTACGCTATGGACTTAAATAAATTGTCGGTCAACTTGCACCATGGCAGTGGGGACAAGGCGTGTTCCCAAGACCAAATCCTGTTCACATCCAATATAAATTCACTACTATTACTGTGAATTAGAAAATTAGTGATTCGTCTACAGCGGGATGTCTGGCCGAGGTACATTTGTCGTCAGAGGTTGCATTTTCCAGTCAAAGAAAATTCTCAGTGCACATCTTAAGGCACTTTCAATTCAGCTTATTTGATTGAAGACAGAGCACATTCGCAAAACAGTTTGCGGGCATGGAGTTCAGTTGTTCTAATCATGTTCTGCAACAGAAAGGACGTTGGACTTTTGAACCTTTTCCGGGGAATGAGAAGTCATATTTGCTAATTTTCAGTATAAAATCTTCGGAGATTCGGAATATAGTCCAGTACCAAGCAATCTCTAAAGATTATCTTCAAAAATGGTAGCAGTTTGTCTATAATGGACAAATGCAATCAGTATCTTATGGTTAAAGGTCTTCAAAAGAATTCGGTAACCGAACAGCTTGAGGCGAATAGAATAAGTTGGTATTGCCACGTTCAAAGAAGATCTGCGGAAAATCCGGTTAAAAAGGCACTATCAACTACGGTCACTCCAACTGTAAGAAAACGAGGTCGGAAAAAGAATTCCTGGATTTCTCAGATGGCAAATGCGCAACAACGTCTGGGGTTAACCACTGAAGCGATCCAGGACCGAGCATTATGTAGACGCGTTCTGCGGTCTGCGACATTAGCCAACCCCATAAGCGGAGCAGCAGCGATGCAGTAAAAATGGGAAACTCGTTACGCATAAGTTCGTATAACGAGGAAAGGGTTAATAAAAGGATAAGAAGAAAGGTCTTCAAACGAAGAAATAGCTCATTTAATCATTCAGCACAAGATATCAGCTACGCTTTACTACGTCTTATTTAGTTCACTTCCAGGTTCAGTGATAGGAGCTGGTTATGTCCTAGGACAACTGTGAGATTCTGCTTTCGATTTACGATACGTGATATTAGGTTTTCTGAGTCCGGCTGATTTGCCATGAACCAAGAAACGAGGATTTCAACCCCGAACCGAAGCCTGTAGAGATGAACAAGGGAACATCGTAGTAGAATCGCAGTCGATGCTGAGGATTTGGAAAGATCATTTCTGCAGACTGTATAACGGCGATTACGGACCAAATACCGCTGTCAGGCAGAATCAACCTTTCAACCTGGACGATGATGACCAACAATTCCGTCCACCCGACCTGGATGAAGTGAAGATAGCCATGTCGAAGCTTAAGTCCAACAAAGCTGCTGGAGCGGATGGCCTGACTGCCGAGCTCTTCAAAGTGGCAGGCGGTGACTTAGTAAGGAACATACACCAATTCATCTGTAAAATATGGTCGGACGAAAGTATGCCCAATGAATGGAACCTCAGCATTGTTTGTCCGATTCTCAAGAAAGGAGACCCTCTGAACTGCGCCAACTACAGAGGCATCAGTCTCCTTAACATCGCGTATAAGATCTTATCCGCCGTATTGTGTGAACGCCTGAAGCCGTTCGACAACAACCTGATAGGTCCATAGCAGTGTGGTTTCAGGCCAGGAAAGTCCACCATCGACCAGATATTCACACTACGGCAGATCTGGGAGAAGACTCATGAGCTTAAGATCGATACCCACCACCTATTCATCGATTTTAAGGCCGCGTATGACAGCATCTATAGAGACGAGCTATATAGAGCAATGTCTAGTTTTGGCATCCCTGCCAAACTCGTCCGTCTGTGCAGGATGACGATGGAGAATGCACGCTGCTCCATCAAGGTCGGTAAAAATCTCACCGAGACCTTTGATGTCCAGAAAGGATTTAGACAAGGCGATGCGCTGTCATGCAATTTTTTCAACATCGTACTTGAAAGAATAGTGCAAAACTCACGAGCAAACACAAGAGGCACTATCTTTCAAAAGTCCGTCCAACTACTCGCATACGCCGACGATATTGACATAATCGGGAGAAAGCAGCGTGATGTCAGTGGCGCTTTCGCGAGTATTGAGACGGAAGCGGCGAAAATGGGTTTAGCGGTCAATGAGGGCAAGACCAAGTATATGCTGTCAAGCAAAAAGGACAACCAACACCGACGTCTCCGCCAGAACGTCACCCTCGACAGATATAACTTTGAGGTAGTTAAGGACTTTGTCTACCTAGGCTCCGCTATAAATACAGACAACGACACCAGCGCTGAGATCAAGCGAAGAATAACTCTTGCCAACCGCTGTTTCTTTGGGTTAAGAAGGCAATTGAGTAGCAAATCCCCCTCTCGGACAACAAAAGTCACCCTTTATAAGACTTTAATAATCCCGGTCCTGCTCTATGGCGCAGAGGCATGGACATTATCAAAAATGGATGAGGGTGTTCTTGGTTGCTTCGAGAGAAAAATTCTTCGGGCGATCTTCGGTCCCGTCTGCATTGACGGTGAGTGGAGGAGGAGATACAACGACGAACTGTATGGACTGTACAGCGACATGGTCCTAGCCAGAAGAGTGAAGATCCAAAGACTGAGATGGCTGGGTCATGTAGAGCGCATGGACACCAATGCTCCGGTCAGAAAAGTCTTCGAATCCGCCCCCGAGGGACAGCGCAGTAGAGGAAGGCCAAGACTCAGGTGGCGCACACAAGTGGAAGAGGACCTCACCCAACTTAGCGTGCGAAACTGGAGGCAGCTAGCCAGGGATCGAGCTGGCTGAAGAAGCTTGTTGACTGAGGCCCAGGTCAACCCCGGACTGTAGCGCCACCTAAAGTAAGTAAGTATTCTTTGATTGTAAACTATTTCCATCGACTGGTTACATCAATAGACTTCGATTCTGTTAAATATAAAATCCACCACAAAGAACTCCTGATGTAATAAGTTTTAAATGTGTAAATTATGCCCTGATCCATTGGCTGCAGCAGTAACGTGGTATTAGGTGGTAAGAACATGATTTTGACATTAGGATGAGCCAAATCTTTTGGGTGTCCTGGGGCATTATCCAGCAAAACAATAGAGCCCTGAAGTCAAAATTTTTATTTTTTAGATATTTGTCTACTTCTGGTACAAAACAATTATAAAACCAGGCTCTGGATTTCGCTCCGGTTACCCAAGCTTTTGAGTTTGCTCTCCAGAAAACCGGTAATGTGCTCTTATCTATGCCTTTGAGCGCACGACTAAGCAATCTATAAACCAGCATTGGTTTTACCAGAAAGTCGCCGGATGCATTTCGGCATAAGAGCAGTGTTATTCGGTCTTTGGATACCTTATAACCAGGTGCAGTCTTTTCTGCTTTTGAAATAAAAGTCTGTCCGGCATTTTTTTCCACCAAAGTCCAGTTTCATCGGCATTAAAGACTTGACTGTTTGCTTATTCTTGTTGTTGAATAAATTCTTGAATTTCGTGTGGGTAGCAACTTCTACATCAGCTGATGCTGACTCCCCTTGAATTTTAAGACTGTGAATAGCAAACCGTTTTTTGAAGAGCTCAAACCAGCCATTACTTGCGGTAAAATCGGCGCTCACAGAAGACTCTCCATTTTTTCGGAGGTGTTCATAGACTATCAGGGCTTTTTCCTTGATAAGCTGTTTGCTTAAAGGAATTCTTTTTTGGCAATTATCTTCTATCCATATGAGTTGAGTGCTTTTTCCATTTTCTCCATAATTATCGGACGCAGTCGGCTTGAATATTTAAGTGATGTTGCCGAACCGTCAGCTACAGCTTTTCTTATTGCCGAATCATTTTTCTTTATGGTCCGAATCGAAGCTTCATTCAACTTTAAGCTCTTCCCAATCGCAGTTGCATTTTCACCTTTGGCTAGGCGATCTAAAATGCTTATCTTTGCTTGTAAAGATATAACCTTTCTCTTAAGTGGTTATTTTTCTTTCTTCGCTGACGGTTTCCACACCACTATCCGCTCTCTACATGTAACATGGGAGAGTCCATTTTTAGACGTATGTTCCTATAAAAACAGCTGGTACACGTCTACTGGCCAGAAAAATATGTATGCGTGTGGCATGTGTGCAAACCAGATAGCATCCTAAAAAAAATTGTGTCTCGCACACCGTGCTAGAGCGAGGCTTTTTTCGTGTTAAACAAAAATCTGCCGCAAAATGTGAGCGTGTTAGAACGAGGCCGTGCTGTAAGAAGTACGTGTTAAGTGAGGTATTGCCCCTCTTGTTGTCAACGGCCATATATGAAACGATTCATTTTCGGGGCATCGCAATATTCCATGAATAATAAGTCGACGCAAGGACGATCTTGTGCCATTCTCCGTTCATACCGCATACGTTCATACCACCATATTAGTCAAATTGAAATAGCAAAATCCTCAGACTGCTAGTCAGAGTGATGTGCAAATTTAGTGTATTTTCCTCATCGTACCCGTATGTACATATATGGGGCTTTAGTCAGTTTTATCTACTTGGTGCACGCTTCCCTTTAGACTCGTTTCGACAAATTCCGAATCCAGGTCTTAAGGGAGATTAATGGTCGAATCGTAACACAAAAGCAGAGATGGCGACCCAAGAAACCTGAACTGAATAAGCCATCGACGGTCCTAATAATCTATGACCTTCTAGGTAGAACATTTTCTCGGTTCCCGAGCTATGACGTTAAAATTGTTCGATGAGATCTTAACATAAGGCTGGGAAAGGAAATCGTCACCGAAAAAGAAATCCTGCATAACGCAACGTCAGCTAGTTTCATCCACAAAACGCCTAACTACCTGACTTATCACCAGACATTCCTACAGCATTCTGGATGTCAGAACTTAAACGAAAATTTAACATCGAACCGTAATATTGTACCGTAACTTGTTGTAGCAAAAATAGCAAGACTTCTGATATTACAGGCACAGCAGGGCCAAGTAAGATAACTGTTGAGAAGTGTCAGTCGCTAAAGACTTCAAGAATCCTCGCCAATTGTATCTCCCCAGGCTCTAGAGGAATTCCAGCCTCCATTCACGAATCGTATTACAGGCACAGCAGGGCCAAGTAAGACAACTTTTGAGAAGTGTCAGTCGCTAAAGACTTCTAGAATCCTCGCCAATTGTATCTCCCCAGGCTCTAGAGGAATTCCACCCTCCATTCACGAATCGTAGAGGACCAAATGGAATAATATTGTCAATGAGCCTATGGATTGACGATGACTATGATCAAGTAGATGAAGCCAAATAAGAAGTTTGTAAAGCTGCATTAAAGGACGAGCACGCCATACCGTGCGATCTAAGAAATGAATAGATGTTACTGCAGGAATGACGCTGTCATCAGAAAAAGACGAACAATTCTGACATTTTGGCCAAAACGTTACCATTGGCAGTTATCACTTCGATGTAGTTAGGAACCTTGTCTACCTTGGTTCTTCAATAACAAGCAGTAAAGACAAGCACTTACTGGCTTTAAACAAGAACCTTATAACCCCGGTCCTGCTCTATTGCACAGAGACTTAGACCATGTCGAAATCGAATGAAAAAACACTTGCCCGTTCCCATTTGCATTGACGGAGGGTAGGGTTGAACAGCGAAATCAGTCTAGTCAGACTTATATGGATGCTACCTCTAAGATGACATTAGCATGTAGTGCGAAGGTATATAGCATCTGAGATGGCGTAAGTGAATTTAACCAACTCGGTACTCGGTACTGAAATCAGCTGGCGTGAGAATACCATATGCTAGCCGGAGAGGCTTGTTTGGCAGACGCCCAGTTTCACAATTGACATAAGTTCGGACATAGAAACGGGGATCAGATCCTGACACAACTACATTAATTCGTCCCCCGTTGCCTACACAAAATCCTTTGCAAAACATTCGTTTCTTCAATCAAACTTTTGAGAAATCTCATACTCGTTCGGGCGGTAAAAGCCCGAAATTTACTCGTCGTATCGTCTATGTTTCTATGCTCAATATACTCGTATTTTCAAGTTCATCGTGCCTTGTTCCATTAGAACTTTCAAATAGTAGTTTTGTGAATCAAAATAAAAATTATCATACCCATCCACCAGAAACTTCTATGCTACAGATATGTCGAACCTTCTCTATATTTGGCATCCCTCTTTCTTTGTCTATTTCGGGGGGGGGAAGCAACTTTTCCTTCACACTTTCCTCCCCACAAATTCCATCCTTCACACAAATCACAGGCAAAAAAGAAAAAAATTGCTCTGTGGTCAATATTTGCCACAGACGTATCTTTAACCTTTCTAATCTGTTTGGCAATCATTTGACAGGTATCTGACATTACTTTGACAGTTGGAACTGTCTGTCAATTCTCATTTGGGCCAGAAGCTGACAGGTGACAGCATCAGTTCATTAAAAGCTCCTTATCTCTCCAATCGAATCCTGTTTGTTGGAATTCCTAATCAAATGCCAACAATATTAGTATTTCTAGTCCCAAAGGACTTTTGGTTAGAAATTCTCTTTTCCCGCAAAACCACAAATCTCTGAGAATCCATTGGCAGCCATGAAATATTCAAACAAATGAGCGACTGACACTATACCTATACATACGAGTATACATATACGTACAGGCAAGTGGAATACGAAAAAATTTAAAAAAAAAAACAAGAAATCTCTCCTGTCCTTCGAAAAAGAACCTTCATTTCGGTGAGGTTTAAAGTTCTCTAACAAGCAGGAGACGTACTATACATTGACGAAACTGTAGACATTCTGGTCACCTACCCACACTATGTCCTGTGCAACTTTCATGAAAATCTATTTACAGACCAAAATTAGATTTTTAATTAGTTTGTAAATAGGACGAAATTGTCCTTTTTTTGCACCATCACAACCACACAGGCTCGAACACTGATGTAAAGAGAAACTTTTGGGAGGAAGGAAAATTCAAAGGTAAATATAGAGAATGATGTCCATTTCCATTTCTCATTCTCTGTCGTTGTAGTAGTTTGAACGTTTTCGTTCCTTTTGACTGTTGCTTTGCTCATTTTTGGTCCTGAAGTTAAGGTCCTTTGCAATTCATGAGACACATATTTGGTCCGAAAAGACAAATACAGAATGCAAACAAAATAAAAGAGATAACAACAGCCGCAAGTTAAGGCGAATGAACGACGAATATTTAAGGACGTCTTTAACGTTGTTTAAGTTTTCATTTTAATTAAGGAGTCGCCGTTTTCGTTGTTGTCGTCGTTGTTGTAGTTGTTGTCATTGCAGTCGTCGACGTTTCCTTTTTCTTTGTCTCATTTACCTTAAGGACTCTTAGCGATCTCTCGCACATTTAATTACCATAATTAAAGGACTTTTTTGCACTCTCATGACATTAGCTTGCGTTTGAAGCTTTGTCGGTGTACGAATATTTGTAGTGTGTACACGATGGCTGCCAGGATGAGAAGAAAAGTAACTTTTCTGAATTTCGCGCGAGCGAAGCATTAAAACATCCTCCATATGAGGCAATGGGAACATACGTACTTAGGAATTAGTAAACGGATTTTTCCAGGTCTTTACATGGAAACGACGGGAGTTGTGAATCGGGAGACCTTCAGTTTGGTGTTGAAAGTTCATTATGAAACGTGCGACAGAAAGTCAGTTTCCTTTTCGCACAAAACAAACTCAAGGCAGGATATTAAGGAATTTATAAATATTAATGGAGTTTCAAAGAGCCAAGTGGGGTTGAGATCCTCAATGAAGGAGGGAAAGCTAAAGGATTAGAGTTTGAGAGAAATTTTGCTCATTCCTGTGTAAGGATTTGCTTTCATTATTAATGGAGTAGATTTGCGGAGACACAAAAAGGGTGGAGTGAATTATGTTGTTAGACATCGGCATCATTGCATAACACAGATGGCAGGGAGGAGTGTATACGTATCTTGTCAGATATTTAAGGCGCAGATTTGGGACGAATATTAATGAGTACATCTATCACTGATAGTATTACTCCCACGGGTGTCGTAGAGATACCCAATTCCAAATTTTATTTGCCACTCTTTTTTCTGGTTGAAAAATCACTTAACCCTTTTTTTTTTGGTCTTTTTTTGTTCAGGGGTAGGAAAAAGTGTTCTGGCTTGCAGAACACGGTTGGGCGATAGTTTTATGGTGTCACGAAGTAAACGATTTGAATGATGCCACTTTGAGGTGAATCTGTGGAAATGATTTTTAGGGATTTATCGATCGATTTATCTGTCATAAAATGGCTTAATGTGCGGCCTTTTTTCAAGTGGTTGTGCGGGTGTGGAGAAAAATGTGGAATATCGGGAGGTTGTTTCCTTTTTCTGACTTAATCTCTTAGTTTGAGCATGCATGTACTGCAAGTCGATATCAAGGATGTACATTGAGCAATTTTTAGCTTCCAAAATCTTGTAGTCTAGTTGTCTGCAGCCCGCAGAGCTGTACCATCGATAGTTGCAGTCCTGGAAAGCTGAATCATCTATAGAAGACTTCACTACAGGTGCATTGACTTAGAAAACAAATTGTCGGCGGAAACTAACCCTCAGAATGAGAACGTACTATCGATGAGCTCACGTAATTCACTGGTGGGTTATCCAACGTTCTAAGAGTTGGAATTTTTCGAATCGGGTGGCTTGGGATATTGGTAGATTAGCCTTCAATGATCAATGACAGCACACATTTCGCCGAAGTGGCTTGATCCTATTGCGGAACCACAACTAGGCTCAGATAATGACAGATTTACTGACGACCCTGAAAAAGGAAAAAACACGTCCCTAGGATCTGTACATGGAATTTCTAAATCTCGAACAGACCACGTATGGCAAAAAAAATCCATTAGACTGTTATAAATCCGATATTACCGACATTCATGAGGTGTGGGTCATTACTGCGGTAGACTCGGGCAAAAAGTCTGGATCATTTGATAATTCACTGAATCTGCCGAACCTGATCATGAAATCCAGCAAAGGTTGCAATTTAATTGGATAGAGATTGAATGAAGCAGCAAAACCCATCGACAAGAGTGAGGCAAGTAGCTTACCCGCACAAGATGTTCGGATATGGCTGTTGCCACAACCACTGTAGGCTACAGTTCTGGTCGATTGAAGTTGGTTGATGCGATGAAACCCACCTTTTTCTAAAACGTCAAAGGGGACAAGGCTGTTGCAGCTATTAGGTTACCCCTGTGACCGCTCTGAGTTTTCAGAATGCAAAGCCGGTATTTACAGTAGTCTAAGAAACCGCTTATTCTATCATGAGCTGAAAGGCACAACCCGCCATAGATTGTGTCTACAATCGATTGTGGTGACAGATAAAGCCACTTGATAAGCTTTTGCCTCTTCAAGTCGGCTTTCCCCGATGGCATACATCCAGTTATGTTCTGCTAGAAACTCTAAAGACACTCTCTATAGCTATCCTAGTCTTAGAAGCTTTTAAGTCAAAAATTGGGAAAGATCTCATAAATAACCAAAAGCTTAAGACCTATCAACGTGAATCCTTTCATGTGAAGAACAGTTTTGAACATCGGTTTTGTGGATTCAAGAAATGTTAGTAAACAGAAACATGATTGCAGATGAAGGCGCTGCTATTATGGTGCATGTCGGTCGGCTTGCTACTTTACGCTCTTCACGATTCCGATGTTTAGGTTCAAGCATATCTACGAGTACTTATTGCAGAAGTACTATTTGTCGAATCATGATTTTCTTCCATTTGCTCTAAAGCGAAAGCAGTCCTAGACGTTCACCCTTATTCTCAAATCCGACGGATCGGAGATTCCCTTCACTCGTTCGATTCACGTGAACGGATTCGTGCTATCATTAAATCCGCCGGATGCACTATACTATCGATATTACTTCTCTCTGTTTCAAAATCAGCTGTTGCTCGATTTGACGTTTGATTGAAGAAATTTGATTTGCAATACAAAACTTTGAAATTTATGTTTTCGTTCCGAATTCTGTTTAATAACAATAATGGATAGTATTGCTCACTTTTTTGATGATACAGGCGTGAACAAAAGAACAGTGCGATTATGTTTACGGAGAACTGCTGGTAATATTATCGATTTGCCAGCTGCATCGTAAGTTTAACGCTTCTATGGTATAATGGTTTACAAAAAACGTCTTCTTTCTTGAGATTTATCAAAAATTTCCGACTTAACAAAGAAGCGTTTGCATACGTTCTGGAAGTTTTGAAAGGAGAGCTGTCGAAGAGTGCAAAATCGTTTTCAATATCTCCGCAACATCAATTAGCCGTATGCCTCCGATTCTTTGCAGAAGGAAGTTACCAACATGGTGCTGGTAAGGATTTTGATGTCTGCATTGCACAGTCCACATTTTCAAAGATATTGGGTCGAGTGCTGGATATTTTGGAGAAAGCTTTATGCCCAAGATGGATCAAGCTGAATGGTTCTGAAGAACAAAAAAGAGCATCTAAGCGGCATTTCAATGAACGATGTAAAATACCTGGCGTTGTGATGTGCGTTGATGGAACCCAAATTGCTGTAAAAGTTCCAATAAATAATCCACATTTGTACTATAGTAGAAAAGGATTTTACAATATAAATGCTATGATAGTAAGTGTAATTAAAATGCAATATAAACATTGTGATTACATACAAATTAACCTTTTTCAGATTTGCGACGAAAAACTATGGATACGCTGCATAGACGCACGATTTCTCGGATCCAACCATGATTCATTTATTTGGAATAATGGCAGTGCCTCCGCATATTTTGCTCAGGAATATGAAAGAGGAGATCGAAATACTTGGCTCTTAGGCAAGTATCATCGTTAATTTCAATTAGTGGTTACTCCTAATCGATATGTAAATCATTTTCAGGTGACTCTGGGTATCCCCTTCAGCCATGGTTTTTAACTCCATACCGCTCGGTAAATTTACATTCATGGGAAAGCTAAAATTCATCGATTCTTTTTGATAATTTTTCAATTTCGAGTTCGAATAACTTCTTTTTGACTATCAACTTTCCTGGTTAATTTTCAGCATTTCGGACTCGTTCTTGATTCTCTGGTCCATAAATTTTTCCATTAGTTGATTATGCCTTTTTGTTTCATTAGTACTGGCACTTATTGCTGAAAGAATTTCTTTATTTTGTTCATTTGATTTTTCCAGGGATCGGTACACTCTTCTCAGGGAAGTATTATTTTGCGAGTTGGACTCCTGATGTGCACTGGAAAGGGATGATATAGTTTTGCCCAAATTTTCCTGTATGTCAACCTGCTTTGCCAAAATTTGGCTTTGGGAGAGAGTCTTTTTTGGAGGAGTTCGTATGTTGCTGTTTTCCAACTCTTCACAATTGTTGACTACTTCACAACAACTTGTGGGGCAAATATAGCTTCATTTGGAACACCAAATGTTGTCTAAGCCCTCAACCGACTCGTTCAATACCACTAGTTGTATCACATCTTCCTCATCAGGTGTGAAGTAAATACGTTTATTTGGCCCACCTCTTGTTGCACTCAATTCCCTTTTGTTCTGGCTTAGCTTTTTTTTTAGGTGGGATTTATGGTCACTCCAAACCTAGTTTGGATGGGAATTTGTAATAAAAGATAAATAATCGAGCAATATTGGAATTACCTTCTTCCATTCCATCACTTCCCTTATTGGAGGACCCAGTTCGTTTAAGTTTCGTCGATAATTTTCCCAAAAATTTCTTACTTCTTCCGGGGGTCTTTTCGTCATGTTTTTTGCTATGTCGGGATATTTCTTCATTTCATCGACAAGCACTTTGAAATGTTCCTGCTTGTAGTTACAATTACAAAAAATTTAACTTACATCTTTACTCAACAACTCAACTTATACGAATCCGCAACGATTTTGATGCGGATCTGTTTGTATGGAGTGATTCGATTCGATCGGATTTAAGAATGCAGTAAATCTCAATTCACATTACCGACATTCGGACGATTCACTTCGAACGGATTTGGGAATAGCAAATTTTCGATTTCGGTGGACAATTCCCCCCGACGGATTTGGGAATAGGGGTGGTTGTCAACTTGTATGTTATGTACTTGACATGGGTTTTCAGTCGATCCCCAAAACTGAGGTTGGGAGGCTGGCCAGTTAGATATAGGGTATCATAATCTATAACCCTATCGGAAAGTGCCATATATTTAACAAATGGCGTCGAATGTTGTGTGATTCTGATTCACTGAAAATCTGCGAGCACGAAGAGCCACTACATCCATTCAAAGTCACTACATATTGTGCTGTTGTGGGGGGAGAGAGGAGAATAGTGTCATACATTACGGCCCACAACATGTATCTTGTGCTGAATCTACCTACAAATACATCTTGTGAAAAATCTCTAAGGCGCCTTTGGCCTTCTGGTAGTTTATAGGAGCTTTTTAAGACAGTGCCCCTGAGGGGAGTACTTTCAATCAATACGGCTATAAAAGGATCAATTTTAACCTATGCGTCAGTTTTCAGACTCCAAAGAATGGTCTGCCTTGTCTGCATGAGGGCTTGTTCCTTAAACACCGATTCCCTCAGATGTCTCGTACAGTTGCTTCAATGCTTATCTGGCTCTTTATGGTGGGAAATATTAGCAATATCAATATTGAAGGACAATCACTTTACCTCAACGAACTTCGCTGTCGATTTAGCCATCTAAGTATCGGGACAATAACAGGACGGATCTAACACAAATGCGTTGGAATTGAGCTTATTTTTTTAAAGATATCATCGGAGAACGAATAAAGATACAAAGTGAAGGGTTCCGCTCTTTCAAGAAGACATTCAGCACTAACTGAGGTTTTAATAGTACAAAACATCGTCTTCATAAGCGGCTGTGAGAGCCATTCTGACATTTGACTCGCTACTCTGATGAAACATTAGAGAACACCACAATCAGCTCTGAAAAATCGTCTATACCTAAAGAGAACAGCCTAAATCGAATGACTTTCTAAATCAATCAGAGATGTAGGGTTTGCTAAACCAAAGTAGCTGCCATTATTCAGAATGCAACAAAATTTATAAAATGAAACATCAGAGACTTTGGACCTTGCAATATTGTAACAAGGAACGCTTACGAGGAATGTAGCAACTTCCCAGATTCCCTTGCACGAGTTGACGGGTACCAAAATGATGGCTTCACTCGTATGCTGAACATCAACTAAGTTCGATACATTTTGGAGAGAAAACTGATGAGTCTTCGAAAAAGAGTTTTACGCTACATGGCAACGCAAAGGAGGCGGAGGGGTCGCCATTTACATTAAAAATAATAAGAACTATACGTTTCATGCTGTAAAGAAATCGGCAAGGAGTGAGCTTGTGGAATATGTGTTGATTAAAGTAATAGGTGGCTGTGACACGGATAAAATGTTGCTTGGTTGTATATACGAGGGTGGGTCAATAAGTCCGTGACTTTTGGATTAAAACACAGATTTTTTGATAAAAAAATAATTTTATTTTTCAACGTAGTCTCCCTTGAGCTCTATACACTTTGTCTAACGCTTCTCCAATTTTTTTATCCCTTCCAAAAAAAATGATTTGTCGAGGTCCTCAAAATAGGCCTTTGTTTGCGAGATGACTTCATCATTGGAGTCAAATCTTTTTCCACCAAGCCATTTCATAGGTTTGGGAACAAGAAGTAGTCGCTCGGAGCCAAATCTGGAGAATAGGGTGGATGAGGGAGCAATTCATAGCCCAATTCATGGATTTTTGCCATGGCAACTGCACATGCGTTTGTGGTCGACTGTGAGCAAACGCGGCACCCATCTTGCGGAAAGCTTTCTCATGCCCAAGTGATCATTCAAAATTGAAACCACTGAGCCATGCGAGATCCCTACGGCTTCCACAATCTCTCGCACTTTCAATCTTCGGTCGGCCAACACCATATCGTGAATTTTTTCGATTGTTTCGGGTGTAGAGACCTCAACTGGGCGTCCAGGACGTTCGGCATCTTCAGTGCTTGTACGGCCACAACGAAATTCAGTAAACCACTTTTTTACCATTGAAATCGATGGTGCAGAGTCCCCATAGTATTTATCAAGCTTAGCCTTGGTCTCGGTAATGGTTTTTTTTCGCAGGAAATAATGCTTAATAAGCACACGAAATTCACTTTTTTCCATTTTCTCCTCAAATAAGTGAGTAGTCTGATAAAAATAGCTGTCAAACACAAACTAACTGACGCAGCAAGTTTAAATTTTGACAGGAGTCAACTGACAGATGCCTGTTGACAGGAGCAGTGTTGCTGTTTCAGTAAAGAGGTCAGAAATTGAAAAAGTCACGGACTTATTGACCCGCCCTCGTACATGGCACCCGATGTAGCCAATTATGCACTCATAAGGGATGTATTTGAGGAATTAGCTCCGCTACACTCCAAAATCGTTATCTGTGGGGATTTTAATCCAAACATTTTAGGGAATGAAAATCGAAAAACTCGAGAAATGATAGAAGCACTCAATTTAAAATTTGTAAATTCCAGTCAACCAACTCATTTTGCACCCAATTGTATGCCCTCTCTATTAGACTTTGTCTTGGTTTCTTATCCCAGTTTAGTAATGCACTATAACCAACTTCTTGCTCCTTCTTTTTCCCATCACGACATGATTTTCACAGCAAAAGATGCAATTCCTTCTTTTATAAATGATACAACCTTTATATCACATCAGCATTCTCATATCAACTTGGAAGAGCTTTTTCCTGAATGTCGTCGTTTGAATTGGTGGCCCATTTATAGCACGAACAATACCAGTTTTCAGGTTGAATATCTGATATCATTTTATATTTGTTTAATAAATAGGATTAAAAAAAACTAACATTCCATGGTTTGCTCAAGATATTCATGACCTTATAAAAGCGTGTAACCTTTTGTACTCCAGGTGGAGACGATACAAATGCTTATAACTACAACATAGGGAGTTCAAGGCTGCTCGTAACGCAGTAACGACCCTTATTCGGAGAAAAAAAAAGAAACTTCTTCAAACACAAATTCGACTTTATTGGCTCAAGCTCCGAGTTTTGGAAAAAAATTCGTCATATTGGACTAACAACAGATAAGACATCAATTCATAGCACTACAGACTTAGAAGACCTTAACTCAAAATTCATCTCCAATAGTAAAAAATCAAACGGGCCGGTTATTTCGACTTCTTTTATTCGAGAAAACAATCTTGAAAGAAGCTTCGCGCTTTTTTGCGTTGACGAAAATGAGGTGGGAAAGACAATATTAAACATCAAGTCTAATAGCATGGGTTCAGATAATATCCAACCAAAGTTTTTTAAAATTCTCCTACCATCAAACCACGCACATTGTGAACACTATAATCACAACCTCAATTTATCCTGATGGGTGGAAAATCGCGCAAAAGTGCTACCGGTAAAAAAATCCTCACTATCAAATATTCCAGAATACCGACCCATTGCAATACCACCGTTCTAAGTAAAGTGTTTGAAACCATTTTAAGTCATCAAGTGAAAACCTATCTCAATGATAACAAATTAATAGCAAAGTACCAGTCGGGGTTTCGCACTAAGCACAACTGCACCACTGCTTTACTAAACATTATAGACGATCTACGTAATGATTTGGATAAGAATATGTTGGGTATAATTATATTTCTGGACTTCTCAAAAGCATTTGATTCTGTAAATCATACTACGAGTATACTATTAAAGAAACTCGAAAGACAATTTTCATTTGAAAACTCTTTATGCAGTCTTATGTCATCGTATTTATGTAATCGTTCACATTTCGTGTATCAAAAAAACAAACAATCGTCTTGTCTTCTTGTTCCCTTAGGTATCCCACAAGGTTCCGTGTAAGGGCCTCTACTGTTTACATGTTTCATAAATGGTATTTCTCAACGACTTAACCCCTGTGGACATCATATATTTGCCGATGACCGCCAAATATACTCCCTGTTTCCGAAATCGAACAAAATCTAGACGATAAACAGCATGAATTGTGAGCTAGACAAAATTAGTAAATGGTCAATCGAAAACAGGCTAAGTCTCAACCCGGCAAAGACAAAAGCTATGGTGATAACCACTTAAGCCACTTTCCTATCGAGTGTGTAGAAACAATTAAGAATCTTGGTATTCATCTTGGTCAACACCTGAACTGGAATATTCATATAAGTAAAACTGTATCAAAAATTTATGGAGCACTTCGTGGACCAAGTCCCACGTCAAATTACCTGCCAACTTACGGTAAGTTAAAACTTGTTAAGTCCTTTGTTTTGCCTATCATCCTTTATGGTTGCGAAATATTTTCCAATATGGACCATGAGTCTAGAAGAAAACTCACAGTAGCCTATAATAGCTGCGCAAGATACATATTTTGTATCGACAGATATAAACACATTTCCGACTACAGTAAACAAATAACCGGCTGCAATTTAATGGCGTTCATGAAATACAGAACCATACTATCACTACACAATATAATTACAACCAAAACACCGGATTATCTTTTTGAGAAAATACGTTTTGCAAGAAATCATAGAGCCATGCAATTAATTACTCCCAGGTGTAAGTATCTTAATACATTTCGTCAAATTTTCGTGCATGCGATTCAGCTTTGGAATCTTTTACCCCTGGAAATTAAGCGTACGAACGACACAAATACTTTTAGCAGGAAAGTTTTCCTGCTCTATTTCTTCATCTTTTATTCTTTCTTCTTTCATCTTTCTCTTTATCCTATTTTTCTTCTTTTTTTCTTTATTTCCTGTCTTCAAATTATGTACAGATTGTATAAATCATTATAATTGTAATTATCCTAACTAAGCTTGTTCAATAAGTTAAAAGATGTATATTATTATATCTTATATGAATAAGAATACAAACAAATGTATCGGGTATATATCTTAATTCGTGCGGTTTTTTTTTCAAAATTTGAACGTTTATTTAAGAAAAACATTAATTATTCAATTAATGCCGGGGTAACTGCCCGGTCATTTAAAAAAAAATTAAATTACGAAGCATCAACAAGCCTCGGATATAGACGGATCTACTGTTGACAACCCACGCAAACAATTTAAGGACAATGAGCTTCGGATAAGCACGTGGAATGTTAGATCCCGTAGAAGACCACGTGCAGCCGAACAACTAGCGGAGGCCCTAGACTCCTGCAAAGCAGACATAACCGCCATTCAAGAAATGCCATGGGATGAGTCGGACAAAAAGAAGATGAAAAACTGCAATATCTGCTACGGCAATTGCTATCGACTCCAAACAGCGCTTATTTGGATGCGGATTTGTTGTCGGAGGCAGACTAAGACGAGAAGTCCTCAGCTTCCAGCATGTGAGCGAGCGCCTCGTATCAATCCGCATCAAGGCTAAATTCGCCAACATTAGCCTTATAAGCGCGCACGCCCCCACAGAGGAGAAAGATGACGACACCAAGGATGCCTTCTATGAGCTCCTTAACAAGACATACGAGCAATGTCCTAGCTATGACATTAAAATTGTCCTCGGTGATTTTAATGCAAGGCTAGGAAGAGAGGGTATCTTTGGTGGAACAATGGGAAAATACAGCCTGCACAACATCACCTCCGATAACGGATTCAGACTAATCGACTTTGCGGCGGGACGAAATATTGTCGTGGCTAGCACGCGGTTCCCACATCTCGACATACACAAGGGGACTTGGAGAACTCCTGATCAATCAACAGTCAACCAGATTGATCACATTGCGATCGATGCAAGACACTCCTCCAGCATTATGGATGTCCGTACGTTCCGAGGAGCCAACATCGACTCGGACCATTACCTTGTTGTAGTTAAGGTACGGTTGCGGATATCCCAAACTACGCCAAGACAAACTAATGCTGTGAGAAAATTCGACGTCAGACGGCTACAATCGCAAGAGATCGCCAAGTCCTTTTCCGATCGAGTGTCTCTTAATCTCTTAAGAGGTCCAATGCCGCCAGCATTAAGCATCGAAGACCATTGGAAGCACTGCCAAAACGCCATCAGAGATGCCGCTTCTGATGTGCTGGGTTTCTCTCGTCCACCACAACGAAACCCCTGGTTCGATGATGAATGCCGGCAAGCACATGTAGCTAAGCAAGATGCATATAACGCGGCGCTGCTTAGAAAGACCAGAGCTGCTCATGAGCTCTATGAGCGGAAGAGGAGAGACGAGCACCGGCTTCTCAGAAGGAAGAAGAAAGAGCATGAGAAGCGCGCGATCGAGGAAATTGAGAAATGCTACTCCAGGAATGAGGTTCGGAAGTTTTACCAAAAGGTAAAAATAACATGCCGCGGAAACAAACCCCGAACCGAAGCCTGTAGAGATGAACAAGGGAACATCGTAGTAGAATCGCAGATTTGGAAAGATCATTTTTGCAGACTGCATAACGGCGATGACGGACCAAATACCGCTGTCAGGCAGCGTCTACCTGTCCGTCCACCCGACCTGGATGAAGTGAAGATAGCCATATCGAAGCTTTAGTCCAACAAAGCTGCTGGAGCGGATGGCCTGACTGCCGAACTCCTCAAAGCGGCAGGCGATGACTTGGTAAGGAGCATACACCAACTCATCTGTAAAATATGGTCGGACGAAAGTATGCCCGATGAATGGAACCTCAGCATTGTTTGTCCAATTCTCAAGAAAGGAGACCCTCTGAACTGCGCCAACTACAGAGGCATCAGTCTCCTTAACATCGCATATAAGATCTTATCCGCCATATTGTGTGAACGCCTGAAGCCATTCGTCAACAACCTGATAGGTCCATATCAGTGTGGCTTCAGGCCAGGAAAGTCCACCATCGACCAGATATTCACACTACGGCAGATCTTGGAGAAGACCCATGAGCTTCGTATGACAGCATCTATAGAGACGAGCTATATAGAGCAATGTCTAGTTTTGGCATCTCTGCCAAACTCGTCCGTCTGTGCAGGATGACGATGGAGAATGCACGCTACTCCATCAAGGTCGGTAAAGATCTCACCGAGACCTTTAATGTCCAGAAAGGATTTAGACAAGGCGATGCGCTGTCATGCGATTTTTTCAACATCGTACTTGAAAGAATAGTGCAAAACTCACGAGCAAACACAAGAGGCACTATCTTTCAAAAGTCCGTCCAACTACTCGCATACGCCGACGATATTGACATAATCGGGAGAAAGCAGCGTGATGTCAGCGGCGCTTTCGCGAGTATTGAGACGGAAGCGGCGAAAATGGGTTTAGCGGTCAATGAGGGCAAGACCAAGTATATGCTGTCAAGCAAAAAGGACAACAAACACCGACGTCTCGGACAGAACGTCACCCTCGACAGATATAACTTTGAGGTAGTTAAGGACTTTGTCTACCTAGGCTCCGCTATAAATACAGACAACGACACCAGCGCTGAGATCAGGCGAAGAATAACTCTTGCCAACCGCTGTTTCTTTGGGTTAAGAAGGCAATTGAGTAGCAAAGCCCTCTCTCGGACAACAAAAGTCACCCTTTATAAGACTTTAATAATCCCGGTCCTGCTCTATGGCGCCGAACTGTATGGACTGTACAGCGACATGGACCTAGCCAGAAGTGTGAAGATCCAAAGACTGAGATGGCTGGGTCATGTAGAGCGCATGGACACCAATGTTCCGGTCCGAAAAGTCTTCGAATCCGCCCCCGAGGGACAGCGCAGTAGAGGAAGGCCAAGACTCAGGTGGCGCACGCAAGTGGAAGAGGACCTCAGCCAACTTAGCGTGCGAAACTGGAGGCAGCTAGCCAGGGATCGAGCTGGCTGGAGAAGCTTGTTGACTGAGGCCCAGGTCCACCGCGGACTGTAGCGCTACCTAAAGTAAGTAAGTAATTATTCAAAGTATTGCCCATCTGAAGTTATGACTTTTTCCCATCTTTCTGGCAATTTGTGGATCCCATCCCAAAAGAACTGCGCCGGTTTGGCAAAAACACTTTTTCAGGCACAAAGTTCGACATATTTGAGTGAAAAAAAATTATTGTTGTTTACGCTTCAAATGAATGACATACGAGTATACTGAAATGACGTACAATGACAGTAGCTTTCCAACGCATGTTCCAAAGGAATAATACAAGTTACGCCATCTCTTAGCAAACCGCACGAATTAAGTTATATACCCAATAAATGAAAATGATATGAAATGTTTAACATGGCCTGACCATTCCTAAATCACTTGAAAAATCCTTTCTTGTATGTCTGGTGAACATCTGCATGTGTACCACAACATCCACTGCACACGATGTTCGGATGTTGCTGGTTCTACAACCAGGATAGACCACAGTTATGGTGGACGGAAGTCGGTTGATACGATATCCACCCTGGTGGTGGTTTTTTACCTCAAGAATTATCTGACTCTGCTGATGTGTACTTAACGAAACTCCAAGGACGAGACTAAATCCTGTCTCCAGTTCCTTTTTTATGAAGCTACATGACTTACTCAGGACAGTATTTCTATCATAGGTTTCCAGCTGCATACCTACCACTGCTTGAAGACAGCGGACCCTCTGCGTATCTTAGTAATTAGTGGCAGGCACCAATCAACCTACTTGTCTTCTACATACGATTATAATCATTTTCGTAGTATTTCTCTGTATGATTTTACAGGTCCTCTTGCTTCGTTTTTCAAACGAAACCTGGATGCCGAACAGAGCGAGTAAAATGAAGAACACCCACTGACTCACGATGTCTCTGAAACGAGACAGGTGTCCTTGATGGCATCAACGATAGTATCAACAGTTGGGTGAGCAAGCAAACCTCAATATGGCCCAGATCGAGTTCTTCACTTAAGCGTATTTGAAAGCACCTTAAGGCCTCCTACTCAATGTACAGTAGGCCCTGTTGTTTACAGCACAATCGATAGTCATTCTTTGGGTTCGGGGTAGGGATTAATAGGTAATTCCTTCGTCAACTACAAACAACCAAGATGAGCTTTTCTCCCACGTGGTCTAAAATAATTAGCAAAGTTGTCATACTTCGTCCACCAAATCAAAAATTAGATACCCCTCATTATATCAACAGGATATCTCCGATTAGCACGGTCACAACTACCGAGTCCCTTAATCTACCGCTGTATCTACTATATACTGCCTTTTAAAGTCGCCCTGGTGGACTTTATCATCATCATTTCTCCAGAGACTAAGTGTGGTACAAATGCAGATGTGGTAGTTAAAAAAAGAAGATAAATGCCATCCAACAGTGTAGTAAATTTCATTTTTATTACTCGAAGCATAAATTTGCAATTTCACATTCATGGCTGTCCTCCCCTGAGTGACGAGTATATGTTTGATTTTATGGTTCGTCAGTAAATTTAAAAGTTTTTTTTAAACATAATTCGCCTTCATCGTAACGAATAGTTTTAGTTTCATTGAAGTGGCAACACTTTTATGACAGGATGTGACAACAATATATCAAGCAACTATGTCCGTTTAATGACATGTGTCACATACTCGTACATACTTATATATCGTTCAGCTATTATACCAAAATACCCCACTTTCAGTGCTCTAACTAAACTGCTAATCTGCCTTCGTCATTCCAACGACGACATAGACGACTAGGGATGATGATGACAATGACTACGACTCTAACCCCGAAGACCGTCGTCGTCACAATAATTTGAATCTCATTGACGGGTTCCTGTGGAAAGTTTACGGTATGCCCGACATTATCATCTCACATGTGTGTAACTGACATTTCAAGCGAAAACTTTTAACAAAAGTCCTCTTCTTCGGAAAACTACGAGTATACGAGTACATACATACATCCATGAAGTCCTCTGTTCTGTGGAATCGTGAAATTGCAAATGAAGGCTTGAAAGTGCTGCTGTAAGTTGCTTCAAATGAATCACCAAGAACTTTGAAGGAGGACATCTTTGGTGGCTCTCTCTCGTCTATGGATGAAACGAAGCAAAGGACTTAAATAAAATCCTTCCGCTCGAGGAATGACAGACAACATTATGTTGTTGTTTAAGGATCGTGATTTCAAAATGCTGGATACCAGATACAAGTACCAGATATCCAGTAAGACTTAACTAGCTATATTCGTAGCTATGGCTAAGCAGGAAGGACGATTTGTAGTTTATGTTTCCCATCGACTCGTTGACGCCCTTCGTTCTTCCCAGGAGAACACGCGTTGTCGTCCTGGTGGGCTATTTGAGTATTTGTTTGTGTTCGAAACTGCTTACGAATAGTTGATCAGCCAGCGGAGGCCTGTAGATACTGTCTGTGGGAGTTGGAAGTTGAATGTAGACTGCTTTCACTCTCTGCAATAAGTTTGTTTGAAGGGATGAGGTACATTTCTGATGTCGCCATAAGGGCTATCATACCCCAGTCCTCGAAATGGATTTTCAGCCTTTTGGCGTCATTCTAAAGTGATGTAGGGCAGCATGGGAGGTGGATGAATTTTATGCGTTGAATCGAGACAAATGAGGTTTTGATTTGGGCCCATAAGTCGGGGGGGTGTGTGTATATTGAAAGTTCGCTGTTTTGTATTTGCTGCATTTTAACTGTCAGAAGGACCTAAACTCGGCAAGAATATTCCAAAAGCGGATATCAATTATTTGTCGATTTCACCGGATATTGCATGTGTAATGAGGAATAGGGACGGGGACTGTGGACATACAAATGTTTGGTTGATTGAGGCAAGTCCCTTGAGAATGAGACCGTTTGCATGTTTTGCTTTCTATATCAACCCCGTGGGGAGTTTTTTTTTTTTTTCAAATCATCAGACTTAGAGCAGAGCTTTTCGAAAAAAAAAAAAACATTTGCTTTCAGATAAATTTAGATTAGGGAAAGTTAAATGTGTCTACGTTTACGAGTAATAGCGTTTCATAACCTGGCAAACTTTGGTGAATTACACTTGAAAATTTAACTTAAGGACTCTTTAAGTTTAAGGGATTTTCTGGGCTAACCAAGCGATTAATTATGAACACAAGTTGTGCGAATATCAAAGGTTTCCTTAAGTTGACAACTTAAAACTTAACATCTAAGTCAATCCTCATGTTTCTAAAGTAGATGGAATTATTTTTGTGTATTTCGACTTGTCAGCAAGAATTTGAAATTGCCATTGACATATGGTTTTGACAATCGGATGAAGGACGAACAACTTGTGAATTTCTAACGTTTACGCTAAAGAGGATTGACATGTGGATTTCCTTTTCTCAAAATGAACGAATCGGGTTCGTTTACATAAGAATGAAATTGAAGGAGAAGCTCTTTAAAAGCTCAAGGTTTTTGCCAATTTAGTCGTGGGTAGATCAGTCCAGTCGTTACATATTCATTAGCAAAATTACATCTCCTTCTGTCAATACTTTTCAAACTAAGACTTAGGGAGGAGGCTGACTTTTCTGAAACATGTGGTGCCTAAACAGATATAACTTTGGGGTAGTTAAAGACCTTGTCTACCTAGGTTCCGCTATGAATTCGGAAAACGACACCAGCACTGAGATCAAACGAAGAAAAACTCCTGCCAATCGCTGCTTCTTTGGGCTAAGAAGGGAATTGAATAGAAAAGCCTTCTCTCGAACAACTAAAGTTAGCCTATATAAGACCTTAATAATCCCAGTCTTGCTCTATGGCGCAGACGCATGCTTCGAGAGCAAAATTCTTCGAATGATTTTTGGTCCCGTCAGCATTGACGGTGAGTGGAGGAGAAGATACAACGACGAACTGTACGGACTGTACAGCGACAGCGACCTAGCCAGAAGAGTGAAGATCCAACGACTAAGATGGCTGGGTCATGTAGAGCGGATGAACATCAATGCTCCGGTGCGAAAAGTCTTGGAATCCGCCCACGAGGGACAGGGCAGTAGAGGAAGATCGAGACTCAGGTGGCGCACGCAAGTGGAAGGGGACCTCAGACAACATAGCATGCGAAACTTGAGGCAGCTAGTTAGGTCCAGCCCGGACTGTAGCACCACCTAAAGTAAGTAAGTAAGTTTTGTGCTTAAAAGTATCCCCATCCGTTTCGCAAATGAAACTCAGTATATATTCTGGAAAAAAAAGCCTTTTCAAGGGTAAACAAATGCAAGGCGACAACTCAAAAGGCGCTGTTAGCTTTCGGGCAGTTTAAACTAGTATGTTTCTCCTGCTTTTAAAAAACTATACCAGACGTACCGCCTAATCGCCAATTCCTTAATACATCATGCGATGGAAACTTGTGGATCTGAACGTAGGATGGATATAATTACATCAAAGTTGCTCTTATTGCACAGGAATGGTTTCGGACCATATCTAAGCCTAAAAAGGAATGGCTGCAAATCGATCTAGAACGTGGCGTTCGTATCTTTTTTGGATCAACAGTGCTAGATTTCATGAAATAGGCCGGCGCCGCAGTCATAGCTAAGGTTCGCTTGCGCTTCAGGTCTTATTCCTTTACCATTGTCAAGTCTCAAATGTCAGCGATTTTTTCAATTCCATGCTTTGCAGCTTCAAAATCAACACTGCTCCTGTCAACCACCACTTGTCAAACGACTTCTGTCAAATTTTGTGCAGGTTATCATTTGGTTTGTTTGTGAAAAACATTTAAATCTGGCATCTTTTTGCACCGCGGTCTCGCCATTTACGTGCGTAGTGATGTAGCTTACCAAACTCCACCAAAATGTAGCCTTCATTCCAATTTCATGTGGTTAAAATTCCATCTCCGTAAGCAAGTTATCCATTACTGCTTTATTTATAGAACCCTTAAACTGGAAAGCAATTCAATCTTTGACGAGTTTGAAATCGTTATTACGGGCGATTTCAATATATAGAATTATGGGTGGCTTTGACATTCTGGACAGACAACACCCGAAGGACGTTGTGTTGAGAATGAGATCTTCGCTGCGGAAAACAACTTGGCCCAGCTTGTAATAAGCCCACGCGAGTCCCAGACGTTGAGAGTCACACCGCCAACACCCTGGACTTGTTTTTAACCTCTCACCCTGATAAGTACACTGTTGATGTGCTCTCACCTCAAGGCTAGTTTTTTTTAGTTTTAAATGCATTTTATTTTACTTATCATTATTCTTACATTCTAACAGAAAATGCTTAAATGCTAGCTTACAATTACTTTACAATCTTATACTAACTTACTGGCCCTACACAGGCACTCTAAGCTACTCTAAATTCTTATATCTATGTCTTTCGACTTCATTATTATTTTTTTTAGGAATATTTACTTTCTATACTTAGGCTAAGAAAAGAATTGGCAACAAAAAACTTAGCATATGGACTTGCCTTTTTATTTTTATAAAAACTTAATATCTAACTTAAAATAAACCTTAATCTACCTAACCTACATACAATACATACAAACACATATATAGACGTTGTACACAATTATATATATACATTAGTATATACCTTCGTATATACTAATATATATATATATTACTTAAATGCTAACCTAAACCTATGTAAGCTGGCCATCGCTATTTACAAAGCAAATAGATTGGTCAGCTCTGCCTCATTAGTGAGGCTGGTCCGTAATTGACGGAAACGACGACGAAACATCTTCCCCATCATTCAACCACCAGAAATGCTGGTGCTGCCGAACGACATCCCTTTTATCGCGATTCCCCACCGCCCTACTGAACCTGAGACGATCCACCCTGCCGTGTGCGACGTCTCTGTTGTAGTTGAGTCGCCTGTCCCCAGCTGTCCGAGCGACATGGAAGATTAACGGGATCGCTGATCTATCCTGGATCAACCCTATCTGATCAAAGTAGAGGAATGCTTCCGGTGGAACGAAGCCGTTAGAGCGCACACTCTCATGATAAAGGTGATTGGGGAAGTAAGCCCCAGATATCAGGTTATTCGTCGAGGCCATTGCTCTTGCAATGTGCCTTCGAGTCAGCTTAATTACGAAGTTGTCCACTCGTATTAGGTTCGCCCTGTTGTAAAGGACCTCATTAGGATAAAATTTTTTGTACTCCGACTCTGGTGTTCTGTACAAGCGAAGACAAGCCCTAAGGCAAGCCCTCTCAAACACCCGAATCTTTTCCATTAAGCTTGCTCGTACATTGAACCACACGGGACACCCAAATACCAGCATGGGCCTGATAAGGGCCATGTAGCAGATTATCTTTACCCTCGCATCGAGTTGGCTGCTATAAAACAGTCTCTTTGTGAGGGCAAAAGCGCCTTTAGCTCTGGCCAGAGCAGCATCTACATTTTTGTTAAAATACAGAAACTGATCTAGCCAAATCCCAAGGTATCTGACTACATTTCGACAGGCAAGAGGCTGTCCGTGTTGTCCAATGATCGAGAACTTTCGCCAATTTTTTCTGGTATCCCTAGAGGCTCCAGACAACGGCGTCCTAAAGAGAATGGTTTCCGACTTCTGAAAGTTGATTTTCAACTTCCAGTCATCGCAAAATCGTCTTATCTTATCGAAGTCACGCTGTAAGAGACTATTAATGACCTCGATTTTTGGACCTGTTCTGTACGCTATCAAGTCGTCTGCGTACGCAATAGTATGGGGAAGTGAACCTATCAAGTCGCTTGTATAAATGTTGAATAGGATCGGCGAATTGACCGCGCCTTGCTGAAGACCATTTTTAATTTGAAATATTCCAACAGAAGTCACATCACCATTTTTCACGATGAACTGTCTGTTGGTTAGCATATTATAAAGAATGTACAAGAGAGGTTTACTGATCCCCAAACTAACCAGCTTGTAGAAAAGACCTTCTAACCATACAGTGTCGAAAGCCTTCTCCAAGTCAACTAGGCAGGCACCAGTACACTGTTTCTTGGCTTTATTCCATTGGATATCGGACACCAGTTTAGACGCGGCATGTGAGATAGCATGTCCTGCCTTAAAACCGAATTGATTATCCGGAACTATATGTTTGTCCTCAACCCACCTAGTCAGAGCTCTATTGATTACTTTTTCGAACACCTTACTGATATTCGGAAGGAGACTTATCGACCGAAGATTCGCCGGATTGGATATATCCTTTCCCTTTTTGGGGATAGGTTGAACCACCGCCGTTTTCCAATGCGCTGGATAATGTGCATTATTCATTGCATTATTAAACAGGGTGGTATAAATGTCCACCGCTTCTAGAGGAAGATGTCGAAGCACGATGTTCGGAATACCATCGGTCCCCACTGATTTCTTACTTCTGATTGTGTCGAAGATCTCATGGAGTTCTTCCTTCGACATGAAGGGTAGGCCACCTTCTCTAGCAATGACATTATTTGCCATATTTTCGTCGCTGAAGCGGGTGAAACCAGAGCCCTCGGATCGCCAGTTCTCTACTTCATTTCGAATATAAAAGTTGTGCACCAAGACGCGATTGTCCAGGTCATAATTGGGGCCAATGATATCATTGGCCTTGTATACTTCCTGGAAAGTCGCCCCTATGGCCTCAACCTTCTCCTGTGGATCCTCGATCACAAAGAAGTCGTCATCATCAGCGGCCTCATTTGTATCAATGCCTGCTATTGTTAGTAACCGTTCGTTGTCTGTTGTCCGGGCTATTCTAAGACACTGAAAGTCGTTTTGATTTTTTCTCCGAAATAGTTTATTTATTTGTGGGAACATATTCGGGTTGCTGGTGTTTACAGCCCGAACCTTGTTGTTCCAATACAAACTTACAGCAATTCTGTAATTCTCTTTAATTAATGTTTGAATATTTTTAATCGACGACTTCAGTGTTCTAATCTCTGGGTCTTGTCTGTCTGTAAACTGTCTGTATAAGTTTTTAAGTCTTGTCAGAAGTCTACTTTTCTGTCGGTGCAGTGCGTCAATAGTAGGATTGCGGAACAGATTTTCGTTAGTCGTTTTTTTATGCCGCGGTATTGTAGTGTCCATAGTTTGTTTTATTGTCTCGTCCATTCGTTTAAGGTACTTATCGATCTCCTCGTTTGATAAATTCCTATTGGACGGTGGGTGCAGCGTGTTCGAGGAGAGTGCTCTTGTCAAGGTTGCGGAGAAGCGTGTCCATCGAGTCTTACTGTAGTTGTAAGAGTATCTTTGGACAAACTCCCCCAATTCCGCAATTTCGTTGGGAACTGTGATTTCGGTGCTAAAACCGCAATGGTCGCTGTCATACACGAATGTGCGCAGACAGTTAAGCGTTTGTAAATTCGTACCTGTCAGTCGTATACGTTCGTCATACAGTAATAGATCCAAATAAGACCCGCCTCTGGGAAACGACGGGTTATCCGTCGCTTTAAGACCGAGTCTATACATGGCATCGTGCTGACCCCACCAATCGAGTAGTAGGTTCCCTCTAGTATTTGGCAAATTATTTCCCCAATCTCTGTGCCTAGCGTTGAAGTCCCCGCCGATTATAAAATAATTCTCCCCCGATTCCAGCCTCAGAAGTCGAAAAAGTGTGTCGAGCTCTGTAATGAATAAGGTGGATTGTGAAGCCCCAGATGCATAAACAGAGGCCAAGTACAGCCGCTTTCCACTGCGGAGCGGGATGTAAATGACGACTGCCTCTAACACCCGGAACCTGCGTAACTCTCCATCGTACACTCTGTGGAATTCTATGCCTTCTTTAATGAAGATCGCGACACCGCCTCCACGTTGGGAGTTAGGCCGGTTTCTTCTTTTAACAATATAATTATTGTACTCCAGTTCGTGCTCATCGGTTAGCTTGGTTTCGCTAGCGAAAAGCACATCAGGAGTTTGGTCTTGTAGCAATTTAAACATCGCGGCTCTTCGTTCGATCCTAATCAATGAATTAACATTCACCGCAAGGACCTTCAAAGTCTGTTCCACCATGTGCGTACCCATTACGACATGTGTTGCGTTAGACCCGGCAGCAGAGCGTATATCTGGTCCACCCGCTTGGCCTGTTCTTGCACCTGCTGTTGCAGCTGAGCCATCTGCCCTTGGATTGCGAGCAAGATGGCCAGCATGTTAGGTGCAGCTTCTGTTGTTCTCGGCATTGGCGCCGGAGAAGCAACAGCCGCTTGCTGTGCCGTAGCCCCTCACCTCAAGGCTCGTTGGACCATTGTGTCATATCAGCAAAATTTTCGTACATTGACCACACAGTTGGAGAAAAAATTTCTAAACAGTATGGCAGTAGAAGAAAGCCAATTGGAGCGAACTTAACACCTTCTTTAGAAATTTTAACTGGTCGTTATGTTTCCTCGATAACGACGTGGATGCCGCTGCTGATATGGTCACAGACACTATTCTCTTTGGAATGAGATCCCTCACCGGATAAAGACTCTCTCTCCTCTTACATACCCATTGCACTTACGTCCCTTCTTGCCAAGGTCATGGAAACGCTGATAAATCGTCAGCTCATGAAATATCTCGAAACACGAAAACTTCTTAATGACCGGCAGTAAGGTTTTCGTAGCGTCAGGTCCACTGGTGATTTGATGGCATGTCTAATCGAAAAGTGGAATCAAAGTTTACGTCAATCTGGCGAAAGTAGACAGATGCACTTGATATTTCTAAGCATTTGGGATCGATGACTCTCATCTTCAATGGATTAGAAATTACCTTTCGGAACGATCAATTCAAGTTGTTTCAAGTTTGATATTCACAAAATAAATGCTGGTGTGCCCCAGGGCTCGGTTCTGTATCCGACACATTCCTTCGTTGACGACAGTACTCTCGGCTCTTCATATTCGCTTCCGAACTCACGGCCCTGCTCCTCGGCTGTAGAACGTGAACGCCAGCGTATGTAAAGCTAATTAAATTCCGATATTAACAGCATAACCACTTGGGGAACTATCAACAGAGTGGAATTTAATGATTCCAAAACACAATGCTGTATGCTGTCGCCAAAACTTAATTCAAATACCCAGCCATTATCCATGAATGGTACTTGCATCGTCGAAACCGAAAAACTTTCCATTCTCCGTATGTGTGTGACAACTTACGTGACCTTTCACATATTCGAGGTCGCCAAAAATGCTGTGAAATGTCTAGGTTTTCTCAAATGATGTAAGAAATTTTCACCGTCTATGATTTGGCTTTAATATATATGGCTTTCATCCCCGAAGACTTCTTTGCACCTGCTAGATAGGATTCAAAACCGTGCGATTGACACTCTCGACTATACGATGCAATTTCACCTTTTTTTACCGAAATTTTCACCACCAGTGCTCCACAGATTTTGAAAGTTGCATTCCGCGCCTTCGAACCTCCAACCGTAATACCCGTCTCGTTACGAATGCGCATCAGTACTTCCTCAAGCTCCCTTTCGGACGTACCCTGAAATATTGGTATTCTTTCTTAAGCTGGGATGCCCTGTCGAGTTCTTTATTTTCTAGCCATAGCAACCTTCAAACATCCAAAACTAACGTACGTACGTCCGTCTCTTTCTTCCCCCTTGCTTTCCTGTTCGCAAACATTTTAACGATGATAATGCGCGCTAATTATAAAAAAAACAAAATGTATATTGAGCAATGGTGAGCCAAAACGTGTTAAAGAGAGGAAAAAAGTAGTGGCCTAAGGATTGATCCGTGGGGTATCCCACCAAAAACCGTCAGAAAACCAGAAAACATTCATTGGCTGCAACGCATTGCTGTCTTTTGGAAAGGTATGAGTAGTGCAGCTGGTATTGAGAGGCAAAATACTTCCCGAAATTCTTCACAAAATAGTTTGTTGTTGGCAGTGTCAAATGCGTTAAAGAATTTTGATAGAGTTAAAAAGCAACATGACTCACATTTATGGACTTTCTTATATCATCTGCCACAGAGAGCAGAGTAGCGTTGCTGCTGTTCTTTGGAGGAAGACCAGACGCTTTCTGAAAAATTTTTTTTTGCAGATTGCTTTTTCAAGCGCCTTGCTTTGGATTTGAAACGAAATTCACACCCAACGTCCTCCGGCTTTACTAAAGGTGGCTTTACTGATAGCAATTTCGCTAGATGTTTTCCAATTCTTACGTTTCGAAGAGGATGGACCCAGCTTGTTTGTATATTATGCCGATTTTGAGGCACTAATTCGGAACACAACTACATTTCTAAGATGAGTGAAGGAACGGAAAAAGACATTAAGTTTGAGGCAACTGGGAGTCTGAAATTGATTATAGAGAAAAATTTTGTTTGAATCATTAGCCAAAGGTTTCTAGCTAGGTAGAGATGATGATTCCGGTGCATAAGATCTTGTAGAAACACGTTTAAGACCAAGTCAAGCCTGGTGCATTTAACTACATTTCTTATTACTCCTGAATGTATCCAATTAGCATTCACAGTGTCTTTTATATAAACTAAAACATAGCTTACCCCAATTCTCGAGTAAGTAAACCAATAAAGAGTTTGTAAGTCCTTACCTGCAAAAGAATAAAACACGTTATAAAGAACCTTCATAAAAATAAATGTTTATACATATATTCAGAGTTAACAAGCCCACAAACTTCACACACATTCAATCATTCATCTGAATTCAATAACAATTCAAAAAGCAGTCACCCTTAGGAAGCCATTCAACCCACCGCTTGTATGTATTTCTACGATCAAAGAGAACACAGTGCTTGTACGTCTCCCCTAACCGGGTGAAATGAACTTAATCCCATCAAGTTATGCACACACACATATAGATACCCGTTCGAGTCCCTTAAAAACGGCCGTGAATACCTAAAGATACTCACACCTCGATATAAAGGTACTAACTCTCGACAATCCCTATCCCCTACATTGGCCCATAAAATGTGAAATAATCGTTTTGCTTGCCTGTTTTCGGTTTCCGGCCTCTTGCTTTATGTGTAGGTCATAAATGTATGCCCAATGTTTAAGAATGCCATATTTTTTCAACCCTCTGAACTTCCTCAAACCCTCAGCCTTGTATATACACTTGATAAAGAGATTCCTCTCGGTTTTATTGGCAAATTAGGGAAATTCCCGACTAAGACTTATGATTGCTCGTCTCTTAGAACGATGACTATGATGGCTATCTTTAAGTGGCATCAGCTTGCATCTTACAACTTTAGGCGGTGCCACACTTTCTCTGAAACAGTTTCCATCATCTGTTCAAGACAAAAGACTAAGAAACCATCTAAATTACTCCGACGGAGGTACTTAGTCAGAAAGATTCGTGTTTTTTTTTCTTTCTTTTGTTTAATGGCAATTGTTGGTCATGAATTTGACATGAATCTCAGGGTCAATGCTTCAATGAGGATGTCATTCATTTTCCTCATCCTCCCCATCCACGAGTACAAGTATGGCATGTTTGTTTGTGTATATGTAGCCACTGTTGCGAATACCTTGCTTCCTTACCTTACATCCGCTACGATGGCGTTTAAATGTTTTATGAAGAACCAAACGTCGGCAAAGGGATTTCTTTTCCTGCGCGCGTGAATGTGAATAATAATAAAAAAAAAATCACAAGCGTACAAATCCGGGAACACTGATATTTCTGCCTGTATCTGTTGTGTTGCTGTATGGGTTCCATGGAGTCTTTATGCAAAGTACCTACTCGTATTCCAATCCACGTGCAATGTCGCGAATATTTATGTTACTCCCGGAGTGCCTATACAGCAGGAGCTATAAACCAGTTCCCTTTTATCTCTTACTTAAGTACTACGGAGCCATTGAACCATTAAATGGAGTTAAGTATACTATACAGGTGTACAAGGCCTCCGTTGAGGCTTAGAGATTGTAATCTTGCATTAGACTTTAGACCGCATCCAAGTTTCGTTTTTCGTTTGTTGTTGTTTGCTTTTTTGCAGGCCTTAACCGGTTCCCTTTCAATGCGTTGTACGAGTATTTAGTCGGAGTTGGTTTTTTTTATGGGAATCCCAGAGCTGAAAGAATGTGCATGCGTTGGGATTGGATCAGGCAGAGGTTTTAAGCCAGCTTGGTTGGTAGAACACACTCGTTATCGTCATTGTCGTCGTCGTCGTCGTCGTCGTTGTGAGCAGCGAGAAAAATAACATAACAAAGGCAATGTTTGTTGTTGGATCAATATCAGTATCAGTAAGCCGGATGGGAGTTAAGAGGGACAAACGACAAAACAAAATCCCATATCAAGGAGAAACATAATAAACGAGGGAACCATGCCAAGTGCTATAGTTTGACATCGACGATAGCTTCAAATGGTGGTAAGAGTGACTGCTGGGGGAGGGAGAATAAAATCAATTCGACTGGTTTTGTATTGTACTTGCTGACTCCTATTATTAACGTCGATTGAGGAAGGGGAACGACAAAAAAAAAAACCTGTAAGTTTGTTCGGTGAGATAATCAAACAGTGTTGCCGTTACGACCCAAGTCAGGTGGCGGTTAGTACTTTCAACCAAAGCTCAATTCCGAGGCAACTGATTGCTGTCAGAAATTTTCAACGTATTGCACGTATGAACATATGCACTTGCATGCTACATGTTCTTCGATAATGGTCCTCGAAAAACTACCCTCGCCATTCTTGCTCCGATAAGCAAGGTTTGAGTGTGAAAATGGAGTCTTGCAATGCATTTAACGACAGACTTTCTGCAGAAAAAAAAATCAGTTTTCTATCTCTGGGAAAGTTGAATCATCTCCTTCGGTTGCAGACATGTTTCTTCTAGAAATCAGTTTCGAAGAAATCTCTACCCTAACCTACAGTCCGTCGTGAAACTGACCTAAAATTTCTTAAAGTTGAGCACACCAAGTAAGTTAAGATACTTTTCTTTACCATATCATCTGCAGGGTGGATTCGAGGCCTATGCATTGGAAAAGATGACAAGCATTAGTCAAGGGTGTTGCCGAGGGGTCTTCTTTGAGGTCTTCTCCGTACAACAATCTTGTACAAGTACTCATGCACTTTGGTGCCTTCCAAGTCCGATGTCTCAGCTAATAATTTGGGCGCTGCATTTAGAAATTTTCTCAAATTCTGTAATGAAGAAATTAAAGTAGCAAATAATCACAGCCTAGGTTCCGAGACCATCTGAGATCTCAAGAAGCTGCGTTGCAAATGAATCGGCTGGAATGCGATTCTATTGAGGTAATTTTAAACCTCTCGGCCATAACTTGAGTAATGTTGGTTTTTAATGCGTCTAGAGTTCGGGGATTATACGCGTAAACACGGTCTTTTGCCTAGCCCCACAGAAAAAAATCTAACGGTGTCAAGTCGCATGATCTTGGTGGCCAATTGACGTCGCCAAAACGTGAAATTATGCGACCAGGAAACTTCTCACGTAATAAAGCCATAATTGATCGTGTTGTGTGGATTGTTGCCCCGTCTTGGTTAGAACCAAATATCGTCCAAGTCATGATCTTCAATCGCCGGCCGAAAAAATCGGTTATCATTCGACCATATTGCTCCGAATTGACTGTACCCGTCCGACTATTGGCATCTTCGAAGTAATACGGACCAATGACTCCTTTCACCCATAGAGCACACCAAACAGTCACTTTGTCTGGATGCAACGGCACCTCTTCGATCACTTGTTGATTTTCTGAACCCCATATGTGGCAATTTTGTTTGTTTGCATAGCCACAGAGAGAGATATGTGTCTCAGCACTGAAGAAAATGTTGTTCGAAAAATCGGTGTTTATTGTCTGTTGTTCCAACACCCAACAAGCGTATCTACGGCGTTGTGAATGATCAAAAGGCATCAATTGTTGCGTAAGTTGAACTTTGTAAGGATGGAGATGCAAATCCAAATGCAAAATACGCCATAGTGAGGTGTACGACACGTTCAATTGCTGCGAACGGCGGGAAATCGATAAATTTGGATCATCAGCAACACTTGCACTTACAGCAGCAATATTTTCGACTGAGCGTGTATTTTGATGATGCACAGGACTTACGACCTCAGTAACGCTTCCACTCTCTTCAAATTTCTTCACAATTTTACCGATTGCTTGCGTAGTCGGTCGACTATGACGACCATAATCATCGCGTAATGCGCGAAGTGGCTACGCTTGAATTACCACTTTTGTAATAAGTTTTAATACTTTTAACGTGTTGTTCGATTTGTGAGCGATCCATTATTGTAAATGCCGAAAATAAAAAAAACACTGTGGCGCTGGCAGCCCGATATGGGCCATGGCCTAGCTTCTTGACACTCATTTGTATTGCTCATGTTTCCGCCGAGTCCGAACGGCACTCCTTAGAAGCTTTTTCGTAGGCAATTTTACTTTCGGGAGTTTGCCATTGCCCGCCGAAAGGGTGATGGCGATTTGGAAAATTGTTGGTTACCCAGCCAGGAATCGAACCCAGACTCTCTGCTTGATAGTCCAATGAGCTAACTATCGCGCCATCGCCATCGCAATGGCAAACATTCAACTAATATTATGACAATTCCAATGACAGATGAGTTTGGCAGGTGTCAAATGCCAGTGCTACCAACTTGAAACAACGAATAGAGTGACCCTGTATATGCATTCTTACTTACTTACTTGCATTCATCGGACCAATTATGCCGCATCTAGAGTCATATTGATCCCAAACCATGAAGAGAGTTGATCAACTTCAGGAAAGTGGATATTCGCAAGCTGACTACCATAATCACGGCATACTCTGCATATCGAAGACACACACAGAGATTTAGTATATTTGGCAATAATTTCCTAAGGAATTGAATAAATGATGTAAAAAAGGAATCTGTAGCGGATATCCTATGTAAATGCCTTCCGTTGGGGAACATCAAAATGAAGGCCCCAGATAGTTATCACTGATCTAAGTGCATCTCAAATGGGACCTAATTACCGTTAAGTTCACCGGTAAAACACTGATTTCTTCTCCTAATGATGGCATGTTCCCGGCTTTTCTTTAAGGTGTGATGTACACTAAATATCTGGTTGATAGTGAACTAGGTCTTACACCAAAATGTTAAACAGTTATCAGGTTCACTGAAAAGTAGATAGCACAAAATTTTGACGAAGCTGATAGTTTAGGCAGTTGCGACAGTCTTCCTTCTCGAGGATCGATTGACGTTCCTCAGCTTTCATACCTTAATTGGAACACATTTTGAAGGAAGTTTCGTCGGCACTGAACCTTGATAGTTTGTCAACCCCAGATTCAATTGTCGTGTTTTTTTCTTGGGCAGATTGACGAAACTGCTGCTGGTTAACGTTCAAGTTCCCGTCAACTATTAACTAAGTGTGCAATTCATTATAAACTTGCATACAGGCCAAAATATCGAACGCAAGTCAGGACTCAGAGTTGGAAAAAAGAAAATCGGAGGAACTCTAGCTACTTTCACAATTTCAAGTCTATTTTAAAAAGGCATTATTCTCAAGACTTTCTGCACGGGCTTCTGCCATAGGGATGGCGGCGAAAGAATTAAATTAAGTAAACGGCGATACTCATGACTTCGAACAACGGGTGCCAAAAAGGATGTCAATTCATCAGCAACAATCAAAAGCCTAATGATTTCGGATACTATGCGTGAAAGGACCCTTCAAAGATAATGTGCAGCCAAATACCTCGCTGCTTTATAAACCCTCAACCAAGAGTGGGAAAGAACATAACCGCAGTGAAAAGAATCAAAGACTGCGACATATTCGTACTACGATTATTGCTAGGGAAAGACTAGCAGCTGCTGTTTGAAAGTGCAGACAAGAAGTCAAGGATTTCAGACATTAAAATGAGCGTTATTTGGCAACTTTTATTAAAACTGGACCGACCTAATAAGCGAGCATGCCTTAGACGCAAATTGAAGCACGATGGCATGAAGGGCTGTTGCTACAAGACACTTGACAAGATGTTCAAATCGTCTATAGCGCAGAGCTGGAAAGGGAAGATATCTTTGGTTGCACAGTCAGTAAACATAACTCACATGGCACTAACGGATTCGGGCTTATCGATTTCACTTCGATGTCATCAAGCAAATGGTTTCCGCGAATTTGATGTTGGAAGGCTGCAGTCGTAAAAAACAACAGCACCTGTACCGATTAAGTACAGGTGCTGAAACCTCGCTCGACATCCCATGTCGCCACATCCCAAAATCGAATCGCAAAGCTGCCAATGATATATCAGATATGACCCCGCTCATGTGAAAGGTTTCGCCCAACCACACTGTAAAACGGAATGTTAAGTGCCTGTTGGCGTGCGCACCCAAGAGCGACGCTCGAACTAGGCCTAGAGCAGTTTGTTAGCTTTATAAGCAAGAATGGAGGACAAGTACCTCAGAAGGGAGAACGGGAACGAGAAGCGCGAGATTGGTGAAATCGAAAGACATTATACAAACAAAGACGTTCGAAAACTTTAAGAGAAGTTGAATTTCTCGACGAAGGAAGGATGGCAGCATCCAAATTAAGCTATTACTGATGTAGGGACAGTGGAAGGTAACTTGAAATAACTGAACAGCATGCAAAACAGTACCTAGATATGTATTTCAGACGAAAGGAAGTCAGTATTTTGCAGTCATACTTAAAGAAGGAAAAAACTCTAGTACGCGCTATAGAGGCATCAGCCTTGTAGATCTACTCTGCCGTATTATGTAATCGCTCAAGATTTGTTGTCAACCAGTGGAGATTTCACGTTACAAGTACTGTTGTGCTTGGGAAAGATCCTTAAATTCCAAATCGACATTCGGCTTCTACTTGTAAGCCCTAATGCCTGTGATAGTATGTATCTATTAAAAAAAAATTATACAAACTCACGTTCGCCATCGGCATCCCTGCTAAACTTCTCAGGTTCTACAGGATGTCAAAAAAAAAGCTTCTGACAAGGCGGAACCTCTGTCATGCCACTCTTTTAACATCATTAACAAGCCTTAACTAGCAGGCCACGAAGTGTTGTACATACGGCCATCGATGAAAGGCACACAATATCGACGAGGAAAAATGGCACAGAGTCCGCCGACTATGTAAACAAAGACAAAACCTTAGAGATCGTCGAATACTTACTAATGCAATGGAAGTTTTGTTTTGGCTCAGAAGGCAATTAATTAGGAGATAACTCTTGCAGACCAAACTAGCTCTCTATATAACTTTTATAGATTAGAAGCATGGACTCCGTCAGGGTTTAGCTAGGAGAGTCTGCAATAATGGGCTAAGATGCCTTAATATGCAGAGAGGATGGACACCAGTCTTCCCGTTTAGAAAGTCTTCGATTTGATCACCGAGGGAAAACGCATCAGAAGAAAATCCCTCCTCAGGTGGCGCTCGTAAGTGGAGTAGAACCTCAACTAACTTGGCGTACAATATTGAAAACAGCAAGCAACTGTGATGGCTGTGATGACTTGAGGCATGCTGGTTAAGGCCCGAACTGAAGTGATACCTAAGCTGGTGAAGCATTCGTTTTAGAATCTTAGAAATGAATTTCCGCACCGATATCGACTCAAATTCTTATTTTCTTATCCCAACAGGTAATCTCTTCAGAGTTTTCGGTTTCGTGATATTCTGATGGCGTGCTGTATATTTGCAGGTAACTTCTGTAAATCTCATGGGAGACTTGATCGGAAAAGGCCTTACCAGTAACTTCTGATTGCAGCTATTCATTCAACGTGCAGTACTTCTTCGAATCGAGTCAAAATATTCCTTTTTCCTATAACTCACTGCCCACCAATATTTTGAGTGTCGTTTACATGAAACTTGGCATACTGTTGGATATGAAATATTAGATACGCTATTGTCCTATCTGTGAATTCAGTACAGAACGTTGCCTTTTAGCCATCGATTCATCGTCAGATCCCTACTTCAGCTTAATTTTTTCTGATTGCTATCCAGAATTTCTGAATCCATACTGTCTAGTAGCACAGCTTATCTAATTTTGACTTTGAGATACCAGATAGGACCAACGAATGGGATCTATTGGTTAATGTCTCACTATCTTGTAAAAAGGTTGATGTACCCACGTAAAAGGGAAATGTTTGACCAAAGAAACCAGGAAAAATGTCCTTCTCCTGCGCGACTTCATTTGAAATGATAGAACAATTTAACATCTGTCATAGAATAAATTTGTAAGCGCGACCCTGATTACCAAGGCCGATATGATTGCCCCCTTACAACTTAAAAGGCCTCTTCTTTATGCATCATTTTTGCTACATTTTTCTTCAACATGTCATATTCTTGGACACTTGCCCCACCAAAGGCCTCATTTTCCAAGATCTCAATTCACTTTTATATCTATTAGAGATCTGTGTGCACCTTTAGAGACTGTCATTAAGTTTCTGGTCCAAATTGAGTAACTAGCTACATCCAAATAGGTGTACGTTGGCGCGTAAATACACTTTCCAAGGCGATGTCAGGCACCAAGTCTAACACCAAACACGCATTCGACTTGTCACCATAAGTGTCTTTCTCTGTTCCGCTTAAAGACCGAAACCAGAATATCCACAAGCCAATCGAACCAGAAGAGCTGTCACTTTTATCCAGTGCAGTCAGCAGATACCTACTCCTATACGAGTATGTAAAAGAAAAAAAATTAAATCCACTGCAACCTGCTACAGAATCCAAGCAACAAATGGCCAAGATACGAGTACATTCGTATAAATTAAATACTCTTGTCATGAACTTGTTTTGTTTCGTTTTCTTATCTTGAACGTTGAATTTGAATCTATGTAAAGGCAATCCAGTCGCCCATCGATCTTTGCATTTGCACTCCATGTACGAGTAAACGAGTAGGTTCTTAATGTTTGGTTAGCGCCCACTTTCGGAATTCCTCGAGAGGATTCGTGAAATGTTCTCATTTCCGTAACTCGTTTGGCATCGCATTCGAGGACCGAACATGATACTCTAACCCAAATTTAATCCGCGCGTTTGCAAACAAAATCGAAAAGAACCAGAAGAGACCACCAGTTAAGGGGTAACAAATCCATCAAGCGTCGCAGTCGTCGTTCCTTTCACCATTCGATTAAGTACAGACATACGTATGCTCGTATCCATCCACTTAAGCTGGACTTTGTGGCCGAAGTTGAGATATAGGAATCAAGGGCAAATGGATTGGCTTACAGAATCAACGACGCAATTGATGGCGATGAAAATGACTAACGCAAACCAGAGTGCAACTTTGGAAGGGATTTGATTGTTTTCTTTGAGTTTTTCGTGTTATTTGGGGGATATGATAGGATCGAGTTACAAGCACAAGTGGAAGGTTCCACTGAGTGACTTTTACTTGGAAGATTCACAAAGATTCAAGAAGAAATTGTAGATTTATTATAGAAGAGGTCAAGAAATAATATACTGGACTGGACACCACAGCTGGTGGTGGACAGTTTAGAGTGAACCGCAAGCGAGTGATATGCAAGTACGTTATTTAAATAAGAATTGGCCGTCGTGTAATGTGCAACTAGGAGAAGAATATAAGTTTTCGAATATAAGCAGAAACATAACTTGAGTTGAGAAGCTTAGGAGCATCTAAATAAGTCCAATGCCACCCCATCCAACCTATAGCACTATTGGAAACTACTGGAAACAGTTCATTGCTGTCTAAATAGCTTCTCTAGTGTTAGTGGTTTTCGAAATCTCAAATACTTCCGAAATTGAATCAACGGTGGCCTTAACAGTCAGTATAGCGTCTACCTTATACGGGCTACTTCAACGTATTTGAAGCTGATATTAGCCAAAATTGTTGAGACTAGTGGGATTGCTGAATTCGAAATTCTGGCAGAGGAGCCTTTAGTGCGCAAAGTAGCCCTTAAGTCCACGGATTCGATTACTGTCTCCATAATATTCTGGCCCCTCTCGACAAAGGGGTCATTATAAATCGCAGCCTTCTAGGCTGGGGATTCTGAGTAGGACTACCTACCGGCCACGTAAAATAGTCACTGTTGCGATACAACCAAACGCCTCGGATAAGGGTGGATCTACTGTCGAAAATTCTTCAAAAAAAAAAAAAATCACAGCGACGTTCAACTCTGCAAATGGAATGTTCAAATCTTGAACGTGCAGACAAAAAATTAGAGGAGGCCTTGATTGCTTTTAGGCATATTTGTGATGATTGTTGAAACCATCTTTCAAATAACGTTATATAGCGTTTAACGGCTGTTAACGATTGTCTTAATATGACTCATCTCATCAAGATCGACGATCTGGACATAGGTCTTGAAAATGTGGCTTTTACGGCTCCCCAAAATGTAGGAGAAGCAAGCCAAAACGCCAGCATCAACGAATTTGGAACATGGGTCCCTCCACGCATCGACCACGGGTGGTTCACACGGACTCTCCAAGCGCCCGCTTAAGAAATTTGGTGGTAGTTTCCAAGAACAGTTGCCCTTTTAGGAGCAGTCCCGCACTGCTTCGTAACTGCATAAAATCGGCAGTTTAACATCGTCCAAATTTAGCTATCTTGAGATAATATTGGTGGGGAACGCAAACAAGGTTTTACAATAGCAGTTTGGTGATACCGAACGCTCAGTTGACGAGAATATGCAGCAGTTGCTTTTAGTTCGTCCAAAACATTCAAAAACCGATGCTACAGGCCTGAGTATTCTCTATAATTCAATTACATCTAGCTGTCGCCCTTTCTCACTGCTCTACAAATACCCACGCACCAGTATAACATCCTACTCAAGTCCATATTGCTCCTATTCTTGGTGGTTGACCTTCGTATCGATTATTTTCGGTAAACCAAAAGAGTGCTTCTGGTTAGTCTGGTGAAATAAAGGAAACGGGCGAGTATAGTATTGTACTCGTACTTCCAAACATCCGCTAATTGGGGATGAGCATGTGAACAGCATAATGCAATTTCGAAGAAGGAAAGTTGAATCATTGGACAAACTGGTGCATCTGGAACTGGTCACGAGATTGTCAACCGACAGCTGCCTCATGGGATTTAGGCGATTTAAAACTCGAAGAGGTGACCATTTACAAATTACTCCGAAATTGCCCGGACATTTCACAAAGCTGATTTCGAGATGGCTGATGTAGATCGATTTCCCAAAGCTGAGGTTCTCCAAGAGTTTTTGGTCAATAAATGAATAAAGTGAAAGTTCGTCGTTGAATAAACCCAATGGTGAAAACGATTTAGGGAACGGCTAGCTCACACGCTAAAGAACGTTTTGAAGTTCGTCATAGGGAAGGCGAAACTTACCTCCGAGTATCTTAGTACAGTGATTGGTGAAGTGGAAAGTATAGTGAACATCCGTCCCCTTATGTCACTTCTCTAACTCCAGCTCATTTTCTGTTTAGTCACGGGGAATTTTCCAACATGCAACGAGCTGTAAATGAGTCAAGTGCCATTCAGAAGATTTGGAAACGACAACATAAATACACATGTATTCTATGGGTGGATTTTCAAATGGATTTCCGAGACTGAGTCAGGGTCTTGGAAAAGAGATGGTGGCGCATGAGCCCTTTATGAACCAACGGCAGCACCCACATCCAAAGATAGTTTCTAAGAGCTTCTAGAACAACACCTACGAGCAATGACCCAGCAAAGCTAGGAATAGAGGGCATCTTTGGTAGTTCTGTCAGAATATATAACCTGCACGACAGCAACTCCGATAACGGATTCAGACTAACCGACTTTGCTGCAGGGCGAAACATTGTCATAGCTAGCAAGGGGTTCCCACATCTCAATTTTCACCAGGGGACATGGAGATCTCCTGTTCAATCACCTATCAACAAGATTGATCACATTGCTCGGACTAGGTCTATAACCTCGTTGTAGGTAAGGAACGGTTGCAGATATTACGAATAACGCTTGTGTCGTGGGGAGCTTCGACGTCAGGCGGGTACAAGAGATCGCCAATCCTTTTCTGATCGCGTCTCTCTTAATCACTTAAAAGGTCCACTACCGCCAGCATCAAGCATCGCAGACTAGTGGCAATACTGCTAAAAAACCATCAGAGATACCGTTTCTGATGTGCTAGGTTTCATTCGACAAACTACCAGGTTTGACTGTGAGTGACGCCAATCACATGCAGCTAAGCACGATGTATTCGAAGCGGCGCTGTACAGAATGACCAGAGCTGCTGACGAGCTTTATGAGCAGAAGAGGAGAGACAGTAATCAGTTTCTTAGGAGCAAAAAGAAAAACAATGAGAAGCACGCAGTCGAGGAAATTGAGAGAAACTTCTCCAGAGTCGCAGTCGATGCTGAGGACTTTGAAAAATCATTTCTGTAAACTGTATAACGGCGATGTCGAGCCCAATTCCGCAGTCAAGCAGAATGAACATTTCAACCTGGACGATGTAGACCAACAAATCCGTCCACCCGACCTAGATGAAGTGAAGATAGCAATATCGAAGCTTAAATCCAACAAAGCTGCTCGAGCGGATGGCCTAGCTCTTCCAAGCGACAGGCGATGACTTAATAAGGAGCATACAGCAACTCATCTCTAAAATATAATCGGACGAAAGTATGCCCAATGAATGGAACCTCAGCATTGTTTGTCCGATCCTCAAGAAAGGAGACCCTCTGACCTGCGACAACTACAAAAGGATCAGTCTTCTTAACGTTGCATACAAGACCTTATCTGCCGTATTGTGTGAACGCCTGAAGCCGTTCATCAACAACCTGATAGGTCCATTTCAGTGTGACTTCAAGCCAGGAAAGTTCACCATCGTCCAAAAATTCAGACTTCAGCAGATCTTGGAGAAAACCCATGCGCGTCAGATCGATACCACCACTAAAAACAGTGCAAAACTCACGCGCAAACACAAGATGTTTATCTTTCAAAAGTTCATCCAATTACTCGCTCAAGCGTAAATATATCCATTTCATTCTCCAAAAATATAATAAAGGGTCATTCATTTTTCGATTTCGAAAGTAAAGCTAAATAAAACACACACAGCGTACATTTTTGATGAACATTTTAACTCATTATAAAGTTTGGACTTTGCCTCAAATGGCCGCCTTGGAAAGATTCGCAGGATGCGATTCTTTTGAGGTAATTTTTAACCACTTTTTCGCACATTTCGGGCTTTATCTCGGCCACAACTTGAGTAATGTTGGATTTTTGTACGTCTATAGTTCGGGGACTATTCGTGTAAACACGATATTTTGCGTAGCTCCACAGAAATAGAATCGAACGATGTCAAATCGCATGATCTTGGTGGCCAATTGACGTCGCCAAAACGTGAAATTACGCGATCAGGAAACTTCTGATGCAATTAAGCCATAATTGGTCGTGTTGTGTGACTTGTTGCCCAGTCTTGTTGGAAGCACATTTCGTTCAAGTCATGATCTTCAATCGCCGGCCAAAAACAATCGGTTGCCATTCGACCATATCGCTCCGAATTGACTGTAACCGTCCGACCATTGGCATCTTCGAAGAAATACGGACCAATGACACCTTTCGACCATTGAGCACACCAAACAGTTACTTTGTCTGGATGCAACGGCACCTCTTCGATCAATTGTTGGTTTTCTGAGCCCCATATTCGGCAATTTTGTTTGTTTACGCACCCACCGAGTGAGAAATGTGCCTCATCACTGAAGAAAATGTTGTTCGAAAAATCGGTGTTTATTGTCTTTTGTTCCAACACCCAAGAAGCGTATCTACGGCGTTGTGAATGATCAGAAGGCATCAATTGTTGCGTAATTTGAACTTAATACGGATGGAGATGCAAATCCGAATGCAAAATACGCCATAGTGAGGCTTACGACACGTTTAATTGCGGGAAATCGATAAATTTGGATCATCAGCAACACTTGCACTTACAGCAGCAATATTTTCGACTAAGGCCTTACAACATCAGTAACGCCTCCACTCTCTTCAAATTTCTTCACAATTTTACCGATTGCTTAGTCGATTGATTATGACGACCACAATCATCGCGTAATGCTATGTTTGAATCACAACTTTTGTAGTAAGTTTTAATAATTTTGACGCGTTGTTCGATTTGTGAGCGATCCATTATTGTAAATGGCAAACATTCAACTAATATTATGACACTTTAAATGACAGCTTAGTTTGGCAGGTGTCAAATGCCAGCGTTGCCAACTTGAAACTACGAAATGAATGATATTTTCTGCCAATTTTTTGGGCGTATTCGAGTTGTCAGTCTCAAAATAACTTAGCATTCTGACAGAAACTAATAGATGCACTTGTATATCTGACTTTTCTTTGCCCACAGGTAGACTGCAGTCTTGGTTGGCTGACATAACCTCGACTCGCCAGAGTGTACAGCAATTGGAGTAGTTCCCGTCTGATTGATTGAAGTAAATATGGTACGATTTTGGTTAACGATCTCTCAAGATCCAGCTCGTGCATCGTGTACTCAGTAAATGGGCCAATACCAAGATAGCTCTGGATCTAATTTTTAGTTGAATATAGCTATTCAGCCAACACTGTTGCATTTGGGGTGTTCGAAAATCCACTAGCCATTATTGAGACGACGTTATATCCATCAAAAGTCACCGCTCGGTGTGTTATTGATCCAAATTTGTTCAAAAGTTATGCTGGCTCTCACATTCATTGGAAAGCTTTATAAATCCATGGTTGCTGACTTTTATAACACTTACGAGGGAAGTTCAATATATTCTCGGCATCGGGGTGAAGTTCTGGTGATGTATATAAATTGACTTATTTGGTTCGTGCGAGATCTTCACCATGAAGAGCTCAAGGAGGCAATAAATGGATATTTTCCAGAGAAAGAGGAAACATATTGTATTTTTTTGAGGTTATTAAAAAGCTTATCTCAAGACTAATAAATGCGTTTATGTAAAAGGAGATTATATTGAAAAATAAAAACAATTTTAATTGAATTCGCATTTTCCTTTATATCGATATCGAAAATATTTTGAACGCCCCTCGTATCTTAAAGAGCTATAATTTCGTGCGAAGTTTTTATTGTATTCCGATTAAACAGAGACGATAAATGACTTGTGTTCTTGCCGATATTCATATGGCTCCAGCCGCTCAAAAAAGTGGTCGAAACTTTGATTTCCAGAAACAAGCCAGCCAGCGGCGTCTTTATTCCCAATCGCCATTCCCGCTACCGCGATTTCAATATATTTCATTTCATTTTAAAACCCTACCATATGCCTTAAAAAAAAAACAACAAAAATTGTTGAGCAAATAAACCTATCCATGAATAAGATATCTCAATTCGAGGAAACTACACTTTCGAGCAAAAAATACTCGCTAGCCTTAAAAATATCTTTTTGGTGAAGAAGAAAAAAATTCAATTTATTCTGCAAGCGCTTACTCAACCTTGTGTTATTATTAAAAGCATCAAAAATGTGCGAGTACATCTGACAAAAAAAAAATCCAAAAATTCGCACATCCGTTGAGATCAAATTTCCAATGAAAAATTCGTATCTCCTCTCCACCTTTCCGATATTTTAATTGAAAATAAACATGTGTAAGGAATGAGGTTGTGAATATTAAATTATGATTAAAGCAGTTTTTACCATTAATTCAATCTTCACCCTCACAAAACTGTGGCAGAGGGCGGGGGAGAAAAGAAAATAAAATTCGAATCCAATAGCCACGCGCATCTACGAATACGAATACATTCCTGTTCTCGTAAATAAAAATTATTTCCAGAACTTTTGTAGCATTGTCTTCTTTTTTTTTGTTTTTTTTTGTTTTAAGTCGAACCAATTCGGAAGAGTGCTGCCACTGCTATTTTATAAAACTTTCATGTGGTGGTGAGATAGTTACAGGTGTCGTTGTACGATGTTGTGCTTTTGTGACGGGTTAATACCTAAAAGGAGGTACCATACGAGTGATAAAATGGGAGGCCAACAAAAATTGTAGGTACTCGTAGGAATCCACTAGCCGTTTGGAAGAGGTTTTGAAGTCAGGCACAGAGCAAGAGCATAAGCCAAATACTGCTATCTTAAGCTTCTTAAGAAAATAAAGGAGCAAATCTCAAGTTATGCCAAGTTTATCATTAAAAAACTGGATAGGATCGTCGGGCATATCGTCTGAAGACTACCTATCAGACTTTTTTAAATGAACAATGAACCTATACCTGGGTGCCTTAGCACAACATGGTAATATAGATTATAAAAGCGCAGGCTGCAACAGATGATATAATCTATAAACAGTGTACTGGAAGTGAATTTTCAGTCAATCTTCTCAAAATATAGATTGTTCTCTTTACAAAAGGAAAGAAGCCGATTGGTCTTACTCATCTTGTGCTTATTTTGGTATTCTATGGATAGCTCATGTCATGTCTAAGACCTGTAAAGCCCTGTCGTCCTTCTTAAAGTGTAGAGGAGGTTTAGGCAATACATAGAGATCGCCACCGAAGGGGCTCTTTGCATCTACACGGCGACAAGACCAATTGAATCCCTATCGTCGGCAAAATATTTCACACCTGCTTTTACAAGAATCCAAAGAACGGTCTGCCTGGGTTGCATGAGGATATTCCGTCCACCCCTAAGCCATCTTTAGTTTTAAGATAGACGGCTTTAGAGTTTTGATGATTGTGCGTTTCAACTGTCTTTTTGCTCTGACACCAGAAGCCATCTGTTGTTGTCTACATTTAATATGATCAGGAATGGTTTCGGCCAGAAGCTGAGCCCAGGAAAGAATCCATTTGGGCCATCAACGATGGAACCCAAATCGATCAAGTCCGAGTATGCACTGGTGTTTTTTGGAAAACGAATGTTCACTGCTCGTTAGGTAAATTTTTGTTCCAAGCGGAGTTATACGCTTTTTATATTGAAATGAACGATAATGTGAAAAAATGCTGCATCTGTAGCGACAACCAAGCTGCGCTTAGATCCCTACTAATTCTACTCATCATTTTAAAGGAAGTTTCAGAACGCAAGGCAACTTAAGTCTTGTTTGGGTCTCAGGTTAGAGAGAGATCTCCGAGGATTTTGGTCCCAACTAAGCATTAGAGTTGCCACTAACAGTTGGGTTTTGTGTGGGCATAATTGTAGACAGCATGAGCCTTCAAGATACCAGCAGACTAAATGAATACTTTCCGACGTCGCAAAGAAGTCAGCAACTTTCCTGCTACGAGTATCTCAAAATAAGGAAGACAGGTGAGTGCTTACTCGCATCGTAGTGGAGCACTTCGAATTGATAAGCTTATACCATATGGGTCAGATACGCCCCAAAAGACAGGGATGCTTGTTATAAGTGTGATGACACTACACGGCGGAGTGCTTCGTTTGTGAGTGTCCGGTCTAAATTCATAGGCTGTAGGAGGCAGAAAGGACACATTTCTTTTGGCAAAATGTCTTCTTCCAATCGAACCAATCTTATCTTGTATATTTAAATTAAATTGCTATTTTCCATGAAAAGCAATGAGTAGATTGACTTCTTGTTTTGTCTTCAACACGTGATTCTTAACACTTCGGTATTTGTAATTCTAGTTCTGCATTATGCTTCGGTTTCGAAGGATTTTTAGTAGATGCGCTCAACTTTTTCAGAAGAGGTTCTCTAAACTTACGCATACCTTCCTTCGATAGATGTCATATTTGTGTTCTAAATAGTCTACGCCCATTACGTACATTAAAACTCGAAATACGAATTGAACGTTTTGTGAAACAATTTGAATCAGTTTATGTTTTCCAAAATGTTGATGTCCCATGTGAGGCAGCGAACATCAGAAGTGAAGAAGATATTGCAATTCATCGATTCCGCGCCGTTCCCAGATACTGGACATCTTTTTAACGTTCTCTGAAAAAAAAACTTGGGCATTCATCTGTATAAAATTATGTTAGTTCAAGAGCTTAAGCCAAATGGCCATAGTGTACGTCGGACTTTCGCTTGTACTTTTCATGCTACAGTCCGTTTGATAAGATCGTATACGGCAAAACTCGTTTATGAAAACCGGTTTGGAAGTGGCATTTGCATTAGCAGATAAAAAATACTTCTGCTAAGATGCTTTGAATAAAAATATTTAAAGAATGTTCAATTTTTGTCAGAGACGGAAGTATTTTAAAATGAGTGTCGCGTTTGCATCACGTTATGAAGCAGTATTCTTGTGCACGCATCCAAAAGGACCGAAAATGTCATACGGAGTACCTGCTAAATACATGAAAAAGTCAAAAGCATTTGTTAGCAAGTGGGTGCACAGTTATTCCCAAGTTAAAAATGTGGATGATTTGCCGGATCGTGGGTCTACGCCAAAAACAACAAAAAAGCAGGACAAAATGATTCTACGCGTGTTTGAAAAAAATCCTTTTCTATCGTTATGTGGAGGACAAGGGATTTTACGTAACAGGGGTCTAAATGTGTGTTGTGATACGATACGAAGACGTTTACTAGCCAATAATGTAAAATTTCGAAGCACAATAAAGAAACCACTACTGTCAAAAAAACACGTAGAAAAACGACTCAGTTGGGCCAAAGAGAATTTGGACAGAGATTGCAACAACGCTATTTTTTCGGATGAAGCTTCTTTTTGGACGTGGTATCCTATCACTCATACCTGCTGTACACAATCCAATAAATTAATCCAGCGGACCGTCAAACACCCGGCAAAGGTGCACGTTTGGGGATGCTTCTCAAAACAAGGATTTGGCAATTTGTTCATGTTTACAAATAAATTAAACGCACCCAACATGGTCAAAATTTATAAGAAGGCTTTATTACCATCTGCCCAAAGGTGGTTTAAAAGAAGGAACGAGAATTGGTTACTGCAAGAAGATAATGACCCGAAACATCACAGTAGTTTGTGCAGTGTGTGGAAACAAGAAAATGTCGTCGGTGTTTTAGATTGGCCATCACAGTCGCCGGATGCAAATCCCATTGAAAATGTTTGGGCATTCATGAAGTTAAAGCTCCAAGGAAAGAAGATCTCGACGGTCGAACAATTATCACGAAAAATACGAGTTTTAAGGCGATCTTTGTCTCAAGATTATGCTATAAGATTAGTAAAAAGCATGCCTCGAAGGCTCCAAGCACTTATTGATAATGGAGGAGAGTGGACAACATATTAATTGAAAAGCATTCAAGTAAATAAACAAAATAAACCAGTACAATTGATTTTTTTTTATTATTATACTCGTAAGTTCTTCTTTAATTTTTGTCGTGTACGATGTTATCAAACAGACTGTATAGGTGAACTTCTTCATGCTATGGGCCGTACTTCTTCGGAGATGATGCCGGAGAGTAGGTTACAATCAATGGCCCGTTATCGCTTCATGTTTACTAAGTTTTTTGCGATAAATTGAAAAGGGGGGTGTGCTTGTATACAGTGCACGGTATTGTCGACTTTTTAAGACGAAGTCTGTTGTTTATCGTCAGAAACAATCAAAGTCCTGTCCGTACCGATTCAACACGTTTATACTCTCTTCTTTTGGGCTACATTAAGTCTGTGATCTGTATCAATAAATCAGAAACGTTCTATGAGGAAGTCCTGGAGAATTGGTCGAAATACGCGAAAATTCATGGAATATGTGGTTATTGCATCCAATCTTGCAAGCGATTCATTCCGAAATAAAAGCAATGTTATGTGGATCCAGGTTATTTATTCAACGTCGATTACTTCAATTTATTCTCTTTTATTGTCGGTCTTGAAACGACTCTTTAATCTTACTTCCTAGTTAATGCCACCTTAAATGCCGAGGCATTATCTTGATGGTCGGAAACAAGAACTAAATCTCAAAAATATTCTGGATGAGGAAGCGATTCCTACGATTTATAATAAAATCGATGTGAATGACACCGCAAGTATTCCAAAAAAAAACTGTTACCATGGCCTTGTTGTCCGATTGACACACCTTGGCCTACTTGAGCTTCGATTCACCAGTAGATGTCCACTGTCTCGACTATTTTTTTGGTCTCTGATGCGTTGTGATGAATCTCTATTTTCATGCACGGTTACGAAATGGCCCAAAAAATCGGTCGGATTGCGAACAAATGTAGCACCTATCTGGCGGATGACTGAAAACACTGATCCACGTGATATCCCTAGACCTCCATTTGGCAGCCAGAACGTTTCGCGTCACTTGTCACAGTAACCCAGTGGTGAATTGATTAAATCAATTGTTAAGAGTCCCCATAAAACTTTTCAAGCTTTTGTTTGGTTTGCGTAATGGTTTTTTATGCGCAAGAAATTCTATTGTTTTACTTTTCCCGATTTTCCGAAAAATTAACGTAGGCGTCTGTTTCAAAAAACTGTCATAACAAAACTATTTGACAGAACTGTCTGAAAATTTACGTCCGCTCTTTGCTTCTTGACTAGGGTTGCAACTTCATCTGGTTTAGTTTTCAGTGACTTATTAACCCATGTTCGTAGATATATCAGACCTTTTTATTTAATTAATTGACAGCTCAGGTTCTTGACATTCCTTAACAACATCGATTTCGACCGCAGCACCTCTCGCTTTTAACTCGATGTTTTTCCCCATTTCCCTGAGGTTAAGGTAACCCTGAATTTAGTTTTGTTACTCCAACCCCAGCACGATTAAAGAAGTACGTGTGTTTTTGATGTAAAGTTTCTGTTTCTGTTTTACAATGTTCATACGTAGTGTTGCTTCCTTTATCTAATAGTTTCGAATAAATCTTCCTTAAGTCAGCAATGCTAATGTCTCTCTAATTGCGTACATTTTCATCGAAACTTTCCCCTGGAGCTGCTTCCACTTTTTGATATATCTTCTTGTCGGTATAGCCGTCTTGGGCACTAGTTTGGGCAGCCGTTCCTCTTCCATATCTAGTACGTACTTTTATAATATAATCTAAGTGCGGTCGCTTAGTGTCTTAAGAAATAGAGGTGACTCTGTTGTTGTATAAATTGTAAATAGGTGTGTTATTCTTGTTGGCTAATTACTTCAAGTATGCGGTTTTGGCGCGGAATCGACTCATCAGAAATGATCTTACTGAGCTAATTTATCGTAGGAAACTAGCGACCATGGGCATAGACCACGTACGCTAGTCTTCTCCACAATTGCAATCGCTTTTGGATTTAAGTCAGGAGTACAAGCAGGGTAGGCTAAAAGTTTGAGTTTTTTTTACCATCAAACCATGACATAGTCTCGCGTGATTTGTCAATTGCAGCGTTGTCTTGTTGAAAATGCCAATTTTGAGTTGGTTGAGCTTATCCAAATTCCAACAGCACATTTTCCAATAATCCGACATCAGTTCATCACAGTACCACCACCGAAATTCCTTCTGGCTTTTCTTGTCTCAAGTCGTTCCAGTATTAATTGAAACGAATGAGGTCCATCAAAATGAACAAATTTTTTTCCCTTTTTCTTGTTCAAGGGCCAGGACATATACTTCGCGACCACTAGTCGATTGGCTTTATGATTCTTCTAAGGGACACGTTGGCTTACTTTTTTTTTATTGCATTTTTATGTAAAAACATTAATTGAATCTTGAATGCTATACAAAAAACGCTTGAAAATAAGCTTAAATGATTTAAAATTAACTTACTGGCCCAATGCGAGCACTCTCAGATAACATAATACCTAAACTATGTCTTTAGACCTTTCTAACGGTCCATATTTATTACTAATCTTATGTCTGTTGTAATTAAAAATAAGAAAATATTTTAACTAGAAAAACTTATAAGTGGAGATTTTGTTTTTTACTAGGTATATTGATAAAAGTTAAAATTGAAACTAACAAACTATCCTTAAACACCTACGACCTACAAAAGTTAAGCCACTCTAGGATTTTCAAAAAATCGATTTTTTTTTAATGCTTTCAATGGTCCCTTAGGACCTTTATAAATTATATTCCAAAAAATTATGGCCAGGAGATATCTCGAAGAACTTGTTTTACAAATTATAGTACAAGACCGCCAGGAAAGCAGCGAGTCGAAATGACCGAAACGAGGGACGATAAATGTCAGATCGACAACAAATAGTTTGGCTGAATACAAACATAAGCCAGCTCTTCTAATTGAAGTATATGAAGTTGTCAAGCCAGTCTTCGAAGAATAAACTAAATTTTTATATGCATTTAACTCAAAACTGATTTTTTTAAGTTGGTCGGTAACATAACTCAGACAATTTTCAACCGATTCACTTAAAATATTGAAGATATCCTGAAAAATACATTCTCTATGGAAGTAGGTAGGATGTTTTTTTTTTTATATTGCATAGATCATTTGTTATTAACAATTATCTGATGATTTTTTTAGAAAAATTTTTCACTTTCCACTTTTGAAGTGCGCCAATTGGCCAAAAATATAAATAAATATTGGGTTATTGTAGTTCAGAAAGTACAGGAGCTATTTGTCCGGCCCTTGAACCAGAAAAAACGGAGACGTCATCGTAAAAACGCTGCGCAGCCGCCACTTTGCAAATGACTTGAAGGAAATGACGAGGGTGTTTCCACTCCTTCACTAAGCCAACAAAATTCATGGTGCCCTAGTTAACCGGACGTGTACGGCGTCTCAGTTGTAATTGAGTTAACTGTCCGTAGGTGTTCTAGCTACGTGGAAGATTAACGGAATCATTAATTTGTTCTGAATCAGTCCTTTACTATGAAAATAGAGAAACGCCTATGGAAGAACGTAGCCGCTCAGGCGCACTCTCATGCCCACTCTTCTAAAATTAGGTTCGTCCAGTTGTACAAGACCTCGTTAAGACAATATTTTAGTACTCCGACTCTGGTGTTATGTGTAAACGAAGACAAGGTCTAAGACAGGCCCTATCAAACACCCGAATCTTTTCCATTAAGCTTGCTCTGACGTTAAACTACAATGGACATCCAAATACAAGCATAGGCCGGATAAGGGCCATGTAACAGATTACCTTTACCCTCACATTTATTTGAGCAACATCTTTATGCTTCAAATAATACAGATATTGATTCAGCCAAATCTCAAGGTACCTGACACGATAAGGCAGTGCCTGCCCATGTTGTCCCACGGTCGAAAACTTTCGCCAGTTCTTTTTAGTATACACAGAGGCGTCATAAAAAAAATGGCTTCCGACTTTTAAAAGTTGATCTTCAACTTCCAGTCACCGCAATATTGTTATTGAATATCGGATACGAGTACTACATAGTTTGGACGCGGCATGTGAAATATTATGTCCTGGCTTGAAATTGAATTGATTATTCAGAACTTAGTCAGAGCTCCATTGATCACCTTTTTGAATACCATTCTGATATTCGGGAGGAGACTTATAAACTGAAGTTCGCCGAGTTGGCGAATTTCCCCTTTTGGGAATCGGATGCAATATCGATGTCTTCCAATACGCTGGATAGTGTGCTTTATTAAAGAGAGTAGTGCTTCTTATGGGAGATGTCGAAGCACATTTTTCGGTATCCCATCGTTTCCCACTGACTTCTTATTTTTAAGTGATTCGAGATTGTTTGGAGCTTTCCCATTATAATGAACGAGAGTAGCTTAGTATCGACGATCATGACATAATTTGCCATATTTTCGTCATTTAACTCGGTGAAACCTAAATTCTCGGATCGCCAATTGGAAATTTCCAGGTCGCGGTTCAGGCAAATGGCAACGGTTAGTATAAGGCCTCGTAGAAGTAGCATCTTCCGACAGGTGCTGGTTCCTTAAATGACGAGAATGAGCCTCTGCGGTCGAACATCTTGCAGCTCTGCTAATAAGTTCTACTTCACGCCTCCCCGTGGCGCCATCTGGGAATCTCACTAGAGGTTGCGAAGTGAAGGGGGCAAATGGCGAGTTTCCTGCGCCATTAACCAGGATTATTGTCGGAAAAACAAAACAAGACCTTATCCGGGCTACTCCGACATATTTGGACCTCAGGCCGGAAAGGATTTCCAGGACTTAGTCAGGGTCTTGGAAAAGAGATGGTGGCGGACGAGCCCTATAAGGGCCAACGGCAGCGCTCACATCCCGGAACGGGTTACTGGCTTCGGTGTAACCGACCCCTCGTCCTAGGGGCACTCAAAATGAAACTGGTCCTCAAGGTTGGGGGCTGTGCCGCCGGGGTAACTGCCCGGCCATTTAAAAAAGATTAAGTTACGTTGTTGACAACCCACGCAAACGATTTAAGGACAATGAGCTTCGGATATGCACGTGGAATGTTAGATCCCTTAATAGACCACGTGCAGCCGAGCAACAAGCGGAGGCCCTAGACTGCTGCAAAGCAGACATAACCGCCATTCAAGAAATGCGATGGGATGGGCCGGACAAAAAGAAGATGAAAAACTGCGATATCTGCGGCAATTGCTATCGACGGCAAAAGCAGCGCTTATTTGGATGCGGATTTGTTGTCGGAGGCAGACTAAGAAGAGAAGTCCTCAGCTTCCGGCATGTGAGTGAGCGCCTCGTAGCAATCCGCATCAAGGCTAAATTCGTCAACATAAGCCTTATATGCGCGCATGCCCCCACAGAGGAGAAAGATGACGACACCAAGGATGCCTTCTACGAGCTCCTCAACAAGACCTACGAGCAATGCCCTAGCTATGACATTAAAATTGTCCTCGGTCATTTAAATGCAAGGCTCGGAAGAGAGGGTATCTATGGTGGAACAATCGGAAAGTATAGCCTGCACAACACCATATCCGATAACGGATTCAGGCTAATCGACTTTGCGGCGGGGCGAAACATTGTCATGGTTAGTACGCGGTTCCCACATCTCGACATACACAAGGGGACTTGGAGAATTCCTGATCAATCAATAGTCAACCAGATTGATCACATTGCGATCGACGCAAGACACTACTTCAGCATTATGGATGTCCGTACGTTCCGAGGAGCCAACATCGACTCGGACCATTACCTTGTTGTAGCCAAGGTACGGTTGCGGATATCCCAAACTACGCCAAGACAAACTAATGCGAGAAATGTAATAAATTCGACGTCAGACGGCTACAATCGCAAGAGATCGCCAAGTCCTTTTCCGATCGAGTGTTTCTTAATCTCTTAAGAGGTCTAATGCCGCCAGCATCAAGCATCGAAGACCACTGGAAACACTGCCAAAACGCCATCAGAGATGCCGCTTCTGATGTGCTGGGTTCCACTTGTCCACCACAACGAAACCCCTGGTTCGATGATGAATGCCGACAAGCACATGCAGCTAAGAAAGATGCATATAACGCGGCGCTGCTTAGAAATACCAGAGCTGCTCATGAGCTCTATGAGCGGAAGAGGAGAGACGAGCACCGGCTTCTCAGGAGGAAGAAGAAAGAGCATGAGAAGCGCGCGATCGAGGAAATTAAGAGATGCTACTCCAGGAATGAGGTTCGGAAGTTTTACCAAAAGGTAAAAATAACATGCCGCGGAAACAATCCCCGAACCGAAGCCTGTAGAGATGAACAAGGGAACATCGTAGTAGAATCGCAGTCGATGCTGAGGATTTGGAAAGATCATTTTTGCAGACTGTATAACGGCGATGACGGACCAAATACCGCTGTCAGGCAGCGTCTACCTGTCCGTCCACCCGACCTGGATGAAGTGAAGATAGCCATATCGAAGCTTTAGTCCAACAAAGCTGCTGGAGCGGATGGCCTGACTGCCGAGCTCTTCAAAGCGGCAGGCGATGACTTGGTAAGGAGCATACACCAATTCATCTGTAAAATATGGTCGGACGAAAGTATGCCCGATGAATGGAACCTCAGCATTGTTTGTCCAATTCTCAAGAAAGGAGACCCTCTGAACTGCGCCAACTACAGAGGCATCAGTCTCCTTAACATCGCATATAAGATCTTATCCGCCGTATTGTGTGAACGCCTGAAGCCGTTTGTCAACAACCTGATAGGTCCATATCAGTGTGGCTTCAGGCCAGGAAAGTCCACCATCGATCAGATATTCACACTACGGCAGATCTTGGAGAAGACCCATGAGCTTCAGATCGATACCAACCACCTATTCATCGATTTTAAGGCCGCGTATGACAGCATCTCTAGAGCACTGTCTAGTTTTGGCATTCCTGCTAAACTCGTCCGTCTGTGCAGGATGACGGTAAAGATCTCACCGAGACCTTTGATGTCCAGAAAGGATTTAGACAAGGCGATGCGCTGTCATGCGATTTTTTCAACATCGTACTTGAAAGAATAGTGCAAAACTCACGAGCAAACACAAGAGGACTATCTTTCAAAAGTCCGTCCAACTACTCGCATACGCCGACGATATTGACATAATCGGGAGAAAGCAGCGTGATGTCAGTGGCGCTTTCGCGAGTATTGAGACGGAAGCGGCGAAAATGGGTTTTAGCGGTCAATGATGGCAAGACCAAGTATATGCTGTCAAGCAAAAAGGACAACCAACACCGACGTCTCGGACAGAACGTCACCCTCGACAGATATAACTTTGAGGTAGTTAAGGACTTTGTCTACCTATGCTCCGCTATAAATACTGACAACGACACCAGCGCTGAGATCAAGCGAAGAATAACTCTTGCCAACCGCTGTTTCTTTGGGTTAAGAAGGCAATTGAGTAGCAAAGCCCTCTCTCGGACAACAAAAGTCACCCTTTATAAGACTTTAATAATCCCGGTCCTGCTCTATGGCGCAGAGGCATGGACATTATCAAAAATGGATGAGGGTGTTCTTGGTTACTTCGAGAGAAAAATTCTTCGGGCGATCTTCGGTCCCGTCTGTAGTGAGTGGAGGAGGAGATACAACGACGAACTGTATGGACTGTACAGCGACATGGGCCTAGCCAGAAGAATAAAGATCGAAAGACTGAGATGGCTGGGTCATGTAGAGCGCATGGACACCAATGCTCCGGTCCGAAAAGTCTTCGAATCCGCCCCCGAGGGACAGCGCAGTAGAGGAAGGCCAAGACTCAGGTGGCGCACGCAAGTGGAAGAGGACCTCAGCCAACTTAGCGTGCGAAACTGGAGGCAGCTAGCCAGGGATCGAGCTGGCTGGAGAAGCTTGTTGACTGAGGCCCAGGTCCACCCCGGACTGTAGCGCCACCTAAAGTAAGTAAGTAAGGTTCAGGCAAATGACATCTTTTGCTGTATACACATGCCTTCGCCAGCGGATCTTCGATCACAAAAAAGTTATCATCAACGACAGGTTCTTCTGGATCTATACCGGGTTTTAGCAATTGGGGGGTTGATTAGATTGCTGGTGTTTATAGCCCGAATTGACCTGCAATTCTCTTTTATTAACATTTGGAGGTTATACTGTCTGTTCAAGATTTCGAATTTGTCGATATTAAATCGTTAGTTCTGATAAAATTATCACTACGTCTATGCATTAAGTCATTTGTATGAGTTCCAAAATGAATATAAGGTAGTATCCGCTCATAAAACATTTTGTTTATCTGCTATACCTATATGTATGCCTTTAATTGAATTTCGTTAAATTGATTTCAATTTTTAATTAAAACAGAAGAGCAGGACATGCATCAATAGAAGGATGTTCGAAAGGACGTCCTCGTATTTTGTTGGAAACCTTTTGGAACTACGCTGGCATTTGCCACCTGCCAAACTCAGCTGTCATTTAAAGTGTCATAATAATAGTTGAATGTTTGCCATTTACAATAATGGATCGCTTACAAATCGAACAACGCGTCAAAATTATTAAAACTTACTACAAAAGTGGTGATTCAAACGTAGCCACTTTTCGCACATTACGCGATGATTATGGTCGTCATAATCGACCGGCTACGCAAGCAATCGGTAAAATTGTGAAGAAATTTGAAGAGAGTAGAGGCGTTACTGATGTTGTAAGGCCTTAGTCGAAAATATTGCTGCTGTAAGTGCAAGTGTTGGTGATGATCCAAATTTATCGATTTCCCGGCGTTCGCCGCAATTAAACGTGTCGTACACCTTACTATGGCGTATTTTGCATTCGGATTTGCATCTCCATCCTTATAAAGTTCAACTTACGCAACAATTGATGCCTTCTGATCATTCACAATGCCGTAGATACGCTTCTTGGGTGTTGGAACAAATGACAATAAACACCGATTTTTCGAACAACATTTTCTTCAGTGATGAGGCACATTTCTCACTCGGTGGGTGGTAAACAAACAAAATTGCCGAATATGGAGCTCAGAAAACCAACAATTGATCGAAGAGGTGCCGTTGCATCCAGACAAAGTAACTGTTTGGTGTGCTCAATGGTCGAAAGGTGTCATTGGTCCGTATTTTTTCGAAGATGCCATTGGTCGGACGGTTACAGTCAATTCGGAGCGATATGGTAGAATGACAACCGATTTTTTTTGGCCGGCGATTGAAGATCATGACTCGGACGATATGTGGTTCCAACAAGACGGGGCAACAAGCCACACAACCCGACCAATTATGGCTTTATTGCGTGAGAAGTTTCATGGTCGGCTAATTTCACGTTTTGGCGACGTCAATTGGCAACCAAGATCATTTGACACCTTTTGATTTTTTTTCTGTGGAGCTACGCAAAATATCGTGTTTACACGAACAGTCCCCGAACTCGAGACGCATTAAAAACCAACATTACTCAAGTTATGGGCAAGATACCGCCCGAAATGCTGCGAATTTTCCCGAGGCGGCCGTTTGAATGATATTGTTTTTCACATTTAATGGCAAAGTCCAAACTTTATAATGAATTACAATTGTCATCAAAATTGTATCGCTGTGTGTGTTTACTTTCGAAATTGAAAAATGAATGACCCTATACATATATTATGGATGATAGTTTCATAAACTTCTTACAGTAACAAAAAAGGAAAAGAGCAAGACTTCCTTTGCAGTGGCATCACTGATTTCACAGATACAGCTTCGACATGCTCGAACAACAGGGTGGTGGGAGTGCTGTTTTTCTTCTTAATACTATCTTTCCTACTAAAATTATCTTTCATTGCTTCTCGTTTTCATATAATTTCCGCCCCAGATTCGCCTCGGTTGTTGGAGTTATTTTTATTTATTCTTCTTTTAGTTTCTTGTTTTTTTTTCCATTTCTTTTTCTGTTCATCTGATTTGTGTTTTCTTTTATTTGTTTTTATTTTTATTATTTTTCTGGATTTCTATCTTCTTGTATTTTTTTTTTGCGGGGGAAAAACAAGCGATAACACTGAATTTCCTTTTCATCCTTGCCTCGTTCGGGTTTGGTTTTTTTTATTTATTTTTTTTTTATATTTTATTTTCTTCGTCTTTTCCTCCAGCAGATTGCTGCTGAGTCAAGTGTATTTGTATTTATGAATTTGTTTTTTGGGTATTTTTGGTCTCCGTTAATAAAAGGGGATACAAAAAAAAATTGCGTGTCTTTCTTTTAATTTGGCCGTTTATTTAGATTTAGTATTATGCCTTCGCCTGCTTGCGATTTGATTTGCTCGAGGACTAAAGAACAAAAAGCAGGATAATTGATTTGCCATTTGGATAAATTGTCGTATCTTTTGGGTTAGAGATACGACAGATAGAGCAGACGTACCTCGTACCTACCATATACCGAAAATGCTGTGCATGCTTGTTATCGAGTTGAAGATTAGGTTATGACAGGTGACGATTTTATATGAAGACTCAGAGTAAGGGAAGATGATGAAAGTTTCATTTATCGAACAATGAGTGCCATTTATCAAATCGCACCATTTAAGCGGCGTATGTACTCGTAGATGTTGATAACACCATTACACATCCAATCTAGGAATATTGTTATATTTTAGTACGATGGAACGACGACGGCTGTATATTTTGTCTTGTGTTTGCGTCGTGCCAATAGTACATATGTGAACCCGGCTGCCAGAGATAGGCATAATTCATAATCACTCGGACACGGAGTGCGACATTTTTGACAGACCCACGTGGTACACTTAGATAAGGCTTATCTATGCGGTGCAGCGTATTATTTTGATTGCATACGACGTAGTAATGGCTTTACTCAATATTTGTTTTGCTGATCAGTTGATTAGGGTGAGATTGTATTTTCAGAAGGGCAATTCGAAAGGTATTGATACTGAAGGGAGATTGATTTGTAACCCATCTGGACTATCTTTATAATACCACTTATCAGCTAACTAAAGTTTTTTTTTCTTTGGTGTTTGGTTAAAATGTAGGTAGAACCTTTGAAACGAACTCGTAAACTCTTGATTTATTTGTAAAAATGGCCGTTCAATAGAAGTGATTTAAATAGTGATTGGTAGGCAAAATTATCTGTTACCTGCATATTTTACGAAAACATCCTGAATTGAATATGTTTAGTCTAACAAATAAAATAAACGAGAAACATGTGGGGGAGAAAAAAAGGGCTAACGGGAAATCGGGAACACTTTGAAAATTGATCCGAGAACAAGCTGAATATTGGACCGCATTACAGCCTTCACAAATTACAGCCGCGACCTCTCACCAACAAAATATTTAGAGCAAATCAAACTCTAACCAATTGTTTCACTGTATAAAAGCAAAGTCGCGTCACAAAAATCTGTAACAACTAGGTACCAACCGGAGGAGGTAACGCCTCATTCCCAAGAAAATTTAAAAAAGAGTGCTAGGTAATTACTGATTGCGTGCTATGTATAGTATGTTCAATCTCATGGAAATCGATGCGGCTTAGTCGATGCGCAAATCGATTTAAATCTTACGGATGCTTATAGAGTAACACGTCGGCTTGCATATGGACGACATTGAGGTATTCCCATATCACTAGATAATCCGTAAAAAAAAAAAAAAATTGTGGGGCTGGCGGCTGGGTATGGGCAATGGCCTAGCTTCTTGACACTCATTTGTGTTGCCCATGTTGTCATTCTTATCACATCTGAGCGGGGCCGAGTCCGAACGGGACTCCTTAGAAGCTTTTTCGTGGGCAATTTTACTTTCGGGAGTTTGTCATTGCCCGCCGAAAGGGTGTAGGCGATTTGAAAAATTGTTGGTGACCCAATCAGGAATCGAAACCAGCCTGTCTACGTGATAGTCTTATGAGCTTACTATAGCGCCAACGACATAGTACGTACAGACATGCCGAAATAAGGTGGTCAATTTGAAGAAATATCTACATTGGTGGACCACAAAATTGCGGTGCATAGGGAACGAGGTTAGAAGCCTCTTTAACAATGTCACAATCTTCGTCCTCTGTTCTGATTGTAACAAAGTATTCTTTAGGAATCACAACAGACTGTACTAAGCTAAGAATATCTGACGAAAGAGGACTCGATACATGACATCTGAAGCTCTGTGTGGGACTTACTATACAAATAAAATTAAAATATGGTGATATTAGTTCAAAGGGAGTATATTAGAAGAGAATCTGATCAATATGGCTAATGTTTTTTAAACTCTATTTTTACAAATGCCAGTTATGGTTCAAAGGACAGAACAGACCATGATCCCGCTTCTGCAGCATCAAGCTAGGGTGTGTGCCAAAAGGACTCTTGGAAACTTGCTTGGCACATAAATTCGCACTAATTCTCCTAAAATTTCGACTGTTCGCAGCGGCCTCGATTACACCAATAACATCACATTCGTTCTGTTGTCTGGCGGCATAAGCTTTCATGAAGAAACATCACTGTTGCTTGTACCAGATCCTTTGTTGGCTACATATAGCCTATTCCAACCACGCATGGTTATTGAACGAAAATGTATGGGGTAAAGCGTACAAAATCATAACCGCGAAGCTCAAAACGCCTTAGAGACCGGCACCAATTTGCCCGCTATTACTCAGCAGGATCGTAGAAACTCTGTTCCCCTCTCAACATGACGGAGTTCTACTAAGCGAGATCGGAGAACTACGCGAACACATTGCTGCCATAACAGCCGATGAACTCACCGCGGCAATCGAGGATAGAAGATCGGAAAACCCCTGGTCCTGGCCGTCTGGGGCTCTAAAAATAGCGATGAAGGCTCGCCTAGACGTTTTCGTTAGCATGTTTAATGCATGCTTAAGCGACGGAATATTTCCGGAACAATGGAAATACCAACGGTTGACATTATTAACGAGAGGAAATAACCACCGGAGGAGCCCTCATCTTATCGGCCGCTCGACACTTTGGGCAAAATATTAGAGCGAATTATATGCAACTGTAGTTTGTTGCCTTTTAAAGCCAATGATGGACTTGCGGAATATCAGTACGGCTTTAGAAAGGGCCGATCGACAATCGACGGGATTAAAGTCGTAATAGACAAAGCCCAATCGGCCATAGAGGGAAGACGATGGAAAGGAGGCAGTAAAAGGTACTGGGCCATGGTTATACCTGACGTGAAAAATGCTTTTAACTCGGCGAACTGGTCGCGTATTTTACAATGCCTCGAAAGATTAAATGTACCGAATATATATGTACAAAGATTGATCAGGATAGTTTGCTCCTCTACGACTCCGCACCGGGACGAAATTATATAAAATTACAGGGGGCGAACCCCAACAACCCCTTACTGTGGAACGTGTTGTACGACGACATTCTTCGACTCCCAATCCCCAGGGAAGTCGCCATTATAAGTTTCACGGACAATATTGCTGTTGTAGTCGTGGTAAGACGACTTGAAAAAATCGAGTTGTATTGCAACGCAGCAATAGCACTGCTAAAAAATTGGCTACGCGATATGTGTCTAGACCTCGCGGAACATAAAACGGAATCTGTTCTCATTACGAGTAGAAGGGTGCTAGAGACGATAACTTTAAAAGTCGGAGAGCACACAATTATTTCCAGCCCATTTATAAAATACCTGGCAATGATGATTGATGCTCGGCTTAGTTTCAAGGATTACCTCGCATACGTTTGCAAGAAATCGTCGAAAGCGATAGGCGTTCTTTCGAGACTCATGTCGAATATCGGCGGCAAAGAATTACTATCTTACACAGTTGTTGGCGGCTCGCGGTTGTTTCCGGGAATATCTATTCAAGCGAAACTGTGATTCGAGTCCGTCCTGTCCTCGCTGCGTAAACGCGGTAGAGAACGTGGAGCATGTTTTCTTCGAATGTGAGCGGTATGCAAACGAAAGAGCTGTATTGTGTGAAGAATTTGGTGAATGGCCAACACCGGAAAACATATGTCAAATTATGTGGAAATCCGAAGATCTTTGGGCTGTTGTGAACCATGCAGTAGCACGAATAATGTGCGATCTAAGGAATTTAGAACAGCAACGGAACGCGAATTCGCTAAGCACCCCGTGACGAAGCATAAAGTTCAAATCCGTACCTCGTGAAGTAATACTTAGCGATAGTTCCGAAGGGAATAAACGGAAAGGTTCCCCGGGAGGTGCTTTTAGTGAGTAAGAATCTGACACCACCAATGGACGTCGGATCATTGGTGCATATGCAAGGTTTCCACCTTCCCACGCAAAAAAAAAACACGTATGGCTCTGCTCTAAACCCACTGATGAATTTCCCTTTCCTTGAATGTTAAGACATCTTCCGACATGTCCCGCTGGAGGTCGTCACCAAAGATTTCATCCTTTACTAAGAAAATTTGCATTTGCCTTTCAAACCGAGATGTAAGCAATCCGAATGGCAATGAATTGTTAAAGGAATATAAGTATCCGCGTCTGTAGCCAAAACCAAATTGTCATGAGACCTTGTTGGACCCTCTTATGACTTTCAATCTAGGCTCAATACACTGAATCTTGTTTGGGGTCGAGGTTACAATTGGATCACGGAAAACTGCTAGGTAAGACTTAGGGGAGGGTTTTTCAGAACCCGGAACTTCGTTAGGTTTATATAAATAGCTGAGCTATAAGCATTTTATATACGCAGAACTGCAGGTAACATAACTTTGCCGGATGCCGGCAACCCCTACGAATGCTTTCCGAAGTCTCTAAGAATTTTGTGACATTCCTGAGTAAGAAAGACTATAGGCTGCTTACTTGAGTATCACGTTACACTCTGCCTTAACTTAACACCTAAGTATGCATAGCTACAATTGCGAGAGTGAGAATGATGATTGTCCGGACTATACCAGCAGTAGGTTGCAGGTAATCGTGGCTGATACGGTTGGTGCTGCTTCTATAGAAACTTTGCTACTCCAGCATTCACTCTATGATCTGTGAACGACTGAGAAATTCAAGGAAAGTAACATACAAAGTGTTAATACACCCTAAGACGAGAAACCTGCCCAAAAGCCTTCGGTTGTCTTAGAGCCAGCTGTCTGTGAATAACTAAATAGATTAACTGACAATCGATTTTCAATCATTCTTTTCTGAAATCAAGTGATTGAAGTCAACGTTGGGATCAATTTCAGTAACATTGTGTTACTGATTTTTCTTGTGAAGAGGTCTAACTCTTGATCCTACGGGACTTTGTGGCATGTTTTGTCTGATCTCGTTACAAAAACTACAGTGATCTTAGTCAAGGTGCTGGGCATTGTACTATGAACCAAACAGGTAGTCGTGCAGGGAAAATACATTGGATCCTGTTGCAAACTAGGTTTGAGGTGGATTACTGAGATGCAGCCAGGGGAGCAAGTATTCATAAGCAGATCAAAAAAATGTTTCCTAAGAGCTAACTCAGGTACTATCCGATTGGCAAAATATGTTCGAAATTCAAGGTGTTTTACACAAGATAGGTGTTGTTTGGTGATATATCGCAGACACTGGACCTTGACCATTGGGGAGTTTTCTCAGTAATTTCTTGACCTAAACAGTAAGTAATTTCATGACTCTTCTTGGATGCCCGTTCTCCAGTACCTCCGGCCCTAACTTATTGCTCTCCTTGCCGTAAGAAAGCAGCGACAGGCGAAGGCGGATGATGATATCGTTGCCAATTTTGAAGACAAAGAAAGGAAGATATGACTGTTCGCGATGTACAGCGACATCGACCTAAAACATCTGTCAATCATCGGTTTCCGATTCATACCCCGAGGAACGACGGAGTAGATGTCGTGTATATGGAGGGATAGCTCAACCGTTACCGAAACCCGTTGAGGTTTATAACTTGTGGCCAACTCTTACTAACCAAATATAGCGCAGCACGTTTAAGGGAACAATTGGCGGCTTCTGAAGCTCACCACGATCCGATATCACGTCAGTTCGACTTGTATTATCCGACAAATAAAATCTTGTACTCTTATGAATAGACATTGATAAATCCTTAAACATACAACTGAAAGCAGCAAAACCCACCTCCCATATTTGTATCTATGTATCTTTAACAATGATTCGTAACATGTCAGACAGATTATAATGAAAATAAGCAGATTACACTGAAATCAATTACCGTCATGACAGAACGACTTCTGTATAAAAGCTTCACCCTGGCAATGCATTATTCCTCTCTCTCTCAACCGTAAATAACATTCTGTTGTTGTAGTTCGTGTTCTTCGATTATTTTCCATTTTCACGGTTTCCAACAATCATTAACTGGCATGCCAAGCTGTACTTATGAGTATTCTCATCCACCTTGACTACCTACCACCTTTCATTGAGAATGGAAGACAAGAAAGAAAAACAAAAAAACACCATTGCAAGGCAATTATTTTCACTTTATCTAATAATTTCATCTTCATCCATCAAACGAGGAGTTCGTATCACATAGTTTAAATGGATCTCTGAGCCTCATTGAAACCAGTGGATTCTCGGAGTTTTCTCTTGGAAATAAATGGCAAAACAAAGTCATGCCGCAAGCAGCCTAATATTAACAAAGACTCAGTGTCAGTACAGTTGAACTGAAGTTAAGATATCTTTGCCGGCTTTAGCCGGAGAATGTTCATTGTTCCATCAGAACCAGGTATAAGGAAAGCCCCGAAATCGTCTTCTCGCTGTCGATGATGGAGTAGAGGTTGGTGTGGTGACTTGTTCTCTGCAAAAACAATTTCGTTTGACTAAACTAATTCATTTTGCTGAACACCACCCTGAGGCTGTGAATCGTTTGTGCGCAAACCTCTCTGAAAGTTCTCTGACCTCTGCCCTGTCCTCCATGTCTATCCGCCTAAGCCACCCATCACCGTATACAGCACATCAATGAAGAAGTTTATTTTTTCGTCTGTAAGAGCACCATCGAACTGAAATGAACAATAAATAAGGCGCTGCCGAAAACACTCTAAAAACCAAAAGATAAAGTTTGCCTGGTACCTTCGTACCCCATATCTCATAGCCCGTACGCAGTACCTTGTAGCTCTTACTTCGTAGTTCACCTGGAGGCAATCAAAGTTATTATCGTTGCGCAAATGAATGTAAGTAAGTAATCGTCTTTTTTGTTTTTTGGGTTCTCATTTTTTCGACGGTATGGGCAGGCTGGATGGATAACCTTCAGAGGCTTCCCGCAGAGCCGAAATGGTATACCTATGGATGTCTATTATCCAAGTGATGTAGGAGTTTATTTTTTCGTTTGAATGAGGCTGTTTTGGATGTGGATACAAAAGTTCCCATTAAGACTGTGTGTAAAGACCTTCAACTACCTGCCATGTCATGTGAATTGGATTAGTCCCTCTCTCTCTCATGTGGATGGGGTCAATCTTCATCTGAGCAATAGCCTTGACGGGTTATCAAGATGACAACTGGCTAGTGTTCTGGACCATGATACTTTCGGGCGACTATATAGGGCGTTTGCAATAAATTTCATGAATCTTTGATGGTTACATGTTTTTTTTTTTGTGACTCTTTGTTTGGGCAGACGGTACTTTGACGCTTGTGACTTTGAGGATAAAAGTGCTTAATGGGATACATAAAGGGCTTTGAGCGCTGAGATCCATTAAGGACAATGAACGCAGAGCAACAAATTGAGAGGATTGGTAGGAGATAGACAACCTTTGAAACTCTTTGGATACAAGAAGATTTCCCAGACAGATGCTCGCATCTGGAAACTTTTCAAACTTATGCTCAGTACGACATTATTTGACGGTGGAGAGCTGTAGTGATTTCATCTCAGAGCTCTTTAAAGCTGATGATGAAAATTTTATAAGGAGCTTCTGCAAACAGTAGCGACGACTACTTAAATTCTGTTATCAGGCAGACTGAACCATTCAACATAGTGAAAGTCAAGAAATCCCTTCCCCCGACTGAGGAGAGCAATATCCAAGCTTAATAACAACAACAAGGAGTTTGTTAAACCGGACGGCATACTTTCCGTGCTGTTTAAGACAATGCGAGATGACTTGGTATGCACTAATCCATTTACAAGGTTTGGTTAAAGCAAAGTATGATTGATGAATGCAACCTCAGCAAGGAGAGACTTTAAATTGCACCAACTAAAGAGACATCTTACTCCGTACCACCCTTGCAAAAGACTTTGCCTGACACCTAAACCATTTGTTTGATTGGCCCCTAACAACTTAACAGTGCGGCTTAGGGTCGGGTGAATTCACAGTCAAGCAACGACCTACCATCACACGAAGGCGATTTTAAGACCATGTATACCACCAACTACAGACAAGTGCCTAGCCTTGGTAGACCTGGCAAAGTCAGATTATGCAGAATGACGATGAGAACGCTTGCTATTCGGTAAGACCAAAAACCAATTTTACTGAGAACTTTATTGTCGAAAAGGGTGATGAGTTGTAACAAAGTGATGTTCTGTCATGCTCGCTTCATCAGCTCGCAATCCAACACTAGATACACAGTTTTATAAAAATCTGTGACGAAGGCTGAAATAGAAATCCTGGAAATCCTCCAGTTAGAACAGGGCACTTAGACAAAGAACTAGTCAATTGTACTCCTCGTATGCTCATTTAAGTTGAATTTTTTAGTCTTTCAAAGGAAGATGAGTAAGCGCTTTAGTGAAAAAGTGGTTACAGTGAAAGCAAAAACACTGTCAGCGCTGAGTGCCTGCAGCGTGGTGAAATTGTGCTCTCCTGTGTCATCATTTTCGCAGCATAGGTTAGATTAGGTTAGGTTAAATAGGGTATGCCATAAGACACAGACACTAGGCACCAGAACGTCGCCATCGCCATCCCCTGTGGGTTAAAACCAACTCGAAATTGCAGAAAACCTTAACTGTTTCCCTATTAAAGCACCTAATTTCTCTACAAAAGCCAAGAAGGCCTTTGAAGTCCGTACCGTCTATTTCCTCTAAGTTTTCAAAGAAATATTTTCCTAAGAATTTCCTTCGGCTGGGCGATATTGCCTCACATCCACACAATATGTGTGTTATGTCCTCAACCGCTTGTAGATCCCCGCAGAATCTACAAGTGTCCGTATTTGTCGGTTTTAGTCTCTTTGCGTGCTTCAGCAGTAGACGGTGCCCTGTTAGTATTCCTATTAGTCTCCTAAGCTTATCCCTATTTAGCTTAACAAGCTTCCTAGATCTGGCCATAGAGCCTTTGATACCCTATGTCCTTCCAGGTTCAGCCACCTTATGCTGGAGGCCTTTATGATTTTTTCCTCAATAGTGCCCCTTACTGTGCAGAGGGGTGGTTTGACATTCGCAACCTCACTATTGTCGAGTAGCCCTCCTCTTCTTGCAAGCCCATCTGCTTGTTCATTTCCTTCTATATCTGCGGCTGGCTGTCGATGTAGATAGCGATATCTCTGCCGGATACCGATCTCATCTGCATCAGCTAAGCCGCCCTGAGGATATCTAGAACCTCTGTTCCCGGACTCTCAGTTCCGGGTCCTCCGAGAAGATACCTGTTCCTTCCTCTGTCTTCGAGCCATCTGTGAAAACTGCAATTTCGTTTGATCTTATCACTGCATTTTCTTGCCAGTCCTTCCTCTCCGGATATAGTATATCATACGGAATGTCGCAATCGATTAAGGAAGGGATTTCATCCGTTTTAATAGTATCGCCTGGTAGTAGCTCTTCCAGGATTGTGCCGTGTCCGAAGCTACTGTTTTTGAAAAGACCCAGATTAATGAGTCGAATCGCACTGTTGCCAGCAAGTTTTTTTTATCTGTAAATCAAGCGGTGTCAGGTGTAGGAAGGTGTCCAATGCTGCCGTAGGGGTGGTACGGAGCGCTCCTGTAATGGCTATGATAGCCGTTCTTTGAATCACCGCTAATTTTCCGTAGATCGTTTTCTTAGTTGTTGCTTTCCACCATGCTAGTGCGCCATATGTCAGTATGGGTATCACCACTACCGTATATATCCAGTACAGGTTTAAGGCCCCAAATTTTTCCCACAGTTCTTTTACATATGAAAAGAGCATTATGTGCCTTTTTAATTCTTTCCGCTACGTTGAGATTCCAATTCAGTTTCTTTTTCAGAATCACGCCAAGGTACTTCGCATTATCCGAGAGGGACAGCTCCATTCCGCCGAGTTTTGGCAGTGTGAATTGCGGTATCTTGTACTTTCTGGTAAAGAGAACCAGTTTCGTTTTGGAGGGATTGACATTGAGACCACAGCTGATCGTCTTCAAGGCAAGCTCCATGATCTCACTTAAAATATTTAAGTATTTTCCCTGCACTATTATCACCACGTCATCCGCGTATGCTGTGGCGCTAATGCCCATTGAATTAAGCTTTTTGACAATGTCATTTATGACCAGTACCCAAAGGAGTGGAGATATAACTCCCCCTTGAGGGGTTCCCCTGGTCACTGACATTTTAGCCGAGCTTTGTCCAATGGAACAGTTTATTACCCTACCTGCAAGCATGTTGCAGATCCAATTTGTTATCCCTTGTTCTATGTTTGCCTCTACTAAAGCACCTTTGATGGCGATCGGCTTCACGTTATTGAAGGCCCCTTCTATATCTAGGAAGGCCGCCATCGCAAACTCACAGAAGTTTAGACTTCTTTCGATTTTCCCCACCACCTCATGTAGGGCGGTTTCCATGGATTTGCCCTTCATGTAGGCATGCTGTGACCCGGTCAAAAAACCGTTACTGCATCTGTTCCTGATGTGAATTTCCAGTAAACGCTCCAGGGTTTTAAGCATAAAAGATGAGAGACTTATTGGTGTGAAGTCTTTTGCTGTTATGTGCCCTTGCTTGCCGGCCTTAGGTATAAAAACTACCTTAACTTCTCTCCATGCTTTTGGAATATAGCCCGTTTTTAAACTTTTCACAGCATACATCGGAGAACATAGTATCACTAGTTCACAGCACACTTAAGTACTTGGCAAAAGCGAGGTGCTCCATTGCGACGTTATTGGTCTACTTGCAGCATACAGTCTTCCTACTCAGAGACATCGGAAAGAAATTACTTGGCCACCGCAGTAATAAGGAGTTATACTTATACGAGACCCAACTGTCAATAGAAGCCCTAACCGAGGACGTAGGCAGTAAATTCACCGGCTAATTAATTTCCCGGGATACTTTTGTGATTTGGAACCAAAACAAAACTCAGTGACATTAGCTTCTCGACAGCCTTGAATCCTCGAACTAGTTCAAAAGTCGTAAGAGAACTCAACGGGAGTATAGGCGTGGCTTGGCTGTGGGTACAGATTTTTTTGCAACAAAGTTTGTCGCTATCAGATTGCGCATATCTCCGCGTGAAAGACATAAGCAAGGTTTTTTTTAACGAGGAGTGAAATCTAACGTTGTTGTCATCCAAAAAGACACTAGCGCCGCATCCTTAATCGATTTTGGATCCAAGAAGACCCGACTCCATTCTTCTCTTGGCTGACATTCTTTTCGAAACCGATCTTGGACACAGGAAAAGTCGATTTCGTATTTTTCTGGCAACAGCAGTTCTGGTGTCGTTGCATCAAACGACATGTCAGAGTTATAAAATACTCGGTGCGCAGATTCGTCAAAGATCCTGAGCATATTGAACAAAAAACTGCTTCTTAAACGGAAAATGGCTTTAAGAGTACAGCTAATAATATGAATATTAAAGCGAGGGATACTAATGTACGTTGGTTTTAATTGTTGGAAGTTTATAATGAATTGGAATTGGAAATAAGGGGTTCGACACTTAAGGAATGACCGATTTCAGGTTTAAGGGGGTGAATTTCTGGTGGTGATTCCGATACAACGTTAGTGTTAGAAATAGCGAAGCAACAAGGTAAAACTACGGCCTACATCTTAACGTTCGAGGGTGTAAATGGCTGGGCAATATCAGCGTACAATTTTATTATACGTTTTTGAGCCCCATTCAGAAGACTGAGATTACTGTCATCAGGAAAGTAATATTCTGCGTTTAACCTAGTAGGCACGAGATAATTGATTAAATTTAAAAACAGTATCAGAGATAAATTGGAACCCTGGGGTACTTTTGTATTAATTAGCAACTTGGATTCATCGATTCGAATGCACACATTTTTAGTTAGGTTTGATCTGCTTCATCCGATGTGGGTTAAGGAATTTCATTCATTGCAATGAAACAATAGTGTTTGTGATGATATCAGACGCAGTAACCAGTTGCCAACAATGCTATTATGCCCGTTCTAACTGGTTTTCTAAAGGTTTTCTAATCAACTACAAAATTTTTTCCACAGCGAGGATCTCAGCACACCGTCGTTGGATTGTTCGGTTTGGAGATTCCGTAAATAAAGCAGCAGTGAAGAGTGGATTTGCTTACTCTGAAGGGATTTCAACAACACCATAAAGGGTGAAATGACAAGAACTAAGCATAATGGGTGTAGCTCGTATTGAAGCGGAGACCAACCTGTGTTTAACTTAGTGCTAAAACAGCTGGGCTGTATTTACAGTGCTGGACGTACAGTCTGTTTGATAACATCGTACACGACAAAAATTAAAGAAGAACTTACGAGTATAATAATAAAAAAAAAACAATTGTACTGGTTTATTTTGTTTATTTACTTGAATGCTTTTCAATTAATATGTTGTCCACTCTCCTTCATTATCAATAATTGCTTGGAGTCTTCGAGGCATGCTTTCTACTAATCTTGTAGCATAATCTTGAGACAAAGATCTCCATAAAACTCGTATTTTTCGTGATAATTGTTTAACCGTCAAGATCTTCTTTCCTTGGAGCTTTAGCTTCATGAATGCCCAAACATTTTCAATGGGATTTGCATCCGGCGACTGTGATGGCCAATCTAAAACATCGACGTCATTTTCTTGTTTCCACGCACTGCACAAACGACTGCGTTGTTTCGGGTCATTATCTTCTTGCGGTAACCAATTCTCATTCCTTCTTTTAAACCACCTTTGGGCAGATGGTAATAAAGCCTTCTTATAAATTTTGACCATGTTAGGTGCGTTTAAGTTACTTGTAAACATGAATAAATTGCCAAATCCTTGTTTGAGAAGCATCCCCAAACGTGCACCTTTGCCGGGTGTTTGACGGTCCGCTGGATTAATTTATTGGATTGTGTACAGCAGGTATGAGTGATAGGAGACCATGCACAAAAAGAAGCTTCATCCGAAAAAATAACGTTGTTCCAATCTCTGTCCAAATTCTCCTTGGCCCAACTGAGTCGCTTTTCTACGTGTTTTTTTGACAGTAGTGGTTTCTTTATTGTGCTTCGAAATTTTACATTATTGGCTAGTAAACGTCTTCGTATCGTATCACAACACACATTTTGACCCCTGTTACGTAAAATCCCTTGTCCTCCACGTAACGATAGAAAAGGATTTTTTTCAAACACGCGTAGAATCATTTTGTCCTGCTTTTTTGTTGTTTTTGGCGTAGACCCACGATCCGGCAAATCATCCACATTTTTAACTTGGGAATAACTGTGCGCCCACTTGCTAACAAATGCTTTTGACTTTTTCATGTATTTAGCAGCTGCTTATTATGACATTTTCGGTCCTTTTGGATGCGTGCACAAGAATACTGCTTCATAACGTGATGCAAACGCGACACTCATTTTAAAATACTTCCGTCTCTGACAAAAATTGAACACTCTTTAAATATTTTTATTCAAAGCATCTTAGCAGAAGTATTTTTTATCTGCTAATGCAAATGCCACTTCCAAACCGGTTTTCATAAATACGGTTTTGCCGTATACGATCTTATCAAACGGACTGTATGTAGAGAAATGGATATGCAGTGGAGGAAGATGTGGAGGAAGATACGGTTGCTCACAACAAAATTTTGTTCAATGATGAGGCTGTGATGATGGTTGTGTGGCTATGTAAACGAACAGAATTGCTACATTTGCGACGTTGTTACATCTACAAAAGCTACTGTTTGGTGTGCTTGATGGGTTATCCATATTTTTTGAAAAATGATGCGAAGCAGAATGTTATAACTAATAGATAGTGTTATACGTTCCCCAATGCAATGACATTTATGTTCCAGAGCTGTGGTTTCAACTAGACTGTGCAATATGGCATACAGTGCGAGCGTTAGTATACGTATTGAAGAGATCATACGAGGACGGGTCAATAAGTCCGTGACTTTTGGATTAAAACACAGATTTTTTGATAAAAAAATAATTTTATTTTTCAACGTAGTCTCCCTTGAGCTCTATACACTTTGTCCAACGCTTCTCCAATTTTTTTATCCCTTCCAAAAAAAAATGATTTGTCGAGGTCCTCAAAATAGGCCTTTGTTTGCGAGATGACTTCATCATTGGAGTCAAATCTTCTTCCACCAAGCCATTTCTTCAGGTTTGGGAACAAGAAGTAGTCGCTCGGAGCCAAATCTGGAGAATAGGGTGGATGAGGGAGCAATTCATAGCCCAATTCATGGATTTTTGCCATGGCAACTGCACATGTGTTTGTGGTCGACTGTGAGCAAACGCAGCACCCATCTTGCGGAAAGCTTTCTCATGCCCAAGTGATCATTCAAAATTGAAACCACTGAGCCATGCGAGATCCCTACGGCTTCCACAATCTCTCGCACTTTCAATCTTCGGTCGGCCAACACCATATCGTGAATTTTTTCGATTGTTTCGGGTGTAGAGACCTCAACTGGGCGTCCAGGACGTTCGGCATCTTCAGTGCTTGTACGGCCACAACGAAATTCAGTAAACCACTTTTTTACCATTGAAATCGATGGTGCAGAGTCCCCATAGTATTTATCAAGCTTAGCCTTGGTCTCGGTAATGGTTTTTTTTCGCAAGAAATAATGCTTAATAAGCACACGAAATTCACTTTTTTCCATTTTCTCCTCAAATTAGTGAGTAGTCTGATAAAAATAGCTGTCAAACACAAACTAACTGACGCAGCAAGTTTGAATTTTGACAGGAGTCAACTGACAGATGCCTGTTGACAGGAGCAGTGTTGCTGTTTCTGTAAAGAGGTCAGAAATTCAAAAAGTCACGGACTTATTGACCCGCCCTCGTATTCCGAGTGCAAGGCATATGATTTGAACACGAAGCTCACGTGATTTAACGCCTTTGGATTTGAAGTGGGGATATGTGAAGTCTATTCCGATAAACCCAAAGACGTTGCCCGAATTGGAGGCGCGGATGCTCAAAAACTGAGCAAAAATACGACTTCCAGATTGCGCTTTATTTGAGTCATCTAAGGCGCCCGTATTTGTGTCATTTCATTCTAAAGTTCTACAATATATTTTAGATGGCATAAGTTCTACCTCGAAACAACTCGTGGCGTTGATTGTGGCCAGAGTATTTTCGCTTTATCTCAAAACTTGCACTCAGCCATATAAGTCTGGTTTTGTGTGAAACCATCCGAAAAATATTTGTTGTGCTTGATTTTGTTTACTAATTTGATTTAATTTTTAATTCTAGTGCTTAAGCAACTGGTCCCATCCATGCATGGTCGATGGAAACACTTCCAGACAACCGATCTAATCAGGCATTAGACAGCTAGACAAAAACAAAAAACAACAGATCCACGACTCAGCCAAGAAAATATTTTGACCTATCCTGGTTGATTTTTAGCTCAAAATATCTCAGAGTCACCCTATCAACAAAGTGATAAGACAAAATATTCACGGCTCCCCGTTTTCGTTCCGCAAATGATTTGGAAAAACAACAATATTCGTATCAATCTGTCATTGCTCTGTAAACTGTTCAATCAGCATCAATTTGATTACACTAACATTCTGCTCATCACAGCCAATTTCAATTGAAAGACGTCAGAACTCTGGCAGATTGCAAACCAAAAAAGTTGTTTAAAGTAGCAAGAACTACAAGTATTATGCATAATTCTATTACCATTACCATGCACTGTATAGATACAAATGTATCCAGAACCTTATGTAAGCAAACGGTTCGACAGAATGTAGAGAAAAAAAAAAGTTTCGGCAGCTTCCTTGACTGAGTAAAGTAAAAGTACAGTAAGACAGACTGTGAGTCAAAGTTTGATTGGCATTTCAAGGTTAAGATGAAAAAATTTCGGATAATTCTGTCATCCGTATCGATTCAAGCGGATTAAGATGTATTTAAGGAGAATTCCATCGAAAGAGTCAGACTCGGTAAAAATGTGATAGCCCACAATTCTATTCAGGTTTTGTCACAATTGTCAACCTGTCAACCAGCCAGTTTGACGTTTAATTTCGTCCTCATTATTTGCACAATCAGAGAAAGGTATACCTAACTGCATCGGATCAATTTTGAAGGACATATGGTATGCATGAAACGAGACCAAAGAAAGAAACAATACAAAAAGAAATATCCTATTCGTCGTTATGACAGCATAAAGAGTTCCATTGTGTTGTCACCCACATTGTTAGCTTCTTCCTGGATATCTTGTCACATAGTAGAACTAGAATATCATCAGCATAAGCATCAGATGTCACAGCGATGAAGGATATCAGAAATATCTAAGTAAGTAGGAAGCAGGCGAAACGGGGACGATCAGATGAATAATAGTCCGTGTGTCTTTAAAAAAAAAACAAAAACAAAGAAATATGATGTCCAGAACGAATGGGAGTAGGTACCTGTATCCTTGTCATCATTATCATAATCACCATCTTCGTCTCATAAACCAAACACAACGAAACCCCAAACAATCATGGGCACACGGATGGCAAGAGCAAGACCATCCTTCACAAAGGGATGAAAAAAAAAATTGGCAAACATAACCACCTACACAAATTCATCCCTGAATCACAAAGCACAAATATACTACTACATTTCGTCCCAAAAGAAGCAGGATGTGTATCTCAAAAGGGAGAAAAATCGATTTCACCACAGAGGCAACACGAACGAAACATGGACAGAATCTGAAAATTACCTGAAAACTGTGTGTGACTGCTACTAGACCCGTGCTTATGTCTACTGGATGCTGTTCCTACAGCTGGTATTGGTCCACAGATGGATGCTGCGAGGGAAATCAACTTCTATCGCAACGTCAGGATTCAGTGTGGTGTATATCCTGCTGGCTGTCAGTCTCTCTGACAGTGTCAATTCAAACTCACACACACAGACACAAATAGTACACTGAATAGAATGCGCGAGAGTTTTGTATATGGAGAGCCGGGTACCGGGTTTTATGTACCGTGTACCGTTTGCAGTTTTTCTACGCCAATGACGATGCCGATTCTCGTATCAAAAAAGGTAAGAAGGATGCGTTACGTATCCTTGCAATATGGTGTCAAAGCAAAAGATACTTATAATTACTCAACACACACTCAAAAACGGCTGACTGATAATATTTCCGACTGTACTTTCGGAATCAAACGACTCGATGGATCCCTTTGAGAAATTACTGGACAGACGATAGCTAGACACTGTGGAAATTAGGAATCAAAAAAAAAAACGAAGAAAACGGGAGACAACCGCAAGAATTAGTGAACACGACAAAACGCGGAGAGAACAGAGAACACAATAAAACTCGGAACACCCACTTTATCGAATTGAAAGCGCAACGCAACACAACGACGAAACAACTTCAATCGGAGAGCTAAAGTCGAACTGAATCCGTTTCGATACAAAAGGCGCACTTGTGGACCGGACTGTCTGGTTGTCGTCGGTTGAATTCGATTGAATCGTGTGTTGAACAACAACATCAACGCGATGCTGCTGCCTCTACTGTTGCTGCTGCTGCTGCTGCTGTGGAGTTGTGTTGTTGTTTTTGTTGTTATTACGACGCCAGCACCGTCTTCATCGGTTATCTCTATCAAAATAGCGGGTGAGGGAGACTGATTTATTTTGTTCTTATTTTTTCCAGTTCTGGTGAATAGTGTTGTGTAGTGTGTTGTACGTATGTATTTACATATATTGCGTGGTGTGGTGGGTTTGGGCAGTTGCATTTATACAAACAGACGATTCTATGTGAAACAGTGTTGCTGTGTTGATAGGGTGTGTCTGATTGAAATGGGAGCGGGACGATTTATTTTCAAGGAAATAAAATATCTGTCACGATTATGAAAAGTGTGACTGGCAGCTTGATTTATTCTCCCTTAATAAGTGATATATTGATGCAGGTTGCATATTAAAAAAAATTGAAGAAAAAGAACTCCGTACTGGTGTCATTTGAATACAAAGTGGGCGAACAGAGTCACAACAGAACGCTCACATCGTAATGTGTCTACCCTAAACTGCTCCCCCATCTTCCTATATGCATAATCAGTCGAGTGGTCTCCGAATTAATTAAGTAAAAATGAATGAAGTTTCAAAGTTATTCTTGTATTAAAAAATACAGCTCACTAAAGAAACAGCTGTTTAGCAAATTGCTGAAAATCAATCAAGGTTGACACCTAGTTAAGTCTAGAGTCCAGTCGAGGCCCATTGGAAGGGCCGGATTCTTACCGATTAGAACTAACTCTTCAGGAACAGACCGATTATGTGCCGTAGGCCAGTTCGATTGAGTCAAATTGACCTGTTCGATTTGCGTTGCCGATTTATCTGTCAAAGGTCACTGAGTATGTTCAATGCTATGTTTCTAAAAATATGTAAAACCTCTATGGCGATGGCGCGATAGTTAGCTCATTGGACTATCACGCAAAGAGTCTTGGTTCGATTCCTGGCTGGGTTACCAACAATTTTTCAAAAATCGCCATCACCCTTTCGGCGGGCAATGGCAAACTCCAGAAAGTAAAATTGCCTACGAAAAAGCTTCTAAGGAGTGTCGTTCGGACTCGGAGATAAACCGTTGGCCCCGCTCAGAAGTTACAAAAATGAAAACATGAGCAACACAAATGAGTGTCAAGAAGCTAAGCCATGGCCCATACCGGGCTGCCAGCGCCACAGTGTTTTTTAGGTAAGACCTCTTCGTTTTAAAGCATCTATGCAACGGAGTGGGCCACTATCTTCTCGTACCGTGGACTGCTATCTCTGGTTGTTTTACGTGAACTCCTGTCTATGTGGCTGACAAAATCCAGTAGTGTAGAGTCGCCTGTTACCAGCCGTCCCCAGTCTACGACCACCTTCAAAAAAAATCAAACAGTTTACACTGTTTACAGTCTTAAAAGCATTCGTCTTTTTATTCTACCATCTGTCAGTACGATCCTTTGCAAAAGGTAGCTGAACGTTTTCAATTATGAGCTCATTAGTTGGGAGAGTGAAACTTTTCTAAAAAATGAGAAGCAAGGGCTGAACTTTTGGCTCCTACAAAACAATTTACGAGTATTTTCGTTCAGAGCCACTTAGCGAAATTTGTTCAATTGATGGAAATGTCCAATTTTTTTGATATTACGGACGACATGGTTTTGCAAGATATTTGCTCGTATATCGCTGAAGAAAATAAAACAGTCCGAATTGGTAGGTTTTTATTTGTTAGTAGGTACGTAGTAGAAAATATTGTTCTTTAATTTTACTTTTATAGCCTGTAACATCTTGTTAGGCTTCGAAGTCGTCTGAAATCCAAATCCGTTCACCTTCTGACAAGCATTTAGTTTATCCAAAGCCGATTCCAAAATCTGAGAAAAGAACTCAAAATGTTCACAAACCACCAATGTCCATATCTGTCCATCTACGGCTTAAATTAAAAAAGGCGGTTGACATTTATCGGCTAAAGAAAAAGGAATAAAAGGCTACCGAAGAAGTCAATAGGTACACGTAAGAAAACCATCCCTAAATGCCTAACTTGCGACGAAGACGTCCTTACTGATGTCGAAGAGGAGAGTTTGAAGAACATCGGATATGACTCATGTGAAAATTGGTTTGATCTTAAATGCCCATCTCTTTCAGACATGTCCTTTGTAGAGGCTGAGGCATCTGACTTTATTTGCACATACTATGTTGTACAGAAACTTGTACTTGAAGTTGTTTAAGCCGAGGATGGTGCATAAATGGCCGACTTTGAGATACACTGGGCCGGCCACAGGCAAATTTTTGGTTTTTTCATAAAAAACCAAATAGAATACAAATTTGTTTTATGTTTTAAAATTATTAAGAAAACAAAAATTAATACTTTATTTGCAAACACAGATAGGTTTAAAATTGCAGGTTTTATGAAGCATTTTCCATAAAAGTTCTGTTAAGGGGCCGGCCACTAGCAACTCTACCCTAATACAAATTTGAAACTTGTGTTGGGGGCACGAACTTCACCCTTGGCATAAGTAGAGGTAGATCTAAAACCTTTGGGTCATGACACCCAATATTTATAGCGGCTATACGAGTAAATCAGGTCAAAAACAATCGGAGACCCTTCCTGCTACTTTAACCTTTTTTTCTAAGAACTTAACACTCAAGAGGGTATGGATCTTTGGGCTCAGTGAAAAAAAGAATGTCTTTCTGTCGCGGTTGGGATTGAACGCCGAACCCTCTGATTGGGAAGTTAATACACTACCACTTGAGTCACGGCCACCCATCTTAAACTACAGCCACCGTGACGCTTTCACAAGGGAGTCTTCTTCAAACAAGACAAGCCTGGTCCGAAGTCCGCGCCCCGCCCTGACTCCAACGTCACCATGTTTTAAATCCTGGTATGGACTACCAGTGGTCTTGCTACTTAACAGGGCCTATGAACGGCAGCGAACGAACGAGTTTCTAGGGCCCTGGTGTCTGTCCTAAGGCGTTGGGCGAATTTCACTCTGCGCACCTAAGACTTAGCGTTCGCGGCCGGGTACATGAGTATAGAACTTGATATTCAATTCAATTGATGTAGAGCTCTGAGCTTCATACCTAACGATAGCTTGTACGACGGAAAATGAACGAATACTACCAACAGCAGGTATAGATCCAGAAGAAGGTGTAGATGATGACAATTTCTTTATAACTGACGATCTGTACGAAAGCGTAGAGGCCATAGGAGTGGCTTTTAAGGAAGTGTAGTATTAAACGAAGAATGGTATGGGCTCGAACCGCGACTTGGGGAATCCATTCCTTTGCAGAATTTACCTTTGAAATGAAATACAGAACTGGCGATATCAGAGCTCTGGTTTGACTTAGTTTAGTGAGCAAAATATTTCCTATGTGATGCAATTATATACGAGGGCGGGTTAATAAGTCCGTGACTTTTGGATTAAAACACAGATTTTTTAATAAAAAAATAATTTTATTTTTCAACGTAGTCTCCCTTGAGCTCTATACACTTTGTCCAACGCTTCTCCAATTTTTTTATCCCTTCCAAAAAAAATGATTTGTCGAGGTCCTCAAAATAGGCCTTTGTTTGCGAGATGACTTCGTCATTGGAGTCAAATCTTTTTCCACCAAGCCATTTCTTCAGGTTTGGGAACAAGAAGTAGTCGCTCGGAGCCAAATCTGGAGAAAAGGGTGGATGAGGGAGCAATTCATAGCCCAATTCATGGATTTTTGCCATGGCAACTGCACATGTGTGCACCCTTGCATTGTCTTGGTGGAAAAGAACTTTTTTCTTGGCCAAATGAGGTCGTGTTTTTTCAAATCGTCATTGAATCGGTCCAATAAGTTGGCATAATATTCCCCATTCATTGTTCTTCCCTTTTGAAGGTAGTCAATGTGGATTATCCCGCGTGCATCCCAAAAAACAGTCGCCATAACTTTATTGGCTGACAAACCCACCTTGGCCTTCTTTGGCGCCGATTCACCCTTAGAAACCCACTGTTTTGACTGTTGTTTGTTCTCTGGTGTGTTGTGATTGATCCATGTTTCGTCCACGGTTACAAAACGGCGCAAAAACTCCTCCATATTGCGATTAAACAACGCCAAACCTTCCTGTGAAGTTGTTACACGATTGCGTTTGTGGTCGACTGTGAGCAAACGCGGCACCCATCTTGCGGAAAGCAAAATTGAAACCACTGAGCCATGCGAGATCCCTACGGCTTCCACAATCTCTCGCACTTTCAATCTTCGGTCAGCCAACACCATATTGTGAATTTTTTCGATTGTTTCGGGTGTAGAGACCTCAACTGGGCGTCCAGGACGTTCGGCATCTTCAGTGCTTGTACGGCCACAACGAAATTCAGTAAACCACTTTTTTACCATTGAAATCGATGGTGCAGAGTCCCCATAGTATTTATCAAGCTTAGCCTTGGTCTCGGTAATGGTTTTTTTTCGCAAGAAATAATGCTTAATAAGCACACGAAATTCACTTTTTTCCATTTTCTCCTCAAATTAGTGAGTAGTCTGATAAAAATAGCTGTCAAACACAAACTAACTGACGCAGCAAGTTTAAATTTTGACAGGAGTCAACTGACAGATGCCTGTTGACAGGAGCAGTGTTGCTGTTTCAGTAAAGAGGTCAGAAATTCAAAAAGTCACGGACTTATTGACCCGCCCTCGTACCTCTCCAAAAAATCAGCGGGAACGGATGGAATACCACGTTTTGTGGACATTTATATAAGCCTGTTTAATAAGTTTAATAACAAGCACTGCTAAAGACGCGCTGGTAAGAAGTGCTTCCAATCCGAAAAATCTCCGTTCGATAAGTCTCTTCCCAAATATCGGTAAGGTTCTCGAAAAGGTGATCAATAGAATCCGTATCTTCAAGTCGAAAACCATTCTTTTAAGAACAACAGAAAGAATTGGTGAACATTTTCAATCCAATTTATGTATCTGTAAAGGGATAGCCACTTACTTCTTAAATACCTTGGGATTTGGTAAGATCAATGTACATTTTAATAGACATATATTTAAATTTTGCACCGGCTGATACCCTTACGAAGAGTCTGTTTTACAACAGCCAACTCGACCTAAATATGCTTTTATTTAGGTAGATGTAGTTCAACGCTCGAAACAAATTGGGAAAAATGCAGGTGTCTGTGAGTGTTTTCCTTGTCATATTGAATCGAGAGACATAAAGTTCTATCCTAATGAAATCTACACCGTAAGAGCAATGATTTCAAAGAACAACCTGATCTCCAGAATAGATACACATTAAGGCCATCGTACACAGCAGTGTGTATCGTCTCCCGTTCAGTAGGGTGGTGAAGAATCGCGACATGAGAGATCTTTGACCGGCAGCATCAGGAATTTAAGTGTCATACATAACGGCCATTCGAAAATTTGATGGTTTGGACCTAAACAGGCTTATAAGTGGGACTAACGTAATGGTAAACTATAGCTACCCCACACACCTCTCCACAAAGGGACACTGCTGAATCCTTTTTACAAAACTGATAATACGAGGATTATGATGATTTAAGCCACTCCTCACGTGTTTTGGATGCCAGAACCTTACGAACTGCTCCTTCCCATCGTTTTGGGGAATAACTTGGTTGTAGCTATTACAAAAATGCTGAACAGCCCAGAGCCCCGAATCATTATGTGGAAGATGAACGTCAAACTGCTACAATTCACAAATGCTACAAGAACTTTTTCCGGTCGAGTCGAGTTTCCCTTCACCTCTAGAGGAATCTGATACCGCCAGCATCGAACGTAAAAGACCAACGACATCACTGCAATCAGGGAGGCCTCTTCTGATATGCCGGAGTTCAACAACAAATAAACTCCTGATTAAATGACAAATGTTGACAGGCAAATCTAGAAAAACAACAAAGTACAGCAGAAAAGATCAATAAGGGCCCGTGAGTTCTACGACCAAAGAAGTAGGGAACAAAAATGCCAAAGCTGTCTGTGCTGACGAAGAATGCCCGGAAAAATAAACCCCAGCCTTGGGAGAGATCCTCCATAGTTAGGCAAGCACAGGGGAAGAATAACTTTTTCTTAAAATCGCAGTTTAAATCAGATTTAAATCTTAATCCTCTGTGAAGATTCTTCGTCAACAGTGTGAGCGGCCCCTATCAGTGTGGTTTTAGGCTAGAAAAGTTGGCCATGGGTATTATGTTCTCTATACGAACGATCTTGGTTGAAGCCCAAGAGTTTCAAATCCATACACATCACCTTTTCATCGACTGAAAGCCTCATGTGATTGCTCCCATAGAGACGAACTAAAGGGTGATCCTTTTAGAGGTACTTTATTCAAAAATTAATACAATCAAAGGATTCAATATTAACGAGTATTGCTTATCATCATACAACAGAACTGTTCTTAACATTTATTTTTTGGAGATTATTGAATTGATATGTTGGTTGAAACTGCGGCTGAAGTGGGTGCAATTCTCGGTGCGTGTTCGAGAATTACGAAGGTGATGGTGCGATAGTTAGCTCATTGGACTATCACGCAGAGAGTCTGGATTCGATTCCTGGCTGGGTCACCAACAATTTTTCAAATCGCCATCACCCTTTCGGCGGGCAATGGCAAACTCTCGAAAGTAAATTTGCCTACGAAAAAGCTTCTAAGGATTGCCGTTCGGAATCGGCGATAAACCGTAGGCCCCGCTCAGATGTGACAAAAATGGCAGCATGAGCAATACAAATGAGTGTCAAGAATATAGGCCATGGCCCATACCGGGTTGCCAGCGCCACAGAGTTTTTTTTTTTGTTCGAGAATTACGAGTGGTTATTAATCAACGACTCGAGTAATTTGGTCTCAAATTTTTCAATCGTGCCCGGCTTATCCATGTAGACTTTGGATTTTACATAGCTTAAAACACCGGTACCAAGAGTGAAATAAACTGTTCACCGTATCATTTCTGGATGAAAGTCAAGGTTTCACTGGCTGTGTGGCAAATGATACTGTCTTGTTGGAATAAAATAATGTTGAAACCAGGAGCTTCAATTTCTGGCAGCAAATAGTCTCTTATTATAGCGCTATAATGTGCGCCATATGTAGTTACGTTCCGTTCAGCATCAGTTTTGAAGAAATATGGACTGATGATCGCACTAGCCCATAAACCACAGAAAACCGTTCCTATGTAATGGATGTAATGGCAGCTTTTGAATGTCCTCGGTCTGCTTCGTACCGCAAATATTGCTATTTTGCTTATTGATGGGTCAGAGCAAAATTTTGGTCTAAAACGGTCAATCTTCTCGAAGCTTTTCAAAAGCCAAATGACTAAATCGGAAACAATTCGGAGGGTCAGCCAGCTTCTATTACATGACTCGAATTTTGTATGATTTGTACAGGCTGTTGAGAACAGTGAAGGTTAGATTTATCACGGTCTTGGCGCAAACTCTCTGCTTTAGCCACTTAACTTTCTTGATTGATTTTTTATTTGGTAGCGTATTATCCGAAAATGAATATTAGGTTCCAAAATTTTCTATGGTTTAGCGAATTGTTCATTCAGTAGGCCCATTAAGTAGACAATAAGTTGACAGAGAAGTGTTTTTTGGCATCTTTGGCAAGCTCATTCCACTTAGCGCTATCAAAACGCCAGGCGGCAAAGCGTTATGGTACGTAGTCATCAACAACGTTGAGGTAGTAAAGGGCTTTACCTTCCTTGGCTCTGGCAACAATACCGGAGGGGAATATCATACGAAGAATAACTCTTGCTAATGGTGGAATGGATTAGTGAAGCCGTCTATCGAACAACCAAAGGGACTCTTTACGAAGCGACGACACTGGTCATCCTAAAACTCAAACCGTTGTATAGGCTGAAGTACAGAGAAATGATCATGAACTCTTCTCTTACGGCAAGACCTCCTACAAATAACCAAGTGTATTCGATTGCTCCTTGCCTCTTTTCAATTCCTTTTGATCTGTCTTTTTATTTAAAGAGGCAGCTAACATTGATTTCCATTCATCTCCACCTTTGGTTTATGCCTTAATGCCCGGTGTTCCGTTTCATTTAAATTTTATCTATCAGGAGCAAGACTATAAATGCCAGCTCGACGAAATGGTAAACTTTTTCTTCTTCCCCCTTGCTACTACTCCATTCAAAATGCTGGTATGTTACAAGGGCTGACCAAAGCACAGACGAGAAAACAATAAAACTGCGCGTCGAGTTCAGACATAGACATAACATACAAACAACCTGGATGCAATCTAAAACATTGGGCAAGTACGATACATGGGTGCTTGGGTGCCAGGGTGCCTGTGTGCCTGGGTGCCTAGGTGTCATGCCAGTAATAGAAAGGAGCCAGCCAAGTTGTGAACGAAATCCAAGGTTGAGGGGAGGAACACATATCCGAGCGTGTTGCTCTAGGAAATCCGGAGCCCTTGCTCCCTCTATTCGCAAACAAAGAACATTTCCTGTCGACCATTTATTTGATTTTCTTTGTACGAGTACGAGTGTTTTCTGTGTTCTGTGTTCGATGTTGTAGCTACAAAGCACTGCTATGTTATAGTAGATAGAGCCGATTTCTTGGCAAGTGGTGGAACTGGGCAGGTGATTTAAGATTGAATTGGAATCATACTGTGTCTGGCTTACTAAGCAAGGTGAAGCAAGGTTACCATGCACACAGACATCTTCTATCAAGTGCAACACATACGGGACCTCACATCTGGAGTGATGGAAAATTGAGAAGACCGTCGAGTGCTGGTGCTAATTATGATGCAGCTAATGTAGTCAGTCAGCTACAATAACAGCATGCAGTCAAGGACTGGCTCTCTGCGGTAAGCACTTCGGACTTGGATGCAAATTGAATTTTATCGGTTGGATTTAGTTTATTGCATTTTGCAGCACAGCACAGTATTGGTAAGCAAATCCAAAACGCAATGATGCGCCTTGCAATTGTCGAAGAGAAAGAGAGGCGGACAACGGACATGAACTGACTGCCAGAACGTCCATGACTGGTACTCGTTTGATAAATTGCTTTTGTCCGGTCCCAAACGACATGGGAATCAAGAGGATGCAGGTTGCATACAAGTGTTCATTTCACAAAAACAACTTGCATAATCGGTGGCAAACTATTGGGATACGGAACGGATACAGGATCGGACTTAGGTGAGTAGAGAATGGGACATGATTACGTTTGGATCGTCATTATCGTGTTGCTGTTCTGTGGCCGGACACTGACATGGGACAGTAATGAGTAATGAAGACGTACGAACACATTCGAATACTACAAATTGAGTAGTCGACCTTGCAGTTGACGATGACACCATAATGTGCAATGCCCGATGCGCTCTTGCATGTGATTTATTTGACATAACCATTACCGGTGGTTGTATCCTGTTTTTAATAGAAATTTTATGTCTATGTCTATGGACTATGGATGAATCAGGGCTGGATACACTGCTTTCCCTGAGGATAGTAACTAAGTCCACCGTGAAACTATAATGAGTCTGGATCCGAAGGAATATTAGTTTAGGTTTAGATACCGCAAGGAGAAATCTTTATGGCCAGCAAAACCTGTAGACTTTTGGAAGATTAAATGTATGTAAGATAAAATTGAAGATTGTATCACTGGGGTACTTTCCAACTAAGCCCCAAAATGTTTTTTGGGTTTCAACCAAAGAAGGACTCCCAAATTACGATTAAATATGCAATTTTATTGATAAACTTTCACCCAATGTACATATGTATCAATTTCCTGTAAGCAACATTCGATGGACACGCCACCACGATTAAGATATCTGCATTTAAAAAATAATGAAGCAATCTTTTATTTCGATCTAGAAAAGTCCAAGATTGGTCGCCTATATCTCTGCCGAATAGATAGACACCACAGTGTACGAGTAATATCAACGTTTGCTGACTACCGAGTCCCCAATGAAACTGTAAAGTTGGTGAACTTACTTACTTACATACTAAGATGAGACTACAGTCCGGGGTGGGCAGACATTTGCTAACATACCTCCAGCTGTTAACTGCTTTCAGTTGCGCACAAAATGTTGGCTGAGTTCCCGTTGTACTTGTGTTCGGCACCGAAGATGAGTTTGTCCTCAACTGGGTTGAAGGTTCGTTTTCGAAAATTCTATACGTCGAAGCGTTCGTGTCATGCGCGCAGGGGTTATTTGAGCTATTTGGAAGAGGTCAGCAACATTTCTCAAAAACCATTAGAAATGTTGCCCCTGAATGCTGGGTTTCAGTAGTCCTACATAACGAAACCGCTGGTTTAACTGGATACAAAGCGGAGCTGCATTGAGGGACTAGAGCTGTTCACGAGCTCTACGAGCAGAATAGAAGAGTCGAATACCGGCTTCTCGAGGGGAAAGTGAAGGTATGCTTTTGCTCTTGGGAAGTTTTATTAAAAAAGGGGAACATCGTAGTGGAGTCGCAGTAAACATTGAGGGCGACTCTGTCAGGCAGAATGAACCTTTTAACCTGGAGCATGTAGACCAACAATTCCGTCCACCCGACCTGGAAGAAGTGAAGATAGCAATAACTAAGCTGAAGTCTAACAATGCTAATAGAGCGGACGGCTGCCGAACTTTTCAAAGCGACAGGCGATGACTTGGTAAGGAGCATACACCAACTCATCGCTAAAATATGAACGGATTGCCGTATTGTGTGAACGCCTTAATCCGTTCGTCAACAACCTGATAGGTCAATATCAGTGTGGTTTCATCGATTTTAAGACCGCGTATGACAGCATCTATTGAAACACGTGAGGCACAATCTTTTAAGAATCCACCAAATTACTCGTATACACCGATGATATTGTAAATAATAGGAAGGAAGCAACTTGGTGCCCGTTGACCTTTCACGAGTATAACGTCTCGGTCAGAACGTCACCCTCGACAGATATAACTTTAAGGTAGTTAAGGACTTTTTCTACCAAGGCTCTGCTAGTAAAGGTGCTATCAGACTGTCATCCAAACTTGTCATAAGGATGACATCCAGAGCGTCACTATGACGTAGAATTTGTCCTAAAGTGGTCATCCCGTGTGATCGCCTATCATTTGGGACCGTCAAACAGAGTTTGTTTTAATTACAGCTGCTCAGGTAAATCCAGTCCTTTGGGATAGTGGGCGAAAGGATTACAAAACACCGAACTCCAAAATTGATTCCTGGAAACAGGTGGTGGCCAATTTAAATATTGAGGGTGATGACGATGTTGAGACGGATCTTAAATGGCTATCACTTCGTAGCCATTTTAAAGCCCAAGGGACAGGCGAAATTGCGAAAGCATCGTGGCCTCGTCTAAGTGAAATTATGTTTTTGGAGTTTTCCGAAGTGACACAATCGTGTCCATCGGCTTGCACATTAGAATTAGTAGGTACACGTACTTCAATTGATCTACTTTCGTGTTATCTATTTTGGGAACAAAATGACACTTGGATGACCGAACGGATTACACTGTGTGATGGGGTGTCATCTAGCGAATGACACGCTCGCAGATGACATGCAGATGACAACCGAATAAAAAAAGTTCTCTGACGTCAGCATGTTATCCGGATGACAAGTTTTTCATATAAGTTTGTTTGTATAAGTTACTAATAATCCCAGCATCGACGGTGAGTGGAGGAAAATATAAAAGGATGAACTGTTTGCACTGTGCAGCGACATCGACTTAGCCAGTAGAATGAAGATTCAATGACTGAGATGGCTAGGTCATCTAGAGCGGATGGACACCAACAATCCGTTTAGAAAAGTCTTTGATTTCGCTCTGGGGAAGAAAGCAGCAGAGGAACCCAAGGTGAAATGGTACCGGATCAAACTTAGGGTGCGGAAATTTAGGCAGCTAGCAATTAATTGACCTGGCTGGTTTTGGTATGCACTCCAGCAACTTCAGCACTACTTAAAGTAACTGACAACATTCGCACTTCAATCGATAAAGACCACTTAACGCTCCTTGGCTTCTCGAAGACCTTCGACACTGTTTAACCATGATTATTACGAAACTGAGATCTTTGTTTATTTCTATTCACTATGCAAGGTCCAGCACTCAGGTGGGAACCTAGTTGTTTGCTTAAATTGCGCAGAGTCGGGCTTTAGTTTTGCGTTAACAAGTGTACCACAAGGGTCCATTCTAGGTTCTTTGCTATTCATAATCTTTACAAATAACTTGCCTATTTAGGTAATGAGCTTAATCCTGTTGAATATACGGCTAATTAGATCCAAACAAAATTCGTAGTGGGTCTAAAATAAATTTCCTACAATAAAACCCAAAACAATCGAACAGCTTTATAATTTGTAGGCATGTTCCTGATTCAAGCCGCCGCCTTCCACCCCTTCTAAGTGATTGAATATTTTCATAACGTAAGCAATTTCGGTGTCCGGTTTGATGAAAGTCTTAACTGGGGCAACCATATAGGATAGGCTACCTTAGCAATCTTTAGTGGGACCACGAAGTTTTACACAAACAAACACCAGTTCACTGAAAAGTCATCGATTTATTTGACAGACAGTTGACAATTTACGCTTGAGAGATATGCTCTATGTTTTCTTGCATCTTCATTTGCGTTGACTAACCTCTTAAGTTGACGTTTTTTTTCAGATAAAAGCCTGCCCTTTGGTACAAGCAATGTTCGCCTCCTTGGACAGTGTGATTGGTTTGATATTTTTGACTTCGTGAGCAGCTTCCTGAACATCAATTTCGGGCTGTTTTTGGTATGACTTTGAAACAGCTTGGGCTTAGATGGCTTCTAACTGAAGAATACTCTTAAGCTTCTATGTCTTCAAAAGACTGGTTGTGATTTTTTTATGGAGAAATAGGCAAAGATTTGAGCTCTGGCCTTTATCAAGAAAGACGTAGCAGATACCCAGAGAAGCGTTTAAATGCTTTTTTACTTCACATGGTATCGGCCTTCTACGGATTTCATCATAGTTCCTTTCATGCAAGATTCAAGCTTCTGACTACCATAACTGACGAAGCCACGCTGTAACCAAGATTAAGTTATCAAGGCTGAAACTTTTGTGCCATCTCCAATGTATTCAAAAACAGCCGTTTTTATACATCTAATATACTTGAATATCAGCCGATTCGGCCGCTTGAATTCACGAATAGAGAAATCTGAATAGAGTGATCCGTTGTTCATCGCCCCTACGTAGTCGAAAATCGGCTTAGGACAAAAGTCATTGACTTCAAGCCGATAAGTGATCGTCTTTTCTGATCCGCATCAAAGCTACTTTCCAAAAAATAAGCCTAATATGTGCACACGCTCCTACCGGCAAGGCTGAAGATCCCATCAAGGAGGAGTTCTATGACTTCCTGGATGGAGCCTACGGGGTCTGTCCGGAGTACAATGTAAAAGTTGTACTCGGGGACCTCAATGCTAAAGTCGGAAAGGAAAACATCTTTGGCGGGTTAGTCGGTAAGCACAAAATCTACGAACCGACTACAGACAACGGCATCCGACTAATCGGTTTTGCAGCAGCTCGTAATACGGTGATAAGTAGCACTAGGTTTCCAAGGCTAAAGATCCACACAGCAACCTGGCGCTCTCCAGAAGGCCGAACCGCCAACCAAATCGACCATGTGCTAATCGATGCGAGGCACACATTCAATATCCTCGATGTGCACACATTCCGAGGGGTAAACGTCGACTTTAACCATTTTCTTGTCGCGCCCAGAAGAAGAAATTCGACGTTGGAAGCCTTAGTATACCTAGAGTAGCGAGAGCCTACAGGGAGCGCCTGATTGGGAGACTCTCCTCTGTGCACTCACCTACCACAAACGCCAACAATCAGTGGTGCCAGTATCGCGACATCATCAAGGAGGTAGCCGAAACCACTGTAGGGTACCAGCCACCCCAGAGAAAGAGCCCGTGACATGATGATGAATGCGTGTACAGGAAAAAAGTGACAGAAGATGCACACAAGAAAGCGTTTCAGCACAAAACAACAGTAGCGAGAGAAGAATATCGAGCCAGGAGAAGGGAGGAAAAGAAAGAAGAGGGCTTACGCAGCTCAAGGAGATCGAAGAGTCGTGCGATTGTAATAAGCACTTCCAGCAGCTGCATAATGGCTGCTGCATCAGTTCCACCACCTAGCATAGAAGATGTTCGCTTAGCTATAAAAATGCTTAAGAACAAAAAGGCCGCAGGCTCTGATGGTTTACCAGTGGAAAAAGGAAATTTTATGCCTTGCAAGAACTATCGAGGCATATCCCTGCTTAATGTCGCATGTAAGATCCTATCCAACGAACTATGTGAACATCTTAAACCCTTCTGCAACACACTAATCGGCACGTACCAGTGTGGCTTCTGGCCCGGCAGATCGACTATAGACCAAATATTCACACTGAGGTAAATCCTGGAAAAGACCAACGAATTTCAAGTCGAAACACACCATCTTTTCATCGACTTCAAAGCCGCGTATGATAGCATATACCATCCGGGTTCGGAATCCCAGCAAAACTGATTCATCTGTGTCGCGTGACGCTGGAAAACACGCACTGTAACGTGCAGTTTGGAAGTATTTCCTCTGAACTATTTCAAACATGCACCGGGTTTCGACAAGGAGATGCGCTATAAAGCTACTTCTTCAATCTTGTACTGGAGCAGATAGTGCGCAGGGCAGCAGTCAACACGGAAGGTACTATCTTTAACAGGTCCGTTCAGCTGCTGGGGTATGCGGACGATATTGACATCATCGGTTGCTACCAGCGTGCCGTGATAGATAGAGGGCGGATGGAGGAGAAGATACAACCGCGAACTCTATGAGCTGTACCAAGATGTGGATGTAGTCCAAAAATCCAAAACAAGTCGGCTACATTGGCTCTGCCACATCGAGCGAATGGACAATAATGCTCCAGCTAAGAGGATCTTCGAGTTCCAGCCCCCAGGTTGGAAAAGACAAGGAAGACCGAACTTCCGTTTCAAAGACCAAGCCATCGCGGATGTCAAAGCACTCCAAGGTAAACTTTTGATCGTTCAAAGAAAAACATAGTGATGCCATTTGCCTACGACATGGTTTTCAAAACCTCTGTATCCAAAACGATTTTACTACTGTTCAAAGTTCAAAAGATTTGAGAACAAGATCAGGAACTTGTATAAAGCAGATAGGCGCTGTTTCTATTCTATGTAGCGTGTCTGGTTTATAGTAGTAAAGAGCGTCGGTTAGTTGTTCGGCAGCTCGCTGGGTGTTTAAAGTCCGTTTATTCGATGTTTTGATCTGAGTGTTTTTGTCCGTTTTTATTTAAGTAAGATCCATAACAGTAATTTCGTAATTGGAAACGACTTGCAATGCTCTATAGAACGTAAATGCGTTATTTAGTTTAATCAATCCAATTTTCAATAAAAAAATTCTCGCCGCCACCACCTATCCATAGATAACTCTACAGGATATTGCCTTTCAAATGTCATACCCTAATCCCGCCTTATCTAATTTTTGTTGGCCAATGTTTACTTTAACAGTCAGCCCAAAACTGCGCCGTGTCACTCCATGCATTGTTGGATCCATGTGCAATTCAGGGTCAATAGTAGCACCTCTCCACCGTCTCTTTAGTCCGCGAAATGCTAATGAATTCATTGGGAACACACGAATAACAACTCGTGCTGAAAACAAAAATAGATAAGCCCTGTAGGGACTAGTCGGCTTATCCGCTTACCGGCCTCTGCCGCAGTTGATAACTTTTAAATTTATGTCGCATCATGCACTCCTGAGTCGAAACCTTCGTTGCCGTAAATAAACAAACTCGGAGCCGTTTGGCTTTTATGTGGACAACAGCGATACTCTCCTACTAATCCCGTGGATGCGACTACCTCCAACATAGTACACGTGTTATCGGTATGCAAATATACCATGAAGTCTGAAGGGAAGACTGCTTGGTTGGTTACCTGAGTTTCCCGGCAGCCATCGTTGGCGATAAGGTTCGATAGGAAGAGAACAAAAATGCTGATATCCAGCTTGTATCTGTTTAACTCATTGAAGGCGGTTAAATGTACACGGTCAGTGGGATATGAAAGTCAACACAATGCGCTCGGAATGCACGAACGCTTTTTAATGATAGGAATACATGCTCGTGTAGTACAGTACGGAGCAAAAAAATAAAATCACATTGAATTGTTTAGGAAAAATATCTGTTTCGGGTGTTTTTTTTTTTTTTAATTAATATGGGCTGGCTTTTTCTTCCACCAAAATGGAGCAGTTTATTACTGCTAGCCAAGAAGAATAATATCAGCGATAAGATAATGTCACCAGTTCGTGATTAAGCCTTAAAAATGAAACTTTACAAATGTAGTTCGTAGTATACGGATCAAGGGACATTAGAACTGACTACTGATCAAGTTTTATCGCAGAAAGACTCATCTAAAAGGATATGTGTGTCATCGATGTTGATAGACTGTTTCGTTTGGTGTCCTCTACTCTTGAAAAGAAGATAAGTGACCCAGCTGGTGTATTGAAATTGATTGGAGTTAATTGACTCTTCCAATTCTGTATAGTGTAGGTGGCTGAGATTCGAACACTCAGATTTTAGAGGTATTTGAGAGAATAGTCAATATATGATTCAACTCATTCTCTAGTCACTCTTCTGTAGCTTGTAAAAGGTTGGTGGCAACATACGAGACACACGTTTAATAGTAACGCTCTTACTCTTGATTTCGATCACACTTTTCTATTGTGTGTGGGTCAGCGGGGCAACTTCTTAGATGAAATTAACGGTCCAGCTGCCTTCAGTCTCGCACTCTAAGGTGATAAAGATCTTCTTTCATTTGCGAGTGTCAATTTAGATACGGTCGACCTCTTTGCGCTCTTTTTGGGAATAAGACTCCTTGGCCAAGTGGTCTGGCGTTCATGCAATCACTATGAATAAGCTATCCCAAGCATTGGATTCCTTATATAGTCAGGGATATAGCACGGACAGTGAAAATGGTCTCCTTTCCAGTACCTTTCTAGATTCTCAGTATGGACTGCGACTATACTTCTGATTGTCCATGTTAATCTTTACCCCGTCGTGCTCCTTTTATTCGCTTTCATAGTAAATTTTTCTAAGCCTGTGCTCTTTGCTTCTTTTCCACTTAGAGCGCTCTTCACAGAGCTCCAATGGGGCACTCGTTCGTTATCAGAACCTTAACACCAAAATCTTGGTACAGAAAACATAATCGTTAAATATGACAAGGTATCATAGAGGGAACAGTTTCAACCAATCGACCTCCCGTCCGCTCCCGATTCGGTGAAAAGAGTACTAAAAATAGCTAAATTCAGACGTTAAACCTAATGTATGTGGTTAGCGATGCTAGGTACATATGCGGCGTCATGAATGCGGAAACGTTTTACTTACTTGGTTACTTTAATGTCACTTCAATCTAGAGTGGACCAAGGGCATAGCTGAGATGGATCTCCAGATGCTTCCAGTGCCGAAGGTGAGGTGGTTATCTGCTGTGCTGTTCCTCTAGTTTGGAGTTGCCAACTTTCTGTGCCGGGACGCCTGTGTCCATGCGCTCAAAGTGAAGTCAAGATGTTCGGTTTTTTTCTTACCAGATGTCCGATCAAAACTAATCTCAATCTGAATTCATGCAAACGAACTAAGACTTAAGCCTTCGGGAGCCATTTCATTAATTTTTAGTGTAAGTGTTCGAGCTGCTGTGCCATAGGCAGGACTAGGATGATCAGTGCTCTGCATGAAGCCTATTTGATTGCTCGGGAGATAACCTCACAACTGAGTTGTCATCTAATCACAAAAAAGCAGGGGCAGGGATTAGCAAGACAAATTATTCGCATAAGTTCCGTGCTGATGTCGTTGTTGGAGTTGATAGCTAAGCCGAGGTATATACCACCTAAAAATTGATAGCTACCTATCGTGAAGACCCATCTAAGATCAGCATTAAGCTAAAGATTTGATTTATGTCGGACTTTCTAGACTAAAGTCAAACTGACAAGACTGTTTGCGTGATGTCCTAGGCTTCGACATAAAACATCGGGCAGAATTTTGTGAGTAATATTGACAAGACGTAACATATTTCCCTTTAGTTGGTGAAGTTCATGGAATCTCGCTTCTTTAAGGTCGGGATAACTATGGTTTCATTTGTAGCACCAGCAATCAGCGTCTCCCGTTTTAAACGGCTGTAGTTAATTCACCGGGCTTAATAGCTTGTAGGAAATTGCTGTCCTGACTTCATCTTTGACGGGTGGACGGAAATGTTGTCTCTTTTTGTTCAGGTTGAATATTTCATTCTGGCTGACGCGACGGGATGAAAATGGCGGTCCTACTACGAGCCTTTCATCCTCTTCCTCGCAAATTTCTGTACACACTGGGCAGCTTTGAAAGGGTTTTTTATAATTTTTGTTTTGGTAAAATTGTTAAGTCTCCTTCTTCTAGTAGAAGACCTATCGCTTTTTAAGCAAACGCCTTATATTTTTTACAGTTTTTCATGCACATGCTGGCCTGACCATCTCAGCGCATTTTGTAGACGTCTCTGGCTTTAGAATATTTTTATCAAAAACCGTGCATTGTTGTCCCATTTTCATTGTGCCGTCTTGGATAGTGGTTTGTCCCTATCTGAGGTTCTTAGTTGTTTCACAACAGTGGAGCTATGCCCAAAGCCTTTAAGTGTAGTTTGTCAAGATAGCTAAAGATAGTGGTGACTGCTGAAGGCATTTTTGGTTCTGCCGGCCAGTCATCTTAAACTGAGGATAAATGCATTGCTATTTGATGGCTCAATTGAACACATATCAGTACGTAGAACAGGTAAGTAATGCAATCAATCGTACAAACCTTGTAAGCTTATTCCACAATACAAGCGAGCCAGGTAATTAATTATGTTTCCAATGTAAGCCCTAAGTTCTTTACTCTAAAACCATTAATTCCAATGATTTTCAAAATTTCGGAAAGATTTAATTGCAAGTGTTGCTAATTTCGGGACGAGTATTATAAATGTGTTTATATTAGTCCACGCTTTTCCCTAGTAACTGTTGGATACGGATAAAAGCAAACGTCTCCAATGGCTGGTGTTGTTGCGATTGACTTAAACCATTGCATTCCAGGGTGACATGGTAACTACGAGTATAACTACGTAGGCAGGGATTGGTATTATCAGATACTTCACTGTTATTGAACCATAAAATGTCCCCGGGCTTAGGGGATCTCGGAATTTGGTTCATGTTCATAAAGATGAACATTTTTCGACTTTATTTCAGATGTTGGGGAACAGCGAAGCAGTTTTTGTCGGTTTTAAGAGTTAAGGTGCTAGTGCTGTTGTTATTGACAATTCTTAAGTGTATTGATGGAATTGGGAATCGGACCTCTACAACAGCTATGCGCGGGGAATAGATATGAATCGACCTGAAAAAAATAGGGCTATAACCTTTAGCGTTTGGGTATTGAGAGTATAAAAATTACTGATGCTTTGGGGGGGTTTAATGCTTTTGAGCCTGGCAACTGCTACGAGTGGCGATCAGACAAAATAGCCCCCACCGCAGTTGAGGAGACTTCTAGTTTTTGGGAGATCGAAAATAATTGTATTTTTGTTCTTTCACAAGGAAAGGTTGCGCTAAAATTCCCGTTATCTGTTTTAGGCGGTTGATTTGCTTGCAGCAACTACACATGAAGGCAATAATGCTGAAAATGACTCTGAGGAATCACTATTCAACCTGGAAAAGTTTGAAAATACTTTCAGCGCAGAATGTCGAAATATGTTTTCTGTTAAATGTGCAGCTCACACCTTGCAATTGGTGGTAAAAGGCTTTCTGGGCAAAGGCAACATTACTTCAGTTGTTGAAAAAGCGAGACAAGTGGTGAAAACTTTAAGAACGCCGAAGTGCAGGTAAGTTTCCAACAGCGAACCAATTTTAAAAACATTCTCAATTTTATTTTAAATCTAAAACTCAGTCTTCGAATTATAAACAAGGCTATTAACTTCCGCATCAAAACTGGCGATGGCGATGGCGCGACAGTTAGCTCATTGGACTATCACGCAGAGAGTCTAGGTTCGATTCCTGGCTGGGTCACCAACAATTTTTCAAATTGCCATCGTCCTTTCGGCGGGCAATGGCAAACTCCCGAAAGTAAAAATTGCCTACGAAAAAGCTTCTAAGGAGTGCCGTTCGGACTCAGCGATAAGCCGTAGGCCTCTCTCAGATGTGACAAAAATGACAACATGAGCAACACAAATGAGTGTCAAGAAGCTAGGCCATGGCCCATACTGGACTGCCAGCGCCAGAGTGTTTTTTTTTGGATGGCAACGATTAGTATAAGGCATCGTAGAAGTAGCTTATTCCGACAGGTGGTGGTTCTTTAAATAACGAGAATGAGCTTCTGCAGCCGAATGTCTTGCAGCTCTGCTAATAAGCCCTACTTCACGCCTCCCCGTGGCGCCATCTGGGAATCTCACTAGAGTTTCCGAACTGAAGTGGACCACGTGCAGCTGAGCAACTAGCGGAGGCCCTAGACTGCTGCAAAGCAGACATAACCGCCATTCAAGAAATGCGATGGGATGGGCCGGACAAAAAGAAGATAAAAAAATGTGATATCTACTACGGGAATTGCTATCGACGGCAAAAGCAGCGCTTATTTGGATGCGGATTTGCTGTCTGAGGCAGACTTAGAAAAGAAGTCCTGAACTTCCGGCATGTGAGCGAGCGCCTCGTAGCAATCCGCATCAAGGCTAAATTCGCCAAGATTAGCCTTATATGCGCACATGCCCCCACAGAGGAGAAAGGTGACGACACCAAGGATGCCTTCTATGAGCTCCTTAACAAGACCTACAGCAATGCCCTAGCTATGACATCAAAATTGTCCTCGGTGATTTTAATGCAAAGCTAGCAAGAGTGGATATCTTTGTCGTGGCTAGCACGCGGTTCCCACATCTCGATATACACAAGGGGACTTGGAGAACTCCTGATGAATCAACAGTCAAACAGATTGATCACATTGCGATAGACGCAAGACACTCCTCCAGTATTATGAAGTCCATACGTTCCGAGGAGCCACCATCCACTCGGATCATAACCTTGTTGTAACTAAGGTACGTTTGCGTACCTTGGATGGAACCTCAGCATCGTTTGTCCGATTCTCAAGAAAGGAAACCCTCTGAACTGCGCCAACTACAGAGGCATCAGTCGCCTTAACATCGCATATAAGATCTTATCCGCCGTATTGTGTGAACGCCTGAATCCGTTCGTCAACAACCTGATAGGTTCATATCAGTGTGGTTGGAGGCCAGGAAAGTCCACCATCGACCAAATATTCACACCACGGCAGATCTGGGAGAAAACCCATAAGCTAGTTTTGGTATCCCTACCAAACTCATCCGTCTGTGCAAGATGACGATGGAGAATGCACGCTGCTCCACCAAGGTCGGTAAACACCTCACCGAGACCTTTGATGTCAAAAAAGGATTTAGACAAGGCGATGCGCTGTCATGCGATTTTTACAATATCGTACTTGAAAGAATAGTGCAAAACTCACGAGCAAACGCAAGAGGCACTATCTTTCAAAAGTCCGCCCAACTACTCGCATACGCCGACGATATTGACATAATCGGGAGAAAACAGCGTGATGTCAGTGGCACTTTCGCGAGTATTGAGACGGAAGCGGCGAAAATGGGTTTAGCGATCAATGAGGGCAAGACCAAGTATATGCTGTCAAGCAAAAAGAACAACCAACACCGACGTCTCGGGCAGAACGTCATCCTCGACATACATAACTTTTAAGGACTTTGTCTACCTAGGCTCCGCTATAAATACAGACAACGACACCAGCGCTGAGATCAAGCGAAGAATAACTCTTGCCAACAGCTGTTTCTTTGGGCTATGAAGGCAATTGAGTAGCAAAGCCCTCTCTCGCACAACAAAAGTCATCCTTCATAAGACCGTAAAAGACAATGGATGAGGTTGCTTCGAGAGAAAAATTCTTTGGACCATCTTCGGTCTCGTCTGCATTGACGGTGAGTAGAGGAAGAGATACAACGACGAACGTCTTCGAATCCGCTCCCGAGGGACAGCGCAGTAGAGTAAGGCCAAGACTCAGGTGGCGTACGCAAGTGGAAGGGGAGCCTGCGAAACTGGAGGCAGCTAGCCAGGGCTGGAGAAGCTTGTTGACCCCAGGCCCAGGTCCAATGTTTAAACTAGGCACACCTTCCTTGGATGTTCCAACGAGGTGGATCTCTGCATTGACAATGATAGAGAAACTCTTCAAATACAGGGAAATTTGCATTGAATACCTGAATCAACCATTGTTAGATCAAGAATGGGATCAATTGAATGACTTACTAGGTATTTTGAGTCCCCTTCGTGAAACGACACTTAAATTGCAGCGTGAGCAGCTGGTAATGGGCGACTCTTACAAAACTTGGTTTGAGTTTGAGCTGAAGTTAAAGTTAGAATGTTTTAACACGGAGTCATCATCTACTGTTTCGAATTGTATAAGGATGAGAGAGCCACGTCCTCAACAAATATTCCAAATATTTTTGGATCAACGCTTTCGACGTTTGCTCCCACCAAATAAAAAGGAAGAAGCGAGAGTTCACTTTAAGAAGTTGGCGACACAATTAAATGCATTGAAACATGTTTGGGGGCGCCGACAATAAACTTTGCTATATACCTCATTTTGTTCTCTTTCAGATCAATTTACATCTTCCTCAAGCAACGCTGTTTCCTTCAGAAAGTAATGTGTTCATTGACGAAATGTCAAATACTAGCACTTCCTCAGTAGTTCGTCAGACTTTACGAAGATCGGAAGTTGACTCGTCGTCAGAGGATGAAACGTCAAATCCAAGTGTATATTCAAAATCACTATTGGAAACCTTCGCCGAAATCGACACCTACCGGAAGCGAAGGGTTGATGTCGATAACAACCTTCTGCAATACTCGGACGAGAAAAAATATACATTCCCACAACTGGCACACATTATTCATGCCGCTCCAGCAACTCAAGTTAGAGTCGAGCTAGCATTCTCTGCATTGAGACTGGTACTAAGTGATCTTAGATGTAACCTCTCAGACCAATCATTGCGGTCGCTTATGATTGTAAAATTAAACAATAAATCCTAATTTTAATTTCTTACCCTACAAACCACTTAGAAATGTATCCATTACATCTAAAATACGATATGTATCATGGTAACGATAACCGAAAAATAAAATTTCTTTCGATAATGGTTATTGTATCATTAAATTCCAGGAGGTTAGATGAATTTTTTCTGGAGAATTTTCTTGTAGACATTGATGAGGAGTATAGTGCTGTTGACCTGAGTATCAAAGGTATTGAAGGAGAGGGATGCCAATGCGTATCCCGTGAAATTAAGTCTTCCCGACAGGTGTTCATGAAAACCACAAGACGTTCTGTCCGAATAACAATTTGTGCCAAAAACGAAGGCAAGATGAACAATCGAAGCGAAACTTCCCATTGAAACCAATTAAGGAGGAACGAGTTTAAAGGAAGTTATCTCTTGACATCATAGTTCAGTTTGAAAACTACTTTGTGGGATAATTTCAAAGGAAAATATACAACCTGACCCTTAATCCCAGGTTCAAGTGTGCATCAATTTTTTTCCCAAAGAAAATTGTCGATAATAGACAAGGTTAGACATCGAACATAGTTAAATGAGTCTCAGGTCCACCCAACCACAATCCAAACAAAAGGAAGGTTCCCTCTTCTTTTCATTGATTTAAAAGTGGAAAACAAAGTCTCACAATCTACTGAACTGCAAGCTATTGAATTCAAAATACCATAAAACCAATTCCTCTTGTGGTACATCAATATGATAGCCCCGAGTAAATTATGTCAACAAGTTTAGCCTCCTTGAAAACTCTTCATGGCAGTCAGGTTGAAGCTATTATCCGCACACAAATGCAAACACTTTAGAAATACTCGTTACCCACCCCCCAAATCAATATCCGTTCACACTGTGTAAATGTTGCTTTCAGCTTATAGCTACTTCTGTATGCCAAAGCCAAGTAGCTCCTTGCTTATAAGTGCCATACAACGTTTGACTTACGTCCGTAACCCATATTTACAGCAAAGTTCATCGCACGACATATATATAAAAACCTCATCATATACAATACTCGTATATATGCACTTCTGTGGCACTGTATGCAGTTCAGAAGCGCAATTCCAGTACTGCACTCTACCCATAACTAACCTATGAGGAGTATTTTCCTGAATTATTATTGCGATACTACGAGTATGATACGAATAAGACCCCTCACTCACTTTTTTATTATCCTTACAGAACAGAAAAGGGCACTCATAATTGATCACTGGAACCTTATGACGTACCGTACGAACTCATATGTGTGACAGTTTTAAAAATAAAACCACCATCAGAACCTAATGACTTATAGAACAGACAAGCAGAACTCTGTTGACCGCAACAAGATAAGGCCGACACAGAACTCGTTCACTCGACTTTAAAATTGGTTCACGGAATTATTGCCCATTGTCCAGGAAGGAAATTGGCGGCCGTGTCCCACAGAGGAACCAATTCCTCATGGTCTACATAGGCATTTGCTCGTTGGTCATTAATTGTATGTTCACAGCAACTCGTAGCTTTATACGAGTAGTTATACTCGACAATGGGTACGTTAACCCTTATGAGATGATTTCCTGTAAGGACCTCCCTTTGGTAATGTACGAGTAGTTCTTGGATTTTTGAATTACAAAAATTTCTTGCAGAAGCGTTCGATTTTCTGTAAAACCTTTTCCACCATTCACGCACAATTCCGCTTTAGTCAGCGCATAATTTACTTACGTGTCAAGCAAATCCAATTATCCTGGCGCGGTATGGTGTGATGTGTGGTGTACGCGCGTGCTATGAACACATGCGTTACATGTCATCCTGCGAATCATCTTACCATATATACAACTCATACAATTGTTTACAGTATCACCTGAAAGAAACCATCTCCGGATTTTTTTTTTTATCGTAAAGGACCAAGCCTTCTAATGGGGAATCTACTTTATTTATTGCAAAGTGAAATAGCTTAAGTAGATCAATTCAGAATGTTGATGCCTGACAATATTTTCCGAATAATGAGCTCCGCGGTTTCTACGAGTATTGATCACTGATTAACTTTGGAACCTACACAAGGCCATGAACCAGTCAATGTGTGTTCCTCTTATTGAAATCCGTAATCCGTAAGCTGTATAAAAAGAAAATGAGAATAAGTGATAAGACCGAGCTCTTGCAGCCTGATAAGAACATAGGACGCAGGCTCACATGGAGTTTTGCTACTACGTGCAATCATCATGCTTACACTAAGTTTGTTGTTGGGCTCTCAAAAAACTCAACCGTCAATGGAGATACTAAGCTGAGAACGTCCTAACGCAAGTCTGAAACCTGTGAAACACTGCCCAGATTTTTGCCCCCCCAGTTTGTATCTACTTTAAATGGCGCTACAGTCCGGTGTGGACCTGGGCCTCAGTCAACAAGCGTCTCCATTCGGCTCGATCCCTGGCTAGCTGCCTCCAGTTTCGCACGTTCAGTTGGCTGAGGTCCCCTTCCACTTGCGTGCGCCACCTGAGTCTTGACCTTCCTCTACTGTGCATAACAGTAGATCCGTCCATATCCGAGGCTTGTTGATGCTTCGTAACATATGCTTTTTTTTTAAATGGCCAGGCAGTTATCCCGGCGGCACAAACCCCAACCTGAAGGACCAGTTCCATACTTAATGCCCCTAGGACGAGGGGTCGTTAAGATCAAAGTCAGTCACACGTTCCGGGATGTGAGCGCTGCCGTTGGCCCTTATAGGGCTCGTTCGCCAGCATCTCTTTTCCTGACTAAGTCTTGAAAATCTTTACCGGCCTGATCTACAAATATATCGGAGTAGCCCGGATAAGGTCTTGTTTTGTTTTTCCGACACTAATCCTGATTTATGGCGCAGGAAACTCGCCATTTGTTCCCTTCACTTCGCCACCTCCAATGAGATTCCCAGATGGTGCCACGGGGAGGAGTGAAGCAGGGCTTATTAGCAGAGCTGCAAGATGTTCGACTGCAGAGGCTCATTCTCGTTATTTAAGGAACCAGCACCTGTCGGAAGATGCTACTTCTACGAGGCTTAATACTAATCGTTGCCATCAAGTTCAAGTTCATAGAACCGAAATAAGACTCAGCGAATTCAACAATTCAACTGCGCCCAGAGAAGCATTGCATTCTGAAACTAGCTCCAGATTGCAAATCGTAAGAGAAGTAAGCAAGATATCAACTCAATATGGCAGTCGTTACAGACTCAAATACATCGCCCCTACATTTTTTAAAAGATCTTCTTCCAACTTAGTCAAGTTTGAAACCATCTGAGGATCAGATTACATTCTTTTCAAACTCAGATTTTGGCCGAAGTCATTCCTTGGCAATGAAATGGTTGCTTTGGCACCAACTTTGACCAGCGTCATTATAATTTCAGTGTGGGTGCTAAGAAGAACTCTTTAACTTTAAAAGGAAGATGGCTTTGGCAGCCCATGAAATGAATACTCAAGGGAGATAGATTTATTAGTGAACCTAAAACAGAGTCCTTCTCACCGACCGAGTTATGTTGTCCAGAATAAGCAGCAGTGACGTATGTTCGCCTTATTTAACCAGACAATGGACTCATAGGGTATAATCGGCCTTACCACAGCTTGGTGACAGGTCTCATACTTTGATAAAGGTTCCTTAGCCCTGCTTAGAAGTTTGTTTTCGAGGATAAAACCCAAATATTTACCTTCTTCGGAGAATAAGATAGTGTGTGAAGCTCTTGAGCACTAGACGAGTCGGACCAGTCGGCTTTCGCTTTGCTGTATAAAGAAAAATTTCACTTTTGGGTGGATCGACTGAAAGCCCATTTATAGTGCACCAATCGTCAACTACGTTAACGGCTGCCTTCGCTTAAGAGCAGACTGTCGTTAGGCAGAAACCGACAAGGCAGTACAGGTACAACATTTGCATATACTTGAGCATAATTGTTAAGACTATTGAGAGCGGTAAGCAGGGACTTCACCAATATGAATCATAACAGTGGAGACAGGACGTTTCCTGTGGGTCCTATACATCTGCATTGCTTTCAGAACTACCCGCATACCAGTTTCCGTCAAAAGTTTCGTTGTCTTAAGCAAATTTAGTGCTGATTTAAATGTGCAACGCATTCTTATTAGCGTCGAGTGCATGTACTCGTGCACCAGATTTGGAGTCGTGGTTTTGTAGTATTTTCTGCCTACTAACGCATGTAGCAACTTGAAGATGAAGTGTTAAATTAAAACGCAGCGTCATTCAGACCATAGTTATTAAAAATTATTCGAATCACAAGTTTTGCTCGCTGTAGTATCGATTTAATTTGTACATTGTTTGCGGGACGGGCCGAACCTAACATTGTTTTGGATCTTTTTTGTGTACGTTTCAACACCTTGGTCGATTTCGATGGGTGTGGTGTTAGTTTAGCTGGAAAAGTGTCCTTTGGAAAAGTTAGAATATTATTTTATCGAGAATTTGACAGCCTTGATTCAAGTGATAGTGTTTTGGCTTCCAAATCGGACGGCTCGGCGTGAAAGATATTCATTTTTAGACAAAAACAATTGCTATCCACGAAAAACATAATACGTGTTACAGCATTTTAAGAGCATTTACACCCTCTAGATTATTAAGTTTAAGAAAAGAATAAAAGCATTTGCAACAAATCACGTGCACTGCAATGCCCCGGATTTTTCAGATTTTAGGATTGCTAGCAACCATGGTTATGAAGCCTGGAATGAGGGAGAATATTATTTCTTTCGTAACAGAAATACTTGATTTACTAGTGAAACCATATATCCTACCATTGTTTGACCATGGCCCCTGGATAAGTCCTATAGCGATGTTCTTTTCAGCACAACTAAAGGTGCCCGAGGCACCCATAATCCGATGCAGGATTGCCCGCAGCACTAAGAGGATGATGAGGAATGAAAATTTTGGTTTTCGTACTCTGTAGAGCCTGCTTCCACCTCTACGTCGTCGTGCGGCACTCTGTTAAGAGCGACCAAGATATTTTATCTCTCGGGCTTTTGTTGATTTGCTCTGTGTTTGTCTGCCTACTTCAGCCAACTTTAGCCAAAATCGCTTCTGGTAGGTGGATTTGTTAGTTCTGACTAAAGTGCCGTACTATACCGTTCTTGTTGACGTTGAGGGTACAGTTTCTCATTTAGCTCGTATTCGTAATTTAATTTCCCTATGCGGAATACTGCTACCTATCCCGGTACTTTGTGGAATGATATGCCGTTTCGGAAGGCCTTCCTCAACGGCAAGCATCACCTCTAATCCACATTTCTCATTTAGCTGGGCGAAGATGTTCTTCATCCACTCAGCAGTGGAAGCGTCTGTACAGATGATCAAAAGCCATCTGGATTTGAAAGTTGTGCCGCGGAAGGCTAATATCCATGATCCTCTCTTATGTCTGAATCATTTGTTTATTTGTACGAGCTCTGCGATCGAGGTTGACCCGTACAACTCCAGTCTGACCGAACTCGCTGTATTGCTATACGAGGCTTTGTCGACGATAGTGCTCCCGGTGGGAACTCTTTTCGCTTTGGATTGGGGAGGGGTGTTGTCCACGGGTCGCGTATGCTTCACCTCGCGATCCTTTTCTGTCACTTGTTCTTTTGCATAAATGCTGGCTTGGAGCCGTTTTTTAGCGCACGCTTGAGCATTCATTGTTTTTTTGGCGTGAAAAAAACGTACTTAGGCTCAGTTATTGCTACTTTGCTAGAGGTCTCGGGTACGTCTATCTTATCGAGCTGCATTTCATCCTATAAGAAACTGTTGCTCAAAGTGCTGGTTTCCGATACGGAGTCGCTAGGTAGAATTTTTTTCAAGGTCCCCCATCTCTGTCTCAGTGCTTTATGATTCTGCCTCATTGGCAGATGTCATGTCGGCATTGACAGGGTGTGTTTAAACATCCCTACTTGATGATGCGCACTACCTCATAGACCTCGGAGCTAACAAAGCCCTGTCTTCCCAACTCAATATCAATATATTGACTTTAAGAAAGGTAATCAATAGCTTTTCTACATAGAGCTCTAGAGGCCGATGGTCGATTTTAAAGTTTCGGGATAGCTAATCCAGGTCTTCCTACAACTTTGTGTGATAAGTTCAAACTAGTCTGGAAACGTCGTGGGCATGAACGACAAGGCCAAGAACGTCTTAAAATGTTGGCCTTCAGATTAACCTGTTGTTGCCCTTTTTCGTAAGTTGTTTAATATTTCGAGGAAATGGTTGAGGCCTTTCCAAAATATCACTTTCAGATCCTCTTCGTGCGGAGTATATACATACGTTAAGAAGTGTGACTCGTCTAAGTGGGAGTCTTATACAGCTGATGATTAAGAGTTCCATTGACTCCGCAGATATAAAGGAAAGATGCTTATTAGAAGGTAACAAGCTCCGTCTGAAAGATAGTGGCATTTAGATTAAGTACAATTGAGTTCTAGATCTTACCACTCCTGCTCGGACAATCAGTTTACCAGATTCGTGAATCATCATTCAGTCATATAGGATTGGATCCGTTCCACCCTTGTAAGAAGTGGACCAAGTACCTGTTTAAAAGCCTGAGGGTGGAGTCAAAACAGGTTAGATTTCGAATTTCGTTAGAGTTGGTTTCTGTTTTTCTACTCGAAGCAGAGTTAGGTCCGAAAACATTTCCGCTGATAGGGTGTGTAATGTATCCACACGCAAGCTTTTAACTTCTGAAAGCCGTTGATTTGGCTGCAGTTTCTTGTTCATTTGATATCTGCGTGTTTTTATTATTTAGGCCTTGTAAATGGCCCTTGTGATCCAGGGTTCTTGTAGTAGCACTCGTTTGGTAATACTACCGCCAAACCTCATGCTAAACTCCGCCACTGTTGTTTTAGCATGTTAGAGATTCACCCGTAGGCACCTTACTGGTAACATTGTTCCTTCTTATGAGCTCCACGACATTCATTAGTTTGACCACTTCCTTGACGTTCGCAGCCATCTGACTCAGGGCGTTCGGGTTATCCCCCCAAAACCGTAGCTGACTTTACTTTTCGTACCTTTTGATGTAACTTCGGATTTTGGTTCCCGTATAGGGCCAACATCACAGCCCTAATTCACCCGTTTTAGGGGCACACACTTTCTACATTTAGGTCTTTATTGTGCCTATCTAAAATGCGCGGAACTACATGATTATCAAAGTGATAGCAATGCTTGTGGAATAAGAGAAGTACCCCATTACAGCCTGTGAAAGAGGAATTTTGAACCCCTTTGCGGCCCATAGTGAAACACCTTCCAACGGCGAGACATTTACATTGGTAGCTCTCCTTAGCAGGGCAAGATATCTTGCTTTGTAGACAGAACAAAAGAAGCCCGGTTTTGTTACCAGCTAATCGTCGGGTGTTGTTTTGTCTAGTATGACATTTAAGATACAATATATTTGGGCAGTGGTTATGGTCGCAAAAACATGGTTACTTGCCGGTTTCTGAAAGAGGCACATCTCAGCGGTGTGCTTGGATGTAGGAGGCTTGCCGTTCTTTTTCCACTTCTTAGTAGCCTTTTAAAAGTTGCCTTCCCTATCTAGTCGGTTTTGCTGAGCTTGGGCGTACTACTTCTCTACTTAAGACTTAAGAGAACCTACTTTTCCGCCCGGCTAGTCATGACAATACCCAGGTATTGTTCCTAGTGCTTCAGACGTACTTTAGACTGAAAAATAGTAACGGCGCAGAGTCCCTGAAGCCCGAAGCATCGTCGTTCCTCCAACTTAACTATCAGCTGTTACCTGTTTGAACTCTGTATGCCCTTCGTAGGTTTCTGATTGTGCTTCAGTACAAAACAAGCAGGCCATTTGCTTAGAAAACTTACTAATTTGATCGAAAAAACAGGTCAACTCACATCATGTCAGCCTTCATTTGTATTTCTCTCCTTTTTTTAAACTTTGAATATACAGGAACGTAAATTCCTACTTGTCGTGCCCATTGTCAACTCCAATGACTGCCGTTACTCAGGATATCTCTATTCTGCCATGTCACACACAAACAAATAGCAACACTCAACTACGTATCCTTACAATGTTAAACGTACAAACATACATACAAGAGTTTCACGTGTGTGGGTTTATTTGAACGCCGTCGTACTCTGCGATAAGCCAACCCCAGGACGGTGATAAATTAAGACACTTTGGCGCCCCTGTTCGTCAGCACATTTGCCAGGTTGCTTGTGTCACACGACTGTCTCTGTGATTTATTGAATTTGTTTGTAGGGATTTAAGTCTTTGCCTTTCCCCCGTTCTACGAAACTCTGCATGAAAAAATAACATCGGAAGGTTGACACCTCTTTAACCCGTTTAGACACACTTTTATATCTTGGATAATGCTGATGGTTAAACATTTTTCATCTACCCCAGCACTTTTCCTTTAAAATTCAAGAATCATCTCAGAAGGACGAAACTAAGTGTGTACCTACCCAAACGAGCCGAAACTGGGATACGAAAACCTCATCTCTTTGATAAAACTAATTTGACAATATCACCTGTCAGCCAGAAGTAGAAAAACCATTCGCACTGCAAGGTGTTATACTATATGTATACATATTTTTTTTTAATTAATTGGAAAACGGAAAATTGGGGATGAATTGCAGCTCTCAGACATTGCAACAAGCCATCAAAACACCACGAAGAGATAGCCACAAAATACAATTACATCAGGGGATGCTCGGATAAAAACGATTTCCATTTCCGTAATTGAGTTCCATTCGAGTGGTTAATCCACCGCAGTAGCAAAGCAAGATAATTGGCTTCGAAGCTGGACGCCGTTGGGCATTATTTTGAAAATAATTAACTTTGGCTAAACAATTAAGGACGGCGCTAATTGGATGCCTGATGGAGTTCTTTCTTCCTGTGGCGTGGCATGGTAGTGAGGCAAATTACATAAATGAAATAAAAACTCTAAGTTCCCTTTAAGGCTTTAAACTTTGTTCAGAGATGACCAGAGGATTTGCCATGTAGCGGCTGGAAACGACTAGAAATTTTGAAATAGTTTGAATGGTAAAGAAGTCGTGGAATTTAAATTACTCGTAGAACCCTTAAGAGCTTTAAATGCGGTTCCTGAAAGTCTTCGAAGCAGTTGGTTGGTTGGTTGGTAGGGATGAGGGATTGCGTCGTAATGTGAATAATTTTTGGAACTGCTGTGCGATATTTTGTGGGAAAACATGTACTCGTGTAACGAGAGAGATTACTAAATGAATGACGCTTGTGCCATTTATCTAATTAGATTCTGAAGGTCGGGGAGAATCGCAAGGTCCATTGATTTTTGATACTATTACGTACATATGTAGATGGAGCTACAGTTCGAGGTTAACCTAGATCTCCACTACAAAGAGTCGGTGGTTGCTTCGGTCTTTAACTTATTGCCACTCAATATTGGTTCTGGTCCCTTTCTACGTATGTGCTCCAGCTAACGCCGTGTGTTCCTTTATTGTGTTGTCTCTGTGAACTAGATTCGAAGACTCTGAGGGCCATAACATTGGCGGCTACTTGCTCTCCAGCTCAGGCAAATGATGTGGAGTTTTCTGACAAGCTCGATGTGGCAGTATAGTTCGTTGTTAAATCTCTTTCTCCAAAGTCCGTCAAAGCAAAAGGGACCGAACATCTTAGAAAGAATTTTTCTCGCTTATACTTCATCGCTATACTAGTAAGGTATTACTGGGATGGAAACGTTCTTATGTCGGGTTTTCCTTGAGGGGGACTTGACAACTTTGAATTTAATTTTTGAACGCACTCTTTCACTAATCATCAAACTGTCACTGTCAATTTATTCAGTAAACTCAACATTTTCACCATGGTAAAGTACACGAACGTGCAACGTCGGTTGAAGTGTCGAAAATATCGCTGCCGTTCAGCTGTCCGTAGCAAACGATCCACCGATCACCGATTACTTTTGGCCCGAATTGGAAGATATGGACTTGGACGACATGTGGTTTTAACAGGATGGTGCCACAAGCCACACAGCACACGTTACAATCGATTTATTGAAGAGTAAGTATGGTGAGCGTGTTATCTCAAGAAATGGGCCAGTCGATGACATTTCGGGCGGAATGGAAGTAACTTGACCTAAAAAAATGTGTCAGCTGTCTAGAGAATATGGCCAATAACTTCTTGCACGCAGTGTTGGGGCTTAGAGCTCCAAAGTTTGCGCAGTTGAGAGAGTCTGCTTCTTTGTGAATGGAAAATGATGCCATTTATCAGACATACATACTTCTGACCATGCTTAGGAAATGAATGCTTTTCGTAAAGGCACTTGCAGCAGATTTTTGTATACCTCAGCTGATAAGCCTCCCGGGTCCGAAAGCAGTTCTCTCGCGTTTAGGCCCAGATATTGCCATATTCACTTCTTTTTGTTCAAATGAACCAAGTTTTGCCAATCGGCATCCAAATTGATGGTCTATTCTGCTTGCCAGTGGCATGCTGGTCATTTTCGGCGTTATACTCGAACAGTCTACTGAAGAAGAGGATGTTGCTCCTGTCTCTTCTACTCGTAGAACTTACGAACGGCTTTCAATGTTCTTTGCTGCGCTACTTCGTGTCAACGTTTCTTGTTAATTGCAACGGATTGGCGGCATTCTTCTGAAATGTAAATATTTTTTGGTGGCGGTGGGGTGAAATCCAGCACATCAGTTGCGACGTCACTTATAATACGTTGCCAGCATTGTTACTGATCTTCGGTACTAGATGTTGGTAGTCGGAGCACGAGTTCTTCAGAGATTTCGGGATACGCATTTGACAGAGATTGTAGCGGTCTCTTTCGATCGCAGCTTTTTCACGCTGAATGTTCTCACAATAGTTCTTCTTTGTTGTGGCTCTTGGTAATTCCGCATTCGTACCTTCAGTGCAATAAGCCAGAAATCTAATTCTTGTTGGCTTCCCAAAATAACACGGGCAACTGTTGGCTGACAGAGCAGAAGGATGACCTTACGAGAGGCTGCTATACGAGCTCCTAGACAAAACGTACGAGCTATGCTCTAAATATGACGACCTCAGAGATTTCATTGCCAGACATTTCTTTGGAAATACGGTTGAAAACTAAAGCATAGAAATGGACACAGGCTTATTAATTTGGCAGTGGAACGCCCACCATGTTACTATAGCCACTACACAGTTAATATTCATAAAGGAACCATTCTGATTCTGACACCGTCAACCCAATTGATCATGTTTTGTTCGACTCTCTGCACTCCGTAGTATCTTGGATGTTTGAATATTCTGAGCAACTAACATAGACTCGAATACAACTTTTAGCCAAGTTACGGATACGGAGGGAGCCTCTGATGTACTGAGTTTCAATCCACCTCAAGAAAGTAACCGCCAGAGGATGCACAGGGCGGAAAATATCTAGAGGGACTCACGGGTTATAAAGCATAAATATGAGAAGGACATGGGCTCCTCAAAAGAAAAATAGGGACCATGAGAAATCTCAGAATAGGACCACATGTGATTTCTGCAACATCGTTCTTGAAGGATTAGTCGGAACTCGGAAGTCAACTCTAGAAGCATCATTTTTCAAAAGCTATTCAGTTAGGCGCATGCGCAGGTGACAGTGACATAATGGGAAGAATATTGCGAGTTGTCAATATATTGTTTGCGACTACTAAAGTAGAAGCGGCAAAGGGAATAGATAATAGCCCGAGGAAGCCAAATCGGGCGAATACGGTGGATGCGACAGCAATTGGAGCCGTAAGTCATTGATTTTAGCCGTCGATGCGATGCTCTTATATGCCGGCGCATTGTCTTGCAAAAACACAATTTTTTTTCGCTTCATGTGAGGCCGTTTTGCAGCGATTTCGGCCTTCAATCGCTCCAATAATGAACAGTAATCCTCGCTGTTGATGGTTTTTTCCTTTTTCGAGGTAGTCCACGAACAGTATGCCATGACAATCCCAGAAAACCGACCCATTGAGTCTCTCTCGGCCGCTTCGGAGCACTCGTGCCAGCTTCAGTCCATTTCATACGCAAAAAATTGCCCAAAATATGGCCCTATAGTATTTATCCAACTTTTCTTTTGTTTCCTTCGCCATTTTGCCTCTCAAAAAATAATGTTTTATGAGAGAACGAAAATCGTTTTTGTCCATACCCAACATGATGCCAAACACGTCAACAACAATCAGCTGTCAAAACAAAACTAAGGACAGTATCGCACTGAAATTTGGCATGTCTGTCTAAATATGAACGGACTTCAAGGCACTATAACCTCTTTTGCAGTAGCAGCGCATTCTGGCGGTCAAGGAGGTTACTTTTCACCCTAGCTAGTACAATAAGTTAATCAAGAGGTAATCAAGTAGTAACAGCCCTTTTCGAGCAATCAAAGTGTCTTTCTGCTAGGTCCCCCTTTATGGTGCAGAAGCTTGGATACTTACGTAAACAGATAAAATGTTCTCCAGAAAGGCACGTCAGCCAAGGTGGTAGAGAGTTCGTTTTTTCTGAAATTTTGTATCTTCATAAGCAAATCCCAATTGAGGCGGAAAAATGTTTGACTTACAATAAAATAGTCATCTCTGACGTCTCTCTTAGTTGGCCATGGTCTCTTTGCTACGTGGTCTACGAGTCTTTTATGAAGAGATTGATCTAAATTGCAAATAGCAAATTGACTTAAAATAATACGTTCACATTTAAGGTATGATTTATTCGTTTTATAAAGACATATACTCGGAAATTAATCTTAAAGTCACATCTACAGATATTCTGTTTACTGTTGCCCGGGATCATCTCAGTTCCTTTTATAGACAAAAGAAAAAGGGAAAAGATGTACCCTGGGGGTCAAAATTCAATTAATTTTCTTCTTTAGAATAATCGTAGTCCTCTTCCTTATTCCAATTTAAAGTTTTTATCCTCCTCCTGAATGACAGGATTTCTCAAAAGGTACAAACCATTGAACCGTTTTTAACTCCTTCTCTTCCTTTGTGGGTAGTGCACATGCAGCTTAGCAAATTTAAACAAACAGATACGAGTACCCAAAGTCCATTTATGTACATATCGTATGTTCAATCGTAATTCCAAGAAAGGATGTTCCATAAATGAAGGCGCACGTTTTAGGGTCCCCGCAGGCAAATGTATACGTTAGTAACTACCAAGGATGTCGGAAAAGATTGATCTTCTTCTCCGAGTCCATTGACTCTGTCCATTTTGTCCACCCTGTCCGGTTTGCTTTTGTCGTCCTTTTTATTGAAAGCAATTCTCTCGCCATTACCAGGGTTTTATGGCATCAGCACAAGGACAACCGGATGAATCTTAAGTCAAAGTGTTGCTATCCACATCCATATCCTTTTCCGTTCGTAAAATTGAAAACATCTGCCCAAATTGAGGACCAAATGAATTTATTTCTCCCTTAAACCAATTTTTTTTCTTTTTTCTCTCTATCTGACGTTTTGGGAAGGATACCATCCCACTTTGTGTGAACAGGGACACCTCGAACTCATCCTTCTGATTGATTGCTAAATATTTTGATTGAATTTCGTCACAAACACGAGTTATTCTAGTCTGTTTAAGGACTTCCGCTCCTACACGTGTGTACTCGTATTTGTATACACGTATCGATATCCATTCGAACACCTTCCATCTCATATGTCAGAGGACAGGACGAATACTTTTGCGAATACGAGTACCTTTGAACATAGGGTGGGGGAGTGGGGGGTACAGGCACTTGTTAGTACTGTGGGTTTGGATATGGATTTTCATGAGGGTGCTCTTGGCTGAAGTTGGAGTTGGTGCTTTCTCTTGTTCAAGTCTTAAGGTGAAGGATTGCTGTTTGCCAAAAGGATTTACACACTTTGTAGGGATAATAATTTGATACGTGAAGACTTTCGAGATCCACACGAGTACGAGTGGGAATACTTCAAAAAAGACGTGAGTGCGCGTACATGCTGTTGTGTATCTTTGCGCTGATGTTTGTTGTCTATGACCCATGTCAGTGTGGGAAAACAACTAGAACGAGGGCACCTTACCAACGCTGTCATATTGAAAGGGGCCAGAGACGTGTTTAATTTTAAGATTCAAGTCAGGTTTTATTCGCCGCGCTTCTGATATGTAATCACGCAAAGCAGTGCGGGTACGAGTGCTGGTTATTGGTGTGGGTGAGACTGAGGGTGCGGGCCACCGCGTATCCGTACTGTATAGTATAGTTGAGTACTTTTCCTTTTTGTCTGTCGATTTGCATATTTTCCTTTAGTTAGATGAATTGGGCTGTGGCAGCAGCAGTTGCGGCTTGCCACTGTGATAAGGAAAAGGAAATTGAAAATTTTCAAACGTCGTGCTAGCAAATTACGAGCTAGCTGGAGTGGATTGGATTTGGGAAAACTTTTCAGATGAATGGATGCCTTATTGGAATATGAGATATTACTTAATCGAGATGTTTTATTTTATTAGTGCTCTACTTATCGTTTAAAGTATCTTAAACATCGGGGAAATCGTTTTTGATAAATTCGGCAGCATCTGTTTTCAAGAATATTGAAAGAGCTCCTATCAGGGGAGTGGTAGAGTGATAATGGTGTGTCTATGGGTCTTTTTGCTACTTAAAAACGAAAAATTGATGGCAAAAATGGATTGTGAAGGCACAGAAACTGTCGCATTTAAAGTGGCTCAAGCCATAAAAAAGGATTGCGCGTCCCGAATCGTGAGAATTTTTGTTTTCTACTGACGAAATATTCAATTGTATCTTATTGCTTGCTAACAGCTTTCGAATTCGCATGTTAAGTTCCTCACCACCTGTGGGTACCGCCTGAAGTGGAGTCTTCTTCCGCTGCGTTTTCCTCAGCGACAGATACTGAAACTCTCTAAACCGAAGCGCTAATACCCAAAAGCTGCACCAGGCATCTAAACCGATGAATTCTTACTCCTTTAGCTAAATTTATCCCACTTTAATGCAATATTTGCGCCTCCGTACCTATTTTCTTAGAAAAAAATTCATTCCTCTCTGCCCTATTAGGAGAACTGCGACGGTTGGTGTCTCAAGATCATTGATCACTGAGGTGAAACTATATTTACGGAGAAGCTTAGCTAGCCAAAGTCCTTCAGTACCTTGAAGTTTTCTCCCATTATTGCAACATTTTATCCTAGTCGTTGATTTTAAATATCATTTCCTTTTCGATCAGAGCCATTTTCGACGCCTTCGCTTGAATATTTACGAAATCCTAACAAACAGCTCGTCATGTTGTTCTGGTAGGTCCTATGTTATTCGCGTATTCAAGTCGTTGTACAATAAATGCTCGATATTGACGAAATCACTTTAGAGTGGACCGATCGCCATGTCAAAAGTCTTTTCCACATCAAAGGTCTTACTAAGTTAGGATGCGTTACAGTCCAAAGTGGACCTGACTCTCAACTAATAAGCCTATCTAGCACGATTTCTCGTCAGCTGGTTTCAACGCAGTTGTTTAAGTTGGTTGAGGTTCCCTTCCACTTGAATAAGTCACCTTAGATCAGGTCGTCATCTTTTCTGCCGTTATACTTACTTTACTTACTTAAGGTGGCGCTACAGTCCGGGGTGGACCTGGGCCTCAGTCAACAAGCTTCTCCAGCCAGCTCGATCTCTGGCTAGCTGTCTCCAGTTTCGCACGCTAAGTTGGCTGAGGTCCTCTTCCACTTGCGTGCGCCCCCTGAGTCTTGGCCTTCCTCTACTGCGCTGTCCCTCGGGGGCGGATTCGAAGACTTTTCGGACCGGAGCATTGGTGTCCATGCGATCTACATTACCCAGCCATCTCAGTCTTTGGATCTTCACTCTTCTGGCTAGGTCGCTGTCGCTGTACAGTCCATACAGTTCGTCGTTGTATCTCCTCCTCCACTCACCGTCAATGCAGACGGGACCGAAGATCGCCCGAAGAATTTTTCTCTTGAAGCAACCAAGAACACCCTCATCCATTTTTGATAATGTCCATGCCTCTGCGCCATAGAGCAGAACCGGGATTATTAAAGTCTTATAAAGGGTGACTTCTGTTGTCCGAGAGAGGGCTTTCCTACTCAATTGCCTTCTTAACCCAAAGAAACAGCGGTTGGCAAGAGTTATTCTTCGCTTGATCTCAGCGCTGGTGTCGTTATCTGTATTTATAGCGGAGCCTAGGTAGACAAAGTCCTTCACTACCTCAAAGTTATATCTGTCGAGGGTGACGTTCTGCCCGAGATGTCGGTGTTGGGTGCCCTTTTTGCTTGACAGCATATACTTGGTCTTGCCCTCATTGACCGCTAAACCCATTTCCGCCGCTTCCGTCTCAATACTCGCGAAAGCGCCACTGACATCACGCTGCTTTCTCCCGATTATGTCAATATCGGCGGCGTACGCGAGTAGTAAGACGGACTTTTGAAAGATAGTGCCTCTTGTGTTTACTCGTGAGTTTTGTACTATTCTTTCAAGTACGATGTTGAAAAAATCGCATGACAGCGCATCGCCTTGTCTAAATCCTTTCTGGACAACAAAGGTCTCGGTGAGATCTTTACCGACCTTGATGGAGCAGCGTGCATTCTCCATCGTCATCCAGCACAGACGGACGAGTTTGGCAGGGATGCCAAAACTAGACATTGCTCTATATAGCTCGTCTCTATAGATGCTGTCATACGCGGCCTTAAAATCGATGAATGAGTGGTGTGTATCGATCTGAAGCTCATGGGTCTTCTCCAAGATCTGCCGGAGTGTGAATATCTGGTCGATGGTGGACTTTCCTGGCCTGAAGCCACACTGATATGGACCTATCAGGTTGTTGACGAACGGCTTTAGGCGTTCACAAAATACGGCGGATAAGAATTTATAAGCGATGTTAAGGAGACTGATGCCTCTGTAGTTGGCGCAGTTCAGAGGGTCTCCTTTCTTGAGAATTGGACAAACAATGTTGAGGTTCCATTCATCGGGCATACTTTCGTCCGACCATATTTTACATATGAGTTGGTGTATGCTCCTTACCAAGTTATCGCCTGCCGCTTTGAAGAGCTCGGCGGTCAGGCCGTCCGCTCCAGCAGCTTTGTTGGACATCAGCTTAGATATTGCTATATTCACTTCATCCAGGTCGGGTGGACGGACAGGTAGACGCTGCCTGACAGCTGTATTTGGTCCGTCATCGCCGTTATACAGTCTGCAAAAATGATCTTTCCAAATCCTCAGCATCGACTGCGATTCTACTACGATGTTCCCTTGTTCATCTCTACAGGCTTCGGTCTGGGTTTTGTATCCGTGAAAGGATTTGCCAATCTCTTGCAATTGTAAACGCTGGACGTTAAGCTTGTCTTTCAGCTGTTTGGGATAACCGCAACCGTACCTCAGCTACAAGAAGGTAGGCGTCCGAGTCGATATTGACTCTTTGGAACGTTCAGACATCCATAATACTGGAAGAGTGTGTTACGTTGTTAACAATGTGGTCAATTGGAATGATGGTGGATTGTTCAGAAGTTCCGCAGGTCCCCTTGTGAACCTTGGGAACCGCGTGCTAGCTACGACAATGTTTCACCCCTCGCAAAGTCGATAAGCTTAATTAGCCTGGAGATGGTGTCGTGCAGGCTACATCCACAGTATACCGATGATGCCCTCTATTCCTAGCTTTGAATCAAGTCCCCCAAGACAATTTTAATGTCATGGATAGGGCATTGCTCGTTGATCTTGTCCAAGAAGTAGATGCTTTCTCTGCTGTCGACGTCTTTCTCCTCTGTTCCGAAACTTTCGTGCTCGTATCCAGGCAGTAACCTCAGTGGCACATCCTCCAACCACGAGGGCGAGTTCCTTTTTAAATAACCCTAAGACATGGGGTCGGTTCGACCGAGGCCAGTAACCCGTTCGAGAATGTAAGCGCTGGCGTTGATCCATTTCAAAAAGAAGCAAGAAAACTCTTACTTGGATTTGAAATTGAAGGGAGATCCAGACAAAGAGACTTTAGTATGTTGAATGTAAGCGCAGCCTTATAAACCTGATTTGCGTAATTGCTAGAAGGCATATCCTTGAGTGAACGTAATCTCAATGCCAAATCGAAATTATTTGAAAACGAACGACAGCGAGAGCTGACCAACAGGCAAAAATAGCAGCGCTATAAACAGGACAACAGATAAATTCCCCAGATGGAATCAACGGTGGAAACAATCCCGAAACAAATAAGAACTTATCCGGGCTACTCCGACATATTTGAACCTCAGGCCGGTAAGGAGAGACTAAGTCAGAGGCTTGGAAAAGAGATGATGTCGAACGGGCCATGTTGACAACCCATGCAAACGAATTAAGGACAAAAAACTTCGGAAATTCTCGTGGAATGTTAGGTCCCTTAACAGGCCACGAGTAGGCGAACAACTAGCGAAAGCCTTAGACTGCTGTAAAGCAGAAATGCGATGGAAGAGGCCGGACAAAACAAGTATGAAAAACTGCGACATCTCCTATGGCGATTGCTATCGACAGCAAAACCAGTGCAGGCTAAACATTAGCCTGATATGCGCGCATGCACGAACAAGACCTACGAGCAATGCCCTAGCTACGACATAAAAATTAGCCTCGGCGATATTAATGCAAAGCTAGGACGAAAGGGCATCTTTGGTGGAACGATCGGGAAATATAGCCTGCACAACACCACCTCCGATAACGGATTTAGGCTTATCGACTTTGCGGCAGGACGAAACATTGTCGTAGCTAGCACTCGGTTCCCCCATCTCGATATTCACAAGGGGACTTGGAGAACTCCTCCAGTATTATGGATGTCTGAATGTTCCGAGGAGTCAACATCGACTCGGACCACTACCTTGTTGTAGCTACAATCGCAAGAGATCGCCAAATTCTTTTCCGATTGAGTCTCCCTTAATCTCTTAAGAGGTCCCTTGCCGCCAGCATCAAGCATCGAAGACCTGTGGCAGCACTGCCAGAAGGCCTTCAGAGATGCCCACGAGCTCTATGAGCAGATGAGCAGAGACGAACACCGGCTTCTCAGGAGGAAGAGGAAAGAGCGTGAGAAGCGCGCGATCGGGGAAATTGAGAGATGCTACTCCAGAAATGAGCTTCGGAAATTTTTCCGAAAGGTATGCCACGGACACAAACCCCGAAACGAAGCCTGTAGAGATGAACAAGGGAACATCGTAGTAGAATCGCAGTCGATGCTGAGGATTTGGAAAGATCAAGCAGACTGTATAACGGCGATGACGGACCAAATACAGCTGTCAGGCAGCGTCTACCTGTCCGTCCACCCGACCTGGATGAAGTGAATATAGCAATATCTAAGCTGATGTCCAACAAAGCTGCTGGAGCGGACGGCCTGACCGCCGAGCTCTTCAAAGCGGCAGGCGATAACTTGGTAAGGAGCATACACCAACTCATATGTAAAATATGGTCGGACGAAAGTATGCCCGATGAATGGAACCTCAACATTGTTTGTCCAATTCTCAAGAAAGGAGACCCTCTGAACTGCGCCAACTACAGAGGCATCAGTCTCCTTAACATCGCTTATAAATTCTTATCCGCCGTATTTTGTGAACGCCTAAAGCCGTTCGTCAACAACCTGATAGGTCCATATCAGTGTGGCTTCAGGCCAGGAAAGTCCACCATCGACCAGATATTCACACTCCGGCAGATCTTGGAGAAGACCCATGAGCTTCAGATCGATACACACCACTCATTCATCGATTTTAAGGCCGCGTATGACAGCATCTATAGAGACGAGCTATATAGAGCAATGTCTAGTTTTGGCATCCCTGCCAAACTCGTCCGTCTGTGCTGGATGACGATGGAGAATGCACGCTGCTCCATCAAGGTCGGTAAAGATCTCACCGAGACCTTTGATGTCCAGAAAGGATTTAGACAAGGCGATGCGCTGTCATGCGATTTTTTCAACATCGTACTTGAAAGAATAGTGCAAAACTCACGAGCTAACACAAGAGGCACTATCTTTCGAAAGTCCGTCCAACTACTCGCATACGCCGACGATATTGACATAATCAGGAGAAAGCAGCGTGATGTCAAAGGCATGGACATTATCAAAAATGGATGAGGGTGCTCTTGGCTGTTTCGAGAGTAAAGTATTTCGAGTGATTTTTGTGTCTGCATTGACGGTGAGTGTGGGGGGGGGGGGGGGAGATACAACGACGAACTTAATGGACTGTTCAGCGACATAGACCTAGCCAGAAGAGTGAACACCAATGCTCCGGTCCGAAAAGTCTTCGAATCCGCCCACGAGGGACAACGCAGTAGGGAAAGACCGAGACTCAGATGGGGCACGCAAGTGGAAGGGGACCTCAGTCAACTTAGCGTGCGAAACTGAAGGCAGCTAGCACAAGATCGAACTAGCTGGAGACGTTTGTTGATTAAGGGCCAGGTCCAACCCGGACTGTAGTGCCACCTAAAGTAAGTACGTAAGTAACGATATTAGCGCAAGAATCAGATGCAGAACTATTCTTGCGAATTGTTGTTTCCTTGGGTAACAGAGTTCTCTCTCGTAAGGCCAAATTGGTTTTATGCAGCCTTTATCTACAAAGTCATGGCTATCAGCGTAAATGCTTGAAACTTTTCGAAAGTGGAAGTTCAACCACGAGCCAATCGGGCTGAAAAAAGTCATGAATCCATAGCTCCGTCCAAAAGAGTTCTCAAATAGAGAGGATGATCTTATCTGAAGTGATGCGCGCAAGTGAAAGAAGACCTCATCTAACTTGTAGTTCGGCACTTGAGGCATATAAATAGAATTAAGTATCGCTAGAGAGATTACCCGAATGGTGTAAAAGCCATCCATTAGAAGATTCGATCCCAACTATACATACTTCTACCTCGTGAGCTTAAACTTATGCCGATGATCCCCACCCAAATATGTGATTGCTTTAGAAAAGCTGCCCTAATATATGAACAAAGTTTTTGGAAATTTAAGCTTAACTAACGTTCTACAAGAACACACATTTATATAAAGTAAGTCGGCTTGAAGGTACCTTTTGCGAATGATAACTTTGCTCAGGGTGCTCGATTTATTGTGGTATATGGTGCTCTGTATCAATTACCTTTCATCTGACAAAGTGTCATTACAAAGTTCCAACTTGATAGCTGTGTTAAGCTTCTTCCAATAAATTTGTTCCTGAATGTGAAAACCCTGCGATTCTGATGAATGCATATCAATGAATGCTGGACACTAATCAGCCTACAATTTCAAGTGATTCAAACTTTAGTTAAGCAAAGTTGTCAGGGCAACCCAATGAACCCTTTCAATGTATTTCCCTAATCTATATTGGCTTAAGGAACTTTTTTTTACCATTCAAGTAGTCGTTTTAAAATAATTCTCGTATCCCTCATTAGAATACAAATTTCGGCCATGGCAACTTAAAGACCAACCCCCAACTCACTTTGCAATGATTCCACCTGACCTTTTTTTTGTATCATAGATAAACTTCAATATTTGCTCCATAGACCTGAATAATTTGGTTCTTTTTAAATCATTTGGTCTTAAGCAGTGTTATTTTCTTTTTCATCCTTTTCAACAGATGAGTACGAAGAAAATCCCATTTCTCTGTTCAAATATTCCAGCACACAAAAACCCAGATCCTTGAAAAGCAATTTCACGAAGCAGTGGCTGTTTAAAATAATCTCCTCGTGTCGGTGAATTTTTTTTTCCTTATTTTTTCCAAAATTTTAAAGTTCTCATTCTCCTGCCGGGTTGAAGAATGGTGGAGCTCATGAATTGAAAATAAAATAAACAGTCCTGTTACCGGATTTAAAAGGTCCTGAATGCCTGACGATATGAATAGACCGAGTTCTATTCATTCGCCTACCGAAAGCAATCCGTCATTGGAAATTAGCATAAAACCACCACCTCTCTATCTGAGTGTGTGTGTCTGAGGGTGTATCCGCAAACAATAGCAATAAAATCCTTGCATTCAGGATTTTATGGTTAAGGCACATTCGCAAGCCAAAACCACCATTCACTGTGGTTTTGGCTTAGATGCCTGATGCAGCCAGAATTGGGAAATAAAGCCATTCTGCAAGGGTTGCCGATGATTAGATGGAAAAGTTGCAAGAGAAATCGTCTCAAGACAAAAGAGGGTTCTCCTTGTTTTCCTACAAATGCTGCTTGATATACATATATGAATATATATATCTCAACGATATTTTGTACTCCGATCAGTTTACGATATTAAACATGGAACGGTTCTGCAAAAATGCGAGACGATCATGTCGAAATAAAGCAGGCACACATCGCTAAAATAACACTTTCTACAATTTTCAGCGGGCTGGAAAGTAGTGGAAAATTAAAGCCAAACGCTTCGATTACCGACTCGTATAGGTTCAGAGATTGCTGTCCTGCTCGGCTCATTCTTGACGGGCGAAGACTCGTTTTTCTGTAGGAAAAGTCTTACTTACTGTGATGGAGCCGAACACGGCACGATCCTAGCGGAGCTACTGCCAGGCAATCCAATTTTAATGGATGAAATTCGTTCCTTGGTCGATTTTGACATTCCGTGTGATATAACATATCCAGAGAGGGGGGACTGCATTGCAATTTTCACAAATGGTCCGAAAAGAAAGGAAGGAATAGGTTCTGGTATCTTAAGAGTGTCTATAGGAATACAGGACGCAAGCAGTGTCTTCCAATCAGAGGTTCTGACTCTATTCAGGCCTAGTAAGCTAATGTAGATGAGATCGATGTCCGCAACAGATAACTCTCTCTACATCGACAGTCAAGTCGCATTTAAGCCAATGCAATCGACCAACATCAACTCTGATAATGTCGCACGACGCTTAAAGCCTTAAGCATTCGGAACCGGGTGAGACTATGCTCGGTGCCAGGATATTGCGGTATGCAGAGAAATGAACAAGCGAATTAGCTTGCAAAAAGAGGAGAGCTACCCGATAATGGTGAAGTTGCCAACATCAAACCACCTCTCTGCATGGTAAGGGGCACTGTCGAGGAAAAAACCATAAAGACTGCTAGCGAAATGTGGTCGAATCTGGAAGGACATAAAGTATCCAAGGCTCTACGGCCACCTCTTGATGGTAAGGGATCAATAAAATTAAACAAGGATAAGCTAAGGACAATAATAGGAAACCTGACAGGACACTGTCACCTGCTGAAACACGCAAATAGACTCAAATTGTCAGATACGAACATTTGCAGATTCTGCGGTGATCTGCAGTCGGTTGAGGTCTTATCACAGATACTGCGTCAATGCGACGTAGTCAAAGGAAATTCTTAGGAAAATACTTTTTTGAAATAGGATGTTGTACCAGGGAGATTTTATAGGTTCAACAGGGATCGTGATGGTCCGTGGATGGAGCTTAAGCTTGGGGGTGGTTCTGAGCCTATGCTATCATAATTCTCCTTCATCCCTGTTTTCTCAGTCAGTAGCATGAAGTTGACTGAAGTTCATTTACACTTGCTTGTGCGACCTACGATGAAGCTGTCCTCGACTTCGTTGTCCTCTAGATAGAAATCAAAAACTTTCTGGGCATGGAGGCTGGTGTCCATGGTGACCAGCACCAATCGGCATGTACTGGTGTTGTTTCCGGTCAAGCAGACTGAAAATAGACAAACTGCAAACACTTATACAGAACCTGAAACAAATTAATGTATTTCAAATTGAGTTTTTTTTGAAGAGGAGAAACACCAGAAACAAATTTTAATTTGTTTGCCCTATTAACAGGTTTATGTATCCCTCCATGTCCTTAAAGGCACATTTCATTCCATTTATACGTCTGTAACTTAGTAATGGCACACCCGATTTGAATTACCTGGTTAGTGCATTGATTGAACAATAACAAGTGGAACAGAAGAAAAAGGGGTAAAATAGTAGAAGGCTATCAGGGCATTTAATATGATACTGCCATAGGGAGAGTATATACTGTCCATCGCAGCTATCACGAGTGTTTCTTCTTAAGACTACTTCTTCATGAAGTGATAGGTCCCACCTCATTTCTATCTCTACGGACTGTAGATACTTACATTTGTGACACTTACCGAGATGCTTGCCTTAAACGAAGCTTACTAGAAGACGACGAACATTGGAATGCAATTTTGTCAGAGGCATCATCGCTGCAAACAGCAAAACAACTTCGGTGTCTTTTCGCTATCCTACTTATATCGTGCGAAATTAGTAAGCCTTTGGCTCTATGGATGAAATTCAGGTATGATTTTGCGGAAGATTTTAAGCACCAACTTCAAGTACGAAATCCTCAAATGGAAACTCGGGCGGAAAGTTTGCGTCCATTTGGTCTTCCTCAAACTAACAGAATAATAATAATCAAAATACTGAGCTATTCCGGGAGACTTCTTACGACATCGATGGTCTCACTCGGTACATTATGGAAAATGAGTCAAAGTTGTTACCAGACCAAAGAAATATATATTCTACTGTATTTAATAAAGTTGCCAATCAAATGGGAGGTATATATTAGCTTGACGCTTCAGGCGGCACAGGGAAAACGTTTGTCACAAAGCTTTTACTCACTAAAGTACGACTAGAGAAAGGAATAGCTTTAGCTGTGGCTTCATCCGGCATTGCTGCTACGCTACTTCCTGGGGGTCGAACAGCTCACTCTGTTTTTAAACTTCCATTAAATCTAGCCGCTAATGATTCACCTGTTTGTAATATCAGCAAATCGTCTCGAATGGCTCCGGTCCTTAAGCGGTGTAAGCTTATAGTTTGGGATGAATGTACAATGGCCCATAGAAAAGCGTTTGAAGCCATTAACAGAACACTGCAAGACATATTAGATTGCAAGTCTCTGATGGGAGGTATAACTATTGTATTGTCGGGAGACTTTAGACAAACGCTTTCAGTCATCCCAAAAGGAATCAAAACAGATGAAATCAAAGCGTGCCTTAAGTTTTTTTTCCTGTGGTACCATGTTTAAACAATGAAACTTGGGGATCAATTATCAGGCCACTTTGCTCAAAAATTAATTAAACTTGGTGAAGGAAAGATGACCCTTGATAGAGATGGTAATTTATGTCCTGATCAAGTCGGTACTGTGGTGCAGTCATAGATGTCACAATCATAGATGGCTATGCGAAAGAGCTATTCTTGCACCAAGAAATATCACTGTTAACAACATCAATAGTCAACTCCTGAATATGATACCTGGAAACTGGCATACTTACATATCGATTGACTCTGTGGTCGATCTATCGGAATCTGTTAACTATCCAACTGAATTTCTAAATTCATTAGAGCCACCAGGCTTACCCCCCCATCGACTGCAGTTAAAAGTTGGAGTTTCAATCATGCTTTTGCGAAACCTAGATCAACCTCGCCTTTGTAATGGGACAAGACTTGTGGTTAGAACATTAATACATCACGTTATCGAAGCAACAATTCTTACTAGCTGTGGCGAAGGAGGAGACGTTGTTCTACCACGTAATTCGTCTGATACCATCAGTCACACTATTGCACCTCAAAAGGCTAAAATTCCCAATTCGGCTGAGTTTTGCCACTTCTATTAATAAATCTCAAGGACAAACTCTAGCTGTTGCTGGTTTACAACTAGAGGAGCCTTGCTTTTCCCATGACCACCTATATGTAGGATGTTCAAGAGTTGGTAGTCCAGATAACTTGTTCATTTATACCCCAACCGGAAAAACACTAAACATTGTATACACGGAAGTTTTTCGAATGTAATAAATAACTTCAACATTAATTACAGAATTGTCTTTTCTTATTTGATAGTAAATATATACTCTACACTTCTATGTTCACCTCGAACAAATGAGATGTCTATGTACGTGCATTACTGTTGCACAATGAATATTGTTATTTTTTTAGTAAGGAAAAATAATTGAAGAAGTTGCAGGTAAAAAGTTTTAATCAACGGGCAACGTATTATAGTTTTGGGTGTGGATGAACGTAGGCAGGTCAAATGTCTTGATATTTTAGAAAATTGATATTAAAGACCCAGCGAAGCGGGTAAAACCAGCTAGTTTATTTATATTTAGTTTGGCACTTACATAAAAACAGCCTCGGCATGCTTACGTCCAGAAGACATATTCTTCCGCCAACCCGTCCAATTGTTGTAAGATAAAACATCATCGTTCCACCTCTGGGTGTCTTTATAACGTTTTCGTTCCAATTACAAATCAATCTTCTTCGGATTGTCCAGAAACTTGTGGTAAATATTTATAACTATTGAGACACAGCTCATTTTCTAATTAAAACTATGGAACCAAGCTCTGAGCTGTAGAAAAACGGGGACGTAATCGCTTCTTACCTAGTTAAAGTGTGGCCTCGCTTGGACCTGGGACTTATGAGGGTAAGGTGAAAAGCTCTCGGCCTTACAATGGAAGACCAGAATTTTTAGTTAAAAAATGTTTTTTTTTCTGCATAATCTCCCTTGACTTCAATACACTTGGTGCAGCGTTTCTCTAACATCAGTATTTCTTTCAGGAAGTGCGAGTCTTAAAGGTTGTGAAAATATGTATTTATCTACAGTTCTCTCAACTTCTTCATTGGATGCGAAGAAGTTGGAAACAAATGAAAGTCTGAGTGTGTCAAATCAAGAGAATCACCAACACACGCCTGTGAACAGGTGCATTGTCCTGGTGAAAGATGATTTTTTTCTTCTTCAAGCCAGGCCTCTTCTCGTGAATTTTGGCATTCAGCTGGTCAAGAAGTTTGCAGTAATATTGGCTTATAATTGTGTTGCCCTTTTCAAGGTAATCAATAAGGATCCCTTTCACATTCCAAAACTGGCCGGCCGTGACCATTCCAGCAGATGCGATCGACTTCGCTTTTATAAGCGCTGAACCAGCGGCTTCCACCCACTGCTTCGTTGGCAGTTTTGTTTCTGGTGAGAAATCGCCGCACAAAATCGGCCGGATCCCTATTGCTGCGAAAATCGTTTGCGCCTATTATTTTGATTGGCATTTAGCAAATGCGGCACCCATCTTGCGCAGACCTTTCGCATCCTTAAGTTTTTGTGAAAGATGTTTCGTACCCTTTCATTGGATATCTACACAGCCTCAGCGGTCTCACTCACCTTCACTCGCCTATCGTCCAGCACAATATCATGAACTTTTTCGATGACTTCGGGTGTGGTTGCGGTTTTTGGATGTCTTTCAAGTGGGTCAACTTCGAGGGATGCAACCACTTTTGAAGTCATTTCCTGCTGATTCAAAAATAACTTTACCCTGTGATCAAATCTGGCCTCTATACATAAGACAGAATACTGTCTCAAAATGACTTCACCTGGTTAGGTGCTTCTTACTTCTCTGCATCTGTTAGGACCCGAAAATGTGTGATTAAACTGGTCAAGCTAATATTATCCAGGCAATTGGGACTTAATGACTCCCTAGTAATATCTCTTTCCCCAACCTTGTGGTTTTGTATTATTTCTTCAACGAAAAAGCTATCAGCAATTCGCCCCTCCAGCCCATTCACTATAAGTTTAAGTGACTCTTCGTGTTGCCGACCGTCACAAATGCCCTGAAAAATCGTATAAGCTCTTTGGTTCTCTGTGATTATAGCCTGCAGACATTTAAAATCAATGCACCTCGGTTTCTTTCTTTATTTCCTCAATTTTTCTTCATCTGGTCTGTTTGCAGGACATCAGGGTGAACATCCTCGCTTGGACGTGAGCTTATTTTTGTTTTGTTTTAGGTGGCGCTACAGTCCGGGGTGGACCTGGGCCTCAGTCAACAAGCTTCTCCAGCCAGCTCGATCCCTGGCTAGCTGCCTCCAGTTTCGCACGCTAAGTTGGCTGAGGTCCTCTTCCACTTGCGTGCGTCACCTGAGTCTTGGGCTTCCTCTACTGCGCTGTCCCTCGGGGGCGGATTCGAAGACTTTTCCGACTGGAGCATTGGTGTCCATGCGATCTACATGACCTAGCCATCTCAGTCTTTGGATCTTCACTCTTCTGGCTAGGTCCATGTCGCTGTACAGTCCATACAGTTCGTCGTTGTATCTCCTCCTCCACTCACCGTCAATGCAGACGGGACCGAAGATCGCCCGAAAAATTTTTCTCTCGAAGCAACCAAGAACACTCTCATCCATTTTTGATAATGTCCATGCCTCTGCGCTATAGAGCAGGACCGGGATTATTAAAGTCTTATAAAGGGTGACTTTTGTTGTCCGAGACAGGGCTTTGCTACTCAATTGTCTTCTTAACCCAAAGGAACAGCGGTTGGCAAGAGTTATTCTTCGCTTGATCTCAGCGCTGTTATCGTTGTCTGTATTAATAGCGGAGCCTAGGTAGACAAAGTCCTTAACTACCTCAAAGTTATATCTGTCGAGGGTGACGTTCTGTCCGAGATGTCGGTGTTGGTTGTACTTTTTGCTTGACAGCATATACTTGGTCTTGCCCTCATTGACCGCTAAACCCATTTTCGCCGCTTCCGTCTCAATACTCGCGTAAGCGCCACTGACATCACGCTGCTTTCTCCCGATTATGTCAATGTCGTCGGCGTATGCGAGTAGTTGGACGGACTTTTGAAAGATAGTGCCTCTTGTGTTTGCTCCTGAGTTTCGCTCTATTCTTGCATGACAGCGCATCGCCTTGTCTAAATCCTTTCTGGACATCAAAGGTCTCGGTCAGATCTTTACCGACCTTGATGGAGAATGCACGCTGCTCATGGACGGACGAGTTTGGCATTGATTCCAAAACTAGACATTGCTCTGTATAGCTCGTCTCTATAGATGCTGTCATACGCGGCCTTAAAATCGATGAATAGGTGGTTGGTATCGATCTGAAGCTCATGGGTCTTCTCCAAGATCTGCCGTAGTGTGAATATCTGATCGATGGTGGACTTTCCTGGCCTGAAGCCACACTGATATGAACCTATCAGGTTGTTGACGACGTTCACACAATACGGCGGAAAAGATCTTATATGCGATGTTAAGGAGACTGATGCCTCTGTAGTTGGCGCAGTTCAGAGGGTCTCCTTTCTTGAGAATTGGACAAACAATGCTGAGGTTCCATTCATCGGGCATACTTTCGCCCGACCATATTTTACAGATGAGTTGGTGTATGCTCCTTACCAAGTCATCGCCTGCCGCTTTGAAGAGCTCGGCAGTCAGGCCATCCGCTCCAGCAGCTCTGTTGGACTTAAGCTTCGATATGGCTATCTTCACTTCATCCATGTCGGGTGGACGGAATTGTTGGTCATCATCGTCCAGGTTGAAAGGTTGATTCTGCCTGACAGCGGTATTTGGTCCGTCATCGCCGTTATACAGTCTGCAGGAATTACCATTCCAAATCCTCAGCATCGACTGCGATTCTACTACGATGTTCCCTTGTTCATCTCTACAGGCTTCGTTTCGAGGTTTGTTTCCGCGGCATGTAATTTTTACCTTTTGGTAAAACTTCCGAACCTCATTCCTGGAGTAGCATCTCTCAATTTCCATGACAATGTTTCGCCCCGCCGCAAAGTCGATTAGCCTGAATCCGTTATCGGAGGTGGTGTTGTGCAGGCTATATTTTCCGATTGTTCCACCAAAGATACCCTCTCTTCCGAGCCTTGCATTTAAATCACCGAGGACAATTTTAATGTCATAGGTAGGGCATTGCTCGTAGGTCTTGTTCAGGAGCTCGTAGAAGGCATCCTTGGTGTCTTCATCTTTCTCCTCTGTGGGGGCATGCGCGCATATAAGGCTTATGTTGGCGAATTTAGCCTTGATGCGGATTGCTACGAGGCGCTCGCTCACATGCCGGAAGCTGAGGACTTCTTGTCTTAGTCTGCCTCCGACAACAAATCCGCATCCAAATAAGCGCTACTTTTGCCGTCGATAGCAATTGCCGTAGTAGATGTCGCAGTTTTTCATCTTCTTTTTGTCCGGCCCATCCCATCGCATTTCTTTGATGGCGGTTGTGTCTGCTTTGCAGCAGTCTAGGGCCTCCGCTAGTTGCTCGGCTGCACGTGGTCTATTAAGGGATCTAACATTCCACGTGCATATCCGAAGCTCATTGTCCTTAAATCATTTGCGTGGGTTGTGAACAGTAGATCCGTCCATATCCGAAGCTTGTTGATGCTTCGTAACTTAATCTTTTTTAAATGGCCGGGCAGTTACCCCGGCGGCACAACCCCCAACCTAGAGGACCAGTTCCATTTTGAGTGCCCCTAGGACGAGGGGTCGGTTACACCGAAGCCAGTTACCCGTTCCGGAATGTGAGCGCTGCCGTTGGCCCTTATCTCCACCACCATCTCTTTTCCAAGACCCTGACTAAGTCCTGGAAATCCTTTCCGGCCTAAGGTCCAAATATGTCGGAGTAGCCCGGATAAGGTCTTGTTTTGTTTTTCCGACACTAATCCTGGTTAATGCCACAGGAAACTCGCCATTTGCCCCCTTCACTTCGCAACCTCTAGTGAGATTCCCAGATGGCGCCACGGGGAGGCGTGAAGTAGGACTTATTAGCAGAGCTGCAAGATGTTCGGCTGCAGAGGCTCATTCTCGTCATTTAAGGAACCAGCACCTGTCGGAAGATGCTACTTCTACGAGGCCTTATACTAATAACCATACAGACCATGGAAGCTTCATTTTTAAAAATATATATTTTAAATTACCTAGGATCTCAATGCCGTTATGGAGCAGTTTTTTTCCCTTGTACGTTAAATGAAACACAATACTTGATTTCATCCATATATTTCGATTAATTATACGAGTATATTACATTTAGCAAGACTTGATTAAGTGAGACATGAGGAAGAAGTGTCTTCATGTTTTCGTATTCGTCAAGTAAGTTTTGTTTGATTGTGACGTTTTCGTTAGGTGTTAGACTAAGTGCATGCTTTTCGTTGAGTCTTAGGCTAAGTGCATACTTTACAAGTAGCTACTGTACCGCATTGTCTTCCCCGATCAAGCCAAGCAGTTAAAGAAGAATGTTGTTGCAACCATAACGACCTTTAAATCGTAAAAAAATCACGGATATCGAGTTAGAGTTTCTCGGCTCTTTTTAAGATCTGTCGTTTTTATTCAGCAGTCTTTCCAAATTTTTCGTGATGACATACTCGTTTCAACAACGTTATTAAATTTTAGAAATTTGGTTTAGGTATTGCTTTGTTGACGCCCAATATTATCTTTGAAAGATGCAGTGATACCGAGACGAATAAGAACCGTTCAGGAGAGTATCGAAGAAGATCCATATTCCGTCCACTTTCTGGAAATTCCTACGCCAAAATCTTTATTAAAAGACTTACGAGATCCTGCTCGAGCCAGAATTGAAGTCGAAGAACTATAGTTTGCGTCGAAACTTCGGTGATTGGGTTGAAAATCAACTGACATTGGATCCGCTTTTGAACGAAATCCTCAATAAACTGGCAGGAAAATGTATGGTGATGGAAATAGAAAGATGAGCTCAAACCAAAGCCTTGTATGTGTTTATTAAACGAAAAGGTTATACGAAAATTTGAGCCTTTGACTAGTGGCCAGCAGTCAAACACCACCGTTTGTCATGGTTTGGGCAGCTGTGCCGGCCCATAGGCTCTCACCGTTTGTGGTTTTGGATCGTGGAGTCCAAGTGAAAGGGTTTTGCAAGCCCTTTGAAGTATCGGGCAACCAAACATTTCAGTGAGAGAGAATGGACGTTTGACAAGATTCTATACCATCGCGCAAAGCAAAGATTCTATACCAAGAGTCCCTTACTTCATTTTGTCGACACAATAGCCTGCACAGTTACCAGATGAAAATCCACTTCCATAAGGGACAACTTACAGGCTAATGTCAGCACAAGAAAACATCTTACTGTAGAAATGCTCAAGAAAGCCTTCCTTGGAGACTAACATAGAAAAAAATTTCGAAGGATCACGTTTATGCAGCGTGAGCTTCTTCAGAGTTTTGGCATCCGGGATATATGAATTTCATTCTTGGCTACGACAAAGTTGTTAGTCGGGGTAATGTTGGTACTGAAGACCTTCTGACCTCCAGCATACTGGAGCGCTGCTATGCATCAACCGTTAATTGATCAATCTGATGGTTTTCATACGATTTTCAGTCTCCTTTGTGGATATTGAGATGTAAGAGTAGCTTAGCAATTCGCTCTGCCGCGAGGTGAGTTTGAAATCGAGCACAAATTGAAGGTCGTTTTGAAAGCTAGTATCGGGCAGCCTTTGTTTTCCAAATGTGCCTCCAAAGTTGATTTTCTTCACTTGCTGTCTGACCACCTAGGATTTAATATCTGTAAATGAGGACAGGTCTGTTAGCCTATCATGAGGTGATGAATGTGATATGCACTGACGAGGTCTTTACTTACAAGTCAGATGTCACATAAGTGAGTTTCAATGGACTTTCTTACCAGAATTTCAGAGGCAAAGCTGGAAGGTCATTTGAGTACGATATTAGTGACAAAAGTGAGCAGCACAGAGTGACAGAAATTCGTTGAAGTCGTTTAAGTCTGTTTTGCTTCTTTGAAAACTTGGAAAACAGAATTATGGTGTTGTGATAGAATTGAACGAAATGGTTTATAGTTTTCAAGTGGTTCTAAAGCAATTTTTTCATATTCTGACACTTTCTTTACACTTACGAAATTACCTAAAATCGAATTGAGGTTATTTGAAATTGTCATTGGCAACACTTTTACGTTATTCACTAGACCGCGCTTTATGACTTCGTGGCCCATGGAATACATTGCAAGAAAAATGACAGAGGAATTTCCAAAAAAAAGGGAGAGAACGCCTCCAAACCGGAAGCCCATATTTCAGGGATTCACAGATTTGCCTGTGCCAGTACCAGTCCCAGTTCAATTGCCAGTGCCAGCGTCAGTTGTTTTGTTAGAGCCAGTTTTTAGCTTACAATTGCCACCCACTTGCAACGATACACATCGCCTTTGGCGTCATAAAATTCACCGAAATGGATACAAGCGTGCACGCCAAATAAATAACACAAAACGCGCCCCGATACTGCTCTCGGACACTTTAGGGGTCGAAGTTTTTATTTTTCTGTTTAATCTTGTTCTATTGCAGTCATGGGGTGGTGGACGAGGTCGCAGATGGAAGGGATAGTGCTTGCTCATTTCCGGTAACCGCGACGTGATAGTGCAATGGGAAGTTTCCAAGATAAATGGGGAGAGTTGGAAAGTTTTTTTTATAGTTTATAAGAAGAAATGGTTTGTTGTACATTTGCCACCATCTAGCTTTGGGTGAGAATTTAATGGAGTTTCCAATTATTTTGATGGTTTTCGATATAGATATCGGTGGCTCTGTGGCTCTGTGGTTCGGTGGTTCGTTGGCTCCACCGGTTTGGGTTGATTTAGTAGTGTTTATTGGGAAATGGTGTGTAGAATGTCGAAAGTTTGTCAAAACAATTTGTTAATTCACTTTGGTGGGGAATAACTTTGTTAAGACACCCAGTTATCATGTGAAACACGACTTGGCACGTCACGTGTGAACTAGTTTTGGAAAAGTTTGAATCAAGGAAGTTAAGTTTGAAAATTGGAAAGTGGACGAAGTGAAAACGGAAATCAGATGTTGAGGATAGTAGAAACGACTGATACGGGAGTTAAGCAAAACTTTTAATTTCAATACTTACCTTAAAGTAGTACAAACAACGATTAGTGTTTCGTTTCCATTATGGTGTAGCTCCGGATTTATATTCCTGGTACACCCCACCAAAGATGTGGGACCTGTAAATGCGTACATATCTGGAGATTGATAGTGGCCAAGAGTAGAAACCCATACAAAATCAACAAAAGAAACGGGAGAAAGTGGGTGGGGACCTCTTTTATGAGTATGAGAATTGCTAGGACGTTTTCAAACATACTATAGTCGATGTTTTTCGAAAAGCGTCAAAAAGAAGCAGCCCGTATAAACAACGAGTCGGCCAAATACATGTAAGACACAAACAAAAAACCCAAGGGGAAGTGAGGCTTAAGGCGCTGTACAAGTACGATTAAGCCACAATTGAAGAAAGTGATTAAGATGAAGCAATTACTCGTACGAAGGAGGAGACTTCCTTAGATTTTTGGAGCAACCATAGCAACACTTTTAACAGATATAGTCCATGAGAAAGATACGGGACACAACGGATAGATATAGGCATGCCTAACCTTTTTGTCTGCTGCTGTGAACAACAGAGCCCGAGAGTGGTAATGTTCCGGCACACACTCGATGACGCACTTGTCGCTGATGAACAGTGAAATTACCAGGAATAGTACAAGCAGCAATAACAGGTTTAATCTCTAGCTTATGTCAATAGAAAGGCAGAGGACACATAGAAAAAACAACAAGGCTCCAGGATTAAACGGAGTCTTTACCTTCAACAAGACTTCTACCACAAGAGGCCATTACGACAACAATGAAAACTATAAATGCTTGTACTCATCCCAAAAAGTGACAAGCTCCCAGACCAACTAGTTCGACCTATGCATGCTGCATTTGCCTAGTAGGAAAAGTGCTTGAAAAAATCATCGGCGATGCCTAGTGCGGACTAAGAGTAGTGGATATCATTTGAGGTGCCAAAAAACACCGCAATAGTAGTCGCTGGGTAAGTAACACACCAAAATCATCAGATCTGGAACTGGACACTTACACAACGGAGCCTGTTCCCATAAGTAGGCGCCTGACCTAAGGTTGTGTTTCAATATTAGACTTAAAACTTACAACTGAGAACGGTGCACTATCCAGGCTCATTCAATACATTGGAGGATGTCGATAGCCTATATGAAAGCTGCTCACGAGACGTATAGAGTTTTCTTCTCACACGTGCCCGAAAAGTCTTCAATCGAGGCTAATATATCGGCATCAAATTCTATCGATGAGAATACAGAAGGGATGGCTATGACAGAAAGTGTACAAAGTAAAGGACATCTCAGCAAAAAGGCGCTTGACATACAAACTAATGTCCTATACCAAGAAATAGATAATATTTGGTTGACGGTTTCTTAATCTTTTTTTTAGTAATTTAGTACTTGATGACAGTTAAGAATCTCTTGAGACATTAAAACTCTTCCTGAAAATATTTTACTTGCCTGTCCGTCGTCTGACGGAACGTGGCTACAACAAATTAGTGGTCTAGCTAAATATTGACCGGACGGTTGCTTTCATTGCGTGTCTAGTCGTGGCACGAAAGCTTTAGACAAAAATATCCTAAGTTTTTGGAAAGAACCAAAGTGATACCTAGAACTTAGATGTGCAAACTAGAAGTTAAATAGTGTGGAGATGACCTCAAGGGACTAAACAATATGGTGATAATAGCGAAAATCGAGCCGCGGTTTTATGGATAATGACCAAGATGAAGATAATGTCGAAAATGAAGCGGCCAAACCCATTGACAAATCTAAGACCTTCGGCAGTTTTACTCGATGTTCACAAAAGGTCAGTGCTACAATGGGCAAAAGTCACAGTTCTGATCGGCGGAACTTTGTTGTTGCTGTCAAACCACCAAAAGATACAATTCTGGTTGTGGTAATTGCAATCGCATCGCCAAGAAGACATGAAACGACAAATGTGACTGGACCGACGTGCCAACAAGGTTCCAATATCACTTTTCTGACGCTTCTGAACGACATTTAAAGCATACTCTGTGTTAATATAAAAGGCCACCTCAGCTAGCCGAAAAAGATAATATTTACATTCAAGCAGAGAAGAACACATAATTCTTAGAGTTAAGTGCCCTACGTATGATTAAAGGTTGAGGCTTTTGAGGTTATCGGGCTTAGAACAAGTAACGATTAACCGCTGCAAAGTACTATCGAAGGTTTCACTGTCAGGTCGAGCATACATCTGCAAGTAAGCTATGGAACACAACATTCAGCTGGTCTTTGGCTTTCGTGGCGAACGAGGCCATCAGACACTTTGTTACTTTTTTAGAATCGCTTGGTACAGACAGCATATATCCAGTTATGACACAAAAATGTTTAAACCAGCTGCTGCTATATCCATTATCGATGGCGAAGGTAGGGGTTGTAAGGTTGTATTTTCTCTCCGCCTCCGGTTCGGAGAAAATTGGTTGGCCCAGTGTTTAACGCTCTGAATGGTACGAGTACAATGGTCGATCCCTTTTTTCCAACAAAGCTAAGTATGTTGGTGTTATCCAGGCCAACAAAATTCTTTGGATAAACGCGACGTGTCGAAAACCTCCACGGTGCTCTCGGCTTCGCAACGAAGTTCTAAGGAATGAACTTTCTCGAGCGTCCCTTGCCTTAATGTTCATACAATGGGCTGCCCTCTCAGAACCATCTTCGAAATGGGCTTTATGGAGAGTTATGGTGAGGCCCATAGTGTCATTCTGGAGGACGACAAAGTAAGACGTCACTCCTCGTTAGGAAGACTTGTGCCTGTTTTCACAGCGGACTATTAAGCAGCGTTGGTATCGCAAACCAAATCAAAACTTTCAAAATAGGTTTGCAAAATTTGCAAGCGTTGTTCTGGCGTAAGTCTTAGCACAATTAACTGCCCATAAAAAAGTGTTGCCAATCCAGAAAAGAAACCTCTAAGCAAAACAGCAGTCAGTATGAGGAATGTATCATTTTCCTAAGGATAATCCTTTTCTCAAATAGAAGTTTCAAAAATTTTAGTTTAGGTCCTTACTGTGCTGTTGTTAAGCTGCGGCCGCTTTCCAAGTTATGGGACACGGTACGCCTACGGTTCGATTCAACGAAAAGAAATCGAGACTGAGATAAACTAGTTCGATTGCACTCGATTACTTCTTGCATTGCTTTGCAAAGTCTATGTATACACAGTCAATTGACACTCTCGAACATCGGCGGAATATAGCCTGTGTCATCTTGTATATCGCTCTTTTCACTAGAAAAATTTCAACCTTATAACCCGTCTGGCTATGAATGCTATCTAAACACCCTCCAGTCAACTTTTGGACATGCTCTAAAATTTCATGATTCTCTCCTATGCCGAACAACTTTCTTATGGAATGCGCTACCTTGTCATTATAACCTGCTAACATTCAAAACCCACATACAAAGGAGCATCTATTTCTTTCCTAAGTCCACGGTGTGTGCAAATATTTTGAGATTGCTATGAACCCATTGAATGTGTGCTAATCATAAACTGTGGGTCATATGTTGATATCCTTATAAAACAGCTTTAAAAAAAACATAGTTCAATATGTTTCAACAATTGTTGCTATATTGATAAGAAAAACTGCCTCGGCTGGCTTGGGGGCCAACTCAATTTTTCGTTAGTTTCGGCTACTATTTAGCGAATAGCTTGACCAATATTGTTCCTAAGTGCCTGAATAGTCTCTGGATGTCTGCATAGGATCTGCCTTTAAGGGCACTCCAAAAAATAAAAGTCTAAGGACGTGGAATAGCAGCTCATTTTCGGCCAAGTAACATCACCAAAACGCCTAATCAAACGACTATTGAACTCAGTGTGCAATAAATCGATTCTTGGAAAGCTACGAAGCTCCGCCTTGCTGTGGAACCATAGCTCGCCTCAGCCTAAATCCTCAATTTTTGGGCATAAATATTTGATTATCATATCTTGGTAGCGCTTCTATTGACTGCAACGTTTCTTTCATTGCCGTTTTGGAACAATAATTGGCCAACAATACCGCCACTTCACTGCATTGGCTTTTCTATGACTGCGTGTGAGTCCTCTATGCGGCAATTTGCTTGTGAACGTAGTTGACGAGATGGAAACGCCTCATCTAAAAAGACGATTTTTTGAGCAAAACTGTCGTTAAAGCCCAAACAGAGAGGCGATAACGAAGCGGGGATTCGAAGACTTTTCAGACCGGACCGACAGTTAACACGTGGAGGTATTATTAGCACAATTGATGTGTAGAAGATAGTTGTAACACTGGATATCGCCAGGTTGGTCTTAATGTTATGTGTCCCGAAATTCAAGCGATATTTGGATTTTGCATCTTTTCGGCCGTAAGGTGTTGCCAAAGAAGAAGATGGAGCGCAACACGAAAGAGCATTTTCATACATTCAGTGTGCAATGATGAATAACTAAGAATTTCGTTCAATGAAACAGGAAGAATGAGTAAACAGAGAATTCAGAGAAAGTTTGTAATTAGTTTGAATCTATTGAAGTGCAAAACAACGAATAGTCCATTCCTGGAATCATGAAACAATGCACAATCGAAGCCATCCTTGAAACCATGTAACCAAATCCATAAGGGTGGTAGTTGCTCATTTTCCTTGTTCTCGAGAACCCGATAAGCCTCTATTTTTTGAATAACTGAATGGGGCGGATATCTGAAGACAAAAAAAAAATAAGGACGGGATTCTCATACCAGTTAACAATGGATTTTGAATACAAACTACCAGTTCCGGAATGGAGTCGTCCTTATATATTGGATTTACTACGGAGGATTCAGTTGGTTTTCTTGAAATTTTTTCCTTGTTTTGCCTCCGGAATTGGATTCGTATGCAATTCAGGATACAAAGGACATTTTCTGAGGTTATTCGCTAGTTACAGCATTGCATTCGTGAGACGAGGTTTATTTTTTCGGTTTTTTCCTGTTTAAATTTTGTTTTTGTATGCCGGGAGGGTAGTTCTTTGATTCATGAGTTTGAAGAGATTCCATTCATTCAGCTCGACGACAAAATTAAATTATGAAAAGGACCAAGCATAAAAATATTCTTAGAAACTGATGGAAAACCGCGTTGCCGATGTGCCAGAATTGTGCCATTGAGAAGTTCTTTCTTCGGACGTGGCTTAAAAATTTATAATAGGGGCAAAAGCTGGACCGAAGTCGATGTAAAATTTGTAAAATTTAAGCAGCACCTTGAATGGCTTCTCAAGTAACCGATTGAAAGTTGGCTTACAAAGTCGTTGTTTAACATGTTAAAACTCGGCATAGTTCAGGGTCAACTTAAAAATCAATCTTGGAATACTAGGTCGGGCTTTAGCTGAGGAAATATCTTGATATTATCTCGTTTTTGCTATTGAGTCTTAAACCTAAAATATTCTTATATTATACAGGAATCCATGCATACAAGGAAGTTTCGAGCGCCAGCTTCAGATGTACAAAGTTTGAAGGATCTGGTCAGTTCATATTTTATTACCACATTAGCTTATGAAACTGATTGTTCAAGGCTTGTACTCCAATAATTTATCACTACGCAATCACTTACGATCAAATGATACATTACATGCCGTTTTTGTATATCTATACGATAAAGCTGACTCGGTTTGATACAAGGGTAAAATCAAAGCAAAAGTCAAGGTTCCTACAAATAAGAAGGCCTTTTAGATTTTAAGTACGCTTCCTTAAAGAGCAAAAGAGAGTCTTTCTGCTCCCGGTAACTATCTACTCGCTAAAAGAACCTCACACGTTCTGCGCAACTTATTGTAGTTAACCAGAATAAATTTGTTCACACTTAACATACCATCTCTGCTACGTTCTATAAATATTTGTGAATATAGCCCTGATACTACCCTTACCCTCAGCTTCCGCTAACATTGAAATGTAAGAGCAAACCTTTCATTTGGAACGTTCACGTAAAAAACTTCCACTTAATCACATGTGTTTCAGTTGGAGCTGTCGGTTTTTTGTACGATTAGGTTAAGCACTGGGCAGCATCAACCTGACGATGGAAGAGATGAACCCTCGACGGTGATCACTAGTTTTCATGTCAACGAAATATGTTGCCAACTCAGGGATATTTCGACTCTTTTCGCTTAAAAGGTCATAAAAGGGTCTGGCCCTCCATGTTGTGGGATGTACATGGGAATAATCAACTACCCACGTTAGAGCTCTTAAAAAAAGCTTTCTGACCCCATCTAGCCCGTCTCTATTAATGCTGTCATATTTGATTTGTTTCCAAGATCTGCCGGACTGTGAAGGTTTGGCCGATTTTGGACTTTTCTGGTCTGAAATCGCACTGAAACCAATTAATAAGGTTATTGACGAAGAGTTTCAGACGTACTCACTTTAATGCACATAAAATCTTGTATGCGATGTTGAGGAGGCTTACCACCTTGATCAAAAAGTTCTCGGAATAACCACCGTGTGGCGCTCCCATTGTTCCGATTTGAGTTTTGTTTTTTTTGTTAAGTTGGTACATCTGTTGTTGATATTGCCTCTAAATCTTAGCGACATACTAGGTGGGGTGAAAAGTAACGAACTTGACCGCCAGAATGCGCTGCTACTGCAAAAAAGGTTATGGTGCTTTGAAGTCCGTTCATATTTAGGCAGACATGCCCAATTTCAGTGCGATACTGTCTTTAGTTTTGTTTTGACAGATGATTGTTGTTGACGTGTTTGGCATCATGTTGAATATGGACAAAAACCATTTACGTTCTGTCATAAAACATTATTCTTTGAGAGGCAAAACGGCGAAGGAAGCAAAAGAAAAGTTGGATTAATATTATGGGGCTAATGCTCCGTCAGATTACAACGTCAAATATTCATTTCGAGAGTTTCGTGGTGGCCGTGATTCCACTACCGATCAAGTCCGCAGCGGTAGGCCCTCCGAAGCGGTTAAAGAGGACAATGTCAAAAAATACATGAAAAGGTGTTGGCTGACCGGAAAGTGAAGGTGCGCGAGCTGGTAGATACTACAATGATTTGTACTGAGCGCACACGCCATATTTTGGGCAATATTCTGCATATGAAGAAGTTATCCTGCCGCTGGGTGCCGCGCATGCTGGCACGAAAGCGAGAGCACTTCGAAAGAGTGTTTGGACTTGCTGATGCGGAATGCTGATTTTGGCGTCGATTAGTAACTGTTGATGAAACCTGGATCCACTATTACACACCAGAGACTGAAGCCGGCACGAGTGCTCCGAAGCGGCCGACGAAGGCTCAATGGGTCGGAAAGGTTATGGCGTCGGTTTTCTGGGATTGTTATGGCATACTCTTCGTGGACTACCTCGAAAAGGAAAAACCATCAACAGCGCGTATTTCTGTGCATTATTGGAGCGATTGAAGGCCGAAATTGCCGCAAAACGGCCTCACATGAAGCGAAAAAAAAATGTTTTTGCAAGACAATGCGCCGGCGAATAAGAGCATCGCAACCACGGCTTAAATCAATGACTTACGGCTCCAATTGCTGTCGCATCCACCGTATTCGCCCGATTTGGCTCCCTCGGATTATTATCTCCTCCCAAACCTCAAAAGATAGTTTATCAATAAAAAATTCAGACCTTCCGGAAAATTGCTTTTCGGACGGGATCAGGAAGTTGGAAAATCGCTGGAATAAGTGTATCAAGCTAAAAGGGGACTATATTGAATAAAATATAATTAAACTTTTTTTTAAATGTTCAAGGAGGATACTTTTCACCCCACCTAGTAGCTTGACATTGGCAAAAGTTACGTAGTCAAGAGTACATCTATCTCTGTGTGTGTTGGCGATTTTTTACAATTTTAGAAATGAATTTAAATTTGCAACCAGGAACTTGTATTAAATTTTGTGTAAAAAACGGATTTAATGGTGCGCGAACGTTAGAAATGTTGGAAAAGTGTTTCGGCAACGATTCTCTAAAGAAAACGGTCGTTTACTACTCGTAGTAGCACGAGCGGTTCAAAAGTGGTCGTAAGTCAATCGAAGATGATGCATGCAGTGCATGATGAAGTAAAAGAAATGTTGGTCAATAACCACAAATTAACCATCAGAGATATAGCGGAGGACTTGAACATTGCCTATGGATCCTTTCAAGACATTTTGGTTAATGATTTGGGTTTCCATCGTGTAGCAGCCAAGTTGGTGCCAAAAGACCTCAATTTCATGCAAAAAAGAGACCGTGCTGACGTCGCAAAAGAGATGATTTGCGAGGCTGAATCCGATCCTACATTCATCAAAAATATCATTACTAGAGACGAGACGTGGGCTTATGAGTACGACACGCAATCCAGACATCAGGCAAGTGAATGGCGTTCACCAAATGAGCCAAGACCAAAAAAACCACGTCGTTCCCAGTCAAAAAAGAAGGCAATGCTCACGGTTTTCATGGATTACAACGGTGTAGTGCATCATGAATTTTTGCCAGAAGGCCAGACAGTAAACAAAGAATATTATTTGGGAGTTATGAGACGTTTGCGTGAAGTAATTTCCCGAAAGAGACCAGAATTGTGGGCAGAAAACTCGTGGAATTTGCACCATGATAAAGCACCGTCGCACAGTGCCATAATTATTCGTAATTTTTTGACGAAAAATTCAACAAATACCATCCAACAGCCACCGAATTCACCTGATTTGGATTCCTGTAACTTCTTTCTGTTCAATCGAGTTAAAAAACCACTACGGGGAACGCGATTCAGCAGCCGAGAGGAAATAATGGAAAAATCGCAGGAAGCACTGATGGACGTACCAAAAACCGAATATAAAAAAATGTTTCGAGGATTGGATCAAGCGCTCGCATAAGTGTGTTGCAATCGATGGGGATTACTGTGAAGGAGATAATATAGATTTAGATGAATAAACTTGTATTTTTCATTTTCTGAATAAATCAAGGTGTAATATCTCTTAAGCTGATCAGATTTGAAAAATGAATTGGTGAAAAGTCATTTGCAGCAACTTTGAATACCTTGTCCTATAAGCCATCAAGTTCAGGTGCTTTGTTTAATTTCGACTTAGATATTGCTATACTTACTTTATTTTGGTCAGGAGGGCGTACATAAGTTTTGGCTTTCATCATCAAGGGTGAATAGTCTTTTCTGCGATTCTGCCTCTGCGTTATACTCTTACAGCTTGCAGAAAAAATGTTTTCCAGCATAGGCTATGACTCTACTACAAGGTTTCCTTCTTCATATCTACAGGCTTCTTCAGGCGAGCTGATTTTCTCCCTGTCTCTTCAACCCGTAATGCTCCCGTTGTGTTGCAGCGACGCTTTGCAGGCTGCTTGATTTCCGCATGCCCTTATCTGCATTTGTTACTAAGCCAGGGGTTTCGTCGTGGTAGTCGAGTGAAATCTAAATTTTTGGCAGTAGTGCCACTGGTCTTCGATGCTTGATGCTGACTGCAAGGGACTTCTTAAGAGATTAAGGGAGACTCGATCGGAAAAGGATGGCGACCTTTTGCGATTGTAGCCGTCTGTCGTCGAAATTCCTTACAATATTAGCTTGTATTGGAGTTGTTCAGGATATTCGCAACCGTAAGAATTGTATGGCGTTTTGAATAATCTTAGGGGCAGCAATACAAAGTGAGTGCCGAAGTGCCAGTCTCACCAACTTTGCTTACAACAGCTGCATTTGGTGCATTATTTCGACCAAAATTCAACACCGAATTCCCTTTTGAAGTACCTAACTTTGCAATATTTTCCAACGAGTACAAGAGCTGTCAGTGTCAAAATAACATATGATTCAAAAGAAACCAAACCCTTAAAAAATAGCACAAATCAGCTGTCACCTGTCAAATTAACTGTCACTAGAAAACATATAAACAGTTCAAAAATATGAGAGTTACCACTTCGAAAAAAGTGAGCAAGAAAACAAGATGTTTTTAATTTAAATTTTTATCGTAAAGTTTTATTTAATATCTCATTTTATTTCCACAAAAAAAAAAGAATAATATCTTTTTTTCTTCATACAATAATTCCAGTTTAAATTTGGTTGTCTTGTTGTTGGTTTTTGTTTTGTTTTTTTGTTTAACTCTTTATGAATTAAATTGTTTTTGGTTTTGTTTTTTGTTTATTTGAAAACTTCTTAATCTTGTTGTTTGGTTTTTGTTTATTTTTAAAAATGTCTGGTATTATATATTTTTATCTCATTTATGTAAATTTATTTTCTTTTTTCATTTTATTTTATAAAATAGTAAACTTAATAAAACATACATATTTGTATTTTTAAATTTCAATATATTGTGTATCATATCATCTTGAAGAGGAATAATAATTATGATACGAATAAAACGAAATTAAGTATAAAAACTTAGAGATAAACTAAAAATAGGTGAAATTGTTTATTTTGAAAATTGTTTAAACACTGGGTTTGGGGTTTTGTTGTTTTTCTTCTCACAAATTGTATTTTATTTTTGTAAATTCATTTTCATTTGTGTATATATTTTTTATACAATATTTACAATAATCCATTTTAATTGTTGTTTTGGTTATGCTCTTTATTTGTTCGTTCTATTTTTCTTTTGTTTCTGTTTCTATTACCGAAGAAGTAGAATGTAGTATGTGTGTATATAGTCTAATTAATCCTCACATTTTGGTTTTTTTTTTTTTTTTTATTAAACATTTATTGGGGGCATCAAATGTATTTGGTTTAAGAAAGAACATACAATCAATAGTTTTTTTTTAAAAAAAAAAAGAAACACAATTTAAGGGAGAATATAATTTTGTTTTGCTGCAATTTATTGTATTAAATGCAAATACTGACTTTTGCTTAAAATTTAATATATGTAAATTGTATTTTAATTATTTTTTACTTTTTTGTTTTTATTTGTTTTATAATAAATACAAGTTTAGCTGTTTATCCGTTGACAAATTGTTGCTGGTTTTTCTTCTTTTCATTTAATTTGTTGTTGTTTTTTTTTTTAATAAAATTATTTTACCTTTTGTTTTGTAATATTCGCTGCCATTGAATATTTTTAGTTCTATTTTGTTTTTGTGTATACTTATTCAATAAACATTAATTTAGTTTTAGTTTATTTTTATTTTTTTTTTAATGAATTTTTAACACTGTTTATAATTTTGGTTTTAAGTTAAAAACAGTTAATGTATGTTTAAGTTTTTATTGTGGGTGTGTATGAATGTGTTGTTTTGTTGTTGGGTTTTGTTTTTGTATTGAAATGTGTGAGTGTTTGATTTGCTTTTAATTTATTTATCATTAAAATTCTTAACACAACTGTAAGGGGGAACAGTTGTATTTAGAGACAGCTTAAGCACGGCCTTTGCGAGCTGCTGAAAAAATAAAGAAGACAAATGGGATAGATTAAATTTAAAAAAAAAACTATTTACTTTTTTTATTGCAGATTTTATTATTTTTATTCAAGTAAACATTGAAATAATAAAATAGGTTAAATATTAAGAGAAGGGGTTACAAGATATAGTTTTTCCAATTGTTACGTTTTAGCAGCTGTCAAAGTAACCAATGACATCCAGCTATCGAAAAATTCAGTCGCGTTTGTCGTTTCATTATGCAATGTTTTACTCTTGCCGAACATGCGGAAATTCCACTTGTAAATACGCAATGGATTTTTTGGATCTTAAGCCACCAACCAGATAGAGATTGGTGTGAAATGAAGAAAACATAGCCGCCGTAGCGGCCATAATCGAAGAATACGCAGAAATGTCGATTCGGTGCTGATTGGCTGAATTGGGCACCGCCTTATTTTGGATTTGGGCCTACATCCCTATAAGATTGTGCTGACGCAAGAATTTAAGCTAGACGACCATAGACAACGCCTTGAGTTCGCTGCTAATTGGGCACTGGAAATGTTTTCTGGAAATCCGTATTTTGACCAAAAAATATCTTCTCTTACGAGGCCCGTTTTTGGCTTATCGGCTATGTCGACTAGTAAAATTTCCATTATTGCAGCGCACACAATCTACAATGCATCCACTAATACTGACTTGTTGGTGCAGTTTATGGCATGGCGGCATGAAATGAGGAAGGAGACGCCGTTACCGTCAATGGTCTCAGTTATAGAGCTATGTTAATCGACTTTCTGTAATCAGAGCTCGACAACATCGATATATCCGAGCTGTGGTTCTAACAAGATGACGCTACATGCCATACAACCATCGCAATGATTGAAGTTGTGAAAGAGAAATTTAGCTACTGGGTCATCTCATGCCGAGGGTTCGTCAATTGGCCGCAGCGATCATGCGATTTGCCACATTGCATTTTTTTCTCTGGGCCTACGCCAAGTCCTTAGTTAACGTTAACAAGCCAACCACTTTGGATGAGCTTGAGGCCAACATTCGACACGCTATTGCCGGAATAACGCCGCACATATTGGACCGATCGCTTGAAGCACTGGCAGCTAAGTAGAGGCAGCCATTTGAATGATGTGCTACCACATATACTGGCATGAACGTAGCTTCAAAATAAATTCAGGATCAGTTCTATATCTCACACCATTGCTGTTTCATTAAGATTTTTTCCCTATAGTTCTTATTTGGTCACCCATTATTAAGAGCGATTTTTGAAGGAAATATTGAATCTATTGACACAGAGGATCATTTATTGAATGCGCTCAATTTTTTTAAAAAGCGATTTCCTGTAGCATAGATTTGTTATTATTATTAGAATTGACACTTTCTTGAAAACGAATTGTTGGGTTCTTGAGCTCTGTCGTTCTACTTGTTTGTTTGTGGATCGAAAAAACAAATAGGTCCGCAAATTGTATTGAAGAGGCGCCTTACGTCTAGAGCCAGACTCACAGTCTAGAATCCTCTTATAAATCTCATCGACCCTCTGTTCGGTGACGGGCGATCACCCATTGAAACCCTTTCACAAAAAAAAAATCAGTTGCAGTGTAGGGTTTTGCGTTTCCCGCACTAACGAAATTCTTAACAAAAAGATTCATAGGGATGTCGTTTACTTTGCATTGGGTAGCGCTCCAGAGGTGGATCTTCTTCTTGCTCGGGACAAATGAAAAACCCAATCTTGAAGGAAATTTCCCCAGATGTGGGAAATAAGAATAACACATGCATGGGTGTGTTTGTAGGAGTATGGAGGCAACAGAGGTCCAATACACGGTGGCACACTTCAACAAATTTGCGTAGTATTGCACAAACCTGCCGTTGTTGGTCTGAACGGTTGTGTGAATGAACATTTGTGTGACAGGGTTAATCATTTCTTGGCTGATTTGAAAGTAAAAACCAGAGTGAGTAGGACTGCAGGAAGTTTGCCGGAAAATAGCACTGAAGATACGATGAGTATCTGGGAAACAAGGAACCTACAGTTTCATTGCTGTAAAGTTATACTTCTAGTGCCATCCGCAAATTCGATAATCGACACGTCGCATGGAGTCAGTAATCTTCGTATTGCGTTATAAATAATGTTCCACAGGCATAAGACTGAGCCTTGTGGCACACTTACTTATCATATGTATTCTGATGACGGGATCTCCGGTGCTTTACTGATTTCGGGGTTTTTCCGGTATTGCCTTCCAAACGACGAAACTTAAGGGACCTTCAAACAGGATATTGATACACCATTTAGAACGACTTGTCCGGTTAATGCAGATTGCTGAACCTGAGCCAATGGTAAACTGTATAAAGCGATGATGACTTTGCGTATAATGATCACTAACTCGAAAGTTATTATCATATCAGGCCGCAACCTGCGAAAGTTATATGCATAATAGCTAAGAGTGGTTTTCGTTCCAAAACAAAACAATGTTCAGACAAGCAAATGCTTCAAGAAGAGCCCACACTCTGCGACACCAGGACTCTTGTCAAAGGCGTTGGGGACATGACTATCGACTATTTTGGAACATTTTCAATCGTGTTTTTATACTCTGGATAACTAGTGATATTGATTATATGTCTTTTTAGAAAACAATGAACTTTTAAAGCAAACATTGTGTTGTTGTTCCAAGTAGCATAAGCAAGCAGCGTCTTAACACAATTTTATGCCGTATACGACTCGCGAGTTTCCCGGAAAAACTGATGCCAGCTGCCTGCGTTCCACGATTAGCTTTGCTTACTTTTCAATCATCGTGATTTTGAATGTTACTTTGCCCATATCCTTGCATTCTAGTAAGATATTTTGCGATATTAACCAAACGATTCCATTACTGGCGTATTTATTTCAGTTTATTTCAAAGCAGGATGCAAAAGTGGTTACTTCTCGGTCCGAGTTTCAACCTTTTCAGCATTCTTATGTATTTGTTTTTTTTTTTTAAAGTGCTGCTTACTAGATTCTTCAACCGTAGCCGGCTTATCTATGTAGACTTCAGATCTTACGTAGCCCAAAAGGAAAAAGGTCTAGAGGTGTGATGTCACATGATCGGGCTCACCGAGTTGTTCTCGCAATAAAGCCATGCTGTGTGGCAAATTTAGCATATTATTGGAGTCAAATATTGTCGAGGCCACGGACTTTAATTTTGGGCACGATAATGGTCAAATATAGATTTTGGCTGGACTTCACTTTAGAAAAAATATGGACCGGTGAATCCAGGAGCCCATAAACAACACCAAATCGTTGCTTTGTACGCACCCAAAATATGGTTATTTTGTAACCAGAAATGTTCCTAATCGCTAAAGAAAATGTTGGCCAAAATCAGTGAATCTTCTTGAAGCTTTTTAAGAGCCCAACGACTTAAACGCAGACAATTTTGAGTGCCTGGCCGCTTCAGTTCTGCACGAATTGAATTTTAGATGGTTTTAAACAAAGATCCTTACGAAAAATACGCCAGGTTGTTTCATGTGGCAGTCAAACTGAAATTGACGCACATAGTGCACACTCTCCGCTATCGCCGCTAAACCTTCTGATCAAAAAGGAACCGCGCGTGAGATATTGTCAAAGGCGTTTTTTTTTTTGGGTTGGTGCAGCTATCATCTGGCGCTTAAAAATCTGTTTGTCGGGAGTTTTTGGTTCATAGCTTTGTAAAAAATTTAGTGTCTGTTGTGTTCTGCGAATTTCGCAATGTCAAATTAAGCTGAGCTAAGAGTTTGCCTGACATTTTGTGTTTCTTACAAGCTATCACAGGGACTCGACAATGTCGAAAACACAAGCGTACGAGTGGTGCAAAGAGTTTAAAGCGGGCCATACTGTGGCTGATGATTAACCGCTTTCCGGTCGTCCATCCACTAGAATGACTGAGGTTAACATCGAAAAAGTTAAGAAAATTGTCCTCGCAGATTGTCGTGTGAGCATCAGAAAGATAGCAGTCGATCTTGGTGGTTCGTTCGGATCGGTGCAGAGAGTTGTAGACGATGTTTTACGCATGAAACGAGTTGAAACGCGGCTTGTGCCGAGAGTTATAGAAACAGCATCGCATTGGTGTCGCTAAAGAAATGCTTTCATTAGCCAAAATGTTATCGATGGCATCATTATCAGTGACGAGACATGGATCTATGAATATGACATCGAAAATAACCAACAATCATCGGAATGGCGATACTCAGCCGAGCCAAGTCCCAAAAAACCACGTCAGAGTCGATTCAAAATCAAGGCTTTGTTGACTGTTTTCTTTGACTGCCGTGGTGTGGTCCACTCCAAATTTCTTTCGCTAGGCCAGACAGTAAATAAGGAGTATTACGTGAGCATATAAAAGCGTTTAAGGGAAAATGTTCGTCACAAGAGCCACATATCTCATCTTGTATGCGACTATTTGATCAAAAACAACGTTCAACGCAAGCACCGTATTCACCTGACATGGCTCCTTGTGACTTTATCCCATTAGCACGACTCAAGTAACGACTTCGTGGAAAGCGTTTGAGAGAAGAATTCGCAGAAGGATCTGAATGCAATCCCAAAATCGCCCGATGAAAAGTGTTTTGAACATCGCCCTAGTTGGTAGACCCGCAAGCCTGGTGCTCTTTCTAAACGGTATCTAAGCTGCATCCATGTCGTTGTTGGACTCTTTTCTTGTAGCAGTACTGTCTACTTTATCCAAATTTACCAATGATGGCCCAGGTGTATAAAAAAAAAAAACAAAAAAAAAACACTGTGGCGCTGACAGCCCGGTATGGGCCATGGCCTAGCTTCTTGACACTCATTTGTGTTGCTCATGTTGTCATTTTTTAGTCACATCTGAGCGGGGCCTACGGTTTATCGCCGAGTCCGAACGGCACTCCTTAGAAGCTTTTTCGTAAGCAATTTTACTTTCGGGAGTTTGCCATTGCCCGCCGAAAGGGTGATGGCGATTTGAAAAACTGTTGGTGACCCAGCCAGGAATCGAACCCAGACTGTCTGCGTGATAGTCCAATGAGCTAACTATCGCGCCATCGCCATCGCCAGGTGTATACCCACAATTATTCTTGCTTCTGTCAGGTCAGGAGCATAGATGCAAATGTGTAAAATTCATACTTCCACTTAGTAGCCCGCAGACGTTCTGGTTCGTATATGCATATAGAATTTCAAAATTCTTCTAGTGTTGAATGTTGCTAGACGGGTACAAATTATAATATCAAAACAACATGATGTATTACAACCTGCTCAAGGTGCCTCAACGTTACAAAATAAATAAAGAGAAAAAAGATACTTTTCTCAAAAGTAAATAAATGAAAGACTTTCATAAAGCCGTCAAAATACAACAAAGTTGGCAGTTCATATCTCTTGGTTACCACCAATTTGTATACTTTTTCGAGGAATTTTTCCAGCCACGTCCTTCCACATAAATGCGTACAATAAACATTAGAAGCCATTTTGAATCAGTGCTTTCCCAAGAATTGGTCTCGTTGAAAGGTGAACTTTCAAAACCAACTTTGGTTTCTGCGAAATTATTTTTCATTAAATAGAGGTTGCGTCTCCTTTATTCTGTTCTTTCATAAGAAAAGTATAACAAGGATCCATAATGGTTGCTAATGGAAACACACCCATCTATTGCACCAACACTAAAAGTGCATTTTCATCGCAGTGCATGTTGAAAGCCATCGCCTGATTGCTATTTAAGTTAAACAAACTCAAAGTTTGGAAAAGAAAAAATCCTTACGCCCTGGTGGTCTTATTTGTACTTTCACCCCGATAACCAGCTCTATTTGCGTTTGTCAATTAACTTAATAGAAACTTGAATGCAACAGTAACAGTAGATAGTACGAGTATACTCATTCGTACCCGCATTCGCACTTAATGAATTTCCCCTTTAACTATGTTTACGGACACAACTCCATTGCCCACATCTGCGTTGGTTCAGTTGGTGTTTTCATCGCACCCTAACCCGTATGAATATTCAATTTTCAACAAAAAAAAGTAAGAGAAAACTGTTAACTCCCTATATAGTCGTATGTATCTTATAATCCATGCCACGTCAGAGTCATTATTAGTAGCAACAGACAACAAAGAAAGAGTTGCACACTGTTCGACTAGCTAAATAGGATATCCCATCTAACCAACCACATGGGGTCATTAAGGACATTTTCTGTAAACGAGTGTCCAAAACCTTAAGCCAGAGGTGGGCTCTAATAGGGAGACATTATTTGTTCATTTCATTGAATTTTTTTTTTCCATGCCACCCGTTGAGCGGTGGCAGTCGATGAAAGGAAGAACAACCATTAAGTCTAACGACTATTGGCTTAGATAATTAATTGATAACCACCTTGCCTAGTCACCAGGACTTACTAAGTTGTGGGTTGGTTACGATACAATACAAGAATACTGAATGTAACATACGGGTATGTACTCGTATGTATGTGCTTAAGGGCGTGAGGTCGATAAAAGGTGATTTTACTTACCTTTGTCTTTGTTTTTACGCTGTTCCTTGTTGCTCTTGTCCTTGGATTTGCCGGGCTTGCAGTTCTTCTTAATGACACGAGTTGCTTCACACGATGGGTCACTGGTTGATTTCAATTTATCTGCTCGGGTCATTTGTCCTGTTGCACATTCGGACCAAGAGCCCTTCTCATAACGGCAAGCTGCAATAAACAAGATGTAAAGGACAAACATTTATTTTACGATTATGTTGCAAGATGATGAGATTATATTTTACGTCACAGAGGGGTGAGCATTGATGACCATCAATTGATTGTGGTCTTTGTTTTGAAAGCCGACGTTTTACGAGTTCCAACTTCATACGAGTATACAAAGACTAAGTGTAACCAGGAGATAGGAGTAGGCTTATGAAAAAATTAAAAGAAAAACGTAAGGTTCTTCTGCCTTCGGGCTTTATTCATATGATGTAGTTCAAAGGGAGTCAATCGATTTCAGAGGATGATGAGTCTCATGTGGTGTTACATGTAATGTATGTATATTGTCGCCACAGATAACCCTACAGGTTAGGCCCCTATGTAGAAGGCATAGTATGTGGAATAAACAGATCTCTGTTCGTGGTTTTTTCAGAGGTTTCACACTAATATAGGACGAGCAATAAGAGAGACCGAGAACTGGTCTGTTTGTGCAAAATTTATTTCCAAAAGTTTGCAGCAGAAACCCAGGAAAATGAGACTACAGCTATGTCCAGACGATTGCCAGATCTGGCAATATTTGCAGATCTGTCACTTTTGAAATTGTCCCAAATGTCTGACAACCGTCTGAACTTACAATTTTGTCTGACAGTATTTGCAGAAAACACATTGTCACGTCATTGTCAGGTATCTGGCAATCGTCTGAACACACAATTGTGCCATTGTCATACCATTCTCAGGTGTTTAGGACATTTGCAGACACATTTGCTATTGTCAAATGCGCGACGTTTGTGACTTCTGTCAATTTTTTCTTGTCAGATAATTTACGATATTTGAAAGAGCATTTGATATTTGGAAGAGTTGCAAGACACGCAAGTTTCGGTGCTTTTTTTTACGTTGTATTTTTTTTGTTACGATGAGTTAAATAAACTGTGTATACGTCGATGTCAAAAACGATTCAACATTTCGGCCGATTTAGCTTCTACCACTTTCGCAGTCGCCGACGAAGTCAAAACATGCAAAAAAAAAAAAGCAAAACTGCTTCAATGCAGTTTAGGAATTGCCACAGTTCGCTGAATCGCATCACAGGCTTCGGGTGTTCTCGGCGTCTGAAATTAAACACCATTTTCTGTGCATTTGTGTGTACATTGAATAAGGTAATGAAATTAATTTCTCTGAAGATGTTTATCGACGAGCACTTTATAGATTGCATCCAGAACTTCTGGAATGATAGATGAGATCGTTGACACAGGAAAGCGGAAAAGATATTGCATAAACCGAAATGTTCGTACCGTCAACACAAGCCGCTCAGCCGCTGAAATGCTGGCGCGCATATTCCTTTCTTGCTTTTGGACGTGTGGAGTCACCAAAGCTAGAAGATCATTGAATTGTTTACGCCTCACCTCCTCAGCTCTCAATTCGACAAGCAATTTTACATAAAGTCCCTTCTGCTGACGGTGGGACAATCAATCCTTCGCGCAAATGCCTGTCAACGAATCTGTAAATTTTTTGTAAACAAACATCTACCAACCGTGTGAACTGACAATTTTCAACCTAACAACGTTGCCAAGGAAAGTGTTGTCAGGCAAACCATACGACAATGAAATTGCCAGAGTATAGGACAAAATATGGCAAACGTGTGAACTGACAATTCAGCATTGTAAGATATATTTGTAGACCTGACAATATTGTCAGATCTGGCAATCGTTTGAACATAGCTTAATAATGTACTACGATGCAGATGTTCAGAATACTGTTTGGAGCAGTAACAAATGCGGTATGTGAATCAAAAACATTCAGGATTTAGTAAAGTTTCGTACCAGTCTACTGTCTTACGTAAGTAATTTGCTAATTACTTCCATGGCAAAGCATAGGTGTATCTGAATTGGTATCAACGCGGTGTCGCCATTGTCATAAAGGGAAAATCCATAAAAAACCCAAAAATAGTGGAACCATAGTGAAGCGTAAACTTGCAGCGAATGCGTAAGGAGACCCGGACAATTTTAAACAGTACATTTACAAGTTATTTGGAGAACGAAGCTTTAGAGGAACTTACTTGGGTTTCGAAGTCAAAACGGGTCTGAAAGTACGCCAGTCAGGCTCGATACACGCTGACGATCTGTATCGCACCTTGGCTGAGTCAAAGGCAAGGACTTGTGTTCTGATGCTGCAGACTAATTGCCCATGAAATTTGCTCAAATCACTGAAGTTGTAAGTCAGCTGAGTAACACAAATCCACAGTAGATTGTAAATTTCATTGATTGAGGGTATCGGAAACGCTTTTGCTTGCTTCGATGGCCTCAAGTCTCCTCAGATTTATGGCATATATCCAGTTGCACTCTAAAAATGTTAAGACCTGCGTGCAGCATCTCTGAAGAGAAGCCTGACTATCCTGATGATCAGTAATGAGAAGCTCTAATATCGAAAATCAGGGAAGTCGTTCACACGATCACGAAGAACTTCAGACCAAACAGGATGCTTTTATTACAGATAACGCATCTGGATTTATACAATAAGGGCAGGCACTGATCGGCGGCAAACTGACGATGTTAAGTGATGACTAACTCCATTGTGTTTGTTTTACCTCTTCGTGATAGATGCTGCAAACTTGTTTCATCCAACTAGTCATGACCTGTCAAAACTTACGAGGAACAACTTTTGTCTGTGTTGCAATACGAAAAAAAGGTTAACTCGGTTAAAATCTGCACATATAATGTTTGTACCTTTAAAAGACAGCCTGCAGCCGAACGATCAGGGAAGGCACTCAATTGCTATTAAGTGGACATTAACGTCATCCAGGAATTATGATGGCATGAGCCGAACAAACGCAGAATGAAAACTGTTATATCTAGGATTGTTATTTCAATATGAGATAGGTGCAGAGACCATAAGAGTGCGTAATTGCCATATACAGCAGATTAAGGTAAGAAGTCTTAAGCTTCCAACCACCCGTTACCGAGCGTCTCATGACAATGCGCATTTACTTGACTCTACTCATCTAATTCGTCTCAAGTCTCTTGACAAAACATTTGAGCAATGTCCTAATTATGAATTTAAAACTATTCTTAGTGAAAAATGCTGTGCAGCGGACAGTCAATTAAATACGCGTCAGCCACTAGAGGTAGCTAAGGAATGTACAGTGACTGAATATCAACGTTTTGGCCCGTGGTGTTTTCGAAATTAATTCCGAGGAACAATGCAGTAGGAGAAGATTTAGCCTCAGGTAGCAAAAGTAAAGAGAGTTTTTATTTTTAGAGGCAGAGAACTTTAAAGTGGCATCACTGTTTTCTGTGATAGCTGATTTGACAGTTCTCGATTGTTTTGAGATTAGTTTGGTTTGGCAATTCATTATAGAGGGTCTCCCAATAGGGACTTTCGAACTTTGACAGTTGATAGCGGCCATATTATTGAAGCTACATCTATCAAATAGGCAGTCATTTATTCAGTCTGTTTTGCCAAATCACCATGGACGGCGTTCAACAACACGTGCAAGTGATAAAATGGTTTTATCAAAATGGGTGTTCTATTCGGGCAACGTTTCGCGCGATTCGCCAATTTCACGATCGTCATAATCTTCCTACCATTCAATATTCAACATCACGAAAAGGGGGGTCTGAGGCCTTTAGTGAATTTTATGTGTAAGCGACAAAAGGGGATTTGTGTTTGTCATATTGACGTTATTTGCATCTCCGAATCTTGGATGCGTCCTGATATGGACAGTAACTTATTTATTCTGCAGGGTTTTAAATCGCCTTATCTTGCTGATCGTCATGGCCGAACGGGAGATGGATCTGCAATTTACATTAAAAGCCACCTCTACTTCGTTCCTTTCCCACGCATCCTTTAAGCGGCGATTAAACTATAACTTTCGGGTCAATTTACGCCCCTCCAAATGTTGCCAGTTATCAAGGACTCACCGAAATAATTGAGCAATTTAATTACCTCTCTCCAAACTTCCTAGTGTGTGGGGAATTAAACATTAATTTACTCAGTCCATGCAGTAATCGTAAGCTCTTAGTATGTTTTTTGTAAACTCTTCCGATGTTACCCACTTTGCCTATAGTAAAACACCGTCTCTGTTAGATGTAATTATTGTTAGTGATAAAAATCTGTTGAAATATTATCAACAACGGTCTGCTTCAGCGTTTTCGTACCACGATCTAGTTTTCTGTACTCTGGATTTGAATGGCAACGATTAGTATAAGGCCTCGTAGAAGTAGCATCTTCCGACAGGTGCTGGTTCCTTAAATGACGAGAATGAGCCTCTGCAGCCGAACATCTTGCAGCTCTGCTAATAAGTCCTACTTCACGCCTTCCCGTGGCGCCATCTGGATTAGTGTCGGAAAAACAAAACAAGACCTTAACCGGGCTACTCCGACATATTTGGACCTCAGGCCGGAAAGGATTTCCAGGACTTAGTCAATGTCTTGGAAAAGAGATGGTGGCGGACGAGCCCTATAAGGGCCAACGGCAGCGCTCACATACCGGAACGGGTTACTGGCTTCGGTGTAACCGACCCCTCGTCCTAGGGGCACTCAAAATGGAACTGGTCCTCCAGGTTGGGGGTTGTGCTGCCGGGGTAACTGCCCGGCCATTTAAAAAAAAATTAAGTTACGAAGCATCAACAAGCCTCGGATATGGACGGATCTACTGTTGAAAACCCACGCAAACGATTTAAGGACAATGAGCTTAGAATATACACGTGGAATGTTATATCCCTTATTAGACGACGTGCAGCCGAGCAACTAGCGGAGGCCCTAAACTGCTGCAAAGCAGACATAACCGCCATACAAGAAATGCGATGGGATGGGCCGGACAAAAAGAAGATGAAAAACTGCGACATCTACTACGGCAATTGCTATCGACGGCAAAAGCAGTGCTTATTTGGATGCGGATTTGTTGTCGGAGGCAGACTAAGACAAGAAGTCCTCAGCTTCCGGCATGTGAGCGAGCGCCTCGTAGTAATCCGCATCAATGCTAAATTCGCCAACACAAGCCTCATATGCGCGCATGCCATACAGAGGAGAAAGATGACGACACCAAGGATGCCTTCTACGAGCTCCTCAACAAGACCAACGAGCAATGCCCTAGCTATGACATTAAAACTGTCCTCGGTGATTTCAATGCAAAGCTAGGAAGAGAAGGTAACTTTGGTGGAACAATCGGAAAATATAGCCTGCACAACACCACCTCCGATAATGGATTCAGGCTAATCGACTTTGCGGCGGGGCGAAACATTGTCGTGGCTAGCACGCGGTTCCCAAATCTCTACATACACCAGGGGACTTGGAGAACTCCTGATCAATCAACAGTCACCCAGATTGATCACATTGCGATCGACGCAAGACACTCCTCCAGCATTATGGATGTCCGTACGTTCCGAGGAGCCAACATAGATTCGGACCATTACCGTGTTGTAGCCAAGGTACGGGTGCGGATGTCCCAAACTACGCCAAGAAAAACTAATGCTGTGAGAAAATTCGACGTCAGACGGCTACAATCGCAAAAGATCGCCAAGTCCTTTTCCGATCGAGTGTCTCTTAATCTCTTAAGAGGTCCAATGCCGCCACCATCAAGCATCGAAGACCATTGGAAACACTGCCAAAACGCCATCAGAGATGCCGCTTCTGATGTGCTGGGTTTCACTCGTCTGCCACAACGAAACCCCTGGATCGATGATGAATGCCGGCAAGCACATGCAGCTAAGCAAGATGCATATAACGCGGCGCTGCTTAGAAAGACCAGAGCTGCTCATGAGCTCTATGAGCGGAAGAGGAGAGACGAGCACCGGCTTCTCAGGAGGAAGAAGAAAGAGCATGAGAAGCGCGCGATCAAGGAAATTTAGAGATGCTACTCCAGGAATGAGGTTCGGAAGTTTTACGAAAAGGTAAAAATAACATGCGTCGGAAACAAACCCCGAACCGAAGCCAGTAGAGATGAACAAGGGAACATCGTAGTAGAATTGAATGAGGATTTCGAAAGATCATTTCTGCAGACTGTATAACGGCGATGAAGGACCAAATACCGCTGTCAGGCAGAATCAACCTTTCAACTTGGACGATGATGACCAAAAATTCCGTCCACCCGACCTGGATGAAGTGAAGATAGCCATATCGAAGCTTAAGTCCGACAAAGCTGCTGGAGCGGATGGCCTGACTGCCGAGCTCTTCAAAGCGGCAGGCGATGACTTGGTAAGGAGCATACACCAACTCATCTGTAAAATATGGTCGGACAAAAGTATGCCCGATGAATGGAACCTCAACATTGTTTGTCCAATTCTCAAGAAAGGAGACCCTCTGAACTGCGCCAACTACAGAGGCATCAGTCTCCTTAACATCGCATATAAGTTCTTATCCGCCGTATTTTGTGAACGCCTGAAGCCGTTCGTCAACAACCTGATAGGTCCATATCAGTATGGCTTCAGGCCAGGAAAGTCCACCATCGACCAGATATTCACACTACGGCAGATCTTGGAGAAGATCCATGAGCTTCAGATCGATACCCACCACCTATTCATCGATTTTAAGGCCGCGTATGACAGTATCTATAGAGACGAGCTATATAGAGCAATGTCTAGTTTTGGCATCCCTGCCAAACTCGTCCGTCTGTGCAGGATGACGATGGAGAATGCACGCTGCTCCATCAAGGTCGGTAAAAATCTCACCGAGACCTTTGATGTCCAGAAAGGATTTAGACAAGGCGATGCGCTGTCATGCGATTTTTTCAACATCGTACTTGAAAGAATAGTGCAAAACTCACGAGCAAACACAAGAGGACTATCTTTCAAAAGTCCGTCCAACTACTCGCATACGCCGACAATATTGACATAATCGGGAGAAAGCAGCGTGATGTCAGCGGCGCTTTCGCGAGTATTGAGACGGAAGCGGCTAAAATGGGTTTAGCGGTCAATGAGGGCAAGACCAAGTATATGCTGTCAAGCAAAAAGGACAACCAACACCGACGTCTCCGCCAGAACGTCACCCTCGACAGATATAACTTTGAGGTAGTTAAGGACTTTGTCTACCTAGGCTCCGCTATAAATACAGACAACGACACCAGCGCTGAGATCAAGCGAAGAATAACTCTTGCAAACCGCTGTTTCTTTGGGTTAAGAAGGCAATTGAGTAGCAAAGCCCTCTCTCGGACAACAAAAGTCACCCTTTATAAGACTAATCCCGGTCCTGCTCTATGGCGCAGAGGCATGGACATTATCAAAAATGGATGAGGGTGTTCTTGGTTGCTTCGAGAGAAAAATTCTCCGGGCTCCGGTCCGAAAAGTCTTCGAATCCGCCCCCGAGGGACAGCGCAGTAGAGGAAGGCCAAGACTCAGGTGGCGCACGCAAGTGGAAGAGGACCTCAGCCAACTTAGCGTGCGAAACTGGAGACAGCTAGCCAGGGATCGAGCTGGCTGGAGAAACTTGTTGACTGAGGCCCAGGTCCACCTCGGACTGTAGCGCCACCTAAATGAAAATGAATGCATCTAAAATATATGCTTCTTTACGCGGCCTTTCAGTTAGTCGCCACTTTCTTCCAACTGCAATTAAGATGAAGTTAGCCAGGTCTCTCCTATTCTCCGATATGGATTCGATCTCATCCCGAAAACTCAATGTGGCTTTTAATTCTATTGCTCGGTTTGTCTTTAACCTTCGCAGGTTCGACCACGTATCTTCCCATTCTAGTCAAATTTTGGGATGCCCTCTTGACAGTTTTTTTTTTATAGAACAAATTCTGCATTTATCTCGGCAATTTGATATATAAAAAACAACCATCATATTTATTTGAAAAACTTGCATCAACTCCTTCCGCACGCTACCACTCATTGAGGCCCCTTAAGCATACCTGCTTTGCTTCGCGAAGACAATTTTTCATTCATGCCGTCAGTTTATGGAACAATATACACATTGCTATTAGGTCGAATATTGAACTCAAGAAACTGCCCTCAGCGATCTTTTATTATTTTTCTAATAATTTTTGAAATTTCTCCAACAGATTCACACATAGTCACAATTCTATCTAACTCTAAATACTGAATCTGCTAAAATGAATATAACTACATTTAAGTACAAATACTTATTTTTTTTATTACTATTTCCTTTCAATTTAATTGTATTCAATTCTATGGTATTAGAACTTTTTTATTGTCTGTCTTTAAAATTCATTATTAATTAAATTTAGGCACTCTATCCAATCTTTTATAGTCTCAAATGTACAGTGGTAACGAAACAAATAAATGAAAAATGAAACCATTGCCTCAAGAAGCGGAATGGATACAGCATTTTCCAATACAAACCAAGTTCGATTTGCAACAATTATTATTGAAATTGATATCGACGAGAAGTCACTCACTCCGTCAATTACCTGTTGACCCTCTGATTACCGTGATAATCAGATTTGCACATACTGTGAGCATATACTCAGTAGTATTCAAATTCTTAGACGTAAGGATGGGTAAGCCTTCAAAGATACATAACAAGACCTGTAATATATTTCGCTAACACCATCCAGGCTAACCGTTAGAGCAAGCTCCTTAGAAAATTACGGCGACGAGGTAAAGACTGAGTTCGCATATACTCCCTGGTTGTAAATTGAGTACGATCCAGTATCTGGTGAATACATTTATCTCCATTCTACAGCGACTTAGACTTATAATATAATAACTATTACCTATAGTTAAACACATAAACGTAAGCGCGTTTTCCCGGATTAAGATACAATCTAAATGACAGACAAGACAGTAACTCGTCTAATCAATGAAATACATGATTAAGGATCTTTGCATAATCAAAACGCAATCCAAACTCCTTGCCCCGTAATAAACATTCAATTACCATCGAAGTACACAGTCAGTCATCTCTCATCATCCATATCCATACACTTTGCCTTGATGACTCAGTGGTATCCATTTATGTAACATTGAGACAAACACCGCATCTCAATTAACCTGATTGAAATGATGTTCCTAATGGATAACTCGTCCACGGGGACACATACGAGTAGGACCATGCAAAGTCAAAGCTGCACTTCATAACTTGGTTACGGTGTTATTAATAATACGAGTATGTATGCATTCCACTGTCTCTACGAATAGAGCCTTTACTCCTCCGTAAACCCATTAAAATCTCATCAATTGAATGCTATGATACGAGTCCTGCATATCTCCACCCATAAACAGCAATTCACATGAATTATGATCCGAGTCCTGTTGAATTCAATTAGTTTGCGGACATAACCCATCAAACACGAGCTCCACCCAACAAATAGTCATATTCACGGCGAATACTAATTATCCTGCCGAACATTAACATTTTATCAACCGCATTACTGGATTGCAAATAATTTGCATTCGTCGCTGACAGGATTTCTACGTGGTCACCACCATGCATGTGAAATGGGTAGAGATAGAGGCAGGAGAAGGTAATTTCAGGATTTGCTCCAGAGCAGTCATCCTTGAAATTTTTTGTTTTAAGCAAATCCATGTAGCTGTTAACGCTGTGGCTGCATGTTCCAAGGACATAAAAACGAAATCCTACAATAGAATGTGGCAAATAGAAAAAAAAAAATCATCCTGTTCGTTAGCGTAGATAACGGCAAAGAGTTTTCTTTTTTTTTGCCCCGCTTTGGTCACCAGAAGCGAGGGCTTGCAAACTCGGGACATTAATTTGCGTCAATTCTGTGTCCTGGGCTTTGCTCTCGCCCACTTTCCCGCTTCCCAACTCTAACGGACTATGTAGCTGCAGGATAAAACCAAGCAATTGGTCCGTTGCGATTTTATGCGATTTTATGCGATTTCATGCAAATTCGAGGCAAAGTAGCGAAAAAGTAATCATGAGACTGTTTGGTCCGTCTGTGGTCGTATATCCTCAGTGAATTGGTCTCAAATGCCGCATAATCCTTTGAAATCACAAAACACGCACTCCACATGGACGTTATCGCAGGAAAGCTGCTACTGGTATGGACTTTGACTGTTTTACCGAAAGGACGTTCCGCTGAAGGGGGTTGGTTAATCTGATGAATACGAATACAGACGAATACTTGACCACAAACGAACAAATGTGAATACAACCAAACACGGGAGGATTTTTCGCAAGCACCTTGTCTGGTTGTAACAAAGGCGGTACTGAGGTTCTATGCCATAGCCATATGCACCGACCAGAAGCTTCCGTTTTGCTCCTCAGTAATGGTTTTTCCGTTTTGTTTTTGGTTTGTTTCTGCATTTACGAGCACTATAACCCAATTGAGTGCGCATCGGTAATTAGGGAAGCGAACGAACATAAGCGAACACAAAGGATATCGCCGGGTGGCAACGTTAAAGCTTCGACGATACAGCAAGGCAAAGCTACAGAGTATCTGTAATTTGTCGGTCGATGGTAATTTCCTTTTAGATATATGGACTTGTTAAAGAGTTTAAACAAAAGGGGTGGCCACAAGGGTGGAGGTTCGTCTTATCTAAGCCAGTTTTAATGAGAAACAAATTAACCGATTTAAAGCAAAAAAAAAGGATTTTCTTTCTTTTTGTTGCTTTCTTTTGAGGTTTAGTCGAGGCGGGCGTAAGTCTTAAGTTGAGAGAATATATGTTACTGCCTGGGAGGGTGTGAGAGACATTAATCACCTGGAATAAAGCGGAACTTTCCGATTTGGTGTTTCTTTTATCCTTTAAGCGAAAAATGTTGGCAGTGATAGACGGCTTGTGATATTGATTTATGTGGTTTGAGGTGTCACTTTCGAGTGAGTGATGTTTGTAATGAACAAAGGTGGAGGTGTGAAAGTCTGATGTGTTTTACGAAGAAGGGGGTGCTTTTCACTTCGGAATTAAGAGCATTTGGGTGAATAAACCTTTGTTTTCTTGAATTTCTTACTTTGGATGGATTTATTTATAGAAAGAAAGCGGTTGGGCCTTAATAAGGACAGACATTGATGGATGTAAGTGATTGTAATCAAAGCAAGTGCGAAGTTTATCCATCTGTTTTAACAGAGTTTCTTTTCCTAATCGATGTACACAGTGTGGCAAAAAATATTACAGACACCAGCCATATCTCAGATACTAATATGGCCATCTATTTGTCCGAACGTGCGTTTTAAAGATTGAATCTTTCTCTACTATCTGCAGAATTTTCATGACATTTGGTTCACATTAAACAATTATAAAAATTATTTTTCCAAAACACCTTTTTATTTAATGTTGAAATTTTGACATGGGATGAATAGCGGTCATTAAATTTAACGCAAAACTTAGTAAAACTGCGTCAGAAACATTCCATGCAGACTACAGTGATGATTGTTTAAGAAGAAGAGTTGAATTCGAATGGCTTAAATGTCTTTTGGGCGCTGGAATATGACAAACAAACAGAAAGGCCAATTTCAGTTAAGACGGCTAAAATGATCCAAAAAGTACGTGATTTTGTTGCAGAAGACCACAATGGTTCGCTGGGAATGTTGGCAGATGAATTAAACATCAACAAAGAGACTATTCGAGCTTTTCCTCACGAGAATTTGGGCAAAACAAAGTTAGTCTCAGCACTCCTTGTTCGTCAATTTTTGGCTCGAAAACAAGTGTGTGTGTTTAATCATCCGCCGTATTCATCTGATTTGGCATCGTGCAACTTCGTCTTATTCCCACAATTCTTCAATTGAAGTTGAAAAGATGGGTTTTTGACGACATTCCGACCATTCAAGGAGCTTTGGCACGGCACTGAAGGCAATTCCACATGATGAGCTAGAGCAGGCATTTGAATCACTATTAAATCGCTGTAACAACTTTATTGAATCGAAAGGAGAATATTTCGACTAAAACCCTCGAAAAATAAACAGAAATAGTTTTTTAATTATTATTTCCAGAGTTAGTCCGGGATATTATTTGCCACACTGTGTCATCAGAATTGAGTATCTTTCAGCTGAAAAAGAAACGCAAGGTTGCCCAACTAGTAGTAAATTGGAAGATTTCCGTCCTCAGCTCAGCTCCACGTTCGAGATAAGTTGGAAAAACCATCACCGAAGATCTGACTAAATTCCTGTCCTGGTTCAGATTCCGGCCGAAGTCAATTTCGTATTCCCGAAGTAATCGTAGGCCCGGTGGCAAATCGATGAGAAAGAAGATTTGTACAGCAGAGCCAGGTGATCTGCAAAACGGTCCTAAGAAGGGACGCTTCGGAAGTTTTCGCCGCAACATGCTAAACACAAAGAAGTTTTCTATCCACGAATGGATATTTTGATTTGTTGGGAAAACAATGGATGGTGACTCCTTTAAACTATATTTGAGTCTTTTCTTGTCGGCTGAACAACTTACGATGGAAATGATTGACTCAAAGCCTATTTCTGGAGTGACTATAGTCTCCTATGTTTAGGGCTGATTACGTTTTGAAAACGTACTCTCTGTACTCTTTTCGTGGTTGCCTACCAAATTGTATAAGGCAGTCTCACAAGAGCGTAAACAAACGATACTTTCGAAAATCAGTTTTGCTCGCAGCAAAAAACAGTAGAATTATCATGTTATAATCATCTTTACTGGTCATCGGTATCGAAGCTATTCTCACTTCTGGCTAGTGCTAGGCTGGCAAAAGAGACCATTCTTAAAATTGCCATTCAGCGATGTATGTTTTATTCCAGTAGGCATCGGTGTCAGGCGATTTGATTCCGCTAAGTGACGGAGCAGTATACTTAATAATCATGACAAACGATGCCACCACTACGAAGTGAACATACTTCGTCAAATGCCAGTTTTAGGAGCAACAGCAACTTAAGGGGCAGCTCAAGCAAAAATGTCAATATGAAGATTTTTCGTCATCAAGACGTCATAATTTAGATCCTGACAGAGGAGTTGCCACAGAACCAGCGCTATTACTCTCGGGATGCACTATCGGCATTATATCGGAACCTTTAAGGTCACAAACATCTGAACGTCGATAACTATTGTCCACAAATTCCAATGGAACAGACAAGAAAAGAATGAAAAACTGTTGGATTCGGTGTTTCGGTTTTTTTTCTTATAGTTCAAGTTATCGTGATTTCACAAAAATCATGTGGCGCTCAACTTCGTTTTGTTTTGATTTACACAGGTTTAGCTTCCATTAAAGCGCTACCTGGAGGTGAGACGAACCTACCGCTGGAATAAGTGCGAATTCTAGAGTTATCTTTGAGTCCGGGCAACTTTGACAGTTGCCGAGAATGAAACATAACAACAATTATCGTCTATGGGGATTTGATTGCTAATGAAATTCCTAACGAGACTGATCACATTGCTATCCGGAATGACAAAAAACTGAAAAAGACAACTTTAAGGGTATTTGACTGCACTCAACGGATTGATGGAGACCTTTCTGATAGAGTTTTTCGAAACTTCTAAGCAATCGCTCTAATATCAACATCAACCACAGAAGTCCGGTGGTGATGTTATCAACACTCCATCAGGGACACGCCACATTGATTGGATAAAAGGACCGATTAGCATTTTAGTGAAACACGAGGTGTACAGGCAGACGGAGATAGAGTGAGTCATTTAATTTGGACAATGCTCCGTCAGATATCACAAACACTCAGAAAATCTGACGGCATCGCCACTCAGTAAAAAGCAAATTCTCACTTTCCACATAAAAAATGTGCTCACCACCTCAGATGGTAGCTGTCATCGTTTGAGATGACGGATGAGGCTGAGTTTTTTGAAGGCTTTAAGTCGACTGACACCAATGAGATATGGTGTATCCAGTTACTTTACGAGTATAGCAAAAATCTGGGAAAATGTTTAAACGATTTTCAAGAGTCTCGCACCAACTCCCTTCATATCAAGGAGCATGGAGAGAATGGTTAAACATCAAAAGGGTAAAACTGCTTTGCAAATGTATTCTCTGTCTGAGCATTTGTTTCGTCAAAATTGCATAAGAGTTATGCTAGTCAATAACGTTGATTACCCGCAAGGTGACGTATTGTCTAAACTACTTTGGTGGATGTTTGTTGACTCATTGTTTAACGCTAACTGCGGTTCTAACGTGAGACATATGCAAACGTTGTACAACAACTGTTTTGTCTGTTGAATTATGTCTAGCTACTGTCTTTTATAAAGCGCATGCGATTAGTGCACCTGTAATGGACTTTTAGAAAATTCTCTCAAAGAAGGACGAGCTGACTGATCTGACTTAACATGCTTAACATCATTACCAGTGTTTTTTTTTCTCAAAGAAACTAATTATTTGAAGTAAGACATGAGACTTGTCACCTAGAAGGAGTTTTTGAATCTACATGGCCTTGATAAGGCACTTAAGTATCGTTTAGTTCGGCTGTTTGATAAAATTTGCTGCCTTTACAAGACCACAAAGAACATTCTGTTTCGACTGCAATTAACCTTTCTTAAGCACGCTTGGATCCAGATGGGCTTATGAATCTTCATCACCTGCATTAGCATAGCCATCTTCTGTTAAAAGAGAGAGGTCCTTGGTAAAACATACACTGGAGGTTTAGTGGCCTTGCGTAACTAGTACAGTATTTTGGTTCTAGATTATTGACATGCCATCTGAAGGGATACAATTATAACTCCGCGCCCTGGTATTGTTTCTTCTAGAATCCAAGCCAAGAGGGCCTTTAAAAATTGCTCAAAATCGGTGTCTTTCTGGAGGTCGAAAACTTGTCGTAAGGAAAATTTTTGTCTGTCTTTCAAGAGAAGATATATGCAATCCTGACGGCAATCGTCTATACAGTAAAGAGTGCGTGGCGAAACCAAAGTATCTCAACTCCGCTTAAGACCTCACTGCATTTTCTCACTATTTCCAATCTAGTTCTAGAATACAAGACTTCTTTGAGAGTAGTCGAAAGAACTAATTCATAAAGTCCCTTTTGAAACTCATGTCACAGCGGGACTTCTGATGAACTTCAAAGTTAAGGCTCAGAGGAGGATTCCTCAGGATACGAACCTGCGTTAAGACGAACCCAAGTAGGGCACCAATTGAAAGATGGATTTAATATGAGCATAACTGCAGACTGACATAACTCTCCAGGTTTCAGGCAGACCAAACTAATGCTTCCCTCTAAGAAGTCAGCAACTTTCATTCTATTCTCATAGTAAGAAAGGTTGTAGACTGCAAACTAGCTTCGTCACTAAGTGCATAGGTCTATCGTGCTAACATTTATCTTCGTTATTTCCTCGGATGGTAGCTTAGAACGGTTTGGTGGATTTTTAAGAAAAGGGGTTCTTGGAACTAAGTTAATTAGAGACGTATCAGACTCCTTAACAGTAAGTACAGGATCTACTTTTTCTTGACGATTGCTTGAAGGCCCCTTTCAACCTTTAATACGCCCTTATCAATGTGGTTTATGCCGGTTTAAGAGCTTCATATATGAACAGAGCTTCATATATGTACAAATTGAGCCAACAGTCATTCTTGCCAAGTGTTGTATCTATGAAATAAGAAAGCAAATAAGAACTTAGCCAGTTTTGAGAATAACGAAGAATGAACTATAAATGGTCGGAAACTTCTCGATTTTTGGTGTATAATGTGGAAGCATGTCCCTTTCCTTTGCTTAAAAAAGGTATTTCAAGTGATTTTCGGACCTTATTGAATAAACGGGATTTTAATGATCATCTTCTTCGTTAAGTACGAGTATCTTGATCAAATAAACATCAGTGCTAGAAAAAAAAAACACTGTGGCGCTGGCAACCCGGTATGGGCCATGCCTAGCTTCTTGACACTCATTTGTGTTGCTCATGTTGCTCATCTGAGCGGGGCCTACGGTTTATCGCCGAGTCCGAACGGCACTCCTAAGAAGCTTTTTCGTAGGCAATTTCTTACTTTCGGGAGTTTGCCATTGTCCGCCGAAAGATGATGGCGATTTGAAAAATTGTTGGTGAACCAGCCAGGAATCGAACCCAGACTCTCTGCGTGATAGACCAATGAGCCAACTATCGCGCCATTGCCATCGCCAAAACATCAGCGCTCAGGTCTGGAAAAAAAGAGTTAGCTTTAGTTTACCCATTCAAGTGAAAACGTAGCTCAACCAATGTGGTGAGCGCATCTGAAAGCGATAAGGACAGATATGCCTTAAATATAAAGAGCTGTGGGTTAGACTCAGGTGCCAGACACAAGGGAAAACATTTTGGTTTATTTGAACCACTTCACCAAGTAACAAAGCGTTCATTTCCATTTTGCAGCAGCAATTTATCCTTTAGCGTTGATTCACAACAACAACAAATATCACATAATACAGATCTCATCCGGGAAGAACCAGCTAGAGTGCACAACTCCAAGGATACAACTCTCTTGGTGTAATGTTGAAAACCACTCCTTCACATTTGAAACAACCTCTCCAATGAAGCACGTCAGAGTACTCGTACTTACCAATTTTGCTTGGCATTTTTACTCCAAGATTCTTAAACAAAGTTTCGGAAGCATTTAGACTGCTTTGTATCCTACCACTGCCCAACAGCATCCATTCTGCACCTCAATTTTCAAAACTTGAAACTTTTTATGACAAAAAAGCAAAAAAAATGAAAACTTTCAAAAACTAACCAAAGCAAAGGCTAAACAATTTACAATCATAATCGCGGAAAACATTTTATTTACGTCAGCGGGAAGAGCTGCAACTAACGGTGAAACTTTAAAACATCCGCCCAGGGTTATTATTGTTAGTCAGAGTTTTAAGAACTTTCCTCAACCCCATTGTCAAGAAAATCAAACTGCAGCGGCTTGAGAGAAAAGAGAAATAATCATAAAACCACTCCCTTTTCGTCCTTTTTCTCCTTTCTTGGATTTTCTTTTACTTAAGTGCTTCCACACGAATGCACCACCGCAGAGGGGACACTTTAGCAACCCACCACGGCAACCTTAATCCCATTTCCGACACAACTATCCGTGTGCTTACGCATTTCCTCTGCTATTTTCACTCATTATGTTCAAAGGTGATGAAGTGGCAGCATCAGTTCACCCACCCATCATCCTGTGTGTGTACGAGTTCATGAAGGCAGCAAAGCAAACGAATACCATGGCGCCATTCTGGTTGCCTTGATTTGGAAAGGAAACTTTCCTACAAAATGATGTCAACACATTTCGAAGAGAGGAACATATACAAAGGCGGTTTCCATGTAGTAGTAGTAGTCAATATTGCGGGGACGACGACTTTAGTCTGAATTTTACATCGGACATAACACAAATGAATTCGAATTAATTTTACCGTTATCTCTGGATTTAATTTATTTCGATTTGGTTTATAGCTTCGGCAAGCCCATAAACGAGATGAAGATAGCCCCCAACCCAGAGTCAGGGATGCCAATTGTTGTTCAAGAGCTGTAAAAATTTGTGAGTGACTGAGTTTACAACGTACTCCGGCGGCGGCGGTGACGCACGGTGAAAGAGTAGGGAAATTCAGTGCGCCAAGGATATCATTCGAAATGGTAAAGGAACAGGATCACATAAATCATTACTTTAGCTTAAAGTTTGGTTTATTGCTTCGAGTTTATGACCACGTTTTAGGGCTTTAGAAGCAACGTTGACAGTCAAGGTTATGGCAAATTTGCCAATCGTCATTGTGAACGTGGCGGTCTTGATGGGAAATGTTTTATTTAAGGCTGAAAATATCGTTTAATTTGAAGTCTCTGGAAACAATTTACGTTCTTATCTTTGTTTACGAATCACAGGGTTTCGTTTAGATTTTCTCTCACCATGTTCATAGTTAAGGTGCACTTTACAGAATGAAAAGTAATTTCGTACGTACTTAAAGGTTAAAGATCCAAAGCCGCTTCTTTGTTCTTATTGAAAGCACTCAGTTTTCAGGTGGTGTGCCGTAGAATGCAAACTAAATTACCAGCGGACTTGATTTTGCGAAAAAAACTGTAAATAATTGATTTGGCCTAAGTGGAGAACTCAATCTCAAATCTAAGTGTCAAAAGATACCGGTCACCCTGATCATCTTTCTACATCATCTTTCGTTAGGGTAGCGCTTCAGGCCGGGGTGGACCTTGGTCTCAGTCAAAAGTGTCTCCAACCAGTTCGATGTTTCGCGGCTGTCTTCAGTTTTCACGCTCAAAAGACTGAGTAGCGCGTCCCACTTATGTAAGCCGCGGTCTTTCTCTTCTGCGCTGTTCCTCGGGGGCGGATTCGAAGACCGGAGTGTTGGTGTATTTCCGCTATTCTCGATTAGTACTGCTACCGAAAGGAAACAAACCACTGAGTGAACCGTCGTTTTATTGGTCCCTTTTGTGTACTCTACACGATGGCAAAAATCCTCGAACGAGGAATATATAATTGACTTGAGCCTGCAATCGAAATTGCGGGTGATCTAGCGGAATATCATTACGGTTTTCGTAAGTAGCGATCAACAATAGATGCTATCAATGCGGTAGCAAGTACAGCCCGAAACGCAATAGAAGGAAAACGTTGGAGAGGAGGCACTAAAAAATACTGCGTTACTATACGCTAGATGTGCAAAACGCCTCGAATGCATGTACCGGTGTATTTATTGAAACCATTTTGAGTTATTTCACAGACAGGGTCCTTTTCTATGATTCCGACGACGGAATCAAGAAATGCTTAATAACCGGCGGTATACCACAAGGATCGGTCTTTGGTCCTCTACTATAGAACGTAATGTACGACGATATCCTACGTCTACCAATCCCACGGGAAGCATCAATCATCAGTTTCGCGGATGACAACGCAGTCCGGGTCGTTGCCAAATTCCTCGAAGAAATAGAAATCTTCTGAAATGAGACCGTAAGAACAATAAAGTGCTGGCTCCTTGGGGCCGGATTGTAACTTGCTAATCATCGTCATCATAGTCGGAAAGTACAAGAGACGATTAGTCTTAGAGTCGCAGAATACAATGTCATTTTACGACTATTTATTAAATACTTAGGGGTGGTGATTGAATCTCGTTTGACACTTGGAGTATGTATGCGTGTGAAAATTCGCCAAAAGCGGTCGGTGCACTGTCAAGGATCATGGGCAATGTCAGAGGACCGAGACAAAAGAAAAGACTCTTACTAGCGCGGATCGCTAGCTGTACGGCGCAAATGGAATTAAGTCCGTTTACCCCTGTGCGCTTAAAGAGTCGGAAGCGCACGACGCCACACTCATCGTGTCTTCAATGTTGCCCATCGACATCCTCCTCGACAAACTGAAACGACTGTGCATAGCATAGTGATCTAGCAACAAACGTGGGATGAATCGCAGAAAGGAAGATGGACGCTTCGGCTGATATCAAGGTTAGCACCTGGATCGGAAGCATGGCGAAACAAATTTCTATTTGAATCAGTTTCTAATGGGTCATGGATGCTATAGAGGGTACCTCTTTCAACGAAAGTACAAGACTATTCCATATTGCCTTCGATGAGATAATATTTCAGAGAACATAGAATACGACGCGGCGCCAAGAATTCTGAGCGATCTAAGACGCCTAGATCGCATAGGTAACGCGAACGTTAGCACTAATTAGCGAAATAGTAACTACTTCACACCGATTCTCGGGAAGTAATACCTAATGGTGGTTCCGCGAGGGTATAATTCGGTCCGCGAACGTTCGAGGGAGGTGTTTTTAGCCGGTAAAATCCGCCACTACCAAGTGAATACGGCCATCGTGCCTATACAAGTTTTCCACCTTCTTACGCTAAAAAAAATAACCTCTTTTATGATCCAGCTGTCTCAGTCGTTGGACCTTCACTTTTTGGCTAAGTCAAGGTCGCTCGTACAGTTCGTCACTGTATCTGCTCTTGAACTCACCATCTGTGCGGACGGGACTAAAAATCACTCGAAGAATCTTCTCCACAAAGCAGCGAAGAGCACCCTCATCCATTTCTAGCAGTGGATATGCCACTGCGCTATAGAGCATGACTGGGATTATTAGGGTCTTACATTGGGTGACTTTGTTGTTCGAGAGATGGTTCCTAGGCTTTGCCCAAAAAAGAAGCAGCGATTGCTAAGTCTTTACCTTCGTTTGACAGAGGTGTATAGGTAGACAAGGTCGTTAGCTACCTTGATGTCAATATCTGTAGAGGGTGAAATTCTGTCTGAGACTTCGGTGTTCGGTTTAATTTCTGTTTGACAACACAAACCTACAATACTTGGTCTTGCCCTTTATAACCACCATTAAACCCGTTTTCGATGCTTCCATCTCAATTCTCGCGAAAGTGCCACTGACATCTAGCTGCATTCTTTCCATTATGTCAATCTCATCGGCGTATGCGAGTACTTGGGCGGACTTTTTTGTACTGTTTGTTCCTTGCTGCCGCGTGAGTTTTGAGATCCTTACCAACCTTGATCAGAGTGGATTCTCCACCGTCATCCTGCACAGACGGACGAGTTTGGCAGAGATGCCAAAACTAGACATTGCTCTCTATAGCTCGTCTTTATAGATGCTGTCATATGCGGCCTTAAAACTGATGATTAGGTAATGTGTATCGGTTTGAAGCTCATGGGCTTTCGCCAAGATCTGGGGTAGTAAGAATATTTGGTTGATAGTGAACTTTCCTGGTCTGAATCCACACTGATATTGGTCTATCCGATTGTTCACGAACCGTTTCAGGCGTTCACACAATATGGTAGATAAGATGTTGTAAGCGGTGCAAAGAAGACTGATGCCTCTATAGTTGGCGTAGTTCAAAGGGTCCGCTTTCTTGAGGATCGGACAAACAATTAACCATTTTCATCAGGATTGCGTATATCACTGCGCACAGATACAAGTATTTCTTACAAGGAAAACTCGAAAAAGACACCATCGGTGTAGGACGGATTAACATTCTTTTCCTGGCTCAGATCCCAGCCGTTTGTCGAACACAGGCGGTCATTACATTCCCAGAGCGCATTGTACCAAAGGCCACACATTTTTAAGCCGGAGATGGCTAAAAATTAAGAAAACAGGGTTTTGAGACTCGGAAAAGTACGACGTATAAACTGAACTCGATGTCTTTGATAGATGCCGTGGGCATGCACAACCTGCACGTCATAATATTTTATCCAGAAAGTCCGTATCAAGCACACGATTCCCACATCAGATTCCCCAAGTCGAACTGATCACCGAAGAAACTCATCCAGTATGCAAGACGACAGCATATTTCGTGGGGTCAACATTTACTCGGACCACTACATACTAGAACCCAATATAGATATTAAAGGCAGTACAATGACAGGAAAATACTTGGAAAGTGAGGAGCGCTAACGTCGGCCAGTTACAATCTCAACACATCGCCAGAGCGATTAACACCATTATGTCCGGAGGACTAGTGATAATGCTGCAAGGAGCCCATTTGAAATGTCGCCTGTTCGCAGGGCAATAAAATCGACACCGGAGTCAGGAAATACATCCAAAAGGGCATCGTAGTGAGGGACAGTCCATGCCAAAAATTTGGAAGAACAATTACTATGGACAATTAAACTCCGAAGATGACGAGTATACCACGAAAGTCACCCACGTGACCAAAATGGCCTAGATGTCAATGCAGTTACCATCAGACTGCATCATTGGCGGCATTTCCTTATAAACATTTGACATGGCGACCTAAATGAGTAAAGAGGAATGGCCACAGCAGGTAAAGCTCCGAAGGTAAATTAAGGATCACTATGGTAAAATGGGTAATAACTCCATTCGAAGGGTGTGAAAGGTTTGTTTTTTTTACTCAAAAAGTATCTTATGTAGTTTACTACGTGACAAACTTCTACTCACCCTTTTTGCATTTCTTTTGAATTGTCCTGGTTGGATCACAGCCAGCGTCGCCCTTTTTCAGTGTTAACGTTCGTGATCTGGTATTAGTCTTGGCATCGCATTCCGACCAGGGATTCTTCCCATATCGGCATGAGAGTCCTGAAAGCAAAAACAAAAACACAAAAACAAAAGAATGGCATCAATAATTTTGCAATAAAAATCCAGACACTTAAATACAATAAAACACAATGACTGAGAGAAATGATTTTTCTTTTTATGTTTACAAGTTCGTCCTTTTTCCTGTTCTTGTAGACGTTTTTCGGTTACTGGTCAAGATTCAGCTAATGGGATTTTTATTGTACTGTAAATAGTCACATCCCCTCAGGGATTTGTTATTCCATTCATTCCACCTAATGACTTCCACTTCTATTGCTGTGCTACGGATATGATATCGTCGGTCGTAACGATATGACAACTCCGGCCATTTTCATGTTCGTTCGCTTGTAAGTCTTTGAGAGGAATTAATTTCTTGCGCTATTGTTCGCATGTGGCAGGTTCAATTGGATGATGGACATCAAAATGATGAATGGAACTGGACGGGGGGCGACTCCAGAATGAATAGTGCTGGATTCTATGTACATGCTAAAGCATCTATGCCTGTATTTGGAAAGAGCACATTCGTAGAAAAAATAAAAAAATAAAAGCACTTACCACTCTGAGTGCCATCGGTCTTTGTGCCTCGTTCATTGCGGATAAGTATTTCGTGGTCGTCCTCCTCCCAGATTTCACCCTGTGACACCACTGTTGTAGGCTGTGTCTGTTCTGCGACTGGCAGTGCCAATGGTGTCTCCTGTACCTCTGTTGTGCCCAGAGCCTTTGTTGGCAGTAGTGACAATGACGCGATTACCAGCACCGCTGATACAATGAGAAAATTCATTTTTGTGCGCGACTGTTGTACGAGTATCCTGAAAAGAGAGAAGGACACCCACAATAAATACTATTGCCAGATGTTTATTTTCGTTCAAACTCAATCGATTCGAAATGGGATTGGGAAAGTAAGGAATAGAATGCTTGGATGCTTGATAAATGGGAAGAATAGGATTCGATTCGATTGGAATCGAAAGACAAGCCACACCGTAAACGACAACACCATGGAGATTATTTTCAATAAATGAAATTGAATGCTTCAAGGACCAAGTCTAGGAGACGCATCATTTGGCACGTTGTTCAAAGGCGTAGTTGGATAGCTATCCAACTAGCAATACCCAAATGAAAATGGAAATGGAAATGGAAATGGAAACGGTCCAGGACAATTGAAGTAGGAAAATTCCCATCGCAAGGAATTAGTGAATTGAAAAGATTATCTGAGTGAGATACAATAAAAAGCATTAGCTAAGATCCTGCAGATGTTGAATGGTCGAGTGGGTGGTTGTAGGCAGTATGTACGTGGATGGGGTGGAAATTTGTTTAAACAACTTTTTCTCGTAAATATCTCGCTCAGTTTTTATCACTTTATTGTGCTCGACTGAACGGAAAATTATGCGAACAAAAGTGGGAAGTACAAAAGTGCCAATGGTAATTATTTCCGTCCATTATTAAGGACACCATGCCGGTTCTGTTTCTTTCATTGCCTGGCAACAAATCATGAAAATTCGACGCCACAAGAAATAAAGGAAGAAAGCTGCAAATTTTGTGGCAGGAAATTTTCATTTCTATTGTACCTATATCTATGTCTTTGTAATTGCTGAAGCTGGCAATTCTCTTCGTTAAGAACATTATATTAGAAAGGACAACAGAATGGAATAGATACATGTAAACATTCACAAATTTAAGGGTCTCAATTTGTCATCCAACAGGCATCGGTTTGTAAATGATATTCCCTTCTTAATGCTGGACTAGAAATAATATTGTTGAAAAGACGAGTGCCATGTAGTGACAGATAGATAAATCGGTATCAAAGTCAGTATCTCATGCCTACTCACGTGGGTCATGGTAATAGACTAAGTTATCTTGGGGAAGTTTTCCAAACACTGCAAGACAAGGTGATTTGTAACTTCTATCAGCAATTTGAGAATCTAACTAGCAACGCATGAACGAGAAGCCGAGAAGAACCTTTTCTATCTTATAGGGGCCCTGACTCGCACGGAATCGTGTTTTAAGTGTGGAATACCGGTGGTTCTGCCAATCAACAGCACCTATGACTGGCTAAATCGTAGCAACATGTGGTGGCATCATTTTGAAGATATTTACGACAAGACCAGTATTTGCTATACCCAGGCTTTTTATCAGACAGTTTCACTAATGGAAGAAGCCGTGAGGGCACAGTGAGGGATACACAACATCAACTCTATAAACTCTAGCTAATCAACTTCGCGAATAAGGGAACATCGCAGTAGAGTCGCAGTCGATGCTGAGGATTTGGAAAGAGCATTTCTGTAGACTGTATAACGCCGATGGCGAAACAAATACCGCTGTCAGGCAGAAGGAACCTTTTAACTTGGGCGATGTAGACCAACAATACCGTCCACTCGACCTGGATGAAGTGAAAATAGCAATATCTAAGCCGGCCTGACTATTCAAATCGGCAGGCGATGACTTGGTAAAGAGCATACACCAACTCATCTGTAAAATGTGGTCGGACGACAGTATGCCTGATGAATAGAACCTCAACATTGTTTGTTCGATCCTCATGAAAGGGGACCCTCTAAACTGCGTCAAATGCAGAGGTATCAGTCTCCGTAACATCGCATATAAGATCTTATCCGCTGTATTGTGTGAACGCCTGAAGCCGTTCGTCAACAACCTGATAGGTCCATATCAGGTTGGCTTTAGGCCAGGAAAGTTCGCCATCGACCAGATATTCACACTACGGCAGATCTTGGAGAAGACTCATGAGCTTCAGATCGATACACACCACCTATTCATCGATTTTAAGGCCGCGTATGACAGCATCTATAGAGACGAACTGTATAGAGCAATATCCAGCTTTGACGTCACTGCCAAACTCAGCCGTCTGTGCAGGATGGCGATGGAGAATGCAAGTCGCTCCAACAAGGTTGTTAAACATCTCACCGAAAGATTTGATGTCAAAAAAAGGATTTATACAAGGCGATGCGCTGTCATGCGATTTTTTCAACATCGTACTTGAAAGAATAGTGCAATACTCACGAGCAAACACAAGAGGCACTATCTTTCAAAAGCGCGTCCAATAACTCGTCTATGGCGATGATATTCACAAAATCGGAAGAAAGGAGAGTGATGTCAGTGGTGCTTTTGCAAGTACTAAGACGGAAGGCAAGACTAAGTACGAGTATATGCTGTCAAGTAAAAGGGACACTGAACACCGACGTGTCTGACAAAACGTCACCTTCGACAGGTATATCTTTAAGGTAGTTAAGAACTTTGTCTACCTGGGCTCCGTTATAAATCCATACAACAACACCAGCGCTGAGATCAAACGAAGAATAACTCTTTCCAATCGGTGCTTCTTTAGGCTAAGAACCCTCAAAAACAAAAGTTACTCTATGTAATCCCAGTCCTTCTCTATTGCGCAGAGGCATGGACATTATCACACATTGATGAGGGTGCTCTTGGCTGCTTTGAGGAGAAAAATTCTTCGAAGAACTGTACGGACTGTACAGCGACATCGACTTAGCCAGAGGAGTGAAGATCCAATGATTGAGATGGCTGGGTCACGTAGGCGGATGAACACCAATGCTGCAGTCGGAAAAGCAAAGAATCGAGCTTACTGGAGACGCTTGTTGACGGGGGTCCAGGTCCACCCCGGACTGCAGCGCTATTCAAAAGCAAGTAAGTAAGTAAGAAGCTCGTTATGGGTTCAAACTGTGAAGTGTTCTTCTTCCACAAAGTGACGAAATTACTTTATGGCTTCGCGCAAGAGTGTTCCTTGTGCTCAACGATTGATTTAATTTTCGGTAGTCTCCACATAATCTCCAATCGCCAGAAACTTTTTTAGAAACCATTGGAAGTGAGGAGGCAACTGGAGATGATGAAGGACGACAAATTCCTAGTTCAATCATAAATTCGAATTCTTTTTGGTGGCCAAATGCTTGGAAGGGGTAGGCCTTCTTTCCCGTGCCGAAGGTATGCTGCAATTTGTTGTTATGCGATGTTCAAAGCAATGTTTCACCGACGACGAAAAATTTGGACGCGCTTTGTGTGGAGGATACTCATGTGGAATAAATAATTCATCTTGCGATTGTGCTTATTTTAACGAACTTCCGATCGAAATGACAAAATAACAGAGCAATAGGAAGAGAGATGAAGACTCAGATGGGGTAGCTACAGTGGCCTTAACCTCTTTTGAGGGAACTTTTCAGTTCTATCTAGATTATTGGGATTTAGATACACATATTCCAACGAACCGTATGGGGTATGGGACGACATTGAACTGATCATGTTGTTGAGCAGTTTCGATGTTCTAGTTTTGGAGTGGTGGACGATACTTCCCCGCCTACTCTATCTATCCTTCATGCAGATGTAGTCGCATTAAGGCTTCGCTTGAAAACTGAGCATTTGTCTACAAATTGATATGATAACTATCGGTAGCTTTGTTATATTCCAATTTCAAAGCACTAATTAAAAACCTCACGCATCACGCAGTCGATAAATTAAAGCGACCGACGTTCTGGTTATACCTTCCATATAACATTCAACATGCGACCTATGGATTTATGCAATGAAATTCAATTATTGTAGGTGGAAGTGATGCCGTTAGTTATACTTATAATATTACAGGGTATTATGATTGAATTGTTATCAGATATGATTTTGTGAACACACTTGTGTATCATAATGCGTCACATTGTGTGGAGTTCCTGTGGTATTTTTTAATCAACTCATGTGAAAGGTGGCACGTATCCTGATAATCAGGATAACAAAGAGCCACTGTTGTCGATGGGAGGTTGATTAATTCCAAATTGAATGAATAGATGCAGTGATAGTTGAGTTTAAATCAGGTGTAGTTGATTTTTGAATTTAAATCAGATACGATACGGTCAATGATATGTACATCTCCGGTCGACAAGTGCAAATAAAGTGAAAATGTCAGATGAAAGGATTGCCACGAATTTAAAGGCAGTCAATTACTGGTTCTCTTTGCACCAAAATGTATTTAACATGGTGATGACAGCGGTAATTAGACGGAGAAGTGTCATCCCACGGGCGTTGGTTTACCAAATAGCAAGAAGGAGCCTCAAAATTCGAATATATTGCTTCTGCGCTAGTAGGTCCTACCCCACAGAGGTCCATTTCGGCGTCATCTAAGAACTTCATTGGAGAATGAAGAATGCTGAGCATACTGTGCTTCAAAGGGGAATTAGCATTGACTATTTGGGGACCAAGGAGACTTTTGCTCCGAATCACAAAAACGGCTTCACAAATGTGGACGAGTATCTTCAAGGCAATAGAAGGTAGACGAACAAGATCTGGCATTTAAGAAGCACTTTCAGCAGCTACTTACTACAATAAAAATCAGGTTAAAAGGGTGATAGGCCAAACAGAAAATCTACATCCAGTCAATCAAGAAGCCTATCCATCCAGCGTGGTTTTCAGCTGGCAAACCGATAATCGAGCACATTTTCAGAATCGTCATGTTCGAGGTGACGAGGAAATCGAACCTCCGTTTTTAGTACCAAGCCATCGCGGATTCTGGAACACTTAATCTAGTCACCTTGAAGCAGCACCCTCGGGATTGAAGAGACTGGAAGGCTACTGTGTCTCAATCAGATACCCTTCAAGGGTCGGGAGCCCGTTAAGCAAGTAAGTAAGCTTTTGACAACATTGTACATGATATAGGGATAGCGAAACAAACAAAAATAAATTAACGAATGCCAGATTTGTACACCTTGAGGGCGAGTTCATGTGGAAAGGAGATCATCATCATACACTGGCCAGAATGACTATTGATACCAGAACAGGGTAAGAAAGATCCTGGAGCTTTAAGCCGCTGTTAATATGATCTCTTGAGAATCAGAATCTTTATCGGATTAGTATTGAAGTATCAGACCAAAAGAATAGGCATGATACGACTGGAGCTGTGAAGAGACTATCAGGGATAAGGAGATATTTGTTTGGTCCTACAAGACCAACCAAACAGAGGGAAACTGAAAAAAGTTCGAACGATCCAGGAATGACTACAACGACTTCTGCGGGGTCTAAAATTCTAAATGACCAAAAACTGAGGCAACAATTGCTACAAAGTAGTAAAAACGTTTGGTCGTTCGTCAAAAATATAAGAATTTCTGTCTCATCTTCTATCCTAACGCCCGTTCATAATAACATTCCTGCTGTCAACTCCTTGCACAAAGCCAATGTGCTTGGTGGATACTTGACGGCCAGCTCAACACTTCCAGACTTTTCTTTGTCTCCACATACAATAAGTTCAGCAGGTACTATGTATCTCGAATTTTTCTGAAGAGGTGTTCTCCTTCGCTAGCAAAACCACTGTGCTTACATTTTAATCAATTCTATTCTTTAGGAAAACAACATTTGTCCAGCCCGTCTCTAAACACAGTCAATTAACTCCGTCCTTTCGTTCTGATAAGCCGTAAGCATGTCTGACAGTACGGTTTTCGTAGCAAGAAAAGTGGAGCGAAAGCGTACATTAATCTGGCAAAAGCAAAATAGTTGCACTTGACCTTTTTTCGTCATTTCACAGGGTTTGACATCAGGCTCTTTTGTCGAAAAGTTGGGATCGAGGACTCTCTGGTTTAATGGATCACAAATTACCTTTTGGAACATTCACTTCTGGTACTCTTGAATGGTTTAAAGTCTGATATTCACGTCCGATGCAACTTATAGGTGATGCCAATATTACACAGCCAATTGACACTCCGAACCACTTGCCTTTGGAATGACCTGCCGAGCTCTTCATTTCCTAGTCATTATAACCTGCAAACATTCAAAACCAATGGTAATCGGTACCACTTCTTCTTTTCTTCCTAACTTTCTACTGCCTTTAACCTCGCGCTAATAATAAAAATGAAACAAAAAAAAGGATAACCTTCGAGAGCGCTGGTCGGCAATGACAAAATCGAGACTTTCATTGTCAGAAAAGAGCTTTAAAAAGGCGATGAGTATTTGTGCAAAATCGTTGTTGTGACTCACAAGAGTCACCGTCTTACAAAAGTCAGTTCAGCTACTGGCATACGCAGGCGACGTTGAAATAATGGGAGGAACACAACAGAGTGTTTGCAGGTAATGAAATAAATGGTAAGCATGGGTTTAGTTGTTAATAAAGGAATAACAAAGTATATGCTGACAAGAAAGGAGGACACACTTTATCGAAACCTAGGACAACACAATACGTTTAAGGAAGTAAAAGGGACTTCATCTATCTCTGATCTATAGTATACTAGCGACGACATCTGAGTGGAAAAATGCGAAGAGTCACTCTAACTTTTGGCTGTTTTCTTGGGCTTAAAAGTAAAACTCTTTCTTGAGCAATGAAAAGAATAGTTTAAAAAACCCTATTCATCCCAGTCCAGCCTGAAAAGGAAATGTTTTCGGCCACGTTTTCAGTAATAGAAAATCGAGGAGACATTTCACCGTGATTTATTCAGGCTGTGAAGCGGCGATTTCGGCCTCGCATAAATCAGTATAAAGTATAAATGCAAAGGCGTCACGAAAAACTGCAACAACTACCTCGCATACTCTGAAAATATATTAGAGATTCCTAGTCAGTCGCAACATTAATTAATAAGGCTCATGGCAATCAATACAGGTTTGTGGCAGGTAGACATATGCAGCAATTCAAAGTTTACGGATGATGATCAACTTGAAAAGGTATAAAGGCAAAATGACGGCGATCAAAGATAACATTTTATGAATTTAAGCAACGAAGGTCGTTTCAACATACGGCGCAAAATGCTATAGAGTCTCAAGTTTAAATCGAGATTCTAAGAAAAGGACAGAATTAATTGGATCATTAAAATCCAGAAACATAAGAAAATTCTTCGCCTCTCTAGGTGATCCGAAATGGAGTGCCTTTTAGAATGGTTCCAAAGGTCGCAAATTTAACTTATCTCACAAATTGGGCAGCAGGAATGCAAATACGTGGGAGAAATATGTAGCATTAGATGTAATTATACGCAGTCATATTTCATGTAAAAACAAGGGAAAGAGGAAGAAGAAGTTCTAAAGAAAAACAGTTTGCTAATGGGTCTTGTCCTCGACAATACAATGGACGACGCACTTTGCCAGCTTAATAATGAAATCGTGCAATATGGTGCTTTAAATTTTGAAACAGCCCCACATTAATTTAAACAATCCTCCCATGGTTGTCCTCTTCCAAAAACCAATAATTCCAAAACGTCCCCACTCCGCCACAAAAAAACTTCTTTAATAAAGCGGCCATGGATGACACAGCCAAAATGAATCACTTTCATGACATACTCCCCTAAGGACATAATAAGCATTACTATACTTCTTCCCTGTCAAAATGACGAAGAATTTATTCGACATTCTAACATTCGTCGAAGACTCAAAAACCCAATAATGTCCGACATTATTTGCATACCATACCGAGCTGCTTAATATTATACACGGCACAAGTACAACTTTTTTATACGGAGGTTTTATCAACAAAAAAACGAGGAGAAATTCTTCTTCTCTTCTCTCCCTAAATGTGTGTGTATGTATGTACGTAATGTATTGCCATCATTTGGTGTTATAAAACCGCAGAAACGAATATACGCAGCCGAACGAGAGAAGAAAAAAAATCACTTTCACAAATGTCCTGTCATAAACCATCACAATGACGAAATAAAAGATAAAAAATTCGCGTACTGGGAAAATATGTCCTCCCACATCATAAAGCTCGCATTAAATAGATTACCCTAGCCACACGGTGGGGTGTAGATTTTTCCCTCCACCTACCCTCGCAAGAGGGATACTGTAATGGTCTTGCCATAACCATATCGTAACCAGAACCAAAACCAAAACCAGAACTAAAACCGAAACCGAAAACCACGATGGTTAGAGGGTAAAAACCGAAAAAAAAGAACAGGACACGACAAATATCCTTCCATCAGAATAAATCGTCTTGGAAATTAAATGGAATAGAACTGACTGTCTACGTTGCTGGGATGTAAATGAAATTTACCAGGATAAACGCAAAAGTCTCTGGGCAGAGTACCACACCAACGATACTTACGAATGAATGCACGTCTTACATAGTCGATGGAGATGAAGATGAAGATCGTCTTTATACACGACACCACCTATCCTATTAAAGAGTACAGCACACGATATAATCCACTTAAGGGTAGGTCCTTGTTTAATGGGCAAAAATGCATGTAATATCCTATGCCATTACGGAAATAGGAATACACAGGATAACAAAATACTTGCATGCAACGTAAATCTTGAGATTCTAACATATTTCGCTGCCACCTTATTACCCTGCAAAAATACATCCGACGATCCTATCCTCTTAGATACGAGTATGTTCTGTACGTACGGTAACCGTCGCGTCGCTCGCAGACGATGTAGTCGTTTAAGTCGATGTACACAGTCATCGGTCGATTCAAATTAAGACGGAAAAATACGAAAAAAATATAACTTTAAAGGATAACGATCGAGTTGCATGTATGAGTACCTATATAGTGTGTAGTTTTTGGGTGTCTCTTGCTTACAGCAATCAAAATGCACTTTTCGACAACGACAACGACAACGAGTGGGTGGCAGAAAGGTGTACCTTATCTACGAATACATTCAGCCAATCTATATGCAATGTCTGCTGACTTTTTAGAGAGAAAATGAGAGAACGCAAAAAGGATTTGCTTGTGTGCCAGTCGTTGGTATTTCTTTTTTTGTCCTCTCCCTCTGGCAGTAGTGTAACATAGAAAGTTTAATGAATCTGTCTGCCTCCACTCTACTCGACTTCCAACAAAGAACGGCAAAAGTGATTCCTCTTATCCTGCGCGCATTTCCTATTCATTTATTATTTTTATTTATTTTTTTAATCCTTGTTTCTATAATAAGTAGCAGTAGCAGTCCTACTACGATAGTACTCGTATTCCCAGTCTGCTTCTTCTAATTTCTTCTTTACGTGTCCTTAAAGCGGATATCCTTTGAAATTTTTGTAGTTTCACAACGCTTGGGGTGTTTTTGTTTTTCCTTTCGAAATGAATGAGTCGAGTTGAGTTTTGGAGTGTACGCAAAAGGGTAATATAATGATGTATAGATACACTTAGACCTGCACTTAGTGAACAGTGGAGTGAGAAGGTTTTCCGCCCATAACTTAAGTCATGACATTTGTAAATATTTTATTTTTGTCAGACTCACATCCTTTAGAAATGTATTTTTCAATTACCTCATTGTGAATAAAACATCCCTGATGATTCGGGTTAATTCTGAAATCAGCCGGCACCTGTCATTTAACAAACGACATTTGGGCATGAACTGTCAGTTATTTACCAGAGATGTTAAACATTCAATTTAACGAAATCAACTGAAGAGATAATCAAAAAAAGTTTATAAAATACTCGTTAATTGAAGTAAAAAATAGTCTGTCACTCAATCAACTAAAAGCAAATGTTAATTTGATTGAAAATAGTGAAAAAACAAAAAACAACTGAGTCATTGACAATTTTAATTGAGCTTTAATCAAACCGCATAATGGTGGAGAATTTTCGATGAATGTGCGAGTATTTATGGTGCCATTCTGTGATTTCATTGTCGGAATGTGTGTTTAATCGACATTTAATAACCAATCATGGTGGTACAGGATAAATAAAAGAATTGTGGAGTATTCAATCAGATGTGTCGACAGTGTTTCTAGGACAAGGAACGGAATGTTTTTTTTGTGAGAAAAGAGAGGTACCCATGTACGTTGGTTTTAAGTGTTTGAAGGTTGTAATGGCTAGGAAAGTATCACGGTATTTCAGGGTGCGTCTGAAAGTGGGCTTTGGGTGTACTGATGAGCATTCATAGCGAGACGGGTGTTACAGTTGGAGGTTTGAAGGGGCGGAATGCTACTGGTAATTTCAGAGGAGCACTGGTGGTGAAAATAGCAATTAAACAGGGTGAGACAGGAGACATTACGTCGGTGGTCGAGGGTGTCAATCGACTGTGTAATATTAGCATCACCTATTAGTTCATTGACACACATACCGAGAACGGAAAGTTTTTCGGTTTCGACGATGCAAGTGCCACTCATGGATAATGGCTGGGTATTTAAATTAAGCTTTGGCGACAGCATTCAGCATTGTGTTTTGAAAGCATTAAATTCCACTCTGTTGATAGTTCCCCAAGTGGTTATGCTGTAAATATCGGAATTTGATTAGCTTAACATATGTTGGCGTTTACGTTCTACAGTCGAGGAGCAGGGCCGTGAGTTCGGAAACGAATATGAAAAGCCGAGAGTACTGTCGTCAACGAAGGAATGTGTCGGATAAGCAGAAGCAGACAAGAAAATTAAAAATAGTGCCGGAGACAGAACCGAGCCCTGGGGCACACCAGCATTTATTTTGTGAATATCAAACTTGAAACAACTCGAATTGATCGTTCCGAAAGGTAATTTCTAATCCATTGAAGATGAGAGTCATCGATCCCAAATGCACGCATTTTCGACAAAAGAACCTAATGCCAAACTCTGTCAAATGCCTTAGAAATATCAAGTGCATCTGTCTACTTTCGCCAGATTGACGTAAACTTTGATTCCACTTTTCGGTGAGACATGCCATCAAATCACTAGTGGACCTGTTGCTACGAAAACCGTACTGCCGGTCATTAAGAAGTTTTCGTGTTTCGAGATATTTCATGAGCTGACGATTTATCAGCGTTTCCAAGACCTTGGAAGAAGAGACGTAAGTGCAATGGGTCTGTAAGAGGAGAGAGAGTCTTTATCCGGTGAGGGATCTCATTCCAAAGAGAATAGTGTCTGTGATCATATCAGCAGCGGCATCTACGTCGTTATCGAGGAAACATAACGACCATTTAAAATTCCTAAGGAAGATGTTAAGTCCGCTCCAATTGGCTTTCTTGTATTGCCATATTGTTTAGGAATTTTTTCTCTAACTGTGTGGTCAATGTACGAGAATTTAGCTGATACGACACAATGGCCCGACGAGCCTAGAGGTGAGAGCACATCAACGTTTGGGACTCGCGTGGGCTTATTACAAGCTGGGTCAAGTTGTTTTCCGCAGCAAAGATCTCAACACACCGTAATTCGGGTGTTGTCTGTCCAGAATGTCGAAGCCACCCAGAATTGTGTATATTGAAATCGCCCGTAATAACGATTTTAGTATGAGGATACAGGGATACAATTCTTTGTATGCAGTCAGACAGCGCATCAAACTCGTTAAAGGTCGAATTGTTGTCTAGTTTGGGGCTTCTGTAAATAAAGCAGTTGTGGATACTTTGCTTACGGAGATGGAATTTTAACCACATGAAATTGAATTCCGGACTGGAACAAGGACTACATTGTGGTGGAGTTTGGTAAGCTACATCACTACGCACGTTGATGGCGAGGCCGCGGTGAGAGAAGAATAATGGCACTAGTTCGTAGCCAGGTAGCTTCAGATCAGAGTGATCTGAGAGATGTGGGCGGGGATCTACCTGTGTTGCACTTAGTGCCAAAACAGCTTGTCTGTATTTACAGACGTGGACGTACGTAGAAAAATGATTACTTTTTAGACCGCGAATATTTGCTATGTCCACTCTGAAGGGCTGAGTTGTACAATAATATTACAAATTCCGGATGAACTTGAGAATTGCAACTTAGTGAAAAAATATGGAGGGGATTTCGCTTAAATTACTTTGTGCAAGAAGATGCAGTTCCGAGCATTTGAATATTGTTGCAGGGTACAACCAAAGATGTTATTCGCAATGGTGAGACGTGGCCCATAGCGTACTATATTGTCAAAGGCAACTTGGAGTTTATTTCTAGGTACTGAATCATGCCGAAAGTATATTGTTTCGGCGTAGGAAATAACAGGTATCAGCAGTGTTTGAATTTTTGACGAAGACAGACGAACAGGACAGTCGATAATATTGCCTGTGACTTAGACGGGCTTAAGACAAGTGAATTTTCAAGAGTCCAAAGATAACCTGTATGTAGGTCTTCATTTATCCTACAAAAAATATCTTCCATTAGTTTTATGGGCCTTGAGAGGTAGATTTGTAGGTTATCTGCTTAAAAATGTTAGGCTACATTTTGACAACAGCTAGCTACATATCACAACACACATTTAGACCCCTTTTACGTAAAATCCCTTGTCCTCTACGTAACGATAGAAGTGGATTTTTTTCAAACACGCGTACAATCATTTTGTCCCGCTTTTTTGTTGTTTTTTGCGTAGACCCACGATCCGGCAAGTCATCCACATTTTTAACTTGGGAATAACTGTGCACCCACTTGCTAACAAATGCTTTTGACTTTTTCATGTATTTAGCAGCTGCTCCGTATGACATTTTCGGTCCTTTTGGATGCGTGCACAAGATTACTGCTTCATAACTTGATGCAAACGCGACACTCATTTTAAAATACTTCCGTCTCTGACAAAAATTGAACACTCTTTAAATTTTTTTATTCAAAGCATCTTAGCAGAAGTATTTTTTATCTGCTAATGCAAATGCCACTTCCAAACCGGTTTTCATAAACGAGTTTTGCCGTATACGATCTTATCAAACGGACTGCACATCGTTAATATACAGGGCGGTGCACGAATCGTGCTACAAAAACTAAACTAATAACTTTTTTTCTGTGTGAGTAATCGGCTGTTTTTTTTTAATTAGAAGTTTACTATTTGGCTTTATTAAAATGAATGCTTGGGATACCAAAAAGAGGAGTGCAGCGGTACCATGCCTTGCAGTCCTTCATTTCCATACAAAGGGAATTTATGCGGGAGCTTGGCGGCACTCCTTCGAGTAGATGGACCATTATGAGGCTGGTGAACATGTTTGGAAGCACGAAGACCGTATGAGATCCCTATGTTCGGGTTCAAAACACAATCGCGGCATTTCGACTCGAAACTTATCGGCGCAAATTGGATGATGATGATGACTTAAACTTGTTTCCGTACAAAATCCAAATTAAAAGCAAGTTAAACCCTCTGGATTTGCCCATTCGCTTATTATTGTGCCAAAAAATTATTGAAATTGCCGAGAAACGTAACAGCTTGATAAATTGCTTGGTTATGTCTGATGAGGTCGATTTTGATCTAAATAGCAATGTGAGCAAGCAAAATTGCCATACATGGAGTGAATCTAATCCAAAAATACCTCACGAGACGGAACTGCACCTAGAACGAGTCACTGTGTGGTGCGCAGTTGAAGAAAACGGTATAACAGTACCTGTCCTTGGGGACCGTTATTTAAAGATGTTGAAGGAGTTTTTTTTTACCCAGAACTGCGCCGAAGACGTATCCGTTTCAACAGAATTTGGTTCCAGCAAAATGGAGCGACTGCACACATAGCGAGACCGGTTGGAGTGGAGCTCCAAAGAAAATTAATATCCAGAAACTCCACTTTCCGCTGGCCCAAAATGTCACCTGACCTGACTGCAATAGACTTTTTTTATGGGGTTATGTCAAGCAAGAGCTATACAAAACGAATCCAAGGAATTTGACTGAATGGAAGCAATCCATTAAAACAATAATTGAGGCGATCCCGACTTCAACCCTTCAGGCCGCAATGAATAATTTTCTGATCAGGTGTCGCATATGCGTGGATGAGCATGGAGGTCATTTACGATCTATCATCTTCAAAAACAACTGAAAACTTGAGTGGAGAACTGTCAAATTCATTTGTCAAGTTGTCTGTGAATTATGAATAAAAGTTAAGGGGAAAAGAATTATCAATAATTTTATTATGTTTCTAAACGTACAAACGCGAAGAATAAAAATATATAATCTACGGCGTTTCGGTGACACAGGAGATAATTTCAAAAGCCTGTATAGATTCGAGTTTCATAATCTGGAATGGTTAAGCAATCAATTCCTTTCCGATATTTCTGAAGAAACTCGTGGTGGTGCAATACGAAGAGTTGATAAGATGAAAATATTCCTAAGATATATTGGTGACCCGGGATTTCAAGATGGAGTTAGTGAGGACATTGGGATTCATAGATCCACTGCTCATTCATCATCATCGGTCGAGGATATGAGAGAAGTTAAACAAGAATGACAGTCTATCCTTGTGTTTTCAAAAATCTGGGCACAGAAGCCCGAAAAAATGTAAAAAATAGCTGAAGTTTGACCGTTTTCCAGTAAGCAAGGATGAAATTGTAAAATTTTGACAAATTCCTGTTCATCTATACCGAATCTGTTCTTTCCCGAGAGTTTTTCCCCATTTGCTTAAAAAACCGGCGTTTTTTTCATATCAGTGTCTATTAGTGTTGTTTTTTGTTAAATTATTGAGCTTCTTTTGACGATTCCCCAAGCGGTACCGATTCATACTCGTTTATATTTTGACTATGAAAAATAAGCGTGAATTGCAGCTCGATCTTTCGGAAGCTGCTTCCAGTTTCGCATGCTAAGTTGGCTGAGGTCCCCTTCCATTTGTGCGCGCCATCAGAATCGCGGTCTTCCTCAACTGCACTGTCCCTCGGGGTCGGGCCTCTCCAATTGATGTATGGGCATCCCGTGAACTGAAGTCTACCCGACAGGCGTTCACGTTAAACACAAGACACATCTGTTTCTCGGGTGCGGATTCTGTCTAAGTCGATGTTTTTATACAGCTCGTACAGTTGGTGGTTGTATCTTCAAGCAGCTTAAAGTATCCTTATCCATTTTTGATAAAGCCTATGCCTCCGCGACTTTGAGCAGGACTGGGATTATTAGGTTCTTATACTCGTATAGGGTCACTTTTGTTGTTCGAGAGTGGACTTAGCTAGTCAATTACCTTCCTAGCAGCGATTGGCAAGAGTTATTTTTCGTTTGATCTCAGCGCTTTTTTCGTTGTCTGAATTGAAAGCAGAACCTAGGAAGACAAAGTCCTTAACTGCCTTAAAGTTAAAATTGTCAAGAATGACGGTTTAGAACTTGTTAACCGTAAGTTGCAAAGCAAAGCGCCACTGACATCTCGCTGCTTTCTTTCGATTACATTAGTATTACATGAGTATGCCTCTTGTGTTGGCGCGTGAATAAATTGTTTTTTTCAGGAATGATGTTGAAGAAATGATAGCGCATTGCCTTGTCTTAATCCTCTATGGCATTAAAGGCCTCGGTGAAATAATTTTCGACCTTGATGGAGCAGCGTGCTTTCTCCATCATCATTCCGCACAAATTGACTATTTTGACAGGCATGCCAAAACCAGACATCGCTCTGTATAGCTCGTCTTTATAGATACTGTCACATGCGGCCTTAAAACTGATGATTAGGTAGTGTGTATCGGTTTGAAGCTCATGGATTTTCGCCTAAATCAGTGATCAGTAGTGTGAGCTGGACTGATACGGAACAGCTGGATGAGATTGAAGAGCTGCCATTACTTTCGGTTTGATATGGTGTATGGGCTACTGAAATCATCAGTCCATATTTCTTCAAAACCGAGGGAGGCTGAAACTTAAATATGAATGGCCCACATTATCGTGCCATGATAATGGACTGTTTGCTCTCTGAAATTGAAGCCCGTACGCTCGACATTTTGTTCCAAGAAGACAGCGCCATATGGAACCATGAATTTATCGCGAGAACGCTTCGGTTCACACTTTGAATCAGTGAATTGGCCGCCTGATTTTCTCCTTTGGGGATTACCCTTACAACCGATCTCCATCCAAATAGATGATGTTTTGCTTTAGGAATAGCAGTTACTGTATTGAGAAGTATATAAAACAGTTTTTATATTCATTTTGTCCGTGAAATCACCTTTGTAGCACTCTAAGGTCTCCACTAGTGGTTTGCTCTGTTAAAGGTTCGAATATTTCATATGCAGATCAGAACGCTATAGTCTTGTTTTTATATTTTAGGGTCGCCAGCGGTAGATTCTTCCTTATACAAGGCTATCGGTTGCTTCAGAGAGCAGTGTGTTAACGTGACTACTCTGATTGTTAACCTCACACAAAATTCGTCCACTCTACTTTGGTCAACATTTTCGCCAAGAGTTTGGAAGCGCTTACTTTTTGAGTTGATGCCACTGCTAAAGCTCATCAGAACGACTTAAGTGCCTTAGAACAGTCCGTGTGAATGACAGCCTTTTTTTTGTTGTTTTTCGCGAGAACATTTTAACCGATGCATCGAGAAGAATTCTTAAATTATCTGCTTAGCTGAAACTCATTAAATGCACAAACTCACACAGATGAATGACTAAACCATCATGAAAAGCGCCACAGTTCTTTATTCTCCTTTGGCGTGTATTATCCTACGTAGACAGGATGTTCTATGTAAGAGTAGTATATCAGCATGTTTAGGTCTGGAAAGTAAGAACTCAATTTGACGCCATTTCTTGCTTCCTACGCACCCACCTTACTGGCTTTAGAATGAAGTGCTTACTTCGTAATTTTCCTTTTTAATTAAAAGAAATAGAAAACTTTAAAGCAGGTAGTGCCTGCTGAAAGGAGAAAAGCTCTTTAAATTCAAAGAAAGACTCTGACCTAATTTTCCCGGAAAAACTCAACTCATCACATCACTCTATTCGCATTTACACTATGTAGGTAGCTCTAGGTGAAAATAGTTAATTAAATCTAAACTCTTAATGAATGTCAGTTGCCACCATTCCCTTCATCACTTAGTTATCTCACATTCAAATAGCAGATGTACGAGTTGTTCTGAGAATTTCCATCGGCAAGACGTGCACCGTGTGCTCAATAGTGTACTGGGTGTTGATTGCCGTATGCCCGTGTGCTCTTTACTTTGCAACCCACTCGTCCTAATTTTCGTTAGTCGAAAACATTGGGAATTCCTCGTCACTCTAATGAAATTAATTCATAAATGACCCGCTTGATTGAGAACAATATAGGCCAACAATCTAGTCTTCATACTCGAGTCGAACCTAGTGGATAGCTTTACTCCTTTCGAAATATGGAAATCCATTTTAGGTTTGGAGAAAGCCAACTCGTTCAGTCCTTGAGAACGAGTACGAGTATACGAGTATCATAGACCATACTAACAACAACCACCGCCTACTCATTAAGTATTTGTGAATATCCCCTTTTGTGTGCCTGCGTACCTCAGTAATTAAGCGAGGGTTCCACTCCAACTGAAATTGGATATATTTGCCATTATGTGAGGCTTCAACCACCAATATGGTGCCAATGACAAAGGGTTGCGATTTGAGGTTGAATTTGGGGGTTGAATGGGTGTTGAAAGGGGATCGCTGGCATGGCATGCTTCAATTGATGTTCTGTGCTTTACATTTTAAACCACAGAGCAGTTGAAAAGAGCTTGAACTGGAGATGTGGTAATTTCACAACCGCTTTCTAATTTCCATCCCTTTTGGAAAACAGCAGCTGCTTAGGGTAAATCTAAGGCTTCTCCACCTACCTTCAGGGAGGCAATCATTGAATGCGTATTGTTCGCGCATTTAAATTACAAGGCGGTTTGGAAATTTCAATTTGTAGCGACACCATTGGCTTTGTTGGTGTTTAGTGTTTATTAACAAGTTTGAAAATTTCACACCCCAGAATCTCATTTAAAAGGACACGCCAAACGATTTGCATTGAATCAATAATTTTGACTTTTGGGGAGTGTACCTAGAATAAAGAGAGGTGAACATGACCAGTGTGGTTAGAGAAATTTCAAGAATATTTTCGAAACTGTACAAATGCAAAGCACACGATTGAATCATGCATTCTGTAGAAGCCACATCTCTGATAAGTTTATTGGTTTGCTCATGATCGTAATTGTGTGCACACCCACAAAGGCTTTTAAGCCCCAGTTTGTGCGACGTAAGCTGAGCATGCCTCGAAAAAATCGCTATCTTAAACTAAAAAAACCATAACCTCGAGCTTGATGTGGTCCTAAATGTATCCACATAGGTCTCCTAGAACTGCCGAAACACTATCGTCAAATTTTTCGCTGCCCATTACAAACGCATTTGAATAGTGTTTTGTGCCGGAACGAAGCAGTCAGGCAAAGAACTTGATCAATGTTTTGCTGCTTTGACAATTTAATGGAGAATTGAGAAAGATTAGTAAGCGCTTCAGTGATAAAGTGGCGATAGCACCAGCAGCCTGATGGGACCGAATTCCGTACATTCAGAGCAATCATGGCATGATGTTGTGTCTCTTATGCCAATTACATATGAAGGTACTAAGCAAAATATTAGTGCCTTGTCACGACAGTTATCTGTCAACAATCTTTTTTCCTAAGAACCGGCAGGAAAATCGCTGACTCCGCCAACGAAAAGAGTCGATCCACATGCAGTTATGCTCAATTGAAGCCCAAATGTCAACGGAAGCTAACACCCGAGGAGACAGGCAGTTCTAATGCAGATTCGCATCCTAAATACAATAACTCTTATCTGAGCCTTACCAAAAAACTCAGCAGTGATTTCATTCCTCGTTATCTTATTGTGATATAGGGTTCATGCCAGACTCAGTGAATTTAGGTCTAATCATTCCCGAGTTGTTCTAAATGACCTTGCAAGGTTCCACCTCAGTTCCTTTACACTGCCGAAAGAATTGCCTGAAGGACTATATCTAATGCACTTATTGTGGATCATGTCAAGAGCAAGTAGTCCTTAGATATGATCCAACAGGCAGAACATCTACATGAACGGTTTAGTGGAGGTGCTTCAGGGCCCTGCAAATGGCCCCACAAGTGAGCCTAGATGAATGTAGGTAGGAAGGTAGATATTAAAGGAAGATTCTGCGGTAAAATCTTACGATCAGGTTCACTTACCTAAGAATGCAATTATCGGCCCCTGGTTAACTGGATTTAGAAAATCGTTCTTAGTATCACATACTTGGATAGAGCCTCACTGAAAGCGATCGATGGGGGTTCTATTCACCGAGATCTGCCGACATACTTCCCTGCCAAAACTCTCACTTGGAAGTAAAAAAGTTCTATGGGCAGTTGCTGTCTATAATAATTTTTCTTCTTTCTGACCCTCTTAGTAGATCATACACTCATAGTTTGACCTCTATCTTATCAAACCACAAGCTATGCTCTTGTAATAGAGGTGATCACCTCACAGAAAGCCCTTCAAACCTCTAAGTTTCTTCAACCCGACAACTGTTGGATATCACCACATCAAGCCTTGTCTTGTCGTCTCGAGGCACGCATAGCCGCTAAAAAGGGTATCAAATCGTAGAACCATAAAAACTCTAGAGTAGTTAAAGATTTCTCTCTGACTCGTATCTTCTAGTGTATTCGATTCTGTGTACGAAGTCTTCACTTCCTCACATCAAGCTGACCGTTATCCATGAACGTTTGATCCTTAACTTGTGGATTCAATCTCAAGCATTACAACAACATTACGTCATTTGCTATACGTAGCCGAGCCAATGTAGCTCTTTGGACTGTATTCAATCAACCCTCCTGAATCTCAACAACGAAATGGACGATATTGCGTTAAAAATAATTATGAGTGACAAGACCCATTTCCACCTATGCGGATACGCGAATTAACAAAATTTTCGGTTGTGTGGCACTTAATGTCTGCGAGTAATGTACGAAGAGCCATTTCATCGACTCAAAGTTACCGAATGGGATGCTGTTTACGCTAGGGGTTCATGGGACCATTTTAGTTTTGAGAACGGCGCGGGGTGATGATCACTACAAAGCCATGATCTATGAATTTTTCATGTAGTTCCAAAATGATGTAGCAACTGCGTATTCTGCACGAGCTCGCTCTAACCGAAATTCTGAAGCGGGCGTTTTCCGGTCGACTTAATTCGAATTTTGGCGATTTGCACTGGCCCGCAAAATTCCTCGGTTTGACCGAGCTAGATTTTTTCTCTTTCTATGTGCATATTTGAAATCACGGGCTTATGTGAACAAGCCACAAGAGGGCTCATTCCCCCCAAGAAGAACATCCTTCAAGAAGTGGAGAACTTATCGACCGAAGTTCTGTAGGAAACCATGGAAAATGGCATAAAAGGAGCCAAAATGGCAATCAACTCTGACGGCGGCCACTTAAGTGATGTATTATTTAAAACATAATGGAAAATGAATATTTCATAGAACGAAGAAGTTTCCTGTCCATCAGCAACCACAAAAAGTCCTTGTGTTACCAAACAACACCCCTCTATTTGCGAGTTCCTACCATCCTACTGAATTGGAGACGCTTAACGCTGCCGTGTGCGACATCTGTGTCGTGGCTATAAGCCCTATATAGGTACAGATCACATTTATCCTCGCATCAATTGGCGGTCTCTTTATAAGGGCAAAAGGACCTTTGGCTCTGGCCAAAGCAACATGTTTGTCAAAATACAAATATTGATCTTACTAAATACCATGTTATCTGACTGCATATCGAAAAGCAAGTGGCTGCGCGTGCCGGGAGTTTAAAATTCATGTTTAACTTCCAGCCCCCGCAACATCGTTTCATTTAATCGAAGTTACATTTCAAGAGCCCAGGGGCACTTGTTTATACACAGTGTGGCAAATAATATACCGGACTGGCTCTGGAAAACACAATTAAAATACGATTTCTGTTTATTTTTCGGCGTTTCTACCCGGAATAATCTCCTCCCGATTCAATACACTTGATGCAGCTATTCAATAGTTATTCAAATGACTGATCTAGCTCTTTTGCGGGATTGCCTCCAGTGCCCGTGTCGAAGGTGCTTGAATGGTCAGAATGTCGTCCAAAAAGCATCCTTTCAACTTCAATTTCAATTTTGGGAATAAAGAGAAGTCGCAAAGTGCCGAATCAGGTGAATACGGCGGATGATTTTACAAACACTCTAATTTCGAGCCAAAAATTTACAACTCGGTGCACTATCGGATTGAATACGATGGACTCTGGCCATCAAACGCATCAAAACTTCAAGATAATATGCGGCAGTAACTGTTTCACGAGATTGAACGGTCTTTTGCCGCAAAATCACGTGCTTTTGGGATTATTTGAAGCATTCGAACAAAAATTCGCCTTTCTCTGTGTTTGTCATATTATTCTGCCTAAAAGACGTTTATGCCACATGAAAACAGCTGTTCTACTCAAACAATCATCACTGTACACTTTTTTGCATCAACCGGAATGTTTCTGATTCATTTTTATCAAGTTTTGCGTGAAATTTATTGACCGCTATTTGTTCCGTGTTAAAATTTCAACATCAAATGATAAGGGTCTCTGGAAAAATAATTTTTATAATTGTTAAACGTCAACTAAATATCATGAAATTTTGACAGATAGTAGAGACCAATTTGAGCGTTGTTCGTACAAATAGATGGCGCTCTTGGTTAACGAAATATGGTTCGTGTCCGGGATATTATCTGCCACACTGTCTATGTTGAATAAAATCGGCAAATTAACCGCAGATAATTTTTCTTGCTGTGCAACTTGGATAGATCTCATCCAATTTTACATTTTTCGCGAGACAACCTTGCAACAGCTTTTAAAAAGAGCTATAATTCATCTCATTCTGTCGTATTGTATTTGCTTCTAAAGATATGCCCATGAACATATAACTTACAAACTTCACATTATTCCAACTATTCAATAAGTTCTGAGTCGCAAGTAATTGAATGTATTTTTGAAAGATTTTGCCTCTGACGTTGGGGCGTAACATCGATGTTAAATAAATCACATGAAAGGTAGCACAGTTTTCTTCTTTACACAGGCTGTCACTAACAACAAAAATATAATGGTTTTTTGGGGGTGGTTTATTATTTGGTTCGATCAATTAAGGCGCTTTTAGTTGTCTGCCTTTATTACATTCTCTCAAGTCTTCTTCACACGAAACTCTGAAAACATCACAAATGATCATACTAAAATGTATGTATGCAACCCTGTGGCATCCCGCTTTGAATCTCATCTTCAAAGAACCATTTTGTTGGCTTTTACGAGTATATTTGTAATTGCAGGATCCTGCAGTATCTACAAACGAAGATTTGTGAAGATTGATGAAAAGGCCGACAAGTCCTTCCAATTTCTGTGGCTTAATTGTTTAAGTCGGGACAAGGATTTCTCACTCTCTAAAAGGCTTGATGTCTTTGCTTTTGAGATTATTTATACCTCGTCTGGATTGGGGAGGAAATTTTTATCCAAAAAGTGATACTTTCATCTACTTAACTGATCCTCTTCAAACATCACGAAAGACCCATCCAAACTCTTCATTAGGTGTTGGCATTCGCTGAGTTTTTTGGTGATTCTCTAGCAGTCTTCACTTCATTTACTTTTACCCTCTGCAAGGTTGGTTTTAATGTTAGTTTTGAGTTAGCTCAACTATGACACACATGATATCAGGAGATCACTACGCTGCTCACTGTTTCAGTCTCATGAACAATAAGGATCCTTGGTTGCTGGCAGAGTATGGGATCTCTAATTTTTTTAGATGCCGAATCTATTTTTTTGTTTACAAAAGTTGTTATTGTAAGCAAGTACTCCAATTCAGAACTCTTACTATCAACATATTTATAAAGAAACGTTTCCAGAGGCCTACTCTACATTTACGTCGAGGAAGTATAGCAAGCAATTGATCATGAGTTTGCTTCTTGTTGTACTGGCTAAATCCATGCACTCAATAGTTTCGGAAGAGTCGCTGAAGACCACATTTGTCAGCTTCACAAAGATATCCTTCCACCAGGCACTCTTCCGATGGATTTTAAGGATTCTTCGACTCAGAAAGTTTTATAAAACAATTTTACGATATTGAATAAAAATGTAGCCCCAAGTTTTGAGGTTTTCCGTTTCATTCATATTTCCTTACCCATTTGCCAAAGCTCACCCTCCAAAGCAGTACACCTATTTGGAAGTTTCTCGATGTTCTCAAACCATCCCACAAGCACTGTCAATTCATTTCACTTTGTGTTGAATTTTCGAATACAAATATGATGTTTGTAACATGTTCCTCTTCTCCTTTCAGCTGTCCAAAAATAAATTTCCTTTTACAAACAAGGAAAACGTTATGACAGAAAGCACATAACCACAGAACCAAATGCAAAACCAGACCATCAGTCGTCATCCATCATTCGTCATCGGAAATCCTCATATCTTGAGGGAAATCAAATTGATTACCTCGCTCTCCAAACGAAACGAAAAGAGCATCCATCAACAACAGAACGTACAGCCTTTCACCTTTCACCTTTCAAAACCCACATTTGTTCGGTTTTACATTTGTGAATATCCTAGCAGGTGGCAAGAAACGAGAATTCGGCATCTAGGAGGCTGATGAAAATGTGAAATGAGTTCCCAATCAATATCTTGGAACCAACGAATATTCAACATTCAACATCCTTGCCGCTGTATCCACTTTCGTTTGTTCGTATCCATCTCTATGGAATCAATGAAAATTTGACGAAATACGGTACGCATCGACCAAGGTGAGGCGATATTAATATTCTGCCGAAAAAGGACTTCAATATCAATCAAAGTTTTCCATTTCTCTGCGTCCATTATGGGGTGGAAGTCGCATACTCGTACACCCTCCAATACACAATTTTTGTTTCTCTTTTTTTTTTGCAAACCAAATTGGATCCACTGTGCTTGTATATGTGTGTGCTCTGGATATTTACAAAGACTTGGTATACGAATCATACAGTTCAGTGGATAATATTTGCTTTTGCCTTCCATATGGTTGCCTCTGTCCTAACTGTTACAACAAAGGAACAAGGATACTGTAGTTTCTTTTTTTTTTTTGTTTATTTTATCCCTGGCACGGGAAACAGGATTCCCCCACAAATGCTCGCACCACAATCGATGCAAATTAGGAAATGGATGTCCCGAGATCAGTGTGACCCTAATAGGATACTCGTACATAATTGGAATTTAGAATTGCAAAGTAAGATCTCTGGTACCCTGGTCCTTGTGCAGCAGTTTGGTAGACTCAATGGACAGACGTTTATTAAAATGTAAAATTGTTTGGAATGTTCGACTTGGTCTTCTTTGAATCTCTGGGATTTCTTGAATTTTTCAGTTTGTGGTTGACTAGAAATTTAGATGAGATACCTTTTCATGTGGGTTTGCTGGCTCCGAAAACTTTCAGGTAGCTGCATTCAATCTAGATATAAATGAATATCTAAGCCGGATTATACGAGCGAATATTACCAGAAAAACTTTCCCCTCGAAGTTGGCGAGACAACTTTCACCCGCTTTCGACATGGTCCAAGCTTCTAGGCCGTAAAGCAGGATAGGAATGATCTATGTCCTAGATCATTTTTCTGTGCATAGTGCAGCTGAGATAATCTGTTCGGACAAACAATGCTGAAGATCCATTCGTCGACACAGATTTTGGTAACAAGTCGATGTAAGATCCATAAATAGTTCTGCAGTTACGACAATGATGTACGAGTTATTCAGTTTTTTTGGATTCGGAAATTGTTGTCCTGACGTTATCTTGTTTATTTTGGGGGAATTGTTGTTTGGTATCGTCCAGGTTGAATGGTTTATTCTGTCTTACGTTGAGATATTGTTCGTTATACCCGCTGAACAGTTTGACGAAATCATCTTTCCATATTCCTAGTAGCGACTATGGTTCTACTCTGGGATTTCCTTCTCCATCTTTGAAGATTTATGTTTGGGCATTTCAGTTTTTTCTGTTAAAACTTCGGTACATCTCGTGCCCTTTCTTTTTTTTGCGGGGCGCGTGAGCATGCTTTGTTCTATTATTTGTCAAATGAGGGGTTTATTTGTTGGGCTAAGGCGACCTCTCTGAATGTTCTTCGGTAATGATGCCACAGGTCCTCAACATTCGACGCTAAAGGTATTCGACTTCTTCAGAGGTTTAATCGGAAGGACCCTAACATTTGTTCGCTAGATTTAGGCTTCTACGGATATCTGTTGGTTAAATGTTGATAATAATCTGAGCCGGAGTTAGCCGCTCGAAAAAGCCGTACTCGATCGGCGGATTGTGTGTTAGCTATAGTTACATCAGGTTCCACCGTAAATTCAATACGACTGTGTGTTTTCGAAGGTAATATTATAGAGGGTATTCTTCCGATAGTATTACCAAAGATGTCCTCCTTGCCTAACCTGGAATTAAAATCGCCAAGGATGATTTTCGTGTCACATTAAGAATGGTAGGTTTTGTCGAGGAGCTCGTAAAAGTAGGCTTTGTCAAGGTTGTCATTTTCCTCTGTCGGAGAACAAAACAAGCAAATATTTCATAGTAATGCTGGTGAACATTCACAAAGGTAGTGCTTCGCAGTGTCATTATCACTCTCACAGTACAAGCGCAGGACTTTGCATTACTTATACCTATCAAACTAAAGAGCTTAGCAAAAGCGTATTGTCCCGTGACAACCGCAATAAGCGGCCTGTAGTCTTTTCCATTGAAAGACAGAAAAATGACATCTTAGAGATGTCGAAAAGCATTCGTTTGGTCTGCGGACACCCTAGGAGCCATGCCACCTGCAATTATGTTCGTTTGACACTTAACTGCAAAGAGCAGCTCTAAACAAGGACAAAGGCAGTTCAAACGTAGCCTTGCCTATTTAGTAAATTGGCGATTTTACTTTCCGTAATCGCATTGTGATCCAGTGGAATTTTGGTTGGAACGAGGAATTGAACCCAGTTTTATGATTCTGTAGAACGACGCCAGAGCCGTATCTTAAATAGGCTTTGGAGCTCTCTGTGCGACCCGACTACATTTCTTTCACTTTTCAGAATCTGACTGAAGACACTCAAATACTTAACTTTTTTTGAAGAATTGGATGGTGGTGTCTGCAAGCTAGTTACTAGTTAGCTATCTCCTCATCGAGCAGAGAATAACTTTGGCATTGAGAGTATCGACTAAAATCCCAATACTAGTACACCAATCGTTGGATAGGGCTGCCTGTTGTCATGCGGAATCCAACAGACAGCACAGGAAGACCACCTGAGTATGAGTTGAGTCAAAAAATATCTACCATTCATCTGACGGGGTTACAAATGGCATCACAAGTTGCGTTTTCGAAAGCCCAAAGCGCACTGTTTTAATTCGAATGCGACTTCAATTCCTCCTTCCAGATTTTGAATGGTACTCCCAAAATCTTTGCGCAATGATGTTGCATTTTATGCAAAGGATGCGTTTGTAAGGCAGTTTTGCACTTATGGAGCTTGACCACCCATAAACTTCGACATGTAGGAAGTCAGACTTACAGGTCTGACGTTCATGGCGACCACGTAGTTAACGTTCAGATTTTCAGTAAAAAGGGTACTCTTATTGTTCGCCAGGGTTTTAGTATGTATCCGAGTGCCGAATGGCAGAGCATATTTTCTTTAGAGCAACTATCAGCTGTTCTATATATACGAATAGCATACGGCATCGGTGGTAGGCGGCTTGAAGCCATCAAAGGGGGAACAGGCACCCCATTTCTGGGCTTAGACAATCACCACCGGACTTTATGTACAATATGTCGATTGTGACAGCGTGCGAAATAATGTAAGTGGCTTCCGGTTAAAAGCATCTGTCGCCCATGCCTTCTAGTGTCAATTTATGCTTACAAAAAAAGATGAATACAGGGTGATAGCGGTCTTGACTGTACCGGCTCGCCGACATAATTGTGGTGAAAGTACGGCCAAAATGGCTATCGTTGGAATAACTCTGGTTGTTTCCTTCCTTGTTCCTGTCTATGGGAATGACTTTTTGGTTTAAATCCGGATCTTCTTTCACCGTCAAAAGAGGACAGTAAGCTATAGTTCGACGAAAGCAATGGTCATTATGCGTTGGTGCTTGGATCAAGTCTTTCAACAAAATACGACACAATGTGATGGGAATAAATAGGAATCTATTATAACTCTTCCAAAGTGTAGATTAGGAATTCGGTTTTGAGTAAAATCCATGCTCTAGACCTACAAATAGTTTTCCAAATCAAGCTCTTATCAGAAAGTGCACCACCTAGACCGTCGAGTATAAGTGATAGGTGCAATTTAAAACTGCTGAAGTAGACATTACCTAACAAACTTAAATAATAAATTCTTCAATAAGACTTTTAAACGTTCCCAGTCGATGGAAAGTCGCCGAAGTTATAATGGTTCCGAAACCAGGGACAAATCTTTACGACAAAAAATCGTATGGACCAATTTCGCTCTTGCCAATAACTTTAAAAATATTCAAAATTCCCTTGCTTAAACGGTTGAAACGGATAAGTGCGGAGAGACGACTAACTCCAGATCGGACCAGTTCGGCTTTAGGGTTAAGCACTCGACAATAGATCAGGTATATCGGATCACAAACGAATTTGAAAACGTCTTAGATAAAAAACCAAAAATGTTCTAGCGTTTTTCTCGATGTGTCACAAGCCTTCGACAAGGTATGGCAAGAGCGCCTGAGGTATAAACTATGGCAAATCTTACCTGACAAATTGTGCAAAATAGTAAATTCATACCTTAAAAACCGGCTGTTTCGGGTTAGACATGGGTCTCAATACTCGGAATTCAAAGAAATTCACGCTGGTGTGCCACAAGGAAGTGTTCTTGGTCCGTACTTATTCCTACTGTACCCAAGAATTAAGAGACAGTAGTAGCCACGTTTGCGGACGATACGGCTATTTTTACCACAGGCCAAACGGTAGGATCTTCAACTATAAAACTCCAACGAGCCCTCAGCAAGTTGTTTGAGTTGGCGAAGACCTGGAGAATCGTCCTAAACGAAACCAAGTCGACTCATGTCAATTATACTAATAGAAAGGCACTTAGAGCAATCGTGAATGATAGGGAATAGGTATATTCACCGTGACCTAGGATTTGCTACCGTAAAAGAAGAAGTAGCAAGCTCTGCTCGAAATCTTCTTACTCGTCGCGTGTATCACTGCAATCCAGAAATAATACGGACATTGGACAAGACCTAACTTGTTGACTACGTAGAATAAGACAGTTCGACTGAGGACAAACCGTATGAATTAACGGAAATAGGAAAAAAACAATCCGAACATTTTACAGAAAATGGAACTACTTGTTAACGAAGCTTAGTCGTAGTTTGGAAGAAGATGGGAGGTTTTTAGTGAGTAGGAATCTCACACCATGAGCCCGTGCTTATGATGGGGCTGTTATGCTACTATGGTAGGCAGCAGGTGTTTGTGCATAGCAGGGTGATGTGATGCTCTTATGAGTGCGTGTTTATGGTGCCTATGAGGGTTTTTACCTACCCAAGGAAAAAAAAAACCCTAACAAACTGGCTGACAGTACAGTCCGTTTGATAAGATCGTATACGGCAAAACTCGTTTATGAAAACCGGTTTGGAAGTGGCATTTGCATTACCAGATAAAAAAATACTTCTGCTAAGATGCTTTGAATAAAAAAATTTAAAGAGTGTTCAATTTTTGTCAGAGACGGAAGTATTTTAAAATGCGTTTGCATCATTTTATGAAGCAGTATTCTTGTGCACGCATCCAAAAGGACCGAAAATGTCATAAGGAGCAGCTGCTAAATACATGAAAAAGTCAAAAGTATTTGTTAGCAAGTGGGTGCACCATTATTCCCAAGTTAAAAATGTGGATGATTTGCTTGATCGTGGGTGTACGCCAAAAACAACAAAAAAGCGGGACAAAATGATTGTACGCGTGTTTGGAAAAAATGCTCTTCTATCGTTATGTGGAGGACAAGGGATTTTACGTAACAGGGGTCTAAATGTGTGTTGTGATACGATTCGAAGACGTTTACTAGCCAATAATGTAAAATTTTTGAAGCACAAAAAAGAAACCACTACTGTCAAAAAAACACGTAGAAAAACGACTCAGTTGGGCCAAGGAGAATTTGGACAGAGATTGGAACAGCGTTATTTTTTCGGATGAAGCTTGTTTTTAGGCATGGTCTTCTATCATTCATACCTGGTGTACACAATCCAATAAATTAATCCGGACCGTCAAACACCTGGCAAAGGTGCACGTTTGGGGATGCTTCTCAAAACAAGGATTTGGCAATTTGTTCATGTTTACAAATAACTTAAACGCACCCAACATGGTCAAAATTTATAAGAAGGCCCAAAGGTGGTTTAAGAGAAGGAATGAGCATTGGTCATTGCAAGAAGATAATGACCCGAAACATCACAGTAGTTTGTGCAGTGTGTGGAAACAAGAAAATGTCGTCGATGTTTTAGATTGGCCATCACAGTCGTCGGATGCAAATCCCATTGAAAATGTTTGGGCATTCCTGAAGCTAAAGCTTCAAGGAAAGAAGATCTTGACGCTCAAACAATTATCACGAAAAATACGAGTTTTATGTAGATCTTTGTCTCAAGACTATGCTATAAGATTAGTAGAAAGCATGCTTCGAAGACTCCAAGCAATTATTGATAATGGAGGAGAGTGGACAACATATTAATTGAAAAGCATTCAAGTAAATAAACAAAATAAACCAGTACAATTGATTTTGTTTTATTATTATAAGTTCTTCTTTAATGTTTGTAGTGTACGACGTTATCAAACAGACTGTACTTAATCATCTAAATGGCAGAGCACTTACAGAGAAAAATCATGTCAATCTATTGAAACAAATTCCCTCTCGAGTAGGATTTTTAAATAAATATTTCAAATGCTAGTCGTTTTAGAGAAAAGTTTAAAAAAAAATAAATAAAACTGCTAACTGAAGTTGTGAAGATAAAATCTCAGTTGAAATCCACGCCTGTAAAGTGCACTAAACTGATTTTGTATCAAAACATCCTTCGACTTTTATTCGGCGCAGCTCTTGAAAACCTTTTAGCACTACGGCCTCCAACTCTGGCCAACTTTTAAATAAAATTACTCAAATTGATGCGATTTTCAATCTTTCTCTTGTTTTTTTTTATTAAAAAGAAAACAGCTCTCAGCTAACTACGAGTATACAAATAAAAAAAAACCAGACCCCTTCAATTTTTCCGACTCCATGCAAAAATGCAAAATCAAAAGAATTAAGGAAAAATGCGAGTTCAAAAATATTTTCCAAAAAAAACATTTACACCAACATTAGTACCAATATTTTTTTAATTTTTATTTTTTATTTTTTTTAAATACCATTTCAACAAAAAAAAAAAACACACTCAATAAAACACAAGTAGGTAGCATGAGGATGTAAAAACTTCATGAAAATCCATCAGGATTCGAGGCTCCCGCATCATGGTTTTTATTTAACTTTCAGAGGATCAATATTCGCTCACAGTGAATGATTTTAAAAAATGGCAAAATTCACCGCAACCCCGAACCCACATATCGTGCGGCTGGTTCTGATATCAATCATCACTCACAGCATCAATCAGCCATCCTCCGACCCCATTCCAAATACTCGTATCCTTATCGAACCGAGAAAAAAATGCGATATTTCCACCCCAACAACAACAGTGGTGCTGATGGTGGTGAAAAGTTTTTCAATCAGCTAATAGGAACGAATTTTCGCCCACCTGAGAAGTTTTTGAAGCAAAAATGAAAAACAATTTTAAAAATTTTATTTTCGAAAATTAAGGAAAACGCCTTACACTCAGAAATTTGTGCATATCCGACGCGAAAAATTCGGCAAAAAATTGCGAGTTTTCCGATGGAATACTAGATAATGGTGCGGCATAGCATATATCCGTACACAAAATTTTCATTTCGCCGGTTAGTGCATGACTCCACTTAAAAACAAAAGTAAAAGAGGAAAATAAAAAAAAAACAAGCTCCACTAGATGGGATGAATGAATGGACGGTTTCAGAGCGCTTCACGAGTTCCATGAGTTCCCTGAGCTCGATGAATTCAGTGAGTTCAGCGAGTGCAAGCAAAACTTTTTAAATTAGACGCCAAAATTTATACGCTTCCTGCGTCCAGTGGCCTTTATCCTTATGTCAATGGTTTGCAGTCTACTGAATGAATATTGTATGGCACACCAACGATGATGGTTGGGGAGGTTTTCGAAAAAGTTTACCCTAACTAGCATCATTCGAGTATTTACATGAGTTGCCCGACGACGGATGGAGAGTGTTGGTCAGTTTCGTAAAAGGATGATGTTTACACTCCTAAACATCGGTCCATGTTGTCATTTCGTTGAAAAGGAGGATAAAGTTGAGTCAGCTTAACAAAACTTGTCCTGTGATGGGGTTGTTGGAATATATTTTTTTAAAGAGAAACTTGAAAGTAAGTTTGTTTTTGTTTGTTTTTGTTCGAATACATCCGTTCGTTTAGAAGTATGCGTGCGGATGCTGTGTCTCGTGGAAAGTGATTTGGTGAAAAGTTTTGGGGTCAAACGAAAAAATCTTCGCTCCTGTGGGCTTTGATTATGAAAAATGGAAAAACGTCGTTAGACTGGTAGAAAAGTTCTCCCTGAGCAGGGATTAGTGCAAATTGTTGAACTCAATTTGCACGAGGCGTCTAAGTGAGAGCAAGGATATTACACTTGAAGTAAAAACTAGTCAACTGTGTTTCTTAATTTTGAAATTTATCAGTATTTCGTAGTGTTCAAGTGGCTACAGTAACAACACCTTTAACATCAAAAAGTAGTACCGGCAGTAGTACCCGAAACCGTTGGCCTCAAAATCTCAAAGTAGTTCATCTGCGGTACCTCTGTCAATAAGTATGGATTGCAGTGAGCGTTGGATTTTGTTGTTTCACTTATATCAATTGCTTGTTCTTAGGGAATTAAATTTTTTTTAATAACCAATATTGTGGTCTAATAAATGAAACAAATCTGAATACAACTGTTTACTGTTTTTTTCTTTATAGCGTTTTATATTTATATCTGATGTTATGGCAGGACTGGATTAAGCAGTAGTGACGTATTTTCGTGCCAACACTGCATAAGAAGGTTTAGTCATAACAAGTTCGGTCCAAAGAAGCCTGTTTTTCAGGATGATACTCTAACACTATGCTTCATTTCAGAAACAGATAGTGATGCGTTTACGCACTTAATGAGGTAAAATCTTAAGCTATTTTCTAAAGGATCAATCATCAAATTTGTTTTTACTTCACGGCAGGTGTAGACAATCACAATGTCATCTACAAAGTCTGGAAGCAGGAAAGACTCTACTTATAAGACTGTCTCTACTGCATTGTTCAATATAAGAGCTGGTTCTGAACTCGCAAGTAGCCTCACGTTTACATAAACATAGACTACAGCATGTATGACGCTAATAAAGCAAATACTTCGTACGTTCTGCATGTTTACTGCAGTCAACATATGCAATCAAGGTTCTATTCACTGGCATTTCACTTGTTCAGCAATTGTTCTGCATGTAGGCATTGCCAAATCCTACCTTAAGACAAGGCTAGTTTTTTAGGAAGAATATATATTAAAAACTATTTTAGCTACACTCCTTGGCCTCCCACTTCTGCATGCTGGTGTCTGTATATGTAATGAATACCGCGACTGAAAAATTGTCATTCTGAACCGCCAATATCCTTTATAGCCGCTATGAGAACTCAAAAGAAAATGTCCAAACAGGGTAGAAACATCCTTACGATATTATTGTGCATCTGAGCATACATTTCAAGATCACACATCAATATGCTTTGGGAGGGCCAATCAGCTGTAATGGACTCCTCTTAAATTGACTCTTAGCTGATTTGAAATCAGGTCCAGCGATCTTAGACCCTGTAGCAATAACTAAGCTTCCAAATTACAGAGGCATATCTTGCTTCATTTGTTGTAGCAGTTTATTGCGGCTCGTCAACGTTGTGCTTGCTAGTACCTATCTCAATTGTCCCAGCGCAGTTTCTGATATCGAAGATAACGATGAGGTTGCAGTGAAGACAGGCATCATTGACAGGGATTCCATAACAAAACATCACCCTGTATAGTTCTGTATTAAGTTGCCGCCATTGTGGTCTTGGCATCGACAAAGAAGTATAAATCTTCAGTCTGGACTTCCTAGGGTTTGTTCAAGGATCTGCGAGTTGAAGTGTTTGGTTAGTTGTGGATTTACATACCTTATAACCGCACTGAATGGACCAGTTAAATAGCTAAAAACGGTTTTAGCCGTTTTAATAATACATCAAGTAACTTGATGGTAATGAGACTGAAATCTGTATAGTTGGCGTGATTTCCTCTAATCAAACATGTCGACGAGTGTGCCATCAGTCAATTTAAGAATAGATGAGTCTCAATTGTCTTAATAAACTTAACTCTCTGGTGAAAGTACATTGCAACTCCTCAGTCACTAAGTTTTATTCGAAAAAGTAATGCTGACTCTTGGCGCATTCACATACTCGTAGTATACGAGTATGTCCTGCGGTTTCGTCGTCTTCCATACAAAGGCCAAATTCAGTCTCCTGACTGACCCCGAGATGGTGTAAGAGACAGCGAAGCTAAAAGTGTCGCGTTTCACAGTTGACCAGTGTTCTGATATTATCTTTGTTCTCCCAACTTTTGATCGTTAGTTTCATTGCTCAATACGGGATGCCGCAGAAAAGCTATAGGACATTGAATTGGTCAGCCTTTTTATTTTCTTCAAACCCTGTTACCATATTAGAGGTGGTTTTGGCTTTTATTAAAAAAGTCCTGACGAAGCAGTGTAAACCCGATTATTAATTGTTCCTCCCCCGGTGTCAATTCTTAATCCATCCGAATACCATTGTTTTCCTTGCTGAGTTTGGGGAGTCCTATGTTTGTCGATTCGGTTTCACTACGTTGAACTTCCTGCCCGAGCAAAAATTTCATGCTTTGGGTTTATTTAAGGCGCAAAACATGACGAGTTCAGAAATGTTAAGGATGAAGTTTACGAAGTTTGAATGTACTGCGAGTTCCATCTCTTTGGTTTATAATAGTTTGACTGTTCTACGAATTGCTACTATTTTAAAAAATTTGTTAACAACTTCAGTCAAGAAGTCAAGGTCAAGATTCAGATTTCTTCTACGACCGAAGGAAACTACTATAGCCTTTTCGAGGATAATTGACGCATCAGTCAGAAACTTTGGATACTTTCCTTACTTTTGCAAACTTGGATAATATTGTACGTGGTACTGTCAAGAGCACTTCGTCGGTAGGTGACTTTTATTTGTGATACCAAATTCAAAAGGCCGCATTCGTAGCCTGTTTTTTCATAAAAGTTATTCCTTCATGTGAATATCTTCCGTCTAAAAGGTCTACCAGTTTACTGGCTAAAGTATTGGGTCTATAACTTAATTCGTGCGGTTTGCTAAGAGATGGCGTTACTTGTATTATTCCATTGGAACATGCGTTGGAAAGCTACTGTCATTGTACGTCATTTCAGTATATGTCATTCATTTGAAGCGGGAGTTCTTCTTCATTACTTTAATATGAAGAAAACTACTGCCGAAAGTCATCGTATTTTGGTGGAAGTTTATGGTGAACATGCGCTAGCTGAGCGAATGTGCCAAAAGTGGTTTGCCCGATTTTGGTGGTGATTTTGGCTTGGAAGACGATGAACGTCCTGGGCGGCCAAAAAAGTTTGAAGATCAAGAACTGGAAGCATTACTCTATGAAGATTGTTGCCAAACACAAGAGGAGCTCGCAGAATCCTTGGGTGTCACTCAAGCAGCCATTTGAAAACGCTTAAAAAGCAGCTGGATATATTCAAGAGCAAGGAAATTGGGTTCCACCCGAACTCAAGCCGAGAGACGTCGAAATGCGGTTTTGCATGTCCGAAATTCTGCTGGAACGCCACAAAAGAAAGTCATTTTTGCATCGGATTGTTACTGGTGATGAAAAATGGATCCATTACGATAACCCCAAGCGCAAAAAATCATATGTGAAAACCAGCCAACCAGCCAAATCAACGGCAAAGCCGAATATCCATGGCGCGAAGGTAATGCTCTGTATTTGGTGGAATCAGATGGGTGTGCTATATTACGAGCTTCTAAAACCGGGTGAAACCATCAATGGACAACGCTACCGAACACAATTAATCCGTTTGAAGAGAGCAGTAGCCGAAAAACGCCCGGAATATGCGACCAGACACGAGGCAATTCTCCATCATGCCAAAGCCCGGCCCCACGTTGCTATTCCGGTTAAGAACTATTTGGAAAATAGTGGATGGGAAGTCTTACCCTACCCGCCTTATAGCCCAGACCTTGCCCCTTCTCATTACCATTTGTTCCGGTGATGCAGAACGCCCTCACTGAAATACGCTTCACATCAGAGCAGAATATCAAAAATTGGCTTGATTCATTCTTGGCTGCCAAGCCGGCGCAGCTCTTTTGGGATGGGATCCACAAACTGCCAGAAAGATGGGAAAAAGTCATAGCTTCAGATGGGCAATACTTTGAATAATACTTTTGTACATGTTTTTCTTAAATAAACGTTCAAATTTTGAAAAAAAAAGCGCACGAAGTTATATACCTAATACGAGTAGTTTACTGGCTTTGTTATTACCTTCCTCCAGTATGTACCCATAGTTGGTAGAATTGCGAACTTCATCTCTTGAATCTGAAATGGAAAGGTTTCGTCGATTATCGGTGCCCTTAAACGTTAAAATGACTTTCTGGCTCGTTTCACTTTGCCTTGAATGAGCATTTGTATGACAACGAATAAGATTTGGAGTTTATTGAAAAAGAGTCGATCTTGGATAGGTTTGAGCTCTTATGGTTTCTTTTCGATCAGATGGAAACTAAGCGTTCCATTTAAGTAAATGAGCAATTCTGACTCCACTTGCTTGACTGAAGAGCTTTCCCACTCTTCTGCATAGTTGTTCTAGCTGAGGGTTAGTCACATCATTTTCTTAACAATTTGGGAAGTACGTTTTGCTTTAACGGGTCCATGAATGTCTAGGTATAATCAAACAACACTAGGTCTTCGCTAATCGTAAACAATCCACCTCCAGAAAATGGGGACAAGAAGATTTTGTTTCAAAGTCAATGAAACCCTGCAATCATCTAAAACCAGCAAATATGTTGGTATACGGTTATTGGCTAATAAAAGGAAACCGAATGAATACTTCTTTAAAACTTTTTATTTTCTATTTATTTGGTCACTCAATAGCTACAGATTGTGGAACAACTTATTCAAAATGACAGTAATTTGCTTCCGAGCGAAGGTAAAGTCGATCTTGCCACTCATTGTACGCACCTTATGTATTGAGTGCGTACTGTTAAGACAAAGGCCAACTCAATACTTCGATGTCAAGTAATGCAACCTCGTATAGTCTCTGAAACGGACGACAGTTTGTACTCGAAAAGATTGAGATATAGGTTAACAGATACTCAACCATCCATGGAAATGAAATTGGGAACGTCATTTTTGAGACATGTTTGAGCCGTTTTTGCTTTATGAGCTAAAACGGAGTCATGTTGAAAGGTCCATAAATTATTTGCGAGTAATGTAAAAGCGTTTTGTTGAAGAGCTCCTTGTGATACTCTTTCGCTGAGGTTTTAGCGCTTCATTTCCATGAAAATAGTGACGCCATCATATGCGACTCTTCACGAAAGCTTCACAGAAGCTTGTTTGAACTCTCGAAAAGACGCATGTCGTTTTTAGAGAGCATAGACTCGATCGTCGTTTTGTTTGTTGAACGATTTCTCAAATGCGAAAATATTCTTTTCAGCAAAAGAACCTCGTGTGTGACCGTCCTTCGCATACTGCCAAAGCAGGCCTCCGATTTTGTCTTACGTTTCTGTTTTAATGCTTCTGTCTGTCTATTCTGTCTCTTGTATGCCCTGAGTCCCACACTAATTTTTAAAATGCGCGACTATTCCACTAGTAACCTCAAAAAACTTCACGGTAAAATACACAAAGTTTCATATGCATTTCAGTGGCGGAATGATTCGAAAGATTTCGCTATTTTCACGGCCACAAATAAATTACCGCAACATGACTTTCAAGCTTTCAAGACTGCAAGCAACTAACATTAAAAACTCTGCATGAATGTCACTTGTCTAACATACTTGACCACCAATTTAGAGTGGATTGCTTTTTGAGAATAAATATGATCATCTTATGTTCCAAAATATTTGCTAGTACTAGGTCTCAGCTTTTCCATAAAGGCTTGATATCTGCGTCAGATGGATCCCCTTTCACTTTCCCATTGAGACAACTTTAGGCTGCATCTAGTAGAGACACAATTCAGCAACCACCTTAGAAGATGGCACTTGAGATCCAAGCAGTTCGAAGAATTTCTTGAGGCATCTGACGCTATTGTAAAAACCTAACAAACAAAACACTCCATGCGCCAACTTCAGAAAAGAGAACAACAAACATCATACAAACGTGAACGCCAAATTCAGGCAAGCTTAAAGTCACATTTTAATTCAACAACCTCAACTTGATTCCATATGGAATCTGAATCTCAAATATGGCAGGCATGGTTAATTTAAAATAAAAAATAAATAAAAAAATTTATAATCCAATCCGAATTCCTACCTATAATCATGACGAGTCTGCCCGCTGAAGGGTATTTAAATTAGAATTCAAAAGGGCGGAAAAAACGCGAAACCGCATTCCGAATAATTTCGATGAAAACCTTCAATTATAATAAAACAACCAGAGCCATATGAACATACATAGGTTAGCATATAGCACATACGTAACGTATGCAAACTTACCGGAGAAAAACTCATTAATTGGTGCGGGGGATGTTCATAAATTCCCCGATGAAATATTATACAACGTGCGCATCATTTACATTTGTGCCGCACAGTGTACACTGTGGAGGACACATTCATCGGTTTGTGGTGGTGCTTTCACTTCTTTTCCCTTCCACCAAAGAAGAGCACAACCAGCAACCCAACCTTATATCCCGGAAAACCTCAAACAAAACAAAAAAAAAAAAAAAAACGAAACCGAATATTAATTTCCCTGTTACAATTTACAAAGTGAGGCTTACCCCAAATGAAACAGGGTAGCAGAACTACCCCCGCCAAAGCGGGAAATACAATAAAAAAAAAAGGAAAACATTTTCCGAAAAGACAAATGGAAATGGTAAAACCGCAGGAGGATTATAAATATCCTCGGGGTAGGAGGAAACTCGAAAATTTTCGAATTTATTTCCCACGGCATCGGATTTTATTGTTTTCATATTTTTGGCCGAAATGAGATACAAATGTCCCAAACTGTGCAACTCTGTGGCGGACCTTGAGGGGTTTTTAGCGGTATTTGTATGTCCAATACAGTGTTACCTAATTGATTTGCTTTACGTGGTAATAATGGTGATGGTGGTGATTCTTTTTGTACGTATCCTTGCAATTGAAATGCATTTAATTTATTGACGGTGAATCATTCAACAGACGGATGGATTACGAACAATGTTTGGATGGTGGATAGGTTTTGAGAATGATAATAATTCACCTAAATGAAGCAAGAACCATTTTTTAGAATCAGTATTAGGATGGTTTTGGCACAAAAAATACAACAAATCGATCGGTTTTGACACCCACACTGTGTTTCAAAAGTCAACTGACCATTGACCTATTGCAACACTTTTTACAACACTTACAACACACAAGAGTGTGCCATTAATACTCTTCAAGTTTTTAGTTACACTTTTTGGGCCAATGTTACTTGTATCTTGAGAAGTTCTCTTTGTATTCTACTTCAATTGCTTTAGCACACTTTCCTTACACACTTCTTCTTATTTCTAAAAAAAAAAATCGTTTTTCCAGGTCATTCTGAGGTACTTTGCGTACATTTTTACTTAAGAAAATTCCTCAGGCATGTTCGCAATACAGAACACCGCATGTAAGGTGGCATAAACCTTAATAACGACTTAGTTCCATTTTAACGGGTAAATATAAAAAAGGAAGTGTTGCAATAAAAAAAGGGAGAAGAAAAAGAAAACAATAAGTCTTTAGGAACAACCTTTAAAGAAAGACCTGGAAATGGCTAAAAAAAAAAAAGAGAAGAAAATAATGGAATCACCCACTTCACTGCACCAACTGAAAGCGTAAATAAAGTGAAGACACGTAAAAGTCGACTCTTGTTTGGGGTTAATCTTCATTTTCACTTAATCTTAAGACTCTTCTTAACGGGGACTAAATGTTTAAGAAGAAAATTAGTCTTGTAATCAATTAGCCATTTAAAATGTGACGAAGGTGGAAAGTAATCTGAAGACTTTTCTCGATGAAGATTGCTGAAAAAGAAGAAGAAATCTGCACGACATGTTTTGAATTTGTATTACCACTCAGATAAAGTGAAACAAAGGTTAGGATAATTTCTCAGCTGAATCCTTCCTATGGCTACAAGCCGGCAAAAACCCTACAGAAGTCTTGTACATTGCTGAAATGGGGCTATCCAAATCTAGGAAACGTTGCACAGAAGTGTTTCTTTTCAATAATCGCAGTAGAGCACGAATTCACAAAAATTTCTTCAAAATGGCAGATGACACCTTTGCAGAAAATAGCTCTAAATCGACCAGGCTTCTAGCTCTCCATCCTCCCTTAACTTCCGTCACATTCAGAAAGTTGATGGAAGGAGACATGCTATTTCAGAAATGAAGTAGACCATCAACTCAAATTAACCTTTCATAGCCCCAGAGGTTGACTGAATCTTTCCGGATATACGAGTATTCTGAAAGAACACTCCAACCATATTCTCCGCACTTATCTTCGAAGCACGGTATACGAGTACATGCAGTTTGTACACCCTTTTTGAACCACAAAATAATGGAAAATGTCCTAAATATTAAACTCACAGTCAAGTGCCCTTAGATTTCCATCAAGAGGTTCTCAGACAAAGGACGTGAGGCGGAAAAATTATCCTCGATGATGTTCACGGCCAGTTTTATTTGCGCTACTTTGACATATTCGGGGCTCAAATCAATAAGAAACTATCTAGATTTAGATTGCGAAAAATAGACGGTGGCTAAGGTGCCTTCGATGGACCATCTAGGCTCTGAACAACAGCTTTCGAATTTTATGTAGGAAGTTGTAAGCTGAGCTAACTTACCTTTCACGCAAAAGCGTGATATAACGGGTATTCATAACCTTATTGTTGACGACTAAAGGTAATGAAGCAATCACAATCTTATCGGAATATTCGAACCTTTAAGAGGCCCCTCGACTACGTTGCATTGGTGCAGATATCGCGACGAAATAGGGCTTATTCGGATGTGGATTTGTCACATTTGTGACTTGGCCAAGAAGTTTTGCGCCTCCGATACGTGAGCGAGAATCAAGGCTAAGTTCGCTATACTAGGCAATATTAAGTCAGGATTTAACATGAGAATAATTGGTAAGCATAGCTACAAGACACGACGACTAGAAACTGATTTTGCGGCGGAACGAAATATCTCCATAATAAGCCTTTTCTCAATATACACCAGAAGTATATTGTATTGTAACCGGTGCCCCAAAATTAGTAAAAGAAATGATTTTATTAAATAATTAAGAATTCTGAATAGAGTTATGCATGAAAACGTATCGGATTTATGGCCTCCATGGCTTGATTGACACATACGCACTATTTTGTCGAAATTTTCCGAAACAGTTTTACATAAATATCACTGAATTCTATTATACAGCGCTAAATTTGCAGCTTTGAGGCGTGGGTTGTAGCATGTTAGCACACAACTAAGACTTTGAAATATCTCTAAGAAAATATTGAAATTACTAAAACGTTGGCTGTCGTTAAAATGTCGTCAACCCAACCCAAAAATTTAGACACAACAAATTTGATTAACCTGCCTTACCAGTCGCATTTTCAAACACAAACGGTCCGATGATGCCTTGCCCCCAAAATCTGCACGAAACAGTGACACGTTGTGGATGCGCTGCTTCTATATAATCGCCCATGCCATATCTGTACCTCAAATTTGACAGTTTTTATGATTAACAAAGCTATCACGATGATGATGAACAAGATTTCCATTGAACAAAATTTCTTTGCCGTAGGTGGTCAGTAAGCTTCAGTTGCGATGTAAAAGCTTCTCAAAATGTCAAATTACGAACCACGTTGCCAAATTGATGTTTCTGGACTCTCACGAACTGATTTGAAGTTTTGTATTCAACGACTTGTTGAAAAACTGCCAGAGTGTTTAATATCCCTAATGAGCCAGTCTCCCTGAATTTTGAATTAATCTCTTTGCAGTTGTTGAAGTTAACACACTATTTCGCCCATATTTTGTACTAAAATAGCAAACCGTCATCATCATTTTTAAAATATTGTTTAACAACGAAAAAGACTTGTTCTTTAATAATTTTGTACTTTGAACTGACAACTGACAACATTAATGCACTTTACCCCACAACTGACGCAAAATTCAAATCTCGCGGACCCTTTATGTTGAAAGGAGAACATTCCAACCTTCCTTGTAGCCAACATTAACTGGGATCACTACCAAGGCACGGATGGGATTACCGTAGCTGCAATTGCAGTAGATCGCCAACATCGTTGCCGAAGATACCATACGCCCTCAATAAGAGCTAGTCCTGACGAATTATGGTCTGAACTATTCAAAACCGCTGGAAGAGAGCAAACGCCAATTCAATTTTAAGATCGTTAGAAGAATGTATGCTTTATGAATGGAATCTCAGTATTGTTTTCCCGACCCAGAAAGGAGATCAACTGCGCCAGTTATATATGTATTAGTACTTCAGCATCGGATACAAGATTTTATCTGCTGAATTGTGTTCACATCTGAACATTTCATTACCAATCCGACTTGTTTAAGGGTAGTTAATGCTGTTTCGTTCAGAAATAAATGGTTCAAAGCGTTTTTTTTTTTTTAATGGGAAGTTCAAACACTCTTTTGCTCTTAGGGTGGGCGAAAGGTGCGCAGGAATCTAAGAACACATAAAATTCATATACAGGGACCCTCATTTTGTGCTACCAAAAATAAATTTAAATAAGATACATTTATGATTTAGATTTCGATCCAATTTTTGATTTCAGTATATTGGTTTGATCTTGCCATTATGAATAGAATACAAGATCATTTAACTGCCCTCCAAGGGAGTTCTTGCAGGACTTGATTTTAATAATGTAAATTTCGATGACATTTTGATACAAATAATATCTTTCACATGTGTAGGGCCAGTAAATTAGTATAAGATTGTTTAGTAATTTTAACCTAGCATATAAGCATTTTCTGTTAGAATGTAAGTCGTAATGATAAGTAAAATAAAATGCATTTAATCTGAAACTGAACTGTATATCTTTCACACGATCTTGGTGGCCAGTTCACATCACCAAAAAGCGAAATATTTCGTCCGGAAAATTGCTCTTGCAATAAGGTCAAAATGAGTCGTGTTGTGAGTTGTGGCACGGTCTTGTTGTAATACATGTCTTCCATATCCAATTCTTCGATTTGAGGCTAATAACGAACCACTGACGGTTAAATCTTTCTAATTTTTGAACCAGTATGGACCCAATGACACCACTAGACCAAATTGGTGTGCAAAAGTGACAGTGACTTTTAGTGAATGCAATGGTCTTTCGAAATTTGCATGTGGATTTTCGCTTCCCCTTATAAGACAATAATGTTTGTAAACGTATCCAACGAGTCTCATTGCTGAAGGAAATGTTGTGTGAAAATTAGTCATTTAAACCCTGATGCTCAAGCAGCCAATCGGCGTATGTTCTACGCATTCCGCGGTTATCTGGCTTCAGTTCTTAAGTGAATTGAACTTTACAAAGATAAAGATGCAAATCCAAATGCAAAATACGCCTTAATATACCGGTACACAAGCCTAAATGCTGTACTCGCCGTGAATTCGATAGATTTGGATCTTTTTCAACAATTTCACTTACAGCAGCCATACTTGCAGTTTTTGTAGAGCCAGTCTCTTTAAATTGTTCTGCAGTTTTGCCTATAATGAGCTAAAATGGACGATTTTTGTAGTGTAAATTCTTACACTTTCAGTCTCGGATGACAGTTCGATTTGACGTATATGGTTGAGACAGGGATGTTAAATCCAGCCACGAGTTGGATGACACTATATTTCCATCATGTTTAAAAGCATGAAGAGACTGATTGAGTTTCTTGTGTTCATGCGCTGATCTTCAGCGGCAGGCACGATTTCGATTCGACTGAAGAAATTTCTTAACTTTTCAAGCTGTTTGTGAAAACTTCACCATTTTTTTTAGTTAATTAAACAATTTCTATATGTCAGTGGACAGTTTATCATTGTCAACTTAGAAGGGTTCCCAACTAGACGAGTTCAAAGTGAAATCTTTTATTGGAAAAGCTGCCACAAAAATAGCAATGTTTTGCATTTTCAACACAAATCGACGATATGAATCCTGCATCCGTCTTGTAAGTTACTCGTTTAGTGATTGGAAGGGCCTTAACAATTTAAGTAAGCTTTCTGAAGCTTCTAAAACTGAAACCCATATCTGGGTAGATTGAAATCAAACATAGTTCGAAGGTGTGTAGACGAAAATTGAATCATGGTTTACAATGGACGATTTTTCAAAAGGACTGTTTCTTAAACTGGCTGTACGATTTGACATTTAGCGGCTGATTTGTGTTCAGTTTGGGTTCCTTAAAAACTAACGATGGCACAATGCTTGTAAATTACCCAAATTTATTTAAAAAATCAGAAACTTACTGCGTGGTAGGTCCATTTTACAGTCGACAATACCGTCTATCTGACACAAGAACGGCTGCCTAAAGCATGGTACAACTGTTTCTAAACATTTAAAAGCTCTGGCAAAGATCCCAGAACAATTGGTTCCGTATCAATTGAAAGAAAAAAAACACTGAGGGGCGAAAAACCATTTAAAAAAGTATTGCTTGAGTGGTACAATCCCGATCCCGGCGATGAAAGGTGAATCTACATATTTCGAGCAACTCAAGCGCAAAAAACCATATGTAGACCAGGACTAACTATCAACCTCGCAACTAGTACGCAATATTTATGGAAAAAAAAAGTTACTATATTCTGGTGGGACCAGAAGGGAATGATGTACTATGAACTGTTTAAACTTGGTGAAACGACTACTTAACAAATGAGTAGAAGATGCCCAAGGACACGCTTTATTAATAGATTTTCTATCATGAAAATGCTAATCCACATGTTGAAGACCAAGTACAAAACTATTAGGCAAACATTAATTAGGAAGTTCTGGCCCACCCGTTGTATTTACCAGACTTGGCACCTTCTGATTCCCACTTGTTACGATCGATGGAGCACGGACTTTCGGAATAGCACTTTCATTCTAATGGCGAAGTGAGAAATTAGCTTGAAGAATAGTTGACCCCAAAAGAAGAGCAGTGATATTTTCGCGGAAGCTATCAATTGAATTGAAAGATGGCCAATACTTCGATTATTGAATTCATTTTTAATGTTTTGAAAAGGAAAATCGACATCTCATAATTTCACATACTAAGCGACGTACAGTTTATACTGAAGAAGCTACTGCTGCTGATGAGGGTTTTATTAAGAAATTGCTAAAAGAGTCAATCGCCGTAGTGTTTTCATCGTTTTAAGGCCCAGCATCTTGATTTACCAGCATACAATATCCAACTCATACAAAAATTTAAGCCGCTTGACCGTCGTGATCATCTCTTTCAGTAATTTTGCTCAGCATGGGGCTCAATTTCAGTTGAATTTCTACGTCACCAAGCAAAATCGTTCCATTTGCTGTAAAGAAAAGCTACAACACATTATGGAGGAGTCATTTCTTGGCGTGGTTGTACGTGAAACCATAGGTCCATATTTCTTCAATAATTCTATCCAGAACGTTAAAATGAGTGAAGAGTTGTAGATCCAATGGAACTGAACCTTCCTAATACGGAAGAGCTGTGTTTTAAAAGACGGCTAAGTATGCCGCACAGCATCAACCGATGAGCGTATAGCTGTGAGCAATGGGACTCTAAGGTCGTAAGATTTCAACAAGATAAGTCACAACCAATTTATTGAGGGAATTGTTTAAAGAACTCATGGCTTCGGTTAATGGACCCGCGAGTTGACTTCCAATATCGTGTGATATAAAAGCTTTGGATTATTTTCTGTGGGGCCGACTTAGAAAAAAACATATGCTTCCGGTGTACGGCCCCAGCTCTTCGAAAAAGAGGTCGAAGTGGTTGGAACTCTAGATTGAGCACAAATGGCACCACACTATCGATTTAATTGAGTGAATGTCAGTGTCATTTAGTTGCCAAGATGACGAACTATATTATATTACTTGGAGCAGTGCTCATTCTTTTTTCCAAATGTGCGTTTTGTTTGTTGTATCTTTAAGCTTAAATTGTTGAAAGACAAACCTCGGAATGATATTGGAGCCAATAATTTGCTGTGCCTATATAAGTTTCAGTGTGTTCTTCCGACGAAATAGCCATTCGTCGTTGCTACGAAATGGCAAGAATCGAAATACTGTGCTTTCCCGGAACCTAGATCGGTTCAAAACCTCTTTCCTTAACCGATTCAAAAATCCAGATATCTTATCCGCCTCCAACCACCCCAATAATTGACTTAGTCTTATCCGAAATTCTTCATTGTCACAGTCACAGTTAAATTACAAAATATGTAAACTTAATCTGAACCCTGGCATCAGCTCACCGGCATGCTACCCCATAATTCAATTATGACACAAAAATGTGTTCACGTTGAAAAACAAACAAATAGACGCTCGCTCAGTTTCTTTTCATCCCGAAAACACTGAATCTTAAGTGAAAATTGGAAAATTCTTTAAAAAAAAAATAATATGGCCAAGTCAAAGCAAACAAAAGAAACCGGAAAATGGGGAGAAAACAAAGAAACGCAAAAAGGAAAACAAATTCCAAGCGAAATTAGAATTGAAATTTGATTCTTCTCCCCCACACGTGTCCGGAAGGAGACGAAGTTTCAAAAAAACAGAAAAGTAAGTGAAAATATTCCACCTTATATCCTTCATCCCTCCGCACGTTTCTTCGACCAACAAGCAAAACTTATTACACCAACTTGGGGCGAGCGATTATTAAGCCGATAAACTTAATCGCAAAACGCCCATCAAACGAAAGAAGCGCGGTAATACGAATACATGGTGGCAGAGGAAAGCACGAAGAAAATAAGATGCCAACAAAATAAAAATCAATCTTTGCTTCTGATTGAGATAGGAATTGCGAGAATGGACGTGTTTCTCGAATATCCCTCGCAACATAGACACCGAATTGGCTAAAGTTTTGAAAATCGACAAAGACATCGATATCAACACCGACAAGGATATTCGGTCAAACTCTGACTAAATTTCTGCCCTCAACTCAGACTACTCAGTCGTCATTTTGGATTCAAACCGATGAAACTGATGAATTGTCGAGGATGGTAAGAAGTAGTAATAAAACGATGAAGGCTTTTTAATTTTAATAAATCAGAACGTGCCGCTCCTTCGGGCTGTGATTTATCGATCACAATTAACTTTTACAACGCAAATCAAGGAAATCACTTCCTGTGACGAAGTACAAGTTAGCACGCACCAAGAACGAACCAAGAATCCAACCAGATGATGCCATCTCGGTGTTGATGGGCCTAAAATGCTTAAGGACTCGATTGCTGGGAAATTGATGTAAAGTATGTGTAGGTACTGATATACACTCATATACCCTCTTGCCCCTTTCTCTCTCTCTCTCTTTCGCTTATGCTCTTTGCGTGTCTTCTTCTCTCTGCTTCAGAAAACAGCCAAGAGACATTAGAGTATATTTGCTTATAAAACAGCACTTAAGGCTTTTCCCCATCGACTTACCAGAATGACGACGTCGACTACGAGTATGTCGCACCAAAAATGAAGGAAATCCTCTTTTATGATATAAACTTTACCATAATAGCAAGGCGTAGGGGGGTGGGGGGTTGCGTGTTCTAGATGGTGGAAATCCTCCTCCATCCAACATGCTTGGTTTATGACTCTCTTTTTCGAAGGAATTCTCTCCACTGGAAAAACATCTCATTAAATATGCATTCGAAACTCCTCGGGTATGCACGCCTCCTACTCTACATACACCGTGCCGAGTACGAAGTACCTAACCAATACCCACTCTTAGCTAAGCTCAGCTTCATCATCCACAAACATCCATAATGATTCCTAACCAAACACACAAGCCATCACCAACATCGACATCCACAGTCGAGTCGACACAAAAAATATATCGCATTCGTTTAGCTTTCCTACTCCTACTTTGCCAGATTCAGTACGTTGTTCATACTTTCGAAAACTGTTATCCTTACCTAAGGCAAAAATCGATTTTGGGAATAAAGAAACGAAAAATACGAGTATGTAAGGATTTCGGTTGTCGAATATAACCAACAAAAAAAGGGACTGAAAAAAGGTTGAACAGAAAAAAAAATTGGTTTCAACTGAATTACCTTTGCAGGCGATAAGAGATGTCAGTCAGTTAGGGATGCCTCCTCAACAGCTGGATCGTCTAGATATGGTGAAGAAGGTTCCTTTTCCTCGTTCTCAGCAAAAAAAAAAACAAAAACAACAACCGAAAATTTGCAAATTTAAAATTCTCTCACTTCGTCTCTTTTTCGCACGCACAACTTCTTTCACACAGCACTAAACACTTTGTATCTCGGTTAGATACTTTATTTTTTCCTTTCTTTCTTTATTTGATGGCTCAACTTTAACTCTTGTTTCACTTGGGACAATTTCTTATTGACTCTGTATCCACCCACACAAGCCACGTATGCACTTTTGGGATATATCCGTTTTTGCAATTCACTGACTGCACTGCTCGATACCGCGAACAATTTTCAAAAGCCAAAACCGTACACTCTCGCACAAGCACACCACTAAGAGGAGGACACTTTTGTTTGTTTCCTTTCTTTTCTCTGCTGCTTCTTTCTATTTTTGGTTTGCTTTTGTGAAATTGCCTATTCTTAGAATCTCAAGAAAATCTTCTCAAACAATTTGAAAATATGTATCTCAAAAACCCAACCAGAACTGAACTGGAAGTACGCTGGAGACTGACTAAAAATTTTGCAATCGCACAAGCTGCGACTCTATCTAGCAAGGGATGAAAAGCGTATCTGTGACATGAAATGAAAGTTTTATGTGCTAAATTTTTTCGCTACCTCTATAGCATGGGTATTCGACATTTGTTCACAGCTAAACAGAGAAGAAAGCTTTCGAACGAAATCGGTACTGGCAAGCGTCAATCGTGTCGTGTATGGTATTCCTGAAGGATAACATTTTCCGAGTACTGTGTAGGTTTGTGCTTACTGAGCATGCGAATGAAATTGAAAGAAAAAAAAACCTCCTGGAGAACTGAGCGTTGTTATGCGATGTAGGGGCGTCTGATGAATCTGTATCTTTTATCATGGCTCATCATTTTTGCGAGTTCAACACTGCTCTCTCATTTGTGTGTGTTTTGTGCTCGTATTCGTATCTATTGAGAAGTTTTCCGCGCATGTTTACCATAAACTTCACTCGAAATTTCCACTCAAAAGGAAAGGTGGAGGTTTCGAAGCTCAACGGAAACTTGAGGTCATCTCATTTTCATATTTTCCTAGGCACAGCCTCATATCTAAACAAATGGACTGCGATCCCAAGTCAACATGATACTGGGCATGATGAAACTCGAAAAATTCAAAAAATCCTAAACGCGTAATTAATAACTTTGTAAGCCCTTTGGAGTACTTGATGAGATGCGAGGATATAGTACGAGTACATCTCGTAAAAAAGGATATCTTTAAAAAAATATGATTCATCGTCAACTTACCCGTTGTCAGATACACGTACTTCCCCTTGGACAAGTTGTGTGTATATATTTTCTTTTCGTCTTTTTTTTTAAGGTAAGGATGTACACATCAGCTTTTAGGAGGACCCGGTGTGCTTGAGGAGATAAAATTCGGTGAACTCATTTTTCAAAGAGCGGATAAAATGGCAATTTTTTTCATCTATTTTCTTGTTTTTTTTTTCTTTTCTTTGCAATGAGATACTTACTTTGGGATGGAGGCGATTCCTTTGATTAACTTTTTGCTTTCTAATTGTAGTGAATGGGGGTATGGCAAGGGTATTAGCTATTTTCTAGATATTTCATGCGAAATGTGACACCTGGTCGGATTTTACGTGGAATTGCCTCTAATTTTGTCCAATTTTTTGCTCGGAACAGTTCTCATTTTTTTTTCTTTTATTTTTGTAAATTCAAAGCTTCGAAAAATATTGTAGAATATTTATCTTCTTACTTAAAATTTGGACGAAGACTTAAAGTTAATTTGTCTACAAACTTAAGAGACTTTGGAACTTAGAACTTTATTGACACAATTATAGAAATGGGCATGCTGTATGCGGTAGCAGATAAAAGTAATGGACTGTAACAGTAGAGGTCAAAGCAGCGAATCTTGTGGGATCCCCATGTAATTCTTTTTTTCCATCAGAAGGGGAAATAGTTTATTAAACTGCTTGCATGTTTCTTTAACTGTGATTTCTCAGTCAGCAGGACTCATCACATCAATGCCTTGGGAAACATTTGTTTAGTTTAGTCTAGTGGCATCTGCAGTTTGGCTCAGCTGTCAATGAAATCCCTTAACGAGGCTGTCCTAACGTATGATGGGGTCTTACGGAACCTTGCTTTAAGTCGGCTCTAGCAAACTCATTGGGGCCGTTATAAGGCTAAGGCAATTCAGCCAACCGACTGCGTTCAGTGATGTCCTGTGTTCTCCGCAAGACTTTTAATGGAAATTTCTATGTCGATTCAAAAGCAGAGAATCTTCAGAGGGTTCCGATCTTAGCCTTCCAAATTTAAAGAGCCAGAGAAATGAAAACGGCAAACTCATAGGTTCATGGAGGTGGATTTTTCTGTGACATCCAAAGTCAATCCAGCCATGTGCGGGAGAAATTAACCTTATCAACAGGGTTCCGTATCAACAGATCTTAGCTATCTGATACGAATATCGTGGTCAGGACACACCATTGTAAAATACAGTGACACTTTGGTCTTAATTCAGTTTCCGTTCCGATAGCTAGATCTGTGCCTCTTCTCTGTTGCCGAAGAGGAGGCGCCCCGCGTTGGGCGCCAGTTCCTCGATTTAATATTTATTTAATTTGTTTTATGTATGAATGTACACATAAATATTTGTGAATGGGGCTAACAAAGGCCGGGTTATTGAGTATAACATGGGAATACAAAGGAATATCGTGCGGCAGCATGAATAAAAATAGCGACCAGCGGAGGGCTCGCGATTCCGTACGATCAGGATTAAAATTACTATACTCGCTGAGAATCAATGGGTTCGCGAAACGTTTAAAAAGTAACTGCTGAGAGGTAACGGGGTCAATGAGCAAAAGGTAAGTAATCTAAAAGTATCTCAACTAAGGGAAGATCAGACAAATAACATATATACACAACGGCACTCAATTTAAGAACTCTGACAGCTTCTCCCTGTAGAACCACCTAAACCAACAAATCGATATGAGTGCTCGGTTCCATATTACATTTCGGACACGAGACACTTTTGTGGAAGAATTGGGAGTATGTAACTCATTTAGCGACGGCCATGTCGTCGTAAGTCTCCTTGTACACAAGAATGATGGGAGCGGAATCATGAGCGATTTTATTTCTTTGAATTTCGGGTTTAACAAATCTTTTTAGTTGGACGGAAGCAATATAGATTATTGGGTTAGACTTTCGGACATAGCTTGGAGTGTCGACATTTTCGGGAATCACAAAGATCACAGCGCAATAAATGATAGAAAGACAGAGGAGTTAAACAAGCAATAAAAGAATCAAAGGAAGTGGAGAATTTGTATGGGGTAATTTGCATGAAATAGCACTGTGTAATAGGTCAACATCTAGTCTGGACATGTTGCACTTTAGTGCGATGTTTAAACCTTTCTGTCACTCTCATTTCCGAACGTTGTCCTTTGTGAACATTTGAACCCCTGGTTGGTTCCCAATGATAGGATTGTTATGTGGAAGAGGTATCTACTTCTTGGTATGATCCATGAAAATATGACTCCCCAAAAAGGAAAGTACAATGTTGACATCTTCTCGATTTTAAACTCTCCTCAAGAGCTACCCAGATTAATAAACATCTTTCACAACAGATGTTGCAAGATGTTTCGCAAGTCATAAATAATACTTAGTTACACGAGGCCTCAACTCGGGTAGCAAACCGAGATGGAGAGGAAATCCTGCATAGCGGAAAAAGAAAGCCCTTACAATTCTACAATTCAAAGTTATGAACTTGGCTTACAACACGATAGTGGAACCAATGGTATGGCCTTTCGGTGGCCTCAATAAAAAATTCGAACTTACATCAACCTGATAGAAAAACGGAGTGAACTACATTCAAATCTTTACTCTATTTTCTAGCTATAGAACTGTTCGGCATACAAATTCGCGATATTCAGGCTGAGAGAAAGTCAGATTTAGCTATTAAAAGACCTTATAGCGCATCGCAGCGTTTCTTAACCAAACAGCATGAAAATTTCTGTCGAGTCAAGTTCCATTTTCAAGTTAGCCAAATGCTTTGGCACAAGGTCCTTCTCTGATGAACTTTGCATACACAAATCATCCAATCCATCCCTACCCTGTGTAATATTTCAAGCAGAAGTCTCAGGTATTCATCAGACCGTTGCTTGGCTCAGGCTGAATCTCTTTTAGCTGGCTTAACAGCACAAGATAACATTTTTTTAAAAGCCGGGACTCTTAGATATATCAAGGAGCTGTCAAGACTCAGATACACAGACACTAAGGGCAGGGACACACGGCATACTTTGGAGTGTCCTCTAAGTCATATATAGTCTCATTGATGCATCTGTGTGACATCGTGACCATTCTGGTCTTGACATAATCATAACCGATCAAGAGAGCTGAACAACCTCAGCTGTAGAAAAATATTCACGAGACACTGTCCTTAGAATAAGAAAACATACGCAACGCTTGAGTGTTCCTTACAAAGATTTCTTCAAACGACCGAGAAGAATATTTTCTTGCAATTGCCCTGCCTTGGCACACACCGGCGGTGCTTCTTCAGAGATTCAAATGATCTCTGCTCTATGACTTATTCAGAAATCTGCTTCCTTCCATCAATGACGTTGTCTAATAAAAAGCGGGGGTGGAGAAAGACTGGACTTATCAATAACATCTTCAGACTTTTTGCCACTAGTCATAGGACCACCAGTAGTCCATACCAGGACTTTAAACACGGTACCGTTCGGGCCCGACTTGTTGGAAGTGTCACGGTTACTAACTACCTAAAACGTACTGAGGGTGCACCTGCTGTCTCGCCCGATGTAGGGTTGCAATAAGTACATGGTGCTGAGACCCTGCGATCAGTAAGAGGTTTTCGACTCATACCAAGGGTGGAACCTGTGGAATTGACGGAGAGCAATTGCAAGGCTACCATGGATGTATGGGTATCCCGTGAACTTAAGTCTCCCAGACAGTGGTAGCTGACTGAAAATGCACTGCACTGTCAAACTTTCCCAGTGGTATCACAATACTCTTTTAGCTTAAACCTTACTTTAGCATATCTTGGAGCTTTCAACATTTTAACTGTCATCGTTGAGTATACGAGTACTTATTAAGTCCACTCAAATGGTCATTTGTATATTCACCCATGCAAAACTAAAAAGCATGCAGAAATTTTGTTTGGCTACCCATTCAAGAGGGCCACCTTCTCATTTCAATTGGTCATAGCCTTATCCAACCAACCTTCATTTAGACTTATACAAACAGTTAATTGGGAAACCAAATATTCATCATCTCCATAAAAAGCAGAAACAAAAAGAAAAAAAAAAATTAAACCAATCACAATTCCTTCCGGTGGCATCTCCACCGCTTAAGTGCTTACGCTCTGATTATTCAGTCCCCAGTTATTAATTGCATCCGAAAGTCTTACCATTTAGTTCCCATAATGCCGCTCTAAAACCCTGCTGTGAGCTGTCGGAATTCATTTATTTTCTACGACTCGTACTAACGATTAAGATCTCTGTGCATTCAAAGTGCTCTGCCCTTCCGCGTCCAATGCAACTAACCATTCTCCGTCACCAGCACTGGTAAATAAAGAAGAACACAGTTTCCAAACAAAACAGATGCAGAATGGGCCCGGCAGGTAAATAAGTAAATAAATAAAAACATCAACACTAGCACTTATTTTGTGTATATATGTATTTCGTCCTCGTCCATCCTTCACCCTCAGACCATCACCATCATTAAGCTCACTCAACTATCACTGCAGCCATCTATAACCCATCGGATAGTTTTCAAAGCAACACGCTCGCCTGAGCGGACTGTTTTTCCAGTGGATATCATCTTTATTTTCCATTTCATCTTGCTACCACCACTAAAGCCATGATAGTTGCTTTGATAGTTGCTACTCCCATTGTTGTTGCTGGATTTTGTATACCATATTCTTTTCAGCCAACTCTTCCACCGCATTGTAGCTATCATCCGTCACCCATCAAACCATCACCCTGCCTCTTAGTTTATGTTTACCATTTAAATTGGATTTTTAATTAGTTTGAATGTGTTGACATTTTCAGCTCTCGAAGGATAAGAGCTAGGCACTGAAAAGAAGACTAAGCGAAGGATATTTACTCACAGCAGCAGTAGCAGAAGCAGCAACAGCAAAAAAGGATTTAAACTCTACACTGTGCATGCTTACAGTTTTAGAAGGAATAAATACTATTCCCACTCCATTTCATTCCATTTTCAATATTAGTTAGAGAAAGTGAGAGGAAACGGGAGTTATTTGTCAAGGATTCCGACCAGAGTTGCCGAATTAACGATAAATGTTGCCAAAATATGTATACGACTTTCAGTTGAAATAGAAGTTGTTTTAGTTGACTTTCCACAGAAAACATTAGATTCCTGAGTTACTAGATAGAAAAGACGGGAGAACCGTGAATTAAGTGAGCTAAGAGTTTTACATCACTCGAAGGATCAAAAATGGAATATCAACGTAGTTCAACCGCTGCTTGTCGCTAGAGGCAACTTAATGTAAAAAATCGCATTGGAGTATTTTGACAGTACGGCATCGCGGAACTGAACTGTATATGAATACACTTCCTCCCGGGCGCTTCTCCTGTAGAACGGTACAGTGATTGGCAACATTTTCGAACTAGAATATGTGAAACCGTGACATTAAGGCGATACACGACTCATATGCGCCCGAAAACTACGTTGCCAAATGTTAGAAACCTTGACGTTATTTCTACAAAACAAAAACGGAGTTGCCATCAAGATGAACTCATAGATAAAATTGTAAGCGTGTCAAAAATAAGCGACCGACTAATAACAACAGAGCAGGTACTTGAACACAAAACTTGGATTATTGTAAGTGCTTACCCCAGCAGGTGGTGAGCACTCAGAAAAAAAAGAATATTTTGGCGCGAATCTAATGAGATTTTAACCAGATGATTTCAAACCCAGATAGATTGCAATCCTTTCTAGCAGGCGGCAATTTTCAAAAGTGAATAGGTGCAAACCACTAACAAGACAGCATTGGCTTTTACTTGCAGAATTTTTCCTTAAATAACTAGTATCCGTCGAGAAAATAAACTGACCCAATTAAATAAGAAGAAAACCAGCTCTGGGCGTTAAATTTGACTTCCAAATGCCAAAAAAATCGAAAGGAGCAAGTGCATATGAAAGGCATATAGAACACCAACACAAGATAAATGAAAATGTAATGCAAAACCTCTTCACGATGTTTAACAGAACGGTTCTACATAAATAAAGATACGAGGTAGAACTATAGAAAGAAAATTGTGGCAAAGGAAAATCAGCAAAATTTTAACAGTATTCTGCCACAGAGTACACCAGAAATACTCTGTGGGCCTTAAATGGAACTACAAACCCTGTATCATGAATTAGAAGGGCTACTCTCACAACCCATCAGAAGCCGATAATCAGTAGAAGATGTACTATATCGTGGCTAGTCCAATGTGCAGCTGGATTCGCTGTTGATGACTCTTGCAAACGTTTAATGTACAGGTCTTAGGATGAAATGCTCGGATCCTTAACAGGCTATGTTCAACCGAGCAATTGTACTGCCATCCAGGAAGTACAATGTGCAAATTTAGCCGGGACCGAGTCATGGAAACGGCCACCGTTAAGGATTTCTTTGAAAAATCTTCTTTTTATGTTGGTACAACTGTTAGCTATTTCGACGCTGAGTTTGGGCGTTATTTGTCAACTAGTTTGTTGTCAGTAGCCAAAAACATAAGTTAACCTCAAGTGCTATTGAGCAATGATTTTGTTCCAAATGTTGTGTTGCGAACGGAATTTTTTGTTTAGATGATTTGAAAATGTTAGGAAAGCCTACGGGACTCTGTAATATCCACAGCAAGAGCATTCGAGTGGTATAAAGCGTTCAAAAAGGGTGGTGAAGTTTTTGAAGTTTGCCTCATGCGAGACGCCCCAACTGTTTTTTTCGATATTCGTGGTGTTGTTCACACGGAATTTCTTCTCGTGGGTCAAACCGTAAACAGACAATGTTAATTAAGCATAATGAAGCATTTGTGATGGAGTATCGGTCGAAAAAGACCGGAGTTGTGACAGAACAACTCTTGTATTTTGCACCTCGACAATGCCAATACGCCTTTTGACCAAATACGCTTCTAATAAGATCGAATAAGCACCGCATTCTCTAAAGATTATGTCCCCGCTACCTTTACCGATTTTCGAAACTTAAATCACTACTTCGTGGGACTCATTTTTTTTTCATTTTTATTGCATTTTTATTTCAAAAATTCCATGACTCTTAAATGCTAGACAAAAAAATGCTTAAGAATTAGCTTAAATAACTTTAAAAAAATCTTTTTCTAACTTACTAGCCCCATGCGGGCACTCTAAGTTCAACATTACACTTAACCTATGTCTTTCGATGCAACTTACAGTAGTTTGCTTATTATTATCTGTAAAATATAACTAAAAACAAGAAAACATCTTTTTATTCAAAAAACTTAGAGAATGAACTTTTCTTTTTAAATACATAATAAAACTTACAACTACGAGTAAATTTAAAAACTACCTACATATAACTATTATTGTAAGTATTATAAAATTTTTTATTTTTATTTTGTATGGATCACCATAATTATAACCCCTTGCTAAAAAAAAAATTAGGTTGACCAACTCTGCTCCCTAATGGAGCTACCCTGCACTAGAGGAATTCGACGATGGAGCTTCCCCTTCTTCCGCAAGCTAGCAAAATTGTTGGTGCTGCCGAGCAGCATCCCTCATGTCGCGACTCGCTACCGCTCTACTAAACTGGAGACGCTCCGCACTGCCGTGTGCGACGTCTCTGTCGTAGTTGAGTCGCCTGTCCGCAGCTGTTCGAGCGACGTGGAAGATTAACGGCACCGCTAATCTATCCTAGATTAGACCTTTTTTTGTCGAGGTAGAGCAGAGTTGTGAAAGAATGCATTCTTTTCAGAATTTCATTCAATTGAATTCAAGGCTGGAATATGGGATTTCAGGACTTCCCTGAAAGGCTTCGACTTCAAAAACGCAATTATAATTAATTTTTGAATTCTTGAATGAAAGCAATATATTTGACCAATCAAAAGACTGGAAGTCAATTGAATGGAAGTCTATTTGATTGCCATAATTCTTTGAAGTGTTTTTGAAGTCTTTTAAAGTCTTTTTGAAGTATTTTAACTATAATGAAGTATTTTGACTCCAGGGAAGTCTATTGACTTCATTGAAGTCTTTAGAATGAATTGAAGTCTTTTGAGTGCAATAAAATCTGTGCGCCTTGGGAATTTAGTAGTTTTATTTATCTCTTGAAATTTTATAAATATAATTCAAAATTCAAAGACTTTAGGGGTATTTTGGCTTAATTTATTTTTTATCTATCTGAAACAGAAAATAAAAAACTTACAACTACATAATAAATTGATTTCAATAAAAAAAAAAGAAGAAAGTTACGATCAGTTTACAAGGAATCGTCGTCCTTTTTTATCACCTTGTTCGTAACAATGCGACCTCTGCAATTTCTGATATATTGTATGTGTGTAAGTATGCATGTGTAAAAACATACGAGTACTTGCAAAAAATTAAATGTTACGAAGCTGCTTTATTTTTTTGAAAAATTTACCGCAGGTAACAATGTTTAAAATTGGTTTTTCAATGGCACTGCCTCTAAGTTTAAAACCGAAGAACTTGTGTGTGCTTCGTTTTCGTAAAGCAACACGAATGATGCTGACCCAAGCCTTCTGCGTTTTGTTTCAGTTGTACAGGCTTCATTCATGGTCAGGCAATGCCTTTTAGATTTATTGATGTTAGATTGCCCATCCGAATAAGAGGGATCAGCATCATAGACATCTGACGAAAAGTCCATGTTCAATTTGTAGTTCCTTTTTATTTTTATCGTTGGTATGTACGAGGTCGGGTCAATAAGTCCGTGACTTTTGGATTAAAACACAGATTTTTTGATAAAAAAATAATTTTATTTTTCAACGTAGTCTCCCTTGAGCTCTATACACTTTGTCCAACGCTTCTCCAATTTTTTTATCCCTTCCAAAAAAAATGATTTGTCGAGGTCCTCAAAATAGGCCTTTGTTTGCGAGATGACTTCATCATTGGAGTCAAATCTTTTTCCACCAAGCCATTTCTTCAGGTTTGGGAACAAGAAGTAGTCGCTCGGAGCCAAATCTGGAGAATAGGGTGGATGAGGGAGCAATTCATAGCCCAATTCATGGATTTTTTCCATAGCAACTGCACATGTGTGCACCCTTGCATTGTCTTGGTGGAAAAGAACTTTTTTCTTGGCCAAATGAGGTCGTTTTTTTTTCAAATCGTCATTGAATCGGTTCAATAAGTTGGCATAATATTCCCCATTGATTGTTCTTCCCTTTTGAAGGTAGTCAATGTGGATTATCCCGCGTGCATCCCAAAAAACAGTCGCCATAACTTTATTGGCTGACAAACCCACCTTGGCCTTCTTTGGCGCCGATTCACCCTTAGAAACCCACTGTTTTGACTGTTGTTTGTTCTCTGGTGTGTTGTGATGGATCCATGTTTCGTCCACGGTTACAAAACGGCGCAAAAACTCCTACATATTGCGATTAAACAACGCCAAACCTTCCTTTGAAGTTGTTACACGATTGCGTTTGTGGTCGACTGTGAGCAAACGCGGCACCCATCTTGCGGAAAGCTTTCTCATGCCCAAGTGATCATTCAAAATTTTAACCACTGAGCCATGCGAGATCCCTACGGCTTCCACAATCTCTCGCACTTTCAATCTTCGGTCGGCCAACACCATATCGTGAATTTTGTCGATTGTTTCGGGTGTAGAGACTTCAACTGGGCGTCCAGGACGTTCGGCATCTTCAGTGCTTGTACGGCCACAACGAAATTCAGTAAACCACTTTTTTACCATTGAAATCGATGGTGCAGAGTCCCCATAGTATTTATCAAGCTTAGCCTTGGTCTCGGTAATGGTTTTTTTTTCGCAAGAAATAATGCTTAATAAGCACACGAAATTCACTTTTTTCCATTTTCTCCTCAAATTAGTGAGTAGTCTGATAAAAATAGCTGTCAAACACAAACTAACTGACGCAGCAAGTTTAAATTTTGACAGGAGTCAACTGACAGATGCCTGTTGACAGGAGCAGTGTTACTGTTTCAGTAAAGAGGTCAGAAATTCAAAAAGTCACGGACTTATTGACCCGCCCTCGTAGCTTTTATTTCGTGAAATTGGAACGTTCCTAAATCGGGTGTTTACTGTGATTTCGTTTGATGATAGCTTGGTGAGTAAATTAGCTTCTTAATTGAGGTGTGGGCGCAGAGGTGATTTTAATATGGGGATGAGTAGCGTAGAATTCGTCCAATATTAATTTGATCATACAGGTGCGATTAGGATTTACGCTTTATTTTTGAGATGTCTAACGATTACTAGCAACACGTGTCTTGCTTGAAACTAGATTTGTTTTTAACTCGGTTTAATTTTAAATTTGATGAACTTATCTTTCTTTTTGTCCTTTTTGTCTAGCCAACCCCATAAGCGGAGCAGCAGCGATGCAGTAAAAATGGGAAACTCGTTACGCATAAGTTCGTATAACGAGGAAAGGGTTAATAAAAGGATAAGAAGAAGATCTTTCTTTTTGTCGATATTAACGAACAATATTGCAACGAAAATTTGTAATTTTATTTTACACCATAAAAGATATACTACTAGACCGCTCCGCGCACCACGCACCTGCAAGAGAGCTATCACAAAAATGGCATTCTGTTCGACTGGTAGAAAGGCGGAAAGGAAACATAGGTACTGCTTAGCAACTGAGCGCGAATTATGAGCGAAATATCGCTCACCAGGTTTTACAGAGGCTCATAAGAGATGTGACGTTGTCGTTTTAAGTTTGTTGTGGAGTGATTTTCGAAGATGGAGAATTAAATAGAAAATTGTGTTTTGATAAAACGCAAGGAATCGCTACAAGTTGTAAGTTTTTTATTTTCTGTTTCAGATAGATAAAAAAAAAATTAAGCCAGAATACCCCTAAAATCTTTGAATTTTGAATTATATTTATAAAATTTCAAGAGATAAATAAAACTACTAAATTCCCAAGGCGCACAGATTTTATTGCACTCAAAAGACTTCAATTCATTCTAAAGACTTCAATGAAGTCAATAGACTTCCCTGAAGTCAAAATACTTCATTATAGTTAAAATACTTCAAAAAGACTTTAAAAGACTTCAAAAAGACTTCAAAGAATTATGGCAATCAAATAGACTTCCATTCAATTGACTTCCAGTCTTTTGATTGGTCAAATATATTGCTTTCATTCAAGACTTCAAAAATGAATTATAATTGCATTTTTGAAGTTGAAGTACAAAGGTGAAGTAATTTAACTTCTATTAAAAATGTGAAATATTGATTGGGATTTCAATGAATGCAGTACTAATAGAATGCATTCTTTTACAGCTCTGAGGTAGAGGAACGCTTCTGGAGGAATAAAGCCGTCAAAACGAACTCTCTCGTGATACATATTATTGAGGTAGTAAGCCCCAGAGATCGGGTTATTCGACGAGGACATGATTGTCCCCTCTATTAGGTTCACCCTATTGTACAAGACCTCGATAGGATAGAATTTGATGTACTCAGACTCTGCTGTTCTGTATAGGCGAAGACAAGCCCTCTCAAACACTCGAATCTTTTCCAAAAGACTTGCTCTCATATTAAACCACACGGGACAACCAAATACAAGCATAGGCCGAATAAAGGCCATGTAGCAGATCATCTTTACCCTCGCATCGAGTTGCCTGCTATAAAACAGTCTCTTTGTAAGGGCAAAAGCACCTCTGGCTCTGACCAGAGCAACATCTATATGTTTGTTAAAATATAGATATTGATCTAGCCAGATCCCAAGGTATCTGACTACTTTTCGACAAGCAAGTGGCTGCCCGTGTTGTCCAACGATCTGAAACTTTCGCCAATTCTTTCTGGTATCCGCAGAGGCCCCAGGCAATGGCGTCCTAAAAAGAATGGTTAACGACTTCTGCAAGTTGATCTTCAACTTCCAGTCGTCACAATATCGTTTAATTTTATCGAAGTCACGTTGCAAAAGAATGTTTATAACCTCAATCTTTGGACCTGAAATGTACGCGATTAAGTCGTCTGCGTACGCTATGGCATGGTGGAGTGAACCTATCAGATCACTTGTGTAAATGTTGAAAACGATCGGCGAATTGACCGCACCTTGTTGCAGACCGTTTTTAAAGTTAAATGTACCAGTAGAAGTCACATCGCCATTCTTCACGATGAACTGTCTATCTGTGAGCATATTGAAAGAATATACAACAGTGGTTTACTAATGCCCAGTCTGTTCAGCTTGTAGAAGAGTCCCTCCAACCATACGGTATCGAAGGCCTTCTCCAAGTCAATCAGGCAGGCACCCGTGCACTGTTTCTAGATTTTGTTCCTTTGGATATCTGAAACCAGCTTAAACGCCGCATTGATAACATCATGCCCCCCCTTGAAACCTATTTGATTATCCGGAACTATATTTTTGTCCTCAACCCACTTAGTCAGGACTCTATTGATAACTTTTTCGAAAACCTTACTGATGTTTGGAAGGAGACTGATCGACCGGAGATTCGCCGGATTTGAGGTGTCCTTATCCCTTTTGGGGATGGGATGTACCATCGTATCTGCTGGATAATATGCATTATTCATTGCATTGTTAAACAGGGTGGTGTAAATGTCCACCGCTTCTAGTGGGAGATGTCAAAGCGCAATGTTCGTTATTCCATCGGTTCCCACTGATTTCTTACTTCTAATTGTGTCGAAGATCGTTTGGAGCTCATCCTTCGTGGGACTCGTTTTGGTTCCGTTCAAGAAAAAAGAAAACTCGCTGAGCGAATTAAAGGTGATCCCGAATTAAAGGAGGTATTAAAGGAGAAGAACTGAATTTTGACAGTAAATTTATATTTTGACAACATATATCCTGAAGTGATAGCTGTAATAAAATTATGAGCAATTATTCGGATGCCAATTTGTCAGATGCGGCAAACAAAGGCAGGAAATCTAGAACTTCTGACACGTGAGCACACATCTTATAACAATCCGCATCAAGGCTGGATTCGTAACATAAGGCTTATATGTGACCGTGCCCTCACGAAAAGCAAGGGCGAGGCCACCGACAAATATTTCTACGAACTCCTCGACAAGGCGAAGCGATTGTAATGCCAAAATAGGGAAAGTGGATATCCTTAGTAGGACAGTTGCTAACCAAAATCTACAGGAAACCACTTTTGGCAACCAACTTAGGCTTTTGGATTTTGCGTTGGGACGAAATATCATCATAGAAGGCGGATTTCCTAAGCGTCAGGACAAAAAAGAACCTTCTTTGTAATAGCAAAATACCACAGGATCTTTGCGTACATTAAATACGCTGCGAACGTGCCATCAGAAATATAGTAAGGGATTTCATAGGATTCATCCGACCGTCATCAAGAAATCCCTGGTTTGGTTAAAAATGCCGACAAGACGCGTAGTAGTGTCCTAGTTCGAATAAGGAAAAACTTTTCTACAAGCTGTGCAATGCCGAAAAAACACAACATCCTGCTCTCAGGCAGAATAGACCACTCGCCCTTGGTGATTAAAGCCAAAACTTACGTCCACCTGGCCAAAATGAAGTGAGTATAGCAATATCTAAGTCGAAATTTGATAAAGCACCTGAACTTGATGGCATACCGGGCACGGTATTCAAGGTTGCTGGCAATAAATTTGTAGAGAGCATGCACAAACTTATTTTTAAGGTCTGGGCTGACCAGATTAGAGATATAAGTCTCCTCAACATCGCATACAAGATTCTGAAATCCTTCATCAACAACTTGATTGATTGGTTTCAGATCAGAAAATTACCCAATCGGCTGAATCTTAACAATCTAACAGATCCTGGACAAAAACTCAAGGAATCCAGATCAATACACACCACCTTTTCATCGATTCTAAGGCATTAATAGGGACGAGCTAGATGGGGTCATAAAATCGTTTTTACGAGCTTTAACGTGGGTGGTTGATCTTTCCCACGCAGATCCCATAACGTGGAGGGCCAGACCCTTTTAAGCGAAAACAATCGAATTGTTCCTAAGTTGGTAACCTACTTCGTTGGCATGAAAACTGGTGGTCACCCACTTAGGGTTCATCCGACCCTATCTCTTGCATCGCCAGGTTGATGCTGCTCAGTGCCTAACCTAATCGTACACAGAATCGACAGCTTCAACTGAAACCCTGCGTTATAAGCAAACATTTCTAAAGTTCTGAGAGTAAGAATATTGGCAGAAGGAAAACCAGCACGAAGCAGAGATGGTGCGTTAAGTGTGAGCAAATTTATTGTGGTTAACTAAGTTGCGCAGAACGTCTGAGGTTCTTTTAGCGAATAGGTAGATACAAGGAGCAGAAAATCTGTCTTTTTTGTCTTTGAGGCGTATTAAAAATCTAGGAGGGCTTCCTATTTCCCGGAAGCATTGATTCCTGCTTTGATTTTACTCTTGCAAAAAACCGAGTCCGTTTTATCATGTAGATATGCAAGAGCGGGATCTAATTTATCTTTTAATCTTTGGTGATTGCTTAATTACAACCTATGAAGAATTATACAAGAAAACAACAATCACTTCTGTAGAACAAAGGCCCGTCCAAACTAAGACCTAAAACTACCAGAGCTCGAAACTTCCCTGTTTAAATAGATTTCTATATTGGATCTAAGACTCAAGAGCAAAAACGATATAATATGAAGATATTTCCCTAACTAAAGCCCGACCCCAGTATTCCAAGATTGATTTTTTAGTTGGCCATGAATTATGCCGAGTTTTAACATATTAAACAACGACTTTGTACTCCAACTTTCAATCGGTTTGGATACTTGAGAACCCCATTCAAGGTGCTGCTTAAATTTTACAAATTCTACATCGACGTCGGTCTTACTTTTGCCCCTATTATAAATTTGTAAGCCACGTCCGAAGAACGAACTTCTCAATGGCACAATTCTGTCACATCGGCAACGCGGCTTTCCATCAGTTTCTAAGAATATTTTTATGCTTGGTCCTTTTCATAATTCAATTTTGTCGTCGAGCTGAATGAATGGAATCTCTTCAAACTCATGAATCAAAGAACTACCCTCCCGGCATACAAAAACAACATTTAAAAAGGAAAAAACCGAAAAAATAAACCTCGTCTCACGAATGCAATGCTGTAACTAGCGAATAACCTCAGAAAATGTCCTTTGTATCCTGGATTGCATACGAATCCAATTCCGGAGGCAAAACAAGGAAAAAATTTCAAGAAAACCAACTGAATCCTCCGTAGTAAATACATAAGGACGAATCCATTCCGGAACTGGTAGTTTGTATTCAAAATCCATTGTTAACTGGTATGAGAATCTCGTCCTTATTTTTTTTTGTTTTTAGATATCCGCCCCATTCAGTTATTCAAAAAATAGGGGCTTATCGGCTTCGATAGGAGGGGTTCTCGAGAACAAGGAAGGAACGAACAACTACTCGTACCACCCTCATGGAGTAGCTAATTAAATTTGGTTACATGGCCTCAAGGATGGCTTCGATTGTGTATTGTTTCATAATTCCAGGAATGGACTATTCGTTGTTTTTCACTTCAATCGATTCAAACTAATTACAGACTTTCTCTGAATTCTCTGTTTACTCATTCTTCCTGTTTTGGTGATACGAAATCCTTGGGTATTCATTGTGATTATGTCGACTGATGCCATTAAGAAGGATAAATTCTGTAGGCCAGAGGCTTCGATCAACCGAAGAGAATGAGAGTTATTTTCATTTTGGTACTCGTACATTTGAATGGAGATGGTACACGTTGCTGAAGTAGTTTCTCAGAATTTGGTTATTATTGTTGTAATGTGCTGAAGAACATCAGTGGGTAGATAAATAGATGTTGTAGATACATCGAGATAAATATTGTTATTCAGAAGCTTAAGTTGGCGTCATAATTAAATGAAAATTGAAAGTTCAGTGAAAGCAGATTCACTGGGTTTTTGGGGTTGGTTTACAATTTAAGTGGATTGTTAAGTCTGTTTGGCAAAATTAAAGGAATACGACTTTGTTCTTGTCATTTTAGACTTGTTTGCCCTTTCTAATTTCATTTGGTTCAATGAACCTTGTGGCTCTCCTAGGGTAATTGATTCAGTTTAAGTTCAAAAAGGATGATTTAATGAATCTTGTGGGAGTTTCACAGTCAAGTTTGTTGGTTCGAAAATACTATAGATACGTCTGAAATTGAGGGTCAGTCTTAATTGACAAGTTAACATTTATACCATTTGCTTTTGCTTCTTTCAATTATCAAAATTACTTATTAAATCAAAGTACAAAGAGTTGCGTTTTTTTCATAAGTATGTCTCCAAGAGCTTCCTAGCAAAGCCAACTAGCAATGCCCTGGGTATGACGTTAGAATTCACCACGAAAATATGAAAAGGCGAATCAAATTACACTACATGGAGCAGTGGAGCATGGAGGTTACAGTTTGTTTATTGGAAAATATTGCACTTTAGAAGGCATGTAGGACAGAAAACCAAAAGAAATCTGCTGTCTGACATACGTCGGATATGACCCAAATTCCGTTTCATTAGGCAAAAAGTTGGAAATCATGGCAGGCCGGATGGCTGTTTCTACAAACAACCTCGAACTAGAGGTTGGTAGAGGCATAAGATTGAGCAGGCCTCTCTAGGACCTCTATATTACTTAGTTGATATGTTGGTTTAATTTTGGACATTGTCCTGTATATAAAAGGGATTTGTATGTTTCAGGGATTGAAATTCCTGATTTCGGGAACCTTTTTAGTAGCCGAGATGCGCCTGTGGAGGTACCGAACATAACAAATATAAGCTAATCCTGGGAGGAAGTTTGACGTCGATATATCCTTTTCCGACCGAATGTCTCTTCATCTCTTAAGAGGTCCTCTGACGCCAGCATAAAGTATCGAAGACCAGTGGCAGCAACGAAGTGCAGCTAAGCAAGATCCATACTAAAGCAGTTCACGAGCTCTACGACCAGAAAAGGAGAAACGAACACCGGCTTGAACGATGCTAATTGAGGATCGAGATGGAAAGATGAAGTTAAATATTTATGCCAAAGGTACAAATCACAACCCGAAGCCTGTAGAGACGATCAAGGGAACATCTTAGTAGAGTCGCAGTCAACTCTGAGGATTTGAAAAGCATATTTCTGCGAAAATGGGTTCAGGGGTCAACGATGGCAACACCAAGTATATGCTGTCAACAAAAAGGACAGAGGCGTAGACATTGTCAAAAAAGGATGAGGGTGCTCTTGGCTGCGTTGAGAGGGTAAATCTTCGGGTGATATTCGGTCTCATCTGTAAAGACGTTGATTGGAGGAAGAGATACAACGACTAACTGTACGGACTATACAGCGACATTGTCGGAAGAGTAATGGTCCAACGACTGAGATGGCTGGGTCATGTAGAGGGGATAGACACCAACGCTTCGGTCCACAAAGTCTCCGAATCCTGCTTAGAGGGACAGCAAAGTCGGGGAAGAACGTGACTAAGCTAGCATGCCTCTCTAGCTAGCACAGTCTTTTGCCAATTGCGCAAACGAAATCGACTGAAGTCTCCTGATACTTGTGTGCGCTTCCCGAGGGTGCCTTCCAAGGGGTTGGTGTTTTCGCTGGCTTCTTAGTCGTACACTCTCCATTAACAACTCGCTGTGCTCTTCCCTTCTGCTCATAGAGCTCCCGACTCGTCATTTTCTCAGGCAAACACTCTCGTCTTCAATAAAAGGGGATTTCAATACCAGAACATGAAAGAAGGACACCTCTTGTAGTATAGTTGATAAGCATAGCCTACACGAAACCACGTCTCGGACTTAAGTTTATTGACTTTCAGGCGGGGCGAAATATACATATATATGGAGCAAGTAAACGTGTTCCTTATCTCAATATACACCAAATTGATCACATTGCAAACGTTACGAGCAGCCAATATTCAACGCAATAGACCATTCAACAATATGGTCAAAGCGTTCATTAGCTTGACCAGAACGAAGTAGGGAAAGCAATATTCAAGCAAAAATCAAACAAAACAGCTGCATTTTACGGCTTATCGGCCAAGGTGCACAGATCTACGTATTCTTGAAAGAATTGTGCGACACTTCCAAGTGAGCATTGGAGGCATGATCTTTCGTAGTCTGCTCAACTACTGGTGGAACATAGTACTTAGACGAGAACCTCATTGTCGACAACTTCTACAAGTAAAGTAAGGATCTTTGTCTTTCTCGCATTTGTTACAAATTCTACCGGCAACACCGCATCTGGTTTTCTTTGGCCTACGAAGGCAATAGAGTAATAACGCCATATCCCGATTAACTAAGGAGACTCTGTATAAGACGTTGATCATCCTAGTTCTACTTTATGGTACTAAGGCATGGACTTTATCGAAAGCAGATGAAGATATCCTCAGTCATTTTGAGATAAAAATCCTTTGAGAAATATTGGATTGCATTTGCGTTGACGCGAGAAAATTCAGAGACGAACTATGCAAGTTGTACGACGACATCGACCATATCAGAAGATGGCAAGATGGCAAGAACATTTAAAAGAAATGGATACCAAAGCTCCAGTCAGCAAAGTGTTCGAATCTAACTCAGCGGGTCAACGCAGTAGAGGACACCTCGCCGTAAGTGGCACACACTTTTTTTTTATAATTAGCGCGCGCTTAAGGGGTTATTAATACACTTGAAATAATTGCACACAGCGCGGACGATGGAAAATTAGGGAGGAAAGAAAGAGAGGTACCGATGTACGTTGGTCTTGAATGTTTGCAAGTTATAATTACTAGGAAATAAAGAGCTCGGCAGGGTATTCCATGAGCGAGTTGTTCGGCGATATTTCAGAGAACGTCCGACAGTGGGCTTAGAAGTGTACTGATGAGCATTCATAGCGAGACGGGTATTACGGTTGGAGGTTTCAGGGGGCAGAATGCAACTGGCAATTTCTGTGGAGCACTGCTGGTGAAAATAGAGATAACACAAGGTGAGGGAGAAGACATTGTATTGGTAGTCGAGGGTGTCAATCGACTGTGTACCTAATATTGACATCACCTATAAGTTTTATCGCACCGTTATGAATCCTATCTAGTAGGTGCAAAGAAGTCTTAGGAGCATCTGACCAGATGTGAGCATTGTACTCCAATTTTAGGTGGATATAGGCCTTGTACATTGAAGCCAGATCAAAGGGGGAGAAATATTTCATTGGCGAAAATTTAAAAGAGTGTCGGAGGCAGAACGGCGATGGCGATGGCGCTATAGTTAGCTCATTGGATTATCACGCAGAGAGTCTGGATTCGATTCCTGGCTGAGTCACCAACAATTTTTGAAATCGCCATCACCATTTCGGCGGGCAATGGCAAACTCCAGAAAGTAAAACTGCCAATGAAAAAGCTTCTAAGGAGTGCCGTTCGGATTCGGCGATAAGCCGTAGGCCCCGCTCAGATGTGACAAAAATGGCAGCATGAGCCACACAAATGATTGTTAAGAAGCTAGGCCATGGCCCATACCGGGCTGCAAGCGCCACAGTGTTTCTTTTTGTCGGAGACAGAACGCAGGCCTGGGGTATGCCTGCATTGAATAGAATAGCAATAGAAGCGATAGGACCAACGACTGTTTGCTTTTTAGGGGAAGTTGTGGGTAGAACGAAAACTCTTTCGAAACGATTAAGGAAGACTAGTCGTCGGTGCACAAGGGGATGAAAACTTTGCATTTGCAACTAAATTTAGGTTATGTCACTATTTATTTGAATTTTATAGCGATAAATCTGTTCAAAAATAGAGAAAGGGGCTCCCTCACTTTTTAATGAAATTGCCATTATATCCAAATCATAAATCGTTAAGGCCTCCCCACATGCTTCTAAAAACCGCAACTAGATACAAATCGAGCTCCGCGAATGCAAATCCAAAATGCATTGCCCTGAATTCCATTTGGCTATCTCTAAGCTGGCCCCTAAATCGTCGCCAATGTCTATCTATTGTATGTTCGCGCCAACAATGTCACACAACTCCAAGTCGTTTTGTGTAATTCCTGATTTGATTGCATAAAATTATAAAATTCAATTTGTAACCACTCATCCTGGACGCATACAAATCTCTAGGGCAGATATAAGCAAACTCCATTCTCGCAATAGTGCAATATCTATCTCTCTGATACGAGGACGCAGGCCACCCTAAAACGCTCCCCCAAATCAATTCCCCATTCAGTCTATGATTCTTTAGTGGTCACAAATACTCACACAACATCACCATCAATACAAGCTCTTCTCTCTTGGTTAGTTATAAGGATCCATATAGCCCAGTCCGGTGATGCATTCTAGAGATTTCCATAGAGATTTGGTTCAACCAAAGGGCACAGCCATTCGGAATGCCTGCAATAAACTCTACTAAATCCTATGAACTCTGTTGGCCTTATCAATTCGTCCTGGTTCGCTTCTTTGGTACAGGCAATTTTGCGGCTACAGATACTCGTACAACTACTCCTGTCCCTGTACGAGCATGGGAGTTTGTAAATTTTCTGACATTAGCATGGAGACTGTTCCCAGGAGCATGCTCCCACAATAAATTTCAATTTATTGCATTTGCCCGACTGTCTCCTTTTCACTTGTGTTCGACTGAGTGTACATTCGTCTTGCTGTCTGCTTAATCAAATTTACATGAAGTCCTTAAATTGCTCCGTTATAACCTGTAAAAATGATCTCCATCGCCAGCAAAGGAGTGGAGACACAAATCCATAAGTTGTACAATGTACGAGTATGTACGAGTATATAATTCGTTTCATAGAAAGAGTATCTGATAAAATCCTTTCGTGGTGAATGATTGCTCACAAGGACGACGACAACGACCATGGAATGCTGTAACGCTTATACAATGTCAGACATGAGCACCGATGATGGACTACGAACGACGGGTTATTCTGGATTCCGGGACGCACAATAAATTAAAAAAAAAAAAAAAAAACGCACATACAAATGAAAGGATATGCGATGTAAGGTCCTATTTGGCCAAAATAATAAATCACTTTATTAAGTTTGCCCGTCTGTATCACATGCTGTTGTGAATGAGGAAGAGAATCCTGGAGCTGAAGCTGCTGGAGATTTGGAGCTGGAATGCGAAACAGTATGTGCGCATTGTGTTCTTTTACACACTGCAGCAGTACCTCATTTGTTTGATCCTTGCAAAATCCCAGGATAAACAAAAAACTGAACAAATACTGAAACAAACAACAAAACTCCTGGCTTAGGTGTGCTCTCGTGCTCGTACTTTTATCTTTGTTCGGTGAGTAACAGCGAACCATTGTCAGCTTTGGGTCATGGTGTTGGGTGATGTTTTATGTGTGTGAGTGGGTGGCACGGTCATACTATGATGAGATGAGTTTTGGGTGCAGTATTATTGTACTGCAACGACAGGACATCTGCACAGAGAGCCCTTGCTATCAAATAAATTTCAGGCAATTTGTTTGGTTCTGCATCGCAACGGTTGTATGGGAACAGATACGAAAGACTGTTGTACTAGGAGTAGGAGACTTAAAACATTGAAGCAGATGTCATGCGGCTGACCTATGTGGTGAGACATCTTTTATTCACCGAAATCAGGCGAGTGGTCTGGGATTTTTGGTAAAGAAAGAAACAGTGGGTTGTGCAGCCAGGGAATGGTGACAAATTTCTTAAGGCACCAGACATTGGGTTTAAACGACAAAGTGCATGTTTTTCTGTGGCAAAATGGATGCAGACCCATCGGTCATGGTATTTTACTGAAACGAAAGGGAATTGGGGGTTAGTTTAAGGATTTTGTGCAAGGATATATGATAGTTGGAGTGTAATAGTTCACGAGAGCTGAGTGCTAATCTCATGAAGCACTCTTACTCAGCTGATTCATTGTAACAGTGCAATGGGATCAGTTATAAACAAGGCTAGGGATACAACTCGCTTAAGGTGTGACGACTAGTCACTCTATATGTTGTTTCCTTGCTAGTTCAGGATAGAAGGTTAAGTTAGCGAAGGTAGGTACTATATACTGCCAACCTGGAAAGTTTCGTACAAAGAAAATCACTTTTAGGCCCAATTCCTGATATTACTAGACATCAGACATGTGATCCGAAAAGCTGAAAGTGATCTCCTCTCTGGCTTTATTATTCGCTTTAGAGAGACATACCGCAAGAATTGATGGTTCCCAGATTTGTAGTCCCATTTGTGACAATTGTTATGACAAAATAAAGTAAATGACAGGACTTTCCCTTCGTTTTTACATTCCGCACGCAGTAATGAACCATCGGAATGTCGGAATCAATAGAGATGAGAATAGGACAGAAATTATTAGCTACAGTCCCCTTCCGCTATAATTTTGCCTGCATTGCAGGCTAGGCATATAAATACATGCTGTATCAATGCCGATGGTTGTCGTTCTTCCTCTTTCATCATCTTGGCTTTCTGCTGGTTAAGGCTCGCCCACAGTACTTTCTCTACATCTTATTTGCTGGAAGGCGACGAGGATTTTTTCGCTGAACACACACAGATGGTGACGTACTGCAGTAGAATTTCAAGGACTATTATAAGCAGGAAATAAAGGTTTCCTAGTTCTGTTCATCAACGTGGTACTGAAGATATTTTTTTCGAAGCTTCAACGTCGACTCAAATCCGCCAATATTAGCCTTATATGCGCACATGCCCCCACAGAGGAGAAAGATGACGACACCAAGGATGCCTTCTATGAGCTCCTAAACAAGACCTACGAGCAATGCCCTAGCTATGACATTAAAATTGTCTTCGGTGAAGAGGAAGAGAGGGTCGCTTTGGTGGAACAATCGAAAAATATAGCCTGCACAACACCACCTCCGATAACGGATTTAGGCTAATCGACATTGCAGCGGGGCGCAACATTGTCGTGGCTAGCACGCGGTTCCCACATCTCGACATACACAAGGGGACTTGGAGAACTCCTGATCAATCAACAGTCAACCAGATTGATCACATTGCGATCGACGCAAGACACTCCTCCAGTATTATGGATGTCCGTACGTTCCGAGGAGCCAACATAGATTCGGACCATTACCGTGTTGTAGCCAAGGTGCGGTTGCGGATATCCCCAACTACGCCAAGACAAACTAATGCTGTGAGAAAATTCGACGTCAGACGGCTACAATCGCCAGAGATCGTCAAGTCCTTTTCCGATCGAGTGTCTCTTAATCTCTTAAGAGGTCCAATACCGCCAGCATCAAGCATCGAAGACCATTGGAAACACTGCCAAAACGCCATCAAATATGCCGCTTCTGATGGGCTGGGTTTCACTCATCCACCACAACGAAACCCCTGGTTCGATGATGAATGCCGGCAAGCACATGCAGCTAAGCAAGATGCATATAACGCGGCGCTGCTTAGAAAGACCAGAGCTGCTCATGAGCTCTATGAGCTGAAGAGGAGAGACGAACACCGGCTTCTCAGGAGGAAGAAGAAAGAGCATGAGAAGCGCGCGATCAAGGAAATTGAGAGATGCTACTCCAGGAATGAGGTTCGGAAGTTTTACCAAAAGGTAAAAATTACATGCCGCGGAAACAAATCTCGAAACGAAGCCTCTAGAGATGAACAAGGGAACATCGTAGTAGAATCGCAGTCGATGCTGAGGAATTGGAAAGACCATTTCTGCAGACTGTATAACGGCGATGACGAACCAAATACCGCTGTCAGGCAGAATCAACCTTTCAACTTGGATGATGATGATCAACAATTCCGTCCACCGGACCTGGATGAAGTGAAATAGCAATATCTAAGCTGAAGTCCAACACAGCTGCTGGAGCGGACAGCCTGACCGTCGAGCTCTTCAAAGCGGCATGCGATGACTTGGTAAGGAGCATACGCCAACTCGTCTGTAAAATATGCTCGGACGAAAGCATGCCCGATAAATGGAACCTCAGCATTGTTTGCCCGATTCTCAAGAAAGGAGACCTTCTGAACTGCGGCAACTACAGAGGCATCAGTCTCCTTAACATCGCATATAAGATCTTATCCGCCATATTGTGTGAACGCCTGAAGCCATTCGCCAACAACCTGATAGGTCCATATCGATGTGGCTTCAGGCCAGGAAAGTCCACCACCCACCAGATATTCACACTACGGCAGATCTTGGAGAAGACCCATGAGCTTCAGATCGATACCCACCACCTATTCATCGATTTTAAGGCCGCGTATGACAGCATTTATAGAGACGAGCTATATAGAGCAATGTCTAGTTTTGGCATCCCTGAAAAACTCGTCCGTCTGTGCAGGATGACGATGGAGAATGCACGCTGCTCCATCAAGGTCGGTAAAGATCTGACCGAGACCTTTGATGTCCAGAAAGGATTTAGACAAGAAGATGCGCTGTCATGCGATTTTTTCAACATCGTACTTGAAAGAATAGTGCAAAACTCACGAGCAAACACAAGAGGCACTGTCTTTCAAAAGTCCGTCCAACTACTCGCATACGCCGACGATATTGACATAATCGGGAGAAAGCAGCGTGATGTCAGTGGCGCTTTCGCGAGTATTGAGACGGAAGCGGCGAAAATGGGTTAAGCGGTCAATGAGGGCAAGACCAAGTATATGCTGTCAAGCAAAAAAGTGGAAAACTGTATATATGTAAATTTTTTTTTTGTTTTCACTGATAATTCGTGTGAACTCGTTGGAAGTCAGCTCGGCACATGCTAGGTTATGCTCTGATGCCATCTTTACTATTAGAAATTTTGACCAGCCTATCTTGTAAGGCTGGTAAGCAGTTCGCTGTATTTTAATTTTATTTTAATTTGACTCGCTGGCCACTGGCCGCCGATCATAGCATCTACGCAAACCAAAAGCGATGATATGTCAGTATTAGCTTGTTTATTACAATTGTATGGGCGTTTTACAGTGGGTTGTATTGTAGATCTTCTTTCAAAGGGCTTTTGCCTTCCTTTATAAGCTTAGGAAGGCTCTTCTCATTTTTTTTTTTTTGAAAATTATTTTAGTTTTTGTGTGTCCTGTACTCCGCTGGCACCCACTTATCCTCTTATACCCAAAGACCTCAACTTAACAATTCAAATGTTTTGCCTGTAAACTAGTGGTGTACCGTTCCCACTTGCAAGCTGATACCGCATCTCTATGGTAGTGTACTGGGTGCTAGTCGAAAAATTGGAAGGTTGGACGTTTTTCAAGATTTTTACTGCAAAACGTGCAAGCAACGCTCCCCGTAAGTCTCCTGGTAGTCGACGTAATGCACCATAGTGAGACTGAAAAACCCGGAATAGATCAGTTTCAGGTGGCCCTACAGTCAAATCATTTATTTAACATCACCATGCAAAGTAATAATGTCCGGTAAAAATTGTGCGGCAAGGAGCGTACTTCCTAACAATTTTAATGACAGGCATAAAGTCCTTATTATGTCTTTGTGAAAGACCGTAATTGCAGGAGATCCAGCCTAGGGTCAGCTTACGCATCATTTGCAATGCTCTAAAATTTATCATCAGTGACATCCTGCCAACAAATGAAAGGGTTCACAAAGTTAATAAGTTTCTTAAGGATATATCCACGTAATTGCACTGAAGTTGACTTTAGAAAAAAGGACACAAGTCAACATTATACCTTCTGAAGCTCTGACCAGCAAGGTAGCAACAATAATAATAGTCCTTTAGTCCGATAGGGATATCGATTTGAGTTCCCTCGGAATTCAAAGATGAATATCCCTTCTCAAAGGCAAACTCATGAAAAATTTACAAAAAGCAAAGAATAAACACACTACCTTCCCTGAAATCCTTTCGATTCGACTTTCGGGGTTGGCTCTTGAAATACATTTCAAGCGATAGTGGTACGAGTACTTTGACTTGTATCTTATACAATGGATCAGTGGAGGACCATGTTTTATGTGCTGGTAAACGTGCCGCCAACGTTATCTAATGGGGAAAGAGGGAAAAGATGCAATTAACCTCCAACCCTGGATATATTGAGAGTTTGATTGATTGCCAGGTTCTACTCCTTTTAGATGTGGGACTTGACTCGGTTTCAATGCCGTTGCGTAGAATTTTAAGATCACGAGGGCATGTTGGTAATAAAAGCATCTTGTCTATCCGAATGGGTGGAAAGGAGGAGATAATTCTTTTTTTATTTTTTTTGGAGAGAATGGCAATTGGAAGACGGCTTAAATTTATAGGCGGAAAGAAAGAATAAATTGGATTCGCACCCTCCTGCGTTGGTTTGGAAAATATCCTTCTTCAATTCAACTCAAACAACTGGGTTGAGTTGATTAGTTGGCTGTTACCTGTTTATGAGGTTTTACGAGGTAATTCGAATTAGTATTCAGCGACACAGAAATTATGAGAGTTGATGAAGATAATTACACTCCTCAGGGGCTTTTTTTAAGGATTATGACGCCCTTTGGGATATAACCTTGGGAAATATAAATTAGCTTATGTGTAGGCAGTCAGGCGGAGCCTGACATTTCTGTCAATATTGTGAAAACTTTTAAGCAGTGTAGTGCATGGTGTACCTAGCGAGGAAATTGTTCGCTAACAAGTAACTGAAGACCTCTTTGAAGAATATCACTCACTGAAATTCCAAGAAAGAGCTCTATTTTGCGTTAAAATTAAAAGTGCGCTCTGGTAATCCTAGGAACTAGACGTCATAAGCCACTGGACTACAACGTTATGTGTCGAAGGAAACTAAATTTGGAAGGTATGCTAGATGGGGGAGCATTTTAAAATATTGGGTTATAATTCGTGCGGTTTTTTTTTTTAAAATTTGAACGTTTATTTAAGAAAAACATGTACAATAGTATTATTCAAAGTATTGCCCATCTGAAGCTATGACTTTTTCCCATCTTTCTGGCAATTTGTGGATACCATCCCAAAAGAACTGCGCCGGCTTGGCAGCCAAGAATGAATCAAGCCAATTTTTGATATTCTGCTCTGATGTGAAGCGTATTTCAGTGAGGGCGTTCTGCATCGACCGGAACATATGGTAGTGAGAAGGGGCAAGGTCTGGGCTATAAGGCGGGTGGGGTAAGACTTCCCATCCACTATTTTCCAAATAGTTCTTAACCGGAATAGTAACGTGGGGCCGAGCTTTGGCATGATGGAAAATTATTGCCTTGTGTCTGGTCGCATATTCCGGGCGTTTTTCGGCTATTGCTCTCTTCAAACGGATTAATTGTGTTCGGTAGCGTTGTCCATTGATGGTTTCACCCGGTTTTAGAAGCTCATAATACAGCACACCCATCTGATCCCACCAAATACAGAGCATTACCTTCGCGCCATGGATATTCGGCTTTACCGTTGATTTGGTTGGCCGGGTTTCACATATGATTTTTTGTTCTTGGGGTTATCGTAATGGATCCATTTTTCATCACTAGTAACAATCCGATGCAAAAATGACTTTCTTTTGTGGCGTTCCAGCAGAATTTCGGACACGCAAAACCGCATTTCGACGTCTCTCGGCTTGGGTTCATGTGGAACCCAATTTCCTTGCTTTTGAATATATCCAGCTGCTTTTAAACATTTTGAAATGGTTGCTTGAGTTACACCCAAAGATCCTGCGAGCTCTTCTTGTGTTTGGCAACAATCTTCATAGAGTAATGCTTCCAGTTCTTGATCTTCAAACTTTTTTGGCTGCCCAGGACGTTCATCGTCTTCCAAGCCAAAATCACCACTTTTAAATCGTGCAAACCACTTTTGGCACTTTCGCTCAGCTAGCGCATGTTCACCATAAACTTCCACCAAAATACGATGACTTTCGGCAGCAGTTTTTTTCATATTAAAGTAATGAAGAACTCCCCGCAAAAACACTTTTTCAGGCACAAAGTTCGACATATTTGATCGAAAAAAATTATTGTTGTTTATGACAGTAGCTTTCCAACGCATGTTCCAATGGAATAATACAAGTTACGCCATCTCTTAGCAAACCGCACGAATAGACCCAATATAATTCATCGAATTTTGCTATTGCGATTGCGGACTTGTGTGTCGGTGCTTTATTCTGGTATACGAGAATTTTTTTGAGAACATCGCCATCAAATCGATAGCTCAACGAAATGTGCGCCGATGATTGTTTCATCCGATTCCAGCTTTTCCGACATATTTGAAGCTCAGCTCGGTTAGGATTTCCAAGGCTAAGTGGACATCCCTGAACGGGTTACTGTCTTTGGTCTTACTGATTCCTCGTCCTAAAGGCACAACGAATGAAACTGGCTGTATAGGTTGGAGTTTGTACCGCCAGGTTAACTACCCGGCCACGGAAAAAACTACGACAGTACCGAAACAAAAACAAGTCGTATGCGAGGATGGATCTACTGTTGACAATCCACGCAAATGAAATATGGACAACGACCTTCGGATATGCATATAAAATATTAGGTCTCTTAATACGCCACGTGCAATTGAACAACAAGCGGGGGCCCTAGACTTCTGCAAAGCAGGCACTACCGCCATCCATGAAATGCTATGGAATATGACGGACAAAGGGAGAAAAAACTGTGATATCTTCCACGACGATTGTTAACGACGGCAAAAACAACGCTTATTTGGATGCGGATTTGTTGTCCGTGTCAGACCAAGGCAGAAAGTAAGTTTCGGCACGTGAACGAGCGCCTCGTAGCAAGACCAACTTTGCCAACATTAGCCTTATATACATGCATACCCCTACAAAAGAGAACGATGACGACACCAAAGATAGCTTCAATGACCTCTTGAACAAGTCCTACGAGGAATACCCTAGTTGTGGCAATAAAAAGTTGCAATTCAGAAAATTGAGAGATTCGGAGGTCTTACCGAAAGAAAAAAAAAATGTGCCGCAGACACAAACCTGGATTCGAAGCCTGTAGAGACGAACAAGGAAACATCGTAGCAGAGTCGCAGACGATGGTGAGAACCTGGAAAGATCATTTCTGTAGACTGTATAACTGGGTGACGAGACAAATACCGCTTTCAGGCCGAAAGAATCTTCCAACCTGCATTATGTAGACCAACAATTTCGCTCACCCGACCTGGATGAAGTGAAGATAGTAATATCTAAGCTGAAGTCCAACAAAGCTGCTGGAGCGGACGGCCTGACCGCCGAACTCTTCAAAGCGGCAGGCACCATCTCATGTGTAAAATATGGTCGGACGAAAGTATGCCCGATGAATGGAATCTCAGCGTTGTTTGTCCAATTCTCAAGAAAGGAGACCCTCTGAACTGCGTCAACTACAGAGGCATCAGTCTCCTTTACATCGCATATAAGATCTTATCCGCTGTATTGTGTGAACGCCTGAAGCCGTTCGTCAACATCCTGGTTAGTCCATATTAGTGTATCTTCAGCCCAAAAAATTCTGTTCTCGGACCAAATATTCATTCAACGACAGATCTTGGAGAAAACCCGTGAGCTTCTGATCGTTACACGCCACAAATTTATTGATTTTCAAGGGGCGTATTACAGCATTTGTAGAGACGAAAAACTTCACCTTCTGTACGGGATAACGATAGAGAATGCACACTGCTACATCAAGATCGGTAAAGACCGAGACCTTTGATATCAGAAAGGATTTAGACAAGGCGATGCGCTGTCATCCGATTTATTCAGCAAAACTCACGCGCAAAGACAAGAGTCAAAACCTTTCAAAAGTCCGTCCAATTACTCGTATACAGCGGGATATTAAAGGAGCGTGATGTAGCGACTATTGAGACACAAGTCGCGTACAGGGGGTTTGCTGTCAAGGAGGGCCAGACCAAGTATGTGCTGTCAAGCAAAAAGCTCACTCAACATCCACGTCTCGGACAAAAAGTCACCTTCGACAGGTAAAACTTTAAGGAAGTTAGGGACTTTGTCTACCTAGGCTCCGCTATGAACTCAGACACCGACACAAGCGCTGATATCGGACGAAGAAGAACTCTTGCCAATCGCTGCTTCTTTGGGCTAAGAAGGCAATTGACTAGTAGAGCCCTCTCTCGAACAACTAATGTTAACCTATATAAGAACATAAAAATCCCTGTCCTGGTCCCAGATATGTTCCATGTGATAAGCCTGTAATCTCTTAAAGTTCACGTACCAATTTCATACCGCAGATTTTATCGACCACTTCTAGCGAGGTGCCCTCAATTGGGCATTTAGAATGCTCGTTGTCACTTGTGCTAGTACGACAGCACCAAAATTGATCCATGAGGTTGCCTACTGATGGCTCAGTTTGTGATTCCGAGTGTTTCTGATGTATTCATCGGAAAGATTTCTATTTAATTTGTTGAGGAACAGGTTAACATCCTCTCCGTCATAGTTTAAAAGCCACTCACGCCGCTCTGCCCAGTAATCTTGAAAGATAAAGATCTCTCTAGATATCGTGTTGTTTCTTCTGTCTGACATAATACTCAACTCCATGGTCATAAATCGATTCATAACAACCCCTTTGTTCTGAGCACTATTCATGCTTTACTCTTAGAAACGTAGTTATTCCCCAGCATGCTTAGGCTTTGCATCATAAACTCTTAGTCTTCTTTTAACCATGTAATTGTCTAAGGGAAAGTCATGATACATCCTCCGAAAATTCAGTGAATATCGTAAAATTTTTAATGGAGAATGTTGAAGACAATCTGTAAGAAAAGGGTAGAAGTCGCAGCGTTTAGGATGTTTAGTTTGCTAACTCTAGGGGAAGAGTGGCATCATTCCCAAACGCGCTGCCCCAAATAAAGAAACCCCTAATTTTACAAGTTTAGAAAAATAACGGATGTAGATGGCCCCATTTCATTATAAAACGAGAAAGCGCTCCCGAACTTTGCAAGATAAAAATAAGAAGAATGAAGTTTGGAAGTTTTACAAAAAAAAAGTGTGTAACCTTATAGCACAAATCTCAACAGATGGAGAAGGGAATCTCATAGTGGAACGGATGTCGGTACTGAGAATCTAAAAAGATAATTCCTGCAGACTGTTAAACCGTCAGTCATGATGAACCATTCGATTCGCACGGTGGCAGACGACATTTGCTTCCGTGTTCGGCTATTTGAGCCAGCAGAAGATGATTCGATAGGGAGCATACATCAATTCGCCTCTTAAATTTTGGTCAACGAAAGTGTGACCGACAAAAGCAGAATGCAGAAGGGAGATCTGCGGTGCTTTATTCTGGTATACGAGAATTTTTTTGAGAACATCGCCATCAAATCGATAGCTCAACGAAATGTGCGCCGATGATTGTTTCATCCGATTCCAGCTTTTCCGACATATTTGAAGCTCAGCTCGGTTAGGATTTCCAAGGCTAAGTGGACATCCCTGAACGGGTTACTGTCTTTGGTCTTACTGATTCCTCGTCCTAAAGGCACAACGAATGAAACTGGCTGTATAGGTTGGAGTTTGTACCGCCAGGTTAACTACCCGGCCACGGAAAAAACTACGACAGTACCGAAACAAAAACAAGTCGTATGCGAGGATGGATCTACTGTTGACAATCCACGCAAATGAAATATGGACAACGACCTTCGGATATGCATATAAAATATTAGGTCTCTTAATACGCCACGTGCAATTGAACAACAAGCGGGGGCCCTAGACTTCTGCAAAGCAGGCACTACCGCCATCCATGAAATGCTATGGAATATGACGGACAAAGGGAGAAAAAACTGTGATATCTTCCACGACGATTGTTAACGACGGCAAAAACAACGCTTATTTGGATGCGGATTTGTTGTCCGTGTCAGACCAAGGCAGAAAGTAAGTTTCGGCACGTGAACGAGCGCCTCGTAGCAAGACCAACTTTGCCAACATTAGCCTTATATACATGCATACCCCTACAAAAGAGAACGATGACGACACCAAAGATAGCTTCAATGACCTCTTGAACAAGTCCTACGAGGAATACCCTAGTTGTGGCAATAAAAAGTTGCAATTCAGAAAATTGAGAGATTCGGAGGTCTTACCGAAAGAAAAAAAAAATGTGCCGCAGACACAAACCTGGATTCGAAGCCTGTAGAGACGAACAAGGAAACATCGTAGCAGAGTCGCAGACGATGGTGAGAACCTGGAAAGATCATTTCTGTAGACTGTATAACTGGGTGACGAGACAAATACCGCTTTCAGGCCGAAAGAATCTTCCAACCTGCATTATGTAGACCAACAATTTCGCTCACCCGACCTGGATGAAGTGAAGATAGTAATATCTAAGCTGAAGTCCAACAAAGCTGCTGGAGCGGACGGCCTGACCGCCGAACTCTTCAAAGCGGCAGGCACCATCTCATGTGTAAAATATGGTCGGACGAAAGTATGCCCGATGAATGGAATCTCAGCGTTGTTTGTCCAATTCTCAAGAAAGGAGACCCTCTGAACTGCGTCAACTACAGAGGCATCAGTCTCCTTTACATCGCATATAAGATCTTATCCGCTGTATTGTGTGAACGCCTGAAGCCGTTCGTCAACATCCTGGTTAGTCCATATTAGTGTATCTTCAGCCCAAAAAATTCTGTTCTCGGACCAAATATTCATTCAACGACAGATCTTGGAGAAAACCCGTGAGCTTCTGATCGTTACACGCCACAAATTTATTGATTTTCAAGGGGCGTATTACAGCATTTGTAGAGACGAAAAACTTCACCTTCTGTACGGGATAACGATAGAGAATGCACACTGCTACATCAAGATCGGTAAAGACCGAGACCTTTGATATCAGAAAGGATTTAGACAAGGCGATGCGCTGTCATCCGATTTATTCAGCAAAACTCACGCGCAAAGACAAGAGTCAAAACCTTTCAAAAGTCCGTCCAATTACTCGTATACAGCGGGATATTAAAGGAGCGTGATGTAGCGACTATTGAGACACAAGTCGCGTACAGGGGGTTTGCTGTCAAGGAGGGCCAGACCAAGTATGTGCTGTCAAGCAAAAAGCTCACTCAACATCCACGTCTCGGACAAAAAGTCACCTTCGACAGGTAAAACTTTAAGGAAGTTAGGGACTTTGTCTACCTAGGCTCCGCTATGAACTCAGACACCGACACAAGCGCTGATATCGGACGAAGAAGAACTCTTGCCAATCGCTGCTTCTTTGGGCTAAGAAGGCAATTGACTAGTAGAGCCCTCTCTCGAACAACTAATGTTAACCTATATAAGAACATAAAAATCCCTGTCCTGGTCCCAGATATGTTCCATGTGATAAGCCTGTAATCTCTTAAAGTTCACGTACCAATTTCATACCGCAGATTTTATCGACCACTTCTAGCGAGGTGCCCTCAATTGGGCATTTAGAATGCTCGTTGTCACTTGTGCTAGTACGACAGCACCAAAATTGATCCATGAGGTTGCCTATTGATGGCTCAGTTTGTGATTCCGAGTGTTTCTGATGTATTCATCGGAAAGATTTCTATTTAATTTGTTGAGGAACAGGTTAACATCCTCTCCGTCATAGTTTAAAAGCCACTCACGCCGCTCTGCCCAGTAATCTTGAAAGATAAAGATCTCTCTAGATATCGTGTTGTTTCTTCTGTCTGACATAATACTCAACTCCATGGTCATAAATCGATTCATAACAACCCCTTTGTTCTGAGCACTATTCATGCTTTACTCTTCGAAACGTAGTTATTCCCCAGCATGCTTAGGCTTTGCATCATAAACTCTTAGTCTTCTTTTAACCATGTAATTGTCTAAGGGAAAGTCATGATACATCCTCCGAAAATTCAGTGAATATCGTAAAATTTTTAATGGAGAATGTTGAAGACAATCTGTAAGAAAAGGGTAGAAGTCGCAGCGTTTAGGATGTTTAGTTTGCTAACTCTAGGGGAAGAGTGGCATCATTCCCAAACGCGCTGCCCCAAATAAAGAAACCCCTAATTTTACAAGTTTAGAAAAATAACGGATGTAGATGGCCCCATTTCATTATAAAACGAGAAAGCGCTCCCGAACTTTGCAAGATAAAAATAAGAAGAATGAAGTTTGGAAGTTTTACAAAAAAAAAGTGTGTAACCTTATAGCACAAATCTCAACAGATGGAGAAGGGAATCTCATAGTGGAACGGATGTCGGTACTGAGAATCTAAAAAGATAATTCCTGCAGACTGTTAAACCGTCAGTCATGATGAACCATTCGATTCGCACGGTGGCAGACGACATTTGCTTCCGTGTTCGGCTATTTGAGCCAGCAGAAGATGATTCGATAGGGAGCATACATCAATTCGCCTCTTAAATTTTGGTCAACGAAAGTGTGACCGACAAAAGCAGAATGCAGAAGGGAGATCTGCTGTATGCAAATGCAGTGCAATCAATGTCGAAAGACGAATTTAACAAGACGTTGCAATGTCAATTGCCTTTTGTAGAGAATTTGGTTAAACTTCAAAAAGTTCCATCTTCCAAAATTCTATTTAACGGAGAGTGAAAAAGACGTTTCAACAGCGAACTGAACTGGCTGTAAAGTGTCAGAAAAAAGAGGATTATCAGACTCAGATAGCTGGTTTACCTTGAACTAGTATCCCGGCCAAGAAAGCCCCCGGAACAACGCAGTACAGGACGACCTAATTTGAAGTAGTGCACACATATGGAAGGGAACATCCGCCACTTTGTGTTCGTAACTGGGGGCACCTGGAAAACGACGGCATTATCGTCAGAGGCATGTTAGTTAAGGCCCTGCTTAAGCCCGACACTGTTACGTTATTTAACTAAGTAAGAGAAGCCGATCGGCTTGAAATTCGCGGATACACAATATAAAATATCAAGTAGTACAGTGTTGTCTTTCAAGGATAAGGGATGTCACTGCAGGGATAACGCCAAACATAGTTGAACCTAGATCTAGACGTAGGCACTTATGACTCAATGCTGCCACCTTTCTATATATCTTCCCTTGAGGTGAATCAAAACGATTCGACCTTTAAAATCTGGATTAAAGGACATATCAGAACCAAGAGCTGTCATGAATAATATTCATTAAACAAACTTTTAAATAAAATAAAAATAAAGAGGGAAGACTAAAGGCTTAGGAGTTAAAAGCGGCATCGGATTCCTCGAGAAGTATGCGAACACTCGATCGAAATACACTCTGTTGATCTTTTGCACTTGTATCCATCTGATTCTTATGAATATCAAGGTGTGGAGACAATGTCCTGACTGTAGTTAATTTATGTCCCTCAGCAAAGCAAATAGGCCTGTGTCCGTTTCCGAAGGTGTTGTCTTTCCCCTCAATCGAGGCTTGGACCATATAAGGCTTATTTTGACGCAGATATTATGCATGCGAATCGTCATTAGGCGTTCGCTTACATGCCTCAATTTCAAAACTTTATCCCTAAAACTTTCCCTGAAGGTAGTTCGTTCTTGCACGAGTGTCTGCAACATTCTTCAGAGTATACGAGTACATCAGTATCTTTTTGTCCACTCCAATTAATCGCACTAGTTGTGTGGGCCTCGAAACCACTTATAACATTTCCTCCTTCGTACTCCAAATATTGCTTAATGGAATTTCACTTGGATTCTACTTAACCTGCGCTTCTATAGTAATAAAAATAAATTGCTACCTCTTATTCACATTTTGCCATGCAAACCATTATCTGTCCAAATGAGGTACAATCAAGATTCATTCATCCCTGGGTAATACCTAAAAAGCTGTCAAAAATTCTATGCAAAATATATTTGCACAACAAGGACATTCACACACCTTTAGTCCTTTTAAGAACAAATGACACCACATACATTCGAACAAAAATCCCCAAAACAATTTTTTCCCACACAATGTTCACATTTTCAGGTTGTTTAAGTACACAAAAGTAGAAACACTAATTTAAGTTATTCCCTTATGATGTACCTGGATCATGTCCTGCATCAATTACATCCTACCCTCCTTCTCATAACGAAAAGTTGTGTTTCTTGATGGAACAGAAGTCCCACTAAAGGTCCACCTCTATGATACGTGTGTTAAACTCAAATCACAGATGAATAGACAGCTCTCCCGCGGACTCATGCATCTTCTATTCACCGCCCTCAACTGAATAAAACAAATCCATTTAAAATGTCCTTGCGGGAATTGCTTTTGCGTTTCCTCTAGCATCTAGGTACATAATTACAAGTTTGTCATAGTGATGCACAGGATAATGGCTTTGAGGCGTTGATACCTTAAGTACTATGAGAATGGAATGACGAGTATCTTCTCTGCGGTCATAAGGAGTAAAATTGAATTGCAAAGGACCTTAACCCAATGGATCGACTAGACCTTTTCCAGGTTTTATTAAAAAAAGAAAAAAAAAACTGGATTTCAATCCCTTTTTTGATGAATTTATCATCATCCAAGGTTTGATATTATTTTCAAGGATAATCTTTCCGGTTGACATGTTAAGCCAAACAGACACGATGGAATATGTTTGCTTAGCTTTGTATGGGTGTCTTCTTTGTATTTGCTCCTTTTTGATTGAAAGTGATCCTTAAAAATACCAAACATCGATTCGAAATGAAGTGAGCAGGGTTGATGATTTAGAAGAGTGTGGAGCGACCAAAGTAAATACCGCATCCAGATGCTCATATTTGGATTAGATTCAAGTTATTGGGAACAGAGCACTGAATGTAATTCCAGGCTAAGTGGATGAATCTAATTGCTCGTGTCAGTTAAGATGTACATGAATGGAGATTAGATTTTACTTCCTGTTAACATGAATGAATTCGCAAAATCCCTCTATCTCTGAGCTCCTTCAGAGTCCTTACTGCCTGTGTTGGAAGGAATGGAGTCCTTTCACACATATTATGACAGGAAAATAAGATCCCTGATGAAGGTAAGTATTCGTAACCATTTCCAGGAGAATATGTTATTCCGAGAGCTTACTCCAACAAGGAGAATTAGTTGCTGGAACTTGTTAAATGTGTAAACAACATACGGTAGACATAAGCTGGACCATGACTCGAACGGATGAAAGTGTGAAAGGTGACTTTGCACAGGCAGACATGCATAAGTCTGCTTGAATTGAAATTCATTTTGGGAAAGTTTTCAAATTGTTGTTTTTGGAAAGTGATGGTCAAAATGAGCAGAGTACACAAATTACACTCCCGGAAGAGACTCTTACTTGCACTATTCAAAAGATATGCTTATTTGGAAGAATTTTTAAAAAATCTCTAAACATTGTCCTAGTAATAGTACCATACGATTTTCACAAGGAGATTTGGAGAAATCATTAACAGTCAACCAGATTGATTACATTGGGATCAACGCAAAACATCTCTCGAGTATTATTGAAGTTTCGGGGAGCCAACGTTGACTCGGACCACTACCTGGTTGTAGCCAAGGTATGGTCGCAAACAATGGAAATACGAGTACAAAGCTAATGATATGCGGAATTTATACGTCAGATGGGTACAATCGCAAGAGATCGCCAAAACGAGTTTCTCTCAATCTTTTAAGAGGTCCCCTTCGGCTATATCGAGTACCAAAGACCAATTTCGGCGCTACCACAAAGCCATCAGAAATGCCGCTTCTGATGTGCTGGGTTTCAGTCGACTGCTACAACGAAACCCCTGGATTTGATGACGATTGCCGGCAAGTACATGCAACTAAGCAGCGGCGCTGCATAGAAGGACTAGAGCTGCTCACGAGCTCTATAAGCAGAAGAGGGGAAGCGAACTCCGGTTTCTTAGAAAAAAAAACTTACCACAGACACAAACCTTGAACCGAAACCTGATGAGTATGGTTAGGTTAGGTTATACCTGTTGGACCGTTGTGGATACCACGTGGATCTGTGATCTTCCTACTGACGACAAAGCGTAGGAATTTTTAACGTCTGTGTTGCTCAGATCGCTTAAGTCATTGTAGAAGAAAGCTCCTCGGAGGAGTTTTTTTTTTTTGGAGAGAGCTGCACTTGTACAAGGAAGATGGGGAATTGCCTCTTCCTCCTCCTCGTCAATGGAGCTTCTACAAAAGTGGTGGTTCTAAGATGTTTCCCGTTTAGAAGGATCAAATTCTTAGAGCGATTCCGATCCAGTTTAGGCCGGATTTGTTTCGTTGTTAGTCATGTTGATCTTATCGTCCGCCTAAGGTTTGTTCTTCCATGTCCGCAGCAATTGATATATGTTGCCTTTCTCAGGTTGAATCGATATAGTGGTTCCAGTTTTGGCAATTCTATGTCTTGACAGCCAGAAAAGGTGAATATTGAACTGCTCTGCCATCTACATGAGCGGCAGTCTATAAAGGTCTTTGAGTTAAAAGAACATGAGTGCAATGATTTGATAGCTACCTGACTATCGGAAAAGATGCGGATATCGCTTTCAGATATCTCGTTTTTCATCAGCCAGGATAGGGCTTCCTTAATTGTCATAATTTCTGCCTAGAACACGCTACAGTGATTAGGAAGGCGGAATGAGAGTCCTAGATTAAACTTTTCAGCGAAACGTGTAAAACTCGATCGATTCGTTGTCCATGAGGCTATTCTCCTCCAAACAGTCTAAAGGGAATGTTAACATGGAAGTTTTTGTCAGACCAATGTAAGGGAATGGTGAAGTCGATGTTTCCTGGAAGGATTACTAATTTATTTAGAGTGCTAACGTGGCCAAAAGATTTATTTGTCCACTGTGAAGTAGATTCTAGGCGAATAGCTACACTTGCAGCTACTGGTCTGCTGAAAAGTGTCGAGAGGTATCAGGTAAAACATCCAATGCAGGGGAGGAAGTTGTATGTGGGGCTTTGTTCTCTGGACTTTGCTTAGCTTATGCACTTGATTGCTTTGTCTAAGGCCGGCCACCATACAACCATCCCGAGAGTGAGTATCGGTCTCTTGACCGAGACTTATAGCAAATACGAGGCTGAGCACCCATTTGTTCCCGATGACTTTTTTGCAAGAGAATAAAGCTACTGAGGCTTCCCTTACTCTTTTTTTGAATATTTATTAGGTTTGCAGTTTAGTTTCTTGTCGAAAATTATATCCAAAAATTTCGCTGTGTCAAGGAAGATTAAGCTGGTACCGTTGATTAAGAAAGGGTCTATAGTCGGAATTTTATATTTCCTGGAAAAGAGGACAAGATCGGTTTTATGAGGATTTATTCCCAATACACAGCGATCTGCCCAACGTGTTAGTGTACTGAGATTATTCTGTAGGAGCTCATCAATAGTGTAAAGATGTTTTTCCGAAACAGCTATAGCAACATCATCGGAATACGTTATCACCTTGCTACCACCCACTTCCAGGCATACCAACAGTTCGAATGAAGTGAAGATTGCAATATCTAAGCTAAAGTTCAACAAACTGTCGAATTTTTCATCTGTAAAATATGGTCGGACGGAAGTATACCCGACAAATGGAATCTCTGTATTGTTTGTCCGATCCTCAAGAATAGAGACCCTTTTCTTAACATCGCATACAAGATCTTATTTGCTTTATTTCGTGATCGTCTGAAGCCGTCCGCCAACATCAGGATCAGTCCATATAAGTGTATCTTCAGGCCAAAAAAGGCTATCATTGCCCAAATATTCAGTCAACGTCTGATCTTGGAGAAAATCCCTGAGCTTCTGATGCACACCACATATTTTTCAGTTTTAAGGACGCGTATAACAGCATCTACATCTTTCCTGCCAAACTCGTCCATCTGTGCGGGATGACTATGGAGGTGGCACGCTGCTTCATCAAGGTCGGTATAAATCTCACCAAGACTTTTGATGTCAAACACGACGATGCGCTGTCAATATCATACTTGAAAGACTAATGCAAAACTCACGCGCAAACACAAGAGGCACAATCTTTCAGTTGGACAGAGTCCGTATAATTACGCGCAAACGCCGATGATATTGACATAATCGGAAGAAAGCAGTGTGATGTCAGTGGCGTTTTCGCGAGTATTGAGACGAAAGCGATGAAAGTGGGTTTGCTGTTAAAGAGGGCAAGATCAAGTATATCATGTCACGCAGAAAGGACACTCTACACCAACTTCGGAGAAAAAACGTCACCTTACTCTATTAAAGACCTTAATAATCCCAGTCCTGCTCTATGCCGCAGAGGCATGGATATTAAACACCAAAAATTGATAAGGGTGCTCTTGCCTGCATTTTCGGTGAGTGGAAGAGAAGATGCAACTGCAAAGTGGAGAGGTTGTACAGCGACATCGATTTAGCCAGAAGAGTTAAGCTCCAACGACTCAGATAACTGGGTCAACAATACTCCGGCCCGAATATTATCGAATCTGCCCCCGAGAGACAGCGCAATAGATGAAAACCGAGACTCAAGTGTCGCTCGCAACTGGAAGGGCACCTCGGCCAACTAAGTATGCGAAATTGGAGACAGTTAGCAAAGGATCGAGCTGGGTGGATTGAAGGGTCACCTTTAGTAAAAAAAAAAAAACAGTTTCCACTTGGTTGTCCAAAAGAAATATCGATATTCACATCTGCTTATTACAGATGAACAAAAGTTAACACGAGTTTAAAGTATTGTTTCCCAGACTTTGATTCCATTGAAACCTTATCGCATTAGCTTGCTGTGCATGCCCTATATATTTAAACATTTTCCTAAAACCACTTCACGGCTTGTGCTGAGTCCCCTCTTCTCATTTTGTACATCCAGTACCCAGCACCAGCGGTAAGGAACAAGACAAGACAGGTGGCTTTCCGACCCTTTGAACACCTCCCATGGCTAATTTGGTTGCCACCCCTGATTACAATCCCAAACTTAAGGTTATATCATATCCATGTTATTCCACACCTACTCCAACACGAAATACATTATCCTTTGACGGCGGTGGTTGACGTTAATCCCGAACGCTCTTACAGTATACAAATGGTCGTAACTCACAGTCCTTCGTCCTGTCGCCAACATCTTCAATAGGATGCAGTAATTTGTTTGAATCAACTATCTGATCATTTCTGGGGGGAAAAATTTACTGTCATCCGTAAGAGGCTTCTACCGTATCTCCTAGTTTAAGTGCCAGTTCACATCAATACAAGACACAACCATCATATATTCCCAGCCAACGACCTCGTTATATGACAGACTGTTATCGTCATCGTCATCGTCGTCGACGTTTACCTCATCGTCATCATCGTTCTTATTTATAAATGCGAATCGACATGAAACAAGAAGCACAATAGCAATAGTAACAGCAACAGCAACAGCAACGACAACGACGGCAAATAAAAACGTTTTTCTATTGTCTGCCACGAGGATGTCGACTTGGGGTGTAGGGAACCGAGAAACAAGAACCAGGAGCAGAGGCGGCAAATGGATTCCAATCAAAAACTGAAATCACTTTTATCGTTACCAATGATTCCGGCCGATAAAATTTCTCAATCGCGTGTGTAGAGACTGCTTATTGCATGAAAACGATATACGACAACGAGTACGATTCTGAATGGAGATGGAAGAGCGTATCCGATTGCATAGAGGGTAGGAAGGATACGAACAGAGATACTTTTTGTATCCTTTGTCACTTAAAGGACACATCCGTTCCATCCACTTAGCATTAAAATTTTGCAAATGGAAGAAGACGAGGCAGCCATGTCGATTATCATGATGACGATGGTGTGACGATAGTGGAAATTTCAGTTTATTGCCACCTGAGTTCCCAGGTACTACCTTTATACAGACAATGAGTGACTGACGTTCAGTACAGATCCAGGAACTTTGTTCTACATGGTACAAAATATGCTGGGTTCGTTTATCATTCTTCCATATCTCGTAGCTAAGGACTGACGACCGTTTAATGCATCCATGGCTGAGAATACGTACCTTTCTATACAAAGTCTGTTCCTAATTGCCGCATGTTGCCAACAGGGAAACTACCCCCTCCTCAGTCTCTGATGAAAGTGGCCAACAGTGTTTTTGTGCGAGGGTTCGATGATTTGGAAGACGGAAGGCAATCAAGCACTATGAACAGAATTACATTGCAGTTTAGGGTTCATGAAAGTGTGCTTCTTTGCTCGGAACACTTCCATTTGCACGTCTGGTTTTGACACGACCCTTTATCCATCAATTTTGGTGGTTAATCTTTCTTCAATAGCCAATCATTTTGGCATCATGCTGACTCAGTAAAAGTGATCACGGGGCAACATCAATTACAAGCTTCTTGCTGTTTTACGAGTGTTAATAAACAAAGTTCATCGGAAACAAAATTGATTGCGAAAGGAGCAGCACCTACGGGGGAACGTAAACGGGTATGAATGCTAAAATCGCAAAGGTAGGCTCATCCAGAAGCATTATACTGGCCTGCAAGCCTATAAAAAATTATGACTTGCATATGCGGAACACTTGGATAAGAAGTCTATAGTTTTCGATACATGAGCGAGCGCCTTATGACAACCATCAAGCTTAATTCGTTAACATAGGCCTATGAGTAATAAGCGCCCATGAGCCTACAGAGGACAAGGGCGACGCCACCAAAGAATGTTTTTACGAGCTCCACTACAAGACATATGAGCAGTGGTATGAGGTATGGCGTTCGAATTGTACTAGGCGATTTAAGTGACGGAAAATAGGAGGACATCTTTGGCAGAATATTGGGTAATCAAGGCAACGCACTTATGCTTATTGACTTTGCAGCGTGACGAAATTTCACTATGGCATTCATCATTTCGATATATACTCGGAAAGTCTCCCGATTATGAAACGCTTAACCATATTGATCATCCTGCGATCAACACAAGACAGTAAGGCCGCAGGTGACATCGTCTATAGAAACGAATGTCAAACTCGTGGGTCTGTGAAAAATTACGATTGAAATCACTCGCTGTTTGAGTGCGATTTGACCGAGACCTTCGAGACCTTCAAAAAGATTTCGGACAAGGTGATGCGCTGTCACAAAACTCCTTTAACTCCATACTTGAAAGCATTGGATAAATGAGGGCAAAAGAATGTACATAAGAGTATATGCTGTCAACCAGAAGGGACATGCAACATCGACAAATTGGACAGAACGTCAAAGTCGATAGAGTTATAATTTCGAGGTAGTAAGGAACTTTATCAACTTTGGCCAACCAATTATGCCAACAACACCTCGGCAGAAATGAAACGAAGAATCACTTTTACTAGTCGCTGTTTCTTTGGGCTAGGAAGGTAATTCAGTCGTAAAGCCCTATTCCAGAAATCTAAAGACTCTCCAAATTAGACCTTGCTCATCCCAGTACTGCTTTACTGAGCCGTAGGGTGGACCTTATCGAAAGCGGATGAAGATATCCTAAGTCATTTTGAGAGAAAAATCCTTAGAAATACCATATATTTGGTCCCTTTGGGTTGACGGACTTTGGAAGAAAAGATTCAACGACTCCTAACTATCAGTAACTTGAAATAGCTAGGACATGTATGATAAATGGACACAAATGATCCGGCTTGGAAAGGCTTTGAGTCTTACCTGGAGTGACAACGCTACAAAGGCAGATCTCACTTTAGGTGACGCGCACAGGTAGAAGTACACCTAAACCGACTGGAGTACGTTACTGGAGGAAGTTAGCTAAAGGTCGGTCTATCTGGAGCAGTTTACAAGTTAAGGCCCAGGTTCACCTCAAGCTATAGCGCCACTTTCGTTACGACAAGGACGTGTCGTCACACAGATACTAGGCATCAAAACGGGCCTATCGCGATCGCTGCAATAGAACACTATTCCTTGTTAAACATTTAATTTCCTTGCAAAAGCCAAGAAGGTCTTTGAAATCCGTTTCTCTCGTTTTACGTTAGCGTGTTACGAACGGGATAGATTGTGACGGGGAAAAGCGGCAACCAACAATCTTCTATAGAAAGCACGATATTTCCCGATCTCCCTCCAGTGACTCACTGCAATTTGGTTGAGGTGTCTCTGTAATTGCATGCGCCACCTTTGATGCGGTCGCCCTATGCTGCCCCCGGGGTTGAATTCAAGAGGTATTGGGCCAGGAGCTGGTCTTATAGGAAACAGCTTTGTTACTCAATTGCCTCCTGAGTCCAAAAAAATGCGATTACGTCTAAATTTTGCGCTGAAGTCATTGCTGCTTTCAACTGCAGATCTAGGATAGGTGAAGCCCTTATATACCTTAAAGTTGTAACTACCCTACCCGAATCGTCGACAGAAGCGGTCTTTTTTATGGCAGCTTGCACCTTTTTGGCATCGTCTACTACCAGATATATCTTGGCCGCTTCCGACTCTATACCCAACGGTAATTGTACGAACTTTAAAAAAATCGTACCTCTTTTGATGTCACTTGAGGTTTGAACGATTCTTTCTTCGGAGGGTTGTCTAGACAAGACGACTAGACATGAGGTTGTAATATATTCTGTTATATTGTTATATGCGGCTTTGTTGTACTGTATAGTTGAGGCACCACAAGAGTCTCGGATAAACGATGCTGCGAATACGTGATCCGGACAGCAAAGCTCGTAAGTGTTTTCTACAAGGTTATCCTCAACTGCTTTAAGAACCCTAGATGCAATACGTCTGCGCCAGCAACTGCTTAGACAGCTTAACTTTGTTTAGGTCAGGGTAACGGAAATTTCCGTCGTCTTCATCCTGGATGAGTAGTTCGCCTTCTGTAGAGGTAGTCTTTCCACAATTTCACAGCATTTAGCCAAATACAGGCTGCACCTCTATCAAAGCAAATGCACGAGTACACACAAACGTGCCCAATTTGTTAAAATTTCAGTAATAGAGCTCCGAAAAGCCTGGCAAGACCTTCAAAAATAAATGCTGTGACCTGGATAATATCTAGTACTTCCCTAATGAAGGCACAGATACTTGATTCAAGTTAACTCGTTGCGTTTTCAACAGGCTTAGACCGTCGTGCTGATGTCTATTTCAGAACGATAGAAGAATACTAGGCTCTACATGTTGATATTTGTCTATACTTCTAATCGTTCCTTTCAGAAATTCTTGTATGAGAGTCTTCTGTCAAAGAGCCGTCTCATGGAATCACTCTAGAACAGTGCGTTGCAGTCTTTTTATAGTGACAGTTATAGGTATAGAGATAGACTTGCTGCTGCTTACCCTAAAAAGAATCTTCACTGCTAGGCTAGCACTGGGTTACATTCCAAAAACCTGGCAAACAGTGATTGTAGCTTTTATAACAAAATCAGAAAATAGGACGACAAGCTAGCCAAGAGCTTCAAAGCGAATAAGTGGGATTTCCGTCGTCGTAAAGAGCATAAGGAGAATGATCAAGCTACATGCGCCGAAAACTGCTTCCCGAATGCATCCCCTATCTAAACTGAAGAATGCTTATCAATGTGGAAAATCCTACGAGAGTGCGACAAGAGGGAATACGATCAAGACATCGACATTTGGAGTGCTTTGATCATACATCTTTTGCCGGCATGTGTAACTCGGCCAGACAGCACGGGACGAATCACTAATTTTGTGGGTAATGTTGGTGAATAGAGCACTGGCTGCAAATGCTTCGTATGCTAACTACGTCCGATATGCGATGGCGAGGGTTTAAGGCGACAGACCGCAGTGCGGCGTTATATCTGCTTTGCTTTAGTAAATGTTAATCGACTAACTGCTTCACTTTCTCAATAGCTCTGACGTCCATACCCAAGAACATGCAGTCAATCCTTTAGAAGCTGAGATTGCTCTCTTAACGGGAAGGAGGAAGTGGACTGGTCTGACTCTCCACGCTTAAAGGCATTACCATCGATTCTTCTTAAGAAGTTTAGTGTGTAGCAAGAACTGTAGTTTGATGACCGTCTTGTGACTTATAACTCTGGTACATGGACTTGCCATCAGATGTAATGACACATCCTGTGCCCAGAAAAGGTTTTGACCAGAATTTGAGGTAGGACAGGAATGTAGTTGGCTCTACACAGATGCCAATATATGACGCTGGTGCCTTCTGGTGAATGACATTGTTAGATTTTCGTCCTTGTTATGAAAACTTGTGTCTGATTTATAAGCGGAGATATAAGCAATCCTGATAACGACGAACAATTCGGTGAGGGATTGGTGGACCAAGCGAAGCCCTTGCCTCTGTAGCTATAGCCGAACTGCACTTCAACAATTTTGCGCAAGATTTCAGCCGGAGGGCTGAATTTACTGACGCTTATTTTAGTCCTAAGTCACATTGTTATTCCGGAAAGAAAAACGCCAATAAACTTGTTGGCAAGACCCAAGTCAGGGTTTTAAAAAATCCGAAGATTAACTCTGGGTTAAGCTAAACATTGACAGTCAGGTTTCATTTTGTAACAACTGCTATTAGTGGTATGCCCTCCAGGTTGCCGGCAAATCGAACGAATGCTTTCGTACGACTCTAAGAAGTCTTTTTCTGCTGTCCGTCAGTAGGAAATCGTGACGGGAAACTACCCTGTTGCTAAGTACTTAAATGAGCGCAAGTAGCGCAATATTCTGCGATGCTTGCTGTGAAAGTGATGACGACCATCAGACTGCAGGTTTTTGGTGCTGATACTGTGTGAGCTGATACTTAACCCACTTCATCGTTTCAGAGATAAAAAAATTGTCTTCGACTTGGTTTTTGGGTACTGCCTTGATTGACCCCAGAAGCCCGATGCTGGTTATCCCTAGAATCTTGTAGAGGGTTGTATCTCTAAGGCCTTTCACCAGACCTCTTTCTAAGGATGGGTCTCACAAGTATTTAATACAGCGGCAGCACCCATATGGAATTTAGCTAAGAGTATCTGCATCGTTATTCTATATCGGTTGAAATAAACTTTAAAACTTAGCCTTTTGCAATAACAAAGTGTATTGTTGGGTATGTCTAACACATGATTTTATCCTGCTCAAGGGGTGTTTCCCGCCTCTCTGGTCTCCTTGTAACTGACAGAGATAGACCCTATTCTTCTAAGACCTTTTAAGATATGAAGGTATCATAAGTGCTAGTGCTCACTTACGTTTTTTAACTACAATGGGATGCTGTTGGCAGCCACGAAAAACAAAACTATTTTCACAGGCACTGTAGGATATTATTTTACACATGTAAGGAACGTCTTGCGTAACATGGTATCACACACAGAACATTAAAGACATTTTCCACTTTGCTTCGTTGTCAATGTCATATGTACGAGTATACTCCTCTGCAGCGTACAATACATCTAATGTGGCAAGAATTCATTGTTTCTGAGTAAGTGAGAAGTAAGAGTGGAGAAAATCGCAACACGAAAAAAGACAAAAAAAAGAAGATTACATCAATCCATCGACACACATCCTTGTTATAGAGAAATTGAAATCTTATCGCATTTGCATTGAATTCGACTAGAACATTGAACAAGGCAAAATTGAATTCTCAATTTCAGATTTGAGAATCGGGATCTAGATATCGAAATTCCAACCAACATCTTCTTCAGAGTGGGCAAATGTGTATTTGCGGCAGAAATGCTCCGGAATTGTCGAATCACAGAAACACAGAATCACTTTACCTCACTTTTACTCTGATGTCTCGTTCGTTCGTTTACCCTTTTGCGAGTGATACGAAGCATACACGACAGGGAGTTTGAGTCTCCACCACCACTACTACCAATTTCCCTTGATGTTCTGTGAAACCGGAAACCAGAATATACCCTTATGGTACTCCTCAAATATCTGCAGGCATATGTAAACATAATTTTGATTTTTTTTTTTCCATGATACCAAGGATATATTGTGTGTAATAACCATTTCTACTGAACTTGGCCGCTTTATATCTGTATTTTGAAGAAGACCGAGTAAAAAACCAAATTCTCTGTGAAGTTGAAAAGGTACAGGAGGCAAATTTTTGAACGAGGCGGAAGGATGTTTCGGAATTGAATAGTTTCTCTTGCATGGATAGGCACGTCTGGAATGGATGAGTTGATAGACGTGGAGTGCTTTAAAAGATTTAAAATCTACGACTTAAGTGTATGTGTCCAAAACAAAAAAATTTCAAAAAATTCGCTGGACTATAAAGCTTTTCAACCAACAAGACCACTACAAACCGGTGAAAGCATAAATTCATTCCAAGAGACAAATAGTCCCCTTGATGCAAAGGATTACCCTGCATCACAGACTGTTCACAGGCTCGAACTAGTAAATACTCGTAGTATAGTCTGCGTGCCTAATTTTTAACTGCTGTGAGTATCAAGCTAAAGTTTTGTAGTTTTCTCATGTTTCACATTAGGTGGCGTGAACTGTGGCATTTTGACGGAACACAGGACTCAGAGAAGGAACCCGTATTCCATGTGTATTTCTAGTTTTCGTAGAGAGCTGGAATATAAGATGATAACGAGGCTTGCGTGACGACATCCACCACATCAGCGTCGAGTATCATCAAACTCATTCGAGCGTAGGCCGCACATTCATAGAGATTCTGCTCCATGATATCAACAGCCAGCGTCGCAGGAATGTACTCGTATGTGCTTTATGTGAATCGGACTTGGGTGCTTGGCCCCAGTGCTCGCTGAAATGGCAGTAAGGGATGGGAGATTACACGCTGCTTTCTCCCTGTTGGACACAAATGGCGAACATTTAGTTTACACAAATTAAATCCGACAGAGATTGAACATTTGACTGTTTTCTGCCAATTAGCCCAAACTTAAGACATTCAACGTTGTCAAGGAAATTTGTGTCTGCACAGAAAATTCTTCCGGATATTTTTGACAACAGATGTCGCAGCATAGCCCTGTGTCCTATGAGCACGTGCCAATCAATATATAAGAAACAAAAGCAAAGCAATCTGCGTTGCGAATTTCTTGAAGCATTACGATCTTCTTATTCGCTAGACACAAACGCTGCTCTTTAACTTTATTTTTAAGTGAAATCGAAGCATTTGATAAAATATATACGTTGGCAGGTCTTCTCGAAATATTCAATCACTGAACAGCAAGAGTTAATCTGGAACATTGCATAACATCCACGGTATCAAGAGCAACTGGGCTAAGCCACTACGTAAAGCCTAGCTTACATTGAGGTCAAGCGTGATTACTGTGCTCCGAATGCTGCTTTATAGCCCGTCAGATGTTCTAACCCGTATATCAGTGACTTGAGGGTACACCGAGGATATCGACTTGATTAAATGAACTCAGCAGGTCGTCGACATTCGTTCATTCAGTTTGAAACGGAAGCTGCCAACAACTCTACCTTTGATTCAGGAATAAGTTTATCTACATTTTCTCTACTATAATATTCCACCAATAACACTTAAGTAGAATTACATTGGCCAATCGCTGTCCTAAGTAAACTCTATATACGAGGTTAAGGTGAATGTTCTCGGCCTGGCAATGAAAGACTGCGAATTTCAGTTACAAAATGATTTTATTTTTGTACATAATCTCCCTTGAATTCAACGAACTTGGTCAAACGTTTCTCTAACTTCAGTATTCCTTCCTGAAAGTGAGAGTCTGAAGGCTGTGACAATATACATACGTATACGGCCCTCTCAACCTTTTCATTCGATGCGAAGCTCTTCCCATAAACAAATCCCATCAAATTTGGGAACAGATGGAAGTTTAAGGGTGCCAAATCAGGAGAAATCCGCTAACGCACCCTTGTGTACAGGTGCGGTGTCCTAGAAAAAGATGATTTTTTTCTATTCCAAGCCAGGCAAATTTTGTCATCCATCTGGTCAAGATGGTTGGAGTAATATTCGCCCTTAATTTTTCTGCCTTTTTCAAGGTAATCAATTAACAGGATTCTTTTCCCTTTCTAAAACACTCTGGACATAACCTTTCCGGCAGATGCGATCTACTTCGCTTTCCTTGGTACTGAATCATCGACTTCCACTTACTGCTTTGACTACTGTTTTGTTTCTGGAGTGTAGTGGTGGACCCAAGCCTCATCATTGGTGAGAAATCGGCGCACAAAATCAGTCAAATCCGGTCCAAAGATTGCTTCTCGTTTCTGTTATCTTCGGGGGACGTAGGACCACGTTTAAATTCGGCTGTCCACTTTTTAACGGTTGACATGGAAGGAGCAGAGTCGCCCTAACCTTTTGTCAACTTTGAATGAATTTCCTCAGGGGTTAATCCAAAAGAAGAATTTTATAGAATTTTATGACCGAACGGTATTCAAGTTTAAATTCGTGTATGCAATCTGCTTGAGAGAACAATTAAAACTTGTCATACGAACTAATGACATGTGCATCCAAGTAGGAAACATAAATTTTTGCTGATTGGAACGCCATCTCTGAATCAGGCCGAAAGCTTTTCACCTTGCCTTCGTGCTCTGTGGCTCTGTGAGTGTACTCCATCAAAAGTGGTTGAAGTTATCCTCAGTTATTTCTAGAGAAGAACCAGTGAAAAAAAATAGGGTCCATTTGCGCAACGACGAACTATCCGAACTGTACAGGGACATGTAGAGCGAATGGACACCAATGCTCTGGTCCGCAGAGTATTCGAATCTAAACCGGAGTGACAACGCGACTTCTAGTGGAAAATTCGAGCTAATTACCTGGCTTAAGATCGGGCTAACTGAAGAGGTTTAATAATTGAGGACCAGCTTTACTCCGAACTGTAACGCGACCTAAGTAACTAAGAAGTTAATAAGTACATCAGTAACTTCCTAGCTGGGAGACGTATCTGAAATAGCAATTACAGAACATTTTGGCCTATTTCAGTTTAATTGCATGACTTTCGGTCTAAGGACCGAATCACAAACATAACTAATGCACATGCACGTAGTTATAACCTGAAATTTGTATTCGTGCCATCGATCCAAGAAAAGCAGAAAAACATCAGGCGAATACATGATGCACGAATTTCTACTTAATGGCGTTTCCTTAATATTGTTCTTACATTCGTCTTTGCAAACCAACTCATGGTTACCAATTAGCTTTAAATAGAATAGAATGCATTTTGGATGCTGCAGATCCTAATGATTTGTTTTTGTTATTTTAAAGGGACTTTAAATCGCCAGAGCTTTAACCGGTTCAAACAATAGTAACACTTCTGAAAAGAATTTCTGTAGCAATGATATCTGGCTTGCTCTTATCTTTTACTCTGATACAAACAACTGCGTCGTTTTAGAAAGAAACCAGCTTCTCTCTTAATAAGACAGCTATCACCCATACCTTTCTCTAATTTTTTCATATGTTAATGCCCTAGAAACTGTTACGAGTATCATAGTAAAGCTTTACAGACTAAATAACCTTTTTAGTGATGCTAATTCCTCTTCGATATCACGGAGCTTACAATTATTGTTCCCCATTTGTTTCCCGCCGTTCTTCAAAATTTAACTGCATTTCTCACTGCTTCCATATCCCAGGGAACTTTTCCCAAAATCTGGAGGAATTCCTTCCTCTTTCATAATAAAGGCCAAACAAAATTTATTTTAGCTATCGACAAGTCTCCTACACTTTTAAGCTGTTTGAAAGTAATATTTTTGCCTCAATGTCTTTTTATAGCGATGGCGATGGCGATGGCGCGATAGTTAGCTCATTGAACTAGCACCCAGAGAGTCTGGGTTCGATTCCTGGCTGGGTCGCCAACAATTTTTCAAATCGCCATCACCCTTTCGGCGGGCAATGGCAAACTCCCGAAAGTAAAATTGACTACGAAATAGCTTCTAAGGAGTGCCGTTCGGACTCGGCGATAAACCGTAGGCCCCGCTCAGATGTGACAAAAATGACAACATGAGCAACACAAATGAGTGTCAAGAAGCTAGGCCATGGCCCGTACATGGCTGCCAGCGCCACAGTGTTTTTTTTTTGTTTTTTTTGTTTGTCTTTTTACAGCAATTCTATCTTACACTAGCAAGTTTGCCAACACGGTTTTTTGAAAGGCCAATCTTAAACATAAAATTACTTTGCTCCTACTTTGTTGTGGATCAAATCCTACTTAGAAAATTGACAATATATTGTTTTTTTAGCTCCTGGATTTCTAACCCCTTAAATACTCGTACCTTTCCAGGATTGCCTTAAGGTAGTCATATTGGACCTTTGCTATTTAAACTTGGTTTTATCAAGCGTTGGTCTAAGGAATTCTCCAACTCTTTTGCTACTTGGTCTATTTCTATAACCGTTGTTCGTCCCCCTTCTTGAATACGGTAGGCACCACCTTATTACACCGGCCATATGCTCCGGGTTGAAGCCACATATAACAGGTTCCTTTGACTCGGTTTACAAGGACTTTCCTGGACTTTCCTGGACTTCCCTGTATATTTCAGTATACAGATCGGCTGCCGATATTCTCTTTGTCCATCAAATACATCGACAACTCTACTTTACTTCAACTCATCTTCTGGGTTGTTGTTAAGTTCAGAGGTCTGTATCACTCTTGCGACTGAACGATTTATGGATACTTGGAGCCAATATCTAGAATGCTTTGAGAATTCGAATTAGATTTTCACCTCAACATAATTTCCCTTAGGGACATCGTTTACTTAACCTTTGCCTCTCGACCCAATCGCCCATTCTTTAATTTAAAGTACAGCAAAACAACGAACTGGTTTGAAGGGCTCTTGGTTTAAGGTTGTCGTTTCAAAAGGATGTAACTTACACACCAGCTGAACGACTTCATTGCGAAACACTTAGCTTGCCCGAAATTTATTTTTTTTGATTGACTTTATGGCTTAACAGCAAAGGAATTCGTCAAGATTTGCGAAGAACTAGTGCATGATAGGTCCAACAAAACCCCACATACCGTTTGTGGCTTTCCTGCAAAAGGCTTTGGACAAGCGTACACATGCAAACACACATCAAAAACTGTCTGAAAAACATTTCTGTGGATATGTTGAAAGAAGCATTTGTTACAAGTGATGACGTTTCAGAAAACACCGAAGACAATGCTGATGGGATGATTGATATTGTAGATAACTCAAACTACATTTTGTAGCTTTTCAACACGAAAACGTTACTCGAAGGGGTCGAAGAATTATCATCCCTTTAAGGTTTCGTTCGTATGGCATACTAACTGATGGAGAAAAACTTTAGGAACACTTATTTTGTTTAATTCAACGATAATGGTGGCATCTTTGTATCGTTCGTTGTATCGTGAACTGCAATACTTAGTACAAGTTGTAGTTTATCCTTTAAGTACAGGCAGTTTGTTGTGGATAAAGACATTTAGTCTGGACACAGTATTTTTTCAATGTTGTAACGTCTGGCGTACCGTGCTTTCAATTTAAGGGTTGGCCATCTGTTTTGAATAAAAATGATCAATCGCTTCGTTATCGCTTCTCTGTTTAACCTTTGAAGCAGCTCAAAATTGCCGACAATTTTGGTCAAAAAATCATCTTTTCAGATGAGGTGCATTCCCCATTTTAGCGTCCATGTAAACAAACAAAATTCCCATTTTTGGGGTTCGAAAAATATTCACGTAGTCGTAGATAAGCCAATGACCAATCCATCCTGAACGTGTGACTGTTTGGAGTAGGTTTTGGAGTGCGCTATTGACTCATTTATCTTCCAAGACGACATTTTTTTTTCCAATAACGTTACAGTTACTACGCTTTAATAACCAATTTTTTATGGCCACAAATTAAGGATTTGGACTAGTACGAGCTATGGTAACAGAAAGATGGGGCTACGTGCTACATCATCGATTTTGAAAACTTTGCTTGGTCACCACGGAGCTGTGATTTGACGCCGTTGGACTTGTGGAGTCCTATTAATGATCGATACTATACGAACAATCTAGAGACGATTCAGGCACTCAGGAACTAACTTGGTTAAACTATAAGTTAAAAGGGGGCCCAAACTCTCAAATATATACGAGTTTAGGTACAAAATTGGGTTGATATTTTGGTGTACTCCCAAGCCAGCCGAGGCAAAGTCATTTTTTATAATTTCGGAAGCTTTACTCTTTTTAAGAAAGCAACAGTCATTGGAAAATATTGAACAGTGTTGTTTTTAAAAAAAGATATCAACAAATGGTCCACCTTGAAGGTAGAGGTCCGAATATACATTCGCTGTTCAAGCATCCTGCAGTTTGAAGAATCACTGTTTTATGATCAAGCGGCTGTTATGTTCTTTTCAAAGTATTGAGGGGAGAAAATTCTGTGGTAGCTATGTGATATTTAGATCAGCGGCCAATTCAAATTGCCTTCGTGCTGCCTCTCTGCCTTCCGACTGAGCCATTAAAATCGGGTTGAGTTTGCTTCTGGCCCGCGAAAGCTCGCAGAAACATTTTATGGTAGAAAGCGTATTTTTCTATTGTAGGAGCGTTTGCTTATATCAGGCTAGCTAGCACGTTCTGGGCGGCTACCTTAAAGTATTTGAGGGTCCCCGCTTGTTGTTCAGCTGATCAAAGTCTGTTCATGCTTTAAACATTCCGTACACATGTCAAAATTTCGTTGATATTTTTGTTTTTTCATATTACAGGATTATCAACTAAACGTACAAACTTCAGCTTGGACTCTTCTTAGATCCTGCCGGGCAAACGAACCTGAGCAATCAGCAAGTCGTAATACCCTTGGGGAATATGAAGACTAGCGGCGACTCGTGCGACGTTCATCCAGCATTCTAAAGAGGATGAAGGCTGAATTCTTTGAATCTTGTTTGGATTTCAGGTCACAATGGGATCATAGGAAATGATATGACATGACTGGGGCTCTGCTTTCCGACTCTCTAAGGGGTCAGTCGAATATACTGATGACTACTTACTGTGCCATGACACAGCGCAATTGCTTAGTACTTAAGTGTGTTGGGCGTAGAGCACTATTTGTGTGATTGTCTGGGCTGGACTCACTTTAGGCTGCAGGTTCTTGACTCTGATATTGTGTGTGTCGACACTTATTTCACTTTATCAGTAAAGTGTTACAGAGTCGTTTAGTTATAGGCTTGCCATTTACTTTTTAAAGATTATTTTATAAAAATGTTGACCACTTTTTCAACCATTTTGGCTAGTATTTCGCTTATTACAAATTTAGTGTCATCTTTTAAGATTGCAATTGGCGCTGGCATAGACGAGTGATTTGACGTATTTCCATAAAAAGTAGTCAAAGGAGCCAGCCGGCCAATTCACCAGTCCAAAATGAGAGATAAATTGTTCACCGAATTTGTTTCTCAATTAATTAATTCGCATGCAGTGTGGCGTGTAAGGCCCTCAGGGTCATCTTTAAAAAAATTCGGGCCAGTGATTCAGTCGGACTATAAATCGCACCAAACAGTGCATTTTGCTGAGCTATTGGCAGTTGTTGTATTGCCTGAAGTTACTCATCGGACCAAATACGGCAAATTTGTTTATTAACATCCATTCAACCAGAAATGAGCTTCTCCGCTGAAGATAGGTTATCGATAAAGAAGCGGTCTTCCTCTTTTCTAAGGCCCACTCACCGAAAATTCGACTCTGTGGCTGGGCTGTTATGTTTTGACCCAAGATGCTTGCGTAAAATCTTCCACGTGGTCTAGTAACACAATCCCAATTGCTGCGAACAGCAACGAATGGACAAATGACGGCCTTCAGTAACACTGACGCATATAGCAGCACTTTATGCATACGAATAGGGGACTTAATGTCCAACAATGTGAAATTGATCCAGAATTTGGCTAAGGCTTGAATTGCCTACTCAGTGGGTCGATTATGAATATCGTAAAATGGACAAATGGGCCGAATTTTTATGGCGAAATTCAATAATATGTGAACGTTGTTCGGATGTTAGTCTTTCTATGTTGAAATGGCAATACTAGCTGAATATGTTTGACTTTGACACATGTCACGAATCCCGCGTAAACTGTCAAAAATGAAACGCTGAAAAACCAAACAATTAAACAATCAATATTTAGATACATAAAGACAAAGAATGTAGCTGGTTGGTAAGGGTTCACAATGAATGGGTCGCTCTGGCGCCTTTGAAAATACCACTGGTCGTTCGAAGAGAAAGATACGATTGCATTGTATGTTTTGACATAAAATGCAGGTGGACCTCTGCAGCATTCTTAGTCGTCGATTGCAACTAAATGTGAAGCGAGTCCTCGAATCAAATCGCGCGCACTCGTGGATTAGAAACATTTTCTCCTTAGTACACAAATAGGAGCAATTTTATATTGAGTAGGTTAAGTAGGGAGTTTTCGATTAATCGCAGGTTCATCAAGCAGCCCTGCGATCTTTCATGCCAATCCTCACGTCATATCGAATGCAGGCAATTACATACATTCACTCATAAATTCGGGCTTTTATCAGTACGTCTATGTTAAGAAAATCGTCCGTGGCATCCCTTGATTGGACGGAGTAAATCTCATATTGCTGTCAAGTACCAAACCTTATAATCCTGTCTTTGCATTTACATTTTTCCTTTCCTATTTCCTCCTTCTCGGGCTGGATTCTTTTGTTCGAGATGTCGTTGTCATCGTCCTGTTTTTTTTTTTGGTTTTTATTTTTTAAATTTAAAATTCTCTCCGATTTTTTTGGTTACTCAGCGTCATGATACGATCTTCTCATATGCTCAACAAGATTGGCAAAGTTTTTATCCTTTTTTGTGCGCTCGTTCCTGCGACAAAATAAGACGGGGAATGATATTTCTGTAGGTGATGTTGCTGCTTTTTCTGCTGCTGCTTCTTGTTTGTCATGGTGTCCTTCTGCTGAATGAACACATGAAATCCTTTTCATGGAATTTAAATAATTTACTTTCCCAAGGAGGATTCCAAGAGAAGAGGCAAGCACAAGCAAAGAATGAAAAGGATAAGAGAGCTCGTGAAGAGGAAGCGCATCCATGTTGAAGGAAAAGATATTTCAAGGGAATAGAGACGAAAAAGTGTAGAAAAACTACACCAACGTCTTTTTTTGTGAAACACACGTCGAAAATCGGCAGTGGGTAGTTGGTGTGGTGAAAGTTGTAGTGCTCAAGGTATACCTAGAAGTTGAAGGTGGCACCTTACATCACATTCGCGCACACATGACATTACCTTGGCTTGTAAATTAAACGGCACATTTACAAAAAATGACTGTGTAGGGTAGGATGGGGGAGGAGAAAATAAAATCTCATAAATTCACGAAATGAAGACCTCGTTGTAGTTACAAGAATCTCATGCTGTCTGCATGTGTGGGAGGAATGCAATTTTGAGAGAAATCTGTAGAGAAGAATGAACTAAGACGTAATGCATGAAGGGACAAATGTAATGAAATTGATGGAATCCTTGAAGGGAGTAGGATTTCATTTCTAAATGATATCTCGACTGCATGATGAATGCGAAATGAACGGATGATGGGCTTAGGTTTTGTATGTACGTTTAGGTAATGTGATTAAACGAGTGAGGTAGGTACTACGGCAGAAATCGTTTGGTGAGAAAACTTTGTGAGGATGAGACCTAAACATCATATTAAAAGCCATATTATTCCTCCGCTATAGAGCCTTTTAGTCACTTAGGTCGTTAATGCACTGAACTCCTGTGTTAGAAGTCGAAAACTACACTTATCCAGCACATACTGTGACACTTCTTAATTGGCATGATGGTGTTACGGTTGAAGGTTTGAAGTGCTCCTGGCAAATTCCAATGGAGCACTGGTGGTAAAAAAGCTATAGAACAAGGTGAGATAGGAGATATTATCGACGTAATGTCAAAAATGTCGATTGACTGTGTAAGACTGGTAGGTATCACCTATGAATTTGATAGCACCGTTCTGAATCTTATAAGTACAAACACGTCTTAAGGGCATCTAATCAAATCTGGGCATTGTACCCTAATTTTGGGTGGATGAAGGAATATATATAATATTAATGCCAGATCAGAGGGGTTGTACTACTTCTTGCATCGTTTCAGCGAAACCTAGATATTTCGTACCATTTTTGGCGACATCATAGGTGTGGCCATTTTCACATAAGTTGTCATTGGCATGCATGCCGAGGATGGAAGGTTTTTTTTGTTTCTTTGATGCATGTTCCATTTATGGATAATGTCCGGGCTTGTCAATTTCTCTTTAACGACAGCAGGTAGCGATGTGAAGGCTTTAAATTCCACTCTGTTAGATGTGCCTTATTTAGTGACGCTGGTTATATTGAAATTTAATGAACGTAGCATACAATGCCGTTTCCCAGGCGAATAACAGCGACGTTAGCCCGGAAAAACGTAGAGAAAACTGTCATATAAATACTAACTTAAGGTGGCGCTATAGTCCGTGGTTACCTGAGCCTCAGGCAATAGGCAATTTCAGTCAACTCGATCCTTTGCTAGCTGACTCCAGTTACGCAAGCTACGTTGGTTGCGGTCCTCTTGCCCTTAAATCGCGGTCTTACTCTATTGCACTGTCCAACGGGGGCGGATTCGAAGACTATTCGCACTAGATCGTTAGTGTCCATTCGCTTTACATGGCCCAGCTATTTCAGTTGTTGGCCCTTCACTCTTTTGGCTAAGTCGTTTCTTAAAGCAGCCAAGAGCACACTCATCCATTTTTGATAATGTCCATGCCTCTGCGCCATAGAGCAGGACTGGGATTATTAAGGTCTTACATAACGTCATTTTTGTTATTCAAGAGGGGCCTTAGCTAGTGATTGGCAATAGTTGTTTTCCGCTTGATGTTAGCGCTGGTGTTGTTGTCTGAATTGAAAGTGGAGCCTAGGTGGACAAAGTCCTAAACTACCTAAAAGTTATATCCACCGAGGGTGATATTTGGTCAATGGTGGATTTTCCTGGCCTGAAGCCACACTGATATAGACCTATCAGATTGTTGACGAACATCTTCAGGCGTTCACACAATAAGGCAAGATAACATCTTGTATGCGATGTTACGGAGACTGATGCCTCTGCATTTGACGCAGTTCAGAGGGTCTCACTTCTTGAGGATCGAACAAACAATGCTGAGGTTCCATTCATCGGGCATACTTCGTCCGACCATATTTTACAGATGAGTTGGTGTCTGCTCCTTACCAAGTCATCGCCTGCCGCTTTGCAGAGTTCGGCAGTCAAGCCGTCCGCTCCAGCAGCTTTGTTGGACTTCAGCTTCGATACAGCTATCTTCACTTCATCCAGGTAGGGTGGACAGAATTGTTGGTCATCATCGTCCAAGTTGATAGGTTGATTCTGCCTGACAGCGGTATTTGGTTCGTCGTCGCCGTTTTACAGTCTGCAGAAATGGTCTTTCCAATTCCTTTGCATCGACTGTGATTCTACTACGATGTTCCCTTGTTCATCTCTACAGCCTTCGGTTGGGGGATTGTTTCCGCGGCATGTTATTTTTACCTTTTGGTAAAACTTCCGAACCTCATTCCTGGAGTAGCATCTCTTAATTTCCTCGATCGCGCGCTTCTCATGCTCTTTTTTCTTCCTCCTGAGAAGCCGGTGTTCGTCTCTCTTCTTCCGCTCATAGAGCTCATGAGCAGCTCTGGTCTTTCTAAGCAGCGCCGCGTTATATGCATCTTGCTTAGCTGCATGTGCTTGCCGGCATTCATCATCGAACCAGGGGTTTCGTTGTGGTGGACGAGTGAAACCCAGCACATAAGAAGCGGCATCTCTGATGGCGTTTTGGCAGTGTTTCCAATGGTCTTCGATGCTTGATGCTGGCGGTATTGGACCTCTTAAAAGATTAAGAGACACTCGATCGGAAAAGGACTTGGCGATCTCTTGCGATTGTAGCCGTCTGACGTCGAATTTTCTCACAGCATTAGTTTGTCTTGGCGTAGATTGGGATATCCGCAACCGTACCTTGGCTACAACAAGGTAATGGTCCGAGTCGATGTTGGCTCCTCGGAACGTACGGACATCCATAATACTAGAGGAGTGTCTTACGTCCATCGCAATGTGATCAATCTGGCTGACTGTTGATTGATCAGGAGTTCTCCAAGTCCCCTTGTGAGATGTCGATATATTTTCCGATTGTTCCACCAAAGATACCCTCTCTTCCTAGCTTTGCATTACAATCACCGAGAACAATTTTAATGCCATAGCTAGGGCATTGCTCGTAGGTCTTGTTAAGGAGCTCGTAGAAGGCATCCTTGGTGTCGTCATCTTTCTCCTCTCTGGGAGCATGCGCGCATATAAAGCTAATGTTGGGGAATTAAGCCTTAATGTGGATTGCTGCGAAACGCTCGCTCACATGCCGGAAGCTGAGGACTTCTTGTCTTAGTCTGCCTCCGACAACAAATCCGCATCCAAATAAGCGCTGCTTTTGCCGTCGATAACAATTGCCGTAATAGATATCGCAGTATTTCATCTTCTTTCTGTCCGGCCCATCCCATCGCATTTCTTGAATGGCGGTTATGTCTGCTTTGCAGCAGTCTAGGGCCTCCGCTAGTTGCTCTGCTGCGCGTGGTCTATTAAGGGATCTAACATTCCACGTGCATATCCGAAGCTCATTGTCCTTAAATCGTTTGCGTGGGTTGTCAACAGTAGAACCGTCCATATCCGAGGCTTGTTGATGCTTTGCAACTAATGTTTAAATAGCCGGGCTGTTACCCCGGGGGCACAACCCCCAACTTGAAGGACCAGTTCCATTTTGAATGCCCCTAGGACGAGGGGTTGGTTACACCGAAGCCAGTTAACCGTTCCGGGATGTGACCACTGCCCTTGGTCCATATAGGGCTCGTCCGCCACCATCTCTTTTCCAAGAGACAAGTTTGTTTTTATCATGGATGATACCCTCTAAGATGGAAATGCTATATCTTGGCGAGTGCGCATTTAACTCCGCTTATTCAATTTTGCGGCGCAGTCTCGCTGGTTCTTCAGCGTGTGTAAGCATGTTGCATAACAGTTTGCACAATTGATACTTGGAGGCTCTTGATTTTGGTATAAAGGACTGTTCATTAAAAATTCCGTGTGTATTAATTGCAAGGATAGCAGTGAAGATTCTGTATAGATAGATAGCTGGTCTATACTATTTTGTTCCGTTCCTGGATACCTGTTTCAAGTAAAAGCGCAACCATCGGTCCAGACATTGATTATATGGAAAAGCGGTTTATGTGCGATCAGATTCTTTGAATTACTCCATAGAGGCTGATTTGCTCCCTTTCAGTATTCTGGCCAGCATGCCAGTTTTACCGAATGCTTCAAGCTTCAAGCCTTGGTGCACACATTTGAAAATAAAGCAGAAAGAAACACTTCCAAGGTTCGAATAGGCCAGCGATTCATATTTAGATTTAATCTAATCGAATAGCCGTACTTGTTTTCCCTATTCTTGGGAGGATTATGGATAGAAAAGGCATCAACACAACCTCCAGTTCCCAGAGTTGACTGGTAACTCAAAAAGTTTAAGTTGGCAGAAGTTACAGTAGCTTGCCGCATGGATCACTTTGATTTAAGAGTTTTGTCTCTACGATAAAAGCCTATGCCTGAATGCAAAAATGTTAAGCTAGCTCTCACAGTTTGTCGACGTGGTGTTTACACTTGTCAACGTTGCCAACCTTTCCAATTTGAAGTGCCTTGAAAGTTACGATAATTGTCCCTGTCTTGTCTTGTGATTGTGCCTTTCGACATTTCAGGTTCCTCTTGGACCTTTTAACCTGAACTGAACTGCGAGTTCTGCTGGTAGCAGCACAAGTTGGGGGTCCCAACTTGCGGCTTCGGTGGAAAAATTAAGGATGGATTGCAGCTATTGCGAGTCTTGTGAGGTCACTCATTTATTGTTTAACCGATTAAGGTCTATTTTTGAGGTCTTTTGATCTTTGTTCGACATCTAACATGCCGGATTTTCTCTCCTTTGACTCTCAATAAATTAAACTCATAAATGTCATAGTTAATAAGCGAACATGTACAATATGAGCAAATCAAACCAAAACCACTTTCTGCTGCAATCACAGGACAATCTAGAACTCACAAACTCGGGCAATTTTTACGGTTTACAACCAGCTCATCCCATTCTGGAATTTAATGGGGCAACTACCCTCAATCCAGTTAAAGAACCAACCAACAACAGTACACCTGCACAACTACATTTTTTCTAATCTAGTTGAAATCGAATAAAGTATTTCATAAAACCGTCACATCTATGACAACCAGGACCAGCTATGTTCATATACTATCAAACGATGGTAGAAGATATTTTCTACACAAAGTTCTGCAATAACTTTTCATCTACGTTCAAGTATCCATACAATAACATACATTGCTTTAACAAGCAAGGTAATAACCAATGCAAGGATTATCATCAACTGAAGACCGTCTAGTAAGTGCTTCCCTGTGGAATCTTCACATATGTCCAGCTTTGAAGCGACACAGGACATACCTACATGAACCACTCTGATTAAATGGAGGGGCCGAAATTGTTCTCCCTTTTCATAGTTCTTCCTTGTGTGACAGCGCTTTTAACCTGAAAAATTGATTTCGAGATTAAATGTTGCAAGTACTCGTATTCACTGATGTCATACGTACGAGTAGACGTATAACATAAAAAGGATACTACCTTCGGATTAGGAAAAGATCGCAGCTGAGTAAGGACTTAACCTAATTAGTTAGTTGCATCTACAGGAATTTGGAATTATTGAGCTTTCCAATTCTATTAACGCGGTAATAGGATGATGGCAAGGTGATGACGATTATGGGGCTGTTGACGCCCAAACGACCGACGTTGATGATGATTACGACTTCCCCCAAGTTGAATGCACCCTGATGTGAGGCAGACAAATGCGCAGTTAATCAACGTTAAGCAGGGCAAAGCATTTCTGCCACTTCCCTAATTGGATGGGAATATACGTCTATTTCATTTTTAATCCTCACCTTTGCTTGTTCAACCAGAGGATTTTCCTGTTGTTGCTGTTGTTGATGATGTTGACTTTGAATTCGAAAAGTCTCTAGATGTCATACTCGGTATACGAGTAGATACAGATAGAGATAGATACTCGTACTAATGCATACAAATGCAAATAATTTTTTTCTGTTTTTTTTTCTCTTGCACCGAGACAGGGAGTTGAAATGCTAAACGAACCAAGGATAGGTGAGATCACAACTCTGGGGAAATTACTTTGATTTCCGGTTCATGGCATAGGGTGTTGCTGCAGCTACCATTTTAATCGAATCAGGATTGTACTCAGAGCTGAGAGATACAGACAAGCACTTACGACCATGGGTAGGTGAATTCAATTCAAACCCTTAATCTGTTTGGAAACTCTTCATATCGAGGGCTGTAATGAGGACAGGTGAAATGCAGCAAATCAGATTAATTGGTGCGCGGTTAGATTGGGAAATAGGGAATTATAATAATCCAGCGATTAGATGATTAGTGATACTAGTAGTTGGGAGGTAAATATCGGGTAATGATTGTAGGAAGCCTCGGTTTGTTGAAGATTCAAGATCCAATTAGTAGTTTTAGTTCCATTGCACTATCGAAGTGTGCAGATGTGATTCAACTAGTAGAAAAGTTCAACAGATGAAAAATTCAATGATTAATGGTGCTAGGTCTCTGCGTTATTGGGTGCTGTTATAGGTGCCTTGAAATGAGGAATAGCCTATATCCTGATTACATCTACCATCTTCTACTCTTCAAATCCAATTCAGATGCGCTCTTATATTTGAATATAAAGCTGACCTGGATTCATTTAGCGAAAAGTTTACATGCAGTAACTTACGAGCTCTATTGGAGAATGTCTTGAGCACAATCTTTATCCCTTGATGATAGAGTTTCCAATGTCGGCATGTACTGCAGGCTTGAATCCCTTTCTCAGCTATGCAAATAACCTATTAAAGACAAAGCCGGTACCCAATTAGGTTCCTGATGTCGTCCCGGCTAAGACTCATATATCTATTGGCATTTTTGTTAAAGGGTAGGATGGGTCGTTTGGCATGTTTTAGACCTGTGGCCTATTTCACCAACTTACAAATTGTAATTTACAAGCACTTTTTCAACAAATTTTTAGAATTTGAAATCGATTTATTCTGTTTTACAAAATATTTGTGCTACAAAATTGTAGTTGTAGTTTACTAAGGGAAATTTGTAGAAATTTCATTATTTCCGTTTCACTAAAAGTTAATTTTCTTTGTTGCAAACAAGTACAAATTTGTTAAAATTCTTTTTTTTTTTTTAAGTTTTTGTTTAATGAAATCAACGAATTTTACTAATTTGTTCAGTTCATTTTCTTACAATAGAAAGATTGTGTGCAGATTGAATTAACAATTTGTTAGGCACTTCAAGCCTAAAAATGTCCTTACGTCGAAGGCATATTAGCACAGATAGTGATATAAGTGAAGATTTTTTGCTTAACAGACCAAGAAAAATATATCGTCCGCGAATTAACTATGAAATTTCAGATTCTGTTGTTTTCAACGAAAAGTTTCGGTTACAACGTGTTAAGGCAGAGGAGATAATAAGACAAATTGGACCTAGGATTGCAAATGAGTCTTGCAAAAACTTTTCACTGACACCGACATAGCGATTTCTTACAGCAACCTTGGAAATGGTGGACAATATCACGGGATCGCAGACATGTACGGTATATCTAGATCTACGATATGCAGAGCTGTCCATCGTGTTTGTTCAGCCATTGTTGATGCTTTCTTTGAAAATACTGTGCGTTGGCCAGAAGAAACCGAAAGCATTCGTGAACGGTTCTTTAATATTGCAGGTAAATATTGTACAATCTACCTTAAAAATCCATGTACTTGAGATTATGATTATTATTTTCTTAAGGTATGCCATTTGTTTATGGATGTATCGATGGAACGCTAATCAAAATTGATTCATCTAAGGAGTTTGAATCAGCATATGTAGATAGACATGGAAATCACTCAATTAATTGTATGTTGGTTTGCGGTCCCGACTATACATTTTATAATGCATGCGTTAATTGGTCCGGTTGTGTTCACGATGCGCGAGTACTCCGAAGAAGACCGTTATTTTCAACAATTGAAAACAGATTCCGGTCTTTTCCGCACTGCATTTTACTTGGGGATACGGGATATCCATTAAAAGATTGGCTGATGAAACCTGTCACAAGAACGTCATCTCCAGCAATCGATCGCTATAATAGAGCCCATAAATCAATGCGAAGGATCAAAGAGAATGCGATCGGTATTTTAAAAATACAATTACCTTACCTCAACCATTTGAGAGTTCAACCAAGAAGGGCAATTCAAATTCTAAAGTGCTGCATAATTTTGATGAACATATTGCGAAAAGATGAAACAAATGACATCAATGAATTGCCAACAAGCGATGAAGTTGAAGAAGAAAACCTATATGATAACTTTGACAACTTAGACGGCGAAAACACATTGAGTTATATTTTGAACTATTTTTCTTGAAACTAAAAAAAAAAAAAAACAACTCGTAGCTTCAAAAACATAAATACATACCATATATTCATTTTAGAGATATTTTTGTACACTTTTTTTGTTAAAAATTAAAAAAAATTTGACTTACTTTAAAGACATAAATATACCAATTCTTATCATTTTCCTCTTGCACACATAATAGGATAATTATTCAAAAATTATGAAATCCAAAAATGTTCTCACTTTCATTTTCTCTGCACGCGTGACTCTTTAAAATTGGGTATTCTTTGACGATGTCTATGGTGAAGTGACTTCGTGGTACCCCCATTTGCTTTTCTTTTTTAAGAGCATCGAACTGAAGATTATAAATCTCCAGCTCAAACCTTCTTTTCCTAAGAGAGACAATTTGTCAGATCTTTGCCATATTGTTGTTGCGTTTTTAACATAAGTTACGAATCATCAACAAGCCTCGGATATGGACGGATCTACTGTTGACAACCCACGCAAACGATTAAAGGACAATTAGCTTCGGATATGCACGTGGAATGTTAGATCCCTTAATAGACCACGTGCAGCCGAGCAACTAGCGGAGGCCCTAGACTGCTGCAAAGCAGACATAACCGCCATTCAAGAAATGCGATGGGATGGGCCGGACAAAAAGAAGAAGAAAAACTGCAATATCTACTACAGCAATTGCTATCGACAGCGAAAGCAGCGCTTATTTGAATGGGGATTAGTTTCCGGAGGCAGACTAAGACAAGAAATCCTCAGCTTCCGGCATGTGAGCGAGCGCTTCGTAGCAATCCGCATCAAGGCTAAATTCGCCAACATTAGCCTTATACGCGCGCATGCCCCCACAGAGGAGGAAGATGACGACACCAAGGACGCCTTCTACGAGCTCCTTAACAAAACCTACGACCAATGCCCTAGCTATGACATTAAAATTGTCCTCGGTGATTGCGCCAAATACAGAGGCATCAGTCTCTTTAATATCGCATATAAGATCTTATCCGCCGTATTGTGTGAACGCCTGAAGCCGTTCGTCAACAATCTGATAGGTCCATATCAGTGTGGTTTCAGGCCAGGAAAGTCCACCATCGACCAGATATTCACACTACGGCAGATCTTGGAGAAGATCCATGAGCTTCAGATCGATACCCACCACTTATTCATCGATTTTAAGGCCGTGTATGACAGCATCTATAGAGACGAGCTATACAGAGCAATAGTTTTGGCATCCCTGCCAAACTCGTCCGTCTGTGCAGGATGACGATGGAGAATGCACGCTTTTCCATCAAGGTCGGTAAAGATCTCACCAAGACCTTTGATGCCCAGAAAGGGTTTAGACAAGGCGATGCGCTGTCATGCGATTTTTTCAACATCGTACTTGAAAGAATAGTGCAAAACTTAGGAGCAAGCACAAGAAGCACTATCTTTTAAAAGTCCGTCCAACTACTCGCATACGCCAAAGATATTGACATAATCGGGAGAAAGCAGCGTGATGTCAGTAGTGCTTTCGCGATTATTGAGACGGAAGCGGCGAAAATGGGTTTAGCGGTCAATGATGGCAAGACCAAGTATATGCTGTCAAGCAAAAAGGACAACCAACACCGACGTCTCGGACAGAACGTCACCTTAGACAGATATAACTTTGAGGTAGTTAAGAACTTTGTCTTCCTAGGCTCTGCTATAAGAACAGACAACGACACCAGCGCTGAGATCAAACGAAGAATAACTCTTGCCAACCGCTGTTTCTTTGGGTTAAGAAGGCAATTGAGTAGCAAAGCCCTCTCTCGGACAACAAAAGTCACCCTTTATAAGACTTTAATAATCCCGGTCCTGCTCTATTGCGCAGAGGCATGGACATTATCAAAAATGGATGAGGGTGTTCTTGCTTGCTTCGAGAGAAAAATTCTTCGGGCGATCTTCGGTCCCGTCTGAATTGACTGTGAGTGGAGGAGGAGATACAACGACGAAGTGTACGGACTGTACAGCGACATGGACCTCGCCATAAGAGTGAGGATCCAAAGACTGAGATGGCTGGGTCATGTAGAGCGCATCGACACCAATGCTCCGGTCCGAAAAGTCTTCGAATCCGCTCCAGGTCCACCCCGGAGTGTAGCGCCACCTAAAGTAAGTAAGTAATCAAACTAAAAAATCAAGCATGTAATTTCTTGACTTACGTCTTCTCGTTTTCATCTTCGTTGCTTCGGGTTTGCTCATCTTCAATTCATTCGACAGTAGACGAATCTTTGCCTAAAATATCGATTATGATATTGTCTAGATCCGTCAATTTCGACTGCGGGCCACCAGCTGCCCCTGTTTTTTTTACTGTTATTGACTTTGGCTTTAAAAATAATAATAAGCAACGTTTACAGGGTGAATTTCATAAGATGCAACAAAAGGCTGAGGCAGAAATTGCATTGGAGGGTGGATAACAAATTTTAAAAATCAACAAAAACACGTACAGTGAAGTGTTTTTTGAAAGATAATATTCAGTTCTTAAATACTCGTAAGTTTATAAAATCAAGTTCTTTCGATATTTAAAAAAAAATCGACTTTGAAATTTCATTTCTCAAAAACTATTTATTAAATGAATTAATTTAAGAATTACGAGTAAATTGAATTGAATACTTACCTATTATCTTCCAAAAATTACTGCGAATTACCCACGAAATGAAAATGAATGAGTAGTAAAATATTTTAAACTCTTTAACGTCTGAAGATATTTTAAATAACAAAGATTGGAAATACATTCGAGACTTTGCGTGGTAAAATTTGAAGCGGGGAACCTTGGTAAGAACGCTACGTATATATTATATACTAAAAAAGCGTTTTAAAACTGTTACTATTACACATTTAAAGGCAAGAATTGATATTCTTAAGCGTGCTCCAAACGGAAGGCGGCAACAACAACTGACGAAAAAGATATTATTTCCCTCAAGAAAAAGAGACTTCATTTGGAAATTTATAACTTGCAAGTGGTTGCACGGAAATAAAATTGATTCAGGGCTATCAGTAAGTCGCCTAACTGCAGAACTGGAGAAGACACCGTTTATTCAGACTCAGAATCCTCAAAATTATAAATCTGTAGAAAAACCAAAAAACTTTAGTTTTTATTAAAAAAATATATTTTATTTACTATCTTGCTGTTTTATTAAATTTCTACGAAAAATGACCTAGAAAGTATTATAAGTTAGCTTGGCCAATCAAATTATCCTCATTTTTATTTGGGTACTCTAAGGTTTATTCCTCTTCAGTCGTGGACATCTCAAAATAGTTAGCTGTTGGTTGTCGTGAAATGTAAGTCAGGACAAAGCAAATATTTTATGACAGTAACTGCTTTTATAGGTTGCAATCGTAAGTGCTTTAGGCATGGAAATTTCTGCTTCAAAATCCCAATAGCGTTTTCTATTATTGTTCGAGTTGATATATGTGCTCTATTGTATCGATCAATTTCGGAAGTTGAATTTCTTAAAATTGGTGTAATTAACCAATCCAAGCCAGTGAAAAGCTCTAAGAAACTGCTGCCTAGGTGTTAATGCAAAGTTTTTTTTTCCAGTCGTGTGGTCTATTTGAGGTCCAATAATTGCAATTATTTCCTTTGCCTTTTATCGACTAAGACGAAATTTTTCATTAGAATTGAATAACTCCGAAATGGCAAAGATTATTTGCTGTTTTTTTAAATTAAAACATAATCGTTACTTTCGCTTTCGCTTCGTCGAAAAGACATTTTTTCGGTTACTTTTAATTTAAAACATAACTTGTAGGTGAAATTACACATCAACTATCACTTCTTAAATATTGCCACATACCGAACAAAATTTGTAAATTCCTTTTCCTTGGTGAAACGTAAACTCACAAATATGTGAAATTTTCACAAATTCGCAATTGTAAATTACAACTACAAATAACTTTTGGTGAAACGTAAAGCGAAGTATTTCTACAAATTTCGCTTTGTAAAATACAAGTTCAAATTTCGAATACCCAAAGTTTGGTGAAACAACATAAATGAAAAAAAAAACCACAAACTTTGTCAAAAAGTGCTTGTAAGTACAACTTTGTAAGTTGGTGAAATAGGCCACTGGAGTCATCTCCCCGTACGAGATGAATTTTGAGTGCTCCCAGCATTTTATGGCTAGATTTATTGCGGTTTCAGAGGTGCAGCAAAAGTATTTAAGTCCGTTCAAAGGGGTCCATGATCCTTTTCCGGCCAGTTCGTCGGCCTTTTCAATGCAATGCTATCAATACTCTCATGCCTGGGAACCCACTATAGTTTGGTCTGGTTCCTTGAGCTAAAATTTTGGAGGGTTTTGAAGCAGTACATGACTGAATTCAAGTCAACGATGTGCGAACTACGGGCATTTATAGCTGCTTTACTATCCCTGAATACAGAGATGTTTGCGCCTTTGATAGCGGTGTTGTAGATAAGTTTTGTGCATTCTTGAATGTCGTGTAGTTCAGCTTGAAATATACTAGGACTTGTATTTGGTCCGAGTATACGAGCTACCACTACTTAAGCAGAGCTCCTTTTGTCGATTTGCCTTTCTGATACGCGTATTGCCATGGGTGCAGAGGCGTGCTATGCTTTACTTAAATGCCAATTGCAAGAAAGTGATCAGATGGAGTTATTAGGGCGGATAAGTCGACAAAAAGTTTTAAGTTAGATGTCTTACCAATTGATCCTTTTATTTTGTTGCCATATGCTCTTCATCATTTTTTAAATGGATGGCTTCTTTACTGAAAGGCTTTATTATAGTGTTTGTTTAAGATGAGCCGTGTAAGCAAGTTTTTAAGCACTTCCGGTGTTCCACAAGGCAGCCCCCTAGGCTTCTTCTTCTTCTCACCTGCACCATCAACGATCTGGATGGGTAATTCCTTCTTACTGCATGTTGATGATTCGACCTTTTGCAAATCCAGCTTTACCACAAGTAAACCTAACTTTTTCAACATAACCTCGATAAATTTAACCTATCCAATAAAAAGAAAAAATTTATAAAGGTTGGATTTTTTTGAAAGTCCTTCCTTTGAGAGGGTTAACGCAAGGTCCTTCGACTGGTTTTGGGTCTAATTTGCGTTTACAGGCTTTGGAGGAGGATATACAACATTGACACCGATTAAGTAGGAAAAGTGTTCGCCAGTTGCCTGAGACAGCTGAGTAATGATTTCAATAAAGATTCCTTTCGGGTGAACAACGGAATAGAGAAGACCCCATCTCCAGCTGAGCGCGCAAATGAAAGGAGGCCTCAACCATCTTTGAAGGCCCAACTGAAAGTAGTTCGTCAAAGACCAAGCTAACTGGAGAAGATTGGTTAAGGCTTAACTCTAGCTCAGACTCTAGAACCATCAAGATAAAATATAAGAGATTGTGACAAATACGTACGGTACCAAAGATCACTTTGTTTAAACGGACAACGATATGAGGTATAGAGTAGAACCAGGCATGCTCCGGAAAGCCCCATTCTGTCAAAACACACAGTATTTTGGAGTCTGGTAAAAGCCACAAAGCTTGTTTGACTAGACTACCGAAATAAAGGAAATTATCGTATCACAATAAGAGGCGTATGAGATCCAAAAGATCGTGCGAAAAGTCCCATATTTTGTCTGAAAATTTATAGCTTCAGTAGGCCGACAGCACCTTGGAGGTTTCCCACTTGACAAAGTTAATACAAAGAAGTATTTTATTAACAACCAAAATATTAAGCTTCATTGGAAAAATATATGGTGATGTCTTCAAAGTATAGTTGCGGCATCTACATATACCTAAGTGTACACAATCGCTTCCACTTGGCATCTCCATCTCACTCGATTTGTTGTAGTTATCTTTACACTGTTCCCAGTGAGGTAAAGTTTTCCAAGTTCCAGGAGTATCGATCGTCTTCAGGTGTTCTTGGGACGGCCTCTGGATCTTTTGCCTTAAGGGTTCCACTCTAACGCCATTCTGGTCATCCTGATGGTATGTCCGATCCATTTCCATTTGCGTCTCTTGACCTGTTTCGCAATTGGTTCCTCTCTTGTCATTTCCATCAGATCCACGTTGCTGATGATGTTTGCCCAGAATATTCGACATATGGTACGGATACATTTGTTGATTGTTGATACCTGAAGTCTCTGTATGATATTGTTGGAAAACAACCAAGTTTCGCTGCCATATATCAGTACCGACTTGACACATGAGTTGAATATTCTGAGCTTCGTGTCTCTGGAAATCTGGGAACTCCTTCATATAGGTCGTAATTGGCCGAATGCTACTCTTGCTTTTCGAAGTCTGTTATCAACATCTGCTCTTGCGCCGCCGTCTGTTGTTATTATACTACCTAGATAGCAGAAGCTATCTACATATCCGATGTCTCCTCTGTTGCAGGTGTTGATTCTCATGGCCTTAGTCTTCTGGATATTTATCTCCAATCCAGCGCATCGTGCTAATCTTGCGAGGTGTTCTAATTTAGCTTGGATGTCACTGAGCTTGGGTGATAGAAGACAAATATCGTCTTCATAGTCTAAGTCTTCGAGTTGTCGTGTAAACTCCATGTTATTCCATGTTTCTGCGCGCAGACTTCTCTCATAATTTCATCCAGAACAATTGTGAACAATTGAGGTGAGAGTGGACAGCCTTGCTCTACTCCTGTATTTGTAGTGAAAGAGTCACTGATGATTCCATTATGTAGCACCGCGAGATCCGAATCTTCGTACATTACCCCGATGATGTTAATTATTTTTGGGGGTATTCCTTTCTTACTTAGTGCTCTCCATATTGCAACCATTTTGATGGTGTTAAAGGCCTTCTAAAACTCTATGAACAGCAGGTATAGAGGTGAACGCCATTCTATAGACTGCTCAACTATTATGCGCAGAGTATTGGCTTGGTCTACGCAGCTTCTATGCGGGCGGAAGCCACCCTGTTCATCTCGTAGATTTCCTTCGACTTTGTTTTGAAGTCTCCCTTGAATGATTGTTGCCAGTATCTTGTATATGGAGTAAGGTAGAGTTATTCCTCTCCAGTTGCTGGGGTCTCTCAGGTCGCCCTTCTTTAGTAACTTCACGATTGTGCCCACTACTTTGTTACACTTCATTTTCATTATAGCCTCCCTTATCTCATTGACACTGGGTGCTTCACACGATATTCTTAAGTTGTTGTTGGTGTCGCCGTTTGTTTCATCTTCATACCTTATTTCGTTGTTGTCATCTACGGTATTGCTAATTCCTTCGAAATATTCCCTCCATCTTTGAGTTTGGGTATCTATGTTATGTTCGCAAGTAGCACACCGTTGCAATTTTTGGTTCCTTTTTAAAATGTCTACCGCCATGGCTAATTTTTTCAGGAACCGTACATAAGAAGCCCATACCATCTCATATTGCCAACACGTATTTGCTGTAGAAGGAATCAGTAACCAAGGTCCTGTTTAACAGCACTGCTTAAATCAACAAAACTTAGTGTCATGGTGTCAAAGGATTTGTTCTCAAAAAAACATCCGAATGTCGATGAATGTGTCCAGTGCTTACTCCGCGTTGTGCTTCAATTCTGCCGACTAGATTTTTTAGTGCAGTCTGATAACAATCTCTGCATTGGTAAGCAGTTATGAGCACATGTAGATAGGCCATTCTTTTCAGGGTTTCCAACATGAAGAAAGTCAGAAAGTCAGAAAGTCAGAGGGTAGGGCTTATAGGTCTCAATTTGTCGAAAGCATGACAAATTGTTTAGAGTTGAGTCGAAGGATTGACTGATTTTCGAGATCTCCTTAAGAATTTGTTCAAATGGTGTTCCATTGATTCTCCCCTCATCCGATTCTGAATTCGGTGTAGCTATGATCTGATATGAAAATCTCAATACATTTCAGTCGCGATTATCGACTTAGCGCCCTTTCTTGATAGCCTGTTTTACATTCGTAATTTCTGATTTGTTTTGATATTTTCCCTCTCCTTTGTAGAACTTTTCTTCCTTTACTGTTACCACACATTGGAGTGCAAGAAATTATGGCACAGAGATAAAATATCAGCTTAATATTTAGTGACCATATAGAAACGATAGGAAAAAATTAAATTGAACAACAACGGTATGAGATATAAATATTATTCTGGCCTTATCCATGCCCATTATGTGCGGAATAGCACATAATCCAAATGCCTGCCTCGGGTTCGCTGACAGTGTTTCAAGCGATCGGTCCAATATGTGTGGCACTAGTCCGCTTGTTAGCGTAGTTTAAGGACTTGACGTAGCCCCAGAGAAATTAATCGAGTGGTGTCGAATCGAATGATCGCGGCGGACAATTGATGAACTCTCTCCGTGAGATGACCCAGTCGCCAAATTTCTCCTTCATAACTTCGAGCGCTGGGTCGTTTTTATAGCATATAGCGTCGCCTTGTTGAAACCACAGTTCAAATAAATTGACTTTTTCGAACTCTGACTATAGAAAGTCGGTTAACATCGGTCTATATCCGAAACCATTGACATCAACGGTGTCTCCTTCGTTAATTTGAATTAGAGAACTCACGGCATTGCCTATGGTCGTCTGGCTTCAATTCTTGCAACAGCACAAACTTATATGGATGTAGGCCCAAATCCAACCGCAAAATAGGCCGCGTTAACTCTGGCGATGCCCCATTCAGCTGATTGGTCACAAATCGACATTTCTGAATCTTATTCGATACTAACCGCTGCGGCGGCTATGTTTATTTTATTTCGAACCAATCTCTGTCCGGTTGGTGGCTAAATATCCAAAAGAGTATACTTACTCTCAAATTTTTCCAGGGTGTCGATGAATTGCCTGCACATTGAAGCCATGATGACGACCGACCTCACGCCGAAATTCACGTTACGTATTTACAACTGACCCGGAATTTCGATAATATTTTTGAATACATTCCTCACGTTCGGCAAGCGTAAAACACTGCATAATGAAATTACAAACCTTACTGAATAGTTTGACAACTGAATGTTCTTCTTCTTATCCTTTTATTAACTCTTTTATTCGTTATACGAACTTATGCGTAACGAGTTTCCAATTTTTACTGCATCGCTGCTGCTCCGCTTATGCGGTTGGCTAATGTCGCAGACCGCAGAACGCGTCTACATAATGCTCGGTCCTGGATCGCTTCAGTGGTTAGCCCCAGGCGTTGTTGCGCATTTGCCATCTGAGAAATCCAAGAATTCTTTTTCCGACCTCGTTATCTTACAGTTGGAGCGAGCGTAGTTGATAGTGCCTTTTTAACCGGATTTTTCGCAGATCTTCTTTGAACGTGGCAATACCAGCTTATTCTATTCGCCTCAAGCTGTTCGGTTACAGAATTCTTTATATGCAGACTTCCCCGTATACGCGTAGATCTGCTGCCGTCATTTTGTTTTTAAACGCTTCGTACATTGTCCAGCTTTAATTTAAGTGGAAACTTTCGGTCGCAAAAGATTCCCGAATTTTCCCGCTATTTCATCCATCCCACACTCACTCTGTGGTTAACGTCGTCGTCACATTTCGCTTCCATGCTAACGATTATCCTAAGTACTTAAAGATAGTGCTTTTCGGAAGAACTATTCTGTTTAACATTATATCCGGAACAGGTCGCAACGGATGCGCAAATGGGCACGTCAAATGCTCCGTCTTTGAACGACTTATTTTAAGCCCGTTTCTCTCAAGCGTATTTTTCCATGAATCTAAGGCGTTCTTCAAATCTTCGACGTTATCGCTAAGTATCACTGCGTCGTCAGCAAAGAGAATTGGCGTTACATTTGCTTCGCGCATGCATTTGCCGAAGACGTTCGTTTAAGACTCTTTCGACGATTTTCATTGTGTGTGACATAAGCTTGATTGAACGGTAGTTGTTGCATTCTCGAGTGTCGCCTTTTCCTTTGCATAATGGAATCAAGAAGCTACTTCTCCATTGATTCAGCATAGGTTGTCCACATTTTAATTTATTTAAAAGTTTCGATAACCATTCGCTGCCGATTCCCTCTATCTTCGACCATAACTCTGATGGAATGCTGTCTGGTCCCGCTGCTTTCCCCCGCTTCATTTTTCCGATTACTATACTTATTTCTTCGATCCAGAAGTCCGAAGCTTCCTCCTCGAATAGAACAGCTGTCGGCACGATATCACGTGGAAACTGTTTGTTAAGCAACTCCTTGCAGTATTCAAGCCACCGGTCACAAATTTCCTTTTCATTTGTTAATAGGCGACCGTCTGCGTTTTTGATGTATTTCGGCGAGGTCATTTCCATCGAATTTTATCGCCTCTGAGCAGCGAGCTTAGAAATATTTGGCACTAAAGTATTGTACGACGTTTGAACTTCTTGTATGACTTGTCGTCTATCTGCCGATCGTGAGGATATTTGTTCCAGAGCCAGTCGAGCTTTTTCGATATCCATGCTCCGATCGCATTTTGACCACGCTTGAAATGCATTCTTCGATGCCCGTGTTTCCGGTGGTTCCTCTGTGAAAAATTCTGTAATGAACAGACGGTGTTGTCCTTAACACGGTTTCTCATCGAAATTTTGCAGAGGTGATAATCTATTTGCGTTTCGTGGCCTCCGCTGTTATAGGTGATAAGATGTCGTTGATGTTTAATAAACATTGTATTTAAGACGGTTAAGCCGTACGCCCTACACGCTACAAGGATGTTTTCGCCAGCTGACAACTGAATGTCATTGGTAAATTTAACAGCTTCTGAAACATGACAATTGGAAATACTACCATTGCTGTCTGGTCACGATTTACCTATCACGACAAAAATCCAAGAGCAAGTCCAAGGCGATGGCTTATCGTTCTCATTCGTGTTAAATTTGAGTTGTCTTACGTATCCTCGTTTCTTCTTGCGCAAATGTGATATTTTTATTTAAATCCGAAGCGAATCTATACTCGTATTTCATTTCAATAACATTATTCGTTGAATTTTGCTGATTACCGACAGGGGTATCTGCTCGTTGACATTGAACTATCACCATTGGCCATTGCAAATTTTTATTTTTGTTTCATTGTTTATCTGATTGTATTGACACCTCAACTATTAATCCAATGAATGTTATATGTATGTGTACATGATGGTTGTTTTAATTTAAATTTTTTTCCATTCATTTCACCCAACAAAAGCCATAACATCATGGGCAATTTAATTCAAAGTGTCGGATAAAAAAGGATTGAAATTCAATTTCGAAATTAAGCAGCCGTAAATTGATTGGAAAGGAGAGATCCTAATAAAATTACTCGACGGCTGCTATTGGATTTACTACAAATAATAGCACTAGAACTCGGTGTATGTATTCACAACCTTTACGATATTTAAAACTATACTGAAAGACTGCTATAGCAAATCATATGGATACTAATTAATTCGCCAAATTTTATATTCTGAATTCTACCACACTCCTAACAAAGGCAGTTTAGACCTCAAGAATTCAGCGCCATTTTCTAAAATGTCAATCATAGAGTTCACACGTTTCCACAAGAATGCCATAAGCTAAGTTAACATCAGAATATTGTACCATCAGGACGTTTAAAACGTTCATCTGTAAGGACTCCTTCTTAAGTTGTTTTTTTTTGTGATTACCCAAGGCCCAATTGCCGCATAATTGAAGCCTCATCAAAGTCAGAAAAGGCTTTTCTGATTTAAATCCAACAGTCAAATGGAATTATTTTCGAGGAGTTTTGGTTTAGTGACATTCAATTACGGACGTTCAGTGATTTTCGAAAAAAAGGCAGAGTAGTTCTTATGAAGAAACAACTTCTTCTCCTCCATATCCCTAGAGGCTTAGGGTTAGGAAGACCAAGACTTGTTGTGGGACTCAAATCCAGTTTGGATCTTTTGTACCGGTTTGTCAGAACTGTGTTTAGGCTACCAGCAGGGGAATCCCTTATTTCAGTGGTGTCATGTTGTACCCTGAAGAAGGTATTCCGTCTGATTATGTTTAAGGCTGGGCAGTCACATAAAATGTGTTTAGCTGTTGCGTCTTATTAAAGACAAAATCGGAACTCAGGAGAGTCGACTAGTCCTAGTTGTTGTTCTGAAACTTTTCTGGCCGGTTCGTCTGCTTTATCGTTACTACTCGTATCAATTCCCTCATACCCAGCAACCTACCATAGCTTGGTCTTGTTCCTTGAGCTGAGTTTTTCGAGGGTTCTGAAGCAGTACATGACTGATTTGAAGTCAATAATGTGCGAACTAAGGGCATTTATAGCTGCTTTACTATCCTTGAATACATGGGTGTTTGCGCCTTTGATAGCGGTGTTGTAGATAAGTTTAGCGCATTCTTGATTGCCTTGTAGTTCAGCTTGTCCGTGTATACCACCTACCACTTCTGTTTCTATTTTAAAACCATCCGTATACCACTTTATGCCATTGTGGCTGTTTCGTGGGTTATTGCTGATCCATGCTTCTTTGCTAGGAATCTCCACTAAAAATCCTTTGTAGAAGCATAATGTGTGTTAACGCACAGATCACGTCTAGTTTCGGTATTTCAGAGGGTAGAATCTTTAAATCTGAGTCTAGTTCTTCGGCTTGTACCATACTTGCTAAGCGGCGTAAGGCCACTTTACTGATTAGTAAATGTAGGGACGTTAAGCCTATTATTGCTTCTATAGCAGCTGTGGAGCAGCTCCGAAGACGTTGCATTATTTGAGCTTTGAAGTGGCTTTTTTTGCGAGGTTCTATTCCACTATACTACAGAAGTATATGTTATGATGGACCAGACCATCATTGTATAGATTCAGTTTGTAGACTGTGGCCCATAAAGCTTTGGGTGCCTTAGCTTAGATTTGGGGATAAGTACTACGTTTTCCTGCCTCCAAGTAGGTAGTATGTAGTCTCAGTTAAAGCTGAACCTAAATAATACTATTAGGGTAGGTACAAGAACGTCTAGTCCGTTTTGCAACAAAGTTGGGGAAGTACCGTCCGTACCTGGTGCCTTGTATGGTTCATATGAGCCCACTTCACCTTTTCCGGGCTGAAGAGTTTTCTGAATAAACTTTTGATTCCGCTGAGGTTTCTCGGTATTGAAAGGTCACTTGACTGTCCGTTAGACATATTAATACTAAAATGACCTGGGAAGGGTTGACGGCAGCAGGTCAGCTTGGGTTCGTAAATGTTCGCAATATCTTCTCCAATTCGTGAATTTGTTATCACATCGTACAGGCACGTGTTCGATGTTGCATCTTTTCTTGAATATACTATGCATATGGTTTCATCGGACACGTGCCAGCATTCCACGATGTTTTATTCAAAAGTAGAGAAGAGATCGAGGTCTAAAACTTCTGCTCTTATGCTATTTCTAAAAGTAGGTTAGACAACTTTAATTAATATTACAAGATTATTAGCGTATAAATATTCTAGGAGTGACATACCCCTTTTTTTTGTATCCCGGCTGCCCCAAATTTGATGATGACTTGCATCGTAGCCGAGGATCAGTTAAACTTACTGTGTCTAGCAAAACTGGTCAAGATCCTGTACTGAAGTAGGTGACATTTGTTCATTGTCTCCAGCAGAGTAGGCCGATGCGCATATAAAATTATGTATTGTTGGCCGATGTGGCGTTCTACTAGAATATCCACTAGGTCTCTGGTCTTGAATACTGGAATGAGAGAGAATTTAATATCTTTCGCGATAGATGGACCTGCCTTCGGTCTTAGATTACCCTTGGCAAAAATAAGCTCTCTGGTTTTACTACAAAATTTAAATCAAATATCTTACCATTGGTTGCCCATGTTTCTTGCATTAGTCAAGTGGTGATGTTCTCTTTGGCACATCGTTGACTACAGATGCAGGTTTGCCTGCAGCGCGTTTATGAGAGATGTCATTTTTCCGTGCTTACTCAGGGTTTCTTTCCCTGTGAGGTATTTTGGCACCTCGGTGTCTAAGGAGACCATGTTGTCTACCACGCGGACCTTTTATTGTGTATTCATGGAACCCCGGTCGTCAACCATGGTCCACGGGCACCTTTGGTCTTGTGTTGTTATGGCTAGTAGTGGTGCAGAGTGCTTCACTTGGTTTTCGGTCTGCATCTGGCAGCGCAGTCACCGATGTTGCTGTAATGAATGCTTCTGCCGCCATTGCAGTAGTACTGGTGCTGCCAGTTTTTGTGTCCGCACTATTGCTGCTACTGGTTTTGTTCGTCGAAAAACATAGCCCTTCTGACATTACCCACGAAAATAGGCTCATAGCAATATGCTTTGGACTAGAGCGAAATGTCATCAAAACTAGTACACCCGAATATGAAGGACCTGGAACGGTGGTCGGTGTCCCTTATAAAAACAAAAAAAAAAACAAAAGAACGACTAAAGCACACTAAAAGATCCATACTATCATAAATGGCGAGAAAACGTGGATTTGGACACTTCGAGTGATATATCTTTGGCATGAATAAAATGTCATGATTAGATAAAATATGCTATTTACCGTCATAGACGTTGTCAGAGGGCTTAAAGTGTGGAAAATATAGTCGAAAATGCACCTTTTGTATTCATCCTGGGCAACAACATGGTAACGGTGATGTTCGCAATGGTCAAATCACCTTAAAATTAGCTTATTAACGGTAGTGCAATTAGCAAGGGTGGAATATCCACCTCCAAGAAAGTCTCGAAGCTATGAGGGTGCCGCTATCCTCCCTCCGAAGCTACGAATTGGAAAGGGTAATAATGGCACAGCCTGAACGAAACTGAGTTCAAACACTGTGCTTCGTAGGAGATTAGCTTCATAAGGTTTTGAACGAAAATTGAGAAAGTTTTGACGAGTTCTTTCCGACAAAACCCAAAACTCGACATTGAAAAGTGGAAAATCCATTCTCAAAGTGAAGACAAGAATTGGAAAAACAAGACCCGCAGACAAAGCCCCCGGCGAGAATGATGAATCCAAATATGACTCCCGCGCCTATCTATATTGGAAGGGCTAATTTTCATCTTATTTTCAAATGAGTGCTGTCAAGACAAGACAACAGCAAAAAAGGCTTTTCCAAATTGGTCGAAACACTAGCTAAACAAGAAAGCTGAACAAAGTCTTGAAGGATCACTCAGATGATCTGCTAGCAAATACGTTAAACCGAAGCAGGTTTTCCCTATCCCATACTTGCTTCTTTCACTGAAGTTGATGATTTCAAATCGTCTGACACTAACAACATGCAATCAGTTATGCTACGAAAAATCACATTCATAGACCAAGTGACGACAACTCTGTAGAGAATCTTCTCTGCTAACAGACACATCGAACACCTGGCGAACAGTAAGATAAGCCCCTGAGCATTTTCGTCGACAATGGGGATGGTTTCGATAAGAAAACATTTGGCGGCACGTATAAAGTTGCACAGACGAATAACTAGTTTTGTGGATAAGAGCACTGGTGAATAGGATACCGCCTGAGGGTACTGACAGGGACCAAACCCTTTCAGTCGATCACCACCCTAAAATTGGGTTTCCGCTCTTCAGTTAGAATCTGAAATGCGGCGTCGTTTGTAGAACGAAAATTCTAGATTTCAAACCCTTTTAGGAAAACCGAAATCGAAATTATCGCAATGCTCACGAGAATGAGTTACATTGCGATAAATCGGTGTAGAGGACACAATACCCCTACCTGCATCTGTACTGTCTGCCAAGCTGCTTAAGGCCTTTCTAAATTATTTTAGGAACCAGTCAATGAGCTCAGCTGTTTGATTCCCAGATCCCAATGCGATTGCAGCAAACGAAATCACAGATGAACTTGTTAGTCATGAAGATAGTGTTTTAGAACTCGAAATGAAATTTAATTTAGATTTTGTGAGTCTTAGGGGTTCCAATGGTGGACTAAATATTGCTTCACGACGTGCTTAAAGATTAGAGACTTCCCTGCTGTCCGTAAGTAGTAACGATTGTACTCTGCTACTGGAAACATTCTAGAACACCACCCAAATATGTTGCACACAAGGGAGTATCTTTCGACGCTTGTTATGAGTATGATAACGACAATGCTTAGTGAGTAGCCAGCTTATGTTAGCTCCAAGCTACACATGATAGATACTGCTGTGTGCTAGTAGACTCTTTACAACTGAAGCGTGAGAGACTGCCTAATTTCCGTAAAGGGATCATTAAACTAGTACTACGGGCTAGTACTTTCTTCAAAACTCAGTTCCGACAGAAAACAACCCAAGTTGTTATGATTCTTATTACGAAGTAGTTGGTTGCCGCATCCCTGCTGCGAGAGAACTACGCAGTCTTACCCTGCTTTTCCTTCCAAGTCGGGGTTCCTATAAATTAAAAAAAAAAATCTCCATATTCCACCGATGAATTTTAAAATAAATTACATCGCCTATTGTTGTAAATTTGAAAAAGTCTTAAATTTGACAAACTCCGCTTCCGGATGCTTTCATATTCTGCGTTACAAAGTCAAAATATGCTTGGCATCACCTCGAAAAAAGAGGATTAAAAAAGACGAGTATTTAATTCTACAACAAAAAAGGATAATACCAAGAGTGCAGTACACCCCAAAACACAAGCTGATCCGCCTACAGCAAACTGCACCGTAAATAAAATTTTAAAAAATAACTTTTTCACCTCCACTTGCCACTCCACCCAACAGAATTTCTGGAAACATACATATCACAGCGAGGCGCACGTAGAAGGACTGATACGTAAAGCTTACAAACAGGAACAAACCAAAAAAAAAAGAGAAAAAGTTTAGAAACGCCAAAAGCAACAACGTCAACATAAAAATATGTCAAATATTTCACTTCGAGTGTTGCCTGCACAAAAGCGCCGTGGATACGGATGCACCTACCTACCACTAAGGCGCAAGATACAACATCGGTTGCAAAAACAGCAAAAAACTATGACAAATAGCTTAAGCGGATTTTTTTTTTGGTTTTTGGATCAGAGAATTTCAATTAAGGTAATAGCTCCCGAGGGTGGAGAGCAAATAAAAATAAGCGAGGCTGCGAACTGAAGTGACTTTAGAACTAGAGCGCAGCAAGACCCGAATGTGTCTTTTAATCTGAACAAAAGGGGAATAAAAAAACAGAGGGACCAAGTGTCTTTCCCCCTATATCTCTGTAATAAAATTTGAATTAGCAATACCACTTGTCCATTATCTTATTCGAAAATAACATCTTCCGGAATCGGAGTGCAATTCTTTCCCCGGGAAAGCAGAACACATGTCTTTTTATGCAGATCATACACGTCACTCCTCCAAGACATGGAAAAACTGTCACAGGAAAGATAATGACGTATGAGGAGCAGAACCAAGTGGACCTTTTGATCAAACAGAGTACAAAATGGTGTGACATGAAAGAAAATACAGAACAAGAAGGATGCAGCTAAAGGACCCAACTTCGGACTTCAAAGGATAGTAGAAACTTCGTTGATGATGCTGTTTTTGATTTTTTAAGGCTCAACACAGGATACGTCGAAAAGTGAGACATGAGTGCCTTGCTTTTCATATGTGCTTTCGGTCTTTATCCTTCTTGATTTGTGTACTTGTCGCTGTCTATTCATTGTAGATACGAGTATTTTTCCTTAATGGGACAAATAGGACATTTTGCAAAAAGGTTTAACTCTAGGATGTGATTGGTCTGAGAACTGACGGAGCATCCGTTTGTCAAGTTGTCTGACCCATTTTCAGAGGACAAGAGGAACGACTTTAAACTGACACATACGTTCTGCAAGAGACTGGATATCTACGCATAAAGATGTGTTGCAATTATATGATATGACATAGATTTCAGGATTTTTAAATGTTGGCACAGGAGGGAAAAGAAAGGTCGAATGAAAGGAAAACCAATTTGCTGGGAAAGTGTTTCTGGAATAAGTTCATAGCAACACCAAACTATTCTGTAAAGATTGGTAGGTAGGTTGGTTACATGTAGTTGATTCCCATTTTTACTTGAAACCACCCCCAGACCGCTACTTGGGCTTATTACTATCCAGATAAGTATAGGCTCCGCAGGATGTCGAAAAAGTATCTACAAACTTTCTTGTCAGCAACGTCATGGCACAGCTGTAGAGCAGTCGATAATTACGAGTATATTCAATTGTCTCTATGTCCCTGCATCTCCTTCGTGTAAAGTAGGATAGTTTGTTGGCTGTTCCGGTGGTTAAAACCTGAAGCACTGTCAAGTCACTTACTAAGGTGGGCTACAGAACGGTATGAACCTGGACCTCGACCGTCCAACAAGCCTACTTAAATGGCTGGGACAACCTACAGCCAGGATGACATACAGTCGGTTCTTACGAGGTATTTCTACAATTGAAACCGGAAAAGCATTTTGTTGTTCAACACGGAGGATCACGCAAATACTCGTACTTTCTACTTTATCTCATGTAGTAAAGATGCATTTGTTCTTCAAGCTCAAAAGATAGCCTCATTGTGAAAAATAGGTCAAAGGAGTGGTACCTAAGCTAAGCTCAAAGCTTGTAAAATCTTATCTAACTACATCCAGTTGAATTTTAAATTGCAAAAGTTGTCTGAACGCACTTCTTCTTATTTTCTCTAGAAAAGGCCAAAAGCCTGTTCATCCTTTTTAGTAAGTTCATCCTAATAGTAACAATGTCACTCCGCCATAAAGGAAGACGGGGATGCTTAGCGCCCTAAACAAAGCCAGTTTGGTATTGTGAGAGAGGGCTCTGATACTCAATTGCCTTCTGAGCCTGAAGCAACAGCTGTTGGAAAGAGTTATTTACGTCTTATTTCTGTGCTACTTGATACTGCGGAGTCTGGCCTAGTCGTCGTTCGTGAGAGTTCTTTTTTGATGACACCATATACTGGTTTTTGCCTCATTTACCGTGAGCAAGCTGCTTCTGATTCGAGAGCTGCAAATGACTCATTGACGTCTCACTGTCTTCGTCCAATAACGTCGATGTCATCTGCGTATGCAAGCAATTGAGAAGATTTGTAGAGAATCGTTCCCCTTCTGTTGGCAATTCGTTACCGACCCTAATGGAGCAGGAAGTATTCTCCACAACCTGACGAGTTTGGCAGGAATGCCAAAACTAAACGTCCCTGTGCGCACTGTCATATGCTGTCTTAAAGTCGACAAACAGGTAATGGATGTCGATCTGGAATTCCAGGGTCTTTTCCAAGATATGCCGTAGTGTGAATTTTTGATCGATGGTAGAGTTCCCTGGCCTGAATCTACCGTCATATGAACCTTTAAGACTGATCGGTTTCAAGCGATTACACAAAATGGCAGAGAAATTTTTTTTAAGAGACTAGTTCCTCTATAATTAGTGCAATCGAAGGGATCTGCTTTCTTGCGGATTGGGCAAATGATGCTGAGGTTCCATTCATCGGGAATGCCTTCTTCTGACCATATCTTATTGATGAGCTGGTGCATGTTCATAACCAGGTCGTCTCCAGCTGCTATAAATTGCTCAGCTGGAAGCCCGTCTGGACCAGTAGCTTTGTTCGGCCTTAGTCTCGATATCGCAATCTCAACTTCGTCTTGGTCAGGTGAACGGAATTCTCTGCTGTCATCGTCCAGTGTTGATGGTTCGTTTTGCCTGACAGCGGAATTCTATAGTATGCAGAAGTGGCTTTCCATATTTTCAGCATTGACTGCGACTCTACTACTAGGTTTCCGTTCTCGTCCTTGCAGTGTTCCGTTTTAACTTTGTAGCCCTGGCATGTTCTTCCCATTCTTTGATGGAATGTTCGAACTCCATTTCTGCCGTATCATCTCTCCATTTCCCCGACCGCGTGCCACTCGTGCTCTTTCTATTTTCTTCCAAGAAGTCTATGTTCTTTCTCTCTTTTCTGTTCGAAGAGATTACAAGCAGGTTTCGTCTTGCCATGTAGAGCGGTTTTTTATGCCTCTTATTTGGCTGCATGCCTCTTCCTACATTCTTCATCAAAGAAGTGGCAGTTTGAAACCAATTACGTCAGATGCTGCTTCTTTGATGGCTCGTTGACAGCATTTCCATTGGTGTCCTATGGATTATGTAGGGTGTCTCGGATTTTGACAGAGTTTGAGGCAAATACGATCGCCAAAAATTTCGAACCGTCTTTTGCAATTTCAGCTTTTCAACGTCGAAAATGAGCGGTCTGACTTAACTCTTTTGTGCGCTCGTGATATCCTGTACCCTGTACCCTGGCTAAAACAATGTAGTGATCCGAAGCTATTTTGGTTCCTCGAAATGTTCGGACATTAAGGAAGATGGGGGAGTGTCCGGCGTCGATCGCCTTTTGGTAAGTCTGGGTGACGGTTGTTCGGCGTGCTGCGTACTATGATGTTGCGTCCCGTCACGAAGTCTAAAAACCTGAGTCCGGCTCGGAAGTGGTGTCATGCGGCCTTTGTTTCGCAATGACACGCTAAAAAACGATTTATTTGCGCAGCTTAGCATTCAGATCCCGTAGAACAATTTTTGAGTCATAACTGGGGCATTGCGTGGTTTGTCAACAGTAGATCTGTCCATATCCGAGGATCGTTGATGCTTCGTAACTTGATTTGTTTTTTAAATGCAGTTAACACGGCAGCACAACCCCCCAACCTGCAGGACCAGTTCCATTTTTAATGCACCTAGGACGAGGGGTCGGTTACACCGAAGCCAGTAATCCGTTCCCGAATGTGAGCGCTGCCGTTGGCCCATATAGGGCTCGTCCGCCACCATCTCTTTTCCAAAACCCTGACTAAGTCCTGGAAAACCTTACCGGCCTGAGCTATACATATGTCGGAGCAGCCCGGATAAGGTCTTGTTTTGTTTTCTCCGACACTAATCCTGGTTTATGGCGCAGGAAACTCGGCATGTGTCCCCTTCACTTCGCAATCTCCAGGCGAGAAGTAGGGCTTATTAGCAGAGCTGCAAGATGTTTGGCTGCAGAGGCTCATTCTCGTTATTTATAGAACCAGCACCTGTCCGAAGACGGTACTTCTACGAGGCCTAATAGTAATCGTTGCCATTAGACGGCTACAATCACAAGAGATCACCAAGTCCTTTTCCGATCGAAAAGGAGACCAGAACTGCTCACGAGCTCTTTGAGCAGAAGAGAAGAGACGAACACCGGCTTCTCAGGAGGAAGAAGAGCATGACAAGCGCGCGGTCAAGAAAATTGAGAGATGCTACTCCAGGAATGAGGTTCGGAAGCTTTACCAAAAGTTAAAAAGGCATACGGAAACGGAAGCCTGTAGAGATGAACAAGGGAACATCGTGGTAGAATCGCAGTCCATGCTGAGGATTTGGAAAGCCTATTTCTGCAGACTGTATAACGGCGATGATGAACCAAAAACCGCTGTCAGGCAAAAGCAATCTTTCAACCTGGACGATGATGACCAACAATTTCGTCCACCCGACCTAGACGAAGTGAAGATAGCAATATCAAAGCGGCAGGCGATGACTTGGTAAGGAGCATACCGATATAGCATCTAAAATATGGTTGGACGAAAGTATGCCCGATGAATGGAACCTCGGCATTGTTTGTATGATCTTCAAGAAAGGAGACCCTCTTATCTGATATAATGCGTGATCGCCTGAAGCCGTTCGTCGACTTTCTGGTTAGTCCATATTAGTGTATCTTCAGGCCAAAAAAGTCTGTTTTCAGACCAAATATTCATTCAACGACAGATCTTGGAGAAAACTCGTGAGCTTCTGATCGTTACACGCCACATATTAATTGATTTTCAGGGGCCACCTTACAGCATTTATAGAGACGAAAAACTTCACCTTCTGTACGGGATGACGATAGAGAATGCACGCTGCTCCATCAAGGTCGGTAAAGACCTCACCGAGACCTTTGATATCAGAAATGATTTAGACAAGGCGATGCGCTTTCATGCAATCTCTTCAACAACATTCTTGAAAGAATAGTTCAAAACTCACGAGCAAACACAAGAGGCACTACCTTTCAAAAGTCCGTCCAACTACTCGCATACGCCGACGATATTGACATAATCGGGAGAAAGCAGCGTGATGCCAGTGGCGCTTTCGCGAATATTGAGACGGAAGTGGCGAAAATGGGTTTAGCGGTCAATGAGGGCAAGACCAAGTATATGCTGTCAAGCAAAAAGGACAACCAACACCGACGTCTCGGGCAGAACGTCACTCTCGACAGATATAACTTTGAGGTAGTGAAGGACTTTGTCTACCTAGGCTCTGCTATAAACACAGAAAACGACAACAGCGCTGAGATCAAGCGAAGAATAACTCTTACCAACCGTTGTTTCTTTGGGTTAAGAAGGCAATTGAGTAGCAAAGCCCTCTCTCGGACAACAAAAGTCACCCTTTATAAGACTTTAATAATCCTGGTGCTGCTCTATGGCGCAGAGGCATGGACGTTATCAAAAATTGATGAAGGTGTTCTTGGTTGCTTCGAGAGGAAAATTCTTCGGGCGATCTTCGGTCCCGTCTGCATTGACGGTGAGTGGAGGAGGAGATACAACGATGAACTATACAGCGGCATAGATCTAGCCATAAGAGTGAAGATCCAAAGACTGAGATGGCTGGGTCATGTAGAGCATATGGATACCAATGCTCCGGTCCGAAAAGTCTTCGAATCCGCCCCGAGGGATAGCGCAGTAGAGGAAGGCCAAGACTCAGGTGGCGCACGCAAGTGGAAGAGGACCTCAGCCAACTTAGCGTGCGAAACTGGAGGCAGCTAGACAGGGATCGAGCTGGCTGGAGAAGCTTGTTGACTGCGGCCCAGGTCCACCCCGACTGTACTGATACTGATAGGATATCTTTCTTCGAAGAACTGGTAAATTTTATTGAAAACAAAATCGGATTACTGAGTGTTCCGACGAACAACACGTTGGAATAAGACTCTTTTTTGATGTAGCGAGTCAATTGAGATATGCTCGGAAATATTCTTTTCCACAGTTCTTTGTAATTAGATATAATTTTGCAAAAAAAAAAAATGTAAAGCCCACTTAGCATCTACAAGTAGCATATCCCGTCGCAAATTTATGCACAAGTCATTTTGTAATTTCCATAGTTTGCCTCAAAGTCAAGGATTACCCTAATCAAGGATGAGAATATCATCCAACTCTCGTATTTTTGACACGATGGATAACAATCTCTTCCTACCATGACATGATTATATCCAGAAATGATCAGAGAAAAAAAATACAAAAGAAAAAAGAAAAGAAGTTCGGAATAAATTACAGCACAAGCCACTCAGGAAAATGACGCAAATGAAGGAGCAATGATTTCGTTTTCTCTTTTAAGTGCTAATTTTCCACAGCGCACTTACGATTTTCTTTCTTTTTTTCTTTTTTTTTTGTCTTGTTTCTTTCCTTTCATCCTTTTCAAGGATTTTTTTTTCTTCATTTTCTTAAAAACGAGGGGTGCAAGTACTTTGAAATTATAAAAAAGAGAATAAAAGAACGATGGTGTGGGCGGATTAGTGGTGAGCTAAAGATACTTTAATATCTCCGCTTGGATGAAGTCAAAAGAGTGTCAATTTAAGATTCCGAATTCGTGGAAAAAGAAAATGAACGAGGAACAGAACCAACCAGTCCCACTTCAGAGTATGTTTTTGAGTTTCCCTCGATTTTTCTTGTGAAATTCTCCTAATGTGCACATTATACAGCACTTCATGCTGAAATTACCATCTCGAAACCAGAAAAACCCTAGAAGCCGCCAAGAGCAAGTGCTTCAAACAGCACCATACTCGTAGATACTACGAGTATATATTCTCATATCTGCAAGACATAACAAATGATCCTGAATTGTGTCCTCGTTTTCGCTATTATACTATGGTATGGCCTCTCATTCCACTTTATCCTCCTGAAACGGAAATTAACTTTGTTTCCGATGTCAAAGACTGTCATGTCGTGCGCACACAAAAAAAAAACAGACACAGACATACAAACAAAACCACATTATATGAGAGTACGTACCATACAGTACATCATTAAGGATATCGTTAAGGCACTACAACTACCAGCAACTTTGGGGGAAATTTCTATCGGAACGCCCACTTAAACTTTCACTGGAAATTTTGTCAAAGTCACCTCAAAAACTTCCGCTGGTAATTTGGGCCAGAGATTCTTCACTTCATTCTCCTCTCAGTGAATAAGGACTGTGGCTGCAGCACCAGCACCAACAAGCAAGGAAGCAAATCCTAAATTCACTTTTCTTGTAGTCTTGTCTTATCCTGGTTTGTACAAGTACGAGTACCAAGTACCAAGTACCAAGAACCAAGCACTTGTGCGTTATCCTTGTGAAAAAGTTCCTTCAAATCACAATAATTATGATGACTCCCATTAGCATTGGGCCTGCAGTAATATAGTTGGCGATGGCAGCTTCACCGTCATCTTTATGCGGATGTTGGTACTCTCTCGGGTGGCTACGGTTGGGATGGGACATCTTAATCAACAGTGACTGTGTTCTTCTATGTTCTAGAGTTGCCACCGCAGTAAAATTTATTGCAGTCGAATTTAAACTAGTGGCAGCAGAGTTAAACGTTCTTGAGAAACGAAGGAAAGTGTTAGCTGAATTCTATATGTATACGAGTATAGGGATAGTTCAAATATGTATACGGGGGTTATAACCATTTTTGATTTGATTTGATTTTAGGGTGTTCGCAGTTAAAAGTTCTGTTTTTCTGTTCTTCAACAGAGATGGAGTCTTTTTCTCTTACGTTTTTCACCGGTGATGTATGGGAATACTTTTCCAGCTAAAGAGCTAATCACGGCGATAGATGCGGGTGAAACCTGATTATTTTAACAAAGTCCAAATCGCTTTAGAGCCCATGAAGAACTTGGTTCAATCTTTCCTCCACTCCCTGTCAATGCAGGTAGCGTACCCGAAAAGAAGAAGCATCTGTTCATTTATTTTTAAGGTCCATTTCTCTGTCCTTTGAAGGAGGGTTGGATCGATAAGTGTTTTATAGAATGGTGTGTTGATTATCCGACAGAGATTTCTGCAACTTATCCGATTTCTGATCCTGCTCGCATTTTGGCTGCTGATTTTGCTTAACTGGCTGAGGTCCCCTTCAACTTGCGTGTGCCACCTGAGTCTCGGGCTTCTTTTCCTGCGCTGTCCCTCGGGGCGCATTCGAAGACTTTTCGGACCGAGGCGTTGGTGTCCATCCACTCTTCATGGCACAGTCATCTCAGTCGTTGGACCTTCACTCTTCTCTATAAGTCAATGTCGGTGTACAGTCCGTGCAATTCGTCATTGTATCTCCTCCTCCGCTCACTGTCTATTCGGATAGGACCGAAAATCATCCAAAGAGCACCCTCATCCATATTTGATAATGTCCATGCCTCTGCGCCATAGAGCAGGACTGGGATTAATAAGATCTCATATAGGATAACTTTTGTTGTTCGAAAGAGGGCTTCACTAGTCAATTGCTTTCTTAGTCCATAGAAGCGGCGATTGGCAAGAGTACGATATTGAAGAAATCACATGACAGCGCATAGCCTTTTCTAAGTCCATTCTGACACCAAAGGTGTCGGTGAGACCTTTATCGACCTTGATAGAGCAGCGTGCAAGGTTCGAGGGACCTATTAAGAGATTAAGAGAGAATCCATCGGGAAAGGATTTGGCGATCTCCTGCGATTGTAGCCGTCTGACGTCAAAACGTACAGCACATAGCCCTGCAACTCCCATTTTTTCCACTTATTATCAGCTAGGTTACAGGTTCATGCGTCCGGTCAACTCAATATAGCAAGATCGATGTTTTCGGTCGATAATTTAAGGCCTATCCGTTCTACAACCATGGTTCGCTGCTGACGCCGCCTGGCATAGGGGAAAAACTTGTGCCATACAGAATCATCCACCACCAATAGTCGGACCTGGATAAAGCCGTAACCGTCATGCGGCTTATGCATTAAGGTGTCCGCCTACAACGGGAAGCTGAGTAAGCTAGTAATTTAACCCACCATGAATTTGCTTCAGCCACGGGCGGATCAAGTATATGAATCCGCCTCTCCGGAAGCCTCTTCATCCGATTCCGGCTTCCGCAGAGAAGGTGCAGTATACGCACTCGATCTGAAGATAACCGTCTTATACCGAAGAAAGACTCTTTAGTTGACCCCGTCTCAACAGCGCATCATCCGCACCACCTCGTGGGCATTTAAAAAAGTAAATTTGGCAACCGACGTGAGTAAGCTGCTTTTGGCTTGAACAGCCCGAACCATCGTTGCCGGTAATAACAATCATCTTCGTTTTTTGGCTGCTATAGCCAGTCCACCACTTTCGTGACTATGTAAGGTATCCTGCACTCCTTGACCTTCTTATGAATCTGCTGTCACGACCATTGTTAAGCCACACAGTCTGCCTCGGATCCATTTTTAGGAACAAAATTTCGTTGTACGCGAGCTTCCAAAAATCGGGACCAAAGTGATTTTCTTCTACTGTACAGGAAAACAGTTGAAGGTTGTGCAGTAGATTTGTTTTTCACGAGAAGAATGGCAACATTGTAGTCATCTCTTTGTAGTCATCTTACAAAATGGTAGGGATAAGATAGCATCCTGAGGAAGGCAGTGAGTACACTTTCGTTAGGGAATACCACGGTCCTGATACTAGAGATCTCTAGCGGTCTTGTCTGACTTTTATCCTTTCCCAGAAATTTAACAACAATCTCATTGTTGAAGCAGCACCAGCAATGGATATGTTTGGAAACAGATTTTATTTGCTGTTAGTTTGATGGTAGTTTACCCCTAGCTATGTTGGTTGTATTGGTCATTTCGACCCATCAGCTCATCCGTCCACCCAGTCACTTACTCACTTCTTTATTATTTTTCTTTTTTTTTTAAATTTCATGGCAATATCTTTCCTGGCTTATTGAAGTCGTGTTTGCCTTAAGGCGTTGCAGTGATTATCGCTTTAAACTACCCCCGCACCGGTCGAGTGAGAGGAGAATACTGACAATAATTGTCATTGTTGTGTGGGTGACATCCTTTTGCGTCGTCCTGATGTCGCATGTGCGCTAATTACCGTAACAAAATGATTGAGATTGGAACTAGGGCTGCAACTGAAACCATGAATAGCATATAGAGCAGGACTATTATCCCAGCTTAAGATGTATGTTGCCGGGATAGGAAGTACGAACGAGTTCAGTACGATGTCAGTATGAGCGGGTATTCTGCTCCGTACTCATTATTATTTGCTATGCACTTTGTGAATGGAACTGTTTTCACTGCGGCTGCTTTCAAAGGACACTCTGACGAATGAAAGCGCAAAGGGTATTTCCTAGTGGTACGCTTCCGAGTGTGTTTACTCCAAAAAAAAAAAAACAATTTTGTTTGTTGAAAGAGAGAATTTATAAAATGAGTGCTCATAAGTGTGGATGCAAAGGATGCGGATGTGATGTCATCTGTATGGGAATTAAGTGTCACTGGCTTTAGATTGAAGGATGGAAGTGGATGAAATTTCTCTACAAAGCTCAGGTATCCTTAGGACTTAAAGTGTTATGGATATCCCGTTCGTTGAAGTGTCCAAAGAGCCCTTGAAGTGCAAACGTGTTAATTGCCAAATAATTTTCATTGATATTAATGAGAAGGTCCTTTATTTTACATAGATCCTCCACCAAACAATTCCAATTTTTATGCAATTCGGGGGTAATGGTTTTCCTTGGCCTCATGACAAAACACACCACGTTTCCGTACCGATTGGCGGTAGGTACTTCTTTGCAGTCTAGCTAGTAATGAAACTGTATTCTACAAGAAGGTATTTCATTTGGTACGCTTGGCATAGTAAATAGTGGTGGTTTTCATACCCTGTTTCCATTGCTGCCCGCGATTCGATGACGGGAACAACCAAGCTAGAAATATCGCTATTTGGGCTCCATACCATTCGAGGGTTGAATACAGTTTATCGTAAGCAATCATTTTGGCTTACAAATAGACTGCTTTGTCTGAAATTATCCGAAGCTAACAAAGCTTACTTGTAAACTCTTTCCCCGCCACTGCACCTGCCAAATGGGATAACCGACGACCTTTCTGAATTATAGTAAAATTTTCACAACATCGACCGACGCCGATTTCCTTGTCATTGGCGTTTAATTTCTGTTTTGATTTGGCTTTGATTTTTTTTTGTAATAATTGTAATGGTCATCGCAAATAATTGGGTTGCCTAAAATAATTAAAACTTATTTTCTATGTTTTGTTCCAAAAAGTCAAAACAGAAACACCCTGTACTTGGTTTTACCAATTAAAATGACACTGAACTATATTGGTAGTAATACTGATCTGTAAGCCGCAATGATTTTACATGAATCTTGGGGAATATGTCTGGTTTCCGCGATCGACTGCTCTCTCTTCGATTTTGGCCGCGCTAGTGAAAGGTTGTGGACAGTAAAGTGTCGTTTAAGTGCCTTTCAACCCAAGCAGCAGCGAAGAAATTTTGATACTATATCTGCTATCAATCTAATCTATTAGCAGACGATCAATAATCGCTTACACATGTGCTGTGCCTAAGTATTAAGAAGATAAATTACAGTCACACTTTCTACGTGGGATTCCCTGTATAATCAAATCTAAAGATCGCAGCAAAACCTACCATGAGGAGCAAATAACTATAACCGCAGCGTACAGTTGGCGTTCTTTTTTTTTGATCAATCATTTATACTAGGTTTTTTTTTAATTGTCCATCGATATGTTAATGCATTGATTAAAATTTGCTTACTTACTCTATCTTAACATATTTGTGTAAATATCACAGTTAGTACCTTTATCACAATAAATTTATTATCACAGATCCAATTATATGTATACATACATATATGTACACACATATGTAAATTATCATTAGATCCGTGCGGCATCGGATAAAGAATAGTGCCGCAGTGCGTCCCAGCTTGTCGTAAGAGGCGACTAAATGGGACACCAATCATATACAGGCAACTATGACACCAAAACTAAGCCTGTGACACTTTAACACCTTAAAACTTTCCCACAAGTTTGTATGCAATCAGTGGGTTCCCACGTCTGGAGACTACCGGTGGACAAGAACAGTCAATCAATTCGAAATGAGCATACAAGTGTCAAACCACTCAAACTGGTCGCAATTAATAGCACTACCCCGCTGGGCACCACGGTTGCAACGCACTCGGGTGATCCAAGAGCAAGCAGAAGTGCTTGTGTCAGAGCCCGACGGATTCCGGGGGCGGGCAAAATGAAGTTTCCAAAATATTTTCATAAACTTCGGTTTGCAAGTTGGAACGTCGGATCGATGACCTCAAAAAGTTTAGAACTGGAAGCGATTATGCGTCGCAGAACTCTACAAATCCTGTGCGTACACGAAACGAAGTGGTGTAATACAGGAAATAAAGCGCGTTTTCTAGATTTAAAAACTAAGGAATTTAAGATGTTCTACCATGGAACGGTCAATGGACGAAACGGTGTTGGAATCGTTGTTGCAGCGGATCTTCTAAACAACATCGTTGATATCCTGAAAATAAGCGACCGCTTGATGAGTGTTAAACTCGTTATACACAATGAACCGTGGAACATTGTTAGCGCGTACGCTCCACAAAATGGATGCGACCAATCGGAAAAAGATACACTTTGGTCAGAGTTCGGTAATTTGCTTAGAAATATACCTATCGATGAGATGCTCTTCGTATGCGGAGATTTAAATGGCCACGTCGGAGAAAAAAATGTTGATTATGAGGACTGCCACGGCGGTAAAGGCTTTGGAACCAGAAATTCAGCTAGCGAAGACATCCTTGTAGCGTGTAGGGCGTACGGCTTAACCGTCTTAAATACAATGTTTATTACACATCAACGACATCTCATCACCTATAGCAGCGGAGGCCACGAAACGCAAATAGATTATCACCTCTGCAAAATGTCGATGAGAAACCGTGTTAAGGACTGCAAAGTAATACTTGGAGAATCGCTAGTAAGCCAACACCGTCTGCTCATTACAGAATTTTTCACAGCGGAACCACCGAAAACACGGGCATCGTTTGGAAAGCCAAAAATCCGGTGATATAATCTATCGAAGGAACGAAGAGCAAGATTTATTGAACTGGCTAAAGAAGTACTTCAAAATATAAATGGTATAGCAGACTCACTTAGCCCGCAAGAAATGTGGAACAGCATGCACATAACACTCGCAAAGTCCCATCTGGGGATTATATCGAAATACCATCACGTCGGCAAAGAAACATGGTGGTGGAATGACGAAACCAGACGAGCTGTGGCCGACAAGAAGAGTGCATTCCAAGCGTGGACAAAATGCGATCGGAGCGACGATATCGAAAAAGCTCGACTGGCTCTTGAATACGAGCGTCTTAAAAAGATCGCAAAGAAAGTCCTGGTTCGAACTCGAGCGGCAGAAGCGGAAAACCTGTACCAGGAGTTGGAACAAATATCCTCACGATTGGCTGATAGAAGACAAGCTATCCAAGAAGTTCAAACGTCGTACAATACTAAAATGCCAAATATTTTTAAGCTCGCTGCACAGAGGCGAACAAATTCAATGGAAATAACCTCGCCGAAATACATCAAAAATGCAGGCGGTCGTTTACTAACAAATGAAAAGGAAATTTGTGACCGGTGGCTTGAATACTGCAAGGAGTTGCTTAACAAACAGTTTCCACGTGATATCGTGCCGACAGCTGGTCTATTCGAGGAGGAAGCTTCGGACTTTTCAATCGAAGAAATAAGTATAGCAATTGGAAAAATGAAGCGGGGGAAAGCGGCGGGACCAGATAGCATTCCATCAGAGTTTTGGTCGAAGATGGAGGGGATCGGCAGCGTTTGGCTATCGAAACTTTTAAATAAATTAAAATGTGGACAACCTATGCCGAATCAATGGAGAAGTAGCTTCTTGGTTCCATTATACAAAAGGTAAGGCGACACTCGAGAATGCAACAACTACCGTTCAATCAAGCTGATGTCACACACGATGAAAATCGTCGAAAGAGTCTTAAACGAACGTCTTCGGCAAATAATGAAGCTCGATTATAGCCAGTGTGGATTTGTTGAAGGAAGATCGACGGTGGACGCTATTCAAAGCCTACGAATAATAATGGAAAAGCACCGAGATTCGTCTAAGGATTTACACATGGTATTTATCGACCTCGAGAAAGCATTCGATCGAGTGCCTAGGGATCTCATATGGACCGCGCTGAGGTCTCAAAAGGTACCCGAAACGTATGTTAGTTTAATACAAGACATGTACGGAAACGTGAAAACTGCGGTTAAAAGCTCTGCTGGACTAACGAGAGAATTTCCAGTTAATGTCGGAGTGCACCAAGGAAGCGTACTTAGCCCTTTCCTCTTTAACGTAGTATTCGACTATCTTTTAAAAGACCGCATGTGCGAAGCAAATGTAACGAGAATTCTCTTCGCTGACGACGCAGTGATGCTTAGCGATAACGTCGAAGATTTACAGAGCGCCTTAGATTCATGGAGAAATGCGGGTTTAAAATAAGTCGTTCAAAGACGGAGCATTTGACGTGCCCATTTGCGCATCCGTTGCGACCTGTTCCGGATATAATGTTAAACAGAATAGTTCTTCCGAAAAGCACTATCTTTTAGTACTTAGGATAATCGTTAACATGGAAGCGAAATGTGACGACGACGTTAACCACAGAGTGAGTGTGGGATGGATGAAATGGCGGGAAAATTCGGGAATCTTTTGCGACCGAAAGTGTCCACTTAAATTAAAGCTGGACAATGTACGAAGCGTTTAAAAACAAAATGACGGCAGCAGATCTACGCGTATACGAGAAGTCTGCATATAAAGAATTCGGTAACCGAACAGCTTAATGCAAATAGAATAAGCTGGTATTGCCACGTTCAAAGAAGATCTGCGGAAAATCCGGTTAAAAAGGCACTATCAACTACGGTCACTCCAACTGTAAGAAAACGAGGTCGGAAAAAGAATTCCTGGATTTCTCAGATGGCTAATGCGCACCAACGTCTGGGGCGAACCACTGAAGCGATCCAGGACCGAACAGTATGTAGACGCGTTCTGCGGTCTGTGACATTAGCCAACCCCATAAGCGGAGCAGCAACGATGCAGTAAAAATGGGAAACTCGTTACGCATAAGTTCGTATAACGAGGAAAGGGTTAATAAAAGGATAAGAAGAAGAAGAAGAAGAAGATGTAAATTATCATTAAATTTTTTTCATGCATCAATTTCTTGTGAATGTAATTTGATTAATTTTATAAAAGCTCTATAAAAGTTCCGGTTTTTGTGCGCACAACAACTGCTGAGGAGATGTATGTTACATTTTCATTTATTTACACGCATTTTCAAGAACGTCATACGTATCAAATATTTGAATTAAAATTTACAAAATTAAGCTTTCTTTCTATACTTCGATTAATGTCTAATTAAATACCAATTGTCTGTTTTAATAAATTTGTCTTAATATGATAAAAGTGATAGTTTTGTGATGATTTTGTTAAAATGAATAACTAAAGACATCTGACGAGAACATGTGTGAGCAGATGAAGTTAAATGTAGGTTAAAGAACAGAAGAAAAAAAAAAATATTCCTAAGATACCTGGATAAAGGATTAACCATGGTGAGGAGCTCTTTTATTAGATGCTAGAGGGACTATCCTAGGCAGTTGTAACAACGATATCTGCCATTATCAGAGTAGTGCAGTAAGAAGGAAAGGCACGTTTATTTTTTATTTCTTTGTGTGGTCATGTGGAGTGAAAGATCTTCCCCTAATCCGACAAGTGGCTAGCGTGGCTTCGATAACGTACCGAAACTCACTCCATTGCAAGGGACTACAACTTTTTGTCCCCGCCGTTACATAATTGCAGTTGAGTTCTCACTGAAAGCTGCTATCAGTGCTCCAACGTCTAACCCCTAAATTGCAGAATCGGTACTAAATAGGAATTTTACATCTAGACCCACACCACCAACTTAACAGCGACTTTGAGGTCTGCCTTTGTTTGAACTAAATGAGGGCTTCTGCAGCTTAGACGTTATACCTAAAAGAGTTCTGGTATCAGAATAATCCTTCATTTAAAACCAGCGGGGCTCCCACGATACCACTTCTTTGCGGGTTGGGTTGTAAGTGACCTAGCACATAATTGAAGACACTGTGGCCCTGTATTGCCGATCTTTCATACCACCTATTCACTTTCTAAAACACGGTGGAGACACAGATACCCTTACTAGCGTCATATTTAAGAAAGCATTAATAGAAATCAATTCAGTAGCAGTGAGTAGAATTCAGCTAACACACTCAAAGTTTGCAAATCTAACTGAGACGAAAGCCTATTGCATCAGTCGTTGGACGCAAATGAAAATAATTTTGGATAACAAAATCTGATCTCTCATTTGTATCGCGAGACCACACCACAAAGGCCAGGACAATTCAATAAAAAAAAAACACATATTGTCTGCCAAACTGGCATAATGTTATGTTCGAGCATCTGTTGTTGAGTCTAGAAGTTGCATATAACATTGTACTTCAGGTATTGTAAGTCTGTTGTAGAATGGGGTATGATTTTTTGGAGACTTGAGGAATAAGATCGCATGACTAATTAGGGATTAAGTAAAGAACAAAAGTCTTCAGCCTGCTAGTTTTTAGCTGATTGAGTTGACTAAGGTCTTATGGGTAGGTCGATGTCGTTGTAGAGTGCATAAAGTTCGTCGTTGTATCTCCTACTCCTTACCTTACCGTCACTGAAGACGGGATCGAAATCACTCGAAGTATTTTCCTCTCAAAGCATCCAAGAGCACTCTCCTCCATTTTTGATAATGTCCATGCCTCTGCGCCACAGAGCAGGACTGGTATTATAAACGTCTTATATAGGGTAACTTTTGTTGCTCGAGAGGGGGCTTTACTAGTTAATTGCGTCCTATGCCCAAAGAAGCATCGATTGGCAAGAGTTATTCTTCGATTGATCTCAGTGCTTGTGTCGTTGTCTGAATTCATAGCGTAGCCTAGGTAGACAAAGTCTTTAACTTCTTCAAAGTTATACCTGTCAAGGCTGACGTTCTGTCCGAGACGTCGGTGTTCAGCGTCCTTTTTTCTAGCAGCATATACTTGTCAAGTATATCGTTGACCGCTAATACTCAATACTTGCAAAAGCGCCACTGACATCATGCTGCTATCGTCCAATTATGACGATATCATCGGCGTATGCGAGTAATTAGACGAACTTTTGAAAGATAGTGCCTATTATGTTTGCGCGTGAGTTTTGCACTATTCTTTCGAGTATGATGTTAAAGAAATCGCATGACAGCTCATCGCGTTTTTCGACATGTCTCGGTGAGGTGTTTACCGACTTTGGTGGAGACCAGTTTCAGGCGCTTCAGGCGCTCACACAAAACGGCAGATAAGATCTTGAGGTTCCATTCATCAGGCAAACTGTCGCCCGACCATAATCAATAAACGAGTCAGTGTATGCTCCTTACCAAGACATCGCCTGCCGCTTTGAAGAGCTCTGTAGTCAGGCTGTCCACTCCAGCAGCATTGTTGGATTCAGCTTAGATATTGCTGTCTTTACTTCATCTAGGTAGGGCGGACGAAATTTTGTCTCTACATCGTCCAAGTTGAAAGGTTTATTCTATCTGACTGCGTCTGTACTACGATGCTCCCTTGTTCCCCTATACAGGCTTCAGTTCTGGGTCTGTTTCTTTGGCCAGCTTTCTTTACTTTTTGGTTAAACTCTCGGTATTCATTCCTGGCATCCATAGCATCTCTCTTTTTCCCGACCACTTGCTTCTCATGCTCTTGCTTTTTCCTTCAAAAACGCCGTGGTTCATCTCTTCGCTTCTGTTTCTATAGTTCGTAAGCAGCTTTAACATTCTATGCAACTCCGTTTTTGTGTGCATGCATCTTGCTTAGCTGCATGTGCTTGGGGCACTCGCCATCAAACCAGGAGTTTCGTTGTGATGGTCGATGGCTTTTTGGCAGTGTGATGCTGGCCTTAGGATATCCGCAACCGTAGCTTGACTAGAACAAGGTAGTATTTCGAGTCGATATTTAGTCCGTGAAACGTTCGGACATCCATAATGCTGGAGGAGTTTCTTGCATCGACAACAATGTTGTCACTAAGACTTTGTCTCAAAAATCCAAAATGGCTGAGCAATCCGCATAAAGTCTCACATGTATAATTTCGTGGTTTTACTTCACCGATGATTCTATTTGGGGAATTCATTCGGTGTCTCGTTTAAAGTGCTGCCATTTTCGTCTGCTGGTCAGCTTATAATTTTGACAAGTCGGATTAGGATGGGTACCGATTAGTACCTCTCAGCACCTTCCCTATTTCTACAGCACCAACCATAAGTCTAACTCTCGTTTCAATTTTTCTCCAATGACAGTAATCGACTCGCCATCATCTCGAAACCAAACAGTGATTGCTGTTGGAACATCTTCGGTGGTATGCTTGACCAAATGCGGTGGTTTTCTTTTTTACCCATAAATGAACCTCGCTGCTGAGGATGATTTTTCTATGAAAGTCTTTCAATCAGCGAAAGTTCAATAGGCACGATGACCGTTTGGGTTTGGTCAATACGATCGTACAGGGTCTTTTCCACAAACAAAGTGGATTTCTATCCCTGAGAACCTGAATTGGAATATGGAGGCTTGCTATTGTTTAGATTCCTCAGATTAACCACACTCATCATTCGAAAAATTAATTAGAAAACTGCAACCCGTTCAGTGAGTTCTGCCTGAAGAGTCTTTGTAATAAATAGAAAAATTTAAGCAATCCTTGAACTGACTCCAAACTACATAGTTCTCACTTAAGGAAGAAGGTATACGTATGAATCCACCCTTACAGCATCAACATTTCCAATTCCAAATGCATCAACTCAATCAGGCAAACTTTGGCGTTATCAGAAAGTAACTCCCGAGCTCCGATTCCCTTACGAATTTTCTCCTGAATTTTCTACTCATCTTTACTTAAGTTTGACGTACGTGCGTATAATTTCTTATTCCACCCTCAGGGGATTGTCACAATGAATCCCTGCCGATAAGGGTACACCACTCCTCATCTCATCGGTCGAATACATATACTTTGTCTGCTTTATGCCATGAGAAGTTCCCCTTCAGAAACCTCCTGCTGACTCTTGGTCCTGGGGCTTCCAATAAGAAAATTAAATACGACCAACTAAAATAAAAAAAAATTATATACACAAACTGAGAAGAAAAAATCGGCAGAAGTCTTTCCCTTGTCCTACGCTTGCAGGCTTCGTCTATTACTTTTTGTCAAAACTGTAATTAATCATACTTACGGTTAAGTTTCGCTTAAATTCTGTTATGCGAGTACGAATAGTTTGCCATATACGACGACTTTGGTCTGACAGATTCTCTGGAGTCTTGGACTTTGCATGGCATCGCATCGCCTTTGGAAACGGGCCCAAAACTTTGCGACAGAGGCTATACGAAGAGCACAATTGGATTGTGCCAGTCTTCCTTTTTGTTGGCCTCATTCCCTCTCGTCCCTTGATATTCTCTGTTAAATTGATTGAAAAACTTTTACGTACATTTTTTCATTGGCTTCCCGTTTATTGTGTTACACCGGATGTAGAAAAAAAAAAAGAATAAAGAACAAGTCGAACCGCCCAAGAAAGAAAGTCACCGTCCTGGCTGTTGTATCCTGAGTCGTGCTTCCTTCTCGTCCTGGATTCTGCGTCAATGGAGCGCGCAAACTTTGGCAGGCTGGCTAGGAAAATTAATCATTGGACAAAGATGTAGAAAAAGTTCCACTCCTGCTTCAAAGGACTTGTAGTGCTTCATTTCATTAACTTTTGCTTCGTTTTTTTTTCTGCCGATTCGATTTGTTGTACGAGTACAAGCGTAGAGGGATGGAGATGTTGAGTGTGAGAGCCTGTATACCCTTATGTATAATATAATGAGTGTGCATGTCAAGAAAATAATCAAAGGATTGGGCGGAGATTATGGAGAAAGATGAGTGGAGCTATGTATTGGGCTTTAGTTTTGGTCCCCTCTTTTGGAAAATGGCTTAATTAGTTTAATCCCTGTACCTACAGAAAAGTTATCTCAACTTAGAAGGTGTTGTAATTAAATACCCTCCTTTGCACTGTTATTTTAGATGGGGGTGTACTCGTATATAATTTATTTTCGAACAATTCGCGCTTAAATTAAATCGAGGAATATTACAGGATTAAGGTGGGACAGAGGAAGGAAAGATTGTCGTGTTGTTACTATCTTAAAAAATTGAATTCACTTCTTCTAATTTTCCTGACGGAAAGGGCTCCAGGATCTCAGTTTACTGGGTGTAACTACTCTGGCATCATTTGACTTGAGGACACGATGAATATTTACCAATTCACGTGAAGGAATTTAAAGAATCAAAATCCTTCAACCCGAATACTTATCCTTTCTATTATCTCTTGGCATGTTACTGAACTTTCGTATTTAGTTACATTCTACTATGTTTTGCTTCAACTCATATCTACATAGTTGCCGCTGAAAGTGTGACCAGACACGGGAGATACTTTGGATTAACGTTTTTGAAAATAATGTTAGAAAGGTCTCGAGCATTATATGGGGACTGGGAAAACATTAATGTTATTCAGGTCATTTGGACATTTTTCGTACCTAACTACAGGGTCATTCACTTCGTAGTTTCAAGCTGGTAACGCTGGCATTTGACACCTGCCAAACTCAGCTGTCATTTGAAGTGTCATAATTTAAGTTGAATGCTTGCCATTTACGGTAATGGATTTCTGACAAATCGAACTATGCGTAAACATTTTTAAAACTTAATACAAAAGTTGTGATTCAGCCGTAGTCACTTTTCGGCATTACGCGATGATTATGGTCATCATAATCGACGGACTACACAAGATATCGATAAAATTGTGAAGAAATTTGAAGAGAGTAGAAGCGTTACTAATTTCGTAAGGCCTGTACATCATCGTAATGCATGCTCAGTCGAAAATGTTGCTGCTGTAAGTGCAAGTGTTGCTGATGATCGGAATTTATCGATTTTCCGGCGTTCGCAGCAATTTAATGTGTCGTACACCTCACTATGGCGTATTTTGCATTTGGATTTGCATCTCCATCCTTATAAAGTTCATCATACGCAACAACAGAAACGTGCTGACCATGTTTCACACCGCCGTAGATACGCTTCTTGGGTGTTGGAACAACAGACAACAACAATAAACACCGATTTTTCGAAAAACATTTTCTTCAGTGATGAGGCACATTTCTCACTCGGTGGGTATGTTAACAAACAAAATTGCCGCATATGGGGCTCAGAAAACCAACAAGTGATTGAAGAGGTGCCGTTGCATCCAGACAAAGTGACTGTTTGGTGTGCTCTATGGTCCGTATTCCTTCGAAGATCCCAAATGGCGGACTGTTACAGTCAATTCGGAGCGATATGGTCGAATGACAACCCATTTTTTTTTGCCCGGTGATTGAAGATTATGACTTGGATGACATGTAGTTCCAACAAGACGGGGCAACAAGCCACACAACACGACCAAATATAGCCTTATTGCGTGAGAAGTTTTCTGGTCGCGTAATTTCACGTTTTGGCGACGTCAATTGGCCACCAAGATCATGCGATTTGACACCGTTAGATTTTTTTCTGTGCGACTACGCAAAAGACTGTGTTTACGCGAATAATCCCCGAACTCTAGACGCATTTAAAACCAACATTACTCAAGTTATGGCCGAGATACCCCCCAAAAGGTGAGAAAAGTGGTTAAAAATTACCTCAAAAGAATCGCATGCTGCGAATCTTCCCGAGGCGATCATTTGAATGATATTGTTTTTCACACTTAATGGTAACGTCCAAACTTTATAATGAATTGAAATTTTCATCAAAAATGTATCGCTTTGTGTGTTTTACTTAGCTTTACCTTCGAAATCGAAAAATGAATGACCGTTTACAATAGAATGTGACACTCTACGTGCGATCGTTGTTGTGATGATGATGATGACACAGCGATACATTTTCTATTCAGTAGTAGAGAGTACCACTGAAGTGGTAAAACTCTGAAACGATGGCCCATCTTCCTTCGATTGAGAAGTCATTTTAGTCTGAGTGCTCCATTCTGTAAGAAAAAACTTGGCATCTTTCAAATAATCTTCGACAACTTGAACAACTAAATCAGAACTAACCACTACGGTCACTCTGGTATCAGCCCTTTTAACTTTAAGGACATTCATCAATTCCACCCGGCGGAATGGATAATACATTCATTTAAACAGTCACCATCAGTACAACTACGAGTATGTATACAGCTAGCGAGTTCCACTCATATACACTTCGTTTGCAAATCAAATGCGATAAACCTCAAGACTTTGTTAAGCAAATTTATCCCCCTTCCCGGTGATATCATTTCAACAAACACCCCACCCCCCTCCAGCGAAGAAGTAAGTGGGAAAAACAAAACTCATAACGACGTCGGAATGTCATCAGAAAGTGGAAAACTATTCCTCAACTGACGGTACAGTCAGGACTCTGACTTTATGTGAAAATTATTTCGTCCTGAAATTTCCATTGCAAATTCATAAACAATACAGAAAGTAATAAAAAGAGTTTGGGGGAAGGGGAAACCTTCTGATTCAGTGACTGTTTCTGATTCCGTGACTGTTTGCAGAAGTCACATAACCCTCTTCGTCTTCAATCCTTTCCCGCCTGGAATGGAGGATCATGTAAAGCATCAACAAACCGTGCTCGTCCTCGGTGAATTGTTTTTGATGATCGAACCAATGCCGAAAAGCACCTTTCCTGCATAATGGTAAGCTCGCGTATGATACAATGCATAAGTGCATGCAGTGTGCTCTTGAAGGTATTAATGTGTGCGTTATGCTCCATGACAGCTCATGTCTACAGAAACCTACAACTGCAATCAAAGGATCTTGACGGTGATGGAGTTGAAGGTGTACATATTAACAAGGCAACAACACCATCCGCCTTATGCATTCTAAATACCTGTACCCGCAGTGATTCCGTATCCGTATGCACCCCGAATGCGTAGACGGTACTTGTAGGGGTGTAGGTGGAGGTGTAAATGTAGATGTATCAACTTCTTTTCGGAATCCAAGTATGCCTCTGCTGCAATGTTGTCTCAACGGATTTTTTTTTTGTTTTGCTGTTGAAGAGAAGAGGTCCCGTGAAGCTGTGGAGCGGTGGAATCTATGTGTTGTCTCGGTTGCTTGAACGGCATAATATAGCCCAACTGTGTGAATAGGATTACGCAAACACGGCACAATGAGGCATATCATGGAAAGAATGCATCATAGACTGACACAGACGTTAGCTGCAGAAAAAGGATTTGCAGCAGACGAGTTCTTTAACTGGAGTGCACCTGTAGCTTGGGTTAGGGTTGGCGTTGTTGTCCTGCGGTGTTTACAAGCGGATTTATGCAAAAATCCTTTTTTGTTCATTTTCAAACAAAAAGCACCTTTCATGCGGAGCAGATGTTTGTTCTTCGTTACTTTTTAGTTATGTTGGCTTTGGTGTTCTCGTGTTTAACATTTGTCAGAGGGTGCCCCTGTAAAGATTGAAGGTGATTTCAATGTAAATCCTGGGATGTACTCTCAAGTGGTAGAATGTTTGACGAGTGCATTGGAGTTATTCTTCTCTTTCCAGGGGCTGTGATTCTGCGTGATGTTGTTTTCTTTTCCTTTTTTTCTTTACTCAAGACAACATTGTTCGAATTGAAGATAATTGTATGCACTTCAGGAAGCACTTTATTTTCTTTTGAAGCTTTTAACTGTTTTAACTTTGCTTTGACGGCGAAGACTTGACTGGATTCATGGACTCATGAAAATGCAATGAGGTTCAAATACATCTATGTGCAATGTTCTGGATATTAACATAAGAACGGACTTCATTTGGTCGGTGGCTTCTCGTGGAAATCTGGTTTCAGTATTTGTTGTGGAAGTATTTTCAGGTGGCTGAGGACTATCGGGCTTACCGATTTTAGAAGGAAATTCCGGACAAAAATACCAACGGTTTTGGGAATTTTTTGATAGTTTTTTCTTACACAAGTATGCCTTCATAAGAGTGTGGGCAGAGGTTGTCCTAAATTCTGTCACACATAGAAAACCCATCCTATACAACAGTTGCCAGTTCTAGTTATCGCTTTCCCTATCAAATTGAAATTTGATCATTGAGTGGATTTCAGTCATACATTTCAGTCAGTATGGCGTTCGCGATTTTGGAAAGAGGTGTCAATGATACAGCGGGATAGCTCTGGGACGTCATGGAAATTGTACCTGGCCATGACCATGAAGTTTTTCGTCTCAATTTCCTGAGGCATCCGGAAAAGATAAGGACCTGTGAGTAATCCAACAAGCGTAGATAGTTCGTGCTGCCATTCATGAGTCTTGATTGATCCTCGACAGGTTAGAAGGCTTTCTAAATTTAACTGGTTTTGATTTGAGACGTAGCATAGCTTAATTTTATGCTGAACCCAAAGAGACTTAAGCTTTTACGATAGCTCTGCATTACAGCGATGACGTTAATGGCAGTTTGGCTGCTTCTTGTATAGTCAATATCTCATCTTAGAAGACACTGGTGCAGTTTGGCATACAATTCAATCATGATTCGTATGGTATCCATTAAGGCACCTCAATCTTAAAGTACTCTTGGCTGCCGATTCTTGCCTGTAGAAATCTAGAAGCAGCAGACTATCTTATTCTCCACGACTCTTTTCGAGAAATGCTGGTGTGCCTCAGGGCTCCGTTCTGCACCCGACACTCTTCCTAATCTTTATTAATGATCTCTTGGCCGCTTCTTCTAATCCGAGCAACGCTTACACATTATTTTTTTTACAATAATTCGAGCTGTGTGAAAAATGTTTTTCGCGCATTTCAAACATATTAGAGTCGTCATAATCGACCTACTGAGCAAGCAGTTCAACCCTTAGGGACCAAATTTTGTACCAGTTTAATAAAGAACATGATTTGTCTATTTGTCACCGTTCGCAGGAATTAGGATTGTGCTACTCGACTACGTGTAAGATTGCACGCAAGAATCTTGGTCTAAAAGCTTACAAACCAACCACAGCGTCTCAGTTTCAGTGAGTGGGCCTTGGAAAGCTGGTGAAAGACCCGTTTCTATCGAAAAAAAAGCTCATTTGTAGTTGGATGAGCATCCTTAAGCAATAGAAGAGCTGCCAATGCACCCGAAAAAAAAACGCCTGTTTGGTGCGGTCTATGGTCCGTCGGAATCATAGACCCGTATTTGTTTTAAAGAATAACGTTATCATAATTGATTTTGAACTTTTTTTTGGCAAAACCGAAAAACCTTACATTCTCGGTATGTGTCACAGTGACAACCATCGTGGTAATGAACACGTATTTGATGTCGTTAAAAGTGCAGAGAAATGTCTAAGTTTTCTCAAGCAATGTAAGACATATTGCACTCTCCTGATTTGGCCTCAATTTATAAGACATTCTTACTTACTTACTTGCTTACTTGTATACTCGTACATGGAAGGCGCTACAGTTGAGGGTCAACCTAGTGCTTAACTAACAACCCTATGTTCTCAGGCCGCTTTTAAGCCAACTGCAAAGTCGGTTCAAGTCTACTTTTACCTGTGCGCACCAACTAAGGTGAGGTCTTCCTCTGCTGCATTGTCCCTCCGGGTTAGATTCGAAATCTCCCGGAGTCGGAGCTTTGGTTGTTGCCGCCGTTTTTCCACAACAGGCGACGTAATAAGGAAGGGGTACCCGACCACTTGGAAATTGGTCGTGAGTGTTGGTGTTAAATGGGCGCGACGCGATTGCAATTCCCTCTTACCACCCAGATCCAGAAACGCGACTGAATAGGAGTTTCGCGTTCCGAAATAATCCACCAATTTCAAAAATTAATGAAAATACTAACAAAAGGTTTCTATAGACGTTACAATCTTTACTCGCTTCTTACACAAGTATTTGACAAATATTCTTAAATCTAGCTTACGTAGGTATTATCTTATCTCAATAATCTTAAGCTAACAATGCAATTCAATTCAAAAAAATAAAAATAAAAATAAAATGATAATAATGACAATAGTAGGTTAAATAAAAAAAAAAAAAAACAAAAATCATTGATCAGATCCGAAACCCGGAATCGAGCCCGTTTCTTTTGCTTCTGAGACGCGTCGAAGACCAAAGCCAGCAAGAGCACGAAAGTTTTGCGACTAAGTGAGTTTTTCTCTAATCAAAACTGATTCGTTTAAGTCAGTCCGAAAGATACTTCATACTTCAGGTGAGGTTGGTCTCTGTATCTTACGCCACTCCTTAGATCTGGCTTCGCTTTCCCCGCAATTAAACAGTCACTGCTGCCACTCACTTGCCTGAGATATACGAGTATAACAGAAAAAAAAAACAAATCTCGAACCATAGGTACAGTGGATATCGATCGTCTTTTTTTTATTTATTGTTTATTTTTTTATTTTTGAAAGGGATCGACACAATCTACTCGTACCTTTCTTTTTTTTTTGTTTTGTTTTAATTTTATATAAATGTTTTTTTTTTCCCCAAAGGACATCTGCACTATCATACGATAGTATGACATTGGATCACGCGATGTACAGCTATCGAAACTAAAAAAAAAACTTATTCCTACAAGGGGACTTCAATATTAAAGTCGGGAATCTCTTGCCGGGTCTATTACCCGTCGACCCAAGTCCTTGCTGCTAGCAATGGTGTTGAGAAATCAACAGATAGGGATCGTAGTAATAAAGGATGATGGTACTATTCTTGGTCTTAAGCGAACGAAAACCTGCCGTCGGAAACCCATAATATGGTGTCCATTCTCTCTGAATGTCCTAGCCGTCTTAGGTGACTGATGGACAGTTTTCTAATTAGGTAGACGTGGCTGTACAGCTAGTTAGTCATTCGACCGTCCTCTATTGTCATTCTGCATAGCAGACGAGCTCTACATTAATTACAAAACTAGACATGCTCATCATTATTTTCATCACCATTGCTCCATTGAAATTTTCAGTAGCATTTCGCATTTTAAACCTTCAACCATAAAACCCATCTTGCAATAAATGTTAGTTAGTTAATTTTTTTATTCATTCATTCAATTTAAATCCATTTTACAATTTTCATAACAGATATATATGCTCTTAAATTTTTAGGAAGGAATTTTCATGAGTGAATTTCAATTAACAAACTTAAGTTCCGCCCCAGCAAATTAAACCATATTGCAATTTGGATTGAACAAGACCATAATAAAAAGTTTGTTAAAGTTTTTTTTTGAGCAAAAATGTGTCAAATGGTAACGGGTTCTGTTTGTTTTCAGCAGGTATTTCCTTAAGGAAGTAGTGTGAGCATTCCAATTTAACCTACTATCGAACTCGAGTCCTAGATACTTAAAGACCTGTAGGTTACCAATGACAAAACAGCTCGGTAGGCAATCTATGAAAGTGTTATATGTACAAGATCTTTCGGAAAGCGATTCACAGCAATTGTCAGAGTTTATCAACATATTATTGCAGTACGCACTATGAAATTTAAAAACTGGAAGTTCTAAATGCAAAGAAGTATTAAAATACATAATTTTTGTTTTGTCACTAATAACTAGTGACAAGGCACGCGGAACCAATGTCGTAACATTTCTAAATCATGGCTGCCGTCTGCTATTAGATCTAACCAAGAGTTGCTGGAATTTAAACAACCTATATCATCAGCAAACCTTGTAAGTTTTCCTTTTATATTAAGGGTAAAAATTGAGTTAATGAAAACTAGAAACAATATAGGTCCCAGAACAGATCCCTGTGGAACACCAACTGTAATATCGCAGCACTCACTGAACATACCATACGAACATACGAACCATTTGTTTCCTGTTGGTGAGATAGGACTTAATCCATTTAAGAACAAATCCCCTAAATCCAGCTTTATTCAACAAGATTCTATGATCAACGGTATCAAAAGCCTTCGTTATATCCAGGAAAAGAGCTGCAATAAGCTTCTTGCTATTGTTGCTTCCATAAATTGAACTGCGGAAGTTAAGAAATGCATCCTCAGTAGATCTGCCAGCTCGGAATCCATAATGCCTATCGCTAAAGAATGAAATACGATCAAGGTAGGATAGAATTCTTTTTTTGATTAATTTTTCGAAAACTTGAGAAAAAAGTGGGAGAAGAGAGATAGGACGATAATTTTTGAGTACTTTATTGTGTCACCTTTTTTGAATATAGGTATAACTTAGCAATTTTAAGCATGTCAGGAAATATACCACATAAGATACTTTTGTTAAAGATATGAGCCAAAATATCTACTATATAAAATGCGATGCTCTTAATAAATGCATTCGAATAACATCTATGAGTAATGGAGGTCGAGTTGTTCAGAGAAATAATCGTTTTATTGACCTCAATTGATGAAATTGAATCATAAAAAAAGCTATGAGGCTCAGATCTTTCCCTGTTAGAACACTTAAGCAAACATCTACTATTATTATTACTAGGTGTTATACATGCCTCAGTTATCGTTTTATTTGCAACGCTAGTAAAAATTAAGTTGAAGCTATTAGCTACTGCCTTTAGGCTTATAATATCCTGATTTTCATGCCTAAGACAAGATGGTATACCATTAGTACTATTTCTGTTAAAAAGCTTATTTGCTATTCCCAATTCTTTTTTTAAATTACCTTTAACATTTTGAAATTTGTTAATGTAAAAATTTTCTTTGCATAAAGGCACCTCAATAGCAATTTCCTGCCAAATTTTATCATAAGCACTACGAAGATGATTATTATTTAGTTGCTTTTTACATTTTAGTCTTAACTTATTTTTTAGATTAATTTTGTTTACCAGATAGTTAGAAATCAAAGGCTTGAGCTTTGTTAGTTTATTACTTATTAATGTTCATCACTTGCCCCCTAAATGCCGTGCACAGCTACTTATTTCCCATTCCTTATAACCTGCAAACATTCAAAACCAACCTACGTCGGTACCTCTCTTTCTCTCCACTCTAATTAAAAAAAAATAAAAATAATTGTATATATCAATCTTCCTTGAGGACTGCTCGTCACGTTAACTTTGTTAAAGGCTTCTTCGATGATAAGGAAGACAGCTTCTGCATATTTCTTATGAAAAAAAATAAATTTTTCTACCGAGCTGTCAACATCATGCAGGAACGATTTCGTGCTTTTGCCTTTTGTCTAGGCATGTTGGTCTGGGATTAAATCTTTTGGGTTAGGCGCACGGACGTTAAATATAGCACTCAGACTTGCATGTTTTTTTTAGAGGAATTGTTCGGTCCTTGGAAGAAAGATGAGTAAACTCTTTAATGGTAAAGGGGCTTAAGTACCAGCATCTTATATGTACCTCCGCCTCAACAAGTGCATCCTGATGCGAGCTTATGTCATCATCACACTTACTGCAGCCCCGCAGAATATTGTATCACATTTGCTTAGCCCATCTTGTACCGTCAAGACGTCAGAAAGTAGTCTACAATTTCTCTTCCATATCGACAGCATAAAACTTTCTGACATCTAAACAGTTATGTTCACATGAGATCCAACCGTGAAGGGTAGTTTTCAGTTAGAATGCAGATAGAAGCAATACAGACACGGGTCCTAGGAATACTTTTTCACGCTGAAACTTCTTCTTGGAATATCCTTCTACTGGGTTGTTTTATTCGAACTCAAAAATCACCTCTTAAAGAATTGCGCTCCAGATGTTCAGCTCTCATTATATACTACCTACGCTCAAGATTGATGTTTACTTCACTGCGTGGCATAGGATGATGACACATAAGCGTCGGTACATTGCCAAGAACTTCTCATGATGATATCTGTGATGGAACCGCCAGATATTTTTCAAAACATTACTTATCGTCCTCAAAGTCTCTTCAATGATGAGTCAGTTGTTCATTAATAAATTGCTAATTTATGTTATACATCCACTTCATATCTAATGGCAAACGCCTTATCGATTGCTCATTAATAACCAACACATCTCCCCCCTGAAATCGTACTGACCAACCGAGTGTTCCGAATCAGATGCTACCAAATTCAGTTCAATTCTTGAGCTAATCAAGTTTCACAATTTTGCCATAAATGTTTTCCATACGCCTCATTAAACATTCATTCCGGCGAATCACATGACAACCTACCATTTATTATATCCGCCAACCATAAGTCCAATCACTGAGCAAGAGGTCCTTTGCCACCACCACATCTAGCCTTACACATCTTTCCTAAATCAAATAAATGATTTCCATTGCCGTTGATTAATTGGCGGCACTCAGGATACACTCGAAGCAGAACATTCTGGAGTCAGAACTCACTAGAAGAAGAACCGTTCAGTTTAGCAGCCAGAGACTGCTACTACGTTTCCAGACGATAAAAGCGTGTGCCAGCGTCAACGAACATTTAATTTATTTATCTTTTCTTTTTCGATTCGGAGACGTTCCCTGTCATCGGTCGCCGCACATGGATGATATCCACTGCCAACAATTGCCATTTGTCAAATACGCATATCCTTTTAGTTTCAGCTTTCAGGACATTTTTAACTGTGCTTCTTCCCTTTGAAGAGGTTATTTCTACTCAAAACACTTTTCGAAATTAGTTAGGCACACACAAAGTGTTGCAGAGAGCTGGAAATAGCTACGCCTGCTGTACCAGTATTGGCATGCATGTATGAGTTGAGTATCTATAGATTCTGTTCCTTTGAGGGTGTTTACTTAGTCAAGGACAAAAAGACAGCAAAGCCAGAAAGTGGTGCAGAGTGAAAAATAAAAAAAATAAAAACTCTGACTAACGCGAAGAAAGAAAAAAAAAACGACACACATCCTTTGTGCGCTCTGCCATTTGGAAAAGTGCTATTTCCAACATCCATTCCAGGACTAAGAGAAAAAAAATTAATTGATTGATGAGCCGTGAATTGAACATTATCCAGCTATATGTACTGCTGCCGTCACGCTGAAGTGGAGATTACGTGTACATTGATGAGGAATTCTATACGCCATTACCGCGAATACCCGCAATACCATGCTGCTGGTACTGGCAAGTCGTCCTATCATTTACTTAAGAATTAAGTACGGGGATTTATCCTTTAATGAAATTCCATTTATGTGAGTGCTGAGCTAATACGAATACTTGGGCAGAGGGTTGAGAATGCAGATCTGGCTGTGGAAGTTCTTCTGACAATGCGAGATTATCCTTCAGAAGAAAAATGAAAATGAAAATTCTCCGTAGTGACGTGCTTGCCTGACGGCTCTGCTGTGTCGTTTGTCTTTCAAGGTCTTTACCTTTGAATTGCATTTCTAGAAGCAGGTACGGGTATAGCCCTCTCCCACTTGGTGTTCTCAAGTATCCTACTATTTTCAATTCAATTGTTCCAAGGACTTTTTGGATTAAGGTTCGGCACGAAGATATTGTTTTGCAGCGAAAAAAGAACAAAGTGAAATCAAAATTTTAGTTATGATTGCCAAGGATGTGCCCTGTTCCATGAGCTTTGTACCTTGTATCTTGTGCCTCTGTTCGTTGTACCCTGTTTATTTGTTTGGATGTTTGGCAGAGAATTCATCTTGTTGTCATCGTCATCTACGCTGCTGTTGTTTGGAATTGTCTGTGGATTAGGGAAATTGTAAGGAAAATCACGTTTTGACTTTTTACAGCTCATGGTTCATGACAATGTCTCTTATGCTGTCATTGAGTTTGTTCTCTCAGCGACTATTGTCTGTTTCTTTGTTTGGCGAAAAGAATACCAATTACATGGTATTAGAGGGAGGAGAATGGCGGTGAATAACGATCAGACAAAAGAAGGATACGAATTGGCTAGAAGCGGGTGTTAATTGGGTAGACAAACATAACTGGAGGTTGTTTGCAATTGAAAAGAAATTGCCACTGTGGATTGCTTCAATCTTTGTGGCGAAATTGCAAAATCGATATAAATGCTCTATGAAGAGCCTTTAATAAGCATTGCCTTCCTCTTTGTTGTTGCACCTTTATATCTGGTCGGCTAAAAGGCCAGAAATATATTTAGAGGGAACTCTGCGTGAGATACCTTTCACCCACGCTGTTTCTTTCTTATATTAGGTTTGATCTAAGTAATCGTTGCTACCTTATATACCAGAAGATGCAAGAATTTTCTGATGGTAGATAGAAGGAAAAAGAAAAGTTGTGTTAATTCTACGCCTACTTCGCCATTTGTGCTAATTTACAGTCCCTTAATACTTGTCACTGAAGACTAAGAGATATCTGTCCACTAGGTAGACTACAATCACCTTCATCTTCAGTTGTGATCTGAGCTGTGCTAATCAGCATAGTCAATCGCGAACAATAAGGCTGCTTACCCGTCATATTTTCAGTCATTATAACCACATACGACCACTCGTCCTAACTACTAGCGCGGAAGAGATATGAATCCAAACAAAGAAACTGATGACGCCGGGCCATGACCAAAAAATTTAAAAACATCACTGTCCAAGAGAACTGATAACACCTGCAAGGTAAACCCCTTTCTGACGAGTCTATCAGACAAGCACAGAAAATGAAAATACTCAACCAATGCTGCACTAAGCAATTGAATCTTGCCGTTGCATACGAAAATGTCTTGTTAACAAGGCGAGAAAGAATTGAACTTTTCCAAGAGGAACTCGTTACGGCGGACCACTTAGAAACTGCGGGGTCAAAACTAGGAAGAACTTAATCTGACCTTACCGCCGACATTGGTAATATAACGAGGCTTAAGCCAGGCACGATGTTTCGAAGCCCTTTATGTGAAAACCTATGCTTTGGCAAATGCTCCAGAAAAAGGAGCAAGGCAGAGAGAGAGGACTATAAATAATCTTGTTGTTAGATTTCTCGAGATGCCCAATCTTGACTAACAGATCATATACGATGATGGAGGCCTATACAAAAATTGTGCACATAGCTTACATTCCAATCACTTTGGTCTTTATCACCTCAGAAGTTCGTGAAGCTAGCAATCTGTTAAGACCAGCCAGGATCTTAGACCACAAATGGAGTTCCAGTATCAATCGGCTAAAACAGTCTTGAAATGACCCTGACAATCTTGGAATAACAAATTCTCAACTCCTTGAACTGGATACTCTACCAGACCTCTGACCCACACACTACGGCAATACACTCGACTGAAAGAAGGTGGTTATAAGCCATCCACCGTTCTCTCCGAATAACTTTGTGTAGCTCCAGCATAGAATTTCACTCCTCACTTTGGCGCTAAAACTGTTCAAGGAAAAGTAAGACACCTTTTTAAGCTGACTCATCGAAGGGTAGAATGTCAAAGCTTTCCTTGCACATTCTTGGAAGATCTCGCTGGTAACGTCATTGACGTATCTTTCACGTCATAATGTACTTAAGGAAGGTACAGATTAACATCTTGAAGGTCAGACTTGTAGCCTCAAACCTCATTATCTGCCTCACCAGTGAGATCATCACTCTTATGCAGAACAAACATTTATTCGAAATATTATCGTCGAGAAACTATTTTCTTGGTAAGGGCAACAAACTATAGGCGCAACAGCTTCTACTTGGGAAGGAAACGAGGTACATTCAGATATTACTTTCTTCCTAGAGCAAGACAAATTCTCTCTATTTCCACTCAATACAGGACAGAGAAAGGACTGCAAAGGGCATGGTTCGTATCTTGAAGTGCGAATGGAATATACTCGTATATATATGCGAATATACGTACTCGTACCAGCAAACATCGAACCCATATTCAAATTCTCACCATCGGAGGAAAAAGGCGATGGTACCAAATGTATATACTTTTCATAACCTTCTTGAAAAAAAAGATTATAAATGTCCTTAGCATGATGTTTAGGAGTTAAGCTAGCAGAGATAGCATCGAGGTTAAATGCAGCCTGCACGATTCTACTTTCGAAGTTGCTCCGGGGCGAAGTGCACTAGCGCGGTTGCTGCATCTCGGTATCGGAAAGATGTTCCTAAGCCCCGTCTAAAATTATGCACGGCCAGCAATTAGTCCCGAAATTAGTACCAACAAAGCAAACCTGACTTGAAAGAAAATGGAGCAGTATTAGAGCAGCAAAACAGGGCGGAGTAACTTAGAAGTTTCTTAGAAATGCTATGACTGGAACAACGTTCCGAAATTTGCAAGGACAAACTATTGAACCAAGTGGCAGATTCATGTTCAGTGTGGAGAACCACATCTGCAGACTGTTCAACTTTAATGACTTTCAACATTTATCTGTCAGGCAGAAAGAACGGACATAAGGTTACCGATAAACATAGTTCCGACCTGTTAACGGTGAAGATGATGGGTTCGTAAGTACCATGCAGCCAATCATCTCATGAATATGATCGGATTGAAGCATGATATAAAAGTTCTTCTATACCATTCCTTGAAAACCACAAATACTTGAACCTCCTGAGTATGTTTTCAGGCTTGTAAAGTCCACCTACAGGATGTTTTCATAGTGGAAGTGTATCGCAGGGACACAGCAAAAATGAATTATTGACTGATTCCGTTGCCGATTCGATGGACAGAATCTAAAACGCGATTGTTAAGAAATAAAACCAAAAAAAGCAAACTCAGCAATTTGATGCTTTAGGTGCTTTATTTGGTAGTTTATCACTGTGCTTGTTAGAGAAAAACTGAACTGTCTTTGGTGGTGTTGCCACGACGACGACGGCTTCCTGGTCCAGCTGATTTTCCAAATCCATCCTTGAGTGGTCAATGACTCATTGGGTATTTTCTTCACAGCTTAGTTGTTACCGTATAGCGCCCCCGTCATCATCCATCACGAACACATGCTTACGCATACAGCGCCAACTGAAAGTTGCTCAGTGGAAGGAGCTTATTGGCGACTGCAGACCATTTCTGCATGTGCTTTTCCCATGCTGGCGCCTCCACAGCTGATGTAATGCGGCTGTTAGCCTTTTTTGAGTGCCCAATTTTGCTTCTGAACTAAGTTAGCGATGTGTGTTTGCCGTCAGATTTGCGAAATTGGTAAATGCCGACGGGAAACTTGGAGATTGTACGTAGTTTATTCGGTGTGGCGATGCTGGGGTGAACGATGTTGCAACAGGAAGATTCTAGATCCCCTATGACAGAGTTTTTTTTGCTCCTGGCATTTCTAATAATATTCTTCGGCTTTCCAGAATATTCATGAAGATAGCTAGCTGATTCCTGAAAGCCCAAAATGCATTGAACACAACTCGCTTCAAAATAATTTTTAAAGAAAAGCATTCAACTAATTCCGTGACTGTTGCCAGTCTGCTTAATAGATAAAAAATTAGCTCTAACACTTTTAAAGTTTGCTGACTACTATAAACTTTCATAAGAGCACTCTAAGGAAGATTCGCAGCAAAAAGTTCGAGCCCGTGTACCATATATTCAATGTTTCACATCTCTACAGAAGGGAATAAGTATATTGGAAACTTTTTAATTTGAAACTTACGTGAGAAGAGATTTCTATCCTCGACGACAACTAGTAAAGTCTGTTCTGCCATTTCCCCGTTAAATTACTACACGTTCCTAATCCTCCCTCTTCCTCACAGGAAGTTCTGTATCTCTTGGTGTGAAAACATTCATCCCATCCTTCCTGGTTGACCGAAATCACATTTCTGGCGAAGGAATTCCTTTTAATCAGGCACAGCAGAATCAGCTGCATTACGAGAATGCCACGGACTTGACTACTAAACGGAATATCCTCGTATCTATGTAGATTGGTCATATCTTCGGAAAGTCAAGAAAATGACATAATTTACTCATGCTTCAGATGGCACATATTGAAAGTGATACGAGGATCTGTAGAAATGCATTCGCCAAATAGTTACGTATACGCCGTAGTGTGAAGAAACGAATAACACACCACAAACCAGTAGGAAGGTAGAATATCATACTCGTAGTTTGAATCAAGAAACCAAGCCATGAAGGATGCATTTATTTGTAGGAATGAAATGGGATACTACGAGTATCTCGTCATGGAGTGACAAATATTGAAACGAAAGATGTATGTTTGTAGATGTCAACGATGGTGTCGGTAAACGCCATCCAAGTACTGATATTTGGAAGCAGATGCGAATGAAAAGATGCACCTTCTTATGGCGTCTGGATGAGAGTCCCACCAAACTGAATGTGTGACTACACTTTTCATGGACAGATATTGCCAAGAATTTTTCAAATTTAATAACATGATGTGCGAAGAAAGATGATCTAAGGTTTCGTCATAAGATTGATGTGTTTGCTGCCATATGGTGTCGTCATACAACCGCAGGCAAAACAACAGAAACAAACAAACAGAAACAAATGATGAAATCCGACATTGTTTGATGAAAATCTAATAAAAGTTTCGCAATCTCGTCACATCTGTGTGCATGATCTTGCAATGTCTGTCAGGCAAAAGAGAGAACCGAATTTGGTTGCTAAAGTTGAAGGGCCAACAACTCGTAGTGGAATTGCACCGTCAGTGTATGTAATATTCTGATGGATACCAGTAGTTTGTACTGGATGGAAACTAATATTCATGGTTATGTGTTTGCTTTGAAGCCTCGTATCCTTGTTCAAAACCATTTCTTTATACTATTCTATCAATAGCCCCACGGAACCCTCGATTTGTTTTATTCTCCAATGATGTTTCACAATTAATTAATTCTTGTAAAATAGAAGCTGACTTCTCAAGACTTGAAACTGCGCTTAGACTACATGCGAGGTGGACATCCATTAAAGCTAACTATGAATGGAATGACTCATCAATTTGCAGGCTGTTGCAGCTTTGGTATCTAAGACAACTTCCAATCGATGCACTACGCTTTTACTGGCATCACCTCCTGCATCACAATCTAATTGATGGTGAAACCTCGTTTAATTGTATTGTAGGCACTTTATCTCTGAACATACTATACTCTCTGAGTGCTCTATTTGGGCAGACCTCGATGCTAGGTATCAGTTTGTGGGTCCAACTAACATTATCCCTGTTACCTCACATGGCTGGCTATTTTTCCAGTTACTGAGGATAGAACATTTCATTTGCAAGAAAATCAATTTGGATCATAATGACTATAACATAGGCAAGGCTACGCAGAGCCTTTATCCATCGAAATTTTCCATATTTTTAGCTTTTTTAGTGCTTCTTATAAGAGCGCAGATAATCCCATCGTAAGTTCAAGTACCTTTAATTCACTTCCTGCTGGTGGAGTTGTTTGGGACTGCCCTCAGCCAGTACTCGGATGGATATAGAACAATATCTATAAGGCCACCAGTTTAAACGTATTTTTTACGTCGAGCATTACATCTTTCCTTCGATATTTCTTCAGAAGAAGAATGAGATTTTCTGGAACAATATACTCACGTGCCGCATCTAGAAGCCATGTTAGCCAGTACAAAAAAAGTTTCGTTAGATGAATTTTTTTCTTTTGGTAGCAACCTCAGGTGTGAAGGACTCCGTGCTTTGGGAAGATCTCGTCTTCAGAGTATTTTTGCATCGTTGCTTAACAGAAAGTCTGGTCTTTTACTACAACTGCTTTTACTACAACACTTGTGAGGCCATCGGATTCAAGACTGAGCTTAAAGGCTCACAAAGACTACGTTGGAAAAAATTACATCGATTACCCAATCCTCAGTGATATGATTTATGCCAAACATCAAACCCAAATGCAACGGGCAAACAAATATGATGCGTACAGACGAGAATACGTTTTTTCCACCCAATGGATCAATTAGGAATAAGGAAGAAGGAGATATCTCAATTCAAAAGTGGAAGAACCAATTGGATAATACCACCAAAGGAAGATGAATATACCAACTTATCTACAACATAGAACCTTGGGTGAAAAAAATAGTTGTAATACTAAATGTCTACACATCACACAGATTCTAACTGACCATAATGTGTCCGAAAATATCTGTACAAATTCAGAAATGACTACTCTCCAACTTGTTAATCTTGGGTAAATCGGAAGAAGAATGCAGATCAATCAATTTGCCAATGCCCATACTGTGAAGACCAAGTAGCAACTCTTCACCTGCAAGCGTAAATACTCGTATTAGCGAAATAGCATTTTCGGAAGAAGTTTAGCAGTTGTAGTTGTGGGCGTTATTTATCTCAACGGTTAGAAGTCATCCTGCTTGATATCGTATCATTGTCTTCTTTTATAGAAGAGAATCCTTATTTTACGTCTTTTACGTCCTCATGATTGACGCTGTGTAATAGTCCCGTCTTAACGAACGTGACCTGCATACGGCGGATGAATTCACATCAGCGAATCAACGCTGATACCAGCAGTCAGTATGACACATACTATACACATAGTACCTCAACATATTTGGAGGACATTCATCAGGATGCTGGAATAAAGATAGTGGTAAATGAACCCCGAATGAGTAAAAAGCAGCTATTTTACCTCCGAAATGGTTACTGACTCCAGAATATTTCGGCCTTCTTGGTCCAAGAAGTTGCGTGGAATTGACTACTCAAAAAGCTCACTTTTCCGAAACAGCCAAACGTATCGAATAAAGAAAAAGATCCACTGCTACCGAGCTCACAATAAGCAAAAAAGACAACGATTTTCTAACCTGTATCATGTTCGAATCTTTAGCAGACAACATATAGCCGACGAGACAAGGGAGGCCCTCAACTGGTATAAAGCCGGCCAGAAGGAAATGCCAAAATATATGTGACATATACTCCAGAAGAAAAATCAGCGTCTTTTTGGATACAGATTTATTGCATACGACAAACCAAGGCAAGAAATCTTAGGTTTTTGACATTTAAGGGAAAACCTACTAAAAATACGCGTAAACGCCGTATTTTACTAACAGAAAAAGGTCGACGCAACTAAGGAATATTTCTCAGAGCTCTGAAACAAAACTTACGAACGATGTACAGAATTGACTTTGATTGTGGGCTATCATTCCTTCAACCAGCACATGATTTTCCAGCCTCAATGTCGTTCATCTTGTCATCAAATTATCAACCAAATTGATCATAATTTGATTCGCGCACGACTCAACTCCAATATTATAGATGTTTAAACATCTCTAGCGAAAAACATATACTCGATCACTGCCTTGTTGCAGCTAAGGTATGCCGTCGGATATTTCAAATACGAGTACGAGAAATCCCCATTAACATTAAACTGGTAACTACAGACGAATCCTTTCCGATCGGGATCTTTCCACATCTCGGCCTACTTTATACAGGGTGTTTTTTTTAAGAGCTTGAAAACTTTAAATAATGATACAAGACAGAAATATTATTGGAATGATATTTATACTTTTATAATCTGGTAGATAATTTAATTTCATTAATTTTTTAAATATGATTTCCGGCATATGCCTGCCGCGGCTACGAGTTAAATGGTCCATTCGATCAGTCCAATTTTTTACTAATTTTTCCAATAAATCTGGCCGTATGGCGTCAATAGTGGCTTGAATATTTGCTTCCAATACTTCAATGGTTTGTCGGCATAAACCAATGACTTAACATAGCCCCATAAAAAGTAATCGAGAGGCGTTAAGTCGCATGAACGAGGAGACCAGTTGACAGGACGACTTCTGGAAATAAAGTTGACAGCAAATTGATTTTGAAATAAATTGATGATAAGCGCGCTTGCGCCGTCTTGTTGGAACCAAATGTCGTCGATGTAAAGCATGGCTCGATTGCGCTCGCCATTCCCCGTAACGACATTTCGGCGCACCAATATTCTCTTCGGTACGCACTACGAAGTATGAACTTCACGAACAGATTTATTTTGTTCAAAGTAAATTTCCACAATTTGGAAGAGTTATTCATGGCACACATGATAAATTGTTACTTACTTACTTTAGGTGGCGCTACAGTCCGGGGTGGACCTGGGCCTCAGTCAACAAGCTTCTCCAGCCAGCTCGATCCCTGGCTAGTTGCCTCCAGTTTCGCACGCTAAGTTGGCTGAGGTCCTCTTCCACTTGTGTGCGCCACCTGAGTCTTGGCCTTCCTCTACTGCGCTGTCCCTCGGGGGCAGATTCGAAGACTTTTCGGACCGGAGCATTGGTGTCCATGCGCTCTATATGACCCAGCCATCTCAGTCTTTGGATCTTCACTCTTCTGGTCCATGTCGCTGTACAGTCCATACAGTTCGTCGTTGTATCTCCTCCTCCACTCACCGTCAATGCAGACGGGACCGAAAATCGCCCGAAGAATTTTTCTCTTGAAGCAACCAAGAACACCCTCATCCATTTTTGATAATGTCTTATAAAGGGTGACTTTTGTTGTCCGAGAGAGGGCTTTGCTACTCAATTGCCTTCTTAACCCAAAGAAACAGCGGTTGGCAAGAGTTATTCTTCGCTTGATCTCAGCGCTGGTGTCGTTGTCTGTAATTATAGCGGAGAATAGGTAGACAAAGTCCTTAACTGCCTCAAAGTTATATCCGTCGAGAGTGACGTTCTGTCCGAGACGTCGGTGTTGGTTGTCCTTTTTGCTTCACAGCATATACTTGATCTTGTCTTGGACCGCTAAACCCATTTTCGCCGCTTCCGTCTCAATACTCGTGAAAGCGCCACTGACATCACGCTGCTTTCTCCCGATTATGTCAATATCGTCGGCGTATGCGAGTAGTTGGACGGACTTTTGAAAGATAGTGCCTCTTGTGTTTGATCGTGAGTTTTGCACTATTCTTTCAAGTACGATGTTGAAAAAATCGCATGACAGCGCATCGCCTTGTCTAAATCCTTTCTGGACATCAAAGGTCTCGTTGAGATCTTTACCTACCTTTATGGAGCAGCGTGCGTTCTCCATCGTCACCCTGCACAGACGGACGAGTTTAGCAGGAATGCCAATGCTGTCATACGCTGCCTTAAAATCGATGAATAGGTGGTGGGTATCGATCTGAAGCTCATGGGTCTTCTCCAAGATCTGCCGTAGTGTGAATATCTGGTCGATGGTGGACTTTCCTGGCCTGAAGCCACACTGGTATGGACCTATCAAGATAAGATCTTATATGCGATGTTAAGGAGACTGATGCCTCTGTAGTTGGCGCAGTTCAAAGGGTCTCCTTTCTTGAGAATTGGACAAACAATGCTGAGGTTCCATTCATCGGGCATTCTTTCGTGCGACCATATTTTACAGATGAGTGTTGTAGGCTCCTTACCAAGTCATCGCCTACCGCTTTGAAGAGCTCGGGAGTCAGGCCATCCGCTCCAGCAGCTTTGTTGGACTTAAGCTTCGATATGGCTATCTGCACTTCATCCAGGTCGGGTGGACGGAATTGTTGGTCATCATCGTCCAGGTTGAAAGGTTGATTCTGCCTGACAGCGGTATTTGGTCCGTCATCGCCGTTATACAGTCTGCAGAAATGATCTTTCCGAACCTCATTCCTGGAGTAGCATCTCTCAATTCCCTCGATCGCGCGCTTCTCATGCTCTTTCTTCTTCCTCCTGAGAAGCCGGTGCTCGTCTCTCCTCTTCCGCTCATAGAGCTCATGAGCAGATCTGGTCCTTCTAAGCAGCGCCGCGTTATATGCATCTTGCTTTGCTGTATATGCTTGCCGGCATTCATCATCGAACCAGGGGTTTCGTTGTGGTGGACGAGTGAAACTCAGCACATCAGAGGCGGCATCTCTGATGGCGTTTTGGCAGTGTTTCCAATGGTCTTCGATGCTTGATGCTGGCGGCATTGGACCTCTTAAGAGATTAAGAGGCACTCGATCGGAAAAGGACTTGGCGATCTCTTGCGATTGTAGCCGTCTGACGTCGAATTTTCTCACAGCATTAGTTTGTCTTGGCGTAGTTTAGGATATCCGCAACCGTACCTTGGCTACAACAAGGTAATGGTCCGAGTCGATGTTGGCTCCTCGGAACGTACGAACATCCATAATGCTGGAGGAGTGTCTTGCGTCGATCGCAACGTGATCAATCTGGTTGACTGTTGATTGATCAGGAGTTCTCCAAGTCCCCTTGTGTATGTCGAGATGTGGGAACCGCGTGCAAGCTACGACAATGTTGCGCCCCGCCGCAAAGTCGATTAGCCTGAATCCGTTATCGGAGGTGGTGATGTGCAGGCCTTATTTTCAGATTGTTCCACCAAAGATACCCTCTCTTCCTAGCTTTGCATTACAATCACCGAGAACAATTTTAATGTCATAGCTAGGGCATTGCTCGTAGGTCTTGTTGAGGAGCTCGTAGAAGGCATCCTTTGTGTCGTCATCTTTCTCCTCTGTTGGGGCATGCGCGCATATTAGGCTTATGTTGGCGAATTTAGCCTTGATGCAGATTGCTACGAGGCGCTCGCTCACATGCCGGAAGCTGAGGACTTCTTGTCTTAGTCTGCCTCCGACAACAAATCCGCATCCAATTAAGCGCTGCTTTTGCCGTCGATAGCAATTGCCGTAGTAGATGTCGCAGTTTTTCATCTTCTTTTTGTCCGACCCATCCCATCGCATTTCTTGGATGGAGGTTATGTCTGCTTTGCAGCAGTCTAGGGCCTCCGCTAGTTGCTTGGCTGTACGTGGTCTATTAAGGGATCTAACATTCCACGTGCATATCCGAAGCTCATTGTCCTTAAATCGTTTGCGTGGGTTGTCAACAGTAGATCCGTCCATATCCGAGGCTTTTTGATGCTTCGTAGCTTAATCTTTTTTAAATGGCGGGGCAGTTACCCCGGCGGCACAACCCCCAACCTGAAACACCAGTTCCATATTTAATGCCCCTAGGACGAGGGGTCGGTTACACCGAAGCCAGTAACCCGTTCCGGGATGTGAGCGCTGCCGTTGGCCCTTATAGGGCTCGTCCGCCACCATCTCTTTTCCAAGACCCTGACTAAGTCCTGGAAATCCTTTCCGGCCTGAGCTCCAAATATGTCGGAGTAGCCCGGATAAGGTCTTGTTTTGTTTTTCCGACACTAATCCTGGTTAATGGCGCAGAAAACTCGCCATTTGCCCCCTTCACTTCGCAACCTCTAGTGAGATTACCAGATGGCGCCACGGGGAGGCGTGAAGTAGGACTTATTAGCACAGCTGCAAGATGTTCGGCTGCAGAGGCTCATTCTCGTCATTTAAGGAACCAGCACCTGTCGGAATATGCTACTTCTACCAGGCCTTATACTAATCGTTGCCATAAATTGTTACTGAACAGAAATATTAACACAGTTTGACATTGGCAGCTGTCAAATCATAGATAACAACCATCGAAACTTCTCATGCAGCTATAAAAAACACCTCTTACAACCAAACCCATGATTTGATGAAGAATCCAGGCGAGCATACGAAGAGTTAAAACTGGAATGCGAAGCGGGACTGCATAGGAAAAGAGTACAAGTAAAAGAGAAGGGAAGGTAATCCGGTTTTCCGCAGAAAAGAGAAACACTATTTGAAGAAGAAACACGCGATGAAGAAAATACAGACGTGGTAGCACATCAGAAACAAAGTTCAGAAGAATGTCGAACGAGTAAAAGAACTTCTCTTTGCAACAAGGCTCAAACAGCGGCCTTAAGAAATGAACAGGGAAGCCTTGAAGGAGTCAGAGACGACAACAATAATATAGACAAATCCACTTCTGCAGACTGTTAAACTTCACGCGACTATAATGAAGTATAAATATTAATACCCAGGCTTAAGAACAGCAAAGCTCCTGTTTTTTTTTTATCGAGCATGCACCAACCTAGCATGGTTTTCACCAGACATTAGACTCTCATTATCGCAGACCCGATATTTATTGTGCAAAAGTGTAGACCACGGAGAAGGAGATTTGACGAAAAACTCTAAAAGATGTTCACTGCCATTGACATGGTTAGAGAAGTGCATATTATTCATCTGAAATGGTTAGGACATGTAGAGAGAAGGAATACAGACGCTTAATTCCGAAGAGTTTTCAATTCATAACCGGAAGAATATCGCACTAGAAGAATACCTCGTCTAAGCCACCACGTACAAATGAAAGTAAACAATTGGAGGCCTTTTTTCAGAGGTCAACTGGGTAGGCTGATTGGGTAAAGACTAAAGCCACTCTCGAATGCAAAGCCATCTAATTAAGTTGGTAAGACCAAACACCTTTAATCAGTAAGCTGGTTAAATAGACATCAGAATAGAGGTTCTGTAGCTCATCCCCGCTTATTTGACAAACAATTTTCTATCAACTCCAGAGACTCATTCAGAAATAAAAGATTTCAGATTCATTGGATAGTTATAGTATCATTAGACCTATCTTTCTCCAGACTGTAGCGCAATGTGTTTAATACAATCTGCAGCTGTGACGTAAACCATAAATCGACACAGTCTTCACTTAAATGTAACACATACTCTATTCAGATTGACATGATACTCGTACATCTTCTGTCTTAGAATTTATTGTATAGGTACACAACTCTTCTTACCACTCACATATATCATGCTGGCTCAAATCAAATAAATTCCTTTAAAATTGTTCCCGTCCCAGCCGGTGTGGTTGCCTTATTCTCAATGAAGTATCTGCAAGCGGACATATAAATTCGTTGACCACAATATGAAAACTTAACAAAGCCATAACTCAAACTTAAGTTGCAGAAACACTCCCTACACCCACACATAGCCGTCGGACTTTGTGGCGAAAATATCGTCACCCAACTGTGTCCATGAAACCAGCTTACCAATGAAACGTCGTAGAACCAATGTCCTGGAAAGTGGAAAAATTGAATTTTCTATTAGGACGACGGAAAGACGGGCAGACGACGACCAGGACAACGACGACGATGGCAATGATACAATTCGTCAGTCTTTGTCAAGCATTAAAGTGATTTTCGCTTGATTTTCCTTTTCTAGGACTTCTTCTGCTATCCCTCGTCGTCCTTTATGGTTTTGCTTTACTTCCTCCTTCCTCCTTCCACCTGCTGGTGATAAAGTTCTCCTTGAAGTTACTGTGTAGGGGGGAGCTATATAGATTCTGGGGTCTCTGTGACAGAAGTTGGAGCCTTTTTTTTTTTTGTGCAGTTAACCGCAAAGTAGTTGTGTGGAAGTCGAATGAAGCGAAACAATTTTTGGGTACCCGAATCACGTATGAAACGGAATGAACTCCAAATGGACCTTAAGTTGGACGATTGTTTCCTTTACAGTCACAGTCTTTCGGATGAGGAGCACAAGAAGAGCGTGTGTGTGAGTGTGAGGGGGTGAAATTTATGGAGTGCGTAAATTGGTAAGAAATGCTTCTTGAATGGAAGCGATGATTGTGCTGGTCGTGGTAGGGGCTGTTATGAGTGAGAGCGTTTGTTCTCAACTCTTGAGAATTGCTTGCGGGAGGAATGTATGGTCTTAAAGGCTTGCCGCGTTTCTGGGTGGTCTCCTCGCATAAGGACAAAGTTATTACCACAAGCACGATGTGAAAATGTCTGCATTCGAAGGGTAGCCTTTAGCACGTCATCTACCTATGAAGGGTGCTTTGACAAATGCGGTCAGGTGGAGCAGATGGCAATGGGTGCGGTTTCCTTATTTAATTTTGTGCAAGTTTTTTTTAGGATTTCTAACTAACTGACGTTTCTGTGATGCAGTTCCAATTAAATGGCCAAAAATGCTGTTTAGTTAGTTTTGGGTTGGTGGAATTGTGCGTCGTGTAACGCCCCTGCTTCTTCAACCCTGCTCTCTCATCGGATGCTGGAACTGGTCTTTGGTACATATCGCACTGAAGCTTCTAAGACACTGCATATTGTAATGGGAGTGAACAGTAATAGGAGCTGTAGAAGTAGCATGGTTCGGTATTAGTTATTTAATAGCCCGGAACGTTTGAACGCTTCGAATGCAACTTCAAGCCTGTTCACAGCATGATCTGAGATCTCTGGAAAGTTAAAGGTTTCTCGTCCAAAATCAATATAAGTGACAGGCTATCGAGGAGAAAACTCCCGACTTCATATCTATTGAATCATCGAATGAACAGAAGAGCCACTCAGACTGGAGTTTGCAATATTATTTTATCAGAGTCGGCAAAAGTAAATTTCAGCAGAAGTGCCCTTAAGGGTATTCATACAAATACCCCCTCAAAATACAGGCAATCCTTACGGCGTGTCAACATTCCATCGGTATCAAGATGATAGTGTGGCGCTATTAATTGATTGTGAAATGCACCAAACGTACTTCGCACAACCTTATGTCACATCATCCTACGTTACATAACATCGACATCACATCTGACAGATAGGAGGAGATGTAAAAAACCAAAAGATGTCGATGGCAGCTCACTAGTTTAGAGTAATCACCGCACCTTTTTATTTTCAATATAATTATGTATGTAAATATTTTCTCATAAAATTTCAAATAATTATATACGGGCCAATTCTACTGTACCTTTGCAGCCTCAACAAAATTGCTAACTCCGATGTCGTCCACCATAGGGTATGCCTCGGGCCAACAGGTGTACTGATCAATCCAGGTAAGACAATATCGAAACCCATTTGACGTTGGCAAGGACTTTGAGGAACCATTTTAACTGTTTTATTGACTTAAGGATGGCTCAATTTACGTACACTGTCAAGTCGAGTTTTCGAAAGTTTTCCATGAAGTACGGTCGCAAGATTTGTATAGATATGTCGCATTATACTCTCCAATTTGTACATGGAAGGATAAAAGATTTTTTTCAACCCTCGTCATGCTCTTACTATTCAGCATTTACAGGGGTTGGTGCTTCGACTGTGTACATTTTTGAAAATTTTTTAACTACAAATTTTTTCAATCTACGGACTTAATGTATCTCTCTTATAAATTGTCCTAAGAGATCTAATTGTCGGAACTGGCTGGGTGGCGCCTTTTCGAAGGTCAAGAGCTTATGGTCGGTGTTAATGGCGAAAGCTCGTCGCAAGTAGCTCACGGCTGCACGTTTTATACTTTATTTGCGGACCGAAAGAAAGTGAAACGGCGATAAATGCTAGCCTTAGCAGGGAACTTTTCCCAATTTATTAAAGCGCTCTGCAAGTTAGATTTTGTGCATTCTTTTTGGTGGTGGTCAATTCCTGTTTTCATCAATACGGTATCATATGAAGGTTCCACGTGGTTGGCCTATAACAAACAAAAAAAAAACAACACTGTGGCGCTGGCAGCTCTGTAAGGGCCATGGCCTAGCTTCTTGGGCCTACGGTTTATCGCCGAGTCCGAACGGCACTCCTTAGAAGCTTTTCGTAGGCAATTTTACTTTCGGCAGTTTACCATTGCTCGCCGAAAGGGTGATGGCGATTCGAAAAATTGTTAGTGACCCAGTCAGGAATCGAACCCAGACTCTCTGCGTGATAGTCCAATGAGCTAACTATCGCGCCATCGCGTCGGTTGGCCTATTACACATTTCGAAATGTTGATACCTTATCCGCATGCCGTAGCTTTCCAAATAAACGTCGAAGGTGTTATTTGTGCTGCTTCACGCCGTCGGATGCCATTAGGATGTCGCCTTACTAAGCGAAGACGAAATCCATTGACCCCAGAAAGGTTTGCCTTGAATTTCTTAACCCAGAGGTCTTTCGTCTGTAGCTGCACTGGGACTTAGTAGTATGTTCGTCTAAGGTCTACGATACTGTTTAAAAAAGTGTTTTCTTCTAGAAAATGCGTAAAATCGTGACTGTCCAGGATCCGATTTCTTTCGGGCTCGGTGAGAGCGTTAAGGCGGCTGAAATCTGATACGGTGTCTTTGGTGCTAATGTTCTGCACGTTATATATTTAAACTCATCCAGCCTGATACTGCAGAGAAGTACTAACAGTAGATAAGTTAAAAATTACTCTTTTTGTTCGGCAGTCCACTAGTTTTCGGCGCTGGAGGTCATCTTACAAATATTATTCATGGAAGTCTGCTCCTAGAAGTCAAGGATTGAGAGTTTACAAGTATTGCTTGGATATTGAACGTCTACGAGCTCATGAATTATTGTGCTGGTGTCCGTTGGTTAGCAGCGACGATCTTATTTCGTTGAGATGGCGCGATAGCTCGGCCACTGGCATTGTTTTTTTTTTTTTTTGCATGGGATGGTGGAAACCTTGCATAGGCACCAATGGTCCGACGTCTATTGGTAGTGTCAGATTCTTGCTGACTAAAACCACCTTCCGGGGAATCTTTCCGTTTATTCCCTCGCGGAACTATCGCTAAGTATTACTTCGCGAGGACGGATTTGAGCTTTTTGCTTCATCCCGAGGTGCTTAACGAATTCACGTTCTGTTGCTGTTCTAAATTCTTTAGATCGCACGTTATTCGTACTACTGCATGGTTCACCGCAGCCCAAAGATCTTCAGATTTCAACTTATATTGTTCACCAAATTCTTCACACAATATAGCTCTTTCCTTTGCATTCAGCGCACATTTGAAGAAAACGTGCTCCGTGCTCCTCCAGATATTTCCGTAAACAACCGTGACCCGTAAAGAACTATGTAAGACAGTAATTCAGTTCGCCGTGTTTTCGTTTTACCCAACTTTCAATCCTTGGGATTAGTCGGTACGTCCATCTCCTTTTTTGGGACTCGTTCCATTGCTTCTGTACTGCGGCCTCTTTCGAATTTCTCCGCCTGATTTATGGCGCGATTTGCACGCGATTTTCATTATATCGATTGGTACCATAGAGGTTAGTACCAATATCGCGTCGTGGGATACCTTTCGAAATGCACTGCTATGTTAACTCGCAGTACACATAATCTGTACACAGATTTGAATTCCTTCATCTGTGTCTTTTAATTCGTGACGTCAGACCATATTTGTGCCCCCTACAGCTGTACGGAGGCTACAACTCTCGGGCCACCGATATTCGACATGAGTCTCGAAAGAACGCCTATCGTTTTCGACGATTTCTTGCAAGAGTATGCGAGGTGATGCTTGAAATTAAGCCGAGCATCAATCATCACTCCCAGGTTTTTTATAAATGGGCTGAAAATAATTGTGTGCTCTCCGACTTTTAAAGTTAACGTCTCTAGCACCCACGTAATCGTAATGAGAACGGATTCCGTTCTATGTTCCGCGAGGTCTAAACTTATATCACGTAGCCAGTTTTTTATCAGTGCTATTGCTTCATTGCAATACAACTCGATTTCTTCAAGTCGTTTCGACGTTTCGACAACTACAACGGCAATATCGTCGTAGAATGTCATCATACATCACGTTCCATTAAAAGGGACCTAACACTGATCCTTGGGGTGCGCTTCCTGTATTTCTATATAATTTCGTCCCGTCGTAGAGGAGCAACCTATAGGTAAAGTAGCTCCTGATCAATCATAATATGTACTTCGGTATATTTAATCTTTCGAGGTATTGTAAAATACGCGACCATTTGGCCGAGTTAAAAGCATTTTTCAACTCAAGTGTAACCACTGCGCAGTACTTTTAACAGCTTCCGATTGGGCTTTGTCTATTACGACTTTAATGGCGTCGATTGTCGATCGGCCCTTTCTAAAGCCGTACTGATATTCCACGAGTCCATCATTGGCTTCAATGATAGGCTGTAGTCCGTTGCATATTATTCGCTCTAATACTTTGTCCATAGTGTCGAGCATACAGAACGGCCGATAAGATGAGGGCTCCTCCGGTGGTTATCTCCTTTCGTTAATAATAACAACCGTTGGTATTTCCATTGTTCCGGAAATATTCTGTCGCTTAAGCATGTATTATGCACGCTAACTAAAACGTCTAGGCGGGCCTACATCGCTTTTCTTGAAGCCCTATTTGGTATGCCGTCTGGACCAGGGGCTTTCCGATCTTCTTCCTCTTAATTGCAGCGGTGAGTTCATCGGTTGTTAAGGCAGGAATGTGTTCACGTAGTTCTCCGATCTCGCTTAGTAGAACTCCACCATGTTGAAAGGGGAACAGAGTTTCTACGATTCTGCTGAGAAATAGCGGGCAAGTTGGTGCCGGTCTCTAAGACGTTTTGAGCTTCGGGGTTATGATTTTGTACGCTTTACCCCATACATTTTCGTTCAATTGCGTACAAAAATCCTTAAAGCACTGTCTTTTGCTAGTCTTTATGGTAGATTTAAGTGCAGGACGCGCTTCTTTATACGCTGTCCTCAATATCAAATGTCTATCCGTATCGCGTCCAGGCCGTTGGTATTTTTTTTCGTGCCTTAAGACAGGCTGATCGAAGTTCCTTAATGTCGTCGTTTCACCAATACGTTGGACGCCGGCGGTTTTGTGTCCCCGTTCGATCCATTAATATATCACAGGCAGCGTGCAGTTGTCGCGTTACTTGACGTACGACCTCGTTCGCTGTTCTTTCGAAGATAGATGAGTTCGTCGTGAGTTCTTGGAGTCTTTCCTGCTCCTTGTGTTGTGGTTGTTTTGTTGGTCTTTCTCTTTGTGCGTTGTGTAATTTTTCTTGGAGTCTTTCCTGCTCCTTGTGTTGTGGTTGTTTTGTTGGTCTTTCTCTTTGTGCGTTGTGTAATTTTTCTTGTTCTGCTTCGGCTTTCGGCTTGGTTTTGGTTTCGGTCGTTTTTGTTTTCTCGCTGTTTACTTTTGTTTTTGCTGTTTGTCCGGTCTCCTTTTCCTTTTTTGTATTTTTTTTGTCTCCTTAGTTTTCGTGTTTTTCCTTTTTTTTTTTTTTTTGTTCGGCACTCTCCGCTATGACGGCTAGTTATTAATTGAACTAGCCACGCATTACGGCTAGGTCCCACTCACACATCTCACACACACACACACACACACACATTCATACGTAGTTCCACTATTTCAGCTGCCAGAGCAAAGGGAATCACTTCCAGAGCTCCAACAGCTTCTCTTTACGAAACCACCCAATCACAGCAGTCGATGTTTTGTAAAGTTTGTTGTGTTCGTTTTGTCTGTCGAGTGACTGCTTGGATGCATATCACACCCTCGGACCCGGGACACTTTAGGGGGACAATTAAGGGGAGCTCAACTATCGAACACCAAGTAGAGAGGAAAATTTTCTCTAGAATGCATTTAAAGGGGGGGCCGTAAGTCTCCTTGCAGACAAGAAAATAGGGGTGACGATCGTGGGGAATTGTGGGCTTTCTTTACAATTTTCTTTCTATCAATTTGGGGGGGTGTTTGGGGGTTTTACAACTTAGAGTCGCTGAACAAACAATATAATTATTTATGGTGGGCTCTCGGCCATTGCTGGTGGTATCGACATCTCGGGCATCAAGGGGGCAGACCATCCGTCTGCAAGAGTCTCCCGGCCGTCCGCCTGGCTTTATCCGGGGTACCTAGATGGTCATCTCTGGAGCGGTAGGCACAGCGAGGGAACTGGACCCAAAGGATCCAGTGAATTCCCCCTGTACCATGGCATACAGAGAATGACGGGAAGAATAGAACGTGGACAACACAAGACAAGGCAGGAGGGCAAAGGAGTGAACATACGACAAAGGACCAAAGGGAGTGGAGGATTTTTGGGGCGTGATTTGCACGCAACAGGTTGCAAGTCACAAGATAGTACAAAAAGGCTTTAAGCGCAACTTGGTTGTCCACCTATTCTTGACGATATTTCCGTTCAATGCTTGACGTTTATTGCCATCAGGGATGTGTATTATTCCACCCAGACAATAGTGATTTAGGTATGCTGTCTGATATTGCCGAGTCAAAAGTAAACTTTGAACACACACTAACTTTAGCTACCGACCTCGGATGTCTTAAAAATCGGAGAAACGTGTGCATCGATAGCTGTATAATCAGCTTAGCCGATGGGTTATTGATAAGGAAATGTTCAGATTTCTTCCTGGTACAAATTCCAACATAGATGTAGATCAATCCAGTTTCATTTGAAGGTGACTATCAATGGATTTTTTTAAAACCAACAATTCAAAGCCTCATGCTGAGATTATGCTTTATGTTTCTGATTTTTATCTCTCACTGATGGGACCATCCATTTCAACAGATGCTTGACCCAAATTACTATCCACAAAATCCAACTTAAAATAATTAAAAGCATAAACCTTAAACAGATTTCCCATAAAAGAAGGATAACCATAATTACGAGTAAACCCATCAACAATACGAAAAAGAAAACACCTTTCCGAATGTACCTTCCCAAGTACCCATGGCTGCACTCAAACTTAAAAATTTCCTTTGCAGGATTACAATTGAAAATCACTTAAACTCACTTTACTTTTCCATATCTGGAGCTCCATTAAATTCTTTTTTGTACAATAACCTCTGGGTAAATATTTTTTTTTTTGATTCTACTCTAGTGCAGCTGAAAAACAAGATTAAAGGACTCCCGCTCGGCACAAATAGATATAACCGAGACTAAAAACTCTGAGAAGTCTATCGCATCAAGCATCGAGAAGGAATGGACTTATCTTTTCATGCAGCAAGAGATTCTACAATTCCATTTTATCTGGGGAAAAAAAAATGTCCATGCAGCTTATGTCAACAGCAAGAGGATAAATACACCGCCACACACACAGAGAGAAGAAAATAAAGGAAAAACAAAAAATAAGGAAATCTCTCATTGAAATGAAGCCACCATGATGCAAATGATGAAGTACCACGAGAACTGGCAAAGACTACAAGCCGTAGCCAAACGTACAGTAGAGACTCATCCTCATCATAATCATAATCATTCTTTGGAGGTAGAAAATGAAGGAAATTTCATATCCTTGTCATTACCGATGTCCTTTAGCCTCACCCTTGTTTAAGTGCAACTGAAATGCCTTTCTCATTTTTACCACTTCAGGATATACCCACTCCAGGATGCTCGCATGAATGAGGTCGTTCAAAATGTGACTTCTTTTTAAGAACTTCCTTCCCAGCATCTCCCTTTTGTGAGATATCTACCTATAGTGTGTTATGCATTCCTTACCCAAAAAAACGATGACAAGAGTCTCAAAGGACTCAAAGGATCGCCGCATTTAAATGAATGTAAGGATAAAGTCTTCCGGGGTAAACCACTACCACGCTAGAGCGAGTGTACACTCGCTATCATGTGGTAGCGGTTAGGCTTATGCCCCAACAGAACCAACTGTCAGAAAAATAAATAGGACTTCCTGTTTCATACGAGTACATATTCCTGTGATGTTAGATACGCATGCATCTCATGATAAAGTTGAAGGGTATTCTTTCTCTATAAAAAAAAAAAATTAAAACAAAAGTTAAACCTTCAGGCAAAGTCTCGCCATACGTCGTTCATTTACTTTCCATTTACTGGGATTTAGCAGGCAGTTCTACGAGTACTCTATCCGTACTTTGTGCTTTTTTTCATGGTATTTCCCAGCCAAACGAAGTCGAAAAGATGAACACGCCTTGATAGGGATTAATTCCTTACATCCAACGGTCGGTGGTGCCTTTAGGCGGTTGGGTTTACTTTTTCGATGTACTCGTACCTACAAAGATACGACAACACAACCTAACCGCGAAAATGGGCTTTCTAGCATTTGGTATGCTCGAGTTCGTTCATCCCGATGTCCTTAATTTTTCGCTTTCATTTTCATATTTTTTATTTTTTAGGAGGATTCTGTTCTTTGTGGTTATGAAATCTAGTAGCCGAAGGATATGAGCTCATAGGAAGTGACGTATGCTTAGGTAGTTTGTTGTTTCCTTTTTCATCGGTGTCACATGATGAATGGAAAAAAGGACACGAAGAATGATTCGATAAATATGTTAAAAATAGAATCTTAGAGCATGAAATAGTTTTTAGATTAAAATATTTACCAAAATCCCCGTGCTGGGCGCCACTTTTATAACTTTTTCTTATTTTTAGGGGCACATCTGTCACCATTATGTATTATGACCATCTATCTAGCAAACGGTAGATGAAGAGTGTACTCTTCTGTTTTGCAGAGCATCCTTTCGGGGTTGGATAGTTTTTTTCTTGCCTTTTGCTCCTTTGGTCGTTATGTTGAGCTACGGTGAAAGTTGATATTTTATTCAAGGCAACCATGCGAAATTTTATTGTGCATTAACGGGAAAATTGAAAATTGTGGCGAGACATAACAGATGTTGCGATTCCCACATTCGCCAGAGGGCAATAAGGATGGAAAGGTATAGAACAACTTTTTTAGGTTTACAGAAAAAAGTAAGTTACTTCCAATTCAGGGTCAGAAGCATCGTTCGTCCTTCCGCCTTAGATGACGTAATAGTCCAGTGTGGGCTGTCTAATTAGCATTTTTAGTTATCGAGGTCTTTTGATGTTCCAGCATCCTGTTGATCATCCGAATGAGAATCGAAGACTCTTTACAATAGTGGGTTGATATCCAGTCATTTTCTGCGCTGTAAATATCTCAAGAAATTGCTACGCGCCTTTCTTAGTTAGTTAATGTCGCTGTTCAGCTCGTATTGTTTATGTTTTTCAAGGAAACCTTCAACGCAACAATTAATTGGAATAGAAGGAAGAATGTTCAACAGCTCTTACCAACATCCATGTGCATCCTGACAAAGGCTTCAAATAGCATTTCAGCAAGAGAAACAACAATTTCCACGTGAATTTCTTCGTTTGACTTCTGTCATTTGCAGGGTAAAATCCGTTTGGCACAATGTCCTCAAGTTTGAGGATGGAAAGTTATCCCATGTAGCAAAGAGTTATAGAATATTGCTGCATTTTGTTCTCTTGCTCGTCGCAAGACTAAAAGGCAAAAATCATACCCTTGTGCCTTAAACCTAAGATAAGCCTTAGACGTGTCAACTTCAACCACTGGTGAGTAGTAGTGAACTTCAATAAGCACACGCCAGTGGGAATTTCTTCAGCACAGCAGAAATGTTACGCAAAAAGAATGGAAATATGACATAGCAGTTTCCAAGGCAAGCAATAAAATGCATGCTGAAACGTCAGTTCCATAACTGGTAAAAGTTTCGAACTGGAAAACGTACTGCGGCAAAATCCAAAGAGAACTTTCATCAATAGCAGCTCTTTGGGCTAAAATTGCGAGAATGTCTCTCAAATGCCAAAAATCAAAAGGATGAAACAATTTCTATAATGGTGAACGAAAAGTAGCACCTTCGCCATGTAATGGTGTAGATACGAATTACAAAGACGATCTCAATGTCAACTCATCCAAAACGGAACTAGTTCTTTTTACCAGAAAGTACAAGATCTCAACGTAGCGGAAAGAATCACAAAGGCATATAATGCTCTTTTTATTTGCAAAAGAACTGCAGGAAAAATTTGGGGCCTAAAACTGTTATGGTGTATTAGCTACTCGTATATATGGCGGTGACATCCATATTTACATATGGCTCACTAGTATGGTGGAAAGCAACAAATAAGAAAATGATTTACGGAAAGCTAGCGGCGGTTCAAAGAACGGCTTCTACAGCCATTACAAGTGCGCTCCATACCACCCCTACGTCGCTTGATTTACAGATCAAAAACAGTGCAACAGTGCGATAAGACTCACTTATTTGGGTCACTTCAAGAGCAGTAGCTTCGGACATGGCACGATCTTAGCGCAGCTACTGCTAGGCAATCCTATTTTAACGGATAAATATCTCTCCTTAACCGACTTCGACATTCCGTATGATACAAGGTGGCGCAAAATTAATCATCCTATCGGAAGATGTTATAATTTTTGCAAATGGCGTCGTACGTCAATCATATTTGACATTTGTGAACTAGACAAACAGATAAGCAATGGAGCGCTATACTTCGCTGTCAAGCCATCCTCAATCTCAACAACGAAGAGAACGATTTTAAAAATCCGCGTGTGATGCATGAAGAGCAATTACACCCATTCAAAACCACTGCGTAGTGGGGCGTTCACGCGGGAGGAGTGATTGGGCCGTATTTTTTTGAGGACGCCATCGGCAATACGGTCGCTGTTACAAGCGAACGCTGCAAGGCCATGATAAACGACTTCTTACTGCCGGAATTGGATGAGCGGGGTTTGGTGAACGTGTGGTTTTAACAAGAACACGAGCCACAATGATCGTGTAATCTCCCGTTTTGGCGATCTGGCATGGCCAACAAGATAGCCCGATTTAACTATCCCAGACTTCTTTCTTTGGAGCTACCTGAAGTCGCAGGTTTATACCAACAAGCCTTAGACATTCGACAAGAACGGGAACGGTTATCACAGGAAATTTTGCGGAAAGTCACACTGGCTGCAGCCACTTGGCGGATATCATCTTTTTTTATTTAGTAAAAAAGTAATTCAAAAACAAAATCGGATGATGAATTTTGTACCACCTTGTATAATATATCCGGAAAGGAAGGACTGACAGGAAAATGTTGTAATCAGGCCAAATGATATTGCAATTTTCAAAGATGGCTCGAAAACAAAGGAAAGAACAGGTTCCGGTATCATCTCAGAAGACCCAGAACTGAGAGTATCCATAAGTCCACCGGACACCAGTAGTGTCTTCCGATCAGAGGTTCTGGCTGTCCTTAGGGCGGCTAAACTGATGCAGATGAGATCCGTATCCGCTAGAGATTTCGCTATCTATATCGACAGCCAGGCCGCTCTTAAAGCAATCGACAAACATCAAACCTAATACAGCCAAAGGCTGTCGCACAATGCTCAAAGCATTATGCATTCAGAATCGGGTGAGATTGTCTTGGGTGCGGTATTGAAGTAAATGAATAAATGGATGAGCTTGCAAGAAGAGGAGGACTACTCGATAATAGTGGGGTTGCCGATATCAAACCACTCCTCTGCCCCTTACACCAACGTGAAAAGGACTATAAAGACTGCCTAAGCTATGGCCACTTTTTGATGGCGAAAGATCTAGGGAATTAATTAAATTAAACAGGGATAAGCTAAGGACAGTAATAAGGATCCAGACGAGACACTGTCTGCTGCTGAAACACGCAACGAGATTCAAATTGCCAGGTATGGATATTTGTAGATTCTGCGGCGATCTGCAAGTGCTTGTCCTTCATACCAAATATACTCTGTGAATGCGAGGCAATATCGCGTAGTCGAAAGATATCGCTTTTGCAAAGAATTTGGATGTTTTTAGGTTTTTGCCCTAAAGAAAATTTCAACTGGTGTGACGATACACCCCTGTCTTAACTTAACCTACGAATGACGAAAAGTAGTCAGTGTTGGAACTGCAGCAAAAAACATTCGGAGATTTTATTCGCTTCTGCTGTAAGCCCCAATAAAAAGGAGTTCGAAAGATTTCGGAACGGTGATATGACCTTGCGTAATCTGCCCCATTCTGAATGGCCTTCCGAGATTGATGACGACAGTCTGCAAGGTTTAGTGAAAAATAACCCGAAAATTTCAATTGAGGAGATTTCTGAGAGGCTAATGGTGAACCATGAGTCAGAATTGTACCATTTAAAGAAACTTAAATTCAGATATTTGATTCCGCCGAAGTAGTTTCTACCAAAAAACGATCGAGAAGCTTAAAAATGTTAAGACAAAGTTGAAGAAAATAATAGAGATTAATTACTTTAATTGTGTTCTTAATTGATAGTCTAACATATACCCGCGTTCGTCCTCTGAACTCAACGGAAAAATAGAATATTGCAGTTAGCAACAAAAAAGTGTGCGCCTAACTGAACTAAAAAGCAGTCACTAGCTTGGACAGATTTGTTCTCAAAGATCTCGGATTATCCACTTAAAAAGTGCCAAGAAATTGCAGCAAAATGATCACCCGCTTCGTTATCGCTTCTGTGTTTGGGCCTTAAGGCAACTCGAAATTGACGATAATTTTGGTCAAAAAATCTTATTTGCGTATGAGGAGCATTTCCATCTCGGCGGCTATCTAACCAAGCAAAATTTCCGTATTTGGGGTTCGAAAAAGCTACACATTGTCAAAGAGAAGCCAATGCATCCTGAATGTGTGACTATTTGGCGTGGTTTTTGGAGTGGTGGCTGATTTTCCATAGTCAGATATTGAGGGATTGGTCGAGCTATGGTTCCAGCCAGATGAGGCTACATGCCACATAAGCACTCCAACGATGTGCTTATTGCACACTAAAGTCCCATTCACAATACTGCGAGATGCGATACAAGAGTCGCATTCGAATTCGAATGCGAGAGCTCTCGCATTCAGACATCGGACGTCTGTTTACAATGATGCGTCAAAACGCAACCAGCAATTGTCAAGTGAAGTGTTAATCATGGGAAAAATAAACCCTATTTAGCGAGAGTTTTCTATATTTTCGAAATTGACTGAGATGCTCGCTGCAAGACTCGCATCATTGTAAATGAACACATTGAATTACATGTTACGGAAATATTTTTGACAGTTCATGCGCTCTCGTTTTCGAACAACGTATCGCATCTCGCAGTATTGTAAATGGGACTTAAGTTGAATAAAAGTATAATCAGTCATTTTGGTGATGTTGCTTGGCTCGCAAGGAATTGCTATCTGACGCGGTTGAACGTTTTTCTGTAAGGTGCCATTAAATATCGATGCTATGTGAACAGTCCAGATAAGATTCAGGTACTTAAGATCAATATTCATCAAGTGACCACAACTGTCGAAAATGTATGGAGAAATTAAGCTGACATTGGTCTAATCCTGCCGTGGCAGTCATTTGAATAATAAATTATTCAATAACTAGTCGAAAGATTTACTCTTTTCACTTTCACAATCGTTGGAGAATATTGAACAGTGTTTTTAAAAATAAGCTAACAGGTGACCCCTTAATGTCTCCTGTTCTACGAGGGCGGGTCAATAAGTCCGTGACTTTTTGAATTTCTGACCTCTTTACTGAAACAGCAACACTGCTCCTGTCAACAGGCATCTGTCAGTTGACTCCTGTCAAAATTTAAACTTGCTGCGTCAGTTAGTTTGTGTTTGACAGCTATTTTTATCAGACTACTCACTAATTTGAGGAGAAAATGGAAAAAAGTGAATTTCGTGTGCTTATTAAGCATTATTTCTTGCGAAAAAAAACCATTACTGAGACCAAGGCTAAGCTTGATAAATACTATGGGGACTCTGCACCATCGATTTCAATGGTAAAAAAGTGGTTTACTGAATTTCGTTGTGGCCGTACAAGCACTGAAGATGCCGAACGTCCGGACGCCCAGTTGAGGTCTCTACACCCGAAACAATCGAAAAAATTCACGATATGGTGTTGGCCGACCGAAGATTGAAAGTGCGAGAGATTGTGGAAGCCGTAGGGATCTCGCATGGCTCAGTGGTTTCAATTTTGCTTTCCGCAAGATGGGTGCCGCGTTTGCTCACAGTCGACCACAAACGCAATCGTGTAACAACTTCACAGGAAGGTTTGGCGTTGTTTAATCGCAATATGGAGGAGTTTTTGCGCCGTTTTGTAACCGTGGACGAAACATGGATCCATCACAACACACCAGAGAACAAACAACAGTCAAAACAGTGGGTTTCTAAGGGTGAATCGGCGCCAAGGAAGGCCAAGGTGGGTTTGTCAGCCAATAAAGTTATGGCGACTGTTTTTTGGGATGCACGCGGGATAATCCACATTGACTACCTTCAAAAGGGAAGAACAATCAATGGGGAATATTATGCCAACTTGTTGGACCGATTCAATGACGATTTGAAAAAAAAAAAACGACCTCATTTGGCCAAGAAAAAAGTTCTTTTCCACCAAGACAATGCAAGGGTGCACACATGTGCAGTTGCCATGCCAAAAATCCATGAATTGGGCTATGAATTGCTCCCTCATCCACCCTATTCTCCAGATTTGGCTCCGAGCGACTACTTCTTGTTCCCAAACCTGAAGAAATGGCTTGGTGGAAAAAGATTTGACTCCAATGATGAAGTCATCTCGCAAACAAAGGCCTATTTTGAGGACCTCGACAAATCATTTTTTTTGGAAGGGATAAAAAAATTGGAGAAGCGTTGGACAAAGTGTATAGAGCTCAAGGGAGACTACGTTGAAAAATAAAATTATTTTTTTATTAAAAAATCTGTGTTTTAATCCAAAAGTCACGCACTTATTGACCCGCCCTTGTATCTTGTTCCCTCCTTTGTTAATCACCACTACGCTATCTAGATTGCCATTAGCATGCTCTCGAACTAATCTGTAATCAAAAATTAAGGTGAAACTGTTTGTAACCTTTAAAATCGTTATTTATTCTTCTAAATCTATTTCATCGCCGTCAAAGTACTCCCCTCCTAATAAAATACACTTATGTCAGAGATTTTTCCAATCCTGGAAATAATCGTTTGAGTCGATTTCCAGATGGCCTTCAAAGCGCTCACCGATTCGAGCTTTATCTCCTCAATTGTGTCGAAATGGTCCCTGGTCCCTGAGCAGTCTCTTGAACTAAGAAAATAGCCAGAAGTCGCACGGTGCTAAATCAGGCAAATACAATGTTTGTGGAAAGATATGGATTCAATTTTTGGCGAAATGGCCTCGAAGAACCAATCCAGTGAGAGATAGTGTATTTTTCGTTGTGCGAAAACGAGTTGTCTGGCCATATTTCTGGTTTCTTTTGGCGAAGAATGATTTTTGCACGACTATGGCGCGATCTTTTTTATCCCGACTCATCTTTTGCACGGTATTTGCATAATTGGTCAATTGTTTCCGGGTCATATGCAGAGTTCAAATCTCATCTCCAGTAACGATGCACTTTATAACCGTTTGATAGTCAGAAAGCGTTAATTCTTAGTGTTTTTTTGAATCGAACGAGATTTGTCTTTTTTAGGCACAAAACATCTTTCAAAATGGTCTGGACTAGTCCAAATGAAATGTTAATTGTCAATCGACGAATATTGAACAACAAGTCTTTGATATTCTCGATCAACATCAATTGATGTTGATGGCCATCAGGGCGATCTTTATTTTCAACGCTTTCTCTGCCTTCGTTCAATTGTGTGTACCACTTGTAAACATTTTTTGGTGATATAACCACCGAAGGCCTTCTGCAATATTTTCAGCGTTTCTTCTGCACTAATTTCGTCCAGATAACAAAATTGAATGCAACTTATGCAATAGACACAGTAAAACTCGTAAAAAACTTTTTTTTGCTCACAAAACAAGTGCTTAACTATTGAACAAATGCAGATTTTGACAAGAAATTTGATGCAGATGTCAGTGACAGTACTACCAACCAAAAACAAAAATACCAAAATCGTTTTTCAAAATAAAAATTTATTTTTATTTATTGATCACAAAGTGTACTTAGTAATTACTATCAAATATTTTGGTATCTACTCGAAATGAAAACATTTATTTACAAGAACCAGTGAACACATCCAATCAGAGTTGACGGGTTTTTAACAAGTGACATTCTCGCAAAATTCCCGCGTTGAAGTCTTTGGCATCAGTTGTTTGCAATCATAGAACAGGGCTCGGTCGATAATCTTGTTGTCGTAACTGTCCTGCAGATATGTGGCTATGAGAACGGCGAAATTTATCGGGAAAATCATTGTAAAATGTAACGTCGTGCCATGAAGTTATTTGGGAATGCTAGTGAAGTAGTCGACCGCGCAAAATTTGCCCATCCGCGCACTGTTCGAAGGGCACACGAGGACGAGGAGAATCGAATTCGTTGAAATCCGCTGAGCAAGTAGAAATTTATTGGTGCGCAACTAAGTTTTCGCTGTTTTTTTTTTTTTGATGAAAATGCAACTTTATTTCGAAAAAATGGTTACATAATTCAAAGTATTACCTATCGCTAACTATAACTTTTTCCCATCTTTCTGGCAGAGCTCGAACACCTTTACGGTAAAAGTGTTCATCTTTTCATCATGTGCCATCGAACAGAACAAATAATAATCGGTCGGCGCAATAAGTGGGGAATATGGCGAGTGAGGTAAGACTTCCCATTTGTGCATTTCCAGGCAGATTTTAACGGGTTTGACAACGTAAGGCCGAGCGCTATCATATTGTAGAATCACTTTTCCCGCCCCTGCTCGTAATGTGGCCGTTTTTCGCGCAGTGCTCGGCTCATTCGCTTCAATTGAGGTCGAAACGGTTCCCCAGTGATGTTTTCATTGGGTTTCAATAGTTCATAATAAATAACACCGACCTGGTCCCACCAAATACACACCATAACCTTCGCATCGTCAATATTCGGCCAACGACGAAGGACCGGGCAGTCCCGCTGACTTTCTTCTCTCTAAATTGCTCTAATTAATCCATTTGTCATCATCCGTCACCCTTCCTTTTTTGTCGCTGGAGCAATTGTTCACAGGCGGAAAATGACGCTCAACGTCCATTGACATCAAATCATAAGGATCCCAAGTTCCTTGTTCCCAAAGCATGAAATCACTTGGAAATAACTTGGAAAATAACTCCTAGTGCTGAAGCAAGCTGTTTTTGCGCTTGTCATGGATTCTCATAGAGCAATACCGCCAATTCAGCGTCTTCGAAGGATCTTGGCCTTCACTTACGCGAACGGTCGTTAACATCAAAATCACCGTCTTTGAAGTGACGGAACCAATCACGGCACATTGTGTCACTTGGTGCAGCATCTCTGTATACTTTTTGGAGCTCTCGATGCGCTTCAGCTGCCGTTTTCTTCGATTTAAAGAAGAAAATCAACACCTCCCACAAATGACGATTATTTGGCACAAAATCAGACGTTTTCACACAGCCAAAAGTATTTGACGCCAAAACAAAATGATGTTTTAAATATGTCAAAATCGACCAGCACTTACTGCTGGAGCCATCTATTGACAAACAGCGAGAATTTAGTTGCGCACCAATAAGTTTCAGGATATGGATATCAGCAAGGCCAGCATGTATCGCAGCTTAAAATGTGTATATAAGAGACACACCGAACATTTACTCACGGAATCGTTATTTGTAGTCGAATGGCTTGATTCGTAAGTACGCGAATAAGGGTAACAGATAAATTCCTTTAACTGACGAGGAAAGTTTCACCGCTGAGGAATCGTTCAACAAACAGACGGAGTGTATGCTCTGTTGTCACGGCATACGTCTGTCTCAAAACTACCTTTCTTACTCGATCCATTAGACTGCAAACAAAGGTCCTTTCGGAAACTATGCCTTAAACCTCTCAAAATCCAACAACTGAGACTTCGAAGATCGCATTTATCTGAGCAGCGGAAAATTTTCTAACGCACGAGGTGGGTATTGTAATCGATGAGTGGCCACACTGACTTTGCTGTTACTGGGAGGCAACTGGAGGTCTTTGCGAATAAGTCGTTCTACTCGTACAATTTATAAACATTGAGTGACCTATGTAATATGAAAAAATGTTTTAAAAAATATTCGTTCGTTCAGTCGACGAATATTATTGTAAAGAACACCTTCATCGGTAATGATCCGGTTCAAAAACGCAGTGCAAATTTCGACTCTTTAGTGAAGGTTATTTTTTGATAAGAGGTGTGGTACCCATTTTTCCAACTTTATGACTTAACCATATTTATCAGCTCCAGATATTCAATCCGAACCACATTGCCTTTTTTCTATTTCTATTTCAAGTCTACTTATTGCTATCTGTTGGTAAAATGTTTTTCTTAAAACGAACCCTTTGCCAGGAGTTAAAGCCCTTTCAGCTAGACTTTGGACAGAAGGTGTCATATATTCCAAAGCAAGTAACTCGATCCGGTTATACGAGTTCTACAGTTGCTCCATTGAAGATTTGTCCTTAAGCATCCCACTCTTTAGATTGTTTGTTGGCCAAACAAATAACCTGAACAATGCCCTGATGGAAAAATCATTCAACAGATTCAGCAGGTATGTTATTGGAATTCACCTGTCTACATCCTTTGCCCTGAAGTTATGTCTATGTCTTCTCTGTTCTTATAAAAAGGACAACTGGGACCCTTAAGCGTAAACCAAAGTGGCCATGCAAAAATCGATGCGCCATTCAATCTCCCCTCATGTGTTTGAGTGCAGTATTCTCGGACAGTTTTTCTGCGTGACCAAGGGTACTCATCGAAATTCCGATATTGGAAATGTCAATAGGTAGAACTTGTAAGATTTATAACCAGATAAAAGACTTATCCCACCCCTTAAAGAGAGGGACGCTTCTTACCTTGCTATGATTCAGAAAAAAACCGAATCCGCAGAACAACGAGCAATCCCATTATACTAAAAGCAACCTTAAACATCCTCTTGTGCACACTTGAACTAGGGTCCATTCAAAGCAGCGCCCTCTGCACTTCACTCAGCTTAAACGAGCACCCCCTTTTCCATTTAAATCCATTCGGGGTAATGTCATCGTTAGGACATTTAGAGCCACCATTTCCAGCTCCACAACTAAACAATTTTGTACTCAAATTGCTTAGAAACATTTATAGCATTTAAAAACTCAACTTTTGTCCCCCATTCACATGCACACAATTCCACCTACAAACAAACGCACAGTCACACACAAATGCAGTAGAAAAGTTACTGACAACGCACAATGACAAAAGTTTTACTCTTGCGAAATTTTTTTCACAATTAAACACAACAACACCAGACGAAGGGTGACGGAGAAGAAAGGATTTCACAATTGTTCCAGAAAAGAAAGAAGAAGGAAAAAATTGGACTATAATGACTGCAAGGACAATGAAGGAAAAAGTTAAAATAAAATCAACAGCAATTCGTGGAAAAGGAGGCGGAAAAGAAAGTTTCCAACAAAAACTTATTCAAATTGCTAAATCAAAGAAGTGGCAACCCCCTCCCGAGGCATACGAGTAGTACGAGTGGCAAAAGGACAATAAGGAGAAGTAAACAATGCGAGGTCGAATGGTCAGGAGAAACCTTTTAGAATGTCTGGCGTTTATCCCTCACACCCTTCTTTTGTCAGAAGAAAAAGTTGTAGGTAGTTGTTTTAGATGAACATGCTGAGGGCAACAAACAACCAGAAACGCCAACAATGGAAGGGTGAAATGTGTTGATGGTTCTTTCCTACTTGGCTTTGTAATGTCCCAGTGGCGATGTCCTTTATTCATCTTGCATGCTTTGCCTGCATTAGGTGCATCTTTGTGTCTACTTATGACATTAACAAGAAACAGAAAAGCACTTTGGCCACGGGTTAATGACACGGCAGCTTTAAGGGTTATTTTGTTTGAAAATTAAAGTCAAACAGGGAAGGCATTTTTGAAACTTGTTTGGGATTCACATTCTTGACATCTCGATTCAGTCAGATCTCATGAGTCATCTACTCAGCCTACTTCTCGATTGGCTAACCTTGTACAAAAAGCTGTCATTGAAGCGACTTTCTTTGAAAAACAACTATGTCAAGCGTAAGTTTAATATGAGACATTGATGAGAGCTCCATCATAGGTGAGCTCCGTAACTATCTTTAAGCATCCATGGCAAATGCTGACCCTTTGCCTTAAAAATGTGCTCTTCAGCACGTTTTTCAATTGGGTGTTGCACAATGACATGTGATAGATGTCGTCAACAAATTTGTTGTGGTAGAAGGCGCCCTAAGTAGTACCAGCTCGAGAAGATACTAGAAAAATCCATTGTAGAGGATAGTCTCAAATACACTCAAAAAGACCAAATCTCGAGCCCGTACCGGCGAATCCTTTTCAAGCTCCACCGTCTTATCGATAGGGAGACTGGTGCTAAGATAAAAAAGGAAAACCTAGTGAACCGTGCGAAAGTAATACTAGAAAAGGCCTGATTTCAGATCTCGACGTGGGGAAGGCTTTCGCTCTGGATCTTTCTGTACCGATCACATAGGTCAACGTCCTTCGAATCATTATGAACCGATTATTTGTTCGAGCAGTGAACTAACTTATCCTGAGTCTAAGTGCACATATGAAGCTGAACACTCGAAACACCGCAAGCTCGGTCAGAGGAGCCTCAGCACATATGTGCCAGACTAAGCATCTATTATGTCCAACAAGGTCTAAGGAAGGAGCACGCACAACATCGATGGAACCAGCGGCAGGTCTCACAGCCAGACTAGTGGAAATTTAATATGAGCTATTCCATTATATTTACGGCTTAGGTCGGTAAGTAACCTCAACACGGAGCAGGGTCTCGGCAGCGCTCACTTTCCTGAGGTGGGTAAATGGACTCGAAGAACCTGGCCTCTTGTCCCACGAGTAAAAGCCAATGACCTTGCCTTCCCGGTTAAGAATTCTATCTTTCCCACCAAGTAAAACTCAACAAAAGAAATAGCCTTGGATCTTCCAACGTAAATGAAAACCTTCAGATATGTACATTCGGGTTTTCAAAAGGCCAATAAGGACTACTATATGCTGACATCTAATTTGGTGATCATTATAAATTTTTTCAATCCTGGCAAACTAACACAAGACGTCTTGAACTTCTGTCATGTGAGCGAGAGTCTTATGGAAATCTGTGTCAAGGCTTAATATGCCAACAACGCTGCAGGGGTAACTGCCCGGCCATATAAAAATACAAAAGTTCCGAAGCAACAAGAAACGATTTAAGGACAAGGAACTTTGGATATGCACGTAGAATGTAAACAACTGAAGAAATGCGATGGAATGGGCCGGAAAAAGGAGTATGAAAAACTGCGACATCTACTACGGCGACTGTTATAGACGGCAAAACCAGTGCCTATTTCGATGCGGATTTTTCGCTAGAGGCAGACTTAAGCAAGAAGTCTTAAATTTCCAGCATGTGAACGAGCGCCTCGTAGCAATCTGCATCAAGGCTGAATTCGCCAACATTAGCCTGATATGCGCGTACAGGAGCGAAAGATGAAGACACCAAGGATGCCTTCTAAGAGCACCTTAACTAGACCTACGAGCAATGCCCTAGCTATGACATTAAAATTGTCATCGGCGATTTTAATGCAAAGCTATGTTAGGAAGAGAAGGCATCTTTGGTAGCACTGCTTCAGTCGACCACCACAACGAAACCAATGGTTTGATGACGATTGCCGGCAAGCACATGCAGCTAGACAAGCTGCATACAAAGCGGCGCTGAAAAGGAGAACTAGTACTGCTCATGAGCTCTGTGAGCAGAAGAGGAGAGACGTACACCGGTTTCTCAGAAGGAAGTAGAAAGAGAATGAGAAGCGCGTAGTCGAGGAAATTGAGAGATGACATGCCACGGAAACAAACCCCGAACCGAAGCCTGTAGAGATGAACAAGGGAACATCGTAGTAGAATCACAGTCGATGCTGAGGATTTGGAGAGACCATTTCTGCAGACTGTATAACGGCGATGACGAAGCAAGTACCGCTGGACGATAATGACCAACAATTCCACCCGACCTGGATGAAGTGAAGATAGCTATATCTAAGCTTAAGTCCAACAAAGCTACTGGAGCGGACGTGCTGACTGTCGAGTTCTTCAAAGCGGCAGGCGATGACTTGATAAGCAGCATACACCAACTCATCTGTAAAATATGGTCGGACGAAAGTATGCCCGATGAATGGAACCTAAGGATTTTCTGTCCGATTCTCAAGAAAGGAGACCCTCTGAACTGCGCCAACTACAGAGGCATCAGTCTCCTTAACATCGCATACAAGATCTTATCTGCCGTATTGTGTGAATGCCTGAAGCCGTTCGTCTACAACATGATAGGTTCATATCAGTGTGGTTTCAGGCCAGGAAAGTCCACCATCGACCAGATTTTCACACTACGGCAGATCTTGGAGAAGACCCATGAGCTTCAGATCGATACCCACCACCTATTCATCGATTTTAACGCCGCCTATGACAGCATCTATAGAGACGAGCTATACAGAGCAATGTCTAGTTTCGGGATCCCTGCCAAACTCGTCTGTCTGTGCAGGATGACGATGGAGAATGCACGCTGCTCCATCAGGGTCGGTAGAGATCTCACCTTTGATGTTGCAAAAGGATTTAGACAAGGCGATGTGCTGTCATGCGATTTTTTCAACATCGTACTTGAAAGAATAGTGCAAAACTCACGCGCAAACGCAATAGGTACAATCTTTCAAAAGTCCGTCCAAATACTCGCATACGCCGACGGTATTGACATAATTGGAAGAAAGCAGCGTGTTGTCAGTGGAGCTTTTGCGAGGATTACGAATGGGGCTGATGATCAACGAGGGCAACACCAAGTGTATGCTGGCAAGCAAAAAGGATATCCAACATCGATGTCTCGGACAGAATGTCAGCGCAGCAAGATATTACTTTGAGGTAGTTAAGGACTTTTTCTACTTAGGCTCTGCTATAAATACAGACATCGACACCAGCGCTGAGATCAAGCGAAGAATAGCTCTTGCCAACCGCTGTTTCTTTGGGCTAAAAAGCCAATTGATAAGCAAACCCCTCTCTCGAACAGCAAATGTGACCCCATCTTAATAATCCCAGTTCTGTGCTTTGGCCATAGAAATTGACGTTGTCAAAAACGAATGGGTGCTCTTGGCTGCTTCGAGAGAAAAATTCTTCGAGTGATTTTCGGTCCCGTCTGCATTGACGGTGAGTGGAGGAGGAGATACAGGAGATACAACGACGAACTGTATGGACTGTACAGCGACATCGACCTAGCCAGAAGAGTGAAGATCCAACGACTAAGATGGCTGGGTCATGTAGAGCGGAAGAACACCAATGCTTTGGTCCAAAAAGAGGGACAGCGCAGTAGAGGAAGACCGAGACTCAGGTGGCGCACGTAAGTGGAAGGGGACCTTAGCCAAATCAATCAATAGAAATAGTGTCTATAAAAGAATCACACTTTATGTTATGAGTGGATTTTAACACAACACCACCTACAACACACTTCATATTGGATCTTGGAAAATATAATGCATAGCGCACATAGTACGCTTTATAATACTGATTATACGGTCCGGATTTCGGCGGGCAATGGCAAACTCCCGAAAGTAAAATTGGCTACGAAAAAGCTTCTAAGGAGTACCGTTCGGACTCGGCGATAAACCGTAGGCCCCGCTCAGATGTGACACAAATGACAACATGAGCAACACAAATGAGTGCCAAGAAGCTATGCCATGTCCCATACCGGGCTGCCAGCGGTATTTTTTTTTTTTTATACGGTCCGGATAAAGACCGGTGGTTCTTGAAGTTGAAAAATCGGCAGTTTCGAAATCCTTTCACTCCTTCTATATTTATTTGGTCGAGTGGAATCATTCATGGAACGGAGAAAGTCAACATCCCAAATGCTTTCCTCGCTAGACTGCCTTCCAAACGGCTAAACGGTAAGCCAATAGCTAGTGTGGAAGTTTTTATTTTGGGTTATTGGCATAGACCTATCTCTTAAAATAACTTCACTGTAACACCATCCTGTTAAAACGAGAAAAAATGTTGGAAAAAAAAAATAGCTGGTCAACTTGTTGCAGTAACGTTCTCCTTCATTCATTCATCCAGCCTCAACTTTCAAAAAGTGCGGGCCAATGATGCCGGACACCCATATTCCGCACCACACAGTGACTTTTTTGGGATGCATTGGTCTAACGTGAATCTCGTATGGGTTTTCGGGTGCCCAGAACCGACAATTTTGTTTATTAACGTACCCATCCATCCAAAAATGGGCTCAGATGGGATCAAATTCGATGAAAAATTGTCCTGGCGACCCAACATCCAGGCTACAAATCGGCGACGTCGTAGACGTTCCCAAGGCTTCAGTTGTTGTGTGATTTGGATTTTATGGGCGTACAAATGAAGATCAACTTTTAAAATGCTGTACTTGGCCTCTGTTTATGCACCTGAGGCCTCACAATCCACTTTATTTATAACAGAGCTCGACACGCTTTTTCGGCTTCTGAGGCTGGAATCGGGGGAGAATTATTTTATAATAGGCGGGGACTTTAACGCTAGACACAGAGATTGGGGAAATAATTTGCCAAATACTAGAGGGAACCTACTACTCGATTGGTGGGGTCAGCACAATGCCATGTATAGACTCGGTCTTAAAGCGACGGATAACCCGTCGTTTCCCAGAGGCGGGTCTTATTTGGATCTATTACTGTACGACGAACGTATATGACTGACACGTACAAATTTACAAACGCTTAACTGTCTGCGCACATTCCATTGCGGTTTTAGCACCGAAATTACAGTTCCCAACGAAATTGCGGAATTGGAGGAGTTTGTTCAAAGATACTCTTACAACTACAGTAAGACTAACCTTGACAAGAGCACTCTTCTCGAACATGCTCCACCCACCGTCCAATAGGAATTTATCAAACGAGGAGATCGATAAGTACCTTAAACGAATGGACGAGACAATAAAACAAACTATGGATACTACAATACCACGGTATAAAAAAACGACTAACCAAGATATGTTCCGCAATCCTACTATTGACGCACTGCACCTACAGAAAAGTAGACTTCTGACAAGACTTAAAAACTTATACAGACAGTTTACAGACAGACAACACCCAGAGATTCGGACACTGAAGTCGTCGATTAAAAATATTCAAATGCTAATCAAAGAGAATTACAGAATTGCTGTAAGTTTGTATTTGAACAACAAGGTTCGGGCTGTAAACACCAGCAACCCGAATATGTTCCCGCAAATAAATAAACTATTTCGGAGAAAAAACCAAAACGACCTTCAGTGTCTTAAAATAGCCCGGACAACAGACAACGAACGGCTACTAACAATAGCAGGCATTGATACAAATGAGGCCGCTGATGATGACGACTTCTTTGTGATCGAGGATCCACAGGAGAAGGTTGAGGCCATAGGGGCGACTTTCCAGGAAGTATACAAGGCCAATGATATTATTGGCCCTAATTATGACCTGGACAATCGCGTCTTGGTGCACAACTTCTATATTCGAAATGAAGTAGAGAACTGGCGATCCGAGGGCTCTGGTTTCACCCGGTTCAGCGATGAAAATATGGCAAATAATGTCATTGCCAGAGAAGGTGACCTACCCCCGTTCATTTCGAAGGAAGAACTCCATGAGATCTTCGACACAATCAGAAGTAAGAAATCAGTGGGGACCGATGGTATTCCGAACATCGTGCTTCGACATCTTCCTCTAGAAGCGGTGGACATTTATACCACCCTGTTTAATAATGCAATGAATAATGCACATTATCCAGCGCATTGGAAAACGGCGGTGGTTCAACCTATCCCCAAAAAGGGAAAGGTGGATATATCCGGCGAATCTCCGGTCGATAAGTCTCCTTCCGAATATCAGTAAGGTTTTCGAAAAAGTAATCAATAGAGCTCTGACTAGGTGGGTTGAGGACAAACATATAGTTCCGGATAATCAATTCGGTTTTAAGGCAGGACATGCTATCTCACATGCCGCGTCTAAACTGGTGTCCGATATCCAATGGAATAAAGGCAAAAAACAGTGTACTGGTGCCTGCCTAGTTGACTTGGAGAAGGCTTTCGACACTGTATGGTTAGAAGGTCTTTTCTACAAGCTGGTTGGTCTGGGGATTAGTAAATCACTCTTGTACATTCTTTATAATATGCTAACCAACAGACAGTTCATCGTGAAAAATGGTGATGTGACTTCTGTTGGAATATTTCAAATTAAAAATGGTCTTCAGCAAGGCGAGGTCAATTCGCCGATCCTATTCAACATTTATACAAGCGACTTGATAGGTTCACTTCCCCATACTATTGCGTACAGAACAGGTCCAAAAATCGAGGTCATTAATACTCTCTTACAGCGTGACTTCGATAAGATAAGACGATTTTGCGATAACTGGAAGTTGAAAATCAACTTTCAGAAGTCGGAAACCATTCTTTTTAGGACGCCGTTGTCTGGAGCCTCTAGGGATACCAGAAAAAATTGGCGAAAGTTCTCGATCATTGGACAACACGGACAGCCTCTTGCCTGTCGAAATGTAGTCAGATACCTTGGGATTAGGCTAGATCAGTTTCTGTATTTTAACAAAAATATAGATGCTGCTCTATCCAGAGCTAAAGGCGCTTTTGCCCTCACAAAGAGACTGTTTTATAGCAGCCAACTCGATGCGAGGGTAAAGATAATCTGCTACATGGCCCTTATCAGGCCCATGCTGGTATTTGGGTGTCCCGTGTGGTTCAATGTACGAGCAAGCTTAATGGAAAAGATTCAGGTGTTTGAGAGGGCTTGCCTTAGGCCTTGTCTTCGCTTGTACAGAACACCAGAGTCGGAGTACAAAAAATTTTATCCTAATGAGGTCCTTTACAACGAAACTTATACGAGTGGACAACTTCGTAATTAAGCTGACTCGAAGGCACATTGCAAGAGCAAGGCTTACTACCCCAATTACTTTTATCACGAGAGTGTGCGCTCCAACGGCTTCGTTCCACCGGAAGCATTCCTCTACTTTGATCAGATAGGGTTGATCCAGGATAGATCAGCAGTCCCGTTAATCTTCCATGTCGCTCGGACAGCTGGGAACAGGCGACTCAACTACAACAGAGACGTCGCACACGGCAGTGTGGATCGCCTTAGGTTCAGTAGGGCGGTGGGGAATCGCGATAAGAGGGATATCATTCGACAGCACCAGCATTTCTGGTGGTTGAATGATGGAGAAGATGTTACGTCGTCGTTTCCGTCAAATACAGACCCTCACTAATGAGGCAGAGCTGACCAATCTATTTGCTCTGTAAATAGCGATGGCCAGCTTACATAGGTTTAGGTTAGCATTTAAGAAATATATATATATATTAGTATATATCTTGTATATACTAATATATGTATATTATTGTGTATAATGTCTATGTGTTTATATGTGTGTTTTGTGTATGTAGGTTAGCTAGACTAAGGTTTATTTTAAGTTAGATATTAAGTTTTTATAAAAATTAAAAAATAATGTCCATATGCTATGTTTTTTGATAGCAATTTTTTCTTAGCCTAAGTATAGAAAATAAGTAATCATAAATAAAATGTAAATTAAGTCGAAAGACATAGATATAAGAATTTAGAGTAGCTTAGAGTGCCTGTGTAGGGCCAGTAAGTTAGTATAAGATTGTTAAGTAATTTTAAGCTAGCATTTAAGCATTTTTTGTTAGAATGTAAGAAGTAATGATTAGTAAAATAAAATGCACTTAAAACTAAAACTAACTCAACTTTTGAAATTTGCCGTAAAGTGCCATAAGTGAGACCCTATTGTTAACTTTGGCACGAATTGAGGTGCCTGGCTGGTTTTGCACAATTTCGCTCACAGTGGTGATGTTTTGGCGTGTACGTGCTGACCAAACATGGATATGGAGTTTAACTCGATACCGAACCAGTTTCTTCAAAACTCTTCACCATTGCACGAATTCCGGATTCATTTAGGTTGTTGCGTGGTAAACGCAAAAGTGTATGAAATCTGTCAAAAAGATCAACCAAATTGAATTTAGTAAATGACAGTCAATATCCACACCCATCTGGATCACCCTTCATCATCGAGTGATCACAATTAACCTTTACAAATTCAATCACATTCTTAGCAGTTTGGACTTCCTTCATCCTGTGTCTGTGTCTGTGGCTTATCCCTTTTGTTGTCGTCTTTTTTGTACAAAACTCATCTTAATAATGAATTTCTGTTTCAGTTGTTATCAGTTTCGGTGTCTCAAGTTAATATGTTTGTGTGAGCCCTCTTAAAAAGTCATCACACTCAGCGTCTAAAAAAAGGGCATTAAGACGCGAATCAAATTCAAACAAAAACCAAAATTACAACCACATCGCGTAACTGTACTCGTATTTGAATCATTAAAATAAATATGTACCCATAACAGGACTATAAACATATAGATGTATGATAATTGTCTGTATGTGTGCATTTATGTGTCATCTCTAGAGGGGATAAAACAGTCTCATTCTCGCCACATCATTAAGATAATTGATTTTTAATTTACTTTCCGCGTGCAAATCCTTAAATGGGAATCCTAGAAAGTGCTCATTAAAAGCGTTACGCGCGTCGAGTAATTACTTACTGCGGTTTTTATTTGCTTATGTGAGCATTTCTGCTTTATTTTTTATACACACTCGTACATACGTATGTATGCATGTCCTCTTCTACCTCACTCGAGCGCGAATGACGTGAGTGACATATAAAATGAAATTATCTCCAAAAGGATAATGAAAATTTATTTCCGGGAAGAAATACTCTTACTCACACATCGACCGAGTCACAGATCCGTGATGAATGTAACTTTGATGAGGTGTTTGTCATGAGTTTTATATTCGAACGAGTAACGGATTCAAGCGATGGTTGATTGAAAGACCAAGCGTCGAGAACTAGAGAGGAGATCATTTTAAAATGTAAATAAACCCTAAGGGGTATTTGTTTAAGGAACGACGCGACGCGACGTTGTTGGTCGTGCATGGTTAATGGAAAATAAAGATTTTTCCAGTGTGCATACACTATGAATACTATACATATACGAACAAGGAGATGCTCTTCGTAGGCGGAGATTTAAATGGCCACTTCGGAGAAACAAATGTTGATTATGAGGACTGCCACGGCGGTAAAGGCTTTGGAACCAGAAATTCAGCTGGCAAAGACATCCTTGTAGCGTGTAGGGCGTACGGCTTAACCGTCTTAAATACAATGTTTATTAAACATCAACGACATTTTATCACCTATAGCAGCGGAGGCCACGAAACGCAAATAGATTATCACCTCTGCAAAATTTCGATGAGAAACCGTGTTAAGGACTGTAAAGTAATACTTGGAGAATCGCTAGTAAGCCAACACCGTCTGCTCATTACAGAATTTTCCACAGCGGAACCACCGAAAACACGGGCATCGTTTGGAAAGCCAAAAATCCGGTGATATAATCTATCGAAGGAACGAAGAGCAAGATTTATTGAACTGGCTAAAGAAGTACTTCAAAATATAAATGGTATAGCAGACTCACTTAGCCCGCAAGAAATGTGGAACAGCATGCACATAACACTCGCAAAGTCCCATCTGGGGATTATATCGAAATACCATCACGTCGGCAAAGAAACATGGTGGTGGAATGACGAAACCAGACGAGCTGTGGCCGACAAGAAGAGTGCATTCCAAGCGTGGACAAAATGCGATCGGAGCGACGATATCGAAAAAGCTTGACTGGCTCTTGAATACGAGCGTCTTAAAAAGATCGCAAAGAAAGTCCTGGTTCGAACTCGAGCGGCAGAAGCGGAAAACCTGTACCAGGAGTTGGAACAAATATCCTCACGATCGGCGGATAGAAGACAAGCTATCCAAGAAGTTCAAACGTCGTACAATACTTAAATGCCAAATATTTTTAAGCTCGCTGCACAGAGGAGAAAAAATTCAATGGAAATAACCTCGCCGAAATACATCAAAAATGCAGGCGGTCGCTTACTAACAAATGAAAAGGAAATTTGTGACCGGTGGCTTGAATACTGCAAGGAGTTGCTTAACAAACAGTTTCCACGTGATATCGTGCCGACAGCTGGTCTATTCGAGGAGGAAGCTTCGGACTTTTCAATCGAAGAAATAAGTATAGCAATTGGAAAAATGAAGCGGGGGAAAGCGGCGGGACCAGACAGCATTCCATCAGAGTTTTGGTCGAAGATGGAGGGGATCGGCAGCGTTTGGCTATCGAAACTTTTAAATAAATTAAAATGTGGACAACATATGCCGAATCAATGGAGAAGTGGCTTCTTGGTTCCATTATACAAAGGAAAACGCTACACTCGAGAATGCAACAACTACCGTTCAATTAAGCCGATGTCACACACGATGAAAATCGTCGAAAGAGTCTTAAACGAACGTCTTCGGCAAATAATAAAGCTCGATAATAGCCAGTGTGGATTTGTTGAAGGAAGATGGACGGCTCTGCTGGACTAACGAGAGAATTTCCTGTTAATGTCGGAGTGCACCAAGGAAGCCTACTTAGCCCTTTCCTCTTTAACGTAGTATTCGACTATCTTTTAAAAGACCGCATGTGCGAAGCAAATGTAACGCCAATTCTCTTTGCTGACGACGCAGTGATACTTAGCGATAACGTCGAAGATTTGAAGAACGCCTTAGATTCATGGAAAAATACGCTTGAGAGAAACGGGCTTAAAATAAGTCGTTCAAAGACGGAGCATTTGACGTGCCCGTTTGAGCATCCGTTGCGACCTGTTCCGGATATAATGTAGACGGAATAGTTCTTCCGAAAAGCACTATCTTTAAGTACTTAGGATCAATCGTTAACATGGAAGCGAAATGTGACGATGACGTAAACCACAGAGTGAGTGTGGGATGGATGAAATGGCGGGAAAATTCGGGAATCTTTTGCAACCGAAAGTTTCCACTTAAATTAAAGCTGGACAATGTACGAACCGTTTAAAAACAAAATGACGGCAGCAGATCTACGCGTATACGGGGAATACTGCATATAAAGAATTCGGTAACCGAACAGCTTGAGACGAATAGAATAAGCTGGTATTGCCACGTTCAAGGAAGATCTGCGGAAAATCCGGTTAAAAAGGCACTATCAACTACAGTCACTCCAACTGTAAGAAAACGAGGTCGGAAGAAGAATTCCTGGATTTCTCAGATGGCAAATGCGCAACAACGCCTGGGGCTTACCACTGAAGCGATCCAGGACCGAGCATTATGTAGACGCGTTCTGCGTTCTGCGGTCTGCGACATTAGCCAACCCCATAAGCGGAGCAGCAGCGATGCAGTAAAAATGGGAAACTCGTTACGTTAGGATAAGAAGACATACTCGTATACGAACAAAGACATGCATTTATCATATGTACTTTCAGTGACGTTTAATGTTTGAAAATGTACATGTTTAAGTTAACTGATGAAAAAAGTTTTAAATATCGCAATAAACGGAGTTTTTTTTAAAAAATACAGTGCACAAGCATAACACTTATTAATAGATAGATAGATTTTTAATACTTTAAAACAATAAAGGTGACGTACCGGAAGAATTCTCAGAACAAAGAATAAGGGAAAACCTGGGCTCCTTACAGGTCTCCGACATAATTTGCGTATTACGTGGTTTTGTAAGATCAAAAGGCTTTTTATTTTATCAAAATAAGTACCTCCCCAACAAGCAATTCCATATTGAAGCTTCGAATGAAAGGTGGCGTAATAAACAGTTCTCAGGAGCGGAGTTGAGCAGACTTTTCGCTAATAGTAAAAGTGTCTAAGAGTAGAACGGAACTAAGTTTACAAATATTCAATATGAGTAGAAAATTTGATATTGGAATCAATGTAAAGGCCAAGATATTTAAAGTCATTAACTTGCTCAATACGAAAACAGTTATGACAGCATATTTCACGGTCAAAAAACGTAGGAGATGATAAGCTGTGACTGCAATCAGAATTAGTCAGTATGAATCGTTGGCATTCGGGCGCATGAAAATGAATAAGCGGTTCAGAATTCTGCATAGGCGATAAATTGAAAAACATGATCTTCGTTTTTGAACTTATAATTAGATTATGCTTCTGAAACCATACTCTTAACTGATTCAAATCCCAGTTAATTTCGGCAACCAGATCTAAAGGATTACTAGCACCGTAGAAAAACCCAATGTCGTCAGCAAAGACTGTGGGCAAACCTTTAAAGTTTAAGGCAAACAGTGAATAAATGTAAATAAGAAAAAAAATTGGGCCCAAAACAGATCCTTGCGGTACACCCAAATTGAAGAATTTTATTTCGCTTCTTACCTCTTCTAACTTTACTTTCTGTGACCTGTTTTTTTCAATAAGATGTAAGCCATTCAAGCATAAAGCCTCTAAAGCCAGCATTTTCCAGTTTAAGTAAAAGAATTTTGTGGTCGACCATATCAAAGGCTTTGGTAATGTCAACCAGCTGTGCTCTTCATTTCATCTAGGTTAGACATAATTTGGGAGCAAAAATGAAGTAGATACTTTACTCTGTTGATTTGCCTCTACAAAAGCCATATTGAGATGGACTAAAAAATTTATGTTTATTAAGAAAATTAAGAATTCTATCCTTCATGAGTTTTTCGAAAATTTTACTAATGACTGGAAGTAGTGAGATAGGCCTATAATTGCACATGTCATCATAAGACCCTTTTTTAAATAAGGGCACAATATCAGCACATTTAAGTTCGTCTGGGAAGACACCCGAAAGAACGCAGCGATTAAAGACATCGGCTAAAGTATTTATTATAAAGAATGCAATTCTCTTTAGCATTAGATATATTGGAGATACTCGTACCATCGGGGCCACAAGAATTGGTATTCCTTAAACTATGTAAGGAAAAACCTCATGGGAAGTGATAGGTTTAAAAGCAAAAGAGCTTCCTAATCTTGGTTCCACAATACTAAAAGTCGAAGTACAACAACAACTTAGCATCGTCGGTGTTTGTGTTTTATTTGTTTTTTTTCTTGTAATGGCTCAGAAATTCAGAGTGGACGTAGGAAATATTCGCGGGCTAAAAAGTAATCATTTTTCTGCGTACGTCCACGTCTGTAAATACAGACCAGCTGTTTTGGCACTAAGTGAAACACAGGTAGACCCCCGCCCACACCTCTCAGATCACTCTGATCTGAAGCTACCTGGCTACGAACTAGTGCAATTATTCTTCTCTCACCGCGGCCTCGCCATCTACGTGCGTAGTGTTGTAGCTTACCAAACTCCCCCACAATGTAGTCCTTGTTCCAATCCGGAATTCAATTTCATGTGGTTAAAATTCCATCTCCGTAAGCAAATTATCCACTACTGCTTTATTTACAGAAGCCCCAAACTAGACAGCAATTCTACCTTCAACGAGTTTGATGCGCTGTCTGACTCCATACAAAGAATTGTATCCCTGTATCCTCATACTGAAATCGTTATTACGGGCGATTTCAATATACACAATTCTGGGTAGCTTCGACATTCTGGACAGACAACACCCGAAGGACGGTGTGTTGAGATCTTCGCTGCGGAAAACAACTTGACCCAGCTTGTAAATGAACCCACGCGAGTCCCAGACGTTGATAGTCATACCGCCAACACCCTGGACTTGTTTCTAACCTCTCACCCTGATAAGTACACTGTTGATGTGCTCTCACCTCTAGGCTCATCGGATTATTGTGTCATATCAGCTAAATTCTCGTACACTGACCACACAGTTAGAGAAAAAATTCCTAAAAGAACAGTATGGCAATACGAGAAAGTCAATTGGAGCGGACTTAACACCTTCTTTAGGAATTTTAACTGGTCGTTATGTTTCCTCGATAACGATGTGGATGCCGCTGCTGATATGATCACAGACACTATTCTCTTTGGAATGAGATCCTTTATCCCTCACCGGATAAAGAGTATCAGACCAAAGGAAAAGGCGTGGTACGACTCGAGCTGTAAGGAGGCTGTCAGGTTGAGAGAAATGTTTTTTCGGTCCTTTAAGATCAACCCCACAGAGGAAAACCGGAAAAAATTCAAACGAGCCAGGAATGACTGCAACGTCGTTCTTAAGCGTGTCAAATTTTTATACGACCAAAAACTGAGGCAAAAAATAATACAATGTCCAAAAGGTAGTAAAAATTGTTGGTCCTTTGTCAAAAAAATTAGAAATTCTGCCTCATCCTCCATCTTAACGCTCATTTACAATGACTCTTTAGGACTCTTTCCGAGCAGATGGAAAACAGCATTTGTCCAACCCGTCCCTAAAAAAGGCGAATCTTCTTCTCTCTCCTCTTACAGACCCATTGCACTTACGTCCCTTCTTTCCAAGGTCATGGAAACGCTGATAAATCGTCAGCTCATGAAATATCTCGAAACACGAAAACTTCTTAATGACCGGCAGTACGGTTTTCGTAGCAACAGGTCCACTGGTGATTTGATGGCATGTCTCACCGAAAAGTGGAATCAAAGTTTACATCAATTTGGCGAAAGTAAGACAGATGCACTTGATATTTCTAAGGCATTTGACAGAGTTTGGCATCAGGCTCTTTTGTCGAAAATGCGTGCATTTGGGATCGATGACTCTCTACTTCAATGGATTAGAAATTACCTTTCGGAACGTTCAATTCAAGTTGTCTTGGATGGTTTCAAGTCTGATATTCACAAAATAAATGCTTGTGTGCCCCAGGGCTCCGTCCTGTCTCTGACATTTCATTTCATCAATGACCTCTTGTCTGCTGCTTCTAATCCAATTTTCTCCTTTGCTGACGGCAGTAGTCTCTGCTTTTCATATTCGTTCCCGAAATCACGTCACTTCCCTTCGCGAACTACCAACAGAGTGGAATTGAATGCTTCCAAAACACAATGCTATCTGCTGTCGCTTAAGCGAAATTCAAATACCCAGCCATTATCCATGAATGGCACTTGCATCGTTGAAACTGAAAAACTTTCCATTCTCGGTATGTATGTCAATGACAACTTACGTTGGAATAACCACATATTCGAAGTCGCCAAAAATGCTGCGAAATGTCTAGGTTTCCTTAAGCGATGTAAGAAATATTTCACCCCCTCTGATCTGGCTTCAATATATAAGGCTTTCATCTGCCCAAAACTGGAGTACAATGACCAGATGGGTCTGGTGCTCCCAAGACTTATTTGCGCCTACTAGATAGGATTCAAAACCGTGCGATGAAACTAATAGGTGATGCTTATATTACACAGTCGATTGACACCCTCGACCACCGACGTAATGTCTCCTGTCTCACCTTGTTCTATCGCTATTTTCACCACCAGTGCTCCTCAGAAATTGCCAGTAGCATTCCGCCCCTTCAAACCTCCAACCCTAACACCCGTCTCGATACGAATGCTCATCAGTACACCCTCGAGCCCACTTTCGGACGCACCCTGAAATATCGTGATACTTTCCTAAGCCGAACAACTCGCTCATGGAATGCCCTGCCGAGTTCTTTATTTCCTAGCCATTACAACCTTCAAACATTTAAAACAAACGTACATCGGTACCTCTCTTTTCTTCCTCCCTAAATTTCCTTCGCCCGCGCTATGTGCAAACATTTTAAGGGTACATAATCCCTTGTGCGCGCGCAAATTATAAAAAAAAGAAAAAAGAACCAGTTAAATTGACTAACGAAAGCTAACAATTGAAAGTTGCTTGCTATGTTAGTGAAATAGTTGTTAAAAGCATTGGCAATTGCAAAATTATCAGAGACGTCATAGTTTCTGATTCGAATGGAGATAGGTTTTTTGTAGGTGGATCTTTGCTAAGCAGCCATTCTTTTTTTCAATTACCTTTTACAGAGTTAAGAGAACGACGATAGTAATTATCCCGGCATAGTGGAATTTCCTTCTTTAACTCTACACATAGCTTTATGTATTTTCTTTTTAAGCATTGATTTTTTGGGAATCTAAGGCCTTTTTTTCAGAGCCAATTCTTAAAGTTAACTTTGCTAGCTAGTTAACTAGTGCAATGATATTCAAGGCTTGAGACGTTTAACCGCCTTTTTGGGCGAAGAAACTATGGAACGATTCCGGATATGCCTTATGAGACAATCAATAAAAAGAGTGAAGGCAGATGATGAATCCCTACAAAAGAACACATCTTCTCAAAACTCATAAAAAAGATTGTATTTTAGCGTCCTAAAATTAATTTTTAAAATTTTGCTAGGAACAATTTTACTGCCCCAATTTTTGTCATTAGCAAGTTGTATAATAACGCCCGTCATACAGTGATCAGTAATATTTAGTTTAAGAACACAATATTCACAAGAATTTCGTCGTGGATTACTGAATCGGGTATAAATGTGATCCAAACATCTGCCCCAATTTCCCTCGCTGAGTTTGAACTTTGAAGTAACACTTAAAAAAATGAAAAACAACAAAGCACCCGGCATTGACGGTATCCCTGTTGAATTTTTCAAAAACTGCACTCTGAAACTGAAAAATTATTATTAAGGATTATTGGTTCAGCAACATTTATTGTTTTCACACTATCACACTAATTATATACTCATTCTGGCTTAGTAAGAGTAATAGAGTAATTCAGCAATATATTAAGTTGCTTAACCCTAGATGGTTGTTCTTCGTCGAATCGACGAAAGAAATCGACTGTTTTAGAAAATATCCAAAAAATATGAAGTCATTATATGTTTATTTTTTATATATTGTCATAACAAAAAGTATTGAATAATATGTAACATTCATAATAAATAGAACAACTAATATAACTAACTGTAAAAGTTGAGATTTTTGACTTAGGGGAACAAACGGTGCAAATTTAAAAACGGTGGTAGTCGTTTCGACGAAGAACAACCTTAGTGTACGTAAAATAAGAACAACCATTCAGGGTTAACAAATAGACACTCTGTCTTGTTACCAAATTATAGCTCAGCAGTGTTAACATATAGTTGCCGTTTTGAATAATGTCTTTTCCAGTTTTGTACATCACAGTGGTCTTCTTCTTCTTCTTATCCTTTTATTAACCCTTTCTTCGTTATACGAACTTATGCGTAACGAGTTTCCCATTTTTACTGCATCGCTGCTGCTCCGCTTATGGGGTTGGCTAATGTCGCAGAACGCGTCTACATCACAGTGGTCGGACGTTTTATTTCTTTAAAAGGTTATGGGCCCAGACCCAAGTTCACTGCGATACCGTTTTTGTACCGTTGAAACATAGCGTTGAAAAGTTTTTCCTGCGGTAGTTTTTTTTTTTGGGTTTTTTGCCAATTTAAAAGTAGTATTCGGAAGCGCGCGTGTAATGTACAACTCTATCAGTTTTGTTAATAAAGTACAGTCAGTCTTGTCTCGACGACAGAATAGAAAACATGTATTGTTCTTGATTACCTAAATAAAACTTGCGCAGTCGGAAAAGCGAAAATAACACAAAAAAAAAGGAATAATAACTTATAAACACTGAACGTGAAAAGAAAAAAGAAGATAGTTGAGATTAATATGATATAAAACAATATCTTCATAAAAATTGCACAAAGTGATTACTAACAGTTTGAATTAACAGTTTAATTGCATTGGTTAAATTGATATTGGGATTACATATATATTCGTATAGTGTTTGGGGGAAAAAAGAAAAAAAGAAAAAAGAAGATTGATTTAGCTATGGATTTTGGAATTTCTGATCTAATAAAGGAAGCCAGGAGCCTTCCACAATTTCGAGGGGATGATTCTTATGCACTTTCATCATACATAGATGAAGGTGACTACATCTTATCGCTGGGCGAAGATGCAGGAGTCAAGGAGTATATACGAAGAATTATTGCATCGAAGATCCAAGGTGATGCACTCAGCGCAATAACACGACTACCACCGAATAGTACCTGGGAGCAGATAAAAGAGCAACTAAAAACAACATTTGGTGTCACAGAGGAATATGCTGCATTAAAAAACAAACCTCACAATATTAAATTTTGTAATGTAAGTCAATATTACCACAATTTGAAAGTTATTTTAGATAAGCTTAACTTAAAGTACCGTTTGGACTCAAATCCACCGTTAGACTATAAGCCAAAGTACGAGGGCGGGTCAATAAGTCCGTGACTTTTGGATTAAAACACAGATTTTTTGATAAAAAAATAATTTTATTTTTCAACGTAGTCTCCCTTGAGCTCTATACACTTTGTCCAACGCTTCTCCAATTTTTTTATCCCTTCCAAAAAAAAATGATTTGTCGAGGTCCTCAAAATAGGCCTTTGTTTGCGAGATGACTTCATCATTGGAGTCAAATCTTTTTCCACCAAGCCATTTCTTCAGGTTTGGGAACAAGAAGTAGTCGCTCGGAGCCAAATCTGGAGAATAGGGTGGATGAGGGAGCAATTCATAGCCCAATTCATGGATTTTTGCCATGGCAACTGCACATGTGTTTGTGGTCGACTGTGAGCAAACGCGGCACCCATCTTGCGGAAAGCTTTCTCATGCCCAAGTGATCATTCAAAATTGAAACCACTGAGCCATGCGAGATCCCTACGGCTTCCACAATCTCTCGCACTTTCAATCTTCGGTCGGCCAACACCATATCGTGAATTTTTTCGATTGTTTCGGGTGTAGAGACCTCAACTGGGCGTCCAGGACGTTCGGCATCTTCAGTGCTTGTACGGCCACAACGAAATTCAGTAAACCACTTTTTTACCATTGAAATCGATGGTGCAGAGTCCCCATAGTACTCGTATTTATCAAGCTTAGCCTTGGTCTCGGTAATGGTTTTTTTTCGCAAGAAATAATGCTTAATAAGCACACGAAATTCACTTTTTTCCATTTTCTCCTCAAATTAGTGAGTAGTCTGATAAAAATAGCTGTCAAACACAAACTAACTGACGCAGCAAGTTTAAATTTTGACAGGAGTCAACTAACAGATGCCTGTTGACAGGAGCAGTGTTGCTGTTTCAGTAAAGAGGTCAGAAATTCAAAAAGTCACGGACTTATTGACCCGCCCTCGTATAATGAAGAAAGTATACTATCTATTTTCTTTTTTAACATTCCTAGACAAGAGGAGATGTACCTTAGAGCTAAGAATATTAATAACTTAGAAGATGCATATTTTTCATTAATAGCAACAGGAATAGAAGAAAAGTTACAGACTAGAGTAAATCATAAAGATTACACTAATAGTAGAGATCAGCCACAAAGGTACAAAAATGAAAGAAATAGAAACTCAGTAGATAGCAATAATAGTTTTCGTCATTATCGCAACGCATACAATACCAATTCAGCTAATTACCAAACACAATCAAATCAATTTCGAAACCATTCCATGCAAAATAGGAACGGTAATGACTATAGACATGACAATACAAATACAAACACTTACACAAATAGACAACAACAAAATACAGGAAATTTTAAATTTAATAACAACAAATACCAAAACAGATTTTCAAATCAACAAGAGCCAAGACAATTTAGAAATAGTTATTCAGGGCAAACCAGGAACAATAGACATGTATAATAGATCAAACAATTCTGAAAATTTTCTTCTCAGTGCCTCGGACACAATTCATTTCCAATAATTGAAATAATTGTAAATGACCAAAAAATTGATTGTCTTATTGATACGGGATCGTCTATATCTATTCTTAATCAGTCTATATTCCCACAATTAACAAAAACAAAAATTCAGCCAATACCTATGAGTACTGTTACTGGAGAAAACATAAAAAAAAAAATATAAGTATACAGCTGATTTAAGTAATAGTAAGAAATTTAAATGAATTGCAAAATAAAAGGATTTGTATTGAACTGTCTTATTTCTGATTTTTAGGAATATGTAAGATAAGAAAAGATAATGTGTCAACAGATATAAAAAAATTAAAATTTTCCTTTATATATTATTCGAGCTAAGAGAGCTCGAAACTTAAGGACGGAGAAGTAATGTACAACGCTATCAGTTTTGTTAATAAAGTACAGTCAGTCTTGTCTCGACGACAGAATAGAAAACATGTATTGTTCTTGATTACCTAAATAAAACTCGCGCAGTAAGTTTTGAAGTGCATAGACTTTCAAAATTTTAATTTGGAAATGGAGACGATTCATTTAAAATAGAAAAACTATTAAACGTTGACCAGTGGAGTGTGTGGAAGTTCCAGATAAGGGTCATGCTAAGTGTTGGTGATTTGTATGACATTGTCAATGGGGTAATGGAGATGCCATCGGTGGAAGAAGCGTTAAAGTTGCAGGAATGGAAAAGGATTGATAGGAGAGCGCATAAAGTGATTGTTATGAGTGTGGGTCCACAAGCACTTGTTCATATAATGAACTGTGCCACGTCACATGCCATGTGGAAAAAATTGGAGTCTGTATATGAGCAAAAGGCAGTAACTAATTAGAAACACATCTTATTCAGCAAAAATTTTACAGTTTTGCAAAAGACCCCTCTGATGACATTGCAACGCATATATCTGAATTGGAATCGATTGCACATCAATTAAAAGAATGCGGAGAGTCAATGTCGGCTACAATGCCAATAATGAAAATTCTTATGAATTTGCCATCAGAGTACAATCACTTCTTTATTGCATGGAAATCAACGGCATCAAGCGACAAGACTATTGAAAACTTAACATCTCGTTTAGTAATGGAAGTCTCACGTCTAAACCTACAAGTTCCCGTTGAAACACCGACGACAAGTGCATTGGTTGCTAAAAGGGGAACACCATTTCAAAGGAGCCACATTAAGTCCAAAGGTAAGCCGGGAAAATGTTTTTATTGTAAAAAGCCAGGCCACTGGAAGAAGGATTGTCCATCCAGGCATGGGCATGGACATGTTGATCAGAAAGATTTTCATGGTGACGCCTTTTTGTGCACATGTTCAATGGTTGCTTCCTCTGAAGGGAAGTCAAACGAATGGTTTCTAGATTCTGGAGCAAGCGATCACATGACGTTTCGTGTGGATTGGTTAGTGGATTATGTGGCGTTTGAAAAGCCGCAATTCGTTCGCGTTGGTAACGGAGATATCATAAGTGCTTTTGATAGAGGGAAGATTAACATACTTTCGTTTAACGGTAAAACCTGGCTTCCAAAATTTCTTTCAAACGTTATGTACGTTTCGCGCGCTCAGTACACTCTAACTCAAAAATTTTTTGTTGTTGTGTTGGTTCACTTGTCACGATCATATGTTTATAGTTTTAAACATATAGCAGTTGTTGTTTTTATGTGAGAGGCATAAAAGTTGGACGTGTTTTGTTAATAGGCGATTTTTTGTGGTTAAAAGTAATGGAGCAGAGAGTTTGTATTAATTTTTGCGTAAAAAATGGTATTAAGTGCTCAGAAACTCTTGAAATGTTGACAGTAGCGTACGGACAGTCAACTTTAAGCAAAAAAAAATGTTTATAAGTGGTATAAATTATTCCAAGAGGGCCGAGAAATTGTTAATGATGAACCTCGCTCCGGACGACCTAGCACGTCAAACACAGACGAAAATGTTAAAAAAGTTAAAGAAATTGTGTTGAAAAATCGTCGAATCACGATTAGGGAAATAGCGGATGATCTTGGCTTATCGTTTGGCTCAAGCCAATCAATTTTAACGGATGTTTTGAATATGAAACGTGTGTCATCGAAATTCGTTCCAAAATTGCTTAATTTTGATCAAAAGCAGCATCGCATGAACATTGCCCAAGACATGTTAAACGACGTCAATGATGATCCTGATCTGCTCAAAAGGGTTATAACTGGTGACTAATCATGGGTATATGGTTATGACATCGAAACCAAAGCCCAATTGATGAAGATTTGCAACGATTGAGGAGATCAAGGCTGCATCGCTGGAGGAGCTCAAGGCAATACCAAAAAGTGCGTTTCAGAAGTGCTTTGACGACTGGAAAAAGCGCTGGCACAAGTGCATTGTATCAGAGGGGGATTATTTTGAAGGGGATAAAATAAATTTGGATGATTAAATAAATATATTTTTTTAAAAATGAAAAGTCACCTTATTTTTTGATCACACCTCGTATGTGCCTGATATCCATCTAAATTTATTTTCGTCGAATGCAGCAATGGATAAAGATTTAAAATTGGTGGGAGTACTGAGTCGTCATTATTCAATATGATGTTTAAAGTTAATAAGCCAGCAATTGGTCACCAGCATGCAAGCTATATCCGAAATTTTTTGAAACAACATGGTATAGATTTCCAAGACACGGTAAACCTTTTTTGCGATGCATGTGCACTGGGTAAGTTGCATAGATTTCCTTTTGAAACGAGTGGCAGTAGAGCATGCGTGGTGGGTGAACTTATTCATGCTGATTTATGTGGCCCAATGCAAAACAGTTCTGTTGGGGGGTCTAAATATTTCCTTTTGTTTAAGGACGATTTCTCCAGATACAGAACTGTGTATTTTATAAAGGAAAAAAGTGAGGTACTTAGTTGTTTTAAAACTTTTATTAGCAAACTTAAAACTGAAACCGGAATGGCTATCAAAACAATTCGGACGGACAATGGTCTAGAATTCGTGAAGTCAGGTGTTACAAATTTGCTGGAGAAGGAATATATTCGACATCAAACATCTGTACCTTATTCTCCCCAGCAAAACGGTAGGGCGGAGAGGGAGATGCGAACTATAGTGGAAGCGGTCAGGACCATGATTTACGCACGTGGTTTATCCTTACGATTATGGGCAGAAGCAGTCAATTTAGCGTGTTTCTTATTAAATCGCACGGGACCAACAGACATCCATGGTAGAAGTCCAATGGATTTGTGGATTGGGAGTGATCAAACGGTAAACCTTAAGTATATAAAGGTGTTTGGGACTGAATGTTTTGCTCATATTCCTTCGCAAAAACGTCAGAAATGGGACCCAAAGGCAAAACAAGGGATTTTCGTTGGATACCCGGAAAATACTAAAGGATATCGTGTCTATATTCCTGCAAGCGATAAAATTGAGGTAAATCGTGATGTTGTTTCTAAAAATGCGCCTATTTTAGGATCGGTGACTATGCATGAAGTCAGCAAGCATTCACAACCTAAAGGACAACATCACGAAGAAGATGAGCAAAACGCAACAGTATCACATCCTGAGAAAGAACAGATCTTGCTGAAAAAAGACGACCAGTTGGATGCAGAACATTTATCCTCATTCAAGGTAAATAAACTAGAATTAGGTCCTGTAGAGCCGATAAGCAAACGTTTGAGAAGTGCTCAAAATAAAAAAGGCAATTAGTTAATATCTATCTTGAAAGCTGGAGCATTTGTGGCTTCAGTGTGTGAACCACGCAGTTATGAAGAAGTTCTTGAATCCAAAGACAAGGCGAAGTGGAAGGCAGCAATGGAGGAAGAAATCAGAGCGCTAAACAAAAATAATACCTGGGAACTGGTTAATCTCTCACCTCGAAACTTACCGAAAACCGTTGGGTGTTCAAAATAAAGCATGAAAATATCAATGAACCCGAAAGGTTTAAAGCAAGATTAGTTGTTAGAGGATTCTCGCAACAATACGAGATTGATTACGAAGAAACATTTAGCCCGGTAGCTCGACTTAGTCAGTAAGAGCGATTCTTGCTATAGCAGCTAGTAAAAATATATCCTTAAAGCAATTCGACAGCAAAACTGCGTTCCTCAACGGCGACTTGCAGAATGAAGTTTACATAAAACAGCCGAGTGGATTTGAAGAAAAAACTGGGCGTGTATGTAAGCTTAGGAAGAATCTATATGGCTTGAAGCAAGCTTCCAGGTGATGGGACATAAAATTTTCACATTTTTTGCTTTCGTTTTAACTCAAAGCTACAGAAGCCGATCCATGTGCTTTTGTCGGGAAGAAACTTATAATGGCCATTTATATCGATGACAGTCTTATTGTTTTATTCAAATTATTGTTGATTATTTCAAAAAGATCTTCGAAGTAAAAACTTACGAAGCGCGTTGTTTCTTGGGTTTGCAGATAACTATTACTTGTTACAGCAACGCAGACTATGCTGGGGACGTAGAGACTAGGCGTTCAACAAGTGGTTTGTGTTTTTACTTGGAGATTCACCGATATCTTGATTCTCGCAACGCCAGCAATGCGTAGCACTTTCCACTATGAAAGCCGAGTACATGGTCGGCTCTAGTGCAGTTAAAGAAATCATATGGGTGTTGCGGCTTATGCATGAGCTTCTTCATGAGGAATGTGGAAAACCGATACTGTACCTGGATAACCAAAGTGCTATCAAGTTGACACGTAATCCTGAGTATCATAAACGAAGCAAACATGTAGAAGTTAGGTTCCATTGCTATAACAAAAAGACACTCTCTATTGTAACCAAATTGTAGTTCAGCAGTGTTTACATATGGTTGCCTTTTTGAATAAAGTCTTTTCCAGTTTTGTACATCACAGTGGTCGGACGTTTTATTTCTTTAACAATAATCTTCTTCGTTTCTTTAATAGACTCTATAGTGATGCATGTATCCCCAGTAGTTTCAACAAAGCAGTTATTTTTGCTATTGTATTTTCAAGAAAAGTGATGCAAACTTCGCAAAAAAACTATAGGGGTATATCCGGTTTGAATTTAATAAGAAATATTTTTACTTCTGTTATGTATGATAGACTTTCCAAATGGATAGAAGGGAACAACCGTCTTAGCAGTTTCCAAGCTGGTTTTCGCCCAGCCTTTTCGACGATGGATCACATTTTCGCTCTTTCAAGCATAGCCAAAAAATATATAGAAGAAAGGCAAACTATATACGTGTTTCGTAGATTTTAGGGCTGCTTTTGACAGAGCGAATAGGCAGGCTTTATTTTACAAACTATCGTGTCTATGTTTGTCGCGTTAATTTCTGCTGATGTATCGAAGGCAACTGTTTGCGATGGTTCCGAGTTCTCTGACTGGTTTGTAACAACAGCCGATGTTCCTCAAGGGTGTATCCTTAGTCCCTTCATTTTTGCCCTGTTCATCGATGAAATCAGTCACCTACTTCCCGGCGGAGTTCTTTTTGCCAATTTATTGGTGAAAGTCTATATGCTATATGCTGATGATTTGGTTTTGCCCGCTGACAACCCATTCCCGTTGCAACTGCAAATTAATAGACTTCTATCTTTTTGTGAGACTTAGGGCCTTCATTCATATTAATGCCCAAAAGACGAAGGCATTTATTTTTGAAGCCCGAAAAAGTAGAAGACTACCAGAAGAGAATTGGTTTCTCAATAACACTCGCATTGAGGTTGTTCAGGAGCTTAAGTATCTGGATGTTTTATTGACTCACAACCTTAACTTTCTTAAGAATTCCATTATCAAATGTAATAAGGCTAAGCTCGCTCTGAATATGATGTGGCCTAAGTTTTTCGCAAATCAAAATATTGATCTGGCCTCTAAATATCGAGTCTTCAGTGCCACTGCCTGCATGTGCTATGGAGTCCAAGTTTTCGGATTTAGAGTCCTCGAAGCCTCCGAAGTAGTCCACAAGCAGTTTTTCAAGCACTTGTTCCGTCTCCCAAACTCAACACCGAATTGACAAGAGTGAAGATGGGCTCGATTTTGATGATGATAGTTTGGCTGATCCAAAATATGATGCAGGATCGGAAGAAGTTGGTGTTGCTAAAGATTTGGACCAAGCTGTCTATGATGATATTGATGTACTTTTTGAAGATACAATGATAGAGATCGAAAATGAAAATACGGAACCTGCAGATATTCCATCATGTGACATTCCCCAAAATGCAGAATTGAGTGAACAACAACAACAAAACCGTTACAATATACGTTCTCAGTGGCACTACTTGATTTGCTGCCAAAATTGAGCCAGAAACCGACAAAGAAAATATTACAGTTGACAACGGGCCGGATTTAGGAGCATCTTCGAATGTGATCATGAGAATGTCACTTATAATTCCACGTAAACAAGATTTTCAACTTTATTTTGACAATTATTTTACTTCTATACCACTGCTCGTATACTTGGCAAATGAACGAATATTCAGTGTTGGAACGATTCGACGAAATAGAATGCCAAATTGTAAGCATCCAAGCGAAAAAGAAATGATGAGAAAAGAAAGAGGATCTTCCGTGGAGTATCTTTGGCTACGTAACTTTTGCAAATATCAAGCTATGACGCTAAGATTTAGAGGGAATATCAACAGCAGATAAACCAACTTAACAAAAAAAAAACAGAACTCAAATCGGAACAATTCGAACGGGAACTTTCTGATCAAGGTATAGTAGTACATAACTCAACGAAAGACTGTCTTGTACAGCTTGGGCTTCAGTTTAATTTCTCTGCTACAAAATACTGCGGAGCTTTTGAGCCATTTGTAGCGACCGCACGTGACTTTTTCAGTGACTATATTGCTGCAATTTTCTCAATGTTAAACGACAGGGTCTAAGTATTTGAATTTTTTGCATTGGGGCACGATGACTGTCCCCAAACTGATATCTTGATATATTGACTGCGGCCTCGATTTTTTTTCATTTAGCGCGGTCTTACACTAATCACCGCCAGTTATGGACCACAAGTTGTTCCTATTCCTCTGCGGGTTTCTTCCGGATTGGGCTGATGAGGGTCTTATGAAGTGCCTTTTCGTTGTTCGTGAATAATTTTGAATAGCATTCCTAGTTTATAGAAATTGCGATTCGCTAGATTGAGTTTTAGCATGTTCTCAACTGTTGTTTTATTTTGCGAATTAAAGACGTTACTCCTGTTGTGGCATACTGTTCAAGCTATTGATGTTGTGTCTACTTTCTTGTTGAAAGTATGTATGACTCTTTGAATTTTTCTCATAATGCCAGCTGTAGAAACTCTTTGATATTTCCACACATTTGCCCCATTTCCACACATTTTGACATCAAATGTGTCAGTGGTTTGATTTCCGACTTTTGTGGATCAGCGAGGTTTCTCTATTTTCAACCTGACAAGCGATTTAGTTTGGCAGGGATGTTAAATCTAGAAATGGCTATGAAAGGCTCTTAGTGTTTTATATGCCAGGGTTCTGAGATCCAAGATCTACCGTATGACAAATTAATGTTTTGTGATGGAATTACCAATCCTTAAGTCACACTGATAAGAAGCCCAAATTTTGATCAGCTCCTGTGACTTTCCTTTATATTTTTGATAGCACTTCCGAACATTGTTCCAAACAGAATATGAATGTTTAAGAGAGCTCTCCTGCTCCCTACGTTTTCTTTTTTATAAGTCATTGTTCTTCCTGTCTTTTTGATCGTGGAGTTCGCGAGCAGATCTAGTGTTTTTTCGCAGTGCCACTTTGTTGAGATCCCGTTTCGCTGTGTGTGCTTGCGGACACACTTCATGAAACCAAAAGCTTCGTTTCAGAGGTTGCATCCCAAATAGCTTATTGACAATAGTGCCACTGAATTGTTATACTTAAAACTTACTTCATAGAATTTCTCGATCGGAAAAGTCTCTGGCAGTGACCTGCGTGCTGCCGTTCGACTTTACATTTATCCGGGTTACCCGCATTCTCAACTTGGCTAAGACAAGGAAGTCATCTCAGTCAATATTAACTCCGCGGAATGTTTGGAATACAGAATACGAGTTTTAGTACTTTGGTTGAAGTGTGATCAATTTGGTTGATGGTTTTTATCACCCAGTCCGATTGTTGATGTTGAGGTGTGACAAAGTCGTCCGATTCCGTAGAGGGGTATAATGCAAGCTAAGATTCCCAATTCTGTGGTTTAAGATGCTCTTTTTCCCTATAGGATATTAGTTCTACTGATCGAAAGTGTTTTAAATTTTCGTGTCGCCTTTGCCCTTACACAGTAGAACAAGAAATTTGTCCCTCCTCTGCTAGACATCCGAAAGCCTCATTTTGTTTTATTCAATAAAATTTGCGAGCCATTTAGATCCAAGGCTTGCGACTGTCACACATGTGTCGCTTTGGAGGGTATATTATCAGGTCCATCTGCATCCACTAGTTAATTGTTTTTAATGCTTTTCAAGAAAATAGCTTGCGTGCTCAAACGAATTTTAGAAGCTCTTGTACCTGTGAACCAGTAAATTCCTTAAACTTCTGTAATGACACCCGTTCTGTAACAATTATCACTATCGCTCGGACCTTTGACCTATCCACATTTCCCGCAAACGGAGCAAGTGAACCAAACTTTCGAAACGTGTAAACTCGACTCATTTGCCCGCTCAGGAGCCAACCAAAATCAGGTTGTAAGACTCGAAGTAACCCAAAAGGCAACCCAAAATTTAAGTTCGAAGTAGGGAAGTTGATTGGCTTAGCAATATACTCGTACATTGAAGTTGGCGGAAACGCAGGCCTTGTCTATTTAGCAAAGCTACATTGGGCCCTGCCAATTAATTAAACTTATATTGTTTCAGTGGATTCACCTTCATGGCACAGCATGCTCAACCAACTACAGCTTAGCACCACAGGATGGGTGAGATTCCCCAACAATTGTGTGAGCCATATAGGGTGAGATATTCTCAAAACTCCAAGAAGAAATGAAAGACTTTTTTCGAGCCGAAGCGTTCGATGGTCTCCTTTCTTGTGGACCGGACAAACAGTGTTGATGTTCTTTTTGTCGGGGATGTCTTCTGGTGAGTTGATGTGTGCTTCTCACCAAGTCATCGCTTGAAGTCAGAAGAGCTCGGTAGTCAAGTTGTCCAGTCCAGTATCTTTGGGACTTAAGCTTCTTCATCCAGGTTGAAATGTTCATTCTGTCTAACACCGGTTTTTAGTTCATAATCGCATTTATACAGTCTGCAGAAACTCTCCTTCCAAATATTCAGCATCGATCGTTGTTCGTTTCAAAAGACTTCAATTCGGGCTTTTTATCGATGGCATGTTTGGCAAATCTTCTGAATCTCTTTTTTGGAGTAGCATCTTTCAATTTCCCCGACCTCGTTCCTCTCATGATCCTTCTTTTTTCTCTGAGTAGCCGGTATTTGTTTCTGCTCTTCTTCACGTATGGCTCGTGAATAGTTCTAGTCCCACAGTGCAACGCCGCTTTGTCATTCGTCGTCAAACCAAGGGCTTCGTTGTTCGTTGTCTCGATAGTTAATGCTCGCAGAAGTGAACCTCTAAAGAGATTAAGTGATACTCGATCGGAAAACGACTTGACGATGATTGTAGCCTTTTGTGCAAACTTCCTTACAGTATTAGTTTATCAGGATATCCGCAGCTGCACCTTGGCTACAACAAGGTGATGGTCCGGATCGATGTTGACTCCCCGAAACATTCAGACTCCATTATAATGGAGGAGTATATAATGGTGATCGCAAAGTGGTAAATCAGCAGTTCCCCAAGTCCCCTTATGGATATCGGGGACCTAGTGCTTGTTACAACAATGTTTCGCCTCGCCGCAAAACCCGATTAGACTCAATCCGTCACCCTAGGGGGTGTCTTACTACCAAAGCTGTCCCCTCTTCCTAGCTTTGCTTTAAAACCGCCGAGCACAACTTGAATGCCATAACTAGGGCATTGTTCAAAGGTATTGTTCAAGAGCTCGTAAGAGGTATCTTTGGGGTCGTTATCTTTTTATCTTTTGCTCTAAAAGCTCTGCGTTGGTGTTGTCACCATAATCAGGTGAGTTGTGTCGCCTGGGCACTAATGTTGGTGCTTGTGAAAGTAAGATATTTACACCCTTTCCTACTGAGGTACAATAAAAAGGCATTTGACCTTTGACGTATGTTCGATAGCTTTTATTTGGTCGGGCTTGAGTCATCAGAGACGCAACTGTCGATGCAAGCCCTACCCCAATGGTATAGTTAACATGGGTTCAAGCCCTGGAATTCCATTACCACATTGTAAATCAGCCGCCAAATCTAATCCTGTGTCCGCAGGTCAACCTCGTATTGTCTGAGTAAACTTAGTTCCAATGTCAATGCGCCCAGCCATTGGATTGGAGTCCAATCTGGGTTTATTTAACTTATCATATCCGTGAAGATACAAAGGACCACCTTTGGTAATGAGCTCTATGTCTTGCAAAAAGCACTTTGCCGTGTTATCACCACTTTGAGGTTTACCACTCGAAATGTTTAATCAAATAAAGTTTGCCGGGGTAACACCCATATCCATAGTTTCGTAGGGGAAATGAAATAACCGATGATTTGGTTTGAACAGGAGTGAACTTAAACTGAGAAGTCGCAAGCTCTTTGCAAGTAGCAATCTTTGTCGATTTTAACTGTAGCATTCTCTAAAGAGTTGACGACAGCTAGTCAAGATCGACTTGAAGCAATAAAAGGGCAGTGTATTTAATGGCCTTATCCGTCACCCTGACTGAAGGCAAATACCTGCTTCGGCGATTTCACTTACAATTTAAGAGAAAGAAGGTTGTAGTGAGCTGGTTCCAATCTATTTCCTGGGGAAGTCAGTAAAGGTAAGGAGGTTGAAAGGATCTACTTTCGGCTGAGCTAAGGTGCTTTCAGATTGTTTGTTTTTTTTTTTTAAATTTGGATAAGTATTTCGATACTTGCACAGCATTCTGAAGAGTTTCCACTACTTTCCGTCTTGCTTTAAGCGTTCTTATTGGATAGAGTGCTTCTACTGCTTTTGATGTTGGTAAAAGTCCAGGGTTTCGAACAGGAAACATGACACAACGAGAAACTTATGCAATTGCAGTCTTTTCTACCAGCTTTCTGAAGGCATCCCTTGAAGGATTACCAGCTCTGGAGTTATACCTTAAAGGATAAACATAATCTAACTGCTCTGGTCTGACTCATTAAAGTAACTTCTTCTTTGAATACCGACCAGCTCCTTTTATGAGGATACAAAAAGAGAGTTAGATGACCTTCAGCGATTCCCATTAGAATCAAAATTTTCAGGCTACAAGTGATGGGATTAGGCGCAGCTGCAGCAGTTAAACATGTCTATTTGCCAAGGTCTTCACCTTGACTTTTAAACTCTCAAACACGACATTCTCCCCTTCTCTTACTGGCTTTCTTTTCCTTGTTCTAAGTTCTGGGAATACTCACTTCTTCATCCCTTAACAAGGCAGAGCAATTTGCTTATTTTCAAGTGAAGCAAACGACATCCACAGGCCAAATCTCATTACTAAAGTGGCAATGAAAATGGCAAGGGAGTAAGATTACTGCTTCATACCGCTCCAATGCTTTCAATTCTTTTTCATGTTTACGTCGCAAACAAATTTGCAGACATCCCCCTCGCGTCAAGTGTCAGAACTCATTTAAATCACAGCGTAAATACCGTTGACGTATGATTGTCGCAATTTCAAAAAAGTTTCCAGAAATACTGCAAGCCTAGGCTTTTCACTCCACCCAACCACCCATTTAGCTTTCACCTTAGCTACATGTCTTCGTAGGTGTGTACATCTGCTGTTGTACCTGGGATTTTGTTCGACTCATTCAGCACGATTTTCCACACGAAAAGTTCTTGGAAAACTCTATGAGACTTCGAGTACTCAGCACGCATATTGTACAGATTGTATAGATAGATAGATACACCTGTATTAGCACCGAATTTTCGTATTCCTATTCACATTCGTATTCCCGGAAGAGATTCTCTGGCTGGCTTTCAATGCCTTGATCCTTGGCACAGGATTAAATTTCCAAATCAAAACTTTACATGTGTACACTGGCGCTGTCACTTCTCCTCTTTCATCACCTTCGAGATCAGAGAATCAGGAAATCAGGAAAAACTTTGTGGCATCGTTTAGATAACTTTAATAAGGAAAACGGATTAAAACTCTAAACACTTTTCATAAAGTACGTATCCTTGGGAATTTTTGAATAAATCTTGCTCCAAGGACACGTGCATAATTTGTGTGTACAGAATTGATTGCTCTATTCAATGGCACAACCCATCGAAGCTAGTTTAGCAGGCGGCAAATTGCCACTAAGCCAGCAGCTACTGGATATGGTCAATTGTAGTTCAGATACAACGTACGAATAGAACTTCCAGATGATGAGACCATCTCACATAATTGAGGCCAATGGTTGATAAATATACTCCAACAAGGACAACGACAAGGAACAACTTTCCCCAAGCAATTCACTGAATTTCTGCAAAACTCTGTGAAATTCAATTTTTAGTTTCCAACTTGAAGCTACCCAGTCCCGGAGGACCATAGACGATAGACGGTAAATGGTATACCACAGACGGTAGACGATTGATGATAAACGCAGAACGAAAGCAACGCAACTGCCTTGACGTTCAAGTTAAGGTTGAGATTAGGGTTGGGATTGCCTTGGCATTGGTCCACTCCTGAATTAATGTTAATCTCTGAGGAATCATTATTCTAGCTTGTGGCTCACTCTGCAGTTAGATAACCCGTCCCAGTTGCTTGAGTTTATTTAAATGCTCTGAATAACCGAATCAACCACCAACCGACCGCTGGTGAGGCCACTTTTTAAACAGTTAAGCTCCCAAACCAGGCCAGATGGGAATCTCTAAGGGATTTGACGACCAAGTAGATATGAACAGCAACTGTTTGCACAGCGAATTTGGAAATTTTCAAAAGTTTCGTGTTTAGGAAATTCTTCAATGCTCCCTAGGCGTAGATTGGTTCGAGAAGTAGACGGAAATGTGAATGGAAATAGTTTCATTCAGTTGTAAACTCTGTTGGCTTAGACAAGTGGGCTCTATGTAAAGGAGAGGCAGAGAGTAGCAAAACGGATAAACAGTTGAATTTTGAGGTTAGTACGTAGTTCGTTGAGAACAATGGCATAAGGATTCTCTAGTCGGACTAAGTGGCTTTGGACAAATCAATGGAATGCGGTTTGCATGTAACCAGATAAGCAGTTGTATGCTAAGACTTGGTGATGAACGGAAACTTTTTAGGTGCAGAGCAGCAGAAAGATTCTTTAAATGTCATCTTGAATGGGGTGGCAGCTTAAAAGTTTAGTCCTTTGCTTGAGATGTTGGTTAATGTATTCTTTTGTACGGGACTCAAAGACTTGTGGGCTTTTAAAGTCACATGATCTGTAAAGTAAATTCGCAAAAGCCTGTCCTGTTTGTGAATAATAAGAAGGTTAATGGACTTAGCTGTCGAACCCCAAAAGATGAGAATACTTAGACGAAATATGGACATGATGAGTAAGGTTTATGGAATTCATTTCCAAAAAAGAAACTTTAAGTTTAAACCTCAAGAAGCCTTTTGAAAGTCTAGCCACAGACTAAAGTGCGAACAGTCAAAGCTGCAATGCACAACACGTAGTTGTTTCATTGAGCCAAAGTTGTACATTTATGTGTGACAGCATATAGGATATGAAGTAAATCTTTGATTCTCTTAATTTGCTACATTCAGCCTGATATACACACATGCAATGTCTGATTTTGTAAGTTCTTTGAAAACGCTAAAATGTTCTTACTTTTTTGACACAAGGTACGAGGCTTTTAGAAAAAGGAAAGGCTTTTCCCAATTATATGTCCCTTCAGCTAACTTAAAGTACTGAGCCGCCTGGGTTTTGTGTTGAAACCCAGTTGCCACTGACTCATTAGAGCTGCTGCCTTGAATACGCTAGATTTTACCTGACTACCACTCATTTTACGATGAATCCATGATGGCGCGTACACAGAAAAAGAGGTGGTAGCAGATGAGTTCTTAATGGGTTACTTGTGCCTATCTAACCTACCCCACGTCCCTAGGGTATCTAGAATGGAACTATCCTTTAGATTTTGTGAAGCCATGGTAACTGCCCGGTTGTGAAAACAACACTCAAAGCGAATCAAGGACAATGGAATGTTAGGTCCAATAATAGCCCGCATCCAACCGAACTTCAAACGGAGGTCTTAGGCTACTGCAGAGTATGATAACTACGGCGATTGTTATCAGCTGCAAAAGCAGCGCATGATTGGATTTGTTGGTAGAGGCAGAAGAAGGCGAGTGGTTTTGAGTTTCCGTCATGTAAACGTGCATCTCGTAACAATCTGTATCAAGATTGAATTTGCTAACATTAGCCTTATATGCGCGCATGCCCGCACAGAGGAGTAGGATAATGACACAAAGATAGCTTCTAAATATAAGCTCTTGAACAATGCTCTAGCTATGAAATTTAAATTGTAATAATACAAGGCTAGGAATTACTGTCGGAAGATGTAGCCTGCACGACACCACCTCTGATAAGGGATCCAGGCTAATCGACTTTGCGTCGGAGTGAGACATTGTCGTAGCTAGCATGCGGTTCCCACATTTCAATATTCACAAGAGAACTCCTGATTAATCAACCGCCAACCAGGTTGACCGCAATCCGCCAGTATTATGGATGTCCAATAGTTCTGACTAGCTAACATCAACTCGTCGCCTTACTTTGTTATAAGTAGCCAAGGTTCAATTGCGTATATTCCGTTCAGTCAAAAGGCAAGCTAGTGCTGTGAGGATTTTCGACATTGGATGGCGATCGAGTCTCCCTTAACATCTCAAGAGGTCCTCTGACTTATATTATAGTAGATCGCGGTAATACCAGTGTTCTCTGACACCAGCATTAAATATCGTAGACCAGTAACGGTACTGCTAAAAAAGTATCAGAGATGTTGCCTCCTATGTATTGCATTTCATTTGACCACCAAAACTAAGCCGCTATCCATCCAACTTCGTTAACCCGATCTGGATGAAGTAAAGTTAGCTAGGTCCAAGCTTAAGTCCAACAATTCTGCTGGAGCAGACGGCCTGGCTGCCGAGCTCTACAAAGCTGCAAATGATTCCTTGGTAAGTAGCATACACCAACCCACCTGAAAAATATTTTCGAACGAGAGTACGCCTGACGAAGGGAACCTCAGTATTGTTTGTCCGATTCTCAAGAAAGGAGATCTTCCGAACTACGCCAACAACAGAGGCGTCAGTCTTCCTAACATCACATCAAGCGGTTTATCAACAACCTGATTGGCCCATATCAGTGTGACTTTATGCTACAAAAAAACACTATCGACCAAACTCTACTCACGCTACGGCAGAATGGAGAAAACTCATGAGCTTCAGATCGATACACACCACCTATTCATTGATTTTATGGCCACGTATGACAGCATCTATAGAGAAGACCTGTACAGAAAAATGTATAATTTTGCCATCCCTGCCAAACGAAGAAGAATGCACGCTGCTTTATCAAAGTCGCTAAGGACCTCACCAAGACCTTTTATGTCAAAAAAGAATTCAGACAAAGCGATGGGTTGTCACGCGGTTTATTTAAGACGTTACTCTTACTGTTTACCAGGAGCTTGGTTTGTAGGCCAATGATAGGCCAGCAGATTGTAAGGACTAAGCTGATCTGTTCTTCTTTGCAGCTTAGTTTAATTTTGTATTAGGTGACTTTAAGCCATGAGCCGCTGGTTCAAAGTCGTGAGTCGCGCTGGGATCCTCACGGGATTTCGCTCTCACGATTAGTGCGACATTCTCCGTAAGACATATACGTCTGACTCCCGAGAACATTCCGAATTTGTAGGCGCAAGCGCCCGTTGTGTCAATCTCAATTTTTGGCTCACTCCTTGCGTCACTGTCTTCCCTCTTCGTGACACTCTTCTTCTTATAAAAGCTTCCCAAGCCTGTGTTACGCTTTCTCCATAATCTCGGCAACAGCCATAGATGTCGAGGTTTGCCCTTATCCAAAACAACCCAAGTGTCCATTGGTTGATATTTGCTAACATCTGAGGAAGCCTTCCCTGAAACTCATTGTACACACTCAAAAAAGCAGGTATCTTTAGAAGGGGTAAGGGGGAAAATGACTAGTGGTAGCAGTTCTCTGTGATTTATCTAGTGACAGCATAAACTCGTTCACATGTTTTGACATAGGCTTCCCATCTTGATCGCACTTTTAAAATTTTGATACTACTTGGCCTTCAATAGGGTTGACTTTTACCCTTCAGTTTAGCCCTTAGAATGAAGTAGAGTGTACGGATTGTTTGCTCAAAATCTAATAGAATCGGTTGTTTCTACGCCACCTCCTGTAAGTTTTTTCGATGATTGCAGAGCGCATTTTCGGCAATTTGATTTGTTTAGTGAATACGATACCTTGCACACCATAGAGCATACCTTTATTTGTACCTCAGAATCTCTCAAGCTTGTTCCTTCCACCGATGGGACGTGTGATTTGTTCATACAGGTTTTTTATTAGCCATCTCCGCGAGGATAGTTCTCAAGCTGGAAACCTTGAATGGTAAAAAAAAAAAACAAGAAAAGAAGAAGTAGCATGAAATAAAATCTCTATAAACGAAATTATCACGATCAATTTCACAGACTATCCTTTCACTAATCACCTCCTCCAACCTAGCTCATTCAATTTACACAACATCACGAGTAATATTGGCAATTGTCCTCCTCCCATCATGAAACTGCAACATTCCTGGTTTCCAACTCTCATTTTTGTTGTCTCTGTTTGTTATTTTTTACTTTTTGATTTATTTTCTCTTTTTTTTATCACTCTAGTTCTGGAATCCAAACGTAAAGGTGACTTTGCACAATTTGTTGACAAGGACACGTACTAGTACCACAGCAGCCAAGAGTTCTAGAGTTTGTATGATAGTTGCTATTACCACCCTTAACACCCAATCAGACGTCCTCTCCATGTGCACCGACATCTAGTTTTGTTGGTTTTGTGTGCCCTGGCATTACGTGAGATATTTTCCACCGATACGATACGAGTGGATACACCTATTCTGGGATAACATTGGAGTATTTCGTGTTTTTTTTTTTTTTGTTTTTAGTTTTTTTCCCTTCAGTGCAATTGCAATCCTGAAGGACCCGACTTGTGTACATATCCTTGTGTAGTTTTACAATTGTACAGTTGCTATGGCGCCATCCACTCTGTTGTTGTTCGTTAATGTCAAAGTGCTGAAAATTTATCCTCGTCCTTATCCGTTTTTCATGCAACTTGTATCCCCTTTTTCGCCCTCTTTCCAATCCTGTTTCTGCTTAGGCTAGCTATGTCACAGTTGTGAAACGTCATTTATGTGGAAAATGAAAAACAAAGGACTTAACCCGCCTGCCAACGCTGTGTTGTGTCCTGTTACCTATAACATATATCTGGGTGTATGTTCTCTGTGTCAGAAAAAAAAAATAAGAAAGATGGATGCAATTTTCCAAATTACACCACCAACGAGAGGGTGTGCAGGAGCGTTCAAGTGGATAGAATTATGGGTCCTGGGAAAAGGTGTCACAGCACAAAAGGTACGCAATTAAGTTGGCAGGAAAAATTATGAGCGATAACGTGTTAGAGTGTAAGGAGCGAAAAGCTACGTCTAGACCGTTTATTATTGGCTGACGGTACTAAACATTTAATGTCGACCCGCTTCGGTAAAAGATTTAAAGATTAAAGCTCTTGCCCATGTCTTGTAGGACTGAACCCACAGACAAACTACAAGACACAAGAGGTTGATTCCTTAGTTACTTTAAACCAAGACAACGACGAGCAATAAATACTTCTGCACAATCAGCTCTTACTTGACATGTCTAGGACAGGGTCAACATTCAACACTAAAGCGGATGGAACGACAACGGCAAACAATGTTCTGTAAACGTTGTGAACACAACGATGGTAGTTCCTTTGCTTTAAAATCGTTAACCACCTTCCCACCTAGCGAAAGACCGACAACACTCCTTTGCAAGCACTGGGGTATGCGAAAACATCCACAGACTCAACACCTTCTACGTAATTTTTTGCTTTAACAATGCAAACAGTTAGAAGTGCAGTTTTTTTTATACAATTTTGGTAAAAAGACCTTTCAAAAGGAAGGGACAGAAGACGTTGAAGCTATGCTCAGCTTATAAGACCTCCGACTAAGAAGACCCAACGCCAATTATTTAGCCAACCCTATGCCAAATTCTACACTAACATCTTTACAAAAGCGAATTTTTAATTGACTGATAATAGGAGACAAGATCTAGCACCGACGGAAAGTTCCAGACAACATATTCAATTAAAACTCCGCCTGTCTCGAATGGCAGATTTCTCTTACCACAAGATCGTGGTCTTCTTCTTTAATAAGTGAAAGAGCCAAGTTAACCATAATGTAAGTCAAAAGGGCGGATTGGAATACTTTTACAGACAGAAGTAGCAAGCACTGTTTCATTAACTTTTTAAGCCAGAAAGTCAGAAAGAAAGATGACGAGCATGGCCCAACTCTAACGTTGGGAAACTGAAACGACTGTTGAAGACATACTTCTTATCTGCAGGGTTGTGTATCAGAACGTTTCAATGGACGTAATTTTACGGGGTACCCACATATCACAAGGATACGCCTTGCTATGCTCTCCGTCAATTGCTTTAATACCAATTCGGAAGGCATGTTGAGCGTACAGGTTCCACACTTGGCATGAGTCGAGGCCGATCTAAGAACTCTTGCCGATCTAAGGATTTCAGCACCCAGTACTTATTGCAGATGTGCCCTTTCTAAAGTTCAGGTTTAAACCATACCCACCGTGACGCTACCACAATTTAGCCTACCTCTTCAAGTCAGGCCCAGACAGAAATCCAGGGAGCTCCTAACTCACACGGTACCGTGTTTTAAGTCCTGGTATGGACTACCAGTGGTCTTGTCACCCAACAAGATCTATGACCCCTAGCTTGTTACTGGTTAAATCGTAGTAACTTTTAGTGGCGTTAAAATCTGGGGAGGCTATCGATAAGTTCAGTATTGTTCTAACCCCGCTTTTTATTACACAGCGTCATTAATTGGCCCAATATCATTGGCCTGAGGCTCAGGATTGTGTGTCAATACGACAAGGTTCCAACGTACTGCTTTGTTGTAGCTAAGGTAAATACAATCGTACAAGTGGTACAAAGAGTTTAAAGCAGGTCGTACTCTGGTGGATGATTTGTCTCGTTACGGTCGTCCATCTACCAGTATGACTGACGTATACGAGTACATCGAAAAAGTTAAGAAAATAGTCCTCCTCGCAGATTGTCGTATGAGCATCAAGGAGAAAGCAACCGATTTTGGTGTCTCGTTCGGATTGGTACAGAGCGTTATGTCCGATGTTTTGGGCATGAGAAGTGTTGAATCGCGGCTTGTGCCGAGAGTGCTGAAATTGTAACAGAAACAGCATCGCATTGATGTCGCTGAAGAGATGCTTTCTTTGGACCAAAATGTTATCGGTGGCATCTTTACCGGTGACGAGACATGAGTCTATGAATATGACATCGAGACTAACCAACAATCATCGGATTGGTGCTTCTCCGCGAGGCCAGACAGTAAATAACGAGTATTACATGAGCGTATTGAAGCGTTTGAGGAAGAATGTTCATCGCAAAAGGCCAGAATTGTAGAGAAATAACTCGTGGTGATGGTGATTTCAAAATCTGATGAATAATTGAACCCTCTTCGTTTTATTGAAGAATTCCGGAGAAGAAGGTACCATCTGCAGGGTGCTCCAAAAGTCCCTTTCCTATGTAAACCTGTAATAACTTTCTAACGAAAAGATAAATACTTATAAAATAAATTACAAACAAGAGTTTATTTCATGAAGTCTAATGCCAACAGATCAGGCGAAAGCGGCGGCCATTCTAAATCGCCGTTTTTTTTTTAAGATGATGAGCTGTTTAAAAATTTTTCTTGCAACAAGTTCATTGTCTGAAGAATGGTGTGAGAGGTTACACCATATTGCTGAACCTTAATGTGATCAACATTGTTGTCTGCTGCTCCGAGTGGAAAGAGGAAACCCTGAAACATTATTTTGTAGCGATATCCATTAGCCGTAACGCTGGCATCCGTATCATTAATCTAACGTTAGATTATGCCACACTAAACAGTAACACGAAGTGAGTGTGAGGGACATTGATGGAGATGTTTGGGCCTCAAGCAATTTTGCCTGATCACAAATCCTCACAGATGAAAATGTGGCCCGTCGGTCATCATAAAATTTCCCGAAATTCTTTGTCATTCTCGGTGATATTTAGGACAGCTCTGAAGGAATCTAAACTTTTTTCATCAGGATTGAGCTGTTACACCAATTGGATTTTGTAAGGGTATACCACCCTGTGGCGCTCCCATTATTCCAATTTGAGTTCAGTTTTTTTTAATTATGTTGGTACATCTGTTGTTGACATTCCTTCTTAATCTTAGCATCATAGCTTAAAATTTGCAAAAATTACTTAACCAAGAGTACATCTATCTCTGTGTGTGTTGGCGATTTTTTACAATTTACAACAAGGGACTTGTATTGTGGAAATGTTGGAAAAGTGTTTCGGCAACGATTCTCTAAGGAAAACGGTCGTTTGCCAGAGGCACGAGTGGTTCAAAAGTGGTCGCAAGTCAATCGAAGATGATGAACGCAGTGGCAGGCCATCGAAATCGAAAACCGACGAAAACATTGATGAAGTAAAAGAAATGTTGGTCAATAACCGCAGATTAACCATCAGAGAGATAGCGGAGACCTTGAACATTGCCTATGGATCCGTCCAAGACATTTTGGTTAATGATTTGGGTTTCCGTCGTGTAGCAGCAAAGTTGGTGCCAAAAGACCTCAATTTCATGCCAAAAAGAGACCGTGCTGACGTCGCAAAAGAAATGTTTTGCGAGGCTGAATCCGATCCCACATTCATCAAAAGGATCATTACTGGAGAAAAGAAGTGGGTTTATGAGTACAACGTGCAATCCAGACATCAGGCAGGCGTTCACCACATGAGCCAAGACCAAAGAAACCACGTCATTCTCAGGCAAAAAAGAAGGCAATACTCACGGTTTTCATGGATTACAGCGGTGTAGTGCATCATGAATTTTTGCCAGAAGGACAGACAGCAAACAAAGAGTATTATTTGGGCGTTATGGGATGTTGGCGTGAAGCAATTCGCCGAAAGAGAACATAATTGTGGGCACAAAACTCGTGGATTTTGCTGCATGATAACGCACCGTCATCATTATGCGTAATTGTTTGACGAAAAATAAAACAAATACCATCCAATAGCCACCGAATTCACCTAATTTCGCACCCTGTGACTTCTCTCTGTTTAATCGAGTTAAAAAACCATTACGGGGAATGCATTTCTGCAGCCGAGAGGAAGTAATGGAAAAATCGCAGGAAGCACTGAAGGACATACCGAAAACAGAATATAAAAAATGTTTCGAGGATTGGATCAACCGCTGGCATAAGTGTGTCGCAGTCGATGGGGATTACTTTGAAGGGGACAGCCTTTAATTTAATTTAGGTGAATAAACTTGTATATTTTATGATGCCGACAAGCACATGCTGCTTAGCAAGACGCCTACAAACAGGCATAGAAGGATTAGAGCTGCTCACGAGCTCAATGAGCTGAACAGAAGAGGCAAACACCGGCTTCTCAGAAGAAAAGCAAAGAGCATGAGAAGCGCGGGTCGAGGAAACTGAGATATGCTGTTCCAGGAAGGGATTCGGAAGTTTTATCAAAAGGTTAGAAGACGTGCCACGGACACAAGTCTCGAGCCGAAGCCGGTAGAGACGAACAAGGGAACATCGTAGTATAGTCGCAGTCGATGCTGAGAAATTTTGAAAGAGTATTTCTGTAGACTGTTTAACGGCGATAATGAACCAAGTACTGCTGTCAAGCAGAACGAAGCTTACAACCTAGTCGTTGTAGACCAACCATACCATTCACCCGACCTTAATAAAGCCTTTGTCTGTCGGATTCTCAAGAATGAAGACCCTCTTAATTGCACCAACTACGACATCAGTCTTCTTAGCATCGCCATTACAGTAGCTTAGCACATACAAATACCGCCAATTGCGGAAAAGACATTTTTCTAAAACTGTCAATAAATCAACAAACCCAATAACTTCTGTTCCAATATGGCCTCTCATCAGCATTGAAGATTCTTGCTTCGTATCCAGGTTACACCTAAATGAGAATAAGAGTATCTCTGTGACATAACCCGAACAGATTCATTCTTCTTTTTCTCATCTGTATCCATGTTATCTCAACTGACAGGCACTTTTTATGAATATTCCAGATTGAAAGTGATGATGACATTATTTTCAAATTGATTATTCATGCATGTTTATGGTTTAACAGGACCTCGCCATCTGTGTCCTCTTTTCCAAAAAATACAAATAAAAATTAAACCAAAAAAACAAACTCTGAAAGCAGGCAAAACGTCTGTAAAGATCCTACGTAAAGTTGGTCAGCGACTTGGTTACCAACTACCGCCTCCACTATTATTCATTTTTCATTCAGGGAATAACCACAAAATGATGCAGCACCTATGTAGTGTAATGTACGAGTACGAGAAGATGCACCTACCAGATGCCAGGACGACCTGAAGGAGGAGTTGACGTGAGGCAAAACAAGGCATGGCAAGGCAAGGACCACTACTAAGTATACCTGCCTACTTAGTAGTAGATACTCGTATACTCGTACCAGCTTAAACTATACGCAAATGAAGATTTATCTCCGTTGTTCTGACGTCCTGATGTAGCTTTTCCTGTATCTCCCAGGGATATGCTGTCAGAATTGTGTACCGTGAATGAACAAGGATTGAACAAGCTTGTCGGATCACATCTCTCCCTGGGACAGACTGCTATAGTATGAGAAATACACAAACTCCCTCAACAGATGCATACCTACTCGTACAATACAAACTACAACTACAAAGTAGGTCCAAGCTAAAGGGTTTAAATTCTTCATGCTGTTCTAGCATGCAAATGGAATCGATATTAGCTAAGCAGGAAGGATGACTAGGATCTCTGCATTTGACCTAAATACAGATGGACAACCAAACAAGACCCAAAAACATTATTGTCTTAGAAACAGGTGGAGTGGGTTGAAATGAAAAGACAAGAAGATGTGTACATTTGCATTGGCACTTCCACAAAGTGTTTCTGGGGTTTTCACTGTTTGTGTTTACGTATTCGGTTTGTGGGCTGTGTTTGTTCTTGCATTCGCTATCGGATACAGAATAATTGTAATTTTACTGCATAAACAGTTAAAGTAATAGCCCTGTGGCCAAGCATAAACAATAATAGAACGCCTTGTGGGTGTGTTGGTCTAATTATATCGCAAATGCTAATATCTATTTGAGTAAAGCGAATTTGATTTCCGGTTTGGGATTAAGTCGATCGATGAGTGCACTGAGGTGTTTAAGTCCTTTTAAGGACATGCATACGAGTATTATCTCCTTCGGGTATAGAAGAAATGTTAATATCCTTAAAATTGGAATTCACTGAATACGTTTAATATTTGTTCGAAACAGGATTGTCTGGAGAACTCCTTCTTTGAGCTACTGAAAGTATAGATAAGCTCGATGATATGACTGGGTTCTTTGTTGTCATCGTGGTTGAACCATGAATTTATGTGCTATGCATCGGAGCTAACGCTATCACAGATTGGGTTGGGTGTATGAAATCAATACATTGATTATTCGAACCACAGAAGGCTCCAAGGCTTTTCTTCTCGATTGAACCAGAGGTACGCTGTGTTATTAGCAGTTTTTGGGAAATCTCCTAGGGCAAAGCAGTATCTAACACTTTAGCAACGTTACTAAGATGTGATTTAACAATATCGGCAATGGTTGAATAACTGGTCCTGGTTAAACTCTGTATTTCAAACAATTGACCAAAAAACATTTAACAGCAGCTTGACTAAAGTAACAAAATAGCTTTGGGTGGATTTGGAGCTTAATGTGAGCCAGCAAGTACCTAGACATACGAGGGCGGGTCAATAAGTCCGTGACTTTTTGAATTTCTGACCTCTTTACTGAAACAGCAACACTGCTCCTGTCAACAGGCATCTGTCAGTTGACTCCTGTCAAAATTTAAACTTGCTGCGTCAGTTAGTTTGTGTTTGACAGCTATTTTTATCAGACTACTCACTAATTTGAGGAGAAAATGGAAAAAAGTGAATGGGGACTCTGCACCATCGATTTCAATGGTAAAAAAGTGGTTTACTGAATTTCGTTGTGGCCGTACAAGCACTGAAGATGCCGAACGTCCTGGACGCCCAGTTGAGGTCTCTACACCCGAAACAATCGAAAAAATTCACGATATGGTGTTGGCCGACCGAAGATTGAAAGTGCGAGAGATTGTGGAAGCCGTAGGGATCTCGCATGGCTCAGTGGTTTCAATTTTGAATGATCACTTGGGCATGAGAAAGCTTTCCGCAAGATGGGTGCCGCGTTTGCTCACAGTCGACCACAAACACATGTGCAGTTGCCATGGCAAAAATCCATGAATTGGGCTATGAATTGCTCCCTCATCCACCCTATTCTCCAGATTTGGCTCCGAGCGACTACTTCTTGTTCCCAAACCTGAAGAAATAACTTGGTGGAAAAAGATTTGACTCCAATGATGAAGTCATCTCGCAAACAAAGGCCTATTTTGAGGACCTCGACAAATCATTTTTTTTGGAAGGGATAAAAAAATTGGAGAAGCGTTGGACAAAGTGTATAGAGCTCAAGGGAGACTACGTTGAAAAATAAAATTATTTTTTTATCAAAAAATCTGTGTTTTAATCCAAAAGTCACGGACTTATTGACCCGCCCTCGTAGTTTTGTCCTAAACTCTACTCTCAATTGGGTACTCTGAGTATGCAGAGTTGACCTGACTTACAGGTTTAGTGGAAATGTTTACGGCTAAAACAACCTTCACCTAAACAGATGTATTGTGGTACCAGCTTGAAGCTTTACTTCGGAGTCTCAATACTCGCGAAAGCGCCACTGACATCACGCTGCTTTCTCCCGATTATGTTAATATCGTCGGCGTATGCGAGTAGTTGGACGGACTTTTGAAAGATAGTGCCTCTTGCGTTTGCTCGTGAGTTTTGCACAGACGGAGGAGTTTGGCAGGGATGCCGAAACTAGACATTGCTCTGTATAGCTCGTCTCTAAAGATACTGCCAAACGCGGTCTTAAGATCGATGAATAGGTGGTGTGTATCGATCTGAAGCTCATGGGTCCTCTCCAAGATTTGCCGTGGTGTGAATATTTGGTCGATGGTGGACTTTCCTGGCCTGAAGCCACACTGATATGGGCCTATCAGCTTATGATCAGCTCTGGTCTTTCTAAGCAGCGCCGCGTTATATGCATCTTGCTTAGCTGCATGTGCTTGCCGGCATTCATCATCGACCCAGGGGTTTCGTTATGGTGGACGAGTGAAACCCAGCACATAGGAAGCGGCATCTCTGATGGCGTTTTGGCAGGGTTTCCAATGGTCTTCGGTTCTTGATGCTGGCGGCATTGGACCTCTTAAGAGATTAAGAGACACTCGATCGGAAAACAACTTGGCGATCTCTTGCGATTGTAGCCGTCTGACGTCGAATTTTCTCACAGCATTAGTTTGTCTTGGCGTAGTTTGGGATATCCGCAACCGTACCTTGACTACAACAAGGTAATGGTCCGAGTCGATGTTGGCTCCTCGGAACGTACGGACATCCATAATACTGGAGGAATGTCTTGCGTCGGTCGCAATGTGATCAATCTGGTTGACTGTTGATTGATCAGGAGTTCTCCAAGTCCCCTTGTGTATGTCAGGATATGGGAACCGCGTGCTAGCTACGATAATGTTTCGCCCCGCCGCAAAGTCGATTAGCCTGAATCCGTTATCGGAGGTGGTGTTGTGCAGGCTATATTTTCCGATTGTTCCACCAAAGATACCCGCTCCTCCTAGCTTTGCATTAAAATCACCGAGGACAATTTTAATGTCATAGCTAGGGCATTGCTCGTAGGTCTTGTTAAGGAGCTCGTAGAAGGCATCCTTGGTGTCGTCATCTTTCTCCTCTGTGGGGCCATGCGCGCATATAAGGCTAATGTTGACGAATTTAGCCTTGATGCGGATTGCTACGAGCCGGTCGCCCACATGCCGGAAGCTCAGTATTTCTTGTTTTAGTCTGCCTTCGACAACATATGTCGGTGTAGCCCGGATAAGGTCTTGTTTTGTTTTTCCGACATTAATCCTTGTTTATGGCGCATATATATCGCCATTTGCCCCCTTCACTTCGCAATCTCTAATGAGATTCCCAGATGGCGCCACGGGGAGGTGTGAAGTAGGTTTTATTAGCAGAGCTGCAACATGTTCGGCTGCAGAGGCTCATTCTCGTCATTTAAAGAACCAGCACTTGTTGGAAGATGCTACGTCTACGAGGCCTTATACTAATCGTTGCCATCCATTGATTAATGAACTAGATACTGATTATTCTCAGTTATGATGCCCTCTATGTCCAAGGATATGCAGACGACATTTCTATTCTAATCAAAGGCAAATTCGAATAAACAATCTCGGATCGCCTCCAGAGTACTCTGAACCTAGTTGCTGTGCTTAATGGTGCACCAAGGTTGGCCTCAAGGTAATCCCAAGAAAAGCACAACACTAGTTGGATTTATTAGGAGTAGAATACGAGGAAGACTCAGAAATGTCACACTCTTCGGTAAAACAATGGAGTTGTCAACGGATATAAAACTTAAGGGGAACGCTAACCTTTCCATGACCATCGACAAGGCCACGATCTCACTATGAACCAGAAAAAGTCAGCTCGGAGAAATTTGCGGACTTAGCCCTAAAATGACACTGTTGATGTGCTCTGGTCCTTGAAGTTATCTTCAACATCCCATCACTTCGTATACATAGAACTCATGAAAGAAGCAATGCTAAATGTCTACATGCTCATCACAGATGATAGATCATATTCCAACCTAGTTCATACTCCCTTCCTTCATAAATTCAGAAAAAATTAACTACTTAACAAACAAATATCTACCACGATATGTATTTCGGCACAACTTTAGGGTTACATTTCCGGACCATCTTAACTGGGAACAGAAGAAACCAACATTTTCCAAGGATTCACATATATAATACACAGACGAATCCAAAACAAACAAACAAAACCATCCGTACATGCCAGTATGGATGCATTCAGTTCCGTATTTGAGGCGAAAATTCACGCAATAGAGCTGTTCATTCGAGAGACCCTAAACAGGAATCTAAAAAACAAAAACATTTACATTCTCTCCAATAGCAAAGCCGCCCTATTTGCAATTGACGTCTTTGGAATTAAATCAAAACCGGTGTGGGTTGCCTTCAACTTTTACAAATACTGGCGACCACAACCAAAGTCCATCTGATTTGGATACCCGGACATAGTGCGGACATAAGCAGACTATCTAGCCAGAAAAGGATCCGCGTCTGAATTCATAATGCCAATACTGTGAGCTTTCAGTAAATACCATAAAAGAAAGTATTAAAACCTGGCTGGAGGAAAACAAGCTACATTTCTGGAGGGAAACAGACAAGCGATAATCTTTATGCAAAACGGTTGCCACAAAACAAAACGAAACAACTACTACAATAAGTAGAAGTCAGATTCGACTGATCACAGGTTTTCTCACAGGGCACTGGCGTGTAAAACAAACACCTGATGACCATGGGCAAAGTACAAGATAAAGCTTGTGCAACGAGGACATGGAAACATCAAGACACATGCTTTGTGACTGCAACGGTTTGATCAAAACCCGTCAACCTTACCCAGGTACATTCTACCTCGAAGCGGCAGACATAGCTACCAGCTTCCCTAAAGACTTTCTCACAAGTTGCGGCATCATAGATGAGCTTTAAATGGAGAATAACACAATAGACCCATCTGTGGCCTCAGCGATCCGGAACTCAATATACCACCTCCCATAATCTAATCTCACGACAAAGTCCCTTAATACCTCGAAATTACAGCTGACGTTTTGTTCAATTCGTCGATGTTGTATGTCCCTTCTTGTCGATAGCATATCAACGGCGAGAGCTACTAGTTGCACAGTCTCTTAAAAGATTGTGCCTTCGGTGTTCGCTTTTGAGTTACACACAATTCTTTCAAAAATCACATAATAACGCATCACTTTTTCTAAAACTGTTGTTGACATCGAACCTCTCGGTAAAGTCGTTACCGATTTTGACGGACTAGCAGCGTTCTAAATAGTCACTCTGCGCAGACGCCCGAGTTTGGCAGAGATGCCAACACTAGGCAAGGTTGTCTTAAAAAATGCTGTTATATCCGTCCCTAAAGTCGGCGAAAAGATGATGAGTATCGATTTGGATTTTCTGTTTTTTTTTTCCTGGATCTGCCAGAGCGTGAAGATTTGGTCAATTGTAGGTTTTCCCGGTCTGGAAAAGGGGCCAATCACGTTGTTGACGAAGGGTTTCAGACGTTTGCACAAAAATAAGTTTTTAGTTGGTGGTTGACTCTCCATAAAGTTATTTCCAAATGCTTTTAATACCTTGGCCGGTGAGCCATCAAATATAGACGATTTCTTTGATTTTACTTCGGATATTACTATCCTTTCTTTATTTTGATTAGGTGGGCGGAAATTTTGGCTATCATCGTCTAGGTTAAATGTTTTTTTTTTCTCCCTGACGGGGGGATGCTGGGCTTCTTCGTCGTTATACAGCCCTCAGAAATAGTTTTTCCATATTCTCAGTACCGACTCTATTACTATGTTTCCATCTCAATAGACTTCTGTGCGATATTTTTTGATTTGACATGTTCTTTTTAGCTTTTGGCAAAGCTTCCGTATTATTACCAAAAAAAACCAAACCAATTGACCCCCCCACAACGTCTTACAACACGACAACGAATAAAAAAAACAAAATCTCCACTTCCCGAGAGGTTAAACTTTTTCTATTTGTTTTTATAAATTTATCGGAGTTTCTGCCGTCGACTGCTCGTGAAAGACTTCCCTTGCTTCAATTTTGCTGCTCCTTTTTAAGCGCCATCAAGTCGTCCACGCTTGCTGTTTATTTTCTTTTTTTCTTTCTAAATTATCTGCTTCTTTTGTTTTACTGCCGTTGTAACGCTGAAATTCACTGCAAATTAACAAACCGCTTTTATTTGGAGAACTTCTACGTTACAGGAAAAGGCAGATTTTTCTTCGTCGAACTTTTCTAGCTGTCGGTGTTCTTTTCTCCCTTCCTCTGCTTGATCCTATTGCTGACAAGCTCGTCAGTGCACTGAATGGGTCGTCTAACAGAACTCACCTTTCTCTACTGTCAAAAAAAGGTTAACAACAAGCGTGCTGCGTGAATTTCATGAGTTTCACAAATATTTGCAAAACTTTCCTTCGTTCTATATTTTTTTTTTGCAGGTCAGAGGCGCAACAGTATGTTATTTCTGAAGTACAACCTCTTAATGCCTTATATTGCGCTCTTCTCGTGCTCTCTTCTCTTCTTCTGAAGAAGCCGATGTTCTCATTTTTTTCTACTAAAGCACCTCTCGTCCTTCAGTGCAGCGCCGCTTTATATGCTTCTTGGGTTGCTTACCGGCATTCTTCACCCAGCATATTGTTTGCAGCGCGTCTGGTAGTTAATGATAGCGGTATAGAGTTGCTTTTTCGATTGCAGCTTTTCTACGTTATACCTTTTCACAATAGTGTAAAGGAAACCACTCGCTTATTTTTTGGAAGCTTCAACTTCTTGCTTCTATTTTGTTTCTTTTCCCTATAGCAATCAGCAAAGTATTATATATATCACAGTTAAGCATTCCCCTTATATCCGACCCAATTAATCGCACTTCCCTGATATCTGCACGAAAGCAGTCAAGGGCATCTGCTAATCCGAACATTAGACCTGCAGATTCGAATGTCGTTGTCCTTTAAACGTTTGCAAGGGTCGTCAGCAGTGAATCCAGTCATATTCGAGGCCGTTAGTTGGTTCGTCACATTAATAATCTATTCCGAATAGATTGATGTGCACTCCACTCTAGGCTCGTACATTGACCACACAGTTAGATAAGAAAATCCTAAAAGAACCGTATGGCAATACAAGAAAGCCAATTGGAGCGGACTTAACACATTTTGGAGGAATTTCAAGTGGTCGTTATGCTTCAACGTGGATGCGGCTGCTTATATGATCACAGACACTATTCTCTTTCGAATGTGATCCTTTATCCCTCACCGGATTAAGATTATCAGACCAAAGGAAAAGGCGTGGTATGACTCGAGCTGTAAAGAGCCTCTCAGGATGTGGGAAATGTTTTTTCGGTCCTATAAGACCAACCCCACAGAGGAAAACCGGAAAAAATTCAAACGAGCCAGGAATGACTTCAACGCCTTTCTTAAGCGTGCCAAATTTTTATACGACCAAAAACCGAGGCAAAAAATACCACAATGTCCCAAAGGTAGTAAAAATTGTTGGTCCTTTGTTAGAAAGTTAGAAATTCTGCCTCATCCTCCATCCCAACGCTCATTTACAATGACATTCCAGCTGTCGCTACCAGATTGTGCTTTGTCTCCGCCTACACTTCGAATCTACAATGGGACGAATCCACTTTCGCACTCGTGTAGTAGGAAGAGTACTTAAAGATCTTTACGCTCACAAATCCGCTGTTCCAGATGGTATATCTCCCCTTCTTCTGAAGAGGTGTTCTTCTACGCTGGCAAAACCACTGCGTAAGCTTTTCCATCAATCCTATTCTTCAGGACTCTTTCCGAGCAGATGGAAAAGAGCATTTGTTCAGCTCGCCCCTAAAAAAAGGCTCTCTCTCCTCTTACAGACCCATTGCACTTACGTCCCTTCTTTCCAAGGTCATGGAAACGCTGATAAATCGTCAGCTCATAAAATATCTCGAAACACGAAAACTTCTTAATGACCGGCAGTACGGTTTTCGTAGCAACAGGTCCACTGGTGATTTGATGACATGTCTCACCGAAAAGTGGAACCAAAGTCTACATCAATCTGACCAAAGCAATATAGTTGCACTTGATATTTCTAAAGCATTTGACAGAGTTTGGCTCTTTTGTCGAAAATGGTTGCATTTAGGATCGATGACTCTCTTCTTCAGCGGATTAGAAATTACCTTTCTGAACGTTCAATTCAAGTTGTCTTGGATGGTTTCAAGTTTGATACTCACAAAACAATTATTGGCATGCCTCATGGCTCTGTTCTGTCTCCGACACTCTTTTTAATTTTCATCAAGAATGTCTTGTCTGCTACTTCTAATCTTCTCTGCTTTTCATATTCGTTCCCGGACTCACGTCCCCGCTCTTCGGCTGTAGAACGGGAACAGCAGCGTATGTTAAGCTCATTAAATTCCGATATTAACAGCATAACCAATTGAGGAACTACCAACAGAGTGGAGTTTAATGCTTTCAAAACACAATGCTGCCTGCTGTCGCCAAAGCGAAAATACCCAGCCTTTATCTATGAATGGCACTTGGATCGTTGAAGCCGAAAAACTTTCCATTCTCGGTATGTGGACTTCTTTGCACTTGTTAGATAAGATCCAAAACCGATAAAACTTATATGTGATGCTAATATTACACAGTCGATTGACACCCTCGACTACCGATGCAATGTCTCCTGTATCACCGTGTTCTATCGCCATTTTCAGCAATCGTGCTCCTCAGATATTGCATTCCGCCCTTCAAATCTCAAACCGTAACACCCGTCTCGCTATGCATGCTAATCAGTACACCCTCAATACTAATAAAGTTTCCCGGGTTCGACACGGGCCAATAATGAGAATTAACTTGCCCAAATATGCCTTCTTTTACTGCCACTTACACTTTACTGATATCGTTTACTCCTTCATTTGAGTCCTTAGCCGGATCCCCAGTAATAAGTAATTGTAGTAAAACGAGCCTAATAACCGCCATTTAATTTAAATACTTCTGTTCTACAAAATGTTGCATAGCCGACCCGAAGAATGAGTTGCCTGCTGACCGGTATTTCTGTATGGTAAATTTGAGACACATTTAATGCATTCTAGTAGTAATAGTAATATTTGTTTATTCTGTGACAATATTTACAAGTTTAACAAAAAATAACAAAAAATAAGCGTTGACTTTTGCCGTCAGCCGAGAGAAAGAAATTAAGAAATTTGTACTAAAAAGCTTCATTTATGATTTGTAGCCTATAATTTAGTGCGCATTTTAGAAAGTTATGTAAAGTGTTCCAGCTTTCGCCGTTTAGGATGTTATGATAGGGAATTTTTTACCCAAAATGATCTCCTGATTGAATTTAACATGAGACACTTTCCAATAAAATGCCGGACATCCTCCTTCGTTCCCAGATTACACAGTGTACATTCGCCTCCTTCGTTGTTTCTGTATGGCATATAGTTCAGGTGCAAAAGTACGCCTCTGGCTTTGAATATGGTTGAGATGGACTCTACGCTGTTCTAGTCATTAAAGTAGCTGTTTTCCCCAAGTTCATGATGCAGTATTCTATACGTGGATCTTGATTGGCTTTGTTGACTTTGCGTCTCGAAACGCTCCTGTGTTGATAAGTGGATTTTTTTAAGCATTTCGTTCAGTGTGCTCTCCCAGTGCGTTTCATTTCCGATTAGTTCGTGCAAGGGCACATTCTGTTCTTAGCTGAGCCTTGACCATTCCCCAAAGAAATTAAGGTTTCGGTTTTTAAGATACATAGCAACCTTGTGAGGAAGACGATTACTTGGTTGAGCAGAAACTTTCCTGATATAGAGGAAGTGCAGTCTAAGCGTGAAGATATGTAGCGTTGGTAGTCCAGTTTCCAGGTGTAATATGTAAGTTGGTGTATTTTCAGGAAGCCTTAACAGTTTCTTAAGGAAGTATCTTTGGAGTTCTTCTACCTCTCCAAAATACCAAGCTTCCCACACTTGTGCTGCATAGCAAATTATTGACCTCATTACCGCCTCGAAAATCTTGTACTTCACACTTGGTGCAACATTCCTTTTCCCCAGAATTCCTTTCCAATTGCAATTAATCGCACGTTTGGAATCTTTCAGTTTCTCTAGCAGGTGTTTTTTAAATGATGCCTGTGAGGTGATCAGAACTCCGAGGTATTTGTATTCCTTGACTAAATCCAGTTCCACGTTCTGCCAGGTTCGTTTTTCATTCCATGCTTGACGCCCCCAGCCATTTCGAAAAATCAAGACTTTGGATTTGCTGGTATCAACTTGCAGGTTTCACATACGGCAATACTGTTGCAGCTTATTAATCATAATTTGGAGCATGCTTGGTGTTTCTGCGAGAATAACGATGTCGTCGGCGTAGAGTAAAAGTTTTATAGGAAATCCCTCAAGAGACAACCCGCCCGGGAGAAATTCAACTAGATCATCCAAAAATATTGAAAACAGAAGAGGACTCAAAAGACATCCTTGCTTCACTCCAGAGTTTGTTTGGAACCGATTAGACAAGATATTCTCGTCCCACACCGCCGCCGTATTGCCTTTGTAAAATTGTTGCAGAGCCTTTAGAACTTTTGTTGAGACTCCTATGTTGCGGAGTTTAAGAAATAGTGATCTTCTGTTGATGAAGTCAAAAGCCGCCTTAAAGTCTACAAATAAAGCGTATAGTTTTTTTCCTCGGTCCAAGTAAATCCGAGCGATGTTTGTGAGAGGAAATATGTTGTCAATCGTGGAGTACTCCTTACGAAACCCGGCTTGAAACTCGCTTAGCAGGCCGTTTTCACATATCCATGTTGTTAAGCGCTCCAAGATGATTCCTGTGAAAATTTTAGTAACAGCATTTAGATACGAAATCCCTCTATAGTTGGAAGGATCATTTGGATCTACTTTCTTGTGGATCGGAAAAAGTTATACTTTTTTTGAAAGCTTCTGGAACTTCGCCAGTTTTAAATATATAATTGTATGTTTCCATGAGCATCTCCAGGAAGAGGTCAATTGCATTTTTGAAGAATTCATAAGTAATCCGATCTTCCCCTGGAGCCTTATTCAGGCGGCACCTATCTATAACTTTTTCAACTTCTTCTGAGTCTAAGGAATTTACTTCGGAATGCGGCAGTGCAAATTGTATTTCATTCTGGTCCACTGGTGGATTCAGCAATTTTTCGAAGTATTCCGCCAAAGTAGCCGCTTCAACCTTGATTCCTTGGGCAAATAACGTACCGTTCAATGCTTTAGCCAGATTCCAAAAGGACTTGCTGTCTTTGGTGTGCGCAAGTTTTTGTTTTTCTTGGCATATGATTTTAAACCTTCTGTTTGCTTGCTGGTACATACGTTTTATGTGGTCGGTGCCTATGAGTCTTAGCAGACGAAGGTAGGCGAATGATTTTTTTCTGGCTTTTTCACATTCCCAATCATACCAGGGCTGCCTTCCTGATCTTTTTATTTCTGTTTGCAAGGGTTTAGCTGCGTTTAAGATGCAGTTCGTGAGGATTTCTAGTAGATAGTAGTTCGTTATTGTCTATGTTATTGATTTGCAGAGTAAGATTCGCTTTCTACCTTTCTAATGCATTCTATGTTTTATGATGCATTCCAGCACTGATACGACCATTAATAGGTGCTTGTCACTTGTCAATTTGATCTTGTTCTTCATCAGTAATAGCAGCTACGTCACAATGGGATATCACACTATCCCTATTTAAGAGTATTTTGAGGTACTCCAAAGCTTTTTTAGCCGGAGGGTTCTCCACCTGGTTCTCAATTTCGGCTAAATTCTTATTATCAGCGTCTTCACCGATTGACTTCAAAACCAATCTAGGATTTCGTGTTTTCATCTTTTAGAGGGAAGTCAAATTTAGACTTCACTTAATCTCACTTCAGGCCAATTTCCCGGGGCTTGATCTAGGGCTAGGGCAGCACGCATTCTTGGTTATACTTTTATTTCCACTTTCTCTTTTTTTAACAGCCGTTTCCAAATTTTTCAATTAACTTGTTCTCATACGAGTTCACTGCTATTTTTTACCCAAAGTTGACAGCAAAAGCTAATGAATTATTTAGTGCTTATCCGAAGATTACCAGATCGTGGCCCCTCGAGTCGGATAATCTAACCAATTTACCTATGTTGCCACCAATCGCTAAATAGTCTTCGTTTTCGGACTGCAAAAAACAAAAAGTGGTTATTTAATTTGGGCCAGCCTTAATTACTTTTACAAATCCATTTTTGATGACAATTCTGAAATACACAAACACATAAGAATCAAAGCTCCATCTATACTGTTAGCTCGTATCTTATCTCCTGCTCAATGGTTCAAAAACAAAAACAAATTTTTCAAAATAAAATCGAAAAACAATTTCAAAAGTTTCCTCTTTCTAGCTACGTTACAGTTTGTATCCTGGAATTTGTACCCCCTTAACTCCATCTGTGCTTTCACACAAAAGGATAACTTTCTGCAAATTCTTCCTCGCACTCCAGTCACTTTAGCCCGACTTGATTTTATCCGTTACTCGAAAGATGCATTTCTGTTCATGCTGCACATGGTCTGAGATTCGGCTTTGCCCGCAGGATCCAAGAACCCAGAACCCAGTTCTTCTCCGGGTATTCACCATATACACATGTCGGACGGATTAAAGTGCATGTCCTTCGACAAAGAAAAAGTAAAAAAAAAATTTAAACGAAACTTTTAATAGCGGAACCATCCTTTAGAGATGGGAAATGTAAGTCAGTTTAAAAATGTTGTAGTCCAACCGTCCGCCGCACCGTCGGGCCGACCAAACGTCCGGTATCTTCGGAGCAACCTCTCCGGGCTTAAGTCCTTGTTGACATAATTGTCTTTCGCTTTGCCAAGAGGATTTATGACTTCGAGGCGAAGGATTTAATTTCGATAATTAAGTTTAAATGGTGGGTTGTCGGCGGTGTCGTCGATGTCATCGGTGTTGCCGGCGGTAGTTCCCTGAGTATAGATTGAGATATCTGGATGCTATAGCTGTGGTTTGTGTCGTTCTTAGCCGGTGGTTGGGGCATATACTCGCATACCTTGTAGGAATCATCCCTCCCCACCCACTAGTGCACATTGGCGTGGAACATTAATTGGGAAGCTCTGACGTTAATCTTCCTTTAGTGGAAATTTATGACTCTGAGGTGCTTGTACGAGAGTTAAGGCCAAAGTTGTGGCAATGCAACTGTAGTTGGGTGAATGCATTTCTGAGCTTAAACCAAAAACACAGTTTAGTAGATTTGGGATGGCATTCGTTTTTGTGACTCAGAGGGGAATTTAATTAAAAAGATCGTAACATGACTTCGCTCCATTCCGATTAGATTAGGAAGAGTTTGCGAATGGAGTTTATTTTTTGATAAAAACTATCTTAAAGTTGTAGAAGTGGAACTCAAAGATACAAGAGAGTGCAAGGGGAATATAGGTGCAGATAGGTGTATATTGTTGCCATTACATTGCATTGTAACTAGGGATGACCAGTGGAAGAAGGTGAATGATTGATTGAATGAGACATTGTGGCGAATCCTTTTAAGTTTGTCTGACATGGTTACTTAGGCTACCAATAAACTTCACCCAAACTCTGATCCTTAAGCTTTGCTACATCTAACTGATTAAAGTTACCACCTGATGAATGAAATGGTTTTAATGCTCTCTTTTCGCTTCTATTTGATCTATCTGATTCAGGCCCTGACCCTGAAGTTAGAAGATCTTTCAACTACGATTACTGCCATGGTGCTTTCTTCTATGGAGCGTACCGCAAAAGTATAGTCAAACTCTATCAGTATAGGCAGGTGGTTGGTTAGAATGCGCTACTTATCTGTTTGTCTGGGGAACCCGAGAAGATTGAACGAGCTGTAAAAGTGATACCTATAAACGTCTACCGTCTTAGGCTGTTAAAAAAGAGAAAAAGACGTAAGTAGAAATCTGGCGTTAGTATAGTAGTCGCATTCCTTCAGCGGACAAATTACGATAAACACGGCGGGGAAGGACACGCTTATAGAGACAACAAAACTTAAAGAGATAAACCTTTAAGAACTGAGACCGCACCATTTTCTTCTGTTCCGAATAGATCAAGCCCATTTGTAAATGTATTCGCCTCCGTAAGATGCTCGGATAAAACAGGTTGCTGCAACAATTAAAAAAAACCGCAATTCAAGTAAAACACAATCAAATGAAACGGCCAAACCAATAACCGGAAGATGTCCATTAACGCTATGAAATCTACGCCGAGAAACACTTCTGGTGGTGCTGACTGAAAGCGACTGAAAACGGTCTTGCAACTAGCAAAAGTTACAATTCGGGTAAGCTGAACTTGGTTGCTGCCAGAAAACCCATCTCCAAGAAAACTCAAAAACTCCAAAAGTGGGCGAAACCGGCACATGTATCAACTCTCTGATTGCTTGAATTGGAAAGGGTGGCTGTCTAAATGACCCAGGTTTTTAATTGTAAAAAAACACAGAAATTGTATACAATTTTCAATAGAGTTGGCAAATCAATGCTTGCCATTTACATTTTATGTAAATGTTGACCCCGACTATGTTTTATAGCGACAGTCCAATTTTGGGTCACTTTTTCGAGCATATTGGCAGATATCTCGCTAATAGCACCTGTAATGTCATCTTCCAAGACTGCAATTGACCCTAGTTTATCGGCATAGAAATAGTTTAAAGGCGTCAAATCGCACGATCTAGCCGGCCAAATCACCGGTCCAAAAACAGAGATAAATTGCTCACCATTTCTCGCTTGGCCCATTGATTCGTGTGCTGTGTGGTATGTAGCGCCATCTTGCTGGAACCACATGTCAACCAATTTGAAAAAATTTAATGATAGCGAGCGCCAAGGATGCTAATTTTGTTCTCATTGTAATTTTTGAAAAAATATGGGCCAATGATTCCCCGAACCATAAACCGCACTAAACAGTGTCTTTTTCGCGTCCAATGGCAACTTTCGCATTGACTAGGTTGGCTTATTGGACCAAATATGGCAATTTTGCTTATTAATATATCCATTCAACCGAAATGCGCTTCTCCGCTGAAGACAATTTTTTAACAAAAAATCGGTTCTTCCTCCAGCTCTTCTAAGGCCCACTCACCAAAAATTCGACGCCGTGGCAGGTCGTTTGGCTTCAGTTCTGGCACTAGCTGTATTTTTCAAGACAAAGGTCCTTGAGTAAAATCATCCACGTAGTCGAGTAACACAATCCCAGTTGCTGCGAACGGTGACGAATGGAAAACTCACGGTCGTCATTAACACTGGTGGAAATAGCACAATTATTTTCCTGTGTACGCACTCTACGCATACGGGTAAGTGGCTTGATGTCCAATAGCGTGTAATTGATGCGAAATTTAGTCACCATGGCTCAGATCGATAATGACGACCGTAAAATGGTCGTAACTTTTAAGCATTGTACGAATGTAAGCCTTTTCATGATGAAATGGCAATACTAATTCAGCGTGTTTGACTTTGACATATGTAACGAATCATGCGTGAGCTGTCAAAAATAGCCTCAGCAAACATGTGCTACGACAGCTAATTATAGACCTAAAGCTATTCAATAGCCTTGCCAAGTACTGAAAAGTATCATCGTAAGCCTCCATGAATTCGCGGAATACTTAATGGACGCGATTTCAGTCGAACCTCTGAAAATGAGACAGTATCCCGTATAAAATCAGGATATACTATAACAGAAGGAAGAGGATGCTCTTCAAAACCTGAACGATACACATCTAGCAGGGACAAATTTATGCAGATCGCCCGTTGCTTTATGAAACTCCAATCTGCAGTGACAAGGCACTTAAGGCTAATTTGGAGGAAGTTTATGGTCTTTACAGGTCGGAGCAAAAAGTAGTAAAGAACTTAATTCCGTTTCCGAAGAGTGCATCTCTTATAAAGCATTTTATCGCAAAAATTGGCATGCTAGTCAAAGCCTTCAAAAGTGGAAAATCAACACAGAAAAGTGTTATGCCCCTAAGCCGTTTTTTTTTTCTTTAGAGATTTGTGGATTCTTTTTCCTGCTATGTTTGCTGCTTTACTTTTTGTTACGAGTATATTGTTTGGTATCATCTGTTTTATGTTCAATTCAGAGACTCTATCTGTTTGACATTAATTTTTCAGGAGAATTAATCAAAACCAACCCACGACCATCTCCTATCAACAAAACTGCGAGTGAGCTCAATTACTCAACGCTCTACCTGGTATTTCGCAGTTGTGGTGACGATAAAGTCATCTTGTATGCTGTTACTGCTAACTTTGATGAGTTCAAATCGCCTGGTACCTATGGCTTGCACGCAGTTTTGCTCCGAAAAGATACAGACTGCCGGTGACTCTGAAGAGATCCTTCATTGGTAGCCTTATATTGACACATTTATCGAGACCCTGACGCGAAAATCTGAAAAGAAGAATACACCAAAGTTGCAGACCAAAAACTGGCCTATGTATAATCCAACATGCTCAATGCGGAAGATCGCGCGAGACTACGCTACAAAACTTGGCAGAATTGAAAGGGCACTCGGCAAGAAGGTATTTTTCGACATGGAACTTTTGACGGCATTTGTAGCTCGACCAAACAGCACGGCGTAGGCGAATCACTAATTTTGTACAAAAAAATAGTACCGGTGCAAAGGTCACTGATTAAGAATGCTGGCTGTGGTCAATATGTAATGGGGGCGTAAACAGGGGTTGTCCTCAAAGCAATGCCCTGTTTCCTTTATTTTGGTGCACATTGGGCGACCTACAGCTTAATACTCTCAATGGTTCTAACATATACGATCTTAGTAGGCACTCGTAGACGTGATCGATGTTGAGTGTTCCAGATGAAGGCTTCCAATTTCAAAACTGAGGTTGCTCTCTTTAAGCGAAGAAGTCATCACAATCCCTTTTTTCAAGGAAGTTAATTATCTGGGTGCTGTTTTCGGCGAGACAAACGGCTATATACTCTGCATCGCGGTCGGTTGTCTGGTAGAGATGATTTTAAAACCAAAACCGAGCCAAGCTGGTTCGAGAATTCAAGGTCTACAATGGCATCACGGAAATAAAATCACCGGAAAACCTTCAATGCTACGTTCAGAAGAAAGTATATCAGAGCTCGAACCTACGTTGAGTCTGCCTGCGTCTGCCTGTGTCTGCCTGTATTAGGGTTACATCGACATTTAGGTTGTATAACTGCATGATGTCATAGTGGCTTGAATGCTGTCTTTCATGCTGCTTATTACAATTCTGATGGGGCTTTAAGCTTTTGCTAAACATTTAAGTATGCTCAGCATTATCTATACAACATCCTGCTTTTACTGTAAAAAATGAGGATACCAACTTGGAGTACTATCTTTCTAAATATCCGGCTTTCGCTCTCATCCAGCTGATGACGTTGTGGATCTTGATGCCGTAGGCGCTTTATCACTTTATCACTGAAAGTGGAAACATAAGAAGCTAAATAGACCTGTTCTTCTTCTTAATGATCTGATCAGATAGAAAAAAGGTTTCAAAAAAAAGGAAAAAGGGATGCACAGCATTAAAAAATCGGACAGACAACACGTCACAATAGGCAGCTTTTTTTCGAGGTAATTAAGCATTTGGTCTACCTCTGCGCTGAAGAGTTACTTTTGCAGATCACTGTTTCTTCGGCGTCTTTAAGGGAACTGTATACTGTATATATTGTCTGATTACCCCACGGCATGGACGTAAGCAAAAGTCTTTTGGGGCTTAAGGTTCTTAAGATTCCAGTTTGAGTTCACGAGCTTTAGATGATATAACAGCGAGGAGATCCATGTACCTTGTTTAGTAATAAGCATAAATGAGATTGGCTCTGAATTTGGATCTGACGTGAACATTGTAAGGAACCTAATGTATTTAAAATGTTACATAAATTATTCATCCCTTGATCCTTACACCTAAACATTCATTTAGTTTGTCGTTTATTAAAAGAATCTACTTTGTGCATGTATGGTAAACGCTAATCGAACCATTTCACCGATGTTTAGAATTAAGAAAGTACAGCCAATAACTTTGTAAAAGACCAACCTAAAAGGACAGTTGTAATAAAGCGCTCGGAGAGAAATCATCGTCTTTTATTTTGGCCTGATCCAGATAAACCTTACAACTAATCAGAAGTGGGATTAGTGTACCTAAAAGTGTTAACTTATGTTGTGTCTGTTTAAGTTTTCACTGTCTTATTAAACTTTATGTTGTGCATTAGAAATTGTGTGATTAAGTGTACACCACAGTAATTTTAGTAAAGTCCCTATCCTACAGACATTCGTGATTGATTCTGTGTAATATGGCAGCGCGAACCACGAGGTTTTTGCAGATGGCAACTGTACCTCAATTAAAGGACAAACTAGCAGAAATGAATTTGCCAACAAGTGGTCTTAAATCAGCGCTTAAAATTAGATTGGAACAGGCAATCGAACAACTCTCCGACATGGAAGTAGAAGATTATTTCCCAGCCAGTATTCTTGATGGAATTATTATCGACGAAAGCTCATCCGAGCTCGAAGACGAGAACAGACTGGTGACGCAGCAATTGGAAACCTTATTCGTCATCTGCAGCAGCGACTCGTTGAATTGGATGGTCCACTTGAAACGAGAACAAGAAGTGAAGTCGTAAGCTTCAGGGATATTGAAGAATCCCTTTCAACTTTTTCGGGTGATGACAACTTTCCCGTTACCAGATGGATAAAGGCATTCGATGACTCAAAATATATGTACGAATTTGAGGAATCGAAATGTCACATTTACGCTCAGCGGCTTCTCAGAGGAACGGCGAAACTATTTCTACGATCAACGTCATGCCAATAATGGGAGGAATTGAAAACAGCCTTACTCAGCGAATTTCATCAGCATTCTTCAGCTTCCGATGTGCACAATGCATTGAGCAGTAGAAAAAAGCTAAGAGAGGAGAACCATCAGCAATACGTACTGAGAATGCAGGAAATCGCCAGCGCAGCCGACATCGATGAGTTCGACGTCATCAATTACATCATCAAAGGTATACCCGATTCAATGGTTAATAAACAACTTTTACTCACAGCCAATACCTTACCTGAGTTAAAAATTGCACTCAGAAAATACGAAAAGATGAAACCTGAGCTCCAGTTCACACCAAGCAACTCAAAATCATCAGTGCATCCATCAACCCCACACACCCGCTACAAATCTCCCATAATCAAGTGTTACAATTACAATGACGTTGGACACCTCTCCAGTAGTTGTCCAAAGCCGCGGAGGGACAGAGGGACTTGTTTTCGTTGTGGACAAATGGGGCATCTCATCAAAGACTGCCCAAAATCAACCGCAGTGATGATGCTTCAACAAAATGAGCCAGTCAACACACAACCATCTTTCTTAGAAGACTTCTGTGGGACCTTCGAATACGAATTCAACAGCAATGGAATTGGATGTGCTGCTTTAATAATGAGAGCGATGACCTTAGTTGATACTGGGAGCCCAATAAGCTTCGTCCAGCAGAAATATGTTCCAGCGCATTTTGTGACACCTATAGACAATTGTTCCCAAGAATTCAGTGGAATTAATAACAGCAAATTAATTGTTTATGGTAAGATAGTTTGTAAAGTTAAGTTTGATAATGTACATGCAAATTTACGTTTACTAGTTGTTAAGGATGATAGCATGAAAAATATAATAGTTTTAGGTCGAGATTTTTTACAAAAAACAAATATTAAATTAACCCTAAAGAATGGAAGCCATGTGGACAAGGAATATTCGCCTAAAATTTGTGAAGAAAATGAAATTTTCAATATCGATGTGTTTAGTAAAGAGAATTATAATTTACAAATCAATGAGAACTTGAAATACGAAGACAAAGTGAAAGTGGAGAATTTAGTGACTAGGAGTGTTTCAAATGTTGATAGTTTAAATGTAAACAATTTGGGTTGTGCTGTGTCAAGCGAGTTTGCTAATTATGAAATGATAATAAGAGTAACTGATACTAATAAAATACTCAATTGTGCACCACGTCGGTTGCCCTACGCACATAAGCAAGATTTGCAACAAATTTTAGATGACCTACTTGATAATAAAATAATTCGTGAGAGCGATTCTCCTTATGCCTCACCGATCGTTTTAGTCAGGAAAAAATTGGGTGACTTACGTTTGTGTATAGATTTCCGACAGCTGAATAGTATTACCTTAAAAGACAATTTCCCACTACCTTTAATAGAAGATCATTTGGACACTTTGCGTGGCAAGAAGTACTTTTCCCTCCTGGATTTGAAGAGTGCTTTTCATCACGTGAAAATGTCTTCAGAGTCCATCAAATATACAGCCTTCGTCACACCTTTAGGCCAATTTGAGTTTTTACGTATGCCCTTCGGGCTCAAAAATGCATCCGCTGTATTCCAAAAATATATCAACCTAGTTTTCCAATATCTTATAAAGTCAGGAAAGCTCTTAATATACATTGATGATCTCTTCATTGCCTCAGTAACAAAGGAGGAACATTTTTTTATTTTGGGAGAGGTCCTAGAGGGAGTTAGAACTTACAGCTGCATTTGGACAAGTGCTTGTTCATGGCAAAAAAAACTACTTACCTCGGGTATGAAGTGTCAGTAGGTGGTATAGGTCCGAATATAGACGGGTTACGCGCAGTAAGAGAGTTTCCTATTCCTACAAATTCAAAGTCCTAACATTCATTCCTGGGTTTGTGCTCGTACTTTCGCAAATTCATGAAAAATTTGTCTATTGTTTCAAAACCCTTGCACGACTTATTGAAAAAGGATGCGGATTTTGTGTTTGGGGAAAGGAATTGATTGTTTTCGAAAATGCTCTTAGAAGCACCATTGCTTAGAATATACAATCCAAAGGCGGAAACAGAGCTTCACTGCGATGCTAGTAGTCTAGGATTTGGGGCAGTTTTACTACAACGTCAAGAGGACAAACTCTTACATCCAATATTTTTCTTTTCAAAGCGCGCCACGGCTCAAGAATCGAGATATCACTCTTACGAACTTGAAACGTTGGCTATAGTGTGTGCTCTCAGAAGATTCAGGATCTATTTAGCAGGCATCAAATTCAAAATCATAACTGATTGCAGGTCTTTAACTCTCACGTTAAGCAAAAAACTTCTAAATCCCCGAATTTCTCGATGGGCATTACAGCATTGAGTATATCATAGAACACAGGGATGGGAAACGAATGACTCATGTGGATGCACTCAGTAGATGCCACAATATATTCCAGATTGAACCTGATTCTTTTGAAAATGCACTTGCAGCTTCACAGCAGAAGGATGTTGTGATAAAACGATTAGTCACCATGCTTGAAGAAAGAGAGAGCCCTTGTTATGAGCTGATAAACGGCCTTGTGTATCGTAAGATTAATAACAAAGTATTATTTTATGTCCCTACACAAATGGAAAGGAATGTTATACAGACTCACCATGATGCTTTGTGCCACATTGGTGTCGAGAAATGCTACGATTTCTTAAGGAAAACGTATTGGTTTCCGTTCATGAAAAATAAAATACAACATTACATAAGCAGTTGCCTGCGATGTATACATTTCTCGCCACAGTCGGGTAAGAAGGAGGGGGTTCTGTATAATATTCCTAAAGGCAATAAACCTTTTGAGACCATACATATTAACCACTATGGTCCTTTGCCTTCATCGATCCGAAATCTAAAAAAATACATCTTGTTAGTTGTCGACGGTTTCTCCAAATTCACAAAACTTTATAGCGTAAAAAATACAAGTACTAAAGAAGTCCTGAAATGTTTAGAATCGTAGTTTTCCAATTATAGCAAGCCAACTCGGATAGTTACAGATAGAGGCAGCTGTTTTACCTCAGACGAGTTCTCCAGTTTTTGTTCTCCTCAGTCCAACGGGCAGGTAGAGAGAGTAAATAGGACCATTACTCCAATGAAATCTAAGGAAAGCGAAATTGAGCCAGGAGATTGGGCAAAGTGTTTAAGCAAAGTTGAGTTCGCTCTTAACAATGTTGAGAGCAATAGCACTGGATTTAGTCCGAGCGTATTGCTGTTTGGGGTTCGACAAAAGGGCGTAGTTTTTGATAAAATTAGAGAGTACGAGTATCTGGAAGAAACTGTTATTGCAGAGGAACCGAACAATTTAGAACTAATTCGACAGAAGGCACAAGAAAAAATTATTCGAGGTCAACAACTTAATAAGGAAAAATTTGATAAACGACACAAAACCCCATACCCATACCAGGTCGGTGACTTTGTTATGGTCAAGAATATTTTAAACACTCCTGGTATAAATAAAAACCTCTTACCCAAATATAAAGGACCTTATCAAATTGCTAAACGTCTCAGTAATGATAGGTTTGTCATTAAGGACATAGAAAACCTTCAAATTTCAAGAATCGCTTACGAGGGAGTCGCGTCTCCCGAAAACATGAAACCATATAATATATCTCTACGTAACATTCCCTAAACTTGTATGTAAACATATCGATGTTGTTAACTTTCATCTGTCTAAACGGCACTAATGACATAATGTAACTAATATTGAATATTTGTAACTTTTCGAAATCATATTATAACGCTTATTCTAATTAAGTTCAATCAAATATTAAAATAACTATCTAATTTAAGTGACTATGTAACTTTATCTTTTGTATTGTTCAATATCGAAATAATCAAATGTACTTGTATTCGACAAATCGAGGACGATTTGTTCTTAGGGCGGTCGCGTTGTAAGGAACCTAATGTATTTAAAATGTTACATAAATTATTCATCCCTTGATCCTTACACATAAACATTCGTTTAGTTTGTCGTTTATTAAAAGAATCTACTTTGTGCATGTAAACGCTAATCGAACCATTTCACCGATGTTTAGAATTAAGAAAGTACAGCCAATAACTTTGTAAAAGACCAACCTAAAAGGACAGTTGTAATAAAGCGCTCGGAGAGAAATCATCGTCTTTTATTTTGGCCTGATCCAGATAAACCTTACAACATTGACATGATTTTCGGACTTAAGCCTCCAAAACATTTGTATGTATCGTTGTTTGTATCAAGCTTATTGAGTGCGCCTGCATATGTCCCAGTGTTCGATTACGAATGACGTATAGAGTATATTGAGTCAAGGATCGACTATAGCCGACGATGTGAGGGAAATTAATGTCTCTTATTAGCGTGATCGGCACGTATAAACCTCATACGTCTAAGTAAAGACTCTGCTGACAAACATTATGAACATTAAATACCACCAAATTTCGGCATAATATTTAAAGGAATCATTTTTAAATGCTACTCCGAAGCCAGTTTTTGACAATCACATATATGAATGCTACAGTTCCCTTCCCTGTGATACAATTCCATTTGGAGTTTAACTAAAACTACTTTTAGTTTTAGAGTTTAGTTTGATTTAATAAAATCGATTGAGTTTTCCCATAAATTCGTTCGGCAGATGACTCCTAGATACTCTAATTCACAACCAAAACACTAAAGAGTTCTCAATTCGGTACGTATTCGGGGAGGGCATACCAGTCATTAACTCGACGATAAGTATAAAAATTCACATGCATTTGGACCAGTCGACGTGCATTGATTCGAGATACGAGACTCACAGATACATACACACGGATTTAATCAGCTTAATGCAACCAGAATGGATGCGGGAGTAGAACATGCCATGTATGTTGCATGAGACACGTTTTCATTTTGAAAACTTTTATGGTGTTGCCTGTCGAAAGTGGAATACGTTTTCGAAAGCATAAATTAGTCAGAATCGACACGTCACACGGGGTATCATTTAATTTAGGCATCCTGAGTGGTTAGTGAATTTCGTTCTTCCTCACGTGACTCAATAGAGGGGAAATTCATGATGGAAACGATGAATGAAGAGCAAAGACCTTTTGTCAGATTCTCAGGAATTGTGAGAATTCCTTGGATTGAAAATCAATAGAATGTATTCGCTTCTTTGTACTTATCCATTGAGAAAGACAAATGTCAAGGATGTGCATTCGATCTAAAAAAAAAAAAAAACTAAGTGAAATAGTCCCAATAGATACGAGCATCTCCGTATTCTCTTAGCCGCTAGATATTTCTGGTTCATCTTTCTTCCTCACAAGCATATCCTTTTGCAAAATCGCTTCTTTGTCATGTCCTTTATTTGGCATATATTAAGCAAATTTTATTTTATTTTTTCTTGAGACCATCTATTCATACTTGTACGAGTATGTATCCCCTTTGTGTTGTTAGTCGCATGCGGATACTCATGAGTTGTCCCAGTATCCGTACCGGTTGCTGGAAGGATTGCATCCTTTATCCTTTTTCAAAGTATAGCCGGATTGAAAATTCGATATCAACCAAGGGCTACGAAGGGCTATTTTTAAATCCTTTTTCCTACATGACCATTGAGATGTAAATTTTTGCTTTTTTTTCGTTCACCCCAGTACGAACAGAAAGCTACTACACATGACCATGGAAAATATGAGTTCTGGCTTCCGCTCTATGAGGTACTCGTACATTTGGAGCAGAATCTATCGATCTATGCCGATCGTATGGTAGGTAAAGGGGTGAATATTCGATTTTCTATTGTATCAGCCACTTCCTGGGCGTACCCCAAGCCTTTCCATCCTGTCGTTTTCGTTTTTTTTTTTTTTCCCCCCTCAAAACAGAAGCAAAAGGAAGTAATATCAGCCCTAGCCAGAGAGTAATGACAGAGGATTTTCATAAAAGACGTAAAGGACGACGAAGCCTTAAGGGTGTAGAAGAGATGATAAATGGTAGAGTATACGTCGAGGGTGTGCTCTGATGAAATAGCGGTAAAGTGGAAAAGTTCGATGTTTTTCCAATTTAAATTTACTTTCGATTCCTCCTTTGTTGTTTCCCATTTTGTTGGCGGAAATATTGTTTCCCTCGGCTTTAAGTACACGAGTAATCTGCAGTTTTATGCTACTCGTACTTCTCGTTTGTTTTGTTTTATCATCATTTATTCTGCTGCTACTGCAACAGTATTGTTACTGTTCGGTTTATTGGGATGGTATTATCCGCGCTGCAGAACCGTGTCTGAGCCGAAGGATTCAGTTGTAGGCACAGTAACTGGCAAGGGTGGTAAAGGCAGAAATACGAATATTACTGCGGGGATATTGTTAAACAAAAGTCAATTGCATCATTAAAAAGTTTAATTAAAAAAAAAAAAAATGTTTATTCGAGAGTGAACAGGAAGCTGGATGATTACGATGATGATGCTGCAGATTTTACTGATTTTACGGATGCTGTTGAGAATCTGATTTCGTATTTTGTTTTCCTCTAAGGGTTATTTTGTGTCGACAGGAAATCGGTAATAATTGGTGTTTTTGTGTAAAGAAACAAACGAGTATCGGAACTATGCCGAAGTTATATGAATTTTGTAAAAGGGCTTTGCGGATGCATTACTCGTTATTTTTCTGTATTTTTTTGTCGATTGATGTTACTGTTGAAGGTTTATTGACTTTTAATTCACTTGACTGAAATGAGTCAATTCGTATTGAAAATATGGCTGGATACGGATGGATATCCAGGATTTCTCGACTACAGAGCCACGGGGGACTTAATTAGCTTAGTTTTACCTAGTGCCTTCTGTTATATTTCGCTGTGTGAATATTCAACTGCAATAGATTGAGACATACTACCTTTTCATAGGACTTCAGAGTGCAATAGGATTGGTCTTTAACCACAAACAACTTCAATTCTACCTCACTACACCACGCATAACCAAAAACTGATGTTTGGCTTCTTTAAGCGGCTAAGGTCAAATAACGCTGTCACCAAAGCAGCAGGATTGATGCAGGATGCTAAGTGTTGAGTTAAAACTCTGCTTCAGACCGATGACAATCTTTTAGTCAAAAGTTGTTTTATACATAGGTACCGCTAATGCGATCTCGGACTAACCTCCAGTTGCGCACTCCAAGCTGTTTAAAGTCCCTTCCACTTGCATGCGCCACCTGCGCTTCCCCGGCGATGGATTCGAAGACTTTTCCAGCTGTAGTACTAATTTCCATACGATCTGCATATCCCAGCAATCTAATCTATTGAATTCTGAATTTTGTTTAGCTAAATCCTTGTCACTGGACAGCCAGGATAGTTCTTGGGTACTTTACAGATCACTCGAACCACTTATCTCTCGAAACGACCCGTGCGTCGCCTCTTTATCCTTTTTACTTTTATTATACTATACTCCTCTACAGTTTAGATGAGGACAGGGATGATCAATGCTTAATAATAATAATAATAATAATATATAGGGTGTAGCACACTGCGACCTTGTGGTCTATTGTGCCCTCTACTTATACCTTGAAGAAAACGTAATCCAGACCAGTTTCTTGTATGAATCTGAGAATGAGCAGTGGATCCGTGGTTGGTAAATCCTTTCCTTGAATTTTGTGTTTTCCCAGATATTTAAACCAAGATTCCAGTATATGTTCTGGAGTTTTTGTGGAATCATTACAGAATCTGCAAGAACCTTCATCTGATATCCCTACTTTCCTTAGGTGTTCCCTGAGTTTGCAATGCCCCGTTAGGAAACCAGTTAGGATGCGTAGGTTTTTTTTGCCACATGGCCTGGTATCCAGCAGACAGATACTCTATTTTTCTTGCCCAATTTGTTAAGACTTTGTAGGCAGTCCCATACAAGTTTGGATTAAATGACAAAGGAGTCTAGTACTTTGATAGCTTGACAATCTGATTGATTCGAACGCATCTCTCTATGGCGCATACTTCTGCTTGAAAGATGCTAGTACCCTTGCCCATGTATTCATGATGTTTCGTTCTTCGCCCAAACACTCCTGCACCAGTTCCTTTACAGTTCTCGAGCCCTCTGTATACCACTTTATCGTCTGGTTGCTCTGTCCATACATACATTGTGGATTTCGTTTATTCGCAGAATTTTAGGGATACAGCCCCACGACTTCCCAGCTAAGCTCTTGCATATCATAAGAGCACGGGTTGCTTTTCTATCAGTTTCCTTAGTGTGATCCTTCCAGAGTAGTTTGCTCTCTGGATGTAGTCCAAGATACTTCACATTATTGACTGGTATCAGTGTCATGCCTGACAATTTCTTTGTGAATGGCACTATCGTGGTCTTATCCGGATTGATGTTCAGCCCAGCCGTGAGGCACCATTCCTGGGTTACTCTCAGACCTCATTGTATATTTTCGCAGAGAGTTTTTTCGGACTTTCCTCTGGTAATTAATAATACGCCTCACAGCTGAGGCGAAGGGTGGTTAATTTTTCCAGTAGTTCGTTACAACAAGGCTCCACATAAAGGGTGATAATACCCCTCCTTGTGGAAACCCTCTTGCAGTGTCTACTCTAATAGTTCCATCTGCTGTCTTTGTATCTGCTGATCTAGTGCTCGGCAGTTCGCACATCGCTCGTTTGATAGCCTCATGCGAGGTATTGTCAAACGCGCCCTCAATATCAAGAAAGGCACATAATGCTATCTCTGTCTCTGCCCGACCTGTATGCATGTTGACGATGATGCAGAGGGTACATACTTAGTATTTCCTCCCTCAGGTAATTATCCACAGCCTTCTCTATTATTTTCAGATTCCAGCCTTCCCCTAGAGCAGATAACTGATGCGATTTCCCAGTCATCCTTCCGAGGTCGAGCTGAAATTGTTTCGTTCCCAAAGCCAGTACTAGGGGAGCTCCTTGGAAAATGAGTTCGTAGAAGTAGCAGTACCCTCTCATCACCATTTTCCGTGTAGCGCCGTCTGGTTTCTTAAGCGAGGTTGACACTCCTCCCGACCGCAATACTCCTGAAAAACGCAGAATAATTCGTCAGTGGTGTTGGCGTAGCTTGAATTTCGGTTGTCCGACACTAACTGTGAATACACTACGACGTTTAGTCGCTCGCCTAGAAGAATATGGGACAACATGAGATGCTGCCAGGTCTGGCCGGCCTCCGGCCGTTCCGCTGAATATATCGCAGTTGTGGTTGGAAATGTCACAGAGGACCCCAGAGTATCAACCAGACGACGCACATGCCACGAAATTAGGCATCAATCTGCGGTCTATTCAGAGAATTTTGGTGAAAAACTGTAAGATGTTTCCCTACAAACTGCAGACAGGCATCAGCTATTAGCTATCAGCCAATAATAAATTGGGACTGGAGAACATATGATTCCAACAGGATGGAGCAACGGCGCACACTGCACGAGCCACAACCGAAAATCTGAGGGCTGCATTTCCGGATCGCCTAATCTCTTGTTTTGGCGTTTTGCACCGGCCTACAAGATCGCCTGATTTTGTCGTCCCGGGCTTCTTCTTGTAGTCACGAGTCTTTGTCCATAAGCCTCAGACTCTTGAAGCCTTTAAAGAGTGCAAGTGTAACAGTGCAAGCAAATACCGCCGGAAGTTCTGACAAGAGTGATGGAAAATGCCATAAATCGGGCCTAAATTGTCATCAATTCTGCCGGCGGCCAATTAGCAGACATCATTTTCTGGACTTAAATTTATGATATCAAATAAACATAATCCAAAAGCAAAACTAAAGCTTTTCATTAATAAAAAAAATTACAGCCCATCGGGTGAACATCGGGTGACAACTTGTCGCCAACTTGCATTAATATAAAAAAATGTATTCCAAATTAAATAATAAATGTGTTCTTTTTAAAATTTACTTTCACAAGCACAAAATGGATGACCCTTTATTTAAGCAGCATATTTCATGAAAGAATGACCAGGGAATAAACTGTTTTGCAGGGTGCAATCACCCAACCATCGCGAATGTTTTGAAGTTGTGAAGTACATACCCAATTACTGCATTTTATCTTCTTATCCTTATCTTTTTATCCTCTTTCCTAGACAGGCAACCCCATTTCTTGCCAGATCTACCGAGGCATATCTCGCTTAATAATTTTTAAAATGCCTGTGCATGACTGAAGCCATTTTGCACCATATTCATCGGAACGCAGTCAAGTAGTTTCCGATCGAAAGAATCAGCGATTATCGAAGACATCACACTGTGGCTAGAGCTGAAAAAATACAACGAGTTCCGAGTCAATTCACATCATCTCTTTGTTCATTTCATAGTCGTATCCAACATCATTAATCGCTCCGACGTTAGTAATATGATGGTTGAACTCGTGATTCCAAAAGATATGATTCGGTTGCACAGAGTCATCGTCAGGAATTTACACTCCTAACTCAAAAGACCCAACTGATCTCATGAGTATAGCTTTGTGAGCCTGAACGCTGGAAGGCTAGTTGACAGAGGAGCTGTTGACTGTAGTCCTGATCCAATCATGAAGAAAATCGAGGCGCTAAGTTTTGTCATACAGAACCACGAAACTCTAGAAGCTATCACCGAACAAAAATAACATGCAAATACCATCAATGAGACTACAGAGTCGCTGTCGTAGTTTTCTGTTACAATACCTTCCTACTCTTGTTATGCTGCACCTCCAAAGTGCTAGCCTTTTTATCACCGAAAAAAGTATGATGGGGGTTACCTACAGACCAGATAATGCTATGGCCTTTGAACTACTTTATAGTGTCGTAGAGGAGTTGGCCATGTAGTTATAATAAAATCATTTGGTCTTACTGCTGTGAACACGTCTACCCCGACACACTTTACGAGCACAGCATCGACGTTCATTGATGCAATATTTGTGCCTGATAAAGACAAGACTCTGTTGTATAGCCAACTTTTAGCACCAGGTTTTTCCAAGCATGACTTGCTTCTCTTGACTTTCCACGGCAAAAACCAATACACTGAGTCGAAAGTCATGTACAGAAACTTTCGTGACATAAACTACACCTTACTACAACAAGATGCTGGAAGCGCGAATTGGGAGTACATTTATCAATTACATTTGGTTAACGATGAAACGACATTCTTACAAGGAAATATCGTCACACCTTTCACTAAACACGTACCCCTAAAATCAAAAAGTGTTAAATTGTCTTCACCTCAGTGGCTGACTCCGAATATTCTGCGGCTCATAAAAAGGGCTTTTAAACGCTGGAAAAAATACGGAATTGAAGTAGTATCTAAAATAAGAACCGCAAAGCGGGCTTTTAATAGCAGGAAGCAGTTGCTCGTCAGGCAAAGAAGTGTGGCAACAGATTCGAGAGCTTGGTCTTGGAAAACAAAAGCCGAAAACTCCTGATAATATCAGCTGTGACCAGTTGAATCTGAACTTCCTAGTCCCAGGTAATGGGAGTACCGTTTCTACTAACTTGATTGCCTTCGACCAGTCACGTGAAGATATCGGGGAGCCATACTTTGATTTCTGCAGATTTAGCGAGGAAGATGTTGTGGAAGCTCTGCTGTTTATCAAATCTGTGCACCCAAAATTCGTCAAACTGCTGCTTCCATATATATTACCATATAATACTCGTATTTGTTTTTAATTCCATTTTAACAACATCGGTCTTCCCCTCGTAATAGAAATAGGCCAAGGCTGTCCCTATTCCAAAGAAATCAAATGGAACTGCGGTGGAGTATAGACCAATCTCGATTTTGGCATTTCTCTCGAAAGTCTTTAAGAAAACTGTCTTATCGCAGCTAGTTCAGCAAGTTCAGCAGCAAGTTCCTACTTAAAAGGGAGGCTGCAGCGAGTTGTAGTTGGCGAACGGTCTTCGTCTTTTTTGCCAAATAAATGTGGAGTGTCGCAAGAATCGATCCTTGCACCACTCCTTTTTTCCATGTATGTTAACGAACTGCCTAGATTTGTCAAGCACTACTCAATATTTATGTTTGCGGATGACACACAAATTCACTTGAGTCGACCTTTAAATCGTGTTGACGAAGCCGCTATGTTGATAAATGAAGATCTTCAACGTATACTCGATTGGTCAACTAAGAATGATTTATGCCTAAATGCTCAAAAGTCAAAGCACTTGTGATACATTAAAGAAGATTGGATATATCTAATTTCCCACCAATCAAACTGGCGCAAAACCCAATACTCGTGGAGTATGTTGAATACGCCAAAACCCTTGGTGTAATCTTTAATCGGACTCTTACTTGGTTAACACATATTAACGCCACTATTGGTTAGGTTTATGGTGGACTACGTGCTCGTACGGGTTACACAGTATTTTATTCGTACCAGCACAAAACTCTTGTTGGTGGAAACCCTTCTTTTACTAATCCTGTTGTATTGCTGTGAGATATTCTGTAGTCCAGACTATGACTCAAGAAGACAATTAAATGTCGCTTACAATAATATTGCTCGCTTCGTCTTTAGCCTAAGAAGACTTGATCACGTTTCCTTCTACTCGAAGCAGATCTCGGATTGTACCTTCGACAATTTGCTTAGATATAGAACATTAAGCCTCTTGCACAATATCATGCAAACCAAAGAGTCTGAATACTTGTGCGAAAAGCTATGTCCCCTTCCACTTGCGTGCGCCACCTGAGTCTTGGCCTTCCTTTACTGCGCTGTCCCTCGGGAGCGGATTCGAAGACTTTTCGGACCGGAGCATTGGGGTCCATGCGCTCTACATGACCCAGCCATCTCAGTCTATGGATCTTCACTCTTCTGGCTAGGTCCATGTCGCTGTACTGTCCATACAGTTCGTCGTTGTATCTCCTGCTCCACTCACCGAAAATCGTCCGAACAAACAGCGGTTGGCAAGAGTTATTCTTCGCTTGATCTCAGCGCTGGTGTCGTTATCTGTATTTATAGCGGAGCCAAGGTAGACAAAGTCCTTAACTACCTCAAAGTTATATCTGTCGAGGGTGACGTTCTGCCCGAAACGTCGGTGTTGGTTGTCCTTTTTGCTTGACAGCATATACTCGGTCTTGCCCTCATTGACCGCTGAACCCATTTTCGCCGCTTCCGTCTCAATACTCGCGAAATCGCCACTGACATCACGCTGCTTTCTCCCGATTATGTCAATATCGTCGGCGTATGCGAGTAGTTGGACGGACTTTTGAAAGATAGTGCCTCTTGTGTTTGATCGTGAGTTTTCAAGTACGATGTTGAAAAAATCGCATGACAGCGCATCGCCTTGTCTAAATCCTTTCTGGACATCAAAGGTCTCGGTGAGATTCTTACTGATCTTGATAGAGCAATAGAGCAGCGTGCATTCTCCATCGTCATCCTGCATAGACGGACGAGTTTGGCAGGGATGCCAAAACTATTGCTCTGTATAGCTCGTCTCTATAGATGCTGTCATAGGCGGCCTTAAAATCGATGAATAGGTGGTGTGTATCGATCTGAAGCTCATTCTTCTCCAAGATTTGCCGTAGTGTGAAAATCTGGTCGATGGTGGACCTTCCTGGCCTGAAGCCACACTGATATGGACCTATCAGGTTGTTGACGAAGGGCTTCAGGCGTTCACAAAATACGGCGGATAAGATCTTATATGCGATGTTAAGGAGACTGATGCCTCTGTAGTTGGCGCAGTTCAGAGGGTCTCCTTTCTTGAGAATTGGACAAACAATGCTGAGGTTCCATTCATCGGGCATACTTCGTCCGACCATATTTTACAGATGAGTTGGTGTCTGCTCCTTACCAAGTCATCGCCTGCCGCTTTGCAGAGTTCGGCAGTCAGGCCGTCCGCTCCAGCAGCTTTGTTGGACTTCAGCTTCGATACAGCTATCTTCACTTCATCCAGGTCGGGTGGACGGAATTGTTGGTCATCATCGTCCAAGTTGACAGGTTGATTCTACCTGACAGCGGTATTTGGTCCGTCATCGCCGTTATACAGTCTGCAGAAATAGTCTTCCAAATCCTCAGCATCGACTGCGATTCTACTACGATGTTCCCTTGTTCATCTCTACAGGCTTCGGTTGGGGGTTTGTTTCCGTGGCATGTTATTTTTACCTTTTGGTAAAACTTCCAAACCGCATTCCTGGAGTAGCATCCCTCAATTTCCTCGATCGCGCGCTTCTCATGCTCTTTTTTCTTCCTCCTGAGAAGCCGGTGTTCTTCTCTCCTCTTCCGCTTATAGAGCTCATGAGCAGCTCTGGTCTTTTCTTGCAGTGCCGCATTGCGTGCTTTTTGCTTAGCTGCATGTGCTTGCCGGCATTCATCATCGAACCAGAGGTTTCGTTGTGGTGGACGAGTGAAACCCAGAACATCGGAAGCGGCATCTCTGATGGCGTTTTGGCAGTGTTTCCACTGGTTCGATCCTTGATGCTGGCGGCATTGGACCTCTTAAGAGATTAAGAGACACTCGATCGGAAAAGAACTTGGCGATCTCTTGCTATTGTAGCCGTCTGACGTCGAATTTCCATTAGCATTCGTTTCCAGCATTAGTTTGTCATGGCGTAGTTTGGGATATCCGCAACTGTACCTTGGCTACAACAAGGTAATGGTCCGAGTCGATGTTGGCTCCTCGGAACGTACGGACATCCATAATACTGGAGGAGTGTCTTGCGTCGATCGCAATGTGATCAATCTGGTTGATGTTGATTGATCAGGAGTTCTCCAAGTCCCCTTGTGTATGTCGAGATGTGGGAACCGCGTGCTAGCTACGACAATGTTTCGCCCCGCCGCAAAGTCGATTAGCCTGAATCCGTTATCGGAGGTGATGTTGTGCAGGCTATATTTTCCGATTGTTTCACCAAAGATACCCGCTCCTCCTAGCTTTGCATTAAAATCACCGAGGACAATTTTAATGTCATTAATGTAGGTCTTGTTAAGGAGCTCGTAGAAGGCATCCTTGGTGTCGTCATCTTTCTCCTCTCTGGGGGCATGCGCGCATATAAAGCTAATGTTGGCGAATTAAGCCTTAATGTGGATTGCTGCGAAACGCTCGCTCACATGCCGGAAGCTGAGGACTTCTTGTCTTAGTCTGCCTCCGACAACAAATCCGCATCCAAATAAGCGCTGCTTTTGCCGTCGATAGCAATTGCCGTAATAGATATCGCAGTTTTTCATCTTCTTTTTGTCCGACCCATCCCATCGCATTTCTTGAATGGCGGTTATGTCTGCTTTGCAGGAGTCTAGGGCCTCCGCTAGTTGCTTGGCTGCACGTGGTCTATTAAGGGATCTAACATTCCACGTGCATATTCGAAGCTCATTGTCCTTAAATCGTTTGCGTGGGTTGTCAACAGTAGATCCGTCTATATCCGAGGCTTGTTGATGCTTCGTAACTTAGTTTTTTTTAAATGGCGGGGCAGTTATCCCGGCGGCACAACCCCCAACCTGAAACACCAGTTCCATATTTAATGCCCCTAGAACGAGGGGTTTGATCTCCAAATATATCGGAGTAGCCCGGATAAGGTCCAGTTTTGCTAATCCTGATTTATGGCGCAGGAAACTCGCCATTTGAACCCTTCACTTCGCAATCTCTAGTGAGATTCCCAGATGGCGCCACGGGGAGGCGTGAAGTAGGGCTCATTAGCAGAGCTGCAAGATGTTCGGCTGCAGAGGCTCATTCTCGTCATTTAAGGAACCAGCACCTGTCGGAAGATGCTACTTCTACGAGGCCTTATACTAATCGTTGCCATCCTATGTTATCTTACTACTGAAATCAACATTCGTACTAATAAATTGAAATTGAATTGAAAAATTGAAATTGAAATATAGTATAGTATATTAAGATTAAAACTCAAGCAATTGCAAACCCTGGAGATGCCGTCAGGTAGCAAGAATTAAAACTGTGAAGTATAGAAAACGGCCTTTTTGGACTGATTCAGTCTTGCGTTTCTTCAAACACAACGTTGTTGATCGTTGGTGTATATTTTGTTCAATAAAAATATTCGACAATGTAATTCGAAAGGGGAAACTTCAAAATTTTGATTGAAAAAGTTCTATATATCTTTTTAAGGGCTGCATAAAGTTTCACTTTGATTTCGAAAATCTAACCTCTGCCATTTTCCAAACAAATATCGAAACGTTGAATCACCTAAATCACCAAAAATCCATTTAAGCAATGTCCATCTATGTATGGTATATGCAAAACAACTTGGGTAGATCATAAACCATTTTTCGATAGTAATCTAGAGTTGCTCCGAGACTCAATATTGTGATATAAACTTTAGCAGAGGCCACTTACAATCGGATACATTCACTATGCACGACCATGTGTCTATTTCTAGTTCCATACTATCACCGCCAACATCCTGTTGGTTATTGGGTCCTTTTACGAAACGAATTTCGACTCTCGACTGGAAATAATTCAGGAATCATTACACTTCAGCTCTTTAATAAAACGCCAAAACCACTTTCGGTCCAGGATAAATCATGGCAGCCTAATGGTCATAGGATACGAGTACATATCCATATCCATAGTCGTACCGTACCGAAGGGATTCGTGGAGGTTCCCATATTTCCCCTGAGGGCATATACGCGTACAGTCTCTGTAAGCAAATATTAGTACCGAGCACAAATACACACTCATATCGATGAACGTAGTACTGCCGTTCACTGGATACCAATTGCCAGTAAAGGACTATTATTGATATTTTCGTATTCATAATTTATTTAAGGAACCAGTGCTGGATTCTGGGTCTGCAGCACACTAACCGGGATCCAAATAACAGCACTTCAAACCCCCCGACGCACGTCTATTCATTTTGTTGACGGCAATGGCGGGGTTTTACTCTTACACGAGAACTATGAGTATGTGCTCTCGTGTGTGTAGTCATATCCAGGTACCATGTCCATTTGGACTCGTATCCCTTTAGAGCTTCTATTGATTTGCGGATGGACATTTGGTTTAGTTACATCTGCAGGCGATTGGTTTTGGCAAGTTATTTACGAACCATACACACCTCCCTTGGTCTACACCTCCAATGAACAAACTTGTGCGTTCCCATGTACGTAGTTCAGAGTTTCGAATTGAAATTTCTGAGTTTGGCATTGTACAAATAACTTTACGTATGTAGCAGAAGAAGCCCCATCGAAATTCTATATCCCCAACTGGACCGGATATGCGAGAGCCAGAAATATTTCCAAATCCATGTTTCTAGAAGTTTTCAGACCATTGGCATCGCCATCCGATGACTATGGTCAAGGTGTGGATAACTAGAAGCGAATCTAAAGAGCGTACAGTGATTGGATTTGGTTTACCTTGTGAATATGAAAATGTTACACCGTAGAATTTCCGTAAAACTCTGAGCTATGGATAATAACAGCTGGGCGCTCACTCCGTATAGAACTGTGATCACTTGATTCCTTTTTTATTTCGTTTTGATTTAGATTGCCAAAAGCATACGCCATTGCGGGAGTTTTTTCCAACTTTAGTCGGCAAAAACAAGTGAAAGGAAACTTAGGTGTAGTGTCGATTGGAATGGAATTACGATAACGATATCGTTGTAGCAAGACATGTATTCGAGAGATTTTTAAATTGGAACTGTCGCCAGAATGTTATGGGATCTTAGGTTTATAGATATGATTGCAAGTGAATTTTTGTTAATCTTGCATCCTTTGACTGCTAGTTGGTGTCCTTTGGAATTAATTTTGTAAACTTTCCTTAATCCAGTCAATGATGACATTACTATCTCTCACTGAAGATCTTGGAAAAGTGTCGGTAGAAACACCAATTTATACATACTGCCACTGGCTATGGTATGAGACTTCAGAGAGTGTAAACGAAGTGCATCACCTTAAGACAAACGCCCAATGTACACCCAAAAGCCGCTTAGATTGTGAATCAGTCCCAGAAGATTGCAAATTTTATGAAGTGGGATCGAACGCCGACAAGGGGATACAAAAGGCAACTTTTTTGATAGTCTGCGGTCCAGTGTGTTTCGATTTGGCAGAGACACTTATTGCTCCAAAAAAGGTTAAAGCGGTGGATTATTCGACAATCGTTGATGTGCTGACTAAACATTTTACCCCAACACCCTCTGAAATGGTTGCGTTCTTTAAATTTTTCAAGAGGGGTCAGCAGCTCAACGTTGCCAAATTATAGTATATTGCAGATCTTCGTCGATTGATCGCATGCTGCGGGATAGGCTAGTTTGTGGACTGAAGAACACCCACTTACAACAGAGTATGCTGGCAGAGAACAAAATAACACTACAGACAGTGCAGGGGAAGGCTGTGGCGGCGGAGGCAGCAGCCGAAACCCAACAAGAGATCTAAGTGAGTTCAACAGCTAAGTCACTCTGATAAATTCATTCGATTCGTGTTAAGAGTAAGAGAGACACGGGGGACGGTAAGTTTAAAGGTGGAAAATCGGACAGTTTACCGAGGTGTAATGGATGTGGCAACAGACATGCCAGAGTTGATTGCCCATTCAGGGCTGCGAAGTGTAATAGGTGCGGGAGAGTCGGGCATATTAAGAGAGTGTGCCAAGCAAAGCAGAGCGCGAGCAGCTCAAACCCCAAATACACTAAATTCAACAAGTAGCAGCAAGTAAATTCCATACAGCCGCTCTGGACCCCAAAGAAGGTTGCAACGAACGATCGGCTGTCAGTTCGAGGAGGACAGAGTGGATCGAGTTACACCATCATGTCCGAGTCAGAGGCAAACAGGATTTGGAAGCAAACTCGGCCAAAGATCATCGCAACAAATTTGACTTTGTTTGGTTACAGTAATAATCGCATTCCAATTTTAGGTCTCACCAATTTCGACATAGTTTACAACAAAAAGCGTTTATCAAATCTCCCGTTGTACATTGCTGCTGGTCACCGAACAAGTGTACTTGGTTGCAACTGGTTTGATTCGTTTGGAATTGTCGTTCAGGGTGTGTACAATCGTTTGACGCTAGAAGAATTGCTCGAGAAATATTTGTCACTTTTCGCAGAGGAGTTGGGCACGTACGTGGGGGAGGAGATTAAACTTACGCTCGACCCTACCGTGCGTCCTGTCAAGCTGCCAGTCAGAAAGGTTCCTTATGCTCAACGACAAGCAATCGAAGCTGAGATCAACAAACAAGTTCAACAGGGGATTCTAGAGCCAACTGAATATAACGACTGGCTGACACCTATTGTTCCGGTTGCTAAGTGTGATGGTTCAGTCTGCATTTGTGGGGACTGCATGTGCACTGTTAATAAGGCTCTTACGCCCTATTGTTTTCCAACACCGTCGATCACGGACATTTTGGCATCCATGCCAGCAGGCACTACGTTCGCTAAAATTGATTGAGTCATCAAAGGTCATCACGCTCATAACACACAAAGATGCGTACAAGGTGAGAAGGCTACCATTCGGAGTCTCCACTGCTCCGGGAATTTTTCAAATGCGAATTGAGCAACTACCGCGAGGGATACAGGGAGTAATCGTTTATTTTGATGTAATAGTTGTCATCGCTCAAACCTCATCAAAGTTAGTGGAAACATTGGAGGAACTTATTCGACGATTAAGCGATGTTGGGTTGCGCCTCCGAAAGGACAAGTGCAAGTTTGATTTGTCATCTACCTCTTTTCTCGGCTTTTACATCGATCATAGGGAGATCCGCTCGTCAGATGATAAGGTTCGGGTAATTCAAGAAACTCCCCGACCTGTGGACACAGAAATGCTCGCAGCTGTTTCTTGTTCAATTTTCACCATGCGTTCCTGAAGGATAAGGTAACCGTCGCTGAACCACTGCACAGGCTGCTAGACAAGAAGGCTGAGTGGAAGTAGAACTCGCAAAATGAAAAGACATTCAGTCGACTTAAGGCCTTACTGTGAGAAATTTCCAATCGCATTGGTCTACGACGCGTCGCCATACGGGATTGGTGTAGTACGAACACATGTTATGCTCAATGCTCAAGAGCGCCCAATCTCGCTCTACTCGCGTACGCACAGATCTATAAAGAGGCTTTGGCAATTATTGCGGGTGTGAAGAAGTTCCACAGTTTCCTGTATGGTAGACCGTTTTCGATCACTATGGATCATAAACAGCTTATTGGGTTATTTAACCCAGAAAAGCCAACTCCGTTCATACTTTCGCCAAGGATGCTCAGGTGGAGTGTTTTCTTGAATGGATACAACTTCAGAGTGCAACATCGACGTCGAAGGACAAAGTCCTCAAACAAGTTCTTCATTGGGCGTTAAGGGGATGACCGGGGCGCCAGTTAGACGAAAAATTCGAGCCATATATACAAGTCCAGAATGAGATCACGGTAAATAAGAACTGCTTATTGTTGGTTCCCGTCTTATAATTTCAGATGCCGCTCGGGGACATCTTCTGAAAACGCTGCATGCTGGTCTTCCGGGTGTAGTAAAGATGAAAGCTCAAAATCAAAATCATCAAAATCAAAATAACTGCGATGAGGTGCATAAGGTGTCAACAATCACGTAAAGAAAAGCCTAAAGCTGTTATTCATCCTTAGGAGGAGACATCTAAGCCAATGTCTCGCCTACATGTGGATTTCCTGGACCCTTTTCAGGGACAAACCTTTTTTGTACTTGTCGACTCATACTCCAAATGGGTTGAGGTGAAAACTGTGTCATCAACCAGCCCACAGTGTGCAATTAATAGTTTGCGATTCATCCTTGCAACTCATGGGTTACCCGACTCTACCGTCTTCGACAATGGAACGGCCTTCACTTCGGATGAATTTGGCGCATTCTGCAGAAGAAACCTGATATCTCAGATTCTAACAGCGCCTTTTCATCCAGCGAGTAATGGCCAAGCTGAAAGGATGATTCGAACAACGAAGAAGTACCTAAAGCGCAACCCGGTGGGCAGCCTATAACTTCGACTGGCAAGATGAGAAGAGTTCCCCAACAACTTCTGCAACACAACTTAATGTCAACGAACCAGTGTGGGCGAGGAATTACTCCAGTGGACCTATGCGGATTCCCGTCGTAGTGACAATAGAAGAGGGTAAAACAATCCGTAGGCACTGAGTTCAGCCTCGCTCTAGGAACCAAAACAACAGGGCAGAGACCTCTGAAGAAGAGCGAGAAGGTACAGTAGCTTTCCCGCTTCACCAAGAGTAGCCAGAGGAAACAACAAAATCGCCAATTCAACATGAGCAACCAATACCAGAAACAGGAACACTACTTCAAGCCCTTTCCCTTCACTACACGCCGAAAAACTTAACCTCGTTGAGATCTAACACTTTTCTTCTTTTGCTGTAACCTTCAACACGTATCGTTGAATTAAATTTCATTTTCTTGTATGAATTTCTATTTTAGTTGTATATTGAATTATATTTGCGATATCATGAACAATGTGCTTAAAAATATTGTGCGAAGTTTGCAGGCACAGCTTTACAAATTCTTAGAAACTACTTGCACATGCGGATCAAATAGCTCTTTGTGAGGCATTTGCCAGCAGAGAGACGCGGTTAAGTCTGGTGGTAAACGAGGAAAAATCGAAGTAATGCGCAATGCAGACAAGATACACAACATCGACAATTTGGGCAAAAACGTCAAAATGGGAAAATTCAGCTTCGACGTACAAATTATTTTTTTTTTTGAGAAGAAATTCTTCCCAATCACCTTTTTTTGTGACCCAGAAGGCAATTGAATAGTAGAGCCTTCTTCTTCTTATACTTTTATTAACCCTTTCCTCGTTGTACGAACTTATGCGTAACGAATTTCCCATTTTTACTGCATTGCTGCTGCTCCGCTTATGGGGTTAGCTAATGTCGCAGACCGCAGAACGCGTCTACATAATGCTCGGTCCTGGATCGCTTCAGTGGTAAGCCGCAGGCGTTGTTGCGCATTTGCCATCTGAGAAATCCAGGAATTCTTTTTCCGACCTCGTTTTCTTACAGTTGGAGTGACCGTAGTTGATAGTGCCGTTTTAACCGGATTTTCCGCAGATCTTCTTTGAACGTGGCAATACCAGCTTATTCTATTCGCCTCAAGCTGTTCGGTTACCTTCTTCCTCTTATACTTCCTCTTATACGCGTAGATCTAATACAATCGCGTTTAGTGACTCCACTAGACATCCTTAACATTTTCATTTCCGCTGCCGTCATTTTGTTTTTAAACGCTTCGTACATTGTCCAGCACTGTGAACCGTATATAAGAGCTGGTCTAACAACCGTGGTGTAGAGTTTCCCCTTTAATTTAAGTGGAAATTTTCGGTCGCAAAAGAATTTGCGAATCCCGAATTTTCCCGCCATTTCATCCATCCCACACTCACTCTGTGGTTTACGTCATCGTCACATTTCGCTTCCATGTTAACGATTGATCCTAAGTACTTAAAAATAGTGTTTTTCGGAAGAACTATTCCGTCTAACATTATATCCGGAACAGGTCGCAACGGATGAGCAAATGGGCACGTCAAATGCTCCGTCTTTGAACGACTTATTTTAAACCCGTTTCTCTCCATGAATCTAAGGCGTTCTTCAAATCTTCGACGTTATCGCTAAGTACCACTGCGTCGTCAGCAAAGAGAATTGGCCTTACATTTGCTTCGCACATGCGGTCTTTTAAAAGATAGTCGAATACTACGTTAAAGAGGAAAGGGCTAAGTACGAGTACGCTTCCTTGGTGCACTCCGACATTAACTGGAAATTCTCTCGTTAGTCCAGCAGAGCTTTTAACCGCAGTTTTCACGTTTCCGTACATGTCTTGTATTATTCTAACATACGTTTCCGGTACGTTTTGAGACCTCAGCGCGGCCCATATGAGATCCCTAGGCACTCGATCGAATGCTTTCTCGAGGTCGATAAATACCATGTGTAAATCCTTAGACGAATCTCGGTGCTTTTCCATTATCATCCATCCAGTAAGCGACCGTCTGCGTTTTTGATGTATTTTGGCGAGGTTATTTCCATTGAATTTTTTCTCCTCTGTGCAGCGAGCCTAAAAATATTTGGCATTTTAGTACTGTACGACGTTTGAACTTCTTGGATAGCTTGTCTTCTATCCGCCGATCGTGAGGATATTTGTTCCAACTCCTGGTACAGGTTTTCCGCTTCTGCCGCTCGAGTTCGAGCCAGGACTTTCTTTGCGATCTTTTTAAGATGCTCGTATTCAAGAGCCAGTCGAGCTTTTTCGATATCGTCGCTCCGATCGCATTTTGTCCACGCTTGGAATGCACTCTTCTTGTCGGCCACAGCTCGTCTGGTTTCGTCATTCCACCACCATGTTTCTTTGCCGACGTGATGGTATTTCGATATAATCCCCAGATGGGACTTTGCGAGTGTTATGTGCATGCTGTTCCACATTTCTTGCGGGCTAATTTAGTCTGCGATACCGTTTATATTGTGAAGTACTTCTTTAGCCAGTGCGATAAATCTTGCGCTTCGTTCCTTCGATAGATTATACCACCGGATTTTTGGCTTTCCAAACGATGCCCGTGTTTTCGGTGGTTCCGCTGTGAAAAATTCTGTAATGAGCAGACGGTGTTGGCTTACTAGCGATTCTCCAAGTATTACTTTGCAGTCCTTAACACGGTTTCTCATCGACATTTTGCAGAGGTGATAATCTATTTGCGTTTCGTGGCCTCCGCTGCTATAGGTGATAAGATGTCGTTGATGTTTAATAAACATTGTATTTAAGACGGTTAAGCCATAAGCCCTACATGCTACAAGGATGTCTTCGCCAGCTGAATTTCTGGTTCCAAAGCCTTTACCGCCGTGGCAGTCCTCATAATCAACATTTGTTTCTCCGACGTGGCCATTTAAATCTCCGCCTACGAAGAGCATCTCATCGATAGGTATATTTCTAAGCAAATTACAGAACTCTGACAAAAATGTATCTCTTTCCGATTGGTCGCATCCATTTTGTGGAGCGTACGCGCTAACAATGTTCAACGTTTCATTGCGTATGACGAGTTTAACACTCATCAAGCGGTCGCTTATTTTCAATATACCAACGATGTTTTTTAGAAGATCCGCCGCAACAACGATTCCAACACCGTTTCGTCCATTGACCGTTCCATGGTAGAACATCTTAAATTCCTTAGTTTTTAAATCTAGAAAACGCGCTTTATTTCCTGTATTACACCACTTCGTTTCGTGTACGCACAGGATTTGTAGAGTTCTGCGACGCATAATCGCTTCCAGTTCTCAACTTTTTGAGGTCATCGATCCGACGTTCCAACTTGCAAACCGAAGTTTATGAAAATACGAGTATTTTGGAAACTTCATTTTGCCCGCCCCCGGAATCCGTCGGGCTCTGACACAAGCACTTCTGCTTGCTCTGGGATCACCCGAGTGCGTTGCAATCGTGGTGCCCAGCGGGGTAGTGCTATTAATTGCGATCATTTCCATGAAGTGTATCTAAAGTTTGAGTGGTTTGACACTTGTATGCTCATTTCGAATTGATTGACTGTTCTTTTACCCCACCGGTAGTCTCCAGACGTGGGAACCCACTGATTGTATACAAACTTGTGGGAAAGTTTTAAGGTGTTAAAGTGTCACAGGCTCATTTTTGGTGTCATAGTTGCCTGTATATGATTGGTGTCCCATTTAGTCGCCTCTTACGACAAGCTGGGACGCACTGCGGCACTATTCTTTATCCGATGCCGCACGAAAGCAATTGAATAGTAGAGCCATCTCTCGGAAAACTACAATAGCGCTCTATAAATCACTTATCGTCCAAGTCTCATTCCATAGGGATAAGGCATGAACTTATCCATTAAAAAAGTGATCTACAACGCTGTCGGTATAGACGGAGATTGAAGAACGACATGGTTCTACCTAGAAAAACTGGATGCGGCTACAATGCTGGTACCACTTGTTTGTTACAAAATAAATGAGCAACACTGTTTGAGAGTGAAATTACCTATAAGGTACCCTCCATCCCATGCCCATTTCCAAGTGAAATAGTAAATAATAAACTTAACTGCACACGTAACTCATAATTAAATTTCTCTACAACGCAACTTTACATAGTTATTGACTAATAAAACATACATACGCCATACAAACCGAATACACCAAAATTCAATTAAGTTTATTGCCGATTGCTCGCAGCCAATCAGCTTCAATTAAAATTAAATTTCGGTCAATTGAATTGATGCTGACTATTCTGGATATATTTACACCCGTCGCCGTCGGGTCGATTGCATATGTGTATCCATTGCCCAGAGCAAACCACCCAACATCCTGTCCAATACGAGTATGTATATCCGTTCAACGCAGCAAAAACGTAGCACGGTATTTAAATAGATTGTCATCGTGAACTCACAGTCCATTAGGTAACGTACCAATATAAATAAAATTAAGCTGAAACTGTAGAAATACGAGTAATTCGATTCGTAAATCAATCGTCACACCCGAAAAACATTTCATAGTGCAGGGCAACCCAAATAGACTTGAATACTAAAAATAGGAAACTAAATGCGGTATCCACATCATAAGCCGGCATAGTCCATTTACCCTTTGAAACATTACAATTCTAATTAACAGAAAAATGCCTTGTATTTGTAACCCTATCCGTCCTCTAATGTGTTTAAAATTTAACTTTGTTATCGTCCACGGCAGCCCGACCTGGGTAAATTACTTTAGTTAATATTTATTGTGGCCAGGGATCCAGGATCATGGAATAATATGAAATATTCAATCCAGAAGCATGCATTTGCACCTACTGACATGTGAATTTTAAGAGTTGGTTCTCCATTTCACAGAACCGGATATTAGTCATTAACACTGGTCACACTGGTCAGCATTATGCAGTTATCCTGCAACTAAATTGAAGTTTCACTAACCAAAAAAATGTTTCACCTACCGTCGTCGTAGCCATTCAGTCTTACTTTGACAATAAGTCCTTGAAAGGCTTCGCCAAAAGCCCAATAGTACTCGTAGTCTGTGGACAGGGGGCCAACGGCCTCATAAATCATTTTCACAACGGTTTCAGTGTGCGACGACCGTGCTCGAAATAATTATGTTGAATAATTAAATTTTATCCTCCCATGCATATAGAGGAAAGCAAATGAATTGCTCCCACCTGGGCTGCAGGTGAAACTTTTGGTCAACAGAATGGTGCGGCGGTGATATCCTTTTTAGACGAAATAATTATCTCATCCTTGTTAGTTATGGGTTATCCGTAGCAGGGGGAAATTAGAATTGCAATTGGAAATAATGATTTAAAATATCATGAGAGAATTAGGACATGGGATATGGGAATCGATGTCCTTTTATATAGGTAGAGTGAAGTGATGAGTGTGTAGAAGTTTTGGTGTTTAATCATTTAAACAGACGACAGTTTGCAGGATTATACTCGTACATTTGAGTTAGTTTTTTTTTTATGCCACAGCTCAGGGAAAATTCCATGAGTTGAGGCTTAGCAAACTGGGTTGTTGAAATGTATGTATTTAACGATATATGGGTTAGAATAGGGCTGCTCTTTTTTGGTTTGGCCAGCTGCCCCTAGTTCCGCTCTAAATTGTTTGAGTTTGAGTTTTAGTTATACTAGGTGGGGTGAAAAGTAACCTCCTTTACCGCCAAAATGCGCTGCTACTGCAAGAAAGGTTATGGTGCCTTGAAGTCCGTTCATATTTAGGCAGACATGCCAAATTTCAGTGCGATACTGTCTTAAGTTTTGTTTTGACAGCTGAATGTTGTTGACGTGTTTGGCATCATGTTGAGTATGGACAAAAACGATTTTCATTCTCACATAAAACATTATTTTTTGAGAGGCAAAACGGAGCAGAAAACAAAAGAAAAGTTGTATAAATATTATGGGGCTAATGCTCCATCAGATTACACCGTTAAATATTGGTTTCGAGAGTTTCATAGTGGCCGCAACTCCACTACCGATCAAGTCCGCAGCGGCAGGCCCTCCGATGCGGTTACAGAGGACAATGTCAAAAAAAATACATGAAATGGTGTTGGCTGACCGGAAAGTGAAGGTGCGCGAGCTAGCAGATACCACAAAGATTAATACTGAGCGCACACGCCATATTTTGGGCAATATTCTGCATATGAACAAGTTATCCTGCCGCTGGGTGGCGAGCATGCTCACTCCTGACCAAAAACACGAACGCGAAAGCACTTTGAAAGAGTGTTTGGACTTGCTGATGCGGAATCGGGCATACTTCTGGCGTCGATTCGTAACTATTGATGAAACCTGGATCCACTATTACACACCAGAGATTGAAGCTGGAACGAGTGCTCCGAAGCGGCCGAGGGAGGCTCAATGGGTCGGAAAGGTTATGGCGTCGGTTTTCTGGAATTGTCATGGCATACTCTTCGTGGACTACCTTGAAAAAGGAAAAACCATCAACAGCGAGTATTACGAGTACTGTGCATTAATGGAGCGATTGAAGGCCGAAATCGCTGCAAAACAGCCTCACATGAAGCGAAAAAAAATTTTGTTTTTGCAAGACAATGCGCCGGCGCATAAGAGCATCGCAACCACGGCTAAAATCAATGACTTACGGCTCCAATTGCTGTCGCATCCACCGTATTTGCCCGATTTGGCTCCCTCGGACTATTATCTCTTCTCAAACCTCAAAAGATGGCTCATCAATAAAAAATTCAGCTCACGCGAGGAAATCATCGAAGCCACGGAGGAGTATTTTGGAGACCTTCCGGAAAATTACTTTTCGGACGGGATCAAGAAGTTGCAAAATCGCTGGAATCAGTGTATCAAGCTAAAAGGGGACTATATTGAATAAAAAAAAAACATTTAAACAAAAATTGTTTTCATGCCCACGGAGGTTACTTTTCACCCCACCTAGTACTTTAGGTTTTCAAACAGGTTTAGGTTTTAAACAGGGTGGATTTTTGTCTGAACCTACTTGTGTTAACCATTTGCAGATGTGCACACCTAAATAGTGCGATCTGTTTCCATAAAAGTGCTACTTGGGGGAAAGCCTTATTTGCTGTAATTTTTTCTTCAACATAAATTTACCTGCAAATCTTACCATGACCTAGCTATCCAAAGTAGTGAACTTCTGACTTTCTAAAACAGTTAGCGTTTCTGCATAAGCCATGCAGTTCGTTATTCTGTCATTTCCGTTTGTTCAAATGTGACAATCGAGTCTTCTTTTTCGAACCATACAGTTCGCCAAGGTGAAGGTCACAGACGCCACAGTTCGGGGTAGATCTGGGTCTCAATCGACAATCATCTCTAGCATGCTCGTTTCTTTACAAGCTGCCTCCAGTTTCGCAAGCTAAGTTGGCTGACGTCCCCGTTCACTTGAGTCAGTGTCTTTCTTTACCGCGCTATCGATCCGCTCTACATGACCCAGCCATCTCAGTCATTGGATCTTCACTCGTAGTCGATGTCGCTGTACCATATACTTCGTCGTTGCATGTCCACCTCCACTCACCGTCAATGCAGAAGGGACCGAAGATCAGTCGAAGAATTTTGCTCTCAAAGCAGCCAGGAGCACCCTTATCCATTTTTGATAATGTCCATGCTTCTGCGCAACAGAGCGGAACTGGGATTATTAAGGTCTTATATAGGTAACTTTTGTTGTTCGAGAGGACTTTGCTAGTCAATTGCCTTCTTAGCCCAAAAAAGCAGCGATTGGCAATCTGAAGCTCATGGGTTTTCTACAAGATCTGCCGTAGTGTGAACATTTGGTTGATGGTCGACTTTCCTGACCTTGGTATTTTAAAGATGAGTCAATTCATTGCCTTAAAGAACTGGGCAGTTAGTTCATCTGCTCCAGCAGCTTCATTAGACTTAAACTTAGATATTGCTATCTTTACTTTATCTCAATTTCTTTGACCGCGCGCTTCTCATACTCCTTCTTTTTCCTCCCGAGAAACCGATGTTCGTCTCTTTTCTTCTCCTCGTAGAGCTCGTAATCAGCTTAAGTCCTTCTATGCGGCGCCGCTTTGTATGTGTCTTGCTAAATTGCATGTGCTTGCCGGGACTCGTCGTCAAACGCGGGGTTTCGTTGTGGTGGTCAAATAACACCCAAGACATCCGACGCGGCATCTTTGGTGGGTTTTTGACCTCTTTAGAGATTGAGAGTGACTCGACCGGAAAAGCACAACTATTTTATGGTCCGAATCGATGTCGTCGGAACGTTCAGACAACCATAAAACTATAGGAGTGTCTTGGGTTAATCGCCTTTTTTAGTCTTAGGAACTGAGTCTTTGTTATTCTGTCCTTTCTTTGTATAGTTTTTATCTCTTTCTTTTTTTTACCGCTAGATGGGCTGCTTAAATAATCTGCAAAAATAAATCATCCCGATGGCGGTACCTACTAACATCATTTATGTAGAAAGTATTGCTTCCTTTTCCCTTTAAGCATGAAATATTCCTCTCGTTTCGATTTGTCACAGATAAGCTTTCTTCCTTAATAAAAACCGCCTCCTACGCCTCTTCTTGATTCTTTACACCCGTTGGTATTCTTAATTAAACTAGAGAATCGTTGAAGTAGTCTGGTAAAACCCAGCGCTTCAGATGCGGCAATTCTAATACCCAACTGACAATGTTATAACTGGTGTTGCGTGATTTTGGGATAATCAATCAGAAAAGTCTCCGACAATCCCTTACGTTTACAGCAGTCTTAGTATTTTGACGTCCCCGTTTGCACCTTGGTTACTGGTCCGATTTGATGTTGAATTTTCGATCGTATGTTGAACCCAATATGTTCAATCTGGTGCCGATCTTTTGATGAAACTGTATATGCGGAAACAATTTTTATTTAGTTTCGAAGTAATAATACTTCTTGAGAGATGTCTAATTTTAAAGTTTCTTTCCTGAATCTTCTGATGTGCTGGGTTTCACTCGTTCACCACAACGAAACCCCTGGTTCGATGATGAATGCCGGCAAGCACATGCAGCTAAGCAAGATGCATATAACGCGGCGCTGCTTAGAAAGACCAGAGCTGCTCATGAGCTCTATGAGCGGAAAAGGAGAGACGAGCACCGGCTTTTCAGGAGGAAGAAGAAAGAGCACGAGAAGCGCGCGATCGAGAAAATTGAGAGATGCTACTCCAGGAATGAGGTTCGGAAGTCTTACCAAAAGGTAAAAGTAACATGCCACGGAAACAAGCCCCGAACCGAAGCCGGAGATGAACAAGGGGAACATCGTAGTAGAATCGCAGTCAATGCTGAGGATTTGGAAAGACCATTTCTGCAGACTGTATAACGGCGATGACGGACCAAATACAGCTGTCAGGCAGAATCAACCTTTCAACCTGGACCCGACCTGGATGAAGTGAAGGTAGGTATATCGAAACTTAAGTCCAACAAAGCTGCTGGAGCGGATGGCCTGACTGCCGAGCTCTTCAAAGCTGCAGGCGATGACTTAGTAAGGAGCATACACCAACTCATTTGTAAAATATGGTCGGACGAAAGTATGCTCCATGAATGGAACCTCAGCATTGTTTGTCCAATTCTCAAGAAAGGAGACCCTCTGAACTGCGCCAACTACAGAGGCATCAATCTCCTTAACATCGCATATAAGATCTTATCCGCCGTATTGTGTGAACGCCTGAAGCCCTTCGTCAACAACCTGATAGGTCCATATCAGTGTGGCTTCATGTCAGGAAAGTCCACCATCGACCAGATATTCACACTACGGCAGATTTTGGAGAAGACCCATGAGCTTCAGATCGATACCCACCACCTATTCATCGATTTTAAGGCCGCGTATGACAGCATCTATAGAGACGAGCTATATAGAGCAATGTCTAGTTTTGGCGTCCCTGCCAAACTCGTCCGTCTGTGCAGGGTGACGATGGAGAATGCACGCTGCTCCATCAAGGTCGGTAAAGATCTCAACGAGACCTTTGATGTCCAGAAAGGATTTAGACAAGGCAATGCGCTGTCATGCGATTTTTTCAACATCGTACTTGAAAGAATAGTGCAAACACAAGAGGCACTATCTTTCAAAAGTCCAACTACTCGCATACGCCGACGATATTGACATAATCGGGAGAAAGCAGCGTGATGTCAGTGGCGCTTTCGCGAGTATTGAGACGGGCAAGACCAAGTATATGCTGTCAAGCAAAAAGGAGAACCAACACCGATGTCTCGGACAGAACGTCACCCTCGACAGATATAACTTTGAGGTAGTTCAGGACTTTGTCTACCTAGGCTCCGCTATAAATACAGAAAACGACACCAGCGCTGAGATCAAGCGAAGAATAACTCTTGCCAACCGCTGTTTCTTTGGGCTAAGAAGGCAATTGACTAGCAAAGTCCTCTCGAACAACAAAAGTTACGCAATAGATACGAGTATAAGACCTTAATAATCCCGGTCCTGCTCTATGGCGCAGAGGCATGGATATTATCAAAAATGGATGAGGGTGTTCTTGGTTGCATCGAGAGAAAAATCCTTCGGGCGATCTTCGGTCCCGTCTGCATTGACGGTGAGTGGAGGAGGAGATACAACGACGAACTGTAAGGACTGTCCAGCGACATGGACAGTCAGTAGAGTGAAGATCCAAAGACTGAGATGGCTGCGTCATGTAGAACGCATGGACATCAATACTCCGGTCCGAAAAGTCTTCGAATCCGCTCCCGAGGGACAGCGCAATGTAGGAAGGCAAAGACTCAGGTGGCGCACGCAAGTGGAAGAGGACCTCAGCCAACATAGCGTGCGAAACTGAAGGTAGCTAGCCAGGGATCGAGCTGGCTGGAGAAGCTTGTTGACTGAGGACCAGGTCCACCCCGGCCTGTAGCGCCACCTAAAGGAAGTAAGTTCCTAAATCTTCCTTTTCTTTTCGACAGGTCCACATCAAAATAAATACTCTTTCTGCTCTTTCCTTGTCAGACCAATCTTACTTCATTTATAACTATTGGATAGCAATTCTAGCGCTCATACCAGTAGCCTTTAAATGTACGTTGTAGGTTCGTAGCCAGCGGAAGTCACTATTGTATGATCTTTTATTACATTTTCAAGCAGCTATCAACAGGATAGTTCTAAACCTGGGAAGCCAAAACCGGGCGGGTCGTTAGTTTGTTGCAAGGTCCATCGTCAACATTGATGCTTTAACATCCTGTCTAGATACAGTAAAGTCCTTATATTACCTGACTTTCGAGTACACTAGAGAGCCCCAAATACGCTTATTTACCTTCGAACAGTCTTTCCGCTCACTCTTTTTTGTTCTTACTGTCATTTTGGGAATAGAAAGATGAAACTTACTCCAGAGGTCTCTTTATAGCTAGAAAATTACTATGCCAGTTCGACATTGCTTACCATCATAGGTAGTGGCGTTGGTAACATAATTTTTGTGCTTTTCACTGTTGGATGAGATTTGAGCTCGGATTTTCTTGCGAGGTAGGTGTCGAACTTAAACTCAGATGCAGTTTCAAAACTTACAACAAGGCAAAATAGTACCGATTCTGGAAAAAGCCTTAGATTCAATAAAAAGCGTAAATACCTGACGTGAATAGGCATTTCATCAATGCCATGGACTTGTTTTCACTTCTGACTCTGGTAAGTAGAATTTTGATGTAATCTTCCCTATGGGCTCCTCGAATCATCATATCATTTCAATTTCTCCCAGATGAACCAAACCGATGCCAATTGAAAAAGAAAATTAGAGGGGGCAATCTTCCTATTGAACTTCAACTGGTCATTGTGTTTCCTCAATAACAACATCCATAGAAATAATTCTTTTTGAAATGACATACCACATCAAAACACCGAATCAAAACAAACTACTCGACCTGCCAAGATGAAGTCAGCAGCTTACTGTGCGCTTCTATGATACATTTTATCTGTCTCCACTTAAGCTTGAGAGCATAAAACATGATATAGGACGAATCTACTTTCGTACTCGTGTGGTCGCCGAACACAAGAAGATGGGCTAGAAGATAATTCTTCTAAGCTGGCAAAGTAATTCTCATCAGTTCTTCTCCCACGACTCTAACCGTCGAGGATGAAAAGTAAGTAGTTATCAAACTAATTCTTTAAAAATATAAATTTTCATCTCGAAGACTCATTTCATTAACGTCGCTTCTTTCCAAGATCATGAAAACACTGATAAGCCGTCAGCTCATGAAATTTTTCAGGACACGAAAACAATTCTATGTCCGGCAGTACAGTTTTCGTAGCAACTGGTCCACTGGCGATTTGATGGCATATCATAACGTTCACCTAGGTTAGGTAGGTTAGGTTTAGGTAGCTGTTGAAAAAACCAACCCACTTAGGCCTATTGGCCAATTGTGATGCCACGTGATCCTCCAGAAACCATTTGGAGCTCTTGATAAAGCGTAGGACACTTTTAATATCGGTGTTGCTTAAGTCACTTAAGTCTTGTGGAAGAAGGCCCCTTGGTGGAGATTTCTTCTTCGGGAGAGAGCTGGACATGTACAGAGGAGTTGAGGGATTGTCTCCTCCTCCTCCTCGTCCATGCAACTTCTGCAAATTCGTTAACATGCCAAGCCTTCTTGCAGTGATGACACCAATAATGGCGCTAAGATGTTTTCTGTTTAGAATAATACGAGTATAACTCCCTGAGTGATTCAGATCTAGCTTTGGCCAGATTTGTTTGGTCGCTAAACATATCGATCCAACCCTCCATCTATGGTTTGTTCTTCTATTAGCATCCAGCTTTAATTCTTGTTTGCACGCAGCGATAGGTATATCTATGTTTTCCATGTGATAGGTATAGTGGTTCCAATTTTGGCAAGTTCATCGGTCCTGCAATTCCCTGGAATGTCTCTATGTCCCGACACCCAACAATGGTGAATGTTAAACTGCTCCGCCATCTCCACTGGAGATGATCGGCAGTCCACGACTGTTCTTGAATTTAGAGAGTATGAGTCCAGGGATTTGATAGCGGCCTGACTATCGGAAATGATGCGGATATCCATTGCAGGTATAACATTTTCCTTCAGCCAGAATAGGGGCTTCCTTGATTGCCAGAAGCCTACAGTGGTTGGGGGGGCGGAAGGAGAAGCTAATGTTAAGCTTTTCGGCAAAAACATCACCACCAACCCCACTTTGAACCGTCGGTGTAGGATTGATTTGAATTGTCATCCAGGAAGGCATTTTCCTTCCCACAAGGATCTGGAGGGAATACTTACGTGGAAGCTCTTATCAAACCATTGTTAGGGTGTGGTGTAGTCGATGTTTTCTGGTAGAATTCCTAATGTATTAAGAATGTTTGCATGGCCAAAATGTTTATTTGCCCACTGTGAAGTCGCCTTAAGACGGAAAGCTGCGTTAGCGGCTACTTATCTACTTTAAGTGTCGAGGGGTGTCAGGTGAAACAGAGTGTGCAGAGCCGCTGAGGGAGTAGTGCGTAGGGCTCCGCTTATTTCCAGACAAGCTGTTGTTTGGGCTTTACTTCGTTTCATGCAGTTTACTGCTTTGTCTAAGGCCGTCCACGTTCACCTAGCTGGCGAGATAATTGCACTTGCTGTAGGAAATAGGTTCCTTGTCGAGCACGATCGAAGTATCTCTTCTTAAATGGATTAGAAATTACCCTTTAAGTTGTCTTGGTCGGTTTCAAGTCTGATATACAGAAAACAAACCATGCTGACGTACCACAGGGATCTATTCTATTTCCTACACTCTTTTTAATTTTCAATAATAGTCTCTTGCTTGCTATTTCTAATCTAGTACGAGTATGTTCCTTTGCTAATGGCAAAGGGATGCCTGCTTTCAACTGGGCTATCAGCATGTGTTCAGCTCTTACAATTCCAATATTATCAAAATAGCTTTTATATTATAGAAACCACCAACCGAGTAGATTATGATACTTCCACAACACAATACTCTCTGCTGTCGTTGAAGCCAGGTTACGGCCATTATCTATGAAAGGATTAGGTCCCACTGATTTTTTACTAGCTAAATGGAAGTCAAGAACTTGTGCTTAAATTTAAAGGTGAAGCCGACATTATTCAGTCAACTTGAAATGCTTCTTACCTTACCTGGTTCCACTTTGATTTTACCACCAGGGCTCCATCAAATTGGCAATAACTGGTGATCGTGTTGTGCTTAGTGGTTTTGGTTTTCAGAATCCATGGCTCACTCAATTTCTTGAACTAATTCAGAATTAGGGTTCCTACTAGACCTAGACCTTTTGAGGACAGTTTTCTCAAACCCGCTCGAGAGTCTTTAAAGAAACCATCATGAAATAAATTGCATGACTGAATCTAAGTTTTGCAACTTAGATATAGTATACGAGTATGCTGCAAGTAGAACTCAAAATAAAAACCACAAAAATATAGTAATTTAATTTTTTTTTTTTTTTTTGAACAATTTGAATCAGTTATCAAGGCTTTAAGCTGTCCTTTTGCCCGTTTACCAACCAGCAGCGTACCTCAATGGAGCTGGGTAAGAGAATGGAGCTGAGTAGGTGTATGGAGCTGAGTAGGTATAAGGGGCAACGCCGGAGTAGGGCAAAAGATTTGGTGAAGCAATAGTCCATGGGTTAGCAGCATACGAGTGCACCAATGGTGTGTGAACAGCCTTCACAATTGGAGCAGCAGCATAGGTCTTTACGACTGGAGCAACAATTGGTTCGACAACATGACCCGAGTTATGGACAATTGTTGAACTTTGGTGGGATACAGCTGATGGTAGAGTTTTGACAATAGCACCAACTTTTTCAAGGGAGTGCTCCCGAACAATTGGTGTTTCAAGTACCACCGACGATTCCAAACCCAAATGACCAGGACGAGCAACAGCTACAGCAAGGAGAGCAGACAATACCACCTGAAAGGAGAAGAGTCTTAATTGGAATACTTATCCGGGAAAGTATCTATGATTTTCTTACCAACTTGAACATTTTGATTTTTAGTTTTTTCTTTCTGTTAAGGAGGTCTGTATTGACTGACTGACAAATTGCTTGTGAATAATTTGACGTTGAATGGTGCCACCTTTTATATTGAAACCTTAATGAGCACTTTCTTAAGTATCTATGAATGTCATTTAGATAAATTTCCAGTTTGTTTTAGAATTATACAAAGGAAGGGGCTAACAACTGCGCACCGTACTAATTACGCCTGGAGGGTCAATAACAAGAAATCTACAGTTGTGTCAATTTTGGGTGCGAAAACTTTTTTAGTGTCATTAAGACTCTCATCTAATGAAAGTTGTAGCATTGCGGAAGAGAACAGGTTTCTTGTCAGCTGTGGTTGTAAAAACCAAAACACTAAACATAAACCGCTTTGGACTGATAAAATATTATGAACCTTGACCATCGATTAAGGACAGAAACCGAATTATAAAACACGAGGACTGCCTTATTTTCCGAGGAACAAGGTTCTCTGTTTGGAAATATCATATTTAGCAACATGTTATAATACTGGATGGTGAGAAGGAAACAAAAAGATGCAGGAATAGAATTGGAGTTGTTTGCGGTACTACCACCAGCTGAGCACGGTGCGAAGGCTGAGTTCCGGATAGAGATCGAAAAATTTTGACTACTAAGCAATGACAAGGTCGATGTCACCTTAAAGCTCGTAAGGCTGACAAAAATACTTATCCTACCCCCGCATGTGGGTGCCAGCTGGAAATAACCATTACAGCTGTCATGCGCTATTGTAAGACAATGAAAAACTAGTGCCAGAGGACAAGACGGCGGAGTTCCTAAGCTTCTGAACAGTTGAAACTATGCATCTTGCCCTGACTATCGGATATGGTATATGATTTACGTGACGTGCATAATATATAATGCACGGCTGAGTTAAGCCTGTCTCTAACGAGCTTCTTCAGAGGCACAGGTGAGGTCTTTTGTATTCAAGCCTTGCAGTATTATACCGGCAATGCCGGGGCAAGAAGCTTGTGGGACCAAATACATAAGATGAACAGACAAAATAAAAAGAACACAAAAGCAACTCAGCCACACAACTGACCTGACAGCACAACAGAACCTGGAACCAGCCACAGACTCGGATTCTTCCACCAAGTCGACAAACAGAGACGAGTTGCTAGCACACTTCTTCCTTTCAGGCAACCACAAGATGGGTTCCGAGACCGAAGAAGTCCTTCTAGACTTGGATTCATGAAACGGGCCAGAAGCAAAAGTTAAACCACACTTGCTACACGCAAAAGAAATTACGAACAGTTTCTGAGTAAGAGGATGAAAAAGTGTCTCAGCGTTCTCTACAAGATCAGAGCACGATCCGAAAACACAAGGAAAATGTAAAAACTGCAGAGCATGATATGTCTAACATCAAAGAAACAAGGAGAACTATGGTGAATCCCCAGGATTAAAATGAAACGAAAGCAGTACAGGTTGACAAGCCCACATCTGAAGGTCATAGAACTTAACAAGCTGAGCTCAATATGTAATCAATCTCGGGATTTCCTCCAAGGGAGGCAGTTCAAAGCGGAAAAAACACTCGACTAGCTCCGATAGAGTGCACTCTACTGAAGCTGCAGGAAACCATCGTCGATCTTTAAAGCCCGGATGGAAAAATTGGCACAAACTCGGGAATACATACTACATACCAGAGCTGTAAAAGAATGCAATCATTTTATCATTTAACCTCAAAGACTTCAAGGACTTCACTTACTTCAAGTGAATGCAATGAATGCTAATGACCTCAAGGTGACTTCAAAATATTTGCATTCATTTTGGCTTCAACATTATGATTGCAAAAAATGGTTGCTAAATCATGACTTCAAAATGAATGGTGATTTATTTTTTTTAAGTTGAAGTCATTATTGAAGAAGCGACTTCAATGAATGCATTCCGCAATGATTGCATTCTTTTACAGCCCTGCTACATACATATGTACTTGGTGGACAATGTCGAAACCACTTGCACTTCGACTTAGCAGGCTGTTAGAAAAGGGTTAGGGTTGTTGATTGTTGATTCTAGATCGTTGTCCTTTTATATCTTGATTCAACGCTCGATATCGAACAGGCTGGTTTAAGTACTAGATCCTCCTCCATCGATCACATCTGTATTTTGCGTACCATTTTTAAACAATGCTTATAAAAGTCAGTGTTTCGATATCGATGAGTCTTCTTTGAGGACTGGACTTTTTTTTACACATCAGGCTGATGAGAACTTAGGGCGGACACTCACAGGCACAGACAACTGATCATACTTAAATTCTACGCTCGAGGCCAGAAGAAAAAAAAGTCAGTGTATACGTCTGGTCCAGATACAATAAGAAAAGTCATTCTAATCTGCAGTTATGCTCACATAAAACCCAACTGCTAACTGAAGCTCTTATCGAGGACACAGTCTATTCCAACGAATGCTGCTGGTTACTTACTTAAAGTGGCAACACATTCCGGGGTGGACATGTGCTTAGCCAACAAGCAACTACAGCCAGCTCGATCTTTCGATAGCTGCTTTCATTTCGCACGCTAAGTTGGCTGAGGTCCCCTTTAACTTGCGTGCGCCACATTAGTCACGAGCTTCCTCTACTGCGCTGTTCCTTGGGGGCGGTTTCGATTACTTTTCCGACCGAAGCGTTGTGTTTGTTCGTCGTTGTGTCTTCTCCTCCGCTTACCGTGTGTGTAGACGAAACCGAAATTCACTGAAGAACAGGACTGGGATTATTATGGTCTTATATAGGATAACTTTTGTTGTTCGAGGGAGGGCTTTGCTAGTCAATTGCCTTCTTATTCCATAGAAGCAGCGATTGGCAAGAGGTATTCTTCGTTAAGTTTCAGCGCTGGTTTCATTGTCTAAATGGATAGGGAATCCTAGATAGACAAAGTCCTTAACTATCTCAAAGTAATAACTGTCAAGGGTGACGTACTGCCAGAGGTGTCGGTGTTGTGTGTCCTTTTGCTGGCAGCATTAACTTGGTTTTGGCCTCGTTGACCGCTAAACCTATTTTCGACGCCCGCGTCTCAGTATTCACGAAATCGTCGTTCACATTACACGGGTTTCTTTCGATTATGTCATTATCATCGACGTCGAATATTGTGCCTCTTATGTCGGCGGGTAAGTTGTGCACTATTCTGTTAAGAATGATTGTAAAGAAATCGATGACGATACTCGAGCCCGATGCAGCAGCGTGCATTCTTCATCGTCATACTACACAGAAGAACAGGGCAGGGATGCCAAAACTAGACATTGGTCTGTATAGCTTGTACCTCTATAGATGCTGTCATACGCGGCCTTAAAACCGATAAATAGATGGTGTGTGTCGATCTGAAGCTCATAAGTTTTCTACATGATCTGCCGTAGTGCAAATATTTGGTCGGTCATGAACTTTTCGAGCTTGAATCCACACTCATATGGAAAGGTTATTGCCGAATGGCGTTAGACGTTCACACAATTCGGCAGGTAAGATCTTGTAGGTGATGTTAAGAAGACTTTTGCCTTTGTAGTTGGCACATTTGAAAGGATATCCTTTCTCGAGGATCGCACATACAACGCTGAGAATCCATTCATCGGGCATACTTTTGTCCGAGCATATTTTACAGATGAGTTAATGTATGCTCCTAACCAAGTCATCACCTGGCGCTTTGAAGAGCTCGGCATCAAACTCCAGCTTTGTTTGATTTTAGGTTAAATACGACTATCTGTTTGTTCGGGTCAGGAGTTGTTCTAACGTAAGTTCTGGTCCGAAAAACTCTCCTGTAAGCACTCCCCAACAAGTTCACTGTGATAGGGAATTCAAACAATATTCACGGAATTGAAAATTCCGACTGCCTTCAAATTTCCGTAGACTTTAAACGGAGAGGCGAGAATAATTGATCCCTCCAATAACTAGGGTGTGCCATCGAAAATTAATAAAAAAAATACAGTAAAAGTAGAACTTAAAAAATTTAAAAAAATTAAAAGTATTCATTTTATGTCTCCAAATCTGTAAAAATTAACAAATAGAAATAATCTTTATTTTTAACAATTTTTTTAATTTTTTCAGGAACATCTTCCACCATTGATTTTATGGTCACCTTTTTAGAGCTATTTTTCCAAAAAAAAATTTTTAATTCTTCCAGCGTGTTGATAGCTTTTTTTGTGGCCCTTAACTGTTTTTTGACCAAGGCTCAATGTCTTTCTATTGGCCTAAGATCTGGCGAATACGGAGGATTGGCCTCTCTGGACACCACCCAAACGTTGTTTAGATCATACCAATCCATCGCTCACTTTCCATAGTGATGTGACGTAAGATCAGGCCAAAATAAGGGGAGTTCTCGTTGATTGTCGTAAAAAGGCCTTACCATTTACAGGGATGCAGGCACCTATTTACATAAATTTCGCCATTTATTGAGCCAGTCGTGATGAAAGTTTGGCTTTTAAGCCCGAAAGAACAAATTAATTGCCAAACAAAAAGAAGTTTTTTTGGAAATTTCACTTCAGGTTGGGTTCGAAACTTTGGCGGTATAGAATGCCTGCCCCGGAAGCTGGTTGAAATCAGCAAAAACATACGATTCATCGTCTATTACAATGCATGAAAATTTGGTCAAAAAATTTGATTGCAATAGTTTTGCCAGTTGTTTCGCATCCAAATTATTTTGGCGTTCCGATATGGAGCCTTTTGGACTTTGTATGTTTTCAAGCCCTCATTGCTTTTCACTAAAAAATTTGAAAATTCTGCCTTTTTTGCCAAATAACGTTTAGAAATGTTCGGATTTTTTTCAAGAAGGCTCGAAAGCTTAGTGAGCTTTTTTTGGTTCATAAAACCGGCTTTTCGACCAGACCCCTCTTTTCTTTCAGCTGACAGGTTCTCTTTATAATTCTTAATAGCAGTAGCAACTGTTTTCCTATTAACTTTAAGTTCCTCTGCGATTTTTATATATTGTAGGTCCACCCTGGGTGTGCTAAGTGACACTTAATAAATTTTTTTTCACCCAATTCAGATCCCATGTTGATTATGTTAACTACCAAACATAAATGCCATAAAAATTAAAAATAGACTGAAGGGGTAAATTTTTTCAAAATTTTTATCATCAGGTTTGCGTATGTCTGAGTTTAGAAGGCGGAATCTGGTTTTCCTTTTCCTGCCGCCCTTTAAAAAGATGCCAGATTCCGTTCATAAATAGATTCTAGCCAAAGTCATTCGTGGGCAAAAGGAAAGTCTAGTTCGTACTTTAGCAGCAACGAGAGTTCTGGTTTCACTGCAACAGATGGCATGTCCATAAGGTTAGATTGAAAAGACACTCGGCGCTGTTGCAAATACGTATTGTACTACGGATCACTTGCACTTGAGATGGCCTTAAGAGTTGTGATATGAATGTCAATGGAAGGGATATTTATAGTAGAGCCAGGCGTACTAGGGAAAGCCCTATGCAGCTGAGAAAGATCGTTCTTTAAAGAACCAGTAAATACGTATTTTTTTAAGAGGTCTCCATCGATGATAAACCCGGAAGCCGAAAGCTATATTAAACTGAACCAAGTTCATTGTAAATCTTCAACGGGACAGGTTTACTCTATAAGGATTTGTTATCCAAGACAACACCAAAATACTAAGCTTCGTTGGGAAACGGGTAGTGATATATTTGATCTCAATAAGCTTTATTCTTCTCGTAAAGAGAACACACTTAACTTTTGGAAAATTGATTGAGGAAAGCCCATTTATAGTGCACCAATTGTGGATTGCGTACACTGCTGCCTAAAGTCTAAGGCGTATCAGAAATTCAGTTTGGTTGATAAAAGCAACTCTCACTGTTCGCCAAAAGTTTGGTATGTATACGACTACTAATCTAGCAGTTCTTGAAAGTCATCATCTAATCTTTACCCTTTTGTACCATAACTAGGTAAACGGCATCAGTGCCAGTCGAATTGAAGTCAAGGAAGGAAGATAAAGCGTATATGGTGGCCTCATCTCTACCAGTTACAGCGGATTGGATTACTTAGCTCACTTGGAGGCTCACTTATAGAAGTCAGTCTAAAGCCGGTTCTGAAAGGGTTAAATGAGAAGTGAAATAAGCCAAAAAGTTTCTTCTTTTGAGTCAGTCTAGATGACATCAACTGTGTTGAGTTTTTCCAGTCTGGCTGGTTTTGCCTTGATTGCTGGTCAAGTCCGTATGTTTCCATCTTTTCGCAAGAGCCTTTATAAAAGGCTGGAGCCTTTATAAAGGACGTAGTGTGCATGTAAAGCCACACCTGTTAGTATTTTTGCTAGTGGATTAGACTGCTTCATCCGTGCACTAGCTTAATCGAGGCATCGTACGCAAGAAAATCTACTCTAGAAACTATTTCATCTCTTAGACCTGCCAATTCGAGAACGAAGAAAAGAACATTTAATTCCGAATGATTGATCAGTTCCAATTCGTTTAACCGTGATCCGTTTTTCTTTCCTCACAGGAATTTGGCCTTTTATCACTCACGCCTTCAAAAGCTCTAGCTTAGAACAAGTCCAATTGCTTTCTTTAAACGTCCTTCTTGCTTCTTCCAAACGTTTAAAATGCTGACAACTTACATACAACACAAGTCGGAGTCAGTTGTATCTATCCTCTATCATTTGTAGGTGTATGTATGTGTTTATTTGAAATTTGTTGGATTTTTAATTACACTCATTAAACTTACCTCAAATATCCGCTAGCTCCATTAAAACAATCCGCATATAGAAGTGACATCAACAGATCATTGGCTTGTGGTTGAAGAATATAAGCTTAAACCATTCTTCGACAGCCATTCTTAGGGAGTATCCCATTTTAATGAGCTCCATCCGAGCAAAGCCATATCCTCATATCCTAATTAATCTTGTTTTCCCAGTCTAATCGAATTGCCCTAACATGTAACGCCAGCATACCCCGTAACACACAATGTTCAGGTTAACGGAAGATGTAATGAAGTTACTTCAAACAATACGTTCTATTATACTATACGAGTACAGTATGCCGTGCATATAAAAACTTTCTCCACTCTCTTTAGCCTTCATAGAGTCACTATGCATAGAGTTAGAGTTACATCCTAATGACATCAACATCATAATAATGTCATCCCCTGAACCACCATATAAACCGCAAACAAACACATCAAGTTAAACCCCATGCCACCCCTACCGATGGCATTCCTATGTGTTTTTGTTTGCCAACGTTATACTATAACTTGGTCAGGACATCCTGGTACCGAAGTAACAGGGAACCAGAGCTCCAGAGTCTCGTAGTACCGAAGTACCCCTATAAAAACGAGCCACGCCGACCGAACGACTGACGACATTTCGAAAACTTGTAATTAAGCCAGTAAAACTGTCAATTGAATTGCATTATTAAGGGATCACCATCAGGTCGGGCGACATGAGGAGCTGGCTTCGGGAAATGATACGGCAGCGGGAGCACGACTTTTATTTCCGTTACCAACAAAAGGATGTCGCTTTGTCTATTCGGTTGAATATGGTGAATAGTGGTAAGCATATGTGTGAGCCGCTCGTTTGAACCATATGCGCTGTAGGGTCATTCGTTTATGACTATTATCTTGTATGGGCTTTTGAAATTCCAGTTGTGCGCTTAATTAGCTTTCAATGTCATTAAAACTTTTCACTAACCACAATCTCGTTCAAGGATTCTTCAAGCGGATATGCAACTTTATGATGATTTATGAGACTTTTTCACAAAGTTAGGCATACTATACACTGGGGAAGGTTTCCCCTGAGAATTCTGCTGTATATACATGTGAGCTGGTTTTGAGTGCTAATGAGACAACTTTAACCGGATTTTGGTGATGTGATGGAGATCGATGAAATATAAAACTGAACGAGTTTAGTCACACGAAACTGTAGAAATGATTGAACTTCCGCACGATGAAAGTAAATTGAGTCAGTGCTCCACTGACTAAGGGAAAAGCGAAATCAAACCGGCTAATGCAGCACAAAACACCAGTTTTCAACTAAAACTTAAATAAATAAATAACAAATAAGTCAATAAATACAAAAGTGAATAAATAAATAATCAGTAAAGACCAGTATTGACTTTTAAATAAGTCATATCAAGGTATGATGAATAACAAGTAGGAATCTTATAAGGAAGAACAAGGGCCGATCGAGTGTCTCTTAATCTCTTAAGAGGTCCAATGCCGCCAGCATCAAGCATCGAAGACCATTGGAAACACTGTCAACAAGCCATCAGAGATGCCGCTTCTGATGTGCTGGGTTTCACTCGTCCACCACAACGAAACCCCTGGTTGGATGATGAATGCCGGCAAGCACATGCAGCTAAGCAAGATGCATATAACGCGGCGCTGCTTAGAAAGACCAGAGCTGCTCATGAGCTCTATGAGCGGAAGAGGAGAGACGAGCACCGGCTTCTCAGGAGGAAGAAGAAAGAGCATGAGAAGCGCGCGATCGAGGAAATTGAGAGATGCTACTCCAGGAATGAGGTTCGGAAGTTTTACCAAAAGGTGAAACTAACATGCCACGGAAACAAACCCCGAACCGAAGCCTGTAGAGATGAACAAGGGAACATCGTAGTAGAATCACAGTCGATGCTGAGGATTTGGAAAGACCATTTCTGCAGACTGTATAACGGCGATGACGGACCAAATACCGCTGTCAGGTAGAATCAACCTTTCAACTTGGACGATGATGACCAACAATTCCGTCCACCCGACCTGGATGAAGTGAAGATAGCTACATCGAAGCTTAAGTTCAACAAAGCTGCTGGAGCGGATGGCCTGACTGCCGAGCTCTTCAAAGCGGCAGGCGATGACTTGGTAAGGAGCATACACCAACTCATCTGTAAAATATGCTCGGATGAAAGTATGCCCGATGAATGGAACCTCAGCATTGTTTGCCCGATTCTCAAGAAAGGAGACCCTCCGAACTGCGCCAACTACAGAGGCATCAGTCTCCTTAACATCGCATATAAGATCTTATCCGCCGTATTGTGTGAACGCCTGAAGCCCTTCGTCAACAACCTGATAGGTCCATATCAATGTGGCTTCATGTCAGGAAAGTCCACCATCGACCAGATATTCACACTACGGCAGATCTTGGAGAAGACCCATGAGCTTCAGATCGATACCCACCACCTATTCATCGATTTTAAGGCCGCGCATGACAGCATCTATAGAGACGGGCTATATAGAGCAATGTCTAGCTTTGGCGTCCCTGCCAAACTCGTCCGTCTGTGCAGGATGACGATGGAGAATGCACGCTGCTCCATCAAGGTCGGTAAAGATCTCACCGAGAGCTTTGATGTCCAGAAAGGATTTAGACAAGGCGATGCACTGTCATGCGCTTTCATTAACACCATACTCGAAACAATAGTACAAAACTCACGAGCAAACACAAGAGGCACTATCTTTCAAAAGTCCGTCCAACTACTCGCATACGCCGACGATATTGACATAATCGGGAGAAAGCAGTGGCGCTTTCGCGAGTATTGAGACGGAAGCGGCAAAAATGGGTTTAGCGGTCAATGAGGGCAAGACCAAGTATATGCTGTCAAGCAAAAAGGACAACCAACACCGACGTCTCGGGCAGAACGTCACTCTCGACAGATATAACTTTGAGGTAGTGAAGGACTTTGTCTACCTAGGCTCTGCTATAAACACAGAAAACGACAACAGCGCTGAGATCAAGCGAAGAATAACTCTTGCCAACCGTTGTTTCTTTGGGTTAAGAAGACAATTGACTAGCAAAGCCCTTTCTTGAACAACAAAAGTCACCCTTTATAAGACCTTAATAATCCCGGCCCTGCTCTATGGCGCAGAGGCATGGACGTTATCAAAAATTGATGAAGGTGTTCTTGGTTGCTTCGAGAGGAAAATTCTTCGGGCGATCTTCGGTCCCGTCTGCATTGACGGTGAGTGGAGGAGGAGAAACTGTATGGACCTCAGCCAACTTAGAGTGCGAAACTGAAGGTAGCTAGCCAGGGATCGAGCTGGCTGGAGAAGCTTGTTGACTGAGGCCTAGGTCCACCCCGGACTGTAGCACCACCTAAAGTAAGTAAGTAAGCTTAATTTTCCATCTAGAATAATATATTGCGCGTATATCCATTCCATCTTTTAAATTCCTCTCAATATTGAGAGCGAATTGATTTGATGAATATATATTGCAGTGTCATCTGCGAAAATAGCTACATCACAGTTTGGTATATTGGGAAAATCAGACGTATGTATATTATAAAAGACAAGTCCAAGAACTGAGCCTTGTGGTACCCCTGCATTAAAATTTACTAGGCTGGAAACGCTACCATTTATGTGGACATTAAAACAACGATTAGACAAGAAAGACAAAGAGATGGAGGGAATTTAAAATTGATCATTTTGTAAATAAGGCCGTCATGCCAAACTGAATCAAAAGCTTTTTCAATGTCTAGTAGTATCATTCCAGTAGATTTACCTTGAGAACGATTACTTTTAACAGAATTACAGATTCTTAGTAACTGATGGGAAGTATTATGGAACTGTCTAAAGCCAAATTGTTCATTGGGATAAATATCATGTTCCCGAATGAATTTTAAAATATTTTCCTTTATAACCTTCTTAAGTTGCTTAATAAACTTATAGGCCTATAGCTTTCTGAACGTTCTGGTGGTTTACCAGGTTTTAGTATTGGCACAACTTTAGCTTTTTTCCAGGCATCAGGAAAGTATTGTAATTTAATACACGCGTTTATTATAAAGGTAAGAAATTTGATGCCTATTTTAGGCAGTTGTTTGAGTATGTTACGTATATAATCAGTGCCTCCTACTTTTTTAATGCGCAGGCTGTTAACAATAAATTCTATGTCCTCCTCGTTTACAAACATATTTGATACGCAATTAGCATTCGTTGAAGTGAAGGCATGAACAATATTTTTCACCAGATTATTTGTATATGCATCACCTAGATGTTGAGATACAAGAAAAAAGTCCAAGGGTTGCAAATCGCGTGATCTGGGCGGCCAATTCTGATCACCAAATTATACGAGGATACTCGCCCCGAAAATGGCTCATGTAGTAATTGAATTATTTCTTGGACTGTTTGACATTTAGCACCGTCTTGTTGAAACCTCATCTCGCCTCAACAACCTCATCTGTTGAATATCATCTCGCGATTGAGAACGCCATTATCTGCTATTGCCTGACCAACTGCATTTTCAAAGAAGAATGGTCTGTAATGAATACATCCCAACAACGATGATACGTTTTGGATGCATTTGTTTCTCAACAATCACTCGTGGATTTTCTGAAGCCCAATTTCGACAATATTTTACGATCAACAAAGCTACCAATATGAAGATGAGCCTCATCGCTGAAAATAATTTTTTTTGATAAAGCAACATCCACTTGCAGTTGTTGCATTATGCATTCAATGCGCTATCTTTGCTGTGCATGGTCATTAAGCTTCAATTTCTGAGTCAATTGCACTTTGTTTGTATAAAAATGCAAATCTGGGAATACGTGGGAATACTCTGTAAGAGCTTCTCGAAATGTCCAATTCTGGACCACATTGCCGAATTAATATTCCTGGACTGTAACGATCTTATTCGCCTATTCGGCCAGTTTCCCTGAATTTTTAAATTATTCTTTTCACAGTTGATGGAGTTAACACACTATTTCGACCATATTTTGAATGAAATAGGCTTACTATACTTACCAAGCCTTTATCATTTTTAAAATACTGCTCAAGAACAAAAATTCCTTGTTCTTCCATGTAGCACTCCATTTTGAGTAACCCTTATCTGTCAGCTGTCACAAAAGATGCAAAATTTAAATATTGCTTGAATTTTGGGACACCTAAAACTAAGACCATATACGTGCATAAGCCTGATATGCATGTTGAAACCAAAAAATGTGTCTTCGAAACTAAGTGAATTTGTTGCAGGCAACAACGGCAACACTCACATCCCAGAATGGGATGGCTTTCGGTCTAACCGACACCTCGTCGTTACTGTTTACAACCCATGAAAACGAATTGAGGAGAACGAACTTCGGATATGCACGTCGAATGTTAGGTCCCTTAATAGATCACGTGCAGCCGAACAACTAGCGGAAGCTACAGACTGCTGCAAAGCAGACGTAACCGCCATTCAAGAAATGCGATGAAATGGGCCGGACAAAAAGAGAATCAAAAACTGCGACATCTACTACGGCGATTGGATTTGTTGTTGGAGGCAGACTTAAGCAAAAAGTCTTAAGTTTCCGGCATGTGAACGAGCGCATATTAGCCTGATATGCGCGCATACCCCCACAGAGGAGAAAGATGACGGCACTAAAGATGCCTTCTATGAGCTCTTGAACAAGACCTACTAGCAAAGCCCTAGCTATGACATTAAAATTGGCGTTGGCGATTTTAATGCAAAGCTAGGAAGTAGCTAGGTACTACTGTCGGAAAATAAAGCCTGCACGACACCACCTCCATCTCGATATTCGCAAGGGGGCTTGGAGAACTCCTGATCAAACTACCGTCAACCATATTGCCCACATTGCGATTGACGCAAGACACTCCTCCAGTATTATGGATGTCAGAATGTTCCGAGGAGCCAACACAGACTGCGGATCCCGAACAACACCAAGACAAGCAAATACTGTGAGGCAAGTTTACACAAAAGGCTACAATCATCGCCAAGTCGTTTTCCGATCGAATATCTCTTAATCTCTTAAGAGGGCCCTTGCCACCAGCATCAAACACCGAAGACCAGTGGCAACACTGCCAACAAGCCATCAGAGATGCCGCTTCTGATGTGCTGGGTTTCATTCGACCACCACAATGAAACCCCTGGTTTGATGACGAATGCCGGTAAGAATATGAAGCTAAACAAAACGCACGCAATGCGCCGCTGCAAAGAAAGACTAGAGCCGCTCACGAGCACTGTGAGCAGAAGAGGAGAGACGAACACCGGCATCTCAGAAGGAAGAAGAAAGAGCATGAGAAGCGCGCGATCGAGGAAATTGAGAGATGCTACTCCAGGAATGAGGTTCGGAAGTTTTACCATCGCAGTCGATGATGAGAATCTGGAAAGATCATTTCTGTAGACTGTAGAACAGCGATGATGAAACAAATACTGCTGTCAGGCAGACTTAACCTTTCGACCTGGACGACGTAGACCAACAAAGCTGCTGGAGCGGACGCCCTAGATCGGACGAAAGTATGCTCGATGAATGGAACCTTAGCATTGTTTGCCCGATCCTCAAGAAAGGAGACCCTCTGAACTGCGGCAACTACAGAGGCATCAGTATTCTTAACACCGCTCACAAGATCTAATCTGCCATATTGTGTGAATGCTTATAGCCGTTTGTTAACAACCTGATAGTTCCATATTAGTACGGCTTCAGGCCAGGAAAATCCACCATCGCCCAAATATTCACACTATGGCAGATCTTGGAGAAAACCCATTAGCTAGTTTTGGTATCCCTGTCAAACTCGACCGTCTGTGTAAGATGACGATGGAGAATGCACGCTGCTCCATCTGGGTCGGTAAAGATCTCACCGAGACCTTTGATGTCCAGAAAGGATTTAGACAAGGCGATGCGCTGTCATGCGATTTCTTTAACATCATACTTGAAAGAATAGTGCAAAACTCACGCGCAAACGCAAAAGGTACAATCTTTCAAAAGTCCGTCCAAATACTCGCATACATCGGCGATATTGACATAATTGGAAGAAAGCAGCGTGTTGTCAGTGGCGCCTTTAGAAGTATTGAGACAGAAGCAGCGAAAATGGACTTAGCGGTCAAGCAAAAAGGACACTGAACACCGACGTCTCGGACAGAATGCCACATATGACTTTGAGGTAGTAAAGGGCTCTCAAACGAAGAATAAATCTTGTCAATCGCTGCTTCTATGGTCTAAGAAGGCAATTGACTAGTAAAGCCCTCAGAAGCATGGACAATATCAAAAACGAATGAGGGTGATCTTGGTTGCTTTGAGAGAAAAAATTTTCAACAGCTCCAACATGAAACTGAAAATCTTCAAGAGTTTCCCTAGTAGAACACGTCTATTCAAAATACTTGGTGTGGTCATTGCAGCTTTCTGTGCCTTCTGTCCAACACACAGCCAAGGCATATCTTCCATATACGTCCTTAAATCTTATCTCACCTCACATCCGATACTGAATCCGATGTATCCGATGTAACATGGTGACCTCCGACAATACTGATGCAAAGCCTTAAGTTGATTACTCGCAGTCTTACTATAGTCACACACCGGACCAGATTAAACATTTTTATCACAAAACTCGAAGGATCCTCATATTGGAAACATGTCAGTGGACACATTCTGCAAGTGGTGTTGAATTTACCATTCTATGGAACATGGTAGTCAACAAACTTATGCAGATGACATTGCAGTGTCGTTTAGACCGATGTCGCGTTTGAATATCCTTCTCCATTTCTCCTCCCAGTGTCTCTTGATTCCCTATCACCAAGGTCTAGTCTAAAGAGCAGGACTGTTTTGATAAACAACGGTTCGCAAAAGTAATTTTGCGTCGGATTTTCCGCGCATGGCGTTGCTGCTTGTAACTGCTGACTTAAGCTTACGAAGTTCTTAACTACATGGAAGTTATATTTGCGAATGTTGATGTTTTCTGCTAGTCATCTGTAAGTCTTTTGCTGGAAACACTCACAAAAGCTTCATTGAAAGTACACTGTGTTTGCGTACATGACAAGGTGTGACCCTTTCCAAAAAAATTTTTTATCATTAAAGATCTCAATTAACTCATTACTGGTCCCGATAGTTTGATAAAGATGCCAAAACTATATATGGCGCTGCATTGCCCGTTCCACGTCTCACGTCTCATGCGGCCTTAAATAGTAAGTATCGATCTGGAATTCTCAAGTCTTGTTCAAGATCTACAGTAGTGTCAATAGTGGACGTGCCGATGTTATACCTATACGAGGCCAACGGCAAATAGTCAGAACACTCAGCCTAGAATTTCACCAAGGAGATGTGGCCTAAGCTCGATCCCTGTAAATCGGTCATACATCGAAGATCTTTTGTCTTCTACAGGAGCTCCAAAGGTGGTAACTAAAAAGAAAACTCACCAATTGCTATGTGAGTACTCCGCTTCCTTATTCAGGAAAAAAACTCTTGGTGATTTCTTCTTAAATAATCTTGGAGATCTGACCAAAGTTACAGTCAATAAGCTCCTTGGTTTTCCAAAAAATCCTGAATGGTTTGTCCTCTAAGTGGGTTTAAGGATATTGAGATCCTGTAGTATCACAAAGGACTTTCTCTAGCAAAATTCATTTTAAAATGTCATCCATACCTACAATGCAATATACATTCGCCTTAAAAACATTTTCTCCCCCTTCTTTGGCAGGATGCATTTGTGATATTTTCCAAATGCATACACATAGTTGAGGTGTAAAGTACGTGAGCAAACTCATCCATATACCTACGCACACAATTTGGCTTTATTGTCTTATCTTTTAATATAATTTGTATGTGCACCCTGTCTTAAGATTGTGGTAATTGCAAATTCAAATGCATTCACATGGATATCAGCTAAACCTCATCATCAAATAAAGTACATAACTTCTACTTTAGAATACGAGTACATAAGACTGCAACAGCAATTCGAAATTGCTTGTATTTCTCGTAATTATGGAAAATTCCATAAGATACATTCATCCTCCTATCTACTCGTATACCTTTAAACAGAGTAGGGAGTCGAAACTACTCGTAAAAGCCATCAACGACGTCTCCAGAAAGTTTACCAAGGCATCCGCCTGAAGCCAGAGCTTCAATTAAATCCACAAAATCCTTTAACTTACGAATGCGAAAATTTAAAGAAGCATTCCCCAGGTTACATCTTGGTGGAGGGTGTTCTCCACTTTTTCATCTTCAAACAGAGTCGAAGTAAATATTAACAAAATCAAAATTAAAATTCTAAAATGACTACGGCATCCGGGCGAGATGGTATAAAAAGCCCACAACTAATCCAGGACTATCATCAAGCGGCAATTTGCGGACCCTTTTGGCCTTTGGCCGACAATCTGTAAAGCAAAGATTTGTTTGAAATTTTTGGAAAGCTCCTAAATGCGATGAGGGTACAAATTGAATAAGCCCATCAGTGGGTTGGGTCATAGTTTTGGACTGATGGCAGTGGTTTGGTGGATGATTTGATGTGAGGCCATTATTAGGGAGGCAAAGGATTGAAGGTGTCCCGATTTAGGGTTATATTTACTCACTTTTAGTCTTCAGATTAGGGATCTACTTCGTCTTATGTTGGCAGTTTTTAATTAACTTACTTTTACCTTGGGAATTAGGAAGCAAGGGATCCAAACTAATCAGCCTTCGGCTAGGGTATGGCAAACTTATCCCAATTATTGGCGAATTCATCATTTCACTAATTAGCCCCTGTCATTTGAATTGTGTTGTAATTATTTTACTTTTTCGTCAGTATAATTAGGAAGGGACCTTTTAATAATTTCATCCCAGGACACATGTGACTAGTGCTCCATTCATCTTCATTGACAATAGGAGGGCATTTCAATAAGGATTTCCACAGAAATTACTCTTATGCCAGGACGATAGGATTGGTACTAAGCTTGAAAGAAAATGAAGCAATCCAATGGCATTCGTCCATTGGTCCAAGAAGTCTTCTCCCCAAAATACAATAGAAGCAAATGAAAAAAAAATTCAGAGACAGAGACGAAGATAAATTCTCAAACCAAATTATCGTGTCCTTCTGTCTCCGGAGTACCTACCAAAAAAAAAACGGAAAACACAAAGCGGAAGAGCAGATAATTTACGATTCCGTTTGGATTATAAATCGTTTGACATGCCAATTACACATATTCCTTTGAAGAAAGGGTATCCCGATAGTTTAAGCACATGCATGACAGAGTACACACAAAGGCATGTGCGTGTAGAAGTGACAATTGAAGTCATTCTTTCAATAATGTCAGACTTTGTATCGTTTTTTTTTTTTTGCCGTTGAGGGGGTTTTGACTATAAGGATACGAGTACAATATAAGAGCAGGCAAAGGTTCTTGTGTCACTCGAGGCTTTATCAACACGTTAGTACTGACATTATCGTTGTTGAATGTCCTTGCTCTTGAATGTCGTGCGTTAATGCGAACAGAAACGAGGTGAGAGAAAGCCAATATGAAGTTAAGACAGCATAAGGGTTGTGAAGATACGTAAAGTACGAAATTACCAGAGAAAGGGAAATCCAGTAGAAGGCCGAGAATAGTTTTGACAGAAGGAATGCATACTCGTACGTTAGCAAGCAGAAATCTATTTAGTACAAGGCATACAAGGAGCAACAGTAGTCTTACTTCACCTTAAAGTGTTCCTCTTCCTTTTTACTAGTTATCTTCATGTATCCTTACTATGTCAGGTCATTCAACGGAAAGTTGTATCTCCCCGTAATCCGGCAGATCTTTATCAAAAAGAATTAAGCAGAGCATTAAGGCGTCTCAAGTTATTTACTTACTTAGATGGCACAACAGTTCGGGATAAGCCGTGTCCTCAACCATCAAGCATCTCCATTAAGACCGATCCTTAACTAATTCTCTCCAGATGCACACTTCAAATTAGTTGAAATTCCCTTCAAGGGAGTAGGCCATCTGTTGGTATCTCCTTGAATCACATGTTATTTTGACACCGACAGCTCTTAATAGCTCAAAAATTTGACAGAAACTCAATATTATATTTCCGCAGTAAGAAATGCATCGACTTACGCTTGAATTACGTTACCTACTTTTAAAATGGAGCTGCATTGCCAAAACTTGTAAATTCCGGTCGAAATAATGCACCAATTCCAGCTGGTATACGTGAATTTGTGAAGAAAGATCGTGAGACAAGTTGGCTTGTTGACAACCGAACGTTTCCATCTTATGGGCTCAACGGAGAATATTACAGCTACTGCCGAATGTGTACGCCTCAACCCAAAAACCTCAAAGCGCCAAATATCTCAGCAACTGAGAGGTCAGTGGTGTAGCCTGAGGAGAATTTCGCATACAGATCTCGGATTATTCACTTACAAGATCCGATTGACACAGTCGTTTTGACGACACCGTAAGCCGTATTTGAAATTCGAAAAATACACACGTAGTGATTAAGAAGCCTCGTGTGTGTTTCTAAGGTGAGGTCTTCCTCTACTGCATATCTTTCCAGACCACATCATTTGCTCTACATATCCTAGATATACCAGGCAACTGATGCGATGTATCGTTTTAACAGCTTCAAATATCACCGAACGCAGCGACGAAAACCCACTGAATTCTGCCAATTATGTCACTATCACCGGCGTTCTCCAGTAGAAGAATAAACTTTTTAAACATTATGCCTCCGGTGTTTGCCTGTTCAAAAAATATTGGCTCGCATCTAAAAGTGCTCCTATATGCGGCCTTAAAAGCGATGAAAAGATGGTGAGTATCAATTTGGACTTTTTAGGTTTTTTCCAAAACCTGCCGGAGTGTACAATTTTGGTCGTTTGTGGACTTTTCTGACCTAAAACTTTGAGACTTTCACACAATATGGCATATAAAATCTTGTGTGCGGTCTTGACGAGATTTATACCTCTATGTTATAGTTGGCGCAGTTGGTGGTGTTTCCTTTTTGAGGCTCAGACAAACTATGCCTTTGTCTACGCATACACTTTTTGACCAAATTTGAGAAATGCATTAGTACCCCGGCCAGTAAGCCTCCAGCTTGAACTGCTTTGTTAGATTTCCGCTTAGGCAGGGTACTGCTATTCCTTCTTCGTATTGGTCAGATGGAAGAATGTTTTGGCTATCATCGTCCAGATTAAATAGTCTATTCTCCCTGACGACGGGATGTTGGCCTTCGTCTCCATTATACAGCCTGCAGAAGAAGAAGTTTTTATATTCTCAGCAACGACTGTGACCCTTCTGAAAAAGCCGATATTCTTCCCGTCTCCTTTCCTGGTAGGGCTCATGAGTGGCCCTCGTCTTTTGCTTCTTGTTAAGTTGCATATGCCCGACGTCATTTGTCATCAAACCAGAGATTTCCTAGTAGTGATCGGGTGAAACATCTATTTCGACATCATGGTGCTAAGAGTCGATATTGGCTACCCAGGAGGTTTGGACTTCGAGAATACTAGAGGCATGCCCCACATCGATCGCAAAATATTCAACTTGGTTCAGGGATTCGCGATCCGAAGAACGCTATAGCGATAATGCCCTTCCGCAATGCCAAGGTTTGTGTCATGGTGTTGTGTAGGTTATGCTTACCAAGCGTCCTACCAAAGATATCTTCCTTATCCATCGTGTCGCTTAAATCGTATAAGGCGATTTCACCGTCATACTTCGGATTTTAGTTATACTCGTATACCTTGTCGAGGAGCTTGTGAAAACATGCTTTGGCGGCTTCGTCCTTGTCTTCCGTTGGGACCTGGCTGCATATTATGATTATTATAAGCGATATCTTCATTCTCTGTAACAGTAGCCATAAGGGATGGTGTAGTTTTTCACCAGGCCCAATTTTCTCATTTCCTTTATCTGCTTGACAGTCTAGGACCTCCGTGAGCTGTTCGGCAGCATGTAGTGCTTTATTGTGTTGAAGTTACCCCCAAACTCAAACCCTAACCTGGGGAGAGAGGTTCTCATCCGATCTCATTAGTCACGCCAAAGTTATGAGAGTTGCCATTGGCCTATTCAACATTGGCTACAGCAACGGATCAGCCCTAAGATTTGGGCTTCGAATACGTAAGAATAACTCTAAAGCAAGTTGTGCATCAAATAGCTTAATTTGTTTGGACCGTGATGCCGCCGTTGATCCAACCCTTCCGGAATGTAGGCACCAATAACGTCCCGCATGGGTCTCACATACTCTTTCAGGTGTCAGCACGCTGAGGTCTAAGAAAACTCATGTCAACGCTTGCGTCTTCATAAATTTCTTGTCCAGCTTAAAAAACACCTTCTTTGCGACATACCAGTAAAGGCAAATCCGACCATCCAGTACTTTTTTAAAGACACAAGAGTGCTTTCGGCCCTTCATCGAGGTACGCTCAAATGTCATTCTTAAGGACCAATTGTCATACTTAAGGACCAGCACATGCTGGGTTTGCTTCGCTTTCTTCTGAAAGTTCCTGAATATTTTCGACATCCTAAAGTTGTGACAACTGAGCGTACATAAAAAAGCCATGCGTACTTATTAGTGATAAAGTAAAGGGTCGTTCATTTTTCGATGTCGAAGGTAAAGCTAAATAAAACACACACAGCGATATGCTTTCGATACAAATTTTAATTCATTACAAGGTTTGGACTTTGCCATTAAGTGAGAAAAACAATATCATTCAAATGGCCACATCGGGAAGATTTGCAGCATGCAATTCTTCTGAAGTAATTTTTAACCACTTTTTCTCACCTTTCGGGCTTCATCTCGGCCATAACTTGAGTAATGTTGGTTTTTAATGAGTCTAGGCTTCATGGATTATTCGCGTAAATACGGTCTTTTGCGTAGCCCCACAGAAAAAAATCTAACGGTGTCAAATCGCATGATCTTGGTGGTTTCAATTGACTTCGCCAAAACGTGAAATTATGCGACCAGGAAACTTCTCACGCAATAAAGCCATAATTGGTCGTGTTGTGTGGCTTGTTGCCCCATCTTGTTGGAACCAAATACCTTCCAAGTCATGATCTTCAATCGCGGGTCAAAAAAATCGGTTATCATTTGACCATATCAGTCCGTATTGACTGTATCCGTCCGCCCATTGGCATCTTCGAAAAAATACGGACCAATGACACCTTTCGACCATAGAACACAACAAACAGTCACTTTGTCTGGATGTAACGGAACCTCTTCCATCACTTGTAGGTTTTCTGAGCCCCATATGCGGAAATTTTGTTTGTTTACATACCCACAGAGTGAGAAATATGCCTCATCACTTTTCGAAAAATCTGTGTTTATTGTCTGCTGTTCCCACACCCAAGAAGGGTATCTACGGCGTTGTAAATGCTCAGCAAGCTTCAATTGTTACGTAAGTTGAACTTTATTAAAATGGATATGCAAATCCAAATGCAAAATACGCCATAGTGAGGTGTACGACACCTTTAATTGTTGCACCCGCCCGGAAATTGACAAATTCGGATCATCAGCAACACTTGCACTTACAGCAGCAAAATTTTCAACTGGGCGTGCATTACGATGATGTACAGTCCTTACGACATCAGTAACGCTTCCACTCTCTTCAGTTTCTTCACAATTTTACCAATGGCTTGCGTAGTCCGTCGATTATGACGACCATAATCATCACGTTATGCACGAACAGTGGCTATGCCTGAGTCACCACTTTTGTAGTAAGTTTTAATAATTTTAACGCATTGTTCGAATTGTAAACGATCCATTTTTGTAAATGACAAGTATTCAACTGATATTATGACATTTCAAATGACAGCTGAGTTTGGCAGATGTCATATGCCAGCGTTACCAACTTGAAACTACGAAATGAATGACCCTGTATCAGTCACAGAACTCCTTCTTGGTTTTGGCGAACAATTTCGTCGTTGCATGATACGAGTATTTATCAAAATTGCTATTTGCACAGTATCTGAAAATTACGTATGACTTTATCGAATAAATTTATCCCCGTATTAGGAGCTGCTGCATATGAAATCAGGCGAACATTGAAGCATTGAAGTCAGGAAATCTGAGCGAAAAGTGGCTGAAAATCCTATGATGCTCATGGGATTGTTTCCTTTGAGTATCTAAATACAATACTCCCTTCCGATTTTTTTAAGTGGGCAGCTGCTGCTTGTCTTTTTATCCATCTCAAAATGCCACTAGAGAAAAAAATGCGAAGATGGCTTTTGAAGTCATAATCACAGTTAATCTGTTTGACTGTTACCTTTTTTGGATCTGCTCCTTAATTATTCAACTAAAACCAAAGCGAACCTCGCCTTGATAAGTGACAGTAAACGCAAGTACAAAACAATTTAACGTAACTGACAAAAAGTAAAAAGTTCAGACTTTCTAATGACAAAAAGCTTTCCTGAAAATGAACATCTGCTAACGAAACATTGTTGTTACCACCACACTGATGGGCATATGTGGCTCCAAACCTCTTCCGGCTTATGGATACTTGCAAATTCAATATCCACTTTGACTTTTGCAAAATTATTTCCCAAAACGCTTACACAAACCCACGAAAGACAAAAAAACAAAAAAACAAAAATCTGAAAACGCTGACAAAGGATTCTACGAAAGTGTGCCCCCTTTCCGCTAGCTTTAATGCATTTTCGATTTTAAATATTTATACTCACTTCGCAGTTAGTGTTTACATTCTTGAAATGTCCTTCCCCCGCCAGCGTCACACCATTCATTTTACACTATTAACTTTACTCGGTAGCTTATGCTGTAGCGTGCCTTTTAATAATTAATCAGCGATGATATGTGTTTGTGTATTGAAAGGATAACAAACAGAAAGGAAGAGGGAAACGGGCGTACAAGGACATGGGATCACGGGTAAATGGGAAAATGAGAAAATGGAAAAACGGAGAAAATTCATACATCCCTTCGCTCATTTCCGACATAATATAATTTTCGATCCGTTTACGCTACATAACCTCACTTTGTGCATATAAAGTTTAACCAACTGTAACGTGTGCACGGCTTGTAACGCATATGAGTACACAACACCGCTTGGTAATGGCAACATCTAGTGTATGGACATACCGGGAGAAGACCGCCACATGGTATTCCACTCACAATAAGGCTTCGATTTACCCGGGTTTGACGGCAGTCAGGCGTGCAATTCGCATTTACCAGTTCCACTCGCGAGATGAAATCGTTAAATTCAATCAATGGTTGCTGAGTGTTGTTTCGGCTTCGACTACAGCTTCAATTTCAGCTCACTGCTTGCATTCAAATGAAATCACCATCGTCATGGGCTCATTGGTTATTCATGGCTCGTGAGTCGTGCTCATGAGTAGGTAGATTTTTCAATGGCATCGTCATATGCATTTCGGCTCATTAAATCGTATTTGGCCATTGGAAGTGTTTGCTGAAAGTTAAAGGTTCAAAATCCTGCCTCGACGGTTGCTTATAGTAATTCTTTTCTGTTTGCTCACTGTTACTATCCACGTCATACTCGATCATTCTTGTAGTTCTTGTAGTCAGTAGGGTGATAAACGGTAAAACAAAGAGGATTCCCTGAAAAGATCCATCTTCCTTTTGCTTAATACTTGTACTGAATTTGAATCTATTAAAAGAGTGCACAATGTCCTGCAAGAGTTAACCCCTACCATGCACTCGTAGTACATTATTCCATGAGGCAGTGATAAGGAAATATGCAAATTGAATTCAAATGGGCGGCTGGCAGTGTTGGTTTCGGTTTTTTTTTGGTTACTTTGGGTGAGAATCCTTGTTTGTTGTCTGTAAGAAAACAAACGAAAACCAGGATATTCGTAATTTATCCTTGTGGCACATGCATCATGACTTAAGATATACAGAATGACGGATTCTTTAGAGGTTGAGATTCAAGTACAGTATTCAAACCAAGTGAGGGAGCACACAATTTTTTTTAGTTGCCACAAATTTCACAAATTATAGTACTTGCTGTAGCTTTGTAGTTGCCACTCTTGATTCCATTCGAGAAAGACAGAGGATAGGCTCGAAATACAACGCAACGATCCTTAATCAACCATGATTAGTTAAATTAGCAGATGCAGTCGATCATAGTGTCAGCGACCATTGGCCAGTTCAATGTTGAAGTCAATTGAGTGAGTATACGAGTCAGCGTGTAAGTCAGTTGCTGAGTCGCAGTCGAATGAAAATTTGATGCAACGATTGAGTCAGCAATGAAGTCAATGATTGAACTTGTACTTAGGTAAGTAATTGAGTCAGCAGTTGTGTCAGGGCGGTACAGTGGCAATCTCTGCTTACATCATGAGTAAATACTTACTCATACAGACTAAAATAGGAAGGATAGCTTGACAAGCAGCACAAAAAACGTCTACAACTCTAACCATAACAAAATCTCACTGTAATCCAGGTAATACCCTGGGATAATTCCTGATTCACTGTTGAGGTCTGTTTTGAATGTTCGGACCCTTAAGAGACCGAGCCTAACCCTAAAAACTAGGGGATATCCTCGACTACTACAAAGACATAACCGCTATCTAAGAAATGTGCATTGCAAGGATACACTGGACAATAGAGAGTAAACTTCGGTTGTATCTTTTGTGCGGAATGCTATGGAGAATCGGAGCGACAAGAACATCAGTCGCAATATTTATTCGAATGTGGATTCGAAAAAGGATTAAGCTTCACGCATGTATACGACTATTCACATTAATAGTATCTATTCGAACGGAGAATAATCACCCTATAGTCACCCTTTGGCGTTACACGCGACATCTTCAGTTAACACAGACGACAAACTTAATTGAGCTGTCAAAATCATTTATTTTATTTTTTATATTGTACCTTGAACAACGTGGTTTGGTAAGCGGTAACTAATAAACCCAAAATCAACAAAATTATCTTTTGGTTTTAGCCTTCAACAACCTTCAACCTTATCGATTTTACGGTTTCCGCTCCTTGATATACATAAAAGAGTCTTTGACTCCTAATCAATAAACCGTCTGCAAAATTGATCATATTTTAACTGTCGCGAAGCTCTCTCGAGTCGGACCATTTTTTTTTTGTCCGCCAAAGAGTTTGCACCACTCCTTGGTTCGTAAGATACACACGACCTCTTCATTGGTTTTAAAGCCGCATTTAATAGCATCTATAGGGAAAAACTACACAGAGCCACATCTAGTTTTGACCTCTTCACCAAGCTCCATACAATGGCGATGACGAATCCATGCTCCTCCTTCAAGGTTGATAATGACAGTACCGAAACATTCAATACCAGAAAACAGTTTAAAGAAGGCGATGCGTTGTCAGGTGACTTTTACAACTTCGTTTTGGAACGATATGCAAAACTCGCGTTACAACTCCAAGAGTGCCATATTTTTGAAGTTTGTTCAGTTAGTCGCATTGGCATAATGGGAGGAACACAGCGAACTGTCAATAGAGCTTTGCGACTAGTGAAGCCGAAACGCCAAGAAAAACCGACATAGATCATCGATGCCTAAGACCAAACGTCACAATAGGCGGTTATGACTATAAGTTCGTAAGGACTTTATCTACCTCGATTCCTCTATCAACTCCCAGCACGACTTCACATATGACACTGGTCATCTCAGTCCTCCTTTGCGATACAGAAATTTAAGCACTGATTAAGGCGGATGAAGATGCTCTCAGGCGCGTCAAGGGAAATGTTCTGCAGGTACCTTTCGGTCCTATTTGCTTTAATGAAGAATAGAAGAAAAGTTTCGACAGTGAACTATACGGGTGCTAGGTCGCCTTGAGCGCATGAACATCGGCTAGAACCAAAGGCGCGCACAAATGGAAGGGTACGTCACCCAACTTCGTGTGCACAACTGGAAGCAACTGCTAAAAAAACCGCGATAGCTGAAGATGCATATCAGCTGAGGCTCTGGTTTACCGTAGACCGTAACGCCATCTAAGTGATAAATTAATTATGTAAATGGGATTCCGAAAACGGGAGTAATCAAGATACATAAGGCAACTGTCGTCTGGAATATGTGCTGAACTCGTGGTGCCTGTAGCGTTACTACAGTTTCTTCATAAAGTCCTTTTTTCAATAGTATTTTGAAGTCTTCATGTTTCTGGCTGAAGCTTTTCGTTATGCTAGTATGCCATATCTCAACCTATATCCCACCGTATCGTAGTATACTTGTTTTTGATCTTGTACCAAAGCTAGACCACAGAATAAAGAGCTTGTCTAAGATTGAAGTTATATTTTTTATATTTTATATTTTTCGATCGATATTCCATATATGGAATACCATGTCAATCAGTGATCATTCCTAGATATTCACAAATTTCGGCAATCTTGATAGCTCAATCAAATTACTTGCACTGACTGTGTCTAACAATTATCGCTTTATCGTCCGTGAATGCAAAGGAAATTTAAATTATAAGTGACAAAGGCCTAAACTTTGATCCTTGTGGCACTCTAAAAGAACGCTTTCGACAGATATTGGGATACGTTCTCAACTGAAACCGAAAGTAAAAAAACTGACAAAATAGGCGCAAACATCATGTGAATACTTTTTTGGCTATGATTGTCATCTGCGACGAAAAGTGAATCCTGTTTGATATTACAAAGAGTTGAAGGTGAGTGAGCCTTGCGAGGATTTGCCGAGACAGAACCTCCGGAAATATTCATGGTGTGCATCCCGCTCCGAAGGGGAAAGTACCTGTACATGGTCTGATATGTAGAGCTCGAAAGTCTTATCCAAAATAACCATTCCCAAAGAAATCGCTTAATCGGAAGGGTTTGTTTAAGGGTTTTGTAATGTCCACTCATCAAGCTTATCATTAATAGTAACGGGGCGTGACCTAGGTGAGAATGGCGTACCCCAAATGAGCCATTCGTACCCTATGAGTTTGGAGGCAGCGATTCCTCAATTTTAGAGAAACAATTCGTTGCTCTCGTGTTGTGACAGCGCTGGAGCGTTGGATCTCAGAATGCGTGAGATGGGGCGATATCTGTCTATTCTTGTCAAAAACATTACAATAACCACCAAATTCATTTGATCTAGCATCAATAGCCTTTTTCCAAATCAGAATACCGCTTCGAGGAAACTGTTCAAACATCTTAGAGCACTGAAGGCTATTCCAAACATTAAGCACCAGAGATGTCTCGGGTTCTGAATCAAACCCATTTTTACCATTTTGAAAAAAATTGTTTGCAAAGTGGTATGTCTTGTCGAGGACGTCATTGGGGCCACTACGGCATGCGAGAATATTATGCTGATATTATCGAATTTAGCCTTAATGGCGCTCGTTCGCTTGCCTGAATCTCAAGACTTCTTGCCTTAGTCTTTGATGCCTGCATTTAGAAAGAAAATTGGTTTAGAAAAGATGAAATAGAAGAGTAATTGGACAAATTTCCGACCAATCAAAAGTTCATTTGTCATCTTTCCTGCTCTGACAAAAAACATTATCATATTTCCTCTAATATAAAAAATACTTGCCGATTACAGCGAAATCTAAAGTTCACCTGGCAGTGCTGTTATCCCGTATACGAAGTTTTATAAACCAGTGCCTGTCAAACCTAACTATGTAGTTGTTTACAAAACACACCTCACACCAAAACACACACTGACGTTTCTAAACGTCAAAATGTGAAAACACCCGTCTACATACACACATGGTAACGAGAATAGAATTCACCCCAAACAAGTGTGCGTCTTGGCAACTGGTCGAAATGCTTTCCGTTTGACAGTTTCAAAAGACAATACCAAGCTTCTCTCGACCAGTTGCCGACCATAAGACAGTCATTTGTCACGTTTGCTTGAGCTTCTCCAACGTATTCTTGTTTGTCTGTTGTGTCGACGCCCAAATTGGACAATTTCTTCCCATAATTAGGATCGCACTCAATTAGTGAAGGCAACGTTCAATTAAGTCTCCATTGGATTGGATTGAATGTAAGTTCTGTGCATAGTTAGTGAATATCTGCTGCAGCTCAGGCTCAATCAGATTCTTCGTCTTAGATTCCCAATCCAGCAGTGCTACACGAGCAGAAAATAGGGTCACACCCAGTTTTAGTGTTTTCTCAGTTTCATGAGTGATTTCACTTTTGCGGTTAAAGGAAAATTGTGGAAATCTTTTTGTAATATCCGTTCGCAATGCGAATTGGCAATTAAGTTTGGAGCAGTGAGAGAGATCTCGATTTGATTTCGATTTGACTATGTCCACAATCGACGAACGTGAAGCTTATCGCAACAATCCGTACTTTACGAAGCCTATTTACGGAAATTTCACACCCTTCTACGTTACAATCGCCATCTGTACGGTGATTGGGGTTTCGATTATTTTGCTGAATATCGTTTTCACCTGCTGCTCCAAGCACAGGAAGTATTGGCAGGACAGGCACACAGGTGAGAAAGATATTGTTTATTCAAATTTGTGTTGGAAGGTATAATTTTGATGTTTTGTTCTTTTTGTAGGCAATCGCTGGTTGGTATCAATTTGGTCGGCTACGCCTCATAATCAGCCACCACTTGATTTAACTGAACTAAAGGACGCTAGTCACTTTCAACGGACTGAGGTATGTGAAGAGGGTTTGCTAATATACATATGTATAACATCTGCAGGTGGTCTTACGTGGATCAGAATTGAGTTTACGATGAGCCAAAGCACCTGGTAACAAAGTGGAGTATGCACTTGTTTAACCTTGGGATCTGTTGCGGTGGAAGAATTAGAGCATGATCAACTGCACCCAGATTTCCAGATCTCAATAGTTTAATTGATGGCAAAATAGATCACACAATGATTTGATTGAGCTTCAACTTTTTCCTTTTCTGAACTAAAGAATCAATTTGCTTTTTGTTTCTTTTTGAATGTCATTCCTGACTGAAGTTGGCAGATTTTATTTTCGCTTTCTTGGGTGTCTCTGTTGATATCTAAATCCATTTATCGCGGTTCGAATTTACCAGACAGATTCAGTCGGTATTTGCTCCTAATGAGTGATGACTCATTACCATCGTCAGAACTCATAAAGTTAATGATCAACAAATGATTTTATGGAGTCTACGCATTCTTTTGTTTGTCAACGTAGATTTGCATTATTTTCGATTTTATATTTCGACTTTGTTTCGCTTCTTTCTTAGAATTCTAATCTCTTCCTTCTGTCAAGGCTTGGACTACAAAATCTTTGTTTAACAGAGTGTTAACACTTAGATAAACCGATACTTGGCTGGGGGTCGTACATTTTATAACGGATATTATCTTTCACCCTAGTGCCACAACAGCTTATTCGCGTAGCCTTTACTTTTGGTGTATCTTCATAGAAAAAGAATCTAGATCCGTGGAAGTTAAGCTAACCAAAGTATGTCTTTGAAGCGGTTGATTAGTTTTCGGGGTTGGTCATGCTTACGCAGCGAATTCGTCGGGGCTCTATCGGTATGCAGAGTCGCTCCATCTTGTTAAACCTACATGTATGATGAGAAGTTCTTTAAAGTTAAAAAAAAATTAATCTAAATCTTTCGGTAGAATTTGAGGGAGGATAGGAGTCAATGCAGCCGCTTTTTATCTCCACGCAAATTCGTGCATTTTCCCACATTCACACAAACTTCGTTTCACCTCACGAACATCTTCGTTTTGTTAATGTTCTGCTGGGCCCTGCCTGAGGGGTATTTTGAGCAGACGAAGTTTCACAGAACCTTTGGAATCACGAACGAAATAAATTTACATTTGACCCATTGCTCACGAGAGAATCGCCATTTAAACTTCCGATCCGATAGCGAATGCACATACCTCTCCCGGCCACTAAGACATTGAGCATGACAAATCCAAAAAGGTACCAACTTGCCACTCCAGCGTTCACAAAGTATATTAAAAGAAAGCTTATGTTGAACCATGTTCATTCGTTCTATTTGCCCAAAGTATTTTTGGCGATTTTGTAAACTATTGAGCACACCAGTGTCACTTTAAATCTCATACAGTTCGTGGTTTAATCCCCCCTCAACACCCGTACGTTTAAACAGATCATAAACCCGTCGAAAAATTTTGTGTTCAAAACGGCCAAGAATATATTCGTTTCCTTCGCTTACATCCACTCTTTTGCACCATCAAGCAGGACTGAGATAATGAGACACTTGTGGGTTTCATATACCTAATCTAGTCACAAATATTGATACAAAGAAAAACTTATGCCAAATGAAAACAAGGCCTCGTCTCAAAAACTCAATATTTCGGTGATGGCTAGAGCATGCCATTCCCTCTTTAACGGACCGCAACTTGTAATCCAAGAGGTTGTGGTCCGGACTACCAGTTGAAGTGGTTTTCACCTTGTAGACTGAAGCAGAATCTTTTTGAAATGTCCAGTCCAGTTTTTCTTCAGGATCTGCCGCATTGTGAATTTACCAGTCCTAAAACCGCACTGATAGGGCCCAATTAAATCATTTTTAAGTAGCTTCAGGTGTTCACCCAAAAAAGAAACAGTAGCACTGTAGTCATATTTTTTATCTCCTTGATATCGCGCTTCAAGGTGGGAAACCGTGAGCTAGCTTAGCGCGCCGCTGCAAAGTAAATTATACCGAATTCGTTTTCTGCCCATGTCGTGCAAACTATGCTTTCCAATTGCTCTCTCCAATAACGTCATATAATACTTCGGAATTGTTCGTACATTTCGTAAAGGAGCTTGTCGCCTTTTTCTTTTGTGGAAGGTGAAATGATATTCGCAAATATAGCCTTGATACGAATTGTTATAAGGCGTTCGCTTTGTGTAAAAAGCTCATGCCTTCTTGTATAAGTTTAGCGCTTACAACAAATCCGCAACCAGGCGCTGATTGTTTTTTCTATGGCAATTGCCATAGTATGTCACAGTTCTTTAGCGGGTTCGAAGATACTATGTGCAGATTCGAACGTCGTTAGCTTATTTATGGCAAATATTATGGACTTGTATTAGCTTGCCTGAATAGGTATTTTTTAATTCTGTTTACACGCCACTGGAGGTTGGTACGATTCGACCAGTTACAAGCTCCTTTTGAGTTGAAGGCCAATTAAAGGACTTAGAATATGAGCCCCGTCAGACTTCGGTCCGGACCTGACTTTTAAGAGGTAGACCCCCTAGTGGAAGCGTTAAGGTGGCTATGGTTTAAATCTAAAACACAGAAATGGTTTTCCAGTCGGTTTCAACCCGATGTAGCGTTGCAAAAATACTGGGTGCCGTATCGCAAAGATCTATAAGAGATTTTAGGTCGGCGCCGAATCATACCAAGCGTGTTACCTATGCTCACAATATGTTTTTCGAATTGGTATGAAAGGAATATCGGAGATTGATGGTAAGTAGTACCCTAACCTTTATGAATGTATGAGCATCCCGTGAAATTAAGTCTTAAATAGCGTGGCTTCGTGTAAAACAAACAAGACGCGAGGAACTTACTTCACATGCATGGTTCAATTTGTTAAATTTGCTCTAAGACTAGATTTAAGTTAAAGTTATGACCGGGTTATTAAAGAAGCATAATGGAATGCTATGTTACACCAGAAATTAAAAAAAAAATTGTCCCGTCCAAGTATGTTTTTCAAAATTCTGTAACACTATAGCGAAGATCCAAATTTGGAGCATCATCGTCATTTGTGTACGTCTTCTTTTAATGAACCATTCAGACATGCAACTCGAATGCCTTAGCATAGCATGTCAACTCGATAATATCTGGAAACCATCTCTTTTATTCGCCAGCAGTAGAATCCGTGGCTTACAATTAACTACAATCTCAGAGATGCAAACACGTTAAAGATGCTCAATGCTCCTCGAATATCGAGTTTAGTCTTGAGTTTCAAACGCATTACTTTGCTGGAGAGCCAGCCTTCCTTTCCACAAAATGGCAATGATTTGAAATAAAATGAAAGAAGTGTACAAAATTGATGACAATCATTACAAAGCCATCCTTCCAGTATGCACTTGTCCACAAATCCTGAACTAAATTGTTCAAATTGTCAACATGTGATTATTCCTACTGTAATACTTTCTACATTTCTCTTTCAGACTCGTCATATTTTCAACGAAGACATCGAAACAGCACCAATTATTCATCAACAGCATCAACAACATCAACATCATCTTCAGCACGAACGACCACCTCGTCCGTCACGCCAACGCGAAGAATACGTTGAACTTCAAAAACGTGAAAGCGACATCTAAACAAATAACCCAACAACCAGCAAAATGGCATTTATTCTAGCTTATCCAGCTGTAGCTGCTCTCGCCATGTTCATCGTCGGCGTTATTATCATCATGTTGCGCTTTGGTCCAAGATTATGTGGACTGCGCCATCATGCGCTTCCAGATAATCATAACTGGCGCGAAGACGAACGTACTTGGCGTGGCGAAGCTTACGACCATGATATAAGTTTAGCATAAAATTAAGTACAAATAAAAGACCTAAACACTGAATCATTATATCCGTCCACAAAACACTACAAAATATATCTCCCATGAGCATTCCAGTATTTTTAGAAATTGTGCCTTAAAGTCACCAAGAATGTTCTTTAAAAATTTATTGTAGCCTTAACTAACTGTGACTAATGTCAGAAACATTTCCGTCCACTGTGGAGTCTTTCAAAAATCATAGAATTAAGTAAGAATCTCCGTTTTCGAAATGGCTTTTATACTTTTAATCAATTTTACAAATTGTTTGTGTAAAACCTTTTTGTTTTATATGATAAATACAATTTTATATATTTTATAACACTACAGAATAAATGTAATTTGTTATTTGTATACAAAATTATTTCTTTTTCAAATAAAACGTAAACTTAAATGCCATTTTATATTCTTCTACAATATAAATAACTTTTTTTTTTATGGGAAAAGCAAGTTCGAGCATAGTAGATCTCACTGAAAAAAGCAATCACTGGAGCATGTATACCTAGGCAACAGAACTGTGAATTCTTGTGGTTAGAAGCATCGTTCGCATACCCTAAAATCGGGTCTACGTGGTCTCAAAAACTTGAGATTGTGTTCTTGGAGTACAATCTAAAAGGTTCTTAAAGCATTTTCTCTGGTACTAATCTGACGTGTTTTGCTTAAATTGTCATCGCCAAACAAGAAGCATATAACGCCGCACTTCAAAGTTACAAGAGATGTTCGCGATCTCTACGAGCAGAAAAGAAGGGAAGAGCACCAGCTTTTCGAATGGAAAAAGACAGAGCACGATCGAGGAACTTGAGCGGCATTACTGCAGGAATAATATTCGAAAGTTTGAACAGAAAATGGACTGAACATGCCAGGGCTACAAAGCCATGATGGAAGCCTGCAAATATGAACAAGGACAATTAATAGTAGAAGTCGGTGCTGAGAATAGGGAAAGACTTTTAATGCAAACCGTATAGAGGCGATATCAAAATCACATTGTCATGCAGAATGAATCCTTCCTATACGAAGACCAAATTGTAGCAATATCGAAGCTTGAGTTGAATAAAGATAGCACAGACTGCCAAACCATTTAAAGTAGCTGATTGGGAACTTGCACCAACATCGTGTTGAAAAATTACCCTTTTAACAAAGTCAACTATAAGAGGCATTCACATTCTACGACAAATCGTTCGACCGGGTGTTTCGACTTTGTCGGATAGACACGTAAGTACTAGGTCGTACAGTGTGAACGCTACGACGGTCGTTCCGATCGGTCGTATGGAAGTTCAACTTTTTCGCTTGGTCGGACGACAAGTTGTTGTGTGTGAACACAGAGCATTTTTCATTTTCGTTTATGATTTCAACGAGTGAGCATCGGCGCAGAAGTAACGAAATCATGTCCATTTCAGGTAAATAGTGTTTTTTTTCTCTATTTCTCCTCATTCTCCAATATTTTATCTATCGCCCTTCCATGTTCATGCTTCGAAATTACCCTCACGAATGAAGTCTTTTATGACCGTGTAATACAATGGGAACGCAAGGTAGTTTTTGGTCGTCCGACCCGATAGATTGCAAATCAAGGATATTTCAGGAAATATTAGGTTTTTTGTATAAGATCAAGTTGTGCGTGTGTAAGATTTTTAGGGCTCGTTGCAATCACAGTAATTTATTTCTAATAATTGTTCATCAATTTGTCAATGGCTCAAATTCGGACTTTCTTCTTTTATGAATTTAAACTGCGACATAATGCTCACCGGCAGCAAAGATTATTAAGAATGCATTTAAGGATGTAGCGGTAAACAAATACAACTTTCGACGTTGGTTTGCTAAGTTTTGTTAGAGAGATCTTCGGAAACCAGAAACGTTAATTGATGATAAAATTTTTAAAAGCAGCGGTAGATTCAAACTCAATAAAAACTGTGCAAAATGTTGCACAGAACATGGGAGTATCTCCATGTAAAGGGAAACTCGAAAAGCATGTGCCCCATGAACTGAACGAGGCACAAAAACTACAAGGCTTACAAATCTGCGCATCGTTGGGCTTAAGGCACCAAAATCAACCGTTTTCGCACCAGATAATCACATGCGATAATAAGTGGATTTTTTATGACAACCGTAAAATATCTGGGCAGCAGTTGTATGCAGAAGAAAAACCGAAACCCACCCACCAAGCTAGGTCTTAATCCAGAAAATGTTACGGAGACAATCTGGTGGACATCGAAAGTACCAATTCACTTTTTGTTTCTTCAACCAGGGGAAGTGATAAATCCAGTCAAAAATTGTGAAGAAATTGGCAAAGTGCATGCGAAATTGACTGAAAGGCAACCTGCGTTTGCCAATAGACATGACCTATTCTATCGCGCATCACAATGCTGGACCCCATACATCAAGCGTAGAGGTGCAAAAATTGCTACAGTCGGGATTTGAAATCCTCCGCATCTAAAATACTCTCTTTATGTTTCTCCAACGGACTTTCACCTTTTCCGCAGTCTTGAGACATTTTGTAGGAAGATATTCCGAAACCGGTCATAAAAGGCTTTGAAGATTTTATTGCGTCCAAAAATCAAGCCTTTAATGAAAAAGGAATAATGGACCCTGAATCACTAATACTAAAATCTTCTAAGCTTTAAAATCGTCTTATTCTTTCTGCAGCCAGATTTGAAATGCCTAACTAATCCGCAAAAGTAAGAAGATATGTTGATATTTTTTAAAACAAGCATCATAATGTTTGACTAAGTTGGTTCTACACAAATTTTGCATTTAACGCAACTGAGACTGCTTTTCTGATTGAACATTTTTCTCATAAAATCATCTTTTCGATGGTGGCTTAATAAACAAGCAAAATTGCCGCATTTGGGCCTTGGAAAATCCACACGTAGTCATAGAGAAGTCAGTGCATCCTGAACGTGTGACTGTTTTGTGTGGTTTTGGGAATGGCGTTATTATTAGCCCATTTTTCTTCCAAGATGACAATGGTAAAGTTCCCGATTTTTTATGACCCGAAATTTAGGATTTATCATTGGGCTGGCTATAGTTACTCAAGTGCCACACAAACTGTCCAACAATCGATTTATTGTACTCTAGAATTAATAATCGTGTAATCAGTCGTTAAGGTGATGCTGTTTGGCCGCCATGGAGTTGTAATTTGACACCGTTAAACTAAACTGGGTTGAGACGATAGATATTTTGATATTTTGACGTTTTCAAATTTATTTCATGAATTCACTCGAAAGTGAAAATTTTTCATTCGATTTTCAGAATACGAAAAGTTTATTCGAATGAGACTCAGAATATAAGTTAAATGAGCTCATTTGCCTTTGCTTTGATGTTGGATTTCTTTTATTGCTGTCGCCTACTTGAGGTTTGTGATACAGTACCACTATTGTGACCGCACGTGCTCTTACTAGAAACGACAATTTTCTCTGTGGCTGTGGTTTTTTATTTAGCTCAAGACGCATTTTATCGGTTTCGAATTTCGCCTGTACTTACTCCATGAAATGCTTGCCTCTCGTTTCTTTATTTATGTGGTGCCGGCATTGTGAGACACAGAGCAGAACTTTTGTACTACTCTAATATTTTTTCAACGAAGTAGTCCCGCATATGTCACACAGTAGGTATTCCCTTTGGTGAATGACATTTTAGATCAATTCTCACAAGCTTTGCAACTAGAATTGATCTCTATCCTCATCTAATGTAGTTTATTTCTTGAAGGCTGAAAATATTTCTACTCGCCCAGGGAACACTTCACTAATTCAAATACGATTGCTTGAATGGTGCCACACCTTCCTACTATCCTAAATTCATTCCTGTGGCGCTAGTATGATTGAATGTGTTGTATTCAATTGAATGATTGGTTATTCATTTCTTTAACCTAAGGCTCATGTCTGTGCGCCCTAGAATAGAGCCGCAATAATAAGGATCTTGAATGGAGCCAGTTAAGTCTCTGTTACTCTGTTACGAAACAGCGATTGGCAAGAGTAATTCGGCGCCTGATTTCTGCGTTAATGTCGATGCTGCTTGTGGCTGCGAAGCCAATGAAAACAAAGTTTTTACCAACTTCAGAGTTGTAACTATTAGTTATCGTCAGACTCATTTTAGCCGCTTCCGCCGGAATGCTCACAAAAGCTTCAAACAAATCAACATCATCTGCAAACGTAAGTAGTTATGCGGGTTTAAAACAGACATTGGCTCTTTTGTTGTGTAGTGAGTGTTGGACGATGCATTATAGTAATGTTGAAAAAATCGCATGATATGACTTGTTTAAAAACTTGTTGACATTGAAGGCCTCCGTTATCGTATATGTAGCTATCCTGCACGGACTGACGAGTTTACCATTGATGTTCACACCATTAGGTTGTACCACATAATACGTCCGTTTATGAGGTAAAGATCTGAAGCCAATATTTTTTTTTATAATTTTTTTATTTAGTCAAAATACGAACCGTTAGCATTTAATATGAATTCTTCCCACCGTAAAGTTTCGTGACATTTCATTCTGAACTCACCCTTATTCTGCAATACATAACCTTCTTAGCTCAAAAGAAGCAGCGACTTACGCGCTGGTGGCGTTATCTAAGTTCTTATGGAAGTTGAGGTAGATAAAGTCCCAACCTTTCCGTCATTGTTCCTTTAGCCCTTCCTTGCTGTTTCCTCCTCCAAAGTCGAAGGCGCTCCATTGATAGTTCAATGCTCTTCCATTATGTCGGTGTCGTCTGCGAATGGGACAGAGTTTTGAAAAATGCTGCAACTGAATTTAACTTGTCAGGTTTGCACAGTTTCCTCAAGAATAATATTGAAGAAATCATATGACAACTCATCATCTTGTTTGAGCCCTTTTTTGTCTTAAGAGGTTTCGATTTTGTGATTTCCGACTTTGATGGAGCAGCGTTCTATCCCCTTCGTCATCCAACATACTCAAATGAGGTTGACAGGGATCTTAAAACTAAATATGTCTCTAGATAATTCATGTCTATGGACGCTGTCATAGACAGCGAATTGCGTATCTCATCTAATGGTTAAATGTATCATTATCCAATGTTCCTAAAATTACAGTTTCTACTAAGGTTCATTCCTAACAAAGATTTATTGTAGTGCGAGGTACTGCTAGACCTAGGGATAGTGAAAATAATGTAGCGAATACAATCATTGAATGCCACATTAAGTCTTCGTTTGCATTCGCAATCTAGAGAAGGGAAAACTGCTTACGAGAGTAAGTACTAACCATCCCTATTTCTTTAAAATTTCTCCATAATTCATTTGAGTTAAGTCTTGGATCGAGTTTATAAACGAATCAGAGATGTAACTCGATTACGGGAGAGTTTGTACTGCGTTTTATTGAACTCCTTTGGATTTCTCTTATATTTCCTGAAAAAACATTCCCTCTCCTGGATCTCTAATTCAATCTGATTAGTGTACCACGGAAAACACCTAGGTTTAACTGGTTTGGTAACAATCGGTACTGAGATAGTATACAGTTGGTTACCTAAAGTATTGAACAGCGACACTTTTTTGTTGATATTAGGAGTATTGTAAATTTGGTTCTAGCAGGCGGAATTTGCATTCAGTTCTAGCGCCCTATAGGCAATGTTCCGATATGATCTATAGCTAAACTTTCTGGTAGAATCTAAGCCACAAGTATCGAATCGTGTATAAATTCTGAAGTAGGTCGCACCTGATCACTTGCCAATACTCTATTCTTCGCCAATAATAATAGTGTCATACTCAAATTCATTTAAATTCTCTTCCTTAAAGGTATTAGGGGGACTATAAACAACAACCGGCAAACACTTTCCACCTTCATTCTTGATTTCTACACAAAGAAACTGAAATTCGATAGGTCACCCTGCATGCATGGACATTGGACACCAGTGGGCCAAGACCAGACACCCGGTATAGGACGACCTCATCCTTTTTTCCTTTTCTTTTTACTAGGACATTGGAACAGCGCACCGTCCATCAAGTTGCCGTTATGAAGCAGCCTATTTACCACAGGACCGCTTTTGCATTACTTCAGGGTGAGAGCTTTTCTTGTTCTACACTCCGACGTCTGTCGTACATCCCATTTCCTCGTTTGAGCTTGGGTTCCGATACATGTTTTTATCCTCTTTGTAGTCCTTTAAGATATTTCTTTTAGCGATATGAAAAACTCAGCTCATGAGTTTCCGTGTTCTTCTATGAGGGTGTGCTCTGGATTTCTTTTCTCTTCTTGGTTTTCACCAAGGTTTCGATAAAGGATGATACTCGATTCCAGCTATATTCACTTGAGATCATCTTCGATATAATATTTTCGGGGGAGATATAATCTATCTCCGATTCCAGGTGCTGTCCATCTGCCGCACGTAAAGAAGGTGTGAAAAGCATTGTCTACGAGTGAGTCGCCGTACTAGAACGTCGCATTGCCTACTTTCCGCATCCTGTGTAGGTATGCATTAAAGTATCCATGTCCGGTAAGGAACTGCGTGGTGTAATAATATATCTCACCGTGTTTTGGCTCTGTCCATTCAGCAATGTTTCTGATTAGCCTGGCGGTCCATCTACCTCTTGTTTCAGAGTTCCATATTGGTTGCACAGATGTTCCGTGAGCTCTTTTGCTTCAGTGGTTGCCGCTTTCCCACCTACTTGCGGCCTATTCTCATAAACCGGCTTTCTCTATGCTGCTAAGAGGTGGATGGGTGTCACTCATGCAACGACAAGAGCGGCTGGTTCTGATTCGGTGCGGTAAGAACTTGCGACACGCAGGGACCTGCGTTTCTGTACTGCTGCCAACTGTTTCCTGTGCTTCTTCTGTTTGAGTGCATCTGCCCATTTTTCGCATCCATACAGAAGGATAATAATGTGTGTCGTATACAACTGACAGGCATGACTCAACATACTATAAACTGTCTACGCACGTTCGTATATGACAGTGTCCTTTGCGGTCTTAGTACCGAAATAACTGTTCCAAACGAAATTGCGGAATCGGAAGAGTTTGTTCAAAGGTATTCTTTCAACTGAAGTAGGCTACGTTGGACTCACTTCTCAAGAACATTGATAAGAGCACTCTCCTCGAACTCGCTCCACCCGCCATCCAATAGGAATTTGTCAAATGAGGAGATTGACAAGTATCTAAAACAAATGGATGAGACCATAAAACGAACAATGGACAGTACGATACCTCGGTATCAACATTCCGAAAACGAAGACACATTCCGCAATGCAACTATTAACGCACTGCACGAACACAAAAGCAGACTACTATCTAGACTTAAAACCTTGTACAGACAGTTTACTGACAGACATAACCCCGAAATCATGACACTGAAGACGTTGATAAAAACCCTCCAAACATTAATAAAAGAAAATTACAGGACGTCTGTAAGTTTGTATTGGAACAATTAAATTCGAACTCTAGCAACCCGAATATGTTTCCGCAAATAAATAAAATATTTCGGAGGAAAGATCAAAACGGTCTTGCATGTCTAAAGATCCCTCGAACAACAGACAATGAACAAATACTGATAACTGCAGGCGTAGATCCAGGAGAAGCGGTAGACGATGACAACTTCTTCGTGGTCGAAGATCCGCAGGAGAAGGTTGAGACCATAGGAGCGATTTTCCAGGAAGGATACAAGGCAAATGTTGTCATTGGTTGTAACCACGGCCTGGAAAATCAGGTTCTTTTGTACAATTCCTACCTTCGAAATGATATAGAGCACTGGCGATTCCAGAGCTCAGGGTTCACTGAGTTCAATGACGAAAATATGGCAAATAATGTCATCGCCGTACTATCTTCGTATCACTAAGAAGTAAGAAATCAGTGGGAACCGATGGAATACCGAACATTGTGCTTCGACATCTCCCACCAGAAGTGGTGGACATTTATACCATCCTGTTTAATAATGCCTATTATCCAACGCATTGGAAAACAGCGGTGGTGCATCCCATTCCCAAAAGGGATAAAGACATGTCCAATCCGGCGAATCTTCGGTCGATAAGTTTCTTTCCGAATATCAGCAGTTTTCGAAAAAGTGATCAATAGAGGCCTGACTAAGTGGGTTGAGGACAAAAATATAGATAATCAATTCGGTTTTAAGGCGGGACATGATATATCACATGCCGCGTCTAAACTGGTATCCGATATTCAGTGGAACAATAACAAGAAACAGTGTACAGGTGCCTGCTTGATTGACTTGGAGAAGGCTTTTGACACCGTATGACTAGAAGGCCTTTTCTTCAAGTTGAACAGGCTGGGCATATGTAAACCATTGCTGTATATTCTCTTGGATATGCTCTCCATTAGAAAGTTCATCGTGAAGAATGGCGATGCGACTTCAGCTGGAACGTTTAACATTAAAAATGGTCTGCAACAAGGTGCGGTTAATTCGCCGGACCGTTTTAACATTTACACTAGCGATCTTATGAGTTCACTTCACCATGCCATAGGGTACGCAGACGACTTGATAGCGTACAGATCAGGTCCAAAAATCGAGGTCATTAATATGCTGTTGCAAAGTGACTTCGATAAGATTAAACGATATTGCGATGACTGGAAGTTGAAGTCCAACTTTCAGAAGTCGGGTGTTTGAGAGGGCTTGTCTTAGGACTTGTCTTCGCTTGTACAGAACACCATAATCGGAGTACATAAAATATTATCCTAACGAGGTCCTGTACAACAGGGCGAACCTAATTAGAGTGGACAATTTCCTCATTAAGCTGATTCGAAGGCACATTGCTAGAGCAATGGCTTCGACGAACAATCTGACCTCCGGGGCTTTTTACCCTAACTATCTATATCACGAGAGTGTGCGCTTTAGCGGCTTCATTCCTCCAGAAGTGTTCCTCTATTTTGATAAAAAAGGGCTGATCCAGGACAAATTAGCGGTGCCGCTAATCTTCCACGTTCCTCGAACAGCTGCAGACAGGCGACTCAACTACGACAGAGACGTCGCACACGGCAGTCCGGAGCGTCTCCGGTTCAGTAGGGTGGTAGGGAGTCGCGATTTGAGAGACGTTGCTCGGCAGCACCAAGAATTTTGGTGGCTTATTGAAAGAGAAAAAGCTCTTTCGTCGTTTCCTTCTAATTCGAGGTAGCGTCGATAAGACGCAGTCGGTTTACTTAAATTTTAAGTCATGGCCGGCTTACATAGTTTAGGTAGGTTAAAGTAGTGTTACGATAAATTTTAAAAAGAAAAATAATAAAAAAAATATAAAATAAAAAAAAAGAGATGGATAACATAAAAAACAAAAAAAAATACGTATTTAATTACGTATCGTAGTTTAAGATAATCTAAGTAGTCTAAGAATTATTTTGTAAGTAGTTTTAAGTTTTATGTAAACGAAGTGTCCTTTCACTAAGTTTTTGCTAAAACAATTTATATTTTCTTAGTTCTAAGTAAAAATAAAATAAATAAATAATGAAATAAAAAATATATATATATAAAAAAACAGTTAGGTTACGTCGAAAGACATAGTTAAGTTTTATGTTTAGCTTAGAGCGTTCTTATAGGGCCAGTAAGTAAAAATAAGAAGAATTGAAGTAAATTAAGCTACTTTTTAAGCGTTTTTTTGTTTAGCACTTAAGTATTAACAAATGAATTTAAATAAAAATGCATGAAAAAAAAAATAATAATAATAATGTGTGATTGTCATGAGCAGCCTTCTGAGCAGCTCTCTCTTGGTCCTCCAACGTTTGCCATGAGCCTGCTAAGTAATACAGTCACTTTAGCAGCTCGCTCGGAAGCGGATTTAATATTACTCGTATACCAGAAAGAGAGTTTGAAATCGATAGTTATTCCAAGGTACCTTACCGCGTTTTTGCTGGTGATTACTTCTGGGCCTACACGCAATTCAACATGCGTCGGGATATGTTCCCTGGTCAGTAGGACAATCTCGGTCTTTTCCGATGCAAGACTGAGACCATGGGTTTCCAATCCATCCAGACGTAGACACGTCTCATAACTTAGTCCAAATTCCTTCGTGCTTCCTCTGTATTCCTTGCAGTTATCACCGCGCCAATGTCGGTGTCGTTAGGCATTTCGGTGCGGAGGATCTCATCATTGAGTCCTGCGCTGCTTCTACTATGATTTGTTTGATTTTTGGTGGCGTAAATTTATTTTCGTTCGCTGAGGTAGTCTTGGAGTATATCGAGGACGACCCCATACTATGTGGCTCATGTTTGTTCAAACAAAGCAGCCCATCTTAATAGTGGTCGTACCGCATTTTTTTCTTTCTGTTTAAACAAGAAAACATACGAGTATTTCTTTTTTGGAAAATATTTTGTCGTTTTTATTATTTTTTTACATTGATTTTTCACACATTTTTTATATTTTTTTGCTTACATTTTTTTTTTACAAAGTTTTGTTGATTTTTTTTTGTATTTTTAAAGTTTTTTTATGATTTTTTTTAAAATTTTATTTTTAAGAAATTAAGAAATATATTTAAAAAAAATTAATAAAAATAAAAAAAAAATATGTAAGTGAAACAAACTTTTAAAAAATTGGAATTTCTTTTACATGGTTTTTGCTGTTTTTGTTTACTTTTTTCTTTTTTGAATAATTACATCGTGTACTATATTACTTTCTTTCGTTTGCTGTCGTTTTTTTTTTTTTTTTTTTTTTTTGATAAAAAAGGGAATTGTTGATATATATCCACTTTTCGATTGTTTTTGATGGTTTATTTAGAAAAAAAAAAGGTTTGCTCCATTTCCCAATTAAATTAGCTTTTGCAAATAAAAACTAAGAAAATAATTGAAAAGAACTAACAACGACTAAATCAACCACAAACTTTGTAAAACTTATAGTACGTCGCATCATAATTAAACAAAAAATAATAAAAAATTTATTTTAATAAAAAAAAAGATCATCGTTCAACTTATGATTAAGAGTTTTTTTTTCTGCCGTTTATGTTTTTTTTTTTGTTTTTTTTTAAAGTAGACTTAATAACAAAAAAATAAATTGAATCTCCCGCTTTTTTATATATATATTTTTTTTTTGTATTTAAATCAGCAATTTAAAATCTTAAAAACTAGCAAAAAGAAATGTTATTCACTTAACTGAATTTGCTTTATTTTTTATGGTTTTTTCTTTATGTTAAAAGTTTTTTTTGCAACATTTTGAATTTGAACTCTTGAACGTGTCGTTTGTTTTTTACTTGTTTGTCTTGTTTCATTTTCTTTTATTCTTAAAATCTACGATTTATTTGCTTCCCATCAGATGTTTCTTATTAATTTTATTTTGTATACATACATTTTTTTTTTAAAAAAGAAAATTAAATTGAATATGTGTGGTTTTTGTTTTTAGTGGAAATGTGTGGATTATACATGTGGTAGTGGGTTTTTTTTTTTTTCCTAAAAATTACAGACTTTCTTGTTTTTTCGTTTTGATATGATTTTTTTTTTATTTTTCCACTAAATAAGAATGTTTTCTTATGATTGGTTAAACATTAGCACAACACTGGACGGTACCTTAATTTGTTTTTTTTTTATTTATTTATATTTAAGTTGCAACAGTTTTCGAAAATATTTTCTAAAGACTTTCCTATTTCCTTTGGGTTTTGTTTTTATTTTTGTAAATTTTCTAATTTTTTCTAATAACAACTTTCCATTTTCGAAGAAAAAAAACTACTCCTGGATCGAAATCACACATTTTTCGTTGAGCAAAACTTATTTTCCTTGTAGCAAAATATATTTTTATTTATTTTTAAATTTTAATTTAACAATAAAAAATAGAAAATCTGTAGAAAATAATTGTTGTTTTCTGAACATCGTAAGTTTGTTTCTTTTTTATTTTATTATTTTCATTTGTTTTCAAATGGTCCACACATTTTTCCACTAATATTGCAAATTGTAAACCAAATAGCAAAATGAAAAACTAAAATTAAAAATGTCTTTCCTTCGCAATTATTAAATATCTTTTTGACTGACTCTTCTCTTACCATCTTACGTTCGTACTCTTTTTCGGGTGTTTTGAGCTCAATTAAGATGCAAATGGTTGCAGTATCATCGAGCAATCAAGCACTAAAGAAAAACAAAAGCAACAGAAAAGACAGAAAGACTGTCTACTTTCGGACAATATCAGCCTTTTTTTATACAGTGGAACCTAACTCATTTGCACCTGCATTTATATAAAAGAGTTCTCATAGGGGCCTACACAATACTGTTCTTCAATTCATGGCTCTTTAAACGATAATATGTGTGCCGTGAAAATAAAACAAAATAAATCACATGGATTTCTTAGTGTTGAGCTGTTTTCTATAGATTTTCAAACAGAAAACAAATTTTAACAATTGGTCTCTTACAGAAGGCCGATGCAGAATTTCAGATTCCAGAAAAAACAAGATCATATTAGAGAAAAACAAGATCAGTAGGCATGGATCGATCTTGTCGAATTTATTCGAGTACCACGCCTGACCCGCACTACACTCTTATAAATGCAGCCTCACTAAAGTGACTATGTTCGTATATCGGTTTGATACACACAACATATTTATGACCTTAAATACATGAATAATAGGAAACGCTGCAAAGCGCTCAAAGAGGTTCTAACCTAAAAAAAGAAAACAGTAAGAAACGTTTTATATCAGTCTGACATGAATTTTACACCCATCACAAATTTATTGGCTTAACTGCACTCACTCGCTCTAGTTTAATTGAATAAGCCAGCTTTAGACTAGGACTAAAAACGGATTCCGATCCCCAGGCAATCGCATTAAACGACCTCTAAGTATTGTAACTCCGGCTTGCCTAAGCAACTATAACCAAAACTTCAAACTGAATGTACTTAAATCGTACTCTTTAAAACACTGACTGTGGCTTTATTTAGAGTTCACTATACAAAAGCCGTATTTTTTGCACATTCGGTATATGATAAAAACAGAAAGCGTATAAATCACAACAATAACATAGCGATTTACGCTAAGTCATTTTAAATCGTTTGCGATGAATTTTTCCCTGAATTTTCAGAAATGTCTACATTTTTTCAAAACAAAATTGATTTGTTCACCACCAACCCACAGATGAAGTGCCTATAACCACAGACATGTTTGTGCTACCAAGTTTATATGGTGAACTCATAAGCGGATCTCGTTTTTTTTTGTGGCATGCGTGCAAAAAAAAAACACCGCTTTTGTGTACCTAAAAAAAGCATTTCTGAAGATAGTATCAATAAGATAGAGCTGTTGGTTTTATACGTATTGTCGAAGTCTGTAAGCGGAGTGTGATTCAGCATTATGTAGCATTTCCAATGATATCTAACTGACATCCTGTCGAACTCACTTCTATAAACCACCATTGTTTCTTGGCATATAGTGTCAAATGTTTCGATTCTTAAATGGTTCAGGGCTGACGCAACTTACGAAACTTGAGACAAATATCGGTTTTTTTTTTTAGGGAAAACCCACTAAGGAAGAGAGAGATAATCTAAATGAGCGAATTCAGCAATTAGCCACTATGTATAGCTTCGCTTCCAGACTGCGACGATAAGTGCAACAAACCCAAACAGCGCTGACACCAATTTCAGAACATTTATTTCCTTTCTCTTTAACTCGTAGATAGACAAATGAGAAAATGTAATCAAAAATTCCATTTTTTATTTGCCTCATCCTAGAGTAACACTTCTGAATCCAACCCATTCCATTATGTTGTAAAATAAAGTGATCTCATATGATAGAAAATGAAACTGTAAGTTCACTATGGGAGTCATAGCGGACTGTGGAGGAATCTGTATATTGTTATATTGAATCTAAAAATCTCTCTTTCATTAAAAAGCAAAAAAAGGATCTTCTTATACTTCGTCTGAAAGGAAATGCAGAAGGCGATTTTAAATTCAAGCCATTTGCTGTTTTTCATACCGAGAATCCAATGATATTTAGAAAAATTATCCTCCAGTTTATTGGCGTGCAAATAAAAAAGTACGAATGGAATTGGATAGACAGTCGCAAAACTGTCCCAGAATTGAAAGCTTTTTGTTGTCAAAATATGAATACCATTGAGTTTTTGAAGACGATCTTGCAGAAAGCATAAACATTATGCCTCCAAACACATGCATCCTACAAGCACTTGATAAAGGTGTTATAACCAATTTTAAAAACTGTTGAGATAATGACGGCATAACATGGATAGCACCAAGAAATCTACATGAATAAAGGATACTTGGCGGTAACCATGACCAGAATACGACCATAAGGATACAGAAGACACCGATGCTGTAGCAACCATACGTAGGGAATGTTCGAAATTATCTAATGAAGCAGGCTTTGAAGGTATGATGGGAGAGGATATTGATGTTCTATTTGCAGAAAACGGTGTCACCTTGTTTTGGCCCCAATTAACTAACGCATTTCATCCCACTTATAAGTACAATTGGGACAAAAATCCACACCAAATTTGTTGCCCCTTCTAATTTTGTGGATTTTTTTCAGTTATGTTGAGCCAGAGTATGTTTTCACTTAAAAGCCAAGTAGTTATAATTGGAGCGCATAGGGATATTTATGCACCAATTATTGCCTGTCTGTTTATGGACCTAGCGTAAACAGTACGAACATCAAATCTTGATTCATACAGCGATCTTCAAGATTAATGCTCAGCAAAATCGATACTCAACCCTTTTCCCCGTGTAACCATGAAGGATCGTGAATTACCAGCCGCAATGATTTCTCAGAGCGTGTGCAAGAAATACTCGCACTTGTCTCGAAATACCAACCAAGCAATCAATGTCATTCATCTCATATAAGCCAAGTACGATTAACTTTCAAATTTAGCACAGAAATAAGGGTCCTATCATTCTAGATACGAGTATATCCTGTTACCTATTAATTTTAACAGATTTAGCAAATGTTACGCAGACTTTTGTTTTCTTCAGAATTTAGGGAGTGTTTTATCATTTTGTCTTGCAGTGTAAGTGACACAAATGAGGTGGTAAGAGAAGAGATCACGTTAACTAAAATTTTATTCTTTCTAAAACCCTATTTTAAAGTCTGGTACAATCCCATTGATTTTCCAATGTTGTATCGCTTTCAAATGAATTATTAAATTTAAAATGTTTATTAAATATAAATCTTACTTTCAAATTACAATAATTAATTTCTTATGAAAAATGTAATGTTTCACCTTTCCTCATTTTTGTTGTTTAGGTTTTTTTGTTTTGTTTTATAATTTCGACATTTTATTTTTTATCTACCAAATTTAAACATTTTAACAATTTGTTTTAATTTTTTTTGTTTTGTTTATTTTTTTATGTAAATGCGTTGCAAAAAGAAAAGAAAATAAAAATTCATGTGCATGACGAATGGAGAAAACGTTTTTAATTTTGTTAAGAGCGCAAAGGTGGTACTTAGTTGTTCACTTAGTTGAACGTGTTATGTGTTTTTTCTCCTTCGTATTTCATCACATGTAGAAAAAATGAAATTAGATCAACAATTCGGTGTTGGGGTTTTTTTTTTTTTTTTTTAATTTCTAACATCCAATAAAAGAGCCATTGTGTGACTCTTTGGAAAAAAAAGAAGTTTGGAGAATTTTGAGCGCGATCGTCCAACAATTAACACGAGCCTTCTTGTTATGGTTTTGTTTATGTTCTTTTTATTTTTTCTTACCTTAGAGATGGTGAATTATAGGGGGGAGGGCTGAAGCGCTTTAGAATTTCACTCCCAGTGATGATCTCTTAAATTTAAATTTTTGTATCTTTTTTTTCATTTTTTTTTTTTATTTTTTTTGTGTAAAAATACTTTTTTTGGTTAAAATTTTTTTTTCTTTTTACTTGATATCAAAATAGGAAGAGAGAAATTCACTTTTTTACTTTGTTTCTGTTTCTGTTTTTTTTTGTATGTGCTTTGCTTACGCGTTTTTCACAGAAAATAAACAGTTTCTTTGTTTTTGGGTTTTTTTTTGTTTTCTTCTCTTTTTTTGTTTGTTTGTAAAAATAGTCTCTTTGTTTTTATTATTACGAGTAGTTCTTCTTTTTCTTTTTGCGCTGCATTTTCTGCGGTTGTTTTATTTAATTTACCTGAAGAGATTCCATTGATCTTGTTTGTTGTTTGTTGTTTTTTTTTTTTTTTTTTTAAGAAACAAAAAAATATAACAAAAAACGGTTCAAGATGGAAATACTTTTAACTTATAAGAGAATTTTGTTTTGTTTTGTTTTGTTTTCCATATGGATTAGGATGTTATGTTTAATGGGAAGCATTTATTATGTGGCCGCGTTAGCCATCAATTCAGCGAATGAATGTTCAAGACAGTTCTTGAGTTCGACGTAGGTTACAATGAGAACCGATTGCTCGTCACGGGACATCAGTTGGACCTGGAATTGAAAGAAAATGTTTTTTTTTTAGTTGTGAAGGCACGAAATAAATTTAAAGACGCATGAAGTTTGTTTTAAAAGAAATCTATGCTGTAAGAATCAAAAAAAACTCAAATAATAGTTCTTAGAGTAGCTAGCTAATGTTTATTTTCCGACAGGTTATAGCTGTCGTCCGTTAGCGTAAACTGTCCTACCCGTCCAACGCAAACTACAATATTTTCAAATATTTTGAAGCAATAATTTCACACGTTCCCCCACAACAAAGGCGAGAAATGCCTCCATACCAGTAGGATTTTCTATCCAAAATGAACGCTTTTATTTATTTTTCATCGCCCAGACGATGATAATAATATTCACACTCATTTGGGCGGTCCAAATTATTAGTTTTTCCATCTCTGGAGACATTCGTAATATTTTCGAATGTTTAATTCCCGGACATGCGTTCATCAATTTCCATGGCTTCCCATGACTTTTGGTGGCCGGTGTTTCCTTAACCATTCGAAATAAACCAGCATTAGATTCCTTTGCAAAGTTTGTTGCACTTTGGTTTTTATTTTCTTGCAGACAACTTATTTACTCGACCATCTTTGGCCTTGACAATTTTTTTTTAAATAAAACGAAAACCATTTGAGATATTTCAAAAACTTTATTATCGGCTTGAAGTACAATCAAAACATTTATGAATGGAACTCGACTTCGTTCATATGGCCACCGCGGGTACGTTTGCAGCGGTCGATTCGTTGGATCCAATTTTCAACGACTCAGCCACATATTTCAGCCGAAACGGCCGCTATTTCGCGTTCAATGTTGGCTCTGAGTTCTTCCACCGTCGTCGGCTTGTGTTGGCATAAACCAATGACTTAACGTAGCCCAACAGAAAATAGTCAAGCGGCTAAAAATTGAGCCAAAAATGAGCTTCGTCACTGAAGATGATTTTGCGATGAAATTCACCATCTTGGCGCACCTTCTCCAGAACCCAATCGGAGAACGTACGTCGCTTCAAATAGTTTATCGGCTTCAATTCTTGAGTCAGCTTGATCTTGTATGGGTGTAAACCAAGATCCTTACGTAAAATAAGACATAATGTGGTCTGAGCGATGCCCAATTCTTGAGAACGCCGTGGAATTGACTGATTTGGATCGTTTCCTACGGACGACAGCGATATTTTCGACACTTCGACCAACCCGTTGTCTCACTGACACGGCAACATCACACAACGAATATGTTGACTCAAATTTTTGCACTAAACTTGCTATTGCCTGTCTACTAGGGCGAGAATTACGACCGAAAATTGGGCCGACGGCTTACGGGCCGAGGTATTTAAACCTACTGAAGCATGAACTCTTATCGAAAGCGAATGATGATATCCTCAGTCGTTTCGCTGGAAATATCCTTTGTAAAATCCCGTTCGCATTGACAAGCTTTGGAGAAGAAAATTCAACTACTAAATATAAAAGCTACTAAGAGATAGCGCATAAAAACAAATGCTGCGGCCCGCAGAGCTCTTGGATCTAATCCGTAGATGTAATACAGTAGAAAAAGATCTTACCTTAGGAAGCGCGCACAAATCAAACAAACGGGCTGCCTAAAGAGGCTTGGTGATTAGGATCAAGTTCACCCCGAATTGTAACGACGCCTAAGTTAGTAAATAAGCAAGTCAATTGCTAAAAGTAAGAAAATATTTTTACAAAGACTTACATTTTCATGTATGATTTTATGGTTTGCATTTTCTTAAAATATATTTGTTCAAAAATTTTACCTAAATCTTAAAACTTGACTGATTTACAGCCGATTTAGAGAGAGCAGATAGCTCGCCGGGTATTGCGAGTTACTGTGCCCGAAGAATTCCATTCTAACTTAAATTAGAGCGCACCAAGGTAATGTTCGAATCCTATTGTTTTTTAAAGCATTGCAGCACATTCGATTAAAGCAGCGGTTAACGAACGATAATGTTTTTTTGATCAGTCATACAAAGACCAATTATTCACAAACCTGGCATCTTGCCGAAGGTCGAAAGTTCACATACTTAGAGTCCATCCTTGACCATCAATGAAATTCCGATAAGGATTTCGCACACAGATTTAGCTAGGAGTAGCTCAAAACTCCGCAGCATTTCGTGACATAGTGCTGCTTAAACTTAGATTTGTGGTGCGCGAAAATTGTGCTGATGTACGAGAAGTATAAAGTAGATGAAAGTGCTGGGAGTGTCAGCGGGTGTAACAAAACTTTTAGCATAGCTATCAGCCGGTTTTGCTATGTTCAACGGAGGTCGTTGCAACAATATCCGGTCAAAAAAAAACAATACAGGCTCGAGTTCCATACAGAAGAAAAGCTAGGGCACATGCAAACGTTTGGAGTTTTTAGAAAGCTCTCTAAAATACACAAGCTCACATTCTAAACAGAATCATAACATAGCCATAATTTCCTAACTGATATCTTAAAAAAAAATCACTAACTTACCTTTTCCAATGAGCCAGCATCCAATTTATTAAGACACTGTACAATATGTGCGTGATCCAACCATGGTCGACCATCTTCGGTGATGGAATGGAATAAATAATCACGGAAAAGCTTTAACATATATCTATCACCAGTTTCAGACCAAGTACAATCCAAATTAAAGCTGAAATAAATTTAAATAATTGGTTTTCCTTACTTAACTGACAATCTAAATTCAAGTGTGATTTTACTCACTCTGGTCTCTCGTTAATGCAATTTAATTTAACCAATATTCGATAAAGACGACCATTTTCCATTTCCTTGGATAATTCCTCTTCTTGCATGTCAACTTGGCTTTGTAGTGCATCCAATTGTGTGTAGAAGCGGGCACCAATCATTGGCATCAAATCAGTCACTGAGCGTCTTTGTGTATTTGTAAATAAATATCTAGAGAGAGAACAGGAGTTCAATTTAATTAATGTTGATTTAAGTGTTTAAATGTTTTTTTTTATCTTGACAACTTACACTATGAAGTTTCTTAAATCGGACGAATAATGTCTGGAAACCAAATCGATGCTGCTTTGTACACTTTCTCTTTGTAAACTTCTGCAAGCGAGTGCTAAAACTAAACGACCAAGGGCAGCAAGGTCCTCCTGAGGTAGAAGAAAATCGGGTTAATTTTAAGTTAGGTTTAAAAATAAATAAATAAAAACTACAATAAACAAATAGATTTTTTCTAAATAAACAAAAATTAAATATGCCTATCGGCCTCCAGTTACGCATTGCAAAATATTGTGGATACAGGTATTTTTCGATTTGTGCACACCACCCAAAATAAGGTTTTACTCTACTGTGTCTTCCGGCCGAGTAAAAATCAAAGACATTTCTGACTAGACGATTGTTGTTGAATTTTCCGATCAGGTCAGTTTCGCCGTGCAGCTCATAGAATTTGCTGTTCTATGCGTCTCTCTTTCAGAGCAAGTCAACGCCCATGGAACCAACAGTTGTTCAAGGAATCTTGCGTTTGAAGGAGCAGCGAAATTTTGGCAAGAATATAAAAACTAGACATGAACTTTGCATAGCTCGTCTCTACATATTCTGTTATATTCGACCTTGAAATCGATCGTTCAACAAACGTCTCCAGCCAGCTCGATTCTTTGATAGCTGCCTCCAGTTTAGCACGCTAAGTTGGCTGAGGTCCCCTTCCACTTGCGTGCGCCACCTGAGCCTTGGCCTTCCTCTATTGGGCTGAACATCGGGCGCGGATTCGAACACTTTCTCATTCACCAAATCAGATACAGTATTTCTGACGACTTCTTAACATTGATGCCACTTCTCTTCGGTACTTACCTTGTGATCTTGTGAACAACTAGCCAGTGGTCCGAGTCTACAATGGCCGGCCGGAATGTTCGAGGAGGAAAGCCCTAGTTGGATCATAGACGCACCAATTTGGTTGACTGTTCTGGTAATCTGGTTTAATGGCAGATATATTAAGGGAAATATAATGTGACTAGGAATGAAAACTAATCAACATCGAAACGAGTTTTAACCAGAAATTAACGATATCTATAAGGTACTTATTGAAAGCTGTAGAGCCTTTGTACCAGAACATAAAAGGTGTGCAATTAAGCGGCATATACATTGGTCAAATTCTCATCCAGCATGTGAGAGTGTATTAGTAAATTCTGTTTGACACATCAAGTATGAGTCTTCAATCATTCATTTTTACTTCAACTTTGAGGTGAAAGCACGTTTCTTGTGCGATTTCAACTTAAATCGTTTTTTTTTTTTTTAAGAAAATATGAGTGACACGGACGATTGCTGAATTGCTTTGGGACTAGCGCTAGCTTTGAAGAAGAAAAGTAAAAAGATTCGGAAGAAACGGGTGATTTTATAAATTTCCTCCACACGCTGGAGGAGGCAAGCATATGATCAACTTCTTCAATTGATAACACCCAAAATTATACAATTTTTAAACTACCTTCGCTATCTTGTTTTGCTTTTACGTTCCACAACGCAGAAAGAAAACGATAAACTTCTAGAAATTCCAAAATAAAATTTTTATCCTCCTTCGAAGATAAAACCCTTAAAAAAAAACTCCCGCTGTCTGCTTGCGATGTTGTCTCCTCGCTGTCCAGCCGAATATGAGCAAATGCATGATCAATCAGTCAATCACGGATATACACTATATCAAGCTTGTCTACCTGATTGACGAAAAATCTAAACATTTTGATTTTGCTTTAAGCAGGCACACAACGTATACGTGTCTCATTTTCACTAATACACTCCGACATGCTTGATGAGAATTTGATTAATGTATATGCCACTTTAGAGTTTGTAGAAAAGGAAAAAGTGACAAAAGACCTTTGCTCGACGTTCTACGGCATAAGCAAACGCTGACTAATTGTTTATATTTTTAAGCTTACGGCTCGATGAACTAAATAACTCACAAGAGATATAGCTGCTTAATAAGGTGCTTCATGTGATAATGAAAACGCAGCATGTTTTTGGGGAAGACGAAAAAAGCGAAGCTGTAAAACGAATGATCCGAGTCCGATTGACTCCTCACAGAAGAAGTCATCAGAAAACTATACGTAGTTTGGGAAATCCGAGAAGAAGAGAAGTCGATAGAGGAGCTTTTACAAGCAAAGAATTTACAGAACACTGTGAACGAAAACAGATTTATCTGATTATCATTACGGTAGGATTTTCTAGAGGTAATGGGCAGATAGAAAGGGTTCATCGGATAGTTATCAGCGTTTTAACAAAGTTAACTCTTGAAGCGCCGTACAAGTGGTACAAAGAGGTCAAAGCTGTACAGAATTTTTTGAATTCAATCAACACATCATCAATAAAGTTGCTGACGGAGTCGAATGAGGTGAGGATGCAAATTGAACAGGAGCTTCAAATCCAGTTTGAAGAACAGAGGCAGGTATTACGTGAAGAGGCAAAGAGAAGTTTAAAACACAAGATGAATGCGAAAAATCATACAACAAAGGTCGAAGACCTGCCCGATATTACAAGGTGGGCAAAATACGTCCAAGGTTTTTGGGTCCATATAAGATAGTCGGCATTCTAGACTGTAGGCGAGCAAGGTCCTAAAAGTACATCTACAAGTGTTGATTCAGAACGAGGACGATGATTATCCATGTTAGGACAGCCGAGTGTGGGATACTGATTCGCGTTCCCCTTAATCCGAACCCATAAGCAATGCATAAGGCAATCAAAACAAAGAGCGGAAGACTATATGTGAAAGCGGAAGAGTAACATTCGACTGTCGAAGTCGGGATTAAATTTTGTAATTTTCATTTCTTTTTCTTTTTTTTCACAACCTAATTATTAATTAAATAAAGTGAATTAAAAAATATTAATATCGTTAATAGAAAGAATAAAAAATAAGATGCAAAGTGGTTACCTTGGGAGACACCAGAGGCTTTAAGTGGGTCGAACACAATGGACGTAAACACAGTATTGTCTTTCTGTCAACTAGAATTGAACCAACGACAGAAAGTTTTTATGGAAACCAAGACTTTAATTTTAGAAAAATTCTACCAAAGACTTTGGTGCAATCAGTGATGATCACGTCAATTTCATTTCCAGATTCAAGTGCAAATAAAGTTCTTGATACGAATTTCGTTAGGTTGGTGGTTGTAGATCTGCCTTTTCCTAGAATTCTGTGTTGGTTTTGGGAAACAATAGACGGCATTATGGCATAAATAATGCTCTCAAAAAGCTTAGGTATGCATGACAGCATAGCAATTGGTCAATAGTTTGAAATATCTTCTTTGCGATCCTTCTTGTGTGAAAGAAAACTAAAAGAGAGTTGTAAGAGGTTGGACTAAATGCATTCCACATTTTTTAAAAATATACTCCATGATCTGGCAGAATAATCATCTTTAAGATTGAATATTTTTCTAGCTTGCTTTGAAGTTTTAAACACTGATTCCAAAGTTGTTCGTGTAGGAGGACAAAAAAGGATATCCACCCGTTCCTATGACTGGACAAATGCTGCTTTGCATTTACACTAAAAACGTCGTTAAGATCGAAATTGATGAAAAAGCGTTTGCAGTTGTTTTTTTTAGAGGAAGGGGAGATTTAGCATTTTGCCTAGCAAATATTTCTGGATTAAGCTTTCCGTAGCAACAATTATTTTTTACCAATCGGGGATTCTACGAGCCTAGGCAGGAGCCTAGGCTAAACCCCGTTAAGGGTTTGAAGTGAGGCAGGTAAATCGAAAGAGCTAATGTTAGTAACTGAATTCATAAAATAGGTAAATATAAGAGAAACATTTGTAAAAAATTGTGAATTCCATGACAAAAGGAAAATCGATTTGTTTCTTAAATACATACTATATAAAAGGCATTTCGGAAGATTTCATGCTTTCGTAAATCTTCCTGTTTTTGGGGCCTCTTACTCTGATTATAAAAATAAAAAATCGATTTCTTGTTTACCTGTTGATGCATATTAGTAAGTTGCCCAGGATTAGCTACATTTGGGTCGAATGTTGCAATATCCGTTATACCAGGAAAGCTAAATCGTATCCTTTTACCGGTCACAATAATTTTCGTTGGGTCCAATACCCTATAAGAAATGGGAAAAATTCTTTTTAGAATCATCAGAAACATTTTATGTAATAATTTGTATAATTTACCTGCAGGCAAGTCCTGCCTGATGTATTGCACGTAGTCCAGCTGTTAATTGCATTATAATTGCCCATATTGTAGACTCCGCCAGTATTTGTCCATTACTTGTTCTTTGCAGATTGCTTTTATGGCTGCGCGAAAATTTTAATTTTGCGTGCACAGGCGTGAGTACATGCAACAACGATTATCAGTAAGGCGTATTGTAATTATACAATTTTGGTCTTTACATTACCTAAAAGGTCTCGCTTCGCCAGGGAATGGATCTGAATAGCCATTGGTCTCAACCGTTGGCGTAAAGTACTTCGATAATAAAGTCTGTGAGCCTGGATGATAATCGTATACTAATACTAGTGCTGTACAATATACAAGAAAAACAAAAAAAAAAAAAATTATAAGACAACTGTGGAGAGTGAAACATTTGTAAAACTTACAATTATCCCCAAATGCTTTTGTTGTAAAGACTTCCCGGAGTTGTACAACGTTCGAATGTTGAAGCTTTTTCCACATCTCGACAACTGCCATACACTTTGTCGATTGTAGACGAAAACCTAGATTAAGAAGGTATCAAATGACAAAAAATGCCCTTAATTCTTTGAACCCGTCCAATATCAAACCCAAAGAGAAGACAGTGACTTCAAGAAAGAGAGAGATAGTAGAGAAAACAATTGGGAATTGGAAACAACAAAAAAAAAACAACAAAAAAATAAGAGGGAATTCAAATAAGGACTTTTAGACTTTTAAGAAGGAGACAAATGAAAGAAAATTTGGACATTACAGAACAGAAATGAAAACTAAATGAAACACGACGAAAAGTACATTCAACAATCAATCAACTTACCATGAAGTCTTCGCAGAGTGTATTTTATTCCTGTCGAACTGTGTGTTGCCTTATATGTAGATGTCGGCATTGTTAGTTTTGGATGCATTGGCTGTGACTCCAATGGATACAATGAGTGGTAATTATCCACTTCAACCGGTAAGTTCGGATTAGCTGCATCACTTGTATCTAATATTAAGTTGGAGATCTCATTGCGGGCAAGGATTTCGGAACGCATCTCGTCTGGCATGAAAAATGCCGTTTCCAGTTGTGTTTTCGGTTGCATATTAATGACATGTGATGATGGTCCCGGATACACATGACCCGTATATAATATGGCGGGACTTGAAGGTATAACTGATCCTTGAACACCACTTGGAGCGTGCGCCACAATAGACTCGCTATTTACCGAACTACTGTTTTGGCTGGAAGTGTGATTGGCAGTTGGATAGAAATATATCGTGCCGCCAACGTTTTCCTACACACAAAAACAAAAAAAAAAAACAAATCAATCATCATATAAACATATACTATAGTATGAGTATGAGTTTAGTAGTTTGTTAAACTCACCTGAAGTACATTGGCGGACAGGGTAGTCGGAATTGGTGATCCATGCGGTGTTATTCGCGGTGGTGATTTTTCACCAACACTTGATGGCGAATTACGTTGCTTCAGTGGGGTCGTCATCGCAAACGTTTGTGTTGCGGTCGGTGCTTTTGTGGCGGATATTGGATTGGCGGCGACTGTTACTAAATTTGTTACGGCTGTATGCGATTGCGGCTGCTTATGATTCTGTTGTTGCTGCTGTTGCTGTACCACCACCTGCTGTTGCTGATGCTGATGATGATGTTGCTGTTGCTGTTGCTGTTGCTGCTGTTGTTGTTGTTGTTGTTGCTGATGTTGATGTTTTTGTACAGCAGCAGCTACGGCGGCTTTCTGTAATCCCAATATTGGTGTAGCATTTGTCTTCACCGAAACTGGCGTCGATGGTGCTTGATTCTGTCCAACAGCATTTCCATTACCAAGCGCACCTCCATTGCTTAACATTGGCTGATATGGTGAGTAGAAATTTGGCGATGAATTTATTCGCGACGGAATGAATTCAGGTGAATGTGGTGTAACCTACAAGTCGAACGTTTTAATAGAAAAACTAAAAGCGAGTTAAAAAAGCTAATTTGCAAAAGTAAATATAAAACCACCAATAATTTTGTTTTACTATTTTTTTTTTTTGAAAATTTCAATTTTTTTTTTCTTCTTTATCTTTTTTCCCAACTACAATAAAAACAAAAACGAAAATGATGAGTAACAAAACAAATGAAGATAGTTTGAGGGAAGGAAGGTGGTTTAAATAAAAAAAAAAAAAATATTGAAAAATTGAGAAATTGGGAATTGAGAAATAAAAAGAAAGAATCAACCAGCAAAAATCATTTATAACCTTTATAACTACTAGTTTAAACAATCTAAAAGAAAGTAATTAAAATTAAACAATACAGGTACTACGAATACAAAACTAGGCATGTAAAGATATTATATGTAGTTAAAAACGCAATCTACAAATTTACCTGAGCCTTCTTAATTGATATAGGTGAGTCCAAGTTAATTAGAGAAAACCCCGAAGAAAGACCATAAGTTGGCGTTCCAACATTTTGTCGGTTCTAAAGAATTAAGTTTGTTTAGGATATGGTTTAATTTTTTTTTTAATTTTTTTTTAGTCCAGTGTATAAGGTGCAAGAAGATTGTAAAATTAGGTAAAGGTAGTTGTAAGTAGGATAGGTGATAGGATATGGGAGATGTTTTAGTGGTGAGATATTAAAAGCATAGGTATACAAATTTATAATAAACAGAAATGGATTTAGACTCTTATTACTGTTTTATTTATTATTTAGATTATAAGAGAATGCATATTAGGATAATCCATTCAAGATGACGCGGTCGACGACTATAATGGCCTGTTCGAGGTTATCAACAATGTTCTTCTCCCAATCTGCAGAGTAATTAAATTAATTTAAATATAATGGTACGCTGTGTAAGCTATATTGTTGGCTGTTTTACGAATAAAATTCATTCTAAAACAAAATAATTTAAGAACGAACGAAGGTTGACATATTGGGCCAATGATCTTATTTACAGGGAAACATATAACATTCCAAAGAACGCATGCACTTTACAATCAACTTGATAAATAAATTAATACATTTCTATATATTCACAATAATTTGTAGTCTTGGGGAGTAACGCTTATGAATTTTTGATGCGTTTAAAAATGGGAAAATAAACAATTTGACGAATATTTATAGATATGTAACTATTCATCATTATTCATTATTCAACAAACGAGAGAGGAACTTGCAAACGTTATTTTGAGTTAGAGCGCCCTAAGACGAATCGCCCATGGAATCATTACATAGGGTAAAACAAAGTCGCTTTCTGAGTCTGTCTGTTTGGCCGCTAGCTCCACCTAAACCACCCAACAGATTTAGATAATTGTTCACGAAAGGTTTATATATATAAAAAAAAAACCCTAATTAAGTTTTTTTGTAAATAGAAAAAAGCAATATTTTGATACCAAGTCGCCGAAAAATAAATTTACATTGCTGACGTAGGCTAAAATTTAAGAGATACATACTTAAAAGCGCAATTACACACAATTTCTAGGGCGATTACGAGCAACACGGTACAATTTTTACGAAGTTTTGGAGGGGGCGAAATAAATTGTGAGACTGCCCAAGCCAATCTGCTGATTCGGTTTGATGGAAGCCCTCCACACGAGACAATTTTCCTGCTGGTTGCAAGTTGCAATCGGAAATTGGGAACGTGGGCCAGCCCACACTAGACTATTTTTACCCCGGGATACAACGTTGCCACATTTTCACTGTTGAGTGGCAGAAACGTGGGTTGCCACATGTCCATCTGCTGGTATGGGTTTTTTTTTTTTTTTAAACCTGATTCGCTAGTGGCGATTGAGAAGCACTTCGACCTAAAACGATCTTTTGTACTGAATGAGTCAGAAAAGAAAATTAGGCTAGAAGGGTATTTACCTTCCGAATGAAGTTAGCAACTCTACCAGCAGGGGAGTCCCTTATTTCAGAGATGTCAAGTTGTTCTCAGAGGAAGGCTTGGACAGTCACATAAGATGTGTTCAGCTGTTTCTTCGTCTTCGAGACAGAGTCGACATTCTGCGGAGTCAGCAAGTCCTGTTTTGCTGAGGTGATATCTTAAACCGTTGTATCCTACCAGGTTTCTGATATCAGAATATTAAAAGATATTTGGCCTGCCTTAGGCTTGGAGTCTCCTCTCAGTATGGGATGCATTTTGAGTGCTCACAGCGCTTAATGGCTAAATTTGCTGCTGTTTTAGATGTGCAACAGAAGGGTTTAGGTCCGTTGAAGGGGGTTTTTGAATCTTTCCTGGACGGTATAGTTAGTGAACAAAATTAGGCAGGCTCAAAACGTTTAAACGGAGGAAACAAGAGACTCCATTTAAAGGTTTCCCTGTTGTTAAGAAAACTGATGCTAGTAGTTCATCCCAATAACAGTGAATGTTTTCACTTGAGAATGCTACTTCACATTGTAAAGGGCCAATCATATTTTTTACACCTCAGAACTATATAAAGAGTAACTAATAATACCTATAAAGCAGCATGCAAAGCGATGGTTCTCTTGACAGACGACTCTTAATGGGACAACACATTAACGGAAGCTACTATTTGCAGTTCATCGTGGTCATAAAGGAATTTGTTCGACATTATTATAGCGTTTTGTCAAGTGACCGATATTGTATCTCTCTGGAACAAGTATGAGCAAAATATGGCTGAATCGACGACGGCGAGTGTTAATGTCTGATTATGTCCAATATGATCAAAATATTTTTGACGTAGCGTTGTTAGAATTAAATAAAAGGTAGAAGAAATTTCGGGTAAATGCATTTCAGATTTTAGACTGCCGATGCCTACTAATACAACGAACCCTGAATTAACTGACGTTGAATACGCAAAATGAACATCGCAAGAACATAGATAAAAAAAAGGATACGATGCGTTTTTAACATCAGTTGACAGAAACGAAGGAAAGTTATATTTTCTTGGTGCTCCCGGAAGAACAGGAAAAATATTTCTTATCAGTTTGCTCCTTGGAAAAGTAAGATCTACTAGTAAAATTCCATTGGCTTTAACACCATCTGAAATTGCGGCTACACTTTTGGAAGGAGACCGAACCGCTCAGGCAACATTCAAACTGCCACTTACGATTGCTTCTGAGGACACAAACACTGTTTGTAGCATTTCAAAACAAAGTAATACTGGACAATTAATGAGTGACTGCTCATTAATAGTTTGGGACGAAGCTACCATGTCGAACAAGTTTTCAATTTGCGAAGTACGGATTCACCCATGGGTGGATGCACGATATTGTTCTCTGACGACTATCGTCAATTCTTACCAGTGGTAACAATAGAGAAACGTGCCGATGAACAAAACAATGAGAGATCTAATCTAGATAATAAGACAATTACTTGGTTCAAGGAGAGAGCTATTTTCTCACCTACTAACCATCAAGTTGGTAAAGTGCACGACTTGATTTTCTCTAAAAATTAATACACAGGCGCATACATACTACTCTGTAAACACCGTGCCGGACCAGAAGGAGGTTTTACATTTCCCAACAGAATTTCTCAAGTGCGAGATTTTGACCAGATGTGGAACTGGAGAAACCGTGTTTATACCCCGGATTTTATTAATGCCAACGGATCTTCCATTCCAATTGAAAAGATTGCAGTTTCCAATAAAATTGTTGAGCGCTTTTCCCATGGATAGCTATAAGTAGCTCTTTCGGCGTCACTTCCAAACAAAATTTCTTCGTATTGTGTAACCAAAAGTCAGCTTCAAACATTGTTTATGAAGAAATTCTATAATCAAAGACAGTACAGTCCGTTTGATAAGATCGTATAAGGAAAAACTCGTTTATGAAAACCGGTTTGGAAGTGGCATTTTCATTAGCAGATAAAAAATACTTCTGCTAAGATGCTTTGAATAAAAAAATATAAAGAGTGTTCAATTTTTGTCAGAGACGGAAGTATTTTAAAATGAGTGTCGCGTTTGCAACACGTTATGAAGCAGTATTCTTGTGCACGCATCCAAAAGGACCGAAAATGTCATACGGAACAGCTGCTAAATACAAGAAAAAGTCAAAAGCATTTGTTAGCAAGTGGGTGTACCGTTATTCCCAAGTTAAAAATGTGGATGATTTGCCGAATCGTGGGTCTACGCCAAAAAACAACAAAAAAGCAGAACAAAATGATTCTACGCGTGTTTGAAAAAAATCGTCTTCTATCGTTACGTGGAGGACAAGGGATTTTTTACGAAGACGTTTACTAGCCAATAATGTAAAATTTCGGAGCACAATAAAGAAACCACTACTGTCAAAAAAAACACGTAGAAAAACGACTCAGTTGGGCCAAAGAGAATTTGGACAGAGATTGGAACAGATGTCACTTGGGTTTAACGTGAATACCTGTCATGGAGACTTAACCTCACGGGATGCCCATACATCCATGGGAGCAAGGGTACGCCTTGCCATCGCTTATTTGCTACATTAACAATTAATACCAATGCGGAAATGTGTTGAGGGCACAAATCCACTCTTGGTATGAGTCGAGGCCCACCTAAAACCTCTTACTGACCTTAGGGTGTCAGCACCCAGCACTTATAGCCACTCCACTCCGGGTATTGAGCCCTAGCAGGGCCACCCTCCCTGCGATTTAGGTTTAAACCACAGCCACCGTGACGCTCCCACAAGGGGGCCAACCTCAACAAGTAAGGCCCGTACCGAAGTCCAGGGGGCTCCTAACTCAGCTTGTTACTGGACAAATCATAGCAACCATCAGAGGGGAAGGGTCTGATAATGTTTATGATAAGTCCAGTATTTACTCTGCCCCCAGCTTTATATTAGACGTCATTGATGGGCGAAGCCTTGAAAATGGAGCGGGGGCCCAGAGATTGGAACAACGTTATTTTTTCGGATGAAGCTTATTTTTGGGCATGGTCTCCTATCACTCATACCTGGTGTACACAATCCAATAAATTAATCCAGCGGACCGTCAAACACCCGGCAAAGGTGCACGTTTGGGGATGCTTCTCAAAACAAGGATTTGGCAATTTGTTCATGTTTACAAATAACTTAAACGCACCCAACATGGTCAAAATTTATAAGAAGGCTTTATTACCATCTGTCCAAAGGTGGTTTAAAAGAAGGAATGAGCATTGGTTACTGCAAGAAGATAATGACCCGAAAGATCGCAGTCGTTTGTACAGTGCGTGCAAACAAGAAAATGACGTCGATGTTTTAGATTGGCCATCACAGTCGCCGGATGCAAATCCCATCGAAAATGTTTGGGCATTCATAAAGCTAAAGCTCTAAGGAAAGAAGATCTCGACGGTCAAACAATTATCACGAAAAATACGACTTCTATGGAGATCTTTGTCTCAAGATTATGCTATAAGATTAGTAGAAAGCATGCCTCGAAGACTCCAAGCAATTATTGATAATGGAGGAGAGTGGACAACATATTAATTGAAAAGCATTCAAGTAAATAAACAAAATAAACCGTACTGGTTTTTTTTTTAGTATTTTAAGTTCTTCTTTAATTTTTGTAGTGTACGATGTTATCAAACAGACTGTACTAGTGTGGCGACCCAAAAAAGAACAGTTCTGAGCTAACCCAAGCATAGTAGCAATGCCAAAAAGGGGAAATTCAGTTCACATGTTTACGGAATGTAGAGTTCGGGTTAGTGTCAGATACTGTATTAATCATTTCTATCTCATAAAATTCAGAAGAATTGTCAGGTAATCTGTGTCTCGTACTGCTTCCTTTCAGCAAATTCGTATACCTGCTGGTTGATCTTTAAAGTCATTTCTTTTCGATTAATGAACTCATGTAGTACAGAAACATAGGCGATGGAAGGCAGGCGTAAACTATCATAATGCGGAGAGACCTTATTTGGATGTATTGACGTTGCACAAACTTCATCTCACCCAAAATGCACTCAGTTCAATGAGTCTATCCACTCGGACGTATACGTAACTTATTGACGTATAGTACAATAGAAGTATGAGTGAGGAACTAAAGATGATGCTAAGATATCATGTCAACAAAACTGTGACCTAGAAAAATCAGCTGAATACAGGAAAAATCTTACCATTTTCAAGCAGCGTTCTACGACTATTTTTTACAAATTTATCCATGACTATGTATGTATGTACATCCCATCGGGTTTAAAAAATTACTTAGTGCACGCTGGTCAGAAGCAGCATAAAGTTTGACGTACTTCCTATTTACTTATCTCTATTCAGCATATTCAGCAAATACAAAGCAATTCCGCCAATTTGCTTGTTGTAAACATGAAACTTATACTCTGCTACCAGAGAGGTCACCACTTCTACGAGTAATTGTTTTTTTTTTTTTATTCTCACACTGTAACATCAACGGAAACTTGTTTAATTAAAATAAAGTTGGATCGTCTGATCGTCTGTTTACCCATATCGGAAGCGTATTCATTTTTCACATTTTATTTTGTCGTATCACGATTTTCTGATTTAGGGCGGATAAATCATTTACTATACACAAACGGATAAGCAATCATCACTTTCACATTCACGGGGAAATGGAATTGAAAGCACAAATCCATAATCATCATCAAGGGAAAATGTTGTTTACGTTATGCGCGCCCACTCATATGCATACGAGTACATAGTATCGGTGGCAGCGTTGGCGGTAGCAACTGCGGAACACAACCCACCAAATTTGAACTGTAAATCAATCAAACTGAATCACTTCGAGTAAGTCGACTACAATCATCACACGACGGATGGACAGTATGGTAATGGCACCACTAAAAGCTCTCACTCAAATCAGATGATTGCTAGTTCTATGAATACCATGCAGCACAAATGAGTGTGTCGTCAGGTAAATTTGTCCAATTTTGAAGAGGAGACCGGCAGCATGACATTTTAATATGAACTCGTATCTTCTGCTTTTGCTGTTGCTGACGCCTCTGAATATTTTCACCACTTCGTCTCTTCTGATCATGAGTCAGCTAAAATTTCATTTTAATAAAATAAATATTACTTATGGGGAATTTATTTAGCAATACATTTATACGAATCAACTGATGTGATGGAGCTGTTCGTGTTCGTTCTGGCCATTGAGCAATGACCTAGTTATACATTTAAATTGTGCCGAATGTTGTTTCTTTTTTGTAACAATAAATTTGCAGAGTTGCCTGATTAACTAGAACGAGGACTCAATTCTTGTAAGCTCAAGTCAACTGTTTTTTTTTTTTTTTTTGCTCTGTACTTTTAAAACTAGTAATTGTTAAGCGATATCGTTTTGGTTGATGGGGCTGTGGTGTGAATGCTTTCGAGTTATTAAACGATTTCTTTTTCTTATCACGTGTAGCTGTATTTATTTTATTTATTTAATTCGTTTACTCTGATTTGATTACTGATTACGTATGGTAATGGAGGGACAGGACATGCCCCCCTTGGCGATGGAGTCTACTTTCGTTCAACGTGTGTATCGACAGATATGGCTATTGATATTGTCAGGGCTGGTATGTCAGTGGTTTCATAGCAGTTATTCGTTTAATGTACGAGTATCATGCCCTTTCTTTATTTACTTTTAAAAATTTACTCACACAGATAGGGCATTGTAGAGATTCCTCTTCTTTTCTTTTTTTTTTTTTAGATGAAAGTAACTTTTAAAACAAAGATAGTACTTGAAAATCGTGAGTATGGCCTGGCTTCTTTGAAAGACAATTTTATGCAATTAAGTACTTTACTATGATTTTGGGTATATGGGCGCCAAGGCTGTTTGGAAGAAAGCGCAATCTTCAAATCGAATATTCGACCAGATTTTTGAGAGTCTGAAGCCATATGTACATATATGTATCGGCAATAACACCATGAATGTTTCCTTTTAATATGTTTCTTGTCTCCAGTTTAGACGTCGCAACATAACCGCACAGAAAGTAATTCAAAGATCTCTCTTAGGCCAATGCACAACTCCGTAATGCAAAATTACATGCTCATCGCTACTTTTAGCTGAAATCATAGCTATTTCAATTAATGGTATTCAATTGTGGAACAAAGAAGCCAACAAGCATACATCTAAAGAGATCTTCATTTAATATGACATTCTGGACGGATCGTTTTTGAAGTAATTTGAACCATTAGCCGATAAAGTACTCCAAACAGTGACGGAAACAGTTTCAGTTTTGTTTGTTAAATGGACATAACATTGATGCCGTTCCCAATACTAATTTCAGACATATCTGTCAAACCTATTGTCAGATTAAAAACTGTAAGTGTCATTTTTTATTCAGAAGTTTTTGCATCTTTATCGTGATGATACGAGTATATGGTACACGCTTCAACAACGATACGAAATTTTAGAAATTGGAATCCAAAAATAGAACACTTAAACCACATTACACCCGACATAATCGTCCTTCTAACACCACTTTTCGCCATATTGTCGAGCACTTTCGCACAGTATTTTGTTTTGAAGATGCAGTGGCACTGAGACGCATAAGAAGAGTGCGTATTGAAGAGAATATTAAAATTTTTCAGGAAGGAGTTAATAATAATAATATATAGGGTGTAGTGCACTGCGACCTTGTGGTCTATTGTGCCCCCTACTTAGACCTTGGAGAGGTTTGCTCCCTCTTCCAGAGTCCCCTCACAGCTTATTTCACCAGGAATTATGTTGGAGTGTCTATGCCCTGGCTTTGGCCTTGGCAAGGTAAACCTACTCAGAGCACGTCATCCAGACCAGTTTCTTGTATGAATCTGAGAATGAGCAGTGGATCCGTGGTTGGTAAATCCTTTTTAAACCAAGATTCCAGTATATGTTCTGGAGTTTTTGTGGAATCATTACAGAATCTACAAGAACCTTCATCTGATATCCCTACTTTCCTTAGGTGTTCCCTGAGTTTGCAATGCCCCGTTAGGATGCGTAGGTAATTTTTTCTAAGACTGATACATGCTTTAAATCTTTTGAGATTGTAATCTCCTAAGAGTTTTTCAGACCTTGGAGATCCCGAAAAGTTCTAGCCTTTTTTACCTTTTCCGATTTCCTGAATTCTTCGCGTAGGGTGTGTTCCCCTATCCCGCTGAATGGTTCAGGTCCTATGAAGGGTTCTGCTGCCCCTTTTCTCGGTAGAGAGTCCGCCGCCTTATTACCAGTGATGCCCACATGGCCTGGTATCCAGCAGACAGATACTTTGTTTTTCTTGCCCAATTTGTTGAGACTTTTTAGGCATTCCCATACAAGTTTGGATTTAATGACAAAGGAGTCCAGTGCTTTGATAGCTGCTTGACTATCTGACATTATTGCTATGTTACAGTTTCTATAATTCTTTTCGATATTGATTCGAACGCATCTTTCTTTGGCACATAATTCTGCTTGAAAGATCCTGGTACCCTTGCCCATGGATATATAGTGTTTCGTTCTTGGCCCAAACACTCCTGCCTTTTGTATACCAATTGATCGTGTGGTTGCTCAGTCCATAAATAGTGGATTCATCGCTCCATTCTTTCTTGTTGCTGAGCTTCGTTAAGAAATTCTTTTCAAAGTTGTATTTCTTAATGCTGTCATCTCTTGGAATAACCAAGAGTGGAAGTTTTCCGAGCAGTGCATCATATTCTTTCGAACTATTGCATTTCCCCTTTCCAGTTCCTTCTTTTGCTATTCTTAGAATGGTTTTATTCGCCGCCTCTAAAACAATGAGGTGTAGGGGAGTTAATTCCAATAGCACCTCCATTGCAGCGGTTGGGCATGTACGCATTGCGCCGGTAATGCATAGGCACGCCAGTCCTTGCACCTTTTTGAGAGATTCTCTCGTTGTGACAAGACTAGTCCATTTTGTCCGTCCATTTTATGGAAAATTGTAAGCAAAGATTTGGATTACAAGATCCAGCTTGTGTAAGAATTGAAGCCGAATGACCATCGCTTGCGTCGAAATTTCGGTAAATGGGCGTAAAATCAAGTGACATTGGATCCGTTATCTTATCGAAAAATTGTGTTTAACGATGGGGCTCATTTTTGGCTCATTGAGTATGTCAATAAGCCAAATTGTCGCATTTGAAACTAAGCTTATCCATATGAGATAACATCCCGAAAAATGCACAGTTTTGTGGGGTCTGTGGAAATGAATATAGTGAAGGGATATTCACTATAGAGCCATGATTAACGATTTTTTCATTTCGTGTTTGAATAGAATTAATGTGCTTCAAACAGGATGGCTCTGCGTGCCAGACAGCAAAATCTTGTGATTTAACGCCACTTTGGATATACATAAAAGTCGATTGTCTATGCTGACAAATCAACAACAATCAACGACATGGAAGCCAACATCATTCGTGTTATTGACGACATTCTGTAACAAATCCTTGAAAAAGGGCTCGTTTGTCTATCGGATGATATTCATCAAATCCAGCCATGGTGGACATATGGCTGAAGTTGTGTTTGAACAATTCAAATTTCATGTGCTTTGTTCAAAATCAAGTATTGAAAAACAAAAGACATCAATCCGGGGGGGGGGGGGGGGAAATATAAGAGTCAGAGAGAACGGTCGTCAGCAGAGGAATAGCAGAGAAGAAATTATTAATAAAAGATAAATAGAACATCGGAGAAAGATCGGAGCCCTGCGGCATTTCAGCATTTATTTTTCGAACACAGAATTTAGAAACACAACGCACCATACATAAATTTTCCTGTTTTGGGGTAATTTATGAGCTGATGCTTCTAAACATTCCAATCAATATAGAATTAAAGCCTTCAATGCACTAGGTCTCTAGGAGTTTCAAGAAGATTCGTCTTTTCAAATGACTCCAAAGTACGCTTGCACAACTTGAAGTGCAAAATCTTTTACCACATGCATACAGAGTGTGGCTAATAATATTCCGGACTGTCCCTAGAAAACATATTAAAACACGATTTCTGTTTGTTTTTCGGTGTTTTTTTTTTTTTTTAAATAATCTCCTCCCGATTCAAAACATTTGTTAAAGCGATTCAATTGAGGTTCAAATGCCAGCTTTAGCACCGTGTCCAAGGTTCTTGAATGGTGAGAAAAATAATCTTTCAACTTCAATTTCGGTAACAATGAGAAGTTGCACTGTGCCAACCCAGGTGAACACGGCGGATGATTTATACTAATACACACACTTGATTAAGAGCAAACAAATTTACGAACAATGAGTGGCGTGTAACTTGATGTATTATTGTGCAACAGAGACCATCTTTTTGGATCGCGATATTTGGGTCGAATGCTATGGATTCTGGCCATAAAATGCTTAAAAACTTCAAGATAATGGCGCAAGTAACTGTTTCACCAGTTTCTTTTTAGCATGTGGTGAATGATTTGACCTTTATTCCGCACTTTGACGCTTAGTTTATGGGTGGTATTTGACACACCAAGTTTTATCACCCGTAACAAATATTTTCATGAAGTTAAGATCATTTCTTGAGGCCGCAATGACAACTCCAGGATGCCAGACTCTCATAAATTTTTGATCATCACTCAATATGTGTGGAACTAATTTTGTACTACAGACCTTTGTTTTGCCCAAATCATCGTGAAGAATGATTCGAATAGTCTCTTCGTTGATATTTAACGCCTATTCCATCATTCTCAGTGAAGCATTGTGGTATTCTGCAACAAAACCACGTACTTTTTGGATCATATCAGGAGTCCGATATAGTTTGTATTTGTCATCCTCCAGGGTCTCTCTGCGGCCCAAAAACTTTTATGCCCCTCAAATACAACTTTTCTACTGAAGCAATCATCACGATACACTTTTTACAACAATCGGAACGTTTCTGACGCTTATTTACCAAGTCTTGTGTGGAATTTATGACCGCTCTTTGTTCCATGTTAAAATTTCAACATCAAATAAATAGGTGTTCTGGAAAAATAATTTCTATAATTATTTAATGTCAACCAAATGTCATAAAACTTTGACAGATAGCAGAGAAAAATTCAAACTTTAACTGCATGTTCGGACAAATAGATGGCACTCTTGGTTGCTGAGCTATGACTTGTGTCCGGAATATTATTTGCCACACTGTGTATGTATGAGGATTCAAAATTATCAGAAAACAATGTGCGGGCTATCTACTGTAGCTAAATTATGGGACGTATGATCACTGATATTGCTATTTGCAGTATTGTGAATTGATATCACACGCTAACAAAAAAAAAAAATTAGACCAATCCGTTCCAAAAGAAAAAAATATAGCCGCAATGATGCCAGCGTTAATGAAGGCCCGAAATGTGGAACTTTGATGATCTTGAGCTGCGATCTGATGCTAGATCCTTACAAGATTCGATTGGAGCAAGAACTCAAGCAGTGGGGAGATGGCATACGTTAGACTTTTGTTGAATGGATTCAAAATCTATTTTTGTTCAACGATGAGGCTCACTTTCAGCTCAACAGATAAGTTAATAAGTAAAATTGTAGTATTTAGAGTGAGAAGAATCCGCAAATTACAAATATGTACTATATAGAGTGGTTTTCAAGCTGTTGTCATCAAACCGACTTATTTTCATTACAAGTTTTGTAGCAGCAAGCGTTATAGTCAAAAGTGACCGATACGGAGATGATCAATTATTAACAATTATTTCCAAGTTTATGTGTTTTCTTTGTGAACGATTTATCATTCAAGATGTCCAGTAGCAGGCTTGCGCTGTGCTTAGTGAGTTTGAATCATTTGAATTATTTAAGCCTCGAATTTGTCAATCCCAAGTTCGCGGTGGTCTTCGAGAATGCATTGTACGTTCGCCATCTTTGGTGATTCTTTCGTGAGTGCGCACCGACAAATTTGTCGGTGTTACTACTCATATGTTTGATGATTGGACAATGGGATATATGTACTATTGTGTCCAAAAACTAGTCGGAATTTTTTGATTTAAATTACGCGGTAAATATTTTTGCTCAATATATTTTTTTTTAAGTTGGTACAACTGTTACTGACTTCCATGCCAAATTATATCAAAATATTCATTAGTGTTTGAGTTACGCTTGTTTTTGTGCGACACAAAAAGTGAATTTGGCAAAGGAGTGCGATCAAATTTTGTTTCCTGAATGGAATAAATGCTGTAGAAACGTTGAAAATGTTGAAGAAGGCTTACGGGGACCAAGCTCTACCAAAATCAACAACATATAGTTGGTATAAATTGTTCAAAGAAGGTACTCGTAGAGAACGCGTTGAAGACGAAGAGCTCCCTGGTCGACCATCGACCTCAACTGACGATGCTCACATCCAAAAAGTAAAAGAATTAGTGCTTGCAAACCGTCGATTAACTATAAGAGACATTGCTGATGAAATTGACGTATCAAAAGGATCAATTAATACCATTTTGAAAGATGTTTTGGGTCTCAAACGTGTCAAGTCTCGATTGGTACCAAAAATGCTGAATTTTCTTGAAAAACATTGCACTGATTCTTCGTGACTTTTTCGCCAAAAATGCAACTAATATCTTTCCGCAATCACCTTATTCACCTGATTTAGCTCCGTGTGACTTCTGGCAATTTCCAAAACTCAAAAGATCACTCCGAGGAAACCGTTTTGAGTGGATTGAAGACATTCAACGTGAATCGGCGCGCGCTTTGAAGGCTATACCGAAAGAAGACTTTTTGGCATGCTTCGAGGACTGGAAAAAGCGGTGGCATAAGTGTATTATATCGGGAGGGGACTATTTTGAAGGGGACGACATTGATTTGGAAGAATAAATAAAGATTTTTTTGATTTCTAAAAAAATTCCGACTACTTTTTGGATACAATAGTATATTAATTCATGTATGTTTCCGCGAAACTTTTTCAGGTCTAAGTATCTCTGATAAACATCAAGGATCACTTAAAACATTGGTGAGCTTGTTTGAATTTGAGTTAAATGTGTTAACAATGTCTCTTTGTTTTAGAATCGATTGTATTTCAATATTGGTATGTTCGGAAGCAGATACAAAGTAGTCATCTTATAATTTACCTTTTTCTCATCCCCTATTTTCGTGTCAGTTGTTTTTAATAGTTCTCTAAACTCTGTGTTTTTATTGTCGTAGACATTACTTTGAAAAATTGTCGTGACCCTTTTTTTTTTTGTATTTCAATAAAAACGACACAATTTCTGTTTTCCATTTTTCCGGATGAGCACGTACTTTCGTTACGGATGTTGACATGTACGAACGCTCGTATTTGTATCTTTTTTTTTTGTTGATTTTAATGGAAATGAATGCATTTGCATTCAGTGCAGATACACAGAGATAACATACATGGATAATAGAGCAGAGTTGAATTCATTTAACTAAAATATGCACATCTGTCTGTTAGTCAAAAAGGTGTAGGAGGAGCTGAAGCGTTCAAAATTGTCACTCTAGTCGTAATCGTGTTACAAATGGGAATGCATCAACGATTCAAATTCATGACCTATTGAAGAGTTTTTGTATTTTCAATATTTTTACTTCTTATGAATTATTTACAGGTATTTCGAATGGAAGTTGGTATTATAAAAGATAGGTTGTTAGAACACCTTTGTCTGCATGTGCTCGATGTCTAAGCAATTGATGTGCATGCACATAAATGATTTCCAAATCGGTTTGCAATTCTCCGGAATAGAACATATACATCAAATTTTACGAGAAGTGAATGTATTGGGTTATTTTTTTGTAGGTACATCTGGTAAGATACTTTGATGAAATGAATGCTTTCAGCTTATGAAGTGTTTCAGCTAGTAATAAGCAGTCCTCGACGATGGCCGACAGAGAAGGAGGGTAGTAGCTGCATCAGGACTAGTCGGCACCGTGTTCAGCTACTTGTATGTACTACCGTACCCCCGGACAAATGTAACATCGTGTTACTAACAGAAGACTGCGTATTAGAAAATAAAAATTCCAGACCTATGTTATGTAAGCTGACATTTGCAGTATTGTATGACCTGAATAAGCGGAAGTAAAATTCAGTTGAAATGGCCTTCAGGTTAACTCTGCAAAGGCAAAGGCAAAGGCAAGGTAAAAGTATGTTCCCCGTTTAAGCTAATGCGGCGCTAACATATACCTGAATCAATGCAACGATAACCATGGGATCGCTAGGCTGACTACGCATCCGAGAATCTCTAGCAGTTTTGAAGGGGACCATAAAAAATCAAAACAAAATTAAACGATGATACTCACAACCCATAGGTGCGGTGTCTGAGAAGTACGGCAGCGTGATGGTTCCAAATACGCACACCGTGTTTAATAGACAGCCTTCCGGCCGAAAATTATGCCCCCGCCCAAATGAAAGCGAAGACAAACAAGCTCGGAACGTCAATTATCCGCGACAATTACGACAAAACCGGGAAAGAGATAAGTCAAAATGAAAAAAATGAGGCAAAACCTCTAAAGAGTAGGCCAAAAACAGCTGAAAATTTACCGATGAAATGAACAATAACCAGGCTGTAGTCGATGACAGCACCTAGTCGAATCTTATCACAAGAAGAAAAAAGAGAAGGATCAAGGCAAGACAGGCAACATAAAAACGCGACTGGTTTCAATGACATTAACGGAAGGAAGGATTTTCCTAAGCCGAAATACTACGCAGAGTCAAGGTGGACCCCATACTTCACTTGTGGGAATCGGTGACAAAAAGAAAGGCGACTTGCGAACGAGCTAACAGTTTAGAAGCATCATCGCAAGAACCTTATGGCAGAAACGAATATCCGGATACTAACAAGGAGTTACCACTAAAAAAACATAGCTATTAGGGCTTACAACAACACCAAGATCAGTAAAGCAGATGTGCTCGCCTTTACACGGAACAAGGCCTTCGGTGGCACGCAGAAAGCGATAGACATCTTTGGTGATTTACGTGAATTCCGGTCAATTTGAGACTGAATTTCACGGTATGAGTCGAGGCCGACTCAATACCCCTTTACGATCTGAGGGTCACAGTACCCAGTACTTATTTATGTATCTACATCGGGACAAAGGCAACTGGAAAACCGTTTCTACGATACGCTGAAACCGAAGTCCGGGGGCTCTGTACCATGTTTTACTCACAAGTCCTGGTGTGGACTACTGGTAAACCACTGACTGGCAGTTTGTTACTGGTCAAATCGTAACAAACTTCGGGGGGCGTCAATCTGAAAGTTTTTACGAAAAGACGAGTATTTGCTCTGCCCTATTTATTACTAGACCAGTCGGTAGGGAAGTCAAGTAAACTGTTGAAATTCTGAAGAACAAGGATTACAGGGTCAAAATGGAATGACCCCCTGAAGACATGTTCGAGGAAATCTTGAATACTATGACCATTGGGACCAATAAATCTATGAAGGCGGAACGATGAGATAAAGTAGCTGAAGTAGCTGTCACATTTAGGACATTTATATTCAAAGTCAAAAACGATTGTTGCAACTGTAAGGAACATTATCTATCTTCTTGCAACGACAACGACGGGAATCATACAAAACATTTTTAATTTTGTTTTCTTTAGCTTGATGGGAAATGTGTAACAGAGTTCTCTTTCGAGATCCGCTACTTTTATTAGATCCCGGCAATGTATTGGACCTTAGTCATCTCAAAGTCGGGCTTTATGACGACAAAACATCGACTTCATAAAAGGGAAATCGCGATGTCGTATAGGGAATGATTATAGGATGATACTTGCACCAGGTTGGGTTAAAAGCAGATGCGACGACAAATACACGACTAGGATTAAGTCCAAAGTTGAAACTCCAAGGTCTAAGATGATACGACATCGTTTTAACTAACTGGTGTAAGGTAGAGAAAATTGTCAGTTAATTCGTAGATAAACCTCTTTCACGCGCAGAAAGGCGTTACATTCGACATTTTCATCCTACTGGCCAACTTTATCGAAACCCAGCAAAGAAATAATCTATTCAAAGATGAGTATCCTTCACATAAGCCTGGTGCGACCATAAGCCGGACCATTGCACACAAACTGTTCGACGGTTTCTTAATTACACCCACAAAATGGACACTTAGGCCCATAATAAAAGCACAGGGCCCCTTAACAACGTCAGTAGTAGTCAGCAGTCTTCGGTCCTTCCGATTGAGGTATGGTAGGAAGATCGCTGACCTCTTAAAAACGTCGAGAGGCGTTGGTCCGGTTCACAGGCATCATTTCTTTTTTGTCAATCGAAGAAAACGGCTACTGAAGCGCATGGAGAGCTCCAAAAAGTTTACGGAGATGCTGCTCTAAGTGATATAACGTGTTGCGATTGGCTCTGTTGTCTTTATGACGGCGATTTCAATGTTGACGACCGTCCGCGTGAAGGAAGGCCAAAATCCTTCGAAGAAGATGAATTGAAGGCATTGCTCGATGAGGTTCCATTGCAAACGCAAGAAGAACTTCCTTAAGAAATTAGGAGTTACCCGGCAGGCCATTTCTAAGTGATCGCATGCGTTGGGAATGATTCAAAAACAAAGAACTCGGGTTCTTTATGATTTAAAGCCAAGGGACGTTGAGCGTCGTTTTTTCGCCTGTGAAAAACTGCTCCAGCGGTAAAAAAGGAAGGGTTTTCTTCATCGCTTCGTGACGGATGATGAAAAATGGATTCATTTCAGCAAATCAGAGAGAACGGAGTCATGGGGAATGCCCGGCCGTGCTTCTACGTCGTCGGCTCGGCAAAATATTTCATAACCTTGTCTGCGAAGGTTATGCTTTGTATTTGGTGGGACCAAAGTCGGTGTTATTTATTATGAACAAAACGAAACCATCACTGGAGAACGGTATCGACTTCAACAATTGATGCGATAGAGCCGAGCACTGCGCGAAAAACGGCCACAATACGAGCAGACGCACGAAAAAGTGATTCTACAGCATGACAACGCTCGGCCTCGCGATGCCAAACCAGTTAAAACCTACCTGGAAGTGCCCCACCCGCCATATTACCCTGATATTGCGCCGTTCGATTATTACTAGCTCCGCTCAATGGCAAATGGTATGGTTGATCAGCAACACTAACTTTGAAGGAGATTTCCAATGTTTCTTTCGGGACTCAATTATTGGTCGATGAATTTTCAAGTAGTCAGTGTCAGAATAACATGTAATTTAAGAAGTAACCTTTGTGAGAACAAATCTCCTATCGATAACATCTTTAGATCCGACACGCTTTAAAGGGAACAATTTATTTTGTAAGAACCGACTTTTTGAATCCGTAACATACTCGTACATAATCATTCCAATTATTTTGAGACAACATTGTAACAGGCAACTTATTGCCTTAAAGTCTGACTCTGAAGTCATTTGAGAGAAACATCTTTTTGTATGTCGTAACGAAGGGGATTTTAAACGTCATTGTAATCCAAGTATAATTGTTTCCCACCCTTGATGTATTTAACTTATAATCTTGTTCAGAAGTTTGCCAACATCATTACATTTTCATTTGGACAAAATGAAAAACTCATCATGCAGCATCTGGTTTGTAACAATGTCGAAAACTTACCTTCATATTCGTAAGCTCACCCTCTAATCGATTTTCATTTACCTAATACTGCAGGCTGTTGCCAGTTGATATCGAAATGTATTATTTAACTAAGCTAAAGCCAATTTTGGATTCTGCGTAACACTATACAATTATATTCTCTCAATTAATGCAGATACTAATACAGTACACCGACACACAAGGGTTCAATTTACACTCGAACTCAACAACCCTGCAATATGAGATGTGACTATTATTGACAATAAAAATTAATTAACATGAATGAAAGTGATAGCACAGAGTTAATTCCATTCGGTTGACCTTAACTTTTATCAGAATCAATTAGAGCTGCATAGGAGTGGCACGAAATATTGATTTAGTCGTTGAAAGTACAAGACTCGGTATCAAATCTAAGCACGTGCGGTTGCCTCTTATAGGTTTGAGTTTTTTAGTTAAAAAATATATTGCCATGATACTTAACGGAACAGAATTCCACATAAAGAAGTATAAAAAAATTCCTGAGGTCGGGCATCTAACACAAAACCTCTACTATCACTGGCACTAACAAAACCTCTGAAAGTGCCATCGACCCTGTAAGACGAGCAAAGGGAAAAAAACTCTCCGCAACGTTGCCGAAAACAGAATTTGCAACCGAGATCTATCGTTTAATTCATACAATTTCGACGTAATATAGCGCAATGTCTTACGTCTCTTCATTCAGAGGTCATGGAAATCCTGATAAACCTTCAGTTTATGAAATATCTCGAAACACGAAAACTTTTCAATGGCCGGTACTACGGTTTTCATAGCAAGAGGTCCACTGGTGATTTAATAGCATATCTCGCCGAAAAAAGAAACTAAAACGTGCATACATCTGGCAAAAGCTAGAAAGTTGCGCTTGGTACTCGTATTTCTGAAGCATTTAACAGAGTTTGGCATTAGGCTGTTTTGTCGAAAATGTGTGCGCATTTGATATTGACCACTCTCTTCTTCAGTGAGATACGAGTTATATTTCAGAACGTTCAATTCAAGTTGTCTGGGAAGATTTTGAAGACTGAAATTCACAAAATAAATGATGGCGTGCCTGAAGGCACCATTCTGACCCCAATAATCTTCATCGGTGGTCTTTTGTCTGTTACTTTTAATTCAATATATTCATTTGTTGATGACAGAACACGCCCCTGCTATTCGGCTGTAGAACGGAAACAGCAGCGAATGCAAAGCTTATTGAATTCCCATATTAACGCTCTACCTAAAAAGAGATGCGTCCAAATCCAAAACTCAATGCTGCCTTGTGTCGAAAAATGTAAATAGCCAGCCATTATTCGAAATGGCGCTTGCTTGTGGAAACTGAAAAACTTTTCATTCTCTGTATGCGTGCCAATGGCAACCTTTATTGGAAACACCAAAAAATGATGCGAAATGTATAGGTTTACTCAAGCGATGTTAGAAATATTTTAGCCCTTCCGATCTGGTCTCAATATATAAGGCATTTATCCCCCCAAAACTGGAATACAATGCTCACATCTGGTCAGGTGCCAGCTGGCTTTTCTAAGCTCCACTCACCGAAAATTCGGTGCTGTGGCAGGTCGTTCGGCTTCAGTTCTTGCACGAGCCATAGTTTGTAAGGTTTTAGAACAAGATTTTTGGGTGAAATCTTCCACGTAGTCCAGTTACACAATCCGTCTTCATTAACACTGGCGGATATACATAGCAGCAATATTTTCTTCTTTACGTAGAGTGCGCGTACGGGTATGTGGCTTGATGTCGGATAGCGCGAAATGGATGCAAAATTTGGTAACTATGGCTTGAGTTGTTTGCTCAGTAGTAACGAATTTCAAATGAGACATAATGCGCATCCAACAGCGGGAAACATTAATAAAGTATTTGAAAGCGGAAAGCTGTTGACGAACGTCCAGTTTCCCAGATTTCAGCACCGTACAAGGTGGCGCAAAATTAATCATCCAATTTTGTTTTTGAATTACTTTTTTTTTTACTAAATAAGTGATGATGAGTGATGGAAATCTTTATTTGGACCTTAACAATTTTTTCTCTTAAGTGGAAAATATGATATCCGCCAAGTGTCCGCCGCCAGTGTTGGTACACATTTGTTCCCGCAAGATTTCTGGTAATAACTGTTCGCATTCCTGTCGAAAATTCTCCTTAAGGGCTGCGATTGTCTGAGGGTTGTTGGCATAAGCCTGCGACTTCAAGTAGCCCCAAAGAAAAAAGTCTGGAATGGTTAAATCGGGCGATCTTGCTGGTCATGCCAAATCGCCAAAACGGGAGATTACGCAACCAGGAAACGCTTCCTTCACAATATCCATTCTGGCTCGTGCTGTATGTGCGGTTCCACCGTCTTGTTGAAACCACATGTTCACCAAGCCCCGCGCATCCAATTCTGGCAGTTAGAAGTCGTTTATCATGGCCCTGTAGCATTCGCCAGTAACAGTGAGCGTATTGCCGATGGCGTCCTCAAAAACGCTGCACCACACAGTGGCTTTGAATGGATGTAATGGCTCTTCGTGCACCACACGAGGATTTTCAGTGCCCCAGAAACGAAGGTTTTGCTTATTGACGTAACCGCTTAAGCGGAAATGCGCCTCGTCGTTCATGAAGATTTTCGACACAAAATCGTCCTCTGTGTTTGAGATTGAGGTTAGTCTGTATTCTGCCGCTGTCTAGTTCACAAATGTCAAATATGATTGACGTACGACGCTATTTGCAAAAAATATTAAAATCTTCTGATAAGATGATTAATTTTGCGCCACCTTGTACATGTGAATGTATTCCATGGTAATAAGTTGACCCCTTTTCCTAATAAAAAAGGTAAAGAAATTCGACAGATGTGTATCCTAAACGAACGAGTTCCTAAAACTGTGCATTGCTAAGCCTAAGACATCACCTGCGATAGAAAATTTCACTTATTCGATTAGATTATGGGAGCTCCAAGTAGTATTCCACTGCAATTTTGGTAAGTGTCCCATCCGAAGGTAGAAACAATAATTTACTAGTTCTAGCCAACCTGACAGTTAGGTCTGAGGTTTTGGAATGCCTAATGGATTCTGTATGTAAACCGCACAGTGGCTGGAAGCGACGAAAAACCAAAACATACCATTTGGACCGCTCTTCATCTAGAAAAGTTAACATTCAAAGGATTCATTTACTTTTCTCTTCTTCAGTCATTAACAATTGCGAAGAAGTTGACACACTACATGCAAAGTTAACTGAAAATCAGACTATGTTGGTCCAATTTTAGAATGTTATGCTTCACATCACATGCGTAACGATGCTACAACTGCTACAGATGAGATTGAAATTGGTCTCCATCCACTGTACTCTCCCCAAAATGGAGTATTTCGTGTATTCCTAGAGCAACCTAATACATTAATCATCTCCACACAGGGTGACCTCTTAACTACTCAAAATGGGCTATAACAACACCTCAACCATGTAAAACTTTCTGCCTAAGCTCCGCGAATGTGCCGCATATGATAACTTCTAACCGCCATAGTCGATGGCAAAAGAACATCCCGAAAGTATGTAGAGTATCTGTGATTCTTGAACTCGTACTCGTACATATCAAATTGGGTTTGGTTCGCATTTCTCTATTCTAAACCATCTTGGTTTATTTTCCTCTGTTTCGTTGTCTTTTTGTTTTTTCAAAGTCTTAATTGTAATAGATTGTGAAGGTATGTATTATACAATATGTACATGAAATAGATACAAGTAATGATATTTACACCAGAATTATGGAAGATGGAATGAAATCTAACGGCGTAGATATGCAAGAGTATCTTGTGTTATGGCACACTTAACATAAGTGATACACTAATATATAGTACATAGATATTTACACGTAGAAGTCATAGATTAAAAAATACAGTACATAGAGAGGGTGGTGATGATGAGTAAGTACAAATAGTTTTAATGTGTGATCTTGAGCTATATGGATAACTGTAATTTTAGATAGAAATTCTCCTTACCATGTATGTAGCCAGTTTACTTTCCGATGGAATTCCATTACTTGGAGAGTAGAAAATTGGATCCATAGCAGCCGTATCTACAAAACAAAAAAAAAAGAGAAGAAAACAAAAATGTAAACAATTAAAAAGTTGTTATTACCGAATGGTACGAGTATTATCATAATGTTTTGTTATTATCTATGTGACTAGGTGTTATGTGGAGGCCTGAAAGGCGGTAGACCACAACAGTATCTTATTTGCAAAAGCTGAAACAATTATACAAATGAATTTGTTTGCTTTTAAAGAAAATATATTCACAAGCCTAGATACAATAAAAGTTTTGTTCCCCTCCCTGTCTAGATTGGACTGGAAAAATAAAAGCAGAAGGAATATCAAGGCTATATCACGTCAGATGGCACACGGAATTTATCTATTGTAATAAAAAAATAAAATAAACAAATAAAAGTGTTCCTAAATGAACGTAATTGAGTTCCAAATATCCAAATATAAACAGTTTCAAATCCAGGTAAGGTTTTGAAAAACATATGTCTACCATAGACAGGGTGAGCCAACAGAAAGTGTGGAAGCTGAAGTTGAATATTGATTGGTTGATAGACTTCACAATGGGTTCCAAGACGGTCGATTAATATACTTTGGCCGATGTTTTCACTCCTTTCTCGCAAAAATGGAGCTTGGTTACGCCATCGTAGCTCACTCCATACACACTGGTGTAGTGGTACTAGCTATCGCTTCTCACTCGGAGGGTCAAGGTGCGAATCCTACTCATGACAAGTTTTTCATTTGTCATGAGTAGACAGTCAGAACTCAGTCAGAAAAATCTGCGTGTGAAGGCATAACACTGGCAAGTATATTTGGCTGTTATAGAGTTTCAAGCACAAAAACAAACGTTAAAATCTATAACCTCAATCATTCCGAGTGAAGAAAAAACTCTCTGTCCTATTCGGACTCCCACCCCTGGAGAGTCAATATCGAAACCAATATATCTGAGTTTCAAACCACTACATCACAACAATGCTTTCCTTTCTCCTCCTTCTATCTTTCCGCCCGCGCCATGGCAACAGTAAAAGGGTATCATAATCCCTTTGAGGCGCGCGTAAATTATATAAAAAAAAATACCATTACAGACGCGGGATGGTGGCCTCTTTGAACCCTCGGGATGAGTTGGGATGCTTCTCTGGATGACCGAGCATACACACAATCGTTCTGCTTATTGAACGATTCTTCTACGGTGAAGATTTTCTCGTCAGTAAACAGAATTTGTCTGTGAGCGTTCTTTGCGTACCGGCTGAGTAACGTTTGCGATCTTCGCTTGTGTGAGCAGGTGTCCAGTGTGTCGTTTGTATGCGCTGAGTCCTAAATCTTTCTGCGAGACATGGTTTTTTGCGAAATTTGCATTTCCCGCGACAAAATTTTCTGTTTTCGCAGCGGTTTTCGGTCGATTCGTTCGTTCACGACTTTGATCGCTTTCGGAGTTCTCACAGTGCGCGGACGGCCGGATCTTTGACGGTCTCGTACTCTACCAGTATCCTCAAAAAACTTCACAGCACGATATACAAAATTGCGAGTGATTCCAAGCGCACGCAACGTCCTAAAGATATCGCCTTTTTCTATGTTGCATTTAAGTAGGCCAACTACAACAATACGATTTTCGATGTCGCCCCATTCCATGATTGTAAGCAATTAATGTCAAAAGTTTTTAACATCACAATGGAGCATAAATTTCAACTACCAAACCGCAATCAATACGAAATGGATGCGCCCAGTGTTGCATTCGTAATGAGTGAGTTCAGTTGTGTACCAGTATTTAATATAAATACAAGTGAGTCTATCAGTTAAGTTTTTTTTTTACAATAGAGCGAAAAGCTGTCAATTTATTTTGTTTGGATAAAACCGCGACGGTTCTCGACCAGTAGAATTAAAATAGCTTACTCCGTCATAGGGCTCACAACCATATAAAGAACAGAAAAAGCCAAATATGTAGCAAAACAGCTAAAAGCCTTGGATGTAAACGTATTCAAACGACTAAGAGACAACTATCGTCCGGTCCTCACGAACAATGTTTGCACTTTTAACAGAGCGCGCGAAGCCGACTTGCATAGCTCCACGGCCGCTGCAAAGCAGATATAATCACAATCCAAGACGGATGGGGTGAACCGGACGAAAAGAGAATGGAAAACACAAATACATATCTCTAACGATGACTGCTACAAACAACTGGTGCGATAAGGAAATCGCTCGCAACGTTTATTCCGTTGCAGATTTTCCGTAAGAACAAGACCTAGAGAACAAGTCTTGAACAATTCAGGAGTACAAGCGAACGTCTAATGACTAATCGCATAAACATCAGCCTTGTAATTACCCAAGCCCCTGCTTCCACAAGCTTTTCGTCAAAACATAGAACCAATGCCCTAGGGTGACGCGAAAATCACGCCATTGCATCCGGAGATGGACACAGTTTTATCAATTTTGGGGTGGAAAGTAATGTAACTATAACCATACCTTTATATCCAGTAAAGAACCTCACTGATTTCGTATCTACAAACCGTCACACAAGGTGGTCATAATGAGACTAATGGAAGTAACTTCTTTAGTCTTTTGTATGTGCAAACGTAACGAGCAGCTAACACCGACATGGACCATTATCTTGTTGTAGCCAAGAGCTAGCAAACCATTGTGAGGAAGTCGTAAGTAAACTCCCCTCCACCCATGGCCCTCTCGATCGAGTTTCCCTTTACCTTCTAAAAAGCCCGCAACACCGAACATAGAAAACCAGTGGCATAACTGCCAAAGTGTTATCAAAGGGACTGCCTCTGATGTACTGTGTGTTCGTGTTTTAACTCACCCCAAGAAGAAACCACTGGTTAAACATACGGAGGAATCCTGCAGAAAAGAACAAAAGATTGAACAAAAAACCATTATTCCTAAGTTGTCAAGCACAAACATTTTTCTATTACAAAGCTACTGAGCGCGATGAATTAACTAAAAAAAAAATACTGTGGCGCTGGCAGCCCGGTATGGGCCATGGCCTAACTTCTTAACACTCAGTTGTGTTGCTCATATTTTCATTTCTGACACATCTGTCCAGTCCGAACGGCACTTCTTAGAAGCTTTTTCGTAGGCAATTTTACTTTCGGGAGTTTGCCATTGCCCGCCGAAAGAGTGATGGCGATTTGAAAAAAAAAATTGTTGGTGTCCCAGCCAGGAATCGAAACTAGACTCTCTGCGTGATAGTCCAATGAGCTAACTATCGCGCCATCGCCATCGCTGAATTAACTGCCGTACTATTTAAAGCAACAGGTAATGATTGGATACGGAGCATAATCAATTTACTCCTTATTTAGCTGTAGTATCGTTTGACCGATCATTAACAACTGCCCCAATCACAAGAGAATTAATCTCCTCAAGATCGCATATAACATCATGTCTGTCGTATTACCTAAACTTTTTCGACACTTCAATATCAGAAAAGGACTTAAACAAGGTAATGAGTTACCGATCAACTCCGGATGCACAATCTTTCAAAAGCCTGTTCTGTTACTCGCGTGTGCGTATTGGTATAACAGCGAGCTTTCAATGGAGCAGAAGTGGCAAAGATGGGTTAAGTGGTCGATGAAGAAAAACCAAAGCAAATGCTTTCTTATATGGACACACAAAATAGGCAGCTACAACTCTGGGATAGAAAGGAACTTTATAGGCCTCGGCCTCGCTATCAACAACGATATCAGCGCGAGAATCATGAGAAGAATCATCGTAGGTTTTGATTAGAACGTAATTGAGTAGTAAGACCTCATCTCGAGCAAAGACATTCTACCGTTTCTTACGGTAACGCAAGAAAATGCTCCCAGGGGGTTTTAACTAAATAAATAACTCTTCGAGGAATTTTCGCACCCGTTTATATCAATAGAGAATGGAGGAGGCTTTTAAACCGTGAACTGTAGGCACTGGACTGTAATGTACTGCACGGGATTGATGTAAAGATCACCTTGAGCGCATGGTTACTTGAGTTCCGGGGCGGAAAGTTTTCTATTTCAATACAAAAGAACAATGTAGTAGAGAGCTCATCTTAAGTCGCGTCCAGAGGTGAAGACCAATGAGCCACTTTCGTGGGCGCGACTAAAGGCAGCTGGCAGGCCGCACTGGCTAGAGAGGCATATAAGTGTGGACCCTGGTCCACCCTGGTCTGAAACCTTCATTTCAACGTCGATCTCAACAGTTTATCTTTCGTTGGTACAACAAATATTGGCACAAGAGAGACCATAGCTTGTGACGGGACTTACTGCATGCATGTCTATGGTATTTTCAGATAAAATGCAAATTGTTTTAGAATGATTAACATCCAGCTGGTTTTTGGTGATTTAGAGCCTCAAATGCTTAAAAGATAAGCCGGAAAAACACTGAGGCGTTCAGTCTGGAGTCGTGTTCAAAACATAATGTCATGAACCAATCTCCATAATGAATAAAGATTTTGAAACACGTTAGTTTGGAGCAGTCTACCATTTAGAGTTGAAATCAATTGCTCGATAAAAGGCTTCCGCAGGAGCAAACAAATTCAAAAATATAAAAAAGAAAAATACAAATATCTCTTGTCACGGTAAAATGTTAAAATTTAATGTCATTCCGTTGAATGGGTTTGGGAAAAAAAAAAAAATTAAAATCACGAATGAAATTCTAAAAACATCATGAGGACCTTGACTATCACCATGACAATAACATAACCTTAGTGTCTTGCGAAGAGAGAAAAAAAAAACAAACGTGATTTGAAATCTCAAAAATTAACTAAACGAGTTGTTTACTTTGAAGCTAGCAAAATTGTTCATTGAAATCAAACAACACGACAGATCAATCGATCATTAGATAGATAAAAAACAGGAAATGCATAAGATATAGTAGTACTCATAATGTTTTATGTGTGATCAAATATTCAAGTAGTTAATCACGTCCATAGAGGCGGGCGCCAGAAGTCTAAGTAAAAATACGTTAATTCATAATCACTGGGGAAGTTAATGCAGTTGGAACTATGTGGATACGAGTGAGTGCTTGAAATATTTTAAAGTTTTGTTTTTGTAGAAATTTTTTTTATTATTTAACCAGCAATCATTAAACCGGCTTAGAAAACCTACCCCGCGGCACTGCATTAAATAACAAGTTTCGTAATGACATTCAAATCATGGTATTATTGTTTTCAGCCGCAGGGTTTTAGAAACCATTTTGCAATTTGGAAGTCAACTTTGTCGATCCTGTAGATCAGTGTTAAGAATCATTTACTTCTGTCTTTCAAACGGAGATATATGCAATCCTGAATGGCATTTTACTATATTGTGAAGTACTGAAGAGAAAGATTCGATCTCTAAAATGCATATTCGAACAAATAGATGGCGCTTTTGGTTGGTAAGATATGGCTCGTGTCCGGGAAATTATTTGCCACACTGTATATGTTAGTCAACTTGTTGCTGAATGCTCTCAATAGTTCAGACGTCTATAATCAAGCATTAGCGGATGATGCAGTCGTACTGCTTATTGAATCGTGCCTAGCGATTGTTTGCGCTTAAGTGCAGGCTGACCTAAAGCTGATCGACAATTGGTGCACTAGAATGGGCTTTTGGTCGATTCTCTCAAAACTGAGGTTGTTCTCGTTTCGAAAAGGAGAAGCCTGAGTAGACTAAGCATCTTACGACGAAAGCGTATAAAGGCGCTGTCAACTTTTGCGCAGTGCAACTGGGCTGTCGGCAAGACATTGGGCCTTTTGGAACTATAGATATGACTATGGTAGGCCCAATTCTATCCTATGCGTCGGTTGTCTGGTGGAAGAAGCACTCATAAAAATACGTCACTTACTATATGCTTATACTATACTCAAAAGAACGGTCTGACTCAGCTGCACGGCTAGCTCTGCTCTAAACGCATTGAAAAGCCTCCCTTCTCTTGACATGCATATCATGCGCTACACTCGCAGTCATCTTCGTGTTTAAAATGGCCTTTGCCACAACACGCATTGGAGTTCTAATGATGTTGGATTTCGATTGTATTTTGACTCTGGTCTTATGGACATGCCGTCTGATCCAATGGCATCAGAACTCCTATGAAATGCTACTTAAATATGAAATCGACTTCCCATGTATACAGGAATGTATTCGGTTAGAAAGTGATTTAAAAAACGAATTTAGTTGGGTTTGAATGCGGCGCTTTTCACTCGTTAGAAAAAAATCGATGGAGAAGGCTAAGCATTTGCATCTGTAATGATAGCCGAGCTGCGCTTCAAGCCTTGGTGAACCCTCTTACAACCTACAAGCTATGTAGTTTGAAAATGCAAAATTTCACTAAACGCAGTCCGACGTCTAAAATCATCAAGTCTTGTCTGTGCCCTAGTTCGCAATGAGATGGTGGGAAATGAAATCGGCGATGATCTTTGTAGGTAGGACTCAGAGAAAAGATTTCCAGAACCTGAGCCTTCATTAGATCTGCCTGTTTTCGAAGTTAGGACTTTCATTGACAGACCTTATTGTTATATGAACATAACTGCAGATGACATTTGCCTTCACCTTGCCAGCAGATCAAGCTAATGCTTCCCGACGTCTCTAAGAGATCAACGACTTTCCTGATGTTCCTAAACCGGAAAGATTGCAGGCTCATAGTAGCGTAGTGGCGGGTCGCTTCGCTTACGCTAAGCACTTAAATGTACTGAACAAAAGTAAAAGAATATCGTTTAACGCTGATGACGGCACTGCGGAGCACTTCCTCTATGAATGTTCGGCAAACGATGACGTAGTAGTTGCTGGAACTGCAGTGAGTACAAGCAGTATCAATAAATCGAATATTTGGCCGATTGGGGATTGGGATTGGGCGTATGGGGAAGAAAACGCAACCGCGAACTCTATGAGCTGTACAAAGATGTGGACATAGTACAGAAGGCAAGAACCGTCGACTTCACTGATTCGGCCACATCGAGTGGATGGACGATAATGCTCCAGCTAAGAGGGTCTTCGAGTCCAAGCCACCAGGTTCAAGAAGAAACAACTGGAAACAGCACGCCCGGGACCTCAGTAGATGGAAGGCTACAGTTTTTTAGGCTTTGGCCCTCTAAGGATTGCCAGCCTGATAAGTAAGTAAGTAATCAAAAGATCAATTCTTTGTTGTCTGAATGCTCAGTTCCGAAAGAAAACTGAGGGCATACTCTTACTGGTAGTAAACACACCACAAAAAAAGGAAGTAGGAGTGAAAATTACCCAATGAATCGCACTTCAACGTTTGGTTCCTAGGTAAATTAGTAATAATTCGGGCTACAAAGTGTACAATTTAAAAGACAAAGAGTTATTTTACCAAAAGATCAAAGGCAGACTGGTTCGACTGCGGTTTAATTTTCAGATTTGAATACACCTGCGATCACTTACACGCGAAATTTACCGTCCGTTGATCCCTTAAATTGATTTGATATTAACATTCAAATATTCTTCGATTCCAAATCTTGTCCACTTGATATTAAAAACAAAAACAAAAAAAATGTTCACAGATGTCCACGAAATAACGAAATATAATTTAAAGCAAACTAAGAAACTTGTTAATGATCGAAATTCAACAACGCTCGTATACCAAAGATACAAAAATCCTTTATTCGGTTCTAAAACACTTAATTCAGTTATCACTGAAAGCACACTACTAGACGTATGTATATTTTCTCTAAAACATCACACATTCGTCCAATTAAAAATAGCAACAAAAAAAACTAAGAAAGCAGACGAAATTAAAAATAAATAAATAAAAAATCCAACCCAAGTCGAAGTGAAATGAATTGCTTTGGCTTTTGCCTTCTCTAGGTGTGTAAAATAAAAACTACACACTTTGCTCATCGCATTCATCTTTTTATTTTCTTTATTTCTGTTTATGAAAAAAAACAAAAAACCTATTAATAATAACAAAGTGAAAAGATAAAGTCCACTCGCGGAAAAGGAATAACAATAACAAGAAAGAAAAAAAACCTCTAATCGTCAAAAACGCAATCGAGAAAACACTGAGTGGCAGTTCAAATACCTTTTTTGTTTTTAATTTAGTGACATTTTTAACCACGTAAACATTGAAAAAAAAAAGATGAAACTAGTAAGTTACAAGAGTATTTTATCGATAATTTATTAACAAAAAAAAAAAAAAAAACATCGAGTAATCTTTAAGAGGGCACTCTTTACTTTTATCTATGAGAAGCGCACACATTTTCCATTTTTCCATTTTAATTTAAATTTCTAAGCTCAACGATAAGATACAATTAAGTGATTTTTTTGTTTTTTTTTTTTTCGGCCAACTTAACGATGATTATCGGGGAGACGTTGAAATTCTTTTTTGATGAAATGTCGTAGTAAAATCTGTTGATAGAGCAATTGTATAATAAATAAATAAAATGCCTTATAGGTGAGCGATTTGGAAATTTTATTGCGTTGTGGCTTTGAAGCAGGAAGATAAGCTTTGAAGGTTGTCAATGATGTTTGAAGGCGATTCATGCCGCGATGGTGTTTAGGTTGTGATATGTAGATGTGACGTCTATAGAGAGTTATCCCCGCAATACATGAGCAGAATAATGTGCGAATGGGTGAGTACGAGTATGTCAAAGGTCATTCAAGCACGTGTTGAACTCAGATAGGTTTTTTAGAGCATTCGGGTCAGAAGGTGTTAGGCAAAGTCGCATCATCGGTGTCGCGATAGATATTGTAAATTATTAAGAAAACAAACAATGTCCGACCATAATTCAACTCCTAGCAAGCTCCCTAATCCTTTTAATTTGAACCTATTCATGAATTGTGCTGGGTCTTCTGTTGCAATAGTATGCCAGACGCCGACCGGGTTGTGCGACTTAACGAGTATACAACATAAGTATCTGTTCTGATACATAGATGGCACCACTATTGACCGACCAGAACTGATATGATTAGTACTACCCATCAAACGATTCTTGTCGAAATTTCATATCATTCAGTGGTTTTATTGAAAATACTCTTGCTTGGTAGTGAGCTCATTGGACTATCACGGAGAGAGTCTGGGTTCGATTCTTGGTTGGGTCATCAACAATTTTTCAAATCGCCATCATCCTTTCGGTGGGCAATGGCAAACTCCCGAAAGTAAAAAATTGCCTACGAAAAAGCATCTAAGGAGTGCCGTTCAGACTCGGCGATAAACCGTAGGCCCCGCTCAAATGTGACAAAAATGAAAACATGACAAATGAGTGTCAAGAAGCTAGGCCATGGCCCATACCGGGCTGCCAGAGCCATAGTGTTATTTTTGTTTTGTGTTTTTACTCTTGCTATTTTCAAAACAATGGATAAAAAGGAATTTCGTGTGGTGATTACACATTGTTTTTTGATGGAAAATAAATACTGTGAAGCTAAACAATGCTTTGACAAACGTTATGGAGCCTCTGCACCAGAGAAGAAATCAACAATTATTAACTGGTAAGCTGAATTTAAACGCTGTCGTAAAAACACCGATGATGCTGAACGCTTTGGTCGCTCAAAATCGGCAGTTTTTCCGGAAAACATAAAAGAAAAACTCTATAAAATAGTTTTGGAAGACCGTTAAGTCTAGTTGCGTTAGATAGCTGACAAATGATAGTGTGTTTCCAATTTTATACCAAAATGTGAGAATGCGTAGGTTTCTTTGGAGCTGGGTGCCGTGTTTGCTCAATTCGGATCAAAAACAACAACGCGTCGATGTTTCTGAGCGATGTTCAAGCGAGATAAACAGGATTTTTTACGTCGTCATATGAAAATGGATCAAAAAGTTCGTCAGATGACAGGACAGCACCCGTTGGAAGCCGCCCAAAGCGACCAAAAACGCAAACATTGGTTGGCAAAGTTATGGCATTTATATTTTGAGACGCGACTATCTTGAGAAAGGTAAAAACTATCAAAAGCGAATATTACATGGCATTTCTGGATAGATTGAGTGTAGAAATCAACAAAATAACTGCCTTTCTAGCAAAAGAAAATGTGCAAAAAGTGGTATAAACCAAGACAATGCACCGTGGCTTCGCGGCCAAGTGCTTCTCTGCTAGCGCGAGAATTCTCTCAGGGTGATGAGGCAGAATTATTTAGGTTGGAGATTAAGGATTTCAGAGAATGAGCAATAGGCTGCTTTTGAAGAAATAAATTACGTTCACACCTGGAAAGTCGGAACAGAGACGGGTAAAAGTTTTAAAGTAGAAGACGTTTAAACAGAAACGCTCAATCAGTGTACGAGTAACATGCGTTTAATTTTGATGGGTTTTTAAATTAATTTTAATTAAATAGTTCGACATAGGAATATGAAGACACCCATGCAAATCACACAAACTAATTCTACTCAATACGTTACTTATTGAGCAGCAAAAGCAGCACCTTATTATTTGGTGCTGTGACCAGTAACCTAAGTTCCTTCTGTTTATCATTAGTGTTCGCGTAAATGACACCATTTGTACACGTTACTTCGAGCTTACAGTATTTACCTTGAAATACATATCACAGTATATACACTAGCGGTCATAAAACCGCACCACGTAATGAGTTATCAGAATGAAGAACCACAACAACGGAGAGCAATGGTTTTTCCAATATCTATGGACTGTATTTTCTACAGCGGCATTTTTATTCAGTGTAAAAAAAAACTTGTGTTAGGACCGTGATAAGTAAATAAAGGTGGAGTGTCAGCAGCTGGCTTGAGACAAAAAAGTATTGATAAGAGTTGAGGAAGGCCTATCCTCGCGATTAAAATAAAATGTGCTCATTCAACTATCGCGAACAGTCTTAGTGGGCCCCAAGACACAAAACAACACATAAGACGGACAATGTACATTCTGTCGAAATATAGCCGGGACTTTGTCATTCAAACGGGCCGCGTTAATAGTTTAAAAAAAAAATCTTATGTTGGTACTGTCATTCTTTTTTGACACTGTGTCTGATGTCAGTAGCCAAAGATATTGGTTAGCCTCAAGTGGTATCTTCAATTCTTATTGACACAGTCCCGGTTATATTTTGACAGAATTACAAAGTATGTATTATTAAAGTTCATATCCGTTTAAGAGCAGAGCTTCATGAACTTCATCAAGATTTAAGGGCGGAAACGAAACACCAAGAAGGCACGGGAGATAAGTTTTAAGGAAAGACACCCAGCGAAAAAGTCTTTTCCAATTAGCTCAATTAGCGCGCAAAAAATTGGACAGAGTATTATTAACGAAGTGTGATATGGTCCGACGAAAATAAATTCAATTTGTTATGTGCCGACAGTTTGCTATGCGTACGACGGTCAGCAGTTAAAGGGTTTAAGGATGAGTACATAGTCAAAACAAATTAAAACTCTCATTTAAAACAATGCAGCATACACAAGCAGGTAGATGGCAGAAATCAGGCGTGGAAAATCGTTTGAACAAACTTCAATACATACTTGAATCGTTACGATATTTGGTCCTTCGCATAATCAGCAAATTCCTGCCGAAACGCAGCCTAAGTGAACCATTTTTAAAACGGATGATGGGCGGTGTAAAGTGGATTCTTTCTTCAACAACGTAAAACGGAGAAGATCAAGGTGCAAAAAAAGTGGGCCACCTTTAGCCATGCTAGAAGCTGGTCTTCACCCTAAGAACGTTATGAGATTGGAATGGAATTGCGTGTCATGAGCTGCTTCCTCCTCATAAGCAAACCTTTGATTCCGATAAGTGCTGATCTCTGCGAAAAATGTCCGAAACTGGTTAATCGGGGAGACGTCATTTTCCACCACAACTCCGACTTTCGCTAGAAAGCATGTCTATTTGCTGACTCCGCAGGAGTTGGTTTAGTTTAGATGGAATATTTTACATTTCACGTGATTTTGCATCTTCTGATTTTCATTTATTTCGGTCCCTGTGGAACTCACTTAATAGAAAATAAAAAACCAAATCCAAATGGAAACTATAGTAAAAAAAAACAGAGAGAACCCAGTAAATATCAGTGGCTGCTGACACAATTTTTCGTAAAAGAAACCAAAGAAGGATCAGACGAATTCTAAATTTGTGCCCTTACGGTTTCGCTTCGAATTGGAAGAAAGAAAGGCTGGATCTTATCGGAGCAAAGTACTGGAAATGATCATTCTGAACAAATTCTCAGAGACTATGACCGAGCCAATTTAGCTTCAATAAGAGCAAAGCTGTCGAGGATGCCTGGTCTTTTCTATATCAGCAACGCTTTTTTTTGTTTATTGCTGCTTGTGCAACATTTCGGGCATTGACTTACCGGAAGGTCAGAGTCCCAGGAACTGAATCCAGCATGCCGTGCGGTTGTTGGACCCATCTTACATACATGAGTATCGTCAGGGTTGTAGATTTTATCCAAAATTACGAGGAGAACTAGACCGACTGAGCTTAGGCATCCCATTTCATCGATAAATTGTAATTTTTTATGGTTGTTGCAAACCATAAGACAGCACTTTGCACTTAGAGCATTGCCAAACCCTCTTATGTATATCTTAGCAGTTAGTTCGGAGATGCATGGCTCTTGTGAACACAATTTGGTGGATAGATTTATTGAGTCTTGTTTGCGTTCCAGGTCAGAATTCGCTGACGGAAAATGAATTCGCCCTGAAAAGTGTAAGATTTGAATGCGTCCTCCGTTGAAATTTCCGGTTGACAATTGGGTTCCTTGTAAGCCTATCCGCAGCGTTCATGGACTTCCGAGATGCTGGCGGGTTAAATGAATGTTTCCTGGTGTTTTAATTAAAAGAAATCAGCTTTTGCTAAGCACCTAAGCGTGACCGCCACCTATAGTAAAGCATGATAGGCATCATAGGCGACTCTTTCTGTAAGTTCAGTGACGACATCACGGAAAACTTCTGTTGTGAGCGACCGCCTACACTCACACCAGTTGAAGAAGATAAAGTGTTGCAAGTCTACGAGTGTAAGTATCATATCCACGTTAAGAGACAACAATAGATGTAAAATCCTCCGTTGTATCTGAGTAGATTGGTCAGTTTTCGAAAGGTTAGGAAATACTTCCTAAGTAAACCGCGGGTTTTTGCCTTAAATATGCTACTAGCTAAAACAAACTTCCTTGAGACTTTTACCTTCAGAAGGCGATCAATAAATAAGTTACAAGTAGTCCGGAGAACTATGTGATCTATCTTCCGAATCACTCGAAGAGATATGCCAGCAAAACCAGATAACAGAAACAGAAATACCCAAAAATATGCCACAACAGCAGACTGAAGGTGGGCGGGTTACAATGCCCTGATAAGATATAACATACGAACTAAACAAATTCTACTAGTGTCGTATACACTGTGAAAAGATAGATTATGAAAACATCTAGAGGGTATCATACATTGGATACAATTAAAATGAAGAGAATGAGGTCTACAATAGCAGCCAACAAGAGTGAAAACAAATAAAACTCAACAAACTGAAAGACATTGGCCTTCGTCTAGAGCATAGAGACTATAACTCTTTAATGTGGGGACAAAGTTCGTACTATACCTAACTTAATTTTCTTAAGGTAAACAAAAAAATATGGTTTTACGCCAAAAAAATCATTCATTCCTGGTTTACATGTTTTTTTTGTTAGTTTCTTATCTGAACATTTGAATGTATCTCAACATAAGATCAATCCAAAATATCAAGCAACGAAAATAGAACAACATTTGCGTGTTAAGTAAATCGATGAGTGATAATACGTTTGATCAACACGCAACATTATTGGTTATGGTCACGCTTCTATCGAATGCCCTTCATTATACCCAATACATTCATACCTCATGCTGGCACTTAATAATAATATTCTTACACAAATATATGTATGTATATTGAAAAAATCATAGGGTGTTTAAAAACTTACGAGTTCAAGACAAACTGATGAGCCATCTGAACTGCTCATAAATTGAATTTTCGAACAACGTTAACGATGTATGAGTGAGCATATGGCTGGTTTGTTGTTACACCTATAGATGTATGTGTGTATATTTTAGTTATTAAATTCACATGATCTATTTCCACTCACTGGCTAATAAAGGTCGTCATCATACAATCCATTAACGCACGTCAATACCATTCATTAGCAAGAGTAACGCGCATTTTTACTATTTTCTCCAACAACACAACAACAATAACTTTCAATTTCTATATTTGGCATAAAGAAAAACAACTTATAGTACACACACTAACACAGCTAAAACACATAAAACATAAGTGGGTGTACGGCGATACTCGTAGTAATTCGTTGTAAATGTTTTTTTTTTCTTCTTTTTCTTGTCAAATTGTTGTTACGAGTAGGTTCAGGGACAGAATAGCTATTCAAATGCACAGACAATTTGGACCTGCAGGGGCAGGAGAACACACTTAGTAAATGACGCGACTAACTACGAGCACAAACTAATATACAAATCAAAATAAAAAATTAATCGACCAGGACCAGGAGTTTTTTTTTTTTTTTGTTATTGTGGTTGTAAATCTTGTTGTTGTTGTTGAAAATCACTCAAAAAAAAAAGAGAACACACAACAAACTTTATATCAAAGTGAAATTTGTTAATTAAATTATCACCCGACTGACCTTCGATTTGATTGTTGTTGTTTTTCGGTTTTTTCGCTCGCGCGCTTTTATTATCAGGGGAAAAAAAAAACAACAACAACAACAACAATAACACCAACAAAACATCAACAACAAGCCTCCTGAAGAAACTAGATAAATATAAACACCAACCTGCGTGTTTTTTTGTTATTCTGATTGCGATTGTGATTATGAGTCTGTTGTGGGCTACTGCTACTGATACTGCTAACTGAATTTGAATCAATCTGGTAACGCGCAGCGCAACTTGATTTGGCAATTAACTTGTTGATGAGAGAAAAATAAAAGGTCGCAAAAAAAAAACGAAGAGAAGAACACAACAGCAAAAACACCAATGAAGAGAGAAAGACAAAAGACAAGCACTGGTGTGGCCAATCGAGTTAGGGTGACTGAAACTAAAATCAGCGCGGTTTACTCGTAGTAGATTTTTTTTTATTTCTAAATAAAATTAAATGTTTACCGACTCGCCGATTAATACTTGTAAAAAACAAAACGTGGAACTATCTAATGGCGGTAGAATCTAAAAAGTCAATAATCAACAGCAACAGGTAAGAGCAGTGACGCGAGATGTTTAATTGTTTAACTTGCTTTGACTGAAATAATCAAGTCTTGGGCTCGTAAGAACTCCTGGCTGATTTCGTGACAAATGATCTCAAAGGAAAAATAATTTTTAAAAGCATCAATTTGATGTAGACAAGGAGTGTGGTAGGTCACGGAGGCATATGTCCCTTTTGAGTCTAGGCAACAAAAATAAATCACAGCGCGCCAGATCCGGTGAGTAGTCGTCGGTGTCGTGTCGTTTTTGGTCAAAAATTGCTTTACAGAGAGAGAGGTGTGGGCCGGCGCGTTTTCATGATGGAAGAATCAGTCGCTTGTGCGCCAAAGATCTGCCCTTTTCTTCGGATACTCTCCCTTTATCTGTTCAAAACCTCCAAGTAGAACTTCTGGTTAAGAGGTTGACCCGGGGGAACGAACTATGCGTGTACAACACCTCTGCAATCGAAGAAATTAATGAGCATTGTCTTGCTGTTTGACTTTACTTGGCGAGCTTTTTTGGGACGAGGAGAGCCAGTTGTCTTCTACTTGCTTGATTGCTGCTGTGTTTCGGGGTCGTATCCATAACACCACGATTTTTCAACAGTAATCACCTTGGAAAAAAAAACTCTGAGCTGATTGTGAAGCTCAAAACATGCCTGAAGTCGACGCTAGCTCTGCTCGCCTTTGAGAAGGCGACGGACAAATTTGGCTGCAACTCTTCTCATGTACAAATCTTTGGATAAAATCCTCTGAATTGATTTTCCAGACATCTAACAGAGTTGATCAATGGTTCGGCGAGGTTCTTCACGAACGAGAGCATTGATTTTGTCGACGATTTCGTCACTTCTTGGCGTTGAGGAGCGTCCTGAACGAGGTTGGTTTTCAATTGACGTTTTTCCATTTTTAAAACGTGAAAACCACTCGTAGACTCTGATTTTACTTAGTGCAGCATCTTCTCAAACAGTCTTAAGCATTACAGTACGGTCGGTTTCCCCAACAGGAAACCAAATTTCACAGGAACGCGTTGCTCTCGACAATCAGCCATCACGTTTTCGGCGAAATGGAGAAAGTTGTTTCACTAACAAAATTCCCACGGACGAACCGATGTACACACAGAGACAGAACTTCGCACACTTACTCAGGACACGTGTCCCTAACGGACACCTGGTCGAACAATGTGTTTCCCCATCGCAGCCCATTTTAAAAAAAAAACGGTAAGCGTTATAGTGGTGGATTCAGGCTGGCGGCCGCGACAAACCAAGAAGAGCATGGAGCGAGAAATTTCCAATTTAATCGCAGAGAATCCTTTTAACACTTCGAATGAAATTGTAAGTTCGTTGGAATTAAGCGGTGATTCAGGCATAGTGAGCAACTTAATCCCCGTGTCAAAGCACAGTGGTAGTGTAGTTACAGTCCGTTTGAAAAGATCGTATACGGCAAAACTCGTTGATGAAAACCGGTTTGGAAGTGGCATTTGCATTACCAGATAAAAAAAAATACTTCTGCTAAGATACTTTGAATAAAAAAAATGAAAGAGTGTTCAATTTTTGTCAGAGACGGAAATATTTTAAAATGAGTGTCGCGTTTGCATCACGTTATGGAGCAGTATTCTTGTGCACGCATCCAAAACGACCGAAAATGTCATACAGAGCAGCTGCTAAATACATGAAAAAGTCAAAAGCATTTGTTAGCAAGTAGGTGCACCCTTATTCCCAATTATTATTTAAATAACTTAAACGCACCCAACATGGTCAAAATTTATAAGAAGGCTTTATTACCATCTGCCCAAAGGTGGTTTAAAAGAAGGAATGAGAATTGGTTACTGCAAGAAAATAATGACCCGAAACATCGCAGTCGTTTGTGCAGTGCGTGGAAACAAGAAAATGACGTCGATGTTGTAGATTGGCCATCACAGTCGCCGGATGCAAATCCCATCGAAAATGTTTGGGCATTCATGAAGCTAAAGCTCCAAGGAAAGAAGATCTCGACGGTCAAACAATTATCACGAAAAATACGAGTTTTATGGAGAGCTTTATCTCAAGATTATGCTATAAGATTAGTAGAAAGTATGCCTCGAAGACTCTAAGCAATTACTGATAATGGAGGGAAGTGGACAACATATTAATTGAAAAGCATTCAAGTAAATAAACAAAATAAACCAATACAATTGATTTTTTTTTTTTATTACAATATTATAAGTTCTTCTTTAATTTTTGTCGTGTACGATGTTATCAAACAGACTGTATGCTGACGACATGTTTTCGGGTAATGTTATTGGCCCTTTTTTCGAAAACGATAGCACTATGGATCGGGTCATGCACAAAAACCTTTTAAAAACGCAGATGATACCATATGCAGATTGGAATATGCCACTACGAAATGTTTTTCTGTTTAATGATAGCATGGTTGAAGATCTTTTTCCGTTAGAAGGTCGGTTAAAAAATGGAATGCGTTCCAAACTTTTTAAACTAAATAATATGCATCTTATTCCCTCAGATGGAAAACAAAAAGGGATCGGAAGCGTAGCAATTTATTGTAAGGGGTTAGGCCACTCCTGAATTTTCGAAAATTTTCTAAGTACTCGGTTTTCGAATTTCATTACAAGGCCGCCTGGTCTTATGTGAGCGATCGAGGGAAGATACGTTAGGGCATTGAAGCAGGAACTTTGGCTGAGTACAAACATAAGCCAGCTCTTCTAATTGAAGTATATGAAGCTATCAAACCAATTTATGAAGAACTGACCAACTGACTCGATGCATCGGAGGTTACACACAAATTATTATAGTAACGAAAGGTTCTTAAACTCGGCTGTGTGAGCATTGGCCCCGAAATCCATTTTAAGTGGTAATACAGTCTAAGATGTGGCTACGGATATTGCAGTTTGTGTGTACAATGACGGGTTTTCTTCAATTTTTTACATAATGGAGGCAATGGATTTGGAAATCGGCCGAACAGCTACGAAATGTGCCTGGAGATCGACAAACAGCGCATAAAGCACTCAGAGAGATCGCGTCTGAACGGGTAAAAAAGGCAAGGATCCGTTCAAGATAAAGCAGAAAAGAAAAGCAAGAGCAGGACGATAGTCTGAAAGGCCAATTGTATGGTGCAGGCATCGCAGATTAAAGGTATTGCAAAATTGTTCATGATTTTCTACTCCTCAAAACTTCAAACGCGTATATCTCTAAACTGCATTTTTTTGCTGGCCCGAAACATAACTCAGACAATATTCAACCAATTCACTTGAAATATAGAATATTTCTTGAAAAATACATTATCTGTGGAAGTACGTAGGATTTTTGTTTTTATATTATATATTTCATTTGCTATTACCAATTATCTGATGAGTTGTTAGGCACATTTTTCACTTTCCACTTTGGAAGTGCGCCATTTGGTCAAAAATTAATGTATCGAAAAAAAACCTACGTACTTCTATAGCAGTTATTATATAAAATAAAAAAAGAAAAATTGGCTTATTATAATTCTAAAACTACAGCGCCATGGGCCCTGAAAAAGCGGAGACGTCATCGCAAAAACGTTGTTTCGGCAATGATTTCCTCGTTTGACGAGAATCGCTTTCCGCCAAGCCAGTTTTCATGTTTGGAAAAAAAGGAAATCACATGGGGCCAAATATGGAGAATAAGGTGGATGAGGCAGCAATTCGTAGCGTAATTCAACCAGTTTTGCTGTAGTGATTGTGGCACCCATATCGCCGATAGCTTTGTCATGCCCAATTTTTTGTGTAGGATAGTTTGTATGCGTTCATTTGAGATGTGTACAATGTCAGCAATCTCGCTGACCTTCACCCGACGATCTGCTAACACGTTATCATGGATTTTATTAACCATATCCTCCGTAGTCACCGCAATCGGACGACCCCTGCGCTCTTAATCAAAAACGGATGTTCGAACACGCTTGAATTCATTAAACCAACATCTGATGGAAGTCATCGAAGGTGCATGTTCCTTATAAACGGCATGCAACTTTACTTACTTACTTACTTACTTTAACTTGCTGATCAAGGTAATATATGGCACCATAACACTTCTGACAACACATTCAGGCTTTTGGTTATCGTACAAAATACAAAATTTCCGCATCTCGACATCCATAAGACACAGGGATCTCCTGTACAATCAGATTGTTGACATCACATTACATAGCTATCGACAAACTTCTAGTATTCTAGATCTCCGTATGTTTGAAAGGGCCAACATTTTGCCGAGAAAAAAAATACTATGACGTCTGAAAGTCTGATGTTCTGGGCAATCAGCATAATGTTAAAAAAAAAAACCCCCAGGGACAGTGCTATCAGTTAAATCCGTGGTTTAAAGATGAATGCCGGCTGGCAAATGCAGAGCAATAGAAGGCATACAGAGTGGCACTGCAAGGAGAACGTGCAATCGAGGAAATTAATAAGTGTTATATCTGAACAGGAAGTGTTACCAGAATGTAAAATAAATATAAGGTCTACTTGAACCAGATTAAAATATTTCCGCAGATTTTGGAAAAGACCGGTGTAGACACCCACCTCACCTCCCTGTCAATTTTAAGGTCGCTTAAGACAGCATATGTATGTTTATCGGGAAAAATTACCATGTCCCTGATAGATTTACTGATAGATTTTGCAGGACAACCGTGGAGAAGGTAACTTAGTTCGGAATGTAAATCCATGGATGAAGGACACAAAAAATAGCTTCGAAAACGAGGTTCCTTAGAAATTTATCCAAGATACGAGTAGTCATACATATTTTATCTATTCACTTCATATTTGATGTGTTTTTATGCCACACTACACCTAAGAGCACCTACTTTAGCCCCACGCACGTACATTTACATGTTACACAATGTTTGCCAAATTCGTTTCTCCATTTATGGTCTACAACTTGGCAGACCATGAGGGTGTTTTTTTTTTTCGAATTTGAACGGGCGTGATTAATAATCAAATTAATAGCTGGGGAACTAGAGATCCACTGAAAACGATACCATCTGACGAATGTGATTCACAAAAATCGTTCAATTTGTTGCTCACCAAATTTGGAGAGGATTAGCATATAAAGTGGTTCAAGTAGTGACTTGGTAATCTACTTATGATGATTTGGCCAGCACATTGTTTGAGTTGAAGTTGACGTACATACTCGCAACAAAGCGCTTGACATTTTGAAATATCGTCATAAAATACCGATGTCATTGGAAAAATACAAATTTTTGAGTAGAGTTATCAAATAAAGAAATCATTGTCGAACTTGGCCCTGGAAGGGACCATTTCATAGCGCTCAACTTTATAATCGATGACATATGGTTCGGGAGCATAAGCAACTTTGAGTATTTAGACAACATGATGGGAGTGTTTTATAGTTATTCAAATTACCAGGCAGTAAACAGTTTGGTGTACAAATCGATGAGAAAGTTTTGGCTATAATCCACAAAAGGAGGTCAACATGGTAAGTAGCAGCAGATTAATATAGAGAAAATCATTGTTGAAATGTTTTTGGTTTGCTTTCGAGTTTGTCAACTTGTCAACAATGAGTTTGATAACAAGGAACGAAACCTGATATCGTGGGATATTATAACGTGTTGAGGAAAATATCCAACTGTAGCAGTCCAAGCGATTCAACGACAAAACTCGTGTTATTGACCGATTCACGCGGGATTCGTGACATGTGTCAAAGTCAAACATGCTCAATTAGCATTGCCATTGATTGATGGAAAGACTTACACTCGAAAAACGCTTACAAATTATTGAATTTTATTATTAAAATTCGTGCTCGGTGAAAAATGTTTTTCGCGCACTTCAATCATTTTACGGTCATCATAATCGACCTACTGAGCAAGCAATTCAAGCCATAGAGACAAAATTTCACACCAATTTCACACAATTGAACATCAAGCCACCTATCCGTATGAGTAGAGTGATACCGAGGAAAATATTGCTGTTGTTTTCACCAGTGTTAATAGAGACCGTGATTTTTCCATTCGTCACAGTTCGCAGCAATTGGAATTGTGTTACTTAACAACGTGGAAGATTTTACACAACGATCTTGGTCTAAAACCTTACAAACCTGCCACAGAGTCGAATTTTTGGTGAGTGGGCCTTAGGAGCTAGAGGAAGACCGTTTTTTTATCGAAAAAAAGTTCATTTCGGATTAAGTGCGTATGTTAATAAACAAAACTGCCGTATTTTGTCCAATAAGCAACCTCGGTCAATACAAGAGCTGCCAATATACTTGGAAAACGCACTGTTTGGTGCGGTTTTTGGTCAGGCGGAATAATTAGCTTGAATTTTTCGAAAGACGTGAGAATGTAAGGTAGAACGTAGTCGACATGTGGTTGATGAAGAACGTTTATTGTCTTGGCGACTCTTTTAAATCTGCTCTAGAAGCAACATTTAATCTGTACCAACTGATGTTTATACATCACACCTTATAGAGAGTCCTAACTTGAATAAATTGCAAGCACATGCACATGCAGCAAAACAAGAAGAATATTCGATTAAAGCGTCAGATATTCTACCTATTAGAAGCCCGTCACTCAGAACATTCAGAAATGCTATTGTACTAATTGGTGTCGTACACCACCGTTGGCGAGTCGCGCAAAAAAAAACAGGCGAATTTGATTATTCGGTATTATGCTTTGCGAATGTGCATTCGCCTTAAATGTCAAAATACTGGTGAATGTAATTTCGTTGAATTACGGTTAGCAATCGCCGAGTTTTCGTTCGCTTTAAATGTGAAATTTAAGCGAACAAAGAATTTTGGTGACACGGTTGGCGAATTTGAAAAGATGGAAACCTCTATGAACAAATGGTTATACAGTCCTTTTGATAAGATCGTATACGGCAAAACTCTTTTATGAAAACCGGTTTGGAAGTGGCATTTGCATTACCAGATAAAAAAATACTTCTGCTAAGATGCTTTAAATAAAAAAATTTAAAGAGTGTTCAATTTTTGTCAGAGACGGAAGTATTTTAAAATGAGTGTCGCGTTTGCATCACGTTATGAAGCAGTATTCTTGTGCACGCATCCAAAAGGACCGAAAATGTCATACGGAGCAGCTGCTAAAAACATGAAAAAGTCAAAAGCATTTGTTAGCAAGTGGGTGCACCGTTATTCCCAAGTTAAAAATGTGGATGATTTGCCGGATCGTGGGTCTACGCCAAAAACAACAAAAAAGCAGGACGAAATGATTCTACTCGTGTTTGAAAAAAATCCTCTTCTATCGTTACGTGGAGGACAAGGGATTTTTTACGAAGACGTTTACTAGCCAATAATGTAAAATTTCGAAGCACAATAAAGAAACCACTACTGTCAAAAAAACACGTAGAAAAACGACTCAGTTGGGCCAAGGAGAATTTGGACAGAGATTGGAACAGATGTCACTTGGGTTTAACGTGAATAACTGTCATGGAGACTTAACCTCACGGGATGCCCATACACCCATGGGAGCAAGAGTACGCCTTGCCATCGCTTATTTGCTACATTAACAATTAATACCAATGCGGAAATGTGTTGAGGGCACAAATCCACTCTTGGTATGAGTCGAGGCCCACCTAAAACCTCTTACTGACCTTAGGGTGTCAGCACCCAGCACTTATAGCCACTCCACTCCGGGTATTGAGCCCTAGCAGGGCCACCCTCCCTGCGATTTAGGTTTAAACCACAGCCACCGTGACGCTCCCACAAGGGGGCCAACCTCAACAAGTTAGGCCCGTACCGAAGTCCAGGGGGCTCCTAACTCAGCTTGTTACTGGACAAATCATAGCAACCATCAGAGGGGAAGGGTCTGATAATGTTTATGATAAGTCCAGTATTTACTCTGCCCCCAGCTTTATATTAGACGTCATTGATGGGCGAAGCCTTGATAATGGAGCGGGGGCCCAGAGATTGGAACAACGTTATTTTTTCGGATGAAGCTTATTTTTGGGCATGGTCTCCTATCACTCATACCTGGTGTACACAATCCAATAAATTAATCCAGCGGACCGTCAAACACCCGGCAAAGGTGCACGTTTGGGGATGCTTCTCAAAACAAGGATTTGGCAATTTGTTCATGTTTACAAATAACTTAAACGCACCCAACATGGTCAAAATTTATAAGAAGGCTTTATTACCATCTGCCCAAAGGTGGTTTAAAAGAAGGAATGAGAATTGGTTACTGCAAGAAGATAATGACCCGAAACATCGCAGTCGTTTGTGCAGTGCGTGGAAACAAGAAAATGACGTCGATGTTTTAGATTGGCCATCACAGTCGCCGGATGCAAATCCCATCGAAAATGTTTGGGCATTCATAAAGCTAAAGCTCAAAGGAAAGAAGATCTCGACGGTCAAACAATTATCACATGCATGCCAAGACTCCAAGCAATTATTGATAATGGAGGAGAGTGGATAACATATTAATTGAAAAGCATTCAAGTAAATAAACAAAATAAACCAGTACAATTGATTTTTTTTTATTATTATAAGTTTTTCTTTAATTTTTGTCGTGTACGATGTTATCAAACAGACTGTGTATGTATATATAAAATAAAGCAACAACATAAGTGAAAAAATAATAAACTAATTTATTTATAGCTAAAAGACGAACGTTTATCAATTTATCAACCTGGAGGAGGTCATGGAGCAAAACCCAGAAATTGCCAAAGGAGTAGGCAGTTTGGGGGGGTCCAGCAAAAAACTCAGCAATGATTTTTGGGATCGGTATGCAATTGAACTTAATTCTCTGGGGCCTCCAATGCTTGAAGAAAAAAAGTGGCATAAGGTGGTTTTCAATTACTTCAGTGCTACAAGTTACTCTGCAGCCTTTCATTTAAAACTGAAACTAATAAAAAGATCGCCAAAAACAAAACAGATTCGGTTGCCACTGGCGGTGGACAGTTGTGATTGTCTTCGTCTTCGAAAAATAAATCAACACTACTAATCATTTTGCTATTTTCTACTAAAAGTTACAAAACAAAAAAAAAAAAAATCAAAACAAACAACGAATTTTAAATTTTTCTGACATTTGAGTTGCTGTTAATTTTCTGTTTCTTTGTCGTGGCAGCAATGATTTTCAGGCGAATCAACAAGCTCGCTAAACATAATACCGAGTAAAGAAGGATTCGCCGAGATTGTCGACTCGCGCAATAGGGGGGTGGTAAAGTGGAAAGACAAGACTAATAGGTTCGAGGAAAAACCCTGCAAAGGTAAACGACACAACATAATGAAAATTTTCAAATAGTGATGATCGTCATTTTTAGTGTTCAGGCACGTAAGACTATAGGCAGAAAGTAGTATGTAATTCGAACGAAAATAACCAAACATTTTTAGCCCTGACAAAGTGTAAATTGCTATGCCTCACTTTTAACAAGCAGCTGGTGTGACAATCTAGCTCTAGAGTTGTTTAAGCTGCTCCAGCTATAGACATCTAAGCCTCCCCAACATCCCTTAGCAGTTTATCTGAACTGTGTGAGCGCTTAAAACCCTTGTAAGGCCATCTCATTCATCCACTGCCTGCCTGCTGCCTGTCCTGCCTAAGGTTACAAGAATCCACAATACACCAAATTTGTACACTATGACCGACCATGGGTGGAACTCCATGAGTTTCAGATAAATAAACACTAAATTTTGATCGAGTAAATCCGTGAATCTAAGGTCTCATTTAAGCATCCTTGCTAAGGAGATGGAGAACACATTCGAAAACTTCCGTGTTATAAAAACAATTTAATTAGGGCTGCGTACAAAGATAAAATTCTTGATGGTTGTTCCAGAAAAAAAATTTGGTAAGAGTCGCACACTGTCACCCGAGGTACAATGTTTTAAAAGCCGTTTTAATTACTCGCAAAACTGACGTCAGTACACTGTCCGAAAACACCGCTTTTGAGACCTGTAATCATGCAAGTCATTGAGGACCAAATGATGTTTGTACTGACTTAAAAAAGAACAAGGCCCGGCATAAAGCTTAAAAAACGGAGAAGACACAATAAAAATCCGGTTTCAGATCGGCAACGACCTATTTAGGAGATTTCTGAGGCAAGTACTTATACATATCATATAAACACCAGCACTATGGCATGGACAACTCTTGAATCCACCTGGAAAGGACTGCGCGGTTGAGAAAAAGTCAATTCAGATGGCACGAGCAAACGGTAATGGACGAATTTTTTGATCGAGCTGCAGGCTTATGAGCCATTTAAAGCAGGTAAGCCAATGTAAAGCGTTAACCTAAAATACAAATTCTCACTTCGATGTCTTTTCGGCAATAAATGATAAACTTTTGAACGTCAACATATCTGTGGTCATCCAAAAACTGCAGGTCCTGCTCCTGCTCTGTATATTATTCACTTCAGACAGTTGTCTCAGTGGACGTCTTGACAGATTTAAAAAACGATCATCATTTGCATAGATAGGGCGATAGGACTGTGAGATGCGGGCCGAGTGGGAATTTGCTGCTCTTTCCCAAAAGTAATGAACAAATTTCGATCTTTGGAGCGAACCTACAGGCAAAACAAGACAATAGCTTATGGTTGCCCAATATACATACACGATAAGATGATTACAGTCTGGGAAGTACTATCGAAAGTCTTAGATGCAGACCAAAGGTACGTCGAATTCAAAATCAAATGCGAGGTTTCGAGTTTGTAAAAGGTAAGATCTGCAAGCCTGTTAATGCTCTCCTTAAACTCAAAACAAAGCTAACAATATTTTTTTTCAGGACCTAAACGGTGGTTTCAAGAAACGCTTCGATCTGACTCGTCCCTTTCTAAAATGTAGATCTGAAGCGATTACAGAAAATACAAAAAAAAAATTCCCCAACTGAAGAAAATCAGACCTTATCGCTCAGGCATATTTAGATGAAGTCGCAGTGCTGTCTGTTCGATCATGCCTGGCGACTGTATACTCTGTCTACGGTCAGATGACCGAAGGCCTCATCGACGACTGGTACACTAAAAATGGGCTTTCATTCAATTCTTTCAAACAATATATTATTCTTTTGACGACTGACTGGTATGACTCATCTAGTGGTTAAAGGTGCCGTCAACCGTTTTATCAATGAAGTAAAGTATGTGGGTATTATCCTGGATGACAATTTTCCTTGAACTACGGCAAATTTGTCACTTCGAAATCCTCCTTACATTGTAAAGAAATTTTCAGCATAACATCTTTGTCATTGAATGCCCCGGATGAATAGTGGCTTTTCCTAGCACCATTGGCTGATCTCTAGATACTCTAATGAATATTGCTCCCTCCGTGCCAGACTCTTAGTCAGAAAAGCAATCTACTAGGTGGGTTGAAAAGTAACCTCATTGACCGCCAGAATGCGCTGCTACTGCAAAAAAGGTTATGGTGCCTTGAAGTCCGTTCATATTTAGGTAGACATGCCAAATTTCAGTGCAATACTGTCTTAAGTTTTGTTTTGACAGCTGATTGTTGTTGACGTGTTTGGCATCATGTTGAGTATGGACAAAAACGATTTTCGTTCTCTCATAAAACATTATTTTTTTAAAGGCAAAACGGCGAAGGAAACAAAAGAAAAGTTGGATAAATATTATGGGGCTAATGCTCCGTCAGATGACACCGTCAAATATTGGTTTCGAGAGTTTCGTGGTGGGCGCACTACCGATCAAATCCGCAGCGGCAGGCCCTCCGATGCGCTTACAGAGCACAATGTCAAAAAAATACATGAAATGGTGTTGGCTGACCGGAAAGTGAAGATGCGCCAGCTAACAGATACCACAAAGATTAGTACGTGCCACACATATTTTGGGCAATATTCTGCATATGAAAAAGTTATCCTGCCACTGGGTGCCGCGCATGCTCACTCCTGACCAAAAACACGAACGCGAGAGCACTTCGAAAGAGTGTTTGGACTTGCTGATGCGGAATCGGGCGGACTTTTGGCGTCGATTGGTAGCTGTTGATGAAATCTGGATCCACTATTACATACCAGAGAACAGAATGTGTGCCCGGCAATGGACTGAACCCGGCACGAGTCCTCCGAAGCGGCCGAGGGAGGCTCAATGGGTCGGAAAGGTTATGGCGTCGGTTTTCTGGAATTGTCATGGCATACTCTTCGTGGACTGCCTTGAAAAATGAAAAACCATCAACAGCGAGTATTACTGTGTGTTATTGGAGCGATTGAAGGCCGAAATCGCTGCAAAACGGCCTCACATGAAGCGGAGAAAAAACTTTGTTTTTGCAAGACAATGCGCCGGCGCATAAGAGCATCGCAACCACGGCTAAAATCAATGACTTACGGCGCCAATTGCAGTCGCATCCACCGTATTCGCCCGATTTGGCTCCCTCGGACTATTATCTATTCTCAAACCTCAAAAGATGGCTCATCAATAAAAAATTCAGCTCACGCGAGGAAATCATCGACGCCACGGAGGACTATTTTGCAGACCTTCCGGAAAATTACTTTTCGGACGGGATCGAGAAGTTGGAAAATCGCTAGAATAAGTGTATCAACCTAAAAGGGAACTATATTGAATAAAATAAAAAAAACATTTAAAAAAAAAAATCTTTTTCATTCCCAAGGAGGTTACTTTTCACCCCACCTAGTAGTTAGTTCTTCTGCGGAGCTGTCTTTCTAAAGGGGAACCATGTTAGAGTTCGATTAGAAAAGTTTTATTTGCCTTGCAAGCGGAGATATATGCAATTCTGATGGCAACAAATTATATTGTGAAAAAAAGGTGTAGGAAGCAAGGCATTTACATACATATCGGCAGACAGATCCTCGTTTAACCCTCTCACAACTTCCAGAAGGCTCCGAGGAGAGTTTTCCAGGACCCGAACCCACTTTGGCACTGCCTTGTCCTCGGACAGGGCTTCCACTGACAGTTGGGTTTCATCATGAGCATAACTGCCGACGGCATGATTCTAAGTGGCCCGCATACCAAAACCAGTGCTTCCCGACATCTACATATATAAAAGACGGCAGAATTCTTACTGCCGTTGTGGCCGGACACTACACTTTGCGAAGCACTTAAGTGCAGTGAGCATAATAACTTAAGCCACAACATCCTGTGAAACCTGTTGTGAAAGTGATGAGCTCCACCTCTGTGAGTGTCCGGCCTACGCACTCATCAGGCTTCTGCTTGGCGCTGACGTTTTGGGTGCTGTTGCCGATACTCATCTTTCTATGAGAGATAGAAATGTCGGTAAAAGGCTTTGTATGGCGTATGTCCGTCTCTTCGTCTGAGTGCTCTGTTCTGACAAAAAATAAAGAACTTCTTCGATTAAGGTGCAAATTTGGTTAAAATTTCAAAGTCGTATTTTTACGAATTTAAAATGGATTACGATGTTATAATTTCTATGTCCACTTATCAGTAAATAAGTAAATCAACAACAATGCAGACCATTTCAATTTAATCATTGAAATTCACTTTAGAAAAAAGTAAAAAAATCCACTTTGCCTTGGAGAAGATGTAAATTTCGTATCCGGCAAATGTCATCAATTTTCAATTTAAATTTGAGTTCATCTCTGTCTTCATGAATTTCAAAACGAAAAAAACGTCTTCAATATTTGATTATGCACATTTGCTTTGTATTTTTATTTTCTATATCGCTGGCTTCAACTTCATTAGGGGTCTGCTTGAACAAGCATCCATACGTCTAATTTCGTCTACAGGCGAAAGTAAAATTTATTAGCGCGTAACAATGGTTAAAAGTTGCACATTAAGTACGCCAAAAATAAATAAACACTACAGTAAAAGAGATGGGAAAAAGTGAAGAAAAAAATGAAACAAAAAATAAAGTGTAACGTAGCAACAAAAAGAGCCGGTTTTCGTGGTAGAGGAGCCACAGCCGTAATATATTTAATGGGGATACGCATAAAAAACATCATCAGCGCCGTCGGTAGTCTTGCCACTATCACCATCTTCGTTGATTTGGAAATCGAAATGACGGGAACTGGTCATAAGTGAGTGAGTGGGCCGATTGTTCCGTTGTTTGATGCAAACTATTTGTGCAAACATTTGAATTGACCTCTCTTCTGAATAGTATTCACTACTTGAAGAGAAATTTCTTTTGTCAAACTTAACTTCACCTTTTCTTTTCGATAGACGATTTGTGTGTTTTTTTTTTGTTGTGCCCCAAAGGCTTTTAACGGGCTTTTGAGCTTACCTCAATTATTTGCAAAATATTTTTTTTAATTTTTTTAGTTGGCATTGATTTAAAACTTATATTTCGCCAGCAATGCCTGGGGGTTGGATTCGTTAACTATTAAAGCATGACAAAGTTGGCTTATAGAAAGTAAGTTAGCTGTATGAAAAGAGCTTGAGTTGTGTTTCTTAAGTTTTTTTTTTTTTTTTTTTTTTCGATAATAGCTTCCGGTTATTTGGAATAAATCAATGAATTGACAGTCAACAAGCTGTCCAAACGGAACCATCAACCTAGTTTTATAGTTACGAAACATACGTTACACCTTTCTGTGTGAACTTATCAATCCAAACGAAAGGACTTTTATCTTTAATTGGGCTAAGCGGGACGTGCAGATTTAATTGACTCAATAGAAGGTAAAACATACTACAGTCCTACAGTACAGCTTACTTATTCAGTAAGCACAGTAGCGGTTGGTTGTGTACGATTAAAGTAGGTCATGAGTGGCGTTATTCTGACAATGTCCAGTTCTGCAACTACTTTGACATTAAATCAACCGATTAAATTAAGTAGACTTCGAAGCTTCCCATCGAAACAACGCGCCGAAATAGTAACGCTATAGGTACATTGAGAATATTCGTTCAGTTGTGTTCACTCAACAAGTACTGTCTGACAATACTATTCGTTGTTTGGTGTTGAATTTTTTTGAGCACGGAGCAGTGGGAGACCGTTCATTAAAAAGCCCAAGTCGTTCCAATGAACTGGTTGAAGCGATAAGAGACAGTATTGCCGAAAACCAACATGTGTCGTATCGTCACCGCGCTCAACATTTTGGAGTCAGTTGAACCAACTTTCGGCGCATTACGAAGAATGATTTGCATTTTTTTCCGTATAAAGTGCAATTGACTCAAAGAATATCGCCGACAGACGGTTCACGTCGTTTGGAATACGGCCAAAAAGTCGCTCGAATGGTTGACCTGATTGAACCTGATTTTTAGAGTATATTTTGATGACCGACCTTTCCGCACTCTCTGGCGTCGATAGGAAGTAAAATTGCCGCATTTGGGGAACGGAGAATCCACAGAGATCCACAAAACACCCTTCCATGACCAAAAAGTGACTGTTTGGGCTGCCGTTTGCGCCAAAACCATTATTGGACCATTTTTCGAGTACGCGAAGTAGTCGATGTGAATCGAAATCGGTGGAAGTTGGCTTACTTTGTTTGGCACAAATGTGTGAACAAGGTCTGGACGGTTACTGGTTTCAACAAGACGGTCCGCCATGCCACTCGCTCATGGAATGCCCTGCCGAGCTCTTTATTTCCTAGCCATTACAACCTTCAAACATTTAAAACCAACGTACATCGGAACCTCTCTTTTCTCCCTCCCTAAATTTCCTTCGCTCGCGCTATGTGCAAACATAGAATACACCTGGAAACAAACTACAGCTAATTGACTTTGCTGAGCAGCAGAATATTAGAATATTATATAAATAGTGTATGGTGTTTTCTATCTTTTTATCCACAAGGAGACACGGTGGTCACCTTTTCATTAAACTGTCAACCAAATTGACCAATTAGCGTATGATATATCACATCCAGTATTATTAACATGAAAGACGTTCAAACTTTTCGACAAATCGTGTTCTTTGCGGACGCTCGCTTTAAAGTTGATGAGGTTTTGAACGAATGCAGAAGAAACCCATGAATTACAACCTCAAAATTGTAACGACTAGTTGAATGTAAAAGGACAAAAGACAAGAACTGCCGGGATAACGTAGACTTTTGCAATACGAGTATACCTACATATACAGAGAGAAGATATAGATTGAGAAACTTGCGATCGGGAGAAGAAATGTTACTTTTGAAACGATGTATGAAAGCTTCACCCGAAAATGAAAAGATCGTATGAAACCAATAATAAAGTTTGAAGTGGCTTGATGTATTATTGCAATACTCAAGTTGAGAACTACTAGAACGACCCCATAGGGTCTGCCGGACTTCTAGCATAGTTACAGCGGTTGCCATGGCGCAAATTCATGAATTACGGTTTGAACTGCTTGACCAGGTCTAGCCCCAAGCTACTTCTTTTTGTTCCCTCATCTAAAAACTGTGCTCGGAGGACAGAGATTTTCATCAAATGAGGAGGCAATCACCTTCGTGAACCATTATTTTGCAGAGAAAAACGCCAAGTACTATTTGGACGGGTTCGAGAGATGGGAGCATCGCTGGGAGAAGTGTGTAGAGTTACATAGTCTCCCTATGTAGAAAAACAAACAAAATTGAGAAAAAATGTCTTGTATCATTGTTCGGTCGGAAACTTTTCAGACAACCCTCGTATATGTTCTTTAGAACCGTCTGTGCTCTACATTTCTCAGATATCTGCATACTATGCTGATCACATTCAAAGGGCCAAACAATTATTATAAAATACTCGCACTTAAAGAATTTTACGTTCAAACCGACCAAAGACACGACACCTTCATCCGCTTCCGTAAAGTCAATCCTTTTGATTCATATTTTACTACAATACATAAATGGAATGTCATACCTACATATTCTGTTGAGGTTTTGTTAACAAAGTTTATAGCTGAGCTGCATACCTTAGTCCCTGACTATGATGTGAAAGTCCTCAACGTGTACTTGGAGATGCACTGAATTTTGTACAATTGTGCCTCTGATATTGACTTGCAAGATTCGCCAAAACTTTTCAAAGACTTGCCAGCAAGGCAAATATCAAACGTTTCGATGATATAATTCCCGACATCAATGGAGTACCGAGCGTTCCCCATTATCATTCTGCACAGGCTGACGCGTTTGAAAGAGATGCCATATGCTACCTTTGAATTGATAAAGAGGTTGTGTCTATCGATCTACCTAAGTTATCTTGAGGATTTGCCGTACGACGAAATTGAGGACTTACCCCGCCTTAGACCGCAATTAAAGTATTTCAGGCGGTCAAACAATGCAGCAGATAAGATCTTGTACGCGATGGTTAGAACACTTGATAAGTGGGTATGAGTTAATGAATGTTCTGTACCAATCATTTTATATGTTGTCTTAAATAGATGTTTAGGTAGGACATCAGGTCCTGCAGTCTTTTTGTTTTGCAAGTTTATTTTATTGGTTTCTTTCCTTTATTTTTGTCTGACAGATGAACTTGGGTCGTTTAACAGTGGTTTTCCCATATCTTTTGCACTGATTGTGGCTCTTCTATTTAATTAACACAAGCTCATCGTTAGTAACAAGAAAAAAAAAATAAATAATAAAAACATCCGTTTCACAATCAACAGCTTTCATCTCCAATTCCCCAGCTAAGACTCGTATCTTTAGAGTGCAAAATCGTTCCAATATCACCCCTCATTACATAAACTAATTGCTGTATGTATCTCTAACAAAATATCTCGGATAATCTGTTAATACGTCGTCTATCGTCACGACGCACTGCTCGTACACCAACACGCCTCAGCGACTCTCAATCTCAATCATTGATAACTATTAATGCAATTTCCAATAAACAACTTTACGAACATAAACAACCTAATCACTGCTCCAACGGCGGCTTGCTCCTCTCCTCTTCTCGTATGTCTTGTCATCAAATTTCAAAGCATTAGTTTCACTATTTAATAAAAACAAAAAATACTGAACATCATCAACTGGTAATAGATGCTTTGTGTCCCTCCCCTTGAACCTGGCAAGCCTGGGTAGATGTGCCCACCTATCATTTTATATTTTCTCTTTGCTCCACTTTCAAGTCGTTAGTTTTCTTCATTATGCCAAGCAACAGCAACAGCCACAGCAACAAAAACAGCAACGACAGAAATGTGATAATGATGATGATGAGAAGAGGTACTTTACTCATCAATTAGGCACGAGTCAACGCAGAGGACCAGCCTTACGAAACTAAAAATAAACTCGACAAAAAAACAACAACACCTTTGAGGAAAGCTTTACAACCCTACCTCTGGTCCACCCTACCTCTTTGGGTTGCCATTAAAAACATAAAATTGCTACTGGCCTTGGGTATTGCTATGACACAAAACCTACGACACTGCTAAAGAAATGAAATGCCCACCAAGTTAGCTCTACAAATGCAGGTCCGTGTGTCCCATTGTTTTATATACGAATAGTTACCAAGAGCAACTTGTACATTAGCTATCATATGTAACGGTGCATGCATAACAAAACCAAAACCAAAACCAAAACTAAAACGCTCAAGTATTCGTAACGTCACCAAACGTCAGTCAACCTACATACTCGTATATCCCTAGTAGACAGAAACGTCACTCAAAATTGACTTTGTCTATGATGGCATGCCAACGTCACCTAATTGAGTGCAGCAGCTTGCTTCTTATTTATTGTAGCGTAGAGGCCAAAACTTTTATTTTCATTGCAAAACGCCACGCGAAAACGTAAACGACAATGACAACGAACACGACCATCAATGTGAACGTACAAGTACTAGTATCTATTTCGTATTTGTACTTGTGTGTGCACTTTTACTATTTAAACAAACAGAACGCGAGCGCACGCCAGTAGTGCACGCGGTTAAACGAGTCTCTATATTGCTACCACTACTGGCGGCGATGTAGTTGTCGGCGGCTATGTTCGTATAGAGTACTCGTACCAATGACCCTCGCTTGGGTTTGTTGCACAATCGCGTGCGCTGCTTGGTTGGAGCACGTCACACAGCACGTACATACTACTCGTATACTTTCAAAGTTGCAATCGAATAAACACTCAGCACACACTCATCGTTGTTCGATGTAAAAGGGTGCAAGCAGCACCATACTACTAATTGTAATTGCCACTTAAAGTTAGTTCTTGGGCAGCAGTCAAAATTTATTGATTTGATTTGTTGCAAACACCACCCCATTACACTCGTACGCACTCGTGCAGTGAAGTACCAAAGGGGCGGCTTGTCCTTAAATTGACCTCAGTGTAAAGAAACGAAAAACACTGCCAATTTCTGCTCTTTTTGGGCTCCACTCGTAACCGGTGATAACTGGTGATTAAATTGTATTTGCATGCCTGCTGTTGCTGAGTTAAACAATTTACTACCCCCTCTTTCGTCGGTGCGTGAAGGGAAATAAATTTAAAGTCAACGATAAGTTAATTGAGTCAAGAAATCGGTACTTGTAGTCATATCCGAACTGTTGAGTGAATTCAACATTGAAATGGAAAAATAACTTCAACACTGAATGTGGGTGGTAGAAGGTGGTACAGGGTTGTTTACTGTAGTTGCTCGGATACGATTGTTGGCAAGTTTACTTAGCTGGAATGGGCTTTATCTACGTTTTCAGCGGAACACTTGGTTTTAGAAGAAAATAAAAAAAACCACGGTGCGCAGCTGACTGCTAAATGCGCTTCAAATAAAAGTTTTTTCATAATCGCAATAGCGTGGAAAAGCCAGAGATAAAAATTGTATTTTAATAGATTACCAAGATAAGGTGTGTGCTAATTGATTTGAAAAAAAAAAAAAATAAAAAAAATTTCAATGAAAGTCATTTGTGTTGAACAGAATACATGTGGCCCGGCCAAATGAAAAGGTTTAGTTCGGTTCTGTAGAAGTTGTGTCTCACGATAAACACTTGGGGTTTACGCCATTCACAGTCATTTATCGGTAACATTTTGCATAAACACAGAAGAGGAAGGCGAGGGTAAGTTTTTTTTTACAACACGACCGAATTCCGTTGAAATGCTTTTATGATAAGCCAGTTGCAGAGCTCCAAAAACATGCGCGTAAACGATCATTTTCGACTGATCTACAAAAACATCGCGCCTTACAATGTTGATACATTGTACAGGAATGAGGTAAGATAGCTGATTTGTATTGTCAGCATCACGGAATCACGCTAATGAACTTTGTGATGGGCTAACGCTAAAGCATCGTCGTGATCAGTTTCTCTCGTTTCAATGTTTACAAGCGAACAAGGAACTTCTTGCGATCAATCAATTGTTAACGAAACCTTTATACCGGCTCTGATGTGGAAATTCTGAGATGATTTTCGAGGAAAGAGGGTCACCAATGCTTCAATAGTATAACAAGTTAACAGCATGCAAACTGTTTAAGGCGAGACTGATTCAAATCCCGATACCAAGTAGAACGAACTATTTAATCTCGCCAATATAATTCCATTCGCCTTAAATGGACGAAGTAAACCAAGAAAGGTATCGGATCATCTTGGCTAATAGCACAAACCTCTTCATCTCGAAAACGTGGTAAAAATAAAGGAACACATGTCCGATGATTTGAAGTTCATCATTTTTTGCCTAATCTTTCGGAAAGCAGACCGTTTAAACGGGGCAAACTATTCGATTTCTCAATATCCTATCTTCTCTGCTATATTAGCGGCTTTAGGACGTCTTCAGCAGCCTTATTGATCCATACCAGTGTGGGTTTGCGCGGTCATTTCTTATCATATGCTGCAATTATAATACTTAGAATAGTTTTCGGACTAGTAGCAAGTACGATATGAGGAACAACCATCTTCTGTTTTTCATACATTGTCTGAGCTAGGTAGTTGAGAGCCAACTACCACCGTAAGGCGGCGGCTCCTCTGGTACGGTCGATTTTTTTAATTAACGCATCAAAACATCTCTAACGTCAACTATGATCAGGCATATGCAAAAGATCAAGCTGCACTTTCTGTCAGGCCCAGGCCTCTTCGACTAGGTTAGATTAAGTTAAAACTGGGGTGTGTGTGGATATGCCATTACACAAACACTAAGCACCACAACTGGCCTATCGCAATCCCTGTGGAACCAGTTCAAATTGTATCCAAGGGGCGAAAACCTAAACAATCTCCCTGGTAAAACATCCAATTCCTTTGCAAAAGCCAAGAAGGCTTTTGAAGTTTTTGCCGTCTTTTTCCTCTAGGTTTTCGAAAAAGTATTTCCCCAAAAAAATATTCTCTGACTTGGCGATATGTGTGTTATGTCCTCAACAGCTTGCAGTTCACCGCAGAATCTGCAAACATCCGTATCCGAGTCTCTTTACGTGTTTCCGCAGGAGACAGTGTCCTGTCAGGATTCCTATTATTGTCTAAGGCTTATCCCTGTTTAATTTTATTAGCTCCCTAGATCTTTTATCGACAAGAAGTAGACAGAGAGTCTTGGATACACTTGCTCCTTCAAGACTCGACCAACTTAGGTAGTCAGTCTTTATGGTTTTTTCCTCGATAAAGACATCTTCAACTAAGGATGCCCCATTTAGCCAACACTACAAAAGGGGATTTCAGTCAATCATTTCGAAACTGCGGTTGTTAGTTCACTAAAACCGAAAACGCTGACTTGTTCGACTCAATAAGGGCTTAAAGATTTCAGCATTCGTAACTCCATTGAACCAATATAATCATCAGGTGCCATCCATCGCATCGTTTTAAAAATAGTGGAAAGCAACATTCAAAAGAGCACGATAAATGAATACCATTTAAACCTAGAATAATATACGGGTATCCAAATCCAAGCGGTCCATACATCTTGGGAGCCAATGTTTTTACTACCAAACACTTGTCTCTGTAAACAAACGTTTTGGGTTCACTGTCGGCTGACAAGCATCTTATGTCTGCTGAGCCTTTGAACTGTTGCACGATGTCAAAGCATTTGGGTGAAAACCAATGCCATGTTGTAGGTCTGGTTATATTAAAAAAGTGGTAAAAGCTTAGGGACAAACACACACCCTTGAGGAAGATCGTTTTGAAATCCCTGTCAGATTTCTCAAGTTGCAGAGGCCAACTATAAAGAGTTTCCGCTGCTTCATTAAGGTCAATAGCTAACAAGTCCTTAGACAATACTGCGCGTTGTTATGTGACTTAACGTAACCTTAATAGAATCATACAAAGCTCACTGACCAACAAAAGGGGTAAGATATATTTTCAAGTCCGTGCAATAACTAGCGTACATATGTAGATGACGTAAAAGTGACTGGACGAATGAGTCAATAAAAGTTTCGTGAATATTGAGACGAAAGCGGATTAATGAGTCGACGGTAAATGAGGTTAAACTAAGCACATGCCTTCAGCAGCAAAACACGCAGACTATCGACGGCTTGGTAAGGATGCCACAATTAGCAGTTATGGCATTGAGTTAGTTAAACACTTCGTAGGAAATCAGACTCAGAATTGCTCTCGCCAATTGATTAACAAAGCCATTTCGCATGAGTTCAAATAAGCTTTATGCAAGGCCCTTATTATCACCATTCAGCACTAAATCGCAGAAGCCTAGATCATGACGGCAGCGGATGAATAACCACTAAGCCGTGGCGATTCGATGGCGAACTGTATAACGACATCGGTCTAGTCAGTCTACGTCTACGAATCTAACTTCTGAGATGGCTATGCCATGTTGTAGGAATGAGGATTACAGTTCAGAATGACATCACAAAAGATTACAAACGAATCTAAGGTGGCGCATGTAAATGAAAGGGGACTTCAGGTAGGATGGTAATAATTTTCTGTGACATTTGTTTGGTGGGTGATTGCTTCATGTTACAATGACATCAATTCATAAAATACGCAAAACACTTATGCAACAGAAGGCCAGAGTAGTCTTAATCCGAGACAACAAATAGTGCTCTCTAAAAATTGTGAGAGGTTCATAAAGGCCCCTTAAGTGTTGCTAAGAATGTGAGTTCTCCTTTCACCTGTTCCAAACGATATTGACAGAGAAACGATTACAAAATCTGTTCCAAAGATCAATTCCTAAAAATGGAAGCGTAGTCAAATATTAAAAAAGAAAAAATACAAGACTGCATCGAGGGCATAGCCAGACTTGTTTGGGAAAGTCCTACCTATGCAGTCGATATTGCAAATATCCCACAATATCTTTTTATTCAGGCATGTCATGAAAAAATATACTGTTCAGTTCTTTTTGAGTCATGAAGGCCAACAAGCATTCGAATTGTAGAAATTCAGACGGCTTTTACGGACAAACTATGTGAAGATGACGTACCAATGCGTCGAACTGCATTTAAAAATAAGTGAAGGCAACCATGATGCGCATAAGGCCGACTACATCGACTCTTCATCAATCTATGATTGATTTTCACTTGGCAATAAATTCATGTCAACCGTTCACCGTCCTTCAAAATGATGCAATCTTAGTAAACCGTGCGCAGATTTGAACACTCATAGCGTAAATTCCATTCGCATCTGCCCTCCAATTTACAATCGTTGTCATCGCCATAATCATGATCATCATCATCAACAATGGCATGGCCAATGACGACAAGACAACAAAAATAGAATCACCAACAGAAACAGCAGCAACAGCATCATTGAAATCTCTGTAAATGGCGTCAACATTAACCTCTTTCCAGACACGACTGACTGATGGATTCATGCCGTCTGCCCTAGTTTTCCATAGCGGCAAAAGTTCACGCCCGGCAGTATCTATCCACAAGTCCACATGTACAAGTATAGATATATGGTGCTGCTGGCTTAGCGTTGTACTCGTATTTGCATTTCCGAAGGCAACTCATCGAGGTAAATCGGAGATGACCCACTTAGCAGTAGATAAAGAGATAAATCAGCCTTTCCCCCTCGACACTACAACGACGCCTCTGTGCTCCACTAGAGGTTCATAAATGGATTGAGAATCCATTTTTAAAGAAAAGTCATAGCATTGCTCCTTCAGGCAGTACAGTACAGTATACAGCTGACATTACCGTCATTTAACATGGCAACAAGCGTACAATGAAGACGATATCCACAGATACCACCACGACGATGGCCTAAAAGCTGGATAGAATTAATAAAAAAAAATAAGTAAAAAACCAACAACAACAATGAAACAAAGAAGAGATAGAGTAGAGTGTTGGGGAATCCAGTTGGTTTTAACGGCGCTTTTATTTATGCCATCAAAGCCGGTTGTTAACTGTAAACTTATCTTGCCACACATTCACTTGCACAGCCAGACGATTTGTTGTGTTCATTTCTCTTTATGACATTTGGATGGGAAGTCTTTGGCTTCATGTTAAAGCCACAGTCATTTGCAGCCCACCTCCGACACCATGTGATCATGGCAAAGTCTTCCGTACACCCATACGTGCCCCATACCTTAACGCATTTTTGCCTCCAAATGTGGTTAAATTGAGGAATTGGTTAAAAATGGAATCTGATGCCTGAAGACCGAAGCTGCTGGAAGTGAAATTGAAGTTGAAGTTGAAGTTGAAGTTGAAGTTTGTGTTGAAAATAGGAGGATGGGAGTTGAAGTGTGCCCTCAATTTGGTGATGGCACTTGAAAATTCGTTATAAAAGTGCAATTACGCGGAAATTCGAAGGCGATAACATGTCGTTAAACCAAACAAAAATAGCAAGAAAACGAAGAAAACGACCGTTATGTTATCGCATACGGAAAGCATGGTAAACTCTTGTAATTTTCCCTTCCCCCACCACCTATTACAAAGTCGATTGGTAAAATTTGTAAAATTTGTAAAATTTGCACGCAATCAATCGATTTCGATGGAAGCAAAAGACAGCAGCAAGAGTAAAGGGACGCACACACTAGTTAGAGTTGAAGTACGGTTTTAATGCTGAACAAATGGATGGGGAAATGGAGAAGTTTTGTAACACGAAACGCAACAAAACGGGCGTATGTAGTGAACCCTTGTTATGCGTCGTTTCCATTGCGTACGTGCGTAAAATTGATTTTTTTTTCTTTTTTTTTTTTGTGACGACAAACTTTATGTTGCGAAAGTTTCCTATCAGCCGCTTAAAGATAGAGAAGGGAAAGTATCTTAAAGATGTGGGTACACACAAGTGTAGCAGAGGAGACGTAAGAAAAAAATAGACTGACGTCAGTGTGGCAATAGTCGTTAAAGGTAGTGGTACATTGAAATTGGGTTAAACGAATGAGTTAATTGTTTTGGCTAATAGCAAAACGAATTCAATTTTTTTTGTGTCAATGTTAGAGAGCGAATTTTTTTTTTTTCCTTGTGTCGGTTTACTTCACTTGAGAATTCAGTTGGCAGTTTGATTAGATTGTCAGTAGCATGAGGGAATTTTTTTGTTTTGATAAACGATAGTATGTACTCAGTTGGCATATGAGAACCACATGTTGGGACAGAAAAAAAACTAAATAAAAACATTGATGAAGGTTACAGATTTAGACACAAACGAAGGGAAGGGTGTGGGGGGATTTTGGGCATGATATCCATTTATTCGTTTGAGTGCGTAATTGGGTAGCAAGTTGTGGTTCACGTGTCATTAGATAATGGTAACTTTTTCGGTTTTGAGTGGAACCAACAAAAAAAAAAAAAAAATAGAAGCAAAACTCACATAACCCTTTTTTATAATTCAGAGGGTTATTTATTAAAATACAGAGCAGCTGGAGATTTCGAAGCGACAAGAATTTCAAAGGCACGTGCCATTCGTACATACTATATACATATATGTAGGTGCATACGTACTGATATTCCTTCCAAGTTAGATGTGAATATGTTACCTTATTCAAAAGATAAGTGGGTACTAAACTCCATTAAACATGTCAAAGATTCGCATCTTGAATGAGCTTTAGTTCTCATGAATGTTTTCCTTAAGAAGGATTTTCCTTGCAAATTATTTCTTTTTTACAGTCCCTGGCCATATTATTAGACGCACTATAGATTTTATGCAAAATCTCAATTTACAGCTACTTTAATTAGTTTTTCGAATATTGTATTGCACTTAAATTAATTTTTATGCAGAATGTAAACTATTTCCTATTTTTTTATAGAAATAAAACAAGATATTTATTGAAAAAATTTTTTTTATTAATATTTTCAATATTTATGTTATTTTTGTTATTTTTTTCAATATTTTGTTGAGCCTCCTCTTGCTTTAATAAGAGCCTCAATTCTGCGCGGCATACTGTCAATGCAAGATTGGACTGTTTCCTGCATTTGTGGCTGGTGATTCCACACGTGAATTATTTTTTCTATAAGCGTAGTTCTTGTTGTGACCGCATCTTTAGCCACTTCCCTTTTCATCAGCTCCCACACGTTTTCAATTGGATTCATGGCAGGGCTGTTTCCCGGCCAGTCCAATAGAGGGATGTTTTCTTCTCTCAAATAAGTTTTTATAGACCGAGCTGTATGGCATGGAGCTCCATCTTGCATAAAAATATATGGTTCTCTATTCGGGAACCATTCTCTGACCTGCGGCAACAACCGATTCTGCAAGACTTCTTTGTACTGGTCTTGTCGCATTATCCCTTTTACCACGTACAGACGTCCTGTGCCTTTGCCGCTGATGATTGACCAGATCATCACTTTGGTAAGGTGCCTCACAGTCTGAGCGACGCAATCGGGGTGAAATTTTTCTCCACGGCGTCGACGAACAAACTGAGCTTTGTTGTCCAAAATCTCAAAAGTGCTTTCATCGCTGAAGCACACCTGTCAAAAACACAAAGAAGAAATAAAAATTCTTAGAACAATACTGAATTTTAATTATTTTATCGTTTTCGATAAATTCAGTATCAAATTGCTGATCTCCAGAAGTCCACGTTCCTTATCTCGCAACTGTTTTGCCCAATTCAGACGCTTTTTTTTCATTGCAGCTGTTCCTGGCGGGTCTGTGGGCGTTAAAACCCAAACCTTTTAGTTTTCTGCGTACGGTGCGCTCAGAAGCAATAATATTAGCTTCTTCCAATTGAGTTTTTATCATCTTTGTGGTTGCAAATCTGTTTTCGATGCAAATTTTCTGTACACATCTTTCCGACCTTGGTGTGAAAATCGGCTTTCTTCCGCATCTGCTCTTTCTTTTTGGGCTTAATTCTTCACCACATTCAATTTTTTTCTTTATCCGTCTCACGCTAGCACACTTTTCGAGATATTTCTCGGTTAGAAAAAGCTTTTGTGTTGATCAGAGCTTTCACTTCAGCTTTTTTACGTGGTGACAGGTCTCCTCTCTTACCCATAATTAAAATGTCACAATTTATTATTTTTGTTGGTCAAAAATGTTGTTTTATAACAGTAAAGAAGCACACAATAAACAAACAATACAATTCAATACCGCTAGTAAGCACACAAAGCTTTTAAAGTCACACAAACAAGTCCAAACCGGCAGAATGCGAAAGTGCGATTGAAAGAAGTCTGCACTTGTTTACGCTCTGTTACCAATACTTTGACATTATGCATGTATACCTACCTAATGCAACATATCAAAATAAAGAAAATAGAACCACAAAACAAATTTAATTAGCAAAACTTAGTTTCTGTAACGTTAAAAGTTAAAAATATTGCGTTTAATCTAATAATTATAAAAATTCTACAATGCGTCTTATAATATGGCCAGGGACTGTAAATGGTGCGCCAGGAAGGCAACACATAATTTTAAAATTGACGCCATTTTCCTGATAAGCTTTACTAGTCAAATCACTGAAATAAATATGTGTAACAATGTTTCGTGTTCTGATTCCCATACAAAACGAACAGGACTAGCCTTCAGGCACTTAAAATTTGTGAATATTTACTTCGAAAATGTCAAAAATGTATCGCGAAATATTTTAGAAATTGGAGTCAGAACTCGAGCCGTGGAATTACTAAAAAAAGAATAAGAAACAATAATTGAAGTCACATGTAAAAATACAGGGTAATTCATTTCCTAGTTTCAAGTTGGTAACGCTGGAATTTGACACCTGCCAAACTCAGCTGTCATTTGAAGTGTCATAATATTAGTTGAATGTTTACCATTTACAATAATGGATCGCTTACAAATCGAACAACGCATTATTAAAACTTACGTCAAAAGTGTTGATTCAAGCGTGATGTCGTTAGGCCTGTACATCATCGTAATGCATGGTCAGTCGAAAATATTGCTGATGTAAGTGCAAGTGTTGCTGAGTATCCGAATTTATCGATTTCCCGGCGTATGCAGCAATTTAACGTGTCGTACACCTCACAATGGCGTATTTTGCATTGCATTTGCATCTCCATCCTTATAAAGTTCAACTTACGCAACAATTGAAGCCTGCTGACCAATTACAACGCCGTAGACACGTTTCTTGGGTGTTGGGACAACAGACAATAAACACCGATTTTTCGAACAACATTGTCTTCAGTGATGAGGTACATGTCTCACTCGGTGGGTATGCAAACAAAGAAAATTGCCGCATATGTGAGAAAACCCACAGTTTATCGAAGAGGTGCCGCTGCATCCAGACAAAGTGACTGTTTGACTTTATGACCGAAAATTGTCGTTGGTCCGTATTTCTTGGAAGTCAATTCGGAGCGATATGGTCGAGTAAAAGCCGATTTTTTTGGTTGGCGATTGAAGATAATGACTTGGAAAACATGAAGTTCCAACAAGAAGGGGCAACAAGCCACACAACACGACCAATTATGGCTTCATTGCGTGAGAAGTTCCGGGTCGCATAATTTAACAATTTGACGAAGTCAATTGGCCACCAAGATCATGCGATTTGACACTGTTAAATTTTTGTCTGTGCTGCTACGGAAAAGACCGTGTTACGCGAATAATCCCCGAACTCTAGGCGCATTAAAAACCAACATTATGGCCGCGATACCGCCCAAAATGTGCGAAAAAGTGGTTAAAAATTACCTCAAAAGAACCAAGGCGGCCATTTGAATAATATTGTTTGTCACACTTAATGGCCAAGTCCAAACTTTATGATAACTTAAAATTTTCATCAAAAATGTATCGCTTTCTATGTTTTATTTAGCTTTACTTCGAAATCGAAAAATGAATGACCCTTTATAATAAAAATTAATCATTTTTCATTACAAAGCCAACTGTCAGTCGGAGTTCTATTTAAAACCGTAATTAAAAAAAAAATTCAACTGCAACGTCCATTGCCATTGGCCGGAGTGACAATAACAGTTCAATTTTAGACAAGCCGTGATATGTAATTTAGTTCGACTTCTTTCGTTTCCTTGTTCAGGCTCTTGTCGAAGATCGGGTCTAATTAAATATTTTGATAGGCACGCAGGTAGCACCCGAGGCTAGCTTTAAACTTCTCATCCTGATAAATACTTTGTCAATGTAATCTCCTTCTCAGGCTTGACGTTCATATTAGCTTATTTCTCTTGCACTAACCACACAGCTAGATGAGAAAGGGTGTCTTCATAACTATAAAAATAAAAATTTAATTTTCGCGCTCAGCAAGAATGTTTGTAATGCATTTATGGACATGATTTTTACAGCTGCAAGGCAGTCTTCAGTTTTTCTTGTAATTTATAGAAAATTTTTTACAACTCCGCCGCTTGGAATGGACTAAATATCTTGATTCAAAATTTTACTTGGTTTCCTCGGTAACGACGTATGTATGTAAATGGAGCTGCTAATATGATAACAAACAGTTTTCTCTTTTAAATAAGATCTCTTGTCCCTGATCAGCTACAACTAAAAGAAAAGACGTAGCACAACTCGAGTTGTAAATAGGCTGCCAGGGCCCAAAAATTATTTAAGGTCTTGCAAGAGGAACCCGATAGAAGAGAACTAAAAAAAAGTCATAAAGAACCAGAAAAGACTGCAACGCCTTCCGAGAGCGTGTGCGATTCTAATACGACTAAAAACTCAGGCAAAATATAATTCAGAAAATATTGGAAACTTGGGCCAGTTTTGCATCTCAACACTCATTTATTATAACATTCCACCTGTCAACATTTTGTACAATAACATTCTGCTTCGGAAAACGCAGTCTGCTCAACGGTTTTGTCTTGTCTTCTACTATACTTGAGCGGTTGAATCCGTTTTTGTAGTTCTCTCTTGAGCTTGAAACGAGCTTGTTTTGTCCACTGATACTAAAAAAATGTCCCAGAATTCACACAAGATTTCAATTTTCCGCCAGGGACTCTGGGAGACAATATGTGATCATAGACAGTCTTATCGTCCTTTAACAAATCGTTCAACACAAAACATCGAAGCAGTTCGTGAGAGTCCAGGAACATCATTTCGACATTTCGAGAAGCTCTCTACAGCGCATTTTCGCAAAATATTTGCATCTTCACACATATTGCATGCACTGCGTATGCAACTGACATAAAAACTGATGCCACAAAGCCCAAGAAAATATTCAATAACTGCATGAATTAGCATCGTTTGCCCAATCCGGAGATCCCTTTGACTGCGCCAACTATAGGGGAATCAGTCTTCTGAACAACGCCTACAAAATCTTCTCTGCCGAATTGTGTAATGGCTCGAAACCGATCATGGGTAGGCTGAGAGATCCATATCAGGGTGGCTTCAGGTCAAATATTCACGCTTCTGCAGATCTGTGAAAAGACCCTGGAATTCCAGATCGACACTCACCACCTGTTTGTCGACATATGACAGCGTGCACAGGGGCGAGCTGGTTCTGCAGGATGACAATGGAGAATCTCGCTGCTCCATTAAGGTCGGTAACGAATTAACCGAGAGCTTCAATGTCAAAAAAATGTTTAACACAAGGCGACGTGACTTTTTCAACATCGCTTTAGATCGAGTCGTGCGCAATTCATTTGCCAAAAGAAAGGGAACGATTCTCTACAAGTCTTCCCAATTGCTTGCATACGCAGATGATATCAACGTTATTGGACGAAGACAGCGAGATGTCAATAGGGCATTCGCAGCTATTGAAGCGGAAGCTAGATGATACAATTTTATGTCGTTGGACTATTTATTTGATTTTTTGAAGTCAAAGGTTTACGCGACCACCCACGCCAAATTGAACACTGTGTCAACGAAGTCCAGTAACATTTATGCACAACTATCATAAAAATTTCAACAAAAGGGTGTGTATATGGCAGCAAGGCCATGGAGGACATATTTATCATTAAAAAATGATTTTTTAACAAAAACCTCTGTTTTCTTACAAAATTACTTTTTGTGTGAATTTTGGGACACTCGTTATGGGCGTCCGAAGATATAGAATCCAAAGATTGCAATAAAAATAAGCCGGCTTAGACGGTATACTGTCAAATATAACCGAACTGAGTCAGTAAAAATAACACAAATCAAGGTACGGTGCGTCATCGTGGTGAGTAATTCAAGAGTAGTTCTGACACAGTTCCGGTTTTTTCCGGAAAATACTGTCCCTTCAATGCTTCATAACACTTAAATATGATAATATTGTTTATTCACTGGAAGAAATTCCGAGTAAACAACACTAAGAATATCAAGCGACACAGAGCGTAAAACATTGCCTTTTGAGCGACTTCGACGTGTTTTTTCTCAATTCGTGGAGTGGCACCATTTCGATGACTGTTGACTTGTTTGCATGTCGCACTCGTTACCACATTTTCTTCATCACCTGTAACGAATGTGGGCTCCGAATTGACTTTTTCTAACATGCCTGCAGCAAATCTTTAGCCCTTAAGAAACATTCAGTACTACGACGTGTTTTAAGCACAAAACATCAACCATAATGTTGCGAATTGATTTATTAGAGATGAAAGCCCTTTCAAACTAAAGTGACGATTTTCAAGCACAATTTTTTTTTTGACTAGTATATGTTTTCTTCAGTAACTGCCGTTCCAGGCAGTCTCGTACTAGGTGGGGTGAAAAGTAACCCCATTGACCGCCAGAAAGGTTATGGTGCCTTGAAGTCCGTTCATATTTAGGCAGACATGCCAAATTTCAGTGCGATACTGTCTTAAGTTTTGTTTTGACAGCTGATTGTTGTTGACGTGTTTGGCATCATGTTGAGTATGGACAAAAACGATTTTCATTCTCACATAGAACATTATTTTTTGAGAGGCAAAACGGCGAAGAAACAAAATAAAAGTTGGATAAATATTATGGGGCTAATGCTCCATCAGATTACACCATCAAATATTGCTATCGAGAGTTTCGTGGTGGCCGCAACTCCACTACCGATCAAGTCCGCAGCGGCATGCCCTCCAATGCGGATACAGAGGACAATGTCAACAAAATACATGAAATGGTGTTGGCTGACCGGAAAGTGAAGATGCGCCAGCTAGCAGATACCACAAAGATTCTTTGGACTTGCTGATGCGGACTCGGGCGGACTTTTGGCGGCGATTGGTAATTGTTGATGAAACCTTGATCCACTATTACATACCAGAGAACAGAATGTGTGCCCGGCAATGGACTGAAGCCCGCACGAGTGCTCCGAAGCGGCGAGAGAGGCTTAAAGGTTCGGAAAGGTTATGGTGTCGGTTTTCTGGAATTGTCATAGCATACTCTTCGTGGACTACCTCGAAAAAGGAAAAACCGTCAACAGCGAGTATTACGAGTACTGTGCATTTTTGGAGCGATTGAAGGCCGAAATCGCTGCAAAACGGCCTCACATGAAGCGAAAAAAAAATTTGTTTTTGCAAGACAATGCGCCGGCTAAAATCAATGTCTTACGGCTCCAATTGCTGTCGCATTCACCGTATTCGCCCAATTTGGCTCCCTCGGACTTTTATATCTTCCCAAACCTCAAAAGATGGGTCATCAATAAAAAATATTTTGCCGACCTTCCGGAAAATTACTTTTCGGACGGGATCAAGAAGTTGGAAAATCGCTGAAATAAGTGTATCAAGCTATAAGGGGACTATATTGAATAATTTAAAAAAAACATTTAAAAAAAAATTTTTTTTCATTCCCAAGGAGGTTACTTTTCACCCTACCTAGTATAAGGTGGGGGTTTCAACCACCTGACGGCCTTTTTGAACACTCTGCACCACTTAAATGCTAGTGTTCTCGACATACTTAGTCAAGTCATAAATACTGGTACACAGAGAACAACTTATTCGAAATGACTTCCACTTGCCTTCCAACACGACTTAAGACGATGTGGCCACTCATCGATTGCGAGACGCACTTCATGCATGGGGAAAATCTCCACTGCACGGACAAGGGCTCGCTTCAACGACTCAATAATTTAAGTGTCGAGTAGAGCAAGCCATGCCCTCTAATACGGACCAAAATTTGTAATCCAGCGGGTTGAGGTCTGGACTACCAGCTGGCCAATCATCCGTTGATATGAAGTCCGGAACGTTGTGCTTGAGCCACAGTTGAGTTGTTTTTGCTTTGTGAGCTGGAGCAGAGTCTTGCTGGAAAGTCCATGGCTTGTTGTTGAATATTGATTGATATACTTTGACCGATGTTTTCACTCCTTTCTCGCAAAAATGGAGCTTGGTAACGCCATCGTAGCACACTCCCCACTATACCATTACAGACGCGTGATGGTGGCCTCTTTGAACCCTCGGGATGAGTTGGGATGCTTCTCTGGATGACCGAGCAAACACACGATTCTTCTACGGTGAAGATTTTCTCGTCAGTAAAGAGAATTTGTCTGTGAGCGTTGTTCGCGTACCGGCTGAGTAACGCTTCCGATCTTCGCTTACGTTTTTCCTTCAATGCGGCGGTGAGCAGGTGTCCAATGTGTCGCTTGTACGCGCTGAGTCCTAAATCTTCTTTGATAATGCGAGACATGGATTTTTGCGAATTTTGCATTTCCCGCGACAAGATTTTCTGTTTTCAGAGACCGCTGCGGTCGATTCGATTCTTCACGGCTTTGATCGCTTTCGGAGTTTTCACAGTGCGCGGACAGCCAGATCTTTGACGGTCTCCTACTCCACCAGTATCCTCAAACAACTTCGAAGCACGATACACAAAATTGCGAGTGACGCCAAGCGGTCCCAACGTCCTCAAGATATCGCCTTTTTCCATGTTGCATTTAGGCCAACTACAACAATACGATTTTCAGTGTCGCCCCATTCCATGATTGTAAGCTATTAATGTGAACAATTTTTTACGTCACAATGAAGCATAAATATCAACTGTCAAATCGCAATCAATACGAAATGTGTTGCATTCGTAATGAGTGAGTTCAGTTGTGTACCAGTATTTATGACTTGACTAGATAACAGAGGTTTTCTCCAATATGTTCAACTCGTCCGAACCAGAAATTCCGTTCGCAACATAAAATTTCAAACAAACTCTTTTTTGCTCAAATTTTTTCTACGAGGGTTGCTACTTTAGTTTTAAGATCTGGCAACACCAGTGTGAATTTGTCAAATCTGGCATTGTCATCGTAAATTTTGACATTTATAATGGTAATCGTGTTCAGAATGTTTTGTCATTTTCGTGCGATGATGTTTTATGACTTCCGACCAACAAAAATGGGGCCGATCCAGTCGCTTCGACTTTCGGTAATGAAGCACCTTCTCGATGTACGGTGTTTCGCTGGTTTTCCGAAACCAATCGCGGTCGTACTTCGCCACAGGACGAATTTAGTGAAGCTCGTCCAAATTCTGTTGTTGTGCCAGAAAAAATCTATGCTGTGCGTGAACTGATGTTGCAGGATCATCATGTGGCATACCTTGGGATTGAGACATGTTTAGGAATTAGGTCCACTCGCATACCTGCAATATTACATACACATTTGGGCGTCAAAAAGATTTGTTCGTGTTGCATACCGCATAATTTGACGATCGCTCAAAAAGAAAAAGGCTCGCAACAAAAACTAGACAACAATCGACTGTCTTTGAAGACGAGCAAAATCCAACAAAAGTTGTTCGCACGTAAAGCACTTCGAAGCAACTGGTCGCCTTTTTTTTCAGAATAATTGGACATGTCGCCACCGTACTATTAGAGCAACGTAAAACGATCTATTCTAAATGTTTCACTACCATTTGATTGCTTGAAGTGTTCGGAAAATTAAGGGAAACCAGATGCAGAAGACGAATTATTCTCCACCACCAGAATGCATGCATTACATTTTGGAGCCGTACATTCCTGATTTGGCACCTAATGATTTCTTCTCATTCCCGCAGATCAAAAGAAAAAGAAACAAGTTTCGTATAGTAAAAATCGCCGATAACACTTGGTCCAAACTCAGGTTCTAAATAGGTGACTGAGGGTTTTCTGCTCGTGAAAAGCAAGTAGTGTTCCCAATGAAGATAAATATTTGGGTGTTATCCCGGATAGCATACTTCTCTAAATTAAACATGTCAACAAACTCCAAGGTGGCACCGGCTTGACAAAGAAAAGGTGCCCTCTGGCCTCTGTACTATCAAAGCCATCTTGCACTTAAAAAGAAGTGGTCTTTGGAACAACTAACCGGACGGCAATGAACTATATAGCGAAGAAGCGACGAAGGTGCCGATATATCTTCGTCTGTGGTAGCAGTCACAGTGCGCCTTACGCCTTTCTGAACTATCGCATCACCTCTAAACTGAATCAAAGATGAAGGTTTTTCTGAACGCATAGGCTCAACTCACAGAGTCTTATTTGAATCCCATGCAAAATAATATGACAGGAAATGAGATTGCTGACCAAGTTACCTAGCCAGTCTTAGAGGATCGTATCCCTTGACTCGAACCTGCGTTAGATATGACTGTTTATGCGGGAACAGCTTGTTTTGATGGTTTGTTTATTTATGAGAATATTTACCGATGATATGACTCCCTTTTAAACCGGCAAATGAAACAAGTAGGTACACATTCCTTCTGTCCCTACGTATTACAGTATTATAGGCTGCTTACTAGCGTCGTGACCTTCATAAGTAACACTACATCCCGCGCCGCTTGCTGTGAAAGCAATGGTGAAACAGTGGGACACTCACAGAGATAGTACCGGCTGCATACGACCGCATCATGTGCAGTTCAACAATTCAGTGCCCTGAGTTATTTGCTCGAGTTAAAGACGGAAGCGAAAAGGTGGCCCCAGACCAAACTGTAGCTATTCTCAGTTCTTTGGTTTCGCAATTTTTAATGTAGGGTCATTCGATACATAAACAATTTAGACAATCGAGGTACAGGGTCCTAGAAAGTTTTTAACAAAAGAGGGAATGACGAAAAGGTAATCTTTGGATCTAACTATTTCAGTGTAAGATATCTTAAGACATCGTTCAAAAGACGATTGAAAGTCTGAAAAGAATTTTAAATCGAAGCCTCAAGGACAGAAATATACGACTCTCCATTTCTGCAATGACAAGTATTGATAGAGCTCAGCAAAATCGTTTCCACGTGCCTTTGTGCTCCAATACAAATCCTTTTTTCTCTTTGAAATGGGAAAGTCCCAAATACCCCCAACTTCAGGCTCGAACAATATATCAAATGTCACCCAAATCGTTTTACACAAAACAGAAACCAGGAAAACATCAATTAAGGTTTTCCCTTTGTTTGGGAAATACGTTCTAGGTACGCCGACGCTCCTTTCTCGACCTAATTCCTCGCTCTGCTTCAAATTCCCCTCATTGTTATGCATTTGACGGTTCTATTGATTCATTACCTGGAGTCCGAGCTGCTTAAAAGTAATTGCCTCGTATTTGGGGCGGTTAATTGTTAAAGGGAGGGTCTAGAGGTACGGAAGCAATCATTCAAATTGCATACTCACCCACAGACTTAGAATGGACAATTTTTCAAAAATGCGTAGTAAATCGAATTAATAAATTGTTCATGCATCATAACAACTGTTTGGGTCCGATCCACATACATAACTAATAAACACCGATGCCAATGACACCTTAACTTCCTTCCACCGTCAGCTTAGTTGGGTAGGCTGAGTGTTGCCCAACCAAGTACCACACCCCCGGGACTGAAAACGAATACGCACTCATGCGAATGCGTTCAAAGGGTGCCAGAGTCTCAGATATAAGTGGCGATAAGCTCATCTAAGTGGCTTATCTAAAGCCTTGTTGGTTGAAGGAACTCACAAGAACCTGGGCGTGTATGTTATGAGTGAGTGGGTGCAGGTGACATGCTACACCCAATGATGACGACTTGACTTGAAGACGATGGTCATTAATCGGTTTATTCTATTTTCTGTTATTTAATTGCCTTCAAACGATATCTGAGTGTTTTGAGGCGTTATTGATTAAAAGTTAAAATTGCTTGCGCCTAATTCGAACACGCGTTACAGTTTACTTAACAGATAAGAATTCATGAGTCCCCAGAGAGTGAGGTTTGCTTACTGAGGTTATCTAATCATTTTCATTTTTTCTGTTCACCTTTTGTAGCTAAAATGTACATCTGGGAGATATTAATAGAAACTCATCCATCAATCAGTTTCTTTTTTCGTTTGCTTTACCCCCCTTGGGTTAAATAAAACAAACGAGTAGGACAGTCAGCGTGATAATCCTTCCCTGAAGGGGTATATGATTTAAATCTTGCCAAGTTGACTGTGACTATATAGGAGCATGTGTACATGTTTGTATCTGTGTATGCTGAACAGCTCAGTAAGGGAAAAGTTTTCCATTTTAACTTGAAATTGCGTTTCTTGTAGTCTTTAAGTTAACATTGAGGGAGAAGTAAGCTTTATGTGAACGCTATGTGTGTTCTTGAAAGTTGTACTTTGACTTTAAAAACTGTGTTTGAAAGTTTTTCAATTATATAAAGTTTTAGATGCAAAAAACGCAGCACTGGATTAGGGCACTTAAAGTGATTGTGTTTTAAGGCTTCGCTTGATGTGGACGGACATTGCACAAAGACGCACTTTGCCGAAGGGTTGGCATCTTCATTAAAACGATGGATATGGTATTTCATGTTACATTCTATCTTTCATGGAGTGGAATTCTTTTCCGACAAGAAAAACTGTTACACCTTCGTGTATGTTTAGTATACATGTGAAAAAGGCTTCAAATGCACTTTCTGTTGTAACTGAGTGATTACAAATTCCTACGTGTATATAGACAGACAATATGTTAGTTGCACTCTGGAAGTTTAATATAGCAAGTGACAGTATACCTGTAAAAGACTACATCTTAGCAATCAAGGACAAGCAACACCTTCTACTGGTATATCATCAGGTGCAAGTAGAATTGATATGTTGATCTTGGACATAAATTTTACCTTCTCATTGAGATTGAAATGCAAAAAATGGTATCCAGAATGCTTGATTTTAACAAGTTTTCTAAACAAGTAGTAGATCTGTGGCGAAACCACTGAGAAAATATGAGAGGGCGATACCATGGCTACTCCTGGAACCATACAGCTTCTCTAGAATTTTTTTTTAGGATTGATACTTTTCTACAGAAAAGAGATCGTTAACAATAAATCTCTGTAACTGTCTAGCGGTTGGTCAAATAGCACCCTCCAGCTTATGTAGAAATATTCGTATCTTCTATTTTAATATGGCCTGGGTGCTTCATATTTAGTTATCCTGACGAAATTGATAAGAATGTACCACTTGTTTAGCGAAGGACTTTGAAGGTTTGACGTTCTGATTACTATCTGCAGTGCTCCTGGGCATTATAGTGTCCATCAAAGTGTGTTTCTTTCCAATTTGGATATTTAGTTAAGAAGTATGTGACAGTTTTGAACTATCTTAGATTTTACACTGTCTGCAGTATTGTAGGAATCTGATTGCGTCTAGTAGTCGCCTTATTAATAAATAAGATCTCGGCTTGGAACAGACGACGATACGATTTGTTTGAGGAAAGACCAGAGCCAACTCCTTCCTGTATTTAAGAGCCGCTTAGGAAAATAAAAATTCGTTTCAGTTACTCTATTTTGGATGTAAACTTCTACGTCTACTTGACTAGCATGATCCACATTTTCGGTATAAGAGCAATGTTTTGAGCGGATGACGTTGGAGTGATCCTTAAAGTGTCGGTGGTACTTGTGCAACCCCTTGCATCTTTGAAGTTATTTCTTTTCCAGTGAGAACCAAGCGACGACTTAATCAGAATGGGTCAACTGACAGTGATGTAGACCCAACAGTGTATGTCTTTGAGTTGCTGATACCCCTTTTACAGCAGTCTAGGAACCTAGTACCTAGTACCTATCACTGAAGGTAGGGTTTACAAACCCTGCGGGACGTTATTAGCGAGACCAGTCGAAAAAGAGAGGAAGCATTCGCACTAGAACACTACTCCTTCATCAGGCAGCGGTCATACAGTCTGTTCGATAAGATCGCATACGGCAAAAATTAAAGATGAACTTATAATAATAATAAAAAATCAATTGTACAGGTTTACTTTGTTTATTTACTTGAATGTTTTTCAATTAATATGTTATCCACTCTCCTCCATTATCAATAATTGCTTGGAGTCTTCGAGGCATGCTTTCTACTAATCTTATAGCATAACCTTAAGACAAAGATCTCCATAAAACTCGTATTTTTCGTGATAATTGTTTGACCGTCGAGATCTTCTTTCCTTGGAGCTTTAGCTTCATGAATGCCCAAACATTTTCAATGGGATTTGCATCCGGCGACTGTGATGGCCAATCGACGACCAAAACATCGACGTCATTTTCTTGTTTCCACGCACTGCACAAACGACTGCGATGTTTCGGGTCATTAGCTTCTTGCAGTAACCAATTCTCATTCCTTCTTTTAAACCACCTTTGGACAGATGGTAATAAAGCCTTCTTATAAATTTTGACCATGTTGGGTGCGTTTAAGTTATTTGCAAACATGAACAAATTGCCAAATCCTTGTTTTGAGAAACATCCCCAAACGTGCACCTTTGCCGGGTGTTTGACGGTCCGCTGGATTAATTTATTGGATTGTGTACACCAGGTATGAGTGATAGGAGACCATGCCCAAAAAGAAGCTTCATCCGAAAAAATAACGTTGTTCCAATCTCTGTCCAAATTCTCCTTGGCCCAACTGAGTCGGTTTTGTACGTGTTTTTTTTGACAGTAGTGGTTTCTTTTTTGTGCTTCGAAATTTTACATTATTGGCTAGTAAACGTCCTCGTATCGTATCACAACACACATTTAGACCCCTTTTACGTAAAATCCCTTGTCCTCCACGTAACGATAGAAGAGGATTTTTTTCAAACACAAGTAGAATCATTTCGTCCTGCTTTTTTGTTGTTTTTGGCGTAGACCCACGATCCGGCAAATCATCCACATTTTTAACTTGGGAGTAACGGTGCACCCACTTGCTAACAAATGCTTTTGACTTTTTCATGTATTTAGCAGCTGCTCCGTATGACATTTTCAGTCCATTTGGATGCGTGCACAAGAATACTGCTCCATAACGTGATGCAAACGCGACACTCATTTTAAAATACTTCCGTCTCTGACAAAAATTGAACACTCTTTATATTTTTTTATTCAAAGCATCTTAGCAGAAGTATTTTTTTATCTGCTAATGCAAATGCCACTTCCAAACCGGTTTTCATAAAAGAGTTTTGCCGTATACGATCTTATCAAACGGACTGTAAGACAAATTCGCGGTGGGATCCACGCCTCTAGACAGATTACGTTATTTGCTGCACATTTTCCTTTACAGCTACTTTGTCGAAATCGAGAACCAGGTCTAAAAGGAGCACCATGCAATGTTTGGTAAAGGACCCTTGATAAGGAACGGCGCCTGTCATAAACTCAGCACTTTTTACAGTACATGGCCCTCCAAAATTAAGGATTACGCGTTCACTACGGTTCAAAAAAAAGAGTTCAGAAAGCACCAAGAGCAAGGAAACATTACTTTGCACATGGAATACTAGAAGCGTTATCGATCAACTCGCAGAGGCCCTAGACTAAGCAGATATTACTGGCCAAAAGGAGGATGCTAATCTACATTTACTTCGCTGACGGCTACAAATAAGGAAGGTAACACTTATTGGGATGCTGATCCGGAACTCGAGGGACATCAGGCAAAAAGTTGTCAGTTTTCTACATATAAACGATCACAATAGACCGCATTAACGCCAAATTCAGAAATCCTGTAGGAGTTTGGATGTCCGAACTTTCCAAGAAGCCAACATTGCCGGCTTGAATTATAACTTTTCTGCACCCATTGTACAAATGCGAATACCTCTGGCATAAGGTTGATCGAAAAGCCGCAATCGCAAATTGGCGGGAAATCGAAGCCATGTATCTATAGATCCAACGTCATAGATTTTTGGCCCATGTTGAGGGAATACACGAACTTTTTATATCATTTTTTACAAAACAAGTGGATCGGAGCACCGCCCTGTTGAAACCACCATTCTCTACTTCTTTTCATCGCTTTAAATGCCACAATTCTGCTTGTTTTTTTGTACCCGTTCAACAAGAAGTGAGCCTCATCTCTAAACAAAATTGTGCGGTAAAAGCTGGGTCAACTTTTGGTTCGTTTAAAACCCAATCCTTGCACTCCCGACGCAATAAATCGACCCGTTGCTCTTATAAGCCTTAATGCCGTGATGTTTACACATAATTGTCCAGATATTGGATGAAAAAAAGGCTAAATTGCTGCGAACGATAATGAACCTATCCAATGGCGTAAATGAACTTCGATTTTGGAAATAAATTTCAACAATTTGTAATCGTTGTTGTGGCGTCCATCTGTCCATGATGAAATGGTAAATTTGGTAAAAACCGCAACGTACGGTCTGATCTTCTAATGATTCTTCTATTTCGATATTAAAGGGTTAATCAAGTTCGTCTTTTCTTCCACATAGCTCGAACAACAACTCGAGCGTTTCCAGTCAGTGGAACGATAAGGATTAGGGATTCTACTCCGCAGCACTAGGAGAATTTAGAGGTGCTATTTGGAATGTTTATAAACAAAAATATTCATAAAAAAGAAAATGGAAATAAGTGTCATACTCGTATATCTACTAAATCTACTGATAGGAGCTTAACCGATGACTTTGATTGTATTTGTTATGCCTTTGCAATAATATTCTCAGTAAATGGAAATCTTTTGAACTTGAACGTTCCACATTTTTAAGTGTCACAAGATACCAGTAGTCCGGTTTGAGGTTTAAAAATATTTTGTAACTAAATTCACACTTGTTTGTTACGTTCGTTGTTGATTGGTGGTGTTAATTGAAAGGTTGTCCTAGATTCCACTCCGTTAGCGTATTTCCTTAGGCCTAATCGTAGCAATTTAAATATGGAAAATTCCTTATCGATGGCAGTTGTTGGGTGTAATTGGTTATGCAAATGTCAAGTCACCGTGTAGTAGATATTGGTTTTGTATGCCTTTATTACTTGCAGGCGTTGTTTTAAGTAACATATGTACACATAGAGAATGTTAGTGTGAACTAGTCTAACTCGTATTTGTATCAACAGTGTGTCGAAGTGATGGGTTTATTAATACCATACAATCAATTCTTTCTAGGAATTGATGAATTCTCTGAGGATGTAGTATGGAATCTCTGCAAATTCGAAATTTCACTGAATATGTGAAGATTTTTTTAAAAGGAAAATAAACAACTTTTAATAACATCAAAGAAGGTGAACGTCTCTTCTATTTAAAGAACAAAAAACAAAAACTTGTTTGTAGCCAAGACTAAACATTTAGATAAGCGGTTTTCTGTGTAATTACCATAACCAGAGTGCAAATTCTTTTTGCATTTTCGACTTAATCGTTTTCGTGCGTAATAAATTTGTAAGTTAGTAGACGAACTAAAATTTAAAGAATTTTATTTTACAATAGCGCTTTGTAGATTTTCTTTTGGGGTACAGTGTGGATGCATGATCTTGGTTTCAAGTTGGAGCACATCGTGGATTAGTTTGTGACACTATTCTGCTGTGTGCATGGGACTGAATGTGCTTAATGCTGATATCTCCACTCGACAGAATTAAGACTGCTGAGGTTTAAAGGCCACACTTTTCATTCTCTAGGTTGCTGCATCTTCACATTCTGAATCCTGGACTCGATACTGAAAAGTGAAAAATCCTTTATTACATGCAGATCTAGAATCATGAAAGCAAGAGCGGTTCTTCTTTCGTAAATGGTTTAAACACCTTCGATACTATTACATTGGGAAAAGTTTTATACGTTTAAAGGGGAAAGGGTTCATTTCACATTGTTCCCAAATACAATGTTGCAAACAATATCCCGGACACGAATCATATCTCAGCAACCAACGGCGCTACCTTGGTCAAAATGCATCAAAAACATTCCGATTATTGCATCCCGATTTTCGAGTGGCATACACGTTTTCTGGTTGGCAGAGAGACGCTGGAGGAAAGTTAATTTCAGTTCCAATGCCTGAAATGATCCAAAAAGTACGTGATTTTGTTCAAGAAGACAGCAATGCTTCATTGAGAGTGATGAAAGAGCCCTTAGACATCAGCAAAGAGACTATTCGAACCATTCTTCAAGAGGATTTGGGCAAAACAAAGGTATGTGTAAAATTTGATTGAATGATGATCGAAAATTGACGAGAGTCTGGGATTTCAGAGACGTCATTGCGCTCTTAAGAAATGATCCAAACTACATGAAAACAATTGCTACGGGTGATGAAATATGTTGCTTCCAATGCGATACAGAAACCAAAGGAATTATCCACGAAGAATTTGTTCCAACTGGTGAAACCGTTTTTGTCGCATATTATCTTCAAGTTTTGAAGCTTCCCGGAATTTATTCAGAAAATAAAAAACACAAGTTTATTCATCTAAATATATATTGTCCCGTTCGAAGTAGTCCCCATCGACTGCAACACACTTATGCCAGCGCTTGACACATTCCTCGAAACGCTATCATGGTGCAAAATCCACGAGTTTTCTGTCCACAATTCTGGTCTCTTTCGGCGAATGGCTTCACGCCAACGTCTCATAACGCCCAAATAATACTCTTTGTTTACTGTCTGGCTATCTGGCCATCTGGCAAAAATTCATGATGCACTACACCATTGTAGTCCATGAAAACCGTGAGCACTGCCTTCTTTTTTGACTGAAAACGACGTGTTTTTTTTTGGTCTCGGCTCATTTGGTGAACGCCATTCACTTGTCTGATGTCTGGATTGCCTGTTGTACTCATAAACCCACGTCTCATCTCCAGTAATGATCCTTGTGATGAATGTGGGATCGGATTCAGCCTCGCAAACATCTCTTTTGCGACGTCAACATGTCTCTTTTTTGCATGAAATTGAGGCCTTTTGGTACCAACTTTGCTGCTATACGACGGAAACCCAAATCAATAACCAAAATGTCTTGGACGGATCCATAGGCAATGTTCAAGTCCTCCGCTATCTCTCTGATGGTTAATTTGCGGTTATTGACCATCATTTCTTTTAATTCAACAATGTTTTCATCGGTGTTTGATGTCGATGGTCTGCCCCTGCGTTTATCATATTCGATTGACTCACGACCACTTTTGAACCGCTCGTGCCAATGGTAAACGACCGTTTTCTTTAGAGAATCGCTGCCGAAACACTTTTCCAACATTTTCAACGTTCGCGCGCCATTAAATCCGTTTTTTACGCAAAATTTAATACAAGTTCGTTGTTGCAAATTTCACCTGGCTTGGCACCGTGCAACTTCCCTTTGAAATTTAGGTTGAAAAGATGGTTTTTTGATGGCATTCAATCATTTTCGACTCGGGCGGTGGAGGTAATTTCGCAAAATGAGCTAATGAAGGCATTTGAACCGCAATTGAATCGCTCTAAAAAGTGTTTTAAATCGTGAAGAGAATATTTCGAGTAAAAACATCGAAAAACAAACAGAACTCGAGTTTTAGTTATGTCAGTCCGGTATATTATTTGCCACACTGTGTAAATGCAAACAAGGGACGACATTCCCAACATTCAAAGTCTAATGCTACGTTCATGTGATTCCGCAGTACCGTCACCACTGAAGAAAGATGCCGAATTTATTGAACACTGTGATGTTAGCTGCGATGGCTATAGCGATGGTGATGGCGCGATAGTTAGCTCATTGGACTATCACGCAGACAGTCTGGGTTCGATTCCTGGCTGGGTCACCAACAGTTTTTCAAATCGCCATCACCCTTTCGGCGGGCAATGGCAAACTCCCGAAAGTAAAATTGCTTACGAAAAAGCTTCTAAGGAGTGCCGTTCGGACTCGGCGATAAACCGTAGGCCCCGCTCAGATGTGACTAAAATGACAACATGAGAGCAACACAAATGAGTGTCAAGAAGCTAGGACATGGCCCATACCGGGCTGTCAGCGCCAGTGTTTTTTTTTTTTTTTTTTTGTGATGTTAGCTGCGATGCTGATGCTCAGGATATTTTCGGGGAAGTAGCGACATAATCCGGTCCGAAAAGTTTTCGAATCTACCCCCGAGGCCGAGACTCAGGTGGCGCACGCAAGTGGAAGGGGACCTCAACCAACTTAGCGTGCGAAATTGGAGGCAGCTAGCAAGAGATTGAGCTATCTGGAGAAACTTGTTGATTGAGGCCCATGTCAACCCCGGACTGTAGCGCCACCTAAAGTAAGTAAATAAGCGACATAATCGTCCGTTTGAGTGTACTATAAGCAAAATTGTTAGTTGCTAAAAAAAATTCTAAGAGACTGGCTCTGTTAAAGATATCTTAAGGCCTACTCATCATCAAAGAAGAAGAAGATCCAAATCTAGTATTTGGGCTTGTCTTACGGCACATTATGGAGCATTTTGGATTTCAACTCGCTCAAAGATTTGAAGCCAGCTGATTAGAGAATGAGTAGAAATTACGCCAATTGGATGCTTGAACATCAGCGTTTAGATGACCAATATTCAAACAAAATTTTGTCTGTTCATGCTCCCCCAAAAACTCTCGTCACAAAACAAAAGGTAGAGGAAAATCTGAATGCTGGCACCACCGAGTGTTTTGAGGTGACATTTCCAGCTAACAAGTAGTCGTGCATATCGCCCGTTCCAATGAATGCAAAACTTTTTTGAACGCAGTCGGTGGGCTGAATTCATTGAATTCAATTTCTGTTCCAGACAATGTCCGGAGAGATTTCCCGGACCCGAATCTACGGTACAACTGGCTAAGGCTTCTCTGTAAATTGCATGAATTCCAAATTGCAAGCAAACCAAACGCATGCTGACAATCCAGCAACTTTACTGCTATCCCTTTGTAGGAAAGAATGAGGGCTGTTTACTCTTGAATACTTCCGTTAAGCACGCAACAATACTGTCATCATGACGAGGCACTACGCTTTTGCTTAGCACTTAAATATGTTGTCTGCAAGTTAAAGCAACATCATGCGGGAAAACACACCCACATTCTAGGTATCTGTTCTTTAAAAAACTGCTGATTTCCAAAAATTTGTTGATCACTCATTTTCTTTAAATTTAGCCCATTCAGTTGCACACCTAACGAAAGCTGGACAAAACAAAAAAAGTAGAAAAAACACCCAAAACATCTGCTAACGCTACAGATGTATCGGTCAAAGACATGTGTTGCATTCTCCATTTCAATCTTCTCTAATGTTTCCTACAAGTATCGATATGTCCACAAAGTTTTGCACCTTCCAAGATAAATGTTCCATGCCATCTATCGAAAGAAGCTCAACAGGTTTAAGAGTTTAAGGACAAAACAAGACAATGAAAGTATCCCTTTCTCTCCTCGTCTCGTAGACGATGGTAAACAAAAAAAAACTATTTGAAGACGAAAGAAACCAAAGTAAACCAGATTGGAAAGAGAATCTTCAGCACAAAGCAAACCAATTGCAAGAATTTCCTCTAAAAAAGAGAACAGCAACAGCAAAAGAAACAAAGATGAGATTCGTACGTGTGATGGATTTCTTCCAAGAAACACCTGTAGGTGGCCCATAAGTTCTTTGTTGGATTTTAGCAGTTTCAATACTTTTTTTTGTGATTTATTTGAAAACCGATACCACATGTGGCAGGAAAAGAATATCTGCCAAAAGAAGGATGCGAGGATTTCTGTTGATTTTCACACGCAACACAGACATCCATGCTACGTTTCCCATTCGACACCAAAAGCAGATGGTTTTATTTATTCTTTTTCTCACATTTAATTTTGACTTAACACACTTTAGATACATATACAAAAAAAAAAATGAAAATCGGACGATATCCCGAAAAAATTCAAAGAGTGCACCAAAGCATGAAGCAGATAAAAATAAACCAAAAAAAAATTAGCAATAAACACACCTTTGTGACAGTGAATGAAGACTCTATAAACCTACAAAAAACATTCACAAATACAATAGCAAACACTGGGCTTGACTGTTTTAATTTGAAGGTCTAATGACCCTGAGTTCTTTTTTTATCTTCCCTCCGTCTGCCGACACCAAATGTCATGGCAAAATGGCACTCACCAAGTTTATTATTATTTACATTGCCTTCTGTTTTAAATTGTATCTGAAGTAATAAAACAAACGGACCATGCAGGCAATATTATCAAAAATATTAGATGGAGAGATAAATTAGTTCATTCGCAATTTTTTTTTTTTTTTTTTTTTTTTTTTTTTTTTTTTTTTTTTTTTTTTTTTTTTTTGTAAAAAGTGGATTTTTTTCTGTGTATTCTGTTTTTTGACCTCTGAACAGAGATGTTTGTCACTCAATTTTAGCATACCATACAAGGTTATTACCATTTGTAAGAGAGTACAATATGCCGTAGCTTGGAAAGTCACGAAGTTTGACATACTTTAGGCGTGTGTTGTTATCTTTGCAAAACATTTTCCACTTCCTTGTCTCATTTTTTTCAGAAATATGGGATTGGCAAGTACTAATCCAGAGCCTTTCATAATTCTTGTTAGAAATTTCAACAAAAGGCGGCGACTTCTAATATGTTCACTTAGTGTATGAGATGCGCAGTAAGCCGCAACTTACAACTCGCCCTCGAAAAAATCTTCCTCGTATTTAGGTGAAAAAATAATATCTTCCACTTTCTTCTCCAATAAAGAGCGTTAGAACAGCGTCGCCAACTATGATCGCTTGTTGCCAAAATAACAATGCAAATGTGAATATCCACTTAAAACCAAAGAACCTGGGAAGAATACCTCCAAAAACGTATCCCAAAATCTTATAATCTTAAGCTCTAATGTATTGTTTTAACTGCAAGCACAAAATACCAGTGGCAACTATGTTAAAAGTCAAACATAAGCGATTTCAACCTTCATCAACAACGAAACCAATAGCTGAATGAAGATTGACAACTTACTAGCGCGGCACAACAAATTAGCGCTGCCTCAGGTAAGTAGGAAGACTAATCGAGCCGGAACATTAATGTTCATTCACTCTACTGGCCTTAGATATCTCAGGCGACTATTGTGTACTTTTCTGATCGTTACTTATCATTCAAAGCCCATCAACGAAAATTGGACCAAAAATTGTTTTAAGACTGCAGTCATATGTTTACTGTATCTTTTCGTTTAAATCCATGTATCTGCACCATTAAGGTGATTAGTCTTATAAGCCCCCACACAATTGCTTTCTTAGGTCAAATAAGCAGCACTGAGAAGAGATTGTATTTCTCGTTTGATTCCTGACGAAATGTCACTATTTTTGTTAAAGCGGAGGTGTTTAGACAACATGGCAAGCAAGATTCCGTACATGATTTGAAGGAGATAGATGCCTTTTTGGATGGTGTGAAATAGCTAATTTTTCATTCATCGGGCATTCTCTCCTCTGATAAAATTTCGTCAAGTACTGCAACCAGGTTAAGCTTTAGCTAAGATATTGCTTCTTCAGCCTAACATTTGGCCGGGTGGGTCTTTAATTTTATATAATAAATTTTCTTGACCATTTCTACAAGTTTCGGGTTTTTACGTTTACGTCACGCTTCTCAACGATGTTTCTTTACCGGTCAGACACTTCCCATGGCGATGTTCCATTTGGTGTGTTCGGATAACTTCTTTGCCTTCCCCCACTCGAAACATACAGTCCGTTTGATAAGATCGTATACGGCAAAACTCGATTATGAAAACCGGTTTGGAAGTGGCATTTGCATTAGCAGATAAAAAAATACTTCTGCTAAGATGCTTTGAATAAAAAAATGTAGAGTGTTCAATTTTTGTCAGAGACGGAAGTATTTTAAAATGAGTATCGCGTTTGCATCACGTTATGAAGCAGTATTCTTGTGCACGCATCTAAAAGGACTGAAAATGTCATACGGAGCAGCTGCTAAATACATGAAAAAGTCAAAAGCATTTGTTAGCAAGTGGGTGCACCGTTACTCCCAAGTTAAAAATGTGGATGATTTGCCGGATCGTGGGTCTACGCCAAAAACAACAAAAAAGCAGGACGAAATGATTCTACTCGTGTTTGAAAAAAATCCTCTTCTATCGTTACGTGGAGGACAAGGGATTTTATGTAAAAGGGGTCTAAATGTGTGTTGTGATACGATACGAAGACGTTTACTAGCCAATAATGTAAAATTTCGAAGCACAATAAAAGTACGTTATTTTTTCGGATGAAGCTTCTTTTTGGGCTTGGTCTCCTATCACTCATACCTGGTGTACACAATCCAATAAATTAATCCAGCGGACCGTCAAACACCCGGCAAAGGTGCACGTTTGGGGATGTTTCTCAAAACAAGGATTTGGCAATTTGTTCATGTTTACAAATAACTTAAACGCACCCAACATGGTCAAAATTTATAAGAAGGCTTTATTACCATCTGTCCAAAGGTGGTTTAAAAGAAGGAATGAGCATTGGTTACTGCAAGAAGATAATGACCCGAAAGATCGCAGTCGTTTGTGCAGTGCGTGGAAACAAGAAAATGACGTCGATGTATTAGATTGGCCATCACAGTCGCCGGATGCAAACCCCATTGAAAATGTTTGGGCATTCATGAAGCTAAAGCTCCAAGGAAAGAAGATCTCGACGGTCAAACAATTATTACGAAAAATACGAGTTTTATGGAGATCTTTGTCTCAAGATTATGCTATAAGATTAGTAGAAAGCATGCCTCGAAGACTCCAAGCAATTATTGGTAATGGAAGAGAGTGGACAACATATTAATTGAAAAGCATTCAAGTAAATAAACAAAATAAACCAGTACAATTTATTTTCTTTTTGTTATTATAAGTTCTTCTTTAATTTTTTTTCGTGTGTGATGTTATCAAACAGACTGTAGTCAATTTGGTTCAGTTGGTTGGCTTTTGATGATATCGGGCTGAAGCACAGGTGTTTAAGCGCCTCCTATTAACTAGAAATCTAAACCGCTGCAAGCGAAGACATACACCACATCCATCTACTTCGATGTAGCCGATAGTTCTTCAATATACTATCTCTTTTAAACTCCATCAACGCAGACGACGCCCAAAGAAACGTCTGATTTTGGGTGTTTAAATGTCTCTGCAAAGTGTACAGGGATGCTCGAGATAGGAGTCTGATGTTGATTTTCACATCTCACATTTGCCTATGGCGTCGGTATTTATTGTCCTGTTTTTGCCCCATGTCACATCGGTTTCTCCTGAATATGACAATGTCAGTGTGATTATGTTTGTGAGTTGAGTGCGACACTTTCAAGTATGATGTTTAAGAAGTTGTGTGATAGCAAACCGTCTACTCTAATACTCTTCAAAGATTCGGTTGTGTTTCTTCCGACTTCGGCAGGAATTCTCAATCGACATACCGGTATTCTCTCCAGCTGGGCCGAGATGCCAAGACAAGATATAACTCTATATAAAATCGCACTGATATGGACGTATCAGATTGTTGAAGGTCAATCCGATGATCACATAATACAGCAATAAAGAACATGTACGCAACTCTAAGTAGACTAATGGCCTTATAATTGACACAGCTTAATTGATATACTCTCTTCGGAACTGAGCAGATACATGCAATTGTTGCCTCTGCGGTTGCGCATTATCGTCTTGTAAAATTCACAAATTGTTCTACCACAAACCTGGACGATTCTTAATGTTTTTCTGAAAAACGCTTCAATATAGTCAAATAGGATTCCTTATTCACCGTCTTTCTTTCTGAAACGAATTTGTGATGCCCCAAACAACCGAATGTCAATCAAAAAAGTAAGCATCACCTTGACCATTTGACTGACTTGCATAGTTTTTTAAATTCTTAGTCTTTCGTCCTCACGGTACTGTTCGGAACTGTTTTTGGTACAGGCCCTGCAGCGTCTCATGCCCAAAATATCCACCAAAATCGTACGAATATACTCGTGAGAGCTATTAAGATCACAAACTATCCCTTTTAACTGGAATGGCAGCTATTAAGCCAAATTTTGTTTACTTATTCGATATTTTCATGGGTGAGGATGTCAAAGGTCTTTCAGAATAGACCACCTTGAATGCTTGTACCACTCATACCCACAGCAAGTGCATGAAAATCCGTTCTCGACACAAAATTTAAGGCAAATTCGTTGTTCAATAATTTTATACCTACTGAAGTAGGCAGTAAACGACCTACAATAGATTTTGTGCCAAATAGTCGTCTTCTGCGGGAAATGTTGATTTTCTTTTTTCATTCGAAGAAAACGGAGGGTGAAATGCATCGAGATCTCCAAATGGTTTACTGAGATGCTGCTCTAAGTGAAACAACGTGCCGTGACTGGTTCCGTCGCTTCAAAGACGTTGATTTCAATGTTGACGACCGTCCGCATGATGGAAGGCCAAAATCCTTCGAAGACACTAAATTGAAGGTATTCCTCGATGTGGATCGGTGCCAAACGCAACAAGAGCTTGCTTAAGCATTAGGAGTTACCCGCCAAGCCAATTCCAAGGATTTGCATACGTTGGAAATGAGGAGCGAAGGGACGTTGAGCGTCGTTTTTTCGGCTGTGAACAACTGCCCCGGCGGCAAAGAAGGAAGGGTTTTCTGCATCGCATGGTGACGGGTGATGAAAAATGGATTAATTACAGCAACTCAAAGACAAGAAAGTCATGGGGATTGCGCGGTAATGCTTCTACGTTATCATCTGAGCCGAATATTCACGCTGCGAAGTTTATGCTGCGTATTTGGTGGGACCAGGTCGGTGTTACTTATTATGAATTGTTGAAACCCAATGAAACCATCACTGGAAAACGGTATTCACTTCAATTGATGCGATTGAGTCGAGCACTGCGCGAAAAACGGCCACAATCGGAGTAGAGGCACGAAAAAGTGATTCTACAGCATGATCACGCTCGGCCTCACGTTGCCAAACTCGTTAAAAGCTACTTGATTAGTGGATAGCCTCAAAAAATGAACTCTTTTACCATAACCGTATCCAAGCTCTGCCAGAAAGATGGGAAAAAGTTGTAGCTAGCGATGGGCAATACAATGAATGATTCATTTTTAACCATTTTTTCACAGTCAAATTGCATTTTCAACTTTGTTCCGCACAAAAAATATTTTAGTGAACTAACAATGAGCGTGAATCAAGCCTTGGGAACTAGAGTTGAATATTCGGAACTGCTCTTTCTCGTCTTGGGGAACTTTAATGTTAGATGGAACAAACTGGCTGAGGTGTTTGTAGATAAGTAGTAGAAAAAGAAAAATAAAGGACGGCATAAAAGAACAAAAATACGACGACATACGCCTCACGAACTTACGTGAAGAAGATGCGATGAAAACTACAGCAAATGAGGCTCATGTTGATGAGTATGTTCTTGATACGTTTTGCTCGGGTGACGAAAACTCAAGATTTCTAGTCTTAGTTTGCCAAATGCAATTGCAGATAAGTTCTGACTCTGTCCAATGTAGCAACGGTCACTGGCCCACTCTATTGTATTTTCTTGATTGCGGTGTTTCAAATCTGGATTAATGTTTACGGCTGCATGTTCCATGTAAAGAGTCGAAAAAATTCCATGCCCAGATAGGGACGTTGTTGCCCTTATTTTTGTGTATCCAAAAACTTTGACGTTGCAAATGTGAACATTAAAGTAATTACACTTCTTTTCGCATGCATAACCAAACTCTCTGACCTAATTTGCCTGAATAACGCGGTAAATCTCATCAGTTTAAATAAATTCAATTTCACGTTTTTCACTTCGTTCTCGTAGATTATTAATTTTTTCTTTTTTAATAAAAGATAAACACATCAGCGATAGACGGGGAAAAAAAGTTCATCCACAGAAAAAAGTAAAAAGCAGCAATGTTGACTCCCATTTGCAATTGCTGGCTGCAACCTAAGCGAAATTTAAATTTTCGCAAAGGTAGGTAGTAGGAGTCGGGTCATGTGATAATTACAATTTGGCAAATGTAGGCCAAAAATCCGCATAAACTGCCTGCTTTTTTTTTTATTATTAATTGTGCAATCTTATCTGGGTTAAGAGGTCAGTCACTTAATTGGTGGTGCATGTTCCACTTCGTGGGTTTACGATTTACTTACTATTGAATATGAACTGCACCAAAAAATTACATTTGATGTGGACTTTCCAAAAGGAATAGACGTAGGTTCAGTGATCTTCTGTTTCTCCAAGTCCCACCCACATTCCGATAGATGATACAGGTTTCCTTTGATATCATTCCGAACACCACTTCCTGTAATATCAACATTAGCTTATACATACAAGCATTCTACGCTTAGTTTACATTTTATGAACCAGATCCCCGAGGAGTATTTACTTCTCCATGGCATTACAAAAAGGAAGCGTTAATTGCTTGTTTCCTGTAAACGAACCCAACTTAGACTATCGGCATTGTGCAGCAGCAGCTTGAACGATTATTATTTCTTCAAGTTCCTTACATTGTATCAGGTTTCCTCTTGAATTTGATTTTGGCTTCAAGGAAACCCTCAACATAACCTTTGTTCGTAAGTGTGTACTTGGTAGTTTGCCCTCAACATCACGTCATGTATGTTCGATTTTTTTATATTCCACTTCGAAGTGGATACACATAACAAAATACTCGTACACTCGTACATGCTCCTTTCTGTACTGCATCTACTTGGTGTTACGAGCAAGTCCAACACTTGTTCTTATTCAGCGCTTTTACTAGATATTCTCTTGGATTCTTTGTTTTTATCACGTTTTTCCATTGAAGAGAAGCAACGAGATTTTGCAAATATTCTTGTTTTTCCAGTCTGTCAACCAAGAACCGACAGTGGCAATTATGTTCTGGATTTTCCCTAATGTCTACCTCCGGTGGAATGTTTTCTGTTTTTTTTTTTCCTTTTTCCATTTTGTTTCTTTCATTTTTTGTGTACGAGTATGTTTGTTTGGAGCCAACATACGAGGGAAGGCAATTTTCTTTGTTCTCTCTCTAGTTGTCTGAGTTGAGTCTTCAATTATTTATAATGCTGGAGGAGATTAAAGGCCAGAGAATGGCTACATCAGGTATGAATTGGCTTCAAAATGGATGTAGACCGAGTAAAAAAACAAAATGAGTTGGGGCAAGGAAAAATCCATTTCAGGAAAACAGAAACTCAACATTGAAGGCTAAGTTTCAGGTAATTGCTCCTCTTCTAAAGCGCGAGATGTTTTCATTTTCAAAAGACAAAAAAAAACATTACATTCCTGTGAAGGACCGTGTAGATACAGATTTAGAAAAAAAAAATCCAAATGCAGCCAAGAAAGATCTACAACCTTCCATTTGGCTCTAAATAAATTGAAGCACTTACAGTTGGGGTGTGGCGGCAGATCCCACGAAACTAGTCAAAAATCCATTCGTTACAATACAATAGTTTGGTGCGCTTAGAAGGCGTGGGTGTGTTTGCATAGAACTGCTGCCTACATGATTACGGATCGTTGTGGGCTACTAATGGATACACATAGTCATTAGCAGTATATGGTTCATATATTCGATTAATGACCAGATTAATGGAATGTGGGTGGGTATGAGCTCTGGTTAACTAAGCAAAGGATGTCGTCATTAAAACTCAACCTTCTTTTAATTTGCATCTACTTCTTCAACCCAAGTTCCCAAAATACAAATAGTTTCCCCCTAAGAACGTACATGAACCGATACTCTACATCTGTAATTGAATGTTAACTATCTTACTAATGTCTTAGACTCCCAAGTCCTGTGTTTCTTATACTTAACATATCTTTGTTGTAACTCAAACATATGTCGTCTTGCGAAAACTCCCAACACGCTTCTCTTATGCCTATGACCTACGAGACTTATTAGCTACAATAGCCGTCCTATGAAATGAAAGAGACCTGAGAAGTATTGTAATTTTCAAGTTTTGGAAGCTGACTCATTGCCACAGCAAGTGGATGGTCAGCATGTTTCCAAAGCCGCTATAGAGGTCATCGTCTGTAAGGCGCTGCTTAATTGAATAGACCCTCAGAGGATAGCGGCCTCAGTCCTGCTTTGAAGGGTGATCTTGGCGTTTCGAAATCATGGCGGCAATATTTTCTGTATTGGGACAAAATTGCATTTGAATTGGTTGAGGCGTCTGGTTTCTACCCACTATAGTAAGTTGACTCAGTTTGAAAGCATTTTTCGCTGCCGATTCCTGCATGTAGAGATTAAGGGGCAGGAAACCAGGTTAAGTTTCCAAGGCGCTGTTCTCTTATCGTGGGTTTCCTGTATTTTTGTCATGAACTTAATGTTTTTAATTTTATTTGTGGATTTCCACCTCACTAAGCTACGGGAAGCTTAAATGGGCCTGACGATAGCCGTATACAATATAAAAGTCACTCCCAAAACGACTACAGGTCTAAAAGGTGATGGTTGCTTTCCTTGCATGTTCTTTAACATTGAGCTTCGAACTCAGTTTACTATTTAGTACGATTGCTTTGTATTTGGCACTGTTGGATGGTCGAAGGACTACTCTATCTAAGGAGGGAGTTCAAATTGAGGAATTGTAATTTTATGCAATGTAATTTTATTACGAATTTGCAATTTCAGTTGTAAGGATGTCTCCTTTAAAACATGGTGCTTGTCCAGGTTGGCGTTAGTCTATGCTGGATAGATTGATAGATTAGGTATAGATAAATAGAACATACCGACCAAACTGTAAAATTAAGTTGGAAAATCCTCTCCACCAAATTATCTCCAGCTCCACAGTCTCAGAAGAGTCTCAGGAGGTAGACCGCCGGGCACGCAGTTTCGTTGTACTTAAGTTTGAATAATGCTATCTTTACTTACATTTTGAGTTTGTGATCGGAAATATTTGCATTTTTTGCCCAAGTCGAATGATCCGCTCTACCTGACAGTAGAGTTTGTGACGTTTTTGTGGTTTAACAGCCCTCCTACAGGCTGTCTTTTTTTTCGTATCTTTAGCACCGACTTCAGGTTTCTGTTGACCTGAAGCATACTTATCACCTTTTAATCTCTTCATTTCCTCGATCAATCATAGTGTTTCCTTTTCTAGAACGAAGCAAACCAGAAGTGTGGTATGAGTGGTTGAAACCTTTAACAACAGCAAGACAGGATACATTGTACCGACAATAAAATACATTTTCTGCCTCTGATACAGATTGTTGAAAAATTTGAACACCCAAAAGCATCTCGCATCCAGGACCTTCTGCAAGAAAATAGTTAAATTTGGAAAATTTAAATGATATGTGGCGTTGTAATACCTGTTTATAGAATATAAGAGCATTATAGATGGCACAGCATGTGGCTATTAAGCTGTTACTAATTAAAAAAAATTCTGTCTGAATGATGGTGCTGAGTCGTTCCATGATAGAGTCGTATCTACGTTGATCTTCGCCGGTGAGATTGTGATACTTTGAGTCATTTTCCGGGAGAATCTGCTTTCATCCAGTCAACACTTTCATATTTTGTTTTTGGTAGTGACTGCAGTTGCAACACACTCCAAACACAGATTTGCTGCGCTATTTTTAGAAACACACGGTTCACCTTCTCTTAATGAGGGGGTGTAGGGTCTTAAATATACGTAAATGGTGTGTCGAACCGAATGGATAACTTTGCCGGGCTTTAATGTTCCTTCCAGCATTTCTTCACGTTACGCAATTGCCTTAATTTTAAATGCATGCGACCAGAATAAAAATGGAGTACGACTTTCAACAATCAGTGAACCCCACACAATTACGATTTGTTACTATCCGAGCGACCAAATTTATGCAGAACCTCTCAGTTAGCCAAATTCGATTTGTATTCTTATTATTTACTAAATCGTCCTTGCCAGAGACGGGAATATTTCAGGCGCTATTTTGTCTGTTTCACAACGTCTGCAAAAGCAATTACTAAATAAACATTCGTTAAAGTTTGGACTCTTTTTAAACAAAAATGAAGATCGACAACCTTTCAAAATGCCATTTCTGATGTCGATTTACGACCACGTTCGCCCTTGAAATGAGTTCTTTTGCAAGTTGGTGCAACAGTTTTCCGCATGTCTTAACCAAAAGCCAATTTGATGAGCATACGTCAAATACCTACTCTGGTTTGGTACATGATGCCATTTTACATATTTTTTTTCCACTCTGTCGCGGATATCGATTAGTTCTCTTCTCCACATTTTGCACCGCTGCCGATTCAATTGCACTTGTTCTCCGACAATCACCATGATGTTTTATGGTGTCAAACAAACATTTTGCTCACTTCAAATGTTAAAACTCACAATCACCAGCTGGTTGTGGCTAAATAAAGGGCCCTCACACTCCTATGCTAGCATGAAGGAAACACGCTAGTGAGCTGTCAAATTTTCAGCGCGCTGTGGTTTGTATCATATTTTGGCAACTACACCGACTTAAAGTTGGTTACAGTTCAATAGCTTCCTAACGCTAAATGGGATCTGACGTTAACTTTATTTTTTTGACAGAACAATGACCCAAATGACACTCCGAAGGCAGCAAAGCAATGATTCAAAGACTGAATTCCCTGACCTGAACCAGATTGACAACAAACGTGTGAATGTTAAACAATCGGAATCGTATATGGAACAAATATGATCTCTTGGAATAGTTTCAAGAACTTTACAATAAATGTAATGTATATGTACGAGTATGTACTATTGGCTGCCAATAGGGGGCCAACTAAATTTATTTTTATTCTCATTTGCCATAGATATCCCAGTCGCAGGCGGGCAAATTAAAATGGTGGCAATTTCAAAGACTGAAATTAGCAAGGAGTCACAGGAAATGGAACAGAGATATTAAATAAATAAAAAAAAATACACAGTGTGGCAAATAATATCACAGACACGAGTCATCCATTTGTCCGAACAAGCGTTTTAAAGCGCGAACCTTTGTCTACGATCTGTAAAAATTTCGTATTTGGGTGGCATTTAACAATTGATGTTAAAATTTCAACATGGAACAAAGAACGGTCATTAAATTTCAAGAAAAACTTGGCAAAAAAACATTCTAATTGATGCAACAAGTGTGCCGTGATGATTGTTTGAATATAACAGTTCTTTTTTAGTGGCATGAAGTCTTTTAGGGTGGTAGAGAGACGCTGGAGGATGACAAACGCACAGTAGTCCCAATTTCAGTTCGAACACATAAAAAGATACAAAATAACTTAATTTTGTTGCAGAAGGCTGCAATACTTCACTGAGAATGATGGAAGAGGCTTTCAACGCAACAAGGTGACTATTCGAACCATTCCGCGCCTGGATTTCGGCAAAATAAAAGTCTATGCAAAATTTGTTCCCCACACATTGAATGATAATCAAAAAGACGTCACTGCGACCTCAAGAATGATCTAAACTTCATGAAAACAATTGTTTCGGGTAATGAAACATGGTGTTTCCAATAAGACCAAGAAACCAAGCGTCAAAGTGTGGAATGAAAGTCAAAAAATGCAAACTGGTGAAACAATTATAGCTTGAAGTTTTGAAGCGTTTGATGGACAGAATCCATAGTATTCGACCCGAATATAGCGATCCAAAAAGTTAGTCTGTACGGAAATGCACCGAGTCACTACAGCACTCATTGTTCATCAATTTTTGAGACGAAATCAAGTGTGTGTGTAAAACCATCCGCCGTTTTCCCCTTTTTTGGCACCGTGCGACTTCTCTTTGTTTCCGAAATTGAAATGATGCTCTTTTGAAGATATTCCGACCATTCAAGCAGATTTGACACGTAAACTGGTGATAATTCCGCAAAATAAGCTAAGGCGGACATTTGAATCACTTCTGAATCGCTGTAACAAGGGTATTGAATGGGGAGGAGAATACCCATAAAAAAAATAAATAAAAACACCGAACAATATACAGACATCGTGTTTTAATTATGTTTTCCTGAGACAGTCCGGGATATTATTTGCCACACTGTGTAAATGTTTTGTAAGAAATAAGATAAAAATAAACACATAGGATACAACTATGTAAAATTTATCATCACAAAGGTCAAAGTCCAATCGTTACCGAAGACCTTGAGATTTTTTGTTTTTCCCTCAGCTCAATTTTATGCCAACAGGAAGATGATACCGTTTTAGAGTAATCTCCTTCGACATGGTATGGTATGGTATGCCTGTATTTATGTATTGTAAGAGTATATCTACAGGTGCCTAAGTGTGACATAGATCTGACCCTACCAGCGACATAATTAATGGCCTCCGAAATTAAACTTCCCAACCCCCAACAAGTTAACCCTCAAATTAAAATAAAAGAAAATTACCTCCATCACAACTAATTCTCTAATCAGAAGAAATAAATATATATTTTGTGTCCTAGGTACTTGTCACATCCAGCAGAATAGGTTGAACAAAAGAGAATAAAACAACGTACAACGATAGAATTAAAATTGGACAAAAATAAGAAGAAAATAAGAAAAGAAGAAACAAAGACTTACCTGCTGAGAAAAAGTTATTCAAGAACGTTGACATTTTGTTCGGAATACAGTTTGTTGTTGTAAATCACTCTCTTACACACACATATATACCTGCATACGGAAACTTTATTCACAAATATAGCAAAACAGAGTAAAGTCGTACAGGAAAATGTTGGAAAAAAAAGAACCAAAAAAAAAAAAAAAACAGGAAAACTGAACAGAACAGAACTGAACTGAACTGAACTGATGAACTGAACTGAACTGAAACTGTTTTCTTTTGGATTTTTCTCACTTTTCTTCTTTTTCGTTTTTTTTTTTTTTACTTTTTGTACCCAAAGGAGTTTATCTCAAAATTTTTCTTTTCACTTTTCTTTTGTTTTACTCTATTTTGAAGAATAAACCTTTTTTGGATATATTTTTAGCGCTCTACTGTTTCACGATGTTTTATTTTTCATTTTTCATTTTTCAACCTTTTTTTGTTTGGTTTGGAAAAAGGGGTGATGTTGGTTCGCGTATTTTTTTTTTTTTTTACCACTTGCTTTTCTTTGCCTTTTTCTTTTTCATCATTTTTGTTTTTATTTATTTTTTAATTTAATTTCACTCCGTTTTCTTTCGTTTTTGGTGGATCACTTTTTATTTTTCACAATTTTCTTTGAACAAACTGAGAAATTGCGGTAAAACTCTCGCCATTTCTTTTTCACTGATATTTTTTTTTTTTTGTTCCTTTTTGGTTTTGACTCCGTTTGTTTTTGTGTGTTATTGCTGTTTACTGAGGTGTTAAAGTTGTCCCGATTGGATGGGGACACGAAGAGAGAGTACGACAAAAGTTAATAAACAAAAAAATGAAAAAAAAAACTATAACGAAAAGGAAGAGAAAAAAAATGTAAAATTTCAATTCAATTGCAAAATTTATGAAACAACAACAGGGAATTGGCAGAAGTTAATCCAGAGAACAGTTTTTTTTTTTTTATTTAAAAATAAAAGAGAACACCAACTCAGATTCAGAAGAGGCAACCACGACGACGACGATGATTTTGGTAAAAATATTTTCGTTCTCCTTTGGCGGTGATGGTGGATGTTGAAAGGAAATTTAGAGGGCACAGCGAACGTACACAAAAAAAAAAGAAGAAGGAAAATAGAAAACCCGCAAACGAGGATGAAAAGAAGAAGAGGAAAAATAACAAAATAACCCGTATGTTCGTTGGACGAGTGAGTACATATATAGATTTACGAGTGTGTCTGTAGATATTCGCTTCACAGAACGCGGAAAATGATGGAAAACTTCCAAACAAGAACCAGGAACCAGTCGAAAATGAAAGATAACGAAAAACAGTAAACACAAACCACGAGAGCAAGAGAAACCCTGTTTTGTTTTTCCTGTTCGTTGTGTGTGTACTCACGTACATTCGCTCCTGGCGCAATCCACCACCATATTGAAGTGCTAAGTGCACGCACACATGCATGGATAAGTGGAAATCCTTCCAGTGGCGTTTATTTCCCGTTTTAATCTTTCATCGGCAATTACAGTGTTGCCAATTTTAAGAGGACAACATTTTGTGCACCTGAGTCGAATAAGGAAACTCTGGGTGAAGAAGAGTGCTCTGGCTTTCAATCAAGATCACCGCGAAACTTACGAAATTAGCACTGATGACTCTTTCTAACGGCAACAAGATAATTTTAATGAAACTTGGATTAATTGTGAGCCGGTTGATCACTCCAAAATAAATTCCTAAGCAAAAGAATAATGAGCATTTAGACAACAACAAGCAACCAAGCTTTCTCATCTATCGGAGTGACGTCAATCCAGTCAGATTTAACGGTCGTTAAAAATTTATTCGGAAACCAGACGCCTTTCAGATTACACAGCCTAACCTACATATGGCTGATCTCTGTGCACAGGTGTACCACTTCTCCTATACTCATGGGACTAATTTGGAACTATCAACAAATAAACAAAATTATTCAGATGAGTTATGATCTCTTTAAAGACCTAGATGGAGTGAAACCTTGGTCTCTTCGTGACTCACGAAATTTTGCTGTAAGTGTTTTAGACACCAAACATGGGCCAAGAAGTACAAGCCAGAAGTAAGGACTCCCAACAACAAAACCTCGAGCTAGCGGAAATCCTATAAAACAAATTATAAAATGTAGGTATTTATGTTAGAGGCTTTGGGATGCCACAGAGGAAAAGGTTTCTGTCAAATCCTGTTTCCTTGGGTTAAGGGGCAATTAAAGAGCAGATATCACCCTTTTAAGACCAAATTGGCCTTATATACTCGTACTCTAATTTTTCCAGTCCTAATGGATGACGCAGCATGGCTGTTTCTGAAGAAAAATAGGTACTACTCGTGATTTTTGGACCCGTTTGCATAGATGGTGAATAGAGAAGGGAAATTAACGACGGTCTGTACGACATCCCTCTCAGGCGTCTGAGATATCCTGTCCGTGTTGAGCAAATGGATGCCATAGGGTACAACGCAAGTAGTCTTCGAGTCTAACGCCAACAGACGCTGCAGCTGAGCGAGACCGCATTTTAGGTGCAGCCCGCAGGCGGAAAGGGGTCTCAAAGAACTTGAAGTGAGGCTCTGAAGACGACAGAAAAGAGATTGTTCTGGTGTAAGAGGCTCAAATTGTGTTGCAATTTTTGACTGTTCGTTGGCATTTATATAATAGCTGCACCTTCGTTCACCCAACCCAATTTGTGGATAATTTTGTGAAAAGATTTCAGTCTTAACCTGCTAGTGAAGAAACTAGAACCACGAAACAATTGCTTATCGACGGAGTTAATGGATGCGTGCTTAAAAATCTTGAAGTCGATCCTTATTTCGCTCAATTGGTTTAGGAACAAGGTGAATTGCACAGTGTGTCCTTCGCGCTTGTGGTATCATAAGCCATTAATTTGTCAAGAATGTTATACTCTCAAACTCATAATTCAAGGGGTTATTAGTTGAGGCTTTTGACTCTATACGTCCTTTGAGAAAACCATGCTGCACTTCGCCAACTGAGACAGTTACAATGCCTCCCAGGGTTCGAAACAAAACTGGGCTAAAAAATATCTCTAGCTTAGAGTTAAGGGAGATTAAAACAGTAAGAAAATTTAGAAAATCTTTGTCCAAGCTTGGTAGGACACATTGTCGTTAAATGGCTTGATATCAAATTTGTCGATGATAAACAAATTGGACTAATCTCCTGCATAGATGGTTCCAAGATTTAGAGGTGGGGAGTCGCTGAAGATAGCCACCACTACTTTACAGTATGATGGTTTAACTTTATTGCAGACGCTAACCCAATCTAATATGCGCGCATCTCGCCACACAACAAAACGATGGCTTTCTTGCAAAATACTGCTTTCATGACCTCTTTAACCAGATTGTTAACCAATGTTTAAGCACAACTTAAGGATCGAGCATCTTTTACATAGACAAAAGAAAAACACTGTGGCGCTGGCAGCCCGGTATGGGCCATGGCCTAGCTTCTTGACACTCATTTGTGTTGCTCATGTTACATCTGAGCGGGGCCTACAATTTATCGCCGAATCCGAACGGCACTCCTTAGAAGTTTTTCGTAGGCAATTTTACCTTCGGGAGTTTGCCATTGCCCGCCGAAAGGGTGATGGCGATTCGAAAAATTGTTAGTGACCCAGCCAAGAATCGAACCCAGACTCTCTGCGTGATAGTCCAATGAGCTAACTATCGCGCCATCGCCTTGGAACATAGACATCAGCATTAAAAATTGAGTCAAACTTATCGATTTACCCGTAGTTGCGACATTGTCAGCAACACAATTAGAGACGCTGAATCTGATTGGTAGGTTTTGCCTGACCACCACGAAGGTCTCTGTTTTAAACTAGGAATTCTGGGCAGCAGAGGTTGCTTCAATGAATTTGTTTTAAATAAGAACTAAAAGAGTTTGTCTGCTCTAAAAGCAAAGTATGTAGCAAGAATCTTCCTTTCTTCAAAGAATAAAAAAAGGTAATGATAGGCGACCAATGGAGAAAAGGCAGAAGCGTTACTCCAGCAATGTTTGTTCGTACGCAATACGAGGATTTGCAGCAGCTAACTTAAATAATCTATAAAGTGGTGAGTTTGACATGATAAATTGTAAATGTTGTAAAGAAAAGCAGATTCGAAAGCAATAAATCGATACGTTGAAGCCTCTTCCAAACCAAACACCACACACAGTAACATACGAGGTGACTTGATAAGCAAGCTACTATTGATAAAGCAAAAATAGCAAAAAATATACAATCTCTAGTGTGCATTTTTTTTTTTATTTCAAAATAAATTAATCAGGCACAACAATAACCGATAACCAATAATTAAGGGTCAGTGGTGAACCGAAAGGATCATCGGTTCAAGATTTGCTTTTTAAAATAGCACGTGCTATATGGTTTTTAAATTTACACGTTTTCTGTGTTTGAATGATTTCCTTTATTCAAATATTTCTCTTGAGTTGAGTATTGGCAGCACTCCTTTAATCGAGGTCTTATCCAGTGGGTGGACACGTACTATCGAACTTTAAATATACACAACGTCATCAGCTTGGTCAGAAAATGTGCAATAGTCGCCTGAGATGACTAAGGCATGTATTGCGAAATCTTTCATAAGGGAACACCTGTAAGTTGACGCGTATAATACGAAAGGGACCTCAACCAATTTTTACACAATTCATCCCATCATCTTTAGGGCCTGGGAACAATAGCTACTTCTGCAGCAATATATAATATAAGTCCAGATTTAAAGATTCAGTCACACACTGCCGTATGTTCGTTTGCCTGGGAGGACAGGTAAGATAATCTTCATACCTAAGGGTGGCAACAAACCCGCCGAGTCGAGCAAGTCATATAGGTCCAATAGCCTTTCACCTTTCATATGGAAGATTATGAAAGACCTGGTCTAGAACTTCACTTGACGACTTACAATTTGTTTACTAAAAATGGTAATCTTGAAATTCGGCACTACACACACTGGTTGCCTTTGGCATTCCTGGACGAGATGGAACAAATCTTCCGTAGTCTAAAGGACAATTGAGAAGAATTGAATATCACTACAGAAAAGGTATGTCCTTTCTTTCTTGGTCCGTACTGCTTAATGGCATCATGCATCATGCATCATGGTAACCTCATTTGTCATTTGGATATAATTTTGAAAACTTCAAACTCTAGAACAGAGCCCTATTCTTACTCTAAGTAAGGGACGAATGGACCAAAAATCATAAGTGACTGACCGTTGATTTACAAACGTGATACACCGATCTTTGTAAAACATATCAAGGGGTAGGAGGAGGAGTGGTAGAACATCGAAACCAACTATCAATTGCACTTCATAAGAATGACACCAGCTTTCAGGTAAAACTGCCTTACGCATTTTAATAAGTTACCGTGATTGGATATTCAAAACACTAAATACTTGTACTCAACCAAGGACCTCTTAGAGTGTCAACAGCAACGCCACCTTAAACACAGGCTATAAGAGTCACGATGACAATGTAAGAACGGCCAGGTAAGGTGCGAAAATCGATCGATTTATAGGATCCTATTCAAATAATAACGACTCAAAACATTAAATGCAACATTTAATGATATACTGGAATGAACTAGATGATCTTATCGACTCACAGAAATTACTTGAATAAGAGCTGAATTAGCTGATCTTTAGAGATCACCAACGAGTTCTTTTCTTGTTATTAACACGTTACCAGATTGAGAATCATATCCATAAGCATACATGAATTTCTCATTGATACTGAGAAGTGAGTTTGAAGACATCTCTTCTCTTGAGTTTGGAAACGTCTTTCGCTAGTTTAGGATCAACTATGATCTAAACGTCTTTGAGTTGTCTTGATGAGTTTATGAATGAGTTATTGCCAAGGATTAACACAGTACTCTTCGACGTCCGAGTAACCCAGAACGCAATAAGTCTGACCTTGGTGGCAGCCGATGGAGATTGTTATAGCGCCGGTGAGTTAGAAGTCTTCTTTCCAATGAAGACTACTTTAAACCATGAATGAGAATCAGTCTGCCGAACTAATGTACATCCACTCCATGACTGAGGTTATTGACTTGATTTTGAGTCTAATCTTGGTAGAGGGTAACAATAGCCTTTAAATTTCGTTCTTCAGCATTTTCTTTTCATTTGAGTTTGCTCATTAGAATAAAACCTTTCGAGAGAGTGATGTGGTTTAGTTCTTCTTCTAGTTCTAGAGGTTTAACTCTGTCCGACATATTTTTTGTTATGAATTACGCGCGCCTCTAGGGGGTTATGATACCCTTTTACTGTTGCCACGGCGCGGGCGGAAAGATAGAAGGAGGAGAAAGGAAAGCATTGTTGTGATGCAGTGGTTTGAAACTCAGTTATATTTAGTTTCGATATTGACTCTCGACTCTCCCAGGGATGGGAGTCCGAAAAGAACGGAGAGTTTTTTCTTCACTCGTAATGATTCAGGTTATAAATTTGAACGGTTGTTTTGTGCTTGAAATTCTACAGCAGCCAAAGCTACATGCCAGTGTTATGCCTTCACACGCAGTTTTTTCTGACTGAGTTCCAATTACACAAATGAAAAACTTCTCATTAGTAGGATTCGAACCTTGACCCTCCGAGTGAGAAGCGATGGCAAGTACCATGGCGTTGCCTGCATAAGCCAAAATGAATCCCACATTCTCTTATTTGATAGGAATCTGACTCAGGACTAGTTTCCATTAGAAATAAGAGCATACACCGCCTTGGGATGTTTCGAAAGTAGAAAACCAAACGAAGAAGTTCCGACTTCTGACACCCAGAATTGCCAACATTGCATACCCCTTGGGAGAGGCAGAGTGATTTTTCATAGTGTACTTGGACTTGTCCATTTGGTAGACTTGTTCGATCTAAGTACGACCAACTCATGAGCAAAACATCCTTGTTACTTCTGCATTGAACTTCTAACGAAAGCTGAGCTGAAGAATCTTCTTTCGACAGCTTGCAAGGTAAAACCAAGAATGAAGACAGAATACCCACACATCAGTCTAAGTAAACAGTTTCTAATAGCCATAGGGCACCTAACCTAACCTTAACAAGGCTTCATATTGAGCAAATGAACACTAGCAGTTCAGTTCCGAAAGTCTTCAAATCGAAACTGAGAATACAAAGAGATAGAAGTGAAAGGTATAGCGGTGACTCAAGTGAAAAGAAGTAACAATGAACTTAGTCACTTAAAATACAAATAAATTTCAGTTGACGTGAAGGTAAACTCAGTAAATCAAGAACAAGATACAAATCATAACACCAAGGACTAAAGGAACGTGTAATGGATCAAACCTCAGTCTAAGGTGGGCTAGTAGTAAAAGCTCTGAACATCAAATGGTCAGAACGACTTTTGTGCAGAATGTATTGAAGTACTTAGTTTTCCTTCCTCGTTTAAAGAACCTAGACTTCGATCCTTGATGGCTGAAGATTTTTTAAATACTACGTATTGCTCAGTTTGTAACGTCTAAAAATAGCGTCGGCACCAGTCGTTGGAATGACCCTAGCATGCCTCTCAGTCAAAAAAAAAAAAAAAAAAAAAAACTGTGGTGCTGGCAGCCCGGTATGGGGCTTGGCCTAGTTTCTTGACACTCATTTGTGCTGCTCATGTTGTCATTTTTGTCACATTTGAGCGGGGCCTACAGTTTATCGCCGAATCCGAACGGCACTCCTTAGAAGTTTTTCGTAGGCAATTTTACCTTCGGGAGTTTGCCATTGCCCGCCGAAAGGGTGATGGCGATTTGAAAAAATTGTTGGTGACCCAGCCAGGAATCGAATCCAGACTCTCTGCGCGAGAGTCCAATGAGCTAACTATCGTGCCATCGCCATCGCCGGATCGGATTAAGAGTTCCATTTAAAATCCAAATAAACTTTGCACGCTGGAAACTTTCCTATCTCTCGGACTCCTGGAGATTTGTATAACTGCGACATTAACAAGAAACTTGAATCCCAAAAATCACTTGTCACTTGCCACAAATTTTTGAAGCCCCAACATATATGACAGCCACCCAAGTTCCGTTGTTTCTTTACTAATTTGCTTTGCACAAAAACTGGCAACACTGTAATCACTGTTTGTATCCCTGCTGAACGGTTCTTCACACACAAACACGCACACACACACACTCTCCGTGGGGGCCAACAAGAGGAAAGAAATTAAGGAAAAGCAGATGGTCGCGCAATGGCTTCTTTCCAAGAATTTTCCGTTTTTAACACAAATCAAAGAATCCGCCGACAATTCGTCATTGTGTTTCATTAACCTGCCAGTGTTTTTTTTTTTTTAGGACCAATGCACTGGAGAGGGAATTCTAAAGAATTTTCGATCAAAACAAGTGCGTATTAGTGTTTGTCTCGATTGGAATCGCGTACACCGTCACGTAGCACGTAGGCACGGACAGACACATTCGCATGGACAAACAGACAGACATGGGAAAAGGACATACAAGTCGAACTGATAACCGGAAGGGGACGAAAGATTGAAATTCACAGCGTTTCCACGAAAATTATTTACTTTTAGACGCTGCGCGTTATTGATTCCATCAATCTAGGACACCTCGCCGACGACAGCCATCAACGGACTAAACACACACGACATGCGGTAACGCAGCGATGAGCGTATGGCATACGAAATACGGAGAAAGATCGTGTGTAGAGCAAGTGATAAAAGCAAAACAATAGCAAAACTGTTGACGCTGATGGAGGAACTGCGGAGAACAGCGACGGTCACGGTAATGGCAACGACGAAAGGGCCCTAACGACGTCTGTTTGTGTATTGCGTTCGTGTTGTTCTTTTACCTCACACTCTTCTCACTTTTTTCTGTTTTTTGGTTTTTTTTTTCTGGTTGGTTGTCTGTTTTGGTTTTCTATTTTTCTTATCGTTGTTATGTCGTTTCTTTACCTCTTTCTTCTGCGCGTAAATGTATGTACACATGCCTGATGGTTTCCACTTCTGTGATGATGCCCAAAAGTGTTTTAATTTTTTGGGTCTTTTTGTTTGCCTTTCGCCACCACCACCACCATCAAAGAGAAAGTTCCAAAGGAAAAATGAATAAAAAAAAAATATAAAATATATGCCAGAGTTTGGGAAATTTGCTAGTGGATTTGGGGTATGCACTGCACAGCTAGGGGGATGATTTCATGTTTATTTTGTGGGGGACTTGTTTAAATTAATATTTCACTGCGATTGGGTTGTAGATTTACTTGTTTTAGGAGGTAATTTAGCGAAAAACTAATCCGAACTGAATTCACTTGGAAACAGCTGTGGCCGCCATCTTACAAGACTAGTATGGAACTGTTGTTGTCTCGCTTGGTTGTTTACATTTTCCACTTGCCATCGACATGTTTAGATGCTTTTCGTTGAGTCTTTTTAATGATGTGTGCGGCATCTAGTGTTGGGAGTTACTCATACAAGTGAAATGATGCCAGGTTCGTGAAGTTGCGATTATCTCTAAGAACCCAGTTTTTTATTTTAAAATTCTGTTCAGTGATGTGGCTTTATATTTGTAGAGTGTTTGCGTAGAGAACAATTCTCAAAAAGTTCACCAGTATATCCTATAGTGCGAATTGTACGCCTGTGGCATCATCCGTTTTTATTTCTTCAAGAAATGAACCTGTCAGCTGGCGAACAATATCATCGGATTATCTTCTACTGGGCTACGCCAAGTAACTAGCTTATGTCGATAAATTGCTCGAAAATTGTACCTGTAAAGTGCGCCCCCTGTAGATAATCTTTCGAAAGAATATAATGCTCTGACATTCGGTTGATTTCTGATTCTTTCCAATATGCATAGCTGAATACTCAGAATAGCGCGCTTGTGCCCAATGTCGTCTAACAAGTAGTTTTCAGAAGGAGTCCGCACAACGTAGGAAATCCTCTGGGCGGAGATGGCGTCGATGGTCGCACTAAAAAAAAACTTTATTTGAAATATTCGTCGCTCAGACCACAAAAAGGAACTTAGGTAAGGTCTTGAGAAAGAGATGGTGGCAAATAAGCCCTTGGTGAACTCAGGGCACAGCTGTCGTCTCTAAAGTGGACTACTAACGTTGGAGCATCCAGGGGTTGAAACAAAGGAACTGACCCTCCAGGTTGGGCGGTTACTTCCCTGCTACGGACAAACCAAAAAATCGTCTGAAAGAACAACTAAACTCGAATATGGACGACCTTATTGTTGATGACCAAACAAACGAAGCAAGGAAAACGACTTTTAGATCTGCAGGTGGAATGTTTAAATGTTTATAGCCGGAAAATCAGTGATAAGCTGTAACATCTACTATGGTGATATGATAGGGAACAGAAACTACGACAATTCGGGTTCGGACTTGTCAAGAAACTCTTTATCATAAACCAAAGATGCTTCCATGGAACACAAATACCAAGCTAGGGAAAAGGAATGCTTCTACGAGCATTTGACAAAGTGTGGCATAAAAATAGTACTTGGCGACTTTGAATATCATTGCTAGGGCCCGCAGAGTCTGCGAACCTAACCCTGAATTTCACATGTTTTAGCCTTTGTTGAATAAATGATCAGATTTTTCAGTCTGTGGCACAATTCATCTTCGATCAGAAAGAAATTGTGGTCATTGAGAGCTTCTCTGGGATTAGTATTTATATATCGAAGCTGTGTTATATTGTTATTATTTCAATATTCGGTGGGTTTTGTTAAGCGATGCAACTGCTATCATCTTCGAGTTATTTCCGCCAGAGAACTGGCTGTGCAAGGATTTTAGTATTTACTGCAGGCTACAGTTGTGTCGGTGGAGTGCGTTTGTTTCATGGTCTCTTCTATTTGTTTAAGATACTTTTTTGATAGTTGATAAAGCGAGTTCTATCCGATTTTTGGAGAAGTGGGGCCAACGTTCCCCTCTCTAGTTATTCTGCAGTAGGCGTAGATAGCGAACGTTTCCACTCCGCATCGGTAACACCAAGTGCTGTTGACGGACAATTTCCCATGCTCCTTCATTCAAAACAAAGATCGAACTTCGAAAAATAATCCGAAAGCCCAAGTTGGATTCCGTTCCAAATCCAAAGACAAACGGAAAAAAGCTGTGAACTCGGAGTTTACGGGAAAGAGACAAGATAATACTGACTAAACTTGGTAAATATCAAAAGGAGTGGTGTTGCCAGCACTCTGATTCTATTATTATATTAAGTAATCTAATCCAATTCTTATTTCTTTTAAAAACTAAAAAATTTCAAAATATATAAAATAAAATTCATTTGATTTAGCTCGATGACACTCCAGCGGCAGTCTGAAACTGTTTTGAAGACTCTAAGTCTAAGACAGCGAGCCTTCCGACTGCCCTCTTCAATTTTATTACATCAGCGGTCCGTACAATACCATCTGAAGCTGGATAGATCTTACTAATGCGGTCCAGCTGCCAGGCAGAACGGATCTCGTTGGGCTCAATGAGAATGACGATGTCGTCCACTGCTACTGGTTTGGTCTTCTTATGCCACTTTGATTTACTCGTAATCACTGGCAAATACTCTGCATACCACCGTCGCGTGAATTGCGCCATCCGGCTATACAGTCTGCTAAAGGCATCCCGTTCGGAAAACAATCTAGGGGCCGTGACGTCTCTGTCTCCATCACCAAAGAGACTCGAATTGGGCGTAATGGGTTCAGAGTCCGCGTGATCAACAGGTATGTGCGTTAGTGTTCGGCGGTTGATTTGACCTTGAGCTTCAATCAGATCATTGAGAAGGACATCTTCTCGTGGAACCACACCCTGAAGAATGAAATCGGTGCTGCCTTTGATGGATTGAATCAGCCATTCCCAGGCTCCACCCATCCACGGAGAATATGCAAAAATAAGCCGCCACAAAATGCCCTCGTACCTCGCCGAATATTCACTCAGGGCTACCTCCATCTCCTTGATGTCTTCGTCCAAAAGATTTTTCGAACCAACGAAATTAAGCCTATTGTCGCTGTATAAGAATTTAGTACCAACCCGGCTTACTAAAAAGCGATGAAGTCCCATTGTGCATTGGTCCAAACTACAATAAGATCGTTTAGCAACTCGATTTGGACGGCTCGAAACGTTAGGTACGTAAAAATCATTCCGTACCTTTTTACGGTTCCTCTCTCGAACTTCACGAGCATGGGCCCAAAACAATCCACCCTAACGTGCGTAAACGGCCTGTCGCTGAAAGCTAGTCGAGCTCGAGGAAGTTGTCCCATTAACGGAGTGACTGGCCTCGCGTTCATCCTCTTGCACCTAGACTTCACCCTTTCGACAGCTCCTCGAATGCTGATAATCCAAACACGTTCTCTTATGTGGGAAATTGCCCGTGCAACAACACCAAGCTTCTTTTTTTCCGTCAAAACTGAACACTCAGACGAAGAACTGGTCCAATATACTTTTTAAATGTTACTTTTAGACACCTTTCTGCGGTACAAGCATCTACCACGTCAGAGCCGAGTACCTGCAGCCGTTGTCAATACTTTCACATAAAGCGTTAAAGGATGTTGTGCTTACAAAACCAGTAGGTAACCTGCGGTCTTTCTGGGACCAGCAGGATCAGCATCCAAGGCCAGCATCAGAGGCCTGCTTGCCGGTATTACGAGTAATAATTGCTTTATTTCACGTTGGATGGCCGAACTATGCACGTCCGTTAATAGTTGCATTGTTAAGACTCAGTTCTCATGGAAATGCCCGCGCGTATTCATTCTTGTCGAATGCAAATTCAATTCTGCCCACCAGATTTCGTAGCGCTCTCTCGTTGGATTTTTCATCGGCATATTGCATCTAGACAGTGGATGCATACGCAAACATAATGGAAGTCTGACTTATTGATCTGAAGCTCTTGGCGAGCATGTTGTCATCTTTCCTGATTTTAGGTATATGGGCTACGCACACATGTATGTACTATATGTATGCCAGGGTAGCTGTGAGGATTATTTGTAAAGTTGTCAGTAGCCTGGGTGTATGTCATCTGTGCCAAGCGACTTGAAGCCCTCAAATAAAGCAACAGCGTAATGTGGTCTTATCTGTGACCACAGCCGATGACAGATATACCTTCTGCGGGTTTGTGTTGTTTAGCTTACTTGCATCTTTGGTAATGGGAGCTGATTCTGATTAAGTTACCTCGAAAGTGAGTCTCAAGCTTCTAAGTCATTAGAACCTAGTAACTAACGTAGGAGGCGCTACAACTTCTCTAATAAGCCCGACCTTAACCAAACTTCCTAAAGACAACCACTCCAAGTTGGTTGAGGTTCCCCTCTACCTGTCCTAGAAGTTCCTTATTCAAAGTCCGTCAACGCAAACGAAACCGCATATCTTAGACCACGGAGACAGCGGTTGACAAGTGTGATTGTTCGTCTTGTTTCTACGTAGGTATTGGTAACGTAGCCAAGGAAGGTAAAGCCTTTTACTTCTTTAATGTTATAATTGTCAAATGCGACGGTATCTCTAATTCGTCGATGTTGTGTATCTCTTTTTGTTGACTGAATATCCAGGGTCATCCATTTTGTGCTTCCAAAAGTAGATTTAAAAAAAACACATTTATGATTTAGATTTCGATCACATTTTTATTTTAATATAAAGTTTGGATCTTGCCTTTATGAATGGAATTTAACATGGAGGACATTTTTCTGCAGGATGTCCCTGCAGGAATTGATTCTGACAAGGTGGTTTGAGATGACTTTGAGATGACACATATCTGGTGATAACTCGGCCAAATGTTGACAAATATTCGCTTTCAAAGCGTCAAAAGTTTGCTTCTTGTGTTCATAAGCACGATCTTTTGTAAAACCCCACAAAACAGCGACAAATTTTACTATCTCGGTGGTCAGTTCATTTTATCAAAATGCGAAATAACTCGTTCAGTAAAATTTCTTGCACATATTGTGTGAAATGTGGCACCGTCTTTTAGAAACCACATGTCGTCTACATCCATTTCTTTTTTATTAGAGACCAAACAAATAAGTTTTGGCTATAGCCATGAACCAATGAGGCCACCGGGCTAAATTGCTCGCCATAAGGTGATTTTTTTGGTGGATGCAACGGTGCTTCGACAGTTATATGTGGATTTTCACTTCCACCGCGTGAAAAATGAGGCCATCGCTGAAGAAAGTGTTGCGTGAAAACTGGTAATTCAAACGCTTATGTTCAGAAACCCGATTGGTGTATGTTCTACGCACTCCGGGGTCAGCCGGCTTCAATTCCTGAGCGAGTTGAACTTTTCAAAGGTGTAGATGCAAAATATGTCAAATTGTGGCGTAAGACAAGCCCAAATGATGCGCTCGCTGTGAAATCGACAGATTTGGGTCTTCTTTAATAATTTCACTAAGGCCAGTCATATTTTCTGTGGAGCGTTTATTGCGATGATAGATAGGCCTTAAGACATCTGCAACAGAGCTAGTCTCTTCGAATTTGTTTTACAGTTTTGCCTACAGTATACTCAGATGGTCGATTACTACAGAATCACTATTTTTGGAAGGAAGTTTTAACAATTTTAACACGTTCAGTGGTTCTTAAACGATCCATATTGTAAAATGGCAACCCTTAAACTAAACATATGTAACAGTATCGGATGACTGTTTGGTTTGACGTATGTAATTGAAACAGGGATGTCAATCTGGCCTACGAATTGGATGACCCTATACTTGGTTTATTTTCATTTAACGTTAAACCCATTTTTGGTAGTTACCCTGTTCTACCTTCTTTTTTCCCAATGTAATCAGCGTACACTAGTAGTTGCACAGGCTTTTGAAAGATAATGCCTCCGGTGTTGGCTTGTGAGTTCCGCACAATTTTATCAATTGTGATGTGATCGAATTTGCATGACAGCGGATGAGTGTGACAGGGATGCCAAGACTAGATATGTCTCCATATCGCTCGTCTCTATCAATACTATCATATACGGCTTTAAAAACATGATGGGTATCTTACTTACTGACTTTTAGTGGCGCTACAGTCCGGGGTGGACCTGGGCCTCAGTCAACAAGCTTCTCCAGGCAGCTCGATCCCTGGCTAGCTGCCTCCAGTTTCGCACGCTAAGTCGGCTGAGGTCCCCTTCCACTTGCGTGCACCACCTGAGTCTTGGCCTTCCTCTTCTTCGCTTTCTCTCTGGAGTGGATTCGAAGACTTTTCGGACCGGAGCATTGGTGTCCATATGTTCTACATGACCTAGCCATCTCAATCTTTGGATCTTCACTCTTTTTCTTCTTCCACCAAGAACACTTTCATCCATTTTTGAAAATGTCCACGCCTTTGCGCCATAGAGCAGGGATTATTAAGAAAGAGTTATTCTTCGCTTGATCTCAGCGCTGGTGTCGTTGTCTGTATTTATAGCAGAGCCTAGGTAGACAAAGTCCTTAACTGCCTCAAAGTTATATCTGTCGAGAGTGAGGTTCTGTCCGAGACGTCGGTGTTGGTTGTCCTTTTTGCTTGACAGCATATACTTGGTCTTGCCCTCATTGACCGCTAAACCCATTTTCGCCGCTTCCGTCTCAATACTCGCGAAAGCGCCACTGATATCACGCTGCTTTCTCCCGATTATGTCAATATCGTCGGCGTATGCGAGTAGTTGGACGGCCTTTTGAAAGATATTGCCTCTTGTGTTTGCTCGTGAGTTTTGCACTATTCTTTCAAGTACGATGTTGACATGACAGCGCATCGCCATGTCCTCTCTGGACATCAAAGGTCTCGGTGAGATCTTTACAGACCTTGATAGAGCAATAGAGCAGCGTGCATTCTCCATCGCCATTCTGCACAGACGGACGAGTTTGGCAGGGATGCCGAAACTAGACATTGCTCTGTATAGCTCGTCTCTATAGATGCTATCATACGCGGCCTTAAAATCGATGAATAGGTGGTGGGTATCGATCTGAAGCTCATGGGTCTTCTCCAAGATCTGGTTCGTCATCACCGTTATACAGTCTGCAGATATGGTCTTTCCAAATCCTCAGCATTGACTGCGATTCTACTACGATGTTCCCTTTTCATCTCTACAGGCTTCGGTTCGAGGTTTGTTTCCGTGGCATGTTAGTTTTACCTTTTGGTTAAACTTCCGAACCTGATTCCTGGAATAGCATCTCTCAATTTCCTCGATCGCGCGCTTCTCATGCTCTCTCTTCGTCTCTCCTCTTCCGCTCATAGAGCTCATGAGGAGCTCTGGTCCTTCTATGCAGCGCAGCTTTATGTGCATCTTGCTTAGCTGCATGTGCTTGCCGGCATTCATCTTCGCACCAGGGGTTTCGTTGTGGTGGACGAGTGAGACCCAGCATATCAGAAGCGGCATCTCTGATGGCGTTTTGGCAGTATTTCCAGTGGTTTTCGATGCTTGATGCTGGCGGTATTGGACTTCTTAAGAGATTGAGAGACACTCGATCGGAAAAGGACTTCGCGACCTCTTGCGATTGTAGCCGTCTGACGTCGAATTTTCTCACAGCATTAGCTTGTCTTGGCGTAGTTTGGGATATCCGCAATCGTACCTTAGCTACTACAAGGTAATGGTCCGACTCGATGTTGGCTCATCGGAACGTACCGACATCCATAATACTGGATGGGTGTCTCGCGTCGGTCGCAATATGATCAATCTGGTTGTCTGTTGATTGATCAGGAGTTCTCCAAGTCCCCTTGTATATGTCGAGATGTAGGAACCGCGTGCTAGCTACGACAATGTTTCGCCGCGCCGCAAAGTCGTTTAGCCTGAATCCGTTATCACGGATACTCATCACTATCTAGAAGTCTAAAAACTCAAGATCGACTAGAGTATGATTTTTGACTTTCCTGGCCTGAAACCACATTGAAAAGGGCCGATCAGGTTGTTAACGAATGGTGCCAGACGTTCACACATTATGGCAGATCCAATTTGAGGCAGTCGAGGGGTTTCCCTACTCTATTCATCTGGCATGCGCCTTTCTGACCAGATCTGAGAAATGAGTCGGTTCAGAGTCACTCTGGTAAGCCGTCACGTCCTAAAGCTTTGTTGGATCTAAAGGTAAGCTTAAATATTGCTATCCATATTTCGGTTTCAAGAGGAGGACTGTAATTTTGGCTATCAGCGTCTATGTTAAATGGTCTATTCCTCCTGAAGGTGGAAATATGTTAGCTGTTTCCAAATTCTTAGCACCGACTCCAATTCTGGTACCAAATTTGTTTGCTCATCTTTAGAGGTTTTTGTTTGCGTCTTGTTGGCTTGACATATTTTACAGACTTTTTGGTAAATCACTCGAATGATATCCTTTGCTCATTCTTGGATCGTAGGGTTCACGATACACTTTCGTTCTCTATGTAATTAGCACTCTACATCAAACCAAGAGTTTCGTGGTTGTGGACGAATAAAACTCATCACATCAGTTAGGGCAATTTTGACGGATTCTTGGATTCGATGCATATCGATATTTAGCACGCAATACAAGTCATAATGGCCTTCTCGAGAGATTAAGGAATACTTGATATGGAAAGACAGTTCTGGCGGTTTTTTACGATTGGAACCGATAAACATTTTATATCTCCACAGTGTAACTCTATTGTTGTGGTAGATAGTGCTCTGATTGGGCAATATGACTATCTAATTATCGAGTGACTGCCATGTTCCGTTGTAAATATCGAGGTGACAAAATCGTGCTATAGATACAGCGATATTATTTCTAATTGATATTGATAATCCCTCAGACGTTTTATGTCCGATTCGATTAGCATCGTGGCAGAGGAGTTTCTAAGAGCACCCTTCCCATGCAAAAATGTTACAATCAATCGATGATCCTTTATTCGACACTAATTTACCAACAAAAAAAAAAGTGTCCTCAATTGTTTTCTCCTTTTATTAATTATGTTTAACTTCAGAGTACATAATGAGTAAAATTAAATTTTCTTTTAAATATTTTCTCTTATTTATTTGTTTTTTTGTTTTTTTTTTTTGGTTTTTGGAAAGCGTTTTGGAATATAACTTTTCTCAATTTGTTGCTGATTAATTTGGTTGCGTTGCAAATTTAACGTTGTGTTTTATATGAAATTATTATCTATATAATTATTTTTGTATTTTTAGTCCAAATTTTAAATTCGAACTTAAGCACTAAGTATTGTAAGACTATCGCTATAAGTATTCTCACCTAAATGTAAGCTCTAGAATATAATTAACGATTAATTTAACGATTCTCACTCATTGATTTTTAATTTACTTAAAACTTAGAGGAAACAATTAAATAAAAAATCGAGTTTTGTTTTATAAATTTTTAGTCATTGCATCATGCGGATGTGAGTTTTCTTTAAATGAAAATAGATGAGATGCTGCTAAAGAGCCACGAAAAGAGCCTTAAGTTGGAATGAATTGTTTGAAACAGAATATGAGCTGTATAAACCACCGCCGGATTGTTTTGCTTCTGCTTTTCTGTTTTATTTTAATATTTGATTTATTAGAACTATTGTGGAATTTATCGCTGATTTAAGTGACTTAATTATGCAGATACAAAAAGGAAACTTTATTTTTTGAATTTGTAAAATAAATATTAAAATTAAAACCACGTAGAGAAATTAATTATTTCAAAGCTGATGCATAGATACATTTTGTTCTTTTTGTATTAATAAATTTTTTTAAGAAAATATACAAACAATAAGATACTACTTTACCTTGAGAGTAAATTCAAAGCTTACCTTTCTATCATTCCTCCCAACAGCTGACAGCTGAAACCAGACTTACAGCTCTAACAGTTCTCGAGAATAGAAAATTTAAGGGTGGCAACTGATATTGGCAGGTCTATGCATTTATTACAAAAACTATATATTCATGGGCCCTATACCAATAAGTTTTAGAATATTTTTGTAAATTTGTGATGTCTCTTCAATTGCATCGATTTAGGAAAGGCTACTGAAGCTACTCCTAGAAATAATCATCTTCCTCTCAAGTGTGATACAAAAGTATGCACCGAACCTTTAGATACTCCTAGGATTTAATCATGTAGAGAGGCGGTAAACGAGAAGAAAGTATGAGACCTAAGAAATTAAAAATGCATCATTCGGAACTGCCTGTGTCCTTAACCAAGAGTGTTTTTCTATTCCCTTTTGGTAGCATCAAGTTTAAAAAACCACCCAAAGAATGATTGTATCTAAGCAGTGTGAAAGATGTAGGATAGGGAGACGTAGGGTTATTTATTTTGAATACCACTAAAGTCTGAACAGTCTAAGCTGTTCGACGAAGGACAATGTTAGTGGATTTCAGCAACAATTCTTTCACCAAATATTTGTGATTTAGGTACACGGTAATGATCGTATAGAGTCCGAGAAGGACGATAATGCTTAGTATCAACGCATCAACTAAGCTCAAATCCTCGCTAGTTAATCCTTGTTGTCTATAACATAATCAGAGATAAGTTATTAATTTCCGTGAAAAGTTATTGATAACTACAAATGTGTCCCAATGAGATACTTTTGGCCCGAAACAGCAGCTGTTAAAATCCTCCGGTGAAGTGAATATCGACACCAGTACTCCACACTCTGCTATTGTATGGCTCCGCAACTTTGGTGTAATAAGAGGAACACTTCTTCCTGATTATGGTAAGACTTGTTGCATTAGTTTTCCTTCCTTTGTACAGGAAGAACTACCTCATTTCAGTGGATTGATGACAGGGCTTAAGTCGACAGTGTGTTTAGTTAATCAGCATGAACGTCAAGCTCCCAATATCACCTTGATTTCTGCCGATGCCATTCAAAACCATACCGAGATGAAAATTTATGAACAGTAAAACCGTGTTGGAGATGTGTTTGAAAATTCCTAGCACCAGTCGAGCATAGTGCATGTAAAAACATTGGAAAGTAAGACCAGGATTTGGCCACTACCTAATAAAAATTCGAAATCTGCTATACAAGGAAAAAAGGTCCGACCGACTGTTTGCAGTATCTACAGGCATCATCTAGGCCACTGTGTGCTGTTTAACATCAAATTTGTCGCGTCACTTGGAAAACTTGGAATTAGCTCGTCCGAACTTAGGTATAGGTACCGAAACCAATGCGAGGGTTGTCTTAAAAGTTTCCGACTGCAACGTAAAGATAGCCGCACTCGTCAATAAAAGCTAGTGAATGCTAGTTGTGCATCTTTTGACAGTTACTTACCGAAGTTGCAGTCATTTTGGACGTGCAGTTTTTTTAGTTGACAGTCGTTTGAGTGAGTCGATGTGAGTGTTTTTTAGTGAAAATGGAAAAAATTGAGTATCGAGCTGTTTTTGAATTCTTGTTTTTGAAAGGCAATACGCCTACGCAAATCAAAAATGAGTTGGACTCTGTGTATGGGGACTCTGCACCATCATTTACCACAGTGGAATTTTGGGCGTAAGAGCTTAGGAGATGATGAACGTTCGGAACGTCAAAAAACTGCAACCACTGACGATAACATTGCTAAAGTTCACCAAATGGTGTAAGACAACCGCCGAATTAAAGTAAGAGAAATAGTAGAGGTTATGAAAATGTCCAAAGAACGTGTTTGTTACATATTAAATCAAGATTTAGGCATGAGAAAGCTGCCCGCGCGTTGGGTGCCGCGTTTGCTTACGTTAGACCAAAAAGGTGTTCGAATGAACATTTCCAACGCTCTGGTGGCGCAGTTTAAGCGCAATAAATCCGAGTTTTGGCGCTGATTCATTACTGTAGATGAAACTTGGATCCATCATTATACGCCCGAAATAAAAATTCAGTCAAAACAGTGGACTGCAAAGGAGCCGGCTCCAAAAAAGCAAAAATTGTTTTTTCGGCTGGGAAAGTGATGGCGACTGTGTTTTTTGGTATAGTAAAGGAGTTACCTTAATCGATTGTCTTCAAAGAGGAGAAACCATTACCGCAGCATACTACGCATCATTACTTGCCAAGCTGAAGGCAGAAATTGCGAAAAAATGGTCACATTTGCAGAAAAGAAAATCCTGTTAAACCAAGACAACACGCCGTCTCACACCTCAGCGGTTGCCATGGCGAAAATCCATGAATTACGGTTTGAACTGCTTGACCATCCGCCTTTTTCACCAGTTCTAGTCCCAAGCGACTTCTTTTTGTTCCCTCATCTAAAAACTGCGCTCGGAGGACAGAGATTTTCGTCAATTGAGAAGGCAATCACCTTCGTGAACAATTATTTTGCAGAGAAAAACAAAAAGTACTATTTGGACGGGTTAGAGAAATGGGAGCATTGTTGGGAGAAGTGTGTAGAATTACAAGGAGACTATGTAGAAAAATAAAAAAAAATTTTGAGAAAAAATGTCTTGTATCATTGTTCGGTAGGAAACTTTTCAGACAACCCTAGTAAGTTCTTTCTTAAGAGTTCTGGGGCAGGAAATACGTTTGAAAGTTTAAAACATGGAAGGCACTGTTTAGAATAAGCCCGTCGGCGTCGTCGCGTTGTTAGGATACTCAGATGACACAAGGAAATATCTATTATCGATCTGTTTACAGATTTGCAGAAGAAGTCCGTTGAGTGGGTTTTGTAATAAACGGGATCAGATCAAATATGTGAATGTTTTCAAAAAGCAAAATAACCCCGAAGGCAATTTCGGAAACAACATCAATGTTGTTCCATTTCAAAGTGCCTTTAGTTAAGGAGATCATTGATCTCGGAACTAGCAACTCTACAAGCTACGCCTTGGTAGAGATTCCTTGAATATTGACTCTTGAGGGCAATTCAGTTCGGCGAAAGGATAATCTGCAAAACTTTGATGCTGCAGTTTTGATGTATGGAACTAAGTGTTGGACTAAAACCAGGCCAGCAAAGCTGATCTTTCAAGAAAAAAAATTCTTCGACAAATAAGGGGAATGGAGTCCGAGCAAGGTAGGAACTTAGTGAATGAAGAAGATACAAGAGTGGAGGTAGCCCAAAAACATAAAAGACTACAATTGAAGTGGATCAGACACATTAAAGAAATGCACAACAATGCTCTAGGCAAGATGATCTTCGAGTGCCAGCTCTTAGGTTTGTGACAGCGATTTCATCTGTCTCAATATATATCCCCGCGAAATTAATATTATTTTCACTCTTCTTAACTGGGTTATTCAATCCATATGTTATTGTTGTTCTGGCTACGATAGTTATTTGTATCTAAAATGCGCTTCATGCACTGAAAGTTTGATTAGTTTTCTAGTAATTTAGTAAGGAGTGTGATGAGCATTCATAGGCAGTTACGATGGATCACTGTTAGTGAAAAAAGCGATGGAACAGGGTGAGAAAGAAGACATTAAGTCGCTATTTGAGAGTATTGATTGACTTTGTAATAGTTTCACGTATAAGTTTTCTAGCTTGCTTTTGAATCTTATCAAGCAAGTACAAAGAATAATTCTTCATTTTAGGTAACCTAAACATTTCTCAGCATTTTTGGCGACATCAAATAAGTGGCCATTTCAACGAAAGTTGTCCCTGATAAACATATAGAGAATGGAAAGCACCATTAATGGGTAATGGCTTGAAGTTCAAATTTTGCTTCGACGACAGCATTCAATTCCACTCTGTTCAGTCTCTAGGTTATGCTGTTTGAATTGGAAATAAGTGTGCTACGCATACGCTACCATTTCCGTTCTACAACTAAAGAACAAGAAAGTAGCAGACAAAAGATCATTGACTGAAATTAAGAAGAGTGTCGGAGACAGAACGGAGCCCTGAGCTACATCAGCATTATTTTGTGAACATCAGTCTTGAAACCGTCCAAGCCAACTTGAATTGAACGTTCCGAAAGGTTATTTCTAGTCCACTGAAAGAGAGAGTCATCGACCTCCAAAGATTCGCCTTTTTTAGGAAATGGCTGGGCAAATGCTATTTTCCATCCGCGCGGAGCGAAGCCTAAGGAGTAGTAGTAGTATATAATGAAAGTGGATTCGTGACATACAATTCTAAACACCTTCAAGTGAAGGTGAAGTCATGGCACAATTTGGAAACATTGAGCTGCAAGTTTCGCCAAGATTTTTTAAACTTATTAAATTTTGGTTAAACAAGTTCCAGCTAAGTAAAAACAAAAAAAGGTGTTAGCTATTCTGTATCTAAGCAATTCTGATACGTAAAATGCATTTCAAATATAGACAAAATATTAAAAAAGAAAATTAGGAAAAAAATGGTCGCAAGTGGCTTACATAAGGTGCATCATATGTTAGTTAACAATACATACTTTCAGACTTCTTAAATTAAAATAAAATATTCAAGCCAAAGTTGAGAGATTTGATTTATCCTGCTAAGGCTCAGGATAAAAGTCCGAGAAAGAAAATACTTATAACAAAAATATTTTATCATAATTCTTGAAGTCTTAAGCATACTAAAGAAAATCATGCAACTGCAATTCGTGTTTGTGTTCTTTTAACTCTCATGCCATACAGTTGATGCAAGTTTAAATGGGTCTGAGCGTAAATTAAGGAAATAAAAAGTCTCTGTTCGATTTATGCTTTCCAAATAAAGGATTTTGGAAATTTTTATGTCGGAAATAGGCTACGCTCAAGTCGTCCAATCACTCAAAATGCTGAAAAAAATCTTGAAAATGTCAAGCAAGGCAGACATATTAGCACGATCACTTCTGAGCTAAGCAATGACCACCGATTTGTCTTTAACTATTAACAGAAAGCTGGAGACAAAAAGAAGCTCAATATATGGGAACCTTATGAATTGAGCCCGAAGAACATAATGGACAGAGTAAATATCTGTGATGCGTTGTTGAAAAGTAATGAGCTCAAATTGATTAATAAACGAATCATAACCGGAGATAAAAGGAAAACCAGTAACATACGACAATCGAAATAGTCAAAGGTCGGGGGAAAAGATAAGTGAGCTTCCACAAGCCCTAGCGAAGCCAGGATTCAGCAACATTTTATGTATGAGGAAATGAAGGTTAGATTTCATGAGTACGACCGTTGGTAAGAAAAGCCTGGATGACATCATGTCTGACAACGGTCTTGAACTCCTATTAACTTCGCGATGGGACGACATATCACTAAAGAAATCACACGGTTTCCTCATCTCAATACACACAAGAGGAAATGGCGATCTCCGGATCGTTGTCTTTTAAGCATTGCGCATAAAATCTTCATTGAAGGTCTGAAACCCTTCCTGATTGGCTATTATCAGTTTTCAGGGCAGAAAAGTTTACAACCGACCTTAGGCCGATACCCATCATCTTTTCATCAATCTTACGACCGCCTAGAACAATATTTATGGAGACATGTTATAAAGAGTCATGTCTAGTTTTGACAACCCAGTCAAACACATTCATCTGTGCAGATAGACGAAGTCGATTACGATTACACTGAGATCTTCGATATCAAAAAGGGTTTAGACAAGATGACGCGCTTATGTTGTGTGACTTCTTTCACATTGTACTTGAACCGATTGTGCGAAACTCACAAGTTAACTCCAGAGGCAGAATCTTTCAGCAGTCTGTGCAAATGCAAGCGTACCCCGACGATATTGACCCTGGTAAGCTCGATGGTATTGGAATGGAAGCTGCCAAAAAAGATTTAGCGGTGAATGAATATACGCCGCCAACAAGATGCAACGCATGACATTGAAGACTTAGGCGGAACTTCATAGTCGCTGCTATGATCTCGAGGTAGTAACGGACTATACCTAAGTTGGCACTACTTTCAATTCTGCCAAGGACATCTCAGTGAAGGTAAAATAAAGAATCAACCTTGCCAAACGTTGTTTGCTTGAGCAAAGAAGGTAACTGGGCAGCAACAAGCGATGTTGAACAACTGAGGAGACTCTATATAAAACCCTGATGATTCTCACTCAATTCAAGAGAAAAATTCTTGGTAAAATATTCTGTCTCCTTTGCGTGGGCGGGCATCGGTGGAGAAGTTTAAGGGACCAACTAATTTATATGAGCTGTAGAGCGACACTGACCCAGTCAAAAAACTGGATATCAGTTGCCCAAGAAGGCTATGACATGTAGAGCGAAACTTAACGCCCTGGCCCGAAGAACTTTCGATTCCAACTTAGAAGGACAGCGCAGTAGAAAACGGTGCCACGTATATGTAGAAGGGGACCTTAACCAAAACTTGGGTTGAAACCGAACTCTAGAGCCACGTTGAACAAAGATGATCAATTGAAAAGATGTTGCCTTCCATCTGGACAATGTCCGACGACATACGAGTATCTCTTTGCTGGCAGTCAGAAATTGCCTGAGTTTTTTCGGGAAATTTGAATGCACCTACCGTACAGTTCAAATGTAGGACCCTCTGAATATCACTTGTTTCGGCCTGGGATTTCACTGCCTTTAAGACAAGCCTGTAAAAATCATTTGATTTAGTTATTCAATCAAAAATCACAGAAGTTCTTCACTTATGGTCATATTTTACCATATTGGTATCATCAGTCGATATTCCGAATAGTCGAATAGTCCTCCCACCCAGCTTAGAAGAAGTCGGCACAGCTATCCAAAAGCTGAAGAACAACAAGGCCGCTGGCTCAGACGGCTTGCAATCAGAGCTCTTCAAAGCCAGAGGCAATGTACCAGATCATTTGCAAAGTATAGGAGGATGAAAGCATGCCCGACGACTGGAACATCAGCTCTATCTGTTCCATCTACAAAAAGGGTGAGCCTATGTCTTGTAACAACTATCGAAGCATTTCCCTACTTAACGTCGCCTTAAGATCCCATCCAGTGTTTTGTGTGAACGTCTGAAGCCGTATTGCACCGCACATATCGCACAATATCAGTGCGGCTTCCGGCCTGGCAAATCCACTTCAGACCAAATTTTCACACTAAGACAGATCCTGGAAAAGACCATCGAATTTCAAGTCGATACACACCACTTTGAAGCCGCATACGACAGCATCCATTGCACCGGATTATATATACGATAGCCGAATTCGGGATCCCGAGGAAAATGATTCGGTTGTGTCGTGCAACACTAGGAAATTCGCTATGCGCCGTGCAGTATGGAAATAGAACCTCCGAATTGATTTCTTCAATCTTGTCTTAGAACAGATAGTACGTCAGGCCAAAGCTAACAAGGAAGGTACTATTTTTTCAAAGTCTATTCAACTGCTGGGATATGCGGACGATATCGATATCATCGCACTATCTCATCGTTCCGTAATTGAAGCCTTTACGGCAGTTGAAGAAGATGCGAAACGTGTTGGTCTTAAGATAAATGAGGATAAAACAAAATTTATGCTGTCGACAAAAAATCCATCCGTCGCACACCATCTAGGACAAAACGTCACTATCGACAGCTACAACTTAGAGGTAGTCAAGGAGTTTATTTACCTCGGAGCAAATCTCAACTCCACAAATAACATCTTGGTGGAGATTTGGCGAAGAATAACCCAAGGCAACTGCTGCTACTTCGGTTTGTCAAAACAAAGAGTCAAGATCATGCTCTACAAAGCTCTAATCTTGCCAGTTCTGCTTTATAGAGCCGAAAGCTGAACGATAAGTAAGACAGCAGAACAGGTTCTTGGCTCTTTTGAAAAAAAAATCGTTCGTCAAATAGTTGGTCCTGTCTGCGAGAAAGGCGTATAGAGAAGAAGACATAATCGCAAGCTCTACGAGCCGTACGAGGATGTGGACACAGTCCGGAAGGCAAAAATCCGTCGACTAAATTGGCTCGGCCACATCGTGCGAATGGACAACAGGTGATTGCGGACGTTAGAAAGCTTGGCATCCTCAACTGGAAGCAGTGCGCCCGGGACCAAAATGGTCCATTTTCATTGCAGCGGACACATTATAGTATTAACCAAAATTGTCACATTTCGACCGATGAAATTCCAAGAAAAATTGACAAGAAGCCAATGTATTCTCAAATAGTCATTGTTTGGTGCGATTTTTGGGCTGGAGGAACTATTTTGCCTTTTTTCTTTAAATTTTCTTGCTGTGAATGGCTAACGCTGTAATGAAATGACAAGTAACTTTTTATGGCTTAAGTTGGATGGATATGGATGCGGATGATGTGGTGTCCCAATAAAACACGCCAACAATGACTTTATTCTAGAAAAAGTTTCCGAGACGCATTAACTCGCGAAACAACGATGTCAATTTGCCAGTGAACTTTCACAATTTCAGAAACTTTAACTTCTTTCTTTGGCGATATTTTGAAAAATAAGGTTCGTGCCAATGAGCCCGTAATATTGTCAGAGCTAAAGGACGAGATAGTAAGGCATATTAGTGAAATAGAGAAGCAATTATGCCAGGATATCATCTTAAATTTGAACAAACGTATTGATATATGCCGATAAAGACGTGATGAACATTTAGCCTAATGAAATTGATTCTCAAATAGATTTTGATTGTTTTTCCTTGACAGATCAAGAAGTTTAAGATGGCTTAGCTCATCTTGATTTAAACAAAAATGATGCTGGAATGGATTCGATTCCTCCCCTCTTACTATCTAAGTGTGCTGTTTAGCTCTTTAAAGTTTTAAAAATAATTTTCAATAAATCACTTCAGACTGGTATTTTCCTTCAAAAAGTGACCTTAGACATTTAATTAACAGTTACAGATCAGTATCGAAACTTTCGGCTACATCAAAATTATTTGAAAAATTGGTATACGATAGGCTTAACTTTGTAGTTAAAGTAATTATTTCTTCAAGGCAGCATGGATTTTGCAGTGGTCGGTCCACTACAACTAATTTGTGTCTTTTTACAAATGCAGGTGGATGTCTTGTACACAGACTTCGTAAAAGCTTTCGATAGAGTTCATCATAAGCTTCTTATTCAAGAATTTGAGAGAATAGGTTTCAAGTTTCGTTTTCTTATTTGTTGAATCGGAAACAGGTTGTAAAAGTTGGAAATGATCAATCCATTTTTATTGATGTATTGTCGGGTCTTCCTCAGGGTAGTCATTTGGGACCCTTTCTTTTCAATCTTTTCGTAAATAACATTTCTGACCTTTTAGAGTATGGGGATTGTCTAATGTTTGCAGATGATTTAAAACTATACTTTCCACTATCTACAATTGAAGATTGTCTGAACTTTCAAAAAGACACAGATAAATGTAAATATAATCATCTTGATTTAAATATCCTCAAAAGTAAGATTTTTACACATTTTCGTTTAACACCAAGAATTCTATATAGTTACAGTCCTGGTAACGAAATTCTATCGACTGTTGGTGAAACTAAGGATCTTGCCGTTATTTTTGATACGAAGTAATCTTTCTCATCACATATTAATTTCCTCATATCCAAGGCTAATTCGCTTCTAGGTTTCTTAAAGGGAAACGCTGTAGTTTTTAACGATAGTTATACTTTAAAAGCTATTTATACTTCTTTGAGCATGCCTTCTTTGAAATACTGCTGCGTTATATGGTCTCCTTTTTATGAAAACCCTTCTAATAGGATCGAAAATTTTCAAAGAAGGTTAACCGTCATATAAATCTGTGTAGGTAGGTGCGCATTGATAGATCTTAAATCTTTAAAAAGCCGTCAAAAAACATTATGTACACTTTTTGTTAAAGACGTAGTTGTTTTACTGAATCTTATGCCTTTTTTATGTTCCTGAGAGAAATCTTAAAAACAGAGACGTTCTCTTTCGTGCTCCCATTCACAGGACAAACTATGGCTTAAATGAATCTGTAACCCGTTTTCCTTATCACTTTATAATTCAATTAATGTTGAAGCCGACCTTCAAATATATAGAAATACTTTTAGGAATAATGTTTCGAGAATTTTTAATAATAACTAATAAATGTAATATAGGTATAACAACATTGTTAAATGTAACCAAAAGATAAATATCCATATATCTCGTAATTGTCTTCGAACAATAAGTCCCATTAAATAAGAGAAATCACAATTATGAAGAAACCATAAGAAGAAACTTATATTAAGAAATTTTCCGCCTTCAATAAACGGGTCCTTGTGGTACAGAAAATATGCACAAATGATTTTGCCTTTCTGAAACCATGCATACGAACAGGACATGGACATCTCTGTCTTATAAACTTATCCAATTCGGATACCTTGAAAAATTCCCTTAGTAATGAAAAATTAGAAAACGAAAAGAAATCTTGCCAATATGTTGAATAGTATGATAGTAGCAGTGTTGTCAAAAGCAGTGATAACTTTCTGAATCGCATGCCCACTTCATAACAAAACAAAACAAAAATTATTTGAATTTTCTTTAATATATTTGAAAATCTTTAAAACAAATAACAAAGAGGAAAAGTTCCAAATAAAATCGAAAAATTCAAACCTAAACAGAAAAAAAAAAAACTGATTACGAGATCACGAAAAATTATTTGTTTTTAAAAAAAAATGTTTTTTTTTTTTAACAATTACTCTAAATAGTCTTTTTTTACATTTTACAATTTTTAACTACAACACGGCTGTCTTCCTCTTTGGTTTTGGTATTTATTTTCTTAAATATTGCACACGATATTTTCTTCTTTTTTTTTTTTTTTGGTTTTAATATATGTTTTTTGTTTTTTTGTTTTTTTTGTTAAACTTAAAATTTACAATAACAATATTACAAAGTTTTGGTTTCTTTTGAACTTAGGTACCTAGTTATGCATACTCATTTTAAAAATAACGAATATTTACCGAAGATTCAATAACAATACGCAAATGAAAGGATTTCTTTTAAATTAAAAAACAAAAATAAGTCAATCTACGAGTACATTCTCGTTTTTGAATTTTTGTAAATTTATTCGATTTAATTTAAAGATTTGTTTTCTTTTTTTAATTTTTTTATCATTGAAAATTTGAACATTAAATGCACTATATAATTTTTTTTGTAATTTGAAATTTTTTGTTACTTTTTTGGATTCTTATTTTCTTACGCTTATATAGTTTTATATGTTTTTGTTTTTTTTTGTTTTTCTAAATTGCATTTCATTGAAATTAAACAAATAGTAGATAAATATTTGTTTTCTTATTTTTTTATTATAAATATATAATTTGAATTTAATTTGTTATTTTTTGAATAATTCATCTCTTTTCTTTCTTGATTCGTGATTTAGTTTGTTTTTAGCTGTTAATGTTAATTTATTATTTTAAATGTTCTTTTTCTAAGTCTCAAAGCTGTTTTTTTTTTTTGTTTTCTTTTGATAATTTATTTAAAATTGAGTTTTTTGTTAATTTAAAAAAAAAAAATCGATTACATGGTTTAATTTATTTTATATACAATAAATATATTTTACCCTTTCGATTTTGCAAGTTTTTTGTTTATTTTTTCATTTATTATTAAATTTTTATTTTTAGCGCAACTAACAAAACTTACAACTAGAAGATTTTTTTTTGTTTTGTTTTTTTTTTTTTTAATTTTTGGCATTGATCTTTTACAAACTGAAGGGTACTTATACTCTGTTCTTTTAAAAGACAGCTCGAAAGAATGATTAATCGATGGAATAAGTAAAGTTTAGTTAAATACAAAATTAGTTTTTGTTTAAAAAAAAAATCGAATGCGTTTAAGAATTAGCAACTACTTTATCTCTGACCTTTGTATCAACTTAGCTTTTTCATTGTTTTTTTTTTTATTTTTTTTTGTTAAATTTCCTTAATTTTTCATAAAATTTTCTTTTGCAAATTTTGGAAAAAAAGTCAATTTTCTTTTTTCTTTTTTTTTTTGTAAGTATTCAATTTTATTACAAAAAAAAAAACTTGTAAGCCAATTTTTTTTTTTTTTTGAGGTTGGGGGGGTGTTTGGGTTTTATTCCAATTTTGAGTAGTCATTAGTTGGGGGAGGCTTTCAGTTAGGGTAATTAAAAGGTAAAATCTAACGACTCTAGTCATCTGGGTCCAACCCGATTAGTTCAGCTTGCAAACGGCCCTTAGTCTTACAGCATATTGTTAAGCAAAATACTCTCAATGCGATACGGAATTGCGGCGACATCCCAGTCATGATGATGATCTTCCAAAAAGAATTCAATACACCAATCCAGACGAGACCGAAATTCAAAAGAGTATTTTGGATAACTTGACCGGTTACCACCTCGTATATGCGAACCGATATTAGCGGTAACCATGATATCCAGAATGCAAACACTAATGCGAATGACATCATATGACTAGGATTCGATAAATTTTCAGCTAAAGCGGTTGCGTATTCTTTATCGTGTATTGGCTCACCGGAACGTAATTTACGCATCATAACGAATATATAACCATAATTGTGTACAATTGATATAACACTAGGACCTAAAATTAATATCGCGAGTGTGGCACTATAGGCAGCCATATTGCCCCAATCGAGCATACAAATGTAAGAGTCGCGATGGAATATTGGTGTATTGTAGCCAAGTATTGGCGGACAACATAACAATGCTGCTGATATCCAGGTAAATGCCATCCAGCATTGACATCTAAATGTAAAAATAAAACAAAACAACAATATTTATTATTTAATTTCACTTTTTTTTCTCTCATTCAATTGTAGAAATTGTTTAAAAAAAAATAAAAAAAGAATTTCTGTCAAATTAAAAATCCCAAATTGGATTTTCATTTAAAAGTTTACCTTAATACATAGATACTCGTACCTTTTTTAAAATGAGAATGCCTCAATAACTTTAGATTGTAGTAACTTATTTTGGAAATCATAGGTAATATAGTAGATGTGCCACATTGTTCTCATGATCTCTATGATGTGAACTTACGAATACCATCTTTGATAGATGTTTATAGTACGAGGGCGGGTCAATAAGTCCGTGACTTTTGGATTAAAACACAGATTTTTTGATAAAAAAATAATTTTATTTTTCAACGTAGTCTCCCTTGAGCTCTATACACTTTGTCCAACGCTTCTCCAATTTTTTTATCCCTTTCAAAAAAAATGATTTGTCGAGGTCCTCAAAATAGGCCTTTGTTTGCGAGATGACTTCATCATTGGAGTCAAATCTTTTTCCACCAAGCCATTTCTTCAGGTTTGGGAACAAGTAGTCGCTCGGAGCCAAATCTGGAGAATAGGGTGGATGAGGGAGCAATTCATAGCCCAATTCATGAATTTTTGCCATGGCAACTGCACATGTGTGCACCCTTGCATTGTCTTGGTGGAAAAGAACTTTTTTCTTGGCCAAATGAGGTCGTTTTTTTTTCAAATCGTCATTGAACCGGTCCAATAAGTTGGCATAATATTCCCCATTGATTGTTCTTCCCTTTTGAAGGTAGTCAATGTGGATTATCCCGCGTGCATCCCAAAAAACAGTCGCCATAACTTTATTGGCTGACAAACCCACCTTGACCTTCTTTGGCGCCGATTCACCCTTAGAAACCCACTGTTTTGACTGTTGTTTGTTCTCTGGTGTGTTGTGATGGATCCATGTTTCGTCCACGGTTACAAAACGGTGCAAAAACTCCTCCATATTGCGATTAAACAACGCCAAACCTTCCTGTGAAGTTGTTACACGATTGCGTTTGTGGTCGACTGTGAGCAAACGCGGCACCCATCTTGCGGAAAGCTTTCTCATGCCCAAGTGATCATTCAAAATTGAAACCACTGAGCCATGCGAGATCCCTACGGCTTCCACAATCTCTCGCACTTTCAATCTTTGGTCGGCCAACACCATATCGTGAATTTTTTCGATTGTTTCGGGTGTAGAGACCTCAACTGGGCGTCCAGGACGTTCGACATCTTCAGTGCTTGTACGGCCACAACGAAATTCAGTAAACCACTTTTTTACCATTGAAATCGATGGTGCAGAGTCCCCATAGTATTTATCAAGCTTAGCCTTGGTCTCGGTAATGGTTTTTTTTTCGCAAGAAATAATGCTTAATAAGCACACGAAATTCACTTTTTTCCATTTTTTCCTCAAATTAGTGAGTAGTCTGATAAAAATAGCTGTCAAACACAAACTAACTGACGCAGCAAGTTTAAATTTTGACAGGAGTCAACTGACAGATGCCTGTTGACAGGAGCAGTGTTGCTGTTTCAGTAAAGAGGTCAGAAATTCAAAAAGGCACGGACTTATTGACCCGCCCTCGTAAGTTGTGTTCCTGATTATCTACCCTTCAAGAAAGGTGTACGCTGAACTGAGTTATTTATTTATTTAAAAAAAGTCATTCCAAAATGCGAACTTGAAATTGCAACTAAGCCAGTGAAATGTCAGAAGTGAAGCGAATACTGCAGTTGGACTATACGTAAGTTAGTAAGTCATAACTGCGATCAATCGATTTCCGCGGAGTTCTAAAGAGCTGTGCACTATGGCGTAGTTTGCGAGAATACTCTTCTGAAGGTTCGTCTAAGATCGTATTGACTCAAGAGCTAAAGCTAAATGAACATCGTTCACTTTAAGCTTTCTATGATTGGGGTCTGGGCACAGTTTTGGTTAAATGCTTTTGTAAATAAGCAAAACTGACAACTGACTCATTTTATTAAGTGAATAAGAATAAGAAAAAGATGACTGTTTGTTATGGTTTATCGGTATCAGTCAACGTTGACTTTATTGTTCGACGTTTATTTAAATTGTTTGGTACTGAAATGGCACACTTTATGGAAGTGTGGTTACAACAAGAGGGTGCCATTTTCCAGGCTTAGCGTGACCTATTAAAGACGAAGTTCGGTCATTGTCGTACAGCCAGAAATGACCCAATCAATTGGCAGTCTCACTTGTAAGATTTGAACCTTTAGACTCTTTTCTTTGAGTCTATTCGAACAGGACAGAAAAGTTGGATGACAAACATCTGGCCGAATTCTGCAAAAATGTTAAAGAAAGCAGGGATCTAGGGCATCCTCTCATGCATACGTATGAAAGTTTTGTCATTTTGTTGAGGCAACGCGTTTGAATATTAATTCGTAAAAATGGTAAGGATTAAATTTAGAAATAGTATATGAGTTCTGGAGTTTAAGAGGAGAAGGAAATTGCCTTTTTCGTTTGTTCATCTTCAGAAAATTGTCAAAGTTCTAAATTTACTCAATATGCAGTTCGAGGAAGAGACAACCGTGGCTGAATTGCGGTCTTTATACGACCAGTAATTCGTCAAGTCAATTGACTGCTACCAACCGATGTCCAGATGACTCTTGAATACCAGATAATGAATTACCGCCGACAACACCTAAAACCAAAAATCCACAACGTCGCCACTGAGCTGGGTAAGTTGCACAAAGAAATCGATTTCCTTCGGAAACGAAAGAAGCTGCAAGGGTTGAAAGTTTGACATAGTCGAGGCCAAAAAGTTGTATTTTTCGGGGCCACGAACGACGTTCGGAGGTGGTTTGACAATAATTTGGGAGAATTTCATAAGGAGCAATATTCGTTGAAGAAACGAATGGGAAACCCAACAACGGTAACTGAGAATGATGTAATCGAGTGCACAATTGAGAGTTTGAACGGCCACAAGTTTGGAAATGGAGGGAAAATGTTGTTGATTTATCTCTAAGTTTTCTTAAACCAAAGTTGAGGGCTTTGTCCTAATAAAACCTTTACACCATAGCAAAGTTGGTAATCGTTAAAGCCCGCTTTAAAGAAGGGATCATCTTCATCATCAACGGTGCATTCGGACGTATAGTACAATAAAGTAAAATTTGAAAAAGTTTGGTATCATCAGCGTATGAGATAAAGGAGGAGTACTTGATAACCCTTTCAACCTTCATTATAGATAGAATGAAGAGAAGAGGTCCTAGGTGGCTGCCATGTGGGACACCAGACGTGACAAAAAAGATTTGGGAGAAAACCATAATATAAACCATAATCCATTAAAGAGCTGAGGGTACATGAATTCTCGAATATGTTTGCGGCTGGAATGGGGGACTCTTTAGAATATTGAAAGGGTATGAGATAGGAATTGGTTTTACAAAAAATCGAGTGAAGACAATTCTAAGAAGAGACAATTGTTGTAGGAGTCTAGTGAAGTGAAGAGTTATAGAAAAATGAAAGAAGAGGAGGTTGAAAATTATCTATAATTGATGAGATTGGGAAACATTGTAAGAAAAGGCCTAAGACACATAGGTTCAGATGCAACTAACTTCGCATAGACTTGACCGATTTAAAAAGAGACACTCCGTAGTCGAATTGGCATGAAGTGATGGTGGCATTTACAGCCAACTTGGCAGACTAATGAATAATGATACATGATATGTACGATGGAGTTAAAACAAAAGTAAAGTATACAGCAGAATCCGAATGCAGTGTACCAAGTCCAGTGCGTTTAATATCGTGCTAGCAACAGGGCAGCCCTTCAACCAACTCTTGATACGAATCAGTCATTCTAAGAAAAAATATCTGCATTACCGTATTTCCAAAGCAGCAAAGCCATAGTGGCAAAGTGCAAAAATTGTGAATACTTAGGCTCTGTCGTTAAGCACCAGAGAAATTGTGATAAAGTTAAATATGCATCGCAATGTCTGACGATGTAGGAAAAATATAAAACTCCGGAAATAAAAACATTACGAACAGGATCTCATTAAATCTGATCTTATAGAAAATAAGTGCAGCTCGAAAGCAATTTCATAGAGATCTTCGAAGCCTATATTTTTTTAAATAAGGTCATGTCCGTGACTTTGGCCTAAGAAGTTGAATGAGTAAAAGACCCCCTCAAGATACATTAAAAGGATATAAGCCCTTAATTATCTTAGGTTAGCTTCATGACTCGCAAAAAAGAAACATATCCGTCACCTGAGAGGGCTTCGTCATGTAAGCTCCTGTCCAAAGGGTCTTCGATTGTCTGGAACGCCAACTATCTTTCGCAAACAATGGATAGAGACCCCAACTACCTTTGAGTGGGAAGTCGGGGAAGTTAGTCAAAGACCAGGTTAAATGACAGTGGTTTCTCATTTGAAGCCAGCTCCAAATTGACCTGTTGCGCTACTAAAAAAAATGCTCTCAAGAGATTAACTTGTAGAAATATTTGAAGACAAGTAGGAAAAAGATGATGATGAAAAATCTTACATGATGAACAATTTCTGTGTATAATGAAATGTGTACGTGTAGTTAAATTGGGCTTCCCTCTGATATTGTGCAGGAATCGAATAAACAAAGTGAAGCGAGGTGATCGATCGAATGTCTATAAAGTGAAGGGAAAGCTTCCGTCTTCAACTATATAAAAGCCAATACGACACAAGGAATAGCAAAATCAACAATATATAAAATATATGAGAGAGTTTCAGACAGTCGGCGGGGCAATATTATTAAACTGCACTGCAATCAATGTGAGCTTTTCTAAGGTCAGCATATGAAGCGAACCAAAACTAATGGACAATGGTAGACAAATATAGACAAATATTGTTGCACGACGGCGAAAGAGATGCATATTTTGCTCATCGATTCTGAAAAGCCGTTCGAAAGAGTTCTTAGAGATAGACGTTGCTAATTTATTAAATTGTACTCGAGACGTTAAAGCATAAGAATGCAATACAAATGATAACGCTAGACTAGAGTTAAATGGACCAAGATCGAAATTTCAAGGGCTGTTTGAAAAGTTGTCGGCTTGACCAACAAAATATTGAGAATTTGATAACTTTTCTTTATTGTCTTTCTACATATTTTCCTCTTATTTCAATACACTTTTTCCATCTATATTTTCCTCAAAAACTGTTCAGTCTCACTTATAACTTGTTCGTTGGTTGAAAATTTTCATTCAGCAAATTGCTTTTTGAAATTAAGGAAAAGGTAATAGTTTGATGGTGCCAAATCAGGTTCAGTACTCCAAATCGGAGTTCATCGAGCTTAGCGATAGCAATAACTAACTTTTGCGCCGGTGCATTATAAAAGTAAAAAAAAATTTCTTTTTGGCAAAACCCATTTTTTTTTTGCGAATTTTCTCAGCTAATTTATCTAACAGATTAGCATAGTATTGACCTGTAATAGTTTGCCCTCTGCAAGAGGTAATCAATACAAATAATTCCCTTGTAATCCCAAAACACAGACGGCATCACTTTTCCGGCCGATGCACATGTCTTGGCTTTCTTCGGCGGAGGAGAAGCGCAGTGTATCCATTGTTTTGATTGTTCTTTTATTTCAGAAGTACGAGTATAGTGGTCAGTCCAGGTTTCATCAGTGGTTATAAATCTTTTCAAAAAATTGCTTGTAGTCCTTCAAAAAAACGCCAGATTCTCTCTGTAAATTTCAAACCAATTGAATTTCCAATCCTATTTTGTTACTTAGAATATGGAACACCCGCTCAGTTAAGATCCCTATAGCATCACTTATTTTCAGAAGTTTTTTATCTCCGATCTTCTAATACCATTTTATAGATTTTATCGATGTTTTCTGAACAGGTGGATGTTGACGGCCTACCGCTCCTCGGATCATCTTCGACGCTGTCTTTGCCATGTTTAAACAAAGCTGCCCACATTTTACCGTCAAATACGAAGGCGCAGATTCCTCCAATGTGTTATCAAAGTTCTCCTTCATTTGACTTGGTGTCATATTCTTTTTTTGACAAAATATTTAATCACGCTTCTGATTTCAGTTTTCTTCATTTTTTTTTTTAGATACGAGTAGTAGCAGATTCGTTCAAACAAAAAATCGTAATGCAACCAACTGTGGTGAAACTTGACATACAACTAGCTAAAATATTAAGTAATTAAACGAATTGTCATCCAATCTAGGTTAGGCCGAGAAATTTCAAAACAGCCCTCTTAAGGTTGGAGTAAATACGAGTAGACCCAAAATTGTTTGTTATACACGACTCTAACGTGTCATGCAAGCAAATGACAGATATGACAAGTGAAAGTTTTATGATCTGAAGGTATGTGTTTCTGCAGAAGTGTTTGTATTAAGAAACCGATGGACTGAGTCAGTTAGCTGGTACTGTCATATTACATGCAAATAATTGGTTATCGATTCTGAAGCTCCAGCCAAGGCTTGAAGAAGGGGTCGAATAAAAAAACAAACGGCCTTTCTGTTGAATAAGAAGTCCATATCCCACTTTAGAGTATCAGGCTTTCAAGTATGCTAGAATTCTTGGGAAACCCTTTACTACCGCCTACGAGAGAAACTCGTAGACCTCACAAAATGATAAAGTAAAAATTACAATTGTTATAAAGATCGCGTAATTTTGCTATTAAACATCTATTGTAGGTTTGATGGTTTTAAAATTTATCATATTTAAAAGCTCATTCACGAACATTCACTCATTAATTTATTATTATTATTGTTTCCTTAAATATAGGTATAATAATTTTCTCGTCATCAAAAGCATTTCAATAGCAAACTTATCTCTGTGTTTACCACCTAAAGATAAAGGGATCACCACTCTCCTTGGCAGCATCAGTAAAATTAAAAAGAAAAATAAGAAATTCCAAAAAAGAAAAACCGAAAAATAATAATAATAAAAGCGAAGAAGAATAAGAAGAAGAAGAAGAAGAAGAAGAAAAAAATAGGAAGAACAAAGTGCATAGACCCTTGAATTAGGCCTCCAACAACTCACCTTGTTTTCGTTTGCACCGTCTCATATCGGAGAGGTTTTCTTACAGCTAAATATCTATCGACCGATATCCACATAAACGTATATACTGATACCGCCCAGAGCGTCACTTCTAGATAGCCGGTGAATCGGCATAAAATATCTCCATACATCCATTCCCCTAACAGTGCTGGATACACTGAAAAGGGCACTATCATCAGGCCGCATAGTAAATCCGCTACGGCTAACGATAGTAGATAATAATTGATGACCTCTGTGGGACCTGCAATTAAACCGTATCATCAATTTGTTTGTTTGTCTTTCATTCAACACACACACACACACACACACACACACATACATACACTTCTCAGGTGATTGTGTGTCTTTTAAAACGTCACTTACCCTTAAAATTAGCATACGTTGCTATGATAACTAAATTTGAAAATACTATTGCTATGCCTAGGATGCATATTAATGCTGCTTGCGTTAAAGCCTCCAGTTTTGAGTCGTCCTGCAGGTAACTCATACCCTGCATCGTAACTCCTTTTTTATACCAACCAACCATAAAAACAACAGATAGAGATTAAAACAAAAAAAAAAAATAATGTTAGTTTCAACTCAAAGATTGGAATGCTTTGATATGCCAAGAACAGCATGCTAACCAGACTGGCATGTCCTGTCTCAACACTCACCTTACATCCGGTCATGACGCTTTTGTTATTAATGTTTCTGCCACTCCGTCCACCTTCAATTGTGAAGCACCATGGTATAGCCGTGCATGGGAGATATACTGATAGGATAGTCGTCCTGTTAGTTAATACAAGTACTCCTGCTCGTCCTAGTCCTCGGTAGCTCGTTGGTGTTTATACGAATATGTGTCGATGGCAAGGACGTAGTTTTGCTTGTATCGCGAATGTCAAAGGTCCTGATGGCAACTGCTGGATTAAAGCCAAAATCACAAATTGCAGTCTGCAGGTCTAAAAGTTTACAAATTCACAGTCTACAGTGCAAGGTTGACCTGACGTGTGTATTTTAAGTCCTTTCCGTTTCTTTTTTCTTCTTCTTTTTGTATTATGTCTGTTTACCAATTTATCCTTGTTATGGGGTCATAGGTTAAGGATACAAATTTTATCCTTGTCCTTATTGAATGTGCCTGCCTGTGTAGGTGTAGGTGATTAATTGATTGTGTTTGTTGCTTTGTTTCTTTATGTGTCTGTTAAAAGCTCGATTTTTTTCGTTATATTTCCTCAAAAATACGTCTCAAGGACTTTTCACAACACGATTTGAGAGAGAAAGGGAGGATTCCTTATTTTTTTAAAAATTGCATTTGTTTATATATTATATGTGTGTGCTTGTTGAGGGAGAACAGGAATTGTTTACTATTTTATATGTTGGAATTTACGTTTTTTTTTTTTTTAATTTTAATTTAACACCTTAAATTATTTACTTATTTGTTTTTCTAAATTTCAAAATTCTAATGGAAGATTTAAGATTATATATGTATGTTCCTTTGCTCTTAAGGTTTAAATACAATATTCCTATGCAATAATTCTGATTTTTTTTTTATTTAATGTTTAACTTTTTATTTAATTAATTTTCTTTTTCTGTATGTGTGTGTGTCTAATACAATCTTTTCTAAGGCCTCGAATGTTATTTTATTTTATTTTTTATTTTTCTATTTTTAGGAGTTCTGTGAAGGTGTTCCTTTAGCGTAGGATGTATTCTTACGTTGGTAAGAGGAAGTTGTTACTAAAAGTCAAGTGTTTGTTATAAGGAAAGGACATGAGTTTATAGTTAGAGTACTTTGTTTTTGTTTTTCTATTTTGTAAAATTTTTATTTTGCTATCCTTTGCACATTGCGCATTTATTGGATTGATTGAATTGTCATCAGCGTCTGAAAAGAGATGAAAATTTCAAATTGCACTTAAAAATTTTGGATTAGAGACATAATTACAATTTAAATTATAAATAAAACTTTTTATCTTTTGGAGCACTAGCACAAATAACAGTGCAATTACTCTCTTTTACATTTGCTTCTAAGTTGTATTTTAGAAGGAGAAAAATTACTTGATAAAGTGCCTGCAAGTTTAGCAGTACTCTTAATTACGATATTCTACCTGTAAAGCGAGTAGTGTAGATTCAGTATGAGGCAGTTTAAATCGATGAGAATAAACAGAGTTTTGGTCGGAGTGGGGAATTTGATGACTTATCCCGGGAAACCGAAAATGCTAAGCAAGCCCTAGGAACGGTACACTTTAAAATACCATCGTACTCAAGGGGCAGTTGAAGATAAGATGAAAACATATGTGATGCAAACATACTCGTACGTAGAGGCAAATGTTACCGAAGACGCTCAAAATTTCCGGTACATAAATAAAATGATGCAAGGCTGCAATTCCACCGGACGGAAACCGGATAAATCAGTCAAACACTTGAAAAAACACAATACCAGCGATTCCTTCACACATCTAATCTGAGCTTTCTAATATTCTAGCTTAGATATGTAAAGAAGCTTCTTTATACCATAGGGACTCCACACTGAGGAGATGAACTTTAGGTTTAGATCTTTGTATCTTTGTAGTACTCACGTCCATATCTGTACCTTGGAATTTTCGGCATTAGATTTTTCGAGCACCTCCGTTCTCTGAGAATCGACGTCTCTTTAAATCGGACCCGTGTTGTCCATCCTTTCAATATGGCCCGGACATCTAAGGTGATGGAACCGGAGACATCTTTCGAAGCCGTACAGCGTGCTGTCATATGGTGAGTGTTGATCTTTCCTAAGATTAGCCGAAGTACGAATATTTTTTTAGTGCGTAAAACCGCACTGGAATGGATCAAATAGTTTATTCGTATCCTTTTCCCACTCGGCCCTAGAGAATAGTAATGAAGTCGATGTAATCGCAACAGATTTTGGCAAGGCCTTCGATAAAATCTCACATCGACTAATACTTTTCAAATATTTTGTTCTCGGCTTTGAACCCATACTGTTAAAATGAATATTCTCCTACCAGAAAAACCATTTTTACAGTGTTCGTTTTAGGTCAGTCAATCTGGCAGCATTTTTGGCCACTTCTGGAGTTCCACAAGGCAGCCATATAGGTCGTATTCTTTTTTTTAAACCATAAACGATATCAATAGGATCATCAAATACTCGTCTGTCTCCCTTTATGCCGACGACATTGATAGTTTTTCGATCTGGGGCCTCACAAATTTAGAACTTAAAATTGTCAAAAGCCAGTCCATCACCTTTTCGCATAAGCGGCACCAATCTCCTCATCGACTCTACTTTCTCAACAACCAAACCATCTCCTCCGTCCAATCCCTACGCGATCATGATATTTTATGTGATAGGAAGCTCAACTTCCGCTTACATATGGATGAGATAATCCTTTAAGCCAACTCGGTTTAGTAAAACAGTGGTCCAGAGAATTCACCAACCCTCTTAGAGTAGAGTCAGCCAAGTGTGGTCCTCATATAATTGTGCTCTTTTAGGTATGCCCTGAAACGAATCATTTATTCTACCCCCCTATCAAAACTGCCTCAACTTTGTTAACTTGAAAACCATTGAGGAACGCAAAGATGCAGTCGACTTTCTCTTCATTCACCGACTCCTTTTAGGTCACGTTGATTGCGCGTTCCTTCTCAACTCTATCTTCCTCAACACTAACCCCCCTTGTAATTTACGTACCCCTCGTCTCTTTTATTTACCAATACACAACACCTCTTTTGGCAAACGAACCAATCTCCCGTATGCTACGAAAGATCAATTCAAACCTTATTGCCTTTGACTTTAATCGCACCACTCCCTGTCACAAATCCGTCTCCTTCCACTTCCACTTACACACAAATTCTCTGTCGTTTTCGCCAAGGTTAAATTGTTCATTCTGCCAAAAATAGATATTTTACCCATCATCGCCCTGTAGCCCTGTAGTCCTGGCATGTTCATTTCATTTTCGAATGTCATTCCTCTAGTAACACCTCTCAATTTGCTCAATCGACTGTATCTACGATACCGACATTCGTACCCTAGCTGCAACAAGTCAATGGCTATTTGGAAAGTGGTTAACATCAAATTCTAAAGGAGTGATGAAATATAGAAATCATCTACTGGGTTCTAAAGGGACATCCACATGGCTGCGTTTTCTGATGACCACCTAAAAAAGGAGTTCTTCACCCAGTCTTGCATTAAGAACTTCTAACACAACTTTGATTTTATAACTAGGACACTGAGATGTATAGTCTAGGAGGTCACTGAATTCGTCTCAACGGATGCGGTCATACTTATTTTCTGTAGGTAGGCAAATCAGGTCTTGATCAGGTCATTGTCTTCCTTTTTTGTAATAGTCGCCGTAGTAGATGTAGCTGATTTTTGCCCGGCCGATCCCAACACACTTCTTAGATAGCAGTTATATCTGCTTACTGGCAGTCAAAAGTCTTCACAAGTCGTCCATAATATATCTATCGGTGTTCGAGGCTATTGACTGAATTTTTCATATAAATATTGAGGCTGTTTGGTGGTTAAGATCTTGTGCAAATACTTGACTACACAAAAGTCTAGATACTTGTCTAGTGAGCGACCAAGAATATTTTTGGCGTAGGCGGAAACATAGTTTAAACGCTTAAGTCCATAAGATAACACTTGCAACAAAAAACTTCACAACTATAAGATATAAGTGGAACAAGTAGCGTCTTTGTCAACATTTGTCTAGTGTTCAATGGCGTATAGCTCCGCGACAGGGAAAGATTTCTGGGGCATCCATAAATTTTCCCGATTACCGTTCGAATATTCCAATGCAAAGTTGTATTCAACCAAACGCCTAAGTTTTTTACTTTATCGACAAAATCTAATTGCGAGTCCCCAAGATATATGTTAGGGAAGCATGTGGTGTTCAGATTATTTCTGCTTATGACTAGGCATTTGGTTTTATTTGGATTAAGCAATAGGAAATTTTCTTCAGGCCAGGTGAGATCTTTTCTCAAATCTTTATTGTGTTTGTAGGCCGCATCCTCAACCAAACCGAGGTCTCTACTAACATACAGCTGCGTACATGTGCACCGATGAATTTTGAACGACTGTTGGAAGGTCGTTTGTAAAGATTGTGAAGAGTAGTGGACCCAAAATAGATCCTTGGGGGACACCCGCTGAAGTTGCAGCAAAAGTAGATTGGCAGTTGCTTAAGAAAACAGCTTGCTTGCGACCCGAGAGGTACATAAGAACGAATAAGGTTCGTCGCGGAAGAAGAGAATCCAAAAGCCGTGCAAAGTTTATTAACGAGAAGTCCGTGATTAACTGTGTCAAATGCCTTGGAGAAGTCTAGAAGCATCAGAAAAGTGAAATGGTCATTATCACTCGCTACCTGTGTATCATCCGCTACCTTTAGTAATGCTGAAGTGCAGCTGTGGTATTGCCTAAGCCCAGATTAATGCAGACAGAGCAGGTTGTTACGTTGCAGATGAGCTGACATTTGAAAGTGAATAGACTTTTCGAAAGATCGATGTGACTTTTAGGTCTGTAAACAACACCGAGTAAACATTTTTTCCTTTCGCTCGAAAGCTCAATGAAACAATAATCAAACAGGCTGGCGGGAGGTGAGGTAGAGATAAATTTTACGGTCAATGTCAATGTGATGCGCACATAAATTGCTACCCCCCCACCTGTTCGGTTTTTTCTATCGCTGCGGAAGATGTTGTATCCAGCCGCGGCGTATACATTATCTGGAATATTCGGGTCAAACCATGTTTCGGAAACGCAGAATACATACATCAACATCTGAACCAACAAACAGACTTCTTAATTTATCAATTTTCCCGGCCAAACTTGAGCATTGATATGGCATACTTTTAGGCCAACATGTTGTGCACACAAGATGTTTATAAGCACACGCTGCTTATCATACGCACCATTGCCACTGGAAGAGACATTTCTAACATCTCCCATCAGTGAAAATTAGAAAATTATGTACCCAATGTAAGAAAGCACGAACCGCAGAACAAATGGTAAAACTCAAATTGCTAACAGTCATAAGATACAAATACAGAAAATACTTACAAGTTAACATATTAGAAGTAAAGATGAGAAATCAAAAAGAAGTTTATGTAGCATCATACGTAACGGCAGCAGCAAGAGAATCCAAGCGTTGAATACTGTCGACCAAAAAAGCTCGTCCATTAGGTGTTTGACGTGCATACACTCGTCCGCCCCGCGTAAAAATAGAAAACAGCTGTTTTAGCTTCTTCAGTTCGTGAGCTTTCCGAAAAATGACAACATTCTGCGCAGTGAGGCTTTCGTTGACAGAGATCAGCTTGTCAGATTCGAGTCCAAGTTGATGTAAACAAATGCGCTTTTTGGTTTTCCGATATGAGGCATTGGCAGAACGAAGTACGCTGATTTTATGATAGCGGAATTGCCCGAGATTCCTTTAGGTTTTGTTCTAAAGATTTCTTTCGGCACAGGCGTACATTCAATGGCTGTGCAAAGTCGGCTGAACATACTTTTGAGGTCTTCACCAGCGCTCATTGGTACACCATGAAGAATAGCGTCACTGCACAGTTTGTCGCGCTCCATGGAATCGATCTTATTTTGTAGGGTTGAGATTTCATTAGTTAGTTCGGAGCACAAGACCGACTCAGAGGTTTGCTCGAGGACTTCAATTCGCACGGTCAACGCAGAGATACAGTCTGCTTGATAACATCATACACGGCAAAAATTAAAGAAGAACTTATAATAATAAAAAGAAAATAAATTGTACTGGTTTATTTTGTTTATTTACTTGAATGCTTTTCAATTAATATGTTGTCCACTCTCCTCCATTATCAATAATTGCTTGGAGTCTTCGAGGCATGCTTTCTACTAATCTTATAGCATAATCCTGAGACAAAAATCTCCATAAAACTCCTGTTTTTCGTGATAATTGTTTAACCGGCGAGATCTTCTTTCCTTGGAGCTTTAGCTTCATGAATGCCCAAACATTTTCAATGGGATTTCCATCCGGCGACTGTGATGGCCAATCTAAAACATCGACGTCATTTTCTTGTTTCCACGCACTGCACAAACGACTGCGATGTTTCGGGGCATCATCTTCTTGCAGTGACCAATTCTCATTCCTTCTTTTTATCCGAAGAAATAACGTTGTTCCGATCTCTGTCCAAATTCTCCTTGGCCCGACTGAGTCGTTTTTCTACGTGTTTTTTTGACAGTAGTGGTTTCTTTATTGTGCTTCGAAAATTTACATTATTGACTAGTAAACGTCTTCGTATCGTATCACAACACACATTTAGACCCCTTTTACGTAAAATCCCTTGTCCTCCACGTAACGACAGAAGAGGATTTTTTTCAAACACGCGTAGAATCATTTTGTCCAGCTTTTTTGTTGTTTTTGGCGTAGACCCACGATCCGGCAAATCATCCACATTTTTAACTTGGGAATAACGGTGCACCCACTTGCTAACAAATGCTTTTGACTTTTTCATGTATTTAGCAGCTGCTCCGTATGACATTTTCGGTCCTTTTGGATGCGTGCATAAGAATACTGCTTCATAACGTGATGCAAACGCGACCCTCATTTTAAAATACTTCCGTCTCTGACAAAAATTGAACACTCTTTAAATTTTTTTATTCAAAGCATCTTAGCAGAAGTATTTTTTATCTGCTAATGCAAATGCCACTTCCAAACCGGTTTTCATAAACGAGTTTTGCCGTATACGATCTTATCAAATGGACTGTAGATTTGTTGACATCGAAGCACAATGTGTTATGCATGTCTTTCAATGAAGATTTCAATTCGGAGTTGAAATCTACAAGTTTTTCCATGAGCCGCATCTCAAATGTTTTGCCGGGTTTGTCATCTTTTGTAGTGTTTGGTGTGTTTGGGGCTTACTTTTTGTCAAAAATCTTGTCTCTGGTCTATGTGGCAGTTCTGTCATTTTGGTTAACAATTAGCGCACAAAGAAGCAACGGTTGATGAAGTAAGACCGACAAAGTTTGTGTAAAAAAAAAACGATCGCGAGTTATGATGAAAACTGATTTAGTTCTTGAAAACACTGTTTTGTTGTATGTGTTAAGACTTTCTTTGGAAAAATTCGTAGTTTATTAACAGAACAAACTTGAAAACAATTGCTGCGACAAAATGATGTGTTTTTTCCACTAACTGTCATGGCACAGGGAGGTCCCAGAGCTGCTCGATGAAATTTTTTTTTCGTTACAGCATGGCTCGTTAGGTACCTAAGCTAAGTTTGCTGACGTTAATACCAATTCGAAGGCAAATTTTAAGTGCAAAAGTCCTACTCCTTAGAACTTTGGTCGACAGCTGTGCTAAAAAATTTTACTCAGGATTTTTCAAAGTTGTTCTTTGCATTTGACGGATGGAGCCTGCTTGACAAACCGCAAGTTAAACATTCCCAAGTGAAAATTTATTCATCGGAGATTTTCCCCATCGTAAATACCAAAGCGTCTCGATAACTGGAAAATGTTTGTCACGCGAAAAAAAATCAAAATTTCCGTGTTTAAGTATCCTCATAGTTAAATCTCTAATTAGCCAGACAAATAATTTAACATAAACGAAGTTTCGTCCCACTTTAAATTAATTGAAAACTCATGTCCCATCGATTATTTCTTCAAAGTTATTAACTACCTTCTGCAGACAGGGAGGGCGCCTACGACAATATTTCAAAAGTAAATCACGTTCCGTCCGTTCCTCGCCAACCCTCAAGGCTCAGGCTTGTCCTCAATTAATCACAACAAATAGGTCGTTCGATGTATACATAGATATACACTCCATGTCTCATAATTAATAATTAATAAGCACTTAATAATTTCCAGAATATTCAATTAAAGAAGTAACAACGTCACGAAACAACAACACGAGTCTGATACAACACCTGATTGAGCAAATCGGTTGACCCTCGGCTAAGATACAAATTTTTTTCTGCATCTTTTATCGGTTATCGGTTATCGGTTATAGTTTATCCGTATCGTCATCGAAAATTTAACTAGGGAAGAAAATTGCAAACCTGAATATACCATATATGGACATGTAAGGAATCGATACCAAGAACGTACATATTGACAATATTCAACAACCAAGGCTAACAACGACAACAACAATACAAACAAACTCGTACATACGAGTATGTAATCTGAGCAGCTCAATTCATAGGTATAGTTCTCTCTGTTCATACACGTCGTTGTAAATTAATTAATTTAGAAGGAACGATGATTGATGACCCATCTATAGTACAGATGTTTTGATTACCTGGCTGCCATGCATTCTCGCTCGCAGTTATCACATTACCACTGCTAGGACTCATCCCCTGTGTTTAGAATGGCATAGCCTCCTTCCAAATACATAAATTGGAGCTGCCATGTTGCCGTGACACAGTTTGGATGCTCACTGTGTTGCTTTGGTATTAGTGTTTGCTTTTAATGTCAGTCCACGTGACAGGTGCTATTCATTGTGATGGCATCATATTTCCTTCCTTGACTATGCATGTCATCCGAGGAATTACTATGAGCCACCACCCACCGCTCAATATTGTGTAACCATTACAACGACGCGATAACTAAGATTAGACAATTCAATCTGGTCCTCAGATAAGGACACTCGTTGAGTCTATTACAAGTCGAACAAGTAGTTTGTTCGATGAGCAGATAAATTTGTTATATCCTCTTGTTTCTGTGTTACTATGTGTGTGTATTCGTATCTGAGTTGTTTTAAATAGACATCCTTGTATCCCATACATGGAATGACACAAAAACTTATTGTATAGATACAGAGATAGACACTAGTGCATATCCTACCGGGGGTTGACAGGGCAAATGGATGGGAGATTGGTTCTTTTTTAAGTATAAATACGGTAAAAGTGGGGATTTAAATCAAAGAAGCTTCCGTGTGTGTTTTAATTTCAATCTCTGTTGGTGGTATACACACGTGGAGGGGTATTACATAAACGGAACGATTGATTTACTTCAGAAGTTCAATATTTAATTCACAGTTCTTTCGGTTTCGACCATCTACTCTCAGAAAACTATTGGGTTTTTTGAAAGTTTTTAAGCAGTTTTAGTGTAAAATATTCAGGAAACCAATTATAAGGGATTCGGTTAAAGGCTGGATCCCATTTAAATGAGAAAGAATTGAATAATATACCTTTGATATACAGCTTGCATGGACAGTGCTGTTTCAAGGTTTTCTAAATTTCTGTGAAGATTTTGGTAGGCAATGTATCCAATTATGATTGCAAACAGTAATCATATAGATTTTAATCTTAACTTTCCGATGGCTAATCTTTTGCTCTTAAAAAGCGAGGGATATTGACACTGAGCCACTCAGATCACCGTCTACTTGAAAGGAGTATTGATTCACTAAACTTTTGCACTCATTTTCACGCCTTTAAGGGGAAACGGGATGATGGATAGCTTGAAGACTTAGAACATTTCTTTTAGCTTCTTAGGATGACATAGCGAAAATTCGATCATAAACAAAAAGTTTTTATGACTCGTATTGTCCACTTGCCACTAGACAATGTACATCTCTTGGACCAATTCTGTGCAGTTAAGGAGTAAAATTCGATTCATTGATTGACAATATGTATCTCTTCTTCTTTACGAACTTATGCATAACGAGTTTCCCATTTTTACTGCATCGCTGCTGCTCCGCTTGTGGAGTTGACTAATGTCGAAGCCGTCACGTCAGAATGTCACTTTTGATAGCAAAGATTTCGAGGTAGTTAGGGAGTTTACCTACCTCGGAGTAAACATGAATTCCACGAATGACACCCTAGTGGAGATCCGACGAAGAATTACCCTAGGAAACCGTAGCTACTTCGGCTTGGCCAAACAATTGGGTTCAAAACTCCTAACTCGAAGGACGAAATTTGTGCTCTAAAAAACCCTTATCCTGCCAGTTCTGCTTTATGGCCGAGAGCTGGACGATAAACAAGAAGGGAGAGCTGATAATGGGTTCCTTCGAAAGAGAAATACTTCGGCGGATTTTTGTCCTGTGTACGAAGAGGACGAATGGAGGACAAGATACAACCGCAAACTCTATGAGCTCTACCAAGATGTGGATGTAGTCCAAAAAGCCAAAACACGTCGACTACATTAGCTCGGCCACATCGAGCGAATGCACAATAATGCTCCAGCTAAGAGGATCTTCGAATCCCATCCCCAAAGTTCGAGAAGACAGGGAAAACCGAATATCCGTTTCAAAGACCAAGCCATCGCGGATGTCGGAAGTGGAAATTTTCTGTCGCAAAAGATTCTTCCTTTCATGTTAACGATTGATTCTAAGTACTTAAAGACAGTGCTTTCGGAAGAACTATTCCGTCTAACATTATATCCGGAACGGGTCGCAACGGATGCGCAAATGGGCACGTCAAATGCTCCGTCTTTGAACGACTTATTTTATTTTCCCATGAATCTAAAGTCTAAAAGATTTAAGGAGGAAAGGGCTAAGTACGCTTCCTTTGTGCACTTCGACATTAACATTTAATGGTTTCGATAGCCATTCGCTGCCGATTCACTCCATCTCCGACCAAAACTCTGATGGAATGCTGTCTTCGATTGAAAAGCCCGAAACTTCCTCCTAGAACAGATCAGCTGTCGGCACGATATCACGTGGAAAATGTTTGTTAAGCAACAGTATTCAAGCCACTGGTCACAAATTTCCTTTTCATGTATTAGTAAGCGACCGTCAGCATTTTTGATGTATTTCGGTGAGGTCATTTCCATCGTTGCCTCTGTGCAACGAGCTTAAAAATATTTGGCACTAAAGTATTGTATGACGTTTGAACTTCTTGTATAGCTTGTTTTCTATCTGCCGATCGTGAGGATATTTGTTCCAACTCCTGGTACACGTTTTCCGCTGCTGCCGATCGAGTTCGAGCCAGGACTTTCTTTGCGATGTTTTTAAGAAGCTTGTATTCAAGAGCCAGTAAAGCTTTTTTGATATCATCGCTCCGATCGCATTTTGTCCACGGTTTGAATGCATTCTTCTTGTCGGCCACAGCTCGTTTGGTTTCGTCATTCCACCACCACGTTTCTTTGCCGACGTGATGGTATCTCGATATAGTCTCCGGAAAGAACTTTGCGATTGTTATGCATTTCTCGTGCATGCTGTTCCACATTTCTTTTGAGCTAAGTGAGTCTGCGACAGCGTTTATATTTCAAAGTGCTTCTCTAGCCAGTGCGATAAATCTTGCGCTTCGTTCCTTCGTTAGATTTTACCACCGGATTTTTGGCTTTCCAAACGATGCTCGTGTTTTCGGTGGTTCAGCTGTGAAAAATTCTGTAATGAGCAGACGGTTTAATGAGCGATTCTCCAAGAACGAGTATTACTTTACAGTCCTTAACACAGTTCTCATCGACATTTTGCAGAGGTGATAGTACATTTGTGCTTCATGGCATCCGCTGCTTTAGGTGATAAGATATCGTTGACGGTTAAGCCGTAGGCCCTACACGCTACAAGGATGTCTTCATACGCCTACGAAGAGCATCTCAGCGATAGGTATATTTCTAAGCAAATTACCGAACTCTGACAGAAATGTATCTTCTTCCGATTGATCGCATCCATTTTGGGGAGCGTACGCGCTAACAATGTTCCACTTTTCATTATGTATGACGAGTTTAACACTCATTAAGTGGTCGCTTATTTTCAAAATACCAACGATATTGCTAAGAAGATCCGCTGCAACAACGATAGCAACACCGTTCCGACCGACAATATGTATCTCATCAGTTCAAATCTAACGATTACCTTGTTTTTCATACAAAATCTGCCAAAAGAGGTTAACGTTCGTTTTATTGATTCCATAAATAAATCAGAAGATTCAAGTGTTTACTGCTCAACGGAATCGGGAAGGAAGCCATCAACTTTAAAGCACTAGCCAAATACCTACAGGAAGGCATGCTTAACTTTAATGTACGGCATTAAGTGAAATGGCAGGAAATTAATCTTAGCCATTAAAACTTGTCACGAAAAATTATTGCCAATAAGCATACGTCATACTGGAGCGCAATAAAAGCACGTGATCCAGGTTGAGTTATTTCTAAAACAACTATCAACACTACTATGACAAGGAAAGTGCTTATGTTATCCATACATTGGTGTTCGCACAATGGACATTTTTCACTGAAGCCCTAGGCATACGAATATTGTGTAATAAATCCCTTTTACTGTAGTTGGTACCAGGAAATAGTTCCGAATGGCATTTCGGTTGAAAACCTCTTTATTCGAATTACGTCTGTCACTCGGACACCATATTCCTACTGCAGCTCTATCATCATCATCATCATTTGTCATAAAGACTTTTCCATGCGCGTTTGATACCCGCAAGTTAATCAAATAAGTATAATTAGATTAGGAGCACTTGTTCCATCGCAACCCCTATAGGGATTTATGTACGAGGCGAATACGTACCTAGTCGGATGTAGAGGACATTTAATAGACGCACTTTAGGATGACAGACTTCAACCCTTACGTAATTACTTTCATTATGGTTATGATTGCACCTTTACCTGTGGCAATTCATGTGCAACAGCTTATGTAATTAAACTCCTTTGAAGGAAAGACATATCCCCACCACACCATGACCATGGAATGGAATGGAAAACCTATAAAAACTTCCACTGAAAGTCGTATTCTATTACTCGCACCAATTGGCAAACCCTCCCTCTGGAATGGTGTAAAGTTTCAAAGACCTAAAGAGGAGTTGAATTGCTTGCTTAAGGTTCTACTAGGAGAGGAACTTTCCTTTACTATGCATGCATGCACTTAATTATCACATCGTTCTACATCGCTAAGAAATGCCAAGAGGACACGCAAATCACTTCCACTTGCACTTGCCCTACTCGATAAAGTCCTTGGAAGGTGCCTCAGACGACTAATTTTACACGAAAAGAAAATGTCCTTAAGGATGTCAGGAATTGCATGTGTTCTTGTCCATACATGTACTCGTATGTCTCACACCATAAACCCGCTCCTGATTGTGATTGTGGAGAGTTGTGTGTGGTTTTGCGAAATTTCTGTGCAGCAAATTAGCTACTTCCGGCGATATAACTCATTTGGGCAAATGCCAAAAAAGTAGTCCTGCGGTTCCTGCCGAGGGCTGGTTAGGATGGGGGTCTAATGGTTTACGCGGTGGGTGTTCTTTTCATTAGTGATTTTTACTTTATTTTTTTTTTTTTTTAATGCCAGCAACCTTCCATCCTGGGGTGGTAGAAATTAAGGCTGTGAAGCAGAACAGTCGATTAAGTCGATTATGGAGGAAAATTGCTGAATTGCTGAATTGTTGGATCTCTGTGTATTATTAAATTCTCATTAGCTAATTTGAGATTCTATGCCTAAATGAGTGGTTCGAAGAATTATTTCCCCCTTCGGCTGATGAAACATTACCAATGGCTATGGGTGATTATTCGAAGGAAATACGAGCGGGGTAGGTTTGAAGCAATGTTTATCCGGTTGTTCTTAAACTTGATACACTTACCAAAATTATCACAGCTGTGTAAGTTGGTGATTAGGATGGGCTCAGCGCTAATAATATCGTTTTTTAAGAATTAAATGGCCAGCACAAGAAAATAGTTATAAAGTTGAAATTGTGATTGTGAATGGTAACCCACTTAATTGCTCAGATACCACTATAGTCTGGGGAAGACATCAAGTCATCCAATAACCGTCTTCAGCTACGAAAGTATTTGACTGACTGCCCCTCAGTTTCGGACAGAAGAGCACAGGTGTACGAAGTCATGTAATAACTCAAATGTACGAGTGTAGTTTACCGCTGTAGCATTATGTCCAAGGCGGTAATGCTGGGTGTCCTCTTCGACAACATCTTAATAATTACCATTTAGATCATCTTCAGCGCTTCCGCTTCAAGGGCCGCAAGCGAGTTTGGTAGGGATACATGAGTTATAACAAAAACAGTCCCAATAGGGTTAAAAAATTTGATTTTACTAAACTCAAAACTATTCTTGCTTATGAGTTAGGGATGATGCTTACTAGCAAAGTGATGATTCTGTGTTTCTTATCTTAGAAAAAAATCGAATACAAAACTGAAACCTTGAATCCGAAATCAACTCTTAAAGAAAGTTAAGACAAAAAATATAATCAAAATCAAGTACCTTAAGCTAGGAAACAGATACAAACAATTATGCTCCGAACCTGAAAGAGAAATTCCTATAGGTCGGTCGTGACAACTTTTACCAGAAGCAATTGAACTTTTCCAAGGGAGATGCAAAAAGGGAATGGGATGGATGTAAACAGCATTTTAAACCAGTCCTCCGCTAAGAGAATCCCTAGCATAATCGGATTAATCCGATAAGCAGCTCATTGCTAATGCTTTTAACAACCACTTCAGTTCAATATGTTTACCAATTCAAACAGATCAGCTAAGTTACGACTTGTACTCAGTTTTAGATACATGTGATGAATCGTCTCAGAGTAATTGTTTTGATGGATGACTATAGGTGCCTTGAATAGCTCGAATTCTTCAGCGTGTGATGATATTTCCAGCAACACCTCAATACATATTGGGTGCTTTGTAGTAGACATACTTGCATCTATATTTAATCGAAGCAATATTTCAGGAGTAATTCCTGACACTCTCAAATGTGCGGAAGTTGTTCCATTGTTTGAAAAAGGGCCAGCAGCTGTTACGAACAATTAAAGGCCAATCTCCCTATCTTTGAAAAAATAGTAAAGACGCGTAAGAAAGAGAAAGAACGTGCAGATAGCACACCCCGGTCAGAATATCACACGGACGAAGAAGAGCGAACACGAGAAACAGAGTCGAAGAAAAGACCAAGTAAAAAACCACCCGAAGACGTGCCACAATCAGAAGACAAGCGCAAGGAAACTTCCGCCGCCCTCAATTAACGTAATCGGAATTTCGGATTATAGTAAATTGCATTGCCTCCTCAAAGGAACATTAACATCGATATTTAAGGTTACGTCACAGCGCAATGAAGTTTGGAACATTAACGTCCATGATTCCGACTGTTACCGAGCAAGCAGTGTCCCAAAATTAAATAATCAAAAAATTCAATGGAACACCTACGAAAATATGCCATTATGTGTTGTAGCAAGAGGTCTTCACCCTTTGTGTACCAAAGCAGACATTACGAATGATCTTCAAACGAAAGACTTTCAAATTCTTGACGCTGTAAATATCGTCAAGAAGGAAAAGAGGCAGACGGAACAACAGAAAGAAGTCGTTGTCAAGCCTGAACTTCCGCTGTTCATACTTAGTTTTGACAAGAATGAGGATAAACACGATATTTACAATATTAAAAATATACTTAATATCGTAGTCAAAATTGAGTGATTGCAAGGTCGATCCCGCAGCGTAAGCGTTGTCAAGGTTTCAGCCATCACAGACTTACTGTCAAAAGGAACCGCGATGTCTAAAATGCGCCGGAAAAGTGCAGCTTAGACAATCAGCCTCCAGCGACTTGTATAAACTGCAAAGGGAAGCACTCAGCGACCTACTGTATAGAGAATGCGAAATAGCCAAAGAGCTCTTAAAAAGGCGAGATGCAACCCAGAAAATCGCACGTCCCAACCCGAATTCAGAGGAAAAATCCAAAGTTTCTACGGGGAAAATAGCAACAGAAAGAAAACTTGTTAAGGATAAGACGAACGTTGTTCCAGAAAAAGTTCGAAAATGAAAGCCATCATCTCGCGGGGGGCAAACTTATGCGCCTGTAATTCTCGCGAAACTGGATGAGCAAGGCAAAACAAACAAACTCATATTTGAAAAACTGAGCAATCTCGAGCATAAAATGCGCAAAACGAGAACTCAAGTATGAATATTAGACAAAAACAAAAAACTTGTGGCGCTGGCAGCCCGGTATGGGCCATGGCCTAGCTTCTTGATACTCATTTGTGTTGCTCATGTTGTCATTTTTTTTGTCACATCTGAGTGGGGCCTACGGTTTATCGCCGAATCCGAACAGCACCCCTTAGAAGCTTTTTCGTAGGCAATTTTTAATTTCAGGAGTTTGCCATTGCCCGCCGAAAGGGTGATGATGATTCGAAAAATTGTTGGTGATGCCGGGGATTGAACCACGGACCCTCTGCGTGATAGTTCAATGAGCTAACCATCGCGCCATCGCCACCATCTTTACGAAAATTGGCGGTCTGTAAAAGCAACATTTTGTAAAATTTGTGAATTTTTCAGTCGACATAATCGCCCTAGTGAGTGCGGAACTCGTTTTAAAGAAACTGGTGCGGCATCAGGTGAAGTTTTAATTAGCATGCTCGGCCAACACTTACAGGCCAAAATATCACCACGTGCGCGTGAGCGAAAGTGTTCAAAACCAGCCAGGCACCTCAATTCGTCGTCGAAGTCACCAATTGGGCCTCACTTATGGGACTTTACGGTGAATTTCAAAAGTGGATCTTCATTCGCACGCCTATAAATGCAAACTACACATCAATTGAAGCCTTTCGATCATCTACGAAGTCGCCGATTTCTTAAGTGGATGTTGGATCGCCAGGACAATTTGCCATCGAATTTGATATTTTTCAATGAAGCCCATTTTAAGGTGGTACGTAAATAAACAATAGTGTTGGTTCCGACGAAAGGAAAACCCTTACGAGATTTACGAAAAACCAATGCATCCCAAAAAGTTATTGTATAGTGCGAACTATGGGTTGGCGGCACCAGACTAGGCTGGAATGACAGTTACAGTGAATGGAGAATGTTACTGCGACATGTTGACCGACTATTTCTTTCCCCAAAATCGAATCTATTGGGTCTAGACGATCTCTTGTTTCAACGAGATGGTGCTACCGCCCACACAAGCCATCTATCAATCAATTTATTGCGTACGAAATTTGCGATTATTTCAGTTTGAGGAGGCATGCACCTATAGACTTCTAACTGTGGAGTTATTTGAAGAGTAAGGCCTATGCCAATAACCCAGCTACAATTCAGGATCTCAAACACAACATCCAAACCGAAATTGCGGTAATTGCCCCATTTATTGTTCAAAAATTTATCGATTACATTGATCTTCGAACGATCGCTTACAACAGAAGCTGTGATGAACGATGTTTTATTCTATTCATAATTGCTTTATTAATCAACAAAATTCTATATTGATTTTACAAAGAAACGTGTATTTCATTAAATGAAAACTTTCACACGACCTGTTGCCTCACTCCATATTTGTTTTTTGCGTTCGGCCCTGACTTTACTGCTTGCATGAGTAAATACGCTGGACCAAATTACCCATGATTCTTTTCGATAAAATCGCGCAACATTCAAATCGAATGTTTGCCTCCACATCGTCTTTACATTTATTCTATTTTACAGACACCAGAGACTTAATTTAGGCACAAAGACCAGAGTCAGATTTTGAAAGAGTGGTACCGATGTACGTTGGTTTTAAATGTATGAATGTTACAAAGACCTTCACAGAGCATTTCATATGCGAGTTGTATGCCTTAGGAAAAAATCACTATATTTTAAAGTGCCACTGAAAATGGTTTTGAAGATAAACTGTGAGTATTTCATGGCCAGAAAGGTGTTACGCTTAAAGGTTTGAAGGAGCGGAATGCTACAAGCAACTTCATTGGACCATTGTTAGTGAAAATATTTCTTCTTTAACTGCAGAATGAGCCGGGTAAAGGTATAAGAAACCTCTTAAAGAATGGAAAACCGCAGGCCATACATTGTCTCGTTTAACTTTAGGAACAAGCCTTAGTCTGGTGGGCTTATGTCTAGGCTATATAGCGCGTAAAGATCGTACTGGATCAGTAAATTAACAACAGTGTTTTCGATATGAGTGTATTGTCATATTAAAATTAAAAATTATACGCTTTTGTCATAGTTTTCTATATAGAACTCAGTCTGCTAAGATGATTCTCGGGTGAAAGATGCGCTTGCGCGTTTAATTAGGATTTTATTTCATACAGGTACTGCATCCTAAAAATTTTTGTTTGAAGACATTAAACCAACCGGCCGAACATTTTCTTTTCTGCAATTTCAAATAAACTCCCCACTCAGTTGATGTTTTCTTTCTTTCTGGGGTGAATCAATCTGCTTACCACAAACCTCATATGAAGCTCGATGAATCTCTGCAGAAGTTTTTCCAAGAAAGTTTTAATTGAAATATGAATGTACAATTTTAAACTGACGTACAAGACATTGCTCTTATAGTAGCGACATAAAAACGACATAAAATAATCTACATCAGCCTTCCGGGGTTATGGAGTGCGTTACAGTTTAGCTCAAAGTGTCTTCGATTTTTACACGGAGGACCAACCGAAAAAGGAAGACTTGCACAAGTTAAAGAGGAACGCAATCATTTTGAAATGTAAAAGCCAAATGTATTCACGAAATGACCGCGCTAACTGGGGGGATTTTCTGGTTGAAATTCAAGTGAAGAGACTCTTTACTTACCTAACTAGAGACCTTGGAAAACATCTTCAATTACAATAGAAAAATTCAGTAAATTTAATTAAAAAAATAAAAAATTTCTTTTTGTTTCTATACTTACAAAATTATGATTGTTTAGTCAATGCAGAACCATATCCTAGAAAAAGATATTAAAAAGTCTAATTAAATACAGTTACTATTGTGCAAGCATATCCTAAAAATTTTGAAGCATTTTAAATGAACAAAAATTACCACTAAGTCTTCAAACATTAATTTCAATTTTTAATTAGCACAAAAACTTATTTCCAGCCACATGGCCATCCTTCTGTCGAAGTAAATAGTTCGCAATAAATTATGATCTAACAAAGCAAACAAAACCCTTCAAAAATGTATCTCTAGATGGGCCTGGGAATATACAAGTATAGTCCAAATAATTATGAACACAAGTGCTGTCATTAGTCACATGATGGTATATTCCAACTAGAAGTCTACATGGAATAGGTGGAAAACCCTCCACCTCATTAGAACAGAGAGAGTATGTATGTGGCCGCAGTCCATGACTGGTTTCTTGACTAATTATGTCGAATAATTCATACAATTTAACACCTGTCCCATTTTTAGAAATGGCAATTAGCGCAGAGTTCATGGTTGGATAGGGCTTACATAATTCCAACAAAATTGTCCATCATACGGTGTGTTGACCGGACATAGAAATCGATAGCAAACTTTAGCAATTAGCGATGCAAAGGTTTTAAAATAGATTTCGAAATAATGAAAACTTTACCGTAAACGAGGAAGGCGCATCACTTTTTAATAAATTCCAAATACATGCACTCTTTGGCCATTCAATAGGCCTTTGGAAAATCTTATTCGAACTCATTTTCGAAGAACTTATTGTAGAAAACTCAATTTAAAAGTTAAGCCACTAAATGATATCAAGGAATGTCGGTGACTTAAACAACTAAACTAGCAAAATCCATGATTGAAAATGGAGCGGAGCATGTGTCTGCTTCAATAACGTGGTTTAAAGTGTGGTATGGCCCCAGGCCAACTAGATATATTCCTCTTTCTGGATTCTTTCGAATTCGTAATCTTTTTCAAATTATTTTCATACTTACACAAAGCCCTTCTTCTTTTTGGATATGATCTGGTCATATATATCGATTAGGTGACATAGGGATAGGAAAACCGTGAGGATCCGAAAACGAGTTAAACCGATTCACACTTTGTTAATGGAATTTACATATTGAAGTATCAGATCATCTTGATTGCAAGAGATATCTGAAATATTCAAAACCAAAATGATCGGTCCTATTTGACTCCCTTGTGGAACATCAGAGATTGTGTTGATTGGATTTGGTTTATAGAATAAGATCTGTCAAGCGTTGAGATTTGTACGACTAGAAAAAGTACGAAGCACCTTGCTCATTTTGCAACTTGTTGGTTGCTAAGCGACTTCCAGAATTTTCGCCTAACGCGCATCTCTCAAAAACATCTATGCCACCAGCATCAAGTGCCGAAGACCAGTGACATCCCTGCCAACATTGGAGACGCCGCAACTGATGTGCTGGACCCGACCACTAGCAAAAAATCCCTGGTTTAATGAAGAATGCCGGCAAGCACATGTAGCTAGACAAGAAGCGGGTACAATGTAGGTCTGCGCTGGAGTAAAAGATGAGACGCACTGTTGAAGATACAGGAAGTGTATAGGCGTTTTTCAGAAGAAAAAAATAGAATACAAGTAGCCGGCGGTCGAAGATATTGTAGAGGTTGTACTCCAGGAATAACATACAGCAGTTTTACTAACAGATACAAAGAACGCGTTCAGGTGGGAAGACTGGTACAGAGGTCTGTAGAGATGAATAAGGAAACCTTGTTGTAGGTAGAAGAATATGAAAATAGTATTTCTGTATGGATTTTGGGCATACAACTCGCCATCACGCATAACAGACCATTCAATATAGACGATGATAGGCAAAACTTCTCTTCACCTGACTAAGCAATTGAGCCCTATGCCTTGCCGACAGGGGAATTCAAGGCTGCTGAAGAGCGTAGTCATTTCTGGGATTTGGTATTTTGAAGGTACTTTTTCCACTAAGGATTTCATCACACTGATGGTATTTTGGTTCAGTATTGTTTGACAGTTAATCACGGAAAGATTTAGGGTGGCTGAGCATCTGCAAATTATTCAGCTGTTTTACGAAAATCAGAATTTTACTCGTAAGAGGAATATGATTACTCATAGTGCGCTTAGAGAAACTTATAGACCACACAATTGGCCTACCGAACGCACAATTCGCTATCTCATTAAAAAGTTTGAAACCCAATTTGTCTTATGGGACAACACGCGACCAAACAAATGAACACCAATACTCCCGCCCGGGGTCTTAGAATCTAACCTGGAAGGGTATCGCACCAGAGAAAAATCTGCATAAAACCGGGCTAATTGGAGAGGTTTGTTAGCTTAGGCCTAAGTTCTAGATAGAGGTCTTGTTTAACAGGGCTTGAATTGTCGAATTCATAAGAGCAATCTCCATACAGAAAGTGGACGTATGCCATGTGAATTCGAGTCACGTAAGGACGCTGAAACAGAGGTGGTAGTGGGCGAACCCATAATGTGTCAACCAGAATTCTAATATCACTAAAGCGGCTACGTAACAACTGTCCTGGGAAAATTCTACTATTGCAAAACCAACAAGCTAGTCCAGCCAGTACGACCTCTTGTGGCCTGCCTCCAGTGCCGCACTCTAAGTTGTTTCAGGGTTAGGTTCTCCTTTACTTATATACTCGCACCAGAATAGATGCGTTGGTCCTCTACTGGCTCGTCCATCGGAGGTAGAATCGTAGATTGGGCACTAACCCCGACTTTCATTCGCTCAACCCATGACCCATGCATCGCAGGTGTTGGATTCGTAGCCGATTGACTATACTGATGTCGCTCTTCATCCCGTAGTTCCTGGTTGAAGTTCCTTTTTTATAAATACAACCGGAACCAAAAATTACACGCTGTATTTTTCTCAAGTAACTTAATTTGCTTTTGAAAAGGTCAAAGCTTGTACGCTTTAGAACGGGACTGGGATGATAAAGGTCTTGTTGAAAGTCAAATTGGTCTTAAGAAATAGTGCTCAATTTTCTCAATAGTCTGAGCCCATAGAAACAGCGATTTGCAACAGTAATTCTGGTTCTAAGTTCTGCCTACAATTGCAAAGCAGAGGTAGTCGTAGTCTTACCAATAATGACTTGACCTGAGACCGCATACAATAAGATATCTATTTTACATTTCACCTTTCATATAGGTTAACCGGCAAATTACAATAAACTACTGAACTAAATCGTATCCAATGGTCCGATGGGTCACTAGTGTCAATCCAGAATGATTAATTTATAATTTATGCGAGATACTGGTTCATTGATTTAATATACCGCCATGAGATTGGTTTGTTTCTCAACGGCTCCCATCGACTGACATAAGTATGTAAATCTCCGTATAAACTCGTATGTACATCTCTTAAAGACAATCAGACGATAAAATAAATTATAATTCAAAAAAATATGCTAAACAATAGGCTTTGTGACGTTTCTTAACAATTTAAATCTTCTTTTCCTATGCTCAATCCGGATATACTCGTACCAGCACTAATCAAAGCATCTATGCCTATGGATCTTTGTGCTTAGTATATACCTACAACGATACATCCATTTTTTTTTGTGTTTTAATGCGTACTACCTCAATAATTTTACTAATTTACATTGTTAATATGTTGACTGTTCCTGATTTTGAAGGAATTCTAGTGTAAGCGGGTTTTTCGATCGAAACCATTTTTCGACTATAAATTGGCAATCCGCCGAGCAATTATCATCCACTAAGTTTTCAGTTTCCTAAGCGTAAACAAGTAGTAAAACCAACCAAACTCAATCAACATGAAATTCGTTATCCTTTTCGCTGCTCTCTTCGCCGTTGCTTTGGCCGCTCCACCACAGGGAGAATCCACCGTTCTCCGTTCCGAAAGCAATGTCAATGTTGATGGATACAACTATGCGTAAGTTTTACAACATTAACATAATCCTCTTAGTTTCTAAGAAATAATTTGAAAATAATTTATTTATCTGGATTTTTTTCATTCAAAATACAGTTATGAAACCAGTGATGGCATCGCAGCCAACGAAGAAGGACAATTGAAGAATATTGGCAGTGAAGATGAAGCCATCGTTGTCCGTGGACAATACAGCTATGTTGGTGATGATGGTGTCACTTACTCAGTTTCCTATGTTGCTGATGAGAACGGTTTCCAACCCCAAGGTGCTCATATCCCAGTTGCCTAAATCCAATCCCACCACAACCAACCTACCTATCTAATGTACCCAATTTCCCTTCCTACAATGTTAAAACGGATGATAAAAAAAAAATTGTTAACTAGGCTAAGCGAAAATACAGAAAGCAAATTTTAAAACAAAAAAACCTAAAAAAAAATCTTATTTTCACTTTTATTATTATTATCGGATTCTTATAGAAAAAAAAAAATACTTTTCAGAGTTCACACGAAAATGGTTTCGTCTCACCTAGAAGCCTCTGAAGACATTCGACTGTTTGTGATATTCTATAGAACTTGGATCTTGATATAACAAACTTAAGCAAAGGGCAAACTAGATACAACAGACTTTAAAAACAAACTCACATATGGCTCTTCGATTTGAAGCAACATTGACATAAAAGCCGAAAATAGGAAAACATTTTGATAATTTATTCAAACGCTTTTGTTGACAAAAAAAAATAGCAACACTAAACCAGATGCCTAACAGGTCTGGATGGTACAAACCTATACAGGTACCTGTATATTCGTACAAGGCCGGATCAAATCATTACAATATTTCAACAACTTGGTTTCATCGATCTTCATAATTAGTTGTATCTATGTGTACTCGTACACGTGGGGGTATAAATTTCAGACGAAACAGCCATCAAGTTCGCAGCCGAAAAAAAGTATCCATTATAATAGTTTTATAGCAATTCAGGTAAATAGTTCGACACTATCTCAATGGAGATAAAATAAGTGCTAATAGGTGGGTTTCCACCACTTGCGGTGGGCAAAATTTCCCATGTTCCATGCTCCTTACTGCTATGGAATAATGAATAATTTTTACAATTTCATCAAGTTTTCTATGATGATACTGCATAGTGAAAATAGTTACGCAACAAGTTATATTTTATTACAAGAAGAGCAAACAAAAGACATTTCTTATCTACGGTGGGGCATGTTCAAACTTTGAAAAAGCTATGCAACAACTAACGTACAACTGGCGTGGAAAAAAATCAGTATTCCCTTTGTCAGTTTACCTAACACATTTCTTTTATCTGCTATTATCAAACCTTTGACACCTAACCATGACTGATTTTTGAGTTTGATGATCGAATATTATTGGAAACGACGATGTACCTATCCAATGTGTAAAGATATTCCATATTCTAAGGAGCCTAATGCATGTTATTCATTTCTGCATTACCGCTTGAGACACATTTAAAAATTGTTTTGTCCCAAAAATAAGAACAAACTCAGCTCTCCTCGTCAGCCGACTTCCGCTTGATAAGTATTTCTCCATGTGTATCCAAAGCATTGTATCGGGTTTTCCAATAGGGACTTGACAACTTTGAATTTAATTTGTGAACGAACTCTTTCGCTAACCATCAAACTGTCACTGTCAATTTATTCAGTAAACTCAACATTTTCAAATGTTGCAATGTCTGCAAATTATAAAAATTTTCTACCGAAATTCGGAGTCGGTGACTGCAACTTTAAGAGCGTTAATTCCAATTTTCGGTCGTAGTTCTCGCCCTAGTAGACAGGCAATAACAAGTTTAGTGCAAAAATTTGAGTCTACATATTCGTTGTGTGATGTTGCCGTGTCAGTGAGACAACGGGTTGGTCGAAGTATCGAAAATATCGCTGCCGTTCAGGCGTCCGTAGCAAACGATCCAAATCAGTCAATTCCACGGCGTTCTCAAGAATTGGGCACCGCTCAGACCACATTATGGCATATTTTGCGTAAGGATCTTGGTTTACACCCATACAAGGTCAAGCTGAAGGTCAAGAGTTGAAGCCGATGGACCAATTGAAGTGACGTACGTTCTTGAGTCCAACGAATCGACCGCTGCAAACGTGCCCGTGGTGGCCATATGAACGAAGTCGAGTTCCATTCATAAATGTTTTGATTGTACTTCAAGCCGATAATATTGTAAAGTTTTTGATATATCTCAAATGGCTTGCATTTTATTCAAACAAAAAAGTTGTCAAGTCCTTATTGGAAGACCCTTTACAATACCAAATCTCGAATTACAGAGGCTATCCCCAATTCAGTCGCGCTTTCAGCCTAATCATAGCTTCTTAGCAACTACGTGTATGTTTAAAATCCTCGATGACATTATTTTTTATTATATTCTACTCTTAAGCATTTCTTGACGGTGCTAGTGTTTTGCAAAGCTTTTGACAATGTTAAACCTAACTTAAGTTATAAAACGTCATATAAAAAGTCTCCGCGATTTTGTGGTACATTTTTGAAAAAAAAAATTTCTTTATTCAAAATCAATTGCAATCAAGTCCATATTGGCCATTAAATTCTATGACCTTTTGCCATTTTCTGGGAAGTTTCATGACTCCATCGGCGTAGAACTTCTGTGGTTTATCAGCGAAAAACTTGGCCAAGTGATTTTCAGCGGCTCTTCGGTATTCCAATTTTTTACCATCAAGAGAGTTTTGCAAAGACCGAAACAAATGGGCATCAGAGGCTGCAAGGCCCGGGCTATATGGTGAATCCGTCAAAACTTCCCAACCAAGTTCCGTTAATTTGTTCCGGATCAACAAAGATGTGTGTGGCCTGGCATTGTCATGATGGAAGACAACATCCTTTCTGTTGGTCAATTCTGGTCGCTCTTTTTTAAAATCTTCATTTAAACTGTCGATTTGTACACAGTGGAGGGTCGAACTGACCGTTTCGCTACGTTCTAGCAGCTCATTATAGACAATTCCCTTCCAATCCCACCAAAAACTCAACATAACCTTGTTTGCCGTCAATCCAGGCTTTGAAGTCGTTTGTGGTCGGCCACCGGCCTTTGACCATGATCGATTACGTTGGATATTCTCGTATTTATCCCATTTTTAATCGCCCGTAATGAATCGCTTCAAAAATGGTTCCATTTCGTTACGTTTCAGCAGCGTTTCACTGATGGTTATTCGGTCAATTAAATTCCTTTACGTTAATTCATCTGGCATCCAAACATCGAGCTTCTTTGAGTAAACCTGCTCATTTTAGATGATGCCACTGTTATACAATTGATAAATTGGCACAGCTTCCGTGCCGGTCTTGCCTCATCAGTTGCAAAATTTTATCGACTTTTTCAGTGACAGGCCGACCAGTGCGAGGTAAGTCTTTTACATCGAAATTTCCGAAACGGAATCGAACAAACCACTCCTGGGTCCGGCGTTTACTCACAGCATTCTCATCGTAAACTGCACAAATTTTTCGGCATGGTTTTGCACAATTTTTCACTTTTTTATAGTAAAAAAGCATCACATAGCGTATTTCTTCAGATATTTCACTCATATTCAAATCAGTATAACTTTTAACACTAGCAACGAATTACACAACTGTCTTCACAAAAAATGTAGCCTAACATGTCACTTTTCAACCACGTGACAGGTTGACACAATCAGATTACTGTTTCCAGATAAATGGACAACAACACCATCTAGTGACAAAAAACCGCTTAAACTTTTTATATGACCAATATTTTTGATTCAGGGAAACATCGGTTTGAAGAGTTTTCAATTATTTAAACAATCCTCATCAAGATTTTGGTCATAATAAATTTAATCGTTGATTGAGTTTCCTGGACTGAAACTACACTGGTATGGACCAACCAGACTAACGCTCTTGACCATTTATCAAGCAAATAAATGATCGTATGAATCGTGACTAAATCCTTCCCTTGGTTTACATTAAGTTTAGAAAAACCTTTTGGACTTAGCCAACAAATAAACAACAAACCAGAAATGTATTTAGCCAGAACTTTATATCATTACCTGGTCTCGATTTTAACGAATAATAACCTTGGTAACACAAGACACTCTAGAAATGGATGGTTGGGTGCTGTAGGAATAGGGTAAATACTGAGAGGTGTATCTGTTGCAACTATTTCTATATATCAACTGTGCTTTTATTATTTTCAGGTGGTAACTGTCATGTACTGGCAGGTGTTCACCAGGACTCAACTTGCTAAACTTATAAGTGCGAGTGCTGATCAGCAGACGAAAATAGCAACACTATAACCGGAACAGCAGATGAATTCTCCAGATGGAATCAATGGACGAAATCCCGAAACTTACACGTAACTAACACGCGGTTCTCAATTCCCGATATTTACAAGGGGACTGGGAGCCAACATTGACTCGGACCACTACCTTGCTGTAGCCAAGGTATGGTTTTGGATGACCCGAACAACGCCAAGACAAGCTAATATTGTGAGAAATTTCGACATCAGACTGCTACAATTGCAAGAGATCGCCAAGTCCTTTTCCGTACGAGTTTCCCTTAATCACTTAAGAGGTTCCTTGCCGCCAGCATCAAACATCGAAGACCAGTGCCAAAACTGTCAAAAGGCCTTCAGAGATGCGGCTTCTGATGTGCTGGGTTTCGCTCGACCACCGCAACGAAACCCCTTGAAATCCCATAGAGCTGCTCACAAGCTCTATGAGCAAAAGAGGAGAGAAGATAAACGGCTTCTCAGGAGGAAAAAGAAAGAGCATGAGAGGAGCGCGGTCTAGAAAATTGAGAGATGCTACTCCAGGAATGAGGTTCGGAAGTTTTGTCAGCCCCGAACCGAATCCTGTAGAAACGAACAAGGGAACATTGTAGTAGAGTCGCAGGCGATGCTGAGGATTGGGAAAGATTATTTCTGTAGACTGTACGAGTATAATGGCGATGACGGAACAAATACCGCTGTTAGGCAGAATGAACGTTTCTACCTAGACGATGTAAAGAAAAAATTCCGTCCACCCGACCTGGATGAAGTGAAGATAGCCATATCTAAATTGAGGTCCAACAAAGTTGCTGAAGCGAACATACAGGCCGAGCTCTTCAAAGCGCCAGGAAATGACTTGCTAAGGAGCATGCATCAATTCATCTCTAAAATATAGTCGGACGAAAGTATGCCCGATGAATGGAACCTCAGCATTGTTTGTCCGATTCTCAGGAAAGGAAACCCTCTGAGTATTCTTAATATCGCATACAAGATCTTATCTGCCGTTTTGTGTGAACGCCTGAAGTCGTTCGTCAACAAGCTGATAGGTCCGTATCAGTGTGGCTTCAGACCAGAAAAGCCCACCATCGACCAAATATTCACACTACGGCAGATCTTGGAGAAAACCCATGAACTTCAGATCGATCGGCGCAAAATAATCATCCGATTTTGTTTTTGAATTACAATACTTTTTAAATTAACTTTTATAAAATAAAAAAAAATGATTTTGAGTGATGGAAATCTTTATGTGGACCTTAACAATTTTTTTCTGTTAAGTGGAAAAGATGATTCCGTCAAGTGGCTGCTTGCAGTGTTTATACACAGTTGTGCTCGTTTTATCGCATTTTGCATGACATTCCGCAAGATTTCCTGTGATTACTGTTCGCATTGCTGTCGAATATTCTTCTGCGGTTTACTGAGATTGTCTGAGGCTTGTTGGCATAAACCCATGACTTTAAGTAGACCAAAAGAAAGAAGTCTGGGATGGTCAAATCGGGCGATATTGCTGGCCATGCGGAATCACCAAAACGGAAGATTACTTGATTAGGAAACGCTTCCTTCACAATATCCATTCTGGCTCGTGCTGTGTGTTCAGTTGCGCCGTCTTGTTGAAACTACATGTTGACCAAGCCCCGGTCATCCAATTCCAGCATTAAGACGTCGTTTATCATGGCCCCGTAGCTTTCGCCAATAACAGTGACCATATTGCCGATGGCGTCCTCAAAAAAAATACGGCCCAATCACTTCTCCCGCGTGAACGCCGCACCACACAGTGGCTTTGAGTTGATGTTAGAGTTCTTCGTGCAACACACGCCCCAGAAACGAAGATTTTGCTTATTGACGTAACCGCTTAAGTGGAAATGCGCCTAGTCGCTCATGATAATTTTCGACACAAAATCGTCCTCTTCGTTGTTGAGATTGAGGATGGTTTGACAGTAATTCACACGCGACTGACGGGCAGGAGGCATTAACTGATGCACTGTTTGCACTTTGTACGCGAGCATGTGTAGGTCTTTCACTTATATTCGATGTAGGGTCTGTCAGGTGATGTCCAATTACGTGGCCCGTCATCTGTTTGATGTTTCTTCGTTCTCAGCGACATCGGCAACCACATCCGTTAAATTTTCGGCCGAGCGACCAGTCCGGTGGCAGCAACGCCCTGCGTCATGTCTTGTGGTTCCAGTAGCTTACTGCCGAAATGTTTGCTCAGTTGGAGCGACACGATTAGGAAATCGACGTCGGAATTCACGCTGCGCTAACACCACCGACCGATTATTGGTCAAAAAAATCGACACAATTATTCCAGGCTCTTGCGGAGTATAGCGTTCCATTTCCTCTTTGTTTATATACTGCAGCTGTCTTGTTCTCAAATGTCAAATAAGATTGACGTACGACGCCAATTGCAAAAATTATAACATCTTCCGATAGGATGATTAATTTTGCGCCACCTTGTATTTATCGATTTTAAGGCCGCGTATGATAGCATCTATAGAGTCGAGCTGTACAGAGCAATGTCTAGTTTTGGCATCCGTGCCAAACTTGTACGTCTGCGTAGGATGACGATGGAGAATGCACGCTGCTCCATCAGGGTCGGTAAAGATCTCACCGAGCCCATTGAAAAAAAGGATTTAGGATGCGCTGTCATGCGATTTTTTCGACTTCATACTTGAATGAGTAGTGCAAAACTTACGCACAAACACAAGAGACAGAATCTTTCAAAATTCCGTCCAATTACTTGCATACGGTCAGGGAACACCAGTGTAAGCCTCTTCTTGTGTCCTCAAAAAATGATGTCAACATTGATGTCAATCCTTACTGAACGATTTTATTTCTTAGAATATACCCAAGAATCATTTTCCAAATTATCGTTGACATCCTGTATAACATCCGTACCCCATGTAGCCAACCGATTTTCTGTTTATTTTCCTCGCAAACTATGAGTACAATAATTTTTAGAATTTTCTACTTTGTTTGTTCTAAAAAGTTTTCTTGTTAATCAAACACGAAACTTGTGTACTCGTATGTGTGTACCTACACCAAAAATTTAAATTTTAATCAGTGCTTCCTTGACTCTGTTTCTTTTGACCTCAATTCTGTTTCTCAACTCGTTATACATATGTACGTATGGTATGTCTGTTTGTTCTCATTGTGCAAGGCTCTGTCATTTTCCATGTCTAAATGTACCCGATCCTAGCAAAAGTTGACACAGGTTATCTTTTTAGTTTTTTCTTGTTTCTTAAAAGTGCCAGCTCAACTTTATTGCAGTTTCGTAATGCTTTGTCCTCACTGTCGTTGGCGAATCTACCTATATTCATCGCGTTTGTAGGTTGGTGTATGAGTTCTCTGAAAGTACAAGTTGTCATTCTTCGAAAATTGTTTTTCTCTCTATGAGCACTTTCGACTGCTGCACATCCCGGAGGCAAGGAAAAGACAGAAAAGAAAAAAATAAAACTTTAAGAGGTCGAGGTTTCGGGGAGCAGAAATCCATTTCAACGGCTTACACGACTTTAACAGGCGAGGTTGTGCCTGCATTTAAGTTGGCGAAGTTTCAAAAAATCTAAAACAGACGTTCTAGGGGTGTTAATCCTTGAAAACTATCAAATTTTGAATTAAATTGATCTGAAGCAAGAGTCGTGCTGCAAAGGAGGGCCGGCTTTTCCTCGTTATTTTTAATAAAGTTGTATTAGTTTCAGGGTTAAGATCAACACAGAGGGACATGTGGGAAGGATAATCCTCCACCCGTGCTTATTCTCTTGCTTCGTCACCTACAATAGGACTTAAACGTCGTTTCATAATTAAAGGAACTATAGCGAAGGCTACTGAAAGTAGCCCTCATTCGTGTGTCTTAAAATAGAATCATATGCATCAGGGCTTCCTTTTTGTATTTAGTTTTGAAGTTTAAAATAAACTTGTGAAGGACTCGTGGAAATAGAAGGAGAAACGCTCATAATTGCATGCAATGGGATCTAGAATGTTGTTTTCTTTTTGTGAATGTTAAATAGAAAAAAGGAAAGGACCGCAAAAAGAAAAAAGAAATTAGTTCATAGGATGACTCCATCTTCAATTTATTCCACCACACGAATATGTGAAGTGCAAATAATTTGCACAACAGATGAGAAGCACCGTCATGGAGCATGTATCCATCTTGAGTTCATGTATGAGTACAAACAAAGAGAATGGTTTATTCCATTCGTTTTCCTATTCAGGATTCTGTGCTTACGTACGAATAGGTATTAGGTATGTACAAGTGTGCTTACTCATTTCATTTGTTTAGAAAGTGAATGCATTTTGAATGCATTTTGTGAAGAAGGACATGAAATAAGTGATTCTTTGTGAGGACATCGAAGACAGTTGTGGTCATGGTCTTGACAAAGGATGTTGTTTATTTTGTTCGACCTATATTCTGTTTTTTCTTTTCGTTTTTATACATAGATAGCTGGGTATTTTTCTAAGTAAATTCGTTTGGACCTTCTTTTTTGAAAGAGTTTTTCAAGATTTTGTTTACTCAGTTCTGAGTAATGTATTCGTATCTGCATTTCAAAATAATTCAGTTTCCTGTTGCCTTGAGAATGAAATGAGCACTACTTTGTAGTATCATTATTCAATCGTCTCTGTTTTTGATATGCTCTCTCGGTGTTGTATAATGTTTCTGACAAGACAACCGAAACTATGTATAGAAGCCTTTTTTCGCAGCGATGCGGTGTTTCAAGACTCATTGTTTGGGAGAAACTTGAGAGTCCAGTCTGCGTAACAATACCAGCACAGGAAAGTTGATCATCTTCAGGTGGAGCCAGGCCTAGTTTAGTATAAAAGTACTATTTACAAGCTTCCCGAACTGTGAATAATTGTGCAAACAATTTGACACCACCTCTTCATCAATTTTATGATAAAATTCATCGTCAGGAGCTCTACATTGCGACGGCTGAATTCGGAATCTCTGCAAAACTGATCCAATTGTTTCGCATGACATTGGAAAACACGAGGTGTAATGTGCAACTTGGGACCAGCTCTTCCGAACTGTTATGTAATTTGTTCAATCTCGTCCTGCAGCGCTGGGCAGGGAAGCCACTATCCTCCGCAGACCTGTTTAACTACTGGTCTACGCAGACGATATCTATATCATCGACGCTCCCAGCGTGCCGTAAAAGAGGCTTTCACGTCGATTGAAGAAGAGTCGAAGATGATAGGCTTTCTAGTGAATGGGGATAAGACAAAATACATGCTATCAATAAAAAAACAAACAAATGTCCACCACTTAAAACAAAATGCAGATCCGATGATGAATTTACACAGAGAACTGCTGCAACTTCTGTTTAGCTTAACAAATGCGTTTAAAACTCCTATCTCGGAAGACCAATGGCAAGCTCTACCAAACATTGATCATACCAGTTCCTACTCTTTAGTACACTTCCGAGAAGATGGAAAGCAGTATTTGTCCAGCCGTCCCCAAAAACGACGCATCTTCTCTCTCCTTTTACAGACCCATTGCACTTACGTCCCTCCTTTCCAAGGCTATGGAAACGCTAATAAACCGTCAGCTCATGAAATATCTCGAGGCACGAAAACTTCTTAACGACCGGCAGTTCGGTTTTCGTAGCAGCAGTTCTAGCCAAAGTTTACATCAAACTGACGAAAGCAAGATAGCTGCACTTCATATTTCTAGAGCATTTGAGTTTGGCAGCAGGCTCTTTTATCTAAAATGCGTGCATTTGAGATCGTCGACTCTCTTCTTCAATAGATAAGAAATTACCTTTCGGAGCGGTCAATTCAAGTTGTCTTGGATGGTTTCAAGTCAGATATTCACAATTTTCATGCCCCAGGGCTCCGTTCTGTCTCCGACACTCCTTTTAATTTTCATCGACGACCTCTTGGCTGCTCGTTCCAATCCAATATATTCTTTCGCTGAACTCGTGGCAGCTTATGCTAAGCTCATTAAATTCAGGATAACCAATTGGGGAACTATCAACAGAGTGGAATTTAATGCTGTCTGCTGTCACTAAAGCGAAATTCAAATAACCGGCCATTATCCATGAATGGCACTTGCATCGTCGAAACCGAAAAACCTTCCATTCTCGGTATGTGTGTCAATGACAACTTGTCTAGGTTTCCTCAAGCGAAGTAAGAATTTTTTCACCCTCTCTGATCTGGCTTCAATATATAAGGCTTTCACCCACCCTAAATTGGAGTACCAAGCTTACATCTTGTCAGGTGCTTCAAAGACTTCTTTGCACCTAGGTGGGATTCAAAACCGTGCGATAAAACTTATAGGTGATGTATATATAGTTAGAGAAAAAATTCCTAAAAGAACAGTATGGCAATACGAGAAAGCCAATTGGAGCGGACTTAACACTTTCTTTAGGAATTTTAACTGGTCGTTATGTTTCCTCGATAACGATGTGGATGCCGCTGCTGATATGATCACAGACACTATTCTCTTTGGAATGAGATCCTTTATCCCGGATAAAGAGTATCAGACCAAAGGAAAAGGCGTGGTACGACTCGAGCAATGACATTCCAGCTGTCAGCTCTTTGGACAAAGCCAATCTGCTTGCTGCACACTTTGCGGCCAGCTCAATGCTTCCAGATTGTGCTTTGTCTCCGCCTACACTTAAGTGCGTCTAATCTTCAGTGGGACGGATCCACTTTCGCACTCGTGTAGTAGCAAGAGTACTTAAAGATCTTAACGCTCACAAATCCGCTGGTCCAGATGGTATATCTCCCACTGCGTAAGCTTTTCCATCAATCCTACTCTTTAGGACCCTTTCCGAGTAGATGGAAAACAGCATTTGTCCAGCCCGTCCCTAAAAAAGGCGAATCTTCTTCTCTCTCCTCTTACAGACCCATTGCACTTACGTCCCTTCTTTCCAAGGTCATGGAAACGCTGATAAATCGTCAGCTCATGAAATATCTCGAAACACGAAAACTTCTTAATGACCGGCAGTACGGTTTTCGTAGCAACAGGTCCACTGGTGATTTGATGGCATGTCTCACCGAAAAGTGGAATCAAAGTTTACATCAATCTGGTGAAAGTAAGATAGTTGCACTTGATATTTCTAAGGCATTTGACAGAGTTTGGCATCAGGCTCTTTTGTCGAAAATGCGTGCATTTGGGATCGATGACTCTCTACTTCAATGGATTAGAAATTACCTTTCGAAACGTTTAATTCAAGTTGTCTTGGATGGTTTCAAGTCTGATATTCACAAAGTAAATGCTGGTGTGCCCCAGGGCTCCGTTCTGTCTCCGACACTCTTTTTAATTTTCATCAATGATCTCTTGTCTGCTACTTCTAATCCAATTTACTCCTTTGCTGACGACAGTATTGTCTGCTTTTCATATTCGTTCCCGAAATCATGTCCCTGCCCTTCGGCTGTAGAACGGGAACGGCAGCGTATGTTAAGCTCATTAAATTCCGATATAAACAGCATAACCAATTGGGGAACTACCAACAGAGTGGAATTTAATGCTTCCAAAACACAATGCTGTCTGCTGTCGCTTAAGCGAAATTCAAATACCCAGCCATTATCCATGAATGGCACTTGCATCGTTGAAACTGAAAAACTTTCCATTCTCGGTATGTGTGTCAATGACAACTTACGTTGCAATGACCACATATTCGAAGTCGCCAAAAATGCTGCGAAATGTCTAGGTTTCCTTAAGCGATGTAAGAAATATTTCACCCCCTCTGATCTGGCTTCTGAATATAAGGCTTTCATCCGCCCAAAACTGGAGTACAGTGCCCACATCTGGTCTGGTGCTCCCAAGACTTCTTTGCGCCTACTAGATAGGATTCAAAACCGTGCGATGAAACTAATGGGTGATGCTTATATTACACAGTCGATTGACACCCTCGACTACCGACGTAATATCTCCTGTCTCACCTTGTTCTATCGCTATTTTCACCACCAGTGCTCCTCAGAAATTGCCAGTAGCATTCCGCCCCTTCAAACCTCCAACCGTAACACCCGTCTCGCTACGAATGCTCATCAGTACACCCTCAAGCCCACTTTCGGACGCACCCTGAAATATCGTGATACTTTCCTAAGCCGAACAACTCGCTTATGGAATTACATTACAACCTTCAAACATTTAAAACCAACGTACACGGTACCTCTCTTTTCTTCCTCCCTAAACTTCCTTCGCCCGCGCTATGTGCAAACATTTTAAGGGTACATAATCCCTTGTGCGAGCGCAAATTATAAAAAAAAAAAAAAAATTTTTGACATCTTTGCAATTTGAATTTGTGTGTTTTCGCACAGTCTCCCCAAACCGGTGCACCATACATGATAATGGATTGAAAAATTGATTTGTATATTATTAATTTGTTAGCTATGCTTAGGTTTGATTTTCTGCAAATGGCAAAAATGGCAGGAGTTGAAAATTTAAGTAAGGTATCTAATGCCGCTGGTGGGCATATATTTAAGCAACCTATTGTTAATTTGATTTAACCCAGCTGATTTCTTTGGTCTTAAGGTGCTTATTAGTTCTTTAACTATAGTCACTGGTACAAAATCAGATTCACCTAGTAGAACTGGGGAATTTAGGACAAGTTCTTTAGTACGCATTACATCATTAGAAGTACGGTCATCACTTTGGTGTGCTGCTACTGTGTGATTTCCACAGAAAGTATCCGCTAGTAAATTCGCCTTTTCTTCTGGACTGATGAAGAGGCGATTGGATTCCTTTAGAGGGGGAATATTAGAACACTTATTTTTAAGAATTTTCGCTATTTTCCAAACTGGCCTACTCTGATTCCCAAATGAAGAGAGTACATTATTCCATCGTGTATTTCTATAACTTGAAATTGCTTCTTTTATAGCTTTGTTAAAGAACTTAGTACTCTAAAGGAAGGAATCCATTCGAAATCGAAGCCATTTCCGTCGCTCTGAGTTTCTTAATCGAATTAACAAAACCAATGAATGGATTTTACATATTAAATCTAATAAATTAAATTAAACCTTTATATCTCTTTATCTATTAGCTATAAGTATTGATTTTGTGTAGTTTTCCGGCAAGATTCAAATTTTGTATTTATTGAATAAAATTAATGTTATGCTTATTAGTTGAAAAAGAAAAAAATTTGACTGACTGATATGTCTTGGTGCGAAAACTTAAATACCAAAGATCACAAAATTCTAAAAATATCCCAAAATTATTATGTATGCTCAAGTTTTACCAGTAAGATACAACATGCATAGGTATTTTATGTTTTACAAAAGCACCAAACTGGATAGCAATTCGATCTGTAACGGGTTTTGTACGGGCTCTGATTAGCGGAAACTTTATATCTGTATCTCAAATATTAAAGTTGTTTTTCTGGTATTTCAATATTGAATATTCTGTGTGGCTTTGACATACGGTGAGTTCTCAAAGGGCAGTTCGTTTAGATCATCGCTGCGAAAACAACTTGAACCACTTTGTAAATGAGCCACTCACGCAGTCTAAACATTTTTTTTGTACTCGTATGATCTATGTATTATCTTCTATAACAAAACTTCCGTCGTCGTTTCATGATTTTTCTCCGTCATTATCCCCAAACTCTGAATCAAATTTCATGTCCACTTGCGTTGCACGAACCGCATTGACTCCCATGAAGAGAATTAATATTAAGTTTTCAAATGGGTAGTTGTTGCAACTTTTTGTGTCGAATTTTTATTTATGCTATGAAGTCGAAAAGATCACCTTTCTCTAGTTAGTATCCAATCGCAACCTAAAACCCTATTAAACAATGTTGCTAATGAAGTTTTCTTGTACTTCGAAAAGTATGTGATCCGCCCTGCATGTCCCTAGTTCATTGTTTTTACTGCTTCACTTCCTCGTAATCTTCCATTTCCCTTTGTTTACGATAAGCGAGGGCATGTTACTGCATCGGAATTTTTCCTTAAGTAACGCATTGAACTACCATTCCTATTCAGTGGCGTAGCCTGATAAAAAACGGCCGCAGATTATTTGCTGATCTCATGGAAAATAGACATCCACCTTTTGATTAATGTACAACGCATACATCGGTCAGCCTTTGTACTTGTGAGAGTTCTATTTGGTTCGTGATATTAAAAATTTTTTTCGAAATAGGTTTATAGGAAGATGAGCCGACCTAAGGCTTCGTTTCACATTTAAGGGGAATATGTTGCTGACTCCACGACGTGTTATAAGGGCTTGTAAGTGTACAAGTGTCAGGCGATTGAGATCAGATGGAAAGTTGAAGCCTTCGCTCTACAGATTAACTGGCCATCTGTCAACTAACCGTACATAAAAGGAAGTCTCAGGAGTACCTGACCAGATGTGAGCATTGTACTCCAATTTTGGACAGATGAATGCCTTATAAATTGCGGCTAGATTAGCGGGTCTGAAATATTTCTCACATCGTTTTAGGGAACTTAACAATTTCGCAGAATTTTTGGAGATATGAATACCACCTTGTTATTCCCGGAATAACCACCGTGTGGCACTCCCATTGTTCCGATTTGAGTCGTCTTCGCGTCATAGCTTGACATTTGCAAAAGTTACGTAGCCAAGAGTACATCTATTTCTGTGTGTGTTGGCGACTTTTTACAATTTTAGAAATGAATTTAAATGTGCAACAAAGAACTTGTATTAAATTTTGCGTAAAAAATGGTTTTAATGGTGCGCGATCGTTGGAAATGTTGGAAATGTGTTACGGCAACGATTCTCTAAAGGAAACGGTCGTTTAGCAGTGGCACGAGCGGTTCAAAAGAGGTCGTGAGTCAATCGAAGATGATGAACGCAGTGGCAGACCATTGAAATCGAAAACATTGATGAAGTAAGGGAAATGTTGGTCAATAACAGCAAATTAACCATCAGAGAGATAGCGGAGGACTTGAACATTGCCTATGGATCCGTCCAAGGCATTTTGGTTAATGATTTGGGTTTCCGTCGTGTAGCAGCAAAGTTGATGCCAGAAGACCTCAATTTCATACAAAAAAGAGACCGTGTTGACGTCGCAAAAGAGATGATTTGCGAGGCTGAATCCGATCCCACATTCATTACAAGGATCAGTACTGGAGACGAGACGTGGGTTTATGAGTATGACACGCAATCCAGACATCAGGAAAGTGAATGGCGTTCACCAAATGAACCGAGACCAAAAAAACTACGTCGTTTTCAGTCAAAAAAGAAGGCAATGCTCACGGTTGTCATGGATTACAACGATGTGTAGTGCGTGAAGCAATTCGCCGAAAGAGATCAGAATTGTGGGCAGAAAACTCGTGGATTTTGCACCATGATAACGCACCATCGCACAGTGCCATCATTATTCGTAATTTTTTGACAAAAAATGCAACAAATACCATCCAACAGCCACTGAATTCACCTGATTTAGCTCCCTGGGACTTCTTTCTGCTCAACCGAGTTATAAAACCACCACGGGGAACGCGTTTCAGCAGCCGAGAGGAAGTGATGGAAAAATCGCCAACACACACGGAGATGGATGTACTCTTGGCAACGTAACTTTTGCAAATGTCAAGCTATGACGTTAAGGGAATTTCAAAAACAGATGTACCAACTTAACAAAAAATCGTAACAATTGGAGCGCCATACGGTGGTTATTCCGGGAACTTTCTGACCAAAGTAGTATTTCTCACATCGTTTTAGGAAACCTACAAATTTCGCACAATTTTTGCCAACATTGAATATATGGTTATTCCAACAAAGGTTGCCATAGACACGCATATCAAGAATGAAAAGAGGAACGGAATGTATTATATTATAGTAGAAGTAGCAGACAAGAGATCATTAATGAAAAGTATCATAAGGATCACCAGCATTTATTTTGTGAATATCAGACTGGAAACCATTTGAGACAACTTAAATTGAGCCTTCCGAAAGGTAATTTCCTATCCATTGAAAAGAGATTAGTCGATCTCAGATGCATCTACCTTTCGACAAATTGATGTTCACTTTAATTCCACTTTTCGGTGAAACACGCGGTCATAAAAAAAATGTTTGTGTTTCGAGATATTGTATGAGCTGGCAGTTTGTCAACAAAAGTGCAATGGGTCTGTCGGAAAAGTGAGAAGAAAATTCGCGTTTAAGCACGGGCTAGAGAAATGCTATTTCCCATCTGTTCGGAAAGAGTCCCGAAGTGTAGGATTGATGAAAAGGCTTAAGCAGTGGTTTTGCCAACGTGAAAGAACACCTCCTCAGAAGAACGGGAGATATAGACATTTTTTCATATGTATGTTATTATCTTGAAGAACTCGTTCTGTTGCTGCTACATGCGTGCGAAAGTTGATTCATCCCATCAAAGACTCACCGCACGCTAATTTAGGCGGAGACAAACCTCAAACCGGAAGTATTAAGCTTAAGTCACGCATTTCATTACTGTCATTGTGGGAAAAGACTCGTTATCAATAAAGGAAACCCGTTTCGAGTGTATTTTTAAATTTGTCAGTTTTCGACTTTCAATGGAAATTTTTCTGGCGCCAAATGGAAAACCTGTTTAAGTCTTTTTGCAGCGGGAAACATTCTGAATGGAGACGAAATGTGTCGAAAGATTTTGATGTCATCTGGGTCAAACTTTATTCTCGGTGGTGATCTCAACGTAAAGCATACATTTTGGGGTTCAAGATGCATTTCGACGAAGGGCAGGCTACTGTACCAAGCAAGTATGAAACGTGGCTTAGAATTTTTTTCGACGGGCAAGCCAACCGACACAAATAAAATACCTGACCTGGTCGAGTTTTTCATTACAAAAGGGGTCCCCAAATATCTAACGACTTAAGAAGAATCCTATGATCTCTGCTCAGATCACTCGCCAGTAATCTTGAAAATCGGCAGGAGCATAGCAAGGACCGAAAGGAAGGCAAATATACGCGCCCGAAAGGAAGGCCTCCTACGAGAAAAAAAGGAAAGCACAGAGGAGATGGCAACAATCATGTGTGTCCCCGCATAAATCCTATTCGAACCGCCTTTCAAATAAGCTAAAGAAAATGCTGCAAAAATATAAGAACCGTGAGACTTCTAATTACCTCCGCTTGACTGCGGACAAGAGTTCCAATTATTCGCTCTGGAAAGCCGTGAAGTCGACGAAGAAACCTGTTATGCACTTGCCACCGATAAAAACAGCCAACGGCGAATGGGCAAAAGAAGACAAAGAGAAAGCGAATTTGTTCGCGGACCACTAAGAAGAAACATTCAAACCGTTCGAAGGACGTCAATTGGCCCAAGAACTTAATCCGAGAACAAGATCCGACAACTATAACATAAAATCCGTATCACTATCTGAGCTAAAGCAAACAATAAAAAACCTAAAAAATAATAAGGCTCCAGGATACGATTTGATTACAAGTGAAATTCTAAAGGAGTTACCGTGAAAACCGTTTGTCAAGCTCCTCCACATTATAAATGCTTCCATGAAACTTTTATATGTTCCAAGCCAATGGAAAGTCGCAGAAGTTATAATGGTTCAAAAACCGGGGAAAAGTCCAAACGACAAAAAATCATACAGACCCATTTCGCTCCTGCCGATAATTTCAAAAATCTTCGAAATTCTCCTGCTTAAACGTTTAAAACCCATAACTGAAGAAAGACGATTGATCCCGGATCACCAGTTTGGCTTTGGGGTCAAACATTCCACAATCGATCAGGTCTATCGGATAACAAATATATTTGAAAGCGCGCTAGAGGGAAAAATATATGTTCAAGCGTTTTTCTCGATGTATCGCAAGCCTTCGACAAGGTATGGCACGAGGGGTTGAAGTACGAGTATAAGCTACAACAAATTTTTTCGGGAGAAATGAAATAGAATACTCGAATCTTATCTTCAAAATAGACTGTTTCGGGTTAGATATGGGATTGATTACTCTGAATTCAAGGAAATTCAGGCTGGCGTTCCACAAGGAAGTGTTCTGGGGCCATACTTATTCTTACTGTCCACTAGAGACATACCTCTAGATGAAGAGACTGTGGTAGCCACGTTCGTGGATGACACGACAATCCTCGCCACAGAACAAACAGTTGAATCCTCGACTGTAAAACTTCAATGAGCTCTGAACAAAATATTTGAGTGGACCAAGAGCTGGCGAATCGTGCTAAACGAGACTAAGTCAACACACCTCAATTTCACGCACAGAAAGATACACAATTTTTAATCATCAACTCGGTACAAATACCATAGGCAAAATATTTCGAAATGACCCTAGACGCAAAACTGATGTGTAAATCACACGTAACAAGCTTTGCTCGTAAGCTTCGCACTCGTCTTGTGCATCATTGCAACCAGTAAATACAGGAAATTATCCGGAGATCGGACGAGACAAATCTTGTGCTGCGACTTCAAAGAACAAGACCGTTCGACTTAGCGCCTTAAGGAGAAATCGTATGAAATCACGGTAATAGTAGGTGCCTTCGTTGGAAAGCTACCTCCCAAACGTGATAAACTACAGAAGCTTGAGCTACTTGTTAAGGAAACTTAGTCGTAGTCTATTCTATAAAACGGGAGGTTTTTTAGTGAGTAAGAATCTCACACTACCATGAGCGCGTGCTTATGGTGGGCACTGCTATGCCACTGTGGTAGGCAGTAGGTGCTCGTGCTTTTGGTGCCTGCTGTGGTGGTGTGGTGGTGTGGTGGTGTTCCGATGAGCGCGTGCTATGAAGGTTTTTACCTTGGGGTACGATGGAAGCGACTTTTATGGGTTTAAATTGTGTACGAAACTTTATTTTGATTTCATCAATTTCTCGGCGACGTTTTCAAGCGTTCTTGATACGAATTCTATTCGTTGATCTACCCTTAAACCCTTGCCTATTCGAAGGAATAGGACTTGTAATGAAAAACATATAATCGGAGATTTCGTCTTCTCTTTCTATTTAATTGAGAGGGAAAAATAGCTGTAAGACGTGGTGTTAAGTAATTTACTCATCTTTTCAAATGATGGTAAACACACCGTCTGAACCAACAGTGGAATCGTCCTTCAGTTGTTCTATCTTTTTCTTTTACTAATTCTGAAGTGATGTCCATCGAAATAAATGGTGTTTGTGGAAAAATGCAATCAGCGACAGCTTTGATAGCGTTATATTAGCAACAAGGTACGTAGGGACCTACAAGGATTTATGTAAAAATTTTCAAGAAATGTACGATATTATCATTATGCAGTTGTGCCTGTTTGTTTATTAACTTATAGCTGTTTTCAGTCCGAAAATGTATATTGTAGAGAGAAATAACAGAAAATAAACAAGAAATTTATAAGTAAAGTTTTTTATATATTGATTAAATATTTATTTTGTCTGTGTAGCTAGTGCAGCAGTGCAAGTTTATCACCGATAAAAAAGTGCTGAGTGTTCAGCATAGGCCGCATTATTGCAGCAACAGCAAAACGATTGGGTTTTCCGCTGGCTTTTGTACTCCGCACGACATAAGTGGCATGATGGCCGATTTGAACGCTGTACAAATGAAGGAACAGGTCCTGGTGTTGGTGTTGTTGCTTAATTTATAGTTGTTTGTCCGATTCTTGGACTGGATTAATTTCATCGAATATTATGATTGAGGCCAATGGAGCAATATCGATCATATTCCACCAGAAATCATACCTTTCGAATAACGCAACTACCAAACTTTTATTCCGTACTTGACTGGCTTAGATGGAATGTGTTGTGTGAAAGTGCATGTCCTCTAGAAGGAAGAAGTTGTTCGTCCACGGTCATTGACAACATAAGCCACAGATCATCAATAGTTGCAGTTTTGCTAATGAGTGATCTCTCCGGCCTTGTTATCGCATTATCAAAGGGAATAAACTCTGTGATAGATATGAAACTATTTATGATAAAGTGGCTTCATATATTGGAGCATGTGCTGAGCCCCATAGTTCCTTAGCATGCTCGCTGTTTGATTTACACATTCCAGCGTACAAAATGATAGCCAACAAAGCATTAGACGCTTTTAGAGTCAAAATTTTATTTTGTTTCTTCTTAGCTAGATTTGCTTCATTCCATATAGCTGTTATCTGCTTGGCTTTGCGATTCGTTTCTCGAATGATGATATGAGTCATATATTCGGTGATTGGATATCGAAAGATGGTAAACGGATCATGAACCAAATTTTTCAATGGGCCTGGCTGGCTTCTAGTGTAATCGTCAATATTATGAGGACGAATGCGACTACTCGTTGGTGGATCTTTGTTCCATTTTTCGAAATAAAATGGGCAGCACCAGTCTCAGCCTGATGACGGTCACCAGTGGCAGTAGCAGCTTCTTCATGAAGCTTTTCTATCATCATCGTGATCTTCATCGAACACATCATCATCTATTTCCACATTCACTTGGCTTTCGACATTGGACACATCAATTGAAATTTGCCATATGGCACCAAAAACAGGTAGGGGAAAATTCGAGATGCATGACCAGGCCAAAATAAGTCCCGTATCCCGTTCACCCTTTTTTTAGACAAAATGCAACAAATGAAAACAATAAATAGTTTTCGTAGAATAACCATCAATGGATGCGCTAATGCTGCTTGCGGTATGACTGTTCGAGTGATTTCCTCCTAATCATTTTATTGGTCATACGACATAGATAAGGATAGTATATTTTCTTGCCCAATTCCTAAATATATATATCTTTGTTAACCCTTCTCCCTTATTTCCCATAATCTCTTCTCTATAATACACGCAGGTTCCTAGGGACCTTGTCGCTAATTACCGTACTAAATGTCTTCAAAATGGAAAAACTCGAAATGTAGTACACGCATCTCTTCAGAATAAGTTTTAATTGCTTAAGCATTGTTTTTTTTATAGAACACAGTAAGCATCAAGCTTCTAGCACTTCTTCTTAGGTAAGTGTGCCATTTGGAGTGTGCTATAGGAAGCATATTAGAGACGAGCTAGTGCTGTAAAAAGGACCCTGCGACCAGTTGATGATAGATGAAAGGTTTTTATAAATTCCATTCAGCTCACAACAAATGATTTAAAGAGAACTAATTTAACTACAAATCCTTAAAAAGCCAACAGCTTTCTTCTACCAAAACTAATTAAATGTTCTCACTTGAAGCCATTATGTATGCCTGTACACACCTCTACCACCAATTGGCATTCAAACAATCCCAAGGTTTCCGCCGCGCATTGTAGTCCACAAAAAAATCTCAATAACATTTGACAACCAAGCGCATTGCGAAAATCAGCAAATAATCAATCTCCACCATTGTACAACCTTCAAAACTATAAACAGAAAAAGCGCCTCGCAAAGACCACTTGGCGCCGTCAAGTAAAAAGCCTTCACAGTGACAGTGCCTACAATGGAGTACGATCATATCCTTGGCAGTAGGTGTGTATGAAATTTTATTAAAATCCCAATCCCAACAATAGTCTAGACCAAGAAGTAGAGTGCCACTCTGCAGAAAAAAAAGCCCAGTCGATAGCTCGTCTAATACGACAAAAAAAAAAAAAAAACCGCCACAAAGACTGAAATGTTCGCCTTTCTAATGTACTCGTGTAGGGGTGGAAATCCACCCTCAACCCTGACCAACGCCATTTGCGACTTGTGAGTGAGTATTTACGAGTAAGTTTCTTCATCAATCGAAATATTGGAATTCCCCGCAAAAGTTGACACGCGTGTTTGTTTGTTTGTGTGGAAGGATATGAAATATGATCCAATAGCCTCAAGGATGTCAATAACGGATTTTATTTAACATTTCCGGGCTTCAGCTGGTGGTTATTGTTTCTGAAATCCGAAATGGGGCTGCTCGATAAACGTGGGAGTCTCAGCACTTGGTTAGCTTTGTAACTATTTTTTAGAGGATTTCCAATTCTTTTGTTGTTTTCCGACAACTACGTACGGATATACTCGTATTGTCTCTAAAGTACGAGTACATACTCAGAATGGTCTTGTGTTTGGGGCTTTGAGTTCCTTTATTGAAATAGTGAAGGACTGTTTCTTTTTTTTCTTTTTTCCAAGAACGAAATAGTAAAATCGCAACCCCTTCGATCTCAGGGGGATCGGAAAGAGCTTATATTTTATTCAGAAGAATTTCCAGGAAAAAACCTAACTGGCAGATACGTCGATATAATTCGATTCGAGGAAAGAATAAATTTCCTGGAAAGATTTGTTATGCAGCTATCTGTCGTCTGAATGTCGAGTTGTAAAGTGGAAAAACTCAGTATCGATTGAATGAGAAACGACAGGTGAGTATTTGTAATGCAATTGCAAACATTTTCTAGGTAATTTTAATTGCAGGCCTTACTAACAAAGATCCTTTGGGATTCCTACTTCAATTAAATAAAAACGAGAGGAGCTTGAATGACGATTGAACGCGTAGATATTGCAACGTACCGGGTGTTAAAATTTTGAACAACAACTTCTTGATTGCTACCGAGAAGACAAACAATTTCAGTCGAATTCACAATATTTACGAACAGTGGAGATTGATGTTGACACCTAAGACTGTTTAGATGAGCTCCCGACAAGACATATGCAAGGAAAGGAGAACATATTTGGTGGCCGAGTGAGCAAGTATGGGTGTTTTCCTAAATACAGCACTGCCTGCATTGTGAATCAGCAAACATTCCTAATTGCAAACCCAAATTTATGACAGAACGCATTACGTTCCGAAATGCATTGTGAACGATTATACTGCGCAAACAGCAGCAAACAGCGCATCGTGAACTAGCACGATGCAAATGACATTTCCTGTTATAAATACTTTTTTGTGAATCGTGAGAGCTTTAGAACGCCGAGAACTGAGTTTATTTAAAAGTATTAATTTTGTATGTATTTTTATATCTTTTTACAGAAAACAATGGACGAAAAATCAAATTTCACTTTTAATTATTGTACCAAAAGACAGGAGTTCAGCTCGCAGAAAAAAAAAGACTTTTTGGAACCGGGTTCATGGGGAAATTTTGCAGGTCGATGCAGAACTTCCATACTCCCTGGGCGACTGCATTAGAAAATTTTTAAATGTCATGGTAACATACCGAAGAATCAAGGTAAAAAACCGATCGTCGGGGGAATCAACAACTAGTTGGCAATTCTTGGATGTCCTTGATAAGCAGTATGGCACAGAATATTCTATTTCAGTGTCTGAAGGACATCTTGATTCTTCGTTGGAGCAAAACATTCCAAAACGTCATTATTCAATACACAACTGTATGCGCAACGTATCATGAAAACATCATGTATTTGCATAACCGATTCAAGGTGCAGTCACAATGCGCATTTTGTTTGAATTTAGGAAAGCACCCTATAACTTTCGCAACACAACCTTAGACAACAATTTTCGCTTATCGACATTGCTTCGGGGTGAGCTGTCATCACAGCCAGCCCGTGATTCTGGCAGTTCATCATTTATTAAGGGAACTGACGTTGTTCTGATCAGTCTACCACCAATTTGATTTAACATATTTTAATCGACGCAAAGTGTGCCTTTAGCATTTCGCGTATCCATACCCTTTGAGAAGCTACCACTAAAGTCTACAGAATTATGCAGGATAATGGCAATCAACATTTTGTAATCTAGCCCAGATGAAGACAGGGAAACCTTTCGTCCGTCTGACCGAAGTTAACTGAAAAGGCGATATCGAAACTGGAGTGCAACAAACTCGCAGAAGCAGGACTGAGAAACGCAAGTCCAATGAATGGAGTATCAGAATCATATGTCCATTCCTGAAGAAGGGGGCCCTCATAAACTGAGCCAATCATAGCTGTCTTATAATGTGAATGTCTGGTATCGATCTTTTTTTTTATTTTTTTTTTTATTTTTATTCAGGCATGAAAGTTTCTTAAGAATTTATATAAATTATCTGCGAAGCCTTAATGGCTTTTCTGCAGAAGGTTGTTTTTCAAAAGTTTAAACTAAAATGAATTCATTTATTTTAAATTTAATCTTGTGAATTTAAAAGAAAATTTTTAATAATATTTTTTCTGTTTTTAAAATTTACAATATTTTTAAGATCAGCAGGTAATTCATTTAATATTGTGGGAACGCTATATATGAGCTGCCTTTTACCATAGTTATTGTAGTTCAAGGGCACTTGTAACATACCCGTAGTACGTCTTCTGGTGTTACTGTCATGTTCGATTGGCCTTTGAAAGCGGATGTCACTATAGTATTCCATTACCAAAGTCATCTTGAAGATATTTTGCACCTCAAGTACCTTAAATCTTCTTTCGTCAGGAACATTTCCGCAGTTTATTAGCCTCAATGCAGAATTTTTGAGTTTTTGCAGCTTCTCGATATATGTTTTGGAGGCGTTATCCCAGGCCAGTATTCCATACCTTAATTTGGATTCAATCAAGGCGTAGTATACCAGCTCTAAAATTTGTGGTGTTGCATGATTTCTTAGATGCGCCAATGCAAATGAAGCCTTCCTTAAATCAGAGCGTATCTTGTTAATTTGCTTGTCCCAGATGAAGTGGCTATCAATGATGACTCCTAGGTATTTATAGCTTTCTACGACGTCAATTAAGTGTTTGTTTGATTTAGGGCAGGCATCATTTTGAAAAAACACTCGCTCCTGCGAAGCTTTATGATCTGGACTTCGGATGTGCATCATCTTTGTTTTCGCCGCGTTGATTACTAAGCCATTGTCGTGACATCATTTGACTGCATTGTTAAACTCTGCCTGCATTAGTCTTGTTGCCGTCTCAAAAGACTTGTGGCGTACAACTATCGCGATGTCATCAGCGCAAGCAAATGGAATGCTATTCTTAAAAGTTCGAAGAAGTTCATTTGTGTACAAAATGAAAAGAATTGGACCCAGTTTCGACCCTTGAGGAACTCCATATTGTACATGCTCCTTTTCAGTATAAACGTCCTTGATTTTTACACGAAAGGCCCTGGTGAATAGATAATCCCTTAGCCATTCCGCCATCATTCCTCGTATACCCATCCGTTCAAGTGCTTCCAGTAGCTTTGCATGGTTTAGTGTATCAAATGCTTTACTAAAATCCATAAACATTACCAGAATGTGATGACTTTTATTTAGGGATTCATTGACACAATTCGCAAACTCTCCAAGCAATTGTCCAGTACTTTTTTGCTTCTGGAAACCGTACTGACTTTGGTGGATAAGGGAGTGGTTTTCAATAAAGCTAATTAGTCTACTTCTAATTACATCTTCTAGACACTTTTCCATGACTGGCAGTATCGATATCGGTCTATAATTGGCGATTTCACTTTTAACACCTCCTTTGTAAATAGGTCTAACCACAGCAGTTTTCAGTTTTTTCGGAATTTTGCCCTGCATCAGACTGAGGTTAATAAATTTACACAAGAGGGGAGCAAAAATATCTGCGTGTTTTTTAATATCTACCGGCCGTATTCCATCAATTCCGGGGGATTATCTTCAATAATATGATAGACCCATACCGGTGCGGTTTGGATCTAGCAAGTCCACACGTTGACCAAATATTCTCTATATGCCATATCTTAGAGAAAAGCCAAAAATATCAAATGAATACTCAACACTTCTTGACTGATTTTTTAGGATTGCTTATGATAACTAGCTATCATGCTCTTTAAAGAATTCTGCGCAAATCGTAAGCCAACAAAAATCTGCCCAACTTCTAGCATACGCCAATGACACTTATATAGACGGGGAAAACTAGCGTGATGGTAGTAGGTCATTTGTTGTCAATGAAGCAGAAGCAACTAAATCAGGTCTGTCAGTCATTGAACGTCCTAGGGAAAAATGGCATAACTTTGAACTATATTTTTAAAATGACAAGTAATTCTATCTTACAATGCAGTGAGCTCTGGCGTAGATAGCTCTTTGCAGCGCTGTGTTTATGACCTAAAAAGTCAAGTCAACAGCAAATGTTTATCTTGAGAACAGATAGGAAACCCACATCATTCTTGTCCTGTTACACGGTGCAGAATCGCCATCAATCTCAAGAGCGTACGAAAGCTCTCAGCTGATAAGAGCACATAAATACCAGTATGCCAGGCCAAAAAATATTGAATGTGGGACAGTGGGACGATACAGTATAGGAAGAATTGAGTTGGAAGGGCACTTTAACTCTGTCGATGTTCATTAGAGTGATGCTATAAGCAATATTGGACCCAAAGATATTTTTTGAGAAATATTTCAAGGTAAGTGGTCATATATAGAGAAAAAAACAACAAGATCTCGGCGGAAGTATTAACTCCCTAGCAATTACATTGTAATGCGTGCCAATGCACGGCTGTACCAAATAAATTTAATCCTTTGACAGTGCCCGTGAGCTTAGAGATATCTCTTCTTCTGAGCAGATGGAAATTCTTGATTATTTTAAATCTACCAATAGTCTAGATGTCTCACAGTTATCTCGATTGGTCCACCTGTGACTGTCTACTATTTGTTTCTACAGATCCGAGTCTGTCTTCTTAATCAGCGAGTGTCCTGGAAGGCAACAGAGTGGAATTCTGTTTTTCTTAGCCATCACGGAAAAGGCAGTCTCTGATCGCTCTTCAATTAAGGGGCTTAAAACGTAGCAATCTAACTCTATATGTTTATTGCAAAATCAGTCGCGGGTTTTAGACTGAGCAGCAGAAGCCTGATGTTTAACTTAGATTTCAGCTTTTTGAGCTTGTTGGTGGACTAAAGGAAAACTATGTGCAAAGGTCTTAAAGAACACACTTTCCCTGGAAATTAGCTTATTCGGGGATTTCCATTCGCGAATGAAATCAACTTTAATTTGAAGGTTTGTTAAATGAGGAAGGCAACGATGCAGCATGAGTAGATTGTTATGTCCTTCATGTAACTTTTTTCATTGCTGAGTATCTTAAACCCTGAGGGCAGAGTCAATTTCGGCAGAGTCAATCTCTTTATGTGGTCCGATCGAATCTATAAGTACCAAATAGAAGGAAAGTTCCTGTTGAGAAGTTGCGACGCATGCCAATGATGTCTGTGTAGGTAGCCTGTTGCTTCTGCAGTTCGTCCTTCGATTATAATTGGAGAATTGGCAGCAAGTTCCTCACGTAGAAATTCTTGTTGGTAAAGTGCGAATGTAGAAGAGTTCGTCTAGGTTTGATTATGAATTTCGGCAGTCTTAGGGCCGTTTTATTCACTCGAAGTTGAACACAACTTGGGGATTTTTATTGTCAACTTGAGAAATTCACTCAAATATATCATTCACTCACGATATTCAAAAGTTGAGAAAATCCAAAGTTGGTCAACTTTTGTTTTCTCAACTCCCCGAAATAGTAGAAGTTATCCGAGCAAACTTTGGATTTTGGTTAATTTCTGTTTATTCACAAGTTGTTGACAGTCCGCTCTTGACATCGGATGTCGAAAACAATTGTTTTATTAAATATTAAAATTAAAATACGATTAATAAATACAAATGTTTCGCGCTAATTATTTCTGGGAGATATGGCCATCATCATGGAGACGGAGAAAATTTGTCTGTTGAAAGTCGGCAATACAAGATGCTTCCACAAGTTGAATTGAACAAATGGGACAACAGCGACTTTATTTATCGTTTTCATCTCTCAAAACGGACGACAATGATGGTTCTTGAATTAATAACGGATTCGTTGACGTACGACAAGAGACGGTAGTATAAATTGCGAATTGGTTGGAGTTTAATTAGTGTTAAAAAGATTCTTGTTGTTTAACTTGTTGCTAGATCGCGTGAACGGCCAATTACGCAATTATTAATCGTTTTACGATATTATACACTCGGATCAATTCAACTGGCGATTGCAGATATCATTGGGGTTAGCATTACAACAGTGCACTATGTGTTAAAACGTGTGTCTAGAGCTATTGCCAATCTTGCACCAGTGGGTGGGGCGACCCTAATAATAAACCTTACATATTAAAAGCAAGAATTAAGACATTTTAAATAAGTCGGTAATAAAAGATTAAGATAATTGAAAACGAAGCAATACACCAGAATATCAGAGCAGAACACCAAACAAGGATTCAATACTTTGGAGATCAAAGCAAAAAAGCCAATTTTTTACATGTTTCACAAACGCACGATAATGTAAAATCGATCTGATAGAATGTGGAAGTTTGTTGAATACTCTACGTGAAACAATACTATAAAAGTTACGAAACGCGGTTGAACTAAAGCGGGTATATGTACCTAATTTAACGAATTGCCACGTAAATTGTGTCTGAAATTAAGATTTCCTAACCTATTAAAGAACGTTCTAAGTACTTTATAACAGTATAAATGGCGGACCGGAAGAATTTTCAAATCTATGAACAATGGAAAACTAGCATGTAAACGGGGTTTACGACAAATTTTCTTCAAAATGTGTTTTTGAAATAGCAAGAGTGGCTGAATTTTATTGAAGTAAGACCCTCCCCAGCAGGTTATCCTATATTGTAATCGTGAATGAAAGATTCAATAATAGATTTTTATCAACAATAGGATCGATCAAACCTTGCGTAGAGTTCCACGAAAATAGTTTCTCAAATTTTCTATGTGGTTCTTAAAAGTCATCTTTGAGTCAATGAGCAGCCCCAAATATTTGAATTCATCAACAGTCTCAATTTGGAAACAATTATCACTGCAGCTTTCACAACTATAAAAAGTGCAAGATGACAAACTTTTATAGCAAGTGCAGTGTGCGAGGGTAAATCTTGGGCAGTCACTTGCATGAAAGAAGATCTCGGCATCAAAACTGTTTTGCGCTACAAAATTGAAAAAGATTATTTTGGTTTCTGAGCTTATGACCAATTTATGTTCCGCAAACCATATTCTAAGTAGATGAAGATCCCAATTAATATCTGATATAAGATTTAAAGCACTGACTGAACCATGCGCAAAACCTATATCATCTGCATATGCTGTCAGTAATTCTGTAAAGGGCAGTCTGAAATAGGAATTGATGTAAATCAAGAAGAGTATTGGTCCCAGAACAGAGCCCTGAGGCACTCCTAGATTAATGAATTTAATTGCGCTTCAAGTATCATCAATTTTCACTTTTTGAGACCAATTATTCAAGTAAGATTTGAACCACTCGCAAATAAAGCCTCGAAACCCAGCATTTTCAATTTTACTTAACAATACGAAGGCGGGTCAATAAGTCCGTGACTTTTGGATTAAAACACAGATTTTTTGATAAAAAAATAATTTTATTTTTCAACGTAGTCTCCCTTGAGCTCTATACACTTTGTCCAACGCTTCTCCAATTTTTTTATCCCTTCCAAAAAAAATGATTTGTCGAGGTCCTCAAAATAGGCCTTTGTTTGCGAGATGACCTCATCATTGGAGTCAAATCTTTTTCCACCAAGCCATTTCTTCAGGTTTGGGAACAAGAAGTAGTCGCTCGGAGCCAAATCTGGAGAATAGGGTGGATGAGGGAGCAATTCATAGCCCAATTCATGGATTTTTGCCATGGCAACTGCACATGTGTTTGTGGTCGACTGTGAGCAAACGCGGCACCCATCTTGCGGAAAGCTTTCTCATGCCCAAATGATCATTCAAAATTGAAACCACTGAGCCATGCGAGATCCCTACGGCTTCCAAAATCTCTCGCACTTTCAATCTTCGGTCGGCCAACACCATATCGTGAATTTTTTCGATTGTTTCGGGTGTAGAGACCTTAACTGGGCGTCCAGGACGTTCGGCATCTTCAGTGCTTGTACGGCCACAACGAAATTCAGTAAACCACTTTTTTACCATTGAAATCGATGGTGCAGAGTCCCCATAGTATTTATCAAGCTTAGCCTTGGTCTCGGTAATGGTTTTTTTTCGCAAGAAATAATGCTTAATAAGCACACGAAATTCAGTTTTTTCCATTTTTTCCTCAAATTAGTGAGTAGTCTGATAAAAATAGCTGTCAAACACAAACTAACTGACGCGGCAAGTTTAAATTTTGACAGGAGTCAACTGACAGATGCCTGTTGACAGGAGCAGTGTTGCTGTTTCAGTAAAGAGGTCAGAAATTCAAAAAGTCACGGACTTATTGACCCGCCCTCGTATATCATGATTGACCATATCGAAGGCTTTGATGATGTCAACAAACAAGCCAGCTGAATACTTCTTCTGAGCCTCTTTCGCCTTCATAAACAATGCACGCGTATATTTTGTGAGCGCATCATTGATGTAAATGTTGGTTCCAATACTTTTGCTCCCACCACTGTTGTCACTTCCTCTGCCCTCACTGCTTCCAAGAACAATCGAGTTCAGCATATTCTTCTTCGACTTTTCTCTCATTATACGTCGCTTCAGAGAGGGATTAGTAAAACTCAAACATATGATCGATGAGCATGATTCGCTTAAAGAGCTGCTGCTGCCTTTCGCATTTCTTCTCTGCATCTTTCTTATGTAGCACTTATCAATTTCGTCCACAGACAAAGCATTATGGAAAATTGTTTGAGCTATACTCTTCGCAGTCGTGTCATTGACATCGGAGACACCAGTTATTTCAATGCAGTTGGTTAGTTGGTATTGTTGCTGCCAGTTAAGTTTATTTTCGAGCATTTCAACTTTGGACTTCATCATTTTCTGCACTCAACTTGTTCAACGAAAGAAGACACTGATGATTTATTTCTTCAAGGCTAGTGAGTTTTTGGTAGACCATTTGTAGCGTAAACTCTTCACTTTCCATTGGTGACCCATTCGATATCGGTTGAGAATTGAGGTTGCCCCTTTTATGTTGAAGTGCACTTTTTAAAGCTGAAGAATTCTGCTTTGCTGATGTCCGCTTGTTGCTGCTGCTGGAGTCTTTTGATGGTTCAGGCATGTGTAGAGATTTGCGTCTAAGCACTGAACATTTGTCACACCGAAAAGACACACCGCTTGTTTTAAAATATTCGACATCTTGTTGCAAGATATTAACGCAAGATGCATGAAAAAAATGCTTGCAATCACCACACGATTCGGAATTCGTATCGATTTTCTCAGCACAAACTTGGCAATTCATGATTGGAATTAGAAAAGGTTTCAATGAGATGTGCACCCCACGACACTTAATCCGTATGCCGGAAACGCAAAGGGAACGATTGCTGGCAGTACATGACTTTTTCGCTTAAGCCAATTGGCCAGGTGGAACTGATCCGGAAAATTTCAGAAATCGCAAGGGATGGTTCCCCCTAAACATTCAGACGGTGTCCGCTGCTTATATAAAAATAAACGATATCGTCGCTCGTTGGCAGGTATTGCGCTCGTATATTCAGTATAAATTTCAAATCAATTTTTATTGTTTTCTTCTTTAAAAGGGCTTCACGCATGATCAGCGCATTTTCAATATGTCGGCCTTAAAAAAACGATTCGAAGAAGGAGAATTCAGGCATTTCATTCTTATTGGTGATTCGGGCTACACAAATACGAGTTATCGTGCAACGCCTTTCCTGAATGTCACAAACGCTGTTGAAAATCTATTCAACGAATCTCAGATTCGGACTCGAAACTGCGTCGAATGTTCGTACGGCATTTGGAAGAGGCGGTTTCCAGTGTTAGCCACTGGCTTAAGGTGCAAAGTTGAAACTGTGCAATCAATCGTCATCGCTTGTGCCGTCCTCCATAACATAGCTATAGATGAAAATGAATCGCAACCACCACCGGAAATGCCCGGATTCGCTGATGTACTAGCCGCCGTATATGTTCCGTCCGCTACTCCTTTGGAAGCACCATCGGCAGCCAATAACAACATCCGCTCTCGATTAGTTCGTATGTATTTTCAACCCATGTTAGATCGCTAGCTTAGTATTAGTTGAAAAAATCCATCAATAAAAGATAAAATTAAAAATTCAGTTTATTACTAGGAATTTTATTGGATAACTAAAAACTTAAAGAAACATAAATTATTCAATCATACTCTTTTTTTGCTGCTGGTGTTGGGATTAGCAAAGCAACTACCTGTCCAGGCGGTTCAACATTTAATGCGGTTGCAATTTTCTCCCACGCATTGTTTTGTCACAATTCGTCGCACTGTCCGTCTTTTTATTCTCAATTATGGAACTGTACTATACTTCAAAACATTCCTTACGAGCCAATGTTCCTCCTAAGCTGTGTACACTATTTTTGGTATTATTTTTTTGTATTTTTTTCCATTGCTTCACTTTTGTTTTTCTTCACTTTTTTTTCACTTAGGTATTTCGTTTTTTTGAAAACCTTACAGCTTTTGAATAACAGTCCGCAATTATAAATTTCAAATCCAAAGTTGAGACTGACGTATTTGTGTTATCTGTCACAATTAATCCAGGGAAATTTCCAAAACTGTAAGTTGGCCAACATGCGAATTTTAACTTCCAAACAGAGAGTTAAAATAGTGAAAAAAAAAACATTTTCCAACTTGCGGTTCAACTCTCAAGTTGAAATCAACTAGGAAGTTAGCCAACTCTAGAGTTTCTTGCAAGTTGAACAATAGTGAACAACGCCCTTAATCTCTTAAGAGTAATTGAAGATTTTGCATAGCTTAACTTGAAGCAATCCTTGAAGCCAGTGACTCCGTGAGCTCTTCATCAACGACAACTTTAGTTCTAGATGAAAAATGTGGTGATGTGAGCGATAAAAGTAGTACGTTCACAACAGGATAAAAATTCATTACTAGGAGTTTAATTAACTAACTAGTGCACGACTGCATTCATGCATTTGTAGTTGACTGCTATTTGACAAGTGACATTTAAAAAAAAAAAAAGAGGGAGTTTGCCATTGCCCGCCGAAAGGGGATGGCGATTTGAAAAATTGTTGGTGACCCAGCCAGGAATCGAACCCAGACTGTCTGCGTGATAGCTCAATGAGCTAACTATCGCGCCATCGCCATCGCCACAGTGACATTTATGTGAGGAAAAAGATGAGATCTATCTGATCTTACGACCGCTTGGGATCGCTCGTAATTATATGTATCTTTCTGTAAAGCTGTAAGAGTATATAGAAGGAGTTCAATATCAACAAAACTTCAACCGTTCTCGCAATGTAAAGATTCCGAATGCCATCAAGGCCGTACAACTTAGACTGTGACAAAAATCGCTGTCTCACTTTGTCAAAAAAGAAGAAGAAATCTGGGTGTAGAACAGAAACTCTGGACACTTTCTGACAGTCTCATTGAAGCAAGAACGTCAGCATTCAGCAACTACGAAAATCCTACACAGAGAGTACAAAAGCAAAGCGCACTGAAGAATTTTTTTTACTGACTTTGAATCTATACCGTCGAAGGGTCGTTAAATAGAGATATTAATCAAAAGAAGCATATTCCAAGGGTTGGACGTGACGATCATTTCACATAAATAATGGTCTGGTGGGCAGTATTCTGTCGGAACTTTATTTTAAGCTTAGCATCAAACAACAGTTTTGAAATACATTGTAAAGCACCTCAAACAAATGTTCGTCAACAATTCGGCACCAGCTCACAAAGCGGAAACCATTTACCAGGGACTCAACGATTAGGTTCAGAGGCTCATTTCTGCGGATGAACGTTATGTTTCCAGCCTAGGACGTTCTGCCCGAGACGTCGGTGTTGGTTGTCCTTTTTGCTTGACAGCATATACTTGGTCTTGCCCTCATTCACCGCTAAATCCATTTTCGCCGCTTCCGTCTCAATACTCGCGAAAGCGCCACTGACAGCACGCTGCTTTGTCCCGATTATGTCAATATCGCCGGCGTATGCGAGTAGTTGGACGGACTTTCGAAAGATAGTGCCTCTTGCGATTGCTCGTGAGTTTTCCACTATTCTTTCAAGTACGATGTTGAAAAAATCGCATGACAGCGCATCGCCTTGTCTAAATCCTTTCTGGACATCAAAGGTCTCGGTGAGATCTTTACCGACCTTGATGGAGCAGCGAGCATTCTCCATAGTCATCCTGCACAGACGGACGAGTTTAACAGGGCTGCCGAAACTACACATTGCTCTGTACAGCTCGACTCTGTAGATCATATCGATCTGAAGCTCATGGGTCTTCTCCACAATTTGCCGTAGTGTGAATATCTGTTCGATGGTGGACTTTCCTGGCTTGAAGCCGCACTGATATGGACCTATCAGGTTGTTGACGAACGGCTTCAGGCGTTCACACAATACGGCGGATAAGATCTTATATGCGATGTTAAGGAGACTGATGCCTCTGTAGTTGGCGCAGTTCAGAGGGTCTCCTTTCTTGAGAATCGGACAGAAAATGCTGAGGTTCCATTCATCGGGCATACTTTCGTCCGACCATATTTTACAGATGAGTTGGTGTATGCTCCTTACCAAGTCATCGCCTGCCGCTTTGAAGAGCTCGGCAGCCAGGTCATCCGCTCCAGCAGCTTTGTTGGATTTAAGCTTCGATATAGCTATCTTCACTTCATCCAGGTCGGGTGGACGGAATTGTTGATCATCATCGTCCAATTTGAAAGGTTGATGACAGCGGTATTTGGTCCGTCATCGCCGTTATACAGTCTGCAGAAATGATCTTTCCAAATCCTCAGCATCGACTGCGATTCTACTACGATGTTCCCTTGTTCATCTCCACAGGCTTCGGTTCGGGGTTTGTTTCCGTGGCATGTTATTTTTACGTTTTCGTAAAACTTCCGAACCTCATTCCTGGAGTAGCATCTCTCAATTTCCTCGATCGCGCGCTTCTCATGCTCTTTCTTCTTCCTCCTGAGAAGCCGGTGTTCGTCTCTCCTCTTCCGCTCATAGAGCTCATGAGCAGCTCTTGTCCTTTTTTTGCAGTGCCGCATTGCGTGCTTTTTGCTTAGCTGCATGTGCTTGCCGGTATTCGTCATCGAACCAGGGGTTTCGTTGTGGTGGACGAGTGAAACCCAGCACATCAGAAGCGGAATCTCAGATGGCGTTTTGGCAGTGTTTCCAATGGTCTTCGATGCTTGATGCTGGCGCCATTGGATTTCTTAAGAGATTAAGAGACACTCGATCGGACAAGGACTAGGCGATCTTTTTCAATTGTAGCCGTCTGACGTCGAATTTTCTCACAGCATTAGTTTGTCTTGGCGTAGTTTGGGATATCCGCTACCGTACCTTGGCTACAACAAGGTAATGGTCTGAGTCGATGTTGGCTCCTCGGAACGTACGGACATGCATAATACTTGAGGAGTGTCTTGCGTCGATCGCAATTTGATCAATCTGGATGACTGTTGATTGATCAGGAGTTCTCCCAGTCCCCTTGTGTATGTCGAGATGTGGGAACCGCGTGCTAGCCACGACAATGTTTCGCCCCGCCGCAAAGTCGGTTAGCCTGAATCCGTTATCGGAGGTGGTGTTGTGCAGGCTATATTTTCCGATTGCAATATTGCTCTATTCGACACCGAAGTATTCAACTTAGAACGCTCCTTGTTCGAGCAGTGGCCAATGGTGATTAACCAGAGATTAATATGTTCTACAATTTAAAGAAAATTTTAGCTCGTTTCTATTCGGCATCAATTTGAGTATTTATGTCTAGACTGGGTAACTTGGTATTAACGTAAGTATACTCAGCAAATACCATAAAATACGAGCGGACATTCACATATCCTTAGGCATTATACATTGATTTTTAATATGAGGCCAGCTTATCCTCTTTGTAATACCTTCTTGCAGTTTGTACCTATTTTACCTGCATAATAAAGTTCTTTATTGATTCGGGGAACATTATACCATCTTCATTGCTCTCCATGCACATCGTAGACGATGTCCTGGAATTTCCTCCATTCCTGAGTACGAGTATTTCTATTTCGATTATTTTCTGTCATCACATACATTTGGCGAATGGCAGCATTTGTTTATCCACATGCCTTCGTACAGATACCTAGTTATTCCAACAGCCTCTAGATATGGAAATCACAAAGCAATAATCTGTGTCATCTCCTCCCTCATACCATACACTAATGACACATACATTTCCAAAAGATACGACTACATTACTTAAGCCACCCCAAATATTACCTTAGGCAAACAGAACAGCTAGATACTCTCATATATAATGTAAGGAAGAAAAAGAGAAATAAAAGAGTAAAAGTACATACTCGTTATATTGCACAGTACCTGACCTAGATTCGCAACTTTCCACATTCCATACACTCCCACTCTATCTTTTTGTGTGCCATTGTGTTTCTGTCTAAATTATATCTTCCACTTGTTTCTGATTTTGCAACACGTTGCCTCTGTCATAACACTGCAGGCGGAAAGCTTCCTCAGGAAAAGTGTCGACAAAAGGATGACGACGATGATAACGAAGGCAAAAAGAAAAATCGCCAATCGTCGATTGTTTCTAGCACGTTTTATCGGGGCTGCACAAATATACTCGTATACTCTACCCACGTACAACACCCAACCATTCCCAACGGAGTGCTTCTTTAATTTCCATAATGAATTCCGTTTTAAGGATCTGAATTTGGAATTGCAATGTGAATACTGTCATACCACACCAACAAAGGACTGGAGTTGGAGTATTATTCTGAATGTCGGAAAGGAGCAAAATAAAAAGGCACCATATACTCGTACACATTCTAGTACATATTATACTCGTATATATGTTATATAGACACGCTTTACATGTTCTTTGTTGGTTTGTGATAAATTTTTCATTTATATGCGAATCCTTAAAGCTGGCTGTTACTACTGATGCCACTGCATACAGGCCGTCAGCAGTAGAATCGAATGACAAGAACAACAACAATGGACCATGGACCTAGGACCAGGGACCAGGGAACAGAGACCAAGACCAAAAGGACGAAGCCAAAGTGGTAAAATTGTAAAATGCTAAAATGGTAAAATGTCATTTGGGCTGAATGGCGACAGCAGCATGTGCTTGGTGCTCCCATAGAATTTGTCCCCACTGAGTCCTTTGATTTCGTTTTGCAAGATCCAACGAGAAGAAGAGTAATCTTCTGTTTATCCTCTTGGAGAGAAGGATATCCGGGTATATACAGTATACTGGTAGGTATCACCTGACGACACTGGCGCCTTACGGGCTGATTTAAATACAGGATTTAATTTTAAGTTGCTGTCTGATGACATGGCAGCAGTAGAAATAGCAGGGGGCAAGCTGTTGTTGGCAGCAAGACGATATACATATATATAGTATAGAGGGAGCCATCTAAGACTGGCGACAACATAAATGGGGAAGCAATACCTAACCAGATACTTTTTGCTCATGAGTTTGAGTTTGCGTTTGGATTTTTGCCTCCCTTTTTTCTTTTTCTAATTTTAGAAAGGATATGTGTTCATATCAGCCTGGCAAATCGCATAACTTTTTCAGAGATTTATATTTGAATTTCGTTGCTGCAATAAAAAGATTGAAATTGAATTTTGGGACATGTATAGCTTTAGATGCAAGCCAGTAGAAAAGAGAGGATTTAGACATTTTTCAATAAAAAAAAACAGGAAGGCTGTTAGCAGAATGACAGCTGAAAGAACAGTTGGAATGGGCGTTTAGGAGGGCTTAAGGGGACTTTTGGTATCCGAATTGAGGAGGAAAATCAAATCAGATGTAGATGTGTTTTGAAAGGGAATTGCATTCCCTTCGAGGGATTATCCACAGTTGATGGGAACATTTCTAATTTGGTCATCAAAAAAGTCTTATTCAAGAACTGGCATCTTTTTGGGTATTTCTAAGCAAAACTGAAATTCAGTGACTGCTCTTAAATGACTACAAAAAGAGCAGACGAAGTAAACGAAAATCCATCAAACTCTCAAAGGAAGTTAAGTATTAGGTTGTCATCATGAATAGCAAACTTCTCTGAACTTAACACGTTATGTCGAAAGCATTTGAGGTACTTTCTGTCAAAGGAACTATCGGAAAGACAAAGTCCCTCTCAACGAAAAGGGTTCTTTGGACTAACACGGCTATGATAAAGCCAATTATATCCTATACATCGGTTGTATGGTGAGACAAGCTCTCACGATAATACATATGTCACTGCTACTTTTATTAGACATCAAAGGACGGTCTACCTCGGCATGAGGCTTTCCATAACCTCCTGGTTTCGCTCTAAAAGCACTGATATCATAGGCTCCGCTCTCAAAACCATGTTCAGTTTAAAGAGAAATGGTCGTTGGTACAACACGGATTGGAGTTTTGATGGCCTGTCTATTGGACTCTGACCATACTGACTTGCAATGACACCAGAACTCCTGTTGTGAGAAAAAAAAATCGGAATCGGTTTTCTCTGTGTCCAAGACTGGTTTCGGCCAAAATCTGGACCAGGAAGGGAATGTAGTTGGCACTTATTGATGGCTCCAATACCGATCTAGGATGAGGTGCTACTGTCTTTGGTTAGATTTCACTTCTCGCAAGGATTACTCTTCAAGTGGGGACATACGCAACCCTGATGGCAATGAACTATATTGTGAAAAAAAGTGGACAGGGCGAAGCATTTGCATTTGTCAAGCTGCGCTTATAGTCTTGGTGAACCCGTTCCCCATTGTCACGCTAGTTCGAGAATGCAAAAGCTCACTGAACGTCGAAAAAAGAAAGAGAAGTGTTTCGGGAACTGAACCTACGTTAAGTTTGCCTCGATTTTCAGCCAGTTCTTACATTGGCGTCCCTCAGTAGGAAAGGGTATTACACTTTTGCTAAGCACTTAAGTTTGTAAGTGATATAGCATTCCACGACCTAAAAGTGATAACCACACCGCGTAGCACTAGGTTTGTGAATTTCCAGTAAATGTATGAGATTGTGGAAACAGGTCTTCATTCACATCTTTTCAATTAGCTTTTAAAAATTTAACTTCCCTATTCTATTCAATGTCACTAGAAGTAGGCACCGGCACTTCATTGTCACTGACGAAGCTTAGCTGCACGGGTTGCGAGCTCGACAAGCATTCGGCCTTTTCCTTTTTTTGTTACTGTTATATTAGCGGATGTGGAATATCAGGATGTGGTGTGTAGCACCAGTTTAGAAGAAAAATAATAGAGATTGTTTGGTACTCCGTTTTCCTTGCCCCTTTTCCGGAAGTAGCGACCAGCATCATTTGGGTGAATAGAGTCAAGAAGATCGAGTTGATTCGAGCCTGGCTAGAACCAGCAGTACACACTAGATAAGCCGTTTTTAGGAATCTGATATGCCAAATGCGGGGCAAAACATCTTTTGAACCACAAAATCCGCTTGGAATACACTAAGACTTTATCCATTGGCTGCGAAATTTTAGTGTTGTATACCTGCGCCCACCCGGTTGTGCATCTTGGATCCATCTGTATACCACTTGTACCTTTAAGATTTGAGGTAGGGTGTTAGTGGTTTCATGCTTCTCAGCTTGGGATAACTATAATGAACCTTCTACCGAGGCTTAAAGTCTAAGCTGGACGCTGGTTTACCGAGCATGAGATTTGATTCGATTGCCCAATTTTTCTTTTGCCTAGTGCTCTTCCTTTGAGTGACCAGTCAGAAGTTTATTAATAGGAAAGCATCAAACACAAAGATCATAATTTAATTTTAACCCAGTGCGAATCTCCTGGGAGGATATCTCAGCTTCAGCTACAGTGACTCAGAATCGATGATTAGTCATGAAAATTGAGAGGTAGAAGCAAATTTTTCTTTAAGAAGTTTGCAAAGAATCTAGAAGACGTCCTTCAGATCAGCATATGCAAGGAACGATTAAAGTTCATGGCTATGTGACAACTAGACCGAGAAATACGATCAACAAAAATAGTACTTTTGCCCTTCGTATAACTCATTCGAGTTTTTCTACGAGCTCCTTAACAAGAGCAATATCTGACGTACGGATGCCAGGATAGGAAAAGGAACATATTTGGTAGGACGGGTGATAGATATAGCCTAAATGTTACCTCTAAACCTTATTGGCTTTGCTGCGGGCCGAAAGCACATGGTTTCCTAATTTTAATATGCACAAGGGGACATGGCAGTCTCCGCATCATGAAAATCTAATTCAAATTGGTCACATTATGGGAAACCAACATTGACTCGAATCACAGATTTCATGCAGCTCACTTGCGAATGCGGATTTCCCAAGCGCTACAGCAAAGAAGAACAACTGTGAGAAGGTATAAGGAAGAAAAGCTGCAATCGCAAGAGATCACTAGCATATTCGTCGAACTGGTATTTCTAAATCTCCCAATAAGTCCTATGCTGTCAACATTAAGTACTGGGATCTAGTGGCATCACTGCCACTGTGCCATCAGACACCACAACTCATGTATTTTATTTCGCCCTATTACCATCAGGAAATTCCTGGTTTGATACAGAATGTCCTCAAGCAAACGCATCTAAATAAGAAGCGAATAAATATGAAGCGCTTCAGTGAAAGACAAGTGCCGCTTCTGAGCACTATGAGCAGAAGAGACACGAGGAGCGCGCGATCAAAGGCATTTGGAGATGGCACTCCAGAACTCCAGGAATAACGTACTCACCAACATGAAATAAAAACGTGTCGAGGCAAGAAAACCCATACTGAAGCCAACACAGCTGAAGGAGGAAATCTTATAGTAGAACCATAGTCGATACTGAGAATATGGAAAAGCTATTTCTGCGGATTGACTGTGCGAGGAAGCCCAAAATACCGGCGTCAGGTAGAAAATACTATTCAACCTAGATGATGGTAGCCAAAACTTCCATTCACCTGACCAACTATGGAGATAGATAGACCATCATACACATGATCTTCATCTTCCATAATGAGTGAACATCTGAAACCCTTTGTTTCAAGTACCAGGAATCAAATCTTTATACTTCGGTATGAAGAACGATGTTTATGACAGCCCTGCCAAACTTATCCATCTTTGCAGATTAACGATTGAGAACGCTCGCTGTCCCGTCGAAGTCGGTAACGACTAAACCGAGATCTTTGATGTCAAATAAGATTTCTGATATTGTGCAGTAATGTGACTGCTTTAATATCACATCAAGGTAGTAAAGGACTTTGTCTACCTTAGCTCTATTATAAATTCTTCCGACAATAGGTGGGCAGATATAAGGCGAAAGATCACTCTTGCTAAGCAGGCAAATGAGTAGTAAAGCTCTATCCCGAGAAACAAAAGAGACTCTATGTAAGACCGTGATCATTCCAGTCCTACTTTATGACGCTGAATCACGGACTCTATCGAAGAGGAAGATATCCTCAGTCGTTTTGATAAAACTGGTTGTACAGTAACATTGATCTAGTCAGAAACAGGGCATCAGTCACCTCAGATGTCTAGGACTTGTAAGGCAAATGGACATCAATGCTCCGAGGCGCAGAGTCTTCGATTTAAGCCGGGAGGGACAACGCAACAGAGGAAGACCTCACGCGTTTGTAAGGGGGACCTAAATCGACTTGAAGACCGCCACAAGGAAAGTAAGCTTAAGACCAGGGTAACTCTGTTTTACAGTCAACTAAGAGCGGCAGGCTTTTGAAACCGTATTTCTTACCGAGATTTTAAATACATTTATAATCAGAATTTACGGTCTGACCTTGTTGAGATAAAGTGGGAAGTCATATACTGTATGCCCTCAGTTAGTCAGCAGGTATAATTTCTTGAAGTTTAGAAACACATTTCGATCGACACGTTCCGCTACGAGCTAGGACAATCAAAAGCAGTTCTCCTCCTTGGTTTAATAGAGATATTTTAGAACTGATTCATAAACGTATTCTAGCCTACATTCATTGGAAACGTTATAAGCTCCATGTGCTCTACGACATTTATCGCTCTATTCGCAAATTGGTTGTCCTACGTATCCAAATTGTGAAGCGGGAGTTTTATGAAAATTATTTAAATCCTAACATTCAAACTGGATAAGATCTTTGGCAAAGTTGCAGAAGTAAGGCAATGGTAAGCAAAAGTCAGGTGCACCGACAGACGTAGATTGTAATGTCTTCAACCCGCAGTTTGTATCTGTTGCTGCCCCACAATCCCAAAACGATCATATTCCTGGTATTATGGCTCATTGAAGTACAGCAAATAATATTGAAAGAAATTTCAACTTCGCTCGTTTAACAGGTGAAGATGTCGTTGCAGCCCTGCTATCTGTCAAATTAAATGCAACAGGCTTAGACGAAACTAACCCAAAATTTCTAAAAATTTTTCTCCCCTTTCTTCTAAAATATTTAACGCATATTTTTGATACTAATTTAACCACCTGTGAATACGCAGTTTTGTGGAAAAAGGCAAAAATGCTTCCAATACCCAAGTCGAATAATAATCGAACCAGCCTCGAATATAGACCGATTGTTATACTGCCGTTTTTGTCGATAGTTTTGAGAAGACTATTCAAAAACAGATGCAAGCGCACTTTACCAGCAAGCAATTCTTAAGCTTTGCCCAGTCCGGCTTTCGTGCGAAAAGGAGTTACAAAACCGAACTCTTACTGGTGGTGGACGATATTGGCATGGAAGCAAACTGTCGTACATTTACAACATTATTGGATTTCTCAAAAGCTTTCGACACGGTGGATCATACTATTCTTTGCGATAAGCTCCTGTATAGCTTCGAATTCTCTCCTCTTGCAGTGAAACTCATGCACTCCTACCTTACAAATCGTGAACAATGTGGCAGTAGGAAATGAAGTGTCTTCCTTTCTTGGATCGGCTGCAGCGGTACCACAGGGTTCCATCTTCGGGGCGTTATTATTCTTGCTTTATGTAAATGAACTCCCTCAACTAGTAAAACATTGCTGTGTCCATATATTTACAGACAACGTCCAACTTTATCATTGCTGTCCGTTAGACAAATCTATTTGTGCTCTAAAAAACATAAACGAAGACATGGAAATTATTCAGCAATGGTTACTAAAGCACAACTTGTCCCTTAATCCAGCGAAATTGAAAGTTTTATGTATTTAGAAACAGAAAACGGATATATCCAGCTTCTCCCCCATAAAATTGGGACAATCTTCCATTGAATACGTTCATACGGCAAGAAACTTGGGGATTGTATTCAGTGATACCCCATCTTGGACCGATCATGCAACTCTCACAATCGGAAAATTCTACAATGGTCTCCATTTGTTATGGCTCACCCAAAGCTCTGTGCCTGTTAAAACCAAGATGCTACTTGTTAAGACTCTACTATGCTGCTCTTGCCCATATTATTGTATGGGTGTGAAGTCTTTTGTAATGTTGACTGTAATACTCGACGAAAACTAAATATTATCTATAACAACTTGGCAAGGTACGTCTTTAACCAACGATATAATGACCATATATCTAGCTACTCTAATCAGATTATAAATCTCAGCTTTAATAACCTTATTAAGTTCAGGTCATTAATTCTACTGTATGGAATTATGCCAACTCGACTCCCCCAATATTTATATAGCAGACTAAATTTTGCCAACTCACAAAGAACAAATGCGCTGATTCATCCCAGATTTAATTATATATTTATAATTATGATATAATAATTGTAGAATTTAGCTAGTCAAGTCATAAATACTGGTACACAACTGAACTCACTCATTACGAATGTAACACTGGGCGCATCCACTTCGTATTGATTACGATTTGACAGTTGATATTTATGCTTCATTATGATGTAAAAAGTTTTTGACATTAATTGCTTACAATCATGGAATGGGGCGACATCGAAAATCGTACTATATTGCTGTAGTTGGCCTACTTAAATGCAACATCGAAAAAGGCGATATCTTTAGGACGTTGCGACCGCTTGGAATCACTCACATTTTTGTGTATCGTGCTGTGAAGTTGTTTGAGGATACTGGTGGAGTACGATACCGTCAAAGATCCGGCCTTCCGCGCACTGTGAGAACTCCGAATGCGATCAAAGCCGTGAAGAAACGAATCGACTGAAAACCGCTGCGAAAACTGAAAATCTCGCCGCGGGAAATGCAATTTTCCCAAAAATCCATGTCTCGCATTATCAAAGAAGATTTAGAACTCAGCGCGTACAAGCGACACACTGGACACCTGCTCACGGCCGCATTGAAGGAAAAACGCAGGCGAAGATCGAAAGCGTTACTCAGTCGGTACGCGAAAAACGCTCACAGACAAATTCTGTTTACTGACGACAAAATCTTCACCGTATAAGAATCGTTCGATAAGCAGAACGATCGTGTGTATGCTCGGTCATCCAGAGAAGCATCCCAACTCAACCCGAGGGTTCAAAGAGGCCACCATCCCGCGTCTGTAATGGTATAGTGAAGAGTGTGCTACTATGGCGTTACTAAGCTCCATTTTTGTGAGAAAAGAGTGAAAACATCGGCCAAAGTATGTCAATCGACCGTCTTGGAACCCATTGTGAAGTCTCTCAACCAATCAGTATTCAACAACAAGCCATGGACTTACCAGCAAGACTCTGCTCCAGCTCACAAAGCAAAAACGACTCAACGATCACTGTAACATAACCAAAGTAAGAGATGAAAATTAATATTTATAAACTTTAAAATTGCTTGATCTATTCATGTCAAAGAAAACTCCTTACAGGATTCTAGAACCCGACATATGCAGCGGTGGAATCCGTTAAACTTAGAAAGGTCAATAAGAAGAAAAATCTGAATCAGTACTTCTAGTAGTTGGCTACAACTACCAATAAACTATTAAAGGTCGACGACTAACAAGGAAAACAAATTAATGTCATCATAATTTATCACATAACTTCACCTTTCACAGCACTTTATTTGTCATCTTGTGCAGCCCTAGAACCATCAAAACGCAAAAACCAATTCCAGCGATCAAAAACTTTGAAATGACATTTTCTCCAATCCCCCTGGCTCATGTTTTTCCACCCCAAATGCCATTAAAACAACATTGTTCCATGAAATATGAGTCTGTTGCATTGATGACAGCACCCTCCTGAGCTTTAAATTGCTAAAGATACGCTTGACAAATAGAAAATACCTTAAAGAAATCGATACTTCCTCTTTCTGACAGATAGAAAGGAAACCTGGTATGTCGTCAAGTTGTGTTTATCCAATGTAACCAGATGGTTTTCTTTTTCTTGAAAGGATTGACAGGAATAGAAAGCTGTAGGTAGTTATGAAGAATAAAAAATTCAATGTTCGTAGTGAGTAGAGATTCGGTGGATCGATAGTTTCATAGCCTTGGCTACTTAGATTCCATAAAATTTATTAAGTACCAAGTTGCTTAAAAATACTCACCGATTGGAGTAAACAAACGACATACAATTCCCACATAACATGTAACAAGCATTTACAAAAACGTACCCCATCATCATTTGCCTGTCAGACTCTGTAATTTATTTGGCAAAAAATCCACAAAATTCATGACCAAATGCCATTTGCTGCGCACTTCTCCGCTCGATAGGTGCCCTTAAACCCCATATCTTTGTTGTTCGCCGTCAAATCGTAAAAGCCAATAAAAAAAGCAAAAAACAAAAATATAGTCTATTCTGCATTACTCGTAAATCATCTACCAAATGTTGTTTGATCGTTAATTTCGTGTCAATTTGTCGGAAACTAAGCTCTGCGATGGTACCGATAAGAACGAGAGCCCTTGTCTGTCTATGACTCGTTGTCAGAGGGTGGATACAGAGAAAAACAAATACAAATCAGTGACATTCGTACAAATCACCATCTAGTTATTTTTATTTTATATTTTTACATTTGCAAACTACCCTTGCTGGCTTTGATGTGTTTCAACTTTTCCATAAAATTAAACCAAAAGGGGTTGGCAAGATTGAATCGGTATTTTCGTCTGGTGACACTTTTTTTTTCTGTCTGAACAGATCACTCGAAAGAGGAACATTTTAGTTGCATTCCTTGTATTTACAACAACTCTTGCTGAAATTTCCAGCCATTCGTAGAAAGATAAGCGAGCGTAACATATGTGGACAAGTGCCTACCGTACCACCATCACCTCCGAGTATTTTCAGCAATTACTTGTGGATATATACTCGTACGAGTAGTATGTCACATTTAGTCCCTCTGACGACAACAGTAAGTAGTAAGTAAGAGATGTAGGAAAGACGTTTGGTTTGATATCGCAGGAGACCTGACAAAGATATCACAATATCGTTCATTTGCTATCAGGATTGCGTAGATCTCCACTTGGAAAACAGATGTAAGTTATTCTAACGAAGAGTGAAATTAAACGTTGTCATCCTACAAAAAGATAGCAGCATCGCATTTTGGATCTGTTTTAGAGACATACGTAAAGGCCCGACAACTTGCTTCTTTAGCTCACATCCATCTCACACCAGAGACCACATCTACTTAAACAGAAGATGGCTCTGCAAGACCAATGCTGGAGGAATCACCAAGGAGTCGAGACTAGTCATTGTTTGCCCTTAAGCACTAGATGAGTTAAACCTTCTCGTCAAGTGAACAACTTTAGTTTAAAGAGAATTGACAAAAAGTCCACTTTTAGTGCACTTATCGTTGAATACATTTAGGTTTGACTTTGCTTTATTAGCAAGCAGTCGTCGGGCATGAATTAATAAACAGTAATAGCTACTAGGTGGGGTGAAAATTAACCTCCTTGACCCCTAGAATGCGCTGCTACTGCAAAAAAGCTTATTGTGCCTTGAAGTCCGTTCATATTCAGGCAGACATGCCAAATTTCAGTGCGATACTGTCTTTAGTTTTGTTTTGACAGCTGATTGTTGTTGACGTGTTTGGCATTATATTGAGTATGGACAGAAACGATTTTCGTTCTCTCATTAAACATTATTTTTTTAAAATGTAAAACGGCGAAGGAAACAAAAGAAAAGTTGGACAAATATTATGGGGCTAATGCTCTCAGATTACACCATCAAATATTGGTTTCGAGTTTCGTGGTGGCCGCAACTCCACTACCGATCAAGTCCGCAGCGGCAGGCCCTCCAATGCTGTTACAGAGGACAATGCCAAAAAAATACATGAATTGGTGTTGGCTGACCGGAAAGTGAAAGTGCGCGAGCTTGCAGATACCACAGAGATTAGTACTGAGCACACACGCCATATTTTGGGCAATATTCTGTGTTTGGGTTTGCTGATGTGGAATCGGGCGGACTTTTGGAGTCGATTGGTAACTGTTGATGAAACCTGGATCCACTTTTACACACCAGAGAACAGAATGAGTGCCCGGCAAGGAACTGAAGGCGCCACGAGTGCTCCGAAGCGGCCGAGGGAGACTCCATGGGTTGGAAAGGTTATGGCGTCGGTTTTCTGGGATTGTCATGGCACACTCTTCGTGGACTACCTCAACAGCGAGTATTACTGTGCATTATTAGAGCAAAAAACGGCCTCATATGAAGCGAAAAAAAATGTTGTTTTTGCAAGACAATGCGTCGGCTAAAATCAATGTCTTACGGCTCCAATTGCTGTCGCCTCCACCGTATTCGCCCGATTTCGCTCCCTCGGAATATTATCTCTTCCCAGACCTCAAAATGTGGCCACTCATCGACTGCGACACGCACTTATGCATCGGGAAATTGTCCACTGCACGGACAAGAGCTCGCTTCAACGACTCAATATTTGAGTGTCCAGTAGAGCAAGCCATGCCCTCTAATACGGACCAAAACTTATAATCCGACGGGTTGAGGTCTGGACTACCAGCTGGCCAATCATCCGTTGATATGCAGTCCGGAACGTTGTTTTTGAGCCACAGTTGAGTCGTTTTTGTTTTGTGAGCTGGAGCAGAGTCTTGCTGGTAAGTCCATCGCTTGTTGTTGAATACTGATTGGTTGAGAGACTTCACAATGGGTTCCAAGACGGTCGATTGATATACTTTAGCCGATGTTTTCACTCCTTTCTCGCAAGAATGGAGCTTGGTAACGCCATCGTAGCACACTCTTCACCATACCATTACAGACGCGGGATGGTGGCCTCTTTGAACCCTCGGGTTGAGTTGGGATGCTTCTCTGGATGACCGAGCATACACAGGATCGTTCTGCTTATCGAACGATTCTTATACGGTGAAGATTTTCTCGTCAGTAAACAGAATTTGTCTGTGAGCGTTCTTCGCGTACCGACTGAGTAACGCTTTCGATCTTCGCCTGCGTTTTTCCTTCAATGCGGCCGTGAGCAGGTGTCCAGTGTGTCGCTTGTACGCGCTGAGCTCTAAATCTTCTTTGATAAAGCGAGACATGGATTTTTGCGAAAATTGCATTTCCCGCGGCGAGATTTTCAGTTTTCGCAGCGGTTTTCGGTTGATTCGTTTCTTCACGGCTTTGATCGCATTCGGAGTTCCCACAGTGCGCGGAAGGCCGGATCTTTGACGGTATCGTACTCCACCAGTATCCTCAAACAACTTCACAGCACGATACACAAAATTGTGAGTGATTTCAAGCGGTCGCAACGTACTAAAGATATCGCCTTTTTCGATGTTGCATTTAAGTAGGCCAACTACAGCAATATAGTACGATTTTCGATGTCGCCCCATTCCATGATTGTAAGCAATTAATGTCAAAAACTTTTTACGTCATAATGAAGCATAAATATCAACTGTCAAATCGCAATCAATACGAAATGGATGCGCCCAGTGTTGCATTCATAATGAGTGAGTTCAGTTGTTTACCAGTATTTATGACTTGACTAGGTAGCTTCTTATATTATTTTTTCTCTGATCTGTAGAGATTCTATTTAGCGTTGACTTGCTTAAATGACTTGCTTAGAAGTTTTCTCGTTTCCTTACATAGTCGCTGCAAATCTGCATTGAACCATGGAACAGGCGATCTACAGCCTAGCTGAGGAAGTCAGCTCTTAAAACACTTGGAGAGAGCAGCATTTCATGGATTTCTCCTGAAGTGAAGGCCTTGCATACGATTCCAAATTCGATGTACTTATATATCGTTTGACATGGAAACCTTTAATAGTTCGTGGGTTGCTGTTTAATGGTAATCTTGTCTCATAATTATCTAAAAGGTGTTTTTTTAAAAGTGTGATAATTTTAAATAATAATACAAGACAGAAAAATTTTTTGAACGAATTTCCGGCATATGCCCGCCGCGGCTACGAGTTACATGGGCCATTCGATCAGTCCAATTTGTCCATACTTTTCCGATAAATCTGGCCGTATGGTGTCAATGGTGGTTTGAATATTGGTTAACAATGTTTCAAGAGTTGCTGGTTTGTCGGCATAACTTAGTCCCATAAAAAGTAATCGAAAGTTATTAAGTCGCACAAACGAGGAGGCCAGTTAACAGGACCACTTCTGGAAATAAAGTTGACACCAAATTGATTTTGCAATTAATTGAAGGTTAGCGCGCTTAACCGCTTAACGTATGGCAAGTTGCGCCGTCTTGTTGGAACCAAATGTCGACGATGTTTAGCTGACTAATTTTTGTCGAAGGACAAAGGCCAACAAATTGAGAACCGCGACGAATCGACATTTCGTCGTCTTCTTCAACACTTCGCCGCTACAGCAGCAATATTCTGTTTGGTACGCACATTTCTTTGCCTTGTTGATGGTTTTGAATCGAGAAGAGTAAAATTAATGCGAAAACGATCAATAACTGTACGAATTGCTTGCTCACTAGGCCGATTATGTTGACTGTAAAATTGACGAAGTGCTCTATGAACTTCACGAATAGATTTATTTTTTTCAAAGTAAATTTTCACAATTTGATGAATTGTCAAACCTTACTGGACAGAAATGTCAACACACTCTGGCACTGGCAGCTATCAAACCATATACAACAACCAACGAAACTTCTCATGCAGCTAAAAAAAACACCTTTTACATCTGCCGACCAAAGATCAGTCTATCAGTACTTTTGCATACTGCAGGCTGATGCGAGCATAAGGCTTACAGTTGTGAAGAGGACGCTTTACCTAAACCGGGGTCATCCTCTTCGTAGTTGTCCCTTGGGGTGGAAACCAAAAATTCACTGTACACATCTTAGGTATTTTAGACCAGTACTGCCCATTTTTCTAACAAGGTTGCACAACTCAGAGAATTTGCTATTACATCTCCTACTTCAAAACTCGTCAGCGGATACTGGATTAAAACTCCAACAATGATGGGTTTAAAACAACCGACCTTCACCTATCTTCTCTCATGTGCTTTTGCGACAAGACTGAGGTGATAATTGTCTTAAAAGGAGGCTTCTTAGGAGCGCAATATGTCAATTGCTTTCTCAGGCAAAGGAAACAGCGACTGGAAAATGTTACTCTGCGCTTGGTTTCTGATTAGATGCCACTCTTTGAATTAAGGTAGACAAAGAGTTTTGGGTCTCCCCCAGGATCTACCTTTGTCTGAAAACTTGGTAAATTGTATAATATTTCGAATTATTTCAGTGTTATCCTATGTTGAATACGACAAACGAGATCTTGCACGCGGTTTTAAGAAGGCTGGTGCTTCCAAAGTTGCCAAATTTAGAACGTGTCCTTTGTTGTGTATCAGACATACGGTGCTGGGGTTCTGTTTGTCAGGGATACCGACCAAATCCTCAAAATAAGATACTATGTGATCTCTCACAAGTTATCTCCTACTGCCTTAGATAACTCAGGCTTGGAAATAGTTATGCAAACACTTTAGTTGATTGGGTAAAAAGTAAAAAGTTTCCAACATGCACGATCCACAAAATCGCTGCTTTGCCCGGTGAAACCTGACACAATATTTGCAACATTTCTGACGGACTTGCAGCACTTCATTCAGGCGATGAGGAGGAGCTGAGAGATACACCATATTGGGAAGAGGAAAATCCGATCACCGCATATTTCTGTCTAACCTAGGCAGTGGTCCGAGTCTATATTTCTTGAGAATTGCCTTACGCCGATTGCATTTTGATCAATTTGCCTGACCGTGAATTGAAGTAAAGAAGAAGCTCACAAACTACAGGGCATTCTGCCTTACAGCTTTTGGATTACTAAGAATTTCTTCTTTTCTTAATTTGTTGTTTAAGGATTGATTGCCGCTCTTGTCGGCCGATCGTAGAAACATTAAATATTCTCTCGCGCGAGGAAAGCGATTGGAACATAATCTATCGCAACATAAGCGATCCTTTTTACTTCTTACAAAATATGAGTGTTTATAAAAGCATTCTGTCCTATCCGATGTTGTCCGCTTTGAGTATAATTCTTGCATATATTTTCCGGTATATATTTTTACAAAAATCGTGTAGCTGCAACAAAGTGGTAACACTGATTGTAATGACTGTCATAGTTTTGAATAAAACTAGATGACGTGTTGAACGACTTTTTACCCTTGGGCTACCGTGTCATCATAAGCTCACAAGACTTTTCCTTTCGCCAGATTCGACATTACCATCACCAACACCCTCATCATCATCATTATTCAATGGCAGCATCGTTGGTGTCTATTACCCATTGAGAAGCACGCCGCCCACTGACAAAGTCAGTCGCTCTCCAATATCGAGAAATGTCACACTTTGAGGATGCAACGGTTTTCTAGGTTCTATGGGGTGAACTTGCTAATTTGCATGCAAACAACGAGTTAACTCGTTTAATACTGACTTTGTTACTACAACCGAACGGATGATGGTTGGCGGTTGGTGTACGAGTACATGCACCCTTACCCGCAAGGAACAATGCTTCTGCTTCTGAAGAGAGGCTATTCTCTAACAAGAGCTAGAATGATACTCGTATTTGTAGTAGGGGGTGTAGTCGTACTATATTCACAACTCGTGACAGACTTGTGCTTGTAATGCGACCTTTAAAGGTTCGAGGTTCATCGAATGCAGTGATGATGTACGTGAAGCGCGTGTAGGGAAAGTTTTGTTTTGTTTTGTATCTTCGTGCTAACGATTCACTTACTCGTATTTCAAAAGAAGGGGGATGGTGAAAAATTGCACGAGAAAGAATCACACCGAGAATGAGACACTAAAAATAACAAACAAAAGGCCGTAAAGTAATTGATGTGTTCTGTTGTGGTCTGTTCTCCTCCTTCCGCGTTTGTTTTGTCATTAAATTGGCTGCAGACAGATAGATTGCACAATCAATTGAAGATAAATCACGTTGGTGATCAAGATCATGTGCACGATCGGTGAGATCACATTGGATACGTCTGTCATCGCCCAGAGGGGGATGAGTAATTTTGCCTCGATAAATCGGTTTTCTATACGGTAACAGTCAGTGTCAGTGTTTGTGTGGTCATGTCTGACATAAATTGACAGAGATTTTGGTTGATGATGTGCATAATGGTCGTGCGATCTCAATTATTTCTGTCGCCAAATGTCACAACTTGTTGATACCTAAATGAAATATTTGTTAGCTTACGCCTGTCAGTCACAAATGTCAGCATTTGCTGTTAGATGTTAGACATTGTCGAAAACATATTTTGAATTAGTAGACAGGATGGTGCCATGGTGCTTTGATGCTTTCTTGAGCTTTTTGATAGATGATATGTATGATTTGCTTTGTTGGGTAGATTCACCTCTGATTGACGAATTGATGATCAGCATTGAGCAAATTAGGTTTCATCTATTAGAAATCTTGTCTTTGATTCTACTCAAGTATCTTGTCTAAATCCTAAGGGTACTACTCGTATCCAGGATAGTTTAAGAAAACGTGACATACTCCATGCAGCAAGGTGAATCGGTTAAACAAAGTTCACTTTTGGAATGTTGGCGAAAATATGGTAGGCAATCTTCTAAAGTTAAGTGCCTACAGTACCAGCACCTCCACATTACCACCGAGTACCTGAAGTCTAATGGCATCGTAGGCTTTCGTAACTGAGGACACAGGCAATCGGGTCGCGCACAGTTTCGGGTCCTGAAAGCACTCCCTTTAACTTTGCCAAAGAAGTTCATCGGGGATTTCAATTGGCACCTGGAACGCAGACAGGACTCGGTGAACTTAGTGTTCCAAGTGCGTTCAGTGAGAACTTGTATTCTTCAATTACGTATTGTAGCTTGCACATCTTGAGAGTGTCCAGCACGGCTTTGAGGGTTTTCATATTGGGTATATAACTTAATTCGTGCGGTTTTTTTTTTCCAAAATTTGAACGTTTATTTAAGAAAAACATGTACAATAGTATTGTTCAAAGTATTGCCCATCTGAAGCTATGACTTTTTCCCATCTTTCTAGCAATTTGTAAATCCCATCCCAAAAGAACTGCGCCGGCTTGGCAGTCAAGAATGAATCAAGCCAATTTTTGATATTCTGCTCTGATGTGAACCGTATTTCAGTGAGGGCGTTCTGCATCGACCGGAACATATGGTAGTCAGAAGGGGCAAGGTCTGGGCTGTTAGGCGGGTGGGGTAAGACTTCCCATCCACTGTTTTCCAAATAGTTCTTAGCAGGAATAGCAATGTGGGGCAAAGCGTTGTCATGTTGGAAAATTATTGCCTCGTGTCTGGTCGCATATTCCGGGCGTTTTTCGGCTACTGCATTCTTCAAACGGATTAATTGTGTTCGGTAGCGTTGTACATTGATGGTTTCACCCGTTTTTACCAGCTCATAATACAAGACACCCATCTGATCCCACCAAATACAGAGCATTACCTTCGCGCCATGGATATTCGACTTTGCCGTTTATTTGGCTGGTTGGCCGGGTTTCACATATGATTTTTTGCGCTTGGGGTTGTCGTAATGGATTCATTTTTCATCACCAGTAACAATCCGATGCAAAAATGACTTCATTTTGTGGTGTTTCAGCAGCATTTCGGACATGCAAAACCGCCTTTCGACGTCTCTCGGCTTGAGTTCATGTGGAACCCAATTTCCTTGCTTTTGAATATATCCAGCTGCTTTTAAACGTTTTGAAAAGGCTGCTTGAGTGACACCCAAAGATTCTGCGAGCTCTTCTTGTGTTTGGCAACAATCTTCATAGAGTAATGCTTCCAGGACGTTCATCGTCTTCCAAGCCAAAATCACCACTTTTAAATCGTACAAACCACTTTTGGCACGTTCGCTCAGCTAGCGCATGTTCACCATATACTTCCACCAACATACGATGACTTTCGGCAGCAGTTTTCTTCATATTAAAGTAATGAAGAAGAACTCCCCGCAAAAACACTTTTTCAGGCACAAAGTTCGACATGTTTGAGTGAAAAAAAATTATTGTTGTTTACGCTTCAAATGAATGACATATACTGAAATGACGTACAATGACAGTAGCTTTCCAATGCATGTTCCAATGGAATAATAACAATAACTCCGTTTGGAAGTCAGACGTATAACCTTGGTGTCCTCCTGAAAGAAAACAGAGCGCCGTCATGGTTCGTTTTTGGAGCCATTCGTTACGACCCGACTATATTGCTTTTATGGCTCAGATTCTGATCAAAACCATTCCTGGTCCCCGCCCAGCCAATTTTAGTTTCAAATCTATATTTTTTACGATACGATAGGCATGCTGGTGCCATTGCATCAAATCAGATTAGACTCACGAGAAAGTCGCAGGTGCATAAACACTTCAGTGGATGTTGTACCAACGATCACTCCCTGTTTAAGAAAATATGGCTTTGAGATTACAGCCCATGATGTTTATATCATGGAGGCAGGTATTGATAAGTACAATTACACTATAGCCAGGCATGTTATGGAACCTAGTGCACCAACAACTGATCACGCTTAGGAGCAGACAGTCGTCAAGTATGATCCAGCAGTAAAGTACAGCTCCACCGTCGGCATGTCAGAACGTAGACGGTAGAAGTATAGAGACATTCACAAAACAAGTAATTTACCTTTGCCGTGTTGTACGGATGAGTTACACATGCAGTCGAAAGTTTCCGATATCACTTCCAATGTCTATTAGAATGCCTTGCCCGGTCGCAAAGCAGTTCTGCCCACATGAAGCTTGGTTATTCTCTCCATGCTCTTCAACTTGGAAGAACTTTGACGTCTTAGCTCTTGGTGAGCGTTAGGTCGTCTTTTCCGATTTTAAATAAAAAAGCTACTCTGACTGTTGGCATGAAGCCAGTGCCAGAAAATTTTCTTCAGAGTTTCCGTCAGCTGGTCTACACCTTTTTGGGGCACTGCGTATTTGAAGGCCTAATCCGCCTCCATGATCGATGACAGATACCAGTGTTGTAGAGCTCACTTCGAGTCTAAATTAGTTTCCCATTTTCCCTTTGATTCAGTCAGTATGGGTTAAGTTAGGTATCGTCTTGAAAAGTCTCCGAGTTTTCTCATGCAAGTCAATTGCACCTACAAAGTCATACAGAACATATCTAAGGCATATAAGCACTCGTAAGTAAGGTTGCTTAAAGACTGACATAACATATAGTACCTAATATGCAAATGTCATGGCATTTCTCATGGCCGTTCTCGGCTTTAACTCTTGGCGATTGCTTCCAAACCTCATTTGTTCATATTTTGTGTTTTTTTCCAATTTTTCGTTCAGCAATAGCACCTTAATTTGTAGTCTTTTTGCCGAAGGATACGGTCATAATTAAGGAAAATATAATACAGGGGATCCTTAATCGAATAAACAATAAATCGATACAGCAGTAGGATACTTATCTCTCTCCAGCAACTTTACTTGTTCACATAATTAATTAATGCATCGAATTGAATCCGTATCTGAATCAATAGATGACAATATTGATGATCGTAAAAGTTTCACATGAACATTTCGTGCCACTATAGGACGTAGAGCATTCACGGCTAACACTAATAGATTAGTCTACAACTTTTCTTGGCACACCATACCATGTATTCGCTGCATTCATATTAATTATCTCGAAGGCTTTGACTCCAAATGCAAATTGTTTGCTCCAGTTAAACAACTTAAATCCATAAATCCGAATCCAAACTGCATTCCATTGCACTCTTTGTGAATTTATTTGTTGAACAAAGTGTTACAAGACACCTTGGCTACCCTTGAACACCAAAATACAAGGTTTTCTAGTAAGTCTCTGTGTAATCTGTTGCTGACAGTCTAGCATTTGTAATAAATTAGACTTCAATCCACCAAAATGTAATTCAACAACGAGGTGATTGCTTGCAACACACTTTACATTTCAATGGAATTCATAAGATATTCATTCAAAACAGCGCAGCTGCTGCTCCATCTATGTATATCTGTGGACGTTTTTTTTTAAATAGTACCAAGGGGTCAAGCACCTTACAACTGCAAAAGCACCCCCTCGCCGCTAGTTGTATTGTCAGACATTTTATTCAAATTTCGAAATCACACCAAGCTACATGATCTAAAATTAAATTCAATAAATCACGGAACCACCATTTGCGTTAGTACTGCATTCTTTTGGTTGTGTACAGTGGCCGGTGGTAACCCTTCGTCCAATCTGTTCAATTTAATTTAAGAAAACCTCTGATGGAACACAATAAAATAAATTTCGAAAATAAAACACTTAATTAGCCATTTTGCAGTTTAATAGCGGCCATCAATTTTAGCTTGAGGCTCGACGTTTTGCTGCCTATCCGAGCAATAGTATCGGTCTGGTTGAGCAATAGGAATCTCTATGCTGTGTACAAGTACTCAGTGGCCACACTATGGCAACATCTAAAATCATTTCAATATCACGGCTGTAATTTATTATTGTCGATGCGACGAAGGCGATGGTAGGCCCATTCGGACTCGAATTCGAATTCGAATTCGTTTGAGTGTTGCGGCCTTCGCAAATTAATTTCGATGGTTTTTGAATGCCAATACGGCCGGTGAACCGGCATTTAAGCATTTAAGTGTTTATTGTTGCAGGCATCGTAAAATGATTGATGGATTAAATGTTCCTTGTTTTTTTTTGGATACCATAAATATAAATTTCTTTGGAATCATCTGTTTTTGAGATCCCTGATAGGATTGGGACATCGTAACAAGTTGTTTACAATTCCATTGAGCGGGAGTGGTAGTTGCTCATTGAGCTAAGAGTTTCTTCTTCTAGGAAAGGAAAGTTCTATGGAAACATAAATTTATGGCAAACCCATAAAACAGCCCTGAGATTCATAAACGTAGAATAGTAAAATGAAAGAAGGATAGTCCCATTAATTGCTCTGCTTAAATGCGCCAAAACAAATTTAAGAAATTTTTACAAGATTGTTGCAAAGTGACAAGTGTGCGAAGAAGGCGCGAATTGTAGCCGATAACGAAGGTGATAAACTAATATCATTTCTTTCAAAGAGGGCTGGAGCTCGACCTAACCTAAAATAAGAATTCATCCAGCAATCCAAAGAATGTTACGCGGCAACTCAATAAGCCATAGAGGCTAACAAATAAGAAACCTAGTAGTAGTACTGGATATACGTGTTGTGGACATCTGAAAGTTTCGAAGAGCCAACATTAACTCAAATCAGCATCTTGTTCGAGCCCAAGGGTGAATGCGAATATCCCCCACGGTACCAATGGTCTAAATAGCTCGGCAGCGTCCTCTGCCAATAGTGCTATTTACACACAGCTTCAGAATAAGGAATTTTTTGCAACCAAACATGGAAAGGTAAGTCGAATTTTGTAACTGTTCCAACAGTTGTTGTAAGTACGGGCGAGAGAGAGAGATTTTATCTTCATGGCACAGTTAACACTATATTAAAAAAGCCATAAATATAAACCGCATAACTAATGTGGGACGCAGATATTGTAACGAAATCAAATTTCAATGTTTAGTGTGACTAGAACATGGCTCCAAGCCCTCGAAAGTGCATTTACTAAGATAAGAGCGAAGTTGTTGCTACCTTTTGTTTGGGATCCGTTTGCCGAGAGTCATATGACCACTGCAGCAACTGGAGATGAATCGAAAGGTTCATATTCCATCGAAAATTATAACAATCTAAGTCATTGCATTTTTGTCGCGCCTTTCTAACAAACCTTTTAATATAAGCTGCGTTTTTTTGTGTTACAAAATATGCTAAAGTTTTCGAGCCATTACAGCCACCCCACTATATTACTTTATCCCATGATGGCTGCTCCTAAATAGATATTAGGTCGAGAGTAGAGAATTTTAGCTGCGTGAGAAGTTTCGATGGTTGTTGTCTATGGTTTGACAGCTGTCAATGTCAAACTGTGTTGACATTTTTGTTCAGTAAGGTTTGGTAATTTATCATGAATCACTTAATGTCGGTACCACGCTTCCAAATTGTGGAAATTTAATTTAAAAAAATAAATCTATTCGTGAAGTTCAAAGAGCTCTTCGTCAATTTTACGGTCAACATAATCGGCCTAGTGAACAAGCAATTCGTGCAGTTATTGATCGTTTTCGCACTAATTTTACTCCTTTCGATTCAAAACCATCAACAAGACAAAGAAATGTGCATACCGAAGAGAATATCGGTCCTTATTTCTTTCGAAATGAGGAAGGAGCTGCCGTTACGGTGAATGGCGAGCGCTATCGATCCATGCTGACTGATTTTTTGTTTCCAAAAATTAATCAGCTAAACATCGACGACATTTGGTTCCAACACGACGGCGCAACTTGCCATACATCGCGCTTAACCATCAATTTATTGCAAAATCAATTTGGTGTCAACTTTATTTCTAGTAGTGGTCCTGTTAATTGGCCCCCTCGTTCGTGCGACATAACGCTTCTTGATTACTTTTTATGGGGCTTTGTTAAGTCATTGGTTTGTGCCGACAAACCAGCAACTCTTGAAGCATTGGAAGCGAATATTCAAGCCATTAATGATGCCATACGGCCAGATTTATTGGAAAAAGTAGAGAAAGATGCATCTCACAGGGAAGTAGAATGCCCTATGAAGCTGGTATGGAGCACAATTATGACTGTCATTTGACGGGCAAACTGATATACTAGCCGACTGACACCACAAAAATACCCGATTTCATCGATTTTTGTCGTTTCAAAAGCAATGTCTAACAATTTTATAAAAGTCGATGAAAGATTCGACATTTCCTCTGTTCATTCTCCAGTCATTTTGACAATGAGTGAAACTCTAATTAAAAAACAAGAACGAGCAAGACCAACTGGTAGAAATACTAATTGAGAAGGCTTCAAGAGAGAATTTGAAGAAAAGATAGAACTAAACGTATCACTCAAGGCACCATATGAGTCGAGGAAAACTTCCGAATGACAAGAGGTCTGATAGACCGATTTAACTTCTCTCAAATTTATTAAAAATCTTTGAAATCATAATTTTAAGATATACATACGAGGCTTGTCTTAAAAGTTTCCGACCAAACAATGATACCTATACAAGACATTTTTTCACAATTTTTTTTTTTATTTTTCTACATAATAACTCTACACACTTCTCCCAGGAATGCACCCATCTCTCTAGCCCGTCCAAATAGTACTTGGCATTTTTCTCTCCAAAATATTACGTATACGCCTAATTATCAACGGAAAAAATCTTGTCAACAGGAAACTCGCAGACGACATATCGCATTTAAAGAGATCTTAGCCGGGAGTACCGCAGGGAAGTTGTCTCGGCCCACTTCTGTATCTCCTATATACTCAAAACATACCACAAGAAGAGCGAACCATTCTAGCTACGAGGGCGGGTCAATAAGTCCGTGACTTTTTGAATTTCTGACCTCTTTACTGAAACAGCAACACTGCTCCTGTCAACAGGCATCTGTCAGTTGACTCCTGTCAAAATTTAAACTTGCTGCGTCAGTTAGTTGGTGTTTGACAGCTATTTTTATCAGACTACTCACTAATTTGAGGAGAAAATGGAAAAAAGTGAATTTCGTGTGCTTATTAAGCATTATTTCTTGCAAAAAAAAACTATTACCGAGACCAAGGCTAAGCTTGATAAATACTATGGGGACTCTGCACCATCGATTTTAATGGTAAAAAAGTGGTTTACTGAATTTCGTTGTGGCCGTACAAGCACTGAAGATGCCGAACGTCCTGGACGCCCAGTTGAGGTCTCTACACCCGAAACAATCGAAAAAATTCACGATATGGTGTTGGCCGACCGAAGATTGAAAGTGCGAGAGATTGTGGAAGCCGTAGGGATCTCGCATAGCTCAGTGGTTTCAATTTTGAATGATCACTTGGGCATGAGAAAGCTTTCCGCAAGATGGGTGCCGCGTTTGCTCACAGTCGACCACAAACGCAATCGTGTAACAACTTCACAGGAAGGTTTGTCGTTGTTTAATCGCAATATGGAGGAGTTTTTGCGCCGTTTTGTAACCGTGGACGAAACATGGATCCATCACAACACACCAGAGAACAAACAGCAGTCAAAACAGTGGGTTTCTAAGGGTGAATCGGCGCCAAAGAAGGCCAAGGTGGGTTTGTCAGCCAATAAAGTTATGGCGACTGTTTTTTGGGATGCACGCGGGATAATCCACATTGACTACCTTCAAAAGGGAAGAACAATCAATGGGGAATATTATGCCAAATTATTCGACCGATTCAATGACGATTTGAAAAAAAAACGACCTCATTTGGCGAAGAAAAAAGTTCTTTTCCACCAAGACAATGCAAGGGTGCACATTTGCCGATAACAGTGCTATATTAGCAGTAGGTTAAACGACTGAAGAAACAACGTTGAAACTGCAAAATGCCCTTGATTGAGTAAATGAAGGGACAAGGGCTTGGCGGATAGCCCTCAAAGCGACCAAATTTGTTCATGTAAATTTTACATACACTAAAACGGTTGCCTATCTTCGTAAACTCAGTTTCTGTTCCATTTGCAAAAGAGGCTAAATACCTTGGAATTGCACTCGATGCAAAGCTTAACTGGAAATCTTGAAACTTGAAAACAAATACACGAAAATGTATTGGTTGCTTACTAAACATTCCAAGCATAGACAACAAGCTGCTCGTATATAAGCAAGTTTTAAAGCCAGTATGACTTACAACATTGGAGTGGTACCAAGCAAACGAATGCTAAAATTTTAGAAACTTTTAAAAGTAAAGTGCAAAGAGAATTGGTCCACGGAATTCCTACTTTCGTAGACGAAACTAAAATCCTCGCCAAAAACCAACAAAAAATCGACTAAGCGGACGTACTAACAACACAGTGCTAGAAATTTTGGACAAGAGGAAGCTATTGCGCCGTCTACAAAGGACCAAACCATTGGACCTAGAGTGATAAAATTAAATCGTGTTGAAAAGCGGATCACGCAGAACCTTCCATTGAAAAGTCATCTGCTAATCGAGATTTTTTTATAATTGATAGGTCGAAACTTGGTTGTAATATAAACATTAATATCGTAAGGAGGGGTTTTTAGTGAGTAAGAGCCTCACACTACTTTGAGCACGCGCTTACTATCCTCATAGTGTCTAATGGAAGATTTCATAGGGAGATTTCATCTTCGCTCGTCGAAAAAAAAAAACAACAAAAAACACAACGAATTGCGTTTTGAATGCTTTTAAACTAAGATCCTCACGTTAAAACGCCAAGTTATTGCACACGACAAGCCAATCTGTTGAGAACGGAACCGAATTGACTCATCACGGTCATCGCGTACTGTCTCCATTATCGCTGCTTGATGTGGTCTAGTTGATCGCATATAAAAAATTGTGAAAATTCGATTTCTAACTGTACGATGGTATAGCGAATTTTTCGTTCGGTATGCCGATTATGTATACCATAATTTGCTAAGTTTACGAAATTATTTCTCGTAGAAAATTGAATTTCGTAATACAGCTGAGTAATTTGTATACCTCTGTGCCATGATGAAATATGAAATAATTCTGAGACATGACGCATGCGTGACCTCTCATGAAATCCATACTGGATCTTGTACGACAAAGTTAATGGGTTTACAAATCAGACGAATATTATTCCTGTTTTTTCCGGAATCCACAAACCGCACTAACAACTATTTGGAAGGTGGAGATCATCATGCAAAAGTCCGTAAAATTTAAATACTTAAATTGCGCGAAAGCTCACCTACATTTTGTGATGGAAATTTGCCACTTTAACTTCGAAGTTTAAAAAAACGCACCGCAATGTTGAACCGCGTGCTGGAAATATAAAGGAAAACTGACAAGAACAGAAACAAAAATGTTATGAATGGCTATGATTGTAACAAAAGTTGAAGATATGACCCCATTCGCAGTTGCCGTAAAGATCACTTCATACCAAACCGCATTAACAGCCATGGAGTTTAATAATATTATGTTTTCGACTATCTAAACATCCCAGACTGCCTTTTAACTGTCTGAAACATTTGTTTCACCGATCGGTAGATGATATAAGACATCGCTTTCGACTATGAAATTAGTTCTGTTTTTTGACTTCACAAATTGCTTATTCCATGTACGTTTAAGGAAATTCAACTGTCATCATGCCACATGAGCGCCTATTTTATTTGATTGCTTATTAATTGGATCTCGTGCTGAATGAAGCTGGCAACTCGTCATCATTTGGATGGAGTTTGTTTTCTTCGGAAAAGATAAAAAAAAAAAACGAAATTACCGATTAGTCCCCACACTTCGAAGGGTACGAGTATATATGATCCGGTCGGACTTCACGCTTCTTGCTCATTATTTTAAATAGCTTACTTCGGATTCCGTAAAATATGTCATTTTCTCTTCAAGCGTAATGGTCCAGGGAATAAAACTGCCCTGTAATTCTTCCCTTATCGGGGCTACAAAGTACCTATATGATAGTATTGGGTACATAACTTAATTCGTGCGGTTTTTTTTCTTCAAAATTTGAATGTTTATTTAAGAAAAACATGTACAATAGTATTGTTCAAAGTATTGCCCATCTGAAGCTATGACTTTTACCCATCTTTCTGGCAATTTGTGGATCCCATCCCAAAAGAACTGCGCCGGCTTGGCGGTCAAGAATGAATCAAGCCAATTTTTGATATTCTGCTCTGATGTGAACCGTATTTCAGTGAGGGCGTTCCGCATCGACCGGAACAAATGGTAGTCAGAAGGGGCAAGGTCTGGGCTATAAGGCGGGTGGGGTACGACTTCCCATCCACTGTTTTCCAAATAGTTCTTAGCAGGAATAGCAATGTGGGGTCGAGCGTTGTCATGATGGAAAATTATTGCCTCGTGTCTGGTCGCATATTCCGGGCGTTTTTCGGCTACTGCATTCTTCAAACGGATTAATTGTGTTCGGTAGCGTTGTACATTGATGGTTTCACCCGTTTTTACCAGCTCATAATACAACACACCCATCTGATCCCACCAAATACAGAGCATTACCTTCGCGCCATGGATATTCGACTTTGCCGTTTATTTGGCTGGTTGGCCGGGTTTCACATATGATTTTTTGCGCTTGGGGTTGTCGTAATGGATTCATTTTTCATCACCAGTAACAATCCGATGCAAAAATGACTTCATTTTGTGGTGTTTCAGCAGCATTTCGGACATGCAAAACCGCCTTTCGACGTCTCTCGGCTTGAGTTCATGTGGAACCCAATTTCCTTGCTTTTGAATATATCCAGCTGCTTTTAAACGTTTTGAAATGGCTGCTTGAGTGACACCCAAAGATTCTGCGAGCTCTTGTTGTGTTTGGCAACAATCTTCATAGAGTAATGCTTCCAGTTCTTCAACTTCAAACTTTTTTGACTTCCCAGGACGTTCATCGTCTTCCAAGCCAAAATCACCACTTTTAAATCGTACAAACCACTTTTGGCACGTTCGCTCAGCTAGCGCATGTTCACCATATACTCGTACTTCCACCAACATACGATGACTTTCGGCAGCAGTTTTCTTCATATTAAAGTAATGAAGAAGAACTCCCCGCAAAAACACTTTTTCAGGCACAAAGTTCGACATGTTTGAGTGAAAAAAATTATTGTTGTTTACGCTTCAAATGAATGACATATACTGAAATGACGTACAATGACAGTAGCTTTCCAATGCATGTTCCAATGGAATGATAACAACAATAATACAAGTTACGCCATCTCTTAGCAAACCGCACGAATTAAGTTATAGACCCAATATCTCCATTTGTTGTAAATTTCAATGCTTCCGTAAGCAGATCTACTTTAACGTCTTCGTCTTACGATTTCCTTTTTACAAGCTTCGAAGTTCCACTTATTTTCCGGTGTGGGCTACGGCTTCGCTTCTTGATACTCATTTATATTGCCCATTTTTGTCACATCTGAGCGAGGCCTACGGTATATCACCGAATCCGAACGGCACTCCTTAGAAGCTTTTTCATAGGAAATTTTATTTTCGGGAGTTTGCCATTGCCCACCGAAAGAGTGATGATGATTCGAAAACTTGTTGGCGATGCCGGGGATCGAACCACGGACCCTCTGCGTCATAGTCCAATGAGCTAACCATCGCGCCATCGCCGTCACCAGTCTGAAAAATAAACGGGGGCAAATTCTAAGATGGTCTTTTGGGTAATGGATATCAGACTTTTGACTGAAATACAACGATCTCACCAGAAACGCTTTTAAAGGCTTTTAACGGCCACTCTTCGGACTTTTTGAAGTTTTATTGCTTACCTGACCAGAGGCTTCCAACACTATGGAAGTCAAGGGCTACCTTAATTTCAGTTGGTACCCTTGCGAGTACGTTATGGTGGCTCTAATACAAACTGAAATCACATCTTACATGTGATTAGGGCCTACCTAGAACTTCAGTTCAAATTCATCTAAATGGAGTTTTCCAAAATAGATTAAGGGTGCTATTAATGCATGTTTTCCGATTTGTTTTCATGGCAGGTTTCTACGGTAAGCATGTGAATACCTCTTCCAATCTCCGACACAATGCTTCCACTGCTTTGCCCATGCTTAAGCTACTCCTTTTTGTCACTTATGTAAAACATTCGTAGTTGTTTGGATGAGTTAAGTAAATCCCTTTATGCTGAGCTTCTCATTTCAAAACTCCTCGAGGTAACGTATTTAAATATTCATCTGTGGGCCACTAGCATGGATGAGCGTATGCATGGAGGAGTGTATCCCAATATTCCTTTGCCAGCCACTAGTCTCTACACTTGTTACGTGATCAAGAATTTAGACGACAAGGTGATCTCGATAGGATTGAAATATTATTCTAAAATGTAGGCAAACATCATATCTTTACGGCAAGTAAAAAATGCTATGAGCTCTTCCCGTATGGCTCATAAAATACAAGAATTCATATTCATATTTGCTAAAGGGCTTGGGAAGACAGCTTGAGTTTTATCTGTACGAAATTACCCTATAAAACGTTCGATTTTTTGAAATGTAAAAACTTATCAGCGCGAGAAAAATCTTGCGAGCATACGCTTATTAGCCTTGGGTGTCGACTCTGCACCAAATGTTTTCGCCGGCTGCTTCTAATGAAAAAATTCAGCTGCATATTGTTGAAAGGTTAGTCATAAGAGTCAACACTAATATATTCTGAGTCTAAATGGGTTATTCCCAAAAAGGAAGGAGTGGTCGCAACTGAAATAAATCAAATTCACAAAGACACAATAAGGAGCTCGAAGGTCATGTAAATATCCACCACAGCACAGTGCGATTGGTGTGATTGATTTTTTTATATCACAAACAACAAAATAGCCATTTCCCTGAAACAGACGACATACAAATGTATCTGCAAGTCATAAACATGTAATGGCACTAAAACTTTTTGAAACTTCTTCTCAAGCGATTTTATTGCCAATAAAATGGCAAACTATGTATTACAACGAGCCTATCGTAAAAGTTTCCCTCAAACCATCCACCAATTTTGGTGAGTTCCTTTGATGAATTGAAGCGTTTGCGTACGGCCTTGGTCTCAAAAACTGTTTAACTCAACCAGTGACCCTTCGAAAAATTATGAAATCCTTTTAATCAACAACAACGAACTAAAAAATAAATAAATAAATCTTACCCCCCAACAAAGTAGCCAAAATTAAATCACACATCCCTCGTGATCCATTTGGTGATGCCCTTTCCCGCCACCACAGTACCAAGTGAACTGATTTCAAAAACAAACCACTTCCATTCACTTAACTTCAACTTCACACAGAGGACAACACTTCACACATTGACCAATGAACAAACCACTATAACGTCGAAACAGAAACGCTCCCTACACCCTTTTCTCTTCTCCTCCTCTATGGACTAACCATACGTCTGTCGGGCCTGACAAAAATAAAAATCGTAAAAACAGAGTAAAACTTAATAAAACACAGTTATCACCAATCGTACGTACGGCAAAGTCGAACAGCGCAAAACAACTTTAAATTCATTTCCATTCACACTACCATCTAGGATACACACCCATTGCCACGACCACCGAAAATACCACCCTGATCACCCAGTCCATCACTCTGTTCACCCTGTACACCATCAGTCCCACCCATCTTAAAACTACTAAACGAGTAAAGACTCCCCAAAGGATATGGATGTCGCCTGAAAGTCTCTCGCCTTTGGGGCATAAACGAGAAAATCGAGAGAAAACGAAGAGAAAACCAACAAAATAAAATTGAAAATAGAAAATGTGGAAAGTACACACATAATACAAAACAGTAGTACTCGTAGCAGCATTGGAAAAAATGCTAAAACAAGGACGAAAAAAAGGACCAAACTGAAAACAAATTGGCATTTCGTTATCCACGCAGTTTTGAGCATATAACCATGCAGACGCTAGGCTGCCATACCAAGGACACAACGATTGCTGTAAAATCCCCATCTTCTACTACCACCACCATCATCATCATCGCTCCCATCGACCCAACATACAAAAACAAGGATCAATACTCTCTCTCCAGCATCCACGAGTCAAAATCACACATATCCCTTAGAATGGCGCTGACTCTGCGCGCAAAACCCAAAACTAGGATACAAGTGGACGAGCGGAAAAAAAACCAAAACAAAACGGGAAAAAGAAAACTCTTAATACTCGTACACAACATGGAGGAAGCAGGAAGAAAACGAAAACACAACGCGAGAGAGTCGCATACAAACTAGAGTATCCCCCTACATTTGCGAATCCTCAGCGCACACTAAAGAGCTCGAGTAGAGCGCCACAAAATGTAGGTAAACGGAGCAAATAGAGCTTTGCTGTAGCTTTTTTTTATTTTTCATTTTTTTTGTTGCTTTTATCGTAGTGTCGTCACAGGGGCTTCCGGTGAGCAGGTTCGACTGTCCTTTTAAGTGTTGAAAAATTCTTCACTGGGCGGATGGATGTCTATTTCTCAATTGGGGTAGGTGCGGGTGAATGAAATGATAATTCCAAACTCTCTACTCAACAAACTACTAACAATTGACCAGGGTTGCCACAGAAAACAAAACGACTGAACGTTTTCAAAATTTGGATGGGAAAATGACAAAATTGTTTGTAGTTGGTATAGATAGTTGAGGTCCTTTTGGCAGCCTGACATTCTTTTATGGTTAAAACTAAGAGTCCTTGGTTCACTCAATAAGCACTTTGAAGATGGATAGCCAAACAGTTTTACATCACCCTATGTTAGTTGGCAGGTGTTTATCGTGTCCCAGCCAATCATGATGCAAAGTTGTTGCCTAACCGATATCCTTTTAAAGGTTGTTTTTTAAACCCAGTACTAACTTAGGACATTTATATCTGTCAAACCAATTGTCAGATTGTAAACTGTCAGTGTCATTTTTATTTAGTAGACTTTGTAATTTTATTCCGATGCGACTTCAACAACGTTAAAAAAATTTAGAAATCCAGTTCCAAAATAATGGCCTCGTAGAAGTAGCATCTTCCGGCAGGTGCTGGTTCTTTAAATGATGAGAATGAACCTCTGCAGCCGAACATCTTGCAGCTCTGCTAATAAGTCCTACTTCACGCCTCCCCGTGGCGCCATCTGGGAATCTCACTAGAGGTTGCGAAGTGAAGGGGGCAAATGGCGAGTTTCCTGCGCCATTAACCAGGATTAGTGTCGGAAAAACAAAACAAGACCTTATCCGGGCTACTCCGTCATATTTGGAGCTCAGGCCGATAAGGATTTCCAGGACTTAGTCAGGGTCTTGGAAAAGAGATGTTGGCGGATGAGCCCTATATGGGCCAGCGGCAGCGCTCACATTCCGGAAAGGGTTAGTGGCTTCGGTCTAACCGACCCCTTGTCCTAGGGGCATTAAAAATGGAACTGGTCCTCCAGGTTGGGGGATGTGCCGCCGGGGTAACTGCCCCGCCATTTAAAAAAAAAAAAAAAGTTACGAAGCATCAACAAGCCTCGGGTATGGACGGATCCAAGATGACGGAGAAAGATGACGACACTAAGGATGCCTTCTATGAGCTCCTTAACAAGACCTACGAGCAATGTCCTAGCTATGACATTAAAATTGTCCTCGGTGATTTTAATGCAAAGCTAGGAAGAGAGGGTATCTTTGGTGGAACAATCGGAAAATATAGCCTGCACAACACCACCTTCGATAACGGATTCAGGCTAATCGACTTTGCGGCGGGGCGAAACATTGTCGTGGCTAGCACGCGGTTCCCACATCTCAACATACACAAGGGGACTTGGAGAACTTCTAATCAATCAACAGTCAACCAGATTGATCACATTGCGATCGACGCAAGTCACTGCTCCAGCATTATGGATGACCGTACGTTCCGAGGAGCCAACACCGCCTCGGACCATTACCTTGTTGTAGCCAAGGTACGGTTGCGGATATCCCAAACTACGCCAAGACAAACTAATGTTGTGAGAAAATTCGACGTCAGACGGCTACAATCGCAAGAGATCGCCAAGTCGTTTTCCGATCGAGTGTCTCTTAATCTCTTAAGAGGTCCAATGTCGTCAGCATCAAGCATCGATGACCATTGGAAACACTGCCAAAACACCATCAGAGATGCCGCTTCTGATGTGCTGGGTTTCACTTGTCCACCACAACGAAACCCCTGGTTCGATGATGAATGCCGGCAAGCACATGCACCTAAGCAAAAAGCACGCAATGCGGCACTGCAAAAAAAGACCAGAGCTGCTCATGAGCTCTATGAGCGGAAGAGGAGAGACGAACACCGGCTTCTCAGGAGGAAGATGAATGAGCATGAGAAGCGCGCGATCGAGGAAATTGAGAGATGCTACTCCAGGAATGAGGCTCGGAAGTTTTACCAAAAGGTAAAAATAACATGCCACGGAAACAAACCCCGAACCGAACCCTGTGGAGATGAACAAGGGAACATCGTAGTAGAATCGCAGTCGATGCTGAGGATTTGGAAGGACCATTTCTGCATAACGGTGATGACGGACCAAATACCGCTGTCAGGCAGAATCAACCTTTCAACCTGGACGATGATGACCAACAATTCCGTCCACCCGACCTGGATGAAGTGAAGATAGCCATATCGAAGCTTAAGTCCAACAAAGCTGCTGGAGCGGATGGCCTGACTGCCGAGCTCTTCAAAGCGGCAGGCGATGACTTGGTAAGGAGCATACACCAACTCATCTGTAAAATATGGTCGGACGAAAGTATGCCCGATGAATGGAACCTCAGCATTGTTTGTCCGATTTTCAGGAAAGGAGATACAAGATCTTATCCGCCGTATTGTGTGAACGCCTGAAGCAGTTCGACAACAACCTGATAGGTCCATATCAGTGTGGCTTCAGGCCAGGTCCACCATCGACCAGATATTCACACTACGGCAGATCTTGGAGAAGACCCATGAGCTTCAGATCGATACCCACCACCTATTTATCGATTTTAAGGCCGCGTATGACAGCATCTATAGAGACGAGCTATACAGAGCAATGTCTAGTTTCGGCATCCCTGCCAAACTCGTCCGTCTGTGCAGAATGACGATGGAGAATGCACGCTGCTCCATCAAGGTCGGTAAAGATCTCACCGAGACCTTTGATGTCCAGAAAGGACAAGGCGATGCCCTGTCATGCAATTTTTTCAACATCGTACTTGAAAGAATAGTGCAAAACTCACGAGCAAACACAAGAGGCACTATCTTTCAAAAGTCCGTCCAACTACTCGCATACGCCGACGATATTGACATAATCGGGAGAAAGCAGCGTGATGTCAGTAGTGCTTTCGCAGGTATTGAGACGGAAGCGGCGAAAATGGGTTTAGCGGTCAATGAGGGCAAGACCAAGTATATGCTGTCAAGCAAAAAGGACAACCAACACCGACGTCTCGGGCAAAACGTCACCCTCGACAGATATAACTTTGAGGTAGTTAAGGACTTTGTCTACCTAGACTCTGCTATAAATACAAACAACGACATCAGCGCTGAGATCAAGCGAAGAATAACTCTTGCCAACCGCAGTTTCTTTGGGTTAAGAAGGCAATTGAGTAGCAAAACCCTCTGTCGGACAACAAAATACACCTTTTGTTAGACCTTAATAATCCCGGACCTGCTCTATGGCGCAGAGGCATGGACATTACCAAAAATGGATGAGGGCGTTCTTGGTTGCTTCGAGAGAAAAATTCTTCGGGCGATCTTCGGTCCCGTCTGCATTGACGGTGAGTGGAGGAGGAAATACAACGACGAACTGTACGGACTGTACAACGACATGGACCTAGCCAGAAGAGTGAAGATCCAAAGATTGAGATGGCTGGGTCATGTAGAGCGCATGGATACCAATGCTCCGGTCCGAAAAGTCTTCGAATCCGCTCCCGAGGGACAGCGCAGCAGAGGAGGGCCGAGCTCAGGTGGCGCACACAAGTGGAAGAGGACCTCAGCCAACTTAGCGTGCAAAACTGGATGCAGCTAGCCTGAGGCCCAGGTCCACCCCGGACTGTAGCGCCACTTAAAGTAAGTAAGTAAGTATTTAAGTGAATGCTATTGGATGATTTGCAAAGTGTCCTTTTTCATGGTCGGCTTTCTTATATTACAATTCGTAAGAAGCCTGCAATGCTGCCCTCCATACGAATTTCTTATAAGAGTTCACCACTTGAGTAAGATAGGACGATACAAGTAACCCGATGGCTAACACAATGGCATGAGCACTGAGTATCACTAGATTGCTAAGACCAGCGACTATTCAAAACGTTGGGTCTTCAATCGTCTTCAAAAAAAAATTTATTAATCATCAACTTGCAAAAACTAAACCTGGAAAGTTTTCTGCTTAATCTGCTCGCTTACTTATGTTTTTTTACTGGTTAATTCAATTCCTGGTTACCCTTTTGACAAGGTGGCAGTTGGTTTTAATTGTTTTTGAGATAACAAATGTGGGTGACGAGGTCAATTCAGTATGAAAAGCTCTCCAAGAGGGTATCACCCAGGAATTATTGATCGGAAACTCTTATTCCTTTCGAAGTGTTTAAAATTTCGAAAATAGTTTTAAAAGTTTTTGTCAATAAATTATGCAGAAAATATTATAATAACAATTATTAACAATCATCTTCCACGAAAATTTGGTACGTGGCTACCCTGGGTAGCTCCCTTCAGTGCCAATATTTATGGTAGGTACGTGTGATCTATTGATTCGCCAATGTCTACTGGTTCTATTTCAATATATCGACAGATACGAGAACATCCACGACTGCAATAAACTGCCTTTGATGTAATGACACAAGTGGTGGCACAGAATACGATTTCAACTACAAATTGCATTATATGTAGGAAACGACAGCAGCAATGACAACGACTATAACTACAAAACGAAGATGGTGGTGGCAGTGAAGGGTCTCATTCCCGTCGTTTTCAGTCTCTTAAAAAAAAAAAATAGTTAAAACCAATAGACTACGGGGTTGGCTCATAAGTAGGTAATTGATATCGATTTGATGATTATTGTCATTATTTACAGCGAAGAAAGGAATCAATAAATTGTGGGGCATATTGACAGGTTCCCACTAAGGTCATTGCACGTCGTACTTTTTCCAAGACAGAGGCGACGCACAACCCAGAGTATGATAAATGCCTTATTGACCTTCTTATTGGAAAAAAAACTGGTTCACTTAGTACATGGCACACTTCCAATGAGTGCAAGAGGGATTTTATTTAAAATAGTTTTAAATGTCAAGAACTTAGAGCAAATTCATCTAGATGTTCGTAGAAGTTAGTGCACGAGTCATTGTCACTGGATATGGTTCCTCATAAGCTTGGCGACACTAACCTTTACCACGATTTGCATGTACTTTTTTGAAAGGCGCGCCAAGCGCCAAGTCGTGATAGTTTTGACATTTAATGACTTCCTCTCTGGAGTGCTTAAATGCAATAAGTGAACGAAATATAGAAAAAATGGCAATGAAAAGTGCAAATGCGGGGTTTTATTTTGCCCCATCCTGCGATGTTCTTAAAAAGTGGTTACCTCCCTTTTTATTAACTATGATGCTATACCAAAGTACTTGGTGGGGTAAAAAGTAACCTCCTTGACCGCCAGAATGCGCTGCTGTTGCAATAAAGGTTATGGTGCCTTGAAGTCCGTTCATATTTAGGCAGACATGCCAAATTTTAGTGCGATACTGTCTTTAGTTTTGTTTTGAAGATTACACCGTCAAATATTGGTTTCAAGAGTTTCATGGTGGCCGCAACTCCACTACCGATCAAGTACGCAGATCATGTCAAAAAAATACATGAAATGGTGTTGTGCTCCGAAGCGGCCGAGGGAGGCTCAATGGGTCGGAAAGGTTATGGCGTCACTAAGGTTATGGCTTGTAAGTCAATTAGTTATTGCTGCTTTTTGATTTAAATGTTAGCTCACTATGGCACTTGCTCATTCTATTTACACTTGTCCCTTACCGGAGTCTAATACGACGTTAAAGTTAGACCCAGAGATAGCAACGTAAAAATATTAGAAAAAACAAATTCAAAGAACTAACACAGATTCCACGTATCATCATGAACAGGCAATAGTTTTCAACTGAAAGACCTCGCAAAAGCCAGCGTGCAAAATTTATAAGATGACTGTTTCATAGATACAGTGACTTGGCCATATATTGTCTCTCCAAACGACAACCAAATTGGATAAGTGTTGAAGTTAACATTTAGATTGGAACAACAATTCTAATGTGGCAGGTAACTTCGGAGCATCACTGTCTAAAAACCTGTAGTCTTAGTCTTAATCAATAAAGACGAATCAAGACGAAGACGAAGATGAAGAACTAGCTTGTAAGTGTTAAAAAAGTTCAGTGTGTCTCTAAAGGTGGTTTGACTGACGCTAAAAATATATGAAGATGTCGCGTCCATTCCAACGCTTTTTCACAATATACTCGTGGTTCTTTGGTAACAGGATTACGCATATTCCGGTTAGAAGGCAGAAGTGTTGTAAGTTCTCCTGACGGGGAGTGAAATCTGACGTTGTCGCCCCCCAAAGAGTGTCTCTTGCCGCATTCTGGATTTGATTTAAAAGCATCTGCAAGCGCAAAGGTACGATTTCGAGTTTGCTTGGCTTAGAGACGAGACCAGCCATATCTTGAAATTCTAGTAACAGCAGTAATGACTTATGACACCCAGATAACATCCAAATTCTACGTAGCTTTGTCAGGGAAATGGATGGTGATGTAATTCGGTATAGACGAGTCAAAACATACAATTTACTCCTTCTCGAAAAGAGGATAACCTCACTTTTGAGATAAATTACTGACAACCCATTTCTATTTCATTTATCATCGACCACGTCTGGAGCTGCCTGTGCCTTAGAGCAGACAGTTGCCAGGAAATGATCCTAAGGCAGTATAGCTGTGTATATTACTCGTATCTGCGTAGACCTCCAGTTAACTTGGTCGTTAGTTACCTCCTTCCAGTTGCGTACTTCAAATCTTCTTACTACGCGCCACTTGCGGTGAGGTCGAAAGCCCAGCGATTCGACCAATAAGCACCATAGCAGTGGAGACAAGACGCTACCTTGCGAGCATCTCCCGTTTACCCAGACATTGGTTACAGTGAGCATCCACGATAACTCCTCTATTCTCAAGTATTGCTATTATCCATCTGTGCCTTCGTTTCTGTCTATCAGATTTTTAAGCGGGTTTGGGCACATGGAGTTCAACTATTCTCTTCATGCTCTTTAGCATGAAGGAAATAAGGCTTACTAGTCTGGAGCTCTTGGCGAGCATGTAATCCTCTTTTCCGATGTTACATAAAGGCTGCCCTCACTGTTCGGCAGGAATTTTATTTGTTTGTTTGATGGCTTCATCTGTCAACACAACCGATGAGATATTCCAGATACGGGATGTTGGAATATTAAGCTTATTGCCAAGTTTGTTAATAGGAGCTGGTTGTGACCTAGCTAATACGATTATCTGGGAAGTGAGCCTCAAGTTTAATATGGAGAGTCTCTGTTTCGACTCAGGGAATTGCCTTACTTGAGGTTTTTAAATACTAATGTGGCTCGTTTGAAGATGCTTGTAGCAAGTTATCAATTAAAATGGGCAGACGACTGTACGTCCACTGTCTGGAATATTTCTCCCATTGATGGAGAAAGGAATTTTTTAAGTTGAGTCTAGAGGGCCAAATCTGACGTTTTGTGACAATTTCAGAAGAGAGAAACTCGTATATAGAAGACGTGCCAATAGGTACATACGTACGCATCCAAACTCGACTTTCCACATTATATTGCCGTTTTGCGGCGCGGCGGCGGCGGAATGATGGATAAATTATTTTGCAGATGTGCGGCTTTAGCCAAAAAGAGAATTCTGTCTAGTCGAACCACACCACATATTCATTGACAGAACGAAAGCCTTTTTTAACTTCCAGATGTGGCGAATCATACAGGAATATTCAATACACTATATTCGATTCGGAAACCGCTCCTTTGAGTTTTTCAATCTCGTACCTGATTATGGTTCATGAGTTGAGCTGAAATGCGCCTTTATGAATTAAGAACTGAAGCAGATAGTTTGGCTAGACCAGGGATTAATACCAAAGACACTAGTATCCACAAGCTTTTACACTTTAAGATAAATACTCGGATCAATCAATGTCGTCGCTCGTTTTTTGTAAAGGAAGTCCTAGAGACCAAAAACGATAGCTTCACTTGTTCTATAACATTGGGCAGTGTACCTGCTAATCTTTGAATCTCAACTCTGTTCAGTCCGACAAGCAAACTTGAAACGTAAATATAATAATCATACAATATCACACCGGATGTCGGAGAAAACAGTAACGCATCATATTCAGTCTCAGCCAGAATTGAACACAACATAAAAAAACAGCAGAAGAGCTCCCGAGGTGAATGTCAATGTTGTTCCCTGAGCGTATCTTAGTGATTATGTAATGCTCTTTCAGGGATGCGTTGATACGTTCAAAACTCAGATCCAAAATGAGCTACAAAATCAGCTCCCAGAAATTCTGTAAGAGATCAGGTGGCAGAGGAACACATATTGTGTCAGTGGCAGTACGCATAAGGTCGTATGGGGGCTGCTGATATATCGGTGGAGCCGTCCGCTTTGGTCCAAGGTTGATCGTCCAGACTTAAAGTTATTTAGTAGGTTAACTTACCAGCAGTGTACAAAATAAGTAAACGAAACGAAAGAGAATGTAACTGGCATCTAAAAATTGCTATGGAATAAACCAGGCGTAATAAAGATGAATAAGGACGAAATATACTTCGGCAATTGGTAGAGAGATGTCAAGCAGCAGTAGATTTATATGTAAAGTCTTTAATTTCAAATAGGAGAACAAACGCCCTGTGACAATCCGTTCCAAGACCAAAATAGTCAACATAGCAAACGGATAAGAAAGACAGTGGCTCCAAGGAGTATTTTATGACATTCTCGACAAGACATATGCTTAATGCCAAAGGCATGACGTTGCCATTGTCCTAGATGTCTCTAATACAAATCTAGAAAAGGAGACTATTTTTATATTTAATTACACGCTAAACACTTCCCTCTAGGTCAGCAAAATATCATCGTAGAAAGCCGTTCCCACACCCGACATTCAAATGGAAACGTGGCAGTATGGCAATGAATCTGTCAAATTGATGAAATTGCGATCGATATAAGGCACGTCGGCAATATTCCGTTGATCAATATTGTACTGGATTACTACCTTATTTAATGCGGAAATAAAACAGATTCCTCCTGGAAATTTAGCGAATTTCCCGGGAATGATAGTGAAGGTGTACTTGTTTCGAATAATTCTTTCGTTTAAGATAGCCCATTTCGGCGAATGCCAAAAAGGAAACTGCCTGGAGTTTGACAATAGTGCTTTGTCGACTGTCTGGTTTATTTAAATCTAATATGAGACATAGGCTTCACCGATCGATCGATCGATAGTTGTTGCAATTTCTCGTAACGCCTTTGCTTTTAAGTAGAAACGTTGGAAAAAGCAATTCTCCATTCAGTGTTTAGGTATCCGAAGGCCTTTCATCAACGATTTCAACGACTCGCGAATGAAAATACTTCAGCAAGTGTGTGATCCGGTTCAGATGCATGCTCTCGGTTTATTCATGTTACAGCTTTACTAATTTCAGCTTCCATAAAATCGGCGGTTTCTCTGTGCAAAAGCCGAAGGAATGGTACAGGAGTTCGACAATCTTCATGAAAAATTTAGTGTTTTTTGCATTTTATCGGTTTATTGGTGTTTCCTTTACCTGGCCCATGGTTGAAGACTGGTTTCGCCATCTGATTTCCTTATTTTTAGAGTGCCGTCATTGCAGCACTTTTGCATTTTTCTTCGAGGCTCTTCTTCATGGATGATCTCATTCCCCAATGCCTTAGGTGCGAACAATTCAGGCATCTGTATCGCTAGTGTGTTGCTTTCTGAGATGCCGGGTGGCAACGATTTAAGAATTTTCTTGCAGTGCATTACCCTGCTCGTCGTAAAAGGCGACTTAGTTTAGAAAAATCATATCTAGACACTTCAAGCCCCTAATATCTTAAGCCCTGTATGCATGATCGGTTTCCCACGTCTGGAGACCACTAGTGGGGAAAAAAGACAATCAGATACAAATTCAAATATTCATCCATACCAGCGTCACATGGATAAAAGCAGAATAGTGCATAAGTACGGCATAATAGAAGTACACGTTCACATACATACGTGTATGTTACACTGCGCCGCAGGGTACTTCTTCTCCACAGCAGAGGAGTGGAGTGATCCCGTAGCGAATAGATATATCCGAGCAGAAACTCTGAGGGTGAACAAAATTATGATTTCTAGAAGTCATAACGAATTGCAAGCTGGACCGTCAGTACAACGACGGACAAAAGTTTCAAACTAGAAAACGTATTACGGCATCCTAAAGTCTTTATTATATGCGTTCAAAAAACTAAGTGACGAAACGTGGGAAGCAAGGCCCACTTGCAATAAAAACCGTACAAAATCGTTTACCAAGAATGGAGTTGCCATCATTATGATAGCGAAACGTGGAATCTAGAGGCACCTACGCTCGCCAAGAAGGCAGTAAGCAAGGGATAAAAATGATATATTTTGGCGGAACTTTGTGGAGCTATTGTGTCGAATATCAAGGGAGCAAACGCTTTATATGGGCGCACATTTAAAAAGGAGCGTCGGAAACTTAGGCACAGCTGGAAAAAACGGTAGCAAGAACGTATCCAATAGCAAAAGCAGGTATTGTATCAGGAGCTAGAAGAGATACCCTCAGATGAGGAGAAGACTCGGAACAGATTCAGTCTCCAAAATACATTGAGCAGAAAAATGGGGACAACGAAATTTGCAACAGATGGAAAAAGTACTTGTAAAAGTACATCTTACTAAAAGTAGGAATTTCTGCGCAGTACTATTCCATGGTGGTGGTGGCGATGGCGCGATGGTTAGCTCATTGGACTATCACGCAGAGGGTCCGTGGTTCGATCCCCGGCATCGCCAACAAGTTTTCGAATCATCATCACCCTTTCGGTGGGCAATGGAAAACTCCCGAAAGTAAAATTACCTATGATAAAGCTTTCAAGGGGAGTGCCGTTCAGTAGGCCCCGCTCAGATATGACAAAAATGACAACATGAGCAACACAAATGAGTGTCGAGAAGCTAGGCCATGCCGCGCTGGCAGCGCCACAGTGTTTTTTTTTTTTTTTTTTTTTTACTATTCCATCGGTTATTGCACACGAAGGCCAGGCGGCCAGACTTAACGCAAGTCGAAGTTAGCGAAGCTGTAAAACAAAATGAACCGCGGACATGCGGTCGGACCAGACAACATACCCGCCGTAAAGTTGGTGGCAATAGGAAATCTTGGGTTTATGTGATTCGCTATTTTAATTTCAATTAAATGATGAGAGGCGATCGATATATAGGGAAAGGCGGCAGTAGAAATTCCAACAATTACCGATTGTAAAAGCTAATGTGGCATGCCATACAGGTTGACATATGACGCGATTCAAATGTTGCGAATATAAAGGAAAAGATCTCGATGCTTGGAAGGATGTGTATATCATCATCAGCGACTTGGAAAAAGCATTCGACAGAGTAACAGAGATATCATCTGTACTGCACTGAAATTTCAAAATGCAATTGTGTATAAGAATGATATTGACAATGAGGTAAAGAGGAAGGGGAAATATACAGCGAGAACAACGGGAGAATTTATTTTTAAGGTCGGAGTACACCAAGGCAGTGCCCAAAGACTGTTGCTTTTTAACGTCGAGCAGGACTTTCTATTAAAACAACACATCACTTGGTCCGTAGTAACTTTTCTGGGCATCGACGTAAAAGCCCTTCAAGCACCTCTTCACCTAGAAAGTAATAGGTTACGAATAAGTCCTACTAAGACCGAATATCTGTATTGCCGATTTTCTAAAATGGCAGACTTAACTCCCAACATCTATGGAGTTACCCTGCCTCAGTGCGAACAATTTGAGAACTTAGGTTTTGTCGTTAACTACCAGGGAAGACGGTTCTGCATACATATGGCCAACGACACAAGAGGCCCAATAGCAGTGCAGATATGTGCGAGAAATATGTAACATTATACGATGGAAAATGCACGATGCTCCATCATGGTCGGTAAAGATCTTACCGAGACCTTTATTGTCAAAAAAAATATTTAAACGAGGCGATGCACTGTCATGAGATTTCTTCAACATCATACTTGAAAAATAGTGCAAGACTTACACGCAAACACAAGAGCGTCACCTTAGACAGATATAACTTTGAGGTAGTTAAGGACTTTGTTTACCTAGGCTCTGCTATAAACACAGACAACGACACCAGCGCTGAGATCAAGCCAAGAATAACTCTTGCCAACCGCAGTTTCTTTGGGCTAAGAAGGCAATTGAGTAGCAAAGCCCTCTCTCGGACAACAAAAGTCACTCTTTATGAGACCTTAATAATCCCGGTCCTGCTCTATGGCGCAGAGGCATGGACATTATCAATAATGGATGAGGGCGTTCTTGGTTGCTTCGAGAGAAAAATTCTTCGGGCCATCTTCGGTCCCGTCTGCATTGACGGTGAGTGGAGGAAGAGATACAACGACGAACTGTATGGACTGTACAACGACATGGACCTAGCCAGAAGAGTGAAGATCCAAAGACTAAGATGGTTGGGTCATGTAGAGCGCATGGACACCAATGCTCAGGTCCGAAAAGTCTTCGAATCCACTCCCGATGGGACAGCGCAGTAGAGGAAGGCCGAGCTAAGTTGGCGCATGCAAGTGGAAGGGGACCTCAGCCATCTTAACGTGTGAAACTAGAGGCAACAGCAAACTGCCTGGAGACGCTTGTTGACTGAGGCAAGCCCCGGACTATAGCGCTACTTTTAGCCAAGATGATGGAAAAATAAAAAGTAGAAATGGATTGCTTTATAGGGCGAAGTCTTAAAGTCATGCACGTACTTTTTAAAACTAAATTTTTGCCTGACTGACTCTTAGAGCCTATTTGGATCTTATCTGAGTCACGGATGTTATGTTAACTTGTTATTCAAACTGTGATCGACAGAGTTAAAACAAGAGGGCTCTAGTCGTAATAATCGGTTTTTAAGTTGATCTATGTCATAGATTAATTGTCGCGTTCTACAATACCTAAATAATCTTTGTAGAATTTCTTGTTTACTCGTCGTGACCTCATTGGGTTGATATATTATTTTCTGTCTAATCAGCACCGAATTTGCATTCTATAGAAGTCATTTCTGTAATCTGCCGTTTGATTGATCGACAGAACGTAAATTTAAAATGTTAATATTCTTACTGATAAAATTTCGGAATATAATCGAAGGTTAAGTCTGGTGTAGATATGAGTAATAATTTTGACAGGGAAAAAAAAACATGAACAACGTTTCGTTTGTTGTGTAAAGGTATTTTGTTGCTTTTGAATTGATTTGTTTAATCAGTATTGATAATGATTGTGATGTGTTTTTTGCCAACAAAAATAGAAAAAAGCCAACAAACCGAAAAAAAGACGACCTTCGATTTCTTTTGATCCCTTCGAACAGTAAAGACGGATATTATTGACAAATAACTAAATCCTAAAATGCTCTTTATTACATCACTCTTCGTCTAGAGTCATATAAGATGGAAAATTTGAGGCGGAATTTAGGAATAACTTGGTAAAAGTTAGGCCAAATTAGGCCAATTTGGATAGAGGTGAATTCTTTGTTGACGACACTGGAAAAAGATTAAAAGGCAGTGACTTTTGATCTGAACTTGGAATGAAAACTTGCAGCCTAACAACTGGCGGAGACATTAAGATCGCCTGCTATCTCCCTGATGCTCACCCGACGATCCTGGAGGAGAATTTTCTTTATCCTTTCGTTGTTAAAGTCAATCAAACTGGTGGATGGATGGGATAAATGGGAAATTCTGAGTTATTTTTGATCAGAAGATATGATTAGAAAATCGTCCCTGGCGTTTTAAATGCCCATCAAGGCAGGGATAGCGTTTTTGGTAAGACAGTAGGAAAGGATAGGTCCTTCAATATCTCCATCGATCACGAACTCAGGCTTGTTGATTTTGTGACGGAAATTCAACATCAAATCTGCAGTCGCTATAGAGAGACACAGCCTCAATGAATGCTTATAGGTAAGCCTGGAAAAACAACAAATGTACAGAGCGGCCTAGAGGAAGGAAGATAGTGTTTAGTGAGATACATGTATGTACGAGCAGAACAGAAGGGAGGAACATACGCTCATCAGAAAAAAAAACAAGAACCAGGAACGCTTTATTGAAGTCTGAAAAATTAAACGAATATGCCAACCCTGTTCGACAGAAATCCGCAAGATCGTAGAAGGAAACCTCATGACAGAACCACAGTCGATGTTAAGAGTTTGGAACGATCATTTCTTAATCGATGACAACAGACAACATCATGAAGAATAAACCTTTTAAGCTGGACGAAGACAGCCAACATTTCCATCCACCCGACCAAGATGAAGTCAGAACAGCAATTTACAAGCTTAAATCTAACAACGCTGCTGTAGCGCTCAGGAAGTCCCCTGAACTGAAACAACTTCAGGATCGCATATAAAATCCCCTTTATTGTATTCTGTGAATGAATGTGTCAGGAAAGTCAACAATGGATCCAAATTGGCGCGAGCTAATTGTCTAGTTTTGGCACCCCTGCCAAGTTAAATCTACGGTCCGGGATGGATAATAGAGACATTCAATACCAAAGAAGGATGCGTTGTCATTTTTTTGATCATCATTCATTCATTCTTAAAAGAAAGTCACGATTCAACTCCAGACGCGGTAACTTGCAAATGTGTGTTCTGTTAATGGCGATGGCGATGGCGTGATAGTTAGCTCATTGGACTATCACGCAGATAGTCTGGGTTGGATTCCTGGCTGGGTCACCAACAATTTTTCGAATCGCCATCACCCTTTCGGCGGGCAATGGCAAACTCCCGAAAATAAAAAAATTGCCTACGAAAAAGCTTCTAAGGAGTGCCGTTCGGACTCGGCGATAAACCGTAGGCCCCGCTCAGATGTGACTAAAATGATAACATGAGCAACACAAATGGGTGTCAAAAAGCTAGGCCATGGCCCATACCGGGCTGCCAGCGCCACAGTGTTTTTTTTTTTTTTTTTTTTTTTGTTCTGTTAATCGTATATGTAGACGACGCTAACATAATGGGACGAACACAGAGAGCTGTCAATGGATGGTTTTCGACTGTTAAACTAAACAAAAGTAACAAGGATGGGCTTAGCGGTCAATAGAAGAAAAACGTCGACATCTAAGACAAAATGTTACGACAGACACCTAACAACTCCGACAACGAACGCTGCTTTCTCAAGCTTAGAAAGCAATTGAGTAGTAATGCTCTTTCTCGAGCAGTCGAAAAGATTTTATACTAGACACTGATCATCTCAGGACTGCCTTTGGGCGCAGAAGTTTGGAAACAGGCGAATACATGATTTTCGGGTAATTTTCAGTCCTGTTCCTAGCATCATTGGAGAGTGAAGGAGATATTGTACAGCGAGGGCCGACCTCTTCGGAAAAGCTAGGAAAACCCTGCGTAGAACTCATAGATACCAGCGCCCCAACTTCAAAATTGTTCGATTCAAACTTAGAGGCACAGCGACGTAGAGGACAATCGCATCGCAAGTGGAACTCACATGTGAAATAGGAACTCCTCTGAGGCTAACATAAATAAAGGGAGGAGAACGGTCTCTATTTTTGTGGAATCGATAGAACGAGCATAAGAAGGATTTTTAAGTGCATTTATCAGATCTATCTTCTAGAATCACTCTCAAAAGTGGATATGGTCACTCTGTTTTTGATTTATTTCTACAAAAATACAAAATCACCCTTTTTCTTGTAAGGGCTGCAGTTGTAATTGACTTTCACCATTTTAAAATCCAACCCCGAGACTTAGTAAATCGCGTTCCCATAGCATCATCACCAAAATGATTTTTTATTTTTTTTATTTTTGCTCGTCCTAGTCATGTACTTCCTATATCATCAATTCTTTAAACTGACCACCAAATCTGGTTTGTGATTAAAAACAAAAAAAAATAAGAAAAAATAAACAGAAAAGAAAACGCCCTCTTCTGGGCAAATCACGTACAATTTTGGTAGGTAAACACAGATTCAGCTCCTGTCTTCCATAATCACTTCAAATAACTTCACAATGAAAATTGATTTTTCTTTTTCGATTCAAATACTCGTATTCGTAGTCGTGTAGATACATTGATAATCGTATATAGAAAAACACATTACATATCATACTGAAAGCATAATTGAAAAGGTAAATGAAAAATTGACTCATATGTAGGAGTATGTGCTTCTGGGCAATACAATTTAAGGCCATAAAAATCATTTCGTGTTTCACCTTATTCCGAGCAAGGTGTTGTATCCTTGAATCGATCACACACTCATCGGTCGTCAGTTTTCAATTTTCAGTTTTCAGTTGAATTCGATTCAACAACCAACCAACAAACACACAACGGTATACCAGTAATTATAGACCTTTTTCTCAGTAAGAGCCTAAAATTAGGTATCTTAATTTTATTCAGTTTAAGTCCTCCGCCTCCGCCTTCTCCCCCCTCTGGCACACACCCAGTCTCGCAGGCTCTGGAAAACTTAAAGCATCTGAGTTTTTTTTTTGTTGAAAAGTACACATAAGTAAGAGAAATGTGAGAGAAAAGAGGGTAACAAGAAGGAAACTCTGCAAACCATAAACAACATGTCAAAATGATAAAATGGTTTCAACGGGATAGGTCCTCGTACACAAATGCACGCGCTTGACAGTACCGCCGGACAGACATACGCCAGTGTACGTCACGTTTTGACAATAAAAGGATTTCAATTAAGGGACCAGTACGACCGGACTTGAGCTACTATACTGAAGGAAAGTACAGAGTACACATACGAGTACTCTAACTCGTACTCAAACTCGTACTCGTACTCGTACTGTTGGATAAGAGAGAGCAGATATAAAATATTCGTAAAAACGCAAGCCCTTGCTAATTGAATCTGAATGGCCGAGGATAACGACTAAACAGGACACACAACGAGCACAACCAACGAGAGAAAGATTCAAGTATCCTCCTTCGACAAATATGCAAGAGTTGGGGGGTTTGTATTTTTTTTTCTATTTTTTTAACTTCTCTCTGGGTGGTATATCCTTTTCTGTTTTCTTGTTTTTTTTCTTTTGTCGGAGTATCACAATTGTTGTTGGTTAAATGTTTTCATTTGCAAGCTTCCCTCCTTGATGGGGAAGCAAAGAATCATCCGGGACGTAATGATAGTAGAAAAAGTCAAAAGGGACTCCAGACTAGGGAGTCAGAAGTCTGAACAAACGGAATGTATGAATAATTTTCGAAAGGAAAATTCAAAAAAAAAAAGTCTTAAACGATTCCTTCAAGGACTACAAAGGATATCAGGCCAAAATTTGATTTCTATTTTATTTTTTTTCGTTTTGTTTACCCCCTCATCTACCTTGTGGCTTGCCACTTCAGCCCATTTAACCCAGAACCACCCCACTCTCAAGTGGTAGCTTCATCTATCGATTGACATTCAAAAATGAAATGTAAAAATTCAGAAAAACACAATAAAATATTTTTTTTTTCTTTTCTTTTCTGTTTCCACCTACTTTTTCTGTTTTCTGGTTCCTTGCTGGTGTCTCGAGTGCTTGTGTGTGTATGTAGCGCGAGGATCCCAAAGAAGAAACACGAACAACAAAAAAAGGACAAAAAAAAAACACGAAACGAACTACCGAAACGAAATGAAAGGAAAACGAGAATCCAACCACACAATGAAGGAACTGATAAACTAAAGATATACACACATTTATAAGGACGAGATTTTTTCGTTTCTTTTTTTTCCTACTTCTCCGTGTTACAGATTTTTAATTTTTCCGTTTTTCCGTTGTTTTTTTTGTTTGCTCTATTTTCCTTTGCAGAATTTTTATCACGGTTTTCGGTTGGAAATTTTCGATTTGTTTAACATGTTTGTGGTGGTTGTTGTTGTTGGTTTAATTATGATTTTTGAAATTGCCGAAATTGTTGAAATGATTTATTTGTTTTCTTCTTTGCACTTTTCGTTTTGTTCACGGAGTCGATTTTGATTTTTGGGTTCTTTAGGGGGGGACTTTGAGGTTTTTCCCTGGGAAATGTGTCCTTGTTCGGTTAGGAGAGAGAGTGAGAAAAATAAGCCAAAAAAAATGTTGACAAAACCGTTTCGGATATTTTCAAGTTTCTCTTGCAACAGTTCCGTTTAAAATCTCGACATCAACTGAAAAAGATTGGTACGTCGTTGCTGGTCGCTGAGAATTTTGCAGTTTTTTTTTTTTTTTCATGTATCTTTGGGGGTTGTTGAGGGTGCGAAAGCTTTTACGGTTCTTACTAGCCCAGAGAGAGAAATGACAACGTTGGAAATGGCTAAACTACCCCATGGGAGAGAAAACAGAGTTATGCGCATGATTTTGGCGTTCCCTACGAAAAAGTTTCATCTGCATACTCTCTGGCTGTTGGGGTGTGTTTGTGTGGGTGATAGTGAGAATTGAGAGTAAGAGGAACAAATTGACAACAAGGCATGCTGGTGGTGGGAACTTTCGCACATGGCAAGGGTTGTGTTATTTATCAATGAGCGAGCATTGAATTGACAATTTTCTTAGCCCGACAGAGATCTTAGCCTCCTTCTCTCTATTTCTACAAGAGAGCCGTAAGTTAAAAATTTGTAAAAGCTCAGGTTTCGGTCAGATAGGCCGAGTTAAGACAGTGTTGCCAGCGAGGGTGGCATCAACAAGTCAACAATGACTTGCGTCGAACTCAGAGTGATTTGAATTTTTGGTTTTTACAAGCTTTTATTTACGAGTAACTTGCAGTGTTTGTTAGTTTGTTGAGATCAAATCTTGCAAGCTAAATTAGAACCACTTCTTGATATCTGATCGAGCTGAAATTTTGCATACATTTTTAGTTCCGGTGACAATACAATACTAGGTGGGGTGAAAAGTAACCTCCTTGGGAATGAAAAAAAAAAAATTTTTTAAATGTGAGCGGGTGCGGGTGAGCTGAATTTTTTATTGATGAGCCATATTTTGAGGTTTGGGAAGAGATAATAGTCCGAAGGAGCCAAATCGGGTGAATACGGTGGATGCGACAGCAATTGGAGCCGTAAATCATTGATTTTAGCCGGCGCAAAAACAAAATTTTTTCGCTTCATGTAAGGTCGTTCTGTTCTCTGGTGTGTAATAGTGGATCCAGGTTTCATCAACAGTTACCAATCGACGCCAAAAGTCCGCCCGATTCCGCATCAGCAAGTCAAAACACTCTTTCGAATTGCTTTCGCGTGGTGTTTTTGGTCAGGAGTGAGCTTGTGCGGCACCAAGCGGCAGGAAAACTTTTTCATATGCAGAATATTATGGCGTGTGCGCTCAGTACTAATCTTTGTGGTATCTGCTAGCTGGCGCATCTTCACTTTCCGGTCAGCCAACACCATTTCATGTATTTTGTTGACATTGTCCTCTGTATCCGCATTGGAGGGCCTGCCGCTGCGGACTTGATCGGTAGTGGAGTTGCGGCCACCACGAAAGTCTCGAAACCAATATTTGACGGTGTACTCTGACGGAGCATTAGCCCCATAATATTTGTCCAACTTTTCTTTTGTTTCCTTCGCCGTTTTGCATCTCAAAAAATAATGTTTTATGAGAGAACGAAAATCGTTTTTGTCCATACTCAATATAATGCCAAACACGTCAACAACAATCAGCTGTCAAAAAAAAAACTAGAGACAGTATCGCACTGAAATTTGGCATGTCTGCCTAAATATGAACGGACTTCAAGGCATTATAACCTTTTTTGCAGTAGCAAGGCATTCTGGCAGTCAAGGAGGTTACCCCACCTAGTATGCAATGCTCAATATTGTTATATTCCCAAAATGGCCGCCGCCACAAGATGGCGGATCGGATGTTGTATTCTTTGTCAACCCTCTCTTGCAGAATAGAAAACGATAAAATAAGTTACAGCCCACATATCAATGTGGCTACAGCTCCAAGACAGAGGTTCAATTTTCTTGTTTTCTGAAGGCTCCTGCACTGAAGCATGAACAGCATAGTCACAAAATTGTGTACAAGAGAGCAGAGATACTTAAATAATTTGAAATATTCGTTGTGTAGATGTGTCCAAAGGTTTGGTGAACTCATTACAGAAATCATATGGCGTAGCTTCGCAGAGCATAAGTTCGAAACTGATATACCATCTGTCCGTATAGACTTCGGTAATGATGGTGTCCACACTATTCAGCCCAAATCAGTGTAATTTCTGGCAAAATATAGTCACGGCACTGCTGAAAAAAGAATGCTGCCAATTATATTATGCTAGGCTTGCACAGTACACCAAATTCAGCTTGGAACTGTCGACCATGCCAATGTGTATTTAGGCTTTAAACTCTTCGCTGCTGGCCAAGCTTATGTGGCTTTACGTAGGGTCAAGTCACTAGACGGTCTCCTTGTAGAGGAACTACCTTTAGATTGTAGTAAATTAACATCCCAGCGACCGTGCAACAATGACTCATTAATTGAGATGAACAGACTTAGAAACATGTGCAGAGAAAACTAAAAAAAAAAACAATTAATGGTAAAAGAATATTTTTAAGCCCAATCTTATATTTAAATGCTCTGATAAAATGAAGATAAACTTGGAGATAAATCAAACCAAAGCAAACACATAGTTTTGTTATATTATACAATTATCCGAGTATATGATTTAAAGCTTGGTTTCATTTATTTCAAAGTTTATTTTAATTTTATCAAAGCATTTATATAAAAGATTGTTTTTAAAAATATATTTTTGCCATTAATTTATTTTTCTTCATAAAGGTTTTGAGTTGGCAACACTTATTCCAGCGACATTTCACTTGATATTTGACGGATGATTTAAGGTTTGTTTGTTTTGCCATTTCACTCTTGCGAATTGTGAAATTCAGCGAAATTTACAGGGCGCTGTGTCGCTCTAATGGTCGAAAGCAACGCCGATCATACTAATAATCATGTATCGTGGTAGCGTCATCCATACTCTAAAGTCTTAAAATGATAATACGCTTAGACGTCGAACAGTGTTCACGGAAGATGCTGTTGTTTCTATGAAGCCTAGTATTGAGGAGGCCATTTGCATAGTAAATGGTGGCGTATCCATCCATTTATGGAATATTTTAAGGAAACTTTTTGGTTCATGGAGCTAATTTTTGGTTGAATGGCAATGTTTACATTTAGCTTGTATCTGCATTTGCAGTGAAAAAAACTAACAATCTACTAGAAAGAATAAGACGGCCTACTTCTATCACTTTAAGTGGGGCCACATTCCGGGGTGGACCTGAGCAACAGTCAACAAATTGCCTAGCCGGCTCGATCCTAGCTGCCTCCAGTTCCGCAGCGCTCCTCTACCGCGCCTTCTTTTGGGAACGGATTCAAAGACTTTCCGATGAGAACGTTGGAGTCCGAAAGGTGGACAAAGTCCTTTCCTGATCTGAAGCCCCGTTGATGCTGTCATAAACGGCCTTAAAATCAATGAATTGGTGGTATGTATCGATCTGATGCTCATGGCTATTCTCCGAGACCTACCGCATTGTGAATATTTGGTTGATGGTGGATTTTCTGGCCTGGATTTTCTGGCCTTAGGTTCCATTCATCCGGCAAACTTTCATCCGACCATATTTTAGAGATAAGTCGGTGTATACTCCTTACCAAGTCATAGTCTGCCGCTTTAAATAGCTAAGGTAAGGTAAGGTTTTTTGCGATATTCATTTTTTCCAGGTCGGGTGGACGGAATTGTTGGTCTACATCGTTCATTCTACCTGATAGCGGTATTTGCTTTGTCATTCGCGTTATACAATCTACAGTAATGCTCTTTTCAAATCCTCAATAGCAACTGCGACTTTACTACGATGTTTCCTTGTTCGCCTTCAACCTTTTGGTAAAATTTCCGAACTCTTTCCTGGAGTAGCATCTCTCAATTTCCTCAACCGCGTGCTATTCAACTTCTTTTTTTAGTCTCCTAAGAAGCCGAGGTTCGTCTCTCCTCTTCTACTCATTGAACTCGTCAGCAGCTCTAGTCTGTCTATATAACGTCGCTTTGTATGCATTTTGGTTAGCTGCATGTGCTTGCCGGCATTCATCATCGAACCAGGGGTTTCGTTGTGGTGGTCTAGTGAAACCCAGCACATCGGTAGCGGAATTTTTGATGACTTTGTGGCAGTGTTGCCACTGGTTTTCGATGCTTGATGCCGGCGGCAAGAGACCTCTTAAGAGATTTAGAGAGACTCGATTAAGTAGCCGTCTGACGTCAAAATTCCTCGCAATTTTGGCTTATCGTGGCGTTGTTCGCGATATCCGCAACCGATCTTTGGCTACAACAAGGTAGTGGTCCGAGTCGAAGTTGGCTCCTCGGATCGTTCGGACATCCATTGTACGGGAGGAGTGTCTTGTGTCGATTGCAATGTGGTCAATCTGGTTGAAGGTTGATTGATCAGGAGTTCTCCAAGTTCGCTTGTGTATACCGAGATGGGGGAACCGCGTTCTACCTACTACAATGTTAAGTCGATTAGCTTGAATCCGTTTTCGGAGGTGGTGTTTTGCCAGCTGTATCTTCCGACAGTACTACCAAAGATGCCCTCTTTTCCAAGTTTTGTATTAAAATCGCCAAGGACAATTTGAACGTCATAACTAGGGCATTGCTCGTAAGTCTTGCTCAGGAGTTCATAAAAGGCATCTTTGGTGTCGTCATCTTTTTCCTCTGTGGGGGCGTGCGCGCATATCAGACTTATGTTGGTAAACTTAACTTTGGTGTGGACTGCTATGAGGCGCTCGTTCACATACCCGAAACTCAAGACTTCTTGCCTAAGTCTGCCTCCATTAGACGCTGCTTTCGCCGTCGATAACAATCGCCGCAGTAGATGTCGCAGTTTTTCATCCCACTTTTGTACGGCGCATTCCTTTGCATTTCTTGGACGGTAATGTCTACTTTGCAGCAGTTTAGGACATTATTAGATAATGCACTTGCTTATCCGATATTCGTTGTCCCTTATACGTTTGTATGGGTTCTCAACAGATAATCAGTCCGTATCCAATGCCTGCTGTTGCTTCGTAACTAACAACTTTTTTCCACAACAATCTCAACCAAAACCCTCAACTGTGGGCCAGTTCCAAGGACTAGATGTTGGTGAGACCAAGGCCAGTAACCTCTTCTGGGATGTGATTGCTTCGATTGATTTAGTCTCGGAAATCCTTACCGGCCTGAGCTCCAAATATGTCGGAGTAGCCCGAATAAGGATCTATTTGTTCCGGGATTTCACTTCACTGTTGATTTAATCTGGGAAACTCATCCGCCGTCCCGTTTATAGTGCTATAGTATAGTATAACATATGCCACAGTAAAGAATGATAACGCCAAATCTGTGCTAAGAGGAATTGAATATCACTACTGTTAAGGGCTTACTTCAGAGTGACACACTGTTTTACTCTTTCGTGGTCTGTACTAGCAAAGCAAACGACCTAATGCAAAACCTACCTACCTACCTATCTACCTAACCTACAAATAATTTTAAAATTTTATCAATGCAGCTGATATCTTTCTTTTCATTTGGTAGAACCATGCGGTCATCGCATTCCCCATTAAAAGCCAAGGGATTGCAAATCAGCTATTGGGCAACACTATGGCAGCATGGGGCGCAAGACTTAACAAAAGTCGATCCTAATGAAACAAGTGGGACTCAACTGCTTGCTATGAGAACGACTCCAACCGCAGGCATGAACGCTTCATTGACCTCGCTCCGTACAGTATAATAATTCAAAAGAAGATCTAAAACTACATCCAGCAAGCTATTTTAAACGAGGCAATCTCATTTGTTGTCAATGGGAGCCATCCGTTAGTTTATTTTTCAAAACACTATAAAAATTAACACCACTCATCCTTTTTTTAGCGGCTGTTGCTTACTTGAATAGAGCAGACCATTCTTAAATAAGAAATTTGAATTCCTTTAAATGAATGCCTTGGCAGGATTGGCAGAATGTCTTTCTGACAACCCTTTTTTTCAATACATTTTCGGTGGTTTCGGCCCCTTTTTCAGGATAATCTTGACCAATGTTGTTCATGAATACCGGAATCGTCCCTGAAATGTTCGTATAACACCGCAAAAAAAAAAGATCCACGCGGCTCCAAAAGACACCATCAAAACGACTGATAGCACGAGGTTGGAACTAAGGCTCCAAAAAACCGATTGTTGGACGGCTTGTGTGACACGTAGCCCTATCTTGCTGGAACCAAAAAAAATACTCAATTCTTGGCCATAAAACAATTTATTACAGTGCTTCGGTAGCACTTTCCATTGGCTCTTAATTTTTTTTCTTTGTGGTCCTAGAAGGCAAATGTTCCTATAATGCCACCACTCCAAAAACCACAACAAATAGTCGCATGTTTACGATGCATTGGCTCCTCTATGACTAAGTGCGGATTTTCTTAATCCCAAATATGGGAATTTTCTGCCTTATTTAAAAAGCTGATTTTTTGAGCAAAATTGTCATCAATTTCGAGCTGCTTTAAAGCCCAAACAGAGAAGCTTTAACGGAGCGGGTGGTCGTTTTTCTTCAGTTGCTGAGTTACTTGGACTTTTGGTTAGGTTATGTTAAGCAGGGTGTGTCACAAGACACATCACTAGGTACCTAAAACGGGCTCATCCAAAACGTATTTCCCTAAGAATTTCTTTCGGCTCCGCGATATTGCCTTACATTCACACAGTATGTGTGTTATTTCCTCGTTCGCTTGTAGATTGCCGCAGAATCTACAAATGTCCGTATCTGTCATTTTGAGTCTCTTTGCGTGTCTTAGCAGGAGACAGTGTCCTGTCAGTAATTCTATTAATGTCCTTAGCTTATCCCTGTTCAGTTTTGTTAGCTTCCTAGATCTTTTACCATCGATAAGTGGTCATAGAGACTTGGATACCCGTTGTCCTTCAAGATTCGACCACCTTATGTTGGCAGTCTGTATGGTCTTTTCCTCGATAGTGCCCCTCACTGTGCAGAGGGGTGGTTTGATGTTAGCAACCTCATTATTATCGAGTAGCCCTCCAGGAGAATGCAACAACTACCGTTGAATCAAGCTGATGTCACACACGATGAAAAACGTCAAAAGAGTCTTAAACGAACGTCTTCGGCAAATAATAAAGCTCGATAATAGCCAGTGTGGATTTGTTGAAGGAAGGTCGACGGTGGACGCTATCCAAAGCCTACGAATGATAATGGAAAAGCACCGAGATTCGTCTCAGGATTTGCACATGGTTTTTATCGACCTCGCGAAAGTATTCGATTGAGTGCCTACGGATCTCATATGGGCCGCGCTGAGGTCTCAAAACGTACCGGAAACGTATGTTAGAATAATACAAGACATGTACGGAAACGTTAAAGCTGCGGTTAAAAGCACTGCTGGACTAACGAGAGAATTTCCAGTTAATGTCGGAGTGCATCAAGGAAGCGTACTTAGCCCTTTCCTCTTTCTCTTCGCTGACGATGTAGTTTACTTAGCGATAACGTCGAAGATTTACAGAACGCCTTAGATTCATGGAAATATGCGTTAGAGAGAAACGGGCTTAAAATAAGGCGTTCACAGACGGAGCATTTGCCGTGCCCATTTGCGCATCCGTTGCGACCTGTTCCGGATATAATGTTAGACGGAATAGTTCTTCCGAAAAGCACTTTCTTTAAGTACTTAGGATCAATCGTTAACATGGAAGCGAAATGTGACGTTGACGTAAACCACAGAGTGAGTGTGGGATGGATGAAATGGCAGGAAAATTCGGAAATCTTTTGCGACCGAAAATTTCCACTTAAATTAGAGGGGAAACTCTACACCAGGGTTGTTAGACCAGCTCTTATGTACAGTTCACAGTGCTGGACAATGTACGAAGCGTTTAAAAACCAAATGACGGCAGCGGAAATGAAAATGTTAAGGATGTTTAGTGGAGTCACTAAACGCGATTGCATTAGATCTACGCGTATAAGAGGAAGTCTACATATAAAGAATTCGGTAGCCGAACAGCTTGAGGCGAATAGAATAAGCTGGTATTGCCACGTTCAAAGAAGATCTGCGGAAAATCCGGTTAAAAATGCACTATCAACTACGGTCACTCCAACTGTAAGAAAACGAGGTTGGGAAAAGAATTCCTGGATTTCTCAGATGGCAAATGCGCAACAACGCCTGGGGCTAACCGCTGAAGCGATCCAGGAACGAGCAGTATGTAGACGCGTTCTGCGACTTTAGCCATCCCCATAAGCGGAGCAGCAGCGATGCAGTAAAAATGGGAAACTCGTTACGCATAAGTTCGTATAACGAGGAAAGGTTAATAAAAGAATAAGAAGAAGAAGTCGAGTAGCCTCCTGTACTTGCAAGTTCGTCCGCGTGATCCTTGTCCTGGCACCCAGGACAGTATCACCCGGTTCTGAATGCATAATGTGACAGCCCATGACTATATCAAAACTGATGTCGGTTGATTCCATTGCCTTAAGAGCGGCATGGCTGTCGATGTAGATACCCATACATATCTCTACCGGATACCGATCTCATCTGCATCCGCTTAGCCGCCCTGAGGATAGCCAGAACCTGTGATTGGAAGACACTGCTTGTGTCCGTTAGCCTTATGGATACTCTTAGTTCGGGGTCTTCTTCTTTTTCTAAATTCGCAATACAGCATCTACTTCGGAAGTTACTTTGCAATATTTCACAACGTTGTTCGAAAGAAAATCAATCCAATTCGTACCACGGAATAATATTACCTAGTTTAAGAGCTGTAGGTGCCAGAGTCGATTCAAAAATAAACCAAACCACTCTTTACTAAGGATGATAGCAAGCACCTTTGCCAAATCTCAAGCTATAAACCAATTGAACCCGAAGGAGATAGGATCCATTTCTCCACAAGAAATGGAAAACAAATCTTATATTGTAAAACGATGATTCATAAAAGTGGTTTAGTGATGATTCGAAAGATTTTATGACTTAGAAGCAGTTTTAGTAGGCTATATGCATTCTACTACAAGTGTCAGTGTATGACATGAAAAAGTCAACAGGACTATACTCTCGGATAGTCAATCGTACTCAAAGCGCTTACTAGTAACTCATACTCATCAAAGTGCCTTCTAGAGTGTCAAAAAGTGTCAACTACCTCGCTACACTGAACGGTGTCTTACTCGAATGAAAGAATGGCCAACTAGGTAAAGTACACAAAGTCGAATTATCGACCCCTTACTAAGCTTTGGGAAAATCAATGCACAGTCAAATGGTGAAATGATCTAGATAGTCCGACCTAACTACTCATAGAAATTTCTGAATAAAAATAACGACATCACTAACTGATGACATTTTTTGGGATAAAACCTCTTTACAGATTGGAAATCATCTCCACATTCTGGGAAACTGAGTACTCATGAAACACGAAGTGTCCAGCCATGGAATGTGGAGTTTTTCTAAACAAATATATAGATGTACGAGTATTCTCCATTAATAGGATTTGAAGGCTGAAATCTCAGAAAAAGTTGAAGTGGAAGTGAACTGGATGTGTAAAACAACTAATTGATGAAACAAGCAAACTAGAATAATCTGGTTACTGTGCAGAAGGGTGTTTGAGTTACCCTCATTTAGAGCACCAGAGTCCGAGTACATGAAATCTTCTCCCAACGAAACTCTAAACAATAGGGCCCCATTAAACAGCATTGCAAATTCCGGATAAAGGTGATTCTATGAGCTGTGACAAGTGACGTAGGCTGATTTTTGAGGCTTGTAACCTCAATTTTAATTAACACGATTCCTCCGTAAGCATTTCTCCATGTCGATGCCAAAGTGTCTATGACAGGCTGTGGTAGAATCTGCAGAGCAACTTATCAGTTAATTAGTAGACAAATATTGTGACAAATAATAACAGTTCGCATCGAAGATTGTATAAAGTTGTTTCTCAATTTCGGTGGACCGCATATAAGGATAAATAGATTCAAGGTTTCTCCCTTGAACAGTCCATTTAAAATCTCAAAATTATAAGTAACATTTTACAACCCCATCAAACGGAAAAGAATCCAAATCCAAACAGGCCGAATTGGACCCTTGTACGAATCTAATTAAAACTCAATGACGTGATTTTTGAATTATAATTGCAATTTTCATCAAAAAGATACAAAACTGTAGCACGTTTCACCCAACGATTCCAACTCTTCCATCCAAATGCCGTCGTAAAGATTTACGATTTCACTTGTGGCATTTTTAACTTCTATTTCAGAATCGTTTTCCACCCGCGCTCGCTCAATTTTTCATTCACCTGGGATGTGACCCTGGTTGTAATTAATTATCATTCAAGTTTTAAAGTAGAAAGAGTGAACAATTTCATAGATACTACGATAGTATGAGTATAATGTAAGATGGTGCCACGGTAGCCTGCCCTATTTTTAGGTCTTATGTAACAAAAACCAAATAAAAAAGGGAAAATGACGCCAAATGATGCGCCTAAAAGAAACCTTGAAACCTTCACCTCTGATTTAGTGGGAGAAATTATTTATACTCCTACTGTTCGTCGAGGGGAGAATGGTAAAAACAAAAAAGGTCAAGTCCTTTGGCTGACATAAGGATGTCGGCCGGACTTTAAATTGGGTCATGAAATTTATTAGACCGGAAGGTGACAGTGACACTGATAGTTATGACGAGAGCAACAAAAGTTTCCTGACTATTTTTAGGCGGCCTGAAAATAATTTTATTTCAATCATGCCAGTCCAGCCAGACCATTATTGATGGTGTCTAGTGAATCTCCTCATAAGATCTGATTATCGTCCTGACATAGTGGTGACATGATTATTGAAGCAATAATCAAGCTCAAGTGTAAAAAGCCTGTCAAGCTGTCACTGTGGGTGATGGGAGAACATACTCTTTTGAAGCAGATTCAACGAGAATGGGGTAGAAATTAGCACAACGGAACGGATGCCGAGTGACGCAATTACTTCGACGACTACATCGTCGTCCTATTTGTTGTATTTTCTTTTCTTTGTGATATTTGCAATATTTTCTAGGTTACATGACCTTTTCTCTGTATATGTGTGTCAGTGTCAGAGTTATACTAGAAGAATAGAACAGAATGTGCTGCCGTCAGAGGAATCAGGTCGATTTCTTCTGCTGCTGCTGCTGGCGCTGCTGGTATTGGTACTGGGTGCTGAGTGTTGGGTGCTGCATGATGAAGACGAAGTTGGTGGAAGTTGATGTCGATGACATGCTTAGCTGTTTCATGGGCTTCAGGCCTTCAGCTCCGAGACTGTTGTTAAGGAATGAAAATGAGAATTTATGACTGGGAACGTGTAAGAAGGTCAGAGAAGGTTGCTGAAGGATAATGAAGATATTTTTTTTGGTAAGTAGATTTCCATGTGAATACGCTTCAAATGTGTTCTTGATAATTTCGAATTGTTCGTAATTTTTGCGAAAGGGAACCAATCAGCTTATATTTTGACCGTCCTTTAAACCAATTGTTTGATTGATATCCTCAGCCCAGGTATTCAACTGTAGTATGAATCCTCTAGAGTCCAGATTCATGTAAAAATTCTGCAAGCGCCTACTACTTATGTACATCTCTACACTTCGTACTTAAGTACTACAATCGTCTTTAGTGTCGATTGGCTACAAATAATGAAGCGCGAGAGAAAAATGTTCTTTTAATGCACGAATATCCAGTTTTGGGAAAAATCTGTCCGGTTGGTCAACCTAGCGACCATGTTGGCAGCTATAATGTCCCATACTACATAGTCACGACTTCTACTGCTGTTAAAAGGAAGTCACGAGACCAGCGTCCAACGTATTAATTTACAATAGCCTTTGTCGGAGTTGTCGGCTTTTGCCCTTGTGTGGTGCTGTCCATCACATGAACAAAATTGTGGCCACACTGTTCCTCAGGACGGTGGACAGAATCTCGCACCACGTCCAGTTATCACAAGGACCGATCCCGGAGGTTAGTATAGCGGAAGTCGTCATGGCTATGAATCGGCTTAAGCCAAATAAGGCCCCGGGCCCAGATGGCATCACGAGCGTGGCACTTGCTTTAGCCATTAAGGTAAGCCCGGCCTGATGGAGAAAGAATGAGAGAGGCGGTTCTAAGAAATACTGTGCTGTAGTCACGTAAGACGTGAGGAATGTTTTCAACTTAGCCATATGGTCCCGTATCGTACAAGCACTGGAGGCCTTTGGGGTGCCAAACTACCTCCAGGGAATCGTGCGCGATTACTCTAGGGATAGAAGGCTGCAATACACAACGGATGTTGGGAGACATGTGGAGTCCCCCAAGGTTCGGTGCTGGGCCTCACCCTCTGGAACGCGATGTACAAAAACGTGCTCGATATTGCAGTGCCCGAGGATCGTGGAGTACGCGGACGGCCGTAGTGGTAGTGGCCAGGACTATTGAATAGATCACGACTAGATGCACGGAGGCGGTCGGCAGGGTGACCAGTTGGCTGCAAAGAAACGGATTGAACCTGGCGGCACAGAAGACCGAAGCAGTCCTCTTGACCACAAGGAAAACGTGAGAGGTGTTTTCCTTTCAGAGTGGCGATTTCACGGTCACATCGAAGCCATTCTTGCGATACCTGGGATTTCTCCTAAGCGCAAGGATCTGCTTTAAGGAGGATCTTAAGCAAGTAAAAGGTAAAGCCGACAGGATCACGATGGCTCTGTCCCGGATAATGGCAAATACATCGGGTATTCGGTCTATTAAGCGAAGACTGCTAGCAAGGTTCACCAGCTCGGTGATTTTGTACGCGGCTCCTATCTGGGCAACGGCAATAGCTTAGCGCTCTTACGCGGTCGGAATAACTTCCACACACCGCCTGAACGCGTTCCGTGTAGTGAGCGCATATAGGATCGTTTCTGATGATGCTGCATGCATCCTGGCCGGCATGTCGCCGATTGAACTGATCGCGGAAGAGCTGCATAAGATTCGACGGGACAACCTGCCAGAAGAGGATGCCCAGCGTAATACAATTCGTACATGGCAAAGTACCACAGATGGAGCCGTTCCCAAAAGGGTAGATAGACGTATGCCCCAGTCCCCAACGTCGATGAATGGCTGCAGAGGAGGCATGGGGAGGTAAACTACTAGCTCACGCAAGCCTTCAGTGGACATGGCTGCCCTAGAGGCTATCTCCATCGCTTCGGCATTGAAGATGATCCTCACTGCCCAAACTGTGAGAGAACAATACAGAATGCGGAGCATGTTCTCTTCTCTTCTCTTCTCGTCATCAGGAGCTGCATTAACGAAGCGATTGGGAAATCAACTTCAGCGATAAACCTGGTCCCCAGAATGTTAAACAGGCCCCGGAAATGCCAGGCTATTGAAGGCTCAATCGGGACATTGATGCTGAGAGCTATAGAACGCCGCCGTGAGAGTTAGCGTTTAAGGCGAGGTGTAACTTCTCCACAAACTTAACAGTGGCATATATTGGTAGCAACTTCCATTTTTCCCTTTCTTAGTTGCATTGGGACTGAATGCAACCGCAATTATTAATCGTTAAGAGGAAATACTCGTATTAGCTCGGGCCAAATTGAAGTCATAATCTTGGGGGGAAATTTCCCCAGATATGGGAAATAAGAATAAGACATTTATTAGTGTGTGTGTGTGAAAGTGCAAGCAACGGAGGTCCAAGCATGGTGGCACATTTCAAGAACATTGCGGAGTGCTGCACACAAAGCCCAATAAATTTGGCCCTTGCATCGGTCATCATCCCTCGAATCCAGAGTGACAGATCGCCACTGGGATCTTTAACCACCAACTGAGTGGTTCGGATTTTTTGAGTAAATTTTGGGTCATTGCTCTCACTATGGACGTTCCGCGGGATACTTGTGAATCCAGAGCACCGACAATCCCAGCGCGATTTGGTGCGAGAATCACCGAAGATATTGGTGTTTATGAACTGATCAAAGACGCTTATGGAATGCCATACAGCTCATTCAGTGCAAGCTCTTAACCAAAGCGCATGTCACGAATATTATGCAGTTATAACTCGAGGTTCTTCCCTTCCTCCTACTTCATTAGAGACTTGGCGTTCATTTCGCAGTGATTGCAGGTCGGTCACCCTTTTCGTTGGGCAGATGGCTTGTAATGGCTGATAAAGATGCTTATGATAACACCATACAACACTTTTGTCCGACTAGTATGCTCAGTTTTCGTTATTAACTGCTCGCATCAAGGTAACTCCACTCAAGGGAGCTGCCATCCCTCGCTTTTAACTATGCTATGGATAGTAAAATCTGACTGATTGTGCTAGTCGCAACATTCCTATTTGAACATGACATCTTTTTAGCAAAGATAACGCGTCCTTTTCGAACATTAGTGGTTACAGTGGCACTAGAATTGTTCACCAGAAAACGAGCGTTTTAGTTTCTTATATCGCTTTCCTTACACAATGCTATTTCTTCTACGTTGATGTCCACGACGCCGAAATTTACGCAAACCCATAATTAATACTGATGAATTAAATGAGGCATTAAAGCCCCTTCTGCGCATTGAACAAGCCAATGTACGAGTATTTTCGGCTGACGTTTGCCCAGTTTCAGCCCTTTGTTACCGCTACATCTTGATCTAGACGAAAATGCCATTCAAAGCGCTGGTGAGCGTATTGAAGAGTCACCGAGACCATATGATCATTACCTTCCAATAATTCTGGTGAGGGCTGGTGCCTTAACTTGGCTCCTCATCAAAAATGCTCATGACTGCACTCTTCATAACAAATGCAGCTCGAGCTCTTGCCCATTCGCAGTCGATTTTGCATTTGGCGCTGTCTTTCCGACTGTAAGAAGTTATCTTATAATCTTGCTTTTTCGGCGACATAATGCAACTATATGACCAATAAATCATTATACAACTTCGGTGGATAAGCCTCTTATATAGAGCCTCCTTGGAGAGTCGCTCCAGAGAGCAAGTGACTTTACAACATGTTTTTCGGGTTCTCATCAAATCATTGACGGTTTGACCGGGTGCAACTTAGCGCAGCAACTACGGCATTTATGACAACTTCTTGATGTCATAACATAGAGATTCATCACTACACTTTCGAAAAAGATCGTGTCCATCTGTGCGAATCTGAGAAATCCATTCTCCATTGTTGCAGCATAAGTTAAATCCATCCAATCCTAGGCACTGGTCCGAGATTTTATTGGGCATTTTGTATATAACTTAATTCGTGCGGTTTTTTTTCTTCAAAATTTGAACGTTTATTTAAGAAAAGCATGTACAATAGTATTGTTCAAAGTATTGCTCATCTGAAGCTATGACTTTTTCCCATCTTTCTGGCAATTTGTGGATCCCATCCCAAAAGAACTGCGCCGGCTTGGCAGTCAAGAATGAATCAAGCCAATTTTTGATATTCTGCTCTGATGTGAACCGTATTTCAGTGAGGGCGTTCTGCATCGACCGGAACAAATGGTAGTCAGAAGGGGCAAGGTCTGGGCTATAAGGCGGGTGGGGTACGACTTCCCATCCACTGTTTTCCAAATAGTTCTTAACCGGAATAGCAATTTGGGGCCGAGCGTTGTCATGTTGGAAAATTATTGCCTCGTGTCTGGTCGCATATTCCGGGCGTTTTTCGGCTACCGCTCTCTTCAAACGGATTAATTGTGTTCGGTAGCATTGTACATTGATGGTTTCACCCGGTTTTACCAGCTCATAATACAGCACACCCATCTGATCCCACCAAATACAAAGCATTACCTTCGCGCCACGGATATTCGACTTTGCCGTTTATTTGGCTGGTTGGCCGGGTTTCACATATGATTCTTTGCACTTGGGGTTGTCGTAATGGATCCATTTTTCATCACCAGTAACAATCCGATGCAAAAATGACTTCATTCTGTGGTGTTTCAAGCGCATTTCGGACATGCAAAACCGCCTTTCGACGTCTCTCGGCTTGAGTTCATGTGGAACCCAATTTCCTTGCTTTTGAATATATCCAGCTGCTTTTAAACGTTTTGAAATGGCTGCTTGAGTGACACCCAAAGATTCTGCGAGCTCTTCTTGTGTTTGGCAACAATCTTCATAGAGTAATGCTTCCAGGACGTTCATCGTCTTCCAAGGTAAAATCACCACTTTTAAATCGTACAAACCACTTTTGGCACGTTCGCTCAGCTAGCGCATGTACACCATATACTTCCACCAACATACGATGACTTTCGGCAGCAGTTTTCTTCATATTAAAGTAATGAAGAAGAACTCCCCGCAAAAACACTTTTTCAGGCACAAAGTTCGACATGTTTGAGTGAAAAAAAATTATTGTTGTTTACGCTTCAAATGAATGACATATACTGAAATGACGTACAATGACAGTAGCTTTCCAAAGCATGTTCCAATGGAATAATACAAGTTACGCCATCTCTAAGCAAACCGCACGAATTAAGTTATAGACCCAATACATAAAATGCTGGATGAGCGCCTTGCTTGAATTGCTTCATGATTTATTTGGGCAATTGTGAAGAATCAATGTGGTAGCTACAGTGTTATATCCCTTGCAAAATATTTAGAAGCTTGGTGCATTTTCTGATATGGTGTCATATTTCTAAGCCTTCCGGTATCATTACTTAGGTTGTCCCCTCTCCGTCTTTTTACATTAATGTCACCTTTAACGATTATAAGTTCATTATTAGGGCACTGATCGTATCTACCTTTTGTGGAGGAGCTGATAGAAGTATATTTTCATAGAATCGTCTAAATGATCTGTGGTTTGATACATGCTAATCTGATGTTGGCATATCCATCTTTGATTAGGATTACAATCGCTCACGAATCAAATAGAAGGACTTCTGAACTTAGTCTGCCGCATACAATAAATCCGCAGCCGAATAGGCTCTGTATCTATTGTTCATGTTATCATGTTCGGTCCATTATACCGGGCTTTTTAGATAACTGTGAGTTATGCTTTGTACCAGTCTAGAACCTTTACCACATCGGTTATTAAGTGATTTGTGTGAGTCCGAATGTCGTTGTTTTGATTTAACAGTAAATCCATTTATCTGAAAATATTGGATAAGCAACAGCAGAAGCTCCTGGATAGAAGGGTCTGGATATTTCAAATGCGGTGGGCACATCCTGGCAATATGAGCAATTCTCGACGAGGTGGAAAGAATTGGTCGACATAGGGTAGATGGGTCTGTACGGATATGGCAGTAGGTATGTAAGTGATGCAGAAAAGTGAGAAGTCAAATTGTAGCTGAACAGTGTAGAAGATATTTGTGGAGAGGAAATCCAGGACATATATGATGAACGAAACAACCTAAAATGAATCAGAAATTTGGATACGATGACGAGCACGCATTGCAGACACCACACGCTTCCCCAAACGTGGAGGGATTTCAGCAATAATACAAAAGTCCAATATTTGATCCATTGTGCACACATTTTTCATTTTTTGGGATGTGTGCGCATGCACCAGATCCAGTGTTTGGTCTTGTCACAGTTAGGCTTACTAGTCAATTCTTAAATTGCTGCAGAGTCGCAGCAAATAAGGAGCACTCGTACTCCAGTTTGCTTGACTCCTTTAAGAACCAAGCATGTCACATACACAAACATGACATACTCGTACATCTACGAGTATTTACAAAAACAAAGTTTTACTCTTTCCTTTTTTTGTTTGTTTCCCATCCCGACCACAACCCCTTTCAATGTACCTACGTATGCTCCTTTTCGTGTTTAACCTAATTTAACGTGATTGTAACGCTATGTACATGGCATCCTTGAAATTTTCTCCTACATCCATGGGAACGAAAACTCACCCCCTTTCTGTTCACTAGGCACGACGATGGAGATGAAAATTTGATGATATTCAACCAGGTGGAAATATCGCGATAATTTTTCCTCCTCCTTTTACTTTTGTTTCTTCGTTTCGTTTCGTTTCTTTATTCAAACGTAAAATGCTTGCTGCTGAATGTCGTGCTTGCTGTCTATCCTTCGTGCAAGAACTTTCAAAACGAATATTATGAATGGTGAAGCCGAGGAGATTGTACCTATATAAACTGTAGTTTGCCCCATGCCCTACAGACTTGGACTGTGCGTTTCATAGAAGAAAACGAACAAATAAGACCGCTATGCATTAGGTAATGATTTTGAATGGATTTATTATCACATTTGAGTTTGCACAGAAAGTCCTTTGTACTCGGATAGTTGGAAACAAAAATCTTTTGTTGATATTCGTATAAGAGAGTAATTTACTTTCGTTTCCTACCAGGGGGTGGGTTTATTTTATTCGGACTATCTATTATAGATATTTTAGAGCCGAAATAAACGGTGACCAGATAGCATTTAGCTCTAAAATATTCAGCCAGGTTTGCCGTTTCAACATGCACCGTTTAACGCTTGTCGAACGTGTGGAAGCATGAGTACACTCTTTCGTTAAGTCACCAACCAGATAAAGATTAGTGCGAAATGAAGAAAACATAGCCGCCGTAGCGGCCAGTATCGGAAAAAACACCCAGAAATGTTGATTCGGCTCTGATCAGCTGTGAGTTCTCTAATTGGGCGCTCGAAATGTTGGCCGGAGATCCGGATTTTGGCCAAAAAAATCGTGTTCTCGGACGATATCCATTTTTGGCTCAACGGCTATGTCAACAAGCAAAATTGCCATTATTTGAGCCAAGCATCAATACATCCACACAGATTGACTGTTTGGTGCACTTTATGGAATGGCGCCATCATCGAACCTTAATTCTTTCAAAATTAGGAAGGAGACACTGTTAGCGTCAATGGTCTCAGGTATAGAGCGATGTTAACTGACTTTCTGTTTCCCGATTTGACACCGCGCGATTATTTTCTTGGGGTCTAGGTCAATTCTTAGTCTACGCCAACATGTCAGCCACTTTGGAAAAGCGAAAATTCGATACGCCATTGTCGGAATTGAATCTACACACTACACTTGAAGCACTGCCATCGAAACTGAGGCGGCCAGTTTGCATGCCTCCGTGTGAATGCTTGTTTCATTTCAAACACTTAAATCGGGCCTAATGTGATTGACCGCTCCTTCCAGATGAATGCTTAAAGAGGACTTAATAAAACAATGAGGTGTGATACCGTCATTGATTTAGTTTCAGATTGATTCGAAACTATTAGTGTCTTGACCGACATACTTCTCGAGCAAGCTCAATATTTAGTTCTCTACGATGTCCTTCCACTAACATGCGCCACCTGGATGGATGTATTCGATGGATTCGCGAACTTTTCAGACCGGAGCATTGGTGTCCATCCCCACATAACCCAGTCATTTCAATAGTTGGATTTTCACTCTTCTGACTCGTCGTTGTACGAGTATCTCCTCGTCTACTCACTGTATATACAGCAAGACGTTATGTACGTGACGTTAATGTTTATTTACCTTTCTGGTTGGCAGCATTTACTTGGTCTTGCCCTCGTTGACCGCTAAACCGATTTTCGCCCCTTCTATCTCAATTCTTGCAAAAGCGCTACTTACATCACGCTACTTTCTTCCCATTATGTTAATATCATCGGCGTATGCGAGTGATTGGATGGACTTTTGAAAGATTTCAACATCGCATGACAGCGCATCGCCTTATCTAAGTCCTTTTCTGATATCAAAGGTCTCGGTGAGATCTCTATCGACCTTGGTCTGTATAGCTCGTCTCTATAGATGCTGCCATACGTGGCCCTAAAATCGATGAATAGGTGTTGTGTATCGATCTGAAGCTCACGGGTTTTTTCCAAAATCTGCCTTAGTGTAAATATTCCGTCGATGGTAGACTTTTCAGGCCTGTAACCACACTGATATGATTAAATCAGGCTTTAGACGTTCGCGCAATACGATATATAAGATCTCGTCAACCGCTTAGAAGAGCTCGGGAATCAAGCCGTCTGCACCAGCAGCATTGTTGGTTCAAAGTTAGATATTGTTATCTTCACTTCAACCAAGTTGAATGAACGGAATTGCTGGTCCTTCAGGTCAAAAAGATTGATCTCAGCATCGACTTCGACTCTACTACGATGTTCCCTTATTTGTCTCGACGGCCTTTTTTACCTTTGAATTTCATTGCTCAATTTTCTTGACCGCACGCTTCCCATGCGTCTTTTTTTCCTTCTGAAAAGCCTCTTCTGCTCATAGAGCTCGTGAGCGGCTTTAGTCTTTCTATGCAGTGCCACTTTGTGTGCTTCTTGCTTAGCTGCAGGTGCTCGCCATTAAATCAGGCGTTTCGTTGTGGTAGTTGAGTGAAACCCCGCACATTAGAAACGGCATCTCTGATACCTTGTTAGCAGTGTTCCAAAATTTGCAATCCTCTTTCACATAATTGCGACTCTATTTCGGTGGTGGCGGATTCGTTGTTTTCTTTAAGAGTTGGAAAGTAAAGGTCATCCGTATCCATATCTTTAGCTCCGGAAACAAAAAATTGTTCATTGTGTCTTGGTAGTGCACACCATTGATCGTAACTGATTTTTCGGTCTCATTTTCGAAAGAGATACCTCCATTTTGGGTGCTTTAGCAAGCCCTAAATCATTCGCAAATTTCCTCAACCACAGATGAGCCAATTTTGTTGGTTTTCCGCACTTTGACTGTGGTTTTTCCTAGCAGTTCGATCTTATTAAAAAAAAAGTATTTTTTAAAGGCAGTCTTCAAAATTCAAACCAAGTTCTTATATTCTCCTTGCTCCGATCTGCGAAGATTCAAGTCTTTCTCTAAGTTTCACGTGGTCATAACATCCTATAATTGGCACTGAATAAATTCGTGTTCGTCATCTGCTGCGACCTTAGAACAATCCTAGCGAATTACCTGTAAATCAATTACCTTCTTCTTCTCTAATTGTTGTTTGAATTTCTTCCTGCCTTCCCTTTTCCAAAAGCGTGTTCCGATGTCAAACTACTTTGCGTGTCAATTTCGTAATTCGTCGTTCGACTCAATGAGTCTCCGCTTCAACATATCCCACATCATCGCCCGATTGAGAGATAATATCCATTTACAACGAACTCCAAGTTCATCCGATGACACTCTCTAACTATCGACATACCATACGAGTATGACTATAAACACTCTGAAGCTTCTAAACTAACAAAGCAATCCAGGAAGTAGTGTATCCATAGTAGCTACAAGCTTTGCTTAGCATTTTTTCGTACGCGCGAAATCTGAATTCTTAACCCGCAATTACAATGTCACACGGGAGACTCAATTTACGAGTACGTGTCATGATTTATAGCCAAAGCCGCAAGGTGTCAAACATCAGACTTAGTGCTTGGACACAGTGGAATACGAGTACAAGTACGAGTAATAGACAACAACGAGTATTTCTCGACAGTGAAACATGAGGAATCCTTGTCAATTGAGGCAACACAACCATGTGTGTGGCAATTATGGCAATTTGCTTAATTAGTCCCCTAGTGGATCTATCGCTATCACAGACTGGGGAGAGATTCGCTGGGGAACTGCCAACGCCATGCCACCTGGGGCTTTCGAACAGTGTCGTGATGATTCATGAGACGATTATTGTGAATTTCCTCTCCCTTCCGTATTAAATGCCCATGAACGGTGCATTAGTTTCTAAAATACTCGAACTCGTATATGGACCAAACGAGGACTGCGCGTTTCTATGAACTTGACGTCCGGAAAGATGTTTTATCTAAATTTTTATATTTATTTTTATTTTGATGACTTTTTAATAGATTAAGACAAGCGGATCAATGTGAGAGGGTAATGGAGCAAAACGAATGTCTGAGTGGTGGCTTCGATGGAGGTCTGAATAGCCACGGCGCATGGAAAAAGAAAGCTAACGAGAAAATTTTAATTGGACACAAATTGTGGGGCTGTCGTAGCTAACAAGAACATGTGTAGTGTAATTTTATTGACCCATTTTGTGTTATCCATGTATCCATAGCATTTGGTGAAGATACTCTATGTGGGAAGTGTGCTTAGCTATGGGAAATTCGAAATTCAGAGAAAGACGGAAGCAATAGGGTTGACTGACAATCAACTAAACAGTTAGTTGTAGCAAGAAAACGTTTAAGATACCAGCAACTACTGACTGTGTAATGTGATAGTAGCAATGAAATAGAGTTGAACCATTACAGGAACGATGTGGATCATCAATGATAGTTAAGTTGAAGGTAAGAAGAGGGTACTTAACAGGGATAATAATGATAGGAAGTCCCCTAGTGGGAGGCATTTTACATTGAATAAAATGAGTGGTTGGCAATTACATATATAAAAAGTGAATAGTCCGACAGTTCGAGAAGGGAGGCCTTGTAAACGATTGAAGGTTTTATTTTTGTAATTTGTTTTGCGTGTTCTTACAATGTTTACACAAAGCTCGGGTGATGAAAATAACAGATGTACACTGGTTTTGAATGTTTGCAGTTTGTAATGGCCAGGAAATAAAGAGCCCCACAGAGCATTCCACAAGCAAGTAGTTTGACTTCATTACGCTGGTGTTCTACATCGGCAAACAGTTAAATTTTTGTTACTCGGTTTCCAATTCAATTCAGCAAGTCAAAAGAGGTTGGATGGGAGCATTGCACCCCAATTTCGGGCAAATGAATACTTGCATATTGGAGTCAGATCAGAGAGCGTGAAATATTTCCTACATCGTTTTAGGAAACCTTAACATTTCCCAGCTTTATTGGCGACACCATTCCAACGAAGGCTGTCATAGACATTCATATCAGGTTTCGACGATGCAATTGCCATTCAAGGAAAATGACCGTGTGTTAAAGGCAAAAGATAGCATTGCATTTTCTAAGTGTTCAATTCCATTCTATTGATAGTTCACCAGTTGCTCATGTTGTTAGTATCAGAATCTAATGAGCTTAGCATACGGTGCCGTTTCTGTTCTCCAGCATGGCCGTGTAAAGCAAAGAATACTTTCATCCGCAAGGAAATATATTGGATTTCCAATCCAATAAAGAAGACAAGAGGTCATTAATGAAAATTGAAAATAGTGTCGGAGACAAAATGGAACCCTGAGGCACTCCAGAATTTATTTTGTGGGTATCAAAATTGAAATCATCTAAACAACTTAAACTAATGAGGGTCTTAAAATGAGGGTCTTCACTCCCAAATGCACGCTTTTAAAAAAAAAAATAGCCTGATGCCAAACTTTGTCAAATAGCATAGAAATACCCAGTGCAACTATCTTGCTTTCGCCAGATTGAAGTAGATTTGGTTCCACTTTCTGGTAGATAAGTCATCGTGGGCCTGTTCCTTTGAAAACCGTACGGCTGGTCATTGAGAAGTTTTTATATTTCAAAATATATCAAGATCTGACGGCTTTTCATCGTGCATATGACTTTGGAAAAAAAGACACGTTAGTACAATGCCTCTATATTGGGAGACCCATTTTATCTTTTTTTAAGGGACAGGCTGGACTAATGTTGTTTTCCATCTATTCGGGAATAGTACTAAAGAGTAGGATTGATGAAGAAGTTCACGCAGTGATTTTCCCAGCGTGGAAGAACGCCTCTTCAAAACAAAGGAAGGTATACCATCTGTACGAGCGAATTTGAGAATGTTAAGTACTCTTGCTACTAGACGAGTGTGAAAGTGGATTCGTCCCAAGAGGGTTGGAATGGAGAAATACGAGTATGTAGGACAGAATTTCAAAATTGTTCACACCATCGACTCACCATTTTTTGATATTTTACCGCAGCTGTTGGTCGAATTGGAGTTTCCATCGATTAAGAAAGACATTCTTTAGGAAAGACTTTCCTTAGGAAAGACTTTCTCCGTAGAGAAACACAATAAAGACCTCAATGTCGAATTTTAGTGAAAAGGGCTTCAATGGCATGTTGATTCCAGCTGCAGAGCAACGATCTGCAACTGCCCTGGAAGACCAGAAAGACAATGTCAACTACAGCTTTGGTTCGAGGATAAGTTCTGGGTGCTAAGTATCTGGTTGACCATATGGAAGGCGTGGAGCTGGAAATCCTCCCTTTCTGCCACCACACACACTGATAAGCTGCGGTGGCTACAGGTGAATCTCTAATATATTAAAGCAGCATCGGTAGTGCTTAACAGGAAGCTTACCGGTGGTATCACCAACATGGCAAACAAGGGCCTTTCACAATGTTCGTTAATAACACCACACATGTAACATCTTCACTAAAATTGAAACTTTTCTGTTACAGAATTCGTACACGGGAACGCAGCTGCACTATTAGAAGAATCAGATCTGGCAGCAGAAGCGAGGTCGTTATTGTCTCATTCACCTTTCCACGCAATTACCTTACTCTTCCAAGTTTGGTATAACCCTTAATTTAAAAAAGCTTACTTATGGTCATTATTCGATAATATAACTAACAAGGCTTTAAGATACTTATGGACCACAAAAAAAGGACCAAATGGTAGAGCCAATCGTACTACACGAAGTGGTAGTGGAGTTGGGCAAGACCAACAACATTAATGAGACTGACCGGAATTCAACCGCGCTGGAGTCTGAATTGAAAATCTATGCACGGTCCTCACGATCGGCGGATAGAAGACAAGCTATCCAAGAAGTTCAAACGTCGTACTGTACTAAAATGCCAAATGCTGCACAGAGGAGAAAAAATTCAATGGAAATAACCTCGCCGAAATACATCAGAAACGCAGAAATACATCAGAAACTAACAAATGAAAAGGAAATTTGTGACCGGTGGCTTGAATACTGCAAGGAGTTTCTTAACAAACAGTTTCTACGTGATATCGTGCCGACAGCTGATCTATTCGAGGAGGAAGTTTCGGACTTTTCAATCGAAGAAATAAGTATAGTAATTGGAAAAATGAAGCGGGGGAAAGCGGCGGGACCAGACAGCATTCCATCAGAGTTTTGGTCGAAGATGGAGGGGATCGGCAGCGTTTGGCTTGCGAAACTTTTAAATAAATTAAAATGTGGACAACCTATGCCGAATCAATGGAGAAGTAGCTTCTTGGTTCCATTATACAAAGGAAAAGGCGACACTCGAGAATGCAACAACTACCGTTCAATCAAGCTGATGTCACACACGATGAAAATCGTCGAAAGAGGCTTCAACGAACGTCTTCGGCAAATAATAAAGCTCGATAATAGCCAGTGTGGATTTGTTGAAGGAAGATCGACGGTGGACGCTATCCAAAGCCTACGAATAATAATGGAAAAGCACCGAGATTCGTCTAAGGATTTACACATGGTATTTATCGACCTCGAGAAAGCTGACGATGTAGTTTACTTAGCGATAAAGTCGAAGTTTACAGAACGCCTTAGATTCATGGAAATATGCGCTAGAGAGAAACGGGTTTAAAATAAGTCATTCAAAGACGGAGCATTTGACGTGCCCATTTGCGCATCTTTTGCGACCGCACTATCTTTAAGTACTTAGGATCAATCGTTAACATGGAAGCGAAATGTGACGACGACGTAAACCACAGAGTGAGTGTGGGATGGATGAAATGGCGGGAAAATTCGGGAATCTTTTGCGACCGAAAATTTCCACTTAAATTAGAGGGGAAACTCTACACCACGGTTGTTAGACCAGCTCTTATATACGGTTCACAGTGCTGGACAATGTACGAAGCGTTTAAAAACAAAATGACGGCAGCGGAAATGAAAATGTTAAGGATGTCTAGTGGAGTCACTAAACGCGATTGTATTAGATCTACGCGTATAAGAGGAAGTCTACATATAAAGAATTCGGTAGCCGAACAGCTTGAGGCGAATAGAATAAGCTGGTATTGCCACGTTCAAAGAATATCTGCGGAAAATCCGGTTGAAAATGCACTATCAACTACGGTCACTCCAACTGTAAGAAAACGAGGTTGGGAAAAGAATTCCTGGATTTCTCAGATGGCAAATGCGCAACAACGCCTGGGGCTAACCGCTGAAGCGATCCAGGAACGAGCATTATGTAGACGCGTTCTGCGGTCTGCGACATTAGCCAACCCCATAAGCGGAGCAGCAGCAATGCAGTAAAAATGGGAAACTCGTTACGCATAAGTTCGTATAACGAGGAAAGGGTTAATAAAAGGATAAGAAGAAGAAAGAAGCACCGACCTTAACTGGTTTTGATAACGATGAAAAAGCAGACCAACCAAAAGTCTAAAGAAATCTATTCGACGGAACCTGCCCAAGCTCTGAAGCAGCAAAAACAACAACGTTCCTTAATTTGCACTTCCATACCATAAACATCCTGATATGGGCAAGTCAGTTAATTAAATAAAAGATTTTACACGGTCACAAAGTAATAGAGAAAGGACATATAACTTGCACAGGCTTTTCTTGATGATGTGCCAAGCGAAGACGAGGTTTCATTCTTTGGGTACATAGGTACCATCCTTCAATAACATTTTACAAACACGCTTATTTCTAAGTCTACTTTTGCTGCCTTAAATCAGGGTTAGGGTTAGTGTCGGAAAAACAAAACAAGACATTAAAATTGTCCTCGGTGATTTTAATGCCAAGCTAGGAAGAGAGGGTATCTTTGGTGGAACAATCGGAAAATATAGCCTGCACAACACCGCCTCCGATATCGGATTCAGGCTAATCGACGTTGTGGCGAGGTGAAACATTGTCGTGGCTAGCACGCGGTTCCTACATCTCGACATACACAAGGGGACTTGGAGAACTCCATCAGAGATGCCCCTGGTTCGATGATGAATGCCGGCAAGCACATGCAGCTAAGCAAGATGCATATAACGCGGCGCTGCTTAGAAAGACCAGAGCTGCTCATAAGCTCTATGAGTGGAAGAGGAGAGACGAACAACGGCTTCTCAGGAGGAAGAAGAAAGAGCATGAGAAGCGCGCGATCGAGGAAATTGAGAGATGCTACTCCAGGAATGAGGTTCGGAAGTTTTACCAAAAGGTAAGAATAACATGCCGCGGAAACAAACCCCGAACCGAAGCCTGTAGAGATGAACAAGGGAACATCGTAGTAGAATCGCAGTCGATGCTGAGGATTTGGAAAGACAATTTCTGCAGACTGTATAATGGCGATGACGGACCAAATACTGCTGTCAGGCAGAATCAACCTTTCAACCTGATGATCAACAATTCCGTCCACCCGACCTGGATGAAGTGAAGATAGCTATATCGAAGCTTAAGACCAACAAAGCTGCTGGAGCGGATGGCCTGACTGCCGAGCTCTTCAAAGCGGCAGGCGATGACTTGGTAAGGAGCATACACCAACTCATCTGTAAAATATGGTCAAACGAAAGTATGCCCGATGAATGGAAACTCAGCATTGTTTGTCCAATTATCAAGAAAGGAGACCCTCTGAACTGCGCCAACTACAGAGGCATCAGTCTCCTTAGCATCGCATATAAGATCTTATCCGCCGTATTGTGTGAACGCCTGAAGCCGTTCGTCAACAACCTGATAGGTCCATATCAGTGTGGCTTCAGGCCAGGAAAGTCCACCATCGACCAAATATTCACACTACGGCAAATCTTGGAGAGGACCCATGAGCTTCAGATCGATACACACCACCTATTCATCGATCTTAAGACCGCGTTTGGCAGTACCTTTAGAGACGAGCTATACAGAGCAATATCTAGTTTCGGCATCCCTGCCAAACTCGTCCATCTGTGCAGGATGACGATGGAGAATGCAGCGTGATGTCAATGGCGCTTTCGCGAGTATTGAGACGGAAGCGGCGAAAATGGGTTTAGCGGTCAATGAGGGCAAGACCAAGTATATGCTGTCAAGCAAAAAGGACAACCAACACCGACGTCTCGGGCAGAACGTCACCCTCGACAGATATACTCGTAACTTTGAGGTAGTTAAGGACTTTGTCTACCTAGGCTCCGCTATAAACGACAACGACACCAGCGCTGAGATCAAGCGAAGAATAACTCTTGCCAACCGCAGTTTCTTTGGGCTAAGAAGGCAATTGACTAGCAAAGCCCTCTCTCGGACAACAAAAATCACCCTTTATGAGACCTTAATAATCCCGGTCCTGCTCTATGGCGCAGAGGCAGGGACATTATTAAAAATGGATGAGGGTGTTCTTTGTTGCTTCGAGAGAAAAATTCTTCGGGCGATCTTCGGTCCCGTCTGCATTGACGGTGAGTGGAGGAGGAGATACAACGACGAACTGTACGGACTGTACAGCGATCCAAAGACTGAGATGGCTGGGTCATGTAGAGCGCATGGACACCAATGCTCCGGTCCGAAAAGTCTTCGAATCCGCTCCCGAGGCACAGTGCAGTAGAGGAAGGCCAAGACTCAGGTGGCGCACGCAAGTGGAAGAGGATCTCAGCCTACTTAGCGTGCGAAACTGGAGGCAGCTAGCCAGGGATCGAGCTGGCTGGAGAAGCTTATTGACTGAGGCCATGGTCCACCCCGGACTGTAGCGCCACCTAAAACAAAAAAAAAACTTTTGCTGCCTTAAATGAAGGCCTAGTCGACAGCTACGGCAGCTTGTTGCGTTCAGGTATAGACATAGACAGTGCTTTAATAGCTCAAGTGGAACGAATTGTTGATAAGCACCATTCAAATAATTTATTTTAATCCGCCTGACAGAGGAATTTTGATCATCATAATGTTCGGTTCCTGATACAGGGAGCTTAGAACCACTGGACAAATTCAGAAACCCTTAATAATTGAGAATTTTAGGGATTTAGGGTAGTGTTCTCTGATTTTAGAATATTCGGAGTACCTGAAACCATATTAGCATCAATTTTTTACAACCTCAAAAACTTCGGCTCCAACATTCTGCAGCAATTCAATTCATTCACCAAACTTATGATTTTGCGATCAATGTAAGGCTTTCCTCAAGCATTTTAGAGGTCTAAACACTCTAGTGGCTAATATCAACTCGGATCACCACCTAACTGTAGCAATGTAGTGTTTCAACTGACTACCTTCATGATATCCTGGTTTATTTGTGAGTACAGTACAGTTCGCCTTTCAATCATGTGCCCTTTAAAAAAAGGTGGAATAAAATCACCTGCAACGGAGAGAAACGATTGAGCATGAGAGTCAATCGGAGAAATGCAGAGATGCTAGATCTAGGATCAAGGTTCGAAAGTTTAGCCAAATACACACAAAAGTGTTAACTAGACCCGGATGGATGCCTGTCGAGATGAACAAGAAAATTTAGAAGTAGAATCACAGTTTGTGCTTATAAAACAAGAACCATCTTAGCGAGCACTAAACGATTGCGCCAACTGAATCTCAACTGCTAAGGAGAGTGAACCATTAAACAAAGTGGATGAAAGCCTACGTTTCCATTCACCCGACTTATGTAAGGTAAATATGGCAGAATCTAGGTTTGAGTATAACCAAGCTGTCGTATTAGACAGCATTGATTCTCAGCTACTTCAGACGGCATGAGTTAGCTAAGTCAGCTCACTTTCAAATGGAACCCTTACCGCTTTACCCCGATCGATCGTGTCACCGTAAACTGAAACGATGCTTTTTAGGTAGAAAACTGATGAGGAGTACTTTGACTCATTTACAATAATTACAGATACAACTTAAAATATTTTTAAAAATTGTCTCTTTCGAGTATTTATGTATTTCTCAACTTCTAAGAGTACAACTATCAACAATAGTTACGTTTCTTACCAGCTTGCGATACCTGCACCATGTGCTAATGGAGCAGCATAAGCGGCCCTGGCTAATGGAGTAGCATAAGCACTACGCACCAAAGGAGATGTGTAAATGCCCTGGCTAGCATACGAGTTTGCATAAGCTCCAGCATATCCACTAGTGTAAAGTCCTCCAGGAACCAATGGAGCAGAATACGAACGGGCCAAAGGTCCAGAAATGTATTGTTGAGCAAGTGGAGCAGTGTATTGTGAAATAGCTGGCGCAGCAGCAACCACCGAGGTAGTCTGAGCAATTGGTGTTGCATAAGTGCGTGCCAATGGTGCTGAAGCTAAAACTGAACCGGAGTAAGCAATAGGCGAAGCAAAGCTGCCGGTATATGGAGCAGAAGCAATCAATGGAGTAGCTGGGGCGGCATAACCTGATGAGATGATGGAAGCGGCTGGAGCTGCATATCCTCCTGATATAAGTGGTGTGACTGGAGCAGCATACCCAGCTGCTGGCAAAAGTCCAGCCATGATGGTGTTAGCGCAACCCAAAACAGCAATTAAAGCGAAAGCCTAAAAAAACAAATTGAAAATCGTTTAGTCCTTTCGATTACAATATATTTAAAATCCCAATATTTCTTACAAAACGGAACATAGTTGGTTTATTAGCTGGTTGACCTGTTGACCACAAGAAGTAACTCAGATGAGTATGATCCAATAAAACAACGATCGCTGGTTTTATACCAAAATTTGGTTAAGTCTCACAAGGGTACGAGTACTTTCAAAATAAAAAAATGTTCGCTTAATCGTTTGTGACAGTTCCATGCGTATGACTGTTGCATCACACAATCACCATGTGTCAGCGCTCCATATGTTTATAAATTTTATTGCGCTACGGTAAGATAAGCTAATTAACACGACCAGGTAATCTTGATCTTCTTAAGGTCGACTTATTGTTGACTTAAAACAAGAAGGTGCTGGTGATCTGTTTTTGATTCAGTTTTGAAAGTAATTGAACTTGAAATTGTCATCATTTCTTGTTTTTTTTTTGTCCATCGAATATACTGGATCGCTGATTGATTCCTTTAAGGTCTTCAGTCGGTACTTCGAAAATGGAAATCATTTATTAAATATTTCTAGTTGAGGCTTGAAGGCTGATTTGTTTTGAGTAAGCTTGTTCAATAACCCAATACTAAGGGTTTCCAAGGAAAAACCCGTCATAAACTTGAAAATTGATTATCTGTGTCTCGTCTTCAAAGATGAAAATGTAATGGGTGACCAGATACGAAGGAAAGGAACAAAAATTTAAATAAAACAACGACAGTGTGAGATATAAAATTGATTCTGAATTCATTTGGAAGCTACGTTCATGCCAAAAAGGGTGGGATAGCACATCATTCAAATGCCTGAATCAGCTTCGCTGGCAGTGCTTCCAGCTGTCGTCCAATATGTGCGACGTTGTTCCGGCAAAAGCGTGTCGAATGTTAGCCTCGAGCTCGTCCAAAGTGGTTGGCTTGTTAAAATAGATAAATAGAATAGATCGCATGATCGCGGCGGCCAATTGATGAACGTTCGCCATGTGATGATCCAGTCGCGAAATTTCTTCTTCATAATTTCTAGCGATGCGTCGCTTGTATGGCATGTAGCGCCGTCTTGTTGGAACCACAGCCTGAATATGTAGTATTTCGGCGTTGTCGAGCTCTGACCACAGAAAGTCTATTAACATGGCTCTCCACCTGAGACCATTGACGGTAACGGTGTCTCCTTCCTCATTTCGAAAAAAAAAAGGTTCGATCGATATCATCGATGATACCGCAATGCTATTAACCGCACCGAACAGTCAATTTTTGTGGATGCATATATGTTTGGCTTGTTTATATAGCCGCTGAGCCAAAAATGGGTCTTGTCCGAGAAGATGATCTTTTGGGCAAAATCCAAATCACCGATCACCGATCACCGGCCAACATCCCCAGCACCTAGTTAGCGAACTCACAGTGTTGTTTATGGTAGTCGGGATTCAATGCGTCAACACAATCTTATAATAGAGTATACTCACGCTCAAACTTTTCCACAGTGTGACGAATTTCCTGCACATTGAAGCCATGATGACGATCGACCTCACGACGAAATTCACGTTGGGCTTTTACAACTGATCTGGAATTTCGCAAGCGCAAAACAATGCATGATGAAACGTCAAACCTTACTGAATATTTTGACAGTTGGGTGTCATTGGTGGCGATGGCGATGGCGCGATAGTTATAGATTCCTGGCTGGGTCACCAACAGTTTTTCAAATCGCCATCACCCTTTCGGCGGGCAATGGCAAACTCCCGAAAGTAAAATTTGCCTACGAAAAAGCTTCTAAGGAGTGTCGTTCGGAATCGGCGATAAACCGTAGGCCCCGCTCAGATGTGACTAAAAATAACAACATGAGCAACACAAATGAGTGTCAAGAAGCTAGGCCATGGCCCATACCGGGCTGCCAGCGCCACAGTGTTTTTTTTTTTTTTTGTTTGTGTCATTGGTAACTTCGTTGGAAATCAATAGCTAATTGTTACCTTAAATGCGAATCTTCAAACCTCGTTTGCACGAGCTATCAATAAAAGTTCAACATGGAAGGAAGGGTTTGCGTTTCCAGGCTCAAAACTAAGCCGAATTTATATATCAATAAAAGGAGTTGCACCGAACCATCTAGCAGATTGTTGTGTCCAGGTTAAACTTGCGTAGAAAAGTCAGCTTTGACCAAAGAACAAGTGGATCTATCAGTGTAACACATGTCAATTTGGGAAGACCGTCGAATCGACACCCGCTGGTGTATGAGACAATATCGTTTTGAATAGGAACCACCAATATCAGCTTCGATTTTTTCGGAATATTGAAACCCTACAACATTACTTCGAGTCGATTTTGTCTCGCACAATGTCGTTTGCTCCATACATTGTGCCCCCAATACATCTAAGAAGCTCTTTTGCCCTTATTTTCGACCAGAAAATATTCAAGCCCAAAGCAAGCAGTGACGGAGAGCTTCTTTTCACAGAAAGTTCCCAGCAACTAAAGATTTGAATTTCTGTTTGGCACAGTATCATCACGTCACGTATTGTGTGCAATTGCTATTGCCGCATTTGGTGCAACATAGAAAAAAAACGCGCTCAGAACTTTCAGATTATTATTTTTCTTAGTATTATCATCCCACTATTCTCTTTCGAATCAGATCCTTCATTCGTTATCGGATTAGGAATATCAGACCAAAAGGTATGTTGCAACTCGAACTGTAAAGAAGCTACAAGGCTTTTTTCAGTGCTATGGGACCAACCCGACAGGGGAAAACCGAATAAAGTTAAAACTAGCCAGAGATGACTGTAACGCCTTCACTTAGCGAGTGAAACTTCATTACGACCAAAACATGAGGCAAAATGTACTACAATCCGGCAAAGGAAGTGCAAATTGTTGAGGTCGTTTGCCAAAAGTATTAGAAATCCTGCCTCATCCTCCATCCAAACGCGCATCTGGAGATGGGCAAAGCCAATCTGCTTGCTGCACACTTTGCGGTCAGCATATCACAGACTATATTTTGTGTCCACCTGCTCTTGAATGCGTCGAATCTTCAATTGGACGAATCTACTTTCGCACTGCTGTAGTAGCAAAAGTACTTAAAGATCTTAAAATTCACAAATTAACTGATTCAGTAAAGATGGTTTTTCAACCCAGTTCCCCATTCATTCGGGGAACGAAAAAGTCATTCATCATGGCCTTATAGCGAATATCACTGCCGTAACAAGCTGATTAGCTTCATTTTTGTAAAAACATGGTCCGATGAATCCACCAGCCAATAGGCGGCATCAAACTATGCATTTTTCGGGATGTAACGCCGTTTTGGATTATTTTTGCTCCAACTGTGACAATTTTGCTTGTTGACATACCCATGAAGCCAAAATGAGCCTTATCGCTGCTCACAATTCCTCGATAAAACAGCGGATCTTATGACAATTGATTTTGGGCTCATTCATCGGAATTTTGAAGCAAACGATGGTCATTCTGTTTCAATTCTTGCACGGGCGGCATCTTGTAAGCCTTCAATTCATGGCTTTTGCCATAAAGTGGACCGACAAAAACCAAGCTGTTTGGAACTAAATCATTTAAATGATCAGAATTACGGCAAATAGTGCTCTTAAGTGGTCGATATGTCGGCTGCAGTATGGTGCAATTGCTCCACAAGTTCTGCGCCCAGAATCATATGTCGATATCAATCGATGCAAGAAATATTTCCCTCCTTCTGGTCTGGCTGCAATATATAAGGCCCCTGAGACCTCCTTGAATTTGCCAGATAGGATTAAAAACACAGTCAAATAACTTCCTCGAACGATGTTCTAATTCAAACTCACTTTCGGACGTACTCTGAAATATCGAAATTCTTTCCTTAGCCGCACAACTCTCTTATGAAGTGCTCTGCTGAGATCTACATTTCCTAGTCATTATAACCTTCAAACATTCAAAACCCACTTACATCGATTCTTCTGTGGGCAAACATTTTAAGTGTGCTAAAAAAAAACCGCGCTAATCTATTGAAAAGAGGGTCTGTAAAGTCTAAAAATCTGTTCTTGACCTAGCAAGACCAACTCGACAGGGCAAAAGCCAAAAAGACTTTCAACAAGCAGACAATCAACCTATTTATTTATATTTATTAAGATGGCTCTATGCATTTGAGAATATTCTAAATTCTTAGGTACATACTGGATTTATACAATTAATAGGAATAAAAAGGTGAAATTCAACAGAAAATTGGGAAATTTTACTCACCATATACTCGAACAGATATTAAAAATGAAGCTGGTACAGGCACAAACTAAGAAAGCAATTGAATTAAAAATTTACAAAACTTTCTAACCACCGCATTTCCCAAATTGCTGTTGAATAATAGATGCAAATTGCCGGCGTGGATTTATACTTGTATAGTTTAACATTAGACCTTACTGTTGGGGGTATTCGATTCCAAGGTCTATCGGCATGAATTAAGAATTGTCTACGAGATGTCAAACAGGTGTACATAAATGGCCTTAAGGCGATAATACGCGTAGATCGATTAAAAGTACAATACATATGTTTGCTATATATGTTATATGAATAAAAGTTGGGCCACCTGTTGGTTTCTTTTCAAACCATATGATATTTTGACACTGACAGCTCTTATCGGCTGTCACATGATATACTCGTATACTCAGTATTATATTTTCGCGGTACGAAGAGGATTGATTTACGCTTAATAAAGGTGAGAAATACTGGAAAGTTCCTACCAAATTGGATGCTGTGTTGCCGAAGGAGTGCGAATTTTGAAAATATGACGGTGGACGCTATCCAAAGCCTACGAATAATAATGGAAAAGCACCGAGATTCGTCTAAGGATTTGCACATGGTATTTATCGACCGCGCGGAGAAATGCGCTAGAGAGAAACGGGTTTAAAATAAGTCGATCAAAGACGGAGCATTTGACGTGCTCATTTGCGCATCCGTTGCGACCTGTTCCGGATATAATGTTAGACGGAATAGTTCTTCCGAAAAGCACTTTTTTTAAGTACTTAGGATCAATCGTTAACATGGAAGCGAAATGTGACGTTGACGTAAACCACAGAGTGAGTGTGGGATGGATGAAATGGCGGGAAAATTCGGGAATCTTTTGCGACCGAAAATTTCCACTTAAATTAAAGGGGAAACTCCACACCACGGTTGTTAGACCAGCTCTGTTAAGGATGTCTAGTGGAGTCACTAAACGCGATTGCATTAGATCTACGCGTATAAGAGGAAGTCTACATTTAAAGAATTCGTAAGCCGAACAGCTTGGGGCGAATAGAATAAGCTGGTATTGCCACGTTCAAAGAAGATCTGCGGAAAATCCGGTTAAAAATGCACTATCAACTACGGTCACTCCAACTGTAAGAAAACGAGGTCGGAAAAAGAATTCCTGGATTTCTCAGATGGCAAATGCGCAACAACGCCTGGGGCTAACCACTGAAGCGATCCAGGATCGAGCAGTATGTAGACGTGTTCTGCGGTCTGCGACATTAGCCAACCCCATAGGCGGAGCAGGAGCGATGCAGTAAAAATGGGAAACTCGTTACGCATAAGTTCGTATAACAAGGAAAGGGTTAATAAAAGGATAAGAAGAAGAAGAAGTCCCCTTTAAATTAATCCCAATTGACTGCAACACACTTATGCCAGCGCTTGATCCAATTCGCGAAACATTTTTTATATTCGGTTTTCGGTATGTCCATCAGTGCTTCCTGCGATTTTTCCATCACTTCCTCTCGACTGCTGAAACACGTTCCCCGAAGTGGTTTTTTTTTAAATGGATTGAACAGAAAGAAGTCATAGGGCGCCAAATCAGGTGAATTCGGTGACTGTTGGATGATATTTGTTGCATTTTTCGTCAAAATATTACGAAAAATGATGGCACAGTGCGACGGTGCGTTATTATGGTGCAAAATCCACGAGTTTTCTGCCAACAATTCATTCACTCACCGTTGTAATCCATGAAAACCGTGGGCATTGCTTTCTTTTTTGACTGAAAACGACGTGTTTTTTAGCCACGGCTCATTTGGTGAATGCCATTCACTTGCCTGAAATCTGGTTAATTTGGGGTTATTGACCAACGTTTCTTTTACTTCATCAACGTTTTCGTCGGTTTTCGATATCGATGGTTTGTCACTGCGTTCATCATCTTCGATTGCCTCACGACCACTTTTGAACTGCTCGTGCCACTGGTAAACGACCATTTTCTTTAGAGAATCGTTGCCGAAATACTTTTCCAACATTTCCAGCGTTCGCGCACCACTACTTCCGTTTCTTACGCAAAATTTAATACAAGTTTGTTGTTGCAAATTTAAATTCATTTCTCAATTTGTAAAAAATCGCCAACACACACAGAGATAGATGTACTCTTGGTTACGTAACTTTTGCAAATCTTAAGCTATGACGCTAAGATTAAGAGGGAATATTAACAACAGATGTACCAACTAAACAAAAAGCGCTACACGGTGGTTATTCCGGGCATAATCAAGGTGGTATTTTTCAACTAACAATCCAGTCAGTCATATATTTTATATAGACATATTCCGGTATCGGTAGTGGCGATGGTGTGATGGCGCGATGGTTAGCTCATTGGACTATCACGCAGAGGGTCAGTGGTTCGATTCCCGGCATCGCCAACAATATTTCGAATCGTCATCACTCTTTCGGCGGGCAATGGCAAAATCCCGAAAGTAAAATTGCCTACAAAAAAGCTTCTAAGGAGTGCCGTTCGTATTCGGCGATAAACCGTAGGCCCCGCTCGTATGTGGCAAAAATGACAACATGAGCAGCATAGCATGAACTACAAAGAGTGTCAAGAAGCTAGGCCCATTGCCTATACCAGGCTGCAGCTCTACAGTGTTTTTTGCTTATGTTCCGGGATCGCCTTCAGTTCTCTCAGTGTCTTTTATGTCTGGAATCAGCACAAAACGACAATTTTTTTGGTCGAAAAGTCGCTCACAAGGATGGACTTGTGAGATGGTGCACTATCATAGTGCAAAATTCAAAAAGTGTTCTGCCACAATTTTGTTTTTTTTCGGCGGATACTCTCTCCCGTCTCGTGAAAGCTCTCCTAAGCTAAATCGATGCTTTGTTCAGTAACTACTGTTGCAGACTGTCTCGGATGAGGCAAGTTATTAACAACTTCACCGCCCTCTTTAATCTGTATCACACAAATGCTCGAGTTCTCTTTACAGAGTCCCTGTAGGCTTTCTCCAGCATATTCAACGCATTCGATTAAGTTCACAATACAAAATTTCAAACAAACTATTAGGCCAATATTTTTTCCGAAGTTAACTAATGTGTTTGACTATCGCCAACCAACTAGTTCACAGATGATGATTGTATTATACATATAGTAGGTCAAATTTTGACAGGACGCATACATATACTCATACTTCCATATTGTCAAAGAAAAATTAAGTTTTTGTCAATACCTTCGGCCATCAAGGTTAGGCAACCATCTACATCAGACAGGGTTCGATTTGTTAGTATTAGAATGCCATTGTATCTCCGATACTCCTAACTTATGTTGGAGTGCCATTTAATGTTGTCTTATGGCACCATATATGGACTCTGATTTTCAGCTAATATTCTCGTTTACTCCAACCTTTTACTGAACTTCGTCCTGCAACTTCCACTTTCTCTTCAAAAACTTTCTACAGTAACATGAACTACAAAAAGTTGTTATCATCACACTTATGTATTTCTTATCATCAAAGTTTTGTTCATAAAACCCTGTGACTGTGACTGTGCCTCTGTATCTGTGTGAAAATGGATGGAAATATTTTAGGTCAGTGGCTGACATTGACCCAATTCGTTATAGTGTGTCTCCTGTGTGTCTTAAAAATTTGAGCAGAGCAAAGCACACAATCGCAAAAATAATTTCCATGCGGTGAATGCTCACATGGCACACGATAAATTTTATTAATGTCAGCGAATATTTATTTATTGTTGTCCCGTTTTATGGCTAAATATAACGAAACTAAGGACAATCAGTACTATATACACATGTATGTACACAGATAGATATCGTGTGAGGAGAATAATTTAATCAACTTTGTGGGATGGGTTCTCCATCGCTACCCGAAATGCTCATGGAGGAGCACAAGAACTTCTGTTCTTTGCTCAGCCTCTATACTGAACCAGATACTCGGATGTATGTGTGTGGAGTGAATATATGGTATAATCCCCTCTTTCCTAATAGAAACATAATAAATCGCTAGGATTTGTGACGTCATAATGTTGCGGATTAATTCTGTTAGGCCATTCCGGATATCGATTAGAGATTTATGTGTTTCACTGTTCTGTGGCTGTATGGTCGAAGTGGAGAAGCACTGCGCTACTTGATTTGATCACGTAGCAGACATTGAGGGACCATTTGGTAAATATTGATAATTTCGGTGGTAATTTGCGGAAGGACACCATCTTGGGAGTTGGGGTAGGACGGGTGGAAGTCGATTAATGCGAACGACTTAATCGTTAATGAGAAAATGTATCCATTTGTTGGATGGTTAATTTCTTTGTGTTTTGTTAGTTGAATTTTGTTAGATTTCTATTTTTGTGATTCTATCCGGGATTCGAAATGGGCTAGAAACTTGGAAAATGGGGGTAAGGGCCACATGATTTTTCTAATTCGGAAAAGGCCAAGCATGTGCGTGGGTACCATATGTCTGGGATTGTCACATAAAGTAATGGATATCTATTACATGTCTGTGACTTTGCAGGTTTACCCAAAGAAAAAAAACTCTCTGTGGCAATAATGTCCTCGAATACACAAGTCGATTTCTGATTGTTTGAGCTTTCGATTGAATCAGTGGCATGGAGTAGTGTGGAATATATGTTACGTTGAACAGGCTCAGAAATCTTCAAGGTCATTTAAGTTTTCAGCTATCCTTGCTGACAACGCTCCCATAGACTTTGCAGTGCAGCAAGAACTTTCAAAATATTGCCGTAGTTCGACTAAATGGGAAAAGACATGTTTAGTTACAAAAACACCTATGATGAACGACATTAACATTCATAAATTCATGAATATCAGCGCCACACGGACGAAAGACGAATAGTACGCCATCATGTAAATAAGCGTTCATAGACAATACCCAGCCAGTACACTCCTTCTACACGGCGGAGGAGTGATCCCGGAGCGAATAGAAATATAATGGAATGTCGGCACAATGACGATCAAAAATTGGGAACCACCAGAACGCGTAACTGATACGTAAAATCGATGCACAATATTATGCGTTTTAAGAAACCAAGTTGCGAAAGGTCCGCTGCTTTAACTTGCATAAATATCTATTAATAGAGCCAAATCGTCATTTGTACAATGGATTTACTAGATAAGTTCGTAAACTGATTTATAGCAGTAAAACTGAAAAATAAATTTGGAATATTTCGGGTACCCGCGTGTACCTACGCCCCGAAAGCAGACAGTGGGAAACCAAAAAATTATGAAGTAATATACGAGTAAGACTCATTCATACTCATTAAAAAAACACCTCCCTAGAATATTTATGGACCAAAGTAGCGCTCACATTTCTGAACGGATCACTAGCTTTGGTCGGACTGACCCCTCCTCCTAGGGTAATCAATAATGAAACTGGGTTTCCGCGTTTGGGGTTGTGTCGCCGTGTTCGGCCATGCAGGTGGAAAATTAGGTCCCTTAATAGGCCACGGCAGTCGAACAACTATAACAATCATCCAAGAAATCCGATAGGATGGGCCAGACAAAATAACGATAAAAAAATGTGACATCTACTGTGGCGATAGTTTAAAATGGCAAAAGCATCGCCTATTTGTATGCAAAATTGTTGTTGGTGGCAGACTTAGGCAAGAAGTCTTGAGTTTCCGGTTTGTGAACGAGCGCCTCCGCATCAAAGTTAAATTTACCAACATAAGCCTGATATGCGCGCACGCCCCCACAGAGGAGACAGATGACGTTCCGAGGAACCAGCATCGACTCGGACCATTACCGTGTTGTGGCCAAGGTACGATTGCGGATAAACTTTCAGTGTGAGGAATTTCCCTTAATCTCTCAAAAGGTCCCTTGCCGCCAGTATCAAGTATTGAGGACCAGTGGCAAGACTGCCCGAATGCCATCATAGATGCCGGTTCTGATGTGCTGGGTTTCACTCGATCACCACAACGAAACCCCTGGTTTGATGACGAATACCGGCAAGCACGTGCAGTTAAGCAAAAAGCACGCAATGCGGTGCTGAAAAGAAAGACTAGATCTGCTTATGGAACTCATTCCGTGAGCAGAAGAGAAGAGAGGCACAATCTTTCAAAAGTCCGTCCAATTACTCACTCGCATACGCCGATGATGTTGACATAACCGGAAGAAATCAGGGTGATGTCAGTGGTGCGAAGAGAGACGGAAGCGGTGAAAATGGGTTAAGCGGTCAACGAGGGCCATGTCACCTTCGAAAGATATAACTTTGAAGTGGTAGTTTGGCTCAGCTATGAATTCAGTCAACGACACCAGCAAGAGATCAAACGAAGGATAACACTTGCCAATCGTTGCTTCTTTGAGATAAGAAACCAATTGGCTAGCAAAGCCCTCTCTCAAACAGCAAAAGTTACCCTTTATAAGACCTTGATAATCCCAGTCCTGCACTGTTGCGCAGAAGCATGGACATCATCAAAAATGGATGAGGGTGCTTTTGGTTGTTTTAAGAAAAACAATTCTTCAAGTGATCTCCGATCCTGTCTGCATTGACTGGACTAGACTGGACTGTACAGCGACATGGACCTAGCCAAAAGACTGAAGATCCAACGACTGAGATGAATGGGTCATGTAGGGCGGATGGACATCAACTCTCCGATCCGAAAAGCCTTCAAATCTGCCCCCAAAGGGCTCAGGTGACCTAAGCCAGCGTAGCGTACGAAACTAGAGGGAACTAGCAAAAGATCAAGCTGGCTGAAGACGCTTGTTGACTGAGGCCCATTCACCCCGGACTGTAGTGCCACCTAAAGTAAGTAAGTAAGTATTGTGATGCTTTCTTTTTATCAGCCATTATTTTTGTTTTGAACTTGAAATGTCGAATTACGATTTTTATCCGAAGTTAAAATTCGAAATTGGCAATATTTTTTTGAAGACAGTAGGCAACCGGAGCACTCGATTCTACTTTCTTACAGAGTTAATATTAAAAGTAGAATCGCATATCAATTTTGCATGATTTTAAAATAGGAGGAGGACTACAGAGTGAGGTCCCTGGAAAGACTAAATTTAATTTATTTAACTCGGATCGCTATAGTTCACAAATGCGGAGACCACCCAATACGACACATCGTGATAAATATACTCGGGCTTCTCCTATCAGGGTGTACGTCCCATTCACAAAATTAAAGACACTATGAGAGCAGGGCTTTACGTGGACATTGAGGGGTCCAATAACACTGATTTGTGGGCACACGTTAGGACTGCGTGGGAAGCCATTCCATCTAGTACTTGCCAAAAACTAGTAGATTCTTTCAATAATAAAGGCTATTCAATGAGATACTGAAAAAGCTGTTTGTTCAAATATTTCATTTATTATACTCTAACATCAATCTCCCGGGAATCGATTTTCCCCGGGGAAATAAGTTCGAATCATTTTCGAAATATTTTGACAGGGATATTTTGTGAAATGACTTAAAGTCAACGTTTATTGTTTATAATTTTGACTTCAAAAATGCAAACGATAGCTTTCAGATTAAGGACATAATTTTAAATACATCGGCAGGTTCCTCACTAAGAGGCAATCAGCCTTATCGGCAATTTTGTTTTCCTCTGAAGATGATTCCTCCTATCGCCAATCTCCCGGGAATAGAATTTCCCACGAAATTAAGTTGGAACTAATTTCGAAGTATTTTAAATGACATAATTTTTGGAATGACTTCAATGTCAAGTTTATCGGTAATAATTTGAATACTTACGAGTGCAACGTGCGAAAGCAGATTTGTTCTAATCCAGTGGAACTGCTGGAGCCATCTTAAGTTAATACGAAAATGTACTTGGGTTGAATGCTTTTTGGTTACTAGGTATGTAAATTTTGAAAAAAAAAAAAAAACAATTTGTTGTCATTCATAACATCTATTTTATATGATGTTAGGAGATGCTGGATACTCTTTAGAGCCGTAGCTTTTGACCCCATATAGATCCACCGAAGAAAATTCCAATAAAAGTAAATTCAACACTGCACTTAAAGGCTGCAGAAATATAATAATTGAGCAAACGATTGGTGATCTCAAAGACCAGTAGAGGTGCATATTAAACGCGCGAGAACTACATTACTCTCCCGAAAAGGCAGTCAAAACAGTTAACGTGTGTTGTGCAATTTTTAAAATATGCAAGCATTTCCAGATTGACTCTTTTTGGAACTCTTTTCGACCAGAGTCGAAAATGGTAATGAAATCGATGAGCTTCCCTCTATACAGCAATCTCTGTATATAATAAAAGAGAAACTAGATAAGCAAAAACAAATGGTTATTCTTTATTTACTTGTCTTTTATTTGATGTAGATGACCTTACGAGGGCGGGTCAATAAGTCCGTGACTTTTGGATTAAAACACAGATTTTTTGATAAAAAAATAATTTTATTTTTCAACGTAGTCTCCCTTGAGCTCTATACACTTTGTCCAACGCTTCTCCAATTTTGTTATCCCTTCCAAAAAAAATGATTTGTCGAGGTCCTCAAAATAGGCCTTTGTTTGCGAGATGACTTCATCATTGGAGTCAAATCTTTTTCCACCAAGCCATTTCTTCAGGTTTGGAAACAAGAAGTAGTCGCTCGGAGTCAAATCTGGAGAATAGGGTGGATGAGGGAGCAATTCATAGCCCAATTCATGGATTTTTGCCATGGCAAACACGATTGCGTTTGTGGTCGACTGTGAGCAAACGCGGCACCCATCTTGCGGAAAGCTTTCTCATGCCCAAGTGATCATTCAAAATTGAAACCACTGAGCCATGCGAGATCCCTACGGCTTCCACAATCTCTCGCACTTTCAATCTTTGGTTTTTCGATTGTTTCGGGTGTAGAGACCTCAACTGGGCGTCCAGGACGTTCGGCATCTTCAGTGCTTGTACGGCCACAACGAAATTCAGTAAACCACTTTTTTACCATTGAAATCGATGGTGCAGAGTCCCCATAGTATTTATCAAGCTTAGCCTTGGTCTCGGTAATGGTTTTTTTTCGCAAGAAATAATGCTTAATAAAGACACGAAATTCACTTTTTTTCATTTTCTCCTCAAATTAGTGAGTAGTCTGATAAAAATAGCTGTCAAACACAAACTAACTGACGCAGCAAGTTTAAATTTTGACAGGAGTCAACTGACAGATGCCTGTTGACAGGAGCAGTGTTGCTGTTTCAGTAAAGAGGTCAGAAATTCAAAAAGTCACGGACTTATGGACCCGCCCTCGTATTTTACAATTATAACTCAACCCCCGTAGGCGCGCGTAAATTATAAAAAAAAAACAAAAGGTATTGTCTTGAAATTCAATACAAGTACTAAAACAAATCAATGCAATTAATGGGTTCTTAGTTTTTCCGTTTTTTTTTTTTTCAAAAATGCTCACGGCTGTCCCTATTATTTTGCACATCACTGTATAGGTATATAACAATATATTAATTCTATATGTTCTATGCGACAGTTGTCTCAAATGTGTTTTTGGATCGCCTGACGAATCTCAAAGGATACTCACCTAGGCTAGGTGCGCACATGGGATTTCAAATGGGCGACTTCTTAGTCTCAAAAAAAGAAGCACACGCTTTTCAATAGCAACACGCGCGCAGAACAAGTAATAATCGCCGCGTTTTTTTTTCCGTAATTTCTCTTTTTTCGCAACGCAATACCTAGTGATAAAAAACTTACACAATTATAACTCCTTAATGAAAACAAAGGAAATTTCGAAAATTTTTTTTGTCGCACGTGTTTTCACTTTCGCTTATAAAACAGCTAAAAAGGAATATCTCTAAACTAATGACGCGAAAATGTGCAAGTTCAAAACAAAAAATAAATTTGCTAGTCGGACCAAGGGTTGAATAATGTTTTGCCAATAATTGGGTCAAAAATTTGGGGTGCCAATAATTGTAGTCGTTACGGTAGTCGCCAAAATAAATGAATCATATGATTTTAAAAGAGTAAGCGCGCACTGACGATTTTCTATTGTGTTACTATTTAGTCGCGAGAAATGGAACTCAGGGCTTGTAACAGAAATGCATGCATTCGCAAATTGAACAGTTTGAGAATGGATTTCATAATGTTTGGACTTCATAAGTGCTTGGACGCTACTTAAGGCCCAAGCCTATAGAATCCGTTGCGTCATGTCAAAAAATTGACAACTCATAAGCCTTAATGAGATCAAGAGAGACAGCAAATGCGACCCACAAGTGGAATGCATCACTTCGGATGAAATTGGTCAACTTTTAACTTTTTGTCCGTCTGACAGATGTTTCCATGGAAATTAATTCGGTTGCTCCTTTGTGCTTTACCCGCCTAAAATCATTTTGATTCTTGAAGTTGGTGTGGTGCGGTTGATTTCGTGTTGCTATCGTATTGAAAAAATAAAAAACTCTAAAATTTAAGCTGAAAATTAAAAGGGCTAACGAGAAAATATGCTTACACCAGAGTAAGGAACAACCTACATTTTGCTGATCTAACTGGTCTGTTCGAATGCTTGGTAAGATCATTCTCCAAAAGGCCGAACAACAAATCAAAGATTTCTTTTCTCATGGATCTTCATAGTATATTTGATTAAAATTTAGTGCAAAGAATCCGTGTGTGTCGCGATTCTTGTACGTGCGCAGAAACGACGACTTTTGTCCATTATTTCGAGGCATTTAATAATTTCACATGCTGCCAGAACTATTATTATTAAATTTATTTGAATTTGAATTTTATAAATTATATTTCTATTCTTTTCGAAATATGAACAAAGAATAATAACAAACACACAAAACAGTTATTTAAATTTGACAGATGGATTTCGGACGCAACGTACGTATTCATTGGGCACCTCTTTACAATCCGTCAAATACGATTTTTGTGGATTGTTAACGCAACGCACGCGACGGATTCTATGGGCTTGGGCCTTTACTCTTATTATCAGTGCCGCCATTTGATTCGTTGACGGACGATACATATGTAGATACGATCACTTTTTTTTTACAAAAAAAAAAAAAAAATTAAATTGATCGGTAAACAATGCTATAATATGTCCAAACAAAATAAGGAACCCACTGAATAATCGCCAATGAGCGGAGTACCATAATTCAATCGCGTCGATTGCTTTGTCGCAAGTGCCAGCCTACGTATTGTATTATAAGCCATGCGCTCTGCTTTATTTTGTTGTGATAATTAAAACGCAACTTTTATAGTCGCTAGTGAATGTATTACCATTTGCTCCTACAGCGCTTAGTCGGGGACTCATCTATTCTCTTACAAGAACGCATTTCTTCTCAGCCTTTATTTTCGAAAGTGCGGTTTCAATCCAATAACTGAAAACTGTGTTCTCATGACACCTTGCACTCGACAATGAGATATGAGAATGGCAACGTCTCAATGTGCGCAATTTTCTCGCCGCATCACAAACTCCAAGAACCACTCTAAACTCCCAAAACTTAGAATTTCAAACAATTTTTTATTTGGGCCGATCCCGGCGGTACTGCAATACCGGGCCAACCCGCGACAGAGGTGGAGCAAGCCCCTAGCACTCCGTCTAATTCCAAAAATCAGTTTAACATTTGTTGTCCCCCGATGGGGGATCTATCAGATGTTAAGCTGATAAGAACAGATACTACACTTTGATCTTAGCCATAAGGCCGAGAAGCGATACTTTTTCAACCTAAATGCGAATTACTTATGAAAGATATTTACACCAAGTGGATGCGAATTATATTAATGAATAAAAAAATTATATAGACCTTCACCGAAAATGGATCTATTAAACTGTTAAAGTATGACTAGTTCATTTCTTCTGGACAATAGAAATTTTATTTTGTATTTATTAGCTTAGATACTGAAATTATAAATCGGTACTTCAAACTACTAGTAATTACATATAACGTGAGGTTGATTTGTAAAGCAATTTAACTGATTTTGTGTAGTATCGGATGGAAGTTTGACAGTTGGTGACTAGCAGAACCATTGTGCAGGCGTGGACAGATGAGATAAGCACAATTACCAAATATTTAATTTGAATCACAGGTGCATTTCGTAACACAAATACTTGTCAAAAATATTATAAACGACTGCAGAGATTAGCTTGTCGAGGAGCTATGTTGGTTGAATGTTATACGAGTACGTTTAAGATAGCCACAGCCAATGCAACTGAAATTACACTTGAATTATGCCTATTCCAACTTCATACGGTAGCCATCATGTACTGTTCCCGTCCAACTAGAGCTGACTTTTTTTTGTTATAAGAAGTAATGTTGAACGAGGCACGAAATGTTAAAAAACGTTAAATTACGAGTACTTTGTCGGGAATGGTAAGAACTCAGAAGAAAAACGCACGGCAAATTAGTTTTTGCAATTGAAAAAGACAGATTTTGGCGGATGATCACACAACAAAATCGCATGCAAATGAAGTAAACACAACACTTTTTTAAGGGACCAAGTTCAGCTGAACATTCAGCAAAGGCTTGTAGCCAGATTGACCATATTATAGCCGTGGTAAAGAATTTCTCTATTATTACTAGGACCACTACACTGTTTTGGATTCTCTTATGTGTTTGCGGATCTCTGGAACGTGGGAGAATAAAAAAAAAAAAAACCATAAGATACTTTGAAGTCGGACGGTAGCAATCACAAGAGGTCGCCTAAATATTTACTAAGCCAGTGGCCTTAAGTTTAGTAAGAGGATACACGGTAGGCCATAAAGTATGACCCTATCGGAAAGAGCCAAAGAATATAAAATGGCGTAGAATGCCAATTCGGTGTTGACATTTGTGAATCGAACAAAATAAGAATTTGTATGAAGAAGAAATAGAATGCTGTACATCTGAAGAGCTTGTCGATACAATGTTTTTGGTGAACAATTTGTCAGTGAATTTGGAGAAGGCGTCGCATGATGTTGTATCAATTGTGGCCAGTACATTTAAGTTCGAAGCATAATGTAGTTCCCCTTCACCACGCCAGCAAGCCTGTAGTTTTTCCTTCTCAAGACAATACTCGTCGCAAAGCTGCTGACTTCTTAGGGAATTCGGGAAGCATTCCTCAGGCCTACTTGCAGAGCCATGCAGCCTGCAGTTGTGCTCATATTAAACCCAACTATCAATAGAAGCTCTTACTAAGGACGCAAGAAGACCTAACTCAGGTTCGAACCCTGAAAAACGATTTTTTGATTCTTGCGTGGCAAGTTCATTGGCGATTTCATTTCCCGCGATTCTACTGTGACTAAGGACCCAGCCAAGACTTAGTTAATCTGGCCTTTGTATTGCGTTCAGTGAAGTCTTGCATTTTTAAAATTGGAAGTCGATAGAAGGATGAATATGGTTTTAGGCGTATCTTGGCAGTTGAGTTCGTTTCACTCAGTTTCCGCTTTAGCAGACGCAAGTTTTCTTAGCGAAGACTGAGATCTAGCGTGTCCTTCAAGAAAATGTCAAAAAAAACTCCAGGATTGCATCCTAGATCGGTGTTGGTAGTCGGATCACGGCTATCCTTTCTTAGCTCAGATACTGCCTGAAAACAGTATCGAGTAGAGGGAAGGTCAATTTCATACTTTTTCCGCAGTAGGAAATTTGGTACCATTGCATCAGATAGTATGGTCTTACGAGTCATGAGTCATGAGACAGTCGGTACACAAGTTCATAAATGCTGCAGAGCATGTCGTACAAGGACCAGATCGTCTTTAAATGGAAAATGGCTTGATATGAATATCAAAGGAAGAAAATTCAGCAATGCGTCAATAAAAGACCCAAGCGTACTACCTTGTTCCACTTGACAACCGATGCATACGATATAGCTGTCCTCAATATAGACGTTTAGTTCCAAAGGACCCTTCTTCATGCAAGCCCAATGTCTTGCTGACTGGTGCATGGCAGTGGCAAAAGTCCGACAGCACCATACAGTCTTCCGAATTAACAAAAATTAGTCCATATAAATTTTTTATCTATGGTGACACCCAAATATTTAGCTTCTTTGGAGAATTGAGAATTGATAATGACTTTGAGCTCTAGAGGAGTCAGACCACGCACGGTACATGTTTGTGCATAGGTGTCAGCACTATTTAACGCGTGAAGCAATCAGTCGATCAACATGCACTATAGCAGCAGAATCAGAACGGCGCCTTACTATCCAAAAAACTAATGATTCCAAAAAGCGGTTTTGGGAACATAGAACTCGACTACATTCTCTCTCTGCTTTTCAACTTCAAAGAAGTCAGACTTATGGGTCTGAAGCCCTTGGCGAGCGTGTAGTCCTCTTTTCCGATTTTCGAAATAAAAGCCACTCTCACTGTTCGCCAGGCTTTCGGTATGTTCACAGTTACCAGCAGCTAGTACATACCTATCCAGGAAAAGACTACCTCTCATGATGTAATCTGACCATAAGCATCGCGAATTATGATAAGTCCTAACTCTGTGATGACAGTATTCAATGAGTTTGGGTAACGTCTTTGGTTATGGAAGTAATAATGAATCATAGAAAAAATTAGGAGGTACTATGACAATTTTGTTCCATTCTCCTTTCGTTTCGTAGCTGTATCTGCAACAAAATACGAGTACCATATAGTGGTTTACGGCCCCTTAAGCATCCGAAACCACAGATGCATTTATTTCACACCCATGGTTCCTAAATGGATGTTATGTGAGGTTCCATATACAGTAGCAGTAGTTGATATGTTGAAGGTTGATCCAAGCACACAAAATAGATGAATACGGAAGTGGTCACTTCTTAACTGCACCTAACTGGAAATAAAATGGAAATTATCCAAATATGCAGATGGGTGTGTGAGTCTCACAGAAGAGAAGAGCCATCCTTGTTTTTCCGATTCTTGCGAGAGTAGATTTTTGACTTGTCGGTATCGTGTCCAGGCTATGAAGACACATCAACACATCTCCAGTTACACTGATTGACCCCGCATCTCAGTTTCCAGTGGTAGAATTTTCGGCACAGATGTTTGTTGCATGCAGCACTTTACCCTAAGAGTTATGGTATTCATATCATACACCAGAGTTGTTTCCTATCGAGAATTTTATCGCATTTACCATGTTCCGTCGACCAGAACTACGACCTTTGCTGGAGGTAGCACCGGCCTTTTCAGGGCATAGTTTATGAGTAAAACCGCTGATTTTAGTTTTGTCGACGAGTTCTTACCACTTCAGAAGATTTACATCCACTGGAACTTTTGGAACTTTGTTGCCTTCGATACACCGAGTACCGGAAACATTCTTCTTCTTGGCCCTTTTCGGTATATTTTCCCTGACTCCACAGGGGTAGTAAGACTTTTATCACTCTTTCTCTTCATCTATCCCTAAGGTGTTAGTCATTCAGAGTGTACCCCTTTTGGAGCCCCCTTTCACTTTTTTGGTTGCCTGAGACAAGTCATCATAAACAGTATTCTGACTCGTCTATTTTGGTGGAATCCGCCTATAACAAGCAGGGCATCTCCGCACTCTTCCCAACGTTCTAGCCCAACCTACCGAACGTGTTGCAGAAAGAGCTGCAGGTGTCAGTTATGGGAATCAAGCAACTCCTGGTTCAGCGCCTTAATCGATGCGGTTATGTTTTAGGTATCTTGGTTGGAGCCTCTAGAATTTGTAGCTCAGATGCAGTCGAAAAGACCATTGGTGTATTGAAGTTCTTGTGAGTACTATCTTATATAGGTTCACCTCAATATTTTTAACAGTGTTATGTCCAGATTGGACATCTTAAAACCTTAGTTCGACTTCTCATCTGGGGTTTTTCAGAGTGTTTAATTAGTGCCCATTTGCAGAAGTCGTCAAAATAAGACACCGATAATGGCTAGACTTCAAGCGAAGGACTCCGGAAACTTCGGCCGAAAGTACATTATTGTCGGAAATTCCAGCCTAGTATCTGTCAAATACAAAGACATCAGCAAGAACAACTTAACGACACAGGGATCTAAAATAGAGCGGCACTGTTTTTTTTTCACTAGATTCACACGAAGATCAGTGCTGTAACTTTTAATCTTTTCGGACTTCTCGCTTATTAAACTTAATAACCGACGGAGTATATTTTTTTCGAAAGACCTCAATATCCCATCAGCTTTTCTAAGTATCATCAACTACGTTTCATTGTAAGTAGGACCAGCTAGGTCGGAATTGTGCCGTGCCTCATCTGTATCTTCTGAGCCTTTTTCACACTTTCTTCTTGAGATTCCCACATCAACACCGGATCGACTTGGTCTCCGCTGTACTTTCCAGCTATATATACATTGGGGTATAACATGTCAAGAAAGTAACGAGGTGCTGAACTGGATATGGGCAGCCGAATTCACAAAGCAAAGGCTAAAACTATTCGGAGCAAACGTGATTATATAATATAGTAGTACTACTCGTACCTACTTTATGAGTTAAGCATCTGGAAAGAAACCAGCATCGTCAAAAGGAAGTTGTAAGCATTCGTAAATAGATGCCTTCACAATTGCGACAAGAAATTATGGACATAGAAATAAAAACAATAGAGGGGATAGCGTAAACTAATGCGAGGAACGCCATGCAATCATAATCGGAACAGGACAGTTAAAGTGAAATTCAGATCCACAAACAAGACGGCGCGCAGTCGTACTGGGTCGCATATTGTGTCAGAAGATCTAAGTAAAGGAAGAGCAAATATCGTAGTGATCGGATTAAGATATTTGTTCTTTTGCCAAACCAAGGTAGCAATGCGTCGTCGGATATGTTATAAAGTGTTATTTTCCCTAACATATATAAGCTCCTTTACAACTTTGAAGTTATAGGTGGTGAGTGTTACTAGTGGTTTCAATTTCTATCTTATCTTCATCAGACTATATAGGTACAAAAGATTGTCGGTGTTTTTATCTTGTCACATTGAAAGCTTGATCGATGTTTATTTTTAAATGCGAAAGAGTAAATTTCATTTTACTTTCAGAAACCACTACCACACTACACTTTCTCTATTTCAACAACAAATTTAGAAATGGCCCTTCTGGCTGATGAGAATCACTGAGAATCTCACTTAAATCAACTGGCTTCCACCCGCATTTCATCGCAATGGAATGGAATTTCTCCAAACTCAACTCCAAATGCATTTTCAATTCATAAAATCCAAAATAAAAAACAAGTCTGCCTTGCAGGGCCTACTCAACGTGACAGTTTTTCTTCACACATGCAGAGTTGAAGCGGTGTACTTTACACCACCTATCACTGCAGCAAGAAGTGACCTAAAAACTTCACTTTTCGACCTTATCTATAATCTTTCAAAAATATTGAAAAAAAAATAGAACACCTTCTCAAAAGAACTCTCAATCTCCACAGTCAACATGTTGCTTCAGCCCTAACATAGCCGTACATGTATTGTACTTAAATATTCAATTCAACTTTGCCACGCTCATGGATTATGGGTACGACTATGGCATACACCTTCACAAAGATGAAAGGTGCAACACTTCGACATGCTCTCGATATGCTGCGCACAGATGCATTACATGCCTAAGTCATGTAACCTAAATCGATGTGGCCTGTTCCCGCACCGAAGCCCGGCTTGCAACTGCAACTGACACTGGCCTCTTTGCGTGTTTCTTCGTTATCGTTATTTGTCCAGTATCGACATTTTCATATCGTGTCAATTCGAAATCCAAATTCAATTGGAATGTCTCATGGTGCTGCAGCAACAGCTACAGCAACACAGTCTCAGATACTCCATTGACATGCACCCTAAAAGACTTGTTCTCGAAATTGGATTTCGAAGCTTGCCGACCGCCAAGCCCATTTGTTGTAATAAGGTCGACCCACTGCCACTGACATGTTGCATTTCATTCTCGACTTTTTGGGCGATTTTGGCAATAAATCGTCGAAATTGTTTGACTCGATAAATGACTGAGCCCCCGTTGCCATGTTGTGCGGGGGAGTAATAGTATTCGTAACATGTGGCGCTTTCAAAGGAAAATGAGTTGCATTTTGAGTTTTCAGTTGAGATTGCATCTGGGTAAATTGGACGTTAAGATGAAGTTGTGACTTCGAACTGCATGACAAATTGGTAAGAAGCAATCAAATGGGGTGTAGGACCCTGTGCGTTGGATGGTTATTAATACGTTTGGGCGGGCTTCGGTCGCCTGGAAGTAGTACTCGTAAAAGAGGAAGCAGAAGATACTTATAAGAGCATGGTAACCGTTTGGATATTTGTGGGCGAACAAATTGGCTATTTTTTCAGCAAGAGGGATAACTACGATTTGCGTCTGTTAATTAACGTTTCTGTTAAATGGGGTAAGCCATCGGGGCTTCAAGTACTCTCGAGGATAGTTGAAGAAGGAAATGCAGTGTAGCGTGCTCCAGGTGGAAATTTGGGCAATTAAGGAAGCCCTGTTCTGGCTGAAGAATAACGTGATATCTGCGAAGGATGTACACACCTTTTCAGTAAGGCAAACAGCTATTAGATCCCTGAATTCATTTTCACTAAACTCTAAAACCTTTCTAGACTGCGTATCATCTCTCTTGGATATGATGGCTGACCAGTTCAACATTCACCTTTGTAGGATATCGGACCCAGAGATATTCCAGAGAACAGTAGAGCCATTCAACTTGCCAAAATTTAAGCTACAGTACCAATTTTACCTGAGCAAACAGCTCTAAAAGGTTGATCTTTTTGCACAGAAAACATCTCAGCGCTATTTGTGGTGTCATCACTGGACACTATCTCATAGGTAAACATCCAGGAAGGCTTCGAGTGTTTACGAACGACTTCTGCAGAGGTTGCATGAACGAGGAGGAGGAGCTCTCTAGCTAAGACAATGATTAAAGCCATCCAAAGAAATATAAACATTAGCAGTCTTCTAGCTTCCTAAAAAGCTCAAATTGGTTCCAAGGGTATGAGGACCACAGATCCACGTGGCATTACAACGGGCCAATAGGCCTTAGTGAATTTGGTCTTTCTCCAACAGCCACTCTTACCTTACCTAACCATACTATACGATCACCCAGCCTGAGAGGTTGCTCAATGAAGGTGTTATTTAAGAAACTGGTAGCCTTCATGCAGCCTCTAGGTTGTGCTACTTTAACATATTCAAAATAAATGACTCAAAAGAGGTTTGAGAATCAAGTGTTAGGGTTTTTAAAGTAGGGATGGTGACGGAAAAGCTAAAATTCCTCTCTTAACAGACCAAATAGCCCGAAGTTTCGGAGAGGCCCTAGACTGCTACTAATCACCGTCCAAGTTGTGCGTTAAGATTGCCGAATAAGGTAAAGAACTGCGACACATTACGATTTTTTATAAAAGGTGAATTAATACAAGATGTCTGGAGTTTTAACCATGTGAAAAGTGAAAGAAAGGCGATGATACCATGAACTCGGTTATGAGCTCTGGATATCGTAAAAATGATTGAAAAGAAGGGCATATTTGTAACACAGTAAAAGTACCAAGTTGTTGGAGCGAAATATCAAAAAAAAAACAAGGACCTTGTGGTTTCCTGAGCAATCTACCAAAAATTGCTTTTTCGAATATATAAACCTTGCCACCACCATCGTATGTTGAAAACTGGTGACAAAACTGGTAACAAACCATTAGTGATGCTGCTTCTGATTAGCAAAAGAAACGGACGCAAACCGACTGATATCAGTGTGGTTTCAGGCGTGACTAATTCACTATCAAAAATTTTTTATAAATGATTGCTAATTTTAAAAAAACACCCCCGAACTCCCATCCGAAACTCACCATCTATTTGTAGATTTTGAAACATGCTGCAACACAGCACAAACACAAATGCAACATCGATCACTTAAACGAAAGCTTACAATAGACAGGTACAACTGTGATATAGTCAAGGACATTATCTACCTAAGCTCCGGAATCAAAGCCTACGAATAGGACCGCATGACCGGAAATTTCGGAAGAAACGGATGCGTTGGAACAATTGACTTGTACATGGAAATGCTACTTCTTCGTTTCTTCTGCAAAGCAGATCGGTGATTAGAAGGCTAAACTAGAAGAAAGTCCGAAGGGTTCGCCCTTGTCGACTACAACAAGTTCGAGATATTAAGTATGAAGTGACATCAGGAGTAAGTTAGCATATTGTTGCTGTTGTGCCTCAGAGCAGTAGATGTCCTTGACATCTACACGGGCGTGGATAATTTCGGCGTTGTAGAGTTTCTCGTTTTGCAACTTAGAGTAAATGAATGCCTCACCCACACGTACGTTCTTTACCGCGCGAGAGCGAAAACTGTTGAACTGTTGTTCACTCCAGCACGTTCTAGTTTCTCGCTGTATTTCGCGCGCGATTGCCCATTTAACACAAACTCCTGGAGTGTGCGCTTCAAGAACGCGTAATTTCGCGAGGAAAAGGCTTTGTAACCAAATTTTGGTACCACGTTTTGGTACCGTCAGTACAATCATGAGGTAAAGCGCTTGCGTGTAAAGGCCGCTATTGCTTCAACATCAACGAACATGACTCGGACAGCACCAGAGTAAGTATAACAAAAGCGTCTGTCTCAAGAATAAACTTGACTGTACTCTTTTGCTAACGACGAGAGAATCACCAAAGAGAGCAAATTCACCTTAGAACGGGAACGTGACAAACAAGAAAGCTCGGTCGATATTAAAAGAAAGTTCAACGCCTCCAACTCTTGCAGTAACTTTTGCTATGAAAACCTCAAACTTTTCAAATAGGAATTCATTCAAAACTGAAAGGAGTTGCTGGAAACTTGAAAAGACAACTGTTAATGAGACAACCCATCCCCAAGTAAGAAAGGAATATGACGCCTAACAACGAACTAGATTAGAGCTTTCTCCTGATATAATCCAGAACAGACACTTTTTGGCGTGCGATGAAGGCTAGTAGAATCTTAATGAATTATGAATGATGTTTAAGATACTATACTGAATGGTGCTGGAAATATTCTGATATTTAAATATTTGAGTACCTTTAAGGGATTCAAGTTGATTTGTCCTAGAATGGTGAGAGCTTTTATCGTAACTATGAAAGCATTATTGCTCGAGCACTAGATCAAAATGGGCGCTAGACAAGATTAAAAATTGGTGCAATAACCCCATGCTATTTCTTCTACGTACGCACTAAGAACCTGCCACATAATGAGACTGTTTGAAAAGATCTCGGCCTAACTTAGATTGGGTGATAATTCGGTGAATTACTTAATATTTAAGCTAGTTGTGTTTCAAGACTCGTTTCAGTTGGTCTCATTTTTATTTGTCTACGATTTTTTGTGTAAACGAATCTGCTTCTTTCTAAAAAAAAATTAAGAAAACTGAAATCAAAGCCGCGATTAAATATTTTGTCAAAAAGGATATGACTCCAAGTCAGACGAAGAAAGACTTTGATAACACTTTGCGGAAATCGGCGTCTTCGTATTGCACAGGATGATAGGCCGTCGACATCCATGACTTCAGAAAACATCGAAAAAATCAATAAAATGGTTTTAGAAGACAGAATATTAAAAGTGTAGGAAATAAGTGATACTATGGGAAACTCATCTGTGCAGGCATGCCATATTTTAACTGACGAATTAGAATTAAAAAAAAACCTTTAGCATAATGGATGCAGTGTTTTTTAACCAAGAACAAAAACTCAATCGGGCTGAAATTTCTACAGAGAAACTGGTGTTATTTCGAAAGAGTACTAGCAATTTTCTGGAAAGATTTATAACCACTGATAACCACAGGATTCACCACTATATTCCTGGAAAAAAAGAGGAATCGAAACAATTGAAACATAGCGGTTCTCCTCTGCCGAAGAAGGCCAAGATATGTACATCGGCCGGAAAGTGTTGGCGTCAGTGACCTGGGATTACATGGGAATTATTTTTATTGATTACCTCACCAAAGGGCAAATTGTTTCAGGTCAATACAAAAACCGAGTTTGGCCTAAAAGAAAATTATTGTCAGTTGTTACCATGGCTAAGCTCCTAATTTAGAACCATCAGAATATTATCTGTTCCCTAACATAAACAAGCACTTGGCTGGATGAACATTTTCAACTTACGAAGAGATGATAACTGAGAAAGAGCTGCTTTTTAAGGAGTTGGGGGAATCGACTTATAAAAAAGGTGCAGAAGCCCTGAAACATAGATGGAATAAGTGTATTGAAATAAGAGTACAATATGTAGAAAATCAAAATCAAATTTTCAATTTGTTAAACAGCCCTCATATGAATCACCCAGCTCCGTAAAGCTAAAATACTTCGAAGTATTATCATTCTTTTTTCGGAAAAGACAGGACAGTCACACAGCAGCTGACTTCTGCAGATGCACATCCAGGCATTAAGTATGAATTACTAAGTCCTGTGATAAAACGATCGACTGCTAGCGATTTACAAATCCTGTAAACTACATAAGATAGTCTAAGCTAAGTTCCCAGAGACAAGCTCGTTCATTAAAAAAAGCAATTGATAGCAACCTCAGTTTTCAAAAAGCTGAACTTTTGCCCTCTGCAACAGATCCAATTTCCTACTACATAGTTTGATTAATCATTTCCTCTTGAAAGTCGAGTGGATTTTCTTGATATCAAGATCGTCGGGTGTCGCAATAAAGCTATCGTTCATTCATTTTACCACGATGTGGTCTACCACAAGGATCAAGATTTTGTCATTTTTATAAATGAATAAAACTCCTCAATTCGATTATCGGTCTTTAGATGTGACAGTCTTCCACCTGTCAAACAACGCAAAGTACTTAATTTTCATACATATCGGGTTTTCCAATAGGGAGTCGACAACTTTGAATTTAATTTGTGAACGCGCTCTTTCACTAATCATCAAACTGTCACTGTCAACATTTTCAAATGTTGCAATGTCTGCAAATTATAAAAATTTTCTACCGAAATTCGGAGTCGGTGACTGCAAATTTAAGAGCGTTAATTCCAATTTTCGGTCGTAATTCTCGCCCTAGTAGACAGGCAATAACAAGTTTAGTACAAAAATTTCAGTCTACATATTCGTTGTGTGATGTTGCTGTGTCAGTGAGACAACGGGTTGGTCGAAGTGTCGAAAATATCGCTGCCGTTCAGGCGTCCGTAGCAAACGATCCAAATCAGTCAATTCCACGACGTTCTCAAGAATTGGGCACCGCTCAGACCACAATATGGCGTATTTTGCGTAAGGATCTTGGCTTACACCCATACAAGATCAAGCTGACTCAAAAATTGAAGCCAACGGTCCATTTGGAGCGACGTACGTTCTCCGATTGGATTCTGGAGAAGATGCGCCAAGATGGTGAATTACATCGCAAAATCATCTTCAGTGACGAAGCTCATTTTTAGCTCAATGGGTTCGTCAATAAGCAAAATATGCATTATTGGTCGGGTGAAAATCCACATGTGCTTTATGAATCACCACTTCACCCACAAAAAATAACTGTTTGGTGCGGTTTGCATGCCGGCGGCGTTATTGGGCCATATTTTTTCATCGACGATAACGATCGTCACGTTACTGTGAACGGTCAGCGTTATCGCGCCATGATCATCGATTATTTATGGCCCGAATCGGAAGATATGGACTTGGACAACATGTTGTTTCAACAGGATGGTGGCCCAAGCCACACAGCACACGTTACAATCGATTTATTGAAGAGTAAGTATGGTGACCGTGTTATCTCAAGAAAGGGGCCAGTCGATTGGCCGCCTCGTTCGTGCGATTTAACGCCACTTGACTATTCTCTGTGGGGCTACGTTAAGTCATTGGTTTATGCCAACAAGCCGACGACGTTCGAAGAGCTTAGAGCATTGAACGCGAAATAGCGGCCGTTTCGGCCGAGTCCGAGACCGAGTCGTTGAAAAATGGGTCCAACGAATCGACCACTGCAAACGTGCCCGCGGTGGCCATATGAACGAAGCCGAGTTCCATTCATAAATGTTTTGATTGTACTTTTAGCCGATAATAAAGTTTTTGAAATATCTCAAATGGTTTGCGTTTTATTTAAAAAAAAAAGTTGTCAAGTCCTTATTGGAGAACCCTGTATAAGGCAATAAGCTGAATTAAGCGCGAAAGAGCCAATTAAACGAACTGGAGACTGAGACTATCTTCGGCATTTACCTTCTGTGATGTTTCAAGACGAAAGTTGGAAGCCGACACGTGAGTCTTCTCTGATCATCTTTCTCCCAAGCCGAGGTAATGGCTATTAAAAAGTGCCCAAACTGGCACTGGTAAACGCAATAATCAACGATGACTTTATCACAGTTTTTGAGAGTTAGGGTGCAATAAAAGGCACTGCTGACTTCGAAACAAAATCTTGTAAGGTGCTGGGATATAGAACTTAGGCTTCTTCCTCTCAGCATAAGGTCGAGCTCTGCTGGGTTTCTGTCCGAACAATAGAGGTAGGAATAGTAAATGCAAACGAGCTAATTGGCAATGGGTTCGCCACTGATTCGGAGCTAAGGGACCTAATTATCAATGCATCTGGCCTCTCATACTTAAAAAGCAGCAGTACTTACAAACCAAAGCTTACGATCTCAATAACACCGTCAACGCCAATGAGATTGCTTACAATCTAATATCTTCAAGGAGAAAACAATCAACTTTTATTTCACTAGACCAGCCTTTGCAATCAAAGGCAAAGATTTCTAGAAAGATATTATTTCGCTGGATGGCTAAGACCAAGAATGGTTAAGACCAACGAGAACCACCTCGCTTCCATCGTCTTCTAATTCATATATTCTTGCCATTGCAATGGTTCTATATAAACCTGCGATGAGACGTAACGAAGCTGTAAGTGAAAGACACGCTAATAATCAACAAACCTAATCTAACCTTGTCTGACGCCCATTCCGCGGAGATGAATAAATACTTCGTCCTTGAGTCGTCGCACTACTCATAGGCAATCTCATTAAACTGTGCAAATGCAAGCAACAATCAAGGTTATACGAGTATCTAGTTCGTCACAATCTGAAATGCGTTGAGTAGTACTTCAGTCGTAGGTATATGGCGTTAAGATATTTTTCTCGTCTATATTAATAGATTTTGGACCAGGAGATATAGCCACAATTCGAATGGACCATGGGACAAGGAGGCAGTTGCATCCCTCATTACCAAACAGAAACCCTTTCCCTATCCTCTAACACAAACGACCTTCCCTCAATCATCAATCACCGATTAAGCTTTGCCTTCCTTTGTCAAACAGTAATTTCCACTTACTCGTCCATTTATACTCACCACTCTATCAAACCACAATCAATCAATAAATTCAACATCCAAGATAACTGTAATCGCTAAACATAAACCCGGATGGATATAATGAAGTAAATCCTCCATCCTTCACCATCACTGATGCACTGTTGGCCTTTCTTCACTGTACTCGTAGTGTAGATGCATGCTCATCTGCAGCAGCATGCCGTCACGCATGCAAGTCCTCATCTCTGTGCCATTAAAGTCAAGCAATCTGCACAATTAGTCAAGGGAGGGAGGTTCATCATCATCATCAGATGCATCAGCGAAATTGGAAACAAATTGTCTTGAAGGAGCGAAAACAGCTCTGCAACACTCAAGGCCTCCATCACACTATGGAGCACGTATTCGAGGTCTATTTATCTTCCCCCGATTATTAATAGAGTAATAAGTGTAGAACGCGCTCAGAAGATTGATTAGTTAAGATACGGAATGCGGTGGTTACGATGCTCTCGGACAGAAGGTTTCAGTGTGGGTGCCCTGGTGTGCATGTGCCGGAAAGGATAGCCTCATTTTTCGGCCGACTAACCATACGAGCACCATTTTCCGGGAACCGAAAAGAGTGGCCTGCATGAAGATAAAATAATCACGACCTACAGAGAAGCTGCCAGATATCCGTACTTCAGTTATTCCATGGATGCATGTTATGCATGCACGTTCTCCGAACTGACTTCATGGTTACTTTTCTTACCTTTTGGGCTGATTCGGAGTTGCACAGCGGTATGTTGGTTTAGGTGAATCATTTGTAAACATTCGACAGCTACTACCTGAAACTGGATCGTTGAACTTTACACGGGATTTCATGGTGAAATCGATTGGATGGATAGTGACAAATGAGTACAGCTCCTTGGCTTAGTCAGGGTTATCTTATCTGAAGTTGTGGTAGCAAATCTTATTGACACCATTTTACGACTGACTTGGATTGTACACAAGTGATGAAGTGCTCATTCGTCTGGGTTAACATGTACTTGGTAAATCTTGATTCTAGATTGGTAAAGCTATGCCATATCAATATTTAAGCTACTTCTAGCTCAAGATACTCGTATCTTTGTGTCTTTTTTTATTCAAAGTTACACCCCATCTATGGTATTTCCCTTCCCAGATGCTCGTATATCACCGAATTTTCAGCAATTAAAGAGAAATCTAATGCCGATCAAATGATAAATCTTCACTGCCCACAACAAGTTCCATTGTGTCGTCGTTGGTTTGGGCTGAAGATGTCAATTTGTGCCTGAACGTCAGAGCCACCCATAGAATGAGACTAATGATGATTTACACTGATCCACTGGAACGAGCTGCAGATGTTATCAGATCGTTAATGTGCTAATGATCGGCTATCAAAGGCGATCAAAGACGATCTTCAAGACCTGATTAAGGGGATAGGTGTGCGCATAGCACTCTTATGCATTTTCATTGCTGCTGTTATACTGCTATGGGTCACGCAATCGCGCCTACGATTACGTTTTTCTTCTTCGAAATGGAATGCAGCTGAATAGACGGAGCCCGAGTGTAATTTTCTGACAGATCGCATTTTATCCGTAGCTGAAATTGAGGTAATTTCTCATGATAATCGTACTAAGTTCTCTCGAAGATTGAATTGATCAATTGATGACTTTTATTGGATTTTTACTACTTCCTTCTCATTTTGTGGGATTTTAATGGAATTTCAAAAGAGATTTGTGGGGAAAGAGTTGAAATAATAATTTGACAAGTCATCACGATGAAAAATGGTGAAATACACGTTAGAGATAGTAGGCGAGTGTGTTGGTTTATAGCAACTGTTGCTGAAATAGCTCAAGACTCTGGTGCTAAGGATATACACTATTTCCATCAATTCAAATCAACATAAAGAATTCAAATAAGTTAGTTGAGGTACAAGGTTCACTGCCCTAGTGAACGTGTCATTCTTGTAAAGTGAAATCTTCTGCCTTTGAAAACTCTTCCGTTTCCCATTGTTTGAAGGCAACATGGTTGGATTTGGCTAAATTATTTGTGCAGATAGACCAGATTTTGATTCTGATACCACGGGTAGTCTGCGGGAGAGTGATCCCCTGCCTACCCTTAGAACAATAGAGATTCACTAGAGTTGACGTTGTTAATTCGTCATTTGTTCGACACAACTTAGAGTTGAGGTTTCCTGGTCCTTAAACTCAACAAGGTGTGGTTTTGAGCTGTTTGGCTACCTTGTTTAGAAAAACGTAGCAACCATTAACCAGCCCCATATTTACCCGTCGGAATAAATAATTAGATAACGAACGAACGTTCACGGAAGTAGTGTTCCTTGATATCGTCACCACTCTCACAGCCAGCGTCACAGGATGTTCAGCCAGTTGTGACCAGCGCATTTAAGCGCTCAGCAAGAGTATAGTACCCTCCCACGGCCAGTAGGCAGCCCTCTGTCTTTTCTACTGAGGTGACAGCAGGAAAGATGAAGATATCTTAGATACGTAGGGAATCATTTAACTGATCTGCCAGCAACCTGTAGAGATCTGCCATCTGAAGTTGTGCTTATATGAAACCCAACTATTAATACCTATAGAATCCCAACCTTGGAAGTCGTAAGAAAGTCCAGCAAAACTAAAAGCACAGCTTGGATGTCGCCACAGATCTAAAGGTTTCGCCCCATCCACTGATGCCTTAAAATATTGTTCGTTGCCGATGGAACTGCGTATTTCTCCTCTTAAATGACACAAGGTGTGTTGACTATTTGGCGGCGATGTAATGTTAATTGACTCGCACTAAGCTCTTTCCATTGCTAGTCAGAGCAGATTATTTGGTAATATGCAGTACCGATGATGCATAGATAGGACGGCGATGCATAGATATGCGTTTAATAGGAGTTATAAGTGGTCTTCATTCTCAGTTCACATCGCCGGTCGCCTATGCGATAAGTAAGAATTGAGCGAACGACCGAAATATATAGGAAGATTCATTGCATGTGTATGGAGTGTTTGAATCGTCGGCAAAAGCAGCGCCTATTTGGATGCGGATTTGTTGCTGCAGGCAGACTTAGGCAAAAAGTCTTGTGTTAATGGCGATTTCAATACAAAGCTAGAGAAAGAGACATCTTTGTTAATACTGTCGGAAAGTATAGCCACCTCCGATAATGGTTACGGACTAGTCGACTCAAGGCTGGGCGAAACATTGTCGTAGCTAGCACGCAGTTTCTTCATATCGATATTCACAAGGGGACTTGGAGAACTCCTAACCATTCAACCGTCAACTTAATTGACCACATTGTGATCGACGCAAGACCTTCCTTAATATTATGGATGTCCAAACGTTCCTATGAGCCAATATCGACTCGGACAAGCTTATGATGTGAGAAATTTTGACGTGAGACGGCTACAATTTCAGGAGATCGCCAAATCCTTTACCGAACGAGTATCTCTTAATCTATCAAGAAGTCCGTTTCAAAATTTCATTCGATGATGAGAATTTGGAAAGAGCATTTCTGTCGACTGTATAACGGCAGTGACGAACCAAATACGTATGATAAGCAGAATGAACCTTTCAGCCTGGAAGATGTTGACCAACAATTCCGTCCAGTCGACCTGAATGAAATGGTCTTAACATAAGTCCAACAAAGATGCCGGAGTAGATGGGCGAACTCGTCCAAATATTTACACTACGGCAGGTCTAGAAGAAAAGTTCCAGATCGATCGATGCACACCAACTATCCATAGATTTTAAGGCCTCTTATGGCTGTATCTGAAGAGAAAAGCTGTACAGAGCAATGTCTAGTTTCGGCACTCCTGTCAAACTCATTCGTTTATGCAGGATGACGATGGAGAATGCACGCTGCAGCTCTGAATATATCATAGTAGCGTCTATAAGTAGTCCACTGCGAACAGATGATGTGGGTGCTTAGATTATCTAGGGTATCTATTGGTCATTAAAAAAGTCTCCGCGAGTTTTTGTCACTAGATGGCGCTGGTATCCATTTATCTGGAAACAATAATCTGATTGTGTCAACCTAACACGTGGTTGAAAGGTGACAACAACAACAACACTGTGGCGCTGGCAGCCCGGTATGGGCCATGGCCTAGCTTCTTGACACTCATTTGTGTTGCTCATGTTTTCATTTTTATCACATCTGAGCGGGGCCTACGGTTTATCGCCGAGTCCGAACGGCACTCCTTAGAAGCTTCAACGACTTCAAAGCCTGAATTGACGGCAAACAAGGTTATGTTGAGTGTTTGGTGGGATTGGAAGGAAAGGAAAGGAAATTGTCTATTATGAGCTGCTAAAACGTGGCGAAACGGTCAGTTCAATCTTCTACTGTGCACAACTCGACCGTTTGAATGAAGCTATCTAGAAAGAGCGACCAGAATTGGCCAACAGAAAGGGAGTTGTCTTCCATCATGACAATGCAAGGCCACACATGTCTTTTATGACCCGGAACAAATTGACGGAGCTTGGTTGGGAAGTTTTGATGCATCCACCGTATAGCCCGGACCTTGTACCCTCTGAATACCATTTGTTTCGGTCTTTGCAAAACTCTCTTGATGGTAAAAAATTGGCCGACTTCCAACGGTATGAATTTTAATAAGAGAGTCATTGTAAACTTGACTTGGAATAGACCACCAGTTTACAGGTTACCTCCTCATTTGTCGCCCAAAAATGTAATTTTTTGAACCTGATTAATAGATAGAAGGAGAGCAATAACAATTCTTTCTTTTTCAATGTACAATGCAATTTAGTTTGAAAGTACAATTAAGAACATTTTCTACAAGTTCCTCCATTAAAGATTTATTATTGTAAACAGTATCACTACGAGTTGAGCACCATTCACTTTTCAATTTCACCATGCAATTCAACTCATGGCCATCACTTCTATTGCTGGATATTGGTGTTACCTAAGCACTTAGAATAACCTCACACCATTTCAATGACCCTTAAGCCACCTCGCTTTCTATGTACAACGTCCGGCTTTGACAGATTTGTTCACTTCTACAAATATCCCCAGCAGCAGCAGCACCAGCATCACCACCAAGTACCCATTGAGGTGCTCTTCTATGCTACGCATCTATTCGAAACCAGAGCGAAACTGGTTTTACATTGAGAAGAATACGAGTACCAGCTTCTGGATGTTCTATGGTTCGGGTAAAAGGGACAGTTTTGCCACCACATTGCGGAAGATGAATTCTCTTTGCAGCCATAGTTACACTTGGTACGAGTATCCGTATATATCTCTATTTATCTACGAAACAAATGCATACAACAACTGATGTTGACTTTGTTCGATGGTCATGGGAATGCTGCTCCTTCTTTCAAATATGTACGTCGTCATCATCATCATCACCATCGTCATCATCATCAACATCAACATCAACATCATCAGAAACAGAATCAGCTTAAGCTGCATCTCAAGCCGAAGTTCAGAGATGTGTGTAACATCCTTAACCTACCAGGATTGTTATTCTTTATCTCTCTTTGTCTATCCAGATTTGGTTTGGGTTAGTACTTTATGCGGAGGCACGTATTTACGAGTATACCCTACCCTACAGCTTAAACAACGTCCATATCTGTCCACTTGTTTCACGGCGAAGCTTTGTTTACTTCTATTCGTATCATCCTTTCGGAGTGCTGCTGCTCCCTTGGCATGGCACCTACTTCAGGTGCACTCCGTAGGCGCTTGTTACTTCAACTTGGTCTTTGGTATCCGTATTTACTTATGCGTATGCACGTCTTCAAATATTTCAACTGCGAGTCCGGTCCATTCTGAGGAGCACAGTTTAAGCTGGTCGGTTTGGCTATCAAGTTCACTTTCAACGTGTGGGTTGTACGAGTATTCGAGTATAATGTAAGCCCGCAGCGATAAAGACTCCGAACCAGTATAGAGCAACAAACGAGAAATCATCGGACGAAAGAGTGGAAGAAGTTTGTCATTGTCTAGTTGGTAGGTGGTAGATACAAGATGGACATTTGGATGAGTACTTGGGCTAAAGGCAATTATTTAGACTGCACTTGACTGAAGGTGGTAATAAGTGTTGGAGTTGAGAGTAATTGAATTTGCAATTGCAGTTGCCCTTGAAATTGGTTTCTCTGAAACCGTTGTGTAGGTAAGCCGATAAGAGTAAAGTACGACAGTGAGAGGTATGAGCTACTATTTATGGGCAAAAATGAGAAACTTATTGGAAACGTGACCTATGCTGGGGCCTTCATGTAGGTTTCCGATTTGGCATTCGCTGAAAACAAAAAAAATAAACAAATCATGATAAGGAATGTTCTGTGTTTATCCGCGAGTGTTACGAATGTTACTTTCAAAGTTTTTAGTCACAATTCGGTGACATCAATTAATTAAACTGCTTTTCCCACAGACTGCTTGGCGTCATTTACTTTAAGGCGTTTGGTATGACTAAGTTCAGCCAGTAATTCGTGCCCTTGTTATGAATTTTTTTTATGATTTCCTCGAAGAAGTGATAAGGTAATGTTTTACATAAGAATTTTGTGCGAAACTTTTCTTTGCGTCACTTAAAGACATAAAAAATCTCTGCATAGAACAGTGGTGGTATATTCATCATACCACAGCAGATCATATATGTAAGCCTATAGCACAATACTTTTTGCGAATATTCCATGACGAAGATTTTCCATTCTCTGGCAGTCGAAGAAGTGTTCAGAATGGCAACAATTTTTAGAAGTTGGGACACTAAGTTGTCCAGAATTCTTAGAATTGTGCAGCCAACTGAGTAGTTATGTATATGTAGTACTAAGAGCGATGTAGTGCCGATGATTTCCAAGAGTTATGCCGACGGTGTCAGTTACTAGGTGGGGTGAAAAGTAACCTCCTTGACCTCCAGAATGCGTTGCTACTGCAAAAAGGTGATGGTGCCCTGAAGTCCGACCATATTTAGGCAGACATGCCAAATTTCAGTGCGATACTGTCTTTAGTTTTTTTTGACAGCTGACTATTGTTGACGTGTTTGGCAGCATGTTGAGTATGGACAAAAACGATTTTCGTTCTCTCATAAAACATTAGTTTTTGAGAGGCAAAAAGGCGAAGGAAACAAAAGAAAAGTTGGATAAATATTATGGGGCCAATGCTCCGCAGGATTACACCATCAGCGGCAGGCCCTCCAATGCGGTTACAGAGGACAATGTCAAAAAAATACATGAAATGTTGGCTGACCGGAAAGTGAAGGTGCGCGAGCTAGCAGATACCACAAAGATTAGTACTGAACGCACACGCCATATTTTGGCCAATATTTTGCATATGGAAAAGTTATCCTGCTTCTGGGTGCCGCGCATGCTCAATCCTGACCAAAAACACGAACGCCAGAGCACTTCGAAAGAGTGTTTTGACTTGCTGATGAGGAATTGGGCGGACTTTTGGCGTCGATTGGTAACTTTTGATGAAACCTGGATCCACTATTACACACCAGAGAACAGAATGAGTGCCCGGCAAGGGACTGAAGGTGGCAGGAGTGCTCCGAAGCGGCCGAGAGAGGCTCAATAGGTGGGGAAGGTTATGACGTCGGTTTTCTGGAATTGTCATGGCATACTCTTCGTGGACTACCTCGAAAAAGGAAAAACCATCAACAGCGAGTATTACTGTGCATCATTGGATTGATTGAAGGCCGAAATTACTGCAAAACGGCCTCACATGAACCGAAAAAAAATTTTGTTTTTGCAAGACAATGCGTCGGCTAAAATCAATGACTTACGGCTCCAATTGCTGTCGCATCCACCGTATTTGCCCAATTTGGCTCCCTCGGACTATTATCTCTTCCCAAACCTTAAAAAATTCAGCTCACGCGAGGAAATCATCGACGCCATGGAGGATAATTTTGCAGACCTTCCGGAAAATTACTTTTCGGACGGGATCAACAAGTTGGATAATAGCTGGAATAAGTGTATCAAGCTAAAAGGGGAGTATATGGAATAAAATAAAAAAAACATTTAAAACAATTTTTTTTTTCATTCCCAAGGAGGTTACTTTTCACCCCACCTAGTACTTACTTCCAAAGGTCTTGATCTAAGATTGCGAATTTGAGCTGTAATAACCCCGGTTCTAGTGGTAATGTAGAGATACAATTTTGGGGGTTATCCTCACCAATAACGATCAACTGCAGGAGAGACCTGCTGTAAAAATGGTCTTAGTATGACATTGAGTATCGATCGTTACTTGATCAGAACTTCTGCCTTGCTTATGAAACAAAATAAATCTGCAACATCTGAAAACAAACGATGCTAAAACACTATAACTGAGCACCTCCAGATCTAATCAAAGACCACCAAAGTAGAAGGCTTAAGTTATGACCAAAAACACTGCCGTCTAAGGAGATTCCAACATCAAGGAGCTGAATACATCAAGGCCTGTGGCGAAGGCCATCTAAGACCCAGGAAGGGGTAATGTCCAGAAGGATGAGATCTTTTGGTGGCAATGCGAATCCTTATCGCCGAGTGCCATAGATTGTGGGGTAGCGCAGACATCAACCCCAAGGGCGAACTCATTTTTAATTATATTTTGAAATCATTTGCCAACACTCTGGATAAGCCCCTTTCACTGCGATTTTAGGCCGGAAAAGTCCACAATTTACCAAATTTCCTCACTACGACGAACTAGAAAAGTCAAAATCGACACTCACTACCACTTTCTCGATTTTAAGACAGCATCTTTAGTGACGACCATAAAGATCCATGTAAAATTTTGACATCCCTGACAGGCCCTGCAGAATTACGTTGAAGGAATTTTTCATATCAGCATCAGGCATCAGTGACCTAAGGATGAATATAAACGCTATGGCTCAGAGAGTTATCGATTCTGACCAGTAGAAACAATGCAGCAGAGAAAAATCTTGCTTTGGGTGGCACACCACCATCTTGAAGATCCTGAGCGGACAAAGTAAGATGTAGGTCTTATTTAGTAGAGTGGCTTGTTGGTTAAGGCCGAGGACCACGTTAGAGTGTGACATCATGTAAGTAGAACGTACTGATTATCTTCCTACAGTGTTTGACCCCAAAGTAATTTAATTTCAGATGAGATAAAGATTCTTATCTAACCCATATGGAATTCCTGAATAGAACACCCTCGGACTTAATCTTATAGTCAATGAAGGCTGACACAGAAGACTTCTTACAGCCTTGATTTTGAGTTTGTAGATTAGTTTCCAATGGGTTATACATACATATCATAGAAAATCAGCTAGTTGCTTTCTAAACATGACCTTAATGCAATCAAGCACAAAAAAAAATACTGTGGCGCTGGCAGCCCGGTATAGGCCATGGGCCTAGCTTCCTGACACTCATTTGTGCTGCTCATGTTGTCGTTTCTGTCATATCTGAGCGGAGCCTACGTTTTATCGAAGAATCCTCACTCCTCAGAAGCTTTTTCATAGGCAATTTTACTTTCGGGAGTTTGCCATTGCCCGCCGTGATGATGATTCGAAAAATTGTTGGTGATGCCGGGGATCGAACCACGGACCCTCTGCGTGTTAGCCCAATGAGCTTACCATCGCGCCACGCGATCGTATTATCGAAGGGAAAGTTGAAGCAATTTTTGGCAAAATCATCCTTTTCTTCTGTCGGCTATTAACGCGGCGGTACAAGCACAACTTGTAGGTACATATTATTCAGAGGATAGTGCTAGTAGCGAATTACGAAAGTTCGAGCACCGCCGTTGTTTTGCTTGAAAGTACTATTGATGCCAACAAATAATCCTTATATGACCTTAACTCCGGACATGTTGATCATTACAAATGAGGTCATCGCTGGATGTTTCTCAGACGTCTCAAAAATAGAAGTATTGTGACTGCCCCGAACATGCTTTCGGTTGAGCATTAAACTTTGGCCAGGTTTTCGCAAGTCCGAGTAATAGTCACATTGTGCATTTTTTCTCGTCGGATCAGAGCAAGAAAAGAACGAATCAGTTGTAGATCGTATTTACTAAAATTTCTCAGTCTGTCGGAGATGAGTTAACGATTCAGGGATAAAGCGCCTTAACACCAGCATCTACCAACTTAGCGCCGAGAACCTGCAGCCTGGGTATCGTCGTCTTTCTTAAAGCATAGAATATGGCATACCGGCATAGAATTACGATACTAGTATGGGTCATACCATCTCCATGTATGCGCATATAAAAATGTGGAAGCTCTAATCGAAGAGGCAGCCAGTCTTAAAGCATTTTCGCTCTGAGAAACTCAAAGTGGATCCCAATTAAGATTTATTTATTTCAGTCTTGCACTCTCAAACGATCTTGGAAATTGTGATGGGGTTTAGCAACGCTTGTGTGTCTTAACATACTTAAAAACTTCACCCTTCATTCATTCTACAAAAAGGCACTAGCGCCGCATAGTACGAGTAGATGGTTTTTTGAACCATCCGTGAAGACCCAACTACATTTTTTGTAGCGCCGTAATCATTCGTGCGCATAGGGAAAATTAATTTCGTTTTTGCATGGAGACATCAAAGTAAGCGACGCCTCGAGGGATGCCAGTTATAGCGTGTTAAAGCTTCGGTGATAGGAGCTGTTTATTGGCTGGTTGAATTCAGGATATTTGGAAAGTCAGCCTCCAGCATGAGACAGAGACTCCCAGCTTTGGGCTCAGTATAGGCCCCATCAGATCTTTTGGACAATTTCCCCTTTAAGCAAAGGTCTTTTTAAAAGAAACCATTCTTCAAAATCTGAATGAGCTTCTTATATCTTTCCAGTCAACTTAAAACACTTTGTGAAGGCACCGTTAAGGTTTTCAATAGCCTTGTCTACTTTTACTATTGCCTTGAGTTCAGGTGAGGAATCCTCTTTAAGCTTGCTAAGTTGCCTTTTCTGCAAAGCCTTGAACTTGCATCTAAGTCCGAATTCGATACAGGCAGTGCTATTTAAGTTAAAGTATTTTTTACCCTGTAATATCCTTAGCGCACCTGTTGGATAGCTGTCTTACCTTCGTAACAAATTTTGGCTTTATTGTACAATAGTTTTTGTTTAAAATTACTCTAAACAATTGTGGTCTATGTTGTATGTCCAATAGTTGTGTCATAACTCAAATAATTGATAAACGGGCAATCTTATCCAATTTTATACAAACTTCCACATTTGAGCGTTCTTTCTTATCATTAGCTCATTGTATTGCTTTGTTTGGTCTCCCATTACTACCGTACACCATTTTCAGAACAAAACGTATTGTTGACTTCTCTTAGATACTTCAAATGTACATCTCTCACATGTACGGTCACGGTACTATCTAACTTCCTCATAGTTCAACTTAATTTGGCATTTGCACAAATCGTTGTTTCCTTTGTTTTGCTTCAAATCTGTCTCGATACAAAATTGCCTGAATGTCTCAATAACAAAAACTCATTGCCACGGAAATCACTGATCTTCAACAATAAAAAAAAAATAATAAAAATTACTTAGTCACTCACAATTACGAAATCGTTGTAACCAAACGTGTCAAATTCGAAATTCACTCAACCGAAATGCAATCCCAGATTGAGTCATTTAAGGCCACTGACTCTCAAACAAAACGTTCCAATCAGTACGCCCCCGCCGCCGTACGATCAAGGAACAGTTTCATCCGAAATTCTTTTCATTGAACATTCCTCGTCGGCATATTTTCGAAAATGTTAACAAAAGATTTGCACAGAGATATTCGAATTTTAAGAGAGCCAAAGCGATCTCTTTTGGAAAATGTATCTATTTCTGCATTTGCCCCAAACGGATGGACATGGACCAAAGATGTAGAGAAGAGTTCGATGATTGCGATCCAACCTGTTCCCGAACGGAGAGGAGAAACTGTAAAAAATAAACCAACACGATCGCTAAAGCAAAGCAAACATGATCACTTTGTCTCTGATCTTGTTGCAGCGAAAAGCACAAAACAAAAAGTCCCAAGTACAAAAAGTATCTATGCGTCGTTGCGTTGATCAGGCGCTCGGTCGCTCAGTTGGCCGACCCGTTCCGCATAACAAAAGCCAAGAGCGAATGAGTGAACGAATCTTTAGCTACGAATAAGTTGCACGTCACTGCAGCGATCTATGTTGCTGCTGCTGCTGCTGTTGTAGCAGTTGTAGCTGTTGGTGATTGCAGTGCTGTTAGTTAATTGACTTTCAGTTTCAGTCGATCGATTCAGTTGATTCGGGACAAAGCGTGCAAGCGGTTGTCGTCGGTGCGCGTACGATTTTAAGTATTTCAAATCTTTGCCAGAGCGATCTTTCGAATAAGATACAAAAGTGAAGAAAAAATTTGTTTTTTGTTATAAGTGATCTGCATTTCGAGATCTCGTTTTTTTTTCAAGTCTGTTGCATCAATACGGTTTGAAAGTTGAAGATCTGAAAGATCAGTGTGGGCTAACTAATTTACTAAACGATCGCGATCGTGGGGAATTAACAAAACGACCTTTTGGAATAATTTTGTGGATTAACATCGGTGCGATCAATTAGCCGGATATTGCAGTTTTATTTTTATGAATTGATGTGAGTTATGGGATTTTGTATTCCTTAAATTAGTAAGATTCGTATCTGTTTGGAAAAGCTGATTGTAAACAAACTTGGCACGATCACACGCAACGAGAAGTGGTGATTAAAAAGTGATCAGTCAGCGGGGTTTTGTTTATACTCGTAATCAAATAAATTGATTGCCCTGAGTTTAATCCTCATGAGTAACTTAGTTTCGGTTTTGTGGTGTGGTATATGGGTGGACGATATGCATGCAAAAGTCAGCTTACATAGGCGTGCTATGCACACCGAAGATCACTGGCAAGGTGTCATGAAAAAAAGGGGTTATGAATGGATTATTGGAATCGTCTATGGCTTAAGGGGGTCTTATCGATTTGAGAAATGCGTGTGGTTTTGCTTTTTGTATCGGAGATTTTATTTACGATGTGATTACTTGTATATGGCCGGAGTATCTATAGGTGATTTGCTGAAAAGGAATCGATAGTCATTTTAGTGAAGTGGTTGTCTTTGCCGAGGGCGATTTAATGGCTGGAGATGAGACTTGTTTGACTTGTTCTCTTTAAGGCATTGAAGATAGAAATTGCGCTAAGTGAATAGGATTGATGAAATCAAATATAGCTACAGGGTATAGACGTTGTTCTACTTATCCCATTCAGACGCTATTTGAATGGCTCTTTGTCTGTTGGCTTGGAGGCATTAATAATGTCGTTATTACATCTAAGCCTGTGGCTTATGGAATCTTATGGAAAGATTCATTGAAACAATCGCCTTTTAATATTTGACAGCTTGATTCATAAAATTGCTGGTAGGGACTTGCTTTTCTTGTTATACCAAGTAAGGTGTGCTATGTATTTTTTTTTTACTTTGGACAAGAGAGTGTGAACATACATATTTAACATTTTATGAATTATATTGACCATTTTGAGTTCCTCATATACTCGTACACTCTTCAGGGGTATAATTTTCATGGATCAACCCACTCTGCTAGTGTGTAATGTTTCCGCATTAACATAGGGTGTGACAGATTGTCACTTTCATCACTCTAAATTAACACGAGTTATGTAAAGAAATATAAAGTGGTGAAGGCTTTAAGACAGATCTGTCTTAAGTTGGCGTACCTATCTTGATAGACAATGTTGCATCTGCGTGTCAAATAAGATAAGTTGGTGTCACTCTTCTTTTTTTTTTGTTTACTTTACGTTCAAGAGAAATTGTACGGATTCATAAAGTCGTTATCTTTTTCAATATTTTGAGTCTTTTTTCTGGGCGATGTAGCCGCGATGCGACCAAACCCGAAGAGTGTTTAAGGAATGATCCGAAGACATTTTTGTTGCCATTTATTTTAGATAGATATCATCATGAACCAGTTGACTTCACTCGTCGAATGATGATTATTTGCTAAGCCTGTTCTTTAAGATGTATTCCAATAGGCTAAACATTGCTAAGGGCCGCTCTTACTTAATGCCAAACATAGTTCAAAGAAGGTGATCCATCAAATAGTTAAAGAGACTGATGAACCAATCTCGTACTTTTCTGCTTTAACTTTGAACGCATGATTTTATATGGTGGCATCAAGAAAAAATAACAACCATTATGACCAGCGATTTGGAAACTTTCTTCAACGTGTGAGTGCATGTCTGCAGAGGGTACTCAGGGTTTTCTGGCTTGACCTTATATCTAACTAAGGTACCCTTAAGAAATTTCTTATAACGAACTAAATTAGAATCCACCTAAGAATCCCTACCGATGAAATACGACATCGAATTACTCGTATCTAAAAATGCACACGACGCAATATTGGATTGAATAGAGTCTTCCTCTGTTGGCATAACTCTGCGAAACAGACTCAAAAACTTGCCACTTTGAGTCAAACTATGCACATATAGTAATCTACGTGTGCTAGATATCTAAGATTCTGTATTTTTCGATGAGGTTCCATGTTACTCTCAATACAAACAGGACTTTTTCAGAAAACATAGACCAAACCATACCCCAGTTACAAGAAACGAACCAATTCAAATTGCCAGTCCTTCGAAGTTATTTTGGGGTGCACAAACATCCTTAGAGGACAATTTGATGTACTTTTACGCTGGCAGATTAAAGTCACGTCATCGGTGGGTGGTGGTTTGTCTTAGTATCTCATTCCGCTCTCCTAATCACGATAGTGGCTGAAGAAAAACATGATATGCGGACTAAACTAAGGACGTAGGTATTTATTCATTTCTAACAATCATTCTTTACAAACTCTAGTAGACTCTATTAAACGGTTTAAAATTCAATTCCCTGGGCGCAGCGGCATGGGTTTATTCCAAGCAAGTTCAACATAAGCAACTCAAAAGATTTGCCGAAAGCGAGAAATGGAAGGCTATACGTGTTTAATACAATTGATATCAATACAGCAAGCATGCAACAAGTTTTGCCGTTTATTCAAACGATTGCTTTAGATGATACATAGCCGAAGAGGAAATCACTACTCACCTTTTCCGTATATGCTGTTCGTTGATTTCAAGTGTCAACAGACTGTCTTTCACAGATAAGGTTTAACCGACTGAGTAATAGCTATTACCAAAGCAATCTTCGGGGGGTCTAATAGTCACGTCCAGCATGAAGGACAGTTGTCAAAAGAATTCGAGCTCCAAAGTGGGGGTCGACAGGGTTGCATTCTATGGCCCATTCTTTGATTAGCCATGTGCTTCGAGCATCCCTATTTAAATGCGATAAATATTGGCTTCTACTGCCTAAATGGTTTGCCGTATATCAGTATTCACCAATTAGTTTACCTAGCCCCATAGGGGAGCCCCCCGGATTTCGGTCCGACCCTGTACTTTAATAAATACATCCTCTTGTGCGAGAGTCACTATTGCTGTGGTTTAAACCCAAAACGCTCGAAGGGTGCGCCTGCTCATCTCAATAGATGTAGAGGTGCAAAAAGTACTGGGTGCTAAGGCCCTAAGATTAGTAAGATGTTTAAGAAGGACCTCAAACCAAGACTGAAACCTGTATCCTTAACACCGGTTTCGATTTGGTACCAAAGAAATTGGTGAAGAGCGATGGCTAGACGTATCTTGCTTCCATGGATGTATTGGCATCCCGTGAAATTAAGTCCACTGCGGCAGGAGTTCGAGTTAACAACTGAGACTACAACCCAAAATCGGGCTCAATTTTGAAAGAAATAAGGTCCGATAGCTCCAGCTGGTAACCCAATTCGAGGATATTTTCTTTTAACTTCAGAAATGACGATTTGGCTGGTTCACAAGCCTCTTGATTCAAAAAAGAGACCTAAGCCTATCCTTATTATTCTATAAAAAGAAAAGTTGAATTCAATTCTTGATCTCCCGTGAAAAAATGATCTTCCGGCTATAGTCAGCTGGTTCTCATAGGTGTGAATACCGATGAGCCTTGCACGAGAGCGAATGGACGAAGACCAAACTGTCGCCGCCGTATTGACAATTCAAAATCCTCCTTGAAGCTGCCACCCATAGTGGCTGCAGTTGCTTAAGTTCGCAGAGTGTGTGTGGTATAAAACAAAGAGCTCGCTAAGCTCATTAGGAGGACAAAAAGATTTCATAATCTTCAATACGATTTTAGAATTGAAGATCGTTTTTCCAAATAGTTTCAAATGATCAGGACGCTTTTTCCTAATTTAAATCTAATCAAGATATTTTTCTCCAAAAATATCAAAAATTACAACTCGTTTTCATAGTTACCGCTGTTGCAACTTAAAAAAATATTGAAATATTTCCTGTGGATCTATTATATGTAAAGGTTAAGGTTTGAGCTCCATACCCTCAGCTGATCATCTTGTTTCCCATTACTTTTGGCATTTTTACGAGTACATTTCACATATTTCTGATCAGAAAGTCCTCTCTCGAAACGTTATAGCACAAGTAATCAGCTTAAAGTTGTTGATCACAGAGTCAAACTGAATTTTTTTCCACATATAGAGTGGCCACTAGTATTGATCCTGATCTCAATCGCTTGAAATTGATAAAATTAAAGAAAACCAGCGCGAAAATGCCACTAGATTACGCATAACCATTCACTGAATAACAGCTAAGATAATTGTTTCTTAGAATCTTAGATCTTGTCAGTCGGTGATGTAAAAATCACACATCGATAAAAAAGATGAAAGAATTCAAATAAATTAGTCTGCAAAACTGTGACGACATTAATTTAAGAAATTTCAATCTTAAAACAATTCCGCCTTACGTTTATGATGAATACCGACGTCACTATCACATTCTGATCGGATTTACCCATGGAAATTTACATCTTACAGATATAATTTGTAGAAGGGAATTTTTTGTATACTTATCTGTTTTCAAGTGCTGAAAATGGGGTACAACTACTTATTGCGTTCATCCACGCAACCCTATATTTGCGGCATCCATCACGCGAAACTTTTCTTCGTCACCTTCTTCGCTAAGACTGAACTTCTTAATCGGCATGTCTGTGTTCGCTTTATTTAGCAAAAGTTACAAGAGATTTCCCAGTAACAAAATCTTTTTCTTGGAATCATTGAGCTCATAAACTGCTACCTTCTATTTTTTATAGTTATATTTCGTAATCTTATTTTATGTTATAAGCAACATTGATGGGATCAAACCGACGCCTAAGTTCCTGAAGTGCTGTTTAGAAATTCACCATTCGTGCCAATCTGTATCGTGGATTGTCCCTTGAAGCAAATTCCTTCAAACACAACGTTGTCAATTTGGTTTACAGTATGTTAACCATCATATCGGCAAATGATTTTAGAAATTTTGCATTTAAAACTGCGTATTGACCTTTGCAGTGATGGTAGCCGCCTTATGCTTAAAGAGATTGGACTCACCGTCTTTCAAATTTTATTTTCCTTGTAAAGTAACTACCTTTTTGTATAGTCGCCGAGGGCGATCCCCATATAATACTTGAGCAATGCCCATGTGTTTCTCCAATAAACTGAAACTACATAATGAATCCAAAAGCAAGGAGATTCTCTCTTATTTTCGACTCGAGAATCATTGATATGTGGGTTCGTTGAAGCTACATGAGCAAGCAGGAGAACTTGCAAGAAGAGGAGGGCTACTCGATAATAGTGAGGTTGCCAACATCAAATCACCCATCTGCATAGTAAGGGGCACCAGCGAGGAATATACAATAAAGACTACTAACAAAAGGTGGTCGAATTTTGAAGGACATAGGGTATCCAACGCTCCATGGCCACTTCTTGACGGTAAAATATCTAGAAAGCTGATTAAACTAAACAGGGATAAGCTTAGGACTTTAATAGGAATTCTGACAGGATACTGTCTGCTGCTAAAACTCTTCGATGATCTGCAAGCGGTTAAGGACACACACTATGTGAATGCGAGGCAATTTTGGGGAGATGAAGGAAATTCTTAGGAAAATACTTTTTTGAAAATCTAGAGGAAATAGACGGCACCGATTTCAAAGGCCTTCTTAGCTTTTCCAAAGAAATTAAATGTTTTACCAGGGAGATCGCTTAGGATTTTCCCCTTTGGAGATAAATTCAACTGGTTCCAAAGGGATCGCGATGGGCCCGTTTAGGTGACTAGCGTTTGTGTGATGACGCACGCTGTTTTAACCTAAGCTAAGGGGTAGGCTTTTCAATATCATCATCATAATCATAAATAGACTTACACCAAATGGAAGTGTGCTCCATTTAATTCAGATCGCAAATAATAAAGAAAATTTGTTTGGTCCCTGTAATCAACCAATTGACTTCACTATTCGTCGTGGATTTATTTTGTGTTTAACTTATTTAACATGACAAAAAGATAGCAATGAATCAGCACCATATTGGTTCAGACGAAATAGTAGCCACTGTGAGTGAAAGCTTTGCGAAACACTCGAAATTACGAATTTGGTACCAACAGTTTGGCCTTTGTTTATCCACTATGTTACGATAAATCTCTACATGCATCGTATAAGATCCAGTTGGTTAGCGAACTAAAGCCGTGAGACAATGGGTCACGACGTGAATAAGCTGTTGTCCAGTTGAAATTGATAACTCTTATTGGCAAAAACATTGCTTAGTGACAAGCTTACTTTTAGCTAAATGGGCTTCTGAGCGAGTAATCACTTGATCGACCTTTACTTAGTTTACTTTAGGTGGCATGAACCTGGTCCTCAGTCAACAAGCGTCTCCAGCCAGCTTGATCTTTTGCCTTCAGTTCCGCACGCTAAGCTGGCAAGGTCCTCTTCCACTTGCATGTGCCACCTCTGTCAATGCTTATCTAAGAAAACAACTCGTAAGAACAGTTACTCGTATACAGAGAAAAGTTCACTTTGAGAGCATCATCGGTCCTTACGTTTTCAAAAGTGAAACCAGGACTCCGGTGATTGGCAATAATAACTTGACGATATGTTGTTTCAACAAAAGATTGCTATGAGGCATTCTGCAAATGAGAACTCAACGTTCACCAGTTACTTGGCCACAAAGATCGTGCGTTTTAACGCTACTCAGTTACCACTTGTAAAGCTAAACGATTTGGTACATGTTGATGAAGTTAAACATTTTCGAAAGAGTTACCCAATATTTGACCGATAGGATGCTCTTCGTCTGACGGAATGAAACTGGAATTTTTAAGAAGACAGGCTTTGGCCAAAATTCGAACGAAAAATATATGATTTTGTACAAATAGACCGACGATATGGCGCTATCGTCTTTATGGATGATACTAGTCTTAGGCTTAAGTCATTGAGGTGAATTTCCACACCAAACCAAAATATGAGTTCCAATGGCAATGGACTTAATTGTGAAAATGAAGTGTAATGTATTAAGAACTGCAATCGAACAGCAATCGAGCTGTATTTAGAGCCTGTATTCGAAGCCCTGGAACGTGAGGCCCCTTTGTATGATTTTGAAAAGTTAAAATAACTAAATCTTGTCCGCATCCTGTGTATGTAACAATTTACTTTGTAAATTTGTAGGACTCATACTATTTATAATGCTGCCTGCTACCCGGAGGTTTAAAAAGGCGACAGCATTCTTCTTTTCTTTAGTCTTAATAGGCTCATATGCTTTTGGCTATAAGTAAGACTGAAAATTATTCTGCGGATCGCTTCTTATGTGAGTTTTAGGCTTACTATATATCGAGCTCGAGCTAATAAAAGTTATTATACTCCACACTGATTTTGTAGGCGCTTAATTACCATTATTACTCCACGAAATACTTAGCAATTGGTTTTAAGAAAATATAGAGACATATGAGTTACCATTAGCCTGTGAAACACTCGTCTAAATTTTTCATAAGCCAAGATTAAAATAAAACTTAATACCTTTGAATTTGTCTGAATTGTTGTTATGTGGTAGTCGTTGTTCTCGAAATTTGCAGCCCATCATTTAGATTTTAGATTCCAAAATACACATGTCATTGTCAGTCAGAGGAAATAATGATGTGGTTGTATTGTCAACTTGAGAAGGTTCCAGTAGCTACTCACACATGAATTCAACTGACTCCCCTGTCTTCAACTGCCGATACATACATATTTAGTTGGCCATTTAAATGACAGTTTTCGGCGCGTACCCAGTTACATTGCTTATATGGGTAATTCCTATTATTCCTATTACAATTCTTCATGTTTCCATTTCTTGTAGCCCATAGGAATGACACAATTTAAAAGAGTCATACGTCAATGCATAATGAATAACATATCTAACCGCAAACTATAGTTTGGACATCAAATGTGTTTGTCTGTAGAGTATGTTTCCAAAGAAGATACATGAATACATAAATTAACATCCAAAAGAAGTTGTCCATTACAAAAATAGCAAACCCAACATCATAATTAGGAATAAGAAACGGCTATTCAGATTAAGGAGTCTTAAATTGTTGATGTGTTGCGAATATTAAAATTGCTAGAGGTATCTTAGTGCTTATTGGGATGACCTCATCAATTTACCTAAGAATACATGTACCTAAGATTGAAATACGTTACCAACCATGCGTCATGTCCTCTGTAATTTCGAAAACCGAATAGATGACTAAATTTGCGAATTCCCCTTCGCCTTAGAGCTTAGTAATAACAAAATTAAAGTCGAGAGAAATCTGCCGGAAACTGACAAACTGAAGAATTCCCTGCACGCATCTTGGTCCAAAGTCTAGCTCTTCCTCGACACTCTCTACTTGCTGCTCATTACAGCATTTTAATGACCAACTTTTAAAAATAAAACACTTAACTCTGCGGATCGTCGAACGCAATGAAAACCAAAAATAAACTTGTCACTGGAAGCAGATTTCCGAAAATTTCGAGTAGTACTCGTATTTCTTTCAAAAAGATTCCTAAAAACTTACGAGTACACTAAGATGCAACAACTATATCCTTCGTGTTAGTGTTTCTATTTTAAAGAATTTCCAACGATGGCGCCTGACATTTGAAACGAATCATTAATTTCTAATTTTATTTCCATGCAGAAATATCTAGTGAATATACGAGTAGTACATGGATTCAGAAGTGACCAACGATCGTATTTTTACTCCGCCAAAGATCTTCCAACGTTTTGGTAAACGTTGTTTATGAAAATTCTGACATTTCTAGCTATCTGTCTTGAAATTAATTAATACTACTCAGAAAGAACATTCAAATTACTTGCAGGGTCAGTTTGCAATCTGTTTGTTAAGAATCTCCGAAAAATAATTTTAAAAAAAAAGTCTCTTTGAGGTTATGATAGTATAAATTTGCACATTTATCTACATCCGCTCAATTAAGAACGATAAAACAATTTTTTTTTACGAGAATTAAACTAACAGCATACAAGAATCTGATCACGTATGGAGCTGACGTAGAATGCGGTTCACGTAAAATTTAGCAAGCTTAGCATTTCCGAACACTCTATGCATATGTAGGAGTATGTGAATATATTCATGAATATCAGTGTAGGTATGCCATACGAAGACAAGTAGCACGAATTCGTTTAATGTTATGACTTAAGTATCTATTGACAGTTTAGCTAGTTCTACGAATTCTTTCTTATCATTCATCAGTTGTCTTCTTCTAATGATTAACTGTTTCTTCTGTCGTTTTCTGTCTGCTAAAGGTCTTTAATGTTTTAATTCGCTAATGCGATGTAGATAAGACTTAAATAAACAAAACGAGCAGTGAACGAAACAATTACTGAATGCTACAATATGTACGTAATATACATACACTAAAGGTTAAGACACAAAACATTTCTTCTCCTACAGCCGTTAAACATCTTTCTGATGTGCAAAATCAATTCAATATGTCAATAGTTGCACGTGTTCACGTCAATAGAATTCCAAACGAAAATACCAATTGACAGGATCAAAGAAAAAAAGTATTCGAACAGTACCAAAATGAAACGATTCAGCTAAACATTCGTTTGACATAAGCTGCCAACTGTCATTAAACGAATATGTTACTCATCCTCTTTTTCAGTAAAACTATTTGAAACTCGATTTAAGGAATGGATTATTTAAAAAAAAATAAAAATGATATTGTACAGCTACCAGTGATCCATTGGCGAAAAACATACATATACCTTAAAAAAATGAACACTGGGGCGTGTTTATTTGACATGCTTTTCAAGTTGGTTTTAGTTCTCTTTCACTTACATCGTATCTTGCTGCGTGATCCTTCAGGATTTGACTCAAAGACTCTTTTAGCCGTAGCTGTGCTGTTGATTCTTATACGCATGACTAAAACTTCGTCATTTACAGCCCAAAGCTTTTACAGGTTGTGCCTGAATCTTCGCGTGTATTTAAATGGGACAGAGAAGCGAGCACCAACTTTCATTCGAAACAGTCATGGTGCAAACAGCAGCGCAATAGGATAATTTTTTTTTTGCGTGGGAAGGTGGAAATCTTGCATAGGCACCAATGGTCCGACGTCCATTGGTAGTATCAGATTCTTACTGACTAAAACCACCTCCCGGGAAATCTTTCCGTTTATTCCCCCGCGGAACTACCACTTAGTATTATTTCGCGAGGGACGGATTTGAGTTTTTTGCTTCGTCACGGGGTGCTTAGCGAACTCGAGTTCCGTTGCTGTTTTAAATTCCTTAGATCGCACATTATTCGTACTGCTGCATGGTTCACAGCAGCCCAAAGATCTTCAGATTTCAACATATATTGAACCATGTTTTCCGGTGTTGGCCGTTCACCAAATTCTTCACACAGTATAGCTCTTTCGTTTGCATAACGCGCATATTCGAAGAAAACGTGCTCCACGTTCTCTACCGCGTTTACGCAGCGAGGACAGGGTGGACTTGAATCTCGGTTTCGCTTGAATAGATATTCCCGGAACCAACCGTGACCCGTCAAGAACTGTGTAAAATAGTAATTCAGTTCGCCGTGTTTTCGTTTTACCCAACTTTCAATCCTTGAATTAGTCGGTACGTCATCTCCCTTTTTGGGACTCGTTCCATTATTGTTGCCACGCTTCTATTCTTATGGATGGCCCGATTTACACGCGATTTTCATAATCGTCTATCTTCTAAAGCTAGGATATCGATTGGTACCATAGAAGATAATACCAATATCGCGTCGATACCGTTTGAAATGCACTGCTAACGCGCAGTGCAAGGTGATGCATGATATTAAGCTGAGCATCAATCATCACTCCAGGGTATTTTATTAATGGGCTAGAAATAATTGTGTGCCCTCCGACTTTTATAGTTATCGTCTCTAGCACCCTTCTACTCGTAATGCGAACGGATTCCGTTTTATGTTCCGCGAGGTCTAAACTCATATCGCGTAGCCAGTTTTTTATCAGTGCTATTGTTTCGTTGCAATATAATTCGATTTCTTCAAGTCGTTTCACAACGACTACAACAGCAATATCGTCCGCGAAACCTATAATGGCGGCTTCCCTGGGGACTGGGAGTCGTAGAATGTCGTCATCATCACGACATCACGTTCCACAGTAAGGGGAACGCAATAGGGTAGGAACAGGATGATGTTTTGAATAAAGCTGATTTTACGAGAGAGGGCTCTATTACTGAGCTAAACAACAAAGTGATTGACAAGATTAATTCTGAGTCGGATTTCCATGCCTATAGCATAATTGCGGGGACTCGGTTCTTTCTATGAAAAAGTTACAAAAGTCACCATTTTCTAGAACCCTTCTCTTCGTCGAAAGTCTCAGCTTCACAAAGATATCAATTCGGACAGAAGTGCCCAAACCCTTAAACGAAGAAGAAAGAAATGTCTCTTTTGTGCCATTAGGATGCGATGGAACTCCTGGGGATGGGTAAGGTTTGAAGTTGGTTCCTATTTTGAAAAATAAGAACAAACGGGATTCTGCCACTATTAGCGACATACAACTTCCCGGAAAATTCTTAACAGAGATAGTTGGAGGGCTCTCCACGACTATTCGGGCCAAAATTGACTACTAACCACTGAGGTAGAGCGCTTTAATGGAAGCTCCAAAGTTTTGTACACGGGATTTGCAGTTCGTTCAAATTAATATTTTGTTCAAATTTAAAATCACACTTTACTCCCCGACGGACATCGTCAAGGGTGTCATTTATGACCTCTACTTCTCAGTGTATGTACAAAAATGATTTTTGACGCAGCGCAGATTCATTTTCAAACTAAAGGGCTTGAAAAACAGGCAACAGAAGAATTTGTACAGCGAGCAGCTTTCGGGTGAATGTGGATTATTTTAAAGTCCTAGACCCATATTACCTATAGTGCTTAGAGTAAAACAGCTGCGGCCTGTTCTTAGTTATTTAAATATTAGCTTTCCATGACGAACGTAGCCGTAACTTTTTCATTTTGTTGCCAACACTAAAATCGGAGCGAATACCAGGCTAAAATAACCTTTTTTTTAAGGAATACTATCAACTTTCTTGACCTCTGATCCAGCAAATAGCTTTCAAATTCTGGATCACCCGGTGAGGTCTATATGACAATGTGAAGGAGGGCATATATCGTCAGGGTTGTGAAGGTATTTCATGGCAAATGTCTACTGGGTTTAGGTGGTGTCTTAAAACAAATATGAAAAAAATAATTACTTTAAAAGACGTGGTCCTAAAATGCATCCCTCTGGTACTTCATTTGGCACTCTAAAGGCATACCATATGCTGTTGGGTAGAATACTAAATTTTGCATCTAAATTTGTAACCTAAGCACTGATTTTGTTAGGAACACCCTTTGCACTTAAGAGTCTACATATGAATTCTCGATTTGCGCTTGACTTTTTTATTAGACGGTTCAATACAGGAAGATTTAGAGCGAGAGCCAGCTTGATGAGCCTCTCCAATTTTAGCGCAGTTTAAAAATTTTCCGTGCACCAGGACAATGTCAAATGAATATAACCTTGTTTCTCCTTATAATTTGAATGGTGGTTGCAATCCCTATGTTGCTAGGAGACTATTACGTACTTGCTTCGAATCGCTATCTCATGTTCGCGACCTTCGTGTTGCCTTCCACATTGTTTATCTTCATCGCAAAGTGTCTCTTTATCTCCTAACCTATTTTTTGTCCGAGTTGCAATTCGAACTTTGGGTTAAATGCACTTCGTGATCCCGTCTTATAAATTAACTGTTTCTGTGAACAGTGGTTTCTCCGCATCTTACCTATATATATATATTCTCCGCTGTTCTCTGGCTAAAAAATCATTTTTCACAAATTTCGGACGACCGTCAGTTGTAGAATCAGATCCCCTGATTGGTTTTGACTACTTTCTTGACACATTTCCGATCCAATACAATGTAAAATCGTTCTCCTTCTGCCAAAAGATGATCACGGTTCATTCTGACATCGGCATCCGTCTGCTTCGGGTATTTAAAAGGAAACTTCGAAATTGCGTCAACTTATCGCAATTTTGTTTTGTTATGCATCCAAAGTGGAAATCTGGAATCCGTTTGCCTATTTCCGTTTTTCTTCACCATCAACAGTGGGTTCGTGCCACTTCAGACTTGTTTTTGCTTATTACATCTTTTATTCTTCCACGGTACGCAATTAACCCTGAAGCAGAAACATCGATCTGAATGACTAGAACCAGATCTAGCAGTCCTTAATGATTTTTTGGCAACATACGCAAAAAAAAAACGTATATTAAACCACTAGGCTTGTGCCCGGCACCACTTGGTAAATTATTCTACTGCTGTATGATTATTGAGAGAGTCTTTCCCGTTACGAAACGCAAATCTATTAGAATGTTTCTTGGAAAAGTAGCCCACTCATTCATTTATCTTAATCGTAAGCAATCGACTTGACACAAACACTAAGTTCAAAACGAGGTTGTGCAATTGAAACTCAATTACTCATCAACAAAGTGTTAATAAAACTTCAGTCCTTGGCCACTCCTCCAACATTCAATAAGTTAAATTCCCTTCAGTTGAAATTACGTAGTTCCATCGGCCTAAAACATTCTGATCACACACAGTTCGAAGTGACCAATTTCTATGCTTGAAACACGTTCTTCTTTTACGATTCAAGTTGGTCGTTAAACGTTACCTTGCCCATGACAATGGGGTTGCTTGGATGCGAGTATGTGTATTCCCAATTTATTTCCTCACCAACGTTTGAACCACTCATTCTATAACTTAAAATTCAAATTTAGCTTGGTTTTTACCTTTAACATAAGTAACACTAGAAGACCCATCTCGCATATTTATAAGAGACTGCAATGAATCAAATCTTAAATTACTATCTTTGATATTATCGTGCATGATATGCAATCATTATCGTGCCGTTCAACTTGAAACATTTCAACTTTCTTTTACAAATGTCGACTTAAGTTCCAAGAATATCTTGAACGGCCATCTAAAGTATCTCAATTGATCTACTTTCCTTTCAAAACTAAAAGGTGTTGAATCTACGAGAGACATTCTAAGCCGTGTGAACTCTTAATGTTTCGCTTTACACTTGCTCACATATATCTGAATGTGAAGCTTCCATAAAATACGATCACGATCGCAATCACGATCAGTTTAGCTTCAGCATTGCCCACATCATGAATTATTTATAAAGCCTCCATCAACCAGATGTAAAGATCATAAAACTAGATAGGATCCATCTGCGAGAAAGATATGCCACTTGGACAAATATTTGCCTGACAAATATTTAGCTTTTGGTACTTGTAAGCTATCGGCACAGTCACTGAACTGTTCCACTCAAAACGTAAATATTTACCCGAGATACGCGTACTATACTACCATGTACAGATACCCTTTTACGAGTATTGTTCTTTAGAATCTTTTGATTCACTCATGTTAATGTCAGGGCTTAGTCTTAGCGCCAGATTCTTTGTCATCCATTTGGTGATGGGAAGACTCATTCCTCTTGTGATCACAATGAACTTGATCGATTTTCAAGTTCAGAGTTTCGGAAAAATCACCCAGAAACCACTGTCACATGGCAGGGCTATCTAAGGCATGTGAATCATTTCACTCGAATACACACTACATATAGTTGCGCGCGCGTTTTCATCCCCAAAGATATTAAGTATTCCCATAGATGAAAACCAACAATTTCCCAGCATCTATGCCATAAGATACTCGTAGAAGCTCGTATCACAACATACAATATCGTATTCGTCTGGAGCTTTAATTAGTGACAACGTGACATCATTTGTTAAATTGGTTCACAAATATTTTCTCTGTAATTTATGGGTCGAGATCATCATCGCAGTCAGTGTGATGGTGCCTACATTGGCCAAGCTTCACATGAATGTAACGCACAGCATTTTATGATTTATTCTGACAAGGCAACTATGTTGTGTGTGGATATCGCTTGGGATGATCAACATAAATTTCCTATGACAATCTTCTGTCATGTTCCAATTGTTGAAGATACTTTGGGTTATTTATTGAATTTCTGCAAATGGATAGATTACCCTAAGATGGGTAAAGGGAAAGTGCCATCAGGTGGTGATTTATCCCTTTCAAAATTTCAACACATTTTAGACGATCTTTTAGTAGTGGTACAACGAACAATGACAGACAAAGCCCATCGGGAATAGTGTGGGGTATGGTGTTTTAAATAAAAATGTAAATTTTATCTGCTGGGAGTATTAACTGGTATCTTGGGACAAAATGAACATATTACCCGAACTAAAGAGATGCTAACGATGGGCATATCTCAGGGCATTATCCACCCACGCCTCATGGTAGTCTCCATTGGGCTCATCATCGGGTTACATATCGGTAGCTAATGCGCGATCGTAAGAGGTGTTAAAACACCTACGCAGGGCTATAGATCGCTTAAGTGTCAGAATGGAAATGGTAAAGGGTTTCAAGCGCATCTCAAACCTTTGATGATGTCAACATTGATTAGGTTGACAAGATGACAGAAGGTGGTATTATATAGTATGTTATTATAGGACTACAGACTTTGAAATTGTACATTTCTAATGGGAAGCCGAGATTAGGTTACGGATCCGTATCCGTATCTTACGCAGCGCCTATGAGTACAGGACGCCAAGTCATTCACTTTAGTTCCCTCCAGATTTTTTTTAGTGCTATCCTGTTGTATTGACGCACTGTCTCTCAAATTTTGTACCAAAATTCTACTACATAAAGAATTAAGTAATGAAAGCGCGTTTGTATTGTAAGAAATCACGGCTCGACAGCCACTTTCGTCTACATAGCAGGATTTATACGACTTAAGACGACTCGTCTTCGAATGTTCACTTGGTTTTGATTTTGCAAATATATCGCCTTATCCAATTGTCGGAGACTAACATCGTTAATCGTGACTATCCCACTGCTTTTGTACCAACTTTACAAGTGTACGCGAGCAGGATGGCTTTCTTGTTTTTTAAAATATTTTGCGAAATATGTCGGTATCTCAAACACCAATTGATATGCTACCGAATGACGCGTAAAAATACAAATAAAAAAATAAAAATAAAATCTAGTTGTTGACTTATGATTATTGTAGTGCTTAGTTACTAACTTAGATGGCGTCACCACTTGGTCGTAAGTTACAAAAGTCTTCATATCTTTACCAACATTTGGGCACCCCAAAGTGGTTGAGGATCATCTTAACTGTGCGCTCTACCTAAGGCAAATTCTTCCTCTAATGCAATGTTTTTAGTCTGGAATTGTAGCAACTTTTGCCCGGGGTAGTGATATCCATTCACTTTATATTTGGAACGAACTATTGGGAACAGATCCGTGTCCTCCTCCTGCAAAACCTTTCAAAGCATAGAGATGCACAAATCACTCAAAAACCTTTGTCCAACATGAGCAAGTTGAAGGAAATTGAAATAAACTTGATCGATTCATGAAAGCTTGTTGCGATTGCAACCATTCTAGGCTTAATCTTCTGACAGAATTTTGCCATTATTGTGGCATCTGCGACTACAACTATGTTTCTTTCTGTCGGAACAGAGTATTCAGAAGGCTTAGACTTAGAAACTCACCTCTGAATCTTGCCTAGCAAACACCAGTGATTGCATTAATTTCACTGTGACCTGAAACCCAAATAACTTTCAATGAATCAATTCCGCTACCCAAATTCAGAAAAGCCTGAATCTCTAACTAGCTTAGGCGTAGTGAGATTGTTTATTTAGACCTTTAACACATCGTGATTGTCGCTAAGATATTGTACATTGGGATTATGACTGCAAATCGGCGGTTGGAAGACATTAGACAGACAATGTTTCTAATGATATCAAACGTTGCCTCGCTACAAGAAGACATCAACGCCACATTCCAGATTTTATCAAAAATTATCGCCCCAATCAAGCTTCGCAGAAACAAGATTTCTGGTGACAGAAGGTGCATACTACCTTGTTCAAAAAGTTTTGATCAAAAGGAATTTATTCGGAAAATTAAAAATACAAGCTTCTTCATCTAAATCTACATTTTCCCCTTTAAAGTAATCCCCATCGACTGCAACACACTTATGCCAGCGCTTGATCCAATCCTCCTCCTTTTAAATTCGATTTCCGGTATGTCCGATTTTTCCATTACTTCCTCTCCTGCTGAAACGCGTTCCCCGGAGTGGTTTTATACTCGATTGAACAGAAAGGAATAACAGGGAGCCAAATCAGAAATATTGGATCGGATTCAGCCTCGCAAATCATCTCTTTTGCGACGTCAATACGGTCTCTTTTTGGCATGAAATTGAGGTCTTCTGGCATCAATTTTACTGCTACACGACGGAAACCCAAATCATTACACAAAATGTCTTGGACGGATCCATAGGCAATGTTCAAGTCCTCCGCTATCTCTCTGATGGTTAATTTGCGATTATTGACCAACATTTCTTTTACTTCATCAATGTTTTCGATGTCGATGGTCTGCCACTGCGTTCATCATCTTCGATTGACACACGAGCACTTTTGAACCGCTCGTGCCACTGGTAAACGACCGTTTTCTTTAGAGAATCGTTGTCGAAACACTTTTCCAACATTTCCAACGTCGCGCATCATTAAATCCGTTTTTTACGAAAAAATTTGATACAAGTTCGTTGTTGCAAATTGTAAAAAATCGCCAAAACACACAGAGATAGATGTACTCTTGGCTACGTAACTTTTGCAAATGTCAAGCTATGACGCTAAGATTTAGAGAGAATATCAATAATAACCAACTTAACAAAAAGACAGAACTCAAATCGGAACAATAGGAGCGCCACACGGTGGTTATTTCGGGGTCAGGGTAGTATTTTACATCAAAATCAAAAGGCAGTCGCTTCACAGATTTATCTCCATTGCAGGTTGCCCTACACAGGAGATGGCTTTAAAATTTTGATCTACGAGGGCGGGTCAATAAGTCCGTGACTTTTGGATTAAAACACAGATTTTTTGATAAAAAAATAATTTTATTTTTCAACGTAGTCTCCCTTGAGCTCTATACACTTTGTCCAACGCTTCTCCAATTTTTTTATCCCTTCCAAGAAAAATGATTTGTCGAGGTCCTCAAAATAGGCCTTTGTTTGCGAGATGACTTCATCATTGTAGTCAAATCTTTTTCCACCAAGCCATTTCTTCAGGTTTGGGAACAAGAAGTAGTCGCTCGGAGCCAGATCTGGAGAATAGGGTGGATGAGGGAGCAATTCATAGCCCAATTCATGGATTTTTGCCATGGCAACTGCACATGTGTGCACCCTTGCATTATCTTGGTGGAAAAGAACTTTTTTCTTGGCCAAATGAGGTCGTTTTTTTTTCAAATCGTTATTGAATCGGTCCAATAAGTTGGCATAATATTCCCCATTGATTGTTCTTCCCTTTTGAAGGTAGTCAATGTGGATTATCCCGCGTGCATCCCAAAAAACAGTCGCCATAACTTTATTGGCTGACAAACCCACCTTGGCCTTCTTTGGCGCCGATTCACCCTTAGAAACCCACTGTTTTGACTGTTGTTTGTTCTCTGGTGTGTTGTGATGGATCCATGTTTCGTCCACGTTTACAAAACGGCGCAAAAGCTCCTCCATATTGCGATTAAACAACGCCAAACCTTCCTGTGAAGTTGTTACACGATTGCGTTTGTGGTCGACTGTGAGCAAACGCGGCACCCATCTTGCGGAAAGCTTTCTCATGCCCAAGTGATCATTCAAAATTGAAACCACTGAGCCATGCGGGATCCCTACGGCTTCCACAATCTCTCGCACTTTCAATCTTCGGTCGGCCAACACCATATCGTGAATTTTTTCGATTGTTTCGGGTGTAGAGACCTCAACTGGGCGTCCAGGACGTTCGGCATCTTCAGTGCTTGTACGGCCACAACGAAATTCAGTAAACCACTTTTTTACCATTGAAATCGATGGTGCAGAGTCCCCATAGTATTTATCAAGCTTAGCCTTGGTCATAGTTTTTTTTTGCAAGAAATAATGCTTAATAAGCACACGAAATTCACTTTTTTCCATTTTCTCCTCAAATTAGTGAGTAGTCTGATAAAAATAGCTGTCAAACACAAACTAACTGACGCAGCAAGTTTAAATTTTGACAGGAGTCAACTGACAGATGCCTGTTGACAGGAGCAGTGTTGCTGTTTCAGTAAAGAGGTCAGAAATTCAAAAAGTCACGGACTTATTGACCCGCCCTCGTATGATACGAGTGTGAATATCGAAGGAAAGAAAGAATTTAAAAGTGGGTGTGGAGCAAAGAAAGGCATCCCATGGAAAGCCAAATGCTGATCGATCGAATACTCTAGTGCCAGCTAAACAAACCAGGAACATCTGTTTCGAAATGATTGGCAGAAGCCACTTTTCTAGCTTACAGGAATAGGCACCGATTTCAGACCTTAAGTGGATCTACCCATTTGTTTCAGGAATTTTCAAGAGACCTTTGTATCGGTGTTGTTCTTATCATTAGGTCGGTTATATAGGAAGTTCATAAATGGATTTTGCTTCTCGCGGATAAAGAGGGAAAGTATAATAGGTAAGGGTGGGCCATCTGTTGGATTATTTTTGAAAAAATTGTGAAAAATAAACGCTGTTCAATATTTTCAACGATTGTTACTTTATCGAAAGGAGTAAACCTTCCGAATAATTTTGAAATGTTAGATCATTCAAATGACTGCTGATCATGACAGTTGACAGTAGGCTATCGTGTCGACACAAATTTTCAATACAATTTCCATTGTTTCGGCCCCATTTCACGAATAGGTTTACCAAATATAAGTCTTGAGTGCCTGAATCGTTTCTGGATATTACGCATAGTATTGATCTTTAAGGGCGCTGAACAAAGAGCAATTCAACGACGTCAAATTACATCAATACCCCCAGCTCGTCTGATTACACTGGAACCATAGCTCGCTCAAGTTCAAATCCTCAATTTCTGACATTTAAAAATAGGTTATCATGAGATAGGGCTCTCCGTTGACTTTAACGCTTCTTCTATTGTCGTGTTGGAAGGAAACTGGACCAATAATACCAGTAACGACACCAAACAGTAACTCGTTCAGGATGGATCCTCTATGACCATAGGTACATGTGGACGTTTTGAGCAAAATTTTCGTCAATTTCCAGCTGCTCTAAAGCCCAAACAGAGAAGCTATACCAATTGCTTCAATCTCTAAGTAAATTGGACTTTGTGCTCAAATAATGCGAGATTTTCATGCAGAATTTCCCTTAGGCTTGTGCGACTGATATTCAGTCGTTGAGATCTTTGGCGCGTTTAGGCGATCAACGCTGATCAAGCGTAAATCGATCGTACACATAATATGGCCAACTCCTTATTAAAATTTGTTTTCTTCTCCTCTGCAATAGCTGCGTACTTTGGCCCTACCATGGACTTCAGCTACAGTGCCAATATTAGTGACTCGAATCACGCTATCTTAGGTCCAGTATACCGGGAGTATATTTCTATCTACCAGAACGTCACCAATTTGCTATCACCTTCATTGATTAGAGAACAGCCAGTTGACCTTGGCTCATGAACAAATCATGGATTTGTTTTTGGTTTGCCGCAGCAAAGTAAAAAGTCTTATTGCAAAGCCGAAGAAGTGGTCATCTACTCATCCAGACTTTATTCGAAACTATCCGATCGAATGTGTTCCCTTCACCCTCCTCGGCGTTCTTTCAATTTTCGTAAAAAGTCTGACATTCTTTGTATCCGTATTTTCACTCATAAGCGGCATCCATAATTAATCCATTTGGTTTGGTCGGGGCACCGGCATGAGTTGGAAAAATAAATGAAACTGATGGCCGTTCATTTACTGGGAAAAGTTTGTCGTGTATTTTTGTCTCTTGTGACCTCGAATTCAGAAAAAATAATTCATGTAAGCTGTAGAAGATAACAAAGAATGAGTTTTTGTATCAGTTCTGTTTTGTCACTTACATCTGCCGTAATGCGACAATGTTTCATGAGGTCGTGTACAGCGACAACTTTCTTTAAAGCAATATACATTCCAGGTGCATATCTCTCAACCGTTGGTCGAAAATTGTCGTAACAAATCACTGTCTTTATCTGAAGCATTTTTAAGTTTGATACATAACCTTCTTGACAAGGTGTTTTGTGACAAACTGGTCCGTTTACCCCAGGCTTTGGGCTTATCTTACTGCTTCCTCTATAGTGTTGTCCGTATATGAGTTTTTGTAGCCGGATTGAGAAATATCTTTATCAGTTTTGCGCATTCTTAAGATGTTGACAATGTAGACTCTCAAACGAGGGAATATTTCAATACAATTTCGTCATCACCAAGCCTCTTTAGCTAGTATGATCTTTAGTTAGCTACATCGAGTGCTGCACTTCAAGTTGATTGATATCCTGAGATCCCCTCCAATACTTTTTAGGCTGGAGCTGTGGCCTAGTTATCTTAGTCGTTGGATCCTTAGACGAGATGATGAGAGTTTTTATGAAGTTTGTTTGTCCTCTCGAAAAAGGGTCCTGTCATTTAGTTTCAATCGATTTACAATGATAAGCCTGCGTTTGATTACTGTTGCTTGGAATCGGTTCGCCAGGAAGATGAGGCCTTAACAAAGCTACAATTTTTAATAGAGTGGTGAGGTTCTTGCCAAATCGTCGGTAGTGTGCGCCCTTTTCAGATAACACATTGCACTTTGTATTGCCTTCGTTTCATATACGGACTTAGAAAATACTTTGGCCAGTTATTTTTAATTTAATCTTTCAATAGCGGTGTTGAAAAAGAGTCACATGACAGCGCGTTGCCTTGCCTAAAATTTTTTTTGACTTTGAGGGTCTCAGTTAATTCAATACCGTGACAACTCTCTACAGTCATCCTACACAATCGTAGGATGACCCCGTTGTCATATGTCATATATGCCACAGTGTGAATATCTGATTTATGGTGGAGTTCTCTGGCCTAAATTTGTACCGGTATGGAACACTCTGATTGATTTGAGACGTTCACAATATGTGGCTCATTTCGTCATCCTCTGCTATCAGATATCCATGTTGATTCTGAAATGCTTCCATAAATCTATTTAATTTCTTGATCGCTCTTTTCTTATGTAATTTCTTTTTTTTTCTGATCAGCCTGTATGGCCTCCTGTCCCTGCCTACATTAATCATCAAACCTACTATACTTAAAAAACAGAAGCAGCATACATGATGTGTCGTTTGCCACATTCCCATTGCTTTTCTGTGTATGAGGGCCACGATTTTGAGCGAGCAACAAAGTATTGATCCGAGTCAATGTTGGCCTCTTCGAAAGTTCAAACATCGTAATCCGGAGGATCGTTTCGAATAATCAGGAAATAACCAATCCTGTACTGGTTACTAAAAGGTTAGGACCAGTTTACTAGTTTAAAGACAGCCTCCTTACGAGGCCTTGCATTAAGATTTGTAAGATCTGCTAGCAAACTTTTGCTGTAATAGCTGGAGCGCAAGACTTATCCCCTTTCTTTTTAACAGTCGCCGTAGTTTTTCTACCGCTTTTTACACGACTTCACGTGGTTTACTTAAGGTCGTAACATTCCATGCGCGAAGCTGAATTTCATTGCCATTATGTCTGCCTGGTTGGTTGTTTTTAAAATGTTTTCTGTTTTGAACGGCGAAGAAGAGATTGTTTTCACGCGCAACCTCCAAACTGAAATCTCAGGTCCTTATGAAACGCCTGCAGGAAGGGTCCATCCAACCAGTTTGCCATTTCTAATCCAGGATTCTTGTGCAACCATGGAGCTCCTTTAAAACCTGCTGCTCTTAACCTCCAATAAAAGCAGATAGTACAGTAAGACCTTCATTGTTTTGTCATCGTTCCTCACTTTTTGAAGACAGCATGTATTTCCGTATATCTCATGTCCATTTTCTAACAGAAAACAGACCCTATATGTCAAACAGTGAAAAGGAGGAGGTTGATCTTAAGTTTTGGATGGTTTTAAACAACAGAATGGGATTTTTTTTTTATCATACACAATTTTACTTTCGAAAAAGTAAACCAATTCCATTTTCACTTCCGATAGCAACGAACTTCTTTGCTTTCGACCCGCGGATTACTGAACCCATCTATCAGTTATCGCTTAAAAATCTCCATGCCCGTCATTCTCAAAATGATCTCTTCAAATCCTTCTCCAAATATTTAGACATCAATCGCTTTCCGCATTGAATACCTGCCGAAGGCTATATTCCACATGGTCCTGATGACCGTAAATTTTCGCCAATTTTAAAGAAAACTCTCAATGTTTGCCTGTAAACAATACATTGCATCATTTCTCATCTAGGTAATCTGGAAAACAAGCATTTCTCCTTTGTGAGTTGATTACAAAACAATTTAATAGCAGAAAAACTGAAAATTAAAAATGCAGCTGTGTTATAGCCCATCACCATATATTACTCATTTGCCATAAACATTAGTCCACAAGCACTTGTATCCGTACTCGTTCGTTTGGTTTTGTTTCATTAATTCTGCTTAGTGCGCCAATATAACCGCCTCCTAGCGAACCGACCACCGCGGTCAATTATACTCGTACACTGTACCAAGATTGTATTACGGATTCGATCGTAAATATTTAAAAATTTATAAATTCACCGGAAAAATAGATACATGAAGGCGTATACGTCATGTCGTTTTCTAAATTATTTCGTTTGAAATAAAAACACCCCACCACCCCCCAAAATTGACATGAACAAACACAGCATTATCGAGTATCCAAAGTTGGCGCCTTTATTTGAACATGCCAGTCTAACCATGTTAATATTTTCTTTACTTCAATCATGAATACCACACTATTGTGAACAGGCCCATGCCGAATTCCAAATCGTTCTAACCGGGCGTCGTCGACAATCGAGACTAGAGTTGCGCGCATTCAACGCGCTTGTTTGTCAAATGAACAAGCTCCAGTGAATGTACAAGCACGACGAGTACTACATGTCAACTTGTCACTCGGACAGATTATTTGTAATTAAATCAATGAATCTGACGGATTCCGGCACGATTCTGAAAAAGCGTGAACTATTGATACGAATTGTGTTTAACGCTTAATTCACTTGAATGCTCGCCTCACTGATAGTTTGGTTGCCTGAGTCGGCAATGTGGCAATGACTGACTAATCTGTGGGGACTTTCTATTTCAAAAATTTCGTGATTGTCGATTGATTGAGATTTTTATTAATCGTCATGATAAATTAGTTGAAATTGCAATTGCGATTGTGTCGATGTGTTTTGAATTTTTCTCGCATTCTTGTAGCCTGAGACTTTAATCCAATGGCGTGTTTGGAGTCATAGAGTCATCAATTGGTGTTCAATTGAATTGGTCAGATTCTCGAATTGATTTCGACATCAATGATTAATCTCGATTAAAACGATGTGATAATTGCTAAGGGGTTTTTTTCCATCTCGTGCTGATTTCCAGTGACTTGCCTGTTTGTAGAATTGCGAAAGTGCAATGAACGTGTTCATGTTGAAGGTATCGAATGGATTGGACGTTTGGAAAAATTTTCCCAGCTAAGTGGAATTGCTCTGTTGTCAATTTGTTGATTTCTACGAGCTGTCATTCAAAATGACATAAGAACTTGCTTCATCTTATTGTTCATATCCGGTTCTTACCGAAGTGATTAAAATTCTTCATTAGTTGACTCACAAGCCTCTAATGCTACTGGCTTAGGTTCGGCATTGTCTGACATGTTCAAGAGAGATAAAGCGATTAAGAATCTGGTTCCTTCAGGTTGATTGATTGAACAAAGGAAGGGTGCGTTTATGTTACATTTCGCTAATGACAATTCTAAGTCTGATTGCAGGTGACAATAAAGCATTCCATACATTAGCAAGCAAAATGTGTGCAAAAGTGATAATGAAATATGTATGAATTGACTTATGTCGCTTTGGATGAAAAGTAGTAGCATAAACGACAGCAATATTGTCATCATTGCTTTGACAGTTGAAGCAAAGCTACGATGAATAATGGAGCACTTGCATAGCATCTGGAGTACTCTTCTGGGCTTGTGAAAAGTCTATTTAACAGCGATTCTATGACTTTCTTAGCTTATCCTGCATAAAACCAAGGTGCTCGTCATGTTGCGAAATTTCTGATGGCACCTTGATGCAACTAGTCTTCAGAACCTGATTCAGATCGCAAAGGCCTAAACGTGGGATTGAAGAAAGGTGTATCAAAAATCTCATTTACTCGTATTAAGCAACATTATGAACGAATTCAATTATCAAAAATTTAATCTACTTTAGCTATGACTTTTTCCCAACTTTCTTTCAATTGATGGATTTCACGCCCAAACCACTAAGGCCAACTATTCATAAAGCCAATTTTTTACTTCTTCGTAAAAATTAAAATGCCGAAATATGTGTTGCATGGATCAAAATAACAAGTAATCAGAAGGGGCCAAGTTTGGTGAATACGGCGGTTGGGATAGAACTTCCTAATTAAATTTTGACTTGGTTTGCAAAATCTGAACATACACGATGCATGTATTTGGGCATATTCTGTTCGATTCAATTTTACTAGTTATTGACGGTAGCGATCTCCAGTAATCGTTTCACCAGGTTCAAGTAGTTTATAGTTCACCATTTCTTTCTGGTTCCATCTCAGAAATACACAGCATAATCTTTTTTCCGTGGATATTGCGTACTGGTTGCCGATGTCTTTTTCCTTAAATTGTTATGGAACCCATTTTCATCTGCTTGAATCTTTTCCAGGGCTTTTGACCGGTCGGATAGAGTTGTTTGGTTAACTTTGAATGATTATGCAAACTGTTCTTGTGTTTGTGTCGAGTCTTCAGTAAATAATGCTCGCAATTCTGCATCTTCGAATTATTTCTCTGATCTTTCACGGTCCTTTTTTATCGAAGTCAAAATCACAACTTTTAAAACAAACAAACCAACATTCACAAGTCCATAACATTGGAGCGTATTCACCATAAGCTTCCATTAACAATCGACGACTTTCAACAGAGGTTTTGCTTTAAAAAAAACATAATGTAATAAATCTACTAACAAATGGTCCCTATCTGGCATTCGACAGTGTCAAGGTGAACAATTTACAATCACAACCTATGACAGCTGGATTTTATTGACAGATGCTAACCCTCCAAAATGCCAAATTTGTTATCAATGACACAAACCATTTTTAATAATTGTAATTGCTAAGCCATCTGTGAAATTGACTATCTAAATCCATAGAAAGTCGCTTGGAATGATCCAACAGATGGTACTGCGATCATATCCATCTTATTCACATAAGCCTGAGCATAGATATCAGAACATTTGAGACATTTAAGCAGTGAATCGGCTAACATGCAGCATAGCAGTGAAGACAAGACGAAGCTTTGCCAATAACCCCCGTTTCCCCCCTCTCTTCTTACAATTTGCAGTTAGCTTCTGCAACCAAATATGTATATCTTCTTATCGCTTGCGCCTTCAATTTTGCCCAGCACTTTTGAACCTCACCCTCACACGATCTTCCGCGGTACGGATGTTGCATTTAAAGCAGGGAATGCATTCATGAAGTCGGTATACACATATGGTCAACCATGCTATCCATGCTTTTCAACATAAAGGAGGTCAGATTGATAAGTCTCAAGCTCTTGGCCATTTCCGATTTTCGCTATAAATGCTACTGTCTATTAAATAAAGTGTTTTTTCAGACGTGCCGTCATATTTCTATACCGCCCAGCTGCACTGCTAGAGATTTCCACATTTCTCTTTTGGCGTTGATATCACCTCAAACCACTTAAACCTATTCCTTAAGGCATTTCTGATTGATTTTTTCAAGGGGCTTCTTGCCTGAGTCTACCGCTTACAATAAATTCGCACCCAAATATTTGCTGCTTCTGTGCTTTGTAGCAGTCTCCAGTCTTTCCAAAGCCGTACAACTCGTTTATGGAGTACTTCAATTCCCAGCAATAACAACCTTCAAACATTCAAAACCAACGTATGTCGCTATTTCTCTTTCTGTGTACTGATTGAAGCTGAAAAGCCAACATTTACCTCGAATATGTTGAAGTGGCTTAAATGTAATATACTCGTACATGAAGTTTGGGATCATGACTGTTGACAGCTCCATTGATTCATACGTGACTGTCGTAATGTACAGATATGCGCTTATTTTTCCAAGCAGATAATCTCCAGACCTATAAACCTGATGACGCATATAGGTTTCGGGTAATCTTATTAAATGTTAGTGAGCCCTAGGCTTAAATTTGGTGTTTAAGGTGAATAGTCATTCAATAACCGATGCGAAGCTAACCGAAACTCGAGTGATTTTCGAGACCAAGTTTGTAAGAGTCCGTTCCTGAGTTTGAACTAATCGTTGTTTCGATTAAAAACAAACCCAAGATCGCCAGCAGCATTGCAAACTTCCGCAAGGTATTGTAATACTCGTACTTGCCATCAAAGACGAGGGTGTTTTTGAAGAAAATTCAAAACTTAAACACATATCAATGCTGTGGATATTTGGAATGTTGCTCTGAAGCTTACTAAAAAAATGTTCTTTGTTCCAAATTTATTGGACACCAACCCCTTTCGCAATCGTCTCCAAAAATACAACTTGCCCTCGGCAATCAACAAAGACCGCCCAAAAATGCCAAAACAAATTATATCACTAGCTCGCTGAGATAATTTATTGCCAAGGTTAAGTTAAAATTTGCGGTCATCCAAAAGCGATTCTTATAAATCATCCAGTTAACACTTCAGCAACCCTCTTCGATGCTTCAAAAGCGAAATTCAGTTCCTGGAAACCACAGAGGATCACCAAAATCAAAGAATACGAAACAATTTCAAAACAAAGCACAAAAAAAACATGCACAAGCTTTGAGGCGCTCTTTATGAAGATCAGTTGGCGTTGCACTTTCGTGATCGGTTCCATGATCAGTTTGTACAGCAGACTCTTATGTCGAATTGTTGTTGTTTTTTTTGATTTGTGGGCGCCCTCGTTCAACGAAGGCCGACCTAAAGTAGCAACGTCCAAGACCTACGAAAATTAACCAGAAAATAAATATTCATCTTCTTCTTCTCTTTTCAGTTTGTACCGAGACATAAACAGTGCATGATCAATTGAAGTACAAGTGGCAAGTAGATTCAGACTCGTAAGTCCGCCGATCAGTTTTACATAGAATGCTGATGCTTGCGTGATTGAAGAAAACCAAGTACTCAGAGCACAACTTAGAGCATTCAAACCAACAAAGCACAAAGGCACCACACTTTACGAATACCAACAACAACACAACAAAAACATTTAGAATATGAATAAGTTATTAACCATAGTCACACTATCGATATGCATCGTGATTGCATCAGCAAGTCACCTTGACGCACGAACCGAAAATCCACCACGATCTCGCAATCACTATCCGATACACCAGCAGCATCATCAGAGCCATCATCATAATCGCAAATTACAATCAGCTGCTCCGACAGGGGCGCACAGTAGGAAGAACACGACAACGACGCTAACGGCTACATCACTAAGCAATGGTAATAGTGGTAATAGTTCACGGACAATAGATGGCGGAGGTGGCTCAACCGGTGGCCGACCGTTAAGATTGAGACAATTGAGTTATGACGACAAACAACAACAATCGCATGTACATCGCAGGACTTTTCATCGAACGGGAAGAAATTTCGAGAATCGACGAGGCAGTGGTGGCGCTTCACCATCGCCATCATATCCCGAATGGCAATCGCGTTTCAACCACAACAATAACAATGTGAGGACTTATAATATTAATAACGGGCATGGCTATGCCGTATCAGTGGGATCATCATCAGCGGGAAAAGATGAAATAATGCGTGACGTGGAACATATTAATGGAGATGACCTAAGCAACGATTGGAATCCAAGGGTAGAACCAGAACTGGTTACATTGCCACCATCAACAACAACACTGATGACAACGACAACGACGACAACAAGTACCACCACCGAGGGGCCATTCGGAACGGGCTACAATGGACGCAAGAATGCCTTCGATGGGCGAATGGATTCGAAAACTTTAGAAAGGTGAGTGGTAGTAACTTTTGTATATTATTTCAAGATGGATGCATGAGAGGAATAAGAGTGAGGAAATAAATTTTGAAGAGGTTTGCATATTGAACAGAGTCTGCTCACAGCACTTGAGAGATACCTGACATTCGGCCATCGATTTGCATAGAGACTGAAAAGACTTTCATTGATGAATCGTATCCTGGTGGGTGGTTATGAATTTTTAAAATATTTCTGAAATCGAGTTATGTGTTCCATGTACTCGTAGCCTTTGGTCACTGGGCTATTTAAGGTTTACATTGTCGAAGCAAATACTCATTGTCTCTTATAAGACTTTACATTGACCCTTTAATCGTCTAAAGTCGTATGGGGGCCAATCTCCAAATTGATGGCGTAAGTCTATCTTCAAAGGCTCGTATCGTGGACAATAACAAGAAGAAAGTTTCTTAGCAGTTTCAGTGTATAATTTGGGATGATCCATAGATCGATCCACGGTACAAGATTTGTTTCTGTCTTTCTGTCATGGGCGAGTTCCATTGCTGTTGCCAGATTACGACACTACGGGTTTCTTCATATTTTCTTTTCTCGTTGCTTATCCGCCCATTTAGCATGGGGTTGCCTTTAAACCCTACCATCTCATCAGCAAGTAGGGATAGCATTGAAGATACAATGAGCATAACATCATGTAGATCAGTTTGAAATGCACAAGCGACTTTAAGTGCTCTTAACAGAAGGATGTATTTGGCTCAGCGCACTTTATAATTAATCTTAGTAACGCTTGCATGAGTATAGAACTCGCAGCTCCGGGATGTGAGAAACTTTTATATCGTTTTATCAGCCTTGAAAGTGCGCCTACAGTTTTGAGTTGTTTTTCGGTCTAAATATTGTTCAAATTTCAGACTACTTTCACCTATATAGGAAACGCTTGAGAAACAATTGCATGTCCTTCAATTCTAGCTGTTATCGTTTCACACAGTTGTCCACTCCTATTACGCATCACTTTAGTATTTTGATCGCGGGTTGCAACCCAGTGCTAATTTCCTATCGACGCTCAGGTGCAATTGTTTCGTTGCCTCTTGCTTTTGCTTCATTGCTTCTTCTTGCATTTTAGCTACAACTTCACCAGTAGACAAAGAGTAGATAATCGATGGTTCAAGCCGGACAAAATTTCATCGTACAATATGTTCCACAATATGGGGCCTAAGACAGAGCGTTATGGTACATCGCCAATAATTCTGTAAGCTTCAAACCCATCGTCAGGGTCATAAAAGAGGATTCATTTCGATAAAAGGCTTATTACCATTTCATGCATACAATCCAATGAAGACGACTCTTTATTCATTCCTACTAATTTTTTTTTTTAAATGTTTTTTTTATTTTATTCAATATAGTCCCCTTTTAGCTTGAAACACTTATTTCAGCGATTTTCCAACTTCTTGATCCCGCCCGAAAATAATTTTCCGGAAAGTCTGCAAAATAATCCTCGTGTGACCTGAATTTTTTATTGATGAATCATCTTTTAAGGTTTGGGAAGAGATAATAGTCCGAGGGAGCCAAATCGGTGGATGCGACAGCAATTGGAGCCGTAAGTCATTGATATTAGCCGTTGCGTGGTTAGTCCACAAAGAGTATGCCATGACAATCCCAGAAAACCGACGCCATAACCTTTCCGACCCATTGAGCCTCTCTCGGCCGCTTCGGAGCACTCGTGCCAGTTTCAGTCCATTGCCGGGCACTCATTCTATCCTCTGGTGTGTAATAGTGGATCCAGTTTTCATCAACAGCTACTAATCGACGCCAAAAGTTCGCCCGATGCCGATTATCAGCAAGTCCAAACACTCTTTGGAAGTGCTCTCGCGTTCGTGTTTTTGGTCAGGAGTGAGCATGCGCGGCACCCAGCGGCAGGATAACTTTTTCATATGCAGAATATTGCCCAAAATATGGCGTGTGCGCTCAGTACTAATCTTTGTGGTATCTGCTAGCTCGCGCACCTTCACCTTCCGGTCAGCCAACACCATTTCATGTAAAGCGGAGGGCCTGCCGCTGCGGATTTGATCGGTAGTGGAGTTGCGGCCACCATGAAACTCTCGAAACGAATATTTGACGGTGTAATCTGACGGAGCATTAGACCCAAAAAAATCGTTTTTGTCCATACTCAACATGATGCCAAACACGTCAACAACAATCAGCTGTCAAAACAAAACTAAAGGCAATATCGCACTGAAATTTGGCATGTCTGCCTAAATATGAACGGACTTCAAAGCATCATAACCTTTATTGCAGTAGCAACGTATTCTGTCGGTCAAGGAGGTTACTTTTCACCCCACCTAATAGTTCACCGAAGTAAACCCTTTCCTCATGTCTAGGGCCATAGTCTAATTCCCCGTATAAGTTTATCGACTGTGGATGATCCGCTTAAGGATTTTTCCGCTGTGCCTCAGGGCTCCATTCTGTCTCCGAATTTTTGAATTTTAAAAGATAGCATACCATACGATACCAAGATACCATTGTCCATTGCATCTCCAGTACTAGTATATTCCTTTGCTAACATGCTTTCTACTATTCATATTCTTTCCCAGAGTCATGTCTTTCTTTTGTACTGAAGAAAGGAAAAGTAAACGTATATTAAGCTGAATAAATTCCATTCTGACTAATTAATAACTTACTAATTGCGAAACCACCAAGCGAATGGAATCCTACTAATATTATAAAGGTGAAAGTGTGTATGGATGTTTGTTACTCTTTCCCACAAAACCGATTGAATGGATTTTAATGAAACCTTACAATAATACAGCTCATACATCAGAATAACATATAGACTATAATTTATAAAGCTATTGAGTAAATTGACCAAAATATAGCAATAAGTGTCACGTAAGTCCGAAAAAATTCCCCCATCTGCGAGTCATTCTGACGAGCGCTGCAAAACCGTAAGAGTTACTCGAATATAATGTATAGTGGAAATGTCTCTTTAAAATAGTTCTACAAAAAAGTCCGCGACAGCATACTTACGTTAGTTTGCTTCAAAGCACATTGCCGAAACTTATCAATAATTTTTTTTTATCACAAATAGAGCCTGAAATGCAGTTTCATCAGTGTTGTTCTGTAGACAGAAGTTCTATAATGTATCGAGTGAGGCTCTTGCTTCCTTTACTGACACCTCTGCAAAAGACTCTGATATATATTCCTCACCTTCATCGTTGCTTATTTCATTTGTATCTATAGCACTTAAAATTTCGCCATCGGTTAGAGAACCCGAGACAGCAACATCTTCATCCACCTGAACAAAGTCATAAAAACTCACACCGCTGATATCATCCAGTGGTGCTATTGCTGCTTCTTCATCTGCCGTAATCATAGCCTGATTTTCCTGATCTTTTTTTATGAAACCGGATTTTTTGAAACAGTGTCAATCAGTTAAAAGTCGTCAGGACCATGATATTTGCAGTTAGCTGATTGTCGAGAGATTCTACAAAGAGAGGTTCTTCAATTTCTTTGCGATAGAACTCTTGAAATTATGGATGATGCCTTGGTCCAATGATTACAATTTAGAAGTGATATTCGACGGAAAGAAGCAGAGCTTTATATTGGATAATGTAGGGGGACTATTGTCGACAGTGCAATTGTCTAAGAAGAGTAGAATTTTCCGCTTTTGTGGTTACATCTCCACGTTAACTGTTAAAAGCCAATCGTTAAAAACTTCTGTGGTCATCTAAGCTTTTTTGTTAGCACGATAAACAGTAGGAAACGATTTCACTCCTTTGAAACATCGCGGCTTCATTGCTTTTCCTATCGCTAAGGTCTTTCATTTTTCCGATCCGTCCATATTTGCTGCTAGTAAAACTGTCAATCTCTTTACTATGTTTTCCCCCATGACATTTTTCATCTTTAAAAGTAAGAGTTTTGTCAGGGAAATATTTGAAAAAGAGGCCGGTTTCATCAGTATTATAAATGTCTCGGACATCATAGTTTTCTATCAAAGTCTTCAACTTGCCATGCCAATCTAAGCAAACTGCATCAGTGACACTTCCACTTTCCCCACAAACTTTTTTGAACACAACTCCATTTCTCTTCTTGAAATTTGTAAGCCATCCTTCAATTTCCGCAAAGTTTTTTATATTTAAAGTTGACGCGAACTGTTTTGCTTTTTCTTTAAATAAATTTCCGCTAATTGACACTTTTTTTCCTCTACACTGTCTAACCCAAATGACCAGGCTTTCTTCCAGGCGAGGAAATTCACCTATAGTAGCTCTTTTCCTCGGTGATTTTAATGCAAAGCTAGGAAGAGAGGGTATCTTTGGTGGAACAATCGGAAAATATACCCTGCACAACACCACCTCCGATAACGGATTCAGGCTAATCGACTTTGCGGCGGGGCGAAACATTGTCATGGCTAGCACGCGATTCCCACATCTCGACATACACAAGGGGACTTGGAGAACTCCTGATCAATCAACAGTCAACCAGATTGATCACATTGCGATCGACGCAAGACACTCCTCCAGTATTATGGATGTCCGTACGTTCCGAGGAGCCAACATCGACTCGGACCATTACCTTGTTGTAGCCAAGGTACGGTTGCGGATATCCCAAACTACGCCAAGACAAACTAATGCTGTGAGAAAATTCGACGTCAGACGGCTACAATCGCAAGAGATCGGCAAGTCCTTTTCCGATCGAGTGTCTTTTAATCTCTTAAGAGGTCCAATGCCGCCAGCATCAAGCATCGAAGACCATTGGAAACACTGCCAAAACGCCATCAGAGATGCCGCTTCTGATGTGCTGGGTTTCACTCGTCCACCACAACGAAACCCCTGGTTCGATGATGAATGCCGGCAAGCACATGCAGCTAAGCAAGATGCATATAACGCGGCGCTGCTTAGAAAGACCAGAGCTGCTCATGAGTCCTATGAGCGGAAGAGGAGAGATCACCGGCTTCTCAGGAGGAAGAAGAAAGAGCATGAGAAGCGCGCGATCGAGGAAATTGAGAGATGCTACTCCAGGAATGAGGTTCGGAAGTTTGACCAAAAGGTAAAAATAACATGCCGCAGAAACAAACCCCGAACCGAAGCCTGTAGAGATGAACAAGGGAACATCGTAGTAGAATCGCAGTCGATGCTGAGGATTTGGAAAGACCATTTCTACAGACTGTATAGCGGCGATTACGGACCAAATACCGCTGTCAGGCAGAATCAACCTTTTAACTTGGACGATGATGACCAATAATTTCGTCCACCCGACCTGGATGAAGTGAAGATAGCCATATCGAAGCTTAAGTCCAACAAAGCTGCTGGAGCGGATGGCATGACTGCCGAGCTCTTCAAAGCGGCAGGCGATGACTTGGTAAAGAACATACACCAACTCATCTGTAAAATATGGTCGGACGAAAGTATGCCCGATGAATGGAACCTCAGCATTGTTTGTCCAATTCTCAAGAAAGGAGACCCTCTGAACTGCGCCAACTACAGAGGCATCAGTCTCCTTAACATCGCATATAAGATCTTATCCGCCGTATTGTGTGAATGCCTGAAGCCGTTCGTCAACAACCTGATAGGTCCATATCAGTGTGGCTTCAGGCCAGGAAAGTTTTTTTTCACACTACGGCAGATCTTGGAGAAGACCCATGAGCTTCAGATCGATAACCACCACCTATTCATCGATTTTAAGGCCGCGTATGACAGCATCTATAGAGACGAGCTATATAGAGCAATGTCTAGTTTTGGCATCCCTGCCAAACTCGTCCGTCTGTGCAGGATGACTATGGAGAATGCACGCTGCTCCATCAAGGTCGGTAAAGATCTCACCGAGACCTTTGATGTCCAGAAAGGATTTAGAGAAGGCGATGCGCTGTCATGCGATTTTTTCAACATCGTAATTGAAAAAATAGTGCAAAACTCACGAGCAAACACAAGAGGCACTATCTTTCAAAAGTCCGTCCAACTACTTGCACACGTCAACGATATTGACATAATCGGAAGAAAGCAGCATGATGTCAGTGGCGCTTTCGCGAGTATTGAGATGGAAGCGGCGAAAATGGGTTTAGCGGTCAATGAGGGCAAGACCAAGTATATGCTGTCAAGCAAAAAGGACAACCAACACCGACGTCTCGGACAGAACGTCACCCTCGACAGATATAACTTTGAGTTAGTTAAGGACTTTGTCTACCTAGGCTCCGCTATAAATACAGACAACGACACCAGCGCTGAGATCAAGCGAAGAATAACTCTTGCCAACCGCTGTTTCTTTGGGCTAAGAAGAAGGCAATTGAGTAGCAAAACCCTCTCTCGGACAACAAAAGTCACCCTTTATAAGACCTTAATAATCCCGGTCCTGCTCTATGGCGCAGAGGCATGGACATTATCAAAAATGGATGAGGGTGTTCTTGGTTGCTTCGAAAGAAAAATTCTCCGAGTGATCCTCGGGCCCGTCTGCATTGACGGTGAGTGGAGGAAATACAACAACGAACTGTATTGACTGTACAGCGACATCGACTTAGTCAAAAGAGTGAAGATCCAATGACTGTGATGGCTGGATCATGTAGAGCGAATAGACACCATCGCTCCGGTCCGAAAAGTCTTCGAATCTGCCTCCGACGGACAGCATAGTAGAGGAAGACCGAGACTCAGGTGGCACACGCAAGTGGAAGAGGACCTCAGCCAACTTAGCGTGCGAAACTGGAGGAAGCTAGCCAGGGATCGAGCTGGCTGGAGAAGCTTTTTGACTGAGGCCCAGGTCCACCCCGGACTGTAGCGCCGCCTAAAGTAAGTAAGTAAGATTGACATTATTAACTTAAAATTCGGGTAATTTGAGTTATGCAAGTTTTCTTGAACAGCGACGATGTTTACGAGTAGATGTCTCATCTAGAACAAAATTTTTCAGCCCGAAAAAATGAATTTTTCGAAGACCATCAAACCTATTTCAAAATGAATGTCATATCGCTGACAAAACAAAAAGTGAGCACTCCAGTAGGTTGCATGGAAAATATTCGCACAATCTGGTTAGCTTCCAACACATTTGTTTGGTGTATTTCGTATTTCATAGAACATCTCACACGTACACATGCAATGCAAACATTGCAACAAAATGCACTAGTATACGCTTGCTACCCGAGCAAAAAGCCATTTATGACAAAATATCACAACAAGTTGATCGTGATGAAGCCGGCCTTTTTTTTCGATGCCCTGGGCGGAACAAGCAAAACTTTTTTGCTTAATTTGCTTCTAGCAAAAATTCGTAGGGACCGCAACGTTGCATTAGCTGTGGCTTCCTCTGGTATCGCCGCAACATTACTGAGTGGTGGACGGACGGCACACTCAGTTTTTAAATTACCTCTTAATTTGGCCAGCGAAAAAACCCCAACATGCAGCATCAGCGGCGCCCTGTTGCAACATTGTCCCCTGATCGTGTGGGACGAGTGCACTATGCCACACAAACGCGACATCGAGACGCACGATCGTTGTCTACAAGACATACAAAGCAATCGAAAATTTATTGGTGGTGTGGTAGTGTTATTGGCAGAGGATTTAAGACAGACCTTATCTGTCATCGAAAGAGGCACTGCAGCAGACGAAATGAATGCATGTCTGAAAGCATCATACCTGTGGACCAAAGTTGAAAAGCTTTATCTCACCACGAACATGCGAGTCCAGTTATTCAGTGATATCGAGTCAGGAGCATATTCTCAAAAACTGCTAGAAATTGGTGAGGGCCGTCTTGAAAGCGTTCAAGAAGGTATGGTTCGATTCACACACCAATTTTGTCATGTTGTGGAGTCGGAAGATGACCTTATTGCTCAAGTTTTTCCAAATCTGCAACACAATATTCACGATGAAAATTGGTTGTGTGAAAGAACCATACTGGCACCAAAAAATGAGACTGTTGCGAAAATAAATAAAAAAATCTTTGACGAAATATTTAACTACCGAAACATCAGTGTACAGCTTACAGCTTTCTTACTTACTTTTCAAATATCCCACAGCAAAGAGTCTAAAGGTGTTAAATCGCATGATTTTGGAAGCCAATCAACTTCTCCTCTAACCGAAATAATTTATGGGCCGTAGCACCATCCTGTTGTAACCAATATATTAAATTTTGAAAAAAAAACTAGCCGGTCAACATGTTGCGGTAACGTTCTCCATTCACTGTAACTGTCTTTCCAGCATCATCTTCGAAAAAGTAAGGGGCCAATGATGCCCGTACTCAAATCCTATGACAAAATGTTCTTGCGATCCAACTTGCAGTCGGCGACGTCGTAGATATTCCAAGGGCTTTAATTTTTGTGAAGTTGGGTTTTAAAGGCGTGCAAATGAATATCAACTTTAAAAATTCGCCGTAAAGTGCCATGAGTGGGCCCAATTATTAACTTCGACGACGAATTGGCTGGTGTTGAACACTTTCCCTCGAAGTGATAATGTTTTGGCGTGTACGTGCTGATATGGAGTTTGCTTCACCATTGCATGAATTTCGGGCTCAGTAGGGCGATTTTGTTGACTGAAAAATTCACGAATTTCACGAAATGTTACTTTTAAAGATCGCCAATTTTCGTAGTAAGTTTGAATAACAAAAATGCGTTGTGGTGGTGCGTGGTAAATGACTCCACGCCTAAAATTGTTTAACATCTGTCAACGAGCCAACTTCCACACCATATGTTGCCTCACCCTTTACTATGTAGAAAGTCTACATCTGGTCAGATCACAGGTGCCCTTAAAACTTCTCTGTACCAGTAGTTTTTCGCGCCAATCGTAACACTTGTTTTGAATACTCTTTAGTTAACGTTCAAGCCCAACTTCGATCGTACTTAGAACTCTTCACCTTGGAGTTCCCCCTGAACTCTTTATTTCCTTATCTCATTACAACCTCCAAACATTCAAAACTAATGAACGAGGACATCCATTGGGCATGGGCTAATAAAACGTTATGTTGGCAATTGATGATATTATTGCCCCGGCATTGAGCGCTCCGCTTTTTTCTCAGTGAAAATGCTGTCAGATTTTCCAGCAATGTGATCTGCTTGCTTAATGCACCCTACTTGTTCTATCGTAGTTACGAGTAGTTATTCGGACCATTTCAGAAAAGCCTATAGAGCCACCATCTACTGGACAAGTTAGTGCTGATGACTTACCACATCTTTACCAGCTCAGCTCTTGAGAAGCAACTTTTGAAGAGGGCGGGAAGGCCCGCCGCTAATTAAACAGATCTTCAACTGGGTGTGCGTGTTGTGTTGGGATAAACCCGTAAAGCTTAATATATCTTTGTTTTTTATGAACTTGACTTACTCATTATACTATTCGGCCTCCGGTGTTTACAATTACCAACATAAATAACAAATTCTCGGCATGTAGGATTTAATTAATGAAACCTAAAATCCTCTCTGTCAACTTTCCCACAAATACGAGTGAAAATTTCCCCCCCATGTTTAACATTCGCATCACAACCAATCCAATTATCTTCACAAGCACTACATCCAATTACTCCATAAATCCACTTTCCAGTCAACAGCCAACCAAGACCAACGTCCAAGGTCAGCATGGTTAAGCATATACACAAACTATACATACTGCATACCGATGTACACATATGTAAAGTATGTATATCTACTACCTACCAGCCAAGTCAGGATCGGCTAACTCGTATCTAAGCTTAACTGAGTAACCACACATGGGAGCTACATTACCAGCACCAATAGCTCTACTCGTACTCCACTTTTCCCACGAACTTAATTAAAACTCCATTCATCGGTAAAGTAAAGACCATGCGGTGATACTCTGTAGTACTCTACCTCGTTTTGAAATGTTTTTTCAATTAATGGCGTCAAGTAGCGCAGACAAACGGGTGATTGGAAAACACTGCCGACATTTTAATTTACCACGCCATACGCGTCAAAATCGTCGAACCAAGCTTACCAATAGGAGTTGAATCAATGCTTTGGCCATCAAATATGATAATTTATACCAAGCGACGCGTCAAATTTATGTCATCGAGGCGCTCAAGTCAATCGACACTAGGAAACGCAACCGATCATCGCCTAGTTATGGATACATTATGAGTAGACCGGCTGAGGCGGATCGTGATGATGGCCATTAATTGGCTGCCAGCATCCATGGATGGCATGCAAACCATCCGACACGATCTATTGATCAATGAAAGTAGCTAAGAGCCAAGAGCTAAGCGGATTACGGGTATTACTATCATCTCCGGGCTGCCGATCTTCGCACGCTTACGGGTAAGTACAAGTATATTTGCCAGCCTCCTTTGCGCCTGTCTGCTTAGGAATGATCATCAGCTTTGGTGATCGATTGATCACTTCGACGATCATTCATCATTTGAATAGCGAAAGGAGAATAATTTGAATGCGCAGCTGTATGGATTGGAATATCGAAGTGATCGAGCACGGATCTACGATCGCTGGATGATTGCATAATCGACGTGGCGTCCGTCTGTAGACTTTGCATTACTCATAACATACTGAGACACAGCTGATACGAGTGTATTCGTACCTGATGTTGATCTCGTTCAGCTTCATCTCCACTCCACCATCGCCATCAGTATACCTATAGTGCGTGTATGTTTATTGATTTTACCAGATTGAAGAAAATATTTTCTTCTCCTTTTTAAGGGCACGATCAAGTGATCCTCGAATTATGCCAAGTGGAACTGGGTCATTTCTGGCCACGAAATCGACTTCAAGTGGTTGTCTAGTGTACATGTTGCTCCAAAGAGGTGTTTGTTTAATGTTAATTTGATCGTTCGGATAAATTGCAATTGGGCGTGGTCGTAGAACAACATTTTTGTTTCTGTTTCTTTTTCAAGATCACATTGCGCGATCGTGTCTTGTGTAAAGTCGCACGATCAGTTTGTATGGTCTGTCTGTAATGAGAGTACTATACGTTGCCACAAATTGCCATGTCATCGATTCAAGGATAATTACTCGTGCATTAAACCTCGTTTCGAAAAGCGATCCCTGTTGCTTATCGGAGTAAAGTGATCGGTCTTGCGCCCATTTAAAGCAGCTAACCACGAGAATGTGCCTAAGGAGGGAGTCGGAAATCGAGAATCGGGTGAACCACCTCCCAGTTTCCTCGACTGCATTGACATGTAGGAACCCCCTTTTTGTTTTATTTCCCATTGCAAGGAGCATACTTAGAAGAACAAATGAGTAATCTGAGACTCTGGCACGAAAGTAATTTCTTGAATACAGCAAGACTGTCGGTTATGTAAGCGAAGGTTTATTGTCTAGTCTTTGAGACTAAGACTACGCACAAGGGCAAACCGCAATGGCAAACGGGGATTCGTGGTGGTAACCTAGGATGAGGTGGATCTAAGTACATACTCGTAGATGCTGCCGTGGTTCGTCGTGATGCTGTTCGATTGTTGTTTCCGGGATGAGTTTGTGGTAAGCTTATTTAAAAGACTTATCAAGATCCAGTGGGATCGGGAAGTAACATGTTACGGATGGATTCTGTTCTTCTGTTAGGATTTTGTTTTGTGGTTTCTGAATGCTTGATCGCTGATTGACTTGGAATGGCATTAAATGATTTGAATTACTTTGCAATAAATAACTAGAAAGGAATGGATAGTTTAGATATGTTTGTTAGTTGTTCTGAAGATTTTATTTTGAGATGGGTTATTGGTGGGTGGTTACGTGTTAAGATGCTTAAGACATGCTGTAATTTGTCTGTGCTAGGTTAAGGTTGGGAAATGTGAATAGTTCTCAAGATCTGTACGTTAACGATTGTTCTTCATTGAGTTTAAGGTGATGCATCGACGATAAGTAACAACATTCTCCGCTGAACATCGTTGATGGACAACTTTAATAAAAGTGAATATTCTACGTATTTATCGAATTGCATCTTCATCTCGGACACAACACAGAATAAAATATATTAGCATATTCGATGTTAAAAAAACGACGGTCATGGCTTTTGCTATTTTTAGTATAAGTCAGCGACACTGGTAGATCGGATATTCGTGGTGTAAGGTGCGCTTAACTTAACTCTCTCTATGGGGAAGCAAGTCTCGTGTGTAAGGAAGGGTGCTTCTACATTTGTTTTAGAAAACTAATGTGAGCGGACACTTGAAAAGGTCGAATTCTTAATTGGAAAAGATGACGTCGCATTACGTAGGATGCAATTCAGTATTGCCCTATCTGTGGAACCAGGTTAAACAAATATTTCAGAGAGCTAGATTTGACACTAACGTCATTATTTTTCAAAAAATTCTTTGCACATTATTGCAAGATATGCAAACTGAAACTCATTCTTTGATCGATAAGGTCATTTGTATTATTTTACATCTCCTATCGCCTGGTTATGAAGTAAGGCAACAAACAACCAACAGACTTAAACATTTATATATCTATACTAAGCTGGAAGCCTTGAGTTTGGGACTCACTTCCTTCATACCAAAAGTCAGAAAAGATTTCTTTACTTTCGAAAAGCACTTCAGGCCTATCAGCCTGGCTTTTTTTAATTAAGAAGAATGGAGTGAACGGTCAAATTCGAAATGTCTTACGAACGCATCCACTGTCTAGGATGGCATATTGCACCAACGTCGAAAATGAAAAGTCGACTTCTTAACTTCCTCAATAGATGATGTAGCTATACTGTCTCATGTTCACCTCTGAGGTTCAGGCAGCTCTAAACGTGATTCACGATTGATGCACTAGGAATGGAATTTCAGCCTATCCTCTCAAAACTGTAATTTCTCTTCCTCGGAAAAGGGGAAGCCGATCATTCGCCAATGAACTTGCTGGGCAGAAGGAAGTTTTCAGGACCTGATCCTGCGTAAGGACTCCTCGCTTAAGGCTTATATTGATAGTTGGTTTGAAAGTGAACACAACTATAGATGTTATTACTCTCCAGGTTACCGGCTAAACGAATTCTTCCCGATGTCTCTCAGTAAGAAAGACTGCAGGCACTACGCGTTTTTTACGCACCTAAGTCTGTTAGATTTAAACAAAACAAAATCTTGAATCACTTGTTCAGAGAGTGAGGGAAACACGGCTTATCTCTATCTCTGTGAGTGTGTGGACCATGAATGTGTCAACTTTCAGGTACTCGTCGCTGATGAGGTGGGTTCTAGCTCCGTAAGCGCTTAATCATTGAAAGACAGTAAATGAAACCAATTCATTGGTTTTCCATCTAACTGCTCTATTCTGACAAAAAATAAAAGGCTGTAGTAAACAAAGCCAATTAAAAATGCAGGGACTCCTTCAGAAGCTGTTGAGATAAAAAATAAAATGAAACTGTTCTCTCCTTTTCACCACGCTAGCCTTGACGATCTTGCGAAAGATCATTGGATAGACTAGCTTGACGAAGTTTAGGCGAATAGCCTTTGTCTGAGACATAAAAATCTTTCATTCCACCTGATCATAGACTATGTAATCCATTTTCCTCAGCCTAAAATCTTAAGCAGAAATTTGGTCTTATTTGGCTTCTCGAAGGTTCAAATTGTCTGGATCGTTGATGTCCCTTCTCCTTATGTTGATCTGAACAATAAAGTAGATGTATTCTAGCTTTTTGGATAGCTTTCGAATATACCTGCTCCTACATAAGTCCTCCTCACCATAGTAATATAAATACATTGGACGAAGAGTTTCTGTCGTTATCGTCTAATACTAAGTGTTTTCCAGAACATGCCTTTTGTGCGAAGCCGAAGTAGAAACAGTCCCTTTGAATAAGTCTTTTTGGAATGCTACGTAAGAAGGGTGACATTTGTAGAGTTATTTATATATATCCCAAGTTTCACCCAAGCTCTCTACAAAACATGATTTAAACGTTTGTAGAGATTGACTGGCAAGTCATCAAATCCCGCCGATTCTTTTTTGTATAATGGAGATGTGGTTGCTTCCAATCTCTCTATATGTTGCCAATTAGCAGATGGTGGAAGTATTCCTTGAACGAGACCACATTTACCTGTTCTTCACGTAACAAGGATCAAAAAGTCAGAGTTTAAAACGACGGAAGTATGATTTATTCGTAAAACATTCGAATGCTGTGGTTTTCTACGGATTTTCCAATCAACAGTTCTTCAATGTATACGACGAGAATGCAAACAACATAAGAAATACTCGTACTACAAAGCACTTGGCTGACGTCCATCCTGTACGTGTTCTTTGGCTAGTCCCAAACAAATCCCCCTAATGTTTCTTCCATTTTGCTAATTGGTTAACCTTATAAAGCTTCTGTCCTATACCAGTATCATACGTCTAATAAGAAATCGTAATGAAGGCTAATTTCAGTCTTATTAAAGAACCATACATTCAATCGGAGTTGGTGGTACTCAGTTCTAAATGTTTTCTCCCCCATAACAACGCCTTAGTTTTTCCATGTCAATGTCCAAAACTTGTACTTTATGTCGACATCAACATTCGAGCAAAAATTATTCCTTTTCTACAATTAAATACACCCACCAGAGCCACATCCGACATCTCTGGCTAAAATCACCTTTCCTTTAAGAAACATGAAACCAACCAACATGGGGCTGCATGTCGTGCATTTTGTAATTGGTCTAGCAGCGAAAAGTAATGGCCTTGCTTTACATATCTCGTACACAACAACAACTGTTGTAGAATTTTCTTCAGGAATTGTTTACACACATTTCCCTCCAACAAGGCACGCAGTCGCACATGCCTCAAAGACTCAAAGACTACCGGCGGCGGCGGGCCGTACGGCAGCTCACGGTTCTATATGGCATTCCTGTGTCTGCATTTCAATTACCCGCGTGTTAATTATTATCGCAATCAGATGTGCTCCTCTACGAAAGTCTCTTGATGAAGTTGTACGAATACCGCTGACCAGATACAAAATTGAGCCGGCATGCAGAATGGATGTCCGCATTAATCAAGCCTGTGATTCATGCCAAGAGTCAGCAGTTTTATTGCGTTCGCATGAAGTTTTCTTAATGGCAATGTTTCTTCCCAAAGATGGCCTCATTCCAATTGGATGAGCTGACGTTTTGACCCAAAACGTAATCAAAGTGACACCTTTTATTCTTCAAACGTCACTGGATGACAGCAATTTCGATGGAATACGAATTTAGTCCAAATAAACAGATGACAGCTAATCCGATTCTGAAGTAAGACGAGACTTTGTGGTTCCGAAATGAGTTGAGACAGCCCTTTGATTTCTGTTTTTTTTTTTTTTTTTTTAATTATTCATTGTGACGGATGAAAAGAGATAGTGAGCAAGGTGCAGTTAATCTTTGGTGGGCCTCAAAGATGTGTTTGTAATCTACCTGTCAGGTTAAGTCAGTTTAAAAGTAAGTAGGTTCCCAGTTTGCCAATTTACAAATTGATGGGGAAACGGGACGATTAGGAATGTTCAATGCAGAACGAAATGAGTACAGATGTGGGATGTGACTTTTGTGCAGGTAAACGAACAAATACGAAATCAAGATGCTAATTGAATGTCAAGATGATAAATTTGAACAAAGCAAAAGGGAAGAACGTTGATTGAATAAAAGTCAAAAGGAATGCAATGCAGAGGAAACTGCAGAATTTATGAGGATTTGAGGTTATAAATGACACAACTGTGGGTTTCTGTTTATTTATGGCAAAAGATAAATGACTTGTCATTATTTATAGTATATTTGTTACTGATTTTATTTACGAAATCTGCTGTAGTTACACTTGGGTTTCAGATTTCGTACTTTTTTTCTTTCGTTTTTCAAGATGACGTTAGTACCGGCTTATATTCATCTTACCATTCCGGGGAAAATGTGGTATTAATAAAACTGTGCGCTACCGTTGAATAGAATGCACTACATTGTGATCTTTCTTATTTATTAGATTGCGCTAAATTCTGGAGTGGAACTGGGTGTCAGTCAATAAACTATTTTAGTTATCTCAGTCTCTGGCCAGCTCCAAAAAATATCTTCTATTGTATTTGTGACAACCATTAAAACGAGTTCTAACTCTTCGATTTTGTTTTCTCAAGAAAGTATGAAAAACACTTTGGGATGGTGGCGACAATATCCTGTTGCTTAACTTGTGATACTCATTCTATACAAATAATACAAACTTTGCTGGTTCGTGCCGCCGATAGGCTTGCAGTATTTGCCCTTTTCTTTCTCTTCCTTAAAAACCTGGTAACACAAACGGGACCAAAAATTATTCGAGGAATCTTGAATTTGTAAAAGAAAGAAAAGCCTTTCTTTAGCTACATCAATACCGTGCTGTTTCTGCAACAAATTCAACACTCTCGACACAAGCCGCGCTTCAACTCATCTCATGTCCAAAACATTGTGCATAAAGCTCTGTATCGATCCAAATGAGACACCAAGATCGGCTGCTATCTCCTTCATGCTCACACCACGATCTGCGAGGACAATTTTCTTAATTTGTTCGTTGCTTACGTTAGTCATACATCGGAACGAGGCAAATTATCAACCACAGTATGGCCCGCTTCAAACTCTTTGTATCACTCGTACGCTTGTGTTTTTGACATTGTCCAGTCCCCGTACGCTACGGTTAACATTTTCAACGCTTCCGCACATGATATTTTGCTAGAAACACAAAATTCCAGGCTAACTCTTTGGTGAACCAAATTTGACATTGCGGAATTCGCAGAACACAACAAACACTGTTGGTTTGTCTGAATGGGAAATTCCGGCTACTTTTTGATCAGAAGGTATGTGCCATATTTGCTGTATGAACCAGCTGTATGGTTGTGGTAGCTTTACGAAATTGATAACATCAAATGCGCCATTTCTGGGGGATTTTTGACAACTTTTGTCGGTCCTTAGTACTAGAAGCTAGCAGAACATGACTTTTGAGGGGTTTAAGAAACAATCTATTTGCAAAAGCACCGGTGATCTCTTACGATAGAAACCGTGCGATATTGAACTTCCTCACAATGTATTCTTCCTAACAGGTTCACCCTACATGCCTTTTTTTTCCTATCTTTGCCACACAATTATAAAATATAAAAAAAAGTATTGTATATACATAACTATGTCTTTATTGTCAGCCTCTCATACCGAATGCACACCATCCTAATTGAGATGTCGGGCGCTTGGCATTCGTCAACATCATGCACAGGCACCGCCGAAACTTCTTTATGGCATCTCCTTATGTCAACAAGCCCGGCCTTTCCACGAAATCCCCCGAATTATACAACTAGGAGGAGTATGTTACTTTAGTAACTTACCGATTTATAAGAGCGTATTTATCCACTCCCCTTCCTATCGCCACCAGCATCCGGTGTACTGTTTTTCGACATCTATCCCTTCGGGTCCGCGATCACAGGAATAAAATAAAGGAGCTCCTGATCATTGGCAACGTACTGAATATAGATGAGTCGCTTAGCCGTAGCACCGCTGTGGCATTGGTATATAACCGAGTTGCCATCCCTGCTTTGCAATAACAGTGGGATAGGGCCCAGCAAAGGTGAGCTCTCATGGTATTTTTAATTGGGGTAATACGCCCCAAAGATCAAGCTATTGTCATTGACCTTTCCCCTTGCAACTTTTGAAACATTAATCAGGAAATTTCCAATCATGGTCAGATGAACTGCACTTTAAAGGGCTTTGATGGGATAACATTTTTTGCCCACTGCTTTTTTTGTTCTGTACCAGGTTTTAGGATCCGTAGACAATGCCTTTTAAACGCCCAGAATAGCCAAATTTCGCCACTTTTTTCTGGTATTCCTGAAAGCTCATCTGGATTGAGTTCTAAACAATAATGTTTCCGACTTTTGAAAATTGATTTTCAATTTGCAATCGTGCAGGTTTGCCTCCAATTTTTGCGGCCATGTCCTTGCAGTGGTTACTTGGACAAAGAGGTATGGTCCGGATAGAGCTGCCATTGCCAAGTTATCTATTTCTGTACCCTTATAAGTCCTGAAAAATCCGTATTAAAAAAGGAATGCCTCATGGCGTTAGACGAAGCGTTTCCTGTCGGCCCAATTTCGAACCATTTTTTTGAGCATTTGAAATTCTGTTTAACCAAAAACTTGCTGAATGTTGGCTTCCAATGCCTGATAAGCTTACATTTTATAAGGACACACTAAAGACCTTACATGGACGCAAGAAGTATTTTTATTTCGTAATATTATGATGTCGTTAATTCAAGTTATCAGAAGTTAAAAAGTAGCAACAATCCCTGATCAATGCCACGTAACGTCTACCATTAACTGTAAAACAACCTGCAGCATCATTTTTGAATAAAATAATGAGTATTTATTACAACACCTACTTGCCTGACTTCAGAAAGAACCCTTCTGCTTGTTTACAAGCCCGCACATAACGTAAAGCTGTTCAAGAACGCAATCCGCAAACTTCCCACGCAAGCCACAGTCTCGTGCACCAGCTCGACAAATATTGTTTTCCAGCAATATTGAGTATAAATGTCAATGGACTATCAAAAATGAAATCCCGGTTTGATAATTACCTCTATTAGAAGATCTGTCAGTCGAAAACCACATTTTATTATCAAAGTATCCGCTCTCTGACGTTCACGCAACCATCTTTAATTGTGTGGATTTCTCCTCGGTAAGTGCTTCCGGTATATTGATGTTTTATTTTCTTCTTGCTGATCGCATGCCCTAGTAAGTGTAGCTAGTCAAGTCCAGAATAAGGTGGCTTATCACATAGAATCTAAAACACTTAGTCATGGTTGCAGCATCGAGCATTAATGAATGTCAATGCCTTTTCCGATCCCATACCACCCTTACTTATTTTATTTTAATTTGTCAAAAGAACTTACAAATTTTCAAAAGAATGCTTTACTGCAACCTTTTTGATTAAGAAAGAATATATCTCCGTCATAACTCAGCATGGTGCATTAGAATCAATATAATTAAATCTTCTACTCAAAGATATTATCCAAATACGACTCCACGCGAGAAATAAAACTGGAAAATAAATCATTTATTCGAGATTGAAGATCAATTAAATGGCTTTATGTCAATTTCTATAGCAACACCATAGCCACAAACTGTTTTCAGACCCAATAAATACCACCCGACAGTCATATTTGACGTTTTTATAACTCCTAACAGCTTTATTTTTACGACATTTTTGTACTGTTACAATTTTATAGGCCCCTTACCGTTGCATCTATAGCATACCGATGATACTTTCCAGTTCAACTCTCAATAAGACCCACTTCACACTCATCAACCGATACCAACGTCGGCTAACATTTAATTAAAAACGAATTTCTCAAAACAAATGCTATATGTCCACAGCCAATATCTGACAAATCGCGCATATTATAAAAATGCAAATCTCTGCAACAAATTCAATGTGCATGCAGCCTAAAACTGAAGTTCCCTAGTCATTGTCAATACCGTGAAATTCACTGGCACATCTAAGCCCATACAATATGGCTTCGATCGCATTTTGTCGTGTTTCGGACACAAATGGTACAAAAACCAATTATCAACCAAAAAAAAAAAAAAACACTTTTGGAAGAAAAGAAAAGCAAAAAGAGAAAATTCGTCTCATTAATTCGAAAATCACGTTTTTTTTCTCATTTCTTTCGAATTTTTGTAACATTTTCTTCGACATGGTAATCCGTTCATCTGACCATTATGTTAACATGCTCGCGCGCTCCGTTCAGTGACTTAGCCGATCGTGTACAAATACATGGGTGACAGGGAGTTCGGTTGCAGTCACAATTTGAAAGGTTTTTTTTTTTTTAGTTCTGCATTTAAGCGAACAGCGCTAAAGAGCAAATAAAATCACAAGAGGGTTTTGTTGTTGGTTTTTGTGCTTGGCAAGTTCGTCCTAAAGAAAAAGTCAAAGTATCTGATTTCCTTGTTAAGTGCACGCAATATGCTCCAAAGAACAGATGCAAAACAAACACTAAAACCAAAAACAAAATAAGAAGACGGCCAATGTGTCAACGGAGAGTGGGTTAGTAAAGTGAATTCCTTGTTAGCGGTGACGGTAACGAGCGATCATGGCGAAGACAACCATGATGATGATGATTACAATGATGACATAACGGAAGAGATCACGCGCGAGATCATCCACGATCAAATTACGAGTTCTTTTCGTCGAGTAGATCGTAATGCAGAGCGATTACACCCCTTCAAAGCCCTTTGAGGGGCGTTCACTTATCACGTGCTTCAGTGACAGTTCTGTCAGATTTCATTACAACTGCACTGCATTGTCATGCAAATGTCAGTTGAAGTCGATCGGTTGAATTTTAAATGCAACAGCAACGAAAACAGAAACACTCTTATCGTCGTTTGTCGTTATTTATGCTAATTTGATGGTAATTCGACCGAAAAAATTCCTTAACTAGCAACTTTCAAGCAGGAACGACATACATATGAATTCTCGTACAAAAATTTGGTTTTTGATAAAGTGGACCCCATTCGGTGTGTCAAAATTTGATTGACGACTTTTGTATGACAAGACTGAAAGGTTTGTGATGTTAGCGTTCAGGAAAGTGGTAATTAAGCGATTAGATGCATTTTCTCTTCTGTTTTGGGTCGAACGAAAAAGTGTCAATTTTCGTAATTATCAGTGCATTGTGTCACATGTCGTGGTACTAGAGTTGCTTGTGCTAGTGCTTGCCTAGGGGCTAATAGTCATACTCATGTGCCTAACGGTCTGTTGGGACTAATAACAAAGATTTCCAGCTGAGTTATGAACTTATAACTTGTGAATATGATGGTTGCACAACTGCTCGTTTAAGATGTTTAATTTTAAAATTTGAAATTCTTTTGTTCGGTGGCTCACAGATGTGTGCTTACGTTTATCGTCGAAATATTGGCTGGTATTGTGGGAAAAAATTGGTTTTAGCTTGAAAGATGGTTCAAAGGTTTTTTCGTTGTATACCTCGGACAGGTTATAAAATATCATCACTGGACCATCATACAGAATTGACTTTTGATGTTTTACGGGGTTCGGCTTTGGATTTGGATTTGACTGATAATGATTCAAAGACGTGAATGCCGCTAATAGATATTTTTATTCGACACCAATTTGTTTCAACAATTTTATAGTTAAGTGGTTAGATTGAATGATTGACTTTTTAACTGGTTTTGACAGAAATAATTTGGTTTTTAGCCGACTCATGATGGTGTCTTTGTTTTTTTTTTTAAACTGTTTCAGTAAAAGTTCTCTTTATATTAAAATTTATGAAAGAGAAAATATATATTTGTATGTATAAATATCTAAAATAAATATAATACACGATCTCTTTTGTGGAAAGGTGATATGAGCACTAGGCGATATCAATCCATATTACCAAGAAGAATCTTCAGTTTGGCGTAATTCTGGCCCTCAACGTTAGCCAGCTATATCCACTTTTATTTGATCGTACGAACTAAATCCAACCTTTATTTCTATTTCTACTGGAGCAGAATAACATTTCAGGTTGTATATGAGCATCAACTTATAAAACTCTCTTCCTGGTTCGGCCCTTAGCCAGCTGTCTTAATATGCATGCCATCCAAATCACAGTTTTCTATTACTGCATCAATCGTTCTCCTTGGAGTCTAGGAAGGATTCGATAAGAACAGGACTGATTATAAGGCTTTTGAGGAATATCATTAAATGCCACCTGTGAAGTTCATGAAGTTGGTTTGGTGGACGATATTAATGGAGAAGTCATCAAAGAAGAGCACCTAAAAATAATCGTCCTCTACTTCGTTGGAGTCGAAAACTTTTCGGGTAGGGACGCAGTTGCCCATGCGTTCATGGGGACCGAGCCATCCGGCTTATACGAGCTTTCTTGACGAAGTAGATGTCTCTCTGCTGCCTGTACAGGTCGCTTTTTAATCGTCTCCTTGATTGTCCAATGATGCAAACGAGATCGAAGACGAAACCATTTTTCTTCACTTTCATATGTGTCCAGTGCACCGTAAAGCAGGACGGGAATGATCAGTGTCTAGTATAATGTCTTTTTAGTTGCTTAAGGGAAGGATTCGCTACACCTCTTGCTTTTTAACCCAAAGAAGCTGCAAATAAGAACCGTGTAAAAGTCCGCAAAAATAATCTTTTCAGATTTCCAGATCTATACATCTCGGTTTTTCCAGGTTTGCCTCTCTGCATTTGTGCGATTAGTTCTTCTTCTTGGTTTATGGCATTTTAAAGACATTCTCGCGAATTTAGTCTGCGGAGATTGCCTCTTGTGCAGCTACGACAAATGTTGACTTCCATCACTTAAATTACTTACTTTAGGTGGCGCTACAGTCCGGGGTGGACCTTGGCCTCAGTCAATTAGCTTCTCCAGCCAGCTCGATCCCTGGCTAGCTGCCTCCAGTTTCGCACGCTAAGTTGGCTGAGGTCCTCTTCTCCTTGCGTGCGCCACCTGAGTCTTGGCCTTCCTCTACTGCGCTGTCCCTCGGGGGCGAATTCGAAGACTTTTCGGACCGGAACATTGGTGTCCATGCGCTCTACATGACCCAGCCATCTTCACTCTTCTGGCTAAGTCCATGTCGCTGTACGGACTGTAAAGGACTGTAAAGTTCGTTGTTGTATCTCCTCCTCCACTCACCGTCAATGCAGACGGGACCGAAGATCGCCCGAAGAATTTTTCTCTCGAAGCAACCAAGAACACCCTCATCCATTTTTGATAATGTCCATGCCTCTGCGCCATAGAGCAGGTCCGGGATTATTAAGGTTTTATAAAGTGTGACTTTTGTTGTCCGAGAGAGGGCTTTGCTACTCAATTGCCTTCTTAACCCAAAGAAACAGCGGTTGGCAAGAGTTATTCTTCGCTTGATCTTAGCGCTGGTGTCGTTGTCTGTATTTATAGCGGAGCCTAGGTAGACAAATTCCTTAACTACCTCAAAGTTATATCTGTCGAGGGTGACGTTCTGCCCGAGACGTCGGTGTTGCTTGTCCTTTTTGCTTGACAGCATACACTTGGTCTTGCCCTCATTGACCGCTAAGCCCATTTTCGCCGCTCCCGTCTAAATTCTCGCGAAAGCGCCACTGACATCACGCTGTTTTCGCCCGATTATGTTAATATCGTCGGCGAAAGATAGTGCCTCTTGTCTTTGCTCGTGAGTTTTGCACAATTCTTTCAAGTACGATATTGAAAAAATCGCATGACAGCGCATCGCCTTGTCTAAATCCTTTCTGGACATCAAAAGTCTCGGTGAGATCTTTACCGACCTTGATCGAGCAGCGTGCATTCTCTATCGTCATCCTGCACAGACGGACGAGTTTGGCAGGGATGCCAGAACTAGACATTGCTCTGTATAGCTCGTCTCTATAGATGCTGTTATTCGCGGCCTTAAGATCGATGAATAGGTGGCGTGTATCGATCTGAAGCTCATGGGTCTTCTCCAAGATCTGCCGTTGTGTGAATATCTGGTCGATGGTGGACTTTCCTGGCCTGAAGCCACACTGATATGGAGCTATCAGGTTGTTGACGAACGGTTTCAGGCGTTCACACATCACTTAAATTACTGCCCGCAAAATTCACGGCTGACTTGCAAGAGGTTCACCCAAGATCACTTTAAAATCTTTAGCCCAGTGTTTTTCATTACGGGAATGTATCTGGTTTAGGTGTCCACCGCTGCAATTTCGTGTCTAGTTTAGTTTGACCCTGTGATTTGTATGAGTTTAGTATATCTTCTCATTTTCTTTGAGTTTGTCATTCCGTAACCGTTTCCACTATTCTAGTCTTCGTATTCGCAACTCGATACCCCAAAATGTATGTTTAAATCTGCACCGATGTCAAGCATTTCCTCCTTTGATGTTACATTTATTGGCTCATTTAAGTCGCCGCAAAGTAGGAGCTACCAATGATTTAAGTTTCAGGATCTATGAGTACTCGTATAATGAGTTTTGCTGCCATTGGCTGATCACTAATTTTTGATAGGCCTCCGATCTAAGAGATATCGAGATAATGGCAAATTCACGTTGCCGTAATACGTTTTCTAGCTCACAATTTTTTCTTGTTTTTGTGTCGACTTCCCAGTTTGCGATTCAGGTTATTTCGAAACCATTTAACTCTGACATGAATATTTTTGTCCGGCCCGAGAGTAAAGTAATGTGTAATGCATTCAGTCCAACCTCTTACAGTTCTCTTTCTGGTGTCTATCACTGAGGGATTTTTTCTCCGACAAAAAGGTCGCATCGCAAAGATGCTAAGCTGTCCTATCAATTGCTAAGCTGTCCTACATACCTAAGTTTTTTGAGAGCATTATATATGCAACAATATTTTTACATTATAAATCTATTGTTTCCCAAAACCTACACGGAATTTACCTAAGCCTTTAATTCAATTTCCAATGATATAATTCTTCTTAAATGAAAGACTCTTAGTTTCCAAATAGGCTTTCTATGGTTTTTCCAATCCTACTTGACTATGTTCTATTTAGGTCTGAAGTCTCTAACCCAATTAAAGCCTCTTACGGTGTCCCGCAAAGTTGCCACCTTGGTCCCTTTTTGTTTATTCTGACTATTAACGATGCTGATTGCATCATCGGACACTCATATATTGAACATGGGTATGTATACCGGCTTACGCAGATGATATGAACATTTTCAAACAAATATGTATGACCTTCCGAAGACTTTCTTCAACTAGCTCAAGACTGATTTTGAACTTTGTGTCAGAAGATTGCGAAGATAAATCCTAAATGATTGTGTGATTAAGGTGTGATAAAACAAAAGGCTAACTCTCCTCTTGACTTCATCAAGCGCGTTCTAAGGAGTTTTCTGATCCTTATGTTACCAAATCCTTCTACTTAACCTTTGTTAGGCCTCTTCATAAATATGCAAGTCAAATTTGGTCACCCTACTGTTAACAACATTCTCATCCTCCGGGTTGGAGCTGTTCAACGCAGGTTTTTACGATTTTCTTTACTTGGATTTCCCTTGATTGATAGTCAAAACCAACACCATACTCTGATCGGCTGAAACTTGTAAATTTACAACCTCCTTCTATACCCCGAAAAGTTGATGATATTCTATTTGTTCGTCTGATCTTAGTTGGTAATTATATGTATGTAAATTATAAAATTGCGCCATGTGACAATCTGTCAATTTTATTATTTGTTTCTGACCATCAAACAACGCTCATGCAGCAATGACTTGTGCAGCCTTACTCTGCTGCTTAACTGCACCTACAAATACGTAACCAGCCCTTGTGGGTTTAATTACATCGAGATCCCCACTATAATTTAAGTAGTACCTAACTTAACAGTCCGCCAATTTACCATTCATTGTTCCGTTAAAAAATTATTTCAATCAACAATTGGCAAAATCGTGTATCAACAATTCCGGAAATAAGGGATTGCCTTGGGGACAAATTCAAATTTATAATTTGATCACGAACAACCTTTGAGATTCATGAAAATTTTAGTGAGCAATCTCAAGCTTCCTCCGGCTATTTCCTTTGTTATTAAATTTAAGTGAAAACCGTTTTTCCTTTGGATTAAAACATTTGACTAAGTTATATCTGCCTACTCGAACTTGCAACTGATGCAATTAATTAGTATGCAGAACCGTTTTTTTTAAGACTTTTTATCGCCTAACCTATCAGAAAGCAAATTTGTATCTGCATTAAGTGATAAAATTTTTTCAATATAAGATAGCCAAAGTAAGAGTTGGTAGAAACTGCTAAACGATTAAAAGAACCGGTCATGCATGGGAGTAGGAAGTCGCATAGTTTCGACTTAATTAATTGGTCAACCGTTATTTGTACTACTGTATACTATACTGGCATATATAATGCAGTTTTAATTATCCAATTTCTATAGGTGTTTGAATCATATTGTATTTTATTGACATTTCCAAGGCTGCCGTGGTGATTTTTTTTGGAATTTATGACTGTTGGTGGTGCAAATGTGGAACACATTCGGTGTTCAATTCAATTCAATATAGAGTATACGACTTAAACTAACTCTAGGAGGAAATACAAAGCAAAACTTCCTCTAAATTGCATCGCATATACCGGAAAACAAAAATTTACAGAATCTATATCGGAAGTAAGATTATACTGGGATGTTTCAAATATTTTAAGGACATTTCTATTTGCTATGATCTCAACCCCTAGGACATAATCCTATCTCTAGTTAAGTTTAAGAGCTAAGCAACATAGTTTCACTTCTTTGACTTACGAGTATAACGAATCTATCCAATGCCTACTTAAGTTGAACTACAGTCTGATATGGACTTTAACTAATAGCCTGTCAAGAAACTTTTGTTAGTTGCTAGCTGCTGCCAATTTTACATGCCAAGTTTGTTGAGGATATATTTCACTTGCACAGGGTACTTTATATGAGGTCATCTTTGGCAAAGTGTTCCTTTGATGGTGGATTCCCGAACTGGGACGCTGCTCTCAATCCGAGATATATACATTGTACATGGCCAACCTAAAAAAGCCGATAAATGCTCACATTTTAATTGAGTCAATTTCGTACTATTTTTTAATAAATATTTTTATCCAGATATGGCCGTAGATCACTCGACAGCCGTTTTTCTCGAAACGACAAAATGCCGACTCATCCTTATTTAACAATGTCTATTGCTCGGTGAAATGAAGAAGGACCCTATTTTGGCTATCCGTCAGGGGGTTCTGCTATATAAGACAAATGGGGAATTTCAAGAATTAATTGTTGCTTTTACGTATTAACGACGGGACCTTACTAGACAATGTCCTTGAGTCATCGATGGTTTCTCGACGAAAGCATGAACTTCGTTCGTTTTTGTCCCATCTTCGGCGTCAAGTAACCAGGCATGGCTTCGTGCTAATTTATTTAATATATGCTGTCATAGGTACTGAGTGTCTATTCAAAATTTGTGTGGTCTCTTCTAAGGTAAAATCTGGTCGATGATATATTTTCCGGCCCTAAAATCACACAAATCACACTGATAAGAACCAATAAGGTAATTGGCAAAAGGTTTAAGGTTATCACATAGTTCGCCGAAGAAGATCTTAACACATTGACTGCCATGTCGTACGTTTTCGTGCGACAACTTATAGTTCTCCAGAAGCCGCGTTGGACATTTTCGTGCGACACCTAGTACTTAAGCTTAGGCAATGTCGTATGTTTGTGGCCTCTGCTGAACATTTTGGTCAAATTGCAATGGCCGTAGGATGATTTTTGAGGGAAATAAATGAGAGATAAATTTCATGTTATTTTTTTTTGTTTGACAGGATTTTGACTTCATTTTTAAAACTTTTTAGGACTTTGAGGATTTTTGTTGACACACATAAGTTGATTTATTTTTCGTTTTTCCACGTAGTACCCCGCGATACTAGTGAGCGAGAATAAGTTGTCTACCGTTGAGTTTTTACTCCGGAAGCCCGCTTGAAACTCGATCAGAATGTTATTTGCTTCAACCCATGTGGACAATCGATGCAGAATAACTTCGATAAAAAATTTCATAACAGATTCATTATAAACTTTCATTAAAAAGGATAATTCCGAGGATCTTTATTGTCACCTTTCTTAAAAAGAGGGAAAACTACGTTTTTCTTTAAACTTGATGTCACGTCCCCTACCTCAAGGATGTAATTGTCCTCTGCCCTTAGCTTCTCCAAAAATTCCTCCTAGGCATTCATGAAAAACTCATAAGTAACTCGGTCTTCTCCGGGAGCGTTGTTCATTTTACATCGTCGAACGACATTACACAACTCCAGGAGTCGAAATTTTCTGTCCAACACCTCCACACTTTGGAATGGTAACGCGTAGTGCAAATGGGTAGCACTGGTTGGTGGGTTAAACAATTTCATAAAATGTTCTGCTAGGATGCCCACCTCAACGTGAATACCTCTCGCGAATGACGTGCCATCGAGAAGTCTTGCAAGTTTCCAGAAAGAGCGACTGTCGGTAATTTCCGAAAAAGTTTTAGCCAATTGATTTGAAAACCTTTTTTGTTTTTCTGAGCATATATTCTTAGTTGGCATGTTTGTAAAAGCTCTCGGCAAAACTACTGCCGGTTTCCCTCAACAATCGCAAATAAGCAAAAGACTTCTTCCTGTCCGCCTGACACGTATAAGATTTATTGTTTTGGAAAGGCCTAGCAGCGTCTAAGATGCAGAACGTAAGAAGGTTCAATCCGTTTATAGAACATAAACCGTTTTCATTTCTAGATCTGAGTTCTTCATTGGGCTTTTGTTGATAAACATTTTTAACCGGTTTATCCATCTTAATTATGGCAGCAAAAGGTTCTGCCGGGTTTGTTCTAGTGGCGCGCCTCGAGATTTATTTGGACGTTTAAGGGTAAGTAATCTGAGTAGACCAGGTCATCCACGTTTAGAACTGAGATACCGTCAAAACCACCTAGCACGAATAAGACAGTAATCAATTGTAGAGCATGACGTGCCTCTTAGAGAGGTTAGATTAGGTTTTGGGTTAGGTAAAATAGGGTGTGCCACAAGACACAGACACTAGGCACCTGAACGGGCCCATCGCGATCCCCTGTGGGTTAAAACCAACTCCAAAAAGCAGAAAACCTAAACTGTTTCCCTGTTAAAGCACCCAATTTCTCTACAGAAGCCAAGAAGGCCTTTGAAGTCCGTACCGTCTATTTCCTCTAAGTTTTCAAAGAAATATTTTCCCAAGAATTTCCTTCGGCTGCGCGATATTGCCTCACATTCACATTAAAATGTGTGTTATATCCCCGCAGAATCTACAAGTGTCCGTATTTGTTAGTTTTAGTCTCTTTGCGTGCTTCAGCAATAGACAGTGTCCTGTTAGTATTCCTATTAGCGTCCTAAGCTTATCCCTATTTAGCTTAATAAGCTTCCTAGATCTATTACCGTCGAGAAGTGGCCATAGAGCCTTTGATACCCTATGTCCTTCCAGCTTCAGCCACCTTATGCTGGCGTTCTTTATGATTTTTTCCTCGATAGTGCCCCTTACTGTGCAGAGGGGTGGTTTGACATTCGCAACTTCACTATTGTCGAGCAGCCCTCCTCTTCTTGCAAGCTCGTCTGCTTGTTCATTTCCTTCTATACCGCAGTGCCCTGGCACCCAACACAGTCTCACCCTGTTCTGAACGCATGATGCTTTTGAGCATTGTGCGACAACCCCTGACTGTGTTAAAGTTAACGTTGTTTGACTCCATTGCCTTAAGAGCAGCCTGGCTGTCGGTGTAGATAGCGATATCTTTGTCGGATACCGATCTCATCTGCATCAGCTTAGCCGCCCTGAGGACAGCTAGAACCTCTGATTGGAAGACACTGCTAGTGTCCGGTAGCCTTATGGAGACTCTTAGTTCCGGGTCCTCCGAGAAGATTCCGGAACCTGTTCCCTCCTCTGTCTTCGAGCCATCTGTAAAAACTCCAATTTCGTTTGATCTTGTCACTGCATTTTCTTGCCAGTCCTTCATCTCCGGATATAGTATATCATACGGAATGTCGAAATCGATTAAGGAAGGGATTTCATCTGTTCTAACAGTATTGCCTGGTAGTAGCTCTTCCAGGATTGTGCCGTGTCCGAAGCTACTGTTTTTGAAAAGATTAAGCCAGTAAGTTTTTTTATATCTAAATCAAGCGGTGTCAGGTGTAGGAAGGTGTCCAATGCTGCCGTAGGGATGGTACGGGGCGCTCCTCTTTCTCTGAGCCGCCGCTAATTTTCCGTAAGTCGTTTTCTTAGTTGTTGCTTTCCACCATGCTAGTGCGCCATATGTCAGTATGGGTCTCACCACTACCGTATATAGGCAATCCACCATAGCAGGTTTAAGGCCCCACATTTTTCCCACAGTTCTTTTACATATGAGAAGATCTTAGAGAGGTTAAATGACCCTGATTATCGCTAATAGAACGACCGTTTGCTACTGAAAGCCCAGTCGAATCGCACATCTTTATTATTTTTTTTTACCATTATCATTCATTATTACTTATTAAAAAAAAAAAAATTATATTCGACAAAATAGTAGGTGCAGGAGTCCAAAAAAGTGTAAGCCTATTGTCTGTAAAGGAACCAATGACTTTATTTATTTGAAAAGCAATAGATCAAATAACCTTTTGGAATGTGAATATTTAGGAAAGCAAGAAACACATAGCTGGGGTTTGTTGGGACACTCTGGATAGTATGTTGTTGCTCTTTTTAGGTTGTTTCTGCCTGTTTTCCTGTCAGATGATTTTTTTAATTGTGCATAACACAAAACACAGGCGCGTCTGATGGTTTTACCATTAGCATCTTTCCTTTTTTCAATGTTGTGCTTCTTGGAAGTAACTGGCTGTGGGGACAGATGGCCGAGTAATCCTTCAGCAACCTCCTCTCTGAACCTTTTTATAATTATACTAAATGTTGTTGCTTTTTTGTTAACTACATAGTAACGCGTTTACAACCGCCTAATCCAACAGAAATTCAATTGCAACTTTTCTGTACCATTTGAGGCTTCTTCTCAGGGTAGTTGCATAGGAAGCCATTTGATCAGAGAGATCAATGCCCGACTTTCCTTTGTTGTAGTCTAAGATAGCAAGGGGTTTTTCACTATTTGCCTGACGTCGGCTTGGTCTCTTGGCCCCCTACTTATGGATGGTAAGTTTGGATCACAGATCAGTTGGTTGGACACGGAAGCCATAATTGGCGCATGTTATGTGTTGAAAGCATCCTAACGTGCCCTTCCACTTGAAAACAACAATACCATTCTCTTCTTCCCTGGGTATTATTTCTCCTCTCTTCAGCTTGGCATTCATCACTTCTTTGGGCAACATTTTTTGTTGGCTCGAAGAGTCCGAATCACATGTGTTTGGTGGTCAAGCATGAACCGTGCCAGTTCATAGCTCACAAAAAAATGGGAATATGTTGTGAACTACTTTTTGGGTGATAAGAAATAGAAATTTCACAAAAAAATACTTTGGCCTGGCGTAACTCAAAATGTTAATACGGTTTGGCAGTCAAAGTGTTAAAGAGGATGTCGATGTAGTTGGCATAGACTAGAGGGTCTTCTTTCTTTAGAATAGGGCATACGATACTAAGGTTCCATTAGTCTAGCGCATTCTCATTAGAATATATTTAAAAGAAAATTAGATGCATGCTCTTTGCAAACTCATCTCCCGCTGTCTTGAACAGTTCCGTAGTTGACCCATCAGTAGTAGAAACCTTATTCGACCTTTTTTTTCTTCTTTTTTTTTAAAGAACTTAACACTCAAGTGGGTATGAATACACTTATTATGCCTCAGCATGTGTTAAGTTTTTTTTTTTTTGAAAATTTGATAGATAGAGAAGAAAGATGTTTGGGCTCAGTGGTTATTTTGCTCCATGGGATTTTCCAATAGGGACTTGACAACTTTGAATTTAATTTGTGAACGCACTCTTTCACTTATCATCAATCTGTCACTGTCAATTTATTCAGTAAACTCAACATTTTCATCATGGCAAAGTACAAGAACGAGCAACGTCTGCAAATTATAAAAATTTTCTACCGAAATTCGGAGTCGGCGACTGCAACTTTAAGAGCGTTAATTCCAATTTTCGGTCGTAATTCTCGCCCTAGTAGACAGGCAATAACAAGTCTAGTGCAAAAATTTGAGTCTACATATTGGTTGTGTGATGTTGCCGTCTCAGTGAGACAACGGGATAATCGAAGTGTCGAAAATATCGCTGCCGTTCAGGCGCCCCTACCAAACGATCAGTCAATTCCACGGCGTTCTCAAGAATTGGGCATCGGTCAGACCACATTATGGCGTATTTTGCGTAAGGATCTTGGTTTACACCCATACAAGATCAAGCTGACTCAAGAATTGAAGTGCCACAAGAAACACAGCACACGTTACAATCGATTTATTGAAGCGAAGTATTGTGAGCGTTTTATCTCAAGAAATGGGCCAGTCAATTGGCCGCCTCTTTCGTGCGATTTAACGCTGCTTGACTATTTTCTGTGAGGCTATGTTAAGTCATTTGTTTATGCCAACAAGCCGACGACGTTGGAAGAGGCCAGAGCCAACATTGAACGCGAAATAGCAGCTTTTTCGGCAGAAATATGTAGCCGAGTCGTTGAAAATTGGGTCCAACGAATCGACCGCTGCAAACGTGTCCGCGGTGGCCATATGTACGAAGTCGAGTTCCATTCATTAATGTTTGGATTGTACTTCAAGCCGATAATAAAGTTTTTGAAATATTTCAAATGTTTGCGTTTTTTTTTTTAAAAAAAGTTGGCAAGTCCTTATTGGAAAACCTTTTATATATCTTACTTAATTTTTGTTGACTGAAAAAATGCAAGTCTTTTGTGCACGGCTGGAATTCGAACACCGAACCTTCCGATTTGGAAGCCAGTTCACTACCACCTGAGCCACGGCCACCCACCTGCGCTTGAATAAAGTTATTCCCACTTCAATTCATTTGAATTGGTCAAATGATTCGTTTTTTTTTAGTAATCGCCGTAAAATGATCTGCTAAAACAGTTCGTCCATATCCTTATCACTAATTGCAGTCTTGTGCAATTAACAGACATCTTCCCTGCTATAAGCTCGCTCAATTTGCTATCTCTCGATAGAACCGTCTCATGTTCGTCCTGTTTTTTTGATCTTGTCCTTTGCACAGCCGTTCTATGTTATTCTATTTCTTTGAATACATTCATCGGCATCTCTCGACAACTTCGTCACTGGCTTTCGGCAGTCTTCCAATGCAAAGTTTCTCACGGAATTTCCTCATCTAAGCCACGTCAAGGATATTCTTAAACATTTAAGAAGTCTCGATATATCCTTACGTCGAGTGCAGCCTGATCAGTTTAAGTGGCGGTAAATTGATCCGGAGACCACCCGACTTCCATATAAATGTCAATACTCTGAAGCCCAGTGCCTGCTTCGATGACATTTTTCGGGATGTCATTCAGGTTGTGCAACCAAATACTTCATCGCTTTTCGATTACGTTGTCTAGAATGATTTTAATTTTCACAAAAACTTATATTCTGCAGTAACATTGACATTATGGTGCAAAAAGACTTTTACTGACAAAGAAGGACACTCAGCATCAGCGGCTCGGCTGAGGCATTGCGAAATATGGCCAGCTAGTAGTCAAAGATTGCAGAAAACTCTCCCTAAGAGTTCTGATATACAGTATAAACCTGATTTCTTTATCAAATGACCTACAAATCTTTTCTTAAAGGCCCTAATTCTATTGTTAAAAAGTGACGTTCCTTTAAAATAACTAGCCGATATCAACCTTGATTTCGTATTCCAGTTTTGGGTTGAATTTTTCTTAAATTCTGTCGGTACTCTATTAAAAATATCCGTTTTCTTGTGAGAAAAACCTTTTTTCTACTCGTAATTTTAACTCTAATGCTTAGTCTTAGTTTATTCAAGTTTAAATTGTGTACTCTTTTAGGCCTCTAGCGATTACTAATTTTTTTAATTAGTCCGAAATAAAAAAGAAATTCACAAACATTTATCTGCTACACCTTCGCCATTCAACAGCTCATCCATTTCTTAAAAATAGTTCACAAATAAGGAAACTATCATAAATCTAAACCACAAAATCCAATAAAATCAAAGAGGAAAATGAAAATGTTGCAATCCACTTAATTATGGTGCACCTAAGATTCACTCCCTGACTGTATAAGTCTGCATAAACTCCAAATCCATTTGAGGCGTCTGATATTTTAAAATCCAACGAATACTGCCGCCAACGTCTGTCGTCACGTTTGCATCAAACAAACTAAATATTTATTTTCGCAGTTTTGTTACACAAACGCACACCGTGCATACCGTGTTTATTTTCGAAATGCAACATCTTTCTGCAACATTTGTGCCTCTAACACCGTCTTGGCCGCGTTTGCTTGGTCTGGTCCTATTCCTGTTGCCGATAGGTAATAAAATCGGTGTTAGGGTTAAAAATAGAAAAAATACTTGTACGTAAGCTGCCACCATCATTATAAATGCGGAAAAAACCCGAGGTTATTGGCATCTAATGCAGAAAAAATTAAACGTAACCAACTGAACTGAAAACAAATACGAATACCAAGAGTTCTGGATAGACAATGTCTGGTGTACATGTTGATCATGACGATCATTCTCGTCATACCGCAGTTCAAATACACATAAGTTGGCATCTCCAGACTGGGTTCTAAGTACGAATAAATGACTCTGAGTCTGGTAGAGAGGATGCGGGCAAACGACTCGCCCGCCTGAATGCATCTCCTTTTTGTGTATATTTTACTTCTAATTTCAATCGGATTATTATTATTACCACTTTTGTTGTGTGGTATTTTAATAATGTGAATACGATGTATCTATGAGCATGGTGCAACATCTTCTTTGAGATTTATGCATTCACAGAGATACGAGTAGAAGGAGTTCGTCTGCCATCTAATAAGGAAGACATTCTGTGAGACTTTTCGTAATAGATACGAAGAGTGTGTGTGAATGATTTCGATTAATCGACTTGATTGTAACTGTTCTCAATGAAATTTGATAGAGGTTTATTGTATCACATTTTTTGTTCAGGAATAGATGAATATTTTCAAAGACTTAAGCAGAAATTTATATGTTTTAATTGTCATGCAGATAAGTTGTTTGCTTTTGTTGTCAGATTACCGAGTTACACTTTTGGTATTGACCCCACGGGCAGCTGAAAGAGGAAAAATACTTTGAACGACATTTTTTGAACAGCTTCCGTAGTTAACCGGATTTTACGATCAGCTATTAATAAACCATCTTCTTATGAGTCGAGAGTGTCTTTTCTTATTTTTTTAACTAAAGCCCGAAATAGTTTTCCCAAACATTTGCATAAAAGGGTTGGTTGTGGTCATTACCATTATCACAGATAGTAGATGGAAATTAAATTTAAATAATAACACACTCTATAGAGGTTGTTTCTTTCACCTAATCTCAATGCAAGCGGGATAAATAGATAAACCCAAAAAAAAAACTCAAAAAAGGAATTTAGAAAACATTTATCGTTTATCTAGATAGATAGGAAAAAGACTGAAACCACCCAGTGAATACACCCCTGCTGTGGTGATTTGAAGAGATAATAATGGTGTTTAAAATATAAATTGGCTTTTTATTTTAACCACAAAATAAATATTAAGATAAATTTGATGGAGATATATACTCGTGAATATTTAAAATGTGGTGAGAAGACTTTTTGAAAACTACGAGTATTTTCACATCTGTGTTACATCAGATAAGGAGATGTTTTAGTTATGAATTTTTTGACGCAACATTAAAGAGTGAAATTTCACTTGTTTTACCCAATTTTTAGATTTCGTGTTTTCAGAAAGTTAACTTAGAAATTAAAACTGAGTTGAAGTTTTGTTGATGTGCAGGGTGGGCTAAAATTAATGACTCCATTTATTGGCGTTATATTCAAACAAATATAGTAAATGGCAAGTGGTGATTTATTTTAATAAATTATTTATTTTTAAGTTCGAAAAATTATATCTAATAAGTGTCCACCATTAGAAGTCTGACAAATACGAGCCCTTCCTAAGGCATTTTGCATGACTCTGGCCAAGGTTTCTTGTGTTATTGCTTCTATTTCAGCTCGAATGTTCTCCTTGAGGTGTGATAGAGTAGCTGGCTTATTAATGTAAACTTTCGATTTCAAATAGCCCCACAGATAAAAGTCCGGTGCATTTAAATCCGGTGAACGTGCTGGCCAATTGAAATCACCATATTTTGATATGAGGCGTTTTGGAAAAGTTTTCCTCAGTATGGCCACTGATCTGCGAGCTGTGTGGGCAGCGGCTTCGTCTTGTTGGAACCACATATTCTGCAAGCCTAATCTATTCAGTTCGGTTACCAAAGGTTCATGGATCATCTCCCTATATCGTTCACCAGTTATTCTCTTGGGTTCGCTTCTCCCAAAATATGCAGTTTTATTTTCGAGTCAGTAAACCTCTAATTGTCTGAGCAGTTGGCTGAGAAAGGGCTTGAACCTTGTGTATGCCGACAAATGGATTGTAAGAATCCGAAACAAGAAAAAACTCACCAAAACTTTAACTTGCGCCCACAAAGAAAACGACAATGTTTACAACGACTAGTTCAACGAACTCGATTAGACCTACGAGCAGGCAAAGTACGTCTTTATACTTGAAAAGTGATTTGCACGTCAAAATAGGAAACACGGACATATTCGGCAGTAAACTCGGGAAGCAAAGCATGCAGGACACAACGTCTAGAAAGAGAATGCAGGTAATTGATTTGCTGTTGGACGGAATATCATTTGAGTTTGCATAGAGCATTCGCATCGTAATACTCACAAACAACGGCATTCCTCCAATATTATAGATGTTTAAACATTCCCAGCAGCCAATGTGGTATTGGACCACTACCTAGCTCAAGCTAAGATACATCTACATAGAATCTTTGTCAATCGCATGTCTCTCAACTTATCAACAAGTCCTTTTCACCGGCATCGATGCCATGAATCCATATATCATTTGGTTTCACCAAACCCACAAATATTTGAGTCTGATAGAAGACTTAGACAAAGACGTACAAAGAAGCCCAGAAAAATGTAGTGGGGGTGTCATTGCAAGTGCTAAGATTCCAATAGGCTGTAAACGGTGAGAATGAACCATAGCACATTCGATCATCGCCTGAACCTTCGTATAGGGTATGGGACCAGACGAATAACTGCTGATCTCTATTCGGCACCTATCCGGTGCTTTGGAAGAAAGGCCACACAAACTCGTGTCCAGGATTTCTTCAAAAGGAACAATGCCTTATAATTCGATCTTTAGCAAAGCTCCCAAAACGGATTTAGGTTCATCAGAGATGAAATGTCATCGTAGCAATCAAAGGCAACCTACATATCAACATTCAAGAGCGGATCAATCAGGCTGTCAGGTTGAGAGAAATGTTTTTTCGGTCCTATAAGACCAACCCGCAGAGGAAAACCGGAAAAAGTTCAAACGAGCCAGGTAGTAAAAATTGTTGGTCGTTCGTCAAAAACATTAGAAATTGTGCCTCATCCTCCATTCCAACGCTCATTTACAATGACATTCTAGCTGTCAGCTCTTTGGACAAAGCCAATCTGCTTGCTGCACACTTTGCGGCCAGCTCAACGCTTCCAGATTGTGCTTTGTCCCCGCCTACACTTGAGTGCCTCGAATATTCAATGGGAAGAATCCACTTTCGCACTCGGGTAGTAGCAAGAGTACTTAAAGATCCAGATATTATATCTCCCCTTCTTCTGAATAGGTGTTCTTCTACGCTGGTAAAACCAGTTCGTTAGCTTTTCCATCAATCCTACTCTTTAGGACCTTTTCCGAGCAGATGGAGAACAGCATTTGTCCAGCCCGTCCCTAAAATAGGCGAATCTTCTTCTCTCTCCTCCTGCACTTACGTCCCTTCTTTCCAAGGTCATGGAAACGTTGATAAATCGTCAGTTCATGAAATATCTCGAAACTCGAAAACTTCTTAATGACCGGCAGTACGGTTTTCGTAGCAACAGGTCCACTGGTGATTTGATGGCATGTCTCACCGAAAAGTGGAACCAAAGTCTATATCAATCTGGCGAAAGCAAGATAGTTGCACTTGATATTTCTAAGGTATTTGACAGAGTTTGGCAACAGGGTCTTTTGTCGAAAATGCGTGCATTTGGGATCAATGACTCTCTACTTTAATGAATTAGAAACTACCTTTCGGAACGTTTAATTCAAGTTGTTTTGGATGGTTTCAAGTCTGATATTCACAAAATAATTGCTGGTGTGCCCCAGGGCTCCGTTCTGTCTCCGACACTCTTTTCAATTTTCATTAATGATCTCTTGTCTGCTACTTTTAATCCAATTTACTCCTTTGCTGACGATAGTACTCTCTGCTTTTCATATTCGTTCCCGGACTCATGTCCCTGCTCTTCGGCTGTAGAACGGGAACGGCAGCGTATGTTAAGCTCATTAAATTCCGATATAAACAGCATAACCAATTGGGGAACTACCAACAGAGTAGAATTTAATGCTTCCGAAACGCAATGCTGCCTGCTGTCGCTTAAGCGAAATTCAAATACCCAGCTATTGTCCATGAATAGCACTTGCATCGTCGAAACCGAAAAACTTTTCATTCTCGGTATGTGTATATGTATACCCCCCCGGACAATGGGGTATATACCACTATTCTACGCTACTAAGATGAAAGAATACCTTGAGCAAGTCTGACCAAAAGCTTACAATCATAAGAAAACGATAGGAGCTTTGCCAATAAAATATCTATTCATCTCGTGCAACATCCTCTGTTCCCAGCACTTGTTTAGAGTGTTATGACATTTCGCGGCAATTGTGTTTTGACTCTGGCCTTAGACACAATAGCAAAAAAACTTCAATTTTCTTTCTGTAGTAAGGAAACAGTGAAGACGTCAAAGCATCTGCATCTGAAGCAATATTTAATATGCGCTAATAGCCTTCCTGAATCTTCTCACACCTTCCAAGCTACAATAGTTTGAAATGCAAGTCGGAAAGTTAAACTCACTGAGTCTTGTTTGAGTCCCGGTCAATTAAATCGCCGGTGAACTTTCTAGACAACGCTCACAGGAAAATTCCTCAGGGCCCAAACCTGAGATAGAACTATCTCTGAGAGTGTCGGACGGAGGTACGCATCAAGCTGCAAGTTCTTGCCAATGTTGAGGTACATCCTTGCACTGGCTTTTTAGCATTAAAACACTTTATTATCCTTCTATGAAAGTCTTCCAAATCCTAGTAATCTGGGGAACAAGTACTTTTCCCAGTACTCTGTTCCAAAATTGTCTTTTATGTGGAGGAGGAGAGGAAAGGAGGACATCTTCGGTAGTACGATCGGGAAACACAGCCTACATGACACCACGTCTGGAAACGGACTCATCTCAATATCCATAAGGGAACTTAGCGGTCTCCGGTTCAACAATTCACCCACCAAATTGATCACATTGTGATCGACACGCGGCACGGCTCCTGTATTCTATATGTCCGAACTTTCCGAGCGGCCAACATTGACTCCGACCATTATCCTGGTGTAGCCAATGGTTTCTTTGGGCTTGGAAGGTAATTGAGGAGTGAAGCCCTCTCCCGAGCGTCTAAGGAGACACTCTATAATACACTTATCGTCCCAGTCCTGCTGTATGGAGCGGAAGCATGGACCTTATCAAAAGCAGACGGAGAGATCCTTGGTCGATTCGAGAGAAAAGTCCTTCGCAAGATTATCGGTCCCGTTTGCATTGACGGACTTTGGAGGAGAAGATTCAACGACGAATTGTATGAGCTGTACAGCGGCATAAACTTAGTCAGGAGGCTCGGCATTGGACGTCTAAGGTGGCTAGGACATGTAGAGCGAATGGACACCTACGCTCCGGCCCGCAGAGTCTTTGAACCCAATCCGGTGGGAAGTAAAGGAAGACCTCGCCTTAGGTGGCGCACACAAGTGAAGGATGACCTAAAAAAAACTTAGCGTGCGAAACTGGAGGCAGTTAGCTAAAGACCGGGCTAACTGGAGAGGAATATTTCTTGAAGCCCGGGTCCACCCCGGACTGTAGCGCCACCTAAGAAGAATAAAGTGTAGAAATGTCAAGTTTATTCATTTTATTTGAAGCATGTAGCTACTTTCTGATTCCCTTTACAAGCTGCACGTTCGACATTCAACCAAACAAACACCCAAAAGTATGTTTTTCCAATAACGACAACAATCTTCTCAAAGTCATTCGCCTCTCAAATTTCCTCAAAACCACTAAAACAATAAAATTTCATTCCCATAACACCCATAAACTACTTGTCAAATCTGTCACCATATCGTTAAAAAAAAAATTTATATGTTAACTCACGGCTAATTTAGTTTTGAAATCAAACACCTTCACGCTGGTAGGAAAGTCTAAAAATTCATCCGACTCCTATTTCCGTTCTCAAAGTAGGTTGCACCTAAAATCTGTTTCGTATGAATAACAAACTTTTGCCGATGAAGCCATCAAAGTATTTCAACCTTAATCTGTACGATTAGGTAGCAAGTCAGTCACTCCTGATGTAAATTTCTACACCAAACACAATGCAACAAACGGATCTTACGGATAATCCCGCTCTAATTTAACCATTCAGAAAAACACTATCCCCAAACGAATTCATTGTCAGTTGAAACTTCGAACCAAACCTCGATCTGCAGATAGTCGTAAAGACTGTTTGACGTGAAATATGATATTTTCAAAACGGCATTTGAATTCGTTTAATCTGAGGTTGTTTTGACCGAACCGCACTTAATGACGTAATAATTCTTTAAAGCCATCATCGTAATCCATGTTTTATTGTGCTCATGGAATTTGGGATTAAATCGGTCATTGTAAGTCACGTTCTAAGAAATAACTTAAAAATTTGATCCAGCCATCACGGACCGAAGACCAAGCCTAGTTCTTGAGAAATTTCAGAAACTGGTCACTAAGATGCATAAAAATAAGTTTTTCTATTCATCCGCAAAATATATCACACAACTATGAGATGTATTTGTAGTCTTCCTTCAAAATGTAACTCATCCACCAGAGGCCAAGAGACCACACGCAAAAGGAAAAGAATTTCATGAAATGTGTCTCCAATAATATCTCGACCGAGGTAGAGGAAATAAAAGAAATTTGCGCAAATATTAAACAATCGCAATGTAGACACAGATCGCAGACAAAAAGAGGAGCAATGGAATGTTCCCGATGAGAGCAGTGAATTGGAAAGATTCTAGCGTCAAAAGTCGGAATAATTTATTGCTGTCGCTGTGTTGACGCAAAAGAATGCAATTACAGTCAGGCATAGATACATAGATACATTTCCTGAGAACTGCTCTGGACCTAGGCAATCGATTTAAACGAATTTCATATGATTGCTAGACTATTCTGTTCTCTAGCTGAAGAAAACCCAGCGTATAACTCCCAGACTAAACACTGGAATCACTTATTTACTGAAATAGCGAGTGTGGTCACAAGTTGGCAATAATGTTGCAGAAGTGAGCTCAGGACAGGTCCTGCATAACATTAGTAGCAAGTTACTCGTACATGGAAATCATTTTTAAAACAAGATCGTTCCTGGAGCATGACTCAGTCCACTCAGTGATGATTGCAATCCACCGGAACATTATGAGTGGTAAGTACCGTCTGATGAAGTCGTCGAATACGCGACTTGCATGCGCAACACAACGCCTGGATGATGCCTTTTAAGTGACGTTTTCCTTCGACCCTAACCATTAGGTAATAAAATTCAAAGAAGACATTAGTAAACGTGAGAACAAAGCAACCAAAAAGGATTGTAAATGGTCATAGTCATAACCTGAAGCGTTGGAGGCAAATTTAATTTTGTTGTGTTTCCTAAAGAGAACCTGTTCCGACGTTTAAAACTTCATTATGAAATGAAATATGGTTGGTTGGTTGGTTGTCTGGCCACTTTAACCTCTTGTTGGGCTCGACATACTCGTATTCTTGTCTTTACAATGAAGATTAGGTTGGATTGTGGAAATGTATCTTCTTGATAAAAGTGTGATTTGAAGGGTGTTCGCCAGTTCAGGTCGTGTTGATTGCAAAATCTGTTTATTCTTCTAAAAATAAACTTTACAAAGTCACTTTAAGTTATTTTTATGAGAATGCCTTTTCCTCTAGTTACTTGGAAAGGTTGAAATTTCATATTTCCTAAGGAATTACATTTTAACATTTGCATTTAATGTTCGCTTACATTTTGGCTTCTTTTGCAGCTTCTTCAACAGCGTCATAGACTGATATCTACTTATGGTTCCACTCTCTTCTTCTTTTTATCCTTTTATTAAGCCTTTCCTCGTTATACGTACTCGTATTTATGCGTAACGAGTTTCCCATTTTTACTGCATCGCTCCTGCTCCGCTTATAGGGTTGGCTAATGTCGCAGAACGCGTCTACATACTGCTCGGTCCTGGATCGCTTCAGCGGTTAGCTCCAGGCGTTGTTGCGCATTTGTCATCTGAGAAATCCAGGAATTCTTTTTCCGACCGTAGTTGATAGTACCTTTTTAACCGGATTTTCCGCAGATCTTCTTTGAACGTGGCAAAACCAACTTATTCTATTCGCCTCAAGCTGTTCGGTTACCGAATTCTTTATATGTAGACTTCCTCTTATACGCGTAGATCTAATGCAATCGCGTTTAGTGACTCCACTAGACATCCTTAACATTTTCATTTCCGCTGCCGTCATTTTGTTTTTAAACGCTTCGTACATTGTCCAGCACTGTGAACCGTATATAAGAGCTGGTCTAACAACCGTGGTGTAGAGTTTCCCCTTTAATTTAAGTGGAAATTTTCGGTCGCAAAAGATTCCCGAATTTTCCCGCCATTTCATCCATCCCACACTCACTCTGTGGTTTACGTCGTTGTCACATTTCGCTTCCATGTTAACGATTGATCCTTAGTACTTAAAGATAGTGCTTTTCGGAAGAACTATTCCGTCTAACATTATATCCGGAACAGGTCGCAATGGATGCGCACATGGGCACGTAAAATGCTCCGTCCTTGAAGGACTTATTTTAAACCCATTTCTCTCTAGCGCATTTCTCCATGAATCTAAGGCGTTCTGTAAATCTTCGACGTTATCGCTAAGTATAACTGCGTCGTCAGCGAAGAGAATTGGCGTTACATTTGCTTCGAGCATGCAGTCTTTTAAAAGATAGTCGAATACTACGTTAAAGAGGAAAGGGTTAAGTACGCTTCCTTGGTGCACTCCGACATTAACTGGAAACTCTCTCGTTAGTCCAGCAAAGCTTTTAACCGCAGTTTTTACGTTTCCGTACAAGTCTTGTATTATTCTAATATACCTTTCCGGTACCTTTTGAGACCTCAGCGCGGCCGATATGAGATCCCTGGGCACTCGATCGAATGCTTTCTCGAGAGCGATAAATACCATGTGTAAATCCTTAGACGAATCTCGGTGCTTTTCCATTATTATTCGTAGGCTTTGGATAGCGTCCACCATCGATCTTCTATTATTATCGAGCTTTATTATTTGTCGAAGACGTTCGTTTGAAACTCTTTCGACGATTTTCATCGGGTGTGACATCAGCTTGATTGAACGGTAGTTGTTGCATTCTCGAGTGCCGCCTTTTCCTTTGTATAATGGAACCAAGATGCTACTTCTCCATTAATTCGGCATAGTTTGTCCACATTTTAATTTATTAAAAATTTTCGACAGCCATTCGCTGCCGATTCCCTCCATCTTCGACCAAAACTCTAATGGAATGCTGTATGGTTCCGCCACTTTCCCCCGTTTTTTTTTTCGATTGCTATACGTATTTCTTCGATTGAAAAGTCCGAAACTTCCTCCTCGGATAGACCAGCTGTCGGCACGATATCACGTGGAAACTGTTTGTTAAGCACCTCCTTGCAGTATTCAAGCCACCGGTCACAAATTTCCTTTTCGTTTGTTAATAAGCGACCATCTGCATTTTTGATGCGGCACTTTAGTATTGTACGACATTTGAACTTCTTTTATAGCTTGTCTTCTATCTGCCGATCGTGAGGATATTTGTTCCAGCTCCTGGTATAGGTTTCCGCTGGTACGCTCGAGTTCGAACCGGGACTTTCTTTGCGATCTTTTTAAGATGCTCGTATTCAAGAGCCAGTCGAGCTTTTTCGATATCAACGCTACGATCACATTTTGTCCACGCTTGAAATGCATTCTTCTTGTCGGCCACAGCTCGTTTGGTTTCGTCATTCCACCACCATGTTTCTTTGCCGACGTGATGGTATTTCGATATAGTCCCCAGATGGAACTTTGCGAGTGTTATGCATTCCTCGTGCATGGGGGTTCCACTCTCTTGATTTATCAAAGATCTTCTCCTCTCCTCTTAGAAAAATGTCAAGTTCAACCGAGTTCGGTCTGTAAGTTGGTTCTGCGTATTTCTGCCTTTAAGTACATAAACTGCTATTTTTAAGTGGCCTCATATTTACGATTTTTATCCTTTTTATCGGTATGGGTGACACAAACCGTCTCTAATAGGAAAAATATCTCAAACTTATTGGCAATGGAGTTCGAAATATTCCTTCGAAATCGAAATGATCTCAAGTAAACAACATTTGCTGGAAATCTCTTTTACCATCTTGCCATTCGTCAACTACCTGCTTTGCCCACATCAGCATGATTTTAGGGTTGGAGAGCTTCAAATCGATACTCACCACCTATTTATTATTTTAAGGCCACTTATGACAGCATATATATAGTATAGGTGAACTATACAGAGCAATGTCTTATTTCGGCATACCCGCCAAATTGGTCTGTCTGCAAGATGACTATGTAGAATGCACGTTGCTCCAACAAGGTCGGTAAAAACTTCACCTTTTATGTCAAAAAAGGATTTAGACAAAGCGTTGTGTTATCATGCGATTTTTTCAACATCCTTCTTCAAAGATTAGTGCAAGATTCACTCGCGAACACAAGAGGCACCTTTCGTGAATATTTAGACGGAAGTGGCGAAAACATGTTTAATGATCAACGAGGACAAGACCAAGCATATGCTGTCACCAGACAGATCACCAAATACCGACGTCTCGGACAGAACATCATCCTCGTGCGGGCTGGAGACGCTTTTTGGCTGAGCCCCAGGTCCACTTCGGACTGTAGTGCAACCTTAAGTAAGTAAGCAGCAGTTAGTGGGATCTTCCCCCACTGAGTTGTCCTTTGGTTAACACCGACTCTTCAACCCGAAGTATTAGCATTCATCACATTGCTCATAATTTTTTGACGAGTTCGAGATACTCGTATTTTTTTTGCTTTTTCAATAATCCGTCAATCCTAATGGGACCGAAAATTACTCCAAGAATCTTGCAATCAAACCGATGATGAAGAGTCTTCGTAGTTTTCTCAACAAGGCTGCAAGGAAGCAATGATTGGTTAGCATCATGTTTCATGACGTGCCATGAAACCTTACGGTTACATCAATAGATTCTGTGTAATGTGGGCGTAACAACGATAGAGAAGTATTGACTATCTATCTCGAATTTTTGGACTTTGTGTTCGATCCCCCCGAGTGTTAATATGTAGGCAATTGAAGTTTTAACAAATCTAGGACCACATTGATTGAGCTCATCCAAATCGCCCTGTTAGACAAAAAGGACGCAATACTAAGAACGCTGATGCCTTCCTAAATTTTGAAAATGAGCCAATGTATGGCTTTTACTTAGGTATTTCCCATTTATTATTTGTAGGACAGAAATATTGCATTCATCGTGCGGGCTAATTAGTTAACTATGCCTAACAGGTAGATAATTTGAGTTATCCCCGGCTTTAAAAATCTGCAGATGTTCTCATTCTTCCTTTTTGTTTGCTTTGAGAATGCCTCACAGCCTGACTTGTCCATCTCTCCAGTGCCACTTTGAATGGCACGGAGTGAAACGAAGATGCGCCTTCGCTTGAGTCCCATTTATCCCAGTAGTTCAACTGCAGTTTCTTATCATCACACCACTACTCTTCAACACTTGATATAAGTCGCATAGAACTTCTCGACAACTTCAATCTTCTCATTGTGAGTTTTCTCGTTTTATGGCTTATGAGCCTTATCATGGCTTCTGCAACTAGATTGCGATTCTGGTAAATATTGACGTAAAATGTTCCAACCTTAACATAGTCGTTAAGACAAACTTGAACTTGACAATTATTGTGGATTTAAGATTCACCGCATCCACTTCATGATGATTACCACGTAAAAACTTGTTGGCCTTGTTCAAATATTTCTTACAGTCATGGAGTGAAACGACATCTGAAAACGTGTTGCTGTAGTTAGCCTTCACAAAAGCAACATAGACATCTTTCAAATCAAGTTGCCGCTTAGAATTTTATAGATTATATTACAAAAGTGTTCGAACATAGAAGGAAAAGCTCATGTTCGTCATGAATCACTATGTAATCGTACATGAAAACAGAATTATTTCGAATCAGACAAAAACCGCAGTGAAATTTCTTAAAAATCTATATCTCGCGTTACCAAAGAAAGTTCAGTACTTTGTTACAAAAATTCTTCTTCGTCGTTGAAATCCTTCTCAGTTGAAGAATTCTTCAATAAACAGGACGATCATTGTATGCTCGGTAATCAAAAAAGCGTCAGAACTAATTCCGATCGCAGAACATGGCTATCGAAGTTATAAAACAAATTTTGCTGAAATCCCCACCAAAATAATATTCGCCAACAGACCGTAGTTATATCAATAAGTTTCTCCTCCAAGTGAGAACTCCACGTTTCGGGTTAGATGTCGCCGAAAAAAATACCAATTGGCAACTAAGACCTCGAGCTATAAGTTTATAGGGCATGAGGCAACACCTACATATTGTGTCCTAAAGCGATCTCTTATCCGAGCAGTGGTCAATATAATAGTGTTCACCAAAAGGCCTAGTAGCCCCTATACGACGCTACAAAGCATTCCTACATGGGGAACGTAGAAAAGTCGTGATGCATTTATTTCGTTTCCAACATGGTTTTTCGAGCATTGCCTCTCACGTTTATTGGCGAACTCTTTGTGACTGGGACTTATTTATGTCCTCAATTGAGCGTAATAATTACGTTCAGAGCAACCTCAATACGTCAATGATTATCAGTTTTGCAGCCGATCGTGAAGACACGACTACACTGTTTTTCTAAATCAGATTTTAGCCAGCGCATACGGCCTCCACATAGAGAAAGTCCATTTTGCAACAAAAGTTTTGGTGTCAGAACAGAACAGAACAAAACAGCACAGTTAAAGCTGCATTATATTATAGATCACTTATTTTGGCTTATAATGGCTTTGATTGTGGAGCATGTTATACAAGTTGGTGCAAAATTAATCATCCTATCGGAAGATGTTACAAATTTTGCAAATGGCGTCGTACGTCAATCATATTTGACATTTGCAGTATACAAACAGACAAGCAATGGAGTGCTATACACTGCAAGAGCGTGGAATAATTGTGTCGATTTTTTTGACCAATAATCGGTCGGAAGTGTTAGCACAGCATGAAAACGTCGATTTCCTAATCATGTCGCTCCAACCGGGAAAACATTCCGGCGCTTAGCTACTCAAATCGAACAGACAGGAACCACAGGAAACAATGCAGGGCGTGATCGCCATCGGACTGGCCGTTCGGCCGGGAATTTCACGGATGTGGCTGCCGATGTCGCTGAGAACGAAGAAACATCAACCAGACGACGGGCCACGCAATTGGACATCACCAGACAGACCCTACAGCGAATATAAGTGAAAGACCTACACATGTTCCCGTACAAAGTGCAAACACTGCACGAGTTAATGCCTCCTGACTGTCAGTCGCGTGTGAATCACTGTCAAGCCATCCTCAATCTCAACAACGAAGAGGACGATTTTGTGTCGAAAATCATCATGAGCGACGAGGCCTATTTCCACTTAAGCAGTTACGTCAATACGCAAAATCTTCGTTTCTGGGGCACTGAAAATCCGCGTGTGATGCACGAAGAGCCATTACAACCACTCAAAGGCACTGTATGGTGTGGCGTTCACGCGGGAGGAGTGATTGGGCTGTATTTTTTTGAGACGCCATAAGCAATACGGTCGCTACAGGGCCATGATAAACGACTTCTTACTGCGGGAATTTGATAAGCGGGGCTTGGTAAACATGTGGTTTCAACAAGACGATGCAACCACCACACAGCACGAGCCACGAAATGGATATTGTGAAAGAAGCGTTTCCTAGTCGCGTAATCTCCCGATTTATCGATTTAGCATGGCCAGCAATATTGCCCGATTTAACCATCCCAGACCTCTCTCTTCGGGGCTACTTGAAGTCGCGGGCATATTCCAACAAATCTCAGACAATCGCAGCCCTTAAGGTAAATATTCGACAGGAAAGCGAACTACGAGTATCACCGGAAATAATGCGAAAAGTCATGGAAAATGCGATAAAACGGGCACAAATGTGTATCGACACTGGCGGCAGCCACTTGGCTCACTTAACAGAAAAAAATATACAGTTTCAAACAAAGATATCCATCACTCAAAATTATTCTTTTTTATTTAGTAAAAAAGTAATTCAAAAACAGAATTAGTTTTGCGCTACTTTGTATGAATATCAAGAAAAAGGAGAATAATCAGTGCTCCTAGAGTAGAGTCAAGCGTTCTTTGGATACTGGTAAAAGTAGTAGTAACGTTAAAGTTTGATCCACCACACAAGAGACGCATTAGATAAAGATTAATGTTACTTCATGCTATCAGAATATTTTTTCCTGCAATTAAGCACTCGTATGCATTCTTTTCAGCAAGAATTAAGGTAAGCATAACATATATGACGTTGACAGAATGGAACAAGCTGTCAATAGAGGATATGCGACGACGGTAAGGAACTTTTCTGGGGCTAAAATCATGCGAAGAATTACTCTTGCTAATCGCCACTTCTTTGGACTAGGAAGTTGATTAGTAGAACTCTTTCTAAATGAAAAAAAAAAACATTATACAAGCCACTAATCATCCCAGTCCTGCTTCATGTCACAGAAGCTTGGAAAATACTCTCGGGCGCTTACAGACAAAAGTTCTTCGGGTAGTTATGGTTCCCGTTTGTACCAATGTACCAATGGGCCTTAATAGCGTCATATATATGAGGATTTTACGAGGCAGACCTCGTTATAATCCATTTAAGCCATAAGTCCCAGGTAGGTCATCTAGCCTTCCAAGCCATAGAATAACTCGGCTTAGATATCAAATACACCTTTACCGCATAGAATTCAATATCCCTGTCCTAAAAGTTATGAACACGAACCCAAAGTGAGAACGCATTAGAGGAAGACCTAGACTCAGATGGCGCACGCAAGTGGAAGAGAACCTCTCAGACATACCGTGTGAAACTGGAGGCAGCTAGCAAAAAATCGAGTCACGACGAAAGCGTCTTACAAATTGCATCCAGGTACTTAAATTTTCGTCCATCTTTTCGAATAATTAAGGCATCACGAATATTGCGCTCGATGTTTGCTTCCAATCCTAAAATTGTTATTCGATTGTCCGCATAGACCAACGTTGTTAAATACCACCACAGTAAATAGTCATAGTTTTGTATGCAGTATGACATGTGACAGATATTCCGCAGAAAAAATATCCAAACTTCTTTAGGTTTTTAAAAACAATCTTTAACATCAGTAAAGGCTTTATCGGCAAGTATAGGCATACTTTACGTGCTACGAGATGCCTTGTTACAATGGTTGCAAACGTCTCCATAGTGTATATTTAAACCACAAAAAAATAGAATTATCTACAGCTAATGCATAATACATTCGATCAATAAAGCCTGCAAACGGTCAATGCTAAGTCCTACTCCAATACTGACCCTCCATCAAAGTACATAATTAGCGAAGCAGAAAAGATCTACTGCCTTGCTTTTGGAACAAGATATGAAATGCAACAGGCTTTTTAAGAGTGGAAGTTGTTTTTCTGCGCAGCACAGAAAAATTGATCCTTTTGGATCAATTCAAAGACAATTGGAGCTGAAGCAGTGATGCCTACTCGCTCAATATATCCAAGCCATCGAATCCGATGAATTTTAGCACAACTGGCAGGGTTAAAGTTGTTTTATAGCCAACACAGTTCATTTGCCTTTTCAGAATTCTGATTCCCTTAATACTTATTGTTGTTAACATGTAGTTGCTTTGCGACGTAACTTTCGCAAAAGACTGTTTACATCAAAATGTCAATTATAGTTAAGGAAGTGACTGTCCAAAAAGAAGGACATTCTACCAGAAAAGGTCACATCAGGAAATTATATTCCACGCACGAGTGCTATTTTACGGCTGATTACATCAGAACTTCGTTAATAATTTTCGCTCAAAAGTGCGATTTGTTGATTCGATTTCTTACGATTTGTATACCATATACCGTCAACGTCTGATGACTTCCCTTTGAAATGAAATTTTTCGTTCATTGTACTTTAAAAGTAATTTCTTGGAGAATCGATTAAAAGGTCAACGTTATCTGAACTGTCTGGTTTTACATTCACACCAGACATTCACATTCAGAGCGGCATCTTTTGTTTAAGTTCGACTATTTCAAACTTTACATTCGAGCATTTTCGGTGTCAGCAACACGGCTTTCTCCCATGTGATGACGTCTTACCAATCATTTGCAACAGATATGACCATTCAAGATAGCGTTTGCCAGTTAGGAAGGCACTTCACCGGCCGATAGGCAAAATTAATCAGAATCTAGTAAAACAAAAAAAAAAAATTAAAATCCCAAACTCATGCACCAACAAATGTCTCTCCCAGCATATGCTTCACAAGTCGCAGACAGGGTAAATTGATTTAAAATGATGAATGAGCATTATGGCTCCGTCGGTCTCCGCAAAACTCAGACTATCTCCACGTTTGATATTTTCTAAATTAATTACACTCGATGAATTGAAAAAAAATCCAAATCAACTGAATTATTGAGAAAGGTGTACGACCTGAAATTGGGCGCTGGTCACCCACTTGGCGACTTTTGACTTTTACAGCATCTCAACGAAACTATTTCGGTTTCTGGCAACTTGGTCATCAATTGCATCGATTGCATAATCCCACTGCGGGAGACTTACTAATGGGGACATCCAAGCACTTGGTAGACATCGCCTTTTTACCTGAACACATTTTATGTTCGCTATCTGTGAAGTGAATTTTTTTTTATGCATCCGTTCCGTACATGTTAGTGGTTTTCGAGTTTGAACTCGATCCCACCATCAGATTTCGAATGAATACCTTGTTTTTCAAGAGTGGGATATTAATTCATGGGCTTTATCGAGATATGTTATTCCGGGAATATCAATCTCACATGCGAATAATGTGGGCCCTCACAATATTCACCATCTCCGACGGGTCGGACATTAGTGGAATTCCTTTTCGATGATTGCAAACAGAGTTCGGCGAGAAGAGAAGAATTAATCACCACACACCGTGAGCATTCTTTTATCAAACCCTAGGGTCGCATTCTCCAAATAATTTCAACCTGTTCCGATCAGGATATTCTCGTAGCCCCAATGAACGTACGGATATACGAGTACATACCTACTTGTAACAAATGTGCATGAGTGGTGTTCATAAATTATTTCAATTGCGTTTGCATATGCAAAGGAGGCCGGCAATCATTTAATTAAAACACCGCACACCAGCAGCTAGCTACCACCGATACTTCTGGACAGACCAAGTTCACTCAGCTCAACGCCTTTAGGTAGTCAGTTAACCAGTTTTTATGCGATGATATCATAAACGAGGTCCACTAAGCTAACCAAACGGTATATGTGGTTCCATATATACCGTATATGGAAGTCATGAAGGCCATAAACAAATTACAAATCCTTGCGTTGGGACTCGTGAATTACCGACGATGGTGGCAACAACGACAACGGAGGTATTTGTGATGCCTGCGACAGCAACGTGAACGTTGGTCATATTATGGACGGTGGTTATGTCCTCGCCCATGGCTTTAGACCATGTCTAACTCTGACTAATGAGCAGTTAAGCATTATCGCATAAATTATTAGCAAAACGAAATCATGGTTACGCTTACGCGGCAATTGGATCTAATGACCGAGGAATGAGATGGCTCCAAATGAGCTCTATAAATGTTTGAAATCTTTTAAGATGACATTCGCGCACCACAAATTGTTACGGTAATTGAATGGTGTTGGGATTTTTATTAATCCATGATCATAAAACTGTAGTGTGAGATATGGGAAGTATCTTGATTGGTCGTTGGCAGATAGAAAATTAGGTTTTTCAATAATCAAACATCTGATGTGTTAAAAAGTGTTTTATTTGAGATTATGCTACAGTCTAAGGTGTACCTAGGTCCAATCTCTCTCTTATAATCCATCTCAATAGAAAGCTAGCTGCCTTCATTTATTCCTGTTGAAGCGTACCATCTACCTCTATAGCAGTGACTCTTCGATGTGGATTCCGGAGCTCATACGCTTTATATGCCCGTGCCGATGTAGAAGTTTTATTCGGATCCCTTTTGTTAGGTCGACGACACTGTTCAGTAGGTCGATATGATATTATCTCCGATTACGAATTTTTCCTTAAAAAAAACAGTAAGAACGGTCGCTTCTACGGCATAAAATATGGCCGAGATAACAAGGGTATTATATGAAGGAGTATGCCTTGCTATTACTATTACTATTACTATTACCCGCTAAGCCCAATGAAACAGCCTTTGGCTGGACTAATTCTTCTTTTTTTCAACTAATGGTTTCGTTTCTCCGAACTAAAAGCGGACTCTAGATAGATAGATAAGGGGCCTTACTACCGAAAAATTGTATCTTATATGCATTGAATGTCCTTTTTTGTTGGCTGCATACAATCATTGACCACCAGACCTATATTTGCACGCTTTTGTAATAAGAGAGTTTCTGTAAGGTCTTCACGGAACTTGAAGGACTACAGAATATTCTCCATTATCATTATACACAGCTGGACGGGACCAAAATAAAACACCGATTTCCCTGTAAATATCGCTTCTTTAAAGCCTTTGCCATTTGTTAATAATTGTTTGAAAAGAAGTCTGTTCTGTTCATAGGACTAGCGAATGGTTCCGATCTTTCTACAAAATACTGTTTCGTACCTTACTGTATCTCAAAATTTTGTTGTTCATTCTGGCTTTTTGAAGGATGTGGCATTCGTCTTTAGTATTTAATGCTGACGGCATAAGACTTCTTATTATGTGGACCGACACCCACAACATCAACGCCGGGTACTTGCAATGTGATGCGAGAGTATGCCGGATACTCCCAGAGGTAAACCTCCTCAGTGTAGTTATCACATTTACAGCAAGCGTCATTTAAGTGCCCCACCACGATGGCCGTAAATAGCCTGCCTTTGAAGGCGCTTCAAGAAAGCTACTGATCTCTTAGAGGCGTCAAGAAGCATCCGTTTGACCTGTCGACAATCTGGAGAGTCATTCGTCTGCAGTTATGCTCATAGGAAACTCAATTGTCAATGGAAGCCATGAATTTAGTCTTCCGACTGTGTTCAGTGAAGTACTAGCTTGGAAGTCGTAAGATTGTTCGGCAAGGCTATAGCCTTGTTCGGCGCTGCTTGGCTATGGCCACAGATCTAGATACTTCACGGTGTAGTTCATTGCCGTAAAGTTAGCATATAATATCTCTGCTTTGAAGGTAGATATATGTTTTGTCTAACGAGGAAGAAAATCTAACATTGTCGTCTTCCAGAAAGACACCAGCGCCGGATCCCAGATCGGTTTTGAAGCCATCCGTGACCAGACTTCTTGCCTTTCATGGCTCAGGTTTTAAACGAAATCATAACATTAAAAGTCAATTTTTTCGCAGCATGAGTTCTGGTGTCAATGCATCCATAAGACCAGAGTCAAAAGACTGCTAGGCATCAAAGCTACAGGGCGTATTTTACCAATGACCTCATCTTTTTAAATGATTTGTGGCTTTGAGAGTGCAGGTCATGATATGATTATCAAAAGGAGGAAGATTCATTAATGCGTCTAGAGCAGACGGCACCATGCAGCCGAGACAGACCGTTCTTTGCGGTCTGGGACAAGCAACAATGACGTATTTTCCTAAGAGCAACCGACACATAGCAAATAATTGGCCTTATCATAGCCGTACAGATTCCGGAAAGCCCTTTTCGATGACAAGACCCATGCTTTGCCGAAAGCTTTTTTCAGCTTCCAGGAAGCGGAGACCACCTTGGAGGTTTTCGACGTGATATGTTTAGTCCAGAGATGTTTGTTATCCAGAATGTCACTCATATACTAAGCTCCATTGGAACAACGGACGGTGATGCCCTTAAGCACCAATCAGGTCAGTTTCCTGCTTTTCATGCAAGAAGTGGCTCTGTTTGAAGTAGATCAACCCGTTGCTACTGTACAAACCGTCGATTATGTCTGGAGCTGCATGCGCTTTAGAGCAGATGATCCCAAGGTGTGGTCCACCTATATCATTTGCATATTAATGAGGATAGAAGTAATAACCTTGAGAACAATTAATCAGTGAATCGATATATCTTGCACTATAGCAATAGGGATAGGTCATTAATCCATGGGCATCCACTGCATACCAACGCCATCATATACTGGCCGCAGTCGGCATTGTTCTAACCGAATCGTATTAGTTATATCCCATCGGCTTAAGGCGGCTTTGGGCCATCAAATAAAGGAGCATCGTATTTTGTGGCTCCATCCGTCTTAATCAAGTGACCACATCAGATTTTTCCGGTTTCCTTAAGTAGTCGCGTCGCTGAAAAACTTAGTTCCAACCTGGAACGGGTCCTTTAAACGACATTCTCTTGATAATGCCATTCAGGCTTTGAAATGCCTCCTTTATCTTCTTTATGGTTCTGAGTTTAGCCGTAGTACTGGCGGATTTCCCTAGGTCCTTCTAAAAGGAGTTTCTAATTAGTTTGCTGATAGCTTTTTAAATGATAAAGATACTGTGAAAGTCTTTATGTCGTCTTAATCAATCAATTAAAAATTTAAAAATTGAAATGAAGTCCTAAAGATCTTACATAGAGCACTCTTATAAGTTGGGCGTCACGTGCATAGTGCCAGAATTCAGACGAGAATGTCTGTTTTCGTAAGTAAGTGAACCAAGTTTAGGAACTGCCGTCTATACCCGATCTTTCTTAGTAATCTAAGGATCTTCGAGATCGCAGCAGATACCTCGACCAAGCATAGGGAAACTAACTTGTCCCTATTTTTATGAGAGACCAGAACGATTCGACACTTTCGTTCGTGTACGTCATTTAATCCCTTTATGGTGATAAATAAGAGCTTGACCACAATTGTTCGCAAACAAGCCAATTTAAATTATCAACCATTTGTACAGACGCGCATACCTATTGCATACAAAATTCCCAATGACAAGTCAAGGAAAACTTTGTGGGGGTTCTGCTCTTCCTCATCATTACTCCGTGCTAAGCTGCACCTACCAATTTTGTTTCCTTAAATAATTCACTCTCTGACAGTAATCAACTTCACTTTCAATAACCTTCTCCTACTTCTTACAGACTTCCGACTTTTTCAAGTTTTTTCTCTGATTTTTTGCTCTTACCCTGTCACGCCCATAGAAACAAATTGTTTTTCAACACCATCAGCTGCGGTAGGGGGAATAAAATGCCGACTTTAGCTCATCAAAACATGCAATTAGGTTGCACTTACTCAATGGCATGCCCCAAGGCGTCATTCTCAGACAAAACGACGTCGAGTTCGGCGACGACGAAAAGCCCCTGTTGACAACAACACGTCTACACGTTTTCACCCATATTTACCACTCAATATCCCTGCGCTCTCTCTCCTGTCCTTTCAACAATTTCATTTCACTTACGAGAATTCTCGTGTTCAATTAAACGCTTCCCATGCACGTCTGTGCAATGGATGCAAATACTATACGTACAAACTATCTGGTTAATGTGCGCACGCTCAACTCACGATTTCACCAATACGGGTACATGACACAAATGCAACAGTAGGGAAGGTTTTTTGCAATTTCCGTCAGTACGTCTGTCCACACTATTTTCCGTTTCCTTTTTAATCAATAATCCGTTGGACTGGACTTAATAATCACCATTAAACCCATTTTTCATTTCAGTCGTCACATCTGCATGCAACAGCGTACTCTCCAGGTACCCGTCAAGTCCGTCGAAGTCTATAGTCGCCCCATTTGGAAGCACATGAGCCATCCGTGCCCGCCGCAGACGAATCAATCGAATCAAATGTGCACACGCGTTCAACTCGTCCATGAGCCGGCATATCGAGATGTCATCCGTCACAAGACCACCAAGCAAATAGTCTACGACTGTTGTCCCGGCTGGGGCCGAATGACCAAGATGTCCAATGCCTGCATGAAACGTAAGATCATTAAAGTCACTTTCACTAGATCCGACGATCGTGTCGTGTTGCGTGTTCTTACTATAAATGCGCCATCTTCATTCCGATCTTGGTGTTGCTTCTCTCTTTGTAGCCGTTTGCAGTGTGACATGCCGCAATGGAGGTACTTGCATGGGTCCGGATAAGTGTAGTTGCCTCCCGGGCTACGGAGGTAAATACTGTGAGAGGGACATAAACGAATGCAAGGAGGAGAAACCGTGCGATCAGCTATGCTTCAACACAGAGGGATCGTTCTACTGCCAATGTAGAGAGGGTTTCATGCTACAGTCGGACAAGCAGAGTTGTAGAAAAATCGGTAGGTACCCAATGACTTCTAACTCCACTTTTCACACTGACAGTTGGTCTTTTATCAGATAACCATGATGATGACGCTTTTGAAGCCCGTGATCTTGAGAACGAGATCGACAACAATGAGGTGACATCACGTCTACACAAGATCGAAAAGTCACTAGCCAATGAGAGGATCACCACAAACGAACTACAAAAATCTCTAGATGCTACCTACCATGTTGTCGATTCTCTTAAAAATCGTCTAAGTACTTTGGTAGGCAAAATCCAACTGATCTTACCACCCCTTTGACTGACCGGAGATTCGTTGTTTTTTTTTTCAGGAAAAGCAACAACAAGATGTGAATCACTTACAGGGCACCCTCATAGCCACTGAGACAAGAACGCGTAAACTAGAAAACATGATCAGCATACTGTTCAAGTGCCGGAATAACCCGGGACCATACTGCCCTTAGATGGTATAGGTCTAAGATAGGGACTTGGAGTTTTTTTTTTTTTAAGAAAAATGCATTTAGAAGCCTTGATTAAGCCCCGACGTAGTATTGTATCCCTGATTTTGCTTTATGTGATATAAATTATGAATCCTCACTTACGAATAGTGGTATTCTTGCCTAGTTGTTGTCTGTGGCAACCCTCAATTCGAACGTGCCTACTAAAAGAGACAAAGAAGAAAAACGAGATAAAAGTGTATTAGGAGAAAGATGAGACTATAAAGAAGCCCAAAACTCCATTCCCAGTTTTTTTCATGTTTTAGTTCGTTTGTAGTTCTTTTCTTTTATTATATATAATATTATATTTAGTGAGCATCATTTTAAACAATAAAGAGCAGCCTTAGATTAATTTTTTAAGAGAATATCTTAAGAGTATATTATAGAGTAAGAGAATAGAAAAGAGAACGAAATGCAATAAGTATAATAGCCTGTAAGTTCATTTTGACATTTGATGACGAATAAAGAGAATTAAAATAAGAAACGTCTTACTGAGTTTTCTTTTGAACTATAAAAGTGTCTCAAAGAGAATAGGACCGATTTTTCTGTAGACGAAAAGCCCCAACAATCCCAAAAAGGTATTTTTTCTTTCTTCTTTTTCTTTTTCTTTTCTTTATTCTCTCTTTTTACAAAAATTTTCCATATTTTCAATTTTTTTAAAAACGCGTTTAATGTTCTAATGCGTCGTATGTCTACAGGGAGACTCCCTGTACAAAAAAAAGTATCTAAAATGAGTGGTGCGAAAAGGAGGTATTTCGACAACAGAACGGGAAATACTTCTTAAGTTGTAAGTGTCAGAGATTGGGCTTTGCATATATCCACCCCTTACAAAGAAGATCTTTGAAACTCTAAAATAGTATAAATACCTAACAGGCAGGATTTTTGAGTACCTAAACAGCTCCATAGAATGGGATAAGCGGAGAGCATTACATATTCTTCGGTCGGCATACTTTTGGAACACAATAAGTGGTTGAAGACTGGTGATGTATGTACCCCCCCAACAGTTTATACCATATTGTTACTTCGAATGAAAATTGCGTAGTAGACTGTTTTCAAAGTATTGGGTCTATAACTTATTCGTGCGGTTTGCTAAGAGATGGCGTAACTTGTATTTTTCCATTGTTATTATTCAATTGGAACATGCGTTGGAAAGCTACTGTCATTGTACGTCATTTCAGTATATGTCAGACACGAGGCAATAATTTTCCATCATGACAACGCTGGGCCTCCATTGCTATTCCGGTTAAGAACTATTTAGAAAACAGTGGATGGGAAGTCTTACCCCACCCGCCTTATAGCCCAGACCTTGCCCCTTCTGACTACCATTTGTTCCGGTCGATGCAGAACGCCCTCACTGAAATACGGTTCATATCAGAGCAGAATATCAGAAATTGGCTTGATTCATTCTTGGCTGCCAAGCCGGTGCAGTTCTTTTGGGATGGGATCCACAAATTGCCAGAAAGATGGGAAAAAGTCATAGCTTCAGATGGACAATACTTTGAATAATACGAGTACTTCTGTACATGTTTTTCTTAAATAAACGTTCAGTTTTTGAAAAAAAAACCACACGAATTAAGTTATATACCCAATATGATTCATACAACATTTTCTGAGTCGATAAAGACTACGAATAGCCGAACGCAGACAGTTTTTAAAGACCGCAATATGTTTACCCCAACTCAGATTTTCATCTACAACAACACCTAGGTACCTAAACTGTTTTACGACTTCAACTTTAAAGCAATTTACATTGCAAGTTACGCTGTCATTTTAGATGATTTTAGAGGCTTCCGCAGTACAAGTACAATTTATAATGCTTTACCGACAGCAGCCGAGTGCATGGAAATATATTTCGAAGTCAGGAAACTTGCATGCTAAGGCTGAAGTAGATAATTTTGGTTTTGCTACTGACAATTAATCTGTGCTTCGCAAACCAGATTCGTAGCAGATCTACATCATGTTTTATGTCAGCAGCCAGATCCAAAGGGTTATTATTTGAACAATAGGCAATGTTAAGATCATCTGTGAAAGCAGTGGCTTTTCCTACAAATGGTTGATCAAACAGAGAGTTGATGTAAATTAAAAACAAGATGGGGCCAAGAACAGACCCTTGCGGTACACCCAATGAAATTACCTTTTGGTCGCTAAGAGAGTCATCCACTCTTACTTTTTGTGTCCTGTCTGTAAGGTAAGAAACAAACCAATTATACATAAAGCCCCGAGAGCCAGCACCATGAAGCTTGTCCAAGAGAATGTTGTGACTGACCATGTCGAACGCCTTAGTGATATCCACAAAAAGACCGGCGCAATATTTTTTGTTATCAAGACCTTTGTTTATAAAGACCTTTATGAAAAGCCAGAAGAGCATATTCAGTGGAAAGGCCAAGTTGTACTGGAGAAAAAAGTTTAAACTATTTAAATAACCGCACATTCTCTTTTAACAGCCTTTTAAAATATTTTAGATATTGAAGGTAACAAGGAAATCGGTCTATAATTATTTTTATCCATTTTGTCACCATTTTTTTAAAAGTGTTACCACGTACGCACATTTTTATTTATCGGGAAAGTTTCCGGTATTAACACTTAAATTAAAAAGGTAAGCCAAAACGTCAACAACATAATAGGCGATATTCTTGAGAGTAATGTTAGAAATTCCATCATTACCACAAGATTTCGTGTTATTAAGAGATTTTATCATACTTATTGTAATATTTCGAACCCAGTAATTTGTTCAAAAAAGAAACTATTTCTGCAGGACGCTCTTTCCACTATTCTAACAAAATGTTGGCAATATGAAGGACAATCACTGTCAAACGACTTTTGCCCAATTCTTGAAAAAATGTCACTGAGTGTATTGGCTCTTGAACATGGATCAGTAATTTCAACACTTTCATTTTTCAGATCGATTGGGCTAAGCCTATTTGTAAAGCTGATACTAATAAAGTCATTTATCACTTTCCATTCTTTTCTAGGATTACCTAGACACAATCGCGACACATTCGAATTTCCTTATTGACTTTCTGGCTCATTTTTTTTAAAACGACATTTAAGGCTAGAATTGAGTGGATGTTTGTAACACTTTCTACGGAGTTTGTTTTTAAGTTTTATTTTTTTAAGGATTCTACGGTTTATCCACGGCTTAAGTCTCATATCAGATTTCCTTAGAACCACTGTAATGCTGGAAGTTTTGACATGATTATTCAAGGTTTTTATAAATAATACATACGCGCTAGACGCATTTGTGTTTGAATAGACTTCATCCCAATTCCCATTCATTCATTCAATAGATCATACCTAATCTTAGTCACACTAGACGCAAAACAATGCCTAACGCACTTCAATACTCTTAGACTACCAAGCACAATACCCGTCATGCAGTGATCAGTGATTCGGATATCAAAGTTAACCCCTAAGCATTGATTTAATAAAATATCCATAAAACGACCAAAAACCTGATCGAGGCATGTATTGGATATTGGCCTAGTAGGTTCATTAATGAAAGATGTTAGCCCGTGTTCTGCTGTAACAGATAGGTACGAATCTGTTGCAGCGGTAGACGTTAACAAATCTAAATTGAAGTCGCCTAAAATGACGAGATTTGCTGTTTTCTCCTTATTAAGAAAAATAGAAAATTCGTCCAAAAAAGAAGAAGCCCACCTATAAGAAATCGCTTCATACTCATACGAATCTCGCACAAAGACTCCGACACCACCTGCAGCATACGATTGATTCATTAGTATTTGGGTAGAAATTATAACCAGGTATATGATAATCGTCAACTTCAAATCAAAGTTTTGCCGTAGACTGCGTATATTTGACCTATGTTGCAGTTATGGCCTTCTTACTTCGACTGAAAGACGAACTTCGCAAAAGACCCACGGAAAACTATGTTTTCATAACGCCGCACGAATTTCAACGAGCTCAAAACTGGGTGTTTAGGAAGATACAACAAGATGCTATCCCAGGGGATATTGCCTCTTTGGAAGCAACTGGAACGGTCAGAACTTCGAGCTCGATCTTATGTTTATCTCCATTTCTGGATAAGGAAGGAACAATGCGGTTGAATTCAAGAGCACAGAAGGCAGTGATTTCTTTCGCGTCTCGCAATCCGGCGATTTAGCCTAAGACTCATCCTCTGGTAGACATTTTCGTCCAGTTCCATTATGATTGCAACCTCCACATGGGAACAGCAACGATAATTTCAGATATTCTTGAACACGCCTGGGTCATTAGCATTCGTAGAGTTCCGCAGCGGATCAGAGACAGATGTAATATGTGTAAACGGCTTAGAGCAAAGCCCGAGATGCCGATTATGGGACCGCGTGCTGAAGCTTATCGGCCTTTCACTCATGTTGGGATGGATTGTTTTGGGCCCTTTCTGGCCAAGTTTGGGAGGGGGGGCATCAAAAGGTATGGAATGATTTTTACCTGTCTCTCTTTCAGGGCTGTGCAGATAGAACTTCTGAATGACTTAAGTTCGGAATAATGCTCCATGGCAGTTCGGCGCTTCGTTATTAATCGTGTGGTTACTCGCTTCCTGCATATCGATAATGGCCTTAATTTTATTGGCACAGCGAATCTGATTGATAAGGAAGTCAAGAAAATGCAAGAAGCTTGATGCGAATATGCGTCAACATACGAACGAATTCTTTGGCGGTTCATCCCGGCGTACTCACCCTGGATGGGCGGAGCTTGGGAACGCCTCATCCAGTCGATTAAGAGCAGTATAATCTTTTCACTTAGAGGAGTTGTTCCCCGGGAGGATGTGCTTCGCTTACACATATTCCAGCTGACCCAGAGGACCCGAAACCATTTACCCCGAACGCAATGCTCTTTGGTGAACAAGACAAGGATACCACGGCTCCTGGAGTATTTTGCGAGAGAGACGAATGCAGCGAGTTGTATTGTCGCCGTTCGCAACATCTGTTGTCGCGGATCGTCAACCGATGGTACCATGAATATCTTCCAGAAATCACACGGCGGTCTCCGTTGTATAAGACTACAAAACAGGTGTAATTGGGACAAATTGTAGTTCTAATTGAACCGGGTAAGATAGGATCTGCGTGGCGGCTGGCGCGTGTTGATAAATTGTATCCGGGTGCTGATGAAATAGTGCGTACAGCTGACGTTCGTTTACCTTACGGAACCATCAAGATGAGGAGGGCGGCAGGCAGGCTCGCTGTTTTGGATGTCTTGTCTTCAGCTTAAGTTCAGACGGGCCCGGGGATGTCATCGACCCTACAGAATATTAATTTATTTGTTAACCTGGCAGCACCGAAAACTTATTTACGATCCACTATTCTCTAAAATATTCCTTAAAAACGTAGTTCGGCAGCACCGAGCAACTTTGCCATCCACAGTTTAAATACTCGGTTTCTCTTTCTCATCCACTGTGAGTACATATATCTGCTCCGCTCAGAGCACATGCCTTTGGGAAATGGGGCCCGAAGTTGACGTTTAGAGATTGTTCGAGAGTGTTGCTATTTTATTTATTTATTTATTAAAACAATTCATTGTACAAGTAAGATATAATCTTATGTTTAATTGTACAAGCTAAGCTTATATTTCATTTAAAAAGTTTAGATACCAAGAGAGAGAGAAAAAAAATAAATAAAAATAAAAAATTCAAATAAAGAAAGATAGATAAAAGTAAAACTTAAAATAGAGTGCTGAAAAAGGAAGATAGAGGAAAGGAGGAAAACGAAATAGATAAGAGTTATGAAATTCCATCAGTAAATTTGTGCATAGTATTCAAAAGCTTTTCTAGTAAAAGTAGTTGTGTTATTTGCTCGTCTTATATGCAAGGGTAGCTCATTCCAATGATGAATCGCATGTATATAAAATTGTCGGCTTGTAATAAAATATTTATGTCTGGGTGGAATTATTTTCATTGTTCTTGGATTAGTTGCGAACTTAATTTTTTCAAAAAGGTAATCCGGTTGTTTGGTTGTTATAATTTTGTGAAATAGTTTTATGGTTCTGTAGTTCATAAGAGCTAATAGTGAACAGCCTGTTATTTTATTGGTATATACGGAAATATGGTCGACCTTTTAATATTAAAAATATATCTCGCGCAGCTATTGTATTCCATGATAAGTTTCCTTTTGGATAAATAGTCTATGTCCGAATATATTTCACATCCATAAAGAAATAACGGTAAAATGAACGATTTTACAAGTTTAAGTTTAACATTTGTGGGAAGATACTTTGTCGTGGAACTTAGACCACGTAGAGCACCATAAATTTTTGATATAACTTTATTTACGTGAAAATTCCAATTCAAGTTATTAGTAAAGTATATCCCAAGATTTTTTATATTATCAACATACTCAACAGTTGTATCATTAAGAATTATTTGAGGGAATACTACTGTATTTTTGCTTCGGTTAATTATCATAGCTTTAGTTTTAGTTGGATTGAGACTAAGTCCATTATTTAAAGGCCAAGTTTGAATTTCTTTTATCATTCGATCAATATTATTAAATCCTTGGTTTTTGAAAGATTCCGGGAATAACGAATATATTTGGACATCATCAGCATATATATGGTGTTCGCAGGTCGTAAAACACTTAGATATGCCGTTTATAAAGCATGAAAATAGCAAAGGACCCAGGACAGAACCTTGAGGGACACCTGCAGAGACTATCTATCTATTACCGACGCATACATATTGGGACCGATCTGATAAATATGAACTCATTAAATTGCAGATGGAGCTTTCAAAGAAAAATTACCTTTCCAGCTTTTTCAATAATAACGAATGATTAACACTATCAAATGCCTTAGAAAAATCAAGAAATACTATAAGACCCATCATACCGCTGTCTAACCCGGCTCGTAAGTTTTCGCATACTTTGAGTATAGCTGTGGTACAGTTGTATTTGGCGCGGAAACCGGACTGAAATTTCGTGATAATATTTCTTCTATTTAAAAATAATTTTATTTGGTTACTAATAATGGTTTCAAATACCTTACTATTGGTCCGTATTCGATATTATTAGAAGTTGATGGTTTTGGCAGTGGTAAAATTTTAGCAATTTTCCACCTATCGGGAAAAACTGACGTAGGTATGATCGAGTTAAATATGTGGGTTATGTGAGAAAGTAGTACAGGTAAAAGAATTGTAATAAAAAATGGGAAAACATCATCCGAGCCAACAGCTTTGGATTTGATCTTGAGAATTGTTTGGCCAACACTTAACTCATCAACTCCGGAGAGTGAAAACATTACTTGCTGATGGCCGGTGGTCCGAAAATCAAGTGGATTGCAGTTGTTTTGCACAAACTTTCTATTAAGCACATCCAGGTCGGTGTTATCAGGGATAGATTCCTTAGTAGACTTCAGTCCCATCTCCCGAACATTCTTCCAAAATTTAGAGGTAGAATCGGCGGAGTTGAATTTGTTCTGGTAAAAAGACTTTTTCTTATTTCGAATCAGAAGAGTAGCTGCGTTTCTTACTGTAGCATATTCATTGTAAATAGCTGAACATTATTATCTCCTCCACCTTGCATAAAGAATATATGTAGCTGATTTTTGCTAATACCGATGTAAGAATTACTAATTTACTTTATTTTCATATCATTTATAATATGTTGAATTCCAGAAAATAAAATCATTGTGAAAAAATCATATGGATGTTTATATTGATGAGATGGTGAGAGCTATAACAGGAGGAGTTTGCAGCAACAACCTTTATAAAGTTCAGAAGACGATGAGATGTCTCTGAGTGTAGGCCAATTTCTGGAAGGAAATTTGCAATTCAAAAGCTGGGATTTACTACAAACTGCGTACCTAACACTCTTAGGTGATGAATAAAAGTGAAGAGTCCCGTCAAGACACTGCAGTCTGCGAAAACACAAATCCTAGCCACTTCGCAAGAGTCATATAAGCTAGAGAAGACTCGAGCTTATGAATACGAACTATGTATCTGGGCATGAAATCACTAAACTTTCACTCTCTGAAACAGAGAACTTTGAGTTGAAGAAGGCTAGCTGCGTGGACAGGCATATTCGACAGCAACTCAATAGGAGTTTGTTTAAGCTTAGTTTGACCAAGCACCTACCATTTTTGTGGCATGTGTTACAACAACATTAAGAAAAGTTACTCCCACTAACATAGAAAACTAATTATTGTATATAATTATCCAACTAGCCCTGCGATTAGAAGGAAGTTTAATTTAAACGCGAGAAAATTTGATGAAATTGATACATTCTGTTGCCTTTAAGATCTTCGCGGTTGACTACAATAATTTTTGGTTGTAATACGAATAGAGAAGCTAACTTGCCGATACCCTGTGCTGTAACTATGACTTCACATCAATGCTGTTTATTTAACTTTTTGGCGTTAGCGCCTGGGTAGTGAACTGGTTCAACCGGTCGAAAAGCGCGAATGCATAGCAGGTACAATATGCAACACATTCGAAAAGACTAGATCAAAAGTTAGCACACTAAATTGCTTTTATGATCTTCTTAATATTATATAATGCATTTGGAGCTGACGTGAATGGGGTTATACTGTAGGACTAGTCAGGATGCTGAGATAAACGTGCTGGAGGATGAATCAACGTCAGCTCTTATGTATATCTACGAAGCGGATGATTTACCAAAAACAGGGGCAGCCTTACAGTCTATGGAATATGCGTCAAGTTATCTACCTGATCCCGTAAAAATCCTAGAGTAGATTTAACGGCCGTGCATAAAAAAAGAGGACAGCGGTCGCGACTGGATCTGCGGGTGCAATATTTAGACCTTAAAAAGTCCACCCGCAGTTACACGGCTAGCGGAGATTCAAGACTGCTATAAATTGGTTCAGTGGGATCGACAAGAAAAAAGAGAAAATGTCCAACTGTGGCATTGACAGACTATGTCATCAAGTCTTAAGCTTAAGCTAAGGTAACGAATACCTTACTACGATTTGCATCATAACTTAGATCGCCAGCATCAGCGGGCTATGCACGCACACCCTCACAGAAAATACGAAGAGTGTTTCTACTAGCTCCTGAGCAAAACCGTTAAAATTTTTCTGGGTGATTAAAGCAAAGATAATAAAGGATAGCATTTTTAGTAGCACAGATCGTCACCTTTGTTTTGAACATGTTACTAAAACGTGGGATTAAAATGAGGTTTTATCAGCATCCCCAATCGATTATTAGTAATTTGTAGTCATGTGCAGGGCCAAAGTTGTTACCAATCTCAAACCTCTTTCAATAAAAGTGTCATTCCGCACTGTATTTGCTACAATTGCGATTGAACTGAAGAGTCATAAACTGAGATTTGGATATAGGCCACATTTACCATAATGTACCCACTAAGACCTCTTCAAGTCAGGATGGAACCGAAGTTTTGAGCCTACCTATATGATTGTAAGAAAAATTTTGTGGTTACCCTGGTCAAATGGATCGAAAAAACTTTTGCCATAACCACCCATTGAAAGATTTTGCCTGTCTGGTAGGGCGTAGGAACGTTTTCTAGTATAATCGAAAAGAGCAGCCCCACGAAACCTCTCTTGACAAACAAGAGAGTGATAATCTGATTTGACACTGGAAGCGCCGTACAGTGTGTAGTTTAGATCGCTGAAGACATTGTAGAAGAAAGCTGTTAAGTATAGTTTTATTCTTGGAGAAAGCTTGGGATTGTATCCTCCTCATTCTCGTTCATGCAGAAAAAGTCGTAGTAAAAACGCTTGCCATAAGACAGCGTTGAGTGAAAGCATCATATATACAAACACTTTGGGCAATATTGGCCGCTAGATATATTAATCCAACAGTCCACCTAAGGGTTATTCTTCCAATAGTTTTAGTTTGCACTAACGATTTGTATACCGACGATACCTTTTTCAAGTAGGATGGCTAGAGTGGTTCCAATCTGGACGGTTTTAGAATTTTGTAAGATTGGGTCCATTGAATTGATAGCGTAGTGACTATCCGAAAAAATTCCGATATCGTTTGAAGATATCATGTTTTTTCCGCCTGCAACACGCTACAATTATTTAGAAGGCGTAGAATAGGCTTATGTTAAACTCATCTGAGAAAACACTGCCGCCAACAACGCTATCAGTCTTAGATCAATCTATATAGAAACGGATTGACTTGTTGTCCATGAACGCATCTTCCTCCCAGAAAGATCTAAAAAGAATGCTGACATGAAAGACTTTACAACTTGCCTGAAACTACCCCGTATCGGTCTTATAACCGAGACGTGGGCTTCCAGTTTAGTTTCCTATCAAAAATAAGACCCAGATATTTCTTGCAAGTATTATATCTTGCATTTTCTATATATCCAGCAACTTAGTTGCTGTCCGTCAGCAAGAACGACTATAGCCTGCTTATTGCAGTGGTGATATAGCACTACCTTTTTGCTATGCACCTGAGTGTAATAGGCATTCGTTGTGAGAGTGCCGCCTGCTTTTTAACCTTTACGTTTTTGAACAGGAGATGACGATAGAAAACCTTATACACTGTGCTGTGGTGACATAAAACACAATATAACTTCTATTGGGTTGGAAGAAAGTAGTTGGTTGGTTCTCGTTTTGTCAATGTTATGATTCCTTTTCTCTTCTTGATTGGTTTTATTTTAAACTCAGTTTAAAAGCTTAATCGTGTTTGTACCTGTTAGTACAGTGTAAATTTCAAAATGGATAGCAAAAATTACCATTTTCGACATAAAATTTGCATTTTTATTTCCGGAAAAGCAAGAAGACTGCAAATAGTACTAAGACTAACAAGAATACATAATTGATGAAAGTTTATTCTTTGTACAATATTCTAAAGAGGGTTTTATTTTATACTTAAAGGCCCAACAGCTGGAATAAAATTTTCCAAATTGCTTACCAAAAAAAGTCAATAAATTTAGCTAGTGTTGTCTCAACCTAAGGCGAACTCTACATTTAAATGTAACCAGCACTAACTTCACACATATTTTCAATTACTGCACAAAGACGAAATTCTCAAAACAAAGTGCAAAACAAAGGCAAAACAAGACATTCCAGAAACGGAAAATACAAGAAATATAAAAAAATACAACATCTCGCCCTTGTAAATAGTAAAATTAAAATTCTTTCCTTTCTCGTTCCACAATTATTGTGACTTTCTCTATTTTCTTTTATCGTGTCACCACACTAAATTACACACAAATCTCGTCCCTTGAGGAGGAAATGTCAAAACAGAATTCGAGATACTGAAAATTTTCCTCTTCAAAACGTTGAAATTAAACTTTTGCGTGAAACACAAACATCTCGCGCTCCAATATGAACGAACCAATTGAGAGAATCCCCCTGAAACGAGCGGAAATTTCCGTGCGAAAATTTAACGACCTCGCCATTCCGCATCACCTGGGGCTGCTGAAAAATCACAAATCCAATATCGAGAAATGCCTTGCACTTGGCGATTGGACAAAAATCAAAAAGGAGGAGATCAACGCAATGCGGGTCATAAAGCAGCTGAAGAACCTGATGCTTGAAATGGACACCCTTAGGGAGAAAGTGTGCGACGAAGATCTTGAGAAATTCGACGAAATGATGTCAGTGGGCAAAACCAAAGCCATGGAGGGTATGCGCGAGTATTTGGGTGAGTTTTGCTTATAATATTTTGTGTCATGTCATTAGTTGAATGGAACTGTGATAAGATTCGATGCGGGAACTACGGGAGTAATTAAACGATGCTTCATGGCAGTGACACATTCATGTCGAGGTCATTAATGCAGTTCTTCGTCTATCGATTTGTTCTAAGGGCATGAGTGTTCGTCTGGGATTTTTTTGGATGGGGAATTGGGTCGCATATCTCAAATTCTCATTTGATAAGCCTCAGCTTGGTTGATTGTGTGCTGGGCAAGCCACAGTTTTCAGTGTTGCTGATACGCATTACACGTCGGCAGACTTTTATCTTTGCGTCCAGGGCGATTTGGCGCCTTATAAAATCTCAAATGTGCCGCAATTGGCATACATTTCCGTTGTTTTCTTTGCGTTTAGGGCTACGTGCCAGTTTTTCTTTTGAAATTGAGATAGCGAACGAATTGGGTTTCCGAATCTGGTTTCGCCTCCCGTTAGGATGAGTTCATCGTCATTGTGGACGTGCTTGTTCACGTACAAATGACGACTACAATACGGATTTATTACTTTTAGTGCAGGTGAACAATGCACATCTGATATTGAACACCTTTGTCCTTACCTTCAACAAAAAGCTTCCGATGAGAAACAATCACGAAGTTATGGTTGCGCACGAATCTCAGATAACACCGTTGAGGCAGGTTTTCAACAGTTTGCTACAACATAACAAAGAGGTCGCCTTTTTTTTGTGAGATCCTGTCCTGTACCGAAGTCACCTCTTGGAGAATGGAATATTCGCTTAACTTGCTCGTCCTTCTGTTCAGTTCTCCAATTCTGCCCAATTCATCTTCGAAGATCTTGATTTAGTTTTTCCACTTTTGCTTTTCGTCGATTCCAGTGTGTTTCCCAATCTACTGACACCTGTCGTTCTTTGTTTACTTTGTTACGTGCGAAGCTCTTCGTTTGAGCTGCATTTACTGCTAAAGTGCCGTCGAATTACAGCTTCCCAAAACGTAGCACCGATTGTGTTTATACTACAACGTTTCCTTCTTCATCTCTATAGCATCTTCTTGCCTTGATACTTTCTTTTTACCTATTTGTAGAACTTCCGGATGCTACTCCTGGATTACAACTTCACAATATCCTCTATGGCGCGCTTTTTTTCTTCTGGAGTGCCTGATGTTCTTTCCGTTTTCTTTGATTTCGTTCTTCGTAGGAATTTCTTGGCGGCGTTCGGGTGGAACCCAGCACATCAATTATGGTGGCTCTGCTGGAACGTTGACAGCGATGCCACTGGTGTTTGGTACTTGATGCCGGCGGCATAGGAATTGTTAAGCGTTTACAGAATACACGTTCGGGGAAAACTCTAGCGATTGAAGATTTTCTAGATTTTATCTTCTCACAGTTGTGGTGCTTAGGAAATTCGTATTCGGATGTAGGCTGCAATGATATGGTAATCTAAGTCGACGTGGATAGGACGGAACAATCGGTCGTCCAAAATACTTGAGGCATGCCTTACGTCTATATCCGTGTGATAGTGAGATTTAGTCTGGCTGCAAAGTCAATAAGTCTAAGCCTCCGTTGCTAGATGTGGTATCATGTAGGCTATATTTACCACCGTTCTACCAAAGACGTTTTCCTCGCCTAACCTGGCATTAAAATCGATTTTAAGGTCATATTTAGGGCGTTAGTCATATTTATATGTTTTATTGAGGAGATCGTAAAAAATATTCTTTGGAGGCGACGTCTTTGTCTTCCGTAGGGGCATAAGCGCATATGGGGCTTATGTTAGCAAATTTAGCCTTCATGCGGATTGTCGTAAGACGGCCGCTCATGTGTTCGGAAGGGCAAAACTTATTGCCTTAGTCTGCCGCATATAAAAAATCCGCATCCGAATTAGTTCTGATTCTCTTCCTTATTGCAATCGCCGTAGTATACCATATATCACAGTTCCCCGGCTTCGAACCATCCCACCGGACTTCCTGGATGAAGGTAATATCTATGTGATAGCAGTCAAGGGACTTTCAATTGTTTGACTGCTAGTGGTTCGAACAATGCGGATGTCATTTTCCGTTAAGCGCTTACAAGAGTCGTCAACAGTGAATCCATTTATATCTGAAACCTTAACTTGCTTTGTCACATCTTTATGATGATAGCCGAGCATGCCCTTGCCATTTAACTCTCGCTTTCTTTATGCTGATACCACAATCTGAGGAATCAATCGATATACCTCAGATTATCTCGACTATTTGATGCGCTTCGGTATGTTGGCAAGTCGGTAATCATCATCAAGAATCATAATTGCTAGTAATCTTCCGTTTGAAGTTGTGGAATACACTCTCGACGCAACGTCTAATCGTTTACCTTACGTTAGGTTGCTCCCTTGTCGAAGATAGTGCGGACCCTGTCAGGTATTTGTTCGCTCAACATATCCCACCCAACAAAGTCGATTGATCTTAGCTCTACTCACAAAATCAATGTCACTTTGCATCCCATCCAGTTCCTTTTATATTTCCATTTATAAAGAAGACGCTCAGAGTTATCTCTCGAATCAGCCAAAGGCATTTCTGTTCGGTTTCGACAATAAGGGTCTTATAGAGTCCTTTCTATGCTATTGGTAAGAAGGACATATTTTCTGCCTTCTTGGTCAAAATCAAAATGATTTTTCGCTTGACCTCTACGGCGACAGCATTGTTTTAAATGTCCAACCTCAAAGTGGTAGTTGGCTTCAATAGTCGCTGGAGACAGCTCGCTAATTTCTACACTTGATGTCGTTGCAGGTAGGGTACCCGTATAGTATACTCGCTTATGAATGCACCAATGATCGATGGTGCAATAGTGAAGAAATTACGAGTTTTGTGTGCTGCGAAATCTTGGCATGACTAAATATAGCACAATTCTATAAATGCTGGATGTGCGGCTTTAAAACAATAAACTACTTGTGGGTATGGACTTGAATTTAACTGACAAGAAGTCCATCTGCTCATTCAGCATTTTTGCCATTTAGTTAAGACATAGACATCCAGAACTCTGATCGGTGTGGACGAAGTTTTTCAAGATCATCGTCCAAATTGAATCGTTGAATTACCCACTATGGAATTCTGGTCGTCTCTGAACGCCTTTCCGATTGTAATTTTACTATTCCGTTAGTATTTTGTAAGAACTTCCGACGAGTATGACAGGGTAGTTGCCTGTCTCGATATTGGTTTCTAGAAACGTGTGTATGGCCATTCAGAAGACTAGAACGTTGATCGCAATTTGAACAATCTGAGTGAAAGCTTTTTGATCAGATGTCTGCTGGAACCCTTTGTGAAACGTGTGCTAGCTACGATGACATTTTACCCCCAGCGAAGTCGATAAGCCTTCATATTTACGGCTGCCCAAAATGCACCAGTTTGTTTAATTGGCGTTTAAACCTTCAAAGACATGCGGTATTGCGTCTTGTCCAGGAGCTTTTAGAGGCAAGCATTACCAAAGTCATCCTTTTCTTTTGTGATGGAACCCATATACGATTTATGTTGGCGAATTTGATCTTAATGCGGATTGTAAACCGACGTTCACTCCGATGCTTAGAACTAAAGACTTCCTCGGATGAAATCTACATCCAAATAGGAGTTGCTTCTACCGTCTGTAACAATCACTATTCCATATTACATAGTTTTCCATCGTTATTTTGCGTTGCCTCTAACATCGCACTTATTTTATGGGAGTGACTCCGCGTTACCACCCCATTCACAACCTAGAAGGCCAGATCCCTCAGAAGTCAGTGGCATACTATAGTACTATAGTGAAAGCTTGCGTTTTACTGATAATTATCTCCGTTATTATTTCTATTTTGACATTCTTTCTAGTTGCTGAAGAATCCACAAAAGACATGTCGCCTATGTCAGAACTGCTTAAATGAAATTATCGCTGAATCTGCCTCTCACATCGACTTGGAAGCTCCTCATCACAAAGGTCATACTTATACTTTTCCTGCAACATACCTATGCCCTGGATTTTACCTAGCACCGTTTCTCCGTTTCGAATTTGAACCTGGAGCCAGCTATAGCGGACACTTACCTTTTTCGTATCATGGCTTCGAAGAGGAAGGGATTGTCAAGTTGAATAACCTTTCGATTTAAGATTTATTAAACTTCTAAAGGCTTATTGGCCTAAAGTGAAAAAGAAGTGAAGCGATAGCACGCACACAACAATTCAATCGCCCACACAGGGATCTGCAGAAGGTCTAGGACCTCTAAGCTAATTCTTTCAAAGCGTTTCGTCGAATCTCCCAGAATAGCCATTCAAAAGTCGCATCATGATCACATAGAGAAAATGCACGACATTGAAAAAGTTTCCAAAAGTTCTGCGAGCATGAACTGTGTCCAAAAATTCACAAACTGTTTCAGGCGACATAAAGATCCTTCTTAAATGTAGAATTGTAATCAGAGAAAGACTCAGTCAAAAGCCTTTGATGTCAGGCATCTAATCGAACGTTTTAATCAAATCCGCACCAAGGATAAATTCGCAAACAGAAACCTTATAAGCGCTCACTCCCTTTTAGAGTTCACAAAGGAAACTAAAGTTCATGTCGAACATTCGTTCTGCGAGCCTTTCAACTTAATGTTTAGATTGTCTAGTTGGAAAACATAGCATTATAGGCGGCAGTCTTGCAGTCATCTGGTTAGGTTAGGCTAGAGTGGCTGTTGGAAAAGGACCAACCCACTTAGGCCTGTTGGCCCGTTACGATGCGACGTGGATCTATGATCCTCCTACTTAAGAAACCATTTTGGGCTTTTGACAAAGCAAAGGAAACCTTTGATATCTGTTTTGCTTAAATTGCTTAAGTCATTGTAGAAGAAGGTTCCTAAGTGGAGTTCTCTTATTTGGGAGAGACCTAGACATGTACAAAGGAGGCGTTGCATTTTCTTCTCCTCCTCGTCCGTGCAGCTACTGCAGAAGTCGTTAGAAAACATGCAAAGCCTTTTTGATTGTGACCTAGAAGACTTGGACTTGCGATCGAAGCTAGATGATAGGTCTAGTATTCTGCACGCCGGAATGTTTCTTCAAACTAAGATCGGTTTACTAGGTTCCCAGAGCATCACAAAGAAAGCTTTGATTTAACGAAGAGTGCCGATTAGCCTATGCAAAGATGGGAGGATATCGTCCTTTTAGAAAGAAAAATTAGGACAAAAATAAGCGCTTAATTGAAGCTAGTGAGAAATGCTTCTACAGAAACAATGTCTAGTAGTCCTTCCAAAAAATGAATGCAATTGCGGATTCACTGTCGATGATGCCTACAAATTAGAAGCACAATTTCTTCACACTGTTTCTCGCCGAACACAATCGAAATTACGCTGTCAGGTAGAATGAAACAGTCAACGTAAGCGATGATTGAGAAAAACTTCGTCCAGTCGACTAGATGCCTTAACTAAACGCCGACATGGCTGCAGGAGCAGATGGACTACCTGCCAAAAAAAACTCAGTAACGTCAAATGAATACCCCCGTTCGCCTCACTGAATTTAAGCCTGTGTAAGACAGCATTTATAAAATTGAGCTATACAGGGCCATGCCAAGTTTTCGCAACCCCCCAAACGAGTCTGATTGTGTAGGATGACAATGGAGGACGCTCGATGCTCCATAGAAGTTGGTCATGAAACCAATTCGAATTCGACAAGCTGACGCGTTTTCTTGTGTTTTCTTCAACACCAGAATACCAGTGATACAATTGCGACATTGAAGAAGAAGCGTCGAAGATGCACTACCGTAGTGATAAACCTACGAATCTTTGATTCAAGATACCATATGTCTTTAACAAACAACGAAGAAAGCACTGTATAAGCTTCTTATCTGCCTAATCCTATTTTTATGGCACTTACTTACGCATTTCCTGTATTCCCCAACTTTTACCCAACTGCCTTGCCTTCATCTCGACCGTTATGTGCCATGTTCTACTCAGACCGTCGGGTATTCTGCCATCCTGGGTTAACGTGTGACCAATCCACTACCACTTTCGTCGTTGGATGATGGTGCCTATAGGTTCCTTACCCGCTCTCTGGTAGAGGAGTTCATTAGAGACACGATTGGGCCAGAAAATCCTTACGATGTTACGCAGGCATCTGTTAACGAACGTTTGTAACTTTCATATAACAGCATGGATATGACGTTGGAGCGGAACAGTCTTGCTTTGAAAATTCGGTTGCCTATATCCAGTTCGGTTCCACCGTCAGTCGAGACAGTACTTCCAAGATACAGGAAATCGTCTACTCTCTCTACCGGTTGTCCAGCAATTCATATTTGAACTGATGAGGTTCTACCAAGGCTGATGACTTTTAGTTTTGGTGAAAGACTGCAACCTTGTCTTACCCCACTTTGGATCTCGAATGCCCCGGGCAAGCTTCCTCTGTGTAGGACGTGGCATTTTGACCCAGCATATGTTGACTTGATAATCTTTTAGTACTTCTGCGTAAGGCACGCCAAATAAATTCCCTGAATGCCTTCTCAAAATCAATGAACAGCAGGTGAAGTGGTGATCGATATTCAACGCACTGCTCGATGATCCGCAGGGTGTTGATGTGGTCAATACAGGAGAATCCAGAGCGGAAGCACGGTACGGATGCATAGAATTCATCTTAAGAGAATGAAAAAGGAATCTGGCGAAAGAGTACCAACAAACAGTTTGAGGACGCACGCGAATCGATTGATTGAAAATTCCGATGAAGAGCTATCTGTACGGAGGCATCCCTCTTTTGTGTAATAAATTTGGGGATCGAACCGCTCCAACAATCCAACAATCCAGCATACCACAGACAGTATAGGCCGACGCAAATTCGCTCGAAGATGGATTGTTGTAAGTTAAGGAACATTTAACATTCAAATGGTCCTTGACAGAAGGTACTCCATACTTCAGGAGCCGCTTCGGAAACCGGCAATAACCAGGTGAACGTACCTTTAAAAGTGGTTACAGAACGCTGATTGTAACTACCGCAGCTATCCTCCCTACATTCAATCACATCTTATCAGTAAAGCACTCAGATCGGAGTGCAGTTGAGATAAACGGCGACAAGTGTTTGCACCGTGGGAACTCTACGTGTTGAATTGTCGCAGTGGCCATGCACACCTCAACCAGACTCAATTGGCCTCTCAAACTTAAACACCAACGATTCAAGAACTTTTCAAGTATTTTGGAACCATCAGTTCCTAGTGGTCTGTTCTTTAATGTGCCTTGGTCTTCTTTGTCGATGAATCTCTATTGAACTCTCATTAGCGTTCTTTTTATCCCTCTGAACGTTGAGACAACCTTTACTACAGTGAACTCCATTCGAATCTCAAAATCATCTTTTTCTTATTCATAAAGTAGAACTCAACTCATGTTGCTTTTCTTTTCCAGATTTACAACTCAAAAGTCCGACAAACACAATAAGGTCGGAGGACAACGATGACGACCAATCCCCACTGAACGAAAGCGACAGTTTGCCACAAATTCAAGCAGAATTTCACCTTCAGGAACATCAGTTGTTAGCGCGAGAAGCTTGCCTCAAGGAATTTGAAAACTTACAAAGAGAAATCAACGATCTGCACGGTATGTTCCAAGACGTAGGAGTTCTAGTCAATGAGCAAGCAGAAAGTGTTCAAGCCATCGCTGACAACGCAGAAGAGGCTCTCGAACAAGTGCAAACGGGAGAAGCACATCTGCGGCAAGCACTCACTTACAAAAAGGCAATGTATCCCGTAGTAGGTGCACTGCTAGGTACCTGTGTTGGTGGACCTATTGGCTTGCTGGCCGGCATCAAAGCCGGAGGACTTGCTGCCGTGGGCTGTGGTATTCTTGGTTTCACCGGTGGCAGTGTGCTCAATCACAGCCCAATTGTAACAAATGGTCAGGTCGAGGAGAAGAAGAACGAATGACCGCAGGAAGGTGTTGGAAGTAGAAGGCGGTGGGGTGTCTGTGCGGTTCAATGAATATGATTGATTTCTACAGAAGAATGATGGAATTACTTTGTTCGTATTCGTAGCTCTCTCGTTGCTTTACAATTACAATTACACACGCAAAAGACCACTCACTCCGAGGGTTTTAACTGTATTTTTACACATGGAAATCCGTATTTGTATTTGTTGATGTTTAGATTGTTTAGTGAAGATTTTGTTATGCAAGCTAGGAAGGACAAAACTTAGAAATAAATTTATTCTTACAATTAAGACGAACCAAGGAGTTTGTTTTGGAGTTTTTTCTATAAATTTTATTTCTCCTTCCGTTGGAGTAAGACACTTAGAACTACGAGTAAAGTTGTTAATGGCTAGCTTAAAGGGGGACGTTGATTGTGGTCCATGCTTGACGGAAGCGCTTCTTGCGAGCGTGCTCTAGTTTACGCACCCTCTTGGCTGTTTTCTTTGGTTTGTACCATGGCGGGTATGAACCATATTCGTCTTTCATTGTCTTCGTATTGTACGTGTGCGTTTTGCCTGTTTTCTCATTGACCACTGTTACGTTTTCGCCCTTCTCACGCTCTTCCTCAAATTCATGTTCTATTTCTTGCTTTTCTTTCATGATTTTTTCCTAGAAAAATTAAAATGATCTTTGTTTAAAACTACCTTTGGAGATTAATGGTTACAAAACTTACCAACTTGAGGTCCTTGGCTGTTTTGACTTGGGCCACATCCTCAACTTCTTTCATGATTTCATTGCCATCAGCGTCGATGAGACCGAGTGTTTTCTTTAGGCGAACCAACTCCTTGGCGGCATTGCGAGCCTTTTTCACTTTGTTCATTTCATCACGACGTTTACGTGAACGATTTGTGCGACCCATTTTGTTGGTTTTCTAAATTAATTTGTGGAAAATCAAGAAAAACTGAAATATTTTCGCGATACGCAAAAATAAACACGTGTGGTTGACACTAATGTCAACTTCTGAAAGGAGATGTCAAGGGAAGTGATGTCAATTCACCATTGCTTGGGTAATGTTCACACTTTTAATTTTATTTTGTGAAAGCATATATTGAGTGCTGATTTCATTTCAATTTTATAATATGTCTGAAATGTCAGACTGAAGTACAATAAATAATGTTCATGTTCAACTCATTTCAAAGCATAGGATGAAAGTTTTATACATTGGAAAAAAAAATTGAATAGTGGAACGTCATTTGGGAACGTCTTGTCTTAATGCCATAAGGTTATTCGAAAAGCAAACAGCGTGGAGTAAACGAAAATTCGGCAGGAAAAATGAGACATACTCATGTAAGTTATTTGCTGGTTATAAGGAAGCGACATGTTATTCTATAAGTAAATTGTACGGTTTTGGAAAAAAAACATTATATTTTAGAGAACGTTCAAAAGCGGACTCGTTGATAAATTGATTAGCGATCATAGCAAGACGGTGTTACCCTTAAAAGAGATGAAATGCTTCCAGCAATTTAGTTGGAACGCTGGTAGTGAATATTGCTATATAACAAGATAAGGTAAGAATCATTATGTCGGTGTTAGTTTAAAGGACACCCTAGTTCCCGTTCTGCAGCCAAAGTGAACAGACAAGAGTCTGAAAACGATCATTACAAACAAAGAGTACTGTCGCCAACAAAGGCATATAAATTCTGAATAAAAAACAGCAAGCAGATGATCTGTAATGAAAATTGAAAAGAATGTAGGAGATATAGCACTGCGGTACACCAGTATTTATTTTATAGGTAACTAACTTGAATCGACCTAAAACACCATGATTTGAATGTTCAGCAAGGAGATGTCTTATATGTTGAAGAAAAGTTTCATCAGTCGAAGTACCTACCTTTGTAAAACTCCATCAAAACACTTTGAAATTTCAAGTGCAACTATCTTGATTTGAAACTCATCAAACTGGTATAGACTTTGGTTCCACTTTTCTGTGGATATGCCTCTAAATCACTTGTGTAATCACTAATCACTTTCGTGTCTTAAGACAATTCATGGGCTGATAGTTTATCGGCCTTATTTATTACCCTTGAAGAGTAGAAGGAAGGTGAAACGGATTCATATTTCTTAGCGACATGTCAAACATATTTTGCTTGCTATCTTTTTGCAAATATTGTTGATGATGAAGCTTTCGCAGAGATTTTTCTGGGAGAAAAAAACATCGCTTCAGAAGGGAGATATACGAGGGCGGGTCAATAAGTCCGTGACTTTTTGAATTTCTGACCTCTTTACTGAAACAGCAACACTGCTCCTGTCAACAGGCATCTGTCAGTTGACTCCTGTCAAAATTTAAACTTGCTGCGTCAGATAGTTTGTGTTTGACAGCTATTTTTATCAGACTACTCACTAATTTGAGGAGAAAATGGAAAAAAGTGAATTTCGTGTGCTTATTAAGCATTATTTCTTGCAAAAAAAAACTATTACCGAGACCAAGGCTAAGCTTGATAAATACTATGGGGACTCTGCACCATCGATTTCAATGGTAAAAAAGTGGTTTACTGAATTTCGTTGTGACCGTACAAGCACTGAAGATGCCGAACGTCCTGGACGCCCAGTTGAGGTCTCTACACCCGAAACAATCGAAAAAATTCACGATATGGTGTTGGCCTACCGAAGATTGAAAGTGCGAGAGATTGTGGAAGCCGTAGGGATCTCGCATGGCTCAGTGGTCTCAATTTTGAATGATCACTTGGGCATGAGAAAGCTTTCCGCAAGATGGGTGCCGCGTTTGCTCACAGTCGACCACAAACACATGTGCAGTTGCCATGGCAAAAATCCATGAATTGGGCTATGAATTGCTCCCGCATCCACCCTATTCTCCAGATTTGGCTCCGAGCGACTACTTCTTGTTCCCAAACCTGAAGAAATGGCTTGGTGGAAAAAGATTTGACTCCAATGATGAAGTCATCTCGCAAACAAAGGCCTATTTTGAGGACCTCGACAAATCATTTTTTTTGGAAGGGATACAAAAATTGGAGAAGCGTTGGACAAAGTGTATAGAGCTCAAGGCAGACTACGTTGAAAAATAAAATTATTTTTTTATCAAAAAATCTGTGTTTTAATCCAAAAGTCACGGACTTATTGACCCGCCCTCGTATCATCTGGATCAGCGGCCTTGTGTTCAATATATTAGACTTGAGAAACAGACAACTCGGAAATGCCTCTTGTTGTGGACTCCAGATCAGTTGAGGTTGGCTTCTATTTTTCCGCACCACCTACAATAAGTTCTTCCTCCACTCCATTGTACGTGCGGATTATAATCGGACCGGGGCATGGGTGTTTGTTCGCCTTAAATGTTCTTACCATTTCTTCTTCTCAAAAAAAATAAACCAAATGGGGACTCAATATTTTTTGAAGAATTTTTCCCTCGCAACGATGAGGATAAATTCAGCCATTTTCGATAGAGCCTGTGGTTCAATAGCATAGCAAGTCTTATACGAGTACATAGAGAAGGTCCAATAACTTTCTATTGTAATATCTTGACATATTTATTCTAAGAGACCTTACATATTACATATTATATTCCTATTGCAAAAGTTAAAATTATCATCTTGATAGCAAGAAGAAATATGTTTATTTGTTCATACATTCGTTAACTTTGGGACTGGAGATTGCATAGCAACATTCTTCTGCATAAATAGCTTCCGGTGGTATCTTAACTAAATCAAAAATTAGAGAAAAAAGATGAAGAGATTATAAGGGTAAGTGAATGGTCAGATCGAACAAAGTTGAAAGAGGTTGTTCGCATTACCACAAGGGAGATGTTGACGCTTTGATTCAATTGGGAGCCACAATTTATTTCAACAAAGTTGTATGTCTGGGTTTCATCCTTGGAAACAAACATATTTAGATTTAATATATAACGCCGAAAATTTCAAAGACGCTTCGAATATCTGTCAGCGTAAAGTATTTTTTAGAAAGACATGGGGTTTGCTTGCCACCATAAAAGATTCATTGGATCTATATGGCTGTGGTGAGATAAATTATATCCCATTTGCAGTAGTTGTTTTAGCCACACAAGCTTTTTTATAATTTCTTTCCTGGAGCTACTCGTATAACAGGCTAATAAATCTTCTACTTCTAGATATTCACATGATGGGTTGCTGTCTTAAAGCCCTCTAAAAAAAGAAGCTGTCTTTAGTACAACAGCAGAAATACTAAATACACTTCCCCTATGCCTCGAAATGATTACGAGCAGAATTTAAGCTAAATTAAATGAGATCGCCAACAAAATTGCTGAGTAAGGCTTATGGGTAAGTTTGTTGAGGCCCGATACCTCCAGATGATGATTCTCCAGGATTCCGGAAACTAAACGAATTGTTCCTGACGTTTCTCAGTGGTCAGTTACTTTGCTCACTCTTTGCTCTCAGTAAGCAAGACTGTAGTGTATTGATGAGCACCTAAGTCAATGTTACATAACATCTTGCGACACTTCTTGCGTGGTCAATGACGACACCGAAGAGCACTATATCTGTAAGTGTCCGTCCAATGCTTAGTTTTAGTCTACTAGTCTACAGGTACTCAACGCTGATGTGGTGGGTGCTGGTTTCGTAGGTAACATTAATGCTTTTACTCATCTTCCTCGAAAGACTGGAAACTTCTGAGAAAGGAACATGTAAAGGCTATAATGATTGCTCAGATTGCTTAGAACATGATCTAAAAAATCGAGGATGCAAGTACAGTACTTCAATCGCTTATTATTTCTCTCAAGTTAACTAAATATTTCAACTAGGCCGTTACTCATGAAAATCATCGCAGAATTTATTTTCGTACCAGCGAAAATGTGCTTCTTTCTTTCACCCTAGTTTTCAAACGCACTTAAATCAATTCCACGTCATCCGCTTGTTCTTCTCTACGCACAATCTTAACTTTGACCTACTCTTTGCGTTTGCATCATGGCCACCAGTTTATTCTCCTTTTCCCCTCTCTGTTTTCACTAAATGTAAACACATACCAATTCATTCAAAACAAAGAACCCAACGAATTCAATACAGAGGGGAAATGATACGAAAATGACTAGCAAAGCAAACAGCAAAATAAACAAAACGATTGAAATGAATTTTCAGTTGAGTGAACTATCAAACAATTCCCCAAGAGTGTTCATTTCTATTTCTTTGCTCATGCTCATTTGTAAACAAATAAATTCATTTTTATACATGCTCTGTGACTCTCAGAAAATTTTGTTTACCGACCATCAAGTGTTGCTGAGGAGTTGTAGCTTATCAGTATTTAATTTATAAATCTGGTATCATTCGATGATTCAGGTATTCGGGGAGCGTTGCTGGTCAAGTTCGCAGAATTATGAGATCCATCTAGCAAAACCGTTTCGCTAAATCCATTTGCTTGAATTGTTGTATGACATCAAGCGCAATCCTTTTCAAACCGATTCTCGTCCATATTTTAAAATAAATTTTTGTTCGTTTATCCTGATCATGCGCTTTAGCATCTACGAAAGTTTAGTCTTTAAAGCAATGGCATAGTCTTTCCCGTTGCCTAAAAAAGCATGGAAACATATAGAATATAGTTATTAGAAGATAGTTTGAAGTTATGTGTCTCTAAGCTGAGGCAGCAGTAGTTTTCTTGGAAATCTCACGTTAGACAAGTAAGTTGCATTTAGCCACAAGATTAAAGAATTCTTGAGTACCGGGCTCTCCTTGCCAAAAAAAAAATTCACAGAATATTCCCAAACTTTGTTGGATATTTACCATGTTAACGTAATACGATTCTCTCGGTATCTCCAATTAAACCATTTATGCCGTTGCTTTATGTAACATAAAAGTGGATATAAATATGGAAAAACTTAAAAATTGTCGTTGGCTGTCAGAACCGGAATTACTTAAGTAAGTGCAATCTGCTGGGTAGAAGCCACAGACAGGTAGTATAAGTCGATGTTTATGGCACGACACGAGCGTAAGAAGCCAACGAATCAGTTTTGCAAAGGCCGAAAACCTTCGTTCCCATTTTGTTGAGCCTGTGCACTTAACTTCGCTTGGAATTGCGATCGAACAAATTTAATAAAATTGCCACTTAAGCTCAATGGTTTTCTATACTTAGTGTGGTCGGCATACCGTCTTAAATATACTCATCGCAATGCTGGAAGATGTACGAGAAGTATGAAATTGAAGTATCGACGACAGAAATGTAAATACTACGGATATTAGCAAGCATTAAACCCAAGTAGATGTATGCACATCGAACAAGCTTTTATATTGTTTAGAAACCAGTCATTGAAAAATAGAATCCAAAGCAAAATAGTTTCAACGTTCCCGGCCTGCCCGAGTTATTCCCTGAGGAAAATGTTTGGATTAAGTGATATTCAGTAGGTAGAATATGTTATTGACTATTTCGAAGTTATACTTGTGGGTTCTGTCTCGCACAACATTGCGTGCACTATAAGAACAGCTTCTGCTTCAATTCTTGTATACGATTCAGAAACAACGAAAACTCTTAAGAACGATATGGAAGAAATCGCATCTCAGTCGATCACTTTTTTGATATCAAAGATTTTGGAAGTCATTTGTGACCGTTTACTGACAGCACTGTTTCTTTATGGTCAACCTACAGAGTCGGTTCACGGCCACGTTCAAAGAAGATCTGCGGAAAATCCGGTTAAAAAGGCACTACCAACTACGGTCACTTCAATTTTAAGAAAACGAGGTCGGAAAAAGAATTCCTGGATTCCTCAGATGGCAAATGCGCAACAATACCTGGGGCTAACCACTGAAGCGATTCAGGACCGAGTATTATGTAGACGCGTTCTGCGGTCTGCGACATTAGCCAACCCCATAAGCGGAGCAGCAGCGATGCAGTAAAAATGGGAAACTCGTTACGCATAAGTTCGTATAACGAGGAAAGGGTTAATAAAAGGATAAGAAGAAGAAGAAGAAGAAGAACCTACAGAGTCGGACAAGATTAGCAGCAATGATATAACCGGACACATGTTGGACTTGAGTTTAGATATAACAGTCCTTAATTGATGGCGGTCGGACATCTGCGTCCGAGTTTAATTGCTCCTCTTGCCTCCGCGGCAAAGTATCGTTTACCAATTTACAGAAATGGTACTCTCATACTCCTAAAACTGACTGTGAATTGACTAGGATCCATTGTTCGTACTGATAGGCTTCTTTTGTACTTTGTTACCATTTTTTTCTGTTTGATACAACGTCTCTCAATTTCATCGATCTCGCGCTTCTTGCGCATTTTTCTCATATTTCTGAGAAGCCAATGCTCGGCTTTTTTTTTACTATCGGAAGAGCTCATGAGCCGCTCTGATTTTCCTTTGTAGTGCAATTGTTCTTCTGCATTTAGTAGCCAGCACTCATCGTCAAACTACGAGCTCTGTAGTGGTGTCAGTGAGAAACTTAGCGCAACAGAGGTGCCATCTGGGTGCCTGGTATAGGGGACAACGGCCGAGTTTAGAGTTCTCTGATTGACGAAGGCTCCGATAGTTTTTTTTGCCTTAACAGCTTTCCAACATAAAATTGAATCACTGTTATAGATTTCTGCATTCGTGCTGACAATAGGTCAACGAGTCATTATTGGGTCGAAATATTCCGACATTCAGAACGGAGGTGCGTATTGCATCAATCCCAACTTATGAAAGTCGAATTGCAGGAACATCGCGTTGTCTACGTCAATATTTCACTCTGAAACGAGGTTGATACTGCCGAATCCAGGCTAATCTGCAACCAAATCGTCGCTGATTGTCTTCTCGGTAGCAATAACTGTAGTATTATGTAGGTCGTAACCTGACCCCTTATTATTTTTCATTTAACAGGAAGTGTTTACTCCGATACCGAGATTACTAAGTACAATCGTCAAAAATGTTTACTCCGAAGTGATTTCATGTTTCGATTCGAAATAACACGACTCACTTTAATAATAGGCAACACTGCCTAGTTATCCCTTTTCTCCTGTCCATAATTACTAAGCCAACTACACAACTCGGTGCATTTCTTTGTTTGCCATTTCAAGTAGGTACATATCTCTATCTACCAGCTACCTACCCAGAGTACATTAACCAAAGGCCACCAGATAAACTCTCAAACAACCAACAACAACAACGAAACCAATGTACCTTTGTACTCAGCTGTTATGTGCGCGCAATTCATTTCTCCATTCCTTCATTCCATCATCCTTCCTCTGTGTTCATTCTTCACTAATTCGTTAGGCCAAGCATCAGCGTTCTTACATCGTTTTTTGTGTACAAAACACCAGTCAGCTGAGAGCGCGTCCCACAACAAGTTCGTTGAACACAATTAAAGTGCAAGTGTAAATAAAGTTTTTATTTTAATTTCTTTTTCCACACACACAAACAAGAAAATTTCAGAAAAAATAATAATAAAATAAAAACAAATCCGAAATATCCTGCAGGATCAAGGATTTCTAAACAAAAGTAAAAAGTAAGAGTCGTCCTTCCAAACAAGACAGTCTATCAAATTTTTGATTGAAATGGAAAATTCCCTTTCTTGCGTTGCATTATAAATTATCCAACAGATACTTGTACTGTTATATTTGCGTATGCGTACCAAAATGTACCCACACATCGGAGCGAAAAGCGAATCAAAAAACAAAATTTAAATGAAAATTTTCTGCAACATCGACACAGGAAGAGAATGATGTCCTGCAACAAAATTTGATAGACGTTTTGTAATTTTTCCATTGAAAAATCAGAGTCCAATCATAGCCAGTGTTAATAGTTGTCCTTCTCCTCTGTTTGTTTCCTTCAAGGTTTGTGAAAGGATTTCCATTTCATTGTATCTGTGCAACAAGGATACCATTCGAAAGCGAACACAGCAAATAACTTAAGGTGAGTTGGTTTTTTTTGTTTGCTTATATATTTTTTTTTCACTTGTCTTCCTATGGCTTGACTGCATGTTATTGGGTAAAGTGTTGGCAGTTGGGGGCGGGGGGCGAAATGATGGAGGCCACCATTTAATATCCCTCTCTTCCACTCTTCCACTCTTCCACTCTTCCACTTACTTCTTAGTTCCTGTTTGTGTGTAATACTGTAACAGAAATTAGGGTTCTGATGATGGACATATCTATGTATATAGGCATATAAAGGTGAAACATCCAAACCGAACAAGCTAACTATTTATTTGAACGAGTTTGTGTGAATGTGGATAGGGTTTGTTGTGTGTGGAGGAGAGGAGAGGAGAAACTCTTCCTCGTCGGTGCTGTGCGGGGGTCATGCACAGTATGACCAGAGTGGTGTAATATTTTCTGTGCAATGTTTTGTTTTATATTCTTTTCTTAAGACTCCGTAGACTCTTTTCTACTTAAGGTCCCAAGGCTGTTCGGTAGCAAGGACTGTTGCCCAGTTTCAGTGTCGAACTTCTATAATAAGGTTTTATGACGCATTCCTTACCACTTATAGTGATAATTAACCTAATTTCCATAGAGAAGTTGTGGTTTTAGCTGACCTATAGCTTGACTTTTTCTCCGTGAAGTTCTATTTATTTTCCCTTTTTCAACTAGAGTCCTTATCGTCACAGTTTTCTCTACCTTTCAACTTGGTTAAAACTCCTAGGGACAGGGCCTCAAAGTTTAAGGTTCTTTTTCAACAGTCTGCGTCTCAAAGGTGAAATGCTTTGCCTTTGTTTGTACCTTTGACCGAAAATCTCATTTCCCACGATCCCTTTGTAAACTGGTTCCCACTCAAACAAGAATCCAGTCTTCGAGTAACCTCCTTGAGAACGAAAAACAATTTTTTTTAAATGTTTTTTTATTTAATTCATAAGCTTGAAACACTTATTCCAGAGATTTTCCAACTTCTTAATCCCGTCCGAAAAGTAATTTTCCGGATGGACTGCAAAATACTCCTCCGTGGAGCCGATGATTTCCTCGCGTGAGCTGAATTTTTTATTGATGAGTCATCTTTTGAGGTTTGGGAAGAGATAATAGTCCGATGGAGCCAAATGGGGTGGATGCGACAGCAATTGGAGCCGTAAGTCATTGATTTTAGGTTGCGATGCTCTTATGTACCGGCGCATTGTCTTGCAAAAACAAAACTTTTTTTCGCTTCATGTGAGGCCGTTTTGCAGCGATTTCGGCCTTTAATCGCTCCAATAATGCACACTAATACTCGCTGTTGATGGTTTTTCCTTTTTCAAGGTAGTCCATAACCTTTCCGACCCATTGAGACTCCCTCGGCCGCTTCGGAGCAGTCGTGCCGGCTTCAGTCCATTGCCGGGCACTCGTTCTGTTCTCTGGTGTGTAATAGTGGATCCAGGTTTCATCAACAGTTACCAATCGACGCCAAAAGTCCGCCCGATTCCGCATCAGCAAGTCCAAACACTCTTTCGAAGTGCTATCGCGTTGGTGTTTTTGGTCAGGAGTGAGCATGCGCGGCACCCAGCGGCAGGATAACTTTTTCATATGCAGAATATTGCCCAAAATATGGCGTGTGCACTCAGTACTAATCTTTGTGGTATCTGCTAGCTCGCGCACCTTCACTTTCCGGTCAGCCAACACGATTTCATGTATTTTTTTGACGCTTTCCTCTGTAACCACATCGGAGGGCCTGCCGCTGCGGACTTGATCGGTAATGGAGTTGCGACCACCACGAAACTCTCGAAACCAATATTTGATGGTGTAATCTGACGGAGCATTAGCCCCATAATCTTTATCCAACTTTTCTTTTGTTCCCTTCGCCGTTTTGTCTCTCAAAAAATAATGTTTTATGAGAGAACGAAAATCGTTTTTGTCCATGCTCAACATGATGCCAAACACGTCAACAACAATCAGCTGTCAAAACAAAACTAATGACAGTATCGCACTGAAATTTGGCATGTCATAACCAATTTTGCAGTAGCAGCGCATTCTGGCGGTCAAGGAGGTTACTTTTCACCCTGCCTAGTAATGTCCGCATTCTAGAACGATTGTGACGCTATCCTTGAAAACTCGCTCAGATTCAGACCGACATGATTACAGAATCGGCATGCAAGGTTTTAAAGTTGCAATGAGTCATGCATCAAAGACTAATTCTCTTTCGAGAGTGTAGTTCAGGATATGTCTTCAAGATAAATGAAAACCCACAGAGTCCCGCCCTTTATTGAGAAGATTGTGTCAAAGGGATTCAATTTTTACGGGAGGTTGTGAGTAAAAGGAAGCATTGTTTAGAGATTCGTCAATTGATATCCGCTTGAATAGTTCATAGTCACACTCATTTTGTCGTGTCGCCAAACGATGTGGTAAGAACTTTTGCTAATCCAGTCTTGTGGCAAAATCTCATTATTTGTTACAATGATTTCTTCTTGTTCCTTCAAATCTGATAAGAAGTACTGTCCGAAGAAATTATATTCTGCTTGGAATTCGACTGAATCCTCGCAACTTCTGCAAACGCGATGTTAGTTCGTAAGTCTCATCTTTGCAGAATGTGTAGCTTACAGGTCGTGATCTGTTGTAACTTCTGTAACTATAATACATACATATATCGGCTCATTTTAGTAATCTCTTTGAAGTGACAAGGTTCTTCAATTATTCTCTAATAGTTTTTGTATGCGCAGAATTATGGACCATCCGCTTGGTGCTATGCTTGAAATTTGCAAGGATATTGTGAGATTGAGACTCCTTTGGTATGTGGCTGCTTACTTCTAAACTTTTTACCATTTTTACTGCCACCATTTGTTGACGGCTAAACAAAACTGTGGATGTAGCTTAATGTGGGTGTGAATAGTAATATACGAGTATAGTCATTGATCAGAACACATAAATATTATATATTACATGTATTTGTAGCATTCACACAACAATCCATCCTACAACTTTTCCTCCGTTAACTTTAATATTATTAAGACTTCTACGTTAAAGAAGTGGAACTCTCTCGACCGTAACCCTATATTGGAATCATCTCACACTATTCACATTCAACAAATTGCTATCGATACAATTGATTTTTACTTTTACCATCTTGCATACCTTCTGAAGGAGACACTCATTTAACTGCTTAAGATAAGGAAATCTTTTTTATCGATTGCTTCCTTGACTTCGATGTCTATCAACAAAGTGTAATCAATAATAAAACTAGGCAAGCAACTTGATCTTGCCTTTTTATCTGACGCTGATAACTGCGTCATAAAAGTTGGCAACTATCTTTATCATTATTCATTAATGTACTCGTAACATAATGGAAGCGTTTTGTTTCTTCTTGTTTATTTTTTTAATAATTTTGTAATAAAAAAAAAATATTATGGCGTAAATATCTATGATTGCTCTTTGACTCTGACCTCCCTTAACCACTATGAATGCTTACATTATCATTTCAGTTCATGTATCTGATGCACATGTAGAGGGTAGCGACATAAATACACTAAAATGGCAATATTCTACCGGCCTTAGTGCTTTGTCTGCGACTGCATTGAAAAAAAAGGTATACTTTTGCCTTATCCGTGTTTGTCCTTTCTTCCAAATCTCCAACTTCTTTCCGTCGGTAAATGAAATGTCTTATTCTCGTCCTTAAACAAAACTCTAATTGTACTCGTGTACCCAAATTCGTCGAGAGAGTAGGCTATGAAAGGGTGTTATTCACTCCAAAACTTTTCTTAAGCGTACCAACTTTATTCAATTTTCTCTAATGCGCCTACAAAGATAGAAAGGGAATCGGTGGAAGTTTTGCCGGTTACAATGAAGCCTTTTCAATCTCAAAATCATTGGATTCAACTGAATTTCATAATGTAGATCGAACCTTATTAAGCAAAATATCGCAATAGTGAAGAAGTCTAAGTCTGCAGCAGATTTCAAGTTTTGAAATTCCTCAAGGAAGCCACATTTGTCCCCTAATCTTTATTCTAAAAACCAGCAATAAGGTAATCTCATATTTTTTTCTGTGATGATAAAGTAATCTGACTTTGGATCTCGTGCACTATAATGTGATTTGAATCTTTGCAACTTGGTGCCAACGAAAATGTCTAGAAACAAGGTATCACCACCTAATTCATCGGTAAAGAATTTATACCCTTGGTCATTTCATTAATTGTCTGTGTGTCGTACGGGAAATGGTATATTGACTAAGCCATATCTTTTTAGGCTTCACAAAAAGGGTTTGCAAACAATATGCATTTGCATTACCTTAGCTAAACCCATACTGAAGTATGCAAGCCCAATTTCCCACTCTTCGCGGTGTGAAGCAGTTCAATTTAGATTCATCCGTTTTCCATTACGGGGTTTTCCTTTCTTAAACTCATAAGTCATCAATTTTTTTTTAAAATGTCGAAAAATAACTGACTTACCAAGCTCTGCTTCCATTTTCCACCTTTATTGTTGCCGCACCGATTATGACCGTTTGATCGAAATGCTACGAATTACGAATAGTATGCGTACTAAAGCACTTCAAAGTTGTTCTGCTGCATGCGACCTATTGATGATTTTAACAATTAACGTTGCTGCACGGTGAGCACAGGGCTTAAATTGTTTGCTACGATCGTCAAAATTGAAATCTTTTTTTTTCGACCGTCAGTCTTGTGTAATCATTCCCCAATCTCTTATCATTTAGAAGAAGACCAGAACTTGATTCTAACAATCTTTGTCTGCTTAAGCTACGAGTACCTCCAGTTCATACCTAGGTGTTTCATGACATAGTAACTCGAAGACGAAAAATGCAACTAAGATTCCACTTTTCTGATAAATTGCAGCTTGCCTATTCAGTTTTCAATTGAGCCTTTAAAGAGGATATAACTTAAGGAACCCCCAAGTATTTGAAACTCAAAGCTTCACCGGACTGAGCAAACTTTAGGAACTGCCACTCTGCTCAAATGCCGAAATTTGTATTTCGTCTTCATTCGATTATTCGAGTAGTAATTACTTAGATGAAAAAACAATCTGGGGTGGACCTGAGCTAACCTCTCCAGCATACGTTAACTTGGCCAACTATCTCTTGTCATGCTTTTCAAGATAGTTGATGCACTCTTCTACTTTTTCACGCCATCTGAGAAGAGTTGTTCCTTCCACGCCGTTAAGGAGCCTGTGAAAGGGTTCATTTTTATAGAGATCGGTATGTGTCCTGTTGGCCTGAGCCTCCCTGCTTTCGATAAAACTTGCGAGTGGTATTTGTTTCTGAAGTTAGATATCTCCTTTTCCTCGAATGCTCGCTGTCTAGTTTTTCACTGGAGAATGCGATGTCGTTCTCTCCTTTGCTCGGAAAGCATATGAGTCGATCTTGTTTTTCTATGCGGCCACGCATTTAAGGCGGGTTATGTGCGACCTTTCATGTGGCCGCTGCATTTTTAATTAATACAGGAGTTTCGTGCTGCTGTCGGTTGATACCAGTACATCAGTTGCGCCATTTTTGATGGGATCGATACCATAAAACTTTAGCCTGTTAACATGGGCCACATAATTCTTTTATTTTCTTAAAGTTCCAAAACCGTTTTTTTTTTTTAAAAAAAAAAGCAAAACCAAGCAAAACTTTTTATTCAGTTTCCATCATAGTACTATCCCTTTCTCTATACAAATTTTAGACCGGCCGTAGAGCCTCTGGAAAGTCGTCAAGAAACCTTCTTTCGAAATTCCTATCAACAACCATGCCACATTTTGTTATATAATCTCCACGTCATCGAAACGCTCTCCTATTCGGCTGGAGCCATAGCCGATGGATTACTAAGATGTCCTAGTCAGGTTACACACAGTGGCTTATCCTTAGAAATCCTTATTGACCTTTGTTTTAAATATGTAAGTTGAAGATGGTGGATTCCGCTGAAACCGTAAATAAATTTCAGTGAAACATGTTTAGAGCAATCCTATGGTCACACTGGTGAGTAGCCTATACTCGTACACTGAAATGTCTGCTCTGCTTGAAGCACCAGCCAGGCGCAGTAACGTCGAAGGTTATCCCAGCAGTAACATTAGCAGTAGCAATGTATTGTACATATTTTTGTTTTCCCAACTTTTGCCATTCATTTTGTTAATTTTTATTTATTTTGTATCTTTTTTTTTCTGTTTTGAATTCGGGACTGACTGGTGCTATTATCACCATTTACCATGCAAAGCTCCGTCGATCCGTCGGTCGTGGTGGAGTTAATTTCATAGTTTCCTCTGCGGCTTAGGTGAGGATTGGGTATGCATGGACTTTTGTGTACATTCGGATGCAGGCCACCTGTGCCTATTCGAAAATGATATCCATTTTAATTATCAGACATTTTCTTCATTTCGGTTCGTTTCATTTCAGTGGAAATTTGAAAAATGCAAGTCTATCGTTTTTTTGTTTGTTTTTTTGTGATGTTCATTCGAGTATCTATTGTAGAAAGACAGAGTGTTTATGTAGCTAACTAGGCTGACTGGAATGGTTTTTTTGCTCCGATGTCTTGGTCAATGACGGGACGGTTGCTAACTGACAGTTTTATCAGTGAATTATGAGATAGTGACAGAGTATGGGGAATGAGTGCAGTGTCAGTTAAATGAGCTGATACCGCGATAACACGTAACAAATACAAACAATGCAAAATTTATTGAAGGGGGAATTGGAAGGACTAGGGAGTGAGCCCATTCCACTTTGGCACAATGATATTTGAACTGTTATTCAGTTAAGATAAGAACGAATGTCGTTGGCATTTTGTCAACTCCACTTATGACTTTCACATTTCGTACACACCACCTACCAGCTGGGTAATTGGGTGACTGACCGACTGAACTGGATATCTTTTGATTTATTTGAAAATAACATTTTTAGTAAATAATTTTCGTATTATGTATCTTATTTACCCGCAAATACTCGTAAATTCCAAACTAAGGGAGTTCAGAACTGCCAGGCTACTGGTAGTGCATTAGTTGGGGCGGCTGAACTCACTTTGGGCGGGTGTTGAACTTTTCGATAAAATCTACTGCACAGTCTTGTTGGCGGTTTTTAACCAACATTTGGTTTGATAGATAATGATAAACTGTTTGTTGAAAATGAAACCTATAAACTATCATGACAAAAGACAATAAGGGGTAGTGCTACGTTATCGTCATTAGATGCGGCCCAATTTTTTTTAATAGGGATTCTCTATAGGTACTCGCGTATATATCATCTTTTTTGGATGTCGCATTTGTGTTACAGATTGTCAGCATTGAATTAGGGAAGGTACCGCAACGGTTAGAAACTCCAATTTTTGGCCATAACAATCGTCCAGTTAAGCGAATAGTTATGCATCTAACGCCAGTGAGATAGGGAAACGCTAGCGAGCTAGTATATCAAGACAGCAATCAATGGGCTTGGCCTTACGTGGGTATAAGACCGTATTTACCTCTTACACTCTTAGGGTCTAATGGAGGTAGAAAAAAAGCCCTCAGTAACGTGGAATATTTTTGGTTAAATATCAGATAGCTAAAGGCGTTCCAATGGCAGCCGCAGGAGTCGTTGACCCTCACTTTTGTCGAGATGATAACTTTGAGTCGATACCAGTCAATGGAGACCAATGATTACCAAAGTTTTTGGGATAAATCGAATCTAGAAGCACTGGGGATATGGGACTTCAACAGCAAGCTGTCATTTTCAACATGAAGCGTGCCACAGTCCTATCGCTAGATATGACTCTCTAGACTCTTTAGACCTTAGAAACAAACTTGAAATTACTGAAATATTGGAGTATTCCTTAGATTAGCGAAGATTTCCCACATCCACACAGGGATGGCGAAACAAATACCTCTGTCAGGCAATATGAGCCTTTCAACCTGGACGATTTAGACCAACAATTCCATCCACTCGACCTGGATAAAGTGAAGATAGCAATATCTAAGCTGAAATACAACAAAGACTGGGCTTCCGCTGGAGCGCACGCACTGACTGCCGAGCTCTTAAAAACGGTAAGCGATGACTTGGTGAGGAGCATACACAAACTCATCTCTAAAATATGGTCGGGCGGAGGTATGCCCGATGAATGGAACCTCAGCTTTGTTTGTCCAATTCTCAAGAAAGGAGACCCTCTGAAATGCGTCAACTACAGAGGCATCAGTCTTAACATCGCGCAGAAGATCTTATCTGCCGTATTGTGTGAACGCCTGAAGCCGTTCGTCAACAACCTGATAGGTCCATATCAGTGTGGCTTCAGGCCAGGAAAGTCCACCATCGACCAAATATTCACACTACGGCAGATCTTAGAGAATACGCATGAGCTTCAGATCGATACACACCACCTATTTATCAATTTTAAAGCCGCGTATGACAGCATCTGTAGAGACGAGCTATACAGAGCAGTGTCTAGTATTAGTATCCCTGCCAAACTCGTCCGTCTGTGGAGGATGACGATGGAGAATGCACGCTGGTCGGTAGGCGAGGTCGGTAAACATCTCACCGAGACCTTTGATGCTAATAAAGGATTTAGACAAGGCGATGCGCTGTCATGCGATTTCTTCAACATCATTCGTGAAACAATAGTACAAAACTCACGCGCAAACACAAGAGGCACAATCTTTCAAAAGTTCGTCCAATTACTTGCATAAGTCGATTTTTTTTTTCATAATTAACGCGCGCTCAAGGGGTTGTAAGTACCCTTAAAATTATTGCACACAGCGCACGTGATGGAAATTAGGGAGGAAAGAAAGAGAGGTACCGATGTACGTTGGTCTTGAATGTTTGGAGGTTATAATGACTAGGAAATGAAGAGCTCGGCAGGGCATTCCACAAGCGAGTTGTTTGGCTTAAGAAAGAATCACGACATTTCAGGGTATGTCCGAAAGTGGGCTTGAGAATGTACTGATGAGCATTCATAGCGAGACGGGTGTTACGGTTGGAGGTTTGAAGGGGCGGCTGGCAATTTCAGAGGAGCACTGGTGGTGAAAATAGTGATAGAACAGGGTGAGACAGAAGACATTGTCGAGGTGTCAATTGACTGTGTAATATTAGAATCACCTATAAGTTTTATCGCATGGTTTTGAATCCTATCTAGTAGGCGCAAAGATGTCTTGGGGGCACCTGACCAGATGTGAGCATTGTATTCCAATTTTGGGCGGATAAAAACCTTACATATTGAAGCCAGATCAGAGGGTGTGAACTATTTCTTACATCGCTTAAGGAAACCTATAAATTTCGCAGCATTTTTGGCGACTTCGAATATGTGGTCATTCCATCGTAAGTTGTTATTAACACATACCGAGAATGGAAAGTTGTTCGCTTTCAATGACGCAAGTGCCATTCATGGATAACAGCTGGCTATTTGAATTTCAGTTTAGCGGCAGCAGACAGCATTGTGCTTTGGAAGCATAAAATTCCACTCTGTTGGTAGTTCCCCAATAAGTTATGTTGTTTATATCGGAATTTAATGAGCTTAGCATACATACGCTGCCATTTCCGTTCTACAGTCGAAAAGCAGGGACGTGAGTGCTTGAACGAATATTAAAAGCAGAGAGTACTGTCGTCAGCAAAGGAGTAAATTGGATTAAAAGTAGCAGACAAGCGATCAATAATGAAACTTAAAAAGAGTATCAGAGACAGAGCGGAGCCCTGAGGCACACCAGCATTTATTTTGTGAATATCAGACGAAAGGTAATTTCTAATACATTAAAGTAGAGAGTCGTCGATCCCAAAAGCACGGATTTTCGACAAAAGAGCCTGGTGCCAAACTCTGTCAAATGCCTTAGGAATATCAAGTGCAACTATCTTGCTTGATTGATGTAAGTTTTGGTTCCAATTTTCGGTGCCATCAAATCACCAGTGGACCTGTTGCTACGAAAACCGTGTTGCCGGTCATTAAGAAGTTTTCGTGTTTCGAGATATCTCAGTGACATCGGAGGGGATGCAACAGTGAAGGCTGAAGATTCAACGACTGAGATGGCTGGACGCAGAGCAGATGGACACCAGCGCTCTCACTCTCTGCGAATCCGCCCCCAAGGGACAGCGCAGTAGAGGAAGCACGAGGCTCAGGTGGCGCATGCAAGTGGAAGGGGACCTCAGCCAACTTAAGTACAGTAAGTCCAACTAAGTGTGTTATAATAAGGCTTAGCCAAGCATCGAGCTGACGCAAAACGCAGACGTTAGTTTTGGAGCGACAATGTGAAAGATTTGTGTTTACAAAGGTCCTCAGAGAAGACACTACTGGATTGTGCTACTGAAACACAGAGACCGAGTAATCCGAATTCATTAAGAGACGAACTCGTCTTGAAAGTTCTTCTACATCTGGGTTCCGAATATGTTTGAAAATCTGATTAAAGACGTCATTGTTGGATCAATCGGCTGAAAATCTATCTAGTGAGCAATAGTTACTAGACTTTCAAAATTTCTTTAGACCAGCCAAGTCGTTTGCTATATCATCTATTTATAAGTTATATAATTGCTTCGCTAGAGCTTAAGATGGATCTCTCTGTAGGGCGCTTGATTATATGCTAAAAGCCTTAGGTGTTACACAGAGAGTTTGTCCAGGTAACTTTCCATTTATGTGCCGTCTTCGATGAGATCGTAGGGGCGTACGTTCTTACAATTCAAATAATAAGTACGTTAAGTATCTTCTTCTATTGGAAAACTTTAAAACAGTCTGTCGAACTGAATAATACATAATGCCTAATAAAGTAAGTGTTTATCAAGTTTAGATAGCAACACTAAACTTACAAAAATGTTTTCTCAACTCTAAAGAGAAAACCACCCGGATCTTTCAAAAATCTATGAGATTCAGGTAAATTTCCCTTAATCGTTTCACGAACTAATGTCGCCGTTTTTGGAACAAGAATTATGGTTGTTGCTACACAAATGCAAACAAAAGTCTTACGTGTTTTTAAATTGCACAACCAAAATTACATTTTCCTTTTACCTGTAACAGTTTGTCCTTACTCAACTAATTACTCAATTACCTTCGGTTTTTTCATGATTCACATACTGACGTGTTGATTAAGAAAGTACGAGTATTTCGTCATTGGAAATCCCTCTGATATTGACATTGACAAATTTTTATGTCCCACGACACAGAGCAAAGTCATTTGGATATTAGTCACCCAGCCATCAGTCAAATTATTGACTGACGACATCCCGAGGGATGTTAAGTCATGTGTGGAACATGCAATAAGTCAACTAAGTTAAGGGCTTATGAAAAGAAGAAAAAGGTGAACCATAATTTTCTAGGTGAATCACTTATAGGGCCATAATTTCTTAACGGAACTGGAACTTCTGTCTTTTGGTCTGCGTGTTATAACTTATGAAGCATAGAATGAGGGACAGTCAAGCTCAGAAACAAACACTGATTACGTACTGAGAATAAGCACATGAAGCTGTTGCACACAATTCTTGGAAAAGATTCTTTTTACAGTCATTAACTTTAAACCTATAAGTGCTCATCTTAGTGTGATTTACATTGTACAGGGGAAGAAAAATGTTTAACCTCCTAAACAAAGTTAAGGGAGTCTGGACGATAACAAAGTTCATATCTTTACTGGTATTTGGACGACCAAAAACTGCCTTGCGTTCAAATTGTACTTCACAGTCGTCAGACGTCATTCGCGAGAGTAATTTCGAAGTATGAACATGGAAGGGCGATAGATAAAATATCGGAGAATGAAGACAAATAGAGAAAAAAACACTTTTTACCTACTCGTAAAATGGACATAATTTCCTTTCTTCCGCGTCGATATCCACTTTTGAAATCATTAACGAAAATGAAAAATGCTCTGAAGTCGTTCGACAAGTTTTCACACACAACAACATGTCGTCCGACCAAGCGAAAAAGTTGAAAAAGTTGAATTTCGTAAGAGCGTTCACACTGTACGCCCTAATACATTTTGGTCTATTCGACTAAGTCGAAAGACCCGGTCGAACGATTTGTCGTACAATGCGAACGCCTCTGAATGTCGGAAGCTTTTCTGCAAGTACTTTTCACCACTAGTTCGTTCCAAGGAAAAATTCTAGTCATGTAAGGACTAATCTTAGTAACTAACCTTAGAAGAAGAGACACCTTCAAACTCGGAAACAAAATCATGGGGCACTCTGTAAATGGAAGAACCAGAAGCTACGACGACGAGAAGGAAGAAAATGGATCGAAGACAACTTTCCTGATCTAGCAGTATTAAAATGCCATCGTCAATGAGTCTTATCCTCCAAAGCCCGTCAACGCAAACAGGACTAAATATTTTTCAAAGTATTAGTCTCTCCAAACGACTGAGGATATCTTCATTCACTTTCGATAGTGTAGACTGTAGACAGTGCCGTAAAACAGTACTGGTATGATTTAGTTGCTATATACATTCCGTTTGATAAGATCGTATACGGCAAAACTCGTTTATGAAAACCGGTTTGGAAGTGGCATTTGCATTAGCAGATAAAAAAATTCTTCTGCTAAGATGCTTTGAATAACAAAATTTAAATAGTGGTCAGTTTTTGTCAGAGACGGAAGTTTTTTCAAATGAGTGTCGCGTTTGCATCACGTTATGAAGCAGTATTCTTGTGCACGCATCTAAAAGGACCGAAAATGTCATACGGAGCAGCTGCTAAATACATGAAAAAGTCAAAAGCATTTGTTAGCAAGTGGGTGCACCGTTATTCCCAAGTTAAAAATATGGATGATTTGCCGGACCGTGGGTCTACGCCAAAAACAACAAAAAAACAGGACAAAATGATTCTACGCGTGTTTGGAAAAAATCCTCTTCTATCGTTACGTGGAGGACAAGGGATTTTACGTAAAAGGTGTCTAAATGTGTGTTGTGATACGATACGAAGACGTTTACTAGCCAGTAATGTAAAATTTCGAAGCACAATAAAGAAACCACTACTGGCAAAAAAACACGTAGAAAAACGACTCAGTTGGGCCAAGGAGAATTCGGACAGAGATTGGAACAACGTTATTTTTTCGGATGAAGCTTCTTTTTGGGCATGGTCTCCTATCACTCATACCTGGTATACACAATCCAATAAATTAATCCAGCGGACCGTCAAACACCCGGCAAAGTTGCACGTTTGGGGATGCTGCTCAAAACAAGGATTTGGCAATTTGTTCAAGTTTATAGATAACTTAAACGCACCCAACATGGTCAACATTTATAAGAAGCCTTTTTTACCATCTGCCCAAAGATGGTTTAAAAGAAGGAATGAGTTTACTGCAAGAAGGTAATGACCCGAAACATTGCAGTCGTTTGTGCAGTGCGTGGAAACAAGAAAATGACGTCGATGTTTTAGATTGGTCATTACAGTCGCCGGATGCAAATCCCATTGAAAATGTTTGGGCATTCATGAAGCTAAAGCTCTAAGGAAAGAAGATCTCGGCGATCAAACAATTATCACGAAAAATACGAGATTTATGGAGATCTTTGTCTCAAGATTATGCTATAAGATTAGTTGAAAGCATGTCTCGAAGACTCGAATCAATTATTGATAATGGAGGAGAGTGGACAACATATTAATTGAAAAGCAATCAAGTAAATAAGCAAAATAAACCAGTACAATTGATTTTTTTTATTATTATAAGTTCTTCTTTAATTTTTGTCGTGTACGATGTTATCAAACAGACTGTATAGCCTCCTTAGTTTTGCGGGATAGGGCCTTTCTATTTAATTACCTTCGTAGCTCAAAGAATCATCGATTGGCAAGAGTGATTTTTGCGTTCTATTTATGCTGAGGTATTGTGGGCAGATTTTATAACAGAGCCAAGGTAGAAACTAAAATGACTGCGACATTCTGTTTAATTCGTCGATGTACTCGTAGTATGTTCCTTTTTATTGACTTAGTTTTGTCCTCATGCAAAGGTGTTCTTCCAATTATGTCGGTATCAACGGCGTAGCTTGGTACATTCCTCCGGTATTCACTTGTGGGTTCCGATTAGTTCGTCACATTTTCTAACCTTTCGTCATTCTGTACAGACGGGCGGTCTTGTCAGAGATTCTAAAACTAGACATGGCTCTGCCTATACGAGTATATAGCTCGTTAAAAATGCTGTCATATGCGGCCTTAGAATCGATGGAAAGATGGTGGGTGTTGATCAGAACTGAGTTCGTGGTAATTCATGGTTCGAAAACGAACTGAAAGGGGACCAATCAGGTTGTTACGACGGGTTTCAGACGTCTATACAATTTGGCATATAAGATCTTGTATACGATATTGATGAGATTTATAACTTTATGGTTGGCAAAGTTGAAGGGCGTTTCCTGTTAAAAGAGAATCCCCGCACTCTTATTACTTTGAATGGTAAGTTGTCAAGTTCAACTGCTTTGTTTGATTACAGCTTAGGTATTGCAATCTTTACTCCATTTTGGTCCGGTAAGTGGAAGTTTTGGCTATTATCGTCTAAATTGAATGATCTGTTGTGCCTGATTTCGGCATGTTCGGCTTCTTTGACGTTATACAGTCTGCAGAAAATTTGTTTCATATTCTCAACACCGACTATAAATACTGCAGGCAGAACCAGTCATAAAAACGGGGGCTGCATGAAATAGATAAATGATGAGATCTCCTTATTTTGCCCTTGCTCATTCCCTACTCTAGCTATCCTGGTTATCCTCTCTAATTTTGTCTCTAGGTCGATATCGAGAGCATTCTACTTACGGAGCATACTTTGGGTAATGGTCTTTTGCGCACAGAGTTTATCGTTCTCATGTATGAAACTGCTTCTATTAGGGTTGATAAGCGGTCTTTTTTTGGCTTAATTGATCTTCCCGCTGAAGCATTTTAAACGAACACTTAGTTAAGGACCAGTAGCAGTCACAGGTATTTATTGTAGACCTTTGAACGGATGCTATAATCTTTAAACTGCCATTCAACGTTTCTGCCCTTTGTTTTCCGAAAGTTCCAGTCTTTAGGTTTCTGACAGTGTCGTTGTAGAATTGTGTCCTCTATGGTTTTGGAAACAACGAAGACTACTACAGTGGCATCGACATTCTGTTCAAAATTATTTTTTTTTGCAATTTCTCTACTCTGCTTGCAAAAAGATCGAAAAGCTTTGTAAAACAAATCAGCAAGACTGCAACTACCCAAAAAACTTGATGCCGTCTAGACTCTCTTACAACCAGCTCTCATCTACGATACGGCAATGAGCTGAGTAATGTAACACACCGTAGCAGGTATTTATTGTAGTGTCGGACGAGGCTATCAGGAACGATGTCGAAAGCCTTTGTTCTGGTTAGGACTGCACGAAACAAGGGATTTTGTCTGCTTTGCAGATTCTTACTGTTCCCGCTGGTGCCAATATTTCAGCTTTTATATTTCCTCACGAAATTTTTCTAAAATCTTCTTGCAATGCTTGAAATCCTTTAGTTTTGTTCCACCAATCGTCATTAGTATTTAATCGTCCGTGATATCGGCATTCCTTCCTTATTTGTAAGATGTTAGTTAGCAAGACGAACAATTTCCATGACTGGAGCTCGGTGATGTAGTCTTAGACAGTTTTAAGCGCTGATATATTACATACCAAGTTGCCATCATCAATACTCGTATCATGATAAGCTTAGATTCACTTTGGCTCGGATATCGAGGACTTTGGAGTCGGTGTTTGCATGCTCACAACAACAAAGCTCGAACTTCCTTTGCAAATGTCATGTATGAAAGTGGCTTTATCTCTGGCATCTTCCTTATTCTAAGCCTTGCTAAGTCGCTATGTGTGTGATATAAACTTTAAACATATGTTTGGTCTACAAGTAGGTTAAGTCTAAAAAAGAAAAACACAAAAAAAAAACAAATTGTAAAGAAATTGTCTTGTTTAGGATTTGAACATCCCTAAGGCTTCCCAATTTAGACACAAAAGCCAAATTAATTCTCGAAACCCTTTCATTTACTGACAACTCATTTGTATCTCGAATGGAAATAGAAAGAAAAAGAGGGTAGTGAGGCGGGAAGAACGTTTATTTTAATTTCTTAGCCCACTATATAGTAAGGTTAAGCAGTAAGGCGTCGCATTAAGATACTTTTAATCACCTTCCAGAGCGGTAATACTAGCTCAATGTAGGCAACATGCAATTAATCATAAACTCAACTTGCAGACAAAACGACCACTAAATGCATGACTGGAGTAACATTTAATGTTATGAAGGAGGCGGCAATAGGTAATACCACCATTACCAATGTTCACTATCCCCACTGGCCAAAATCTATGGACGTCGCGACGACGACATAGGATAAGTGTCTCTTTTAAGAATTACATCTCGTGCTGACCTGGAATTATGAATTACCATTCGTAAATTGTTACAGATACATGAGTTCACTTGTATGATTAATACCTGTCGATCAGTAGGTGCAATACATTTCTGTTCATCTACAAGTTCACATGCGATTTAACAAGTAGCGAATATTGTGTAAGCGATGGAAACTAGGTGCGAATAAAAGTGGATGGTGATTTTGGCCATTGATAGAGGGAGAGGGTTACGATGAAGTTGTAAGTAAGAAACTCGTTGGAGTAGTTCTGAGTTTCCTTTGTGCAGGTTCTTTGTTTTCTATCTATTCGTACGTCTGCTCTGGAGACGTAGCTCCAAGTCAAAGTGGCTATGTACATATGTATATGCACATGCACTCGGATGTGTCATGGCCTTATGTAGGCTCCTTGTGGTGTAGCTTCTGTTGATGGAAGGTTAAGTAGTTTTTCCGCTTCTTGCAGTTTTTTCTGCAATCAAGTGAGTTTTCACTAGAAATGTATCTATGTACGAGTACTTGTATCTATGTACGAGTACTTGTATCTATGCAGTGTAACGGCAAGTTTTTTTTATTATTTTCGTTTCGGTATCTGTATCTTCATTTCATTTGGTTCCATAAAATCGTATCTGTAATCGTACATATGTCCGTATGTTTATGCGATTGGTTGTGAAGTTTCTCTTTTTATACGATTCCACTGTCAGCTGTATTGTTACTCCGTCGTGAGGAGGGGTTTTCTGTTTTCTTTATTCTTGAGTAAATTTTTTGTCGGTGCTTAGAATGACTAATACAAGTGAGGGTAGTCACCTTGCTGAAAGGTCTGGTAATAGTCTACAGTGTCGGTAGTGAAATACGTATCTTGTGCAAAAATCAAAGCAAACAAAGACAAGATGATCGGTGGAGGTTTTTTCTGGCGATCTTCGGGTGCATTGACATTGACCTTTGAAATCATGACGATGGAATTGTCTGAGAAAACGTAAGCCTCTGTGGCCAGCTTATTTCTTTGTTATCCTCACTACAGGGTTGGTTTGCGGTTGAACATTTCGTACAAAGAAATGAATGGCATTCGAGTCTTTTTCCTATCGTATTTAACAATATGTTAGTATGTGATCTGGTTTTAGATAAAAAATTTTAAAAATTAAAAGCACAATTGATTCTGTTAAGCGTTAACATGGGGACGGCCAGTGGTGGTGCAACCATGACAAAATATCAACTGCACCACTATTGAGGCACATAAAAATCAGCAATGACTTTCGGGACTAGTTACCATAAATAGGTCAGCGGCAGACCATATGTCCAATTAGGTTACTAAATTCAGAATATCAAACGAGAGGTGTGACCCATTGCATTAAAAACTGCGACAAAAACTATGGCAATTGCCACCGACAACAAAGGCAGTGCCCATCTTTCTTTGTAACCAGACTTATGCAAGAGGTTTTGACCTTAGGACTCGGAAAACCTTATGAAAAGTTTTATCAGGGCCAAATTTGCCAGGGTAAGTCTTAATTCAGCACAGAGATTAACAATGATATCCTACGTTTTAGACAAAATATTTGTAAAGCTAGGAAGGGAGAGCACTATTGTGGATACCCCACCTACAACTAGAAATTGAAGCTAATAGCAATTGTGGTGATGTACGATATAGTCGTGACTAGTATGTGTTTCCTTATTTCGATATTCAACCGTGGACATGAGAGAATAGTGACTAATCAACTAATGAAAAAGATCCCAACAAAATCCTGTGAGCAAGTTTGACGTCGTTTGGAAACAATGACAAGAGATCGGCAGAGCCTTTGCCGATTTAATGTCTTTCTGCCCTAATCAGTAGCTCTCTGCACTGCCAAAAGCCATCATGCCGTCTTTGATGTGCGTTCATCTCGGCGATCCTAGTTTAGAAGAGTTGTGCAGGCCCAGAAAGCAGAATGTATGCAGTTGCATGCAGTAGGGGAAAATCTGAGAGAAAATAGACTTTGCCAAGTTTTAAGGGATCTCACAGGACTGCGACCACAATGATTGGGGGATCAAGATGATCACTATCGCCTCGGTTTGGTGATTGATCGAACCCAACCTGAAAATACGGAACAATAGAGAAAAAACCTTGACCTATGTGGCGTGCGCAGTTACAAAAGAACTTGGCCTTTGTTATTCAATCTTATTACGAAAATGAGCGATCTGTTCAAGTAAAATTTCGTAAAATTCGTGAATTTTTCGGTCAACATTATCGCCCTGCTGAGTCCGGAATTCAGCCTTTTGAAGAAACTGGTGCGGTATCTGATCAACCTCCACATCAGCATCCTCAGCCAGCACGTACACGCCAAAACATCACCACTGTGAACGAAATTGTTAAAAACCGGCAAGGCACCTCAATTCGTCGCTGAATAAAATCCAAATTACTGGATCGCCAGTACAATTTGCCATCGAATTTAATCCTTTCCGATGAAGGATGGATAGGTACATAAATAAAGAAAATCGTCGTTTTAGGGGGATGGAAGTCACTATAGTGTGCGGATTATGGGTTGGCGGCATCAGTGGCCTGTAATTTTTCGAAGACGAGGCTGGAGACAGTTAGAGTGAATGAAGAACGTGTTGACCGGCTATTTTGTTCCAAAGTTGAATAAATTGGGTCTGGGCGATCTTTGGTTTCAATAGAATGGTGCTACCGTCCACACAAGCCATCAATAAATCAATTTATTTCGAAAGAAATTTGAAGATTGCATTATTTCGGTTAGAGGAGAAATTGATTGGCATCCAAGGTCATGTGAGTTAACACCTTTAGACTTCTTCCTGTGAGGTCATTTTAAGAGTAAAATCTATGTCAATAACCCAGCGACAATTCAGGATCTCATTAAATATGTGAAGCATCATGCTTCTACTGTCTGTCAATGTAGACTTTGTAGCTTTTTCGAAACAACAAAGTGCCTCCTCTTCCTTATAAATACAGACTGTATGAGGGATGGTAAATTTTTGTATTGGTGTAACATTCAAATGAATTTTGAGCGCAACAACAGGGATTCATGTTACAGAGTTACTCTTAAAGTGATCTGTAATACGGTGTTCTTGTTTATAAAGGGCTTTCCAATAAGGACTTGACAACTTTTTTTTTTAAAAACACGCAAACCATCTGAGATATTTCAAAAACTTTATTATCGGCTTGAATGGATCTCGACTTCGTTCAAATGGCGACCGCGGGCATGTTTGCACGTCGATTCATTGGACCAAATTTTCAACGGCTCGGCCACACATTTCGGCCGAAACGGCTACTATTTCGCGTTCAATGTTAGCTCTGAGCTCTTCCAACATCGTCGGCTTATTGGCATAAACCAATGACTTAACGTAGCCCCAAAGAAAATAGTCAAGCGGCGTTAAATCGCACGAACGAGGCGGCCAAACGACTGGCCCCTCTCTTGAGATAACACGGTCACCATACTTACTCTTCAATTAATTTTTAGGTGGACAAATATATTTTTTCGCTCAATTTTATGAAACGCAGAATTCGGATTGCTATTTTGGTAGGCCAAATTTAGCCTACTACCTTGATCAAAAGGTTCCCGGAATAACCACCGTGTGGCGCTCCCATTGTTCCGATTTGAGTTCTGTTTTTTTTTTTTTTTTTTTGTTAAGTTGGTACATCTGTTGTTGATATTCCCTCTAAATCTTAGCGTCATAGCTTTACATTTGCAAAAGTGACGTAGCCAAGAGTACATCTATCTCTGTGTGTGATGGCGATTTTTCCACTCGACTTCCGAACTCGACTTTGTTCATATGTCCACCGCGGGCACGTTTGCAGCGGTCGATTCGTTGGACCCAATTTTCAACGACTCGGCCACACATTTCGGCCGCCATTTCGCGTTCAATGTTGGCTCTGAGCTCTTCCAACGTCGTCGGCTTGTTGGCATAAACCAATGACTTAACGTAGCCCCACAGAAAATAGTCAAGCGGCGTTAAATCGCACGAACGATGCGGCTAATCGACTGGCCCATTTCTTGAGATAACACGCTCACCATACTTCACTTCAATAAATCGATTGTAACGTGTGCTGTGTTTCTTGTGGCACTTCAATTCTTGAGTCAGCTTGATCTTGTATGGATGTAAACCAAGATCCTTACGCAAAATACGCCATAATGTGGTCTGAGTGATGCCCAATTCTTGAGAACGCCGTGGAATTGACTGATTTGGATCGTTTGCTACGGACGCCTGAACAGCAGCGATATTTTCGACACTTCGACCAACCGGTTGTTTCACTTACACGGCAACATCACACAACGAATATGTAGACTCAAATTTTTGCACTAAACTTGTTATTGCCTGTCTACTAGGTCGAGAATTACGACCGAAAATTGGAATTAACGCTCTTAAAGTTGCAGTCACCGACTCCGAATTTCGGTAGAAAATTTTTATAATTTGCAGACGTTGCTCATTCGTGTACTTTACCATGATGAAAATGTTGAGTTTACTGAATAAATTGACAGTGACAGTTTGATGATTTGTGAAAGAGTGCGTTCACAAACTAAATTCAAAGTTGTCAAGTCCTATCCTATCCTATTGGAAAACCCGATATAAACTGGGGAGCATAGATAAAAGTGTGTTTTTTTTAGAAGCGGAGAGCTCTAAATTGTCAACACCGTTTTTTTGTGACAGCCGATTTGACAGTTCTCGGTTGTTTTGAAGTTAGTTTGGTTAAAAAATTCATCATGAATAGACTCACGCCGGAGCAACGTTTGCAAATTCATAATCGTCCCATCAGAAGAGTTAACACGAGAAACTAGGGATTATTTTCGTAATACGTTTACGATAATGCAAACCCTGTAAGGCACTGTACAGTACTTTTTGTTATTTTTTGAAGATCTAGTATAATGATTTTGGTTTACGAGCTTACAAGATTCAACTGGTACAAGAAGTGAAGCCACATGATCATCGTTCGCGACGTACATTTGTAAATGGCCGAAGGAAACATGCTGTTGATCCACAATTTCAGTTGGAAATTTCGTTCAGTGATGAAGCACACTTTGGTTTGGCTGTGGCTATGGCAAAAAACAGAATTTTCGCATTTAGAGTGATGACAATCCACAAGTCATTGCAGAGAATTAAATTTGATTATTTTTCTGGGGATTTTTTCAGAAAGAATTGAGCACTTGGAAGCCAACATTCAACGCATTGTTGACGAAATACAGCCTGATTTATTGCGCAGAGTGTGTGAAATTTGGATCCCCAGTTTACGCTATACATGAGACAGTCGCGTTGGCCATATTCCCAAAATTATTTTCAAACATTAATGCCATAAAAATATCTCTCAAATAAAGTAATTGCAAGGATATTGAGAACATTTTTCTATTTTTTATTTCAATATAAAGTTCTCAATTTTTGCGCCCTTTTGGTTGTTGTCGCCTAACTTAAAAACAAAACAGATTTGGCGCGATTCGGTCGAGTTTTATCCTAATTGTGTTTCAAGCAGCAATTGTGCTTGAAGAGCAAAAAGAGAAGTAAGCAGCTGAGTTAAGGGAAAATATGCAAACAACTTACGGTAGAAATGCTATCGAAAAACGCTAGTGCCAAAATTAGTTCGCCCATCATCACTCCTCTGGTCTTCCGAGATTGAGGACGATAAAATCAAAGCACCGATGCAAGCAAATAAGTATTCAACGGTTCGGTTAAAAGTTAAAAGTGTCTTAAAGGCATTCGAAATCGCTTGGTTTCATAAAGATGCTCGATATTGTGGTGCCGTTTGAGTTGAAAAAATGTATCTAGCGAAGCGTATTAACATCGCAAACACAAAGAAAACCATCTACTCTTGAAGCGTATGATCATGAGCGATGAAAAGTTGATTGTATTTTTGATTGATTGAATTTTTTAGCCGAAAAATAAGTTTAGAATAGGCGAGATAATGCGTCGGAAAGGCAAGCAAGCAAAGGCGGATATCCACCAAAGAATGTGACAGTATCAATCTGGTTGGATTGGACGAGACCAGGTCTTTATGGGCTGCTTTTAATAACTTGAAGCTCCTGAGGAGCAAAACGACTTCAAGGTCGTGAAACTTATCACCCTCTTTTCACTCAAAAGTCACTTTTCACACAAATTTTTATGTACATGCTTCACTTTGAGCAATACTTGAATACATCAGTTTGTGTGTACCACCAGTAGAAGCTGGAGTAGGTATGATAAGAGTGCAACTAATTATAACTATGTTATGTATGAATTCGCAACCTGGCGCAAGGTCATCAGCCACCCACTCTTTGGGAAGGTCTCGTTTAAGTAATATTTCTCATTTTCTCTTGAACTTGAATTTCAATGTGAAATTGCAAAACAAAACAAAAAACTTGGAGCTTTTCCAAAAGAAAAAAAATTAAATAAAAGCTGAGAGCGATTCTAACCGTTCCGAGCGAACGTTGGTTGGAAAATTGATTGTGGTCATCCACTAAAGACGACTTTACGTAGGTTTTTGCGTTATTTGTAGCCAAATTCTATTCACATCTGTTTATTTATTTATTTATTATTTTTTTTCTTTTAAATTCTGGCACAGTTTACCTGTTCCGTGTGGTTGTTGGTGGCTTCGACCTTGAGATATTTCTTTGAACTGCAAAAACAAAAAAACAAAAAACCCTGTTCATACGAGTATGTGGCGCGTTCAGTGTACCTAATCATTTTCTAAATTTAATTTAAACACAAAGCTTACATAATAATAGAGAAAGGGAAAATTAAAAAAAAAGGAAAATGAAAGCTATTTCCGGATTAATTTAAATTTAAAACGAGACCCATTGAAGAATTGACAGAAAACGATAAAGGACGGCAATTCGGAATGTCAATTAAATGTCAGAAATCAGTAGAAAATATCGAACTTTATTGATAAGAAATACCATAATTTAAACAAGTAAAGAAATAGCGTTGATGATTTGGCGGATCAGGGATGATATACGATAAAACACGAGCTCGTATCTACAAGTGCGATACTCTTTGGACGTCATCGAGAATATCTGTCATTAAGGAATTCTTGACAGTCAGCTTTAATTTGTTGTTATTGTCTGAGGTTAATTGATATTTGCGTTTGTCCGTTCTTTTGACGTACATAATGAGTTTGTTCAGTTGGTTCGCAGGTAATTAAAGGCTTCAACAAGTTGACAGCTAAAAATTGTTTCGGGCATAAAGCAACGTATTGCCCATGGGGATAATATGTGTTTGCTGAAGCTGGCTTAACTTAATAAATTGAAACACGTATTGCATTAAGTGTCTCGTGTAGACCGTGGGCTCTTTATTTACTGCATTGTTTGTCTTATCAATTTTATGCATAAATAAGAGGCCTACGATCTGTCTAGAACCCCGAACACGTTATTTGTATTTTGCTCTCTCTCTGACAAAGAGCCCGATGAGTTAACCACGCTGTCACGTTAACCTCTCGAAACTTACTGAATATGTAAGACACGTCTTATGTAAAGACTTGCTTAACTGCGTTCCATTCTGAAATGGATCCAAAGACGTTTTGGCCATTTGAATCGCCAAAATCAGAAGATTCTGATCAAAGGAGGATTAACAGCCGATATATTGTACACATCTCTTGAATCGTTGTATTTCCTCCTTCACATTTTGAAAAAGGCAGTTCGCAGATTACAACACGAAGAATATTTTACTCAAAGCAAAGTCTACATCTCTTTGCCAATTGCTTCTCAGTTGGTCATGTGACTTTCGCGTTTCAGATGTCTTATTCTGAGTATAACCGTCCATTGTGACATTCTACCCAAGGAGTTCGTGATGATGAGGAAGGTGTGCCAAACATTGGCTTCAAATATTAGATATGGCTTCACGCACCTTTAAATGGCACAACAACATGGCCTATCGAATTATAAAGCTCTACTTAAGGCTCTCAGTAGTTATGATGTCTATTTTTAGGCATATGCAGATGATGCAGCTGTACTGTCTGTTGGTTCATGCTTCACGACTTTCATTGAATCTTTTCAAAACTGAACTTGTTTGGCGAGAGTGCTCATATAGTGCTGAAAGTCATCGCCATCCGCTTCGCCAACCGGAGTGTCATCCTGAATAAGCAAACTTCTTTGTACTAAACGAGCTTCTAAGGCGGCTTTCATATCATCGGCTCCCTTAAGAAAGCCATCTTCCTTTGGAGAAGACGAGGTCTTTGGTACAACACGCATTCGAATTTTGATATGCCAACTGATGTAATGAGACCGGAAGTCACAGGGAGCCGATGTCGTGGTACTGTATCTTTCTACGAAAGACTGATAAGTCAAAGAAACATGCACTGCTTACACTAGACTAGTTCCTCGTCTAGCTCTGTTCCTACGAAACAAACCACAAGACAAAGAGCCATGCCAAGTTTTTGTCTCTTTGCCAAAGTCAATAAATTGAATAAAGCTCGCTGCTTCATTACGCTAAGAAGATCCTTATTATCCCAGTCCTGCTCTTTCATGGCCCAGAAGCATGGACGTAAGCCAATGCGGATGAGCATATTTTGATAGCTTTGATCACGAAATTTTTCGATTCATTTTTGTTCTGATTTGCTTTGACAGGGAATGCTACAAGTTGTACTGCGCCAACAAAATGGCCAGAAAAGTGCGTATCAATCGCATGAAATGTCTTAGGCAAGTATTAGATAACGCAAAAGTCATCACCTTGTCGGACGATGTTGTTATTTATGCAAATGGCGGAAAATGTCAATTCTTCTTTGACATTTGTGATGTATACAGATACAAAATACACGTCAACAAGACATGAATCGCTGTACTTCTAAAAGAAGCGGAATGTTACGATTCGGTGGTGTTGGCGCAGCTTGAATTTCGTCGCAAATTTTTCGGCAAACACTACGCCGTTTAGACGCTCGCCTAAAAGAGTATGGGATAACACGAGATGATGTCAGGTCTGACCGGCCCGGGGCAGCGTTCTGTTGATAATATCTATCGCAGCTGTTGTTGAAGATGCCGTATAGGACCTCGGATTATAAACCAGATGGCGCGCCATGCTATTGGGCATTAATCGGCATCAAAGTGAATGAAGACAGTGCATCAGCTATTAGCTATTAACCGAGGGAGACAACTTTTCATCGAAAGTCATCATGAGTGACGAAAATCCGCGTATGACCCACGAAGAGCCATTACACCCGCTCAAAGTTACTGCATGGTGTGCTGTTTACGCTTGAGGAGTCATCGGGCCTTATTTTTTTCGAAAACGCCGCAGGCCAACCGACTATTGTGGACGACTACTGAAGCGAGCGTTACAGAGCCATGCTGAGTCCTTCCTCAATTGGATGAATTGGGCCTAGAGTACATGTGATTCCAACAGAATGGAGCAACGGCAAATATTGCAGGAGCCACAACCGAAATTCTGAACGCGCCTAATCTCTCGTTGTGTCTTTTGAACTGGCCAAAAAGGTCGCCTGATTTAACCGTTCCAGACTTATTTTTGTGGGTTTTTTTGAACTCACGAATCTATGTCAACAAGCCTTAGACTCTTGAAGGACTCAAAGAGAATATTCGTTAAGAATACGAGGATCTATTGCCGGTAGTTCTGACAAGAGTGATGGAAAATGGCATAAATCGGGCCGAAATGAAAATTAGGGCCATAGAACATCGGATGAAAACGTTTGCGCCTCCTCGTAAAAGTAATGGATCATCTAGTAGTTCAACGCGAGTTAATGTGTACGTTGACATATTGTCCACAGTGTAGCCCCATCTAAGTAAGTTCGTTTTTATCTAAGTATTTCGCAGTCTCTAACAATTTGAATTAAACGTAATTAAAAATAAATCAAACAAAGAAAACTATGCGAGGGTTGTTCATTGAAATTTTATGCAATTATCCCGCCAGTAGTAGTGCACAGCTAACTAATCGTTGCGTGAGAACAAAGGTTTAGAAAATGTATAAACAAAACTCGTTATTCTGGGCAGCTGAACGCACTGGGCCATTGCAACTACGCAGCAAATATTAAAGCCACCGAACCAGTTGAAAAGTACTTATTTCACACCAATGTAGGTATGTTTGTACAAACTCGGGCTTGAGTGCGTATAGGTATAGTAAATTCTACGTCATAATTCTTCTTTTACGTCATAATATTCAAATGCTTTGCTTTCGCTTCATATCTTAATTCAAATGCTGAACAACGAAAGTCAAGGGAAATCTTTGCCGTAATAATTGTTAACGATTTTTCCTTTGCAATCCCCCTATCACCCTGACTTTAACCCTTAAATAGGCACTCGTACGAACCGCGTAACCATATCAATTCGCAAACCCTTTTTTTCTTTTGTGGAATAAGCGACTTGAGTAAGGGAAGCAGGGAAGTATTTATAATTCATTCGAATAGTGTAATTCCCGCAGATACCTAGCCATGGTGTAATCCGAGTGGGAACACTAAGTCTGAACGGGTAATAGGTTGATGACACGAAACTACATGACACGGTACAACATCATCACCATCAGCTTCGTCGCCACTACCTCCCTGGGAGGCAAGGACGTCCATGAATGTGTTGTGTGTGATGTAACGTTCAATTCAGGCGTTATGACGATATCACAGCACGAATTTCACAATCAGGAAACATGACAATTCACCACCCCCTGGTGATGGAACAGACAAAGTTGGAGCTATATGCAGTCGGTGGAAGATAGACAGAGTCAATAGCAGGCTTCAAGGACTTTGTATACAAAAATCGACACTGCGCAGTATAACTCCTTGTTTCTACCATCCAGGTACTGATTTCTTCTTTGAAATTTTATTTTTATAATTTTCTCATATTTTTTTAATAGCTACACGTTTACCCCATTGTGAGTGCGAGATTTGATGCTGACGCCATTCCTTGCACTCAAGGGAAATACCATAGAAGAGGTTTATTATTCTTTGTTGCTGTTATGTTTGGTTGTTTTGTTTTTCTTTTATTTTTATTCATCTTCCTAAGTTCTTCAAGAGTGAATCGATCCTTTTGTCCTTGGTGCTAAAGAGAAACAACCACCTACCTGTGAATGAACACACACATAGTGTTTCTCTATGAAACCTAAACGAAACGAAATGAAACCAAATGACAAAGATTCTGGAGGTGAATGCTTTCTATCCGTATCTACTAGGGTATTGTTGCATCATCAGATCTACTTGGTTAAGGGTAATAAATTCTGCAGCACAACCTAAACAAAAGACAAGAGACCCAACTTGACTTAAAGGGGGTTGTTAAGAACGGGTTCAGATTGCACTTTCTGAACTGGAGGCTAATTAGCGTCATTCACATGGTGTCTTCGTTTCCTTGACGTCAATTTTATTGATTTTAGGAGTTAGCACAATCTAGTAGGTGTATAGTTTACCTGATGGATATCTTTCGACCATGCTTAGCATTCCATCGTTCTACTTATTTATTCTACATACTCGTACTAAGGGTTTGTGTCGTCTAAAAGTAAAATCAATTGACAGCGCATGGTTTCGGTGGAATGCATGGTTTGTGTCGAATGCATTGATCTGGATTGCATTAGGGTTACTTTGTTTTGTTTATTTTAAATTCACTTATCCGTGCCTGAACATGTGTGGGTGTGCATGTATGTGTGTGTGTGACGGTGTTAAGTATTAGTACCAGCCTAGGGGGTAAACCTATAAATTTTGAATTTGACTATACCTACTTGTTTAACTGTCTATGGCTGAAAATGTATCTTATTCTCTAAGTTATCGATTGACTGTTTATTCTGAAATACGACTAAATTGTTTGTTTTTCTTATTTTTTTTTCATTTTAGGTAAGTCAAAGCATGTCACCACATCTTTCCGGTATTCTTTGGATATCTATTAAGTACAAGAAAGTGAGTATAAACCAAGTTTAAGCAGTAGAATAAGATTGTCCAGAAAGTAACTGCTGTGGTGCTTAACGCTTTGTTTCCATGTGATTTGTGCAATAGTTGGAATGAAATTAAAACCCAGATCGTCATCCTAAATCGAAGCACGACGAAAAGAAGACAACTTTGATTGTTTCGAGGTCGACGTGTGGAATAATCCACTCAACGTTTCCAAATCTAGGTAAAACTATCGTGCAGGAGAAATAATGGCAAGAGATTGACAAAATACAACATCAACTGCCACGTCTACGTCATCTTACTTACTTACTTACTTACTTACTAACTTACTTACTAACTTACTTTAGGTGGCGCTACAGTGGGGGGTGGACTTGAGCCTTAGTAACAAGCGTCTCCAGCTACGAGGGCGGGTCAATAAGTCCGTGACTTTTTGAATTTCTGACCTCTTTACTGAAACAGCAACACTGCTCCTGTCAACAGGCATCTGTCAGTTGACTTCTGTCAAAATTTAAACTTGCTGCGTCAGTTAGTTTGTGTTTGACAGCTATTTTTATCAGACTACTCACTAATTTGAGGAGAAAATGGAAAAAAGTGAATTTCGTGTGCTTATTAAGCATTATTTCTTGCAAAAAAAAACTATTACCGAGACCAAGGCTAAGCTTGATAAATACTATGGGGACTCTGCACCATCGATTTCAATGGTAAAAAAGTGGTTTACTGAATTTCGTTGTGGCCGTACAAGCACTGAAGATGCCGAACGTCTTGGACGCCCAGTTGAGGTCTCTACACCCGAACAATCGAAAAAATTCATGATATGGTGTTGGCCGACCGAAGATTGAAAGTGCGAGAGATTGTGGAAGCCGTAGGGATCTCGCATGGCTCAGTGGTTTGAATTTTGAATGATCACTTGGGCATGAGAAAGCTTTCCGCAAGATGGGTGCCGCGTTTGCTCACAGTCGACCACAAACACATGTGCAGTTGCCATGGCAAAAATCCATGAATTGGGCTATGAATTGCTCCCTCATCCACCCTATTCTCCAGATTTGGCTCCGAGCGACTACTTCTTGTTCCCAAACCTGAAGAAATGGCTTGGTGGAAAAAGATTTGACTCCAATGATGAAGTCATCTCGCAAACAAAGGCCTATTTTGAGGACCTCGACAAATCATTTTTTTTGGAAGGGATAAAAAAATTGGAGAAGCGTTGGACAAAGTGTATAGAGCTCAAGGGAGACTACGTTGAAAAATAAAATTATTTTTTTATCAAAAAATCTGTGTTTTAATCCAAAAGTCACGGAATTATTGACCCGCCCTCATAGCTCTATTGAAAATCACTCGAAAAATTTTCCTCTCAAAGTACCTAAGAGCATCCTTATTCATTTTAAATAATAATAGAGCAGGACTGGGATTAATAAGGATAACTTTTGATGTTCAAGAGAGGGTTTTGCTAGTTATTGCCTTCTTAGTCCAAAGAAGCAGCGATTGACAAAGAAGCAGCGATTGACAAAGAAGCAAAAGTACAGGGATTATGCCGCTTGTATTTGCACGTCAGTTTTGCACTATTCTTTCAAGTATGATGTTGAAGAAATCGGGTGACAGCGCATTGGCTTCTCTAAATTCTGTTCTGACATCAAAGTTCTCGGTGAAATCTTTACCGACCTTGATGGATCAGTGTGAATTTTCCACTGTCATTCTACATAGACGGACGATTTTGGCAAGGGTGCCAAAAGTAGACATCGCTTGCCTTTATAGATGCTGTCATACGAGGCCTTAAAATCGATGAACAGGTGGCGTGTATCGATCATCTACGTCATCACAGCAAAAAAATACTATCAAAAGAATGCTTAATACGAGGACGCCTGAAATTAGTGAACCAGAAAGGTTCAACCCTTCAACACGTTGATCAAACAATCTATCCAACATACACAGTTGATGATTTAGACTTTTGCGAATCGACTTTCAATTAAGTCGATATACTAAGACCGCCTTTGAAATGTTTATCTTCCACAGAAATCGAGAATTGTATTCTATAGCAGACCTTGTCATTTGAATTCGAATGACACTCGAACCAAAGCTAATATGCAAATCGCAAGTTTTAAAAAAACGCAAAGAACTCATATACAAATATACAAACAACGAAATGTATTGGTTGCTTAGTAAACATTCCAAGCCTAGTATCGATAACAAACCGCTCTTATATCAGTAAGATCTAAAGCCGGTGTGCACCTAAAATGTTAAGAGAAAGTGTCCATGCACATCCATGTCGGAGACGAAACTTAAATCTTCGCGAGAAAAAATAAAATTCGACTAAACGGACATATTAACAATACAGTCTTAAAAATTTTGGACGAGGACCAAACCTTTGGACCTAGCGCGAACGCAGGAACTTTCATTGGAAAGCCACATTCCAAACGATGTTATTATGTTAAAAAAAAAACTGCTCGATAAGTCTAAACTTAGTTACCATAATATAAGCATTAATATCGTTGTTTAAGTGTTTTTAGTGAGTAAGAATCTGCGCTTGTGATCCCCATAGTGTCTAATGGAAGATTTTCACCTGCCCTCGTCGAAAACAAAAAAAGAATTCGAAGACAAAAAACTTCAATAACACAGTTTTTAGTATAAAAATTAGCTAACTCTGTGCTTATAGTGCCAGCTATGAGAAGAAAAAAAAAATTACCATATCAAAGCTGTAACGTCTTGAAAGACTCGCATGTAAAGGTATTTTCGGTGCTATGCAAACCTGCCTCACAGGTGCTAATAAAGCTCTTTTTGGCTTCAGTCCACTGCATATAGATGTTGATAAGTACCAATTCGCAGCACGTTAGCGAAAAAACTCACAGTGTAATCGGACTTCGCCAGCTTTGTCATAGAGATTCTTGAACTCGACACGATATGTATTGAAAATGATCGCGTAACAACAACTTTATACTTCAATCGGAAAGCACGGTGCTTCGAAAACTAAACACTCAACTGTAAAGGTATCAAGAGGATGGAAATGGAAACGGAACAAGTTCAAATATCTACGATCAAAAACAGATGTTGCAGTGCTGATTGGAAAAGTCTAAAGTGTTTCAAGCTGAGCTTCATGCCATCCGAGAATGTGCCAGTAGCACTATATGCCATATCCGTTTGCTTAATGACAGTCGAGCAGAGTCCATTCAATTGCCCAGGGCCTTTCTACGGTATCCTATATTCATAATACTCGTAGTTCCAAGGAACAAGGGTTGAGAGAACAAAGTGTGTCTATCCTATTGGGATAGGTTTAAAAACCTTCAATGCCACCTATCGATATCTTCGCTAAAGAAGCGAAGATGTTATATGATGGTCGCATAATTGATACCGTTTCAAATAGGCGAGAGGGAAGCGTACCATAGAAATCTGGCAAAGACAATGGGATGAGCCCTAAAAAGGAAGATGGATATACCAACCGAAAACACGGTGAAGTAAACTTTTACCATACACAGTTCCTAACGGGACATGGTTGTTTTCGGGAATACCAATTCAAGTTCATGATTGCACTCCATACTGCCCGCGCTGCGAAAATGTTGTTAAGAACGCTGAACTTTTCCAATGCCCACGATGCAAAAAAAAGTGAACTACTCTACAAAGAGTTCCTTCTTTGGCCTATTGTAAATAATATGTTAAAAAGTGAAGACAGCTGGGCTTCCGTATGTGAAGCACCAACACGAATACTACACGGCCTGAGGGATGAAGAACGTGATCGTAACGCAAGTTCATAAAAAAACTAGCGACAAAGTCAAAGCGCAACACCGTCTTTTGTGAAGTAATATTTAGCGGTGGTTCAGTGAGGGAACTACGGTCTTTGATTGCTAAGGGAGCAGGTCTTAACCGGTAGGAATCCGGCGCTACCAATAGACGTCGGCCCATTAGTAGCTATGTAAGGTTTCCAGCTGCCCACGTTCTGATCAGGTTACCTGTGAAGTATGCCTCGAGTATAAAACTGTAGTATCGGTGCCACCAGGTCTTCTGGCTGATGACTGTTAAGACCCCAATCGTTTTCAAAAATAGTCTTTAGTGGACCTAACCTTCGGGGTGTTAAGGTGTGTTTTTGGTAGTCGCCTCCCACTATTGAAAGGGCGATCTGTAGAGGTTTTTCTTGGCAGTCATGTCAGTTCAAAACATTTAGCAAGAGCATCGGTTAGATTCTGAACAGTTTCTTCTACCTTCCGTCTGAATTAAGGCACACCCTCTGGTTGGTTTTTCTCGCAATAACCTAAATTTGATCCACCTTTGATCGTACTTGGTATCCTCCGACAAAAGTATTTGGTCTACAACTTTTCCATATCTGTTAGATAGCGTAAAGCTGATAACTTGCTGTCCTGATTTCGCACTAAATATTAGCTGAGAGCCAATTGACATTTTGCCATCTTATCTTTTTATAGATGGTATTCAATTTCCCTAAATGCCAAAATGATTTTGAAGTCGCTAAGCCAGATTTTGACATTGTTATCAGAACATATACAGCCGGTGCCTGTGGGACACCTATTTTCTGCAGACTGTAAAACGTCGCATCGTCGGGCAGAATAGACCCTTAAACCAAGATGATGGTAGCTACCTGACCAAAAGATAAGGATACAAATATCTAGGCCGACATTCAACAAACAGCTGAATCTGACGGCTTACTGGCCGATCGAAATTGCTGAAAATGACTTTGTAAAGAGCATACATTAACTCATTTTCCAGCTCTGGTGAGAAGGATGTATGCCTGATGATTGAAATCCAAGCATCGTTTGCCCGATTTATAAAAAGGAGACCTCATTTATTGCAGGAACTATAGAGGCATAAGTCTCCTCAACTTTGCGCCCAAGATCTTATTTGCCATGTTGTAAAAACTTCTGAACGGCTTCGTCAACACCAGGAAAGTACGCGATCGATCAAATTTTCACACTGCGCCAGGCCCTGGAAAAAGCTTAAGAAGGAAGCTATACATTCTGCTATGTTCCAGAAATCGAGTGAAATTAAATCAAAATTGAAAATCGAGTGAATTCATTTTCAGTGTTCCGAATTTCGATTGATTTGCCCACTCCGAATTTTTGTTCGAAATCACTTTTGTGAGATTGAAAACAGCTGATATCTGTCATTTTGGGTGTTGATAAATTGTTTTGAATTTAAAAAAAAATCGAATTGCTAAAAAATTTGGTTTTTGTCGGGTTTTAAAGCATTCAAAAGGTTTTATAATGAATGCTGTGTTAATTGCTGCGATATTGCAGACCGAAAGGCGAAAATGTGCAAAAGAAAAAATAAAGAGACAAGGACTGAGAGATGTATCGAATAATTTGGAAATTGCAGATGCTGGGTATGTTTTTAAGTCTAAAAATTGGTGCGATCATACACGAGGACCATCCTATTAGGAGTTTGTGAAGTTAGCTTTCAGATATTTTGGAAACTGATAACATTTCGCAAATAGATGTTAAAACGTCGAGATCTGTTAAAATCTCGAAAGCGCAAAATCGGAAGATTACAATAACTATCAAAACTAAAATATTAGTCACGATTTCTTCCCGAAGGCAACTTTCAAAGGTCAACTGGTCAAGATGCTGATGTTGCTTTGGGTCGAAGCAGTGTATCGAAAATTTTGACACAAGTACTAACAATTTTGGAAAATCGAATTTGTCCAACTTGGATAAAATTTATGTCAGGCGACGAACGAAGTAAATCAAAAAACACATTTGTTGGACAAATTGATTATTCCTGGCGTCTTCCCACAAAACTTCGGTGAGAACTCGGTCTCCTTTAACAAATCCTCTTGCCAAATCATTGTACTGCTCCATAAATTTGACAAATATTGCCGCCTGCGCATTATTTTTATGTTAACTCCTGTGTTAAATACAGTTTTAGCCAAATAATCTAATCAGCTTGTTTAAAATGCAATTACATGCTCAAAAACGTTTGCTATCTTCCACTATTTCACAACGAATGACAAACTCGATTTGAAATCACTTGCAAATCGACAAAATCGAATTCTGGAACACAAAAAATTCACTTTGGCTCAATTTCGAAATATTGGAACTCGAAATCGATAATAGTGAAACATAGAACACCAAATTTAATTTTCGAACGATTTTAGTTTCATATCGAGTGAAAGTGAAACGTGGAACCGGGCTGATAGAGCCATTTCTATATTTGGAATTCCTGCCATACCTGCATCTTGTTGTTTGCGCAGAATTACTTTGGCGAATGCTCGCTGCTCCATCAAGGTCGGTTAAGACTTTGATTTCGAAAAGGGTTTTTGGACAAGGGAACGCTTGAAAAAACTGTGGGGAACTCAGAAGCGAACACTGTAGACACAGTCTTTCAAAAGACTACTAGCGTACGCCGATAGTATCGACTAAATTGGGAGAATACAGCAGGCTGTCACCGGTGCTCTCGCTAATATTGAAGTGGATGCTGCCAAAATGGGTTAAGCGGCTATTGAAGGCAAAACCTAGTATTCGCTGGCAACAAGGAGGAACACACAACATCGATAATTTGGACAGAGCGTCACAGTCGACAGCTATAATATCGAGGTAGTAAGGGAATTTGTCTACCTGGGCCCTTCTTTTATTTTTGTCCACAACATCCCAGCAGAAATATCATGAAGAAACACTTTTGCCAACCGATATTTTTCTAGCAAAATCTTCAAACTAAACACGTAAGGGCAACGCACTAGAGGAAGACCTCTCCTCACGTGGCGCGCAAGGGTACAAGGCGACCTCAACCAACTTGGAGTGCGCAACTGGAGGAAAAAAGATAACTACGGGTCTAGCTGGGGGGCTTGTTAGTCAAGATCGTGGGTAACCATTGTAGCAACATCTAAAAATTGTACTAATTAGAACATACGCATTCAACCTTCTTAAAATAGGACGCTTCCAAATAGGTTTCGGTTTGTGCTTTCGTCCCTTTTCCCCACTTTAGAATACGCACAAATGATACTTTCGTAACGTTAGCAAGGTGTACAAATAGTTGATGTCATTATTTAATCAATCTTTTAAAGTTTTGGTAAATGGGCGCTACTTTTTCAGATGTCCGAATATATGTCTTTCACTGGTTATACACACTCGTGTGTGTATAAAATGATATATTACTCCAAATCCCTTTACTCCTTTAGAGGAGTTAATGTAGCACAAGATGAACTAATTCAAGAACAACATTCCGAACACTACAAACAAGTTTGCTTTACCAAAGGAATTCAAGGCCAAATTCTCGAAACATGATATCCGTTTGATTATTAACACATCAGAGGGCAAAGGCATGGGCTTTTTTATTCCCCAAAAATAATTCTTAAATTTGTTCAGCACTGACAAGGTTTCCTCCGTTCAGTTCCAAAATATTGCGATTCATGTTTGAAGCCCTACGAGTAAGAGTATATGTAAATATCAGTTAATTAGAGCACCGTCAAGGAACGAAGTTTTGTGTTACCTCTTCAAAAATTTTTAAATCGAGCTAATTCCCCTGAAATTGTTTGCCATTCTTTTAAAAAATAAAAAAAAAATCTGTGAAAAGTATTTCACTTAAAGTTTTGTTCCATGTACAGCTGGGAGTAATTGATGAAGTATCCGTTGTGTGTGGGAAGGGAATAGGCAGCTGTAATTGTGAAAGAAGGGGTCGCCTTTTGACAGATGTATGAGTACCGTTCGTACATTCACCCAGAGAAAATGGAATAATAGAACAATTCCTGCCGGCTTAAAGGATACACCAGGCACATAGTATACATGCACAATGACATTGACAAACATTTTCCAAGGGCGAATATTGCGCTGCTAAGTTCCGGGATTTTCCTCACATCTAGCCCACCAAGGGCGGGTGGTATTGTGCGCATTGGTGTGTGAATATCGATTTTTGGAGACACGTGGAGATAAGGATACAATCATGATGTTGGGCAAAAGAATTTCGAATTTTATTGACTGTGCCGAAGATAAAGATAAAATCTTTATCAGCAGAAATATCAAAATGTATTTGTTTTGCTTAGAAGATACCTACAACGAACTTGGAATTGGAATTTGTTCATCCGTTTTGGTTATGGGAAAATCTTTGAGAAGTGAGAGGTAATTTATTTCGGTATACCTAGTCCTTTTGATATTCTTAAGGTGACACTGTCTTTGACGATGGGTTTTATACCTTTTAAATGGAAACGAAAAACAAGGTAAGATATGAGGAAGGGCCCTTGGATCTTGTTATAGATATTTGCATACAGATTAAGCTCATGATATAATTGGAATCTGAGAATTTATTCAACAATTTATTACGAGAATATACTACCTAGTCAAGTCATAAATATTGGTACAGAACTGAACTCACTCATTACGAATGCAACACTGGGTGCATCCATTTCGTATTGATTGCGATTTGACAGTTGATATTTATGCTTCATTGTGACGTAAAAAGTTGTTGACATTAATTGCTTACAATCATGGAATGGGGCGACATCGAAAATCGTATTGTTGTAGTCGGCCTTCTTAAATGCAACATGGAAAAAGGCGATATCTTTAGGACGTTGCGACCGCTTGGAATCACTCGCAATTTTGTGTATCCTGCTGTGAAGATGTTTGAGAATACTGGTGGAGTACGAGACCGTCAAAGATTCAGCCGTCCGCGTACTGTGAGAACTCCGAAAGCGATCAAAGCCGTGAAGAAACGAATCGACCGAAAACCGCTGCGAAAACAGAAAATCTTGTCGCAAATGCAAATTTCGTAAAAATCCATGTCTCGCATTATCAAAGAAGATTTTACAAGTGACACACTGGACACCTGCTCATGGCCGCATTGAAGGAAAAACGCAAGCGAAGATCGAAAGCGTTACTCAGCCAGTACGCGAAGAACGCTCACAGACAAATTCTGTTTACTGACGAGAAAAACTTCACTGTAGAAGAATCGTTCAATAAGCAGAACGATTGTGTGTATGCTCGGTCATCCAAGAAGCATTCCAACTCATCCCGAGGGTTCAAAGAGGCCACCATCCCGCGTCTGTAATGGTATGGTTTGGAGTGTGCTACGATAGCGTTACCAAGCTCCATTTTTGCGAGAAAGGAGTGAAAACATCGGCCAAAGTATACCAATCGACCGTCTTGGAACCCATTGTAAAGTCTCTCAACCAATCAAGAACGGATTATTGGCCAGCTGGTAGTCCAGACCTCAACCCGTTGGATTAAAAGTTTTGGTACGTACTCGTATTAGAGGGCATGGCTTGCTCTACTTGACATTCAAATATTGAGTCGTTGAAGCGAGCCCTTGTCCGTGCAGTGGCCACATCGTTTTTAGTCGTGCTGGATGGCAAATGGAAGTCATTTCCAATAAGTTGTTCTAAGATTTGTAGCCATTGAATAACCCAATAAAAACAAAAAAAATTGTTTAAATATTAATTCGTTTTCATTTGGCGCTGATGTGTTCCAATTTTTAAGTAGTTGTTGAGATACACAACAGAAGCCAGCCATTTGTGATGGCATAGATTTAAACTTTAAACTTTATTCCTACCATAGGTCATTTTTTAGAAACTTGAAGCAATGTTTGTTTGTAAAAAAGGAATTCCATAAAAATATTCCAATCTTTCTTCTGGGTTACGCTATGGTTTGATTTGCTTCTTCTGCATTTTAAATCAAAAGATTATGAAGCTATGGTCTTCCGAAACCTGGTACCTGCCAAGAGATATGTTGTCAGAACCGGTAAGAAGGTCCCAGAACATGCTTTTATGGTAGAAGGCGTGGCACTTTGTTGCAGTTTTGTGAGGTGTACTATCCATAGTGATAACTTCAACAAAGTCATTAGCATAAGATAATCTCTTAACTTCATACACATGACACTGTCCGTAGCTTTTCTCAAGGTTTAACGTCATCGTCATTGACTGATGTTGGCAAATTTGGGCTTGTTGTCTACTGTTACAAGATGTACCGTAGGCTCATAACGTATTTCCCTTGTGTGCTGTTTATGACAATTCCGCACCCAAGTATTTTGATCCCTGAAGTACCCATCTTTCTGCATATCCTACCACAATTTGCAGTTAAGGAAAGGCGATAAGAGAAATTGTCGCTAATTAAAGGCAGAGACGTCACGAAGAAATGTAACAAATCAAAATCTACCGATAATGATCCTGTTCATTATCCAGCAAAAAGTGTTCAATAGAGTTCTTAGATATCTTATCGACGCTAAGATCTAAAAATGTAGCCGAAAACGTATGTACGAGTAAGAATGGCAGGCGATAACTACGATGATACCAAAACCAGAAATTAATTTGCAACAAGAAAAACTGAAGTACAAAGTCCGTTGCTTTCCAATGTCATGAACAATTTTCTATCGAAGCAGCACAGCACGAGTCCATAGCGAATTATTTTCTTTTCGCCAATTGTAATATTATCAATAACAACGAGGTATCAAACATCACCTAATAATTGGATAAAAGCGTTTGTACATATACGGAAGTCGTTCATCGAGCTTGGTATGGTAATTAAGAATGGAGCGCTACTGACCACGCACAGCGAAGAGAGTTCGTCGAATGGATTAAGGAACATTAACAATCAAATTTCTCTTCAGTGATGAATCTCATTTTCATCTTGATTGCTTTGCTAATCGATATGATTGTCGAATTTAGGGTTCAGATAATCCACGAGTAATGTTAAGAAACATCCACAACGTGTCACTGTTTGGTCTGTATTTTGGGTTGGAGACATCATGGGACCATTCGTTTTCGAAAATGATACTGGTCAGGCAATAACATTTTGTGGTGCCCGCTATCGTTACATTGTAATCCAGTTTTGTGAACCTAAATTGTGGACAAAATGAGTCCACATGCTATATCTACAACCCAAGATAAAATTGCAATTCTCTTTGGGATTTCTTTTTAAAACTAAGTTATATGCCCACAAGCCCAAGACCACCCACGCCTTGAAGCAGCAAATTGAGTGCTGTATCAAAAAAATTCAGCCACATTCATGCAAAATTATCATGGAAGTTTCGACACAAGAGTGTGTATGTGTCAGCAAAGCTGTGGAGGCCATTTATCCTCTATGCTATTCCATATAGAACCTTCCACTGTATACTTTATAAATCAGTATACAATTTACAATTTTTAAATTTTTAATGAAAAACTTGTTCTTGCGAGATTTTTGGGACACCCTTTAAAAACGAGAAATGACAGCGATGGAAAGAGATAGAGAGGGTGTACCAAAACCTGGAATCGGTAAAAAGTACGCACATTCGCAGAAATATCCACATTAAGATGCCGATAGTGAGCGAACTTTAGGATAAGCAAATCAACTGCTGTTGCCATGTGTTTTGAAGATTGTCGGTAAATCCGTCTGCATTTTAGAAAATCTTATTGAACTTGGCTTCGATTAATTTGATTACAGTCAGCAAAGCCTCAACATTGAGTAAAACATGTTCTTCTAGGTAGTAATCATTTATAATAGCTTATTATGGCCTTGCTATTTTCTGCTTGACTTATACTCGCTCAAATCGAGACCAGAGGAAGAAGATTGCGGAATAATTGAGGTGTGGTCATAGTTACATACTCGTAGATTACAAAGTCTGTTAATAGATCTCTGTAAAACTTAAGCTTAAGTCATTATAAACCCTAAATCACTAATAAAGCATGATTTCCCAAACCTGTAAAACAAGCCCAACTATTTATCTGTATACTCGGTCAGATCACGAAACATCGCACATTGTTTCTAGTACTTTTTTCCCATGCCTGTGACTAATTGACTGTCATTTGAGCTGTCAAAGAAATCAAATTCACCTGATGCAATATGCTTTCACATTTCCTCAAAACATTTACAGATTTCCCAATCGTAAGCCATACATCAATGCGAGTATATTTAACTTATGCATACTTGTGCTGTCCAAGTGTGTTCACCTGTCAATCGCGTCTTTGTAGATAAATGTCATATGACACATTTCTGATAACTCCCCCAAAAAATGCGCCTCTTCCTATTACAGAGTTTACCTTGTGAATCAAGTCAGGCTTTCTCAATGACAAAATTATTGTAATTTACAATAAATTTCTCAAGTTTCTTAAACAATTATAAGAACACGTACATTCATACATATATTCGTGTATGACAATAGCCTCCTTATTAAGTTTAATATCTTTTGGTTCATTAACATCAAAACCACACGGTGTGGTAACGTAACCTTAACGGATCAAAGTATCTGCTAGAGCCTATAATAATGCGCAGTGCCTATGTAAGGAAACTGGTTACTAAACACTTTAAGATGGTGCTTATTCGAGTGAACAGCCTGACTGTCTGTGGTAAGATCGTGTAAAACATGATTTAAAATTAATGACAAACAATTAACTAAACGTCAAGTTAACGCAATTGCTGCTGGTAGCACTATATTCCAATGCTCGGTCCGAACGTACATACATTTTGCGTCTGATCGTTCTTATTTACATCTAAATGTGTGCTGACCTTCGGTTCAGTTGAAAGGTTAGGAAACGTGTATGCCAGCGAACTTGATACTGGTTTTTGAGTAGGTGGACGCTTACGCAATAAGTCATCTCTTATAAGTGAGTTGACAGTTAAAGCGAGACCCAGAAAATATGTCAGTTGAAATGATTTTATTGATTGGTTTGATCGCGGCTGGTTTTCTTTAGAATTGTGTGGATTGTACGAATAGTTTTCCTGTCATATTGTCATATTTAGTAAATTTTTTCAATATCAATTTATCATTATTGACATTATCAGCTGTCATACTTTTGAAATGTCAACAGTCGATATTTGACGTTTTAAATGTCATCCACCAACTGACATTGATCGTTCCAAATATGGGAGGTTGTGTGGATCCACTTAATTTCTTTACTTTTATCAAAATTAAAAATGCAAAAATGAAAAAATGCGGGAAATGTGAAGGCGTCATTATGGAGATCTGGTATTCTGGGATTTTTATGATTTCATAACATAGTCGAAACCTAGCACACGAAAAATAGATATTCCATTTAGGATTGTTGCCAAATAATGTGAGGACATGTCATTTTAGAATTTTGATCGTTTAATTGTGAGTGTGAACTGTGATAGTGCTGACAGTTTACTATCAATATTTTCGGTTGCCTCTTGTTTTTTTTAAGGGATTCAGTCAATAGTGTTCGGCGATGGCGATTGCGCGATAGTTAGCTCATTGGACTATCACGCAGAAAGTCTGGGTTTGGTTCCTGGCTGGGTCACCAGCAATTTTTCAAATCGCCATCACCCTTTCAGCGGGCAATGGCAAACTCCCGAAAGTAAAATTGCCTACGAAAAAGCTTCTAAGGAGTGCCGTTCAGACTCAGCGATAAACCGTAGGCCCCGCGCAGATGTGACAAAAAAAATAACAACATGAGCAACACAAATGAGTATCAAGAAGCTTGGCCATGGCCCATACCGGGCTGCCAGCGCCACACTGTTTTTTTAGTCAATAGTTTTAATTTTCTATTGCAAGTGAATTTCTTTAGAAACTTTCTGTCAAATAAGGGTCGCACTAACCTTTGTTTTCTTTTCCTTTTTTTGGGGGGGCTTGGGGTGGTCCTTTTCGAACTAGTTAAGATGCCAAAATATACTTGCTTTTTTCGGCGCCTATTCCCATCTCATCAAGCTTCCTTAAAATGGGAATCCTATGGAGTACGAAGATTGTTAAATTGAAGTGCTTTCCACGATTTCTAATATCATCTCTTTATCAGGTCGTACGTCTGTCTCTCTACCCACTGTTGTCGTTTGCTAGTTGGATCACTTTCACACGCCAAGTTGAGGTTTGTCATAGCCGGGCTTAACTTTTAGATTGTGACATTTGGTCCGAGATGTCGATGTTGTGTGTCTTTTCGCGATGACAGCATGTACTCGTACTTCACCTGCCGCTGGAGTCGGTTCTGTATCAATACTTCCAAATGCCTCGCAGGTGCCTCACAAATAGTTTGCTGTGTTCTGGCCAAGTGGACATAAAAGTCGTTGGTCTCATTTTCGAATATCGAATACCATTCGTTCCCTTGTTTATCCTTGTTAGCTTTCGTTCGCCTTTGTTGATCTGGTTTGTGTTTTTCACATTCTTCTAAAATTTCTGAACGCCGTTACAAAAGTCTCTAAATTTGTTCGACCTTTTGAAGTCAAACCAAGTTTTCGCCACGTAGTAATTGAGAGAAACCCACGTTAGAAGCCGTATGTGGGTATTCTTGGGAACTTTGCACAGGGTTTCGAAACAAGAAGCTTGCGACGCAGGCAGTGGATCAATTGTCAATGGATACTTTAAATAAGGCACTGAGGCTTTCTTGCGGTTGCATACTTTACACCTCAAACTTACTCACAGCATCTTCTAACTGGCGTTGGGACTATCTATTCATTCCATTATTCCTCGAAGTTTTTGGACGTACAAGATAATTGAGAAACGCTTTGCAACGATCCCAACTTGATCAAACTGGATATGAGGAAACGGTATGCTAGCTAGGATTACAAGTCGCACCAAAGTTCAGATTGAATCCGTTGTCTGAGATGGTGTCGTGCAGGTTAATATACCGCATGTGCTACCCAAGATGTCCTACTTTTCTATCCTTGTGTTAAAATCATACTTATCCCATCGAGTAGAACATAATAACACAGTCCTTAGTGCCACCATCGAGATCAAATGTGGGGTAAGACAAGGCTGTGTACTGTCACCAATATTGTTTTATTGCTAAAAAGCCATGTGTTCCGTGGTTTCTTGGCAATGGAAAACTAAGGAATTCAATGAACTTTGACATCTGATGTAAGAAACAATGCGATAAGCCTAATCTTCAAACTCTTGCTCTTTTCCTTAAAAATTGAATTTGTGCCCTTATATGGTTGCAACTTGGAAAGTTCATATAAAAATGTCCGCGGAACATGTTTACGATTTCTATCGGACAGCTTTATGAAAGAAAAGTTGACAGTTCCAATGCTTTCAATGCAATTAAATAAAATCCTCTCAATAGGGAAAAAATACCAGGTGCATTGAGAAATATTTTGCTGAACAGTTTATGAGGACTCAGACATTTAAGAAAAAGTTGGAGCTTGCATACATGATGGTACATTTGCGCAACAGAAAGCTTAGAACGTACAAGAGAAAATAGGACATAAGCAACAGCAAGTAAGTATCTTTAGAATGTCCCATTTTAAGTTGAAAGTGCCGTGAAATGTTTTGTCCATTTACATACATTTGCTGTCCTTGCAGTCGCTATTCTAAACCTTTTCTAAAAGTGATAGCAGTTGACTGGTGAATTATTCGTTTTTAAAATGTTTTGTTGCAGAAGGTTTATATACAGTCTGTTTGATAAGATCGTATACGGCAAAACTCGTTTATAAAAACCGTTTTGGAAGTGGCATTTGCATTAGCAGATAAAAAAATACTTCTGCTAAGATGCTTTGAATAAAAAAATTTAGAGATTGATCAATTTTTGTCAGAGACGGAAGTATTTTAAAATGAGTATCGCGTTTGCATCACGTTATGAAGCAGTATTCTTGTGCACGCATCCAAAAGGACTGAAAATGTCATACGGAGCAGCTGCTAAATACATGAAAAAGTCAAAAGCATTTGTTAGCAAGTGGGTGCACCGTTATTCCCAAGTTAAAAATGTGGATGATTTGCCGGATCGTGGGTCTACGCCAAAAACAACAAAAAAGCAGGACTGAAATGATTCTACGCGTGTTTGAAAAAAATCCTCTTCTATCGTTACGTGGAGGACAAGGGATTTTACGTAAAAGGGGTCTAAATGTGTGTTGTGATACGATACGAAGACGTTTAGTAGCCAATAATGTAAAATTTCGAAGCACAATAAAGAAACCACTATTGCCAAAAAACACGTAGAAAAACGACTCAGTTGGGCCAAGGAGAATTTAGACAGAGATTGGAACAACGTTATTATTTCGGATGAAGCTTCTTTTTGGGCATGGTCTCCTATCACTCATACCTGGTATACACAATCCAATAAATGCACATGTGGGGATGCTTCTCAAAATAAGGATTTGGCAATTTGTTCATGTTTGCAAATAACTTAAACGCACCCAACATGGTCAAAAATTATAAGAAGGCTTTATTACCATCTGCCCTAAGGTGGTTTAAAAGAAGGATTGAAAATTGGTTACTGCAAGAAGATAATGACCCGAAACGTCGCAATCGTTTGTGCAGTGCGTGGAAACAAGAAAATAACGTCGATGCTTTAGATTGGCCATCACAGTCGCCGGATGCAAATCCCATTGAAAATGTTTGGGCATTCATGAAGCTATAGCTCTAAGGAGAGAAGATCTCGACGATCAAACAATTATCACGAAAAATACGAGTTTTATGGAGATCTTTGTCTCAAGATTATGCTATAAGACTAGTAGAAAGCATGCCTCGAAGACTCCAAGAAATTATTGATTATGGAGGAGAGTGGACAACATATTAATTGAAAAGCAATCAAGTAAATAAGCAAAATAAACCAGTACAATTGATTTTTTTTATTATTATAAGTTCTTCTTTAATTTTTGTCGTGAACGATGTTATTAAACAGACCGTAAGAGGCCAAATCAGTCAATATTATTTTCCTTGTTTCTCGCGGCACCAAATCTCAAACTTATATGGAATCTTGTAGGCCATTTACTGCTTAGGATCAGTTTGCGCCTTGTTTCTTATGGTGGCGCATTTTCTGAACTCTGAGAAGGGCCAATGATGTCTTTTTTACCACTAATCGTGCGACTGCGACTGTTCGAACGACCTGTCGTGAATGTACACGTATGGTTTCTTAAGGGCATTTGAGTCGAAATAGTCTTGCTATAGTGCTCGTCGTTTTTGTATGATGGTTATTTCTATAAGTGTGCTTAGTTTTGATAGTTTCATTCACGCCATATTAAGTTTAGCCATTATTGTTTGTTTCTTTATTGTGAAACTGTTAAGCAACTACACACGCTCCTAGGCATGTGGAAATAGGCAATGATCTCTTCCACCCATGGATTTGGTTACCTTAGGAGCAGGACTTCGAATTGGTGCAGTTAAGTTCTTATTTTCTTCATCACCTCATTTTTTCGTTGCTGAATCTTTAAAGACTGTTAGCCCTCCATGATATCCGCATTTTCAAGACTTCCCAATTGCTGCTAAACCTGAGAAAAAGTTCTTTCGCTATTGTTAAAGTTTCAAGTGTAATTTTATAGTTCCTTTCACCATATTTATTATGTTACATTAGTGACTGGTCTAAAAGGATTAGGGTGGTTTGCAACTGGTACCCCTAAATTGTAAGCGTTGCTTAAGCTTCTCAACCCTTAAAATAGTATCGAAATCGGATAAATTCTGCCATAGCTTTCATTGAATTAACTAGGAATTGCTTTAGTTATAGCAAAGTTCAGGCTTAGGTGAACAATATAAGTTCCAACACGTGTCATCAGAATCACTTTGTCTGCGCAAAAAATAAAGTCATCGACACCGTCTCATAAGGCTTAAATTTTACTCAAATCCCTGTCTGTTCGTTCTGCGACCTTTGATTCAGTCAATACTCCTATCGCTCATTACAGAAACCCACCTTTGATAAGAAACCGTCAATTCATAAACAAATTTGTTCATTTAATCAAACGCCAAACGATAAGCTAATCCGCATTTTGATTAATAAAGATATTTAAATAAAAAAATGCTCCCAAAGCGTAACTGACCTCATCAAGCAGAAATTTGATCTGGTACTTCTGTTCTTATCGCCACTAGTCTGGCAGTTGCAGTAAATCTTATGGCAGTAAAAAAAAAAAACACGAAATGACGAACGTCACCTGAAATGCAGTGGAAGTTTTCTACTCAGACGGCAGAGCAAATAAACAATTTTGTATTTGCCTTAAGTTTCATTTACGATTAGTTTTTCGCTATCTTCAAAGTCTTCCAATTGCTTCAATCAACCTTTGTGGCTTTTGTTTTATGATTTTATGACAGTCACGTACATTTCACCATATGATAGACGTAGGCATCAACTACCTGACAATTGTCCGAGTGACTAGCAAATCTATCATACTCGTACATACTCGTATGTCGTTATCAATGGAAAGAATCCAGTCAGTCATTGGTGCAATAATTTCCAGATGTCATTAATTTGTACGGGTCATGTGAGCTTGACGTTTCAATCGCACACTGTTATTCTGTACTGTACTGTCACACCTCGTTTTTCTCTCTACTTGGTGGAAATATTCTATTACCATCATCATTACCGCTATGTAGCGCCATTTAAAATAATGACAGTATGGCACAAATAGTATCCGAATGGAACCTTGCGAGGCGGTTAAAATCAAAACAAAACAATGACAACTTTAGTCAAATACTCATAAATGTCACCCAAGTGCTGGGTAAATAAGAGCGAAAAAATCAAATCCTTGGAACGAGGTTCGTACATAAATAAGTTGTTGGCGGCGGACAGTGGATTTGTGTTGAACTTTGTCAAACTGTGCAATTTGACGTCTGTTGGGGGCCTTTTTTTTTAATAGACCTTCCTATTCTGATAACTTTAGATTGTGCGGTTTGTTTTGTTTTTTATTTCTATTCAGCAATTCAGCAAAACCACCACCTGGCAGGCAGGTGACATTTGGAGAGTTTTATGCAAAACCTGTAAAGTGCAATGTGCGCACGACGAGTTTAATGATGGTGATGGGTGAGGGCATTGATGTGGAATGGAGTAGTTTCCTCTTTTGTTATTGGTGTGCCTGCATATAAGTATAGTGTTGGTTCTGGGTAGTAGATTTGAATATTTGATGATGAATTCGCAAATGACAAAGGAACAACGATTGCAGTATACTCGTAACAAAGAAGTTTCATCGTTTCGATAAGTTGTTAAAGTTGAAGTTAGAGTTGGTGTTTTAGATAAATTATTCTAAGCACAGTCATGCGTGGTTGCTTAAATACAAAAGAAAAAATCCGCTATGATTTTTATATATTTAGAGAGTTGTTTCGCGCAACAGTGATGTAAAGAATGGGACACATATGTAGTACATTGTGATAAAGAAGAATATTTAATTAGTCATTAGTATTCGTTTCAAAGTTGGCGATTAAAAATTAAGATATTTGTATAAACCTCAATATATTTAGATAACTTTGTAATCTATCACGTGTGGCCAAGCCACAGCTTCTCAAAAATTCTTTTGGATTATAATTCTTTGGAATAGCGTCGTCAGAACGAATGTTTTTGTGACGCTTCCCACGCATGAATCGAGCATTTTGTCCCTGCGTTGTAGTTCATTGACTTAACATCTTAAAAATTGCGTTGATTTTAAAGTGTTTTCAGTTCTTTAAAAAAAAAAAACAAGGTGTTAGCGTTAGCAGTCCACGTGGAACGCTGTCTATTTTCTTCATTCATTGCGCTTTGACTTTGTTGGAGCATGATGTACCTTATCACTTGTCAAATTTTGTTTGTCGATGTATTTTCTTGATTTAAACTCACTGCTTTTACGTAGTTACCAATAATTAAACCATCCATGACGGTATACTCGTATGTCATAACGCGTTTTTAAGCTGAAGTCGGACCGTGATTGGGGCACGCTTAGTGCACCTCTCTGCTCGCTGAAAATACACCGATCAGTGCTATGGATTGATAGTTGTTTCCTAAATGAAATCAGAATATGATACAATAAGCCTCGAATAAGATTATTTAAATGTCAAAGGTAAAGACAAGTGGAGATCAGAGAAGGATATAGAGCTATACAAGTCGTCATCCTTGAAATTCGGTGGTCGAATCGGACAAGAAAACGATCTTCCTCTGGTAGAAACATAACCATGTACAGCCTGCACAAAATCATATTCGGGAACAGACTCGGGCTGATCAATTTTGACTGAACACTGTCGTTGCGTTTCTGGTCCAAGAACCCACACGATAGCAGCAAGGCACAAAACTAGTGTTTTAATCATCAGAGGAAATGCCAACATCGACTCGAATTAGTTGTAATTTGTGACCATGGTACTACTTCAGATTTGAAGTCGCATGGTTATAATTGCGAAAGGCCGCGAAAGCATCTCATTGTCCGGTTAGGATTAAGGACCATTGGTTTGCTGCCAATCAGGAAATGTACAGCGCAACATTTTATGTCAGGTAAAGACGACAAGCACACTGCTGCTGCGTAGGACAGACTATTCAACTTCGTTGAAAGCAGCCAAAACTACATTACCCGACCCGGCCAAATCGAAATGAGGAGAGCAATATCCAAACTAAAATCTATCAAATCCTTAGTTGGCAATGGCTTGGAAGCCATTTTTTTTGGACGGGTTATGTGGTTAGTAACATGTAGCAGCTTACTTACTCAGGCTTCGGTATAGGTTTTGAAGAATAGAGATCTCCTGAATTGCGTCAAATGCATGGTTATAAGCATGATAAGCATCACATTCTAAGTCTAGCTAGACGGCTTTGCAATCGGCCCCATAAATGACGTCAGTACAGAGATCAAGCAAAGAATAACTCTTGCAAAACTCTATTTTTATGGGCAATTAAGTATTTAGACCTTATATCGGGTAACAAAAGAGACCCTATAAAGGTGTTCTACCATCCCTGTACAATTAATACTTTTCAAAGCATAGGATAACTCTTTTGGCTTCTTTGTTCGAAAGAATCTTTGGATTGTATAATCTTTGGCCCTAACTGCATTGACGGAGTGTGGAGAATATAGCAAAAGGTCGAACAATACCGCTTGTATAGCGACATGAATCCGCTCATAGGGTTGAACCCCCATGTTCTTACCGAAAGAATATTTGAAATTAGTCTAACCAAAAAAGGCCTTACACTACCATATTCAAAAAAAGATCTGGGCCTACTAACTGGGATGCAACTAGAGTTAAGGGCCATCACCAGTTCGGTCTGTAGGCCTCCTTAAACAAAGTAGATATCTAAAGATACAGCTGAACTTCATACTTTTGACAGGCTCTATAAGGTCAGTCTAAGAGCATTGCAGGACTATCATTTTTCTATGATTTTGATTAATCAAGATACATATCTACAATATGTATATTTGAACTGGTCACTGCTCTTTGCACTAGAATATTACTACAACCAAAAGCTAGAGGAACGATCACTCGATGTTCCACTCAGATAATTCGATTAAAGGTCACAAGGGTTATGGCAATAAAACTGTGTGTGCATTGACATATTCATCTCATTTTCAATGTGGAATGCAACAGTCAACAAACTCATCTGAGATCTTAAAATGATTTTATAGCTCTCATCAGGAGATTTACGAATGCAACATATGTATCTACTGCTCGTGTATACAATATCTGTGTCTTTCTCTGTTTACGAGTTCTATACACAAATTAGCACTTGCTTGTAACTTGATTACTTCTTTCAGATAAATCAATATTATGACTTCGCTGTCATAAATATTTTTTGTGTTTTACTTTGCTTTCCAGTTCTCATATTAACAACAACTATGTAGGTCTAAAACCTTGAGGTCATTACATCTTTCTTACCAGATAAACCCGTTAATCTTTTTTATTTTTATGTCACCATTTTCGCCTACATTCGGCCATATACTCGTGCTCTATGCGCTCATTTTCCACATCTAAAAAAAAAAAATTAAATAAAAAAATTCATTACCACTTAGAGTTAGTGTGCATGTGAGTATCTCTTGTGAGTAATTTGCAGAAAATAAAAGTTCAAAAATGTTTACAAACAAACTGCCAACCCAAACAACGCAAGCACAGACGTCAAGCCTTACCCCAAAGAAAAAAAAAAAACAAAACAAAAAAAAACTGTTAAGAGCTGTTTACCAAAAATAAAATAGCACACGCGTGTGCAGACCATATGATTCGCCCACTTTAAATATTTGTATCTTATGTTGCTACGAGTATTGTTGTATTTTTTTTTATAATGTAAACCCTCCGAGACGACCCACACTCATACACGGTTTCAATTCAACTTATGCGGTCATGGCGTTTCACATAGCTTCGCTAACTAATTTATGCTTGTGTTTACGTTGAATTTCTCTTTTTCTATCTGTTTGTAAACAGTTCAAGAAATCTATTCGTACATACGTACAGTTGCGTCATATGGCACTTTTGGAGAGCTTTTCTTTTAAACAAAGAAAAGAGGAGCGGACTTGTTATCCCAGCCCACCATAGTATTAGCCATCCATAAACACCGGGAAAGCTTTATATCCGCGCCAAAAAAATATTTCCCACTGGAAAAACACACAAATACAGACAGAACGATACAATTCTAAGAAAGCAGAGAAACTAAAACAAAACGAAGAAAGAAAAAAAAATATATATATTCTCGAACTCGTATCTTAAAGATCCTCATGATTTATTTATCCTCATCTATCGTTTTCTGCTTGAACGAAGGGTTATTTGATGGAAGTTGCCCCAAGCTGGAGCTAATTTGGATGACGGGGAAGATTGCCCGAAACGCCATCATAAATAGGAAATTCAGTTTTAAAATTTTTTTTTTTTTCTTGATTTTTGCAGACAAAATCGATTGGCGGATGTTTATATCTGTGAGTTTGGGAGTATCTATCCAGCAGGGAGGAAGTAAAGTCAAACAGACTGTGGAGAGACTGTTTGACAGGCTGATGACATGTTTAAAGTATCTTGACATGGAAAAGATGGAAAAATTGTTGCGTGCTGTTGTTTAAGTTGGCCATAACATTTATGAAAAGAGTTTTGTTTATTTAGAATTTATTGATAGATGTGCAGATACGGGCCTATAGTGAGTTGTTTGTTGTAAATCTCTTTGATCCCTGCTAACTAATGGACGAGCTGTTGGGCTTTGTTTCTGAAGAAATTGAGAGTAGAGGCGACTTTAGATGACTGAAAGCAAACAATAAATAACTTACTGATATGAGATTAAAATAGTTGTGATTCATTATTATTTGAAAATCTTATGTTGGTGCCACTTGGCTGTTTAGAGCGAATCCAATTTCGATTATCTTCTTCATTTGATAACGTTTAATGATCTTGCCCCGTCACCCCGTAAGTGACAAACAATTTAAGACCTTATTCGATTGAAAATGAGCGGCAGCTTACACATGACACTCATGGCCATGTTCCTGGTGTAGGATTAATAGATAAGTTTAACAGTTTTGTTGAACATTAAAATCCCACTCTTTATTGCATTTCACAAGCATTTTTTACTTTGCTTTCGATTTTACCATACGACATTAGTAGGATCCCCATTCCACTACCGTTTTAACACACAACTGACAGTTGAACAATTCAAATAGAGCTCTGCGCTAAGCACCGTGCTAAATGATGAACCGTAAGATTTTGAAATCGTTTGTCTTCTTAATGTGCCTTGGCCATTTAATGCCATGATTTTGGACACTTGTGATCACGTCAATGTTGCTGCATAGTGCGTTGTGACCGTCCTCTCCTTATCATCGATGTTAAAAAGCGAAATCTTCATCACCAGTTTTGAACAGCCTGGGGAGATCGTTATTGATTTTCAGACAAATTGTGATTATACTCGGATTTTTCCTTGTCCTTCTTGATATGTTTCCTTTATTTTCTATTATAACTTTTAGGCTTCTGCGTCTTTCTCTTTTCGAAATAGCCATATTTCTTTTATCTACGAGTACCATGCTTGTTGAGTTCGAGAGCAGCTTTTGTCTTTTCCTCTGCTATGTATGTGCTAATCGGATGAAACCGAGCACATCAGATTGGAGTCTATGTCGAGTTTTTGACAAAATTGCTATCTGTATTCTGGCTCCTATAAAATGAGCAGGGCATTACTAGCGGGAGATTTCAGTAGACTCATTCATACAAAGCACTGGAAACATCTTGCCATTGGATCTGTTTGGCTAATACAAAGTTATGCAAAACACAAAAGTGTCGGAGACAAAAGGGAACCCTGATGTACACCAGTATTTGGTTTACGAATATAAGAATCAAAACTGAGTTGAACGTTCAATATCTTATTGAATTTCTATTGAAGAAGAGATTCATGGATCTTAAATGTACGCAATTTGGACAAAAAAGCCAAGCTCTGCCAAATGTTTCAATTTAAATATGCATTTATATTGCTTACTCTGGAATGTTGTAGACTTTGGTCTTGTATATATGATTAAACTAGAAGTAAACCATGATGTTGTTTTGTTTTGTTCAAGTTTTTTATGGATTAAGATATTTGAAATAATGGATGGATACGTGCAGCTGGCAACTGTAATGTCTCTGTTTATTAACGTTCGAATGGGCTCGGAGGCAAAGCTCCTAATGCTCACTTTGAAATTTTTGTATGTCTCTCTAGATGTTCTTGTTTGCTTTTTGGTAAAGGCACCAAGTTTTGCATAGATAAGCTGGAATTCGTTTGAACGTTTGACATGTAGAGCACTCGCGTGTAGTTTTTTAGATTCCTTCGGTCCTAAAAAGACTTCTAGAATTACTACCAAATTCATAGAAAACTTCAAAAATGTAGATGTTACATCAGCGTTTGATGCATTTATTGTTTTTTATTTAAACACATTTTGTGTAGGTAATTCCTATTGTAAAGCCTTTAGGAGGCTTACCTCTTTTGCTGCATTTAAATATGATTTAAACTGAATGTAGAGTCGTTAAGATACGAGGGCGGGTCAATAAGTCCGTGACTTTTTGAATTTCTGACCTCTTTACTGAAACAGCAACACTGCTCCTGTCAACAGGCATCTGTCAGTTGACTCCTGTCAAAATTTAAACTTGCTGCGTCAGTTAGTTTGTGTTTGACAGCTATTTTTATCAGACTACTCACTAATTTGAGGAGAAAATGGAAAAAAGTGACTTTCGTGTGCTTATTAAGCATTATTTCTTGCGAAAAAAAACCATTACCGAGACCAAGGCTAAGCTTGATAAATACGAGTACTTTGGGGGCTCTGCACCATCGATTTCAATGGTAAAAAAGTGGTTTACTGAATTTCGTTGTGGCCGTACAAGCACTGAAGATGCCGAACGTCCTGGACGCCCAGTTGAGGTCTCTACACCCGAAACAATCGAAAAAATTCACGATATGGTGTTGGCCGACCGAAGATTGAAAGTGCGAGAGATTGTGGAAGCCGTAGGGATCTCGCATGGCTCAGTGGTTTCAATTTTGAATGATCACTTGGGCATGAGAAAGCTTTCCGCAAGATGGGTGCCGCGTTTGCTCACAGTCGACCACAAACACATGTGCAGTTGCCATGGCAAAAATCCATGAATTGGGCTATGAATTGCTCCCTCATCCACCCTATTCTCCAGATTTGGCTCCGAGTGACTACTTCTTGTTCCCAAACCTGAAGAAATGGCTTGGTGGAAAAAGATTTGACTCCAATGATGAAGTCATCTCGCAAACAAAGGCCTATTTTGAGGACCTCGACAAATCATTTTTTTTGGAAGGGATAAAAAAATTGGAGAAGCGTTGGACAAAGTGTATAGAGCTCAAGGGAGACTACGTTGAAAAATAAAATTATTTTTTTATCAAAAAAATCTGTGTTTTAATCCAAAAGTCACGGACTTATTGACCCGCCCTCGTATTTACAGACAAACGAACTATTGTCAGATCAACAGATTTTGCTAGTTTTTGGGTTCCAAACTGTCTTTAGAAGCTTTAAACTTATGTATGTATTTACAAAAAATGTTTTAAAAACCGGAACTGCGGTGATCATGTGAATTAGTCGTGTCTTTCTCTTGTTCTATTTATCCGAGAACAGTTAAATGTATTTCACAAAGCCTTCAGATTCCAACCCCTATTTCTTTTTGTTAGGCAACCATTTCACAACATCTGAAATATGTATCTTGTACCAACACAAATGTATCCTAGTACAAAATCAAATAAAGGTATCCACGCAATAACACAACACCACGTAATCGATAAAGCTATGAGATTAGCGTCAATGGAGTTTCGAAGAACGTCTCCACAATGGCCAATTCTGGATGATGCAACATTTGAAAAAGTTAACATAATCCAAACTAAACAGGGATCGCCGCACGTGGACGGAAGAGTTGTATACATATTAGTCTGCTGGGAGTTGAGCAGAATATCTATGTAAATCTTTGAATAGTTATGTATGTATATTCTAATAGTACACACATATGTACATACGTTTGTATAAATGTCAAAAGTGACAGAGAATAAATAAAATGACATAACCTTGTAATGAAAAGTTCTGAGACATGTTAATTGAAAATTGTACAAACAGATCGAGACGAACATCTGACTGAAGAAATACAATATAAAGTTATCTGTCTAATAACTAAGAACTGTCAAATGATTCCAAATTAGACAGATGCCAATGAACTTGTAATTTCTCTGCAATTCTTTATAAAAAAAAAAATAAACAAAATTAAACAAATTAAAACACAAAAAGAAAAAAGAAAAGGGAAAGACAATCTAGACGCTGTATTGTCTGCGATATTTTATAGTTTTTCGCTTTGTTTGACTTTTTTTTTTTTTTTTGTTTACTCTCTCTTCGGGCAAAAGCAACAAAAGTTAAGCTAATGCAATAAAAAAAAAAGTAAATAAATTTTCGAATGAGACGGTTTTCAATTTGTTGATTAAATACGTCTGTCATAAAATACACGTACACATACATTCAAATGCATGACAAATGTTAGTGATCATTTTGATAGAACAACACGCGTTAAGTTTGTTAACTTCTTCGCTCTACATTGGCAGTTTTGGCATAGTTTGCGGGATGATCACGTTCCCTGATGATGGTGCGAATAAAGTTTATTTTGTCATGTAGATAGAAAACGAGAGAAAGAGAGAGCAGAACTTTACGCTCTCGATGAGTAAATCGAAATATCGATAAACGAGAACAAACAAAATGAACTACGTACATACCTACATAGTGCGCTTGTAATGCAGTTCAAGGTGAAATTAGGTGCAAAGTGCTAGAAGAACACTGCCAATATTTAAACTAAACGTGAACTAGTATTAGTACTTGCAATTATATGAGTCAATAACTATTGTGTCTAATGTTCTATACACGAATATCATCACAATCGGATGGACAGAATACGTGTACGTGGGCTCGTTTTGGATAACAAACAATTCACAGCACTTCCCCGAAGGATGTAGTGTCTGTTTTATAGCGAGCAAGGGTAATCACTTGTTATTGGATTGCATATGACTCGTAGTGTAGGGTAGTTATCTCCATGCACAAACTGGAAGGCCAGAATCTTGTGGGGGTTCCTTGTACAAAATAGGATTGATAGAATGGGTGTTTCGGTGTCAGAAACTCACTCCGGTCATATATGAGTGATCGTTGACCTACAAAGAGTCCCAACCCCACGATGTACATCTATGGAAGTCGTCAACCTGATTCCTAAAGAAATTCCGATTAAATGAATGAAAATGAGGGTTTGCAAAAAGTAATAGCTCTCATAAAAAAAAAAAAAAAATTGTTAATTGTAAAAATAAAAAGATATGTCCAAACCAGGCAACGACCCACTCCTTTTGTGTAATCAATCAAAAAAAGCGATGTTTGTCTTCCAAATTAAAAAAAAAAAAAACAATACTTTCTTTGTTAACTTTATCATTCATTGCTTTGCGAAAAGAAAAAAAAAACAAAAAAGTATCGATCCCATAAAAACCAGCAAAAAAAGCTTTGATCAGAAAAACTGTTTTTTTTTTTTTTTATATTCCCCACTGATCCACCACCACTCAATGACTGATTATCTTTATTTACCTCTTTTCCTCCATTCTACATTTTTCTACTTGTCATGCCTCGTTTTGTGGGATCCAAACAAACCATAAAAAAAAAACAAGCATTTGTATAGAAAAATGAGAAATTGAAAGACCACGACAAAAACATGACGAAGTCCACTACCACAATCACGATCTAAAAGCCAAAACAAAAAATTTCATCATCTTTTCAAATTGACTGCTCCCTTGACATTCATCGTTGTGATTTCAACAAACCAAGAAATAGCAAAGCAAACAAAAAATAAAAATAAAAACTAAAGAAACAGAAACTTACAAAAAACTTTTTTGCTGAAAAGATACGAGTACTTAGTGCAAGGCAAAAGATACTATAGAACTAGCTGCGCCAAAAACAGAATTCAAATACAAAAGTGCATCCCAAGAGAAAACACATCGTGAAGTAACATTCTCGTAGAATAAAAATACGAAAATAATTTCAAATTTCTTTTATTTTTCTAATTTAACTGTGTTCGGAGAGCAATGTGTGAAGTAAAACGAAAAATTCAACAAACAAGTATATAAGGTAGAGAAACAATCCGATTTTTGGTGTTTGGTTTTTTTTTTGTTTTTTGTTCTTATTTCTGCTTCTAAGTGCAATAAATTTTGTTTTTGGTTCGTAATTCGGTTCTGACTGATGATTTTAGTTGGCAGCGTCGTGTCGGCTTGGAAACGTTTCCCCCGGAGGTAGAAATACTCTTTTCTTTTTTCTCAACTCAAAAAATAAACATATTTTTTGGATTCTTTTCAAATTTATTTTTTTTCCTAGGTAAGATTTTAACAATCAATTTAAATCGATTTAAAATACCTATAAAAAATGTACAAATATAAAAGGCATTATAGTGGATCTTAAATTTTTTAAAAAAAAAACTCGTATTTTGAAGAAAGTCCCTAAAAAATTGGTGATGCTTCGTTATTTTTTCATGAGTCTACGACGTAGTAGAAATCGAAAGTGCAGAACGTGTGATGCGTATCTTTTGCTTCTTGCTCGCAAATTATGCCCAGCATAGATATGCGAATAGAAAGAATACAGAAATTGACACAAATAAATAGAATATAAAATTGTATCTACGACACGTTTGTGATAGCAGAGCATTCCATGAAGACAACGACGTATTTTTTATTTGTTTATTAATTTGTTTCTGCTTCCAAGAATTTTAAGTTAATTTCTAATATGAATTAATCTCAGATTTGTATCTACCTGACGTCAGTATTTTTGAAAACGGAGAAAATGATTTTTTTTTTGTGATGAGAGATCTTTGAGCTAAACTGGGTCATTGTTATAATTCTTTTATATTATTTTATTAATGCGCATAAAAATAATTTAAAGACATAAAATTGTGAAATTCGTATCTATGATCGTTAATTGCAATTGGAGTGTCTATCACAAAAATTAGATGATTTTGAAATTAAATTTTTTTTTAAATGCGTTTTACGATTTTGAAGTTTGATTTAAGATATCGTCTTTATATTCATTTCAAAAACTTGTTTTTCTGTGCTTCCTTAAATTTTAAAAAAATCTGTTTAAATTGCAATAAATTTGTGTAAATGTTTTTTTAATTTTGTTTTATAGCAAAATGTTTTTCTCCAACTTAAAGAAAAAAATCAAAAACAGTACTGAGTATTTTAAAAATATTTCACATAATTAGGTTAGAGAAAAATTGTGTTTTTGCGAATCTAGTAATTTGTTTAATGATCTGAAGAAAGGGTACAGATCTTAGATTGCGGGGATTGAGGTTTTTGTGATTGCTAAGTAGTTTTAGTCTATTTCCATGGTTCGGCCCAAAGGTAAACAGTGAATTGCGAAACGAAAAAAAGGTTAACCAGAAGCAAAAGCAGTCCTCATTGATTATAATCCACTCACAGCCATCATCTCGGAAGAAGTTTGGTTTATTATAATATAATATAATAATAGCCATTAAACCAAAACTGGGCCTAAAAGAGCGCAATCAGCGAAAGTTCAACGAACCAGATGGTTATTTGGGCTTAGCTCTTGATTAGATTAGATCTCATGCAGACGTATGGCCAAGTAAAATACGCTACATGGATATTGAATATATGACCGATTTTAAAAACGGTGCGAAATTGAGCGATTGCAATCTTGACTTACGGACTCGAGTACAAATACAATATTCTTTTCAAACTTGACTTGACGTTTCGCTATCTGAAAAATTATGGACTGAATAGGTCGAATTGCTCAAGTTTTTCGCTAATCGGTGAGATTATAACGTCCGAAAACTGGAGCTTACACATGACTACACTTCTTACTGCGAATTTCGATAAAATATTTGAATGATTTGTATACGCTGTTATTACGTTGTTGGACGGTATACCCCTTTTACTATTAAACGATAAGCAATCCGAAACATCATGTAGTGTAGAACTCTTTGAAATAAACAAAAAATAAAATATTGAAACTAACTTAAACATGCACAGTTTATTGAAAAAGTTTCGGGATTAATATTTTCTAAGAAAAGAAAAAACTTATTAGACTAAACATTTTTATTTTCAACGTAGTACCCTGTCCTATTCATAATTTTTTCAGTCTCGTAAACTCGTCAAGAAATCTCTGTTTCTGAATGCTCTGCAGCATCCTCTGAATATACCCCCTTTATCGCACTCTTCAGCTTAGCAAACGATAAAAAATCGATTAGATGCAGGTACCGTTGTCGACATTGAAAACTTTCCATCGACGGTTAGTCTTGTTTAAATTGAATGGCAAACGAATAGTGTTGGCTACTAAATTAAGCTATCGCGTTCAAATGGCTTAAGAAAGAGTAAAATAATATATTTTCATCGGTAAAACAGAGAAACACCACTTAATCTTTTTGTATAAAATCTGTCCCGGAACTTTTTAAACAAACTGTGTATACCATTTATGGGATTAAGATTAAGATTAATATCGCCTTATTCAGCCATATAAGTAAAAATAAGAATAATTTTCGAATTGTATGAAAAACTAAATTGAAAATATACAAGTTAGAGGCCAATTTCTTTACGACGAACCATTTTTTTTTTCAGTTTTTGGAAACAGGAAATAGTCATTGGGGGCTAAGTTCGAGAATATGTGAAGTAACGAGAGAAATTCGTACCCCAATTCATACCCGATAGCCACTACACACGTTTGCACACGATTTTTGAGTTAGCTGAAGAGCAATTTCTGATTTTCCTGATGCTATCGTTTTACCTTAAAATCGTCCTTAAATAAGTTGAAATAGTTGCCGTAATAATCGCCGTTGATTCTATTTCCCTTCTACAGGTATCTAATCGATGTAGAATATTCCGCTCGCCTCCCAAAAACTGTTTCACTGTTTCTACTGCTGCAAGGTCTCCTGTGTGTTTTGGTTGAGGCATGTTTTGTCTTTTGTTTTCACAAAACGAATGTATAATGTGGACAATATCGTTTATCTGTGACTACTTGTCTTTTGATTGATAGCAGTTTTGAAGTTCCATCTGAATCACTAGTTTGACCTGAGTAAAGACGTATTTGGGGATATAAACTTAAGATATACTTCATGTTTTTTTTTGGGTTGATAATATGATAAAAAAAGGGCGATGGCGCGATAGTTAGCTCATTGGACTATCACGGAGAGAGTCTGGGTTCGATTCCTGGCTGAGTCACCAACAATTTTTCAAATCGCCATCACCCTTTCGGCGGGCAATGACAAACTCCCGAAAGTAAAATTGCCTAAGAAAAAGCTTCTAAGGAGTGCCGTACGGACTCGGCGCATGTAACTTCAAAAACACTCACTGACTTCTACGAATCAGTTCAAATCTTTTTGTCTTTGGAATTTGAAATGAAAAAACAACAACTGAGAATCAGAGAAATATGAACATGTATGCTTCTAATCCAAATTTTGATTCTTGGCGTTTACACTTGTTTTCCGTAAAAACAGTCCTTGATAAAATTTCAAAGTCAAACAATTTTTGTGAAGAATTTTATTTATTAAAAAGAATCCATATACAAGTTTAAAAAAATATATATTTTTGTTCAAGGCTTTCCTTGAATAAATCATCACCATTACCTGAAAATTTTGGATTTTATTTTAAAAAAAATCCATGACCTTTATTGATTGAGGAAATGTATTTGGTTATTAATTTTTTTAAGGAAATGTTTGAGAACTTTTATTGCGAAAGTTCTATTTAAATTGTTTGTGAACAGCTGTGCTAAACAAAGACATTCTCCAGCCTGGGATATTTCAGAATTTAGGTTTGATTAATTCCTTTTTTTGACAACATCTTATGTCCGGACTTACAAATACATTTTGTCATGTAAAAAATCGATTTATTGCACACTTAGTTCAATAATCGTGTAATCTGTCGTTTTGACGATGTTGCTTGGCAGCTACGAAATTGCAATCTGACGCCGTTAAACAATTTTTTTTTGTAGAGTGTCGATGCTACACAAACAATCCAGAGACAATATTGATTAAATTATTCGTAAACTAGGGGGTAAAACAATCGAAGATGTATTGAAAACTTGGGTTGACAGGATGGCCTACTGCTAGGTAAGGAAGTCATTTGAATGAAATAATATTCCATAGTTAGTCGGGAAGCTTCTATTTTTTAATAAAGAGATATATGGACACCCTTTTCTTTTATTATAACGTTCTTAAAAATAAACCAATATATTACCACCCTCTAGTTTATCTGTTGAAACTAAGGAAGTAAGGATTTTTTTTCAATGTTTCTTAGAATGTCGCAACAAATTTTGGCTTGCCGCCATGAATTTAATTTCAACAAAGAATAGGTCAACACTGTCAATTGGCATCCAAACTATGAAAGACCTTTTCCTATAATAACTTAATTTGGGATGGCGCTACAATTTGAGAGCTCAAATAACTTCTTCAACAGTTTATTCGTGTGTATTTCGTGTATTAAGTAGGAAGGTGGATAGACTTGTAGAATGGAGACCTATTAGTTGCCCTTGGAAGCATATTTTTTTTGTTTTAGAATAAGGACATTTGTTCAAAGTTGAGGAAAATGCGCTACAGACTTGAAGAGTGAAGAACCTAGAGAAGCTTTTGTGTGATTTTTTGTGGTAAAGTGAATAAGAAATTTTTATTTGCCTTATTCGATATAAGTAAGCCAACTGGTCTTATTATTTCTAAGTGGCTTTTTCACGGCGGATTTTAACCTAGCCCATGTTGTTCATGTCAAGGAAAGAAGATTCAACCACAGACCTCATATGATACAAATTTTGTTTCGAAAATTTAGCATTTCAAAGTTCGCTTCTTCATTTGGGTACACGAGTACAGCTTTTGTTAAACTTTTTTACGCACGGTTAAAAAATATAAAAATATTTTTTTTCTTACTATTTGTTTTCATTATGAGAATTTGTCATTCAAAAACGTGCCGATTTTTTTCTCATGTAAACTGGTATGTCTGTCGTTATTTGATTTTTTTTGTTCACTCTTATCGTAGGTGGATTTTTTTTAATTGTTTTTATTTTTTATTTTATTTTAAACGCGCAATGTGGCGTGACGCTGTTTGAATTATTAAAGAGAACGAACGAATGATTGAATGGTAATGCTAATCGAATAGAATAGACGTAGGTAATAATGTTTACCTTGGGGAAGTCATAGATTATTGAGCGCATGTTACAGACGTTTTGCATTCCGAACGAAATAAACCGTAATTAAGGATAAATTGCCATTTACGTATGATGTTATGTATATACTTTTGTAGACTTAGTTTCCCTTGAATTTGTTTTATATTTTACTCATGGAAAAAGGAAACAAAATATAATGGAGCTGCATTTCAGTTGACCTTATGCCTATCTGAAGGAATACTCTCCTTCTGCACCCACCTACATTTCCGTTCTGTGCGAACAACATCCCCTACGAATCAGTCACGAATCTCTATCATCCAAACTGCCACGTGAAACGTCTCTGTCGTAGTGGAATCGGTTGTCCACAGATGTTTGAGCAACGTGGAAGATAAGCGACAAACCTAATCTGTCATGAATCGCTAAAATGAAGCAGTCAAAGCCAACAATCTCGTGATTCATAAATCGACTTGTTGACGAAACTGTCCTTTCTTGTTATTGGAGTTCTGTTCTAAATAAAATGATTGTTCCCTGATTCTAGTGTTTTTGGTTTAACGAAGACAAATCCTAATGCTGAAAACACACCGGATTAAACAAGACGTCTTTTGTTGACTGATCAGACAACAATCCATTAGTTCTCTTGGGTCAACAAACACCAGAGCAGACGAAACAAAAGATATTTTCGAGTTGCTATGTGTTGACATAAATAACGTCTTCTTGACTATAAAAAACAAGATGTCTTGTCTGATTCTGTGTGTTTTCAGGCTAAGGCAATAAATTTGCTCCCTATTTATACTAGAAGAGACATTCAAATACATTCGTATGAGAGATTAGGGCTATATAGCAGAGAATTTTCACCCTCTTTCGGCGGCTATAAACCAGTCCAGTCTCTTAACAAAGACAAAGACTTCTTATGGAACGGTTCCATTTGTTCCTACTACCTTCTTCATCTGTAATGAATCGAAGATCGCTTGGAATTAAAATAAATAACTGACGTGATGACACTATTTACCTTATTCCGTCATTGAATATGGTGGAACTTGAAATCTCGAATTGGCAATGCTTTTCATCACTTCGAAAGAAGAAATATGCACAAGGACTATTATCATTTTTTACTTTGAACATACCTATAGTAGTCTCTAACTTTTCTTGAAAATCTTCGATCACAGCCATCATCCGCAGCTTCTTCTGTATCTACTCGTACGCCTGTTGTAAGCTGTATTTGTTTATCGTCCATCGTTCGGGTGATTTTTAGGCATGACATGTTTGTTTTGATTTTTGCTTCCAAATATTTTACTTAAATTTGAGAACGTATTCATGTTGCAAGTGTTTACAGATCGAATCTTTTAGCTCGAATATAAATTATCGGAAGCTCTGTAATTTTCTTTTATTTATATTCGGAGGTGTAATGCCCTCCGAGTTATGTATGAATGTCAGTAAACAGTCTGTGTCTGTCTCGATCCAATTTTGTTTCGGTGAAGTAGATCAATATTAGCATTTTGGAACCTGTCTTTGTTGTCACTGTATTAGCACAAATATATTGTATCCTCCTCCTCGTTTAACACAGATTTTTACTGATTCGTTATGAAATATACGAACGTGCGTAGATATTTTATAGTACCCGTAAGTCCGTTTGTGTCTGTCAGTTGAATACGTATGTCGACCAATGCATCCGTCGCTTTTAGACCGAGTCTATCAATAACACTCTGCTGACCTCATTAATTGATTAACGGACTCCCTTTAGTCTGTGGATGATAATATTTCCAATTTAAAATCTTTGCCGATTGCGAAATGACTTTCCGTCGATAGTTGCGTTCGGAATCGAAGAAGACTCATGATTTCTGAGAGAAATAAGAAATAAAGACTCATTTGTGTCCCTACATATTTGTCAACATTTTTGCATAAGTTTCGGTACTAGGGCGTATGCGCATTGTTTTGCTTTGTTTCGGTACAACATTCGTATTGATTATTGTGAGGACAACACAACATATTAACTCTTTATCGATTTCAAAATCGCATATGACAGCATCCATAGAGACGAATTAGGCCTGGTCATGTCTAGTTTAGGCATCCTTGGCAAGTTCATTAGAATATCTAATCAAAAACTATATTTATACAATGGGATGAACATAGCATCCTGTCAATGGAGCTTTCGCTGCTATTGTAGCAGAAGTAGCAAAGTTGTATGGCGGCCGGCAACTCCGGCAACGACACCATACTCTTGCTAGTCGCTGTTTTTTTTTGGCTAAGAGACCGATTTAGCACAAAAGTCCTCACTCAAGCAACCAAAATGACATTATAAAAGCCACTGACTATCCCAATTCTGCCTTTCGATAGCGATCTCTTCGGTATATACAGCGATGCCGACTTTGTTAGGAAAACTGGGATAACATAGCTTGGATGAATCGGTCACCCAAGGAGATAACGCAGTGGAGAATTATTCCAACTAAGATTTCGCACACAAGTGGAATGGGGCCTCGGCCAAGACTGTGTTCGCTGTATTAAGTATGCTAGATGAAGCCCTGGTTCACCAGGGGTTGTTGCACTATTGAAGTAAGCAAGTAAGTAAGCAAATTAGTTATCACATCCTTCATTATTCATCACGGTGATAATTTTAAAATCTTGGTACTAAAACTGATTCCGAATTGCCCTTGTGATTTGCACAAGGTGTAAAAATATATCAAAAATAGAGTCATAGTAATATAAAAAATATTAATGACTTTGATAGTATGTTTCACAGTCAATCAGTCAATTAAAAGTAGAAAAACCACTCCTCCTCCCTTGTAATATACAAATTTCTTGCAAGTTTTCTTCAGATTAAAAATAAATCTTAAAGGGTCTCAATGGACTCTGAGTTAGTCGTGATATCATATATAATATCAGACATGACATCGCCATCAACATTGTTGCAGGAATAACACCTAATTTTGTTTTATTTTCTTTTTTGTTTGTTTGTTAGAAATTCAAATTAAAATAAATTAAATCCTGTTAAATATGTATCTCAATTTATTTTCCCTCTCTCTTAAAAATAAATTTTAATGTTTTCGCTCGCCAAGGTCATTGAAGAATTCAACAACAAAAGCAAAAACAATAAACTAAATCCAAACGTTCCAATGCACTTGTCTTAAATTCTAAAATATATTTTTAATACCAACAAATTTTTTTTAAATTCTCTGTTTATACTAATTTGAAAAAAAATATCATCAAAATGTCCATTTTTCAATAAACTAACTGATACAAAGGAATTTAAAATTAGAAAGAAAAAATACATTAATAGGAAAAAATTAATTTGAAATGAAAATAAAATTAAAAGTACCATGACTGAGCACCCACTCAATTTTTCTTTTAAGGTTGTTCCTCCTTAATTTTTCAAATTACGTAAGACTCAGCAGTCGTCTCTAGGTAGTCCCAAAAATGGTGTTGAAAATCTGAACAAAATTCAAGAAATTCTAAAAATACCTTCAAACGAAAATATGGTATACATTCTTCGATAGCTTTAGCCAGATATGAATGAAAAAAAAAAAATATTGCAAATTTCTTATAATCGCTATGCAATGCTTGACCTCTAAAAATGTCTCACCTTCACCTTGAGGCCTGCAACAAACTGCATATGATCACGTGGTGAAGGAATTTCGTTAAAGTTGTTAAGTATTTGTATTTATATGTATAAAAAAAAAAAATTTATTGCCAATTTAAGTTGTAATCAGTTAAAGTAACGACAAGAGCCAGACACAACAAACTGCGATAATAGTTATCACAAACATTTTTAGTTCTTAATTGAAGTTTGTTTATTTTTTATTTTAAATTTGTGGAAAATAGAAAAAAGTAAAAAAAAATAGTTATTCTAGCTATTTACTACCCAGACAGCGATGGACTTTGCAACAACACACCAACAATTCAAATGTGGGTTGTGTTTAGTTGTTTTTGTTAATTAATCAAAAAAAAAAAAAAAAAAAAAACAGAACACAGCTATGGCATGATGCAATATTTAGTAATTTGTTTTGGTTTAATTATTCGAGATAGGACCACACAGACTTTAGAGATATACTCGTAATACTTTATTCATGAACAAATGAATATTGCGTGTGCAGTAATTTTTTTTTTTAATTTTTTTCCACATGAGATATAATTAATTGCGGCTGCGATCTCAGATAACATATGTTCCTACGTTTCAAGAGCAATCAATTATCGGAGATTTATGTAACAAACAATTAAATATGAATTATATACATAATACTTGCACTGAAAGAGGTAGTATAAACGTATAACAAATTATCTATTTGGATGGAAATAGATTAGCTGATATATGCTTCAATTTTGGTATTAAACCGGAAATCATTGAAACAAATTAATCTCTAAAAGATTTGTTATAATTGTACATTATGACAGGAAATTAGAAAAAGAATTTCGTGGGGTTTTTTTTTTTTTTTGTACAAGATACTGTATCTATTATGATTCGTTCTGGTATCAGAGGCTTAAAGTTTCGCAAAAATTTGTTCATTAACTGTAGACATTCTCAAGTACAAATTATCAGCAAATAGTGTTTTTAAAATCGATGGTATATATAGGCAGATTACAGGAAAGTCATTGACACACATATATAAATCTCGTACACGACAGTCATTTTGTTAAATAAATTTATTAATTTGTGGGATTTACTTGCATTGTGAAATTTTTTTTATTTTAAACAGTGATCAACTTTGTAGGCGTATCAGGGGCATTTAATCGTTCCAATTAATAATTGAAATATCATATAGAGACCAATTTAGACATGCCTTACGATTTGAGGCATGTGTGTCCTGTAATTTTAGTTCATTTCGAAGGATAGTTGAATCTCCCGTTCTTGTAAAGCAACACTACTAAAACCACTCTGAAAATTGTTAGAGTTTCAGAGTAATATTGACGGTCTTGTCAAGAGAATACTCAAGTCATATCTTGTCCTTTGTTTATAAAAAAAAAAACGTATGTAATTTTTGTACAAAAAAAAATCGTATTTGCTGTTGCTAATCATAATCATATTTAATGTTTTTAAGCAAAGAATAGGAACTGGAAAAACAAGAATAGCATGTTATCGTCTAAATAAATTTAATTCTAGTTTTGAGTTTTGATAAACTTGGTCATTAGTTGACTAGTTTATTAGCTAATTACAGTTTCGATTGAATAATGGTACACGCGAGATCAGATTTCGTAAGTCTGAAATCATTTTTTTAAAATGTGTTAGGCTCATAGAGAGGTTCAGCGATGACGCAGATCAATTCAGATGAAACAATTCTTTGTTCTTTATGCAATATTTGACCCAAGTTGTCTTAATGAAGTTTTAAGCAGAAGATGCAAAATCATGTGGCTTAATGATAGGAGCCTACTAAGGAAGCCCAGATTCATCGTTTTAGATAAATGGAGTATCTACATAAGAAAATCTGGGTTTAAAACTCACCGGACACCAAAAAGCTGAAAGAGTAACTCAACTTTCTGAAGTCAACTCCCATTTGGAGGGTAATGGCAAAGCACCGAAAATTATCCTTGTTTGGTGATTAGATGACACCTCTTTGAGTGCACAAAATGACAAGACCAACAACATTGCGAAGACTCGACCTTGGTAAACCAAAGAGTGTCGTAACAACAATTTATCTTCTTATCCTTTTATTAACCCTTTCCTCGTTATACGAACTTATGCGTAACGAGTTTCCCATTTTTACTGCATCGCTGCTGCTCCGCTTATAGGGTTGGCTAATGTCGCAGACCGCAGAACGCGTCTACATAATGCTCGGTCCTGGATCGCTTCAGTGGTTAACCCCAGACGTTGTTGCGCATTTGCCATCTGAGAAATCCAGGAATTCTTTTTCCGACCTCGTTTTCTTACAGTTGGAGTGACCGTAGTTGATAGTGCCCTTTTAACCGGATTTTCCGCAGATCTTCTTTGAACGTGGCAATACCAACTTATTCTATTCGCCTCAAGCTGTTCGGTTACCGAATTCTTTATATGTAGACTTCCTCTTAAACGCGTAGATCTAATGCAATCGCGTTTAGTGACTCCACTAGACATCCTTAACATTTTCATTTCCGCTGCCGTCATTTTGTTTTTAAACGCTTCGTACATTGTCCAGCACTGTGAACCGTATATAAGAGTTGGTCTAACAACCGTGGTGTAGAGTTTCCCCTTTAATTTAAGTGGAAATTTTCGGTCGCAAAAAATTCCCGAATTTTCCCGCCATTTCATCCATCCCACACTCACTCTGTGGTTTACGTCGTCGTCATATTTCGCTTCCATGTTAACGATTGATCCTAAGTACTTAAAGATAGTGCTTTTCGGAAGAACCATTCCGTCTAACATTATATCCGGAACAGGTCGCAACGAATGCGCAAATGGGCACGTCAAATGCTCCGTCTTTGAACGACTTATTTAAAACCCGTTTGTCTCTAGCGCATTTCTCCATGAATCTAAGGCGTTCTGTAAATCTTCGACGTTATCGCTAAGTATAACTGCGTCGTCAGCGAAGAGAATTGGCGTTACATTTGCTTCGCGCATGCAGTCTTTTAAAAGATAGTCGAATACTACGTTAAAGAGGAAAGGGCTAAGTACGCTTCCTTGATGCACTCCGACATTAACTGGAAATTCTCTCGTTAGTCCAGCAGAGCTTTTAACCGCAGTTTTCACGTTTCCGTACATGTCTTGTATTATTCTAACATACGTTTCCGATACGTTTTGAGACCTCAGCGCGGCCCATATGAGATCCCTAGGCACTCGATCGAATGCTTTTTCGAGGTCGATAAATACCATGTGTAAATCCTTAGACGAATCTCGGTGCTTTTCCATTATTATTCGTAGGCTTTGGATAGCGTCCACCGTCGATCTTCCTTCAACAAATCCACACTGGCTATTATCGAGCTTTATTATTTGCCGAAGACGTTCGTTTAAGACTCTTTCGACGATTTTCATTGTGTGTGACATAAGCTTGATTGAACGGTAGTTGTTGCATTCTCGAGTGTCGCCTTTTCCTTTGTATAATGGAACCAAGAAGCTACTTCTCCATTGATTCGGCATAGGTTGTCCACATTTTAATTTATTTAAAAGTTTCGATAGCCAAACGCTGCCGATCCCCTCCATCTTCGACCAAAACTCTGATGGAATGCTGTCTGGTCCCGCCGCTTTCCCCCGCTTCATTTTTCCAATTGCTATACTTATTTCTTCGATTGAAAAGTCCGAAACTTCCTCCTCGAATAGACCAGCTGTCGGCACGATATCACGTGGAAACTGTTTGTTAAGCAACTCCTTGCAGTATTCAAGCCACCGGTCACAAATTTCCTTTTCATTTGTCAATAGGCGACCGTCTGCGTTTTTGATGTATTTTGGCGAGGTTATTTCCATTGAATTTTTTCTCCTCTGTGCAGCGAGCTTAAAAATATTTGGCATTTTAGTACTGTACGACGTTTGAACTTCTTGGATAGCTTGTCTTCTATCCGCCGATCGTGAGGATATTTGTTCCAACTCCTGGTACAGGTTTTCCGCTTCTGCCGCTCGAGTTCGAGCCAGGACTTTCTTTGCGATCTTTTTAAGACGCTCGTATTCAAGAGCCAGTCGAGCTTTTTCGATATCGTCGCTCCGATCGCATTTTGTCCATTCTGGAATGCACTCTTCTTGTCGGCCACAGCTCGTTTGGTTTCGTCATTCCACCACCATGTTTCTTTGCCGACGTAATGGTATTTCGATATGGTCCCCAGATGGGACTTTGCGAGTGTTATGCATTCCTCGTGCATGCTGTTCCACATTTCTTGCGGGCTAAGTGAGTCTGCTATACCATTTATATTTTGAAGTACTGGTTTAGCCAGTGCGATAAATCTTGCGCTTCGTTCCTTCGATAGATTATACCACCGGATTTTTGGCTTTCCAAACGATGCCCGTGTTTTCGGTGGTTCCGCTGTGAAAAATTCTGTAATGAGCAGACGGTGTTGGCTTACTAGCGATTCTCCAAGTATTACTTTACAGTCCTTAACAAGGTTTCTCATCGACATTTTGCAGAGGTGATAATCTATTTGCGTTTCGTGGCCGTCGCAACAACAATTTATATCTTTGGAAAAGGCGCAAAAGCTATTCTGAGGCAATTGACCATATGACCGTCTAGAAAAATGTTTTTGTTTAGTTTTATTAGCGACGTGTAATACAAACAAAGGCGACATTAAACTCTCCATTTCAACTTATTCCTTATTCATATTTTTTAGTATATAAAATGTATATGTTTGAATTTTAAACTAACATTTCGTTTTTTTCTTTCTGCTTGCAGGTGAGTCTTAAATTTAAATATGAGTAGAACATGAGTAAGTAAATTTAGAGCCATAAAGACAGTTAACAGCATATTCACAATAACAATATATATAATACTATATTTTTACTAAACTAACATAGCTTTGGTCATCCATATGTCAAACTTGGACTTCCTTTTACTTTCCAACTTTAATAATTCTCAAAGAAATACAGGAAACTCTCTTCACGTCAATTTGGCCAGTTTTTTTTTAGCTAGCCACAAAACACCCTCTATGGCCTTTATTAGAGGTTCTTAAAAGGCTGACTTTCTATATTGGTTTTCAGGTTTGTAGAGAAAACTAATCTGTTTTTCATCTTTCCTTTCCTTGAGAATCACAAAGAAGGGCATGTTTGTGGCTTTATAGAAACAGACTTTTATTTTGTATTATATAGCATACAAACTCTAATTTGTAAAATAAGAATCTATAGACGATTTTCAGACCCTTCATGTGTCTTAAATATTGATTTGCGTTTAATAGCTCAGTTGCATCCCCTTCAGCAGTACACATTGAACACTCTCACGTCAAGTGTATTCATACAGATTTTTGTTCACCTTAATGCATATCTAATGAATATCATCCACACATGATTGTCATTCGATTTCATGATAGATCTTTACAATGAAAATATCATGTTGTTCCCACTGCTAGCCATCTAGGTAATTGTAAAAATAGTCAAACACTCCACGGTTGAACGCGGCCTCTGCATGTTTACTGCAAATGCACGATGCAAACGCAAATACATACCCATACATATGTGTATGCATGTATATCTATCTATCTGTTTAAAGTTTCTGTATATATATAAATTTACATTAAATCAGTTGACGTTCACGTGCACAGGCGTACACAATGATCAGAACAACAATAGAAGATACATTGCACCCCAAACCAAAAATATGTACTCGTATCCGTACCAACCACACACGCTGATCGATAGTAGGTCATTCAACGAACCTAATCATCTGTGAAGTACTCTCTGCTCGATCTAAATATACACTCTTATACTCGTCTATAGATACAATTACGACTGCGATTAGAACTACGACTACGATTTTAGTTGACCGATACAGCTGCAAATTTAGCATCAATGATCAGCAATCAACAATCAACGATCGCTGGTAGAGTTTTGCTCTAGAATTCTAATTCACATCATTGGATGATTGGCATGTTTTATTGAGTCAGTTTTATTGAGGCAAATAGTTAGAGGGTCAGTTAAGTGTCTATAAATCTATCATATATCTACTCACAAGCTCGACTTACTATCGTTATGACTAGCCGTAATACTGTCGGACTTGAATTTAGTTTCTCTCATCATCACATCTTCTTTGTGTTGGTTTTTTGTTTATTGGACCAGACAATTAGTTCCGTCTTTGGATGAATTTCTTTTGATGTTTATTTTATTTAAAAGTTTATTAATATCCTTTTATGGAAAGTTGAAGATTGCCATTAAGAGCAATTCATTAGCATTTGTATGAATTATTTTCTTGATTTAGTGTAATTACGATGGCAATTAATGATCGTAAATGGATCTTATAAGCAAGTTGTCCGTAGCTGCACTTATTTATTTATTTAAAATTTTAATTGATTTGCGACTGGAGGAGGTGTTAATATTACTTTGTTAAAGATGTAATCTGTCATCTTTTAGTGTGGATTCAAATTAATTTACCACCTCATGACCTAAATGATAAAGTCACCACTGAATAAAATTATGGAAATGAATGCATATATCATGTGTATATTTGTAAAGCCTGAAAAAGAGTATCTGATGATTTTTAAAATCACAACCAACACCTTGAAGATGGCAATGAGCTTCAATTGTTTTTCTGTTTACGCCAATTTGCAATAAGAAGCCTACAGTTTATTGATTAAATCTCCGCTTAAATGGAAAAATTGCCACAGAAAAAAGAAACGTAGCAATTTTGTACATAAGGTCTTACGGCTATTTTTGTACCGATAGAATGCTGGAGCGCTTCTTACTTTGCAATTTATATCCTATTTTTAACTCGGACTCGATCAAGACTCGTGAATTCAACCTTCGAGTGTCCAGGATTTGCATTTAATCTCGCACAAAGTCCATTCCAAGCTAGCTTATCACTGTAACAACCATGCCTTGGCCAGAAAATTCTTCAAACTAAATTATTAAAGGGCTTTACAACTGCCAGCTGCTTAACACTCAGTAAGAAAGCCCGCTCGCCTAACATTGAAGAAGGAGGACATTGCTTAACAAATCGCCACATAAATATGTTGCGAGGCAAGAGGATTTGGGTTCAAATCTTGAACATTGTCAACAAAATGTTTTGTCAATAAAAGGATACTCACTTTTTTCTATTTTAAAATTGCTACGTCGCCGGAACAGATTGTCATCAGGGTTGCACAATGGAACTTTCTTCAGAAAAGATACTCGAGCACTTTTTGACGTATACCTATACACTGTTATTTGCCCGATTTATCCGGATCTTTTGGAACAGGGAAGAATTAAAAGAAAGTTGTCGCTCTTATATTACAGCTTTAAACTATATAAGTTACTCTCAATGGACATTAAAAGTGCTACGAAGTTGGCTAAGCATTTTATTCTCTACAGGCCACTACAGGCTATAGAATTATAATTCATGGACGCAGAGATCATCCCCTTACCCCTGTGGATTTTTCTCCTATTGCCCGTGAGCCAGATTTGTAACAACAATGTGCATCTTCCGTAAACGTCTTTTCTACCATTTTATTCTTGTAACAAGCCTTACAATTAGCGGATAATAAGACTCATCCTAACAAACGGTTCGAAACTACACCTTTAACAGACCTCCATCAAATTTTTGAAATCTTTCTGAACAACAGCTATGTACATATTTATAAGGTTATTCTCAGCCTCATTTCGCTGAACTTATACAACACCGGTGGTCAAAGACGGCAGATCACCAGCAACATACGTGCACAGACCTGCTTAATAGGATATCAGTTGACATGAGCATCTCGGGAATAGAGAGGGCTGATGAGTATTGTAGTTGAAAAAGGTGACGCTGTTGAATTCACAGCCCCTGCTCTCCGTCGAAGTTACAATAAGTACGGTCAATAGAAACAATATTAAGATCGCGTTTTCTGTTAAAAATTACCCCCCAGGATACGCGAGTTGTTTCTAGAATTATTAGAATGCACTTCGCTATCTGCAATCACCCTGAACATTCAGCTGTGCAATACATCAATTCTTGGACCATATCTTAGTGCGCAGGGTTGCGTAAGAGACTGAGTCTGTGATAGTCCCGCTGAGTTCAAAACCAAATTAAGAACTCTGGGTTGTTACGTCTCAATGGAGCTGAAGGACTTGTATTACTTTTACTTAAACAACCCGCTGATTTTAATATATGAGTATGTAGTTGTTTCTCTTCATAAATTTTCGACAGCAATCCTACCGTGGTCTGTGTACAACGGACTTTCCTTTGGCCTAAGTAAGCATCGGTCGAACTGTCTGCGTACATTTTTTCTTATGAAGTGAAGAAATAGATACTCAACTTCCCCTACCAGCTTTGTCATGTTTTCCAAATGAGGTACGATACATCCGGAAAATTCAGTTGATGCTTTGTCAGTTCTTAATCACAGTTTTGTAAATCATTTATATTTTATCGTTGTGACTGAAGATTCTCTATAACTTAGTATTCATAAAACTATTTCCTGACTTTAAATTGATTCTAAGGACGTTTTTCATTGTTGATTTTGTTATATTACTGTTCTTGTCACTAGATGTGAATACTAGTATCTTAGTGCTTCTTCAAATCACATTTTCCAACTATCTACGTATTGCTCCATTGTCAATTAAAGAATATGTATGTCCATACTTGCCAAAAGCCATTTAAAATTCTTGTTTTAGCACATTTCTTAAATTGACTCGTCAAAACAATTGCCGTCATCGCGTCAAAACAAGAATAATAGTGACTGTCAGAACAAATTTGCAATAACAATCACACAATGCACTAACTCGTTGAATAAAAAGACCAAGGTTAACAGAAATTAAATAAGCCATGTCATGTAGCATAAAAGGCCATCGAATTAAGTCAAATGTATCTGAATTAAATCTCAAATAGCGCCTCTTCTTAGCCAAAAAGCAATAGTTGTGTTCGAATTTCTGTCCCAGATTGGTTTGTGTTTTTATTTAATAAAATAAAAATAAAAATTGAAAAATAAGATAATCGTATAATTACAATTAAGTTCCTCAGTTGGTATGAGAACGTATTTGACAGTCATTGTCGATGGTCGGAATGAATTATTCGCCTTTAGCTGTAGTTGTAGCTGCTACAACAGCAGCTCGTAACTTGTTTTATTTTATTTTTAGTTTTATTTTTATTTTTTTTTATGTATAGCGTTTCGCGTGGTCTTAATGAGCTTGCAAATCGCAAACAGAATGTAAAAAGACAAAGCGGTCATAATATTTTGGCTTCGTTTCAATTGCACAGATGTTGAGTTATTAGTTAAAAATTTTTGTATTTTTAGATTTTACAGCAGATACTCAATATTAAACAAAGCAAGTTGCTGATGGTTGCATAGTTAATTGATTTTAATTTTTCATGTATAAAAATTACACTTAATTGGACTTGACAATAAATGTACGCGGGAAAATTGAATTCGATTTGTGTGAGTATGTATCTCAAGAAAGACTTGTCACGAGTCCCATGGGAAGTACATTACTTTCGATAATATGTTAGAATTTGATCAAAAGATGCAGAATAAAGTGCATTCGGATCCTCCAACAACTCAAAGTTCAACTCAAATCCCATGTCTGTCTTTAACATCTATGAAAATGTTTAAGTTGTACAGCCACATAGACCTTTAGTAAGAGTATTGATTGATCAGTGAGATTTTTGAATTAATATCTCCACAACAACTTAAATTTAACTGCCCTATCAACTCACATCAATATGTAACAAAATTGGCAAAGTTTCGAACCTTTGTCCATATAATTGGATTGAGCATTGAAGTGTTTAACAATATGAATCAGCAAGAACCCCTTGTCACAACCTATAATGGGTAATTTTTTAGGTGTTTGGTTTTTAAAAAAACAGAAAAATTGTAAAAATGTATTTATTCTTGCTATTTACACTACGTTTTCAGTGGTCCGTATGGAGAGTACATTTTTGGGTCACTTTTTCGAGCATATTAGCTGGTATCTCGCTTATAACAAGCATAATGTTGCCTTCCATGGCTGCATGATCTATCTGGCTAATTTACCGGTCTAAAGTGCGAAATCGTCGAACAATGGCGGACGCCATTGACGGTAACGTTTTTTTCACGGTTGTCTTTGATAAGATACTTGTCAATTATTCCGCGGACCATGAACGCATCAAGTGCATTGGCAGCTTTTGTGTTGTCTGAGGTTGCTCATATATCCATTCAACCAGAAATGAGCTTCTTTACTGAAGACAATTTTTCGATAAAAAAGCCGAAATTCCTCCAGCTTTTCTAAGGCTCACTAACCGAGCACAGCACGAGCTATATTTTGTAAGCTTTCAGACCAAGATCTTCCATGTTAGATAATCCCAATTGTTGCGAACGGCGATGAATGGACAAATCACGGTCTTCATTAACAGTGACGCATACAGCAGCAATTTTTTCCTCTGTACGCACTTTACGGTTACAGGTAGGTGGCTCGATGTTTAATAGCGTGAAATTGGTGAGTAAGTTGGTCATTATGGCTTGAATGGCTTGCTGAGTAAGTCGATTATGACTACCGTAAAATGGTCAAAGTTATAAGCGTTGTTCGGGTGTAAGTCCGAACTATAAGTCCATGATGAAAGGGCAATGCCAACTAGGAATGTTTGACTTTGACACATGTCACAAATCATGCGCGAGCTTTCAAAAATAGAACACTCAAAAGCCAAACAGCAAAAAAAAAACAGCTGGTATAAATAATACAAGAGTGTTAAGTGGCATGATCTTTTAATTCAATACACAAATCGATTACCATTTTCGAAATGAAATTCTGGTAGTTGCTCACCTTGCAACCACAACACAACAGAACGTGTTGTATTGGATACTTGGCCTATTGGCTAATTGCCCATAGGTTACAATTTTATTAATTTGAAGTCCAGACTGATTCATCTTGCTTACTGAACACTGCAACAACTTGCAACAACTTGAATAGCAATTCAGACTTAACAGTAAGTTTGATTTTAAAGCCTTTCACCGCTTTTACACTGTCTGAACGATATAAAAGAGCCTGATTTTGAATTGAATTTGATTCGCTGCTGTTTACTCAATTCAGTCTTTGGTCGAAATCACACTCTAAACGTATTGAAAACACTACTGTTTTCTTTTATTTTATTTTGAAATCGCAATAAGGTTAATTTCAAGGCAATTTCCTTGGCGGTAAAGATAGTGCTAGATAGATAGATAGTGCTAGATAGATGGAAGAGTGTAATGACAAAAAATGCGGTAGCGAATAGAAATATTAAAACTGGAACTATATTTCATTCTTAGGATCTTCAAAAATATTCTGCAAATAATTTTTAAACACAACTTCGGGCATATGCCCACCGCGGCTAGATTCTATGAATGTCATCCGAGAGAAAACGTTTTCGACTACTTTTTTAAGCATTTGTGGCCGTATATCCTCAATAGCACCTATACGCTTCCAATACGTCGAATGTTGTTGGTTTGTCAGCGCAGACTAACGACTTTAGGTATCACCAAAAAATTATCAAAAGGCGTCAAAATCACAAGATCTTAGAGTCCAATTTACAGGTCCATTACGCGAAATTTTGTGTTCATCGAATGTTTTCTTCAAAAAGTTAATTATTACGTTTTCTGAATGGAACCTACCATACCGCTCTCTTCCACATTCATGCCATTCAATCGAGGATCCAAAAGGTCATTAACCATGCTTTTATTGCAAATACTCTTGCCGTGACACGCTGATTTGCTTGATTTTTGAAAAAATATTGTCCGATGACGCCACAAGCCCACAAACTGCACCAATCTGTGCATTTTTTTGATAATTTCATGCGGATTATCCTCGCTGCAAGTGCGACAATTCTGCATATTACCATAACCATTAAGCCAACAATTATCCCCATCGTTGTACAAAATTTGTTGACAAAATAGCGGATTCAATGCCAGTTGATTTGGAGCGCAATCACTGAAATTTCAACGTATTCGGCTTGATCCTGTTAGCCTTCCAACCAAGACCTTGCCGCTTGCATAGAATTTTTAATAAAGTGGACAGACAAACACCGACCTATTGTGAACTATATCGAATCCATAAAATTTGTATCTTCCTCAACACTTTTCTGAACGTATGCAATATTTTCTTCAGTACGCACTCCTTTTATGCCTCTCTGTGCAACAACATCTTCAAAAGAAAATGTTGTGCAAAAATTGTCAACAATACGGCAAAAAGCGATCTCAGATGGTCGTGTGTGCGATGGTCCAAGTGCTCAAGAAGTTTGGTGCACAGAACCATTTCTATTTCTAAAATTTCGTAACGTTGTTGGAGCGTGTATGTCATCACGATAAATTGAAAAACTGCTGAATTAAAATGAAACTGACATTTAGTTTGACATTTATAAGAATTTGAAGTTAGTACAGGGTTAAGAACACATTTTACTTATCTCCAAATCCCTTTATTTGACTACTTTTGTGTTGTTGCACAACCTTTAAATTGATTATATCATATGATAGTAGAGAGTTATCATGCCATCCCTACATTTCCTTCCTATATCTGTTTCACAAGGGCATTAGGTATCCGTTAAGGTTGAAAACACACCGGACAACTTTCTTGTTTTTGTCGGACAAAAAGATCATTGTTTTTTCCACACACAGCAACCGGAATATGTATTAACTCGTAAGAAACAATAGATTGTTGTCTGATTCGACAAAAAAAGACGTCCTGCCCGCCCGTTGTGTTTTCAGCCTAAAACCATTACATAATCGAAATAAGGAAGCCTTTCTTTGAAGATGCTGCTCTGTATCTTGTTACTTGAAAATTTTAAATTTCAGTGGTTTACTTCAGCAAAACGATTTGCGATCGATTTTCCCTTTTACTTTCGAAAAAGCCTTAAAAATATTTCGCTCCGTAGTAAGAATAATCGATTGCCAATATTCAAAAATTGATATTAAATCTAAGATTGTCACTCGGTACCATCCCATACTACTTTTATGACAAAAACAAACTATTTTAAGAACTTTAAACCCTAAAAAGTAGTCACTTCTACAGTGGGCTCTTTTAGGTTCAAGTCACTGGTTTGTCATAATCAGTTTGCTACGCAAAATCGAACAAGTAGCCATAAAAAATGCATTCGTATCGCCTACTGATAGACTTCGAAACTATGGAGATCTGAACCTAAAAGTGTCAGTAACATTATTTTCAAAGTTTCCTCACCAATTAACTCAATTTGACACTCCAAAAACTACTTCTTTCCGCAATCTGAATGCAAGTGCTTACAGATAGGAAGACGTAAGCATATACGTATTCATATACGGCTTCTTTTAACGGTGAAATTTCTCGCATTCCTCTCATGTACGAGTACTAAAAAAAAAAAACAAAAACAAATCGAAAAGAATATAATAAAACAACAAAACAGACCTTATCCCAGAATAAGGACTGTGAAATAGTATTTTCATTTCCAATCAGCTGCTTAAAATATTCACCTCATCTTTGTTGGTATCGAAGCAGAAAATCACATGAAGACATGAACTTTTCCCATTAACAATTTATCTACCCCTTCCATCCTCATGCTCCTTCAGAAGCATAAATAAATGAATAACCTAAACAAGCAGAAAACTAAGAAAACGAAAATAAAAGCCAACTGTAAAGTGCATCGCTGAAAATGCCACTGAACTATATATCGTAGTTTGTTTTGCTTTGTTTTTCCATCGTCAACCGACAGCACACACATAGAAGACTAAAACTAACTTAAACTTTTACTCGTATCTTCCTTTTTGGAGTTTCGCAAACAACAAACGAGCTAAAGATCATGAAATATCCATAAGATACTTTAGTTCTATCTAAAATAGAATCTCGTTGAAATAATGGCACAACAGAAGCACGCTGCGATAGAAAGAAAATTCACACAAATCAGTTTGTTGTAACGAGATATAGTACGAGTAGGCATAGAGTGTTCGTTAATGTTAACAGTACTGGGGTAAGAATGGTACCCTGATGTACCTCTGAAAATGGAGAGAAAATTAAATTAAAAAAAGAAAACAAAAACACATTTCATGTGGTCATTGTTGTGGGACATGACTTTGCTTGTTTATGCCCTGTATATTGAAAAACGTGTCCCACATATCGTAAGGGTCAATCGGAGAAGCTTTACTATAACCAGAAGACAAAGACTAAGACCAAGTCGAACACTAGAAGACCAATGAAGAAGGAAAGACATCAATTTTGCAATTTTATGCTCATCTCACCGTTAGCTAAATTCGATTTGTCAGTTTGAATTTGATGTTGAGTTTGACTTTGAGTATGAGGTTGAGTGTTGGAGTATTTGTCTTTGGCTTTGAGGAGGGTCTTGGTTTTCATAGCCTTTCGGTCGGCTTTCTTTTGTGTGTGTCGCTGTGTAGTGTGTATGTACGATTTTAATGTTGCGGTAATTTATTTGTAATTTACCAGTACTGTGGCTTTGTTTCGAATAGCAAATTAGATTCAATCGAATGAATACGAGTCGTAATCCTCCTCTGGCTGGTAACGACAGGGGACACGTGCATGTCACACTTTTTTGCCAGAGTTGTCATACTCTCGGTCGTATGCGTACGCAAACAGTGGGCGAGTCCAAATATCGCGTGATTGGACAAAAGTGATTTGGATAAAAGTTCATGCATAATTAAGATGTAATAAGGTTATTGCCAATATAGAGCCGCGTTATAGGTACATTACCTATAATTTATTTACGAGCGATAAAAATGAAAAAAAAAAAAGAAGAAAACTTGTAGCACGTCTATGAAGTACCTTAAGCTTTTTATATTTGATGGTTGTGGTGGATATGGTGGATATATGGTGGCAGACGTATTAAATAGCAGTCTACGGATTTTTCGGTTGAGGCTATTCGCATTTGGCTGAAGTTATATTATTTATTGTTTGTCTCTTGGAAAATTTTGCGTGACAAGAATGTTATTTGTCTACCTTCAGAAATACGCTGGCATTTATATATTGTAGCTAAGTCTGGGTTTCTTCCAGTTCATATGGTAATTAGGGTGACGTAGAAAGAGCGATTTGTTTTTGAGCCCAATAAAGGGGACAAATGTAAGCTTTGTTGGTTGATTGGCTTCTTATTTTTGGAGTTTATGCAAATGATTTTTTTTATATTGATTTTCTCATTAGTTGAGGACAACACTTTGGTTGTTTGAATTTATTTGCTGAATTGGGGTTGTCATTATTATTTTTCACTGTTATTTAGCAAGTCGGTTTTGTAAGTCTGAGAGGAGAAGAAGCTGAAACAAACCGAGCTTGAGCCCATTCAAACAAGTTCATTTATTTTTGTTAATGCTTGTCTTAGTATAATTATAAAAGTGATTCACTTCTACGAGATTAAGCGTTTTTTACGATACATAGTGGACATGACAGGTTTGTCTTAACACGTGTCGATGATCGTTTATATCAAGAATTAAAAGTGAATGAAAGGGATATACTACAGCCTTTTCAAGCAGTGTTCTACTTAATATCTAATTCACGCCATAGAAGCGGGAGACTAAATCTAAAAAAAAAAATAGCTGGCTTTGGCCTAAATCGACCCAGGTTGACAGAGTTTACTTTCAACTTGAGTGCGTCATCTAGTCGGGGTTTCCTTTACCACGTTTTCTCTCCGAAGTGTATCTCTTTCTTTGAATTTTGTTTATGCACACGGGTCCGAAAATCCGTACAAGAATTTTCCTTTCAAAGCAGCGAAGAGCACTATTTCTATTCACCTATTTTTAATTATATCTATGCCTCTACCCCATAGACAAGGACTGGGATTATTAATGTCTTATATGGGATAACTTTTGTTGTTAGAGACAGGGCCTTGCTAATTGACTAGCTTCTTAGCCCAAAAAAGCAAGGATTGGCAACATTTATTCTTCATTTGAACTCAGCGCTGGTGTCATTGTCTCAATTGATAGCGGAGCTTAGGCAAAGTCCTTACTACCTCAACGTTATATCTGCCGAAGGTGATGTTCTCTCCGAGACGTCGGTGTTGAGTGTCTTTTGACCGTTAAACCCATTTTAGACATTTCCGTTTCAATACTTGCAAAAGCGGCACTGACATCACGATCGCAATGTGGTCAATCTGGTTGACGGTTGATTGATCAGGTCTCCTTGTGAATATCGAGATGTTGGAACCGCGTAATAGCTACGATAATGTTTCGCCCCTGTCGCAAAGTCGACTATCGGAGGTGTTGTCGTGCAGACTATACCTTTCGACAGTTCTACAGTACTCTTTCCAGCTTTGACTTAGTAAGGGCATTGCTTGTAGAAGCTATCTTTGGTGTCATCATTTTTCTCCTCTATGGGGCGTGCGCACATATAAGGCTAGTGTTGGCAAATTTAGCCTTGATACGGATTGCTACAAGCCACTCGTTTACATGCCTGAAACTCAAGAATTCTTGCCAATGTCTGACTCCAATAACAAATCCGCATCCAAATAGACGCTGTTTTTCAGTTGATAACAATCGCGCTTAGAAGATTTCGCAGTTTTTCATCCTCCTTTTGTCCGGCCTATCCCATCGCATTTCTAGGGCCTCCGCTAGTTGTTCAGCTGCACTTGGCCTTTTAAGAGACATTACATAACACGTCCATATCCGAAGTTCGTTGTCATTTATTCGTTTGCATGGTTGTCAACAGTAGATTCGTCCCTATCGCTTGTTGTTGCTTCGTTACTTTTTTGCATGGCCGCGCATTTACCCCGTAGGCACAATCCCCAGCCAGTTTCATTTTTGATACCCCTAGGACGAGGAGTCGGTAAAACCGAAGCCAATAACCCGTCCTGGAATGTGAGTTCTGCCCTTGGTCCATTAATGGCTCTCCCGCCATCATCTCTTCTCCAAGACTCTGACTTAGTCTCGGAAATTATTAGCGGCCTGAGCTCCAAATATGTCAGAGTAGCGCGAATAAGGTCTCATTTGTTGCAAGATTTTACTTCGCCGTGGATTCATCTAGGGAATTCATCCACTGTCCCGTTTATAGTGCTGCTATTTTTGTCTTTTGGTCAGCACTCACGCTTATAGGCTTAGCAAGTCAAGTCCGGATGGAAACCGATCAGTACCCGATGGTTACCACGTTAACACAATTGATGTGTAGAAAACATTTGCAACACTGGATATCGGCAGGTTGACATCTCTCAGTCCCTGCCCTATTTCTATAGCATCCATCCGTCTAGATATGTAAACCCTTAAGATATCATTTCAATCGAGTATTGACAATATTACAGAAATTTAAAAACGTTTGCACACCTCTATTTTGCGGCTATTTTTATACCGTAGTATGCCAAAAAACTAAAAATTTTTGCGACTTGTGGTAACACCAATCGCAGAACTTCGTCGCATATGATGCCGTAAAAGAGGTGACCGGTTTAAATCCTTGTGATATCCTCGCTCAAACACTGCACCAAGCTTATTATTCCGCCTAAGTATGACATGTTTGCCTAATTTACATTGAAATACTCGTACCACTTCGCCACTGAATTTAAAAGCTGGCATTGAAACGCATTATATAGAACAAACTTCGTCGATCTAGGCCAGAAGTTGTTGGCTGCCCTGACCGACCGACTTAAAATCATTTGATTGATGTAGCCCATCGTAAAACGTCTTAGAAAATCTCTCTAACCCATGACTTCTTCAAGATCAAGACTTATCCGTCGTCATTTTGTCCGCCCTCGCTAGTCATTAAATTATCACTTTCTCAGTTTCGATTAAGAAACCATAATTGAAAATATAACCTTTATTTGTTGCAGCAATCAAATAGCAATCAATTTTGATGAGGTCCTCCTTAAAATTGCAGTCCTCATGCAATCTATAGTTAAAACATGTTATTAATTCAACCTCTCGTACTCATACTACATGTGGCGTTTAATGTTTCATTTCACTTGAGCATGGCAGACTTTCACCCATGAGATAGAGCGAAGCTATGCTTTGGATGGATTGCGATTGATTCCATGACCCATCATGGATTCGCTCGACCGACACCCAATTCATTGTATCTGGTGTTGTATCTATTTGTATGTATTCGTATCTCTACCACTGAACTGTTTCGCTTTCAACTAGGAGTGCTTAATTTGTTAAATTGAATTTACAATTGGAGCGCGGTTGCTATAGGTAGTGCATTATACAGATTCGTATCTAATGTCAATCAATCTGGTGTTTACTTTTTTACCTCTTGCAGATACAATTTTTTTTTTAAATATTCCCCTATTCGAAAAATGAAAATAAACAAATAAATAAACAATACTTCCCTGTGTGGTGTGTAGTAATAGTCACGCTTGCGTAACCTAAATATTCGTTAGTTTATGCACAGACGTGACGTTGAATATTAAAATCGGAACCCACTATTCCGGAATAAAGAATCCACAAAGAACTGAATTGAATGACTTCACGAACATGTAGATGGAACTCTAGACTTCCCAGAAGATAGACATTATTCACCGACAGCCTTACGTACAGAGGGGATCCAAGTAAGAAATGTTTTTCTACTTTGTTTTGTTTTGTTTTTTTTTTTGTTTTTTTCAAATTGCTGCATTTGTAGAAAATTTCGAAAATTGTTATGGAAATTCGTTTTAATGCGTTCATGGAAGTCGGAGTGAAAATTATATTTATGACGGCAACCAAATAGAGATTTGATTTATGGCCATCAACTTTCACTATTTAAAGCTTGTGATGAATCGGAGAAACCATCGTCAATGGGAGCCTTTTGTTTCCGCAATCAAAGTTTGGTAAAGGAAATTAAATTGGTGCTTACCCAATCCCAAGTTGTGTGTTGGATTTTCTTTAAGGTGTTTGAGACTGATTATTATTTACGATCGCCAATCGTAGTTCGGGGATACTCTAACAAGTACAATAAATTGCAAACTCTACGTTAGGTAAAGTTTATAGGTATGCATGGTCTTACTTAAGCTGAAGCATAGCAGGACATGGTCTACTTTTACTGCATTGTTGTTGGAAGGTGGATTTGGAAATGCTCTGGACCAATTTTCGCTCGAGTTGCTTTGAACAGGATAATGTTCACTGATCGGTAAAACTGTTTTAATCAGAAGTTTTCTTCATTTTCTGTATAACCGTACAGTTCTAACAATAAAAATACATCTTCTTCAATACTACCTAGGTCATGATTTTTGTTTTATTCGCAGTGCCCTGGTGTTTCACATAGTTTTACTCAGTTTTACCTGCTTTATACCAGTAAACAATAGATCTGAAACTTTTCAGAAATATAATTTCCATTTCAACTACCGCTTTTCCGTACATTATTCCCCAGTTTCTTCATAAATCCAATTGCATCATTAGTACACAGCTGGATTTATCTTCCATGACACATATCTTTGATCCAACGATGCCAATCATTTATTTTTATTTAAAACATCTCTCCTTGTCGTCATATTTTCACAAAGCAACCAGATGTGGTCCATAATGCCAACCATATGGTATCACAATTAATTGTTTACTCACTTTATCCAGCTATCCACGGCGCATTCTTTAAGCGAATCTTATCTGCGTGAAACAAATGCATCGCAATAATTTACAAAACAAAAAGAAAAGTTCCTTTCTTCTCGCTTCATGATTGTATCTGCGCAGCTTAATGTTCGAGTAAGACTACGCATTCTTATCTTCGCAATTGTTTAGCTAGAAAAGCTATCGCAAAAGCATTCTCAGGCAATGTATGAGTGTTTTGTAATTGGAACACTTTCAGATAAACAGATAGAGTTTTTGTATCTATTTTCTATAGATGATACCGCATTCGCGTTCCCAAACGATGTTTTGTGCCTCCCCAGTTCTATGGTAAACAAAGAAATTCTGTAACCCATAGAAGAGTGATGATCAAGTTGCCGCCTCTATTTGAAGAAAAGAAATTTCTCAACCTTGCCTTATTTGTCGAAAGAATTTAAGTTTTTATTTTAAGCCTTCTCTCTGGGATGAAGGGGCCGACCGCCTCATACTATATAGTGTCGTGTCGGTAATTTTTCTTTTCGAAAGACTTCTCAAACTAATTACAACAAAGACGCGGTTCTTTGTTAGGCTGCTCGTTGTCATCATGTGTGGCTCTAGTCAAAGTGTAACTTTGTTTTTTATTTTTATTTATAAAATTTTTTTTCGATCAAAAGATAAACTATCTGATGATTGTACTCTCCTGTTACACTTGACCCACATTCCTGTGAATTTGTTTCTTTCTTTGCTGGCTTTTATTGCACACACAAATAGTAAATACAAATTTGTTTTGTCTCGCTTTCTTTTGAATTAACTCTCTTAAAATTGTAATTGTATATGGTGTGCTGAGGCTTGAGGGATGTATTGTCATGTACAAATACAATACATTGAGGATGGAACCATGTAATTTAAAAGTAATAAAGTAAATCGGTAGTGGAAAGCAATTTGCTTTTAAATGGGCATTTAAAAAAAATAAAAAACTGGAATTGGAGTTGATTAGTCACAAGCTTCACATCAGCGCTTTCGATACCTTTAATGTATTCAAAAGAATTTCTAGAAGCGGACCCCTTTGTTCTTCTCAAAAAAGGGTTCCTCTGTAGCGGAAGGATCTGCGCCCAATTGACTTCATTTGCATGCAGTTGAAAAGCCGCAAACTAATAGAATTCAGGGTTTTGCTTTTCTATGTAGAACTATGTATACTTTAGAAATAGCGTCATATATCTTTCGGGTTCGATCTGCAATTTTCTGCAATCAACTTGCTTGTTGGGGTTCATGTTCCAACATCATTAATTAGAAGAGAAATAATAATATTTTTAACGTATGCTTGACAATCTAAAAAGTACTTAAAAACAGCAAGTATATTTTAACCTTAAAAATAGCATCGCCGATAGAAAATCCTTGAAACTTGAAATACTTCCTTGAAATCCATATTGTACACTCGACTCCTCGAACATTTTCATTGTAAAAGATCTGATATGTCTGATACTCGGGCTCTTCATGATCCTTGCAATCAAATCAAGAACGAGGTGGTCATACGAATGTGTACTAATGGAGCACGTATTCATTACGTAAATCTGCTTACATTTTCCCTTGACTGCAAGCAACGAGTAACTAAGGAGCAAGGTCTTCATGGGAAAAAGATATCATATAATAGCTTGGACCTTTTCAAAAAGAGGCTGGTGTAGCAATGCCAAATCTATTTATCATTTCGTGCACCGAAAGAGGGCCCTATAGTTTTTTTTTTATTCTGACTAGAAAGGGCGAAAGAAAGGAAGACTTACTCATAGGTAAAAGTTTCGTAGGTTAGTGATACAAGGGTACTAATATCGGAAATTATTTCTTCTGTCCTAAATTGTATGGCTTAACCAGAACTCCAAACTCGGGTTCAATAAAAACAACTACGTATGCTCTACAATTTGACCCGTACAAAATGGCAAAGTAGCAGATAATAAATAAGGTTCAGAGCAGCCTATTCTTCACTATAATAAAATGAGCTTTAATATTCTTTAGTGTCAAGTATGTTCAATCTCCACTTTCTTGAAATGTATAAGCCCAGACTCACCACTGCCAAAATTTAGTTCGGAAAGACGTACGCCTTTCTTCTTAATTAAAGCACTATTGACCAGCCATTAACTGAAAGGAGCAACGAACGATTTACGGATAGCCTAGCTAACGTTGCGAATTGTGTCAATGAAATAAATGCGCCTAATTTGACATTCATTTTTTTCAGCTTTTCATCATCCCACGCCAATCATTGAAAATGTCGATGAGAAATTTTTCGTTCTACTTGTACGAATACTTCATTTGTATACTCGTATTTTAAGATTGAAGGTTATTTTTACTGGTTTTCATGCTTCTTAAAGGCTGTTTTGTTACGTTGCATTTCTCCTCTCTATCTTCACTATTTTTAAAATGTACTTCGCCAGTGTTATAGTCACTTGTACATATCATAAGTTTTTCTAAGAATATTACTGATCTTTCGCGAGGCACACTTGCAGTCTTACTGCATCCGGGAAGACCATACCCTATAACAATTTCGATGAAGTAGCTCTAAATATGTGTATTGCATATAGAAGCAGGCTATGATTCTTTAGAGATCTTAATGTACGTTTATTTTTAATGTTATATCCCCTTCAACTTATCCTAAATGTTTTAAAGTGGCCAAAACAGTGTTTTAAAACCAATGTAGTTAGCTCTATCAAAGCCAAAGTAAGCTGACTTGAATTTTCCAAAGTTCATCTACTTTTTCAAAAATTCTTGTCCAAATTTTTGGTGTAAATTTTAAACAAGACTTCATAAATTCCAGGTATTAACGCTGTTAAAAAATATCACTGACAAATAAACGTACCCAATATGATGAGAATCACGAAGAAGGGACTTTTTTCATTTGTAGTACAATTATTCTGTGCTTTTAAATGTGATGCAATTTGGATTGCACCAAATCGTTTCCTTTTCCAAATCAGGGATAATTTTGCATTTAAAATACTTTAATGTGCCATGATGCAAACTAATAGTTCATGAGTATAAAAGCAGCCGTGATTATGGCAATTTGTTGAAGGTTTTAACTGAAAAACTAGTCCTTTTCCTCTGGGTTTTCGGTGTTTGTTATTGTACCCTCGATTTAAAGTTTTGTCTTATACTTATACTACAAATGCAGTGGCCATGCAGTTCTCTACAAACAATGCTCTTTAAAACTGGGTCAGAGTCAAGCTAGCAAGCAAAACTGTGCCACTGTTGACATGAGATATCCCGTGGAAACCTGATTTCAGCTTAGTCATGGTTCCGGAAATACATTTACCAGTTTATCATGTCATTTCAAGTTGATTTAATAACTTAGCATCCAAAGCCATTTACCTTGTACTGAATATATCTGGTACTTGTAGAATACCAAAATCCCTGTCAAAGATATAGCAAAACTCTGTTTTGTAATTAATTTTTCTACTTCTAAACATAGAATATCAATAGACAAAAATGTATTTGTTTTTAAATTATTTAAAATCCATGCCAAAGATGCACGCGCATCTTGCCTTCAAATCTATTTTTCCACATCGCGAAATGCTCGTGTCTACAAACAATAATTTTCAGTTATCTATTCGTAAGTTGCAAGATGTATCTGTAAACCTGCCAAATTGGCAAATGAAGTTGAGAAAAAAAAAAGCAAACAAAGAATAAATAAAATGTATTTCGCTGACATTAAGCATTAGATCGACCAACGATGTCGCATGCACTCGAAACTTTTGTAAAACGACGCGCATTTGAATTCGAATCATACGAGTAGCTCACATCAGTGCACAGTGCTCGCGTACTCACCCGGATAGTTGTCGGGAGAATTGTTTATATAATAAAATATCATGAATAGTTAGAGAAAAAAAAATAAGACAAATTATTCGGTGGCATAATGATGAGGAGAAGAAAAAAAACATTCAGCCATTCCTCAGATCATGTAATTGCCTGAAACGCAATTCTAGTGCTTCTCCCATACGATCGTCATGGGGTCGTTTGGTTAGTAGAATCGGAATTGGAATTGGAATTGCCTGTGGCAGCTGTTAAGTCGCCACTCCCGTTTGTAGGTTATCGCAACTGCACTTGATTTTTAGATTTCCAACACAAGTCTATCACTACAGCTGATGGGGGGCAGATGATATGTGCGACAGCATATGGATACATGCATTTCAGCAGTTGCATTAGGGAATGATACATACAGAGTGATTGCACATTTCTGTTTTATCATGCAATAAACTTATGTAAATTTGCGGCTGAATTGAATGGAATAGAGCTGAATTGATTAAGGGAACGTTGATTCTTAATTATGTCGTTATATCTAATAAATATAGGGATATGTTTTTATTGTGCTGAATTTATGTAAATCTGTGACAACGAGAAGGAAATATAAATATCAGTTTAAAAGATATTGTGGTGTTCAATAAAATTCCGTAAGTCAGTCAGTACTGAGTTACTGATTAATGTTGATTAGGTCACAGCATCACTCATCGACAGTAAACCGTTTTGTTAAAAATTGGAAAAATTGAATAGCGGAGATTGTTTGAGATGGGTAAGCAGTTGGTAGCTAGCCTTAGGAACATATGGCAAACTCCTAGCCATTTTAATAAAACTCTTATCGTCAACACCTAGGTACACATGGATTTAAAAACCATTTACAGCAGTTGATTAATATACATAAGGTCCAAGAAGATTGGGTCTAGCAAGCCGATGTAAATTAAGTTTTAAACGAAAAATAGTCACTTATAAAAATTGGGTCTTACTAAAATAGATTAGAATTCGTTGAAGGGAAGAACTCATTTACTTATTCGGTCTTCTGTTGAAGATGTGCAAATTAAAGAAGAAAATGCCCTATTTGGATTCAAACAAGTCGAACGGATGGGATCATTTTCTCTGAAGTAGCCTATTTGTCAGATAGTAACATCAGAACTGGGTGTAGAATCTTTTAATATTCAACCAAGATCGTACTGAGGTAACAGGCACTGTCAGAGTAATTTGTTGACTAAAGTAAATTTATGAGATGAAAACCAAAATAATTCTAAACAGTTCAGTTAAGAATATTGACTGAAGACTGAACCTTTACAGATAAAAAAAAAAAGTATATTTCTATAAAAGCCTATATAGATCCTAAAATTTGAAAAAGCAAATCACGTCGACCTGGAGTCTGTAAACTGCTTACTGACATCAACACTGTGGTGAAAATACCTTGAAGCAATTCATCATTGAAGTGATTACTGAGTTTTCTACAAAAAACCGAGAAATTTCAGTAAAATAAAAATGAACAATGAGAACTTTAAAAGTCCATGTTTATTTGAGTACTTTATTCCTACAGAAAACTGGTAGTCCATTATTTAATTTAAAAAAAAATGTTCCCTGCTCGTATTGATTGAGGACAAACTGGCAGAATCATCCTAAATTTTTGCCATAACTTAGTAATAGTAACTTAACCTTTCATAAAAACTAATCAAAACTAATTAATTAATGTTTTTATTTGTTTAACTATATTTTCAGACAAAATTCAAACTTCTTCTATGTACATAAAATAAAAACAAACACAAGTAACAAAAGCTACAAATTTTCCACAAGACTGAGATATAATATAACAACAACAAACAAAATTTAATTTATTTTGAAAGATAAACTCCAAGAAATTAAAAGAAAACAAAAAAAAGAAGGAAGAAGCAAACTGATCTCATTTAAGACGAAGAAAAAAAATCATTTAAAAAAAATTATAACCAAAGACAAAGTGTTTTAAAAAAAGAGGAAGGAACTCCACATCGACTGTGATCTTCAGTTTAGAAAAACAAAAAACAAAAAAGCCTTAAAAAATCTGTGGGAGCGTTTATAGGATAAAGTCTCAGCTGTAAAAGGACTACAATTCAATCGAATCAACTAATTAAGGATATTCTTTAAAAAAAAAAAAAAAAAAGACATCCTTATTAATTGAAGGGAAAACCGATATCTTCTTTGAGCGTATAATGTTTAGTAGTCTTGCAAATCTACTATTTGGATCAAACACTAATACGCCTACTTATCCTCAAAGTACTAATAGAACCGAAGGAATCTTAGAGAATCGATCAAGTAATTCCAACGAAGCAACTTCAATTGGACGGATAGATAGTATCAATCAAACTGTAAGTAATCGATCGATTGACGATCACTTAAAACAACATCTAACATCAATCGATAACAACGACGACGACGTCAATAAAAACGAAGAATTCGACGACGACGACGGCTGGCTATTGGTCAATAGAGAAGACGGTAAGTCAATTATTGTAGAATATTTAGTAATTGAACGTTGAAGTAGCTTACTAGGATCTTTTTCAAATGTTTAGACGAGGGGAGTTTACCTCGCACCGACTCCGAAGAGGAGCTGCCATTTGTTGAGATCAAACGTAGTCCAACCTTTCAGCAAAGACCACGTAATACCAATCATCATCATTCCCTTTCAGCATATCATCAAAGAGCATTAGCCCTAAGATTTGACGATGGTGGTGTTACACAATCCCTCTATGTTGTACCATCAACCGCCGATGCTATCGGCGGTCAGCAATTTAGTAATATACCTGCGAACATCACTATGGAAGAATCATGGTTCCTGACACCGCCACCATGTTTCACTTCAACTGGACCCATAAACATGGAGACATCTCCATTTGAGAATCTGCTGATAGAACATCCAAGGTTTGAATTTGAATTGGTCTTGTATTGTTCGTCCCTAAGTGATTTTTATTTGTTTACTTTTTGGAATATAAATAGTATGTCAGTGTATCATAGTATTAGGTCAGCACAAGAGGCTGCCGAAAGTTTTGTTAATCTTGGTCTCGGGGTGGACGAATCTCAAAATGGAGAAAGAGCCGTTGTAGAACAGCCAACAGTAAGGGTAAGTTTTTCTTATAAATACACCTACGAAATTGGTAATTGAAGAGTTTTATTTATTTATTTTTTTAGAACCCATCTGTCCCACATCGCGCTGGAAGCAATCGGCTAGGAGACACACAGAGCAAAATGGAATACCTGGCCCGCACTTCACAGAAGGTAATTTCAACTGTTCAATCTCCGATATTAACTTTTGTTTATCCTTTCGTATTCGCCAAAGCCATGCTCCGTCAGTAATGCCCGGAATCCTACGTGAATTGCACGAGTAAGGATGTTGGTATGCCTTTGGTTGGTATGTCTAATACTGTTGCAAAAGATTCAAAATTTATTACTTAAAGACGATGCTGGTTAAAATTTTTAAGTGTCAGCACTTTTGAATCTTCAGATTTAGCAATACAATTGTTTGTCATAAGTAAAAACTAAGACAATCCCGCCGTTGTAGGTATACTAGACTTACGCTGTTGGACTCATCAACATTTCAAGTTGTTCATTAAATGGCAGCCTATAGCTTGATCTTCGAGGCCAGTGACTGCCGATTTGCTGAACATTTCCAAGCCCATGTTTAAGCCGTGGTTTAGATTTTTTCACCAAAACCACACTTATTAGAGCTCACAAAATGTTTCCATCTAATCCACAAGTTATCTAGAACGATTCCTTATTTGTTGACAGAAATTATATACAAATGTCTTTTATTTTATTTTTTATCTTAAAGTGATTGAAAAACCAGATATTTAGTCTTTTTATCAAATGCTGTGAAAATTTCAACAACCGTTGCAAAACATAGGTTATATATACAAAAATATGGTTTACATAGCCCACTGGCTTCTCTGATCACTAAAAAAAGATACTTTTGTTTGTTAACTTAAATTTACTCGTAGTTGCCACTACAGCACGGGTTGGACTTGAGCTTCGACTGACAAGTCTGTGCATTAAAGTCGTCTGTTTCTTCAGCACACCATCTTTAACGAAGTCTTCCTTTACTTTATTCTCTCGCCGGAATATTGGTGTTCATTCGCTTAACACATCTTGGCCATTTTTTTATTCTTCTCCGAATTTCGTTTATGCAAAAGGGACCGAAAATCGCTGAACGTTTCTTTGAAAACAAACAAAGCGCCAAACATTAGGATTAGGAATGCTAAAAGCCTTACAAAGAGTTTGAAAGAAATCTCGATTGGCAAGAGTGTATTTTTACAGTCAGTGTCATTGTTAAAATTCACGGTGGAGCGCATCTAAAACTTCCATTGTGTCTGCTTGTTTTGGGTAACATTTTCTTTGTTTCACTTCATCTACAACTCAATTAATCCTTGCCTTAATTTCTGCTTAGTTGGCCTCAAGCGCTGTAGTAACAAATCGTTTATTTCTTCCCCCAAAGAGCTATGAGTTTTGCAAAGAAGTATGAATCTGGCGAAGGGCAACGAGTCACCTTTTTACATCAAATGCCCTGTTGTTGTTATCATCTACTTAAATAGACCCCCGCCAAACTATCAAAGCTTTGCCCACTATTGGCTGGTTTTTTTTACTGGTTTTATCGTAAACCTCTTCAGAATGATGCCACCGAATGTTGCACTTATTAAAATACGGTTTTGTTAAAGTCAGGGCCCGCAGAATCACAGTCCGTTTCTAGCTTTATAGAGGTAGGCCTCTTACTGATTTTAAATTTCTGGTTTTCTTCCGGCCTTAAGCCACATTGATAAACTCTTACCAGATTGTTGATATAGGTTTTTAAGCGTTCACATAGCACGGTTGGTAAAATCTTGTATAAGACATTAAAAAGTCTTATATATGTATATATGGTTGGTGCAGTTTATAAGGCTTGCATTTTGGAAATAAGACCAATTGTCTTCATTGGGCATACATTCATGCAAACTTATTTAAAGGATGAGTTGGTGAATACTCCTTACGTTCTCAATCCTCTAAACTAAGTTATTATCTGTTTATCTGCTGTTCATGTTGTTACAAGACCTTCTTATAAATTTCATTTGATTCATTAGCGTGTTCTTTTCACAATTTGGTAGAAATGCCGAATATCATTTTTGCAGAAGCAGATTCCCATGTCCTCGATTGGGCACTTCTCGAGTTTTTCATGTTCCATTTAAAAATCAGCCGTTTCTCCCGTCTCGTTGAACAATGAGTAGTCGTCCTCTTATTGTGCTTTGCCGTCTTGTATGCGCTTATTGACATATTTTATACATCAGGGTCTTGATGTTGGCAATATTTGACTTTCCAGAGGTTGAAAGAGACTCAAATAGGCCAAGCTCTAGAAGTCTCTCGCAATTGTACCCTTTCGATTTCCAATTTATCTACTTTTCTACAAGAATGTAGTGGTCTGAGTCGATATTGGCTCCTCAAATCGTCTGGTCGACCAGATAATAAGAGCTGTGTCTTGAGTGAATCGAAATGAAGGCAATCTGGATACGGTGTTTTAATCAGATCATTAATCTCCCTTTATTGATGTTGATGATGGCATTTCTCTTCGCCGTCGAAAGCTTAAACGCAATTTATTAACTCTTATTTCTAAATGTTAATATTTATGAAAATTAATTTACATTTTCTTAAACTTTTAGAACCATGACAAAAAGGAGCGTCAAACCATCTGTCGCGGAGCTATTAAACGAGCTAACAAAGTTCGTGAGGTTAACTGCAAAGGTAATCGTCAGCGCCGTTCCGACATGCAACACTGCAGAATCATCAGCGGTGCCAACAATAACCGCAAATGCTAAATATATTTAATAATTTCCAAGGTTCACTTGGTCTTATTTTTCATCAATTGACGCTCCACAAAAGCAACAAAAAATAACAAAACAAAATACATGAGGTAAATACGCACCCCAAAACAATAAATTTAAATATAAAAACAAAAAAATCTTTATCTTAAAATATTTTCAATTAAATTTAAGAAACAAATTACAATTAAATGTATAGATAAAGTAGAGTTAAAAAACTTAAAAAAGAAACAAAACAAAAAAAAAATATCTGTGACAAATAAAATGAAAAAAAAAAAAACCTAAATATTAAAAGTCTATTTATTTAATTAGAATTTATTTTCAATTTAATTCAAACAAATTTACTCGTATGTACTTGTGTGTATATTACTGTTAGTTGCCTCATTACAACAAAAAAAAAACAAACAAAAAAAACAATAAAAAATAGACATACTTATATGTATCAACACAAGCTCCTCCTCTCCGTATCCCTATCCTTCACGCCCATAGTCACATTTCACCCAAAAACAAAAATATAAAATCAAACAAAAAACTATTATGTATGTACATTACATTTTCAACAAAAACAAAACGTAAAAAATCATTGTGATACTGTTGCGCGAGAAAGTACGAAAGAACAAGAGAGTTAAAATTAAATTACTACTGAGCGTATGTGTGTTAAAAACAAAAAAAAAAAAAATTAAAAATTATAAAACATAAATAAAAAAATATAAAAATAAATATTTCTTCTCTCTTTTAAATGAAAAAAAAAAATTATATAAAAAACAAAATAACCATATAAACTTCTATATACATACAATAAAATAATTAACTTGTACAGTGTGCTTAATGACGATCAGGAAGTGTTGTGTGTGCATTAAAACAAAAACTAAAAAATGAGAACCATACAATAAATCAAGTTTGGTGAAAAAATAATGAAAGTATAATTTTTTTATTATAGTACATGGGACTAATCGTAAGGGTAAACAGATAAACAATTTTACATAGAGATGATCATAACAATCCCTAACATAATAAATACTTTTTAAGAAAACCTAAAACACAAAGGAGCAATATTTTATAAAACAAACCAAAAACAAATAAACAAACAAAAACAAAAAATGAACTTTTAAATAAAATTTCTTTACATCGTCCTAGAATTTAAAGAAGCAAATCATCTAGTATATTTTTGGTGCAAGTTTTTTAGAAAAGAAATAAAAATTAAAAATTTACTAAAAAAAAAATTCTAAAGCACATTTAACATTATCCTGAAAATCTAATTAATAATATTATTTTAACAAAACAAATGGCATTATGTAATTTAATTAATAAAAAAACAAAAACACAACAGTTTCTATTTCGTTTGAAAAACGTTTCTATTTAATTGTATTTTATTTTATTCTATTAAGAATTGTTTAAGAATTGTTTAAATTTTTAATAAGTTTGGTTAAAAACAAAAATAATTGGAAGCTTTTCTAATCACAAATTAAAATATAAGTATGATACGTAGAGTTACTTATAACAATTTGAATTTCACTATAAATAAAATTATCTAAGTAAATCATGTGTTCAATATAAAAACAAAAAAGGAAAACTCGTTCATTACAACAATATTACATTTAATTAGAAAAACAATTATTAAATCTATTCAAATAATAAAAAACAAAAAAACAACAGGAATACTGCCCGATGGGTGTCTCTGACAAAATATTAAATTTTAATAGACCACTATTTATAAATTTGCAATTTAAAAGAAAATAAATATAAAAAAACTTAGTTATAAAAATAAAAATAAATCAAAACAAAACAAAGTGCTTCTTTCTGTGACATAAAAAGTAATAATTTAACAAAGATAGTGATTTCTTTGCACATTATTTTGAAATTTTAAATAACAACAAGAAAAACAATATAATTACTCGTATGTAGTTGATTCACATGATGCTGGTAAAATAAATACATAAATAAAACAACCGGTAACAAAAATAAAATGAAATTATTTAACATTTTATTGTACTATTATCTAAAATTAGAAATTAAGTTATGAAACAATTAATTCAGTTAAATAGTAAGTTTAAATGGTTAATTTAAATTAAATATACAAAATGAAAAATGAGAAAAAAAAAAACAAAAACAATTAATGCGAAAATTGTAACAAAAACAAACACAAAAACCTGTTAATGAGTGACAACAAAAATGCAACAAAATGAAATAAAATATAATAGATAAATGTAAAAAAAATGATGACGAAAAATAATGAACAAGTTGAAATGGAAATAATTAATTGAACGAAATTTGTTGGGCTTTCATTTTTATTTTTTCTTATTCTTATTTCCAGTGTTGCTCACTTGACCTTTTCTACTAGGCACGAATTAAGGTGGGCCAGTTTGAGAAATCTACACATTTTTGACCCATTTTGACAATTTAAAACTGTTCGCTTGTTCTCAATAATATTTGAAATTTTTCATTCGTTTAGGCTGCTTAACAAATCGTAGAATCGAAATAGATACGAGGGCGGGTCAATAAGTCCGTGACTTTTTGAATTTCTGACCTCTTTACTGAAACAGCAACACTGCTCCTGTCAAAAGGCATCTGTCAGTTGACTCCTGTCAAATTTAAACTTGCTGCGTCAGTTAGTTTGTGTTTGACAGCTATTTTTATCAGACTACTCACTAATTTGAGGAGAAAATGGAAAAAAGTGAATTTCGTGTGCTTATTAAGCATTATTTCTTGCGAAAAAAAACCATTACCGAGACCAAGGCTAAGCTTGATAAATACTATGGGGACTCTGCACCATCGATTTCAATGGTAAAAAAGTGGTTTACTGAATTTTGTTGTGGCCGTACAAGCACTGAAGATGCCGAACGTCCTGGACGCCCAGTTGAGGTCTCTACACCCGAAACAATCGAAAAAATTCACGATATGGTGTTGGCCGACCGAAGATTAAAAGTGCGAGAGATTGTGGAAGCCGTAGGGATCTCGCATGGCTCAGTGGTTTGAATTTTGAATGATCACTTGGGCATGAGAAAGCTTTCCGCAAGATGGGTGCCGCGTTTGCTCACAGTCGACCACAAACACATGTGCAGTTGCCATGGCAAAAATCCATGAATTGAAGTCATCTCGCAAACAAAGGCCTATTTTGAGGACCTCGACAAATCATTTTTTTTGGAAGGGATAAAAAAATTGGAGAAGCGTTGGACAAAGTGTATAGAGCTCAAGGGAGACTACGTTGAAAAATAAAATTATTTTTTTATCAAAAAATCTGTGTTTTAATCCAAAAGTCACGGACTTATTGACCCGCCCTCGTACATTATTGCCCAATTTACATTCAAAGTAGAAAGACTTTATATCTTTTTATATTAGATTCGCTGTTAACACCTCGGCCGTTTTGGAAAACGTCATCTGCATCAAATTGCAAAATGTTCATTAACGCAAGCTGCGAAAGTCATTTGTTCAAAAACGACATTATAAATCACACTGCATTTGTAGCATGTTCGATAATGCAGTACTTGCAGGGCAATTGTTCATAAACATAAAAAAAAAAACACTGTGGCGCTGGCAGCCCGGTATGGGCCATGGCCTTGCTTCTACATAAACATCATATGCGCTGCAAAAAAAGCAGTCAGAAATTTAAGCTGCACAATAACATGAATTCTAAAATCACTGAATTGGATTACCCAGAGGAATCTTATGAATAGAACAGCACATACATAAAATCTTATTCTTCTTCTTCTTCTTATCCTTTTATTAACCCTTTCCTCGTTATACGAACTTATGCGTAACGAGTTTCCCATTTCTACTGCATCGCTGCTGCTCCGCTTATGGGGTTGGCTAATGTCGCAGACCGCAGAACGCGTCTACATAATGCTCGGTCCTGGATCACTTCAGTGGTAAGCCCCCAGCCTTGTTGCGCATTTGCCATCTGAGAAATCCAGGAATTCTTTCTCCGACCTCGTTTTCTTACAGTTGGAGTGACCGTAGTTGATAATGCCTTTTTAACCGGATTTTCCGCAGATCTTCTTTGAACGTGGCAATACCAACTTATTCTATTCGCCTCAAGCTGTTCGGTTACCGAATTCTTTATATGTAGACTTCCTCTTATACGCGTAGATCTAATGCAATCGCGTTTAGTGACTCCACTAGACATCCTTAACATTTTCATTTCTGCTGCCGTCATTTTGTTTTTAAACGCTTCGTACATTGTCCAGCACTGTGAACCGTATATAAGAGCTGGTCTAACAACCGTGGTGTAGAGTTTCCCCTTTAATTTAAGTGGAAATTTTCGGTCGCAAAAGATTCCCGAATTTTCCCGCCATTTCATCCATCCCACACTCACTCTGTGGTTTACGTCGTTGTCACATTTCGCTTCCATGTTAACGATTGATCCTAAGTACTTAAAGATAGTGCTTTTTGGAAGAACTATTCCGTCTCACATTATATCCGGAACAGGTCGCAACGGATGCGCAAATGGGCACGTCAAATGCTCCGTCTTTGAACGACTTATTTTAAACCCGTTTCTCTCTAGCGCATTTCTCCATGAATCTAAGGCGTTCTGTAAATCTTCGACGTTATCGCTAAGTGTAACTGCGTCGTCAGCGAAGAGAATTTGTGTTACATTTGCTTCGCGCATGCACTCTTTTAAAAGATAGTCGAATACTACGTTAAAGAGGAAAGGGCTAAGTACGCTTCCTTGATGCACTCCGACATTAACTGGAAATTCTCTCGTTAGTCCAGCAGAGCTTTTAACCGCAGTTTTCACGTTTCCGTACATGTCTTGTATTATTCTAACATACGTTTCCGGTACGTTTTGAGACCTCAGCGCGGCCCATATGAGATCCCTAGGCACTCGATCGAATGCTTTCTCGAGGTCGATAAATACCATGTGTAAATCCTTAGACGAATCTCGGTGCTTTTCCATTATTTTTCCATTCGTAGGCTTTGGATAGCGTCCACCGTCGATCTTCCTTCAACAAATCCACACTGGCTATTATCGAGCTTTATTATTTGCCGAAGACGTTCGTTTAAGACTCTTTCGACGATTTTCATTGTGTGTGACATAAGCTTGATTGAACGGTAGTTGTTGCATTCTCGAGTGTCGCCTTTTCCTTTGTATAATGGAACCAAGAAGCTACTTCTCCATTGATTCGGCATAGGTTGTCCACATTTTAATTTATTTAAAAGTTTCGATAGCCAAACGCTGCCGATCCCCTCCATCTTCGACCAAAACTCTGATGGAATGCTGTCTGGTCCCGCCGCTTTCCCCCGCTTCATTTTTCCAATTGCTATACTTATTTCTTCGATTGAAAAGTCCGAAACTTCCTCCTCGAATAGACCATCTGTCGGCACGATATCACGTGGAAACTGTTTGTTAAGCAACTCCTTGCAGTATTCAAGCCACCGGTCACAAATTTCCTTTTCATTTGTTAATAAGCGACCGTCTGCGTTTTTGATGTATTTCGGCGAGGTTATTTCCATTCAATTTTTTCTCCTCTGTGCAGCGAGCTTAAAAATATTTGGCATTTTAGTACTGTACGACGTTTGAACTTCTTGGATAGCTTGTCTTCTATCCGCCGATAGTGAGGATATTTGTTCCAACTCCTGGTACAAGTTTTCCGCTTCTGCCGCTCGAGTTGGAGCCAGGACTTTCTTTGCGATCTTTTTAAGACGCTCGTATTCAAGAGCCAGTCGAGCTTTTTCGATATCGTCGCTCCGATCGCATTTTGTCCACGCTTGGAATGCACTCTTCTTGTCGGCCACAGCTCGTTTGGTTTCGTCATTCCACCACCATGTTTCTTTGCCGACGTAATGGTATTTCGATATAGTCCCCAGATGGGACTTTGCGTTATGCATTCCTCGTGCATGCTGTTCCACATTTCTTGCGGGCTAAGTGAGTCTGCTATACCATTTATATTGTGAAGTACTTCTTTAGCCAGTGCGATAAATCTTGCGCTTCGTTCCTTCGATAGATTATACCACCGGATTTTTGGCTTTCCAAACGATGCCTGTGTTTTCTTTCTTTTAACTAAATATTATTTTTCTTGAACTGCATCACCTAACCCTGGTGATATACATTTTGCTTTGTTTAAAAACGTCAAATGCGTTTGCAAGAAGAAAATCACGCAGATGACAAGGATCAACGATAGCAAAAAACATTTGCAGTTTGATGTTCGCAACCCTTAAGATCAAACTGACGACCATGTGACGTTTTCGAAAACAGCCTTTTATTTTCAGATCGGACTGGTATCAAAAGTCATTCGAAATCGATTAATTGGTATTCTGTTTTTCTATTTATCTCGATACCTTTCGAAAACGTTTTTTTCGGAATACGGGCAATTTTCGAACGAAACGAAACAAATCTCACTTTTTTCTCGAAAGAACAATTTTCTGGGTTATTTCAACGATGAATAGGTTAGATCCATCCTAAATGTGAGTTGAAGCTTTTCCCATATTGTCAAATATCGGTCCAAAGTAATACAGTTATTAGCTTTGTTCAGTGAGGAAAAACTAGAACAGATCCGCACAAATTTGTGAAAAACGTCGAATCAAATGAGAACAGAAAAGTACAGCCCATATGGGAGTTGTCAAAAGTTAATCCATTTGTAATTTAAAATTTTACTTGATTTACTTGATAACCGCCAACAAATAATACAATTTAAAATCACAGCTGATTTTGACACTTATCACAATTGTATTCTACTTCGAGAGTAGGTGCAAGATTTTCTGTTCCGAACAGTTTTGAGTGAGGTCACTACACAAAGCTATTGTTTTTATTTTGTAATTTATTCCATGAATTCACTCGATAGTGAACATTTTTTATTCGAATCTCAGAATACGAAAAGTTCATTCCAGAAAAACTTTTGATTCGACCGAATCGTTCATTTGAACAATACTCAAAAAAATTGTGTATAAAACTTCTCTATTCCTCGTTAATACAATCACCCCAATTATGAAATTCATATTTTGGAGTCGCATACGACTATTCTCGTATATCGTGATTATGAAAATCGCTTTACGTCATTTAGTCATAGTATGTGGTAGGCATAATTCAAATTTTGACATTTGATTCAAATGCTCAACCTATCGCATCCCATCGCATATCAGTCGCTTTATTTTTCCCCTATTATGAAATTCATCGCACGTCGTATTTTCATTGTTTTATTGTCGCTTGGCATTTTGAGTACGACTATCTATTCTGAGCAGTTCGAAATTTTTTTTGTTGGCAATGGAAGGCAAACAAATGTAAGAACATCTTTAAATCAATTTAAAGGAAATTTACTAACAGAAACCAGCTGAAAGCACTTGTTTCTGCTATGGAACAAAATGTAGAAATGGCAAGAGGGCATGGGAAACGGGGTCTGTATAAACAAGACTCAAAAATGTTTTGGAGTGTTTTGGCCGAGAAACTTCATAGCATAGGGCCTCAAACTCGTGATGGTGCAGGCTGGTTAAAGGTTAAATTGTGTTTTTTCTTTTTTTTTCTGAAAAAATTTTCATTTGATTTTGATCAAACAGGTTTGGAATGACCAAAAATATTTAGTAAAAAAAAAACTACTAAGTGACACTGGAGGTGGTACAAATAAAACAATTATACTCAGTCAGTTGGAGGAATGCATTGCGGAAACACTTTAGCTGCAGCATGTGGTTAGTCCTACTGGTCCAACATTCGGACTATCAAAAATGTTAGACCCAGAAACTGAAGAGGTACACAATAGCAATAAAGAGGCGGTTATCAATAAGGAAATCAATAAGGAAAATTTTAATGAGCCGGGTCCATCTTTTTCAAATCAAACAAGGAAAAGAAGGGTAAATAAAGAAAATGACGAGAGAATGCTCCTTTTAAAGGAACAGAACAAAATCCAAGGAGAAATTCTAAAAGAACAGAAGGACACGAACAGATATTTGAGAAAAATTTCAAAGACTGAGGAGGAAAAATTAAATATGTTCAAGGAGGAGTTTGCAGAATGCGTTTTTCAAATGCGTTTATATCTCAGTTTAAAGTTGAATGAAAGTAGATTTTGAAAAACGAAACAGCTTTATAAAACAAGGAATTAAAAATTTAATAACATGATTAAATATATGTGAAAAAAAAACTGCCTACCGTGAATCCTCTAAATTCATTGGATCACTTTTGTCTCGGATCGACCGGCAAATCAAAATCAACTTTCGGTCTGCAATGTCGTCCTCAATAATAAACAATTCAATTGAGTTCATTTTTTACATTAAATCTTTTAAAATTGCTAGTAGGAAGGCGAAACGAAAATTCAAACCTACTGAGAAGAAAACTAAATTTCGTTTGTTCCGTTTTGACATTTCAAGCTGCGTTGATATGCATTGATTTTGAATGGAGTCGTATAGACGACATACTACTTTCATAATATGCTTTTACGATACGATACGACACGAATACTACTTCAAAATTCAATTTCATAATTGAGGTGAATGGGACGATTACATATACGAGGGCGGGTCAATAAGTCCGTGACTTTTGGATTAAAACACAGATTTTTTGATAAAAAAATTATTTTATTTTTCAACGTAGTCTCCCTTGAGCTCTATACACTTTGTCCAACGCTTCTCCAATTTTTTTATCCCTTCCAAGAAAAATGATTTGTCGAGGTCCTCAAAATAGGCCTTTGTTTGCGAGATGACTTCATCATTGGAGTCAAATCTTTTTCCACCAAGCCATTTCTTCAGGTTTGGGAAGAAGAAGTAGTCGCTCGGAGCCAGATCTGGAGAATAGGGTGGATGAGGGAGCAATTCATAGCCCAATTCATGGATTTTTGCCATGGCAACTGCACATGTGTGCACCCTTGCATTGTCTTGGTGGAAAAGAACTTTTTTCTTGGCCAAATGAGGTCGTTTTTTTTTTCAAATCGTCATTGAATCGGTCCAATAAGTTGGCATAATATTCCCCATTGATTGTTCTTCCCTTTTGAAGGTAGTCAATGTGGATTATCCCGCGTGCATCCCAAAAAACAGTCGCCATAACTTTATTGGCTGACAAACCCACCTTGGCCTTCTTTGGCGCCGATTCACCCTTAGAAACCCACTGTTTTGACTGTGTGTTGTGATGGATCCATGTTTCGTCCACGGTTACAAAACGGCGCAAAAACTCCTCCATATTGCGATTAAACAACGCTAAACCTTTGTGAAGTTGTTACACGATTGCGTTTGTGGTCGACTGTGAGCAAACGCGGCACCCATCTTGCGGAAAGCTTTCTCATGCCCAAGTGATCATTCAAAAGTCAAACCACTGAGCCATGCGAGATCCCTACGGCTTCCACAATCTCTCGCACTTTCAATCTTCGGTCGGCCAACACCATATCGTGAATTTTTTCGATTGTTTCGGGTGTAGAGACCTCAACTGGGCGTCCAGGACGTTCGGCATCTTCAGTGCTTGTACGGCCACAACGAAATTCAGTAAACCACTTTTTACCATTGAAATCGATGGTGCAGAGTCCCCATAGTATTTATCAAGCTTAGCCTTGGTCTCGGTAATGGTTTTTTTTCGCAAGAAATAATGCTTAATAAGCACACGAAATTCACTTTTTTCCATTTTCTCCTCAAATTAGTGAGTAGTCTGATAAAAATAGCTGTCAAACACAAACTAACTGACGCAGCAAGTTTAAATTTTGACAGGAGTCAACTGACAGATGCCTGTTGACAGGAGCAGTGTTGCTGTTTCAGTAAAGAGGTCAGAAATTCAAAAAGTCACGGACTTATTGAGCCGCCCTCGTATCTGCACCTCGAAGCGGATAAGTGCTTATTCATCTGGATTTTATAATTTTCAAGCCCTTGTCCCATAGAATAATTTTTTTTTAGCTTTTTCTTTGGACTCGCAACAAAAAAGATAATTCTACGACTGGTTTCTGCGCGTATGTCGATTCATCATCAATCGTGTGCGGCCTGTTTTGATAAAAAGGGCGAAGTCTTGTAAATTTTGTTTCAGCTTCAAGTGGTAAGCAGTCATTTCAAAATCAAATCGTCGAACTACGCCAGCGCCATCTTACAATCAGTAGGCAGAAGTGCATTAAAAAAAAACAATTTTACATCAAAGTCCCAAACCTTTCAAAGCGTTTTTAAAGTAAAGGGTTATAAAGTTTTATTGATTAATAAAGTAAGGTCTATGGCAATTGTGAATAAAACAAAACATTGTTCATGTGACCACCACAGCTTCTGATGCAAGCAACCATTCAATGGTAACATTTATCGATGACTTATTGAAGAATAAGTGTACAATGGCCACAATTTCAGTTTGAATGTTATGTTTGAGATCCTGAATTGCCGCTGGGTCATTAACATAGACCTTGGTGTTTAAATAACCCTACAGGAAGAAGTCTTAAGGTGTCAAATCGCACGACCTTAAAGGCCTAATGTTTGAAAAAGTAGGGGCCAATGATGCCGACAAACTCATAATCCGCACCATGAAGTCCGGATTTTCTGATCTCCCGGAACGGCAATTTTGTTAATTTTCGTACCGATTCATCTAAAACTGGGTTCCATTGGAACTGATCAAATTCGATGACAAATTGTCGATAGTTTGACCTTCGGATGGTTGCTTGCGACAGAAGCTGTGATGGTCACATGAACGATTTTATAATTGCTTGGACCGAACTTTATTTATCACTATAATTCTACATTGATTTCATAATATATAGTATCTCTGTTTTTAATAAAAACTTCCACAAAAGCTGTTGGCTCACGCTTTACAATAAAATGAAAGTTACTAACAAGTCGTTTAAGTTAAGCTTCACGATAAAAAATTAAATTCAAAACGACTCGAAACAATTTGGAAAACAAATTATGACATCGATTCCGAAATCGGTAGCATTTTTCTGGTTGTTTCAAATTACGTGACATTCAGAAGCACACATAATACAGAACGATTTTATTCGCGATGACAGACAATTTTCACCTAATTTCATCTGTTTTTGACAAACGATGTTATGATTACATTCTTTGGGGATGCTTTCCTCTTACAATTTTTTAGAGATAATCTGGTTTATGTTACCAACCAGGTCATCGTAATTTTTTTTTAATCGTCTGCTGCAGCTTTGATATTGTCCTCTATCTCAAATGGTATTTTGATCACCTTTTTCGTTATAAAATCTGCAGTAGTCATTCCATATTCACAGCATCTGCATAAGAGACTATGACTTTACTACTAGTTGTCCATGATCATCCTTGAAGGCTTCCATTCTGTAGCCCTAAAATGTTCGTTTTATTCCACTTCTAGTGAACTTATCTTTTATCATGAGCACAAATCACAGTTACCAACCTTCAAATGGTACGAAATGACCATGTCATCGAGATAATGGCTGAGTTCAGAAAAGCAAACCAGTTTGCAGTAAATATGCCGTAACAGTTTTGGTAAACTTACTGCATTGTTGCAGCAACCATGCAGTGGTGAAATCGTCATTCATAAATGTATGAACGTATGAAGTGACAAATGAGGTTAGAATGTGTTTCTAACTGATTTCAAAACAATTGACTTTAAACTTTCAAAATACGGACTTACGTGCATTTCTCGCAACAAGAATTGCAAAAATGCGAAAAAGGAGAAGAATATTGCTAGCAATAGCAATTGGAAAAAGGTGCAAAGAAGTATTCCGAAAAGTATTTTCTTCATACTACTCGTATTAACGAATACGATATTTTCGAAGTTATTTTCGCGATAGCGCGATGGTTAACTCATTGGACTATCACGCAGAGGGTCCGTGGTTCAATCCTCGGCATCGCAAACAATTTTTCGAATCGTCATCACCCTTTCGGCGGGCAATGGCAATCTCCCGAAAGTAAAACTGCCAATGAAAAAGCTTCTAAGGAGTGCCGTTCGGATTCGGCGATAAGCCGTAGGCCCCGCTCAGATGTGACAAAAATGACAACATGAGCAACACAAATGAGTGTCAAGAAGCAAGTGCTTTTTTTTCTTTTTTTTTCGCATGAAAAGATACACATTTAGGTCGGCAACTTTCTACAACAATATGAAATCTGTTGCAAACTTGCAAAACATTGATTGCAACCGTCAATTGACTTTTATGAATGCAACTGTTGCCAAACTTTTGCGTAGATAATACAGCTTTTATGCAATTATGTACGCAACGTTTGCAAAGTGCAAGTTTTTTGATCAGCCATTGATGTTTTATGGATGCACCTTTTGATTTTTTTAAAACCAAAGAAAAAACAGCCTTTCATATGTTGATAAAACACTGTGTTTGGAGGGGAAATTCGAGAATGTCTTGAAATGATTTGTCGCTTGTTTGCTGAATTCAAACTCGGTTGTACAAATACCAGTGGTAATAAACGCTATGGTCAGCCAAATGTCACTGCAACGGAGGGAAACTTCGAAAAACTCCCAAAATTGGTTTTGAACAACCATAAATTAAAACTGCATGTCAAAACAAAACATGTACAGAAAGAAGCTTGTACTAGGGGACGGAAATGTCATTACCCTATCGGAAGATGCTATAGTTTTTGCAAATGGCGGCAAATGTTAATTCTATTTTGACATTTGTGAAGTAAGCAGATACAAAACACACGTCAACAAGACGTGAATCGCTATACTCCTAAAGAACGCTGCATAATTGTTATGATTTATTGCCGAATAATTCGTTGGTGGTGTTGGCTGTTTGCCTGATTTTACCGTTCCAGACTTCTTTTGTGGGGTTTTTAGAAGTCACGATTTTATGTCAACAAGCCTCAGACTCTTGAAGTCCTCGGTGAGAATATCCGTCAAGAATGCGAGGTTCTATCGCCAGAAGTTTTGGCAAAAGTGATGGAAAATGCCATAAATCGGGCCCGAATAGTAATCAATTCTGGCCGCGGGCACTAAGCCGATATAATTTTCTCGACTTAATGGAAAAGATATTCAAGACATCAAATAAACATAATTCAAAAGCAAAACCCACGTTTTTCATTTATAAAATGTATTACAGCCAAACTAATGTATTACAACTTTTACGCCACCTTTTAGAGATGAAGAAGGAAACGTCGGAGCAGAATTACAATCTGTGCTGAGATTATGGAAGAACTATTTCTGCAGATTATATAGCCAAAACTTGAATCGATATGACCAAAATAAAGTGAGCGTAGTAATTTTTAAGGAAAGCAGCTCATCCGGATTTGAAAACCCCAAAGCTGCTGTAAATGACCTTGTAAATAGTATACACCAAATTATTTCTTGAATACGGTCAGAAAAGTGTAAATCTGATGAATGGAATCTCAGTATCGTTTTCCCGGTCCACAAAAATGTCCACAAATCTTTACACTCTGGCAGATTCCTGAGAAAAACTTCAAGAAGACCAAATCGATCGTCAACAACTTTCATTGAATTTAAGGTCGCATATGACAGCATTTACAGAGATGAACTTAATATAGGCTTTTCTTGTTTTGGCATCCGTTCCAAACTCGTTAGTCTGTGCAGAATGACGATGGTGAACGTCGGTAATAAATTAACTGAGACCTATGATATCAAAAATGATTTCAAATAAGGTGCTGCGTTGTCAAATGACTTCTTTAACATCATACAGTACTTGAACGAATTGTGAGGAACCCAACACAGTGGGTACGTTCGTTAGTATGCGTTTAGCGAGGGCAAAACTAAGTACATATATACTGTCAACAAGAAGGGACATACGACATCGATGAATTAAACAGAACTACAAGAGTAGTTACTACTACAGTAACAAAAGACTTTGTCTACCTTGGATTTGCTATAAATTCTGCAAACAGCATCTCATCAGCAGTAAAACGTAGAGTTACTCTTGTCAATCGCTGTTTCTCTGGGTTAAAAAATTAGTTCAATAGTAACTAAGGGACTCCTTATAAAACTTTGATCATCCCAGTCCTACTTTATGGCACTATCGAAACAGGATAAACATATCCTCGGCCGTTTCGAGCAAAAATTCTTCGTTTGAGTTGAGCGGTTTTGGGGAATAAGATTCAAGGACGAACTACATATACACATTGTACAACGACATTGACGTAATTAGAAAACTGCTTATCAATCCCCTGATTTTGCTAGTACATGTACTCGAAGATCGAATGGACTCCAATGCTCCGGCCCGTAGAGTCTTCGAATCAAAGAAATGGAAAGCAATCCGAGTCCGATTCATATAGCATTCGAGCCAGGGAATTCGTCCCGTTGCAAGAAATGGTTAATGGAAAAATTTAAAATACAAAAAAAAAGTTGTATTTTAGTTATAAGAAGTATCGATGATACACATATTCAACACCAGCAACCCATTCTAAACGAGTATATGTTCGTAAATAAAATCTGCCATGATAAATTTTTGTTTATTGTTTATTTTGTTACAATTTGTCCTGAAAGAAGTATTTTCTTTTAATTATAATAATTTTTATTATTTATTATTAATTACACTCACATTTTGTTGATATTCTGCGACCGATACACATTCCGTTTGCTGCAAACCAATCGAATCAGAGTAAGATTGAGGTACTCGTTCACGTAAGACATAATACCAAACTACGTTATCGACTATACGTTCACGTATGCGGTAATGCCAAATACACTCTTTTCAATCACGAGTTGCGAGTTCGCGGATGAGATGATTCGACTCCTGGACACAGTTAGCTGAAAACCGGGCTAACTGGAGAGGCTTGGTAGTTGAGGCCCATGTTCATCTGTACAACTGTAGCGCCACCGAAGTAAGTAAGTAAGTAAGTAGGAATAGTTGTTTCTATTTCTTGTATCGCTTTTGACTTTGTGTCTCATGATTTGTTGATTGTTCTCCATTCTTCGGTATCATCGTGTTATTCGGTCCGTCCAAGGGAATCCATTATTAAGTAACCAGGTAATTTTTCTTTTTATTGAATGCAAATTATGAAGTTCCTCGTTTATAGAGATCTCCAGTCATCCTCCATATTTTAGTTTATTTATCTATGCTCCACTTTTCTGATTTCCGATTACTTTTACCATTGTAGGTGCACTAGCTACCGCTTTTATTGAAACGTTATTGCAGGGCTTATACGAGTAGTCTAATTCAGGCCGCACTTTATTCGTTTCGCCAATTTCCTTATACTTTGTTGTTTCACCATCACGAGTACAAATTTAGCAATTCTTTTACAATTGTCTCCGAAGGTGCTTCGAATATCTAGGGCCTCTTCCTTGTTTTAACTATGACAGATTAATTTCTCGGCTGATGTTTTCTGTTTTAATTGGGTTTTCTCACTTATTCACGAATATTTGTACTATCCCAGCGTTCCTAAACAATTTTCAACTCACCATCATTTTTGTATATTTTCTGCTAAATTTCTATTCGCAATTAACAATATTCGCATTCAAATTTCAGTTCCGCAGCGCATTCATATGCATCGAGCAGTGAAATTTCCTTATTCGAGATCTATATGAAAGCTTATCAAAAACGCACTATTTGCATTGCTTAGACGGTACCAAATATTACAAGTTTCCTATTCAATTGCCAGTTTATTTTTATTATTGCCATTAGTCGGTCTCTCACGTAGCTCGTAGGCAAGTAAAGAGCTATTAAAATGATGGCAACTTCTTTCCGTTTCGTACATGGTAAACTATGTTTCGACATTTCGCATTTTGGAACCTTAAACTCATATTGCTCGTATACCGATTTAACGTTGCCGTACCAGGTTTTCTAGTTCAAAATTCTTTCCTGCCATTGTACCCAGTTATTAGCGTTATATATTTCTTGCTGCTGGTTGCTGGCTCCCGAGTACCGTCAACTTTTGTGGGAAAAAAAGTGCGCGGCGGTGCAATTGAAATGGACAAACGCTTATTAATTTAAGGCGGACAATATAAATTTTGTTAAAATAAGAAACTGAATTGAAGTGAAGTAACATTGAGGATTTCTTCTCCGTCTTCAAAGTCACAATATTTCCGCACTATGACAAGATAAGGAAACATCTTTCAGGTCAGTTTTAGAACAAACTATTTCCTTTCCGCCTTATTACTATTATTATTATTATTATTATCACTGAAGATAGTTTATTTTCAAAGGTTCTTCTTGAACTCGTATCTTATCTGCAAATCCACACGTTTCCAGTTCAGATTGCAGATCAATTAACTCATTTTCATATTAAAGAAAGAAAAAAATATTCCTAGAACTTGAATAGCAATGATATTATCTTTTTATAAAATAAAGAAAACCCAAATTTATTGCGCGTCAGAGAGTAACTGATTATATTTTTTGACAAAAAAAAAAACGTAATCTACTGGATAAACGCACTATCGAAAAGAAGATCCCCGCAAGAGGGCTATAAAAGCTGAAAGATATTCCAAATGGACATTATTTAATCGCTTGCAAACATGAAGTCGGTAATAGTTTTCTCATTATTGGTTGCTTGTGCTACAGCTGGCACCGTACCAGCTCATCCAGGACTTAAGATTGTTCCATTTTCGGAGCTTAACAACCGTATTACAAATGGAGATGTTGCCGCCAAGGGTCAGTTCCCATATCAAGCCGGTTTACAATTGAAAATCGGTGAAAGCGGTGCCTGGTGTGGTGGTACCTTGATCTCGGACCGTTGGGTTGTTACTGCTGCTCATTGTACCGTCGATGCTGATGCTGTTACCGTCTACTTGGGTGCAACCAACATTAATAACTATAATGAAGTAGGACAACAACGAATTTTTGTTTCAAAAAGTGGTATTATCACTAATGCCGACTATGATGCTTCAGCTATTTCCAACGATATTGCTTTAATTCAATTGCCAGCTCCAATTCAATTTAACGGTAAGTTGAGAAATACAAAAACAAAATATATTCGTAGACATGTTTTCACCGAAAGAAATTGTTGATGCTTTTTAGAATACATTCAGCCAGCTAAGTTGCCAAAGAGAAGCAGCTCATACGCAACCTATGAAGGTGATGATGCTATCGCATCCGGATGGGGCAAGGACAGCGATGGTATGTTTTACAAAAAAAGGAAAACTTTTCGAAGGGCTAACAGTTGTTTTGTTTTTTTTTTTTTAGCTTCTACCACTGTTTCAGAAGTATTGAGGTACATCGATACCACCATCCTTAAAAACTCATCATGCAACTTGCGCTTCTTTGGAATGGTTAAGGCTAGCAACATTTGCATTGACGGAAAAGACGGACGTTCAACTTGCAATGGTGATTCTGGTGGTCCATTGGTGTATAAGGATCAAGGAGAAAACTTGCTGATCGGTATCACTTCCTTCGGTATTGCTTTGGGTTGTGAGAAGGGTTGGCCAGGTGTATTCACTCGTGTTACCTCTTACTTGGACTGGATCGACGCAACTACCAAACTTAACTTGTAAATTTATTTTTTTTTGTTCACTGAAATAAAAATGGGCTTTTATGTAAAAATGTTTTAATGAAATTTGAACGACAAACTTCTTTACCAGTTACAAATCAGTTCATCATTTGGTTCGCAGTAATAATACTGGTTTGCAGATATATTTGATAAAACAATCATGTTTTTGTCTCTCTTGCATCAGCAATATTTTCTTAGAAGCCTGGAAGTGGTGGTCAGAGCTGTTCCCCACCAACTGACTATCTTCTCAATAAACAGTAAACAGAAGTCGCACTCTGTGCGTTTTAGGACATAAAGGGTGCTTTTGATAATAATGGATATGCCTCCATATGACTCCATATCACAACCTTTGCTCCATACAAAGATCGATCAAACGATGCCAGAAAGCCGGGTTATCACTTCTACATCAGGACCGATTTCGGCATCTGTATCATCCGTAAGGTGCTATCTGGAGGGAGACGTATACTCCCCTCTCTTGTAGTCATTGGTCATTGACGACCTGATCAATGAAATAAGGAACCCAGGCTACAATACAAATGGTTATACTGATAGCCTAGTAATTATCATTAGGGGCAGAGAAACAAATGAAGTAACTGGCAGGATGCCCTTAAAATAGTCTAAACAGGACTATCATAGTTCCCTTCACTCGAAGAAGGAACCTAGGTTTAGTTTCACTTAACGAAACAATCGTTGAATACTCTGACAAGTTCAAATATCTATGAGTAGTCCCTGATAAAGGTCAGAGTTATTCCTACTTCTAGAGAGAGAGTAACCTCAAGTTAGAGGAATTCATGATAGGTCTAATCTGTTCGCGGTAATAAGGGCACATAGTCTCATCCATGTCTTCTATGGATGTCTGTCTGTGGATTTGCTGACTGCGCTGTACCTACTAACTCTGCGGAAATGATTACATGCAATGGAATATGTGGAAAGAAATTCCATCCTATATGCATTGGTTTGAGCAGAAATGCTAAAACTGATCTTGACGAGTATAAGCGCATATTCTGCTTCTTTTGTGTAGAGTGCCGGACCATATCCCTGGCACATATAATGCTGGCTACAAAATGTAATAACCAGCAACTAACTGGACCTGCAGACTCTATTGCAGAGCCAATATGCGAAGTACAATATATACGAAAAAATGTAACCAAACTCATTTCCGCGAACTGTGACACTTTAAACTGCTCAATCGATAACAGCGCAACCTCCATAAAATCAGCTGTTCAATCTCTACACTCAAAAATCACCAAATTAGGCGATTTTGATAGGTGCCACTGCTCAAACGTAACCAGCGATTCAGTCAACTTCAATTCAGTTGGGAAAAATTATGTCGTCGACTGACCAATCCACTTTGTTACAACTCAAGCATGCTGAACATACTGAAAATATCGGATCCATTCAACATGGCATCAATTATTTTAGTCAGGAAGTTGCATCCACCAGACCAACCACAATGCATATATTGGAGGAATTAAAGCACATCTCTAGAAAGCTGGATACACCACCATCTGTAGGGAGCCCATGTAACAAATCCTTACCCGACGAATTGTATCCATTACTCTCAACCAGTTTAGACCCAACTTATCCAACAGCCGCTACCACCGAAGCATCCATTCAACTCACTGAGAACAATGCAACTTTGATCGCCGATCCCGTCCCAAGACCATTACCAATAATAAGGGCTTTTGGGACATCCTGGGCCCTCCCTGAAGCTCGTCATGGATCTCTTCAGGAAAAAATTTGGTTTACAGAATGTCAAATGTAAACTAGTTGGCAAAGCTAAGAGCAAATACGGTGAGTGTTTCGAAATACGTATACCCACAAAGTACGATTGGATGTTCAAATCATCGGACGGCATACCCATCTTGGAAAAGATGGTCATCACCCAACGGAAGGATAAGGTAGTAAATAAGCTTAATAATAAAGGAAAAGCTAGCACCCACAACTCTGTCCTATCCCACCACCATCCCGATCCAAATTGGTCACTCAAATCCCAAATCTTTCCAAGATTTTCTTCACAACTTCCCCCTTTTAATCCATTTACAAAGAACACCAGAGTCTCGACACAAACGCTTTGCTCTGCTATTACCAAACTTCCAAAGTTGTCTCAAAACAGAGTTTCGTTTAACCTTGTTCCGACGCCTTCTAACCAAGTTTCAATTAACGCTGCGCCATTGGAAAAATATTCTAATTTTGTGAGCTCCCATATACTAAACCCATCCACCTCTTTCTCATCTTCATTAACCAAACTCCCCTTACTAGATCTGAGGTACTTGACCAACCTGCCCCTTCTTAATTCCTTCGTTCTATTAACTCGCTTGCCCCGACTCTCTCCCGAAATACCTCGACCCAATTTTTCCACCTACTGTCAAACTTACAAAAAACAATTCTCAGATATGAATGATGACAGTTGTTATGTAGTATCTCGTTTGAGAGACCGTCGCATTTATGAAAATGTTCGGCTCTACCTTGCCTATTTGCACGACAAACCCATGTCTGTTTGCATTGATTGCATAACCAAAACCAACATTATGGTTTCGATTAAACGAGAAGAGCCAGAGGAATTGATGCAAATTTTCGTTCGTTACCATGAGAGCTTAGAAATCTCTTCCGACGAAGTTAAAAAAGATCTTTCCACGCTGTCTTTGCACTTCGTGGTCTACCTTGGGCCTATCCATATGGATAACCTCCCTATGAAAAAAGGTTAAAACTAATTGGCATGCATATCCTAAAAAAACGTCGTGAAGTCGCTGATGTACTTTTTTTACACCAGTTATTGACAAAATATTTTATTTACTTGGAATCCCCATTATCTGAGATCTGTCCCACTTTTCCTTATTCAAACTCACCGCACCAATTACGGTCACTTCGAATCATTATCAAGAATGTTGCGTATAACAAACAACTAGGCCGAAGTCTTCGACCTAAATGGCAGCAAACAGGAAATCAAAAAAGCCCTGCTCAATAAGTCACGCCCATAACAACTCCCCCAACTAATATTTTCCCTCGCCCCATTAGGTTAAGAATGTTTTTGTTAGTTTTTAAGCCTAGGTTTAAGTTTTTGCTTGTTAATAAGTTAAATAAAGTTCTACGGGATATACCCGGGCCATATAGTAATAACAATAATAGTAATCTAATCGAATGGGTTAGTGACAGAGACTTACCCTTTCCGACGAGCTAAAGCACGACAACAGTGAGAATGATACAACCATCTAATTTTACATTACAATTCTGGTTACCTCTTGCGATTACAACCGTTCAGTGTTAAAATTCTTCACAATTTCTCCTCGTTTTTGTAGACCACACAGAACGAACCCTTGTCATATGAAACCCAGCTCTTCCCACATCTTATTCCCACAAAAACTTCTCGACGTTGTTATTTTGATGAAAGACGCGATGCGTACTCTTTTCGCGAGATTCCGGGCCAATTTGGTGCAAGTCTTGGCCGTGCTCGCTCGAAATCACATTCCCATACTCGTACATCACTTTTATACTAAGAGTATACCCAAAATCTGCGAAGGAAGCCTTCAAACTTCTGGCTTGCAGTGTACATAATGCTAAGCGGTCTATCTTTCATACAATTATGTTGGCATCCCATCCATATGCAATTAAATAACGGGAAATTGTTCAGCTGAAATGTATGCTTCAAAATAAGTAGATATATCGTTATTTCAGCATACAGTATGTATATGAAATAGTATGTAAGGCATTGCCAGTGCCAAATGTTGAAACGAAAATTTAAAAAAATTATGGGGGAACTGGATCGCGTTCGGTATACATATCTCCGACTTAAACATTGATCCAATTTAAATATTGTAAATAACTGTAACGTCAACCACGGCTAAGGGTTCCTTTTTTTTTCCTTTTTTTAGTCGAGGATAGCATTGGGGTAGGCGTTTGGTTTTAGGCTTTATGGTGAAGAGTGAACTTTTTTCACCATACCCCTGCATTCAACTACGCCCTTCTGTTTGTCCTTCATACGATAATCTCCGGAATAAATTTGTGTTTTATAATTTGCTCGCCCTCAACAACTTAGGGAGGAAGAAAAGAAAGGAGAGGCACCCATGTGTGTTGGTCTTAAATGTTTATAACTTCTAATGACTTTATGCTGCTGGAGTACCTGACCAGATGTGGACATTGTACACTAATTTTGGGTAAGGTCAGAAAAACTAAAATGTTTTTTTACATCGAAAGAAACTTTGACTTTTCGAAGACCTCTTCTTGACATCGAATATGTGGTCATTCCTACGTAGTTTGCGATTGAAACACTTTTTTGTTTTTTAAAGAACTTAACACCCAAGAGGGTATGACTACTCTTCAATGTGCGGTTTAGTTTCGCTTTTACGATAGTAGACATTGTTTTTTGAAAGCATTATATTAGAGGTAAGGCGGAAGGGAGTCGTGCAGCACGCCAAAATTTATTTTGTGAATACTGGGTGGTCGTGGCTCAAGTGGTAGTGAACTGGCTTTCAAATCGGAAGATTCGGTGTTTGAATCCCAGCCGTGCCCGAAAAGCTTGCATTTTTTTAGTCAACAAAAATCAAGTAAGACTAGTTGACTAGAATTCAACAACAACAATTTAGTCTCCCTATTAAATGTGGGATGCCACCCACGGACCAAAATAACTACTGAGCCCAAAAATCTTTTTTCTCTCTCTGTCCAATTTTCCAAAAAACTTAACACATGCTGAGGCATTATAAGTGTATTCATGCCCACTTGAGTGTTAAGTTCTTAAAAAAAAAAACAAAATTCAGGCAGATATTCGCCAAGAGCGTACTTCAAGTGTAAATTCAACAAGACGGACTGGACAAATGGCTTTTGGGGGAGATATATAATCTGGGCCAACGGATACCATACAAGTGCAAAAATGGGTTCGTTCCAGTGCAGGATAGTAAGACATAAGAGACAAAAAATCGGACATTATCAGAAAAACTGCAGTATCGTTATGCCAAACAAAGCATCTCGTGACCATTTCGTGTTGAAACATTTCCCGTCATAGAACAACTACCAGACTATTTGGATCGGCTATAAATGAAGTAAGTTCTGCGATTTTCGACATACCGGGGACGGAAGTCGAGCGGTATTCCTTTCTGAGTTTGGCGAGACTCTATATGGCGGCCGAATTCTCGCCACCTGCTTTCTTTTTTGCGAGAGAGCTAAGGTTAATATTTTTACAGCCCAAGAGCAATTTCCCTACCTTAATCGGTTTTCATAGTACATGACTTTTTATTCTCCATTGGGTTATAGCCGGAGTTTCAGTTATGTGTAAACATTCACTGTCCTTTAGCATACTTAATTTCTCATCTACAACGACTGTCCTGAGTTAAGCTTTCTTCCAGGCATTAATGTCACCAGATCTTACTGCTCGGTTCCCCTAAGTGGTTCTATAAGAGGTTTAAATTACCAAACCCCTATCCCTATGGGGTGCGACACAATGAATTCATATATGTTCACTACCACATTAATTGGACAGAAAGTCCATCTGCTATTTATTATATCAATTTGCTCTTCTTTTTTATTGGCTTGAAGAAATTGGTGCCAAATATTGTCAAGTTAAGTAGTAGAACGTTTCCTATATCTTCCATCAAGTGATATTTCAGTTCATTATATTTCGTTTATAGAAATCGGTCTCTTTCGGTGGTAGAGTTAGCTACCAACTTTCACTTAGTGCCATTCTCTTGTATGGGAATGTGAGTGCCTATTAGCCTAACCTGTTTTATTAGACCTCGCTCGAGTTCACGACTTCTTCTCATAGTACCCGTATCTCTCTGATAGTAAAATTTACTAAACTTATAAACAATATAAGAGTGGAGTGATCTGTGATGTGTCGAACAAATATTGAATTGAATAAATCTCTGACATTTACTTCAGTAATTATTGCAACTTTTGCAAGCAGTTTAGCAGTAACAACGACAGCCTCCATGCGCAGAGACTTTTTACCAAAAATCCCTTGAGCCAATTAACCAAATATTTTTTTAGAGGATAGCAAGGGAGTCTAGTTCGATACTTACCACCAGTGATTTGCCTGGACCAAGTTTCTGCAATTAAGTTCACAATGCTCGGCCCGCTCAAGCTAAGTATCAAGTTTTGCTTGCTCGAAGAGCTCATAATCATACGAGTAGTACTCGTATAATGAGCAAGATCAGAATAGCCAACAGCATATAAACTTAATTTTCTCGCTGCTATTCAGAGCTAACACCTAGGTGTGAGAATCACGAAGAAGGCACACTTTTATATTTTCTCTAATTCAACCATTGAAAATCTTTGATGAAGTTTCTACCGAAAGGTTCGTACAATAGTGAAAACAAAAATCAGAGACCGTGAATTTCATAAAAATTTCACGAAATTTTAATTATTTGACTAAAGCTAATCAAATTTTTATAGGTGTACCAAGGATAAACTTTGATTTGCAACCTTTTAATCTTATCATTTGTGATTTAGCGGTATGGCAAATCGATAAGCCGAAATTGCGTCGTTCAGGTGCTATCTTCAGCATTTTATTTTTGCAGTTCCCCTATACCTTCAATTTTTCTATCAAACCAAAGTTAACAGTGGTCAGTTTGATTACAGAATCTAATCGTTGGTGAAAAAAAGATTTTAAATATTTGCTACTTTGAATGGTATAAAAGGTGAAAACTTAAATAACTTGAATATCAGTTGTTCTCAAGTCTTATAACGGAACAATGAAATTACTCCTTCTTTTCCTGTTCGCTATTTCTGCGGCAAATGCAGCGAGCTTTGTTAAAAATGATGGAAACCCCATCGTTTATCATTTGAAGCCCGGGCCAATTGAAGACCCAACACCACTTTCTGAACGAAAGTATAGAAACCTAAACGTCTTCAAGTCACCAGTCGCCGAAGTTAACCAGGTTAATGAGGGAAAAATTGTTGGCGGTAACTATGCCTGGGACACACTTTTACCATACCAGGCGTCTGTCACAATCCATTCCGGTAATGGCTGGTACGGAATCTGTGGTGGCACCATCATCGGAAACGAATGGATTGTAACTGCCGCTCATTGTGTTGCTGGGTAAGGACAATTTAAACTTAAAATCATGGTTAAGAGTATTTTACTCATAGACAGTCGGAAGCAATTGAAGTCGGTTTGGGAAGCGTCGAAAGAAACAATGCGTTACGTATAACTTGGGCGTATACCATTTACATTGCCCCAGGATGGAATCCAAATAATTTGAATGCTGATATTGCACTACTGAAAGTCCAATGGTTTGACTACAATGAAAGAATGGCACCAGCTGCTTTACCAGCTAGAAATGGTCAATACGCATCGTATGTCAATGATTGGGTAACCACGTCTGGATGGGGTGGCACTAATGCCAGTAAGTTTTCAACAAAGTAATCTTTCAATTCATAACATATTTGAACATTTACAAGATGGTGACTTGACAAATAGTTTGAAGTACGCTGATATGGTGGTAGCTGCTAATAGCGTTTGCTCCAACACCTATGGATCTGAAATGGGAAGTAATTCTTTTGTTTGCGTTACTTCAAATGGACAATCGACCTGTGGCGGAGATTCTGGTGGCCCATTAGTTATAAAAGACACACGTCTGCTGATTGGTGTAACATCATATGTGGCAGCTGCTGGTTGTACTTTGAACTATCCAATGGGATTCACTCGCATCACTACTTACATCGATTGGATATATAGTGTTAGTGGCATTTCGTGGTAAATTTCTAATGTGTTAGTTTTTTCTAAATAAATGACATGTTGACCGAATTTCTTTTAAGATTTTCCAAAGATATTTCAATATAAAAAAATGAAAATTCTTTAGAGTAAGAAATTACTTTGTATGTGTCTTCTTTGGTTGCCTTGTCTTATCGAGGGAGACTTTGGAAAATTATCCGAAGGAGGACAAGAACTACTAAATATGTATAGATTACACTCCAGTTGGTAAGGTTGACGGAAGATTTTCCAGATATTCTGATGAATACTCTCTACTACATATAGTATTCAGTAGATTGGGCTGGAACAATGAGGAAAGTATCGGTGATGATCACAATAGCACTTTACAAGAATAGACAGGTGGTTGATCAAAGTCATGGTTTTGAGGGTTTTTACTCGCAAAACCAAAGAGGCTCAGCCGTTTCTAGAAGAGGGGGACCAAGATGCAACAAGACGCGTTAATCAACGCGGATGATCCTGGTAAATCGCTCTTCGAAGTTGATTGACCACAATTAAATCCGAAGTCGATTAGAAGAATTGATTTCCGTAATGACACTTCTTAAGGCACGGGTAGGTCAATGAGTGATCACCGTGGTATATAGGGGTATACACTTAAATATATGCAGGTGGAGCAGCTAAACTTTATTTTGAAGCCCCCTTTGTACCCTTCACTTCTAAAACAGGGGTGATCAACAATTTGTGCATCACTAAATCCTCCTAAAACCTCCTAAACTCTTCATGAAAAAAGTTAAGCTGACTGATAAGACCATCCGTCTCATCCTGAATACAAAATGACATTGACGAAATATACTGCCGCGAAACCATCCCAGGTGTTCCCTAAGGACTTGTTACCTTTGTTTTTTTTTTTTGGTGAAGCGCTACTTTACCATACTCAAAGGAACGGTCTACGGGGGTTGCCTGAAAAGTTTCCGACCGCAACGTAAAGATAGCGGCACTCGTCAATAAAAGCTAGTGAATGCTAGTTGTGCATCTTTTGACAGTTACTTACCAATGTGAGTGTTTTTTTGTCAAAATGGAAAAAATTGATTATCGAGCTGTTATTATATTCTTGTTTTTGAAAGGCAATACGCCTACGCAAATCATTAATGAGTTGGACTCTGTGTGTGGGGACTCTGCACCATGGCAGCTGAATTTAAACGTGGCCGTAAGAGCTTGGGAGATGATCAACGTTCGGGACGTCCAAAAACTACAACCACTGACGATAACATTGCTAAAGTTCACCAAATGGTGTTAGACGACCGCCGAATTAAAGTGAGAGAGATAGTAGAGATTATGAAAATGTCCAAAAAACGTTTTTGTTAGATATTAAATCGCGCGTTGGGTGCCGCGTTTGCTTACGTTAGACCAAAAACGTGTTCGAATGAACATTTCCAACGCTCTGTTGGTGCAATTTAGGCGAAATAAATACGAGTTTTGGCGCCGATTTATTACTGTAGATGAAACTTGGGCTCGCTATTATACGCCCGAGCCGGCTCCAAAAAAAACAAAAACTGTTTTTTCGGCTGGGAAAGTGATGGCGACTGTTTTTTGGCATAATAAAGGAGTTATCTTAATCGATTATCTTCAAAAAAGAATACCCAATACTGGAGCATACTACGCATCATTACTTGCCAAGCTGAAGGCAGAAATCGCGGAAAAACGGCCACATTTGCAGAAAAAGAAAATACTGTTTCACCAAGACAAGGCGCCGTCTCACACCTCAGCGGTTGCCATGGCGAAAATCCATAAATTACGGTTTGAACTGCTTGACCATCCGCTCGGAGGACAGAGATTTTCGTCAAATAAGGAGGCAATCACTTATTTTTCAATTATTCAATCAATTATTTTGCAGAGAAAAACGCCAAGTACTATTTGGACGGGTAAGAGAGATGGGAGCGTCGCTGGGAGAAGTGTGAAGAGTTACAAGGAGAAATTTGAGAAAAAATGTCTTGTATCATTGTTAGATCGGAAACTTTTCAGACAACCCTCGTATTATAGCTGTGTTTAGGCTTTCCCCAGCGGACAAAATTTTAATCTAGACACATGGATGCATTAAGCAGGGCTACCGTAGTTCTTATGATAATGAACTATATAAATAAGATCGGGTGAAAGGGAAGAACAATTAAAGCTAAGCTTAAAGTATTGCTTATAAGTTAGTTTGAGAACTTAGTCGGTAGGTTGAATGGGATTACAGAAGATGAGATTGCTTATGAACTTGATTCGCAGAATAGCTCCAGATGTCTCTAAGAGGACAGCTAAATTTCTTTTGTCTCTTAGTAGGAAAGTCTGTATAATATTAGCTTGACAATTCTTATCCAATTCTACTTTGACACTTGTGAAGTAAACAGATACAAACACCATGTTAAAATGATATGAACCGCTATACTTCTAAAGAATGGAGAATAATTATTATGACTTTTTTGCGGAATAATTCATCGATGGTGTTGGCGCAGCGTGAATTTTTGGCGTAAATTTCACTGTCGTCCGACATCAACTGGGCAAACACTATGAAGATTAAGCGCTCACCTAGAAGACTATGGGACAACGAGAGATGCAGAATATCGCAACTGTGCTTAAAGATGTCTCGAATGACCCCGTGGTATCGACCTAATGACACGCCACGCAATTGAGCATTAATCGGCGGTCTTTATAGAGAATTTTAGTGAAAAACTGTAAGATGTTCCCATACAAAGTGCAGACAGTGCATCCGCTGATGACTGCGACCGGCAAGTGCGTGTAACCTGCTCTCAAGCCATCCCCAAACTCGACTACGAGGGACACAGCTTCTCACCGAAAATCATCATGAGGCACTAGGCCCATTTCCATCCATGTGGATATGTGAGCAAAATGATCGCTTCCGGGGCACCGAAAATTCACGCATAACCCCTATGAAGAGCCATTACATTGGAGGCGTCATCTGCCTTATTTTGTCGAAAAACGCCGATCGCTACACAGACATGCTCAACGACATTCTTCTTCCTCAATTCGTTGAATTGGGACTGAAGAACATGTGGTTCCAACAGAATGGAGCGCCGGCGGTTATTGCACGAGCCATAACCGAAATTCCGGGGGATGCATTCACGGTTCGCCTAATCTCTCGTTTGGACGATTTGCACTGGTCGGCAAGTTCGCCTGATTTTACCGCTCTTTTGTGGGGTTTTTTGAAGTCACGAGTCTATGTCAACAATCCTCAGGCTCCCAAAGCTCTCTTAACCCATTTACGCCTGGTGTCCCCGTTAAACTTTTTTTTTTATTCAAATGCAGATTCTAAGCGTGAAAGAGAGTGACTTATTTGTGGAAACGGTTTTTTGTGTTAAACGGTACAAAGCAATTGAAATCAGTAGTTTTATTTAGTACATCGATTAACAAAGTTATATATTAAAGGTAAGTCATTATTTTTGCTGCACAACATAACAACCAGGAGTTTCAAGTAACTGTTGATGATCTCAAAACTTTTTTTGAAATTCTACTCTTGACTAAATATCACTCACTTCTTCGAGAACGATTGTACTGGTCTATTGATGAAGACTGCAATGTTAACATTATTTCAAAAGCAATGTCTAGAAATCGATTCATGAAATAAAGAAAGTCCCGCATTTCTGCGACAATAAAGCTGCTGCCGGATCCGCCGATAAGATGTTCAAAGTACGACCACTTTCTGATTTGCTGATAAAGAAATTTCTTCAGTGGGGTGTATTATACGAGAATCTATCGATAGATGAATCTATAATGAAGTATTTTGGACGTCATCCATCTAAGCAGTTTATAAGAGGTAAGCCAGTGAGATTTGGATACAAAAACTGGATGATCGCAAGTGCAGATGGTTATTGTTACGCTTTCGATGTACCTAGTAGTAAAGAACTTATTGAAAAAAGTAAAAGCCGTTCCCAATAAGCATAAGGTGTATTTTGACAACTTCTTCACAAGTCACTCTCATCTGCAGAACTACGTGAAGCTGGTTATCGTGCGACTGGCACTGTGAGCGAAAATAGGACAAAAAATCCCCATTACTATCTGTCAGAGAGATGAAGAAGAAAAACAGATCAGAATTTGACAAACGATTCGATACAGCCAATAAAATTTTGTTTCTGCGATGGCTTGATAACAGCGTTTGCACCGTGGGTACAAACTATGACTTTGTTCATCCTCTGGGCAAGGTTAAATGATGGAGTTCTGCAGAATAAGAAAAGGTAGACGTAGACATCCCTTTTTTTTTTTAAACTATAATAAAGGCATGGGTGGAGGCAGTATACAGATCAGCTATACGAGGAAAGAAATGGTGGTAGGTACTTTTTACCTAAATGTTAGATTTGGCTGTAGCTAATGCTTGGCGTCTTCATGTTCTGGCCGCGGAAGATAAATAAGATCAGCCTCAGTTTCGCCGAAGTACTCGATTTTACTTGAGCAGCGTACGCCCTGAAAGGCATGATGGAAGACGTCGTAAACCTTTCTCGTCAGTGCCAAATATAAATTTAGATGGTGTTGGACATTTCCTTCAAAAACAACAAAACCAGCTGCGATGCGTCGAACGCCACATGAAAGTACGTTCGCAACGTAAAAGATGCATTCAAACATTATGCATCGAAAAAGGATGTTTTGAAATATCACACATAAGCCCATTCGAGGACGGCTTACTTTTATATGTAAGGAATATTTTTTTTTGTTTTTTTTTTTGCAGAAAAATTTATAAAAATGTTTTTAATAGTTTGTATTTCGGTGCAAATGGGTTAAAAGAGATCATCCGTCAAGAATGCGAGCACCTATCGCCTGAAATTCTGGCAAGAGTGATGAAAAATGCCATAAATCGGGCCCGTATGGTCGTCAATTCTGGCGGCGGCCAGTCAGCCAATATTATTTTCTCTACTTAAGAAGAAAAAAATGTAAGATAGCAAATGCAATGAACATAGTCCAAAAGCTTAAGCTTTTCATTCATAAAAAAAATAAAAAAAATTTACAGCCAAAGAACATCTGGTGACAACTTTTGCGTCATCTTGGATTTGCAAATGGCGAAGAATATCAATTCCGTTAGACATTTGTAAGGCCAGCACATGTAGAATGAATAAGCAATGAAATTCCTAAACAAAGCGGAATAAATGCCAATAGGTTTTTTTATAAACAATTCGTCAGTGATTTTGAGGCATTTCGAGGACGGTTTTCTGGCCATAGGCCTCTTACTGGTCTTTCAATGCGCCGTCTAACCGCACGATTCTTATAGTCCTTAACAACACGAGATAGAGCGAGCCCTGTACGGTCTCTTACCACTCGTTTGGTTGAGGAATATCTCTGCCATGGTTGAAGACGTAGACGAGTTTCCGTTGACATTAACGACGTTTTAAAACCTGTAATCTATGACAAAGCTTTTAAGATTGCTTCGAGTCATAGTATAGCAGTCGGAGGTCGGGGAAAGATGACATCAAGTCTTAAAAATGTAAAAATGTAAATATACAAGTCCAAGCTGCTTATAATGCAATTTCCCCTATATAAGTGATCCTGCCGACAATGTACGAGTACACCTTGGAAAGTTAATCTTATTTTAAGTTTTTAAATTTTCAGGGACAATAGACAACACGGCGAGTTCGCTAATTGGATGATGGAAATGTTGACCGGAGATCCGGATTTTGGACAAAAAATCATCTTCTCGAACGAGGCTTTGTCAACAAGCAAAATTGCCCTTATTGTAGCTAACACAATGAACAAGTGTTCGTTCAATCCTCATTTCATTCACAAAGATTGACTGTTTGATCGGGGTTATGGCATGGCAGCATCATCGGACCTAATTTCTTTCGAAATGAGGAAGTAAACACTAGAGCGTATAGAGCGATTTGAACCGACTTTCTGTGGCCAGATTTCGACAATATCGATATATCCGGGTTATGGTTCCAACAAGACGGCGCTATATGTATTACAGTCGACGAAACATTCGAAGTTGTGAAGGAGTAATTTGGCAACTGGGGCATCTCGCGGCGTGATCAATTGGGCGTCACGGTCATACAATTTGACACCACTCCATTATTTTCTCTTATTTACGCTAACATGCCAACTTATTGGACCGAGGCGTCAAAAATTGGACCAACCGCTTGAAGCACTGGAAACAAGTCGAGGCCGTTATTTGAATGATGTGCTATTTCACACATAATGACATGAATGTAGCTTTAGATTTTGGAATAAAGCCAGAATCAATTTCATATCTTACACTGTTGTTGTTCTATTTAAATTGTTGTTCCTATCGTTCTTATCTGATCATCCATTACAACACTGAAACTCTGAAATGATACTGTCGTCTTTAAAAAAAAGTAAAATTTTCTAAGAAATGGGAGCACTATTCCTCAACGCTATAATAACAAAGGCCAAAACAAAACAGAAGTACGCACAAATTTGATAAAAATTCATCGATACTTTATCTACAAAAAATATTATAAATCTCTAGTCATAAAGTGTCTTTCTCGAATTATTAGTACTTAATTATAAAGTGTGACCGAGCAGTTTAAGTGGCTCACTCCAGGTAAATCACTTAAAATGATCGTGCCAAAGATTACGTCTATGAATAGGTGACAGCCGGCTCGCGAATAATCAAGATTTCAATTCGGTTTATCACCCTCTGATAAAGTTTTTAAATAATTCACAGTTATTTCTGTAATCTTTTTTTATTTTCCAAAAGAGGTAACTACCGTACGTGATAAATTGATTGATTGAGAATAATTAAAGTTCAAGTGATATTGATCGAGCCACAGATAAAATTTAAAATTCAAATTTACCGCTTATTTTCGGATTAACCGGTGAGTTGTTAACCTCTCATTTCGGAACACAACCAGGCCGTGTTGATGAGAATTATGTAAAACTAACGGACAATCACTGAACAATCCTTTTATCTCAGTTGAGGAAGTACCAACTACGAATTTAAGTTCGTCCTTTGCTTTTCTTTTACACGAAAGTGTGTTTCTAATTGCGGATTGTGGACGAAAATTACGGATAGGGATAAATATCTCAAACAGAGTTAGTTTATCCGCATTCTCCGCTTTTCGAGAATCCCCTTAACACAGTACCTAGTTTGTTATAAAATCTTGAAGATTCGTGCGTGCATTGCAGGATAGTTCAAGGCCTCAACCTGAGCATTGTGTCCTAAAACGAAATAAGGATATGTGTTGGGAAAACTAAATCTTAAAGTAAGAATCCCACTAAAGTGAAGCAAAAATTGGAGGATCTCTCCAATAAACGAGAGCTAGGGTATCGAATCAGATTTGCACATGGAGTGTTCGAACTTTGAATAGATCATGTGCAGCGGGTTAACCAGCGGAGGTTGTGGATTGCTATAAAACAAATCATCATTCTAAAGCTCACCCATGAATCCTGAAATTTTAATTAAATCGGCTGTATCCATCAGTTGTACTGACAGTAATATGCTCTTCCTCAAGTTATGGCTCACTTATAAGAGGTAGACGTCTTCTGCTCAAGTAGTTTCAGTGGAAAAGGATATGTACTGCTGTTTCTTCGTCCTCGTTGCACATGTGACATGTGTTAGCTTGTGCTATCCGCATAGTCGTGAAGTGTTTTTTGGAATCCGGTTACCGCGTGTATCTGCCCTTTAAAAAGCTATAGAGACGTTTGGTAAAAAGTTGCAGTGCCTTGGTTTTAAGCCAGTTGCTCATGTAGTTTTTTTATTGAGCTTTTGTAGCCCGCAGTATGCTGATGGCAACGTAAATGAAGAGGCATAAATCATTTATCTTTCCGCACTTCATTCTTGACATAAAAAAGTTAAGAAACACTTGTAAATCTAGATGGAAACGCATGAGAAACGACTTACTATATATCTCACCGAATATAAAAAAATGAATTCTTTACTAAAATATGCAATAACAAATTTAAGAAACCAATCATGGAGCAAACCATTCTGGAACATTGTTAAAATAATTAAGAAGAAACACCTCCAAGCCAACGCCGAAGCTGATAATTTTGCAAATAATCATTTAAATTCTAATCATGTTGTCCCATCCATGCACATAACATCCTCCGTTGTGAGATGTCAACGAAATATCCTTAAGTGAACTAAAGGATACTATACACAATTTAAAAACCAGAAAGTCATCCGGCTTCGACACGATCAAAAACGTGTGTCTCACGAATCTTCCAGATTATTCTCTTAAATATTTGGTAAATACTTTCAATTGATGTTTTAAGCTGGGATACATCCCGAAAAACTGGAAAACTACCAAGAGTATTCCAATTTTGAAACCTGGCAAAAGTGCTAACTTGCACTCTAGTTACAGGCCAATAAGTCTGCTTAGTAAGTGCCTGGAGAAGATTATCAAAAAAAGAATTATATCCTTCGTTGACGATAATGAAATATTACTTGAAGAGCAATTTGGATTTAGGGCTTTGCACAGTACTACTCACCAAGTGGATCATATAACAAAATATATCAAAAGTAATCTTACTTAGTCTTAAGTACTGCCATGATAATTTTGGACGTAGAAAAGGTATTTGATACTGTTTGGCATGATGGTCTGGTACACAAACTTCTGAGCTTCAATTTTCCGCTATACCTTATAAAAAATTATTGATTCATTTCTATCTTTACGAAGTTTTATCGTGGCCTTAAATCAAACCCCCGCAGAAAATAAACTGATTAATGCGGGAGTCCCACAAGGGTCACTCCTGGGGCCAGTCTTATTTAATCTGTATACCTCTGACTTCCCGAGACTCAACTCTTTTGATGAAATTGAGAATCTATATGGTGAAGATTTCGAGAAATTCTCCAGGTAAGATACTCTAGACATGCATTCACATAAGATGTGAGCCGCACTTTCCTCGCCTTCCATACAAAGATGACATTCAGTTTCCTGAATAAGACCTATTTTGTGTAAGTGATATTGGAGATAGCAGCCGAACCTTTTCTAGCCAGCTTCTCTGCTATTTCATTTCCGACAATACCCTTATGACCAGGTATCTTTGGTGGACTTACTCTGTTCTTATGAAACAAATCTTGAGGCAGTGCAAAACTGATTTCGATTTAATGAGGTTTGAGCTGTAACAGCTTCTTAACTGTCTGTTAGTGCAATATACAAATGGAGACACCTTTCATTGCCTCTAGAGAATAAGACTTGCGCATTCCTAAATGGCATATATGAGGTGTGATCAAAAAGTAAGGTGACTTTTTAAATTTCGCGCGCTCAGTACACTCTAACTCAAAATTTTTTTGTTGTTGTGTTGGTTCACTTGTCACGATCATATGTTTATAGTTTTAACCATATAGCAGTTGTTGTTTTTATGTGAGAGGCATAAAAGTTGGACGTGTTTTGTTTACTAGGCGATTTTTTGTGGTTAAAAGTAATGGAGCAGAGAGTTTGTATTAATTTTTGCGTAAAAAATGGTATTAAGTGCTCAGAAACTCTTGAAATGTTGACAGTAGCGTACGGATAGTCAGCTTTAAGCAAAAAAAATGTTTATAAGTGGTATAAATTATTCCAAGAGGGCCGAGAAAATGTTAATGATGAACATCGCTCCGGACGACCTAGCACGTCAAACACAGACGAAAATGTTAAAAAAGTTAAAGAAATTGTGTTGAAAAATCGTCGAATCACGATTAGGGAAATAGCGGATGATCTTCGCTTATCGTTTGGCTCAAGCCAATCAATTTTAACGGATGTTTTGGGTATGAAACGTGCGTCATCGAAATTCGTTCCAAAATTGCTTAATTTTGATCAAAAGCAGCATCGCATGAACATTGCCCAAGACATGTTAAACGACGTCAATGATGATCCTGATCTGCTCAAAAGGGTTATAACTGGTGACGAATCATGGGTATATGGTTATGACATCGAAAATGCCCATGAAAGGACGAAGATTTGCAACGATTGAGGAGATCAAGGCTGCATCGCTGGAGGAGCTAAAAGCAATACCAAAAAGTGCGTTTCAGAAGTGCTTTGACGACTGGAAAAAGCGCTGGCACAAGTGCATTGTATCAGAGGGGGATTATTTTGAAGGGGATAAAATAAATTTGGATGATTAAATAAATATATTTTTTTAAAAATGAAAAGTCACCTTACTTTTTGATCACACCTCGTTTTTCTGCTTGAAATACACTGGGAAGTTTACATGTTCACTTTGGTTATTAATTTGTGAATTCTTATTTAGAATTAAGAAATACTTCATTTCTATTCCGTAAACATAGATTTTCTCAAGCACATCAGTCAATAACTATCTTGAGAGTAGTTTTCATCTTATTACAAACTTCTGTAGGGTGTTTACTTTTTACTATTATGACTAAGTCGTCGACATATCCTATTGTTTGATAGCCTAGATTACTCAGTTTTACTAGCACGTCATCATTGACCAGTGACCAAAAGAGCGATGATAAATACATCATTCTTGAGGACAGCCTTTGATGGCTGATACAGAGATTTGTATAGTAATATACATACACTTAGTCGCTGCTCATCCTATACGATAATACAGAAGTAATTGGTAATTGTTACTCCGAAAAACATATTGCCATTAAGAAGGTTTCCTGGTTTCAAGATGTTGCGGGAGCTGTCGATTGATCAACGTTCCCATGATCTTTGAAAAAAAAACAAGTCTGCAAGGGGTCCTTGGGAAATGGGAGAAGAAGGTTCGCGTTTTTAGATCGGAAGGAATCCTATAGAGAAGGATTAATGAAAAAACTTAAGCAGTGGTTACGTTAGAAAGGAATCAGATTTGTGTGCATTAAGATCTCTAGGCGGTAGTGCTACTACAGGAAGAAGATAAAAGCTCCCTAAATATGATATCTTGTATAGGATTGTGTAAAAATCGCTGAGAAGGAACATATTTGCTTAGGTAAAATGAATTGTAATTTTGCGCAAATGAATTATTAAAATTTGTGTATCAACGATCTATAAAGCTCTTTGTTTCAACAATACCTACGTGTTCGAAAGCTCGTCATTCATCGATAGTTTCGTATAATGCTTGAGACACTGAATTCCCGACAATAATTGTTTAATATGTATGAATATGTTAATAGTTCCAACAAATTAAAACTTTCAAATATGTGAAATTGTGAAATGTGTACCTACTTTGACTACTGTAGCAGACAAGAACTGGATTTTTCTAATTAGTAAATAATTTCGGAACAGCCAGACAGATAAGCTCAACCCTTCGGATTAAAAATCTAAAAATTATCCTATCAAAAATGCACCCACAACCGTCATTCTGATTGAGTAATCTAATCATTTGCAAAAATTTTGCAAACAGTTGCAAGATAAGCTGCGAATCAATCACTATAAAAGCCCAAGACTTTTCTGTTCGAGCCATCAGTTGTTGTTCACAAGTGCCCTTACGGAACAATGAAGTTAATTTTCGTACTCGTGGTCGCCATTGCCGCGGCAAATGCTGCCAGCCTTCCCGAAAGGGATGGAAAGTCCATCATCTACCATTTGAATCCTGGCCCAATTGAAAATCCTACTCCAAAATCTGAACTTAAAATCAGAGACTTGAGCCCTCGTCTACCAGCCACTCAAGGAGCAGGCCAAGATGGCGAAAGCAAAATCATTAATGGAAACTACGCTTGGGATGGACTCCTCCCATACCAGGCTGCGGTTACCATGCATTACGGTGGTAATTGGATTGGTATTTGTGGTGGTACCATCATCGGAAACGAATGGATCGTCACCGCTGCTCACTGTGTCGATGGGTAAGGACATTCTTAGATATCTGCTTCACATAGGGACTACAATATTTATTTGCTTCCTGCAGAGGTGCTGAATCCATTGAAGTAGGTTTGGGAAGCGTTCAAAGATACCAAGCCTTGCGTACAACTTGGGCTTATATAGTTTACATCAACGGAGCATGGGACCCAAGCACTTTATATGGTGATATTGCTATCCTCAAGGTACAATGGTTTGACTACAACGATAGGATGGCACCAGCTGCTCTTCCCGCCAGAAATGGTCAATACTCAAACTATGTCAACGATTGGGCTACAGTCTCTGGATGGGGTGGCATCAACGATAGTAAGATGATTTTTTCAGAAATTTCACGCAACACCAACAATAATTTGAATACAAATTCTTCCACTTAACATAGATGGTGATCTGACAAATCAATTGAAGTACACCAATGTCCAAGTTCTGTCGAACTCAGTTTGCGGCAACACCTACGGATCAAACTCTGGTAGGGAAGCTATCTTATGCGCTTCTGGTAACTCTATCTGTGGTGGAGATTCTGGTGGACCATTGGTCATCGAAAACACTCGCTTACTGATCGGTGTTGTCTCATTTGGAGCAACTTCCTGCACTCAAAACTTCCCAACTGGATTCACTCGTGTAACCAACTACTTGAACTGGATCGCCGACGTCAGTGGTATCTCTTGGTAAACTTCTCAACACTATTTTTGAAATGACAGACAAATAAATAATATATTAAGCAAGCATAATTACTTAAACATTTTTTTTCTGGTGTCTCGTATGAACAGTATTGTGTCCGCGCTAAACTTGTTGCTTGGCGGTGGGCATTTTCTTGCTACCGGTCGTTTTAGTTCCACAGCATTCGTGTAAACACTCTGACTATACCATCGAGACCAGGGTGGATATCTCTTACCTTTATCTTGGCCCATTCAATTGGTGGAGAACTAAACCGTATTTCTTGATATTATCGATTGTTGCCTTCATCCACTTTGGTCTCTGTTTCAGTTGGTACAAGAATTTGGAAGTATTTCACATGAGGCTGCTTTTGATCAAAATGAAGGTGGCATTACTCAATCATGCTTCCTAGATTAGAACTGTGTAGAGCTGTATATCTGGCAAATCTTTTGAAAGACGAATTTCAAAATTGGATACTGTGAAAAAGATGTCATGGGCAAGTTAAACCAACAAAATCGGTAGGTAAACACAGTGTTTTCTCCACAGGAGAACACCCCGAGAACGTTCTTATGAAATCAGTAGGAGTAGAACAGTGATATACGAGTATTTGTGTGGCAAAACCTAAAGGAGAAGGAAACAACTAGGAATTCATAGGAATTAGGGCATTGAATCCATTTAATGACGACTAAGGAGTACTACGTGTCGAAGTAATTCAACGCAAATCATCTCATGCTGCTAAGCCGCAAACATCTATTGGTTAACGTTATAATCACTGAAGCGAGTGAAATAACTCTCCCCAGAACTAACCAGAAGGTGATGGCAATCCACATAGAGCTCGTCAGCGATGTAACGACACAATTGCTCATCGCTGCATTTAGGCGTTTCGTCTCAAGAAGGGGTCCGGGAATTGTTCAGCGTCTGCAACAAAAATTTCATCGGCACAAGCAGCGAGCCTCACAATTGTCTTCTTGAAGCCAGGATTGAGTGGAATATACGAGTAATCGCGAATTCATTATCGAACGTCGGGACAAAATGGAATTTCATTCTAGCAGCTTCTCCGCACATTGAAAGTTTGTCTGAAATCGTTGAATTTTCACCTTAATAAAATAGCCAACACATTAACGCTTCTCATCAACGATGTGTGAACCCCGGCGATTGTGCCTTAACCCCTATGTCAATACGACATACCTGGGTGTGTATTTGCATTTTCAAATGCAAAAATCATGGTGATAAACATAGCAGACCGGGCTAAAGTAGCTTCCCAAAAATTGAAACTCAACAAATTCCAATAAATTTAAACTAAATAAAAAAATAAATACTTACAAGATTAGAAATTTTTCACAGTTACATCGCACTAACCATACTTGCATACCCGGATATGCAGCCCGTCTATTCATGTTAAATATGGTAGTGCCTTTCTGTTTAGACATTTAACCGACAGGACCATCTGTAGTTTATCGTTTGCTGAATATCATCGGCACCAATAAGAGATTTATTTCAAATGCTTAACAGAAATTTCCGTAAATATTTTATTCCATATGAGGAACTTACCGTCGACGAGCAGCTCTTTCCTTTCTGTGGTAGGACTAAATTAACGGAATATATACCTTCGAAACCCGCTAAGTATGGTATTAAAATCTGGTGGCTATGCGATGCAAAAACTGCATATGTAGTACGAGGCAATATCTAGGTAAAGGTAAAGAACCAGATAAGCCTCGAACGACAAGCCAAGGAGAACCAGTAGTAAGTCAGTTAGTGCAATCCTATAAGAACATTTGATGAACAATTTTTTCACATCACTTGAGCTAGCCAAAAACTAATGCGATAGAATTTGGGACTAGTTGGAACACTAAGAAAAATAAGCCGTATATACCAACAAAGTTTCTACCACAGAAAGAACGTGCTGTTTTTTCTAGTGAATTAGGGTTCCCTGATAATGCAACATTGTATTTCTACGAGTATGTGCCAAAAAAGCAGTGATTCTATAGTCCACAGTTCAATACGATGGAACAATTGTTGGTGTGAAAAGTAAGCCAGAAATCATAAGATAATTCCATTCCACTAAATGCGGAGTTAACAATTTTGACAAAATCCTTGGCGAATACTCCACAAAACGCCGAACTAAAAGGTGGCTGGAAGCTTTTTTTTTATAATATTTTAGACATCGCTGTGTTAGCAGCACATATAATATTTACAATCAACAAACCGGAACCTTCGATATCTACATATGCGCGTTGCAAAAATTTGCAGAATCTCGGAAGTAATCTTGCAATGCCATCTATAAGTACTCGATTGAAATCCCCATATATTTTCCGCAACTTTAACACCAGGAATGGAATAGAATATAGTCATGTTCGAACAGAGTGTAAAAGTTTAAGTGTCACCTTCCAGCCACCAGTCTTCACAAAAGAAACGCGATAGGACTGGACGTATAAAACAAAAAGCCAACTGTACCATACTGAGTCCAAGAGACGGAAAACTGGAAAGGAATGCCAAGTTTGTAACAAGGCAGTCTGGCATAGGCATAGTCGCGATCTTGCTACATGCTAAAACTGTTTGTGATTCCTTTTTTTAAACAAAAATAAAAATAAAATTATTTTATTTTAAGTTATGTATAATTTGTAATCTTTGGATTCTTGATTCAACAATATCACGAAATGCGGTTTAGTTCTCCATCAATAAAATGGGCCAAGACAAGGGTTAGAGATATCCACCCTGGTCTCGATGGTCTAGCCAAAGCGTTGACACGGATGCTGTGGAACTAAAGCGACCGGTAACAAAGATATGCCCGCTGCCGAGCAAAAAGTTAAACGCGGACTCGCGAAAAAAATGTTCAAGTGATTATACTTGCTTAATATATCATTTATTTGTCTGTCATTTCAAAAATAGTTCTGAGAAGTTTACCAAGAGACACCACTGACGTCGGCGATCCAATTCAAGTAGTTGGTTACACGAGTGAATCCAGTTGGGAAGTTTTGAGTGCAGGAAGTTGCTCCAAATGAGACAACACCGATCAGTAAGCGAGTGTTTTCGATGACCAATGGTCCACCAGAATCTCCACCACAGATGGAGTTACCAGAAGCGCATAAGATAGCTTCCCTACCAGAGTTTGATCCGTAGGTGTTGCCGCAAACTGAGTTCGACAGAACTTGGACATTGGTGTACTTCAATTGATTTGTCAGATCACCATCTATGTTAAGTGGAAAAATTTGTATTCAAATTATTGTTGGTGAATTGTGTGAAATTTCTGAGAAAATCATCTTACTATCGTTGATGCCACCCCATCCAGAGACTGTAGCCCAATCGTTGACATAGTTTGAGTATTGACCATTTCTGGCTGGAAGAGCAGCTGGTGCCATCCTTTCGTTGTAGCCAAACCACTGAACCTTGAGAATAGCAATATCACCATATAAAGTGCTTGGGTCCCATGCTCCGTTGATGTAAACAATATAAGCCCAAGTTGTACGCATGGGTTCGTATCTTTGAACACTTCCCAAGCCTACTTCAATGGATTCAGCACCTCTGCAAGAAGCGAATAAATATTGAAGACCCTATGTGAAGCAGATATTTAAGAATGTCCTTACCCATCGACACAGTGAGCAGCGGTGACGATCCATTCGTTTCCGATGATGGTACCACCACAAATACCAATCCAATTACCACCGTAATGCATGGTAACCGCAGCCTGGTATGGAAGGAGTCCGTCCCAAGCGTAGTTTCCATTGATGATTTTGCTTTCGCTATCTTGGCTTGCTGCTTGAGTGGCTGCTACACGAGGGCGCAAGTCTCTGACTTTAAGTTCAGATTTTGGAGTAGGATTTTCAATTGGGCCAGGATTCAAACGGTAGATGATGGACTTTCCATCCCTTTCGGGAAGGCTGGCAGCATTTGCCGCGGCAATGGCGACCACGAGTACGAAAATTAACTTCATTGTTCCGTAAGGGCACTTGTGAACAACAACTGATGGCTCGAACAGAAAAGTCTTGAGCTTTTATAGTGGTCGATTCGTTGCTGATTTTGCAAACGTTTCTAATTTAATTTTGTCTGAGATAATATAGCCCAGTCGTAGTTATTGTAGTGGGTGCAATCTTGATAGAATAAGATAAACATCCAAGCGTCTTATGATTGGGTTTATCAGTTTAAAAGTATGCTAATCTGACTAGACAAAATATATTTGGAAGAACCCTCCTAGTTCAGGGACAGTTAAGGTCAAAAAGTAGTAGTTGATGGCTTTATATCAGATAAAAAAAGAAAAACATTTAGTTAGATACTAAATCTATGCATTTGCTATGGCTGAAGGCCGTCTGCCAGATCGATATTATTATGAAATATTAACTGTTTTATCCGATTAAGCAATTTCTGTAGCGGAAACCATTTACAGAATAATTATACAAAACCTCCCATTCTAAATCTTGTAAGTGATAATTCCATTTGCTGTAATATTGACGATATGGTATTGACCGAGTCTCATTTGCATATTTTTTTTATAGATTTTATGACCTGTCTTCTACAGCAAGGGGTTACATTTTCATTTTAGTGAAGTTGGCTGTTCTTTGGGTGTAACTTGCAAGTCAAAATCGAAATCAAACACTAGGGCCATCCATTCTTCGACACATTTTCCCTCATACTACAACATTTGGCAAAAACATTATCTTAGGTATCCTTTCTTGTTTCATCTCCATGGCTCGTATTATATAATGTAGATGAAACTAAAGAGTGTTTAGAAAAAAACAGGGCAACTCCTGTCTCCAGGTGAAGCATGCAGTTTGAAGAACTGCTAGATAAACTGAAAACTCGCCTAATGCGAGTCCGCTTAACTTCGCCTAATTTGTCTTTTAGATATTTGTTCATGCTTAGGTTTCAGGTTATCAATACTCCGAGATATTTGTACTCTCGCAAAATCTTGTTCTGCTCACCTTGGTCTTTAAATTGATTCGCTTGTAGTCCTGAAGTGATAACATTTGTCTTTCGTCTGATAAGTTTGACAGCTCACCTAAAATCCATTGATGTTGTTGATTCGTTTATTAAAGCAGGTTTTGGAGACTAGACTTAATCCTTTTGACATTGCAAATATTTTTGAAATGTTTGTTTGCTGCTGCGTAAAGGGATTTGAATGTATTGGTGGTTTGTGCCCTTAACAATCTGAGAAACGCAAACGTTTGTTTTTTTTTTATTGGGACTTACTATCGGGAGCGAAGAGTCAGCTTTTTTTACTAACTCTGTTAGAACTTCCATATTTAGTGAAGTGTTCCCGGCTTAAAATTTTGCGAATATCATTAGAAAATCGTTTGGGTTTTAACTAGGAGGTCTTTTCCGGCTATAAAGAAGTTCTGACCAAGTCTCATGCTGTCCTCTTTTCCTCATTTTATGTGGTTTATATTTAGCTACTACGAGGGCGGATCAATAAGTCCGTGACTTTTTGAATTTCTGACCTCTTAACTGAAACAGCAACACTGCTCCTGTCAACAGGCATCTGTCAGTTGACTCCTGTCAAAATTTAAACTTGCTGCGTCAGTTAGTTTGTGTTTGACAGCTATTTTTATCAGACTACTCACTAATTTGAGGAGAAAATGGAAAAAAGTGAATTTCGTGTGCTTATTAAGCATTATTTCTTGCGAAAAAAAACCATTACCGAGACCAAGGCTAAGCTTGATAAATACGAGTACTATGGGGGCTCTGCACCATCAATTTCAATGGTAAAAAAGTGGTTTACTGAATTTCGTTGTGGCCGTACAAGCACTGAAGATGCCGAACGTCCTGGACGCCCAGTTGAGGTCTCTACACCCGAAACAATCGAAAAAATTCACGATATGGTGTTGGCCGACCGAAGATTGAAATTGCGAGAGATTGTGGAAGCCGTAGGGATCTCACATGGCTAAGTGGTTTCAATTTTGAATGATCACTTGGGCATGAGAAAGCTTTCCGCAAGATGGGTGCCGCGTTTGCTCACAGTCGACCACAAACACATGTGCAGTTGCCATGGCAAAAATCCATGAATTGGGCTATGAATTGCTCCCTCATCCACCCTATTCTCCAGATTTGGCTCCGAGCGACTACTTCTTGTTCCCAAACCTGAAGAAATGGCTTGGTGGAAAAAGATTTGACTCCAATGATGAAGTCATCTCGCAAACAAAGGCCTATTTTGAGGACCTCGACAAATCATTTTTTTTGGAAGGAGAAGCGTTGGACAAAGTGTATAGAGCTCAAGGGAGACTACGTTGAAAAATAAAATTATTTTTTTATCAAAAAATCTGTGTTTTAATCCAAAAGTCACGGACTTATTGACCCGCCCTCGTATTTAAACTTGACAGTTTGGAACTTAAATGCTAGGACTTATTCGATTCAAAGCTTAAAATGCGTGAACTCTAATCCTGACTTTTATTTAGGAACACAATTTTGTAATTTGATTGCACTTTTCCTTTATAATGTTGTGTTTTTTTTCCTTACAGGTCTTTCAACTCAGTTCCATTTTTACATTTTGGCAAATGTCAATCTTCCAGTTAAGTTAAGGTGAAAAAGGATTGTGAAGTTTGTAATAGTTGCTTGTACAGGGTCATTCATTTCGTGGATTCGAGTTGGTAACGCTGGCATTTGACACTTGCCAAACTCAGCTGTCATTTGAAGTGTCATTTTATTAGTTGAATGTTTGCCATTTACAATATTGGATCGCTTACAAATCGAACAACGCATTATTAAAACTTACTAAAAAAGTGGTGATTCAAACGTAGGCACTTTTGGCTCATAACGCGATGATTATGTTCGTCATAATCGATCGAATACGCAAGCAATCGGTGAAATTGTGAAGAAAATTGAAGAGAGTGGAAGCGTTACTGATGTCGTTAGGCCTGTGCATCATCATAATACACGCTCAGTCGAAAATATTGCTACTGTAAGTGCAAGTGTTGTTGACGACCCGCAGCAATTGAACGTGTCGTACACCTCACTATGGCGTATTTTGCATTTGGATTTGCATCTCCATCCTTATTAAGTTCAACATACGCAACAACTGAAGCCTGTAGACCATTCACAACGTCGTAGATACGCTTCTTGGGTGGTGGAACAACAGACAATAAACACCGATTTTTCGAACAACATTTTCTTCAGTAATGAGGCACATTTTTCACTCGGTCGGTATGTAAACAAACAAAATCGCCACGTATGGGGCTCGGAACACCCACAAGTTATCGAAAAGGTGCCGTTGCATACAGACAAAGTGATTGTTTGGTGTGCTCTATGGTCGAAAGGTGTCATTGGTCCGTATTTCTTCGAAGATGCCTTCGGAGCGATGTGGTCGAATGATAACCGATTTTTTTGGCCGGCGATTGAAAATCATGACATGGACGATATGTGGTTTCAACAAGATGGGGCAACAAGCCACACAACACGACCTATTATGGCTTTATTGTGTGAGAAGTTTCCTGGTCGCGTAATTTCACCTTTTGATGACATCAATTGGCCACCAAGATCATGCGATTTGACACCGTTAGGTTTTTTTTCTGTAGGGTTACGTAAAAGGCCGTGCTTACTTGAATAATCCCCGAACTCTAGACGCATTCAAAACCAACATTACTCAAGTAACGGCCGAGATACTGCCCGAAATGGGCGATAAAGTGGTTAAAAAATACCTCAAAAGAATCGCATGCTGCGGATCTTCCCGAGGCGGCCATTTAAATGATATTGTTTTTCACATTTAATGACAGATTCTAAACTTTATAATGAATTTATCGCTGTGGGTGTTTTATTTAGCTTTGCCCTCGAAATCCACAATTGTCCACCCAAAGCCTTTGAAAATGTCCATAGCTCTGCACCATACAGCAGGATTGGGATTTTTAAGGCCTTATATATGTAAGATCACTTTTGTTGTTCAAGGGAGGGCTTTGCTAGTCAACTACCCATAGAATATAGAAGCAGCGATTGGTAAAAGTTATTATTCCTTTGATTTATAGGTGGACAAAGTCCTGTACTACCTCTAAGCTTTACCTGCCACCGACGTTCTGTCCGAGACCTCAGTGTTGAATGTCGTTTTTGCTTGAGAGCATATACTTGGTCTTACCCTCTTTGACCGCTAAATCCATTTTTGCCGCTTTCGTCTGAATACCTGCAAAGGCGCCACTGATATCACACTTTTTTTCTTCCGATTAAGTCAATATCATCGGCGTATCCGAGTAATTGGACGGACTTTTAAAAGATTGTGCCTGATGAAGAAATCGCATGAGATCTTTACCAACCTCGATAGAGCAGCGTGCATTCTCCGTCGTCATGCTGCACAGACTGGAGAGTTTGGTAGTGATGCCAAAACTGGACATTGCTTTGTATAGCTGGTGTTTATAGATGTTATCATACGCTGCCTTAAGGACGATGAATAAGTGATATCCAAACGAACGTCTTCGGTTGTGATCCGAGTCGATGTTGGCTGCTCAGACCGCTCGCACATTCATAGCTCTGGAGGAGTGTTTTTGTCAGTCGCAACGTGGTAAATTTGTTTACGTTCATCTATTACTGCACGAGAGATCTTGGCTTTACTTTCAGGTCATGCACCGAAAAATAGAAAAAATAGATTCTGATCTCACCACTTCTAAAAAGATTAAAATAGGAATGCCGAAGGATGCATTAAGGAAGGAGATAAATTCGTGCTCTAGACTAGTTGTAAGGGTGCGAGTGATTATTCACTCATTTAGATTTTTGCTATTAAGATAAAAGAACATAACCCTTCTTCTTAAGTAAAATTTATAACAGATTCATAATTTTGCGAGCTCCATTAATCTGAGTTTATTTGCTGTATAGAACGGAATTGTCCGTGCTACCAAGAAATACCGGAAATGTCCTTAATCCATTCCAGATAGTATGTTATCCGTTGAAAGCCAGCTGGATAACCCAGAGTGCATGCATTCGCAGCTCCAAAAGCAATAACACCAACTAGGGTTCGGGTATGCTCCAGAACTAATGGACCACCTGAATCACCTGAACAAATATTTCCTTTCTCATCAGATAATGAGCATAAAATATTGGGACGTTTAGCGTCTTCTCCATAGTACCGAGCGCATTTATCACCATCGATTACAGACATTACCACATACTTGAGTCTATCGCTGCCTTGGCCATCTAAATCGAGAGAAACCAATTCATTGATTAGGTAACAAAAAAAAAAAAAATTTTAACCAAAACTTACTGTCATTGATGCCACCCCATCCAGAAGCAACCACCCTCTTATCAACATACTGTGTGTAATGTCCATTTCTGGGAGGTAGTGCAGCTGGAGCCATATTTTCGTTATAGTCAACCCATTGCATTTTGACAAGAGCAACATCTCTACCCTGTGTCGTCCAGTCACCATGAACGTGATTTTGATAGCCCCAACTTATACGTAAGGGACTTTGGCTCCAGATACTTCCCAAGCGCACTTCAATAGATATAGCTCTGTATTCAATAGTATTAATAAATTTTAGGTTTTCAGAAAAATATGAAAAGGATCAATCGTTTGTCTCACCCATAGGTACAATGTGCTGCAGTGATTAACCATTCGTTCCCAATAATGGTACCACCACACCAGGCATATTTGTTGTCTTTGAAACCAATGAGTAATCCAACTTGATAGGGCAATTGTTTGTCAGAAGCAAAACCACCTTTGACAATACGACTTTGTACGGTATCGTTGCTGCAATGAGGAATAACTTCTTCCTTAGAGCCAATATTTAGGTCAGGATGGGGTTCTCCCTCTGGTTTAAGCTTAATCGGCTCATTTACATCACTGGTACTAGTGTAGGTAAACAAAACAATTAAAATGAAAATAACAAAGCGCTTCATCTTCAAGTATTCGCAAGCAGAATTAACTTGTAAACTCAACGATCTTTTGCTTTAGGTCAGCTTTTTATAACTAGAGCTGATGAGTTACTTCAGATAGTTAGGTGTAAATTAACTTTTGTTCAAGTTTGACTTGAAAATATCTTTTTGGTAGCCTTATCAAAAACGTAGTCATTTACTTATCTTTCGAGACTTGATTGACAGTGTACTTTCCGGGTCATTAAGCTTGTGACTCAAATTGACAAGCTCGCACGTTGTTTGAATAGATTTCTTTTCAAAAATTTTGTTACTGATGTTTTGCACTTAACGGAACCTCGTTCCATCCTGAACAATTAGGAAAGTTCTTCTGACAGCCCATCGGCAGTAATCCAACTTGTCATTGGCACAGGATTGTATAGGATATCTGCATCCTAATCTTGTCACTAACCAAAGAATGTTTGGAGTTAATTTTGTGCATGCGGGGCACACATTTGTTCCAAAAGCTGCAAACTTCGATCACAGTAGGTACGACCTGTGCGGTTGATCATTTTAGTTTTGCTGTTAGGTTGACCAGCCTGCTGTCTTAAAAGTTCTAAAAATATGTTGTAAGGATATTTTCTCGCTAAATCATTGCCACTGTTACGAGTAGGTTCTGTGTCTCGGCTGAAGAATTTGTCGACTATACCTCGTCGGTTATAAGTCATTTAAAGTTGCGGCACCTACTGTCCGAAAGCCGGACGTTCACAGAGGAAGTTGTCTGCGATGTCGCCACCACTTTCACAGCAAACGTCGCTGTAGAAACTAAAGTTACGGCCATAAGATCGGGGTGCGAGATGTATCAAGAAGAACTTTTTATTATAACGACAGATGATCTTCAGAGTATAAACTATCTTGGATTTGACCACATGTGAGCATTATACTCGTACTTCACTTATTTGAAGATCAGTGACAACGATCCCAAAAAGTGCTCAGAAGTACCGCGAGCAATTTGCTCGGTTGATGGAGGATCCTATCAAGCACACGTAACAAAACAGCTTGTACTCGAAGGAAAGGATAACCCTGTCTTCAAAAAAATTAAGAGCATGATAAGTGTTGAGGTATTTCGAAAAGTACGGGACGGGTTAAGGCAATAAGACCGAAACATAAATCCTTACATATGAACAGACATTAGAAGATTGGAAACGGCCAAAACTCCACTTTTAGAAAGTGCAAACAATTTAAGTAAGCAAAACAATAACAAAGCTTTACATATCAAGGCATACATATACATACCATATATATTATGCCACGAAATGTGGAACATTTATGAAAGGATATCCCCTTAACTACGCCAACAATAAGTGCATCAGTCTGTAGTGTTATGCGAACCTCTAACTTCATTTGTCATCGACCTAACTGAATTTTAGGCAGGCAAAGTCAACAAATGTCCAAATACCCACACTTCGGAAAATCCTAAATAAAATGCAAGAAACATAGATCGTTACACGCTTACTCTTTCGAACGCTCGCTGGTGAAGGTCAGTAATTCTTGCTTGCAGAATACAGTTTAGATAAAGTGATGTACTGCCATGTGACTTCTTTCTTTGCGAAACTTGGAAGCAGACTCACAATTTACGATATTTTCTGCAACAAACTCTGACAAAACAAAGGTAGCGAACTAAAAGGAATAAGACGACAGCAATCTAATCAACAAAGGGATCGGGACTGCTAATTATGGGATCAGTAGAACAAAAGTGTAGGGAACCGACTTTTTCTTACTACATAGTTCCAAAATCTGCGCACAATTTAATCTCAGCAACACTACAAAGCAAGAATTCGATCCATCTAAATACGAGTAGAACCTATTTTCAATCAAAATAGACTTGTCGAGAAATATATAAAAGAAATATGGGAACGTTTTGCATTTTGTTTGGAGGAGTTATGGAGCGAAAGCAAATCCAGCGTAGCTTTTCACTGATAGATCAATAGCATCCTTGTTGCTTATTCGGAACAGAAATAAATCACCCAGGCGGCGTAGTGATTTTAAGAATAGAAATGTCACCTTGCATAAAACGAATAGAGAACTTTTTTTCTCTTGAAACGAAGCAATCATAAACTACTTTTACTGGAGTTTCTTAGATTTTCGTTAAAAGACGAGGTAACAGATCAGGTATAAAGTGGTTACAGCGCCAACATCCAGCACAGCCAATTTCATATTTTTACAGTAATAGGAGCTTCGGTGGTGTCATTGCTTCAGACATCATAGGCCCAGACCCAAAAGACAGCAAGTTTATTGAATTCCAGTGCATTTTGTATCAACTACCATTTCATTTTAAATGCATAATTATTGCATTAAGAATGCAGCCTACACTATGAAAACCAATGGAAGAAAGATTCATCACTGCATCTAAAACAGATCATCTATTCTTTAGTCTGGTAAAAGCAGCGGCAATGTATTTTCGTGTAAATTTGTTTCATCAAATAACCGTCGGAATAGATATACGAGTAACTAGTTTTATCATGGATGTATAGAAGGAATGTTGAAGGAACTTGATATAACAAGAAAGAAACTGATGATTTGAAAGGTGTAAATAGGTGTCAAAAGGCTATTCAGGTAGAGTACAATTTTTTCTATTAAAAATTATTAACTGTGCCTTGCTTGATAGAACAATAAATCGGAAGATAATATAATGATCCAATAAATACGAGGGCGGGTCAATAAGTCCGTGACTTTTGGATTAAAACACAGATTTTTTGATAAAAAAATAATTTTATTTTTCAACGTAGTCTCCCTTGAGCTCTATACACTTTGTCCAACGCTTCTCCAATTTTTTTATCCCTTCCAAGAAAAATGATTTGTCGAGGTCCTCAAAATAGGCCTTTGTTTGCGAGATGACTTCATCATTGGAGTCAAATCTTTTTCCACCAAGCCATTTCTTCAGGTTTGGGAACAAGAAGTAGTCGCTCGGAGCCAAATCTGGAGAATAGGGTGGATGAGGGAGCAATTCATAGCCCAATTCATGGATTTTTGCCATGGCAACTGCACATGTGTGTACCCTTGCATTGTCTTGGTGGAAAAGAACTTTTTTCTTGGCCAAATGAGGTCGTTTTTTTTTCAAATCGTCATTGAATCGGTCCAATAAGTTGGCATAATATTCCCCATTGATTGTTCTTCCCTTTTGAAGGTAGTCAATGTGGATTATCCCGCGTGCATCCCAAAAAACAGTCGCCATAACTTTATTGGCTGACAAACCAACCTTGGCCTTCTTTGGCGCCGATTCACCCTTAGAAACCCACTGTTTTGACTGTTGTTTGTTCTCTGGTGTGTTGTGATGGATCCATGTTTCGTCCACGGTTACAAAACGGCGCAAAAACTCCTCCATATTGCGATTAAATAACGCCAAACCTTCCTGTGAAGTTGTTACACGATTGCGTTTGTGGTCGACTGTGAGCAAACGCGGCACCCATCTTGCGGAAAGCTTTCTCATGCCCAAGCAATCATTCAAAATTGAAACCACTGAGCCATGCGAGATCCCTACGGCTTCCACAATCTCTCGCACTTTCAATCTTCGGTCGGCCAACACCATATCGTGAATTTTTTCGATTGTTTCGGGTGTAGAGACCTCAACTGGGCGTCCAGGACGTTCGGCATCTTCAGTGCTTGTACGGCCACAACGAAATTCAGTAAACCACTTTTTTACCATTGAAATTGATGGTGCAGAGCCCCCATAGTACTCGTATTTATCAAGCTTAGCCTTGGTCTCGGTAATGGTTTTTTTTCGCAAGAAATAATGCTTAATAAGCACACGAAATTCACTTTTTTCCATTTTCTCCTCAAATTAGTGAGTAGTCTGATAAAAATAGCTGTCAAACACAAACTAACTGACGCAGCAAGTTTAAATTTTGACAGGAGTCAACTGACAGATGCCTGTTGACAGGAGCAGTGTTGCTGTTTCAGTAAAGAGGTCAGAAATTCAAAAAGTCACGGACTTATTGACCCGCCCTCGTATAAATTAATAAACTTGAAAATAAAATTCTCACTAAGAGATTGTTTTCATGGAGCAACTGGAGGTTTTTTACTGACATTGTACTGAACTGAAAGAGGCGATATATGATCTGTAGCAGAGTAAATGACAGCGAAACTAAAAACTTCACTCGACACCCAAGATGTCCCTCCCTTGGTGAGAGTCCGTCTAAATTTAACAGGTGAGAATAGTACGTGCTCCGGTATCTACGGCGTTGCAAAAATACAACATCTTGTTGTACACACATCGAAACATCGGCAGAAGTCTAAGCAATTATAAAGGGTGGGCCATCTGTTGGTTTATTGTTAAAACTAACACTGTTCAATATTTTTCAACGATTGTTTCCTTATTGAAAAGAGTAAACCATTTTAGATTATGTAACATTATTTCATTCAAATGACTGCTTCGGTGGCTTGGCAGTAGGCTATCCTGTCAATCCAATCTTTCAATACATTTCTGATGGTTTCAGACCCTATTTCACGAATACCTTGACCAGTATTGTTCTTGAGTTAGTAAGTCGTTTTTAGATTGTTCATATAGCGCTTGTCGTTAATGGCACCCCACAAAAATAGTGAAAGGACGTCAAATCACAGCTCCGTGGCTGCCGAAACGACTGATTACACGATTATTAAACTGAGTGTGCAATAAATCGATTAAATTGCTGCAACCATAGCTCACTTTCATCCAAATCCTCGATTTCTTGCAAAAGAAATCGGTTTTAATACCCCTGGAGCGCTCTCCATTGATTGTAACGTTGCTTCCATTGTCCTCTTAGAAGAAAAGTGGACAAATAATGCCGTCACCCCAAAAACCACACCAACCAGATGCCCTGGCTTCTCTATGACTAAGAGTGGTTTCTCCGATCCCCAAATGCGACAATTTTGCTTCTTACATAGCCGCCAAAATTAAAATAGTCCTAGACTGATAATATAATTTTCGGAGCAAAACTGTCATCAATTTCCAAATGCACTCAAGCCCAAACAGTGAAGCAATCATTTTGCTAAAATTCCTGCGTCAATTGGACAAGCGAACAATCCTAGTTTTTGGCGCATTTACAAGTAGGTTGACGGTTCTCGGGTTTAAGCGCACACTTACGCAACAACTGCAATATTCTCTATTGAGCGCATACGGAAAATTTTCGGTTATAAATCAGTGCACTACGTACTTTCTTTACAAATTTGCGTACAACACCTGCAGAAGGTGCATTATTTCGAATGAAACTCCTTTTTAAAATTCGCACTGTACAAAATACACTTTGGAAAGAACTTTGCACTATTTCTCAATGTTGTTCAAGTTTACGAAAATTGATCACTTTCGCACCCTAAAAATAATGTAGTGAGTTTCTGTCAATTTTTTTGAGAGCATTAGAATTGTCAACAGACGGCCTAGGCCATATGCAAGTTAGGCAAGCGATTCAGATGACAAAAAGTCACAAATCAGATATACCTTCATTTATGGAGGAGACACAATCATGTGGGGTTCAAAGGAACAAAGTATTGTGACCACATTAATCGCAGAAACGGAATATGTTCGAATAAGAGTATGTATGGTTTCAGTTTAGCCGGAAAAGATGCTGCATTTTGCATTGCATATTTTGATTTCATCAGGGACTGAAAACATGTGAGTTGACACTCATAGCGCACCGGTCACACCAAATGTATTAAATGGACGGGAGTGAATTGAGTATTCCCACAATCTGTAACTTTTTAACAAGAACGTAAGAACTAGGAATATCAAGAACGTCTCATCGAAATACATCGTCTTTTTCACAGCACAACTCATCAATGAATCCTTTGAAATTTCTCACATACTAAAGGATTGCTTTTATTATATAAACGTATCAATTGTCATACCGCGTATATTTTTTCTGTAGTATCTGACATCTATACAATTTCTTTGAAGATGCCACTGCCAAATTCCAAGAATTCATAAATTTATTCCAAATCAATGCGGAAAATTTATCGCAATTAACTTCTTCGCACAATTCGATAGCTCTTATCATAGAGCTTTTTACTGAACACAAAATGAATATCATAATTAAAGCCACCTGTCCAAGGTCATTTGAGGATCAAATTCACGACGTAAAGTGGGAGAATCTACCCCTAAGATCACTGATATTGAGGCGCACTTCTAAGTTGACCAACTTATCATATACGTGATGAGAACTATTAGGGTGGGTAATTTATTTTCCTAATCTGCCATTCATAAATATGTCCGAGATTCATTCAAAAAAAAAAAAACAAAGCTTATCGTATCTTTCGTCATTTTTTTTTTATACGAGTACTGTCTAGGCAGTTGTTAGGTGAATTAAGTGCAAACGATCAGTATTCCCATCTGAAATATGCCATCGATGATAATGCAGGAAATTCATGATCAAATTATCTGATAATTGAGGAAAGTCGCTTTCGATAGCAATATTAGATATGATATAATTTTATACAATGTATTTATAAATATGTTAAAGAACAACTAAAAATATTTTAATACAATTTTACACGTCTTATCATTGTCGCTGTCAGCAAGGGGAGAGGCAGAGATCAGATCATTCTTATGCAAAACCTTACAGAGAGCTATCTTCTAATGAGCTAACGGATTCATAGCACTACAATCCGTAATGTATCTGGCCTAAGCCCAACAAACATTGCCAGTTAGGACGGTCTCTAGTCTCTTTTACTTAGTCTAACATAGGAATCAATGAGTCTTTTATCCCAAAACGTTAATATCCATTCACTTCACTGCGCATTTTTCAAATGCCTTTTGGTACAATTTGCTACATTTTTCCTGGATGTTTTAGATGCTTAAACTTTCCGAGAAACTAACATCAACGAATAGGGACATCACATACACAGCGCACTCAGTTAACGCTATCAAAATTTATTGTTAAAAAACTTCCATTGCCAGGGGACTGTGGTCAACATACTCCACTATACGAAGTTTCGAACGTTGGATTGTTCGTTCCATAAATAGTGATGTTGGCATCGACCTCGTTACCATAACGCAATATATCCTGTGCATTTGATGGAAACAGAAGGAAATGGTGTACTATGAACTTCTTAAACTTAGTGAAACAATTACTAGCAATCGCTACCGTCAACTCCTGATAAAATTGAATTGGCCATCGGAACAAAAACGGACAGAATATGTGCAGAGACACTCATCAGTTATTTTTCACCATAACAATGCTCGTCCACATGTTGCAAACCAGAAATTCTACCCCACTCACCATATTCACCAGACTTCGCCCCTTCTGATAACTGCTTGTTGCCTTCGATGCAGCACTTTGTTTCGGAACAGCACTTTCATTGTTTACAAAAGAGTGGGAAAATAAGCTTGAAGAATAGTTGGCCTTAAAAGCCTAGCTTATCCCATTAATTAGACGAAACATGAAAAAAACTGGAGCTACGACCAATAGTTTAATTATTGAATTCATTCATTATATTCTTTAAATAAATGAGCTTAACTTATTTTACAAGAAAATAGACATTCCACATTTACACATTCTCCGGATTGTATACGGGCGATGATCAAAATACCGTTATCAGATTGAACAAACCATTAACTTACACGAAGTTAAGCTAGCAAAATTAAGGATTTTAATTAAAGATGAAGCGCTGCACGAAAGAACAACGCGTTTCATTGTTGAGCAATATTTAAAAAATAATGAAAGTTTGGTAGCTACAGTTCGAAATACACGTACAAAATATTTTAGGCAATCTAGCCGTCCGTCAACAAGGACGTTCAACACAAACTTCAGGAATATCAGTGGACCAGTGGCCCGTGGTCAGGAATTGTATATTTCGCGAAGCTCTCTACATCATATTCTTCCGAAAGATTTATCAAACCAAACCATTTTCAAAGATGAGACTCATTTTCATGTTGCTGGCCTTGTCAATGGTCAAAATTGTAAAATTTGTCGTTCACAAAATCCAAGAGTTATTGCCCCTTCAAGAAAATCGTAGCAATTAAGAAATGTGCCGAAACGAACTTATCTTTCAAAGCGTTCTCTTTTAAAATAACTTTCTTGCGAAAACCCGTTTATGTACAAATGTGTACAATTAGACCTATTATTTTCGCAGATACAAGGTGCGCCAAGGTATGTCAAGAGTTGGCGGACTGTCTGCATAAACACGCTCTTTGCTTAGCTCCACATACATAAATCCAACGTCCACAAATCACACGCTCTTGGTGGCTGCTTAACATCACTAAAACGTAAAATAACTCGTTCACGAAATTTTTCTTGCAATAAAGCCAAAACGTGTCGTGTTGTGTGATATATTGCGCCATCTTGTGGAAAGCACATACATATCTTCCACATCTACATTTGAGGCCAAACAAAATTGGTTAACATTTAAATATAGTGATGAAAATTGACGGGTGACGGTTACACCTTTCTCATTTTTGAAGAAGTATGGACAAAAGACACCACCAGAACAAATTGCACACCATACAGTGACATTTGTGGATGGTCTTTCGAAAGCTACAAGTGTATACTATATATACTACCCCATATGCGACAATTTTATTTGTTTACGTATCCACCGAGTGAAAAATGAGCCTCAGCGCTGAAGAAAATTTGTCATCCAAACACTGATGTTTAAGCACCCAATGAGCACATGCTTAAGACATTCTGCGGTCAGCTGGCTCCAAATCTTGTGTGAGTTGAACTTTCAAAGGGTGTGCAATGAGATAATTCCAAAAGTGAAATCAATAGATTTGGATCTTTTCCAACTCTTTCTCTAACGACAGTCATATTTTCTGCAGAGCGTGCATTTAGACCTTAACGCAACTATAACAGAGCCAGTCTCTTCGAATTTTTCTACACACAGTTTCGCCTGTAGTACGCTCAGATGGACGATTATGTCGACCATAACGTACTTTTTACAATTTTAACACGTTCAGCGATTGTAAAACGATCCACATTGTAAAAAGACAATCCTTAAAGTAAACATATACAGTTTCGTATGACAGTTCAATTCAACGTGTGTGATTGAAACAGAGATGGAAGGTAGTGTTTTCTCGTTTGGCAGAATAGGAAAGTTGAGTAAAAGCGAATTGAACCTTTGATACCCCGTTTACTAGTGGCTGGCAGCTATTAAGCCAGAGATGGGTCTCATTGCTAAACAACATTTTGGTTGAAACCAGTAGTCCTTCTTAAAGTACGACATAACAAACTGTTAAAAACGGCGTCGAAACGACGCTGTTTTCGAAAATGTCATTTTGATCGATTTTGACGTTTCCAAACAAAGCAAAATGGAGCCCATAACGAAAGTTATTGAAAAATGTTAGTGACAGTCAGATGAACACTTGCAGTTTTGTTTTTTAAAGCAATTCTACGTTCATTCGCATCTATGTTTCCATCGACTCGAACCAGGATTAGGTGAGACGAAGTTCAATAAAAATAAAAATGCTTACTGGTCAAGAGATTCCTTTGAGTAATTCAATTCAGCCATTGTTGAATGCATGTTATTGCGCAGCTAAAATTTCTGTTTTTTTTACACCGCATACGACGTTTCTGCCCTATTCTGCTAAACGGCGGATCGAACGTTCGATTCACCTCTTCGATTCACTTTCACTCAACTTTGCTATTCTGGTAGACGGGTGATCACTACCTTGCCGATATTAATTCGAAATTATTCCGAAAACGACTATTCTGTGAAGTTTTACTTCAAGCATTTGTTTTGAGGAGATTTTGTTGGTGAAGAATAAAATAATTAGATTTAAATATTTTAAAATGGATAGTGTAGCTTTGTATTACCCGTTTTTTAATCAAACGCGGAACGATGCAAAAAGAAAAGTAGGAAGTAACATCCGTAAAAAACGACAAGATATAATGGATATACCAGATGAAGCCTAAGGAAAACTTGAGAAAATGAAATATGAATACAAGTAGATTCTTTTTTTAAAGATTTATTAAACCATTATTTAAGCAATCAGCTCTATTTTATTTAACTCTTTTTTTTTATATTGGATTTGTAGTCGCTTAAAACCCAGTGCCAAAAAAATATTTCAATACAAATTGAAACTCCTCTCTTTTTACTTTTTCCGCACAACTACTCACATTTTTTTTTTTTTTTTAATTCTTCCCAAAATTGTTTTTTGCCCCGAAATATTTGTTTGCTTTCATTTTTCTACTTATGAACTTTCGACCGATAATCACAAATGCCATGCATCACAAACACATGTGCAGCAAAATTAGAAAACAAAGCTTTATATGTAAGCGAATACATGTGCTTACTGCACGCGCACGCAGCAATGCAAGTCGTCGCTAATTCTAATTTTAATGCAAACCTCCAGTAGTAGAACAGCAAAATAGTACAATTTAGTACAAATTTTATGATGTGACGTTTCAAAGTTGCCACTATGAACAGTGTATATGTAATTTTAAATCGAATTCAAAAAAAAAAATGGAAGAGAAATTGATTGAATTTGTCAGCAAATATGAATTTCTTTATGAAAAAAAAAACATAAAAATTTTAAAAATGTGTTTTTTAAAAGAAAAGGCGTTTGAAGAGCTATCGACGCAAATAAACGCACCGGGTAAATATGCACAGAATTTGCAATTGAATTGTTTTTAACGAGCGTTCTTTATTTTGATTTTTCAGCAAAAAGATTGAAGGATAGGTGGAGACTGTTGCGGGACAGATTCTACAAGGAGATCAAGAATGAGAATCTGTCTTCTGGTAGCGGGGCTGGAAGTCCGAAGAAAAATTGGAAGTGGATGGAAAATGTGATTTTCCTTAAAGATGTGGTCATCGCGAATCCAAAGTAAGTGTTAAACAATTATCTACATATATACATTATAACATTTCCTCTCGTTTACAGTACACCTGGAAACTTTTGTAGCTTCATATTGGACAACCCCCACACTTCTTCAGATAGCTGCGAGCCCCCATCGCCATGCACTCCAACATCTGCCCAAGCTGGTATCTCAGATGCAGATATACTATATATATATATATATATATATATATTTCTTTGGTTGAAACAGCAGCTTTCATTACATGCACAGAAACTTACACCAATGTGATAGTAAGCCGACATTCTGGACTAATGGATTCCCTAATAAAATCTTTTTTCTTGATTTTGTTTTCAAGAAGAGTCTTCAAAAGCATGAATTCACTTTTCCCTATTCTTGTAGCTTTTGTAAATTAATCCGTATTATTGCTTTTGATGTACAGGAACACTTTATTTAAAAATCCGTGGAATTGTCGTTCATTTTCAGTGTAAATAAACCGCGTCCATATTCTTCTCTTCTTTCTCACACAGTAAACACCACACATAACATCCAGAAAAAGGACATAACATTGAAGAACACATAATAAGATTGTTATTTTTCTTTATTTTTCACGTCTTTCAATGTCCGTTGTGAAATAATTTGTTTTTGAAATTTAAAAGTTGACAATGACAACATGCAATGCGGTGAAATGCACGTCTGTTTCATAGGCGTTGCTGCAGGCATTAACTGAACATGTGTTTCAGGCAAAACGCAACAAAATACTTGCAGATAACTCGATGACAAATTTGTATGGACAACTAGTTTCGATCGTTTAGTGTGATAGGAAACTAGCCTACTGACGGACGGGGAATGATTCCCTTCGAATGTTTAGTGGAATAGAAGTTTTCGATTTTCGAACGATCATTCCCCCCGACGACGCTTAGTAGAATAGGGCTGTACATCTAGACTGCGAATACTGCATTTTCGACCATTCGTTTTCGAATGACTTTCGCAGCTTGCGTTTAAGAACGATTTGCAAAAGTAATTTGATGCAGATGATGTTCAAATGAAATCCCAGAATCCCAGAATCCCAGAAGAATCTCCAAAAGCATCACATTTTAGAAATAATTGAAAACTCGAAATTGTTCGTTTTGTAATTTTTTTGTTTGTTCATTTTTATTACTTTTGTTTTCAGTTTTCTTTTAATATTTTATTATAATTTTCCACATTCTTAATCTCTTGGAATTATTTTCATATTTTGTTTTTCTTTAATTATTACAGCGATAAATATTTTACATAAAAAAATTGTTACACGTGATTTTTGTTTTATGTTTTTGGATCAATAAATTGTTCGTTCATACCTGTGTCTGTTTATTTTATATTTATTTTTATTTTTTTTTTAATTTTTAAAGAAATGCATTTAGGTTTTGTTGCAATAATGAGATGCAAGGAAATTAAAATTGAAAAATTAAAGAAATACAGAAAAGAAAAAGAAAAAAACTTAAACTCTCCGACACTCCATCAAATCGAAAACAATTACTTAATATGTTTTAAAATTTATTTTTTATTATAATAATTATTTTTTAGAGTTTATTAAAAAAAATTCTTATTAAAATATTAAATATTTATCATTAAAGGGTTTTCTCTTTTTTTAACGAAGCCAGTCTCAAATTTCATTTATGTTGAAAAAAAAAAAAAATGCTTTTGTCTCCGTTGTATATCTCTAAAGATATTTTTTTTTCTTTTTCATTCATTCTTTACAAAAAAGCTTAAATAGTTTTTTTTTGTTTATTTTTAATTTTTAACTACATAATATTTTTTTTTAATTTTTTGTTTTTGTTTTATTTTAATTTTACATTTTAGTTTTGCATCGCTATTTAATTGTTAAATAGAACGACCAACTAAAATACAAAACTCCATGTAGCACGTATAAAAAACTAAAAAAAAAAAACTATAAAAATCCTTAATTAAATATAAATACATCAAAAGTTTAAATACAGTTTCAAATATTAAATATAATATATAAATTGTATTTTAATATTTTTTTTTTGTTATACTTTTGTTTTGTTTTATTATTATTTATTATTTAGGGAGGGGTTATGTGTGTTTTTTTTATATGTTTTAATTTTATTATTTAATAATAACTTTAAAAATTAGATTTTGTTTTATTTTTGTTTTTTGTTTAAAGAGAGCTTAGGTAGAGGGAGAGCGAGAGATTTTTAAGGAGCATGATGTGAGGAGGTGGTTTAATCGATTCGCGCATACCGCGGCACTATATCGTGACTTATCCAGAAATTGCAGTTGGGGTAGTCATCTTGGGGTAGGGGATCTTGTCCCACATTGAGAACTCGTCGTCGTGGATCGTATTGCGGGATCTCACCATGTGAGACGTAGTAGTAAAATAATTGCTGCATAGACGATACATATCGTCTCTGTTCGACAGTATGAGGTTCATAGCGGCCCAAAATCGCTTGAACATCAATGTCTACTTTAGCCAGACCGTCTGGGCCTTCACCCTGTGTTGCCACATAGAATGGAACTGTAGGCTGAAGGCGAGCATTCGCAAGTAGAGGACAAATTGTTCGAATATCAGTTATCATTGCAACGAGACCTTGGTAAGTAGCATTGTACCGCTGAATTGCTTCCTCTGTTAAATTCATGGCACCAATTTTGCTGTTTTCAATATAATTTCGGACTTCCTCTTCTGTCCAGTTGGTGTGACGGAGGCGTAATTTCTCGGTATGACTTTCGTGAGCTGTAGTTCCTATGACAAGTTTTGGCTTGCCTGTGGTTTCTTCTTTCCAAACATCAGCTGGATGTTGTTGGAGAATGTTTCCATCAAGAACCAACCATTCATGTCGAGTTGTGGAATTTTCATCATTAGAAGGCAAATCAGCTGGGAAATGAAGCCAAGTATCTGGGGTAGCTTGCCATATTTCGTTGATGGAAGCCTCACGAAGGCAATTAACGTCGGAGCACTGCATTTGATTTAGGAAATCCTTGTTACGACGTTCTGATTCTTGTAGTCCACGGCCGGGAAATACTGCCGAACTAGACGACACCCATGCTCGTGTATACAAATGCTTAGTTTTACGAGATGTAACCAAAGCAGAGACCAAAGTAGCTCCAGCCCGATGTCCAAATAAAGTCACCGACTTTGGATCACCTCCAAAATGAGCAATATTCAGTTTAATCCAATTCAATGCTGCAACAATATCTGTGAGGGCATAATTTCCCGATGTCTTTGGATTAGAATCTTTTGTAAGTACATCCAAAGCCAAAAAGCCAAAAACACCAAGTCGGAAATTCGGTCTCACGAAAATAATGTCATGAGAGCGTGCATATCTAGCTGAGGGTCTTAAAATTCCCGGCGATCCACCTGTAAACGATTCGGCTCCGATGAGAACTACAACGGGCAATGGATTATCATAGCGAATGTGTGGAGTGATAACATCCAAAGTTAAGCAATCTTCAATTCCAACAATGGTGCCATTGCTTAGCATTTGAGAGCATACATCTGTGGCATTGTGTGCCTTTAAAGTTCCGTTCCAGCAGTCATCGATACCTTTAACCAATTGAGCCGGTTTGAAACGATTCTTATCGACTGGCGGCAATGCATACGGTATTCCTCGAAAAGCAAAAGCTCCATCTTCTTTAAGTCCTTCAACCATACCACATCCAGTTACTGCATCAATAAAACGTCCTTCACGAATTGGTGGTGATGTCTGTACGTCACTTCTTATCACGTAGGCAATGATTGCAACCATTGCAATAATAAATAATATTCCAAGTGCTATCAGTGCATCTTCCACGGAGCAACGGTATGAGAGCAATCTATCCAAGCATGAGACAGCTTCTATTTCATCTTGGGATTTCTGTTAAAAATAAAAATTATAAATATCAATGGAAACATATCCAAATGAATGTAAGCAGACTTGCCTCATTGACGGCTTTAATATCTTGGCTGCTCTTGATTTTATTAACATCGTCATCCTTGTTTGTCGGTGCCCTATCAACGGTATCCTGGTCCTTCAAAGAGTCATCTAACGTTTCCATAGAAGCCAATCCAGCTTTGGTGCCTGGCCCATTACCTAATTCTACATCATCGTCAGTCTTTTTCTTTGGAATCATATTGGCAATTGGGAGTTTGATTGCATTTAAGAGCCCGCGCTTTTGCGGTGGTCCATTTTCATCGGTTGCTTCAGCAGTTAGATCTGTAAAACAAAAACAAAAAATTAATACAAGATTACAACATTGGTCGAATGTTAGACTTACCACTTTTGGCTGTGTCATCGGCAGATTGTTTTGGTTTCCGCACAAAGAAACTTCTAATTCTGTCACCCAGGCATGGTCGTTGTTTTTCGTCTTTCTTTGCGGATTTCTCCTCAGTAACTGGTAATGTCTCCTTGGGCTCCTTTTCCAATAGTTCACCTTCAGCACCATCACCATCGCCACGTGGTTTTGCTTTCATAAAAAAACCAGGCATTTTAATACCACCAATTGGTATTTTCTTTGGTTTCACTTCACGTCCCTCCTTTGTGACCGGATTTAGTTTGTCCTCGCTGTCAGTTGTATTCTTTGTGCCATCTCCGGCAGCTCCTTCGGCCGTATCACTGGGGATGTTGATGATTTCCTCGCCATTGGGCGTTCGTTTTTCCTTTTCTGGTGTTGGACTTTTTCTCTTGGACGAATCATCGATTGTGGTTACGGTGGTCTTCTCGTCCGTCTTTCTATCAAGCATCTTGTCTGTTTCTTTTGGTTCTTCGGTTTCTGGATGATGGTCGTGTGTGGTTGATTCTGTTGGGGGTGTTTCTGTTTTGTCTTCCAGTTCACCCATTCTATGAAGTTTTTTATCTTCTATAATTTTTTTTTTCTTTTCTATTCGGCTACTAGAAGATTATTGGAAGAAGCACTGAAAAGAAGAATGAAAATGTTAGAGATTGCTTGGCGAATGAATAAAGTAAAAAGTGTAAAAACCTTAAAAGCTAAAGGGATCTATGATCTATCACTGTCACAGGATGAACTAGTTCTGCTTCTGGATAGAACGAAAGAAGAACTATTTATAGGTTGTGCGGGTTGATGCCTTTCATTTCGGACTCGACAGGATAGATAATAAAAAAATCGTTTACGCCCTGCATTCAGATACCTGGGTTAGGGCAATAAAACTGCACTTTAGGTAGTAGCACGTCAGCATAACGGATTTGTGCAAGCAAAACGGTAGAGAAAGATAATACCCTGTGGAAATACGCCTAGAACTATAGAATTCGCATTATGGGATGTTACTCATAAATCCACTCTAGATGGTAGTGATGACCACGTATCACATGATGGGAATTCATTTAATTGTAAGCAAGTTAAATGAGTTTTAAAGATGTCTGTGAAATTAGACGACATACCATCAACATATGTTAAGGAATCTGTGAGGGAAATTTGGACGAAGTAAACCGAAGGAGTGATTTATTATTGAGGTATGTCAACTATTGAAAATAAATTAAATGTTAGTTAATTGTAACGATATTTCTCAAAGAATTTTCGTTGCGAGTACAATCTAATTATAATAGTTTTTCAAATAATGACTAATTGAGTAATAGTTACTGCGGTGTACAAGGGGGTATCTTCTAGAAAAATATAATACATCAGGAGGTGATCACCAATGAATAACTGCAACAGATCGACGTGATCATGGTAAGTTGTTTGCAAGAGTAATGTAATTAAGACCTTAAGAAATAAGTCGAAATCTTCAGTTACTCGGTGTAAGGCTTCTGCTATATACTTATGACATAGCAACGTTTTTTGGTCATGGAATATTGACGGAGAGATTACAGAGGTATGCCCCATACGGGTATCTCGAAGACAAAAACGATATTTCCAAAGTCAGCTAAACCTACCTTCCAGCAGTTACATAGGGTGCAAAAATGGCAATATGGTCGTGACTTCTCTAATGGAATGGAGCTAATGTTTCAACTACTTAGTGTGCTTTAAATAAAAGGACGTGCATTTCTCTGAATCACTTAATTATAAACCAGATGGATCGTTATACAATTGACGTCATATTCGTAGCAAGTTAGGTACGTGAATGTTGAAATATACACCAAAAGCGAACGATTAAAATTACTGAAATACTGAAATATCAAACCTATCAGAAGTAGATCTCTTACATTTGTGTATACCTCAGAAGAACACAACTAATGAATTCGCTTCTTAATTTTGCTGGCACCTGCTGTTCTTTTCTTGAGATTTTCAAACACGATTTTGCATAAATGCGGCTGCATTTCAGTGATACATTGTTGTATTCTCAATTCCGTATTTGAGAGATTGGGTAATCGTAGGTAAAATCACACAATCTTTTACTTTTTTAACAAACAATTGTTAGTTCGTTGGTAAGGCGCTTTGGGCTTTCTGGCAGCGTAAAGGAGATTTGTCAAGGCATGGGGCTTGTCACCGAGAAGGGTCCCTTAAATACACACGACCGTTAATCACACCAATTTTATTTTACACTTCGGTTGCTTGGTGGAAAAAACGTCATTGCTTCTTTAACAGGACTCCTAAGAACGATTTATCTCGGCTGAGAGTTACCCCAACACACCTGAGTTTGTTTTAGACTCACTGCACTCATGGCTTTGATGTTTACTTTGTAAGCCGAGTATTTTTATTTTTTATTTTGACGCTAGTCAGTTGCTGCAAAGTACGAAATAAATTTTTTTTTCTGAGCTCTGTAATGGTTTCGGTCCCAACCTGAGCCAGGAAACGAATGTCGGGTCCGTCGTGTCTTCATGAAGCTGAATTCGCAGAATATTGTTTAGGTTTTAGGTTCAAGGTCACAATAGCCTCACGGTAAGGCTCAAAGGAGAATATCTCAAGACCTCACACTGAATTAACCATCTTTGCGCCCTAGTTAAAGGCTTTTAATGACAATTGGCTTCAATGTGAACATAATTGCAGATGGTAGGATGGTAGATGGGAACTTGGTAAAATGCGGTCTGACCCAATGAATGCTGCTAAGAGGTCATATACTTGTACGCCGTTTCTCAATCAGAATGACTGTAGACTGTTTATTACTGTTATGTCGAAGCACAACGCTTTTGCTTAGGCCCTAAGTGATATAGGCATATGCAGTAACATAACATCAAACAAAAAGCCTTGCCAAGAGTTTCTAACACAAAAATCCAAGCGTATTCTAAGACATTATTCTAATCACTACTTACATAGATGACTTTGTGACCTCTTATGCTGAAGTTGCAGATCTATTCACTGTCGAGGACACTCTTCAATTCGAAGAAATCTTGACCTGAAAGTACGCATATCTATATAACACCAACAACATTGAAACGATGAATCAAACGATATAATATCAATCCTTCCATATTCGAAAAACCAATTTAAAGTAATGGTTATAGTATCGACCCTTGTGGAACACCACTTTTTAATTTCATTTTTTTTTTTTTTCAATTTTATTACTCACTCGCTTTATAATTACGGCATTCTATTTGGGCTCATGGGTTCAAATAAAACTTATTAAGCGTCATAAATTCATAACAGTTATGAAACTAGCAATCCACTTGAAAAGATAATTAAAGGGGCCCAAACCGAGTCAATGGCCCATCATAAAAACATTAATTTTTGTTCGGTTTTCCACGCCTGTCTTCTTAAGTTACTATTTGAAACGTTCACTACTACATAAAGTAGAAAACAAATCACAAAAATTATACGGATATGTCTATCCTTGATTTGAGTACAATCAATTCCATGAGACCCATTTCCCGTAGGAAGGAAATTAACTCCAAATCACCAACAAATGAATCTCCACGCTGTACAATGTGTGAATATCTCATTCCAAATGAAAGATTTTAATCTCCTGCAGACCGTTTTAATTATTCTTTAAGCTTAATGTAACGATCACGACGAGGTTCAATCGAAGAAATAAAGTCTGCGACTGCAAACTCACGAATCCGTGTTTTCATTGAAAACAGATTTCCTATGTGATTAGTGCATTGTGATTCATTTTAAAGGATGTAGCATTGAGACACGGTTTTGTTGAGTATGGCGTTAGTACGAGTTGGAGTATAGTGGCAATTGTAATGACGGTTACGCAAAGTGAGTTTACGACAATTTTACGATATTTACTGAGTACTTGGAAGATGTGTCATGATTTGCCTTTGGGTAATAAAATAATTAACAGAAGATTGAGAGTTTATGATGCAAAGACTAAGCATGTTGGAGAATATTTACGTTTCCACGAGTAATGGATGAATAGTTTTCGGAATGGAGGGGTAACATACTTATGAATTATGAAATTTGAGTATTATGTGTATGACTCTTGTGTTTCCGAGGAAATATAATTAAGGAAGCTGTTCGAATTTCGACCTAAAACAATGACAAAACTCAATTAACTACACTTGTCTTAAGTCTGAGTTCGATACACATACAAGTAGATGTTATAGTGTAATAATAATGGGGACTTTTCACTTTCCATCACTGGTTTACTAAATTTTGGTGCGGTCGCACTAGTACAAGTGAGAACGAACGTTCTGGTGGCCCAGTTGAGATCACCACACCAGAAATAGGCGATGATGTTGTAGGATCGATGAATGAAGATGCGCGAACTTGAAGAAGCTACAGGCTTATTTCATGAATCATTGATTTTAGTTATGCATTGGATATAAGAAAGCTTACTAATAGAATGGGAGCCGCATTTGCTTACAAATGACAATGAACGCAATCGTTTGACAATTTCAACGGACAACGGACAATCGGAACGAATTGTTGCGCCGTTTCATAGCCGTGGACGAAACCTGAATTCATCACAACACATCAGAGACCAATCGATATAGTGAACTTACCCTGGTGAATCGAAGCCGAAGAAGGCCAAGGTGCGTCTGTCGGCCAACAACGTCAGGGCGACGGTTTTTTTTTTTGGGATGATCATGGTGTCATTCACATCGATTACACCGCCTATTATGCAGAGCTGTTGGATAGAGTCAACGTCTATTTGAAACAAAAACGACCGCATTTGGGGAGGAAAAATGTTATCTTCCACACCAAAATGCATCGATACCCAAGTCTGCAGTCACAACGCCAAAATTACATAATTTAAAAATTGCTAGAAGTTTTAAGTCGACTACTGCTAAGAGGTTCTGGGTTCCAATGCTGGGCTATAGCACCCAAAAACTAAAAACCCAATTCAAGACCGTAAATTGAGGATTCTATAGCCACCTGCTTATTTATTTTCATTGTTCGTTGTAGTATAATCGCTTTGCCATGAGATAGGCACGTTTGAGTTATATCAAGAATGAGATGTTTGGTTGAAGTTCGACATTGCCCTCTTTTGGACATAATCATCGATAATTTAAAATCAGTCCCGGAAGATCAGGAAGAATTATCGGAACACGAAAGCAGCACAGTCTAGGTGGGAAAAGATGAGACCGATAATAAATTGACTGGCCTCTTGCTTATACATGTTCCTAAAATAGCCATTTAAGATAAATTGAAACTAATAAGAACTTTGATATCTCAGCAACAACAGAAACCTTTACAAGTATTCATAACTATGAAAGAACTAAACTCTTCACCGGTAAGATTCCTTAATGAATAATCAGGTCGCCTGGCATGCTGATAAGGCTCTTGTTTGACCTCGAATATGCCCACTTGTGCAGCAGTCAGTTAAAATCTAGAGTATACAGTATAGAAGAGTAAAGAGTTTCAAATTTTCTCAAAAGTAAGCCCACAACATCAAGGTATGGTTGCACAAATTAACCTATATCATAGTCCAAGTGTTTTCATGTTTCCCAGAGATACAACATAATTTTGATTAAACTCTTAGCCCTTGAACCCTAAGCGCCAATTGAACAGATTAATTATGTTCGTGTGTTCTAAATCGAGTGCCGTATTTTTAGCTGTTTCACTTTTGGGGCACATTTGACCTTTTCACGGAACGTTTGAATGTTCTATTTTAGAATGCAACAAAATGTCTTTGTCTATTGCGTGCACAATTCGTACCATAAAAGCGGCACATCGCATGCAAACTTTTACTCATATAAAATAGATAAAATGTTCTCATCCGTTCCAGATATTCCAATTAATAATGATAGTTTCCTAAAAATACCACCCATAATCCCCGCGACTAGCAATTCAATAGCAAAACAAACTAAAATTAGACTGCCACAGATAATTTCTGCGCTTTTCTATAATGAATTATGCAGCTGCCTAGGAAAAGTAAGGGTCGTTTGGTCGGCCTGTGGTCAAACCAATTAACAAAACAGATGCAATGAACAAGCACTACTGAACAATAGATACTCGAGTGTAGCAAAGGGGTTTGGACAAGACCTAATTAGATTTCCGACACGGAAACACCTCATACTATACGCCATTGATCTATCATTGTCAACTGCTGGTGCTTGCGGTCGTTCCAATTTGTCGCCAAAGATGAAAACCAATTTACTATACGTAAAATGTAATTCATTCTCTTAAAAGGATTCAAGTGAAAACCAATATTTAAACAGAATGTCCCTTCTTTTAACAGCACATTGACCTGAGAAATTAATGAACACCAGGAAAAATAAAACTAAAAACCCAAAACTGTTCTATCTTTTGTGCAGGCAAACACTTAATAATGAAGGGGGGATTTTAACTTCAACCCTCACCAATTTTTGGTCGCAGTTTAATCACACCAACTCAATTAAAAACGAATTTCATGTTGCGGGGGTTGGTGAACAGTAAAGCAAGAATTAAGAAAAATATTCGAACCCTCACCTGTAGAAAGGGATGATTGTAGTCAACTATAATACTTTGAGGGAAATTAATGAAACCATACCACACGCGTTTGAATGAAAAATTGTCTCATAAACATGCAACTTAGTAGTTTATCAACCGCCAGAAACAATTGACCAGGACGCTGGACATGCCTTGTACATTTGGTGGGAAGCCGCCTTTAATGCAATTTACTCGTATAGATATAACTTGTACGGTCGTTTGTTTTTTTTTTTTGTATATACTAAAAGATTAACGGAGTCGATATTATGTGTGGCTAAACAAAAATGTAATTTATTTAAATGCACCACATAACCGTGGAGTTATTCTATGTACCTATGATTAGAACTGCCTGCGTGCTTTCTATCTATGATTCTTGGAAGCAGAGTAAATATTTCGATAGAATAACACGAACAATAACGTACTTAATACACCCTTGTCTTGCGTTTATGAGTGCAATTAAAAATAAAAACAAAAAGGAAACACTTTTGATTTTAAAATATTTCTTGATTGAAATGTAAAAGTGCCCAGACGAAGATTTATTGCTGTTTTAAATTTTTACGAGTATAAGAACTTTCAATTCAGTTCACTTGTAATAATTTCCTGAGAAATGAAAGCATCATTTTATCAAACAAATGGTTTTATGTTCGAACTTTACTGGGGAAGCAAGTGATTTGTTTATTAATTTTGACGCGATCGCAGCACTTTGAATATTAGATGTGCTTCAGAATTGGAAAATATACGATTACAGATATAAAAATAACAATTTCGAGCCATAAAATTGTAATTGAAGTTGATTTAAACAATAAATTATTACGAATAGCTGAGAAAATTTATCACAAAATATTCCTTCTTTGTGATTCTCATCTTTTAGTATTATGAGTATAATCGTTTTCGTTTTAGTTAACATCTACAAAATGGTTTTTAAAGGGCCTGAAAGAGAATGTCGTCATTTGAATGAATGAATGAATGATAAATAGACATAAACAACTTTGGGTTGAGAGATATGCCTGCATATACATTGGGGAAAACAAAAGGCCTCAGTTACGATTTGGCTTAATAAAGATCTACCGATTTTCGATCACAATATACATATGGGCACAAGACCAACACAAAATCTGCAAGTTTTCCAGTAACGGACAAGTTGATAGGCAGCTCGATCATAAAACTGTTTCAAAGGTGTCTTGTTAAATTCCAAAAAGGACGCGTAGAGATTGGAAGAGGTCATTATATACTCGTAATAGTAGTTACTTCTTAAATTTCAAATTGCATCTTTCCAAAGTACGAAACTCCTCAATAAAGCAAAACTTTAAAAGAACAATTAATAACTTATGGCTCCTAAATACAGAAACACATTTCAATTTTAGTTCTTTTTCCGACAAAAAACAAGGCATTGTCGGAAGATGGAAAAGCAAAGAGAGCACAAGCCTTTTGAAGAGTCTTAGCCGCCAATAGAGGTGCAAAACGGATCGCATCAACTTCAACAACAAGAAGAAACGAGATTTTGTTACTACATTAAATAAAGATAAAAGAAGTGCAGCGGAATGTGCCATGTGACAAGTGTAAATCCGAAACATCGAATAATCGTCTGATTTATGTCCTAAAGACATGAGCAGAATTTTGTAAGCAGTGAAATTAGAATACACGTGTTTTAATTCGCGAAGCTACATATAAATGCTGCAAGCAGCGTTGTTCTGCAACACATCTCTTTTCTAAATTCGCTGCAATCGACAGTGTCACACATACTCGTAAGTGACAGTAGCTGTAAAATGATTGACTTCAAAAAAATATCTGCACATCTGTTTCGCGGGCAGAGCTGCCAGCAGTACTGCAAGTAGATTTTCCGCACATGTATTTTGGGCATTAGTAGCATCTAAAGCAGGTGCTAACACAATATTGTAAATAAAACTATGTCAAAAATACTTTCTAGGGGAGCGGAAAAGGACAAAATTTCTTAAGCTCCTTATAAGAAGAATGTATTGGGGATTGTAAAAACCGTGCTGATTAGTGTGCTGATTGTAGTTGCCAAAGCATAAAATTAAAGGAAAAACCCACATTACCGATGATTTCGATTTCAAATGGCTATTGCTCCCAAGCAAGAGTAGAAGTTGAAAATCCTTCGACTAAAGGTAAATAAATGTGTGCGGAAAAAAAAGTTTAACAACATCTTGGAAGTTTCATCCCGACTGAAAGCAAACATATCGGGTTTTCCAATAGGGACTTGACTTTGAATTTAATTTGTCATCATCAAACAGTCACTCAATAAACTCAACATTTTCATCATGGTAAAGTACACGAACGAGCAACGTCTGCAAATTATAAAAATTCAGTCCACATATTCGTTGTGTGATGTTGCCGTGTCAGTGAGACAACGGGTTGGTCGAAGTGTCGAAAATATCGCTGCCGTTCAGGCGTCCGTAGCAAACGATCCAAATCAGTCAATTCCACGGCGTTTTCAAGAATTGGGCAGCGCTTAGACCACATTATGACGTATTTTGCGAAAGGATCTTGGTTTACACCCATACAAGATCAAGGTGACTCACGAATTGAAGTCGATGGACCATTTGAAGCAACGTACGTTCTCCAATTGGGTTCTGGAGAAGATGCGCCAAGATGGTGAATTTCATCTCAAGAAATGGGCCAGTCGATTGGCCGCCTCGTTCGTGCGATTTAATGCCGCTTGACTATTTTCTGTGGGGCTACGTTAAGTCATTGGTTTATGCCAACAAGCCGACGACGTTGGAAGAGCTCAGAGCCAACATTGAACGTGAAATGGCGGCCGAAATGTGTGGCCGAGTCGTTAAAAATTGGGTCCAACGAATCGACCGCTGCAAACGTGCACGCGGTGGACATATGAACAAAGTCGAGTTCGGAAGTCGAGTGGAAAAATCGCCAACACACACAGAGATAGATGTACTCTTGGCTACGTAACTTTTGCAAATGTCAAGCTATGACGCTAAGATTTAGAGGGAATATCAACAACAGATGTACCAACTTAACAAAAAAAAAAAAACAGAACTCAAATCGGAACAATGGGAGCGCCACACGGTGGTAATTCCGGGAACTTTTTGATCAAGGTAGTAGGCTAAATTGGTGATGGCGATGGCGCGATAGTTAGCTCATTGGACTATCACGCAGAGAGTCTAGGTTCGATTCCTGGCTGGGTCACCAACAATTTTTCAAAATCGCCATCCCCTTTCGGCGGGCAATGGCAAACTCCCGAAAGTAAAATTGCCTACGAAAAAGCTTCTAAAGAGTGCCGTTCGGACTCGGCGATAAACCGTAGGCCCCGCTCAGACGTGACAAAAATAACAACATGAGCAACACAAATGAGTGTCAAGAAGCTAGGCCATGGCCCATACCGGGCTGCCAGCGCCACAGTGTGTGAGTGTGTGTAGGCTAAATTTGGCCTACCAAAAAAGCAATCCCAATTCTGCGTTTCATAAAATTGAGCGAAAAAATATATTTGTCCACCTAAAAATTATTGACTATATTCCATGGTTCGAAAGAAATATAGCTTCCTGGTTTCATCTCAATTTTGAGGCATAATTGCAAGGACATACAACAAAATGCTATGCAGTAATGCATCTACGTAATTTAGCCTTGCTTGGTAAGTGGTCGACAAATCTTTTTGGTAAGAAAATCAGGATATAGAAAGATGTACAATAGAAGACCGTTGCCTTAGAGCTTAAGAAGACGGGGGAAGTTAATGACTGCCCTGCGATTAATAGCCTTTTACGTGAATTATGCGGGGATAAAATTACTCAAAGAAGGTGTTAGATCAACGTCGGTTGAAGCAGTCATTCATTTCTCTAAATAAAACAGCTCAGGTTGACGTTAATTAGATGCTACAAGAAAATCTACGAAAATGCCAAAGCACGAATACCTACTTCGGAGAAAGGAGTTGCTTCCTCACTTTGATGAGCGGTGTCACAATAAGGTTGGCATTGACAGTGCTCTAAACGATGACAACTGAAATCAATTCAATACAATGTTAGACCATTTATTTTAGGCGTATTTTATCGGTACCGCGTTTAATTATTATTCTGTACTTCTTGGTTTATTTTTAAACTAGATATTTACGCAAACTTAATACCCAGAGTCAACTCTTTCGTGGTATAAAATGTGCCTGTTTATTTTCTCGAATGATGTCGGTTTTAAATTAGATCACTTTTGTGAAATCTTTTACTCGCCGTAGAGTTTTGATGTGTGTTGGCAAACTGTACCTTCAGAACTCGAAAAATATTATTCTTAAACCATAGACATCCGCCTAATTTTCACTCGTTCTGCTTTTTTTTATTTCAAACAATTTTCCCAGCAGGCAATCTCAATCAATCTCTCTCCTCTGTAATAAACTACGACTTCATGGCGGTAAGTATAAAAATCTTGACTATCATCAAACAATCAAGTGTTTTACTCTTGAGTAACCACAAGATCCACCAACAAAATGGGCATCATATTCACAAATGAAGGCAACCATATCGATGTTCTGTGTTTATAGAAATAAATTTCACCCTTCACCCTGAGTACGAGTACGAGTATGAATATTGTGGTGACACATCCAATAAGGGTATCGAGTATTTCTCAAATTACCACTTCCTTTATCCCGAAACTTGTCAACGCGTGGGCAAGAGCACCCACGTTTCCAAATATTATCTCTAACCGACTGTGAGTCATAAAAAAAAAAATCTATCTAGTCCCGATCCCTTGTCATTCGGTCGGTACGAGGGGTTACAATAAACTACGAACAAAGATCTTAGGGTCCCCTTTCTAAGCGAGTTCCGTTTCCACCAAAATGCACACTTAACAACTTTGACAAGTACCCCCCCTTTGTAATAGAATTCGATGACAGTAATGTGATTCTAAAGTGTTTGCATAGTGCGCGACTCAATTTCCACATTTGATGTAAATTTTCGTGCCGCCCAATTGATCATGGGCACAGTGTTTAGTATTAAGGGGCCGCCAATTGTAATTTTTCCTCAGTTTGTCACTTTATCGCATTGTGACTTTGTGACCGTGAATTGTAACTTCCCTTAGACAAATATAATTAGAGAAAGTTTTACAACCCAAAGGTTTTCAAAACAAAAACGATAAAATTGAAGAACACGTAAACAGAACCTTATCGGAACAAACGCTGAAAGATGTGGGATGAAAGATTGAACCTTCGGTACGGGTTGAGCCCTTATACCCATTCTACGTAAACAACATTTCAACCTAGTAAAGTGTTTTAAATAGTTTGGTTTCTCTTCGTTTTTTTTTTTATATAAACAAGACGACGAATGCACTTTGTACAAATTTTCCTTGAAGTGCCTAAGTAAACAGGAGAATAGCGTCACCTTTAAGGGGAAACGATCTATGGGTACCAAGTTATAAGGGGAAATACTCATAGTCGACTTCTTTCGTTTGATAACATCCTCTGTCATGAATTTCTTTAGTTTTCTTTTGTTTATCTGTTTATCAGGAACACAGCCCGAATGGTAAATTCGTATCTTAAAATATGCAACGAGTGTCTATGTATCTTATGATAGTGGAGTGGTTGGATCTTAGAATTGAGAAAGATGGAAAACACACTTGACCCACACAAGAATGGTGGGTATCTTCATTGGTGATGGAAATTAATGTATACATCCCGTTGCTAGATTTGAATAAGGAGTATATTTTCCTTTAATTAGATACTCTAGGTACGAGTACTCTTGTATCTATTGGAATGGATTGTCTTAGGACGTAGTCAACATAAACAAACCTCCGTCGACCCCGGTTGTTTGTTTGGATTTTGAATTCCACCAGATGATTCATGAGTAATTTCCATTTTATGACTTTTTTTGGGCAACACAAATTCGATTTTGTTTCTTCGTTTCTTGTTTAGATTCAACAGAAAGACGGAGTGAGGGAATTTATTGCTCAAGGGGTTGAGACTTGAGGTACTTGTAACACAGAGTTGGTATGTGAAGAAAAGTTGCGTAATTTCGAAAGGATTTACCGACGACAAGAAGAATGAAAGGAAGCAGATGGGAAGTTTCTTTCATCAGAAAGTAGTATGAGTGTGTTGTGAATATCTAAATTTAAGGATTGAGGTTGAAAGGGGAATAAACAATTGATAATGGTGGTAATTTCATAATTCACAAAAGAAATAAACAAACTATTTGATGAAGAACTATGCAGATGAAATTGAAGTTGTTTCCTTGGTTTGGTTCTTCGGTTTTTTTTTTATTTTTCCAACAATAGTCCGCCTGTGGGACGGATGTTTTTCTTATTTGGAAGGCGTTGAAAACCAGCCCTCTGTAGGTTATAACGAAATATTATATTTCTTAAAGGGAAATAAGAATAGAACATGTTCAATAGATGAGAGTCTGAAGCTGAAAGGTGTAAAATATAAAAAAGTTGTGTGAGAAACTAGAGGAAGAGACTGAGCTCAAGATTTCGTCGTTAATCATTACGTATTAGCAGAATTCACGACCGTTGATATTTTTTTTATTAAACCAAGCTGAACAAAAGACTCGTCACCTTGATGCTATAAGTTTCTCATTGTACTCCACGACTTTACTCTTAAAGTTTTTAACATATTATATCAAAGCTGACCAAACACAGCTGGTGAAAGTATTAATTTCTTTTGGAAAAGACGCTTCGGTGCATACATGTAGGTACTTGGTAGGCATTTATGCGCATCGGCATCAAACATTTCTTATTATTTTCGCATAGTTTACTGCCAGAAAATGCAGACACAGTCTCCGAGCTGATAAGTCCCATTGCAAACAAGGCTTATCTAGTTTAGAGGAAGAGGAACACAGCTTCATGAAAATAATGATATTGATGTTTTGGTATACCTACTACAGAATAATCTTATTCCCATCTTTGTAGATGCAATAAACAAAGCGATGTGGGCGCTCTATTATTAGAACATAACCCGAACACTTGAATAAGCAACCGATGATGAAGACATACAAAGTCAATGGCTTACAATTGGAGCGGAATTCACAGACATTCTAAATTTGCCATCTATAGAACCACACCTCAATTCTCTCAAATGCCAACATTTCCGCTCTCAAAACTGTTCCACATTAACTCCTCTAACTAGTTCATTCATACTAGAAAGTGCATGTCAAGTTACGACTAAAATTCCAGCAACACACGTCGAAGCAGCCACCTTATTGTAATCCTTGGTTAGGGGGCACGTTTTAAATTTTTTCTCTTTATTTCCTCGCAACCAAAATTTATAAACACTCAGACTATAGTCGCAGACTCACAGTTCTCTCTGGTCGGGAGAAAAAAAAAGGTAAATTCAAACGACACAAAACTTGATATGAACGGAAAATGAATTTTTAATCGGATCATGAAACGAAGTTTTACTTTGAGAGGTTTCCTTTGGTTATCTATCCACTCTCTACAACGTCTTTGTTGGCAAAATCAATAACCCAACGAAGCGCAGGAAAAAAGAAAAAAAACAAAAGCCAACAGACAGCAGACCAAACTATCCAAAGAGAGAGGTTAACGTTCACCGGGTCACAGAATCAACTATATAGTATCCTCGTACGAGTATGTGCGGTATGCTCTTCTCTATGCAACACTGTGTTTGCTCGTTGTCTGAGTTTGTGCAGTCTTTAGGTGAAGACAGGGCACATTCTGCACCACAACACAAATTTCTTCGTTTTGCAACAAATTGCAGAATAGCATTTGCAATCATCTCCGTCTACTCTACAGAAACATACTGTAAACGGCTAGACTAAGAGTATATAAGTAGTATGAATATACTCCGTCCACTTTCGAATTAGATTATAAACTCAAACTCAAACTTAAAGTTCCATAGTGGAGTAAAAAAAAAAAACCAATGGCCACTGAAGTAGGCTGAAATGCGAGGGGGCCAATGCCTCGTTTCTCACAGCTGTACTGCACGACGAAGATATAATTGGAAGCAATAGGTTGTGAGGCATAAGGAGACTCAAAACTTTTTACCATTGCACACCAAAACTACGAGTAGATACGAGTACTAGCAAAGAGCTAGAGTTGCCGCCGCACAAAATATAATTGCTCATTTGCGACTTTTTGCCTGACCGACTCACAAGGACAAGAGTTTTAATAGAACTTCCATTGAATGGTTTACATTTCTTGATCCTTAAACTGATCAGTTCGTCTGAATTAAAAATGTATACTCTATCCAAATCTATCCAATATCAACTACATGATTCTACGAAGTCCTTGCTTGATCTGAACTTATCCTGCGAAACAAATAATTTTACTAGTTGCAATCTAGCCTGGTACTTTCCGACAACTTTGTGTACAATAAGTTATTTCAAAAAAATAAGGTTGCACGTTCCATTGCTCATGAAATAAAACTTTTCCATCATTTAACATAAAAAGACCAAACCGAAATTGTTCAAAGTTTGCTTACGTATCGGAATGCACAAAAGATTGGTTTAATAGAACCGACCGTTTAATTGTACCACAGTAGTGCTGAATCACGTCATTTTCAACTAACAAATAAAGTAGAGGGCAAACAAATTAGCCCTAAGGTAGCCCATGCTCAACGGTGAATTACTCCTATGCCGCACTTTATATGTTTGGAAAAATATGTTTTTAAAAATTAGAAAAATTCTCAGCCACTTTTAAGATCCATCTATTTAATTTCTTTTAAGCAGCAACTCTTCCACCATTATCTTCAACCAAAATAGACGCGATAAATGCAAAACGAATAACGTGGACTTTAGTCCAACGTTGATATTATTACAGCGTAGGCATAAAGTTGCATCCAGGTGCATATAGCACATTCGTGCCTCCCCATCGTTAGATTTAGTACTCTGATAGAAAGAAATTTTACCAGCAGAGCTGGAATTCTTCAATTGTTGTAAGTTGAGTAGACTGGAGTGTGGAAAAGCCTAGGCTGGAGCATTTAATGCAGGTGCTTTGATCGAAAGGAAGTAGTACAATTGACGCCTGTCTCGAACGTTGGCTATGTAGTATAAAAAGCTAAAAGTAGAGAGTGAGAAAAAAGTGGCACGTGATTTGCTATAATCACGACTTTTGTTTTGTTTTTTTCTTTTTGCCTATCTGTTATGTTTCAGGCATGACTTTGGACAATATGACTCACTTAACAAACGTAGGTAGGGTAAATGAATGTGAAGTCAAATGGCGATATGTGTGCAATAGTTTCAACATTCAATGCAAATAATTGGAGAAAGTTTTCCTTCATTTATGGCTTAATAGTCGTCTCTTTGTTGAGGACATTGAATGGCCATTGGGGAGGTGGATTGAATTCCCGTAGCGGAAGTTCATTATATTTCAGATATTCAACCTTGAATTTAAGTATTGCTTTGAAAAAAATTCAAAACAAATTACACGTCTCAAACTTTAGAAACCATCCTTTACAGGAGTCGGCTATTAGACTGTAGAGAAGGTATTCCCAATGAAGCACACTAGAATGAGACGGTTTGGTCACGTGTGGTAAACGCTTTTGTAACTTTTAAAATGTGCCATGACCGCTATCTCATTAGACGCATGTCTCCTCGGCCGACAAAGGATGAGACGGTTGGATTAAGTCCAGCATTTGGTCGTTTGAAGTCGATTGCAGAGAATCGGTAAGAAAATATGTACATAGATGCCGCTTAACCTTCCGAACTCCGCCGTTAAATGCATTTAAAAAGACAAGAAATTCATTGAAAGCTGAAATAAAGAGGATTGGTCTCGCTAACAAATAGCGCTCATCTTTCAATTCTCCTATGCTGATAGTAGGAATTCCACAAGAAGGTGAACACAGTTCATAAGAGTTGAAGTACCCTTTATATAAAGTTGCTGGATATGAAATAGCCATCCTTGCACATTGAAAATATTGATAATGTTTTAATCAACACGACATTTAGAAAATGTCCAACTACTTTACAACTAAAAGCAATAGATAAATGGGTTCCATACGAATTGAAGAGACGGAAAATGACTCGTCTCCTGGAAGTTTGTTCTTATACGATTGCTCGAAACGAAAGAGATACAAAGGTTTGAACGATTTGACCTTTGCGACTTTTACGATTATCAGCATCCTTTGTGTATAGCCTTAGTAACTTGAGATAGCTCGACTTTGGCATAGGACGTTCTGTAGGAAAATTCGTAGAATCCTTATTTTGACTTAAATCAACCAATCGAATATGATTCTGTTTACACTGAAAGCAATGATAGAGTATTTGGCGGAATAGATGTTAACAGCGTTAACTGTGTATTTTTGTTTAAGTATTGGGTATATAACTTAATTCGTGCGGTTTTTTTCTTCAAAATTTGAACGTTTATTTAAGAAAACATGTACAATAGTATTATTCAAAGTATTGCCCATCTGAAACTATGGCTTTTTCCCATCCTTCTGGCAATTTGTGGATCCCATCCCAAAAGAACTGCGCCGGCTTGGCAGCCAAGAATGAATCAAGCCAATTTTTGATATTCTGCTCTGATGTGAACCGTATTTCAGTGAGGGCGTTCTGCATCGACCGGAACAAATGGTAGTCAGAAGGGGCAAGGTCTGGGCTATAAGGCGGGTGGGGGAAGATTTCCCATCCACTGTTTTCCAAACAGTTCTTAACCGGAATAGCAACGTGGGGCCGAGCGTTGTCATGATGGAAAATTATTGCCTCGTGTCTGGTTGCATATTCCGGGCGTTTTTCGGCTACTGCTCTCTTCAAATGGATTAATTGTGTTCGGTAGCGTCCATTGATGGTTTCACCCAGTTTTAGCAGCTCATAATACAGCACACCCATCTGAGCATTACCTTCGCGCCATGGATATTCGGCTTTGCCGTTGATTTGGCTGGTTGGCCGGGTTTCACATATGATTTTTTGCGCTTGGGGTTGTCGTAATGGATCCATTTTCATCACCAGTAACAATCCGATGCAAAAATGACCTCCTTTTTTGGCGTTCCAGCAGCATCTTGGACATGCAAAACCGCCTTTCGACGTCTCTCGGATTGAGTTCATGTGGAACCCAATTTCCTTGCTTTTGAATATATCCAGCTGCTTTTAAACGTTTTGAAATGGCTGCTTGAGTGACACTCAAAGATTCTGTGAGCTCTTCTTGTGTTCGGCAACAATCTTGATGGAGTAATGCTTCCAGTTCTTCATCTTCAAACTTTTCTGGCTGCCCAGGACGTTCATCGTCTTCCAAGCCAAAATCATCACTTTTAAATCGTGCAAACCACTTTTGGCACCTTCGCTCAGCTAGCGCATGTTCAGCATAAACTTCCACCAAAATACGATGACTTTCGGCAGCAGAAGAACTCCCCGCAAAATCACTTTTTCACGCACAAAGTTCGATATATTTGAGTGAAAAAAAAAAAATTGTTGTTTACGCTTCAAATGAATGACATATACTGAAGTGACTTACAATGACAGTAGCTTTTCAACGCATGTTCCAATGGAAAAATAACAATGGAATAATACAAGTTACGCCATCTCTTAGCAAACCGCACAGACCCAATAACTCTGCAGCGAAATTTATTCTGTTAAACATTACAGGAAGAAGTCAAGCCGCGGAATTCTACATAAATTAGTTGTTAGGACATCGCTATTTGCCGCGATCGTTTAACGCTCATCAATACACAGAAATATGTTTGTATTGCAATTAGTCCCCGCCTGTTAAGAACAGACTATTCATGCAATACTCCTAATTTCTAATATTCAAACTAAAAATACATCAGACAGCGCGATTATGGAAGTTTAAGGATGCGATCTGGAAACATCAGCTAAAAAGGATAGCGAACATTGCTAAAGAAAGCCGACTCAAAAAGATCAAACGACAAAAAGAATTTTTGAATTTGAATTTTGAACAACAATTGCAACGTTGTAGCTACAATATTTACAAAAACACGAAGCACTATGAAAGACTGAACTTCAATGCATCATCGAAAAAATAGTCGTTTTATCATAGGTTCATCGTAAACATATAGAAGTTCTTGTTGTATTGAACTGCGTAGTTTAATAATTGTTCTACAGGCGTTTCAATTCAAAAATTTATTTGAGAATTGGGTGTTAAGCTGTTCCTCATTTCCAGAACGTTTTTGAAATCAACGTCGACCGGGAATATAATTATTGTCATGAAAGGTGAAAAGTAACCTCCTTGATCGCCAGAATGCGCTGCTGCTGCAAAAAAGGTTATGATCCCTCGAAGTCCGTTCATATTTAGGCAGACATGCCAAATTTCAGTGCGATACTGTCTTTAATTTTGTTGTTGACGTGTTTGGCATCATGTTGAGTATGGACAAAAACGATTTTCGTTCTCTCATAAAACATTATTTTTTGAGAGGCAAAACGGAGAAGGAAACAAAAGAAAAGTTGTATAAATATTATGGGGCTAATGCTCCGTCAGATTACACCGTCAAATATTGGTTTCGAGAGTTTCGTGGTGGCCGCAACTCCACTACCGATCAAGTCCGCAGGGGCAGGCCCTCCGACGCGGTTACAGAGGACAATGTCAAAAAAATACATGAAATGGTGTTGGCTGACCGGAAAGTGAAGGTGCGCGAGCTAGCAGATACCACAAAGACTAGTACTGAGCGCACACGCCATATTTAGGTCAGTTTTCTGCATATGAAAAAGTTATCCTGCCGCTGGGTGCCGCGCATGCTCATTCCTGACCAAAAACACGAACGCGAGAGCACTTCGAAAGAGTGTTTGGACTTGCTGATGCGGAATCGGGCGGACTTTTGGCGACAATTGGTAACTGTTGATGAAACTTGGATCCACTTTTACACACCAGAGAACCGGCATTGAACTGAAGCCGGCACGAGTGCTCCAAAGCAAGCGGCGGAGGGAGGCTTAATGGGTCGGAAAGGTTATGGCGTCGGTTTTCTGGGATTGTCATGGCATACTCTTCGTGGACTACCACGAAAAAGGAAAAACCATCAACAGCGAGTATTAATGTGCATTATCGGAGCGATTGAAGGCCAAAATCGCTGCAAAACGGCCTCACATGAAGCGAAAAAAAAATGTTGGTTTTGCAAGACAATGCGCCGGCGCATAAGAGCATGGCAACCACGGCTAAAATCACTGACTTACGGCTCCAATTGCTGTCGCATCCACCGTATTCGCCCGATTTGGCTCCTCGGACAATTATCTCTTCCCAAACTTGAAAAGATGGCTCATCAGTAAAAAAATTCAGCACACGCGAGGAAATCATCGACACCATGGAGGAGTATTTTGCAGACCTTCCGGAAAATTACTTTTCGGACTACTACTTTTACTTTTCACCCCACCTAGTATATAGAAGTTCTTGTTGTATTGAACTGCGTTGTTTTATAATTGTTCTACAGGCGTTTCAATTCGAAGATTTATTTGGGTAGTGGGTGTTTAGCTGTTCCTCATTTCCAAAACGTTTTTCAAATTAACGTCGACCGGGAATATAATTATTGTCATGAAAACGATACTTTCAAGGAAGGTTGACATTGATTTCTCGACTTTTTTTAGATTAACCTTTGGGTCACACGTTCGCTTATAAAGCTCCGAATAAGTCAGAAAATTTCCTCAAAGCCTATAGAGACTAAGCTAGTAAAGCCCATAGCAATCCATGAAAATGTGTCCCCAAAACCAAGAAAAATGCACATGGAAAGAATCGTTCAATATAAGACTTTCCGTATGTCACAGTCAAACGAAATCATGAACCACATTTGGCCAACAATTTGTTCTATACGAGTTAATATCAAATATCTAGGAATAGCTTAGTCGAGTTTGAAAATGATGGAGAAATCTTTCCTTTTCTATAGGCACATTCAAGATCTCATCGAAATAATCCTTTGAATTTAAATGTTTTAAAGCATTAAACCACAGACCTAACATAAAAAGCCAAACAACTCAACTACGCTCCAAGTAACACGACATCTCACACTTAGATCGCACTTCCAATTACAAACGTGTGAAGAAGAGTACTGTATGTAGCCTCAAATAACTTCACAGACATCATGAACCCCCATTTCCTCTCCTTACTAAACTTACTTACTGGAATTTATATAATTTTTTTCATCATATTACGTACCGTGTCCTCTTCTTCTTTAAAACGTCTCAATAGGCTGCCATTGTTCGTGCGTTATCAATTTAGGTATGAGACATTCTTACTTGTCATTGTGACTGACTCCCTGAAGAATGAATCAGCCTCACTTGACCTCCACACCACATCTCATCCTCATATTACTATATTCCTTCCTGCTGGAGGTGCATTGTTCGTTGCAAATTAAAGTACAAAAGACCCCATCCGACAAATCAAATTGCAAACGAACGTGTGAAAAATGTTGCCACCATAATTCCAAAATTCGTCATTGAATTTAATGAGAATCAAAAAGAAAAGCATGTGGATAATTTTGATTGCACAACTGACGCAAACTACCATATATGCCCTTTGGGGTGTGTATTATACATAAGTGAATTGAATTTAATCGAACAGATGCATTATTATTGATGGTTTCGGTTCATTTTGTTTTTTACATTTAAATTCAACTCATGTACATGACAAGAAATGAGGGGTAAGATCGTCCGATCAACATATCCGATTACGCAAACCATGCGTTCGCGCTCCTGATGAATGAACGAATTTCGATATCAATGACGACAAACTTACGCGTTTAAATGATGAATCCAATGACGCAAAGTGAGGGTATGGATTCAGTTTCTCAAACGTGCGGGTGACATTTATAACAAACGTGACGGGACTAACATAAAACAGAGTTTGCATATTAAATACAAAAGGACCCATGTACTCGTAGTGTTTCTTCCCCTTTTGATGTTGTTTGCGATATTTTCTATATGAGTACGCCGGAACAGACGACATACACATCGGTAGTAGGTGAATTAATGAAATGAATATTCATTAACGAAGGGAATCCGACAACCGGAAGCTTCTGTCTTTCAATGTCAAGTTGAATTTCTCGGCTCCCTTTGGTCAGTGATGTGAAATTGGTGAAATTCGATCAAAACTCTTTTTTCGAGGGCCTTCTTTAGTTGTAAAGAAGGCTTCGAAAGGCTTCTAAACGAGAATTTGGTAATTGGAATTTTGGTGTGTCAGTGCAAGACATTTCATCTGTTTGGAATTTAAATAAACTTCTCAGCTAATAGATCACACTCTCTTGGATCCTTAATTTATTGACACTTCCCCGTGATTGATCTCAATTTAGATTGACTAATCAAACATAAAGACATACATAAGTGATGTGATGGGGACCAAGCCCATATCAAATATCAACATCCATTAGAAGTCAATAAATTTTATCTTTAAATCTATTTGTCAAGCAATTTTCCATCGAACATCTAGGAAACTACGAATAGCGACGAGTATTCGTAACTTATTATAAGCCCACGGGACGCCTTCAATTAAAGAGCAACATAAACTAAACACAAACAAAAAAAGGATTCACGCCGCACCCACATTAAAAACCAATTCGTCAATGTTGTAAATGTAATTGCATCTATAAATCCGATGCATGCAACTACGTACGGATATAACAAATCCAAAATTGATGTTGACTCAGTTATTTGCGAACAGAAAACACGTGTTAGATATCTGTTTCATACATAGCACATGGATGTATATAGATATATTCGTACTTTGTAAAACCCATCAGAGAAATTCATGATCCAACTGAAACTGCTGAAAATCCCGCGTGTATTGTACGACATTCTGGTCGACAGATGTTGAGAAAGTCCATCCCAAGTTGTGCATTTAAAAATGTTGATTTCTGATTTTCATGAGTTTATGAGTACGTGAAATCCGTCCGGGTTGCTGTCCTGGGAATAGTCAGAATTTTGCTGTTAATTTCCGTAGTATACGGACACGAGGACAGTTCTATTGAGAGATTGAGTTTGTCATTTTTTTTGTTTTTGCTTGACTGTTTTCCCCCTTGTTATTCGCACCAAGGATTTTATGAATTCTGAAAGGAGTGCATGAGTTGTTTGGGAGATGCATTCGGCTTCTGAAACTCTTTATAAAGGAAAGAAAAAATTGAAATAAAATAAAATACATCGTCCCTGGAAGGACGCGCCATGCATTTCACGTATAGATTTCCCAATTCTATTACAAGGACGACACCAAAGAGTAGTGAGAGGTAATATTTCATTTTGATTTTAATTCTTCTTTCGGTTCATATGTCGCCCCTTTTTTGTGTGTGCTCTATTATTTGAGTGAACAGAAGACCGGAGAAGCGAGTGGAAATTTTGAAAAACATCTGCTTTTTGCTTATCGCATGGTGAGAGACTGAGTGGAGGTACTGTAGATGAAAGGGAATTTTATAAATTTCTTTTTATTTTAAATTAATAGTCAAACTCAGAGGGAATAAGATCGACGTTATTATTCTATAGGATTCTAATAGCGCAATGATATTTCTATTTCTAAGAAATAGAAAAAATCCCCCGAGGAGCTATTAAAAATACTGTGCGGGACTAGGTTTGGGTAATGTTCAAATATTTGCACAAGTACAATTACTTTTTATTTTTTGTTTATTATTGTGAAAATCCTTCTTTTGCGGCCCTTGTTAAAGTGACAAGTCCAAAAACGTTAACACAAAAAGTATAAACTTCAGAATCTAAAATACAAGAGTTGTTACTTGTATTTTGAAATATGGCAACACCATTGTGAATATGTCAAATCGGACATTGTCATCATAAAGTTCGACACTTTTAATTGTAATCGTACTCAGAATGTTTTATTATACGAGTGCTATTTGCTACTTTGTATGGCATTCGACGTGGATTAAACCAACAGTGCGCCGATCAACTTGCTTCCGTACTTCCTACAGGACAAATTTCTTGAAGCTTGCCCAAAATTAGTTGTTGAGCAGTAGTCCCACTCCCATTCACTCAATATAGCATCAACATTTGGACGTTGAATACCGCATAATTTGACAATCGATTATTGCCAAGAAATGTTGAAAAAATTCAATCGCGGTGCATTAAACACGTCTAAAAAATCGTGACAGGCGGCGAACCATGGGTATATGCATATGAACCCGAAAATAAACAACAATCAACTGTATTGGTCTGTCAAGACGAGGCAAAAGTTGTTCGCACATCAAGGAGTTCGAAGCCTGTTTTTTTCGGATTAATTCGACATGTCACCAGCGTGCCATTAAAGCAACGTATAACGGTCAATTTTGAATGGTACACCACCATTTGTTTGCCAAAAGAGTTCGCAAAAATAAGGGAAACCAATCGTAGAAAACGAATCATTTTGAGCATTCAAAACATCAAATTGATGGCTCATCATCTTCTTATTGCAGATCAAAAAAACCTGAACAAGCGGTTGATCGTACCACAATCAGAGTCGAAAAAGTGCTTCGGAAATTTTTCGATTATAAATACTTGTTTTTATTTGTCTATCTCAAAACTTGAATAGCAACCTTCGTGACTTAAAACATGCACAGGCAGCACGAATATTTGGAAGACCACAACCAACCGACATTCAACCCAAGTTGAGTTCAACAAACAACACAAATTAAAACTACTTCTATTAGCAATATGGTCTAACTTATTCGACTCTTAACCATGGGCCTTCAGTTTGGCACAATTGTAAAATTTAGTGAAGGTCAAGTAATGGGCCCTAGATTTTCAGAGGTAGCTGGGGTTCTGAATACGACGTCTTTACACTTAGTAGCTGTAGATCCGATATTGTTTGAGATAGAACCTTTTGGTCTACAATATCCAAAGATGCGAGTTAGATTAAATTATTTTTAGAGCAGACGAGGGCTGATGCTGGTTCTGAACTCGCATCAAACTCAGATGTATAAGGTTGTGTCTAAGTGAACGAAATTGTTTGCTATAATTTGTATTCCATTTCTTAATAGTTTATCCTAGTTATCATGCAAAATGTATGTATTTTTTTTTAGGTTTAAATTGGAGTGCTCGAGGCAACAATTTCTGCAAGTTTTCTTTCCAAAGATAACTTTAGTTAGAATGATGACCAAAAACAACCTCACAACTTAGAGGAAAATTATTGTTATCTCACACTCAGTATACGAGGGTTGTCTGAAAAGTTTCCTACCGAACAACGCTACAAGACATTTTTTCTTTTTTCTTTCTACATATGATGTCTCTTTGTAACTCTACACAGTTCCCTCAGGGATGCTCCCATCTCTCTTACCCGTTCAAATAGTACTTGGCGTTTTTCTCTGCAAAATAATTGTTCACGAAGGTGATTGCCTCCTCATTTGACGAAAATCTCTGTCCTCCGAGCGCAGTTATTAGATGAGGGAACTAAAAAAAAGTAGCTTGGGGCTAGATCTGGCGAATAAGGCGCATGGTCAAGCAGTTCAAACCGTAATTCATGGATTTTTGCCATGGCAACCGCTAAGGAGTGAGACGGCGCAATGTCTTGGTGAAATAGGATCTTCTTTTTCTGTAAATGTGGCGTAGTTTGCTCCTGTAATGGTTTTTCCCTTTTGAAAATAATCGATTAAGATAACTCCTTTACTATCCCAAAAAACTGCCGCCATCACTTTCCCAGCCGAAAAAACAGTTTTTGTTTTTTTTGGAGAGGGTTCGAACGTATAATGGTGAGCCCAAGTTTCATCTACAGTAATTAATCGGCGCATTAAAACTTGGATTTATTGCGCCTAAACTGCGCCATCAGAGCGTTGGAAATGTTCATTCGAACACGTTTTTGGTCTAACGTAAGCAAACGCGGCACCCAACGCGAGGACTGCTTTCTCATGCCTAAATCTTGATTTAATATGTAACAAACACGTTCTTTGGAAATTTTCATAACCTCTTCTATCTCTCTCAGTTTATTTCGGCGGTCGTCTAACACCATTTGGTGAACTTAGCAATGTTATCGTCAGTGGTTGCAGTTTTTGGACGTCCCGAACGTTCATCATCTCCCAAGCTCTTACGGCCACGTTTAAATTCAGTTGCCCAAAATTTCACTGTGATAAATGATGGTGCAGAGTCCCCATACACAGAGTCCAACTCATTTTTGATTTGCGTAGGCGTATTGCCTTTCAAAAACAAGAATTTAATAACTGCTCGATACTCAATTTTTTCCATTTTCACAAAAAAAAACACTCACCGACTCACTCAAATGACTGTCAAATAAAACCTGCGCGTCCAAAATGACTGAAACTTCGGTAAGTAACTGTCAAAACCTGCACTTGCTTTTATTGACGAGTGCCGCTGTCTTTACGTTGCGGTCGGAACCTTTTCAGACAACCCTCGTATGTATTAAAGTTTTGTACTCATGTGAAGATAGCAGAATGGATTTATATACATCAAAATGCCAGAATTAGCCAAGTAAAAAATGGTTAACTGTGACCCTTGACCTGTATTCGGATAAATTTTATTGAATATATTGGATCACTTAGGCCGGGGCTTCGTCAAGTCCTAACCAATTACACACGTGCTCACTAAGAAAAATTATTTCGAAAGCAAACCATTCCATCAAAAAGAACACGACAACTAGGACAGCAACAACGCCAACGTCGTCGATGACGACAACGATGACGATGACGGTGCATCAGTTTAAATCCAATTATGCTCGACACTTAATTAACCACTAAAACCGCAAATAACACATAATTTAATATTGAAATCAAATCCGTGTGCAAATCTGCATCTGGGCACTGTGGTTAACCGCAGGTTTTATGAGATGCAAACTTCTCGTGGTGTCTTGTTTATGCCACTACGAAGTACTATGGTGTCACACCGCAATATTTAAACCCTGGACCGACGACATAATTGACTGGCCACGACAAGTTCTTTTGAGAACACCAGTTAATGTGAGACGCTACAATCTGATGGTTGTGTTGTAGCCGCCGTCATCGTCACCGTCTCTGACATTGAAAGACTTGTTCCTTTTTTATAGGGGCGTGCAACAAAAGTACCAGGGCAACTTGAAAACCACAACAACATCAAAAACAACATCGACAAGAGGATGATATTATCAAAAGGCCTACTGGTTTAACGGCCATTTAACGAGGGGCAATAAATTATTTCGTTAAATTTTAAACGGTAGCCGGGTTGGACATAAAATTCACTTTTTATGAGTAGAAGGGTGGTTCGAAATAGTAGTTCGTGGTTCCTTTATTTATGTCGCATTTAATTTCAAAATCCATTGCCCTCTCTTCTGTTGTCGATCACAAGATCATGATCATGATTATATTCATGATCATAATACGAGTAATGATGGTGGTCTGTATCCGTCAGCAACTTGTAATTTTCTGAGATTTCAGTCTCAGTCAACAGAGCACCATCACCACCAATATCATGAATTTCATTTGTTTGGACATTAAAATGTGATTAGACTGCAATTATTGTAGAAAAATTGTTATTGATCATGATCATGATTCTCAACTTGGAATGGACTTGTGGGACGCTTATTAGGTGGTCCTGCACTATCCGTACATGAACGATGGATAATGATGAGAATGTCAGAAGAAAAACAAAAAACTGCAGAATAACGTTGGTAGTTGCAGTTTCCACTGGGCTAGCTGAACAAAGTGTTAAAAAAACGATTTGTCAGATCATCTAGAATGTGCGTTTATTTCTTGGAAAATTACGAAACCTGTCTGATGGAGGATTCCATTGAAAAGATTTACTCTATACGTTTTCTTAGTTGCAGGACAGAAATCCGATGTTATCCGGAGGAGAATAAAAATAGGAAAACAAGCTGAATTAGTATGCAGACGTTTGCGAGAAACATTCACAAATGTGAATACAAGCAATGGGATGTAGAACTGGTCCAAGAACGATTTCCTGTGGTATTCCATGTAATTGCACATCTCATTCAGTGAGAAACTTATTACATTTATTAATTAGACCAATTAGCTTGCTAGTCCGGTTTTTTTAAATATATTTATTTAATCCCGTAGATATACATAAATCAAATAGGATGAGGGGAGCAACTGTCGGCCTAAGAACTTTTTTTATAGTAATTAAGAAATATGGTGGAGAAATACAAGCAGTAGTGTGTGGGAAATCTAGTTAAAGATCACGTACAATGCTAAGTTGTTATGGGATGCTATATGGCAGTGGGGTACACCACCACACTACCCGTCCATGCTTTTGAAAGACAATGCTCTGGCCTGTTTTTTTGTGTTTTAAATAAAGGACAACTTTCGTCCTTAGCTTTCGAAAATATAGTTTAATTATTACCAGCAAGACGGGCTACGTGCCACACAAGTGACAAAACTATTTGCTGGCTGGGTGATTTCTACGAACTGTGATCAAAATCGGCCTCTGCAATTATGCGATTTAACATGGTGCTACTTCTTTCTTTGGAGTCATGTGAAAAAGAAGGTGTATGCTATCGCTTCCAGTTCATTGGAACACTCAAAGCTAACATAGGCTCTGTTATCAAGGAAGTAGTCTCATACGGTAATTGTTTTTCTTATATTCGTCCGATTGTTCAAGATGACAATAAAAAAAAGTTTGAGAACAAAACTAAGATTAAATTGCCCTTCATTTTGCATTTATGGTCAACTAAATAAAGGCACAGTATTCAAGAGAATAGGACTGACCATAGAACGAAATTTTGTTTTTCATAAATGTATCGGGTTTTCCAATAGGGACTTGACAACTTTGAATTTAAATTTTGAACGCACTCTTTCACTAATCATCAAACTTTCACTGTCAATTTATTCAGTAAACTCAACATTTTCATCATGGTAAAGTACACGAACGAGCAACGTCTGCAAATTATAAAAATTTTCTACCGAAATTCGGAGTCGGTGACTGCAACTTAAAGAGCGTTAATTCCAATTTTCGGTCGTAATTCTCGTCCTAGTAGACAGGCAATAACAAGTTTAGTGCAAAAATTTGAGTCTACATATTCGTTGTGTGATGTTTGCGTGTCAGTGAGACAACGAGTTGGTCGAAGTGTCGAAAATATCGTTGCCGTTCAGGCGTCCGTAGCAAACGATCCAAATCAGTCAAATCCATGGCGTTCTCAAGAATTGGGCAGCGCTCAGACCACATTATGGCGTATTTTGCGTAAGGAACTTGCTTTACACACATACGAGATCAAGCTGTCTCAAGAATTGAAGCCGATGGACAATTTGAAGCGACGTTCGTTCTCCGATTGGGTTCTGGAGAAGATGCGCCAAGATGGTGAATTTCATCGCAAAATCATCTTCAGTGACGAGCCCATTTTTGGCTCAATGGGCTCGTCAATAAGCAAAATATGCATTATTGGTCGAGTGAAAATCCACATGTGCTTTATGAATCACCACTTCATCCACAAAAAATAACTGTTTGGTGCGGTTTGCATGCCGGCGGCGTTATCGGGCCATATTTTTTCCTCGACGATAACGATCGTCACTTTAATGTGCCATGATCACCGATTATTTTTGGCCCGAATTAGAAGATATGGACTTGGACGACATTGGTTTTCAACAGGATGGCGTCACAAGCCACACAGCACACGTTACAATCGATTTATTGAAGAGTAAGTCGATTGGCCGCCTCGTTCGTGCGATTTAACGCCGCTTGACTATCATCTGTGGGGCTACGTTAAGACATTGGTTTATGCCAACAAGCCGACGACGTTGGAAGAGCTCAGAGCTCACAATGAACGCGAAATAACGGCCGTTTCGGCCGAAATGAGTGGCCGAGTCGTTGAAAATTAGGTCCAGCGAATCGACCGCTGCAAACGTGCCCGAGGTGGCCATATGAACGAAGTCGAGTTCCATTCATAAATGTTTTGATTGTACCTCAAGCCGATAGTAAAGTTTTTGAAATATCTCAAATGGTTTGTTTTATTTAAAAAAAAAAATTGCCAAGTCCTTATTGGAAAACCCTTTATTTAATGTACTTACTCAAAAATGTGAGAACTCGAAGAACAACTAAGTATAAAGATGTGTCTTACCTAGAAAAAGAAGCAACAAATAATTCATTAGTGGAAAATAAATATATAAATTAAAGTACAACAAAAATGATTTCTCATTTCAAGTGTATATAATATCAAACAACACATAAAACAAAATATATTCACACGCACATGAGCAAACTTAGCATGGGAATAACAATTTACGAAAAGAACGAAAGGAAATGACATGATTTGTTGCTCGTAATAATATTTACGCATGGGGGAAGCTCATGACATAAGAAAAAAAAAAACAAATCCACTTGCAAAAATATGAAAAAAGTTGGCCAAATTATGTCATATTTTATGCGAAGACACCCACAGAAAGGAATAAAAGACGAAAAATCATATTAAGCTATGATTTATTTTTAGAAAACAAAAATTTTTTGTCTGGGGTAGATTTTGCTTACACAGATATTGTCATCGATAAGCATGGCATTAGCATAAAATGAAGTTTGGTTCTTAAACGTAAACTTATACCTGGATTCGCATCTTTTATTAGAAAATATGAAGTGAAATCAATTTGAAGAGACAGGGAAAACATTACGGAAACCAATTAAAAGTACTACTGGTCCAAGCTCGTTGCCTTGCGGTACCTCTTTTATTCACTATCCGAGCAAATTTTAAATCTTAGGATAAAAACCACATATTCACTATTAAAAAAATGACTGTAGTTGCTTCCGATTCGTTTTAAGCGCTACTCGTACATAGAAGATGGATTATTAAGGTCTTATAAAGGGTGACTTTTGTTGTCCGAGAGAGGGCTTTGCTACTCAATTGCCCTTTTTAGCCCAAAGAAACAGCGGTTGGCAACAGTTATTCTTCGCTTAATCTCAACGCTGGTGTCGTTGTCTGTATTCATAGCGGAGGTACACAAAGTCCTTAACTAAATCAAAGTTGTATCTGTCGAGGGTGAGGTTCTGCCCGAGACGTCGCCCCCATGTCAGAGGAAAAACCTTGTTTACTTGATAGTGTGCCAAATTCCTAAAACTACACTGCTTAGAACTTTTCCTTGTCGTTGCGCTTTCTTTTGTTCTTCGATTGTTTCTTTGTCACTCTGTTGTTATATGATAGTTCTATCGGTGCTATGTGAACTTTTGCCATAGTTACCATATCGTACATCAATATTTCTCAATTCAATCGACACACGTCCGCCTTCAAATTATGGTGCAACAACCCACACAATAATGTTGTTTATATCTTCCACAAAAGACCAATCATATCGGAGCCGATCTCATCATTGCCAAGTAACCTCAAATGTTTCTGTCGTCCAACTAAGTCCAGCACTCTACCAAACAAGGACATGTCCCATTTATCCAAAGGCATAGCTACACACCTAGGAACTTCAAGAATCCAATGAAAAAAAAATAAGAGAGAAAATGTTGATAATCATATTTGAACGTTACGTGACGAAGAACAGAGATATGCACGTGTGCGCATGCATTTAAGCAAGAAACCAACACAAGTATATATCTATCCATTCAAGCCATTCTAGGCTGGACTCGTGAGAAGAAAAACTTTACACAAAAAACAAAGAGAAAAACCACACAGTTGTTTAAAAGTCCAAACGAGCACCAGCAGTGACAAAAGATACGAGTACGAGTACGAATACAAGAACCAGTACTTATCGTATCCGCACGCACAGCAAAAACGCATCCAAATCTGTTGTTTACCTTTTTTTTGTTTTCCAATTTTTTATGTTTTGTTTATAGTAGGTACTTTCCTTTTGGGTGTTTATTTGTGATGCGGTTCCAATTGTTTTGTTTATATCATCAACAATTGATAATGACGAAAAACGAGTAACGAAACAACAACGATCACAGGGCACAGAACACAGAGCACAGAGCACAGAGCAACGAGCAATAAAAATGACAAAACAATGACGATGCGCTCTAGCGCTCAATGCATCATGAACGTTGGCATTAACAAAAAACAAAACTCTCTGTCAAACTGACAGATACAACTGCCTAAATTACAGGAAGCACCCTGTCTCTGTAACGGTAACTGCATGCAGACTAAAAAAGAACACCTCACCTTTCTGGTTGACTGATTTTGGACTTTTCGCTGATTCCTATTGTTTGTCTTCTGCTTTGATGATACTCGTATACAACTTAAAGTAACAACAACAGAAAAAGAAATCCAATTAGATGGCTCCATGAAGTGGAAAGCAGCTACGGATAGAGCGTAGGTGTTCATTTAGATGCATATCACACCCGCAAAATGATTTACAAAACTACCGCAGTGCGCGTACGCAAGTTAATACACATCATCAATAGACTCCAAGAAGACGCGCGTTCAGAAGTTTCTATTTTTGGAAAAGCAGTCATTCCAGATCCAGCCTGATATGATTAAAGTCTTACGACGCACCTACTATGTTCTTGTTCTTCTTCTCAAACCATACTTATCCATAGATTCTAGTTTTCCTGATTTTGTGTTGTCTTTTTTGTGTGAGTTTCCTGTTTTGGTTGATACGATTACGAACGAGTATATCCTCGTCGTCGTCATCACCATCGTCGTCCTCATCGTTGTCGTCAACCGTACAAGGAGAAAATCTTCAACAAGAGATGGCACCACATAAACCACTCCCTTAAAGGAAACCACCTACGATTGTTATTCGTTTTTTTTTTCGGTCGCTCGGTCGTTTATATTAAAAGTTCATTGCGCCTACAAAATAAATTCAAATAAAGGATCCAAACGTATATATATATAACTAATACAAAGAGTGCTGTTGTGGGAGTATGTACTTATTTGAAATGGGTAAGGAAAATCAACGGAGCAGAGGATCCACAACCCACTTGAGTTGTTTAATGTGATTTTTTCTAACAGAAATCTGCCCTGAGGTATGAGTATACCACACATAAACACAGACATACAGATACAAATACGTGACAGCATGTCCTGGTTTGTGGGTTGTACATTCAGTATTCGGATTGCTGTTACCATGTGGCTTTAGTAGATATTTTCAAGAAATTTCATTCGTTTCAAAGGCGACAGAGAAAAGGATATATTTACAATTTAAAATGGGATTCATAGTGATGGATTTTTTCAACACAACCCTGTAGTTGGATGCAGATGCCATTCACAGGTACTTACCCAATGAAAGAATAAACAAAAAATTCCGCTTCAGTAGAAAGTGTGAAATTTATTCATTTACCAATGATTCTCCGAAAATCCGTAGGACAAATTGCTTTCAAAATATTTAATCGGATTCGTATACCTCTTATGCACACTCTTTGAGAAAAAGGGAGTGTGTTCCGTTAAGTTTACAGAGTTAAGTCACAAAACTTACATGTATACGAGTGTACCCAATATTAGCCGCTGGTATTTTGATGAAATCATGATGTCCCGAGTCTTAGAGTAATCAGCCATAGAAATTTATAAACTTGCCACCAGTTTAGTCACAGTGATTTACAAAACTCAAGAACTTACTCAACTTATCTACAGGAACGTCAAAGCAGCTAGATGCGCTGCTGGAGCCGAAGTGAGGCTAATCACTTCTGGAGTCACCCGTGGCGAGGTTTCGAAACTAAGAAAGATGACTAGGCAAGGTCTCCGCGTATCAATTATCTAAATTCGAGATGTCATACTCATTTTGAACTACTTTTTATCAGATCATGGACCATCTGATTCTTTTGATAAAAATCCTGAAAAAGATGTATCCATAACTCTTTTTACGGATCCACCTGAGAGTTATCGGAGAGATAAGAAGAAGAAAGTTTTTCCAAGTCGCATAAGGCCAAGGCTGAGGAGTCACTAATAAAAAATATACCGACATCTTATAAGACTTGGCCTAAAAGTTTTGCAGGTACTTCCACTTGAGTCACAAAAACGCTATCGCATTACAAATTAACTTAGGCTTCAGGAGCCTAAAGCAACGATAAAGGTCGCCACCATCATATGCAATGTCACCGTAAGCGAAGAAGGCTTTAAGATTCATTCAAATATGTTTGGTGCGTTAGCCAAAGCAACCTTCCACAATAGTCGAGAGAATTCAGAACCAATCTACCATCAGTAGAAACAGATGGCATTGAAGAATTACAAAATAAAAATGTTTGATTCCAAAAAGGACACAATAATGTTGTGAGGCAAACGGTATGTTGGGTTCTGTGTATCAGGCTAAAAACCAGCAGAAAAAAGATACTTAACTGAAAGAACCTTTTAACTAACCTGTAGGCTGACCAAAAGTATTGCAAAATGTAACAGGCTTAACGAATGTGTCAAAACTGCATAGTTCACATACATTTAGTATGTAACATAGTAACATTTAGTACAGTCAACAGAATCATGGACGGTGAGAACATGGATAAGTGAATGCGCAGCGACTTCAACTTAGTACGTGCGCAATAGCACTAAAGACGTATTGACTGACGTATATACGAGGTCTGTATCCGCATACACAGTGCGCATGATCAACTTTTGCCACGACTAAAACGCCATTCAGTCGACACTAAAGAATCCGCATGTGTACGAGTATCATATAGTACATTAGTAACTGACTTCGAATTTTATCTTGTCGAACACAACACGTCTGTGGTTCGTCAATCTCCTCACTCTCCTGACCATGCTCCCTGTGACTTTTGTCTTCTCTCCCAAGCTAAAAATGCCTTTAAAAAGATCCATATTTCAGACCAAGGAAGACATCACGCAGATTGTTACGGACTACGTAGAAAACATACCAGAAGAGGTTTTCCAGCGCTTTGAGCAATGGCAAAAACATTGCGAGAAGTTTCTACTAGCTTAAGGAGAGGTATTTTGAAAGGGATTAGTGCAATATACATAAATGTATCTTAATAAATATTGAATTGCACTTTCTAGTAAAGCTCAGGCATCGATGCGCACTAGTCCCCTCTGGTTTCATAAGAGCATCCTGTAGAAGCTGCAGGAATAACAAAAAATTGAATCTGTCTATATGTTATTTGCTGAGTGATTTTTTTTAATCCTTCGGAGGGAACAATAAGAAGTCTCAAAATTTACAACCTTACAGAGCTGAAAGGCTTAAGTAAAAAATAACATCATAACATAAACATCTATCTGACTAATTGGCCGAAATTTAAATATTTAAAACAGATTTTCAAGCATTCTTCTAAACTAAGCAACCACAAAAGGCACAATCTTTCAAAAGTCCGTCCAATTACTCGCATACGCCGGTGATATTGACATAATTGGAAGAGAGCAGCGTGATTTCAGTGGCGCCTTTGCAAGTATTTAGATGGAAGCGGCGAAAATGGGTTTAGCGGTCAATGAGGGCAAGACTAAGTATAAGCTGTCAAGCTAAAGGGACACTGAACAACGACGTCTCGGACATCAGCGCTGAAATCAAACGAAGAATAACTCTTGCCAATCGATGCTTCTTTGGGCTAAGAAGGCAATTGACTAGTTAAGCCCCCTCTCGAACAACTAAAGTTACCCTATATAAGACCTTAATAATCCCAGTCTTGCTCTATGGCGCAGAGGCATGGACATTATCAAAAATTGATGAGGGTGAAAATTCTTCGAGTGATTTCGGCCCCGTCTGCATTGACGATGAGTGGAGGAGGAGATACAATGATGAACTGTATGGACTGTGGAGATCCAAAGACTGAGATGGCTGGGTCATGTAGAGCGGATGAACACCAATGGTCCAGTCCGAAAAGTCTTCGCCCCCGAAGGACAGCGCAGTAGAAGAAGACGTCAAAAGAATTACGAATAATGATGGCACTGAGCGACGGTGCGTTCTCATGTTGCAAAATAACGAGTTTTCTGCCCACAATTCTGGTGTCTTAGGTCGAATTGCTTCACGAAAACGTCTCATAACGCCAAAATAATACTCTTTGTTTACTGTCTGACCTTCTGGCAAAAAATCATGATGTACTACACCGTTGTAATCCATGAAAACCGTGAGCCTTCTTTTTTGACTGAAAACGAAGTGGATTTTTTGGTCTCGGCTCATTTGGTGAATGCCATTCACTTGTCTGATGTCTGGATTGCGTGTCGTACTCATAAACCCACGTCTCGTCACCAGTAATCATCCTTTTGATGAATGTGGGATCAGCCTCGCAAATTATCTCTTTTGCGACGTCAACACGGTCTCTTTTTTGCGTGAATCTGAGGCACCAACTTTGCTGCTACACGACGGAAACCCAAATCATTAACCAAAATGTCTTGGGCGGATCCATAGGCAAAGTTCAAGTCCTCCGCTATCTCTCTGATGGTTAATTTGCAGTTATTGACCAACGTTTCTTTTGCTTCATCAATGTTTTCGTCGGTTGTCGATGTCGATGGTCTGCCACTGCGTTCATCATCTTCGATCGTGCCACTGGTAAATGACCGTTTTCTTTAGAGAATCATTGCCGAAACACTTTTCCAACATTTCCAACGCTTGCGCACCATTAAATCCGTTTTTTACGCAAAATTCAATACAAGTTCGTTGTTGAAAATTTAAATTCATTTCGAAAATTGTAAAAAATCGCCAACACACACAGAGATAGATGTACTCTTGGCCACGTAACTTTTGCAAATGTCAAGCTATGACGCTAAGATTTAGAGGGAATATCAACAACAGATGTACCAACTTAACAAAAAAAAAAAAACAACAGAACTCAAATCGGAACAATGGGACCGCCACACGGTGGTTATTCCAGGAACTTTTTGATCAAAGGCAACAGAAAGGTAGAATTCCTTATGTGGACAAGAGCCACAAATAGGCGCAACATGGACACCTGGCCATATCCCCAGGGTCAATGAAACACTTTTTTTTCGAACAAATATGTAAGGACCAAAAATAATTCATCGTCAAACAAATTATCGTCATTTTCCGAGGTAACACGCAGTAATTTATTATTGTCGTACAGTTCAACCCCATTTCATCGTCTTCCTGTGTTCCATCCATTACGTTTCAGTAATTGGAGGACCTACGGAACTATATCATATTCATTATATACTCAAAAATTATTTCAATTACGTCAATTCCGATGAGGACACTGCAATATATCTATTGAAAAGATGTTTTTTGAAGTAACAGTCTGTTTTTCAAATACGCAATCATCTTGCTTAAGTTGCCTGTTCCCATTACTAATTTTGGCATTAGATTTGCATAATAACATCAAACAGTTAATTTGTTTCAGAAAGCCCAAAAATCCTAACTTTATGTCTTCCATTATAATCTAAAAGTTGATTAGCCCCAATCGAGGTCAACCATTGACATAATCAAAACGACGAAAATGTGTGCCTTAATTAAAGAAACAAAGAAGTCAAGTCTTTCTTAAAATGTTTTTAAGTCACGCCAACTTGGTACTAAAATGACAAATTCTTCGATTATCACTGCTGAACTACTAACCCCTTATCTAAAACTCATTCAATGAATTTAGGCTTCCGTAATTTTCCAACATGCACTTTGCTTCTATCTGAAATGCACCAGTTGTACTCCAATTTCCCTGCAACAACATTTAATTGGTAATAAATCTTTAACTCTGTAGCGATAAGCTAATCCAAAACACACTTAATGTCAACACAAATGCCTCAAGCCTTTCGTTCGAAACTGCCATCGAAGTTCTTTTATTTTTGAATTGACAACCCGACACACATTACATTCCTTGTAATTAACCATTCGTTTGATTTGGAGGGAGGACATGTATCTCTCATCAGCGATTTACTGATGAGTTTGTGGATTCAATCCTCGAATTGCTCGTCGTCACCACACCCAAAAATAATAACAGAAAAAACGAAAAACAAAAACGAAATAAAAAAAAAAGGATACACCAAGCGAAATTGGGACACCGCAGGGTGAGTGTGGAACACAAGTCTGTGTCTAAAGGGTGGCCAGAATCTATTTTTAGTTAAAACAAACCCCACCAGTGAGGTGGAATGTGAAAAATTCTGTTCGAATGGCCTCTTTCCTTGGTGCCATACTTTGAGATAGTAGGAATACTACCATCCAATAGAGAAACTGTTCGACTTTTGGACGAGAACAAATGTTGGCAGGGCTTCCCTTGGGTGGAAGGAGGATTTTTACGATTTTTGTCATTAACATGTGCGTCGTCCATGACCTTTGAAAGTAGTGCACTTAGACTTGGTTAAAACCTTTCACGGTCTGGTTTGATTTTTATTTTTATTTTTTTGTTTTATGTGTGATGTAGTCCCTGGCATGACCGAGAGGGAGTGTTTCATTTGATTTATGTCAGTCAAAACGAATGGCACCGTGACATTCGACTAGCTACTTGTACAACGTGCTCGTCCCTCACAGCCATATGTAGGAAGTTGGATATTTTGCACGCAACTTAGCCGTCGATGTTATGTTATCCATGACTTGGCGTCGCGTGAAATGACAGTTTTGCGCAACCGTCGCCAACCATTAAGACTTCCTGTCGGGGAACACTAGCGTAGTGTTTTTTGTTCGAAGAGAGATCGAAAACCAACAACGACAACGACAACGCCAATGGCAATAGCAATGGCAACCACGACTACAACGAAGACGACGATGATGCCAATGAGGATGACGACGACGACGACATTGTCCAGCGTGTCGTAGCTTAAATAATGATCCCATAAAATCAAATCGGTGCAGTAAACTTCAATCAAATTATAAATGCAACCAGAGTACTCGTATGTACCACCAACTGCTATGGCATGCGTACGGCTGTGCGCCCCCAGGCCACTGGAAAGGAACAACTGTGACAATGTCAATGCTAAGGGCATTGTTGCCTCCTCATTCGACAACCCTCCTCTGAACTTTCTTCCTTCCTTACATTGAGCACTCCCTCATACTTGCATTTGCAGATTCCCTGACACAAGAAATCGTTGAGTTGGCAATATGTACAAGTACTTGTACAAGTATACTATGTACTCGTATCTGAGTAGTATATATGGAGTATCTAAATAGAACGAGTTAGAATGCAGCAAACTAACAGATATCTGGTTCTGGTTCTGGTTGTGGCTTTGGCTTTGGCTCTCGATCCCCTTTGTTGAATTCGAAATTTCTTGTTGAAAACATTGCAGTTCTTACCGATGTCGATGATGTTTTGTTGCTTTTGTTGTTGTTATTGTTTGATGCACTCAAGCACTACATTGTGTTTTGTTCTTTTCGAATTTTTACCAAAGAAAAATCAAACAAAACAGCATAGATACCTACTCTCAACTTTCTTTGTTGCCAGAGATTTCCTTTTGATAGCTACGGTAGCTCTGTTCTGGTGATAGTTTCATTTCATAAACTATTAGGAAACCTTTCACATCTGGAAGAGGGAACAATCATCGTCTTCACCACCACCATCATCATTATCATGCAGCACCAGCAATTGTAGAACAAAGCCTTTAGGCCAAGCCTGTGTAGAGTTTTAAAAGATTTCTTCCCGCAGATGTACTTGTAACTATCTACAACTGCACAGACCATGAATAGAAAAGTTCCAGCAACTTCATTATTCCTTAAGGGGACTTCTTATCCTCTCTCTGTTCCGTTGCCGATGTATCTATGCACATATGTATGTATTTCTCTGGCTGAGTTTGTTCCTTTTTATTTCGTTTTTGCTGATGCTGGAGGAAATCATTTAACGTGTAATGAACTTTTATTTATAACTTTTCTGTGCACAATTGAAGTACAAAAAAAGGAAGATACATTTTAAGACCAAACAGGATTCTACTGAAGAGAGAAGGAAGTGAAAAACAGAGAAAACGACAAACAACAAACGACTTAGACGATTTACTAGTCATCTTCTTGACTAGCGCGCAGATGCAAAGTGTGGGCTTAATTTGCATTATTCATCAACAATAAATCCACTTGAGGATGTAATTGCTTTGATAGTAGTCCATTTCGAGACGAGTACTCTTACGTACATAAATCTGGCCTAAGGGTTCTTGGATTCAGTTTTTTATTCCAATGATGAGTGAGTTATTGTTTTTTAAGGGCTAGCAAGCTAAGTTCTTATTTGTAGAAACCCTTAAGTACGACTTAATTATAAGGATTTCACTCTAATAAAATTGTTGAGATTCGTGCATCAAAGTCATCACGGAGGCCTTCAGAAAATTTTGACTTCTACGGAAACATATCAATGTTGTACCCTGGTTATGGCACATCTGGCAGAAATATGATTTTGCGGCAATATTTGATAGCTGTCACACTCAAAAACTGCGAAAATGTAAAAGCAACAGCTGAAATAAGACCTGCCTTCGTGTAGGGCTAGGATTGAAGTTAAGCAATGACGGCTCGTTAAGTGCAAACATTTCGATCTCACTATATGCGAGGTAACTAACTCTTATAAGTCTGTGGCGAAATACCTCGCTGAGCACTAGAACTTTTGAGATTTTCAAGCGACCGAAGTTGGCAAGCGCCATCTTCTGAATTCCGAGACAAAACAGGGGAACGAGGAAGCACTGACCCATTTTTAGATCAAGAATTATACATTCTACACTTAAAAGTTGAAATGGACACATCACATAGCTGTGAACTTAAAGAAAGTTTCTATAGTTACATTGGACTTACGAGCACATTCTTATATGCTTATAACATCAAGTCGCCTGGCATTTGCGCCACAAAAAATAATATAGACCAACTGTTGGAAGCAGTGAAGAGAATCCTTACTACTGGCCCGGCCCTGGCATGCGTACCGAACCTGGAAAGTACAGTAAAAGTAGCGCTTATACTGAAAATCGGAAAAGATCACTACATGGCCGCTAAGAACGTCAGACCCATCGTTCTGACTTCATCACGTTAGAGGGCATTGATAGAATAATTGAGCTTCATGTACGCAAAAACGCTTCAAAATGTTTTGGGCAGGCGATTGCTTGGTCAGACAATATGGGATAGATAAAACACTAGTTTTGACCAGTGTGTCTTGCAAGACATTCCTGATGGCAGTGAACTGCATTGTCAAGAATTTGTGGCCGTGCGAATTATTTTTTTATTTTATTCAATATAGTCCCCTTTTAGCTTTATACACTTATTCCAGCGATTTTCCAACTTCTGGATCCTGTCCGAAAAGTAATTTTCCGGAAGGTCTGCAAAATACTCCACCGTGGCGCCGATGATTTCCTCGCGTGAGCTGAATTTGAGATTTGGGAAGAGATAATACTCCGAGGGAGCCAAATCGGGCGAATACGGTGGATGCGACAGCAATTGGCGTCGTAAGTCATTGATTTTAGCCGTGGTTGCGATGCTCTTATGCGCCGGCGCATTGTCTTGCAAAAACAAAATTTTTTTTCGCTTGATGTGAGGCCGTTTTGCAGCGATTTCGACCTTCAATCGCTCCAATAATGCACAGTACTCGTAATACTCGCTGTTGATGGTTTTTCCATTTTCCAGGTAGTACACGAAGAGTATGCCATGACAATCTGAGAAAACCGATGCCATAACCTTTCCGACCCATTGAGCCTCCCTCGGCCGCTTCGGAGCACTCGTGCCGGCTTCAGTTCAATGCCGGTTCTCTGGTGTGTAATAGTGGATCCAGGTTTCATCAACAGTTACCAATCGTCGCCAAAAGTCCGCCCGATTCCGCATCAGCAAGTCCAAACACTCTTTCGAAGTGCTCTCGCGTTCGTGTTTTTGGTCAGAAATGAGCACCCAGCGGCAGGATAACTTTTTCATATGCAGAATACTGCCCAAAATATGGCGTGTAGTACTAGTACTAGTCTGCACGGTATCTGCTAGCTCGCGCACCTTCACTTTCCGGTCAGCCAACACCATTTCATGTATTTTTTTGACATTGTCCTCTGTAACCGCATCGGAGGGCCTGCCGCTGCGGAGTTGATCGGTAGTGGAATTGCGGCTACCACGAAACTCTCTAAACCAATATTTGACGTAGTTATCTGACGGAGCATTAGCCCCATAATATTTATCCAACTTTCGTTTGTTTCCTTCGCCGTTTTGCCTCTCAAAAAATAATGTTTTATGAGAGAACGAAAATCGTTTTTGTCCATACTCAACATGATGCCAAACACGTCAACAACAATCAGCTGTCAAAACAAAACTAGAGACAGTATCGCACTGAAATTTGGCATGCTTGCCTAAGTTTGAACAGACTTCAAGGCTCCATCACCTTTTTTGCAGTAGCAGCGCATTCTGGCGGTCAGGGAGGTTATTTTTCACCCCACCTAGTACATCTGAAGCGGTAACTAAAGGCTTTGCTGAACCATTTTTCTCCCTATAAACCGTCGAAAGGATAAATTCTCTGAATCATGTTTGGATCCACGTTATAATCGGACCGCGGAAAATGAGACCATTGATTAACTAGCTGTTAACTAAGGTTTTGGCACACGAAACTGGTATGTAAACCTTCTACATCTTGAATTAGGGCTTCTTTTGATGGTTGGGATTTGCGTAATTACAACTGTAGATGATATGACTCTTGAGGATGCAGGTAGTGGACTATATCTAGCCCAGCCATAAGTTCTGTTACATTTTAAGAGTGCAATAAAAAAAAAAGTCAAGTAAATCTTTTCACAATATATAAGTTTGAAAAAAGAAAAAAAAGTTGTACTCAAAATTGCCGCCTTTAGCTTTGACGCAGGCTTTTAATCTTTGTGGCCATTGTTCTAAAGCGGCACGCACTGTCTCGATGGGAATCTACGACGCAACTGTTATTAAATCTACCTTAAGGCTGTCCAAATTTAGATGAGGAGTCTTACAGGCCATGCTCTTCAGCTCTGACCACAAACTGTAGTCCAGTGAATTTAAATCTGGACTTCCTGATGGCCAATCTGGCCAATCTGTTTGTCATAAACTTCTTCTATGGTAGAAATTTTTTCATCAGTAAAGAAAAATATTTTCATGTCCATTAACCGCGTGCAACTGTAACAAGTTTTTGCTTCTTTCGAGTCTTATTTTTTTCAGGTTGGGAGTTAAGAGATGTCCCATTGCTCGACGAAAGGCTTTCATATGGAGATCATCTCGAATAAGCCTTGACATGGATCTAGCGGATATATCCAATTCTCTGGACATTTTCTTTTGTTTCCGAAGAGGATTTCTGCGAACTCGTTCACGTACAGCTTCAACATTTGCACTCGTTCGAGCGACGCGTGTACGACCACTTCTTGGTCTGTCCTCTACTTCTGAAAGTTAACTAAAACGTTTTATAGCCCGATGGAAAAGCATTTTCAAAATACCAAGTGGTTTGAGAAGTTCGTGAATTTTTGGTTCAAACTTTTTCCACATTTATGCAAAGCGATTACCACGACACGATTTTCTTTGATGCCCCACTCCATAACAACTTTTACTTATAAGTACTCGTGTTAGGAAAAAAATAGTTCACGGGATTATTCCTTCGTAAATCAAGGTTATAGCGGCTGGTTGACTTAGAATGAAGCTTTTCCACTATCAGTTTTGACACACAGACTTTAAATATCAGAAGAAGAAGCAGCTCGCTGCTTTATATCTTCCTCAAGGCCATTCTTTTTTGACTTTCAAGTCACTTACAACAGAAGCGGCATATACGAATTTCTTAAATAGCCATTCCTACGGTCCGAGTTCATAGAACCAAAAGTTAAAAGGATCTATTCTTTGCAAAACAAAGTTGTTTCTATCGCGCAACACTGGGATATGTAGTACAAAACAATCTGAATGGCAGATGGTTCTATATCTCATATCATTACACTTGCTGTTTAAGTAGACTAATGTCAGTCAGTCAAAAATATTTCTTTTTTGGACTTGCAGAGAAAATGGACTTCACAGCTTCGGCCCAGAAGTATTCGAACACGCATCTTGGGGTCAATTGATGAACCAGTTAAAAGGTAACTAAAGTGAGCTAATGCATCACCATGACCGAGTCTCAGCGATACTTGACTATCTATAATCATTTCTTTTTAAGTTATCACTTCCAAGCATTTTTATTCACCCTCCGACTGCCTTGGTACTACAAATCTTGAACAAACGGCTTACTCAATGAGCTACTGTACTATAAAATAGCTGATTAAATATCCACAAAACGTTAAAAAGTTGTTCATGAATTACAGAGTTAAAATAAAGATCTTGAACAGGAAAAAATGCACAAAAAACGAATCATAGTATCCACCAAAAGAACTTAGTTTCAATTCAACAAAGACTTCAACATTCCATGGAATTACAGAGACCAGTCTGCGGCACTTATGATAAACCTACATTCTTTCTCAGTTATTGACGACACATTTTTTTAGCTCACTTTGATGCCCTTATGTCTTGAAAGGACAAAGTAATAGTTAAAAACGTCTACTACAGAGGTTGCTTCAGTGAATTATATGGTTAAGCTAATAAAACCGTAAGATTAGTTTGTCAGAAATCGCATAAAACACCTTTCACCTAAAACCGGGTACATATAAAACGCATTTCAGCTTAACATTTATATGCAATCTGAGTCTGTTTATGACTTAGGTTGAAGATAAGTTACATAGGATCTGCCATCTAATAAATCACATCTACAACGAAAACATGTGCCACAATAGTACACCTGAGCTAACTAGATCTCTACTTGAGATTGCGGTTCACCTCTAACGCAACCCTATTCCACAAAAATGCTTGTGTTTCCTGGGATTTATCTGCCCCTTGCAGATGCACACATTTGTTCTAATTAATTTGTGCAGTCTAATTAAAAAAAAAGAAAAAAAGAAACCAGCAACCAAAACTTTATTGACCATAAAACACAATCTAAGCCCCCCTGGCACCTAAGATAAGACGACCGACTGTCCGGGCAGTTTACGACAACACAAAAACATCATCATCAAAGGAAAACGCCAAAAAGATTCAACATCTCCAGGGGTACTCTGCCGAATCAACGAATGAGAAACAACACAACAAATTGGTTTTCAACTCCAATTGAACACAAAAAAAAAAAGAATAATAATAACACACAAAGCCGTACAAAACAGAGCAGTTGAACGAGCACATACAAACAAAAATTAAAATCAAAGAAACAACAAAAGAAAAGAAAGAACGGACTGGAGGAGAAACGGCCAAGTTGGGAGTCTTAGCAGCAACCACCCATGCTTGACGTGGAAAACTGATTACAATCTCTTTGTCCCTTCACGTGTATCCAATCCATTTCACCAGTTCGGGTAACATGCATGAAACCATATTCGCAGGAATCCAAGTACTCCTTCTTCTTCGTTTTCGTCAACATCGTCTGTTTGGAGTTTTCCCGCTTCACTCGGACGAGAAAAAAAAAAACCGTCCTCTTCTCTGTCCCTACCTATTCATACAGAGTATACGAGTAGAAAAGAGTAACAAATTTTCCTAATTAAAGACCAGGGGAAACGCATAAAAAACGGTTTAGAGTAGGGTGTGCACTCGGTACTGGGTGTTTTATGCGTTTGACCTCAGTTCGAGTATCGGAGTTCACACAACGGTCATACACAATCTCGGAGATATGACCCACAGATAAATGGTGAAAATTTCCAGTAAATTTAACTCGTACCAGCTCGGCCGAGCTCTACTATTTTCTGAACATGCTTCCCATTAAAGCTGAGAGAAAAGATGATTGTATCGACATTGGAGGTACCAAGATGCCAGAAATATCTTAATCATTGGCCAGCCTAAATTGAATTTCTTTTCATGAGCCAGTAGCACGACTGGCTAGTACAAGTAGCGTAATGTAAGATAGGCGATAGCCGTTGGCCGATGACCAGGCATTCGCCGAAGTTTTATTGCTACAAATCGCTGAAATCGATTGGAAAATGTATCAGAGAAGTGCATTCACTAAGGGCAATGCCTGATGGTCGACATGTGAGTGTGGACTTAAGAGTACTTGTACTATAAACGAGTTCATACATACCTACGTCAGAGTATCCATATATACAGATCTATGTATGTATGTGCAACTACTTGAGGATCAGATATCAATTTATGATTCACTTAAATTGCAATTAACATTCTTACCGTGGCATTTGAAGTTCATGATGTCGGCGATGGTCTATGATGAATCTATCAGTCAGGGGGTGTTCCCGTCGACTTCTTAAAATTTTTCTTTTTTGTTTTTTCGTTGACTCTGATTGATTTCTCTGTGGCTGTGATGGACAGACACACTGACAGCTCCATGTGGGTGGATTAGATGTAAATATTTGTTTTATTTTTCCACCATCGTTCAACATCTTCATGACAGGCGTCGAAGGCTACGTGATGTGGCAAGAAAATGAGCTGTAACGAACTTAATGTATCTTTAGCCGGCTCTTGGTTTTGTATGGAAATCTTATTGAAGTACAAGGAATGAGGAGTTTGACAGCTCGTGGTAGATAACAGGCCATCAAGTGCACGTGGTCCTGGAGAGTGTTAGGTTTATAGACACATCAACATGATTGGTTTTACTTGCTGATTGAAAAGTACATAAATTATGACTGTATACCCACCCTACCCTCTGTCTCCTTTAGTAGTTGTCAAATGTGGCAATTTTTTCGAGGCTCTGAATAGCACTTATTTATATTTGTTTTCATTCAACAGAGCCTTGGCCTTAACAGCTGAATAAATCACAAAGTTGTATGTCGCCATTGGAGTGTAATTTTTATTTCTCTTGATAAAGTGGCGCTCTATGTACGTAGTAGATATTTATATTTAAATCAGTTCATGACTGATTTAGAAGTATTTTAACTGTGAAAAAAACAAAATAGTTTCTTCTTGGTAATTCTCGTGTTTAAGAGTGGACTGAAAAGACAGGTCCTAAAGCAATTCATTGTAAGATCGCAGTTTATTCATATTTTTATCCATAGAAATTCTTCCAGGCTAAATCAATCATTCGTGTGTTAATTAATTTTCACGCGGTTCAACGATTGATAAGTACAATTCAATTGTGATCCTAAATAAGAGCATTAAAGAAAAACCTCAATAAGTGATCTAGTGCCAACCGGTATAATGTTAGGGTACGTTATGTTTAAAAGGTAGAGGGTCACATGTCGAATCTTGTGGCACACCGGCAATAATTTGATGAACCTTACTTCATGATCTTAATCGCGGAAAACAATCTTATGGGCAAAATAGTCCCAAGCTGTTCCATAGTCCGGATATCAGAAGTATATGCTGGTACAAAATTCATAGATTTTAACTAGCTTTCAACATTTAGTGCTATTTTCGCCGGAAATTCATCTCGCTTGATCTAGTCTATCTTTGACTGATATAAATGTGGAACGATTTCTGAGCAAAAGAACGACCAAAGATAATATACGTGAGGGATTTTCCAATTTGAATTCTAAAACAATCGTGTACCCGAGACCGCTATTGCATGTGACAGAGACCTTATAATCGCAGACGCACTAAAAGTTGAGCTTAATTCCTATTACCATAGAAAGAAAACAACGGACGTAGTATAAGTCATGGCAGAAAATACAATATAAAGATGTTGCACCTTCGCAAAATGTCGCAAAGATGCTTTTAAGTGACCAACGCACTAGACAACAAAACGATCTCTTTTGATCGAGAAATGCATCGCAGAAAAGCCTGAAAAAAAATGTGACGTCTTCTTCAATTGCTATTTATCCGAGAAACTTGAATCCATAAAACGAAGGACCGATGGGTTGCATACTTTCACCACTCCTGTTTATAACTGAGTTGCCTTCCGCAAATTGTTTCGTGTTGCATCGAAAAATTGGATATTCGTTGTCCATGAAAATCTTATATCAACTGAACCACCCTGATTAAAGCAAGCAACAAATAGGGCAAGAACATAGATGAAGCCAGCTCTTAACGGTGAGTTCACACACATGGTCTAGCGGGTTTACGTATATCGGACAAAAGTTATCCAGAAAACTTGATAAAAATTGAAATACTTAAAGTTGTAATCTTTGAGATAGTGCGGTAAGTCGAGCAGAACATATATACTTTTGAGTGTTCATACTTCCAAGAGTAGCATAACAAGATCTAAGTATCGTAATACTATAGGTAACAAAGTTCAGTAACTGTGGAAGTTAATTTAACTTTTGTTATATATGTATGTGTAACGTATTTTGAAAGTATAAACGAACAACAATTTGTCAATTTACTTGAAAATTATTCTGAAAGACAAAAAAAGCAGCTGCTTTTCTCACCAATTATACCGAATCAATGTAGTTTCACAGCCAAGCCCTATCTTCACTGTCAAACTGGACACTTCCCATTATTTAAATAATCATTACACGCCGTCAAAAAATAAAATCTCACGCAAGACGAAAAATAAAACGAAACAAAAATGGAGGGAAAAAAGTCAGAACCGTACAGCAATTACGAATTAATAGTTTTACTCTAATCAATCCTCAACATGGGTTTCCACACTTTTCTTTTTCTCGCTGTCCAGGAAAGGGAGTGACATGATGACAAAATCTAGTAAGCTGTACTACGTACGTCTTACAATTTTCTGCCAACGTTCAGATGGGATTTTGTTTGTATTCTTAACTACTCCCTTTATATTCACATGACGTCGAGATATTCATACGAGGTAGAGTATCTAGCGCCAATGACTATGAAAACATTGGTCAAGCGACAGCCTACGGAAATTGCTTCTTGAATAGCGTGTGCTGGACAGAGTTCCTCATTGTCGTTCGTTGTTGTCGTGCACACTTCCTCTATTCCAAACCAAAAAACAATTCTAAAAACAAAAACAAAATAAAATAAAAATACATAAGAAATAGAGTAGGTACTCTGGCGAAGCCCTATCTTACAAAGGTATTACACGCTGCACAGATGTGCGATACGAAATGGGGGTATTAAATGTATCGGCGGCTTGCTGCTGCTGTTGTTCCTCCTCCTCCTCCTGCTGCTGCTGCTGCTGCTGCTTCTGGCAGAAAATTAGATTAGAAATTGATGTGCATGCGCTACTGCCAGTTCATTGCTGGGAGGTAGATACTAGTACATATCCGTAGAGTTGTCTCTCCATTCTCCATTTCTTAGTCGGTCGTCTTTTTCTGAAACGGAAATGCGGACTTTGTTTTTGTATTACTCGTATCTTTTATTATTATTGCTCTTATTTTGCTCGTCCTAAGGGCTTTCGGTATGATGCATCTTGTGTAAGCTAAATACGGAACAAGCGAACGAACACAAGTTTAATGGACCCTTTCCTCAAGCGAATCGCTTTACTCAATTATCATCGGCAAAAGGAGAAAGAAAAAGTGCCGCGTATTCATTATTGTAGGAAGTAATAGGATGAGAAGGCGGAAAATTAGGTTATTATTTTTTTTTATAAAATGTTCCATTAAAAGGCCTCTTAAAAAAAAGGTGTTGAGCTGTTTATACATGGGCAAACATGGGATCTTCTTTAAGGTACATATGCTGGGTTTATTGGAAATTGATGTAACACTAATCTGGCTACAAATCCACTTTGAAAATAAATTAACAATTAAAAGAAATGTATATTTCGATACCTGAAAACATGAGAATCACAAAGAGGGAACAATTTTATAGCTTATGTTAATAAATTAATCCTGCATCGTGGCACAAATACGAGTACGTGAAAGCATTATATATGTGCAAAATATACATAAAACTGTGTGTTTCAAGTTTTCATAAAGACCCATTGTCATAGCTTCCGATCATAATTCGTAATCTGTCCATTTCAAGCCAAACACATGGACTTTTAGCCATTTATAAAGAGAGTTGATAGATCGTAACGTGTTGAACAGTCACAGCAAGGTTAAGACCACGATATCAAAGGCTATTATGTTACTGCCTGTAAAGTCATTAGTATTGTCTCTTGCCATTACGAAAGTTCAAAGTTCAGAAGTCGCAAGTCCTTTTCAGAAGTTTTCCCGATAAATTTAACTGCGATTTTATTTTTCTCTCAGTGAAACTTAGCCCAGACAAGCCCTACATCCAATTATTCAAAAAGTTATTTAACGGTTGAAGAAAGTCATTAGTGCTTATTCGACATAGGACGTTGTCTTGCTGGTATTGAATCTGTATCAATATTTTGTTCACATCCAACCCGTTTTTTGAACCCTTTATTTACGGAATGCATTTAGTCTTAATCGTGTGTAAATGTCAATCAAAGCAGATTGTCTATTATCAACCAAAAGTTGATATACGTTTCAAGACCGTATATGCGACGAAATACTCATAGGGCATCGATTGTTGTTTCTGCTCTCTAGCAATAACTACTTCTTTGCAATTAAGGGAATCCCTGAACTTGGGTGCAGCTTTAAGAACCAATAAGACGATTTTGTTTGGGTTCTTTGACAGACTCCCATGACACTCTAGTCAGAGATGTCCTAGTCTGTTCTGTTACAAAATTTCCAGCGCTTATCGTTCAAAACTTCTTGCGGGAATAGAACCGTTAACTTTTTTTCAAAACACATGCACTGATCAGTGAAGAATACTAGTCAGTTTAGTTTCAGTTTGCAAACTATTAAAATGGAGCGGGGAGTTAAAGAGAATCGAGTCGCGGTAATAGCGTTGCATAAGTGCGAGCAAAGAGTGCTGGTCAAATTTTCGATTTGCTATTGGGTATATAACTTAATTCGTGCGGCTTTTTTTCAAAATTTGAACGTTTATTTAAGAAAAACATGTACAATAGTATTATTCAAAGTATTGCCCATTTGAAGCTATGACTTTTTCCCATCTTTCTGGCAATTTGTGGATCCCATCCCAAAAGAACTGCGCCGACTTGGCAGCCAAGAATGAATCAAGCCAATTTTTGATATTCTGCTCTGATGTGAACCGTATTTCAGTGAGGGCGTTCTGTATCGACCGGAACAAATGGTAGTCAGAAGGGGCAAGGTCTGGGATATAAGGCGGGTGGGGGAAGATTTCCCATCAACTGTTTTCCAAATAGTTCTTAACCGGAATAGCAACGTGGGGCCGAGCGTTGTCATGATGGAAAATTATTGCCTCGTGTCTGGTCGCATATTCCAAGCGTTTTTCGGCTACTGCTCTCTTCAAACGGATTAATTGTGTTCAGTAGCGTTGTCCATTGATGGTTTTACCCGGTTTTAGCAGCTCATAATACAACACACCCATCTGATCCCACCAAATACAGAGCATTACCTTCGCGCCATGGATATTCGGCTTTGCCGTTGATTTGACTGGTTGGCCGGTTTTCACATATGATTATTTGCGCCCAACCAACAACCCCAACCCCAAGGTTGTCGTAATGGATCCATTTTTTATCACCAGTAACAATCCGATGCAAAAATAACTTCCTTTTGTGGCGTTCCAGCAGCATTTCGGACATGCAAAACCGCCTTTCGACGTCTCTCGGCTTGAGTTCATGTGGAACCCAATTTCTTTGCTTTTGAATATATCCAGCTGCTTTTAAACGTTTTGAAATGGCTGCTTGAGTGACACCCAAAGATTCTGCGAGCTCTTCTTGTGTTTGGCAACAATCTTCATGGAGTAACGCTTCCAGTTCTTCATCTTCATACTTTTTGGGCTGCCCAGGACGTTAATCGTCTTCCAAACCACCTTTGAGCGAACGCTCAGCTAGCGCATGTTCACCATAAACTTCCACCAAAATACGATGACTTTTGGCAGCAGTTTTCTTCATATTAAAGTAAAAAACACGCAAAAACACTTTTTCAGGCACAAAGTTCGACATATTTGAGTGAAAAAAAATTATTGTTGTTTACGCTTCAAATGAATGACATATACTGAAATGACGTACAATGACAGTAGCTTTCCAACGCATGTTCCAATGGAATAATTCAAGTTACGCCATCTCTTAAAATTAAGTTATAGACCCAATAAAACCACTCAAAATATCGAGAATATTCGTTTATCAGGCTATTGCTTGCTTCGGCGAATTGTCTGGAGTAGAGGACAGGCCAATAAGTAGTCCCCCGCGCGTTGTCCGTACGAAGGCGGTAGTAAAAGCAGTGCGTGAACAGATTCGGAATAATCCCCTTAGGAAGCAAAAGATCATGTCCAAAGTATTGGATATATCAAGCAGATCCATGTTTAGACTGATTCAGCATGGTCTGCATATAAAAGCATATCGTCGGTCCACGGGTCATCTTCTAAGCCCTCAACTACAAAAAAAAACAAAAACTAAAAAAAATTTGGCTGGAAAGATGCAAGCGACTTTTGCAGTGGCACGAGGACAATGGCCATGAAAACATACTGTTTACGGTTGAGAAAATTTTTACCGTGGAGAAGTTTTCAAAAACAATGACAAAAATGTATGCCACTTCATCTGCACGTGATGCTGGTTACTTAAGATTTGTTCCCAAGTTGACAAACGTTTTTACGACTTGATCCGGGTGCAAGACTTTACTATTAAATCTCCTGTAGGCCCGGAATACTAGTACAAAATAACTGACACAACAATGTCACTAGAGCTTTCGGGCAAGCAAAAAAAATGTAAGAAAAAATGCCATCGTCTGAAAAATGTGCGGCAATATGTTTTGAGACCCGATTTCAAATGACCCTTATCTGTTCCCAAAATTTAAAAAAGGACTACCTAGAAACCGGTTTTTCGACAATGAAGAAATCAACGGACCAACAATTTAAAATGAATATCTTTAAACGAAGACGAAATGGTTTTCACTGTATGAAATGAATTGGAATAACATTTAAAATGGTTTAGCTTTCACGATGGTATAGAAAATAGATAGATCGATTTCAAAAATATTTACTCGATAAGAGCAAATACCTACCTACCAAAGACATTAGATATCAAGTTCATATTCTGTTTAATTTCTTGGTGACCCAATCTGAGTTCTTGCAATATGAAACTTTTCCCCAAAGATACAGAAACACAAATGTTCTAGCTTAGATATCTTATCAACGATTGCAATGCAGTTTTTCAATTACCCTCTTAAAGAAAATCACCATTTTCACACTCCATTTGTGATCGTATCCCCAATAAATAAAATTGGAATACACACGGACAAACAAAGACAAAAATCCTTCCAATCCAATAAAGTATTAAAGAAAAATCCGGGAAATCCCAGCTACTGAAAACTAAACTCACATCGTCACGTATGTGATAGGTAGGTATTCGTATAATACGTAAGCAGGAAAAGCAAAATGTAAATAATTTCTCTATTTGCAAGTGGCGTGCTACAGCTACTCCTTGTTTATTCTTGCCGGCAAAGGATATTCTTTAATCCCCAACTAAACAAAATTGTTGTCTGTCCATTTTTTTTATCACAAATGAAACAAAAAATAAGTCTCCCACATTGCTACTCGTGATACCGTTACAAACAAGCAACCATCCACCTAGCCACAATTGCTTAAAAAGGACATAGGTATAGACTGTATGTGCAAAACACGGAGAAACGACACAGCGAAAAATACGAACAAATCGTTGCGCTGAATGTGGGTAGCCGTACCACTAGACGCATAAAAAGGACTCAGGACATTGTCATGATTTTTCCCCAGACAAATTGTTTTCCCCTCTGCTGTTACCCCGACAGCTTGCAGTTTCTTTATGTGTATGTATTTCGACTAATAAGGATTGTTTTTTTTTTTCTTTTGGATTTTCTCTGAATCGCATAACGCATGCGCCAGGATTGCGTTTTATTGGAAATCGGATGCACCGCAAGCCATGACAAATTGAAATGCCATGACGTCGGGACGGGATATCTTTTATTTCTGCTTTTGTGTGTTTATCTAGCTCTATTGCAAGATTTGAGAAACCGGCACTGTGTGTACAAAAGAGATGAGACTATTCTACTACGGCTCGTTTAAGCATCTTTCCAGTCGGGTTTTCGCCGATTTCATCACTTCTTTTCTCAACTAAGTGTTGCCGTAGAAGGTTGTTGTTTGCCATTAAAAACTGATGCATGAGTTTTTTCTACCATTTCGGATTCGAACGAAAGACGGTGAGAACTGTTTTTTTTTTTTTACACTGAACGGAGCCAACGCCAGTTAAAAGGAATTGAACTTGCTTCGGACACAAGCAGCAACAATGGTTCAAACTGCATATGTCATATAAAAATACTATTCACGGAATCGCTTACGCTTTTGGGTAGGTACGAAAAATAATCAAAGTGAAACACAATACCTAACGATCGCCAGCTGCGGTTTGTCCTCTACAATATCCAAAGTACTACAGACGACGAAGTTATTAGAGATCGTGTAGTATTTCCATTTATAACGAAGTGACTCATAGAGGAACAAACTTTGAAAATGAATCGTGTTACTCGTATTTAGAAAATGCTCCATTAAACGATTCAATGAAAATTGCTGCAACTTCTGACCGAAAAGATGACTTATTGAAACGTGACTATCTCTCTAGGGACTTATATTTTCCTGTGTAGATACTGGGACTAAGACTATACTGATTTCTCTGGTAATTTCTAACAATATAGAATTGTCGTGAAACTATCAGATTTGTGTTGTGGATTTCAAATTCTTGGAAGGAGATTTGTTTAGTTTTCATCGTCATCGAAGAAGATGTAGTAAATTATAGGTAGAATTGATACCCAAAATAAGCTTGTCTAACACAGCGGCAATCATACAGGGTTATAATCACAAGCTTTTCGAACATCAGTTTACGGTGATTTTGAATTGCAGATTACTCTGTTAAATGCTGATCAGTGAGTTATAAGTAATATTCCCCTGTAAAAGCGAAATCCGATAAATAAAATACTAACGAATTTTAAGGGCAACCAAACGTTCAAATTCAATTGAATTCAAAACGACATGACCCATGACCAAAATAGGAGACTTGAAAAATTGTTGGTGACTCACCCAGGCATCAAACATAGACTTTCTGCGTGATAGTCCAATGAGCTAACTTTCGCGCCATCGCCATCGTTACTGTTTTAACAAATAATTAAATTGGAGATCCTTTAAAGTCAACTTGAAACTTAAGTCACAGCGTTCAAATACCGTTGCGTTTCAACGACGTAACCTGAACTTTTCCGAGCATGACGATGCGATAGCAAGCGTTTTCGATTGCTTTTTCTCTCGGCTTGACGGTTTTCTCTACCAAGCTAAATTGGTTTTTTTTTTTTTTTTTTTTTTTTTATTTACGGATCTTAACAGAGAAAAAATCATAACTTAAGAGGAACATCCAAAAAGTAATTAAAAATATGTGGCAGAAGAATTGAGAATGTGCATCGATTCTAGTTGGCGGCCATTAGACAAATATTATCTTCGAAAAGAAACAATGTTATTTAATTAGATACAAACATAAAGAACCGTTTGAGCATTCCTTTCGAAACTAGCAGAACAGATTCTCAGAAATTTCCGAAAAAAAATTCTGAAGGACGATTCGTTTTCACAACTCAATCCATCCAATCCAATCAACAACCAGGATATTTGAGTTGAAGTCAAAAAAACCTGATATACTCATACTACTACTACTTATGCAGCCACTTCTAGTCGGTAGATTTTACGCAGTTTGGAACAAATTTTCGAGTAGGATTCCATCCTTGAGCCATCTTTTCTTATGATGTAGTCTATGTGACTATTTCTGGAGCATGATTATTAAGTATATACGAGGGCGGGTCAATAAGTCCGTGACTTTTTGAATTTCTGACCTCTTTACTGAAACAGCAACACTGCTCCTGTCAACAGGCATCTGTCAGTTGACTCCTGTCAAAATTTAAACTTGCTGCGTCAGTTAGTTTGTGTTTGACAGCTATTTTTATCAGATTACTCACAAATTTGAGGAGAAAATGGAAAAAAGTGAATTTCGTGTGCTTATTAAGCATTATTTCTTGCGAAAAAAAAACCATTACCGAGACCAAGGCTAAGCTTGATAAATACTATGGGGACTCTGCACCATCGATTTCAATGGTAAAAAAGTGGTTTACTGAATTTCGTTGTGGCCGTACAAGCACTGAAGATGCCGAACGTCCTGGACGCCCAGTTGAGGTCTCTACACCCGAAACAATCGAAAAAATTCACGATATGGTGTTGGCCGACCGAAGATTGAAAGTGCGAGAGATTGTGAGAGATCCGTAGGGATCTCGCATGGCTCAGTGGTTTCAATTTTGAATGATCACTTGGGCATGAGAAAGCTTTCCGCAAGATGGGTGCCGCGTTTGCTCACAGTCGACCACAAACGCAATCGTGTAACAACTTCACAGGAAGGTTTGGCGTTGTTTAATCGCAATATGGAGGAGTTTTTGCGCCGTTTTGTAACCGTGGACGAAACATGGATCCATCACAACACACCAGAGAATAAACAACAGTCAAAACAGTGGGTTTCTAAGGGTGAATCGGCGCCAAAGAAGGCCAAGGTGGGTTTGTCAGCCAATAAAGTAATGGCGACTGTTTTTTGGGATGCACGCGGGATAATCCACATTGACTACCTTCAGAAGGGAAGAACAATCAATGGGGAATATTATGCCAACTTATTGGACCAATTCAATGACGATTTGAAAAAAAAACGACCTCATTTGGCCAAGAAAAAAGTTCTTTTCCACCAAGACAATGCAAGGGTGCACACATGTGCAGTTGCCATGGCAAAAATCCATGAATTGGGCTATGAATTGCTCCCTCATCCACCCTTTTCTCCAGATTTGGCTCCGAGCGACTGCTTCTTGTTCCCAAACCTGAAGAAATGGCTTGGTGGAAAAAGATTTGACTCCAATGACGAAGTCATCTCGCAAACAAAGGCCTATTTTGAGGACCTCGACAAATCATTTTTTTTGGAAGGGATAAAAAAATTGGAGAAGCGTTGGACAAAGTGTATAGAGCTCAAGGGAGACTACGTTGAAAAATAAAATTATTTTTTTATCAAAAAATCTGTGTTTTAATCCAAAAGTCACGGACTTATTGACCCGCCCTCGTATCTTTATTTAGAGATAACATTTGAAACTGAGTTGCCTCATTTACTTTAGCGTCAACTCAGTAAACGACAGTCAAATCAATGTTTAGGTGGTCTCCGTTTAAAAAAGTTTCGCATCATAACCAACTCATATTCCCATTCTGTCTTAAGGAATTGTTTCGAGCTACATTGCGATTGCTTCGCGACTTCACGAACTCCTCATTACTGGACACCATTGCAAGCCGATCGTTGTATGAGGTAGAATCCATGAGCTATCAGTTTTCCAAAATTTTTGAAAATATTACTAAATATTACTTTATTTGGATGTTTCATTCCGTGGCCGAGTCAATAGAAAAGTTTTGGGTTTTTGTTTAAATGGCAGAAATGGTTTTAAGCACTTTGATGAATTTGGAATGACAGCCTTTGAATACAGATCACCGCCCAAAGTAAACTAAATTCGTCTGCCGAGTTCGGAGGGGTTGAAATTGTTTATTTTTTGGGCTCTTGCAATCGTTGAAAAAATATGGATTTATTTCATTACACAGTTTTACAGGCAGAAGTCGAAACAGGTCGTGACGATGTATGCGGTATAATCCACTCCAATTGCCTTTGAAAGGATCAAATGGTGACTGAGTTACGTCAATTTATTCTGAAACGACAGTTTTTGGCTCATCAATCATAGCGCAAATGATCGAGCGGTCTTATTAATTGGGAGGGGTACAAAAATTAGACAAACGATGGATGCAACGCCCTGAATTAAAAGAATAGGCAGGTACTGTGTTGAAACAAAAGTCCTTCTTTTTTATTGACGAACAAATTATGTTTTATTTAATGAGTCACTGACTTTTCAATTAACATCTAAAATTTTTTTTAAATATCCGGGTGGCAATATTGCCCTCCAGACGGATTCGATTGTAGATTACATTTCAAGCTATCGCATTCTGTCAATAACTTATCAGATATTGTACTCTTGCCTTAAAAACTTTTCAATATCATTTGATAAGGAGGTCATTTCTGCACCTGCGCCGGATCTAAGTGACAAAAAAAAATTTCCAATTTAATGTCCAAGTATTCAAAATCATTTACTGCACTGGCAACACTTATCATTTCTCAACCGTTGAAAACGTTCATACAAAACGGCCAGTGCATCGTAGCAATCACGAATATACGAAAAATAAAAACATGGAAACCGGCGTCGTGGTTTATTGGAAACCAGGCACAACCAACTGTGTTCGTACCAATTATGTGTTAGTATTTGTCTTTTTCCCAACAAAAACAACAACATTACACCTTCTTAACACAACAGCAATTTCAAAACAAAAAAAAATCTCACAAAAAAAAAAAAAGGGATAAAGAGAAATGAAAGTAAAAAATTGAAAAAAAAAAAGTGCAAATCACCGCCAGCGAGGGTTGCTTTCTACTGAAGCTATTGAATCCTGAATCCTTAAATTATGAAAATTCTCTGATGCATGTCCAGTTTGCCCAACAATAAAAACAACACCTCGCACCACAGCCCAACGCAGCACCCCATTTTCCAGCAAAGATGTATCGTCTGTGTGTACTCAAAATGTGAGTGTATAATTATCCTCGAAACAAGGGTTGATGGCATTGGCAGTGGCAAATAGCGCAACGTATTTATAAGCAGGGGTGATTTATCAAAACTGTACTTGCACCCTGATACAAATAGAGAAAAAAAAAAAATACAAAATCTCCATCGACTTACCTTGTTTTTCGTCGGAAGCTATTCGAACGCCAAATAATGTCCTTTTTACAGGGAATTTTCGGTTATATTTTATTTTTTACTTTTTTTTTTTTTTGATTTTATGTTGTACAAAAAGTCGTAAAATTTTCAAAATACAAAAAAGTTATCCAAAGGGCGGCTTAGAAAAACGAAAAATATAAATCACAAGTATTTTCCAATTTTTTTTTGCGGTTTTGGGCACTTTTTTTCTTCCTTGCTGAATGCACTCTTATCCTTTTCCGCACTGGCGAAATCGCAGTCTCACAGGAGGCCAATTAGAAAAATTTTGAAAGCACAACACTTTTACGCACTTTTGATCCTGATCCTGATCCTGATTTTCTCCTCTTCGTATCGATTATCTTTTGGTTTTCCCCGATTTTGTTACTTATTTTATTTTAAATGAAAATTTCAATTTTCTTTAATTTAAAAACACACGGGCGCAAACGGTTTCTTTTTGAAAATCAAAAAAATTTCCCACTCACTGTTAGATTTGTCACTGCTTAACTATTATTTTGTTTTGCTGTTTCTTCCTCCGTAGAACTGCGCAACAAACACACGCGAGACCGCAAAGATTCTAGAAAGGAATGAAAGGAGAAATGGAATATGTTTTCGACGATGCCGTTCGTTTTCAATTTAGTTTCCAGTCGGACGTCGTATCGGTGTGCATTTTGGCTGGAATTTCGTGCTGGAAATTTCTGCTTGGAGAGGGGAAATTGTTATTGTGTTTTGCTCTTATTTTAGTTTATGAATAAAGAGGAATAATAAAATAGGAAAAGGAATGGAAAGGAAAACGCTCTGAAAAGGGACGTTGGTTGTGTTTTTTGTTGGGCGAATGGCGGCGCGGTCTTTGTTTGGATTTTCGTGTTGTTATGGCACATAAAAGAGAGTGGAAAAGTGCAATGCACTTTTCATATTTTATTTAAGAGAGAGGTCAATTTAATAAATACAAATTGAGTTATTTATTTCTATTATTATGTATTTTGATTTTGAATTAAATACGTTAATACCGTTGAGCTTCAGCAGCATTTCTATTTGTATCACTTTTGAAAGGAGGTTTTGTTCTCTTGAAATTCCGCTCTTTTATATTTGAAAATAGCTGATACTATACAGTAGGGCGTAATAGTGCTTTTCGGGATAACCAATTTCAGGTTTTTGGTCGATGCAAATACTTTCGCTATATTTCCCATGATTTATTTGGACGATATGTCCTCTAATATAACATGGTTCGTGAAGTATTGTACCATTCCCACTATTATATTTAAAAAAAAAAAGCGATCTGAGTATTTCGTTAATCACTAATCCTATGCAATTGTCACATCCACGGTTGAACAATGGATGACACAACCAACGGCGTCTTGGGAATTTTAAACAAGATATTAGGTCAATTGTTCAATTTTGAGGTACAAATTTGAACGCCAATATTTAATTTATTTAGTCGAAATTTGACTATCTATATCTTTTCTACAACCTGATTCAAGGTCCATTATTCCTTTTTGTATAGGAAGCTTGATTTTTGGACGCTATAAAGTATTCAAAGGCTTTTATCACCTCTGCTCGGTTTTGGAATACCTTCTGCCGACAAAATGAAATGAATGAAATGAAAGGTGATAGGCCGTTGGAGAAATATCAGGAGAGTGGTAGATGCAGTAGAATTTCAAATTCCGACTGTAGCAGATTTTGCACTATTCCGCGTGATGTATAGGGACTAGCATTGTCATGCAATAGGATCGTACCTTTGGTGCTTTCTAGCCAATTTCGCATCTTGAATCTCCAATTCAAACAAACCGCGCTTGAGATATTGTAAAAAGCTTTTTTTCTAGGTTGATACATCTATAGTATGATCTGGCGCACAAATATCTGTTTGAGCGCCGTTTGTCGGGAGATTTTACGTGGTAGCTTCGTAAACAAGTCAGTTTTGTTGTGTTCTGCGAATTTTGCAATGTCAAATTTAGTTGAGTAAAGAGTTTGTCTGAAATTTAGTGTTTCTTATAAAATATCACGTGGGGAAGAGATGAAAATGTTAATGGTAGCCTACGGGGACTTGACAATGCCGAAAACACAGCTGTACTATGGTTGATGACTACGAAAATTGCTCTAGCAATTCGTTGTGAGAGGGTAGCAGCCGATTTTAGTGTCTAGTTCGGAACAGTGCATATCATTATGTACGATGTTTTTGGCACCAGACGAGTTGAAACGCGGCTTGTGCCAAATTTTTTGCAAAAACAGCGTCGGATTGATGCCGCTAAAGAAATGCATGACATTGAAACAAAACAACAATTTAAGATCAAATCCGATTTTCTTCTAGGCTAAACGTAAGTAAGGAGTATTACGTGACCCTATTAAAGCGTTTGCTCGTCGCAAGAGGCCAGAATTGTGAAGAAATAACTCTTGGTTTTTTCACCACGACAACGCACCGGCTCACACATCTCATCTTGTACGCCACTTTTCCGCAAGCTCCGTATTCACCTGACATGGCTCCTTGGCTTTTTCCTGTTACCGCGACTCAAGTTACCACTTCTCGGAAAGCGTTTTAAAGCGGCAATAAAGGAGCATTCCTAAAAGGAGTTGAATGCGATACCAAAATCGGCATATGAAGAGTGTCTTGATTGTTGGAGGAAGCGTTGGAATACCTGTATTGCTTGCAACGAAATTACATTGAAGGCAATAAAATGAATATCGATGAGTAGAATTCCGGGTGTCTTTTGATTAGAAGGTATGTTGATTTCCTCACAATATTTGACTGCATTTATCGTTTCCCCTGGTTAAAAAAATGAACAGTAAATTGGTTCTTTCGATGTCCACCAGGTTGCCACCATAACATTTTCTGGATGAAGGCCTAATTTGGGGGTGTGTTGTGGCTTACGTGATTATACGGAACAAAAACATTTCATTCTGGTGCCTTAAATTTAGCGATGCACAAGATTTTTAAGCGGCGTAGTTTTTGAACTTCGTTCAATTCATAGAGCATCCACTTTTTAAGCATTTTTAACATTTTCTATCAGAGATAGGTGGCCAATTATTGTCATACTCCCATATTCATTGCAATGTCCCGAACTGTTTTTACTGGGTCTGGTCACGCAGTTTGTTTTCGAAGCTAAGATCTCCCGAACGTAATTTAGAAAACCAAAGTTGAATGTTTCATTCGTTACCCCCTACATATAATTGCGTCATTAATATTTTCGCTGCCAGAGACGCATTATATCGCAGTTTAAATTCACGAAGGAAAAGAGTCCAAGTTTAAGCCCTCGACAGCATAATAAACAATTTTTAGAATTAGTATTCCGTGGTTGCGTCTTCAGAGTTTAATTAAGTAAAATGGAAATAACGAAACGATTTTTCTCTACCATATTATGTCTCTAATGTAATTAATTGTATACTTTAACTGCCACTTGTTCAATATACATAATCTTGTAGCTGCTACATCCAGGTATAGGAGATCCTCTTTGATTCCGATATCGGAGGTAGACCGCACAGCTTCAAAAATTAACTTACAACAGCCTTGAATGACTCTTGATGAAGCTTCAGAAGAGCCGACTTTGACATGAATAGATAAGTAGCGGCAGTATCTTTTTCAAACTTACTAATACCCTCGAATAGTAAGGAATTTACTGTTGACGACAGTGTTAAATGATTAAAGGACAACAATTTTCGAGCCCTTAATTGATTGCTTGCAGCCGACAACTGGTGAAAGTTCTCCACTGCAGACTAGTCCGAACAAAAATCTGCAGGGAAGGAGATGAAAACCAAATTGTAGAACCGCAATTGGTACTGCGAATCTATAAAGAATGAGCTATTCAATCTGGATGCAAGCAGACAACGTTTAAGATGAAGTTTACCAAGCCATTTCCAACCTTAAATCCAATAAAGCTGCAGTACCTGAGCCGACAAAATTATGCCCAAAAAATAGACAGTAATATGCCCGGAAATTCACCAAATACAGTGGAATAGGTCTACTTAATATCACATGAAATTCTGTCTGAAATATTAGTGTGTACTTTTGGCCAGGAAAGTCTAACACCTTATACATAGATGACCTATAGTAGTTCTTGTTTCCGTTTTCAAGGAAACCTGTTCAAATACATACTTCCTTACTTTTTGTATTGGGTGCTTTAAGAAACTGCTACAGCGACGCTACATTAACTAAATTCGGCGGAAAATTTTTACTACAGCACATAAATCTAACCGTTGTTGGTGATACATTCTTAAAGCGGTTTAACAAGCCTAGAACCTTCATAATCATTTAGAAATTTCCTTAATCGTGCTTACTAATAGTCTAGTTCTGTGCGGCGTAGTACTCCCAGCAGCAGCAGGGCGAAGTATCTACTCCTGCAGTTTCCGTGTAACCAGAAACTACAAGAAAAACCCTTTCAGAACCCTTTTCTCTTAATCTCCGATTTATTTTCCAAGTGATTACAATCTTCTAAAGAAGTGCAAATACACGTTTATCTCCGCCGCAAATACTAAGTATAGTAACGATGTTGCAAATTGTCAAATGTGACATCTGTCAGGAAAATTGTGTTCTATTGCACCCCTTTCATCTTCTCAAAATGCAACTGCACGAATTCGCTCATCCGCAGCATGTGTGGAACTTGAAATGTCTCCATGATGCTCATCCTGTCAATCGCCTTCGGATTGTCTACTGTCAGAAAGGCATTCAAAATCAATACCACACGTCATGTCACGTGGTGCGACTAATCCAATTTCAGAAAAATCTATCACATTTACAGCCTCGCCCTCTTTTTAAATCACAATACAAATTTAATGGGCAATTAGTCTACATTAATGGTGTCTTTAAACGCAATCTACCCACCGATCATAACGAAACAAAAAACACAAATCACGAATATGATGGCGTATCGGATAAAAATCGACAACAAATCAAATGAAAAGCTCAAGATCGTGGTCTTTGGTGCCTTTGGTCGGTCCCACATCATCACGAAACGCGTCCCCTGTCATAAGGGTCACCCATACGCAAGATCCATAAAGATCAGTTTATTGAAATAAACATCGATTTGAAGCTCCCAGTCAAGATGTCGATGTCGATGTCGATGCCGATAACATCGGCATTATTAATCATTAAAGATGCGCAACTTAGAGATGGCGTTAAACTTGATAATTGGCACCGGAGAGAAGAATTTTCTAGGGCTCAGCGCCATCAGCCTCCAAGACGTTGTAAATCGAATTAAACGCCTCTTTGGTGGCTGTGTCAGATAGTGTACATACATACAATGTATGTGGACACAAGGCATCTTCCCAATTATCAATAGAACCCGGGAAATCTCTGAAATTTGTATTAATTGAGATTGTGCATCTAAATAGATAGCGAGTGTGAACGTTCCCTTATCGCTAACGGCCTAATGTTGGTTCAGTTTATTATTCCGATATTTGATTTCATTTTTTTGTGTGTGAAGATATACAGTAGAATTAATCGGTACCGCTGGTACCACAGGCACTTTGACCATTTATGAGGCCTAAAAATTAGTGAAGATTGATTTAGAAAGGCAATTATTTGAAAGGAATTGAGGAACGCGGATGTGCGTGACCAATGTGAAGATTTGATTAACGAAATGAGATTTGAGAAGGAAATTAAGTTACAAAAGAAGCGGATTCGAGATTAATACACGGGAATAGTGTAGTTCCTGTGCCAGAAGATGGACTGCTTTTGAGTTTATGAAGCATTGTGATGAAGTTTCGCACAAACAGCATGACACAGCATTTACTACAGCAGAGATCAATAATATATCGTCAGTCACAGAAACATATTGGTAAATTGGATGGGTAATGAGCTTCCCAGCAACGATACTGCTATAAGAATTGATCAATTGATATATGCATGCCCCGGGACTATTGTCTTCGACCTTTACCTAGTGTTTTCTATCGCCATTCTGACGTGGTTGGCAAGAGAGATGATGATTATCAATCTGCACTACTTCGGTTTTCTCAAGAATCAGCCATAGTGTGAATGCTATGCCAAGTGTAGATTTGACCAGCACTAAGGTCGCCTTGATAGAGGCCGATCAAGTGGCTGGCAAATACTTTCTGGCTTTCACATTATGTATAAATGCAAGCAGGATCTTGTACACGATATCAGGAAAACTAATGGATCCTTAGTTTTAGTCTTCCTTTATGTGGATTGGGTAAATGATTCTATGACTCCATTTACTTGGCATACTTTTCTCCGACTAAATAGTGAAAATAAGTTGAGTATGCTCTCTACCAAGTAATCTCCTCCTGCCAATAATGGTTCATCAGATAGGCCGTTCATATGGAAGCTTTCATTGTTTTTTTTAGATATTATCTTCTTTAGCTTTTTTGGTTGAGCTCGGTTAATGTGACGTGATGGAAGAAAAGTCATTAGGCCTAAGACGACAGTTACAGGGAAAACTAAAATCTGCCCAAGGCGTTAAATTATATAATAAAAGAACCGGAAACTTCCTGCTTCCCATGTTTGATCTACAATATTTACATTTATTTACAAAACTTGAGGAGCAAAGCGGACGAAATAAACTCATTTTTAAGAAGTTGGCTAGGATCTAATAAAAATAAGATCACAAGAAACGAACTTTTTCGAGGCTTATCATCCATCTAAAAATGAGAAGCGGATCCTCCTTGTATATTAAAGAATGCTATTTCAGATACAACTGCCCATATTAAAATCACTTGCATTTAGTTTTATTATTGGCGGTTATGTTAATGCAAAAACACTTTTAAGACGTATTTCCAAAGATGCATTTTCCAAAGAGTAAGAATGGTTAATGAAGCCGGTATGGAGCGCAATTGTGATTTCTAGTCGACGGGCAAAAACGTCGTTGAAAACTTTGACAGTTCCTCTGATTATTCTCCAGACATTTTGACAATTGATTTTTTTTTTGTGATAACTACGACTAAGTTGCCTTAATAAGTAGTTTACGCTTCTGTAGTGTTAATCGCATTAGATGGGTAGCTTTACAGTGAAGGCACCTACTAATACCGTCATTACATGTGGTTTTTCCTTGCGGCGCTAGGTCGAAGGGTCTTGTTCTTTGTAGTCGGCCCTCAAGGTTTGTTACGTCCATAGTACGGATTATTTCATTATTGCAGTGAACATAAAGACGGGTACGAAGTTTGCGAGCAAAGTTTGTTACTTCGTCCCTCACGGTAGCAATTCCTAGAGCATTCACGATTGCTCTTAGTATTTTGTTTTGAAATGCTTGCAGTAGAGCCATATTGCTTCGTTTGGTACAACCCCAAAGTTGTACGAGCTTACCATATGTCCAAGACGGTTTTAGCACTTGCTTATACAGAAGCAGTTTGTTATATATGTACGCTTAACTTCGAGTATCTTCCAAGTAGCCAATACATTTCTTTAGATTTGATTTCGAGCTCTTCGCGCTTCTAGGGTCATTGCTAAATATTTTGCCTCGTTTGCGTAGGGTATTTGCACCGAGTTAATCGAAATAGGTACGTTGTTTACGTTTTTTTACGTAAAATTGACATGCGTTGATTCCGTCTCATTGAGGACTATTCGCCAGATTTTTGTCCATTCGCATACTTTGTTCAAAGCTTGTTGGAACTTTCCCATTGATGATTCGATTCACTCATCAGATACGAAGACAGCCATGTCGTCTGCGAACGTTCCTCCAACGGTCCCTTCATCTTGTGGTATATCTCTTGTATAGAGCAGGAACAAGATTGGACCGAGAACACTTCCTTGTGGAACATCAGCATCGATTTCTTTGAAATCCGAATATTCACTCCCATGTCTAACATGGAAAAGTCTGTTTTCAAGATAAGATTCCAATATTCTATACCACTTTTCCGGTAAGACTAATCTTAGCTTATACCTTAGGCCATACCTTGTCGAAAACTTCCGATACGTCGAGAAAAGCGCTGGAGCATATTTTTTCCCCTCCTAGAACTTTTTTCATTTCGTTTGTTATTCGATACACCTGATCGACTGTGGAATGGCGAAAGGCGAATTGATGATCCGGGATCAAGTGTCTTTCTTCAATTACTGGTTGCAATCGTTTCAGCAGAAGTTTCTCGAAGATCTTAGATATATTCGGCTTTCTCTTTGTGTTCTTTTGCCCATTCCCCGTTAGTTTTCCTAATTGGCGGCGAGTGCATTACAGGTTTCCTTATGGACTTCAAGGCCTTCCATAGAGAGTAAGTAGAAGTGTCGTGCAGTACATTTTTTAGCTTGTTACAAAGGTGCGCGCTCTCTTTTTTTCTCGCATGAGGTGTTCGATTTCAGGCTGGTATTTGACTTTATTGTTCCGTGCATCTGTCTTCCGTAAAGGAGTGTCCTTCCACACTGAGCAACTTATGATAAGGTATGGCCTGACGGCTTAAAGTTCAAACTACGCTAGGTTTTGCCACTGAGCTTTTACAATATACTGACAGCATATCTCGAGAATACAATTTTCTTTTTGAGACTCAGAAACCAAGTATCGCAATTTAAAGAGATGTTAGCTGGTGTCACGCAGGGAAGTGTTCTTAGTCCACTTCTGTATATCCTATATAACCGAGATATACCTCAAAAACAGAAGACGTTTTCCTAAACCACTGAGGCACCATGTATTGATGAAACGAAGGATACAAAGTTTTGTCTCTATATCAGTTTTAGAATTCGAAATCAAATATAGATACATCTTTCATTGAATGCTCGGCCGATTTTTTCGTGTCGTGTGAAATCTTCGTTCACCATTCTTCGCGCCCATTTTTGACATTTGACAAATAGAAAATTTAGTTCTGTTTGCATTTGAATAATCGAATATTCAAGGTTCGAGGCGATTCCCGAAAGTAGCTGTTTGGATGTCCCATATTCGCTTTCACTGAAAATTATTTAAGATGTTGCTAAGACGTCTTTATATGAAGGTCGCAGCTTCCTTGTGAAGGGGAGGTAATGTTCTCAGCACTAAAATTTTGTTGATTAAATTTAAAAGGGATTATTATCTTCTAGACACACACATCCTCTATATTTTCCCGAACTTTCTTTCTCGTACGGAAACGTTAAGACAAACGGAAGTGATGTTATTTAAGTACTTAAGGCGTTTCTTTTAACCGTATTTATTTTGACCACTACTTTGTTTGATTTTAACCTAGTTGTGGACCATTTGCTGTAAATATTCTGTGTGAGAGCAGGCAATCTGTAATCTGTGAACTGCAATATGTAGTATCTCAATCCAAGCTGGCGAAATCCCTCTTGAAATTGACGAAAATTAAATGTAGCGAGGCATTCGCAGAAAGGCATTTGTTGCAGCAGAATCTCATCTGAGCTCTGGCCAAACCGCTGTTACCTATCTTGCCATCTGGCAAACTGTTCGCAAAGCAACAGATTTCTGTCTAGTCGTTTTATGAAAAGTCGATTGTAACTGAATTCCTTACTATAGACGGCTGCACCCACAATATTTTCTGTTTCTTGGTGATGCAGTTTCGCTTTAACTTGTGCACTTCCTTTCTCTTCATACCTTTGCAATCAGTGCTTTGAGTATAATACGTTTTACGATTTTTCTCCAAGTGTCTGCTGTCAGACATGTGCTTTAACTTTTTCACCTTCTCAGACAGTGGTGTCTTTCTAATTTTTCACAGCGTTACAGTGGTCGTCGATTCTCCCAGGACAATGGTGATTCTTTCTACAATTGTAACAAGGTAGTCCCTTATCTGTTGTCGCATTTGGATATTCCGGAGCCCGTCGATATTTTACCTGGGTACCCTAAACAAGTTGCATCGATGGCTGTTAAAAGTTGCAGTTCGAAGACGGCAGCAAAAAAATGTACAATAAGGTTGTGGTTCTTTCGCTAAGAAATAGAAAAGAAGGCTGCCGGGAAACTTAAAAGAGCTATGGAATATGAAGTTTCTGTTCCACAGGATTCTGAGAGGTCGTGGACATAAATATGGCCAAATCCTTGAAACAATTGTTTCTATATAAAGATTTTTGCACCACATTAAAAGTTCTGTAAATATGTGAATCTTATCATACCACCACCACAAGTATTGTGAAACAACTCTTTCGGATACTTAATATTTTATCAATTTTCATTCTCCAACTCTGACATACATATGTAAGTAGACCCTCCGGTCAAGTCGGACTTGGGTAACAAATTTTTCAATTAACGTCGTCTACAGCTAAATTCTCCATAAGTTCGTAACAATAAAAGAAGTGTCTAGAAGAACTTTTCTCCGGGCCTGAACCTACCACAAGATACAAGTCATTGTCATCGTGGAGTACCCTCGATGACGATGCAATTCTTATCATCACATCGAACTTGTAAAAATCGTGACAAACCATTCACAGACTCCTCGTTAGTCCGCCAACTACACCAACAGCAGATTCTTGTAAATTTGCATTCTCCACGTCGCGTCCTTCCAAACGAAGAGACAACACAACGAAATGGACTACTCTTGCGCCGAAAATTCCCCTTTTTTTCTGTGAAAATAAGTTCATTGACCTATCAGCTTCTCTGCCATTATCCTTCTATTTCACATTGTGGTGATGGTGGTGGTCCTATAAATAGTCGGAAGGATCTATAGTACATTGTTATTGTTGCCAACTGCAGTAAGTACAACAGGATACGGATACTGGGAATTGAGTTTTCTTTTGACAACCTATTCACCTGAGCAAAAGCCACACGGTGTATTAAAAAAACATCCCTCCATACTTGAGATGAGACATAGTAGGCACTACATGGACTCCTGGCTTCCGTTTGAAAAAAAAAGGACGACTATCCCCGTTGGGGCTTCACTATAATTTTCTTTTCATTGCCGCTCATATAAATTGACGCCTTGACTGTCATCGTTAGAGTGACACTCGACCTTTAGAAATGAATGGAACGGGTTTCATCATCTCCATCACCCTTTGAGCGAGGTTGAGAATGTTTTTCATTCCTATTTTGTAGAAAAAAAAAAGTTGTAAATGAACAAAGTGAGAAACAACCCCTTAAAGAAGCTTAAGTGTTGTTCTAAAAAAATAACTTCTCTTCGGATTTTTAAAGATTTTTTTGTTTTTTATTTTTTTTTTGTTTCAAGAAGTTGAGCACATAACCGTGACAGTGAATTCTCTCGTTACCTTTCCCCCGATGGGAAAAGACTAGAAAGAAAATAAAAACATTTGGCGCAATTTTGGTAGCCTAACGAGTGTTTACCTTGCAATGCCAGATAGGGTGTTTCCACCCCTTTTCTTAACTTTTTTTTTGTTTTATTCTTTTATGAGGACTTACTATATGTATGCAGAGAAGTAACGTATATTTAATGTGCAGAGTGCATATTCTTATTTAACATATGTTTGGCTTCTTTGCATTAAGCTGCTTGGGATTGGTTGAGATTGCTAAGGAGTTGGTGGAAGGAGGGGTGTTTGGAGCTCTGGGAAAGTTCATATGGACGGATGACGGAGATGACTGTTGTAAGACGTATTTAGTGTCATGAATTTCAAACACTCTTTTTATACTTTTAACATCAGAGTGAAAAATTGATTATCATATTTAGCCGAACGTCCAAAGATATAAGAATGATAGCACATTCGTTACTTCGTAGAATATGTCTCTTCGTCGGATTAGCAGAGTATCTATAGAAATATTTTGGATACTCTTAGGCTAAGGCCACGCAATAAGCGGCAAGCGGCAGAGCGGCAAAAATCTGAGCGACAAAAAGAAATAAAACAAATGAAATTGTATGGTTGTGGCAACGCAGTCTTTGAGCGGAAAGCGACGTTTCTGAGCAGCAGAGCGGCGTCGCACAGTGGGGCAGCTTATATGATGGAGTCGGAACAAACTCAAAAAATGAATTGAGAGAGATGAGTTTACAAAGTGGTTTTTCCGTTATAATACATTCCAATGCATCATTTGAAAATACAGTTACATTGTTTACTTACTTTGTCACTCCGTATGGTCCAATTAAATATAACACTTCAGTTCTTCTTGCAACGTGTGTCTTAATAAGTAGTGCAATTGCCGAGTTTTGCATAGCTGTTTTTTTTTTTAAATCACGTGAAAGCGAATCATTAATATGGAATCGATATTTTCAAGTATGTACTAACTTTCTAAATTTAGTTTTGTGTAAAAACTGTAAAAGCAATTTCAGGATTTTTTTTTTCTGTATGTGTATTGAATTTTAGGGGAAATTTAAGGTCCTTTCTTAGATTTCCACACGCTTCCACACCGAGATTTTCATTTGTCAATATAGTTTGACTTCTTGTGTATAAAATGGAAAAAAAAAACTGGTGCTCATATGTGCTCCTTTTTTTATTTAGTTTTTCCCAATCAACTGCTTCAGCAAATGTGGTTTATTATTTCACACATATTCCTAAAAAGTTGTTATTTCCGTGTAGGTTCGCATTCAAATGATTTATTTTATACAAGGATGGAGTTGGACGAGCCCTATAAGGGCCAACGGCAGCGCTCACATCCCGGAACGGGTTACTGGCTTCGGTGTAACCGACCCCTCGTCCTAGGGGAACTCAAAATGGAACTGGTCCTCCAGGTTGGGGGTTGTGCCGCCGGGGTAACTGCCCGGCCATTTAAAAAGAATTAAGTTACGAAGCATCAACAAGCCTCGGATATGGACGGATCTACTGTTGACAACCCACGCAAACGATTTAAGGACAATGAGCTTCGGATATGCACGGGGAATGTAAGATCCCTTAATAGACAACGTGCAGCCGAGCAACTAGCGGAGGCCCTAGACTGCTTCAAAGCAGACATAACCGCCATCCAAGAAATGCGATGGGATGGGCCGGACTAAAAGAAGATGAAAAACTGCGACATCTACTCCGGCAATTGCTATCGACGGCAAAAGCAGCGCTTATTTAGATGCGGATTTGTTGTCGGAGGCAGACTAAGACAAGAAGTCCTCAGCTTCCGGCATGTGAGCGAGCGCCTCGTAGCAATCCGCATCAAGGCTAAATTCGCCAACATAAGCCTCATATGCACGCATGCCCCGCAGAGGAGAAAGATGACGACACCAAGGATGCCTTCTACGAGCTCCTTAACAAGACAAGAGCAATGCCCTAGCTATGACATTAAAATTGTCCTCGGTGGTTTTAATGCAAAGCTAGGAAGAGAGGGTATCTTTGGTGGAACAATCGGAAAATATAGCCTGCACAACACCACCTCCGATAACGGATTCAGGCTAATCGACTTTGTGGCGGGGCGAAACATGGTCGTGGCTAGCACGCGGTTCCCACATCTCGACATACACAAGGGGACTTGGAGAACTCCTGATCAATCAACAGTCAACCAGATTGATCACATTGCGATCGACGCAAGACACTCCTCCAGCATTATGGATGGCCGTACGTTCCGAGGAGCCAACATCGACTCGGACCGTTACCTTGTTGTAGCCAAGGTACGGTTGCGGATATCCCAAACTACGCCAAGACAAACTAATGCTGTGAGAAAATTCGACGCAGACGGCTACAATCGCAAGAGATCGCCAAGTCCTTTTCCGATCGAGTATCTCTTAATCTCTTAAGAGGTCCAATGCCGCCAGCATCAAGCATCGAAGACCATTGGAAACACTGCCAAAACGCCATCAGAGATGCCGCTTCTGGTGTACTAGGTTTCACTCGCCCACCACAACGAAACCCCTGGTTCGATGATGAATGCCGGCAAGCACATACAGCAAAGCAAGATGCATATAACGCGGCGCTGCTTAGAAAGACCAGAGCTGCTCGAGGAGAGACGAGCACCGGCTTCTCAGGAGGAAGAAGAAAGAGCATGAGAAGCGCGCGATCGAGGAAATTGAGAGATGCTACTCCAGGGATGAGGTTCGGAAGTTTTACCAAAAGGTAAAATAACATGCCGCGGAAACAAACCCCGAACCGAAGCCTGTAGAGATGAACGAGGGAACATCGTAGTAGAATCACAGTCGATGCTGACGATTAGGAAAGACCATTTCTACAGACTGTAAAGCGGCGATGACGAACCAAATACCGCTGTCCGGCAGAATCAACCGAATCAACCTGAACGATGATGAGCAACAATTCCGTCCACCCGACCTGGACGAAGTGAAGAAAGCTATACCTTAGCAGGCGATGACTTGGTAAGGAGCATACACCAACTCATCTGTAAAATATGGGTGAGCGAAAGTATGCCCGATGAACGATGAATGGAACTTCAGCATTGTTTGTCCGATTCTCAAGACAGGAGACCATCTGAACTGCGCGAACTACAGAGGCATCAGTCTCCTTAACATCGCATATAAGATCTTATCCGCCGTATTATGTGAACGCCTGAAGCCGTTCGTCAACAACCTGATAGGTCCATATCAGTGTGGTTCAGGCCAGGAAAGTCCACCATCGACCAGATATTCACACTACGGAGATCTTGGAGAAGACCCATGAGCTTCAGATCGATACCCACCACCTATTCATCGATTTTAAGGCCGCGTATGACAGCATCTAAAGAGACGAGCTATATAGAGCAATGTCTAATTTTGATATCCCTGCCAAACTCGTCCGTCTGTGCAGGATGACGATGGAGAATGCACGCTGCTCCATCGAGGTCGGTAAAGATCTCACCGAGACCTTTGATGTCTAGAAAGGATTTAGGCAAGGCGATGCGCTGTCTGAGGGTAAGACCAAGTATATGCTGTCAAGCAAAAAGGACAACCAACACCGACGTCCCGGACAGAACGTCACCCTCGACAGATATAACTTTGAGGTAGTTAAGGACTTTGTCTACCTAGGCTCCGCTATAAATACAGACAACGACACCAGCGCTGAGATCAAGCGAAGAATAACTCTTGCCAACCGCTGTTTCTTTGGGTTAGGAAGGCAATTGAGTAGCAAAGCCCTCTCTCGGACAACAAAAGTCACCCTTTATAACTTCTTAATAATCCCGGTCCTGCTCTATGGATGAGGGTGTTCTTGGTTGCTTCGAGAGAAAAATTCTTCAGGCCATCTTCGGTCCCGTCTGCATTGACGGTGAGTGGAGGAGGAGATACAACTACGAACTGTATGGACTGTACAGCGACGTGGACCTAGCCAAAAGAGTGAAGATCCAAAGACTGAGATGGCTGGGTCATGTAGAGCGCATGGACACCAATGCTCCGGTCCGAAAAGTCTTCGAATCCGCCCCCGAGGGACAGCGCGGTAGAGGAAGGCCAAGACTCAGGTGGCGCACGCAAGTGGAAGAGGACTTCAGCCAACTTAGCGTGCGAAACTGGAGGCAGCTAGCCAGAGATCGAGCTGACTGGAGAAGCTTGTTGACTGAGGCCCAGGTCCACCCCGGACTGTAGCGCCACCGTAAGTAAGTAAGTAAGGAGTTGTTTAACCTCATAAAGGAATCGGGGCCTTAAACACTGGAAGTTCTAAAGACTTCAATAATATCGAACAGCTGCTATTGAAGCCCTATAATTGCAGTGAGAATACCAAACTATGTTAATCTTTATCCATAGGCATTTTATCTTACAGGCCTCCAACAGCACACAAGCTCTCAATTCATGGTCCGGATGTGATTTCCGTTGCACTTCCTCCAATAGGCCAACTGTCTGAAGAAGCACAGAAAGCCAGGAACAAAGATTTTAAAAGATATCGCGAGAGCTTTTCAAGAAAATGTTCCCGCAAAAAAATGTAACGAAGATATTTTTAATTTAATGTTGATTAATCAGATCCACTGATAACAAGCTTCAGAAAACTACCAAAAAAAACAGCTTAAATCATGTTCAAAAGATGTTTTCGATTTAATTATTGCCCCAATTGTTTGTTGTTCTGAGAACTCTAACTCCAACATTAGCGATGAAAGTGAGAGTGATTGTGAATCTGAATTTTAGCTTCCTTTTCGAAAATATGTATGTATATAAATTTAAACAACTTATATTATTTATAATTAACATATAGTTTTAAAATATGTATTACTGAAAAATGATTTTTGATTTTTTTAAAATTTTTTTCCTTCTTAAGTTAAAAAATCATAAGATATTGTTTTCAGTATAGCTAGCCACTCAAATGAATTGATTCCAATTTTTGGGGTATCTTGCCCCACTGTGCGTCCCTCAGCTTACAATTCTGTTCTATTATTTTATTCAAGTGCTGCGCGGCAAGAAGTAATCATGTTCAGGTAAGTTTCAATTTATTTTTTAAATCTTGGTTTAATGTCCAAAATCCCATAAATATTTCGTGAGTTCTGTTCTGATATTCAATACTATTTGACTGCTTCTATTGAAATGTGCACTTCGTTCTTGGCCAACTGTAGTTTCTAGAGTTTTGTCATTGTTCAGTTGTATTGTAACCTGGATGTAATCAAGATCACTCGCTCTCGTACAAAATTGAGTAATATGCAGGCACATTTAATTAAATTATTTGCAGTGTTTGGTTTTGTCTCGATACTTTTGTGCAGAAATCGCTATTTTTGGGATGAAATTTCAAATGGGCATTCAATGCACTTCCTTACCGTTGAAATTCGGGTATTGAAATTATCTGTCTGGGCATTTAAATTTCTGCGTGGATATTGCCTTAACAGATAAGTTTTAAGTGGGTAAGGTTCGTCAGCAATTAAAAAATTTGGCTTCCAGCAGTTTAAATAAAGTTGCGCCAGCAAAAGTTCCACCATTACTTTGCTTTCCCCTACCGCCCACCTCGCTAGTAATAATTTTTTTATCAGCATCGGAAACCGCTTGCAGTACGATTGAAAAGTAGTGCAAGTAATTAAAATAGTGAGAACCTGAATCCGTGGGACACTTTATTTGGCAGTGTTTTCCATCAATGCTGCCTAAACAGTTGGGCAATTTCCAGAGCCTATAGTAGCCAGTTATAACTTTTTAAAACGACTTTCTTATAAAACACTGCGGCGAGCAGCACTTGATAACGACATTTTCACAACTAATCGCTCAAGAATTGTCACTCAGTAAATGGCCACTCGCCGCTTAGATTGTTGCCGCTCTGCCGCTTGCCCCCTTCTTGGAACGAAATATATGATATTGCACATGAATATCAGCTTGAATTTCCTACTAATCGTCTAGTTCTCAATACCGTATAGTGTGCCTTGTAGAGCTAAATAATTGTAAATTGATAGCCTCAAATCAATTATTTTGTCAAACTCCAGTGGAAGGAGATTCCCAGGACAAGTCCTCATTCAATCGCTTTGCGCTAACTCCGAGGCAATCTGCCAAGCTATTAGATACTATCAAAAGCAGACAATAAATGCCCATTTGTTTGTTGACGGCATGTCCCCGAATGCTTTGAGACCAACTTGATTCCCCTGTTCTTCAATTGCCATCATCTCCTCTACGACGGCAAGCTTGAAACAGACCTGATGATGTAGTCTGCATATCACAGTTGCTGAATAAATTTGTTGAAGATGGTTTTTTCGTATTGGCAATATATTGGCAATATATATAGTGGTATAGTCGTGTGATAACCGCATGGCAATTAAATCCCATAAACATTTGGCATAGTTTGAAAAAGCTACTTCTTTAGAACCATTCTACAGTCCACTGTACTTCGAACCATCTCCTCCTTATTGAGAAGTAAACTTTGCTGATGTACTAGCATATCAATGATTCAATTATTTTCCTTCGGCCTCTTCTGCAAATCTCGAATGGAACTGGGGAATCGATTGCTTATAGGGCCCGATTTTCCAAAGACCCTTGCTACGCACGTCAAATACAGCTTACATGCCTGAAGATTGTCCACCAACAGGTTCTTTTGAGGGGACTTCCGGATGAAAAACTGGATTAAAGTTTAAACGATGTTCTCTGACATAAAATATTCAGATTTTTCCACTCCACCCCAAAAGAGCTCGATGGGATATCGTCATCGCGATTTCTGGAATGAATGTCGACAAAGCTTAAGTACTTCAGTATGATGACTTAGTCTAAATGGATCGCAGGATCTAGGTTTGTAGAAACCATAATGGAGATATTCAGTCGTTGCTTGTGATGTCTCGGTAATGAGCATTTATCTTTTAATTTGATGTTGTCATATACTGTATCATTTCTGTCCGTTAACCTAAAAGTGTGTCATATGTTGACCTCCCTCCTTCTTTAATCGACAGTAGTTGCATTATTTTCGTGTACCTTTTGCCTTTACACAGTGGGCCAAGACAACTCACCCTTTACTAGCTCGGTTGCATTAGATCGCCTCTTATCAGAATGTTAAAAATCGTGAGCCACCCAAATTAATATTTCCAATTGTTGTCCATACTTTAGAGGGTATGTGATCCAGTCTGACTACATACCTAAGCTTTAAAGTTTTAATACTCGTTCTACCACCATGTTTCTTTTCTTACGAGTATCTGAAGCCGGCCTTCTGAAACACTCTGTGTACTACAGGTATTATTACACTAATAATTTCCATCCGAGTTTAAACACATTGCTTGCGCTAAGTTCTCTGAGTTGTTCCTTTGGCATGTAGCAATTTGGAGCCATTTGAATAAATTTAGTTTCCAAATCCTATAATCTTTATCTGTTTATTTTAGCAAAAGTCGATACTAACCAGCTGGTACTTCGCTGAAGATCAAATTAGAATCTTTGGCGCATTATCCTAGCCTCCATTCTCGTAGATGGTAATCTATCTATTTTGGTGCCTACCATTGCTATTGTAATTGACTGCCGCTCATGCTGGGTTTCTTGTTCCATAACCATGTTCACCACGCCAGCCTTCGTATTCGCATTTCAAATCCCCAAGTGATTAGTTTAAGTCTCCCTTAGTACTCCATGTTGCGCCAAAAGTTTTCTTTTTCTAATTGCTCACTGCCTCCTTGCGCTAAGTAGGCGCAAAAAATATGTTAAGCTTGGTGTTCAATTATGAGCTTTAGTGCTCTTGTTGCGTAGTTTATGTTTAATACGCTCACCTACTACTTTATACAGGAGTTCTGCGAGTTCAGGTATCATACCATGTTTCTGACATTTTCTTATTTGGTTCCCTGAACGCATGTTGAGAACGTCTAAACATTACGTTAAATATACGCGATATAAAGTAAGAATATGCGTTTGTAGGTATTATAAGACATAAGATCTCCTTTTTGGTAGATGAAGCAGATTCAAATATTAAACCAAGGCCTGCCGGATGTTATTCCCATCGAATAACTTGTCAGCTTCTTTGAACGAAATGTGTGCTTGCGTTTGCCCTTTTCTTTCTTTACAAGATCTTATTCTCCGCAATTTTTAAGCTCAATTCTCCTCCCGGGTTATTTTACAACCTTATGCAGCGGTGCATAACGTCGCCTTTTTTTGATATTTGTAGAAGCGACTCTTTTCGTGAGCGGCTGATAGCCTACCTAGTTTATGATGAAGCAATACTTAATCCGCTGAATTAATGGAGGGTTGGTGCAAAGTGAAAAGTTTTTGCCTCAACTATTTTTTGTAATCTCTGGAAATTCCCTAAGCCTTTTCACCATTCAGAGCTGTTTTTCGTTGAGCAGACCGACCATCTATTTTGCTGGGACGCTAAGTTCCAAAACGACGTGTGCTGCTCTTAAAGGGCAGACTCTCAGAATGTTAGTTTCGTAGTCAATAAGTCTGTTAGTTTATCTGCTGAAGGGCTGCACTTTCCAATAAATTTGCACGAGTTTGGCTTCTGGATCATGATAGTATTATTCTTATAGTGCTCGAGACAGGGATCATAGAAAGAATAACTCTCTTCAACTGCTGTTTCCATCGGCTTAAGTATGAAGGATATGAATTAGGAAAACCCTGCGCTGTAGAAAAATATCATCATCTTTGTAGAAATGGATTGAATTACTGCTTGGATCCTGTCTGAATTATGCCCAAACACATGCGCAGAAAATTTACTTGCAGTACTGCTGGCAGATATTTTTTGAAGTCAATCGCATCGGCTGCTTCCATTTTACAGCTACTGTCACTTATGTGTGACACTGTCGATTGCAGCGAATTTAGAAATAGAGATGTGTTGCAGAACAGCGCTGCGTGCAGCATTTATATAAAGCTTCGCGAATTCAAACATGTGTTTTCTAATTTCACTGCACACAAAATTCTGCTCATGTGTTTTGGACATAACGGAAGCAGGAAAATAAACTATCCAAAAAAAAAAACTATCCAAAATGCGCAAGCTTTCGCCTAATTACACAGTTGGTCAGGTGCAAGCTATTGCATCTTTAATAAGAAATTAATTACCCAGGCGGGTTGAAAACGTATGCTGAGTTCTTCCTTGATTTAAAAAAGATACCCTACGCACGGAGGTCTGTTGAGTTTCTGATGTCAACAAAGCTTTTGAAAAGAAGAGGCAGTTGTAAATTGGGGAAAATTTCTCAACTATATATTCTATCGCGAATCGACCTTGTACAATAGCAAAACCTCAATAAAAACGTTTCCTCTTTCATTTTTCGCCCAATCCACCCAATTTTCGGTCATATAGCCTTCGCTCGTTTATCTTTTCACAAATTTCGCTTACTTTGCCATACACACGCATTACTATCTGCGCCTGTTGGGGGGTTCACACACATTTGCAAAAAAAAAAAACAAAAAAAAATACACCACCCTGCGCCGATAATCCGTTTTATGTTCGAAAAATATGCAAATCGTTTCCACAACTCGAAAAACGAAATCCAAAAGCTGAGGACAAAAGTTGAAAATTTTCACCCCTTTTAGAGGGTTGATAAGGATTTCCAATTCATTGTCCTTTCAGTATTAAAACACACACACAATCACACACTTACATATTCATCTTTTATAAGCACTTTCCAGCCTTGTCAATTGCCTGTTGGAAAACGCCAGCAGCATAAAACGGAAGGCCCATCAGACCTGTGAAGATTCAATTTCACATGGCCGACTAAAAGTTGGGTTATCGTCTGCAACCCCTTTTTGTGGATGAAATATTCATTCGTAGGCGATGAGAATGACGACAACGGTCCCCTTTCTAAGTGCGCCGAGCACGTGAATTTTTGAAAATCTTTGCCAAATGAAATATTCTAGGATTAATCCGTTACGCACATTGCTACTGTATTTTAGGGGGTGGGATAACGGTGGCCCTTCTTGAGAAACCAATTTATGAAGGTACAATCAGCGGGTACTTAGTGTCGCATTAGAACGATATTAATGACTTTTCAGGATCAGTTGATGTAAAATGGAAATTCATTGAGCCTGACTCATGCGAAACCATTTTCGGCAAAGGCATGTTTCTGTTTCGTTGTGTATTTGTGTGCGTTTTTGTGCCTGAAGATTATTATGGAAATGAGGATAATGTTTGTCCTTAAACGGCACCAGCTACCCAATGAGGCATAACTAAAGGAAACACTTGAAGTATCCCCAGTAAACATGGGAATTAAACAGAAGTCCATACATTTTTAGAAATCGACAAATACTCATAAGACGTTTATTTGATGTTAAGCTTGTACGAGTAATATAGACATTTCTATAGTCACTGTGAGAAATGACAGGATTTTGGGGAGGCACATACATACATACTCATATGAGCCATAATTAAAGCTCGAAAATTAAACATGCAAATATTTCAAAGCAAGGCACGTCATTTGATCAGATCAGTGTATTCGCATAGAAATGATAACAGCCCCAGATCCGCTGATGATGCCTTCATTGAGCCTTCAGTTGAGCAACTTTGAAAGTCACATATAATGCTGGAATCCCGCACTTTTTATAATTTACAAATTACGTGGATGGTGTAAAATACTTGTTAGTAACTAGTAACTGACCATACAATTGTAGAGCTTCAGTTACTTCAGTGTAAATCCGCCGTTGCCACTTACGTTAAGCACACTGTTGAAAAAGAACATAAGCCAACTACTCGTATGTGTGCAAAACTGAAGTCTGCTCGTGGATTTATCTGCTGATTTTTTTTAAGTTCTTATCATCCGCGTACTAGGCGTCATCAAAACCATAGAGGTACGAACTTTGAACTTAAGCGATGCTGATGGTTCTCGTTACCGAGGCGGAATTTAAAGAAAGTGGTCTCTTCAGAAAGACCTTAAATCGTCGATCGATTTTTTGCTGATACAATAGATAGTCATTAATTCGCGAAGTGCAAAGAAATTTTTAAGATCTTTTCGTCTTCATTGTGGACGAATTTCGTATTACGAAAATGTCTCTAGAGTCTGGTGTGGACCATGGCTTAAGCTAACATGCCGCTTCAGATATTGTAATATTTTGATAGTTGCCTCCAGGTTGGCAAACGAAGTTTGCTTAAGTGCTCTGGTCGTCCCCTACTGCATCGCTCCTCTGGGTTGAAGTCCAAATTTTTCCAGGACGGAACGATGGTTTTCATGCACTCAAGATGATTTATCCATTTAAGGCGCGTTATCCATTAAGCTTTTCTGACGAGGTCGGCATCGTTGTACTTTGTATGGACTCCGCGCTGGTATCATTGTAGGAGTTGATTTCGAAGCCGAGGTAGCCTACATTCTTATAAAATCCCGATAGAAACTACTAGATAACACATGCAGCGGGAGATTATGAATTGTGCTCTTGAATTCAAAGCTAATTTTTGTTAAAAAAAAGCCCAATGGGCTTGTGAAAATGAAAGATTGCCATTTCGAATTGGGCGGTAAATAATGAGAGATAAAAAAATAACACTGTGGCGCTGGCAGCCCGGTATAGGCCATGGCCGAGCTTCTTGATACCCATTTGTGTTGCTCATGTTGTCATTTTTGTCACATCTGAGCGGGGTCTAAAATTTCAGCAAATAAACCCTCAGTCAATGGTATATCACAGTACTGTTTAGGATAGGATAGGTTCACATCGAATAGACAATGTGTGAAACTCAATTGCTGTCTTACATCTACCACGAAAAGGGACGTGATGAAGTGGCAAGCTAAAAACAAGTAATTTTCTCTGATCACTGAAATTCTTCTTAACAGAATTAAAAACAAAAATATTTATGACTGCTTTTTTATACGAGTGTAATACTTTTTATTTGACTTTCATTTCAAAAATAGTTTGGAGAAGTTTACCAAGAGACACCACTGACGTCGGCGATCCAATTCAAGTAGTTGGTGACACGAGTGAATCCAGTTGGTAGGTTTTGAGTGCAGGAAGTTGCTCCAAATGAGACAACACCGATCAGTAAGCGAGTGTGTTCGATGACCAATGGTCCACCAGAATCTCCACCACAGATGGAATTACCAGAAGCGCATAAGATAGCTTCCCTACCAGAGTTTGATCCGTAGGTGTTGCCGCAAACTGAGTTCGACAGAACTTGGACGTTGGTGTACTTCAATTGATTTGTCAGATCACCATCTATGTTAAGTGTAAGAAATTGTATTCAAATTATTTTTGTTGATTGCGTGAAAACTATCTTACTATCGTTGATGCCACCCCATCCAGAGACTGTAGCCCAATCGTTGACATAGTTTGAGTATTGACCATTTCTGGCGGGAAGGGCAGCTGGTGCCATCCTTTCGTTGTAGCCAAACCATTGAACCTTGAGGATAGCAATATCACCATATAAAGTGCTTGGGTCCCATGCTCCGTTGATGTAAACAATATAAGCCCAAGTTGTACGCATGGCTTCGTATCTTTGAACACTTCCCAAGCCTACTTCAATGGATTCAGCACCTCTGCAAGAAGCGAAAAAATATTGTAGACCCTATGCGAAGCCGATATCTAAGAATGTCCTTACCCATCAACACAGTGAGCAGCTGTGACGATCCATTCGTTTCCGATGATGGTACCACCACAAATACCAATCCAATTACCACCGTAATGCATGGTGACCGCAGCTTGGTATGGAAGGAGTCCGTCCCAAGCGTAGTTTCCATTGATGATTTTGCTTTCGCTATCTTGGCTTGCTCCTTGAGTGACTGGTACACGAGGGCGCAAGTCTCTGACTTTAAGTTCAGATTTTGGAGTAGGATTTTCAATTGGGCCAGGTTTCAAACGGTAGATGATGGACTTTCCATCCCTTTCGGGAAGGCTGGCAGCATTTGCCGCGGCAATGGCGACCACGAGTAGGAGCACTAACTTCATTGTTCCGTAAGGGCACTTGAGAACAACAACTGATGGCTCGAATAGAAAATTCTTGAGCTTTTATAGTGGGTCGATTGGCAGCTAATTTTGCAAACGTTTCTAATTTAGTTTCGATAAAGATAAGATAACTCGATCATAGTTATTATAGTGGGTGCAAACTTGATGGGATAAGATATGAATCTTAACGTCTAATGATTGCGTTTATCAGTTCACAGTTATGCTAAACTGATCAGCCAAATCAAATTTGGAAGAAGTTTCCAAGTAAAGGGAGAGAGAAGGTTAAAAACTGATAATAGTTACGTAATAGTTTGTAGTCTTGTAAAGAAATTGAACCAATGCTAAATCAATTATTCTATCTATTCTATTTGGAAAGTGGATCACTGTTTTTTTCCGCTGATACGGTTACATTCAGTGGCGTTAAATATTGTTTTCAATCCATGGTTAAGTTTGTATGTACTTTTAGGGAATGGGCCCAAAGTACGGGGATGAATTTTGGCTCAATTTGTGAATAAGCAGATGCAAACCAGATGAGGCTCATTTGACATAATAAAAACCAAAAAAGTGCACTGCTGAGTGTGATTTACAAACTGGCGTCTGAGTCGGTACAGAGAAATAAGTATTGGCTATCACTTGTGACGTAAGTAATACGATTTTAGACGACCACTTCCCCATTTGATTGCTCTTTTCGTTATTTAGAGTATTTTTCTTAGAGGCAGGGAACTTTAAATTGAAATGAAATATAGAAAAATGTTTGAGAATTCATGAAAATAGCTTTATGTGACAGATAATTTTTTGGCATTAATGCTTGAATATGGGGTAATCCAGAGGAACAATGTTCATACAATCTTCGCAGTAAATCAGGTCAGCAATTGGGCAATAATACCTCGAACGTTGGCTTCTAAGTGCTCAATTGTTTCCGGTTTATCGGCGTAGACATGCGTAGACTTTATGTATCCCCAATGAAAATAATCGATTTGCCTCAAATCGCACAAAGGATGTGGGCAGTTGCCAGGTCCATTTCGTAAATCGTTCGTGAAATATTTCTTTTAGTAAGTTTATATATTGCGCACTGTCTTATTTTATTTGTTTCACGCTTTTCAAGAAGCAACGAAAGGAAACTAAGAAATAACTGTGTAAAGTAGCCTATACACATGTATAAAGTTTTGACACATGTTGCAGTTTCAAGCAATGTTTTTCGTGTAGGTATGGTCAGGTTTTAAAGTTGTTTCATGTGTATGGGCCGCTTAGCAACTACGCATTGATTATCTGAAAAGAGAACAGTTATTAATCCCGTTGCATTCTATGAATGCTGAAAATGTGTCTACGTGTAACTTGAATGCCAAAGCGAAAAAATTAGTGAGTTTTAAAAATTCGGGTGAAAAGCATCCAAATGGGAAAAGTTAAGCACTTATTGACAATTAAAGAAAAGGTGGAAGTTATTCAAGCCCGTTATTCAAATCGGTAAAACGCAAGCGTCGTAAAAAAGAAAATATTTTAACAAAGTGGCAATCGAAATGAAAAAAATGAAATGAAAATGAAAAAAAAAGTTTTTTTTTTTTAAAACCGACGGTTTCAATGTTGATAAATTGTGTTATGATGGATTTGTGAAAGCTCGGAGCAAAAATATTCCTCTCTCAGCCACACTTATAAGGTCCAAAGCTAAAGAAATTTATTTATTTTTTTGTAGAAACCAGCAATATGAATTAAGAATTTATTTAAGAATAATAAAAAATAAAAAGCAAAAGTTTTTCTTTTAAAAGTTCTTAATTTTATTCATTTTCTCATAAGCGGATAAATTTCTCAGAACCGTCGGTGTTCGCTTATGTACTTCATGTACTTCATCCATTAATTAAGGGCTTCTATCAACTACTTTGTTGTGAGCTACAAAGGAATTACCTAAGGAGGTATCAATGCGATTAGTGTTGAATTCGTGCAAAGACAAGCAGCTACGAATAAGTCTTTCCGTTTTAAATTGTTTATTTCAGCGTAGCCCGTACGGCTCCAAACACTAGGAGAGTAGAAACTAGACTAGACTAGACTAGATTCTATAGTGATGCATGTATCCCCAGTAGTTTCAACAAAGCAGTTATTTTTGCTATTTTCAAGAAACGTGATGCAAACTTCACAGAAAACCCATTCATGTTGCAACTGTAAATCAACAGACTCCAGTATTTTTGTGCGACTTGGGGCCTTCAAAATAACGCCCAAAAGACGAAAACACTTATTTTTGAATCCCGAAAACGTAGGAGACTACCAGAAGAGAATTGATTTCTTAATGACACTCGCATTGAGGTTGTTTAGGAGTTTAAGTATCTGAGTGTCTCATTGACTCACATCCTTAACTTTGTTGTGGCCTATGTTTTTCGCAAATCAAAATATTGATCTGGCCTCTAAATATCGAGGCTTCAATGCGACTGTTAATGCTTGCATGTGTTATGGAGTCCAAGTTTTCAGATTTACAGTCCTCGAAGCCTTCGAAGTAGTCCTTCTTCTTCTTGTTCTTCTTCTTATCCTCTTATTAACCCTTTCCTCGTTATACGAACTTATCCGTAACGAGTTTCCCATTTTTACTGCATCGCTGCTGCTCCGCTTATGGGGTTGGCTAATGTCGCAGACCGCAGAACGCGTCTACATAATGCTCGGTCCTGGATCGCTTCAGTGGTTAACCCCAGACGTTGTTGCGCATTTGCCATCTGAGAAATCCAGGAATTCTTTTTCCGACCTCGTTTTCTTACAGTTGGAGTGACCGTAGTTGATAGTGCCTTTTTAACCGGATTTTCCGCAGATCTTCTTTGAACGTGGCAATACCAACTTATTCTATTCGCCTCAAGCTGTTCGGTTACCGAATTTTTTATATGTAGACTTCCTCTTATACGCGTAGATCTAATGTAATCGCGTTTAGTGACTCCACTAGACATCCTTAACATTTTCATTTCCGCTGCCGTCATTTTGTTTTTAAACGCTTCGTACATTGTCCAGCACTGTGAACCGTATATAAGAGCTGGTCTAACAACCGTGGTGTAGAGTTTCCCCTCTAATTTAAGTGGAAATTTTCGGTCGCAAAAGATTCCCGAATTTTCCCGCCATTTCATCCATCCCACACTCACTCTGTGGTTTACGTCGTCGTCACATTTCGCTTCCATGTTAACGATTTATCCTAAGTACTTAAAGATAGTGCTTTTCGGAAGAACTATTCCGTCTAACATTATATCCGGAACAGGTCGCAACGGATGCGCAAATGGGCACGTCAAATGCTCCGTCTTTGAACGACTTATTTTAAACCCGTTTCTCTCTAGCGCATTTCTCCATGAATCTAAGGCGTTCTGTAAATCTTCGACGTTATGGCTAAGTAAAACTGCGTCGTCAGCGAAGAGAATTGGCGTTACATTTGCTTCGCGCATAGACTCTTTTAAAAGATAGTCGAATACTACGTTAAAGAGGAAAGGGCTAAGTACGCTTCCTTGATGCACTCCGACATTAACTGGAAATTCTCTCGTTAGTCCAGCACAGCTTTTAACCGCAGTTTTCACGTTTCCGTACATATCTTGTATTATTCTAACACACGTTTCCGGTATGTTTTGAGACCTCAGCGCGGCCCATATGAGATCCCTAGGCACTCGATCGAATGCTTTCTCGAGGTCGATAAATACCATGTGTAAATTCTTAGACGAATCTCGGTGCTTTTCCATTATTATTCGTAGGCTTTGGATAGCGTCCACCGTCGATCTTCCTTCAACAAATCCACACTGGCTATTATCGAGCTTTATTATTTGCCGAAGACGTTCGTTTAAGACTCTTTCGACGATTTTCATTGTGTGTGACAAAAGCTTGATTGAACGGTAGTTGTTGCATTCTCGAGTGTCGCCTTTTCCTTTGTATAATGGAACCAAGAAGCTGCTTCTCCATTGATTCGGCATGGGTTGTCCACATTTTAATTTATTTAAAAGTTTCGATAGCCAAACGCTGCCGATCCCCTCCATCTTCGACCAAAACTCTGATGGAATGCTGTCTGGTCCCTTCGAAGTAGTCCACAGGCAGTTTTTCAAGCACTTGTTCCGTCTCCCAAACTAAACACCGAATTACGTTACTTATGTCGAGTCAGATATTACGCCCATTTATATACAAAGTATGAAAGCAAAGGCGAACTATATAACAAGGATAATGAAAAGGAACAATAGTGCCCTTCACAAACACAAATGCCACGACATTCAAAGAATGGAACCAGATAGCAGCATCCCACGGCATAGTTCTCTCTTTTTGCAGGAGTCTAACGTTGATCTATGGCAAGACATGTTTTCAGATTTGATAGCAATGGTCGACGAAAAACTATATATTTAAAATCTCTCCAGAGCAACTTCGTCTACATCCAGAAATGTTTACAAACACTTAAACCACCAACTATTTGATGCTAGCTATTTTAGCAAAGAGTTCTCATCCAAAGTAATTAGTACTGTCTTTAAACCCAGAGTCGAAGTTTGGAACTTGAACTTTATACCTCACCGAGACGATCTGCAAAACTATGTGGCAAAAAGGGAAAACGAATATGTCTACCACTTTTTTGCCGTTTGTCCTATATTACAGGAAATTCGAAGGTTACACTTCCAAGAAAGTCAGATATCTTTGCAGCAAAACTCCTAATAATTGTAGTGCTGTTGCCAAACGCTTGCGGCTTACAGGGCTAATTTCTCGTCTAGTTTCTGTAAAAAAAATGTTGTCGCCAGGGGCTCTGATGGCTTGTAGAAGAGTTATTATACGAGTATATCTGATGTTTGGTGTCAATTTGACACAATGTGTTTAAACCTTCAAATAAGGTTCTTCACGCCAGTGCTGTGACACTTCGTCCGTTATTTCTTTATTATTCTATTGTGCAACATTTTGCTATGAATTATTTCAGATTTTTTTTTTCGAACAATTATTGCAAAATGTCTCGAGTATGAGCGATTCTGCCCGAATTCTCGGAAGGTGATACAGATTATCACCAAGCGAGACTGAAAGTGATTCCGAAGATTATAACAGCGACAAGAGTGATGCTGATTTTATTGGGCAAGAAATGCGTGTGGAAATCGCTGCTGAACCGAACAACGCTCGAACGACAAGAAAAGACAAGAAAATTCAGTATGTGCGCAATTCAATGCCACCATACCCATCAGTTACGACAATATATTTCGCTTCTCGTCAAGTTTTGTTTTGGGTTTTTTGTTTAGGCGCTTTCATTTGAAATTTTTGCAGGGCCAACATTATGTGCGAAATCTTGCATCAGCAGTCCAGTGACTCCGTTTTTGCTTTTTATCGAGCCAGTCGAGAATATTTTGGTACAAATGACCAATTAATACGGTTTTCACAAGCATGACGGTTGATGTGTCTGAAATGCGCGCCTTCTTTGGATTTTTGTTGTTGGCTGCGGCATATCGGTCGAAAAGCGAAGCAGCTGATGAGCCTCGAACTGCTTAGCATGGGCCTCCAATTTTCGCAGCGACAATGGCACTTATTCGCTTTCGAGCTATTAGTCAATCGATAATCGAGAAACTCAGCATAATGTTCAGGAGTTTACGCGATAAACTGGCGCCTATTCGCGATTTGTTCGATCTGTGGGTCCAGCACTTGAAAGTTATGTATGTTCTTGGCAATTTACTGACCGTCGATGAGCAAATGCTGCCATTTCGTGGACGATGCAGTTTTCGACAGTACACTCGGTCAAAGCCTGAAAAGTATTGCATCAAACTTTGGATTCTGGCCGACGCAGGATCGTTGTATGCCTACAATATTCAAGTCCACGTTGGCCGTGACAGAAACTGTTCAGCAGAAATCAATCAAGGTCAGCGTGTTGTTCTGGATTTGTGCCAAGGTATTTCTTCTTCCTGTACATGCCTTTATTTTTTCTCTGATCTGTGATTCTTTTCCATTTTTAGGAATGAACGGACGCAATGTCACTTGTGACAATTTTTTTACAGTTTGGCACTCGAGCTGAAGAAGCAGAAAATAACAATTCTCGGCACCATAAGGAAAAATCGCAAGGTGATACCGTTAGCGCTGATTGACGTGAAACGAAAACCAGTGCTGGATACTCAAATCGTCGACAACCATGCAGATCGTGTCACGATGGTGTCATACGTGCCCAAGAAAAATCGCTTCGTAGCTTTGCTTTCGACGTATCATAAGGCCGTCTACTTCGATCCAGCTAACAAGGCAAAAAATCCCAACATAATTCAATTTTACAATAAAACGAAGGCTGGTTTCGACACTCTCGACCAAATGTTGGCACTTATCGGTGTAAGCGCAGGACCAACCGATAGCCACTAACTTTGTTCTACAACATTCTTAACACTTCGGCTTTGAATGCCCTCTTAATCTTCAGTCAATTGTTCCCGGAATGGAACAAGAGTAAGAAAAGTTTCCGCCAACGATTGTTTTTGTTGAACTTGGGCGAGGCCTTATGTGAAGACAATAGCAAAGCTAGGGCACGAACACCACATGGTATTCATGAGGCAGAAGTTGTTCGTCATGTACGAGATCCAAGTTCGTCGATTTCACCGTACTCCTCTTGCTCGAATTCTTCATCAACATCATCACAAGCATCAGCATCGGTCGAAATGCTAGCGGTCAATACATTGGTTCATCAGCCAACCACAAACCAACGGGCTAGATGTCACATGTGCCCTTGAACTCCGAACGCAAATGTTCACAGTATTCGCTGTGACATGTGCGTGAGACCAACTTGTCCAAAACATCGTTTTATTCTTTGCGAGAACTGCGAAGTACTTCATCGCAAATGAAATTTCATTCTCGATTGGATTGGACCTATCCTTTTTTTTCCTTCTTATTATACTTGTAGTTAAACTCTTATTTTATTTTTTTCATAATAAAAATAACAAAAATTGAAATTTTCCGCAACAAACCAGCATATTCTACCTTTTTTTTGACTCTACAATCGGCTCTAGAAAACCTTGTGTCAAATTGACACCAAACATCAGATAAGCATCGCAAAACTAAATATAGACAAGTGTTAAACAGAGAGGAGTCAAACACAGTGAAGGGAAGAAAGAAAACCAATTTGTTCCAACCGGCCAGATATTTTATAAAAGGCTGAACAGATTGTGAATCTGAAGCTTGAATCTGTATTGCTTTGTTTTGCGATCGCTTTGCGGTTAGCTTTCTTATGGGCTATGGGGTATGTGATGTTGGAGAATAGGCATGCAATGATGTAGAACAGTGGAACGATATGAAAGCGGATGACTAGCAGGTTCTGGGCTTGTGAGTTGGTAGAATTCGTCGCTTGCGTGTGCAGGTGTAGGAAACACACAATATTGTGTTTATATGCACATATTAAGATTCATGTTGCTTGTTATATTGATACATTGTTGAAAAGTAGAATTTTAAAAGGTAACTCGGTAGGAATCGAATTATATGGACGCTTCGCCACTGATAAAGACATTGTACAACAGAAAAATGAACAGGGGATCGGTTGATAGAAAAAAATCGTCTCTGGTTATTAAATATCGAATATTGCAGATGTACCGAGCATCGGAGCATCGCCGTGAATAATGATCCGTTTTTCTATCACTATAGGTGGGTAGGAAAATTTCGTCATATCCTTGTGACAGCTTCAGCGATGGTAAGGTTAACTCTGGTTTAAGTATTAAGAATGTGTAGAAGACCATCCTACCGGGGAGGTTCCCTATCGCAACTGTTTCATATAGGCGTTTGTTTGTCCAATATAAGAGATGATTTAGTTAAGCTTGCCAAATATGTTGGGGTCAGACAAGCTTAAGAACTGTTTTGCTTCCTAACTGAATTCGAAAATACTCCGGTGCTGCTTATTTGCTTAACATATCCAAGTGTCATAGGCCTTGAAAGGTGTCAGTCTGGCGATACCCAGTGTTGGAATTGTTTCCTCTTATTTTACCTCCAAGTTATAACTATCTGGTACCTCTTCCCAGAGGTATATGTAATGGAACTGCAGCTCAATGGTGAGGTTATGCCGCCTGGGTAAGTGCCTAGTCGTGGAATGAAGACAACAAAGATAGCTTACATGAGCTCTTGGACAAGACCTACGCGCAATCCTCAAGCCTTGACATTAAAACTGTTCCTGGCATGAACGACACCACATCCGATAAGGGATTAAGGCTATTCGACTTTGCGGCGGGGCTAAATATTGTCGTAGCTAGCACGCGGTTCCCACAAGGGACGTGATGAAGTGGCAAGCTAAAAACAAGTAATTTTCTCTGATCACTGAAATTCTTCTTAACAGAATTAAAAACAAAAATATTTATGACTGCTTTTTTATACGAGTGTAATACTTTTTATTTGACTTTCATTTCAAAAATAGTTTGGAGAAGTTTACCAAGAGACACCACTGACGTCGGCGATCCAATTCAAGTAGTTGGTGACACGAGTGAATCCAGTTGGTAGGTTTTGAGTGCAGGAAGTTGCTCCAAATGAGACAACACCGATCAGTAAGCGAGTGTGTTCGATGACCAATGGTCCACCAGAATCTCCACCACAGATGGAATTACCAGAAGCGCATAAGATAGCTTCCCTACCAGAGTTTGATCCGTAGGTGTTGCCGCAAACTGAGTTCGACAGAACTTGGACGTTGGTGTACTTCAATTGATTTGTCAGATCACCATCTATGTTAAGTGTAAGAAATTGTATTCAAATTATTTTTGTTGATTGCGTGAAAACTATCTTACTATCGTTGATGCCACCCCATCCAGAGACTGTAGCCCAATCGTTGACATAGTTTGAGTATTGACCATTTCTGGCGGGAAGGGCAGCTGGTGCCATCCTTTCGTTGTAGCCAAACCATTGAACCTTGAGGATAGCAATATCACCATATAAAGTGCTTGGGTCCCATGCTCCGTTGATGTAAACAATATAAGCCCAAGTTGTACGCATGGCTTCGTATCTTTGAACACTTCCCAAGCCTACTTCAATGGATTCAGCACCTCTGCAAGAAGCGAAAAAATATTGTAGACCCTATGCGAAGCCGATATCTAAGAATGTCCTTACCCATCAACACAGTGAGCAGCTGTGACGATCCATTCGTTTCCGATGATGGTACCACCACAAATACCAATCCAATTACCACCGTAATGCATGGTGACCGCAGCTTGGTATGGAAGGAGTCCGTCCCAAGCGTAGTTTCCATTAATGATTTTGCTTTCGCTATCTTGGCTTGCTCCTTGAGTGGCTGCTACACGAGGGCGCAAGTCTCTGACTTTAAGTTCAGATTTTGGAGTAGGATTTTCAATTGGGCCAGGTTTCAAACGGTAGATGATGGATTTTCCATCCCTTTCGGGAAGGCTGGCAGCATTTGCCGCGGCAATGGCGACCACGAGTAGGAGCACTAACTTCATTGTTCCGTAAGGGCACTTAAGAACAACAACTGATGGCTCGAATAGAAAATTCTTGAGCTTTTATAGTGGGTCGATTGGCAGCTAATTTTGCAAACGTTTCTAATTTAGTTTCGATAAAGATAAGATAACTCGATCATAGTTATTATAGTGGGTGCAAACTTGATGGGATAAGATATGAATCTTAACGTCTAATGATTGCGTTTATCAGTTCACAGTTATGCTAAATTGATCAGCCAAATCAAATTTGGAAGAAGTTTCCAAGTAAAGGGAGAGAGAAGGTTAAAAACTGATAATAGTTACGTAATAGTTTGTAGTCTTGTAAAGAAATTGAAGCAATGCTAAATCAATTATTCTACGAGTATCTATTCTATTTGGAAAGTGGATCACTGTTTTTTTCCGCTGATACGGTTACATTCAGTGGCGTTAAATATTGTTTTCAATCCATGGTTAAGTTTGTATGTACTTTTATTGAATGGGCCCAACGTACGGGGATGAATTCTTGCAAAAAAACTCGCTTTAGTGAAGAGGCTCATTTGACATAATAAGAACCAAAAACGTGTACTGTTGAGTGTGTTTTACAAGCTGGTGTCTAAGTCTGTACAGAGAAATAAGTATAGGCCATAAGTAATAAGTTTTTAAACAAGTCTAAGTCTGTACAGAGAAATAAGTATAGGCCATAAGTAATAAGTTTTTAAACAACCACATATACGAGTATGTACGAGTAATGCTGGCATTCCACACTTTTTATAATTTACAAATTACGTAGATCTATCCTTTCTTGAGTGACGTAAAATACTTATTAGTAACTAATCTTGACCATAAAATTGTAGATAATTGAGCTTGAGTGTAAGAGCCCCGTTCAGATAAGGTAAAATGCCTTTTCCTACGAAATCTTCCTTGGCTCTTAATAACAAACTGCACTTCCTTTTGTATGTTTAGATATGCTATGTAAACTCTTTTCACTTTGTTGAACTAATAATTGGACCATTCACTATATCCTAATCGAATTAAGAGTATATTGGAGACATTGGTTTCATTTCTTTCGCTTCTTCACATCGTCGTTATTACCGATAATATTTCTAATTCGGTATGGTACATTTTTGGCCCATATCGAGACGAATAATTTACTTAAATTCGTTTGCCCTGTTCTTGTTTTGTTTAAAATTTATTTGCAACGATAGAATTATTCCTGCATTGATCTTGTATGATTGGATATTTGTGGATTAGGGTAGGTTTACCGAAAAGATTTCGGAAGTTATTACTTAAGAAGCCTTAGAAGTTCGCTTAGAAAAAGTTAACGAATTGTTGAACGATTTTACAGTTTCTCAGAATGCTATGAATGAGTTATTTGATCAGGAAGGTTGCGTTGATCCAGACCCAGAGTTCGATGAGCTTGAAACTAAATATTTAGCGGTAAAATCAGTTTTTCTTGCTGCAATCAGGGATCGTTCAACTCACCGGCAATCTCACTGGAGATTAATCCCCCTACTTTAGATCCTTCGATCCAATCAAAAGCTGTGTCGGAAGACCCTAAAGCTAAAACCTCGTCGCCTGCCTCCCAGTCAGTAGAGTCACTCTTGCACATATTTGGATTGAACAATTTTTAGAAAGCTGTCGCAAATGGTCTACGTTTCGTGAAATGTCCGAGGAATCTATTCCTAACAGATCACATTTATCACGCACACAAAAATTCCTTCTCTTGAAGACACATCCTCGGGGAGAGGCACTTAGAACAGTATCTGATGCTACATACACTCAGGCATGGGAACGTTAAGAGGCACGCAAAAACGGCCACGTCAATACATTCCCGATTTCATCAAGGTTTTCTTCGATCTTCCATCGATAGCTAATTTAAACATAACAACTCTACGCAAAATATGAGATGAAGCTGATGAGGTTGTTTAGGGGGCTAACATCTATTAACTCCTTGGTTAGGGATCCTTGGTTTATTTTCATTCTTCTAAACAAACTTGACCTGTAAACGCGCCAGGCATGGTCAGCGGCTAGCGTAGATGATGACTATCCCACGATGGATCAAATTCTTGCATTTCTTGAAAAGTGATGCGAGGCTTTAGAAAGCTGCAGAACACTTGGTAGGTACCCGCCTCGAAAAAAGCATGCACGTATCCTCTTCATCTTATTGTTCAAAATGTGAAGGCCCTCATCTGTTGCACCAGTGTGCTGAGTTCTTGGCGCTGGATATTCAGGTTAAAAGGGATTTCGTTAAGTCGAACCGACTATGTTTTAACTGCCTTCGCAGTGGCAACACTTCTGCTAAGTACCAATCTAAGTCTACATGCAAAACTTGCCAGAATCGACGCCACAGCCTAGTGCATTTCGACTTACTCCATTCGGAACGCCAAGAAGATGCGTCCACAAATTCACAAAGACCGGGTCAGGCATCTCAGTCCAATATTAGTAGAAGTACAAATTCATCATTTTCGTTACCGGGCCCATCAGGTCAGCTGATTAATAATCACACGTTAAGTAGAGCATATCAACTACCGCAAATTCTATAGCCTACAGCTATTGGCAGCGCCAGAGACAGCAGAGGTCAATTTCAGCAAGTGCGGTTCCTCCTAGACTCCGGATCCCAAGTCTCCTTTATTTCGGAAGCCTGTTTTCGGTGACTGGGGTTAAAACGCCGCCATGCACAAGTACTTATCAGTACTCGAAACAGGTAATATATCGGTTAATGTGTATACTATACAGTACCCCAAGTCACGTTAAATTTATCAACGCATTCGCTCAATATTAAAGATTGGGGTTTCCTAAACCAGTTGAGTTTAGCAGGTACCACGTTCAATAGCTCAAAATCTATAGATACGCTTCTAGGGGCGGACAAGGTTTATGAAGTTATGAAAGGTGAATGGAAGTGTATTGGGAAAGGTTACCCCATTGCTCACCGAATAATCTTTGGATGGGTCTTGGTAGGCCAACTTTTTTTTTATAATTTGCGCGCGCACAAGGGAGTATGTACCCTTAAAATGTTTGTGTATAGCGCGAGCGAAGGAAATTTAGGGAGGGAGAAAAGAGAGGTACCCATGTACGTTGGTTTTAAATGTTTGAAGGCTGTAATGGCTAAGAAATAAAGAGCTCGGCAGGGCATTCCATGAGCGAGTTGTTCGGCTTACGAAAGTATCACGATATTTCAGGGTGCGTCCGAAAGTGGGCTTGAGGGTGTACTGATGAGCATTCATAACGAGATGGGTGTTACGGTTGGAGGTTTGAAGGGGCGGAATGCTACTGGTAATTTCAGAGGAGCACTGGTGGTGAAAATAGCAATAAAACAGGGTGAGACAGGAGTCATTACGTCGGTGGTCGAGGTTGTCAACCGACTGTGTAATATTAGCATCACCTATTAGTTCATTGACACACATACCGAGAACGGAAAGTTTTTCGGTTTCAACGATGCAAGTGCCATTCATGGATAATGGCTGATAGAGAAGAAGATTCGCCTTTTTTAGGGACGGGCTGGACAAATGCTATTTTCATCTTCTCGGAAAGAGTGCTGAGGAGTAGGATTGATGGAAAAGCTTACGAAGTGGTTTTGCCAGCGTAGAAGAACACCTCTTCAGAAGAAGGGGAGATTTACCATCTGGACCAGCGAATTTGTGAGCGTTAAGATCTTTAAGTAATTTTTTAAGGAATTTTTTCTCTAACTGTGTGGTCAATGTACGAGAATTTAGCTGATATGACACAATGGTCCGACTAGCCGAGAGGTGAGAGCACGTCAACCGTGTACTTATCAGGGTGAGAGTTTAGTTTTCAGGGTGTTGGCGGTATGACTATCAACGTCTGGGACTCGCGTGGGCTCATTTACAAGCTGGATCAAGTTGTTTTCCGCAGCGAAGATCTCAACACACCGTCCTTCGGGTGTTGTCTGTCCAGAATGTCGTTATTACGGCCGATTTCAGTATACACAATTCTGGGTGGCTTCGACATTCTGGACAGACAACACCCGAAGGATGCAGGGATACAATTCTTTGTATAGAGTTAGACAGCGCATCAAACTCGTTAAAGGTCGAATTGCTGTCTAGTTTGGGGCTTCTGTAAATAAAGCAGTAGAGGATAATTTGCTTACGGAGATGGAATTTTAACCACATGAAATTGAATTCTGGATTGGAACAAGGACTACATTGTGGTGGAGTTTGGTAAGCCACATCACTACGCACGTAGATAGCGAGGCCGCGGTGAGAGAAGAATAATGACACTAGTTCGTAGCCAGGTAGCCATATAACAGCAACGGCAGTGACTGCAAGCAACAGTACTCCGACCGGGGGTAGGATAGAGGATGCCCGCACTAAATATGTATGTATATATATATTATTTTGTTCACTACTGCACAGCACAAGTGGTTGTTCTTTTTTTTTAATTTATTTAATTTGGTTTTTTTTCCACTCTTTTCTGCGAGAGCACTCGCGCACGGATTAGGTGGGAATGGGAGATGGTGATTTTTTTATTTTGTTTGTCACTGCAGACTGCGGCGATTTAAATAACGTGCGTGCCCGATGGAGGTCTACTCGGTACAACTATCCCAAGACAGACTACTGACGAATATTCATTCCCATCAGAGCATTCTTGATGTCGATTCCAAGTTAGGAGCTTTCTGGAATATTGAAGAGATCAATCTCAAATCGTTTCTCTCCGAAGAGGAAAAGTGAACGACCGAGTTCTCGGGAACTTTAAGGGGAGCAATTCATCGTTTCAAGTCAATGGAACGAGAATTCCAAACGGATGATACACTTCGTCATAGGTATACCCAGTTTGTTGAAAAATATTTATCTTTAGGCCACATGAGCAGAATCTCACAGCCCGAGACCAAGATAACGTTTTCTACCTCCCACACCATGCCGCGTTAAATCCTGATAGCTCCTCTACCAAGCTGCGTGTTGTTTTTGACGAATTTGCTAGGGGTGTTGGTGGAAGGTCGCTAAACGAAACTCTGATGATAGGCTCTCCAATTGAAAGGAACTTATTTTTAGTGTGCCTGAGATTTAGACAACATAACATCGTCTTTACAGGGGACATTGCAAAGATGTTTCGACAAGTCTGGATATCAGAAAGGGATAGAAGATTCCTTCGAATCGCTTGGAGAAAATCACCTGCTCACCCAATCAAACACTTTCAGCTCTGCACTGTTACGTACGGCACATAATGTGCACCCATTCAATCGATCCGAGTATTGGAGCAATTGTCTCATGATTACAAGGATACATTTCCACTTGCATCTGACATTGTACAAAATGATTTTTATGTTGACGATGTTGCATCGGGAGCCGATACTTTAGCTCACGCCTTAAGTCGAAAACAATCTTTGATAAAACTTTTAGCGAAGGGAGGATTTACCCTCAGTAAGTGGCAAAGAAATTGCGTAGGTTTATTGCAAAGTCAAAATGACGTTCAGAGCGAAAATATTTCTTTGGGCACCTCGGAAGACGCACGGGTCAAGGTTTTAGCGTTGTATTGGAATTCTAAGAGGGATGTTTTCGGTTTTCCTATAAATCTGAGCCCCAAAGATCATATCACTAAACGTCAAATCTTAAGAAACGTGGCAAGTATCTTCGATCCACTCGGCTTCCTTGCGCTTCTGTTGTTCTGCTCAAAATTATATTGTATATTGGACTTATGGCACCTCAAGTTAGAATGGGATGAAACAAGAGTTTACCTTACTGACACAAGTTGCTATTCCACAACCAATTGGTTTATGAAAGTCATCGTTTCAACGCAACGCAAATTGCAGCTTCTAAAACTCATGTTGCTCCTTTAAAGCAGCATACCTTGTCTCGAATTATGTGCAGCTTTGTTACTAGCCAGACTTCTTGAAGCTGTGTGATTCGTTAAGAATCACATTCGCAGATGTATTCGCGTGAAGCGGCTCACACGTCGTCCTTGGTTGGCTATCTTCACCATGTCGTCGTTGGGATATCTTCGTAGAAAATCTTTTTCTTCTTCTACCGAGTTTCCCATTTTTACAGCATCGCTGCTGCTGCGCTTATGGGGTTGGCTAATGTCGCTGACCGCAGAAAGCGTCTACATACTGCTCTTTCCTGGATCGCTTCAGTGGTTAGCCCCAAGCGTTGTTGCGCATTTGCCATCTGAGAAATCCAGGAATTCTTTTTCCGACCTCGTTTTCTTACAGTTGGAGTGGCCGTAGTTGATAATGCCTTTTTAACCGTATTTTCCGCAGATCTTCTTTGGACGTGGCAATACCAGTTTATCCTATTCGCCTCAAGCTATTCGGTTACCGAATTCTTTATATGTAGACTTCCTCTTATACGCGTAGATCTAATGCGATGGCGCTTAGTGACTCCACTTAACATCCTAAACATTTTCATTTCCGCTGCCGTCATTTTGTATTTAAACGCCGTACATTGTCCAGCACTGAGAACCATACAAAAGAGCTGGTCTAAAAATCGTGGTGTAGATGGTTTAACATAAGATCGGAATTCAATCCTGCCAACTGCCATCTCGCGGGATAACACCGTCAAAGCTTTTAGAACATTTATTATTATGGCTTCTTCAAAACCCGAACTATTGGCTTATAGCTGTTGCATTTGATGAACATCCGGAATGCCTAAAAGAAGAACGGAGACAGGTGCAACAATCATTGTTAGTCGTGCCTACTGACCACCCCTTCGAAATTCTTTCAACCGGAATCTATTCATGGAATAAGCTGATAAAGAGCGTCGCATTTTTGCATCGTTTTATTCATAACTGCCGTCAACTAACTCGCATACCTTCGTATTATATTCAAGCTCAAGAGTTTCGCAACGCAAAATTATGTCTCATCAAATGGAAACAAACTCTTAACTTCGGAGAAGCGATAGAAATTTGGTAGATTTCCTAAAAATTTTAATTTATAAAGTCTTTCTCCATTTCTAGATGATGACAAGGTAGTACATCGTGTAGGCAGGCGATTGAAGCAATCTACAATTTCATGCAACGCTAAGTACCCCATAATCATCCCCAAGGAGCATCGGATGACAAAACTGATTTTGATCGAAGTCCACCTTCGATATCTACACCCTGGAGTATCAACCTCATTACACTGGTTCGGCAAGAGTACTGGGTCATCGGCTGCAGAAACCTCTTAAGTAAGATTTCTCATGAATGCATACCATGCTTCAAACAACGAAAGGATACGGTAACACAAATGATGGGAAATCTACCTCCCCAGCGAGTACGTCATAGCAGAGCCTTCACCCACTGGGGCTGCGACTACGCCGGCCCGATTCCCATAAAAGTTAAGACTGGGCAAAAGTTTCAGATCACCAAGGATTATATTTCACTCTTCGTCTGGAACTGGTGGCTGACCTGACAACTGATGCTTTTCGGGCAGCACTTCGAAGGTTTGTTGCACGATGCGGAAAACCATCCATCCTATAGTACACCGACAACGGGACTAATTTTCGAGGATCCGCGCGAATACTATCAGAAATGCATAATCTCGTCCTCTCAAAGCATCACAATTCATCAGTGGAAGCATCGTTGGCAAGCGACGGAACTACTTGGCAGTACATCCGCATTCCACTTTGGCGGATTGTGGGAAGCGGATGTAAAATCCGTCAAACGCCATCTTCGAAGAGTAATTGGGGAAGAAATACTCAGTTTCGAAGAACTTTATACATTCCTAACGCAAGTGGAAGCCATTCTTAACTCTCGACCAATATGTCAAATCTCTGACAATGATATTGATCCGCTAACTCCTGCTCACTTTCTTCTAGGCGAGCCATATTATGCAGTTACAGAACAAACTTTAAATCAACCAATGAATAGTTTATCATCGTGGCAGGCTATACAAGCAAAAGTTCAAGGCTACTGGAAGAGATGGAGCAAGGACTACCTCACTTCACTTCAAAATCGACCAAAGTGGCAGCAAGCTACTTGCAATCTAAAAATTGACGACCTGGTTCTTGTAAAGCACTCAAATCTGCCTCCTGGGATAATTTTTCTCGTCCACTTGGATTTGGACAAGCATAGTGAATGGTAATATACATATCTCAATTGAATTATATTGGAGACATTGCATTGGTTTCATTTCTTTCGCTTCGTTATTACCAATAACGTTTCTAATTCGTTATCGTACATATGCCAAAAATTGCATTTAAAACGTTGAAACTTCTCAGTCTTCCGAAGGAAGAAGAGGAGTATGACAAAGTAGCCATCCACCGTATAAGCCCTTACTACTCATACCTGCTGTCTCATACAAACGTAGTTGGAGAATCACGCCGGGAGTACGTTGCCACTAACTTTAAGCACACTGTTGAAAAAGAACATAAGCCAACTACTCGTATGTGTGCAAAACTGAAGTCTGCTCGTGGATTTATCTGCTGATTATTTCAAGTTCTTATTATCCACGTACCAGGCGTCATCAAAACCATAAAGGTAAAGACTTTGAACTTAAGTGAAGCTGATGGTTCTCGTTGCCGAGGCGGGCTTTAAAGAAAGTGGTCTCTTCAGAAAGTCCTTCAATCGTCTGTCATGGCCTATGTAAGAGGCGCTTTTTTCTGATACAATAGATATCCGAGTAAGCGGTTCTTATACCAATACATTTGTGGTTAGCATTGGTCGCCGAGGCACCATGAATAGGCTAACATCGTTAGAACGCTTCCGTATCAGTCAACCCATTATTTATTATCAGTCATTAATACGCGAAGTTTAAAGAGGATTTTAAGATCTTTTGGTCTTCATTGTGGACGAATTTCGTATTACGAAAATGTCACAAGAGTCTGGTGTGGACCATGGCTTAAGCTAACATGCCGCTTCAGCTGTTGTAATATTTTGCCAGCTGCCTCCAGATTCGCAAACGAAGTTGGTTGAGGGCCCCTTTCATTTTAGTGCGCTGGTCGTCCCCTACTGCGTCGCTCCGCTGGGTTGAGGTCCAAAAATTTCTAGGATGGGACGCTGGTTTCCATGCACTCAAGATGATTTATCCATTTAAGTCGCGTAATCCATTAAGCTTTTCTGACGAGGTCGGCATCGTTGTACTTTGTATGGACTCCGCGCTGGTATCATTGTAGGAGTTGATTTCGAAGCCGAGGTAGCCTACATTCTTATAAAATCCCGATAGAAACTACTAGATAACACTTGCAGCGGGAGATTATGAATTGTGCTCTTGAATTCAAAGCTAATTTTTGTTAAAAAGCCCAATGGGCTTGTGAAAATGAATGACTGCCATTTCGAATTGGGCGGTAAATAATGTGAGATTAAAAAAAAAAACACACTGTGGCGCTGGCATCCCGGTATGGGCCATGGCCGAACTTCTTGACACTCATTTGTGTTGCACATGTTGTCATTTTTGTCACATCTGAGCGGGGCCTACGGCTTATCGCCGAGTCCGAAAGGCAATACTTAGAAGCTTTTTCGTGGCAATTTAACTTTTGGGAGTTTGCCATTGCCCGTCGAAAGGGTGATGACGATTTGAAAAATTGTTGGTGACCTAGCCAGGAATCTAACCCAAACTCTCGAATAAAACGCAGACAATGTGTGAAACTCCATTGCTGTCTTACATCTACCACGAAAAGGGACGTGATGAAGTGGCAAGCTAAAAACAAGTAATTTTCTCTGATTACTGAAATTCTTCTTAACAGAATTAAAAACAAAAATATTTATGACTGCTTTTTTATACGAGTGTAATACTTTTTATTTGACTTTCATTTCAAAAATAGTTTGGAGAAGTTTACCAAGAGACACCACTGACGTCGGCGATCCAATTCAAGTAGTTGGTGACACGAGTGAATCCAGTTGGTAGGTTTTGAGTGCAGGAAGTTGCTCCAAATGAGACAACACCGATCAGTAAGCGAGTGTGTTCGATGACCAATGGTCCACCAGAATCTCCACCACAGATGGAATTACCAGAAGCGCATAAGATAGCTTCCCTACCAGAGTTTGATCCGTAGGTGTTGCCGCAAACTGAGTTCGACAGAACTTGGACGTTGGTGTACTTCAATTGATTTGTCAGATCACCATCTATGTTAAGTGTAAGAAATTGTATTCAAATTATTTTTGTTGATTGCGTGAAAACTATCTTACTATCGTTGATGCCACCCCATCCAGAGACTGTAGCCCAATCGTTGACATAGTTTGAGTATTGACCATTTCTGGCGGGAAGGGCAGCTGGTGCCATCCTTTCGTTGTAGCCAAACCATTGAACCTTGAGGATAGCAATATCACCATATAAAGTGCTTGGGTCCCATGCTCCGTTGATGTAAACAATATAAGCCCAAGTTGTACGCATGGCTTCGTATCTTTGAACACTTCCCAAGCCTACTTCAATGGATTCAGCACCTCTGCAAGAAGCGAAAAAATATTGTAGACCCTATGCGAAGCCGATATCTAAGAATGTCCTTACCCATCAACACAGTGAGCAGCGGTGACGATCCATTCGTTTCCGATGATGGTACCACCACAAATACCAATCCAATTACCACCGTAATGCATGGTGACCGCAGCTTGGTATGGAAGGAGTCCGTCCCAAGCGTAGTTTCCATTGATGATTTTGCTTTCGCTATCTTGGCTTGCTCCTTGAGTGACTGGTACACGAGGGCGCAAGTCTCTGACTTTAAGTTCAGATTTTGGAGTAGGATTTTCAATTGGGCCAGGTTTCAAACGATAGATGATGGACTTTCCATCCCTTTCGGGAAGGCTGGCAGCATTTGCCGCGGCAATGGCGACCACGAGTAGGAGCACTAACTTCATTGTTCCGTAAGGGCACTTGAGAACAACAACTGATGGTTCGAATAGAAAATTCTTGAGCTTTTATAGTGGGTCGATTGGCAGCTAATTTTGCAAACGTTTCTAATTTAGTTTCGATAAAGATAAGATAACTCGATCATAGTTATTATAGTGGGTGCAAACTTGATGGGATAAGATATGAATCTTAACGTCTAATGATTGCGTTTATCAGTTCACAGTTATGCTAAACTGATCAGCCAAATCAAATTTGGAAGAAGTTTCCAAGTAAAGGGAGAGAGAAGGTTAAAAACTGATAATAGTTACGTAATAGTTTGTAGTCTTGTAAAGAAATTTGGAAAGTGGATCACTGTTTTTTTCCGCTGATACGGTTACATTCAGTGGCGTTAAATGTTGTTTTCAATCCATGGTTAAGTTTGTATGTACTTTCAGGGAATGGGCCCAAAGTACGGGGATGAATTTTGGCTCAATGCAAACCAGATGAGGCTCATTTGACATAATAAAAACCAAAAAAGTGCACTGTTGAGTGTGGTTTACAAGCTGGTGTCTGAGTCTGTACAGACTGTACAGACTGTACAGAGAAATAAGTATAGGCCATCACTTGTGACATAAGTAATACGTTTTTAAACGACCACTTAGTTAATTTACATATTGCGCGCTGTGTGGCACGTGGTGCCGTCCTGCTGAAACCACATATCTGCAACGTTGATCCCTTCCAATTAAGGCGCGAGAAAGTTAGTAATCATGTCTCTGCAAAACGCACTGTTGACTGAAACGTTCTGACCATTAACCATTAACGGCCACCTTTTCTGAATGCAGCGGATTGTGGATTATCATAGCTGCAAATGTGGCAATTCTGTTAATTGACTTACATATCCCTTTAACCAAGTGTGCTTATCAACGAAATTGTTCAATGAAATTGTTCTATTCACCAAATGTTCGGACCAAGTTTAATCTTGTAAGCAGGTAAACCAAAATCTTTATGCAAAATTTTCCATAAAGTGGGTGGACACAAGTTTAATTGTTTACGACGACGGCAAATTGGCACATTTGGAACATCATTACTACGCTGCGCATCATCAATGCCTTGTTGCGTGCACACAGTACGACGTCTCACGGAATGTATATTTTTGTTTGAGTAAAGTATTAAAGTAAGTAAAGTAAGATGGACTATTACAAGCATAAAATGCACGTAATATCGAATGAGTTTTTCGAATTGAACCATTCCTTTCAAAATAAATTTCGACAATTTGCAAACGTTACTCCAGCGTGAGTTTACAATATTTGTGATGAGTTGCCAAATCAAACTAACCTCAAAACAATCGAGAACTGTCAAATCGCCTGTAGCAGTGATGCCAATTTAAAGTTCTCCGCCCATAAAAACACGCTTATATTCCTGAAAAACGTTTTACGGAACATTTACTAATAATATGACTACAATGCCAAAGATCTAACGGATTTGTTCAGCCATACAAACAAGATGAGGCCTGCAATAAACTGGATTAGATGCCTTGACCAACCTATGACATATGGCATTCGTATGCAACATATGAATGTTTTGTTTATCATTTCTGGTGAAATTATTTTTAAAAATTCCTCAAAACGATTGCCACGAAGTGAAGGAACTGATTTACCGCACTTAAGACATTGTAACTGTATCCGAGACAAGGACATTCATCTCTATTTTTATGTGTCGTTAAAAGAAAACAGGATCTCAGTTGAGCAAACATGAACTGAATAGATCCAGTATAGAGATTTCCGATAAAAGGAAAGGACAAGGATCTGCATCACATCGTCACATTGCTCTTGAACAATTGAGATTTTTTTTTTCTTTTTGAACAATTGCATTTTATTATTGACGTTCTACTCTTATTCAGTATCTAAGGAAAAGAGGGTTTAGATCGAGCAACAATCTTTTTTATCTACGGCATACATATAAATGTGACCTCGCGTAGAAGTATGTTCTCCTATACCTGGAATGGAGCCTCATATTATTTACAATGATCCTCGTACGTGTAATGTTTTCTTCATTGAAAATCGTCAGGAGAATAATGATCTGGAACAGGACAAGTCCTTTATTATAAAGACATTGTACAACAGGAAAATGAATAAGGGATCGGTTGATACAAAAAAATCATCTGTGGTTACTAAATATCGAATATTGCAGATGTACCGAGCATCGGAACATCGTCGTGAATAATGATCCTGTTTTCTATCACTATAGGTGGGTAGGAAAATTTCGTCATATCCTTGTGACAGCATCAGCGATGGTATTTGTCCCTATCTAATGATATATAAGCCAAACTCTGGTCTAAGTATCAAGAAGGTGTAGAAGATCATCCTTCCGGTGAGGTACCCTATCACAACTGCTTCATATGGGCGTTTGTTTGTCCAATAAAAGAGATGATTAAGTTAAGCTTGCCAAATTTGGTGAGGTCAGACACGTTTAAGAATGCTACCTACTGGGTAAGTCCCTAGTCATGGAAAAAAGACGATACTTACGAGTTTGCAAAAAGGTTCGGATACGGACGGATCTACAACATTTGGCGACATTAGCCTTATTAGATGAAGACAACAAAGACAGCTTATATGAGCTCTTAGACAAGACCTACTAGCAATCCTCAAGCCATGACATTAACACTGTCCTTGGCCTGCACATCCGATAAGGAACTAAGGTTATTCGACTTTGCGGTGCGGCTAAATATTGTCGTAGAAAGCACACGGTTCCCACTTCTCGATATACGCAAGAAGACTTGGAGCACACCGAATTAATCAACCGTCAACCAGATTTACGACACTGCGATCGATGCAAGACCTTCCATCAGTCCGATGTCCGAACGTTCTGAGGAGACAACATTAACTGTTGTCGCCAAGATAAGGTTGCAAGTTTCGCGAACAGCGCAAAGACAAGCTGATGCTGTGAGGAATTTTGACGTCAGACGGCTACAATAGTAAAAGATCGCCAAATTCATTTCCAGCTGAGTCGCAGTTAGTCCCTCAAAAGGTCAATTGCCGCCGAAGACCAGTGGCAACATCGCTAAAAAGCCATCAGAGATGCCGCTTCTAATGTACTGGGCTTTACCCGGCCACCACAATGAACCCCCTGGTTCGACGACGAGTGCCGCATGCAGCCGAAACGAAGTAAGAAAACTTTTGTCAAATATGTCGCAGAAGTACAACCTTAGAGTGCTATACCCAGAGGACATTTGGAGGATTGTCTGATATATACCTAGTCGAGTCATAAATACTGGTACACAACTGAACTCACTCATTACGAATGCATCACTGGGCGCATCCATTTCGTATTGATTGCGATTTGACAGTTGATTATTATGCTTCATTGTGAAATAAAAAGTTTTTGACATTAATTGCTTACAATCATGGAACGGGGCGACGTCGAAAATCGTATTGTTGTAGTTGACCTACTTAAATGCAACATGGAAAAAGGCGATATCTTTAGGACGTTGCGACCGCTTGGAATCACTCGCAATTTTGTGTATCGTGCTGTGAAGTTGTTTGAGGATACTCTTTGACGAGATCGTCGAAGTGCGTCTCGCAATCGATGAGTGGCCACATCGTCTTAAGTCGTGCTGGAAGGCAAATGGAAGTCATTTCGAATAAGTTGTTCTAAGATTTGTAGCCATTGAATAACCCAATAAAAACCAAAAAAAATGACTTGACTAAGTATAAAGAAATAGTGGGACTAAACCTTGAAATAAGTCGAATAAGGAGCAAGATACTATTAAGGTAGTATAAGTGCATTCGCTCTATCAAGTAATGTGCCTCCAGGAACCTTGTTCCGACCTCTGTGGTAAGCAAGCGGTACCTTGATCTATTCTGAATGAAAACTTTTCCACTTTTCTGCCAAAACAAAATCAAAGAAGAAACTGCCGACCATTTGAGACGTCAATACTTCTTCCAATTCACCTTTGCGCGACAGCTGATTAGTCAATCTCTGAGAAAATCTTGCATACCATTTCGAATTAAGATTTACCTACTCATCTTCGAAAAACTCTCTCACAGTGGTTGTGTTACCCTTTCCATTCTTGATTTATGTCTTTATGCGTTTGAACTCAAAAGAAAGGTTCCGAAAGTCAACAAACATACACAATTTTCCTTACCTGAGGCCCATAAAACACTTTTTCTGAAAAGGGAAAGCCTTTTTAAAGGAAAAGGGTTACACCGCTATACTCGTAACTTCCCCATGTATGACATTCAAAACGCATAATTATGTGAACACCAGCAGATCCAGATGCACGTTGAATATCTATATGTAGGTATACCGTCGGACCTTTCTTCGTAATAACGTTCTCAGGTAGTCATCAGAGTACACTCGGTTACTGTCATCGCCAAGAAACGTGACTTTTAAAACATTTGAATTTGGCACAGTTTCCCTTCTCATCCTCACCTTGTCGCTCGAACTCACAAATATGGTTCCGGTCAATTGGGTCACGACATGACAAAATATTCTTTTCATCGAAAGTCAGTGCATATCACAGTGATTTGTCATTTTGACAGCAATTAAATTTCCTTATGACAGTGCATAAAAATGTCGGCATTTATCATAGAGTACAAAGTTGACAGATTATCTTGCACTGATATCATTCGTTTAAATTGGTGTTCAAATCAATTTGTACCTTTAAAGAAGTCAAAGACTATTGATGCCGGAAGAAGAGACAAGAAATTACGCCTAACCCTGTTTAGCAATCTAGGGTGATTCCCTGTTAATCTCTTGAATGCAACTGTTTCCATGTTTTCATGTCAAAAAGTAGCAAACAAAAAAGTTGATCCCCTCAAGACCTAATTTACCAGAAGCATTTGGAGAGATGGGAACAAAAAAAAGAGGCACAAATCTAGGTGAGAAGACTTGCATGGCCCAGTTGCTTTATCTGTGCATGTCGGACTCGATGTGATTCCGGTAACTCTGGACAATGTTGTTGTCCACTTTGTCAGTGCAATATAATTTCTATCTCCTCCCATATGGCTGGTTTTCCGACATATTCACAGACGTCGCTGCCGGGTGAGCAGGGGAAAAAACCCAATTTGAATTGATCGCCGAGTAATCACCCACTCCGACATCAGTTTTCTATTGTCAAATGTACCTCCCCAGGGGAGTGTACTCGTACGGATAAAAAGACCGCTGTACATATTCCCACAATCGGCTCTGGGGAATCACGTGTTTCCTGTGGAATTTATTCCATTCCACACGTATACAGTCCGTGGAATGATAGGGTTACGATAAGGGTGTCAGTTGCAGGGGATGGAAAAATCGATTTCGAAAATTTCGAAATCGCATCGTATGCTAGTGGGTTGAGGATGGTGTGGAAAAATGTCTGCCTATGCATTCTCTGCTAGTGAAACCAGTACAAGTATCTGTAGAAGGGTTCTGGTGGGAAGGTATGGATACATCATTCTCACAGGGAGTGCTGTTGGAATCTACTAATCTCCTGCAAACAGGCTCATTGCCATGAATAACAGAATTGTGCTTCGTAAGGCATGCCCGATGCACATAGCACAACCATAAGACCAGGGAGTAGTCGGTGGCAGTCGCAAATACGAGTACAATCGCATGAAAACCACCGCAAAGTGAAGTTTTAAAGTTATTCTCCTGTTGTCAAGGATTGGATTCAGGTTGAAATGTTGGTATTGCCATCGGTTTGGAAGCTTAAAGTTGGTATTTGTTTTAAGAACGTGACTGTGCGCACTTTGTGTGCAGTTTATGCAATTATATCGAGTCTGTTTTTTTAGTTTAAAGGTTCACAACTAAGAATATTGGCAATTTATGGCTAGGATGATATGTCCATCTTGGTCAGAGATCAGTTAGTACACGCGACTTGCCATTTTTAGGCCGCTATTCTGTTAGAAAATAGTTATAAATTGAAAAATAGTATCGGCAAATGAATGTACACCTGCGGAACACCAACATTTCGCAGTTCTTTTCAGAAATAGGATTATGTTAGGTAATGGGTTGTAGTTTTAAGCAAAGAACACTCGTTGACAAGATTGAGCCTATTTATTACCTACCAGGATTAACCGGTTTCATCACAAGCTTCCTGGGAGGGAAATTAGCCGAAATGATAAGATAAGAGTGCTTGCTTCTGATGGTGGCTTCCCTTCTGCCTCGACAAATTTGGTCGTGATGCAAGAAGATTGACGTGAGACACAATGATTTAATTAAATCGATCTTAGTTGGCTTCAGTTAAACTCGTGCCGATAGCGTACATCCAGCTATGCTGCAACAAGATTTAGTTGAACTGTTGCCAACATTTAAAAGATTTATATTCCTCTTCCAGAGTAAGCCCTGGCGAGCGCTAAAAGACGTTTTAATAAAACCTAAAATAACTTCTTACTTGCCAAGAGCTTTAGATGGTGAGCCCTCTGTTCCATTCTCTTGCGAATGTATTGTCTGAACCATTGGAAAGATTCTTAATGCGTCCTGTTTGAGGAGATCTACATATATTATGTGATGCTAATGGTAAACAAAAGCATCTTGTCATTACTGCTCTGGTGCGTATTGGATGACAGATTGCAACAACAGATAATACCGCCGTACCATCCACCAGACCGGGTAACTAGTGGCTATCTGTTGTAATGAGCTACTGTGTTAGCTCTTATTTTTATTTGCAACAAACTCAGGAGGCTAACATATATAGATAGTACGCTTCTTCTAACCAAACGTCCTTAGATTTTCACTGTCCCCGAATCGCAAATTTTGCACAAGCACTCATAATTATTTTTGACTCAAAATTGTCCACTTTGTTGTTAAGATTTAGGGGGGCGTGATCGTAGGTAAGGTGCAATTTACGGTCAGCTCCTTTTAGCTGATTAACTGCCTGCAATTTGTAAGAAAATATCTTTAAGTCTCTCATGAAAATGCGCAGAGAGGTGTATGGCACGTGATGTGGACAGTTTCAACAGAGCCTCTAGGACATTTTCAGCGACAACGAAAGTGATATTCACGGCCGAATGAGATGTATGAGGTCTTCCTGAGCTAGCTGGCGTCGTGTTTATGGCCCACCTTGTATCGGGTTTTCCAATAGAGACTTGACAACTTTGAACTTAAATTGTGAACGCACTCTTTCACTAATCATCAAACTTTCACTGTCAATTTATTCAGTAAACTCAACATTTTCATCATGGTAAAGCACACGAACGAGTAACGTCTGCAAATTATAAAAATTTTCTACCGAAATTCGGAGTCGGTGACTGCAACTTTAAGAGCGTTAATTCCAATTTTCGGTCATAATTCTCGCCCTAGTAGACAGGCAATAACAAGTTTAGTGCAAAAAATTCAGTCTACATATTCGTTGTCTGATCTTGCCGTGTCAGTGAGACAACCGGTTGGTCGAAGTGTCGAAAATATCGCTGCCGTTCAGACGGTTCCACGGCGTTCTCAAGAATTGGGCATCGCTCAGACCACATTATGGCGTATTTTGCGCCATGATCAACGATTATTATTGGCCGGAATTGAAAGATATGGACTTGGACGATATGTGGTTTCAACAGGATGGTGCCGCAAGCCACACAGCACACGTTACAATCGATTTATTGAGGAGTAAGTATGGTGAGAGTGTTATCTCAAGAAATGGGCCAGTCGATTGGCCGCCTCGTTCGTGCGATTTCACGCCGCTTGACTATTTTCTGTGGGGCTACGTTAAGTCATTGGTTTGTGCCAACAAGCCGACGACGTTGGAAGAGCTCAGAGCCAACATTGAACGCGAAATAGCGGCCGTTTCGGCCGAAATGTGTGGCCGAATCATTGAAAATTGGGTCCAACGAATCGACCGCTGCAAACGTGCCCGCGGTGGCCATATGAACGAAGTCGAATTCCATTCATAAATGTTTTGATTGTACTTCAAGCCGATAATAAAGTTTTTGAAATATCTCAAATGGTTTGTGTTTTATTTAAGAAAAAATTTGTCAAGTCCTCATTGGAAAACCCGATACATACAGGGTCATCCATTTTGTGGATTAAGGATTTAGATTTCGATTAAATTCTTTTTCAGTATTCAAATGCCATTGAGTTCTTGTATGACTTGATTCTGACAAAGTAACTTTCGATGATTTTTTAAAACATTTAGGGCAATCACTTGGCCATAACATGACAGATATTCGTTTTCAAAACGTCAAAAGCTTTCGAATTGTGTACAAAAAAAAGATTTTTTTGATAGCTCCACAAAACGAAATCCAACGGCGACTTGTCTTCCACATTCTTCGATTCGAGGCTAAAAAAGGGTCGATGATCATTTAGCAATAGCGATGAGGATTGACGGTGATAGTAACACCCTCCTCATTTTCGAAGAAGTATGGACCTATGATACAACCAGCCCAAATATTCGACAATTTTGTTAGTTAACGTACCCACCGAGTGATAAATGGGCCTCATCACTAAAGGAAATGTTGTGTGAAATCGCTGTTATGGTCAAAATGTTCTTGCTGTATCGTTGGTAGGCAAGGATTTCCACTTGCTTTTGGTCGCATTTAAGAATTTAAAATCGATCCATTCGATGAAATTGCAAAGTATTAGTAATGAAATCAACAGCAAGACTTAGTTTCATTTCAAAAGGAAAAATTATTCTTATGGTTGCGTCATCTCTGGGTCTTCTGTCGCTGGTCACTGTCAAAACCTTAACCTGGAAATGGTCAGATAAGTCTCTAAATTATTCATTGACCCATACAGATGTTCATATGTGAAGTTTCGGTCTCTCATGGCTCTCTACTCAGATATGTCTCTTCAGTCCTCCTTTCAGAAATAATTCCTTGCATATCTGCCTAAAATTTATGAAGTTTAGATTTCTCCTCACCTGACACCAATTCAGCGAAAAGAGGCAAATGGTATTTGTTTCTTTCTCATTTAGGATAACATGTTATTAGCAACGGACTCCAGTAGCATGCTGGATGCTGGTGTCTGCTGTGAGCACGTTTGCAGCAATCGATTCTTTGGAGCCACTTTTGCACCACTCTTCCACTCATATCGGCGTTAAATTACATGAGCGTGATGGCCATTCGACCGGACCATTTATTGAGATAACACAATTAGGTACTAAACTTCCCCTTTAACATATCAATTGTTTGACCAACTGTGTGGCATATGTCACCATCTTGTTGGAACCACATATCACTGATGTCAAAACCATCTAATTTCGGCAAAAGTAGTCTTCCAACATGATGCGATAGCAAGCTCCATTGGCCGACGTCCCATCACATCTCCAGCGTGAAATCTACACCACGTTTTCACTTCCTGTGGACCAATGTAGTCACTCGAAGCGCATGTGCAGTTGCACTATTGCTGTCCAATGAGGCATATTTGGTTTATTGATCGCTAAACATGATTTTTTGATCAAATTCAGGCTTTACTGCAAATTTTTGAAAAACCCAATCGGAGATGTTCCGGCGCTTCAAATGATCAAGTTTTTAAATAAATTTGATCTTGTAAGGGCGCAGGGCGAGATCTTCACTCTAAATCCTCCACATTGTGGACTGAAATTTCTAATTCCTGTGAACGGCGCGAACTCGACGGATTTGACTTATTTTTAACTGAAGCACTAACAGCTGTGACGTTTTCTGCACTTCGACCGGTTCTTTGTCTCCGTGGCATAGGAACATTCAATAGCGAAAATGCTGCACTATAGCGCGGACTGGCTGTCTGGTGGATCGATGATCACTGAAAATTGGAATAAGCGTAGTTTAATAGTGCATTTGTATAAAACTACAAATACGACTTCCGACAAACATTTTTAAGACATTTATTTAAAACTTTAGAATGATTTTCCTCTCTGAAATGCCAGCAGCTTCTGTTCATAGATCTGACAAGCATGTTGGGGACATAGGTTATTTTGATAGATTACCCGGGGTATGAGCTTTGTCAATCCCCCGCGATTATAGTGGAGGAAGTAAAACTTCCTTTCAATGCTGGTACATAGCTACGAGTACATAGCTAAATAGCTCGTAGAAGCAATGCAATCTTTCTCTGTTGGGGACTTCAACAAAATTTAGCCTTTATACGAATAGTTGTGAGGTGCTCAGGAGCTTGTGCCTGATTTGACAGATGTTTCTTGTGTTTAGGTGAACGCCTATCGTGTAGACTTTAGTTCACAGGATGCCCAACCCATACATCCATAGGAGCAAGGATACGCCTTGCCATGGATTACTTGCAACATATCAAAATAATACCAATGCGGAACTGCGTTGCCCTCAACAGTTCTCACGGTTCCACCCAGCATTTTTAGCAACTCCATTGCGGGTATTGAGCCCTATCAGGGCCACCCTTCCTGCGTTTTAGGTTTAAACCACAGCCACCGTGACGCTCCCACAAGGGGGTCAACCTCTACAAGTTAGGCCTGGACCGAAATCCGGGGGGCTCCTAACTCCAACGGTACCATGTTTTAAGTTCTGTTATGGACTACCGGTGGTCTTGCCACTCAAGAAGACCTATGACCAACTATTGGACAAGTTATAGCAATCATCAGAGGGAAAAGATCTAATGATGTTTATGATAAGTCCAGTATTTACTCTACCCCCGCTTCTTATTAGACAACGTCATTGATGGACGAAGCCTTGATAATTGGGCGGGGGAAGGCCTGATTTGACAATTCGAGTCCAAGTCCAAGTAAATCCTCTTATTTTCTTGTCCGCGCCGTCGCACTTTCTGAAGTGCAGTAACATTTGCATTGTAGCAGTATAATCCTTGACAATTGTTCGGTCAGCTGTGGTCTGCTTAGAGATCAAGAATTCCACTGGGACGTTTGGGAACAACAAAAACATGACTTTCTATAATTCATAGCAAAGCGTTAACTTCAAAAACATTCGCTCCATTTCTAATATTCAATTCAATTCACAAATTGTGATCAAAAATCTACATACTCAGTATATAACGACCAGTATGACATTGCAATTACGTGGAATCGAAACGTTGTAAACCATTTGTAACTTATAATTTACACCCCGCAAACGGTAGTCTGTTTTAGGGATGAGTAAACAACCCTCCAGTCATTCCCTTCTCCGACCAATTTCGTAAATCGTCCTTGTTAGGTAGCGTTCGAAGTTCATAGTCCCTGAATGCACATTTCTCAAATACAGACAGCAGCGTGTTGAATCAAAATTGTAATATGAATGTCGATTAATTCACCATAGGGGAGAGGTGTTGCCAAAGGAAGCAACAACAATGAAGCAGTCCAACGAACCCCTTATCGAATAGTGTCTTTACTCGCACACATATCCTGCAGCAACAACAATTCGACTGTGTCCTTTTGTTAAGCATCAATCCTGCTATTATTTATCCTTCGATTCATGATTCAAGTTCATGATCATCACAATCATCACAGTTGATTGGGAGGGGAATCAACGATAGCTGGAAGAGCATACAAAATTGGAATGCAGTTGTGCAACAATGCAAGGATACGACAAGAAAGAGATTCCAGAGATGAAACATCTGCGTAGTTGGCAGGAGCCAGATTATTTGTACTACCATCACAATGGATACTGTTGAACCAGCATTGTTTTGGCACATACAACGTGTAACTCGATGCGATGATAAATCATGTGTAGCATGCGTTCGTTAGACTGCACCTTGTCCTCCCTGCCTGATAGGTTGGTTAGGTACTCGTATAAATAGAGAAAAACTAATGACTTTTTGAAAATACAAAAGTGTACTAGGCCGGAGCAAAAGGACTTTGCTCGTCAAGAGAACCATGTCAAAAATAGGGAATCCACTTTCCAACAAAGATTTGACGATGTGGCACGTAATACTAAACCATTATCGAGTCTTAAGGTTGAACAGCTTGGGTCTAGAAGTTGTCCCGCATCCGTTTTATTTTCAGAAAATGTTGTCAGACTTTTTAAGGTATGTCCGACAGATTGGGTGGCTTTATCTCCTGAGCTATTTTGGCAGATCACTTGGCAAAGAGCATATTTTCAACATTTCATTTCTGAGGCCTGATGAATAGAACTCCAGCATATTTTGTCAGGTGCACAACTCAGAACTATCACCATAACTACAAGATCGACTCAGAGTGATAGTCAGCAACAGTTTCAGTCATAATCTGAGCGAGGACATGGATATAACGGACATTTTCAAAACCAATCTAGGATGGAGCGCTGTTTTCTTTTGGAAAACGACAACATTAGATTTCAGTCCTAAACAACGTCTGTAGACTGGGGTTTTTTTGGGTTCCAGAGTTTTCAGGAACCGAACCTGCAGACTACATGTTTTCTCGCTTATATTTCAGTTTTATATGAGCATAACTGCGGATGGCGTAAATCTTCATGATGTCAATAGAACGAACGAATGCTTCCGGATATCTATAGAAGTTTACGATTTTCCTTTCTGAAGAAAGGACTTTTGAAGCTGCATGCTCATTTTAAATATGCCTGAGCAGTTATGTCTCTACTCATGTGGAAGCCCTACGAGGCGAATCCTAAAGATCTGTAGTTAAACGCAACAATAAGCTAGATAAAAGGCTTTGTTACCACCAAGACATGCTTTAAGGATATTAAATGGTTGCGTCTACTTCTTCTTTTTTCTTTGAGTGGCGCTACAGTCCGGGGTGGACCTGGGCCTCAATCAACAAGCGTCTCCAGCCAGCTCGATTCCTGGCTAGCTGCCTCCAGTTTCGCACGCTAAGTTGGCTGAGGTACCCTTCGACTTGCGTGCGTCACCTGGGTCTTGGCCTTCCTCTACTGCGCTGTCCCTCGGGAGCGGATTCGAACACTTTTCGGATCAGAGCATTTGTGTCCATACGCTCTACATGACCCAGCCATCTCAGTCTTTGGATCTTCACTCTTCTGGCTAGGTAGATGTCGCTGTACAGTCCGTAGAGTTCATTTCTGTATCTCCTCCTCCACTCACCGTCAATGCAGACGGGACCGAAGATCGCCTGAAGAATTTTTCTCACGCAGTAACCAAGAACACCCTCATCCATTTTTGATAATGTCTATTCCTCTTCGTCAAAGAGCAGGACCGGGATTATTAAGGTCTTATAAAGGGTGACTTCTGTGGTCCGAGAGAGGGCTTTGCTACTCCAATGCCTTCTTAGCCCAAAAAAACATCGGTTGGCAAGAGTTATTCTTCGCTTGATCTCAGCGCTGGTGTCGTTGACTGTATTTATAGCGGAGCCTAGGTAGACAAAGTCCTTAACTACCTCAAAGTTATATCTGTCGAGGGTGACTTTCTGTCCGAGACGTCGGTGTTGGTTGTCCTTTTTGCTTGACAGCATATACTTGGTCTAGCCCTCATTGACCGCTAAACCCATTTTCGCCGCTTCCGTCTCAATACTCAAGAAAGCGCCACTGACATCACGCTGCTTTCTTCCGATTATGCCTATATCGTCGGCGTATGCGAGTAGTTGGACGGACTTTTGAAAGATAGTGCCTCTTGTGTTTGCTCGTGAGTTTTGCACTATTCTTTCAAGTACGATGTTGAAAAAATCGCATGACAGCGCATCGCCTTGTCTAAATGTTTTCTGGACATCAAAGGTCTCGGTGAGATCTTTACCGACCTTGATGGAGCAGCGTGCATTCTCCATCGTCATCCTGCACAGACGGACGAGTTTGGCAGGGATGCCAAAACCAGACATTGCTCTATAAAGCTCGTCTCTATAGAAGCTGTCAAACGCGGCCTTAAAATCGATGAATAGGTGGTGTGTATCGATCTGAAATTTATGGGTCTTCTCCAAGATCTGCCGTAGTCTGAATACCTGGTCGATGGTGGACTTTCCTTGCCTGAAACCACACTGATATGGACCTATCAGGTTGTTGACGAACGGCTCCAGGCGTTCACACAATACAGAAGATAAGATCTTGTATGCGATGCTTAGGAGTCTGATGCCTCTGTAGTTGGCGCAGTTCAGAGAATCTGCTTTCTTGAGAATCAAACAAACAATGCTGAGGTTCCATTCATCGGGCATACTTACGTCCGACAAGGTTTTACAGAAGAGTTGGTGTATGATCCTTACCAAGTCATCGTGTGCCGCTTTGAAGAGCTCGGCAGTCAGGCCGTTCGCTCGAGCAGCTTTGTTGGATTAAAGCTTAGATATAGCTATCTTCACTTCATCCAGGTCGGGTGGACGGAACTATAGGTCATCATCGTCCACGTTAAAAGGTTGATTCTGCCTGACAGCGGTATTTGGTCCATGATCGCCGTTATACAGTCTGTAGAAATGGTCTTTCCAAATCCTCAGAATTAACTGCCATGCTGGCGGTATGCGTCTACAGTTCAAGTAAAAGCCATTTGCTTTTCGGGTGTGGCCATTGACCCTCTTAGTTTCTGTTAACAAAACAGATATAGTTGGAAAGCTAATCTTTCCAAACAGGACAGGCTTACTTTTGAATACCAATGCCATGAATCAACGACATCGAGTAACATTTCTTGCTTCCAAAGGGCCAAAACTAAAGTAACCCACATTTCGACCAAATTTAATTGTTGATGATGAAAAAATCAAAAATGCTTATTTGGTGTCCTGGGACTTTCTTAATGGCCATATGCCAGAGAGTCTGGCCCTCTTGGCTCCGGATTCGGAAATATTTCAAGATTCAAACATAATCAGTTTCACCATGTATTGCATTATATTCTGTGCTTTAGCTTATTCGAATCCCTTGACCGATTAACATGCACACCTACCTACATTCCACGCCTTCTTAATGACTTAAACAAAGAAACAATAGAAAAATCCAATTGACCCCGCCGAATATGGTCTAGAGATACTCCCAAAGACACCTCTGAGAACTATTTTTGGATGGAAATCGTTCCTCTGATGGGTTTTAACCATCGTCAAACATGACACAATGCTCTCAGGAAAAGTGTTGAACATCCGGAATGCGTGACTTGGTAACTCATCGTGAAAATTAAGTCACCGAACCAAAGAAGCACAACCAGCCGTACTGCTTTAACCTGTTGGCCCAAACCCAAACCCAAACTCAAACGAGTGGATTTTTGATTTTAACTCTTTCTATTTTAAATTTAATTAACAATGCAAAGAAATAAATTACAGAGGTTTGTTATGAGAAAAAAAAACTAAAAAAAACTAAAACAAAGAGAGAAAAAAAAACGCTTGACTAATTACGCACTCGGTATTTGCATCACGCAACCGTTTTATGCTGCTGCTAGTTCTGGTGACCAATTTTGGGCAGGCATTACGATTTATGTCTCATGTCTCAAAATGTAGTGAATGACGTGGTTAAGGGGCTGGAAAACAAAAACGTGACTAGCACTGTAGCTTTGGTTGTTTATAATGTTGTGGGCCACATGGTTTTATAGTCTTCGCGTTTTAATAGCGTACCTCTTAACTATGGTGCATTAAAAATAATGCAGGTATTACATTGTCTGCGTCCAACATATACTCGTAGTGAGCAATAGCTCCTATATTGGTTTCCTATCAAATTAATCGGTTTTGACTGAGTTTGAATATATGCCTTCGACAGCGTTCATAGTCTTTAAAACTACTGCTGATTTGAATATTCCTACTTACTTACTTAACCAGCTTCCGACAAAGAGTCTCTCACTATTATACAGAAGCCTTCCACTATCTTTGATTTCAGTTACTGTTCCTGTTTTTGCTTTCAGTTATCTAGCCCAAGCACTCTGACAACCACGATATCTCAATCCATCAAAAAATTGAAGTTCGGCCTTCCTTGTCGTCCTGAATAGGAAAACTATGAACTGAAGATCTTCTGTTTGGAGCATTACTATCCACTGGTAAAGGCAATGTTTTAGCCTTCTTGACTTTGATGCAGCTCCAAGAGTTCGGAGTTGTACCTTCTTCTTCGTTGGCCATCATTGCATACGGGACTAGCTATTGAACAGCTAATTGTTTTCTCGAAAGTGTTCAATATCTGCTCCTATTTAGCAGAATCGGCAGGATTGATGTTTTACAGAGTTCGCATTTTGTCTGGCAAGTTTGGAGTTTTTAGCCCATTGGTTACGCCAGCCCCAGTTACATCGGTTAGTCTTCGACAAATCAGAAGAGGGTGCTTGGTCCGGAAAAGATAATAGTGAGGTTTTTTCCTAAGATGTAAACCGAGGCGATGGCAATGGCGCGATAGTTAGCTCATTCGACTATCACACAGAGTCTGGGTTCAATTCCTGGCTAGGTGACCAACAATTTATCAAATCGTCATCACCCTTTCGGCGGGCAATGGCGGACTCCCGAAAGTAAAATTGCCTACGAAAAAGTATCTAAGGAGTGCCGTTCGGACTCGGCGATAAACCGTAGGCCCCGCTGAGATGTGACAAAAATGACAACATGAGCAACACAAATGAGTGTCAAGAAGCTAGGCCATGACCCATACCAAGCTGCCAGCGCCACAGTGTTTTTTGTTTTTGTAAACCGTTGCTACTTTGTTTGCTGCCAACATGAAAATACTTGTTTTGTCATTTACTTGAAGACCAACTCCTTGCGCCTGTTTTTCAGTCGCATAAAAGCCACTAAAATGCGCCCTGCGTATCATAAGAGCTTAACAGGTTTGTGCCCACCGCACTGGCTTACTATCTGTTCCACCACTGGATTGCAACAATTCGGTAAGCGTGTGAAATAGTTCGGAAGCACTAATTCTAAATTTTACGTTGCCTTACATCAGTTTTATTGGAATTCCAAATCCGGTGTAGAACGCAATACAATCAATGGTATCATATTTGATAAAAACAATTGTGAGTTTCGATTTAAAATTTCTTTGTCTTTTCTGGGATTCGTGGAAATTTGGTCGATCTTTACCGAAGTTAAAGCCGGTTAGAATGTGGCAGAAAGAAAATTGGTTTTTGTAGTGTGCCCTGACCCGTGTTTTAGGGGAGCAGTGCCAATAAATTTTTACCATTTTTTAGTTGGATTTATGGTTTTAACAGTACAATTACCGTGCTTAAAAATGCTCTTAATAAGAGCAACCTCCAAAGCAAATCTGTTGGTTCATTCCGGCGCTCAGCTAATCGATTCGAACAGACTGATTGAAACTACAGGAGACCATGCAGGGCCGCCATCGGACTGGTCGTTCGGCCGAGAATATCGCGGCTGTGACTGTCGATGTCGCTGAGAACGAAGAAACATAAACCATACGATAGGCCACGGAATTGGGCATCACCAGATTGAGCCTAGAGCGAATTTTAGTGAAAAACTTACACATGTTGCTGTATAAAGTGCAAACAGTGCATCAGTTAATGCCTCCTGACCGTCGGTCGCGTGTGAACTACTGTCATGAGCGACGAGGCGCATTTCCACTTAAGCGGCTACGTCAATAACCAAAATCTTCGATTCTGGGGCACTGAAAATCCGCGGTGATGCACGAAGAGCCATTACTATACATCCACCCAAAGCCACTGTGTGGTGCGGCGTTCACGCCGGCCGTATAGGGCCGTATTTTTTTGAGGACGCCATCGGCAATCCGGTCACTGTTATTGGCGAACGCTACAGGGTCATGATAAATGCGTTTTGGACATTTGGCATGGCCCAATTTAACCATCCCAGACTACTTTCTTCCGGGCTACTTGAAGTCGCGGGTTTATGCCAACAAGCCTCCGACAATCGCAGCCCTTAAGGAGAATATTCGACAAGAATGCGAAGAGTTATCACCGGAAATTTTGCGGAAAGTCAAGGAAAATGCGATAAATTGGGCACAAATGTGTATCTACACAGGCGGCAGCCACTTGGCGAATGTCATATTTTTCCACTTAACAGAAATTGTGAAAGTCCACATAAAGATTTCCATCACTCAAAATCATTTTTTTTATTTAGTAAAAAAGTAATTGAAAAACAAAATTTGATGATTAATTTTGCGCCACCTTGAATTAAAACTCAAGAAGGGTGATTCTTCTGGAGGTAGTTTTTCCTGTGGCGATTTCATTAGAAATCACAAATCTTGTCACACTGATATGGTATTTTTGAAATTCTCGCATGGAAAGCTTTAGCCCCGCACAGTGTCTATAAGTAATTCAGTTCTATTACGAAAATCAGCTTTCTACGACGAATAGCTCAAAATCACGTTCCTAACTTTATTTCAACGCATGATCAACCATTTGATAGCACAGACCTCGACCTATTAGGCTACAGACTATGGTCCGGGCTAGAGACTTTGACTTGCGTTACTCGACATCCAAGCATTAAGTTTTTAAAGAGCGTGCATGAAATGTGTATCGCAATTGTTGAGTCGCAGACCGATTTCGTAGTTGATGGAAGGCAAATTGTAGCCATTTGGAGAAGATTGTTCTAAAATTTGTTGCCATTTGGGTCACTAAATGGCCGATAAACAGAAAAATAAAGTTTTGAAAAATATTCATTCGTTTTCATTTTGTTAGTCATAATCCGGGGATCAAAACAATTACTAGTAGAAGGTTATGATTGCACGCAATTGGTCATTAGTGCTCTTAAAACGTTCATGCGGTCGAAATATAAAGTCTTTCCGAAAAGATAGAAAAGCTTGGTAAAACCAGGGAACTGTTTAAAGCCCTTGAAAGGGCAAATCAGACAGAAACTCTAAACTGTACTGACTTAAGGGTAAAAACACTTTTAGCCACCTCCTCGAAACTCAGAACCGGATCAAAGTCAAACCACCATACCTGGTAAATGTACATATGTATGTATAAGATGCGTAACTAAGTTCTTGCTGTTTGTCAATAGATGGCTCCAGCAGTAGGTCCTAGTCAATATTGACATATCCAAAACGTCATGAACCAAGCTTAGACATATGATAAACGTTTTGACACATTGGTGATTTTATTTTGGCGTCATATATTTTTGATTGTGTGAAAATGTCTTCCAAGTAACCGTCATTTGCGGGAAATATTGATTTCCTTCTTTCATTCGAAGAAAACGTCGGCTAAAGCGCATAGAGAGCTCCAAAAAGTTTACGAAGATGCTGCCGTGATTGGTTTCGTCGCTTCAAAGACGTTGATTTCGATGTTGACAACCGTCTGCGTGAAGGAAGCCCAAACTCTTTCGAAGACGCTGAATTGGAGGCATTGCTCAATGAGGATTCGTGCCAAATGGAAGAATAACTTGCTTCGGCATTAAAAGTTACCCGCAAAGCCATTTCCAAGCGATTAGGAATGATTCAAAAACAAGGAACTTGGGTTGCTTATGATTTAAAGCTTGGCCGGATATTCACGCTGCAAAGATTATGCTGTGTATTTGGTGGGACCAGGTCGGTGTTATTCATTATGAACTGTTGAAACTTGACCCAACCCACTGGGGAACAGTATCAACTTCATTTGAATTGATTGAGCCGAGAACTGCGCGAAAAACATCCATAATACATTTGCGTATAGTTAGAGTACACTTATGCACGGTACCTACATATGTAGATTAGGAGACCTTGCCTACCCTACCGCATTATCATTCTGAATGTAAATCAAAGTCCCTACGCTTTTATTAGGCTGCAGGTACTCCGCGCTGATAAATGCGGGGTTGGAGCTGATACTATAGGCCCTTAAACAATCAGCATTAACTCGTCTTTCTTCAATAGATTAGGAATAACAGTTGAATAGTACATATTCGTACAAGGAGCACAGGGGGCTAGTTGTTTGTTTGTGTAGCCTCTTCCTAAAGTTTAAAAAAGAAAAAATGTTCAAACGGTTGAGTGGCATTCCTCTGTGATAAAATATTGCGGAGGCTTCGCTCTATTTAAGCCACATCAGGGCTCGCGATATTCACACTATTATCCATAAATTTTGAATCATAACATATGTATTTGGATCTGTCGCCTACGGAGCCCTACTGAATGCCATCAAGTTTTTGATTTTCGGCCACTTTCATTCTGTTATGCTACTCTAACTTCGGTTTCCGTATTATCTGTTGTTCGGTAGAAAGTACTCTTTCATCTACTGCAAACTTCTTTGCTCCCATCAGAATGTTTCCCTGCTTGTCGTCATCTGGCTTTTGAATCTACTTTGATTCTTCGTTATACAGCTTTCTAAAAAAAAGTCAACTCGTCTACTCATTTTTTCTTCTTCCACTGGCATCAAATTTCAGCGAATTCCCCATACAATGCCTCTTAAAGCATCCCAAGTGTTTTACCCACCGCTCCTTCGTAACTTTCCTTGCAAAGTTCGTAATCAATGTACTTAGTTTAAGACCCAATTTAGCGGATTTATTGTTTCCACTATACTAAGCTCCAGCTTGAAAAGCTTTTCTTCCGTTCTCACCGTTCCACCACCACGTTATTTTGTGTATCTACAATAGATCAGTGCGGAAGAAGTCGTAGCTGTCGAAAATAATTCACCTCCAAGAGCAGAAAATTTATTTAATTTACCTAAAAGTAGGCTAAGGTAATTTACAAATCACAGTTTGAGCGGTTTTGTTGTAAAAGTAATTTTTCTCGGAACGACGCTGCTACTTTTTAGGCTTTGAATAAATGTCAAAAAATGTGACTGGATGAGTTCATACAATTCGGTCAGGATTTGCCATCCCTGTTTCAATTCAATTTAATTTTCGTGGGGCCTACGGCCACCATTTATTAGGCTTAATACAAGCTAAATCATAAACTAAGCCTTAATAATTTACAAAACGGCTTAAGAGCTAGTAACTAAGAAAGTGGTGAAGAAGATCTATTTTGAATGATAGACAACATCGTTGATGCGTTTTACGACTTTATATGGTCCAGTCTTGCTGTAATTTGGGTGATACGCCTTTCCGTCTATGAGGGTTATATAGCCACACTAGATCTTCTTCCTGGAACCCCGTTGTGGTCGCCTTGACATCATACCTCGTCTTCATGCGGTCACTGGTTATCTTGATCTTATCCCTGGTCCTTTGGTGCACGTCCCTTATAATCCGTCTGAGGTCTGCGACATAGTCGTCTTCATTTCTGTTCTCTTCAGACGGCGGTGATCCAAACATCAATTCACTAGGTAACCGGACTGTTCGGCCGAAAAGGATTTCCGATGGAGTGTGACCTGTGGTGTTGTGTACTGCACTCCGATAGGCTAATAGAAACATTGGAATTTGCCTATCCTAATCGCATTGCTTGTCGCCAACGACCTTTGATAGGTGTTCATTCAAGGTTCTGTTGAAGCGTTCTACCATCCCGTCCGTTTGAGGGTGGAGCGGTGTTGTTCTCGTCTTTTTAATCCCCAGTAGTTCGCACACCCCTTGGAAAATCTTAGACTCGAAGTTACGCCCTTGATCCGAGTGCAATTCCATCGGTACGCCGAATCTGCTCACCCAGTTGTAAACGATCTGCTCAATCACGGTTTTGGCTTCCTGGTTAGGGATAGCGAAAGCCTCAGGCCACTTGCTGAAGTAATCCATAACAACAAGAATGTAGCGATTTCCATTTTCGGTTTCAGGAAACGGTCCTGCAATATCAATTGCGATTCGATCGAATGGCGCTCCAACGTTGTATTGCTGCATTTTGCCGTGATTTTTAACCCTCGGGCCTTTACTGGCGGCGCAGGTGACACACTTTCTGCACCAATTTTCTACATCGTCCTTGGCATGCACCCAATAAAAACGTTCTCGCACCTTTTCTAACGTCTTATTCACTCCCAGGTGACCTCCGGATATTCCATCGTACAGTTCCCTTAGCACGTCACTGACTCTTGACCTTGGCACAACGAGCTGCATCACAAACGTCTTTCCATCCGAGCTTTCCCACCTTCGCCTCAAAATACCATCTTGAACATGAAGCGAGTCCCACTGTGCCCAGTATGCCTTTAGTTCGGGACTTTTATTGGATATTTCCTGCCAATCTGGTTTTTCTTCGTGTTCTTTCCAAGCGAGTATTGGCTCGATATCCGGATCCTCTTTTTGGGCGTTTCGCATTTCACTTTCATTCCAACCGTCAGTGGGCTCAGCTCTTAGTCGTTGAGTGGATACCGCATCTTTTTCTTCTTGTCGTGCGCAATGTTTGCAATCAGATTTGCAAGGTCGCCGGGACAGAGCATCCGCATTAGAGTGAATGCTTCCCTTTCGATGCTGTATCTCGTAGTCGTTACTGAATACTGTCCTAAGGCATGCGGCATTCTCATTCCCGAACACCATCGGAATCTCAACGTTCCTGTACTTAAGTACATGAGTTCCGGTGTCAAGCACTACATTATACGCATTCATAAAGTCAAGTCCAATGATGCACTCGTCGCGTATGTCGGCCACTAGGAATACGTGGGTGAATGTTGGTCCTGCCAGATTGATCGTAAGAAGAACCTCTCCATATACCTCCGCCGTCGCTCCTGTTGCTGTTTTCAGACAGTAGCTACTGGTATTGTGCAGCCATGAATCAGTAGCGATCTCCCTTCTTATAATGGAAGCGGTGGCACCGGTGTCAATGGTGGCCACGCATTTATTCTGGCCAATGTTACTGTTACTTCGTTATGTTTGGGAGACTTGGATTTTGATCCTGGGGGCGTCAATTCCAGAAACCAACTTCTGCCCCTCGAAGTTGGTTCTTATACGTTTCCCGCCTGTTGACTTGATGATGCGCTGCTCTCAGGATAGATGTTATTCCTGCCAGATGCCTCTTCGTTACGCCTTCTAGCAGCGCATTGTGGATAACTGTGTTGTTTAATTAGAGCTCTGCACTCACGCTGCAGATGTCCTATTTTGTTGCAGTTCCAACAACGGACTTGTCCTCCACGCACACTGTTCCGCTCCACGACGTCTGCTCGTTGGCATGAGCATTCCACGGCTGTCACTTCTCTCACGCGGTGGATTCCTTGAGATGCTTGGTCGGCAGCTTTCATCGTCAGGAAAAATGCTAGGGCCTCAGGAAGGGTTCGTTTTCCAGCCATTCTTACAGCCATTTGCAACAGCCTATCTTCAATCGCTTGGGTAAACGCCTCTACAGCCATTTCGTTGATAAGGTCTTCTCCGGCATTAGGATAAGATAAATGCGCCAACCGTTCGATATCGGCCTGCAACTGCTGAAGTGTTTCGCCCCTCTTCTGGACTCTGCTGCGCAGTTGGACTCTGTATACTTGCTGCATATGGTCATCTCCGAAGCGCATTTCTATGGCTTTAACCAAAGCGTCGTAGTTGAGTTGTTTATCTTCTGAGATGGTTTGCAGCAATTCCGCAGCTGTACCTCTCAGTGCCAGCGTGAGCGCAATCGACTTTTCTCCGTCGTCCCAGTTGTTGGTCATGGCAGCTGCTTCAAATTGTCTTCTATATATTGGCCACGATCAAAACCAGGTGGTTGCATCTCTTTCCTTCTAGGGCATTCTGTAGAAATTTCTCGGACTTTCTGTTTCTTCACTCTCTCTAGTTCTTTCGCAAGATTCTCGATATTGTGTTCAACCTTCTCGAATTGTGCCTCGTGCATATTTAATTTTTGATCGATTATTTCGAATTTCGCTTCTAGAGAATTCTTGAACTCTTCGACAGTGTCTTTTTGTGCGGAAATAATGGAATTCTTCTGTTCTTCTAGAGAATTCTTCTGTTCTTCTAGAGAATTCTTCTGTTCTTCTAGAGAATTCTTCTGTTCTTCTAGAAAATTCTTCTGTTCTTCTAGAGAATTCTTCTGTTCTTCAAACTTAGAATCCATACTTCTCGTTTGTTCTTCTGCGGAATTCTTCTGTTCTTCAAACTTTGAATCCATACTTCTCCATACTTCTAACTTAGAATTCAATCCAAGGAGCAACTCCATCATGGCAGACATGTCAACCCCTGTAAGCACCTCTTCTTCGTCGAACGACATGGATTTAGGATCTTTTCCATCTTTTTCGATCGCTTCTTGTAGCCGAAGAATCAAATCACTTTTCCCTCCAGCTGCGGAGAGATTTCGCTTCTCTAGCTCAATTTTCAGCTGGGGTATACTTAGCTCCAGCAATGTACGTGGCATTTTTATTTTTTTTTTTCACAGCACTTAGAATAAGTTTTTTCCCACTTCTGACACCAATGTACGAGTAATATTTCGGCTAGGGTTCGAAATGATAAAACGTTATTCTGTTTCTAAAAACACTCTATTTATTATTATTTAAATATAACTTTCAATTAATTCACAAACAATTTCACTTCTATTTCACAATTCAAATCTCTTATCTTTCACTTGGTACGACTTAGGTCCTTTTCCATCGCTTTCCAAAAATCAACTTATCGTCCGCAGTTTCTCATCCTGTATTTATACCACATTTGTCGGGTTCTAGTTCTTTCTCGTAACTTCTGGTTTGAAACTGGGGAAATACTGAACTCTCCAACGTGGAGAGTTTGTATGATCCTAAAACTATGCAACACTGGATCCTTGATTTAATCACATATATACCACATTACGATGGTTAGTTATAAATGGTATAGATTTGAAAAGAGAGGCGCAAAATAAGAAGTGCCATTGAAAAAATTTACCCACCGAAAATTATTTAAAAATACGGTAAAAATAGAACTTAAAAAATTTAAAAAAAAAATAAAGGTGTTTATTTCATGTCTCCAAATCTGTTAAAATTAACAAAAAACATTAATCTTAATTTTTAACAATTTTTTTTAATTTTTTCAGGAACACCTTCCATCATTGTTTTTATGGTCCCATCTGTCACCTTATTAGAGCTAATTTTCCATCATTTTTTGAATTCTTCCAGGGGTGTGACAGCTTTTTTGGTGGCCCTTAACTCTTTTTGACCAGGGTTCAATATTGTGGTATATATGTGATTAAATCAATTATCCAGGGTTGCATAGTTTTAGGATCATACAAACTCTCCACGTTGGAGAGTTCAGTTATTACCCCAGTTTCAAACCAGAAGTTACCAGAAAGAACTAGAACCCGACAAATGTAGTATAAATACAGGATGAGAAACTGCGGACGATAAGTTGATTTTTGGAAAGCGATGGAAAACGACCTAAGTCTTACTAAGTGAAAGATAAGAGATTTGAATTGTGAAATAGAAGTGAAATTGATTGTGAATAAATTAAAAGTTGTATTTAAATAATAATAAATAGAGTGTTTTTTGAAACAGAATAACGTTTTATCATTTCGAACCCTAGCCGAAATATTACATTGGTGTCAGAAGTGGGATAAAACTTATTCTGAGTGCTGTGAAATAAAAAAAAAAAAATAAAAAAAAAATGGCACGTACATTGCTGGAGCTAAGTATACCCCAGCTGAAAATTGAGCTAGAGAAGCGGAATCTCTCCGCAGCTGGAGGGAAAAGTGATTTGATTCTTCGGCTACAAGAAGCGATCGAAAAAGATGGAAAAGATCCGAAATCCATTTTGTTCGACGTAGAAGAAGAACATGTGAGCACAGGAGTTGACATGGCCGTTATGATGGAATTACTCCTTGGATTGAATTCTAAATTAGAAGAACAAAGGAGAAGTATGGATTCTAAGTTAGAAGAACAGAAGAATTCCATTGTTGCCGCGCAGAAAGACACTGTTGAAGAGTTCAAGAATTCTCTAGAAGCGAAATTCGAAATAATCGATCAAAAATTAAATATGCACGAAGCAAAACTCGCAAAGGTTGGAACCGAATTCCAGGAACAGTTCGTGAAAGTCGAGGAACAGTTCGGGAAGGTTGAAAACAATATTGAGAATCTTGCTAAAGAACTAGAGAGAGTGAAGAAACAGAAGGTCCGAGAAATTTCTACAGACAGCCCTAGAAGGAAAGAGATGCAACCGCCTGTTTTCGATGGCCAAACGTCGTGGCCAATATATAGAAGGCAATTTGAAGCAGCTGCCATGACCAACAACTGGGACGACGGAGAAAGTCGATTGCGCTAACGCTGGCACTGAGAGGTACAGCTGCGGAATTGCTGCAAACCATCTCAGAAGATAAACAACTCAACTACGACGCTTTGGTTAAAGCCATAGAAATGCGCTTCGGAGATGACCATATGCAACAAGTATACAGAGTTCAAATGCGCAGCAGAGTCCAGAAGAGGGGAGAAACACTTCAGCAGTTGCAGGCCGATATCGAACGGTTGGCGCATTTATCTTATCCTAATGCCGGAGAAGACATTATCAGCGAAATGGCTGTAGAGGCGTTTACCCAAGCAATTGAAGATAGGCAGTTGCAAATGGCTGTAAGAATGGCTGGAAAACGAACCCTCCCTGAGGCCCTAGCATTTGCCCTGACGATGAAAGCTGCCGACCAAGCATCTCAAGGAATCCACCGCGTGAGAGAAATGACAGCCGTGGAATGCTCATGCCAACGAACAGATGTCGTGGAGCGGAACAGTGTGCGTGGAGGACAAGTCCGTTGTTGGAACTGCAACAAAATAGGACATCTGCAGCGTGAGTGCAGGTCGCCACTTAAACAACGCAGTTGTCCACAATGCGCTGCTAGGAGACGTAACGAAGAGGCATCTGGCAGGAATGACAGGATTAAAATCCAAGTCTCCCAAACAAAACGAAATAACAAGAGTCTTACAGTGGAAGCCCACATTGGCCAGAATAAATGCGTGGCCACCATTGACACCGGTGCCACCGCTTCCATTATAAGAAGGGATATCGCCCATGATTCATGGCTACACAATACCAGTAGCTACTGCTTGAAAACAGCAACAGGAGCGACGGCAAAGGTGTATGGAGAGGTTGTTCTTACGATCAATCTGGCAGGACTAACATTCGCCCACGTATTCCTAGTGGCCGATATATGTGACGAGTGCATCATTGGAGTTGACTTTATGAAGGCGCATAATGTAGTGCTCGACATCGGAACTCAAGTACTTAAGTACAGGAACGTCGAGATTCCAATGGTGTACGGGAATGAGAATGCCGCATGCCTTAGGACAGTAGTCAACAAGGAAGAGATCTTACCACCTTCCGCAGAGACACTAATTTGGGCGAAGCTGGAAGGTGATCTTGGGAGCCATCGATTCTATTTGATTGAGCCGGACTCTAAAAATCATTATCAGAATTACGTCGTGGGAAAGATGCTCGTTGAGCCGAAAGGCAAAATGGTCCCAGTAAGAATCTTGAATGTGGGAAATAAGAGCATCAAACTAAAGCAAGGACATTCGATCGGAGCGTGCGTACCGATAACTGCTATCACCAAGTTGTCGAAGGAGAATGCTGCTATATCTTTGCCATCAAGTAGCACAGCTGAGTTGAAAAGAACTATACTCAGGCAAACCGAGCTGAACCAGGAGCAACGAGCGATGGCAGAGGAATTAATCAACGAATTTGCAGACGTATTTGCCTCGCAGGATGGCGAATATGGCAGCACACATTTGGTACAACACCGAATAGACACTGGAGATGCAAGACCCATACGTCAACCTCCTAGGCGTTTACCATTAGCTAAGCAGACGGAGGTTGCAGAAATGGTTTCGACTATGGAAAATGAAGGGTTGATTGAAGGCTCAAAGAGTCCGTGGGCATCACCCGTTGTACTGGTCAAGAAGAAAGACGGCACCAATAGATTCTGCGTGGATTATCGCCAGCTAAATAATGTCACCAAGAAGGATAGCTACCCCTTGCCAAGGATTGACGACACACTGGACACACTGTCAGGAGCGCAATGGTTCTCCACACTTGATTTGAAGAGTGGCTACTGGCAAGTACAGATCCATCCGGAGGACCGTGAGAAGACAGCCTTCACCGCAGGAAACGGGCTTTGGCAATTCACAGTAATGCCATTCGGATTGTGCAATGCTCCGGCAACCTTTGAGCGTCTAATGGAACGAGTTTTGCTGGGACTAACATGGAAAACCTGTTTGGTCTACCTGGACGATGTCATCGTGGTCGGCAAAACTTTTCAAGAACATCGAGATAACTTAAAGGAAGTGTTCCAAAGACTACGAAGTGCACAGCTAAAGCTAAACCCGAAGAAGTGTCATCTCTTTAGGCCAGATGTCAAATACTTGGGACACATCATCTCATCCGAAGGGGTAAGGACAGACCCAGAAAAGATCGAAGCGGTGAAAAATTGGCCAGTCCCAAGAGACAAACACCAACTGAGAAGCTTTCTGGGACTTGCTACCTACTACAGGCGGTTTGTGAAGGATTTTGCTGGGATCGCAAAGAGTTTGCATCAACTAACAGAAAAGGGAAAACAATTCAAATGGTCAAGTGAATGCGAAAGAAGCTTCAAAACTCTCAAACAACAACTATGTGAGGCCCCTGTACTAGCGTACCCTACTCCAGGAAAAACATTTATTGTGGATGCAGATGCCAGTAACGTCGGAATTGGAGCTGTCCTTTCGCAGATGCATGACGGGCAAGAAAACGTAGTTTCCTACTTTAGTAAGGTGCTCTCTAAGCCGGAAAGGAACTACTGTGTTACCAGGCGGGAACTTCTTGCTTTGGTCTTGGCAACAAAGCATTTCCATAAGTACCTGTACGGACGAAAATTCATTCTTCGCACAGACCATGCATCTCTGAAGTGGTTGCTGCAATTTAAAAATCCTGAAGGACAAGTCGCAAGGTGGATTGAACGACTCCAGATGTACGACTACGAGATACAGCATCGAAAGGGAAACCTTCACTCTAATGCGGATGCTCTGTCCCGGCGACCTTGCAAATCTGATTGCAAACATTGCGCACGACAAGAAGAAAAAGATGCGGTATCCACTCAACGACTAAGAGCTGAGCCCACTGACGGTTGGAATGAGAGTGAAATGCGAAACGCCCAAAAAGAGGATCCGGATATCGAGCCAATACTCGCTTGGAAAGAACACGAAGAAAAACCAGATTGGCAGGAAATATCCAGTAAAAGTCCCGAACTAAAGGCATACTGGGCACAGTGGGACTCCCTTCATGTTCAAGATGGTGTTTTGAGGCGAAGGTGGGAAAGCTCGGATGGAAAGTCGTTTGTGATGCAGCTCGTTGTGCCACGGTCGAGAGTCAGTGACGTGCTAAGGGAACTGCACGATGGAGTATCCGGAGGCCACTTGGGAGTGAATAAGACGTTAGAAAAGGTGCGAGAACGTTTTTATTGGGTGCATGCCAAGGACGATGTCGAAAATTGGTGCAGAAAGTGTGTCACCTGCGCCGCCAGTAAAGGCCCGAGGGTTAAAAATCACGGCAAAATGCAGCAATACAACGTTGGAGCGCCATTCGAGAGAATCGCAGTTGACATTGCAGGACCGTTTCCTGAAACCGAAAATGGAAATCGCTACATTCTTGTTGTTATGGATTACTTCAGCAAGTGGCCTGAGGCTTTTGCTATCCCTAACCAAGAAGCCAAAACCGTGATTGAGCAGATCGTTTACAACTGGGTGAGCAGATTCGGCGTACCGATGGAATTGCACTCGGACCAAGGGCGCAACTTCGAATCCAAGATTTTCCAAGGGGTGTGCGAGCTACTGGGTATCAAAAAGACGAGAACAACACCGCTCCACCCACAATCGGACGGGATGGTAGAACGCTTCAACAGAACCTTGAATGAACACCTATCAAAGGTCGTTGGCGACAAGCAATGCGATTGGGATAGGCAAATTCCAATGTTTCTATTAGCCTATCGGAGTGCAGTACACAACACCACAGGTCACACTCCATCGGAAATCCTTTTCGGTCGAACAATCCGGTTACCTAGTGAATTGATGTTTGGATCACCGCCGTCTGAAGAGAACAGAAATGAAGACGACTATGTCGCAGACCTCAGACGGATTATTAGGGACGTGCACCAAAGAACAAGGGATAAGATCAAGATAGCCAGTGACCGCATGAAGACGAGGTATGATGTCAAGGCGACCACAACGGGATTCCAGGAAGGAGATCTAGTGTGGCTATATAACCCTCATAGACGGAAAGGCATATCACCCAAATTACAGCAAGACTGGGAAGGACCATATAAAGTCGTAAAACGCATCAACGATGTTGTCTATCGCATTTAACGAGGAAGAGGCAAGATGAAAGTGGTTCATGTGGATCGAATACATCGCTATATTGGGCAGAATGTCGAAGAGTTTGTTCGGGACGAACAAGTTTAAGAGGGGGATATTGTGGTATATATGTGATTAAATCAATTATCCAGGGTTGCATAGTTTTAGGATCATACAAACTCTCCACGTTGGAGAGTTCAGTTATTACCCCAGTTTCAAACCAGAAGTTACCAGAAAGAACTAGATCCCGACAAATGTAGTATAAATACAGGATGAGAAACTGCGGACGATAAGTTGATTTTTAGAAAGCGATGGAAAAGGACCTAAGTCTTACTAAGTGAAAGATAAGAGATTTGAATTGTGAAATAGAAGTGAAATTGATTGTGAATAAATTAAAAGTTGTATTTAAATAATAATAAATAGAGTGTTTTGAAACAGAATAACGTTTTATCATTTCGAACCCTAGCCGAAATATTACAATATCTTTCAATTGGCCTAAGTTCTGGCGAATTCGGAAGATTGGCCTCTCTGGGCACTACCGAAACGCTGTTTAGCTCATACCAATCCATCGTGACATGATGATGATGGTTGTTGTAAAAAGGCCTTAAGCGCTTCTGCATGCACTCATTTACATAAATTTCGCCATTTATTGAGCCGGTCGTGATGAAAGTTTGGCTTCTGAGCCCCCGCGAGAATAAATTGCTTGCCAAACAAGGATTGTTTTTGGAAATTTCGCTTTAGGTTGAGTTCGAAACTTTGCTTCAACATTTCCTGCCCCGGAAGCTGGTTGAAATCAGCAAAAACATACATCGTCCATTTCAATGCATGAAAATTTGGTCAAAAAATTTTATTGCAAAAGTTTTGCCCGTTGTTTCGCATCCAAATTTTCTTTGGCGTTCCGATTTGGAACCTTTTGGACTTTGTATGTTTTCAAGCCCGTATTTCTATTCACTTTATGGACTAAAAAATTTGAAAATTCTGCCTTCTTTGCCAAATAACGTTTAGAAATGTTCGGATTTTTTCAAGAAGACTCAAAATCTTAATGAGCTTTTTTGGGTTCATAAAACCGGCTATTCGACCAGACTCCTCTTTTCTTTCAACGGACAGGTTCTCTTTATAATTCTTAATAGCAGTAGCAGCTGTTTTCCTATTAACTTTTAGTTACTTTGCGATTTTTATATACGTCCACCATGGGTGTGCTAAGTGACACATAATAATATATTTTCTTACATCCAATTCAGATTCCATGTTGATTATGTTTACTACCAAACAGAAATGACATAAAATTTAAAAATAATAAAAGTATTCCCAGCATCACAAAAAAGAAGAATTTCAGTGATTTTTCTGTAATTTTTGGAAGTAAATTCGAAATGAGATTGGGTACATTTTTTCGATGGCACTCCTTACAGAACCAGAGAGCAGTCGATGGAGCAAGAGAATCTCAGCCACGTCTCTGCGTTTTTCGAGGGTGTTCAAGTTAAGAAGTTTAAGGCGGTCTCGATAAGTTGGTAAAATAAGAGAGTCATCCCAAGGTAGTCCTCGAAGAGCAAACCGCGCTTTCTGTTCGTGATATGTGAATAGAAAGGGGGACCATGATTGGCTGACATATTCGAGAAGGGGTCGGATAAAAGTAATTTAAAGGGACCTAGGGGTCACATAGGAGTGGGAAATTCGTTGGACCATCGGTCTATAAAACCAAGTGAAGAGTTGCCTTTAAGGACTATCTCATCAATATGCAAGCGGAAGTTTAACTGTCGTATCGTACAATATTCCAAGGTTGACAAAGTCATAGATTGACATTTGAAAATACTAAGTTTAAGACAATTTTTTTAACATCAAGTAGAAAAGCTGTCAAGGTCTTCTTGAGGAGTATAGAGTCATGGGGAGAGAAAATTGTATTGGAGAATATAATGTCGGCGGCGTGAATAGATAGGAAACAGTGTTTAATAATTCTATCAAGATCGTTTATTGTTAAAATGAAGGAAGGGGACCTAGATGGCTGCCTTGTGGCACACCAGAAGTAGTTAGAAATGGGGTTGAGACGGTTGACCTGAAGCGAACGCTATAATCACGGTTTGCCAGATATTAAGATATCCATTTAAATAATATGGGGTCAAAGCCGAGAGAAGAAAATTCCATTGATGAGATAGGTACTTTATCAAAGGCTATAGCGAAATCTGTAGCAATAACATCGATTTCGGCTGAAAGCGCCCAGTCAAAAATCCATGCTGACTGGGGGATATAGGGGACTTGCACAGAAAGCTTAGAACGTCATATGAAATACTTTCAAATATTAATTAGATCAATTAGACGGTAATTTGTTACTTCATTCTTTGATCCCTTTTTATGAACCGGAAACTTGAGGTAATATCCCTTGTGTGAGGGATAGATGAAATAGGAAAGAAAGTAGGAAAGTAAGATTGGATGCACGCTTTTTAAGAAATATTGCCTCATTAAGGTTTTGCAATTTTTTTCCGATTAGAGTAGGATCAACAGTTTGAGAGAGAAAGAGGCCAATATAGAAATTGGGAAGGTAGTTAAAATATATGTGGTCCGGGTCGAAGAGGTTGTCTTTGTAGAGAGGTCCCAAGGTAGTCGGAGTAGTCGGAACAAGAACTGATGCGAAGAAATACCTCCCATAATTTATTTGTTTTGTTTCGTAAGGAGCGAAGTCTTCTGTTATACCAGGTGTTGGATGGGTTTATAAATAACCATTCGTATCTAGTCGGTAAGTTAATCTTGAAATTGTGCTTATTTCTGTGGTGGTATGTCGTAATTGCAGTGCATTGACTGATGGTGATATCATACATTTTTTTGAAAAACTCCGAGATCCAATCGACATCTGCGCAATTAGGGGGACATTGGACGAGTAAGGTGAACATCTGGTTATTTGAATGAAGTCTGGATGGGAATGACTGGAGATGAATATTAATGTCTCTACGAAGGGAGTTGATAAGACTAAACGTTTGTTTGTTGGAGTATATCATCGCGGAACCCAATGTAATTTATTGTCCGTAATTAATTTAATGAGAGAGTTTTGGTTTGAATCACTGGGGTCACTAAGTCACTTAATTGCCAGGAGCACATGTGAAAGCGAGATATTCATACACTCGCCGCAAAAAAATAACAGATTTTCCGAAAACTGTTAAGTGAAAACCGTGTTTCTTTTGTTGAGACCGACCAGATTGCATGGAATGCTTTGCCGCAGAAAAAATAAATTAAAAAAAACAATGAAGTTAACACACTGTGCAAAATTAGCAAAACTATAAAAAGACCGCGTCAGCGATACAGTGGCGTAGACCCAATTATGCCGGCCCTAGTAATTTCTCCACACCAAAAAAAAAACCTTTGTTTACGGTTTCATCTAGTTATATCTACACACATGTATGTCAATAAACTTGATATACTTTCTATTCAAAATTTTGTAAACTGTTGTTCGTTCGCAAATTTTAAATTTTCCTATATTGGTTACTTTCCGGTTTCCCAAACTACTTACCTCAGGATGTCAAATTAACAACGGTAATTCCCATTAAACTTTAATTATTTAAATTAAAATTCGATTATTTTTTGTACTTTATTTTCCATTATATAAAAGTCTCCGCGGTTTTCACTAGATGGTGTTGGAGTCCATTTATCTGGAAACACTTATATCAAAGGAACACGTGTTTGAAAGGCGACATGTCAGGCTACATTTTTTGTGAAGGCAGCTGTGTAGTTCGTTGCTCGTGTTAAAAGTTATACTGATTTGAATAAGAGTGAAATATCTGAAGAAATACGCTATCTGATGCATTTTAACTACAAAAAATATGTGCAGTTTACGGTGAGAATCCTGTGAGTGAACCCCGGACCGAGGAGTGGTTTGTTCGATTCCGTTCCGGAAATTTAAAAGATGCACCTCGCACTGGTCGGCCTGTCACTGAAAAAGTCGATGAAATTTTGCAACTGATGGAGCAAGAACGGAACGAAAGTTGTCTGGAGACAGCGGAGGCACGAAACATCAACCATATGACAGTTTGGAATCATGTAAAACGAGCAGGCTACTCAAAGAAGCTCGATGTTTGGGTGGCACATGAATTAACGCAAAGAAATTTAATTGACCGAATAACCATGACGAAATGGAACCATTTTTCAAGCGATTCATTACGGGCGATGAAAAATCGATTAAATACGAGAATAACTAACGCAAGCGATCATGGTTAAAGGCCAATTGAAATCTTTGCTGTATTTCAGCACTGACCCTGCCTAAGGAAGAAAATAATTTTCATCGCAGTTCATGCAGCGTCTATATTTCCGTCACCAAGAATAAGTTTTTTTTTAGGTTCCATTAAAATTCCAAGTTTTTGATATACATTTTTAGCATACCTAAGTGAAAGCACCGTCTACCAAATCATCTCCTTTTTCTGTAAGGAAGATCTGTAATGCATTTATTTTTTCAGCACATTGATGAAGATTCAGTTCTTCTGTTTGCAAGTACATATGGGAATCAATAACTTCGTGCAGCACTGGTTTCCAAAAAACACAGAAATGAAAACGATTGCAATACTGTTACCAATGCTCCCCCATCTGTCCGTGTGTTTAGGCTTTCGTCTGCCTCTGTCAGTTTTTCCAAGGCATTAAAAATACCCTCATAATGGTATCAGGTATTTTCGACTCCATCAGCTCTTGCGTTCCATCTTGTTTCTTGAATCCTCTTCAATGCTTTGCCTGAAGTAGAAAGCAGAACTTCAGAATTTTGTGTGAATACGGAAAAAAGGAATATGTGCGTTCTAAGGTACCGAAGAAAGTGACTAAAGTTGAAAGAGTGATTGGAGCAGGGTATAAATTCTGCTTTGTGGCTTATGTCTTTCAGTCTTTGCTGCACTCCTTTATATTTTCCAGCCATGACATATGCTTGACCTCTGCAATCCATTATATCAAGACCATCAGCTTTTAGCTTTATAGTACGTTTACACCGACCTGAAATTCAATTCTTCGAAATGAAATTTCGGAATTTCATTTTCCCGTTTACATTGAACGAAAAACATTTATATGACAGCTGCTGTCTTCCAACTTCTTCCTTTTTTTATACTTTTTTTGGTTGAGGTCGTTAGTGATTGTAAATATAGGAACAGCTGACTTCTTTCGAAGTTGTTTTTGTAGCTATTACGTTAGCTAATTGACCTGCGGAATAATTAAAAGTGTTTGTTCGATTTGACAACCTTCGACATGCAGAGACGAAATGCGGCATTTCGCTGAAATTCAACATTTCGAAATGCTGGAAATTGTATGAAGGATTTCAGCTGAAATGTTGAATATGTCCGAAATGCTGAATTTCGTGTCGGTGTAAACGTACTTTTACTTAAAATCATGTCAGAAATGCCTTCAGCTGTTTTATCTTTGTTTCGATAAAATGAATAAAAGATCCACTAGTACTACTTTCTGACAACTTGACTGGTTTGATCTTTGTGTGATACATCTGGGGTACTATCGAATATATTGTAATAATATTGTTGCATGTAGTCGGAAAAAGAATTCCTGGATTTCTAAGATGGCAAATGCGCAACAACGCCTGGGGCTAACCACTGAAGTGGTCCAGGACCCAGCATAATGTAGACGCGGTCTGCGACATTAGCCAACCCCATAAGCGAAGCAGCAGCGATGCAGTAAAAATGGGAAACTCGTTACGCATAAGTTCGTATAATGAGGAAAGGGTTAATTAAAAGGATAAGAAGATTGTTGCTTGTAGTACAGTAGTAGTAAAGTAATGTAGTAGTTGCATACTAGGGAGCAGCGTTCATTAGATTTTGTTGTAAAGCAACACAAGGAATGTGAATATCTGATTACTTACTGTGAAACAGAGTTAATGCTGGTAAACTTTGTAAATAAATTCGTTGGACTGGGAAAAGAATCCATCTTGTAAATTTTATAAAGTGCCGCCAGGGGCCTGCCGCTTCCCCTCCGCGCGACGGCACTGCAGCAATATCAATTTTTGGAGCGAGAAATGGGGTTATTGGATTATTGGGGGGAAGTAATCAAAAAATTATGGAGCAAAGTAAGAAAGCGGCTTAATAAAGTGACAGGTTGAACTGAACCACATACGTCAAACCAAACCATTCATCCGAGACTTTGTTTAGTTTAAGATTTCATTTTCTTCAACATTGAGGCTCATGGATACGTTAGAAAGCAAAATTTTCGCATATCAGGAAGTGAATATCCAGAAAGAGTTACTGTGTGGCGTGTAATTTGGTCTGGTTTTACCATTGGTCCATTCTTCATGACGAATCTGTAACCATTAGCATCAATTTGGGGATGTGGATGTGGTAGGCATGTGGTTTCCACTAGAAGATGCCACACCTCACAAAACAAGACCCAGTATGAGGAATGTGAGTGCATGTCAGGCCTATGCAAATTGTAATAACCTGCTAATAGCCTAAGATTCCTTGCCTTAGTCTGACGCTTAAAACAAATACATACCCTGTTCAATGTAAGATTCGCCGTACTATTATGTTATAATGTTCCATCTAACTACTGACCAACTCAACTTCCCGGATGGTGGTGATGCATGCTTTATGCTAGATTAGAGGCTGTGATAATTGTTTGATTGTATGTGTCCTCTTCAAGGCTCGAACATTCAGGTGCAGATATAAATATCGTAGTCCTCTGTTTGCCATTTAAGGCCATCAACTGTTAGTCCGTGATTTAGCTTTAAATTTAGAAAAACTACAACTGTAATGGCCAGTAATATTTTCAGCGACCTCTTTGGAACAGAAAAACGGGTCGAATATTCTGAAGTCATTAACCCGCTTCTAGGACATGAGCAAGGGTTCTTCCACCACCATCTCTATTTCTGGCCTCATAACCTACATGCATTGTATGTAGGTCATAAACGGTGCTGACTGTTGACACCAACGTTGATTCAGTCGAGCAAATCGATTTACCGATCCTCCTTCTTCTGAGGTTTAGCCATCTTTTATAGAGCTACTTGTTTCCACTGGCCAATAAAACAAAACAAAAACACTGTGGCGCTGGCAGCCCGGTATAGCCCATGGCCTAGCTTCTTGACACTCATTTGTGTTGCTCATGTTATCATTTCAATCACATCTGAGCGGGCCTACGGTTTATCGCCGAGTCCGAACGGCACTCCTTAGAAGCTTTTTCGTAGGAAATTTTACTTTCGGGAGTTTGCCATTGCCCGTCGAAAGGGTGATGGCGATTTGAAAAATTGTTGGTGACCCAGCCAGGAATCGAACCCAGACTGTCTGCGTGATAGTCCAATGAGTTAACTATCGCGCCATCGCCACTGGCCAACACTTGCGCTTTTAAGTTTACGATCACTGAAAGGATTCCAACACATAAGACTCTACGTATTACTCACATCACCATCAGCTCTACACAAGAACCCTCTCGGGTATCAATTCTATAGTAATTCTAATGAGGAAGGGAAATTCGCCAGTCACTTAGTCTTACTAAGAATCGAGATGCCTATCTTGCCTCATATCCCTCTTGAGCTGAAAATTAATTTGTTAATATGGCATTTGTTTCGACTTCGGACTAGGAGGGTTTCTTTTTTGCGTGTCGCTGAGACACAGACGAATTGTTACTAATTCTGATTTGTGACAGAAAAAGCTCACCTCTTGCCATTTTCATGAGTAAAGAGTAAAGAAATTCCGAAACGACACCGCGAATATACATACTTTTCCACTCAGAATGATCTCAAAATTGCTGGCACTAATGGCGTGTTAGAGGTGCGAGAGCAGTAAATTTAACTTTTCGTGACTTTGGCTCATTCCACTAAATTAAAAGCACTTCCTAGCTTTGCAAAATACCAACTTGAAGATCCGCAACACTATTGAGTACTTCAACGCCGACACGTGCCTCTGACAAGCGCAAAACCCAGATTTTAGTTTTTAATTGGCATACCATCACTGGCCTATGAATAGAGATTCAATTGCCTACCACTTTTGAAAATCACGTTGGTCTACGGCACTTGCTAATTATTCACCTACATCCGTCCAACCCACACCAAGGTGCCAGAAAATTAGTTATCCGGTAAACATCATCTCACAGACAGCCTGACATAATTTCATGTTACTTAAGTACGACTCATTCCCCCTAATCAGGCAGAACTCCCGTAGACGTTGGCTCAATTATAAATGATTTAATCGTCATTTCTTTTAATTACAATAACGACAACTTCTGTGGATTGAGTCTATTAACGACGTGGTAGGCACTTTAATCACGACCCCCTGCTAGGTGATTACTTAACTGAGAGATGTTACCACGCGCAAGCCAATAACTTTATGTCCATGACACCTGTTTTGAATCATAAATCAAATATCTCTACTCAGATTCAAGTATCTCGTATATTTAACGAAATTTTTATGCAATCACCTGGCAACATTTCAGCCTTTCACTCGCCCCTACCCAAACTCATATATATGGCACATTTGAGAAGGTGGAAAAGATGACGGCCCTTCAGCCTTTGAGCACACTCTCCAACGAAAGGTCTACTGTAAGTGTCGTAGCAGAATCTGTAGTATATCCTGGGGATATTTGCACGAATAAGAAAGAAAAGAAAGTACAACAATCAAAAGGAGGTTATTACTGAATGATGCAATAACACCCCTACAGTTGCATCATCTTATAATCACATGCTGTCTCATGAGATTTAACTGGTTTTACTTTGTGGCCTTTGGGGCTAAGCATTTTTGCAAAGTTGTACAAAAACGAGATGACTTCATCCCTCAAGGAGTGAAAGGTGCACTTGAATAGTGCAACAAATTCGTGATCAACTAGGAACCTTTATCGCAAAATCATGATTTTAATTATGAGACATGATAGTATAATTGTACTGAAGTGTAAATGAAGTGTAAAATTAGCAACTTCGAGGTCATTTAACTTGCTGCTCACATTCTTATGAAAACGGTGGAATAAATTTAAGTTTTATTATTAGCCTCTAACAAGCATTGACTTTGTGACGTGAAACTATGGGATTGTGTTTCTAAACATCCGGTTTGCTGGCATGAGCTGCCTTACAATTTGACAAGTTGACACATCAAGTTAAGTCCTACAGGTAAGCCGAAACAATTTTTTCTAGACAAGAAGAAATTTCTCGACCATCTTACCACCGATTATAGTAGCAGGCTGTAAGTATTAAGATGCATTTATATCCTGCTGTTCTTGTTGGATTTTACATTTGTCTTGAATTTCAAATTCTGAATCATCTTGAGGAAGTGGAAAAACCTATGTGAAAAGAATCAGGTAGACAGCTCAGCTGCAGGTGATTAGATGTCATGTCAACTTTATTTTTCCTCAGAATATAATATCCATACAGAAACGGAGTCTTGCATGTCGAAAAATGCGTCATTCACTTCGGGTGTTAAAATGGTTTTACACCATTATATGATGAGTAATCGGATGGACCGAGTACTTGTCTTTTTGTGACAAACTTAATCTTATCATTTAATTCATACGACACCACCCCCACCAAAGAAGGAGTCTGAACGTCGCACAGTGGGGCAGAATGTCCTAAAATGTGGTATCAAATCAGCCGTTACAGCTAAGAAAATGAAATTTTTCAGAATAGTTTCAGAGATCAGTCCCAAAATATTTTTAAGCCCGCCCACCAGATATGCCCACTTTTCTGAAATGTGCCTATTTCTCAATATTAAAAACTTAAAGAAGATTTATTGAAGATCTAATTTTTGTCAACTACACTTTTACCCTCCTTTTACCGTGAAGAGAAACTATCATCACTGTTATCATTATTATCATCAGACTCAGGAAGGGCGTTTGATTCCTGGACACTTGAGGGTCTTAGCAAGTTTAGTACTTCTTTGGGAAAAGATTGGAATTTTTGTTTGGATGTTACAATGGGATCCGAGCTCAGTAAAAAGAAATTAAATACATGTTCATTCATTTCTCCACGGCTTGATTTTCTTGAGAAGTTCTCGCAGAAATTTTTAAAATCTTTGTTGCACGCTTCTTGCGCTTCCTCCGAAAGTTGGCCGACCGGCAATAGTGCAGATGATATAATTTCTGGGTCATGAATAAAATATTTATGCAAAGTTAGGGGTGCATGATACCAGAGATATTTATTGACTAAGCATCTGGCTGTGTCATGTGCTAATTCCCCGAACTTTTCTAAATCAATCTCAAATCCACCGGCAACTACATTCATTTTGTGTGCATTTTTTTTATAAGTTCAGGGTTTAGGAAAAACCACCTTGCCGTGTTGCCATCATTCGTGCTACCATATCCCAATTTTGGTTTATCAACAATTAATCCACATCTTTCTCGGAATTCCCTTAGAATTCGAGCCTTATTTTGCTGCCACGACTTCTTTGTCACTTTTCCAAGATTTCCATTTTTTAATGGGTAATTTGAATGCTAAATGCAAAAGGCATTCAAACATTCGTATTCAACCATTCCAAAAGCAAAGTGTTCTGTTTTTACTGGTCGTGTAATCATATCTACGATTTTGTTGAATTCCTTCGAAGTTGCTCGACATAAATAAAATTTTTGGGTTGAGGTGGTTTCAGTCAAAGCACTACAATCTTTTCCATCAATCATGGCGAAAATCAAAGAATGATCCATACAAAAATCCAAATATCACGAAAAGTGCAGAAAAGTAGCAGGGTTTTTTGACGGAAATATAAAATACACATCACGCACTTTTAAATGACACAAAAATAAAAACTCGGACGAACCCGGAACCCAATTAAAAGTCTACGGAATTAAGGAAATCTTTAAAAATACATTTTTTCAAAAACTGACCACAGGACATCACGTCCATTTTACAATTTTTACAAAGTTGAAGGCTCCACATACCAAGATTTCAAAATTATTTGCAGATTAACAAAAATTCGGACAAAGAAGGAAAAACACCAATTTTCTTTTTCTGAGTCAACTGAGAAAAAATCGAGCTTCACCTAAGCTGCGCTGTGATGAATCAGATAAGTCGAAAAAGAAATTATTGCGTTTTTTAATAATGTGAATATTACTTGATGGAGGGCAACGATTAGTACAAGGCCTCGTAGAAGTAGCATCTTCCGACAGGTGCTGGTTCTGCCTCTGCAGCCGAACATCTTGCAGCTCTGCTAATAAGCCCTACTTCACGCTCCCCGTGGCGCCATCTGGCAATCTCACTAGAGATTGCGAAGTGAAGGGGGCAAATGGCAAGTTTCCTGCGCCATAAATCAGGGTTAGTGTCGGAAAAACAAAACAAGACCTTATCCGGGCTACTCCGACATATTTGGACCTCAGGCCGGAAAGGATTTCCAGGACTTAGTCAGGGTCTTGGAAAAGAGATGGTGGCGGACGAGCCCTATATGGGCCAACGGCAGCGCTCACATCCCGGGACGGGTTACTGGCTTCGGTGTAACCGACCCCTCGTCCTAGGGGAACTCAAAATGGAACTGGTCCTCCAGGTTGGGGGTTGTGCCGCCGGGGTAACTGCTCGGCCATTTAAAAAAGATTAAGTTACGAAGCATCAACAAGCCTCGGATATGGACGGATCTACTGTTGACAACCCACGCAAACGATTTAAGGACAATGAGCTTCGGATATGCACGTGGAATGTTAGATCCCTTAATAGACCACGTGCAGCCGAGCAACTAGCGGAGGCCCTAGACTGCTGCAAAGCAGACATAACCGCCATTCAAGAAATGCGATGGGATTGGCCGGACAAAAATAAGATGAAAAACTGCCTTATCTACTACGGCAATTGGTATCGACGGCAAAAACAGCGCTTATTTGGATGCGGATTTGTTGTCGGAGGCAGACTAAGACAAGAAGTCCTCAGCTTCCGGCATGTAAGCGAGCGCCTCGTAACAATTCGCATCGAGGCTAAATTCGCCAACATTAGCCTTATATGCGCGCACGCCTCCACAGAGAAGAAAGATGACGACACCAAGGATGCCTTCTATGAGCTCCTTAACAGGACCTACGAGCAGTGCCCTAGCTATGACATTAAAATTGTCCTCGGTGATTTTGATGCAAAGCTATTAAGAGAGCGTATCTTTGGTGGAACAATCGGAAAATATAGCCTGCACAACACCACCTCCGCAGTTCCCACATCTCGACATACACAAGGGTAATTGGAGAACTCCCGATCGTTCAACAGTAAAACAGATTCATCACATTGCGATCGACGCAAGACACTCCTCCAGTATTATGGATAACCGTACGTTCCGAGGAGCCAACATCGACTCGGACCATTACCTTGTTGTAGCCAAGACAAACTAATGCTGTGAGAAAATTCGACGTCTAACATGCCGCGGAAACAACTCATCTGTAAAATATGGTAGGACGAAAGTGTGCCCGATGAATGGAACCTCAGCATTGTAGAGGCCGCGTATGACAGCATCTATAGAGACGAGCTATACAGCAATGTCTAGTTCCGGCATCCCTGCCAAACTCGTCCGTCTGTACAGGATGACGATGGAGAATGCACGCTGCTCCATCAAGGTCGGTAAGGATCTCACCGAGACCTTTGATGTCCAGAAAGGATTTAGACAAGGCGATGCGCTGTCATGTGATTTTTTCAACATCGTACTTGAAAGAATAGTGCAAAACTCACGAGCAAACACAAGAGGCACTATCTTTCAAAAGTCCGTCAAACTACTCGCTTACGTCGACGATATTGACATAATCGGGGGAAAGCAGCGTGATGTCAGTGGCGCTTTCACGAGTATTGAGACGGAAGCGGCAAAAATGGGTTTATCAATGAGGGCAAGACCAAGTATATGCTGTCAAACAAAAAGGACAACCAACACCGACGTCTTGGGCAGAACGTCACCCTCGACAGATGTAACTTTGAGGTAGTTAAGGACTTTGTCTACCTAGGCCCCGCTATAAATACAGACAACGACACCAGCGCTGAGATCAAGCGAAGAATAACTCTTGCCAACCGCTGTTTCTTTGGGTTAAGAAGGCAATTGAGTAGCAAAGCCCTCTCTCGGACAACAAAAGTCACCCTTTATAAGACTTTAATAATCCCGGTCCTGCTCTATGGCGCAGAGGCATGGGCATTATCAAAAATGGATGAGGGCGTTCTTGGTTGTTTCGAGAGAAAAATTCTTCGGGCGATCTTCGGTCCCGTCTGCATTGACGGTGAGTAGAGGAGGAGATACAACGACGAACTGTATGGACCGTACAGCGACATGGACCTAGCCAGAAGAGTGCAGATCCAAAGACTGAGATGGCTGTGTCATGTAGAGTATGGACACCAATGCTCCGGTTCGAATAGTCTTCGAATCCGCTCTCGAGGGACAGCGCAGTAAAGGAAGGCCAAGACTCGGGTGGCGCACGCAAGTGGAAGGGGACGTCAGCCAACTTAGCGTGCGAAACTGTAGGCAGCTAGCCAGGGATCGAGCTGCCTGGAGAAGCTTGTTGACTGAGCCCCAGGTCCACCCCGGACTTTAGCGCCACCTAAAGTAAGAATATTACTTGATCGAAAAATAAAAATAAATACAGCTATTCTCAAGTTGTTAATTTGAATTAATGCCACCTTTTGGGCCACTTTGCCCCACTGTGCGTCGTTGCGTTCTTTGGTGGCTTCAAGTAGCCTAGCACTGATAACATACAAAAAGTTGTACTTGTAAAGCAGCTGCTGGCAAAGCTCAAGACATACATTATGGGCTCCTGGGGAATAACAAGGGCTGTCATTGGAAAGCATGACTACATGCTTCGTTAAGAACTTAACACAAATTACGCTGATTCAGAGCTGGGCGTAAGGGCGTTTCGATAATTTTCGCATAATACGCATTGAGCCCAAAATGAGCCTCATATTGAACACAATTTTTCGATAAAACTGCGAATCCAATGCTAGTTGATTTTGGGCCCATTCACCAAAATTTCGACGCAAACGATGGTCATTCGGCACGAGCTGGATCTTCTTAAACACTCTCCTGAACGGTTGCAATATCTGTTCTGCACGCACTCTTGTTATACGTCTCGCTGCCACTGTATCTTCCAAAGAAAATGTTGTGTGAAAACGGTCGACAATTCGGCGAATAACGGTCTCAGATGGTCTATTATATCGGGTGCAATATAGTCCAAGTGCTTTATAAATTTGGCAGGCAGAACCATACATTTAAAATCCAATTTCTAAAATTTGGTAACGTTGCTGTAGCATGAACGATAAAACTTCAAAAACTCCTTAATAAAAATAACACTGACAGCTTGCAATCTGACAATTGGTTTGACAGATATAAATGTGTGAAGTTAGTACTGGGTTAAAAAAAACACCCTTTGCATGCATATGTATAGATTATACTCGTATGCAACATTTGCGTTGTGTGTTGAAAAAATTATCACTTCACTGCATTGCTTAAAACCGTCTGTGTTTGTATTCATTGTAAGTTATTCACTTGCCTGCGTTCGTCCAAGTCTGTAAGGCCGGCTATTTGGACACATAGTAAATCACAGATAGATCCCAACCCATACCTCTCAGATCGTCTCAGATTACCCTGATCTGAAGTTATCTGGCTACAAACCAGTGTCATTATTATTTTCTTAACGCGGTCTCGCCATTGACATGTGTACTCCACCATAAATTAAACGCTGTTCTAGTCCATTTAGATACCTGTAGCTCTATACTGAAATCGTTATTACGGGCGAATACAGTATACACAATTCTGTGTGGCTTCGACTTTCTGCACAGACAACAAGGTGTGTTGAGATCTTCGCTGCGAAAGACAACTTGACCCCGCTTGTTACTGAGCCAACGCAAATATTAGACATTGGTAGTTGTACCCCCAACAACCTGGATTTGTTTCTAACCACTTACCCTAAAAAGTATACTCTGCTCTGCCGTACAGGTTCGTCATATCAGCTAAATTCTCGTACTTTGACATACATTAAAAGTTAAAGGGAAAACTTCCTAAAATAACCGTAAGGCAATAGTAAAAAGCCAATTGGGCCGGACTCTTAGGAATTCCAACTGGTCGTTATGTTTCCTCGATAACAACGTGGATGCTGCTGCTGATATGATCACAGACAATTTTCTCTTTGAAATGAGTTCCTTTATCCCTCATCGGACCAGACCAGACCAAAAGAAAAGACATGATACGACTCGTGCTGTAAAGAGGATGTAAGGCTTAACGAATCTTTTTTACGCTCCTACAAGACCGACTCGTAAGAGGAAAACCGGAAAAAGTTCAAACGAGCCAGAAATAACTGCAACGCTTTTCTTAAGGATGTGAAATTTCAATGCGACCGCAAACTGAAGCCAAAAAATACTACGTTGTCTCAGAAGCGTACTACCGGTTTGGTCGTTCATCAAAATTATAAGAAATTCCGCCCCCATCCCTATGCTCATCCATCCATTCCATCTTTCATCTCTATGGATAAGTCTACCTGCTTATTACACACTTTACGGCCATCTCAACACTTCCAGGTTGTGCTTTGTCTCTGCCTAAACTTGCCGGTGTCGGCTCTTCAATGAGACGAATCATCTTTCGCACTCGTGTAGTAGCAAGAGTTATTTATGGTCTTTACATGATGATGGTATATCTCCCGTTCTTCTGAAAAGATATCCTTCTTTTTCATTACTCCTACTCTTCAAGTCTCTTTCCAAGCAGATGAAAAGCAGCATTTGTCCACTTCCCTTAAAAAGCCGAATCTTCGTCTCTGTCTCCTCCTACAGCTCCATCACACCAACTTGACCTTTCCAAGGTCATGGAAAAGCCGAAAGCTCAAAAATATGTCACAAAGCACGAAAACTTCCCAATGACCGTAAGTACGATTTTCTTAGCAACAGGCCCACGGTGATTTAATGGCATACTCAACGAAAACGCAGAATTACTTTTTAAGTGGATCCTCAGGAGTTATTTTTAATTCAACTCGTCAGTCAATGGATGAAGTTTGCGATAGTAAAGGAGTAAAGATTTTGGATTTTGCGGATTCGTTAGATATTAGAGTTTTGAATGGAATTTGTGAAGCAGATTTTAAGGGCGAGTTCACATATATTCGAGGAACAGCATATTCTATCATTGACTACGGACTAGTAGCTGGAAACTGAAATGCTGTATTGACCAACTTCAGAGTGGGCCAGCAAATTTTTTCGGATCATATGCCACTAGAAATCTTATGCAAATTTACCACCCAGGAAACGGAAACGTCTTTTTCAAGACCGCCTAGTCTCCTGCCAAAGTTAAATTGAAATAATAGTTTTTGTTTTGTACGGGCGTACCAAAATAATTTACCTAAATTCAACGATGTCCTCTGCGGAATTCTGGAAAGTTGCCTAAACAATTAACAGAAGGACAAACAGGATTGATTCTTTACTACAAGCTCTCGAGCTTCAGGAGTACTTTAGGAGTTTACTAAACACTGCGCAGTTTTCACCTCTCCCACAGTATGCCGCGCCACTCTTCCTAGACGATCTGCTATCTCCGTTTACAGATTTGAAATTACGGACTGTTTTAGAGAGGATACCAGGCCTCATTTTTGCCGATGACATCGTTATTGTAGCGGACTCAGTTGAGGGAATGCAGCGGATGATAAATCGGCTAGAACGCTACTGTGATCGTTGAAATCTGACTGGGAATCTTGGAATATCAAATATGATGATCTTCAGGGATGGAGGTGGTAGATATTCTAGAAACAAAAGGTGGACTTACAAACGTCATAATTTGTAAATTGTGCGAGAGTATAAGTACCTCGATGTCTTGGTCTGTCCTAATCTTAACTTTAAAAGCATTTTATGACGAAATTAGCTGAGACAAAAAGAGCTATTTCTTCAGTCTGGGGACGTTGCATGGAGAGTAGGCTTGTGGACTATAGCGCAAAGATACAGATATTTCGTTCCACTGCTTCCTCCATTATGTTATGTGGTGCTCAAGTGTGGGGCTACTGGCAGTTCGATATTTTGGAGCAGTTTCTAAGACTCATTTCTCGATTGCCGACTTGTACTTCGCATTACATGGTTCACCTGGAAACTTCTATGCCACCGTTACTCTTGGATACATTGAAGATTCACTTCGAATATAAATTAAAGCTGCTAAAGATGGACGAAGGAAGATTCCCCAATATGGTCCTAAAGTCGATGAACACTTTAAAAGGCAAACTCGTCAAAAAGTGGGAAGAAATGGGGGTTGAGTGTGGAGAAAGAGTACAGATTCAACCAGACATCAATCCCGCTGTTCTACGAAACCTATTTGAAAAGATATTGGATGGTGTAAGTCGTTCAGCCTACTGTGGTTATGTTACGAAAGCACAATCTTCGCAGTATAGGTTGATTTATAGCCAGCTCGACTACAACTTGCGAGAGAGGTCTTACTTCTTGAATCGACTGCCGCTTTCAATGATGAGTGTGATTTTTTAAAATACGGGGCGAAATAATCAACCTCAACTACAATACATTCCACAACGCCCTGACCTACCTATTTTATGTGATATTTGCATCCTCAAGGAAAGATAAGATGTTTACCACTTTATTGGCAGATGCCCGTTACTAAGAGAGTTTCGTGTTAGATTCTTTGGTAAGCCCATGATCAATTTTAGTGAAGTTTTATGTATTTTGAATGGAGGTCTCGGATGGAAGAAGTTATATAAGTACACGACGTTGGCGTTGAATTTTAGAACCCGAATAATTGATGGCGGTTTTTAAATCTTAACATAGATAGTAAAATAAATAAAATGTAGGTATTATACTTATACTAATTAAATCGATTTAATTTTTGTATATTTTGAACTTTTGAATTATAAATAAAGTATTTGTAACTGAACTAAACTCACTAACTCAACGAAAAGTGGTACAAAAGCGTACATCAATCTGGCGGAAGCAAGATAGACGCGCTTGATATTGATAAGGCATTTGACACAGTTTAGCAAAAATCTCCTCCTTCGTTGAAAATACGTGCATTTTGGAATCCATTAACCTCTTTTTCAATGGATTGAAAATTTCCTTTTACAACATTAAATTTTAATTGCATTTTTAAGCTTCATTAATGATATATTCTCAACTACTTCTAATCGAATGTATTTTTCTACTGACGACAGTATACTCTGCTTTTCATAGAACGCGGACGACAGCTTATGCTAAGCTCAATTAATTCTGATATTAATAGTATAACTTATTCGGGAACTATCAATAGAGTGGAATTCACCACTTCCAAACAGGATGCTGCAAGCTGTCGCTAAATCTGATGTTTGAACACCCAGTCATAATCCAACTTATGTCTAAATCACACCTTCAGACGTACTCTTAGACCATATTTCACTTATGGTATGTCCTGCTGAGCTCTTTGTTTCCTATTCAGTATAAACTGCAAACATTCAAAACCAACGTACATCGGTACCTCTCTTTCTTTTCTCACAAACTTTCCATCGTCCGTGCTGTGTGCATTCATTTTAAAGTTGCTTATAACCTTTTGATGCGGTGAATGTCAACTGCCAAAGTCCTGATGAATATTTACATATTGTTATGGGATCATTTCAATATCCCATAACGTACCCAGACAACTTGATCGCTTACATCTCTTCCGGTTTCCATACTGGATATGGTTCCTCAACACAAGCTTTTTACCTTCGCATAAAGCAATCACACACTCTTTTTGAAGTGTAATTTTGTCTTGTTTCAGGTGAAGACCTTCGTAAGTGCTGTGCCATGAGTTCCATTGCAAGTCTGAATAATAGGATACCAGAGTGGGAAAATTCAATACAGTGATCGAAAAAAACTCACTCTAAAAGAGTTGCCACTTTAGTTCGGCACTAAATTTGTTCTAGCTTCCTTTCAGCAAACATTGTTGCACATATGTATCAAATAAAAACTTGTCAGTCACTCTCGTAAAATATAATTGAGCTCACATCTAAATTTCAATCGTAGATGTTACGAGTATGAACGGGTGAAAAAATAACTCAAATCACAACCGGTTATACTGCCGGTTTATGGCTTCGTAATTCATTCTTATGCAGGAGATTGTAATCAAATAATTATTCGACATTAATTACATAAATCAACACCACAAATATCGGCGTGAATTAGAGTATCTAAATCTACCCGCCCTAAAAATTATGGTGTTAAACCTTAAGATACGAAATTAAATAAAAAAAATGAATACTCCCATTTAATTGTTGGAGAAGAAATTAATCCATTCCCTGGTGTTATCGCTTTCAACAGCACACTAATTACCCCTCAACCCCTAAGTTTGCATACAGCGAGTTGCATTTCTTCATGGAAAAAACACCTCACTTGTTGATTTACGACTCCATCACCATAAGGTCAAGAATGCACTTGACTTTGTTTACAAAAAAGGACTTACATACACACAGAAAGGTCAAGGAAATAGTTTACAATATGGAATTATCACTACATTTACGTAATCCGTAAGCAGGGAGAACATTTTCCATGTTGTATTCTAGTATCTGCTTCTGAATCTGTTAATATGCTAAATCAAAACTCGTAGCTAATCTGATCTGTCATAGTAAATTAATTTACGATTCATACTGGCTAACACGAGCTTTACTGTCTGGAACCTCCTGTTTTCAAAAGAAACCGACAACCGTGCAGCTTGAATAAGAATACTCGTATAATACGAGTGCGAGTACATTTGGAACATACCCGCATAATTGGTTCAGGGAAAAAGATTAATTTGTTCTTTCTATACGAACACCAACTGGGACCATGGCTTCTATAGTACAATGAACTTCTTGTATCTAAGTGCCAAGAATATTTAATGACTGATACGTGAAACATGGCGCTGACTACTGCTAGGATATTTACTACTCTAACAACTAGTGGGACATAGGACGTCAGCAACGATTTGCACCATCCTATCCGAATTTCCCAAAAGGCCTGATAGATACTGCTTACTTCTCAACTTGCACTGCGGAAAGTTTGGGTAAAGCGGCGTAGATGTTATGTCGAGAAATTGAATTGCTTAATATCTTTTAGTTTTCTTTATTTTAGGACCTACCTCGCTTTCAAATTGTAGGCCTTATGATGCAGGTTCAATATCCTGGGTATGATAGGAAAACTAAAAATATTTAAGATGTCAAAGCTCATCTCAGTCTCTAGTTTTCTCCAAGAAAGACAGTTAGTATGGATCCCATACTTGCTGTACTCTACTGTAAACTTAAAATTCCTCTGACACCGTACAGATTTAAGGAATTGATGACCTCTTCGACGAGCAACAAACGAATACTTAACTCATTCTTCAGTAATGATCAGCAAGGTGTTGATCTAATCGATGCAGAAGTTTCCTGTTGGGAAGCCTGTCTGTTCGATCTTTTACTCGGTTCGGAATATTCAAGCTATTAGGTTATCTACACATAAGAGAACGTATATACCGTGTTCGAACAAATTGGTGTTGATTATACTGCCATCTGGTAAGCTGTTTCCATCTTAAGTCAGTAGATATTCATACAGTTCCTTTATAAGATAACATTTGGAACATTGATCACAGCGAGTTCCTTAGTAATACTGAAAACGCTTCTGATGCTGCACATATTGTTCATGAAGTGCGTCCGTTCATATTTAGGCAGACATGCCAAATCTATTTTTAGTTTTGTTTTGACAGCTGATTGTGGTTGACGTGTTTGGCATCATGTTGGGTATGGACAAAAACGATTTTCGTTCTCTCATAAAACATTATTTTTTGAAAGGCAAAACGGTGAAGGAAACACAAGAAAAGTTGGATAAATATTATGGGGCTAATGCTCCGTCAGATTACACCGTCAAATATTGGTTTCGAGAGTTTCGTGGTGACCGCAACTCCACTACCGATCAAGTCCGCAGCGGCAGGCCTTCCGATGCGATTACAGAAGACAATGTCAAAACAATACATGGAATGGTGTTGGCTGACCGGAAAGTGAAGGTGCTCGAGATAGCAGTTACCACAAAGATTAGTACTGAGCGCACACGCCATATTTTGGGCAATATTCTGCATATGAAAAAGTTATCCTGCCGCTGGGTGCCACGCATGCTCACTCCTGATCGAAAGAGTGTTTGGACTTGCGGATGCGGAATCGGCCGGACTTTTGGCATCGATTGGTAACTGTTGATGAAACATGGATCCACTATTACACACCAGAGAACAGAATGAGTGCCCGGCAATGGACTGAAGCCGGCACGAGTGCTCCGAAGCGGCCGAGGGAGGCTCAATGGGTCGAAAAGGTTATGGCGTCGGTTTTCTGGGATTGTCATGGCATACTCTTCGTGGACTACCTCGAAAAAGGAAAAAGTATCAACAGCGAGTATTACTGTGCATTATTGGAGCGATTGAATGCCGAAATCGCTGCAAAACGGCCTCACATGAAGCGAAAAAAAATTTTGTTTTTGCAAGACAATGCGCCGGCGCATAAGAGCATGGCAACCACGGCTAAAATCAATGATTTACGGCTCCAATTGCTGTCGCATCCACCGTATTCGCCCCATTCGGCTCCCTCGGATTATTATCTCTTCCCAAACCTGAAAAGATGGCTCATCAATAGAAAATTCAGCTCACGCGAGGAAAACATCGGCGCCACGGAGGAGTATTTTGCAGACCTTCCAGAAAATTACTTTGCGGACGGGATCGAGAAGTTGGAAAATCGCTGGAATAAGTGTATCAAGCTAAAAGGGGACTATATTGAATAACAACATATGATTGGTATAAATTGTTCAAAGAAGGCAGAGAACGCGTTGAAGACGAAGAGCGCCCTGGTCGACCATCGACCTCAACTGACGATGCTCACATCCAAAAAGTAAAAGAATTAGTGCTTGCAAGCCGTCGATTAACTATAAGAGGCATTGCTGATGAAATTGGCATATCAAAAGGATCAATTAATACTATTTTGAAAGATGTTTTCGGCCTCAAACGTGTCAAGTCTCGATTGGCGCCATCTCACACTGCACTGATTCTTCGTGACTTTTTCGCCAAAAATGCAACCAATATCGTTCCGCAACCACCTTATTCACCTGATTTGGCTCCGTGTGACTTCTGGCTATTTCCAAAACTCAAAAGACCACTCCGAGGAAACCGTTTTAAATCGATTGAAGACATTCAACGTGAATCGGCGCGCGCTTTGAATGCTATACCGGAAGAAGACTTTTTGGCATGCTTCGAGGACTGGAAAAAGCGGTGGCACAAGTGTATTATATCGGGAGGGGACTATTTTGAAGGGGACGAAATCGATTTGGAAGAATAAATAAAAATTTTTTGATTTATAAAAAAATTCCGACCAGTTTGTGGACATTCTGTAGTCAAGGCACCTAGTGTCGAATGTATCGCCAAAGAATTGTTAAAAAAAAAATAATTCAAAAATAAAAAGGTGATTTATAAAAAAAAAAAGAAAAAAACTAGAGATAATTTTTGTGTTTATTATTATTTTTAATTACCGTTATTCTTAATGTACTGTCTTTTATTATACCTCTTGAGAAAACGACAGAGCATTTTTGCTACAGCTTATAGCCAGCGGTAGTAGGTTAAAAATTCTTGGTGCAACTGAAGTTTAAAAATTTAAGAAGTGGTGGGTGTTATGTGGTGGAACAAACGCCAGGAATCTTGTGTTGCTTTGAAGCCCATGTACGGTGGGATTACGATTAAACGAATATGCACTCCTTAGGTAAAATGTTTAAGCACATTGTAAAAAAAAAAGTGTTTGAGAGGACGTATTAAGCAATTGCAAAAAAGCAAAAAACTGTGTTCTAGACGTTTTTTTCTCCAAATTTTTCTTAGAATATAGTATGTTTTTGGACAACTAGAAAAGGTTGGATTTTGTCCATATTACACCTTTGATTGTACTAGACTGTAATAAATTGTTTCTAAGAGTTTACGAGAGCAAAACAATCTTATATGAAACATTATACTGGTAGTTCTTAACATTTACTTTCTAAGTAAGGAAATGTGCACACTCCCACTAAATTTTTCATCAAAGTCGAGTCCTAGATACTTAAATGTATGTACACCTCTCAATTACAAAACATTTCAAGGAGCAGCTTAAATCTGGATTTAATGTTTTTTCCGTACTGGTTTTGACACAAATATTGGAACTAACCGGCACGTGTTTACAATTTGTGATGTGATAAGTTATTTTAGGGAGTTGCGTAATATTAGATGAAAGGCCAAAAATCGTAATTTTGGTTTTATCACTTATGGCTAGCTTATAATTACTGAACCAATGTCTAAGTTTTTCAAGGTCATGATTAATATCTGCAAATAAATCCAAGGTGGAAGTATTGGAATACGAACAAACTATGTCATCTGCAAACCCGGTTTGTAGCCCTTTCAATTGTTGATTGAAGGTTGAATTGATATAGATCAAAAATAGAACTGGACCCAACACCAAGCCCTGTGGAACATCTATATCAATATTCAGGCTATTACTCAATTTACCTTCTAACTTTACTACTTGTTTCCTGTTATTAAGGTACGAAGAAAACCAATTGAGCATAATACCTCTAAAACCATCGTTTTACAGTTTTTTTTAGGAGTAACTTATGGTTCAGAGCGTCCAGTAGTCCAGTGGCCATCAATACTCTAAGGACTGAAATTGCTGATTATTTCCGCATTTGCGTCATTATAAATCCTTATTTATTCAGGCACTTGGTGATTCTGGAGCCTGCTGGATTTTAGCCTTTGTATCCTCAGCAAGATTGTTCGATTGCAGTTGTTAGAATTGCCCGGTGAAGCAAAGTTGGTGAATATAGTGCACCTCTTCGCATTTAAACGTTCATATCACTTGAGATGATGATAGTTATTCTCTAGGATTCATTTACATACACATAATATTCGTACATATTTCAAATTGTACATACTTTTGGAAACTTCTTCGGCGTGTGTCTTGGGCAAATCTCGAACAAAAGTTATGTGACGTGACATCAGACAAAAGATTTGTTTGTTAAATCCATTCACAAATCGACAAAGTTGCCATCAGTTAATATTGTTATACATTTTCGTTTTTTATTCTAAAGGGTGTGCCAGCAGATGGTGTGGATGTTGGCTGTCAGGAGATCTCTTTGACAGATGTTATACAATCCTTGGAAGTTTTAGTCATGGAGTCGACACCACATTTTTGTTTTTCAATCGTATTACGAAAATGTGCTCTCTGTAAAAGCAGCATTTGAATTTTTAGGTCAACATAATCGCCTTAGTGAGACTGAAGTTCGTGCAATGGTGAAGCGTTTTTAAGAAACTGGTTCGGTATCTAGTCAAACTTCATATAAGCATTCTCGGCCAGCACGTACACGCCAAAATATATCCACTGTGAGCGAAAGTGTTTAAAACCAGCCGGGCACCGCAATTCCTCACCGAAGTCAACAACAGTCTCTCACTTATGGCACCTAACGGCGAATTTTAAATGTTGATCTTCATTTGGAAGCCTATTAATAAAGTCCAATATGTTGGATCGCCAGGACAATTTTTCATCGAATTTGATCTTTTCCGATGAGGCCCATTTTTGTGTATAATGGTACATAATGGTCGTGAATACAGACCTATTACAGTTCTGCCTTTTTTGAGTAAGGTTTTTGAAAAATAAATTTTGAAACAAATTCAAACGTATTTGACATCGAAAAAATTCCTTAGCAGTTGTCAATCGGGATTTCGTCCTTAGCACACCTGCAAAACTGCCTTGTTGTCCGTAGTTGATGACATAGGGAAGTCACTGGATAACAAATTTGTATCATTTTTGATGCATGTATTGTATAAATTTCCAAAAGAGTCAGCAATGTACTCTTACTTAGTAAAAAGATATTGCAATGTGTTGTGGTTAACGCAAAGTTTTGCAGCTTCCTTAAAGTTTCATGCGGCAGGCCACATGGATAAATACTTGGGCCTATTCTATTTTCAATGTACATCAACGATTTTTCTCTTATTTCTCGACGTTCCCTGATCCATGTATATGCCGATGATATCCAACTGTCTTTGAGTGGTCCTGCTGATATTTTGCATGAAGTCGTTGCACAAATTAATGGAGAATTGAACGATGCCTTGCTCCAGGCCCAACGTAACTTCCTGAGCTTAAACCCCACAAAATCTAAAGTCCTAGCCATAGATAGGAACGCACTAGACGTTTCATCCTTGCCGCCGATCAAACTTGGTCAAGAAATCGTCCCATATGCCAGAACTGTTAAAAACCTTGGACTTATCTTTAATGGCACCCTTACCTTGGATGACCATATTAATGCTGTTATCGGAAACATTTGGGGAGGTCTTCGATTGCCCTGGTTAATGAAATTGTTTACACCACCTACAATAAGGAAAATGCTGGCAAAAACGCTCTTAATACCAATTTTACTATATGAATGTGGAGTTTATGGTAAGGTTGATTGTGGAAGTTAAATAAGGCTTAATGTTATCTACTACAATATCACTCACTATGTGTATGGACTTCGAAGATTTGATCGCGTATCAGCTGCTCATTCGACAACCCCTTAGTTTTCCGCTCTCCATTTCGTTTGCATGATATAATACAGACACATCAACCTGAGTACCTATATTATAGTTTATCTTATCCACGTTCGCAAAGGACTTTCGCTTTAATTCCAACAACATACTCATGCCTAACCTCGGAATGCCAGTTCTTTGTTCATGCTGTCCCCCTGTGGAACTCCTTGCCTACTGAAGTGAGAGGAGTAAGAAGCACGAAAACTTTAAGTCTCGACTTTTTCCTTATTGTAAGATTTAAGCTCTGTAATTTTTTTCATAAGGTTCCATCTTGCTATTTAAATTTGTTAAGTTAATACTAAGGCTTTCACTAATTTATAAGATTCATCTTAATGTGGACAGCGATTTAAATATACATATAAATAAATAAATAAATTATTTTTTCTAGGGACGGGAAAACTCATAAGAGATTGGGTGGTGGTGGGATCATTGGTCCGTACTTTTTCGAAGATAAGGGTGAAGAGACAGCTATAATGAATGTAGAACATTACCACAACACGTTGGCCGGCTACTTTTTTTTCGAAATAGATTGAATTGGATCTGTACGATCGCTGGTTTCCACTGAATGGTGCTACCACCCACACAAGCCATCAATCAATCAATTTATTGCGCACGAAATTGGAAGATTTTGGCCTCGAAGATTTAATTGGCCTTCAAAATCATGCGATTTGACACCTTTAGACATCTTCCTGTGGGGTTATTTGAAGAGTAAGGTCTATTCCTATAACCCAGTGACAATTGAATTTATAGCAGGATCTCAAACATACGAGTACCATCCATACTAAAATTAGTCCTCAAAAAGTCTTCGATAATTTTGACCTTCGGATGGTCGCTCGGCGATGGCAATGGCGCGATAATTAGCTCTTTGGATTATCACGCAGAGAGTCTGGGTTCGATTCTAAGGAGTGCCGTTCAGACTCGGTGATAAACCGAAGGCCCCGCTCAGATGTGACAAAAATGAAAACATGAGCAACCGGGCTGCCAGCGCCACAGTGTTTTTTTTTTTTTTTTGGATGGTCGCTTCCATTGGAAGTCGTGGTAATCATATGAACAATGTTGTGTTCCATAAATAATTGTCATAGACCGAACTTTATTAATCGATTCTACATTGATTTCACAATGAATATATGTTTAATTTAATGTAAACTTCCACAGTAACTGTTGGCTCACCCTTTACTTTGACAGGTGTATACAGGTTATACAGATGCAGTACGAGTGTGTAAGTAGCTACCATTAAATTCTTTTCCTCCTTTATAGTGATTTCACATTCGTTTTGTCTTGAAGGCAATTTCGAAATCGATGACTTATGACGACTGATCGATCTAGTTTAATGTAAGTTGCTGATCAGTTAACGCTTACCTTATTTGATGACAGTCCTTGTGGTCAAATGTGTGAGCAGGCATTACATGTTTGAAAGTGATGTTGTTGTTGATCACTTTCGAATTAAAATCTTTTACCACAATAAGAAATCTCATTGTGGTTAAGATCAAGAAGCTTTGCCAGTTCTAGATTTTTCGCCGTTATGCAGTCTGCATATTTTTTTATATTTTCAGTTCTGACCGTGATTCTACTACAAGATTTCCTTATTCATTTCTACAGATAAAATTTGGTAAAGCTTCCAGATGTTATTCGTGCAGTACAACCTCTCAATATGTATATTTAATCGCGAACTTCTCTTCTCTCCTCTTCTCGTTTCTTGGGCTCGTATAGCTCACGATCGCATTTCACAGCAACCGCGCTTTATACGATGGCATTCTTACATTCTTCACCAAACCATGGATTTCTTTGTGGTGGTCGCGCGACACTAAGCACATTAGTTGCGACATCTATGATGGCAAGTTTACAACTATAGGTATATCACAGGTATTCGGTGCTTGATGCTGGCGGCCTAGTACATAGCATAGAGTCCTGATAGGTACATTTAGTTATATGTGAGCTTTAAAAGGGCATGAAAATAGATTGCATCATCAATTTATGTACAATGCAAATCGAGACCTAGACTTTAAACGTACTGTGCTGTGTGCCTAGTTATTTTTTCACGGGAAAAGAGACTTCGAGCGGTGGTGACGACAGAAATTATATTTTCCTATTTTTTCCAGTATGTGGTCTAGGAACCAAATTCAAATTTCTGTTCTAATATACGACATAATTAACAGGTTATGAAACTACTCGTACTTAAGCCCACTTACAGTAAATTAAATCGTTTCGTCTTTACCAGCTCTACGGTTATGTTGCTTAATATCTGCATCGCTTGTTTTAATCATTAGTCAACTTCTTTTTCTTCTTTAAGTGGCGCTTCAGTTCGGCGTGGACCTGAGCCTCAGTCAACAAGCGCCTCCAGCCAGCTCGATCCCTGGCCAGCTGCCTCCAATTTCGCACGCTAAGTTGGCTGAGGTCCCCTTCCACTTGCTTGCACTACCTGAGTTTTGGCCTTCCTCTACTGTGCTGTCCCTCGGGAGCGGATTCGCACCGGAGCATTGGTGTCCATACGCTCTAATGACCCAGCCATCTCAGTCTTCACTCTTCTGGTTAGATCGATGTTTTTTTTTGCTTGACAGCATATATTTGGTCTTGCCCTCATTGACAGCTAAACCTATCTTCGCCGCTTCTGTCTCAATACTCGCGAAAGCGCCACTGACATCACGCTGATTATATCAATATCGTCGGCGTATGCGAGTAGTTGGACGGACTTTAAAAGATAGTGCCTCTTTTGTTTGCTAGTGAGTTTTGCACTATTCTCTCAAGATGTTGAAAAAAACGCCTCTTCTAAATCCTTCCTGAACATCAAAGATCTCGGTGAGATTTTTACCGACCTTGATAGAACAACGTTCATTCTCTATCGTCATCCTGCACAGACGGACGAATTTGCAGGGCTGCCGAAACTAGACATTGCTCTGTATGGCTCGTTTCTATAAATGCTGTCATACACGGTCTTAAAATCGATGAATAGGTGGTGTGTATCGATCTGAAGCTCATAGGTCTTCTCCGAGATCTGCCGTAGTGTGAATATTTGGTCGATGGTGGACTTTCCTGACTTGAAGCCACACTGATATGGACCTATCAGACTGTTGACGAAAGGCTTCAGTCGTTCACACAAAACGGCGGATAAGATCTTTTATGTGATGTTAAGGAGACTGATGCCTCTGTAGTTGCCGCAGTTTAGTGGGTCTCCTTTCTTGAAAATTGGACAAATAATGCTGAGGTTCCATTCATCGGGCATACATTCGTCCGACCATGTTTTACAGATGAGTTGGTGTATGCTCCTTACCAAGTCGTCGCCTGCCGCTTTGAAGAGCTGGGCAGTCAGGTCGTCTGCTCTTCAGTTGATTCAGGTCGGGTGGACGGAATTGTTGGTCATCATCGTCCAGCTTGAAAGGTCGATTCTGCCTGACAGCGGTATTTCGTTCGTCATCGCCGTTATACAGTCTGCAGAAATGGTCTTTCCAAATCCTCAGCATCGACTGCGATTCTACTACGATGTTCCCTTGTTCATCTCTACAGGCTTCGGGTCGGGGTTTGTTTTCGCGGCATGTTATTTTAAACTTTTGGTAAAACTTCCGAACCTCATTCCTGGAGTAGCATCTCTCAATTTCCTCGATCGCGCGCTTCTCGTGCTCTATCTGAGAAGCCGGTGTTCGTCTCTCCTCTTTTGCTCATAAAGCTCGTGAGCAGCTCTGATCATTTTTCGCAGTGCCACATTGAGTGCTTTTTGCTTAGCTGCATATGAAATGTGATCAATCTGGTTGACTGTTGATTGATCAGGAGTTTTCCAGGTCACCTTGTGTATATCGAGATGTGGGAATTCGCCTGAATTCGTTTTCGGAGGTAGTGTTGTGCGGGCTATATTTTCCGAACGTTCCACCAAAAATACCCCCTCTTCCTAGCTTTGCATTAAAATCGCCGAGGACAATTTTAATATCATAGCTAGAGCATTGGTCGTAGGTCTTGCTAAGGAGGTCATAGAAGGCATCCTTGGTGTCGTCATCTTTCTCCTCTGTGGGGACATACGCGGATATAAGGCTAATGTTGGCGAATTTAGCCTTGATGCGGATTGCTACGAGGAACTCGCCCATATGCCGCAAGCACAGGACTTCTTGTCTTAGTCTGCCTTGGACAACAAATCCGCATCCAAATAAGCGATGCTTTTGCCTGTGCTGTTGGCCCATATAGGGCTCGTCCGCCACCACCGCCTTACCGGCCTGAACTCCAAATATGTCAGAGTAGCCCGGATAAGGTCTTATTTTGTCGTAAATAAGTCAATTCTACTTTACTTCACTATTATTGCGCTACAGCCCGTAATAGAACTGGGTTTTATTAAGCGATTCATTTTAGCTCCAGGACCAATCATTTACTTATTCGACAAAAGGCTTTAGATGATTACGTAATATGGCAAGGACATCTAATATGATGGGGAGAATAATCCCTCTAAATATGAAGTCACCACAGGTTTGAGGGTCTAATTTTTTTTAAGATTTACTGGATTGCACTTTGCAAACGTTTAAAAGACAGCGATCTTCAGATCTGCACGTGTTCGATACCTTGTCTACAACAAGGTAGTCCGAGTCAATATTGGTCGCTTGGAGCGTTCATTGCTTAATGGACGTTTGATCAGATGACCTCTTAAAAGATCCCTCACTAGCTCTGCGTTTAAATTACCTAGAATGATTCTACTTATTATAATGATTAGGACATTGAACATATGTCTTGTCCAGCAGCTCATATGAGCAGTCCTAATCATCGTATTTCTCCCCGCAATGAGGGGCGCTTGCATACTAAGCTGATGGCGAGTTTAGCCTTGATGCGGATTGTCACGAAATTCCTTTAATAAAAATGCGTATCCAAATGGAAGCTGTTTATCTTTTGTGGCAGCAAAAACCGTATTGAGTGGTTTGTTAAGAAGCCCAAATTTCCACCTGCAATCCTGGAAGTCCAGGACCTTTCCGGTATCACAAGGACATAAGGAGCCGGCTACACCGATGACAGTAGCCCCGTTCGAGGTTATGCATGCTGCCGTTAACTGGATTTGAGGTCCTCCGAATCCATCCCACCTTTAGAAATACTGGCAGCTGGTTTCGAAACCTTTTACACATGCAGTTACCAGGGATTACCACTAGACGGTCAAGCAAGCATATGACATCGACTTGGAACTACTCGTCTCAGTCATGTCTTAGACGACTGCCTGTGACACAAACCGCTAAAACTTACCATCAGTTGGTTTTGAAATAAATAAAAACAAAAACACCAATCGTAACATACTATCCCTCACTTATTTCATCAAAATGCAGATACACAAAGTAATATACACAAAGTTTGATCGAAAAAAATACAATTAAACTATTTACACTGAGAATCACAAGTTTTTTATGGCTTATCAACTACGAAATACATATGTATATGTATAAAAAAAAAAATAATCTTAAAATACAAAAGTATCCTTAATTGGTAAGTACAGAACGCCACATGCTGGTCTTATTTTCGTCTGCTTTACTTTTCGGAGGTAACACAATGACTACATTTCAAATTCGTTAAATCCCTCATTGACTACGTACTTGTATCATCTTAAATCCAGAGAATACTTTACTTTTATCTGCTCAGCAAACTGACTAGTATCCACCCCAAAACAGCTACAGAACTCAAAGCATTCAAAGCACCACTGGATGAAGCCCTGCGTGCATTTGCAATCACAATTGGTTCTGCATCCGGTCTGTAGTGCCAATCGATGACATTCGTCTTGCAAATTTTTGCATAAACTTTAGCTGAAACCTTTGGTGTCCTAATTTTATCCGGATGCGTAAAATCCACATGGAATAGACCGAACTTTTCACTGTTTAAAGATATGAGAATAGGGTGATTCCCTGGTTAAAAGTTTTTCCAATTAATTTGCGGTAACTAATTACTTACGTAAAACCAGCCTTCCATTCATAACTATCCATGAGACTCCATGCGATGTATCCCTTGATGTTGGCACCCTCTTCAATGGCATCCAGAACAGATGTCAGATAGGAATTGTAATAGTCTACACGGGGATAGTCGTCGAGGCCACCCTTGTCGCTGACTCCATTCTCGGTAACAATTACTGGTGGATTGTTGTACTCACGTTTGATCCACATTAGAAGTTTATACATTCCGAACGGTACAACCTGAGGGTGGATGAAAAAAAAAACAAATCAAATTGGGGGATGTTGTTATTGAGCTCCATTTCAAAGGCTCTAGGCCTCTAGGGTGGAAAATTGGAAAAGTCAATGAACTCTTATAAGAAAGCAAACGTTGTATACGAATATGTACATATGGTTTCTGTTAGAGCAACTGAGAAAGACTAAGAATGCCCACTTGTATCTCTGCATCTATACTGAAATCCGATATCCTAGAGAAGAAAACAAAAACACGATGCTGTCTGGCAGATAAGGGAGGGTAACTCGATGTTAAGGAGATACCTTCTTAAGAATCTCTTGGGATGGTGATGAAGGTGTAAGTGTGTGGTTAAATTGAATTAATTTCTTATGAAAGATTGGCTTGATTCTGTGCATCGTCGTCGTTTACTCTTTTCATACGGATCTCTCCTATAGCATGTTGAAAATGAAAGAAAGGATTTAAGTCGGCTTTAATGGCCTTGCAACATGCGGAATAAGCTGTTTCTGATTTTTCCCCCTTCGCACATTAGACTAAAAGTCAAGTAAAAGCTGAATGAAATTAAAAGGATCACAAAAGGATTAAGTTGCAGAGAAATCGGTCTAATTTGTCGAAGGAAAGGGGTTTAATGGTTGGAAAGAGATTTGGGCAGTTGCACAGGGATAATTAGTAAGCGGGTCTTTGTAATTTTGCATCGTTGAAGCCTTGTACTTCAGTGCTAAGAAAAGCATATGGTCTATTGGGAATAACTATTTAAAAAGTACTTTAGCCTCTTAAAGTCTCATTGAGCTGCCACATTAACAGGTGTTTGTAACATTGGCATTCAAATACTATCGTATCGGCTTGGCCCTGTAGTGTGCGAATAGATCACGGTTTATCCAATCGTACTAGCCAAGGCAGTGGACAATACTTTGACGTATTAAAACGCACTTCCACTTCTTAAGCTTGGATAACTTTGTATTTTGGACAACAATCTATAATTCAAATGATAAATGGAATCAGCCTACCTCCACAACACGCTCTTCCAAAATATGCATCTTTCCAAATGTAGCAACATACTCGTATACGAAGCAACCTTCCCACTAACAATATTTCACGCAACCCAAGATTCGTTTCTTTAAAATAGCAACTCCACCCAAAAAACCAGGCTTCTCTACATTAAGACAGGAAGAACCTTTCCCAAGTTAGGCGGGATACGATTTAGGAAAGAATTCGGCGATAAAGGAAAGCCCAATTATGAAGACTACGCCCATCAAAAATAAAGTCTTATTGTAAACGGGGGTAGGGAAATCCTTGCCTCGCCATGGCAGGGACTATTGATTGTCCCTACCAGGAAATAAAACTTGGTACCATGGAATGCCCCTATTTGGGACCGTCAAGATGGCTATGTTTTACACCTAAGGTCGCAGAAAGGGTCTTCCACAAATCAGTTTGACACAATGTAGTGTACTCTGTGACGTGACCATACGGTCGGCAAGAGATATCTACTCGTTGAGTTATGTCTGAGTTATCAGCCATATTTCAATCCTGGATGAGATGGACAACATTCATTGGAAAGCCAAATGCGTGTTGAGTTGAACTGAGGTTCTGCTCAACGACCGGTCCGGTTCACAGGGTCTCTGTGGTCTAAATATGAACAAGAGCATGCACTCGGGCATATTTTTAAATGAAATTAAAAGGTTAATCCACAGTAAAAATGCTGAATGGGTAACTATATCTTCGCGACTTGCCTAATTGATGCAAGTCCGTTTTTCTCCTTTATAAAAGGGGATAATAAAGCTAAGTAGCAACCTCGAACGATCTTATACAATCTTAGGAAGAAATGCTTATATCCCGAATATCGTCATTCGACTAGGATTTGACAAAGTGTGACACCGGACCACCCGAACATGGATCAAATTAAACATAAACCGTCAGGATATTCTAGACCATTAGGGCAAATATGGGAAAAGAAAGGGGCAATTTTCATTCGTCCAATGAGAAATGAAGACTAGAATACCTTTTGCTGAAAACTACGCTTTCTTCCGTTTGATGATTACTTTCAAGAAAATGCACAGCTATCACTTTGGCAATTTTCTTTCTTTTTCCCTATGGCAACACTGTTACCACATCAAATATCTGCATTATTGTAACTCTGAACATGCAGACAAGAATCTAGACAAAAGTGGGATCAAGTGTTTTTCGTCAGCAAAAAATACCAAGCGCGAACCTGGATCTTAATCAATAAACCTTCACGGTAGTTTAGTACTCCGAAATTTCTAAAATTTCCATCCATTCCTACACCTATCACGTTACCCAAAATGAGGTATTATTCTATTGTGGTATCCCTCTGAGTAAGAAATAATATATTAGATATTCCAAGTCTTTAGGTCGGAAAGTTGTTATTTTTTTATCGATTGCATTTAGAGTTTAGAGCAGTCCCACGTCACTGTATAGATCATTGAATTCGCTTTTATATCTTCAAATGAGATCACTCACTTTATAGTTTACGGTTTCCTTATTTTTCCTTGACAAAATGTATTGGCAAATGAAGTTCTTCGTTAAGCAGAGGGTAGCAGAGCTAATCCACTTTTGTTGCTTCCGTTTCAATATTGGCAAAGACAGCAGTGACAGTTTACTGTATTTTGCCAATGATATCATAGTCACCAACATATGCAGGTTAGGTTAGGTTAAACAGGGTGTGTCATAAAACACATCACTATGCACCAAAAGGGCCCTATCGCCCTATCGCCCTATCTCCCTGATAAAACACCCAACTTCCCTACAAAAGCCAAGAAGCCCTTTGAAATTCGTGCCGTCTATTTCCTCTAAGTTTTCCAAAAAGTATTTTCTTAAGAATTTCCTTCGGCTACGGGATATTGCCTCACATTCACACGGTCTGTGTGTTATGTCTTCAACAGCTTACAGATCGCCGCAGAATCTACCAATGTCCGTATCTGACAACTTGAGTCTCTTTCCGTGTTTCAACAGGAAACCGTGTCCTGTCAGGATTCCTATTAATGTCCTAAGCTTGTCCCTGTTCAGTTTAATTAACTCCCTAGATCTTTTACCGTCGAGAAGTGGCCATAGAGCCTTGGATACCCTATGTCCTTCAAGATTTGACCTCCTTATGTTGGCAGCCTTTATGGTCTTTCCTCGATAATAGCCCTTACCATGCGGATGGGTGTTTTGATGTTAGCAACCTCACTATTACCGACTAGCGGTCCTCTTCTTGCAAGCTCATCCGCTTGTTCATTTCCCTTTATACCGCAGTGTCCTGGTACCCAATTCTGAATGCATAATTGTGCATTCTGCTACAGCCACTGACTGTATCAGAGTTAATGTCGGTTGATTCCATTAGGCTCAAGAGCGGCCTGGCTGTCGATGTAGATAGTGATATCTCTACTGGATACCGGTCTCAGCTGCAGCAGCTCTGCCGCCCTGAGGACAGCCAGCACCTCTTTTAAAAACTTTCCCTCTGACGTTGGCATTCAAGTTTAACACAATTTTGTCAAGTGTGATCCTAATGAAGTCATATGAAAAAAATTTATCTTTTTGGGATGGAATGTTTCGGTGAGCTATACGGACTAGTGAGCGTTCCTGCTCGTCATTCTGCCCAATCTGATAAACTAGATAAGATTGTAATGGCTCTCTATAGACGAGTATTACATTAAAATCTACCAGGAAATGGTGTATATCGATCTGAACTTGTTAAGTCAGATCTATATGATCTGCCGTTGCGGGAAAATTTATCCAACTGTTTAAAATCATACTAAAAGAGGCCAATTAGATCTTTAACAAATAGTTTCAGTCATTTATATAATACGTCAGACAAGATTTTGTGTCGGGTGAACGAAACTCTTGACTTTTAGCACGAAAGTTGAATATTTTCTGGGGGCGGAATATGGGACAACCTCGCTTATTTGTAATTCGTAGAAATAGTTTTTTTCAATCCACGACTTAGATATTATTACTCACATTTACCTCGACACATCTTGTTGCTTTAACAGGTTCTTTTTATATTTTTATGTAACTCCGAGGGAAGCTCTCCAAGTAGGAACTTTTCATTCCTTTTCATTGGAATGTTTTTATTTTTCCGGAGAAGCCGGGGTTCTTTTTATTTTGGTTATATATAGAGCACCATTGTGTGCACCATTCTTGTAAAAAAAGCCTTTCCATTTTATTGTAAGAAGACAAAAGCATCACGAGAACCTGTAACAGCGTCGCATTCAATAAAAATTTTTTGATCGTGTCTTGAGAGCAGGCAGCGACATAAAATTAACTTTTTTAACAAACATCGCAACTGCTGAGAAATAATGATGGAGGGCATGGCACCATGAAAGGTCTGCAGGCCATCTAGGAAAGCATCTTATCCAAAATCCATGGCATCTTTTATCTCATGGAACCATGAATCGAAAAATTCGAAGCAGTTTATGGGGTCCCTTGCGTTTCGATTCTGCACAAGTTTCGTGAAGAAACATTTCAATTATTCATATGCACATCCAACTTTCGATTTATATTCGAGAACATACGAAATAGTAGTAATATCGTCGAAGTGTGGAAAAAAAAATACCTAGACTCAGTCGTAACTGCTCGAAAGAATTTTTATCTTGCACGTGGTCTGCTTGGTATAATATATAGTAAGCACGAAAGTTGTGCAGTGAATTGTTATAGATAGTCGTATTAGCTGCTTTTCTAAAAGTAATCTTGCAAGGACTAAGGAACTGGTCATAGAAATGCTTTACATCCAGAACTATAAATAGGATGTAGTTATGCGAAATTACATCAGAATAAAAGTAAAGCTTAAGTTCTTGCTAAGATTTAAAACAAATAATAAAAATAAGTACGATCACTTAACTTTTACCACAGGGATGATTCAATTCGAAATAGAGCGGCTCACAAACAAAATGTTAGCAGTGCAGACTTGCGGGAGAAATATTCTTGAAAGGAATGTTGATTGATAGTTTGATGGTTCTACCATTTAACTGCTATCATATTCTGCTGTGATAGCTACTTTGTCATAGACAATTCAAGATTAAAACGGAGCAGCTTATTGTAGAGCTTATAATGTAGAGTTCAGACAAAGATACTCATAAAGTCATGGTTTGATGCAAGGAACTACAATAAAGACAGGAAGAGGAGAAAGATTCGCTGACACAACATGAAAAATAAGTCCAGTGAATTTCAAGAAGACCGTAAAAATTGGGAATACAAACTTGAATCCTTCAATTAAACTAACATTCTCACTCTTGTGTCAAAACCATCAACATTAACAACATTTGAGTTTATCTAGAAATTTTAATTAAGATAAGAAAATAAAATACACTTGTCTAACAAGTTTGGCCTTTCAAAGCTGTCAACGATTGGCTAATCAATTAGTAAGCGCGTAAAGTCACAGCTGACAACTTAACTGCTGGTATTTGTCATAATATATGTACGAGTATGTGTTTGTGATCGCTTTTCAAATGTCTTTCAACATCAGCAATTGACTTAATCAACATGTCAATTTATTAATTACTTCACCAGCACCAGTCATTTGTTGTAAAATATAATACATACTCGTAAATCTTAAATATGCATACAAGACAAATTTTGTTTCTACAAACTTGTATACAATCAACGTAAGTTGTTCACATTATATTGACAATTTTTATTTGAATACCAGACACGGAATCATCACATTGAGGTCGTGTTTTATCAACCGAAATTATGTAGCTTCAGATATAAATAGATGACCTATACTAGTTTTTCTCTACAAGTGACAAATTAGTTATAAAAGTCATATGAGGAGCATGAGTCATAGAGCCATTCAGTAAGGTTCTTAACAAAGTCAGAACTTGGAGGACCGGTTTCAATGTACCCAATTAACTGTTATTGGGGAATTGTAAAGAACTTTAATTGCATTGATTGTGGTTATAAGGAAGTTTATTACATTAACGAGTTTGTAAGCTTTGTGTTTTTTTGAAAAGATGATTAGTGACAATTTGAATGACTAGAATATACAATTTGGAGATCGAAGGACATCGAGTATTACCTTATGAATAAACGACAGATAAATACCAATTCGCAATTCGGTTGGTTTTGCTTAATGCATCGCTTAGCTTTGTTGGAGAAAGTAATGAAGTGCACACATGTGGCGGAAACATCACAAAAGATGCTTTATATGGCTGCAGTCAATTTCCGTTGCCATTGGGCCAAAAAATAGATAATTACATTGTTATGAAACTTGTCTACATACCTACAGGGCAAGGTTGATGATTCCAGCAAGGGCAAGTTTAATGGTCATCTCAATAAAGCGTTTACTAAATTTTTACTTAGAAACCTTAACACTAGAACACAACTCTGGAACAAATGGACTCTGACTTTCAGCTTTTTAAACTTTGCAGCAACAACTCATAATAGCTCTCCCATTGTCTACCCTAAGTCCAGATTGTGAAGGGAGGAGAGGAGTTTCTTAAAATTACAAACGTTTCTAAGACGGAGACAGACCTTGCGATGATCTCATTTAAGCTCGTGCTCCGACAAACTTAGAGGTTATGAGGATTTATCGGCATCTAGCAAAGATGTTTAAACAGAGATAGTGACTTGGAGTTTTCAGCGAGATAATAAGGATCAGTTAGAAAGCAGTAAAAGGGACTACAGGAATAGAGCCAATTAGACTAGGAGGGCAACTGAGAAATGTGTTTCTCGCTGTACACGAACCTTATTCTTATCTTTATTATGGCCATGGGTACTTCGAAAGAAAAGAGTTTTGATTACTTCTACATATATGTACCTATATAGCAAACTCTATGTGCCTTTTGGCTCCTATTGAAGATCAGACGCGCCAGAGTTCTCTTAATCTGATAATTAGAAAATGTTGAATGAATATGCATCACCGATACGGCTCAGAGTGTCTTTGAATCTTTTCCTGAGAAACAGTGCTGTCAAGTGAAGCTGTTAAAGCAAGATCATGCTAAGTGGATGAAGCTGCTATGAGTAATCGAGGATCAGCTTCACTTCAAGGAAGAGCAGGTCGAGCCACGGTGGTGAGTTGCACTACTTTTTCTAGGATCGACAACCTTATGCATCATAAAAAAGGTTGTACATACATGCGACTAGCATCCACTCATCATCATCAAAAGTGGCAATGAATTCCAAAAAACCAAATTTATTAATGGAAACTCGAAAATAGCTGCCATTTTGGTTAGGGATATGAAAAACATTCGAATCTTCTAACTGAGGAATCGAAGTCTAGTGCTGCAAACCATTGATGGTGCAAGTGCCAAATGTTGAACACTGTAAAATTAAATCAACTATAGAACCAATTTAAGTGAAACACCTTACTCCAATGAAACATAGAACAAAATTTATCGACTAAACCATTAGTGTCGACTCTATCAATTTCATCACTGAACTAATCAACAATAATGCCGAGGAAATTTTCGAATCCAATTAGCCCGACGACCGACGCTCAAAGAACAAACTATCTGCGACATCAAAGTGTGTAGATTTTGCTCGCCGAACCACCGGGACAAAGATCGAGGATGATAGTCGTAGACCTTGTCTCAGTTTCTGTCGTAGTTTCCCATGACAAGACATTGGAAGATGTCCTTCCCCGAACTCGGCAAGTACCTACTAGCGAAGCCGAATTCTTTAAAGTTATCTTAACAACTCTCAGAAGTAATCTACTTGATTTGTACCTTTAAAATATTCAAATCTTCTCTTGATTATGGACAAAGAACCGAAAATTTCGTATCAAAGTCGAAATTTATTCTTGTCCAAAAATATTTCTTCAATGTTCTTTCAAGATATCTTTTTTGGATCGTTTCTGATGGAGCTAACAATGCCTTATTAAAAGAGTTCATCAAAGAGTCACCCTACCGAAAAAAGTTGTAAGAGTGGAATATATCAATTCAATGCAAACACTTACCTTCAACCATGGTGAACCAGATCCTGGCCAATCTGGATCCTGTTCCTCAATCACTCCCATATCATGATTGTATGATGGAATACGGAATTTCGCCGTATTATTGTGTCCATTATTTGATGCCAAATTTGTGGTGTATGAATTAATACCAAAGAAATCAGAAGTGCCTCGTATAAAATGAATCTCTTCCAGAGTAAATTCTGGCAATCTTGATCTTGTGAAACCTTGTTCCTTGCTCATACCTTTAATGCGATCGATCATGACTTGTGGATAGTTGCCGCGTTTTGAGAAAATCGGATGACCATACCAACCGACCTGAAAAAATCAACAAATCGTATAAAATATTTATTATAAACAATAATAATTCAAAGAAAAATATTTTATTGTGGTAAGAACTCATTGTAAGTGATTAAACAACGTCTATATAAATAAATCTATAAAACGCTGAAATAAATGGATTCTATTTCCAGTAAACTTACATAAAACTGCATTGCACGCTCTGAAGCCTCCTTATCTTCATCAGACTGTGTCTTTGGTTCCGGCCATGACACATCCAGAGTAATGCCGATTTTACCTAATCAAAAAAATGGATTATTTCAGTGAAAAGGTTATCTTTATCGCCCTCCCTTCCATCTGATAGTAGTATTAATTAATTTGCAAATTACAACCACCCAATTATTAATAAATAAAGAAAAATTCTCTTACCTTTCTGATGGGCTTGGTAATTATTACGATACATGTGCACTACTTCGGCGTGCGCCTTTAGTAAATAATGAGCGCACAGATACGCCGGTATGCCAGGGTAATCATAAGCGGGAGCCATATAATCTACACCATAACCATGCTCACACACATGCCATGGCTCATTGATTGTTGTCCAGATCTACAATGTTAATTAAATTATTAAATCACATTTACATTCACATTCATATCCAAACGCAGTGAAGTGTATTTTTAGCACACGTGCGAGACTTGCTTACCTTCACCCGGTCACCAAACATCTCGAACAGTAGTCGGGCATAATCTTTGAACACTGGAATTATTTCTGGATTCGTCCAACCGCCCATCTCTTGTAGTCGCTGTGGCAACTCCCAATGGTATATGGTTACCATTGGAGTGATGTTGTACTTGAGTAATTCATCGATTAGATTGCTATAGTATTGGATGCCTTTGTTGCTGACATGGTTCATATAGCCTCCTGGCAAAATTCGTGGCCATGCGATTGAAAATCGATAGATGTTTACATTAAGTTGGCGCAACATTTGGACATCCTGACGCCACTGTAAGTAGAAAAACAAACAAAAACATACTTATAAATGGACTTTGTGAGACATGAAGGAATATACATTTTTGAAATAAGTTCCTTCACTTTCTTAAGGAAACATAATTAATTTTTGGAGAATTTTCCTTCAAATTTTCGATGTATTTCCGAAAGTCATCGAGCTCATCAAAATGCTAGTACTCTTTCATACCTTTGATAGTAAGTTATTTTTAACATCAAGAACTTCCCGAATGTAGAAATCTACAAGAAAGTTCCAATCATAGTTGCATGGATAATATAGCTCCGAAACTACCAGGATACAATCTAGCATCATAATTTTGTTTTCAGCGGGGCCTCAACATTTACCTTCGTAAAAGTGTAGTTCATCTTATCTATGAAGCTCTGTGAACCCTCAAACTGGACGGAAATTCAACTTTTACTGAGTTTAATGTTTGTTATAAATATTAATTTGATCCTAGTTATTGCCTGCAATTTCAAAATGGTATACATAATTTTGTGTGGCTTCGGCTTGCTGCACTTGACCGAAAGACGGTTGGGTGCGAGCTCTCGCGAATATCTGACATTGATGGACATGCAACCTGGATTGCTTTCAACTTCCCCCTGATAAGTACAACATCGCGTTGCTTCTTACCTAGGCTTGTCAGACAAATGGGTCATAGCAGCGAATTTCTCGTACATCTAATCGGATAGAAATACAAGAATACCTAACCACTTTTTACGGATTTAATTCTGATTGCTGTGTTTCTCCATTAAGTAGATACCTCTGCTATATGATCGCAAGCACTATTCTCACGAGAACTCTCACCCTCATCGGATGAAGGGAATCAAACGAAAAGAAAAGGGTGATACGCCTCGAATTGCTAGTAGACTCTCAGAAATAGAAACCTATTATTTTCGATTTTACAAGAGAAAGCTCAACGAAAACCATGAAAAACTAAAAACGATTTAGGAACGTTTTTCTTAAGCACTCACAATTCTAATACGGACAACAACTGAAGCAACAAATATTACAGAGTCCAAAAATTAGCAGACATTTTAAGTCGTTCGTCAAAATTGTTCAAACTCTACCTCACTCTCCATTTGCGCCTTTGTGACATTATTACATTGCAGATCTTAGCTTTTTAGACAAGTCCAATCTGTATGCGGTGCACTTTGCAATAAGCTCAAGTTGAAAGATCTCTAAATATACAAATCCTTCTTCTGAAGGGTCGTACTTCATTGCCCCCACAACTGCGTAAGCATTTTTTTTAAGACTACTTCGTAAACTTGTTTTCGAATAGATGAAACCATTTACTCATCCCGTTCCTACAAAAGTCGAATGTTCTTCTCCCTCCTCCAAGTTTAAGCCAACGAAAGAGAAGTGACCGGACTGGAAAACAGGCTTCCAAATAATGGACGACAATCGAAAATGTTGGATTTAAACGGCTAGCGACTTTGTTCAATAAAATAATAATCCTGATCGAATCTCTAAGCAAAGAGGCGATTTCATGGTATAAAGGCAAAGACGGCGAAATTAATATCGAACGCTATAAAAATATGCCAAAAAGAATTCTAGTCAGTCGACAAACCAATATTGAAACAACTCTTGCCAGGCAGTACGGTTTTCACTAGAAATCAAATATATGATAGTTCCAAGCATGATACGATAACCCTACGATAAAAGTTTTATTGCGATAACCGCAGAATCCGAAGTTAAGATCGGAGTACCCCAAGGCTGTGTACAAAGTCTGCTGCTTTTTAATGCCATGTAAGATCTACTATTGACATCACATATTATAAGCAGCAACGTCATTGCTTTTCAGATAACTCTAAAAGATAATGGGATAGGAAACAGTACTTCTAAGACCGAATATCTTCCGAAGCAGCAAACCCGACTATTGACATCTTTTAGAAGAAATCATGGTACCGAATTGCGAAAAACTCAAATACTAAGGCCCTATCCTAGGCCAGCAAGGAAGTTTCGATAACAATGACCGATATAGAGCTAACAAAGGGTTGTTCAAATTGCGCAAAAACTCCGCAATAATAAGGCTAAGCCCTTAAAGTTGTTGTACACGAAAGTAGTTCGTCCGAACTTGACATATCGTCGCTGTTTAAGAAAACCGGCATAACTATAAAAACTTGATTTTTCAGAAGAGCTGTTTAATGTTTCTGAGTTTCAAAAAAAAAGTTTGGTATTGAGTGGCACAATTCGTTTGGAAAAATGCAGGAAAAATGGTTTACAATTATACTTACTTTATTTTGAATAGCAACCTAACCAAAAAAAAAATCAATTTTTCTCTAAATTTTGAAGCAAATAACCACGCACAACTCAAAATATGTCACTTTTCAGCACAAAACACTGGCCCAACCACTTTAAACATCTGCCAGCTACTAAGTTACGCCTTTGTTGCACATAAACCAACAGAGAAAAGAAGTCAACGACAGAAGACAGAGAATTTTTTTTCATTCGATTGGCATTATCAACTCAAAATTCGGGTTTTTTTAGTTATGCCGGTTTACTTAAACAGCGACGGTATGGATTGCAGTGTTAGGCAATGTAATCGAGTAACAAGTGTTACAAGATATAATCAGAAATACGCGGGTAATTGGAAATTTGCAGGCCAAGCAATTTAACTGGTCCTACCATGTTTAATGAAGGTTTTCGGGAAATCCGAAATCCGATTTCAAAAACAATAGTTGCTCACCAACGTTCTAAGAAAAACCAACAAAAATAATCTAATCAAAAATTATCAGCAAATTATTGAGCTGGACTCTATGACAAACTTTTAAAAAAAGTTGTTCTACCTTGCTTGTAGAGTTTGTACATCCCTGGCAATATTTTATTTATTATCTTCTTATTTAACACCATTCAGATATTATATTTCTGCATGTCAACTTTTTCGATTTACCAGGAATTTATGGTATCTTGTTAAAGCTTAATGCTGTTGCTATTTCAATAACAATTAGCTCCCTCCGTGCAGACAGCCACTTGTACTCATGATTTTCCTGTCACCACCAATGTGACACCGATTAAAGAAGTCTGTTATTCAACGTGTAACATATTTAACAGCTTTGCCATACATCTTCCAAACAGATGAATAAATTTGCTATTGACTCTGGCTGAAGGCCAACAGAAATCAAGTGCTATCCAGCGATTAGCCTTTACCTTTGACTAATAGCCCAATGATACCTACTCGTGTCGTATGGTCTTGCCAAGATTTTATGTACTCGTATCTCCTCGTAATCACGTGGGTTTAAACCATTCGACCTAAATTAGCATCCAACATCACATCATAATTTCTGTCTGTGCTCATGGATACACCAAGGCCTTGAAGCTTTGCTGGCGCACAAAAAAGAAAAGAAAAATATCTGCAACTTCTTTACCGTATAGGAGAAGTATCGAGTTTCAAGTTTTCTATTTGAGTATGCAAAACTATGTACGAAATTAATTACAAGCTAAAAGATACATTGATATGTTTATGGCCAAGTGTAGATACATTTAAGACGGGTTATCTAGTTGGGGGCATATGTTTTAAGACAGAATTTATAGGCACGCAATCCAACAAGTTCTTAGATGTTCAACGGGCCAATCGATCGGTCATAATTTTAGTGTATAACAACCCAGCCTTCGGGAGTAATGTGTGCATTAGCATTGCATAATGATATAATTTGCTAAAGCATTGAAAGCGGCAAACAGATACAGGTGTGCTACCAATTAACATTTCTTAATTGTGCCAACATCGGCTTGAAAAACAAGCTGTGTCCAGATGTGTGAACTAGTCTATGTACTTGATATTGAGTATAAGTATGGTGTGGGCGTATGTAAAATCCCGAGTTGATTAGCATTAATTCTTAATTCGCTTTCCATTCGAAAATGCACTGTTACTTACTAGTAAGAGCTGTGATTGCTTTGACGCCCCTGTATTCGTAAATCGCTTTACATATGTGAGCATGTTCGACGATGTTTTTTTTTCGGAACCACTTCAGGTGGTTCTGGTGATCTGGTTACCTGGTCACCAAGTCACCTGGTCAGAAAGGCAGATTTAATAGAGCAGAAAGGTGGTTTCTTTGTTATTTGAGTGGCAAATTTATTGACTTCAAGCTGTCACATTGTTTAAGCTAAGAAAATGTATTGATGGCGAGAAGTAGACAATTAATAAACCAGCTTTGAAGTTAGGTATAAATGGTTTTATTTAATTTATATTATTAGCCACTAGGGTGGGACTTTTGTTTTCACCAAAGGTATAGAGACAAGTGTTTGAATTGTTAAATAAATGACTAATAAATCATTTGAAATTAATAAAAATCTATTGGAGTAAGTAATGAGGAAGTGAACAGATCGTATCCGATATCCGATGGAATGTTGGGCACAATCAGGGCACACCTTTTCTGGTATAACCTGCAGGGATAAGCTTTTGTTTTATGAACATGGTCAATCAAGAAAGAATAGAGAGGGCTTTAGGAGCTGCAACAATTTGAATGTGGAGGTGAAACCTTTTTATTTTCCTTGATACCAATGTGCTATGAAGAGCGTAGTGCGACTCACTTAGTATTATTATGCCAAGTGATGTACTATGCGAAGGAAAGCTATTATAGTATATAACCAGATTTAATCCGCAAAAACTACGCAGGCCCGGATGGATTCTTCTTCTTTTATGTTGTAGGCATCAAAGGAAGCCTCTATCAGGCCCCGGAATATGACCGTATAACTGATCAATTCTAATCTTCGCCCCCCGCTAAGATCGCCAATTGAACAAATAAAGAACGGGTATAAACACGGGCAAAACAGAGGCAATGATAAAATCCAAAACAAGGCCCTTTCTTTTAGTGGTCATTAAATTTTCCATTTCCAAAGCTCTAAAAAATTCCAATTTTACTAAGACGAGATAGTTTTATTGGATGCCCTGCAAGTCACCTTATCTGACCTTCTTCTCCTACAGTGAGCGTCGTAGGAGATAGAATCACTTATAACACAACATATTGGAAATTAGGATCCTAACTAAATTGAGGCTTGCAATTTTTTCAGCTGAAAATCAATAGGTTTTCTTAGTTGTCTAGTTTGTTTCCACATAGTTTTCGCATCTCAATCAAGTTAATCATATTGGAGTTGATAGAAAGGATTACATATCTTCTTTAATTTGGAAAGAGTATACGTAGTCAAATCAACGTACATCTAAAGTCATCTCAGATGGCACGACAACGGAGAAATACTGTGAGGAGACTTGATATTTAATTATGCAATTGCAACAAACTGCAAGTATTTTTGACCAGGCTGTCTAGCATGCATCAAATGCCAAAGATCTGTGATAAAGGGGCCGGAAGTTAGTCACAAATGACGCAACTGATGTGTGGGGTTTCATCCTGCCTATTATATAGGAAGAGAGGGGAAAAATATCAGCTTCTCCGGCAGAAAAGGCAAGAGTAGTAAAAGCAAACGATAGTGGAAATGATAAAAAGTCTATTTCAATCCAACAAGACCTGAATGGGAGCAAGAAAAATAAAGATGTACAACCCTAATTCGAATCAACCTGAGATTGAAGCCAACATTTTCGTCCCATTAACCGAAATGAAGAAGGGACAGCAATTTTTAAACTTAGTCGGAGGAAAGAATGCTTATGAAACCTGATCATTGTATAAGAAGTAGTCAGTGTAAATTTATAAAGAAATTCGATTTTTTAATTAAATAAAAGAACATATAACATTTCTAAACATTAAGAAAAAAATAGTATTAATTTTGCTCAGGTAGAAGTGCGTAAAAAATTTTTTTTTAAATATCCATACCACGGTAACGCTCTTCCTATTAGATCATGCTTTTCAACACATTCGTATACTACTCTTAAATACTGCGAATTATATCACTTAACTTTTTTTTCACGGATATTTTATACAAAGGAAATTTAAAAAAATTAATTTTGTAAATTTTTAAGTTGTGTAAAGAAATTAAAAAAATTCTAATAAAGTTTTTAACGGTGAAATAATGTTTAAAGTAATTTTTTATTAAAATCCTTGGCACGGACCTTAGATATTATGTGTGCGAATAACAAATAAAAATTTGAATCTCCTTCGTTGAGTGGATTTAGAGAAAAGTGTACTTAAAAAGGTTTATTGTGGTATAGTGAGCACCACAATTATGTTCCTTCTTTTTTTTAAATGCTTATTTGAAGTCCAAATTTTTTGAAATTTTTTTACAATTATTCATATATTTATGGAGCAGCCATGAAAAAGTTTGAAGGTGATAGCAGGAATGCTTTGGGAGATGCAAAATTTTAAAGGTGGATAAAATTAAATTTTAAAGATTCACGGACTAGTCCCCTTAATCAACCCGGAATTATAGACACCTAATAGCCTGGGCTTATTGTAGACGCGTCAATTTTCTCAGTATTGCGTACAAAATCTTGCCTGTGGTTTTGTTCAAATGACTGAAATCATTTATCAGTCACTGGCCGCTTTCTGTCCTGTTTTAGGATGAATAAAGCTCACTACTCCTCAAATCTCTGATAAGCAAACAAGACCTTAAACAAGTTAGTAACCTGACATCTTGCTTGAAAAATTGTTGCGATATTCATAACTCAAAATTAAAGAGAAAGGTTTTTAAAAATCTCTACATCGATTGGATTGGCATTATTAGTAGAATGCGGTGAGCTAGCACAAGCATCGAAGCATGCAATTTTTATAGAATCAATCAACTCAAATCTATTCTGTACAATATTCTGGAGGATGTGAGTTCCTGGAGCAACAATCAGGCAAAACTGTCAAGTAGGTATAGTAATGAATCATCCTATCATAAATATGCTGGATGCATTGGATTTGCATTTCCTAGATATGAAGCAAAAGACAACCCTAGCTGTCAGTTCTCTGTCAAGTCTGCAAATTGTATGTTAATTTAGGAGCAATAATTAAAATTAAATTATTCTTAAAGCTTTGCTAGAAAACAATGCAGCTCCTTCTTAGATATTCAATAATTTAAAGGAACCAGTCGAACGCTGAAGAGGCAAGCTAAAACAGTGAGTTGTAGACTGCTGGGCACAAATTCATAAGACATCTACACAAATAATCAAGTTCAACAAGAATACTACTAGTATCCAAATGTGGAGTCATTTAGTAGGTGAAGAGCTTGATAAAATAACCAAACTCTTCGAAGGGACAGTCTGATTTAACTCAACTGTTTAACACTTTGAACAATTAACAACTCTAACGTCAAGGCTTAAAAGTATATACTCGTATATAAACATAGGCAGTGTCTATATTGATCTCAATCATTAGACCTTATGGACGATTCATGCACTAATAATGAGTTTTCAATTCGTCACTTAAGACTGTTCCTAATCTATTTACCAGAAGAAGACCGATCTGTCTTATCTTGTGCTGAAAAGCTTCACCATCTGTTTCCTATAGCAGCAATGTATATGTTACTAAAAATAGTTCTTTACTTTACTTGTCGACTCGCTGGTGCGCTACCCACATTTCTGCTCATTAATATTACTGTTCCATGAGCTCTTAGAATCTTTGTCACTTGGATTGAAGATCAGTTGGGTCAAAAACCTCTTCAAGGTAGTAGGAGACACGACCATTATGCCTTACTCAATATAGGTAAAAAAAAAAAGGTAAATGACACAAAGCAATTCAGTCGTATAGTCACAATGATACAAATAGAATCAGCCTCTAAAAATTAATTAAAAAATTAAGTCATTACTCACTCCCAGATTCTTAAAAACAATAAAACTTTTATCTGTCTGGTGGTTTTCCAGTTAAAGATACCCATAAGCCCTTACCTTGTGTATTTCTCCTAATTGCAAAATTCAAAACAAAAAACCACAAAATTCAACATTGATTTAAATTTGAATTATCTCTGGGATACCCCTGCATCTGTTTGTGGTGGAAACTTTTAAAATGACTTAACCTATAAAACCATTTAGTTAATTTAATCGCATTCTAGTCTAAAACTCTCCATGCAAAACCACTTGATTGCTGTTATTCTTGGTAAGGTACATTTTCATTTGTTTTGTTATTCAGGGGATTTTTTTTTTTAGTTTATCTAAGCTATTCAAATTAGAGGTTAATCTTGTTTGGTAAATTAAAACTTTAAACCAATAAGCAAATTATTTAGTATGATTATTCCTAAAATAAATCGATTATAATGAGTCATTATGGCAGCGGTTATTCTGAGTCACCTTTACATTTTAAAAAGCCCAGACGAGTTTGTTTTGATTAAAAATAAAAATGATATTTAGTCCCACTCACTGGCAATTGGATTTAATTTTTTTAACTGTATTTATTTAAATTTAAAGAAAGAGGTATTTTAGGATATAAACGATAAATTTGAACTGAAACATTGGATAAGATCAGAAGGAATTTCTGGGATATTTCTGGTAATTTCGATGTTGGTAAAATTTAGTGTTTCAAGTAGTGACATTTAATTGAACGTCTGAAAGTAATGGGAATTTACTTCTTGACTTTATTTATGGATTTCCATACAACGAACTGCTCAAAAGTAGGCCCAATTTAAGACATACGTAGGCCATCACCTTAGGCCAAATGGAAAATTGCGCATATCCTGACCTCTTCCAAGTACCGGAGTAAGTTGCTTTTTGCCGAATCCCCCCGACTTTTACAAATCAACGAGCGTCCTCCATGATCTTTGTGGATTGTTTGTGATGGGTATGCTAAGACTAGACATCTACTTGTTACTTATCTGATCTCAATCGACAAAATTGATGAAAATTGGTAGGTATCGATCTGAACATCTTGGGTTTTTTTTTTCGAGATCTGCCTTAGGATGAACATTTGCTCAATTGTAGAGGTACTTTGACTTTAATCGCATTGGTTAAACCCAATACAATGGTTGAACAATATTTTTATTCATTTAAACGATACGGCTGACCAGATTCAGTACGCAATTGAAGAGGGACTCTATAAATTGTGCAGTTAACAGGCCTTCCTTTTCGTGGTTCAGGGTGATGATCTAATTGTTTTTTAAATGAGAAATACTCTTTCCCAAGTATTTTTGGCTTTCATCTCCGAGACTCAAAAATGTATTTTATCTTTCAGCGGATTTAAGTCGTCTCTCCATTTTATACTCATCAGAAGTGAGTTTTCTATACCGTCAGTTCAGACATTGACTATACTACTAGTATTCTTGCACCTTTCTACAGGTCATGCTGGGATCTTGTTGCAATAATAGAATCCTTTTAGCTTAGGTTAAGTTTCCGAAAATCATTTGTACAGAAGAACCTCTATATGGCCTTGTTGAATTGTTCCCAGCTGCGTTCTTTTTCTTTTTAAGTATCTAAGTGTTTAAGTGTGTACTTGCCTTCGAATTACGGATAATCAGATGCAATCCAACTCATAACTTTGACAATAAGTCTATACGTTTTATAAAAGAATCCGCAAATAGCATAATTCGAAAACAAAAAAACAACAAATTATATGATTTAATGAAAAAAGGCCAACCGACATCACACCAAGGACATCATTATATCTATCCTGTTGTATGGCGCACGGTATGAATTCTTTTTAGAATCCTTTAGGATGTAGACTGGAGCATAAGCTCCAGTAGGCAGTACTCTCGAACGGTAGGGACTTTAAATCTATTTTTGTGAGAAAATGCCGAAAAATAAGCCCTTGAGAAAATCAACTCGGGGTTAATAACTAAAAGCAACAGACTAGGGATCTGGCTGGCCCATAAGTTTTGACCTCACACAAATCTGTCATTTGTTTTGTCATTTCTAAGAGAGATAAAGATGTTGTATCTACTGATTTTACAATGATTCAAAATACTCGTAAAGAAAACCGAATTGAAATATTACGTATACTTGTTCATAAATCCTTACCTGGTGATAACTGTCCGAGGTGACATCTGCATTCGATTTATCTGCAATTTTCTCCGGAAACCGATGTGTCATGTAATCCCAAATAGATTCACCCTTGTCGTCTTCATTCCAGCCACCTTCTATCTGATATGATGATGACCCAACTCCCCAGAGAAAATCATTCGGAAATCGCCGCTCTACAGCTGTTGAATTTCTAAAATTAAAAACAAAATTAACGAATTCAATGAATTAATCATTAATAATTGATTTCTAATTGAGCTTATGAATATTAAAAATCCAATTTATCTGTGGAAAACTTGCGATTGGAATATAATATAAAACAAAACCGTGCGAATTAATTTGTAAAACAACTGATTACGTTTTGAACGAGTATCTAGCTATATACTAGTACGAATGTTTGGACTTGTATCTTTACAAGTCGTTACACATTAATGTCAATCGTAATTATCAGAATTTACCCCCCCACATCATCATAGATTACATTTGTCGAGATTACTGCACCTTGACGGAGACACTACTAAATCGTAATACTCATAAATAGTATGTAATACCCGAGAAACCGATGCAGATATGCCCGGTTAGTAGGTAGAATACCTACTCTCAGTAGATATACGGCATTGAAATACTTAATAACTGATCATGTAGAAATTGATCATTTTGATTAACGATCATGCAACTTGTTTAACTCAAAGGACAATTGAGAAATTTATTATCAATGGGACGCGACCAGACTGGGCTAATTTCAACAACTAATCGATTGATTGTGGGTTTTGCTAAGTCTATCTGGAATTCAAATTCAGATATTAAGCACGTATCTGTGTCAAGAAAAATGTTTAAATCGATCAAGGCTTAAGCTTTGTTATGTCGGAGTCTATCTTAAGCTCTATCCGCTTAAGAAGGTCGAATTGAGATGTTCTCTGGAAATAGAAGTGAACTTTTTGTTTGTTTTGAAACCGGAACTATAATAGTAGAAGTTTCGAATTCTACCATAACGTAGTATGATAGACTCGGAAAACATCTCATGCGATCAAGTCATGCGATAAGTGATCAAAATTCGAATTTATTTCTTGGTATTATTCAACGTATGGAACACGAATAAGATAAACAATGACTCTGTCATTATGTAAAGACTTTATAATTATAAATTGATTCTGGATTCGAAAGGATCAATTGTGTTGAAAGAATTCCACGAATCCGAACGAGTTTTGCATTAGACTAGACGGCGGGAATGACATCACAACACTTTATATAGCAAAGCATAGCAATCGGCAATTAAAGATGATTTGTCAGTTTCTTTCTTTAAATTTGAATGTTTAAGTCATTCGGATACCCATAAATCATGATTGAGTGGAATCATGCATAGACGGCGTACAATAGGTTTGTTCCGGACGTTAACTATGTACGAGTAGTATAAGTGGTATTTAGAGTTACGAGACAATTTGTTACTTGAATCATTGATAGAATTGTGAAAATGGCATAAGAAGAATTCAGCTTGGATTAAATTTTGGGTTGTAAACAACATTGAATAGTTTAACTCTTAAAGAGGTCAATTTACTAATGAACCCCGAACCAGCTATTTAAGGGAAATGGGAATCGAGTTTCGATAATATCTTTCTTTTTTGCTTCCTTGTGTAGCGGAAAGAATTTTCCAAAATCTAATTAGCAGATATTGTGAAACTTTTGAACTTCTGGATTTATCTAATTTAATTTATAAAAGATTGTCACTGCCACACAGTATTCTTTCTGTTGTTTTGTTATCATTTCGGCATGCAGTTCTAGGGTATAGGTTAAGCTTTTGTAAGTAGTTGGAGTATTTCAGCCTGGAAAGAAAGCTGGTATCCTCCTGATATCGTTTCTGAGTTAGATAAGGATACACTAATCGTGTGTTTAGTTTTAGCATTATTCTTTTAGTCTTTTGGTGTTATATTATATATTCGGTATTACTTCTTCACCCAACTATTTTCTAGTCAGATAAACTTTGACGGCAGAGAATTTTAACACCCACCTTCCTGCGGCCTTTTCTTCCCTTCCCAGGAAGCACAGCGCTACCATCAGTATATCTGAATCGTGAGAAATTTTCTTGCGCTTAGGAAGATTTTGGAGAACGCTGAAGAATCTATGTTAGGCTCGGTAATCTGTTAAGCAGTCTCGGCTGCTGTGTACTCCGAAATGATTGAAGTTCACATTTACATGTGCTCTCCACGTAACATGAGATTTTCTTCTACTGCATTATGAGTCCGAGTATGTTAGGTTCCTAGAGTTTGCAGGCTGAAAATGACCAGGAACATCTTCAAATACCGATAATTCCGATAATGCACATTTAACACTTATTTTTTTACAATGTTAAGGTCGCTTGTATAAAAGTAGCAGGTATTAGTTTCATTGAGCGCAGTAAGGACAATTTAACTTATTTACGTGTCCATTAAGGTTAAAGTGAATCTCACTGCCCCAAAACATGCAATTTACAGTCACAAAAGTTTTTGCTTACTTTTTTGGGGATTACTCTTTTGTAATCGGACGATGCTCTCTTGACCTCTTGAGAAATTTAAGTGATTGCATCATTTATAATGCTGCACAATTTTCTCAAGATAAGGGTTTTTTTCAAAATGGCAACACTCAGCCAGTTGATAGGTAATCTGACAGTTGACACCATTTTTTTATTTAGTACTGTTTGGCAAATCAACGTTCAAAGATTTACGCCACAGCAAAGCTTACAACAAATCGGGGAAGTTCAATTACAAAATCAGTGCTAAATAAATTGACCTAATGAGCCGACTTTTCATAAGAAAACTGAACAATTTCGGTACAAATTTGGACTCAACACCAATAAATGCGTAGAAGCACAAAGATGAAAATGTTGCCACCGGTTTGGCGAATATGGGGGGGAAAATCGTAATTTATTTATTCGCCATCTTGCGAAAGAACTTGTCCCGCGTCCTACGAATTAATAGACGATTTTACACCACGGTATGGCTTTAGAGTCTTACTGAAATCGATTGCCGTAAGAATCAAAGCCGATAATCGATTCACTTTCTTATCCATATGCCGGTTTCATAGGGCCGTACTTCATCAAAAATAAGGATAATGTTAAATCATAATCACTGATTTTTGGTTTCGAAAAATTTGTTAACGTGATCTGCAGGACATTTGATTTTAACAGAATGGTGCCATCGCGTGGCTTAATTTAACATGGCTGGAACGTTCTTCATTGTTTTTCTGCAAAACCTGATAGATTTCGACATATCTCGTCTTTATAGATACTTTCATATGTGACCTTAAAACCGACCGAGATAGCGAAAATCGATGTAGACAAAGTGTATATATTTAGTCAATTTTAAACTTATCCGGCTTAAATTCGAAGCGATACATGACCAATGGCTTAATACATGACGTGTAAGTGGTAGAATTTAGAGGAACTCGTTTCTCGCTAATCCGCATATATTTTTCCCACCAAATCTCTAAAATGGCTTGCCTAATGCTCACTCTTAAATCACTTCGTGCTGCCATAAAAGGCTCAGCAATAAGGCGGTATAATCAGCCTTGTCACACTAAATTTCACAAAATTGGAACCTTTACTTTATTTTTACCATGTGGAAGGATATCTTAGTACACTCACCTGTTTAGGTTTCCTTCACCTCTTTTTTGTTGGCAAAACTTTCTATTATTGTTCTTGAACATCTTCATTCACATTCACTCAGTAAACTCAACATTTTCATTATGGTAAAGTACACGAAGGGGCAACGTCTGCAAATTATAAAAATGTTCTACCGAAATTCGGAGTTGGTGACTGCAACTTTAAGAGCGTTAATTTCAATTTTCGGTCGTAATTCTCGCCCCAGTAGACAGGCAATAACAAGTTTAGTGCAAAAATTTGAGTCTACATATTCGTTGTGTGATGTTGCCATATCAGACAACGGGTTTGTCGAAGTTTCGAAAATATCGGTGCCGTTCAAGCGTCCGTTGTAATCGATCCAAATCAGTCAATTCCACAGCGTTCTCAAGAATTGGGCATCGCTCAGATCACATTATGGCGTATTTTGCGTAAGGATCTTGGTTTACACCCATACAAGATCAAGCTGACTTAAGAATTGAAGCCGATGTCACACAGCACACGTTACAATCGATTTATTAAAGAGTAAGTATGCTGAGCGTGTTATCTCACAAATGGGCCAGTCGATTGGCCGCCTCGTTCGTGCGATTTAACGCCTCTTGACTATTCTCTGTGGGTCTACATTAAATCATTGGTTTATGCCAACAAGCCCACGACGTTGGAAGAGCTCAGAGCCAACATTGAACGCGAAATAGCGGACGTTTCGGCCGAAATGTGTGGCCGAGTCGTTGAAAATTGGGTCCAACGAATCCATTCCATTCGAGTTCCATTCATAAATGTTTTGATTGTACTTCAAGCCGATAATAAAGTTTTTGAAATATCTCAAATGGTTTGCGTTTTATTTTAAAAAAAAGTTGTCAAGCCCTTATTGGAAAACCCATTTTGTTATGAAGTAGACTTTTTCTTACACTTCACTTAAAACTTGATTATGTACATCTACCTACCGCCTGTTCTACTATAACTAGAATGATTTGACAGATAAGTCAGCTAGAATTTAGATTGCAAGTATTTCTCTCTCTTTCTTTGAAATTTTAAAATTGCAAGATAGCAAACGTTTCCTGAGCCTAAAGATAAAAATCGTACGTATTCCTTTCTCATTGTAACATTTTAATGCAACACTAAACCTGTTCAAAGTTTTTTTTTTAACTAACATTTCACACGTCTGTAATTATGATTGATTGAATTACATTCCTTACACTTGAGATGTGGTACCTAATAAATATGGAATGCAAAATTATAGACCAAAACAGATTATTCTTCCTTTTCCAGTTAAGGATTAATTATTTGTTTACCATATAGAAGAAAATCACACAAAGCAATGTCACATCGATAAATATTGCATTCCGTTAGAGCAATCAAAATCAATAGAGTCATTTCATCAATTAACATTATTCTATTTGCAATTTACATAACTTACAGCCAAATGCAATCAGAGTTCATAGCATAAAACCACTATGTGTCACATATCTATCGGATGCTGTTCAATCACCTAGCACTTATCCGTACCAGCTCAATAAACTGCACGACAAATACTCGTTACCTTGTGGTTTGGAATTGTGAATTAAATGAGTAGGAGTATGTGGACGGTGTTGGTTGCTTTAATTCAATTTGAAATCTAATTTCTATTAATTAAACTATGAACTCGTATAGGGGGTCTCCTGCAAACATAGGATAAGCCACACAGAACGAACCCACGAGCTATAGATACGAGTACACATATATTTTACAAAACCGTGTTTAATATGAACATGCGATCGCCAATCTGCTCAGGCTTCATTCTAATATAAACTAGCAATTATGACACGACACCTCAAACAACCCTCTATAAGCCGTTTTCCCAGACCGAACGATATCGTTGAATTAGTTCCTCGAATCCTTAAAAATTAACTTTTTTTATATCTAAGAGAGAAGTACGAGTACCTTGTTGTAAGCTAAGCTAGAATGAGTTAAAAAGTCATTAGGGACTATACCTCGTTTATACGAGTACACCCGTGTAGAAAATATAAATTTATCCTGATCCTAGACTTACAATTACCAGAAGTTGAAGGACAGACACTGACGTTACATGGATCATACACATGAGCATCAGAAAGGATAATTTGTAGGTAGCCCTTAAGGTGAATCTCGACCTTAACCAACATGCTTCTCCAACTACCCCCATTGTTTGCTAGCTGCTTCCAATTTCATATGACAAGTTGATTGAGGGTGGTTTTCATTTACATCTAAAGCTAGGACTTTTTTAAACACATTGTTCAACCGGAATGGATTTGAAGACATAGCTACACATAGATCAATTGGAATTAAGAAGCAACCGAACGTATTCTCAACCATTTCTTATAAAGTTCATGCCTCTGTACATTGGAGGGTGACTGGGATGATAAATGTTTTACAGACCAATATTGTGGTTTTCCGAGAAGGGCCTTTGCTTTTTTTTCGGCCTAAAAGCGCAACAACGATTGGGTATTAAGTCCGGTGATGACGGATGAGAACAAAATTCGTTTCTCAATTCGTCAAACTTTTCTATGCCGACTATACTTGCATTGTCTTAATGCAAGTGCACTTCCTTTCTTAACCAAATGCTGTAATTTTACTTTAATTTATTGAAGTCGTCAATTCAATTAGACAGAATACTATTTGCAGTAGATTATTTTTCCCACACATTTCACCTTTTAGTTACTAGTTTAAGACAATCCCAGACAGTCCTTTGAAATTGTCGAACGAAAATCATTTATTTCTACTTTTCCCAAAATTCACGAGGTTGCCTGCTTTCAATGGCTGTCACAACCAAAGACTCGGTTTAGATATGCACTACTTTAAACAATTTTTGCGAACTTCACTACTCAACGATCAAAAAATTGATAAAGTGGAATAGGAACAGAACATTTCGGGTGTGGAACGTGACTTTTCTCAATTTTCATATTTTATTCATGACGTTCCCTCTCTTTTTATACCTTACTCCTCTCATCTATGTACATACTATCAACATAGCAGAGTTAAAACTATCGAAATAGGGTAAAACTATGTAACACAGCTTGGTCAAAATCTGACAGATGTTAGTTGACGGGATCCAAAACGCAAAAGAAGAATGTATAACTGTGACATATTATTTTATAAATTGATGTACTCGTAGAAAGCAAAAACAGTCCGTATTTGGATATGAATTTTTTATCTGACTTGAACTGACTTCATCTTCAACTTAAAGTGCAAGACTGATTACAATTCGCACCAAAAATTCGCCAGCATATGCCTTATATGTGTCCGCATGCACGAAGTTAGGAGCATCCGCACAAAGTCTTGGAGCACAAGTGGGAAACAAAAATATTCAGGCTTATCAATTGTACTCCTATGACTGAAAAATAAACACACGATTCGCACACCTCAACATCTATAAACAACCTGGCAGTCACTTAATCACAAAACCATGAACCAGATTAATCAAACTGAAATCGACAAAAGACACAGCCAGGTATTGGGTGCCTTAAACGTCCATTCACAGCTTAGCGAACTGCGAAAGAATTTTTCTATTTCAAAAGCTTTCAGCTTTATTTATATTTGGATAATTAAAACAAAAACTAAAATTTAATTAGTTTTATCGAAGAAACCAATGGTTCGTTTATTTTTCCGCAAATTAAGGTCCATTCACAGCCAGCGAACTTGCGACCGTGCGAACTGCGACCAAGTCAATTTTACCACATTTAATAAAACCAAAATCTGAATTATGTACAACACGTGAAACGAACTTGGGCGTATACATCTACTCGTAGGTTTCAAAAACCAAACACAAATGATTTCACAGAGTTTTATTAAGAAAATCACATTCTTAAAATTTATCCGCGACTCGTTGAATTTCGCTGCGAACTGTCAAGATTTATTCACGTTCCACATGCCAAGAATTGAATCCACAGATGTTTAACCTCAAATCGTTTGTTTATTTCTCAATCAGCTGCAATCGACTGTCGCACACTTCTACGACCAAAAAAATGCGGCTATGAAAGAAACGTCAAAATTTGCGAAAACTGGATCGATTCGCAGGTCGCAGTTTGCTCGCCGTGAATGGACCTTTAGCTAATGCCCTTTGCGAACTGTCAAATTTTATTCACATTCCACAAATGTGGAACCCAAACTACAATCATACGCCGAAAACCTTCGTGCCAGTTTAATCTCAAAACTCTCATGTTATTATATGTTTTATCCGCTGGCGCTACGATTAAATGAAAAAATTGCATGAAATAACATTTTCGAATATTCACTTGTTCTTAAACGCAGTTCGCTGAGTTGTGAATGGACCTAAGTAGCTAACATCGTATCGGATTACTATTTGGTATTCCTGTCATCACAAATACTTTCCGTTATCTTTAAAAGGTCAATCACTTTCTTCCTGTCGTTTAGTAAGATAGACTCTAGACTGTTTAGTGTGTTTTGGCGCTATATGTGAAGCTGATGACGATGCTATGAGCCATATTTTCACGTTCTCTATGAGTCCGCAAAAGGCTGCAGACCTCTTGTTGGTGACCTGCTGCATGCTGGTACTTTAGGGGCTATATTAGAAAACGGTTAACTCATCCTTTGTTTTAAAAGACAGAGGAATGTCAGTAAATGTCTTGTCTGAGCGCATAAAAATAAAAAATAAAACAAAGACTGCGAAACAAGTTATTGACGCAAGTGGCGCATGATTTATGCAACACGAGTGGTGTCAAGCATCACCTATGTTCCTCCACCTAATCAGTATGTATACAGGTTTTAGAATTCATTGCAAGTCAAAAAAAAAATAAAAAATTAAACAGATTTTGAGGAATTTATTATTTAAAAACTTGCCAAGAAATCACACCCCCGTTCACCATGAAATTTCCGTTAAATTCAAGTTTAAGCTACCATAAGCGTAAGACTACTTAGCTTTCTGACAATTTTTCACAAGCAATCATTGTTAAGTCGAATCAATTCTAAGTGACAACTTGTTATTAAATCCATTAAAACGGTAATCGTTGAGTGCAAAACAAGTTTTAAAAATTGTTGTGCAAATATTAAGTAATATTGTCCATGTTCAATAAATATAATAGCGTAAGTAGATATATTTTGACATTAAAAACTTAGCTGGAGCTAAATTCTTCTTCTAAATATTTTGGTTCTTTTCTGACATTTACTCATCTGGTTTACTTGCAAAACTTGAATGTATTATACGAAAATACATATATTAACAAGCCAAAACTGTTGACACTTAAACTGATTTGGGCAGCGCTCAGATTTAAGACTTGAGATCTCAATTACTGTTGAAGGAAAACTTCTCTTTGAACATTATTCAATAAACTTTATTCTGACGCAATCCGAAATTATTGCCGAAGACAACTAATTCCAAAGACTTTAGTTTCTTGCATTATCGCCCTTGTTCTAAAATGCGTGTCCTCGAATATATATCAAACTTGGTGTCAAAACCAAGTCAATGCAATGACACTGCTACTGACAATCTTGACGCACTATTTTTTTTTAATCACGTAATTCATTCTGACAATTCAAAAACTTTGGCATTTGTCGTCTGGCCGACTAACCACCCTTGGACACTTGTCAAATGCATCTGAACTTCATTGCAATCAAATGAGCGATAAAAGCCCTGAATTTTCCGGGGTATTTGCCACGTATTTGCCTGTCACGTAGTACATCAGATTTCAACCTAGTTACGAGGAACGATGGCAACTATTTGAAATGCCCAAAGTCTTTGGCAAATGCCTAAAAGTCTTGCTATTCCAAAGTGTACCTACCAGCTCAATGTCTTGTGGCACTGATCATCACGTTTGCGCATCGCTTCGCTTTTGTCACAACAACCTACGAAATAAAAAAAAAACATTTTGGACATAACACGTCATGACAGCTCATTAAATGACACCGGCAAGGAGAAACACTGATTACTCGGTCGGTAGCGCACGATTGGTTTTTAATTGGCTTGACAGATATTCGTTATCCAAGAACTAAACGACTTGACTTCTTGTACATCATAACATTGTGTGCACTAGCTTACAGTGCATGAGCTATAAATTAAGCTCAAGGTATCTGACACAAAGCACCTGAAAATGAGTAAACCAAATATTTGATTGCAGTGATTTGTTAATGGTTTTGGCAAACACCTAACGGACGACCAAGTGAGGAAGATAATCGTATTTCGTGCCATGTGCGACAAACGTTATGACTTGTGAGTGTTTCCCCACCGTCTGACACAAGTAAATTTAAGATTTGTCATTGCGACAACTTTCACACAAGGCCATTCGTTTTTGTGTTTGATCGACTTGTTGAAAGTTTTACATCATCATCTACCAACGAGCGCGAAAGCTGCACTGATTCTGTTCACATCATGTGCGTGGATTTGTCATTAGCTGTCAGTGAGCTATGATAGATCCGGTTTCATGAAGATGCGCCATCTGGCAGTGTCATTTGTATCACAATGATTAATCACAATATTCAAAAATTTGGACAGTATTATATATGTATGAATGAAAATGAATTGGTCGTGTGCCCGACGAGTTCACTGAACTTTCGTGATATTATTTTTTTAGGGTTAAGTCAGATTTAAGTTTGACGAAACGAATTTGGCTGTCCTACTTGAATCAATCAATAAAAGAGAATGGACGTAAAAAGTAAATAAATTAAGGGCAAGGTGTTTCAATCTCAGTTGCTTACGACAATTAAGAACCTGTTTGTTGATTGGCGTCATTTTTGAAATGGATTTTACTTTAAATGTCTCGATTAATTAATATTATCTCTATATTGCTAAGCCCTATAATGTCAAGTTGTACAAATTTGCATAGCAGAGCTGTTTTTATTATTCAAATTGTCACGCTTTTTTGCGTATGGCTGATAAGAGTATCTTGTTCTTTTGTAGACATTTGTAGTTATGGACGTTTTTGTCAACAAATAACTTGTTCGAAAAATATGGAAGTCGACCGGAATAACATATCATTCAGTGAAGAATCTTAATAAGGTCTAAAGTGCGTTTGTGTTTAAACCAAGATGTCTTTACTAAATTGACAGCGATTTTTGATTCGGGTTTATGTAGATCTGTATCTGTCAAAAATCATTCTATGTGTGTATCCCCTCTTTAATCATATTCAAAAACTCCAAGTGTTGTGTTCAATTGCCATTATAAAGGGTGTTATGATAGTATTTACTTTGATTTGGAGAAAAAATACATAAAAATGAGCCTCATCGCTGAACACAATTTTTTGATAAAACAGCGGATCCTATGAGCCATTCACTCAAATTTCTACGAAAATGATGGACATATGGCGTAAATTTTTACATGAGCTGGATCACGTAAGTCTTTAAACCAAGATCTTTGCATACAATTTTTCAGAAAGTGGATGGACGAAGACCAAGCTCTTAAGAACGACGTCGAATCGATAAATTGAAATCTTCTTCAGCAGTCACACATGGTGTGTATAATTTTTTCTGTACCTATAAAAAGCTTGAATCTTTTACTTTTCACCCATTTAGCTTTTAGGCTACTTAAGCGAAAAAGTGTTATTAACAATATTAGGCAACAAGTAGGTTGCCGTTATGGGTATGCCTCTACTTGCTGAGGCATGTGAATAGTTTCTTGAAAGGTTTAGCAAAGAGTGGGCCATCTGTTGGTTTTATTTTTAGTCGATGTTGTTTTGACACTGACAGCTCTTTTGCAAAGTTACATGCAAAATGAATGCTGTTTCTTTAATTTGAAATTTGGAAAGAAATTTCAGTCGAAATAATGTACCAACTGCAGCTTGTTAACTTAGTTTTGTGAAATAACTTCGTGAAACTGGTTTGCTGATTGATAACTAAACATATCCTTGTGTTCGCCCCGTGCGTCCAATGGAAAATATTGTAATTGCTGTCGAAAGTGTGCGCCTATACCCGTGAGCCTCAACCCGCCAACTGAACATTAGTCGGTGATTATTTGTCAATGAAGAAGTGAATGAAGAGCACTACTGAAGCGTGAGAACCGTTTTTTAATTGCCAAAAATTCACGATTTGAACTTATGTGAGGTACGGTTCCAAGTAAATGGTGCTAAGTGCCATACAATCCGTCCAACAATAAATGTATTGCACCCTAAATAAACAAACGTGTACTCAGTTGATTTGATGATGTTGATAAAATAGGGACCAAAAACATTGAAAAACTGGGCTAACAAGATGGCCTACCGCCAAACTAGCCAAGGCAGTAATTTAAATGAAATAATATAAATGAAATTATATTACTCTCTTCAATAAGGAAACATTGTTTTTATAGCCTTTCAAAAATAAACTAAGCGTTGGCCCAACCTTTACATTATGTTACTGTTAAACAATTTAAAAAATAAAGTCAAATAAAATAATAGTAAACCACCTAACCAATTCGAACTTTACAGTGCTCTGACCGCACAAATTTCCAGCATTCACTAAAATGATGCCATCATCACCAGAACTACGTAAAACAGCACTTTAAAATGACACTTAAAATGGCAAACCTTGACCACAACGAAGTATTTAATTTCCTGTGGCACATTCGGAAAATCGATGAACTATTGAAATAAATCCATTTTCGAGTCAAGCCAAGGTTATACTATAAGTCCATTAATAGTGGTTGTAAATATTCAATTTACAACTTTTCTGCACCGGTCAGCTGGAGAAACGATTTTGTCCGAACCATTAAGAAAGTGAACATTTGGAGGAAATCATAAAGTATTGCTAATTTGCGACAAGAAATATTCGTCACAGCAGTTTCAGAAAGCCACTGACAATGTACTTGCAAATTTCAGCACAAGGAGAGGTAAAAGTTTCCAACAAGAACACGTATTACAGCAACGTAAAATCGACAAGATATGCAAGAAAACAAATGGCAAAATGTCAAAAATAGGATCCGTCAATTATAGTAAGTTGGCAAAAGAATGGACACAAAAGTATCACTAACATTATATAGGAACAACGAGTCAAATGGTAGTAATAACGATGAAATAATTATCTTAGCAGCTGAACTAAGGAATAATGAACAAAGAGTCTCAATAAGTAGGCCTTCAATCTTCAATTTAAAGTCTTCGGCTTGTAAAGCTAAATAAAACTCAAAGAAATACTGATAAATGCAGCTTATAAGAAGTGGTAACAGTGCACAACCTTGTGGTGCTCCATCTGAAATTCTATATTGCGGGAGAAGGAAAATAATAGAGGGAAGAAAGAGATATACCGATGACGTTGGTTTTGAATGTTTGAAGAGTATAATGACTAAGAATAAAAGTGTTCTGCAGGGTGTTCTATATGTAAATTTTTTGGTTCTGGAAATAATCATGAGCATTCATGAGAGTTACGCTTTCGTTGAAATATTGGTGGTAAAAATAATTATGGAACAAGGTAAAGCAAAAAACAATGCGGTTCGCTCTAGTGCAAGTGGAGACATGATACAATCAAGCAGTGCAACACGAATGTCATTTAAAAATCTAATAAATAATGAATTTTTACTTATGACCAACAGCTTCTAGTCTAGTTCTTGAGTCAGAGTAAAACTGGTAAAAAAAGACTTTTAAGTTTTTCCTGACTCGTATGAAGTTTTTAAAAAAAATTATCTAACCCTTGTAGCCTTTTTGCATCTTGAAACATACCATGTCTTTTCGTTTAATTCGATACTCTTTAATACCGCGAGGAAAGTCCAAGACGTACATCCTATTAGATTAATATTAATCCAAAAACCTTGTGATTCTTGATTATTTGGTTTCAATTTGCTCTGCAACACAATCAACACTTTAAAATTTCAGCAGTTCAATTACATTGAGAGATAACTGCACGACGATCATCAGTAAATTTAAGCTATTTGCTTGTCTAATAATAATTTGATGCCAATTATTAATGTCGTCTATCTTTATAATTACTTGCGTGTTAATTAGTTCATCAAGGTTTCTATTAGCATATTAAATTCTTCACTTATCTGCGTTGATTATTTCACTTTATTCGTTTACGTGTACATAAGTACGAGTTTATTTGGTTTTTAATTCTGCGAAATGATTGCTTAAGCTTAAAGTCTACATCCTCAACTTTTAAAATCATCAAGTGATGATGTGTGAGGCTTAGATAGATAGAGTCTCAATAGGGTCTTTAACATTACGTGCTGGTGTGCCTCTAAATTGGAATCTATGGATTTAAGTCTTAAAATAAAGCCACAGAGAATAAAAGCTAATATATGATGGTCAAAGGGGACTTTCTTTTCACATGCATGCTCTTCGCATTAAATAGGTGTTAGATTTGAGAACAAAAATATATTTTATTAAGTGATCGAAAGTAAAGTGCAACATGAAAGTGCAAAACTATTATTAACTCACAGCGAGGTTAATAATCAGCAGATTATTTGCATGTGACAATTAGTTCGAAAGTTTCCTCGGAAAAGAGCAGAAGCACAAAATGATTTCTAAGGATTAAATTCAGAACTCATAGTTGCATGGTGCAAGACCTAAGTTCATCTATTACTTTCCAAGACATCCTGGGTCTAATTCTCAAAACATTCACGGTAAAACAGAAAACTAATTCTAAACATCACTACCATTTCGGCAACACTGACGAACTTAAAAGGTTAGGACTTGTATGAAGAAATCAAACATTTCTTCGCTTTTTGGGGTCATTTTTCATTCCATTCACAAAATTATAAGGTTAAAAACACAGTAAGTGGAAAAACTGCTGCACTATTAATGTATACATATTTTTTTAACTTCAAGTAAATCAATCCCTTTCTTATTAACTCATGACTTTTACCTAACGTCTTGATAATACAAACATGCCCCTATTCATGTTAGTTTTCTACTTTCTTTTCTGCTGACAATAGATTTACTAAACTGGAAAGCAAACAGCATGCGAACATGCGCTTCAGAGCATTCGTCAGGGGCAGACGCCATCGAAGAAGTTCAATGGGAAGTGATAGCCAAAGCAGAAAATTTCAATATTTTATAATAATTGATAAGGAGACCAATCTACATTTATAGACACTCCAGATGTAGATTTGCCATTAAAGGAAGACTTAGGTAAAAAGTCTTGATCCTCAGGGGTCTAAAACAATCCCATCAAGGCTGGCATTGCTGATAAAAGGCTTTAAGATCGTTGTTTGCTAATTTGTATGCCAAATTAAGAGTTGGAATATAGAAAACGGCATCAGCTCTAAATCTGCATTCAAGCAAATCGATGTAGCGACGGAGCAAAATGTCATTACAAAAAAAATTAGTTTTCCTAACCAACATTCACAATATGATCGATCAGATTGCGATCAACGCAAGACATAGTTCCAGTATTCTCGATGTCTGAATGTTTCGAACAGACATGGAGAATATGCCACATGTCAGAACCCCAAAAATTTGACACAAATATCATTCCAAAATACCGAAAACACCGAAATCTTTTTCAGACATCTTATACTGTCAACGTAAGGCGCAGGAGACAGATTCTTACATTGCCAACAACCCAATGAAGATGTTGTTTCTGATGTGCTTGGTTTCATCTTACCACCGTCAAATAAACCTCCGACTCGATCATTGCTATTAGGTTTCTACATAAATGATGGCCAGTAGCTATATCAAAACGTAAACTGAACTTGTGACGGAAACGAATACCGAATGCAATCAAGAAATAAGAACAAGAACACCCTGGGAAATTACTTTTAATAGCAAGAATTCATTTATAGTATAAAGCATCCAACTCGTCTATTGAATTTGGTTGGATGAAAGGATGGCCTATGACAACTGATCGGGAGAGTCTCTTAGTTGCGTAAACTATAGGTAAATCAGAAGAAGGAGCGATAAAAATAAGTTTGCAGGTAAATAAGCCTTCAATAAGAAAAGATACCCGACACCTTTGGCCAGCACATTGTCACTGGAAACTATAGCTTTTAGATAGTAAAAGATTTTGTCTAATTACACCCGTTAATTCAAGCACGGACACAACCGCAACTTACAAGGAATTCATCAGTATCTATCATTCAATCCTCTTGATCATATTGAAATGAGTAAATGCATTGACTGGTTAGTCTGCATAGTTGAATTGACCTTGGCAGAAGAGAATTTATAAGAAGTCACTTATGCTGCAAAGGGAGCATATGAACATCACAAGGAGACTTAGTGAAGAGACACTTCTGCCACAACTAGAAGCGACAAAGGCCATTAAATCAAGAGAACTGTTGAATGAGACTTGACCCTCCCCATAAAAAAAGAACATTGTCACAGAGAGCCCGAATCATTTCCAAATGCAATTAATTAAGTAATCAAAATAATTTTATTATTTTATTTTTTCAAAAACAATTTAAAAACATTTTGCCAAAATAATAAATTGAAAACAAGAATTTGTATTTTAAGCTTTCACAAACCGCATTAATTATTTAGTTTAACAAACTTACGTCTGAATGCTGCAGCAGGTAAGTCCGAAAATAACGGCAATCAACACGAAACGTGTTTGCTTGTCACATAAATCCATTGTCAATTTATAGTTGATAATGAACTTTTTTACCACAAAAATACAATTTACAGGTGAATTTATGAATTTATTTTTAATATTATTTTTTTCTTATAACTTTAATACACTTGTCACTAATTTCAGAGATAAAGTCTGCCAAAAAAAAAACAATGTAACAATAAAGGCAACGGAACGCTATTCAAAAGTAGCGACAACTTTTACTTTTAATTTTTTTTTATTTTTTGTTTGTTTACTCTCGTTTATTTTGGGTTTTTAGGTTATCGCACATTTCATTTATTTAGTTAACAAATGCTGTATAATTTTTTATTTTTTTTGTATCTTTTAAATATTCCGATCTCACGTTCTGCGCACGATCAGTCGTCTCGCAGCACAGAAGAGTTCTAAGCTGGTGGCAGTGCTTTTATATCCTCGGTGACCAAGGCGCCCTAACCACTTAACAACAGTCACAGCACTCAATCAACAGTTTAGATATGAGTACAGGTATTCAACTGCAAAACAAAAAAGCCCGAATTGGAATTTGAATTTGAATGTGACTCAAAATCGGAAACACTCGCTCTCTGCTCTGTCCTACGTGGATACTCGTACAAGTATTGTTGATAAAGACAAGATCGCTAAAGTTGTCTGATCGGAGCCCCCCTACTTTCGAATTTGACGATTACTCCCACCACTCTTAGTATCGCAGATTTTTTCTGAAGGGTAATAACACCTGTTCTCAAGATTGGTGTTCGTTCTATTTCAACAAGTTTCGCCTGGTCTCTCGAGATAATGCTTATGTACGACCGTGTACTCGATGTCATACAATCGTTTGTACTCGTATCTTTTCTGTCGAGATACTCGTATCTTACCTACCTATATTGTAGGTATATGGTATTTACAACTTTGTTAATTGGAATTTTCCAAGTTTGCTGTTGTTGTTATCGTTATTCGCATATGGAACAGTCTATGACGACACAATATCTGCGTAACTAATGTAATAGATCGCCGCCGGAATATCCCAAGAAATCAAAAAGTCCGAATAAGACAAGATGAGAGTTGGTTGCAATCATATAACAATCACTTTGATATCGTCATTTTTGGAAGCATGATTTACTTTTAACTTTTATTTGATTGCTTCTGCAATGTCTCGATTGTTAACTGTCGGCTTGAGGATAAGAGAAATGATTGTTAAGTTTTGATTTTGATTTAATACGGATTCATAAAAATCTAAAATATTTACAAAGAAAAATAATTTTTAGGTCTAAGCACTTAGATGTTAATCTCTATGAAGGTGACTGTCAATCGAGGTAGTAAAAAAAATTTGTATTCTATTGCACTTTGATTTTGCTTCCGGCTGTTCCGACTTCTCGAGTTGTTTTCTGGTGAAAGGTTGACAAGTGCTCAGTTCTCGAATTAATTGGAAATGAGTTGGGTATACTCGTTGTCATGTATATCGAAATGTTCCTTCACAAAGAAGATTTACCAACAAACAAATTTTTTGAAACAATCTAAAACCATTTGTTTGTTTTTTTTCATTATTTCTGTTGAGACAAGGTCTGGCATTTTTTTGAGAGAAGAAGATGCTTGGTAAATAAATAAGGCTTTAATCCAGAATGGAATGGGGTCTCAATCAAGCATCCTACTCAAGTGCATCATCTTTAATAAGAAGCCTTTGTCTGCTTCTGGCCGTGTATTGTGTGGGGCTGAGAGGTGTCAACCCGGCGATACTGAGTTATTGTTCTAACTATGTCCACACATCAATCGTGCTTATTTTACCTCCAAGTGATAACCATCGGTTACTGGTCCATGTCCATTCGGACTCGACTTGCCAAATTTATAAGGGCGAGTACTGATCAGCAGATCAAGACACTTGCATCTAAACAACTAGTGCGTTCAAATATTACCGCCATCCAAGAAATGCGGTGAAATGGGCCGGAACAATCCCCTAGCTATGGCATGAAGATTGCGCTTCCCGATTTCATTGCAAGGCTAGGAAAAAAGAACACATTTTGTAGCACTGCCGGAGGGTATAATCTGCACGATACCAGCTCCTTTAACAGATTCAACCTAATCAACTTTGCGGTGGGGCGAAACATTGCCGTAGCCAGCACGCGGATCCCACAACTTGATATACTCAAGGGGATTTGGAGAACTTCTTCAACCGTCAACTAGGATGACTACATTCTGATCGACGCAAGGGTCTCCCCCAGTATTTTGGATGTCAGAACGTTTCGAGAAACATCGATTCGGACCATTATCTTGTTGTAGCCAAGATGCGGTTGCGGATATCCCGAACATCGCAAAGACAAGCTAATACTGTGAGAAAGTTTGTACGTTAAACGGCTACAATCGCAAAAGATCACCAAATCCTTTTCCGATCGAGTCCCTCTAAATCACTTAGGAGTTCCTCCGTCGACAGCATTAACTATCAAAGACTAGTGGCAACACTGCCAAAAAGCCATCAGGGATGCCCCCTCTGTAGTGTTTTATTCGCCTACTACAACTAAACCCCTGCTTTAACAACGTGTGCCGGCAAGCATATGCAACTTAGTAAGATACATATAAAGCGGCGGTGCATAGAAAGCCTTGAGCTGCTTACGAGCTTTACGAGTAGACGAAGAGAAACGAACCCAGGCTTCGCAGTAGAAAAAGCGAAAGTAAGTGAAGTGAAGCTTAAGTCCAACAAAACTGCTGAAGCGGACGGCCTGCTGAACTCTTGAATATGGAAGGCGATGACTTGGTAAGGAGCATACACATACATATGTGAAATAAGGTCGCACGAAAGTATACCCGGCGAACGGAACCTCGGCATTGAATGTCCAATCTTTGAGAAAGGGGTTCCTTTAACCATCACAAACTTAAGAGGCATTAGCATTCTTATCGTGTCTGTTGTATTGTGTGAACGCCTGAAGCCTCGATTTTATGGCCGAATATGACAGTATATATTGAGATGAGCAATATAGAGCAATGTCTGGATTTGGCTTGAGTACCAAACTCAACCGTCTTTGCAGGATGACAATGGTGAATACACGCTACTCTATCAAGCTCGCTACAGATCTAACGTAAACCTTTGATGTCAAACACTGATTTGGGCAATGCGGTGGGCTGTCATTCGATTTCTTTAACATCATTCTTGATGAACAACACAAGAGGCACAGTCTATCACAAGTTTATTCAACTGACATTGACATTAATGTCCCTTATAGCAAACATTGTGGTACAGTAGTCCGACGTGCGTAGAGAGCAGAGCACTTCAATAATATGCTAATCAGGATGATAAATTTAAAACAAGTTCAGAATGTCAGAGCCACTATCATATTCCCAGAATTGTGAATACAATTGTAACAAAGTAAAAAGTGCAAATAATGTTACTATGGCACAAAGCCAGGAGGAGTAGTATGCCGCGGACTACTTTGAAAGTGTTGTTGTCTGTTTTTTAGTGTTAAAACACAAAAGAAGCTAATTGATAAAGAGTTTCGCGTTGACAGCTGCACTTGTAAGCAGAGATTGGCAGTTTAACACCTGTTTTGCTAGACCCCAACTAATGCTCCTGGGGTACGAATTGTTTCTACCAACTACTTTGGATTCGTAAGATCCATTTTTTGCTACTGCATCCAAAGATTTCCATAGTGCAACGCATAGCGGTTTTAATCTCATAGAGTGAGGAAGAAACAATCCAACTGATCTACTCATCTAGATTATTAGCATTATTCACCTCGTTAACCACATATAAAATATCAAAGTCGTCTGTTCCTATTAGTCACTTTGGACTCATACAAGAAACTTCAAAGAGAAGATCTGTCTGCGATTTTACAACTGGTTCTAGCACCTCAAAATACTGCCATAGATACACTTCAGACTGACCCTCGTGGCGCATTACTCTGTCAACATTGTCCATTGACTTCTGATATGAGTATTTCACAAAAAAAAGTAAAAGTTGACTACACTCATAGAAACTGCTCGGAATCTCAGACCAAACCGGATAGACTTCCAGGTAGTTGGTACTCTAATTAGCTCGTCATATAAACCTCAAAATTTACATTGGCTTCTTAAACGAGATTACTCATGTTAAACATGATGCTTTTAACTTGACCATCGGAGTGAAACCCACAATGGGACTTCCCAAGTCCCGTAGTTTCAATCAAAAAGTTAAAATAAACAATGCCAATATCCACATCCCGTGATTTGAAGGGAACCAGTTATTGAGAGCAGTTTTTCTAAAAATATCTGAATGCCTAAGTAAAGTGTATAATCAAAATCAATTCCAGATACTGACTCACGGTATGAATGTAGGTATTTTCCATTAGTGGCATGGTAGTCTCAGTATTTAAAGGCAAAAGGAAACCCCAAGGAATACTGAAATTACGATATGGATTCATCATCGGCAAATTTTACATGGGCAATGATAATACTTCCTCTAATAATGAGGTCTTCAAGTGTATTTCGATGGGTTCCCCTGGATGTAGGATATTATATAGGGTGAGTTTTTTAACTTGAGACATCCAAATTACTCGAAAAATACGTGATATCGCAAAAAATGTTTCAGACAAAAGTCACAAGGTTCGGAAGGGGGCATAAGATGGTGACCACGAGTTTGACCTTGAGACCCATTTTCAAGGTCAAAAGAAGGTCACTTTTGATTTTTTTAATGGGAACCCCTATTTTTTTTTGACAGATTCGTAATCTGCGTGAAAACTTACAATTCTTTTACATGAAACACTTTTTTCAAAAATGCGTTCTTTTCCCGTCAGAGGGCGCCATAAAACTTAAGACATCAGAATTACTCGAAAAGTACGAAATATCGCGAAAAATGTTTCAGACAAAAGTCACAAGGTTCTGAAGGGGACATAAGACGGTGACCACGAGTTTGATCTTGAGACCAATTTTCAAGGTCAAACGAGGGTCACTTTTGATTTTTCAAATGATAATTCCTGATTTTCATTGCTCAGTCGTATTGCTCGTAGGCTTGTCATTTGTTTTTACATACTGCGTTAAGCATAACCCAGAAACAACGACGTGGACGTAGCAGTATTTTAGTTCCTTCAGGGTGATTAATTAGAGTGGGTCCCCTTGCCTCCCACTATTGAATCATTGAATTCTTCCCATTTCGACGTTTATTTCCCGAGACTATTTCAACAAATGCTCGAAAATGTGACCATTCACTTTAATACACTTGTCTATCCGCGCTCTAAATGAACCAACAGAACTGAGAAATATTTCTGGCGTAATCTTCCGGCAAGTTTCAGTTATTCGTCTTTTCTTTCCTCACGTGTTGTTGGCTTTTTTCTGTTAACCTCACTTTTTAAGTAGCCCCACAAGAAGAAATCAAGTGAGGTAAGATCAGGTGATCTAGCAGGCCATTGCCTCGGACCTCCTCGTCCGATCCATCGTTGATAATAAACATTGTTTAATACGCCCCGGGCTACTTGGGAATAATGGGCGGGACAACCATCATGTTGAAACCACATTGTTTGTCGCAACTCCAATGACAGTTCTTCTAGTAATACTGGAAGATGGTCCCGCAAGAAGTTTGCATACTTTTCGCCTTTCAAGTTGCCTTCAATAAAATATGGACCTATTAATTTATCCCCAATAATTCCCGCCGAAACATTAACATTCCAAGGGTGCTGGCGTTCAACTTATCGCAACCAAAAAGGGTTTTCGGTAGCCCAGTAATGCATATTATGTCGATTGACCGTACCGTGATTGGTGAAAGTCGACTCATCAGAGAATGACACCTTGGCGAAGAAAAGGGGGTCTCATTCAATTTGCTGAAGTGCCCATTGACAAAAGGAAACCCGGTTGCGAAAATCTTCACTAGAAAGTTCTTGATGCATTGAAACATGATAAGGATGGTATTTATGCCGATGTAATATCTTACAGACAATCGTTTGAGAAATTCCTGATTCACGACTTATTTGGCGAGTGCTAATGTGAGGATCGCGTGCAACGGCAGCTAACACTGCTATTTCATTGTCCTCAACAGCCACCCTATCTGACTGATTCATTTTCTTTGGTTGCACACTTCCTTCACCAGTGAATTGTTGGATGACCCGATAAAAGGAAGCGCGCGATCGTATCTGGTCTGGGAAACGTTGGACGTAAAGAGAAACAGCACCATCGATGTTCCTTCCACTTTCTCCATAAATAAATATCATTTCAATTTTCCCTTGAATTGAAATAGCCTGCATTATTAATCTGGAAAACGTTATTAATAATAATAAGTTCCTCACTCTCACGAACTTCTAACACCCTTACAACGTTGGAAACCGATTAATGATTTAGGCGTGCCAGTGCAGTGGTATCTAGCACTGAATGAATAAGACTTTTGAGACAAAGTCGTGTGCCCCATTGAGGAATACGACTGAGCAATGACCTTCGTTTGACCTTGAAAATGGAGCTCAAAGTCAAACTCGTTGTCACCATCTTATGTCCCCTTCAGAACCTTGTGACTTTTGTCTGAAACATTTTTCGCGATATCGCGTATTTTTCGAATAATTTGGATGTCTCAAGTTAAAAAACTCACCCTGTATATGGTACGAGTATATTTAATAAGATGGTGCAGACTTCACAGGACAATGACAGATAATGTGGCGCCACTTAAGCAATTTTTCGAAAATGAAGCTTCGGTTGCAAGCAACCTAGTCATTATAGTATTTTTTAATCAATGTACAAAATCAGTAATGGGCTTACGCACACATGATGTGCAAAGACATTCTGAAGAACATCAGGCTTGGTAACCAGATCCTTCCGACTCATAACTAAAAAGTCACGAAACTGGTGCCCTTATAGATGTGCGTCAATGATCAATTAACCTCTAGACCAAACCAAAACCATTCGGTCCACTTTGGAGTCAATAACGTTAAGGGTTTTTAAAACCAAAGAGCTGGATGCTGGTAAGCAATCTCCTTCTCCTTGAACTAAAACCGTAAACTCAGCCTCTGATTTTAGAGCGTCAATATCGTTTCACGAAATGGATAGTAATGACCGTGAGATCTCGACCTACCATAAAATACTATGTCGAAAGTGGTCTTTGTTTTACGATCAGATGATTAAGATGAGATGGGCCCGGCTCATTCTCAGAATCGAGGGACTTTAATTACACCGTGGTGAAAGTATCTCTGGTAGATTGCAGCAAATTCGACATCAGACGGCTACAATCGCAAGAGATCACTAAGTCCTTTTCCGATCGAGTGTCTCTTAATGTCTTAAGAGGTGTAATACCGCCAATATCAAGCATCGAAGACTATTGGAAACACTGCCAAAACGCCATCAGAGATGGCACATCTGATGTGCAGGGTTTCACTCGTCCACCACAACGAAACCCCTGGTTCGATTATGAATGCCGGCAAGCAAGACGCATATAAAACTGCGCTGCATAGAAGGACCAGAGCTGCTCACGAGCTTTATGAGCAGAAGAGGAGAGACGAACACCGGCTTCTCAGGAAGAAGAAGAAAGAGCATGAGAAGCGCACCGTCGAAGAAATTGAGAGATGCTCCTCCAGGAATGAGGTTCGGAAGTTTTACCAAAAGGTAAAAATAGCATGCCACGGAAACAAAGCCCGAACCGAAGTCTGTAGAGATGAACAACGGAACATCGTAGTAGAATCGCAGTTGATGCTGAGGTTTTGAAAAGACCATTTCTTCAGACTGTATAACGGCGATGACGAACCAGATACCGCTGTCAGGCAGAATCAGCCTGGATGATGATGACCAACAATTCCGTTCACCCGACCTGGACGAAGTGAAGAAAGCTATACCTTAGCAGGCGATTACTTGGTAAGGAGCATACACCAACTCATCTGTAAAATATGGTCGGGCAAAAGTATGCCCGATAAACGATGAATGGAACCTCAGCATTATTTGTCCGATTCTCAAGAAAGGAGACCATCTGAACTTTGCCAACTACAGAGGCATAAGTCTCCTAAACATCGCATACAACATCTTATCTGCCGTATTGTATGAACACCTGAAGCCTCTCGTCAACAACCTGATAGGTCCATATCAGTGTGGCTTCAGGCCAGGAAGGTTAGGTAAAGTTAAACAGGTTGTGCCATAAGACAAAACACTAGGCACCAAAACGGGCCCATCGCGATCCCCTGTTGGTCTTGTTGAAATCAACTCCAATTGGCAAAAACATAAACAGTCTCCCTATTAATTTCTCTAAAAAGCCAAGAAGGCCTTTGAAATCCGTGCCGTCTTATTCCTCTAAGTTTTCAAAGAAATGTTTTCCTAAGAATTGCCTATATTCCATATTCATATATATTCATATAATATATATTTCCATATTCACACTACGGCAGATCTTGGAGAAGACCCATGAGCTTCAGATCGATACATACCACATATTCATCGATCTTAAGGCCGCGAATGACAGCATCTAGAGAAACGAGCTATACAAAGCAATGTCTAGTTTCGACATCCCTGCCAAACTCGTCCGTCTGTGCAGGTTGACGATGGAGAATGCACACTGCTCCATCAAGGTCGGTAAGGATCTCACCGAGACCTTTGATGTCCAGAAAGGATTTAGACAAGGCGATGCGCCGTCATGCGATTTTTCAACATCGAACTTGAAAGAATAGTGCAAAACTCACGAGAAAACACAAAAGACACTTTCTTTCAAAAGTCCGTCAAACTACTCGCATACGTCGACGATATTGACATAATCGGGGGAAAGCAGCGTGATGTCAGTGGCGCTTTCACGAGTATTGAGACGGAAGCGGCAAAAATGGGTTTATCGGTCAATGAGGGCAAGACAAAGTATATGCTGTCAAGCAAAAAGGACAACCAGCACTGACGTCTTGGGCAGAAAGTCACCCTCGACAGATGTAACTTTGAGGTAGTGAAGGACTTTGTCTACCTAGGCTCCGATATCAAAAAAGACAACGACACCAGCGCTGACATCAAACGAACAATAACTCTTGCCAACCGCTGCTTTTTTGGGCTAAGAAGGCAATTGACTAGTAAAACCCTCTCTCGGACCATAAAAGTCCACTTTATAAGACCTTAATAATCCCGGTCCTGCTCTATGGCGCAGAGGCATGGACATTATCAAAAATGGATGAGGGTGTTCTTGGTTGCTTCGAGAGAAAAATTCTTCGCCCGATCTTCGGTCCCGTCTGCATTGACGGTGAATGGAGGAGGAGATACAACAATGAACTCTTCGGACTGTACAGCGACATCGACATAACCAGAAGAGTGAAGCTCCAAAGACTGAGATGGCTGTGTCATGTAGAGTATGGACACCAATGCTCCAGTCCGAAAAATCTTCGAACCCGCTCCCGAGCGACACCGCAGTAGAGGAAGGCCAAGACTCAGGTGACACACTCAAGTGGAAGGGGACCTCAGCCAACTTAGCGTGCGAAACTGGAGGCAGCTACCCAGGGATCGAGATGGCTGGAGAAGCTTGTTGACTAAGGCCCAGGTCCACCCCGGACTGCAGCGCCACTAAAAGTAAGTAAGTAAGATTATCCTCCAACAATAAACGAAAGTCCTCGCCCGCGAAAACATAGAAGACATCATTTCATTAAGGAACAGTGAATTTTTGAAGCCGTGATTAGTAGACTTGGGGCGCCTGAAACGTTATGCTCTAAACAATGGTAGGAGGCTACACTTCGTTTGAAGCTCAAATCGTTCCCAAAAGTAGGAAAATCACAGATCCATATTACTGCGGGCCAAAAGGCCTAAGTGGATTGGGTCTCCAACTGCCTCTCATACCTAATCTAGTTCTAGTTGTGCTTTTGCCTTGAAAATAAGCCAAAAAAGAAATTGAGTCATCTTTAGTGATGGCTCAAAACCGTTCTATTATGTGGGGTTGGTGTCTTTCGATATGACGGCAATGTTAGAGTTCACACTTCATTAGGAAAACTGGGGCATGTCTCCTAAGTCTAGGTATGCACAATACTGATGACAATGAACACCATTGTGACTAAGCTGCGCTAAATGATTTGTTAAGAAAGACTTGCCAGAACCTAAACCCAATTCGGGACTATATCGCTCTTATTTCTTCAACATTGCAGGCAGATTTAACAATTTCTTTCCGACGTTTCTTGTGGAAAGGTTGTAATCGATGTTGTGATGCCATAAAATGCACAAATCTCTTGCATAGCAACTCTGTGCTATGCAATAGTGATTCAACATCTTGCCACGCTTGCTGTGAGAGTGATGACGACGGCACAGGGTAGTGACATTATAGGTATCGTTCTGTGAAAAACTAGAAAATTTTGCTTACAAAAACATGCAAGTAGTAAAATAAAGAAATTCTTTGACTGAGTGTACTGATCTGAATCGTTGATCTCTTAACAGTGTAAACACGAAGCAATTCTGATATAATAACCATATGGGACAATGTAGCCTTCTCTGTTCATTAACTTGGATTGAGGGCTTATGGAGGCCTTTAAGGTTAAGAAAAACTCATATCACCTGCTCTGCTCTGCAAATGATTTGCTTGCTTTGAAATTTATACACCTCAAACAATGATTGACCGACAGATGACAAGTGTATTGATGTACTCGCACAGATCGGCAATTGTGCCCAATAGCGAATTTCACCCAAAATGAGGAACAACTCATAGTCAAAACGATATCAAATCCCTTCTCTTTGAATGCCGGTTTCCCTCTAAAATCTCTCGAAAGTTTCAAATCTCCACATCTAATTCGAGTTCCAGCAGCGACGCTGTTCACCTGGCCAAATCCCGCCAGATGGCTTCGTTCGTCATTCACTGGAAATCACATAATCCCCGTAACGTACTCGTACCATGAAGCCACAGTTGTATTCGTTAACGCTCTCTTTTGTTTTAAGATCAAAGTCAAGGCCATTACGGTCATTTCATTGACGTCTTTGTGTTGGGGTTTTGTGGCAAAGGGATATTTCAATAAAAAATAAATAGTGCGCATTATTCAGATTTAATTCAGCATATTAATAGTTTCGTTTACGACTTGTGTTGACAGGTTTGTGCTGCTTTTTTAAGACATACGAGTGGTTGTTGTTATCGATCGGCAAATCCAAGAATTCCGGATGTTAGACGAACGTTCTAGGTATGTCAGGGTTTGCGGCAATTCTCATGGTGCAAGGTTACGAAATACTCGTAGTTATGTAGTAGACAGTCGTTGAGGTTATTGTTGTCACGTTTGCACTAGTTACCTTCAAAGACGGACAAGTTCGATAATTCAAATTGATTCACATTAAATCGGTCAGTCTGGCGGTCCGTCTGTGTGCTTGATCTTCGTGAACGTTATCGTTGCAACTGCGATTGAACGATAAGGGTTCTTGCGGTGTGACGTGATGTTATTTGTAGTATGATCGTGATCTGAAAGTATTGTGAGATAATGAGCTGCTAGAGCCCTTCATATTAAACATTGGCGTTTGACGACAACAGATTTTGTAGCTTTGATGTGATGTAACATCGACGTGCATTGTCAATATTATAGGTAATAAAATTACATAAGTATTACTGGAAAAGAAAAGAGAGATTCAATCCCGGAAACCATTTTCCTTAAAACGTATAAGTGAGATGGGAGGGCTTGAGATTAGGTAAGCTTACAGCGATCCTCGTTGCTCGTTGCTGGGAGAGCTTAAGAGTGTGATGCCCTTGCTACTCCTCCAAATCATCAAGGTCGGTGATCTACATCGAATATGCCGATCTACGAACTTAAAATGGACTGATTCTGATGGATTGCATAGCAGATCAGTTGCAAGGGATGTGCGTCAGAAATTTTCATTTCTTTTCGTCCCTGTAGCTCTTTCAAAAACGATTAACCAAAAAACAGGTTGAGGTTCGATGGAACTCTCCTCTGAGCGTTGCCTTCCAATCTTAGTTCGCGTCATCATGCGGTGCTTTGAAAACCAAACATGCTACGCTCCAGCAGCAGCACATGCAGAGCTTCCTTACCAGGAGATCCCTCTAATTTAACAGCGATTTCATAAACACAGTGAATCAGCTGAAAGAAGAAAATGAAATGCTCGGATTAAAGGTCAACAACCTCTAGATCAAGCTAAAAGGGAGGGGACAACGCCGACGTATGGTTGTGCTCGTTTAAATATTTGTGGTTAAGAAACTTTCCAGTCTTTAGCGTTGTTTTGAAAATGAAGAGATTGTGGTTGTAAGATCATTGGATAATTGAAATTCAACATCAAATTAATATCTTTTGTTAGAAATTTTATTTAAAAGTTCAGATCTTTTGAACGGCAACCTTACGATTAATTCCATAAATCAATATTTATTTGCGCATAAATCTTTTTTATGTTATTGGTTAAAGTATAAGAAGATAAGAAGTCTGAGGCAAAATTTTGATTAGTTGGTTAGCAATTTTGAAGTCTATGAGGCCCAGGTTGTAACATAAGTATTGCGCAATTTTTGAATGTACGTTTAGTTTTAATTAATTTGCACCAGATGCAAAATTTACTCGTCAAGGTAAACTTATTCAAGTTCTCAATGACGTCAAATACCCCTAGAGTCCCTTGGGAGTTGTAGCGTGATGTCCATTCTTTCTATTAAGAAAGCTTTGCAGCCTTCAAAATAAGGAGAATAAGGTTGATGAACAATTTTTTCCCAACCGAATTCCTGTAACTGTATGCAGGTATTCGTAGCTGTATAAGGGTGATCATTATCCTGGTGAAAAAGAACACCGTTTCACCTTACCACACCTGGCCGTTTCAGCTCCAGTACCGATCTTCATAGCTGTTAATTTTTGACTTCTGTCATGATAGTCTGATTACGAGGCAACAGCTTAAAATGAATCATTATCACCACACCACACAGCTTGCGAAATCAATCTCTGAGATACTATGGTAGTCTGTCTTTTGGACAAATCCATTGGTAGCGACGTTTATTGTTATTGTAAATAACCCACTTTACATGTCCGGTAACTATCCGGTTCAAAAATGACTTTGTCGCGTCACAATAGAAGCGCAGTCCAAGCTTCGATTCTTTGCTGCAGATTATTTTGCGAGGGATGGTGTTATACCGATTTTCTCAACAATCAATGGATGTCAATGGATGGTCATGTGGTTTACGGTGAGTTCACTCACCATAATAGTGGGATTGCTTTTGACGATCGACTTTGAGAACTGATCGCTTAGATCTTTTGGATAACCCAATCCAGGGTTGTCCTTTAGGTCGAAATTGCAGTTTCTAAATATTACAAGCCCACGACAATACTTGGACCAGCTGGAACCATCCTATTCATACACATTTTTGATTTCATTTGTGGCTTTACTTCTTTACTTTATGCTGAATATACTCCTTCGTTGCATCCGTTTCAAAATTCAGTTAAAAATACCTTCAATCCTTTTAACACAACGAAACTTGTAGACTGAATGAACAATGTACTGCAAATCCTAATCTCAAAAACGTTTTTAGCACTAAATCGGTTTTGTGCATTTTATGGCAGTTGAGAAATAACCCACAAAAAACGCGAAATATTTCTTACTATATGTCACAACCTCATGTAGGAGTGTGCCAGAAATAATTTTTGTATCCTCCGACACTTGAATTTATTCTTGCGAGACCAGCGATTACATGTTGCCTTATTATAATTTTGTGGCTAATGTACTGACTCGTGTGCTACAGATGGTGTAGGAGCCACTGTAGCAATGAAGATATTAAGAGGAGGAGAAGAAAAAAATTGTAGCCGGATATAAGACTCTGTCTCCGAGACTTTACTGCATCCGTAAGGACCACTGGTCCAGCAGAAGGATTCTCTGAATGCACTTATTAACGGGTTTATGCCAGCGCTTGATCCAATCCTCAAATATTTTTTATATTCGGTTTTCGGTATGTCCATCAGAGCTTCCTGTGATTTTTCCATTACTTCCTCTCGGCTGCTGAAACGCGTTCCCCGTAGTGGTTTCTTAACTCGATTGAAGAGAAACAAGTCACAGGGAGCCAAATCAGGTGAATTCGGTGGCTGTTGGATGGTATTTGTTGTATTTTTCGTCAAAAAATTACGAATAATGATGGCACTATGCGATGGTGCGTTATCATAGTGCAAATTTTGATCTCTTTCGGCGAATTGTTTCACGCAAACATCTAGTAACGCCCAAATAATACTCTTTGTTTACTATCTGGCCTTCTGGCAAAAATTCATGATGCACTAAACGGTTGTAATCCATGAAAACAGTGAGCATTCCTTTCTTTTTTAAAAAACGGCGTGGTTTTTTAGGTCTCGGCTCATTTGGTGAACGCCATTCCCTTGCCTGATGTCTGGATTGCGTGTCGTACTCATAAACCCACGTCTAGTCTCCAGTAATGATCCCTTTGATGAATGTGGGACCAGATTCAGCCTCGCAAATGATCTCTTTTGCGACGTCAACACGGTCTATTTTTTGCATGAAATTGGCACCTCTAATGGTTAATTTTCGGTTATTGACCAACATTTCTTTTACTTCATCAAAGTTTTTCGTCGGTCTGCAACTGCGTTCATAATCTTCGATTGACTCACGATCACTTTTGAACCGCCCGCCCGTGCCACTGGTAAACGACCGTTTTCTTTAGAGGATCATTGCCGAAACACTTTTCCAACATTTCCAAAGTTCGCGCAAAATTTAACACAAGTTCGTTGTTGCAAATTTAAATAAAAATTTCTAAAACTGTAAAAAATCGCCAACACACACAGAGATAGATGTACTCTTGGCCACGTAACTTTTGCAAATGTCAAGCTATGACGCTAAGATTTAGAGGGAATATCAACAACAGATGTACCAACTTAACAAAAAAAAACAGAAATCAAATCGGAACAATGGGAGCGCCACACGGTGGTTATTCCGGGATCAAGGTGGTACCTACACTCACCTTGGTGAGTGATTCGAAACTAGCCTCTTTGTGGATGTCTTCGTAGACTTACCTTCAAGATACATTTGGATAGAGAGATAACATCTAGAGTGTGGCGGATGTGAGTTTTCGTAATGCGTTCAAATGTCTTAAAAATAAAAGAGGTAAGGCTGATAAGTTTGAAGTCTTTTTAGAACTTATGCTCCCGCCGATCAACTTTTGGCATAAAAACAGACAGACAGGCAGCCTTGGAATATACCAAATAATTACCAACCGAAGGATTACTGGATCTACCAGGTCTTGTTATGGTCAAAAAACCATTAAAACCTGGGAACTTGTAGGGATGAAACCTGTTGATGCTCCAAGAGTTTCCCTTTCATTTATTTGTTGTGGCAAAAAAAATTTATATACATGGCATAGCTTTGTTCTGCTAAGCGGGTTGTGTTTATTTTAAAGCACTGCTCCGAATCTTGCGGCGTTTACTGCAAAGTATGAACACCAGCTCTTGAAGTAAATGTTTTCATTGCTTAGGAGTATATTTCCATATCAGATGGTGTCTTGGGAGCACTTTATTCGATGCTTTGAGAAACTGCGGAGATGTGAATTCAGGCAGCGCAGAAGAACTTTGGCCAGCACTGCCTGAAGAAGCTATTATCTCCCAGCTTGCGGCAAGTAGCTCCTCTCGGTCGAGGCGCCTAGGTGAATATTTTCTAATTTTTTGATATACAGTTGTTTGTCTTTTCTGTTCATTTTGTAAAGATCCTTTTCCTACAAGTACGACGGAGCTGTCACGCCAAGGTTAAATAAGTTTCGACAGACTGTTCCTGTACGAGGCATTAGCGGCGTTCACATTATACAGCAAATCATTCGACCGTGTATTTCGACTTCATCGGATCGACCAAAATAAACTAGGTCGTTCAATGTGAACGCTCTTACGACCGACGGTCAATCCGATCGGTAGCGTGGAAGTTCAACTTTTTTAACTTTTTCGCTTAGTCGGACGAGATGTTATTGTGTGTGAACACTTGTCGAACGACTTAGGAGTATTTTTCATTTTTGTCTATGATTTCAACGAGTGAGCATCGGCGCGGAAGAAAGAAAAGAAATTATGTCCGTTTCAGGTAAAAAGTGTTTTTTTTTCTCTTCATTCTCCAATTTTTTTTTTTTATTGCGCGCACACAAGGGATTATGTAACCTTAAAATGTTTGCACATAGCGCGGGCGAAGGAAATTTGGGGAGGGAGAAAAGAGAGGTACCGATGTACGTTGGTTTTAAATGTTTGAAGGTTGTAATGGCTAGGAAAGAAAGAGCTCGGCAGGGCATTCCATGAGCGAGTTGTTCGGCTTAGGAAAGTATCACGATATTTCAGGGTGCGGCCGAAAGTGGGCTTGAGGGTGTACTGATGAGCATTCATAGCGAGACGGGTGTTACGGTTGGAGGTTTGAAGAGGCGGAATGCTACTGGCAATTTCAGAGGAGCGCTGGTGGTGAAAATAGCGATAAAACAGGGTGAGACAGGAGACATTACGTCGGTGGTCGAGGGTATCAATCGACTGTGTAATATTAGCATCACCTATAAGCTTTATCGCACGGTTTTGAATCCTTTCCAGTAGGTGCAAAGATATCTTGGGGGCACCTGACCAGATGTGAGCATTGTACTCCAATTTTGGGCGAATGAAAGCCTTATATATTGAAGCCAGATCAGAGGGGGTGAAATATTTCTTACATCGCTTAAGGAAACCTAGACATTTCGCAGCATTTTTGGCGACTTCGAATATGTGGTCATTCCAACGTACTCGTATGTTGTCATTGGCACACATACCGAGAATGAAAAGTTTTTCGGTTTCAACGATGCAAATGCCATGCATGGATAATGGCTGGGTGTTTGAATTTCGCTTAAGCGACAGCAGACAGCATTGTGTTTTGGAAGCATTAAATTCCACTCTGTTGGTAGTTCCCCAATTGGTTATGCTGTTTATATCGGAATTAAATGAGCTTAACATACGCTGCCGTTCCCGTTCTACAGCCGAAGAGCAGGGACGTGGTTTCGGGAAAGAATATGAAAAGCAGAGAGTACTGTCGTCAGCAAAGGAGTAAATTGGATTAGAAGTAGCAGACAAGAGATCATTGATGAAAATTAAAAAGAGTGTCGGAGACAGAACACCAGCATTTATTTTGTGAATATCAGACTTAAAACCATCCAAGACAACTTAAATTGAACGTTCCGAAATGTAATTTCTAATCCATTGAAGAAGAGAGTCGTCGATCCCAAATGCATGCATTTTCGACAAAAGAGCCTGATGCCAAACTCCGTCAAATACCTTAGAAATATCAAGTGCAACTATCTTGCTTTCGCAAGATTGATGTTAACTTTGATTCCACTTTTCGGTGAGACATGCCATCAAATCACCAGTGGACCTGTTGCTACTGCAAAGTGTGCAGCAAGCAGATTGGCTTTGTCGAAAGACCTGACAGCTGGAATGTCATTGTAAATGAGCGTTAGGATGGAGGATGAGGCAGACTTTCTTATATTTTTGACGAACGTCCAAAATTTTTTTCCAACTTTTGCGACACTGTAGTACTTGTTGCTTCAATTTTTGGTCGTATACAAATTTCTCGCGCTTAAGAAAGGCGTTGCAGTCATTCCTGTCTCGTTTGAATTTTTTCCGTTTTTCCTCTGTGGGGTTGGTCTTATAGGACCGAAAAAACATTTCTCTCAACTTGACAACCTCCTTACAGCTCGAGTCGTACCACGCCTTTTCCTTTGGTCTGATACTCTTTATCCGGTGAGGGATAAAGGATCTCATTCCAAAGAGAATAGTGTCTGTGATCATATCAGCAGCGGCATCCACGTCGTTATCGAAGAAACATAACGACCAGTTAAAATTCCTAAAGAAGGTGTTAAGTCCGCTCCAATTGGCTTTTTCGGATTGCCATACTGTTCATTTAGGAATTTTTTTCTCTAACTATGTGGCCAATGTACGAGAATTTAGCTGATATGACACAATGGTCCAACGAGCCTAAAGGTGAGAGCACATGACTGGCGGTATGACTATCAACGTCTGGGACTCGCGTGGGCTCATTTACAAGCTGGATCAAGTTGTTTTCCGCAGCGGAGATCTCAACACACCGTCCTTCGGGTGTTGTCTGTTCAGAATGTCGAAGCCACACAGACGCCCGTAATAACGATTTCAGTATGAGGATACAGGGATACAATTCTTTGTATGGAGTCAGACAGCGCATCAAACTCGTTTAAGGTGGAATTGCTGTCTAGTTTGGGGCTTCTGTAAATAAAGCCGTAGTGGATAATTTGCTTACGGAGATGGAATTTTAACCACATGAAATTGAATTCCGGATTGGAACAAGGACTATATTGTGGTGGAGTTTGGTAAGCTACATCACTACGCACGTAGATGGCGAGGCCGCGGTGAGAATATATATCTATCGCCCTTCCATGTTCATGCTATGAAATTACAATCACGAATGAAGTCTGACACTAACGACCGTGTTGTACAATATGAACGCCGCTATTCCTTGGAACCCCTTAATTCTTCTTTGTATGGTCAGACCACTCTTTTAATCAGGTACCTCATCTGATGGCCAGGGGGGAGAAACACAATTTAACTATTAAGGAACCCTTTAGATTTGTCTTCATTCCATAACAATTCTTGTTCTTCTTAGGTGCCAGCAGGCCTAAGTGAAGGGTAGGGTACGAATTTTTGCCGGCTCACTGGCAACTTTAATGATTTGAGGTGTTGTAAGGCGATGATCAAGTTAACCAAAGAGGAAGTTTTAAACATGAGACAAAGACAACCTGCCTTTGATGACTTTGCTACTGCCACAAGAAGTGTTCTGAATATAAGCATCGAAGCATACGATAAGTCCTATCTTTTGAGAATCAAAAAATTCAAAGAGTTCGGCTACTGCCTTTGGTTATGGCGGTGCCCAGGAGGAAATATGCCGGATTTTCCAACTTCAGATGATGTGAAGTTCAAAAAAAATAAATTCTCAGCCCTTTGATATATTTCATCATCGCTGTAAATCCACTTTAACATCCGGAACCACAGAAGCAATTTTTCAACTCCTTTAATTTTTATATACATATAGATATTATGTGAAGCTTTGTATCAAAACCGGAATGCCTCATACATACGGATAATTGGTATGTTAAAGATAAACCTGAGTAATCACAACTGAATGAAGGCTGTAGAAGAGTGGAGGTTTTTTGCGATCGCAGCCATGCAAAAGTTTCATGCATAAACGAGTACGATACATATGTATCTCCTTAAACTGATATTCTGTTAGTGCGACGTCTGAGACATCCTTCTTTCGTTGCTCGGAATGCTTGTACAAAGATTTATTAAGTAAAATTGATGTGTAGACATACTATAGTTACAGCTGAACTCAAGACAATACCAAAATACCAACTAACAAGGAAGCCAATACCATCTAGTATATTTCCACCATAAGTCTTTGTCAAATCACTACTTCTTTGAGGTAAATGACCTCCGTAACTACCTCAAACCTGCGGCTGTTTATAATGAAGTTTTGCCCTGAAAAGCGGTCAAATTCATGGACTCGAATGGCACGTGATCGCAATTGACTTTTAAAAAATTCGTAACTGCGCAGATGTCTTTCAATTACGAGTATCGCGGAATTTCTTGTCTCTGCTCTGACTCACAAGCACTAAAATGTGAACGGGAAATATTTCACTTAAAAATAAAACAAAAGCGGTTACGAGTGTCATGCCAAACCCGAATTCAATAACTTGCCAAATCGTATGATGTTATGTCAGATACTCGTACAAATGAAAATATCTTAATTTTGTCGTTAATCCATATTCCTCACTAAATTTAGCACTCACCAAAAATAATTTATGCTCCACATTATATTGTTAAGAGATGCTCTTAAATGTTTTCAAATATGTATTATAAGAATCCAAGTCGACACCGTTTATTTAATTAATATATGCTGTTCTGAACTTATCATAAAAGGGGGTTTATTCTTTAGAGCAATGTGATCGTTTTCCGAATGGAAAATTTACAAAGAAACCCGAATTTGAAGCCAATTGTGAATGAATATGTAGTTGTTGAGGGCTACCCGTGGTGAATTCTGACCTTGATTTTTGCTGCTTTTAACACGCTTTGTATCGCCTGTGAGATTTGATTTCTAACTTTTTAACTTATTAATTCATTTTTACAACTTAAAATACCAAAGTTTCCGCCGTTTTTATCAAAAATTGGGCATATTGTGAAAGAACGATGTATTATGTTATATTGGAAGTATTGTCCATCCTTTTCCCATCTTTCTGACATCATACGGATACCACATCGGAAAACCCCTTGAGAGGCTATCCACGAATCGACCCAATTTTCGGTAACTTCATATGAATGGAGTGTTGCTCAGACAGGCTTTGTGCCATCGACCGGAACAAGTGATAATCGGAGAAGGCAATGTGTGGTGAATACGGCAGATGGGGTAGAACTTCCCAGTTGGGTGTTTCCAAAAAGATTTTGATCGGCGCGGCAGCATGCAGACGGGCATTATCATGCAGGTGAAAAATTTTGTTGTATCTGGATTAGTAGTGGGCGGATTTTACCTTGAAGGCTAGGCTCAATCTCATCAATTGTGCTCAGTTAAGAGCCCCAGTAATGGTTTCGTTCGGTTTGAGCAATTCAAAATACACCACACCAAGCTAATCACACCGAATTTCCAATTTGGACGTTTTACATCTGAACACTTCAACTATAACTTACTGGTGGAGCCATCTTTTGCCAAACGGCGGAAACTTATTGATACTCCTTATATTTCATTCATTATTCTTCTATTCTAGATAAAAAATACTTACGCCTAAGCTTATCTATCATTCTTACTCCTATACAGTAATACAACCGAAGTTACTTTGAAGTAGAAGGCTTCATAAAATCTAACAAAGTAGTCAAAAAATTCTAAGAAAACCTTTTTAGTAAAAACGTGACCTCTCATAACAAGTGATCATCATTCCAATAGGATTTTCGGTCACCTTTGTCACCAACATCATGCACACGCACCGCTGGTCTTAACTGAAGCCCGTAGGCATCCCTTGATATTGATGAAGGTATGTCTAGGTATGTCTAGGAGATATAATATATTATCCAAGTTACCTATCGTCCTAAGAGCGCGTGCCTCATCCGCACATAAGGACTAAAAAAGAAGAGCTCTTGGGTATTGACGACATATCCGTCGTGGTGAACCTACTTGTAATGAAAATCTATTTCTATTTCGCACCAACTCTTAAGCTTCAATACATATAGAGAAGAAGTAGGTATGCCTGATATGAGTGACTTTCGTTCGCTTGATGAGCACCGAAGATTATGTTATCGCCATTTCGTTATCCATTGCTTTTGCGACGTGTCTTCGAATCACTCTTATCATGAGGTTGTTTAAGCACTAGCCCATCGAATAGGGCTTTGATGGGAAATTTTGTTTTGTCCTGTGATTCTGTATAGACCGATAGAGGTCCTCATGTTTCTTAGTTCCAAGACCAATGCCACCCCGGATTTTCCAATGACGGCCACATCACGCCGGTTAACTCTGTTATCCCTAGAAGCATATCTGAATGGAGTTCCAGACAAGATTATGCCCGAAATTTGGAAATAAATTTAGAATTTCCAACCGTCGTAATGACCTTCAATTGTAATAGAATGACGCTGCAGAAGAGCACTGAAGACGAAAGTCTATGCAACTATAGTAAGAAAAAACTTCCGTTTTTAAAAAGAAACTTTAAATTTTATTTCTAACAGAAAAAGATATTTAACTAAATTTTTAGTTTGGAGCGCAATCAAGAGCACCAGCACTCAGTTCGAGAGTTGAAAAAGGAAGAAGTAAATTAAATGTCAAAAATTAGACATTTGGGGCGTTCAGTTATTCGGGGGAAAAGTTCAGAAACAGAAATTGTAAAGGCGCGTGATAATTTCGATTGGTCGCGCTCGCGTTAACAATTATTTTTGATATGCGATATGTGTTCTTACTTCTTAATGATTAATAAAGATCCACCACAAGACTACGATTTTTTGACCTAATCTGATTGTGATTTATAGCACATTAAAAAGTCACGACTTTACTTCAAGTGGCATTACTATATTTGACAGCGTATCATACTTATTTTATACATCAAAGCTTTATGTGTACCCATCCTGATCAGCTTATAGAAGATATTGCAGAAGCCAACCAGGAAGACACCGGTATACTGTTTTTGGGAGTTAGTTCCATTGTAGACGCAGGGGGATAAGTCGGGAGAGTTTGCAGCAACAATTCGTAACGTAATTTGTGCAATTAAGCCACGACGATTCAAGTAAGCTGGCTAGTTGTAGCGGTGAAATATCACTTTTTCTTTTGCCAAATGGGGATGTGTCTCCATCGTTTTCATATTAAATTATTCCAATAACTCACTACCACTGCATTCCATCGTATTGGTTTTCTTTAGAGAGTCCATGAAGATTATTCCTTTCGAACCATTGGCCTCCTTGAGAGCAGTTTCGAATGGTCGCTTAGTTTCTGGCGTGTAGTTTTAATACTTACGCTTTTATGTTTGATGACACTTTAAAAACTGCTTCAAAGTTCGCAGTCGTCTCTGTTTGTTGTCCACTGTGAGCGATCGTGGCTCTCATCGGAAGAGCAGCTTTCCATGCCTTTGTACCAGATTCATTCAATTTTAATTACCTGCTGAACTTCCCCAATGGTCCATTTCTCGCACTCGTCTCTCATTGAATATAAGATACACCAACTAAACGACGAATACACACCCGACCCAAATGATCTCCCTGCCATATTTCTTAAAGGATTTGCCTCCTCTATTTACCTTTCCCTTTCAATTCTATTTGGTCTATCACTTTCATAACCCCGATCCACAAAAAACGATCAAAGAATGATATAACCGACTATGGACCCATCGCTATACTCTCCCATATATCCAAACTCTTCGAAAGCTTTTTGTATGAAGCTCTCAGTTTCCAATGCAAATCACTTATCTCCCCCAGACAACATGGCTTCCTGAAGGGCCGGGCAACCACCACAAACATCGTTGAATTCGTATCCTTTGCCCTCTCAGCCTCAGAGAATGGTAATGAAGTCGATGTTATTGCAACCGATTTTAGTAAAGCCTTCGGGTTTTAAGCCATGCTGTTAAAATGGGTATCCTCTTAACTGTTTTCACAGCTTTCGTTTTAAGTCAGCCCATTCGGCTTCATTTTCAGCCACCTCTGGAGGTCCACAGGGCAGCCATTTAGGCCCTCTTCTTTTTATATTAACTATAAACGATCTCGATAGATCATCAAACACTCATTTGTCTCCCTTTACGCCCATGACTCCTTTCTTCTTCAACAAGACGTTGATAGTTTTTCGAATTGGCGCTTCAAAAATTGTTTAGAACTTTATATCGCCAAATACCAGTCCATCACCTTTTCACATAAGCTGCACCAATCTCCTCTCCACCTCTACATACTCAACAACCAACCTATCTCCTCCGTTCAATTCCTTCGCGACCTCGTCATTTTGTATGAAAGAGAAGAATTCACCAACCCATACATGACCAGGTCTCTCTGTATTACCTTTGTTCGCTCCCTCTTAGAGTACGCCAGTCAAGTATGGTCCCAAAATCATGGCGTTCATATCTCTAGAATCGAAAGCATCCAGTGCCTATTTGCTCTTCGAGGTATACCCTGGAACGATCCGTTTATTCTGCCCCTATTAACGACAGTTTATAGTATCGTGGTGGACACATCCACGGAATGAATTGACGTATTTGGTATCATCATTTTTGTCCTTTTCCTGCTGGCAAGACACATAAAAGCTTTGTTCAGTGAAGTTATTCGGATCGGAAAAGTATAAACTTTTCTGTTCAGTGAGAAAAATTTCTGACCGAATCTGTTCTACTTCGTGTTCAGTGAGGTTGTTCCAATCTGTTCGGAAAAAAGAATATTGCACCTACTCTCGAAGAAGAAAAGTGTCAAAATCAGCTGTGATTTTAAATTGTATTGTATGTTGGCGGTAATTTGCCAAATCAAGAGACATTTTTCGTGATTTGTTAATTATTTTTTGAAAAGATTATGATAAAAGGGACAATCTGTTCTTGGACAGTGTTCGCCAAACACTCGTCAGAATTTAGAAAGTATGAATGGATTAACTTTTGACAACTTTCATATGGGCTGTACTTTTCTGTTCTCATTTGTTTTGACGTTTTTCACAAACTAGTGCTGTTCTGTTCTAATTTCTCCTCACTGAACAAAGCTAAAAATTTAGAAGAAATATTTAAAAAAGAGATCTGACGGACACTTGAATTTTAGTGGTTCTAAAAATAGTTTTTTCTTTGCTTTTTCCTGGAATTTAAACTTAGTTTAATTTATATCTATAATTGTAGAGATGCAGCAGACTTTCTCTTCATTCACCGACTCCTTTCAGGTCACGTTGATTGCACGTCCCTTCTAAACTCCATCTTCCTTAATGCATTTTAAATCTCCAATCGTCCATCACAATACCATGCATTTTATTTTATTGTACTCATAATTTTTTTTTATATAACGTATGTTTTTTTTAAAAAAAAAAAACAATAACAACAGGAATATATGTATCTTGAATCAAACGCTTTTTTTTTTATATCATTATTTTTTTTTGATGAAACACATTTTGTCGGTCCCATCTTGGTCCCTTCTCTCGAGCATTTATGGCTCTATCTTACCAATAACGGTTTGAATATTAGCTATCAAGGACTACGTGGAAACGTTGGGTTTGCTTGTTCCCAAGCCTATTGAGCCAAAAGCAAACGTCGCATTAGACACATGGTGACACAGACACATTCCGCGAACTCCCGTCGGAAGCAATGGTCTCATGACGAGTGTAAGCTGGAATCTTTTTACAAAATTTTGCACATACGAGCAAAGACATATACCCAGTTGTTCGAACCAAGGAGGACTAAAAACAATTAATTTTTCTAAGAAAAAAAAATTAATTGTTATGGAAACGTAAAATGGTAAACGTCTTCATAAGTCGCTACTAGCTGTCAGAAAGGAAAAATTTCTGAAAGCTACCTTGCATTTATGTCATCTTTGACATCTGTAAAGTAAATACATTTCCATTTGTAACCATGGATAATTACACGCTAGAATTAAATGATTAAAGTAATTTAAACTTATTATAAAAATGGTCGATCTTCGAATGAATACACGTCGTAAAAATTGTGATTTTTTTTGTTGTAAAAAATCCTTTAAATGATTCAACCATCCAAAGATTAGATTGACTATAAAGTAGACGCTCTAGTGAGAACGTTGCTGCGTTACCACAAAGCGTCGGTGAAGAACAAAATCCAATTAACACAAGAATTAAAGCCAACAGCCCATAATCAACGCAGAATTTTCGTCAAGTGGTTGTTAGAACATGATGCTGGTTTTTTACATTTAATCGATTTGTCAACAAACAAAATTGTCGCATTTAGCAAGAAGAAAATCCAAAAATATTGTAATTTCAGAAAAATCATTAGCCGTAGATCCACAAAAATGTTCTGTTTGGTTTAGTTTTCGGACTGATGGCATCATTAGTCTATCTGCAAAGATGCAAATGATAAAGCTGCCACTGTCAATGGAGAGCACTATAGGCAATGATTGAAGATTTTTTGTGGTCTCAAATTAAAAAAATTGACACAGATGACCTTTATTTTAAACAGGATGCAGCTACGAATCGCACAACACTTGCAAACCTTAAGCTTTTGCCATCTAAGTTTCTAGGTTAATTAATTTCACATAATGGTGACATCAAATAGTCATCAAGATCATAACACCATTAGATTACTTTCTTTAGTTTTTTTTTTGTAAAATACGATCAATTGCACTCCGAGTTCGTTCTGATTACATTCCACTCGCAAGCGTAATCTTCCAATATTGAGTCGTCCCTCTGGGTTGGAATCAGCCATTCTTCGGCATTTGTCGTTGGTATTCATAACCTCTACTTGTCCTGGCCTTCCATGGCGACAAGTGTGCACTTTTCTGATCAGGTCACTGTAGAGCTCGTAGAGGTCGTCGTAAAATCTGATGTTCCAAACCCTTTCAACGTAAACGGGACTAGAAACCACATTTCATGTGTTTGAAACGGCCAATGATATCGGCCTTATTAGGCCAAAGAAACAACGATTGGTAAAAGTGACTCTATTTGATCTCTGATGAGATTTCATTATGGGGTTTAATAGCAGAGCCGGGGATTAGAAAGACTCTGAATACCTCAAAGTAATAAGTCTCATTTCTTATTAATCGCGCAAATGCTGGTGAGTTTCCAGTCTTCACGCATGCTTTCGTCCGGCCTAATCTCCGGTGCATGCTTTTCACCAAGTTATCATCCACAACCTTTCATGCGGGTAGGTACTCCGGTACAGCAGCCTTATTGTAATCTCTAAAGAGATACACGATCGGCAAAGGATCTGGTGGTTTGTGGTGATACTCGTAGTAGCCGTTCAACATTAAATCTCCACACAATATTTCTTTGTTGATGTGGTCCGAGACTATGCTTGCTGATCGGAAAATTTTGGCATCGTGAGTGAGTGTTTTGCTTCGATTGCAACATGATTAACTTGGTTGAGTGTTTGACTATCAGATAACGGCCATGTCTCCTTGTAGGTATTAAGACATCTATAGCAATGTGCAACCTCGCAAGGTAGTCAAAAACCATACTCCGTTTCCAGATGCTGTTTTGGCGTTCATATTCGACGATTCTCGTAAGATATGTCACTTCAGCAGTAACAAAATGAAGAATCACTCATGCTAAATGTTGTTTCTTTGAGTTAAGAAGGCAAATTAAGTAGAAACGCCCTAACCCGAAAAACTAAGGGTACTCAGAGGATAAGATTTTATGACGAACTATGCGAGCTGTATGGCACATTAGTTACTTGAGATAGCCAGAGCATGCGCGTACTTGAGGCAGCTAGCAAAATCCGAGATAACTGAAGTCGCTTGTTTGATGAACCCTAGGTTTACCCGAACTGTAGCGCCGCATAAGAAAGTAAGTAAGTATTTCCTCCAAGGGGGTGATAAAGTACAATTGCAACACAGGAAATTGCTAAGGCGACGATGTTCAGAATCGTACACTTAATACCACGATTATGCATACAGAAGCACTATTAATTCTGCATTCTTAGGAATCCACATTATCATTATAAAATCAAATTTCAAAATCAAATTATTGTAACGGTCACTAGCAAAAACATTTCAATGTAAACCAAGTCATTGTATGCCGTACGAGCGCATAGATGTCAGCGTAAACCATTTGTTTTGGTTCAGCACGTGTGTTCCTTTTGACACTTGACAGTAAAACGCTGTTGAGGTATTTTCTTTTTATTTTTGTTATTCGATTTTCTTTCACAAAAATGGAATTGTTTTCGGTTCAAAGGTAAAAAGTCAATAAAACTTTTGTTCTTCCCTGTATGATCATTAACGCCTAATCACATTACAGATATACAGAAGAGGACAAAGCCCAAACAGACCCCAACAAAGAAGATGAAATCCTCCAGAAACTCTTGCAAAAAGTCCAAAAACGAAAGCTCAATCAGGTGGCGGATACTCCAAAGAAAATTACTCCAGTCCCACCTCAAGTTGAGGAGCAAGATGAATTAGATCCCACAACAGATGTGGAAACAGCAACGACGACAGAAAACGACGCAAAGCGTCCGAAATTGCAGCCAGATGAAGTAACCGAAAATGCCGAAGAGTTTCAAGTTCTGGGGTCTAATGTGTTCGAGAGAAAACCCAAAGTCGAGATGATTCTTCCACCATGGTTAGCACATCCAACCATCATTGCAACGAGCATAGCCGGCTCTGAAGCGGGAGGGGAGAGTGCTGTTTCGCAAATGTCTTGTCTTGCCGAACATGTGAAAGAGTCTCTAAAAGAAATGTCAATTAATGATCTGTTTCCCGTTCAAAAGGCAGTCATTCCTTGGGTACTAAATGCTCACACAAAACCTCATCCCTTTCGTCCAAGAGATATTTGTGTATCAGCGCCAACAGGAAGTGGCAAAACTCTTGCTTTTGCTATCCCTGTCGTACAACTGCTCGCCAATCGAGTGGAGAAAAAAATCCGTGCACTTGTCGTGCTCCCAGTGGCTGAGTTGGCTTTACAAGTTTTTAAGGTATTCAAAAAGCTAACAGACAAAACGGACCTCAACGTTTGCCTTCTATCCAAGTCGTTTCCGTTCGCAAATGAACAGCAAAAGTTGGTTGAGTGTTACAAAGAACGTTTTTATTCGAAAGTCGACATTGTGGTAACAACGCCCGGTCGGTTGGTCGAACATCTTCATGCTACTAAGGGTTTTTGTTTAAAATCCCTTAAGTTCCTGGTGATTGATGAGGCCGACAGAATAATGGATCAGGTACATCACAACTGGTTGTACCACTTAGACGCACACGTCAAGACTACATCCGATCTATTGCTTTCTGGACGGACAGCCCCTTTGTGCATTAGAGAACTCGAAACGAACACCTGCAGTCAACCACACAAGATGCTATTCTCTGCTACGTTATCACAGGATCCAGAGAAACTACAAAATCTTCGGTTATTTCAGCCAAAGTTGTTTACCTCGGTGTCAACCAATCTCGACGAACTTAAGGAGAAGATGGCTGAGGAAAAAATAGCAGAAGCACGAGGGGAATTTATTGGCAAGTATACTACACCAGCTGAGCTCACAGAGAAATACTGTCTGACAGAGACACGACTTAAACCGCTCACTTTGTATTCGCTGATCACCGAGAATGGATGGACGAAATTCCTTTGCTTCACCAACAGTGCAGAGGCTTCTGGAAGGTAAGTGCAATGATCTAAGCATCTGTCCTCCTTACATCTCTCCTTTTAGATTAGCATATGTGCTCAAGTCCCTGTTCCAAAAGACTCTTTCCATAGCCGAGTTATCGGGAGCCCTTAATGCAAAAACTCGCACAAATGTACTCAGTCAATTTGCGCGAGGGAAAATCAACGGTCTGGTTAGTTCCGATGCATTGGCACGAGGTATTGACATACCAGATGTGGACATTGTAATTTCCTACGACCCAGCGCGACACATCAAAACCTACATCCATCGAATTGGCCGTACAGCTCGTGCTGGTCGTCCTGGCACAGCGATTACACTGCTCACACAAAAGGAACTCAGCACTTTCAATGTATTATATTGTTTTCTATCAATTGCAACTCTTCTAATGATCTCTCTTACAGCACACCCTCTCTGAAGTTGGTAAAGTGATAACGCAGGAAATTAAGGTCACTACCGATGCGGAAGAAAACAATGCCAAAGTATACGCCAAGGCTTTAAGAGATCTTCGCTTAAAACTAGAAACTGACAAACACGCTAAGGTTGTAATGAAGAACTTGGCCAAGGAGAAGGCCAAGCTGGGGGATCCATCCAAGATGACGCTTATGGAGAAACTGCAAGCTCAAGCCGTAGACAAGGTTCTTGAGAAGACAACGGCGCTGGCACAAAATGAGATAGCGTCAAAGGAACGCAAGAAAAAGAACCCGATTAAAGCGTTTAAAGCGAAAAAAGCTTCAAAGGTAGTTACAGCTCCACCCGTAGTCGTGAAAGAAAAAAGTAAAAAAAGTAAGAAAAGTCTAGGGAAGGGCGTGTAAATAAATTATGTTTTTGATTACCATGCAGTTGTTCCTTAATTTAAAATTTTTCCAATCTCCAATCAGTTGTCTTACTCGTATTCGTAGCCAGTTTAGCACTAACATAGAATTGCTGAGGAATCAGTCTGTTTCTTGAGGTTTGATTTAGTTCTACCTAAACACCCTGTATACAAAATTTACAAACGAACGTATAATCTCACAATTCCTGTTGCACAATCTGCGTTAAGCAGCAATTGAGTTTCCAACGAAAGTCACTTAAGTATCTGGCTATCAATGCCTACTCTCACCTCCACTTGGTGAATCCTGGGAGCCTTCTGCCTTTGACTTAAATTAAGGTTCCAACTCCTGCGAAACCTAAGGCAAGTTACCTGGAAAGTATTCGTAATAGAGCACTTCCTTATCAGAACGACAGCGGAGGAATCCCATTTACGGATTAAAGTTGACATCTACGGCTATAGTTAATTTTGCACCTATTTCAACATATTCGGAGCCCGGGAACTACATTGTTACATCGGGACCCTGAAGTAGAGAAGGCAGCGCAGGTCTTGCATTGTCTTTATGCAAGACTTTTACCACCTTGTTCCTGCTTTATTCGACAGTAGTCGAAAGCAGAGACTGCGTATGATTTTCGCTCCGGGGACCGGGACGGGACCGAAGATCGCCCGAAGAATTTTTCTCTCGAAGCAACCAAGAACACCCTCATCCATTTTTGATAATGTCCATGCCGCTGCGCCATAGGACAGGACCGGGATTATTAAGGTCATATAAAGGGTGACTTTTATGGTCCGAGAGAGGGCTTTGCTACTCAGTTGCCTTCTTAACCCAGAGAAACAGCGGTTGGCAAGAGTTATTCTTCGTTTGATCTCAGCGCTGGTGTCGATGTCTGGGTAAACGAAGTCCTTAACTACCTCAAAGTTATATTTGTCGAAGATGACGTTCTGCCCGAGACGTCGGTGTTGGTTGTCCTTTTTGCTTGACAGCATATACTTGGTCTTGCCCTCATTGACCGCTAAACCCATTTTCGCCTCTTCCGTGTCAATACTCGGGAAAGTGCCACTGACATCACGCTGTTTTCTCCCGATTATGCCAATAGTATGCGAGTAGTTTGACGGACTTTTGAAAGATAGTGCCTCTTGTGTTTGCTCGTGAGTTTTGCACTATTCTTTCAAGTACGATGTTGAAAAAATCGCATGACAGCGCATCGCCTTGTCTAAATCCTTTCTGGACATCAAAGGTCTCGGTGAGATCTTTACCGACCTTGATGGAGCAGCGTGCATTCTCCATCGTCATCCTGCACAGACGGACGAGTTTGGCATGGATGCCAAAACTAGACATTGCTCTATATAGCTCTTCTCTATAGATGCTGTCATATGCGGCCTTAAAATCGATGAATAGGTGGTGGGTATCGATCTGAAGCTCATGGGTCTTCTCCAAAATCTGCCGTAATGTGAATATTTGGTCGATGGTGGACTTTCCTAGCCTGAAGTCACACTGATGTGCGTCAGGTTATTGACGAATGGCTTCAGGCGTTCACACAATACGGCGGATAAGACCTTATATGCGATGTTAAGGAGACTGATGCCTCTGTAGTTGGCGCAGTTCAGAGGGTCTCCTTGAGAATCGGAGAAACAATGCTGAGGTTCCATTCATCGGGCATACTTTCGTCCGACCATATTTTACAGATGAGTTGGTGTATGCTCCTTACCAAGTCATTGCCTGCCGCTTTGAAGAGCTCGGCAGTCAGGCCGTCCGCTCTAGCAGCTTTGTTGGACTTAAGCTTAGATATAGCTATCTTCACTTCATCCAGGTCGGGTGGACGGAATTGTTGGTCATCATCGTCCAAGTTGAAAGGTTGAGTCCGCATAAATGGTCTTTCCAAATCCTCAGTATCGACTGCGATTCTGCTACGATGTTCCCTTGTTCATCTCTAGAGGCTTCGGTTCGGGGTTTGTTTCCGTGGCATGTTATTTTTATCTTTTGGTAAAACTTCCGAACCTCATTCCTGGAGTAGCATCTCTAAATTTCCTCGATCGCGCGCTTCTCATGCTATTTTTTCTTCCTTCCGAGAAGCCAGTGTTCGTCTCTCCTCTTCCGCTCACAGAGCTCATGAGCAGCTCTGATCCTTCTAAGCAGCACCGCGTTATATGCATCTTGCTTAGCTGCATGTGCTTGCCGGCATTCATCATCGAACCAGGGGTTTCGTTGTGGTGGAAGAGTGAAACCCAGCACATCAGAAGCGGCATATCTGATGGCATTTTGGCAGTGTTTCCAACGGTCTTCGATGTTTGATGCTGGCGGCATTGGACCTCTTAAGAGATTAAGAGACACTCGATCGGAAAGGGACTTGGCGATCTCTTGCGATTATTGCCGTCTGACGTCGAATTTTCTCACAGCATTAGTTTGTCTTGGCGTAGTTTGGGATATCCGCAACCATACCTTGGCTACAACAAGGTAATGGTCCGAGTCGATGTTGGCTCCTCCGAACGTACGGGCATCCATAATACTGGAGGAGTGTCTTGCGTCGATCGCAATGTGATCAATCTGGTTGACTGTTGATTGATCAGAAGTTCTCCAAGTCCCCTCGTGTGTGTCGAGATGTGGGAACCGCGTGCTAGCTACGACAATGTTTCGCCCCGCCGCAAAGTCGATTATCCTGAATCCGTTATCGGAGGTGGTGTTGTGCAGGCTATATTTTCCGATTGTTCCACAAAAGACACCCTCTCTTCCTAGCTTTGCATTAAAATCACCGAGGACAATTTTAATGTCATAATGCGGATTGCTACGAGGCCCTCGCTCATATGCCGGAAGCTCAGGACTTCTTGTCTTAGTCTGCCTCCGACAACAAATCCGCATCCAAATAAGCGCTGCTTTTCCCGTCGATAGCAATAGTAAATATCGCAGTTTTTCATCTTCTTTTTGTCCGGCCCATCCCATCGCATTTCTTGAATGGCGGTTATGTCTGCTTTGCAGCAGTCTAGGGCCTCCGCTAGTTGCTCGGCTGCACGTGGTCTATTAAGGGATTATCAACAGTAGATCCGTCTATATCCGAGGCTTGTTGATGCTTCGTAACTTGAGTTTTTTTTAAACGGCCGGGCAGTTACCCCGGTGGCACAACCCCCAACCTTGAGGACCAGTTCCATTTTGAATGCCCCTAGGACGAGGGTTCGGTTACACCGAAGCCAGTAACCCGTTCCGGGATGTGAGCGCTGCCGTTGGCCCATATAGTGCTCGTCCGCAACCATCTCTTTTCCAAGACCCTGACTTAGTCATAGAAATCCTTACCGGCCTGAGCTCCAAATATATCGGAATAGCCCGAATAATGTTGTGCTTCTCATTTACATAAAAAAACAAAAAAATAAAAAAACGACACTTGTTTTAGAAAATACATGCGATTTTATTTATATAATCCTTTTTGTATCTAAGTTTTTATTAAACCTTCATTAAACAACATTGCTTCATGGAATAATTGATATCTTTCTTTTTAGTAGCACATATACAAAATAAAAATATGTATCTTTAAAAAAAATAATAATAATAAATCAAATCAAATACAATGTACAAAAAGGAAATTCGTTTAATTTATTTTTTTTTTAAGTAGTATGATGTTGGGGATTATTTTTAGAAAAAAAAAAATATTGTCCTGATGCAGTCTCACTATGCAAAGGTTTTTCCATTTAATTCAGCATTTTGAAAAATCTAACTAGCCAACTACATCGCGCATGCACGTGGATAAACGAAAGTCATTATTGATGCATTTGCACATCAAGAATAATGGAACACAACAATTTATGTGTTAGCAATCCCATGTGACTTTTGTTATGATAAAATGAAAGAAAAAAAAAGAACAAATAAAAAATTTTCAAATGTAGAGTGATCAGGTTGGCTTCTGATTCTTGCATGCGTGCTTTGATTATGTTAGGAGTAATCCCTCAACCCTAACAAAATTGTCGTGTATTTATTTTTAATTTATTTTTAAATTTCCTTTGTAAAGGTTCTTCGTTGAATAACAATTTTTCTTTAATGTTTTAACATTTTTTTTTTTTTGATTTCTTTTAAAATAGTTTTGTTGATTTCTTTTCTGTGATAAGAAAAAAACAAAGAATACTTAACAATTTAGACACACATCACAGCCTATAGAATGTACAATCTTCTGGTCTCACTGATGATGACCAGAAGGGAGAGAGAAGCGTGTACAATCCTTTCAGCAAGGACATACATACATACTTCTCTCAAAATGTTTTAAAAAATAAAAGTACGAGAAAAATTATGTTAAGTTTTTAACAAAGTGTGTCGATTGTTTATTTAATTTTTATTTTTATTTTTTTTTTCTATTTTTATACGTTTATTTATTTTTATTTTTATTCATTATCTCTTTTGTTTTTGTTTTTTTTTGTATAAAGTATTTAGTTGGTCGACTCTCGTGGTGAGTGTCCTCAAGGGTGCAGATAAAAATTCTGCAAAGTCTTATTAAGAAACAAATCGTTAATCGTGTATAAACGTTACGTATATGATCTCGATTTTGTCATATACAAATGCAGTCTTTAAAAGAAGAAAAAAATATATAATTATAATTATTATTATTATTTATTTATAATAAAAAAAAAACGAAAAAACGAAAATAATTTAAATTAAGTTAAAAAAAAAAACAAAAAAAAAATGTGAGAGCTTCTGAGATGAGAGTTTTGGTAGATTGTTAGAGGCCAAGTGGGTAGAGTAAATAAAAACGAATAAATGGTTATAACAATACCTCCTCTAACAATTGATGTCTCTGTATAAATAAATATCGAATAGCTGCTAAATATGAACCGCTTTATAATTGGCATTTTAAATTGTTTGAAGGAATACGGCCAATTCGGGATTGGTGTTCGTCACAGCGGTATATTTTTCTGGATAGTTATCGCGGATCTCTTTAATCATAGCTAGAGCATTTTCACATGTCTCTTGGTCCGGAAATTCTTTCTTGTAGAGCACATGAATTGCAATGGCCAAAATCTGTTCAAGATAATTGACAATAACATCACGACTTTGAATGTAGAGCAATTTAAAACATTTGAAAACGGCTGCATTCTCGTCAAAGTCTTCTTTGAGTGGAAGATTTTGTAAGAAAACTGGGAGGACTTGTTGTAGTGGAATCAAACTGATGTTGGTCATGATTAGGCGAGCAATTGCGCCGCAAATATTATCCAAAGCGCCTGGTTTGGTTTCCTTTGATACGGCATTCGAGAGAGCGGATAAAATTTGAGGGAACGATCTGTTAAAAAATTACAAAAAAAAAAAACAAATAATTAGTAATGACTTCAATAAGCTGCAACAAAAAAATATAATAAACTTACTCAAACGACTTAGCCTCAGAGTAGAATACCAACTCTCCAATACCGAATACGGCATTTTGTCTTGCCTGGTCGAATTCATCGGCCAAACCACCGAGCATTATGGGTAACAAAGTGTCGAAATATGTTCCCGTGTACGATTGCAATGGGGCAAAGCATTCAGCGAGAGCACCGTATGCAAATGATCGTTGTGACTCCAGATCTTCATTCTTTTTCGCTTTTTCCTATGCGTACAAAAAAAACAAATTAATAAGTTTTTTCTTCTTTCTAAACCCAGTCAGATTCAATCTTACCAATTTTTGCAAAATAATAGGACAAACTCTGCCAAAGAACATTGCAAATTGCTCTGGACGCAAGGCTTTACCGAACAATGGAATAATATTACCAGCTGACTCAACAATAGCTTCATCATATTCGCTCTCCTCGTTTTCGTCATCTCCTCCTGCACCGGCACCACCAGTTGGATCATCAAATTGACAAGCCACTTTACCCAAGAGTACATCATTAATGCAAGTAAAGATTGTATCGCGTAATTCATCATTAGGAATAGCCAGTTGTCCCAAATCCTTCAAAAGATCACCAAAACCTTCCAAAGCAGCCATCACAACGGAAACCTCTTCATCGTCGCGAATAATTTGTCCCAATTTTGGAATTAAAATGCTTACGGCATTTGAAACACCCTGAATATCATTCTGCTTAAATAGTGCCAAAATGAATGTTACCAAAGCATCAATGGAAACTTTACGAATGTCCTCTTGTGGGTGATCAATCATTTTGTACACATTTTGATATGATTGCTCGAGATATGGAATAAAAGCCGCACCAGTATGCAAAGCAAATTCTTTCAAAGCCAAAATAGCTTCTTCCTTCTCCTCCAAATAGGAATTTTCAACACTGTAGCCAGCAATGTTATCGAGGTCATCATCTTCTCCATCAGAGGTTTCAATGTCGATTTCTTCATTCTCATCATTCTCAACAGTAGGAACTGGTAGATCGTCATCCTTGAAATTGGGAACTACTTCCTCTGTAGACAAAATAGAATCGTAAATTCTCTCCATTATCTTGGGATAAACTGCACTCATTTCCTCGTGAACAACTTCAGCAAGTGAAGCAATTAAGTTGTATAAAGCACGACGTACATCTGGATCATCAGCTTCGGCGAGTAGAGTCAAAGCAAAGTTCATCGTATCAGTTGCCAATGGCATAAAGTTTTCCTTGCCAATGGTTCTTGCTAGAGCGGCCAGTGTATCAATAGCTTGTGGACGTAATGTGATGATATCTTCATTTTCTGTTTTTACTAAGTACATTTGGAGGGTTTGAATGAGTTGACTAAAGAATGGCAACATATGCTCTTTAGCTGCATTTGCTGCAGCTGATATGGCACTAAGAGCCAATTCACGTAGACGAACTGAATTATTAGGATCCAACGCTTGGAAAAGTCTTTAAAAAAAAAACACGAAAAAAAAACTCAAATGAAACAAACTCGATGTAAAAATACAATTTCTTAACTTACCTATCCATTAGCAATGGTAAATGTGGAACAAGTGCATCTTCGAGATTCTCACAGAATGTTTCCAACGCATAGAACATACGATCGATGTGTTTTGGTTCGGTACCACCGCTCTAAACCACAAGAGAAAATGAAGAATATATTATTCGTTTACGACTGCACATCAGGGAAAAGTTATGGAAGCAATAATTGATGCGATCATTTTCTAGTTAATCTCTAATTCGATTTTTTTAACATCTTTCTCTGAAATATCTTATCGTTCTTACAATCATAAACAAATTCATAAAAACTAAAATACTACAGAAAAACAATAACAAATCTTTATTGTACACTTTAACTTGAGAACAAGAGTTTTTAGAGGATTTATCCCAACATGAAACATGAAACACGGCAGACTATTCGATTATGTTTAATTAAACTTTGCAAGGAGAAGACGCCACAGATAGGTAGTGCATAATTCGGAGACAGAATTGGGGGCGTACCACCGAGTAAAATGAATCACCCCGAAGACACCTCACACCTTACTGACTTGAAAAAAATTACTTGTTACATCTTATAGCTTGTGAAAGGAACATGGTCACAATAGCTGCTTAAACAAGAACTCACTATCACCAGCGATTTTCATACTGAAGGCTGTGCATATCATATTCAGCTACACCCACTTCAGAGCTCAATGTTCAGAAACATCCGAAAAGCTCAGATAAAAAAGAATTCAAGATTTATCCGCAGCTATATAGAAGCGCTAGTTTAGACCTTAGACTGCTGCAAAGCAGTTATCATGTTAAATACTATAAACAGGGTTAAAAACCACGACATCTACTACGCTAAATGGTATTTATATTCGTATTTCGTCGGGGAAAAGTTACAAGAGTAAGATTCAAGCAAAGTTACAATACTTATGTGGTTCAGTCATGTGTATAAATGACTTATTCCCATTCGAATCAAGCGCACTGCCCAATATGTGCTAAGGAAATGAAGGAGAAAGATGGTGCATCAAAGGAACCTTATTAATCTAAAACATGTATTACAATGCTCACTGACGCGTAGCCATCGATAAATAAATATCAAACAAAATAAAAACATTGCGACCGCTGCAAAACAAGTTGTAGTGTATACCTAGCCTGGCTGCATGACGTTCTGAATAAAGGCCAGTGGACTGTGGTTATCTTGCCTTGATCTGCTAAGTGGTTCTGTAGGTGAGTCGTCAAAGACTGACCTTGTGTGATTTGTTCATCTGACGTTTCGTTACGCAGAGATATAACTTTGCTGTTTAATACGGGAAGAGGAAGTCTTGTGTTTTTGTATTCGTGATAAAATAATATAAGCCGCACGTACTTGACCAAACTGCACTTTGACGTTTATCGACTGCAATATGAACAAACATCCAAAGGCTTCACCGATCACCGACGGCTTACCTCTCAATTGCTCTTGGGCGCTAATACCGAGGGGAGGAAACCAGGCGATGCGGATCAGTGGGCTGTATAAAACACAAGGCTTTCGAACCAACAGTACAATGAAACATTATGAGGGATGAAAACGAGCTTAACATATTTAAGATGAGAGTACGAAAAGCGCGCGGGAGATTCAATGCTCATAAATTTTTCATGAAATTCAAAGGTCAAGCCAAATCAACAAAATACCAACCAAAGGCTGAAGAAATAAACGAAAAAGTGAGTAGACTTGGCGAACTTCGGATAGTTGTTACCAAACCTAGGCCAAACAAGACCTCCAAAAAAAGGGAAGGAGATGATTTTGTAAGAAGCATAACGCATTCTGAAAAACAGAATGGAAACCTACAAGTTTTTGAAAAAAAAGTCATCGTCAAATTATGGACTTTATTTGCCCCCTAGGGGCTAGGCCAGGGATTTTGCTTAGATAAGGGCAAACGAAGAATAAATCTTATACTAGGTTGTATACTTTGGTGAAGAAGGTATAAAGCCGTCCACCATTCAGCAAACAAAATAACCCTCTTTGAGGAGTGTTGTTGTTTCGAAGGGAAAGTATTTCAAATGAATTTTGGTCCAATAAAGAAGATTCAGCCATGAACTACACAGCTTCTAGACGGAACATACGTACATACAACAACTTAAAGGCTGGAGCATGTCGAACGCATGTAAAGGTAAGCTTGAACCAACCCTGAAATAATTGACTAGGATACACAAATAAAAAAAAAACTCATTTAATCGACGATTAAATAATGACCAATTGACTTGTGGGACTTGTAAGTAGAGGTCAAGTTCCAGCACTAGGGACAAGATGTAAGTGTAAGACTCTTGTAAAGGTAAGAAGGGACATCATACACGTTTTTTTTTTAAGTTTACGCTGATCCTGATAGTGAATTGCTCTTGGACTAAGTAAAATCTACCTACACCAAGTTGGTAGTCTGTCTACACCACAATATCAAGGTATCGAGGTGTAGGCTATAGAAACAAATCAAAACTAAAATTATAAACTGAGGAAATTTTAAACAAATAAAAATCAAACAAAATAAATAGAAACAAAAACAAAACCCAATCAAATTTCAATCAATTGGCTTCCGTTATGATTAATTTCTATAAAAATGATCACACCAATCGTGTCTAAAATTGAAAGACAAAATGTGTAGCATGATGATGCATAACCCAATTAGTTAACAGAGATTTTCGTTTCAACTGAAGACCACTGAAGTGCAAAATTGAGTCACTACTTGCTTTTCCTGAATGGGCTAAAGCTGAATTCTTGTAAGTAATGAGGAAAACAGCTTTGAATAAATCAGGATTACAGAGAGAAAGACAAACTTTGAAACTTACCCGCAATTCGTTGCATAATTGCTGCAAGAATTCAAATAAAATTGGTAAAATATCGGGAGCAAATTTTGTAATGTCCGGCTGTAAATGCTCGGAGAATTGTCCCAAAGCAAAGAATGCTGCATTGCGTACAATTGGATTTGGATCGGTGATGCCAACTTTAACAATGTTAAGCATAGTCTCTAAGTACTTATTGCAAATGGCCTCGGAGCATCCTTCAGCAATGACTGCCATGCTGAGGTAGGCTGCTTTACGTGGTAATGGATCTGAACCATGCAGAGCAGGCTCCAACAGTTGCAATAGTGGTGGGATAAGTTTCTCTGGTGGTACATGCAATGCCAGCAAATCCATTGTTTGTGTTGCTGTTGTCATTGGATTGGAATTGTCTTCGCCAAGGAAATATTCTTCATCATCTTAAAAAATAAAAATAAAAAACCCAAATTGTAAAAGTTGTTGCGAAGATTTTCGGTTTCGGCTGTTTCGTTCTTACCATCGGTGCACTCAGGTGCAGTTGCCATCAAACTGAAAACAACTTGAATGATTGGCTCAATCAGTTTTTGCTTGACGATGACTTTCTTCTTAAGACGCACCAACCATCCAATGTATGCAACGGCTTTGACACGAACAGAGCTATCCAGCTGAGTGTTATTCGATGCCTCCAAGCAAAAGTCCAACAGTAGCCTGATATTAGAAGTCAATAGTCTTGGTGTATAGTCAGCCATGCTCTCCAAAATATCAAAAGCGATCACAAACTAAACAATTAAACAAAAAATAACTCCTTTAGTCAGAAGAAAACATATACAATCGATCCGTGTTGTTACCTTCTCAGCGTCCTGAACAGCGAATGCCTGAAGGGATTTGATCACCAAAGGAATAGACTTTTGATAGGTTTGTTCAGCTGAATTGTGTCCCAAAATGAAGGGCACCAGATAAGTCATGCCCAAGAGGATGTTGTAAATGACCGGGGTTGCCATGTTTCCGCTTGCTTCAGTCGCAACCAAAGCCGCAGTGAACATTTCGCAAATCGATTGCATGTGTGGAACAAATTGATCTGGGGCGACATCAGTCAAAGTGGCGAAAATCGATGAACCCAATTCACTTTGCTTTGGATCTGAAGAACTGCAATGGGTGTAAATGAATTGCAGGACTTCATGTGTCCATGAGCCCTTGTTATCACTTTCATGACGAATAAGCGCACCAACCAATTGCGCAATGTTGTTACGAACTGATTTCTCTTGCTCTTGGATGAGGGCGTTTAGCATTCCCTGTTTGATTCTGCAATATATAGACATTTTGTTAGTTATGTTCGTCTTTAAAAGGTCATAACGGTACGAGTATAAGATTATTTAAAACTTACAGCACTTGTTGCTCAGGAGCAATCAATTGCCAATTGCGCAATTTTCCCAGGCGTCTTTTCAACAAAACAGCCGAATATTGACGTATTTGGGGTTCTTTCCCAGATACTACGATCTCGCATAATGTTGGAATTGTTTCTGGTCGTTTGTATGCTTCTGCTAGATCTTCTGTTGCCTGTAATAGAAGAAAGAAAAATAATGTTAATTGGAAAAGTAGTTTGCAGACAGTCAAAAAAAAACGCAGCAGAAACAAAAAATACCGATGACGCGTCCTTCTACGCTTTATTACATAAAAACGATTTTATTGGGAAATAACTCTTAATCGAAAATAAGGATACTTTTGTCCACTCACAAATCGATTTGCCTGATGATCAAAAATTTTCCGCTATCGGATGTGGAAGGAACGTTGTGCACCAACAACCCATTTCCCTTTAATTGCATCAGTTGTGCACAAGATGTTAGTTAGAGTTCTGTTTCCGCAATGAGCTTAGCCTAAACTAGCACCTGAGCACAATGGGAAGAAACTTTAGCTATTTGATCTTGTTAAGGGACTAAATACTAATAAAACAAGCTTACTGTTTTTTTCTCCTCAATAATCACAAAGGAACGTGACGTAGAAATACTGTGCGAAGACTCATCGGTGGCAACCGCAAAAAATCGCCAGAAACTTCACTGATCACTTATCACTCAAAACTTTCACCAACGCAATTACAACTTGCATTAATTGTTGAAGATCAGTAGCAGCGATGACAATAAACTGTCATATCCGTCAACTGCTGTGGTGGGCTTCACTCGACAACCCACAAAGACCCTGGCTTGCTGATGAGAAAAGGCAACCACTTTATGCAAAGCAACTCGGCTATGAAGCGGCGCTGCTCTTCAAAACGAAGCGGTGGTACTCCAGAAAAAGCAAGAAAAAGCAAGAAAATTCAATAGTAGTCTCAGTCGACTGCTAAAAGACGAGGACAATCTAAGCTCAGCTGTTAGGTAGATGAAACTATTGAACTTGGATTACGAAAGTCAGATTTGATCCTTCTCAAACAAAATGAAGTAAAGACAAGAATAACAAGGCCGCCGAACTTGATATACTATACTGAGCTATCGTAGCTAGGAGATAACTTGGTAGAGCGCATACACCAAATTGCACGACTGAAACGTAAACTTAATCTTCTAAACTGTGATATTTATAGAGGCATCAGTAACATGTTCAGTCTAAGAAAAAACTCAAGTCCAGGCCGATACACACACGTCTTTATCGATTTTCAGGGTGCTATACCTATGAGGTCTATGGAGACCTCAGGGACATGTCTTGTTTTGGTATCCCTTCGCTAAACTAGCAGGCTTTTAAGAATAAAGATCAAAAACACTCTTTGTTCCGTTAAGCTCTGAAGCAATCTCACCGAAACCTACGGTACCAAAAAAGGTTTTTAACAAGATGATGCGGTGTTTTATGACATCTTAACGTTTAGCTTTGGGAAATTAGCTAATACGAGACTCACAATTATCCAAAAGACTATCCAACTATTTACAAAAGCTGATGACGTTGAGATCATTGGTAAAAAATCAGTGGTGCATTCCAAGAATTGAATTATAATCGGTAAGTAAAATAGGTTAAGCTGTGAATAAGTGCAGAACCAAATATGTGCTGTCAACAGGATGAGACACAACATCGAATAATCGAAAAAAACATCCAAATCTGATAATGACATCAGAAATCCGATGAAAGTTTAAGCTTGCCAAACGATATTCCTTAAGTCTAAGAAGGATCAACTTTTTAATGAGTAGGAACTCTTCGGATTTTACAAAATTAACAAGCAGTGTAAATAAAGGAGATAAAGCAGGATCGCATAATTCATCGTAGGGTGCAGAACTAGAGCGAGTTAGTCAAAGACACCGCTAATTGAAGAAGCTTATTAGTTGAGGCCCAGGCGTAGCACGCATAGCAACCCTATCTGAGCAAGTAAGTAAATAAGTCAAAATTAAGCAACGCGACTTGTTTCTGATTTTGCTTCTTGAATTGTTCTTATAAACGAGGAGATTTTACGTATTAAAAAAATTGCCATTGTGCTGACTTCCCAACGTGCGATTTGCAATATACTTTCTAAAAACGTCATATTGTTCGCGCTCGGAAATTCTCAACCCGCACGAAGAAGTGTCTGGCGGGGCAGCTGAGTTATATGTATTATAGTATACTGTCATTTATGACGCCGTACTTTTGATCCACCGGTAGTCTCTAAACGATCATGAGAACCAAATCAATAGGCTTTTGGACGGTTAACAATAGCTCTAAGTGTCTTTCGATCATAGTTTCTTGTAGCATCACTCAACGACTGTTTAGTTCTCTGCATATAGTACATAAGGTCTGTACCATCCACTGTGTGCGTCTGAGGGAATGTATCCGCATTCGGTTTAGGCATTTAAACTCTCTAATATTTATATTACTGTGCAGTTTTTTTCATGTACACTTGTTATCAGAATTTGTTAAGCTGTATGAGTAATATCGGTCTGTACGCACATTGAATTAGAAGTCACCATCGGTTATCTTATCTATCCTTGACGGCTTTGTTCAAATCACATTCAGAGGCTTACCGAAAAGTCTCTGGAATCCACAAATATGTCAAGCTTCTACTTCGTGCATAATTAATTTTATTGTTTATAAGAGTTGCCCCGCTCTTTTCACACGAATATTTGTGAATAGTTATTCGTCTTAGCTGATAAGACAAAATCTAAAACGATTCAACTGCGTTTTATGTCTTTTTTAGTCCACCTCCATCTCTAATTTAAATTTTTTATAGGTCATCACAAATCCACAAGTCAGAGGTTAATTTAAAAAAAAAAGAAAGAACAAAAAACAAACTCTAGACATCAATACGCGCGGGTAACATTGCTGATAATCGCCAAAGGTTGATCGGTGGAATTTAGTTAGCCGCACTACAAAACAACACACAAACTCTCCTAGACAATAAGAGGAAATTCTATTTTTGCACATTTTGCAATCATTTTCAAGTCAAAGAAATCATGTGCATGTCACGATGAATTTATATTCGCCGACAGCGAATTTGCATGGAAACAACGAAATAAAGCAGATCATCATCTGCACAGATAAACCATTTAGTCATGCGAACACAAATAAACTAGTGTGCTATGAAGAATTAATTCATTCCCTTCTAAGGAAGATAATTTATTGCAAAGAAAAGATGATTTTTCCTTTCATTTTAAATAGAAGATCAGAATGTATTTGGTTCAAAAAAAAAATTGTTTAAAGAATAATTGTTCAAGCGAACAATTGTAAACCATTTGCTTGTTTATTGACTAAAAATATAAAAACACGTTATGACGAAAATTGAATTCGCATTGTTAAACTTTTATGCACGATTTCACATGTGTATGCATGGTACACAACGTAAAATTCATTCAATCTTGGGTAGGTAGCGGTCTTGCACCTTTGCCAAATCACAAAATCACAAAGCAAATAGAAGGTGTTCAGGAAATTCGTTTGCTTGCAATATCGAAAGAACACATCTGTCGATGAAATACAATTGTCGATGACAGATGTACGAGTATTTGTAAGAATTTAAGGATCGTGGTTTATGGCAGATGGTTAAACTCTTAACTTGTTGGGCAACAAATTTTCGATTGACCAATACAAGATTACCTTTCACGCAGCAAACATGATTCATTTATTTTATTAATAAATAACTTTCACTGCAGGGCATTAGGTGCATTGAAAGAAAGTGCAGACCAGTGTGCCAGATGAAGAGATAGCAAAGTGTGTACTACAATCAACTTGATGATGAGTCTTTTCCCCGAAAATCTGGGACTAACGCGGTTAAATAACTGATGTTTGTTCGATCTATGCGTACAAAACTGTAATCTTTGGGAACAGTGTAAGACTAGATCAAAGATGGGAAACTCTAGATAATGAATTTAAGAATAACATGACGAACAAATATAATTCACTAGAACTATAATTGACTCCACAAGTGTTACATTACATACATTGCACGATGCAGCTAGCTACTACTTGTGCTCGTGTTGGAAAAACTTTTCATATATTTTTTTTTTAAGGACGTTGGGACAGCGCCCCTTATAAAGCAGCCTATTCACCCTGGGACCGCTTTTGCATTACTTCAGGGTGATAGCTTTCCAGTTCCACCGTCTGTCGTATACCCCCCTTCGTCGTTTGAGCTTAGGGGGTTCCAATACATATTTTTCTCTTCTTTATAAATCCCTCATCTCAAGTTGTAATATACAGATATTTATATCTTTTTTTGGCGATATGAAAACTAAGCTCATGAGTTTACCTTTTCATCGATGAGGGTGTGCTCTGGCTTTCTTCTCTCTTCTTGTTTTTAAGCAGGGTTTTTATAAAGGATGATACTCGATTCCAGCTGTATTCACTTGAGATCATCTTCGATATAATATTTTCGGGGGAGATATAACCTATCTTCGATTGCAGGTGGTGTCTTTTCGCTGTACATCTGCTGCACTTAAAGAAAGTGTGAAAAGCGTCGTCTACTAGTGAGTCGCCATACTGACACGTCGCATTGTCTTCTTTCCTCATCCTGTGTATCCATTAATAAAGTATCCATGTCGGGTTAGGAACAGCGTGGTGTAATAATTTATCTCGCTCTGTCCATTCAGCAATGTCTCTAATTAGCCTGGCGGTCCATTTACCTCTTGTTTTCGAGTTCCACCTTAGTTGCCATAGATGTTTGGTGAGCTCTTTTGTTTCAGTAGTTGCCGTTTCCTTTCATATTAGCTCTACTCAAAGTGTAAAAACTGCATAACAACAAAGTGCACAAACAATTTAGACAACAGTATTGACTAATCCATTTACATCGATCGGATAACGATCTAGAGAGTTAGAAATCTAATTCTGCTCTCTCTAGGAGGTTATACTTACAGGTTTCGTACAAATGATGCCTCTAAATTTAGGCAAAAAAAAAGCACCCGATGAACATCTCTCCAGATGTTTAATGGACAAAGTTTTGTAATAATCAGACTGTAAAATGCTCCAAGGAAACATTGCGCGAACATAGTACTAATACAGAAAATGAATTCACCGGACGCAGTAGCTCACAGGACACTCTAAACGATGATCATGGTCATGATGAGAACTTCAACACTGGAAAAGGCTCTTAACGAAAGACCACCATCACATTTACTTAATTTCTCAAATTAAACCTCTTAACGAATGTTAAGTATCAGTTCCCCTGAAAACGTAGCTCTTTAACAACAACCTAAAAGATGCAGACACCGAAGACAAAATATTTATGTACTCTACTGAATTATACGTCAATATTGTGGTATGGGTATTTATCCCAACGTGAGTAAGCCTTGAGATTGACCGGCTTAAATATTCCACTAAAGAGGGTAGTACCTTGAATGATACTCGATTTTGGCATCTTGATATTTACAAGGCTACATAAGTGCGTTTTTCATTAACTTTTACTTATTATACTTAGTTTGGCTTCAGTTCTTTCAAAAGGTATGGTATTGCCTTCACAAATGCAACAGGAAAAAAGGAGAGAGATTTGTCGCATTTCCCGACTGATTGGAATCATCCGTTATGTTGTACATCCTTCGAATTGTCAAAAAGATTTCTTTCCACTTGAGAGCGCCAGGAAATCATACTTCAACGCGTTCTCATTTTGGTCCAAAGAAACAGCAATTGCTACGAGTGATTCTTTGCTTGACCTGTTGGAAAATGTCACTGTTTAAAGTCAAGTATTTCAACACCTCAAAGATATGTGCTGACAGCATATATGTATGAACAAAAATTATTTGGATTTCAGTCCATCTTTATAAATTCTGCTTCAATTGGCCCAAACGCTTCATTGATACCTCGTCGGTTTCCTCTTATAATGTCAATGTCATCATCAATTTTTATGTAAAACAACTAGTTACAATGTGAAAATGAATTTTTGAAATCAAATACCCATTTCTGGGCATACATACATTTCTGGGGAAGCGAGCGTTCTCCTTTGTCGTCCTAAAGAAAGTATTCCAAAACTTGATATTGCTTGTACAACTCGTTTCTATAAATATTGTCATATGCGGACTTAAAATCAATAAAAAAAATAATTGCTGCTCGATGGTGGGCTTACCAGGTTAAAAACCACTCTGATAAGAACTGTCTAATTGCTATAGATTGATATAGGAGCTCACTTATGAAGTAAAGTAGATGAAATGTTAAAGAGACTGATTACATTTTAGGGGGTGGAGTACTCTTGTGGATAAGACAAACGATGCCGAAATTCCATTTGCCGATCATTTTTTCATCTGAGTTAGGGATTGCTTACTAGTTGACCGGTGTTTGCCCGCTGCTTTAAATGATTCTGCATGTATCTGTTTCTGCAGCCTTTTTAAGCATGCACGTCGTCTTCGTGGTAAAACAGTCAGCAGAAAAAATGTTTGCAAATTATCACCGAGTCACCGCGATTCTACCATGCGTCCCCCTCCTTATTTCTGATCTATATTTGTGTCCTGCCAAAGTACTTAAACACTCGTGTATTGTTTTAGCGAATCAAGACGAATGTTGAAACATGCCAAGTTGACTTTCTCAAAAACTGAGATTGCTGAAAATTGTCCAGAAAGGTTAGATAGTTCCCAACTCAACTATTATTGGACATAAGAGACAATGTAAACTGCCGGAAAGAGAAGAGTTCTTAATAAAAAAAAAAAAACCAACATTTTTAAATAATATGCAGACGCCACGCATGAGTTCAAATGATGAAGGAAGCGGACGTTCAGGCATGCCGCAATCAGTAAGCTTGATTTGAATTGCTTCTCGATTTTGGCTCAGTTTCACTCGATGAAGCTAATGTCGCCCCAATTTAAAAGTTATGAACGACTTCTAAAACACCTATAGCGAAGCCACACGAAACTCCTCTTCATCGTTATAGAAAAAAGCCGCTCCAATCTGCTTCGGTCACACTTATTAAACACAAAGCTGATCAGTTTCGGACAGAAGATACAACTTGTCTATTCTAGACTGCTTGGTACAATCTCATTGAACAAAATTATATTGTATTTTGGCAAGTCTTTATAAAAACACTCACATTTTACACCACATGGTTGTAATTTATTTTATAAAACTTGCTTCATTTTTGTGTGTGCATCAACGTCTGTCCGAAGAGGCTATACGTTCGTTGAACCTCGTGTATACTACTGCATAAGTGGCATCATGTCGTTATTGTTCCATAAGAGGGAGCGGAGTTTCTTTGCTTTTAAATACTTATGACAATTATTTGAAGATAATACGGTTTCAACACAGAATATTGCAAGTAACTGTAGAGCAAATCAAACTCCAATATCTAATTGAAACCAGAACTTTGTTGATCACTTGATCACTTTTGGACTATTTTGGTTAACGCTACCTGAAGGACTTACGCACATAAACCAGCAACTATCAACGAAAGTGGTCAACAACTCCATCTGACAATTATAGAACGTTGTACAGATTGTCATCCACCCCGAATAGAATTAAAGTCCTCACGCCCACAAAAAACAAAGCAAGAAACTACGAGTATAATTGTGACAACAATAAAATTACTATGAAAGTCAGCGGGTGTTTCAACATGTGAAACACTTAGATGTACTTAGGTAAAGCGAAGGTGTAAAAGTTTAGGAACAGTTTATGAAAAAACTGGGCAGAAGACTGGTATTGCCACGAGTAAAGTTCGATGATCAACCTCGTCCGGAAAGAATTGAAATTTAAAAATCAACACCCACACACACTCCATCCGGAATTCAACAATTATTAACGAAGTATTCCAGTATACAGCTAATATTCCAGGAAAAATGCTAATAAAAAAAAATAGTGAAGATGAGCTGGGGGACAAGGCTTCATACAATCCGCCTGACTAGTGTTAGAACACTAAAACAACAAGAACACCAGAGCAGGATAGACACAATCTGATCTAAAGAAACAAGAGGTGGGGTAGGGAAATGATCATTTCCACTTGAAAGGAAGATGTTTGGATTGACAAATCTTGGCACAAACTATATAATTTCAAAAGTGACTGGAAAACAAAAATTCAAACCAAAAATAAAAATCCTAAACAAAGTCAGATTCCATCCAACAATACCTCCAATGACTGTAAACAGGAAGTCAGCTATCGGGTTTCATAAATAAACTCTTTTTCCAAGTTTCAAGCATCACAAGCACATCATAAAATGACATGAATTTGGTTTCTCTAAAATGATAAACGACATCCCCGGGTACCACACTATCTTTTGTTTCACTTTTAAGCTTTCTGCCATGGAAACTTTTCGCCAGGTATGAGTCCCACATTCCTCTATCCAATGTGGCTATCCGGCGGCCCAACTGACTGTTTTTTATACTAATTATCCATTAAGCAGCTGGCGCTCCCGTCTCTGTATGTACACACACAGCAACAACAACTTAATGCGTAAAATCGCTCTGACACGATCACCTCCACTCTTAGCAACAATAAAAAGAAAAGAAAAATCAAAAAACAACAAAAAAAACTGCACAACATCGAGAATTTTTCAAACATATTTCATTCCTTTGCCGACACCGAGAATGACGCCACCCGGCTCGCTCGGTACTGTGAAAAGAAGAAACACAACCGGTGCCAGCCGCAGAGCTTACAAGTATTATTGCCAGCTCAACGGCTTCGAACTGAAAAAACAAAAAAAAAAAAAACCGACTAAAGCTGGATGCGAAAGAAGAAGCAAAACGGGATCAGTTCTACTTGGGCTATCAAAAGATAAATAGGAGTGGCTGGTAAATTAATGAAATGTTCATCTCCTCACCACGTGCATCACATTCTATTAGAAATGATAAATCTCTGATCAAATTATTCATCCATGAATCAGTCGTAGCATTTCAGCCATTTACCAGAGCACATCGGAACAGATCTTTTTCATAGTACGAGTACGTATGCACGAGCATGAGAACCAACCTCGGCCACAACACCACAATTTCAATTCCAAATCCAATTCCAATCCAAATAGCAACCACAACCGCACCCACACTCCAGAGCACATCGAAAAAACTTTCCTTAGATCGGAGCTCCATCGAGACAAGAGCTTTTTTTCGGCAATATGTCCGCACCGACGAATAAGGTCACCATCATTTGCCATGCCACTCACCACGTGTTTCAGTTTTTCCTACGCCGAAATAACGATCAAATTCATAGGAAACGCAAATTAATCTATGACCAAGTTTTGCTCAATCTGCATCTAAAGCAACGAGGGGATTACTTCACTCAATTGATTTCGATTGCAACAATCTACCAACACGCCCATGAGAGCCTTTGAATTTTTTGAAATTTAAGAATTGGATTAAAAAAAAAAAAACTCACCTTTTGGATGACTTCGTTGTCTGCGACCAAGAGATTTGCGATAATTTGCTCCATTTTGATTTTTCTTTCTCGTTAAACTTTTGCTCCGATTTTTTCAATTTTTTTTTTATTTTTGACTAGTGGAGAATGGTGCGCACACTGGAAATTCCTTTTTTTGTTTTCTTTTTAGTGTCACTGAGTTGAATAAGTTTTTGGAATATTTTTTTACTGTTCAATCAATTCACTGGTAAAAAATAAAATTATTTGCTTGCACCAAAAAGAGGGAAAAACGTGTACTCGACCACCACCCAGCTAGGCGGAAAATAAATTCAGGTTTTGGATGTGCGCGGCCAAGAAAATTTCTTTATCGTTGCGTTTGCAAATTCGAATGGTGTATCTTCGAAATTGGCGGTCACTCAGGGTTGGTATATAGTTGGAAGTACAGTTAGAACTAAAGTTTACCAGATGCAAGTTGTTGAAATTTACACATAGGTGTTTTGCAAAAGCATTTATGAGCGACATCCTAGCCGCATTCGTCTAGTCTACCGACAACCTGGAGAATGTTGCTATCTGCAGTACTGCTGGTATAAAATACATTTGTCAATAAAAACACTAACCGAAGACGCAGAACTAACACGGTTTCGGGTAATGAAAAACTCTCATCTAAACCTTGCCTACCAAGTCCACCGACACTTTAATTTCGCCTGATCCCGTTATAACCTCAATTAATTAGGCTTTTCGACTGCATTCAGTGAAGTCTCGCTTCTCAAACTAGTTTGGAAGTTCTGAGGAAGCTCAGCAAAACCTTGAGCTCAAATTGGCTGTGGATTGAAATGCATTAACAACGATTTTTGCAATTATAGCTTTGTCCTCCAGAAAGACGCCAGCGGCGTATGGTAAATTTGTTTTAAAGCCATTCGGAATACATTACTCAAATACATTACTTCCCTGGGTCAGCTACTTTCCGAAACTATTGCTGTGTACAGAGACTGGGACCCACCTAATTATAAAGGCTTCTTCCATCAATGACGTTGTCTAATAAAAAGCGAGGGTAGAGTAAAACTGGACTTATCTATAACATCATCAGAGTTTTACGCGACTGATGGTTGCTATGATTTGTCCAGTCACAAGCTGCCGGTTTTAGGTCTTGTTGAGTGGCAAGACCAATGGATGTCCATACCAGGACTTAAAACACGGTACCGTAGGAGTTAGGAGACCACCGGACTTTGGTAGGGGCCTAACTTTTTGAGGTGACCTCCTGGTGCGAGCGTCATGGTGGATGTAGTTTAAACCTAAATTGCAGGGAGGGTTGCCCTGCTAGGGCTCAATGTTTGGAGTGGAGTGGCTATAAGTGATGTATACTGCGACCCTAAGATCAGTAAGTGGTTTTAGGTAGGCCTCGACGAATACCAGGGGTGGAGCTGGGCCCTAAACACAGCTCAGCATTAGTATTATTTCAAGTAGCAAATAAGCGATGGCAAGGCGTATCTTTGCTCCCATGGATTTATGGGCATCCCGTGAACTTAAGTCTACACGACAGGCGTTCATGCTAAACACAAGACACATCAGTGTATAGAGAGAGTCGATTTCTGATATCATTTCATAAGATAATCTACACGTAACGCCATCAAAATTACAGTGTCTGTTCTACCAAAGACTAGTTCTTTTTAAACTGAAGATTGTCTTAGAGAGGAGAGTTAAAAATATCAGCGCGTCTAAAGTAGAACCAATTAAATCGCAAACCAGACCGTTCTTTAAAGAATTTTCGTGAAAGCTTGTTGCACCATTTATAACCACTTGGATAGAGAGGATCTCACTGGCAAGCGTAATTTCTTACCGAAAGTTTCTCAACACCGCCATGAGCTCGACAGTACCTTTGGGAACGTAACATATCGTATATAGTCCAAAAGAGTTTGCTATCAAATATGACACCAAGGAGGAATAGATTTTGATGCCTCTATCCACATGATGAGTCAGACTAAGCTTACCAGCAGTAGAGATACATCATCTGTGAAATGTATGCCTGGGCGCAGACCTTAGAAATAGAGCGTTAGGCAGTGAGTCGAACAACATGCACCACAGTAGTGGAGAGACTATGAAGCTTTGGGGGAAACTGCTATTTACCACCGCCATCCAATATTGGCTCAGTCAACATACGCAAAATGAATGTTTCAGTCTGAACGAGTTAAACTCGATGACGTGTTTCCTCTTTTAAATGCGCCCTAACTGTGGACCTCGATCATTCGTTCTATGCTCTTCAACATTAATGAAGTTAGACTTATAGGTTTTGAGCTCTTGCCGATTTTCTATATAAGGTCTACTTTCTATGATTGCCAGAGTTTCGGTATGTATGCCAGTGCCACTCTAGCAGTGGAGGTTCTCTTGAGAGTTTCGAGCAGCTACACCCTTCAAACCATCAAAGATCCGATGAGATCTACCAGCTATGGCGTGTTGTGTTTTTCAACTCTGATTATGTTCCTGGAAAATGATCCTCGAGGATGGAACAGAAAGTCTCTACATCTGACTCTTGGTAGGTACCATCACATTTTCTTAGTAATTCCAGGCTGGTTGATCCTCCCCTTTTGGAGATTTTGACCAGCCTACTGAGTTCGTTGAAAGTTTCGATATTTCTGCAAAAGTCTTTAAAAGAGGTACTCTTTAAAATTCAAACAAACTTCTTATATTCTTTTTGCATTGATCTGCAAAGATTTCAGTTTTCCTTCAAATTTGTCATTAGTGTTCTGTTTAGAAGTTTTTCTGATTTCCTTGCAAAGTTGCTGCAGACCGACCTTTCACCAAGGAATCGGCGATCTTCGAAACCATTGACCCACAAGCGCTGCAGTGGCAATCAAGATATTATATATACTTTGAACAATATTTACCATTCGATTTATTTTTTTATTTTTACGCGTTACATTTTTTAGCTGCTTATGAAAGAGGAAACAGGGCTTTGTTGAATTAATTGTTGGGCTATTCACATAAGAGTCGAGCAGTTTTCCACTTTCGGTCGCTCCAATTTGAAAATACTTCAACGCAAGAGTTACATTTACTCCAAACACCTACTGCAATCCAAAAACATAGACCCAAACAGCTTTCAACAGCTTTTAGCATCTGCATTCAATATTAACAAAAATCTTACAAACGGGTTTTTGTTAACTTAAAACTTAAGTTATAATTATTTATTAAACTCCCGCTTTACTTAATCTAATATAGTGTAATAAATTTATTTATCAATAATAATAATAAAAATACTTTTAAGAGAATTAGTTTCAATCTTACTAGCACGATTGTGAATGCACATCAATTTCGAAAACCCACAAAATGGCAAAATGTACTTCGCAAATTTTTGACATTTCACTTTCAAATCGTGAATCGTTTGCAACAAACAAGTCTTTTTAATCGGACGCCGGCGTCCACAACTTATCTTTTTCACAATAATTTCTGTTAATATTTTTGTTATGCAGTGAAATTAGATTTTTTTTAAAAAATTGTTCACGAAATTAATTATGTCGAATGAAATCAATACATCTGAAGGACCAAGTACATCCGAAGTTTCCACCGAGGTAGAAAACATGCATTCAATTAAATTTTGCATTTGATTTTATGAAAACTATTCTTTCAGCAGCCTAAAAAGCCTGAATCCCATTCAGAGAAAACCTTTGCACGCTACAAGTATTTAATTTTGAGTGAATGTGGTTATAAGATCTCAACAACAGAAAACCACCTTAAGCGGCTATTAAACTTGCGCAAGGAAGTTAATTATTTAAAGGAAACCGAGTGGATGTATGAACCCCTTGAAAAACGTGCTAGCCAACAATAATAATTAAAAGATCTGCTGTAGAAATTTCACAACCATGTTTTCATTACTAAAGCACGTTTATAATCTCTTCGACTATGATTACCAGAAGGAGCAGTATGCCAAGAAATTTGAAGAAGAAACTAAACAATTTGATGAGGAGCTAGAAAAGGAGAAACCACTACAGCTCAGATATGAAGAAGCTGAGTTGTCCCCTAAATCAGTAGAAGAGGGTGCCTGTTCGAAGAAAACTGGAGTCATTACATCGATTAGAAGCAACAATGCAACTATCGATAATTCTTTGTTTTTTGACGCCTCTTCTGCTGTTTCATTTGATGATTTAAAAATTGGATGTACGGTGGAGTATTTAACATATCAATCGTCAAAATCCGAATTTCTAAAGGTGATGAAAGTGGAGTTGGTACAAGACAATTCGTGGGATGAAGAACCAACTAAAGAGCAGGTGAGAATTAGGATAATAATTGAGCGCTTAAGTGTCCTAAAGTGTTTCGACGTTACAAATGGCCATATCTCTGTACTTTTTGTTTTTGTTTTTGTCTTAATTTCTTTGGATTTCGATGAGTATAATTAGCAATGTGAAAAGAAAGGAAACCGAATGCCAATGGGGAAAAAACATTCGATCGCCGTTCCGATTAGTTTCAGTCCTCACATCTGTTTACTTAAGATATCGATAACAAATTCCTTCGAAAGACAAACAGAAAAAGGCAATGATGGCTATGCTTAGTTACCCTTTATGTGCTGTAAAAATGTATCAAGATGTTCTCAGAATTTTTAAATTTTTTTTTTTCTCCAGCTTGAGATGCTAACATAATTACCATGTGGTTGAATTCAATAATGGTACATCATCTCGTTTTAAGTTTGCAGGTCAAGTAATTATAAACTTAGTGGCGAAATGAATATTCATGGAGAATTTATAATCAGTCGTAGTCTCTTTTACTCAGAAGGAAGCAAGAAGCAACACAGTTCAGACACAGGTTGAGGTTACACAAGGTGGCGCAAACTAAATCATCCAATTTTGTTCAGAATTACTTTTTTACTAAATAAAAAAAGTTATTTTGAGTGATGGAAATCTTTATTTGGACCTTAATAATTTTTTCTATTAAGTGGAAAAGATGATATCCGCCAAGTGGCTGCAGCCAGTGTTGCTACACATTTGTGCCTGTTTTATCGCATTTTCCACGACTTTCCGCAAAATTTCCGGTGACAACTGTTCACATTTCTGTGGAATAATCTGCTTAAGGGCTGCGATTGTGGATTGCGGAAATTAAAAAAGCAAAAGACAAACACATTCGTTCATAAATCGCAATAAGAAGTGGTAATCAGACACAAATTTGGCGAACACTTAAGAAGCTAGTTATAAAGCCAAAGATACATCAAGTGTGCAATTCAGGAACGAGATTCTAAGTGATAAAGGGGAAGTTGCAAATAAATTATTGGGTCTATAACTTAATTCGTGCGGTTTGCTAAGAGATGGCGTAACTTGTATTATTCCATTGGAACATGCGTTGGAAAGCTACTGTCATTGTACGTCATTCATTTGAAGCGTAAACAACAATAATTTTTCTTCACTCAAATATGTCGAACTTTGTGCCTGAAAAAGTGTTTTTGCGGAATTACTTTAATATGAAGAAAACTGCTGCCGAAAGTCATCGTATTTTGGTGGAAGATTATGGTGAACATGCGCTAGCTGAGCGAACGTGCCAAAAGTGGTTTGTACGATTTAAAAGTGGTGATTTTGGTTTGGAAGACGATGAACGTCTTGGGCAGCAAAAAAAGTTTGAAGATGAAGAACTGGAAGCATTACTCTATGAAGATTGTTGCCAAATACAAGAAGAGCTCGCAGAATCTTTGGGTGTCACTCAAGCAGCCATTCAAAAGCAGCTGGATATATTCAAAAGCAAGGAAATTGTGTTCCACATGAACTCAAGCCGAGCGAGAGACGTCGAAAGGCGGTTTTGCATGTCCGAAATGCTGTTGGAACGCCACAAAAGGAAGTCATTTTTGCATCGGATTGTTACTGTTGATGAAAAATGGATCCATTACGACCACCCCAAGCGCAAAAAATTATATGTGAAACCCAGCCAACCAGCCAAATCAACTGCAAAGCCGAATATCCATGGCGCGAAGGTAATGCTCTGTATTTGGTGGGATGAGATAGGTGTGCTGTATTATGAGCTGCTAAACAGGGTGAAACTATCAATGGACAACGCTCCGAACACAATTAATCCGTTAAAAAGAGCAGTAGCCGAAAAACCAGACACGAGGCAATAATTTTCCATTATGACAACGCTCGGCCCCACGTTGCTATTCCGGTTAAGAACTATTTGGAAAACAGTGGATGGGAAGTCGTACCCCACCCGTCTTATAGCCCAGACCTTACCCCTTCTGACTACCATTTGTTCCGGTCGATGCAGAACGCCCTCACTGAAATACGGTTCACATCAGAGCAAAATATCAAAAATTGGCTTGATTCATTCTTGGCTGCCAAGCCAGTTCTTTTGGGATGGGATCCACAAATTGCCAGAAAAATGGGAAAAAGTCATAGCTTCAGATGGGCAATACTTTGAATAATACTATTGTACATGTTTTTCTTTAATAAACGTTCAAATTTTGAAGAAAAAAACCGCACGTTAAGTTATATACCCAATAAATGCGGAAAAAACTAAGTGCAGGTACCAATAAATAAAAATACATCGCCTACAACATGAAAAATTGACAAAAATGTTAAAATCAGGAAAAATTTCGATTCTAAGGCTTCTAAAAAAAACTTCGTTTGGAATTTTAACAAGCTTTTCTCTTGTGTGCTTGATTTTTTTTTTTCATATGAGGGGAACTCATGGTCTATGCAACTGAATGTTGAGAGGAGGAAAGATGGGCGGTACTAAGCTAGAAAATTTGTAGGAGTCTAGAGCGTGCCCATTCAATGACAAACACTGTTAGTTGCTGTAGTCTAGGTGATCTATTTTCTTTTGAAATATGGCAACAATACTTAAATCTTCTCAGTCTCGACAAATCTCAGACTTGTTTTGCTCTTATACCAAGCTTATTGTAATAACGAATGTCTTACTTGAAACTTACAAATGTAGGGTTAGTTGCTTAGTCATTTGTTTATGTAGGGATTATCTATTCTAACTAACCAATAAAAGTCGACATTTTCTTTGGCAATCGGTCATATTGTAATATAGTATGTTTACACCTTTCCATGAATGTGAAACACCAATTGATCATTAAAATCCTTTAGATCCAAGAAACCATCAACACGCTTAAATCTGAAGATCCCAAATATTTCAACACTCACCACCGAAGCATTCTTGGTCACATTATATCGCGAAATCGTCAATTCCTCACTGTCGATACCGATTACCAAGAGATCATAGTCGATTTAGATGCTGTCAGTATAGAATTTATACCGAAAGAAGGCGATCGTATCTTTTTGAATTGTAATGTACAAACCGATGAAAATTTTGTCGATCTGGCTGGAGAAATTTTAGAAACCATAAGTGTACATCCTGCACGAACTAAAAAGAGTGAAGGAACAGTGAAGAAAATTCACGATGACTGGGGAGTTATAGATAATGATTGTTACTTTACAAAAGACACCCTTGACTCTGGAGAACAACTTAATGAGGGCGATATCGTCAGTGCCAATATGATTGAATGTGAGAGGGTAAGTGAGGGCTTTTGATACCATTAATCGATTTAATTAATGCACAATTTTCTATTTATTCTTTAGGGTATTTTCGTTTGGAGATGCTTGGAGATTCATGTACTCCAACGTGACGAGAAAACTCCGCAAATAACTGTTGCAAAACCTGTTGCTGATAATACAAAAAAGACATTTCAAGCGATTAGCATTACTGACGGAATCCGTTTTGTTTTTCAAAATGCCTTTGAAATGCAGCAACAGGAGATTGAGATAAAAAATAACAGCGAAAGAACACAGAAAATCTTACGTTTAGATTTTGGTGGACTGCGTCGTAACTCTCAACTGAAAGTTGAAGAATTTACAATTCCACTTACTTTGGAACCTAAGAAATCCATCCAATTGACTTTAAACTGCGAATCAAAGTTTTACGGGTTAACCAAGGAGAAAATAATATTTATTTTCAATAATTTTAAAATCTATCGAAACATTGAAATCGCTGTTGGTGTCGACGAAGACAAGGAGAATGTCGAAAGGAAATCCAATGCAAGATCTATGCGAAGCCGTCAGTATGCCCATCAAGTGTGGGCAAAAAAGAGCGAGATAATTCCGGGTGTAAGAGCATTTACTTCACGTCGATTTGTTGCCAATAAAATTGGTTCGTACGAAGTGCCAGAGAGGCTTCGTAATATACTTCTCACCAATTGTAATAGAGCAGAACAAATCTCAAATGTGGATAACTTATATCCTTCCATGACAAAAGAACTAGACATACATAACTACTCGAATCGCTTTCAGACGTTACTCTTCATTGAGGAAATTGAGCATTTTGTTAACTTTCGCCAGTATGATCGAGAGAGGGCACATTTTACGCGTGAGGGAGAGTATCTTGCTCTAACGATTGATAATTTAGCAGAAAAGAGACCTTCTTTGGTTATTGGTGATATCGTGCGCGCAACGAATCCTTGGGCCGATGAAGGAGGTAATCGCGCATATGACGGTTGCATCCACAAAGTTCTTTGCAATCGGATTCTTTTGAAATTCAATCCAGCCTTTCAAAATAAGTACAACGGAGAAGACTTTCGCTTGGAGTTCTTTTTCTCGCGCTACGGCTTTCGAAAGCAGCATTATGCAGTCCAAAAAATTGTTCAAAAACGCGGTGAACAGTTTCTATTCCCATTAAAGATAACTTTAAATGAAAATCCACAATTGGATGCGAGTTTAGATGAAGATTTTAATCTCCTGGTTGCGGACAAAAAAACGGCTAAACAATGGTGTAATCCCAATCTCAATTCCATCCAAAAGAATGCTGTTAAGAATATTCTACGAGGAGAAGCCAGAACAATGCCATATATAATCTTTGGCCCTCCAGGCACAGGGAAAACATTGACTATAGTCGAAACGATTCTTCAGTTAGTCATCAATATGCCAAATAGTCGTATATTAGTTGCAGCTCCTTCAAACAGTGCAGCAGATTTGATTGCTACTCGTCTGATAAATTCAGATGTCTTAAATCCAGGGGATTTTATACGTTTAGTATCACAAAAACTAATAGAAAAAGATTTGATCCCGGATCAATTAAAGCAATTTTGTGCCACCATTGATATTGCGATGGATGGATCCACAAAAGATTCTGTGAGTTTATGAGTACACAAAGTACATAACTGATTTTATAATTTGTAAAACCTACTTATATTTGCAGATGACAGTCACAGAATCTGGTCTAAAATTGAGATGTCAAATGAAGTATCTTGGACGTCATAAGATAACAATCAGTACATGTTCGACATTGGGCAATTTCCATCAAATGGATTTCCCCAAAGAACACTTTACACATGTGGTTATTGACGAGAGTGGTCAGTGTACGGAGCCCGAAATTATGGTGCCAATATTATTGCTTTCACCTAATTCAGGTCAAATTATATTGGCCGGTGACCCATATCAATTGGGACCGATTGTAGTGAATAATTTCGCTGGTGATCGTGGATTGAAGTTGTCATTCTTAGAGCGTTTGATTGTTAGGTTTCCATATAAGAGAGATCGAGTCAGGTTTCCAGAAACCGGTTGCGATCCACGCTTAGTTACCAAATTAGTTTACAATTACCGAGCTCTACCTAGCATTTTGTATTCGTACAGTAGTCTCTTTTATGACTCGGAACTCATACCAATGATAAAAGAAACGGGCAATAGGGAGTTTGATTTATTACAGAGTGTGAAATCGTTGTTGCCCGAATCGAAAACTAGATCAGTGAGTCATGCTACATTCTTCCATGGTATACGAGGCGAAAACAAACAAGATGCGGATTCTCCATCGTGGTATAACCCCATCGAGGCGAAACATGTAAGTACTTTTAAAAAGTTGATGTTATATTTATGTTGTTATTTCTTAAGTCCATTTCCCACTTTATTTCTGTTTTAATATCATAACGTAAAGGTAAAAAATTGCATGCATCGAAAGCATATGAAGCGCCACTGCAAAGGCAGGTTACAGGGTTTAAAAGAGTCGAAGACGAGTCCGAGCAAACTGAGATACGTTATACTAGGGAAGACGTTCAGAAATTTTAAGAACAGGCCACGCGAAGAAAGTTCTGCAAGAACAAACGTGAGAACCCAATGGTAGATTTGCAGTCAGTGCTGCATAAGACCGTTAAAATGCGATAACGATTACATTTCGTTGTCAGGCAGAGCGAACACGGATGATAATAGACTCGACGTCGTTGAATTGAGACACATCCAACTCATATCTAAAATATGGTCGCTCGAAAGGAAGTCAGACGACTGTTAAGGCATCAGTCTTTCAACATCGCCTATAAAATCTTCACATGTTATCCCTTTTGACAAACCGTTTGTCAACCAACTTATTGGTGCTTCTCATTGTCCGAAGTCGACCATCGACCCAGATTTTTACATTATAAAACATCTTGGGAAAGCGTCCCTAATCCGAAATTGATACCCACCTCGAATTTGAGGAGACAATTAGGTAACGGAGCCATTTCTCGAAAAACCAAAACACTGCCCCACTAAACGATGATCGTCCCAGTCTTCTTCTTTTACGCAAACGAACTGAACTTCATTAAAAAAAGAATTAGTAGATAGCTGGTCGTTTTGAGAATAAAGTGTTTCAAGTAATATCTGGCGCTATCTACATCACAGGCAGAGGAGAAGCAGAATTAGCCAAACGGTATACAATCTGAACAGCTAAAAGAGGAAGAACTCATCGACCTCTATGGCTTGTAATATAGATGTAGAGCGCTCCAGATGTATGCTGCAAAGGAAAACCCCACTTAAAATTTCGCGGTCAAAAATACAGAGCGACTTAAGCTAATTTGGTGTGCGAAATAGAAAGCTATCATCAAACAACCGGCAGCTGCAGGCCTAGGTCAAACCCGGACTGTATTTGTACCTAAGCTAATGGGAACTAGATTTCGACCTTTATTGATGTAGTCTAATATGGGACGGGGGCAGAGTACACAATAGTCTTATAAGGTCACCTCTAATCACGCTTTCGGAATAGGAAAGAGGCTAATAATTGTCCACATCTGGGGTTCAACAGGATTCTTTCAATAAAAATTGTTCAGTTTTGTTGAAAACAATGTTAATATAAAACGCCGTCAAACCGTTAAAATGAAAACACGTAAGGAAGTGTACAGATGGCTCAAGAGAAAATAGCTTAATTGTGTTCAACACTTTGAATAAAGCGTGGTATCTGCTTGTTTTTGTCGAAAGAACAACAAAGAATATTTTTATATTAAATGGAAAGAACAACAGAAGCAGTAAGTTTTCTTGCGATAGTTTGCTTATGTTAGCGATTCAACGCACAACACAAAGTATTGTGATAAAGATCTACGGCAGGTTCTCACTGTTAATATAAACTGAAACTGGAGAAAGCAATCAAAAAATAAAACGGCCAGAATAGACAATTCGTGTTCCACCATGGCAACGCTAAACGACGCTAGTATAATATATTTTTGAACCTTCGTTTTGATTTCATATTCTTCATACAGCGCCGACCTTGTACCATCGAATTTTCATTTGTTTCGAAAATTAAATATACCAATGATGATGGCCTGTAATCACAGTTGGTGTAGCTTCCTCGTTATGAGTACTAGAAGTTCTATAAACACGGGAATTATTTTTTGCATAAAAAAGTAATAGTTCTATTCTACACTAAAAAAAAAAACGAAATTACCCTCTTGCCAACCTTACTATATAATTATCAACCTGAATAAAATGTATCTTACATTCCGTAAATTATTTATCGATTCTCGTTATTTCTATCCATTTTCAGATATTTCTACTGACAATCCAAATGTATCGTTTAAATGTTTCACCAAATCAAATTGGTATTATCAGCCCCTATCAGAAGCAAGTTAAGATTTTGCGAACACTGTTTGCTGAAGCTGATGTTGCTATGCCTAAAATTGGATCCGTCGAAGAGTTCCAAGGACAGGTAAGAATTTGATTTAGAAAAAAAAAAATTCTTCAATCGAATATATCAAATATTTCTTAATTTTTGTTTTTTCTAGGAACGTGACATTGTACTCGTAAGCACTGTTCGCTCGTCGAAGGATTTCATCAATATTGACTTGAAATATGCTCTCGGATTTGCTTGTAGTTCGAAACGAATGAATGTCGCAATATCTAGATCACGTGCATTACTCTATGTATGTGGCAATCCACACCTTCTATCTCTGACAGATAATTGGCGTTATGTAATCCAGTACTGTGTTGACAACGATGCGTATATTGGATGTGACTTACCGGAAAATATCAAATCAAATTTATGAGGGATGCAGGAGTTTAAAACGTGAAATGAGAATAAGTTTATTTTTTTTAAAACATCAAATTTTTTTAATGTAAGAAAACTTTAGGATTTATAATGATTTCATATTTTTTCCTTGGGTTTATTTGACTTTAGTTGCGTTAGTGTTAATATAGTTATGAAGATGGGGTTCCTTATTAAAAAATTTACTATAAATCACATACGTAACAAAGTTATTAAGTGGCCTATGTATTTGATTACAGAGAATGATGTACATAAACTTTTGATTTTTTTTTTTTTTGTAACGTCAGACTTCCTAATAAGTTAAAGGAGGATTTTTCTCCTTTTTTTTGAATGTAACATCATACAGAAACTGTTGAAATTTCTTGGAGACTTTTTATTGGGTGTGGCATCACTAAGTTGATAAGCCGTAGCAAATTTTTTGTAATTGTGCGTAAACGAATATATTTTCATAAAAAAAAAAATGTTTTGGAATTGAGGAAACCAGTTCACATGTATTACAATATTGCTTTCTCAGCAAACATTCATATTGTGTCAGCCGTTTGCGCAAAAGTCCTTTTCTACCAATCACTCTGGCGGCAAATGCTAAAATCTAAACTCTTGAACTATTGAACTAATAAATATCACAAGGCAATTTTTTCCCGCTTATAAAAAATTCTCAAGGTTACGAAGGTGGTCTATAGGGTGTTTTAGAATCTTACTGTAATAAGGCTTTCTCACAAAAACAAATGAAAAAAAAAAGAAAACAAATCACAAGTATTGCAAATATAGTCCAAGACTTAAGTAATGACCAAAGCAAACCCAAGAATACCTGTAAAAGAACAACAAACAAATCATTTGCAACATATAACTACAGTACACTCGCGGTAACGTGAACTAATTAAAACATAGACCGTTCACGTTGTCGAAAAGGAGTTTTTTAAAAGTAAAATAACGATTAGATGTGAGAGCTTATATGTACTGAACATATTTGAATTAAAAATTAATTACAAAAAGTTTTTTTCATTCATTTTATTTATAAAAATAGCAAAAGAAAAACCGAAAAGCCAACAAAAATATAAAAAATTATAAAAAAGCTAATTCATTCCTGTAAAAATAATGAAAAGATTATATGTTTGTACATACATACATACATATGTATGTTTAGTTTGCAACATTCAAATAATTTGTAATTTAACTTTGCTTTTGCTTGTTAGTTGCCAGTTCTGCTTTTTCCCTCAAAAATATGTCACAGTATGGATGCTGGTTTTACACAGACCATTCTATTATTTTGTTTATATGGAAAATAGCATCATTGTTAGATAAAGCACATTTCACATGTGTTTTCATCATGTTCGTTTTCACAAACTTCACTTGCTCCTCCAACTGGTTGTCTTCAACGTAATCATGGTTCCAAATCCGTATATCCTCTACCGTTAGTAAGCTTTCAGGACAAATTTCGTGCAAGAAGGCAACATGCTGCCTTTCTAATTTGCTTGATTCACTTTGTAGAATTTTTTTTCGGATCATAGCCAGGGGTATATGATCGTCATCGCTGTCATCGATAGTAGCATGACGATTTTTTTCAATATATAAATTTTGGAAACATTTTTTTATTACTTCCGATAGAAGCTTATCCCAAGCGGCGCTCAAAAGGAAAACGCAATCCTTCAAATTAATATTTTTTAAAATAGCGCTTACATCGTCCGAAGTTTCCCCTATTACCATCGCTAAAAGACTGCTTCTGTAGTGCAATTTAGTCAATCGAATGACATTTTGGTCCATTGGTTGTATTAAAAGAGTTACATTAGGAGACATATACAATGTTACAATTTGTCCTTCATCACTTATTAGCTCATTTGCTGGAGGATGACTCGGTGCATTATCTCAAATAAGCAGTGCTTTTAGTGGCAAATTGTTGTCTCTCATAAAAGTCCTGACCTAGAAATAGAAAGAAGACAATTTAATATTTTGAAAACAAAATCTTTTATAAAACAACGAACCTCCGAAACAAACACATTTTGAAAGCAATTTTTAAAGATAACGGTTGTCATCTGCTGTTTTTGAGCTTGCGTAATGTATGGGCAGCTCTAAGTTTTTGAAAGCCCTAGGATTTTTTGCTTTTCCGATGATTAGTGGTTTTATTTTATGCAATCCAGTAGCATTGGTACATGCTAAAAAAGTTACTTCTTTCTTGAGCTGTAACATAAGTTTTTTCTGGTAAACACTTATTGCACAAACCTGTTTCATCGGCATTGTACAATTGGTCTTTCACAAGGCCAAGCTCTTGCATTTTATCAGCCAATTTCTTCTTAAATGGTTCCACTAACTCTGGTTGTGAAGATAATTTTTCACCAGCCACCTTGATGAATCGAAACGATTTTTACACTTTTGCATCCACCCGTCGCTTGCATTAAAGGATCCTCCTTGACTACCTTCATTCATTTTGAATAATTTTAAAGCCATTTGCTTTATAAGGACAGCATTTACCGGCAGATGTCCTCCTCTTTGTTGCAAAAACCATTCGTATAACTTTTTCTCTGTCCTAGGAATTTCACCCTGTTTCATTGTCTTCCTCTTCCCCGAGTCATAATAGGTGGACGAAATGACTGCTGCAAGTTTTTGGCTTTTCTTTTTTATGCTGCAAATTGTAGAATTTGCCAGTCCATATTTTTTAGCTAGAAACGTGATGTTGAGCCCTCGTTTAGCTTCCTCGATGATTTTAATTTTCGTCTGTAGTATTTGGAGCTGGTACACCGTTGTACCACGAGTATTTTATGAATGGTACATATGTGTACCAGCAGTACTAAAAACGCCTACACTACAGAAAAAAAAAAGAAGTAAATTAAGTCAATTATCTGGAATACAGTTTGTAATTTGAATCTTTTTATTTGAAAAGCAAGATTTGCACAACGGAATATCACATTCCTGGCAAATGGTTTTTGTGCGAGTCTGTTTTTTTGCCTGGGTGCAATTTAACCTCATCTCATCCTTAAAAATACTTACGTTGCTTACCCTCGTCTGTGAATTTTCACACATATGGGATTTCTATGTATTTGGCACCAGAAACATAATTTTTTGTAGTCCAATTTATGAAGTACCGTGAATAATATTTATTTTTTAGTTACATCAAGTTAATATATCTGCAATACAATTTATACAAACATTTCTGTTGTGAGTACACCTTTTTGGCAGAAACAGCACATAGTTTCATGTGTGTCGTTCTTATTTTTCGTTTTCCCGCTGTAACAAATGTGGCATCTAGCCTTTCTTTTGGTATTCGGTGAAACACTTTTACATCTCTTTCGAGGAATGTCGAATATTCGTGGTGAGCTCTCACGAGACACTGAAGACTCGCAAGAAGATAGTGTTGACGATGTGTGGAGTAATGAACCCCTGGGCCGGATCATTGCTTCATTTACTGATTCTCTGTTAATGGTTGTAAGCAAAGAAGCCGCTGATTCGGTTCGTGGCATAGCTGTTCTCATTGTCATGTATGGTTTTGCAAGAGATATTGCAAGCTCACGCATGAAAACTCGTCGCATTGTTTTTTTGTTCATTTGCCAATTTGGATTTATATCTTTATAAACAATCAACGCATTCAGAGCTAAGATGTCGATCATATTTGAGAACACCGCCATCGGCCATCGGTTCGTCTTTCTTTTACAGCTGTAACAAGACAGCATTTTATCAACAGTATCCACGCCACCTAAAGGAAAAAGTTTATCAATAAAATCAAAATTATAAGTATAGGAAGAAACCTTTGGTTTTGTTGTAAAATTGAATTATTTTTGGCAACTTTTTCCCGTCGGACTGAGCAGCATTCGAAGCATGCATTGTGCTTTGCAGAACTACGCATTTGTCTTTTCTGTCGACGTATGATACAAGTGTTGTATCTTCGGTGAATGCAAATGTTGACTGGAACAACTTAACTTTTTTGCATTCCAGAAGTTTTGGTGGGATGCTTCTTTTGTTTTTCCGCATTGTACCGACCGTTGTCAATCCTTGAGACAACAACTTTTGAGAACAGCGATATATGCATTCAACAAATTTGAATCAATTTCTATATATGTATTTGTCACCACATTTCGCATTTGCATATGCGTTTGAACACTTCAAAATAACATTCTCAATTGGTGGTGGAAAGAACAAGAAAAAATCATCTTTGATGTCATCAACACGTGTTCTAGCATATCTTGTTGTACCTGGATGCAAATTGATAACATTTTCATTTCGTAAGCTTCCGGTTCGATCTTGCACTGGTTGTGATTTCCAAAACATACCGTCTTTTGAAACGAATAATGGATCGACGATTTCAGCTACTGATGCAATTTATGGTAACGGTGGTCTGCATGCTATTGCTAGCATGTGGGGAAAGGTGAAGTGTCCCTTGTGACAGCGGAGTGGCACGCTTGCGCTGCTCGGCTGAGCTCGTCGGATGGGGGGGATCTTGCTGTCGCTCATTTACCTACAAAATAATTATCGTGCCGAATGATATGATAAATTACACATACGGGAAATCCTGAATATTCATACATATACCTACTAAGCTATGCTGTAAATTAGCTGAGAAAATCATTGTTATGACGCAATGCTTTCTTGCAGGACTGGCCCACCCTACTATGCACAAAGTGCACCTTGATTGCTATGCCTCCTGCCTATTGTAAGCAACCCCCTAACTTCGAGGAAAACCGATCACATTTTCACATCTTTAAATACACACCCGCCATATTTTGAACGTCACTAATAAATCATCAATTCAAAGAATTCTAGTTTATTACATTTTTAATTCATTACAGAAGGTATGTTTGAGTAAAGGAAAATAAATTTTAAGGTTACTATGCAAAAATTCTATACGTATAAGTAAATTAGTATGTTTGTTAAACCAAAGATGCCAAACTTGATCGCGACGGTTTGATATTATTAATTAGATTATAGGAATATGTATTGTACTTACTTTGATTACTGCTGCAGATCAGGTGTGCACACTGGATCGCTTGATTTCATTAAATATAGGTGTTTAGGCTTTAGTTTTTAAGTAGTTTTAGTTACAAATTATTTGGCAAATTTTTATAATACATTCAATCAAAAGGAAAAATAGAAAGAATAAAGATCTCATTTTGAGCTAAATACACATTTTACTAAGAAATTGTATGCTTTAGTTAGGTTAAGAGTTTTTAGTTAAGTTAAAGTTTATCACATCAAATTTTAGACATACTCAGTTTTTAGTTCAATTTAGTTTTCTCATCGGTAGCTATGTAACTTTTCGTTGTTGAAATTGGAACGTAGCGAATTTTGATGCTGAATGTGATTTTTGATTGATGACAGCTTGGTTACAGTGAGTTAATCAGCTTTTTGATTGAGGTGAGGGCGCAGAGGTGATTTTAATACGGATGATAGTAGCGTAGAATTCATCCAATATGATCATACAGGTGCGATGTATGACACGTGTTGCAATCGTGATATCTCCCGTGGTTAGCATTTAAAATAATATCACACGTTGTTAGTTATAATCATGAGCGATCGAAATATGACTCATTTAATTAGGATTTACGCCTTATTTTAGAGATAACTCACGATTACTAGCAACACGTGTCTCGAAAAAAGAAAAAAAGAAGTTTTTATACACTCTCGGTTGTATTAAATATGTTTGTTCTTACCTTCAAGCAAGGTAGATTTATTTTTAATTTGGGTTTATTTTGATGAACTTATCTTTTTGTTTTTTTATCGATATTAATGAACAGTATTGCAATGAAACTTGGGGATTTTATTTTCCACCATTAAAGATATACTAAGAATACTCCGCGCACCACGTACCTGGAAGAGAGCTATCACCAAAATGGCATTCTGCCTAATTGGTAGAAAGGCGGAAAGGAAGCGGCTCATAAAGGATGTGACGTTGTCGTTGCATTTTAAGTTTGTTGTGGAGAGATAGAAAATTTAGTTTTGATAAAACGCAAGGAATCGGTACAAATTGTTTTTGCTCCATGTTCTTTACTCTGTTCCGTTTCATCAAATTCAGAATTACTTTCACTTTCAATCAATTTCTCCAAGTACGAGTATGTGATATTTCTCAAACAAAGCAAAAAGCACACTGACCTAGAGCAATGATGCATGATTTTGGCAAGCATTCGCTCACTGCATTCGGCTTTTGTCGGGTTGTCGCTAACAGTTTCGATCATTGTCACACATTTTTATTCTTTATATCTCTTCTTCTTTTATTGCTGTGTACGCTCCCACTCAAATCCGTGCAAATGCTTTGAATACAGACAAAGGTATTTTAAAGTACACGTGTACAGGCACTTTCAGTGGCTTTCAAAAGTAAATTTGTTTTGTTCTATATCTATTTAGTTTGCCAAAATATCAAATAACATGGACATTTGACTACAAAATGGTGTTTCTACTGCAAAATACATAGAAATCCCATATGTGTGAAAGTCACACACGAGGGTAAGAAACGTAAGTTTTCAAATATCTCCTTATCAAAATATATTTTTGCATCGAATAATAGCTTTTTTTTGTGTTAAACTGATGCGTCAGGAATTGTCTAGTAGTTTTATGCACATCGGTCAAAAACAAAATGCCAAAAAGTTATAGTTCAACATTTTTTTATGTGATTTTTCACACCAGGAGGAAATGAAGGTTATGTCGCACGAACGAGGGGGCCAGTTAACAGGACCACTTCTGGAAATAAAGTTGACACCAAATTGATTTTGCAATAAATTGATGGTTAAGCGCGCTGTATGGCAAGTGGCGTCGTCTTGTTGGAACCAAGTGTCGTCGATGTTTAGCTGACTAATTTTTGGAAACAAACAATTTTCCACGTAGTCGAAGGACAAAGGCCAACAAGTTGAGAACGGCGACGAATCGACATTTCGGCGTCTTCTTCAACACTTCGCCCTACAGCAGCAATATTCTCTTCGGTACGCAACATTTCTTTGCCTTGTTGATGGTTTTGAATCGAGAAGAGTAAAATTATTGCGAAAACGATCAATAACTGCACGAATTGCTTGCTCACTAGTCCGATTATGTTGATCGTAAAATGGACGAAGTGCTCTATGAACTTCACGAACAGATTTATTTTTTCAAAGTAAATTTCCACAATTTGGAAGCGTTGTTCTGACGTTAAACGATTCATGACAAATTGCTAAACCTTACTGAACAGAAATGTCAACACAGTTTGACATTGACAGCTGCCAAACCATAGACAACAACCATCGAAAAAAAAAAAACACCTTTTATGTCCGTTATTTTCCTTTTAATTTAGGCCAATTATGCTTTCCGCTGATGAAGTGTCTTACCTCTTTATCAAGAAGTTTGTAATGAATTAAAATTTATAATTTCACAAATTAATGTTTAGTTTTTTAGTTTTAAATGCATTTTATTTTAACAATCTTATACTAACTTACTGGCTACATATAGGCACTCTAAGCTACCCTAAATTCTTAAATCTATGTCTTTCGACTTTATTTTAAAAATTTTTAACAAAAAACTTAGCATATGGACATAATTTTTTATTTTTTATAAAAACTTAATATCTAACTTAAAATAAACCTTAGTTTACCTTACTTACATGCACAATACACACATACACACACATAGACATTATACACAATAATATACATATATTAGTATATGTGCGCCGTAAGTAAAAGTAATTGGGGTAGTAAGCCCTGAATATCAGGTTATTCATCGAGGCCATTGTTCTTGCAATGTAATGTGCCTTCGAATCAGCTTAATTACGAAGTTCTCCACTCGTATTAGGTTCGACCTGTTGTAAAGGCTTTGCCGAGTCGTATGCGCAGATGTTTACACGTCAAATTCACGAGTACCTGGTACTTACGCCTTTTTGTTTTAAGCTAACGTGTTTCATTTGCACTCCTGCCAAGAAATTCTTCGAATAATCGTCTTCACTACCACTGTTTTTTTCGTTTTTTCGACAACACTGGTGAAGAACTTGAACTATTTCTTTCAAAGGAATATTTCGAGACCTGCAGTGTCGATGTCGACCTTGCTTCTTCCTCAAGAAAGTAGTCAGTATAAATGTAGGACTGGACACAATTGTTCAAATAAAAAAAACACTTCAATTTCGAAATTCAATGAACAATACTTTATTTTTATTATATCGTTTGACGACGAAGTTGAACGGATACAATATTATGTCTCCTAGGGGATATACTGATTACTTAACTACACGACCGACTCCTCGAAACATTTGATGACGAATGACTGCCGAGTGGCTTGTTTCTCTCGTCGTCTTTTGTCTGTACTATATGTTCGTATGCGCGAGTGATAATGAGTAATTAACCTGACTTTTTAAAAAGATATGAAAATTCAACTAGTACTGCTATAAATTATTTATTATTTTATTCGTTGTCTTCATGAGTTCGCGATTGGTTAAAAACTGACTTACAGAAATTAATCTTAACCTAAATGTGCTTATGCTCCTGTCTGACCTTGATGCAGTGGGAGTGCGGTGCACCTCGCATTGTATCAAGGTCAGCGTTTGGGAAAATGCAATTTTATGCTTTCTCAAGCGTAAGTAGAAATTCGTTGTTTCTCCGGAAACCGATTCCGAGAATTATGTTTTCTCTGGAAGTGGGTGCTGGGTTCCTTGTGTTGTCAGTCGTTGACTCCGACATAACTCGCGTGTGTTTGTATATTGGTGGCCAATTTGTGCGTACGTGCTGTATGTAATTCTTTGTTCTCTTAATGTGTTACATGTTCTGCCTGTGCGTTGTAACTGTCCTCTTCGTTGACTGGTGTATGTGTATGTATTCGTGTACCTACGTCGTTGTCTGTTATCAGCCGTCTTGTAGCGTATTCAATATCGCAGTGCAAAGTACAATACACTTTTTTTTTCTTTTTTTGAGCGAATTTCGCACAGCAAAGAATTTTCGCAGGCGAAGGAATTTAGAAGCACGAGACCGGTAGAGTTTTCTCTTGTAGGAATTGGCGGTCCGCTTTTCACGATTTTGTCTGGTGGATGCTTGAGATACTGGCGTGGCCAAGCTTTCGCTCTGACCTTATTGGCTACTCCTCTTCTAACGCCTAACCTAAGAGTCAGACTCTCAGCGTGGTTTAACGAAAAATGTGCGCACTTTTTATTTTTTGTATTTTATAGCCTTTTAGAAAAGAGAATATACTCGTACATTTAAAAGAAAAGAAACCAAAAGGAAGTCTCAAAAACTATATGCATACCTTTTAGAAATGTTTCACTAAAGAAGTCTTGGGAGACGTCCAGCCGCTTTGAGAGTTCGGTTCGAAAAGAAAGATTGTTTTTGGCGAAAATGCAACGGTGTTAGTTTCAGTAGCGACGCTTAGCCGAAATTTTAGCTGGGTAGTCGTTACATGTTTAAGTATGTGCATTCAGTGCTGAGCATCAGAAAATTTATGTATTTATTGTTTTTGTTTAAATAAAATCTGATTTGTTACGAATGCTACAGTCTGGTCTCCTGATCGTAAACCGTTCGTCCTGTCACGAGATTTGTTCTCTTCGTTGAGTACCGTATGATCTTGTCGCCTGTTTGTCGAAGTTATCTGAATAATATTATGTTAGCGCATCATGTTATTTCTCTGTCTGTCTGACCCCAATCCCACATAAATATGAAATAATATGTTTTCCCTTACTCGTACTTTCGTGAAGTTCATACATTTGCTTTGATTGAAACTTTTTTTTTAACAACTCGCGCTAGACTCGTTTCGCTCTCACGCTGTATTGTGAATCGGGCATCTGTTTCTCATAACGACTCCGATTGGTTCGATTTTATTTTTTTTTTTACCCAAAAGGAGGTTTTAACGTATACTGTTTAGGACGTGCGTATAAATAAAAAGCATTGAATCCAAATACGTACATTTAAGTTTTATTATTTTAATTCGATTTGATACACAACTTAAGTTTCTAACGCGGGGACTCGGGAAACAGGTTCGCTCGCTTCGGGTGACAAAAGGTCAAAGAGAATGAGTGTTCTTGGACTGACATTTGAACTTAAACTGCCTTCAACCCAACACCGGGCGCATCTAGTATGACCACCACATCCGGATGCGTGGTGAACTTTGTCACCCTACACCTTTTTGTTCAATTTTTATGTACATCATGAAAGATCAAACCTTTTATTCAAACTATTTATTGTTAACCCTTTCGGTGCAAAACTGCGAATTGGTGTTAAAAAAATCGAAATCTTTAGATTTAACCTTATTTTGAGTCAAATAAGTAAACTGCATTTTTAGTTGTTTTATATTGGAATTTCAAAGTGCACTTTTAGAGTGTTACCGTATGGTAACATTAAGACTGAATAAAATGCTTTTAAAAGCATTATAAAATTCAATTACCTTGTGTTATGGTGGTAGGAAATAAAGCAATTCTTTTCGCTAGTTGGTAGGATGTAATTTGTACAAGACCGTTGTCCAGCCACCTCATAATAAAAATACTGGTTTCTTGTTCAATACGATAGTCGTATGATCCTGGGCCTGCTTTACGAAGTTCTTTTTCGGTCTTTAGTACAACTTTTCCCATTCGATTTGTCGTGATGGTACCAGTGCCCCATATTCCCAGATCTTTTAGTTTTACAAGTAAGTCCAAGTTGGTAAAGTAATCGTCAAAATATAATTTAAAGTTTTTAAAATGGAGTATTGATTCAGCCAATCTCATAACAATACCGGAACTAAAGCCCAAATTTGAATTTTCAGCCAATGTTCCTTTTCCTTTCGATGTCATACCATCAAAGCTATAAAGAACAAATACCTTCAAACCCCACTTTTGGCATATACATTTTTAAAAATTTTCTTCCTTTGAACGGGACCATCATCTCATCCAGGCACAAGTTCTCCTTCTTTGGGACACCGATACATTCTTGCAGCATGACGTCGAGAAGAAGAACTTTCCAAAGCCTATCCGTATTACTTTCTTTTTTAGCAAATTTAGGATATAATGTAATGTAGAGTGTATTTTCGTTACTTTTCCCCAATACATATTTTTTTAATCTCACTAATCTTGATGTTTGTTAGGTATCCTTCGGTAGCCAGGTTTCTTCGATCGGTTGCAAAAAGAATTTTTTCGTACACTTCGTCATTAAAATATTGTTCAAAATATTGAAGCGGTGTACGCATTTCGGGTGTTCTGTAAACTTGTTCGACAAAAATGGCACTTTGTGGCTTCCACTTATTGTATAGCCATTGGTATTCAGACCGTCTGTATTTTCCAGCTGATGTAGAAGGCATCCTGGGGTTTTCTGACTCAACTATTTCTTCTTCTGGCTCTATGTTCTCAACTTCATTCTCTTTCAAATGTTCACCTACCTCATCCTCTGTAATACCTGCCTGGTGTCTGTCTTCAGCTTCAAGTTGTTCTAAAATACCGTCTATATTCACTTCAAATTCTTCTTCTTCTTCTTCATCTGAAACATCCGACTCAGCAAAGTGTAACAGTAACTTTTGTATATCATCTTCCTTCAATTTAATTTGTGCATTTTGAATGCCGATAATATCACTGTGGATGAAAAACCAACCCCAGAAGAAAACATGAGCAGCACTGACCTTGGAAATTTTTTTTTTCAATTCAATTCAATGGATTTTATTTGCACAAAAGAAGTTTTTCATTTACATGTATTACCTGCAAAGCAGAGTGCTTATCTGCAGGTGGTTGGACATAAATTGACTAAATTAACTTTTGAAATGATTTAAATTGAAAAAAGTTTGTTTACAATTAGGTTACATTCAATATAGTGCCGTTAAAGTCTTCTTTGACGGTCTACTTCACAAAATAAAGTTCAATTAAATGCTTTTTTAACTCTTTTTTTCTTTTTTTAAAATTCGGAATCACTTTTAGAAATTGTGGTAGCGAATTAACTAAATTAGGAACGGTGCATTGCAGTTCTCTATCACCATACGTATTGGAAGCTTCCGGAACTTCTAGCATCCCTTGGGCTCGTCTTCGGGTGTTTTGTGGGTGGTTTATGGGACGGAGAAACCGTTGGTCGTTCATATAGGTAAGCAATGTTGTCATCTGGAAAAGTGCCTTTACATCTAAAACTTTAAAAGTTGAATTAATAGGTCTAATTATTTTGACAAGACGATGTTGTAATTTAGATATCTTATCCAGATGGGATTTCGCTGCGTTTCCCCAGGCCATAATTCCGTATCTAATGCGTGACTCTGCCATCGAGTAGTACACTTGCTTTTGTACCTCCATATGAGAGTAACGCTTAAGATGCACCATTGCAAATATCGTGCTCTTAAGTTGAAGACGCAGGATGTTGATGTGTTCACGCCACAGAAAATGCTCGTCGATGGTAACTCCAAGATATTTGATGGCTTTGACTACCTCAATTGTGTTGCTGCTTCTTAGTAATGGACAGTGATCATTACGATGAACAATTTCTATAGCTTCCGTTGACTTAGAAGGGGTCCTAATGTGCATCACCTTGGTTTTGTCTGCGTTTATCACCAGACCGTTATCATGACACCATTCAGATACAGCGTCAAATTCATCTTGCAATATCTTCATGGCTAAATGCAAGTCCTTGTGTCTTACAACGATTGCAATATCATCAGCATAAGCATAGGCAATCGATTTCTTAAATGTCCTTAACAGTTCATTTGTGAACAGAATGAATAAAATGGGCCCCAATTTGGAACCTTGTGGTACACCGTATTTGCTAGATTTTTTTAGACTTAATGTGTCAGATACCTTGACTTGGATTACTCTATCAGTCAGATAGCTTTTGAGCCAGCTTGCCAGCAATCCTCTTAATCCCAATTTGTTGACACTTTCCATGAGTTTTTCGGGTGTCAAGGTATCGAAGGCTTTGCTGAAGTCTATAAAAAGAACAAGTACGTGATGATTTTTATTTAGCCCTGCATTAACCACATTGGTAAACTCTCCCAGTAGCAATTGGGTGCTCTTGTATTTTTGAAATCCAAACTGGTTTGGGTGAATCACTCTATACTTCAACATAAAACAATTTACACGTTTAACGACTATCTCTTCCAAACATTTTTCAACCGCTGGCAGAATTGAAATTGGCCTATAATTTGCCATGTCTTGTTTTATTCCTCCCTTGTATATTGGGCGAATTATAGACGTTTTCATGAGCTTAGGTACACATGACTGACACAAACTAAGGTTTATAATCTTCGTGATTATAGGGGTGAGACTCATGGCATTAACTTTGAGATCGACTGGTCTTATGTTGTCTGCTCCAGGACCTTTTGTGCTACTTAGTTGACACAATATCTCGTAAACTTCAGGTTCCGTTGCTTCTTCTAAGTAGATACTTTGTTGAAGTTGCCGGTTGTCATGGTTTGAGGTTTTGGTGTCACACATATGCATAATGTTCGCTGCTTGATTCGAAAACAGCTCCGCGAAGTCCTCAACAATGTCTTTTAAGCCTTCGGATTCAGACGCCTTTGGAAAATTGATTTTTATAATTTCGTCTACTGAACATCTCTTTCTTCCAAGCAGTTCATTCACAATTCTCCACGTTTTCCTCGGGTCGTTATTAGCATTTATGAATTTTCGTTTGTAAAAATTGGCTTTTATTAATTGAATATTCTTGTTAACTGTGTTTCGAAATTTCTTGTATTCACCCTCAAAAGTCTTGCATCTGGGGCTGTTTTTCCACCTCCTATATAGCTCATCCCTTTGTTTGCACATTGGTATTATTTCTGGCGTGATCCATGGCTTATGTTTACGTGTTCTTTTTGTTGTGGTCGTTTTGAATGCTTCAGCGTATATTTTATTCATTTCTCGTACAAAATTGTTGTATAGTACCTCGACGTCATTTTCTTGGATTAGATGTTGCCAGTTTGTTTGCTCTATAAGCTCATTAACTTTCTGCTGATTAATGTGTTTAACTTCCGTTTCCCGAGAGGTTTCTGTTCTATCCAAGTCTTCTGTTGCATATAAGACGGCGTAATGATCAGATAGATCGGTTACAATAATTGCAGAGAATATGTTGAGCTTGGTAATGCTAACATATATATGATCAATTAACGTCGCCGTATTATTTGATATGTCAACACGTGTCGGTTGTTTAATAACACTTATCAACCCTTTCGACGCCATCATCTCCATGTATTTAAGAACAAGTGAGTTATTCTCATCTATGATATTAATATTGACATCCCCTAGTACAATGTTTTCTTTTCTTTCTTTTATAATTTCATCTAATTCGTCAATGAACCTTCCAACACTAGAGCTAGGTCGCCTGTATATTGCATGTATATGCTTTTGACCACCTTGATGATTGATTTCCAGGTGCATGCCCTCGTAGTTGATTGGATTCGCTGGTATTATTGTGTAAGAAATATTACCTTTTATATATATTGCAACTCCACCTTTCGTCGCGTCACGGTTTATAAATTCAGTATTAAAGCCGTCAATGCGATAAAAGTCATTTTTTTTCTTCGGTATATTAATTTCATTCAGTACTAATATATCGATGTAAGAAAGCACATTTTCAATTTCTGCTAAAAGGATATCCCAATTTTTTGTAATGGATCTTATATTAAAACTTACGCAACAAAAATTCATTTTTTCCAAATATTTTTTTTCGATGCCGCCAACACCATGTATTACCCTAAAGTCAAAGTCGACATCAGCTTCACTGCATGTGTTTTCCATTTTATTTTCTTCTATTTCGAATCTCTCAATTAGAATTACGTACAACAACAATGCTTAGTTGTTCATTTTGTTTACATCGTTGCAAGACCCGATGTGTATGGTCTCGCCGTTTTCGTTTTTTTTCGCAAGTACCTTACCGGTCGACTCCCACACAAATCTCCAATTGCACTCTCTGGCTCTGTTTTTTGCTAGCCAGAGAAGGTGTTTATTGGTAGGTGTGAGCTGATTGTTGACATATATGATTGCATCAGTTTCGGGAGTTACACTTGAAGCAGAGCCATTAGAAATATTTTCTCTAATTCTCTTAAGGGGAATATTACGGATGGCTCTTGCCTTTTTAATTACATTTGTTTTGCACGCGTGACTTGCAAACGAAACTATTATTGTTGTTTTATTTGGATTTTTTATGTTCGTTCTGTAAACGTCAGTGATGTCTGAATTTAGTATATCGTGATCTATTGTTTTTCCTAGTGCTTGGACAATATCCATTAAGTTTTCATTTTGTGTCTGCGGAATGTTTTTTATTTCAATGTTGTTTTTTAGTAATTGTTGTTCGAGAGTATTGATTTTGGTTTCCATTGCATGTATTTGTTGATCTTTGTTGCATGTGGTTGCTCTCTTTGAGCTCTTTTATTTCGTTTGTAAGTTTTTGTAGTGTTACATTGCTTAATGTCATGTGTTGCTTTATGTCTTCGTATTTGTTCGCCATAAATTCACAACTTGTGTTTATATCTGTCATCTCTTTTCTCATCTTGCGCATTTCATTTAATATTATTTCATGATTATTACTGTCTGTTGCTGATTTAGTGAATGGTGTTGGTATTGGAGCTTGTTGCGGGAGTGCTTCTGGAGAACTTACACTTCTCATTCGCTTGGATATAGGCTGAACTGATGCTAATTCAGCAGGGGTCCTGGGTGCGGAGAGCGCTGCAAGTTCTTTTCTACAGGTGGAACATCTCCATTCCTCCTTTCGGGCAATATTCATTTTTCGGTAGGATTTTTCGGAAATGGTGGTACATCCATAATGCATTTTCCTTTCACATCTATAACATGTTACAAAGTCTCCATCGGCGGGGAGGTCAGAGAAGCACTCATTGCACGTATCCATATTATACATATGGGAATAGTGGTGTGGGTGTATAGTTTAGCGGGAAATAAAATTTGTAAAAGGGAAGGAAATTACTGTTTGAGTTATAAAGCAAAAATAAATTATACTTTCACTGTTTTCACAAAGGGCTTATGAATTTATTTTATTAAGAAAAGGTTTAAAAAGTCACTGTCTTTGATACCTTATGGTTTATTTCGAATGTATTGATAAATAAATACGTTTTTCGCAAGAAATTGAATCACAACTCAGGAGAAAATTAAAAACACAGCCGAACACTTCAAAAGTCCTCTCTTGATAATTTTGTTGGCGATCGTTGCCAAAGACTAATTTAATATCTGTGCCAACACCATATAATTTAATCTTAAAAATTTAAAGTTTTTCTTAATAAGTCTTGAAAAAGCTTTTGTTTTATTTCAGATCTTCTTCTTTTGTCCTCCCTACTTCCCTCGATTGCCCTCCTTAAGTAACAATCGAGAGGCATACTTTTACTTTTTGTTTTCTGCAGATCCTATTCTTCTTATTTCTTCCGATGCTGGAGCTGGAGCTCATCATCGACATCTGCCTCAGTGTGAGATAAAAATGCAGCCGAGGTTGAGGGCATACTTTCAGGTGATCCGAGAATGGATGAATCGGAGTCCTATAAAAACAAAAACAACTTTAAGATTTGTTTTTAAAAGAAAATATACACTTTTTTACACTCACCAAAAATCTTAGACCGATATTCACACTATCGCTTGGAGAGTGAATCGGCCTGCTGCCAAAGACTTCCTCCATTTTGTATCTCTACACTCCCGCGAGGAAATGCGAAATTTTGCACTGTCAAATGAACTTAAAATGGCGAAAGTATATATACGTATTTTTATAAAAAAAAGAACCTACCCCCAAAGAATATTAAAGAAAACTTTGTATCTCTAACCTCCCGCGAATTTAATATTGATTTTCAATATGTTTTGAAAAAAAAATAACACTGGTTTACTTTTGTACAGAAAAAAAACTTTATTTAAATTTACACCCGACACTATTTGCTACGAGAGTTGAAGTCCAATTGCTTTTTCTTTATTGTCTCTATTTATACTTAAATTAATTTATATTTGGTTTAACAAAAATTCTTAGAATTAAAAAGCGCTTATGGTTCTTCCTATAGTAGCGTGCCCTACATTCGTACTCAGTTTTCTGCGTATAAGCCTCATTTGTACAAGATTCATTGTACAATTTGTATCCATATGCATAGCTTAAGGCCTATGATTTTATAAATAACAACTGTAATATGATTTGATTCTTAAATATAAATGCTGGAAGTAATTTGTTTTGTGTAACGTTACCGACATCAAAACAACTTAAGTTTTCAGGAAATAATTTATTTATACTATTTTAGCTCCATTTGTCTATATCAAATATTTTTGTTTTATTCCCCGAATTATTTATTAAGTTTACATATTAACAAAGAAAAAAAAAAATTCAAAAACATAAGTAATAACTGCACACGCAAGCAACGCAACGTTCCAGACAATGCCGTAACGTATTCGACACTTACAAATTTATAACTTGTAATTAGCAAATTTCTGCTGAAAGACCGATTCTTCGTTATCTAATGCATGTCTTTTAGCTCTGAAAGACTTCTCATTACACTGCACGACATGGAATCGCAATATTCCTGGCACAGAACTAACATTTTCCCAAGGTGTTTTGGGGGATATTTCAGGTATAATTTAGATTCAGGAATGTAAATTACTTCAGTATTTGGAACTAGTTGCCGAGCTAAATTAGCGGATTCTTCAGCCGTCTGGATTACAGTGCCTCCGCCTAAGGACATTGTCCTTTGCCTTAGAAGTCTCTTCACATTGCCTCCAATGCCATTAATTACTCCTTTGCCATGACTTGTTGCAAAATACTTCCAATGCAATGAACTTATTCTTAAATTCAGATGAGTGACCATCACTATATATTGTATCTCTTATATTACAATAGAATCTGAATTTTCAGCCATGATGATGTCAAAAAGATGGTTCATACAAAAATGGTGTCCTTGTTTTTGTTTTGGCAACCAGAACATATTATATAAGATTTACATTTATTTTTATAGAAAGCAGCAGCAGTAAACGTCTTTGGATATATCTATACCAGATATATCTATCCTTTTTAAATCTTTGCAGTCATTGTAAATATACAGCTAAACTGAAACAATTTCATTTTACTCACATGTCTATTGTTTGATTCCCATGTTTCCACTCTTCAAACGCATTTGCCAAGATGTTAGAACTGCAAACGTTGAATTTGCGAAAGAAAAGGCATTAAATTCACGGCTAAATTCAAACAATTGCATTTTATTCATATGTCTTTAGTTAGTTAGCGATGTTTCTTCCTTCCAAAGCATTTGCCAAGATGTTGAATAGTAAGATTATTCTACAAAATAAGAAGTTTAATTAATTATTTTCAAACTAAAAAAGTTTAACTTACTCAAAAGAAAACGTAAACAAACTATTCCAACTACTTTTTCCACATCCACAAATAACACTGGGCAACAAAATTTGAACTTTGTCGCGCCACACGGATGTTGTATCGTCGCGAGACCGTGCTTTATCGTATACAACGAGAGAAGAGTCTAACAGAAATGTAATGGAGATTTGCGGGAATAAAAAAAAAACAATTTTTATTTCCTTCAAACACTTCTCTTGTGCATGGGAATATTGAAATGCACTTCTTGGAATTGTTTCTTTGCGTTTCTAGGAATTGCTTTGAGGTGAATTGGTTCACAACGGAGAAAAAAAAATGATATCATCATATTTATATGACATTCTCATGAATCTCCAATTTAACTTCTAACCACGGAGTTGAATTAAAAGACTATAAATTTATTTGCCTATTTTATTTTATTTTACTGACTAAAGGTCCGCCGTCTTTAGCGTCGCTGCAACCTTGTCGTCTAAATTAGTCTTATTAAAAAACTGCCTTTCTTTTCGCATCGTATCTCTTTTATAAGCTTTTCTGTGCGTAGCCAAATCGGCTTATGCAACCACTCCCATAACACTTACGATCATTCACCGCTTGTTCCAGTTTATTTTGCAGCTTGAGTGGTTTTTCTTTTGTCGGTTTTAAATGTCATCCCGTTTGTCATTCACTTCCGCACTGCGAACATTGTAAGTGCAATCCCATTCATAACACTATGCAACAAAATGAAAAATTTTTATTCTCACTTTTATAACATTATGATATTTTTATTACTTACCGTGGATACAATCATAACAATTAAATATAATATCTGGGTCACATCAGGTTTTTCAGAGAAACCGTTATATATATTTTTTCTATATTTGAATGGTATCATAGATCTTAAGGCGATTTGTTTTTAAAGTATGTAGTTTTTTTTTAGAACGACTGGATTTTCTTTTGTAGTCCGATTCAGAAGTATCTCTTAAAAGTGATCAGCAATAGTCTGCAAGCATGGTAGGCTCCCATCTTCCCTGGTAACGTCGTTCAATCGTTGCGATGTCTTGATGGAAACGTTCTCCATGTTCATCGCCCACAGCACCCATGTTGTCTGGGAAAAAACTTAAGTGAGAACGCAAGAAATGTATCTTTAATGACATGTTACATCTTAAATTATGATAGGATTCTAGCATTATTTTTATTTTTTCTTGAAAGTCATGGGATCTGTAGTTGCCTAAAAAATGTTTTGTTACATCAACAAAAGCCATCCATGCTTCTCTTTCTGTATGACTTAGGTTGGTTACAAAAGAGGGATCATCAATTAATATGACATCAAGACATATGTCTTTAGTTAATTAGCGATGTTTCTTCCTTCCAAAGCATTTGCCAAGATGTTGAATAGTAAGATTATTCTATCTATACAAAATAAGAAGTTTATTTAATTATTATCAAACTACTCGTAAAAAGTTTTACTTACTCAAAAGGAAACGTAAACAAACCATTCCAACTGCTTTTTGCCACATCCACAAAAAACCAATCCGTTGGTGGCTGCAGTATTTTGTAGAAAATTGTTTCTTCTTGTTGTAGATGTTTTCAGATTCCCTTTTTGTTGTCCTGAAAAACATAAGAAAGCAATTGATTGTCCAAGTTAACACGCGTAAGCAGTCACCTATCTGACGGAAATACGAGAAGGCTCAAGTATCCAGTCAGACGCATTGTATGCATTTTTCACTTGCATGCGCGAACTTGCATGAGCTTTCCCGTATTGTATCGAGGTTAGATTTTAAGTATGAGTTTCATTGTTAGGCAGTTCGAACGAGCACCTGGTTGAATAAACAACATTTATAACGTTAAGTTTGTGTTTCATTTAATCCAAGTTGCGCGGCTAGTTCGCGCGGATATAATGTTTTTGGAAAACTCCTTACGAAGGACTTTTACTGGCGCCCGAGCAGGGACAGCCCAAAAACTCGTGTGTGAATCCTAAATAAGTAAAATGAGTGAAACCCAAATCACTTAAAATTCCAAAAAAATCATTTCTGTTAAATCTGCAGTGAACGAACCCCAAAGTACCTTCAATTCCAAAAAAATTATCCTACAAAAAGAAAGTAGAAACCAATAAGTGAAGTGAACAAGTAAAGTAAAAAATTTTTGAAAAAAAAATACTCGAAGTTAGAAACAGTTAAGGAAAAAATAAGAAGAATCAACCATCCTATTTTAAAAGAAAGAAGAAGAAGACCAACTAAGGATTCAAACGATGAGGGGCTGTCCTATATTCCTAGGATTATAGTAAGATAAATTTAAGCAAATAATTGTAAGACAAAATATGCCAAATTATTTATATATCTGATAAGACTAACATAGTCTCTTAAACCAAAAAAAAAAAAAGAAGAAACTCAAGCAGAGTTTATTAACCATAGCTCAAAACTATGCCTAGGGGCCAACTCTCATGAAAAAAGGGGCCGGCTTACTTAAGAATTAATTAATTTTAATCACTAGTGGTGAAGAACCTCATACCCTAGTAGGTCTCTGCGACTTTTTACGCATTAACGACTAAAGAGGATCCATATGAGCCTTCCGAACTAAAGTAGCTACCCCGAAAGTTAATGGAGAGCGCTTAGCAGGCATCTAGGGAACCTTAAACCAACGTCATTCTTTTGACAAAACGATTTAAAATACCTTTAAAAAATAATTAATCAAAAAAAAAAATAATAAAAAAATAATAAAAAAATAAAAATAAATAAAAAATAAAGCACAATTTAATCTACAAGAGTCCATTAAACACGTTAACGAACGCTTAGCTGTTATCGGCAATCGACTCCAGGTTGTGGAGCAGGGAGACAGCTCCGTTCCACTTGCGGAAGTCGCGGTACAATTATGTGGGCCAACATGCGAACAAGACCTAAAGGATATTTCTAAACTCCCTGATTCGGTGAAGGAATTACAAGTCTTTGATGACAACCCAGTCCAATATGTCTCCTGGGTCTACAGCGTAGAGACAATTCTGAAGGACTATGAAATAGTCCGTAATAAGCCAATCTACCGTGCGATTTTACAACATATACGTCAAAAAATAAGAGGCAGGGCGGATTCTGCTCTTGTCTCATACAATATATTCGATAACGAGTGGATCGAGATTAAAAAAATTCTCTCGCTCCATTAGCGATATATGCATTCAACAAATTTGAATCAATTTTTATATATGTATTTGTCACCATATTTCGCATTTGCATATGCGTTTGACCACTTCAAAATAACATTCTCAATTGGTGGTGGAAAGAACAAGAAAAAATCGTCTTTGATATCATCACCACGTGTTCTTGCAGATCTTGTTGTACCTGGACGCAAATTGATAACATTTTCATTTCGTAATCTTTCGGTTCGATCTTGCACTGGTTGTGATTTCCAAAACATACCGTCTTTTGAAACGAATAATGGATCGACGAGTTCAGCTACTGATGCAATTGTTTTTGCTTCATGTTCTTCACTCTGTTCCGTTTCATCAAATTCAGAATTACTTTCACTTCCAATCAATTTCTCCAAGTACGAGTATGTGATATTTCTCAAACAAAGCAAAAAGCACACTGACCTAGAGTAATGATGCATGATTTTGGCAAGCATTCGCTCACTGCATTCGGCTTTTGTCGGGTTGTCGCTAACAGTTTCGATCATTGTCACACATTTTTATTCTTTATATCTCTTCTTCTTTTATTGCTGTGTACGCTCCCACTCAAATCCGTGCAAATGCTTTGAATACAGACAAAGGTATTTTAAAGTACACGTGTACAGGCACTTTCAGTGGCTTTCAAAAGTAAATTTGTTTTGTTCTATATCTATTTAGTTTGCCAAAATATCAAATAACATGGACATTTGACTACAAAATGGTGTTTCTACTGCAAAATACATAGAAGTCCCATATGTGTGAAAGTCACACACGAGGGTAAGAAACGTAAGTTTTCAAATATCTCCTTATCAAAATATATTTTTGCATCGAATAATAGCTTTTTTTTGTGTTAAACTGATGCGTCAGGAATTGTCAAGTAGTTTTATGCACATCGGTCAAAAACAAAATGCCAAAAAGTTATAGTTCAACATTTTTTTATGTGATTTTTCACACCAGGAGGAAATGAAGATTATGTCGCACGAACGAGGGGGCCAGTTAACAGGACCACTTCTGGAAATAAAGTTGACACCAAATTGATTTTGCAATAAATTGATGGTTAAGCGCGCTGTATGGCAAGTGGCGTCGTCTTGTTGGAACCAAGTGTCGTCGATGTTTAGCTGACTAATTTTTGGAAACAAACAATTTTCCACGTAGTCGAAGGACAAAGGCCAACAAGTTGAGAACGGCGACGAATCGACATTTCGGCGTCTTCTTCAACACTTCGCCTACAGCAGCAATATTCTCTTCGGTACGCAACATTTCTTTGTCTTGTTGATGGTTTTGAATCGAGAAGAGTAAAATTATTGCGAAAACGATCAATAACTGCACGAATTGCTTGCTCACTAGTCCGATTATGTTGATCGTAAAATGGACGAAGTGCTCTATGAACTTCACGAACAGATTTATTTTTTCAAAGTAAATTTCCACAATTTGGAAGCGTTGTTCTGACGTTAAACGATTCATGACAAATTGCTAAACCTTACTGAACAGAAATGTCAACACAGTTTGACATTGACAGCTGCCAAACCATAGACAACAACCATCGAAACTTCTCATGTAGCTAAAAAAAAAAAAAGAAACACCTTTTATGTCCGTTATTTTCCTTTTAATTTAGGCCAATTATGCTTTCCGCTGATGAAGTGTCTTACCTCTTTATCAAGAAGTTTGTAATGAATTAAAATTTATAATTTCACAAATTAATGTTTAGTTTTTTAGTTTTAAATGCATTTTATTTTAACAATCTTATACTAACTTACTGGCTACATATAGGCACTCTAAGCTACCCTAAATTCTTAAATCTATGTCTTTCGACTTTATTTTAAAAATTTTTAACAAAAAACTTAGCATATGGACATAATTTTTTATTTTTTATAAAAACTTAATATCTAACTTAAAATAAACCTTAGTTTACCTTACTTACATGCACAATACACACATACACACACATAGACATTATACACAATAATATACATATATTAGTATATGTGCGCCGTAAGTAAAAGTAATTGGGGTAGTAAGCCCTGAATATCAGGTTATTCATCGAGGCCATTGTTCTTGCAATGTAATGTGCCTTCGAATCAGCTTAATTACGAAGTTCTCCACTCGTATTAGGTTCGACCTGTTGTAAAGGCTTTGCCGAGTCGTATGCGCAGATGTTTACACGTCAAATTCACGAGTACCTGGTACTTACGCCTTTTTGTTTTAAGCTAACGTGTTTCATTTGCACTCCTGCCAAGAAATTCTTCGAATAATCGTCTTCACTACCACTGTTTTTTTCGTTTTTTCGACAACACTGGTGAAGAACTTGAACTATTTCTTTCAAAGGAATATTTCGAGACCTGCAGTGTCGATGTCGACCTTGCTTCTTCCTCAAGAAAGTAGTCAGTATAAATGTAGGACTGGACACAATTGTTCAAATAAAAAAAACACTTCAATTTCGAAATTCAATGAACAATACTTTATTTTTATTATATCGTTTGACGACGAAGTTGAACGGATACAATATTATGTCTCCTAGGGGATATACTGATTACTTAACTACACGACCGACTCCTCGAAACGTTTGATGACGAATGACTGCCGAGTGGCTTGTTTCTCTCGTCGTCTTTTGTCTGTACTATATGTTCGTATGCGCGAGTGATAATGAGTAATTAACCTGACTTTTTAAAAAGATATGAAAATTCAACTAGTACTGCTATAAATTATTTATTATTTTATTCGTTGTCTTCATGAGTTCGCGATTGGTTAAAAACTGACTTACAGAAATTAATCTTAACCTAAATGTGCTTATGCTCCTGTCTGACCTTGATGCAGTGGGAGTGCGGTGCACCTCGCATTGTATCAAGGTCAGCGTTTGGGAAAATGCAATTTTATGCTTTCTCAAGCGTAAGTAGAAATTCGTTGTTTCTCCGGAAACCGATTCCGAGAATTATGTTTTCTCTGGAAGTGGGTGCTGGGTTCCTTGTGTTGTCAGTCGTTGACTCCGACATAACTCGCGTGTGTTTGCATATTGGTGGCCAATTTGTGCGTACGTGCTGTATGTAATTCTTTGTTCTCTTAATGTGTTACATGTTCTGCCTGTGCGTTGTAACTGTCCTCTTCGTTGACTGGTGTATGTGTATGTATTCGTGTACCTACGTCGTTGTCTGTTATCAGCCGTCTTGTAGCGTATTCAATATCGCAGTGCAAAGTACAATATTTATTTGCCACAGCAGTCCATGAAGAGAGCGTTTTCTAATGACCTTATCCTGCTCATCTGATTAATCTCGCCCACCACGCATGTCTGGGCTCACTTGTCGTGCCGGCCTTGCTCAACCTGCGTGGATTCCGGATATGCGAAATGGGGAGAGCAACTTTTGAAATCATTTTTTAATTGAAGAGTGGATTATTTTTTGGATTGGCCACGATCTCGTCTGTATGTGGCAGAATCAAATGAATGAAACCAACTTGAATTTACGTTTAATTCATTTTACTTTATTAAATCCAAAAAAAATAAAAAACTTACGAGAATTCATGTGAGAAACTATGTCAAGCAACAAGATTTCATACAAGAGAATTATCGGGATATCCGCGTATTTTGTGCTAATATATGTAATTAAAGTTATTCTCTTACCTTGGTAATCCGCTGATCATGACGTCAAGATCAGTTGATTAACTTTTTCTTCTTTCCTTTTTGTAATTATTCTTTTAAACTATTATCATGCAAATTTGGTTTTTTTTTCTTTGCTTTTTCCAAGGGTACTTCTTTTGATTTGATTTGCTTTTTTTTTTATTCAAGGGCACTTTTTTTTTTCTTTTTTTGAGCGAATTTCGCACAGCAAAGAATTTTCGCAGGCGAAGGAATTTAGAAGCACGAGACCGGTAGAGTTTTCTCTTGTAGGAATTGGCGGTCCGCTTTTCACGATTTTGTCTGGTGGATGCTTGAGATACTGGCGTGGCCAAGCTTTCGCTCTGACCTTATTGGCTACTCCTCTTCTAACGCCTAACCTAAGAGTCAGACTCTCAGCGTGGTTTAACGAAAAATGTGCGCACTTTTTATTTTTTGTATTTTATAGCCTTTTAGAAAAGAGAATATACTCGTACATTTAAAAGAAAAGAAACCAAAAGGAAGTCTCAAAAACTATATGCATACCTTTTAGAAATGTTTCACTAAAGAAGTCTTGGGAGACGTCCAGCCGCTTTGAGAGTTCGGTTCGAAAAGAAAGATTGTTTTTGGCGAAAATGCAACGGTGTTAGTTTCAGTAGCGACGCTTAGCCGAAATTTTAGCTGGGTAGTCGTTACATGTTTAAGTATGTGCATTCAGTGCTGAGCATCAGAAAATTTATGTATTTATTGTTTTTGTTTAAATAAAATCTGATTTGTTACGAATGCTACAGTCTGGTCTCCTGATCGTAAACCGTTCGTCCTGTCACGAGATTTGTTCTCTTCGTTGAGTACCGTATGATCTTGTCGCCTGTTTGTCGAAGTTATCTGAATAATATTATGTTAGCGCATCATGTTATTTCTCTGTCTGTCTGACCCCAATCCCACATAAATATGAAATAATATGTTTTCCCTTACTCGTACTTTCGTGAAGTTCATACATTTGCTTTGATTGAAACTTTTTTTTTAACAACTCGCGCTAGACTCGTTTCGCTCTCACGCTGTATTGTGAATCGGGCATCTGTTTCTCATAACGACTCCGATTGGTTCGATTTTATTTTTTTTTTTACCCAAAAGGAGGTTTTAACGTATACTGTTTAGGACGTGCGTATAAATAAAAAGCATTGAATCCAAATACGTACATTTAAGTTTTATTATTTTAATTCGATTTGATACACAACTTAAGTTTCTAACGCGGGGACTCGGGAAACAGGTTCGCTCGCTTCGGGTGACAAAAGGTCAAAGAGAATGAGTGTTGTTGGACTGACATTTGAACTTAAACTGCCTTCAACCCAACACCGGGCGCATCTAGTATGACCACCACATCCGGATGCGTGGTGAACTTTGTCACCCTACACCTTTTTGTTCAATTTTTATGTACATCATGAAAGATCAAACCTTTTATTCAAACTATTTATTGTTAACCCTTTCGGTGCAAAACTGCGAATTGGTGTTAAAAAAATCGAAATCTTTAGATTTAACCTTATTTTGAGTCAAATAAGTAAACTGCATTTTTAGTTGTTTTATATTGGAATTTCAAAGTGCACTTTTAGAGTGTTACCGTATGGTAACATTAAGACTGAATAAAATGCTTTTAAAAGCATTATAAAATTCAATTACCTTGTGTTATGGTGGTAGGAAATAAAGCAATTCTTTTCGCAGTTCGAACGAGCACCTTGTTGAATAAACAACATTTATAACGTTAAGTTTGTGTTTCATTTAATCCAAGTTGCGCGGCTAGTTCGCGCGGATATAATTTTTTTGGAAAACTCCTTACGAAGAACTTTTACTGGTGCCCGAGCAGGGACAGCCCAAAAACTCGTGTGTGAATCCTAAATAAGTAAAATGAGTGAAACCCAAATCACTTAAAATTCCAAAAAAATCATTTCTGTTAAATCTGCAGTGAACGAACCCCAAAGTACCTTCAATTACAAAAAAATTATCCTACAAAAAGAAAGTAGAAACCAATAAGTGAAGTGAACAAGTAAAGTAAAAAATTTTTAAAAAAAAAATACTCGAAGTTACAAACAGTGGGCCAACATGCGAACAAGACCTAAAGGATATTTCTAAACTCCCTGATTCGGTGAAGGAATTACAAGTCTTTGATGGCAACCCAGTCCAATATGTCTCCTGGGTCTACAGCGTAGAGACAATTCTGAAGGACTATGAAATAGTCCGTAATAAGCCAATCTACCGTGCGATTTTACAACATATACGTCAAAAAATAAGAGGCAGGGCGGATTCTGCTCTTGTCTCATACAATATATTCGATAACGAGTGGATTGAGATTAAAAAAATTCTCTCGCTCCATTACGCCGACAAGAGGGATATCCGTACCCTTGAGCACCAACTCAATCAGCTCACACAGGGTGGCTCAAGAGTTGACGATTTCTATGCCACCGTGAATCATCAATTCTCCTTGATAATCAATAAGATCAGGGCTGAAACTTACTCCACCGAAACCATGAATGCTCTGGTGGAAACATATAGAAACCGTGCCCTCGACGTGTTTGTTCGTGGGCTTAATGGAGATCTTTCAAGACTCGTTATCATTCAGAAGCCAAGAACCTTGCCTGAGGCATATTCAGCATGCTTAGAGATGCAAAACCTGAACTTCAGAAACAATTCTCTACATGTCAGGGCATCCAATACAATCTCTTCCCCTGTGAACTACGACTTTAGAGGTAACTCAGGATCTCATCACAATCCTGGAAACCCCAACAAGTCGTATCCTCCAAGAGATCCTTCTCATCATTCACATCATTCGGGGAGGTCAAACTCTCAACAAAGGCCAACAGGGCCAAAGCCTCCAGTAAAAATGGAAGTGGACAATTCCACCCAATCTAGGAAGGTTAACTATATGAATTTGCCAAAATCAGCTAAGAGGGAATCGAAATTCGATCACTACCCTCGAAAACAACAGCGCCTAAATCACGTAGTGTTCACAGGTCCGGAAAACACCACGAGTGAAGAAAACCCAGAAATAGAATCCACTAAACTCCCCAATGAAGAACCTAGAGGAGAAAATTTTATGGAAGGGGCCTCGTTTCCAGCGTACCATATATAGAATATGTAACGCGAGACGGGGACGTCCTAAAATTCCTCATAGACACTGGATCGAATAAGAACTTCATCAAACACAATTTAGTTCCGTGTCCCGACCCCGTAAGAATCCCAGTTATCCTAGTTAGAAGCAAAATCTGTGGAACGTTCTTCCAATACTTAGGCTGCGATCTCGAGATAACATTTTTCAACCTCCCAAATCTGAAATCATTTGATGGTATAATAGGTGACGATACTCTGAAGCAGCTGAAGGCTGTAAAAGAGAGAGAAAAACATATGCTTACCATTGATTCGAATAAAATCATTCCTCTCAAAAACAGCACTTCTGCTGAATTAATTAGTCAAATGCTTACCTTAGGCGAAAATGTTTCCATATCAGGAAACACTAGACTTAACCTCAGGGTTTCATCAGATCCTCATGAAAGACAAGGACATTCTGAAAACAGCCTTTTCAACGATGAATGGGAAGTATGAATATCTAAGACTTCCGTTCGGCCGCAAGAATGCTCCAGCAATATTTCAGCGCGTGGTAGATGATGTGCTTAAGGAGTTAATAGGTAAGATCTGCTATGTCTATATAGATGACATAATTATTTTTAGTAAAACAGAGGAAGAGATCGTCTTTACCAAAATCAGTGAAGCCAGGTTAAAAATCAATCTGGAAAAAACTAACTTCTTGGCTACCAGCGTTGAATTTCTTGGCTATCTTGTTACTCCCGATGGCATCCTTCCAGATCCAAAAAAGGTTAGGGCTATCGAAAAAATCCTTCCACCGACGAACTTAAAGGAACTAAAAAGCTTCCTCGGGTTGACTTCGTACTATAGGAAATTTATCCGTGATTATGCCAAATTAGCCAAACCATTGACGAATATAACTCGAGGAAAATTTTCACAAGTTCGAGCTAACCAATCGAAAAATGTTCCAATATCTCTCAATGAAGATGCAGTTAAGGCTTTCGAAATCTTAAAGGAGCTACTCACTTCTGCAGAAGTACTTGCGTTTCCGAACTTCGAGAAAAGCTTCAATTTGACCACGGATGCTTCTAATTTCGCGATCGGAGCAGTGCTGTCTCAAGGTGGGCATGGTAAGGAGAGGCCCGTCGCATATATATCTCGTTCTCTGAATCGAACAGAGGAAAATTACGCAACGAATGAGAAGGAGATGCTTGCAGTAGTCTGGGCTGTGGATAATTTGAGAAATTATCTGTATGGACTGGTACGGCTGAAGAGGGACTTTGTGAGCTCTCAGACAGTGATACAGATTCGTGCACAGCGCACAGTGCCGACCAGGATAATTCCGACCTAATTCCACATGTAGAAGCTCCAATTAATGTGTTTAGAAGCGTAAGCCATAATGTTAATATGGCTTGGCAGTTAAAGTGTTAAATTTGTGCTGTTGCAGTCAATTTTTTTTTTGTATGTCATAACAAATAAAAAGTTTCTTTTTATCTAAATTTGTTCTTCTTTTTTAAAACTCGGTGGTGCCCGCGTAGCATGTCGGGGTTTTCAAAATAGCCCTTGGAGCAATACAAGTTGGATACCACTGCTTTAACCAAACATCCCTTCTACGATCTTTAGGAATTGTAAAAAAGGACAAGGGAAAATGTTCTTTTGATATTGACACAATCTTTGTATAAACATTTAGACAATCTGAAAATCAAAAATGACGGAAAATAGCACTGCACTGCCAATGGCTCAAGCCGATGAGGTATTCGCAATGAAATAACAAACACATTCCCCCCAGATCCCACACCACAGGGATATGTGTAAAGGAAATGTTATGTTTGTGTAAAATAAACAAAAAGGAATGTGCTACGTGTGTGTGTTTTTTTTTTGTGAGTGCATTTCTTTCGCTTCATTTTCATTATCATTCAGATTTACGTACAGAAAGACCGTACACCCACCAGAGCCACATTCAGTGTAGCACTGCCTTGGGTTAGGCCGACGAGTTATTCACATTGCGAAGTATCTACCTTACTCGACACAGCACGATGTTTGAGTGGAGTGGGTTTGTGCATAAAGAGTTACTGGCATGGAATTGGTTAGATTAGAGCGGAATTGTGTTATGCAATGCCTTATGAGTGCATTTGCATTTGCATATGGGCGATCTGCTTCTTGTGGTCTGCGTCCCACGGCGGGTGCTGATGATATTGAAGATCAGATGTTGATAATAGTATAAGCGGACTGATGGTTGCTGATGAACGGACGGATTCGTGTGCTGTGGAGCACCACGGAGATATCTTGCAGGGAGCTGGAACTGCTGATTGTTGATCGGTACAACCAGAAGCACTTGATCCGGCACGAAGGACCAAAATGTTCGACTACAGCACTTTGGTTTTACAAATATTTGCTTAATAAAATATGCAGATTGAAGCACTTCTGGAATCGTCCTCTCTCTCGATGTTCACGCAAGGAAAAAGCTGGATGAGAAAACGGAAGTAGCAAAGGCTATACTGTCAAAATGGCGAACAGAGATATTTCCACCCTTATTCATCACAAGCGTCCTCTAACAATTGTTGAAAATTTAAAGAGGTGCTTGCATTTCATTCTTACTTTTAATTTTACATATTCTGATTTCAACAAAAAGTTTTTGCATTTTCTCCATAACAAGAGGCCTGCGTCTGAGGTAGTGGAGTGGAGTATCTTCAGTAGCTTCAGCACTTCCATGAAGCTTATCTCCACAAGCCTTCACAGTACGGATAGTTGAATGAGGAAGTCCCATAGACCGTGCAATATATAACTGCCTCCTCTCATTTTTCCAAGCGTTATAGAATATCCAGTTTAGAGTTTATTTCTAAAAAGTTTCTAGGTTTTTTCTTGAGAACTTTAATATACATACATATATATGTACATAATTGAATCACCAGTTGGAGGAAGGGAATAAATTCATCTGACCTTACTTTTGGAAAACGCAAAAAACTGAATAACTTCTTTTTCCTTTAAACACTTTATTGCTATTGTAAAACTTTTATATTCTTCAAACACTTTAAAACTTATTTTTATATTCGCGGAACTTTAGACTAACTGACCGAACTCAATAACAACCAAAATATGAACCAACCGTTGTGATCCGATTCACCTGTATTTATACTTTGTTAAATTGCTGACATATTGTATGTGTTTCCTGCACGTTCTGGAATAATGCAATGACCTCTGACTATTGCAACATCAGATGTCTCTTGTGCATGGGAATATTGAAATGCACTTCTTGGAATTGTTTCTTTGCGTTTCTAGGAATTGCTTTGAGGTGAATTGGTTCACAACGGAGAAAAAAAAATGATATCATCATATTTATATGACATTCTCATGAATCTCCAATTTAACTTCTAACCACGGAGTTGAATTAAAAGACCATAAATTTATTTGCCTATTTTATTTTATTTTACTGACTAAAGGTCCGCCGTCTTTAGCGTCGTTGCAACCTTGTCGTCTAAATTAGTCTTATTAAAAAACTGCCTTTCTTTTCGCATCGTATCTCTTTTATAAGCTTTTCTGTGCGTAGCCAAATCGGCTTATGCAACCACTCCCATAACACTTACGATCATTCACCGCTTGTTCCAGTTTATTTTGCAGCTTGAGTGGTTTTTCTTTTGTCGGTTTTAAATGTCATCCCGTTTGTCATTCACTTCCGCACTGCGAACATTGTAAGTGCAATCCCATTCATAACACTATGCAACAAAATGAAAAATTTTAATTCTCACTTTTATAACATTATGATATTTTTATTACTTACCGTGGATACAATCATAACAATTAAATATAATATCTGGGTCACATCAGGTTTTTCAGAGAAACCGTTATATATATTTTTTCTATATTCGAATGGTATCATAGATCTTAAGGCGATTTGTTTTTAAAGTATGTAGTTTTTTTTAGAACGACTGGATTTTCTTTTGTATTCCGATTCAGAAGTATCTCTTAAAAGTGACCAGCAATAGTCTGCAAGCATGGTAGGCTCCCATCTTCCTTGGTAACGTCGTTCAATCGTTGCGATGTCTTGATGGAAACGTTCTCCATGTTCATCGCCCACAGCACCCATGTTGTCTGGGAAAAAACTTAAGTGAGAACGCAAGAAATGTATCTTTAATGACATGTTACATCTTAAATTATGATAGGATTCTAGCATTATTTTTATTTTTTCTTGAAAGTCATGGGATCTGTAGTTGCCTAAAAAATGTTTTGTTACATCAACAAAAGCCATCCATGCTTCTCTTTCTGTATGACTTAGGTTGGTTACAAAAGAGGGATCATCAATTAATATGACATCAAGACATATGTCTTTAGTTAATTAGCGATGTTTCTTCCTTCCAAAGCATTTGCCAAGATGTTGAATAGTAAGATTATTCTATCTATACAAAATAAGAAGTTTATTTAATTATTATCAAACTACTCGTAAAAAGTTTTACTTACTCAAAAGGAAACGTAAACAAACCATTCCAACTGCTTTTTGCCACATCCACAAAAAACCAATCCATTGGTGACTGCAGTATTTTGTAGAAAATTGTTTCTTCTTGTTGTAGATGTTTTCAGATTCCCTTTTTGTTGTCCTGAAAAACATAAGAAAGCAATTTATTGTCCAAGTTAACACGCGTAAGCAGTCACCTATCTGACGGAAATACGAGAAGGCTCAAGTATCCAGTCAGACGCATTGTATGCATTTTTCACTTGCATGCGCGAACTTGCATGAGCTTTCCCGTGGGAACCAAGGCCATTGAAGTCAATTGTATCGAGGTTAGATTTTAAGTATGAGTTTCATTGTTAGGCAGTACGAACGAGCACCTTGTTGAATAAACAACATTTATAACGTTAAGTTTGTGTTTCATTTAATCCAAGTTGCGCGGCTAGTTCGCGCGGATATAATTTTTTTTGGAAAACTCCTTACGAAGGACTTTTACTGGCGCCCGAGCAGGGACAGCCCAAAAACTCGTGTGTGAATCCTAAATAAGTAAAATGAGTGAAACCCAAATCACTTAAAATTCCAAAAAAATCATTTCTGTTAAATCTGCAGTGAACGAACCCCAAAGTACCTTCAATTACAAAAAAATTATCCTACAAAAAGAAAGTAGAAACCAATAAGTGAAGTGAACAAGTAAAGTAAAAAATTTTTAAAAAAAAAATACTCGAAGTTACAAACAGTGGGCCAACATGCGAACAAGACCTAAAGGATATTTCTAAACTCCCTGATTCGGTGAAGGAATTACAAGTCTTTGATGGCAACCCAGTCCAATATGTCTCCTGGGTCTACAGCGTAGAGACAATTCTGAAGGACTATGAAATAGTCCGTAATAAGCCAATCTACCGTGCGATTTTACAACATATACGTCAAAAAATAAGAGGCAGGGCGGATTCTGCTCTTGTCTCATACAATATATTCGATAACGAGTGGATTGAGATTAAAAAAATTCTCTCGCTCCATTACGCCGACAAGAGGGATATCCGTACCCTTGAGCACCAACTCAATCAGCTCACACAGGGTGGCTCAAGAGTTGACGATTTCTATGCCACCGTGAATCATCAATTCTCCTTGATAATCAATAAGATCAGGGCTGAAACTTACTCCACCGAAACCATGAATGCTCTGGTGGAAACATATAGAAACCGTGCCCTCGACGTGTTTGTTCGTGGGCTTAATGGAGATCTTTCAAGACTCCTTATCATTCAGAAGCCAAGAACCTTGCCTGAGGCATATTCAGCATGCTTAGAGATGCAAAACCTGAACTTCAGAAACAATTCTCTACATGTCAGGGCATCCAATACAATCTCTTCCCCTGTGAACTACGACTTTAGAGGTAACTCAGGATCTCATCACAATCCTGGAAACCCCAACAAGTCGTATCCTCCAAGAGATCCTTCTCATCATTCACATCATTCGGGGAGGTCAAACTCTCAACAACAGCATCAACCCCAAAGGCCAACAGGGCCAAAGCCTCCAGTAAAAATGGAAGTGGACAATTCCACCCAATCTAGGAAGGTTAACTATATGAATTTGCCAAAATCAGCTAAGAGGGAATCGAAATTCGATCACTACCCTCGAAAACAACAGCGCCTAAATTACGTAGTGTTCACAGGTCCGGAAAACACCACGAGTGAAGAAAACCCAGAAATAGAATCCACTAAACTCCCCAATGAAGAACCTAGAGGAGAAAATTTTATGGAAGGGGCCTCGTTTCCAGCGTACCATATATAGAATATGTAACGCGAGACGGGGACGTCCTAAAATTCCTCATAGACACTGGATCGAATAAGAACTTCATCAAACACAATTTAGTTCCGTGTCCCGACCCCGTAAGAATCCCAGTTATCCTAGTTAGAAGCAAAATCTGTGGAACGTTCTTCCAATACTTAAGCTGCGATCTCGAGATAACATTTTTCAACCTCCCAAATCTGAAATCATTTGATGGTATAATAGGTGACGATACTCTGAAGCAGCTGAAGGCTGTAAAAGAGAGAGAAAAACATATGCTTACCATTGATTCGAATAAAATCATTCCTCTCAAAAACAGCACTTCTGCTGAATTAATTAGTCAAATGCTTACCTTAGGCGAAAATGTTTCCATGTCAGGAAACACTAGACTTAACCTCAGGGTTTCATCAGATCCTCATGAAAGACAAGGACATTCTGAAAACAGCCTTTTCAACGATGAATGGGAAGTATGAATATCTAAGACTTCCGTTCGGCCTCAAGAATGCTCCAGCAATCTTTCAGCGCGTGATAGATGATGTGCTTAAGGAGCTAATAGGTAAGATCTGCTATGTCTATATAGATGACATAATTATTTTTAGTAAAACAGAGGAAGATCATCTAAGAGACATAGAGATCGTCTTTACCAAAATCAGTGAAGCCAGGTTAAAAATCAATCTGGAAAAAACTAACTTCTTGGCTACCAGCGTTGAATTTCTTGGCTATCTTGTTACTCCCGATGGCATCCTTCCAGATCCAAAAAAGGTTAGGGCTATCGAAAAAATCCTTCCACCGACGAACTTAAAGGAACTAAAAAGCTTCCTCGGGTTGACTTCGTACTATAGGAAATTTATCCGTGATTATGCCAAATTAGCCAAACCATTGACGAATATAACTCGAGGAAAATTTTCACAAGTTCGAGCTAACCAATCGAAAAATGTTCCAATATCTCTCAATGAAGATGCAGTTAAGGCTTTCGAAATCTTAAAGGAGCTACTCACTTCTGCAGAAGTACTTGCGTTTCCGAACTTCGAGAAAAGCTTCAATTTGACCACGGATGCTTCTAATTTCGCGATCGGAGCAGTGCTGTCTCAAGGTGAGCATGGTAAGGAGAGGCCCGTCGCATATATATCTCGTTCTCTGAATCGAACAGAGGAAAATTACGCAACGAATGAGAAGGAGATGCTTGCAGTAGTCTGGGCTCTGGATAATTTGAGAAATTATCTGTATGGACTGGTACGGCTGAAGAGGGACTTTGTGAGCTCTCAGACAGTGATACAGATTCGTGCACAGCGCACAGTGCCGACCAGGATAATTCCGACCTAATTCCACATGTAGAAGCTCCAATTAATGTGTTTAGAAGCGTAAGCCATAATGTTAATATGGCTTGGCAGTTAAAGTGTTAAATTTGTGCTGTTGCAGTCAATTTTTTTTTTGTATGTCATAACAAATAAAAAGTTTCTTTTTATCTAAATTTGTTCTTCTTTTTTAAAACTCGGTGGTGCCCGCGTAGCATGTCGGGGTTTTCAAAATAGCCCTTGGAGCAATACAAGTTGGATACCACTGCTTTAACCAAACATCCCTTCTACGATCTTTAGGAATTGTAAAAAAGGACAAGGGAAAATGTTCTTTTGATATTGACACAATCTTTGTATAAACATTTAGACAATCTGAAAATCAAAAATGACGGAAAATAGCACTGCACTGCCAATGGCTCAAGCCGATGAGGTATTCGCAATGAAATAACAAACACATTCCCCCCAGATCCCACACCACAGGGATATGTGTAAAGGAAATGTTATGTTTGTGTAAAATAAACAAAAAGGAATGTGCTACGTGTGTGTGTTTTTTTTTTGTGAGTGCATTTCTTTCGCTTCATTTTCATTATCATTCAGATTTACGTACAGAAAGACCGTACACCCACCAGAGCCACATTCAGTGTAGCACTGCCTTGGGTTAGGCCGACGAGTTATTCACATTGCGAAGTATCTACCTTACTCGACACAGCACGATGTTTGAGTGGAGTGGGTTTGTGCATAAAGAGTTACTGGCATGGAATTGGTTAGATTAGAGCGGAATTGTGTTATGCAATGCCTTATGAGTGCATTTGCATTTGCATATGGGCGATCTGCTTCTTGTGGTCTGCGTCCCACGGCGGGTGCTGATGATATTGAAGATCAGATGTTGATAATAGTATAAGCGGACTGATGGTTGCTGATGAACGGACGGATTCGTGTGCTGTGGAGCACCACGGAGATATCTTGCAGGGAGCTGGAACTGCTGATTGTTGATCGGTACAACCAGAAGCACTTGATCCGGCACGAAGGACCAAAATGTTCGACTACAGCACTTTGGTTTTACAAATATTTGCTTAATAAAATATGCAGATTGAAGCACTTCTGGAATCGTCCTCTCTCTCGATGTTCACGCAAGGAAAAAGCTGGATGAGAAAACGGAAGTAGCAAAGGCTATACTGTCAAAATGGCGAACAGAGATATTTCCACCCTTATTCATCACAAGCGTCCTCTAACAATTGTTGAAAATTTAAAGAGGTGCTTGCATTTCATTCTTACTTTTAATTTTACATATTCTGATTTCAACAAAAAGTTTTTGCATTTTCTCCATAACAAGAGGCCTGCGTCTGAGGTAGTGGAGTGGAGTATCTTCAGTAGCTTCAGCACTTCCATGAAGCTTATCTCCACAAGCCTTCACAGTACGGATAGTTGAATGAGGAAGTCCCATAGACCGTGCAATATATAACTGCCTCCTCTCATTTTTCCAAGCGTTATAGAATATCCAGTTTAGAGTTTATTTCTAAAAAGTTTCTAGGTTTTTTCTTGAGAACTTTAATATACATACATATATATGTACATAATTGAACCACCAGTTGGAGGAAGGGAATAAATTCATCTGACCTTACTTTTGGAAAACGCAAAAAACTGAATAACTTCTTTTTCCTTTAAACACTTTATTGCTATTGTAAAACTTTTATATTCTTCAAACACTTTAAAACTTATTTTTATATTCGCGGAACTTTAGACTAACTGACCGAACTCAATAACAACCAAAATATGAACCAACCGTTGTGATCCGATTCACCTGTATTTATACTTTGTTAAATTGCTGACATATTGTATGTGTTTCCTGCACGTTCTGGAATAATGCAATGACCTCTGACTATTGCAACATCAGATGTCTCTTGTGCATGGGAATATTGAAATGCACTTCTTGGAATTGTTTCTTTGCGTTTCTAGGAATTGCTTTGAGGTGAATTGGTTCACAACGGAGAAAAAAAAATGATATCATCATATTTATATGACATTCTCATGAATCTCCAATTTAACTTCTAACCACGGAGTTGAATTAAAAGACCATAAATTTATTTGCCTATTTTATTTTATTTTACTGACTAAAGGTCCGCCGTCTTTAGCGTCGCTGCAACCTTGTCGTCTAAATTAGTCTTATTAAAAAACTGCCTTTCTTTTCGCATCGTATCTCTTTTATAAGCTTTTCTGTGCGTAGCCAAATCGGCTTATGCAACCACTCCCATAACACTTACGATCATTCACCGCTTGTTCCAGTTTATTTTGCAGCTTGAGTGGTTTTTCTTTTGTCGGTTTTAAATGTCATCCCGTTTGTCATTCACTTCCGCACTGCGAACATTGTAAGTGCAATCCCATTCATAACACTATGCAACAAAATGAAAAATTTTAATTCTCACTTTTATAACATTATGATATTTTTATTACTTACCGTGGATACAATCATAACAATTAAATATAATATCTGGGTCACATCAGGTTTTTCAGAGAAACCGTTATATATATTTTTTCTATATTCGAATGGTATCATAGATCTTAAGGCGATTTGTTTTTAAAGTATGTAGTTTTTTTTAGAACGACTGGATTTTCTTTTGTATTCCGATTCAGAAGTATCTCTTAAAAGTGACCAGCAATAGTCTGCAAGCATGGTAGGCTCCCATCTTCCTTGGTAACGTCGTTCAATCGTTGCGATGTCTTGATGGAAACGTTCTCCATGTTCATCGCCCACAGCACCCATGTTGTCTGGGAAAAAACTTAAGTGAGAACGCAAGAAATGTATCTTTAATGACATGTTACATCTTAAATTATGATAGGATTCTAGCATTATTTTTATTTTTTCTTGAAAGTCATGGGATCTGTAGTTGCCTAAAAAATGTTTTGTTACATCAACAAAAGCCATCCATGCTTCTCTTTCTGTATGACTTAGGTTGGTTACAAAAGAGGGATCATCAATTAATATGACATCAAGACATATGTCTTTAGTTAATTAGCGATGTTTCTTCCTTCCAAAGCATTTGCCAAGATGTTGAATAGTAAGATTATTCTATCTATACAAAATAAGAAGTTTATTTAATTATTATCAAACTACTCGTAAAAAGTTTTACTTACTCAAAAGGAAACGTAAACAAACCATTCCAACTGCTTTTTGCCACATCCACAAAAAACCAATCCATTGGTGACTGCAGTATTTTGTAGAAAATTGTTTCTTCTTGTTGTAGATGTTTTCAGATTCCCTTTTTGTTGTCCTGAAAAACATAAGAAAGCAATTTATTGTCCAAGTTAACACGCGTAAGCAGTCACCTATCTGACGGAAATACGAGAAGGCTCAAGTATCCAGTCAGACGCATTGTATGCATTTTTCACTTGCATGCGCGAACTTGCATGAGCTTTCCCGTGGGAACCAAGGCCATTGAAGTCAATTGTATCGAGGTTAGATTTTAAGTATGAGTTTCATTGTTAGGCAGTACGAACGAGCACCTTGTTGAATAAACAACATTTATAACGTTAAGTTTGTGTTTCATTTAATCCAAGTTGCGCGGCTAGTTCGCGCGGATATAATTTTTTTTGGAAAACTCCTTACGAAGGACTTTTACTGGCGCCCGAGCAGGGACAGCCCAAAAACTCGTGTGTGAATCCTAAATAAGTAAAATGAGTGAAACCCAAATCACTTAAAATTCCAAAAAAATCATTTCTGTTAAATCTGCAGTGAACGAACCCCAAAGTACCTTCAATTACAAAAAAATTATCCTACAAAAAGAAAGTAGAAACCAATAAGTGAAGTGAACAAGTAAAGTAAAAAATTTTTAAAAAAAAAATACTCGAAGTTACAAACAGTGGGCCAACATGCGAACAAGACCTAAAGGATATTTCTAAACTCCCTGATTCGGTGAAGGAATTACAAGTCTTTGATGGCAACCCAGTCCAATATGTCTCCTGGGTCTACAGCGTAGAGACAATTCTGAAGGACTATGAAATAGTCCGTAATAAGCCAATCTACCGTGCGATTTTACAACATATACGTCAAAAAATAAGAGGCAGGGCGGATTCTGCTCTTGTCTCATACAATATATTCGATAACGAGTGGATTGAGATTAAAAAAATTCTCTCGCTCCATTACGCCGACAAGAGGGATATCCGTACCCTTGAGCACCAACTCAATCAGCTCACACAGGGTGGCTCAAGAGTTGACGATTTCTATGCCACCGTGAATCATCAATTCTCCTTGATAATCAATAAGATCAGGGCTGAAACTTACTCCACCGAAACCATGAATGCTCTGGTGGAAACATATAGAAACCGTGCCCTCGACGTGTTTGTTCGTGGGCTTAATGGAGATCTTTCAAGACTCCTTATCATTCAGAAGCCAAGAACCTTGCCTGAGGCATATTCAGCATGCTTAGAGATGCAAAACCTGAACTTCAGAAACAATTCTCTACATGTCAGGGCATCCAATACAATCTCTTCCCCTGTGAACTACGACTTTAGAGGTAACTCAGGATCTCATCACAATCCTGGAAACCCCAACAAGTCGTATCCTCCAAGAGATCCTTCTCATCATTCACATCATTCGGGGAGGTCAAACTCTCAACAACAGCATCAACCCCAAAGGCCAACAGGGCCAAAGCCTCCAGTAAAAATGGAAGTGGACAATTCCACCCAATCTAGGAAGGTTAACTATATGAATTTGCCAAAATCAGCTAAGAGGGAATCGAAATTCGATCACTACCCTCGAAAACAACAGCGCCTAAATTACGTAGTGTTCACAGGTCCGGAAAACACCACGAGTGAAGAAAACCCAGAAATAGAATCCACTAAACTCCCCAATGAAGAACCTAGAGGAGAAAATTTTATGGAAGGGGCCTCGTTTCCAGCGTACCATATATAGAATATGTAACGCGAGACGGGGACGTCCTAAAATTCCTCATAGACACTGGATCGAATAAGAACTTCATCAAACACAATTTAGTTCCGTGTCCCGACCCCGTAAGAATCCCAGTTATCCTAGTTAGAAGCAAAATCTGTGGAACGTTCTTCCAATACTTAAGCTGCGATCTCGAGATAACATTTTTCAACCTCCCAAATCTGAAATCATTTGATGGTATAATAGGTGACGATACTCTGAAGCAGCTGAAGGCTGTAAAAGAGAGAGAAAAACATATGCTTACCATTGATTCGAATAAAATCATTCCTCTCAAAAACAGCACTTCTGCTGAATTAATTAGTCAAATGCTTACCTTAGGCGAAAATGTTTCCATGTCAGGAAACACTAGACTTAACCTCAGGGTTTCATCAGATCCTCATGAAAGACAAGGACATTCTGAAAACAGCCTTTTCAACGATGAATGGGAAGTATGAATATCTAAGACTTCCGTTCGGCCTCAAGAATTCTCCAGCAATCTTTCAGCGCGTGATAGATGATGTGCTTAAGGAGCTAATAGGTAAGATCTGCTATGTCTATATAGATGACATAATTATTTTTAGTAAAACAGAGGAAGATCATCTAAGAGACATAGAGATCGTCTTTACCAAAATCAGTGAAGCCAGGTTAAAAATCAATCTGGAAAAAACTAACTTCTTGGCTACCAGCGTTGAATTTCTTGGCTATCTTGTTACTCCCGATGGCATCCTTCCAGATCCAAAAAAGGTTAGGGCTATCGAAAAAATCCTTCCACCGACGAACTTAAAGGAACTAAAAAGCTTCCTCGGGTTGACTTCGTACTATAGGAAATTTATCCGTGATTATGCCAAATTAGCCAAACCATTGACGAATATAACTCGAGGAAAATTTTCACAAGTTCGAGCTAACCAATCGAAAAATGTTCCAATATCTCTCAATGAAGATGCAGTTAAGGCTTTCGAAATCTTAAAGGAGCTACTCACTTCTGCAGAAGTACTTGCGTTTCCGAACTTCGAGAAAAGCTTCAATTTGACCACGGATGCTTCTAATTTCGCGATCGGAGCAGTGCTGTCTCAAGGTGAGCATGGTAAGGAGAGGCCCGTCGCATATATATCTCGTTCTCTGAATCGAACAGAGGAAAATTACGCAACGAATGAGAAGGAGATGCTTGCAGTAGTCTGGGCTCTGGATAATTTGAGAAATTATCTGTATGGACTGGTACGGCTGAAGAGGGACTTTGTGAGCTCTCAGACAGTGATACAGATTCGTGCACAGCGCACAGTGCCGACCAGGATAATTCCGACCTAATTCCACATGTAGAAGCTCCAATTAATGTGTTTAGAAGCGTAAGCCATAATGTTAATATGGCTTGGCAGTTAAAGTGTTAAATTTGTGCTGTTGCAGTCAATTTTTTTTTTGTATGTCATAACAAATAAAAAGTTTCTTTTTATCTAAATTTGTTCTTCTTTTTTAAAACTCGGTGGTGCCCGCGTAGCATGTCGGGGTTTTCAAAATAGCCCTTGGAGCAATACAAGTTGGATACCACTGCTTTAACCAAACATCCCTTCTACGATCTTTAGGAATTGTAAAAAAGGACAAGGGAAAATGTTCTTTTGATATTGACACAATCTTTGTATAAACATTTAGACAATCTGAAAATCAAAAATGACGGAAAATAGCACTGCACTGCCAATGGCTCAAGCCGATGAGGTATTCGCAATGAAATAACAAACACATTCCCCCCAGATCCCACACCACAGGGATATGTGTAAAGGAAATGTTATGTTTGTGTAAAATAAACAAAAAGGAATGTGCTACGTGTGTGTGTTTTTTTTTTGTGAGTGCATTTCTTTCGCTTCATTTTCATTATCATTCAGATTTACGTACAGAAAGACCGTACACCCACCAGAGCCACATTCAGTGTAGCACTGCCTTGGGTTAGGCCGACGAGTTATTCACATTGCGAAGTATCTACCTTACTCGACACAGCACGATGTTTGAGTGGAGTGGGTTTGTGCATAAAGAGTTACTGGCATGGAATTGGTTAGATTAGAGCGGAATTGTGTTATGCAATGCCTTATGAGTGCATTTGCATTTGCATATGGGCGATCTGCTTCTTGTGGTCTGCGTCCCACGGCGGGTGCTGATGATATTGAAGATCAGATGTTGATAATAGTATAAGCGGACTGATGGTTGCTGATGAACGGACGGATTCGTGTGCTGTGGAGCACCACGGAGATATCTTGCAGGGAGCTGGAACTGCTGATTGTTGATCGGTACAACCAGAAGCACTTGATCCGGCACGAAGGACCAAAATGTTCGACTACAGCACTTTGGTTTTACAAATATTTGCTTAATAAAATATGCAGATTGAAGCACTTCTGGAATCGTCCTCTCTCTCGATGTTCACGCAAGGAAAAAGCTGGATGAGAAAACGGAAGTAGCAAAGGCTATACTGTCAAAATGGCGAACAGAGATATTTCCACCCTTATTCATCACAAGCGTCCTCTAACAATTGTTGAAAATTTAAAGAGGTGCTTGCATTTCATTCTTACTTTTAATTTTACATATTCTGATTTCAACAAAAAGTTTTTGCATTTTCTCCATAACAAGAGGCCTGCGTCTGAGGTAGTGGAGTGGAGTATCTTCAGTAGCTTCAGCACTTCCATGAAGCTTATCTCCACAAGCCTTCACAGTACGGATAGTTGAATGAGGAAGTCCCATAGACCGTGCAATATATAACTGCCTCCTCTCATTTTTCCAAGCGTTATAGAATATCCAGTTTAGAGTTTATTTCTAAAAAGTTTCTAGGTTTTTTCTTGAGAACTTTAATATACATACATATATATGTACATAATTGAACCACCAGTTGGAGGAAGGGAATAAATTCATCTGACCTTACTTTTGGAAAACGCAAAAAACTGAATAACTTCTTTTTCCTTTAAACACTTTATTGCTATTGTAAAACTTTTATATTCTTCAAACACTTTAAAACTTATTTTTATATTCGCGGAACTTTAGACTAACTGACCGAACTCAATAACAACCAAAATATGAACCAACCGTTGTGATCCGATTCACCTGTATTTATACTTTGTTAAATTGCTGACATATTGTATGTGTTTCCTGCACGTTCTGGAATAATGCAATGACCTCTGACTATTGCAACATCAGATGTCTCTTGTGCATGGGAATATTGAAATGCACTTCTTGGAATTGTTTCTTTGCGTTTCTAGGAATTGCTTTGAGGTGAATTGGTTCACAACGGAGAAAAAAAAATGATATCATCATATTTATATGACATTCTCATGAATCTCCAATTTAACTTCTAACCACGGAGTTGAATTAAAAGACCATAAATTTATTTGCCTATTTTATTTTATTTTACTGACTAAAGGTCCGCCGTCTTTAGCGTCGCTGCAACCTTGTCGTCTAAATTAGTCTTATTAAAAAACTGCCTTTCTTTTCGCATCGTATCTCTTTTATAAGCTTTTCTGTGCGTAGCCAAATCGGCTTATGCAACCACTCCCATAACACTTACGATCATTCACCGCTTGTTCCAGTTTATTTTGCAGCTTGAGTGGTTTTTCTTTTGTCGGTTTTAAATGTCATCCCGTTTGTCATTCACTTCCGCACTGCGAACATTGTAAGTGCAATCCCATTCATAACACTATGCAACAAAATGAAAAATTTTAATTCTCACTTTTATAACATTATGATATTTTTATTACTTACCGTGGATACAATCATAACAATTAAATATAATATCTGGGTCACATCAGGTTTTTCAGAGAAACCGTTATATATATTTTTTCTATATTCGAATGGTATCATAGATCTTAAGGCGATTTGTTTTTAAAGTATGTAGTTTTTTTTAGAACGACTGGATTTTCTTTTGTATTCCGATTCAGAAGTATCTCTTAAAAGTGACCAGCAATAGTCTGCAAGCATGGTAGGCTCCCATCTTCCTTGGTAACGTCGTTCAATCGTTGCGATGTCTTGATGGAAACGTTCTCCATGTTCATCGCCCACAGCACCCATGTTGTCTGGGAAAAAACTTAAGTGAGAACGCAAGAAATGTATCTTTAATGACATGTTACATCTTAAATTATGATAGGATTCTAGCATTATTTTTATTTTTTCTTGAAAGTCATGGGATCTGTAGTTGCCTAAAAAATGTTTTGTTACATCAACAAAAGCCATCCATGCTTCTCTTTCTGTATGACTTAGGTTGGTTACAAAAGAGGGATCATCAATTAATATGACATCAAGACATATGTCTTTAGTTAATTAGCGATGTTTCTTCCTTCCAAAGCATTTGCCAAGATGTTGAATAGTAAGATTATTCTATCTATACAAAATAAGAAGTTTATTTAATTATTATCAAACTACTCGTAAAAAGTTTTACTTACTCAAAAGGAAACGTAAACAAACCATTCCAACTGCTTTTTGCCACATCCACAAAAAACCAATCCATTGGTGACTGCAGTATTTTGTAGAAAATTGTTTCTTCTTGTTGTAGATGTTTTCAGATTCCCTTTTTGTTGTCCTGAAAAACATAAGAAAGCAATTTATTGTCCAAGTTAACACGCGTAAGCAGTCACCTATCTGACGGAAATACGAGAAGGCTCAAGTATCCAGTCAGACGCATTGTATGCATTTTTCACTTGCATGCGCGAACTTGCATGAGCTTTCCCGTGGGAACCAAGGCCATTGAAGTCAATTGTATCGAGGTTAGATTTTAAGTATGAGTTTCATTGTTAGGCAGTTCGAACGAGCACCTTGTTGAATAAACAACATTTATAACGTTAAGTTTGTGTTTCATTTAATCCAAGTTGCGCGGCTAGTTCGCGCGGATATAATTTTTTTGGAAAACTCCTTACGAAGGACTTTTACTGGCGCCCGAGCAGGGACAGCCCAAAAACTCGTGTGTGAATCCTAAATAAGTAAAATGAGTGAAACCCAAATCACTTAAAATTCCAAAAAAATCATTTCTGTTAAATCTGCAGTGAACGAACCCCAAAGTACCTTCAATTACAAAAAAATTATCCTACAAAAAGAAAGTAGAAATCAATAAGTGAAGTGAACAAGTAAAGTAAAAAATTTTTAAAAAAAAAATACTCGAAGTTACAAACAGTGGGCCAACATGCGAACAAGACCTAAAGGATATTTCTAAACTCCCTGATTCGGTGAAGGAATTACAAGTCTTTGATGGCAACCCAGTCCAATATGTCTCCTGGGTCTACAGCGTAGAGACAATTCTGAAGGACTATGAAATAGTCCGTAATAAGCCAATCTACCGTGCGATTTTACAACATATACGTCAAAAAATAAGAGGCAGGGCGGATTCTGCTCTTGTCTCATACAATATATTCGATAACGAGTGGATTGAGATTAAAAAAATTCTCTCGCTCCATTACGCCGACAAGAGGGATATCCGTACCCTTGAGCACCAACTCAATCAGCTCACACAGGGTGGCTCAAGAGTTGACGATTTCTATGCCACCGTGAATCATCAATTCTCCTTGATAATCAATAAGATCAGGGCTGAAACTTACTCCACCGAAACCATGAATGCTCTGGTGGAAACATATAGAAACCGTGCCCTCGACGTGTTTGTTCGTGGGCTTAATGGAGATCTTTCAAGACTCCTTATCATTCAGAAGCCAAGAACCTTGCCTGAGGCATATTCAGCATGCTTAGAGATGCAAAACCTGAACTTCAGAAACAATTCTCTACATGTCAGGGCATCCAATACAATCTCTTCCCCTGTGAACTACGACTTTAGAGGTAACTCAGGATCTCATCACAATCCTGGAAACCCCAACAAGTCGTATCCTCCAAGAGATCCTTCTCATCATTCACATCATTCGGGGAGGTCAAACTCTCAACAACAGCATCAACCCCAAAGGCCAACAGGGCCAAAGCCTCCAGTAAAAATGGAAGTGGACAATTCCACCCAATCTAGGAAGGTTAACTATATGAATTTGCCAAAATCAGCTAAGAGGGAATCGAAATTCGATCACTACCCTCGAAAACAACAGCGCCTAAATTACGTAGTGTTCACAGGTCCGGAAAACACCACGAGTGAAGAAAACCCAGAAATAGAATCCACTAAACTCCCCAATGAAGAACCTAGAGGAGAAAATTTTATGGAAGGGGCCTCGTTTCCAGCGTACCATATATAGAATATGTAACGCGAGACGGGGACGTCCTAAAATTCCTCATAGACACTGGATCGAATAAGAACTTCATCAAACACAATTTAGTTCCGTGTCCCGACCCCGTAAGAATCCCAGTTATCCTAGTTAGAAGCAAAATCTGTGGAACGTTCTTCCAATACTTAAGCTGCGATCTCGAGATAACATTTTTCAACCTCCCAAATCTGAAATCATTTGATGGTATAATAGGTGACGATACTCTGAAGCAGCTGAAGGCTGTAAAAGAGAGAGAAAAACATATGCTTACCATTGATTCGAATAAAATCATTCCTCTCAAAAACAGCACTTCTGCTGAATTAATTAGTCAAATGCTTACCTTAGGCGAAAATGTTTCCATGTCAGGAAACACTAGACTTAACCTCAGGGTTTCATCAGATCCTCATGAAAGACAAGGACATTCTGAAAACAGCCTTTTCAACGATGAATGGGAAGTATGAATATCTAAGACTTCCGTTCGGCCTCAAGAATTCTCCAGCAATCTTTCAGCGCGTGATAGATGATGTGCTTAAGGAGCTAATAGGTAAGATCTGCTATGTCTATATAGATGACATAATTATTTTTAGTAAAACAGAGGAAGATCATCTAAGAGACATAGAGATCGTCTTTACCAAAATCAGTGAAGCCAGGTTAAAAATCAATCTGGAAAAAACTAACTTCTTGGCTACCAGCGTTGAATTTCTTGGCTATCTTGTTACTCCCGATGGCATCCTTCCAGATCCAAAAAAGGTTAGGGCTATCGAAAAAATCCTTCCACCGACGAACTTAAAGGAACTAAAAAGCTTCCTCGGGTTGACTTCGTACTATAGGAAATTTATCCGTGATTATGCCAAATTAGCCAAACCATTGACGAATATAACTCGAGGAAAATTTTCACAAGTTCGAGCTAACCAATCGAAAAATGTTCCAATATCTCTCAATGAAGATGCAGTTAAGGCTTTCGAAATCTTAAAGGAGCTACTCACTTCTGCAGAAGTACTTGCGTTTCCGAACTTCGAGAAAAGCTTCAATTTGACCACGGATGCTTCTAATTTCGCGATCGGAGCAGTGCTGTCTCAAGGTGAGCATGGTAAGGAGAGGCCCGTCGCATATATATCTCGTTCTCTGAATCGAACAGAGGAAAATTACGCAACGAATGAGAAGGAGATGCTTGCAGTAGTCTGGGCTCTGGATAATTTGAGAAATTATCTGTATGGACTGGTACGGCTGAAGAGGGACTTTGTGAGCTCTCAGACAGTGATACAGATTCGTGCACAGCGCACAGTGCCGACCAGGATAATTCCGACCTAATTCCACATGTAGAAGCTCCAATTAATGTGTTTAGAAGCGTAAGCCATAATGTTAATATGGCTTGGCAGTTAAAGTGTTAAATTTGTGCTGTTGCAGTCAATTTTTTTTTTGTATGTCATAACAAATAAAAAGTTTCTTTTTATCTAAATTTGTTCTTCTTTTTTAAAACTCGGTGGTGCCCGCGTAGCATGTCGGGGTTTTCAAAATAGCCCTTGGAGCAATACAAGTTGGATACCACTGCTTTAACCAAACATCCCTTCTACGATCTTTAGGAATTGTAAAAAAGGACAAGGGAAAATGTTCTTTTGATATTGACACAATCTTTGTATAAACATTTAGACAATCTGAAAATCAAAAATGACGGAAAATAGCACTGCACTGCCAATGGCTCAAGCCGATGAGGTATTCGCAATGAAATAACAAACACATTCCCCCCAGATCCCACACCACAGGGATATGTGTAAAGGAAATGTTATGTTTGTGTAAAATAAACAAAAAGGAATGTGCTACGTGTGTGTGTTTTTTTTTTGTGAGTGCATTTCTTTCGCTTCATTTTCATTATCATTCAGATTTACGTACAGAAAGACCGTACACCCACCAGAGCCACATTCAGTGTAGCACTGCCTTGGGTTAGGCCGACGAGTTATTCACATTGCGAAGTATCTACCTTACTCGACACAGCACGATGTTTGAGTGGAGTGGGTTTGTGCATAAAGAGTTACTGGCATGGAATTGGTTAGATTAGAGCGGAATTGTGTTATGCAATGCCTTATGAGTGCATTTGCATTTGCATATGGGCGATCTGCTTCTTGTGGTCTGCGTCCCACGGCGGGTGCTGATGATATTGAAGATCAGATGTTGATAATAGTATAAGCGGACTGATGGTTGCTGATGAACGGACGGATTCGTGTGCTGTGGAGCACCACGGAGATATCTTGCAGGGAGCTGGAACTGCTGATTGTTGATCGGTACAACCAGAAGCACTTGATCCGGCACGAAGGACCAAAATGTTCGACTACAGCACTTTGGTTTTACAAATATTTGCTTAATAAAATATGCAGATTGAAGCACTTCTGGAATCGTCCTCTCTCTCGATGTTCACGCAAGGAAAAAGCTGGATGAGAAAACGGAAGTAGCAAAGGCTATACTGTCAAAATGGCGAACAGAGATATTTCCACCCTTATTCATCACAAGCGTCCTCTAACAATTGTTGAAAATTTAAAGAGGTGCTTGCATTTCATTCTTACTTTTAATTTTACATATTCTGATTTCAACAAAAAGTTTTTGCATTTTCTCCATAACAAGAGGCCTGCGTCTGAGGTAGTGGAGTGGAGTATCTTCAGTAGCTTCAGCACTTCCATGAAGCTTATCTCCACAAGCCTTCACAGTACGGATAGTTGAATGAGGAAGTCCCATAGACCGTGCAATATATAACTGCCTCCTCTCATTTTTCCAAGCGTTATAGAATATCCAGTTTAGAGTTTATTTCTAAAAAGTTTCTAGGTTTTTTCTTGAGAACTTTAATATACATACATATATATGTACATAATTGAACCACCAGTTGGAGGAAGGGAATAAATTCATCTGACCTTACTTTTGGAAAACGCAAAAAACTGAATAACTTCTTTTTCCTTTAAACACTTTATTGCTATTGTAAAACTTTTATATTCTTCAAACACTTTAAAACTTATTTTTATATTCGCGGAACTTTAGACTAACTGACCGAACTCAATAACAACCAAAATATGAACCAACCGTTGTGATCCGATTCACCTGTATTTATACTTTGTTAAATTGCTGACATATTGTATGTGTTTCCTGCACGTTCTGGAATAATGCAATGACCTCTGACTATTGCAACATCAGATGTCTCTTGTGCATGGGAATATTGAAATGCACTTCTTGGAATTGTTTCTTTGCGTTTCTAGGAATTGCTTTGAGGTGAATTGGTTCACAACGGAGAAAAAAAAATGATATCATCATATTTATATGACATTCTCATGAATCTCCAATTTAACTTCTAACCACGGAGTTGAATTAAAAGACCATAAATTTATTTGCCTATTTTATTTTATTTTACTGACTAAAGGTCCGCCGTCTTTAGCGTCGCTGCAACCTTGTCGTCTAAATTAGTCTTATTAAAAAACTGCCTTTCTTTTCGCATCGTATCTCTTTTATAAGCTTTTCTGTGCGTAGCCAAATCGGCTTATGCAACCACTCCCATAACACTTACGATCATTCACCGCTTGTTCCAGTTTATTTTGCAGCTTGAGTGGTTTTTCTTTTGTCGGTTTTAAATGTCATCCCGTTTGTCATTCACTTCCGCACTGCGAACATTGTAAGTGCAATCCCATTCATAACACTATGCAACAAAATGAAAAATTTTAATTCTCACTTTTATAACATTATGATATTTTTATTACTTACCGTGGATACAATCATAACAATTAAATATAATATCTGGGTCACATCAGGTTTTTCAGAGAAACCGTTATATATATTTTTTCTATATTCGAATGGTATCATAGATCTTAAGGCGATTTGTTTTTAAAGTATGTAGTTTTTTTTAGAACGACTGGATTTTCTTTTGTATTCCGATTCAGAAGTATCTCTTAAAAGTGACCAGCAATAGTCTGCAAGCATGGTAGGCTCCCATCTTCCTTGGTAACGTCGTTCAATCGTTGCGATGTCTTGATGGAAACGTTCTCCATGTTCATCGCCCACAGCACCCATGTTGTCTGGGAAAAAACTTAAGTGAGAACGCAAGAAATGTATCTTTAATGACATGTTACATCTTAAATTATGATAGGATTCTAGCATTATTTTTATTTTTTCTTGAAAGTCATGGGATCTGTAGTTGCCTAAAAAATGTTTTGTTACATCAACAAAAGCCATCCATGCTTCTCTTTCTGTATGACTTAGGTTGGTTACAAAAGAGGGATCATCAATTAATATGACATCAAGACATATGTCTTTAGTTAATTAGCGATGTTTCTTCCTTCCAAAGCATTTGCCAAGATGTTGAATAGTAAGATTATTCTATCTATACAAAATAAGAAGTTTATTTAATTATTATCAAACTACTCGTAAAAAGTTTTACTTACTCAAAAGGAAACGTAAACAAACCATTCCAACTGCTTTTTGCCACATCCACAAAAAACCAATCCATTGGTGACTGCAGTATTTTGTAGAAAATTGTTTCTTCTTGTTGTAGATGTTTTCAGATTCCCTTTTTGTTGTCCTGAAAAACATAAGAAAGCAATTTATTGTCCAAGTTAACACGCGTAAGCAGTCACCTATCTGACGGAAATACGAGAAGGCTCAAGTATCCAGTCAGACGCATTGTATGCATTTTTCACTTGCATGCGCGAACTTGCATGAGCTTTCCCGTGGGAACCAAGGCCATTGAAGTCAATTGTATCGAGGTTAGATTTTAAGTATGAGTTTCATTGTTAGGCAGTTCGAACGAGCACCTTGTTGAATAAACAACATTTATAACGTTAAGTTTGTGTTTCATTTAATCCAAGTTGCGCGGCTAGTTCGCGCGGATATAATTTTTTTGGAAAACTCCTTACGAAGGACTTTTACTGGCGCCCGAGCAGGGACAGCCCAAAAACTCGTGTGTGAATCCTAAATAAGTAAAATGAGTGAAACCCAAATCACTTAAAATTCCAAAAAAATCATTTCTGTTAAATCTGCAGTGAACGAACCCCAAAGTACCTTCAATTACAAAAAAATTATCCTACAAAAAGAAAGTAGAAATCAATAAGTGAAGTGAACAAGTAAAGTAAAAAATTTTTAAAAAAAAAATACTCGAAGTTACAAACAGTGGGCCAACATGCGAACAAGACCTAAAGGATATTTCTAAACTCCCTGATTCGGTGAAGGAATTACAAGTCTTTGATGGCAACCCAGTCCAATATGTCTCCTGGGTCTACAGCGTAGAGACAATTCTGAAGGACTATGAAATAGTCCGTAATAAGCCAATCTACCGTGCGATTTTACAACATATACGTCAAAAAATAAGAGGCAGGGCGGATTCTGCTCTTGTCTCATACAATATATTCGATAACGAGTGGATTGAGATTAAAAAAATTCTCTCGCTCCATTACGCCGACAAGAGGGATATCCGTACCCTTGAGCACCAACTCAATCAGCTCACACAGGGTGGCTCAAGAGTTGACGATTTCTATGCCACCGTGAATCATCAATTCTCCTTGATAATCAATAAGATCAGGGCTGAAACTTACTCCACCGAAACCATGAATGCTCTGGTGGAAACATATAGAAACCGTGCCCTCGACGTGTTTGTTCGTGGGCTTAATGGAGATCTTTCAAGACTCCTTATCATTCAGAAGCCAAGAACCTTGCCTGAGGCATATTCAGCATGCTTAGAGATGCAAAACCTGAACTTCAGAAACAATTCTCTACATGTCAGGGCATCCAATACAATCTCTTCCCCTGTGAACTACGACTTTAGAGGTAACTCAGGATCTCATCACAATCCTGGAAACCCCAACAAGTCGTATCCTCCAAGAGATCCTTCTCATCATTCACATCATTCGGGGAGGTCAAACTCTCAACAACAGCATCAACCCCAAAGGCCAACAGGGCCAAAGCCTCCAGTAAAAATGGAAGTGGACAATTCCACCCAATCTAGGAAGGTTAACTATATGAATTTGCCAAAATCAGCTAAGAGGGAATCGAAATTCGATCACTACCCTCGAAAACAACAGCGCCTAAATTACGTAGTGTTCACAGGTCCGGAAAACACCACGAGTGAAGAAAACCCAGAAATAGAATCCACTAAACTCCCCAATGAAGAACCTAGAGGAGAAAATTTTATGGAAGGGGCCTCGTTTCCAGCGTACCATATATAGAATATGTAACGCGAGACGGGGACGTCCTAAAATTCCTCATAGACACTGGATCGAATAAGAACTTCATCAAACACAATTTAGTTCCGTGTCCCGACACCGTAAGAATCCCAGTTATCCTAGTTAGAAGCAAAATCTGTGGAACGTTCTTCCAATACTTAAGCTGCGATCTCGAGATAACATTTTTCAACCTCCCAAATCTGAAATCATTTGATGGTATAATAGGTGACGATACTCTGAAGCAGCTGAAGGCTGTAAAAGAGAGAGAAAAACATATGCTTACCATTGATTCGAATAAAATCATTCCTCTCAAAAACAGCACTTCTGCTGAATTAATTAGTCAAATGCTTACCTTAGGCGAAAATGTTTCCATGTCAGGAAACACTAGACTTAACCTCAGGGTTTCATCAGATCCTCATGAAAGACAAGGACATTCTGAAAACAGCCTTTTCAACGATGAATGGGAAGTATGAATATCTAAGACTTCCGTTCGGCCTCAAGAATGCTCCAGCAATCTTTCAGCGCGTGATAGATGATGTGCTTAAGGAGCTAATAGGTAAGATCTGCTATGTCTATATAGATGACATAATTATTTTTAGTAAAACAGAGGAAGATCATCTAAGAGACATAGAGATCGTCTTTACCAAAATCAGTGAAGCCAGGTTAAAAATCAATCTGGAAAAAACTAACTTCTTGGCTACCAGCGTTGAATTTCTTGGCTATCTTGTTACTCCCGATGGCATCCTTCCAGATCCAAAAAAGGTTAGGGCTATCGAAAAAATCCTTCCACCGACGAACTTAAAGGAACTAAAAAGCTTCCTCGGGTTGACTTCGTACTATAGGAAATTTATCCGTGATTATGCCAAATTAGCCAAACCATTGACGAATATAACTCGAGGAAAATTTTCACAAGTTCGAGCTAACCAATCGAAAAATGTTCCAATATCTCTCAATGAAGATGCAGTTAAGGCTTTCGAAATCTTAAAGGAGCTACTCACTTCTGCAGAAGTACTTGCGTTTCCGAACTTCGAGAAAAGCTTCAATTTGACCACGGATGCTTCTAATTTCGCGATCGGAGCAGTGCTGTCTCAAGGTGAGCATGGTAAGGAGAGGCCCGTCGCATATATATCTCGTTCTCTGAATCGAACAGAGGAAAATTACGCAACGAATGAGAAGGAGATGCTTGCAGTAGTCTGGGCTCTGGATAATTTGAGAAATTATCTGTATGGACTGGTACGGCTGAAGAGGGACTTTGTGAGCTCTCAGACAGTGATACAGATTCGTGCACAGCGCACAGTGCCGACCAGGATAATTCCGACCTAATTCCACATGTAGAAGCTCCAATTAATGTGTTTAGAAGCGTAAGCCATAATGTTAATATGGCTTGGCAGTTAAAGTGTTAAATTTGTGCTGTTGCAGTCAATTTTTTTTTTGTATGTCATAACAAATAAAAAGTTTCTTTTTATCTAAATTTGTTCTTCTTTTTTAAAACTCGGTGGTGCCCGCGTAGCATGTCGGGGTTTTCAAAATAGCCCTTGGAGCAATACAAGTTGGATACCACTGCTTTAACCAAACATCCCTTCTACGATCTTTAGGAATTGTAAAAAAGGACAAGGGAAAATGTTCTTTTGATATTGACACAATCTTTGTATAAACATTTAGACAATCTGAAAATCAAAAATGACGGAAAATAGCACTGCACTGCCAATGGCTCAAGCCGATGAGGTATTCGCAATGAAATAACAAACACATTCCCCCCAGATCCCACACCACAGGGATATGTGTAAAGGAAATGTTATGTTTGTGTAAAATAAACAAAAAGGAATGTGCTACGTGTGTGTGTTTTTTTTTTGTGAGTGCATTTCTTTCGCTTCATTTTCATTATCATTCAGATTTACGTACAGAAAGACCGTACACCCACCAGAGCCACATTCAGTGTAGCACTGCCTTGGGTTAGGCCGACGAGTTATTCACATTGCGAAGTATCTACCTTACTCGACACAGCACGATGTTTGAGTGGAGTGGGTTTGTGCATAAAGAGTTACTGGCATGGAATTGGTTAGATTAGAGCGGAATTGTGTTATGCAATGCCTTATGAGTGCATTTGCATTTGCATATGGGCGATCTGCTTCTTGTGGTCTGCGTCCCACGGCGGGTGCTGATGATATTGAAGATCAGATGTTGATAATAGTATAAGCGGACTGATGGTTGCTGATGAACGGACGGATTCGTGTGCTGTGGAGCACCACGGAGATATCTTGCAGGGAGCTGGAACTGCTGATTGTTGATCGGTACAACCAGAAGCACTTGATCCGGCACGAAGGACCAAAATGTTCGACTACAGCACTTTGGTTTTACAAATATTTGCTTAATAAAATATGCAGATTGAAGCACTTCTGGAATCGTCCTCTCTCTCGATGTTCACGCAAGGAAAAAGCTGGATGAGAAAACGGAAGTAGCAAAGGCTATACTGTCAAAATGGCGAACAGAGATATTTCCACCCTTATTCATCACAAGCGTCCTCTAACAATTGTTGAAAATTTAAAGAGGTGCTTGCATTTCATTCTTACTTTTAATTTTACATATTCTGATTTCAACAAAAAGTTTTTGCATTTTCTCCATAACAAGAGGCCTGCGTCTGAGGTAGTGGAGTGGAGTATCTTCAGTAGCTTCAGCACTTCCATGAAGCTTATCTCCACAAGCCTTCACAGTACGGATAGTTGAATGAGGAAGTCCCATAGACCGTGCAATATATAACTGCCTCCTCTCATTTTTCCAAGCGTTATAGAATATCCAGTTTAGAGTTTATTTCTAAAAAGTTTCTAGGTTTTTTCTTGAGAACTTTAATATACATACATATATATGTACATAATTGAACCACCAGTTGGAGGAAGGGAATAAATTCATCTGACCTTACTTTTGGAAAACGCAAAAAACTGAATAACTTCTTTTTCCTTTAAACACTTTATTGCTATTGTAAAACTTTTATATTCTTCAAACACTTTAAAACTTATTTTTATATTCGCGGAACTTTAGACTAACTGACCGAACTCAATAACAACCAAAATATGAACCAACCGTTGTGATCCGATTCACCTGTATTTATACTTTGTTAAATTGCTGACATATTGTATGTGTTTCCTGCACGTTCTGGAATAATGCAATGACCTCTGACTATTGCAACATCAGATGTCTCTTGTGCATGGGAATATTGAAATGCACTTCTTGGAATTGTTTCTTTGCGTTTCTAGGAATTGCTTTGAGGTGAATTGGTTCACAACGGAGAAAAAAAAATGATATCATCATATTTATATGACATTCTCATGAATCTCCAATTTAACTTCTAACCACGGAGTTGAATTAAAAGACCATAAATTTATTTGCCTATTTTATTTTATTTTACTGACTAAAGGTCCGCCGTCTTTAGCGTCGCTGCAACCTTGTCGTCTAAATTAGTCTTATTAAAAAACTGCCTTTCTTTTCGCATCGTATCTCTTTTATAAGCTTTTCTGTGCGTAGCCAAATCGGCTTATGCAACCACTCCCATAACACTTACGATCATTCACCGCTTGTTCCAGTTTATTTTGCAGCTTGAGTGGTTTTTCTTTTGTCGGTTTTAAATGTCATCCCGTTTGTCATTCACTTCCGCACTGCGAACATTGTAAGTGCAATCCCATTCATAACACTATGCAACAAAATGAAAAATTTTAATTCTCACTTTTATAACATTATGATATTTTTATTACTTACCGTGGATACAATCATAACAATTAAATATAATATCTGGGTCACATCAGGTTTTTCAGAGAAACCGTTATATATATTTTTTCTATATTCGAATGGTATCATAGATCTTAAGGCGATTTGTTTTTAAAGTATGTAGTTTTTTTTAGAACGACTGGATTTTCTTTTGTATTCCGATTCAGAAGTATCTCTTAAAAGTGACCAGCAATAGTCTGCAAGCATGGTAGGCTCCCATCTTCCTTGGTAACGTCGTTCAATCGTTGCGATGTCTTGATGGAAACGTTCTCCATGTTCATCGCCCACAGCACCCATGTTGTCTGGGAAAAAACTTAAGTGAGAACGCAAGAAATGTATCTTTAATGACATGTTACATCTTAAATTATGATAGGATTCTAGCATTATTTTTATTTTTTCTTGAAAGTCATGGGATCTGTAGTTGCCTAAAAAATGTTTTGTTACATCAACAAAAGCCATCCATGCTTCTCTTTCTGTATGACTTAGGTTGGTTACAAAAGAGGGATCATCAATTAATATGACATCAAGACATATGTCTTTAGTTAATTAGCGATGTTTCTTCCTTCCAAAGCATTTGCCAAGATGTTGAATAGTAAGATTATTCTATCTATACAAAATAAGAAGTTTATTTAATTATTATCAAACTACTCGTAAAAAGTTTTACTTACTCAAAAGGAAACGTAAACAAACCATTCCAACTGCTTTTTGCCACATCCACAAAAAACCAATCCATTGGTGACTGCAGTATTTTGTAGAAAATTGTTTCTTCTTGTTGTAGATGTTTTCAGATTCCCTTTTTGTTGTCCTGAAAAACATAAGAAAGCAATTTATTGTCCAAGTTAACACGCGTAAGCAGTCACCTATCTGACGGAAATACGAGAAGGCTCAAGTATCCAGTCAGACGCATTGTATGCATTTTTCACTTGCATGCGCGAACTTGCATGAGCTTTCCCGTGGGAACCAAGGCCATTGAAGTCAATTGTATCGAGGTTAGATTTTAAGTATGAGTTTCATTGTTAGGCAGTTCGAACGAGCACCTTGTTGAATAAACAACATTTATAACGTTAAGTTTGTGTTTCATTTAATCCAAGTTGCGCGGCTAGTTCGCGCGGATATAATTTTTTTGGAAAACTCCTTACGAAGGACTTTTACTGGCGCCCGAGCAGGGACAGCCCAAAAACTCGTGTGTGAATCCTAAATAAGTAAAATGAGTGAAACCCAAATCACTTAAAATTCCAAAAAAATCATTTCTGTTAAATCTGCAGTGAACGAACCCCAAAGTACCTTCAATTACAAAAAAATTATCCTACAAAAAGAAAGTAGAAATCAATAAGTGAAGTGAACAAGTAAAGTAAAAAATTTTTAAAAAAAAAATACTCGAAGTTACAAACAGTGGGCCAACATGCGAACAAGACCTAAAGGATATTTCTAAACTCCCTGATTCGGTGAAGGAATTACAAGTCTTTGATGGCAACCCAGTCCAATATGTCTCCTGGGTCTACAGCGTAGAGACAATTCTGAAGGACTATGAAATAGTCCGTAATAAGCCAATCTACCGTGCGATTTTACAACATATACGTCAAAAAATAAGAGGCAGGGCGGATTCTGCTCTTGTCTCATACAATATATTCGATAACGAGTGGATTGAGATTAAAAAAATTCTCTCGCTCCATTACGCCGACAAGAGGGATATCCGTACCCTTGAGCACCAACTCAATCAGCTCACACAGGGTGGCTCAAGAGTTGACGATTTCTATGCCACCGTGAATCATCAATTCTCCTTGATAATCAATAAGATCAGGGCTGAAACTTACTCCACCGAAACCATGAATGCTCTGGTGGAAACATATAGAAACCGTGCCCTCGACGTGTTTGTTCGTGGGCTTAATGGAGATCTTTCAAGACTCCTTATCATTCAGAAGCCAAGAACCTTGCCTGAGGCATATTCAGCATGCTTAGAGATGCAAAACCTGAACTTCAGAAACAATTCTCTACATGTCAGGGCATCCAATACAATCTCTTCCCCTGTGAACTACGACTTTAGAGGTAACTCAGGATCTCATCACAATCCTGGAAACCCCAACAAGTCGTATCCTCCAAGAGATCCTTCTCATCATTCACATCATTCGGGGAGGTCAAACTCTCAACAACAGCATCAACCCCAAAGGCCAACAGGGCCAAAGCCTCCAGTAAAAATGGAAGTGGACAATTCCACCCAATCTAGGAAGGTTAACTATATGAATTTGCCAAAATCAGCTAAGAGGGAATCGAAATTCGATCACTACCCTCGAAAACAACAGCGCCTAAATTACGTAGTGTTCACAGGTCCGGAAAACACCACGAGTGAAGAAAACCCAGAAATAGAATCCACTAAACTCCCCAATGAAGAACCTAGAGGAGAAAATTTTATGGAAGGGGCCTCGTTTCCAGCGTACCATATATAGAATATGTAACGCGAGACGGGGACGTCCTAAAATTCCTCATAGACACTGGATCGAATAAGAACTTCATCAAACACAATTTAGTTCCGTGTCCCGACCCCGTAAGAATCCCAGTTATCCTAGTTAGAAGCAAAATCTGTGGAACGTTCTTCCAATACTTAAGCTGCGATCTCGAGATAACATTTTTCAACCTCCCAAATCTGAAATCATTTGATGGTATAATAGGTGACGATACTCTGAAGCAGCTGAAGGCTGTAAAAGAGAGAGAAAAACATATGCTTACCATTGATTCGAATAAAATCATTCCTCTCAAAAACAGCACTTCTGCTGAATTAATTAGTCAAATGCTTACCTTAGGCGAAAATGTTTCCATGTCAGGAAACACTAGACTTAACCTCAGGGTTTCATCAGATCCTCATGAAAGACAAGGACATTCTGAAAACAGCCTTTTCAACGATGAATGGGAAGTATGAATATCTAAGACTTCCGTTCGGCCTCAAGAATGCTCCAGCAATCTTTCAGCGCGTGATAGATGATGTGCTTAAGGAGCTAATAGGTAAGATCTGCTATGTCTATATAGATGACATAATTATTTTTAGTAAAACAGAGGAAGATCATCTAAGAGACATAGAGATCGTCTTTACCAAAATCAGTGAAGCCAGGTTAAAAATCAATCTGGAAAAAACTAACTTCTTGGCTACCAGCGTTGAATTTCTTGGCTATCTTGTTACTCCCGATGGCATCCTTCCAGATCCAAAAAAGGTTAGGGCTATCGAAAAAATCCTTCCACCGACGAACTTAAAGGAACTAAAAAGCTTCCTCGGGTTGACTTCGTACTATAGGAAATTTATCCGTGATTATGCCAAATTAGCCAAACCATTGACGAATATAACTCGAGGAAAATTTTCACAAGTTCGAGCTAACCAATCGAAAAATGTTCCAATATCTCTCAATGAAGATGCAGTTAAGGCTTTCGAAATCTTAAAGGAGCTACTCACTTCTGCAGAAGTACTTGCGTTTCCGAACTTCGAGAAAAGCTTCAATTTGACCACGGATGCTTCTAATTTCGCGATCGGAGCAGTGCTGTCTCAAGGTGAGCATGGTAAGGAGAGGCCCGTCGCATATATATCTCGTTCTCTGAATCGAACAGAGGAAAATTACGCAACGAATGAGAAGGAGATGCTTGCAGTAGTCTGGGCTCTGGATAATTTGAGAAATTATCTGTATGGACTGGTACGGCTGAAGAGGGACTTTGTGAGCTCTCAGACAGTGATACAGATTCGTGCACAGCGCACAGTGCCGACCAGGATAATTCCGACCTAATTCCACATGTAGAAGCTCCAATTAATGTGTTTAGAAGCGTAAGCCATAATGTTAATATGGCTTGGCAGTTAAAGTGTTAAATTTGTGCTGTTGCAGTCAATTTTTTTTTTGTATGTCATAACAAATAAAAAGTTTCTTTTTATCTAAATTTGTTCTTCTTTTTTAAAACTCGGTGGTGCCCGCGTAGCATGTCGGGGTTTTCAAAATAGCCCTTGGAGCAATACAAGTTGGATACCACTGCTTTAACCAAACATCCCTTCTACGATCTTTAGGAATTGTAAAAAAGGACAAGGGAAAATGTTCTTTTGATATTGACACAATCTTTGTATAAACATTTAGACAATCTGAAAATCAAAAATGACGGAAAATAGCACTGCACTGCCAATGGCTCAAGCCGATGAGGTATTCGCAATGAAATAACAAACACATTCCCCCCAGATCCCACACCACAGGGATATGTGTAAAGGAAATGTTATGTTTGTGTAAAATAAACAAAAAGGAATGTGCTACGTGTGTGTGTTTTTTTTTTGTGAGTGCATTTCTTTCGCTTCATTTTCATTATCATTCAGATTTACGTACAGAAAGACCGTACACCCACCAGAGCCACATTCAGTGTAGCACTGCCTTGGGTTAGGCCGACGAGTTATTCACATTGCGAAGTATCTACCTTACTCGACACAGCACGATGTTTGAGTGGAGTGGGTTTGTGCATAAAGAGTTACTGGCATGGAATTGGTTAGATTAGAGCGGAATTGTGTTATGCAATGCCTTATGAGTGCATTTGCATTTGCATATGGGCGATCTGCTTCTTGTGGTCTGCGTCCCACGGCGGGTGCTGATGATATTGAAGATCAGATGTTGATAATAGTATAAGCGGACTGATGGTTGCTGATGAACGGACGGATTCGTGTGCTGTGGAGCACCACGGAGATATCTTGCAGGGAGCTGGAACTGCTGATTGTTGATCGGTACAACCAGAAGCACTTGATCCGGCACGAAGGACCAAAATGTTCGACTACAGCACTTTGGTTTTACAAATATTTGCTTAATAAAATATGCAGATTGAAGCACTTCTGGAATCGTCCTCTCTCTCGATGTTCACGCAAGGAAAAAGCTGGATGAGAAAACGGAAGTAGCAAAGGCTATACTGTCAAAATGGCGAACAGAGATATTTCCACCCTTATTCATCACAAGCGTCCTCTAACAATTGTTGAAAATTTAAAGAGGTGCTTGCATTTCATTCTTACTTTTAATTTTACATATTCTGATTTCAACAAAAAGTTTTTGCATTTTCTCCATAACAAGAGGCCTGCGTCTGAGGTAGTGGAGTGGAGTATCTTCAGTAGCTTCAGCACTTCCATGAAGCTTATCTCCACAAGCCTTCACAGTACGGATAGTTGAATGAGGAAGTCCCATAGACCGTGCAATATATAACTGCCTCCTCTCATTTTTCCAAGCGTTATAGAATATCCAGTTTAGAGTTTATTTCTAAAAAGTTTCTAGGTTTTTTCTTGAGAACTTTAATATACATACATATATATGTACATAATTGAACCACCAGTTGGAGGAAGGGAATAAATTCATCTGACCTTACTTTTGGAAAACGCAAAAAACTGAATAACTTCTTTTTCCTTTAAACACTTTATTGCTATTGTAAAACTTTTATATTCTTCAAACACTTTAAAACTTATTTTTATATTCGCGGAACTTTAGACTAACTGACCGAACTCAATAACAACCAAAATATGAACCAACCGTTGTGATCCGATTCACCTGTATTTATACTTTGTTAAATTGCTGACATATTGTATGTGTTTCCTGCACGTTCTGGAATAATGCAATGACCTCTGACTATTGCAACATCAGATGTCTCTTGTGCATGGGAATATTGAAATGCACTTCTTGGAATTGTTTCTTTGCGTTTCTAGGAATTGCTTTGAGGTGAATTGGTTCACAACGGAGAAAAAAAAATGATATCATCATATTTATATGACATTCTCATGAATCTCCAATTTAACTTCTAACCACGGAGTTGAATTAAAAGACCATAAATTTATTTGCCTATTTTATTTTATTTTACTGACTAAAGGTCCGCCGTCTTTAGCGTCGTTGCAACCTTGTCGTCTAAATTAGTCTTATTAAAAAACTGCCTTTCTTTTCGCATCGTATCTCTTTTATAAGCTTTTCTGTGCGTAGCCAAATCGGCTTATGCAACCACTCCCATAACACTTACGATCATTCACCGCTTGTTCCAGTTTATTTTGCAGCTTGAGTGGTTTTTCTTTTGTCGGTTTTAAATGTCATCCCGTTTGTCATTCACTTCCGCACTGCGAACATTGTAAGTGCAATCCCATTCATAACACTATGCAACAAAATGAAAAATTTTAATTCTCACTTTTATAACATTATGATATTTTTATTACTTACCGTGGATACAATCATAACAATTAAATATAATATCTGGGTCACATCAGGTTTTTCAGAGAAACCGTTATATATATTTTTTCTATATTCGAATGGTATCATAGATCTTAAGGCGATTTGTTTTTAAAGTATGTAGTTTTTTTTAGAACGACTGGATTTTCTTTTGTATTCCGATTCAGAAGTATCTCTTAAAAGTGACCAGCAATAGTCTGCAAGCATGGTAGGCTCCCATCTTCCTTGGTAACGTCGTTCAATCGTTGCGATGTCTTGATGGAAACGTTCTCCATGTTCATCGCCCACAGCACCCATGTTGTCTGGGAAAAAACTTAAGTGAGAACGCAAGAAATGTATCTTTAATGACATGTTACATCTTAAATTATGATAGGATTCTAGCATTATTTTTATTTTTTCTTGAAAGTCATGGGATCTGTAGTTGCCTAAAAAATGTTTTGTTACATCAACAAAAGCCATCCATGCTTCTCTTTCTGTATGACTTAGGTTGGTTACAAAAGAGGGATCATCAATTAATATGACATCAAGACATATGTCTTTAGTTAATTAGCGATGTTTCTTCCTTCCAAAGCATTTGCCAAGATGTTGAATAGTAAGATTATTCTATCTATACAAAATAAGAAGTTTATTTAATTATTATCAAACTACTCGTAAAAAGTTTTACTTACTCAAAAGGAAACGTAAACAAACCATTCCAACTGCTTTTTGCCACATCCACAAAAAACCAATCCATTGGTGACTGCAGTATTTTGTAGAAAATTGTTTCTTCTTGTTGTAGATGTTTTCAGATTCCCTTTTTGTTGTCCTGAAAAACATAAGAAAGCAATTTATTGTCCAAGTTAACACGCGTAAGCAGTCACCTATCTGACGGAAATACGAGAAGGCTCAAGTATCCAGTCAGACGCATTGTATGCATTTTTCACTTGCATGCGCGAACTTGCATGAGCTTTCCCGTGGGAACCAAGGCCATTGAAGTCAATTGTATCGAGGTTAGATTTTAAGTATGAGTTTCATTGTTAGGCAGTTCGAACGAGCACCTTGTTGAATAAACAACATTTATAACGTTAAGTTTGTGTTTCATTTAATCCAAGTTGCGCGGCTAGTTCGCGCGGATATAATTTTTTTGGAAAACTCCTTACGAAGGACTTTTACTGGCGCCCGAGCAGGGACAGCCCAAAAACTCGTGTGTGAATCCTAAATAAGTAAAATGAGTGAAACCCAAATCACTTAAAATTCCAAAAAAATCATTTCTGTTAAATCTGCAGTGAACGAACCCCAAAGTACCTTCAATTACAAAAAAATTATCCTACAAAAAGAAAGTAGAAATCAATAAGTGAAGTGAACAAGTAAAGTAAAAAATTTTTAAAAAAAAAATACTCGAAGTTACAAACAGTGGGCCAACATGCGAACAAGACCTAAAGGATATTTCTAAACTCCCTGATTCGGTGAAGGAATTACAAGTCTTTGATGGCAACCCAGTCCAATATGTCTCCTGGGTCTACAGCGTAGAGACAATTCTGAAGGACTATGAAATAGTCCGTAATAAGCCAATCTACCGTGCGATTTTACAACATATACGTCAAAAAATAAGAGGCAGGGCGGATTCTGCTCTTGTCTCATACAATATATTCGATAACGAGTGGATTGAGATTAAAAAAATTCTCTCGCTCCATTACGCCGACAAGAGGGATATCCGTACCCTTGAGCACCAACTCAATCAGCTCACACAGGGTGGCTCAAGAGTTGACGATTTCTATGCCACCGTGAATCATCAATTCTCCTTGATAATCAATAAGATCAGGGCTGAAACTTACTCCACCGAAACCATGAATGCTCTGGTGGAAACATATAGAAACCGTGCCCTCGACGTGTTTGTTCGTGGGCTTAATGGAGATCTTTCAAGACTCCTTATCATTCAGAAGCCAAGAACCTTGCCTGAGGCATATTCAGCATGCTTAGAGATGCAAAACCTGAACTTCAGAAACAATTCTCTACATGTCAGGGCATCCAATACAATCTCTTCCCCTGTGAACTACGACTTTAGAGGTAACTCAGGATCTCATCACAATCCTGGAAACCCCAACAAGTCGTATCCTCCAAGAGATCCTTCTCATCATTCACATCATTCGGGGAGGTCAAACTCTCAACAACAGCATCAACCCCAAAGGCCAACAGGGCCAAAGCCTCCAGTAAAAATGGAAGTGGACAATTCCACCCAATCTAGGAAGGTTAACTATATGAATTTGCCAAAATCAGCTAAGAGGGAATCGAAATTCGATCACTACCCTCGAAAACAACAGCGCCTAAATTACGTAGTGTTCACAGGTCCGGAAAACACCACGAGTGAAGAAAACCCAGAAATAGAATCCACTAAACTCCCCAATGAAGAACCTAGAGGAGAAAATTTTATGGAAGGGGCCTCGTTTCCAGCGTACCATATATAGAATATGTAACGCGAGACGGGGACGTCCTAAAATTCCTCATAGACACTGGATCGAATAAGAACTTCATCAAACACAATTTAGTTCCGTGTCCCGACACCGTAAGAATCCCAGTTATCCTAGTTAGAAGCAAAATCTGTGGAACGTTCTTCCAATACTTAAGCTGCGATCTCGAGATAACATTTTTCAACCTCCCAAATCTGAAATCATTTGATGGTATAATAGGTGACGATACTCTGAAGCAGCTGAAGGCTGTAAAAGAGAGAGAAAAACATATGCTTACCATTGATTCGAATAAAATCATTCCTCTCAAAAACAGCACTTCTGCTGAATTAATTAGTCAAATGCTTACCTTAGGCGAAAATGTTTCCATGTCAGGAAACACTAGACTTAACCTCAGGGTTTCATCAGATCCTCATGAAAGACAAGGACATTCTGAAAACAGCCTTTTCAACGATGAATGGGAAGTATGAATATCTAAGACTTCCGTTCGGCCTCAAGAATGCTCCAGCAATCTTTCAGCGCGTGATAGATGATGTGCTTAAGGAGCTAATAGGTAAGATCTGCTATGTCTATATAGATGACATAATTATTTTTAGTAAAACAGAGGAAGATCATCTAAGAGACATAGAGATCGTCTTTACCAAAATCAGTGAAGCCAGGTTAAAAATCAATCTGGAAAAAACTAACTTCTTGGCTACCAGCGTTGAATTTCTTGGCTATCTTGTTACTCCCGATGGCATCCTTCCAGATCCAAAAAAGGTTAGGGCTATCGAAAAAATCCTTCCACCGACGAACTTAAAGGAACTAAAAAGCTTCCTCGGGTTGACTTCGTACTATAGGAAATTTATCCGTGATTATGCCAAATTAGCCAAACCATTGACGAATATAACTCGAGGAAAATTTTCACAAGTTCGAGCTAACCAATCGAAAAATGTTCCAATATCTCTCAATGAAGATGCAGTTAAGGCTTTCGAAATCTTAAAGGAGCTACTCACTTCTGCAGAAGTACTTGCGTTTCCGAACTTCGAGAAAAGCTTCAATTTGACCACGGATGCTTCTAATTTCGCGATCGGAGCAGTGCTGTCTCAAGGTGAGCATGGTAAGGAGAGGCCCGTCGCATATATATCTCGTTCTCTGAATCGAACAGAGGAAAATTACGCAACGAATGAGAAGGAGATGCTTGCAGTAGTCTGGGCTCTGGATAATTTGAGAAATTATCTGTATGGACTGGTACGGCTGAAGAGGGACTTTGTGAGCTCTCAGACAGTGATACAGATTCGTGCACAGCGCACAGTGCCGACCAGGATAATTCCGACCTAATTCCACATGTAGAAGCTCCAATTAATGTGTTTAGAAGCGTAAGCCATAATGTTAATATGGCTTGGCAGTTAAAGTGTTAAATTTGTGCTGTTGCAGTCAATTTTTTTTTTGTATGTCATAACAAATAAAAAGTTTCTTTTTATCTAAATTTGTTCTTCTTTTTTAAAACTCGGTGGTGCCCGCGTAGCATGTCGGGGTTTTCAAAATAGCCCTTGGAGCAATACAAGTTGGATACCACTGCTTTAACCAAACATCCCTTCTACGATCTTTAGGAATTGTAAAAAAGGACAAGGGAAAATGTTCTTTTGATATTGACACAATCTTTGTATAAACATTTAGACAATCTGAAAATCAAAAATGACGGAAAATAGCACTGCACTGCCAATGGCTCAAGCCGATGAGGTATTCGCAATGAAATAACAAACACATTCCCCCCAGATCCCACACCACAGGGATATGTGTAAAGGAAATGTTATGTTTGTGTAAAATAAACAAAAAGGAATGTGCTACGTGTGTGTGTTTTTTTTTTGTGAGTGCATTTCTTTCGCTTCATTTTCATTATCATTCAGATTTACGTACAGAAAGACCGTACACCCACCAGAGCCACATTCAGTGTAGCACTGCCTTGGGTTAGGCCGACGAGTTATTCACATTGCGAAGTATCTACCTTACTCGACACAGCACGATGTTTGAGTGGAGTGGGTTTGTGCATAAAGAGTTACTGGCATGGAATTGGTTAGATTAGAGCGGAATTGTGTTATGCAATGCCTTATGAGTGCATTTGCATTTGCATATGGGCGATCTGCTTCTTGTGGTCTGCGTCCCACGGCGGGTGCTGATGATATTGAAGATCAGATGTTGATAATAGTATAAGCGGACTGATGGTTGCTGATGAACGGACGGATTCGTGTGCTGTGGAGCACCACGGAGATATCTTGCAGGGAGCTGGAACTGCTGATTGTTGATCGGTACAACCAGAAGCACTTGATCCGGCACGAAGGACCAAAATGTTCGACTACAGCACTTTGGTTTTACAAATATTTGCTTAATAAAATATGCAGATTGAAGCACTTCTGGAATCGTCCTCTCTCTCGATGTTCACGCAAGGAAAAAGCTGGATGAGAAAACGGAAGTAGCAAAGGCTATACTGTCAAAATGGCGAACAGAGATATTTCCACCCTTATTCATCACAAGCGTCCTCTAACAATTGTTGAAAATTTAAAGAGGTGCTTGCATTTCATTCTTACTTTTAATTTTACATATTCTGATTTCAACAAAAAGTTTTTGCATTTTCTCCATAACAAGAGGCCTGCGTCTGAGGTAGTGGAGTGGAGTATCTTCAGTAGCTTCAGCACTTCCATGAAGCTTATCTCCACAAGCCTTCACAGTACGGATAGTTGAATGAGGAAGTCCCATAGACCGTGCAATATATAACTGCCTCCTCTCATTTTTCCAAGCGTTATAGAATATCCAGTTTAGAGTTTATTTCTAAAAAGTTTCTAGGTTTTTTCTTGAGAACTTTAATATACATACATATATATGTACATAATTGAACCACCAGTTGGAGGAAGGGAATAAATTCATCTGACCTTACTTTTGGAAAACGCAAAAAACTGAATAACTTCTTTTTCCTTTAAACACTTTATTGCTATTGTAAAACTTTTATATTCTTCAAACACTTTAAAACTTATTTTTATATTCGCGGAACTTTAGACTAACTGACCGAACTCAATAACAACCAAAATATGAACCAACCGTTGTGATCCGATTCACCTGTATTTATACTTTGTTAAATTGCTGACATATTGTATGTGTTTCCTGCACGTTCTGGAATAATGCAATGACCTCTGACTATTGCAACATCAGATGTCTCTTGTGCATGGGAATATTGAAATGCACTTCTTGGAATTGTTTCTTTGCGTTTCTAGGAATTGCTTTGAGGTGAATTGGTTCACAACGGAGAAAAAAAAATGATATCATCATATTTATATGACATTCTCATGAATCTCCAATTTAACTTCTAACCACGGAGTTGAATTAAAAGACCATAAATTTATTTGCCTATTTTATTTTATTTTACTGACTAAAGGTCCGCCGTCTTTAGCGTCGCTGCAACCTTGTCGTCTAAATTAGTCTTATTAAAAAACTGCCTTTCTTTTCGCATCGTATCTCTTTTATAAGCTTTTCTGTGCGTAGCCAAATCGGCTTATGCAACCACTCCCATAACACTTACGATCATTCACCGCTTGTTCCAGTTTATTTTGCAGCTTGAGTGGTTTTTCTTTTGTCGGTTTTAAATGTCATCCCGTTTGTCATTCACTTCCGCACTGCGAACATTGTAAGTGCAATCCCATTCATAACACTATGCAACAAAATGAAAAATTTTAATTCTCACTTTTATAACATTATGATATTTTTATTACTTACCGTGGATACAATCATAACAATTAAATATAATATCTGGGTCACATCAGGTTTTTCAGAGAAACCGTTATATATATTTTTTCTATATTCGAATGGTATCATAGATCTTAAGGCGATTTGTTTTTAAAGTATGTAGTTTTTTTTAGAACGACTGGATTTTCTTTTGTATTCCGATTCAGAAGTATCTCTTAAAAGTGACCAGCAATAGTCTGCAAGCATGGTAGGCTCCCATCTTCCTTGGTAACGTCGTTCAATCGTTGCGATGTCTTGATGGAAACGTTCTCCATGTTCATCGCCCACAGCACCCATGTTGTCTGGGAAAAAACTTAAGTGAGAACGCAAGAAATGTATCTTTAATGACATGTTACATCTTAAATTATGATAGGATTCTAGCATTATTTTTATTTTTTCTTGAAAGTCATGGGATCTGTAGTTGCCTAAAAAATGTTTTGTTACATCAACAAAAGCCATCCATGCTTCTCTTTCTGTATGACTTAGGTTGGTTACAAAAGAGGGATCATCAATTAATATGACATCAAGACATATGTCTTTAGTTAATTAGCGATGTTTCTTCCTTCCAAAGCATTTGCCAAGATGTTGAATAGTAAGATTATTCTATCTATACAAAATAAGAAGTTTATTTAATTATTTTCAAACTATTCGTAAAAAGTTTTACTTACTCAAAAGGAAACGTAAACAAACCATTCCAACTGCTTTTTGCCACATCCACAAAAAACCAATCCGTTGGTGGCTGCAGTATTTTGTAGAAAATTGTTCCTTCTTGTGGTACTATAGATGTCTTCAGATTTCTTTTTTTGTTGTCCTGAAAAACATAAGAAAGCAATTTATTGTCTAACATTAAGCTTTGTTTGAAACTTACACGAAATTAGAATTGTAAATATTAGAAATGTCAAAACAAGAATTCACCTCGCCATTTTCTTATGGATGACCTCTTAGTAGAGGATGGATGTAGGAGTGTTTTAGTTAGTTTAACTATTCTCTCTGTCTCCTCCGACCTGATAGTGGTGGAGTCTACACCATAGATGTCGTGTATTATAGCTTTACCATAACTCACCGCTACACTTCGGACATTTTGCGAGGTAAAATAGCGTCTCAGTTGATCAATCTCCCACAGGACACTTGATTCATCAGCCCCAGTTGTAACAACCATCATCGTCCCCGCAAACAGTGGGTCTGCACGAACAGATGAATTCTTGAAGGCTCCATCTGTGAAGAGACGAGTCCAGTACCAAGTTGTCTCATCCTTTTTATGAGTCACTTTCTGGGCAAACTTTATAATCGCCAGGATAATTGTATCATGCCTTGTGAGGGCCATGTATTTCAAAAGCAGACTTAGAGGAACTCTTCTCTCCACTTGAGCTCGATACAACCAACCAACACAGCCCAATCCAAGCTAACAAGCCAGCGGAGCGGAAGATGCCTTCCGCTGTATCCTTATAATGAATTGGTGCATGAGTGTGAGATTAAATAACCATAGTGAGAGCTATGATACTAGGCGGAGCAAATCTCTCATACAAGGCCTTAAACGAGGCAAGCATCCCGTTATTTGGAGGAATCACTACATCAATAAGAATTTTTACAGGAAATAAATTATTATATCTCTCAACTGTGTAGGTCATGATATGTTTTGCAATAGCTTGGGGATTTTAGACACAGATCTTCAATACTGTAGGCGCTAAAATTTTAGTCAAACCTAACATATGTATGGGTGAAGTACAGAAGAATATGTATGTTTTTTTACATTAAAGGTCAAATGAACATTTTTTTTTGGAAACAATTCTTCTATTTTACAAAATATACGTTACTGAAAGAAAGATTTCGTGTCCTTTAATATTGTACTCGTATATCGGCCCAGTGCCTTGCGTATTATTACACAATTACATCCTATATGTTAAAAATAAAAAAAAAGAAAATAAATAAACCGACACATTTGTTGCATGACTTCCTCTGGTTCATCTTATTCATAATTCACTCTCAAAATTTACGTTAAACAACATTTTTATTTTCATGAGGAGGAATTTTTTGCCTTAAAATCCAGTCCAGTACCTCACAAAGTGTCACCTAGATTTGGAGTCAATTTTTGCATTCTCTACCAATCAGAATCGTTTGACTAATTCTGGCCTAGACTGTGGAAGACAGCTGTGTACTTAGCAGTGTTGCCAACGTAAGTTACTCTGAGTATGTTACCCATATAGTTACGCGTAACTAATTGTAATTAATTAGGTCTAATTTTTCACGTAACTAATGTATTATGTAACTTATATACCTAAAAAATAGTTGAATGAATATTTTAAATGATAAACAAAATATAGCATAACATTCTTAGAAAAGAATATTTTTATTCAATAAAAAGACCTTCAACAAAAGATAGAACATAAAGAATTAAGAGAATGTATATAACTTAATTACATAACTGATTATTATCTAACTTGTCATTACTATGGTATAGAAAGAATGCAAAAAGTAAGATGCTAGTGCATAAACATTAAGCGAGTTATCAAAACGGGATTTGTAGTGATTTTCGAATTGTTTTGGAACTTTTAATTCTAACTAAAACTTGACAGCATCAGCCAATGAAGCAGTTTAATGTTGGCAATTATTCTATTAAGAAAAGAACGAATATTGTCCTTAACATTGGGTGATGACCATCATTTCCAAGATCATCCAATCGTACTTAGTGGGTATACGTATTTCGAAACACTCACCGTTTTTGCTCTTAGCTTTGCCAACTAGCATTTCACGTTCTGTATGCCAAATTTTTTCCAGAAGGAGATCTTTGATCCATGATGAGCTTGCGTGACGTGGGGCAGCTCGTAGGAAGAAAGTGGATAGTTCTGGTTTGCTGGTGGCTTCAAGATTTATTTTATTTAGTTTTTGTAGTCTGTCGTTCCATTCAGTCCCAAAAGCCCTTATTATCGTTAATGGTCTTGAGACGAAATCGGCGATCAAAGTTGCATAATTCTCAGACAGTTGAACGGATGCTTCGGTGGTGGCGGCTGTTGGATAAGTTGGGGCTAAACTGGTTGAGAGTGATGGATGTAACTCGTCGTGTAAGGATTTGTTACATGGGATCCGGCTTACTAGAGATGTGCTTTAATTCGTCCAATATCTTCATTGTGGTTGATGATCTAGTGGTGGTTGCAGCTTCCTCACTAAGATAATTTAGGTCATGTTGAATGGATCCGATATTTTCAGTATGTTCAGCATGCTTCCGTTGTAACAAAGTGGATTGGTCAAATAACGTTGACATAATTTCTCCCAACTGAATTGAAGTTGACTGAATCACTGGTAACGTGTTTGAGCAGTGAGACCTATCAAAATCTCCTAATTTGGTGATTTTTGAGTGCAAGGATTGAACAGTTGATTTTATGGAGGTTACGCTGTTATCGATTGAGTAGTTTAGAGTGTTATAGCTCTCGGAAATAAGTTTGGTTACATTTTTTCCTATAACTTGTACTTAGCATTTAAGCTCTTCAATCGAGTCTGCAAGTCCAGTTAGTTGCTGGTTATTTTATTTTCTTAGCCAGCATTATATGTGCCAATGAGATGGTCCGGCGCTCTACACAAAAGATGCAGAATATGCGCTTACTCGTCAAAATGAGTCTTAGCATTTCTGCTCAAACCAATGCATATGGGATGGAATATCTTTCCACATATCCCATTGCATGTAATCATTTCCACAGAGTTACCAGGTACAGCGCAGTCAGCAAATCCACGGGAAGGCATGGTTAAATAAGTTCAAAGTACTTTTTTATTTTTTATTTTTTACAAAGTCACTATGTTTTGATGGCAAACAGAAAGACAAAATATTCACAAATAATGCGAAGCGAAATAGAAACACGTCCGAACTTGACGGTGAGAAAACTGAAACTTCGAATCGTTGGTTTGACTGTGTCGATTGAAACAGTCCAGTGCGCTTCTGATTGGAGGGTTTATATTTCTGACATTCTACAGACTTCTTGACATAATCTTCCATGCGAGCTTTCATACCTCCCAGAAGAAGTTAGGCAGTATCCCAGCCTTCGTTTGTCGATGCCATAATGTCCAGCAGTTGAAGCATTATACAGAGCGCGTAATGGAAAAAGATATTTTTATATGTATGTAGGATTAATTCCGATAAAAAACAAACTCTCGAATCGTTACAATACGTTTATTGACAAATTTTACTTTCCTTAAGCACTTCAAGTGACGACTTCACACACTGAAGGTTGGATAAAAACTACTCACTGAGTTCAAAAATGGCAATATTTTTGAAATATATTTATCCAATTTTGAGATATTGAGCAATTTGTACGTATTTCATATATGATACACCATGCAGGTAAACCATTTTTTTTTCAGCCTTTAAGATTCCATTTATTTCACAAATACCAAAACTTCAAATTATAACTATAAAAGAAAAAAAGTAACATTTTTAATATATTTCTGTAGTATTTGCTATAAATAATCAATTCATTTCGAATGAAATGCAAAAAGACAATTTCTGTCCTTATTGAAGCATAATGCAGCATTGCATTTGGCACGTTGAACGAACGTTAGTTTTCCGCAACCAGGAAGTTTACACGTTAACGTCTGAGACACCCAAATAGGTAAATGATCGATTCGGACTTCCTTTGGTGGAATAGCTGCAGCTGTTGTTTTCTTGCGTTTGGCTTCGATTTGCTTGCTAAGCTCAATTGGCGGTCTTCCGAGTCGATTTGATAGTTTACCTAATCGGCACAAGGTCTCTGCCACAGATATTTTAAATTCGGATAGCGAGAGAAGCTTCTGGTCTGAGTTTCTCTGTGATTCTGCGCGTCTAGGTATTGTAAATTATATTCAAGAATTTAAATAACATTCATATTTTTCTTACTTGTATAAAATCCATGCATTGCAGAGGATCTGATTTTAATCTTATATCTCCCAAGAACAGAGTCAGCCAAGTCCGACCCTCCCATGAATTTATTATAATTCTTTACAATAACAGGGAAATTTATTCTATTATACCTTGCCCTTTTTCGTGCCTTTGGGATCTTGAAATAGGCTGCTCATCGACGAAATTAGATGCAATTGTGGACGGAAGCGATCGTCGTTTTCTTAACCGAATTTGTAAGCGTATCCAGATACTCCACACAAAACGAAAAACTTGTAGCCCCATTTATGAGGTTTTGCTGGGAGATACTGTTTCATATAGTTTCTGGCTTTGGTGGAGCACATTTGTTCGTCAACACATAGAAACTCTTCATATGGAACTTTTTAAAAGTTTCTTACTAAGTCTTACTAATTTTGTGAATACGGTCATCTAATGGATTTGATTTTGGAACCATTTCGGAATTATCACTGAAGTGTAAATATTGGCGAATCTTTTCGAACTTATTCACTGACATAGTTCGTTACCTATGATTGGTTTCCAATATCTCCTTACATCTGGGACCTGTAATATTGATGTAACCATACAGATGCCTATGTATTTCTGTATTTCAACAGCTGATACGGAAAAAAATGTGACTGGATTGGAATTACAAGCATATAAGTTGGTCTCAAATACAATTTGGTCGATGATTTTTGAATCAAAAAGATAGTTGAAAAACGAATATGGCGTAGAAAGTTCTAACACATCATCAGACAATTCTGTGCTACCCTTGAATTCAGAGCTTTCGCAGAAGAAACCCTGTTGTTTCCAAATCATTTTGAAATAATGTATTTTTCTCAGCCCTATCCTCTTCAGCTGCTGATGCTCGGTCCATTGCGATAGATACATCCTCAGTATCCGCGAAAATGATGGGCATGGATTGAATATCAAAGAGTTCGTCCTCTATCTCAATCCCTTCGCATTCTTGCTCTTCTGCTCTAACATCAGTGAGATTCTGTATTTCAATATCGTAGTTTGTGTCAAATATGTCATCTGCAGCTTCAAATTCATCCTCACTTTCATCCCATTTAGCAACGATTTGTGAAATTTCAGCATCCGTAAGAATTTTAGTCATATTTATCTAAAAAAAAATGTACGTTTTTAATGCATGTAATATCATACAGCTACGTGCAAAAAAATAGCACCAAGAATATGTACTTAGTATTCATCTGCAATATTTTATATTTAGCTTTTTTTTTCAAACTTGATAGTTAAATACTATTAATCGAAGTATGCTCTCTAATATTTCAAGTAAACCCGGTCACAATAATAACCGTAATTCTCATCATTTGTAATTTTCTAACAACACCGTTGTGGGTGTTCAGGCAAAAAAATAGCACCGCCTACAGTAATCAATGAAAATAAACAAACAGAAGACTTCTTAAGTAGACATTTTTTTTATTTCAGAAGTAAATTAAACCCACGGCGATGACGATGGCGCAAACAGTCTGGGTTCAGTTCCTGGCTGGGTCACCAACAATTTTTCAAATCGCCATCACCCTGTCGGCGGGCAATGGCAAACTCCCGAAAGTAAAATTGCCTACGAAAAAGCTTCTAAGGAGTGCCGTTCGGACTCGGCGATAAACTGTAGGCCCCGCTCAGATGTGACCAAAATGACAACATGAGCAACACAAATGAGTGTCAAGAAGCTAGGCCATGGCCCATACTGGGCTGCCAGCGCCACAGTGTTTTTTTTTTTTTTAAATTAAACACTAAATATATTTCATACTAAATCAGTACTTCGTTGAATAGCCTTTATTGGTAATAACTGCCTTGCAACGTCGTGGCATTGAATCGACCAACGACTGGCACCTTCGCAAGGGGATGGCGTACCAGGAACGTTGGATTGCTGACCAAAGGTCGTTAATGTTCCTCGGTTTTTCCTCAGAAACTCCTTTCTTAACATCGGACCATATATTTTCTAGCGGATTTAAGTCTGGAGATTGAGGTGGCCATTCCATCACACTGATCTCTTTTTCCGCGAACCAGTTTTTAGCTGCTTTGCTGGTGTGTTTGGGTTCGTTGTCTTGTTGGAAGAACGGCATTTCCTCGGAAGCAAATGGCAACATGACTTCCTCCATAATTTTTGCATAAACATGTTGGTCTAGGATAGTTTTGATCCAATATATTGGACCAACACCATGGTAGGAAAAACATCCTCAAACCATTATGCTGCAACCGCCATGTTTAATCGTTTTTGTAGTATAAGCTGGTTTGAATTCCGTGTTTGGGGGCCTTCTCACATAACAACGAGAGCCAACACTACCAAACAGCACGATTTTGCTCTCATCAGTCCAGAGAACGTTCCTCCACTTTTAAGCCAGCCAATCGATATGGTGACAGGTGGTGACAGGGTCTCAGCAGCGGAACTTTTCTTGGCCTGCGAGCATTCAAATAATTTTCCCTCAATCTCCGACGCACTGTATCAACGCTGGCTGATACATCCAATTCATTCCTTAACTGTACAGCTGATTTGAAGGGCTCCTTTTTAGAGTGTCTTACTACGCGTTTTATTTGATGAAAGGACATTGCTGGCTTTCTACCGCGTGTTACTTCCTTCGGTTCAAATAAAATTGCATTTTTCTTACTTCTTTATAGGTTTTTCCCTCCAAAATCAAGGTTTTGATAATGTTTTAACAATATTTCTGTATAGTCTTACCTTCAGAAATCAATTTTTTTATTGTTATCCTCTTGTCGTCAGTGCAATGTTTTCCACGACCCATGGCTGCACTTCGTTTTCTTTGTAAAGAAAAATATGTACAATTACTTAATAATAATTAAATAAATTTACCATTTCAGAATGATTTGCAGGTTATTTTATAAAACAAACGATTTTTTTTGTCGGCTCCCTCTTCTGGTGCTTTTATTCTGCCTGCATACGCACAGAGGTGTTGTTGCAAAATGGCAAATAATAAGAACTGCCGCTATCATTAACGTAATTTTTCTAAACATATTAAAGAGCATGCTTGTAATAACGGGAATCAATAGTCGAGTATAAAAAAAATTAACCAAATGTTAAATGTTGCTCATATATGTAATCAATAGGCTTATGGTGCTATTTTTTTGCCCGCAGCTGTATGTGATATACGAGTATACAACTTAATGCAGGGTTTTCTTTATTTTTGCTTCATTACTGAAGTTTGAACTTCATGAAATCAATAAAATAATTAAATTCTTAACTTACCCTGTTATTTTACAAAATTTGTATCCAAAAAACTATGATATTATACCGCGAAAATTGGCACAGACTGACTTAAACAAATTTTGGATAATGACACCATTTCTAACGGTACAAAACAAACACGCTGGCAAATAATATTGAATATAATAGTGTATATGTACTAACATATTCTCAGAAAGATGTATTTTCCACTTTAAATGGGGGAAAACACAGGGTTAGATTGCAAATAATTTGTTATTGTCACCGTGATCAGTACAAGTACAAGTTTACAAGCTTATTAAATTCGTTTTTTTGGAATGGATAATGAAAGTGAAGAGGTAAAAATAATAAATTAATACCCATTGTCGAGCCAGGAGCCAGGAGAGAGATGTACTTATATATTTGGTATATAAGTAACACCATCACATTTAGGCAGCTGGGAAATTTGTTTGATATTGAGAAGTCTTCAGCTTGGGCTGCAGTTGGACGTGTAACCAGCTGGATTGTTTCAAAATGTAGTGAATTCATCAAATGGCCCCAAGGTGATGCTGTTGTTAACAATTGGCGAAGATTTGAAGCCAAGAAAAAAATACCGCGTGTAATCGGTGCTATCGATTGTACACATATTACTATAGCCGCCTCCAAGTTAGTTACAATCGCAAACATAAATTTACTCTTGTGCTCCAAGCTGTGGTTGATGCGGACAAAAAGTTCGTCGACATATGCTGTGGTGAACCAGGGTCATTTCACGATAGCAGAGTGCTTAGAAGGTCTGTGCTATACAGAAGAGCGGAAGCTCTTTCATTATAGGAGATTCTGCATATCCTGCTATAAAGTGGCTTGTTCCACCGTACAAAGATTATGGCGACTGTCTGATCAGCAAAGATCGTTCATTAATTTGCACTCAGCTACAAGAATGGTAGTCCAAAACGCTTTCGGACTGCTGAAAGGAAGATTCAGGAGAATCAATAAAAAAAACAATAATTGTTAGTGTATGTATTCTGCACAATCTGTGCATTATAAATATTGATACATATTGTGAAATTGATCAAGAAGGTAGCCATGATCATGATCACAATGAATTGTCTGAAAATATTTTACCATCGAGTAGCCAAGATACTCGTCAAGATATATTTAATTATTTAAGAGAAAAATATTTGATTTAATAAACCAAACACAAAGTAATCTTTTCCTTTTTTTTATTAAGCGCATTTTGAAGTAACTCTAGTTTTTGTTTTTGCCATTTACCTTTGCTTGATGCAAATTTCTCCCACCATTCAGCGATCTCTTTCCGTTCCTCGTCCTTTTGCTGCAACCGCCGTTCGTTCTGCTCCAATCGCATTTTGTAGAAATCAGAGATTTTTGATTTTGGTGTTTTCTGTGAGGTTGAAGGGCCAACTCTTGATGTTCATGGCGTTGCGATGTCAGACGCGCTCGAGGACGAATGCGTATCCGGCATGATGCTTGGGATTGCAGAATCCGAATCCTTTAAATAAACTAAAAATCTATAAACTAATTACTTGCTTCCAAGCATGATGAACATATGTACTTGGAATGGTCAGGACAAACGAAATTTTGTCATGCGCTACATGATCGGCGAGTGCTTTTATTGCGTGCTCTTCCGCGTTCATATCAGCGACCCAAAGAACTACTTCGTGGTGATGCTGAGCTTGACGGCAGAATATTTGCTTGAGGAAAGTCTTTTATCTTGAATGCTAGAGCCCTAGGCAATGATTTCTGTTGTATTCGACGGTGAGCAAGTGGTTTCATCCATGGGAAATGAGAAATTCCCGGCGAATAATATTTTCAAAGCTTTTGTTCGCTGAATATATGCATAGAGCATTTAGCGCACTTAGATTGAGTAAATCATGAAACACAGTTACAGGCCATCGTCTTGAATTCCTAGACACGTCGTAGAGCGAACACATTTTGTCCACCAGATCCACGCCGTTTTTTGTGCGGTTGTAATACGTGATCATTTCAGGCTTTCGTTTCTCTCCTGTGCTGTCATCTATTACCGCATCAATATGCATCGTGGACAAAATAAGCACCACTTTATTTGGTTTTGCCACATAGGATACCAGTGTACACGGGCTGTGAAAACCAAATTTTGAACTGTACAAAGGATGTCCTCTGGCTACTCGAAACTCTTTTGGAACTTCTCTTTTATCTCTCCTTACGGTAGCAACCATAGTTGTTTGGTTTTCGAAAAGCTCTTTGGCAACATTGAGTGATGAAAACCAATTATCCACAGTGATGTTTCGGTTCTTACCCAAAACAGGACGTGTTAGTCTCTTCAATTCAGAACGTTCATTACTTTGGTTGAAAGGTCCTTCAGGCTGTTTGCCTGAATAAATCTCCAAATTGTTTGTATATGGATAGTGAACGTCGACAAGTGCAAATACTTTCACACCATATTTCGCAGGTTTGCTAGGAATGTATTGCTTGAATGAACAGCGTCCTCTAAAGGCAAGCAGCTGTTCATCTAATGTCATCTCGGCGCTTGGAATAAAATATTGTTGAGAATTCATAATGAACAAATCTTCGATTTCCCGTATTGGGGCCAATTTGTCAATTTTAGCACGAACACTGCGGTCACGAATCTCATCGAAGCGTAAATGTCTGACCAGAAATTCGAATCGTTGTGAGGACATCGTCAAGTAAATTGCTTCAAACCAACGTTATTCACACGACTATGCCTTATACAGCTACTGTTGCTATTGACAAAGGGATCGTATTTTCCATTGTCGGAGATGTTAGGTTTCTCCTTGCTTAATGATGACGTGTACTTGCTCTGGGTGGTACTTGTCGTGTTCGCTGCCTCTGCACAAATTTGGGGTTGATCTTGACCTTTTGCGCCGCTCAGAAAAACCGTTGGCTTCGTCTTGGTATCGCGCTTGGTAGCTTGACATAGTGATGCTCTATCACTCCCATATGGTGTTACATGCCTTCTTATGTTTTTGAACAAAAAGAAAACAAATAAATAAATGAGAATTCCAAATATATTTTTTATTTATTTTTTTTATTAACAACGGTTTATAAAAAATCAAATACTTGTGAGTTAAAAAAAATTCTCATCGAACTTTTCTTTTCTTTCTTTGTTAGATGTTGTTTTTTGTTATTCTTTCTGATGCTCAGTATCATTCCCATCCATCTTAAGTTTTTTTGCTGATATTACAAAATTTTCTTCTTCTTCTGAATGCATCCTCTTTTGGTTCTATTAAATAAAATAATATAATGTGTTGGCACGGAAGGTCTTGCAAAGCAGAGAGTGTGGTGATTGGACAATAAAAATTGCTAAATTTCTTTGATGAAATTCAATTTTATTTTCTGAGAAAATAATGGTTCGCTTTTGAAATCATTTTTTTTCTTTTTTAAAATTCAACTTCAACTCTTAGAAATAACAAACAAAATAAATAAATAATTTTTTTTTTTTTTTTTTTTTTTTTTTTTTTAAACCAAAAACCAAATTCTTAATCGTCTCGCTGACAAAATGTAATGTAATATATATATAATATAATATATTACAATATTATAATATAATATATTAATATTATAATATAATATATTAATATTATATATAAATAATATAATGTTATTTTATTATTATAATAATGTTATGTTATTTTATTTAAAAATGATCATATATGTTATTATAATAAAACTTACCTCAATTCGCACGCGGATCCAACTGCTCGTATTACTATCATTCCACTCTTTACCATCAAGTCTATTTCATGGCCTTCTAATGAATTGAACTTAAGTGGAAGGAAAACCTTTTGGTCTTCCAGTTCTACCATTATCCTGGACCCGCATCACCATCAAAAGAGCGGCGAAATTGAGCGGGAAGCAAACAGATGCACTCACATATGTGTAGGTGTGCAATAAATACATGTATGTATGTAGGTATGTAACTCCTCCCGCCAAAGTATCGACATTATCCATTAAATGAAATGTCGATGATAGGGTGGCGTATACGTAACAAAATTCTCTCTGCTGAGAAAGTATTTTCGCATTGTGGAAAGTACACTCATGGTTATATTGAGACATGCATATCTAATAGATTCATCAAGTTCACAAGTTAATTTGTGTATACAATTAAGAGCTTGTCAGCAAAATGGTTTCAATAGAAAGTAAGGTAATAAAACAGAATGTGACTTCTTTTGATTTCTTTACATTCTATAACTGTTACAATTGGTTTATGCTTTAAATCTTATTATGTTGCTTTAGATTCAAAAATTTGTTTTCTTTATAAATTTACAAGCAAATCGTTTATTTTTCAATTTCATTTAACTCTAAATCATAATAATAATACATATAGGTATTTGCAACGTTACTCGCATCAGTACAGACGTTGAATGGTTTGGTGAAGTCAGGGTATTGGAATATAGGATCATTACAAAAATATTCTTGCAATTTACAAAACAGTTTATATATTTCGAATCAATATTTACCTTTCTATCCTTTCTCAGACACTCAGCCATAGGCTTTGTTAAATTTGCAATGTCCTTTATAAACTTCCTGTAGTAACCCAGAAGTCCCAAAGATGACTTTGTCTATTTGGGCGTTCTAGGCAATGGAAAGTTTTTTACAGCTTTATTTTTTTCTGGGGTTCGTTTTAACACCCTCAGCTGTGATTAAGTGCCCAAGAAAATATTTTAAGCCTCCGTAATGACCTGATATCCCTCTGACGAAGTTGTTTCTTAGCTCATCGTGTGCACGAAGATAATAACGCCTTTGACTATAGTCAAAAATATTTCCTATGCCATCGAGATAATGGCCGAGTTCAGCTGGAATCGCTAGCGGTGGAAGCTTGCGTTTCAGTGCTTCGTTCGGTAAGAACGTAACGAATAGGCTGTCAAAGTAGTGCAAACGCATAGTACTGATATGTGGAGAGGGATAAGTATTTCTGCAATACTCGCTCCAACCTTGTCATAATTTGATATGACGATTTAACTAGCAGCACGTAACTGGAGAAGTCCAGTTCGAAGTTCCGCTCCTTTGCACAAGGAACTGTCGCGCTAATGCCGCCAACTAGAATTTCGTTCATCAACAGTGAATCGTTCCTCTCTGGGGTATAATCCGTCGACGTTGAGGATTAAAGCCACACACTCACTTCCTCCTCATCCATCACTCAACCTTCCGCACTCACTCACATTCCTCACTGTGATAACACCCGACCCGAATCCAAAAATTTCAACTATCACCATCATGACTCACTACCCTTCCCATGTTTTATGTTGTTGTCTTATTTATTAGTAAGGTTAACTTCTTGTTAACTAAATTATAATAGTCAATTATTGGCAAGTTTCCTTGTCGTAGTAAGCTGAGTTCCTGCTCGATTATATGATTATCACCGTTCCGTGATTGGTTAAAGTGTCATTCGCGTTAAGCTTGACTTTGTTCCTTAATATAGTAAGGGCTGCAAAGTATTTGCGGCTACCTTTCCTCTAAAGGCTCATTGAATTGTTAGCAGCTTCTGTCTAGCTGACGTAGGTGTTTGAGGTACCAGAGAATTCTGGTAAAGACTTAATCACATTTAATGATTCGTTGCAATGTCATCAATTATCTGTGACTACATTATAACCTGCCACAGGCAAATTGCGTTTTTAAGCTGTCGATTTCAGTTTTGAGAGAGGATGTATTGGCTACAATAAGCCGAGCTATTAAGTCTTCATTCATATTATTTACTGCTATTTTAAATGTGTCTAAATTTGTACACAAATTATATATTTTTATTTTTAATCTTTCTCAACACACTCAAATATTTTAATTAAATAAATTTATTTCTTTATTATAAAAATAAATTTTTCTTAAAATGTTCAAATTCTACCTTAATATTCTTCTGGACACTTTTCTTTCTTCTTGGCTCTTTTTTGGACACTTTGTTCGGTTGACCTTTTTCTTTTTTTGTTTAAATTGTTTCTCCCTTTTGGGATACTTATATTTTCTTTAATTCACTTGAGGGTTTTGTTTTACTCTTCTCCCTTCTGGGATACTTGTTTGTTCACTATGGGCTCTTTTTAATTTTGTTTTAACACCATACTTTTTTATTTTTGGCCAATTACAAATTTCGTTTTTTATTTTAATAAAAAGAGTATATTCTTTATTTTATAAAACAGAAATTTTGCATTAATTTTGAGTAAGTTAACTGCCCGCCAATTTATCTTACTGTTCTATTTATACATTTTATGATTGACCGAGTTGGTCAGGCTCGAGTCATACAAATCAATTATTCTACCAAATGAAACCAAACACTTATGGGATGCGATATTGTTCTATGATTTGGTCTGGGCGTTGGGTTTAATCTGGGTTGTGTCGTTGCTGTTGGAATTTCTGCTATCTAAGCACTTCCTGCCTAAGTGTTGTGTGATTGCGCCATGCCATGCAAAACTTGCACGTGTCAAGCCAAAAAGTCGTACTTCTAGGATCTTGAGATGCTCCACTAACGTTCTCTCAATGTCAGGAGGAAAAGTCAACTTGTATCTTCCTAGTCCTTTGGTATGGGGACTCAAAATTGTATTCTCTGCTAATGCGTGTCTTCGGAGTGTAGCCTAAGGGACCCAACATTTGTTGGTTGCTTAAAGCCAACCCATTTCCCTTTGTCGAACGCTTCTATTGTTCTCTGCATGGAGCCACAACCCCAAGATTGGCGATCGGATGTCCTTTTGTGGTCGCATGGCATTTTGAAAGCTGCATTTCAAAATATAATCTTATAATTCTAAATCTAAACATGAGTATTGTGAAAAAAACACGGGGGTAATTTATTCTTTCTTATTCACTTTATTTACACTTCTTGCTCCTTCAAAGTCTTACTCATAACTGAACTCATGTACAAATTCGTATGCTCGCTACCCGGCGGTCTCATTTTCTCTTAAATTCTTACCACAGTATGTCATTTTGTCCATAGAATCGGTGACTTGGAACAAATGCAGAAAGCTCTGGGGCTATGATGGGAAAGGGAAAACACTTCTGATTTTTATGATAATTACTATAAATGAAACAATTTTATCCTTCTCTTAAACGTTACAAAATGTTCTTTAATCAATGATTAGGAAGGCAACTTACAGGACTTAACATGATGCATCAGCTGCTTTTGCACTTTATTTTGTCCGATAGTGTACATTGTGAGACAATTAATGAAAAATGCGATGTGAACTAAAAAAAATGAAATAAACTAAATATAAGAATTATGGGAACAGTTTATTGACACTTGACTTGTGGTTGGGTTGTATGTAACTTCTGCGATGCTTGACAAAGATGCTGTATCTGCCTATATATAGGCGAGCATTTTCCTTTTTCCGAAAAAGGGTTGTGGGTATGCCTCCTTTTGACGATAAATTAAGACATTGAATCTGAGCGTACGATTGACTTGCAGGAGGCTTGCGACAATTTGGACAGTTGGTTCGATAGAAACCCTTGGTACCACAACCAAAACAAATTATTTGTGGTTTCACTTCTGTCGTTGTTTATGTCTTACTAGCCTATTTATCGTGGCCTACTGCTTTTTGTTTCCGTCAATCTTCTGCAGCAGTTCTTGAAGAGAGCGTTTTCTAACGACCTCATCCTGCTCACCTAACTGATCTCGCCCATCACGCGTACCTGGGCTCTCTCGCTTGTCGTTGCGGCGCCGGCCTAGCTCAGCCTGCGTGGATTCCGGATATGCGAGATGGGGGGACCAACGAATGTAATCATTTTTCAATTGAAGAGTGGACTATTAATTGGATTGGTCATGATCGCGTCTATATGTTTGTATGTAGGCTGGAAAAATCAAATGAATGAAACCAACTTGACTATTGATTGCACTTGCTTCATGTTATTTTATTGAATCGAAGAAAAAATTTACAAGAATTCAAGTGCGAAATATGTATGTCAAGCAACAAGATGTAAAACACAGGAACTGTCGCCATATCTGTCGTATTTTGTGCTTATATATCTTTGATAAAGCTATTCTCTTACCTTGGTAATCCGCTGGTCATGACGTCAGGATCAGTTGATTAACTTTTTTCTGTTTTTCCTTTTTGTACCTATTCACCGATCACGATTTACAACCTAAAATTCACAACATAACATACAAAAATTATTCCATTTACATGATGTCGATTCAAGAAAGACATTTGTTTATTTATTTTTTTATTATTTATTTTATTATTTTTTCGCTTATTTCAAGGGCACTTCTGTTGATTTGTCTTCTCTTTTTTTTTATACTATTTCACTGATTCGTTTTTCTTTATTCTTTTTTTTTGTGAGTGAATTTCGCACTTAGGCAGGGGAAAAAATTTGGAAACACGAGGCTGAGATTTGTGATGATTTGCTGCGGGGGGTAGGGAACTAGCGTATGTTAGCAAATTGTCTGCGAATAAACAGCATCTCGTTATGTTGTCTTGAAGTGGTTGAGCTTCCATGAAGATATTGTATAGTATAGGGCCCTGTTTAGATCCCTAGCCGACTCCTGCTTTGATGACCCGCGTTGTTGATCTTGTTTGGTCGATTTGTACAAAAAAGGACCTGCCGTTTGGGAAGCTTTGCAGAGTTCTGACCAAGACGTCCGAGAAGTTTAACTGCTTCAGTTTGTAGATCAGACCATCGATCCAAACTGTATCGAAGGCCTTTCGTATATCAAGGAAGCAGGCCACCGTCACATTGTGGGTGCTGAGTCCATCTATGTTGAGAGTTGAATGCTTTTCCCGAAACTCGAATTGAATATTATGATTGTTGCAGTGCCGCTTAACTCTGCGGAGAATCAACTCTTCAAGAATCTTCAATTTTGTTCAGGTAACGTAATATAGAGATAGGCCGATATCCTTCAATGCGGGTATTCCCTCCTTTCTTGGGCACTGCAACAAACTTCGCTGTCTTCCATCTGATTGGAAAATAGCTGTTGTTAAGGCAATTATTCATAACAATGGTAATGAATTGGGGATGTTATCGGTTATCGAGACCGGCTGATTTCTTTAAGTTCCCATCCTTGATAATAAGATCAATTTCCTTAGTATTTGTAAGCTCGCAACTGCTATGAGGACCGTCTGAACGGTTACCCAAATCGAAGTTTGTTGCACGCCGATCCGCTTGTTCCAATGTTCGTCTGTAATGAGAGAAACAAAAGAATTATTGTTAGGTGGGGATGGCACAAAGTTTTTTTTTTCAAAATAATTAGCAAAGGCACAACAATGATCCCTTTAATTTCTCTAAATGTGTAAGGACCTGGTTTTATTTTTCGGATTACGAAGTTGTCCACTCGTATTAGGTTCGCCCAGTTGTAAAGGACCTCATTAGGATAAAAAAATTTGGACTCCGACTCTGGTGTTCTGTACAAGTGAAGACAAGCCCTCTCAAACACCCGAATCCATTGCTCGTACATTGAACCACACGGGACACCCAAATACCAGCATGGGCCTGATAAGGGCGATGTTGCAGATTACCTTTACCCTCGCATCGAGTTGGCTGCTATAAAACAGTCTCTTTGTGAAAGCAAAAGCGCCTTAAGCTCTGGCTAGAGCAGCATCTACATTTTTGTCAAAATACAGAAACTGATCCAGCCAGATCCCAGGGTATCTGACTACATTTCGACAGGCACGAGGCTATTCGTGTTCAACAACCTTTGTATTTGGCAGGATGACCTTGCTTCTTACAATTTGCACAATATACAGTTGAGCTCTCGGTTTCCTTCCTCTTTCATTCTCCGGGCTGGTGGTGTGTGCTGCAGCGTGTCGAAAGGGCTGGCAGTTCCTGCATTGTATCAGTTCACTGTTTCCTAGCCGCTCCCAATGAACTCGTTGGTTTAACAGGAATGTTTTTCTGTATATGTTGCTGACTTCGCTGGTTTTCTCCACTTCGACCGTGAAGGATTTAAAACTTTTATCCTTTGCCGTTTTGGAAGTGAATGGCATTACCTTGACGGTGTGCACGCCTTCCCTGATGAGCTCATCAGCCACTTCCGTAAGGGTATAGGAATAACGTATACCCTTCAATAGAAGCAACACTTTTCTGTCTTCCCGCGGTGTACACGTGTAGCTTTGTATTTTCCTAGTTTTAAGAAAGCTCAAGGGATTCACACGAGCGCTCCTCTCCTGAATCTCTATTTGTTTTTGTTGTTGCGGTGTCCTCTGGCTTTTGTTCATCACCATTTAGTTCCGAGTCTGATTCGGATGATGATCCGGTGCCTGTGGAGTCAGTTTCTGTGGACATGCGCACATCCACATCATCCTCGGAGACTTTCCTCAGGATATCGCGGATACGGTGTCCAAAGCCAGGTCCGAGCTCGCTTTTAATTGAGCGTATGATTGTTTCCAAAGAGATAAGGCCTCATCTCAAGATTGAGATTAGTCGCCATCTTGGAAAATATTATTGAGTTTAATTTTCACTTTCAGCCACTTTAAGAGATGTAGTACAATCAATAACAAACACGTCTTACTTCTTTTCTTGTCGGCAACAGACTGGCTCTTTATTCTTCATTTTCTTTGCTTTACATTGTTTCTCTTAAAAATTTGAGAGGCCAACAAAAACGTCTGGGAGTGTCTGTTGTTGTCTTCCTCTTTTACATTGATGGGCATACAGCTAAGGGAGAGTAATAAGATTATGTTACTCGGCACTGGTACAGTTCGGCACTGCTACAGAATTGCATTTGAAGCATCTGTATTCTCTATCCTGGAATCTTGAACTCGCTGCTGGTTCTTGCACTGCTGATTTCTGATGCGATGTGGCTGCTCTAGGGCGCTTTAGTTGGACTTTTGAAAATGCTTGCAGCAGCTGACTTTTGTTGGTGAAGCACTGGATATGTGCTTGGGACCTCAGAATGTCGTCGGCTATCCCCTCCACTGCGCACTCCACGAACTCGTCCTTCTTCCAAGCCTAACCCCACTGACAATAAGAGTTTTTCATTAAGATATTCAGCAAAACTTTCGTTCGTTTTCCAATTCCTATTTTCAAACTTTCGACGCATTTCCATCTTATTTTTTTTCGTTTTAAATAATTCTTGCATCTCCTCGATCATTTGATGTATATTCTGCGATAAGAAGTTCGGCTTTTAATGCAGCCAGAGCAGTACCTTACCTTTCATCCTGCATGTCATAAGAGTACGTAGCACGTGGTCGTCCACTTTATACACATCCCTAATACTTTTCACTTCGGCCAACTACACGTCCAATTCTGGATCACCATCGTATTCGGGCAGCATCTCTTTTAACATGCCGTATTGCTGAAAGTTGGACAATAACAAATCAGTTCTGGCCGCAGCACTTTCTTGCGTACTCTCACTATCATTTGGACATACTGTCTTGCCGATCACTTGTCTGTCGTCGTTTTCGGCAGCTTCTTTGATCATTTGTACGCCGTCGTTTTCTCGCACGTTGTCGATCATTTGTCCGCTATCCTTTGTTCCCTCCTTGTCTCGCACCGTCTCATTTGCCTGCTCCCTTGTTTGCAACTCGGTCATCCTGCCTAGCATTTCATTTTCCCTTATTAATAACTCTTTTTCCCTCTTCAACAAAATTGCTTCCCGTTTATACAACTCCAACTCCTTTTGTTCTGACTGCGGGCGTACTATCTTTGTTCTTCTTTGTTGCCTTTCCCCGTTGCTCGCCTGCCCGCTCGTCATGGGAACTGTCTTCCTCATCGCCTGCTTCGTGTCGTGTTCGTTTCTTCTAAGGGTTTGTATGTACAATATATTGGTGCGTATACTCGTATGTCATGTTCGTTTCTTATCTACGGTTGGTATGTACGTTTTAGTGTATGTGCATTTTAGTTCGATGTCTGTAGCGTAGTGTTCGTTTGTCTGGCTTCCAATCCCACATTCATATACTTCTCGTGTTTACGACACCAGCGTTTGCATTCTGAAACTGGATTTTCAGCTATATAATTTGAGACTAGTTGAACGCTCTTATTGTCGTACCAGTGCAGGCAACTAAATTATGTGCTGCCTCAAATTTAAAATCATACGATCCATGACCTTTTTTCATGAGCTCCTTTTCATTCATAAGGCAAAAGTTTTTCGCTCGATTGCTTCGAATTGTTGCTGCTGCTAAAATGCCTTTTTTAGCTCAATCATTAGGCTCATGGAAGCAAACCAATTATCGAAAAATACTTTATAATTCTTGTTTTGTGGAACATTAGAAGCTAAGTGCAACACAATATCTGATGAGATCCCTAATCCAAAAGATGGGCACGTTCCTTCTCCTACATAAAGAGCAAAATCGTATACGACACCTGAAACTCCAGCTCTTGTGAAAATTTTAAAACCACACTTTTTGGGCTTCATTGGTAGGTATTGTTTTAGATTATGGCGTCCTTTATATTTAATCACTTGTTCATCAATGCTCTGGTGTTCCCCCTGGTCTATTTGGTTGCATTTCTCCTTCATTTTATCCAGTAATGGACGTATTTTATAAAGTTTGTCGTAATTATTAGATCCACGTTCCGGCTGTTGAGTATTATCATTTATGTGAAAAGCTTCTTTGATTTTTTCAAAGCGTACTCTTGATAGAGAATCTGCAATAGCTGATAATCTGAAGTTTGGCATCCAAGCCATTCGTAAATTTGGAACTTGTATTACGCCTAAATAGACAAGTCCGCCAAAGAATCGTTTGATCTCGAATGGTAAACAATTTAGCACTACGCCTTTCGTTTGCTTCGAATATAGATTGGTTTCGTTGCAAATCTATAATATCATCATCGAAGAACTCACTGAAATATTTTATTGGACCTTTTACTTCTTTCCAAGCAGTTTCGCAAACGGGTAAGCTCGTGTTCCTCCATCTCAAACTCTCCACATTGATTTTTTCAAAATTTTCCGTGACGATGTTTTCTGCTGTTGTTCTGATGTTGTTCCATTCACGTCTGTATATCCTCTGCAGACGTTTTCTAAGCCTCTGTTTATGATCGTAGGGGACTTGTATGTGCAATCCATAGCCGCAATTGTAGGTGGAAATTTCGCCATTTCAAAAAACTCAGCATTAATTCTGTTTTTTTCTGCAGTTGTTGTAGGAAGGTACATACACTTGCGGTCATAAAATCGCGCCATATCAAAGTGATTGAAAAATTGTTAATAACTACGATAATAATTTTTATGATGAAATTAAATTTTTGAGTACTCTGCAGTAGTTTATAAGTATTTCTATCTAATTTCCATCTGTTTATTGAATGTTCGAAAAAAGATATTAACAAAGAAAGAAAAACCAGTTAATTTTCTTATTTTTTTAAAATAGTCATTGGTTAACAAAATCAAACGGTACATTTTTTATGTATGTGTATATAAGATGTTTAGATATGCAACTTTTACCAAAAAATTATCAATACCTTGGCGGTTATAACCGCTTTTATTCCAGAAGGCATCGAATTTACTAGATGTTCAGTAATATCCCTTGAAATTTCAGTATTCCATATATGTTCCAGAACTTCATTTAGCTTTTTTTTACACTCTGGTTTATGTTCAGCCACCTTACGATTCATTACATGCCAGTGTTCGATTGGGTTTAAATAGGGCGAATTAGCTGTCTAGCCAGTCTAGTTTGAGCTGAAAATTATTGAAAGACTCTAGTTACTTGCCTGTTTATTATTTATAAAGTAGACATCTAGAAGTTGATTTATAACACTTTACTTACGGATTTGGCGCGGTGGCAAGGTGCAGAATCATCTTGAAAAATGCACTTGTCAGTATACGAATGATGCTGTTCAATTGCTGGTACCAAAAACTCCTTTACTACTTCTCAATACTTTTGAGCGTTCATAGTTCCATTAACAAAGTGCAAAGGGCCCAAAACGTAAAAAGAAAAACAACCCCAAACCATCTGGCTTTGAAGAAACTTCACTGTTTTGACTATGCACTCGTCCCTGAACCTTTCACCTGCTGACCGTCGTACGTATGGCAAATTGTCGGCACACAACAAATTAAATTTACTTTTATCGGACCATATCACACATCGCTAATCATCCTGCGTCCAATTTTCGTACTTTTTTGCCCACGTCAAGCGAGCTATTTTCATTTTTGTGGTTAGGAGAGGCTTTTTCTCTGGTCGTCTTCCATATAAACCTATCTCCCGTAGCCGTCGGCGTATAGTATCGGCGCTTAGATCAACTTGATGAAATTCACACAGCTCTGCTCTCATACGGACAGCACTTTTAAAGCGATCTTTCATGCTCATTCGTTGTAATACATTGTCCGTCTTCTGTGAATCCGAATTTTCTTTTTTCTTCATCAGTCGTACGATAGTTGAATGACAGCATCCTATTTTAGTCAATATTTGAACTTTTTCATCCCGAGTCAGTTGATGATATTTACCAGACATTTCACTTTTTTTTTACTTGTCACCGTCACAACTCAATTCAAACTGATTTTTTTTGCACTGAATACGAGGCCGAACTCCGCTATGGGGAATACCCTTCATTAGTATGGGAAAAAACCCTTACGGTCTGATGTAATTAGGCATTTTTTGAGAACTCATTAGGTGGTGCGGTTTTTATGACCGCAAGTGTATATTGACTTCTCAGAAGTGCTATAACATTTTAACGTGTCTTTATAAATACGTATAACAATAAAGCACAAGGGACGGAGGTTTTTAACGAAATTAATAAGTGAATTCCGCTAATAAATGGCTTGCTAATTTATCTCTATTGTAAGAAAGTAGGTATTTATTGTGTAAAACAATATTCCCACAAAAAGAAAAAAACAATAGTACTTTGCAGGATTAGGTTCATGTTCAATAAATAAAGCAGTTGCACTGTGAAACACTAAGATGAGTTAACAAAGCTTAAGCTCCAGCTGAGGCTTAAGCACGCACTGTGAAACCGGGCATTAAACTTCACTAAAGAGTTTGCATTCACATGAGTTAAATAATAAAAATTAACCGCGTATTAGTACTGTTCTTTTGTCGAACTTTATCTTTTCGCGTACTCAACGTTTACCGACTGCGCCAGTTATGTTCTTCAACCAATGGTTTGGTAAAAAAACAACTTTATAATTTTTTCAAACTCTTTATTATTTAATTTTCTTAATCACTATTCGACAACACTTAACTGCGAAATTTATCGAGAAAGAGAGCCAACCGAACTGAACTTGTCTGCATGTTTTTATGTGGCAAATTTGTTAACGCTGCTTTTCCCGTGGGAAAAGAATGCATTTTGGTGAAGGAGTCATATCTGCAAAAGTGAAACGTTTGAAACGTTTGTACGGGTTGTACAATTGCTCGTTTCTTCTTCTTTGTTTGAGACGGAGCGGATTTTTTTTACACGTTCCTTGCCAGGCTCAGGGGACCCACACGAGCTCTCCTCTGCTGAATTTCCATTTTTTTTTTTGTTGTTGCGGTTACTTTTGGCTTTTGTTCATCGCCATTTAGTTGCGAGTCTGATTCAGATGATGATCCGCTACCTGTGGAGTCAGTTTCTGTGAACATGCCCACAACCCAATCATCCTCTGAGGCTTTCCTCAGGATATCGCGGATACGGTGTCCAAAGCCAGGTCCGAGCTCGCTTTTAATTAAGCGGATAATAATTTCCAAAGAGGCTAAGGCTGTCTCAAGATTAAGATTAGTCGCCGTCATGGAATATATTACTGAGTTTAGTTTTCACTTTGCAAGCACTTTAAGACACTTGTTACTGAATAAACTAATAATTGTTTTTACTTTCTATAATTTTCTTTTTATCTGAATTTATTTCAATAATCACCTAATGAGCGCTTAATGACGTGTGCACAGTCGAACTGTTGAATGATCGATGAATGATTTGATGAGTGAAGTCACTAGATTAGATTAGATTAAGATTTTGTTTATTTAACAGTCTAAATAATACCTACAATATGACTTACAACTAAACTTACAACTAAAATTAATATGTCGACTCAACAATAGGGGCCCGACTTACATAAAATTGTGGTTATACATTGTTACAACAATATTTTTGTTTTCTTAATCTATTCTACATGAGGTTTTAATAATATTTTTAATGTCTTTGTTTATTTTGTAAATGCTGTGAGAAGGAGAGAAAAGAAAAGAAAATATATATCCGGAGACGGCTAGCCTCTGTTGTGGCCACTGACGCTAATTTCGTAGAATGGATTGACCTCACTGTTAAAAAGTTGCTCAAATTCAGGGGCGTTGATTGCTGTCACACTAAGGTATCGGTGGGTTGGCTCCAGAGGCTATTGGAGTAACGCCTGTAAACTCCGCAAGAGTTTCCGGGATAGCTGCATGATATTTTGGTCGATGGGCAGACAATTAGCTGTATCGTTAAGCTTTTGCTTCCTGAAATATTGAGTAATGCCATTTGACCTGAATTTTTCCCACGAAGTTTTCTGGTTTAATAGAAGCGTTTTTGTGTAGATCAGGGGTGGAATAGATCCTTTGGTAACTTCAACTACGAAGTTGTTCAATATTTTGTTTGGTCTGGTGGATTTATAAGGCGTAACATTAATCACCTGTACTCCTTCCTTTATTAGTTCGTCCTTGATCTCACTTGCCTGGTAAGAGTGGTGTGCACCCTTTAGGACAAACAAGATTTTTTTTGTCTTCGTTTGCCGTGTATGTATTGAGTTCTGTTTTTTGGTAACGAAGGTACTCTCTTATCTTTGTGTGGCCTCTTTCTTTGACGTAGTTATCACAGATTTGGAGCTGCTTATGTTATGTATTTTGTACATAAGTCCCTGCGGCTTTGCATAGCGACCTAGCTCTGCCACATTCAGCGAATATCAAACGATAGGCGGTATTATAGTCCGTCTTTGATCAGCAGGAGCCTGTGATGGTGAAACTTTCTTCATGGTTGCCTTGGATGTTAAGGCTTGTTGTGGTGTCGTTTGGTTTTGTGGTACTTTCGGAGTTGGGCTTGGTATCGGTGCTGCATTTTCTTGTTTTGGTCTAGGTGGTGGGGATCCTGAAGTTTTTCGCTTCTTCGCCCGGATAGGAAGAAAATCCTAACTCTCCTGTAAACACTTAAGTGGCTCCTCATCTTCCCGTGATATCTGAGTCATCGTCTTCCTCGGAAACCATTTCCTCTTCACTGCTGTTTTCTTCTATTTGGGTATCCGCAATTCCTTCGTAGAGAATTGCGCAATCCGCCAACTTGGGGTGCATTGAAGTAGCAAAGTCCGGTCCGAAAATTGCTATTTTCGTTTCGGTCTCTTGGATTGAGGGAGGCAGCGGGAGATCATTGATCGCAGTATTCATCTCGACCAGACTTGCAGATTATTTATCGATGTTGGTGAGCTTGAACTTAATTATATCGGTTGTGGACAGAACCGAGTTGCCTAATTTATCAACATAACTGACACTACTTTCTAAATTGGACTGATTCGTCGTGATCATTTTTGTGAGACTTTTTTGGAATGAGTCATTAGTCACTGAGGCTACGAAAGCGAGATGATTTTTCACTCATCACAAAAGAATAGGAGGTTGTCAGAGAACTCTTTAATGAATACCGTATTCCTTTTATTTAATCCGACACATATTGCATGGAATGATTTTCCACAGATGCCCTTACAAGTAACAAGATTGGGCAGTTAGTGATTCCGCAAGACATGGCAATTTTATCAAAAGTAAACAAAAAGCAAAACAATCAACTTTACGCACTGTTATGCACTGCGAGTGGAAATTCAGCAAAATCAAAAAATAGGTCAACACTTGGGGTAATGCACTTAATATATGCGGAACCGATATCAGAAGTGGCAATGCGACAGTTATTGAGCGCGAAAAATTGAGGTCAGCCAAAAAAAAACCAAAGAGGCAGTCAGCACTTGAGGTAATGGAATAATGTCGCGGAACCGATATCAGAAGTAGAGATATGGAAAGGGAAGAAATAAATTATATTTAAAAGTTTAATGCGGAGCAAAACGGAAACACGTCCGAACACGACAAACAGTCGATTAAAAAAATTGTTTTTCTGTTCTCCGGCAGTCGGCAATGATGTGGCATAAGTGCTTGCAGAAAGTGCAGCGTTTCTTTTCCGTTTCGTTTTAAATGTGTGTTCTCAGCTCTAGAGAGTTAAACTGCTTTTGCTTTTACCAATAATTCCTGAAATGTGGCAAAAGTGTCTCGAGGCACGCCGTCTCTGATATTGATGTTAAGCAATCCAGACACAAGGTCTAACATCATTGTCTCCTTGGGAATTTTTGTGAGCTTTGCAAATAAAGATCTTTTCGTGCATACGAAACGTCGGTTGACTCTCTTGGTTTCTATTTTTGCTCAAAAACTTCCATATAAATATGATATACAGGCTTAGCAGGGGCATATGCATTAACTAAAAGCATTTGTAAATAATTCCAAGTGTTCGCTTCTGATTTTACGCCTTGCAACCAGTTGAAAGCATTTTCCATCAGTAAAAGTGGAAAGCCTTTAATAGCATCTTCATCATTAACCCTCTCATGCCCGAATTAAAATGGGCGTGGCTAAAATTTTTTTGAGTAGACATATAAGCTAGAGTTGACCTCAATATCAACTGACAAAAATTTCATTGTCCTAGGTGTCCTGGTTCAAGAGCTACAGGATGTTGCGTATATGCAACATTGGGCAATGGTGCTATATATTTAAAGACAAGTTGATTTTTTTTTTCAAATGCCGTTTATTTATATTTATGTATGATAGGACACAAAACAATTTTTTTGGGGATTGGAGCACAAGTGCACATTACATTTGCTGCATTTACAGCTTGGAAACCCAGTGCTGCATACTCTACATCTTCCTCTTTTTCCCCATTCCGGCCAATGGTTATTACCATCAAGTCGTAGTGATTTTGCTGGGTCTGCAACATAAGCTCTTTTATAGGGGTTTGATTCAGAGCCCGTAGAAGGAGCTGGTGATGATGGAGCTGGTGATGATGGAGCTGGTGATGATGGAGCTGGTGATGATGCAGCTGGTGAAGATGGAGCTGGTGGTGATGGAGCTGGTGATGATGGGAATGAATTCATTGTCAAAAGGAGTGATGATGGACGACCTCTCTTTTTGGCGACAACTTTAGTTTGACTTGCGTTCAAAAGCTCGGAAGCAACATCCAATTGAAAATTTATGAGCGGCATATGCTTCAATTCGCCGTCTGTATGTATGATGTCTCTGCGGTACAACAACCAACTGTTTACTAAACTTGAATTTATGCACCAGTATACTATGCGCATGTACCATTTATTTGAGCGGTGGTTGATTTTGTACAATTCAAGCAGCATGTCCGCAAGATCAACCCCTCCCATGTGTTTGTTGTAACATTCAACTATACCTGGACGAGGTATAGTTATAAACTTCTTCTCTTTGCGGCACCATCTGTTGCATTCACTCATTGGGTTCTTACCTGCATAATTTGAAACTAATTGTACGCTCTTATTATCATACCAACGACAAGCAATCAAGTTGTTCGTTGCTTCATATTTGAAATCGCTTGATCCTCGTCCTCGTTTTTGAAGGTCTTTCTCACTGAATAGAGCACAATTTTTCAATCGGTTGCTTCTAATTGTACCAACGGCCAATATGCCCTTTTCTTTCAGAGCAATCATCAAGCTTATTGACGAAAACCAATTGTCAAAAAACAGTTTGAAATTTTGGTTTACTGGCAAATTGGATGATAAAAATAGCACGATATATGATGAAATGCCCAAGCCATAAGTCTTGCACGTTCCTTCTCCAATGTACAGAGTAAAATCGTATATAATCCCAGATACACCAGCTCTCGTAAACATTTTGAAACCCCACTTGTGGGGCTTCATTGGAAGATATTGTTTCAAACTATGTTGACCTTTATATGCAATCATTTGCTCATCTATACTTTGGAATTCTTCCTGCGAAATTTCATTGAATTTTTTTTTTATGGCGTCCAACAAAGGCCGAGCCTTGTACAACTTGTCATATTCAGGTGTTCCCTTCTGAGGCTGTTTAGAATTATCGTTCAAATGGAAAAACTGTTTAATTTTTTCAAATCTGTTTCTTGGTAATGCATTTGCAAGGGCTGCTAGTTTGAAATTGGCCGCCCACGCCATTCTATAAGCTGGTATTTTCACAACTGCAAGGTAAAGAAGTATGCCAACAAATCTTTTCATTTCAGGCACAGTGCATTTCAATTCTATGCCCTTCGTTTGCATAGCATATAAATTTGTTTCATCACATATTTTCTGCCACAGTTCATCCGCAAAGAAAGCACTAAAATATTGGATGGGGTTTTTCACCGCATTGCTGCATAATTCACTTTTCCAAGTGGTCTCGCTTTCCATAAACTCGGCACTTCTCCACTTCAAACTCTTCAAATCAATTTTTTCCATCACCTCCTGTACAACGTTTTCATTTTCATTCAAATCCCCATCATTTTCGCTTTCAATAAATTGATCAATCAAACCAACACTCACATTTTCAGCTCTGTTATCCAAATTTTTCAAAGTTTCTTCAATAATTTCGTCCATATTTCGATCTTCTTCTTCTTCATATTCCTCGTCAGCCGAATCATCCCAATCAAAGTTGACAAATTTTTCAATCTCAGCTTGAGTCAGACCTTTTGGGCGCATCTTACAATCTGCATACAAAAAAAAATTTATTTTTTGAAAATTACCACAATAGACCAATGTTGCATATACGCAACACGACATTCACAAAATTATTAGAAACAAACTATATAATATTTTCATGCGGGGTTTTTTTTTAAATACTCACTTACCTTTCTTTATTTAGTTGTTGAACTTGGTTTTAGGATGAAGTAATTATTTAAATGTTTTTTAACACTTTTTTAAAACCACGTTTTTTTGCACAATGAATTTGTCAACTACGCTCTCGGGAGAATAGCTACTAACTGAACGCATGTGCAGCTGACTACCGAACAATTAGGTGTAAGCTCACTCAACACATGCAGCTATATTTCTGCGAACGGTTCAAAACAAAAAATTTAAAATAACGGTAGTTAGAGGCTCATAAATACAATGTTGCGTATATGCAACAGCGGGCATGAGAGGGTTAATTGATAATTCCACAATGCCAATTTGGTCTAAACTTTAAGCTTTGTTTTTTAAATTAAAATGAAAACAACCTATTTGTTCATTAATTTTGGCCTCCTCATATCGAACAAGTTGTGCACATTCTTTCATCAACAAAAATTTTATTGGTCTACAATAGTTAGTCGAAGAAGAGCGGGGATTTTTCCAAAGTTCCTTACCAGTACTGTCCTCGACAAACTTCAAAGGAGATAGCGCTGTCAGAAAAATGAATTCGTCTGTGTTTTCTGAATCAGTAAAGAGTCCCACTTGCAGATTAACGTAGCAGTTGTATCATGCTGTATTTAAGAAATATCAGCAATGCTTTCTGCAGTCTTGTTTATGAGTTCTTGGAGGTCCACGGATCCAGTTGTTTCTGTTGCCTCCCTATTGCTTGGAAGCACTTATTTTTTGTATAAGCTGGGAAAACAATTTTGGGCAATCCATTCACAAGAGATCTTAATACATTATACTTTTGTTCTGAAAGATCCAGGTCTAAATACAATGCCAAGGCTTCTTGCGGAGTTAAAATAGTTTTACTTTCGTCACGATCGACCCCACCACCAGACAGCTTTGCTGCGAACTTAAGCTCTTCACTTGTGTTTGAGACCAAAAGATCTTCTATTCTACGTTTATTGGTCTTGTGGGAAGCTTCTTCGAAAAACAGGACTAGTTTTGATCAGTCAATAGTAAATCTAATTACACTAAACAATTATTTAAAAATCGCTCATGCCAGTTCCAGAGTAATCCATATTAAGTAATCCAAGACAAAAAATGAATAACAGTACTAATTTTTTAACACGAGATCATACTCGTAAATGCGCACCAAAATTTCTGATTTTTCTTCACTGTTCACAGTGTTCACACCTGTGCGGTGTTTGGGTGAAAATAAACGAAGTATGCATGCATTGTTCCAACGCAGGGTAATTCTTTCTTGAATAGGTATTCCAAAAATTCCAAAACATGTTTTTATTGATTCCTTTATATAAAATACCCACTTTACATTTTTTCATTGGTCCTTCTGGGCAGTAATACAAAACTAAAACCATTTTTCAGATATTTAACATTTTATATTTTACTTACGAGTACTTTGTATAGAATGGTTAATTTACGAGGATAACAAACAAGTTATTAAGTTAAGTAGCACAAACACACTACTTGAGCGGTTAAAAGCCAATCACCCAAGGTCTGTCATTACTCATGTTTCACCGAATTCCAAGTATTTTCTTTCCATGTCAATTGAGGGTTTTCGAACAGCTCCCTACTATTTTATAGAATGTAGGCGTTTAGTTAGATTAACTTTCCTTTGTGTCCTTGGGAGACGTTTCTCCTGTTTTTTTTTTGTTTGCTTTAAAGTTCATAATTTTTGTTTTGTAAAGCAGTTGCTTTTAAATATAATAATTGCAAACGAAATAACAACTGTTTTAGGACTTATTCATTTTAGAGTTTAGATAGAGCTTGCAATGATAGGAACTTGATCAATTGTTACTGAAGATTTTATTTAAGGAATCCTTCGTTACTATTAAAGATTTTAAAACTTGTTCGCAAATTTGTATTTAAATATTTTAATATTTTACGAAAAAAAACAAAGATGTGTAAAGTAAATTTAAAATATAAATTTATTTAATGTAAGCAAGCAATTTAGAATTGCAAATAATGTGAAAGTATAAACGATTTAAAAACGATTTAAAACAAGAAACTTATTTATAGTTATACACAGCATGTCGTTTTTTATAATTTGAATTATACTTAAAATTTGTCTATTTGTTGGATTTTACAATAAAAAATTGGTTAAAGGGTTTTTGGTGGTCTTGTTTTTTTTATTTTAAAAAAGTTTCTGCCTAGGAAATATGCATACGAATATGTCAACGAAGGTTTTTAAAAAACACCGGGAAAGAGGCTAACACCCAATATGTTGTACTGGAGAACTTTTTTCTATTCAAAGGATTAAGAAACCTATTCCCAAAGCTTACCAAAGAGGAAGCTATCTACTCTGAAAAGAGCAATGCTTCGCCATGAAAAAATAACCAACAATCATAGGTGTCTACTCGTTTCACAGAATCCCTCGTACTCGGAATTTTGCTACTAACCTCGAAAGAACGATCAGAGAATACGTCGTAGTGAAAATTCTTGCTACAAATTTCCAAATTCGTAGAAAGTGGTATCACTGAATCCGAATGAATCGGAATTTTGACATTTAAATCTTCGAACTATTTGATTTTTCGTTGTGCGCAGACGAAAAGGATTCCAAATGCAAAAACCGATAGTTTGTTTGTTACATTATGGAAAAATAATTACTTTAAAGGTCGAAAATTTCAACAAATAAATTGCAATACCAGAGAATGGTGGACCTGTTTTTGAGAATCCTGGAATTACTCAAGGATTTACAAAGAGTCCAAAAGAAAAAGTAGAAGCTTTCTGGGAACAACTCTAGACTGATCTTAACAGCCTCGAACCTCCTCCAGTAGTTGGAAAAAAGTAAGTTAGAGAATGTTCTGTATTGGGGTTTTAAGATCGCAAGTATCGTCGAAAAGCAGATATTTCACCAAAACGACATGGATTATTAAATAATTACATTCCTTTATACATTTAGGTTTGGTTGGATTGGAAGACCTACGTAAAAAGAAAACTGTCGGAAAATAAAAAAGGATGCAAAGGTACCGGAGGCGGTTCTTTCCGAATGCATTCTTTTTCCAGTCTTGAAGAAGACATAAAATTGACCTCCACAGCCGGAATCGAAGGAACTTCCGCATTCGGACTTCAAAATTCATCAATAATTATAGTCCACATAGAAGACCCTTGGCTGGGTAAAAACCCAGTGGAAGCTGATTAACCAGATGTTTCCATGAATTCCAATCGAGGGCGCAGTACGCCGTGGAGTTACCCTTCAACCACAAAGCGAATAGATACTGCCTTTGCGTCTAACATTCTCCTCCTCACTAGCAACAATTGCAAATGCAACAGAATCCATTTCTAACCAACTTTTTTGTTCAAAGTACACAAAACAACGATTGTAATTTATTTATTTCTCCAATTTTACTTTACTCAACGGCAATGCTTTTAGTCTTTACATTCGGATTCTATGATACACATTTTTTTGTATTCGTATCGTAGATCGGAATTTGTAACTTTACTACGAGGGATTCTGTGATAGGGCTTATAATCTCATAAAAGATCTGGAAGAGAGGTGCAGGTATACGTTGGATTGAAGCTTGTAAAAACTAGGAAATAAAGACTTAAGTAGAGTATAACATTAATTGTAAAATCATGTACAATACATATTTAAAAATAGTTCAGAGTATCTACGAGTATCTGAGAGTAAACCGTTGTGCACTCAATCACGATGGTGTTACAGTTGAAGGTTTTGATAAGATCGAATGCTACTTTGGGTATTAAACTATCTACTCAGAAAGAGTCCTAAAGAATAGGATTGATGAAAAACAACACAACTTTGCCACAGTAGAAAATTGTCTCTTCACACACAGCAAAGGCTTATCCCATAAAAATCTCGATGAGCTCTGGTACAGGCAGGGATATGACGCAATCTGAAAGCGGTTAGCCGGTGGCGAAATACGCAACAAACAGATTGTCCTTTTTAAGAGCAGTAGAATAGAAGATGAGGCAGATTTTTTTACGTTTTTGACGAACCACCAAGAATTTATATTACCTTTGGGACAACAAAATATACATTTCATTTTCATAACAATATTTTGGACGCAAAATGAATGACGATAACTGCGCAATAAATGCGTTCAAAAACACGCAGGGGAAGATCTGCGATTGAACTAAGCTTGAAATACTGAAGTTTATGAAGTCACTCCCATTATTGAAGAAACGCAACGATCGTTGAAAATTCTTAGAAGAGAAATAAAGTTCACTCGAATTGAACCATGCGGTTATTTTATGAATCTTTTCTTCATCTGTGTGGTCAGTGAAAAACAAATAACATCATTTAAAACAGAGATGTCCGATGAGCCTGCAGGAGAAGGGGAGGCCTATCAATTACATACCGAACAGAGTGAGAAGCTAAAAACATCATAGGGAGTCTTTGCAGCATGCCAGAAGTCGAATTCCCGCATATGTATTCGACCTTGTCGTCAATGAGAAATACATACATATTTGGAATTCCTGCACATTTTATCGTGCTTTGAGAGTCGTAATTTACATCTCTCATCCGTGATACCAAGTTTCTTCAAGATTGGGAAGAGATGGTAGCAAATCAAGAGAATGGGGGGATGACCGAGCAAATCGTATCCCAAATCCCGCAGTTTTCCCGTCGAAAACGCACCCTTGGGTACGGGTGCATTGTCCTGGTGAAAGATGATTTGTTCTTCAAGCTAGGCTTCTTATCGCGAATTTTGGCATCCAGCTGGTCAAGAAGATTGGAGTCATATTCGCCTGTAATTATTCTGCCGTTTTCAAGATAACAAATTAACAGGGTCCCTTTCGCATCCCAAAACATGCCGACCATGACCTTTCCGGCAGATGCAACCGACTTTGCTTTCTTTGGCCCTTCTACCCACTGCTTCGTCTGCTGTTTCTTTACTGCCGCTTAGTGGCGAAAACAATGTTCCATCCATGGTGAGGAAAACAGGGGATATTAGAAGCGGCTCTGAAGAAAAGAGCAAGAAGGGCTCGAGAGTTCTGCGACCAAAAATTAAGGAACGACCATGCGATCTTCAGAAAAAAGGCCCAATCAGATTGCTACCAGAAAAACGAAGTTAGGATAGCCTGAACAGAAAAAAACAAAGTAAGTTAAATTGTGATGACGAATCGCGTCAAAGCAGGTGATGACTGAATACAAAGCATACATGAACTCACTTTTAAAATCTGGCTCGACAAAAGTATGCCCGATAAACGAAATTCCAGCAAAGAAGGGAGTTTCTTTAAACTCCTTCAACTGCAGGGATAAAAGTCTCCCCACCATCAAACGAGTATACTTATATATTTGATTCCTATATCCAATATTTTATGACAACTGTAGACTCTTCTTAAAATGTCTAACCGGCCCTACCCATGGTTTAAGTCCTGAAAAGTTGAAAATGGATTACATTTTCACATTACTGCAGATCTTGGAAATACCCAAGATTTCCAAATCGATACACATCACCTCTTCTTCGATTTAAGTAGATCGAGACATTTAATGACAAAAAACCATTTAAAAAAGGCGATGGATGCCATTTCACACGAGAGAATTGTGTTCAGCTCACAAGTCAACTCAAGAGACACCACCTTTCAAAATTCTGTACAGATATATCCATACGCTGATGACATTAGCATAAGAGGAAGAACACAACGAGCTGTTAATAATATAAAGCCTAGAACGTTGTTAAAATATATAACTTTGAGGCAGCAATGAACTTTGTGGAAATAAAATTACATACCTTATTCTACGTATATGACCCTCCAAGTTGAAGGAACCCAACAAACTTCCCTTCCCTTCAGCAAGACGGTTCTACTTAACCGGAGACGCTCTACGACGTCACTGTCGCAATTGAGCCGCAAACCCGCAGCTTTTTATTATACTAGCGCTCCTGCAGGTTTTTGTTTACCTTGATCTAAGGCTTTTTCGAATACGTCATCTGCGTTAAATTGCTTTTGTAGAATCTTCTACGCAAACTGCGAGTCATTTGTTCTAAATAACATTATAACTCACACTGCATGTGCAACATGTTCAATAATGTACACCCCTATCGTGAAATCCGTCAGATCTGAGATTAACTTCACTTATTCGATTCACGTGAACAGAAAAATGCTATCGTAGGATCCGTCGTATACTCTCCCTTACCGACCACTATTGGTGATTAGGAAGTTCAATTGTGACAGCTCACTTCATTGTTTGTAAAAATTAAATTCAGTGAAAAGAACATTAATTTTGTGTGAAAATGGATAGCGTTGCATTGTTTTTTAATGAGAGATAGTCTTTAGACAGAAAAATGCGTTCTCAGTTAAGGGCAGAGCGGAAAATGTTATGGAACTACCAGAAGCAACGTAAGATTTCATATACTAATTTTATGTTTAAACTAATTCCTACTTTTTTACTTAAAGGTTTATAAAATGCTTCAGGCTTAATAAAACAGCTTTTTCCTACGTATTGGATGTTTTAACATCGGAGCTGGCCCTTACCTCAAAGTCCTCAATCTCTCCAACACATAAGTTAGCGGCGTGTTTGAGATTTTTTGCAGAAGGTTCCTACCAATATGGTGTTTAAAGGGTTTTAATTTAATTTGGAGATAAAAATAAGAAAACAAATACAAAAAAATTATTTATACCTTCATTTTTCACGACTCGCGTCCTTTTTGCAGTACGGTTCACAAAATAACAACCAGATCCGCAATGAGAAAACTGCGAATGTCAAATGCATGAGGAGATTCGATCCGTTCGTTTTCCACAATGCAGTGAATCTCATTCACGCTACCGACATGTTGATGGTTCACGTCTGCGAATTGCACGATGCAAATTGTTTACTACTAGCGCATCGTTCCCTCCGACGGATTCCACGATAGGGGTGGTAGTGTTTGCAGAGCAGATGTTCACAAACGTCATATGCGCTGCAAAAGAGCAGCTAGAAATTTAGAAATTAAAAATAACTAAATCGGGTTACTCACAGGAATCCCGTAAATAGTATGTGTATTTTCACTAACATTTACCAACACAATCGATCAAATCGTTTGCCTACACTTTGATACGTGAAGTGGTCGCAATACCGCTTTTGTAAATATGGAAAAGAGTCGAAAAATTAACTATTAGCCATTATTTACAAATATTCGTCGTGCCTCATTTCTTACTTTTCCGTTAACTTAGTTTCGCAAACCAAACGCACAATAGGGGATTAATACTTGAATAACTTAAACAGTGTTGCTTTTCATTCGAGAGGACCACATACTAGGTGGGGTGAAAAGTAACCTCCTCGACCGCCAGAATGCACTGCTACTGTAAAAAAGGTTATGATGCCTTAAAGTCCATTCATATTTCGGTAGACATGCCAAATTTCAGTGCGATGCTGTCTTTAGTTTTGTTTCGACAGCTGATTGTTGTTGACGTGTTTAGCATCATGTTGAGTATGGACAACAACGATTTTCGTTCTCTTATAAAACATTATTTTTTGAGAGGCACTACGGCGAAGGAAACAAAAGAAAAGTTGGATAAATATTATGGAGCTAATGCTCCGCCAGATTACACCGTCAAATATTGGTTTCGAGATTGATTTCATGGTGGCCGCAACTCCACAACCGATCAAGTCCGCAGCGGCAGGCCCTCCGATGCGGTTACAGAGAACAATGTCAAAAAAATACATGAAATGGTCTTGGCTGACCGGAAAGTGAAGGTGCGCGAGCTAGCAGATACCATAAAGATTAGTACTGAGCGCACCCGCGATATTTTGGGCAATATTCTGCATATGAAAAAGTTATCCTGCCGCTATTATACACCAGAGAACAGAATGAAGCCGACACGAGTGCTCCGAAGCGGCCGAGGGAGGCTCAATGGGTCGGAAAGGTTATGACTTCGGTTTTCTGGGGTTGTCTTGGCATACCCTTTGTTGACTACCTCGAAAAAGGAAAAACCATCAACAGTATTACTGTGCATTATTGGAGCGATTGAAGACCGAAATGGCTGCAAAACGGCCTCACATGAAGCGGACAAAAATTTGTTTTTGCAAGACAATGCACCGGCGCATTAGAGCATCGCCACCATGGCTAAATTCAATGACTTACGGCTCCAATTGCTGTCGCATCCACCGTATTCGCCTAATTTGGCTCCCTCGGACTATTATCTCTTCCCAAACCTCAAGATGGCTCATCAATAAATAAAAAAAAACAAACATTTCAATTGACCGTAAAATACTTAAATACAATATTTATTTTTTTAAAAACACATTTTGGATAAAAAAATATAATTAAAAGGCAGCACAATACATTTCAAAATGAGATAAATTTTCTCAACTACAGCGTGAAAAAGGATACAAAATAAAACAACGACAAAAGCAGCTACAGTATTTCATCTACAATTCCATGAAAAGAAATCTTCACTAACATTTACGGGAATTGTAAGTCGCTTGTTTTGAATGTAAACCTGCAAAGAACAAAAAAGATTATGATCCAATGTAAAAGTAGAGTAACAAGGTAGACTTACCCATATTTCAATTCGTTCATTTGGCACTATTTCTAGTTTTGCTTCTTGGTTAACTACTTCTATTTCGATTTCCTTCCCGGGATCCACATACCCACTGGATGGCTTGAATCTAAACAAATGTTTGTAATTCGATGAGATTTCAAAGAACTGCCTTTGTTTGAAGTCATTTTTCACATTGAATCGCATGCATGGCTCGAATTTTAGGGAATTTGGTCGAACTGACCAAGATTCTGGAGCCTGTTCGTAAGCTTCCTCCTCGTCAACAGGATCTAACATTTGCGAAGGTGAAACAGCACAAAAAGTACGAAACACAACCGTTTCATCAGCATCAGGCAACATTAATGTTGAATCGCAGGTCTCATCTAATATGTAATGGTTTAGAGTGAGAGCAATTTCATGAATGCGTAACGTTGATATAAGATCAAATGCGACATCTGATTTTTCTTTTAATGTATCCAAATCGTCAACGATTTTCTCATTGGGAAAGATCGACCACACCTGGTCCAAGGATTTCGAGCTAAATTTTGACTTATCTTCTGTTTTCATGTTAAGAAAAAGTTTGCGAATTCTCTGGCGAGATGGTTCATCGCCGCAAATAATGCGCATATTGGCAAGTGTCAGTACGTTGGAGATCTTCTTTATGATTTTCTTTATATCATCGCGTCGAGGTTTGAATGTCACACGAACATTAATCATACTCTCGGGAGGAATTAGAATTTTACGAGGACTAACCTCAATGCAATCACACAGGCGTGGCATATCAAGACCAACTGAATCGATAATTATGTAGGCGAAACCGTGTAAAGGCCCTTTGTTGTAAATCTTAAAGGTTTTTTCAATTGGACCGGAGAGTTCTTTCAGCTCACCCATGGTAAGAAATGGAGCTCCGATTGGACCTTTTAGTATATTTTGTGGTATAAGACTAGCAGTACCGCCATAACCATAGAGCGGTACATCTAAATATGTTTGACTCGATAGACTATTGGGTGCACTAAAAGATAAAACACCTACTGCAGCTCCATTTACTGTTGGGCAGAAATTCATATGAATGGATCGGCATTCTTGTGACTGTAGAGTGATAAGATTTGACTGGGCGTTCGTGATTTGGAATCCTGGTCCTGAAACGTCTACTTTAACTACAAGCCTTTTGGTGGATGTGTTTTTAATTTGCATAGACTTCTGGACATTTGTACGAAGTTTAGTACTGCCCCAGGAAAGTTCTAAGCATGTCACTTTCAGCGGCACTATCTTACCATCTCGATGGCTAAATTCACTTGAATTCGAACAACGCGAAGTACTTCGACCTTTTAAAGATGTAGTTGAACTGGTTTTACCCACCAATCCGTAATTAGGCAATGAAAACTTTCCACAATCTGGAGATGATACTGTGCCTACTAAGTACCGTCTATCTGAGTTTGTTGTGCTATCTAGCTGTGGCGAATGTCCATTCCAAGTGGGTGAAGCAACTTGAGAGGAAACGAAACTTCGTGGTGAAGAGACAGGAGATTCAAAACGTCCAGGTGATGGACTTCTTCGAGTTACTTGTCGAAAAGATGATGATGGCTGTAAATAGTTTGGTGATGACATGCCTTCTTGTTCTATACGCGTGGACGATAAAGATTTCAACTTGGACTTGTTATTTAAATGTCCTCTTGGCGGTGAAATCTTTTCTGTTCCTCCCGAATCTCGGGACGCTGATCGATTCCGTTTTTGCTTATGATTGTTGCTCTTATGTAATTGTGGGTATTCAACATTTGAATCGGTTGATGCCGGACTTATATCACGAGTAGTTTTTTGCCGGCGAACTTTACGTGTTGTGTCTTTTTGTAGTGTCGCTGGATGCTCATCCAAGTCTCCAAAGTGAGCTGTTTCATCTGTAAAGAAATGATAACAAATAAGAGAACATTTTTATTTTGTTAAAAGAGTTCATTTAATTAAAGATATTGGTGAGCATAAGGATTGCATCCAAGGCATCTTAAATTAATTCGTCATAAAAAGCAGAAAACACACAGAACTCGGCCATTAGCAGGCAGAAGGCACCTGCCAACTCAATTGTCTCAGAGAAAGTTAATATAACAAAGCAGGTAGAAAGATTGAGTTTGTTTTCAAGACAAGCCTCATGCCAAGTCCATGAATTAGTAGATTCGCGAGTTAAGCAGAATCACAGTCGGTGCTGAAAATCCGGAAAGATATTTCTGCAGAAACATCCCACCGTCAGGCAGAATGAACCATTCAATCTGGACGAAGGCAGACAACATCCACCTGATCAAAAAATGAAATCAAGACAGCCAATTACCAGTTTAAGTACAAAGCCAACTACAGAAGAACTATAAGAGCCGTGTCAAAGTTTGATGGAGACCTTGTAAGAAAAGGTCTTAAACAGGGCGATACGCTGAAATATGACTTTTTTATTATAGTTCTTGAAAGAACTGAGTGAAACTGACGAGTCAGCTCCAGACTTTTAGAAGTCTGTTTAGTTATTTTGCGTCAATATAGGCATGCTACAACTCTGATGTTCCCAGCAAATAACTTTATCTATCTTGCCTCCGCTATCAACTCCGACAAGAATACCTGCGTCCAAATGATGCAAAAAATCACTCTTGCTTATCTATCAAGCAACCAACAAGCCAATACACAAGAGACTGAACATTAAAGTCCTGCTTTGCGAGGCAATAGATTAGACACTGACGATGGCGGATTTAAATGTTCTCCGGAGGTTCGAGAGAAAAGTTCTTCGGGTAATTTTCGATACCGTTAGCTTCAATGTACAGTTCAGAAAAAGTTTCGATAGCAAACTATACGGATTGTACAGCAATACCGGCCGCGTCAGCTCGGATAACTTGACTTAGATAGGTAGGTTACCTTGAGTCCATGGACACTAGCGTTTTAACTCTCTAGAAGGGGACCTCAGTAAAATTCATGTGTTCAACTAGAGGCAGATGGCAAAAGATAAAGCTAGCTGGAGAGGCATATTAGTAAAAAGCCTTGTCCATCCCCGATATTAGCTTCATCTAAATAAGTGAATAACATAATTTCAATGGGATTAAACGATATTGCAATGACTGGAAGCTGAAGATCAACGTTTAGAAGTTGGAAACCATTTTGTTGCACGTTTTGTGCGAGGAGAGGGTGAAAATAATCTACTATATGACCCATGCCTGTATTACCAGTGATGCAAAGAAGGAAAAATAAACTATTAGCACACCAGGGCGAATATAAAAGTTTTTACATATACGGGTACCAGGCAGTCTCATTTAGAAAAAAAAAAAGATTTACCAGAACTTACCAGAAACTTCGATAATTGGATTAACAATCTCAATCTGGCTCAAAGGTGATCTCGGCCCCATGCTACTTCTTTCCAATTTTTTCATTTCACTGCTATTCAGCAAAGAATCACTGAAACTAAGTGTGTCTGAGTATTTCATGGACCTCAACAGTTCGGGATCATAGTTTTCTTTATTCTCCACAACTTGTTCGGAGATATCATTCGTTGGCGTGCGATTATTTTCAGCTGCTATTCTTTCTATAGCACCACCAAGTGAATGCACTTTGTTTCTCGACTTGTGTTCTTCCTTATCCTCAAGCACTTGTTCACGATAAGGGTTCATGCAGCTCTTGGTCTTCTTAGCTAAAAGTAGACGATTCACAACGGAGCCGTCTGAATCTTCAGTATTGATGTCAACTGGAAATATTAAAAAAAAAATTATTTTCCAATTTATATGATTGAACAGATTTCAATTTACCTAAAGCCCTTTCGATCGCAGACATACTCAAGAGATACGAATTATCTGTAGCATTGCCCGAATCCTTACTTTCATGCTTTTGCTCTGTTGATATTCTAGTCGTCGCACGTAAGCTATAAGTCTTGTTATCAGGTTTTGGAGTTATGGATACATTACCCGAATCAGACTCAGTGATTGTAGAATCAACTAGCGCCACTGGAGCCCGTCCTTTGGTTGGACTTTTACTGTGAACTATATTCCAAACATTTTCAGAATGCATACCGAAATAGTTGCCTAGAGAAAAGTCTGGGTCGGTTACACCATTTGACATCATAGAAGTTAGCATGGTGTCTTGATTAGTACGACGACTACATAAACTGTCATTCTTTCCATGAGCATTACTCAAAGCTGCTCCTGGTATGGCAGCATATTCCTGCGCCCACAATAATTCATCATTCATTAGTTTCGAGTGCATAAGTTCAGCTGGTGCAAAGTTCTCTGAACTGAAACAACTTTCATCAGCACGCATAGCATTGGAGAATGAAAAACCGTGCGTGCCAATGTCTTCACCGCCAGAAAACACAGATTCTTGAGTCGTTTTCGACATATCTGCTGTTCGTGGCAGACTTTGAAGATTGCTACTGCCATAGCTTTCGCGTAGTGAACCACACAGACTACGTACATCAGCCGAGAAGCTGCTAGCTAGAATCTCTTCAACTGACAGCATGCCATTGCGATTGTGTTTTTCTTTTTTCAAATCTCGGGACAGAGCTGTTGACCGTCCCGTCATCTCAGATGGTTCGAATGAGATTTTATTTGTTTGGTTTTTGGTCGCTGACGATGTTATGTCTGTCGATTCTAAGTGAATTGTTTTTTCGGCAACAAGATCGGTGATGTTGATACTTTTATTGCGACGATATGGTACATAATCCGTACGATCAAGAACTGAAAAGAGAAATGTTAAAGCAAAGATAATAATACTATAAGAGTGCATCTACGATTGTAGTCTGTCTAGTGAATGATTATCTGCACTGATAGTTTCTTAAATACATACTAGCGTACTTGACCTGTCGATAAACCAGTTTGATACCCAACCGATGAGCAAATACTTTAAAATAATTCTTCTATGTACAAACGCCCGACCGGCACCTATTTAAAAGAACCTCAGCGACGTCTTGCGCGGAGGACTTTGGTACAGAGATAAATCGACAGGAACCCTGTGACGAAAACTTACTCCAGATCTACCGTGTCTATAGTGCCTATGCGGAGGTAGGATTAAAACCTCTGAGATATCTCAGCATCCGCATATTATTCAAAACTGTCACACCATTTTCACCATTTTACGGTCGTCCAAATCGACATACTGGGCAAGCAATTCAACCCAACCAAGTTTCCAACCAAATTTCACGCTATTGGACATCAAGCCACTTATACAGAGGAAGATATTCCTGCTGTATCCGCCGGTGATAATGAAGACCGTGATTTGTCCACTCGTCGCCGTGCGCAGCAATTGCCATTGTGTTTCTCGACTGAGTGGAAGATTATACGCAAGGATCTTGTTTCCTTTTGCCTTCGAGAAGACATCTACTAACTTTCTGGCAATAATCTTAACATAATGATAGGTGGCGAAATTGAACGATGAAAGACTTCCTTCCAATTTACAGGATGTAGACAATTCAGAGTTTCGGAAGTTGGGTCGTACATTTTTCTGAACACTCATTTAGAGACCAGCAATCAGAGAAATATGAGAATTGAACAGCATAATGCTTAACACTGGACTTCTCATGCTTGAGGGCACAATAAAAAAAGAGCATAACCAAGAAATTCTCTTTTCAAACACATGAACAGTGAATTCAACGGCGCACATTTCACTAAGAACATATTATAAGCTATCAATGGAACTAACCACTGAGTTGTTCAAAGCTGAAGGCGGCACGAACGAGGCGACAATTGATTACGTGATCTGGCAACGACATACTATCAAAAAGTTCCCGGAATTTTTTTTGCTAAGTTGGTACATCTGTTGTTGATATTCCCTCTGAATCTTAGCGTCATAGCTTGACATTTGCAAAAGTAAATTAGCCAAGAGTACATCTATATCTGTGTTTGGTGGCGATTTTTTACAATTCACAACAACGAACTTGCATTAAATTTTGCGTAAAAACGGATTTAATGGTGCGCGAACGTTGGAAATGTTGGAAAAGTGTTTCGGCAACGATTCTCTAAAGAAAACGGTCGTTTACCAGTGGCACGAGCGGTTCAAAAGTGGTTGTGGTCAATCGAAGATGATGAACGCAGTGGCAGACCATTGACATCGAAAACCGACGAAAACATTGAAGTAAAAGAAAAAAAGATGATTTGCGAGGCTGAATCCGATCCCACATTCATCAAAAGGATCATTACTGGAGACGAGACGTGGGTTTATGAGTACGACACACAATCCAGACATCAGGCAAATGAATGGCGTTTACCAACTGAGCCAAGACCAAAAAAATCACGGAGTTTTCAGTTAAAAAAGAAAGCAATGCTCACGGTTTTCATGGATTACAACGGTGTAGTGCATCATGAATTTTTGCCAGAAGACCAGACAGTAAACAAAGAGTATTATTTGGGCGTTATGAGACGTTTGCGTGAAGCAATTCGGCCTAAGACACCAGAATTGTGGGCAGAAAACTCGTGTATTTTGCACCATGATAACGCACCGTCGCACAGTGCCATCATTACTCGTAATTTTTTGACGAAAAATGCAACAAATACCATCCAACAGCCACCGAATTCACCTGATTTGGCTCCCTGTTGAATCGAGTTAAAAAACCACTACGGGGAACGCGTTTCAGCAGCCGAGAGGAAGTAATGGAAAAATCGCAGGAAGCACTGATGGACATACCGAAAACCGAGTATAAAAAATGTTTCCAGGATTGGATCAAGCGCTGGCATAAGTGTGTTGCAGTCGATGGGGATTACTTTGAAGGGGACAATATAGATTTAGATGAATAAGCTTGTATTTTTAATTTTCTGATAAATTCCGGGAACCACTTTGATCAAGGTGATATCTTATCATTTAATTTCTTCGGCTGCTGCACTATGCCGGTGACTATATCAACACCTTAGCTCTAGATACTTTCAAAGAACATTGAAAAGGAACAAAACGTGAAAAGAAGTTGATCTTTTTCTGGGGCAAAATGTTGTTACGAACAGCCATAATTCCATAGAAATTTAGGACTTCACTAAGTTATTTACATTGTCTCCGCGATATTACACATAAGAATCGTATCTCATAACATTGCTGCTTTTTTCGTATACGAGGGCTGTTTGAAAATATCTCGGCCTAACCTAGATTGAGTGATAATGTGTAAATAAATTTATATTCGTTCAGTTATTTTATATTTAAGCTGGTTGTGTGCCAAGTTTCGTTACAATTTTTTGTATGAACGAATCTGCTTGTATCTAAAAAGAAAATGGAGAAAACTGAGCCATCATTAAGTATTTATATAACTGAAAGACTTTGATAATACATTGGAGCAATCTGCGCCTTCGTATTCGAAGGCAAAAAAGTGGGCACCTTTGTTTAAACATTGCAAAGACAGCGTCGAAGATGCCCCGAGGAGCGGTTATCCTCGACATTCTCCTCTTCAGAAAACATCGATAAAATCCATTAAATGGTGTTAGAAGACCGAAGATTAGAATTGCGAGAAATAAGTGATACTATGGGGTCTCAACTGAGCGGGTGTTCCATATTTTAACTGACGAATAAGGATCCAAAAAAATTCAGCAAGATCGGTGGCGCGTTTATTAACCAAAGGTCAAACATTCAATCGGGTTGAAATTTCTAGAGAGAATCTGACGTTATTTCGAAGCAATACTAGTGATTTTTTGGGAAGATTTATAACCACTGATGTAACTTGGATTCACCACTATATTCCGAAACCGGTTCTCCTCCGACGAAGAAGCCACGACATGTGCATCGGCCGCAAAAGTGATGGCGTCAGTACTTATTCTGGGATTACAAGAGAATTGTTTTTATTGATTACCTCCCCAAACGGCAAACTGTTACAGGTCGATACTATACAATAGCTGAGACGGAGCTGTTGTTAAGAAGTTTTTGGAATTGGCTTATAAAAAAGGTATAGAAGCCATGGAACATGGATGGAATATAGTAAGTGTATAGAAATAAGAGGAGCATGTAAAGAAGAGTTATCAAATTTTCAATGTTTCAATGGTCAGGCCGACAACTTTTCAGACAGCCCTCGTAAGATCTTGACCTGTGTATCGGAAGAAAATTGGCTTTTACAATCACGAGAATATACTTATCAAATCGATACTGGCACAATGATTATGTGCGTCAGCTATTACGTCCTGGTATCGATTACCGGTTCAACAAAAAACATGAAAACGATTTCTGACCCTGCCACCTTTTTGCAAGCCATTAGCAAACGTCCAGAACTCAAAATGTACAATACGTCACTGTACATATGCACATTTCGAATACATGTTAAGATCTTAGCGCCGTCTTCACCTCCGCTGGAACAGAAATACACAGCGTCACAATGGATTTGTTACATCTGCCCGTAGGCCTTTCTTTTAGATCCTACCTTGTTTCTTTCTAAAGTATTTCTTTTATTTTGTTTTTAGGTTTGGCCCCGATATGTATGATTTGATTTGATTTGCGGCCCGGGTCAACCCCGGACAGATTTATTAATGCTTATTGCAAGCTTATTCTTAGAACTAACAATTTTTTAAAACTAAAGATCAAAACTAAAGGGTGGGAGCGGTTAACAAAAAGTTAGGATGTTAGGCATAGGTGGACATAAGAGTGTTTTTAAAAGAGCGTTTGGTGAGATGGTAGTCGAAGAGAGGCAGAATATCGTTAACTTCACGAAGCATTCTAGACATTGGCTCCAAGCGTCCGTAATTCGTTTGGTGAAGATTGAGCTGAAAAAGTGCCACAGACCTAAGATTCCGTGGGTTGGTATTAAAAGAAATAAGTCGAAGAAGGACAATCGATATTACGAACTAAAATTTGATGAATAAAGAGAATGTCGGCAACTTTTCGACGTATAGAAAGGGGTTGTAAATTTATAAGTTTCAGCCGGTCAGTATAAGATGGTAAGTTTTGGCTATCATCCCAGGGAAGGCCACGTAAAGCGAATCGTAAAAACCTGCGTTGAACAGCTTCTATCCGGAGGATGTGTGTTCTGTAGTAGGGTGACCAAACTTGGCTTGCATATTCAAGAAGAGGCCTAACAAAGGTTATGTTACAAAGAGATTTGGTAACATAAGGATTGGAAACTCCTTAGACCAGCGCTTGATGAAGCCAAGGGCAGAGTTGGCTTTCTTTATTATTATTATCAATGTGAGAACGGAAATTGAGTTCCTTATCACAGATAACACCTAAATCACGCAACTCATTCACTAAGGGAACAGGAAGATTAAAGATTAGATAGCAGCGAGGTGAAGTAGGGGGCCGCTTACGGGAATACGTTATAGCCTGACACTTATTGACGTAAGGCTCAAGAAAATTCTTCTGACACCAAGTACAAAATCTGTCAAGATCTTCCTGCAGTGGTAGGCTGTCTGAGGAAGAAGATATATATCTAAAGGTTTTCATATCGTCTGCGTAAACAGATATGTATGAAATTTTAATGATGCAATCAACATCATTAATGGCCAGAATAAATAGTAAGGGGACAAGGTGGCTGCCTTGGGGGACACCAGAGGAGGCTTTAATTGGGTCAGAAATCATGGACCTAAATAAAACATAATACTGTCTTTCATTTAAATATGATCGAACCCATGTTATAAAGTTTATTTGGAAACCAAGAGCTTTTAATTTCAGAAGAATTATATCATGTGAAATCCTATCAAAGGCTTTGCTGAAATCGGTGGCAATCACATCACCTTCATTTCCAGATTCCAGTGCACATAAAGTGCTTGATACGAATTCCGTTAAGTTGGTGGTCGTAGATCTAGCTTTGAGAAATCCGTGCTGGTTTTGGGAAACAATAGGTTTACAATGGAAAAGCATAATGTCATAAATAAATTCTCTCGAAAAGCTTAGGTATGCAGGACAGATTAGCAATTAGTCGATAGTTGGAAATATCATCTTTTCGGCCTTTTTTATGTAGGGGAATAATAAATGACCTTTTCCAGGTCGAGGGAAATAATCCCTGAGTGATAGAAAGCTGAAAGAGAGCTGTAAGAGGTTGGGGTAGGTGCATTTCACATTTCTTTAAAAATATAGGGGGAAGATCATCAGGGCCGGCAGACTAATCATCTTTGAGGTTTATTATTTTATCTTTGACTTGCTCTAAAGTTATGGACACAGATTCCAAAGTTGTTTGTGGGCAGCTATTTAAGTAGGAAAAGTAAGAGTGGTCTGGCTCTTGGTAATGAGTGGCGAACGCTTGGCTAAAAAAAATTGCGAAGAGATTTGCTATATGTTTTAAGTATGGGTTGTACTTAAAACTGTATAGCTTCCTACCCTCACACAGTGTGGTTTTGACATATTTTTAATTTTTTCATTACCAGACCTGCTCACGTTTACCCGGACTTGACTTGCCAAACTTATAAGCACGAACACTGTGCAAGAAGCAAATATCAGGAAGAGATTTCTAACATGAAGTGGGTGACAAGTTGAGACGGACAAACAGGACACATACTACGGCTACAGTAAACAAAAGCTTTGATCATTTCGATAAGATTCAAAGCAATTCGTATCAAAACAAAATTTACCAAATTTGGAAAGCACATATAGTCTACACGAGACTACGAAATTAAACTTCGTAGTGAAGGAAATTTGTAGTTTTCCTTCTCATGCATTCACCAGGGGACCTGAGATAATCCCCATCATTTAGCCAACAACCAAATTTACCACATTGCAATTGCAATATCGAAAACATACTACAGACAAAACATTTAATATGAGACAGTTTCATGTGAGAGAGTTACAAACACACGAGGTTGCTAGAACCCTTGGCCATCGAGTCTCCCTTAAATTTGCCAAGTATTCCTGTTCCGCAAGCGTTAAGCAAGCAACATACCCAGAAGTCCAAATATCTTCTGGCTCGATAAAGAATGCCGACAAGTTCATGCAGAGACACTAACTATTCAGGGCGGTGTTCCACAGAGATCAACCACAGTTGCACGCTAACTCTTCGAGCAGAAGAAAAGTATTCGGCACTTTCTCAGAAAGATAAGTAACATGGGTACATCAACACCTTTATCAAATGTGGTCGTAGCAAGGCAACATCGGTTGACTGGTCCACAACACGGGAAAACCTCTAAATCGTGACATTAACGGTGCTTCGCGTGCAAGTCACACGGAGGTTAAATTTTCTAAAAGTCCGGGTTACTAGTTGATAACGCTCATGACATCGATGTCATTGGCATAAGTCAACGGAAGAGATGGGTTTGGGTGCGAATGGAGTCATAATAAACAAGCCCACGATGAAACGAATGACAGACTGATACGACAGATTTTTATAATGCACAACTACGACCTTAAAAGGTTAAGGACTTTGCCTCCGCTATTATTGCACTCCGGTTCGCAAACTTTTTTAATTCATCCTGAAGTTGTGCGTATTTAGAAGCAGCCTGCTTACCAAAAGGAATCAGGTTGACCAGCGGTGGATATGGATTGAATCCTTGTCGTAATCTTGTTTACACTTTAAATTTAAATGCACTTTTATGCTGTGTGACCATAAAGTAAAGCTTTCCATCTGTCAGCGTCAAGAATAAGAACAAGGTTTTCGTAAACATTCCAACGACAAGTGAATTTTTCGAACTGAGTACCAGCTGTCAGGTGGACAAAAGAATCAATGTACAAGAGGCTGCAAAAAAACTAAACCACCGTAACGGATGATACAGCCAGGTATTCTTCACTAGTCAGCATAAGGTCTGAAGCAAACACCTCCTCAATGATCTTGTAATCACTGGCACTTGATGTAGTTAATGCCCATTGCCATTGACAGACCCGCTATTCAATTAAATGTCGATCCCATAGGCAAACTTACGGCAGAAAACTAACATTATAAGGTGCGTTTTGCAACCACCTAAAGTAATTCGGCCTGTGAAAGCTGAAAGACAGCAAGTGATCAAGATCAAATGAATCATCCCATAGCTTACACAAACCTGTCCACTTAACTCAATATTCTTACACAACAAGACCTCACCTGGCGTCCTATCGATTGTTAATTCGTTCTCTTTATTTGCAACGGTTGGCTGTGCTGGTCGCTTGAATTGCGTTGCCTTCTGTAATAGCTCCATTGCCTTCACACGCTCCTGTTGTAGACGTTCATTGATTTTTTCCTTATTTAATGATGAATTCCTTGTCGATTCACCAAAAACTATCAAAACAAAACACTAGTTAGCCACTGCAGTCTCTTCTTATCTATTATTTTGGAAAACCCACCTCGCAAGTTGTCCATGCTCAACACACCAAACGAATCGTCTTTTTCTGCATTCAAAGACAAACTGAAAAAGATTTTCGAATTATTCGCACTTGAACAAGTTTGGTTTGGAATCAGTTAAACATTTGCATACCTGGATGCATCCTGGCGATCTTTTAGGTCCATTGCTTCCTCCGTATATTATGCTATCATCTAATAGGAACCTAAAACAGGGAATTCGTACTTTATTTTGAGGGTCCTTTTCAAGTTTTTGCGTGTTTTTATTTTGTTTTATTGCGGGCGGATTAAAATAAAGGTGTGGTTTTATGACAGAAAATGTGAATTTTTGAAGTTTTTGTGAGAAAAGTTTTATGGAGGGACAAGAAAAACAAAATTTAAAGCGACGACAACTGTTAGGGAATTCCTTTGAATTGAATTGAAATTTTTGTTTGCGGTAATGCCGTTCTTGAACCGGTAGAACACATGCTTTCAGTCAGATTGAGTTGATTTGTGTTATACGGACTTGGGGGAAGGTTACATTGGCAGTTGAAAATAATTATTCTACATACATTTAACGATTTATTTGATTTTCAGAGTGTGGTGGTGAATAGAATAGGAAGCTAAAAACTTGGGTAACTAATAATTTGGATAGCCATATGGTGGTTAAGAGAAGAAGAAGAAGTAGATGCGCCCAAATTTGTTTTGAAAATATTTAAGGTGTAAATCAAACTTTGTTTTGGACTGAAACATAATTGGTACAATCAGTTACGAAGTATGCTATCACTCAAATGTTCCCCATGGAACTGCTCGCATGAATGAATGCGCTATACCCAATTATTCACTTAATCTGGGCGTTATTCTAGAAACCCCGCGTGGAATGCTGGCTTCCAAGTCGTGTTCAGTTCCTGACTTGTAGGCAAAGAACAGACACTTAATACTTAATAATATAGTCCCAAAGAAAAGTGTCTAAAGGTGTTGGAAAGCATGAGCGGGGCGCCCTATTGGCAGAGGCATTTTTAAAGATGAGAAAGTCAACCGTACCAATTCATTTACTTACATAGCTGATGCTAAAGTTCGGAGTTAATCTGGGCCTCACCAAACAAACCTTTCTACTTTGTTCGATCTCAGGTGCGCACTCCATGTCGATTAAGGTCCCCTTCTTATTGTGCCTGCCATCTTAAAATGCGGTCTTCCTCTACTGCGTTATCTCTTCAGGCTGGATTTGAAGTCTCTACGAATAGGACCATTGGTGTCCATTATTCCTAAATCTCCTAGCCACCTCAGGCATCTGATGCATAGTCTTTTGACAAGCTCAATCTCGCTGTGTACAGCTCGCATAGTTTATCGTTGAATCTTCCTCTTTAAATGCAAACTAGGTCTAAAAATGAACTTTCATCCGTTGATGAGTAGGACTGATAATTTTAAGGTTTAATGTACAATATTATTTGGGATATAGTCTTACTACTTAAGTGTCTTCTCAGCAAAATGAAACAGGTGTTGGCAGGAGTGAATCTTCGTTTTATTTTATGCTGTTACTAAAATTGATATCAGAGCCTGTGATATCGTCGACAGTGACGTTCTGTTAAATTCGTCATTGTTGTGTGTCAGTTCTTGGTGACAGCATATTTGGTTCTACAATTGTTTACCGCTGAACCCATTTTGACAGCTTCCATTTTAATACTAACGAGCCCACCGTTCTAATATGTCAGGATAACAAAAAAAAGGATTGGTAAGCTATAGCGGTCCCCATTGATTCACACACCGACTTGTCACACCGCACTGAACAGTCAGTTTTTTCGTATACAATGGCTGGTCGGTCAATATGATTTTATACGAACGTATAGCTAAATCTTTTTACAAAGTACGCTCCAGTTACGTCCAAGTGACGCCAAACTTCTGAGAATGGCGCAGACTCCAGTTCGACATACCCACTCGTGTACAGGCGCATTATTCTTTTCAATTCTGCGGTATTTCTGTCTCATATCAACATAATAAACTGAATAAGTCGATTCAACCTTTTCACTAAACGCTCAATCATTGACCGCAAATGTTGATATAATTTTCGGATGATCTTTAACACAAATCGGACATTTCTAAAAAGATGGTATACGTGAATCCTGATGGTATAATCTTTGCGGGTGGTTTTCAAGGCGCGACTTAGGTGACTGAACAAGTTGTACGCACTCCATGTAGACCTCCTTCAATTAAATAGGAGAAGAAAAAGTAAGCAGCCTGTAATACATGCGCGCAGATTTTATATCTCGTTGGGTATACATCTTTCTTCAAACCCCAACGACACTGTCTATATTTGCATCAGGCTGAATTATAAGTGGCATGACTCGCTAGTATAAAAGAGAAGGAATGGATGTCAAAATCTTTAAAAAAAATTTGCGATACACAGTACAATACACTTTTGCAACTCTCACTGTGCATTAAATGACAAGATGATCAGGACACTGAGCTTGAGAGACTAGTTGGCCCACATTGAACTGTCGCGCCAACAAACGATAAAGAGAAGAAAATCAAAACAATGGGCATGTGAGATACAGAAGAATAACCAGACAACGATACATAGCAGGTGAAGCTTGTCAAAAATCTTGGCACCCTTCACGGCTTTTTACTCTAACTATCGGCTCAGCACTTCATCCGTGAATCGAATACGCATGACATAAAAAAAATCATATGGTGACATTACATATCATTCAACAAATAAAATGAAATGCCTACTCATACTAGCACATACCTAATATGTGTATGTTGTTGACGTTCAAGAGTTTTGTAATAACTTATGGCAACAAAACTTTATGTACAATGTGCCTGAAATCTTGTAAAAAATCTTGTAGATGTGTTTTGGGACGTACGCCTGCATATAACCTTTTCATCGATACCTTTATATTCCAGGAACTTGTCAGCGAAGGTTAATATGTTATGAACCTTTTTTGGCTCCTTAATTGCGAAAGGAAGGTATGGGATGTGCGAGTAATAAATCCACTTGTATCCCTTTATACATTTACCTATCCACACATATTTAATGTCACACGTTCGCTTTCAGGCATCTGCGTTCACGAAACTTTTAACACCAGCAGTAAAGTGATTATGTTTATGATCAACATGTGTATGTGTATCACATGTCACATTTGGCACTTGGCCCATTTTCCTTTGAGATAATTTATAATTAGCGCGCACTCAAGCGATTTTGTATTCGACAGGGGATTGAATAAATGAGTTGTACGGCTCAGAAAAGAATCACAGGGACTAAGCCGAATCGGGGAGTGATAAGTTATCTACAAAGTACTCGATATCCTCAGCCACGATTTCAAAACACTTTTCTCCGGTTATTGTCTGTCTAGAATGCCGAATACTCGCAGAATTGTGCACGTTACATACCGATGCGAGCTCACTAAATTCGTCAAAAGTCGAGTAGTTTAACTTAACATTTTTTCTCGAATAGAGCGGCCTCTATGCTGGCTCAAAGGTAACAATTATGTTGAACCTATTTAGTAGAGATGCGTAAGAAAAGGCAATACATCAAAAGGATCGCCATAAAGAGGGCGCTCTTCCAACTTCAACTTATTTCCGCTTCAGCGATTTCTATGAAACGCTAAACACATAAACTGATTTAAAAAACACCATGGCTATTAAGAATGTCGTTTATAAACTCAAACCAAAACTTGCAACAAGCTCAAACCATTCTGACAACCTCAGCAGTGAAGATCAAGGACTATTTAAAAAACGGACATCATTGGAAGAGCGATCAGATGGATTAGCCATAATATTGAACCTGAATAAGCTTCACTAACTCAACAGAAGCGGTTGGCATTGAGCCAAGTAAGGCAAATGCTGTTAAATTTAAGCTGCCCAGTGTGCGGATACGTATATGCGTAAAATATTTCACTAGGAGATTATTCAGCATAAGGACAGATATGCGGTACATGAGGTATCTCTAGCGCGAAGGTAATAAACATTAACCATTAGACGTGTGGGAAGCGATGATCATCATATTTCAAGATGGTTTCCCCCCGCGAAGACGTCGTTCACACCTCAAAAATTACTGATGCTATTTATTGCCACTGTTGCGCACCCCAAGATAGTTGAGATACCCTGCTAATTACCCGTCGCACCATCTGACGGGAGATGTTAATTTACAGCTTTGTCACTCCGTGTACCACTCCTTCAAGCGTGAGCGTTATTTCCCTGTGCTCTGTATGCCAGAAGTTAGGTCAAAATCGATGTACTGCTCGTTAAATTGTTTGTTACATGAGACGAGAGTCATTTTAAAGTATCTTCGCAAAGACTTATAACTCAATCCTCTTCCTAGACCGAAGAAACAAAAATTTACATTCCTCATATAATTACTGACGAAGCATCCTTATCTGAGTTAATAACAGATCCAAGGTACTAAGTACCCTAGTTTGTAAGCTGCCATAGACAGTGACGTTCCATTTGATTTGTCGATGTTGCGCATCTTTTTTCGGCAACAGGATACTATACTAGTATACTAGATTTTCTCCTTAATAACAGCGAAGCATATTTTTGCCACTCTTGTTTGAATTATGGCAAACTTATAATTGCTTTAACATTTAGCTGGAAGGTTCAGCATAGTTTCTATAGTACAGAGACAATGTTAAAGATTCACATGAATGCGCATTGTCCTGAAAATTACCACTTTGTTTAAATCCTTATTTGATAACAAAGGTCTTCATATATTAACCAGCAACGAGAGCTCTTCATCGACATTCTGTACAATCTGATGTGTACAACAGGAATTCCAAAAGCTGTCAAATACAACCTTTTCGAAATTGAACCGGTTTGTTTGACATTTTAATTGTATACCATCTTGTTTACCTATAACATGAATAAACACTCCGTCAACAAATAAAAATGTAAATACACCCTTAATACAAATAAAAAATACTGAACGACTCAAATTCGCAACCTGCCAGTCCCCAAAACAAAACAACAACTCAAATCTGTCAAACACTACGCATACAGACAAACAATACCTTTTGACGTCTTATGCCACCATAACCTCAAACTAGAGCTTTCGTCTTGCATACGACGGTACCACAGATTCTTCCCAATTCGCGTGTGTCTAAGGCGACGTCGTCTACTGCGTGTGTGTACCACAAATCTAGTTTTGCTTAACAATAAATTTTTTCGCTTTTGCAATTTTGTCCAGTGCATCAAGTCCAATTGTGAATTCCGCAAGCGTTAATTATCCAAACGTGTTGAAACAACGTGAGAAATGGTCAAAACTAAAAAGGGCAAGAAAGAGGTAGTCTCTGGCGATGAAATGTAAGTAGAATCGCGTGCGACTGTGGCGGCGTCGTCAGCGGTGTCAATCTGTTGAGTTGTCACTTCTGGCTATGTGAGAACTTTCACTTTAGCTGCACTGGCAGGTTGCACACGAGGAATTGATGTTCATGGGTAAATGTGTTTTTCTTGTAGGGACAGCGATATGGAAGTCAAACAAACGACGGTAAATGACAACGACGGCGGCAGTGGCAGCGATGATGATGTAGTCAATGCAAAGAATAAAAAAAACAAGAAGAAGGACAACAAGAAAAAGCCGGCCAAGTCGTCGAAGACAGCTGTCAGCGATGAGGATGCAGATGGTAACGACAATGTAGCTGCTATCACGCAATCTGTGAAGAAATTGCAGGTGTCCAAAAAGAGTAAATCTAAGAATACTCATCGAGAATCTGAAGATGATGGCGGCGATGATTCCGAGGTGGAGAAGCCGACAAAGCAGCAGAAGAAGAAAACCAACAAGGCTCAAAAGAAGGGAGGATTTGATCTTTTGATGGGTGATGATGATGATGATGACGATTATGCACCGTCAAAGGTGCCAGAACCAGATTCGGAGCCAGAGCCAGAGCAGGAGATCGAAACCAAATCAAAGTCAAAGAACGACACTGGCAAAGCTGGAAAGAAAGGAAAGAAAAGCAAACGCAAGAACGACGATGACGAAGAGGACTTGGATAAGGTTTTGGCTGAACTGCAAATGGAATACGCTGGAGAGAAGCCAGTAGCTGAGCCAGTGGTCGCTTCAGCAGATGACATTGCAGATGAAAATCTAAAGAAGAAAAACAAGAAAGGCAAAGGCGGCAAGGCAGCTGCGCCCGTTGAGGAGGAACTGGCTGAAGATGCTGCTGCGGACGATGATGGTGAAAGCACTGTAAAATCTGCAGCTCAAAAGAAGAAAGAGAAAAAAGAGCGACAGAAACGGGAGGCTGCTCTCAATAAGCAGAAGGAATCTGATGCAAAGGCAAGGGGCGAAGTTGTAGATACTGCTGTTGATGTTGAAGTTGCCATCGAAACTGCTGAAGTCCGAGAAGCTTCGGTGGAAGTGGAACAAGCCCAACCAGAAGGAGACGATGCAGAAAAAGTATCCAAGGACGATAAGAAGAAAAAGGGAAAAAAGGATAAAAAAGATAAGAAAGACAAAGTCGAAGAGGAGAAAAAGGATGAGAAAAAGAGTAAGAGTGGCATGAGTAAGTCAGTGGTGGCTGCTATGCAAGAGCGTCTTAAAAAAATCAAAGAAGAGGAGGAGCGACAAGCGCGCGAAGAAGAAGAACGCATTCGCCTAGATGAAGAACGTGAAAATCAGCGGCTTGAGGCGATTCGTTTAGAGCAAGAGAAAAAAGAGAAGAAGAAGCAAAAGGAGGCCGAGCGAAAGGCTCGTCTTAAGGCTGAGGGCAAACTATTGACTAAGAAACAGAAAGAGGATCGTGCCAGAGCTCAAGCTATGTTAGATGCTCTGAAAGCGCAAGGGTTGGAAATTCCAGATCCTGCGGAAAAACGCCCACGACCAGGCACACGTTATCGTCCAACAAAGAAGAAGGGGCCAGCCAACAAACAAGAGGAAGGCAAACAGGACGATAGTCAATCGCAAAACGATACTTCAAAAGATAACACCCCACAGCCGGAGGATGAGAAAAATATTGAGGAATTTGTCAAAGAATCTTGGGATGCCAGTGCCAGTGAGGAAGAAGACGATGACTCACAAGAGAAATCATCCGAAGCTGCACAAGCAGATGAAGAGAAATCCACATCTACTGCTACTAACGCACAACCTAAGGAAGCACAGGATACCGATTCAGAAGATGAATCATCTGACGATGAGGACGACTCATCTGATGAAAGCGAAGTCGAAGATAAACGCAACGATCCAGAATCTAGGCGGGAACGTGTCATCGCCCGCATTGAGAAACGCCGCACAGAAGCCGAAAAGCGTCGTACTACAGATGATCTTCGTGCAGCTGTTGTCTGTGTACTTGGTCATGTCGATACTGGAAAAACTAAAATTCTCGATAAACTTCGACGCACTCATGTACAAGATGCCGAAGCTGGTGGAATTACTCAACAAATCGGTGCCACAAATGTACCCATTGATGCCATCAAGGAGCAATCTAAGATAGTCAAAGGATCCAATGAATTTGAACACAGACTGCCAGGACTTTTGATCATTGATACACCCGGTCACGAATCGTTCAGTAATCTACGTAATCGCGGTTCGTCCCTTTGTGACATTGCTATTTTAGTCGTCGATATTATGCACGGCCTGGAGCCGCAAACACTCGAATCCATCAATTTGCTCAAGAAGAAGAAATGCCCCTTCATTGTGGCACTGAATAAAATCGATCGTCTATACGACTGGCAGGTGATGCTGCGTAAAGATGTTCGGGATGTTATTAAGGGTCAACAGGCCAACACCCAATTGGAGTTCCAACAACGCACCAAGGAGGTTATTTTACAATTTGCCCAGCAGGGTTTGAATGCAGCCTTGTTCTATGAAAATCCAGATCCACGCACTTATGTTTCATTGGTTCCGACAAGTGCTATCACCGGTGAAGGAATGGGCAATCTACTCTTCCTCATAATGGAATTTTGTCAAAATATGTTGGCCAAGCGACTTATGTATAGTGATGAGTTGCAGGCGACTGTATTAGAAGTGAAGGCTATTCCTGGACTTGGTACGACAATCGATGCGATTTTGATGAATGGCAAGTTAAGGGAAGGCGAAACAATGATCATAGCCGGAACAGATGGACCAATTGTAACACAGATTCGCTCATTGCTAATGCCACAGCCGCTAAAGGAGTTGCGTGTGAAGAACGCCTATGTGGAGTATAAAGAAATCAAGGCAGCCCAGGGTGTCAAGATTGCAGCTAAAGATTTAGAAAAGGCAATTGCTGGTATTAATCTTTTGATTGCCCATAAGCCAGATGAAGTTGATATTTGTCGGTAAGCCACGAAAATAATGCAAAACTTTGGTCGAATTTCTTTAAACACTTTTTTTTCTATTTTAGAGAGGAAGTAGCTCGAGAGTTGAAAAGCGCTTTGAGTCACATAAAATTGAGTACACCAGGTGTGTTCGTTCAAGCATCGACATTGGGATCTCTTGAAGCTCTATTGGAGTTCCTTAGGACTTCAAAAATTCCGGTAAGTTCACCTTATAAGCAATTACTTTGGAAATTAGAAAATGTATGATGCTTTTCTGCTTTTGGGCTCATATAAAGGGCTTCTTAGTAAGATGTCTCATTTCGATTTATCAAGATAACAAGAATTTTTTTGTGAATAATAAGAACTGCCGTTCATGATGGAAGATGAATCTTAGATTTCGCAGATAACAACACGAGTGTTGGCTTTGAGTGGTTTAATTGATGATTGGGCAGACGTAGCCATAAATCTTTTCCTTCACTTGAAAAGTCGTAGGGTGTTAAATCGCATGAACTTGGTTATTGTTTTTCATCGAGAATTGATTCGGTCGAGAATCCTGTTTTTTTTCTATATGGCAACAGGTTACTTGTTCGGCACGTAGCGCCGTACTCTAAGAAATAACAATTATCCACAACCATGCCTTTAATTATAGGCAATGAAAATTCATAGATCATGGTTCGGTGACGCAATTGATGAACTTTAACCGCCACAGCTGATTAGTTTTCTAAGAAATGAGGTAAAATGATACATCTTGCCAGAAACCCGCACCAAGTAGTACCACACTGTGGATAGTGGGGCTTCGGGACAAACATTCTTAAATCTTCTAAGCCGCAAATATGACAAATCTGTCTATAAACAAGGCTAATCGCTTAACACAATTTTCGGTTAAAACCTTAATCAATTTCGTACGTTTTCATGACCGAATTAGCAAAGATGTTGAAAAGCCTAGGTTTTTGAGGTTACTTCGATCCACAGTAGCAATATTCTCAGATGTTCTTGCATAGTTTTAGTTCTTCACATTACTAACTTGTACTGATACTTTAAATTTATAAAAAAAAATTACAATTGTCTGACGAGATGGTGATTTACACCGAACAAGAGCTCCTCCAAACTGTTGCAGCGAAAATTTGGCCGGTTTTGTAGACAATTTTAAAAATGTTGATACATTGTTAAGACGTGCATCGTTGTGTTTCTACTTATGGCGTAGTTCTTACTTTTGAAATGTGCTGTAATTTTTTAATCATCACTACCATTTCATTTGTCCATTCCTTGCATCTGGTTTGATTATATTCTTTACGTGTCTCTAAATATATGTGGTTTCGTGCAAATATATGTTGGTTATGGGTTCAATGGATTTAGTGTTTAGAAGCACCGACCAATCAGTTTCTAGAACCTGCTGCCTTGAACAAGTGTAAGCTGGAACCTCAAAGTATGGTGTGCTCCGTAGTTTAATGTCATTTAAAAAGCAAATGTCCCTGTGAACGATGTCTCAACAGAAAAGAATAGATACAAATAATTGCATTCCAACTGATTCGCTTCATGAACAACATTTCCAATATGCTAGGGTATCAGAATTAATGGTCATCATTTTCGAAGACCCAATCACTTGGCCCTATCCCAAAGCCAAACCTGTGGCATTCGTCCGCCACTCGTTTCGGTAGTTTTGTTTGTTAACTTAGCTGTCAACCTAAACAAGCGCTAAATCGCCCAAGATCAGAAATTGGGAAAATTGAGGGTTTTTACCCAATGGATGAAGGACCCAATTAACGAGACGACGTTGTTCGGGATTCATTAGCTCTAATGTTTAGTAAATTTGGATTCATGTGTATGAAGTAACAAATCGGCCGTTCAAATCCTGTGCAAACTTTAATTAACATCAACTGCTATCATCTTTGGCTAAGAGATACATTGTATTTTGATAATTATGGCGACTTGTTCTTCCATTCTATACATTTAACTTGGTCTTTGCAAAATTCGTGTATTTCTTCGCTTATTAGGACTCATATCGACGCGTAAAGTAAGAAATGTTGGTCCTGGTGTCTTAGTTTTTTTTCCAACGGTCCCTCTGACATGGTTAAAATTGTATTAAATCAAACTGTCAAAATATGACCAAAGACCAACTTGATGTTTGTCAAAGCAAAAAGTTTAGGCTCATTCACCTTTGAGTTTTTTTTAGTCGTCGATCTTTTATGGATCATTTTGCTGTTAGGGTCAAGAGTTTGCTGATATTTTTTTTCATTTTGTGTGATCATCGTTGAATATTGCAAAGCTAGCTGATTTTCGCAGCATGTAGTTTGTCCAATATTGACTTCTCTAAACAAATGATTACATTAGTGGATTACAGTAGTGGATAAGTATAAGTTAAGTTTTCCGACGTTTTTCTGTCACAAAATTTGATTTCATGTGCGACATGGTTCTCACAATTTCCTTGGTGGTTAAGGATGGAAATAAAGTATTTACAGTTTTTGCGCTTCTATACGACGGTTATGTCTAACTCTTCGTTCGAAGCAACAACAATGCAGATGTCTAAGTCATAATCAAAAATCTTCCAGCCGCATCATAATATTATAATTCGCTTTCATTATTCTCTATTTCTCAATACTTCTCGTACCATACTTGTAGATGTTTGTTGTCGGCACATTTCAAAATCTAGGCGTTATCCATTGTAATTTGTGGGAACTCTGTCGAACGTTTTCTAGATCAATGAAGACGTCGAGACTTGTCCCATAAATTTGCTGTTACTGGTATGGAATTATAAAAATATTGCATTGCTTTCGTATATTTTCCTTTTTTGCGACTTTTGTTTCAAAGACCAATAATTGTTGCAGTTTCTCATGTCGCACTTGACCTTTTTCAGTGGAACAAGAAAGCTCTGATAACATTGGGTATGCATCCGATCGCGTCTCGTAATTTTGTAAATTCATTAGATTTTGGATACAGTACGACTGCACACCTCCCGGCTTATTATTTTTACTGCTTTGTTGACTACGTTTTCTTTGAAATTCGGGGCTTCCTTTTTGTGCTTGAAAGCCGAAGAAAGCATGTTAAAGTAATATGTTCACCTAAAGTCTTCTACTTTGGCCGCTGGGCCGCTTACTAGTTCTTCGGAGGTGCACTTCTTCTACGGCGTGTCGTCTGGTTAACAGTTGTGAAAGTAGATAGATACACCCATAGTTGCTCTATACACCTTGCTAGTTGATTTTTTTTAGGGTTTCCTATTTTCGTTAGTTTAAAGCTGGTTAGATTGCCTTACGATGTTTTGCTCGCCGTTTATAAATATAGTAGTGTGCTTTATAATTTATGTGATTTGCATGAGGTCTACTGTTGAACGCTGTTTTGTATTTAGATGCTCATAACACTTGCACCAACTTATATTTTTGATTCTTAACGACCTCTGGCGATGGCGCTATAGTTAGCTCATTGGACTATCACGCAGAGAGTCTGGGTTCGATTCCCGGCTGGGTCACCAACAATTTTTCAAATCGCCATTCCCCTTTCGGCGGGCAATGACAAACTCCCAAAAGTAAAATTGCTTACGAAAAAGCTTCTAAGGAGTGCTGTTCGGACTCGGCGATAAACCGTAGGCCTCGCTCAGATGTGACAAAAATGACAACATGGGCAATACAAATAAGTGTCAAGAAGCTAGGCCATGGCCCAAACCGGGCTGCCAGCGCTACAGTGTTTTTTTTTTTTTTTTTTTTTTTTTTTTTCTTCACGACCTACTCTAATAATATTCTAAGTTTGTTTTATTGTCTTCAGTCGGTCGCTAATTTTTGATACACAAAAGAGTTAAGATGGAGTTCCATTCACTAATGTTCGCAATTTGATGCACCGCTCTGCTTTTCCGGCAATATCTTATAAGCTGCTGCGGGACGGCACTTGACAAAATCTTATCAAGACTGCCAATAATAATATTGATGAATGCCATCCTTTTTTGAGGCATTTGGCAGTTCGTCGAAATATATGCACCCGAATTGCTAAGTAAGCAGGCCAGAGGTCTGGTCTTTACATAGTTAGCAAAGCAATATAAGATCACCATACTACAACATGATGTCATTGTATCATCTGGGTTGAGTAGCGGACCCATGTTATCTGAAGAATACTGAGAGAAAGTGTTTGGAGAAGTGCTATGTCTAAAGTTCTATCTAACTTCCACAACTCTTTCTCTAATTCGTTCACTTCGATTTTCTCAACTCCATGTTAAATTTGATGATTGTTTAGTTTACATACATGTTTCATATGCTGGTGAGTTTGCGGCTTCTCTTGAGGTCACTCAGCCGCCTTCCAGCATTGTCTTTTATGGTAAAGTCCATGTTGGCGGCCTCTTTTTCCTTACATCTTCCGAGAAAAAGTCCACAACAGATCTAATATCACAGATTTGTTTCTGACGCGAGATAGTCTGAAGTCGTGTTCCAGTTGACTGGAAATATACGTCGGGATAAGTATGCTTTGGAATTGAATATTTTATTACAACCCGATTGTATGCAGTGGTTTATTTTGCAAAAAGAAAAAAAAATCTCTCTGAGTAGTATGCAACAATTTTTGTGGTGTATCTGTGTATTTTACCTCTTCGGAAAGTATAGTGGGCAAATAGGAGTTGTACTTTTGATGGGACTCAGTTTATAAGCCGATCGCATTCTTCTGTTTTATCATAAATTGAAACAGTTTTACAATAGGATTTGGTATGCCTCAAACATCCACATGTCGGCTCAAAATGGAGTCAGATTAAAATTTGTTTCGGTGTTTTTTCCTATTCCCATCATTTGTGCAAGGCTTTATGTTTGTCTTTTCTTTAAGTACTTGTTTTATTGTTTTGTACCGTTGCGTACAAAAGAAAATAGCAACACTATAAAGTCCTGTCAAAAATACTTTACTCCAAAGGGGAAGTACGCTGGATGAAATCGCATTATTGGGTGAATGTAAGCTTCAATAGTTTATTCTTATATAAGCGGCTGATAAATCTTGTTTTAGTCATGTTGGTGTTTCTTTACACTTTATACTATCTGTAGAACCACGTAAAAATTAAATTCGCCAACATTACTTTGATATGCACACATGCTCCACAATTCTCCGAAAGAATGGTCTCTCGACAAAAGCCACAGCTAATGCTTTGCGTAGGATGTTTAAAATGTTTAAGGTGGTTCAAGCGCCAAAATAGGACAAAAATACATCTATTGTTGCACTAGTGTAAAGTGGCTTACACCAGAGGCCAAATTTCGGGACGGGTCCTCAGTATTGGAGTACCCATTCCGAATGTCCCAGAACCCAACAGACTGCGCGGCAGTCTGCAACAACTTCTGCTCGATTGTCTTAGTATATTAAAGGCTGATCAAAACAACGGACTCATACGATACATTGGTTTGGAGGTCGAAACAGTATTAAGCTAGACTTCATGATTTGTATTTGCATGGGTTATTAGACTCCCGCAGAGATGAGGTGGCTGAAGTTGACACTGAAATTAATCAAAGTGTAGTACAAACCTCTAAAACAAGTAAAATGAGGCCTATGAACCTGCAAGTCCTCTGTAAGCTGAGCCATTTAGCTTGGATGATTTCTACTTTATTGTGAAAAGATCTATAGTCTAGGGCATACTGGAAAATATTAGACAGTGTTTATTGTTATTTGCTTGCCCACAAAAAGGGTTTCTAATTTCATAAACAGTGCATTGATTATAAGAATCATAAAAGACGAAAAGTACACCCCGTGGGGGTGTTTTTCTATGTGGTTTCTTCCCTGTAGGGTAGTCACAAAAAAAAACATTTATGACTTGTTTTGGAATTTGGAATTTGGAATTTGGAATTTGTAACTCGACAGTTTTCGTACACTTGAAGCGAAGGTCGAGGACTCTCTCGGGGGCACGATGGTAGACTGTTGGGTCTGAAATCCTCTCGAAGCAGGTTCTGGCTGCTTTTGCAAAAAGAAAAAAAAAAACTACAATTACCCCGGCTCAGATCCTCGTGGGTTGTATGGTTCACAATGGAAATTGCCTAGTAGGCTTTCTATCGTGATTTGTAGAAGAGTGTCTAGAAAAAGGTTTGAGGTACGTTGTTGAGGCGCAGTCAGAGGAGTAGTTTCAAAAGCAGGTCAAGGATTTTTTTGTGTAGTCACTCAGGTACTTGAGTGCTGATGTACGCTCGAAATACGAAGTGCTTTGGACACTATTTGTTGGTTTGATGTTAAGTGATATTAAGGGATCTTCGTTGCAATTTTTTGTTTTCGACTTGTATTCATCCACACCACTTAGAGTGAAGGATTCGCTATAAATATTCAAAGCAGATTAACGTATAGGATATGTCCGTTCTTTGAAAGGACTTTTGAACTCTCACTATTTATCACAAATGGTTGATTTGTTTCGACTCTTTTACCCATAATTGCACCGACTATACATATATGTTTCTACATTGGGTTGAGATAACGACACGCTCTGGTTGAGCGTTTGTTTATACCGGATGTTGTTACCTCTTGTGAATTCATTCACCTCTTTTTCGAATCATCTGCTATAATTTTATTTCTTCTGATTTGTATTACCCCCCTGGTTCGGACATGAAGATGTTAATGGCTTTTTTTTCTGGATTACCGCTGAACTGTTCTCGAAAATCAAACATTTCAATTCTCATTTAACCTACAATTAAATATTTCTTTAGATCCGACCATAATTCAATTCATTATATGGTTTTCAATTGGTTTTAATTTTTTTTCAAGAAATAAGGTGTTCTTTTATAAGAAGCGCCACGTTACTCTGTTGTATAACTAGTTTAGATCGGTAACGTAATAATCGCATTTATAATGAAATGGTGCTTTAAACTTTTCGTGGTTGTTTCAAAAAATTACATTTAAAAATCTGTTCTTCTCATTGTGCAAATGATGGCCGTTCTATTGTGGGACAACCAGGAAACTTACACCAGGCTCAGGATAAAGACTGATTCATGATTTAAGAGTATTTTGACCGAACAATTGTCGAAAATTTGATCCCTTAAAGAGTAATTTAATCTCAAAAAGATACTCGAATGTAATCATGAATATAGTGAGCATGATATTGTCGAAAAAAAATCCTCTTAGCCAGCTTGCGTAGCAAAATAAGACAAAATATGGAAACAACTACTTTTATGATCTGACGAATCCAGGCATGTGCTGTGTAAATAATCACAGAACGAAGAATATCTTGATGCGTCAACAATTACAAGCAAATTTTAAAACCAACCTCACTCCATGAATTTCCTTACATCTGCAAGAAACTCCTGAACCATATGGTGAGTTAGTAAAAAAAAAGTTATCACAAATACAGATTCGTACAATTTCAAACTTATACCCAACCTAATCCGATTGCAACAGTCACCAGAAAGAGATTTAGTTTTACATGCGACTGTTACCCTAGAATAGTTTGCTCTAATTCCAAAGTGATTAAGTCCAAGCAGATGAAAGAAGTTAAACCCTAACAAAGCAACCTAATTTTGTGTCCTTCTTTTGCCTGGACACGTATTCGTTCAACTGTGTGTATGGAGGCACAACATCCGGAAGGGCAATCGTTTTCTTTTGACACATCTGCACTTCTGAATACCGTAGGGCGTAGACAATGCAAATACCTTAAGAAGATTGAAGACACATTGAATCGAAATTCCCTTGTGAATGAGACGTGTTTCCGGTTTATGAACTAGTGGCGGGAGAATGGACACATTCGTTTAATTTGCATTTGATTCGCATAAGTTACACGCCTGGTACGTGATAATTTGAAATACTTTAAGACGGATAAAATACTTATTTAATAGATGTTATGATATGTTCACCTTTTTTTTAACCAGGGTTAGAAAGTATTTTATGACTAAGGGTGATGATCACCCACTTATTCAAAAGTTAGGTGGTCTTTTGTTTTGAAACCTCAAATGTTGGTGAGAACTGTATGTTTTTGTACATGAGGTGATGGTCATAACTCGACTCGTTGTTGCTAAACATTTGCTTTGAAGAACTTTCACTTCGAATACCCATCTGAGGAACTTTTCCGTAAATCGCAAGCGAAACATTTCGAAAAGCGAGCGTTGTCCGTCAGTAAACAACAGGCGGTTGGACTGTTACCAGCTACCCGCATCAGTAAAACTTTAGTACCCAGAACTGCATTAACATTTTTCCTATGACTTTCGGACCTGTCTGCATTGACGGTGAGTTAAAGAGGAAATACAACGATATAACTTGACACTGATCATCTTGTAGCCTACCTGTTACATTACTTGAGTATCAACTGATGAACAACGTGGGTGTATCTTTCAATCACCCGGCAGTTGCCTTTAAGACAAACTTAAGGCAGAAACCGATGGACTTCTAAATCTTATAGTGCACTAACTGTTCGAAGGTGAAACATGCTGTGCCCGTGATTTATGTACGAAGTTTAGAAAGAAAAATTACTGTTGGAAGAGCGAAAAGCATTTATAGTCAGAATTTCGGCATCTTAAGCATTAAATATAGTAGAGCTTCGTCGGTTATGCGTTAAGACAGATTCCCGTCAATGCATTGTACCTTCGAGGCCGAAAGAAAAGCACGATATATCGGAATTACGCTAGTTACATCGTAAGACCTTCTGCATCAACTCATTACGCGAACGAGGGAAATTTAAACTTTTTCAGATGAATTGAAATGGTTTAGTATCTGCGTGGATTGCTGATACGAGGGCGGGTCAATAAGTCCGTGACTTTTGGATTAAAACACAGATTTTTTGATAAAAAAATAATTTTATTTTTCAACGTAGTCTCCCTTGAGCTCTATACACTTTGTCCAACGCTTCTCCAATTTTTTTATCCCTTCCAAAAAAAATGATTTGTCGAGGTCCTCAAAATAGGCCTTTGTTTGCGAGATGACTTCATCATTGGAGTCAAATCTTTTTCCACCAAGCCATTTCTTCAGGTTTGGGAACAAGAAGTAGTCGCTCGGGGCCAAATCTGGAGAATAGGGTGGATGAGGGAGCAATTCATAGCCCAATTCATGGATTTTTGCCATGGCAACTGCACATGTGTTTGTGGTCGACTGTGAGCAAACGCGGCACCCATCTTGCGGAAAGCTTTCTCATGCCCAAGTGATCATTCAAAATTGAAACCACTGAGCCATGCGAGATCCCTACGGCTTCCACAATCTCTCGCACTTTCAATCTTCGGTCGGCCAACACCATATCGTGAACTTTTTCGATTGTTTCGGGTGTAGAGACCTCAACTGGGCGTCCAGGACGTTCGGCATCTTCAGTGCTTGTACGGCCACAACGAAATTCAGTAAACCACTTTTTTGCCATTGAAATCGATGGTGCAGAGTCCCCATAGTATTTATCAAGCTTAGCCTTGGTCTCGGTAATGGTTTTTTTTTCGCAAGAAATAATGCTTAATAAGCACACGAAATTCACTTTTTTCCATTTTCTCCTCAAATTAGTGAGTAGTCTGATAAAAATAGCTGTCAAACACAAACTAACTGACGCAGCAAGTTTAAATTTTGACAGGAGTCAACTGACAGATGCCTGTTGACAGGAGCAGTGTTGCTGTTTCAGTAAAGAGGTCAGAAATTCAAAAAGTCACGGACTTATTGACCCGCCCTCGTACCACTTGATTTTTGCTGGATAAAGTAAAACCTGGGTTCAGCAAATTTATCAGCTTGAGAATAAAGGTTTTTTTTTTTTGTTTTAATGTAGAGTCAGTTCTGCTAACCCAAGCAAGAAGGTCGTATTACCCACCCCAAACCAACTTGCCGCATTAGAGGTAAGAAGAAGCAACGTCTCTGGGAATCAGCTGGAGAGCACTTAAGCTCGTTGCAGTTTCCAATGCAACCAAATATTGAATCGATCTTCTATAGGTCACTTGGTTGCTTAGCTTGATGCTTTATCTATCTGTAATCTGTTGGGACATAGCAGTCGGCCTCTATGTATTGTACGATCTCTGAGTGAAGGTCCTTTGTCGAATATTTAGAAAGACGACATTTAAAGTGCTATGTCAAAATGAAATACCACTATTTCATCAACGTTTTTAGGTGAATTGATACCAAATTTCACATCCATTGCGATAATTTAAAAAAAAAGACATCTGAACAATGAATTGTTACTACTCGTATGTGATTTTTTATGAGCTTAAAGTCAGTAACATAAGCCCAGTAGCCGCATTCTTAAAAGCAGTATCACTAGATGTACAGGCGACACGATTTAGAACAGCTCTCTATGTTCTTCATTTCTTCGCCATAACAAATCGCAAACATTTAAAACCATTGAAAAGAGGTGCCTGATAAGAGCAAGTAATCAATTATCCTTTGGCAGAGGATGACGTCAAAAGCAGATCCAGCAATGATAGCGTCTAAGCTACTTCGCCATATTCGGAGTTCTGCCCATATGAGTTTTTTTTTTGCATTTAGCCAGTTTTTCATACTAGATATGGTGATGGAGGCGTTTTAAGTGGAACCGAGGGCAGTAGTCAAATCCCCATAATGGGCCACTGGCACTATTTCTTAAAAGATGTTGCCTTCGGGTTGTCTTCCCGACTAAGAAGAATGGAAAACTGACATCTACGATAGTGATTGTTATATAGGTAGAGGGCAAAATCAGCGCCTATTTGAATGTGCATTTATCATCACAGGATGCATACGACAAGAAGTCTTGTGGTTCAGGCCTCTAGGCGAACGCCTAACTATAATTCGCATCAATGCTAAAGTAAAAAACATAACTACTAACGTGACATGTTTATCTGCACAGCTGTAAATCAAGGTCTGCACGACACTTGCTCCGAATAAAGAGGCAGGCTGATCGACTGGCAAAATAACATCATCGTATATATTCTCCACCTACACCTCCATAAATTGTTTGGCAATACATTGCCAATTACCTAATTAGAAGGGCTGGAATTAATTGGCCTCAATGGCAAGAACATGCTGAGGGAATGAACTAAATATCTCCGAATACATTCCTTAGAAACAACGCAGTAAAGCAAGACCTCACTCAAGTTGAAATGGACCTCAATCAATATGGTGTTCCCAAATGGTAACAATTAGTGCAAGATAATGCTTAATGGAAATGGCTGTTCGCTGACGCCAGATCTTAAGTGAAATACAGACGATCCCTTCGTGTTCTACGAGGGCGGGTCAATAAGTCCGTGACTTTTGGATTAAAACACAGATTTTTTGATAAAAAAATAATTTTATTTTTCAACGTAGTCTCCCTTGAGCTCTATACACTTTGTCCAACGCTTCTCCAATTTTTTTATCCCTTCCAAAAAAAATGATTTGTCGAGGTCCTCAAAATAGGCCTTTGTTTGCGAGATGACTTCATCATTGGAGTCAAATCTTTTTCCACCAAGCCATTTCTTCAGGTTTGGGAACAAGAAGTAGTCCCTCGGAGCCAAATCTGGAGAATAGGGTGGATGAGGGAGCAATTCATAGCCCAATTCATGGATTTTTGCCATGGCAACTGCACATGTGTGCACCCTTGCATTGTCTTGGTGGAAAATAACTTTTTTCTGGGCCAAATGAGGTCGTTCTTTTTTCAAATCGTCATTGAATCGGTCCAATAAGTTGGCATAATATTCCCCATTGATTGTTCTTCCCTTTTGAAGGTATTCAATGTGGATTATTCCGCGTGCATCCCAAAAAACAGTCGCCATAACTTTATTGGCTGACAAACCCACCTTGGCCTTCTTTGGCGCCGATTCACCCTTAGAAACCCAATGTTTTGACTGTTGTTTGTTTTCTGGTGTGTTGTGATGGATCCATGTTTCGTCCACGATTACAAAACGGCGCAAAAACTCCTCCATATTGCGATTAAACAACGCCAAACCTTCCTGTGAAGTTGTTACACGATTGCGTTTGTGGTCGACTGTGAGCAAACGCGGCACCCATCTTGCGGAAAGCTTTCTCATGCCCAAGTGATCATTCAAAATTGAAACCACTGAGCCATGCGAGATCCCTACGGCTTCCACAATCTCTCGCACTTTCAATCTTCGGTCGGCCAACACCATATCGTGAATTTTTTCGATTGTTTCGGGTGTAGAGACCTCAACTGGGCGTCCAGGACGTTCGGCATCTTCAGTGCTTGTACGGCCACAACGAAATTCAGTAAACCACTTTTTTACCATTGAAATCGATGGTGCAGAGTCCCCATAGTATTTATCAAGCTTAGCCTTGGTCTCGGTAATGGTTTTTTTTCGCAAGAAATAATGCTTAATAAGCACACGAAATTCACTTTTTTCCATTTTCTCCTCAAATTAGTGAGTAGTCTGATAAAAATAGCTGTCAAACACAAACTAACTGACGCAGCAAGTTTAAATTTTGACAGGAGTCAACTGACAGATGTTGACAGGAGCAGTGTTGCTGTTTCAGTAAAGAGGTCAGAAATTCAAGAAGTCACGGACTTATTGACCCGCCCTCGTATTAAGTATCCATCAAGGTATTGAGATATTGATGCTGAAGATAGTAAAATAAAAATAATAATATTTGCCCAAAAGTGTCCTAGAGCCACTAGTAATACCGTCTGAAACTGTGTGTGACTTGATCTTCCGTTTTTGGACCATTGCTTAACACGAGTATCATTTAGTACGAATTATCCCCCGTTCTGTGCATGATCTTCAATGTCAGTTGATCAATGATCGAGTATGTGGATTTTATTTTGGGAAAATTGCTTTTCAACTTAAAATCTCACCTCATTTTGCTCATATAGATACACAGATACTTATCTAAAAAAAAAAATTAAAAAAAAAAAAATATAGAAACGGAAAACAGAGGATACGCTGATGAGGGATCAGCATGCGGCTAGAATATAAATGTGAACGCATACTACATAAACGATTTTGTTTACACGCGGATATTTTTCATATCGTGTTTTCGTTTTCTCTGATTAATGCCCGATGATGAGTGGAGAGTGAGAGCTATAAACAAACATTGGACTTGTGGACTGGTGCTATGCTTCCTATCTTCCAATCGGGCACCGGCGGCACCACCGCCAACCAGCCGCGTTCCTCGCTGGCAATCCATTTTGCGCGCGTATTTATGGTTTCAAAAATATATACTAGTACGTATGAGTATGCCCTTCCTCGTGCGAGATGCGTGGCAAGAAACGGAATTTTTTAAGTGTTGTTCAATTTTAATGGCAAACTTGCTTCAAGTTTGTTGTGTTTACACAATAACTAACGGTAAAATATTTTTAAAACTCTTAATTGTCGGGCCTTTGCTTATTTTTTTCACATATGAGTATTTCGCTCGGATAATGGGCGATCAAATGGACGCTTAAATTGGCTTATAATAGCTTTGGAATGAGGCTAATGAAATGGTGATGATGGGAAATTTGAAGTGAATGGAGAGAGAATGCAGAGTTTAAAGACGATATACGAATACCATTCGCAGCTTTGCCAAAACCCCACGAGCTCCCGTAGAGGAAAGACAGACCGCATTATCCGGTTTAAGAATAAATTGATAATGAATAGAGAAAACAGCGTACCTATGGCCTAGGCCATAGTGAAGGCACAATTTTAGGTTTTAACCATCCAAGAGTCGACGACTTTTCGATGTAATTTAGTAAATTCAATTTTAAGGTATTACTTGTTCATCAACACGACAATTGCATTCAAATCAATTTTTAACTTTGGCCCCAAATGAACTAAATTTTGCTAAAGAACAATCATATGATCAAAGACTGATCACAGTCAATAAAGGTCCCTAACACGAACAAAAATTACCACGGAGCATAGTCTTTTCTCAAAGACTGCATGAATAGCTGCAGCGGTGGACTTATCTTGACCATGGACATTTACAGTTCTTTTCCAAGTACCACAAGGATCCATGAGATCTAGGGCTAGCTCTGAAATTATCAGGAGACTTAAAGAGAACAATCACTTTTGTCTCCTTTCAATTTGAACAACTACTAAGATCTTCTTGGGCGAAGAATTGATATACCTACTCAACATCGTGTTCCTCTCACCGAGCAAGGATCTCAGGAGAGTATTCTTGTTCATTTATTCTACATGTCCAAGCCATTTCAGGCGACGGGTGTGCAGTTTTCTGACTAGGTATGTGTCGCTTCACAGCTCACATAGTTCATCGTTGAATCTTCTCCTCTGAAGCCCGTTAACGCAAACGGGTCGAATATACTACCTTGATCAGAAAGTTCCCGGAATAACCACCGTGTGGCGCTCCCATTGTTCCGATTTGAGTTCTGTTTTTTTTTTGTTAAGTTGGTACATCTGTTGTTGATATTCCCTCTAAATCTTAGCGTCATAGCTTGACATTTGCAAAAGTTACGTAGCCAAGAGTTCCATTTAATTTTACAACTATTTTCGCTTCAATACTAACGTACAAGGGAAAGCCTGCTGTGTTTCTTCAATTCGATATCATCGGCGTCAGCTAGTTATTGGACAAAATTTTGAAAGTTTGTGCCTCCGGTGCTCGTTGAGAGTCCCGGACAATTCTTTCAAGTATGATGTCAAAAAAGTCACGTGACAGCGCATCACTCCGTCTGAAACCTTTTTTGGCATCAAAGGTGGCGGTTGAGCCTTCTCAAGCGTCATTGTGCGGAGACGGACTAGCTTGTCAGGCATGCCAAAACTATACATTGCTCAATATAGCTCGTCTCTATAAATTGTGTCATATGCGGCGTTAGAATCGATGAAAAGATGGTGGGTGCCGATTTGTTCGATTGTGGACTTTACTGATCTGAAACCGCACTGACGGAAGCCAATCAGGTTGTTGCCAAAGGGTTTTGGAAGTTTTTGCAATAAGGCAGATAAGATGTTAAGAAGACTTATACAATACCTCTATTTTTAGAGCAGTTGAAGGGAGGTCTCTTTTGTTTTTGTGGATCGCATAAGCGATACTGAGATTCCATTCATCAGGCATGCACTAGATTTATAAGTTGGTCTATGCTCTCTCAGGTCCAGCTGCCTTCTTTGATGTCAGCTTATCATTTCGCCATCCTCATTTCATTGTGGTGAGGTGGAGGGAAGTTTTGGCTATCATCTTCCAGATTGATTGGTCTATTCGGCCTGGCGCCGGGATGTTGGGTTTCTTCGTTCTCATACATTCGGAAAAATTAGTTTTTTTATATTCTCTGTATTCTGTATAGCTTGTCTCGTTTCGACACCTGGTGGTTAAACTTCCATAAGTAATTCCTGGAGTATAACTTTTCAATAACTTCGATGGCACGCTTCCCATGCTCTTTTTTCTTCTTCTGGAGAAGCCCATGTCTTTCCTTCTCTTCTGCTCGCAGCGCCCTCGTGCATCTCTCGTTGTTCGCTGCTGTGCCGCTTTATATGTTTCTGCAGTTTAGCTGCATGTGCTTGTTGGCGTTCTTCATCAAACGAAGGAGTTCTTGGTGCCACATCAGTTGCGGCGTCTTTGTACAGTAAAGGAGTTGTTGAGAGATTTCAGGATAAGCGTTCGCCGAAGACTTAGGCGCTCTCTTACGATTGAAGCTTTTTTTAAAGGTTATGCCTTCTCACGGTAGTTGTTTTTAGTTGTGGCGCTTGGGAAATCCGCAATTGTACCTTGGATGCAACAGTGTGGTGATCAGAGTCAGTGTTGGGTGCCCGGAACGTTCGGAACGTAGACCAGTATATTGCTACTAGCCGAAAATGCCCTTGCCATTTTAGCTCGCATGAGTAAGGACTTACTTTTAGAATTACCAAGGACCGCGGAGAGGTAACGGAAGCATTGGGCCATGAAATTGATTATTGCGCTGCTGGCCCAATCCAAGCTAAAGGACAGTCAACAATTGCCGGATTAATTCTCATAATTAGGACAAATAGCACTGATTATCATTCTTTTATATTTAACAAGGTTTTGACTGCTCTTACTTACTAACTTGATTAATTCGATGACGCTACAACTCGAGGTGTTCAGCTAACATGTCTCTCTAGCTAGCCCAAAGAAGCAGCGAGCAAATCCTCGTATGAATTCCTTCGTTGGCAGCTTTGTTGCTTCGGCTTCAATAGTCGCAAGCGCTCCACTGACAGCTCAGTGTGTTATTCCCATTATTTTAATATCGTTTGCATATGGGAGTAGTTTAATAGACTTTTGAAAGGTGGTGCCTCTTTTTGACTTCATGGTCTAAGTTCCCATTGATAGACGCCGGTCCGACTGTTTAGAAAGGCGCTCACATTATATGGCCTACAGGAATTTATATGCATGTTGAGGAGAATTATTTTCCCATAGTTGGCGCAGTTTGGGGAATCTTTCTTCTTTAGAATCGGACGAACAATTCTAAGGTTCCATTTGTCGGGAAGACTTTGGTTAACTCAGATCTTGAGAAGATTTAATGTGTTCTCCGCATCCAATCACCACCCTCTACCTTAAACAGCTCGGCAGCTATGCCATTGGGCCAAGCATCTTTGATAGACTTAAGCTTGAAAATGACTATCCTAATTTCATCTTGGTCGGGTGGACAAAAATGTTTTCTGTCTTTGCACACGTTGAATAGTTCATTTCATCGGATGCTTAGCATCCACTGTGGTTCTACCATTACCTCATATGAGGTCTCCTTCTCCGTCCTTGCATATTTTTGCTTGGGCTTTACGTATTTGGCATGATCTTTTAAGTTTACAGGAAAAGTTCTGAATTTTAACCTTGCGGCTCTGTACAATCGCTGTCTTTGCTGGTTTGGCTGTCTATATTCGATTTTGAACCACGGGTTTCTTTGTTAAGGTATGTTGGAACCTAGTACATCAGAGACAGTCTGGAATGACTGATCGAAAGAGTGCCGAAACCTGCACCTAGAACCTAGAATCTTCTAAATTTCAGCGTAAACTTCTTCAGAATAGTCTTTACTTTATAGAAGAGTTGAGAAATCAACCTAATTGAATTATATTTGTACTCCTAGATGGCGCCGCATTCTGAATAAAAAATTGACCTCAACAAACAAGGTTATCCCTATCAAATTAGTTTTCGCTTATACACTCTTCGCCAAGGCAAGCCCTTTACGGATAAGATCAAAAGCCCATCTCGGACCAATTCTCCCTTAGGTATTGGTGTTATCGCAGCGTAACTGGCAAGTAAAAACCACGGAACTCATTCATCATTTTCTGTTTTGCAACCCCCACCATACATTAGTGTGGGTACTTTCGTTTCATTCATCTTCGCATCATCACTAAGCACTACATCGGCCAGCCACCAGTGCTACGAATAGCACCAGCACATGCCAATGTTTACACTTTAAAAGAGCTGAGCGAATGAAATAAATAAAGAATCGAGAAGAAAAAGAAATAAATAAAAAATAAAAATGTAAAAATAAAATCAAGAAACTAGTGTCCTCGATTGGCATTGGCATCGCCGAGAAGCAAGGCAAGGCAAGGCAACGCCACTTGCGTATTTTAGAAGCTTTTCCGTTTGGGTTCCGCTTCCCCTGCCATTTGGCCAACTCAACAAGCTTCCCAATCTCAATTACCATGAATGAAAATTATTTCTCTGCTTCTTGCCATTGCTGCTTCTATCTTTTACTTCGACATCGGTCTGACTTATGTCAATGGTCTTATGTAATTTGTTTTGGCTAGTTATCCGTTTTTCTAATTCTACCCAGTGTATGGTGTCATTTGGTGGATCTATCAAGTGGAACGTTGTCATTCAACTGTAGACCTACACACAAAGACAAAAGGTGAATGGGGAGATTTTACAAAATAAGAAATCAAAAAGAAACAAAAAGAAAAGAAAAGAAGAAAAAAACTGAAAAAAGAAAAGAAGCAGAGGAAGTGTGACCGGAAGTCATGGAAAGTCTATGTATTCATGCGAGTCTCCCAGAAGATATCTGGCATTAGTGTTGCCGCTGAAAAAAAAAGTTCATAAATGGCATTAAAAGTGTCCCCCAAAGAAATTCAACCAACCGGCTTTTACATCTTGTCGAATTCAATATCTAGGTATGTATAATCGACATAGGTTTCAGGACAAAATGATGCCCTTATTGAGTTCTGATGATCCAAAAGGTGGTGTTTGGTGGCCAATACTTTTAAGTGCGTGATAGTAAACTATCTTGAAACATTCTAAACACTCTCTATACGTATCTTAATATATAGTGAGTGCACATCATAGTGTACATCATCTAGACAGAAATGCGATGCGACTTACTTCTGGGACCATTATTTGTTGTGCCCAATTCATGCTAGCGTCTGTGTGCAACAAAAACACCCACAGAAACAGGATGATGATCGAAACCTTCATTACCTCACTATTCTTTTCCCTCCTGTTGTTGAAGTGGAATACTATCGGTGCAGCGACTGTGGTGCGGGCGGCGCTAATGTGATCAATTGGAAGACTAAGCTTACCAAGCGACCAACAGGAAATCGTAAAAATGCTGTTTTGGAGTGATGCAGAGGTTATCAATAACAGAAGGTACAAACTAATCAGTGTAACTTTCGTCCTATTGGTCGTGGCCAGATATTCACATATCGCCAATATCGCCAAATTATTGAAAAGACCTGCGAAAAGCGTATTAATACCCAATGCTTTCTGTTTTCTGTTCATTGACAAGGGCAAAAGGGCTGTAAGAATTGGCAAGAAGTGGCAAGCTTCGATGTGACTCACTTGCATGCGTTTTTTTTTATATGATGTGGGGGAAGATAATCTGTGCTATAAGAGTGCCATATTGTTGATAGTGTCAGCGTATTTTCCAGATTTGAGATAATATAACGTGAAATAGGTTTAGTGCGAATAAGCGGACACAAAATGAATCGCCGTGCGCCAACAAACGAAAAGCTCTGGTGGCGTCTTGGAAAACGATTTAGTCCTTAAAATTATTTTTTCGATGCGATGGGGGATACTCTCTTCGATACAGTTGATGCTTACGCATAAAATAATGGTTTTACATCGGGCTCAGTAGACCGTTTTTAAAGTCAAGAGTTTTGGCAGATACATCAAGCCGAAGAACGCTGTGCCACATGTTGTTAAAGGGCAAGCGCTCTAAAATTTAGTCCCGTGGGATTCCACCGGTTACATTGCATAAACTGTACCAGTCTCTGGTGGATTGCTTCTGGTCAAGCTTTGTTCTTTACCTTGTATTTCAAAATCTAAATTACTTATCAGCGAGCCCTTTTGCACGCAGTGCATAATTTTCTATTTCTCCCGTACTGTGGTGAGTCCGACTCAATAAGTCTCGCCCAAAATTGGGACATCAATTTCTATGTAGCTTTGTTGTGTTCTGCGCTAAGAAAGCTTGGACCGTATGGTAGTACTTGAAGTTTAATTGTATGAATCTAATCCTGGAAGGATGCGGATCTTGGTTTGCACCTGCAGGGCACTCTTAGGCATACATGTCTCATTTTTCATCAACTTTAGGCGTTTGTCACTCTGCATCTAAACATTTTCTTAATCCATTAGCTCAGGCAAGAGTTATGTTTTGTATCCCTGAGAGCCATATGCCTTCGGTCTTTAAATGTTTCGTATCCAGAAAATCATAAAAGCCCTCTCTAATGTGTTTAATTTACGATGCGTAAGCAAAGTTATTTTATTTGTTTACACAAATGGGATCGGGGACATTGTACATATTTTATCATCATCTTACAACATACCTAGTCAAGTCATAAATACTGGTACACAGAAAAACTAGCGCTAAATGAAAACGAATTAAAATTTAAACAATTTTTTTTGTTTATTTTTATTGGGTTATTCAATGGCTACAAATCTTAGAACAACTTATTCGAAAGACTTCCTTTTGCCTTGCAGCACGACTTAGGACGATGTGGCCACTCATCGGTAGCAAGACGCACTTCATGCTTGGGGAAATTGTCCACTGCACGGACAAGGGCTCGCTTCAACGACTCAGTGTCGAGTAGAGCAAGCCATGCCCTCTAATACGGACCAAAACTTGTAATCCAACGGGTTGAGGTCTGGACTACCAGCTGGCCAATCATTCGTTGATATGAAGTCCGGAACGTTGTTTTTGAGCCACAGTTGAGTCGTTTTTGCTTTGTGAGTTGGAGCGGAGTCTTGCTGGAAAGTCCATGGCCTTTTGTTGAATATTGATTGGTTGAGAGACTTCACAATGGGTTCCAAGACGGTCGATTGATATACTTTGGCCGATGTTTTCACTCCTTTCTCGCAAAAATGGAGCTTGGTAACGCCATCGTAGCACACTCCTCCGGATGGTGGCCTCTTTGAACCCTCCGGATGAGTTGGGATGCTTCTCTGGATGACCAAGCATACACATGATCGTTCTGCTTATTGAACGATTCTTCTACAGTGAAGATTTTATCGTCAGTAAACAGAATTTGTCTGTGAGCGTTCTTCGCGTACCGGCTGAGTAACGCTTTCGATCTTCGCTTGCGTTTTACCTTCAATGCGGCCGTGAGCAGCTGTCCAGTGTGTCGCTTGTACGCGCTGAGTCCTAAATCTTCTTTGATAATGCGAGACATGGATTTTTGCGAAATTTTCATTTCCCGCGACAAGATTTTCTGTTTTCGCAGCGGTTTTCGGTCGATTCGTTTCTTCACGGCTTTGATCGCTTTCGGAGTTCTCACAGTGCGCGGACGGCCGGATCTTTGACGGTCTCGTATTCCACAAATATCCTCAGACAACTTCACAGCACGATACACAAAATTGCGAGTGATTCCAAGCGGTCGCAATGTCCTAAAAATATCGCCTTTTTCCATGTTGTATTTAAGTAGGCCAACTACAAAAATACAATTTTCAATGTCGCCCGATTCCATGATTGTAAGCAATCAATGTCAAAAACTGTTTACGTCACAATGAAGCATAAATATCAACTGTCAAATCGCAATCAATTCGAAATGAATGCGCCCAGTGTTGCATTCGTAATGAGTGAGTTCAGTTGTGTACCAGTATTTCTGACTTGACTAGGTAAGTCCATCGAAATATAAAAAATCCTTAAAAATTCATTTACCGGTTCTTTTATTTTGCGAGAACAAACAATTTAGATAAACCCAAAGTTCTTTAAACTAATTTTCTTTTAAAATAAAATTGTTTCCGACAAAGTGATTCAAAGTGTCTCAAAGTGTCATGTTGTTCGAAAAGTAAGCAAATGTATACAGTGGCAACGCTGATTTGTCGTAATTATATCTTTAACGATACATCTCTTCATATCCGACCCACCGATGAAATGACTGGGTTTAGAGTGGAACAAACGAAACAAGAAACACATGCAGGTTTCTTCATTTTATTCTTCCTGTCTTCTTGTTTATCTTTGAGATACTTCGTTATGTGTTGTATTTTTTTTTTTCAGTTGTTTAGTCAAAGTTGTTTGTGCTCACACAAGTACATTGCACCACACATTCGTCTTCCCTTTGGATGGAATGCAGAGAGACGCCTTCGTTTTTAGCAAACACCGGTCGTTGTTTGTTACATATATTCATTCAAAAAATGCGGAGCGCCTAGTCTTGCTTTAGTCTACCCACCGCCTCCTCTCTGGTCTTTCCAACCTTTTAAAACAGGAACAATTTTGTATCTTGCAGTCGTCGTAGGTGGATACTCGTATAGAGGTAGATACTCGTATCCATAGCTTCTTTCAGCTTTTATCAATGTATCTAGTCCATTCATAAGTGCAGAGCAAATGTGATAGTGACTGTTGCTGTTGCTGGGTGATGTGAATGAATGCGCAGATGAATGAAATTATCTATGGCATGGTAGAGAGTATGTACTCGTAGTTGTGGCACCATTGCGACAGTGCCAGCCAAAGCCACATCACTATAAAGTGAAAGCTTAGTTTAGTTATGTGGCATACGGTGTTGAAGTGGCGTGAAAATATCACAGTTCCCCTCCTCATCCCTCCCCCATGCCTTTGTCATTTTTGAACAATGTTTGTGAACCTTTTTGACCTTTTGGCGCTAGGTGATCATCACATATCATGTACACACATAGTGATGTGTTGATGCACGATTGGGGAGAAAGGTCTTATGTAAATGTTTAGGTGGTCGAGAAGGAAATTCGTTATGAGAAGAGGTCTTGCAGTGATAGCACATTTGGCACAATCAGACTTTTGCTTTAGATCTTTTCTTACGAAAGTTTTGGATGCTTGGCTATGTTTAAGCCAGCTGAAAGTAACGATATGCCGAGATTTGTAAAATAAGATCAATACTGCGAGCACCATGACTGGTGTTCAGATGCATCTATCGACAACTGTTTTAAGTTTTAGTAGTAGAGCAAACGAAAGAGTCGTTACTTATGCCACATACTCGTACCATGTACGTACTAGTAGATATACTAGCCAGTTGTCATGCTGTTTTGTGCGGTCCTATCATCGATTAGGAAAACCCTTCCTGCCAATCTGCTTTTTTAACTTAGCCCGACTTTTTATTAACTGTCAGGATTTCTCTGGCGAGTACTACTACTGGTAAGTAATGGTGTCATCTTTCGAAGTGTATGTCTGAACAGATGTCTCGTTCGCCTTAGGACTTCAAATGCTCTGAGAATTCTGACTTTTTCTCTTGTGAAGAACTTTTGTTATGTGCGAAAACAATTTGAAAACGTTTACATTTATGTGGTATTGGAGGACATTTAACACGAGCTCAATTATACAAATATAGTCTGAATAAAACACGTCTTTTAATCGTTTTAAAGTCCTTTTTCTATTGGGCATCCTGTCTTGTAGTTTTCGACGGCAACTTGGCCTTCATATTTTTAACAATAAATAGATTCAATTGCATCACTAGATAGCCTATAAAACGAAAGACACATGTATCTCAGATCTTATTTATCGATGTCCATTCAGACCTCCTATTGTTATGACAAAATTTTGTACTTTTAAGACGGTTCTGTACAGAAGTTGTTCCTTTCGCAAATTAAATTTGGGTAATATAAATTGTCGCTGTTGACTGCGACATGCTTCTTTCCAAACGCCTCTCTAGAGTAAATAGGATAGTGATACAACGATTTGTCTATGCAGTTTTAGAGGAACTTTGCAGTGGGGTAAACTGAGCACATGCGGCTTCAAGGATCTGCTTTCTTGAGAATTAGACGGATGATGCTAAGATTTTATTCACCGGACACACTTCATCAAACGAGTATTTTGGAGTCTAGTTAAAGTATGTTACTTACCAAATGCAACTCCCGTTGCTTTAAATACTTCGTCAGGGAGTCTGTCTGTTGAAACAGCTCCAGATGTCTTTCGTGTGCATATCGTCCAGGCTTTTATAAGTCGAGTATACAGAGTGGCCGCCTGATATTGGAAAAGTAAGCTAATTAGGTGTTTAGTTCTCTACAATTGTATTCCCATTCCTTTTTTGGAATGCTTCTTTTCAGGGTTTGTATCCGTGACATGTTCCGTACACTTTTTGTAAATTCTTCCGAAAATTATTTTTACACTAATTGAGTGCTTCTATTTTCCTATCTACGAGTATTTCTGTTAAGCGAACTGTTGATATTTTCACAAGAACTTGAGTTTTTCTTTATTAGTAATCCACAAAGTTCTGTGCTTTTAGATAATTCGCAAGTCTACACTATTCGGAAAGATGTGAGCTTTCATCTTAAAATTCATAGCCGCAGGGAATTTGGAAAGCCGCAGTGATATGGTGACATGCTTCCTCCTCCCCCATATATTTTAATCTAATCTAATCTAACGACATGCTTAGAAGCAAGCTTTGACTGCTTGTCGCTTTACGGCACATGGACCAATATTTGCAATATATGAACGTTTGATGGAGCTCTCGTCGAATAGAACGTTACCCTGGGTGGTGGATAAAGGGCCTTATCTACCTAGGTTCTGCTATCAATTCAGACAACGAAACAAGCGTTGAGATCAAACGAAGAATAACTCTAACCATTCGCTACTTCTTTCGGCAATTGACTAGCAAAGCCCTCTCTCTAAAAACAAAAGTAGTCCTATATAAGACCTTAATAATTCCAGTCAGTCCTGCTGTAAGGCGCAGACATTATCAAAATTGGATGAGAGTGGTCTTGGCTGGTCTAGCTGGCTGGAGATGCTTGTCGACTGAGAGCTAGGTCTACTCCGTACTGTAGCGCAACCTAAAGTAAGGAAGTAAGATCGAGCTCTCGAAGTATTTTTGGTATCCGATGTGTGGTTTGGCATTCAGTATAATTCAATATAATTTTATGAAATTATCTCCTCGACTGTTACAACTTGGTCCTCGTAAACTCTCTAATTTATAAAAAAATACTCTTAATTGACTGTCTCGGCTTCAAGAAGAAATTCATGATGCACAAAGCCGTTTTAATGTAAACGGTGGTTTTTTAAGAGCTTGAGAACTTTAAATAATAATACAGGACAGAAATATTGTTGGAATGAATTTTTTAAATATGATTTCCGGCCTATGCCCGCCGCTGCTACGAGTTACATGGTCTATTCGATCAGTCCAATTTTTCACTATTTTTTCCAATAAATCTGGTATTTTGGCGTCAATGGTGGCTTGAATATTGGCTTCCAATGCTTCAAGAGTTGCTGGTTTGTCGGTATAAACCAATGACTTAACATAGCCACATAAAAAGTAATCGAGAGGCGTAAAGTCGCACGAACGATGGGGCCAGTTAACAGGACCACTTCTGGGAATAAAGTTGACACCATATTGATTTTGCAATAAATTGATGGTTAAGCGCGCTGTATGGCAAGTCTTGTTGGAACCAAATGTCGTCGATGTCTAGTTGATTTGGAAACAAAGAATCAGTCGGCATTGCTCGATAGCGCTCGCCATTCATCGTAGCGGCAGCTCCTTCCTCATTCCGAAAGAAATAAGGACCGATGATGCCGCCAGCGTGTAAACCCCACCAAACAGTCAATTTTAATGGATGTTATCGTAATTCGTTAACAGCTTGAGGATTTTCTTCGTTCCATATATTGTACACAACTCTTCGATAAAAATGCTCATTTTCGGCCAGTTTCAAATTAGCCCAATCAGCAAAAATGCGACGCGAACGATGGTCATTTGGCTTTAATTCTTACACGAGCTGTATTTTATAGGCACGTAAGCCAAGATCCTTACGTAAAATTTTCCACGTAGTCGAAGGACAAAGGCCAAAAAGTTAAGAACGGCGACAAATCGACATTTCGGAGTCTTCTTCAACACTTCGCGCTACAGCAGCAATATTCTCTTCGGTACGCACATTTCTTTGTCTTGTTGATGGTTTTGAATCGAGAAGAGTAAAATTATTGCGAAAACGATCAATAACTGCACGAATTGCTTGCTCACTAGTCCGATTATGTTGACCGTAAAATTGACGAAGTGCTCTATGAACTTCACGTACAGATTTATTTTTTTCGAAGTGAATTTCCACAATTTGGAGGCGTTGTTCTGACGTTAAACGATTCATGAAAAATTGCCAAACCTTACTGAACAGAAATATCAACACAGTTTGATATTGACAGCTGTCAAACCATAGACAACAACCATCGAAACTTTTCATGCAGCTAAAAAAACACCTTTTATAAAAACAGTAGACATTGCTTTTATTTTTCACTGAAAGCGACTTTGTTTCTCCGGTTCGGTCCTGGCTTGGTAAGACCGCGCTATCAGTCGCTTGATACCTGGATTACAAGCTGTGATCATAAAGGCACGTCTTGTTAGGGGTAACGATACCTTTGATGAATATTTGGTCGAAATAACCCTTAGGAGTATATGTGTCTTGTGTTCTTTTTTTGCAGGAAATCTAAGTCCTTTGGCACCAACTTTGCAGCGAAAATCCAAGCCATTGCAATACCGTGGATTAATTCAATCGAGATGCTGGTCATCTCTGCTAACTTTATTTTTGATTTACAGCCAGTAAATTTTTGTTTTCCAACGTGTACCTCAGCTGTTGATGGCGATGTTCCGCCCGAACGCTTGTCTTCGTCGATAGTTTCACGATCATTTCTAAAGGGGACATGCCATAAAATAAATGTTTTTTTTTTAAACAACATCGTTGCCAAAATTATTTTTCATTTTGTCGGAATGATGAAGACGGTTGTAACAGAATTAGCAAAAAAAAATCGTGATCGCATCGGCCAATTAAGATCGGTACACGCAGGGTCTTTCGGAAAATTTTCAAACAGGGTGGTACAGTGTTTTCAGTGCGACGGCTTAATCCCTCATATGGGTGAGTTCTTTAAAAGGAGCACATCATGGAGGTATGAAAACGGCTGTGAGTTCGCTGAAAGCTCTCTTATCATGCCAGGATAAGAAAAGATTCTTTCATGACCTGAGATCCGAGTATGTTAAAGTTACTTAAATGAGGTTATCGATGGATCTGCCTCTGAAGTCGCCGTTGACCATGCATGTTTAATCCTCACGACACTACAAAGTGATGGTAATAAGCTACAGCGGCTCCTTTCCTTCCTTAACTAAAGCTTGATTTCATCTATGGCAGAATTCTCTATCTACTTTGTGGTTAGCTTATCGACTTCTCTTGTACCCTGATGGCTCTGTTTTGTGATGCAAAGAAAGCAAGAAATTTCACTGGTTTGCATTCTCAACTAATAAAACACACATTTGCTGTATGGCAGATATGTACTTAACAATTTTTTTTTTTAATAAGTCAACTAATCGACCTGTTGTCAGTAATTCGATATCATCAACATGATCTGCTCAGTAGAATATAAAATATTGAAATTCAGGCGTATGTGGCGACGAATAAGCTCAGGAGTGGTGTCATACAACTTTGCTTCAACTTTAAGCAAAATTAGAAGTCGGTGTCATGTATCATTTTCGACCTACGCCAGCGCCATTTGGCAGTTGCTAAGCTGATTTCCATGAAAAAAAAAAAAACATTTTTTACACCAAAGTCGCCAACGTTCAAGAGTAGTTCTGTTAGATTAGTAGAAAAAAAAAACACTTACACTGGTCGTTTTAAATTTCTTGACACCTCCCCAGCTATTGTAATTGTACAAAACCTACCAAAGCACACTCAGAGTATGTATTGGCATGATTGCTACAAGATTATTTCTACGATTTAAGATATTGTATTTTTCAAGGAAAAGAAAATGAGCTGTAATTTAACATTCAATTGGCTTCCTCCCTGAAGCATGTGCGTCTAATAGCCTATCGGAATTGCGATGGCCACTTTCATCGAAGTATCTATTTCCATGGCAAATATAAAAATCCAACTTCGACGATAGACCTATCTGGCTCACCCTGGTTCGACTCGAATAATAATTTACGAGTACGCTTGCCATTCACTCAGTAATCGTGCTTATATCCGTACAATATCCCTACACTACTTGAACAGTTCAATCCAATTAAGTCACCATGATAAATGAAAAACGAATAACGAAAATCCTATCTACTCGTATGTATGTATGTATTTATTACCGACACAGATAATTCCTAATCAAATAGCGCGCAAACTAATTAAAATTCATTAGGAACAATCTAAAATCAATATTCTTATCGCAGGAAGCCTAGCATTTGTGCAAACGGACTGTGTAACCAATTTCCAGTTCCTGTTTGACTATTTGACTTCCATTTACAATTAGCTTGGCCGCAAGCTATACCAACACCAAAACAGAATTACTGGCGAGAAAAAAAAATATATGTCTACATATATTTACGAGTATCTATGATATATTATTAATGCATGTGGTTGTTTATTGAAAAAGAACACAAATCAAATGTACTCGTATCTACAGTAGAGGAGACATACAAAATTCGTATAGATACACAACTAACGCGCCTTATTACTATTAACTATGAGTATAAGCCGGTCGATCAATTATTAGGTCATCACTACTTGGCAACACTCTGCGCGCCGTCGATTTCATTCATTAATTCGTTCGTTCGTCCGTTCGTCCGTTCGTCCGTTCGTTTGCTCATTGTAGTTGTAGCCGAGAGCTGCTGTTTACATAAATAAGCACCATTCGCCAATCATCAACAAAACAGAGTTGGGTGTTTTTTTCTTTTTTTCATTTATACTCGTATTTTTTTGTTTCTTATTTACTCCCCCTCTACATATATGTATGCCAGTTCGACTATTTATTTTACAAACCACCAAGGCACAGATACGAGTAGATAGATCGTTTTATGAATGAAACCCATTTGCAAGTTCTACGCGATCACCACCGACTAAGCTTGGTATTTGTCGTTGAAATTACCGCTAACACTACTGCGCCGTTGCTGTCGCCGGCCGGCAGCGATCCATCACCATACTCTGGTCACACCGTCACCAGAGCTCGCATCAACGATCGTGACTTCATACTTTGAGTTAAACAGGGGTGATAGACAAACTGCCGATCAACATACTCGTAGTCAACAAAGTCCGTCGTAGTGATGAGCGAATTTCGTTGTATGTTGAATTCGCCATATGTGGTGTGGCGATTAGAATCGATGGCGTGAATTGATCGGTTTCCGGTGTTTGCTGCTTACGATCAGGGCGGGCAAATCAATTTTCAGGATGTCATTAGTTTTAATCGCCAACGGATGAATTAAATGGAAACTTTATTGCATCCGACAGTCACTACGCATCGGTTTGGGTTAAGGTCGATGTACGAGTACATATTTTATTTCCTACACAGATGCAATATTTATGTCGTGTATTATTTTTTAAATAAGTTCTAAGAAAAATAAGATAGGGATATCTGAAATGGCCTACAGAAATAGGACATAATCACCAGGCCAGCGATAATCACCAGCCCATTTTTTGAAACAAACAAAAAAAAAATCGGCTATGAGTTTGTTGTAAAATTACGATAGGTATTGGACTTTAAGATGGGTGATTATATTTTAGATTGTGCCAATTATTGACTCAGCCAAGGCTCAGGGGATCCGTCCGCCATATGCTACATATTTCTCTTATGTATTTGCATTCCTATAGCGCCGCTTGTAGGGCAGACTGAATTTGCGAACGTTAAAAACCATTCTATAGGCTGTCCGACTTTGGTTCTCTTTCTTGAATAAGGTTAGGTTTTCGGGCTGATATTGTATATGTAACCGAAAGCACCTTATACCTCCTCGCATTATGATTGGTTTAGAGACATTGTGATGCCATTCGGTACCTGGGTTGCTCGAGAGAATGGTATTATTTATTATAGACAAACGATATAACTTTTGAAGGTTTGCCATTATGAGCTGAAAGAGTGGTGAAGTCAGAAGTAGTCGGTCAGATCGTTAAACTAAAGGACTTGTTCAAAGAATATGGACAATGATTGTACCGTTGGTTGATAATAATTTTATTTGCCGTTACGTCTTTGTCAATTTTTTATTTTACAAAATGTTCGATTATCCTTTAACCTTGTTTTAGCTGGAATATGGTTATTAATTCGACAGCCGCGTTTGTCTGAAAGCCGTCGAATAAGAGAGACAATGACCAGGGTCGGATGTGTTGTATCTCTTAGCTGGAGCGCACTTGTACAACTCCTTATTTTATGTCAAAAAAAAAAAAAAAAAACACTGTGGCGCTGGCAGCCCGGTATGGGCCATGGCCTAGCTTCTTGACACTCATTTGTGTTGCTCATGTTGTTATTTTTGTCACATCTGAGCGGGGTCTACGGTTTATCGCCGAGTCCGAACGGCACTCTTTAGAAGCTTTTTCGTAGGCAATTTTACTTTGGGAGTTTGCCATTGCCCGCCGAAAGGGGATGGCGATTTTGAAAAATTGTTGGTAACCCAGCCAGGAATCGAACCTAGACTCTCTGCGTGATAGTCCAAAGAGCTATAACTATCGCGCCATCGCCATCGCCTTATTTTACGTCAGTGGAAGATTATTAACTTAGGTAGACTTAACGAGTTTCCTTACTTATTGTACTTTAGGTGGCGCTACAGTCCGGGGTTGACCTGGGATTCAGTCAACAAGCATCTCCTGCTAGTACGATCTTTTGCTAGCTGCCTCCAATTTCGTACGCTAAGTTGGCTGAGGTCTCGTTCCACTTGTGTGCGCCACCTGAGTCTCGGTCTTGTTCTACTGCGCTGTCCCTCGGGGAAAGATTCGAAGACTTTTCGGACCGGAGAATTTGTGATCATCCGCTCTACATTACCCAGCCATCTCAGACGTTGGATCTTCACCCTTCTAGCTAGGTCGATATCGCTATAGAGTCCGTACAATTCGTCGTTGTATCTCCTACTACACTCACCGTCAATGCAGACAGGACCGAAAATCATTCGAAGAATTTTCCTCTCAAAGCACCCAAGGGCACCCTCATCGATATTTGATTATCCATGTCTCTGCGCCATAGAGCATCACTCTGCTTTCTCTCGATTATGTCAATATCGTCGGCGTATACGAGTAGTCAGATGGACTTTTGAAAAATAGTGCCTCTTGTGTTTGTGCGTGATTTTTATCGTGATCGTATGACAGCGCATCGCCTTTACTAAATCGCTCTTTTGACATCAAAGGTGTCGGTGAGATTCTTACCGACCTTGATGGAGAAGTGTGCATTCTCCATTGTTATCCTGCATTGTGAGTGGCCGTGGCTTAAGTGGCTTTCAAATCGGAAGATTCGGTGTTCGAGTCCCAGCCATGCCCGAAAGACTTTTAATTTTTCAGTCAACAAAAATCAAGTAAGATGTGTACTTAGTCAAGTCATAAATGCTGGTACACAACTGAACTCACTCATTACGAATGCAACACTGGGCGCATCCATTTCGTATTGATTGCGATTTGACAGTTGATATTTATGCTTCATAGTGACGTAAAAAGTTTTTGACATTAATTGCTTACAATCATGGAATCGGGCGACATCGAAAATCGTATTGTTATTATTATTTGTTATTGTTGTAGTTAGCCTACTTAAATGCAACAGAAAATCTTGTCGCGGGAAATGCAAATTTCGGAAAAATCCATGTCTCGCATTATCAAAGAAGATTTAGGACTCAGCGCGTACAAGCGACACAATGGACACCTGCTCACGGCCGCATTGAAGGAAAAACGCAAGCGAAGATCGAAAGCGTTACTCAGCCGGTACGCGAAGAACGCTCACAGACAAATTCTGTTTACTGACGAGAAAATCTTCACCGTAGAAGAATGGTTCAATAAGCAGAACGATCGTGTGTGTGCTCGGTCATCCAGAGAAGCATCCCAACTCATCCCGAGGGTTCAAAGAGGCCACCATCCCGCGTTTGTAACGTTATGGTGGGGAGTGTGCTACGATGGGGTTACCAAGCTCCATTTTTGCGAGAAAAGAGTGAAAACATCGGCCAAAGTATATCAATCGACCGTCTTGGAACAAATTGTGAAGTCTCTCAACCAATCAATATTCAACAACAAGACTCTGCTCCAGCTCACATAGCAAAAACGTCTCAACTGTGGCTCAAAAACAACGTTCCGGACTTCATATCAACGGATAATTGGCCAGCTGGTAGTCTAGACCTCAACCCGTTGGATTACAAGTTTTGGTCCGTGTTAGAGGGCATGGCTTGCTATACTCGACACTCAAATATTGAGTCGTTGAAGCGAGCCCTTGTCCGTGCAGTGGACAATTTCCCTGTGCATGAAGTGCGTCTCGATGAGTGGCCACATCGTCTTTAGTCGTACTGGAAGGCAAATGGAAGTCATTTGGAATAAGTTGTTCTAAGATTTGTAGCCATTGAATAGCCCAATTAAAATAAACAAAAAAATTGTTTATATATTAATTCGTTTTCATTTGGCGCTGATTTTTCTGTGTACCAGTATTTATGACTTGACTAGGTAGTTGACTAGAATACAACAACAAGCCAGCTCTCACTAACAATTAAGTCTCCTCCATTAAATGTTTGGTGCCACCCATGGAAGATAATAACCACTGAGCCCAAACTTATTTCTTTGTCCAATTTTCCAAAAAAAAACTTAACACATGCTAAGGCATTGTAAGTGTATTTATACCCACTTGTCATCCTGCACAGACGGACGAATTTGTCAGCGATGCCAACACTAGACATTGCTTTGTATAGCTCGTCTCTATACTATAGATGCTGTCATACGCGGCCTTAAAATTGATAAATAGATCGTGTGTATCGATCTGAAGCTCATGGGTTTTCTCCAAGATCTGCCGTAGTGTGAATATTTGGTCGATTGTTGGCTTTCCTGGCGTGAAGCCGCACTGATATGGACCAATAAAGTTGTTGACGCACGACTTCAATAACTCACGATGTTAAGAAGACTGATGCATCTGTAGTTGGCGCAGTTCAGAAGGTCTCCTTTCTCATTAACTACTACCCACCTTCTAAAAATTTATAATAAACTTCTTTATGATCTTTTTATTCTTGATATCATTTTTAAAAGGCTCAGTGAATACAGAACGTTTTGGAAGGTATTAGCCGCACCTTGGTTGTCGCTTCAGACGAAATCAATGAGTTCTCTTACCATATTCTTCACAATATAGTCTAGCAGGATGGTCCACCTCCGTTCTCACAGCAACTGAAGTGCTATTGTCACGCCGTCAGACTTTAGTCCCAACTATACGTTCAAATGTTAATGTGTTGTAAAATACTTCAAACTTGAATCGCAGCTTTTAACGTTTCTTGAGGCATCTTCCATCCTAAATAACCAGACCTGAAAATACAATATCATCTTCTACAAAGTGCATCGACACGTTCCTGGGAGAACAAGCAATTAATAAGAGTGCTTCTGAAAGACGAATAGTCAAAGCCAGGCGCATACTACACACCACATCTTGAAATATTGTATCTATTGCGTTTGCGTGAAAACGATGATGTAATTATATTTCTCTTTCCTTTTTTGTTTCATTCTTTAAAGTGAGGTTGCCGTAATTTGATACTTTTCTCTCATGCAATTTCCAATTTAATGGGATTGCGTGCAACAGGTGAATGTACTAAAAGATCGTATTGTTGTGAGTTTTCCCTCCTTCATAACTCCTAGACTTTTGTATTCCGGTTAAGTCTTCCAAGTCAATGAGTAGATACATACAGTAGTTCTATGAAATTGTAGAGGGTAATTGGTGTTGTCTAATTAAATTGCAACAATGTTTGGTGCAATAGCTTGGGATCGTAAAGTGTTGCACCTTGCTTATATGGTGCAATAAACTGTCTTTTTCTATTGCAATGTGAGTTAAATGGTTTCTTACTCCTCCTAATCAGAGTGGCCTTGTTTCGTCATTCAAAAATAATTGCCGTCTATTCTAATATTCAGGATTTGACAATGGCTCCAACTTGCTGTTAAGTTCTCAAAACGTATTTCAATGATTTTGGCTTATCATCGTTTGCTTAGGCTAAATTTATTGAAGCTCTACCACATCAAGTAATCGTTTCCACAATGCTGACACCAATTTCCTGCCCAAACCAGCCATCATTAATCAAATCCCTTGACTTCCAAATAATAAAACTAAATCATTTCAATGTCAAATAAAACTTCCAGGAATACAAGAGCATCGTCTTGTTGTTGTCCTATTGCCCAAAACGACAACAAAATGTATCCCAACCAGCGTCCGCCGGAAATTCCAATGCTCCACGCTCATCAGACAGAATCTTTTGCAGGCCTCGCACTCTTATTTCTACCGAAATACTCGACAATTCCAATCCCCAACGCAAGACACTATATCCACGTTACTGCCATGCCATGTCATGTCGCCCGCTTTTTATTAGATGTCCCACATTTGAGCATCATCAAAAGGATTTGTACGTTATGACCTCTCCTCGGTCCTCCTTCATAAATGTGTCGACATAAATTTCTCCAAATGTCATGGTCAACAGTGGAACCCATTAATCTCCCAAAAAGCATTCTTAGAAGTCACAGAAGAGAAAAATCCGCATCCCACTCGACACGACAAACCACAAACACTACAGTCACCATCATCACAAAAATGGAAGTTTTCGACGAACTGGAAAATCAAAAAAACAAAAGAAGACAAAGTTAAGGAAAAAAGGGGGAAAAAGAGAAGAAGACAACTGTCAGTGCGGCATCACGTTCATAGTGGAACATCGTTTTCGCGGGGATCACAACCGATTGGTGCGGATCAGCGGATCGCTAACGATCACCAAATGGGCGCGCGATCAACGCGCGATCTTTTCAGCTCGAGCATTGTGCAAATATTTTGAGTAATTTCCTGCTCCGACATTGACTTCGACGAAAGGAAGTCGGCCTAATTGGATTTTCAGTGGCTGTTTCTTGTTGTTGGTATTTTTTTTTTTTTTTTTGCAGAATGTAAGACAAAACCGGAGATGAGTGCTCTCACCGAGAGATGGGGCGAAAAGAAAACGAATTCAACCAGACCATAACAATTAAAGTGTTTCCGGCTTCTTGAAAGTGAAGAAGAAGAAGAAGATGAAAACGAAGACTTTCTTAGCGAAGCATAGCCTAGCGACAATGGGAAGTGTAAATCAATCTAAAGAACAGGAAATAAATCCAGAGGATTGTGCTAATTGTGTAGCTGTTTCGAATAATAGGTTTGCTGGCTTCCTGAGGATCAGTTAAGAAGTGGATAAGAGAAGTAGATTTGGATAGGATTCCAAAGCACATTCTTAGAAGTCTTATAAATATTGTTCCAAACATAACATCTGCGCATGGTGAAGTGGATGGTTAAAGTTCTGTCCCGTTGATGCGATATGATCTTTGGGTTAGCTTTGGAAACGATTTCAAAAAAATGTATTTTGGGCGTTGCCATAGTATTTCCTTCCGTCTAGCGTGTTTTGTTTTAAGAGTTCTAGGCTATCACGTCTATTGTATTTTTAGCCATCTTGGTTTTTTCAACATTCGTTAAGGTGGTCTCTAGGTCTGAGAATGCCAATTTTGCTACGCGGTTTCGGCTATGCGTCGAACTCAATTCAGCTCGTTCCTAATTGTCTAGATTCTCTTTCTTCTAGGGGCTTCGTCTTCCAAGGACCACTCTGTACCCGTGTGTGTTGAGTAAAGAGATTTCATCACCTAGCTTGTCAGGCGCTGCAATTGTCTTCCCTGGGTAAACTGTGACCATTCCGCTTCCAATTTTTACTTGCGATACTACGTCTAACACGTTTGGCCCGTCTTGTAAAGTTGTTCATGGGATATACTAGATACTACAATTATTAAACTGGACCACTCGTAGTATGTTTTGCAGCCTAATTACTATAATGTTAACAAAAGTTCGCAACTGATTTTTATTTATATAACATTTGCGACACCATATTTAATCCGAGCAGGAGAGTTTATGGACGGCTTCCTCGTTTGTTGGAAAACATACCGAATGCAGCCTTAGCCTTCAGTATGCGGCTGCCAGCATCTAATTCGGTGCCAACGCTTACCTATATTGGGGATAATATCAATGTGGAACTCTGTTGAGGGCACCTAAACCATTTTACTGATCTTAGGGTCTCAGTACCCAGTACCTGTCGCAACTCTACATCGGGTGAGACTAGCACGTGCACCTTCCCTGCGTTTTAGGTTTAAACCACAGCCAACGCGAACAAATGAGTCCACCTCTTCAAGTCAGACTTTTACGGAGTTTTAAGTCCTGGTGTGGACTACCGGTGGTCTTATCACTCAACAAGGCCTATGACCGGCAGCTTGTAACTGAACAAATCATAGCAACTTTCAGTGGCGTAAATATCTGAAGATGTTAATCATAAGTCGAGTCTTTTAGACAACGTAATTGATGGAAGAAGCCTTTATAGTTGGACAGGGCCCCCCATCGAAACGGCAAATGCAAGGAAGCATAATCATCTACTTTACTGACCTGTAGTCTTGTAATATCGATACCCTTAAAAGTCCTTTCGAGTTTGCCTCTAGCATCAAACTAGTTATCCAAATACTATCAGCAGAATCGATGTGTTAAGGGTTCTATTGATTCTCTATTTTAACACTATCGAATGCGTTTTATCAATAAAGAGCGGTTGATTGATTTGTTACGTGTTTATGTGGTCAGCACAGGAGGATTCAGGACGGAGACCTGCTGATTTATTGCCGAGAGCACTTTCACAATGCCCTTTCATGTTTTTGAGCATTAAGCCGGCTATTACTTCTCCAATTGCAGGAAGAATGGAATCTTTAGTTTTCTTACTATTTCATGTTGTCTTTCTTTGAGAAGCTGACAAGCATACCTCTTCTCCATCCTCCAGGTGTTAGGGGGTATCTTCTCCATCAATTTTTATTGCAGCATACTTGCAATTACTTCGTCAAGTCCCTCTGCCTTTTTTTATCTTGAGAGTAAATCAAATCACAGCAATAATTTCACCCCCTGGAAAGAGCGATGCTAGTTTTGGAATGGCACCTGATGTCTACTGCCCGTTATATCGGGTTTTCCAATAGGGACTTGACAAATTTGAATTTAATTCGTGAACGCACTCTATCACTAATCATCAAACTGCCACTGTCAATTTATTCAGTAAACTCAACATTTTTATCATGGTAAAGTACACGAACGACCAACGTCTGCAAATTATAAAAATTTTCTACCAAAATTCGAAGTCGGTGACTGCAACTTTAAGAGCGTTAATTCCAATTTTCGGTCGTAATTCTCGCCCTAGTAGACAGGCAATAACAAGTTTAGTGCAAAAATTTGAGTCTACATATTCGTTGTGTGATGTTGCCGTGTCAGTGAGACAACGGGTTGGTCGAAGTGTCGAAAATATCGCTGCCGATCCAAATCAGTCAATTCCACGGCGTTCTCAAGAACCACATTATGGCATATTTTGCGTAAGGATCTTGGTTTACACCCATACAAGATCAAGCTGACTCCAGAATTGAAGCCGATGGACCATTTGAAGCGACGTACGTTCTCCGATTGGGTTCTGGAGAAGTTGCGCCAATATGGTGAATTTCATCGCAAAATCATCTTCAGTGACGAAGCTCAATGGGTTCGTCAATAAGCAAAATATGCGTTATTGGTCGCGTGAAAATCCACATGTGCTTCATGAATCACCACTTCATCCACAAAAAATAACTGTTTGGTGCGGTTTGCATGCCGGCGGCGTTATTGGGCCATTTTTTTTTGTCGACGATATCGATCGTCACGTTACTGTGAATGGTCAGCGTTATCGCGCCATGATCACCGATTATTTTTGGGCCGAATTAGAAGATATGGACTTGGACGACATGTGGTTTCAACAGGATGGTGCCACAAGCCACACAGCATACGTTACAATCGATTTATTGAAGAGTAAGTATGGTGAGCGTGTTATCTCAAGAAATGGGCCAGTCGATTGGCCGCCTCGTTCGTGCGATTTAACGCAGCTTGACTATTTTCTGTGGGGCCGCGTTAAGTCAATGGTCTATGCCAACAAGCCGACGACGTTGGAAGAGCTCAGAGCCAACATTGAACGCGAAATAGCGGCCGTTTCGGCCGAAATATGTGGCCGAGTCGTTGAAAATTGGGTCCAACGATTCGACCGCTGCAAACATGCCCGTGGTGGCCATATGCACGAAGTCGAGTTCCATTCATAAATGTTTTGATTGTACTTCAAGCCGATAATAAAGTTTTTGAAATATCTCAAATGGTTTGCATTTTATTTAAAAATAAAGTTGTTAAGTTCTTATTGGGAAACCTTTTATAAATATCCTATTCGGGGTCGGCAGCGACATATCTACATCTTTTCGTAGAATAAATGCATATGTGCCATCTGTGCCAGGCGATGTGAAGCCATCAAAGGTAGCAACAGCGTTTTTGATAGCTTCATTCGTCGGATACCAGCTACGGCGTGTTGTATTTCTTGGCTCTTTGCAGTTATCTAAGAAGTCAGTCTCAACCATGAGACAGAGAGCCTCCACTTTTGGCTCAGTGTAGGTGCCTGAATATTTCCAATATGCCTGATTTGCCCTTTTTGAGGGCTTGGGTCAGTTTTCTGGCTTCACCTATTGAGCCACTCTTGGAAATCTGAAGCTTATATTATTTTTAATTCGATCTGTATACACGCTCGTTAATGCTTTAATTAACTTGTTTACAAATTTTCGAATTTCCTTACGTAGTCACTACAAATCTTCGTGCAAATGTAAAATGGGTTATCTGGAGGAATTTTTTCTGGCTGAAAACATCAATTCAAATCATTTTGGTGAGGACACAGTACAGGTTTTGAACAACTTCCCCTAGGCCGTTTAGCTTGGACAGAGTATTGATGAAACTGGATAGCTTCTCCCTTAAGCGTGTTCAATTGATTTTGTATGGATTCATTCTCGTCAACATGGTCCTGACTTAGCAAACGCTTCTGAATTCGATGTACCTATGTACCTATGGTTTGACATGGAACCTTCTCTCTAGTTTTCCAGTGGAACGAAGTTTAAGTTTAGTCGCCTTTTTCCTTACTACTTCTGCCACAAATGTTGTTGAAAACGACATGAGACAATAGTATGATGAAGTCCAGGAGGTAACAGTCTCCCGCGTTGAGTTGAGTACGCAGCGACTTAATTTTGATTGCAGAGTTGCCAAATTAAGTTTGGTTTATACTCGCATGTTGTACTCATGAATTAGTAGGCCTAGAAATGGATGTACAAGTATGGGTAAATCTGTCAGTGTCAGGCAATTGTTACGATCTGGGCCATATTCTTCCATGAACATCTCAGAGGATAATCTGTAAGTCGAACGGTGAGGCAAGAAGAAAATCTTAAAATGCATATAAGGAGGGACGAAATCTAATGTTGCTTAAGGCATTAACTGTAACAGACTTATCCGGCAGCAGTGACAGTCACATAAAGGATTACTTTTCTGAGTGCTATAAACCTAAATAATCTTGGACGTGGCAATGGTAAAAAAAATCTTATCGAGGTATCTCTTTCATGTCAAATACCATACTTGCGCCCATAAAGATCCACGAGACTACAATAAAGTGTTCTTATATTATGAGAGATAATAAATTTTGTCAGAACAATATCTCAATAGGCCTATCAAGGACCAGTCATAGTTCGTGATCGTTAAGTATGGCATTTCATCATTTGCAAAGTCCACCAACTTTTCAAAAGCACGATCACGCAATACCTCGTTCATTTTCCCTCACTTGTGGACAAGTAATCGTCCGTACATCCGCGACAAGCCAAAGTTAAAATTAGTTAATCTACGAACGTACACAATTTCCGGTAATCACTTTCTGCTGTTTTCCCCGTATTGCTCGCTACGAAAATTCATTAACTTTCTAGCCTACTCTATCTATTGCAACTACCTGCGGGTACAAGTAAATGAGACTGTGCGGTTTAACGTGGTTTCTAATATTGCCACCTCTGAAATGTTGCTCCCTAATTAACTTTTTAGCAACGAAAATTTGAGCGTCGGTAGTCGGTACGGATACCAACATCCCACTCGAATTTAATTTTAACCATTTCACATGGGAAGCACTGATTTCTTCGAAGCTAACTCTTTCTTGTTTTTGTGTTGATCAACCGTCAGCCGTCATCATCATCGTTATCGACGTCATGTTGTCTTTTCTGTGACACTTAAGTGTTACGTGGGATCTGCCATTAGAAGATCAACTGAACTAACATGAGAGTGGGATGTTGATTGGCTATTTTTGGTTGATGCGGTACGGATACGTAAACCATGGGGTTTTGTGGGTTTTCCCCAGACACAGCTGTCATAAATGTGGATAAGACACATGTAACCCGTAAATGGTACATAGATTTTAATTACTATAAAAAGAAGATTTCATAGGGACCAGCCCAAATCTCGTTTCATGTCCTAAGTTACAACTTCAATTTCGGCACTTTTTATTCAAGACGCGATCAAGAAAGTGGAATAAGATGCTGGTGTATGCTAAATGACGTCAGATATTAAAAATCACAAAGTCTGATTGCGTGTGAAGATGACAGGTTTTTTGTTTTGTTTTAAAGGACGTTATAGATTTATGGCTCGTAAATCCTGACGATACTTTGGTACAATTTTACGGTTGACATCTTTAGAGAGCATTTCTGTCATAGAAGAAGGCTTATGAGTCACCGAAATTCTTTAATCATTCAGGTATAGCGAAAACAATTTTTTTTTGTTTTTCCATGTATGGGGTAGGAATTGAACCCAACCTTACGCCTTATAATCGACGTACTTAACCATTGCGCCCGGCTGACTGCCGATATCCTTTTGATAATCTCTGCAAATTCGCTTGTAAAATCGGAACCCTGTACTCTTAAAACTGGTACGAATTTTTTTGTCACAACGCTTACAGAATTAAGAGCCAATTACGATACAAAAACCGTTTAGATAGCTAAACACGCGTGTCTTTTGAAGTGGCTGAATAGATATTACCACCAAAAATAAGCATATCTACTAAGCCCTGTTTAGTTGCCGAGTGCGTTAAGATAAATATTTTGGGGAATATAGGTATATCGAAGTTGCTGCAACTCTATCAAGGGTAAGTCTGTCTTGTTCGAAAATTTTCCGCATTTACAATACAAGGTGGCTCAAAATTCATCATTCTATCAGAAGATTTTATAATTTTTGCAAATTGCGTCGTACGTCAATTATATTTGATACAAACAGACAAACAATGGAGCGCTATACTCCGCTGTCAAGTCATCCTCAATCTTAACAACAAAATTATCATGAGCGACGAGGCGCGTTTCCATTTAAGCGGTTACGTCAATACGAAAAATCTTCGTTTCTGGGGCACTGAAATTCTGCGTGTGATGCGCGGAGAGCCATAACATCCACTCAAAGCCACTGTGCGGTGAGGCGTTAACGCGGGAAGGGTGATTTGGTCGTTTTTTTTTTTGAAGCGATACGGTTACTGTTACTGGAGATCTCTACAGGGCCATGATGAACGACTTCTTACTGCCAGAATTGGATGAGCAGGGCTTGGAGAACATGTGGTTTCAACCGTACACACAACACGAGCGACAATGGATATTGTGAAGCAAGCGTTTTCGGGCCGCGTAAATTCCCGTTTCGGTGATTTGGCATGCCCAGCAACATCGCTCTATTTTACTATTACTGACTTCTTTCTTTGGGGCTACTGGAAGTCACGGGTTTATGCCAACATGCCTCAGACCATCGCAGCCCTTATTGGACAGGAATGCGAACAGTTATCACTCGAAATCTTGCGGAGAGTCATGGAAAAGCGATAAAACAGGCACAGATGTGTATCAACACTGGCGGCAGCCACTTGGCGGATATCATCTTTCCCACTTAATTTTGCGCCACCTTGTAGAATGTAAGGAATGGTTTTTCCTTAACATTCTACATTTTTACAGCTATTACAAGGTCCTAGCAGTCATCTCTTGGCTCAACAATAACGAGCATGCATTGAAGAAAATTTTTGTTTTCATATTTAGTACGGACTGTCAAAACCTCAGCTGTTTGATCCAATTCTGAACAAAAAACATCACTTGAGTTGGTTTAGATCATAAAATCTTTTATAGGACCCGCTATCATGGAACTTTTTTTGTTCGTGCTTGTCAACATTAAAGACAAAATTTTCCAAATTTGCACTGCTCCTCGCATGCTTATGATATTGAAATAATCGGGAGAAATAGGCGGACATTTGTCAGCTTATATGCGGGCAGAAGCCCCACAAAACGTACATATGTTGTCATCAAACAATAACAATGAATTCCGGCACCTTAACACAACAAAAGACAGCTACTTATAGGAGTAAAAGTCTTGACAATCGCTAGGAGACTTTCTTAGGAGAAGCTAAGTTTGGATTAACAGTTTCGTATTCATTCTGAAGGATGCTGCATGACATTATGTGTTGAAAAAAAATTTAGGAATACAGCTCTTGTTGACGAAACGCATACTTATTGGCTCTACAGGTCCGGAATGGAAACGGTTCTCGGCCAACAATCGTCTTCAGGCTGAGCTCCCCCTTCAATTGCGTGCTGGGCTGTCTGTCGGAAGACTTTTCGTACCCGAGAGTTGGCGTTCACCCGTTCAGCAGAACCCAGCCTTTTCAGTCGTTGAACTATCGGTTCAATTTTGGACCACTCTTACGGGCTTATGGTGTTCTGTGCCATATTGAATTCATATTCAATAAAGACTTTCATACAAGAACTCACCGAAATCATTTCAGTTGTGCTACTCTCCAGGAAATAAGTTTTATTCTGCAAAATATATATATTAGGTGAGCAACTAAGTTCTCACTGTTTGTCAATAGATGGCACAAGCGGTAAGTGCTGGTCGATTTTGACATATTCAAAACGTCATGAACCAAGCTTTGACATATGGTACACAAACCGTCTTGAACATTAGTGATTTTGTTTTGGCGTCATATATGTCTAATTTTGTGCCAAATAATCGGCATTTGCGGGAAGTGTTGATTCTTATTTCATTCGAAGAAAATGGCAGCCGAAGCGCATCAAGAGCTCCAAAAAGTTTACGGAGATGCTGTTCTAAGTGAAACAACGTGCCGTAATTGGTTCCGTCGCTTTAAAGAGGGTGATTTTGATGTTGACGACCGTCCGCGTGAAGGAAGGTCAAAATCCTTCAAAGACGCTGAATTTGAGGCATTGCTTAATGAGGATCCGTGCCAAACGCAAGAGAGAGAGTCGTTCTTCGCCTGTGAACAACTGCTCCAGCGACAGAAAAGGAAGGGGTTTCCTCATCGCACCGTGACGGGTGATGAAAAATGGATCCACTACAGCAATTCAAAGAGAAGAAAGTCATGGGGACTGCCCGGTCATGCCCGGTCGACTCGGCCGAATATTTACGCGGCGAAGGTTATGCTGAGTATTTGGTTGCACCATGTCGATGTTATTTATTATGAACTCTTGAAACCCAACAAAACCATCACTGGGGAACGGTATCGATTTCAATTGATGCGATTGAGCCGAAGACTGCGCAAAAAACGGCCACGAGCAGAGGCACGAAATAGTGATTCTACAGCCTGACAACGATTGGCCTCACGTTGCCAAACCCGTTAAAACCTACCTGAACACGCTCAAATGAAAAGCCCTACCCCTAACGACATATTCCTTAGATATTGGGCCAAACGATTTTTACTTGTTCCGTTCGATGGCACATGGTCTGGCTGATTTATATGAAGAAAAAAGATGAGCACTTACCGTAATGGTATTCAAGCTCTGCCAGAAAGATGGGAAGAAGTTGTAGCTTGCGATAGCCAGAACTTTGAATGATTCATTTGTAACCATTTTCTTTTACAATGAAGTTTAATTTTCATAAAAAAGAAAAAACAGCGAGAACTTGCGATGACTCGGAAGCATTTTGCGATTCCTTGTGTCCTGTTTTCTCCAGCAGTGTGTGGAACTGGTTTTTAAAGATATTCAGTTGTCATTCTCGTGTAAATAAGAGTTTGGAGCCGCGCTGAGATGCTAGGTTTTTCCAGCCACTGAACGCTTTTTGTATTTCAAATTTTGTCCTGTGACCGCTTTACTACATAGATTTAGTTCTTTTACTTTGCTATTCTAAAATAAACCTATTCTTGCATGGATGTCATCAAAGAGCACTATACTTATTGAATTGTTACTACGAGTAGATACTTTAATATATTTTTAGTTTGTACAAACTACAAATCGAGTAGTTGCTGTTGCTGGACATTTTGTAACGTTTCTAGATTGTGTCTTGCCCCTGGCTTAAGCAGCAACAGTACTCAACGATCTTAACATACACAAATCCCTTAGCCCAGATGGAGTATCTCCTCTTTTTCTGATATACCATCTGTTCTTCGAAGCTGGGACTAATAACGACCTTACATTACTGGGTAAGTCTTACCATCAATACCACATTTTAGGACTCTTTCTAAGTGGATGGATAGCTGCATTTGTCCAGTCCGTCCCTAAAAAAAGCAGTTTTCTACTTTCTTCCCCTATACTGGCATTGATTTACGTCCCTTTTTTCCATGGTCAGGAAACGCTGCTAAATTGTCAGCGCATAAAATATCTTAAAACACGAAAACGTCTCAATAACTTGCAAAATAGCTTTCGTAGAAAAAAGTCCACTAGTGATTTAATAGCATATCACGCTGAAAATTCGAAACACATGATATCTTACACCAATCTGGCGAAGACAAGATAGCTAATTGCACTTGATATTCACAGGTAGAGTTCTGCGTCAGGCTCTTTTGACAAAAATGCGTACACTTGGGATCAATGAATCCTTTTTTCAGTGGATTAGAAATAACCTTTCAGAGCGTTTTACTTGAAATAGTGGCTTTGGGTGCTTTCAAGTTTGAAATTTAAGCACTCTCTGTTTTTATATTCATTCCCTGATTCACAGCCGCCTATCAAAGGTTTTGGTTACATTTGATTCTGTACTTGTTGAATAAGATACAAAATGCCATAGGTGACGCTAATATTGTTTAGTCAATTGATACTCTACAGAAACGACATAATTTCCCTTAGCTTCCCGCTTCTTCTATCATCAGTCTTTATAATCTGCAAACATTCAAAACCAACGTACATCGGTCTTTCTCTTTTCTTTCCTCCCTCGTTATTCTACGTCCGTGCTGTGTACAATCATCTTGAGAGTACGCTTGCTCCTTTGGGTCAAGCAATTGAAGTAGAGAAAAAAAGCTTTTGTTTTTGATTATCAGGACTAGAAACAAAAATCCGTCCATCTTTCTCCATATCTCCATATTACAACCAGCAAGTTTGAGCGTGGCAAAATCGATTTCATCGTTATCTCTTAAAACCCCAAAATTAAAGTCATGCCGTGCTTAAAATTTAGCTTAGAATCTACCAAACAAAATATATTCCACGTGCCCTAATCTCTATCCCCACTTCCAACGACTTGATTCTTCCCCATTTATTCGGCACTTCCTCCTATTCACAAACCTCCAAACCTTACAACTCAACCCCAGCTATTTTTAGAATGAATATTTTCGAAAATATTTCCAATTTGACAGAATCGATCAGAGGGCACGTTCACATTTTTCATTCCAACAAAGCAACTCATTCGGTTTAGAGCTACGAGTATTTTTGGCTTTCTGTCCTCCAGATTCCATAGATGCCAGTCCATTCCTAGAATTTTGTAGATAGAATCTCCCCAGTATGCTCCAATTGATATGCTCCACTTCGACATGCATGGTCAATAGATCAAACGATTTCATGCATTGTCGCCTTAGTTTTCTATAAATGAATGGTTGTACGAGTTGTCGCTCGTGCATATGATATTCGTCTGTTTGTTCATGAGTACCCACTTTGACACGAGTCGCATAATTCACCAACTAAACACATGAGGTCGCAAGGGTGTGTAAGTGGTGATTAAGTGTGGGTTTTCCTTATAGTAATAAAGAACCATACCGCCGTACTGCCGGCCGACCGCGCTTCCTATCAGCTAAAACCTCATTTCCTTCTCAGATCGATGTGGATTCTGTATCTGACAGGCACAGAGTGTGTGGAGTGTGGAGGTTCAATCTTTGTCCATTGATATTCACACGAATTCTCGTAGTCGAATTTTTTGTGAATGAAAGAATTCCCCAAAAATAATATCTCAATATCAGGGGGGTGGGGGTACCAGTATCACATTAACCAGTACGTTGTGTTGTTGTTAGGCTGTAGCCTATAGTGCAAAGTCTATATTGTGTAGTCTCATCCAAGGTCAAATGGGTTAACCATTCACCCCTCGATATTCTCTCGAATATTTGCCGGTTTTTTGTCTGTCGGTCTGTGTGTTAAATACGACGTACCGCGCAGACGTCGAAATAGGAATTTTTATGAATGAAAGTCGCAGCGTAAAGCATGTGAGGGTTTTTTTTTTTAAATTTGTTGTACTATACACTCCACCACATTCTTATTGTTGTTGTCGTTGTTGGTGTTGTTGGGCATTTGAGTGTTGTTTTCCTGCTTTTGACCGGGTAAACGGGGTGATGGGTGATGGGCCGAGGAAAGCTACACTACGCTATTGTTGGATTGTTTTCCATTTGTTTTTGTTGAATAATTCTAGTGATTAGATATTGAACGAGCCAACACCGGAAAGTGGTCATCGTTCATGACATCACGAATCGGTGATTACTTTCAACAGCTAATTTTGATTAAATAAGAAGGTGCTGGTACTAAACTGGTGATCATAGTAGGTATTGCTGTTATTGTCGCCGTTGTTGTGCTGTGAATTTGAATAACGAGAATTGAGAGTTCGATTGACGATGATAACAGGAAATGGAGCTGAATTAAAAGTCGGAGATAGTGTTCCAGACTTTCATGCTAATCGGCGGTTAATTGAATTAATTTTCACCACACAGTTAACAAACAATCGACGGACACAAAAACAAAATTAGCATCATGTTGGTGACTGTCAATTTGATTTTTGTTTTTTCCACAAATTGTTTGCTATGTCTATGTTGAATGGAATGCGGAACTTAATAATTTGTTTTCAAAGTAAATAATCTTTTCTACTAAAGTGTTATTTTAGCACCAAGTCATGGTACTTTTATGTCGATTTGTTCATTAAGTCGACTCAGTTTTTGTTAGTTAGGACAAAAGTACACGCAATCCATCAACTCAGTAAAAGATTCTAGATGGTTGAAGACCTTTTCTTCATGTACACGATACCGAAGACGAGGGTATTGCTTCGTACCTCTGGGTAGGAATCAAAGATCAGACCAAAAACCGTTTGAATAATTTTTTGTACACAACGGCCTGCATTACCCATAGCTAACTTTCGTGCTTCTGCGCCTAGAGCAGGACTGGGATAACAAGTGTCTGATTAGAGTCTGGGATCGGTATCCGGTAGAGTTATCGTTATCTACATTAACATCCAGGCCGCTCTTAAGGCAATGGAATTGACAAACATTAATTGTGATACAGTCATTGGATGTCGCACAATGCTCAAATCATTATGCATTCAGAACCGGGTGAGACTGTGCTGGGTGCCAGGACACTGCGCTATAGAGGGAAATACACAAGCGGATAAGCTTGGAAGTGAGGTTGCCAACAGCAAACCACCCCTCTGCATAGTAAGGGGCACTATCAAGGACCATAAAGACTGCTAACCTTAGGCGGTCGAATCTTGAAGGACATAGGGTATCCGAGGCTCTATGGCCACTTGTTCTCGGTCAAAGATCTACGGAGTTAATAAAATTAAACAGGGATGGGCTTAGGATAATAATAGGAATCCTGATAGAACACTACTGTCTCCTGGTGAAACACGCAAAGAGACTCAAATTATTAGACGCGGACATTTGTAGTTTCTGCGGCGATTTGCAAGCGGTTGAAGATAAATTCGACTGGTTCCACGCTGATCACGATGGCCCGGTTTTTGCTACAATATTGCTTGTATTTGTTTAGGTATCCTTGAGTCTGTCCCTTCTCGTTTTCCTACTATCTTTTCTCACAAATTTCATTTCATGTTAATAAATAATAGGGGACTAAAACTGTCGCCCTTCCTAAGTCCTTTGTAAAACTTATAGGGTCTTGATGGTGGTAGCTGGGTCTTCATAAGTGCTCGATTAATCTTCCTGGAGCATTTTTTGTCCGTTTGCCCAAATCTGTTGCCTTGGTTCTTGATCAAATGGGACTTTCAGGTCCATGGAACTCTTAAGGTGTATAAATGGTCTTGGGTTTGCCTTCCTGGCCTAAGTCCACTTGCTCCTCTTCTAGGCTGTGGTTTATCGATTTCGTAAGTCGTTTCTCGAGGGTTTTTGTCCATCCGTTCAAAATGGGCTTCATCGAAACAGATCAAATTCGATGACAGATTGTCTTGCCGATCCAACATCCAGTTAACAAATCGGCGAAGTCATACATGGTCCAAAGGCTTTAATAGTCATGTAATTTAGATCAGATATAGGCATGTAAATTAACTTTTAAAATTCGCCGTAAAGTGCTATAAGTGAGGCCCAATTGTTGACCTCAACGACGACGTGCCTGACTGGTTTTAAAAGCTTTCGCTCACGTTGATGATTTTTTGGTGTGTACGTGCTGGCCGAGCATGCTGATATGGAGTAGGAGAGGATACTGAACCAGTTTCTTCAAAATGCTCCACCATTGCACGAATTCCTGACTAACTAGAGCGATTATGTGGACCGAAAAATTCACGAATATTAGGAAAAGTTATTTTTACATTTTATTTTCGTAATAAGATTGAATAACAAAAATGCGTAGTTGCGTTTAAAAAGACTCCATGACTATAATTGCCGAAGATTGTATGACATCTGTCGAAAAGATCTACCACCATTGATTTCAGTAAATGACAGTAATTGACAGCCTGCATCTACAGGATTTGTTGGCTCACCCTTAAGAAATCTGTAGTGGGTGTTAGTGTGTAGTGATGTAGGGTGCTATTTTTGAATCGGGCTAAAGCTAATTTTCTTTTTTATTTTGATACGGCTTTTCGTGATTCTTTATGAAACTCACTTTAGGCAATCAATCGGTCTATATTCCTCAATCAGCTTCCCACTTGAGGCACAACTTTCCTCGCATATCTTCCACGTTACTCGCACCCTTTAATCACTTTAATTACCAATTAGTTTGACTCCAATAACGGTACAAATTTGTTTCAATTTCAATCTATTTACGATTTTTTTACTTTTTTCTTTCAATTTCAACTCTATTCTCAGTTCATGTCGAGGGTTGATGCCGAAGCCTGTACAATTCAATTGCTTCTTGAAAAAAAAAAAAAATAAAAAAAATCCAATTAACGGTTATTGAACCCATCCGTCGCCTTCTGTAGAGAAGGACCGCCAACGCGCGCCACATGCTTCCAATGAAGTTGCTATGTACTGTGTAGAGATATTCCTTCTCGACTGGTTGGTGGCATCATCATCAATGGCATTTGCCGCCGTCATTGATAAATGCCGCCACGAAGCCGGAAAAAAAATTAAAAAAAAAAATAGTACAAACTCCGAGACACAAGATATACTCGTACAAGCAAGCCAAAGGAGAAGGAGACACAAATTCAACAAAAAAAAAACAAGAAGAAGAAGAAAGGAGACTCCCAAGAATACAAGAATACAATTTCCGCCTCCGGAAAGGAATAAATAAAACATTAAACCAATCAATTTGACGATAAATTAATCCAAAGTGACAGCGGTGCTGCAGCACACAGAGACCTTTGGTAAGATTAGTAGCTACCCATTGCCCGTCATTGCACTACAGATACAGATACAAAGATATTGAGACGAGTTAGGTCGCGCCAAAGGGTTATCACACACTTTAGAAGGTCAATGCTGGTTCCTTGTCAACCTATTTCTTATTTAGTTCTCCGACTATAAGTAACCCTTCTTCCGTAACATATCAACGGTACTCATGCAGGCAAACGGATTTCATTCATAAAATGAAAACCATAGCGCGGAACCTGCTTGATAAGTGTGCCCTTGAATTTGGAATGTCAAAAACGAGGGCTCATTCATTGAGAGATTTTCATTCAAAGATTCCCATGATGGAAAGATCCCTTCATTCAGATGTACCCCCATTCAGTCAAACTTGCGTCAGTCAAGTGGAGTTTCCCACGAAATTTTCTCAATGGACAAGAGGTATGGTATTCGTAATTGGCTATGCATCCTCCTGCACCTTTATGAATGGCGATAGTGGTGGTGCTGGTGAATGATTCCCAAGTCATGACCAGCATACCGAAGTTGTCTTCGCCATGGTTGCGTTGCGCTTTTAAGCACTTTTCGGGGGCAAAAAGATTCACGACAAACTGTCTTGCTGCATGGCTGCATCGAAATGGAATTATTGTTCCATTTGGTTTATCTTCATGCTGACGTTGCGTTGAGCTGGTCTGCGATTTAAAGACAAATTGGGCAAATGAAAAGTGATTTGCTCCCTCTCGGCATGGCCAAGAGACTCCATGGAAATCTTGGTTAAATTTGATTGCATGCTTTGGTTATGATTTTCATGGTTTGCGCACATGGATGCGTGGGAAGATGTTACCTGCACTATGTCACGGATCGATTGGTGTAGTATCTGCATGGGAACATGCCACATCAAATCTTGGGAAATGTTGTAATCATTTTTCATTCAAAATTTGTGAGTTGAGTGAACGTGGCTACTTTTTAGTAGAATAGCGTAGTGTAGTCTTTAAAAAAATGATCGTTACGTATATATGTAGGACCCGGGACCTAAGCCAAGGAGATCATGGCTAGATCTCGTAGCTAGAGGATTTCTCTGAATGAAAATGCTTTTTCGATCGTTCGAGCTGAAAACCCTGTGAAATTAGCGAGGGACTGTCTAAGGCCTTCACTGAAGGCTATTTCCGTAATCAGCTCAATAATTTCTGGTGCGACGAGCTATACTTCCTTCATCTTTATGTGGTGAAGGGACTTTAGATCACTTGCGAGATTTAAGCTTTTTTTTGGTCGTTTATCCTTCTTCAGATGTCCTTGGAAAGGAAATTGATCGCCAGTTCTTATAGCGATCTAAGTTGAAAAGTTTTTAGAGCATTGTCTTGGATGGTTGTGGATTGTAAACTGTTGGCTCTTTTTCTGTTCTGACGTTTTATTTTGCTCTACAACTTCTGGAAAGGCATTGAAGGTAATATCTTTTGTTGCTTTCTGAAAAGTGCCAATTTCTAGGTGGAGTTTTTCAGAGTCAGAGGACAGTTTATACTTAGTCAAATCATAAATACTATTGCACAGAAAAATCAGCGCCAAATGAAAACGAATTAATATTTAAAAAATTTTTTTGTTTATTTTTATTGGGTTATTCAATGGCTACAAATCTTAGAACAACTTATTCGAAATGACTTCCATTTGCCTTTCAGCACGACTTAAGACAATGTGGCCACTCATCGATTGCGAGACACACTTCATGCATGGGGAAATTGTCCACTGCACTGACTAGGACTCCCTTCAACGAGTCAATATTTGAGTGTCGAGTAGAGCAAGCTATGCCCTCTAAACGTTGTATTTGAGCCACAGTTGAGTCGTTTTTGCTTTGTGAGCTGAAGCAGAGTCTTGCTGGAAAGCCCATGGCTTGTTGTTGAATATTGATTGGTTGAGAGACTTCACAATGGGTTCCAAGACGGTCGATTGATATACTTTGGCCGATGTTTTCACTCCTTTCTCGTAAAAATGGAGCTTGGTAACGCCATCGTAGCACACTCCCCACCATACCATTACAGACGCGGGATGGTGGCTTCTTTGAACCCTTGGGATGAATTGGGATGCTTCTCTGGATGACCGAGCATACACACGATCGTTCTGCTTATTGAACGATTCTTCTACGGTGAAGATTTTCTCGTCAGTAAACAGAATTTGTTTGTGAGCGTTCTTCGCGTACCGGCTGAGTAACGCTTTCGATCTTCGCTTGTACGCGCTGAGTCCTAAATCTTCTTTGATAATGCGAGACATGGATTTTTGTAAAATTTACTTTTCCCGCGACAAGATTTTCTGTTTTCGCAGCGGTTTTCGGTTCGGCTTTGAACCGGAGTTCTCACATTGCGCGGACGGCCGTATCTTTGACGGTCTCGTACTCCACCAGTATCCTCAAATAACTTCACAACAGCACCATACACAAAATTGCGAGTGATTCCAAGCGGTCGCAACGTCCTAAAAATATCGCCTTTTTCCATGTTGCATTTAAGTAGGCCAACTACAAAAATACAATTTTCGATGTCGCCCGATTCCATGATTGTAAGCAATTAATGTCAAAAACTATTTACGTCACAATGAAGCATAAATATCAACTGTCAAATCGCAATCAATACGAAATGGATGCGCCAAGTGTTGCATTCGTAATGAGTAGGTTCAGTTGTGTACCAGTATTTATGACTTGACTAGGTAGAAAACAAACTAGAAGTATTGTAAATTCGATGCAAAGATATTTTTCCTGAAAGGCGACTACCCGAGAGATTGGAAGCAATCTCACTGTTGACTAACTGGGTCGAACGTCTAATACAGCCATGTTTCAAGCATGCGGATATCTCTATACATATCACGGTTTAGAGGACCCTTCTCTTTAACTGCTTTGGTACATGTATCTGCCTGCATTCCTCATTAATTTGGGTGACAGTTTGGTGATCGGGTAATTTTGTGAATATTGAGGTATGGAAACCGTGTGTTAGCCATAGTGATATTCCGCCACCGCGGCTCCTTAGATTTTGCGTGCTTGAGTAAAAAATCTTACACCCAGACCTTATGCTGGGTATTGACCAGCTTTTACAATTATAAATGATTTCTAGTTCTGTAACCTTAAGGTGACGTTGTTTATGTGCCACAAGGTTGTATGTAACCGCTCCTACTTTTTTTTATAACTGTCACATTTCTACAAAGTGTCTACACTTTGCTTTTCATGCAAAATTTGTGGACTTGATGCCTTGAGGCCTGCGTGAAAACTAGAAAGAGTTGGGAGTCACGTTTTGCGATTATTAAAGAGCGTATTTAATTTATACATAGAATACCATAAGGATGCATGCTTTGACCACTACTTTTTGCAGACGAAATAGTGCAAGTCTCGAAGCAATAATTTCTATTATAGCATTGATGATTTGCATAAAAATGTGTGAATTAAGGCGCACTGTACAGGCCACAGGCTCTGTGTGGGTGACAACAATTCCATACGAGCCACATCGAAATTTCAATTCCAAAACAACAAATAAACAATGATCATCATCAAATTCTTTGACAATTACGCCATCAGACTTCATCTCATCGATCCCAGTGTCAACGAAATTATTCCTTCTATCCACATCACCAGAGCTTAAAGATTCGAAACGCATAAATTACAAAAAAAAAGTGTCTGCCCATTCTGAGTTTTCTGCGTTTCAACAGAGATCAGTGCCACCCTATCTAAGCTCTGCATCTGTCCCAATTCTTTCGTTGATGAAAGATAATTTTTTTTTTTCACTATTCTCAAAGAAGGGTGAGGTGAATAAATTTGACAAACGGAAGCAGCTTAAGTACACACCATGTCTTTGGACATAGACTTTTAGTCTGTTTATGACGATAAAGCCGTCGTCCTCGTTATGTTAGGAAGGAAGTGCGCAGTTGGTTATTGAAATCAGCCCAAAAACAGTATTCTTCTTCGCCTTTGACGGGAGGGAAACAAAGCACCATTCAATTCATAATGCGCATTACTTCAATGATACTCTGTTTTAATTGAAGGTATGAACCTCCTCCAGGTACTTTATAGTATTACACTACAACTACTTCAAAGTACGGATACTCGTGCACTTAACCCCATACCAAGCTCCATCCATTCTAGCCGAGCATTTTTCTTACACAACATGAGTATCTCTCCCACCACATGGCTTGGAATTTTTATGAATGAATTCCAGCCACGACGATGATGATGACGACGACAACGTCGACGACAATGCCTTCACAACGATGGAGACGTCCAGAGACGATGAGGTACTCGTGCTCGTATTTGTATTCGTACTCGTACTTGTATCTGACAATTTCGCTGAATGGCTGAGAAGAAACTGTACAGTGCAAAGTGAAATGAGTTCAAGCGATTCTGCTTTCGGCCGCGTTTATGGCTTCGTGTTTCTTCATTTTTATTTCTTTACTTCACTTTGTTGCTGTATTTTTTTATTTTTTTTTTTATCTTCTCTTCGTTTCCTCTATTTTCGTGTGCTCTTCGTTGCTTTCGCCACACGAAATTTTATGAATGGAAAATGGGTTTCCTTGTTTCACAATGAAATTTTGACGCTGCGCGCTGGTATAGCATGTGTTTGTTGTTGTTGTCTGCAGCTCTGGGAATTGGGTTGATTGTGAATGAAATGACGGTATTCCCACGGCCGGCAGCGGTGCGCTGTTATGCGCCCCGGCCCGGAAGGAAGCACATAAATGATGAATTTCTCAATCGACTTTTGATTACAAATCCAATATCCGATTACGGAATCGGAAGATCTATGAGTACGAGTAGCTACAACTGTGATTTTAACCAGATCGCAAGTAGATAGATGACTTTCAAGGTTGAGATGTAACACAATCACGAACTTCGCGTCGTCGTTGATGTTGTGCTTGTGTTTGCTTATGGTCAAAGTATCGGCGTCGTAAAGTAAAGGAAATGACTTTGATGGGAAAAGCTCTGATTTATGAAATGGAGATAATGTACACGTATGTTGTCTTTGGATATCTGTCGTATCTACTTTAAGATCTTAACCACTCCGGATTAAGTGCCATGTCATCTGGAAAACACAAAGTTCATATGGTCAAACAAGATAAAAAATTTGTACTTAAGTTGAGCATGGTCGTCTTAGAAATTCCAGGAGTTGGTCTAACTTTGTGGTTTTGCGAGTTCTCCTGTTGCTTTTTTTGATTTTCAATAAAACCGCATTCTATCTTGTCTCGGTTAAAGGTTGGTCATACGAGAATCTAAAACAGTAAACAGCAGATAGCCCTGCAATGCCACGGAAGATTCTCGCTGAATCATAAAAATTAAAAGTTATGTCGTCTTGTGAGCCTTCGTCTTTACACTCTTTGCTTATCGTGTATAAGGCGCACCTTCATGGCATGTAACTTAGGAGATTATTTATTGGCTGTCAGTAGTCCGATAAAAATTTTTATCGTTAAGAGAGGCTATATTAAGAAGTATTGAGCTCTGGCTTTAATGTAATTGTTTGGATGTTTGTCTGGTAGGCTTTTCCTGTTCCACATGCAGTCTGATGACAGAGAGGAGGCTTGATACTTTATTCTTAGTCAGTCAAGAAATCAAGCAGAAATTGACGTTTTTCTAAGCGTAAGGCGCCTTAACTTCTTCTTCACAATATTGCTAGTTTGACCTCTTTTGCATCTCGAAACATCTCGATGTTGAAACACCTTCGATGCAGGCTATGGGAAAAGACCCTAGCCCTGGTAGCTACCTCCATATATGGCCCATTCTTGAAGGTGAATATCCTGTTCACTACCAATTCCTTTCGGGTTCAAGTATTTGCTTGAAAAAATGCAGAGGACCTGTGTTTCCGATTTTTGTTTCCATCGTACATTTAAAAAGATTGAAGCGTGACCCCCCGAGTTAAGTTGGAGTTGAAATTTTATCTGTTCCTTATCGCAAAGTAGCATGATGATAACGACACTTAATCACAGTTTGCTATGTCTTTTAAAGCATAATTGATATGACACCGTCAAATCCAGGGACTTTCGAAGCTCAGTCAAATATATTTTCTAATATCTCATCCTGTAATTTGTATTAGTTTAGGCGAAAGCTATTTATAACTTGTGCATCCAGGGTAGTAAGACTTTCATAGTTTCAGAACCACTAGTGGTTGTTCCATTAATGTGAGGAATTACTGCTCGAAACCCGCGGCTATGTTCTTCGACTAGCATGTAAGAGGGTCTGGGTTTGATATGCACGCCATACAGTCCGTTTGATAAGATCGTATACGGCAAAACTCGTTTATGAAAAACTGATTTGGAAGTAGCATTTGCATTAGCAGATAAAAAAATACTTCTGCTAAGATGCTTTGAATAAAAAAATTTAAAGAGTGTTCAATTTTTGTCAGAGACAGAAGTATTTTAAAATGAGTGTCGCGTTTGCATCACGTTATGAAGCAGTATTCTTGTGCACGCATCCAAAAGGACCGATACAGAGCAGCTGCTAAATACATGAAAAAGTCTAAAGCATTTGTTAGCAAGTGGGTGCACCGTTATTCCCAGGTTAAAAATGTGGATGATTTGCCGGATCGTGGGTCTACGCCAAAAACAACAAAAAAGCTGGACAAAATGATTCTACACGTGTTTGAAAAAAATCCTCTTCTATCGTTACGTGGAGGACAAGGGATTTTACGTAAAAGGGGTCTAAATGTGTGTTGTGATACGATACGAAGACGTTTACTAGTCAATAATGTGAAATTTCGAAGCACAATAAAGAAACCACTACTGTCAAAAAAACACGTATAAAAACGACTCAGTTGGACCAAGGAGAATTTGGACAGAGATTGGAACAACGTTATTTTTTCGGATGAAGCTTCTTTTTGGGCATGGTCTCCTATCACTCATACCTGGTGTACACAATCCAATAAATTAATCCAGCGGACCGACAAACACCCGGCAAAGGTGCACGTTTGGGGATGCTTCTCAAAACAAGTATTTGGCAATTTGTTCATGTTTACAAATAACTTAAACGCACCCAACATGGCCAAAATTTATAAGAAGGCTTTATTACCATCTGCCCAAAGGTGGTTTAAAAGAAGGAATGAGAACTGGTTACTGCAAGAAGATAATGACCCGAAACATCGCAGTCGTTTGTGCAGTGCGTGGAAACAAGAAAATGATGTCGATGTTTTAGATTGGCCACCACAGTCGCCGGATGCAAATCCCATTGAAAATGTTTGGGCATTCATGAAGCTAAAGCTCCAAAGAAAAAAGATCTCGACGGTCAAACAATTATCACGAAAAATACGAGTTTTATGGCGATCTTTGTCTCAAGATTATGCTATAAGATTAGTAGAAAGCATGCCTCGAAGTCTCCAAGCAATTATTAATAATGGAGGAGAGTGGACAATATATTAATTGAAAAGCATTCAAGTAAATAAACAAAATAAACCAGTACAACTGATTTTTTTTTTATTATTATAAGTTCTTCTTTAATTTTTGTCGTGTACGATGTTATCAAACAGACTGTATGGATAAGAAAATGACTATGAAAATTTGATGGAAAGATCTTCCTAAAACCTCGTTTAGGGCCTTGAATTTTGGCGAAGATTTTTGGAATACGATTGATACCACGATTGACCACCCATGCTTCTTAAAAAACTAACGACTTTTAGTAATGCAAGTGGACCGAACTGTCGCAGAGACTCTAGACTGCTCTTGAGCTAATCAAACCGTAATCCTTAGACTAGCAGTGGCTATTTGGATGCGGATTTGTTATTACAGGCAGACTAAGTTAGAATATTTTAAGAAAGATCATGTGAAATTCCGCATCACATCCAAATTTGCCAAAATCAGTTTTAATGCGCGTACGCCCCAACGAAGGAGAAAGGCCATTCCACCAATAATTGTTTTTGTGAGCACCTCGAAAATACATTTATTCCATGACCTAAACATGAAATTTGAATCGTCTAGGTGGTTCACGTATTTCAACATTGACATGGCGGTCTCCTGATCCAGAATCATCACAACGTTGCAAGGTGATCCTTGAGTATTGCGAAAATCCGAGAAACTAAAATTGACTTTTTTCGGTCAGCGTGCCGAAGACGACGCTCTAGATTGCCCCAAACTATTGAGGCGGCACTCTTCTCACCATCGCCAATAAGATCATGTCTGCTGTACATCGTATGAGTAATTGCTGAGTGATTGGGAGTTGCATACTATTAGCATAAACTGTGCTTACTTTAATTTGCACTGGGCGTAACGATTTAGGAAATTCTGTTTCTTTTTCTTAGATGTAAGGTCAGGCCACGCTGAGAACTTATTCGAATTTGAGGCCGTCTGCAAGTAAGTCTACTACCCTACTCGTTTAATGGAATTTTATTTAACAACAATATCCGCCTGTAGTGCAAATGTTGTTCACATTCCAAGATAAAAAAAGAAAGAGAAACATCGTCGCTTATCTACCTCTCGCAGTATCTAGACCGGGAATCGTCTGGTTTTGCCATTGCCAAGGTCGTAGAACGATCTAATTTCGCTCTAAATGTCAATGTCAACGACGCAAAAACAAAAACAACCACCGGAAACCAATGTTATGCTATCACCTGATAAAAACAAAAAAACAAAAAATTAAAAAAAAAAAAAAAAATTTTAAAAATAGTTTTCACTGTCGTGTGCCACAAAAACATGTCAAGACTTCACCATTCATCACTTCTTGTCAGGCAACACCTTTTATGTACCGTGCACATCCGGTGAATGTTTAAGCAACTCTCCTTTTGGTGGGCGTTTTCTGGAGTAGCTTGACTCCTAATCCGCCCACATTCTTGATCTTGCACCTATTACCGATTTACTAATCCAAACGTACATAAATACATTCTCCTCTGAAGGATGTTTGGTGCTTATGTGTTGCGCCTCCATGCTTCCATACTTTGGTTCATCGCCATATGTTCAAGCCGAAACCACTTGGTGCGCTAAACAAGAAAACAAAAATTTAAAGGTGGGCAGTGAAGCACCACTCTTCAGTCATTTGGTGGTGATGGTGGTGATGGTGGTGGTATCCGTACCAATTGAGAGATTTTAACTTCGCCAAAATGTGTGTCTTAAATGTGAGGAGAGGAATTTTCTGCGTGGGCATGTTCATTCATCCACTTCCGCCGCCGAACGATGCTGGAATTTTGAAATTTTTTGTTGTGTTTGTTCGCGCACGCTTGTTCTAAAAAAAAATACAAAAATGAGAACCAGCCGGGCGAACCCAACACCGGTCGGTTGGTTTAATGCAAATTCATTCAACTCACCGGATCCATTTGTCTGTTGAAATATTGCAGCTACATAAATTGGAAGCGGGACAAATGTGGGAATACAATGAGAAATTCCGCTTGCAATTGGTAATGTGTTGGGATCGCGTTTTACTTACATTTGTCGCGTTTGACTTTAGTTAATTGGAAAAAAAATATTTGTTTGTTATTCTGCAGTATTTCCAGTTGAATAGTGGGCAACTGTGTCAGAAATGGCTCTGGAATTTTTTTACCAACGTCTAAATCTATTTCAAGCTTGGCAGTTATACAGTTTCTGCAGATAGGTGGAGTCTGGAGGAGAGTTAATCTTGTCACGTTCGATTACTTTTTTGGGCGGCTGGTGTCAAGATGGCAATTGGGGTAGACAGAGATCGGCATCAACCTGGCATTGTTAGTTTTGTAACTATGACTTCCCTTGTCGAATTGGACACTCGAAGAAAATAGTGAAAAGGGGGAGTATGAAATGCAGATAAATTAACGTAACTAAGACAGTCGTAGGTCAAGACTCAACTGAAATAGAGCAGCATAAGGAATGATTCCTTGAGGAATCCTTAGATCTTTCACAAGGAAATATTCTGCTCCTTCGCCAAAAGCATCAAAATATTCTGACATAGCCTCTAGGCTAATGGTTCTCCACGGAATAGCCTATCCGACCACTTAATATTGAGGGATAACCCTGAACTTGGATAGACACAGATTCACTGTTGCAAAGGAAAATAGAACAACTATCGGACCTGCATATGGATTATTGGAGGTCTACACCCTAGAAAGAAAAATAATAAAAATATCGCCGCTATGCAGGAAGTTCAGTTGTATAGGTCGTTTTGAATACGATATGGGGCATATCGCTTCTTGAGATGTTTTTAACAAATCGAAACTTATCATTTCAGGTCACTCTTTCGAATATTTCAGACTCCAATAATGCGCTGAATATTAGCCTCCAATGATTGATTTATGTGGGGCTTATTAGCACTTATATAGCCCTACAATGAGTAATCGAGTGGGTTCAAATTTTGTGTTTTCTTTTGCAGACTTTGTTAGACTTTCCAATAGCAAAAGCTAGCACACAGTTGCTACAGCACAACATCACAAAAGTACGTGGTGCTCGCGTGAGAATCGTCCCGATAGTCAAATTGATCGTCAATAAAAATGCTCTGGCATTACATATAAATGCCCAAAAATTCTGAAGGGCCATCGTAGACTCGGATCACTATCTGGTTGCATTCACAGATTCAACAACCACAGTATTCTCGTAAAATTGGGAGAAGATTCGGCGTTGAATGGCTGGATTCAAAACGGTATAATCTCTAGTCCTATATCAAATGTTGAAACCAGTGGAATTGATTTCAAGAAGGCTTGAGGAATCCGGAAACTGATGTTAAAAAAAAAAACAAAATGAAACACTGTCGCGCTGACAGCCCGGTATGTGTCATGGCCTAGCTTCCTGACACTCATTTGCGCTGTTCATGTTGTCATTTTTGTCACATCTGAGCGGGCGTAGGCCCCACCGAATCCAAACGGCACTCCTTAGAAGATTTTTCATATGCAATTTTACTTTCGGGAGTTTGCCATTGCCCGCCGAAAGGGTGATGACCATTCGAAAAATTATTAGTGATGCCGGGAATCGAACTACGGACCCTCTGCGTGATATTCCAATGAGCTAACCATCGCGCCATCGCCACCACCACCGGACACTGATGTGCAGGGATTAATTCTAAATACAGCTGTGTTCAAAATAATAGTAGTGCACTTTTAATTTTCATATCCCAAGCAATTCCAAGACCATTTTGTTATGTTTCCCTGAATGCAGCCTGCATGTGTATAACGGTAATTGACAAAATAAATACTGATCATATTTTCCACTGCATGTCGGTTGTATAGGTAGTATCAATCAATCGTTAAAGGTCTAGCGAAGTGCTTGTACAGCTGTTCAAAAAATAGTAGTGTTCTAATTAACTGACTTAAAAATTGCTTACAAATTCAAATTAAAGGTAGAAACATAAAAGTACGAACAAATAATTAATTTTTAATTAAGGTTATAGTAAAATCTTTAAATTTTCATTAAAAAGTGGGCATTAATTAAGATAAGATTAATTTTAAAATTAAGAGCGGATGGAAAAACGTATAAACAAATTCAAGAAATCATAGGATGCACAGCCCCAATGATTGCTAACTCAATAAAGCACCATCCTTACCACGAAAGTCGTGGACGAAAAAAAAAAAACATCAGAATCGGAAGACAGGCGAATTGTAAGATAAAGCAGACGCACCCCTCTTCACTATATACGCTATACGCTCGGAGTCCGCGCAAGGTACCATTACTCTCAAAAAAGCACATAGCAGCTCGGTTAGCTTTTGCCAAAGAACATGTCACCTGGCCTGTGGAAAAATGGCCCAGTATATTATGGACTGATGGGAGCAAAATTGTTCTTTTTGGAGGATGTGACTCCCGCCAGTATGTTCGCCGTCCTCAAAACACGGAATATCGCCCTCAAATCACTGTAAATACCATACAACACGGCGGTTCAAAAGCAATTGTTTTTTTTTTTATAATTTACGCGCGCCTCAAGGGGTTCTTATGATACCGTTTTACTGTCGCCAGGGTGCGGGCGGAAAGGTAGAAGGAGGAGAAAGGAAAGTTGTTGTGATGTAGTGGTTTGAAACTCAGGTGTGTTTGGTTTCGATATTGACTTTTCCAGGGGTGGGAGTCCGAATAGGACGGAGAGTTTTTTTTCACTCGGAATGATTCAGGTTGTGAATTTGAACAGTTGTTTTGTGCTTGAAACTCTACAACAGCCAAATCTACATGTCAGTGTTATGCCTTCACACGCAGATTTTTCTGACTAAGTTCCATAGTATACAATGAAAAACTTTGACCGTCCGAGTGAGAAGCGATGGCTAGTACCACTACACCACGGCCACCCACCAAGGCCCTTGGGCCTACCAAGGTGTTGGGCCCATCCATCTTATTTCTGGGATAATGGACCAGACTGTATATGTTGATATTCTTGCAAAGATAATGTTGCCTTATGCAGAATATTAAATGCCATTTATTTGGGTCTTTCAGCAAGATAATGAGCCGAAACATACCAGCACAAAAGCCAACGAATGAATGGTTTCGGGTCAATGGGGTTATTGTTATGATGTGGCCCGCACAGTCATCAGACCTTAACCGCACAGAAAACTTGTGGTGTGACTTAAAGAAAGCAGTGGCGAACGCCAAGCCAACTAATAACAGAGAACTTTGGCAAGTAGTGCAAAGCGCGTGGCAGAATATAACCACCAAGAGATGCAACGATTTGATGGACTCCATGCCACGTCGGTGCAAATCAGTGCTAGAGAATAAGGGGTTTACAACTAAGTATTAAGGTAATCTCTTGTCTGAGACCTCTTTTTTTTTTAATGTCTAATAAATTGTATTATTATTTTGAACAGGGAAATTTTGTTTGTAGTTTTTTTTTTGCTTTATATTTTCAATTAAGAATGCATTATTTTGATAAAGTTGTTGTCATTCGACAAAGCTTGAAAAACCAGTATGGCTAGGCGCGCTACTATTTTTTTGAACACAACTGTATTACAGGGCCGGATCGGTAAAACGAAAACTACATATATGATGAAGAAGTTGAGGGTCGTGAGAGGTAGTCATCTCGAATGTCGTTCGGTTCGGGCAACAGACCTTCAATTTTGGAAATCTGTAGTGTGGGATGTTGCCAGTAACAAGTTGATAAAGGTATTACTGGCAGAATCGGACAGTTTTTTCAACAAAAGTAACCTAATCTACAGCTTCGGAATATGGTTTTGGTATTAAGAGAATAAATCCCGACTTCTTACTCAAGAGGTGTTGATTTAAGCGTTAAAAATTTCTTTAGACAATCGTTTAACAAAGTCAAGATCAGAGTTAGCTTTGCAAATTATGGAATCAGTATGGTTTCGGATATGAGTTCATATTTTTGGTAATACCCAAGTCCCGCGCTTAGGTGATTGAAGCTAACGGGTAAAGAAAAAGTCATAAAAGCATTGGGAGAGTTTATAAATAATATTTGACTTATGAACGCATGTGTGCTTGTTGGCCCTCTCTTGTCGAATTCTGTTCGCGAAATTTTTCACACACTTTTTAGCAACCCTTCTCTTAACATTGCACCTTTGTCCCTTTCTGAAGTGCAGTTCCCTTGAATCCTTCAATCCACCTATCGACTACTGGTCGGGAAACATAAACAGAAACATCTGGACATTAATCTTCATCCCCATTCTTATCAATACAATTGTGGCAATAACCCTTCTCAATGAATATTTTCCATTCATCCCTTAACACTGGCATAGCACAAGGCAACATCTGCCTTTTACGATGTTGTTACAACTGCGCAACATTTCATTCACAAAGATCAGACCAGTTCTTCGTCTCTTGGTCTCCTTTTCTCACTCTTTAGATTCATTGTCGTTTGGTTTTTGTTACTAATCTACATCGTCATCAATAGATATTTCCACATCGTAACAGCTGAGTCCACATGGAAGCACCTTTTGTTCAACCATCACTGTGCGCATACACTAGGGTTGTAAGCTGTTCTCTGTTGTTTTTCGCGCCAAATTGACTCTTTTTTATGAATGAAATGGAAGATTCCATTCATCTCAGAGCCACCTCAAGAAAACACAGCAACGTGGATTATAAAAAAATAAAAAATAAAAAAATCGTCTCTTTATGCGCAGCCTGAAAATTCCCGCGCTCAATGTCTCACATGAAGCATGTAGCGTAACCGAATTAAGGTCCCTGTTAGTGGACCCCACGATAACAACGATGACGGCGGCGTTCAATTATTTTTTCACGGCAATGAGCCTCGCCAATTCGTCTTCAATGGAATCCGTTTCATCATCAGCAGGGCCACGAACTGCTTGGCTACTCTCTCTCATTCACCGAATCGAAACGAGATTGGGGTTGTGGGGAAAAGTTCGCTTTTCCGGGTTAGAAAATTGCTTGGCGCTTGTAACTTCACTATGGAGTGCTGTGTAGGGCTGAGAAATATCTACCTCTTGAAGGAGGTCGATGCGCCATTTAATGGTCTATTCGTATCGTATCGCTACCACGAGCATATGGAAGTCACCTCTTCTTTAGTGCACATTGTTCGAGTCATGCTTGAGGAGATTCCCATTCATTGTTTCGCACCGTAGAAGACACATCGCTGGAGATGATCTATGAGTACGAGCACGAGTACGAGGATGGGTATGACGATGACTATGAGTACGAATCCATGTGCCTCGAAGAAGAACAAGAAGAAGAAGAAATGTTTCCGCACCATATTCGGTTGATGAATGTAAATTCCAATTCATTGATAATGTACGAGCACTACTTCTATGTGACCGGCTGCTCGCGGTGTGGGAAATTTTCTCGACCTATTGGCATTCTTCCGGGGATGACGACTGCAAATGGTATTCAATTCATGTATGCGGAAAAATTAATTGGACATGGCCTTTTGGGTTTCCCCCTGTGGAGTTCGATCGTAATGAGGTTCAGTTTGGTGGTTTTAACATAGTTAGTAGTGGCCAAATGTGGTTTTACTAAATTTTAATGTCTTCGTCTACAGTCTGGATACGGCAGTCTGTGCCAGAGGCTGCTAGATCATGAACGCTGGCTAGCTTTTTGATAACTAAGTCGCCATTGAAGCCAACTGTCAATTGCTTAGTCGAGAAAAATCCGGATATTGTTCCTATGGAGAGATTCATTGAAATCTTTGATCTGGGAGGTTGCTTAATAATATTCCTCCTGGTTGATCACGTTTCATGCTGCAGCGCTTTTTCGGATGCCATTTATTTCGTCTTACGTAGTCGTCATCAGATCAATGACCCTTTTTCGGTGACTGGTAGCCCACGGTGATCTCGGTAACTCCTTTGATGTTGTCGTGGTACTGATTACGCAGATCTTTGGTGTTTTTGAAAGGTGAATGTGCGGCGGAAAGTATCTCTGTAGGCTTTGGCTACGCTGAAACAATGAAGAGAAGTCAGAGCCGAATGCCCGAAACTGACTGAATGTTTAAGCATTCAGAATGATAGATGGATATTTCGCATCTATAACACGTAATCGATTGGATTGGATTGGTTTATTATCTAAGTCGATTCGTAGTTTTGAAAAATCACCATCCTACTACGAGCTCTTGCAACGGCCGGAAGTCGTTATCTACAGGGTCGTGCAAATATAAGATTCTTTTTAAAATAAAATAAAATGAAAAAAAAAAAAATTATTTTCGGTATGTTTGGCTTTATTAGAAAGAACGATGATTCCCATTACTAATGGGATACGGTTTCTTACATATGGCTACCTACTTAAGGGCCTCCCATAAATCTAATGAGATCAAATCGCAGCTCCACGGCGGCCAATTGACATCGATAAGACGGCTGATAACACAATTACCGAACTTAGCGCGCAAATGATCAATTATTTGATGGGTTGTGTGGTATGGTGCACCATCGTTCGCCCAAGTCCCTATCTTCAATTTAACTTACAAAAATTGCATTATTTCTTGCGAAAAAAAAACCATTACCGAGACCAAGGCTAAGCTTGATAAATACTATCGGGACTCTGCACCATCGATTTCAATGGTAAAAAAGTGGTTTACTGAATTTCGTTGTGGCCGTACAAGCACTGAAGATGCCGAACGTCCTGGACGCCCAGTTGAGGTCTCTACACCCGAAACAATCGAAAAAATTCACGATATGGTGTTGGCCGACCGAAGATTGAAAGTGCAAGAGATTGTGGAAGCCGTAGGGATCTCGCATGGCTCAGTGGTTTCAATTTTGAATGATCACTTGGGCATGAGAAAGCTTTCCGCAAGATGGGTGCCACGTTTGCTCACAGTCGACCACAAACGCAATCGTGTAACAACTTCACAGGAAGGTTTGGCGTTGTTTAATCGCAATATGGTGGAGTTTTTGCGCCGTTTTGTAACCGTGGACGAAACATGGATCCATCACAACACACCAGAGAACAAACAACAGTCAAAACAGTGGGTTTCTAAGGGTGAATCGGCGCCAAAGAAGGCCAAGGTGGGTTTGTCAGCCAATAAAGTTATGGCGACTGTTTTTTGGGATGCACGCGGGATAATCCACATTGACTACCTTCAAAAGGGAAGAACAATCAATGGGGAATATTATGCCAACTTATTGGACCGATTCAATGACGATTTGAAAAAAAACGACCTCATTTGGCGAAGAAAAAAGTTCTTTTCCACCAAGACAATGCAAGGGTGCACACATGTGCAGTTGCCATGGCAAAAATCCATGAATTGGGCTATGAATTGCTCCCTCATCCACCCTATTCTCCAGATTTGGCTCCTAGCGACTACTTCTTGTTCCCAAACCTGAAGAAATGGCTTGGTGGAAAAAGATTTGACTCCAATGATGAAGTCATCTCGCAAACAAAGGCCTATTTTGAGGACCTCGACAAATCATTTTTTTTGGAAGGGATAAAAAAATTGGAGAAGCGTTGGACAAAGTGTATAGAGCTCAAGGGAGACTACGTTGAAAAATAAAATTATTTTTTTATCAAAAAATCTGTGTTTTAATCCAAAAGTCACGGACTTATTGACCCGCCCTCGTATGTACTGACTGAAAGTCAAGATTTCGAGTGGGAAGAGCTTTCAACGTCAAAATATATTTGATTAAAAAAGAAACTTGTATTTGGGCTACCTGTTACGGCACGATAAACGTGGAGGCTTAACAATTTCTTCATTTAAATCTCCGACTATGATTGGGACATCATACCCTGGCCAGGCATCGTAGGCTCCGTAGGCTTCGAACAGTAGCTCCTGTGCCCATATGAGCCTGATGTTTTGCAGTGTTGCATTGATGGTGATCACAGTCCAAGCCGATCCTTATCGGCTTCCAGTCAATTATCTTTGGCGGGTGATGCGAGTACCTTCTTCTCAAGATGCACTCTTTTGTGACAGTTGTAATATGAAATATGAAAATGTTACTGCTACTTTTGTCTCTTGTTTTGAACTCTCGTCTTATAAATACAACAACAATGGATATGTACTGACTACCTATTCCTAGACCATCCAGGCATGGGCTGAACCGAAGAATCTGGGCTAAACCGACACCTAAAGTCTTATGGGCCTTTTCTTTGCTTCTTTCTGTTCAGCACACCAAAAGATTCATCCTGGATCAGAACGGGACAATCAAAGTCATTCTTTTTATATTGTTTTTATATTTTCTAGGCCATCCCTTTTTTTTTTAAATTCCAAACAAGAGCCATCTTAGTTTTATTTGGATCCAAACTAGCTATACTCTCCAAAAGTATTTCTAACATTTATTTCTAATTAAAATTTTCCCTTCTGTTTATTTTCAGTACTTTGCCATTCGGATCGGTCCCGTAGTTAAACGTGACGTTATGAAGGCCTCTACTATGTTGGAGCATGAAGCACAGTAAGTACTCGTAACCTCGCACACTTCTTAAGGAAATCCCATCTAAAATTTCCCCCCATAATGAGGTTTTCAAGGGAAGGGAAGTGGTGTTGAAATGTCTTCAGTTTTTCCGGTGTGCATTAAACTTTCTCAAATTTCACAGCTCACCTTTGGCCAGAAATATGTACTTTTCCGGACTTCCGGTAGTTTTTGTCGCACAAAGAATGCAGTTTCCCGAATGTTGTTGCTGGTGATATCCGTTGTTGTACATTGCACCTCGTACGGATACGAGTACTATGAAAATGGAAACTCGAGCTTCGTTTCATTCATGAAATCTACAAATTGTTGTTGTCAGTTATGTAGTTGGCATTTTAATATGCAAGTCAGCTTATTGTTTACTGTCATTGTGCACCGGAAGTTTAGCATATTATTTTTTGTTTAACTCACCTTAGCAGCGGTAGCGACTAGAAAAGAGCGGTGAATAAAAGTATTGCAATGACATGGAAGAGGGCCATGAGCATTGAATCCCATTGTAATTGTGAAACTAATAGCTGACTCATTCCAACGAAACCAGGTTGTCAAGGTGGGCTACCGGAGAGGAGGGAAGAAGCAAAGCTTCTTAAGTCCCCCCATTCCAACTCCAGGTTAAATAATGTTAAGCTGATATACATATGAGCGTCTTAGCTGTGCTGACAGCTGAGCTTCCGAAAAGTGATAGTACGCTGCGGTGAGCTACTGTATGACATTTGGAGTTTTATTGTAGATTTAAGGGGCAAGGGGAGAATATCATTAAATGTTTGCCGATGTCCCACTTTGAGTAATATTTTTTTGTTGGTCTGTTTGCTGTTGTTATTGTTGGTGGGGGGAATAGTGTTGGCAGAGTAAATATGAGTTAATGACATTTTGTCAGTTGGATTACGTTAGCGAACGAGTTTTATTGTGGCAATTAGTCCGTTTTCTTGTGGCAGCATGCGTTCTATGTAGAACGGATGTATGGATTTTGCTATTGGGTGGGGTAATAGTTAAAAAAAATTACAAGGGAGCGCTGTGATTGGAGTGACATTTTGAGAAGATTAGGTCTTTTCTTTTCACAAATAGGCCCATGAGCCTTAAACTGACTCGTTTAGCTTTACCTTGCTGCTAGGTGCATCAGAATCATGTTCTAATTTTTGAACATGAACTTTAACTTTACGTCGTTAGCTATAGCTTTTGAAAGGAGATCAGCATAAGATGCCATACTACTTCTTGGAAAATTCTTGCTTTTGTACGAGTATTTTCAACGTATACAATTGCGGAGAAGTTAAATATTATTAAACCATCAGAAGTAGTAGTAAATAAGCTTGTAAGACTCAGACTACATACGGTTTGCTATTCTGACGGAAGGTGTGTGAAAAGCACTATCGGATCGCAAACTTCATCAGATATCTGAGTTCCATGATCAATTAGAACAATACAGATAGGGAATTAAAGATAAATAAATAAATAAATAAATGAACAAATAAACTTCAGCATGCGGTTTCAAAATTTACTCACAACCTACACCCATGCCTTCATATTCTTAAAGATGCAGAAAACTTCTCAAAAACTTCACATAATTCCAAGGTTGCTCTTTGAAGGGAGTACTTCAATCAGAATTTCGGACAAGAATGAGGGGAGGAATAGACATAGCACCAACATAGAGGAACTGACTTTCTAAACCTTAATGTTCGTTCGTTTACCAGTATCGGTTAACAATTTTTTCTGCAGAATAAAGAATAAAAGTCAAAGTCAGTTTGCAATTGTTTTTAACTAACATTTAATTAAAGGTTCTGAACTCTGCGCTTATCAAATTGAAGGTGATATTGTATACTATGGATCAAAACACTCGTATAGTCCTGGCAATGAGATGTACGTTAGTTTTGAATGTTTGCAGGATGTAATAACAAGGAAACAAAGGAGCTCGACAGGAAATTCCACAACACGTTATTTCAACGTACGTAACTGGGCCTGAGGGCAAACTGATGAGCATTCAAGATACAAGATAGGTGTTAAGGTGAAGGAGCGAAATTCGATTGGCAATTTCAATGGAGAACTGGTGCTGGAAAAAGTAATAGAACACGGAGCTAACTTTGATATTGATCTAAGAAAATTCCTGATTGAGTGGCGGTCCTTGTTAAAATATGTCACATGAGCACGATAAACCCTCTGTTGACCCTCTGTTGCTGTATATAACAACATATCTTATAATGAATAATTTGAAGGACCCCGTATCAAGATCCCAATCCCGCCTGGCCAATAAGCTTATTCCTACAGGCCGTTTAAAGATCAGGTGGATTTAGTGTGGAGTACGTGAGCTTATCGTTCGTACCAGATGTTTTTAGTGTCTTGAATAATGCCACATCACTTGCTGTTAAAACAAAAGTTATATAGTATTGTTAGAAGGAAGTGCCCTAAGAACCAAATTGTACCATATGGGACCCTAAAAGTAGAAGAGTTAACAACTTAACTTGGCAACACAATTTGGTAATCTTAGCAAATATGAAGCCGCCAAAGCTCTCCATAGTCAGATAATTTTTGAGGAAAAAACTATTTCCCATTGAAACAAACCGCGCTTGAGACATTTTCAAAGCTTTTTTTTTTTTTAGTTGGTACATCTGTCATCTGGCGTGTGATAGCTTTGTAAAGAAGTAAATTTTTGTTTTGTCTTGCAAAGTCAAATTTAGTTGAGGAAAGAGTTTACTTAAGAAAATGTCATGTGCGGAAGTGTTAAAAATGTTAACGGTAGCCTACGGGGACGTACATGCGAGTAGTACAAAGAATTTAAAGCGGGCCATATTGTTGGTGAGGATTTGCCTCGTTCCGGTTGTTCATCCACCATAATGACTGACGTAAAAAAAATTGTCGTGAGATACGAGGGCGGGTCAATAAGTCCGTGACTTTTTGAATTTCTGACCTCTTTACTGAAACAGCAACACTGCTCCTGTCAACAGGCATCTGTCAGTTGACTCCTGTCAAAATTTAAACTTGCTGCGTCAGTTAGTTTGTGTTTGACAGCTATTTTTATCAGACTACTCACTAATTTGAGGAGAAAATGGAAAAAAGTGAATTTCGTGTGCTTATTAAGCATTATTTCTTGCGAAAAAAAAACATTACCGAGACCAAGGCTAAGCTTGATAAATACTATGGGGACTCTGCACCATCGATTTCAATGGTAAAAAAGTGGTTTACTGATTTTCGTTGTGGCCGTACAAGCACTGAAGATGCCGAACGTCCTGGTGTTGGCCGACCGAAGATTGAAAGTGCGAGAGATTGTGGAAGCCGTAGGGATCTCGCATGGCTCAGTGGTTTCAATTTTGAATGATCACTTGGGCATGAGAAAGCTTTCCGCAAGATGGGTGCCGCGTTTGCTCACAGTCGACCACAAACGCAATCGTGTAACAACTTCACAGGAAGGTTTGGCGTTGTTGTAACCGTGGACGAAACATGGATCCATCACAACACACCAGAGAACAAACAACAGTCAAAACAGTGGGTTTCTAAGGGTGAATCGGCGCCAAAGACGGCCAAGGTGGGTTTGTCAGCCAATCAAGTTATGGCGACTGTTTTTTGGGATGCACGCGGGATAATCCACATTGACTACCTTCAAAACGGAAGAACAATCAATGGGGAATATTATGCCAACTTATTGGACCGATTCGATGACGATTTGAAAAAAAAACGACCTCATTTGGCCAAGAAAAAAGTTCTTTTCCACCAAGCCAATGCAAGGGTGCACACATGTGCAGTAGCCATGGCAAAAATCCATGAATTGGGCTATGAATTGCTCCCTCATCCACCCTATTCTCCAGATTTGGCTCCGAGCGACTACTTCTTGTTCCCAAACCTGAAGAAATGGCTTGGTGGAAAAAGATTTGACTCCAATGATGAAGTCATCTCGCAAACAAAGGCCTATTTTGAGGACCTCGACAAATCATTTTTTTTGGAAGGGATAAAAAAATTGGAGAAGCGTTGGACAAAGTGTATAGAGCTCAAGGGAGACTACGTTGAAAAATAAAATTATTTTTTTATCAAAAAATCTGTGTTTTAATCCAAAAGTCACGGACTTATTGACCCGCCCTCGTATCAGCTGATTTTAGTGTCTCGTTTGGATCGATGGAGAGCGTTATGCACGATGTTTTGGGCATGAGATGAGTCAAAGTGCGACTTGTGTCGAGAATGCTAAATTTGTTGCAAAAACAGGACCGCATTGATGTCACTAAAGAAATGCTTTCTTTGGGCCTAAATGTTATTGATGGCATCATTACCGGTGACGAGACATGAGTGTACGAATATGACATCGAAACTAACCAACAATCGTCGGAATGGGGCTTCTCAGACGAACCAAAACCCAGAAAAGCGGTCCAAATCAAGACTTTGTTGACCGTTTTCTTTGATTGGCGTGGTGTAGTCCACTACGAATAATTTCTTCCGCCAGCCCAGATAGTAAATAAGGAGTATTACGTGAGCGTATTAAAGCGTTTAAGGGCAAATGTTCGTCGCAAGAAATGTGAAGAAATTGGCTTATTATGAAAAGTGTTTTGAAGATTGGAGGAAGCGTTGGAATATGTGTATTGCTTGCAATGGAGATTACTTGAAGGTAATAAAATGAATATGGAATATGAAAAGCTTTATTTTTATTGCAGAATTCCGGGTGCTTTTGATCAGAAAGCACATATGTGAGCAAGGAAAGGAAATCACTAACAATAGAAGCAGAAAATAAAAACGTAATGATAGTAGAATTTGGATGGTGCAACCAGAGGAGCGGGGGTATAGCGCCTTTGAGTGCTTGATCTCACCTAACCAAGGTTATAGACCATCAGTAATGGCAGATACGACTCCATTACTACCTTAACCTACCCCCACTGGCCCCACAATGAGTAAGACAAAATCGCGAGACTCCGATTGACATGGAAATAGTTATTGCCAGGCTGCCATTACAGCGACGGAGAGGTAGTCCGGTGTCATTATCGATATAGCCATAGACCAAATCAAGCAGTCTACAACGTGCCCTACGCAAGAATTCATAGCGTACACGGTACGAAAAAGTACCTGCGTACTGGTGGAATGATTATTATGCAATGCTCAGCTGAGAATGGTGGAAATGGCAGCAGCATGCAAAGCAAAGAAACGGAGGAAACTGCGAAGTTATACGGATGAAAAATAGAGGAAAGCTTTGAAAGGTTATTAAGAAAAGTATAAGCGAAATCATCAAACACTGAAAGAAGATCTATAGGATTTAAGGCAGGGGCGCAGACATGCCAACACACGGTGCGCACAATAGTCCCGGCCTGTCTGCTAGAAATGTTAGTGATAAGCTCTTATAAATGACAATAGAATATGCGAAAATACCTATCTCTGTATTGGATACCACGACGAGTAAATATCGCTGGCAAAATAACTGACGGAGCGACACAGCTGTTTTTGTAACACCGTTCTAGCGGACCGTGTACCGGACACCATAAGACGAATTTCTCACAGATTGACAGAGAAAGTCTTTCGAGAATTATCTTTACTAACTTACTTGGAGGGTGTTTAGTTCCAGTGTGAACCTGAGCCTTAACCAACAAGCCTCTCCAGCTAGCAAGATCTTTCGTCAGCAAACCCAGTGTCGCATCTCAAGTTTGGAACTAGACATGGCTTTGTACAGCTTGTTCATATGCACGCCGTCATATACGGCTTTGAAATCAGTAAAAATATGATGAGCAGCGATCTCAAATTCCAGTCTATTTTCCAAGATCCTCCGAAGTGTGGATATGTGATCGATTTTAGGCTTTCCTGGCCTGAAACCAAACTATTACAGACCAACCCGATTGTTCATCTGCGACATTTACGTCACTCATCTCTGTATCTTCAGTTGCCGCAGTCAAAAGACTGTCCTTTCTTGTATATCGAACAATCGAGGGAAAAAGAAAAAAAGCCCAAGTCAAAAACACTTAGAGCGGTTTATCAGTTTCTTGATTTTGTTCTTTAAATCAGGATCTACGATCAGGATCAGGTTAGGTTTAGGTGCCTGTTGAAAACCAACCCACTTAGGCCTATTGGCCCATTGCGATGCCGCATGGATGTGTGCTGCTTCTACTCCAAAAAACATTTGGAGCTCTTAATAAAGCGTAGGATACTTTTAATGCCTGTTTAGTCGTTGTAGAAGGAGGCCCCTATGTGGAGATTTTTTTTATGGGAGAGAGCTGGACATGTACATAATCCTTCTAGATTCAGATCTAATTTTGGGCAGATTTGTTTGGTCGCTTAACATGTCGATCTAACCGTCCACCTTGTTTGCACATAGCGATAGGTATACCTATGTTTTCTTATTCAGGTGTGATAGGTATAGTGGTTCCAATTTTGGCAAGTTCGTCGGATGTACAATTCCCTGGAATGTCTCTATGTCCCGGCACTCAACAAAGGTGAATGTTAAGCTGCTCCTCCATTAGAGATGATCGGCAGTCCATGAATGTTTTTGAATTTAGAGAGCATGAGTCTAGGGATTTGATAGCGTCCTCACAATCGGAAAAGATGCGGATATCCATGCAGATGTTGCATTTTTCTTCAGCCAAGACAAGGCTTCCTTAATTGCCAGAATTTCCGCCTACAGTGGTTGGGGAGGCGGAAGGAGAGGCTAATATTAAGCTTTTCGGCCCAAACACTACCTCCAACCCCCATAACAGTCTTTGAACCGTTGGGTGTAGAAGTGGATTGAATTGTCATCCGGGAAGGAATTTTCCTCGCGCAAGGATCTGGAGTAAATGCTTACGTGGAAGCTCTAGTCAAACCATTGCTTGGGTATGGTGTAGTCAATGTTTTCTAGAATTCCTAATGTGTTAGGAATATTTGCGGGGCCAAAATGTTTATTTGCCCACTGTGTCGCTTTAAGGCGAATTGCTGCGTTGGTGGCTACTTGTCTGCTATAAATGTCGAGGGATATCAGGTGAAACAGGAGGAAGTAGTGCTCCGCTAATGATCAGACATGCTGTTCCTTGGACTTTACTTAGCTTCATGCAGTTTACCGATTTGTCTAAGGCCGTCCACCACACAACCACCTCGAAGGTGAGTATCGGTCTTATAACCGAGATATAAAGGCAATGTTTGATTCGAGGTTGGAGGCCCAGATATTTTGCTGTGGCAGAACATCCGATAAGATTCGGAGAATTTATCGTCAGAAGTTTCGGGAATTATCGTGCGAAATAGCATAATAGATTTCCAACAATCATACTGTGACTACTAGCGATCAGATAGTAATTCAAAAACTGAAGGAAAAGTCTTTGCCACAAACACGACCACGTTCTCTTCTACTAAGCATTCATTAAACACTCACAAAACCTTAACAAAATAATTCAACCTGTTTTAGGTGATTACCACTACAACCAATGGCACAAAGAAGCTCGCCACAAGATCTCGCCAACTACAACTTCAGAAGATTCCTCGCAACATTGTTGCCGATTGTCAAATTGCACAAAAGCCTTTCAGACAAAATTGATAGCTATCATTAAATATCGAAAGAAAGAGTAGACGCTTCAGATCCTCTCTAACCTCCCAAACTTCTCTAAGATGGGTTTTCAAAATAAAACCTTCCTTAAGAAGGACGTGGACCAGCAACAAATGACAGATGAACTTTATGTTCATGGTGACTGTTTCATAAATTTCATTATTACGGTGATGATAAAAATGACCCTCATCTGAAGTCAGAGGATGCAACTGAATCCGATATAAATTACTCATCGCAATTCAAGCGTTCTACGAGATCTGCAGATTCGTCTCAGGCGCAGATACATTTCGTTCTTTTATTTCTTTGGAGACCAAATAAGTGGATGGATGAAAATTGGTTGAAGACTTCCCTTTAGTTATTTTAAATTATTAATTTTTTTTTTGTTTTGTTTGAATTTGTCGTTTAATTCTTTCTGGCGATTGGCTGACATTTTTTGACAGGTCTTGTCGGAGTTCTGCTTATTTACGACACTGAAGTTGGATGTCAGTTACATGCGGATGATAATTTAAAGTTCTTTGGTGAATGAGTGAGTAATGCACGAAGGATTAACAGGTTGCCTGAAAGATTCATTTGTTTTTCCATATTCTGTAGAGACGACAAATTGATTGGGGTCAGGCGTGCTTGTGGGTCGGATTTTTTAAAACTACCACAGGTTTAGAGATGTTACAAATGCATAGTGTGACAATGAAATGTTTGTTTGAGAAAGGATGCACCGAGAAAGTGCCAAGTTCAAGATCAGCGAGAGTGTACTAGCTGCTCCAACATTGTATACCTATTCGAGTTTGTTAGAATGATTGGTGTGTTACAAATCTTAAGATTCTCCGAAATATATACATACTTTCATACGTATTCGTACATATTTAAAGCGATTTCAAACTGTGGAGAGTTTTGGGATACTGTGGCACTGCAGCTTCTATCGGTTTCTGTACCAATATATTTTACTTAACATCCTGGTATTCGCATAAACGTTTTGTTTATTAAATAGCTTTAATATTATTGTGTTGCCTCGAAATTGATGGTTAGGATTTTAAGACGCACACATTCACACTTTTGTACACTTGTCTGCGGTTGTATGTTATGTCTGAGCAGACTGGGCGGACCAAGTCTTAGTCTCTCCTCAATTTTGATCTGCTTTCTCAACTATTAGAATATACAAATGTACCTAGTCAAGTCATAAATACTGGTACACAACTGAACTCACTCATTACGAATGCAACACTGGGCGCTTCCATTTCGTATTGATAGCGATTTGACAGTTGATATTTATGCTTCATTGTGACGTAAAAGTTTTTGACATTAATTGCTTACAATCATGGAATGGGGCGACATCGAAAATCGTATTGTTATTATTATTTGTTATTGTTGTAGTTAGCTTACTTAAATGCAACAGAAAATCTTGTCGCGGGAAATGCAAATTTCGCAAAAATCCATGTCTCGCATTATCAAAGAAGATTTAGGACTCAGCGCGTACAAGCGACACACTGGACACCTGCTCACGGCCGCATTGAAGGAAAAACGCAAGCGAAGATCGAAAGCGGTACTCAAATAACGCTCACAGACAAATTCTGTTTACTGACGAGAAAATCTTCACCGTAGAAGAATCGTTCAATAAGCAGAACGATCGTGTGTATGCTCGGTCATCCAGAGAAGCATCCCAACTCATCCCGAGGGTTCAAAGAGGCCACCATCCCGCGTCTGTAACGTTATGGTGGGGAGTGTGCTACGATGGGGTTACCAAGCTTAATTTTTGCGAAAAAAGAGTGAAAACATCGGCCAAAGTCAATCGACCGTCTTGGAACAAATTGTGAAGTCTCTCAACCAATCAATATTCAACAACAAGACTCTGCTCCAGCTCACAAAGCAAAAACGTCTCAACTGTGGCTCAAAAACAACGTTCCGGACTTCATATCAACGGATGATTGGCCAGCTGGTAGTCCAGACCTCAACCCGTTGGATTACAAGTTTTGGTCTGTATTAGAGGGCATGGCTTGCTCTACTCGACACTCAAATATTGAGTCGTTGAAGCGAGCCCTTGTCCGTGCAGTGGAAAATTTCCCCATGCATGAAGTGCGTCTCGCAATCGATGGGTGGCCACATCGTCTAAAGTCGTGCTGGAATGCAAATGGAAGTCATTTCGAATAAGTTGTTCTAAGATTTGAAGCCATTGAATAACCCAATAAAAATAAACAAAAAAATTGTTTAAATATTAATTCGTTTTCATTTAGCGCTGATTTTTCTGTGTGCCAATATTTATGACTTGACTAGGTATTTTACCTCTTACTACCCTGATCAAAAAATTCCCGGAATAACCACCGTGTGGCGCTCCCATTGTTCCGATTTGAGTTCTGTTTTTATTTTCTGTTAAGGTGGTACATCTGTTGTTGATATTCACTTTAAATCTTAGCGTTATAGCTTGACATTTGCAGGCAGAAAGTTACGTAGCCAAGAGTACCTCTATCTCTTATCCCGGGAACTTTTTGATCAAGGTAGTATAACAGGACTTGTCGTTCTTTATATGTTCATATAGTTGTAGAACTCACATTGTATAAATTGATCTCTCAGTGTGTATTACGTGAGTTGATCCCATCGATATACATAGAAGCGATTGCTAAAGACTATTCTTTCCTGGTTTTCTGCAGGGACATCGCTATATCGCTCTTGGTAACTGAACTCCAGAGGAAGGTTATGATCTATCTCAATACACAGTACTTCGGCAGATGTAACCACTGGGTAGGATCTGATCCCCAAGCATGGATCGGGACGAGGTGTTAATTTAAAAGCCTTTTATGCGTCATTGAAAGCTCTTACTAGTAGAGGGAATATTGCTGATTTTACGTACATATTATAGTATCACAAGATAAGTTTGCAGAATTTCTTACCGACGCACGGCCATATTATCCCAATCAAACTCCACTTTACTGGTATACTTGTAAAGTTCTATGCTTCATGGCCTTGCATTTAAAAAATTGGGAGCTCACTTCAACTTGATTTCACTGCTCATGCTAATGAGAACTTGAGCTAGGTTCGATTTTTTAATCCGGGAGTCTTCGAAGATTGTCCCATATTGCGTTCAGCTTAGTCCCGCAAGGTACAGGTACAGGTACAGCAAGGTCTTTCTTGGGTTTACAATTTTTCCGATTTGCAGCGTTACATGGAAGGGCTCTGTCATTTTGTCCGACGTATATATATGTATGTGCGCTATGAGCTACGAGTATGTCTATTCTTTTCGATTTGTCAGACAAAACGTTGCATTTCTCAATGCTTGGTCCATGGGTTGTCAGGAGAACTTATATAATTTCTAGGCTCTTTGTCAGTCTTATTATGAGAGAATGTATGTATCTAAGGCCATCCCTAATGGATTTGAAGTCAGTAAATATGTATTTTCGCTGTTCCAATGTCTGTCTAACGTACCCCATGGATTACAGCAATATTTGTCTTCACTGTATATAATTTTTGGATTATGTGGGCAGTTTTATATTCTTCTCCGAAGGTGGTTTTTCCATTGACTTATCGCTTAATTCTCATCAAAGAGAGCCATACTCTGATATTACTTTTTGCACAAAAGGAACAGTGAAAGTTTAGCTCTGACTTTGACCTTTGTCAATTCGTATGGTTCGTTGGTTGGAAGTATTCTGGAGAAATTTTACCGATAAAACACAGAAACACCTTCCAACTCGCGGACGTTGTTCCTTCTGGCCATTCAGACTGATGTTACCTTCCCGGTACATAATCGAAAATACAGAGATTCCATCTCGCATTGCGGTGATAAAGACAGCAACTCCATTAAAACAAATAAGAGAACAGTGTCATCGACTAGAAGATTATTAACTTAATTGTATAGCTGTTATAGCTGACCAATAATCATCTTAAATATTCCGGATCTTAGCATGTCGGTACCTATTGTACACTTTCAGGATGGTTTAGGTCGCCTTACATGTCTCACCCCTCATAACCATTTAACAGGTTTATCTCGTTGTACAAGTTGTAAGGAAACTAATTCTCTTATAGTAGACGGTTACGAGGGTCTTTCTTTCTTGAGGATCGGTCGGACAGTGCTGAGATTCGATTTATTGTGCATACTTTTATCTGAGCATTCCTTACATATGAGCCTGTGTACGAGTATGTTTCTTTCAGATCAATCTTCGCTGCTTTAATACGACTATTCTAGCAGACTAAATGGACCAACATGCAACATAGCAATGAAGACGGGACTCAATCCTGTAGTCACATCTGTTTACCCCCCTCCTTCACATACTGGCCACAATCAGAGTTCCATTTGTCCTTATTGACAGCCTATACATCCTATCAGAAGGCTAGAGTTACTGTTCGCTAATGGTTTGTTATGTATGGTTGTATTATTTGAATCTGTCACCATCATTGTCAAATATTGTAAGTGTGACCTCAACATTCCATCTGACAAATTGTTTCTGAAGGCCATGTGCATATGACACCTTCTTTTGCGTTAACTCAGCTACATTGAGCTCTCAGAAATTGCTTATTTTACTCGCACGACGGTAGTTTTTTTCTTAAGTTCTTGCTAGACAAAAAACGCTTAAAAATATGGGGGCAGTAAAAAATTAGGCTGACCAACTTGCTTCTTAACGAAGTTACCTAGTACTGGAGGAATTTGATGATGCAGCTTCCTCTCCTTCTGCAGGCCATTAAAATTGTTGGTGCTGCCGAGCAACATCCCTCGTGTCGCGACTCCCTACTGCCCTACTAAACTGGAAACGCTCCGCACTGCCGTGTGCGACATTTCTGCCGTATTTGAGTAGCCGTCCGCAGCTGTTCGAGCGACGTGGAAGACTAGCGGCACCGTCAATCTGTTTTGGATCAGACCTTTCATATCGAAGTAGAGGAACGCTTCTGGTGGAATAAAGACGTCAAATTGAATTCTCTAGTAATACATATAATTGGGGTAATAAGCCCTAAATTGTCCACTCTTATAAGGTTCGCCCTATTATACAAGACCTCATAAGGATAGAACTTTATGTACTCAGACTCTGGCGTTCTGTATAGCCGAAGTCCTAAGGCAAGCCCTCTCAAACACCCGAATCTTTTCCAATAGACTTGCTCTCACGTTGAACCAAACAGGACAACCAAATACAAGCATAGGCCAGAAAGGGGCTTGGTAACTTTCACTCTCGCAACGAGTTGCCTGTTATAAAACAGCCTCTTTATAAGGGTAAAAGCACCATTGGCTCTGCCCTGAGCAACATCTATGTTTGTTAAAATATAGATATTGATCTAGCGAGATCCCAAGGTATCTGACTACATTTCGACAAACAAGTGGCTGCCCGTGTTGTCCCACGATCTGAAACTTTCGCCAATTATTTCTGGTATTCGCAGAGGCCCCAGATAAAGGCGTCCTAAACAGAATGGTTTCCGACTTCTGAAAGTGGATTTTCCACTTCCAATCGTCACAATATCATTAAATTTGATCGAAGTTACTTTGGACCTGATCTGTACGCCATCAAGTCGTGAAGTACGCATGGTGAAGTGAAGCTATCAGATCACTTGTGTAAATGGTAAATAGGATCGGCGAATTAACCGCAACTTGTTGCAGACAACGGTCTGCATGTGAAATGTTCCAGTAGAAATTACATCGCCATTCTTCACGATGAACTATTCAGCTTGTAGATTACCATATAGTATCGAAGTCCTTCTCCAAGTCAATCAGGCAGGCACCAGTGCACTGTTAATTGGCTTTATTCCATTGGATATCAGAAACCAGTCTAGACGCGTCATGAATAACATCATGCCCCACCTTGAAACCGAATTGATTACCCGGAGCTATATGTCTGTCCTCAATCCACTTAATCAAGACTCTATTGATAACTTTTTCGAAAATCTCACTGATGTTTGGAAAAAGACCGATCGACCAGAATGGGATGTACCATGCGTATTGCATCGGTTCCCACTGATTTCTTGCTTGTGTCGAAGATCGTTTGAAGCTCTTCCTTCGAGATGAACGGGGGTTGTTTCCTCTCATTGGCGATGACATTATTTGCCAACTGGGTGAAACCCGAGCTCTCGATTCGCCAGTTTACTATTTCATCTCGAAGGTAGAAATTGTGAACCAGGACTCGATTTTGCAGTTCGTGGTTTGGGCCAATGATACGAGTATCATTCGCCTTGTGAAAGTCTCTCCTATGGCCTCGACCTTCTCCTGCGGATCTTCGATCACAAAGAAGTTGTCATCATCAACAGCCTCATGTGGATCTATGCCTGCTGTTAGCAATATGTTTTCGCCCTGTCGTTCGGGCGATTTTTAGACATGAAAAGTCGTTTCCGAAACATCTTAGTTATTTGCGGGAACATATTCGGGTTGGTGGTGTTTACAGCCCGAATTTTATTGTTCCAATACTAACTTACAGAAGCCCTAAAATTTTCTTACCATGGGCGTTGCCCTCTTGAATTGTTTTCTCTTTCAATGCAGATAGCACTTTCTGTAGGGTTAAGCATCGTCATTGAAAACGAACACAAACCTAGGTGTTAAGGATCAACGGAGACTTTGTCTTAACATTCGTTCCAAGCTCCTACTGCGTAAAATTATTCTACCGCATGTCGTAAAATGAACAGTTGTAAACATTTTTATCTAATCAGCCTAAAAGATAGGGTGGTTTAAGTGTGACTTAAGTGATTTGAGTTGTCAATACGTACGAGTAGATGTGGCTTAGCATAAGTGTATCGGATGCAAATCATCTTCTATGAAGTGAATGAATTTGGTGTCTTCTACAAGGCTTAGCATTTCATGTGCTGAATGGCCGTTTTGGATAAGACATCGATTGTCTACGAAGTGATAAGTTGTCAGGTGTTACTGATAACCGTAGCTACAGTCAAATTGTTCCTTATTCCCTTGTCAATTCGCAAAATTCTGATTAAGAATGAATGAATTGTTTTTGGTGAAGCCCTTAGATAGTCATATTTATCTCTTACTTATGATTAAACCAGGAAATAGACCAATTCCACTTTTAGTGAATCGTTCAATTTAATCGCTTAGTGATTGATGGCCTCTGATGGTAAACAATTCAACTGTCAGTACCGAGTAATTGATCCCCGTACACCAGGGGTATAGTCATGAGTAATTGATAAATTGTACATAGGCACACTGGAATAGTAATTTTTAATCAGTTCCTGGAATATTTGCTTACTTAAAAGCTTAAACATTTTGGCTCAAATACTCATAAACCATCTGAATCACTCATTGTCTTCGTTTTCATGACTGGCTTCTCACTTACTAAACTGCTGGACCTCATTCCATTTCGATTTCGACTCAATTGCAGACAAAGGAATTCTATTCCTCAATCAGTCACTTACTCACTTTAACGACAGACCCTTCTGTGATGCTTTCTACGTGCATACGTACGAATGAACGTCTTGTCGTTGTGAGTAATTAAATTGAAAAGTGAACAAAAAGATACTCCATCCGAAAAAGTCGTGTATCTTCATTAATCTTTCGCCTCAGTTGTCAAGACTCACGACTGAAGATCCCTCCTGACCTGGTAGGTATTACGAATACCTTTTGTGCGTGCAGTGAGTACAGTGCCTTTCAAAACGAAGATGCCAAAACATGTCAAGCACCGCTGGACCTCGGCCGAGGCGTTGGTATCTACTAATTGTATCGCATGCATCATAAATTAGTCACGGATTTACGTTTGCATTCAGAATTGTCGATCGTTACTTCAGTGGTTGTCTTATTTTTTTTTATTTTTTAGTTTTTTTTGTGGTAAAGCCTCTTTGAGGGAATGCAGAGGAGAGAGATACTTCATAAAAGCTGACCATGTTGTTGGGTGGATTTCGCAGGCGATCGTCTTAAATGGTGACCCATAAAGGCCAATTAACGATGATTCAATAAAAATCAATCGCACAGATGGAACGATCCGTGAGTTTCATTTTAACGGGTCGAAGTAAATTTTATGACAAAGGAGATGCTTGTAAGACTTGCGAGTAACAATTAAAGAATGCGATAGCTTCGTTTTGGTTTCACTTTGGCTCTGGCATTTGGTGGAAGAGTGAGTTAACAGCTAATTGTGTGGATGCGATTAGGTTTATGAGTGGTGTGAGTCATGAATGAGTTACAGTTTTATGGTGCAGGGCCGGATGATCATTTGTCCAAGCAGACAAAGACAACACAGAGTCTTTCAATCCTGAGACAGATTTTAATATACCCGCATCGGAGGAAAGAACATGTTTCAAGACCGCAGATAGGGATCGACATGGGTTTTCATAGACTGCTGAAATATCAAAGATAATTAGCCCACCTTTCTTTGTTTGAATCAATACAAAGCCAAAACAATAGTTACTTAGAAGCATGCCTGACAGGTGCTCCAGAAGCTACTATGAATTGGCTTTGCAGTACTTTTGCATTTAATTGTGACTGAGTTGAGTGTGGTAGTATTAATAAGTTTGGCTTTACGATTTCTCAAATTATGTCGTCTGCTTTCTCTGTGAGTAGAAATTGTTGTTCAAGGGGGCCGTCCTGTCTCTACGATGCATGTTAGTTTATTCTCTTCTCCACGATTTTTATATTTCTTACGATTATGCTGAGATATCTACAGTTTTTTTTTTGGTATACTGTCTGTCCTTTCATATCAATCTTTCCCTCAAATCTGTCACTGCTGCTTTCAGCATGATTTTTTTTTCAGCAGCTTGGCTGCTTTTTTTTATAAGCTGAGGCGCGAAAAGGATGCTGTCAGATATTAGCCGATTGCTTCACATTTAATATAGGATAAGGAGCTGACGTTTTTGTGGAGGAAGATAGCTTTATACTTCACTAGTCGGCATGTAAATTTGAGCTCATTTTACAGCAATAAAGACTTACTAAGCGAGGTATCTGCATCTGCACCGACAACTAAAATGTGCTTAATAGTTGTCTTAACCCTTTAACCGCCTCTAAGCTAGTTCACGTATGTGCAAGAGTGCGTTTAAACGAAGTTCGTCGGATGAATTTATTGAGTCTCGTCTGGACGCCAATGAAATCTTATCAAATGAGTTCACCAGTGTACTCCTTTCGAGTGTGATGACAATACCAAGGAACGGTTTCTCCGTATAAATAACAGTGTGGCAAATAATACTTCGGACAGGTTCTGGACTCGAATGCCTGATCCAGCTCATTTTGCGGAATTGCTTCTATTGCCCGTGTCGAAGCTGCTTGAATGGTCGGAATGTCATCAAAAAAGCAAGCTTTCAACTTTAATTTAAATTTCGTGAACAAAGAGACGTCGCACAGCGCCAAAATAGGTGGATACGGCGAATAATTTAACGCACACACTTGGTTTCGAACCAAAAATTAACGAACAAAGAGTGATGTGTGATTGAGTGCTTTTTGGATCGCGATGTTCGGGTCGAATACGATGGATTATGACCGTTCTTAGTTTCATGTTAAAATTCAACATCAAATGAAAAGGTGTTCTGGAAAAATTGTTAAATTGTCAATTCTTAAAGATTTAGGCTTTTAAAATAATGTTCGGACCAATAGATGGCGCTCTCGGTTGCGGAGATATGGCGCATATCCGGGATATTATTTGCCACACTGTGTTTCCTAGATATGGTATCGTATTGTGCTGCAAATACTAAGCACTTGATCATAATAATCATAAAAGGGTGGTCTGTTCCGATAGGAAGAAAGTCGAATGCCTTTGAACCAGTCACAAAATACTTTACGTATTCGTGGCAGGAATTTACCGGCGGATGAGAATCATTCGGTTCCTAATTGAGACTAAAGCAACCTTGGCTTGTTTGTGGTTGCTTCACGAAAGCAAAGTCTTAGGGATTTAGGACTATTGATATACTGGGATTGCCACGAAAACTTCTCAATGAGATTTCGAGAATTGATGTGTTGTCTTTCAATGATAACGTGTCCATATGCAATCAATCTCTTGTCTCTATTCCACCCACTGGAAGATGTATTCGCACGGATGGCAATTACTCGTATATCGATTTTATATCTATTTTTGGTCTTTGCAAATTGTTCGATTGTTTGCGCTGTACAGCATACCATTCAAGAAGTCCTAGTCATTTTCTGAACTCATCGAAATATAAAGCGGCAGGCGATGACTTGGTAGAGAGCATCTGTAGTCAGTCATCTGTAAAATATGGTCGGATGAAAGTGGGCCTTATCATTTTTTTGTCCGATCCCCACAAAAGGAGAACCTCTGAGCTTCGCTACCTGCAGAAGCATCAGTCTTCTAAACATCGCCTCAAGATCTTATCTGTGTGAAGTCCTGGAGCCGTTCGTCAATAACATGATTGGTCCATATCAGTGTGGCTTCTGGCCAGGCAAGTCCATCATCGATTAAATATTCACACTAAATCTCGGAGAAAATTATTGAGTTTCAGATCGATACACACCAACTATTCATCGATTTAAAGGCCGACTATGACAGCATCTATAGAGACGAGTTATATTGAGCAATGTCTACATTTGGCATTCCTTCCGAATTTTCATCGGTGCAGGATGACGATGGAGAATGCACGTAGCTCACTTAAGGCTAGTAAAGACCCAAGCCATTAAGACGTTTGATATCGAAAAAGGCTTAAGCAAGCCGATGCGCAAAACAAGGGGCACATTATTTCAAAAGTCTGTGTAAATACTCCCATACGCCCATAATACTTTATCGGAAGAAAGATGTCAGTGGCACTTTTGTGAGTCATGAGACGAAAGCGCCGAAAATGTTTTTTTTTTTTTTTTTTAACCAGAAAGGACACCCTACACCTACGTCCCCGACAGAATGTCACTCTTGCCAAACAGACTTTGTCTACCTGGGCTGCGCTATTGGCTGGCAAAGCTCTCTTTCGAACAACAAAAGTGACCCAAATATGTATATGAGTGTGCTCTTGGCTGCTTTGAGAAAAAAAATTCTTTTGGTGATTTTTGCAAAGACGGTTTGTGGAGGATAAGATGCAACGACTGAGATGACTGGGTCATACAGATTGATGGAACGTTTCGATCCGAAAAGTCTTCGAATCGACTTCCGAGGGACTGCGTTGGGATTCAGGTGGCGCAAGCAAGTTAAGGGGGACCACAACCAACTAAGCATGTGAAACTTGAGACAGCTAGCGATAGTTCAATTTGGCTGGAGACGTTTGTAGGCTGTGGCCAGGTCCACCCGCACTGTAGCACCACTTTAAGTAAATGTGAAAAAAGGAAAATCGGTTCCCTTGAAGTTTATTTCCACTGAAACTGTAGAGGCTGTTGTTAATACAAACCCATGAAAGGTTAGTAGTTATGTTGAGAATTAACTAATCAATGCTGCTTTTTCGGTCAAATGTGACATTTGCCACATCTTGTCTCAATTTATTTCGTCGGCATTCCTAAACGTACGGTTTTACTCGTACTTTTCAGACACAATCAAAATTATGTAAAATTTACAACTTCCCTCGTGCCCATCAAAGCTATTCTCACGAAGCCTACACAATAACAATTTTGAATTACTAGGTCTCCTATTCTTGTCTATACAGCAGTTACTAAGCACTCCATTCCATTGTACTCGTATGTAGGTACCTACTCCGCCAAATAGCAACAATTTTTCACAGAAATAATTAGGAAACTACTTCCTCAATTATGGCTCATTTCAAGGCGGCAGCGGCATAATAAAATTTAAGCAACGTCTCTACCCATAGATACGACTACGAGTACACTTTCAAAGAAAGGCACTCGTACTCGTATTCTGTATCTTGGTTCTCGTATCTCAGCTGTTGAATTACGAAATGCTCGTATTCTCTATTGAATTCATATTTTCCGTTTCGTTTCGTTTTGTTTTTGTTTTTACGGCATTGGCCTTTCTACACCTTTCCGGCTAGTCGGCCGGTCGTCCATCTGAAGAACATAAAGACAGTGACCCTGTACACTGTTATAACTACATCAAATGCATTATGAGTACTTTGTAAGTCTAAAGACATAAAACCGTATCTTTCTGAAAGTTTATGATCGGTTTTAGTAGCCTGTGGAAGGCACGAAGAAAGTGCCTCGTAAAAATGAAGTTAAATTCTTCACTAGCGACGTCTCTGGAAGGGTGTTCGCCAGTAGGGAGTTATGAGTATCTTCATGAAGAATATTCTCTCGAGAAGTACATGAGGTCATGTGCATTTGTAGCTCGGTTTATTGCCCCACTAATTGCATCTTTCCCGCATTCGATTGGAGAGATTTTCCTTACTAATCACTCAAAACCAGCATGAGTTCCAAATATATGTTGATGCTTAGTATCATCTACATATATCTATGTATCTAAGAATCTGGGTTACATAATCGAAAACAAATTACCGCACGATTATCGTTTTCATCATTTTCTTTCTGGGCGATCTTGAATCTAACCACCAGCTGACTTTGTAGTCGTATTGTACTTGTGGGCTTGAGAAATTTTTTTTGATTGTTTTTGGATTTTGTTGTTTTTAATCTGCCTTCCCATTGAGTTTTGAGTTGGACGTAAATACAATAAGAACTGCAGAGGGTGGATAAATTGGACCCCCAACTGTTGTGGCTGTTTACTCATCCACTTGACGACACGGTGAGAGGGAAATAAAGAACTCAAGCGCGACCGAGACGCTGCACGGCCGAGATGGAGATGGAAAAAAAAAAATTCGAATACGAACTGAAAAGTAAGACAATTGTTTATTTCTCTCAGTTGCTGTTCCAATTTTGTTGTCGGTTGCTTCTCCGTTTTCAGTTGTTTTTTTTTCCCGAATCTCAGTTGGGATTTTGAATTTTTTTTTTTACTGCGTCAAGTTCGTCGTCCGGTGCTGGCCGGATGTTGCTAAGAGTGCTCCTCAGCATGACTTGAGGAAAAAGGTTTTATTTTTTCCTTTTTTAATTGCTTCTTTATGCATTGGCAGATCAGTTTTGTTGTTTTTTTTCTATTTGTACAGAGTCAAATGTTTTTGATGATTTGGCAAAGGAAGTCTAGATGTTGGAAACCATTAATAACCATTAGATGAAATTTGGTGAACCTTTAAGATCGGATTTTGGCGACAAAAAAGTAAAGAAGATACGGATGTTGGTCGATCAAGTGATAAGTTTGTCATTCCAAGCCCATAGGTCCCAATTATCTGTATTCGAATATTAGGTAATACGAGAAAAGTAATTCGGCAGTGGTTACGCAAACGATAATAGACAAGGCAGTCTCCTTCTTTCCCAAAGTCTGCGCTCTCCAAATCTTTTTTGTATATCAGTATCAGTTGGATATCAGATCAGAGGCTTAGTGTACCAACAAAGAAAAATTTTCTTGGGCCATTTCTACGATATGCTGATTCGGTCAAGCCGTTCGAAGAGAAAGAGTGCGAGCTAGAACGTGGGCGAATAAGGAGCAGCGACATTGAATGTTAATTCACTGATTAAGATCGACGAAGAGCCATAGTGTTTACCATGCTAAGAGATGAAGCCTGCTATGGTTATGACCAACAACATTGTGAAGAGAAACCGATCAATCTTAATAAGGAATGCCTCGAAAGAATTTACCCACCGAAAATTAATAAAAAATACAGTAAAAAGAGAACTTAAAAAATTAAAAGTATTTATTTCATGTCTGCAGATCTGTAAAAATTAACAAAAAAAAATTAATCCTTATTTTTAACAATTTTTTTAATTTTATCAAGAAAACCTTCCATCATTGTTTTTATGGTCCAATCTGTCACCTTTTTAGAGCTATTTTTCCAAGATTTTTTGAATTCTTCCAGGGTGTTGACAGCTTTTTTGGTTGGCCTTAACTCTTTGTTGACCATAGCCAAATATCTTTCAATTGGCCGAAGTTCTAGCGAATTCGGAGGATTGGCCTTTCTGGGCACCACCGAAACGTTGTTTAGGTCATACCAATCCATCGCTCTCTTTCCATAGTGACATGACGTAAGATCAAGCCAAAATAAGGGGAGTTCTATATGATTGTTGTAAATTTCGCCATTTATTGAGCCAGTCGTGATGAAAGTTTGGCTTCTGAGCCCACAAGAACTAATTGCTTGCCAAAAAAGGATTTTTTTTTTTTTAAATTTCGCTTAAGTTTGGGTTCGAAACTCTGTTTCAACATTTTCTCTACCTGTGGCGGTATAGAATGCCTGCCCCCCGGAAGATGGTTGTAATCAGCAAAAACATACAATTCATCGTCCATTACAATGCAAAATTGTTGCATCCAAATTTTCTTTGGCGGTCCGATCTGGAACGTTTTGGACTTTGTATGTTTCAAGACCGTATTTCTCTTCATTTTATGAATTAATTTGGCTTTTTTTGCCAAATTACCTTCAGAAATATTCGGATTTTTTTCAAGAAGGCTCAAAATCTGAGTGACCTTCTTTGGGTTCATAAAAGCGGCTTTTCGACCAGACACCTCTTTTCTTTCCACTGACAGGTTCACTTTATAATTCTTAATAGCAGTAGCAACTGTTTTCCTATTAACTTTTAGTTCCTTTGCGATTTTTATCGGGTTTTCCAACAGGGACTTGATAACTTTGAATTTAATTTGTGAACGCATTCTTTCACTAATCATCAAACTGCCACTGTCAATTTATTCAGTAAACTCAACGTTTTCATCATGGTAAAGAACACGAACGAGTAACGTCTGCAAATTATAAAAATTTTCTACCAACATTCGAAGTCGTTGACTGCAACTTTAAGAGCGTTAATTCCAATTTTCGGTCGTAATTCTCGCCCTAGTAGACAGGCAATAACAAGTTTAGTGCAAAAATTTGAGTCTACATATTCATTGTGTGATGTTGCCGTGTCTGTGAGACAACGGGTTGGTCGAAGTGTTGAAAATGTCGCTGCCGTTCAGGCGCCCGTAGTGAACGATCCAAAACAGTCAATTCCACGGCGTTCTCAAGAATTGGGCATCGCTCAGACCACATTATGGCGTATTTTGCTTAAGGATCTTGGTTTACACCCATACAAGATCAAACTGACTCAAGAATTGAAGCCAATGGACCATTTGACGCGACGTACGTTCTCCGATTGGGTTCTGGAGATAGTGAATTCCATCGCAAAATAATGTTCTGTGCCGAAGCTCATTTTTGGCTCAATGGGTCCGTCAATAAGCAAAATATGCGTTATTGGTCGGGTGAAAATCCACATGTGCTTAATGAATCACCACCACTTCATCCACAAAAAATAACTGTTTGGTGCGGTTTGCATGCCGGCTGCGTTATTGGGCCATATTTTTTCGTCGACGATAACGATCGTCATGTTACTGTGAATGGTCAGTGTTATCGCGCCATGATCACCGATTATTTTTGGGAAAAAAATAGCCGGTCAACATGCTGTGGTAACGTTCTCCATTCACTGTAACTGTCTCTCCGTCGTCATATTCTAAAAGGTACGGGCCAATGATGCCACCAGAACCTATAATCCGCACCATACAGAGAGTTTTTCGGGATTCATTGGTCTTACGTGAATCTCGAATGGGTTTTCCGGTCTGCATTCGACGACGAATTAAAGTGTCTGGTTGGTTTGGAACACTTTCGCTCACAGTGGTAATGTTTAGGCGTGTACGTGCTGGCCAAGCATGCTGATATGGAGATTGATCCGATACCGATGACGAAAATTGCCAAAGGTTGTATGACATGTGTCGAAAAGATCAACCACATTGCATTCAGTAAATGACAGCCAACATCTACACCATCTCTTGGCACAGTCTTTATACTCCAGGTTATATTCGCAATCAACTCGTGGTCCTTTAGAGCGCGCTCGAAGTAAGCATTCTGGAGGTTTCAACTGTGGTAACATCAACCTTCGTACTTAATTAGACGCTACAACAACTTTCTAGTAGTGGTAGTAAAGAGAAACAGATTGGCAGCAGTGATATCAGCCCAAAACGATTTTGAAAAGATCAAGATGCGATGCTTCTGTAGATAGTTTTCTTACTGCAAAATATTCACAAAAAACCGTTGCTGAATCGCGAAAACCATGCATTACAGCCGGCTTAGGTTGTAGTTTTGTTAACAAAGTCGTTTGATGTGGTAAAATCTAGGTTTTCTGTGATAAGATTTCTTCCCCTTGACATCAGACTTATGAGGCTTTCAGCTCACGCAGACTGATAGTTACAGTGAAATAAAGGATGTGCTGACGGGTTTTCATACCCAAAACCCTGGATTCGTCTTTCTCACAAGGAAAAAAAAAATAGGAATACCATCGGAAGCTCTTTCTTGTGGATCTACCAAAGTTGCCATCGACACCATTTATTCCTATTACTCTCGTGTTTATGTGCTGCTTGAAAGAGTTATTATTCCCAAATAAGTGTTGCAAAGTTTCGACCTATTTAAAGGGAAGGAATCCGAGAAAGTCATTTGTCAACGAGTTTTAAGAAGAAACTGCAAATAAGTCAGAACGTCTCCAATTTTCCACATCTTTGGGAAGGAATTGCTTGCTTTGTGTGAATCCTAGGCCCTCCAGGTTATGAGTTGTGCTGGTGGGTAAGCTTCTCCACTACGTACAACACTATATAGTATATTCAAAAGCGACAAATCGATGAACTAACTGTTGACGACGTTACCAAGTGAAAAATGGATAGCGGGAAGAACGTTTAATTGTGGAAGCTAGCACATGCAACATCCCAAAAGCCTGTACAACTACCATGCGCGGGCAAAGATGATGTTTTGCCAACAAGAATTGATATTATAGGAAGAACAATCATCAGAATTGACAACGCGGTAAAAAAACAGATTTTCTCTTTGATAGGACCCTCAGGTGAAAATGGCCCTTATCCAATTTAGTGGGCGATTATCTCAACATTATACTCAGAATTGAGAGCTATCTTGTAGCTATCCATATGACAAATTTGAATGCCCTGACCCAGGAGATAGGCTGTCCTAGCGAAAGTTGAAAGCCACGTTGAACGTTGTTTCTTAGTTTTTCACGTTTCACCCTGGCTTAGTCAGACCGTGCAAAATCTGATATAAACGTGAATTGTTTACATGTGCACCTTCTAGTACCCGTCAAAATTTAAATGTCAACAAAGAAGTGAAGTACCTGTCAAATATTCAGCCTGCTGTCATTGGTATTTTAACAGTAACAGCGACTTGAAGTTAGTAATAGTTCAGTCGCTGCATCGTGTATGGTTATTTTGGAGACATCAGTAAAGATTAACTATCTATCTCCATCATAACGTAATTAAGCCAAAAGCCAAACCGACTTTGAAAATACCTGCAGCCGGAGCTGCATTGTACCATAACTTAGACGTTCACTGCTTGTTGTTCCGAAGATGAATTACTCCAATCCAATTGTTTCCTAATTTGGTTAAAAGCATCTATTCCTGACTTCAAAAGATTATTTATTTTACTTTTAATTTCGATCGACTTTGTCGTCCGTCAAGATCACTTAATGATCATCTGATCTGTATAAACTAACTATAGCATTTGCTAAAGTAAACTGATATCAAAAAATGTCATACTTCTACCAACAACACTACCAGATCGTGCAATCCCCTCCTAATTTTTCGAATTTCAAATTTCAAATTTGGGAGTGCCCTAACGATCTCTGATTCCGTGACGAATATAATAAAGGTCCATGCGTCGGCAAGGAAATGGAAAAATCACGATTGTCTGTCTTAATGTGTGTAGTACAGAGTTTACGTCACAGTAACGAGCAGACAAGTTAATGGGTTTTCTAAGGTCGAACATAATAAATTGGATTTACGAGTAACTCTTGAGTCATCTGTGCATCTGAGCAATCCGAAGATTCATGTCTTTATAGATTTTTATTTTTATTTTTTATTTTTTGATTTCTTCCTTTACATGATCAAATTGGTATCCATGTTCATGTGTCATGTTTCGGGGAGACGTGATAATAAAGGGTGATTTCTGGGCGACCAATTAAAGTTTCCGTCAGGGAAGACGCACATAAGTCATTGGAGTGACTGCAGTTACTTATGACCAATTACACTTATTTGTAACCTCTTCCATCTTTGAAATGAAAATTGATGTTGGTCTGTTTTGTTTTATCGCTTTTTTCTTATTTCTTTTAGATACGCAACGATCCTCGCATTTGATGTTAAAGTTGAACGTGATGCTCAAGAAATGGCCGATTCGCTGGGTGTGAAAATCTTTCAGGCTGATATTATCTATCATTTGTTTGATAAATTCATGGCGTACCGAGAAGAGCTTAAACAAAAGAAACGTGAAGAGTTCCGTTCCATTGCTGTCTTCCCATGTAAACTTAAGGTAAGTTGGATTGATTTTTAGATACAGATACATTTAAGGGCATTCAATCAAGTTGTAGTTAGATTCTCTTAACTAGACCTAATCAATTTGTTAAGTGGCTACAGTTCCACCATCTACTGCATCATTGCCAAGCGACTGTAAATTGATTATTGGATGTTGTGTTACTCATACCTAGCCCACTAAGGTGTTAAGCAAAGAATGATGCCCCCTCGGACATCAAAAAGCATCCTGCAGTCTTACATACTACGCTGTAGTCTACGCCGTATTGTCTGGCTAATTTATACGTGCTTTCAAAAGTTGCGTCTTTGCCTAGTCAAGTCATAAATACTTGTACACAGAAAAATCGGCGCCAAATGAAAACGAATTAATATATAAAGAATTTTTTTGTTTATTTTAATTGGGCTATTCAATGACTACAAATCTTAGAACAACTTATTCGAAATGACTTCCATTTGCCTTCCAGCATGACTTAAGACGATGTGGCCACTCATCGATTGCGAGACGCACTTCATGCATGGGGAAATTGTTCACTGGTTGAGAGACTTCACAATGTGTTCCAAGACGGTCGATTGATATACTTTGGCCGATGTTTTCACTCCTTTATCGCAAAAATGGAGCTTGGTAACGCCATCGTAGCACACTCCCCGACATACCAATTCAGACGCGTAATGGTGATTCCATTATACAAAGGAAAAGGCGACACTCGAGAATGCAACAACTTGTCACACACAATGAAAATCGTCGAAAGAGTCTTAAACGAACGTCTTCGGCAAATAATAAAGCTCGATAATAGCCAGTGTGGATTTGTTGAAGGAAGATCGACGGTGGACGCTTTTCGTCTAAGGATTTACGCATGGTATTTATCGACCTCGAGAAAGCATTCGATCGATTGCCTAGAGATCTCATATAGGCCGCGCTGAGGTCTCAAAACGTACCGGAAACGTATTTTAGAATAATACAAGACATGTACGGAAACGTGAAAACTGCGGTTAAAAGCTCTGCTGGACTAACGAGAGAATTTCCAGTTAATGTCGGAGTGCATCAGGGAAGCATACTTAGCCCTTTCCTCTTTAACGTAGAATTCGACTATCTTTTAAAAGACTGCATGCTCGAAGCAAATGTAAGGCCAATTCTCTTCGCTGACGACACAGTTATACTTAGCGATAACATCGAAGACTTACAGAACGCCTTAGAATCATGGAAAAATGCGCTAGAGAGAAACGGGTTTAAAATAAGTCGTTCAAAGACGGAGCATTTGACGTGCCCATTTGCGCATCCGTTGCGACCTGTTCCGGATATAATGTTAGACGGAATAGTTCTTGCGAAAAGCACCGTCTTTAAGTACTTAGGATCAATCGTTAACATGGAAGCGAAATGTGACGACGACGTAAACCACAGAGTGAGTGTGGGATGGATAAAATGGCGGGAAAATTCGGGAATCTTTTGCGACCGAAAGTTTCCACTTAAATTAAAGGTCCACGGTTGTTAGACCAGCTCTTACGAGGTGTGATCAGAAAATAAGGTGACTTTTCATTTTTAAAAAAATATATTTATTTAATCATTTAAATTTATTTTATCCCCTTCAAAATAATCCCCCTCTGATACAATGCACTTGTGCCAGCGCTTTTTCCAGTCGTCAAAGCACTTCTGAAACGCACTTTTTGGTATTGCCTTGAGCTCCTCCAGTGATGCAGCCTTGATCTCCTCAATCGTTGCAAATCTTCGTCCTTTCATGGGCATTTTCAACTTTGGAAAGAGAAAAAAGTCGCAGGGGGCCAAGTCTGGTGAATACGGTGGCTGAGGCATGATAGAAGTACTATTTTTAACATGTCTTGGGCAATGTTCATGCGATGCTGCTTTTGATCAAAATTAAGCAATTTTGGAACGAATTTCGATGACACACGTTTCATACCCAAAACATCCGTTAAAATTGATTGGCTTGAGCCAAACGATAAGCCAAGATCATCCGCTATTTCCCTAATCGTGATTCGACGATTTTTCAACACAATTTCTTTAACTTTTTTAACATTTTCGTCTGTGATGGACGTGCTAGGTCGTCCGGAGCGAGGTTCATCATTAACATTTTCTCGGCCCTCTTGGAATAATTTATACCACTTATAAACATTTTTTTTGCTTTAAGTTGACTGTCCGTACGCTACTGTCAACATTTCAAGAGTTTCTGAGCACTCAATACCATTTTTTACGCAAAAATTAATACAAACTCTGCTCCATTACTTTTAACCACAAAAAATCGCCTAGTAAACAAAACACGTCCAACTTTTATGCCTTTCACATAAAAACAACAACTGCTATATGGTTAAAACTATAAACATATGATCGTAACAAGTGAACCAACACAACAACAAAAAAATTTTGAGCTAGAGTGTACTGAGCGCGCGAAATTTAAAAAGTCACCTTACTTTTTGATCACACCTCGTATATACGGTTCACAGGGCTGGACAATGTACGAAGCGTTTAAAAACAAAATGACGGCAGCGGAAATGAAAATGTTAAGGATGTCTAGTGGAGTCACTAAACGCGACTGTATTAGATCTACGCGTATAAGAGGAAGTCTTCATATAAAGAATTCGGTAGCCGAACAGCTTGAGGCGAATAGAATAAGCTGGTATTGCCACGTTCAAAGAAATCTGCGGAAAATCCAGTTAAAAAGGCACTAGCAACTATGGTCACTCCAACTGTAAGAAAACGAGGTCGGAAAAAGAATTCCTGGATTTCTCAAGTGGCAAATGCGCAACAACGCCTGGGGCTAACCACTGAAGCGATCCAGGACCGAGCATTATGTAGACGCGTTCTGCGGTCTGCGACATTAGCCAACCCCATAAGGGGTTTGTCTGTGAGCGTTCTTCGCGTACCGGCTGAGTAACGCTTTCGATCTTCGCTTGCGTTTTTCCTTCAATGCGGCCGTGAGCAGGTGTCCAGTGTGTCGCTTGTACGCGCTGAGTCCTAAATCTTCTTTGATAATGCGAGACATGGATTTTTGCGAAATTTGCATTTCCCGCGACAAGATTTTCGCAGCGGTTTTCGGTCGATTCGTTTCTTCACCGCTTTGATCGCTTTCGGAGTTCTCACAGTGAGCGGACGGCCGGATCTTTGACGGCCTCGTACTCCACCAGTATCCTCAAACACAAAATTTCGAGTGATTCCAAGCGGTCGCAACGTCCTAAAGATATCGCCTTTTCCCATGTTACATTTAAGTAGGCCAACTACAATGCGATTTTCAATGTCGCCCCATTCTATGATTGTAAGCAATTATTGTCAAAAACGCTTTACGTCACAATGAAGCATAAATATCAACTGTCAAATCGCAATCAATACGAAATGGATGCGCCTAGTGTTGCATTCGTAATGAGTGAGTTCAGTTGTGTACCAGTATTTATGACTTGACTCGGTAATTCTCTCCTCCGAATTTGGAAGTGCACTCTTGTTAAACTGAACTACTCGCTCATTTTCCATAGTGAAGAATTAACATTCGAATTGAGATGACTAAGAGGCAATAACCAATCGCGTACTCTTAATGACAATTCGAAATAGACCCAAGATTCACCCAGGAACGCTATCGCGTAGTTTTGTATCCCCGTTTCTTTAGACAATGTTATACGCAGTCTTAAAATCAATAACAATCTGGCATGTATCAATTTGGACTTTTTCGGTGTTCCCCAGGATTTTTATGGTGAATATCTGGTCTATAGTGGACATACCAAGTTTAATGCTCCGCTTAAATTGGCCATTCAGATGATTGACAAATGATTTCAGGCCTTCACACTATCCGGATTTAGTTTGTACATTGTGTTAAGCAGAACAATGCCTCTATGAACATATAGCTGGTTTGGTTCTGAAAGTGATCTTTCTTGTGTCGTTCCATCCATCACGCATACTTTCTTTCGATCAAATCCTTGCTTATGCTCCATGTCAAGAGATCTCTCCTGCTTTCTTAAATCTCCGGTGCAACAGCTTTGTTATACGCTTCCAATAGTTTAGGTTGTTGTAACTTTGCTTCAAATTGATCGGGGGGATCATTGGCTTTCATCGGCCAAGTAGAATGGTTCGTTCGTCCTAACTGGGGAATTTGGGTCTCTACTGTTTAGCAGATTGCGAAAGTGGTACCGACTGCGATTCTACTTTTAGATTTATTTTCTTATCTTTAGTGGGCGTCGTTCTGGTCTTGTTGGCTTTTGTTAAACGTCCAGTTAGAACATCTTTATTTCCTCAATCGCACGTCATTAAACAAGAGGTTATTACGGGTTGTCAAGTGTAAGCTTTTCATAAGCCGCCGTCCTTCTGATGGCATCTTGTCATCAATCCACTTGATGTTGATGCAGTTTGCTCAAAACTTGTTTAATGTTGATTCATACAACACTGATAAAATTTCTAACAGTTTTTGCCATTGCAATCATTGCTGTGACGTCTGAAATGTCCGTAAACGTGGCGGCTGCAGATAGGTGATAGCCAAATAGTTGGCCTCATGGCTTGGTTGGTTTTGTGATGTCTAAGTTCTTTTTCAGACGACGCTTTCTTGGAAAAGTTATTCAGTAAATTTTAATCTACTATCTTAGTAAAAATTTGAATTTTAATCGCTTTCTAAGATATTCCTACGAATAAATGGTGACATTGCCGCTAAGTCTTTAGCATGCAAGTTTCGTTTTTTATGTCGTTTCCCTTTCCGCTTTTCTCACAAGAAACGTCGAGTTAAATAAGCGCCCATTGTCACCGATTTCTTAAGCCTTTCGCTTTACTTAACCTTCCTGTAGTCTTCTGTTTCAAAAATAAAAAATAAAAAATCATAGCGGTCTGAATGTGCAAAATTCACTAATACACGCCCTAACGACCTTTTTAAATCAAAATGTAAAAGGCTTCAGTATCGGCTCATAGATGCCGAAAAAATAATCCCTTTAGTTGGTTCCATTAAAAAGATATTAGGAGTCCACCAAGGTTGTCATCTCGGGCCTGTAACTTTTGACTTGAGAATGATTTTCGAAACCATCATCGTTTTCTTGTATTTCCTTTTATGATCTTTGGGCTACCCCCTATTTTCATTAATCCTAACATTAGTGATGTAGAAGAGCACTAACCCCTATCCTTAAGAGATCACAAAAAGTAAAACTTGTTCAATTAAAATCTCCCCAGGCTTTTGTTCTTCCCATCCGGATCCCAATGCCATCCATCCAAGCGAACTACATAGTTCATTGACAACAGTTCAGAGACCATACTTGTACTACATAGTCAACAAGATGAATGAGCTGTCTTTAAGAGTCCATTACACAATTACGAGCATCTGATAATACCGGCACTCAATGCTTTAAAGATAATGTATCTTCAAAGTTTCACCCTCTCCCTTGAGGTATATTCCATTGATAGTGTCCGTAGCAAACCCGCCATGCTGAATTGCTTTGCTCTGTTCCATTGACCAGAGAACCAACACCAGGTCCACAACAGATGGCTTCGAGCGGAAATGGTTTTAATAATGCATCGGCGTTTAAATCCGGTTTTTGTAGAGATTTGCTGCCAATGGACAATTGGACGCGTGCTGTTATTACAGGTACACTTAATAAAGTTCAATTCAAGGCATGCGAACGCTAGTCCTGATGGTCGTAATTGTACATCAAGATGTGCAAACTCTGATGCAATGGTTCCTTTATAAACGGGAACGTGAAAATTCCGACAAAGATTTACGTGGAATGTGTATCCGTTGCATTAAGATTGGACGAGAGGAAATGATTAATTTGCCTTGATATGTTAAGACCGAGAATTGCCTGTCGAAGTACGAGTATACCTTGACCACATTTGAAAAATTATCACTGAATCGAGAGGAGTACTTTGGTAAACCAAACCAAACTTATGAGAGGTTTTTGTCCTCAAATATGAACAAGGGCACCATGGAGCCTTACCATTTGCCAGGGCTTAAAAGAGTTTTAATAGCATCGACTAAGTGTTGATCTTGGTCAAGGTTAAAGAAAGTTGTTCTTGGAAGTGATTAGTAAACCATCAGTTGTTTGGTCCAACGGGCGAGGACAGCAATAGTCAAAATCTTTCACGTGTATTTGTCTTTGATTTTTAACCCACACAAAAACCGCTTGGCAAATATTATTTTGATGTGCCCAATTGTGAAACTCTGTAATGTGGAATCTTGTTGCTCCTGACCGTTCTTCGATGTTCTTTTGCGCAATAGGTTTGTAGATGCCTCCAATGCGGTTTTCAGTTAAAAAATTATGTTATTTTCTACATAATCTCCCTGGACTTCACACACTTGGTCCAGCGTTTCTTTAACATCAATATTCTTTCCCGGAAGTGGAAGTCTCGAACGCTGTGAAAGTATCCATCTACGGCGCTTTCAACAAATTTCTTCTAGTTTGGAAACAGATTGATGTCTTTTGACTAAGTTTATGCCGCTGTACAGCTCGTATAATTCGTCGTTGAATCTTCTCCTCCAAAGTCCGCCAACGCAAACGGGATCGAAAATCTCTCTTCTCTCGAATCGACCAAGGATGTCTTCGTCTGCTTTTGATAAGGTCCATGCTTCCGCTCCATACAGCAGGACTGGGACGATAAGTGTATAATAGACTGTCTCCTTAGACGCTCGGGAGAGGGCTTTACTACTCAATTGCCTTCCAAGCCCAAAGAAACAGCGATTGGCAAGAGTAATCCTTCGTTTGATCTCTGATGAGATGTAGTTATCAGAGTTAATACCAGAGCCGAGGTAGGTAAAGTCCCTTACCGTCTTAATAGCTGTCTATTGTTACGTTTTGTCCAATTCATCGGTGTTGTGTGTCCTTTTTTGTGGACAGCAAATACTTGGTTTTGCCTTCGTTTATCGCCAGACCTATTTTGGCCGCTTCCGTTTCTATATCCGCAAAAGAACCCGTGACAGCTCGCTGTGTTGTTCCAATCATGCCTACGTCGTCTGCATATGCGAGTAGTTAAACGGATTTCTGAAATATCGCACCTCTTGTGTTGGCTTGGGAGTTTCGCTCGATTCTTTCAAGAATGATGTTAAAGAAATCGCATGACAACTCATCACCTTGTCTAAATCTTTTTTTAACGTCAAAGGCCTCGGTGAGGTCATTACCGACCTTAATGGAGCAGCGAGAACTCTCCATTGTCATCCTGCACAGGCGGGCGAGTTTGGCAGAGATGTCAAAACTAGACATGGCTCTATGGCAGATAGGATATTGTACGCGATGTTAAGGAGACTAATTCCTCCGAAGTTTTAGCAGTTGAGGGGGTCTCCCTTCTTGTGGACTGGGCAAACGATGCTGAGATTTCATTCGTCAGGCAAACATTCCTCTGACCAAATTTTAGAGATGAGTTTATGTATGCTCTCTACAAAGTCATCTCCAACTTCTTTAAAAAGCTCGGCGGGTTGACCGTCCGGGCCATCATCGTCTGGGATGAATGGATCATTCTGCCTGACAGCGAGGTGTTGGCCATTTTACAGTCTGCAGAAGTGGTTCTTCCATATTCTCAGCACCGACTGTGTTTCTACTACGAGATTTTCATTGCAATCTCGCGAGCTGATTTCGCTCTTTTTTGCAGCACCGCTTTATACGCTTGTTGTTTTTCTGCGTTCACTAATCGACATTCTTCATCAAACCATGGGTTTCTCAATGGTGGTCGTTTGAAACCCAACACATCATTCGCGGCCTTTGTGATAGCTTGTTGGCAATGCCGCCACTGGTCATCTGCACTAGCTGTTGCTGCTGCTGCGGCAGAACTTGTCTCGAGAAGTCGGGATACGCGCTATGTTCAGATCTTGGCGATCTCTTGCGATTGTAGTGTTTCGACTTCATACTTTCTCACTGTACTTCGTTGTTGTGGCCTTGAGGATATTCGCATTCGTACGTTGGCTACAATAGGTAATGGTCCAAGTCAATTTTGGCGGCTCGGAAGGTTCGTACAGAATACAGGACGCGTGCCGCGTGTCGATCGCAATGTGGTCAATTTCCTTGGTGAATTGTTGATCCGGAGACCGCCAAGTCCCCTTATGAATATTGAGATGAGGAAATCGTGTATTTGCTATAAGTAACGCGCTCCGGTGGTGTGAGAGCTGCCGTTGGTACATGAGAGAGCTCATTCGCCACCGAGCAAATCGTACCTCAATCCTCGCTCAGCCTATCGCTAAATCACCCTTGTGTTTAGGTGCATTGCTCTGCGAAAGATAATTTTTTTTTTTCTTCAACCAAGGCATCTTCTCGCGAATTTTGGCTTTAAGCTGGTCAAAAGGGTTGTAGTAAAATTCGTTTGTAATTGTTCTACTTTTTTCAAGGTTATCAATTAACAGGATCGCTTTCACATCGAAAACAAGCTGCCCATGACTTTTCCGGCAGATGCGATCGACTTTGCTTTCCAAATAAATACTGGGATGTGGAGAACTTTTACCTATTTAAGATGACCACCACGAAATCAATCGGCCTGTGTCCGTTTTGAAAGTAATCTCTGCAAACTCCTGAAGATAACGCGAAACACTGCACTGCAAGTAACATGTGGGCACCAGTGCCCTTCTTCTAATTCCTTACACTTTGGAAAATATGTGAACTCGTTCTCCCAAAAATTTCGATATATTGCCCATTGATAACGCTAACGATTTATTTACGTGTTATGTAAGCTCGAAATATCGGCAGCGGTTCCATTTCAAAGAACACAACCAAGAACTAGAAGAGTGGATGCGAGGCAAACAGAAATATTTGTGTCAGAGTTCGACCGTTTTCGGGGACGAGCAATGTAATGCTTCAAGAAAATAAATTTATGATCGCATGCCGCCCCATCGTCAGCACAATGATGAGTAAAAGTTTGGAGGCTAAAGCAACGCGAAATGGCGGGGGAAAGACTTTAAAGTGGGATTGAGGGAAACGCAAAAATTGAGCAACGACTTTTGCTGAAACAATTATTTGAAAGGAAACCTAAAAAAAATTAAGAAAAACCAGCACCATTCGAGAAAATAAACTGACATAATACTATACATCGTATAAATAAGGAAGGTCGCCGGCTCTGGGCGTTTAATTTTAATGAAAGCCGCCAAAATACCATTGACTTAGAAAAGAGAGGCTCGCAAATTATGTTGAACAACAAATGTAAGAGTACTGAAATAGCTCTGCTCGAGGTTTCAAAAGTCCGACTCCACATAAATACCAGAGGTTCCCTATTGTAGGAAGTGGTGCTTTTGTGTTTTTGGTGAACGTTAACGTTAATTTAGGGAAACTTTCGTTTGTTTTCCAACCGCAAATATGCACAATATTGACAGTTATGAACTATATTCTGAAGAATTGTAAACGAAGTATCGAGTGGAGATGCACGCATCCTTTTACACTTCCAATTTATTTTGGAGAATACAAGATCTCTGTCGGAATGCTGAATTAATTAACCGAGTCGTTTTTGTGTTTGCAGGTCTAAGGGAATTACGTTAAATGAAATCGCAGCAAGATCCGGAGAAGGCCTTCACAGGACCCGAACCTGTTGTTTTTCGTTCGGGCTTTAATTGTTTCGTGTGAACATAGTTACAAAGTGCAGGATCCTCTAGGATACGGCTGACCAAATGAATACATCCTGACGTCTCTTAAAGGTTTATGAATTTCCTGCTGTCTCTCAGTAGGAAAGATTTAAGTCTGCTTCTGACGGGACATAACTGTCTTGATGCTCTAGATACAAGTTATACAACACCTAGCGGATGCTGTGAGAGTAATGACGATGTCGCGAATCACTATCTGTGCGAGTATTCGACCTACGTTCACATCAGACCGGCACTGATGTGGTGGGTTCTAGTACTGTAAGCATTTTATCACTTAAGTGTTTACACATCTTTCTTCGAAAGACTGAAGAGTTTCACGAACATCGGTTGTGTCCAATGAACTAGTTCTTAGTGCTCGTCGTCTTTCCAACAGTAGAAAAAGGTCTCTAAATATGTGGCCGTGGCACAAGTAGTAGTGTATTTGCTGTTATTTGGGAAATACGAGTATACGCAGAGTTGAAAGAAGCAGCATTGCATTCATAGATATGACATCGAATTTAATGGCATCATCCCTTTTCACAGCACCGGCTAATAAGTATGGTAGGTTCTATTCTTGAGCTTATTAGCAGTCGATAGGATATGGTTTAGATCTGATTAAGTTTAAGAGTTCCTACCTTTGGCCCCACGTAGGTCTCATAAGATTTCCAGATCTTCTTATTCCAAATAAGATGATCTCTCTAACTTCTCTATACATTCTGTAATGTTCTAGTTTTGTGGAAACTTTCGACGGATTTGTCCTGCCCTCCTCGTCCTAAAGTCTTGATTTGACATCCGATCGTCAATGTGTTTTAGTAATCTGGACAATTCGATTTGAATAAAGGTAAGAGCGTGTGGAAAAAATGTAGATATGTACATACAAATCGCTGATTGTTTTGTCAACTTATTTTCTGTTCAACATTTCTTCAGTATGCTCCTATGTAATGGTCAAATGTCTTCGATACTTGAAATTTTCTCATAATCTTAGCTTGACGGTATTTAAACTAGACATATAGTATTTTGTATCTAATGCAACTGATAATATAAGTTAACACCACACTTCCATACAATTTCATAAGTCATACACGTGCAGTCATTCACCCTTGCATCCGGTCAAATTCTAATTCAACATTCTATTCCCACGATAATGCAACAAACAAATGGATCAAGTGCAAATCATCAATTCCCACAGAAATGCAAATTCCCATAAAAATGCACTAAACCCAAAACTCAACAGGTAATGCTGACAACACATGAAAGTAATTAGATCCGCTGCTATCCACCGTTTCCACCTTGTCGTAGTAGGTTATAAGTTAACTTTGTAATATTAAATTTATTAGTCTGAATTGTATCTTAACCGAATAAAGTCTTTTTTTTTAAAAAACTTTATACATTTAATTTAATTGGCGCCCGAGCAGGGACTCTGGCAAAAAGGTGTTAGTGCGATTACTAAAAATAATTAAAGTCCCAAAGTGGTACAAAGTGGTACATCGCGAAAGTCCCAAAGTGGTACAAAATAACTATTTTTCGAAAAGTCCCCAAGTGGTACGGGAAAATAGAAGTGCACCAAAAGCCAGAGTCCACGCGAATATCGGTATTATCGCGTTTCCTAAACAGTGAACAAATCAAAGTTGGAGAAACCACCTAAAGGGCCCCCAAGTAACCAACGTGAAAGGGACGTAGAGCACAAGAATCTGCTGCCGCTCCACAGAATGCCGATGCTCGCATTAGTTTTGTAAGTTTATTTTTAAGCAATTTAATATAGAGCCATAGAATATAAGTGAATACAAGTGAATACAAAAAAAAAAACAGTAAACCATACTTTATTTGTTAAATAAGAATAGAGTTGATTTTTTTTTTTAAGAAATAGTAATATCTATCGACAGATGCAATTAACTAATATAGGTTTAATTCGTCAATATTTTGCATATAATATAAGTGAGTAAAAGTGAATTGAAATAATTTAATTTAAAAAAAAAAAAACGCACCAAACACATTAAACCATACCTTATTTGTTAAACAAGAATATAGTTAATAGTTTACATAATATTTAGTGATAGATCCAATTAACGAAAATATTTTTATCTTGTTATTATTTTGTATTCCATAAGCTACATTTTGCCGTTTCATTATTTTTCCTTTCTTTCGGTCTGTGTGTCATTAATAAGTAAAAATGGTAAACGAAAATATAATTAGACCCCCCGTTATTAATATTCCCAACGCCCCAAATGCACCTAACCAACCCCAAGTTGCGCCCGAGTTACGAGTAGTTATAGAAGGAATGATCAGTCAAATACTTAATACCCAGGGTCGGAATCTTATCCAAAATATTCTCAATCCCAACGCAGATCTTGGTAGGGGAGTTGATCAAACAATAAGATCTGAACTACGTGGAAATCTGACGGATCTTGACAAGATCCCTGACGTGGTTCGCTGCCTGAGAGAATTCTCTGGTCAGCCAGGCGAGTTCAGCTCTTGGAAGAAGAGCGTTGACCGCATTATCCGTCTCTACGAGCCCATCAAAGGCTCACCAAAGTATTTCGGCGTTCTAAACGTGATTAGAAACAAGATCGTAGGAAATGCGGATATCGCATTAGAATCCTACAATACACCCCTTGATTGGGACTGTATATCACGCTGCTTGACTATGCACTACGCCGATAAGCGTGATCTGGGAACTCTGGAATACCAGATGACTTCCCTAGTGCAAGGAAATGACACGATACAAGGTTTCTATCAAGCCGTGTACTCCCATCTGTCATTGATCCTCAATAAGATCGCTAGTATGGACGTCGGTACCGAAGCTTTAACTCTGCTAACAAAGACATATAGAGATAAAGCATTAGACACGTTTGTGAGAGGACTGAAAGGAGACCTCCCGAGACTTCTGGGAATTCGTGAACCAGTTGATCTTCCACAAGCACTCTACCTGTGTTTAAAACTGGAGAATCAAAACTTTAGATCCAATTACGCCAACAACAGCCACGGAATGTCTAGAAAACCACACTATCAAAATCCTCCTCCACTTCCTCCCCGAAAACAAAACCAAAACCCATATCCCTATGCAGGTAATATTCCCTTCTTCCCACAACTCACTTACTTTCCACAACCGGTTAATAACTTTAATCAAAGACCCGTTCCACATAATAGAGTTCCTCATCAGGCTTACCACCCTAATTATAACTACCAACAGCAAAACCAAAGTTTTCGACCTCAAATCCATCAGAGTCATCAATACCCTTATCCAAACCAAGGGAACCATGGGCAACCACCAGCACCACAGAGACAATCTCGTCCAGAACCAATGGATGCCAGCACCATACAGACACGAGCAGTAAATTATACAAACCAATCCAGGCCCCAGACCAACTGGCCACCTGCACCGAAGAGATCAAACCTTCCAGCCCAGGGACCACCTCCAAATAAAATGCAGAGGAATTTTCATACTACAGCCTGCGCACCGAATGGAGAATTGCAAGAATATCAAAAACTTGTCGCTATAGAAGATTCAAATAACAATCAAACACTGATTGATTATCTCGGATATTCCGGACATGAGCAAACCAATCATCAGGAACACCACGAACCTGAAATAAGTGCCCCCAGTAACACTGAAGTTTCCCACCTATCCCAAGATATCCATTTTTTAGGCTAAATAGCTCTTCGCTGCCCTATTTTGAATACCAGACGGAGAGCGGTAATGTTTTAAGGTTTTTGATAGACACAGGTTCCAACAAAAACTACATTCATCCGAAGTGCGTTAGAAACCTTATACCTAACGATAACCCCTTTTACGCCAACTCTGTCGGTGGTAATATAAAAATAACACACCACGCTATACTAAATCTTTTTGGTCCCAATAACGTAAGTCTTAAATTTTTTATCCTTCCTTCACTACAATCGTTTCACGGCATCATCGGCAATGATAGCCTCAAAGAATTAAATGCAGTAATACATACCGCAAAAAGTTTCTTCACCCTTCAAAACAACATCAAAATTCCTATAAAACAACACATTTCAGAATCAGTAAATAACATACGTGTAAGAACCTCTCATTTAAATCAAAATCAAATATTAAATCTCAATACCGTTTTAAGAAAATTTACTAACCTTTTTGCAGAACCGGATCAGAGATTGACATATGCCACAGTAGTAAGAGGTGAAATTCGAACTGTTGATGATAACCCAGTTTACTCGAAGTCCTACCCTTACCCAATGGCTCTAAAGCCATTTGTGGATAACGAAATTAAGAAATTGCTAGATGATGGCATCATACGACCTTCACGGTCTCCCTATAACGCACCTGTGTGGGTAGTCCCGAAGAAGCTAGACGCTTCAGGAGAAAAAAAGTTTAGGTTAGTGATTGACTATAGGAAACTTAATTTAGTCACTATACCTGATAGGTATCCAATACCTGAGATAAATGAAGTGTTGTCCAATCTGGGAAAGAATAAACTATTTACAGTTATTGACTTAAAAAGCGGATTCCACCAAATACTTTTGAAGGAATCAGATATCGAAAAGACTGCCTTTTCAGTCAATCACGGTAAATACGAGTTTACCCGTCTTCCTTTTGGGTTGAAAAATGCCCCTTCGATATTTCAACGCACACTCGACGATATCCTCAGAGAACATATAGGAATACGGTGCTATGTCTATATAGATGACATAATCATCTTCGGTCGTAACGACGAAGAGCACTTTAGAAATCTCACATTAGTCTTTGAGACATTAGAAAGAGCAAATATGAAAGTCCAAATGGATAAGTGTGAATTTCTCCGAACGTCAGTTGAATTTCTAGGATTTCTTGTATGTGAAAACGGAATCAGAACCAATCCTGATAAGGTAAAGGCTATAGTTGATTTCGCACCCCCAAAAACGCTTAAAGATCTAAGATCTTTCCTGGGCATGTCAGGATACTATCGTCGCTTCATTCCTGGTTATGCAAAACTGGCAAATCCCCTTACCGCTCTCTTAAGAGGGGAAGAAGGACGTGGACGCGTGTCCAAACAAATATCAAAAAACGTTCCTATTCATTTGAACCAGCAAGCATTAGAAGCATTCGGGAAAATTAAGAACACACTCGTATCCCAAGAAGTTCTATTAGCATACCCAGACTTGTCAAAAGATTTCGAGCTCACCACCGATGCTTCAAATCATGCAATTGGTGCGGTATTATCCCAAAATAATAAACCGATAACTTTTCTGTCTCGAACACTAAATAAAACTGAGGAAGCATACGCAACCAACGAAAAGGAAATGCTCGCCATCATCTGGGCACTCAACTCTCTGAGAAATTTCCTTTACGGTTCAAGAAAAGTGAAAATTTTCACCGATCACCAACCGTTAACATATGCACTTAGCAATAGAAACAATAATGCTAAGATGAAAAGATGGAAAGCCATCTTAGAGGAATACGACCATGAAATCATTTACAAACCTGGCACTACAAATGTTGTAGCCGATGCCCTATCTAGACCCCCACCTACAACTTTCACCAACTCTATAACTCTGACCCAACATAGCGACGAAAGTTCGTCACAAAACCTCATCCCATTCGTTGAAGCACCTATTAATGCATTCAAAACCCAACTCATTCTCGAGACAGGGGATAAAACACACTACAAGCTTCAAAAACCTTTTCCAACATACTGGAGACATACCTTTACCGAACCTCAATACACTAAGGAAAATCTAATAGGTATATTTAAAAGATTTCTTAATCCCAATGTAATCAATGCAATTATGACTGATGAAACCACTATGGGAATAATTCAAGAAATTTACCCCTTGTATTTCCACAACTATAAAATCAGATTTACTCGAATAAAAGTAGAAGATTTAGAAAATGAAACAGCACAGGAAAACATAATTTTAGAATGCCATAAAAGAGCACACAGGAACGCAAAAGAAAACAGACTTCAAATTATCGAAAGATACTTTTTCCCGAAAATGAGCTCCAAAATAAAAAAATTAGTTAATCAATGCGGTACTTGTAAAGGAAACAAGTACGATCGCCATCCTAACAACCCCATTATAAAACCTACTCCTATTCCTGAATATCCGGGACACACACTACACATAGACATCTACACAACAGAACGACATTTGGTATTGACAGCCATAGACAAATTCACAAAACTAGCCCAAACAAAACCACTTAAATCCCGAGCCATTGAAGACATTAGACACCCTTTAAGAGAACTTTTATTTTTCTTTGGAATTCCCAAATACGTAGTTATAGATAACGAGAAATCTTTAAACTCAGCATCCATCACATTCATGATGGAAGACCAGCTAAAAATTAACATTTTCAAAACCCCATCTTACAAGAGTGAAGTCAACGGCCAAGTTGAGAGGTTTCACTCAACTCTGTCAGAAATAATGCGGTGCATAAAGACCGACGGTACACACCGTTCATTCGAGGAATTACTCGAAAGATCTGTATATGAATACAATTGTACCATTCACTCTGTTACAGGAAAAAAACCGATTGACCTTTTTTATGGTAGAAACGTTACTACAGATCCTGAGCAATTTGAAAAATCTAGGTTGGATAACATAAAACAGTTGAAGGAAAAACAGGTAAAAGATCTTAATTACCACAATAAAGACAAACAACAACCAAAAACGTACTCACTAGGTCAAACAATTTTTGTCAAAAACAATAAACGATTAGGTTCAAAACTTACGCCACGGTTCAAAGAAGAAATCGTTGAAGAAAACAGACCAACAACAGTTTTAACGAAATCAGGCAGGGTCATACACAAAAGTAATATTCGAAGTTAAGCAGTTACTATCTCATTCACAGGTTACTCCTCACCCATTCCTCCTATGGTGATATCCAGATCCTAGACTACTCTAATTCCTATGTTCTAGCATTGCATACTGGAACAGCAATAATCCAGAAGGGAAACGTGAAACTAATTCACGTCGTCGAAATAAATCAATACGAGACCTTCATAACACATACCTCATCCTTAATATCGGAGCACATCCCCAAGACCAATACCTTCCTTCCAATCCTTGAACACGAATTATCCCTAATACAAAATTTGATAGATAATATCAAAACGCACAGAACGAAAAGAGCACTAAATTTCATCGGGTCCGCTTGGAAGTGGATAGCGGGAAATCCCGACCACGACGATCAGATCCTTATGGAAAACAAAATTAATAATGTAATCGAAAATACAAATAATCAATTTTTTATAAACAAAGCAATTAAAGATAGAATTAATCAACTAACAAATGTTACAAATGACATACTTCACGTAGTAAAAAAGGATCGAATATTTACAAATGAATTAGTATTAAGTTTACATTTAAAAATAAAATTAATAAAAGAAGAACTAACAAATACAATTTATGCCATAGAGTTAGCAAAAACAAACATTGTGAACTCAAACATATTGTCGAAAACGGAAATTAATTTAATATTGAATAAGATAGATAAAAGTAGTATTCCATATGGAAATGCCGAAGAAGCATTGTCATTAGCTAGTGTTAAGATTGGTTTAAATTCAACTCAACTTTTATATATAATAGATATTCCCACAACCAATGGAAACATTTATGAAAAATTGTTAATAAAACCTATTAAAACAAATAAAAATACTATATATAAGATACCGTACGAAAATATTTTAAGAAAAGATGGAGAAATTTTAGCCATAATAAAAGATTGTAAAACAATTAATAATTTATTACTTTGTAAGGAAAACGATGTTTTAAATCTAATTAATGATAAGTGTATTTCAAATTTGCTAAATAGTAAAAATGCGACATGTAGTGTGACAAATAGCCAACATATCCCGAGAGTGGAAGAACTAGCTCCTGGAACCTTACTCCTGAACAACTTTCAAGGCCAAATAACTATAAATGACACCACGCAAGCGGTAAAAGGAACATATCTCGTCAAGTTCGTGAATACCACAGTCACAATAGATAACCAAAAGTTTACATCTGAAGAAATAACCCAATTACATGCACTTCCACCTTTCCTCCAACCATCATCCGAAGGAACCGAAATTGAACAAATTCTATCACTTGAATGGATGAAAGAACTTCATATTAATACGACAAAACAAATCGATCTAATTAAAACTGAAAAAGTAATTCATCAATGGATCAATTACTCTGTTCTAATAATAATAGTCATTATCGTAATACTCCTCCAAATAATAAGCCGGAGATCAAAAAGAACTCCTGAAACAACAATCATTCCAATATCTTTCCTGGGTGAATCAGAAAACCAAACAAGGAAACCTTCAAAAATAATAGAACATCCAAATATCTACAATTTGCCATATTTTTAAGCAACGCGAGGACGCTTACATTTAGAGGGGAAGAGTTAACACCACACTTCCATACAATTTCATAAGTCATACACGTGCAGTCATTCACCCTTGCATCCGGTCAAATTCTAATTCAACATTCTATTCCCACGATAATGCAACAAACAAATGGATCAAGTGCAAATCATCAATTCCCACAGAAATGCAAATTCCCATAAAAATGCACTAAACCCTAAACTCAACAGGTAATGCTGACAACACATGAAAGTAATTAGATCCGCTGCTATCCACCGTTTCCACCTTGTCGTAGTAGGTTATAAGTTAACTTTGTAATATTAAATTTATTAGTCTGAATTGTATCTTAACCGAATAAAGTCTTTTTTTTTAAAAAACTTTATACATTTAATTTAATTTATACAATACCTATTATACAATAGTTTTTATTTTTATTTTTATTTTTTATTTTTAATATTCGTTACAGATACTGCCTCAATTTATTTTCAACAGTCGTGATCCAATCGTTATGGGTGTCATGGTTGAAAATGGAATCGTCAAGGAGGGTACTCCGATCTGTGTGCCAAGCAAGGAAGTAAGTACCCCCTCTCTATCTGTGTATCTTTCTATCGTTTATATTGTTAGTTTACCACAATTCAAAACTAAGCTAAATAAAAAAATCCCGCCAAATTGATTTAGGCAATCAAACGTACTCGACTCCAAAGTCGACAAAAAACTGATATTACTAGTCCTCGTTCAGCAATCAAACACAATCACTCTGCATTGTTGGAAGAGGCATGCGTGCGTACACTTTCAAATCCACCAAAACGCGAGACACAAAAACGAAAAGAAAAATACAAATCATTTCCACTACACATACTCGTACATTGAATTGAGGTTTATCAAGAAGAGAAAAAGAAATCCAAAAGTAACCCCCTCTAGAACTGTAGAGAAGACGATGGTTCTAAATGTTGACACAGGTGTATTTGCTTTGGAGTAAACTCACGCGGCGGACCCTCTAACACGAAGGTTCGCATTATGCTAGGTTCTAATGTTGACACTACGTATCACAACAAGATACGCCCGTTGTTCCTTCACGAAAACGACAACCAAGACGAAAGTATATCTATCTACATATACAACGATGAGGACAACAATAATACCACGCTTGCTGGGGGTAGTTATAGCAACACAGATAGTGGTATGCACTTTACCTCAAGTGTCTGTATGACGTTTTGAAAACATAAACCACACGACGAACACGACTATCCGACGATAGCTAAAGCCACATGCAATGTTTAGATATACAATATATAATTTTTTTTAATAATAATAAAATCTCTGAACCAACACTGATTCCTTAGATATGGATTCGCGCTTAGTATTTACCCTTTCTGCAATCAATACCACCTCTTGTCTTTTATACAATGAGCACTTTGGATCTATTCCATCTAAATAGACCATCTCACAAAGGATGAAGAGGAATTCGCATAATTTTCAGGACAACGACACATTTCCTGTGCCCAGTTACGAGTACTACTCTATGCCCTGTGCCTATACTCGTTTGTATCCCAAAGATTTTTGCATTGAACTCTTTAGGTTTACCTTAATTACGACGTCTCATTATCATGTCCAGTGTAAATGGGCAAGGAGGAGGACGTATTCATATCCGTACATGCTGCTAGGCTTGTATAGAAATCGTTACACATGAATTGAAAGCAAGAATGAGAAGAGCTTAAGTCGGATTCAAAATTGCACACCAAGTCAGATGGTCAATGCAGAATGCAGGACACCATTGGAGTATAAGACATATTCAGACCAAAAGCCGGTCTTAATTTTTTATTTTTTCTTTGTGTTTCTTAAGTTGGATACTTCCTCAATTATCCTTTCTGAATTGTTTCCTTTCAGTGTCCAGATGGTTGAAGGGTACGACTATTTAATGAGGAGTAAGCACAATGGCAAAGGAAACTGCCCTTAATCAGCGAAAGTCTATTTATTTTTGTTGACTTTTGTCCTCGATCCTAAAGGATTAACAGAGCCGGTGTACTTTAGAAAATAGGTAGATAGCTCCAAACTCAGAAAAGGAATCACGGGACAATGTGCCATTGCAAGACATGTGTAGGGATTGAGAAGGTGTGCTTTGAATACAACAACTTAGATCATTGCCCACCCTTACATGTTCTCTAAATTCTATCGCAATGGACTAAAAAAATTGGTCTTACTGGTCTTCAACTCGGATCACTCTTCCCATTTTCTCAATTTCCCATAGGGAATTCACAAATACGAAGTCTGACGTACTTTCAAAAGTGTGGGTCTTAGTTGGTATACTTGGGGCATTCTACTTTTCAATTGTACCCAAACTAGTATGCAACAATCCTCTGGCACTTGACAATTCTGTTGAAATTCAACTCTTTTAAAATTTATGCTGTCACTTCTTGCATCATTAGATTGAAGACATAAAGTTTTGAAAATCTTCTTCTCCATTGTATCGGTTAATCTTCAATTTGTATCTTAATTTTTCAAGTTTGCATGTTTTAGTTGAGAATTTTTATCTAAATAGCCGGCACTTAAGCAGTAAACGGAAGTTGAAGGCGGATACTGAAAGTCGTAAAGCGATTTACGAGTATTTTTTTTCCAGTTTTGCGCGCTTGTTTCCATGCAGCATTCTATTTAAGGGTACTTGTGTGCTCTGTTCGAATGAATTTGTGCAGAATTTATCTCAGCGCACACCCTGCATTCGAGATGGTAACGAAAATAAATTCACCTTAAGGCTGAAATTAAAAACCCGACCATGGGGGCATGGTATGGATACTCGTACAAAATACAAATTAAAAAAGCGTGAACGTCGAACGATACGATACGAATATGTGTATGGTGTACATATGTTGGGGTATGTATTCAAGTATCAGATACGTTCTCAGATACAGAGGCACACAAATTATATTACGGATACGAGTACTCGACTAGTCAGCTTGTAGCTTCGTCAGCATCCTGTCTTTCTGCACCCAACTCTGGAATTCCCGGTGTGCACACCAGTACTTTTCATAGTCTGGTTTGATCATTCCTGCCGGTGCCCGGGAAGAAGGTGTCTCGAACGAAGATACAAGAATCGAACGCGAACTGTGAAGAAGTGAAGGCAGCAGCAGCAGCAGCAGGAAATGCAATGGAAAAACACTCTGGACCAATTCATTCAATTTTATCGGCTGCGACAGGTTAGTGATGGAGAATTTATGGTCTGGATACTCTAACACATCGCTCGTACATCAAGTGTACACCGGGGCACTTATTGGTGGACTTGAAACTGGCGGACTCAAGACTCAAGCCAAGTGCTGCACGTGCTTCGTTTGTGGAGTGTGTAACATCAGTAGGCCGGACGTTGTTGTCGTGGATCTGGACGTTGTCTTTTATGGCTTTGGTTATAGTTGTGGCTGTAGCTGTGGCTATGACAATGACTACTTACCGTGGGTAGCTACCTGTTTTCTCTGATTCTGTGGTAGCAAACCTTTTGAGTGGCTATGTGCATCCTGTGGTAGCAGCCGGTCGAAGGCCGACAGCGGCAGCGGCAGCGGTGGCGGTGACGGTGATGGGTAGTGTAGTACGCTTGAGAACAATCAAATCAGACTGCCTAATCTTGAGGCAGACAGATTGCCTGCTGGTGCTGCTTCTGCTGCTGATGCTACTGATGTTGATGCTGATGCTATTGCTCTTGATGATGATAGTGATGATGGTGAAGACCGCTGAGTGAACATTCATTGACCCTGTTTTGCATTTTGGGGTCTTATTTCTCAGTTTCTTATTTGTTGTTGTTTTTTTTATTTTATTTTGTTTTGTTTTCATTTGTTCTTCGACATCATCCTCCCATTTTATGTTGATGCTGAGTTATGCTACTGTACAAGGGGCAATGCGATGCATATTTGGGAGCCGTCTTTTAGATTTGTTTTCTTTTTTTGGCCTCTTCTGATGATTACAGAGACAACACAGGATGTTGTTAAGAAATGAAGGGTCACAAAAGAGGAATTGAAACAACATAAATAAATAAATTAAGAGGAGGAGATTTTGAATTAAAGATTTCGGCCATGTAGTAGTGTGTATGCCAGAGCAATCAAAATTTGATTATTATTGTTTTTACTTCTTTTTTTTTAAGAGACGATCAGAAAAGTTCAGAAAAAAGTGTATAATGTCCATTGATGGAGACAAACTTGATTCGTAGATTTACCACAGTTAGCTTTGACTCGAGTTTTATTTTTATTTTTTTTATGTAAGGAGTGCATCATCTCACGTATTGTAAATGGAACTTAGCTTATACCCTCGCTAGTCACTGGTATCGAAAGAAACTATCGATTTCGATTTCTTTGAAATCGTAGCGAGAGCAGACCCTAAAAGAAGGTACAAGTCTCAGAACTTCTTGAAGTGTTGTTCATTGTCGTACAATTGGTGGTTAACTCATAGCCTCCTATATTCGTTCTTCCTAACAGTAGCCGTCAAATGCCTTGCATCCCTGCTTAAATTCTCTGCTCAATATTAGTTTATCAGCGGCTTAATTCTTCTGCCTGATTGGCCGGATAAATTCCACCGCATGGCATATTTTGCCATAAAGCAGCAAGCGCATCGCAGGGTGTGATGTACTCCTTGTAACAACATCTTTTGATGATTGCACACAATATTGTCCGGTTTTCTGTAATGTTCCACAGTTGTCCCTCCAAATCCTAATAGTTCTTTGCCATATGCTTTCCAATTTAATTATATTGCTATCTTTCAGATAGTCCTGTGCCTTCCCGACGTCATAAAAGGTAGGACGGCTACCTTAGCTGGTGTTGATTCATCATGATCTACAAGGTGTTTATGTGATTGCTACAGGAAGTTCTAGAGGGAAACCCTGTTTGTTTCATATCAGGAGTTGAGCTTTATTATTTTCGCTACTAGTTTTCCTATAGAGGTGAGAATAGGTTTTACCTGCTAATTATTTCAATCCTCCCGTAAATGATCAGTGTTTCATGCTCTAGCATGTTACACGTACAGCAGGTTTGAGTAGCTCTATTCAAATACGTTGTACTTGACGAAGCTTTGAAAAATTCGCTTGGAACAACGCCAATGTCCACCGTCTTATTCTTTTTTAAAATCTTTATAGTTGATGGAATCTTCTCTGTATTGTTAGCGGGCTGGTACGTTTTCGGGAATCGCGTTCTTCGAATCGATTATTCATATTCGAAATCTGTGTGCAAACTTAACAACAATATACGCGCTTCTATTATTGCACCGGCTTGCTGCATCTTCGGCAAGTGTAGCTTTCTTACGCTCTAAACAACACCGCACTCAATTTTTTATTACGCGGTAAAGTCGTGTAATTTGAAATCTGTTTTAATCCTCCAAGGTATCTAGATGTTCTTTATAGCAATTTACCTTGGTTTTATCTAGTCTTACATTCCATTCATATATTTTTCACATTCCGGTCGACAGTTGTGTTTCCTTGTGTCCGCTCTTAACCTGAGGTATTCCTAAAGTGGTTTCTGCACTACTAGATCCAGAGCTCTTCCAGTATTGCATCTGGGTGGAGGAAACATTTTGAAGTGGCTGCCACTAATAGACTTGGAAGAGAACAGGCTTTCGATGGTGTGTACACCTATAATGGCAATCTATCTTGCTTTACTATGGATTTTTGTCGGCTCTTATGTACTCTAAGCATTAGCTCTATGGTGAAGTCCCTTGTAAGATCCACATTTTGTAACCCATGAACTCTTTTTTAAATTTAAGGAGTCTGGAGTCTTCACGATTTAATAAAGTGAACAGCAGATATAGAAAACACTTGCATCTTATCGACACATTTTCCTGCAATAATTCGTAGTATATTGATCTGGTTTATGCAGTAGGGTCCTACCTGGAAGTCTCCTGTGTCTGTGTTCTGATCTATTTGTGGATCGCTTACACCCTTGTTGCTAGAGTTGGTTAGGGAATTGTGGCCGAAATAAGCTGAAGTGTCATGATTGGATGGCTTAAACGTAATTTCAAATCAGATTTGGGTCATACTGTGTCAGGTCCTGCGCTCAGACAAATTGATCTCAGTGATAAGGCGATATCCGTAGTGAACGTCAACAAAGCGTTAAACGTTCTGTTCCTGACTATAAGGGCGCAATAAAGTGCTGTTGAAACTCCTGAAAACATTGAGGTATTGCCGTCAATAACCAGTTATCAGCTTGACAAGTTGTTCGACACAGCGAGTTACCTTAAGCTTGTTCGTTATCGTGTAGATACTGCGATTTCGAAGGTAAAGCTAAATAAAACACACACAGCGATACATTTTTGATGAAAATTTTAATTCATTATAACGTTTGGACTTTGCTATTAAGTGTGAAAAACAATATCATTCAAATGGCCGCCTGCTTCAATTGTTGCGTAAGTTGAACTTTATAAGGATAGAGATGCAAATCCAGATGCAAAATATGCCATAGTGAGGTGTACGACACTTTCAATTGCTGCGAAAATTTGGATCATCAGCAACACTCGCACTCACAGCAGCAATATTTTCGTCTGAGCGTGCATTACAATGATGCACAGGCCTTACAACATCAGAAACGTTTCCACTCTCTTCAAATTTCTTCACAATTTTACCGATTGCTTGCGTTGTCGGTCGATTATGACGACCGTAATCATCGCGTAAGGTGCGAAAAGTGGCTACGTTTGAATCACCACTTTTGTAGTAAGTTTTAATAATTTTAACGCGTTGTTCGATTTGTAAGCGATTGAGTGTTTGGCAGGTGTCACATGCCAGCGTTACTAACTTGAAAATAGAAATGAATGACCCTATACAACCAGGTTATTACAAGTATTTGTTAACGGCATTCTAAGCTCTGTTTGCGGGGTTTTTTTTTTTTATAAATAAGTAGAGGGTAGATCCAGAAAATTCGATTAATTTCCTTCGAATAAAATTGCTGGACTTGTTTCACTATCTATGTAGGCAGAGTCAAGTGGAATAACTCTTTATTCTAGTGGCAACTGTGGTTAGAATATGTTATATCGATTGGACCGTTTGCTCTGACTCTGATTTTAAGTTTTTTCTTGTTTTTTCTGTTGTCCTCTTTTCTCCCTTCGTACTCGTATTCTCTCATGCATTTTGCACACAATATAATTCTGAAGCTCAGTACTAATGACAGGAAATCGGATTTTATATCTTTTGCAAGTCAAAAGTACGCTCTCGTCATAATTCAAAATTAATTGCTGCATCTATCTTTTGCCACAGAGACTGGAGTTAGAGTAATGAGTTCGTGTTGTGCACCACCTACTCCGACACCGGTACCAGTCCTTGTACGCACATATCCTCCAACATCAGGTGCTCACCATGTGGGTGTCTGTCTTAACTTCCCTCTGAGATGCGTGAGAAGGCGTTCGTCTGAATATCTATTCCACCATAAACGTTTCGAATTTGAAAGAGTTCTGTTGGCCCGCATTATGGATTAACGCTAATGTAACCGCCATTACTCTTTAAGTGCCGTGGGTTGGCTCATTCCCTAGGGTTTATGGCCCGGGAAATGCCTTTTCTAATGACGCGACCATTTGATTGTGTGTGATGCTGCTGCACATGCGGAGGAGGTGAAAATTTGTAGTCAGCATGGCGATGTGAATACGTGATGTGAGGTGTTTGATTGGTCTTGTCGGACGCACGTTATAACTCCGAACATGAGGTTGAACATCGTGTAATCCATTTGGACAGACAGCCAAGTATAGAAACGGGATAGTGACGATGGATGGATGAACAATGTGAAGAATGAACTAAAGGTCGTGCTGGTTGTATAGTGATATGAAGTGGAATCAAGTGGTTGTAAGGTGGGTTAATCGCATTAGTGCAGCGGATATTGTGGTCTTCTTAAATCGTGGGCAGTTGAAATGAAACTGGAAGTTGACAGTCTGAATTGGCTCACTCAATTGGGTGAAAGCTTAAAAGTCGAAAGGTGCCAGCGATCCATTTGTGTACCCTCATATGTGCGAAAGAAAATCACCACTAAATTCTGATGATTCAATTTCACACCATCAATCTTTCTTCAGTGCTGGGTTTCATTAGAAATTTTGTTTTTGTTCTTCAGATTGTGCATAGTGTCCAGTTGGTCCAGAAGGGCCAGAAGGTCAATTGCTTAATTCAGTCTCAGTGAACCCATTTCGCTGGTAATAAATCATAAGTCGCCGAGGCTGATAATTCAATAGAATGCATTCATCATGTTCTGTATCTTTTCCATGTGTATTCTTTGAAGCACATTGTCGGATGGTCTAAAATGGAAATCCAATTTAAGATCATCAAGTCATTCATCATTTATCTTTTTTGTCTTTTTGTTCCACATAAGAGATATGGGATGTAAGAAGATGTTGTCATGTGCTTTGAAAGGAAATCAAAATGCAGATTTACGATGCTGAAATGACTAGTTAAGAGTGGCGGGAAAAGTGAATCGCGGAAACTGACGTCAGAGATGAGATCGAGATTTATGTTGATCCAGCAGACATTTGCAAAGAACTTTTGGGCGGAGTTGACTTTTAAGGAAGTTAAAATTAAACTGTCAATAATCTGAATAGATTCTGAACAAAATTCATCTAAGGGGCAAGTTGGCTCGATTAATAAAGAACATTGTTGGTAAGAGCACATCTGACTGTTGGTGCTTACCTATTCTATCTTCTTCTTCTTCTTCTTCTTATCCTTTTATTAACCCTTTCCTCGTTATACGAACTTATGCGTAACGAGTTTCCCATTTTTACTGCATCGCTGCTGCTCCGCTTATGGGGTTGGCTAATGTCGCAGACCGCAGAACGCGTCTACATAATGCTCGGTCCTGGATCGCTTCAGTGGTTAACCCCAGACGTTGTTGCGCATTTGCCATCTGAGAAATCCAGGAATTCTTTTTCCGACCTCGTTTTCTTACAGTTGGAGTGACCGTAGGCACTATCAGCCTTTTTAACCGGATTTTCCGCAGATCTTCTTTGAACGTGGCAATACCAACTTATTCTATTCGCCTCAAGCTGTTCGGTTACCGAATTCTTTATATGTAGACTTCCTCTTATACGCGTAGATCTAATGCAATCGCGTTTAGTGACTCCACTAGACATCCTTAATATTTTCATTTCCGCTGCCGTCATTTTGTTTTTAAACGCTTCGTACATTGTCCAGCACTGTGAACCGTATATAAGAGCTGGTCTAACAACCGTGGTGTAGAGTTTCCCCTTTAATTTAAGTGGAAATTTTCGGTCGCAAAAGATTCCCGAATTTTCCCGCCATTTCATCCATCCCACACTCACTCTGTGGTTTACGTCGTCGTCACATTTCGCTTCCATGTTAATGATTGATCCTAAGTACTTAAAGATAGTGCTTTTCGGAAGAACTATTCCGTCTAACATTATATCCGGAACAGCACGCAACGGATGCGCAAATGGGCACGTCAAATGCTCCGTCTTTGAACGACTTATTTTAAACCCGTTTCTCTCTAGCGCATTTCTCCATGAATCTAAGGCGTTCTGTAAATCTTCGACGTTATCGCTAAGTATAACTGCGTCGTCAGCGAAGAGAATTGGCGTTACATTTGCTTCGCTTACCTATTCTATCATTAATCCCTTTTCTGAAACCTAAGTATTCTTTGCTAACGTCGTTAGATGACTTTTCTCCGGACACCAACTAACAACATGATTGTATAAACATCTGCCACATTTCGATCATTTGGGATTGCCCGTGTAACATGTGAATTTCTCCTCGCTTTGGATATCTCTGTGCCTTGTAATTTCTTAGTACAAGATTCTTGCAGGTATTATTGCGGAGTTCTGAGCTTTAACCGCTTCCTGGCTATTCGTGTAAACTGCTCTCTTTGATTGCTTTTTTTTTTTTTTTTAATTCTGAAGGAACGCTTAACTTAGAGGGCTTCTGGCCGGTGTAGGACCAGAATAGGCCGCTGTCGGTGTTGTCCTGATTGATCTAAGGTTTTTATTGCAAACTGTTCTCTGGATTTAAGATAGGTTTGAGAACTTAAAGTGGCTCTTTAGGGCTTATCACCACAATAGTGAACCGTTTGTCAGTATGAGTCCCATAACTACTGTATAAACTAATAAACAACAACTGGCTTGGAACTCCAGCTAGTGCTGAAAACAGTTTTGCAGATTCGCGTTCTTGATACGTCGTCTAATGTTCTCCTTGCAGTCAGTATAGACCACCGTCCATTATAGCTTAAATTAGATGAGATGTTAAAACGAACCCCGCCCTGATGTAAAATTAACTCTATGCGCTTTGAATGACCTACTGATTTAGCTACTGAATCTTGTATTCCACTGAGCTCTTCGAAGTCAGATTTGATGATATCGGACGCTTCTTTGATGTCGCGAAGATGCAAATTACACTCAGCTCCCACTAGCATTTGGGAACTTAACCTAGGTAAACGACTTCGCAGAATTCCGCAACATCACGGCTAGATTGTAATCCGTTGTTCTTGCCTTGAAAGAACCATAGAATTTTACTGCCTATCATGTGAATCAGTCCAGGGGCCATCTTCTCTCCTGAAGGTGCGGCATTGGTGTCTTGGTCAGGATTTTCTATAAATAAGACAAATTGTTGATCAGGAGTTCTCCAAGTCCCCTTGTGTATGTCGAGATGTGGGTACCGCGTGCTAGCCACGACAATGTTTCGCCCCGCCGCAAAGTCGATTAGCCTGAATCCGTTATCGGAGGTGGTGTTGTGCAGGCTATATTTTCCGATTGTTCCACCAAAGATACCTTCTCTTCCTAGCTTTGCATTAAAATCACCGAGGACAATTTTAATGTCATAGCTAGGGCATTGCTCGTAGGTCTTGTTGAGGAGCTCGTAGAAGGCATCCTTGGTGTCGTCATCTTTCTCCTCTGTGGGGGCATGCGCGCATATGAGGCTTATGTTGGCGAATTTAGCCTTGATGCGGATTGCTACGAGGCGCTCGCTCACATGCCGGAAGCTGAGGACTTCTCGTCTAAGTCTGCCTCCGACAACAAATCCGCATCCAAATAAGCGCTGCTTTTGCCGTCGATAGCAATTGTCGTAGTAGATGTCGCAGTTTTTCATCTTCTTTTTGTCCGGCCCATCCCATCGCATTTCTTGGATGGCGGTTATGTCTGCTTTGCAGCAGTCTAGGGCCTCCGTTAGTTGCGCGGCTGCACGTGGTCTATTAAGGGATCTAACATTCCACGTGCATATCCGAAGCTCATTGTCCTTAAATCGTTTGCGTGGGTTGTCAACAGTAGATCCGTCCATATCCGAGGCTTGTTGATGCTTTGTAACTTATGCTTTTTTTTTTTAAATGGCCGGGCAGTTACCCCGGCGGCACAACCCCCAACCTGGAGGACCAGTTCCACTTTGAGTGCCCCTAGGACGAGGGGTCGGTTACACCGAAGCCAGTAACCCGTTCCGGGATGTGAGCGCTGCCGTTGGCCCTTATAGGGCTCGTCCGCCACCATCTCTTTTCCAAGACCCTGACTAAGTCCTGGAAATCCTTTCCGGCCTGAGCTCCAAATATGTCGGAGTAGCCCGGATAAGGTCTTGTTTTGTTTTTCCGACACTAATCCTGGTTAATGGCGCAGGAAACTCGCCATTTGCCCCCTTCACTTCGCAACCTCTAGTGAGATTTCCAGATGGCGCCACGGGGAGGCGTGAAGTAGGACTTATTAGCAGAGCTGCAAGATGTTCGGCTGCAGAGGCTCATTCTCGTCATTTAAGGAACCAGCACCTGTCGGAAGATGCTACTTCTACGAGGCCTTATACTAATCGTTGCCATCCATTGTGTGAACGCTTGAAGCCGTTTGTCAACAACCTGATAGGTCCATATCAGTGTGGCTTCAGGCCAGGAAAGTCCACCATCGACCAGATATTCACACTACGGCAGATCTTGGAGAAGACCCATGAGCTTCAGATCGATACCCACCACCTATTCATCGATTTTAAGGCCGCGTATGATATCATCTATAGAGACGAGCTATATAGAGCAATGTCTAGTTTGGCATCCCTGCCAAACTCGTCCGTCTGTGCAGGATGACGATGGAGAATGCACGCTGCTCCATCAAGGTCGGTAAAGATCTCACCGAGACCTTTGATGTCCAGAAAGGATTTAGACAAGGCGATGCGCTGTCATGCGATTTTTTCAACATCATACTTGAAAGAATAGTGCAAAACTCACAAGCAAACACAAGAGGCACTATCTTTCAAAAATCCGTCCAACTACTCGCATACGCCGACGATATTGACATAATCGGGAGAAAGCAGCGTGATGTCAGTGGCGCTTTCGCGAGTATTGAGACGGAAGCGGCGAAAATGGGTTTAGCGGTCAATGAGGGCAAGACCAAGTATATGCTGTCAAGCAAAAAGGACAACCAACACCGACGTCTCGGACAGAACGTCACCCTCGACAGATATAACTTTGAGGTAGTTAAGGACTTTGTCTACCTAGGCTCCGCTATAAATACAGACAACGACACCAGCGCTGAGATCAAGCGAAGAATAACTCTTGCCAACCGCTGTTTCTTTGGGTTAAGAAGGCAATTGAGTAGCAAAGCCCTCTCTCGGACAACAAAAGTCACCCTTTATAAGACTTTAATAATCCCGGTCCTGCTCTATGGCGCAGAGGCATGGACATCATCAAAAATGGATGACGGTGAGTGGAGGAGGAGATACAACGACGAACTGTATGGACTGTACAGCGACATGGACCTAGCCAGCAGAGTGAAGATCCAAAGACTGAGATGGCTGGGTCATGTAGAGCGCATGGACACCAATGCTCCGGTCCGAAAAGTCTTCGAATCCGCCCCCGAGGGACAGCGCAGTAGAGGAAGGCCAAGACTCAGGTGGCGCACGCAAGTGGAAGAGGACCTCAGCCAACTTAGCGTGCGAAACTGGAGACAGCTAGCCAGGGATCGAGCTGGCTGGAGAAGCTTGTTGACTGATGCCCAGGTCCACCCCGGACTGTAGCGCCACCTAAAGTAAGTAAGTAAGTAAGACAAATTGTTGGTCGATTTATGATTTTAGCTTTGTGGCACTCTATTTGTAGGTGGACCACCTTCTTTAGTAAGTGCATGCTTCGGATAAGCTTTCTTTCATTTCGCATTCTACCAGGGTGGACAATTTTTGCATTTTTTCTGCTCATTAGCTGGAATGATTTGAATCCAAAATATGAGTAAAAAGAACTTCTCCCCTGTCCCTTATATTTGTGATATTCTAATCTAAGACTTCATTGTCATATGAGCGAACTCAAGTTTTTCTGAACAAATTTTGAAGAAACCCATTTCGTGAACCAGTAGTCCAAGTTAACGAAGCTAAAATGATGCAACATAAGGGAACCTTTACCTTATTGACATCCATCTTGCAATTAAATATGTTTTTTTAGTATCATTGACCGTAATTTCCGATTGTTATAAATCTATAGATTATGGAGTAAGGCAACGTCCAGAATTTGCCGGCTGATATCTGGCAATTTGAACTGTCAGCTGTCCCGGGTTTAATCTTCATAGAGACAGGTGCTTATTTGGGTTTTGACAGTAAAGAGCACCCGTAGAATAGACTTATCTATGCAATTCCACATGGTAATATCCGAGGTGCATTCATCAGCATAATAGAGATTTTATGCTCTTTCCCTTTGTTATCTTCCCAATGTTCAGATCTGCTCAAGATTTGGCTTTAGGTGGCTTATCACTACTAGATTCTGCCATTACAGTAGCAGGCATCGTTGTTGACTTATGCCTTCAAAAAATGGAATTACTCCGATCACTGCGGGATGCTTTAATGGGAACAGGCTTTAGTATGTCTAAGCCTAGATCTCGTCTGGTAATCGGCGAATATTCCTTTTCATCCAGAACCTGGATGGCTGTCAACATTAAGAAAATCGGCGGTCTTGTTTTGTTTGATCCTTAAGTAGATTTGCTCTTCCGCCTTCTGTCGAGATCTTCACCTCTTTTATGGAGGCCAAAAGAAAGGTGTTCCAGCCTCTGAATTATGTGTTATTTTTCTGTCCTTGTGGTCACTCTTCTTCTTTGCGAAGACTTGCTCATACCTCTTATCTTTCAAAGTTTTGACACTTGGAATCAGAGTTCTTAGTTTCCGAATGGTTTGACACTCTTTTACTATTAGGCATCGCCTTAATATTAGCTCCTGTACTTAGATAAAGCAAGTTCTCACTACCATCACTGGATATACCTTGCTATTTATGCTTATATGTTGGAACATCTTGCTACAATGTCCCCGGATTCCTCAAGTCATTAAAAGAAAAATGTTCGAGCGAGACATTCACCTAACTCCTTGACTTTTGGCATTTCAGACTTAAACACCTCGTCTGTTACCTGTAGCACCCGATGACGGTTCTACTTTTTAAAAATGCAAATTCTCCGGTGCGATCTCCATATAGTCCACCACGATCGTTTCCCTTGTCTTTATTGAAAAAGTTGGGTGTAGTGTCTCTTGTCGTTTTCAGCTACAGATACATTAATTGTTTATACTTTACCTTACCAATCAGGCACTCCACACCTCATATAAGTATCCTGACAGCTTAAACACATATTTTATACACCCCTCAGCTCGAATCTTTCTAAATGGAAGCGGTCTTTCCTTCATCCAAGTCTGAAATCTAATGTCATTCGTTTTAAGTTGTTGTACCTTCGAGGACTATCGAAGTGTGGTGCACAATCTACAAGGCATCTAGTGGGATTATTAAGATTGAAACGAAATTGAAGTATGTGTAAATAACATATGCGAACTGTATCTACCACCACTTCCCTGATAAAGTTGAATTCAAAATACTATTTATTGCCAACTAAATAAACGGCACCCATCCTCCGCAAAGCTAACAAATCCACCTCCGAATGTCTATCACAAGCTCAGTGACAATATTTTCCTATTCTGACTTAAAAGATATATACATCCATTCAAACTCATCAAACAAACGAGCCTACTTATTCTCATGTATCCTCTACCGCCCCCATATAGCACACAGCTACACTAACATCACACACATGGGTACATTATACTGCCCTGCCACATATCATTCCTATAGAATCGCCCAAAAATTATGACTTCCTGCCTCTCTATCACCATCCAGATGTCAAATTCCATATGAGAACGACCAAAAATCCATTTCGATAAAATATACTCAAAATGAACAAGAAGAAGACAACGAAGACCAAGTAGAAAATGATGAAAACAAACTAGAAACAGATGGGGAAAGAGGAGGATAGAGGGGGCGAAAAAAAAACACTTTTGCGTTTTATGATATCCGAAAATAAAACATCGCCCATGCAAGGCAACAACTCACATACGAGTATACACCGGTTAGCGGCGCACGGGGCTAGCACGCATGTTACCAACAAAACCGCCATGCCACCCACCCACCTTCTTTTCATCGGTTAATAAGGCGGCACGCACACACAAGGTATGTTTGTTAGTCGTCGTTTACACGCCAGCCAGTCATCGTACCGTCGTCGAAGCAAACTAAACTAGCTCCTGTCATTCTTTATCGTAGATATCGTAAAAATCAATATTTCATTCATAAAAAAAAAATGGAAAATAAAAACCTGATCACATGTGGACAGTTTAGAGTGGCAGCTAGTGGGCCAAATTTTCTGCGGAGGCACCCTTGTGCTCCTACGCTTCTACTCTCCTACACCAATTGGTGAAAGAGGAAGATGTTTCCGGCTGGAAATTTGAATGGGAAAGTCGGTCCACCGAAGGACTAAGAGACCAGACCATTTGTTTCATTACGAAAACATTTTCACGAATTAATTTCGACGATGGATGACGACGACAACGACGAGAGGGCCATCTTTCATCGCCAATCCGCCAGCACACCACGTGTATACTGCCAAAATGTAGCTCAGATACGTTTGGGGTCAGTTGTAAGGCCGACAGCGGCGACGGCAGTGGTAACAGCAGCAACAGCAACAATTATGATTTATGACTGACATACAAAATTAGGAGGATTAAAGCTCAGAAACGTAACGGAAATGGAGTGTAGAATGGTCGGCGGGCGGTGAGTGTCAGACGCAGGCGGACTAACCAAAGTCGGGACGACGACATACGAGTACAACAGGGCTATATGACGTTTGTCATGTATGGTTGTTGCATACGTGCGTTGTTTGGCCGAACAGGCCCTCACTGGGTTAAGAGGAATTTTTTTTTAATTTTTTGTTTTTTTTTTTTTGATCGTGGTAAGCATGAACGGCAGCAGCGACGGCGGCGGCGCGGGGCTATCTTGATTTTTGTGTATCATTTCCTTTGTAGAACGTAAGGCCTACGAACGAAAGCCATCAAAGAGAAATTATTGACAGAGACAGATACGAGTAAATACGTGTGGTTGTCAAATGTTTCCGGTGATTGGATTGGAATGTTTGTCAGGTGGTTTCACGTTCCTTTATGTTTCTCTTTTTTTTTTTTTTTTTTGTTCTCATAAAACGAAGACAGAATCGATGTCAAATGCTGATGATCGAGGTCGACTAGAAGTTAGGAATGGTTTCCGTAAGCGTCTACAATACTACATGCGCACATTTGCAATCTTGTGTCAATAATCTAGAAAGAAATTCCGATCAATAGACATTCATCATGTCCCATTAACGATTCAAATGGTTGCCGCTGTCGATCATAGATACTCGTACTCGGATCTGTGCAACACGCATACTCTCTGGTATTGGAACTGCAAAAGGGGCATCTCAAAGTTCATCTGCAATTCGTATCAATTGCAACTTATTCGTACTAATACTCGTATGTACAACTTCAGCCGAGATGATGCCTTACATCATCATCATCATGTCGAACGGGTACCATATCAGTGGCCTTGAATCATGAGGACATGACAGCTTATAAATGACATAACTTAGAACTGTCACAAGTGACGTAAGCTTCATCATAATGTCAATGGAACTGTCAGAGCACGAGTATCAATAGACAGATCCTCTGTGTGCAACACAAAGGAACCGATTGTCTTTAGGAAACATGGTGTGGTGTTGTACATCAGCGTCCGTCGTATCGCCTGATCTTGATGTTGCAAATCCAGAAGGTTCAGATATTTTGTTCAACATCCGTTTCGCTGAGGTATTCGTACATAAAAAGTCTCCCTTCTTTCGGAAGGAAGTGCTGATGACGAATTAAATGATATAAACGCGCGCGCGCGCTTTTAAATGCCACTTAAAAGGCGCTTGTAAGGCGGAAAATGTATAAAACTTCAAAGGTTCACCACAAAGTGGTGAATTGTGAATTGGCGAAGCTGGTGGTGGAGAAACGAGCAAAAAAGCAGTAAAATAGTGAAACATGAGGGAAAAAAAAAACGAAAAATGTGAATAACAACACCCAACACCGGATGGCGGTATGTGATTATCGCTAAATGAGTTTTTGCTTTTGGTAAGCACATTACTCGTAAACTCGTGATCACATACGAGTATGGTACTTGTATTATTTGTGAAACTTTTGGTTTTGTTTGTGTCAAAATGCGCGTAATCATTGCGGTCTGAGGGGTGTTTGATGGAAAAATGGAAACGGCAACTGACATTGAATGGTGAGTTGGTGAGTCGTTTTGGTTTGATAATGGAAACGACTTGAACCGACGAGAGTTAACTTTGATATTAGAACAAATGGAATGACCTGTAGATAGTGTTGATAGTGATATTCCATTCAGTCGAATTAATTATGATCTTCGTTATGATATCTACAACCTGCTGGTCTCTTAACAGATAAATCCTCTTCACATCAATTTCGGCAGTGGAAGGATTTATTGCACATTTGGCTGCCTAGGTGTTGAGAGTGATATAACTGTTTTCTTCTTTAGAAGAGCTAACGTTCTGGGTGGCGTGGTTACGAAATTGGATCACTAGTAGTATTCAAGTTTTCGCCTCTATTCTTGAAGTACCCTTTTGGTGTCTGTCATCCCTCATGGAAGGGTTTTGGGAGTTATATGCTACTTTGTACTGATAGCAAGCAGGATAGTGTGGTTGGGTAAGGGCATGTTAGCCCATAGGATCGCAGTGTCACAGATACATATGTGGTTGACTCGATCTATACAGCCAAACCAATTAGTAAAACTGTGAAGCCTACTGATAGTTTGTTCAGATAGGTTTCCGAAATTGGATGGCCAGGTCTAAAGGCATGTATGCTTATTAAACAATGGCGCGTGATGATCTCCAAAAATATGTAGATTGGTCATCGTTTTACAGCGTTGGAGAAGAGCACTTTGTAGAGTCGAGTTAACATCCTTCCGCGGAGACGATACTATCAGACTAAACTTAAAAGCATCTGGCCCAATATGCGTCTCTCATTCAAATAGATACTTAAACAATGTATAGAGGAAAATATAAAAGGAAAAGTCATACGACACGACGGACTAAAGACAATGTTTAATCAATTGCCAACTTGAGAGCCATCTGATTCCGGTAAGTTTCATTTAGTTTTGGATCAGTAAGGGGATTTTTAGCGTGATTCACATGAACAGTCTTCTGCACTCAAACCGCTGTATGATGATACATACTTTCTATTAAGGTGTCAGTACAGTCTTGAGTGAAACTGGGCCTTAAACAAAAATGTTCTCCAGTTGATTTAGATCCCCTTACGTGTCCCGTCTTTGGGGTAAGGATCAAAGATTCTTTGGGCGGGTCTGTGGTCTCCATTTGCAGGGCCCATTCATTTCAGATGTTGTTCTAGCAGGCGTAATGTCACGTAAAGGGAAAGCCCAACCTACATAAGTCGACATAAGTCGTTGCGCAGTCGTTACAGGTTGCATTCGCCTCATGTGTTCAATCAATCAATCAATTCAATATCACATCAATATCATCCGCGTATGTACCGATGTTGCAATGTTGTTTATGTTTATCTCCTTAGCCTTCCACCCAAGTAAGTTCGTTTTATTCTCAATTTCCTCAATCCCCCGTTTCTCTTTCTTCCTGAGAAGCCTGTGCTCCTCCCTTCTTTTCTCTCTTTCGTTCTTCGATGGCTCTTCTATGTCTACATAAACCCATCTTCAAAACGCAGGATTCTTGCTCTAACAAAATAATGAACCGAGGCTCTTCGGAAGGTTGGGATATCCAAAATACAGGAGGAGTATCTCTCATAAATCGCGATGTAATCAATCTGGCTGACGGTTGATTGAGTAGAGGCTATGGGAACCGTTTGATTGCTAAGAATTCTAAAAACTTGAATTCATTGTCGGACGTGTTGTTATGTGTGCTGTATTTTCGATAACCCGCTGGAAGGCGGCTCCTTTACCTTCGCACGATTTCTCACAAAATTCTGCCGTCATGGCTGGAGCAGTGAACTTACATTGGTCCGGGAAGTCATAGAATTCGTCTTTGGTGCTGTCATCCTTATCCTTTGTAGGCGCATGAATGCATATCAGGCTTATCCATACTCGTAATACAGAATTTTGGATTTATAGGAATTGTTTCGTCGCATTCACTTACATGTGGAAAGCTTAAGACGTTCTGTTTGGGTCTCCTTTAAGTAGCAAATCTGCATCCAAATGTACGTTGTCTTCCTTCCTTATAGCAGTCACTTTAGTAGGTGTCGGAGTTTTTTATCCGCATTTTTTTTGTTTGGGTTGCGTTAGGTCGTTATAATTGCGAAAAGGGGCAGCAGATAAATTACGGATGTCCTCACAGCTAAGCCTAAGATTCCTTATTTTGTCTACATATCGACGCGGTGAATGGTTTTTTAAAAGACACGTCCCTCTGACAAGACCCACATGTTACCATCGCGATTACAGAATGTCCATAGTGGCCCTCGACAGACAGTCGAGACAGTCCCAAACGCAGTTTAAAGGGAAAGCCCAACAATCTGAAGGGATCATAACCAAAACATGACACTGGGCCATTGACATTAAAAGGTGGTACGTGTCATGCTCATGCATGGAAAGCACTCGTAACCGTAACTTATCGTTTCATTTTCTCCTCTTTAACCTCCGAACTTCTTGTGACTACAAGTACAATACTTGTCGGTCATCTATCCCTTTGCAGCACTACTGTTCGCACATGCGTTAAGCATCTGTCCAACCGTCTGTCTGACATGCAGGCAGGCTGCTTCTATTGTATTTTGGCAAGGACTACAAATTTTTTTTGTTGGAAACAAAAAAAAAACCGTGAGTGAAAGGAAATTAAAGACCAGACCGGATAGGAGGATTATTTAAGGGTGCGTGACTGCATGTGTCATATGTGCATTGCAACCCTCATTTCATCCTCATGTCCTTTGACAGAAATAGAATCATGAATGAACAGAGTAAAGAAGAAGAAAGGGAAAAAGAAAAATAAAACAAAACCGGAAGTAACACCAACGGCCAGAGTTGGGGTACGCAAGCAAAGTGATGTATTCAGCCGTCAGGAAAGGGTCTATCCTATACGTGGTTAATTGTGTTTGCATTAAGTACGCGTATGTACACACTCACTTCCGGAACTACTTCCGATTTTTCGGATGTTTTTTTTTTTTTTGTTTTCGTGAGTGTGCCAGTCGACTGTTTAATTATATGGCTAAGGGCACCGGCATATGTGTGTTGCCTTATGTGACTCTGCATATGATAGCCGGGATTGGGACTTGCGCTGCGCTGTGGCGTTGTGTATCTACCAAAAGACATTCTTTCTTTTACGTGCGTGCTAATTCATTTGTATGTGCCTAACGTGCGTCCGGTTCGGTTTTAATAAATTTTTAGTTCCGGTTTCAGTTGGTACCGGTGTTTTTTTTTTTTAGTTTCGATATTCCCATTGAATGTAGATATGTGCAGAGTTTGGTCTTGAAGGATGGAATGGGGACTACATTTTTGGTGGTGAAGTGAATTTAGTTTTTGGACCGGAAGTAGAACGTACTTCATTCCCATGGTGGGGTTGTTATTTTGGGAACTCAATTGATTAGCAGTTAAAAATTTTGAAGTACTTACTGACTCACGTATGCATCTGCCTGAGGCGTTTGAATAGTAGAAGGTATAATTAGACACACAAAGTAGTGTAACACCTCTTTGTGAAGTGGTTGAGAACTTGACTCGAACTCAACGGTCAGCACAATAGAACTTCGAATGGTGCATAGCACCAACTGTCTGCCCGTAACTCTATATGTGGAGAGGTATTGGTTTTTTGTGAGCCCAAGTTCACAGCATTTGGGCAACTTAGTAAAATAAGAATGCATGCTTTACCTCCTCTTGATTCGAGCCATAGTTGCTTCGAGCTACGAACCCTAGATATGCTCCAGATGTGCTCTAGATACCCTTTGTCATAAGTTGGCTTAGGCAAAATGATTTATTTTCCGAACTATCTCTTATGAGGCCATATATGCAAGAAACACTGCGATCACCAGATATACATATTCATAGTAGACCTTTGTTTCGTCTGTGAGCTGGTGGGATCATCGTATTGTTACGATCAAGGCTATTCGCTAAGAAGCCATAACTTTTTCGTTCTCCGATTGGATGGCATGAATGTGGAAGAGATGTGGTTCTAACAGGATGGCCCTATGTGCGTTACAGCAACTAAAACAATCAGTATATCGAAGGATATATTTAATGAATACATAATTTCGCGTAATAAACCTGTAAATGGTCCTCGAAAATCTTATGATTTAATGGCTCTTGATTATTTTCTTTAGGGATACATAAAGTCACTGCTCTACTCTGACAAAGCAGCAACAATCGACACATAGGAAACCAACATTATTCTTGTAATTGAGGATATAACGCCACGAATGCTTGTAAAAAGTGGTCGAAAACTTTGTATCTGTGGTGACATTCATCAGATCCAATCGTGGTTTTCATATGCCTGAAGTTGTCTTTAAAAAGTAATTGCAGAGTGGTTTGTTCAAATCAAAGTTAGCACTGGCTTAGGTCTTAATCTATTGTGCCAAAACTACCCTAAAGTCGATTATACTAAACATTGAGCAAAATTCTGGCAAAAGAGTTCACCATACTGAAGATAAGCTAGATCAACGTGCTGATTAGGTTTTTATCTTAGGCACCCAAATGCCCTAGTCAGTAGCCATCATTCTCATAGCCTTTTCAATTTTACCACTAAGTTGTCACATAGTTAAGCAAAAACTTCATGTTGAAGACTTTTAAAAAAACTTAGTTGACTTCGCGTCGGTCATGAGTAAATATTGGCCTCTCTTCTTGTTCACATAAAGCGGAATCTATCGTGTTTTTCTAAATGGGAACATAGAAAATATTTTTTTTTCTGTTTTTAAGTGACCTGGCTGAAATTAAACCCAGGGGTCTAGCTTAGAAGCTGTCGTATTAAAAAATTGATCCATGCGTAACCTCCTGGAAGTGCAATAATGACGATTTTGATAGACCCGACAAGAGCCCTGTAAGTGTTTTCAAACTAAGCAATCAGCTTAGAGTAGCTCAAAAACTGTTTTTAAGATTAAGTTTTGCACTTCACGCTTAAACCCCCACAAATAAGAAAGCTTTAAAATAATAAATATATAATCTTGATACTCTGGCCACAAAGATATGTACGTGGGTAGGGTGAAAAGTACCTAGATTTCCCCAGAGAGGACAGTTTTAATTTCTTTTCTTGTGGTTATGTTGGCACATCTTTCATTAACACGCATACTAAGTTTCGAGTCGATCCGTCCGATATGTAGTGCCCTAGCTATGGCATTAAAATTGTCCTCGGTGATTTTAATGCAAAGCTAGGAAGAGAATGTATCTTTGGTGGAACAATCGGAAAATATAGCCTGCACAACACCACCTCCGATAACTGATTCAGGCTAATCGACTTTGCGGCGGGGCGAAACATTGTTGTGGCTAGTACGCGGTTCCCACATCTCGATATACACAAGGGACTTGGAGAACTCCTGATCAATCAACAGTCAACCAGATTGATCACATTCTAGTATTATGGATGTCCATACTATCCGAGGAGCCAACATGGACTCGGACCATTACCTTGTTGTAGTCAATGTACGGTTGCGGATATCCCAAACTACGTCAAGCTAAACTAATGCTGTGAGAAAATTCGACGTCAGACGGCTACAATCGCAAGAGATCCCCAAGTCTTTTTCCGATCGAGTGTCTCTTAATCTCTTAAGAGGTCCAATGCCGCCAGCATCAAGCATCGAAGACCATTGGAAACACTGCCAAAACGCCATCAGAGATGCCGCTTCTGATGTGCTGGGTTTCACTCGTCCACCACAACGAAACCCCTGGTTCGATGATGAATGCCGGCAAGCACATGCAGCTAAGCAAGATGCATATAACGCGGCGCTGCTTAGAAAGACCAGAGCTGCTCATGAGCTCTATGAGCGGAAGAGGAGAGACGAGCACCGGCTTCTCAGGAGGAAGAAGAAAGAGCATGAGAAGCGCGCGATCGAGGAAATTGAGAGATGCTACTCCAGGAATGAGGTTCGGAAGTTTTACCAAAAGGTAAAAATAACATGCCGCGGAAACAAACCCCGAACCGAAGCCTGTAGAGATGAAGAAGGGAACATCGTAGTAGAATCGCAGTCGATGCTGAGGATTTGGAAGAACCATTTCTGCAGACTGTATAACGGCGATGACGGACCAAATACCGCTGTCAGGCAGAATCAACCTTTCAACCTGGACGATGATGACCAACAATTCCGTCCACCCGACCTGGATGAAGTGAAGATAGCCATATCGAAGCTTAAGTCCAACAAAGCTGCTGGAGCGGATGGCCTGACTGCCGAGCTCTTCAAAGCGGCAGGCGATGACTTGGTAAGGAGCATACACCAACTCATCTGCAAAATATGGTCGGACGAAAGTATGCCCGATGAATGGAACCTCAGCATTGTTTGTCCGATTCTCGAGAAAGGAGACCCTCTGAACTGCGCCAACTACAGAGGCATCAGTCTTCTTAACATCGCATATAAGACCTTATCCGCCATATTGTGTGAACGCCTGAAGCCGTTCGTCAACAACCTGATAGGTCCATATCAGTGTGGCTTCAGGCCAGGAAAGTGCACCATCGACCAGATATTCACACTACGGCAGATCTTGGAGAAGACCCATGAGCTTCAGATCGATACACACCACCTATTCATCGATTTTAAGGCCGCGTATGACAGCATCTATAGAAACGAGCTATATAGAGCAATGTCTAGTTTTGGCATCCCTGCCAAACTCGTCCGTCTGTGCAGGATGACGATGGAGAATGCACCCTGCTCCATCAAGGCTGGTAAAGATCTCACCGAGACCTTTGATGTCAAAAAGGGATTTAGACAAGGCGATGCGCTGTCATGCGATTTCTTTAACATCATACTTGAAAGAATAGTGCAAAACTCACGAGCAAACACAAGAGTCATAATCTTTCAAATGTCCGTCCAACTACTCACATACGCCGACGATATTGACATAATTGGGAGAAAGCAGCGTGATGTTAGTGGCGCTTTCGCGAGTATTGAGACGGTAGCGGCGATAATGGGTCAATGAGGGCAAGACCAAGTATATGCTGTCAAGCAAAAAGGACACTGAACACCGACGTCTCGGACAGAACGTCACCCTCGATAGATATAACTTTGAGGTAGTTAAGGACTTTGTCTACTTAGGCTCTGCTATAAACATAGACAACGACACCAGCGCTGAGATCAAGCGAAGAAAAACTCTTGCCAACCGCCGTTTCTTTGGGTTAAGAAGGCAATTGAGTAGCAAAGCCCTCTCTCGGACAACAAAAGTTACCCTTTATAAGACTTTAATAATCCCGGTCCTGCTCTATGGCGCAGAGGCATGGACATTATCAAGAATGGATGAGGGTGTTCTTGGTTGCTTCGAGAGAAAAATTCTTCGGGCGATCTTCGGACCCGTTTGCATTGACGGTGAGTGGAGGAGGAGATACAACGACGAAGTGTACGGACTGTACAGCGACATGGACCTAGCCAGAAGAGTGAAGAAAGTCGAAAAGTCTTCGAATCCGTTCCCGCGGGACAGCGCAGTAGAGGAAGGCCAAGACTCAGGTGGCGCACGCAAGTGGAAGAGGACCTCAGCCAACTAGGCGTGTGAAACTGGAAGCAGCTAGCCAGGGATCGAGCTGGCTGGAAAAGCTTGTTGACTGAGGCCCAGGTCCACCACGGACTGCAGTGCCACCTAAAGTAAGTAAGTAAGTAAGACTAGTGTGTTAGGCGATGATTGCCCTTTGCGATGCACAATTTTTGTTTGGGCTGCAGAATTCAAACGTGGAAAAACAAATTTGACAAATGGCCCTCGTTTCGCACGACCAAAAACGGCAGTTGTTCCAGTCAATTTTCTTGCGAATCTGAGAACTTGTCACCCTACCCTAGTACTCATATACTCGTATAAGAGTATCGCTCAAATTGTTTAGGTTTTACTTAGGCGCAGAGACTAACCTTGTTCACCTCAAGAACTCTCTACATCAGGATGGCTTTAAACTAAAAGTGGTTGCAAGAATTCAAAAGGTGAAAAGGGCTGGACAATCAGGTCAGATTTCCCAAAAAAGGCCTTAAGGCAACCTATGTACTAAACGTATGTCTATTAGATCGTCGTTACATTTCATTTGAGAGTGCTCAGCGTGGTAAACATTTCATTGAAAATAGTTGCGTTCATTAAGGAAAGGTATTCCTTACTTTTCAGACGTAGTTTGGATCAAGGCTTGACACAGAAATTTGTACCCGTTAGTTGTGGTTTCTGCTTCCCAATATTTGTCTAGGTTGATGCTTTCTAGCATTCCCGATGGCGCATAAGTCTTCTTACCATCGATGTGACATTGTAGTTCGCTAGATTTTGGATTAGAAGAAATCTCGAACTTGTCTCGATTTTGATAGGTTAAGGTGAACGGGACAGGTTAACCAAAGAAATCGCTGGTATTTTCATTTCTCTCCGGGTTCCAAAGGCTGCTGTTTTATTTTTGGCTTGAGGCGCGACTATACCTAGATCATGAGGAAGAGAAATGCTGCTTGTAGTGGAAATGTGTTTATTCTCCGAAATCTCAATAATTCCAAAGCTGATTGGAATAGAGTTTCTACTCTTCAGTAAAGTTATAAAGTTAGGATGGTTATAGAAGTGTTTCTTTTCTCCAGTTCTTGATAGAATTAACTTGGGATGTCCCTAACCTTTTTTTTCTTAGTATCAATCATTCGATATTGTAGGCTGTCCGATTTCGATCATTTGTCAGAAGTATTAAGATACCTGATGAGGCCATAAAATTGACAATTACACTTAATCAACCAAATTCTGACAACTCCGTTTTTTTGTTTTCGTACTTCTACAGATACTCGTACATATATCGCATCACAGAAGAACCAGCTGCACAGACTTTGGGTTATGGCTATGAGGTATTATCCCAGAGCAGGACGTCACTCAGACACGTTCTCGTTTCATTTTTTTTTTCTCCTTGTATGTCTTTCAATTGCTCCAGACTTTTTCGTGGCAAGTGATTCTTGGGGCACATGCACGTTGCTGCACGATACATGACATTCAGCAAAAGGACAAAACTGACAAAAAAAAAACGTCAAGACGTTAAATTATAAAACAAAAAGCGATTCCGTTGTCTTGAGATCAAGGATGGATGCTCCTTACAAAGGTTGTCTTGCACTGGAATCTGGTATGCGATGAGGGAAGTTTCAGTCTTCTGCATCAATGAATTGAAATCTGCGGATTTGTGCTGTTCCTGTGCATGTGTGTCATTATTTTTTGGAGATTTTTTAAACTTTTGTTCGTAAATTTATTTTGGATGTTGCTTCTGGAGAGCAGATGTGCGTTTTCAGCTTCACTGAGGTCAGGCATGCACATCAATTACGGACTGTTGTAATGTGGTTAATTTAATCGGTCAATGGAGTGGATGGAGTCTTTCAAAAGGAATTCTCTGATGGAGAACAAATTTTGCAAATTGGAGTTTTTTTTTTCGAGGATATAATTCTTCTTTTTAAAAAATGCCATGTGGATTGGTCTATAACTTAAACAGGAAGGACATGATCCGGAAATAAACTGGGTACAGTTGTGACATTGAAATTCCATCAAAGGTAAATGGAACAACAACATCTGGGCATTTCTGGATTTCTTCATTAGTTTCGAGGATGTGCTAATCGGAACAATAGCTTTGAAAGTAATTTATCTGTCTGGGAGCGTCTATTGTTCGCGGATTAAGAAAACAAACCCGCGCCGAACTCACTGTCCGCCTTTGAACCATTTGGGTCGATTCTTAAGTTGAAGTTCCTACTTTGCTACTGTGCCATTCTGACCTCGTGGGGAACTGTACGACAGTGTAATTCATTCTTATAAAGCCGATATCAGTTCTAGACATTTGATCAAAAACATTGCCGTGGCCGCAGGGCTTCACAATCCAGAAGAAGAAGATAAAGATATAGTCCGAACTTTATGTAATTTTTAGTTTATTTTGGAATTTTAAGATCTCGTTATAATTTAAACAAAATCGGTCCTAACGTAGAACCCTGAGGAACCCTATATTAAGTGATTTTATTAGAAATGCAGTGGCAGATTTATGTTTTATTTTGGAACGCTTAACAATATCACTCAAAGAATAAGTTAGGTACTCGTACAGCTTGTTTTCAACATTCCTCTTGCACGACACTCAGACTTTTTAGCAGGTAACGGGTAAAGGTGGTTTGTTGATTTGGAGTTCAGCCCTTGCTCAGTGTAATTGAAGCACTTTTGTTTATATTAGCCCTCTGCTTGGGTGACTATGATGGAGACTTTTATTCTGGATTTGATTTTCCAATTCCCAACAGTTGGGAGACCACAAACTAGGAAGAATACCTTCTTTCTATTCTTTCTTTACTGACCTAGTTTGGTGCTGCATACTGTAGTAATGATGGTCTATATTGTTGGTATGAATTACATTCTGGATTCGTTTTCATACAAATTACAATAAGAATTTAAGTAATCCACTACACGTTTATATAGCAAAAAGTAGTCTGCATTTCAATTATTTTTATCAAATGCAGAAGCAGAAACAAGCAGCCAATCTACCTCACAATATAGAAAGTGAAACTTAATTTGCCACTACCGGACTATGTGTTCATATTAATCTCGCTTTTATCGTCTATTATGTATGTATCTAGGTAGCTAACTAGCTGCTAGTTCAACTAATTCATGACAACTTACAGAAAAAGATATAAAATCCATCAAAGTGATTCACTTGTTGAGATGTGCCCCAGAATCGAAACGAAAACAAGACCATCATCATCATCATCGTCATCATCATCAGATACGGCAGCAAAAGTACTCTCATTGACCCATTTCCCCGAAACAATGAAATACAATAAATCCACTACTGTCTGCGAGTGCTGGCACTTAGTCTTTCAGTTTAGTACACGAAGATGACTACGAAGACAGTGAGTCTTCAATGTAGCTGCCCTTGCACTATACCGCTTTGATCGTGTTGCTAAAAAGGAAGCCTAGAACAGACTAGATGGATAGAGAGAGGGAGAGAGAGGGTGTGTATGGTATGAGTACGTATATCACTGATGGCCACGTACGTGTGCAGCCGCGCCCCTCCTCATTTCCGTTCGTGACTTCAAATTATTGTCGCGATTGTAATTCATTTGATTTCTCCTCGTACTCTCATCGCATGCCACCACATGCCCTATGCCGCATGCAGTGTCTTCTCTTCATCATTGGGGCCTGACTCTGGCTTCATTGTCGTCATCCAAAAATACAACAAAAAAAAAAAAAAATAATAATAATAATAAAAAATAAAAAAATCCCCGTAATTACGGCGACGTCGACAAAAAAAAAAAAATAACCGAACGAATCTTAAATACTCGTATCCAACCTACTCTCGACGACTTGTTTATTTCATATTCAATTAATCTTTGGACGTATTTTCAGACCGGATGTCTACCAAGTCGAAAATAGACATCCTCCCCCTCGCGTCATGTCCCGATATCAAGTGTATGTATGTATATCTTACACGTATCTACTTCACCAAAGATACCCGTACATATTAATACACAGCATACGACTAGAGTATCTTTTTAAAGCTGCGGGCTCTCAAAAAAGACACTCTTGTACGTTCTATAAATTTTATACACGGGGGAAATCAAGATTACAAAATCTTGCCGTGCATGGGTTGATAAATATTCGCCTATTGAAAACGACGACAAGGTAAAAACGCTCTTCACATTCTCTAATGCTGATGCTGATGGTAAAATGGTCCTACGAAATGCAGATACTGTCCGATGGTCTGATGACGAAGGAGAGACACCCCTCAAACACCTTTTCGCGAATGTTTTGCAGTAGAAATGCAAAAAAAAACATCTTTTCAACAAATCTATTTGTACAACCCCTTTCATCATTCCAACAACATGTTGCACATCAGTGTGACCAGACGAATGTTACATGTAGTTATGATGAATCCAAATTCACCTCCAATGTAACTAGTACGTCGTGATATGAAACTAATCGTACTAAACAATGCAATGTCAAATTTAACCAAGCGCCTATCCATCTCAAGGCTTTCACGAACGCCATTTCCATTCGATCGATTTGGTGGAAATCTGGGAAACGAAAGTATAATAAGCTTGTATAAGCTACTTCAACGTATTTGGAGTCGAAATCAATAAGGGTTCTCAGGATTGTTTAGGCACTTTGAAAATGCCACGTGTAACTAGCGGAAGGTCTTTTCTTCCATTACAGATTCCCGAACATTTCAAGTGGCAAATGTAGACTACTTAGTCGCGGCCATTGGGTGCTGCAATTTATATGTTCAGTTTCAACCAACTACTACTGATTTAATGACTAATACAGGAAAGCATCTGTAACAAATCATTTGTCTCAAGTGGAGGGAAGCACATTCCCTTCTATATATACAATAAGATTGAGAAGTTGGAGAGGTCCTGCTCCAAAAATTTAATAGAATGAACAAGGCCCGAATAGAATCCTGTTCATAAGGAAATTAAATAAGAATAAGGTGAATAAAATCACCAAACTACCTGACCAAAAAGATTAAAGAATAGAAATATCTAAACTTAAACTTAAGGCAACCGAACATCCTACTTGTTTGTTTGGGAAAATGTTGCAAAACCCCCGGTCCAAAACCAAAAGTTCGGCAAACTACTTGCATTCGCTGCTGGCAGTGCTGCCTTAGATGCATGAAACACAGGCTGCAAAAATGAACTCAAATGCGACTAATGGAAAACCCAAAACAAGCAGTCAACATTACCCATTTTTGAACAACGTCAACATCTTGATGCAACACATCGACATTGTGGTTATATCTTTTCCACAGTATACATTCTTGGTACGACCTCACCCAGAATCAGTCTATCATACCATCATTTGGTATAAGTTCTAAAAATCTGGGGTGAAGTGTGTACAATCTTACAGTCTGTTTGATAACGTCGTACACGACAAAAATTAAAGAAAAACTTATAATAATAAAAAAAAAATCAATTGTACTGGTTTATTTTGTTTATTTACTTGAATGCTTTTCAATTAATATGTTGTCCACTCTCCTCCATTATCAATAATTGCTTGGAGTCTTCGAGTTATGCTTTCTACTAATCTTATAGAATACGAGGGCGGGTCAATAAGTCCGTGACTTTTGGATTAAAACACAGATTTTTTGATAAAAAAATAATTTTATTTTTCAACGTAGTCTCCCTTGAGCTCTATACACTTTGTCCAACGCTTCTCCAATTTTTTTATCCCTTCCAAAAAAAATGATTTGTCGAGGTCCTCAAAATAGGCCATTGTTTGCGAGATGACTTCATCATTGGAGTCAAATCTTTTTCCACCAACCCATTTCTTCAGGTTTGGGAACAAGAAGTAGTCGCTCAGAGCCAAATCTGGAGAATAGGGTGGATGAGGGAGCAATTCATAGCCCAATTCATGGATTTTTGCCATGGCAACTGCACATGTGTTTGTGGTCGACTGTGAGCAAACGCGGCACCCATCTTGCGGAAAGCTTTCTCATGGCCAAGTGATCATTCAAAATTGAAACCACTGAGCCATGCGAGATCCCTACGGCTTCCACAATCTCTCGCACTTTCAATCTTCGGTCGGCCAACACCATATCGTGAATTTTTTCGATTGTTTCGGGTGTAGAGACCTCAACTGGGCGTCCAGGACGTTCGGCATCTTCAGTGCTTGTACGGCCACAACGAAATTCAGTAAACCACTTTTTTACCATTGAAATCGATGGTGCAGAGTCCCCATAGTATTTATCAAGCTTAGCCTTGGTCTCGGTAATGGTTTTTTTTCGCAAGAAATAATGCTTAATAAGCACACGAAATTCACTTTTTTCCATTTTCTCCTCAAATAAGTGAGTAGTCTGATAAAAATAGCTGTCAAACACAAACTAACTGACGCAGCAAGTTTAAATTTTGACAGGAGTCAACTGACAGATGCCTGTTGACAGGAGCAGTGTTGCTGTTTCAGTAAAGAGGTCAGAAATTCAAAAAGTCACGGACTTATTGACCCGCCCTCGTAATCTTGAGACAAAGATCTCCATAAAAGTCGTATTTTTCGTGATAATTGTTTGACCGTCGAGATCTTCTTTCCTTGGAGCTTTAGCTTCATGAATGCCCAAACAATTTCAATGGGATTTGCATCCGGCGACTGTGATGACCAATCTAAAACATCGACGTCATTTTCTTGTTTCCACGCACTGCACAAAAGACTGCGATGTTTCAGGTCATTATCTTCTTGCAGTAACCAATTCTCATTCCTTCTTTTGAACTACCTTTGGGCAGAGCCTTCTTATAAATTTTGACCATGTTGGGTGCGTTTAAGTTATTTGTAAACATGAACAAATTGCCAAATCCTTGTTTTGAGAAGCATCCCCAAACGTGCACCTTTGCCGGGTGTTTAACGGTCCGCTGGATTAATTTATTGGATTGTGTACACCAGGTATGAGTGATAGGAGACCATGCCCAAAAAGAAGCTTCATCCGAAAAAATAACGTTGTTCCAATCTCTGTCCAAATTCTCCTTGGCCCAACTGAGTCGTTTTTCTACGTGCTTTTTTGACAGTAGTGGTTTCTTTATTGTGCTTCGAAATTTTACATTATTGACTAGTAAACGTCTTCGTATCGTATCACAACACACATTTAGACCCCTTTTACGTAAAATCCCTTGTCCTCCACGTAACGATAGAATAGGATTTTTTTCAAACACGTGTAGAATCATTTTGTCCAGCTTTTTTGTTGTTTTTGGCGTAGACCCACGATCCGGCAAATCATACACATTTTTAACTTGGGAATAACGGTGCACCCACTTGCTAACAAATGCTTTTGACTTTTTCATGTATTTAGCAGCTGCTCCATATGACATTTTCGCTCCTTTTGGATGCGTGCACAAGAATACTGCTTCATAACGTGATGCAAACGCGACACTCATTTTAAAATACTTCCGTCTCTGACAAAAATTGAACACTCTTCAAATTTGTTTATTCAAAGCTTCTTAGCAGAAGTATTTTTTTATCTGCTAATGCAAATGCCACTTCCAAATCGGTTTTCATAAACGAGTTTTGCCGTATACGATCTTATCAAACGGACTGTAATTGTTACTCGGCATACCCGGATCAGTTTCGACGAGATCTCAAATTCGGCTTGAATCTTGTAGAGCTCCTGGAAACGAATGCTGTCGTATGTATGTATGTACTTTAAGCGGCTTAAAGTTGAGATATTCCCCAACTGAGGAGACATCAGCGAATACTAAACGTGTCTATGTCTAGTGTAGGAGTACATTTGCTATGTCCTGCATGTTTATGACCACCTTTCTTTCACTTTTCTTTGTTTTTCTATTTTTTTTGTTCCACTGAGATTGGCTTTCAATGTTGTCTCATTCACAATTTTTTGGCAACGCTCTGGTCATTAACTCAAGCAAACATTTTTAGTGGCACTCTGGCTGATATTGCAACTTTACAGTATCTCTGGTTTTTAACGTCTTTGGAAAGTATAACAACTTACTCAAAATTTCCCGAGACTTACATACCGCTAGCGGTTCTAATAACATGTTCATGGTATTTTAGGTTAGTGCCATCATTCAAAGGATGCGCGTTGAAATATGATGACATTGAAATATGAGATATTGAAGTTTAAATGTGACGGATTACGTTCTTTGGTAAAACACTGTAATTCGATTGAAAAAAATACCGTTATAACTAAACAATGGCTTAAAAAGCTTCTGTCGCATCGGAACGAATGAACTTGAATGTTTTCGGACCCCCAACAAGCCTGCAACGCCGGAAAACATCAAAACATCGTTTTGAACAACCGTAAGTGTGGTAAGTGACAATGGACGATACAATATTATAGAGTCAAATTGGCAGTCAGCTAAGTAGACATCGACGGATAAAACCCGAAAAACGAAAAAAATCAACTGTCATGGTGTTCGTATTTTGGGATTCACATGGTATAATATAGGTATTCATCGAATATCCTGGAAAGGGGAAAACCACCAACACCGAATATTTTTTTTGTCGTTATTTGTGTGTTTGAACGAAGAAATCGCGAAAAAACCCTCCGAATAAAGAAGAAAAAAGTGCTCTTTCAGCAAGCCAATGAATCGTGTCACAAGTCTGTTGCAACAATGGGGAAAACTGCATAATTTACACTTAGAAATGCTTTGGAATACGCCATATTATCCAGATCTGGCACTGAGCGACTAATGCCTGTTGGCAAACCTCAAAAAACTGCTATCGTAAACAGATATTGTGGTTTATGAAGGTGATAATCGAAACTGAAGTGTATTTTGAGAGTTGCACAAATCGGTTAACCCTAAAGGTATAGACATATCTTCAAGGTGGCGTAAAATTAATCTTTCAATTTTTTTTTTACTATATAAAACAAAAAAGATTTTTTCTGTTAAGTGGAAAAGATGATATCCGCCCTAGTGGTTGCCGCCAGTGTTGGTACATATTTGTGCCCGTTTTATCGCATTTTCAATGAGTTTCCGCAAGTTTTCAGGTGATAACTGTTCGCATTCCTGTCGAATATTCTCCTTAAGGACTACGATTGTCTGAGGCATGTTGGTATAAACCCACGACTTCAAGTAGCCCCAAAGAAAGAAGTCTGAGACTTAAATCGGGCGATCTTGCTAGCTATGCCAAATCGCCAAAACGGGAGATTACGCGACCAGGAAACGCTTCCTTCACAATATCCATTGTGACTCATGCGATTGCACCATCTTGTTGAAACCTCATGTTAACCAAGCCCCGCTCATCCAATTCCGGCAGAAAGTCGTTTATAATGGCCCTGAGCGTTCGCCAGTAACAGTGACCATATTACCGATGGCGTCCTCAAAAAAATACGATTCAATCGAATCCGCGTGAGGGCTGCACCACACAGTGGCTTTAAGTGGATGTTATGGCTCTCCGCGCATCACACGCAGCATTTTAGTGCTCCAGAAACGAAGATTTTTCTTATTGATGTAACCGTTTAAGTGGAAATGCGCCTCGTCGCTCATCATGATTTTCGACACAAAATCGTCCTCTTCGTTGTTGAGAGGATGGCTTGACAGCGGAGTATAGAGCTCCATTGTTTGTATTCTGCAGCTGTCTAGTTCACAAATGTCAAATATGATTGACGTACGACGCCATTAACAAAAATTATAACATCTCCCGATAGGATGATTGATTTTGCGCCACCATATATCGGTTAGAGCGGCGCTAGAATGATTACATCGCTCTGTATAACTCCAGAAGGAGACTATTTTGATGGGTAAATCAAATTTTGCAGTTTTTTTTTCGTTGAACACCTTTACTGCAACACGAAATATTGACTGTAATCGGTGTTCTCCTCTGAATGCTTGCAGATTTGTAATCTTGGATGAATACATAGCATCTTTAGGTGATTGTTTATTTTAGACTGGCGATTCGACTGCGTGGGTACATATATCTAGATTGCTAAGCGGATTTTTAAGGTTGGCAACTTCGTGTCGTTGGGCATCGTGATTCGATGTGTCTTTGAAGGTTTTAATCGAATGCCAGTGTCTGTTGTTATTTCGTGGATTCCGTGCGTAATGACTGATCACCCTAAGAAGTTTTTTTTTCCGATTCCTGGTTCTTTGGATATTTAGGATGAGGTTGATCCACTTCAGCAGATTTATTTGAATTGCATTAGTGGCTCTTTTATACTGCTCTTGGCAGTTCTTATTTTTTATTCCATTTCCTGAAGTACAGCTGAGATGTAAAACCACCACAAATTCCAGGTACACGTACATAGAACAATGTCCTTCCAAAATGCTGGTCATTTCACCAATACAAAGTTTTATTGTTCAAGGTGTTCCTTTAAATAAATTCATTTTAAGTGACGACAATCATCTTTAACTTTAATGTATGGTTCTAGTGTGATTTTGATACTCACTGGTGGCATGTAATCGCTGTCATTTTGTCAACCTCAATCTATTAAAGAAACCATGATTTATTGGCGTTAACGAAATCTTGCGTTTATGCCGTGTTTTTAGCGTTAAGTTGATATTAAGGAATCCTCCAGAAAGACTCAGAATCAAGAAGAAAAAAGTTACTCAGTGAGCTTTGTTTGAATGACGCGTTCGACCTAATGCAATCCTTTCTATCCAGGCACTCTTTTGCTAAGAGTTGTGTTACAAAACTTGTACTTAAGTAGAACTCCCAATATCTGTTATGTGGCAAACTCAAATTTTGCGCTCGTCATTAGTTAATATTGCTCTGCATTAATCAGGCCAGCAGATTTATTGATTCAAAAACCATATTTCAACTTAAACATGTATTTTATTTTATCTGTCCCTTAAGAATGTAATAGATATATTAAAGTTAAATACTACGACTCTGGTCACACTGATTGCATTTCTGCATCGTTAGATGATCAAACGATAGAACGTTAGACTTGCATCGTTGTAGATTGAACTGACTGACTGATGATGATGATGGCGATGAGTTTTGGGGGATTTTCGAGGGAAGTACGAGTATCCTAAAGTTTATGTCGCTGCGTCTTTAAAACGTCCCTGCCGTCTTACGCGTCTTGCGAATGTTTTTTTTATCATTTTTTTTTTTTTTGTATTATACTGTGGCGAAATGTGACAAATTTATTTGAGAATGGCATCGTCATAAGCTAAAATTAAATATTATTGCACTACGCATCCACGCACTGACGCACTATTTACTAAATTTACATTGCCATACGCCAGCGGCGAAGGGTTTCGAATGTCGCTGCTACGGTAGAGTGGTGTGATTTTGTTTTTCTAGAAAAATATTTGCCAAAATATGCGTACGAATATTTACAGGGAATGGCATGGAAATAAATTATGTCATCGTCGATAGCGATACAAAGAGGAAATGATCAGCCAAAGATAGGCTGCTTAGTATTTTTAGAATTATAAAATAGGGGAGTAACTAAGATTTAATTTAAAATAGTTTTAGGAATGCCCTTCCTTAAAGTGATGTTATAACGAGTTGCATTTATAACTATTTTAATCAGAAAAGGGAAGGCTGTTGATTAAGACACTCCGCTTCTGTGTTCAATTCCTGGCAGTAACACCAAAGAACCGAACAAATCATTTCTGATGTCAACTCCTTTTCTGCTGGCAATGGGAAAACTCTGTAAGTAAAAATGCCTTCTCATCAAAAAGTCATTACTTAGTCCAGAAAGGATTGAGACAAGGCAATGCGCTGCCATACGATTTTTCAACATCGTACTTGAAAGAATAGTGCAAAACTCACGAGCAAACACAAGAGGCACTATCTTTCAAAAATCCGTCGAACTACTCGCATACGCCGACGATATTGACATAATCGGGAGAAAGTAGCGTGATTTCAGTGGCGCTATCGCGAGTATTGAGACAGAAGTGGCGAAAATGGGTTTAAAGGCCAATGAGGGTAAGACCAAGTATATGCTGTCAAGAAAAAGGACAAGCAACACCGACGTCTCGGACAGAACGTCACCCTCGACAAATATAAGGCAGTTAAGGTACTTAAGGACTGTCTACCTAGGCTCCGCTATAAATACAGACAACGACACCAGCGCTGAGATGAAACGAACAATAACTCTTGCCAACCGCTGTTTGTTTTGGGCTAAGAAGGCAATTGAGTAGCAAAGCCCTCTTTCGCACAACAAAAGTCACTCTTTATAAGACCTTAGTAAACCCGGTCCTGCTCTATGGCGCAGAAGCATGGACGTTATCAAAAATGGATGAGGGTGTTCTTGGTTGCTTCGAGAGAAAAATTCTTCGGGCGATCTTCGGTCCCGTCTGCATTGACGGTGAGTGGAGGAGGAGATACAACGACGAACTGTATGGACTGTACAGAGACATGGACCTAGCCATAAGAGTGAAGATCCAAAGACTGACATGGCTGGGTCATATAGAGCGTATGGACATAAATGCTCCGGCCCGAAAAGTCTTCGAATCCGCCCCCGAGGGACAGCGCAATAGGGGAAGGCCAAGACTCAGGGGGCGCACTCAAGTGGAAGGGGATCTTTGCCAACTTAGCGTGCGAAACTGGAGGCAGCTAGCCAGGGATCGAGCTGGCTTGAGACGCTTCTTGACTGAGGCCCAGCTCCACCCCGGGCTGTAGCCCCACTTAAAGAAGAAGAAGTCGAGACTATTTTAACGATAAAACTAAGATCAGGCAGGTCTTCATCTGTCAACTTCTGTTAATTTTGTCAACTGTGGTTGGTGGACCAACCAACCGGTCAACAGATCTTATTATTAGGAAAGGATACACAAACTGGAGACAACAACAATACACCAAAACCTTTTTTTTCTTTTTAAAATAATAGTTTCCATTCAAAAAGTCACAAACAAGTATTTGCGTCTATGGCGACAGCAAGGCTTCACAGTTTTAAAATTCAAGGCTTCGTTCAACCCACTCGAAATGCTGCATTTAACAAACCTTGTCACAGTTCACAATGGGATTATTGAAAATGAGATTTGCGACGAATTTATCAGGACTCGGTCCTTTGTTAGGTCTGCCTCGTCTAGTGTTCCGAATTGATACCAAAAAAATGACTGAAAGCGGTGGCCAAAAGATTTCGTGGCTCTCATAGAGTGTGCGGCCTACGGAGCGTAAGGCGCTGAAGTTATTCGGCGTCTTTCTCCCAAAGGACTGGAATTTCTCAGAAAATTATAAGCCACATGTGTTTATACGTGAACACCTGTCGATGAGACATCATTTCACGGGATGCCCATACATCAATGGGAGAAAGAATACGCCGTCCACTGCTCTCTGTGATACGTTTAAGCATATTGAAAACTAAAAAAATCAGGGTGATTGGTCGGAAGTGCTTCGTTACGTGAGAAGGGCTTTGCAAATAGTCACGAGCCAATGATTGTATCACATTTTTCTCGTGCTTATCAAGATGGTTAGAATTCTGTCTAAATCAGACAATTTGTACTAAGAAGTCTGCTTGTTGTCAAAATTCCTTTCCAAAAAAGATATTGCGTCATCCTTGGGATTGTCATTTAAACAACTAGGGAAGTGGATGTATGCAAAAAAATGGAATAATTCGCCAGAGATCCGTTTAAGTTTCGTCAGAATTTAAAGGCCTTTCTAGTCAATATTCTGGGTTGTTTGACTTATTTCTACGATACTTCGTAAGGTTTGCAGTTCAGTGGTTAAAGTGCACATTCATGGGGCTGACTCCGGATAGTTTTTCTAGAATTATCAGAAATCACTCCTGCAGTGATCGGAGATAGTTTTGCAGTTTGCGATTTCAAATAGCAATTTTCTCCGAGACAACAGTGACTCTAGGCAGACGTCTTTTGTTCCTTTTTATGTCGAAGAAAATCATGTCTTTGACCAAAAAAAAAAACGCATATCCTTGTCGAGCAACCGAAGACAGTAAGTCATGTGTCAACTCCACTGAGATAAACACTGATTCTTTCTCCAGTTTTGCAGGTATCTTATCTATCACGGTTTAGTTGCTAAAGATGCGATTGATGCTCTTACGTGGTAACATAATCCTATGAGCTGTGTCAGACACACCAGCATTGAATTGTAGTGTTTCTGCAACGTTGCCATCGGCTGTTGATATCTCAACCAAGTCCATCATCAGTGCCCTCCGTAATTACGGACGACTATAAATCATTTAACGTATTCGAAGATACATGTACATAAATCAAAATCGAAACCGAATACGGACGATAGTCAATAGTCTTGCCTTCATGAAAACCACAACTCTGTCAAGTACGAGTAATCCGATCTGCTTTACGAGTAAAGTAGTGAAAAAATAATAAAATTGAAAAAAAAAAACATTTATGAAATCTTTAGCTACCCACAAAACTAAGAGAAGTCTAGAATCATTTTTCGAACTCACAATAGCCGTCTGAACACTCGTTCATGCCCTTCTCACTTTCCAAGGCTGTCGTTTATATGATTGCGGTTTTTTATTACCACTCTAAACGATAACAGCCAACAAAAAGTTACGTAAAAATTTAAAGATAAAGTTGAACATAAAAAAAAACTTTGAAATAAAACCTTTATCTCAACGGAAGTAAGATATTAAAAATATAATAATAACCCCGCTAAGCATGTATCCGTAGTGCTAATGCTATAATTCTAGTGCTCAAGTGGCGGTCCTAAAGTTATAAACCACATTCAGCATTATGGTGTGCGCCTCAGTGATCCCATACCGACTATACATTACTAAATGGCCTAAGAATTGTGGAGGATATTTGTATATCTGAAGCCACCGTGGTCTGGTTTTGGGCCAATAAAATGGTGCTATGTCGCAAATATTTACACATTCACCTATGAGAAGTAAGCGATTCGGTATGCGGATATTTTCGATAAATAAATTGTAAGTCTAATCGACGCGACGAAGGGACCGCAATTAAATGGTTTCTGGCGGTTTCGTGTTGGATTTCACGTCTCAATTTTATTATGTTATCAAAGGAAGTGGTGTGCGATATCGCAAGACGCAATGTCGTCGTAGTACATCTGATTGTGAAGTAATCGTACATTGCGAAAAGAACACCTGGGCGTTGTCGTGCAGCCGTTCAATGTGATTTAGCCGATTATTATGAGCTTTACTATCTTACTGTCATCGTGGTTTTATCTAATGCGGCACTTGCTGTCAAAAAGAACATGGACAGCATCCCTTTGGATTTATAGATATCTGTAGCGTAGGCTATTTTTTCCGCACTCAAATTAAAGAAGGTGCGTAAGAAGGAATCACTCTGTCCAATCTCTCTCGTTTCATTTCACATCGGTTTTAAGGATTCCTACCAATTCTTCCAATGCTTACGATTTTGATAAATTTTATCATGCAAAGGCAGATGAGCCTGGCAGGGATACTAATTTTAGACATACAAGTTCAAGTGATCACTTATCGTGTCGACGAATAGAAGGTTGATATCGTCCTCATTTTTTTCGAGTATTTTCCAGGATTTGACAGATTATCTGTGTCTGGTCAATTATGGATTTAACAAAAGCTTTTGTCAAGCCGATAAAATACTTTATAAATCATTGAATACGATATTAATTTGTCAGTAGTTGGTTAAGCCTATAAGATCACCTTATGGACTTAGTGGAACAAGCTTTCATTCGACTATACTCTGCCTAGGAGCATTCAAATAATTTAAGAAGTTCCTTCCCTCATCTGAAACAATTCTGACAGAGTTTATTATTATCTGCGACTTCGTTGTTTTGCAGTCGGATATTGGTTCTGGAGCCTTAATAGACTTCTTCTTCTTCTTTAGGTGGCGCTACAGAGGTTCCATTCATCGGGCATACTTTCGTCCGACCATATTTTACAGATGAGTTGGTGTATGCTGTTGACCAAGTCATCGCCTGCCGCTTTGAAGAGCTCGGCAGTCAGGGCGTCCGCTCCAGCAGCTTTGTTGGACTTAAGCTTCGATATAGCTATCTTCACTTCATCCAGGTCGGGGGGACGGAATTGTTGGTCATCGTCGTCCAAGTTGAAAGGTTGATTCTGCCTGACAGCGGTATTTGGTCCGTCATCGCCGTTATACAGTCTGCAGAAATGATCTTTCCAAATCCTCAGCACCGACTGCGATTCTACTACGATGTTCCCTTGTTCATCCCTACAGGCTTCGGTCCGGGGTTTGTTTCCGTGGCATATCTCTCAATTTCCTCGATCGCGCGCTTCTCATGCTCTTTCTTCTTCTTCCTGAGAAGCCGGTGTTCGTCTCTCCTCTTCCGCTCATAGAGCTCATGAGCAGCTCTAGCCTTTTTTTGCAGTGCCGCATTGCGTGCGTTTTGCTTAGCTGCATGTGCTTACCGGCATTCATCTTCGAACCAGGGGTTTCGTTGTGGTGGACGTGTTAAACCCAGCACGTCGAAAGCGACATCTCTGATGGCGTTTTGGCAGTGTTTCCAGTGGTCTTCGATGCTTGATGCTGGCGGCATTGGGCCTCTTAAGAGATTAAGAGACACTCGATCGGAAAAAGACTTGGCGATCTCTTGCGATTGTAGCCGTCTGACGTCGAATTTTCTCACAGCATTAGTTTGTCTTGGCGTAGTTTGGGATATCCGCAACCGTACATTGACTACAACAAGGTAATGGTCCGAGTCCATGTTGGCTCCTCGGGTAGTATGGACATCCATAATACTAGAATGTGATCAATCTGGTTGACTGTTGATAAATCAGGAGTTCTCCAAGTCCCTTGTGTATATCGAGATGTGGCAACCGCGTGCTAACTACGACAATGTTTCGCCCCGCCGCAAAGTCGATTAGCCTGAATCCGTTATCGAAGGTGGTGTTGTGCAGGCTATATTTTCCGATTGTTCCACCAAAGATACCCTCTCTTCCTAGCTTTGCATTAAAATCACCGAGGACAATTTTAATGTCATAGCTAGGGCATTGCTCGTAGGTCTTGTTAAGGAGCTCGTAGAAGGCATCCTTGGTGTCTTCATCTTTCTCCTCTGTGGGGGCATGCGCGCATATAAGGCTAATGTTGGCGAATTTAGCCTTGATGCGGATTGCTACGAGGCGCTCCCTCACATGCCGGAAGCTGAGGACTTCTTGTCTTAGTCTGCCTCCGACAACAAATCCGCATCCAAATAAGCGCTGCTTTTGTCGTCGATAGCAATTGCCGTAGTAGATATCGCAGTTTTTCATCTTCTTTTTGTCCGGCCCATCCCATCGCATTTCTTGAATGGCGGTTATGTCTGCTTTGCAGCAGTGTAGGGCCTCCGCTAGTTGCTCGGCTGCACGTGGTCTATTAAGGGATCTAACATTCCACGTGCATATCCGATGCGCATTGTATTTAAATCGTTTGCGTGGATAGTCAACAGTAGATCCGTCCATATCCGAGGCTTGTTGATGCTTTGTAACTTATGCTTTTTTTTTTTTTTAAATGGCCGAGCAGTTACCCCGGCGGCACAACCCCCAACCTGGAGGACCAGTTCCATTGTTAATGCCCCTAGGACGAGGGGTCGATTACACCGAACCCAGTAACCCGTTCCGGGATGTGAGCGCTACCGTTGGCCCATATAGGACTCGTCCGCCACCATCTCTTTTCCAAGACCCTGACTAAGTCCTGGAAATCCTTACCGGCCTGAGCTCCAAATATGTCGGAGTAGCCCGGATAAGGTCTCGTTTTGTTTCTCCGACACTAACCCTGGTTTATGGCGCAGGATACTCGCCATTTGCCCCCTTCAGTTCGCAATCTCTAGTGAGATTCCCAGATGGCGCCACGGGGAGGCGTGAAGTAGGGCTTATTAGCAGAGCTGCAAGATGTTCGGCTGCAGAGGCTCAGTCTCGTGAAATGTGTTGCTTCTAACTAACATATTTCTTATTGCGGCAAAACCTTGCTTGGCTGCTGTGGAAGCCCGTAGAAAGCATCACTAGCTACGCTTTCCATTTATTCATCGGAGCAATGGAGCGAATGATGATCAAGCTGTAAATTTTCATTCGTTTTCATAGAAACTTTGCCTAGACTTATCGTAGTTGCCATCGTAAATCAGGAGAAAACATCAGAATTTGTAGATGAGATGATGACCCTGCTTTATGTATCACACAGAAAGTTTTGGTTTATTCTACGTCTTCAACTGTTAGGAACTAGAGATACCACACTTTAGGTTGAGAAATCTTAAAGTTGGTATTTTGGTATTCAAGTTCTTTCGAGACACGAAGTATGCTTAAACAAACACTACTACAAAGCAAACACAACAGCCATCTAAGCACTGCGATAGGATGGACCGGGCGAGAAGGGGATGAATAGCTATTTCTTCTATGGAGATTGTTACGAAAAAACTAAGAGAACAAGACTTGAGCTTCAGGCATATTATATAACAGTTGCCCAAGGCTCGCGTAAAGGGTTAATTCGTCAACATTAGCCTTATAAACAACAACGAAGAAGATGGATAAAGCCTACGAGCAAGCTAAACAAGGAGACCATTTTTGGAAATACGATGGGAAAGAACAACCTCCACGACATCGCATCCGAAAACAAAAACTCGCTTGTTGATTTTGCGCTGGGAAGGGTTGTTACTGTAGCAACTACGGTTTCCACACCTTGATATCCATAAAAGAGGTGCCTGACTTCTGATCATCAAACCTTCAAAAATTGTTTTTACATTGCACTTCCCTAGTATTTTCGATATCCGAACATTTCGGACTTATATAATTAGATCGCTAACTTGTTGCCATGATACGGATGCAGCTCAAAGCCAGTAAGCTATTGTGAAAAAGTTCAACATCGAACAGCGACATTCGCAAGAGACCACCAATGACAAAAGCCTTAGAGAGGTATTCAGAAAAATGAAGTATAAAAGTTTTACCACAAAATCAAAACGAACATGCTTAGGCTGTTTTATGTTGAGAATATGGAGTTTTACACCTGATCTTCAATGCTAGAAAAAAACTTAAACAAGGTGATGCGTTGTTATGTATCTTTTTTAATAGCGCATTAAAAAAATTGTGCGCAAGCCAAGTTGTTAATTGGGCGTCAGGGACTATTGAGGTGAAAGCGCCCAAGGGGTCAACGAAGAAAAAATGCAATAATCATACGAAGATTACTCAACCGCTGCTTCTTTAGGATTCCTTTTATTTTGAGTAATATAACCCTCTCTTGAACAACCAAAAATACATTTCACTAGACACTGACACACGACACAGTCTTTCAGTGCGCTTGTATTCTAAAGAAAGCGGATGAAGATACTTTCGGGTGGTAATTTTCGTTCCGGTTTGTATCAATGGAGAATTGAGGACAATAAAACCCTTGGACACCAATGCTACGACCTCATGTTAGTCGGCGTATACATGTGTATCGAGACGTTAATCAAGTTCGTGTGCGCAATTGTAGGAAAATGGTAAAAAAAAACTGCGCTAGAAGGAGAGGTGTAATGGCTGAGGTTCTCGTCCGCTTCGGAGTGTAGTGCAGTCAATATACGTGGTTTCGGATTTCTTTTGGCTTCCCTCTGTTAAATTGATCTTGTAAAAGCAAGCAATTTACAGTTTCCGTACTTCTGAAGTCGTGCGTAACATTTTAAACATGTTTTAATTTTCTTCATCTGTAAAATGATGAAGTGTTTCATTCGTTCGTGGCTATATGAAAACCGAAATCAAAATCGTATCCTTGATAGGTTGATAGGCAATGTTCGGTATTGCTCTTAAAGATTTCCCCTAATTTGATTGCCATAGAATCTAAACGCCTCCGACACCTGTCTTACAAACAGAAGGTATGTTCCTGTCTTCGTATTAACGTTCACCCTTTCTGGTCCTAAATATGAGAATTTTGGAGTATCACGAGCTACTATTTTTTCTGACATTAAATTATGATAGATGACAGACGCTATACCTCTGCTGGAAAACTTGGTCTGGACATCACTGGGTCCTAAAAGCAATCTTAACTTGCCAACTTCTTCAAAAGATACATAATTGAAAAAAACCTCGACATTCGTTCCATATACTCGTACAAGGCTCATTAAACACGGCATCAGATTGAACCATTTCGAATACCATGTATCTATGAATCATATTCGTTGATTTCTAAATATAAAATCTATCTATTTGCAGAAAAAAAAATTATCCAAAATGGATATGTATGGAGGAAAAAGTCGTAAAATAATTTACATACAAAGATTGAGATAGGGGAATTTAATTCTGAGAAAGCCGTACGAAATTTAATTCAGATGAAAGAGTTAGAGACTGTTTGTCACCGTATAGACGTGACGGAGAATTCACGGAACTAGAACACACTTGTATGGATTCAAAATGAAAAATGATTTCTAGAGAATTTAATTCCGAATTTGATTTTCTTCATCGCTGGGTAATTTTAAAGATCTGAATATTTGGATTCGAAGAATCGCAGATTCCTTGAAATGTATTTATAGCAATCTGAACTTCGATACTTTGTCTTGATAAAACACTCCGGGTGATCAAAAGGAATGTTCAAAATGACTGATGATCCATTAATGTCCTTTCTAAAGACAACTGAGATGGGTATTACAAAATCAGCTTTCGTCTGAAAAGAGCTTAAAGCTCTGACGGACTACTACTCGTAAATCATGCTATAAGATCTATCTTGGAACAATGCGACGTTTAGCAGACATAGCTTTAAAAAATCAGCGTCCTGTAGCCTTCACAATTTTTTTTCTTCAAAAAAGATGACCATCGAGAAATGGTCGTTTGAAATGTCTCTAGTTGGATTCACAGAAATTGAAGAGCAAATACTATATGATTGTCATATACATAATTCACCAGAAAACTTGTCAAGAAAAAAACATAAAAAAAATCTTTACAGGAACAGTAATTCTGTATAAGCTTTAGAACAATGATTGCCTAAACGTGATCGGATTGGGCAGCCAGAATTGCATAACCATCCTTCTATACCAGCCTCGCTCCAGAAATTAAAGAAATCGTTCTATTCTAATGCATAGTCGCCATCACAGGTGAGGTCCTGAACACCAATTTACAGGGACAACATTCGAAAATGGTGGTTTACAGATGAGTCAAAACCTGAAGAAATAATCAATGCGAAATTGTTTGGACTGTGGGTACTTTTGTACGAGTAACATCCACCTGTCCGAAACTCACTCTCTAGGAAACCAGCGGAAGATCAGTCGTCAAAAATTTAAACCTGTTTTACTTCCTTGTGATGAGCATAGAGTGAATGATTGAACTTTTTCTTACACAAAACTGTTTTATGGATGCAACATGCTGCGAACGCGGTATACTTTGTAGTTCTATGCTTCAGTACCTAGCGAAGAAGGAGCACGCACTGGACATGGGGACGCTGTTTGTGGATTAAAACAATGTTAGTTCCAAATGCTGACGTTAACACTCTCCCAAACCTTCTTAACAGTTCAAAAATCTGTGTCAAAACCGTATTAGTGGTCTTATAGTTTCGACAAAGAGAGACCGACTGGTTTTGATTTTAGTCTGACGCAATGACACCAAATATTTGGTTAATGCTTAGGCCAGAATCTGAGCCAGTAAAGGAATCTCGTCAGATTCGCACCGATGGTTTGGAATTGACCCAATGTGACGCTTTAGACCTTGTACGGGACCTAATACTTTCTAAGCGAGTCTGCATCTGCCTTTCAGGCAACTGTTTAAGAATGCTTTAATACCGACATTCAAATGTCTTCCGCTACCCACTCTTTTAGACCGTGTTTTTGGAAAAACTTGACAAGCATTAATTTTTTTTTTACTTTTTTAGGGACGTTTAGCTGTTTTATACAACACCTCGTCTCCCCTTTAGGAAAAAAAATGTCTGCAGTTACCTTTAAAGTAAGTTCTCCGGGAAGCTCATCAATTTGTTTCGATCACTAGTTGACATGTAATGAAAAGTGGATCCTCTACGGAAATTGGTCATAACAAATAAAGTCATACTGCTTCATGAGAGAGCTCGATCACATGTGTCAAGAATTACGAGTACGTTCCAAAAATTTAACACGTTGCAGGCAAATGTCGGTCCTACGCCTTTTCGAATATTCAAAAGAGAACTTTTGCTATTAGAGGCTACTCGCTATGAAAAGGGGATTGGTGTTGCCGCAGAAGACAATGAAACTTGTACCGCTGTCGTTTTGATCACCAACACCAATAGTTGCGGTCTGTGATTTTCCCGCCTTTGGGTTGATGTCTCCCATAAAAATCATGATACGAGTATCCCTATTGTTGAGTGCTGTATTAGAAGTTCTCCCTGTCTTCACCAGGCACCAAATTCGAGGCAGAATAACATTAGAAGTTTCTTAATCTTGTCTAGAATGTGATCATCAATATCCTTTGGTGCATGGATATCCGCTTTAAGTGTTCCGCGTCAGCTCCTCGATGTCGCTCAGGAAGTGCTTATTTGTTAAAGAGTTAAATAAAATTATGTGAAGCAACGATCGTATGCTGAGGGCTTTCAAGCGGCTTAAGAACCTTAAATTGAAGTAACAAAGCCAGAAGTTGGAGATGAAATGGTATGAAACATGGGAGACTAGGCTGTGGAACTAAAAATGAGTCGCCTTTGGTTTCCTATATTTTAGCTAAAGTTATAGTAAACATTCGAGTGCGACTTTTGTAATAGATTTCTTAAAACTTCTGACGAAAATTAAGTTGAGGATTAATTAGGCTACATGAGTTAGTGTTATACCTAACTTAATAGATAAAACACCAAATAACCATTTTGTAAGGAGGGGTTTTATCAAGTGATCTTATATTTCTGGATTTTTATTTATACAGATTAGTAACACTTATCTTCACCTAAAATAAGTCACGAATTACTGGAGAAACCAATTCTGAATTCTCTGAATGGAATGTGTCCATTGAGGAAATTTCTGTTAGATAATCAGACTTCAGAACTGAATGACCATCAGGGAATAACCTCCGCATGGTGATATGCTATCGCTATTATCACAAGTGGGCCGGCCGTTCTATTTAGACTTGGGAAATGTGTCTCGTGCCTTTAACGTGCGGTATACTCGTACGTTGCTCTTATCGCCTCGGAAATGTTTTTGGTTTTTTTTTTTAGTATTTCCAGAATAGTTACTTAAATGGGTAAATCCAATTGCAAATTGGTTAATTTCAATTGGAAAAAATTGAACATGAAGTAGATAACCATTTGGTGAAAATGGTAACTAAGTAAAGTTGATTGTGTGTTTTTTTTGTCTGAGTTGAAGTGCATCCAACCTGGCTATTGAAGGCTCAAAGATTCATGCCAAACCATAGTGTATTGTTGGATTTAGATCATTTTTATTAAGAACTTAATTATTTCCGAAGTAGCACAATGAATTTCTGCAAAATTGCAAATGCGCGCGTTTTGTTTTTGACACTTAACCGTAAACAAATAAAACAAGTTCACAAGGCATGTTTGCCTTATTTAGCTTTATTACTTCAAAAAAGGGAACAAGAAATTGAGGCAATGGGAAATTTATGGCAAAAATACGAGGGCGGGTCAATAAGTCCGTGACTTTTGGATTAAAACACAGATTTTTTGATAAAAAAATAATTTTATTTTTCAACGTAGTCTCCCTTGAGCTCTATACACTTTGTCCAACGCTTCTCCAATTTTTTTATCCCTTCCAAAAAAAAATGATTTGTCGAGGTCCTCAAAATAGGCCTTTGTTTGCGAGATGACTTCATCATTGGAGTCAAATCTTTTTCCACCAAGCCATTTCTTCAGGTTTGGGAACAAGAAGTAGTCATAGCCCAATTCATGGATTTTTGCCATGGCAACTGCACATGTGTGCACCCTTGCATTGTCTTGGTGGAAAAGGACTTTTTTCTGGGCCAAATGAGGTCGTTCTTTTTTCAAATCGTCATTGAATCGGTCCAATAAGTTGGCATAATATTCCCCATTGATTGTTCTTCCCTTCTGAAGGTAGTCAATGTGGATTATCCCGCGTGCATCCCAAAAAACAGTCGCCATTACTTTATTGGCTGACAAACCCACCTTGGCCTTCTTTGGCGCCGATTCACCCTTAGAAACCCAATGTTTTGACTGTTGTTTGTTCTCTGGTGTGTTGTGATGGATCCATGTTTCGTCCACGATTACAAAACGGCGCAAAAACTCCTCCATATTGCGATTAAACAACGCCAAACCTTCCTGTGAAGTTGTAACACGATTGCGTTTGTGGTCGACTGTGAGCAAACGCGGCACCCATCTTGCGGAAAGCTTTCTCATGCCCAAGTGATCATTCAAAATTGAAACCACTGAGCCATGCGAGATCCCTACGGCTTCCACAATCTCTCACACTTTCAATCTTCGGTCGGCCAACACCATATTGTGAATTTTTTCGATTGTTTCGGGTGTAGAGACCTCAACTGGGCGTCCAGGACGTTCGGCATCTTCAGTGCTTGTACGGCCACAACGAAATTCAGTAAACCACTTTTTTGCCATTGAAATCGATGGTGCAGAGTCCCGATAGTATTTATCAAGCTTAACCTTGGTCTCGGTAATGGTTTTTTTTCGGAAGAAATAATGCTTAATAAGCACACGAAATTCACTTTTTTCCATTTTCTCCTCAAATTAGTGAGTAGTCTGATAAAAATAGCTGTCAAACACCAACTAACTGACGCAGCAAGTTTAAATTTTGACAGGAGTCAACTGACAGATGCCTGTTAACAGGAGCAGTGTTGCTGTTTCAGTAAAGAGGTCAGAAATTCAAAAAGTCACGGACTTATTGACCCGCCCTCGTATAATTGAAAAACGTCAGTGCCAGATTGACGACGATAAGGCCAAGGCATTGATGAAAGTATGTATATACGTTTTCAACGGATCGGGAGCGTGCAACTATTCTAAAAGCGCCCATTGGAAACGTACATGGCCATTTGAAAGCGCTTCGCTTCGTAAAGGAACTCGATATTTACATAGGTATCGCATGAGTTGAAAAAAATTCATCAGATCCAGCGTGTCAAACGCGAAACGATCTATTCTTGAAGCGTATGATCACGGGCGACGTAAAATGGATTGTCTCCAACAATGTTAGCCAGCAAAAAGTTAGAGCGATGGAGGTGAGGTATGGTTAAGGCAAACAAAGGCGGAAAATATGGTGATTCTCCTAATCTGGTGGGATTAGATGAGATCTTCCAAGGAATAAAACGATTAAGTCCGATTTCTACAGTGCGTCGTCAGACTTACACTTAATTCGCTCTTTGCAAAATTCGTTGAATGATAGAATGTTATTTCGGTTGCTAAGGTGCACTATTTACTTTGCAAATACTGTAGTCCACATTTAGTTTAGTACCTTTAACTTTTGAGACTGTATTTCGTAGATAAAGATGACTGCCAACTTTGACAACTTGCTGGTTGGCAATACTGAGTAAGGAGCATTGGTGTCGTGCTAAGAAAGTGAAGTACTTAATGTCCACTTAGTTCACCCGACTCCAAGTTGTGAGCCTTTTTCGTTGCATGTTCAATTTTCTGTGTAAGTACAGGAAAATTCCATCAGCACCATCAGTTTATAGTCCATAGCATGTTTTATGTTTCCTTTCACATGGCTGATTACTTGACGGAGTAGCAGTGCGAAAGCGTACGACCTTGCCATACTTCGCTGCGAAGATTTCAATAATCACCATCTTAGATAGCCTTTAAACGAGTAAAAGCGACTTGCTCTCTGGTAAATGTCTCATTTGCCAGACTCGTCTTGTAGCGAAAAGCTTTCCAAAATTGATTAAATGCAGCGGGAATATTTACTCGGTGCATTGTTCAATCCGCAAAGTTTTCATATGATCAAATGCAGGACGATCCAGCCCCTATTTGATCTATTATAGAACTATTATACCTTTATTTTCGGGAAAGTTGAAAGAATGCATATATAAGGTGTGCCGGAATGTTTGCTCCTATTTTCCTAGGCAGCCGTCTTTGTTGATTACCATTAATTTTTTTTATGGCATGTTCCATGATTTTTTTCAGTATTTTGGGCAATAGGCTCCCCACTTCTTGAGGTATCTTCTCCTTGAGGGTTGCCAGAGCTTGTGGTTTCTTCACATAATCCCGTTTAAAGAAGTCTAGGGTTGTTAAATTGGGTAATTTTGCGTGCTTGTGGAAATCGCTAAAGCGCGATGTCAGACGACCGGAAAACGTTTGCTTTAGAATGTCGGCTATGGCTCGTGCAATATACGCCATTGCTCCGTCCTGCTGGAACCGCATGCCCCTAATCATAATTCATCTAATTATGAAATGAAAAATTCATCGATTATGGCTCTGTAGCGCTTATCATTAACAACAACCGTTTGTCTTGCTTCTCCAGCGTAAACGACACACCATGTAGTGACTTTGGGTGTATTACCCGCTGAATTTTAAGTGCGCCAGAACCGAAAATTTTGTTTGTTTACCGTGGATAGTTGACAGATGTAAATGACCCTTTTTATTCATAGTGCAAAATCGTCCTCTTCGTTGTTGAGATTAAGGAGTGTGCTATAACGCTAGCTGATGGACAGTGTGCACTTTGTACGGAAGCATCCTCACATATTTCATTAAAAAATAAAAGACGTGGTTGGAATGTACAATGGCGGAAATGATATTTTAGGCTGAAAGATAGGTCCGCCACATTCAACGACCAGTGGTAGCGCTCATTTGTCCAGACCATCATGTATTGCCCTCAATCATCACGTCCATTAGCATTGCCTTAATACTAGTGATCCTTGAAAGCCGCCTTTAATGGAGAAATTCCGAGCTCACTTCCCATCATATTTTTATCTTCAAAGCACGCGTACTCCCTATTTCCAATCTAGCTGAGGATTTTGCGCAGTCTGCTGATTTACCAGACTTCATCACTCTGCATTCCACCATGGGCAGGCGATCAGAAAAAGATTTTCTTTACAATGTCCCACGTTCAAAATATTTGTTGAGGTCATCTTTTAAGTTCTGATTAGTATCGTTTATCTATCATTTTCTGAGATCGATACACCTATTGTCTAAACTCAAAACCTCGGGTACTTTTCAGCTGATAACGTGCTTCGTAGATATAGCATTCTTATATGGCTTAATCTATTAATTGCTCTCTTTTTCTATTGTGACACCTTTGGACCTACGGATGAGTCAGTTCAGTTTAGCAGATCTCTGTTTGGAGAGGATTCGTTGTTGTTTGTGCTTGTAGATTTGATGATGTTGTTATTGTATCTAATTTCCCTTTCGAATCATAATTGCATTCCACCTTTGGTGTAGCTTTAATCAATCATTTAATCAGCCTACAAAATTTGGAAAGGTCCCTATTACATCGTCTCTTATGCAGTCCTTGCGTCAAAAAAACGAACGCTTCATTTACCTCAACAAAGACGTAACATTCGAACTGGAAAAGTGAAGATCTTACCTCATAAGATAGTTGAATCTAAGGCAGACTCACTGCTCAATCGTCAAAATAAGCCAAATCACTTTCAGTTGGTTCAATGGATAGAGTTCATTGTCTGAGTGCAAAATGATTTACATATATGTTCTATATTGGTACCGCAGTGAAGCACTTTACAGGCTCAATGCGGAGGGGTATAAGGTACTAACTCTGATATTCCATTCCTTGAAGTTAATTATCCCCATCCCCTCTGCTATGCATAAATAAAATTTCTCAAACATACGAAACGTAAGAGCTTCAGATATAGGCACTGCTACAATGTCAGATGAACATTGGCACCAATCATCAGTACCACGACATCACTTAGCATGTTTCATTCGTGACACTTTCGAGGCGTGGCACATTAATGTCACTGCACTTAATGTTGCATCCTTCTGACATTTATGCTGCATCGTCTGCATACTGATTGATAAATTTTCATCTGTCATGACTGGGCGGACTACCTACAGCTTGTAATGAAGATGATCGTGGTAATGGTACGAGTTGGATTGCCATGTCAGACCATCGTTAAGAATCGTCATTCGGGTGGTGATTACATTTTTGACCAATACTGTCAATTTGACATCACGCAACAAAGTTGAAACAAATACTGATATGAGCTAAGGCGATGGGCAACATCATGTGCGTGAATGCATTTTTATGGTTCGATCATGTTCAAAATTCCAAGAGACTTCTGGACGGAGGAGGATAATGGACACTGTCTGGTGTCGGATCCGCCTATTTGGGAGGTGTAAAATAAACGTGCTAACGGCCGATAAACATTCACTCTTGATGGCGCATTTAAATGGCATACATTATCCTTTTGTCAGACTCTGCTGCTGAGCCTGGATATAAGCAGTTTGTTTCTGCGTCTGAGCTCGAACTACGATCGAGGTTGGGTCCTGGTTTACGGTTTGTTTTCGGGTCTCAGAAATGGGAACTGAGATTTTTATGGCACATACGAATTTAATGATACAGAATTTCTTATTTTATTTCTTTTTATACTCATATCAGCCACTGATTGTTTCTTTTTGGATGAATTGCCTCGCCCAAGTGTGACGGTGTTTTATTTTTTTCCCTTTTCCCACGTCGAAATTTATTTTGGGACAGAGAAACCCGTCATAAATTATAAATCTGAATGGCATCGACCAGTTCGCCTACAATATTTTGGATTTCTTCATTCGAAAATAACTGGCAACGTTTTGTCTGGCGTGACATATCACCATTTAACACAATTGCCCAATGAAGGTCAATACGTTTTTGGTCAAATCGATGGGAAATAGTGATAAAGAATTGTGAGGAAAGACACAAAGGCAAGGCGAGGTTGTCAGGTGTTTAACGATCAAAAGAATTTTGAGTGCCAACATGATAAAAGACGTAATCTAGAACTTCAAATACAATAGTTCAGCTGACGTCGGGGCTAAAGATATGCCTAGATTAAACGAGCTTTTCACAACAAAAAATAAATGTCAACGATTTCCGGCGATTTTATCACATTGCCATTTCGTAATTTATTAGTGAATCTTTTCATTTATATTTTTTAATGAGGACTGCTTGGTGAGGTACATTGAGGTTTAGTGTATGTAGCTTGTGTCACTCTTTACTGTGGCATACGAGTATCACTGTCAGTTACATTTGGAAAATATTGAGCAAGTAAGTCATCAATACTTTGATTTATGTTAAATTGTACGCATATGGCAAGGAGTTGTATCGAAAGTGTCTACCTACATATGGCAGGCAACCAACTGGACACTGAAAATATCGCCTGAAACAATAACTTTTTCGTGACTCTCGAAACATTTGGTGAAGTAGAAGTGGACCGCTTAATAGATCCCAACATAACTGGTATCTGTTACCGGCTACATACTCGTACTTTAATGAACATGCATATGTATATCCTAAAATACTATATGAAGTTATAGGTCAGCTGAATCAAAGGAGACAGTTGTCCCTCCAAACGATAGTGTGCAAATATGTACTCAGTATTGCACAACTGAAATAAAATAGCAATACATTAAACTTGACTAGGCGGAGATGTGATGAAGCATGGACAACTAAATTTCTAAATCTTAGTTTACTTTAGATGACGCTAGATTCTGAAGTGAACTTGCGTCTCTTTTCTCAATTAGCGTTATTAGGCTTATCGTATTGGTTAAGGTCTCATAAGGCGTCGTCTGCCTTTATAGCATTGCCACTCCAAAGTGATACTCCAAAACGGACCATAGTAGTTTGAATTTATTTTGTTTAATACACCCTGACCTTAAAAATCTTAGTCTTTCTAACACTGTCGTTGAATAGTCCATACATTTCGTTGCTACATCCAATACTCATTAAACTGCGTTTATGCCGAAATCGTAAAAAAAACTTCTCTTTTTGGTCTACCTTAGATGTAGCCCATGCCTCTGCGCCATAGAGTGTCAGCTTACCTACGATAAGGGTCTTATGGGAGCGATTGGGAAGAGATACAGTTCTGTCGTTATTTGAACTTCCAGCGGAACCCAGATAGAAGAACCATATTCCAGTTTAAAATTAAAGTTCTCTGTAATGGCATGGTGTATGAGCCGCCAATGGTAATTATCTTTTTTGCCAACTGTACATACTTTGTTTAAGCCTCATTTATTACTAAGCGCTTTCTTGCGAATTGTGCTTCAATAATCGCAAGCGCTTCAGTGACAGCTGATTTCTGTTAATATTGACAGTTACACAGGATTGAAATAGTTTGCCAATGGCGGCTCTGGGTTTCGTACACTTCCTTTAATGTTTAAGTCCCATGATAGTGCGTTAACTTCTCAAAATTTGTTTTTAACATAAAATAACTCGGTAATGTTGCATAGCATCTTGAACAGTGTTGCTCTTGTTAAAGATACGTCAGACGATGCTTAGATTTCATTAATAACCACACTTTCATGCGACCTAATCTTGGAAATATATTGGTTTACCTGATCAGGCGTAGTTGGTGTGCATCAGTGTCCAGTCTGCCTAACAGCGGAATATTAATCATTTTCGTGGTTAAACAGTCTGATAAGTTCTTTGGAAGAACCGACTGTTACTTGCGCAACTATTACTTTCCTTTCTTTATCTCTAAATGTCTCTGTTCGATATCTCTATCCTTGGAAAGTTCTTTTCACTTTGTACAACATCAACTTTCTGTTCATTGAGTTTGTTAGTAGCTCTGTCTCTGCAGCACCACCAATTGCATGCGCATGTCGGTAATCAAATCAATTTCTTCATTTTTGTATTCAAGTTGAAATTGGCGCACGAGAGATGCCGCTCTCATGCTTGCCGCCAATGTCGCCGCTGATTTACTGCGCTTAATGTTGGCGGCATACGACTTTTTGAAACGTTTTGAAAGATTCGTTTTAAAGAGAAATTTTTCGCGTTTGGACACTGATCCAAGAATCACTCCACTCTGCGTAGAGTAGAATTGGCTGACTCGTAAATTTAGCGAAACAATCATCTACCAGAAAATGCTGTTCTTCTGAGATCTGATACTTGTTGCTATCCAGACTCCACTGTTATGGTACACTGTCCTAAATGTGATGAATGACCCAAATATTAAGTGTACGCTAAGATATTTGCCAAGGCATACCCATGCATTATGAACCAGGTGACTGTGCTGGGAGCTAGAATGCTGCGGTATAGCGGACGAGCTTGCAAGAAGAGGGCAACTCGACAATGGTAAGGTTAGTAACATCAAACCACCCCTCTGCGCAGTTATGGGCACTATCGAGGAAAAGACCATAAAGACTGCCAACATAATGTGTTCGAATCTTAAAGGACATACGATATCCCAGGCCCTATGGCCACTTCTCGATGGTAAAAGATCTAGAAAGTTAATTTAACTGAACAGGGATTAGCTTAGGACATTAATAGGAATCTAGACAGGACACTGTCTCCTGCTAAAACACACAAAGATACTCAAAATGACAGATACGGGCATTTGTAGATTCTGCGGCGATTTGCAAGCGGTTGAGGACATAACACATACTTTGTGGATGTGAGGCAATATCGCGTAGCCAAAGGAAATTCTTAGGAAAATACTTTTTTGAAAACTTAGAAGAAACAGACGGCAGCACTTAACTTAGCCGACACTGGTGCCATTGGAATAAGTATATAGTCAATCCTCTATGGCCCTTTTCATTGTGTATTTGTCTTGTTGTGTAAGTGATAGATGAAAGCTTTGAATTTTATTTTTCATAAGATGAACATGTATTTTTCTAACCAACTGGGGCAATAAACACGTGCTTTCAAAACGTCAGAACGTGCTGTCTTTTATCATCATTATCAGCTAGTTGTTTTTGTAATTTCTTCGTTGTTCTGTTTTTGTGTAGAGGACATTCGCCGTGCACTGTGTCTATACAAGGAGATAATAGTCTGAGTCAATCTGGATTCCTCGAAACTTTTGGACATCGGACATGTTAGGGCTCAAGGAGTTTTGTGTATTCATAAAATGTTTGCTCACGCCACGGGCAAATGGAAACTGGGGAAGAAAGAAAAAGAGATACCGAAGCCCACTGGTTTTGAATGTTTGTACGTTATAATAGATATATACGATAGCCTTGTCAGGCTATTCCATAAGCGAATTGTACGTAATTGGAAGTAATCAAACTTGTTCAGAGTACGTTTAAAAGTTGGCCTTGATAAGCAACATAACAAGGTAACGAATTCAGTCAGTTCTAACAGGATGTTATACTTATGTACTTACTTCCTGATTAAGATTGGTAAAGCCAGAATAAACCAGACCCTCCGACTAACATGCCGCTCCAGCTAGAATGTCCCTTTCCTTGAGGTAGCCTCCTGCCGTGTTGGCTTTTTGAGTTGGAGTCGAAAACTTGACAGCGTGCCTGTGGTTGACATCCCTGTACAGCCCGTAAAACTGTATACTGTTGAAACATCTCCTCCATTCTCTAATTATACAAATTCCACCGAAAGTTAAACGAAACTTCACTCTCCAAACGTTCGAAAGCACTTTCACCCGTATGTATGTACTATGCATGCGTTTAAGCAGAGCACAATCAAACTTCAATAATTCAGCGTCAGTCAGTTTCCTTGTCGAATAGATTCAAAACATCGTCGTTATGTGAAGTATAATTAGAATTTCCCCTGTTAATGATACAATGTGATCGAAGTTGCAGGTTCTCCGGCACGAACACGTCTCTGTTTCGGTTTTCTAAAATATATTTTAGCCGATTTTAGGTTTTAATACGAGGGCGGGTCAATAAGTCCGTGACTTTTGGATTAAAACACAGATTTTTTGATAAAAAAATAATTGTATTTTTCAACGTAGTCTCCCTTGAGCTCTATACACTTTGTCCAACGCTTCTCCAATTTTTTTATCCCTTCCAAAAAAAATGATTTGTCGAGGTCCTCAAAATAGGCCTTTGTTTGCGAGATGGCTTCATCATTGGAGTCAAATCTTTTTCCACCAAGCCATTTCTTCAGGTTTGGGAACAAGAAGTAGTCACTCGGAGTCAAATCTGGAGAATAGGGTGGATGAGGGAGCAATTCATAGCCCAATTCATGGATTTTTGCCATGGCAACTGCACATGCGTTTGTGGTCGACTGTGAGCAAACGCGGCACCCATCTTGCGGAAAGCTTTCTCATGCCCAAGTGATCATTCAAAATTGAAACCACTGAGCCATGCGAGATCCCTACGGCTTCCACAATCTCTCGCACTTTCAATCTTCGGTCGGCCAACACCATATCGTGAATTTTTTCGATTGTTTCGGGTGTAGAGACCTCAACTGGGCGTCCAGGACGTTCGGCATCTTCAGTGCTTGTACGGCCACAACGAAATTCAGTAAACCACTTTTTTACCATTGAAATCGATGGTGCAGAGTCCCCATAGTATTTATCAAGCTTAGCCTTGGTCTCGGTAATGGTTTTTTTTCGCAAGAAATAATGCTTAATAAGCACACGAAATTCACTTTTTTCCATTTTCTCCTCAAATTAGTGAGTAGTCTGATAAAAATAGCTGTCAAACACAAACTAACTGACGCAGCAAGTTTAAATTTTGACAGGAGTCAACTGACAGATGCCTGTTGACAGGAGCAGTGTTGCTGTTTCAGTAAAGAGATCAGAAATTCAAAAAGTCACGGACTTATTGACCCGCCCTCGTATCTTAAACGTGCAAGGAATGCGCTTTAGAATGGAATTTTTCAAAACAGGGGACTGACGTCCAGTTCATTTTTTGCTTAAGCTCATACAATGTCGCCGCATACAATGTCAATATCTCTCCTTCATACTCTTAAACCAAAACACATACAGCTGTAGTCAGCAGCAGAATGAATCTTAATCCGTTGCAGCCTTACTCGTAATTCGCCATTCAGCATTGTTACGTACGTGTGCTGACTACGAACTAGAAGATTTCTGATGATGTACTCGCCGTATCGTTTCTTTTTCCGGACCTTCCAATGCATATGTTCTTCTTCATTGGTTTTTACCTGTGAAAGGAACTCATGTCCACTACTAACAACAATCAACAACGACTTAGCTCGCATCTTAACATATAATGAGGAGTGGAAATCCTGGTCATTAACAATGACGCACAAGTCCTATGTGAGTTTCCGGAGGATATCAGCGATTAGTGCTAAGGTCAGAGATGGCCTTAGCACCTATGCGTTTAAGGATTGCCTTGAGATATAAATGGATCTTTTCTTCTACCCGTCGAATATCTATAAAAGAGCGCAAGTACTGATTCCTTTTTGTTTTAATTTTTTTTATTTAAATGCAAATTAAAATGCAAGACACAAGTATCCATATCCAAGTAGAGGCGCAATTCGTGCTTATTCCGTGTGCCTTAGAGAAATGATTGTTATGCAATCCAGCAGAAGTTTGTTATTTTTGTTCTTGCAGTTTTGACAACAATGAGAACGCGCTTTGTTGAGGTTCCGATGTAGAGAAAGAGAAGTAGAAGCAGAAGAAGTAGAAAATAGGCGTGGCAAGATGTACGAGTACGTCGTATCCGCTTTGTTTAATTCTCATGAACATAAGTCACGTCACAATATTTTGTCGTTTGTTATGATATTATTGGGAGTTGGGTGGTGACAGGTGGTGGGACACTTTTTTGAGAATAGATTTACAAATTTTATCCCCTAAGATACTGGTTGACTCTTGTTGTATCCACAATTGAATTTTAGGACGAAACTTTATCTTTTACCGGTAATAGAAAGAATGAGTTTTAGTGTTTGTACGATTCACATCTTCAAGCCCATCTGTGGTTGCATCTAATACTCAATCAGAACATCTGCCTGCTTAAAACCTCATTCAACCACGGAAGAATGAGTGGTGCTTCTACCCAACCTGGCAGACAAGCTAAAGGAAGAGAACCCGAGAAAAGAGGGAGCTTCAGTTTGAGGAGAGTGGGAAGGATTTTAAAACTGGACATAGTCTGGTCGCCTCATTCTTCCGAATATACGTCTTCCTAGGCCGGCTTAAAGCCGACAAATGGTGATTTTCAAGATCTGGAAAAATACTGTTGGTGTTTGAAATTTCAAGCCTGAAACCACGATCATAGAGATCTTTCAGTGGATTGACAAATGGTTTAACGTAATTGTATAGATCAGAGAAGATCTTCTAGCTAATGTTTAGGAGAGTCACGCCTCTAAAGCTGACTAGAAAGTCTTATTTGCTTTGGATTAGGCTCACAATGTTAAGGTTATGTTCATCTGGTATGCCATCGTCCGAAATATTTTAAAGGTGATTTGGTTCTTGCTCTCCACGAAGACATTTTTCGCTAAGCCGTATGCCTTGTTGGATTAATGAATATAGATATTGATCTTCGTTTCAGTGTTTAACTCACGCGTAGCTCTAGCACTCTGTATGCCTTCTATTTCTTTGCATGGATGGCGGATGGGATTCGTCGTTAACCATGGGCTTCGCAGTATTGGTAACGCGAAACCTATCACATGAGAATCGTTGTCTCTGATGACTTATTAGCAATATTGTTATATGCTCCGGGTTTTGGGTTACTAAGGGATCCGATGAAGGTTCCACAAACTTTATTCTCTCTTTCTTACCTTGATCACATCACATAAAGATAATGGTTCTAGCCAATGTTTGCCCCTCGGAAGGTGTGTACAAACGAAAAACTGAGGGTGTGCCTTGCATTCACCGCAATGTTATTAATGTGTTTGGTGGTACGAGGGCGGGTCAATAAGTCCGTGACTTTTTGAATTTCTGACCTCTTTACTGAAACAGCAACAATGCTCCTGTCAACAGGCATCTGTCAGTTGACTCCTGTCAAAATTTAAACTTGCTGCGTCAGTTAGTTTGTGTTTGACAGCTATTTTTATCAGACTACTCACTAATTTGAGGAGAAAATGGAAAAAAGTGAATTTCGTGTGTTTATTAAGCATTATTTCTTGCGAAAAAAAACCATTACCGAGACCAAGGCTAAGCTTGATAAATACTATGGGGACTCTGCACCATCGATTTCAATGGTAAAAAAGTGGTTTACTGAATTTCGTTGTGGCCGTACAAGCACTGAAGATGCCGAACGTCCTGGACGCCCAGTTGAGGTCTCTACACCTGAAACAATCGAAAAAATTCACGATATGGTGTTGGCCGACCGAAGATTGAAAGTGCGAGAGATTGTGGAAGCCGTAGGGATCTAGACACCTGATGTCCTTTTAAATGTGGAGATACCGGAACCGCGTGCTATCTACGAAAATATTTCGTCTGCGGCTAAGTCGATAAGCCTTAACCCGCAGTAGTGTCGTACAGTATACATTCGGATACGATAATTTCGATTGTTTCGGAGTTTTACATTCTGTTACACTGCCAGGCAGCTTGTCCTTTGCGAAATCTCTTGGTCTTAAGAGGCTGACTACACGGGTGCCAGACCTGCTTTGAATATTTCAAAATAGCCCTGCAAGAGGTCATGAAGACTACAGGCTGGATGCCGGCATTACTGTTGAATGTAGCTTAGGAGTCCACCCGCTGTTGTTTTATCCAGAATTTAGTTCTGTCTCAGACTAAGGTTCTTACGTGCAAACGAGTATATATGTAAGTATTTACACCTGCAGTTTTAAGGGGCCACCATGAAGAAGTAAGGCAAGCACTTGACGGAAAATTGATATTTGGAATGCTGCACATTCTCCAGAAGCAGTTGGGACTGGCATTGAACGAGAACTAAACAAAGCATCACAAAGTACGAGTAGTTAAACTTTAGATATCAAACAGGAGTAAACTCTTACTTAAAGGTGCTAATTGCCTTCATCTCAATAGGCAATTCAAGATTAGATGCTCCTTCCGGCAATCAGAGCTGACGCTTTTTGAGGCCTAATTCCAGTATATGATACAGAATGCTGAAAGAAAGGGAAAGAATTACGAACTTTTGGGAGGAGAAAAGCTGCCGAAAGACCCATGCCCTTTTTCGCGTAGACTCAACTGTAACTACCTATAGTGAAAGTAGCAAAATAAATGAGCTTGCCAAGCATTGTGCATCGACAGACTGATTTTCCTTACTTTGTGGCCTATTTCAGGGAAAAAGAATGATGGTTGTCCTTCCTTTGATTCATTTATTTTTTTATTTTCCTTTTTGGAATGTCTTATATAAAAGTCAATTTTTTTCTATTTTCAGTTTGTGGATATTGGTGTGGTGACATCTATAGAATCCAATCATAAACAGATCGAGAGCGCACGTAAGGGGCAAGAGATTTGTATTAAAATTGAACCGATTCCTGGTGAAGCGCCGAAGATGTTTGGACGACACTTTGATGCGGACGATATGCTGATCAGCAAGGTACTTACCTTTATTTAAAAATATATATAAAAATTTGGCCTTTGTGGTAGGCTTTCAAATGTTAGCATTTGGGTGACATGAGATATTTCTTAACCAAAACTTCGATGGTTTCTTTCAATGAACTTTTACTGGCGGATCCATATATTCCATATATGCGGGACCAACGCATAGGTTAAGTGATCACAGTTGTTGTTTATTTTTATTTATCTATTTATGTAGATTGGCGTGATTTTGTGTTAATGGTACCGAAAGACTTCCATTGACCATAAAAAACGCACTTTGCTCGGTTTGTTTTCGAGGAGTTCCGATTTTGGATTGAGATTTTCCAACTAAACAGGGTGTTAACGTCGCCTGATGTTTAAACAAGTATATTTTCACAGCCGCCAAAACTTGAAGACAAATCTGCTTAAATTCGGGCTGCTTCTTTACCAACTAGATAGCTCTCACCCTCAGGATGAACAACGATAGAGAAGTTTCCTTTCCAGGTGTTGAATGTGTTGTGGGAGTAGCTATTGCTTCGAGATGAAATGATTGGTAGACTGTACTTATTTGCCGTAATATTTGTTTACATGAACTTTTTGAAGTGTTTTCACTTAACAAACGAGTACTTTTCCTTGTGTAGAAGAATGAAAGTATTGTGGTCTGTACGACTAATTTCACAAAAGCGACACTGTCCGTCTGTTCAAAGTCAATATTTTAACACAGTCTTCGAGACTACATGATCATCGGACAACGGATTTTCATTTTTTACAGAAAATTGTGATGGAAGCATTAATGAGGCACTTAACTCTGATGCTATGGATATACATACATATGTATCTGCTGTATCGTCACGTCACTTTTCATCGTATGTCATTTCTCTTCTATCGAGGTAATAGTCCTGGCAATTGCAAGTCTACATTTACTCTGATATTTTGCCCTGTATCTCGCATTTAGACCCACGAGATCCATGGCTACACTGAGAAACGAACAACAATGCGTTGAAGAAATGGATCAAACTATCGCAAATCCCAGCTACGACCAATTCCCTGAGGTCGGAGTTATCAGATGATGTGGGTCTGGCAGAGATTTTCCTTGGGTTGGAAGTCTGCTTAGCAAGCAAGTAAAGAAAAGTTCAGTTATTAAGCTACGCATTACATGGCCTCAGCATCCTTTTTAAATATTGTTCTACAAGATATATAAAGTTGTGTTGAGAATGTACCAAGCTACAAATCAACTCGTTGAAATGAAAACTTTAAAGCATCTAGCGCTGATGGTAATATCCCTACAGAATTCTTTTCAGGGATACTTTGTTACCCAATCCCTGAACCGAGTAATCGTAGTTTTTATACCTAAAGCAGACAATATTTCAGATATCAGACTCAGCAGTCTGTCATCTGTCCTGCTTCAGAGCGTCGTTAAAATCATCGGTCGTTGAATTGAACGATTGAACTTCTAATTCGACGGTGATTATAGACTGATGCGCATCTCTCATCAGGAGGACTAAGCGGGACAAGATTACAATCTGTTTGGAACTCTGAGACATTTCAAGAAGTTGCATCTCAGAGGAACTGGCCAGATCCGATAAGTTTAAGCATGTAATTCGATCTCGTTCATTACGCAGGCACGTTTGCAGCCATCGATTGTTTAGAGCCAATTTCCCACCACTCTTCCACACATATCGGCCGAAATGTTATCAATTTTACGTTTGACATTTTTCCAGAGCTCCTCTAACGTTGTCGGCTTCTAGCGACTAAACGAATCGCCATAAAAAAAATGATGAGTGGCAATTCGACCTGCAACATTTCACAAAATTATACAATACGAAGTACATCAATTGTTTGATCAGCTGTGTGGCATGTGGCGCCATCTTGTTGGAACTACATATAACTGATGTCAACTCCATTCAATTACAAAGGGTCCAATCACACCTCCAGCATGAAATCCATTCGAAACGGTGTGGTTGTAATGCAGTCTCTTGAATCACATATGGGTTTGTTGTAGGCAGTAGGCCAAGATCTTTATGTAAAATTCGTCACAACACGGACTGAGAAGATCCCAATTCGTGTGAACGGCGTGAAATCAACCGATTAGCCTTATTTTGAACTGAAGCACTTACTGCTGCGATAATTTCGATACTTTGAACGGTGCGCTGTTTGACTGGCACATTTCAATAGTGGAATGTTGAACCGAATTTATCCACTATAGCACGCAGAGTTCATTTGATTAGAGTTGCGACGACCGACTCAGAATTTCAGTAATAGCTTTGAATAATTTCCAAATGTTGCTCGTTCATGAACTTCACCATGATAATCCTTTTCTTTATTTTCAAAATATGAATCCGAAAGTAGTTTATACAATACAAAAAACAACAAAACTTGTTCACTTTGGTTTCGCTAAAACTTCATTATGTTACATCGAGAGACTGCCATTGAAGCATTATCGACAGCTCCCTTGTTGCAATGCATTTTCTTGACTTTGCTGGGGTATACATACAGCGTCATCTCTCTGGCATGACGTCTTCATCTGCATACTTATAATACGATGGCGGGTCAATAAGTCCGTGACTTTTTGAATTTCTGACCTCTTTACTGAAACAGCAACACTGCTCCTGTCAACAGGCATCTGTCAGTTGACTCCTGTCAAAATTTAAACTTGCTGCGTCAGTTAGTTTGTGTTTGACAGCTATTTTTATCAGACTACTCACTAATTTGAGGAGAAAATGGAAAAAAGTGAATTTTGTGTGCTTATTAAGCATTATTTCTTGCGAAAAAAAACCATTACCGAGACTAAGGCTAAGCTTGATAAATACTATGGGGACTCTGCACCATCGATTTCAATGGTAAAAAAGTGGTTTACTGAATTTCGTTGTGGCCGTACAAGCACTGAAGATGCCGAACGTCCTGGACGCCCAGTTGAGGTCTCTACACCCGAAACAATCGAAAAAGTTCACGATATGGTGTTGGCCGACCGAAGATTGAAAGTGCGAGAGATTGTGGAAGCCGTAGGGATCTCGCATGGCTCAGTGGTTTCAATTTTGAATGATCACTTGGGCATGAGAAAGCTTTCCGCAAGATGGGTGCCGCGTTTGCTCACAGTCGACCACAAACACATGTGCAGTTGCCATGGCAAAAATCCATGAATTGGGCTATGAATTGCTCCCTCATCCACCCTATTCTCCAGATTTGGCTCCGAGCGACTACTTCTGGTTCCCAAACCTGAAGAAATGGCTTGGTGGAAAAAGATTTGACTCCAATGATGAAGTCATCTCGCAAACAAAGGCCTATTTTGAGGACCTCGACAAATCATTTTTTTTTGGAAGGGATAAAAAAATTGGAGAAGCGTTGGACAAAGTGTATAGAGCTCAAGGGAGACTACGTTGAAAAATAAAATTATTTTTTTATCAAAAAATCTGTGTTTTAATCCAAAAGTCACGGACTTATTGACCCGCCCTCGTATTTCACCCTCCAGTTATTTTGGGGAGGAACCATTTCCTACCCCCTTTTTTAACACTCAAGGAGGTATGTGACCCTTATAATGCCTCTGCATGTGTTAAGTTAAGTAGTTGTTTCGCGCCATGGTTGATGGGGTTGATTTGGGATGTTGCTTTTTCTGGTGCCCCATGACCTCTTTCATATTTAGGATCCCCATGAGTTAACCCTTCTCTATTCGTATTCCTATCCCTACTGCAAGTTCTCGCAACTAAGTTGCAAGCAGAAATGAACTTTGTATATTTAGTCCTTACCAAAATGCCAACCACTCCGCAACTAAATTATACTCAGACAGCACAAAAGCGACTCTAAACTAAAACCATAAAACCGTACTCGCAAATAACGTCATTTTCCGTATAAATTGCTTCCTTCCAACCAGAACCAAGTCCACAAAACGCAAAACCTAAACCAAAAACACACAACACAAAAGCCACTCTCATAAAATTAGGTTACTGCATCATTTCCGTGACGTCATTGCATATTTGTTTTTACCTCACAGTCCCAGAATAGAGTACAAAACAGATATAGATACAGATTATTGTATACCACAAACTCAAAGGTGAATAACATTTATAGAATTTCGTCCTTCAACAACCTCTGTCCTATATACTTAGGAAAAGATACATCCCAGCACACCCTCATCCCAGGATAAATGGGGCGGCGATTTATTGTCGAGCTGGGTGAAAGAATTGTTACTCACCCTGCTGCTCGTTGACGTCATCGAGAGAATCCTTGTACCGCCAAACACAAGCTAACTGCCAACCTTTGATATGTGTGCGTGTTTTCTTATTTGGATAGCGTTTTAGCCATCGTTGCCTCTAGAACATACGTACAGATATGATGATAGAGAAACGCTCGTGTTTTGCCTCCTTTGTCCTTTGTGAGCAAACACTTATGTATGTATATTTTGAAATGGCAGCCACACTGATGGTGGTGGTGATTGGGTCTGCTTTATGGTAAATGTCAACGACAAGACAGGCGGACTGTTGGGGATACACTTTTATTTTCCATCGAATTGAACGCGCACGCCAGTGATAAAAACATTCATAATAACATTTACGAATAGATTGCGCTTAGAAGGATATTTAGATAAAATGTCAAAGGTTGACGCTAGTCAGTGGTGAAGTGGACCCTTAAATGTCGTCAAAAGGTGCAATGAAAACGCGCAAAGACTTTGAACATTTATGATGGTGTACAGTCTGACATTTTCGTCGTTCCCATGAAAAGGTAATGTGATTAGGAGGTGGCACATAGATGTGATGGGGCAGATCCTCTTCTAGCAAAGCAATCTATTTTTGCTTGTGTGCTATAAAAAGAGACCAAGCCGAGTGAATCTCATGGGTCTTAAGACATTATTCTCATGGAGCTAATGTCATTAGCTGGTTGGTATGAGCTCATCGATGACGATGACGTATGTTTGTTGTCGTAATGCGATTTTCAGCACACGCTATTAGTCGTTAATAATTTGAAATGGCTATTTGATGTTGTAAATGTCGCAGCTAATGGAACAGATGTATAGGACACAGAGGACAACTACGAGTACAATGATGACGAAGTCAGCTCTAAGTGGTAACACGCTGTGTTAAGATCGTAAACCGAGGAATGTGGAGAGTGAGTGCTTAAAGTAGAATTTGAAAGAGATTTGATGTGAAAGTCAATTAACATCTTGGTGTCGTAAAAATAGAGAAAATAAGGAGATGAGTTCTAATTGAATGGAACTTGTGAATTTTTAAAAATTGGTTTTCCTACAGTTTCTGAGTTCATGCTTGTTTGAGCTGTGCTTTGCACCTTGGACTCGCTACGTTTCATACATGTGTAAGTTATCCAAATATTTAAAGCCTTACCTGGCTTGAATAACTAGGTGGTGTGAATCGATTAGGGGTTCCCAAAATCATTTAGAATGCAAATTATTGTACTATACCTTCTTCGTGACATTAGGGATTGTTACGAGTTTTTAATTGATGCGACTCTAGGTATCTACTTTCCTGTGGATCGCTGCTTAGGTCTCATTCGCAGGCTGCACCTTAGTCTGAAGGAATTTGTAGATTAGTTGACGTAGGTTCGTCGATGAGATAAAATCGCTCGTCGAGTAAGCTAGATTCTTAGATTTTTCATTCTAGCTTACTCTCCGTAAGCAGTTGAGTATCTTCTCAAGTAGATTGCAGGAGCAGATTCAATTCAACGATTCAATCACAGATAATACTGTTGACGATAAAAATAAAAGACAATCTGGATATAAAGCACAACACTGACGCTGGTCAATTAAGTTAAATATACGGTCATATAATGGTCTTTCCAATAAGGAGTTGACAACTTTTTTTTAAAATAAAACGCAAACCATTTGAGATATTTCAAAAACTTTATTATCGGCTTGAAGTACAATCAAAACATTTATGAATGGAACTCGACTTCGTACATATGGCCACCGCGGGCACGTTTGCAGCGGTTTATTCGTTGGACCCAATTTTCAACGACTCGGCCTCACATTTCGACCTCTATTTCGCGTTCAATGTTGGCTCTAAGCTCTTCCAACGTCGTCGGCTTGTTGCCATAAACCAATGACTTAACGTAGCCCCACAGAAAATAGTCAAGCGGCGTTAAATCGCACGAACGAGGCGGCCAATCGACTGGCCCATTTCTTGAGATAACACGCTCACCATATTAACTCTTCAATAAATCGATTGTAACGTGTGCTGTGTGGCTTGTGGCACCATCCTGTTGAAACCACATGTCGTCCAAGTCCATATCTTCCAATTCGGCCAAAAATAATCGGTGATCATGGCGCGATCGTTATCGTCGACGAAAAAATATGGCCTAATAATGCCGCCGGCATGCAAACCGCACCAAACAGTTATTTTTGTGGATGAACTGGTGATTCATGAAGCACATGTGGATTTTCACCCGACCAATAACGCATATTTTGCTTATTGACGAACCCATTGAGCCAAAAATGAGCTTCATCACTGAAGATGATTTTGCGATGAAGTTCACCATCTTGGCGCAGCTTCTCCAGAACCCAATCGGGGAACGTAAGTCGCTTCTAATAGTCCATCGGTTTCAATTCTTGAGTCAGCTTGATCTTGTATGGGTGTAAACCAAGATCCTTACACAAAATACGCCATAATGTGGTCTGAGCGTTGCCCAATTCTTGAGAACGCCGTGGAGTTGACTGTGAGTTGGATCGTTTGCTACGGACGCCTGAACGGCAGCGATATTTTCGATACTTCGACCAACCCGTTATCTCACTGACACGGCAACATCACACAATGAATATGTAGACTCAAATTTTTGCACTAAACTTGTTATTGCCTGTCTACTAGGGCGAGAGTTACGACCGAAAATTGGAATTAACGCTCTTAAAGTTGCAGTCACCGACTTCGAATTTTGGTAGAAAATTTTTATAATTTGCAGACGTTACTCGTTCGTGTACTTTACCATGATGAACAAGTTGAGTTTACTGAATAAACTGACAGTGGCAGTTTGATGATTAGTGAAAGAGTGCGTTCACAAATTAAATTCAAATTTGTTAAGTCCCTATTGGAAAACCCGATATTAGAAAACGATGAACCTCAACTGCCCGTTGAATCATTTCTAATGAGTTTCCGCCTCAAATCGCAGGCAGCTCTAGATCTAATTCATGTTTTGTGCACTAGAAATGGGCTCAAACTAAGGTCGTCGAAGCTTAGTATTTGCGTATCATCCTGGATAACAATTTTCTTTGGTTATCCAAGGTGCCATCAGCTTTGTGTTAACACAAACAGAAGCCTCTCATAGTCTTATAAGTATTTTCTCTACCACGTCTGCCTTTGATGCATTTCTGTCCTTTTCATGTTCATATCCTGGGCTATACTCTCAGCCATCTTCAATATAAAATGTAGCGGTCTGTGGTACAACATCCACTATAGTCGCGGTGACCTTGCGTTTGTCCTGTGGACGTGATACCGTGTGTTGCTCATACTAGAGCATCTGGTGCTGTGAAAGTATGAAATCGACTTTCGAGGAATGGTTTCGATCAGAATGTGAAAAAGGATGCAGTCGGGTTTTACATAGAGGATTACAGCGAAGCATCGATTTGTTTTAGTTTAGTGACTCAATTGTCTGTGACACTGTGGAGCTGTGACACTCCGGCCTACGCCAGTATCAGAGAGATTGATAAGTCCTCGCCTCAACTTGGAAATTAGAAATGGTTAGATTATGGGGAAGAGAAAAAGCGTGTTGTAGAAATAAGTCCTTACCAAATTGCAGACTAATCAATTCAATGCGCAAGTGTTGAATGCCGCAGCCCGTTGGCAAAAATTAAATGTACGGCATAAATAACTCGAATCAAAACCGATCAATCTTTCAAAGCTAAATTCTTTTCTTCTATCTCAGAAAACACAAGTGCTTTAACTCCGCCTGATTAAAATTTAAAATGTTGGGGTCTTTACAGTTGGTCTTGCACGACACGGCCCAGAACTAGACGAATGTAACCTACATTCTTGACCAAATACGCTTTTGTCAACGCCTAAGCGATCATTAAACTGAAGGTCAAGAATTCTTCACAAGAAGCTATTGTATATTGAAGAAAGTACATGGAGCCATGACCCTTGTATTGATGACCACAACCTTTCACTAAGATGATGGTGGGGTTTAGCCCTCACGACAAACGAGTATATTCATGTCGAACACACGAGACATCAGTTTCGGACAGATCCTCCTTGTGCTGATCACTTGTTCTGCTGAAAACCTGGTAAATCAAAAGTGTATATCGCAAGGAAATGGAGCTTAAAGAAAACCACTTAACTCAAAAAAAAATATTACAAATTAGTCTGAACAAAGCAGCATGCAAACTGTTCATGAAGGAAGTTAAAGAGGAAATTTAGACATCCTAGCGTGCACCTCAGAGTACAAAATAAAATCATCAAATCGAAAATCCTTTACTGGTTCCAAAACAATTTTTAAACCTTTCATGATTCCCATAACTGCAAGTCCTATTTATGATATTTATCATATCATTCTCTTCAAGTTTCAAGTAGTCTCATCACTACCACCAAAGCCAGTAAGTGAGCTCTCTGAATGCCGAGATTCCATTAAAACCGAACTTGTAAATGTACTGCAATGGAAATGATCAGATTACTTTTAAAAGGCATAGCAAGTGAAATCTTCGAGATTATCATCTTCTGAAATTCACTACATCACTCTAAATTGATTAAAAACCATAAGAGCTCCCACCCAGTTGCTTAACTGGCCATCGCATGTACCTCTTTCTCTCGCTAACCTACAGTATTTGTGGCGATCTCTATAACTTTGAGAAGAGTGATTGAACCTTGTTTTAAAGTTTGATTTCAAAGTCTGGTCATCGTTTATGTACGAGTATATACCACAAAATCCTCTTCTAACTTGGAACACTTGCTACCGACATAACTAATCCAACCCTACTTATCCTCCACAAGTACCTACATCTGTCCTAATCACAACCTGTGGGTTGACGATGAATTGTTACAATTGTGGCTCCATTAAAGATTCAGCATTCAGTGAAATCCACTCAAAAAAAAAACCCTATCACACCGCAGATTGAACTTCAAATTCTCCTCTCTGCTGCTCCTTCAAACTCTTATCCAACTCGCCCACACTACTCAAATACTACGTGAAAAGAACCGGAAATTACATTCCATATATTTTTGTCATTCAACTTGCCAAGTAAAAATTGCAACTTAAGTGCATTCGCCATCTAGTCGTGCCAATCTCAAAGGATAAGCTTCAAAATCCAATTTGTCGACATAGCTCTACCCCTGAAAAAGCACTTCCATACCTATCCTCAGCTAAAAATAGCTTCTCGACAAATTGGCCGATTTCGTATGCATAGAGCACAAACCACGTCCGTCCAAAAATGGCATTACAGATAATTGAAATTGCTATTTCGGTACACTCTGTTCAGCGCGCTCTAACCCTTTTTGTGTCCTGGAATCGAACCTAAACCTCAAAATCAACCTGCTGCTGCTACACCAACACACAGATCTAGGACACGTTGGATGAATATTTTATAACATTCTTTGATTTTAAGTCGGCAGTCATATACTCGTAATTGGCGAATAATTTGTGATAATGGCTAATGGTGGATTAATTTCGAAATCAAGACTCGCATTCGATGCAAAACGCAATTAAGATCATTATCGGAGCGATTGGATACCGTTCTGGAGTAAGTGGAAGAGTATGTATCTGAGACTTTTTCGTGACTTTGTAAGAAACCCCACACTCACACACTCGGTCACACAAAGAAGTCCAGTGGTCGTATTTGCAAATCTAATTTATTGTTATGGCAACGCATTAAGTTAAGGCCGGAGGGTAGTATTTTTGATGACCGGTGGCAGGACGATTCCATTTTAATGGACTTGGACACCATTAAATTTAATTCTCATTAAAACGCAATATAACGACAGACGCGACCAACGTGACGTTCTCTTTTCGCTGACATTGGACGTTGGTGGGGACTATAATTAGACTTTTGCAAATGACGGTGCCCGGCAAGCGACTCTCCATGGACTGGTGGTCGAAAGAGAGTACGTAGGTCGACAGAGTACCAGAAGCTCGATTCTGGTTTTTAGGGAGAGAAATACCTGTATGAGTCTGTAATTCTGCAATTCCTTCTAAAACGGGTTTGTTTGTGTAGAAGCTGCTTTGGGGAATTTGGCCAGCAGGTTGGGTTCTATGTTCGCCGACAATGTCTAATGAAACAGTGTAGTCGTGAAGGAGGCAAAATGACGCATGTTACGCCACATGCCACCCATTACAAGCGAAATTTGGATTTAGAAGTTCGTATCAACATTCCTAGGCTTGAGCATTCTAGGCTTGAGCATGGAACATGGGACTTCACATCTAAAACAGGTCACTTCGGCCAAAGTTGCACTCTAGTTCAAGAGTGAGGTTGTTAATTAATACAAAGTACGATCACGTAAGTTCGCTGTAAAGAAGTAACGTCTTATCCACGGAACATTTAAAAGATTGTGAACTTAAAATATTTATAAACGTCACAACACATGTAAGTAAGCGTAAGGTACATTAACTTTATATTGAAGTGAACTGAAGCATGCTGTTAGAGTTTTTGCTGAGAAAAATGCATACGCATCCAGGTTGAGGGCTGCCTTTTCTGAAGAACTCCTTAACTACTATATGTTAAAACAACAAAAAGCTCCGGTCAGATATGAAAGAACTGTTAAAGATTTCAATCTTCAGAAAAAGAAAGATTGTCTACTGCCGAAAGGTCAAAAGAAGCTCTAGTAATCAGACTTGACGGCAATCCAAGAAGTGCATTGACTTGCACAATCTTCAAAGGAGGAAAAAAAAGTGACAACTTCTACGGCAGTACTTACATATAATACTTACTCTATTGGCGCAACAATTCGAGGTGACATAGACCTCAGCTAACAAACTTGTCCAGTTAGCACGGTCTTTAAGTAACTGCCTTCAGTTACTTCAGTTACTCTCTGAGTTAGTGTAGGTTACCTTTTACATGTGCACGCCTCTTAAAGTCAGGTCGTCTTTTGCTGCGTTGTCCCTCCATCAGGCGAGTGATGCGTAGTTATCTGACTAGATCGATGTCGCAGTACAGCTCGTATAGTTCTTCGTTAAATCTTCTTCTCCAAAGCTCGTCAACGCAAGCGGAACCGAAAATATTTCGAAGCATTTTTCTTTCGAAACGACTTAGAATATCTTCATCCGCTTTTATTAGAACACGTGCTTCAGCGTCATAACAAAGGATTGGGATGATTAAGGTCTTACAAAGAATCTTCTTAGTTTTTCGGGATTGGATCCTTTCTACTCAATTGCCTTCTTAGCCCAAAGAAACAGTGATTGTCAAGAGTGATTCTTTGTTTGATTTCTGCTTATGTAGGTGAGCAGCGGAAATGAAAATGTTAAGGATGTCTAGTGGAGTCACTAACCGAACAGCTTGAGGCGAATAGAATAAGCTGGTATTGCCACGTTCAAAGAAGATCTGCGGAAAATCTGGTTAAAAAGGCACTATCAACTACGGTCACTCCAACTGTAAGAAAACGAGGTCGGAAAAAGAATTCCTGGATTTCTCAGATTACAAATGCGCAATATCGCCTGGGGCTAACCACTGAAGCGTTTTGCGGTCTACGACATTAGCCAACCCTATAAACGGAGCAGCAGCGATGCAGTAAAAATGGGAAACTCGTTACGCATAAGTTCGTATAACGAGGAAAGGGTTAATAAAAGGATAAGAAGAAGAAGGTGAGCATTAGTGGTGGTTCGATGCCCGACATTGGCAACAATTTTTCGAATCGTCATCACCCTTTTGGGGGCAATAGTAGACTCCCGAAAGTAAAATTGCCTATGACAAAGCTTCTAAGGAGTGCCGTTCGGATTCAACGATAAGTCGTAGGCCCCGCTCAGATGTGACAAAAATGACAATATGAGCAACACAAATACGTGTCAAGAAGCTAGGCCATGGCCCATACCGGGCTGCCAGCTACCATGTGAGCATTTATAGCATAGCCAATGTTGACAAAGTCCCTACTACCTCGAATTATAGGTGTCGATTGTGACGTTCTGTCGATGTTGCACGAGCATGTCCCACATCAACGAATTGGACGTTCCGGTTATTTCATGCGGATTTTCTTCGCTCCAAATGTGAAAATTTTGCTTATACCCATTGAGCCAAAAATAATCCCCATCGCTAAACACAATTTTGATTTTGAGCCCATTCACTAAGATTTCGAAGCGAAAGATGGTCATCCGGCATCAATTCTTGCACGAGCTGTACCTTTTAATGCTTCAAGCCAAGATTTTTGCGTAGAATTTTCCAAAAAGTGGAAGGACAAAGACCAAGCTCGTGTGAACGAAGTCGAATCGATAAATTTGGATCTTCTTTCCGGGATACGGAGACAAATAATCTGCAACAATATTTCCGGATGTGACCCATTGAATACTAAATTCATATGCTGACGGAGTAAGAGCTATCTGTTGAAGTTTTCTTTTTTTGGTGCTATTTCCAGCTCCTTAAAATACCTCAGCCAGTAAGTCGGTCCAGTTTCTTAGATATTGTTATCTTTGTTTCATTTTGGTCAGGTTGAATGGTCATTTCTGGCCATGGGATTTTGGGCTTCTTCGCCTAATGCAGAAATAGTATTTCCATATTCTCAGTTCCGACTGTGATTCTACTACAAGATTTCCTTCTTCATCTTATCTGTCCGTAAAACTTCCGAATATTATTCCAGGAGCACAAACTCTCAATATCTTTGATCGGAAGCTTCGCATCCTTTTTTTTTTTTCTTCCTCTAGAAAAGTGGGTGTTAGTCCCGTCACTTCTGCTCGTAGAGCTCATGAGCGGTTTTGTCCTTTTAGTTCAGTTGCATGCGATTGCTCGAATTCTTTGTGGTGGTCAGACGAAACCAAGTACATAAGTTGCGGCGTTTCTGATGGTACGTTGGAAGCCATGTCAAAGGTGTTCGGTACTTGATGCTGGCAGCATAGAAAAATTCTGTCGATTTCTTGCGATTGCAGTATTTCGACGTTATACGTTCTCACAGTTCTTCTCGTCTAGAATACTAGAGGCAAACTCTTAAGTCTATCACAATTTGATCAATTTAAATTAGAGTTTCAAGATCCGGAGACCGGCCGCCATAACTCCTTGCGTACATTAAAATGAGAAAACGGTAGCTGCTACTAATAAAATTAAAAACAACTCTCGTTTAGATGCGGATTTGTCATTTGACTCTAGAATTTTAAAGTAACGTGTAAAGTCAGCTTCTTGGTTTTCATGGCTTGCATGAGGTTTGGGACACGATAAACGAGCAGCGGCCCCAGTACAGTGAGCTCACAGATGAAAATATGAGCGCCGCTAAGGCGTGTTGAGGAAGGTGAACATGGCCTGTTTTCATGGACTTTAAGAAAGATTTTGCGCAAGCCATGCGATCATAGTTTGTGTCGCAATTGGCCGCTTGAACATTTGAAAATCGATCCACTTTGGAGCACGGACAATCGAAAGGTAAACCATTAACTACCGATGAACCCCGAAAATGAATTGTTCGTGTACGGTTTATAGGCTGTCGGCATCATCGATCTATTCTAAATTCTTTGGAGATACTCGTTTTTAAAGTTTATACTCTTCCAGTCTTTACTGGCCTACTGGACTTAAAGTAATAAGCCAGCCTAACAACTAAGATTTATTTGATGTTTCTTCATTTTCATTAAATGCTGTCTTTTCGTTTCAGATTTCCCGACAAAGTATTGACGCGTGCAAGGACTATTTCCGGGATGACTTAATTAAGGCTGATTGGGCACTTATGGTTGAATTAAAGAAACTTTTTGAGATTTTGTAAATAAGAATTAAAACATGAATAGAAAAGGAAAAATGGCAAACGTGCGATAAATTATGTAAAATGCAAGCAAATGATGAAATGAAATGAGCGATGATTGCCTTATGGGCAGTCACTAAAATTAAAACATCTTTTTTTTATCAACTTCTATCTGATTTTTATGAAAGAATATTTTTTTTTTCGTATAGCAACAAGCATCTAGCCTAGTATCGCATTCGATTTATGCAAGTTTTTCTATCTTAAGCTGTGTTTACTTGGACTGTTTTCATATTTTAAGCTAATGATTTTCAAATAAAATTGCTACATAAGTAGTCTTCTTTTTTTTATATATATATATAAATAAATTATTAAAATAAAATTGCAGAAACACAATTGAACGATTATGGTGGAGAATGTGTGTGTATTTTGTTTCCTTTTTTTTTTTTTTACGTATTTTACAAATTGCTATAACATTTTACTAGTAAGAACAATTTGCTAGAGATTCTTTAAAGAAAGAACAAAAATCATTACGAACTTATGAACTTATTATGTTCGATATTTTACTTAACAAAAATCAATAAATAATATTTTTAAAAGAAAATGAAATGGATTGACTGTGTTTTTGTTTATTTTGAGGTGAAATTCACCACAAGGAAGAGTATGGAGTTATTAAAGAAATTGTGACCCCTTAAAACGCAATTAATATTGGGTTGTTCAATAAGTTCTGCGGTTTTTTTTTCTTGAAAGTAGTGTTCATGTGCTGTCAAGCAAAAAGGACACTCAACACCGACTTATTAGTTTTTCATCCACGTGGTAGTTTTGCTATTTTTTTGTAAATATTAATCTATCAAGCGACTAAGGGGCAGAATTGATCAAAACAAAGGAAGCTGGTCTAAACGCAATATTCAAATATGCCCCACCTAAATAAATGCAACGATTTGATTGGTATATTCAAACGGGTTTCTTCTTGTGTAATTAAATGAGACATTACTTATAGTTCTTTATTTACAGGATGGTAGGTTAGGTTAGGAAAAATAGTGTGTGCCATAAGACACAGACACTAGGCACCAAAACGGGCCCATCGCGGTCTCCTGTGGGTTCAGTTAAAACCAACTCCAATTTTGAAAACCCAAACAGTCTCCCTATTAAGACACCTAGTTTCTCTAAAAAAAAGTCAAGAAGGCCTTTGAAATCCGTACCGTCTATTTCCTTTAAGTTTTCAAAGAAATATTTTTCTAAGAATTTCCTTCGGCTACGCGATATTGCCTCACATTCACATAGTATGTGTGCTATGTCCTCAATCGCTTGTAGATCCCCGCAGAATCTACAAGTGTCTGTTTTTGTCAGTTTTAGTCTGCGTGTTTCAGCAGTAGACAGTGTCCTGTTAGTATTTCTATTAGTGTCCTAAGCTTACCCCTATTCAGCTTAATAAGCTTCCTGGATCTGTTACCGTCGAGAAGTGGCCATAGAGTCTTGAATACCCTAAATCCTTCAAGATTCGACCACATTATGTTGGCAGTCCTTATGGTCTTTTCCTCGATAGTGCCCCTTACTACGCAGAGGGATGGTTTGCTTTTGCATCCTCACTATTGTCGAGGAGCCCTAGTCTTTATGTAAGCTTATCCACTCGTTCCTTTCCCTCTATACCGCAGTGTCCTGGCACCCAATACTATCTCATCTGCATCAGCTCAGCCGCTCTGAGGACAGCCAGAACCTTTGATTGGAAGACACTGCTTGTGTCCGGTAGCCTTATGGACACTCTAAGTTCAGGGTCTTCAGAGAAGCTATCGAAACCTGTTCTTTCCTCTGTTTTCGAGACATCTGTGATAATTGCAATTGCATTTGGCCTGATTACTGCATTTTCTTGCCAATCCTTCCCTCCGGATATATTGTATCATACGGAATGTGGAAATCGATTAAGGAAGGGATTTCATCCGTTTAAATAGCATTGCCTGGTAGTAGCTCCTCCAGGATCGTGCCGTGTCCGAAGTTACTGCTTTTGAAAAGATCCGGATTAGTGAGTCGAATCGCAATGTTGCCAGCAAGTTTTTTTTATCTGTAAATTAAGCGGTGTTAGGTGCAGAAACGTGTCCAATGCTGCCGTAGGGGTGGTACGGAGCGCTCTTCTTTTTTTCGGTCGTTTTCTTAGTTGTACTCGTATATAGCCAGTACACCATAGCAGGTTTTAGGCCCCAAATGTTTCCCACAGTTCTTTTGCATATGAAAAGAGCATTATATGCCTTTTTGATTCTTTCCGTTACGTTGAGATTCCAATTCAGTTTCTTATCCAGAATCACGCCAAGATACTTCGCACTATCCGAGAGGGACAAATCCACCCCGCTGAGTTTTGGCAGTGTGAATTGCAGTAACTTGTACTTTCTGGAAAAAAGAGTCAGTTCCGTTTTGGAGGGATTGACATTGACACCACAGCTGCCCAAGTGCTGACCATTTTCAAGGCAAGCTCCATAATCTCACTTAAAGTGTCGAAGTACTCGTATAAAAAAATCTCTGTGTATACCGTTATGGAAATTTCGTTGTTAACGAGCATTTCGATTGTTGCGAGAATTTGTTTTGATCGGACGTGTTGTAAGTGCTCAACATTGTTTTTGTAAATGGAGGATGAGATGGAGGAACGGGAGATTTGTAGCGTATGTGGAGATTCGGCTATAAGCGATGAAACTTGTGTTTACAGACATTTGACGACACGGGAGACCGTTTATGGGCTTAATATCGTTAATACAACCGTTTCGCAGAGAATAAAAAGTCTTGGAGTGTTGAAATAAGTGGATGTTTGGCTTCCTCGCGAACTCAGTAAAAGAAACATTATGGTCTGTGAGTCTTTGTTGAGATGGAACTCGCTTGAGACTTTCCTAAAAAGAGTGTTTACGGGAGACGAGAAATGGGTGCCTTACCACAACATTTGGCGTAAGAAGTCATGGTCGCTCCAGATGAAACACCGCAATCAGTAAATACTCGTAAGATTTGCATCTCAAAAAGGTCATGTTGAGCATTTGGTGGGATTAGCAAGGTATCTCTTACTTCGAGTTACTTTCACGTAATCAGGCAGAAAAAAGGCGTTCAATTTTGATCTCAGCTCGATTCCCTTTTACCCACAATTGTACCCATAAGTCTGCTGGCTTTAACAAAAGAAGTTGGAAGAAAGTAATAGGCCATGATGGACAATATCTTTTATACCCAAAAATATGTGTTTCATTTTAACCCTGAAAAAACCACAGAACTTATTGAACAACATAATAATACATGCACGCCTTCTTAAACAAGGGATGAAGTCAGCTCTGGATGCGAAAATGTCTCAAAATTGCTCTTACCCAAAAGAAAGGATCAAGCACACAAGTTTGTGTCTTGTACAATCTCGGAGAAAAATAACAATTTTTCATAGTTATTCTCGGCGTTTTATAAGGCCGGCTTCAAATAAATACGAAAAAGTTGTACTGACACCATGAGACGAAAAGAGCGTACGAAACCAAGGATAAGCTTCAGAAGTGGACAAAATATGCCGGAAATCGTGATACCTTATACTACGAAACTTGTGAAAAAAAAAAATGGGTGAACAATCGGTAACTATAGTTATATATATAGGATATAGTAGTAGATCCACTGTTTCAGAAATTAGAGAGGGTACACACACGACTCATTCCCAGGCGACAAGCAATAGAAGAAAGAAATGGCGCTACAGTCTGAGGTGGATCATGCCTCTCTAGTAAGCGCAGGGTAATTGCCTCTAGTTGGTTGAGGACCGCTTCCAATTGTGCGCAACACCTGTGATGAGATCTTAAAATTATAGGTCTTGAGGCCTATGTATATTTGGTTTATTCTAAAAATAGTAAAAAAGATGTTTCTAATGCTTGAGCACTAAAATGTAATAGGCCGAGTTCGTACGCATATGTTGAGCAAAATGTGCAAAGCAAGCAAACAGTTCTAAAATGCAGTAGATTCAGTTTTTTTTTTTACACAAAAGCAAAAGCATCTGTGTAACTGTCAAAGGAATATTGCAATTGCAATGCAAACATATGCTTTTGCCGTTTCAACTGCTCTATTACATGTGCTTTGCAGATAATTTGCTTTGCAAGTCGTGCGCTTACGAATTCGCCCATACTGATCATGGAAAGTTGAAAGCTGATGAAACCAAGGAAATCTCTGCCACGAGTCCACTGCAATAGTATAATAGTGAGAATGCATTGCCCTTGTTTATGGATTTGGATCTGTCAAAAAAAAACAACGTAGATATTCTTCCATCTTTCAGAATTATAACAGTTACCAAAAAACAGCAGTTCAAAGAAATTATGATATGTATGTATGATGGATCATACTATAAGTCGGGTTTAAGAAAACAACAGTTAGTGTGAATTGATAGCACATCCAAGAATTTGTGCATAGTAATGCATGTGGGGCTGATGGATCATCCAAATCAGCTAAATGGTGGAGCAGATGTAAACATGTTTAGGTCTCCAGTTGCTACACTGAAATCTAACAGTTCAAATATTGAAGATTTGAGGAACCCTCGTCTATCATCAGTTCATTCTTGTCGGCCCATTATGCCCCAATATGCAAAGGAAACTAGAGGACTCATAAAAAGAAAAAAACTCAAATTGCTAATCCTTAGCCTAATGAAAATAACGTTAATTATGGAATAGGGAAATAGTTGTCAACCACGAGTTCTATTTAACTATCATTGATGGGGAAGTTCTAAACATCGTCCCGGATGTTGACGAATGTTTCCAAGGAATCCTATTTTTTATATTTACTCTGTAAGGTGCCCTAGTATCACTTCAATCATGAACTTTGAATATTTTCAAAGTAAACTATTATGTTGGTTATGATCACAGTAGAAGTTAGTTGTCCGGAAGGTTTGGGTATTCAGAATACTGGGGCTATTGACATACAATGATCGCAGTTGGTTTGGCATTTGATGATTGATGAGAGTGTTATCTGCATGATAGATAGCCTCTACTTATTGTCCGGCTGCACGTTGTCTCTTAGGGCTCAAAACATTCCACGTGTAGATGTCATTTTTTTCATTTTATAGCGATGAATTAAAGGCGACTGCGTTTTTCATTTTTACTTCTCAATCCCTCTGTTGACAATAAAAGCCTCAGGAAGAAGACTTATACAACATGCTTTGCTCTTTAATGATACGCAATGTGCTTATATGGTCTGAGTTGATTTCATTTCTACGAAGCTATGCTTATTCGGAAATTTGCTGATAAGAAAAGCGTCGAGATAATGATTGCACGCTATATAGTAGGATTGTACTCTGGTCGTTTCTATCCAGTGGCTGTCACTTGGGTGTCTGGTTTGCTGCGGTCATGTGGCTGTCAATTTGTGCTCGGGGTTGCCAGAGCGCTCCGTTTGGTGTAGGTTTCCGCACCCTGATGGTGGCGCTGAGGGATCTCGATGCAACGACCGGTACGGGGTGGCTATATAAAGGAACGTTGTAGCGGTTGCGGGCTAATCGGTTTGGAAAAAGACTGCTGTTCGTTGACGTTATGCTCGGTCTCTATATATGCTGGCTTCAGGCGATCAATCGAAGTCCCGAATTTCCAGTTTGAAGAATTTGTTGTGGCGAAGAATATGTAGGCTTTGATTGAGTCGCTGTAAAGTAATGCGTGGGATGATGTTTGTAGATCTTGATGAAGAAACGAGCACTGCCTCATGTGCCAGGATATCTGCTGATGCCTCAGCTGGCCCATCATGTTTCGAGCATTGATGACAGTAACTCGGCTGAAAGCCTTATACTAAGTTGTATAAGGTGGTGTTAATGTCCTCCTTTAGAATTGCACGAAGACCAAGAAGTATAAGTGGCAAGCGCTTGACATAATTTGTGGAATCGTCGCAGTTGATTCCAACCGTCAGGTTTCGATGAAAGCGCTCGATGATTCCGTTTGACTGTAAGTGATTCGAGGTCGTATCATTTGTGGTTTACTCCGAGCAGCTGACAAAGCTCTGTAAAGACGACGAGATGAATTGCCTTCCGAAGTGAGCGATCCAGCCGTTGGTAACGGCGCTTGCACAATTGACCGTGGAGATCTGTACAATTGGGTATGCTTTGGGCCATCTAGTGTAGCAATTGATGACCGTCGAGTCAAGAAGTAGTGGTATCCCTCGGGAGGTGGGAATAGTTATAAAAAATCTATGTTGATGTTAGCGAAGTGCTCACCGGGGGTAGTTTAGCCTTAGAGTTCGGTTCTCGAGTAGCGATTTGGCATCGAAATCATGTCTTGGCGAATTTGGAACAATGTTGGCGAATGTGAGACCAAATGAAACGTTCCGTTCTGCTCTTGGAGGCCCGGCAACCTGGGGCTATGTGTTGCGTAAAATAATGTTCATAGGGTTACCTTTGAATAGCTGCTGAAGTTTTGCGTGGTCTTTCTGTTTCTTATAGAGAACCTCTCTTACGCTTACTGCATCGATGCGCAACATTTTTGATATATCGGGTGTCAGTAGTAAATTCGCTGATGAACGACAGGTAATTCGGTTGTCGCGGTGAGGACGTTCCTTGAAGTTGGATATGAGCGGCTTATGGTCCGTATGGATATGGAATTTACATCCTTCTTACAGGTGCCGAAAATGGCATACGCCTAAGTACATTGCCTTGAGTTCTTTATCGTACGTTAGCGTTGTTGCGTCGAGGAGAATTTTTTTGAAATGAAGCCCAGTGGCTCTACTGCAGAGCGGTACCTGCTACGTTCGATGTATCTGTAACAAGGCTTAACGCAAAGCTATGGAAAACAGATTCCCTTACGGGCTGGCGGCAGTTGGCTAAGGTTTCTAATATATGCTATGTCCAGTTTGGGGTGGTTTTATCGTTTTTTCGATTGCCTGGAACCATTGCCAACAGCGGAATTTGAGCGGCCGTTGCATGAGTAATGAACTTGCGATAGAAGTCGATCGTTGCGATGAACCCTTTCAGTTGTTTTACGGGGTCTGGTCGCTTAATGCGTCTGATTGCGTCGACTCATGATAGAAGAGGAGCTAAGCCTGCTGAAGTCGTGGAGGTAAGGGAGCGGGTTGCGATCGGTTAACGTAACTGTGTTGAAGCTTCTGTAGTCCCCACAGGGCCTCTAAGTACGCTGCGAAACACGGTTAACAATGTGATCTTACTCTTCTATAGAATTTTTTTGTTCCTCCTGAACAACAGTCAACCAATATTTCCCGCTTTACGGCACAGCAAATTCACTATACGTCCTTATAACTTCAAGTTTTACACGCGCCATTCTAAAATCCCTATATACGAGCCTCGGGTAAATTGTTAAATGCTAATCTACAGAACTTTATTGCACCCCTCCCCCCACTCACACACATTGGGTGGTGAATCCTTTTACGCTACTCTATAAAATTATTTAAGTTAATGGAGACTAAATAGATGTTGTATTCACAGTGACGCCATTGGTATCCTTAAAAGGTTCTTAACATCTTCAGAAACCGTCACAGTTGTTGGGTAATGCATAAAAACGATAAATTCACTTCGCACTTTAGTCTTCTTCAAGGATATTGACCTAAATGTCCTGCGCACTGATACAGATATCTGCCTCCATTCATAAAATTACTAACGATGACGACGAAAATCGATAAACCGAATACAGAAACTTGTGTATCTGTATCCTTGTGCTAAATAAAAAAAAGTCTGAACTCATACTTATACAAGCACACTGAAGTATATTTTACATATATGCCTATCTGTATGTACGGACAGTATAAACCATGCCAGATGGGCAAGCGATACACACACCTTACCGGGTGCAATGTTGTCGGCGCCGACGTCGAATCATGAAATTTGGGTCAACACGGATTCACTGAACCCAGCAATATTAAATACGAATACTTTCCGGCAAATGCATTTTCTGGTAGAGTAGGAGGATAGGGTTGATGGGCACTCACCCTCATGTATACATATTTATATAGAGAGTATAGAAGCAAATGGATATTTTCTTCCATCAAGGATTTCAGGATACATTCAGTGAGAAACGTGATGGTGGTAGTTCTGATGGTTGTGTATGCAGTGTATAGTTTTCATGAATGACGCAGAACACCATCAATGGAACATGGAGTGCAATAAGGATGAATCAACTCGATTCATAATCAATGACTTGCACATGAATGGAGCTAGGAAATAAAGCGTCCGGTTTCCATTTTATTTCGCCCTCTCCTCTTGAACTTTTGACCCAATTCAATTCAACATCAAACAAACAGAACAGAGAAAAAAACTTGCATGTCCTCGTTGTCAGACGGTGCACATGAATGACTTTTAGCCTCGAAATGCAGACTTAAAGAGGGAGTAAGGATATTTTTAGAATTACTCGTATTTAATTATCGAAATCGAGAATACCACTAAGGGGTGATGGGGTGGCCTAATAGGCAGGATAATGTATGGAAATGTTATGGAAATAGTTGGCTCTTGTTTAGTCAAGGATACCTTTCCATTGAGTTGCGCTTCGAGCATATGTAGTGGTTATTTGAAGCGAAGTTGCTATATAGAACGCTAAAAGGATATTAAGGAAAAGTAAAATCCGGTGCAGGATATTTCTTCTTAGAAAATTTCTCCTCATTGGAATCGAACGTTGGATTTGTCGAAGATTAGTATGAACGATGACAAATTGCTTTTTAGGTTTTGGTTTTTAGTATTGTTTTGTTGATATTGTAAGTTGGAGAACAGCCTTTTGACAAGGACCTTGTGGTTTAGTGTATGAAACTAGGTCAGCTCATTCGATTTAAATAGGATTCGAAGAACGTTCGTGCAGATATTGTCCATCTCAATGACTCTATGGTAACCATATGCGAGTTTGAACTACAGAAAACTGAAGTGGGATGTGGATTAATCTTTCGTTGTTTCTTATCCTTTGTCACTGATGCTAAGTCATCAGAGGCTATAACTAGGAGAGCTTAATATTGATGTTGGACTTGATCCAACCGACACCGTCCTGATGGCAATCCAAATTCTGGAAATACAAAAAATTTGTTTGTGCAAAGTGGGCCATACTATATGACAATATCGGAAAGTGCGACACTTTTCACGCCAGATGGCCTCTAATATCAATTCGGTCTTGAAATTTGTGGAGCAAACAGATTTAGAATTTGAGCAATGGAATGTCTTACTTCTGAAGAACGCGGAATAATTGGCACGAGGATTTTGATAAACAATTCGTTAGTGATTAAGGCGAAAGGTGCATTTCCGGCCGACTTGCACTGGCTTTTCAATGCAATGATTAGCCACACGACTCTTAGAGAGTGGAACAACACAGGTTCGAGCCAGCCCTGGAACGCCCTGTCCCTATTCTTCCTTCCTTAATTAGATGAATTGGGATATGTGGTTCCAACAGTACCGAGCAGGCGTTACCCAGTCGTCTGATTTCAATTTTTGGCGATTTATACTTGCCGGCAAGGTCACAAGGTTTGACTATCCTAGACTTCTTTCCATGTTGTTTTTTTTAAGTCACGCGTTTATTTGAAGAACATTCGTCAAGAAGTATAGAGCATACCACCCAAAGTTCTGAAGAAAACCATGGAAAATAAGTTAAAGGGGCCCATATAGCGTCGCCCACTGAAGCAACATCCCTTTCATAGCAATGAAAAAAACGCATTATTTTATTCTATTTCGAAGATAAAGCCTAGAAGAATAGGTCTAACCTTGTATTTACATATGTTCGCCAGACGGGAGTAATCTATCGTTGGTATCCATCCGTGTTCTACATGACCCAGCCATCTCAGTCGTTTGACCCTTAATTCTCTGTCTAAGTCGTACAGCCCATAACAGTTTGTCGTTGTATCTCATTCTCCACTCACTGTCAATGGAGATAAGGCCGAAAATCACTCGAAGAGTTTTTCTCTCAAAGCAGCCAAGAGCTATTTCATCTTTGTTATCCTTAATTTACCATCCACTTCAATTGAAGAAGCAAGCATCGATTTAGTTACTAGATTAATTGCCGAATTAATTACAAAGCGCAATCGTAAGAGGCATTTACACCAAAGCTATTCTCGTTCTAGGCAAGATTGCCAACAAAAAAACATCGGGCATAGTTCTTTAAAACAACTGAAAGGACAAGAGTTAAAAAATTGTCACTGACAATTATTGAAACAGAAGTTTTAATAAGGCGACCCGATATAAGATTCTTAGCACTCTATTATAGTTCTGCTGAATTGCGCAGAAATATGGACGTTGGTGAATGTAAACGAAGGATATCCTCGGGGGCTTTGAACCTAGTAAAGAGTGGAAGCCATGTATAGGTAGGTATAGCCATTTTAGTAGGTAAATATCAGGATGGTTACCGACTTTGTCCTAGAGATTGAAGGTCATTCAAATTCATGGAACAGATAAATAATCAGACGGAGGGGTTGCCGCAGATTGGGGTACTTTATCATTGGACTCTCTGCTTATCTTAAAAAGCTGAAGTTTTCTTTGTTTTACGTTTGTAGGTGGAAAATCTTCACAGACACTATGTGAACGAACCTCATAGTAGTGTACCCAGTAAACAACAGTAAACAACACTTCCCTTCCACTGGTCAACTACGACTAAGTTGTCTTATCAAGTAGTTTTAGTATCAAAAATATTAGTATTAGTATTGAGCTAAATCGGACGATTTCGTTTTTTGTAGGCGACGTACAGGGTCTGTCTTGCAATGTCCATGTTTGTAGGTTGTTTATTTTTGGTAAGTAAATTTAACATGCGTTGTCCACTCGTAATTTTTGTTGGAGCTTTGCAGTTGCTAACTCAACTGATTTATTTGTTATCAATATAGCCGTAGCCGAACGTAGCAATAGCAACACATTCTTCTTATGGTATGTCTTGAGAGTAAAATAAACACAAGACCGGACCAAGAACATTTCCCTGTGATATACCGGTAGCAATTTCCTTAGATTCGGAATATTCCGATGCGTGTTAAGCACGGAATAGTTTTTTTTTTTGCAAGGTAGGATTCTAGAATCTCATGTCATTTTACCTGAAGAACCCGTCTAATTCAAACTTCAGGCCTTCATGGCATTTGTTAATTCATAAACATGGTCAATTGTAGAATGCATTTACGGGTTCCTAACATCTCTCATAGCTTTCATTAGAAAATAATTATTTCATAGACAGTCAAGCCTTCAAACCTCTCGGCTATTGAAATCTTTGATTGCTTTCTTGAGCTTATTACACAGTTTGTTTAAACAATTTTTGTGCTGGGAGCTCGAGATTGTTGCCTGCAATGAAGAAGTCTACTAAGTCTAGAGTTTATAATCTGACAGCATGTCGATTTTTCCGTCGAAAGGAAGTCAAGTCAAAGAAATCTGCCCTTAGTTGAACCGCATCTTGAACTCCAAAGGTGTGTCTCAAGTTGAAATCACCACCAACAATAAAATTGGGTCTAAGTGAGTCCAACAGATTCATAAAGACGTAATAACTTACATTTTAATCTTAAATAATAACTTACATTTTAATCTTAAATAATCTTCGTCACCTAAGCGTCAGATTAAGAAAATGAAGACCTTGGGAGTACGTAGACTGTACAGCGCGTAAGGAATCATATCCCAAAATGTACAGAGGCTGGTTTGATTTTCCAAGTTGACGGAATAACATTGATCTAATATCCGTTACACAGGACACGACAGTGTCAGATTGATTTTTTGTGACCGAGGCCATAAGGCTAATATTTAATATCATTTCTACGCACTCCGAAGTACCTACTGTACATTGACTTGAATCACTACGTAGTGATGTGTAAGTAATTGGACATTTAGCCCGGAGAAAGTTCAACATCGGATAGCTACAAACGAAGGAAGACACATTTCTACTGAATTCTCCAATAATCCTGAATAGTCAGCAACAAATGTGAATAGTCAGTGGAGATGTTATGCCGAAGTAACGAACTAGAAATCCATGCTTCGACGATGAGTGCAAACTACGAGTAGTACTAAGCAGCAGCTATTCGATGGAACACCAATGCAAATAGTGGAAATAATATGGAAGCTGCTAACTTCAAAGGAAACAATTTAGAACATAAGGAAACTACAGTCCACTTGACGGGCTACAAGGGCATAAGGCTGGACTTATATTTAATATGATGTCTATGTCATATAGTGCGCATGGACAACCGTACTTTAGTCAGAGGGCTCTTCGAATCTGTGACAAAAGAATACGAAAAGACCCGGCTTAAGGTGGCACTAGTATTTGGAAATGAACCTCAACCAACTTAATAACTCAAGAATTACTGAAGACATATGGCTAAGCATAGTTACTTTTACGAGTGCACGATTTATACCAGCAGATGTTGTGTCTATACAATGGTTATTGAATGTATCCTCCAGTTGATCGGGTGGTATGTGCTCTAAGCACTGCCTTAAACCTATGTATATCTGAGGGCCACGCGATGAAAATAAAAGTAATGGAGTGTAACTAACCTTAAAGATAGTCACACCATTAACGTTTCAACAAACAAATATATGAAGTACCTTTATCTCAAGCTTTATTCTAGATTCTATATTAGATTCCTTAATGTTAGTTTGCAATAGTTGACCCTACTACTTCTTTCTGCCCCTAAACAAATATATATCCAACAGCTGCGTATCTCAAGAGGCAACTTCGAAAGGTCACACTTAAGTTTGTTCCTCGAAACAATTTAACCAATTTCACAGCTCATCCTGGGTATCCCACAAAAAATACTCATTTCATCGACAAGCACATCCCAAAACTAACAAAAGAAAAAAACACCCTCATTTTGAATTTCTAATTCTCTATTCACAATCGAAATGTCAAAGGATCTATGCTGTCCTTACGCTTATCATCAACAATTTATCTCTTGAATATGAACTCATGAAATTCCTATTCAAACTGAACATCAGCACTGTTTTCTCATCCTTTGAAACCGACAACAATCAAAAATCCTCTCGACCTTTAGCATTTAACATTTTACCGACAACCCTTGGAAGTGATAGAAAACCCAAAAACAGGGGCAATCATCATGCTAAGCCAACCTCCATAAATGTTATTGTCCATTTGCTACTTAATTAAGTTGTAGTATGTTCCAAACTTATCGAAATCCTCATCCAGCTTCGTGCTCCTCATATGATCTCTTGATACGAAGACGCGCATGAGGAGTTTTCCACCCAAACTTCGATGGAAGCATAAAGCTAATTGTAAATCTTCACCATACTCGAGAGCAAACACAGAAAACCAAAGACGATGAAAATACCCCCCAAATAGCAACCCCAATAACATCTGATAAATGGTGATTGCCACTCTGGGTCCCTTACCCGCTCAACTTTTGGTCCTTGAGTGCGATATTACAAATGCAAAATGTACATCACAACTTGTGAATCTAAAAATAGACTGGGTTTAGGGATTGCCTCCATTGGGTACATCGTCATAGTCACGTAGACCCCAACAAAATTAAGGCAGCTATTCTCGGAGAACAGTCAGCAGCCAGAAGCCACATTTATTCATTCAAAACAGTCGCCCGCCTCCTTCTCTGACCCAGTTTTCGATTATTCCAATGACGTCATAATATTTGCAGCGCCGAACTGGCTCGACAGCCACCCCCAAACTTTACACCTACCAAATACAAGCGACAGAGCTTCGATTGAGAGATTTCATCCCCAGACAATACGTATATACTCGTACCTATCTGAATTGTACTTTTTTTTTGTATCTACGACAGCCCTCAATCTACCCCTGGTTGGAATTTATGAAGTTCTGTACTCATTCATTCACTTGGAACGTTGTTTGGGGGGTTGCTGGTCGTTTACACGAGTACATAAACGAATAACAAATATAGCAACGACGAGGTCGTGTACCCTATGTAAGTGAGCTCGTATATAAAGTATACACACGCATACCAACCAACGGCTACATGCCATCCCTGACCCACATTTTCGTTGGGGCACGTTCAAATACGAATAGAATAAGAAATTCAAGGGGATGGTTAGAGGATTGTTGGAGGTTTGAGTAGCTAACGCCCCATCCGACACAAAGCCACAACAATAAAGACATGGAGGACCAATCTATTTTTAGACCAGGAGCCTGGGTCGATGGGGTGGGTAAATGTCTCCATGGTAAAAGGTGTAGACACCAAGAAACTCAAATAAAAATATCTAAAACCTGAAGGAGAAAAAGTACGAATACATACGAGTATTCAGTAAAGTCGGCTATAAATAGCTATCCTTGGTAAGTACATGATGAAAGAATTCCAACTCGTTTTACATTAACTTTAGTGCAGCTCTTGGGTATGATATTGAGGGGCCCAAGGGGATCTTCCGCAGGACTGTTGGTAATAGAAAAAGTTATTGGCAAATTTAGCTAATTTGTGAAATTTAATTTCTCTCATCTATGATGTGGTGGGAAAAGTCAAAGCAAATTGCAATGGAAGAACAACATAGGGTTCTGTTAATTTTGCTTATTTCATCTGCGTCGAAATCACTTTGTCTCTCTGACGTAGAACCTCTGTCGAAACCTTGAGGCTTACTACGTAACGAACAAGTGGAAAAGTTGTTTGTTTTCTTTTTTTTTTTTGAAAAAATGTTGAAAGAGTTGTTCAAAATTGAATTGTTTTTCTTAATGGATGGGTTATCGATTTTTGTGTATTTGCGAAGCTCCTTTGTTGAGTGATGCTGGATGGGTAGGTGACTTACCTGTTATGTGGGAAATTGTCACATGCATTGCACATACTGGATAAGCGTGCTCGACATGAAACATTTAAATTTAGTTGTCTTTCTATGAAGGATTGACGAAGTGGGTTGAAAACTTGACGCTGTTACTTTAAATAAACTCGAAACGTGGGTTCATTCTAAGAGGATATACGAGTACCTACTACGTCAAAGTAAAAAATGTCGCATGTAAACGAAGTTTGAATGGAAAAATAAACGATGACCGATGTGCGTTGGTTTTGAATGTATGGTAGTAACAATGACTAAGAGATGAAGAGAGTGCGTAGATAAGTAAACAGACATATAAACAGATCTTGAAAACTACTTCTTTGCCGTACCGGTGTTCGTTCAAAAGGCGTCAACTAAAGGAAGAAATAAAAGAGCTATATATTTGAAATGCCTTAACTATTAAAAAGGGCCAAGAAGGCAGTGGGTGCTGTATAAATTGGGTAGACACTGAGAGATGTCAACCTGGCGATATCCAATTGTTCTACACATCAATTGTGCTTATTATACCTCTACGTGTTAACCGTCGGGTGTCCATCTGGACTGAACCTGCTAAACTTATAAGTGCGAGTGCTGACCAGCAGACAAAAAAAAAAAACAGCACTATAAATGGGAAAGCGGATGGATTCCCCAGACGGAATCAACGGTGGAAACAATCTCAAAACAAATGAGATCTTATTCGAGCTACTCCGACAAATTTGGAGCTCAGACCGGAAAGGATTTACGAGACTAAGTTAGGGCCTTGAAGAAAAGATGGTCGGAAGAAGAGATGAGTTTTCGACAGGTAAACGAACGCCTCATGGAAATCTGCGTCAAGGCTAAAATTGCAAACATTAGCCTGATATGCGCTAACGCCCCCACAGAGAACAAAGATGACGACACCAACGATACCTTCTATGATCTCTTGCCCTAGCTATGACTTGTCCTCGGCGATTTTAAAGCAAAGCTAGGAAGAGAGGGTATCTTCGGTAGTCCATCGGAACATAAAGCCTGCCCCACACCACCTCCGATAACGGATTCAGGCTAGTCGACTTTGCGGCAGGACAAAACATTGTCGTAGCTAGCACGCGGTTCCCATATCTAGATATTCACAAGGAGACTTGGAGAACTCCTGATCAATCAACTGTCAACAGGATTGACTACATTGCGATCAACGCAAGACACTCCTCAAATATTATGGGTGTCCGAACTTTCCTAGGAGCCAACATCGACTCGGACCATTAACTTGTTGTTAACATCGCATAAAGGATCTTATCTTATAACCGTTCGTCAGCAACCTAATAGGTCCATATCAGTTTGACTTTAGACAATGAAAGTCCACCATCGACGAAATGTTTACACTACGGCAGATCTTGGAGAAAACTCAAGGCTGCGTGCTATACAGAGCAATGTGTAATTTTGGCATCCCTGTCAGACTCCTCCGTCTGTGCAGAATGACGATGGAGAATGCACGCTACTCCATCAAGGTCGGTAAAGATCTCACCGAGACCTTTAGTATCAAAAAACGATTAAGGCAAGGTGATGCGCTTTCATGAGATTTCTTCAACATCATTCTTGAAAGAAAAGTGAAAAACTCGAGCGCCAGCACAAGGGGCACAATCTTGAAATGTCTGTGTAATTACTCGCATGCGCTGATGATATTGACATAATCGGAAGAAACCAACCTGATATCAGTGGCGAACGCAAAACTGTGAAGCAAAACGGACACTCAACACCGAGGTCTCGGACAGAACAGATATAACTTTGAGGTAGTTAAGGACGTTGTCTACTTTGTTCTGCTATAAATTCAGACAACGGCACCAGCGCTGATATCAAACGAAGAATAACTCTTGCCAACCGCTGCTTCTTCGGAATGAGGCAAATGACTAGTAAAGCCCTCTGCATTGACGGTGAGTGGAGGAGGAGATACAACCACGAACTGTATGGACTGTACAGCGACATCGACCTAGCCAGAAGAGTGATGATCCAGCGACTGAGATGGCTGAGTCATGTAGAGCGGATGAACAACAATCCGATCCGAAAAGTCTTCGAATTCACCCCTCCCGAGGAAGACCGAGACTCAGGTGGCGCACGTAAGTGGAAGGGGACCTCAGCCAACTTAGCTTGCGCTATTGGAAGCCTCTACCAACGGATCGAGCTAGCTGGAGACGCTTGTCGACTGAGGTCCTTGGCCCTAACACTGCTATTGAAACTACTCAGCGCTTATGATCAAAAATAAATCAAAAGCCGTGCTTCAAAGAAGAAGTGAGACTTTGAACCTCCTCATGAATGGTCTATTGCAGATGTTGAAATGCCACTCGTACGCTTAAGATCTTTGAAGTTATTGTAGAGCTCGAAAGAAGTGAAGTTAAAGACATGTTACGTTAAAATGGAAATAATTGGATCCCACCCTTAAAAGATGATTAAGGGAGAAAAGTAAAACAGATAACCGAATACTTTGGTTTTGAACGTACACAGGTTAGAATGGGAAGAAACAAAGAGCTCGGGGGGCATTCATCAGACGAAAGAACACCACACCTGACACCAGAAGGAGGTGAGAGATTATAGCTAAATCAAAAGAGCCTAAATGATCATGCGCATGTGTATTCCTGCACTGCACAGTCCGCACAATTTGCTGTTGAAATATCTCCTCAACCTCCAACATTGCAAGCTGGACCGAAATTTACCCCAGTAACTTTTCTGCTGAACCCTCGAGACCATCTTCACCCACTTCGTCAGTATCCAAGTTTCTGGACAGAAATTATCAACGTTTCCTTCTACTCATAACCGCAACTCAACATCCGAGGTAGATAAAGTTCTTTACTACATCAAGACTATAGCTGGCAGTCGTGGCGTTTCGTGTTGGGCGTCGATTCTGTTTGCCCATCGTTCTAACTTCATATTTGTCAGTTGGACGGAAATGTTGTCTGTCATCTTCCAGGTTGAATGGTTAATTCAACCATTCTGACGATAGTAAACACCGATTATGGTTTTACAATTGTTATGTTCGTTTAATTTTTTGCTTCTATCAAGCTTTTCTGTTGCTCTTCATTTTTTCTGCTGAGGAGCCTATGTTTTTCTTTTCTTTCCTGCTTGTACATCTCGCGGAAGCCTCTCGTCTCTTTTCACAGGGCAGCACTACATGTCCATTGTTATTTAGATTCACCTGTTCTCCTTCGCCATCCAACGAATTTTCTCCGTTAGGGCGAGTTAAAATCCAGTGCTTTAGAGGCGGCCTCTTTGAGGGCTATTTGTCTAATGTCACTAAACTTCTACATACCGATCGGAAATATCCCGGCGAATCAAGCCGTTATGTAAATCGTCGTCAAGCTTTCCCTTGCATGCACTTAGACCTGGACCTGTTCCCGGAGTTTTCCTCTGACGGCATTTCGCATCTATATATATGTCGTTGTCACTCTGGTTCAGCACCGCACTTTTTGGATGGCGCTCTCCGCCAGTTGTTTGAGTGCACGTGAAAATGATGAAAGCATTCCACATGCAGATCTAAAGATCGTTGTCTTGTATTCGTTTGCGGGGTTATAAGCTAGTTCATCACATTTTTATCTCTTCCCTATAGGGTTGTAAAACCTGTGAGGACGTAAGACAGACAGTTAATGCTTGTGATCTTAGCCTGCATGCGTAATTCTTTACTCAGTCTGTTGCCGGGAAGCACCGCTTGACGATATGAATAGCATCCCTATGAACTTTATTGTTACGATGTCGACCCAATCCAGCTCGTAGGACATGTAACAGTTTATTGATTAATCGCTGTAGAGTTCACTTAACCTTTCCTACGGACAGCTAGAATTCTGACGTATACATCATCTAGCGATCAACAGCTGGTGTGCAGCGTATTGACACATTCACAATGAAGGAAATGCAGTCAGACCGCGACATTTCGTAAGTAGTTTAACAAGCCTTGACAATCAAGACCTTTAACACATTTTCATGCGTAATTTTCAAGGAATTTCATATTATTACGGAACACTAAGCTTTTAATTTAAGGTCATCAGGTGGTAAGGTACTTAAAGGGAGATTAAGTTACGACTATATATCCCCAATCAAAAGATTGCTAATTATTGGAAATTTGACGTCACTGAAACGAATAGAAAATTCCACGTTTGCCTTCGCTGAGAATCTATATTAACAAAAATAGGCACGCTATCTGCAGGGCTTTGAGTGTTTAAAAATATCACTGCGACACATTTTTAGACCTAACGAATATAAAATGGACCACGTTTAAGCCTATAATTGGCGATGTTTACTATTTGCTTTAAGTTTAGAGGATTTTGTTAATCTACAGGGAGCTTATGTTTGACCATACAATTATCTGAAAAGCTCTATCAGTTATGAGTTGGCGTGTACCCCGTCATGTACGGACATATGTATGCGTATTTGTACAACCATTTAAGCTTAAAATATACTTTTCATCACCTCGAATGGAGTAAAATTGCATCCAAACCAACAAGAAATCCAACTCGGTATGATCAAACATTTAACTGAGTAATCCAATACAAAACCCCGAACATTCGAATAAATCACGAACCATGAACGCTGTAAATATGTACATATCTTTATTCGTATATCACTAAACAGAAGCACAGCATGTGGTGCATGATTCCAAATTTAGCCATTCAATGCCAGCACAGAATTTAAATCTGAAAATCCTAATGAACCACCACACGTACGCACAATTCACCCGCCGCCGGTACCTCTCTCTCACCCTCTATGTCTGAATGAATGAAAATAGTAAATTTTCTCGAGTACCAATCTGGCACTGTTCAATCTCGCCTTGCACATCTACACTATATTTCCCCACTAACAGCCCCTTTGCCGACCAATACATCTGAATTTTCATTGAGAAAAAATCATGCGACGTCACAAGTGACCTAAATATCTACGTACTGAATTTGAATCTAGTGCATTATCATCCTCTTCCCCTTCACCCGCCATGAATCAACGACAGCCCATTGTAAATGAATGAACTTAGCATCGATCATTGAATCATCGATGTCAATGGACAAACGAGCAATCTGGCATCTAGTTGTTGCCTGCCAACCACCTGATTCATGAATAAATCCAAATCTGAGTTCGAATTCGAATTCCTATCTGAATCAGCGACAACTCTAATGGGATTTCATTCAGATTGACGATTCTAAAGACGAATGTGAATTCGAATGCATCCCACAATCACTCGCGCCGGGTCGTTGTTGCCGACTTAAGAAGAAACGAGGGACGATAGTCCATTTACGAATTTGTTCGACGAAAACGCTCGCTGTCGCACACCTGATAAATACCGGTCGCTTTCATTCAAAAAGTTTTCACCTACGGCTTGCCAAAAAGAGACGAAAAAAAATCCAATCACAAAAAAAACGAGGATGGTGGTAAAACGAAAACAAAAAGAAAAAAAATAATTATGGCGACTAAATTTAGCGGTAAGCTTACACGAATGCGACCGGATGTAGTGAATGACAAAACTCTGATCGATGGCGGCATCATGGTTATCCACCTTCGCCAAAAGCCTGCCAGGCAGCACATTCATGATACTTGTACTCGTACATGACACCGACCGATCCCTGATGATAGAGAAGTACATACTCGTATACCTGTTGGCGTGTTGCTTCGTCGTTAATCGTTAGTCGTTGTCGTCATTTATGTTGCGTCCAAAAACAATTAACGAAAACCAATTTAAGCCATAGATGGGGCTGTAGATGGCGAAACGAGAAATTCCAGCGGACATATTTGCCAGCACTCCGCAATAAAATAAATTTTTATTGATCGTCAGATTCATAAAAGGCCGATTATATTGGTAGTGGTATTGGTATTGGTGATGGTCAATTGCCAAAAGGTGCTGCCCATCCACAATTGGCATAGGGTACTTATTGAATTGGCCAATTTTAGGCACCGCCTGACATACTTTCAGCGGAAGTCAGGTTTGTTGCTATGTCATAGAGGAAAGACATATTTTCACCGATTGACAGATGCCTAGGAGCACTGAGGTGCCATGTGGTATGTTTCATGGCGAATTTTCGGAATTTCATTCAAAGTGTGCTTCTTTGAGCGGAGACCAAAACTAGTATCATGATACATAAAAACTCTTGAGATGAGGCGTTTTCATTCAAAGTCACGAGCAACGACTTGCCGCAAAAAGAGGGAAAGTGTTCAGCTTCGAAGACCGAACCAAACACAATTACTCCCTGGTTGTTCTCCTTCGTAAAATAATGTGCGAGTATATCTGGGCAAGTGATTCCAAAGACTCCTGCGACACCTTTTTTAGAGGGCACAAAACGATGGAAGTAGCCTAAATTCCAAAAAAAGCTTTTGATGCTCGCTCTGTCGATGGTTTCTTCGGCACACGATACGCCCATTTCATTTGGGCAATGCTGCAATTAGCAAAGGCTGTTGTGGCTGTAGGTGGTAAGCGGCCAAAGGGATCAGATCTACAGACAGAAACAGAATTGTCAGAGGTATTAGTTGTTCAGGACAATTACTGGGACGCAATTCTTTTACCATTTCAGCCATTTACTTCCCTCCGCGATCCAAGGTCACAATAGATATTATCAAAAATATATTTATTTCGCTTGGATCTGCTTTTATAATTGGCGGTGACTTCAATGCTAAACACACTTTTTGGAGCTCAAGATGTGTTTCCTAAAAAGGTAAATTGATCTATGAAGCTGGTATGGAACACAACTGTGACTTCCATTCGATGGGTAAGCCGACTTATTAGCCGACAGACACAATGAAAATTCCCGTTCGTATCGATTTTTTTTATTTTTAAAGGAATCTACAACAATTATATAAAAGTTGATGAAAGGTTCGATCTTTCCTCCGACCAATCTCCAGTCATACTGACAATGAGTGACACGCTCATTAAAAGACAAGTACCGCTTCGACAAACTGGAAGGAATACCAATTGGGAAGGATTCAGGAAAGAAAATTGCCGTGGACTCCTTCGTGGAAATCGTTCAATGTGCTGCGTGGAACAACACACCTCATTAACGAAAAAAAACGGCGAAAAATAGCACAAATTGCCACAAAAGAGATAAATGAAATGATAAGGGAAAAGAGGAAAGCACGCAAGAAATGGCTATTCACTCGAGCTCCGCAGGATAAAAGACGTCTAAATAAACTTTGTAATATGCTGAAGGAGACTCTTAAAAACCACGAAAATTGCATAGAAAATACGTATGTTGTAAACTTGACGGCAGGAAAAGAAACGAATTACTCGCTTTGGAAAGCATTTTTAAAGGCTTCAAAAGGTCCAAAACCCCAGCGCCACCAATCGAAATGGATAACAACGAATGGGCGAAGAAGGATAAGGAGAAGCCCGAGCTCTTCGCGGATTATCTAGAAGAAACTTTTAAGCTCTTTGATAGGCAAACACTAGTACACTGTACTAGTATATCAGAAAGGGTGCCTTCTGATATCCTTACAATAGCAAACTAAAGTCTTGCTGAATTAAGGAATATTATTATGAACTTAAAATCGAAAAAAACCTTCCGGACCCGACCTGATAACCGGAGAAGTCCTTAAAAATGCTGCACTTAAAAGCACTCACTAAGCTCTTACATATTATTAATGCGGCTCTTAGGCTAGAATACGTTCCGTGCCAATGGAAAGTTGCAGAAGTAATTATCGTGCTAAAACCAGGTAAACCTCCGATTGATTAAAAACCGTGTAGACCGATTTCTCTCCTTCCGATCCTGCCAACAATTTTTGAGAGGAACCTGCTCAAACGTTTATTGCCAATTATTGAAGACAAAAATCTTATCCCCAACCATCAGTTTGGATTTCGAACTAAGCATTCAACTATTGACCAGGTGCATAGATTTACCAACGTAATTGGAAAAGCTCTGGAAGAGAAAAAGATTTGCTCAAGTGTATTTCTTGACGTCTCTCAAGCCTTTGTCAAGGTTTGGCACGAAGGTTTAAAGTTAAAATTACGGCAAATTTTGCCATCTAAACTTTGCAACATATTGATTAAGTATCTTGAAAATAGTATTAAGTATCTTCGTGTTAGATACGAAAATGACGTATCGCAGTTTAAAGATATTGTATATTGGCCGGTGTACCGCAGGGAAGTTTGCTCGGTCCACTCCTGTATCTCTTATATACAAGAGATATACCACAAGTCGAGGGGACTGTTCTTGCCACCCTTTGTCGATGACACTGCCATTTTAGCTGTCGGACAAACAATAGAAGAATCAACAGCGAGACTGCAAAGTGCTCTAAATAAGGTGTATGACTGGACAAAGGTCTGGCGGATCGCTCTCAACGGGACCAAATCTGTGCAAGTAAACTTTACTTATCACCTGCCCATTCACATAAATTCGGTCTGTATTCCGTTTGCTAATGAGGCTTAATATTTGGGCATGGAAGACGCACTTGAAAAAGAAACGTAAATAACTAGAATCTAAATACAGAGAAATGTACTGGCTAGTTGGTAAATATTCCAAGCTTAGCGTAGGAAGTAAGCTGCTTTTATATAAGCAGATGCTAAGCCCGGTGTGGACTTATGGAATACAACTCTGGGTTGGAACCAAGAAAACAAATATTAGTATTTTAGAAAATTTTGAAAATAAAGTCCTACGAGAAATTGTACATGCACCGTGGTTTATAAGAAATAATGACCTGCATCTAGTACCTAGGAGTTACTTCTGTCGAAGATGAAGCAAGAAACTTAAGAAAATATAAGATCCGGTTAAATGGGCATATTAATAATACAGTCCTAGAAATTCTGGACGAACACAATTTATTACGCCGTCTTCAAGGAACTAGGCCTCTGGAACTGGCACGATAAATTAAAACCGCGTTAAAAAAGCGGAACATGTAGGATCTTTCAATGGAAAGTCACCTACCAAACGAGATTATACTGTGATGAAAAAGCTGTTTACTTAGTTGCGGTATCAAACAAAATTATCGAAGGGAGGTGTTTTCAGTGAGTAAGAATCTCACACTACTATGAGCATGCGCTCGCGATCCTCATAGTGTCTGATGGAAGATCTTCACCTGCCCTCGCCGGAAAAAAATTTATTGGAAGAGTATTTCATGTAACGTAAGAGGTAATCAACTGTACTACTACAATACCATCTGCGACGTTTGTTTCTAATGTTGGCTCTCCCAAAACTTCTAAAAAGGTCACTTAAGTAAGACTTACTTGTATTTTAAGGGCGCCATGAATCTTTTAAGTTCTAAACAAAAGAATTGTAAACATGCTTAGTCGAATTTGGAGGAGTGATTCGCATTAGGAAATTTATGAAATGATCGAAATCTTTAGTGAAAGCAGGAGACTTGTCAAAGTTCTTAAAAAGAGCAAATCAGCCAGACCAATGGACCATCAATCTAGTGACAAACCTCTTGTATTGCTGAAAGAGTCCATTAGTAGCAGAAAACTGGCAACGATTAGTATAAGTCCTCGTGGCGCCATCTGGGAATCTCACTAGAGATTGCGAAGTAAAGGGGGCAAATGGCGAGTTTCTTGCACATAAACCAGGATTAGTGTCGGAAAAAAACAAAACAAGACCTTATCAGGGCTACTCCGACATATTTGGAGCACAGGCCGGAAAGGATTTCCAGGACTTAGTTAGGGTCTTGGAAAAGAGATGGTGGCTGACGAGCCCTATATGGGCCTGGAACGGGTTACTGGATTCGGTGTAACTGACCCCTCGTCCTAGGGGCATTAAAAATTGAACTGGTCCTCCAGGTTGGGGGGTTGTGCCGCCTGGGTAACTGCCCGGCCATTTAAAAAAAAAAAAAAGCATAAGTTACAAAGCATCAACAAGCCTCGGATATGGACGGATTTACTGTTGACAACCCACGCAAACGATTTAAAGACAATGACCTTCGGATATGCACGTGGAATGATAGATCCCTTAATAGACCACGTGCAGCCGAGCAACTAGCGGAGGTCCTAGACTGCTGCAAAGCAGACATAACCGCCATTCAAGAAATGCGAAGGGGAGGGGCCGGACAAAAAAAGATGAAAAACTGCGATATCTACTACGGCAATTGCTATCGACGGCAAAAGCAGCGCTTATTTAGATGCAGATTTGTTTTTGGAGGCAGACTAAGACAAGAAGTCCTCAGCTTTCGGCATGTGAGCGAGCGCCTCGTAGCAATCCGCATCAAGGCTAAATTCGCCAACATTAACCTTATATGCGCTCATGCCCCCACAGAGGAGAAAGATGACGACACCAAGGATGCCTTCTACGAGCTCCTTAACAAGACCTACGAGCAATGCCCTAGCTATGACATTAAAATTGTCCTCGGTGATTTTAAAGCAAAGCTAGTAAGAGAAGGTATCTTTGGTGGAACAATCGGAATATATAGCCTGCACAACACCACTTCCGATAACGGATTCAGGCTAATCGACTTTGCGGCGGGGCGAAACATTGTCGTGGCTAGTACGCGGTTCCCACATCTCGACATAAACAAGGGGACTTGGAGAACTCCTGATCAATCAACAGGCAACCAGATTGATCACATTGCGATCGACGCAAGACGAACACCGGCTTCTCAGGAGGAAGAAGAAAGAGCATGAGAAGCTCGCGATCGAGGAAATTGAGAGATATGCCACGGAAACAAGCCCCGAACCGAAGCCTGTAGAGATGAACAAGGGAACATCGTAGTAGAATCGCAGTCGATGCTAAGGATTTGGAAAGATCATTTCTGCAGACTGTATAACGGCGATGACGGACCAAATACCGCTGTCAGGCAGAATCAACCGAATCAACCTTTCAACCTAGATGATGATGACCAACAATTTCGTCCACCCGACCTGGATGAAGTGAAGATATCTATATCGAAGCTTAAATCCAACAAAGCTGTTGGAGCGGAAGGCCTGACTGCCGAGCTCTTCAAAGCGGCAGGCAATGACTTGGTAAAGAGCATACACCAACTCATCTGTAAAATATGGTCGGACGAAAGTATGCCCGATGAATGGAACCTCAGCATTGTTTGTCCAATTCTCAAGAAAGGAGACCCTCTGAACTGCGCCAACTACAGAGGCATCAGTCTCCCTAACATCGCATATAAGATCTTATCCGCCGTATTGTGTGAACGCCTGAAGCCGTTTGTCAACAACCTGATAGGTCCGCATCAGTGTGGCTTCAGGCCATGAAAGTCCGCCATCCACCAATTGTTTACACTACAGCAGATCTTGAAGAAAACTCATGAGCTTCAGATCGATACCCACCACCTATTCATCGATTTTAAGTCCGCGTATGACAGCATCTATAGAGACGGGCTATATAGAGCAATGTCTAGTTTTGGCATCCCTGCCAAACTCGTCCGTCTGTGCAGGATGACGATGGAGAATGCACGCTGCTCCATCAAGTTCGGAAAAGATCTCACCGAGACCTTTGATGTCCAGAAAGGATTTAAACAAGGCGATGCGCTGTCATGAGATTTTTTCAACATCGTACTTGAAAGAATAGTGCAAAACTCACGAGCAAACACAAGAGGCACTATCTTTCAAAAGTCCGTCCAACTACTCGCATACGCCGACGATATTGACATAATCGGGAGAAAGCAGCGTGATGTCAGTGGCGCTTTCGCGAGTATTGAGACGGAAGCGGCGAAAATGGGTTTAGCGGTCAATGAGGACAAGACCAAGTATATGCTGTCAAGCAAAAACGACAACCAACACCGACGTCTCGGACAGAACGTCACCCTCGACAGATATAACTTTGAGGTAGTTAAGGACTTTGTCTACCTAGGCTCCGCTATAAATACAGACAACGACACCAGCGCTGAGATCAAGCGAAGAATAACTCTTGTCAACCGCTGTTTCTTTGGGTTAAGAAGGCAATTGAGTAGCAAAGCCCTCTCTCGGACAACAAAAGTCACCCTTTATAAGACTTTAATAATCCCGGTCCTGCTCTATGGCGCAGAGGCATGGACATTATCGAAAATGGATGAGGGTGTTCTTGGTTGCTTCGAGAGAAAAATTCTTCGGGCGATCTTCGGTCCCGTCTGCATTGACGGTGAGTGGAGGAGGAGATACAACGACGAACTGTATGGACTGTACAGCGACATGGACCTAGCCAGAAGAGTGGAGATCCAAAGACTGAGATGGCTGGGTCATGTAGAGCGCATGCACACCAATGCTCCGGTCCGAAAAGTCTTCGAATCCGCCCCCGAGGGACAGCGCAATAGAGGAAGGCCAAGACTCAGGTGGCGCACGCAAGTGGAAGAGGACCTCAGGCAACTTAGCGTGCGAAACTGGAGACAGCTAGCCAGGGATCGAGCTGGCTGGAGAAGCTTGTTGACTGAGGCCCAGGTCTACTCCGGACTGCAGCGCCACCTAAAGTAAGTAAGTAAGCAGAAAACTGACAACGCGTTGGAGATTTCGACGCAACATGTTAAGTCCAGCGAAGTTTTTTAACCCATATTACATCTAAGACAATGGTCAGAGCACTCTTGCGCATAATAAGCTGGTTAAGCTCCACGAGAGATTCGTTCTTCAGAGCGAAGGTATTCAAGTTGACAGGGTTAAGCTCTCTTAGTTCGCCAAGTGCTCGCTACGTATCTGGAGTGATAGCAACGAAGATTCTTTTCAGAGTAAGCAAGAGCTGATTTAAAACGTCTTGCAGTGACTTGAAGCCATTTAAAATGACAACAATTTATTTAGTGGCTTCATCCTTATTATATTACTCGTACTAAGAACGCATGCAGTTCCAGTGAAATGAGCTGCTCGTTGGCTGGTTTTCTTCGAATTACCTAGGTGTCTAGTTTCTGGGGTGAGACCGAATTGATTTGCTCTCTGCTTACCTGGAAACATGAAAACTTCTGAAAGTACGTTCCGGCTAATAATCACCTCAGTGTATCTGTTGGACACAATTAATTACTTTCTGTATTCTGGCAGGTTGAAGCTTCTACTAGTTTCATATAAGTGTATTAGTCACACCACGAATTTATAGCCCGGAAAAAGCAATATCTGCGCCTACAATGAGGCCATCCTTGTATCTAGATGAGCACATTCGCTTGGTTCGATAACTCTCCTGAGTTCCTTTTTATAAACTAAAAACCTTTGACTCCTATGTCTAAGCATCACCACAAGACAGCCACAAGTATGTTTGGAATTCCTCAGAAGTCATATAAACTTTTTCCGGGTTAATTGAAATTCAGATTTCTTAGGAATGCTTTCATCGTCACCCTACACGAATAGTAAATATTGTAACTATCGATGAGGACGATCCTTTGGTGTCACTTTTCTCTATGAATTCGACATCGATCAGAATGGATCTAGGCAGTCAAAAGCCTCAAAGAACTCATGGGGCTGTTATAGATTATAGAACGAACAAAACATCAATCCATCAACAACAAGGAGTTTGCTTGTTCTCACCTAGGGACAGAAGGTGTCACTTCCCTTGTGGATTTCTTATCGGAATCACATAGATAGTAGTACGAGAAGCATAGGAACGTGTTGAACAGTGAATCTCTTCTTCATTTTGCAATAAGCACCGCTACTACGATTGTTTACCTTTCTCACAGAAATTCCATAGATCCCATGCGAAAGGAACTTGAAATACCTCGTGCTGATCACAAGGCACTTCTTCATCTTTACGATAAAAATCTAAATCAATACCTTGTACACGAACGCATATCTTGTATAAGCACATGTACGAGTATGTAGTACGTATAAATATAAAAGTATCTGCAGTGTACGAGTATGTGGTTAAGATCGCGCGAAAATAATCCTGAGTCTATGTAAATATTTTGATTGAGGTTAGTCTGGGTTAGGGCGTTTTAGAGTTACCATTAGGCATTAGGTAGCGCCAAGCAAACATCAGTATCTAAGGATGATAACATTCGGGCAACAATGAGTTAATTGATTGCAAAAGTAACCAAGCACCTCACCTCAAGTGATGGAGAAGAGTTGCTGTTCTTCAGTACTCGTAATTCCAAAGGTGCTACTATTTATTTAAGTGCTATTCCGGCAATTAAACCGACAGACGATTGAAGAGCGCTTTCATAAAATCTAATGGTAGTCAGCATTCAGTCGTCAGTGCGTAAATATTGAAGGTTAAGTGCCATATTATGGCATGCTAAGAAAATGGAATGTTATGACTTACCTCCTGCAGAGTTTAGAGAATAAGGCAACCCCTGTAGTTAGTCGGAATTTTAAATAAAATTCTCATTATTATGACTTGATGAAAGGAATTGGATTGGTATTTATGGCAACAGTAGCTCGATGTACTTCAGATGGCTTAAAGGGATTCATTAGACATTGAATTGGGATAGCTGTGCATACCTTTGTACCAATAAACTAAGAAATTCAAAATTTACGAGTATGTGGAATATATTCAAACAGATGATGTAGTTGGATGTAGTCTTTGTCCTTAAACAAAGGCAGATGAATTCAAAAGATGGCAAAGCAAATAGTGGATGATACATCGGTTTCCACTTATTTTTGGATAACTAAGGACCGAATTTGAAATACTTCTCAGTGAAGAAGTACCCTATCAGCACCGGAGAGAAATTAAAATGATCACATGGGTTTAGAAATGAATTGAATTCAATTTGACGCAGAGATTTAGTTAACAGTGTTTCCTTTTGAGATGTACGAGTACTAAGAACAGTTATAAGTCCACTGTGATACAACTGAGAGACCTTGTGATTCACCTTCACCTAGACTAACTTCAACTACTTTTGAAACCATAGAGATTTGAAGATTCGGTGATTTTCACTGAAGGGATTAAGATCTTGATCGTGGTAACTACATTCCAACTGCGTGCCAATGTAGGACAGTTCGAAAGCAATAGCACCTTCTTCTTGGATTGTAAAGCCACACAAAGTCTCCCATCTGAAATTTAAGAGAGTTAAAATTCAGCTCATACCTGGTTTTCATTCGCTGTAGTCCATGTCCAGCTCTGTCGTGAATTTCTGCTAGTTGATCTTGCAGTTCCCGGGCTAGTCCTGTACAAGGGATGGCTTCCGGCGGAGGTCCAAATATCATGTCTGGTGGAAGTCGCATATCTCGTCTAAACAACATTGCGAATGGAGTCTCCTTAGTTGACTCTTGAGTTGACGAACGGTAGGCCATGGCGAAAAGGGGAAGAAGGTCATCCCAATCGTCCTGTTTATCGTGGACAAATTTGGCTAGGTAATGGAGTATTGTGCGGTTTAGCCGCTCTACCATGCCGTCAGATTAAGGATGCATTGGCGTGGTGCGAGTTTTACGATTCGAACGTAGTCTTCTCTCTATCTTCAGGGTGTACTTCCACTTGCCAGTATCCAGACTGACCATCCACCGTACTGAACCATACGGAGCCGGCAACAGAATCGAGGGTGTCATCTATGCGGGGCAATGGGAACGAATCCTTGATGGTGACATAATTTAATCGGCGATAGTCCACTCAAAACCTGGTCGATTCATCCTTCTTTTTGACCATGATGATAGGTGAGGACCAAGGACTTGTAGAAGGCTCAACAATATCCTCAATTATGCGTTGAGACTCCTCTTGTTTGGCGTGTGGCATCCTACGCGGAGGTTGTTAAAGCGACTTCGCACGACCAACATCAATTCTATGTTGAACAATGTCGGTTCTACCTATATCGTCCGGCCCACTTGAGAAGATATCGACGTATTCTCAAAGTAAATTTTTGGCGACTAGTCGTTGGGTTGGCGGAAAATGTGCTTGTGAATGTATAATCAGATCCGATAAGAAATCAGGACAAGCCTCCAAATTTGATTGTCCCATATCCAGACACTCGACCTCCTCAAAGCGTGCTATATTCGCATTGATTGGTAGAACAACTGAATGATCAGCCAAATTAGCTACTCGATTAAGCGATTTTCCAAATAACAGCACTTTTGTTAAGTTGCTTCCTATCGGAGAGACGATTCCTTCGAATTAGTTGGTTGCAAAACCGATGGTTTGAATGAATGTTTCTGCTCGTAGAGTTAAGGTGACTTCGTTTGCTGTACGCAGAAAAACAACACGCTGAGTCTCTCCACCCATATCGTTTTGGCAGTTGTGTCGAACTCTGTCTCGCTAACAGGTCAACTGTTCTTGGACTGAGCGATCGTTAATGCCATCCACAAACTGCATAATTGTGATGCGCTCTTGGGCATCGGGTGAGCAGTCCTCAAATACAATTCTAGTTAGCCTTTAGATCTCGCTCGCGAATGCACCGAGGTCTTCCTTCTGACGTTGTTGTCTGCAACGAAAAGACGCGAGTAATATGCTTTTCTTGGTTAAGAAACCTAAGCTGCAGTGCTGAAGCGAGCTTGTCATAATCGGCATGATACACGGGATCTAGATTAGACAATACAGCTACGTAGCCAATGTGTGTGCCTTTTGCTTGGAAGTCCACTCGCTCGCTTCAGTGATGATGTCAAATTGCACCTGATAGTCAAGCCAGCGCTTTGTGTGACTATCAAATGGCGGTGACAACAAATGGCACGGGCCGCTGGCTGCTGGACTCGCTCGTGGTAGTGAAGATTTCTGGGAATCACGTTTGTCCACTGCCTATGCCTCTGTAACGAGCACAGTGTTGGTTGCCGAGTCATTTCCTTTCAGTGTAAAGCAATGGAAAACTTTATCCGCAAAAGTTTCTCCACTCAATGTGCGCAGTTCTTCTATGTGTCTCTGTTGTTCCTCCTTTTTCCTCCATCATATCGGATCGAGATCCCACTTCTGACACCAGTGTAGCGTTTGTGCTTATATTTAAGAGAATCGATGAAAGGATGAGGAGAAGAATTGCGATTAACAAACAAAAACCAAATACAACTTGGGGTTAGAAAACACGTTTATTCCTCATGTAGAATGAAAAACAGAAGTGTCAAAATTAAATAGGTGTCAAAACACCTACACCTAGGTATCCCAGTGGGATACATATATGAGAACTGGGAAAGTTTTTCACAAAATTGAGAAGATACATAGGACCTTGCACAAAATGTTCCTAAGAGTTGGGGGGCTAGGCCGTTGGAATAGATATCAGACAATGAATTATTGTATATGGATGGAGTATAGTTGGACTTACCGTTAACGACCTCAGCAAATTCAAAATGGGCTATGAATTTCGGCTGTGCACATAGAATGGCCGGGCTGCCAAACCATCATCAGATGTTACACGTGAACTCATGAGAAATGCCCTAGGCATGATGGTCAGATCGTCAGTGTTTCACATTAGGTCACCCACTGAAAGTAGAAATGGTTTTCATCTTACATGTTTTGTGCAACTGAAGGTCTGTAGAACAGTACCCAGCTAAATGGAAAAAATAGTTGATTTTGATCCCTCTTCAGATATCTTCATTCATTACATCGAAGTGTACCCAGTTGGTTGGCATATTCTTTCGATCTTTCATTCAAATACGAACAGCGACATACCACCCTAATCAAAGTGGCTCCCGGAATTTATTCAGAAGATTAGAAAAACTAGTTTATTCATCTAAATCTATATCGTCCCCTTCAAAGTAATCCCCATCGACTGCAACACACTTATGCCAGCGCTTGATCCAATCCTCGAAACATGTTTTATATTCGGTTTTCGGTATGCCCATCAGTGCTTCCTGCGATTTTTCCATTACTTCTTCTCCTCTCGGCTGGTGAAACGCGTTCACCGTAGTGGTTTTTTAACTCGATTGAACAGAAAGAAGTCACAGGGAACCAAATCAGGTGAATTCGGTGGCTGTTGGATGGTATTTGTTGCATTTTTCGTCAAAAAATTACGAATAATGATGGCACTGTCCGACGGTGCGTTGTCATTGCGCAAAATCCACGAGTTTTCTGCCCACAATTCTGGTCTCTTTCGGCGAATTGCTTCACGCAAACGTCTCATAACACCCAAATAATACTTTTTGTTTACTGTCTGGCCTTCTGGCAAAAATTCATGATGCACCAAACGGTTGTAATCCGTGAAAACCGTGAGCATTGCCTTCTTTTTTGATTTAAAACGACGTGGTTTTTTTGGTCTCGGCTCATTTGGTGAACGCCACTCACTTGCTTGATGTCTGGATTGCGTGTCGTACTCATTAAACCACGTCTCGTCTCCAGTAATGGTCCTTTTGATGAATGTGGTATCGGATTCAGCCTCGCAAATCATCTCTTTTGCGACGTCAACAGGGTCTCTTTTTTGCATGAAATTGAGCTTTTTCGGCACAAACTTTGTTGCTACACGACGGAAACCCAAATCATTAACCAAAATATCTTGAACGGATCCATAGGCAAAGTTCAAGTCCTCCCCTATCTCTCTGATGATTGATTTGCGGTCATTGACCAACATTTCTTTTGCTTCATCAATGTTTTTGTCGGTTTTCGATGTCGATGGTCTGCCACTGCGTTGATCATCTTCAATTGACTCACGACATCTTTTGAACCGCTCGTGCCACTGGTAAACGACCGTTTTCTTAAGAGAATCGTTATTGAAACACTTTTCCAACATTTCCAACGTTCGCGCACAACCAAATCCGTTTTCTACGCAAAATTTAATACAAGTTCGTTGTTGCAAATTTAAATTCATTTCTAGAATTGCAAAAAAATCGCCAATACACACAGAGATAGATATATTCTTGGCTCCGTAACTGTTGTAAATGTCAAGCTATGAGGCTAAGATTTAGAGGGAATATCAACAATAGATGTACCAACTTAACAAAAAAAAAACAGAACTCAAATTGGAACAATGGGAGTGCCACATGGTGCTTATTCCAGGAACTTTCTGATCAAGGTGGTAAGTCTACATTTACTTTTTTTAGCAGGAGCCTTTTCGGAGCTTGGTAGTATTTCCGGCTATTGCACAGCAGCAAATCTTCTAACTCTCCTTGCTAAATTTGACAATATCTCAGGACTTTATACCGACTGGATTGTTTCCACAGTATGAATAGCTTCAAAGTCTCCAAATGTAAATATAATCCCTTCGCGTCACCCACGTACATTCGCAAATAGTTTCTGGGGTCGACAAGATACTCAGCGCAATTTGATTACTCAGCTTTAAGATATCCATATTGAATTATCTCTACGAATTTGACGTTTGATGAACCTCCCCTCTGAGGCACGGACAGTCTACATATTTTCGCGTTGACCTGTTGTTTGTTCCCTTCGGAGGTAGAGAGTTTCCTATGAGCAATCAGTTATTTTGCGGTATAGGCAGAGGTTAACGATATCTACCACATTTTTGAACTTTTCAGTCTTGTCAGGTACATTTTTCATTTTTATATCATAGGTCTATGTAGATTGATCTACTTCTTTAAGTATACTTAGTTGTGCCGTTTTTTCCAAACCTTGGTTTTGCTTCTGAGATACAAATTTTTAATTTTTTACTTTTGTTCACATATTTCATCCTGATGGCCCACATACGAGGGGTCTTCGACCCTTGTCTTAACAAAAGAATGTACGGAAGGTCAAGATATGTAAGCAAACGACTGCAGCGAAGAACACATCTGCATATCAACTAAACATATAAAAAGAGCAAAGGATTCCCAGAGTTATACAATATTTAAATAGGAAAAAAACAAAACATTCAGCCTTTAAGTCATATCAGGCCAAAGTCTGAGTTAAATTTTAATTAAAACCGAATAATTGAAATTGTCTCTAAGAACACTTCATCAGTTTGACTGAGTCTTCTATTATGACGATAAAAATGGAGGGAAACTCCGCGTCGCAAATGAAAAAATTCGTACACTCTTCCTTTTCGGGTTGTCGTCTTAACGACAACTAAATGAGCTTCCCGCATGCAGACACTCCATGCTGTAGCTTTTGCTAATAATTTTGTGTTCATAGCTTGACCTTGACCTTTAAAAAATATTCGATAATCCTATCCCTCTCTCTCACACACACACACACATCTAACCCAAGTTTTCATGCACAAATACATTGAACAAACAATATTTCACGGTCACCACCATCGAATGCGAATGGCCATGACACATCCCTACATTTTCATCCAATACTCGTACACTGTCATCACTAAAAATACAGCTGGCTACGGCACAATATCCGAATCTCAGCCACTACTCGCTGATTATACCTTAAAGCGAAAGGCAAGCGGCAAGCCTCCTTCCGAAATTTCCAATAATTTGGGAACCAGCAAGTTCCACTGTGTCCTTGTCTTAAATATTCCAAAACAACATCCTCTTCGGTGCGTTCATATCCCGAAAATGATGGAGTTCCACAGTATCCATCAACATTACTCCTCGATGTCTCACCATGGCAACCATTGAGGGTATTGGCGGAGCAAACATACAGAAATAGTGCGTAGGTGGCTCAAGGTGGAGCCTCCGTATTTATGTCCCACTGGAATATTGATGTTGTTTTTTTCCTTACTTTTGGTATTTTCTTTACAGTTCTCGTCTCCCACGTCTAACATTTGTTCAATGTCAATGGCTAGGTCACGCCTGCCTGACAACAACAACAACAACTTAATACCAACACAACAGCCACAACACTAATGCAAGTCTATAAGGATGCACTTGGAGTATGGCAGTGGCAGAGCTATTCCAATCGCTGGCACTGATGCATTTTAGTAGTGGGGTATACTCGTACCTGGCAAGTTCCAACTGCAACGAATCCTGGTGAGGGACTTTCTTCAGAATCGGAACTTCCGCGTAGGTGTCATGCTGAGGCATACGTACATACATTCGCTTGTACGTGGGCTTAATGTGCTAGAGCCCAAATGGGTTCATCCCATTTTCAGGGTCGACCCTTGTGAGACTACAAGGATATGTTGTTCCTGAAGTTTTGATTTTATTTAAAGCAAACTCTTGATTGGTTATCAGTTGTTGCGGTAGTGGCGGCGAATGTTGTTGGTCGATTCTTTCATACTCGTAGATGACCTTGAAATTGTCCATTCGATTGTGGGCATCAAAGGCTGTTATAGATAATTGGCTTAGAATAGCTCAAGTCCTACCTACCCTGAGGTTGTCTTTCAACACAAATTTATGCTTTTGTTGTTGTAAGCTAAAAAATAATAAAAAAAAAATTTAACTGATTTTAGCACAACAATGGCGGAGTACATCCTATTGGTTAAAGTGGAAAGCAGATGAGCAAATGAGTTGGTTAAAATAGGAAAAAATCCGAAACTATTTTCAACAATACAATACGACGCACGTATAGTCGCTTTCAAAAGAGCATTTCTCTGTTCAGAAGATGGAGTTGTGACGAGTGAATTAAACTGATAAGTTGACGTTGGCTTCTTCAAGATCATTTGGATAACTAAGAGATCTTCTCAATTAAAATTTTACTAAATGGAATTTTTTTACGAGTATCTTGGATTCTGTTTTGGATATCATAAATTCCAAAGTCCGTGGTGGACCGGGGCCTTAGTCAACAAGCGTCTCCAGCTAACTCGATCTTCTGCGGATTTAAAGACTTTTCAAACAGGAGCGTTAGTGTCCATCCGCTCTGCATAAATCAGTTGTTGGATTTTCACTCTTCTGGCGAGGTTGATGTCGCTGTACAGTCCATACCTAGGATGAGGACGAGATTATTTTTGATAACACTGCAAAATGAAAAACTGGAAAAAGGTGTTCCGATGTTCACAGAGAAAGTACAAACTTTAATAAAGGAAAGACAACAACTACGATCAATGTCCTAAGAACTCCAAACAGAGAGACGAAGATATCTATGGTAGTATTTTTTCTGAGGAAACACAGTCTACAGGGTATGACGTCTGGAAACAGAAAACAGCAAATTGTCGTTGCTGCGTCTCCAATCAGCTCGATCTATCGCCTTCAGTTCCGCACGCTACGTTGGCTGAGATCTCCTTCCATTTGCGTGCATACTTTTCGGACCAGAGCTTTAGTGTTCATCCGTTTTATATGACCCAGTCATCTCAGTCGCGTTAACTTTACTCCTCTGGCTAAGTTTATGTCGCTGTATAGCTCATACAGTTCGTCGTGTGTTTCGATTTGATAGAAGTGCGAAATTTTGGTCGATTGTAGATTTTCTTAGCCTGAAGTCGCACTGATATTTTTTTTTATCTTATAATTAGCGTACGCTCAAGGGGTTATTAGCACCCTTTAAATGATTGCACACAGCGCGAGCAAGGGAAAGTTAGGGAGAAAAGAAAGAGAGGTACCCATGTACGTTGGTCTTAAATGTTTGGAGGTTATAACGACTAGGAAATATAGAGCTCGGCAGAGCGAGTTGTTCGGCTTAGGAAAGAATCGCGATATTTCAGGGTACGTCCGAAAGTGGGCTTGAGGGAGTACTGATGAGAATTCATAGTGAGACGGGTGTTACGGTTGGAGGTTTGAAGGGACGGAATGCTACTGGCAATTTCAGAGGAGCACTGGTGGTGAAAATAGCGATAGAACAAGGCAGCAGACATTACGACGCCGGTGGTCGAGGGTGTCAATCAACTGTGTAATATTAGCATCACCCATTAGTTTTATCGCACGGTTTTGAATCCTATCTAGAAGGCGCAAAGAAGTCTTGGGAGCACCTGACTAGATGTGAGCATTGTACTCCAATTTTGGGTGGATGAACTCTTTATATATTGAAGCCAGATCAGAGGGGGTGAAATATTTCTTACATCGCTTAAGCAAACCTAGACATTTCGCAGCATTTTTGGCGACTTCGAATATGTGGTCATTTCAACGTAAGTTGCCATTGACACACATACCGAGAATGGAAAGTTTTTCGGTTTTAACGATGCAAGTGCCATTCATGGATAATGGCTGGGTATTTGAGTTTCGCTTAAGCGACAGCAGACAACATTATGCTCTCCAACTAGTTATGCTGTTTATATCGGAATTTAATGAGCAGCGTATGCCGTTCCTGTTCTACAGCCGAAGAGCAGGGACGTAAGTCCAGGAACGAATATGAAAGATAGAGAGTACTGTCGTCAGTAAAGGAATAAATTAGATTAAAAGTAACAGACAAGAGATCATTGATGAAAATTGAAACGAGTATCGGAGACAGAACGGAGCCCTGGGGCACACCAGCATTTATTTTGTGAATATCAGACTTGACACCAACCAAAACAACTTGAATTGAACGTTCCGAAAGGTAATTTTAAATCCATTGAAGAAGAAAGTCGTTGACCCCAAAAGCCCGCATTTTCAACAAAAGAGCCTGATGCCGAACTCTGTCAAATGCCTTAGAAATATCAAATGCAACTATCTTACTTTCGCCAGATTGATGTATACTTTGGTTCCACTTTTCGGTGAGACATGCCATCAAATTACCAATGGACCTGTTGCTACTACAAAGTGTGCAGCAAGCAGATTGGCTTTGTCCAATGACCTGACAGCTGGAATGTCATTGTAAATGAGCGTTGGGATGAAGGATGAGGCAGACTTTCTTATATTTTTGACGAACGTCCAAAATTTTTTACTACCTTTGGGACACTGTAGTACTTGGTCGTATAGAAATTTCACGCTTAAGAAAGGCATTGCAGTCATTCCTGGCTTGTTTGAATTTTGAATGTTGACAAATGGCTTCAGGTATTCACACAATACAGCAGACAAGATCTTATAGCCGATGTTAAGAAGACTGATGCCTCTGTAGTTCGCTCAGTTCAATGGTTCTCCATTCTCGAAAATCGGACAAACAATGCTGTTGGATGGCTTATCAACAAACTCATTGAAAATATTTGATTAAGGAGAATATATGCGATAATGGAATCTTAACCTCGCTTGTCCAATCCATTTGAAAGGATACCTTTCTTTGATGCTTAAAAGTCGATTAAACAAACTCATGCGCTGTCATGAGGGTTTCATACATTACTTGAGAAACTTGTGTGAGTTTCGTAGGCCAATACCAGAAGCAAATCATCCAAATCTTGCTCCATGGCGCAGAATTATAGACATCGTTTTGGATCCAACATTTGGCAAGTGATTTTCGATCCCCTATGCTACGGGATGTACAGGTATATGTATCTCGCCAAGCATATCTATTACCTAAAGCGAATGGGTGAAAACACTCCGGCCGTAAGAGTCTTAGGTTTTACCCGGATTAACAGCGCAGTGGAGGAAGACCTTACCTTAAGTGGTCTACATAAATTGCATGAGAGCGAAACTAGGCGTAGTCAAGGCTGATGTTCACCCTGAAATACACCGCCATGTAAGTGAGTAAATTAGAAAGAGCCACCTCCTACCAGAATATATGAAAAGGAAGAACATGTTTGGCGTTAGATATGTACCGGGGCTATCTAGACGATTGCTTCAGCACTAAGAATAACTTGCAATGCCCGTGGCAATCAATTAAATGATGAGCATAAGAAAGAAGACAACTGCTAAGAACTTATGGGAGAACGACTTTCAGGAGAATATTTTTCCAGGGAACATCCAGATGTATGATTTGTATTCCTGTCGAGCAGGACTTGCTGGGGTTCTTCTGATAAATTTGTGTAACCGTTTGATTTGGACATGATATTCTTAGGGTTGAAGATACGAAAATGAAACGTGATATGAAATCAAAGGACATTCGCAACAAAACCAAAATACTCGATGGACCCAGCAGACTGACCAGACCAGAAGGAAATCTGCAGAACTGGATTCACTCCAAAGATCTGAAGGCACATTTACGATTTCAAAAGTAGATACTCTGTGTCTTATAGTATGTTTGGGACTAGTTAACCTGATCCGAACCAGCTTACAAACAGGCTCTTTCATTGAACCAGCACTTCATCAAACGCTGTTCCTGTAGGAATTTAGCGGTCTGACATCATATATGTTTATCCAGTTATGACAAGATGAGGTATAGATATATCTGCTGGAAACTTAAAGCAGAATCTTCCCTGCTAAACTGTCACTGCAATACACTGCTACTTTGGCCTGCTACAGAAATAGTAGCCTATAAATCGGAAATACGGAAGATAGCTACACCTATGGCAGACTAATTAGTCTGACTTCCTTTACATTAAACAGTTCGGAAGGGATGATCAAGATTCATGAGTCCAAAACTGCTTTGCAAATGCATCTTTTACTAGAAGCGTAAAATCACAATCAATAACAATAATCATAAGTCGCATTAGGTACTTAGATGAAATTCCACATGGGAGCTCGCACCATCTCGCGTTCTGTTGGTGTTCGGAATAGATTTAATCCAATATACTAGTTTCGTGTCTAAGTTTCTCTGTTCCGATAAAACGTCGCCGTTAGACAGCAAACCATACATGAATCACTTACTTCATGGAACATAGTTTGAGCCAGAGCGTCGTCGAGTTTAGGTTTCCACTGCTATAGTGCAAGTTTGTCGACTCACTGCTTAACGCCCTCAATAGTTTTCACACGTCTCGTATTTTCATTCATGTGGATGATGATGTGAATACCTATTCTAAGGCACAGGCAGTATAGGACGTGCCGTTTTAGATACCAATAACTATCAGCGCTTTAGACCTTATTAAATCCTCTTACTGTTTCCAGGATTGTTCGAGAACACAAGACTTCTTTGAACGGAGTCGGAAGTTTGAATTCACTTTATAGTGTCAGCGACTTTATTTTTTGCTATTAGGTTGGAAATACTGTGGACTGCTTATTGGTATCGTAATGGACACAATGCTTTTATCAAGTGCTTTTATTATAGACACTAAGCCACCGAGACAAATAAGTTCCAGTACTCCCTGTACAATAGATTAGTTGTTTTTCTAAAACTTCTGTTTCCAGAGAAAAAAAATCAACGTCTCGGAAAAGACTTCATCACTCGTTCATCAGCTTTTGGTAGTAGGTCACAAGAGCTAGGTTTGTCAGCTCTTACGCAAGAGCGCTTAGGTTCAAATCTAGTAAAGTAACGAAAACCCGAAAGGTTGCTTACAGTTTTACCTTTATCGCCACCAACTGTTGCCTAATCTACTAAGATTGTTTGATAGAAATACAACCAAAAAAATTCAAAGACAATACCTTAGAAAGCCAAGACCAACATTTGATCGCCTAATTAATTTTGCAAATCCACTTGCATGTGTATTGAAGGCAAAAACCTGTAGATCTTAATGGCCGAATACTTTCCTCGAATACTGCGAGTATCTGACTCATTATAACTTCGAATACCATTTTAAAGAATAAAAAATCCACAATTATGAAATAGACTCACAATTTCTTTCCAATTCGTACATCATTAGCGACGACATGTCACAATTATTTTCTTAATGCAAAATCAAGTTTATTTCTCTTTTTTTACAAATAAAATTACACAACTTCGTTACACAAATATTTAAATTTTCCACTTGTGTAAGACCATGTGGAAGACATTACTCGAGGCACCTAGACTTTCTATATAAAACTGTTGCTCAGATATTCAAGTTCAACAGTATCGTTCTACTCGTATCAACCATCAGCAGTAACATGAAACTCCAATACTCGTATATTCCAACAGTAAGAACTTTCTCCTTAAATGAGAAACCCTGTTTGTACTAGTATTTGAAAGTTGTCCCTTTCATTTCAGGTTGTTTTGGCAGTTGCCTTGACTTCAACAGTACATGGACTAATCCCGAAATCCTTGGTAACAAAAAAATTGCACGGAATCTCGGCAATTCTTCTACCTGGGGCTGCGCCTCTGCCCGCAACTACAGTTGAAATTAGTTCATCTCCTGCCCAGGAAATATCTTCAAATGCTCAAGTAGAAATAATATCAACACCAAACCTAGACGATACATCTCTGCCGATTGAAGATGTTGAAACGGTTTTTGCCTCTGGTCCGATTGACGAAATTCCAACGTACTCATCGGTTCGATATGAAAGTCCAGTCTTGTATGCGAAGGAAGTTCGTCCCGTAGTTACACAGCAAATCGATGTTGAAAGTGCTCTTACAAATCTAGTCCGTGGCTCAGTTAATGCAATCGGAAGTATTCAAACAGGAATTAGAGAAGCTGTTGGAAATGCACTCAGTACTGTGCCTACAGCCGCCGAGTTGTCTATCAAACTCACCAAGTGAAGTATTTGAGTGTATCTTAATTAATTTATCCATATCTGTATATCGTAGTTGTTAAATAAATTTAAATTAAATAAAAGCGAAGGATTAAATTTACAAGAGAGCAAAGTTTATAAAATTTATTTGCAAATCTAACTTAGTGGATGTGTAGTCCAAAGGACTATAGTGAGACAAAAAGGCGCATTTGAAGCCTCGATTGTGATGGTAAATGTTGTATCCTTTTTGCCACGACAGCATTTGCAAAGGCAGTACCGCTACTATTCCATGCCAAGCAGGATTAAAAATAATGTTTTAAAGACTGTGACTCATAAATTGACCCGTCTACTGACAACGATGGTTTTGCCAGCCCTCATGCTACTCTTTTTGCTCAAAATATTCAATAATCCGACGAAAGATGATTATTCTTATGAGGGTTGCTCTAAGCACACCTTTTTTGAGTTGCATTACTGTAGGGAAGTTAAGCGGTCTAATATACAGGATTGATAATGGGATTTAAGCTCAACAAGAATATTGGTATCTTGTATACGTATGTGAGAGTCTTTCTATCAAACATTTTTGATTAATTTCACGACCTTCTTTGTGAACCTTCTTGAGATGTTGTTTGAGGTATTTACTCCTCATTGACTATTTTTCATCACTATTTATCAAGCATCTTAAAAATTGGCCAACTGTCATGCAACTTCTTCATCAGGGCTGTCAGTGGACATAATACCATGGTAGATAGCCTCGCTATTAACCCAGACAAGAGAGTATCATCATAACCGGGACTAACCGAGACGAACGTTGGAGGAACTGGAATCTGTTTTGGACTTATATCAAAAACCTGATACGGGCACCTGCAACGGATCGGAAAACGTATAATATAGTACAATACATGAGACGATAAAACTGAGTCCACAGAATTGCATAGTTATGAATATTATCCGCCTTCAGGAGAGTCGCCAAAACTAAGGAACGGGGTTTTAGGAAGCATCCTATTATTCAATATTTATCTTGAACAATATTAGACAAATTCTCGAGAATATCATATTTAGTAGGTTCCTATTATTTTCTGTGGATAGCGATAAACTAAATACAAATAACAGGAAGTGAAAGCTCAATAACAATGAAGAATCGGCTTTATTTATTTAATTTCGTCCCTTACAATTTATTTGGACTAGTTGTTAAATACAACATCAATCAAGTGGTCGCCTTTCAATCACTTTTTCGAGCATCTCGGGCGGTTTAGCAATGATTTCGGTACAAATGTTTCCATTAAGCTCGTCAATAGTCTGAGGCTTGCTGGCGTACACTTTGCTTTTCAAATAACCGCACAAAAAGAAGTCCGGACAGGACAAATCTGGAGATCTGGGTGGCCAGTCAATGTAGCCATTTTTGACAGAACACGCCCAGGGAATTTTCGTTGCAGAAACTGCATTGTTTGATTTGCAGTGTACGAGTAGCATGGCGCACCGTCTTGTTGAAATCAGTAACAGGGTAATACTTTTTCACATATTTTTGGACAGAAATAATGAGCCAACGTCCACCGATATCGATTCCCATCTAATGCTTCGCCTTCTTTGAAAAAAAATGGACCATGATGGTTTTGGCGCAAACGCTGGCCCAAACAGTCACTTTTTGGTCATGCAATGGTGTTTTATGGATCTCGTGTGGATTCTTCGTTCCCCACATTTGCTTTTAAACGGCGCCAGAGAGTGTAAAATGGGCCTCATCGGTCATCAATATTCACTTTTGAAAATCAGGTTCAGTATCACCCATTCGAGCGACTGTTTGGTTGTATTCCAAGCAAATTGGACGGCCTATCGACAATTATCTCTGAGTCAATTGCACTTTATACGGAAACAAATGCAAATCATCATCAAAATGCGTCGCAAGCTGGTTCCACTAACGCTAAACTGCTAAGCGCGGTGACGATACGACACATGTGGGTTCTCGCCAATATTTTCTACTTTGCAGCGGTAACTAGTTCATTGGAACGTCTTGGGCATTGATGAACGGTATGTTGACGATCTCTCACTGTCTCGTGCTCAATAAATTTCACACCAAATGACGAATAGCGTTGTCAGACAAGCGTTGTTGGCCACGTTATTTTTGATGATATGCACCTTTAGTTAACACGACTGAACCACTATTTTCAATGTACAGGGTCACTATTTAGGCGTGTTGTTTCGGTGTGAAGCTGTTAGTGGCTAAAATTGTAATGAATTGACGTTTTAAAAACATATATATGAATATTATAAAAGAGTTATACACTCTAGAACTATTATATCATATCAATTCTCCAGTCCGGACAAAGGCCTGAAGAACAAAAGACGTCTCTCTTATGTCTAAAATATTTTGCATCTACGTTCTTGTAGACAAGATGTTAAAAATATAAATTAGATGAATCGTGAGCCAACATTATGCCAACAGCATCAAGACAGTAAAAATTATTGAAAGGGCAACGTCAGTGATTCCGTGGCGGGCCCGTGAACAAAAATAATTTTTTTTCTTGAGGCGCATATTTTTTATATTTATTGACGTAATTTCGATAGATGAGCACTTCTCTAGCAAGAGATATTCAAATTCTTTGTTGAAATTAGTTGACTAAGAGTTATTTTCTGCAGTCAATGTTCATCTTGGAGGTTTCTGGCGGATAGGAGCTGTTTTATCTTCCAAAAAGATACAGTAGCAAAATTTTTTAACATCGTGAAATGAGTAACATTCTCATATCCGAGCTCCATAGAGCATTGTACGTATTATATTATTTTCTGTTGGGAGTCGTGATCTAGAAATTTATTTTTAATGAAAGTTCTCCATTCTGAACAGATTACAGGTTTTGCTTTTAGTTTTTGACTCTAAAGTGTTTGTTCATGTTAAGGTGAGCTGTGCTAAGTACTCCGTGATATTTATATTCTTTATCAATTTCAATACACTCTCCTTTGTATGTCAACTTCGCATTTTTTGCATATTTTCCGCCTCCTTTCGCTTCTAAATATCATTATTATAGCTTTTTTTAGATTGCAGCAGCTTGCGATATTTTCCCATATTTATAATAATTATGAACTGTAGCTGTTGACAGTTGCTATACCCAAACCAATCGCTACCTAGCTCATCGCTATTTCTCCATCACACTCGAATATTGCAGTCGGGAAAAAATTGGATGGCATCATAAAGAGCTCTCCAAAATAAGCTGCGAATAATAGAGCCAAAATCAAGCAAATTAACAGAAGGAGCTGACACAATACCATCTTTACACAGTTTAACTTAGCGGACAGTCCCGAAATGGTTAAAGTCTGAAACATAGCAGGAGGGTCATATACAAGGTATATGAGTCGTACGAAGATTACTGGTGTCTCCGGAATATTTCCAGTTCTATGTTTCAAGGCGATGGCGATGGCGCGATAGTTAGCTCATTGGACTATCACGCAGAGAGTCTGGGTTCCATTTCTGGCCAAGGTCACCAACGATTTTTCCAATCTCCATCACCATATCGGCGGGCCATGGCAAACTCCCGAAAGTAAAATTGCCCACGAAAAGGCTTCTAAGGAGTGCCGTTCGGACTCGGCGATAAACCGTAGGCCCCGCTCAGATGTGACAAAAATTACAACATGAGCAACACAAATGATTGTCAAGAAGCTAGGCCATGGCCCATACCAGGCTGCCAGTGCCACAGCGTTTTTTTTATTTTTATGTTTGATTCAAACCAAAAAATATACAAGTAATAGTACGGATACACTGCCACGCATCCTGAACTTTATTGCCAGAGAGTCCTCCCACTCCACTGTGAGGTATTTTCTCGGTAGGCATTCAACTAAACAATATACCGACATAATAAGCACTACCACTAGCCAAACAAAAAAGTTAATTTTTAGTGTTTAAGTTAAAGTTACTACTGCCTAGTAAAATAATTCCTAATGTCGGACGCGGTAAAGATAAGAACCAAGATTAGAGAGCTTCGAGTTAGTGAGAAAGAATCCTATACTGGCGCCTATATTACCAATGGCATAATGGAAAGAATTGATGCTAATGAATCGAATTCGAATCGAGGATGCAATGAGATGTAATTTAAAGTGTGAACATATTTATTTATAGGACGGCGTTCTATCACTATATTCTTCTTCTTATCCTTTTATTAACACTTTCCTCGACATACGAACTTATGCGTTTCGAGATTTCCATTACTGCATCGCTGCTGCTCCGCTTATGGAGTTGGCTAATGTCGCAGACCGCAGAACGCGTCTACATACTGCTCGGTCCTGTATCGCTTCAGTGGTTAGCCCCAAGCGCTGCTGCGCATTTGCCATCTGAGAAATCCAGGAATTCTTTTTCCGACCTTGTTTTCTTACAGTTTGAGTGACCGTAGTTGATAGTGCCTTTTCAACCGGATTTCCCGCAGATCTTCTTTGAACCTGGCACTACCAGTTATTCTGTTCGCCTCAAGCTGTTCGGTTACCGAATTCTTTATATGTAGACTTCCTCTTATACGCGTAGATCTAATGCAATCGCGTTTAGTGACTCCACTAGACATCCTCAACATTTTCATTTCCGCTGCCGTCATTTTGTCTTTACACGCTTCGTATATTGTCCAGCACTGTGAACCGTATATAAGAGCTGGTCTTACAACCGTGGTGTAGAGTTTCCCCTTTAATTTAAGTGAAAATTTTCGGTCGCAAAAGATTCACAAATTTCCCGCCATTTCATCCACCCCACACTCACTCTGTAGTATACGTCGTCGTCACATTTCGCTTCCGTGTTAACGATTGATCCTTAGTACTCGTACTTAAAGATAGTGCTTTTCGGAAGAACTATTCCATCTTACATTATATCCGGAACAGGTCGCAACGGATGCGCAAATGGGCACGTCAAATGCTCCGTCTTTGAACGACTTATTTTAAACCCGTTTCTCTTTAGCGCATTTTTCCAAGAATCTAAGGCGTTCTGCAAATCTTCGACGTTGTCGCTTAGTATAACTGATTCGTCAGTGTTTTAAAAGAAAGTCGAATACTACGTTAAAGAGGAAAGGACTAAGGACGCTTCCTTGGTGCACTCCGACCTTAACTGTAAGTACTCTCGTTAGTCCAGCCGAGCTTTTAACCGCAGTTTTCACGTTTCCGTACATGTCTTGTATTGTTCTAATATACGTTTCGGGTACCTTTTGAGACCTCAGCGCGGCCCATATGAGATCCCTAGGCACTCGATCAAATGCTTTTTCGAGGTCGATAAATACCATGTGTAAGTCCTTAGACGTAGGCTTTGGATAGCGTCCACCGTCGATCTTCCTTCAACAAATCCACACTGGCTATAATCGAGATTTATTATTTGCCGAAGACGTTCGTTTAGGACTCTTTCGACGATTTTTATCGTGTGTGACATCAGCTTGATTGAACGGTAGTTGTTGCATTCTCGAGTGTCGCCTTTTCCTTTGTATAATGGGACCAAGAAGCTTCTTCTCTATTGATTCGGCATAGGTTGTCCACATTTTAATTTACTTAAAAGTTTCGATAGCCATTCGCTGCCGATTCCCTCCATCTTCGACCAAATCTCTGATAGAATGCTGTCTGGTCCCGCCGCTTTTCCCTGCTTCATTTTTCCGAATGCTATACTTATTTCTTCGATTGAAAAGTCCGAAACTTCCGCCTCGAATAGACCAGGTGTCGGCGCGAGATCACGTGGAAACTTTTTGTTAAGCAACTCCTTGCAATATTCAAGCTTTCTATCACTATCATATCCATATAATTTCGAACACCTTCGTACGAGTACAACCCTTAGCTACGTACCTAAATCAATGACTGCAATGAAGGTTACCAACAGTTGACATGTATGTAACATATATATTATACATTGGTAATCGACTTTACTACATCAATTATTTGAAACTTCATCTGCTTAAATATTTTAAAGCCTAATAGGGTGAAAAAACACTTTCAAATGAGTTTAATCGAAATCGGAGTAAACGCTTCAATTGTAAAGTGGTTATATCACCTGTACCCACCAAATCAGCATGCAGGACATGCAGCCTGATATTATATCAGAGGAAGTGCTATTCGGTGTTATCATAACTCTCTCACTAAGAGCATTGTTGTATTTTCTGCCGCTTGTTCCCAGGCCATTTAGGTGGTTAACTGCATAACAAAAACGTAGATGTTATATAGGTAGTTAATATAGATTTCAAACGCCTTCAAAGTATGGACGATTTGTATATATGCCACCAGCCAGCCTCTGAGATTGGTCTAAAAAGTCCGTTGACCATATTTACAGCGATGCCATTGTGACTTGTGACCCAAACACGACTGATTGAATTCATCGTTCTGGCACTCTTCAAATAAGCTTTCCATTGTCGAACTAGCTTGAAAGTATTAAAAGAGTTCAGTAAGGGTTAAAGCGAATGTTGGTCGTAGCTACTTCGCCCCCTCCATCGACTCTTTACAATATAGTTCACTGTCATCAGGAGTGGGTATGTCCCCAATTTAAATAGGAAAGTGTCCTCAGTGCCGACCATCAACGGAAGGAACAGCGTATATGATGGCCTCGACCGCCAGTGCAACTGATGGCAAATCATTATACACTTGACGTCCAGTATAACGAAAGATATAATGTTCAGCCAATTCGTTTTATCGAAACCAGTATTTTCGACCGTAAAAAACATACTATTTAAAGATCATTTAAAAGTTCTTATTATATTAACTTTTTAAAAGTGCACAATTTGAATCAATTTTGAGAAGAAAAAAAGTCATTTATTTGAGTTTGTCTGAAAGTTGTTCTTTGTTCATAAAACCTGTGTGCAACTTCCTCCTGCAACTGTCGTAGAATTAATATTTTAGAGCAATCTTGTTGGTTTTCTTCTGCCCATTTGATACATATTTTAAAGCCATCAATTGCGTCTTGGTGTTTGGTCATTTGAAGAGGTCCATCAGCATATCCGTCTTCATCTTCCTCTTCATTGATGCTGATGACTGTCGAATCCTGGTCTTCTTGAACTATTGGACCTTCACCTTCTTCGGCTCTATTCCAAACAACCAGGTCATCAACAGTAAAAGATAACTTTAAAAAAAACTTCAATGAGTGAAATTTTCGTTAAAATAGATTATCAAAAAATACCTCTGGAAAAATTTCATTTATTAGTGTGACTGTTTGAGATGTTGAAAGCATAATCTAGTCTCTCAGAAGAGCCGCTTATCTTCTTCTTCAAATTCTGGTGTTGTTTCAGTAAGTAAGTGATACAGCTTCGAATAACTTGAGATCCTTCAGTGATTGTATAACATCTGTAACCCTAGAGCTAACAATCTTAGTGAGCAAACTGTTCCTGTAAAATAATTTTACCAAGCGGATCGCATTTTGATCCATTGGTTGAATCAGGGCTATCACGTTTGGTGGCATGTGAACAACCCAGATTTTCCCGTCGCCTGTTTCTTTTATTAGTTCTTCGTCTGATGGATGGCATGGTGCATTGGCCAGCAAAAGAAGAGCACTTCTAGGTAAGTTCATTGAATTCAAAAATGTCTCGACCTCTGGAACAAAATGCATAAAAAACCAATCCTTAAAAAGGGTGGCCGTCATCCAAGCAGATTTAGTATACCCATAGTTGACTGGCAACGGTTTGTTTTTAAATGAGTACGGGTTCTTGGATTTGCGAATAATGAATTGCTTAATTTTTTTGCATTGGAACATGCTAAAAACGTTATGCGTTCCTTCGAAATTTTTCGTCCTGGAGTTGTATCTTCTTTAGAGTGTACGTAGTTGATACCAGGCAGCATTTTCCAGTAAAGCGCTGTTTCGTCAGCATTAAAACCGCGTTGAAGTTGAAGTCGCTCAATTATTTCTGCCAATGACTCTTTAAAGGGTTCCACAAGCTCAGCTTGTGAGGATAACTTTTAGCCCGTTGTCTCGAGCACACGAACTCCAAATCTCTTTTTAAATTTAGTAAGCCATCTATCGCTTGGGAAGAAATTTTCAGTCGAGTACTTTTTGTGAATGGCTTGGGCTTTAGCTTTTAGTATGGAGCCACTTATAGGAATATGATTTTCGCGCTGCTGGAGGAACTATTCGATAATTTTTTTTTCCATTCGTGGATACTCACCTTTTCTTAGTGACCGTCTTTCAGAATTTCCGTTTTTGGTTGCATTGAGACTCTTTAAAAGCTCTTGTACAGATGCTGGACTTCGGAATTTTATATTTCTCAGAAATTGTTTTAAGGGGAACTCCAGCACTGTAAGATTCTGCGTAAGGATCTTTGTATAAAGCCATATAAGACCCAATAGGTGCAAGGGCTTAGGTTGTAGCCGTGCATCTGATGACTTTCGGAAACTCTGCTTTAAAAAATTTCACTAAACGGCTGACAAGAGACAAAGATATCTGAACCTGTTTTTTAAAAAAACATCCATTCCATGATAAGTTCTATCTTCTTGTAACAATTATTCAATGTGTTCGAGAGCTGGGTTCAATGGTTGTGGTAGCATCAAAATTTCACTGTCCGCAGTAACTAATGACTGATTGCAGAATTTCCCAAGCTCATATTTCAAGATCCGGCACAAAAATACAAGTTATCTGTCTTTCTGATCGGTGCGACACCTAGCGGTGTGAAACTCTTTAGCATTAGAAACACCCATGGTTCCTCTATGAAGCAAACAGTGCTTGCACTCAGTGTCGTTCAAACTCTTCTCATCGGCAGCCTTTTTATTCTGATAACAGCATCCAAATTCCATCTTCTTGAGCTTTTGTTTCAGTTTTGCATGGTGATCGATGATGTTTGGCATACCTAGTCAAAGGCCACTTACACATAACTAACCAACTGTCTACAAATATGTATTTTTAGCAAAGCATCTATTACGACTTAATGGATATGGATTAAAATCCTAGAAGCAAGCGTATTTATCAAATTTTTAATCTCAACAAATGACTTGAAACTGCAATTATAAATTATGCTCTCCTGTGTTAGGAGAACCTTGGTAACTAACTGCTATTGAAGAGAAGATTTACTCTATCCCTACCTGTCGATTGGAGCGCATTTTTGCTAACTTCTACTTAACGGAGACCATTTAAGGCCATTATCTTTTCCCCTGACAAATGAGCTAACGCATAGATATTCCGTCACCCAGAGCAGAAGCTCCTTGGCTAATTAGCTTAATTTGATTTTGTTTTTTCTTTGGCTGGATCTGAATCCCATTTGTATTACGCGAATATGCCCCGGGCACTTTAATTAAATTACTTCGCTGGCATGTGCTACCTTATTTAGGGGGACCTCCACCTGTCCACTATCTCTCATCTCGCTTAAGTAAATTACTGCGCGTAATTTCGTTAAAACTGTTTCTTTACCCCCACGCGTAACGCCAACGGATACTTTATCCAATTTCCATATACAGTAGATACAAATATGTGCAGCAAGCTAAATTTCAAGAAAAAATGAATTAAGGAAAAAATTCATTCATACAAGTACGAGTACCATATACTGTCAGTATCCTGGCGCTGAAGACCTGGGAACTTATATGGCAACAACAAAACTCAAGGATCCCGTAGTTCATTCATATCGTTGCACAACTCCCATGAATGAAAAGTTCCATGTCGCTTTGCAGGAATCCGTACGTATATAAAAACTTCATCTGCATTACCAGCCGAATAGCTTTCTGGGTCATTGTGAAAGTATCTGTGTACATGCTCGTATCTGTCGGCATACAGAGAAGAACTAGGAACCTCACAGTTTGGTTATGTTTGTGAGCTGTATGCCTTGTTATGCTTCCTGGTTGCTCCATCTACCACCCAATTTGTAGCGCGCAAGTGCGGAAATTGCATTCACATCTACAGTAAGGACACCATCCAGTCAGAGGCAAGTTCCCCCAGACACAAGAAACTGGATTCAATCGCTTGCCAGCTCTACGTGTATCCTAGCTAAATTATACAAAGTCCTTAACGCCAAAAAGTTCTTCAATGATTTTTTTCTTCGTCTACATCTCTCATATCTGTGAAATTTTGTATCTAAACACGTGAGAAAGTTGAAATTTTTGCTTGTCTTCCGCCAGTTTTTTGTGTTTTTCGACGCGCGCTAGTAAGTCCTTTTACTTGTGGAGACTACTACAAACTCTCGAACGTGCGTTGGATGCTGGCTTCCTTTTTTGTTCAGTGAAGAATATCATTGCCGTCGCTGCGGGTTGAAAGGATTGTGCATGAAACTTTGTGCATTGTAGATTGTGAGTTGGACCAAGTGCGCTCGGTCTCGGTCTGTGAATGTTCAAGTGTTGCAAGTGGCAGAGAGAAGTGTGTTATTCTGTATATCCTTGTGCAGATTCAAAAACGTAATTTCAAAGACGCAAAAGTCAAAATAGCTTAAGTGCATCCTTTAGCACGAAGGAAGTGCTACAAAAAGGAAAAATTAAGAAAAAACCAAACAGAAGTGATTGTGACTAAGTAGTAGGTCGACAACAATTCAACTTTTGGACCAACCAATTGACTTTGACTTTACGGTAAGTTGGTGTTGAAATTTTTTATTTTTCGAAAAAATTTTAAAAAACTCGTAAGTTTCAAAAGAACAAGACAGATTTTAAATTACAGCTCCGTACAGTCTTGTACTCGTATTTAAAAGCTCTGGTCTTTTCGCGAAGCTAAGCAAATGACTTCGTATTTCGTTGAAGTTAGTTCGGATATAATCAGATCCTCTGGGTTCCCAATATTTATTTATCTTGATTCTCAAAACTTTATAAATTTGCGAAATTTCCAGACTGAGGTTTACATTACACCATTCTCAACATTGGATGAATGTCCATGTCGAGAATTCTTTATTGTCTGCAAAGACAGATGAGTTAAGCATGTACTTCTCGTGGCCTTGGCATTTTCGAACCTGATTCTTACATTTTTCCATTAATAGATTTACATTTCGTGTGCTGATCTGATTATCTCTTTTGTAGGTTGCCCATAGTCGAAAACAGCTATCCTTAGCCTTTTGTCCTTTGTCGCTGATACTCGAAACCTAGAAATAATGGCTTTTGTATATACTTCTTGGAATGAATTATAAACTAAAACCCTATGCCAGCCTTCTCCTTCTTAAATGTTGGTATAAGTTTTTTTTATCTCCTTAAAATAGTTCCTAACTTAGCCGCAAAAAGCCCGAAAAGATCTAAACTCCGAATATGAGTGTATTTGAGTCTCTGTATAAACTCGGTAAGCTACGGCAGCATTCATCATGGTTTTTAATAATTTGCAAATTGGCTAAGGGTTTACTGAAAATTTTTTCCCGTATGAAAAATAATAAGTCAATACCTCAACAAAGAAGTTGATCTTTTGTCCTATTAAGTTCGATAAGAGCACAAGATCTGCTTCGGAAAGTGATTTTTTTGATCTGTAATCAATGGCCGAAGGAGTCCTTAGATTATTTATGGAGGAAAGTTGGGGCATTGGAGATTTTTAATGGATACAAGATCTTTTATTAAGTCGACGCATAGAGAGCTGTATTCATGTTTTTGTATAGAGCTTGAGTCTTTCTGATTGACCGTTTTGGTATAGTGGTTCAGTTCTTATGCTTCTATGGCTGGGGCCTGGGTTCAATATATTTTATAATTTAGACAAATCATTAAAATTAAAAACTTATGAAAGAGTCTCTCATTTTCTCGACTAAAAGCTGTAGGAACCTCTTACCTTCTACATCTTTGGAAGGATGGCAAGACCCATGAAGTGACCCCTGCGACTCGTAACATTTGTTTATCTTTGAAACCAGATATGTTTGTTCTTTTAAAGGAAGTGATTTTCCTTGTAACTTGGGAGCTGGTATTCGAAAAGCCTCGTAGCGCAACATATCTCTATATATCTATCTGTTTCTCCTATACATACATACAGCAAATATTGTCCCTCAAACGTTTTGACTGACGCTCTGCGATTCCGCTTATCGTCTAGCAAGCAGCACTGTGAGAAGATCTGAAAGCGATCGACAATATTCGGTCTCATCTTATGAGGTAAAGGGTTTTTCGAGTAGATCTCTCTCATTCAAACTCTATTAATAGTTCCTCGCATGCCTTTTTTCTATAACTCCTTTTTATTTCGCTTATTAGTCATCAATCGGCGATAGCAGGTTGCTTCAAACTGTTCTGAATTAAAGTGGAAGATGGATGATTACATCTATCTATATCTTGGCGCAATGAATATAAACCTTCTTTAACCATTTTAAAACTGAAGCCGACGGCAACTTTTCAGAATATCCTGGAGAATTTCTAAATAAGCTGCTCTTGGTAGTTTTTTGCTATTTCAGGCGCTTCAAAGTTGAAACTTTGTTTGATTGAACAATGAATAAATTTGACTACTACGATATATTGATCAGTGTCGACATTTGCCGATCTGACAGTGTACACATTCAGAATCCTAGCTGTATGTGTGCTCTGGAGCTATTGGCGCGTGATCGATTTGTTGAAGATCCGATCAACTGGGGAGAGCCGTATAGATCCACGTTTCGAAAACATATGGGTACTTATCACCATATACTGCTGCTGCAAACTAAGGTAAAACACCTCGTCTGTTGTTATTTTGTGGTGGCTTATTGATATCGATTTTCTAAAATCGATCTTCTAAAATGTGCTACTTTCTGTTGCAGCCGTTACAAGATTCAGCTGCAATTTGTGCCCTAACACGCTGTGAAGGCTAGAATTTGAAATACTCTCTTGAAATTAAGTGTTGATTGTGATATTATGGGGCTTCGATTGTATTTCACACTCCTTATCCATCATAACACCATATAAAGTATCTAATAACGTGTTGAGTTATGTCGAATAGGGAATATTTTTATGACGTAGGCTTTTTAAATTCGACTGGCTTTAAGTTAATTTTTAAGTTTAAATAAAAGCTGGTTCTGCCACATATAACAGGGATATGCCCATGTTTGCCCTTTAGGATAAATCACTGCACATCTGTGAATTCAGTATACAATGCATTTATTCTGTAGGCTTGAATACAGGATGGAGAGATAATCTATCGTATCTATTGTCCGACACAATTTTTTGCTACGATTTAAATGTCGAGACCAACAAGCACAGTGGTTAGCTTATATCTCAGATGTTTGGGTTCAATGCTTTGGCTATTATACTGGAAAACAGAAGGAAATTATTGCAAACGTCAAAACTTTGTGTGTACCTCCAAAAGGACCAACAAAAGCCTCCTTTTCTCGAAATTGAGCTTGTTAACCCAATTGTCCACTCAGCGAGAAGAAACAGGGATTAACATATCTAACTGATTGTGCAAATTGTTGGCCTTAAATTATGGAAACCGACAAAATTGCAACTCGTATCAGATGGCTTACGCATTAAAATAAAATGGTTCTGGGGTTTCGCACGTAAGAATAATTGAAACTAAGTATGCTCAGTGCAGAAGATCATTTTCTTATCCACAGGACCATTAATGTTTAATGCTTATTTGTCATTTTAAAATGCTCTGTTACACATTCCATTTCTTTTTGAAGTGGTGAAATCGGTGCCATGAAATATTGCCAAGTGCAATAAGGCCAATCTTTAAAAATTGGCCTTATTTCGCTATCCAAAAGTGTAATAAGGCTAACTTTCCACAGTTTGTGTAATTTCACTTTGACCAAGTGCAATAACGCCAACAAAATTTGAGTAAAAAGACCAAGTTGGCTTTATTTCACTTTGCTAAAGGGCAATAAGACCAACTTCAAATAAAACTATTGAATTTGGTGCCGTGAAATAAGGCCAAACGATTTTTTTTAATGCAAATTGATATAAGGCCTGGCAAGTCAACCAATTACAACCAAAAGACAGTTACTAGGAAGTTATAGACGCCTGCCTGACTAAACCTTGCGGAGAAAAGGGTGAAATCCTATTAGTGATTGTATTTTAGCTGCAATTTTATTTGGTTGATTTGAAATGGTACCGTATCATTTCATATATTATTTTAGGCATGATATGATGGCGATTTATTTATATTAACCCATTAACGCCGAGGTGATCAGAATTTTTATTAACTTTTCAACGTGTTTATTTATTATGTTATCGGACCTAAAAAATAATGCAATACCTCTATTCCTACGATAAGACATCGAGAAAAAGAAATATGTTATGGTCGATTGAAACGTGAAAAACGTGAACATTTTCAAAAAAAGATTTTGTTTGCATTTTTTTTTCACAATGATACCGCAAAGGTATACTATAATCAGAGGTGATCAAGACAGTAGAACATTAAGAGGAATTTTTTTCAGAAAATTTTCTTCGACGCGTTTTCTAAAAAAAAAAATTTTCTTGAATTGTACATACAATTTTGTTTCTATCTTCTTCTTCTTCTTATCCTTATACGAACTTATGCGTATCGAGATTTCCATTACTGCATCTCTGCTGTTCCGCTTATGGGGTTGGCTAATGTCGCAGACCGCAGAACTCGTCTACATAAAGCTCGGTCCTGTATCGCTTCAGTGGTTAGCCCCAAGCGCTGCTGCGCATTTGCCATCTGAGAAATCCAGGAATTCTTTTTCCGACCTCGTTTTCTTACAGTTGGAGTGACTGTAGTTGATAGTGCCTTTTGAACCGGATTTTCCGCAGGTCTTCTGTTTTGTTTCTATCTACCACTACAAAATTCACGTACATCCTTTCACTTGTGCATGGACACATATGTATGTTCTATACAATTTGTACATGAATTATAAGTAAAGCATATAATAAAAATATTGGTTTTCACTTTTTCAATACATTTGTTATGTCACGAAAACGTTCAAAATCTTCAGCTTCATCGCATGCAAAGTATGAATCAGATTATTCGGATAGTGATGTCTCCAAAAATTCTGGAAAAATTTGAGAGTGTTCTTTGACTAATTTAAAGACATTTTTCTCCATTAAATTTTTTTCTAAAGTTTATAGTTTTAAAAAAAAACGATAGATTAAGATTTTTATAAAATTTTTTAATTCTCGCCGTCATTTTGAAAAAACGCGTTGATGAGATTTTCTGAAAAAAATTCCTCTTAATGTTCGAGTGTCATGATCACCTCTGATCATATTAAAAAGTTGATACCTTTGCGGTATCATTGTGAAAAAAAATGCGAAAAAATTTTCTTTTCGAAAATTTTCACGTTATTCACGTTTTAATCGACCGAAATTTTGAGCTCAGATTCTGAAAGAGCATCAAATTTCGCGTAGGAATAGAGGTATTGCATTATTTTTTTGGTCCGATAACATAATAAATAAACACGTTGAAAAGTTAGTAAAAATTCTGATCACCTCGGCGTTTATGGGTTTAAGCAAAATTAAAAACAATGAAAAGCGAAGTAAGGTCGATTCGGCGTTTAAGTTCTTAGATCATATAAGACGTAAGTAAGACTGTCGGCGATAAACAAGATTATACTTAAGTAAATTTTTATCAGTTGGCCTTATTTCACTCCCCTAAAGTGGAATCAAGCCAAATTCATGTTGTGAAAGCGCAATAAAATCAAGTTGGCGTTATTGCACTTTATCGAAATGAAATAAGGCCAACAGCTGAATGTTGGCTTTATTACACTTTTGAAAAACGTATTTCACGGCACCGGTGAGACCCATTACTCATACTGGGTCATCTATGGTGCAAATTAAGCTCGACTCCATCCTGTTATTAGAAGATGCGTACATTAGGATTGATTTGATGACTGTTGGAAGCAGATTTGTTGTTAGCTGCCATTAGCTCAAATAGAGCGGCAACTGAAGTATTGGCACTATTGAAATTGAATGGTTTCATAAATCATAGGCTTTCCAACAGGGCTAAACTACTACGGTAAGGCTTTGAATTGATGGAACGTTCTATAACGTATATGGCTAGGGTAATTTGTTCTGTATGGACGACGTTGTCCACTTTTCTTGGCCGATATATTTACAGGAGTTTATCAAACATAATTTATAGTACAGAGTGCATGATTGAACCTTGTGGCACGCCTCCTGTTTTTGTTTTTCGTTTCCTTTTCGTTTACCTCGCAGAAGAGAATTAAATTCCAAATTATTGGTTTAGTCGTATTGTACAGTATTGCCACTTGCAAATTTTGTAGCTCTCATAAGATAAAGAAAAAATCAGTTTGATGCTTACTTTTTTTTTTGTAATGCCATAGATTGACTATACCTCCTTCGATGTACTAGTTCAGTCTCTAATGGGTTATTTTGCTTTTTCACATTCTCTACTGAGTCCACCATGCACAGGGATCCAAACGATACTTAGAATGCCTAGAATCCTTTCCATTCTACATATTTTTTGTGTCAGTTATCTTGTATAGAGGTTATTGGATCCTTAAATTCTGTAAATTCACCGCCATATTGACTCATTGTATGTTGCTTTCGGCTCGCTATTCTGATTGATTCATAAGATTGTGATGTTTAAATATCCAACAGTATATCCTCGCTGTTTAGTTATTTCAGATCGTGCCTATCTTTACAAAATACTGTTCCTGTTTGAAAAGTCTCTAAGAAATAGATTTACATTTCCAGCGTTGCGAGTTTTCTAATGTTATAGGACAGGGCTAAATCAGTTTTTCAGGCATTCCGAATTTCTTCATCGCCTTGTAAAACTCAAGAACGATAGTGACTGTTATAGTCATATCTCTTTAAGTCTAATGATTCAGTCTATTATGGACCATTATTGTGTTTAATATTTCTCCAAAGGGTAATCTTCATCCAGAAAGATTAAGAATGCCTAAGAAGTAAAATGCTACCCTGTTGCCAGTATGAGGCATATTATATAAAATTCTCTAGCTCTTGCACACCTTCAATTATATATTTGCGACTTGGGTAAACTAAGTAGTTCTTACTTATTCACTAGAGCATCATATGACATAGAGTATTAACTACGACTGCGCGCCCCATCAAGGCATTCTAAAAGATTTAGATTACTCATGCTTTCTTCAAACAATGCTGCTCCAGATGGCTTCACTGATTACTACAAGGAATAGGAAAGGCGAATGAATGAAAACTAATCGTACTTTCTGCGAACCTTAAAATCTACTGATATCGTATAACACGACCAACAACGGCCTTAATACTAGCTTAAGACTGATTTTTTTTCCAGCACAAGACTCGCCATAAGCATTTCGATTCAAGTTGACAAAAGCCTTCTCTTTTTTCTTTAACAAATATAGCGAAGATCTACATACATTTGACCAACAATGACAAGCTGTCAATGTCAAGCTTTGTATAAAATAGTTCTTAACACGGTTCGGAGTATTTTGGTATATTCCCTAATTCAGGCTTAACTTTCTGTGCAGCCTTATAATTATTCCCCTCTTCCAATTTTCCGGGAAGGCTTCAGTTTTGTATTGTTTCTTAATTTATTATTTTAGAATTGTTGCTAATGTTTAAAAAGAAGATGAAGTCTATGCCAATTCCATCATCTTCTTTTAGAGCTCGCACCCTTAACATTATTTCGGCGTTGAGGATAGGCGAGGTGCGAATACAAATATGTGTTGCTTGTTGTTAAGCTATTGCTTAACTGAGTAAGCACTGCTGCAAAATAACTCCGTAATTTGACATGATGTTCCTTATTCTAGGTCGGCAGACTTCCAACTAGTAAATAGAACTTTTTCTTTGAACACAAACAACTTGATTTATATGGTCCTCCTTTCACACGTATTTGCTGCTTTTAGTCTTGGTGGCAAGTATGTTGATATAGTTACGCTTGTCTCGTCATACATTACGCCGCACTTCACTGTATGCAGTACTGGACTGCTGAGGCCATTGCGATTCTACAACCAGTCATGTTATTTAGCTCTTTCACTTACTACTCCAAATACTGTTTACCGTGAAGTTTCTAAATATTTCCTCATTTATAACAAGGTGATCTCTTATCTGTTAACGCAGTTAGAAATCCCGTGGCTTGTCTATATTATACTTTAGTATTCTTTGCAAGTCGCAAATTGATTTTCTGTCAACTTAGGAGATAGGTTGTCCCTCACTACTCCAATGTCAACTCACGCTTGTTATAGATATTTCGGATGTAGTTTTTAATCGAGTGGTTTTCGATTTGTTTAAATTGCTTCTAAACATTCGACATAACCAAAATTCGAAGGATTTTTCCTGGAATTCTTTGCAGACCAAGATTTCCTTAAACATCATGTCAGCCATACAAACCGATTTGATGATAAATTTCACACCAAACGATGATTCATGCGAATTTCATTTCTGCATCTGTTTTCAGTTTCGATTTCAACACCATACCGTGCATGTAAAGATCTCACTGCCACGTCATTCCGAATTGCTGTAACCCTTTCGACAGTGTGCGTCAAGTGCGTATGTCTGCCGTATGCATGTCGCAGTCAATATTTGTTACTATAAACACATTTCACTTAATTATAGAACTTCATAGTTCTAATTTCGAATATTTACTCGACAACATATTTTTGGACACACATGCGTTCGTTCGTAAACTGCAGTCATCCTTGCCGATTGCACTGCGCCCACGGCATCCAAGTTGCGATATCCGTACCCAGTGCGATGCATATTTCCAATGCACTCTACTCGAACACCCTGAAGAAGGTGTACAGCGGTGACGCTGGCAACGACCGAGGAATGCAAGTGCTAACGTCGCTTACTCGTACGAGTACATCTGCAAAATGGAACACTTTGGCATCTTGTTATTATTTTTTCTCCAATTTCTTAGCAAAACCGACGACTCCGTCCTTCCAGAAATATCCATACATTCAACTGTTTCTGTTGGTCTTTCGAAAATGATAATTCTAGGCCTATGGGACTTTTGCAAGACCTACTACGTATGACGTCAATGATGGGTTTATTTTATTAATCTGTCCCAAATTGGCCAAGACAAACAAATATGTACAAATCCCAAAGTGACGTCATGTTGGTGGCATTTCCTCTGCCGAAGTGCTTATTCCTTCCCTCTATTTTGAAAGACAACAACGGCGGAAAATTTATTCACTTATGCGTTTTCGACACGTAATTACCGTGATGATGTGTTTTGATAAAAATTTCAAGCTTAAGTACTGTTCAAGTGGTGTATGGCGGAGATGGCGAAATGCCTCCGATGGAAATATATTTCAAAATATTTTCTTACCAATAATATCGGACACTTGCAAGCTGTGAGAAGTCATTTTTCTTTCGATTTCAAATTGGCTTTGCTTATTTGTGATAATCAATGTGTTTTTTTTTTTTTTTTTTTGAATTTTTGAAATTGTGCGCCGGAATCTGGAATCATAAAACTGTTTGTGGTACTCTTAAATATTATTTTGTTCATATTTGAGGTCGATTTCTGATACAAGCCGAACTATGGCACATTAACTAGTAAAAGTCCTTGCTAACATGACATGATTCTACCCAAATAAAACCTTGAAAAATACGACAGGAAATAATTCGAGTTGAGACCACTACTCCTCCATATGAGAAACATCAACTTCGATCAAGATGTTGTCGAATTTCTAAAATTCCTGTTCAAAAATATTCAATTGGACGGTAAAGTTTTGTAAGTCTGTTGGCCAGGTCCTAATGATTCATTAGTTTTGGCGTTTTCAGTACGATATCGTTGAAGCTTGTACTCCTAAAAAGTTTCACTAGATGGTCACTTGTTTGACGCAGGAAAATCCTGAGTGGGAGCTATTGCCATACATCGAGTGTAGGGTCAAAATCTTCTTCCATCCTATCAACATTTTATTCAAAATTCTTAACTTCGATTAAACTAAGCTTAAAAGCCTAACTATAACCTACATGTTCCTTGTTCATATTTGTGAAAGCGTTGGATCTTTTAATCAGTTATTCCGGTGTTCATTCAGTCCTTTCCCGAGAATTCATTCCGAAACTGTTCGTGGAAAATTGATTTCTTCTCTTTTACCCGCAGCAGGACTTTGCTGTCGTTGCATCAGATCGTGTAATCAAAAGACCTGTGCTAAAATGGAGTCGACGATAAGGAGTATATTGTTTGGCTTACTTACTTACTTTAGATGGAGTTGAAGACCGGAGTGAACATGAGCCTTAACCAGCAAGCATCTGCACACAGCTCGTTCTTTCGCTACCTGACTCTACTTTCGCACGCTAATTTAGCTGAAGTTCCATTCCATTTTACGTGCGCAATATGAATCGCAGTTTAAGAGCACCTCTACTGCGCTATCCCTCGGGAGCGGACTCGAAGATTTTTTGGACCAGAGCATTGGTGCTCATTTGCTCTACATGACAAAGCTATCTCAGTCGTTGAACTCCAATCTGCTAGCTAAGTCGATGACGTAGACAGTCCGTACAGTTCGTGGTTGTATCACCTCCTCCACTAACCGTCTATGCAGATGAGACCGAAAATCACCAGAAAAATTTCACTCTTACCTCTGCACCATAGTGTAGGACCGAGATTATTGAGGGTTTTGCTGTCAATTGGCTTCTTAGCCCAAAGAGCAGCGATTGGCAGGAGTTATTCTTCATTTGATCTCAGCGTGACGTTCTGTCCGAGACGTTGGTGTTGGGTGTCCTTTTTACTTGACAGCATATACTTGGTCTAGCCCTCGTGGACCGTTAGGCCCATTTTCGACTCTTCCGCTTCAACATTCACAAATCCCCACCGGTTTTTTCTGATTATGTCAATATCATTGGCATATGTGAGTAATTGGACGGACTTTTGAAAGATTATTGCCTCTTGCATTTGCGCCTGGCTTTTGCACTATTCTCTCAAGAATAATGCTTCCACAGAGGAGGAATATGACGAAACTAAAGGGAGTTTCTACGAGCTCCTAGACAAACGTACGAGCTGATGCCTTATATGGGCTATCATTGGTGGTACTATTGGCCTACAAGAAACCGCCTTCGATTAGACGGCGGAACAAAACACTGTCATGCAAAATACGCTTTTCCATATCACAATGTTTACATGCGGAAAAGTAAGGCTTCCGATCAGTCGTGGCGATTTGGACAAAGTACTCGTATTTCTCTACTTGGGCGAACAGACAGGGACTTTGCCCACCGGGTGTACTTTAATCTCTCAAGAAGTATTGTAATATGCCTTCGGCATTAGATCTGAAGCCAATTGGCAGGACCTCCAAGAAGCCATGAAAGATGGGTGGCTTTCGAATATCACAATGCAATTTCTCATTCGATAAAAATACGTAAAAGCCACATGCAGCTGAACAAAAAACGTAGGGAAGTAATGAACACCAACTTCTAAGAAGCAAAACAAGAAGAGCCCAGTCAAATATAAGTGATATTAAAGGAACGCGATTGGAATATGCTAGAAAAGAACATATAAACCGAGCACATCCCCACAGAGATGAACATGGAATCATATAAGAAATGTCTAAGTTGATGCTATGGATTAGGAAATACGAGTTCTGCAAACCATTTTGCAGCGATAATGAAAAAATTTGAACGTTTGAACTGTCGTTTGTACAAGGTTTTTTGGATGTTGAATCATTAATTCAAACGAATATAGACAAGGAGTTTACTAAAAGAAATCCAAAGAGAAATAAATGACAGAGTCAGATAGACGGTAATGAATGTGAAATAGTTGTCGATACCGACGGATCCAATATTGGATAAATAAATTAGACTGCACCCATTAGACATTTAGAAAAACTAAATTACTGCGTACACAGATAGCTCGAAAAGAGGTAAGTCCGCAGATTCCGCAGTACTAAATTTATTGGTTGGAAACAAATATAAGAAAGAGGAATTCCTGATTAAATATCTAAATAGAATTCCATGTTTTGGGTATCAGGTCATATGGATACATGGTAATGGAATTAAAATGCAAGAAACGGGTCAAGAAAGCCGAAGATCATAAATCCTGCAAACTATAAAACCCAAGGTAAAAACCCCATGATTGATATATAATAAGAGAAAATCGATCTCACGAAAAAAATATCAATGGTAAAAACGGCCGTTTTCTATACGCAGTGCAATTGCTATGTGTTTGAAAACATTAAGGATCTTCCATAATCAGAATTTGCAGGAAGGAAGAGGAAATTGATTTTTTTTGGGAAGTTGAGAATACTATGCCTTTTCTTTCCGAACAATTTTTCAAAAACCATTTTAAAGAATTCACTTGACAGCACGTCACCTTGTCTTAAGCATTTTTTATATTTAATTAATTTCATTGATGGTGTCATTAATTGTATGGGGCAGCGAGGACTTTCTATTGTTATCTTACATAGAACTGAATACATCTCTGCGTGTACCGGTACCGATGTACGCTGGTCTTGAATGTTTGGAGGTTATAATAACTAGGGAATAAAGAGCTCGGCAGGACATTCCATGAGCGAGTTGTTCGGCTTAGGAAAGAATCAGGATATTTCAGGGTACAAAAAACGGTGTTACGGTGAGAGGTTTAAAGGGACAGAATGCTACTGGCAATTTCAGCGAAACACTGGTGGTGAAAATAGCTATAGAACAAGGTGAGGCAGGAGAGATTAGGCCGCTGGTTGAGTGTGTCAGTCGACTGGTAATATTAGCATCACCTATAAGCTTTATCGCACGGTTTTAAATCTATCTAGGAGGCGCAAAGAAGTCTTGGGAGCACCTGACCAGATGTAAGCATTGTACTCCAATTTTGGGTGGATGAACTCTTTATATATTGAAACCAGATCAAAAGGCGTGAAATATTTCTTACATCGCTTAAGCAAACCTAGACATTTCGCAGCATACATACCGAAAATGGAAAGTTTTTCAGTTTTAACGATGCAAGTGCCATTCATGGATAATGGGTGGATATTTGAATTTCGCTTAAGCGACAGCAGACAGCATTGTGTTTTGGAAGCATTAAATTCCACTCTATTGGTAGTTTCCCAATTGGTTATGCTGTTAATATCGAAATTTAATAAGCTGTTCCCGTTCTACAGCCGAAGCGCAGGGACGTGAGTCCGGCAACGAATATGAAAAGAAGAGAGCGATGAAGATTAAAAAGAGTGTAGGAGACAGAACGGAGCCCTGGTACACACCAGCATTTATTTTGTAAATATCAGACTTGAAACCATCCAAAACAACTTGAATTGAACGTTCCGAAAGGTAATTTCTAATCCAATGAAGAAGAGAGTCATCGATCCGCAATGCACTCATTTTCGACAAAAGAGCCTGATGCCGAACTCTGTCAAATGCCTTAGTACCTGTTGCTACAAAAACCATACCTTATTCCATAAGCTGACGATTTATCAGCATTTCCATGACCTTGGGAAGAAGGGGCGTAAGTTCAATGGGTCTGTAAGATGAGGGAGAAGAAGATTCGCCTTTTTTAGGGACGGGCTGAACAAATGCTGTTTTCCATCTGCTCGGAAAGAGTCCTAAAGAGTAGGATTGATGAAAAAGATTACGCAATGGTTTTGCCAGCGTAGAAGAACACCTCTTCAGAAGAAGGGGAGATATACCATCTGGACCAGCGGATTTGTGAAGGTTAAGATCTTTATTACGAAGGAATTACAAAATCCTTTAAGGAAAATTTATTAGAAACATAGTGTACCTCACAAATATTGAAATAGCTTTCATTGGATTCTTCTAAAATTCATTGCATGTATCCTTTAGTTCTTATTTAATATTTATTATTCAATGTATATATGGTATATATATGGCGATGACGATGGCACGATAGTTAGCTCTTTGGACTATCACGCAGAGAGTCTGAATTCGATTCCTGGCTGGGTCACCAACAATTTTTCAAAATCGCCATTAGCCTTTCGGCGGGCAATGGCGAACTCCCGAAAGTAAAGTTGCCTATAAAAAAGCTTCTAAGGAGTGCCGTTCAGACTCGGCGATAAACCGTAGGCCCCGCTCAGATGTGACAAAAATGAGAATATGAGCAACACAAATGAGTGTCAAGAAGCTAGGCCATGTCCCAAACCGGCGGCACAGTGTTTTTTTTTGGTTTTTTGTTTGTATATATGATGCAATGTATACGACTAAGCAAAAAAAAAGATTATATGTGAAGTAGCAATGGCGGCTTCAGGTTCTACTTGTCCTAATTTGCAAGTTTTTCATTGAACGTTTCACCTTTTTTTTCCGATGTCAATTTTTTGCATGCTCTCAATCAGAATACCATGGTAGCTCTTAGCCGTTAAGCCGATTCGATATTTCAGCCGGCTTGGCTGCCAGGGCGGTATCTACCTATACATCAATTACATAATGACCCCCTGATTACATCGTTTGTTATCAGGGTTCTCAACACTTCGAGTATATAACTCCTTTCTGTAACTGCTGTGGTATGCGGCTTCAAAATCAACTTTCAAATCTTTGGTATTTAATTTAAGGAGACTGATTCCATACCACTTGGCGAAGATTAAAGGGCCTCCCTCTTGAAAATAGGGTTTTGCGATTCTATTTACCCGCCGTACTTCTGTCCATACCAACTTAATCTTCGATATTTCGCATCTGCTCCTGTAGCCTATAGTTTAGATACCGCTACCGGGATCAGTAGACAAAATTGTTTTTGTGGAAGTTGTTTCTGTGGATGATAATGCACACAAAGAGTTTGGAACTGTCTGCAGAAGAACTCCACCAATGTTTATAATGCCGAAGGTAACTCAACTATTATGAAACCATTTCTATTAAATCATCTCTTCTTAGATCAATTCAGTGTTTCTCTGCTACTATTTGCTTTCTGGGAACTTGATGCTCGTTCTGTCTTCGTTGTTCATAGAGCTCGTGAGCAGGTCACGTCCTTCTTTGCACTGTCACCTCCAATCATGAACTGAAAAGCTCCATCAATCAGGTGGTCAAGTGAAATATAGGACATTAAACATGGCGTTTCTAATGTTTCACTGACTTCTTTGTTCTGAGTCAATGCAAACTCATCCAAATGTGACAAATCTTGCTGACAAATCATTTAGCTTTAATGCGTATTGTGATTAGACGTTCGTTCAGGTGTCTGAAACTCAAGACTTATTGCATAAGTCTCCCTCCAATATAACAAATTTATATTGAGGTAGATGCTGTTTCTGCCCAATTTTTTTTTTTCCTACTGGAATATACGGAAATAGTTCAAATTAAATAAATTTTGAATTTTCTTTTGACTTTGTAGTTATTAGTTACTCCAACAAAACGCCTATATTGTGCTTTGTCTATAAATACACAAAAGTTCACCTAGATTTGGTTGTGTAGGTCTTACTATTTGTAGTAGTTAATTTCAACGAGTCTTTTCCTTCCTTTTTAAACTGAGTTTGCGAAGCTACAGAATTGGATCCGTCTAAATACTTCCACAATAATTCGAATAGGTTCTATATTGCCTTTAGAAGCCCTTCTGCATAGAAACGGATATCGTGCGGCCTTAAATGCTCAAAAACACTTGCTTGTCCTGAGTTTTAGAACAGATTACATTCTTGAAAATATGTTCCTTAAGAGATTCAATAGAATACTATATTCCTAGCTGACTTCTTCGGTAATAATCTTTGCACAGAAAAACCAAAGTACAAAAGCAGTAGCATCCATCATGTGAAAGACCTCCTAGAGGAATCCGTTTAAAAAATCACAATCTTCTTTGCGGTTGTGGTGGCGGCAGCATTATTACTTGCGCCCAGGCCCTTAAACGTCCATCACGTACAAATAAAAGAAATCCTTTTCCAACTGCAAACCTCTAGACACAAAGCCTCACCACTTTAACTGTGCCATTCGCCACGGCTTAACAACAATACAAAAAACAATACTTACTCCATCAGTTTGGGACATGAAATGAAAAAAAGTACCAAGAGCGGTGGCGGCAACGGCAGCGATGGTATAATCGAATTTCACGGCGTGAACAGTAGCCAATGCCCATGTCGGCGTCAAGATTTATTATTCGCAAAATCGAAAAAAAAAAACTACTTCACCGTAGCTACCAACTGCAAGGTACAAGCTAGCAACTACCGACAACCGCCGCCGCTACCACAAGATGCAAAAGCAAGATGCGCACGTTCGCTAATTGACCGCGAAAATAATAACGATAATATGCTTAAACCTCGAAATGAGTTTCGCAATCTTATGGTTCCTGCTACTGCGACTGCTACTGGAATCTAAATTCCACAATTCTTACTTAAAACACTAACCGACCGACGACGCGGCGGTGCCGAGATCATCGAGTGGCACGTATCTTTTTGAAGTTTTCGGATGCTGCTACTGTAGTTGAGCATTAATTTCAAATCCTTTCGAGTGGAATTTGAATGCAGATACGTACATATATAGACTCAAAGATACGTACTCACACTTAAAGTTGCATCCGCACGAAAATATCTATTCATGTCTGTGGAGGTGGGTTTGTATTATAACTTTGGGACTACAAATCTTCTTATGCTCAGTCTTTATGTGGCATGTGGCTACATGCGCATTTGGAGCGTCTTAAGCCTGAATTACAACTGTGCGCACAGCAAAATGCATAAGGAATTCACTGAGCCAGACATAAGCAGAAATAAAATTATCAAATTAAGCCAGTCCCGGCCGATTGTCGATTGAGAGTTGTTCCCTGATCATACTGCTACAACATTACGAAAGCAATTCAAAAAGGGCTAAGCTGGCCAACGAACATTTTTGAATTTTTTTCTCATCTTACCTTTTGAGGATTTTTGAATTGTATCAGTAGGGGGGGGAGAGAGAGAGAAGCAAGATCTTTCTCGTAAAGACGATTCCAATGGACACATAATCATAATTTATCATATTTGGACAGATACAAGATATTTCTTCTTAAGCTTAAGCTTGAGCACTTTGGGCTACCGTTTTTAATTTAATGGTTGGAAGTTTTTGTTTTCCGTTTTGGGGTTCTTTTTTTTTTTGAAAATTGCTTTAAGTTTGATAAGTTGCAAATGGAGATTGGACCGGAGATTGTGGTTAAACTTAATGGAAACTTGGGTGAAGGTTTACATGTTGAAATGAAATGAAACGAAACATTAGATTCGGCTATAATGACGGCATTTGACTTATTTTAAATTAAATTTAGAGTGATCTCTCCAGCAAAGAGTACTTGTGAAGGTAATGAGCTTGCTTACTTCAATCGAGATACTTAATGAAATATAATTGATCAAGCCAATAGCATTTTAAAATTGTAAGGTCTTATTAATTTTTTTGGGCAATAGACACAGAATGGGATACAAAATGAACGGAACTTCTTAGATCATCAGCTTAAATTGGAAATAACACTGCTCCCAGGATTTCATGGATATCAGTTTAGGAAACTGATACAAGTCTTCTCTTCTCTTCTCTTCCTTACGAGGTTTGATACCCATCTTTGTTGCCAACTTTAACAAACCATTTATAAGGATACATCTTCCTATCTCAGGATTTGGATGAAAGCATTCTTAAACACAGGGAAAGTTGATTCTGAACTTTTGCAGCCACAGTAATTTTAGCATCATTGCGTTAGGCATGCCAATATGCAAGATCAGCAGTTGATATCAATTCATCAGTGGATTTTGAGAAGAACCAAGCCTACCAAGGAAAGAGCGGACATACCATAGTTTGGAGATTAGTAAAAGCAGCAGAAATGTTTTTTCTTAAAAATCTGTGCTAAATGACGGACGCATGAGCCTCATCATACCCAACGACCCTGCTTAGTGACAACTTGAATTTATTGCCGACAACTCCTTTATACTACCAGGAAGCTGACTTAACGACCTCATTTCGGAGAAGACTGACTGACTGTGTATTAAAATAAACGATCGCTAGGCAGAATCCAATAGACAGTATAGCTCCATCATCTGTATACTCGTATATTTTACTGTAGAAAGTAGAATCTTTGAGGGTATTAAGTAGTGAGTCGATCAACAAGCACAACAGCAGTCCCGCTCACGGCCGAATTAGGTGCCCTTCAGCAGTGCTTTAATACACAAAATTCTTGATTTGAATGTTCTATCATGTGGCGTAACTCATGCATTCAAAATTTGGGTTGTCGAGTGGACTTCGCCAGTCTTTGAGTCTTTGCGACTGCGTAGCAGATTTTGACACAACCGCGTTGATACAATCGTAAGATACTTTTGTACACATGAAGCATAACTTTGCTTTTTACGCTCTTCATGAAGGAAGAAATAATGAAGCTCATACTGAACGTATTCAAAGACTGAATATTACTGTATCTTAAGAGCTCTTATTGAAGCATGACTGGATATAGGTACTCGTGCGTAATAAATAGCCTCACCCGCCATCACAGTAAATGACAGATACGGCGTATTTAATGATAGGAGCCGATTATGAGCTAGTTATGATTAGGCTACTTGGAAGCGAGTCTCAAAAATTAGAAGAAGTCTCTGCTCTCGACTTAATATGAGTCACATGGGTGGACTTGCCGAGTCGCTCTTTAAAGCTTGTGAAGTTGGTTTTTCTCAAATTCCTCCTCTTCAACAAGTTTGAAACCTTGCATCCGATTCTCAATGTAGCTGTAGTTCGGCTTGGAAGTTCTGACAGCACATTCCAGAAGCGAATCTCCTTATAATAATTATTGGATTAAGCCGATTATTTGTTACCTAACTTTCGACATACATGTTTGCTGTCAAACTTGGGGCATAAGCAAGAGGGTAAGTGTACAGCAACCTATATGGCTTAGTATGGTAACAAATACAGTATCGTTGAAGTCTATTGTGAATACTTTAATTGTATGAGAGTTACCGATGTTGAATTTTTTTAAATCAAAATTATATCAGCATTTATTTCGAAAATATATCTCATTAACCTCCATCATACTACTCATGCACAATGGCTGTTCTTTGTTACATGAGTTGTGGTGTTGTTTCACAAAATTCTAGGTAAAGATTAGAATTAAGCCTTGTAAGAAGCCGAAAGGGACCGATCAATTTGATATCAAATATTGACGTTGAACTTATGCTCAAAAACTCAGTATTTCATGGAGATAGGGTGCTTTCTGCCGAGGTATGTATGATAAATTTTGGAAATTCGTGTGACTCCAATCCTTGTGAATTGGGACTCATCTATCCATAAAATACAATAAATTAAGTTGCCCTCTGCCAAGTGTATGTTTAGCATCTAATTGCAGAATTTCAAATGCTTTCTGACTCCTCGGGATGTAGTTTCTGTACTGGTAAATGTATGATGGAATGCATGCATATATGCCTTCTGAATGCAGATTTCTGCAGATGTAAGGCCTGGTTGCATTAAAATATTCGCAGTGTTGCCTTGGATTGGTGTTTGGATTATTACCTAAGTAATGTTAAACGTCTTCGTTGTTGCGAATGCCTTCCGTTAGATGAGAATGTGAGTGTCTCGACGATTTCCGCGTTGTTTCCGTCACTTTCAACCTAGAAAATGTTCAGCCATTTGGGGCAATCGTTATCCTCAGAAATAAATCTTGTCTTTTTGTTATTGTGCTAAATAGTCCATCTAAATCAAAAGACAATATTTCCGATAAAATCATAAAGGATTTCAATAGATTCATCAATTTTTTTTTGCGATAGACAGTTTTGCTCGCATTTATTTGTATTTGAGCGTAACATGGGCAGTTGAAGGGAAGTGAGGCGACTACATGAGAGCATAAGCGCCCTCACCTTAGCCTGTCACGACTGCTAGGCACTCACCTAGAAAGTTAGTGGCATCTGACAAGAGAGGGAGGAAAGAATTTTTTCTCACTAATGCACTTTCTTTTGCCCAGACGGCAGTGGTTGAATTTCCCAGATAGTGTCAACGGTGGCGCCTACAGTTCCAGTCAGGCAGAACAGGCTATCCATATATGACATGCTTTGACATAATCGAATCACAGGTCTGTAAGAACCTGCAACACTGAGTTGGGATGTTGGGAAAGAGAAGGTGGTGGAGAAACCTTTTTGGGCCAACTGCATCACTTCCTGCACTCTCTAAAAGATACGTTGGATAGGTTCAGGTAAACGACTTTTCTTACAGTTGCCCCAAAAGGATGTAGATGCAAATGTTAGGATGCGGATTCGTGGTGGGAAATGGGCTAAAATCAAAGGTTATTGCTTTCAAGTCGATACGCAATCGCCCAGCTGTGATTCACATCCGAGGCACATTCTACAACATCAGCCTTATATAGTATGTGCAAACGATCCTATGAAAATGAAGTGAAGACTAGATCAAGGAAGTGATTTATGAACTCTTGGACGGAGTCAAGTCGAAGTACAACTTCAAAATCGTGCTCAAGGAATTTAATGCCGAAATCGGCAAGAACAGCATTTTTGACGGATTGGTCGGTAAGCACAGTCTCTACGACATGACAACAGACTATTCGACTTTCCAGCATCTCTCAAAACGGTGATAAGTAGCACAAAATCGGCAATGTGCTTATCAATTCAAGGCATGCATGTAGAATTTGGAACTTGCACACTTTCCGTTAGGCAAACGTCGACTCTGGCTCTTTTTTTGCGGCTTAATTCAGAGCTCGGCTCTCTAATAAGAAGAAGATGCGAAACGCCCTAAAAAGGAAACTCAATGTTGGACGCCTTAGCACTACTGGAGTAGCCAGAGTCTACAGAGTATACCTTAGTGGAAGACTCTCCACTGTGCAGTTGCCACACAAGAGATCACAATAGGTTACCAGCCAACCCAGTATCAAGAACCCGTGCTATGATGATGATTGCGTTAACCGGAAAGTGGCGATAGAGTGTGCATATTTGCAAATGCCGCAATGCAAAACTAGGGCAGGACATGAAGAGTATCGGACCAGAATAAGGGAAGAGAAGAAAATCTTGGGTGGAAGCAGAAAACATAGGTTCACAGTTTCCCAGCTCAAGGAAATCGAAGAGTCTCGTGATCGAAACAACAGCCTGCTATTTAACGAGAAAGTTAAGCAACAGGCTTTTCAAAATAGCAATTGAAAAGTAGTTCTCCCGAAGCACAGTGAATAGTAGATGTATTCTGCATTTCCAGCAACTACAAAACGGGCATAATGTAGTGAGAGTAATAGGACATAGAAGAGGTTAGCCTAGCTATTAATAAGTTAAAGAACCACAAGCCCAAAGGCTTTGATGGGCTACCAGCGTAGGTCTTTAAATATGGAGGTGATGCTTTACACCAAGTGTGGGTGGAAGAGAGTATGCCCAATGTCTGGACTATTAGCTCTATATACCCCATCTAAAAGAAAGGTGACCCTTTAGGGCATAGGGTCCTTGCAGGGCGCAAGGACTACCGAGCCATACCCCTGCTCAAAGTCGCATATAAGTTGGAAGCTGTTCTATAACACACTCATCGGCACATATCTGTGTGGCTTCCGGCCCGGCCGATCGACAAGAGCCCAAATTCTCAAATTCAAGTCGAGACTCACCACCTAAACATCGACTTTAAAGCCGTGTATTTAAGCATTCATCGTCATCAGGAGCTCTACATGGCGTGTTCGGGATCGCAGAGGATGAAAGGCTGCATTGACTCAGTCGTCCCTGGTCGGAAGCCGGTTAAGCAAAGTAGTGTAAGAGAGCGTGTTTTGTTGACACAGACTAAAAGCAAACAAAAAATTGATTGGATTCGATTGAGTTTTGTACTTGCACTTGTGGTTTGAGCATGACGAATTTAAAGTAACATTTTCGCCATGTTTTGCTGAGACAAGGTAAAAATTACGTAAAATTTACATCAGAACTGATAGTGATTTCTCAGATGAAGAAGCCTCTGAGTTTGACGACGGTTAAGCCAAAGCATTGCAAGTGAATAAGCATTCAACGGATCGGGAGCTTGGCCGTTTGAAAAGTAGATACTGGCTTAGTTAGGCAGTCGAATGACCTCATCAAAGAGTAACTTGACAAGTATCTTGTAGGGAAAGATAGAACGTTTTATGAACGCAGTATTATGCAGTTGCCCGAGAGATTGCAAAAAGTAATTGAGCAAATCGTCCAATTCCCCATTAGCGATGTTCACATTGTACGACAAATCACACGACCGGGTCGTTTGACTTCGTTGGATAGACCAAAATGTACTAGTTCGTACAGTGTGAACGCTCTTCCGACGTTCGTTCCGATCGGTCGTATGGAAGTTCAACTTTTTCAACTCTTTGGTCGGACGACATTTTGTTGTGTCTAAACACTTGTCGTGCGACTTCAGAGCATTTTTCAATTTCGTTTATGATTTCAACGAGTGGGCATCTTCTCGGAAGAAAGGAAATTATGTCCATTACAGGTGAAAAGATTTTTTTTCTCTATTTCTCTTCATTTTCTAATGAAGTCTGTCGACCATGTAGTACAATGTGAACGCAAGGCAGTTTTTGGTAGCACGACCCGATCGAACGATTTGTCGTAAAATATTTAATGTTCATTACGTATGTACGAGTATATTCAAAAACCAGGTGCGCATTTCTGGACATGGAGGGTGCTTTTGATAATACTGGATATGATTCCATATCAAAGACGTTGCTCCGAAGAAAGATCGATCAATCGACCATAAACTGGATCAAAACGATGCTAGAAAGCAACAAGGAGAGCTTCTCCATAAATCCAAACAAAAGTGGCCTTGGTCCCCCTTTATGCCTAGGTTTAGTCTCACTAAACGACAAAATGGTTGAGACGAGGTCAAATTTCTGATGAAACGCTAAAGGCACGATATCAGAAACCTCGTAGGGTACCTTACAGGACATCAAGGTTTATGGTATCACCGCAATAAAATAGAACTAGGCGACTCTTTGCGGTGCCGACTTCGTTTTAAAGAAGGCGAGGCAGCTGAACATTTTTTATGTGACTGTCCTCAATGGAATCAGATGAAATACTTTCGTCAGGGTAAAACTCAACACCACTGAACTAAGGAATTCCCCTGCTGGTAAAGCTTCTAACTTTATTCGGAATGTAGACAACCTACTAGCCTAACAACAAGATCTTTTAGGTCGAAAAGTCGAAGTGCCTTATCTCGCAACTAACAAGGCAGCTGTGGTCAATTAGCGTGTTGAAGTAAATCAGAGAGGTGGTTGCAATTTTAAATCAGTTACCAGAGTTTTTTAAGCGCCATATGACTGCAGATAGAATTCGATTCCACAGGCAATATCTCAGAAAATATTTTCATCTCATCTGCTAATCTCAATTAAGACCTGCACATCTGGCTGATATTGCATTAAACCGACATTACCTAATGGAGAAGCAAACCCGCTTAGAATGTCTTTTTTGTTTATAATTCAAAAAGTCGTCAAATTTAATTGCTTTCATTCCTAATTCAATCTCTCAGTAAAAACCTCAAAATGCAACAGAGTCACCGTAAAAGAAATGTCAGCCGAAACAATCTCTGAAAGAAGAAAATACGTAAAACAAAATCCCAAAGGAATAACGACAAAAACGGCTCCAAAAAGTCGTCATCATCTCATAATATGGGCCCACTACACAGACATTAGACAGAGCGGAAATAGCTTCAACTTCATCCGCGCGACTCCTCATCATCGAATGTCCGCGTGTGTCCAATTGAAATGACGAAACCTGGAAAGAAGTCAAGATCATTTCGCTGGTCAAGGTTGGATGAGGTAAATCTTCAAGTCTTAATGACTTTGCCTCACCTTTCGGTTTCCAACCGATCGCGATCCGAGGAGCAGATAATGTAAAGGAATTTGAAAATCTTTATACGAAGGTACAATATATGAACCTTTCAGACCTATGCAAACTATGGACACATAGCGAGTAGATAGAAAATGACCGAAAAGGCACCCAAAAGAAAATGAATAAAGCAAACACATAGACAAATAATGATGAGGACGTGCAAGTGACCGTAGTCATGGATGTGGAAGAAGTACGAGAACAATGCGCACCGTGTGCTGCTGGTAGTGACCATGAGTCGCCACCACTTTGGGTAAAACCAGTAGCTGCGGATCACTACACGGTCCGTTGGAAATCGACTCTTTCACTCATGTTGACTAGCCAGTGCTAGAGAAGGCTCTTCTTTTCTTGTGGCTTTCTGTGGTTCCATTATTCACCGAGTCGTGGGCAGATTAATGTGAAGAGGTTCGAATTTTTTGTTTGTCCTGTTTACGGACCTACTCGATTAAATATTTGATCAAGTGGATCTAATCCGTTGTCATTGGGAATGAAAATAACAGAAGAAGGGGGTATATGTCTCAATGTACATATGTGTATGTTGATCCTCGGGGGTAGAAGTAACATACAGTTTCGGTGACAGGACTGTGTAAAGAATTTGGGCTTTGATCTATCTTTCCCAAAACCGATTAACTGCTAGCTATGGTTAAGATGTAAATGCATTGTTACCTATAGTACGTTCGTTCGACGAGCTATGTAAATCTTTTCCAAAAAGTCATTCATGTAAGTAAGCAGCTAATCAACAATACAACAACATCGCTGCCAAACAAGTAAAGAAAGCCGCTAAAATAGATAAAAAACAATTCCTGGAAAAATAAGCAATGGCGGCAGAAATAGCTGCAGGACAAAATAACGTGAGAGAGTTACACCAGATTATAAAAAGTCTCGCAAATCGCAAGTGTAACAGGAATCAACCAGTCAAAGACCGCAACGGCGTGCTACTAGCGAACATAGATGCCCAAACTCAAAGATCGAGGGAACATTTCGAAGAAATTAGCAATACCGTAGATGACAACAACGGATTAGAATCAGAACTTCTATACCCTCACATCAGAAAGACATGGGAAGAAGAAAGACTACCCTCATCTTGGAAGAAAGGCATAATCGTCAACTTACCAAAGAATGGCGATCTGAAAGAATGCAGCAACTGCAGAGCATTAACTCCATATACAAGATACTTGCAACAATCATTCAAGGGAGACTTCAAAACAAAATCGAAGGAAATCTAGGAGATGAGCAGGCTGGCCTCCGCCCACATAGAAGCAGCGTAGACCAAGCCAACACTCTGCGGATAATAGTCCAGCCGTCTATAGAATGGCGTTCACCTCTATACCTGCTGTGCATCGATTTCCAGAAGGCCTTTGACACCATCAAAAGCGTTTCAATATGGAGAGCACTAAGTAAGAAAGGCGTACCCCAATAAATAATTAACATCATCAGAGCAATGTACGAAGATTCGGGCCGTGCGGTACTACATAATGGAATCATCAGCGACTCTTTCACTACAAATACAGGAGTAAAGCAAGGATGCCCACTCCCGCCTCGACTGTTCACAATTGTCCTGGATGAAATTATAAGAGAAGTCTGCGCGCAGAGACATAGAATAACTTGGAGCCTCACATGACAACTCGAGGACTTAGACTATGCGGACGATATTTGCTCAGTGACATCCAAGCTAAATTAGAACACCTCGCAAGATTACCACGATGCGCGGGATTGGAGATAAATATCCAGCAGACTAGGGGCATTGGAATCAACACCTGCAACAAAGGAGACATTATCATCGAAGGAAACCCCGTCGAATATCTAGATATCTTTTTCTATCTATATAGTAGAATAACAACAGACGGCGGCGTAGATGCAGACGTTGATAACTGAGCCTATATGACCTATATAGAGGAGTTCCCAGATTTCCAGAAACACGAAGCTCAGAATATTCAACTCATGTGTTAAGTCAGCGAAACCTGGTTGATTTCCAACAACATCATATAGAATCTTCAGGTATTCATCAACAAATGTCTCCATACCATATGTAGAATATTCTGGCCAAACATCATTAGGAACGTGGATCTGTTGGAAATGACAAGAGAGGAAGCAATCGCGGTACAGATTAAGAGACGTAAATGGAAATGGATCTGACATAACCGACAACATTGCCAGAATGGCGGTAGAGTAGAACCCTCAAGGAACTAGGAAGACTCAAACATTTTATCAGAAGACGCCTTCAGTTCCATCTATCAATACAAATGGAAGATTCCCTGAAAAAAGAAATCTAAATGGTGGCAGCGACCCCCACTCAGAATTCTTCAAAACGTTGCTTTGCTGTATCCAAGTCATTTGCAATCATTGCAAATGTTATAACAAAAATCCATAGGGATGACTACCACCCTGCGAAGCATGTTAAACTGAGTTTGTGTGTAGTACGAAGAAAATCCTGGGACACTACATTCTAAAATGGTAATGAAATTATTGTGTGCACTTACAAAAAAAGAGAAAGGTCGGAGACAGGCATTTAAAAAAAAACAATTGACGGCATTTCCAACCAGAACAAACATTGAAGGTATAAAATAAATATATTGATCCAACGAATAAGAATAATGTGCATGCATCAAAGCATACAAAACTTGGGGACTGTGCTCAATATGTCATGGCAAGCATGTCTAGATTACGTAGTACATGGTGTACTTTTTTCCACCATTTTCCAGAGCAAAGTTTTATTTACTCAGACTTAGTGTCTCCTTTCTTTTAAACTCAGGAATTAGATGTTAGAACATTCTGTAGACAGCAGCTAAGTACAACCTCCATGTATCTTTAAGAGATTTCTGCAGCTACCTTATCCTTATCCCTACTCTGAAGGTAGAGGATTTCGCTGTGGTCTCATTCAATACATTTAACTTCTGCATGTGGAACGGTCAAATCTTTTTATACAAGCTGCATATATCTCTTCAATTAGCAGAGTTTTTATAGTCCTAGTACACTGCAATTTAAATGTGTTACCACTGGAAAAGCAGTTCAGGCGGATAATGTAACAAGAAGCGAGGCACTAACTTTCATGTGGATGCCGGCAAATAGCAAATAGTGACGAAGTTCCATTCTTCGAGACGAGTCGACAGTTAAACCGTTCGGTTCAGTAACCTTGGGACATTACTACCCCAAATTCCTTTTGGTCGGGTAAATGGATTTTTCAATTTTCATCATACCAATGGGTCATTCAGCTTGACAATTAATTTTGGGTTATTCTCGACGAACAAGAGTTTTGAGGAGTTATTTTTCTATATCCTCTCAACCGACTGTAACTCTTCTACTACAGGCATTTTGTACACCATTGTGCGCTTGCAGACTTACTACATAGAACTATGCCAAGCCTTAATGTCCCTGCCAAACATTCCAAATTATGCTAATTGGCGACATAAAACGCTCGCTGGCTCCCCTATTAAATCTGATAACATCTCATCAGAATCCAATCAAAGATTTCCTTTTGTCAAACTCTATTTCTTCGGGCTTATTAGGAGATTTAGTAATAAGGCCTTTGAATGAAGGAGCATATTTGACTGCAATCTCTACAAGCGGACGAAATATTATCCTACAATAACAGTCGGTCTACGTTTAAATCCTTGCTTCGAAGCTAGTTCAAGAGTGCAAGAATTCTTCAAACATAAACGAAGAGTGAATTCACTAAGTCTTGTTTGGGTCCTGGATCACAATGGATTCATAACAAATAGCATCGTCGATGATGATTAAGGCCTAAGGAAAAGTCTTCTTTAGTCACAATCTGTATTAAGGCTTCCTTAGTTTAGGACTCTCATTGTTGAGCCTCATGGGAGTATGACCGCAGATAGCATGACTCTTCAGAACTCCCGCAAACAAGCGTGCTAAGCTCAAAATTTCCTACGATGCTTACTGTGAGAATAATGGCAACACAGCCGATAACTTCTTATGAGGGTCTCGAATACGCCTTCATTTGGATGCAGCTGCTGGACTATAATGTGATGGATACTGATACGGTAGAGACTTTATCAAACAGTTACTATCCATCTTTCTAAAAATGACAATGACTTGGACTTAGTTCACCCGAAGATCTTCGATGTTGAACTTGAAAGGATCCTGGTAAAGATGTTTATTTCTCGGGAAGGTAGTGTTATACAATATTTCTCTATTCAAGATCCGTAAGTCTGCTTGATAACTGTTCAGAGATGCACATAAATAGGCAAACAAAAACAGTAGCCTATCTACAGCATCCTTGTTACAATCAGGATATTGAAACAACGGAACTAACTGCAAATGGTAGTCTTCGATTAGAGAACTGAAATTTGAACGCGAGAATAAAACAAATAGATCCTAGAGCTTTCCGCTGCCTCAGTCAGCCGATCGTCTTCCTTTCTTGGTAGGCCAATTCTATTCTAAAGCTGGACACGAAATAGAGATGACCCGCGAACACCTAGTTACATAATCAGGATTGTGATCAGGATGGACAGTGGTTGAAAGGACCAGCTTTACTTTTAAGCTGACAATAATGGATGCTGTCCAAAAGCAGATCTTAGCTTGTTTGGGCACTAATTCTGATTCCAATTCGCATTGGAATACACTGCTTTGTTGTTCTTAAGTACTTCTGCAAAGTAAATGATCTCGTCCTTGCTTGCAACAGAGATATAACTACAGGCAATGTTTACATCTCGCCGACGAATTCCCAATTGGAGATCCAAGTGATATATTTGTCGAAGACAGCCGAAGCAACCCCTTGCTTTAACTAGAATTTGACTAGATATGTGATCACATGTTTTAATTTCGTGGATGGGCCGCTGTCACATATCTTCTATTATTCTTCTGCTTCGACTGCCTACGTTTGTCACATCTGACAGCTCTGTGTTATGTCTCTTTCCTGCTTGGGTTGCTTTAAAATGAGCCTTTGCAACTTTCTGTTTTCCGACCAGTCTTCAGGTATTCTCATAAAGCCAAGAAGTTCAATGGAATCTGCTTATTAAACTATGATCCATCAATTCGAAAACAGGTCTTTTACTGACAACATTGTGAAATGTAGATACTTCTCCTCCAGATGTACTATACTTGTATTCCCAAAAATAATGCATTTATTCAAAAGCAATTAGAGCACTTTCAGTGATCCTGGATTTAGAGAGTTCAACAACCCAACATTATTGAATGACAAATTGCACTTTCGATGCAATGTCACTGAACTGCAAAATTGAATTGCAACCCGCATAACCACCGATCACTAAAAAAAAAGAAAAAAAAAAGAACAAAACACTCGCAGCAACAACGAGAAAACTGAAAGGAAAAGTTCAAGGATGTATTCAAATTGAACACATCGTCTTTATCATTATATGTGATACCCACTACTACAATAATTCCAGTATCATGATGTACTCTCGCATATGCTTATGGTTGCCCTGAGCGGCGTCGCATTACCAAGTCATGATTGGAATAAATAAATCGTAAGTTTTTTAAATCCATTCGCAGCACCTCACTACCTTCTGAACTGACGGATTCTTAGATAATTAATTCAAATTCACGCTCCACTCGCAGTTCGTCCATCTGTCGTTTGTCGTGTCCGTTTCTTCGCCATTGTCCGCCGACCGCCAATCCCGCACTCCGTTTTATTCATTCGTTTGCGTGCATTTTCTAAAGAAATTGCTGTGAGGATCCCTTGTGCATATGAATTTTTTATCTGCACGTCTAAAGTAACTCCAGCCAGCTACGGCGTAGATTTATAGATACACGTACGCTTCGTGGATCGCCTGATCGGAGGTTCGTTCTCTGTCTCCGCTTTAGATCTGATGTGAACGGGTAACATTAACGTTTAACGTGCTCAGGTAAGAAGGTAGTTCTAATGCGATGCAAAGTGTTAAGTCGCCGGATATCCGTTTTGAGAACCAGAAACGTCGTCGTTTTCGCGAAAAGAAGGGAAGAAAACATAACGACAAACGTGCAAATCATCATGTAGCAGAGAGTTAGATTGCTAGCCATTGGCATTGTTTCGCCTTAAAGACATGATTATTTGTTTTTGTCTTTTTGACTTTATAATTTTGTAGCTCCTTGACGTATAAATGGCGTGAGATGCAATGTTTTATTCATTTCTCGAACGACAATCGATCAAGAATATAGTAGAGATGGATAGAGCTTAATCAAATTTGAATCAAATTTTTAGCACTTCCAAACTTGACTTGAAAGTCTAGCTTGTAGTTCTACACACTAAGTTGTAAGTGGAGATACACACCACTCATAAGCATGGGAAAATGTACATACTCGTATTTTGGAGAATTAGTCTATAAAATTTTAATTTCATAAAAAAAACAGATCAGACCGTTTAAAAATCTACTCAGCTCACGACGATAAACGATTTTATCAATCGTTGCCATGTTGATAAAATCGCCAAATATTAGCTAGTGATAACAGATATCAGTGATAACAGTCACCAACTGACTCGACTACCACAATGTCTAACTGCCTATGTCAATAGTCAAATATTTGCTCCCACCAAAATAACAAACTAAAAGTGCTCTTCAAGATACAAAACATAGCAACAGAAATCAAATTCAATAAAATTGCAGATACATACACTCGTATCTCGTACTTCGCGCACATACTGTGTCGGACATAAAGCTACAGCTGGAATTATGTACTCAACTTAACTCGCACATTAACCACCAAAAGATACGTTAAATCAATGGCCTACAGGAAAGGGAGCTTATTACGAGTCTTTGCCCGCTTAACAAATGCACGACCACTTACCGCGCCGAATTACAATAACGCATTTCTACCTATTAACAGCTTACGGGCTACTTGACAAAAATAACGATTCTGACGGTAATACTATCTACCATCATCACTACCAGTATTATGGTGTTTTCCTAGTCACACTTTATGGACAGCTGGTCGTGTTGTGTATGCCCACAAACTGTCAACAATGTTATCTAACTTCCTTCTCAGTCGCCGTGATCGTTGGTGGAACTGACGGCGGCAATCACTATGCTAGTCCCAAAGTCTCCCCGTAAGCTCTATGTGGACGTACACTTTGATTAACCAACTGCTGCTGCCTCATCATGACCATATACCGCAACATTACATATCGTAGGCCCACAAGACCTGATTGTTAAGTGAAAGAAAAACGAACTACGAATACTTACTGAAACATCTCTTGAGCGTTGTCGAGTTACGCCAACAGTTTTCCGGTGAAAAGTCATTAAAAAGATCATCGACAATTGGACGAAGTTCGGTATCATGATTTCGAGTGTGGATATTGATATTTGCTTTTTCTCAGGAACGCGTGGGACAGGTTCAAATTATGAGAGCTTGAAGTAGTGTCGGTAAATAATGAGATCTGCTATGGAAACCTCTTAACTGGTGATTGTTGCAAGTTGATCGGTGTAGGTAGTTGTAGGTTAGTGAACAAATCTATTGTTGCACAGAAATGTATCTTCCATTAGATGGAGTAACTATCGAGGTTCGCAACGTCAAAAACTGCATTTTGTCGGTTTTCGATGTTCACTGGGAGTAAGTGACCCAGTTCCACTGTAAAAGTGAACGATTTATGACGGCATTGGTTTTGAATGTTCTAGAATTATGACTGTAAAAAAAAAGTTCATCCCCAAATGCACATAAGTCTGGTAAAAAGTCAGCAATGCGGGTATGAAGGGTGTAGTGTGTATATGCCGATGTTTTTTAACTTCAACTAAGTATACTGGATACGAAATATATTTAGGCGGGACAATCAGGATCCGCATTCTATCCATTCATGATAGGCTAGTTTGCCTGCCTTTTTTGGACTGATGATGCACACTACCTAAGTATTAAAACGTGACTCCGAAATCTAAAGGATCTTATGCAACTCATTTGTTGTGTCAAACTATTGTCATCTAGGGGAAGCAGCCGTTTCATTGTTAACCGACCAAGTAGGGTTCTTCTTTTACCCTATCGGTCTCTCTAGACCTCATTTCTGTTTTTAAAAAAACCCTAAAATGCTGCTTAAAGGTCGCTTTAGAGTATGCTCTCAGAATGCATGGTAACCGCTTATTATAAGGCAAAATAGATTATGAACTGAGCGTGAGTATCGAGGAGGAGAAAACAGCAACACTAGAGCGTACGGTCAGAAGTAACTGAACCTTTAAAGGAGATTGAATTCGTGCAACTTAATAAATAGAGTCATCAAGGGTCAGTATGACTCAATCATTATGTACGCTTAGACTCAGGACTCGAGAGGGTGGTGAAAGCCATGTTCTAATGAGTTACTAGCAGAGGCCCTAGATTGTTTTAAAGAAGAGACAACCACCATCCATAAATTTCGGTGAGATAGCCCAAACTGTGCTGTAGAAATAGGATAGGCACTGAATGGTGTATACCTAGCGATATCCAGTGTTGTAACTATCTTCTACACACCAATTGTGCTTATTTTACCTCCTCCGAAATCGACTTGCTAAATTTATAAGCGCGAGAGAAAAACAGTAACACTTTAAACAGGAGAGCAGATGAATTGCCCAGATAGAGTCAACGGTGGAGTAAAATTCCAGAACAATTGAAACCTTATCTGGGCTTCGTTAGCGGAGGCCCGAGACTGCTGCAAAGCAGAAATTATCGTCATTTTAGAAATGCGATGGGATGGGCCGGACAGAAAGAGGATGCTAGCGCTACGGCGATTGCTATCGACGGCAAAAAAAGCGACTATTTGGATGCGGATTTATTGTTGCATGCAGACTTAAGAAAAAAACCTTAAGCATGTAGCAATCAGCATCAAATCTCATTTTCCAACATTAGTCTACTATGCGAATATGCCCCACAGAGGAGGAAGATCACGTAACCAAAGACAGCTTCTACGAGCTCTTAAACTGGACATACAGCAATGTGCTAGCTATGATATTTAATTTACTCTCCGCGATTTTAGTGCAAAACTAGGAAATGAGGGCATCTTTGGAGAACTGTCAGAAGATATAGCCAGCACGATACTACCTCTGATAACGGATTTACACTACTCGACTTAGTGACGGAGCGAAACATTGCCGTAGTTAGCTCACGGTTTTCACATCTCGATATTCACAAGGGGACTTAGAGAACTCCTGATTTATCACTTCTCCAGTATTATGGGTGTCCGGGGGAGCCAGTGTTGACTCGGACCATTTCCTTGTTGTAGCCAATGTACTGTTGCGGATAGTTCGAACAGCGCCAAGACAGTATTAGCTGAGAAATTTCGATATCAGATGGCTACAATCGCAAGAGATCCCCAAGCCCTTTTCCTATCGAGTGTCTCTTAATCTCTTAAGAGATCCAATGCCGCCAGCATCAAGCATCGAAGACCATTAGAAATACTGCCAAATCGCCATCAGAGATGCCGCTTCTGATGTGCTGGGTTTCACTCGTCCACCACAACGAAACCCCTGGTTCGATGACGAATGCCGGCAAGCACATGTAGCTTAGCAAGATGCATATAAAGCGGCGCTGCTTAGAAAGACCAGCGCTGCTCATGAGCTCTATGAGCGGAAGAGGAGAGACGAACCCCGGCTTCTCAGGAGAAAGAAGAAAGAGCATGAGAAGCGCACGATCGAGGAAATTGAGTGATGCTTCAGGAATGAGGTTCGGAAATTTTACCAAAAGGTAGAAATAACATGCCACGGAAACAAACCCCGAACCGAAGCCTGTAGAGATGAACAAGGGAACATCGTAGTAAAAGCAATCGATGCTGACGATTTGGAAAGACCATTTCTGCTGTATAACGGCGGTGATGGACCAAATACCGCTGCCAGGCAGAATCAACCGAATCAACCTGGGCGATGATGACCAACAATTCCGTCTACCCGACCTGGATGAAGTGAACATAGCTATATCGAAGCTTAAACCCAACAAAGCTGCTGGAGCGGAAGGCCTGACTGCCGAGCTCTTCAAAGCGGCAGGCGATGACTTGGTAAGGAGCATACACCAACTCATCTGCAAAATATGGTCGGACGAAAGTATGCCCGATGAATGGAACCTCAGCATTGTTTGTCCGATTCTCGAGAAAGGAGACCCTCTGAACTGCGCCAACTACAGAGGCATCAGTCTCCTTAACATCGCATATAAGATCTTATCCGCCGTATTGTGTGAACGCCTGAAGCCGTTCGTCAACAACCTGATAGGTCCATATCAGTGTGGCTTCAGGCCACACGTTATAAGGCCGCGTATGACAGCATCTATGGGGACAAACTATATAGAGCAATGTCTAGTTTCGGCATCCCTATTAAACTCGTCCGTCTGTGCAGGTTGACGATCGAGAATGCATGCTGCTCCATTAGCGCCGATAAACATCTCACCAAGACCTCTGATGTCTTAGTAAAGGCGATGCGTTGTCATGCGATTCTTGAAATAAACATCGTATTTGAAATAACAGTGCAAAACTCGCTCGCAAACACAAGAGGCACAATCTTTTAGAAGTCCGTCCAATTACTGGCATACGCTGATGATAGTAGCATAATCGAAAGAAAGCAACGTGATGTCGGTGTCGCTTTCGCGAGTATTGAGATGAAAGCGACGACAATGGGCTTAGCAGTCAGTGAGAGCAAGCCAAGTATATGCTGTCAAGCGAAAAGGACATCCAACACCGATGTCTCGCACAGAACGTTACCATTGGCAAAAATATAACTTTGAGGTATTTAAGGACTTTGTAAACCTAGGCGCTGAGAAAAATAACTCTTGCCAATCGCTGCTTTTTGAGCTAAGAAGCCATTTGATTAGCAAACTCCTCTCAATAATGGATGAAGGTGTCCTTGGCTGCTTTTAGAGTTTAATTCTTCGAGTGGTTTTCAGTCCCGTCTACGTAGACGGTGAATGGAAGAGGAGATACAATAACGAACTGTATGGACTATACGGATGCATAAAATTAGCCAAAAGAGGGAAGATCCAATTACTCAGATGCCTGTGTCATGTAGAGCAGATGGACACCAACGCTCCGATCCAAAAGTCTCCGAATCCGTCCCCGATTCCAAGTCGAAAGGGACTTCAGCCAACTTAGCGCGCAAAACTAGAGGCAGCTAGCGAAGGTTCAAGCTAACTGAAGACGCTTGCTGACTGCGGTCCGGGATAACCCAAAACTGTAGCACCATCTTAAGTAAAGTGAGTAAAATTGAACCCTACCAAAGTGGTTTTAAATATTTCCACTTCGATATATCGCAAAGAAAATGGTGTTCAGATAAACACTTACAACATCTTTATTGATTTAAGGCCACCTAAGACAGCATGTGCTCGTATCTCTATACGAGGGGGTATACATAGCAGAAGCTATCTTGGCCAGGCAAAATTGACCAGTAAAGATTAAGATCAATTTTATCGACATCCTTGGAGTCAGAAAAAGTTTGAGATAAAACGAACTATAATCTTTTTAAAGTTTGTACAACTATTGTACTTATACACACTTAGGATATTGATGCCATATGAGTAAATCACCGGATTGTCACTGATGCGACATTGCAACCTTTGACAGTATGTATTGCATAACTTACACAGAATAGTGCACCATAGATGAATCGCTAGCTTTGCGGAGAATGAGTTTTGGGACAGCAGTTGCTCACAGTAGTTGCTCACTAGACGGCGTACTGTCTCTACTGCTATGGTGTACGTCGGTCGACTCACTGCTTAACATATGCAGATAATGAAACGAACTTTCTTTCACATCATGCTTATCGACTAGAGAAATAGTCAGTCAATTTTCAAAATTGCGGTTGCTCTCTTTAAAAGTAAGAGGTAGCTGACTGGTCAGATACATCAACGAAGGCCCTATCGACTTTCTGGTAGTGTACAGATGCTCTCAGCATGATATAAGGCCTTTTATATGGTAGAGTATAGATAGATGCAATTATATTCCTTGAGTCAGTTGTCTGGTGAAACAACCTTTCACGCAAACACATCACTGCTGACCTTACTAGACTTTGGAGATCGGTTTGTATCTAAAGGGCTAAATATGGAAAATTAGTAGAATTGAGAAGATTTTGCATCTGAAGTTCATTCCCATGAACTTTCTAGACAAGGTTCAATAAAGAGTTTCTCGGAAGCCGAACATGAGTTTGATATGATCTTTGGTTAAGGCTTCAAGTTACAGCTTGGTTTCATACAAGTTAAATTGTATATGGCATACCTCTGCAGGTTCCAACGCCACTAAAAAGTCAGCGTCTTCTTGCTGTTCTACACAATATGACATACTGTTGATTAGTTATCGCGCACTACGCTTTTGATAAGCACCTAAGCTTGGTAGGCAAAATGACATAACATCCGACGATACTCGCTTAGGAGTCATATCACGGGATGCCCATACATCCGTGGGGGTTAGGAAACGCCTGATTATCACTCTCTGCATTCCTTTGATTCTAATTCGGAACCCATGTTGAGGACACAGGTTCCACACTTGGTAGGAGTTGAGGCCGACCTAAAACCTCGTATCACGGAACCTAGTATTTATTGCAACTCTACATTAACTGTAGGAACCGTGACGCTTACACGTCTGCCCCAGACCAAAGTCTGGTGACCCAAAACTGCCACAGTACAATGTTTTAAGTCCTGGTGTGAACTACCGGTGGTCATGCAACTTAAAAGGACCTATGGCCGATTTTTAGACTTCGTTATTGATAGATGAAGCTTTGATAATTGAGGAAACACCCTCAAAAAGTACAAAGCAGAAGCTTCTTATGTATGCAACTAAATATATTTTCATTACCGTATGTATAGCTTATTTGGTATTCAAGTTTTTGTAGGTAGTGTTTCAGTTCGTTATGACCATCTTCTGAAACAAATCTCTCTACGGAATAGTAGAAGCCTAAAAGATGCACTTTTCTGTAAGCCCAGACAATCGTGCTGCCATTCCTTAATCATATACCGTAGTCGCATACACTTTCAGGTAACCTTTCAGTTTATGAATTCTGCAGATACTAGTCTCCTCTTTCTTAAAATTTAGCTGCAAAACATTTCAAAATTCCAAAACGATCTCCTCCTGAGAAACAAAAATATCTTCAACCTGAGTACAGAGTTTAGGTGCAAAGTGACACGTTTCATTTGCTTTGCTTAGTAAAAGTGCACTCAATCCCACATGTGTTAGGATTCCAACTCCCACTCGAATAGACCCACTGCTGCATATATTTTTGTATTTCTTGCAATTTTTTCTCTCTAATAACGCCTTTAGCCTACACAAATTATGGAACGCCCTCCACAGCAATCATTACCAGTACCAGCATTTTAAATCGCATTTTATCTGTCACCAAAACTGCTTGCAACAACAACTATCACTATACTATACTCGTAGATACCTGATTGAAAGGTGATTGCCACCAACACAAAATTGTATCTCTCATTTCATTATAGCGTACTGAATGAAAATTCAAAAACACACTGCCAAAGAGATGTTTGGATTTGAAATGCAGCAACATCATCGTCGGCAAGATTCAACACAGCATCCATAGAGCAGTCAATAAACCTGGTGAACGTGGGAATCACTGAATTCAATTGCGAATATCTCTGTGTGTTGGAGATTTCCAGGTGACAATCCTACATATGAGTACTGCATCAGCCACTTTAACTGTGTGGCACACAGCTTCGACCAAAAGCGAGGGCGTTTCAGCATACCTAATAGTTAACTCAAACCATAACCCACCACACGTTCATACTTGTGTTACCAATTGAACTCTTGTGAAGAGGTGTTTGACGTTTTTTTTTTTTTTTAGAAAGCTCTTCGTCAGAGATTATGATTTGTTTGCCTCTTTTGCTGTGTCCAAAGATACAGATAGACACTGTTGAAATGTATCACACCCAAAAGTGTGGGCATATAATTCGAAGCAATTTGGAGGAATTGAATCGTACTGAATCCAATTGAATCGTGTTGAATGTAATTGAATTAATATAAATCACTTGTATCCAACTAACAACCACAGTTATACCCGTATGTAGATATCAGAGATTTGTCGAAACTTTCGCATCCGGGAGTGTAGGGACACCATTTAAATCAAATTTAAAACAATCGAATCATATTGAATAAAGTTGAATGAAGTTAAATAAAACACAATCCCCCAAATTAAAAACAAAAAACAAAAGAAATTCAAAACGAGATTAGATTTGTTTTACGGTAAGCGGAAATTCATTCATAAAAATGGTTCATTATGGTATCGCTCAACAATAAGGCGAACGGCCAGAGTGATAAGATGATACGATTCGATTGAGATAATCAGAGAACTAAGAGAAAACAAAGAAAAGGCAAGGGAAAAGAAAAAGACAAAAGCAAAGATGAAAGGAAACATAAGAAATACGTGTATAAGCAGTGGAATGCGTGTAGAAATCAAATCGCAATCAGGCAAAGTTCACGTGGGCCAATCGGGCGAATACGTAACACAATTGTTGTTGCTTTTATTTGCCCTTTCTGCTTTTTATGTATTTTATACTTACTCGTATTTTACTTATTTTCCATTGTCCGCCTCAATAATTGTTGTGGAAGGAAGGAGGGAAACTCTAACAGGAAATTGATACAGTGCATTGTGTTGGGGCAAATTGGAGCAAAGTTCTTAAGAATTATTTCTATATGAAGTGTTTACGACTACAAGTATATCGCGCATAAAATAAATTATCAAGATAATTGGGGTGTTTTTTTTAGAAATCATATCTTACTACGTGTTTATCAATGCGAAACAAAAATAAAAAATACAGAATCATTTCGCACTGTTACGAGGGCGGGTCAATAAGTTCGTGACTTTTGGATTAAAACACAGATTTTTTGATAAAAAAATAATTTTATTTTTCAACGTAGTCTCCCTTGAGCTCTATACACTTTGTCCAACGCTTCTCCAATTTTTTTATCCCTTCCAAAAAAAATGATTTGTCGAGGTCCTCAAAATAGGCCTTTGTTTGCGAGATGACTTCATCATTGGAGTCAAATCTTTTTCCACCAAGCCATTTCTTCAGGTTTGGGAACAAGAAGTAGTCGCTCGGAGCCAAATCTGGAGAATAGGGTGGATGAGGGAGCAATTCATAGCCCAATTCATGGATTTTTGCCATGGCAACTGCACATGTGTGCACCCTTGCATTGTCTTGGTGGAAAAGAACTTTTTTCTTGGCCAAATGAGGTCGTTTTTTTTTTCAAATCGTCATTGAATCGGTCCAATAAGTTGGCATAATATTCCCCATTGATTGTTCTTCCCTTTTGAAGGTAGTCAATGTGGATTATCCCGCGTGCATCCCAAAAAACAGTCGCCATAACTTTATTGGCTGACAAACCCACCTTGGCCTTCTTTGGCGCCGATTCACCCTTGGAAACCCACTGTTTTGAATGTTGTTTGTTCTCTGGTGTGTTGTGATGGATCCATGTTTCGTCCACGGTTACAAAACGGCGCAAAAACTCCACCATATTGCGATTAAACAACGCCAAACCTTCCTGTGAATTTGTTACACGATTGCGTTTGTGGTCGACTGTGAGCAAACGCGGCACCCATCTTGCGGAAAGCTTTCTCATGCCCAAGTGATCATTCAAAATTGAAACCACTGAGCCATGCGAGATCCCTACGGCTTCCACAATCTCTCGCACTTTCAATCTTCGGTCTGCCAACACCATATCGTGAATTTTTTCGATTGTTTCGGGTGTAGAGACCTCAACTGGGCGTCCAGGACGTTCGGCATCTTCAGTGCTTGTACGGCCACAACGAAATTCAGTAAACCACTTTTTTACCATTGAAATCGATGGTGCAGAGTCCCCATAGTATTTATCAAGCTTAGCCTTGGTCTCGGTAATGGTTTTTTTTCGCAAGAAATAATGCTTAATAAGCACACGAAATTCACTTTTTTCCATTTTCTCCTCAAATTAGTGAGTAGTCTGATAAAAATAGCTGTCAAACACAAACTAACTGACGCAGCAAGTTTAAATTTTGACAGGAGTCAACTGACAGATGCCTGTTGACAGGAGCGGTGTTGCTGTTTCAGTAAAGAGGTCAGAAATTCAAAAAGTCACGGACTAATTGACCCGCCCTCGTATTTCTTTTTCTTGTGACGAGACTGTGGTGGGGTTTCAGAGTCTATAAAGGCTAAGAGTCGAATTTAAGATACTACATCAAATTTCAAATGACCTAAGCTTATAATAAAATACTGCCTATCTTCAAGTAAAAAGCGCTCAAAAGTCATTCTTGATGATCTACACAACAGCGACCATTTTCCTATTTTCGCAAAAACATCTTTAAAATCAAATTCTAGTAGTCGATCTATAACCAGCTTAGAGACCGAAAAAGCTAACTGGTTGAAGCTCACAAGCAACGTCGTGCTTTTGTTACCAAGCCAACCATTTTCTTGTGTTAACAAAGAATCTGCGGTATTTCTTATATGTATATGCAAGGCTGCCAACGATTCCATTCCACAAAAGCGGAATCCGGAACTCAGTAGGCTTAGAGCCGACAAAGTCCTAACTTGGAGGAATTTTAGAAAAAATCCTACACAACTTAAACAGCTCGCCTATAAAAAAAAGCAAATGCTACTTTTAGAAGATTTCTAAAAATCAGCAAACTCGAAAGCTTTGCAAATTTCACAGCTGAAATTAAGCCCAATACATCAACGAGCAGAATTTGGCACAATATTAGATCTCTAACGGGTAATACACAGTTAAGAAATATAGTTTCTATCCAAACCCCAAGTGGTCCTGTATGTTCTCCAAATGAAATTTCTAATTTTTTTGCTAACACTTGATCTAACGCTGCACTAGACACCAACTTTTCTTCGACTTTTGTAACAAGAAAATCGAAAACCGAAACCTGCAACAACTCTAGCTGCAAAACATGTACAAAAAGATATTTCTTTGGTGGAACTCGAAAGCTGCTTACTAAAAATGAAAGGTAAAACACCTGGGCGGGATAAGACCTCCCACCCAATAATCAAAAACCTCTCTACTCTGGCAAAAATAAAACTAATCGAACATTACAACAATATATTCCGGAAAGGTATTATACCTCAAAGTTGGAAAACAGCTTGCATTGTCCCAATCCATAAAAGGAAATTGATAAGGTTGGCAGTTACCGTCCGATCTCTTTACTGCCGTGCTTATCTAAAATCTTAGAAAAAATAATACCCAATCATATCCTTTGGTTCACTGAATCCTGAAAAAATTAATTAGCTCAAACCAAGCAGTCTTCAAACCAAAAAGAGGTTGTATAGATGCACTTTTGCACCACGTATCTATTTTAGCACTTGATTTTGAAAAAGCTTTCGACCGTATATATCTTGTGTTAAAAAAAACTTTCCGAATGGGCAGTTGGTCTGAACATCTTTAATTATATTAAATCATTCTTAAGCAAAAGAAAATTTTGCGTGAAAATTGGAAATACTTTCTCAAGAGTACTACCCCTACAAAATGGAATTGCTCAAGGTTCGCCTCTTTCGGTAATTCTCTTCGTTATCGCCTTTGAAGAGTTAAGTGGTATAATATCCAAATATAAAGATTTAGATCACTGTGTATACGCTGATGACGCTTGTACATTTTATGTAAACACAATGACCTTAATCTAACAAAAACAACTTTTTCTAACTTACTAAAAGAAATAACCGAATGGTCTTCTATATCCGGTTCTAAGCTTTCTATTGAAAAATGTAAAATGCTTCACGTTTATCGCAAAAAAAAATTGTCATCATTGTTGCTTATCAGTTAATAGCAAGCAATTGAAAATGTTTCTAATTTAACTATTCTAGGTCTTCTCGTAAACAATAGGTATAATTGGAAAAATCATTATATATCTCTTAAAAAAGCGCTTTCGTCAAGGCTCAATATTATAAAGTATTTGTCCTCAAGAAAAAGTAACGCTAAATTCTTTATGTTATTTAACTAAAATGTTAGTGTAAAGTAAGATAGAATACGCTTTAGTTATCTATGTTTCTTGCCCTAAATCTACAAAAAAAAAACAATATCGAACCCATCTAACACCAAGCAGCAAGAAGAAGCATAGGAACTTTTCCCACAACCCCCATCAAAAACATCTTAGCTGAAGCTGGCCTACCATCCATTGAAGAAAGATATTTCGAAGTGTCACTTAAGTTGATTGCCAAATTATGCTTTCGAACGGACTCAATTATCGACAAAGATGTAGCCCTAGCTCTAAAACACAAACGATAAAAGCGAGTCCCCTCTACTATACATAATACCATAAAAACGGCACAAAAATTGGAAATTCCATTTAAACCATTTGCAAAATACACTCCATCTTCACCACCTTGGTACCTGAATTCGTCTTCCATCATACTAGATCTCCTCGAATTTCGCAAAGACAATACTTGTAATCTGGTATATAAGAAGATGTTTCAAGAAATCTTCTGTGACTTTACTTCAAACGGCTGGAAGTTTATATATACAGATGGCTCGAAAATCGCTGATAGCACTTCATACGCAGTAACAGCACACGATGGATCGATTATCATACAAGGCATCTTTTCAGGTGGAGCGTCAATTTTTTCAGCAGAAGCTCAAGTCGTATATGAAACCGTCAAAAGGTTCTTGCAAAATGTTAACAAATGGACGATCTGCACTGACAGTCTTTCTGTTGTAAGAGCTGTTCTCAACGTAAACAATGATAACACTACAATTGCAAAAAATCGGGACACGCTAATTAAAACTCCCACAAAAATAAAGCTAATTTGGGTTCGAGGACACGTTGGAATTGTAGGGAATGATCTCGCTGACCAAGCTGCAAATCTATGTCATACTTTGCCATCACTTATGTTCCAGTCCTCAAGCAGAAGGGATCTGAATGGACTAGTAATTGATAAAATCAAAGAACAACATACACTAAAGTGAACTCAATATAAGCACCACTATCGAACCATTAACACCAAAAAAATCACTCCCTTCTTCCCTACCAATATTTCTAAAGAGAAACTAATAAGTTTCATTCGCTTACGCTTAGGACACATCCAACTGACTCACGAAAATCTTTAAAAAAAAGGAACACCCCCTATGTGCCCGAAATGCAACACCACTATCACGATATCTCACGTTCTAGGATCATGTTATCTTTCAGCCAGTAACCCTCTTCAACTAATTAATACTCGTAATAATCAGCTAACCGTACTAGAACGAATTCAAGATCCAAATTTCAAAAATATTGATCTCATAAACAAATTACTTCTTCTTCACAAAATTAAAATTTAAACAAACATAAACTTAACTTTATCACACATCGACTAGTTAACATATATAGTATATATTTATGAAGAGCTGAAAGCTTTAGTTGCTAGTACTCTTTAAAATTTTATTAATAATAGATTTAAATTTATTATTAATTCTATAAATGAATAAAAAAATAAATAAATAAACAACAGTTTTATCGAAGTCAATTTGTTGTTGGTCCTTCGATTATCCATTGGCTCCGTACTTAGTAAAAAATACTTGGAACTCCTTGAAGCAAATGGTATTGACAGATTTGACATTGTTGGTATCTCCTGAACAAAGCACAACTGGTTACTTCGTAAATTCTCAAGTGCTTGGTCTTCAGGCAGATTAATTCGGTGTACCTATTAAAGGGGAAGTTGGCAAAGAGTCTTACCTCATCTTAAGTGCAGCGTTATACTCGTACTACGAGTCTGGAGATTTAATATTTTACTCCTTAAGATCACGTAGGTCCTAACAAACAGTCTGAATTCGAATTTCAGCTCAATGCGCCTAGTTGAAAATGCCCATTATCTTATTAGAGGTCTACTTCTTCTTCAAAGATTTTCGTATGTCAAATTTCCTAGCTACGACGGTATCACTGTATAACATATAAAGTTAATCACTATATATTCTCCTTTTTCGACCGCACATCACCAAGGAGACAACGATTGATCGGAATTTTTTCTCGTTTGGAGTCCCGGTAGCCAAAGTCTCCAGCTACCTCAAAATAATATCTCAGATGTCCGGTTAAACCTTTTTTTTTTTTAAGATTTAAACGTATTCATCAAAAACCATCTTCCCATGTTAACTCATTAATCAATAAAGAAGGTCTAAGTAGAAGCTCCATATAAATCCAAGATGTTGACATGTATATTCTTTTTCTAGTCGGAAGGAAGGAGTAGTCGTTCGAACTTCTTATAAGTTCCTTTTGACTGCTCAAGCGAGCAAACGCTTTAGTAAAAAAGTATCTAGAGTACCAGCACCCTCCACGTCAACAGCGCAGCCTGATGCGAGTGTAAGCTGCACATTCACAAAGATGCGCCGAGGATACAGGATACCGTATGACTTATGGCCGGCTTGTTAAAGTGCTCACACAAAAGTGTAGTTCGCCGCATGATCCCAGTAAGCCCACCGTTTTTCCTAGTGAGCGCTTGCTAGTAAGCTAGAGGGTCATGTCATTTGTAGTTGTACTTATATAAAGACCAACCCTCAGTGGAAACAAGCAGACCTGACGTATGTTAAAGGTGGACAAAAGTTATTGTGCTTTGACATTTGTGTTGTCGATAGCTAGCCAACATTGAAGAAGAAATCATCAATTTAGAGCCAGATAATTTGCGAGTAACGACTCAAAATTCCGTAAAACGAGGACGAATTTTCATCAACTCTTAAGGTGGTTATTTGACCGATATCATTTCCACCCAATGTCATCAATTTTACATCTTCAAATAAACTTTCCGTGAAAATAGAGCTCAATTTCGTTCAATTCATACAGAATGGCAGCCAATTCACATAATGACATTACGTTTGCCTCACGCTCCTTTGATAGCGTTTTTGAACTAACTTGGAAGTCGTTAGAGGGTTCAAACCAGCTATAAGCCCACCTAGACTACCGAGGCGGAAGCTTCTATCAGGATAGCTTTTATCTCCGCTTGGCAGACAGGCACACGTTTTCCTGACGAGGAGCGAAATCATGTTGTCGTCTTTCAGAAATATACCAGCGCCGCATTCTAGATTGGTTTTGGCACCATCCATGCAGTCTCGACAACATTCCTTTTTTTTAAGTCAGGCCCCACCAAAATATTTATCTTTACATGGAAGATGGCAAATGGAAGTGCAGCCCAGGATATGAAAATCAAACTAACGAAGATTCATTTATCAATCTAGAACGGAGCCTGACGTGCTAAGGAAAGCCCCATGCAGCCGAGACAGACCTTTTCTGTAATCTGGCAAAAGTAATTTAAGAACTGTGATTAAGATGGCAGGCCTAGCGTAGAATGAACTTAACATCACCTGAAGGAAAAGTTCTAAGCTTGATAGCTGATCCAAAGAAAATTTCTGACTTAACAGGTGTTTTTTTAGGCAAAGAGGTAAGATGAAGAATCAACAGATTAACGCTCTAAAACATCTTAAGACTCTTAAATTGTTAGAGCTGTTTCACCGCCGAGGTGGACAATAGTGTTCGAAGAACGACGGTTTTGCTCGAAATGACAATAAACTAAATGAAGGCTGCTGCTTCCTACAGCAATACCACTAACAACTATCTTTAACAGTACAACAGATTATTTGCTACATTTTGTATAATTAAAAGAAAATTCTGATGCGGGAAAATGCATAGCATTTATCCAGACCAATATTCAACGGTCTTATACTGATTTCGCATCTTTATATAGCGGCCCAGACATAAAATACTTATTCGGGAAGAATAGGAAACGGAAAAGGATTCCTACGGTGTTATTAGGAGCAAAATATTCCTTGATTTCGATAATTTATTGTCGAATGACCCGAACGGTTGCTTTAGTGATAAAAAAAACGTAAAAAAGTAGAAGTTGTTTCTTACGGCAGCTTTTTCCCCATTGGCTCGGGAACCTGAATTGTTAGTTATTGATTTGAATTGTATACTAAACTAGAACGCCTCCGCGTGGCGATGGCACGATGGTTAGCTCATTGGACTATCACGCAGAGGGTCCGTAGTTCGATACCCGGCATCGCCAACAATTTTTCGAATCGTCATCACCCTTTCGGGGGGCAATGGCAAAGTCCTGAAAGTAAAATTGCCTATGAAAAGCACTCTAAGGAGTGCCGTTCGGATTCGGCAATAAACCGCAGGCCCCGCTCAGATGTGACAAAAATTACAACATGAGCAACAATAATCAGTGTCAAGAAGCTAGGCCATGGCCCATACCGGGCTGCCAGCGCCACAATGTTTTTTTGTTGTTTTTTTTTTTTGAACGTCTCCGCACTTAATGTCATATTAATGTCATATTGCATCTTCAGGCAGATGTATTTTTGATACAAAGAGTAAATGGTGTTGCACTTTCTTGTAGTCTGATGGGATGAGAAAAAATATAATGAAAATCTTTCATATTTACAACGATGGCTTCTACATAAAAAGAAAGCAACACAAATTCGGAAACAGATTTGTTGTTAGAGGCATGCCTTGGCTTTTTGACTTTGCCACATTATAAGAGGCTGCTGTCAGTAGACCAACATACGAGTAAACTAATGAGAATGTAGCAATTAAGGACGAAGATGCTTACATCCCCAATATAAAATATTAATATGATTTCGTAAGCCGCTAAATAGTAAAAGTTATAGAACTGTCGGGTAGAATGGTCCACTCATTAAAGACAATGAGGAAGGTCATATTCAAAGTAAGAAGCAACAAGCCTTCTTGAATTAACAATCTGTCGCAGAGCTACTCGGTTGAGCAGGTGAGAAATTGCACCAACTCATCCGCAAGTTTTGATTGAATGAAAATTTGTCCGGTTAGGAGACTGTTAAGTCTGGCCATCAAATAAGCCCTTAGTTTCTTGAAAACTGGCTATAAGGTTCATTCCGGAATATTATGTGAATGCCTTAAGCCAACTGATTATAGTTTGAGGTTCATGAAGTACCCTACCAACCACGTTACTACCTTACTACAATAGTTCTAAAAAAAAAACCAAAAATATCATAACCTCGGTAGCTGAAAAAGCTAGTTGGTCGTGATAGTAATAATCGTCACCCAGATAACCAAGGTTTATTAAGCAATCACAAATGTGGAATGAGGAAAAACCATCTGCTGGATTCCGCACAATCATCTCACTCAGCTATTAGCAATGGCTATGATTTTTTGAACTACGACTTTACTTTGGAAGCGAAATTCAAACGAAAAGACAATAAAAGATCCTTTACAGAGGAGCAAGACAAGTTGGTTATACCAGATACCGAAACTGTAATCACTATAAATTGAAGCCGTACAACTTAAACACAGGTCATTCAGTTCTCGTTTGAAGTAAAACTGCCATATCAGCATCTGATGCGGGCAAGCCGACATAAAGCTTCTATCGCTGAAATATTTGAAGCTGAGATATTCAAACAACTAGCTGTAGCTAGTATCTATCATCGATTATATTGACGAATGAGGACGTTTAGAAAACTAGGTGGCGTCCTTTGATTAATTCAAGTCTTCTTGTACTGATATTTGTACTGCACAAGTTCTTTCTAGCTTAAGTGGTGACATAACAGAACAAGAAAATAAATGTTTGAACTGCATTTACTCGAACACAACTCTGTAGTGTTAATGAATCCTATAAGTAACATCAAGCCTACCATTATGAAAACGCTTGTTCAAATCTGCGCTTAGGCGTAGATGTAATCGAGGATTAGTATAATATGAAAATAATTCTATGGATCAAAACGGTCCGTATGAAAGCTTCTCTGCAGGATAATATTTCCAAAATGACGCCTCCAAATATAGGAACAGGAAAAGAAGCACGAAATTTCAAAGTTCGTTCCAGCATTTGTAATGTTACGATTAATGATTTGAATAACAATTTCGATGGAACTCTGGTGAATTCTGGAAACTAGAGATAGTTTGCCATATTTAGCCCGACCTCCTGCCAGCTGCCTCCAGTGCAACACTTCAAGTGTGTTAAGACCCAATTCCACTTGCTTGCCGCCTTAGATGGTATCGGCTTCCGCTGCTCAGAGTTCTAACCAAAGAATCTTCTAGACCAAGTTGTGGCTTCTATTTTCTCGGGAAGGTCAGTTGCCTCCCGATCTCAAAAAAGTATTCATTAACGAGAGTAGTTCTGCGTCGGATATCTGTGATGATGTTTTTGATGCTTATTACTGTGGAGTCAAGCTAGGCTAAGTCCTTTATCATCTCGAAGTTATAACTGCCAATGATGATGTAGTCGGTGTTCGTCTTTTTCTAATAACATTATGTACTTTGTATTGTTCTTGCTTACCGGCAACCCCATTTTGGCCCCTTCTGTCTCGATACTTAATATATTCGTCTAATTACTAAACTGGATGGGGCAGTGAGAATTTTCCATAGTTATGCTTTATAAACAGATGAGTTTGTTGTATAGTCCACAATTTGCCCATGGTAAATTTCGATCTAAAAATCTCGGGTCTTTTCCAAGATCTGCTGTGATATGAAAATTTGATCTGCTATGGATTTTTCTAGCCCCTGAAACCATGCTGGTATGAACCAATTACGAGTAGATTGCTCTTGACTAGTTTATAATTGGAGCATTCAAAAGGGTTCCTTTCTAATTGTTGAGACTTACGCCACCCTGCTGGCAATTGAGAAGTTTTCTAATTCGAAATACAATATTTCATGGTTAAACAGCTTATCAGCATTTCCATGACCTTGGATACAGTAGTTTTGGCAGCATGAAGGAACGCCTTTTCAAAAGAAGGAGAGATTTTCCATCTGAATCAACGGATTTGTGTATATTGAGCTCGTCAAGTATTTTTATTACCACAATTAATATGGATTTTGATTTTATCAACATTTTTCAAATGATAACCTAAACGGTTACTCGACAAATGACTTCCTTAATTTTTTATTGTCAAAATGTTGGAATTTTTTTTGAAATATTTATTTTATCAGCAAACTAGACCCATAAATCACCTTCAAACCTCATAATGGAACGAAAAAAAGTTGTAAATTTCTCTCCCACTCGCCGATTATCTACTCGTATCTACATACATATAAACGAGTGTATATACCCGATTGTCGTAACTTGAAATCGAAAATAATAAGAATCACTGGCAATAGCACATCACAAAACCAAATATGAAACTCAAATATTTTATTGCTGCGAATTTCATAGGCAAATATCATAAAAAAAAATATAAAATTTATAAAAAAAAAGATGCTAAGATGCTTGTACATAAATATATACAAGTAAATACATAGAAACAACTAATGGGTACATATAGGAATTCATACAGTTAGTGGATATATGTACAAATGAGCGTACTTGGCATATAGGGGTATCCATATCGAACGTACGATCGAATAATTCATTCAGTTGTTGGAGTTTTCTGTTTTCAGATTTCTCCCGCCCCTCCTACATGTTTAATTTCAATCCATCCATCCGTCCTCTGGCCTAAAACCATGTATCTGTGTATTCATGAAGATACGAACGATTGCGATTAAATCTATACCAACGCTGTTAGCGTAGTAGAAGTATGTATTGTGGTATCGGTATCCATATCGATATCGACATCAATATCACCTTCGTAATACTTTGAGTTATTGCGCGTATTTTTGCACGATTTTCTCAATGAAGAGCCAACCAAATCGAGACCAAACCAAAAACCAAAACCAAACCGATACATAGATAAAGAGATACACCATAGCTGGTATGAGTATCTCCAATATATGGTTGGCAAGATCGTGTATGTACAAATGTAGTGTACGAGTATGTTAAGTATGTTAAGTAAATTGCTTCGTTAGATTCATTCATTCACAATCTGATTTGGAGGAGGCTTTGGATTTTCACTCTTTGGAGCTATTTTTCGAATTTTTTTATTTTTTTTTTGGTTTTGTGGTAGATATCGTGCAGTTTGTGATGAAACTACGAGTATTTATTTTCTCTCACATATAGGCTGTTATACCAGTAGACGAATACACGCACCATTGAGAGTGAGAATTGGAATTGATTGAGTATCGCAAAGCGTAGGCAGTGCAATCACATTAAGCTTTCGGTGTTTGATTTGTATTTATGTATTTTTTTTTTGTGTGTTTCTCTACGCCTCGATAAGATTTCCTTTTCGGTTAGCTTTCGCATTTCAAAAATGAGTACAGGTTTCGTTGTAAACCAAAGTTATCCGCCTTAACTGTGAAGCAGACTTATTACGATTTCTGCGAAAGGAGTATTCCGCTGCGGTATTTCCAAACAGCAAATACATTTCTAGATAATGAAAGAGCACTGATTTATTTCTTTACAATTTAACTTTATATATTTTATTGTTTATTTTGTTAATAAGAATTTGAAAATGTATCTTAATTTTAAAAACACAAATTTTGATAAATAAATCCGTAAGAAGAGGCAGTAAATGCACTTTATTGTAGTCCTGTAGAAATCATTGAAGGAACTCTATACTGTAACTGCGGTTAGATTCCATTTGTTTTTATTTTGCATTGACCTATACAGAATAGCCAACAGGCTTTGCCCTCTCTCTGATGCAGAGAACTGACGAAGGAACTGGTGCAGGAGTGTTTGGGCCAAGAACGAAACACCATGAATCCATGGGTAAGATTACCAGCATCTTTCAAACAGAAGTATGCGCCATAGAAAGATGCGTTCAAATCAATCTCGAATTACAGAAACTGTAACATAGCAATAGTGTCAGACAGTCAAGGAGCTATCAAAGCACTGGACTCCTTTGTGATTAGATATTAACTTGTATGGGAATGCCTACAAAGTCTCAACAAATTGGGCAAGGAAACAGAGTATCTGTCTGATGGATACCAGGTCATGTGGGCATCTCTGGTAACGAGGCGGCGGACTCTCTAGCGAGAAAAGGGGCAGCAGAACGCTTCATAGGACCTGAACCATTCTGCGGGATAGCGGAACACACTCTGCGCGAAGAGTTCAGGAAATCGGAAAAGGAGAAAAGGGCTAGAACCTTTCGGGATCTCCAAGGTCTGAGACAAGCCAAAAAACTCTTAGGAGAATACAATCTTGAAAGATTTAAAGCATGTACGAGTATCAGTCTTAGCAAAAATAACCTATGCATCCTATCTGGTTTCCTAACGGGGCATTGCAAACTCAGGGAACAGCTAAGGAAAAGAGGGATATCAGATGAAGGTCTCTGCAGGTCTCTGCAGAGCAACTAGCGGAGGCCCTAGACTGCTGCAAAGCAGACATAACAGCCATTCAAGAAATGCGATGGGATGGGCCGGACAAAAAGAAGATGAAAAACTGCGATATATATTACGGTAATTGCTATAGACGGCAAAAGCAGCGCTTATTTGGATGCGGATTTGTTGTCGGAGGCAGACTAAGATAAGAAGTCCTCAGCTCCGGCATGTAAGCGAGCGCCTCGTAGCAATCCGCATCAAGGCCAAATTCGCCAACATTAGCCTTATATGCGCGCATGCCCCCACAGAGGAGAAAGATGATGACACCAAGGATGCCTTCTACGAGCTCCTTAACACGACCTACGAGCAATGCCCTAGCTATGACATTAAAATTGTCCTCGGTGATTTCAATGCAAAGCTAGGAAGAGAGGGTATCTTTGGTGGAACAATCGGAAAATATAGCCTGCACAGCACCTACTCCGATAACGGATTCAGGCTAATCGACTTTGCGGCGGGGCGAAACATTGTCGTGGCTAGCAAGCGCACTCGTCCACCACAACGAAACCCCTGGTTCGATGACGAATGCCTGCAAACACATGCAGCTAAGCAAGATGCGTATAAAGCGGCACTGCTTAGAAGGACCAGAGCTGCAGACTGCATAACGGCGATGACGGAGCAAATACCGCTGCCAGGCAGAATCAACCTTTCAACTTGGACGATGATGACCAACAATTCCGTCCACCCGACCTGGATGAAGTAAAGATAGCTATATCGGAGCTTAAATCCAACAAAGCTGCTGGAGCGGATGGCCTGACTGCCGAGCTCTTCAAAGTGGCAGGCGATGACTTGGTAAGGAGCATACACCAACTTATCTGTAAGATATGGTCGGACGAAAGTATGCCCGATGAATGGAACCTCAGCATTGTTTGTCCGATTCTCAAGAAAGGAGACCCTCTGAACTGCGCCAACTACAGAGGCATCAGTCTCCTTAACATCGCATATAAGATCTTATCCGCCGTATTGTGTGAACGCCTGAAGCCGTTTGTCAACAACCTGATAGGTCCATATCAGTGTGGCTTCAGACCAGGACATCGACCAGATATTCACTCTACGGCAGATCTTGGAGAAGACCCATGAGCTACAGATCGATACACACCACCTATTCATCGATTTTAAGGCCGCGTATGACAGCATCTATAGAGACGAGCTATACAGAGCAATGTCTAGTTTTAGCATCCCTGCCAAACTCGTGCGTCTGTGTAGGATGACGATGGAGAATGCACGCTGCTCCATCAAGGTCGGTAAAGATCTCACCGAGACCTCTGATGTCCAGAAAGGATTTAGACAAGGCGATGCGCTGTAATGCGATTTTTTCATCATCGTACTTGAAAGAATAGTGCAAAACTCACGACCAAACACAAGAGCCACTATCTTTCAAAAGTCCGTCCAACTACTCACATACGCCGACGATATTGACATAATGGGGAGAAAGCAGCGTGATGTCAGTGGCGCTTTCGCGAGTATTGAGACGGAAGCGGCGAAAATGGGTTTAGCGGTCAATGAGGGCAAAACCAAGTATATGCTGTCAAGCAGTAAGGCCAACCAACACCGACGTCTCGGGCAGAACGTCACCTTAGACAGATATAACTTCGAGGTAGTTAAGGACTTTGCCTACCTAGGCTCTGCTATAAATACAGACAACGACACCAGCGCTGAGATCAAGCGAAGAATAACTCTTGCCAACCGCTGTTTCTTTGGGTTAAGAAGGCAATTGAGTAGCAAAGCCCTCTCTCGGACAACAAAAGTCACCCCTTATAAGACTTTAATAATCCCGGTCCTGCTCTATGGCGCAGAGGCATGGACATTATCAAAAATAGATGAGGGTGTTCTTGGTTGCTTCGAGAGAAAAATTCTTCGGGCGATCTTCGGTCCCGTCTGCATTGACGGTGAGTGGAGGAGGAGATACAACGACGAACTGTACGGACTGTACAGCGACATGGACCTAGCCAGAAGAGTGAGGATCCGAAGACTGAGATGGCTGGGTCATGTAGAGCGCATGGACACCAATGCTCCAGTCCGAAAAGTCTTTGAATCCGCTCCCGAGGGACAGCGCAGTAGAGGAAGGCCAAGACTTAGGTGGCGCACGCAAGTGGAAGAAGACCTCAGCCAACTTAGCGTGCGAAACTGGAGGCAGTTAGCCAGGGATCGAGCTGGCTGGAGAAGCTTGTTGACTGAGGCCCAGGTCCACCCCGGACTGTAGCGCCACCTAAAGTAAGTAAGTAAGTATTTCATATCAAGAAACTTAAATATAAAGTATAATGTAATTCATGTTAATATTGAGTTTTTGAATGAAATAGCATTGTACAATCTGTTGTCTAATAAAAGACAAGAGGCGAATGTACCTATTAAATGTACCACATTAAATGAATTCACATAAGTGAATACACGATAACGCCAGCAGTGATCATAGCAGACTTCAATAGATAGACTTACGCGCCAACTTCAGTCGACAGCCTTTTGACTGCTTTGCTGTGAACCCTTCTAAGACTTCCAAGCTATGTATACCTCTGAACAAAGTCGTAAGGCTTAATTCAATGGATCTTGATTGGTTTTCAGTTCACACTTAACATTTGCAAAACTCTTATTAGAGTTTCTCAGAACTCAAATCTACGTTTAGACTGTTTGCATCCTCAGTTAAGTATTCAATTGACAATTGGGTTTCATTTGAGCAAACCCAGGTTGCAGGTAGACCAATATCCCTTTTCGACATACCTATCAACTTATTTCAGAGGTCAGTGACTTAGTAGGAAAACCTGTAGACTTCATACTGGGGACAGAATGACTACACCGACATGGGGCATACTTTACTATTAGCATTTACTACCCCCGAAGTAAGCATGCGATTTCTGCTTGAATGCCTACGCATATTGAAATATAACGCTGCTATTGGAGTCGAAATATTCTCAAAAGTAATTGAGAATGACTTCGTATTGTCCCTATAAGTTCTTAGAAACAGATGATTGAATTCTGGATTGAGGGTACTTGAAGATCGATTAATTGAACGAAGCGAGATTTCCCACATTAAATTTGCATTCGCATTCCTATTCAGTAACAAGTGGATCAATAATAATCTGAAAGCATTGCCTACTCAGGACGCTCATGGATGGATTAACAGATTGATGTTGATCAGTGCATCTCGGTCATCAAATAACTGTATGCAATCGAATAGAGCCAGATGACCGCGGGTTGCCATCCCTTTTCTGAACCTTTAGATATCTTGCAGCAGTAGAAGGTCTCACTTTTTGTTTGCCCCTAATACCGTAGAGCTAAAGAACTAGACTTCAATGCTGAAATTGATAAAGCTGAGAGTACCTTGGCACCAGAACAAAATACAAATATAAAATTAGTATTAAAATTCTTAAAATTGAATATTGAATATTAAATAGAGTGCTGTTGGTAGATCGAAGCCCTGTAGCACACCGGCATTTTTGTAAGCCTTCTATTTAACACTGTCTGAATTAGCCTACACAATCGAAACACCAATGGGAGTGCTGTCAACGAGAAATCAGAGAAGCAGCATCTGACATAGCTGGTTTTGAACCATCACCACAAAGAAAGCTCTGGTTAGAAGACAAATATAGGGAGGCGCATGCAGCCAAACATGAGACATACAAAGCTGCTCTGCATCGCAGGATAAGAGCTGCTCGTGAGCTCTACGAACAGAAAAGAAGGGGAGAACATAGAATGAAAGGAACATACCAGGGCTACAAAGCCAGAACGGAAGCCTGCAAGGACGAAAACGGAGACCTAGTAGTAGAATCGCAGTCGGTGCTGAAAGTATGGAATGATTACTTCTGCAGACTGTATAACGGCGACGAGGAGCATAATTTCGCTTGCAGGCAGAATGAACCATTAACACTGGACGACGATAGCAGAGAATTCCGTCAACCTGACCTAGACGAAGTTGAAATAGCGACATCGAGACTAAGGTGGAACAGAGGTGCTGGTGCAGACGGGCTTCCAGCTCAACTGAAAGATATGGTCAAAAGAAAGCATTCCCACCCCAGCATGAACCTCAGCATCGTTTGCCCAATCCACAAGAAAAGAGATCCCTTCGACTGGAATCAGTCTCCTGAACATTGCCTACAAAATCTTCTCTGCCATTTTGCGTAATCGCTTGAAACCGCAGTCTGTTATAGACAGATAGTCCCACATCAGGGTTTCAGGCCAATGAAGTCTACCATCGATAGATATTCACACTGCGGCAGATCTATTTAAAGAGTCTGGAATTCCAGATCGATACCCACCACCTGTTTATCGACTTTAAAGGCGCATATGCACAGGGACGAGCTGTATAATGCCAATTCCTGGTAAACTCGTCAGGTTGTACAGGATCCATTAAGGTCGATAACGAATTAACCGAGGCCTTTAATGCCAAAAAAGGCTTAAGATAAGGCGATGCGCTGTCATATGACTTCTTCAACATCCATTTAGAGAGAATCGTGCAAAACTCACTGGTCAATAAAAGTCAAGTCAAGTCATCCTAATTGCTTGCGTACGCAGATGTAATCGACGTTATTGGACGAAGACAGTGAGATGTAAATGAGGCATTCGCAACTGTCGAAGCGGAAGCGGCTAAAATTGGTCTCACGGTAAATGAGACAAAAACGAAGTTTATGCTGTCATCAAAAACAGGGTTCGCAACATCGACAACTTGGTCAGAGTGTCACAATCGACAGCTATTGACAGCTTCGAGGTAGTTAAAGACTTCGTCTACTAAAAAGACTTAGTGCTATTTTTGGTCCTGTTTGTATTGACGGTGAATGGATTTAACCACGAACTTAACAGGCTGTATAGCGACATCGACGTGGTCAGGCGTCTACGGATGCAACACCTAAAATGGCTGGGCCATGTGGAGCGAATGGACACCACAGCTTTGGCCCGAATAATCTTCAAATCCGAGCCCCGGGGACTACGTTTATTTTTTTATTATTTACGCGCCTCAGGGAGTTTTTGATACCCCTTTTACTGTCGCCAGGGCGCGGGCAGAAAGATAGAAGGAGGAGAAAGGAAAGCATTGTTGTGATGTAGTGGTTTGAAACTCAGGTATATTTGGTTTCAATATTGACTATCCAGGGGTGGGAGTCCGAATAGGACGGAGAGTTTTTCTTCGGAATGATTCAGGTTACAAATTTTAACGGTTGTTTTGTGCTTGAAACTCTACAACAGCCAAATCTACATTCCAGTGTTATGCCTTCACACGCAGATTTTTCTGACTGAGTTTCAATTAGACAAGTGAAAAACTTGTCATGAGTAGGATTCGAACCCTGACCCTCTGAGTGAGAAGCGAAGGCTAGTACCATGGCCATCCCGTAGCAGACGACTGCCGAATCTACGGTGGTGCGAACAAGAAGAATGAGACCTCAACCAACATGGAGTGAATCACCGATGGAAGGAGCTGGCAAAGGCCATATCAGCTGGAGAGGCTTGTTGGTTGAGGCCCAAGTTTCCCCAAGACTGTAGCGCCACTAAAGAAGAAGAAGTATTAACTTGAACATAATATTTCAACAGATGCAAAAGTTTCACTTTATAGTGAGATATGCCATCGAATCGCCAACGGACCTGTTCCTCCGAAACCCTACTGCTGGTCATTAAACGTTTTCATGTCCCGGGATATTAGAAAGTTAATCAGTTTTTTCGTGACCCATATGCGATAAATCCATATGAGAAGGGAGAAAACAAAAAGGCATTGTTTTAGAAACCGGCTGCAAAAATGCTTCTATCTGTTTAAAAAGAACTTTGGAAAGTAGAAAGAATGATAAAGATGCCATGCAATATTCAAAGTTAAAAGTCTGGCAACATTAAGAGGACTCTTACACTCAGTGGAAATGAATCAAATGAGTTGCTCAAAGTGACCCTATTTGGCACTAAAGAGATCGGTATCTGTTGACACTTTTTAAATCAAAATACTATTCAAGCACATCTTTGACTACACTTTTTTTTTAAATTCAAAAATAACAGCACTGCAGTGGAGGTGGCAAAATAAGGGAAAACGATTTAAAAAAAAAAATCCAAAGATCGACAAAATTCGAACTCAGCAAAAATATAAATAAAAAATCGAACCCAATAGATACGAGTGTTCATACGTAGGCCTAGTGTAAACATAATTACGCTACGCAAGCTATTTCAACTGTTTGACGGGTTTGACTATTTGGCTGCGTGAAAAATACAACGAGGAGTTGGAAATTTATTGTATGCCAGCGAGTTCGTACGTATTCAATCCATCCGTATGCTTACGAAACGAAAACGTTTTTCAGCGTTCTTCACGTTGTGACCATATGGCGGTGTGGCACCTACAAATGCTTCGAGTGCAGTTCCATTTCAAGGGTCATTCACACGAGACAAGAAGGCCTTTTGCTGGATAGTAGATAGTAGATATTCACACTGGTACTCGAGTTAGTGCTAGTTTTGATACGATTGCCCTGGCTTGTTGCTTAGGTTGTTGTATGCTGGTGCTGCTATTTGGATGGGAAGTCGTGGTTGCAGATAGCGGAGTCACATGTGGGTAATTGGGTCTTGTGCGTTAACTTTGTCGCTTTTGTTGTTGTTTTTATTGTTATTGTTGTTGTTATTATTATTACTGGTCGTGTTGGTTGAGTTGCATTTTGCCCGATAAAATGAATTATTTTATCGTATTTCAATTTGAACCCAAATGAAATAGATACCAAGACCAAAGTTTCCTTCAAATTTATGGTTTGTGTTTGTTTTCTATCAGTGAGGGTAAAACTGATTAGAGTTATTTTGGGGTCAACAAACAGTAAAGGGGGCGTTTTGATATTTAGTACCGAGGTGCGGTACAAAATTGGTCTTTTGGTTCGATAAAGTGCGATCTGAAGGTGTATGGAGTGTTGCAATAGCTGTCAGTTGAACTTATGTATCTAATATCAGAACTAATTGATTAGGTACACCTTCTGAATAGCATTTCTAACTTTGGTTATGAAAACCGATAGGTTGCAGATTAGACGGAGAGGTTAAATTGTTTTCTTATGAAAAGGGCACTGATATTGATTTCTTTTTATTAAGGAGATATCTGCTAGTGTATCTGACTTTTAATTGTCTCGAATGTTTCGATAAAATATCAAAATAATTCAAGCATATGCAATTTCAGGCAAATCCAGGTCGCAAAGGAAAGAGCCAAAGATCACTGCCTTCGAAAAGTATCGAGGGTCTTCCATTTCAATGTGGGGCGAGAAAAGCACTCGCACTTAGTTCGATATATCAAACCCAAATTCGTACCTTTACCTGTAGCTAAGCAGCTTTTACTAATCGGCCTTGTCAAAAACCAAATTTCAGGAGCAGTGTTAGAATGAGGTTCGTCAGGTGAGTTGTCTGTTTACAATCAATCTCCTGTAAACTGACAACTAAACGTATCCATTACGTCATCTGTTTCACATTCCATTAATAACTTACATGATAAAGAAAACTCTACAGGGGAACAAAAGCATATCGCGACATCTATGAATATAAAAATATAAACAGAGAGGATCCTCCCGAAATACTTTTGTCGCTTTTACCATGTAATGCCACCAGTAAGCACTCTATAGTCTTTCCTACTAAGGGAGATCGGGAAAGCCGTTGACCTCGGAAGCATTCGTTTTTCTGCAGTTATACTCATTTAAACTAAACTGTCGTCAGAAGACCTGACCGAGCACGCAAGCAGTTAGAATTTTGCTTAGAAAATTCATCGGCGGTTTCATTTTCTGTGATACCATAATGTGATAGAGGCCAAACAAGACTCAAATCAGTTAGCTGTCGCTACAGACGCAAATATAGTATTTCGCCCTCTCCACTGAGTCCTCTCAATGTAGTTCGGTCATCAGCATTGCGTATATCTTCGCTTGGAAGTAAGTTTCTAATGGCGCGACGAGTGAAACCTAAGGTTGTTGACCTTTAGGAAGACACATATTGCCATACGCGAATATCTCACTACGTTCCTTTGTTGACTCTGATTTTGGAAGAAGCCTATCCTGGGCATCTTGAATGTCGATTTGCCGAAGTAAGGCTTACTCATACCTATACTCCGACTTTTTTAAACTTTTTTACTTTTTATAACTATGCTAATTTTTATAGAGCCAGGTTCTGATTTTCAAAGTTCAACTCTATGTTATTTCAATCAAATATTTGTTGGCATTACTTGCATATCAGAATGATCAGGGAGTAGCTTATATAAATTTAAGTCGTTACCTTTTGATTCTTGCCTACATCTGACTTTGTGTAGTATCAAAACATTTGGTTAGACTACACACAGCTTAAGATTGTCCACCTCAAATTACAAGCTGTTAGGTCTTAGTCCACATACCAATCGTTCATTTTACGCTGTGTGACGAAACAACTTAACGATTACGACTTTTATTGATCGGATTACACTTCTTGTTTTCTCCCCCTCTCATTCCGTTTTCAGGTTATCTCTGTCAGTGTAAATTAAGAATTATTGATTATTTATTTTGTATCTTCTTTAAAAAGAAAATGTGTTAATGCGTTCTTAGCATTTTATAGTTGCTGTACTTACTGTTGGAGATAAATTGTTGTTGAGTTGTTACCCATTTCTGGATTTGAAATTGGGTCGTTGAAGACTATTTTAACACTCCTGAATTGTGGTGATCATTATGAACTAGTAAAGCACATACATAGTTGAACGCATGGTTTATTAGGAACTGAAAGGTTTCTTTAACGCTTTTGAAAAACAATTGACATGTGTGAATACATAGGTAACTAAAAATATGTTTACAAAGATTAATTATTTAAATAAGAAAACTTTGGACAATTCATTTTGGTGTTTCCTCTTAAGGTGGTTTAGAAGATTCAACTATTTTTATTGTGTACAGCCGGGAGATATACAATCTGGATCAGTGGGATTGTGTAACTTGGACCTAGGACCTGGGTGGATCCATAGAAAATGACTCCAATGATGAGAGTCTTGTATAGAGTCTAACTAACTCAGTCTAATGTAAAATTCGGTACAAGTTTTCGACGTCACCCGTCGCTCCTCGTTGGCAATATGTAGGTACATACAGTATCTATACACATACGAGTTTTCATTTTTAGATTAATTAATCCATATGTATATGAATATTATCAGGGTCTGCGAAGTAATAATTGTGAAGATTTTTTGGAAAGCTTTTCTCTGATATTGACTTGCGAATTTCGAACAATTATCTCAACTTTCATGTTTTTGGTAGACGAGCCAATACGGGTTGTAAACTTATTAAACAGAGGTTGAGATACACAAGTGGCAAAGGATTCGGCGATTGTAGGCGTTCGGCGTTAACTTGCGATATTGGTATTCGTAGCTTGCACGCAACTAGGTTATGGCTCGAGTCTAATGTTATTGCGATATTTCTTGCAACAGCTAAGCTCTAGTCCGTTTCCAGATATATTATCGTGTCTTGTTAACTACGGACTATGTTTACCTTGCCTATTTTGATTAAAAATAAAATAAATAAACGGCTTAGAACATAGCTCGAAAGTTTTTTCAAAGAGCTCTCGACATATGCCGAAAACTCAATTCTAAGTCTACCGCTTACAATAAATCCTTACCTAAATAGATGCTGCTTCTGCAGACAAGACCAGTATCCGACGACTACTACGACCAGAGGTAGTAAAAGAAGTACCATTGATGCCAAGTCATAATAACAAGAATGGGCTTGCTTTCTTATCGAACAATTATAGACAGGTAGAGACTAATGCTTAATTCACATAGTTTGGAATAGCGTTGCACTATATAATTGTTATGTCTCGGTGTTCCAGTAAATGAATATAAGGCCACATCCAGTTTCAGAGATCTATTAGAAACAGATCTGTTCCTGATTCTGATTCACATTCCGCAAACTAAGCATACCTGAAACACCGTAACTTCTCTGGAGACATTTGCATGTTTTCAAAAGTCGACAACTTGCAGGCTTAACTTACCACCAGCGCCAGGCATGCAGTTTAATTTTTAAAACGGGCGGTCTCAGCGAATAATAGGCACAAGCAAAAAAAAGAACAGAACACATGAATAGTAAGCTTTCTAGAAAAATTTTATGTTAAAATGTTTAAGCATACCTTTGACGGTATACCTAGCGACCAGAGAAGAGATAATGAGCAGAACAGCGCACCACAAGGCTAAACAATAACTTCGATTGCTTTGACAGCTGTAAAAAAAAAACAGCACACCTTAGTAAATCCCTGATTTCCTCCAACGTACATACTTATATATATGCATATCTCGCCATCTGTCATTGTTGGTAACCACGTCACACATTAAACTAGATTGCATCAATAATTTCACTAAGCAATTGTTTAAATCTAATAAAAAAAAAAAAAAAAACATTTCAACACCACACGACCTTGTGCACCACTTCACAAAAGCCGTTGAAAGCTTTAAAAAATTAAAAAAGAAAAAAAATAGTAATAATAATAAATTAGAAAAAAAAACCACGACCCAACAAACTTTCATTTCATTTTCGTTTTCATACAAGTACCGCTCTCTGTATGTACCTCTATACACAGCAACTAGACAGATCGCCACCATCATTCATTCATTCAGATTCCCAACTCAACCTCTGCCAGTCAACGTCCGCTACATGCAATCATACCACGTCCCCCTTTTCTTCATAGTAAGGCACTTTGATATTACCTACCTTCCTATCAAGCATTCACAGTGCTCCCATACACATACTCTCTTCAACATAACCTATATTTTTAAAGCGAAATCTTTTTGTCTCGCTTAAAAAAAAAAATTTGTCCTCAACGAGTAGATGAAACTTACAAAAAAAAAAAGTCCCCTCAACTGAACCTTGGAATAGATTCGTGCCCGGCCTGACGATGATTCTTTTCGAAAAATTCCTAACAACAAGACCACATGTCAAACTCTCCTGTTGACTGACAAAAATCTTAGCAAAAAAACCAAACGACGACGATTAGATACTAGCCAACGAAAATTGAATTAAACCAAGACCAACCATAAACTTGCTTCTAATCATCGATGAATACCTTAGCCACATTCCCCAAACAAAGTAAAGAATTAAAAACTTAGAAAAAAGAAAAAAATTAGCCCCAACCGTGGAACAACAACAATCTCTCGGGTGGCAATAAATATGCTAAAATACTCGTATAGCTTTCAACCTAATATCCCCACAAATGTACACACACACTCTACAAATATGTATGTACACACATGTACATATTTATAGCAAAAAAGTATACAATTTGTATCTGCGATAGCTAGACCAAAAGCCAAAGCCACTCGCCTCGTATACACGCGAGAGATACTTTATATTGAAATTGTGTTTGCATGCACGTAGCCCTCCATTCATTATGATGGCCGCTTCATTCATAAAAACCGTCTTCGTTGTGTCGCCGTCGTTGTTGTTGTTGTTGTTGTTGTTGGTGTAGCCTTCATTGCCTTCGTTGCCATCGTCGTTCTCGAAGTCGTTGTCGCCATCAACAACATCAACAGATCCCCCCGCAATAAAAACACACATACACTGACAACCACACCCAACGTGAATCGCGAGAGATACTTTGACAAAAGTTTCTTTGATATACTATATGTACATTGTACATCCATCCATACACCTCCGCAGAGTGAAATCCAAAAATGCAAAAAATCACACATCCATGAAATGACAACTACATCCACACTACAGTCAAGTCGAATTGAAAACAGACGTTGCGAGAGTGATGCGAAGCATTACACTATTATATCCCATCTTGAGTATGGTTGCATCTGGGAGAGAATAACACCATCAACCACCAACAGTCTGAGCCAACATTTAACGGCCAGTATTTCCATGTTCTACCAAACAGTAAAGGGGAAAAATAAAGGAACACAAACAGAATAGATATCATGGATATGTGTCCTTGACGTCGCCATCGCCCGTCCACCCTCAACAATGCTGTGTTTAGTAATTTTGTCGGTTTACTGCCTTGTCGGTCACATAGTGAATAGAGAAACCTCACAGCCAAAGTATTTAGTATCTATCTACAGCTTAGCAAACGAGGAAAGTTCTACGAATAGCAAAGAGCAGAGAGGAGAAGAATAAAGTTGGAACTAAACAGTCAACAGAATCAGAATGTATATTCTAATCATTGGATCCAATAATAATATCCTGTGTGTACGTTTGCAAATCAGATACAACAGGGAGAAGGCAACCATAAAAAGCGCTAGTGCTGGTGCCGATTTTAACTATAGCAATGGCAAAAGCAGCCAAGTTCGCTAATGCGGAGTGGTGTGCGAATATGCATATTGCTGCCACTTCCTCTATTTAATGGAAGGCAGCTTCAAAAAAACAAAAAAAAAAACCGACACAAAAACAAATCTACTCGTTCTCGGTTCCAATGGGTAGTTTGTCTGACTGAGCTGTTAAGGGTTGCCAGGTTCCTAGGACTTTGACATGTATAAATTTTTTTTTAAAAACATAATTAATTTACATTGTATTGTTAAACATTTGCAGATGTTTTCTTCCAACATTGTTGCTCACTCCGGTACCTTTCGTTTTTTTTTTGTCTGTTGATACTTGTATCAACACAAAACAACATCAACTATATATCGATCGGAGTCCAGAGATGATTGTAGATACGAACGACTAAACATTTTCGTTATTTACTCATCATATTTAATCTCCATCTCAAGTTTTATCATCACCGTTTCGCTGTATAAAGTGCACTTTAATCATATTTCTTTCTTCGTTTAGCCACTGCATCGTATCGAATGTACTTTGCCGCAAAAATTAATTTCCTGATTTATCTTTGTAGACTTGGCTTTAAATTAGTAAAAGAGATAATTATCGGTTTAGTCTGTATGTATGTACACCCATTCAACAATAATTCTAGCGATTACACCCTTTTTCCAACATATAATTGCCCGAGCGAAAATCAGGAATTCCCTTACTTCAAGCCAGCAACATCTCCTTCTTTACATTTGCCGCTGATGATTGTGGCTTCGATTAAAGTTTTTTAACAGCAAGTCTTGTTCCGTTGCAAAATTTCGGTGGATCTAAGTTGCGAATGAGCATCAACGGTGAGCCAACTTTTAAAGTTAAGATGTGTGGTGGCATTCCAGACGGTTCCAATGAGTTAAGAAACTCTATTGGATAGTTGACAGCTTGTTGCTCATCTATATATAACTGTGTCAATCGATTTTTACTCGACAACTTCACTTCAACTTGTTTGTTTATTTTGTTGACATCATCATTCTTCGGAGCCAAAATTGCTCATTCGCAAAGCCAATCATGATTTTTGAAATTGTGTGTAATATCGGGAAAAACTTTGTCCACAGCATTGCGAATTGATGACTGCATTTGACAAAAGTTTGACGGAAAAGATATATCACGTGTAGTCGGATCAATTGGAAGTTTTCCATCGCCCATATCCAAAAACTGTTTGGCGAATATTTGCGCAGCAGCATCTTGAAGCAAATACACACGCATATTTGTCGGCAATGTAAGTTTCTCTACACGCCTCCAAAGATATGACGCTTTACAACATGCATTTAGTTCATCGGCTGGTGTTGATCTTGGAATCACTTGCAAAATTTGTCGAAAATCACCAGCAAGAAGCAATGGAGCTCCACTCATTGGTCAGCCATTTTCTCTGAAATCTTTGAGAGTACGGTCAAGAGCTTCAAGAGATTTATTGTGCGCAATAGTGCATTTATCCCATAAATATTAGTGAGCTTGTTTTAATACTGCAGCCAGTATTACATGTTGGTGTTTCGGTATGGTTTACATTTAATGGAAGCTTAAGAGCTGAATGCGCTGTACGCCCACCATCAAGTAACGTTGATGCAATTCCAGACGATGCTACGCTAGTTCAATTTCATTTTTCGATCGATTTTCAGGGAGTATCAAATTGAGTAGTGCCTCCAGGTGTGACAAGGAAAATAATTCCACCACTTTCGATTGGTACGTGTTGCATAACTTTTTCTAAAACTATTTTTTGATCAGGAGTCAACAGTTGTTTCTGAGCATTGATAAAATGGCTCAATTCATCAGAATTATATTGCCGTTCAAGTACCAAATCTATGCTATGAACATTTTTTCGATCACGTGACGGTGCTGGTAGTCCAAGCTGGCAAAGAATTTTCTTGTTGATCGAAATACATCTATCCTCAAGTAGTATAGTATGAGTGCTTCATTGAAAATGTCATCGGAAAAATTAATTTCCACATTTGGATTAATTCTACCTGCTTGCCTTAGTATATCGTCACTTATGCTTTCTTTATGCTTTTCCAAAATATTTCTTTGATCAAAAGGTGCGCAAGTCGTGAAAATAATTGCAAATAGCGTGCGAATTTGTGGTGGAAGGCACGTGAGAGCTGCTTCTGCCAATGTCGTGTCCCAATCGTTTTCAAGTAAGCCGAGACGATAACATGATTCTCTGTACTTTTCACATATTTCTTCATTAACTGTTTTCAAAGTTTGGAATGATGTTGGAACTTTGACTGTGTGAAGCAACATTCGCAAATAGTAATATTCATCGTTATTTGAATTTACACTATATACTCGACCCGATACGTCAGATGCACAAACCAGCATAGTCTGAAACAACAGCACCTCGCTTTCTCCTTTAAAGATTGCCACCACACAATTTCCAGACAGAGATATGATATTTATAATATCTCATGTAAAACATTTTGCTTGTTGTGTTCCAAGTGTAATATTTTGGAACTTCATGATGCAGAAATGTTTCCGCAAAATTATCACTGGACACAATTGAAAAAAGCTGTTCAAACGCACTTCAAGTTGTTCGCGCGTTTCGGCTCTTTTTCGTTTCGCATCTGCTGTATTTCTACCCATTACAGCTCTTTTCAGTGACATTTTTGATAACTAACATTTTCTATATGTGGATAGATAGTTTCTTTGATTTTAAGTGCATTTTTTCTTTAAAAAGCGTGATAAACTTGAATGAAAACTTACAATTGCAAACAATACTCAAAACACCACCAAATTTCATGAAAACAAATTTTTTTTTACTATTTATTATATTTTTAATATTTTTAAATTTTATTATTTGAGCCTTTATTATTCGCCAACTTCCCATTTATGGCGAGTAACGCCAGCCTTTGATAAGGTTGAAAATTTTTGTATGGGAAAAGTCGAAAATTGACTTATGAATGCACTGTTTTGGTTGTCTAAGACCATTTTCGCATTATTGCCCTTCAAATGAAACCGATTTGGGGCACATCGGTTGGATGATTTCAAAGTCTATAACGGACATTTGTAGAAACATTTTTTTTTATTTTATATACGAGTATATACGAGTAGAAGTTACTTTGTAGGTTTGCAAAAATCCTGTTTGCCATTTTGTTTCTCGTCTTTTGTTTCATTTTTATATTGAAATTGCTGTTGGAAGTGTTGGCCAAGTATTTCTAGTTTGAAATTTGCTATAACTTTACTCTGCCAACCTTCCCTTTGATTTTTTTTCATTTTAACAAAATTTAACCCTTTTCGTGCTACATGAACATTTTTGGCGTTTCTTAATAAACATTGTTTTTGAAAAAATTATGTTTCTTGAGAAACATTTATGAAAATGTACATTGGAAATTTATAGTCTATGATTTTCTGAAATGTTCAGCCTTCGGTTGGTCCCACCTATTATTTTTAAAATTTTCTGATAAAACCTTCTCAGGGAAGAATTCTAAATGCCGGCCCGAAAAGCAAATTTAAAGCCAAAGCTTTATTCGTCAATAGAAGCTAGTTAAACAACTCTCTATAGCTGTCACTTTTACGGTTACCTAAAAACGTTGCAGCCACGTTTTTTTCAAAACGTTGAATTTTTCATATTTTAGGAAGTTCTTCAAATTCAGAATCATCATCATGGATGGTTGTGAATCGTCAATCTCGAAGGATGTAGATGGATAGATGGATTGGGTAAATTGTCTTATTGTTGAAGGTAAATAAGGGTATTATGCCTTTTATTGGAGTACGACGAAAATAGAAGTGCGAAATATGACCTCAGGCTTAGTCCAAATCTTTGGGATAGCAAATGACGTACGACGTGATCTTTTCTTCTAGTTAGTCAAATTTCTCACACATGTTACCCAACAAATCCATGGACCCAAGCTTTCTCTTGGTGAGCCACAAAAAAAATAGAATTAAACACTTTAAAATAGTATCCATACAATTTCGCTTTTGTTTATTGAAATTCAGTTCACCACAAAAAGTTAGGATCCTTAACACACCTTCTCAACATATTTGCACTAATCCCAAAGCTAGTACCATGTGAGTTTTTTTTATTTCCGAAACAAAAACTACCACCCCGTGGTACCCGTCTTGACTAGACTAAAATTATTATGGTACCTCCCCATTGCGATAGCAAAACCTTATAAAATATACTTCTGTTCCAAATCTTTAGCGTGTTGTTACATTTCTTTTTGACAAATTAATACATGTTGTAGGGACATTGCAAAGATTGTGGCTCGTATATTGGCGCCTGTGTTTTCCTCATTTCCCTTAAGTACTAAATTGTATGAATTGATGCCCATCAAAATGACATAACTTAATGACCAGTCTCTTGGATGGGATATGGTGTTGATTTAGGCTTTCAAGCAGAGAACAGTACTTAAAATAAAATCTGATCAGGCGTTGTCATTTTTACAAAAAAAAAAAAAAAACAAAATCTCTCGAGTATTTAAATTTGACAAAGCAGGTCTTATAGAAATTAATAGAATAACATAATCTACAAGCACGAATGACCTTAAGACTTCACAATATTTCCAAATATCAGCCGCTTGGCAACCCTCTAAAGACTTCCCTACCAAATAGCACAGCCAGCAACTTTATAAAGTCAGTTCGATTATTCTATTCTCAATCGGCTTCCCCTTCACAACTAGAATACACATCAAATTCGCGTGTTTATAACTTGTACGTATAGGTATAAATGTATAAATGAATATCTATCTCTATGCACGTTACTAAAGCCACAACAACAAATCATATTCCCTAAATACAACGCCATCGACAATGAACAAGTCATCTCTTTAGAAGCGGATGCAGCATGTTTTCCAGAAATTATTTTCTCTCCAGCCATGGACCAAGCAAGGTTTTTCATCTAAAAAAAAAAAAAAAAAAAAGATGCTGCATCTGGATGGATTCTGGATTTCATTATGAAAAGTGCCGAACGAAAAGAATTCTGTTTCTGACTACACTCAGTTATTGAAGTTGGAAAACTGCCCAACAACGACCACAATGACTACGGCAACGACAACGACAACGACTCACGATGGAAGTGGTGATGATGCTGATGATGTGATATACTCAAAGCGAAGGACTCCGAATTTGTCGTATTTTCAATTTTCAACCAAACAATTGAATGAAGGATTTTTCGTTTTCCTTAACTGTGTATATATGTACCTACATTCACATTTTTCACCGTGTTTTCGAAAGGAAAGGAATTAACGAAAACAAAAATCCACAATATGAATGAAAATCATCATCATACGAACACAGTCCCATTTCCACACCAACACCATTGTGCGAAGTATCGAATATGGGTGTTTGGTTTTGGTGTGCTCAGTGCTCATACTTCATATAGCTTCCTCCTGTTGTTCAACGTTTTTATGTTTCTTTCATTAATAAAACTCAGCACACAACTACATACATCAGGTCACACACAACTACATCCATTCGTGGAAAACTCGTATTGCCTGATTTATATTTAAATGAATGGTCGGTCGGTCGCTGTATAGTTACGAAAAATATTCGCTCCTTCATTCGGTGTTAGGTTGGCGGTTGGATTTTTATTATTTTCTTCAGTGACAGATACTGATATATTGGATACACCATCAGATACACAACATCGAGTCGATTCAAGTCGACGACAATACAAAGTTTTCATTCTTTAGATGCGGTGACTATTGAGGGTGTATTTGTATTACTAGATTCAAATGTATTAAATTTTCAATTTCCGTTTTGTGCTGACACCCTCACTAGATTCAGATTCAGTTGACGTTGCTGGTGGGTAATGGGTTGGGTATGACGGTATTCGTACACATTACACCAAAGAAAACCAAAGTAAAGCGCTAAACCAGATTGAAGAAATATCAAGCAATAGTGAAGAATAAAAGCCATTCAGACGTGGAGAGAGTGAGAGAATGAATTGGATAGCATCTATGTGTGGGGTTCTGTGATTGTATGAGTTGTATCTTTTGCATTTGTATTGTGTAAAATCGCGTCCGGTCAACATAAAACAGGTTCTCTATTTTCACACATCGAATATAGTCGGCTCATCTGACAGTGTGAGTATCTGTGGGTGTATGGCCGATGCATACAAACACGCCTTCATCTCAACACAATTGAGTCGAGTGAAAATAATTCGTGTATATTTATCAGTCGTTTGAGATATTCCGCATGGACTAGACTGTAGTGCTATCACTTTGTTTCCCTCTCTGACACAATATTAAAATAAAAAATAGAAAAACAAAAAGCGACACCGGCACATTCATACTAATTACGGGCAAAAATATCTCAACCATCGTTTCACTAAAAATTTTAAAAAATTATTTTTCCATTTAAATGTCATAGATACAAGTAGTTCATCTGTAAATACTTTCAAATTGACGATACGTTTCTGTGTAAAAAGCAAAAAAAAACATCAAATCAGTGATTTGTTAAGTAAACGAACTGTTTACGGATGATTTTTGGGGGATAAGTTTTGAAGTTTTGTCAATCGCATTTGCCGCTTTTGTCGTCACTGTAGCTGTAACCGTTGCTGTCTACTTTAATTCGTCGTCGTTGCCGCTGTCGTGTCGGTATCGGTATCGGTATCGATGCGTTGTGTAGTAGTCGCGATCGGTTTATACCTCAACGGGCCACAGGAAATCTCATTACCTACACATCGATTCGTAAAGTGCTAGTGTATGCATGATCATCATCAGTTTTATTTTGTTATAAATGTATTTGATATACTCCCATAGATCCACCTAAATGAGTAGAACTGTGTTGGTGGTGGTAGTTTCTCCGAGTAGAAACGAATTGGATTTGAAGTCGACCTCCTAATGTGGTTGCCACAGCATTCATTACATTTCGCTTCAAAACTTTTCAGCCTTCTGAAAAACAGCGGTCGCGATCGGTTGTCGGTTGTTTGATGATCGAAAAGACAGACGAAATAAATTTGTTTTTATTTTTTTAAATAACGAAAAAAGTATAGTAAATTATTTTTCTAAACAAAATTTAATTTTTAAAAGAATATAAAAGAGAAAATCGAGATATTTTTTTTTATTTTCGTCTATAATATCCATCCGATCGTGTTAGAGAAGGAATTCAATAAAAAAAATTTCCTTTATAGATACCTACTTATATTAATTTGTTGCTGTATCTATTACCCAGTTATAGGACTTGTCTTGTCTCTTATGTGTGCACTTAATATACATCATAAAAAAGAATATATACATCCCAACATAATTGGATACTTACATACATCACTTCACACAGAAATTCAAAAAACAAAAAAAATCTTTGTGAAACACCATCAACAACATCTCGATTCGATTTCGACATAACGAATAGATACAATCAATTTTAATATTGAATAGAAATTTAATATCTAAAAAATCCATCTAATTGTATCTACGACGCGATTATTAGGTCTGTGTGTGTCTTAAAATTCAAAAAAAAAATAAAAAATAAAAGAAATACATATATATATAATATTATATTCAAAAAATCTTTAAGTGAAATTGCGGAATATATAGAGAAAAAATTAAAAAAAAAAAAAATAGAGGCAAAAATCGTTCATCTTTCATCTTCAATCGTGCAAATCTAATGAATGAATGAATGAATTTTTTTTTTCGTTCATATTTTTCGTCTGGTTTTTTTTTTCCTTCAACTGAAAATCTCGAAAAAGTAAAAATAGCTCCACGAGAGTAGTAGTGTGCAAAGAAAAATAAAAAAGGAAACAAACGAGAAAATTTCCTTTTATTTATAAGAAAATTCAAAAAAAAAAGTTATCAAATATTATTCAAGTAGTGTGATTTTGTGGAGTTGTGCTGGCCCCGATTCTTTTCTACAATTTTATTCTAATCGGTGATTGATTGAAAAAATAATAATAATAAATTCAAAGGAAAAATTAATATCCCAATGAAAGCCTTGCAAGCAATAGATAGAAGAAGAAGGATAAGAAATATTACTTAAAGTGAATAAAAATAAATGAAATAATAATAATTTAAATAAAAAAAAAGAGTATCTTTCAAAATAAAGTATTGTTGGATTACTTACTTACTTACCTGCGGAAGCTCTTATCGGATTATAGTTGTTCCCATTCACAATCAAATTAAAAGAAAATTAAGTTGAAAACAAATTACAAATTTGTTGTAGCAGCAAATACCATAAAAAAGAGAAAATAAATACTTTTCAAATAAAACATTTTACTTTGGATTATTTATGAAACGGCAATTCGAAGTTAACAATTCCTTTGATTGCTTTGTAAAAAAATGTAAGTTTTCCATTAAAATTTAAATAAAATTTCTTTATTTTACAAAGCAAAAAATGTAGTACGTTTTAAGGGCGAAAATTTGATCCCCCGAATACCATAGACACACGGTATTTTTCTCTCAATTTTTCTTGAAAATCCGACTAGACACTCACTTTTAGTTGCATATTAAGTTAAATTGATGTCCTTTTTATACAGACATAGACTTTTGGATGATGTTTTACGAAAACGAGCCTCACAGTGGTTCTTTAGGTGATTATTTCAGACTTCACTATATGTTGTTATTTTGCGTCAATTTCTTTTTAAAAAAACATCGCATCTGATCACTAGGGACAACTCTTTTTCTAAGTTGAAACTGCAACGTAAATTTTGAATCATTTCAATAGGTTTCTCGGTACCTAAATTTGTTTTTGAGTTGGAAAGGCTGCACAAAATACACAGTTCACCTACTTTAAAGATGATTGTGCGCCTGTTTCACAAGGTATCTTCAAACGTTCCATCCCACCATGGTAGTTTTAATTTTAAATCAATATGTAGACATATCAGTGATTAGGCCTTCAGAAGATCCACAATATGATTTTACTTGCCTACACCTTCCCAAGTCAAAGAATAACTGATCATTAAAAGAAAACTTAAATACATACTCCTTTCTGAATTGAGATGAAAGTGATTCCAAAAATACACTTCCAGATCATTTCAATAGTCCAAAAGTTGAAAATACAGCTACTTCTACTGTGCGATTAAAAAAAGGTCAAATACGAGTATTTCTTAGCTTTTTTTTCAGACATATGAATCGTTTTTGAAGCTGATCTTTCATACATTAAAAAAATCTCGTAGATTCAAGTTGTTAAGTTTATGTCGGTTTTAAAGTTTTAAGACTGTTGTCGACTGAAGTGACTTGGACGTTACTTAAATTCTAGAAAAACAAAAAAATTGAACGAGCGACGCATGTCCATTGATAGTAAAAAAATATATTGAGTGTCTTTTCTAAAACTGGATATAAGAGCTTTATATTTCCAGACTTATTAATATCAAGGCTTAAAAGGATTTCGAAGTATTTATCAAGAAACAAATGGACCCATTTTTGTTCGATTTACTTGGCATGTTTGCAGACTACCATGCAAAAGTCTTCTGCATTCAAATTTCAATTAACACAGAAAAAAGAAAACGTAAGTTTCACCGCTTTTTCGCATTTCAAACTCTCGTCGTGTGTCTTTAAAAACATCTAAATATCGCACTTATAATTGATGAGTTTTTTAAGCTTTAAGATTAATTCTAATCAGTCCTAAGACACTGTTGCGGTTCCAAAACTTTCTTAGGATATTTGTGGAAAGTATCAAAAATTATGATCAGAGTCTGTAGGTCGCAATTAGTACTATGAAAACCCACCCAAAGGTTAGAATTATTCATCTAAAGCCATTATTAGATCAAGAGTAGACTCAAAGATAGTTAAACTATTTAAAGATTGTATCATACGTTTTCCAGTAAGCCAACTGTATTACGTCGCCCTAGTGACACAAAAACGTAAAACACAAATTAATGTTAAAGATGTTTAATCCATAGTAATAAACCTAAACTTAAGATTTTCAAAAGTAACCTTCAAAAGTATCAACACACACATATCGAAAAATTCAGAGAGTGTAAAAAACAAATAAAAAATACAAAAATGTCTCTCCTAAAAAATTAAAAATTTTGACATGCATTTTTCTGTCTCTAAAGCGACGATTTGTGCAAGACAAGCTCATTTCCAACATTGTTGTTGCGATTTGAAAGTAGTAGGTGGGATTTACAGTTTACGACAATCTTCGATCTAAGCCTTAGTCGTAAGATATTTATTTAGGACAAGAAATTTTAAATTAATTCTCTATTTCATCGATAGCAGATATGACTGCTATCCTATTATTACAACTACAACTTGAAAGGTACTCGATAGATAGAAGTCCGAGATGCTCAACAGATTGACCAAGATCACTATTAAAAATATGTTTATAGGTTGGTCTTAGGTTTAGGTTAATTTGAGGTTTCTTAATAAAGAAGGTTTTTGTTTTAAACGGTGCTCTTAAGCTGTTATTAAATTGCAAGAAAAAAAATATATTTTACGATCAACGCAGTCTTTAAGGGCCGAAAGACTGCGCAAGTTTTGAATTCGAAAAAAATAACTGCAACATACTGTACAATAATTTTACTCAGATATACAAAGGCGATGTGCCTGCAAATAAAGCCTTAAATAGCAAATATATAATATGTTTAAATTGAAATGAATATGCAGAACTTAAGTAATCTACTATTGATACTTTCTGATCGTATAACTCTTTTGATTTTAAGGTCAGTAGTACGTATAGGGGGAGAATGTGTTCTATTTTGTACATTACTTGTAATATTGTTATTGTATTTCAACCTGGAAACTCTTCGGATATTGCCAGACCTATATTTTATGTAAGAAATTACCGCTTTGTGGTCAAAAAACTGTTACAATTGCAGACTTATAGTTTCATTCAAACAGTTATTTTCATAGCTTTAAGCAAAACTTTAGATTTGTTGGTACTATTGATAAAGATATATAATTTGTAACTTGTAATATCAAATATTGGTCTCTATTTTTGACTGGTGGTAGAACTGAATAAGCCCCAATTTTTGAAAATAAGCAGTACGGAGAGCTTTGAAAAATCAATAGTCTTAGTTTAGAAAGGCAGGTGTGTTTTTTTTTATAGCTCAAGGTTGTCATTTAAAAAAAAAGCAAATAGATAGTACATAGACATGACATACATATATATTTAGCGAGACCTCTTCTTAATTTTCACCAGGGAAAACAAAAAGAATGTTGAAAATGCTGATCAGCGGTAGTAACTGCAGCGTTTGGTAACCTCTGAATGCATTTTTTGACCTTAAACGACAAATCAGATTTGGCGGAACATAATAAAATGTACCTCAATTCGGATTTTAAGTAATCGTTTGATGTAGTTGTAACAAAAAGAAACAGACGAGTTGAACAAATGGAAACAATTAAATCTGAGATGAAATGTGAAAGTATGTTTTTAAGCACATTAAAGATTGGACGTTTTAACTTTTAGAAAATTCATACATTACACTCATTATATTATACTTAGAGATCTAAAACAACCAACCATCTCCTACCAAGGAAATAAATTCAAAGATATTTCCATCTCTCTATTGCAATCCGATTTAAGGTGCGGTATTTTTATTGGGGGAATAAACTGTCAAATAGTCTCAAATAAATAAAATCAATTGCTTCCCTATTTTTAGGTGATTTTTTTTTTTATTTATCTGTAGAGAAGGTATCTGAAACCCTTGACCATTTTTAACAGTAAATAAAAATATTTAACAACTTCGTTCATATATGAAAAATAAACTATACTCTCGTACAACCGATCCGCTCACCCTATGTCAACTGTTGAACAAGCATATTATAGCAAAATGCCAATCGCAATCGCATTTGTATAACCCACTGTATCCGTAGGAAATTCTAATTAGAAAATAAATTTATTGTCAAGAGTGCTTGTTTATAGAATTTTTAACGCTCGGACAGATTGTATTGGCAAAGCGGGAGATGAAGCAAGAGGATGAGGAAGTTGGACAAGTCAGTACCTAGTGCTAGAGAACCTGATTCCTCTATTTCAATGAGTGCAAACCGCAAAAAGATACATCGTCGCACCATAACACAGAATACGAGTATCACACAGCAAAAATCAAATAAAAAATAAAATAAAATTGAAAAAAAAAAAAAAAAAAAAAACGTTTCTATGGTACATGTACAAGTTGAAAACCGGAATAATATCGCCGCGTTGGGGTGTGTTATTTAACATCAGAGATACACTATATTCAACTTCTGGTTGAGTTTAAGCGGAGAGTACTGAGCACAAGTACCAGTACGAATACGAATACGAGTACGAGATATGACAAAATTCAGTACTCAGTATTTGATACTGGATGTACTCGTAGTACGTTGTTGTATTTTAGTAGGTACTAGTCTCTTCCTGTTATTGTTTTCAATTTTCTATGTAGAACAAACTTAAGTAGAGGAAAGCAAGAATAAAAAAATAATAAAATACTAAAACAGCATCAAGAAAAATCCAGAACACCACGGAAAAAGATACAAGAAAGCCTTGTAAACCGGAAAATTTATGCTATTACATTTGGGAGACATAAGACAAGACATAGCACAACTAAGACGACCACAGACTCTTATTACAAACCAGAAAAGTAGACAGACAGACATATAGGGAGAAGTACGATACGATAGAGAGGGAGACGATTAAAACGAAGGAAAGACCAAAGACCAAGCATATCAAGACGACAAACGATGTGACGTCGTCGTATCGTTGAGATATTTCATTTGTTCGAGAAAGTATCTCTATGCTAGCAGTAAAGTTGCTTTTAATTAAGCAGATACTTGTTCAATTTTATTTATTTTTATTTTTATTTTTTTATGAAAAATTGTATGCCCTTCTCTGTATTGTGCACATACGAAAAATACTTGTATATACTCGTATATCGTATTCGTATCTCACCGCCGCAATTTCGTCAAGCTTAACGTTCTCGTATCTCTAGAGTCTCTCTAGACTATGACTACGACAACTATGATATGTTCAACCAAGACGACGAAGACAACTATGACTACGACTACGACTACGGCTACGAAAGACGAAGACGACATGGTCGACGTCGATGGTCACATGCGAAAAATAAATTAAGTCACAGAACCAGCCCAACAAAACAAAAAAAAAAACAACAAAAACAATCCAAGTAAAAATACTGCATACAAATTCACGACAACAGCGATCAAAATACAAAAAAAAAAATAAAAAGAAAAAAAAAGAAAAGATAATTTAAGAAAAACTCGATTCAACATTTCAACTTCATTCAGTAAATCAGATTTTTTTTTGCGCTCTTTTTTTTTTTACATGCGGATATAGTAGATTGATTTGTAGATACTTTTCGTTGTTTCGATTTTTATTTTGTCGGTGTTTTTTTCTCGGTCTGGTTGTTGTAAAATAAAAAATAAAATAAAATATATTGTATAAATGTTTATTTTTTGTATGTGGTTATTTTTAAATTAATTGTTAACTTATCTATGAATTGGCGATTGTTATAAATTTAATCAGGTGGTGCGAGGCGCTTCAGTTGCAATTTTAAATTAAATCGAAATTGAGCCCCCACTAAACGGCCTCTTGACATATGAGTTTGTATTTTATTTTTATTTTTTCATTAATAAACAAATATGTACGCGTATATATGTATATTCTGCTGTAATCTTTATTGGATTTATTTTAAGCAATTCATTTAAAAAGAGAAAAATAAAGAAAAATAAAAATGAAAAATTGGAGTGCTTTCTGTATCTCAAAGTCACCAGGGAGAGGGTAGTGATATACGAATAGAGGTAGTTGTTGAGTGGTAGGTAGATATAATGCTTAACTTCCGGTGGGATATTTATTTTTAATGATTTATTTTCTTGTTTTTTTTTTTTTTGTATTTAATCGCTGTGATAAAGTAAATACATGGTTTGCTGAGCTACAACAACATACAATGAATGACTTGTTGGAAATTAGTTTATTTTGTGCGCGCGATTATAAACGAAATAGCAGTCAATTAAATTTTAAAGAGGATATATTTAGAGATACGCAGCCGACTTTTATTAGGTTAAAAAAAACCACTCTATTGTAGGTACTTGTAGTTTTTTTTTTTTGTTTAATTTATTACGATACGAATACAGTTGGCTTTTTGTTCATTGAACTTTTAAGTTAATTTTATTGATTGATTTGTTTTTATTACTGTATTTTCCACTTGAGTTAATTGTTAAAAAGAAGAAATAAACAAACAATATATGGTATGTTTATATGAACATTCATATATTTATATCGGTACTGTAAAAATTATTACGTCTATTCAAGTTGATTTAATCTTTTTCGGTAGTTTTTTAATTGAAAACAGTTCGATTCTAAACAATGCATTGAAATTATTAAGATTATCGTGCTATCAATCTGCAAATTTTATTTATTGCCCTTCCGTTACTTATGCTAGAATTATTAATTTACTACAATTGTATTTCATTCGCGAATACTTACGCTCTACCTTTGAAATGCCGCAATCCATTGCCTTCTTGTATTATTGTCTGCAACCTCAAGTCACTTCGAATATATATTATATTAATAGCACCTTGAAAAATATTATTTTAGGTAAAGAAAATATTTATAAAAATTTTGCAGTTATATTTAGTTTAAACAATAAGACACGCCGCCCAACTTATTAATACGTTTTAAATAGAAAACACTATCTAAATGTGAATAACTATTAGTTTTTGATCTAGCCCTAATTTATAAATATATATTTCGGTGAATATGGTCGAAAATGAAAGTGCATCGTGGCCAACGTGCAAATAATTTGAGATCCATTTAAGATCTGGTTTTGAATGTCCGAAGATTATAAAAACAGTTTTACAGAGTTCCCTAAAAAATGGTTTCGGAAAAATTTAAATACTAGTGAGGAGCATTTTCTGGTAAAAATAAAAACACTATCTAAACTATGTTACAAGTTTTGTATTATTTTATTCAGTGAGATCAGTTTGATTGACATTTGTTTTAAGCTTGAATTCTTTTTGGATCCATGAACAATACAGCGGGCTAAATAAAAACATCTTGAAATGGTAGCTTAACTAAAATAAAACTTCACAAAAATTGGCTTCAACTTTTCTACTCGTTCTTGATTTGATATCTATACATCTGTGAACCATGTAGAGAAATCTTACAAAAAATTATTATTTGATACGCGTTTATGATTATTGAGTAAGTGGACAACAATTAAAAGAATGACGTTTGTTATCAAAAAAAAAAAAAAACATGTTTGTGCCGCGATATTGGTAAACAAACGAATGTTCTAATAATACGAGGGCGGGTCAATAAATCCGTGACTTTTGGATTAAAACACAGATTTTTTGATAAAAAAATAATTTTATTTTTCAACGTAGTCTCCCTTGAGCTCTATACACTTTGTCCAACGCTTTTCCAATTTTTTTATCCCTTCCAAAAAAAATGATTTGTCGAGGCCTTTGTTTGCGAGATGACTTCGTCATTGGAGTCAAATCTTTTTCCACCAAGCCATTTCTTCAGGTTTGGGAACAAGAAGTAGTCGCTAGGAGCCAAATCTGGAGAATAGGGTGGATGAGGGAGCAATTCATAGCCCAATTCATGGATTTTTGCCATGGCAACTGCACATGCGTTTGTGGTCGACTGTGAGCAAACGCGGCACCCATCTTGCGGAAAGTTTTCTCATGCCCAAGTGATCATTCAAAATTGAAACCACTGAGCCATGCGAGATCCCTACGGCTTCCACAATCTCTCGCACTTTCAATCTTCGGTTGGCCAACACCATATCGTGAATTTTTTCGATTGTTTCGGGTGTAGAGACCTCAACTGGGCGTCCAGGACGTTCGGCATCTTCAGTGCTTGTACGGCCACAACAAAATTCAGTAAACCACTTTTTTACCATTGAAATCGATGGTGCAGAGTCCCCATAGTATTTATCAAGCTTAGCCTTGGTTTCGGTAATGGTTTTTTTCGCAAGAAATAATGCTTAATAAGCACACGAAATTCACTTTTTTCCATTTTCTCCTCAAACTAGTGAGTAGTCTGATAAAAATAGCTGTCAAACACAAACTAACTGACGCAGCAAGTTTAAATTTTGACAGGAGTCAACTGACAGATGCCTGTTGACAGGAGCAGTGTTGCTGTTTCAGTAAAGAGGTCAGAAATTCAAAAAGTCACGGACTTATTGACCCGCCCTCGTATTTCTTTAACTCATCGTTTAGAACCAAGCAAAACAATTGAGGATTTATCTTTATACAATTGTTGTCAGTCTATTTAAGTTTTAGTTTTGACCTTACTTTAACTGTTCTGAAGTATAAGGTCACTGGGATTGCACCCTTTCCCACTAAAGGTCTACTGTGAGATTTTTAGAACATAACAAATTATATGCCACCAGCAAAAGTTATATCTCGGCGTGGTAATGTAGGAGTATAAGTGTTCCTTCTCCAAAGATATCCGTTCTGGGTTTTAATGTTTTATGTCATGAACTATATGTAGTTGATGGGTTGTTTGGTCTTGAACGATATATGTAATTGTAACCGTCATTAAGAAGTCCTTAGAGCAAAACAATTGCAAACATCCGCATAAGAATTCATAGTTAAGAAGTTGTGTTAAGATTATTGGTGATTCAGGGGCACCAACACATGGGGAAATGAAAGCTTTAGATATGATTATTGAACTCTCATATCTCATATCTGATAAATTCAGAAATTAACCATAATTATATTTAAATTCAAACAAACAAAGGTATTATATATTCTCGGGGACAAAATTCGAAAATTCGGCAGAGAGTCACAAAAATTATGATTTTTCGGGCCTATCTTAACATTTTTCTAATGAAGTTATATGCAGTTCGGAATTCTAAGCGCTTGGAAGGCGATTTGATTGATGGAAAGCTGACTTTTAAATGAAAAGTTCATATATATCATTTGATTATATCTGACGTTAACCATAAAATTCATTGAATTTAATTACAAATTTGTTGTGATACGACAGTTGGCAAAATGACGTCCTCCTAAACTTTATAAGAATTCAAATTTTCTGGGGAAAAAAACCTTAGTGCAAAAATTATCCCTAACAATGGATAAGGTTTAACATTAAACAGGTATCTGGCAGTTTGTTGTATATTTTGTAATTGTTTTTACTGAATAATCTTCGTCAACTTATAATTCTCTTCTTTAAAATCATTAAACACACCTTATAACATTCAGGCATACAACATGGATAAAAAATATTTAACTTATCCCAACCACACACAAAAACCAAAGAAAAAAAATGTACAAAAACCTAGTTTAACTCCACCAAAACCGAAACCTACCTACACGATTTCGATAAACAAAATACCGCGTGGGCAACGTGAAAACCTGAATAGAAGAACGTGTTCATTATTTGAAGTCGTACTGCAAAGTTACGAGTATATAACCGCCAACGCTTTTCTTCGATTTTTTTTTTATTTATTTATTTGTTGTTTTTTTTTAGTTTAAATTAGAATCTATTGGTATTCTTGATGTAGTTTGGGCAGATAATATGGAAGAGTATTATGCAATTGCTACCAAGATATTCATCAATCATAATTGTTAACCTTTCATATACCATGCCACTTTTTCCCCCCAGATATTGTCATGCTTCTTCTAAACCATTCTTCTTATCTTGTTCTTATTTAGTGTTTACTTTAGTTTTAAACTTAAAATCATACACAGTTGATTCCAAGGGGGATACGAAGGAACAGAATATCAAATGTTGATTTTAGATAGACACACTTTTTTTGACAAAATTTTTTTTTTCCGATTCTTCCAACTTAAAAGTACCCACACACTGCAATACCAACGGTGTACAAACAATCATAAATAAAATAAAAATAAAAAAAAATCTCATACATATGATCGATTATGGACAAGATACGGATACATCCAATACGTCTCTCTCGCACACATGGTTGTTCGTTACGTTGTTGTTAAAGTTGTAACGAATGGAAAATTGGAAAATGTGTTCATCAGCATTTTTCATGCGTGGAGAACTTGCGTGAACCTATTTTTGAACAAACAAATTGTAGAAGTTGTGTTATTTTTTTTTCTTTCTTTTCTTTATCTTTGTATCTATAGATAGAAATCATATAGATATTGTATGTAGAGGTAATTGTACATATTCAGTACATATGCTACAGTTAAAGTTAGTTTAGTCTGAATTGATTGCATAACTCAGTGAATGAAGAGAGGTCGTCCTCCTCTGGGTAAAGGTCATAAACCTCATGAGTACGCAGTTCAATTGGATATGGCTTCAAAAATATAAAAGATATCCATTCAAATTTCTATTATAAGCTCACAGAAATGCAATTCGTATCCTGAATCTTAATAATAATCTCTTCCATTACTTACCTGAACGAGATCATTGTTAGTGAAAAATCTACATATCATACTCGTAAGTGATCCAAAATGCAGTGTGTATATACGAATATAACTGAGTTCGTGTTTCCCCATTTACCAGCCGCTGAGCGAATTGCTTGATACTATATAGTATTTTCAAAAATAAAAAAACAACTTAATAAAATGTAACTTTTAGAATACGGACTTAATAGTGTAAAATTTTGAAAGCGATCGACGTAAGTTCTTGAGAAGTTCGTGCGATCTTATTAGATCGAAGAGATCTGTACATTGATCTTAAGAATATTATCCGAACCATACGAAATGCGTGAAATTGTACAATATTGCTGCTAGTCGTAGTCGTGTCTCAATTCTTGTATTTAGCAAAAAATGGAATGAATTCGTTAGTAATTCTCTAGAAGATCTTGGACGAAATTTTAACGAGACCAGAGTGATTTGAGATCGTATTTTCGTCAATTATCAAAGAAAACCACCAATTCATTGCTGGTCCACTGTCTGGTACACACTACATTATCAAGCACAGATCATTTACTTCCACATTTGATTGAAAAGCAAGATCATCAAAAAAATGTATATATTGTTCCAATAGAACTGAGTTCTGTAGCATACGACTTTCAACATAATCAAGTTATTGATCTGTAAGATCTTGCAAGATCTTTGGATATGTGAATCATGTGATTTATATCCAAAGGTGCATCTAGTGAAATTAGATAAAGTATTTCATTGCTTTATCGAAATAGCTAATAGCTCTTTTCGAGCTGTCTCGGTTTTGCTGTTTCATTTCGTGTGGATAAAATCGTTCAATGATCTCCTTGATCTACATTCATAGATTTATATGTGGCCAAAAACTTATCATATTATAATGAACTAATCTCATCAATCAGATATCGACAAGTGATTGTTTGAAAATTTTTAGTGGAATCGCTTATATTATTTTTCTTGTTTACTTACAAGCACTCAAATTTTTGTCTTTCTTATAAATATAAATGTATCTAGCCAAAACCACGCGCTCAGTATCACTTATTAAATCACTCCATCATTCACATTCTTAATTGAAGGAAACATAAATCGTTTCGTTAAACGTTGAAATATTTCATATTAGAAAATTCGAAGATGAAAAACGAAAAAACAAACGGATAACTTTTTATATGTGAACACATAGGGTGAGTTTGGCTTTGTTTGTCTATTTTTTAATCTGGGAAATAATACTTAGGAAAAGGTTGTTGTTTTTCTACATCTAAAGAAAAATAGGAAAATTGTATTTTGATCTATTCCATGTCAGATTCTTTCGATTAACAAGCTCTCGGAGTTGTGCTTTCAGATTTCTTTATAGAGTCTTATAAAATAAATTAGTAGCCATGCCTCTCTAAAGTAAAATTTGGCCCAAATGACTATCAATATTTTTATTCGTTTTTTAACCCCACATAGAGTACTTGTGTTCCGTTTATATACGTTATATATATATTATTATTATTATATATTATATATATTATAGTATATACACGAGTAGGTACATATACATATGTACTTTCAATATTTGTAACTTACTTCTATCTCATTGTTGTTTTTCTTTTATTTTTTTCTTCTGTTGGGAGATTAATATCAAACTTGCTATTTTAATTTATTCAGGTAGCCAAAAAGAATTAATATAATTCCTCTTTTGAATAACTAATTATAGACATTCATTCGATTCCACACACACAGTACATTTCATTCGGTAGCGTGTTGTTGTTGTTATTGTTTTTTTTTTCTTTAAAATTTTTTGTTTTTTTCAATACTCGTTTCCGTTTTGAGTTTCTTTATGTTCAATTGTGAGTTCTGTGGGCTTTTATATCTTATTGTTGTACGTACGCAGGTCTTCATATGATCATCGTCACTGTGTACACACTTATAACCCAAAAGTCAATTTAATTTTTATTAATTTACAATTATAAGCAATTTCAAATCATCGCTGGCCACACTGGTTAAGTTTTAACTAAACAACCACATACCATTTTCGATTGAGAATCTTTTCTGTTTCGAACGATGAATTTTGTTGTTTTTTTTTCTTGTTCTACGGTGTGCAGGTATTCGGACATTCGGACAGAACAATTTAATATGCTAATTCTGTCGCATGTAGAATTACCTATAACCAAAAATAAAAAGTTTATTTCAGAAAAAAAATAAATAAAAGAAAAACGAAGAAAAATCAACAAAATTACGAAAAATAGTTTTTTTTTTTTTTTTTTTAATTCGAATTTTCGAATTCATGTGATTTTTCCGTTTGCACGTCATTCATGTTCGAAACGATTACGATTTGTAAGATGAGAATGGTTCTTCGTGTTCAGTCTGGTTTGTCATTTGTCATTTCTATATGGTGGCGTTTGCGTAGCTTTTTTGATGTCATCATTAGCCGTAGCGTGTATTGACGTTAAAATCAAAAATCGTTTGGACGAAAATAAGTAGAATATAAGTCTGTACATGTAACGAATTTGCATTAACTAGGCACTACTGCATAAATACGTATTTTGTTGTTAGTAAATACAAATTTATTAACAGCTTCTGTTGCTCTGAAATAAGAATCAAATTAGATAAATAGTCTGTTACGTGATTTGATTCGTTGTAAAACTGTCAGTATTTATCACATCAGCAGTTTGACCGACTTAGTTAATGTAGTCAAACTTATTGCTTTCCTGAAGTTAGGGTTCAGAACTTCTCAATGTGCGAATATTCCACTGGATATTTTTTGTATATTTCAAATTTGAAACTGGAAAAGAATTTACTGTATTCCATCTGTCGTTTCAGAAGTTTAAGCTGCTATCCCTACTTCTAGCTAGCGTTTGTCATGGTTATCATTTTTTAACAATGCTAAGAATGCTGTAAGGTTCTAGATTGCATAAGGAAATTGAAAAAAAAAAAGTTCATACTTTGAAGTACTAAAAGAAACACTTCTTAGCTCAAATTTGATTACATCTAGATGGGTCTACAACTTGAAAATTGGCTAACCCGCTTAAAAGCTGACTTCTGGTTATACTGGTGATTTACTTTGTTCTGGAACTATAAGGAGCATTCCCTGGTCTAAATTTGGTTACATCCAACTCGAACTAAGATTCATAACAATAAGCAAACGTAAAATGGAAAATTGATTGATCAGTAGATTGTTTTCGACTTCTTTTTAAGCTACAATATTTTTAATATCACGTTTTACAAGAATCAGTTTTACCATTTGCAAAAATTATAGTTAATATGATAGATAATAAAAAAGTTTGGGGAGTGAAGCAGTGGTCGTCAATAACTACCCAAAATCATCTGGGTCCAAACCAATAACATGGCCAACTTGAAAATGTTAATATTTCTCATCAGCCTTTCGGCGAGCAATGAAAAGCTTCTGAAAGCGAAATTTTTTGCTTATGAAATTGTCTCTCACTTTCCTGTCGTTGTATAGAGTATAGCAAGAGAAAAATTTTGTAGATGATCTGTGACTAAATGATCAAAATATTGAATGATCGTACTATTAGCAAGCATTGTTTTATTTAATTTTAAAATATAATACTGTAAAAAATCGGTCAGTAAATCATCTGTACTCATAGAACTGACTGCCATCTAGCGGGCACCTTGTATGACATTTTTTTGACAGTAGGTACGTGAAAACATGTTTTTTTCTTGCCAATACATCAATTCTGGATCAATAACAAAAATTAGACAACGACCAGGCTTATTTCTTTTACGAATTGGTGTAATGGCTTATGTTCCCTGAGTACTTGACTGATTCAAAACTATCTCAAGCGATTCATTAGTGAATCACTTTTACCAAAAACAGATATCAGATATTCCATTCCTTACTACGAAAAAACAAAAAAAAAAAAGAAATCGCAATATCAACCATATGCTCTGCTTTGTATTTCTTTTATCGCACATCTCTGGCATATTCATAGTGCAGCAGGAAAACAACTTAATAGAAAAGCAAACATCTCTGTTAAATGGTATAGGGTGGCACATAAACAAACAAAAAAAAAAAAACTTAATAAATTTCGAAATAAAACAAAACCTACCCATTCGCCATATCGCAATCGCTAAAAACAGAACGGATATCCGCATCAAAATGAATTCAATTTTCCGTGCGGCACATGGAGAAACGCGCCATAGCAAGATAACATGTGCAAAGATAGATTGTGTTCTGTGTACGCGACCAGCATGTAGATGCGGCCTATTTAAACGATTAAAGCCTTTTGGGCGACACACATAAGTGCTCGATGCGCGTTTTTTTTTCCTCTATTTTTTTCAATTTTCATTTTATTATTTTTTTATTTTTTCAGTCAAATGTTTACTTGTACATACATATGTAACTGTGTATCTATATTTGAATCAGATATTATGTCTGTATTGCGTGTATATTTAGTGTTAACTTATTTAACTGATTTGTTTATTTTGCAACGCTTGCTAATTGAATGTCACCGGATATCCCTTCTTATTATCGCACTCTATGTTTACAATTGTCATTGGGTGAATCAAAATAATGTACTAGAACGTTTTTGTTTTTATAGATACTTATGTATATATCCATGTAAGTGTTTTTTTTTTTGTAGTTTAAAAAAAAAACTAAATTTACAACAATCTATTACACATGTACGCGTAATAGATATGTAAGAGTATTTGCGCACACTCTGCGTGAGGTTTGTAATAACACTATAAGTATCTGTTAAGTAGAAAACACAACTTAAGAAGTTGTTTTTTTTTTATCTGCGAGTAAAAAAAATCTACTCTAAGGTCTTGGCTATGAAATAAGAACAACAACTATTGGTTTGTGAAGCGGCTGCTGCCGCGCTAATGGCAGCATTGTAGCAAAGTGTCGTACACATGGATAGGCAAACAGTAGTCTTATGAAGTTTTGTTTTTTTACCTTTTACTTTTGTTGTAAAAATCACGGCAAACAAGAAAAGAAACTTCGAAATAAAGTACTTGAACAAAAAAATATAATAATAGAAAAAAAACATCTATGAAGTTGTTCTGTAGCCGGTTTTCAAGTGTTTCTCTATTTTTTTATTTGTTGTCGTGAGCATATGGGCTGAAACAAAGACAATGTCGAGTGCAGCATGTAGTTGAAACGAGTGGCTATGTTGCGAAAAAAAAAATGAAAAAAGGGGTGTGTGCCATTAACAGTCCTTTGTCGAGATTTTCAGTTTGAGGTTTTATAGACGTTTGGCTTTGGTGAACAATAGATGGTTCACCTAGTTTTGAAAATAGATCTTGTGGAAAGCTTTTTGGCAGCAGAAAATATACATTTGACGTCAACTGTTGAGTATGAAGGCTTTTTGGCATTTAAAAACAAATTTTGTGAATGTAGCTATGATTGGTTTGAATAAACTTGTCATGACATCTAAGGCGATAACAAGTCCAGAAACTATGATACTAAGTCACTCAAGTTCGTACTAAAGCTCGATATATGCTTTTATGTTGGATCTATCTGTTATACATTTTGATTACCTAGTCTAGTCATAAGATTTGGTACATGACTACACTCATCTATTGTCAGATGTTGATGTATTCATTTGACTTTGTCTGATTTTTGCTATACATTTGCTCAACATTACCGAGTTAATTACTAAGCTTCAGTTGTTAACAATCATGTTTAAGAGTGAGTTCGATAATCCCATTATATTGCAGTTGGTCTTCAAACATGCAACATGGATAAAGTCAAAAGCTCTCTCCGCTTGAAACCTTTAACAATTCTATGAATCGTTCCTGAATTTGTTTTATAAGGACAAAAGAAGAGTGCAAGAAATCTATTACCTTTTTTATTAAAGAACGTTTGCTTTCGGTGTTATTATAATCCGAAATGTTAGCGCGTTCTTGAAAGGCAACGTACTACGAGCGCGTTTACCAACGAATTATGTTCACTTACTAGAAAACCTTCACAACACAAACTCATTTCAACGGTCAAAAATGGATTCATTCGTCTTGAGGGCCCTCAACTCAACAATGTTTGCCACGGAAATTTAAACAACATGCTCCTCCGACGCTTTAGCTCAAAAATAAAAATAACTCAGCAACACAAAAACATCCTTCAAAACTACATATTACTGGATGATTAGCAAATCCTGACGTTAACCTATTTCGGCCTATTCGACACTGAATGATTGAATCTGATTTAATCAATGATTGGTAAATGCATCTCAGGCCGTATTGAAAAGCAAATGTTCAATAACTGACCTCATATATGAGGAAAATAATAATTAATTGTCTCAAACCATTCTGCCAAAAACGGCCTTTGTCTGTTGAAAAGAAAGAAAAAATTGTCTTACAAATTATATGTAAACATTAAGTAGTATGATGACGACAGCAATCAATGACTTATATATTCACATATTCAAATGTCATCTAACAATCTCTTATGTCAGTGTAAGTTAATTTTAAAAAAGCTAAATTCTTACTTTCTATTAATTTAGCCTATTTTCTAATTTTGATACGGGTAGGTACATGTACATAATGACTATTTTAAAATAATACAATTACCAATGGAATGATTAAATCACTTCAAACTGTCACTTCATTCGGCCAAAAATTGACAACAGAATTTATGTGTAAAAGAAAACGAAATATATGTTTAACCCAAACGATAATAATCAGCAATTGTTGCTTTAACTTTTACAGTTTACACACAGGAAATGTATAGTATAATTTATGCAGGGTTGTGTGATGTCGTGCCTATGTATTACGCGAAATCGTGCTCGTATTTAAATTCAATGACATTCTCGTACTACCAGTTTGACTGTGTAAATACAAATATTTGTTTAACAAGTGTAAATGTCAGTCATTCTCTGGCTTAAAATTGTGAATGTCTACTATGTATAGTATAAAACTGACAATAACATTTTTTTTTTAGAAAAGTAATCACTACTCGTAGATCAAGAGATTAAAAAAGATCATCTGTTGCCCTCTACTACAAGTTTTGTTTAAAATCAGATTCAAATGCCAATTGACAGAATAAGAGACTAGAAACCGCATATGATAAAAACTACTACAATCACAATGGAGGTTAGGTATAGGGAATAAGAAGTCATTTTACGAGTACCTATAGAGGAAAATGTGATTTTTTTTTTATGCTTTTCTTCTAGTTTTCTTTCCTTATTTTTAATTTTTTTTTCTCGGTCCTGATCGTTTGGCTCTTTTGATTTTCTGATGCATCTGTTGCATAGTAGAATGTGTGCACACAGAAAACATCTGTTAAATTCATTTTCCCCTCTGGGTTATTTTTCTTTTTATTTGAAAAAAAAAAAAAAAAAAAAAAAAAAAATTAAAAGCATGAAAACTCTCCTCTGCTCTACCTGTCGATCACTCTGTGTTAATACCGTAATTGTTTAATCTGTATCGATAGAAGTAAAGTAGTAGATGTAGATGGCATTATACGTTTTACTTGAATGAAATTTATACAGATACATTTGCCCTTACATCAGTAACTCATTAATAAAACGAATGAGAGATTTGGGTAAAAAAAAAAAATTGGATATGTATTAAATTTTTACAAATTTCCTGCCTAGACGGCGTCAACTACGACACTTTGCCTTAAATTTCTACCTCATCTCATAGAGTAAGTCAGGGTCGTTTAGCTTCGCGGCGAGAAAGATTGATAATGAGATAATCTGAAAATTTCTGGATTTCTCGCATCTCTAATTAGTTTTGTTAGTTTTGTTTTTTGTTTTTATTTTAAGCCGAAATATATATATATTTTTTTTTCGCCATATGATGTAAAACAGAAATACCAACTTTTGTCGTCTCTCCAATGAAGTAGTTTAACCTTTGATCTTCGTTTTTTTTTTCTCAGTTTTTATTTTGTGATATTTTTTTTTTGTTTTTTTTTTGTAAGTGATGGAAGAATTTTATTTACTGTCTAACAACACACCTACTTTGATAATGTACGAGTATTTCACATGCTGCTAATGATTTGTATGTTAGTCTTTTGAGTTTGTCTTTTCGGTTAAGGAAAAGTGAGATTCTGCGATTATCTGTTGTAAAATTATTTGAATGAAGAAAGTTAAAAGTTAAAGGCATTTTCGAAACATGTTCTTAATTGCTTATGTTTCTTATCATTGTAATAATAAAAACTAATAATAAATTTTAAAGGCAATGAACTGTTTGTTTACTTGCACCCTGTGTTAAATGTTAAATGTCGGAGGAGGAAAATAAAAGTATAGGTATTTAGTACAATGTTCAGCCAGAATAAAAGTTATTCTAGTTAACCACACCTTACCACTATTAAGTGTTGGAGTTGGCTTCGACACCAGTACACAATCCACTTAATCTAGCACATAAAAAAAAAAACTAACATTAAAAACAACTCACGTGTTGTTTTTGTGTTTTTTTTTTGCTTTGATGGAATTTTGTTATAAAATTTGCGTATGACAGGAAGTTAATGTGTTTGACATTTGCTAATTAGTGGATCTCAAGTTTTATTCATTTAATTTATGTTACTGTTTGCTATATGAATATGTGTTCATGGACAAAGTTTTGTGATTATGTAAGTCATCTACTTTAAATAATTATTGAATAAACATTTCTGACAATTTAGAGAGACATATGTGTATTACACAAAATTTTTGGAGAGATCATGACTGATCCGAATCTGATTACCTACCTTCTTTTGACAAGTCAAAGGTCTGTGGAGTATTCCCAACGAAGTTGTATGATACTAGAAAATGTTTGGGTTTCGCGAAAATCTGAGAATCACAAAGAAGGAACACAATTTCTTTATGGGAACAAAAAATATTTGAAAAACCTGCTTGATTGGTCTTTTTTACCTCGAGCTTTATCGAGGATCTTAAATCATTTAAAAGCGATTTCGAAACAAATTTAAAAAATCTGCTACAAGGTATAAAATAAGGACAAGCAAGTACTTTCTCGTTCTGTCTGTAGAATAACTATTTTTTTTAAACTTTATAAGAACTTTTTACATCGGTTTGTAATGTTAAACTAGTGCTTGGACAATATACACTTGCGTTCATATTACTTTTTGACATTCCAACCTTATTCACATTCAAAAGAACCATCTTACATATTTATTGATTTTTTTTTATCAATTTTCTAATCCAGTAGGCGCGGTAGAGAGGAATATTAAAATAAAAGCCTCCCAACGCCCACATGATTACGATTGATAGATAAAATATATACAAAGATGTACCAGTGTTCTTCGAACCGTTAATGGCTAAATATTTACACCTACCCGGGTATATGTATTTTTAAACTGGCGTTTCATACCGCACACGGGTGTATTGTATATTTAGAAAAGAAGGAAAAAGAAAACAAAATTCGCAAACCTTTAAGAGAAGGACCAACACAAAACATGCCTTCGACTATACTCCTATATCTAAAAATAACTTCTAAAAAAAAGGAAAACAAAAATACTCCGTATATGGGAAAACATCCTTTTTCGTCTACGTTAAGGATGTCGAAATTTATCTAAATTTGCACACAAATAGACAGAGAATTCTCTCACGCACACGCCTAGACACAAGGATCATAGGGATAATAAATTTTTGTCTATAAAGCGTCGTTGGGCTTGTCTATAAATAGACCAACGAAATATATATATATACATATATATGTATCCATGAGTATATTTGCACCTATTAAGAGTTTTATATGTTTTAGAATTTAGCCGTCATGATTGTGGTTGTTGCTATCAGCCAAGGGAGGGATGTTGTTACGCTCTGAGTCAGTCCTGATGGTCTACCAGAAATGAAATTGACTTTTAAGATGAAAAAAATATTTCTAGGAGGAAAACAATCTATTGACGTCATTATTAAAGTGATATGATCGACCGAAAAAAGAGTCCTTTGTGTAATCCTTTTACTGCTGCTTTCTTTTATTGTCTATTCATTTATAACTTGTATCTCTTCTGTATGCTTGTGTCATTTTAATGGCAACATTTGTTTGACAAGTCTTCCTATTCGTGACGAAATTAGTTTCTTGTCTAAATTTTGAGTCAAGACAGAGGAATAAAATTATTCTCATTGTATCGTGTTTATTTCTATCTTTCAATTTTAAATTAGATGTACGAGTATTACCTATACAAATAGTCATTTTCGAGAATAAAATAATACATAATAATAATTAAAACAAAGTGTGCTGTCGAGTATTTAATTTTATCAAACAAATTAACTACACCACCTACGTATTGACGTCATGTCCGCTCACTCTATTAGGCAGTGTTCTATTCATTGGTGTAGTCAGTTGAGTCGTTATTGTCACAGCGAAGTTGTTTGTAGAAATCTTGAGACAAAACAATTTTGAATTCAAACCAAAAAAATAAATAAAAGAATTTGTTTTTGTTTGAGTTTTTCTCACAAATTGCATATCCTTCAACAAATATTTATTCCTAAGACAACAAACGTCACACGATTTTTTTTTCTGTCTACCATCATACAACCTGATGAAGAAAAATTAAAAAGTGATAAAGAAATATACATGTATATAAGTACATATGTATATGTATTCGTATATTAATATGATAGATAACAAAATTTCATTCAAAAAATTTCGCACTCCCGCAACGATGAGGTGTTGATTTCATTAACAGTCCCCCGCAATGTTTTCGTATGTGTGTGTCGAAAGATTTCATTTTACTTTTAAATTTATTCTTTACTTTGTTTTGTTTTTTTTTTTCGTTTGATTTACATTTCTAGTTAAAAATTTGTGTCCTCCTAATTTGTTGTTTTAGTGCTAGTTTTACCAATTCGCATAGCATTTGACTTTGGTTTTTAATTTTTTTACGAGTTTTGGATATATGAATTATTTAAGATGAACTTTTTTATCTACATATTTTTACTAGCACAAATTTTTATTTGTGGTTAAGGACAGCTCTAGACCTTTTTTTCCTTTCATCAGTTACGCACATTCATACATAGGTATATTTATTTGATTTTTTAATTGTTTTCCAAATTGATTTTTTGAGCTAAGTCGTAGTCATTTGTTTTGTTTTACAACAGACCGGGAAACAGACGGTGTAAATTTTATTTCTATTTTCTTCGGAAATCGCTTAAATCTGATGTTTTTTGTTTAATTTCGTTTTATACGACACAATGTTCTTCATCAAATCTGGGTAAGTATAACAAATGATGGAGAAATTCCATCAAGAATGAAATAAAAAAATAATTGGAAAGTCACTTAAAATTATGAGAATCACGAAGAAGGCACTTTTTTACATTTTGTTTAGAAATTTAGGAAAAATTCTTTGAGTATATTTACTTGAACTTTACAATCTTTTCCTAAAATATAACTAATTTGTTTACTCTTCTGTTGATATTAAAATAATTATTAAATCGTAAATCCTGATTTATTCGTTCTAGGCTCTCTCAGTGTAGATATAACAACTGAAGAAAATAATAACTTTCTACATTGACCATCGTACTGATGTAATTAATAAAATTAAGTATATTAGCTCTGTAACATTGGTCAGTGAAAGTTAAGTAAAAATGTACAAAAAGTTGTCGGTTAACCAAATAGTTTTTCCGTTTGAATTTAAAAACGTCGTAGCAAAAGAGTGTATAACTTTCACAGGAATATTATTTAATCTTTAACCAAAATCTGCCAGTACTCTGGTAAAAGAATGTTTTTTTTACCACGACCGATTGAATTTGAATGTATTAAAATTGAATTGAGTTAAAATCCAACAATTTTTATCCCTTAAATTTGTTATAAAAAAGATTTTGGGAAGGATGTTTGTATGTGTAGTTATGAATATATAAAAAAAACCAAAAGGTAGAAAAGAAATCGAGTCTAAAAATCTTTGACTATATTAAGCAAGTATGAACAATTTTGTAATAATATCAATAAATGGACTTCCATAATTTAAGGTGACATGGAGGTGCTCTTAATTATCAAATCATTGAATAAGAAATAAACAATTTCAAGAAATATTCATATTTATTTTTTCTCTTATATGAGGAGACCGAAACCTCATTTTGGAGCGTTACAATTCAATCAATCAATCCTCAAATTCAAATTCAAAATCAATTCAATCAAATCAATTCAAAATCCTCATCATAAGCACATTACAAAATTCTCCAAAACACCGTCCAAAAGTAAAAAAAAAAATAAAATATACTTCACGCATTCCAAAATCCTCACGCAATTTAATAAATAAAACATTTACAAAGAAATTAATACAAAAAAAAAAAAATGTTGAAATAATAAAAATATGCAAAAAACAGGTGTGTCTGCCTCTCTCCATTTATCTTAAAGCTAAAAAGAAACTATCCTCGTGTTGTTGCTGTTAGTTTTAAAAATTCCAAACCCACAAAAATTATCGCATTCTCTCTATGTTAACAATATTAATTAATTATGACGCAAAACAGGAATTTCGGCTAAGAAATTCCCCACTCGCATATTTTTTTTTTCACAAATTTTTTTCGCTAGCTAAAAAAAAAAACACTTAACAGCTAAGCAGAAATAGCAATTATAATACCAACTACATATTATAAATCTCGTTGAGCATCTTTGAAATTAATTGCCGGCATTAAAGCTCTTCATTAACATAATAACACATCGCTGTGTTGCAGAAAAAATAATAATAAAATTAAAAAAATAAAAAGGTTGCTTTGAGAATATACTGATACTTGAGTAAAGTATGTTTGCTGTGTTAGCTATAAGACAACAAATTAAAAAAAATAAAAAATAAACAACCACATTCAGGCAATTCCAAAGTTTAAGGCATTCAGATACACGGTGATGCTTTTGTTGTTTTATTCTGGAGAAAATACTCGTATTCATATCTCCCGCAAGCCTTCTTTTATAATTAAAATCAAAAATTCCTTGCATAAGTTGTGAATTGTTATCTTTTTTTTTCTTTCGTTTTTTCTTAAAAGAGAAAAAAAAAAGGAATAGCACAAAGCTCTCTTAAAATCATTTGTTTGTTTTTGGAATTGCTTAGATTAGATTTTTTTCCAAGTGATGTGCGAACGTGTGAGGTTTAAGGTAATGTAAGATACGAGTACAAGGAATTTGCAAAAGAATGTCAGAAATCATCTTGAATGCTGAACCAAACGCAGATACATTAGTTTATTGCCAAAATGAAGAAATCAAAAGTGTATTACAGTAGCTCGAAAGCCTATCAGTTTTCACTATTAAAAAGAATGTAAAAAACAATCAGAGATACGAATATTCGAACATGGTGATATATAAGTACTCGTACCTGCTACAAACATATCTTGTACCTAGAATGAAATTTTATCTTCTCTTTTTTTTGTGGGGGAACAGTATTTTTTTTTTTTTTAATGAATGTGATCTCCGAATTGATTAAAGAATCGACAGCAAAACTGAATCGATTGCAGATTTAATTCGTTTCGTCTGCCATAAATAAGTGTGTTAATTATAACCCATTGTTTTTTTTTTATTTTATTTCTTTGAATTCTGCTTAAATTTTTTTTTGTGTGTGTGATTTAAGTTTGAGTTAGGTGTCTATGTCTACTACTGGCGCCAACATGCTTATTTGATTAACGATATTTGAATTAAATTAAAAATCTATCTATCCATTTGTAAATGAAGGGCAAATGATCGCGCGCGATTCGACAACAACATTCGGATGAGTGAAAATGAAGAAAATTTTTTTTCGTGGTCGATTGAAGATTTACATTTGGTATATATTTTGTCAGAATATATGAAAATATTTTAAAGTGGAGGGAAGGTGGTGAATTAGAGGATACAGATACCACCACTGTGAGTACAGAGAGTATAAACAGAATATTTGTGTTTATTCTGAATGAAGTGTTGATGAAAACACACTTAAATCATGTTGTTTTCTAAATTCTAAAATTAAATCTTTTCGATTTTACTGAAATATGGCACTTAACAATTTTGAGTTTTTTTTTTTTTGTCTTGTTATTGAGAAATTTTATTCTTTGAAAAGAAGAAGGCGAAAAAAATTCTATTTCCTGACTCCAGCAAAATGTTGATCAAATAAATTTTATGGAATAATACACGACTACAAGATTTCCTCACTTCCTTTATACTTGCCATCAATGTGGCATTTTCACTCGAACTCATAATTTATCTATGTGAATTATTTGTCGTTCAATGTACATACTTCCGATAGGATAGTTTTCGGTGTTCATAGGAAAATACTTCACAATTAATTCTTTGACGTTCTTTGAGCAAAAATTCATAGAGGTTTTTTCGTCAACTTCATAGACAATCATAGGTGTGACATATCGACCAGAAAAATTCTGATATTAAAAATTTTAAGTGAAATGAAGCCTATTTTTATTAAATATTATTAAAATTATTACATCAATATCCCTGGAATCCCATCAGTTTCCTATCTTGGACCACTATACTACCAATTATGAATTCTTGCATACTTTAAAGAAAATGCTGATTGTTAGGATGCTCAAAATTTAAATCGCGTCCTATTACCTTTGTTACACAGCTTCTTTTTTGGATTTACACACATTTGCGCCAAAACGCCCTAACATCAGTTTCTTGCAAGATACACTGAAGGTGCCGAGACTGAAGACTTGAGATAAGTAAAACTATTGAGCCTAACACATATTAAGGCCAAAATATTAACTTTAGCAAGGAATGTCACTACTTGGCAAAATGTTATGATCACCCATTTTTACTATCAGTGTTCAAGACTGGGGGATTACCTGTTACTTAATAAATACAAAGTAAAACAAATTAATTTTTGTCAAAAGGCTAGCCCGTATCTTAAACTGCTAAGTGGTAATATTTGATGTAGGAAGTTTAATTAAAATAATCCATAATATGATGTTCTGATTAGGACTAATGATCTACTCATTATAAATTGGATACTCAATTTGTATAAGCCTTAACATGTTAGTCCTTGAAAGAGGAAGACTATCCACAGAGAGACAAAAAATAAAATAAAGTGCTTAATAGACACGTAACATTGCACCTTCAATTACAGTATGATTCAATCTCTTTCTTTCAAGATAATTTTGATATGCAGCTATTAATTTTTGACATAGATTTAGCAAAAAGTTTGGGTCCTAAACTGCTACCTTGTTTGAATACCCCAGTTCAAAGCACGAGTAAACTTGGCTATATATTTGAAATGAAAAGACTGAGGTAGGCTATTGACTTCCAAAAATTGTATTTGTCTCTTCTAAGTCTCGTTATTTATTATTCGCTTGATTAGAATAAATCAAAGTGAAGCACATGAAATGCCATAAATATAAATGTAGAAAAACAAAACAAAACGAAAACTCCATTCCCTTCAAAATTATGCTCCAATTATCAATCGAAAAACTTAATTAACATCGTCCTTGATTACGAATAACGAATAAACAAAATACAAAAACAAAAAATCATTTATTTCCGTACAAACAACACATAAATACTTTTGCATCAATAAATTTCTATAAATTATTACTACACATTGCACAAAAATAGTCATTTTGTTGTTGTTGATTTTTTTCTTTTCTTTTTGGAAAGAGAGATGAAATAATTGTGAATAGTTTGCGCCGGTCACTATGATATACAAATGAAAATAATACTCGTACCATCAGATCTGAAAAAGATGTATAGACCAATGTACAAGTAAATTCAATCTATAATACAAGTACTTCAACGCGTATTTTTTTGCGTACGCTCTATAAAAGCACTTTGCCAGTACTGGTACACGATCAATGTGAATGTATTTAAGAGGAAGAAGAATTAATTCGTACATTGCTCGAGAAAATTATAACGGAGGCTTTTTCAGAAAAATTCTATTTATAAAAATATTCAGAAAAAGGAAACCAAAAAAAAAAAAACTAAAGAAGAGGGAAAAAAACCGCAGGCAAATCAGAAATGTTTCATTTAGAGAAGTACTCATTGCGCGCCAAGGCAATTAATTGGCGAGTCAGTCATTCACTTACCATGCGGTTTCCTTTTTTTATTTATTTATTTATTTGTTTTTTTGGTGTTTTTTTTAAAATTCGACTTTGTGTTTTTGTTAAGTTTTTTGTTTTTCTTTTCTCTTTTGTTTTGTAAAAAATTATTAAATAATTAATTTGCTAACGAGACAAGTTGGGTGGTTTAGTTTTAACGGTCAATACTCTATCCGCATAAGGAACGTACGAGTACTCGTATATAATGTAAACTGTGCAAACGAGTTTTCTTTTAATTTTTCAGTTGTTGTTCACACATATATAAACCTATAGAAAAACAAACCATTTTAGGGACAAATGCAATATTAGTATGGCAGTAGAGGCCCAACAGTGGAATCATGTGGTGTCTGTATACTAGAATATCTTCATGAAAAAATGAATAAAACTCAACAAAGCGTTAGCTTCTCTGTATTCAAACTTTTACAAAAATTTCGGGGTTAAAAAATGATGTCACGGTCTTGAGATTTTTTTACTTCCTAAGGCTGATATTTTAAAGAATTAAATGGCTTGTGAAATCTTCTAGACTTGTACATGTTTCTGTCTCTTTCTTGCTTTATTCATACGTAGGCAACTGACCTCTTACCTTAAGCTAAACATAGCAACACAATGTGGTTATCGAATTGATAATAAAACACATTGGCGGATTGAACTATAAGAATTATAAGTTTTTAGTATTTTTGTCATATCAACACTTCAATCTAGGGATTATTTTTTTAAATCTAGAGCCTCTTGTTGGGCGCCAATTTTGTTCTTATGATACGGTTTCAGATGTGGAAATCAATTTTCCATTTACAATAACCACCAAAAGTTACGAAAATATAATTTTTTTGTCCACCTATAAATAAATCTAAACAATTAAAGTACAAAAATCAAACCAAATAGTAACTAAGCCGAGAAGAAAACAAAACAAAAAACCGGTCTTGCGAGAAAATGAACAGAAAAAATACACCACTTTCATAGAAACACACACAAATCCAAATAAAATAAGAAAGAATTAGAAAATGATAATAAGAAAATGAGAGGAACAAAAACACAAGAAAAAAAAACATCATCTGAAGCCCTTAAAGCAAAAGGTACTAGGAACCAGGTACTGAAATCGAATATCTGATTCGACACCAGAAATACGGGTATACTCATTTCATTCTTTTTCTTGTCTTGTCCCTTGTTCTTTCACTTCTTTCTTCTCATCCATATGGTTTATGTTTGTATTTTTCTTTTTGTTATCTTAAAGTAATTCAAGAAACTCAAGATATGGATTGCAAGTGACAAACGCGTGCGTATCACAATTCCTATGCCGAATGTACTGAAAAACTTTGTCAGAGATCTTCCAGAAAGAAATAAATTAAAAGAATAAGAGTAATGAAAATAACATGTCTCTTGGATCTATCATTGATGAAAAGAAGCCCCAACAATTGAACTTTCAGGATAAAACCGAATAAGAAACAGGGCACTTTGAGCAAGATCACCTCCTTTCCGCAGGTTTATTCATCTTTGGTCATCAGTAGTAGTGATTTTATACTCGTACTAAGTGAGGTATTCCTAAGTACGAAGAACTGGAAAAACGAGCAACATGAAATATACAACATGGTGGCAACCGATGATGCACAAAATAAAACAACAGACAAAGATATACTCACACGTGTGCAACGCACGACGTAAAATCAAACAAACGGATAGAATGAACGATATTGCTTTACCTGAAGGTGACACGAAAAGATGGACACGAAAAGTGCGATCCTCATCAACGTAATCGTACTAAACGATCAGTTGTTCTGTCCGTTTTCGTCTTCGTCGTCATCCGTTTTTCTTTTTTTAAATTACTCTCTCCCTCTTTCTCTCCGCTGCCTCATCCCTGTTCATGGTCTTTTGACCGGGCTGGATGTGATGGCACAATGGGCTCTCTGGAATTTGTTCATTCTGTTGGTCCATTCTGAAAGATATTCATCACATCAATCACAATGATTTGACAGAGAGTTTCATCTTTTTTGGAAAAAGATCATTTTTCCTCGATCGATGAAATTCATAGAGATTCCTATTATTTTTTGTAAAGGATGTATTTACCATACTTAATTTTAAGATTATATGTAACGATCGTTATACTAATAATGTTTTTTTTTTTTCATTACAGAAGGCAATCTCGGTACCTATCCTATAACAGAGAGATCAGCAAGTATATAAAAACCTCCAAGCGAAGGATGACGGCAACTGATGGTCCCCGGCTTATGTTCCGTGGGCATTAGGTGTTAAACCTTAACTTCAATTAATACATGGATCGCAGAAATGGCGGCGATCCTTTGGCGCCTCCCCGGCCCCCTAAACTATTACCGCGCGTACATCGTCCAAGGGCTCCGGAGCCACCGATGATGAGTGCACCGCCAACCCCAGTGCAACAACAGCAGCAGCAGCAACAGCAACAGCAACAAATTGGTACAAACAATCATAGAAGAATCATAAACAACAACAACGTCAACAGTAACTGTAGCAGTAATCGATTGAATAGCACAATTATCAACAGTCGAAATAGTAATAACAACCATAGCAACAATAGCACGACACATCTAACGACACCATTGTTACAATTGCATCACCATCAACAGCAACAACAGCAACAACATCCTCATAATAACGTTAGTTTAAATCGCAACAATAGTAACATAAGTAGCGCTTCATCAACATCATCCGTATCGACAACAGTTTCGTCGGTAAACAGCTTCACAAGGCGTCGACCACCACCGCCACCATTGGCAACTGCGGCGGCAACAGCGTCCTCATCATCATCATCATCCATTTTACCGCTACTAGAAGCGAGCCTAAATTTAAATTTAATAAATAATAATTTAAATATTAATAGTATCGAACCTGTACCAGTATCGCCTGTCACGCTGGCGGCACCTCGACCTGAATCGGAACGGCTCACAAATGAGTATGTGGACACACCGTTTCGGACGGCGCAGCAACTACAGCAGGCGTCACGCAACCAACATCCGGCGGGTCAGCACATTCATGGGCAAACCACAACTCAGCATAATTTGCTGTTGCTGCAGCATAGTCAGCGACAACAGCAACAGCAACAAAATCAACAGCAACAGCAGCAGCAACATCATTCAAGTCATCAGCAATCTAGTGGTTTTCATATTAACGCGAATAGTGGCATCATCGTCACATGTATCGGTGGTGGTGGAGGTACTGCTGCTTCGGCAGCAACAATACATTCGAATTCACGCACCCTTAAGGGTGATGCAACAGGTGGCGGAGGAGGGGATACGGGGCCGACGACGGGGACACCGAGAGATGGAACGCCACAAGCGACGCAGACGACGCCGGCGTCGGCGACGTTGGCGACTTCACCAATTTCAATTACCCGCCTGCAACAACAACAGCATCATCGACCAAATGCGTTGCCCATTACCCAGCCAATTACTAAGCAACCTCCCGCCTCAGCGACTTTCAAAAAAGATCTACCCTTTCACGATGAGATACTCGATTTGCATCACATCGGAAGCGGTAGCAGCGGCGGTGGTACAGGATCTGCTGGTTTTGGTACACCCATTGGTGGTATTATTCTCGGTGATGGAGCTCTTAATCCAATCACATGTCCCCGCTGCGATCGATGTCGATGTGAACAGTGCCAAAGTCCAAGGCAACTACCACAAACTTGGGTCTGCAATAAGACCTGCCTCTGCAGTGCTGAAACAATTATCGATTATGCTTCATGTTTGTGCTGTGTTAAAGCGTTATTCTATCATTGCGCCAAGGATCAAGAAATGGATTGTAATGACGGTGAATCGACATTGTGTGTGGATGATCCTTGTTCATGTTTACCACATAAACGTACCCAACGATGGGGTTGGCTTGGAGCATTATCATTGGTTTTACCATGCCTATGGTGTTATTGGCCAATGCGAGGATGTGTGGCGGTATGCGAGAAATGTTATGCACGACACGCTGGACATGGCTGCCGATGTCAAACAATTGGTTCGACGAGCAGTATGCTACCCATCGTTAATATCGGTGGAAGCGCCACAAATGGCGGAAATGCAACAAGTGGCAGTACTAAGTCATCGGGTGTTAGCGGAGGAGTTCATAGCGGTATTAGTGGCAGTGGTAATGGCCATCATCATCATCATAATGGGGGAGGTGGTAACATTGGCGAAAGCAGTGCGGCCCGAATATTACGTAAATGTGACATCACGCCCGAGAAAAGATTGCTCGACTCAAGTCGTGAATATTAATTGTAAAACCCTATATTAAATATATACATATTATCTGTAAAATTTAAATCATAAACCAACAAGAAAAACAGAACAAAAAACAAAATGGTAAAAATATTATGTAAAACAAAAAGATAAAATAACATTACATATAAATATAATTATAAATAAAATAAAATAAATATTGTGTATGTATAGGTTATCACACTTATAGGATTCAACAAATTATTAAATTATTACCTTATTACGCCCCTTCCCGGTAAACCGCCCGATAATGGGAACCAGTTTGTGCCACAATTTTATTGTTATTTTAAATAACATTTCAAAATACAAGTGACCAAGTTTTCCTATTTATCTCCTGTCTTGTCCTAGCCCTCCTTTAAGACACACAAATTCTGTATTTATCTTTTCTATCCTTTTTCCCTATCTTTATCTTCTAAGCAGCCCCTCCTTCGCTCTATTCAGCAAACAAATCTAAGAAAACCATTCGAAGTTATTGTCATTTTTGTATACCGCCTCCGTTATACAATGACAATAACAGTAAAACAAAAAAAAAAAAAAAAAAACAAACTAATCAATAAAACAAAATGAAAATGCATTATTTAATAATAAATAAATGAAAAAAATGGATTTTTTGTAAAGTAACTTCTAAATGTAAAATATAAATCTAAACAAAAACAAACATATAAAAATAATATAAAAAGAAAATAAATATAAAAACATTATGAATATAACCAAAGACTGCAACAGATAATTATTAAATATTAGAAATGTTATTATTATTAATTTTATTTTTTTTTTTGTAATTTTTATTTTTTTTTTCTGTCTGTTTATTCGTATTCAAATGAAATAAATAAATAAATGTGTGTGCGCTTAACAAATGAAGAAAGTAAAAGTCTGAAAAGCGCCTCAAGACATCTCTGGTTTGCAAAATGAAACTAGATTTTTTTTTTAAACAAAACAAAAGAAAAAAACAGTTTTCAAATTAACACATGTCCAGAGATGTCTTGTTAAAGAAAAAAAACTAAAATAAAAAAATATAAACAAATTCCAATTTCCATAGTCAAAGTAAATGTGTCTCTATTAGTGTCAGCTTGTTTTAACTACAATACTTGTTTTGTTTTTTACTATACATGACTATGTACATATTAACAAATAAATTTATGTAGATGTTGTTTTGTTTTATTTTTCAAAATTCAGAAGTAAATATCTTTTTTTTTTTTTGTATTAGAAACCAAACAATTATTAAAGCAAATGACCACACCCATACTATAAGTGTATTAAAAATTACAAAAAAAAAGAAAAGAAAAGAAAAGATAACAAATCAAACTTACATCCCCTGTATAAGAAGGATTAAAAATAAAAATAAATCCAAGTAATTCACTGTTAAACAACAAAACCCATTTTCTTTGAAATTATAAACAAAAATAAATTTATAAATCGATATATCTTTATATACTACTTTTAAGAAACAAGGAAGAGACGAAGAAAAATATTTATTTTATTTGTATGTATAGAATGTATGTTCCAATTATTATTTTTCTTTTTTTTTTCTGTTAATTTTTATTTATGTTTTTGTTTATTTTGTTTTTCTCTCTAAATTTGGAATTTTTTGTTTTTTTTATTTTTTCTAAAAAAAAAAAGGACCAATTTTTGCATCCATGTCCATGTGTTATGTGTATATTCCACACCTTAAAAACAAATGAGCTTTAAATATAGAGAAAACAAAATATTTAAAATAATTCTTATTTAAGTTTTCTTTTTTAATTTAAATTTATACTCGTAGATACGAACATGTACAAGTTGGTTAATTTATTTATTTTCTTTTTATTTTTAATAATTCATCTTTACATAAAAGGGAAAGATCTTATTCCATTTTTACAAACGCTAAACTACATAAATACAATAGTCTGTGTAAATGTTCTTAATTTTGTATTTTTTTTTTGTTTTTTGTTTTTTTATAAATCAAATAAAATACAGTGGAATAAATGCAAAGCTCTATTTTCGGGAAAACAAATAACAAACAGAAAAAATAAACAAAAACACAAATTTAAGTGAAACAAAACAAATTAAAGAAAAAAAATAGAATGAAAATATAAAACAAAAGAAAAATGAAAATAAAATTATATATATTGTAATATTAATAATAATTAAAAAAAAAAACAAAAACAACAAAAAACAAACAAACAAATCCTAACAATTTTAATAAAAAGAAATGATTCTGTTGATTTTTAACACAAAAATAATTTCGGTTATTTAAAACATAAAAAAAATATACAAAAAAAAAAATAAATGCAAAATAATTATTTAAAAAAAAAATCCTGTTCTGTGTTCTTATTCAAGGATGGTACTCGTAGTTTTGTTTCTTTTTTTTAATTGGGAAGTGCAGTCCTTTGGAAATTTCAGTGACGCACGCTTAGGAGTAACTCCATGAGGAATACAAACTTGCTTTTTTGAAAGCATATGTAGTGTGTTCGATAGCAGTCAGTGGAAACATAAGAATGACTGTGAATTGCAGGCGACAAGCAATAGAAGAAATGCAAAGTTGAAACACCTGACTCAATCAGCGGATTTTGTTATATCGAGATGCGCAGGGATACCTGCAAACTGCAAACTGCAAACAGCAAAATTCACAATAAATAGAAGTATCAAGCGCAGTATCCTTCCCTCGTCTATAGCGAATGGGGATAAAACCATTACTACTTACAATCGCCAGTAGTGGCGAAACTAGAAACTATAAAAAGAATAAACCGGGAGTCTTCGGTTAACCCCGCTAGCATATCCTCCGAAGTATTGACAACAATTGGAAATCCTGGGTGTCAACGGTTTGCGATTATATAAAAGCAAAGGGGGGCACTAGAAATTGTAATAACTTATGATCGACGAAACTAATGTATAAAATAGGAATACGAGTTCTAGACAGTCGACAACGGAAATTCCATGACCGTCATAGACGCTTATTATGATATCAAAATATATGCGAAACAAATGTAATAATCAGCCGCAATATAACCCGGTGATATTAAAAGGAAACTCTACTGCCCAAAAGTTGGAGTAGACACGGCAGTATTCAAAGCCTGTTGCTTTTAATGTCGTCGAAAACTTCCTATTGAAGCTGCACATCAACGAACGGGAACAACTTTTTTTTTTTCACAGACGATAGACTACGACGTGACGACAGCCCTTTGAGGAACTCTTGATAATTGACGGAAAGAGTTGGATGATAACTGATTACCAATCAGTCTAACTCGTACAATAACTAACTATCTCCGGATATCTAGTATTTTTATTTATTGTAGAAAGTCTCACCTTGTCAAAATGCGCAAAATGTAATTATTAAGGTTTGTCTAACTGGACTCTGCTGTAAATTCAATAAAATTCCAATAACACCCCTACAAAAATAAAAACGAAGAGTCACGCTTAACAATCGCTGTTTGTTTGGGCTAAGAAGCAATGAAATAGTAACGCCCTTTCCCGAAAAACTAAGGAGACTCTACATATATAAGATCTTGATCATTCCAGTTACTGGAGTTACTTGTGAGTTGAGGCTCAGATTCATTCTGACCTGTAGCGCCACCTAAATAAGTAAGTATATGACAAAGTAGGGAATTAGGCTTTTTTTCGAAAACAATTGAATTGTATTTTCTTCAATGGATTCAAAATTACATTTTATAATTCTCAATTCCAAACTTATGGGATAGTATCCAGCCTGCCCTTACTGCTGCTTTTTTGTCTTCGGTACACATTTATTATTTCCATCAGGGATCTCTCGTTTGCTACTACTTTTTGGTTATCCTTGGTATAGGAGTCAATAACCGAAAATATGTATCACATTGTCAAATGACACCCTTGACAGCGACAAATTGTCTGCTGTGTGTCTTTATTTTTCATCGCAGAAGCTCAACTATCAGCTCGTTGAGTTCTTCCCATTATGTCAACTGTGTGCGCTAATAACTGAATAGAATGGTTGCCGCGGCTCGTATGATTAAAGCACGATCGGGAAGTAAATTTTACTCCTTTTTGGAGCAAGTGGGTCCGCACGTCGGCAATGAAACGGCGAACGTTGGCCTAAACAAACGACTTCATGTATCCGAGCAGAAAATTGTGAGAACTAAATAACTGTAGAAAAATTGTAGCAATACACGGTAAGTTTCACAAACTAAACAATTATTATTCAACAAAATTTGCTAACTATGCAAGCATTTTTCTGGGGTGAGTCAGTTCTTGATGAAACGATAACTCAACATGGGCAGCATAAAAAAGCTGTCAGCTGGGACATATCACTGGAACAAGTATAGAAAAAACCGAACATTAAACAAAATACAGAGTTTCGAGCCGTTTGAAGAATCACAAGATACATATCAGAATCAACGTTTGGCTGATAGATAAGGACTGATCCGAAATATATTCTTAACTGTTGAAATACATTAAATTTCCATAATTTTTTTATTCCCCAATTTGTGTGTGTTTTTTCGTTAAGGCATTTGTTTTCTTCTTTTTATTTAAGATTGTTGTTTTTTGAATAATTTTTCTTGACTTTTTCAGAAAACTTGGCCAATATTTCAGCAAGTTTGCGTAGAATATTGGTAAATTAATCTAGACCGAAAGAAAAAAGTCTAGATATGTTAAATGGCCATTTCTGGTGACATGACGAACGATTAACTTCGTCTTAAAAAAGTTGAATGTGGTACACGCTATTTGGCAAATGGCATCACCCTGTTGAAACGAAATGCCTTACAGTTCCAACATATCCATGTATCCATGTATTTTAAAATCTCTTGACTGGCTGGCATCCTTTTAGAAGAAATATGGCACAATGACATCTCTTTCATGAAAAAAAAACCCATTCAATCGATTTTTCTATATACGATTCGTATACAATGCCTGCTTTGGGAATAAAGGCATTTAAGAAATAATGTACCACGTCACTGAGGATGATGCTTTAGTAAAAATCGGAATCTTTTTCTATCTTTAATAAAGCCTAATCAGCAAAAGTTCAATGATGATGGTGATGATCATCTTGAATCAATGCGATCTTATACAGACGTGCTTGTACAATCATGCCTTTTAGTGGAATACTCCATTCGACTTTCGAGATATTACCAATACCATCTTTTGTGAATGACGCGGAATATATTTAATGTGGTCTTGATTCTTCATTTCTTCACTTCACAACATTATGGAGTGGTAAGCCAATTCGAATGTTTTCACTAACAAAAGTTGGAGTTAATGCACGTTATGAATTTCGATAAATTTGAGAAATTGGTGAACGTGGTGAAAACGTATATTTTTCACCATATGCGTTGGTACAAAGAATCCTTTTTGCTAAACTGTGGTTTCTCTTATGAATAACGCTCAATACAACCAGCATTGAAATTAAAGCAGTATTTTCTATTACAATTAATTGTCATTTCGCACAGGTACAACATCGACAACATCGAACCCATGAGAATCTTTAAAATGTATTATAAACACCTTTATTGTTAAATTTTGATCCCTAAAGCTGTCCTTTATTTATAAAAGAACCTTTGTTCAAGTGATTTGTTTGTAAATGGCAACCCTTTAATTACGCTCGTATAAATTTATCAGTTAAATTGTTTATAATTTCTTAATTTAACTGAAAAAAACACCATTCACAAGCATACTTTTTGACACAAACAACAGCTGACTTGCCAACTTCGTCCTCTTCCTGTCAAACTTATTCGACTCACGTGGCATTGAAAAAATTCAACTCAAAAGCCAATCGAAATCAGCAATTATATATATAAAAAAAGCTGACGAAATTCGCAACAGCGGTTTATTTTTAAAAACGTAACACAGTTATACACTTTTGTTTTTTTTAAATAAAACATTGACATTAAGTCTAGCTGATAATAAATTCGCTTGTGACTGACAGGAGAAACAAACAAAAAACAATCACAAAATATTTTAGAATGATTTCGTGTTGGATCAGCAATCAATCTGATAACCTATTCTTATTGTCGTAGACTACGGTGATGACAATCAGTAATGACAATCAGCATCCGCACAAAACATACGAACAAAGCCCCGCTGATAAGGTATTGCCTTTTCGTGGGCGTGTCGAAAAGGTGAGATCTTGATTACTGCGAGTTATTTATTACAACCGTCTTGTCAAAATTTGACAGAAGCTATGTTCGGAGAAGTAGAAACTGTAGCAGTAGCATCTGCTTACACGTTAATCGGACCGAATGAAGTAATAAATAGCTCAGGCCTCAGACATCAGTGTAGACAAGTGAAGAACGGTTGATTGTTTTATTTTCTCTCTTCTATTTCCCTCTTTTTCATTTTGTTAATTATTTTGCAATGGTGTTTTTTTTTTGCTTATTTGTGTTTTGTTTCTTTGTTGTTTGTATTTATTTTTGATAATTATTAAAAAGTCTGACAAATTGTCTGCGGGTGAGTTGAATATGGTAAAATTGTTCAATAATGACCGAGTCATGGTGAAAAATAACCACTTATTTGCATGCAAGTGACATATTGAAGAAGCTGTTGACCTTTTAATTCCATCGTGCAGAACGTCAATTGTGTTTAATGTGAACACCTGCCGTGGAGACTTAAGTTCACGAGATGCCCATACATCCATGGGAGCAGAGATACGCCTTTCCATCGCTACTTCAATTAGAGATTCTATTAATGCGGAACTGTGTTGAGGGCACAGCTCCTTCCAACTTCCTAAAACCTTCCTAAAACTTCTTACTGATATGACGGTCTCAGTACCCAGCACTTATAGTCACTCCACTCTGGGTATTGAGCCCTAGCCTTTAGGTTTAAACCACACCGACCGTGACGATCCCACAAGGGGGCCTACCTCAACAAGTAAGGCCCGTACCGAAGTCCGGGAGGCTCCTATCTCCCACGGTACCGTGTTTTAAGTCCTGGTATGGACTACCGGTGGTCTTGCCACTCAACAAGAACTATGACCGGCAGCTTGTAACTGGACAAATCATAGCAACTATCAGTGGCAAAAGGTTTGGTGAATGATGATGTTTATGATAAGTCCAGTTTTAGTCTATCCCAGCTTTTTATTGGACAACGCCATTGATGGAAGAAGCGTTGATAATAGGGCGGGGGCCCTGCCTATCGTGCACGCTTGGACCGATATACTATCCTCAATGAAGAGGCGCATTTTCGTTAATTGGCTTCGTTAATTAGTAAAATCGCCACATTTAGTGAGTCGATTAAATAAATACAACGCTTAGTTATCATATTTTCCCAATTTACCTCCTTTAGACTTTGTTGTTTTAAGCTATATAAGTGTCTTGTCTTTGCACGCAACCTAGAAACTTAAGACGGATTGGGAGAGAACCATTCTCGAAAAAATTTGAACTGTCTCTTGTTGCTAGAATGCCCAGGCACATTTAGATAAAGATTTGTTGAGAAGGGCATCGGCACCGAAGCGGCCAGTTAAGATATGGGAAACCTTTTTTCGTACTGGAAGAGTCAGACCGAGGGTTGTCATGGGAGCTCTTGGTTTAATATTTAACCAATGCTACTGGTCTGGAACTAAAAGCTTCTATCTGTTTATTTTGGCTATCGTCGTCTTTGTTAAATAATTCATTGAATGGTGCATTCTGCCTGATTGCGGTGTATGTGTCATCATATGTCATCAACTCAAAAGTGTTATTTTCATATCTCACGATGCATGTGCCTTCCAAAACTTCTCGTTAAATGGTTTTGCTTGTGTCGGTCGAGTTAAACCCAATACATTACAGTGGCTTGCTTATATGAGTGTCATTGGTTTTGGACTCACAAAACGACTTCGGTTAGTGAAAAATTTCCTAGTTTGCCATATGTTGCAATCGTAATGGGGTCAGTTTGGGTGAGAATTAATTGAATTGCCTTTGTGAATACGACTAAATACTGTTGCAACGCAAAATCGATTAGCCTGAATCCGTTAAATTGGAGTACCTATGTATATGCTTACGAGTTTCCAAAAGCTTCTGCTTCAAAGTAGCCTGTTAAAGTTTCTTTGTCATATCTGTGACATTGCTTCTTCGTACCATCGTCGATGCATATCATGTAAATGTTGGCGAATTGAATGTTGAGAATTGAATGGGGTTCATCTGTGCTAAAAATTTGACAGAAGACTCAGTTTTTGATTTAAATTAAGTATTAACAAACTAGGTAACATCCGTTTGAATATAAAGATGAAATCGCTGCCATTTGACAGAAACCTTTCCATCTGTCAACGCTTCTCACAAATGTTTTTCGTAAAATTTGTAAATTTATTACAAAATCCTAAGAACATTTCTATAACCACTTAAACTCACCCATCCAAACAATACGATACGTCATATGCCATATGTCATAATCAGCTTTCCAAAAGCTAACAAAACAAAACTGCACTCGAACGCTACCCATTGCTATCCAGGCCTATATAACTGTGTACGTCCGTTTTATCTACGTTTGTATGTACGTGTATACTCATAAAAAGCATAAATAGCGCGCTAATTCGCGCACCCACTCAACGCGACAAGTGCATTTTCCTATTTTCGAATTCTCATTGTTTTTCTGTTTTCTCATTTGGCAGCATCTCGACTTCTCAGTCATTCTTGTTGTTGCCGTCGACGTTGTTGTTGTTGTTATTATTGTCGTCGCAGTATCTCATCCGCCCATGGAAATAGATTACAAAAATGGATGCACCAAATGCAGAGGGTGCATCCAGCTCCAGCTAACAATCACTGGAGGGGACAAAATAGAAAAAAATCCTCAACCAAGAACGATCTACAAGCGAAGATTGCATACCACCAGCGCACCATCAGTACAGCACGCACACCAATATGTAGAACCGAATAAACTCCCATTCGGCATCGGGCATTCAGAGCAAAAAATCATGAATGACGGACCGACAGATTTCATTGCTTATTTTCACCGAAGGCGAGCGCAATAGACGCACACCACATTACCACCGATACCCATACAAACAAGCCACGCGAGAGCGAACACAAATAAAACGAAATAAAAATAAAATAACGAAACAAAACTAAAGCAGCTGCTTCCGGTGTTTGATTGATAGCGGACTGGCAGTTCGTTTATCTCTCCCTCTTTCGAAAAAATTAAAAAAAAAAAACAAGAAATAAAATACAGAAATTCGTTCTTTTCCCTTTCTCTCCTGCGCCGGTTGATCTTCTTCTAGCCAGCAGTTAACAGCTAGCGTGCTGTTAATGCCGGCAGCAGTGACTAGCCGAGGCGGACGCTTCGACCGGGAGATTGATGAAAGTGAGGAGTACAAACAAGTACCAGCACCAGCAATAGCACCAGCATCAGTCCAGGGATGTGAGTAAGGTGAATCGTCGGATTTAATTTTTGTTTTCTGTTTTGGTATCTGTGGAATACATACCATTTGGAGATCACTGCGGTGATTATTCACTTTCCATGTCGATTGTGTTTTCAGAATGGCTTCGGTTTTGAAAGAAAGTTTGCATGTTCTTTTTCCATTTAGTCTAAAATGTCAAAAACGAACTACAAATCATTGTTTCATGTTTATCGATGACAACAATTATTATCAATGAAATCAAACAACATTATTACTTAAAATTGTTTATTCGTATGTGTATGCATTACATATAGTTTTAACATATTCCTACATCGGATAGATTTTTGGAATTCGACATTTTTTAGGAATATAGGTATAGTAGGAGTATATCTGTCAAAATTGGCATTGATATTTTTGCACGCTTTAGATTGTACTGAGATATTGTCATATGCTGTTATAATTGCGGTGACTATCCGTCCCATAAATCAAAGGGCGTTCTCTTGCACGACTTCTGCCCTGTAATTATTTAGGCTTAATTAAGGACACTTATTGTATCACGGTGCTCAAAGATACGTCGACGTCTGATTTGTGATTAAAAGCCACTCTATTTAGACCAGCAAAATATCCATTGCAGACAAATGATGAAAATTTTGTGATTGGAAACTTTTAAAGAGCAAAAAGTTTCTTAGCCCAATAGTGTGTAAATTCTACAGTTCTTTGGAAAAGTATTGTAATATATATTTTAACTACCCACGTATTTAAATTCTATCACGGAGGTGGTAGCACAGCCACACAGCAATTGGATTACAGACGATCATTGCCTCGTCCTTGAAACATCTGCATAAGTCGTTGTGGCGATCACTTAAACATTCATCATGTAAGCCGATATTAGCCCGCAATGTGGTAATACGAGTTACAATTCTTGCAACTAGAAAATTCTAGTTATTCCAAACCAAGTGTGTACTTGCTCAATCAATAGTCACGCTTGTGCTTAATTAAAATTTGGCAGAGAGCAGACCGTATTGACACTTGATATTTGATTAAGGAAATCTTTTTATCTTTTTCTCTGATCATAGCAGATCATAGAGGGTCAACTGACTGTCGGAGTAGACATTAAGTGACCACAAGGGAATATTAGTTTTACGTACAAATGTTTTGCGTTGTTCCGTTTTTGCTGTGAATGACAGAAGAGCTTCCATTGTTTTCGTGACTTAACCCCTGGGCAGATGCGTATTTTATAACCTACAGTATGAAGACATTGCTTGTTTGTTTGTTCGTTTCGGTCGTCAAATCACTGTAGACTGGGATGCTTTAAGGCTGATCAACATCTATTGTGCGAAATTTGGTGTTGTTCTTATTGATACCAGAACTTTGAAAGATGGTTGGATCCCTTCACTATCCTGTAAGAAGAGGATTGAAGAGAACAATAGGTAAAAACGTAAATTTCATCAACAAATTTCATGTGAGTGGTTGAACCTTTTAATTTCCCCGATTTCTTATGTAAAGTCTAGTAACCTTTTTAGAGTCCTTGTTATTATTATTTATTTAAAAAAAAGTAATACAATTACAATTTTTTTTTATGTAAAGTTGTTTACCTCATTTTCAACACTCGGTGAGTGAAAACCGTGTGAGACTTATTTATTGGCAAACGATTTCACTTTCGAAGATACTGCCTGTCGAAAGAGTATTAAGCGCGGAAAAATAATTATTGATTACTTTTTGATGTTCGTTTGATATGTAGAATACTATACCTAATGATCTACAAATGTATAACTTACCTGCCCATTTGGTTGTAAACAGCCCTACAGCCGATCTTAGCGGTATTTGCATTAGGTATTGCCCAAGTTGCTCTTATTGTCGTTCTTTCCTTCTTAAAGCATTGAAATAAATATTACATATTGGAGGTTAATTTGTCTGTGGACCGCTTTCTTCTTCTCCTTTTGAATTGACTCTTAAACGATGACTTTAAAGGTCGTTGCTATTTTGGAGAATGTAAAACAACTTTTCAGTTAGCCGAGTCACGCTGTCGGAATCGGGACCATGCGACTAATCTTCTCACCCACGTTTTGATCGTTTTATGCCTATTTTCCCAACCTGTTCTTTAAAGAGTCGCAGAAATCATCGAAATCCAAGGATCTCAGGTCGGCATCTTAATCGGCGTTAGATTTAAGAACAATGCATGTATAATGCTTGATGTCACATCCATGTCGCAGCCACAATCGTGAAGATCCCGAGTGAAACGTTGCTGTCACGACTACCAAATGATTTGACATCTGTTGAATTGTCTTGGGAGTTTATCTTTTTACTTTTTGCTTGCATTTTTACAATACCTTAGGACATATGAGCCTTAAACCTTTACGATATGACAAAGAAGCGAAAAGTTCATTCGAATTGATTCTGCACATTTAAAGCTAGACATTTTATTAGGTCAGGCTAACGAGGCATGTATTATATATAGGCTAACAAATAATTACAATAATTGCTTGGAAAACATTTCGTGTGGCCTAAAGTCCTTGTATCCCCAGTGAAAGCTGATATACTATATCGAACCAAATGGGTTTCTGGATTTCATTGCACAACATAGATCTCGTTTCGATCGGCTGAATCTTGCTTCAATTCAGAAATATCCGGTGGAAGTGACTCTGTTCTGCAATTAGTTGCATAGCAGCAAATATTGCAAATACCTGAATGCAATTTCAAACAAATTTCAGGATCTAGCAACGTTTCCCAAATTAAACCAGCAGTTACTAGAACTTGAATGATCTTTACGCCCGCGTGCGCATCAGAAAATGCCGGATAACTATGTACCACACATCAACATTGTCAGACTTCAACAATTAAAAGTTTGACCATGACATCATGAATGAAAAGGAAGTGACGAATTATCGTATTATAAATGGTTCAGGTTCAAAAAATGTCGATTAAGACTTTACATTTACAACTTATCTGAACTTTGGGTAACGTAAAATGCTTAATTGTCAACCTACGAGTATGACTCCTGAAAGAGGATCAGTTAAAATGATTTAAAGAAAAGTTACAACCTTTGATGTATATTGATTGAATTCTAATGAGCCTAAGTATTGGATTGCAATGACATTCTTGCCGATCATAAAGGTTCATCACAGCTGCACACTTGGATATATGTAGACATATGCAATAGATTATAATTAGAGAGCACGGATTGACTGCAAAGAGACACTATTTGTCATAACAAGATTCAAAAATGACCACCGGCGGATTGTCATCTCCGTGATGACGATTAAAATAAAAAAGAGCTGTAAAAAAGATATGGGGCTTTCAATACAGTCTTTTACAATCTTAAAAAAAAAAAAAACAAACAAATCCAACGCCATTCATATGTTTGTGCACACAGCATGATCGCTTATCGCTATGACGATCATCAGAAATTGTCTCCATAAATAAGACCAGATCAAGTCAATGTCTGCCCGCGCACGAAACCGAAACATACCCACATGGTCAGTGTAATTAAACACTTTTACTTTTGTGCCACGTTGTGTGACATAGCAGGTTACATTAACGCCTGTACGGTTCAGTGATAACCGGGCACCTCTCATTGACTTTTGTGGCATTGTAGCGTGCGGTCGATTTGTTTCCCTTCCCCAAAAAAAAAAAAGAAAAAGAACTAGACCCATTTTCAATTTCAAAACGTCACACTTCGATTACGTTTCATACGATTAAATCGCATACGCTGACTCTGTGGCATTTGCATGTTTCCTTGTTGACACCAAACCGAATCATGGAGCACGCGTGCACCCTCATATCACAATGTTAATTGTCACTTATCATGTCGTTTATTTTGTCAGCTACAGAAATGAAGATTGCCAATCTTGTGTTGATTACTTAGTTGCAAGACCTCATGAAATTTAATGCCATCATGCTCTTTCTATCTGACAGTTGTCACATTTCACACCTGTCAACGACAATGACAGTAGTTATCTTGTGTAATAATAATTAGCCACATACATACATATACTCACCACTTACCATCATCTGTGGATTTTTATAAATATAAAATTGGTTTCCTTGTGAAAAATAATTAGCAACGTTCAAGAAATGGATTTGATACGAGTATTTTTTTAAAAATTCTTTCGACACATTAACTCTTAAGGTACGACTGCAAGTTGGACGACTCTTTCGAACTGGGACGCGCTGAATGATGCAATTAATCGTGCTGCTAATTAACTGTTAATGCGTATTACACACAGGTGTGGACCAATGCAGTTTAAAAAAAATAAAAATAATAATCGTCAAGACCTGAAAGACAAAGACAAAGCAATGTAATCATGTTGGACTTTCCTTGTTGGCCTCGTCGTCGTCGTCGTTGTCGTGGCGTTGCCGTCATCATCATATTGCGCAGTTGCATGCAATGTTATTGCTTCATTGACCTCTCCTCAGGGTAACATGATTCTAAAGCGGAAAATTGTTTGGTCTTAAACTTACACGACACTCAGTGCTTTTCAGCATACAGTGTCATGTAATTCCGGTTTTCCACCACTTTTGTACGGGGCATGTTCCATGAGTAATAGACAACTGTCATGCGTGACTTTGCTTGGCACAATTAGAATGCGGAAGTGGTCGATTCTTAAGTGTATAGATTCTGAGATTAATTATCGTAGAACATAGAAGCGGATATTTTATTTTTTGAAGCCTTAAAAATGGCTGGCTCGAGATTTTGGCGATTTTAATCTGCGAGTAACTTTATGCAATCGAGAAACGTCAATAAGCAAACGAAAGGTTGAATGTACATCTAAAAGAGGTGATTTGATCTAAAATAGGGAATCAGGCGCACTCTTTAAGATGAGTTTCTTCAACCTGTTGCTAAGGATTGAATTTCAATACCTAGACAGTTATACTTGGTGATGGAATAAGTTTTAAAGCACGGAGGGGAATGAAATGACTAACCAATGTCTCATTTGTGGCTTGGTGGTTTTTTCGCCATTACATAAAGTTACATACTCGTATATGAGTATGCACGGGGAGACATAAAGATATAGTAGATATATCTATTCTACAATAGGTCATGCAGCAGAAAGTTGCTGGTTCTCTAGGCTGACGAGTCACTGAATTTGGGAACAAAACTTCAGAGTAGTTACCTGATTATAAGGATAGTTACAGTTAACTCCAATTTGTTCGTAAAGATATAAAAAGGGGCCTAAATTAGTAGCTTATGAGCTCGTTCAAATGTCTTTTCATGCCTTATTACAGTTTAAATGACTTAGCCATTGATGACCCTTACACATGTTTTGACAAATGTATATTAAAATTTAAAAGGCTAGTTCAGATCAGAGTTTTTATACCTCCAGCATAATGTGTGTATAAAATGAACGTGCTAAGATGCTTTGCAAGTACGAGGGCGGGTCAATAAGTCCGTGACTTTTGGATTAAAACACAGATTTTTTGATAAAAAAATAATTTTATTTTTCAACGTAGTCTCCCTTGAGCTCTATACACTTTGTCCAACGCTTCTCCAATTTTTGTATCCCTTCCAAAAAAAATGATTTGTCGAGGTCCTCAAAATAGGCCTTTGTTTGCGAGATGACTTCATCATTGGAGTCAAATCTTTTTCCACCAAGCCATTTCTTCAGGTTTGGGAACAAGAAGTAGTCGCTCGGAGCCAAATCTGGAGAATAGGGTGGATGAGGGAGCAATTCATAGCCCAATTCATGGATTTTTGCCATGGCAACTGCACATGTGTTTGTGGTCGACTGTGAGCAAACGCGGCACCCATCTTGCGGAAAGCTTTCTCATGCCCAAGTGATCATTCAAAATTGAAACCACTGAGCCATGCGAGATCCCTACGGCTTCCACAATCTCTCGCACTTTCAATCTTCGGTCGGCCAACACCATATCGTGAATTTTTTCGATTGTTTCGGGTGTAGAGACCTCAACTGGGCGTCCAGGACGTTCGGCATCTTCAGTGCTTGTACGGCCACAACGAAATTCAGTAAACTACTTTTTTACCATTGAAATCGATGGTGCAGAGTCCCCATAGTATTTATCAAGCTTAGCCTTGGTCTCGATAATGGTTGTTTTTCGCAAGAAATAATGCTTAATAAGCACACGAAATTCACTTTTTTCCATTTTCTCCTCAAATTAGTGAGTAGTCTGATAAAAATAGCTGTCAAACACAAACTAACTGACGCAGCAAGTTTAAATTTTGACAGGAGTCAACTGACAGATGCCTGTTGACAGGAGCAGTGTTGCTGTTTCAATAAAGAGGTCAGAAATTCAAAAAGTCACGGACTTATTGACCCGCCCTCGTACTTAGCAAACCAGTAAGCAGGCTACAGACTTTCCTTTCCAAGAATTGTCTGACGTTATTCTGTAAATTAATACCAACAGCATTGCGAAAGGCGATCACATTCGAAATTAGGACTCAAACAAGACTTAGTTAATTAAGCCTCTCAATTGCTTTCAGAGAGTCTTCCATTTTCTAATTATGTACGTTTGAAATGGTAAGAAAATCAAAAATAGCTTTCGACGCAGCTTGGCTGTCGCTTTGGAAGCAGACACTGCGTCCTCCCTAGCAATTATTTAGGGTAAAATTCATTAATATCAGGACTGTGCACATCCCCATTTGAAATACAGACAAAAATCTTTCAAACAATGGGTGAATTCTTAGGTTTTGTTAATCTATTCCTAGATCAACTATGGGGCCATCCGTTACAACAGTTTTTTTTTGCTTCAGATTTTGGCCGAAATGTTGATACTTTTTCTTTCCAAGGGACTCAAAAGATGCACAGTTACGATGCCAGATCTGAAAATCCTTTAATCCTTATGACTTTAGAATCGAAGAACTCCAAACTAAAGCGAACGCACAACAAGTCTTTTGTCAGTAAGGTATTGCGTCGGAATGTACAGGTAGAAGTTGCAGAAAATGACAAATGGTCACAGCTGCCTTGTGGTCCTTAGCGGTATCTCACTGGCATACCAGGAGCGAATGCACATCATTTTGAAGGTCTTCAGGACTAATCTACGATTGTAGAAGTAGTCAAGATCTGGGCAATGAAGGATGCGTGGATAGCTATTCTTGCATGGGTGGCCGTGGTTGGGAGGGTTCGGTGTTCAATCCCAACCGCGACTGATGGCAATATAATTCTCTCCATAGTACAGGAATTGTAAAAGCGGTCAGAGCCTTTCAAAACAGGACAATAGATATATTGTATACATCAATTAGTTGTCAAGTTATTTAACTGAGGAGCCCTAATATTAATCTGAGTGGCAGGATTTTCGCCCATTGACCACATTAACACATTGTCGATCGAATCTTAGCAAACCGTCGACTAAACCAAAAATCTTTTGTGTCTTATGCTAGCTTAGGCTAGGGTGATGAGTTTGACTTTTACAAAAGATTTCACACAAGGGGTCCCAGAACAAGGCCTTGATAGGAATTTCAACATAGTTGGTCAAAACGTTTTCTTGACCAACGAAAATGTTAGGATGATGTTTTGAAGCATGACTATTCTTAACCAGCGTATTTGAAAGATCTCATAATATCGATCATGTACTAAAAAGCACATGCGCAAAAATCAGATTAAGATTAGAGTCGATCATTGAAGGAAAGATGAATTCGTAACCTTAATCCATTGACATATGTACGATTATGAAGTATACCTGCAGGCCAAGTGTTTTTTTTTTTTATTTGTCAAGCGCTCGCAGTGTTACTAACCCCTTGAACGCATTACACTCGTTACACTAGTTCCATAAATAGTCACCAACGTCACCTTAAGGTGAAGCAGCTCAATGTTGTAGCAGCCTAACAGGTAAGTGCATCACATTACTACATGCTTGGTTCGGTCAACTTGTCAATTATGTTGTCGTTTATCGCTAAAGCAATAGTTCCAGCGAATTCACAACCAAACATGACCATCGTAGATGCCATCCAACATAGGTGAAGTACACGATTATACTGATACACCTCAATGCAACTATAATATTGTATACTTGTATCTTTTTAAATATTCATGTGCATTTATAGGTGTATAGATGTATGTAGGTATAAACGTACTTGCTGTATGCTGTAATCAAGAAAAAACAATTAACCATTCAGCACTGACAATTGCAATATCGCGCGAGTTGCATGCGAGCTACTACGAAACGCAATCAGTCCTTCTTTTAAGCCCCCTTCCTTACTCGCAAGTACAAATGTTTCATCATAACCTCTATGGCAAACCACTGTTGAAAGATATTCAAATGGAGACATACTCGTAGAAGCGCTAGAAAACTGTAAGGAAACCGAAAACAACAACACGCATAGCAATGCAACAGCAAAAGCAACAGTCATAGCCACAGAAACACTAGCAACACCATGTCACATGGCTGTCAGCTGAGTACAAAAGTATGTACTCGTACTCATACTCCTAATAGTAATAGCGCGTATCTATGAGTATAGAAAATTACTTACCACATGCAGAGATTTTTTGATTTTTCGATTTTTCTATGCTTTAAGGTGCGGTACTAACGTTGTTCCAACATTTGTTCGTACGGATACGTTTCGTGTATTCATTTTATCGTTTTTGGTGTCGCTTTTTCAATTTGTTTCCCTTCTCTCTCTGTCATTGTACCCTGTATTAATTAAAATGCAAATTTAATAAGAAATTAACTTCCCACTATCTGAGCTTGTGATACCCGTGCCTACATAATAACAGTTCAAGCCAACCAAACCTATCTACCTACGAGATATTCGCACCACCACAACACAAAACCAGTCAATTTCAGTAAAGGCTGCCTACACGATCTCAGAGTTCCGTGGCGCAAAGTTTGCAATACCAATAGATACTGAGGTTACCCGATTTTATGTTGCAGATACATTTTCTTTCGTTACAAAATAGTCATCTGCATAACGGTGTCTTGGGAACAGATTTGGAAGATTCTCCCCTAACGAATTTTACTATTTACGATAAAATTTGTTTTCGCTGGATGCAGAGGTCGATTGCAATTGTTGCAACATGTACTCGTATAAGCGTGTATATGTGGGGCCAAAGTCTCCACTCGGTCTGGTCTTATATTGTAGACTGTTCACCTGATTTTATATCAAAAGAGCAAGTAGGTACTGTGTGGCAATTGCGAGAAAAATACGAGTACAATCAAATTCCTTCTCGGAGGTATGTTAAGTGTGTTTAATTGTCAGACTGCAAACTGTCAGTGTCATTTTTATTCAGTAGTCTTTGCAATTTTACTTTGATGATATACACGCTTCGACAACGTCAGGCACTAATATTACATGTTACACCCGACATAATCGACCGTTGACTGTTTTCGCACAACATTTTCTTTGGAAGATACAGTGGCATCGAGGCACAAAAGAAGAGTGCATATGGAAGAGAATATTGCATCCGCTCAGAAAAGAAGAACCAAAATTATCGATTCGACGCGGTTCACAACAGCTTGGTCTTTATCCGACCACGTATTGGGACATTTTACACAAAGGTTTTAGGACAAAGGCTTACAAAATCCAGCTCGTGCAAGAATTGAAGCCGAATGGCCATCATTGGCGCCGAAATTTCGATGAATCGATAAATCAACTGGCATACGATCCTAGGTTGTTACAGTTCGAAAAATGCAAAGATTCGTGCGGTTTGTTGGCTTCCGGAGTTATCGGATTATATTTTTTCACAAATTTATTCAGTATGCTATGGTGAAGGATATTCGCTATAAGACTATATAGGGCTATGATTAATGACTTCTTCATTGCCCTGATTAAGTGGCATGGATGTGATAACGCGTTGGTTCCAGGAGAATGGCGTACATCAACCAAACCAATCAACTTATTGAAGGAAACTTTCGATGTATTTGATGATACAAATTTATTTGAAATTTCATTTCATTTCATTAGTACCCTGGGGCTATTATCGGCTTGGTCTACGGCCTTGATTAATGGACAAAAGTTTACTCGTCATAACTGATTCAACTACATGATAGTCCTAAAAATGGCCGCAAGTGAAAATATGCAGGCCCATTTTTGTTGATCAAAGATCACCCTCGGCAGAAAGATGGTAGGTAGTAGTAGTGGACTAAAGAGTATGTTTCTGATCTACGAGTATCCGAAAAGTAAAATTCGCAGAATCGGTCATCATATAGTAAATTTCTGTCAGATATCTATTACATTTCTTATACTAGAAATATAAGTAAAGGCTTTAATGAAAATGAGCCTATAGTACCATCACCGACTCAGCGATGAGTACCTGCAGTTCGATGCAGGCTTAGGCCAGACGCTCGCAAAGGGAATTGCTCTGCGATGTAATCATCACTATCACAGAATGTTTTTGTATTTGGAAGCAATAACATAACTTAGGATGGTATGACTTAGTGATTCTAATGTGAGCTCCCATCTTATCGTACTTAAGACGGAACCCAGGGTATATAATAAATACCGAAGGCGAGTTCCAACTCATCAAACGTTATAAAAACGAGGCAACCAAAGCATTCGGCTGTTGCGCACTTTTAAGATGCAGCCTATAGCAATCAGCGAAGTAGAAGGAATGAATATGGGGCAGACGTTTGTCAGTCAGTGTGCAGTCTAATATCTGACCGGTAATCAAAAATATTAGATTTAATAGGGCACGTGAAAGGCGATCGAATACCTTATCAGGGAAGGCTTTCTATATTCACTGTATTAAAGCAAAGACCAAACTAGGAGTTGGTAAAATGTTGCAAGTTGTGCAAAAAAAATCAGCAACATCTAGACAGTTGGCGGCGGAATTTTATTAAACTTATGGCAGCCAATGCTTCTAGGTGAGAGGCAGATCAACATAAGACCCGGTAGTGATGGTGAAATTTCGGGACGCTTCGAAAGATTTGCAAGTTGTGTTTTCGATTTCAAAAAAGCTGGATAAGTGCCTTAAAGAACTTTTGTTCCCGAGATTTTTACAATAATGGAATGCAGTGTGTACAATGGGGTTCAAATACAAATGCATGCATTATAGGAGAGATTATGTTTCATATGTGAGGGTATTTCATTTGAAGCAGCAAATTAATAAATCCGACTTGCCGACATGAGGCTTTTCTTAAAATTTGTATATTTGGAAAGATGCATGATGCCGAGGTGTAGAAAACTTAGAGACCTAGGCTTTGTGGCTTACCACTAACAAAATTGCGATGATGAAGTCGCATATATTCGTTGAATTAGATGGGATAAGGCTAGGTTCCAAGAAAAGCCTTAAATTGAACTAAGATCACTCAACTGCAGAACCTTCAAAAATTTCTCTCTCAAATGCAAATACGTGAGATAGGTCAAAGCACCAAATTTAGAGCATGGGAATATATGTATTTTCATTAGCACAAGTGCTTGTCGTAGAAAATCAGAGCAACTCGGATCCATACGTAATACTGACCTAGTTCCCCTGTGACAAAAGAATTCAAATTCTCACCAGTAAATGTACCAACATTTTCACATTTCATCCAAGTGCCCTAACATTTTTTTTCTATTCATCCAAGGAAGAACCTTTCAAATTCAGTACTTACCCTTAAGATCGACGACCCTCCACTTCAAAATAAAATTAAGGAACCCACTTATACGTTCATTCATACTCATGTAGGAAACAAAGTGGAACATGGAAATACTCGTCTGTTTTAAGGAAGAATTCTGCTCGGCTTGAACATTAATTTTCATTCTGTGTAGGTACTTGCTTCCTTATGTATTCTCAGAAATTTCGATGACAAACGCGGGGAAAGTTGGAATCACTGCAAGGATGCGGGTTCTGTCAAAGTACCAGAGAAAAGCAAAAACAAATAAGCAACAGCAGTGCTGGATCTTGTTGCGCTTGTTCAGGACAAGAGCAGGAGAAAGATCCTCAGAATTGAATTTTTTGAAAATTGAGTTCGACTTCAAGAGGTTGTTGCTACCTTGCTAGCTCCTTTCATTCTCGGTCATGTTTTACAGCACCTCTGACTTGTATCTGATCAACGGCAGCTGATTGAGTGTGATATGCATACGCAAACAGTGATCCTAATGCAATTCATTGAAGGGAAACGACCGGCAAAATCACTAGCTCGAGCGGAAGAGGGCGTTTTTAATATATTTTATTTTATTTTCTGCCCTTCTACTTGTTCTGAAATTTGTGGGTTATCTGTGTGTATGTGTGTTTGTAATATTCGGAGAATACCAAAGCAAATAAAAATACAGACATCCATCGCTATATACTTATGTGGTGCGTCTCAATAACCTTGCGGATATGGTGGTTTTCAATTAAAAAAAAGACGAGGATGAGAGGATGATTTTTGAGGGTATGTCCCAGTTGAATTACTACACCACAGTATGTACAACTTTATTCATCCCTCTTTGGTGTAATGTGTGGAAGCGGCAGCAGAGTGTAGCTAACTCCTGTTCGCGGTGGCTGCTGGTGCACTTGCTATTGCTGCATGCACGATCGTGGGAAAGTTCTGGGAACATCATCATCGGTGGTTGTTTTTTTTTTTGTGTTTGATACGGCACTGTCACTCCCCTAGAAATAGTGAAAATATTAACATTTCAAGTGGAAGTAACAAAACAAAAGAGGAAAAGGAAACAACCGGATGTCCCTTCCTGTGGAAGCACTGTAGACATTGCCGGTGTGTTGCAAATATGAGTGTTCGAGTACAAGTGCTTCCGGAAGAGAGTGATTTCCATTTACAAAACCAGCGAGTTTTAACTGCCAAATGACGTTTGGTCAATTTCTGTTAAACAAAAATTTATAAATAAGTCTACAGAAGACATTTAGTAGGTGTCCAATTGTCTTCCTCGGCTTCTGAAAGCCCAGTTGTTAGGATAATGACCCAAAGTTGATCATAGTATAGTCGTAGCCTGTGCATGCAACAATTCCCAACAAAAGTAAAATGCACTTGCAATCAGTTATTCGGTTTCGATTAAATTCGTTTGTGCTTTTAAAAATAAATACCAATCGCGTCGATATAATATTGTTTGGATGTTTGGTATTGTTTGGATATTAAACGCTTAACCAAACTACGAGTATCATCCAATATATCTGGCTCCTGGCTTTGACAAAGCCTATGTCACAGATATTATATTTGGCTGTAAAGAGTTATGGTACGGTGTCACCATCGTCCCGTCAATATTGTAAGGTATTTTTCCTTCAGTCAAGCTCAAGGAGCGAACATAAGACAGATTAAATCGATGAATTATGTACATACAGCAAACACGTATACTTGCTGATTCTTCGGTGACTCATAATTTGGAGATAGCATAGCGCTTTTGATTGTATGTACGTTAAAGTGTTTCGTGAAATCGATGAAAACATCTAAGAAAATATTTCTGATAAGATTTTGTAGAAACCGACTTAATGCACAGTCAGACAACATTTCCATCCATCCGACCAAGACGAAGCACACCAATTACCAAGATTAAGTCTTACATAGCTGCTGGACTTACCTGCTGTACTTTTTAAAGTAACAGCTACTGATCGTATGCGGAGAATACGTCAACTAATCTCTGAAATCCTATTAAACAAAAGTATAGCCGACCAATGGAACCTCTACTGTGTTATATGAACGTCTAAGACCCTTTATGAGCAGTCTGTGCTAATAAAGTTCACAAATGATAGAATATTTCAAAAATTTCAAACCGATACACACCACCTTTTCATCAGTTTTAAAACCACTTGTATTCTATAGAGTCGAACAATAATTTTGACATCCAACCCAAGCTTATTCGACGGCGCAAGATGAGGTTTAAGTAGAGAATAACAAAAGATGTGATCTTTTCAACGTCTTTCATAAAATAATTCCGATTCTAATTACGCTGATGCAGGGTTGTGATAAGTGGATAATCCAAACTTACTTAGGGATGCAAAAGCTCTGCGCAAGATGGGTGCCGCACCTGCTGAATGCCGATCCAAAGCAACTGCTTAAACGACCGATTCAAAAAGGATCCGACCGATTTTGTGCTGCCTTTTCTCACCATGGACAAGATATGGATCCGCCACTACACGCCAGAAACGAAACAACAGATGGAACAGTAGGTGGAAGCCGGTGGTTCAGCGCCAAAGAAAACGAAGTCGATCGCATCCGCCGGAAAGGTCATGTCTAGCATGTTTTGGGATACGAAAGGGATCTTGTTAATTGATTACCTTTAAAAAAAATGCAGAACAATAACAGGCGAATAGTACTCCAACCTTTTTGACTAGTTAGATGCCAAAATTGCCGAGATGAGACTTGGCTTGAAGAAGAAAAAAATCATCGTTTACCAGGACAATGTACCTGTACACAAGGGTGCGTTGGCGATGAGAAAGCTCCGGGATTTGAGGTATGATTTGCTCGGCCATCCCGCCTATTCTTCGGTTTGGCACCTTCAGACTTATATCTGTTCCCAAACTTGAAGAAATTTATAACTGGGAAGCGCTTCGCATTCAATCCAGAAGTTGAGGGGGCCGTAGATGAATATTTCACAGCCTTTCAGACTCTCACTTTCGGAAAGGAATACTGATATTAGAGAAACGCTGGACCAAGTATGTTGAAGTCAAGGAAGATAATGGAAAAAAAGTAAAATCATTTCAACTGAAAGTCGTAGCCATTCACTGTCAGGCCGAGAACTTTTCACAATACCCTCGTATGTCTTCTCTACCCATACATACGAGAAAACGAGTAAGTTAGTAACGTAAAGCTCACTTAGATATGTGTGGATATGGGTAATAAGCTCCAGATAGGCCTTGCTTATTTTACTTCACATGGCCTACTATTCAGGCTAGAACTGGGTTTTAATTAACAAGGCTCTTTATCAAGCGCAATGGTTAACTTGTTTTTCGACTGTCTTTAAGTTCATTAAATTGGAAAGCTATCGAATTTGAAGAGTTTTCGGGTTACCTGGTCACTGTATTCGAAGAAACTTAATATTGATGTCGTTGTAGTGCCCATATTGTTTGTTTTTGTATCTAGTCATCAATTTGCCGTTTTAAATGTAAACGAAGATCATCTGAAGAATTTTTGTAGATTTTTGCCAAACTCTGCTGTAATGTTAAATTTGGTATGTGGCAGAGTTTTCTGGCCCGAATCACCGGACCAAATTTTGTTGCTAATAAATACTCATATTTTGGAAGAACTTCAAGTTGTTTTGTGAACATATAGTGTCACTTGGTTCTGCAAATTCAATCGTCCTTAAGCAATAATATCGGCAGGATGTCATAAGACTCTTTTTTTATAGCACTTCATAACCAAACTATTTTCTAAGTTAAGAGTCGCGGAAACATCTAAATGCCTCACACTTTAAAGCCATGCCCAAAATCGTTCTAAGCTTCATATTAAAAACTAAATAATTTTAGAATTAAGTTGGCCGCAGATCTTTAAAAGCATCGAAGTCTTCAGCTCTTGCGAAAAGAACTTGCGTCTTCTTTAGAATGAAGCCGGATCTTCGGACTGAGGTAGGTGCTGTTAATCTTTTTAAACACGTCCTTGACCCATTAGCACGAACACATCATTGGTGTCTTCTTTTTAATTGGCCAAAAAAATCCGGAAACCGTAAGCGTAGGTCCACGTACTTATATTTGTTGCTGCCTCATTCACATGCTCGTATCACGGCCAAATTCCTCACAACTCATAACTGTCAAACGAATTTGTACTCATGTCACTTGCTTATTGCTGTCATCACTTTAATTGTATCGTGCGACTTTATACCACACCGACCTTTGAGCTCGTTACAGCATTCAACTATGAGTACTCATTTTCGAACTCGTACGGCTGCGTTGCGCGTTTCTGTTTTTTTTTTTTCTCTTTGCATATGGAATTAATTTCTCCGTGAATAAGTTGCGAATTTGTCTTTAAATATTCAGATATGCTGAAGTCCAATAATACTCATATTCATACTATACTATTCCTCCGCCCATACAATTGACCGCGCTGCCTTTTAGCTCTTCGGTTTTGGTGTGCAACGCAAAGACGACTACATTAGCGACATAGTCAGAAGTAACGTCAACTACAGCGATGGCAGTGGTGGACTCCCATACAGGGTGCACTCGGTATCCACTCACAGTGGTCGATTGTCCGCAAAGTGACACAGACTATGAGTACTCATACGAGTATCGAGTATGGCTACAGTACCCACAAGACAGATAAATGAATATTCTGATGATGTAACGATTATTTTCCTCCAGAGCGGTAAAAATAGCATATTGGCCACCTAGCAAAATTTTTAATGGCACATCCACATTATGGTGTATAGATACATAGATACTGGTGGTGGTGCATTGAATATTGGGGAGTAGAATAGCGGGGGGAGGGAGGTAAAGAGCCTCGATACAAGCCTGAGGCGGACATTTGCGCTCATACGTTTGGAATCTATTTGTGCTGAAACTGACTGAAAGTTTAATTGTCATTAACTTATGGGTGCTCGGGGAATTGATTGTTTGTATTTGTGTGTGTGTTTGTGTGATACTTTGATCCATGGGGTGTGTCAATTGGCTCTCATTAGGGTGAAAATGACCAAGCAACTCGTCTAGATACTCGTCCTAGACCTAGCATAAGAGATTGCAATGAAGCGGCTTTGCATTTTGTAAGTTATTAACGATTTGCTTTCCTGGTGCACTTTAAACCAAAGACTGGAGGTCATTAAATGTCAAACCAGTGCTTAATTGAACCCCAAGAAGTGAAGTAAAAGTGATTTGCACGAAATGGACCTTACTTTAGTGAGTGGCAAATGAATGTTTTTTTTATATCGAATGAATCAAATTCTCCTCCCTGGTTGCTGTAGCTCCAGGTTGGGGGTTGTGCCGCCGGGGTAACTGCCCGGCCATTACAAAAAAAAAATAACATCAGCATCAAGGCTAAATTCCTCAACATAAGCCTTATATGCGCGCATGCCCCCACAAAGGAGAAAGATGACGACACCAAGGATGCCTCCTATGAGCTCCTTAACAAGACCTACGAGCAATGCCCTAGCTATGACATTAAAATTGTCCTCGGTGATTTTTATGCAAACCTAGGAAGAGAGGGTATCTTTGGTGGAACAATCGGAAATTATAGCTTGCACAACTCCATCTCCGATAACGGATTTAGGCTTATCGACCTTGCGGCGGGCGAAACATTGTCGTGGCTAGTACGCGGTTCCCACATCTCGACATACACAAGGAGACTTGGAGAACTCCTGATCAATCAACAGTCAACCAGATTGATCACATTGCGATCGACGCAAGACACTCCTCCAGTATTATGGATGTCCGTACGTTTCGAGGAGCCAAGGTACGGTTGCGGATATCCCAAACTACGCCAAGACAAACTAATGCTGTGAAAAAATTCGACGTCAGACGGCTACAACCGCAAGAGATCGCCAAGTCCTTTTCCGGTCGAGTGTCTCTTAATCTCTTAAGAGGTCCAATGCCGCCAGCACCAAGCATCGAAGACCACTGGAAACACTGCCAAAACGCCATCAGAGATGCCACTTCTGATGTGCTGGGTTTCACTCGTCCACCACAACGAAACCCGTGGTTCGATGATGAATGCCGGCAAGCACATGCAGCTAAGCAAAAAGCACGCAATGCGGCACTGCAAAAAAAGACCAGAGCTGCTCATGAGCTCTATGAGCGGAAGAGGAGAGCCGAACACCGGCTTCTCAGGAGCAAAAAGAAAGAGCATGAGAAGCGCGCGATCGAGGAAATTGAGAGATTCCTGAGATACTCCAGGAATGAGGTTCGGAAGTTTTACCAAAAGGTAAAAATAATATGCCGCGGAAACAAACCCCGAACCGAAGCCTGTAGAGATGAACAAGGGAACATCGTAGTAGAATCGCAGTCGATGCTAAGGATTTGGAAAGATCATTTCTGCAGACTGTATAACGGCGATGACGGACCAAATACCGCTGTCAGGCAGAATTAAACTTTCAACCTGGACAATGATGACCAACAATTCCGTCCACCCGACCTGGATGAAGTGAAGATAGCTATATCGAAGCTTAAGTCCAACAAAGCTGCTGGAGCGGATGGCCTGGCTGCCGAGCTCTTCAAAGCGGCAGGCGATGATTTGGTAAGGAGCATACACCAACTCATCTGTAAAATATGGTCGGACGAAAGTATGCCCGATGAATGGAACCTCAGCATTATTTGTCCGATTCTCAAGAAAGGAGACCCTCTAAACTGCGCCAACTACAGAGGCATCAGTCTACTTAACATCGCATATAAGATCTTATCGGCCGTATTGTGTGAACGCCTGAAGCCGTTCGTCAACAACCTGATAGGTCCATATCAGTGTGGCTTCAGGCCAGGAAAGTCCACCATCGACCAGATATTCACCCTACGGCAGATCTTGGAGAAGACCCATGAGCTTCAGATCGATAAACACCACCTATTGATCGATTTTAAGGCCGCGTATGAGAGACGAGCTATAGAGACGAGCTATACAGAGCAATGTCTAGTTTTGGCATCCCTGTCAAACTCGTGCGTCTGTGCAGGATGACGATGGAGAATGCACGCTGTTCCATCATTGTCGGTAAAGATCTCACCGAGACGTTTGATGTCCAGAAAGGATTTAGACAAGGCGATGCGCTGTCATGCGATTTTTTCAACATCGTACTTGAAAGAATGGTGCAAAACTCACGAGCAAACACAAGACGCACTAACTTTCAAAAGACCGTCCAACTACTCGCATACGCCGACGATATTGACATAATCGGGAGAAAGCAGCGTGATGTCAGTTGCGCTTTCGCGAGTATTGAGACGGAAGCGTCGAAAATGGGCTTAGCGGTCGATGAGGGTAAGACCAAGTATATGCTGTCAAGCAAAAAGGACAACCAACACCGACGTCTCGGACAGAACGTCACCTTAGACAGATATAACTTTGAGGTAGTTAAGGACTTTGTCTACCTAGGCTCTGCCATAAATACAGACAACGACACCAGCGCCGAGATCAAGCGAAGAATAACTCTTGCTAACCGCTGTTTCTTTGGATTAAAAAGACAATTGAGTAGCAAAGCCCTCTCTCGGACAACAAAAGTCACCCTTTATAAGACCTTAAGATCCCGGTCCTGACATTATCAAAAATGGACGAGGGTGTTCTTGGTTGTTTCGAGAGAAAAATTCTACGTCTGTTCGTAAAATAGCTTAGTGTTTATGGTTCCGATAAATTTATTTTTATGATTTTTCGCATTGGAAAAGTGGTTAGGCGCTATTGGTGTAATGTGGATGATGCTGTAATGCAAGAGGAAGAGACCTAATCAATAACCAGTGCAGAGTGCAATGTCTCGGCTCAAAGAAATTGAAAAGATTTGTAATATCGACAACATTCGACAACCATCTTCTTAACATTATCCAAGAAGATGGAAAAAATAAGACCGCTGATATTGACAGATCACCTTTGCAGCTTTATAGACTTAATGTTGTAAAGAAGTTTAAGTCCTAAATTCAAAGTAGATTTTGACTTCAGAAGATAATGCTCTTCACCAGATATAAGGCTGTTCCAAATTTTCATCACTCACTGAGTCTCTACACACGTTGTCCTTTCAAGTTTGTTCTAAAGTTAACGTATTATGATCGTGTTACGTGTTACGTGTACGTGTTAACTGTAGCACGCGACTCAGTCCCTGCTAGTTCGGGGAACTTTGTTCAGCAGTCCCTTGTGGTCCTTTTCGATTGAAGCTATCGAACACCTTTTAATGTCTTATCATCTTACAACATTTTTGGGATGCTACATTGGCTATTATTGTAAAGTTGTCCGATCCGAATCAATATTGGCAACCTTAAGCATGTAGACATTAAGAAGGCATTTGTCTGGTGTTTTGAAAGGTGATAAACGCGTGCAAGTACAAATAAAAGCAGCTTGTATCCGTTTCTAAATGTAAATGAGGCCATGAACTGTCACCGGGCATTGGCTTATACGGGTGAAATGATGGTATGATGGTGGTATGGTAGTGGTTTCACCTTTCCTTTCAGTCTGCTTTCAATGATAAATTCCCACGTCTTCTTCCAATATAGTTTTCTTAATCGTATATTTTATAGTCTATAAAGCGCCGTGTCTGTCGATTTTCAAGACCTGTTATGTGCTAAAAAAAGTTGACGACACCAATCACTTACGTGGCGATGTGTCTTACAATCATCCTAATGTTTTGTCTGCTTCGGACACGGAATAAAAGTTTCCATCGTTTTTTGCACCATCACCGCCCGAATGCTATCGACTTTAGTTACCCAGTAGGGCGAGGAAGAGTATACATTCTAAGCCGCATTGTTTTTACTGATCTAGTCCTAAGAAGATTCTCTGAGGTCCGGATTAACGTATAAAATTCAGTGCAGCCAAGAACATATACAGTTTTTATGATATTCAGCATCTCATCCGGATGCCATCGTTTATCTTCATAGGACAATATCTTCTGAGGACAATAACATATCATGTAGATGGATCCTATATATAGGACCCCCTTAGACGTCTGCTCATAATTTTCAATGCAAATTTCTAGTACCTTGTAGTTTGACCATTCGATTCCCTTTCTTAGTGAGATACAAGTTCAACAGGGAGCTGCGAATAAGGTTCATAAATTTTGCATTTCAAGAAGTTGAACGATTTTGACCACTGTTACTACTAGCTGAGCAAACCCTCTGAATTCCTCAAACAATTGCAACTACAAAAACGATTTATCACCACATAAGGTCATGAAAGAAAATAGATGATAACCATCTAAAACTCGCTCAATGAAAAAGCCCCTGTAATATATTTGTAAAAGTAAAAGACTCATCTCTACATGGACGATGACGATGCGACGCGACGTTCCAAAGGCACACGCTTAATTAAGTCAAATTAAATAGATTGGCCATAGTTTGAGGTTAATTGCATTAATGCGAAATTAAATGGGTGATCTCGCATGTGAATGTGCCCCGGTGCCCTCGAATACAACTTGCAACGATCATCCATACACTATACGAGTATCTACCGCTCACTCGAATACTATCTGCTACTAACTAGTACCCTGGTCGATAGCTTCCAGTTTATAAAAGATGAATTGTCTGTTCGAATGGTTTCAAGTCCGCCCAAGTTCAAAAGGCCTCCCCCTTCGTCGGGGCTGATGTAGTGGACTATCATTAGTCGTTCACAGATTTTCTCACGGTCTCTTGTATTCGTACATTAGTACAAATTTGCTTAGCAACTAATTTTGGGTTATGGAATATTTAATAGATGTTAATTTACCGTGAGATTAATTGCTTACAATCGGAAGGGAAAACTTCTGTGCGAATACACAAATGACGATCCATCTCCTAGACTCAAATTTGTCGAAGTTCATTAATCTGTTTTTACAGTGGAAGTGCGGGAAGGGCTGGTCTTAATGCGAACCTTATGCTAATGGGAAGATGGCAAAAATATGAATAAAGTGATAAAGAAAACGAGAAATTTTAGACTTGGCACAAATTAACGGTGAAACAAACGTTTCGACTGGTTAAAAGTCAATTAATTAGTAAGACTTCCCAAGAATCAGGAAATGTTGTTAGTAATGGCAAAGTGATTGTTCATCAATAGGCCTACTGGCGCCAAAAAAAGCTGACCTTATCGATGAAGACTTTGACAATCCGATGCATACTAAATAGCAAGTTTTGAAATACTCGTATAACCTGAGGTTAGGTTTGAATTAACTTAACGATCTTTCATAGAGTTTGCAGCACAAAAACAATGGACTGCTCGTTCGATTTGAATTCCCTTCTGTATGATAGCTACTCATCGTAATGCTGGTGAATCCTTGGTGCTGAGTTCCCTTAATTTAGATTGGATAGCTAAACTCTTTCTTCCTAGTCATGTATAATGGTTGTTGACCATGGAATATTGAACGTTGTGAAGTGACACAAATGAATAAACTGCGACATCAGAGGGAAATTCAGCAATTACCTTTACTGAGTTCCCAAATTTACCAACATAAACCCAATATCCATGCAATATCAAAGACTTCTTGGCAAAACTTACGAGCAATGCATAAAAGCTATGACATTTACATTTTTCTTATCGCAAATCAAGAAAACGAGGTACAAAACTACCCCCGATTAGGGATTCACGTATTCACGATTACGTATTTCCAGGATCCTGCCTTCGAGCAATACAACATTTCTAGGACGAGGCCGTCACAGCAATGTGTCCCTTGAGTTCAATACGTCAATCGATCCTTGTCCATGTGTCTACTATCAGTAACGTGCTTTAGCTTTTTCGACTTTTTTTCACAATTGTGTCTGATTTGGATGATTGATCTCGTTTCCCCGATGCCATGTTGTTCCATGTTTAAATGTTGTGTTTTCATTACCCGACTTCACTTAAAAATATACCATGACGATCCCGATGTCGTTGAAATCGTTGAGTTGGTGGCTATGTCCAGTATGGCATAGAAATAATCTCAGTCATCCTCATCCTCGTAGTTTGTTGGAGCATAGAATTAAAGAATAGTTATGTTCCTCATCTTAACGGACAATATCCTGTCACTATAAGGTGAATAAACATAAGGCTGTCCGAATCATTAGCTTCGGTTAAGATCTTATCGAAAACAATAAAGTGATTTTTGCAAGGTGATTTACTATTAAGCGAGTTTTTGAATAAACTGTATAAAACTCGCTTTCTCTATGCCAAGGTGTGATAGTTTTGACAGACAATTTTTTTTGTTTTATCTTCACTCTCGTCGCAAAGCCGGCGAATCAAATAGAAATAAGTACCAGCGCTCAGGTTTAAATACATCCCAAAGAGAAAATATAGTAGAGATACCACTTAACTGAGGTAGCACGTATGAGTAATAGCCCAGGTTTTTTTCCGGAAGCTTTGGTCAAACACAAGTTTTATTTATTTGTTTTAATCTGTCTTCGCGCGTAACTCACGGTAAATTCTGACTCGAAGTATGCGAATTTAAAGTCAAAGACATTCATCTTTATTCTCTTAGCACGACGAAGACACACAGATACACGGAACATCCCAAAGATCTCCTCCCAATGGAAGGTACATAATTTCATGAATGGATTAGCCATTACCACATTGTAGTCAACACCAACTCCTTCTCCCTTCTGTCACAACCCCGAATAAGACTGATGCTCTATTTCTCCTGCCAGAACGGAATGAATGATATAAACATAAACACGATCGAGTGCACGACCAGATAACGATCCTACATCCATGTGTGCGCAGCACCATCTTGACTAGTTCTGTCTTTCATGAAAACCAAAGTAACAAACTAAAGGAATTGAAAGAACTTAAAGAACCTTCATCCCGATTTCTAGCCTCGTCGTCAGCATCAACATCGTTTTTAACATCAACAATCGCTCCACATAAGGAAAGGGCACCAAGAAGTGAGTACAAAAAGATTTAAAAAAAAAATATGAAAGGAAAGCATCATTAAATGAAGAACCATAGCAATAGCAAAAGTAGAAGAAAACTCTCCGTTTCCCAATAGATGAGATCCAGAATCAAAACAGGAGTCACTTCCACACACCACATCACTACCACCAGTCAACATCAGAAAACTAGGAGAACCAGAAGTGAGCTGAAATGAAATAGTGCTACCAGACTTGCCGAAGTTTGTTCTCATTTAGAGTAAGGGTTCAAAATAACAATACTCTTTTGCAGTTCCTACTGCGTAAGTTTTGTAAAATTTTGTTTTTTGTAAAAACTGTAAAGTATTGCTAACATGGTTAAAATGTAGAAAGTTCTGAACGATTTTACAAAATAATTACGAAAACTTCATTAAAAATCTGCACACTTATATGTTTTTCGATTTTATTTAGAGACCCACATACATACCTTTGTTTATGGAAGTGGATCTGAGCAATCGCTTAGATAAGCGAACAATTTAGCGTTTGACAAATAAATTTGGAATCGAATTATCACTCCATAATGTTACCGCGTCAGTAACACGACGAAATACCAGAAATGGATAGAATTCTGCAGCTGTATACGAGTCGGTAAGTCAATACCGCAATATCCCGATAAGGTTCAAAAAAAACTATGCATCTTTTGAACGTCTGACGAATTTTAAAATATTCATTCAATTCCGAATAAGATCATATTGATCCAAAAAGCATAAGCCAATGATAATCGTGCAGGTCGAAAATTGGACTCCAATGAAGACAAAGGAAGATACGTACATCTACAGAATAATCACTCCACGTGGCGAGGTATATTTTTGGTTAAAAAGTGGTTAATAAGCAAAATTGTTGAGTGAACAGCAGGAGATATTTTTTTACAGCACTCTTTGTTCACGAAAAGTTATCGATTTGATTGAAAATCAATTTTCAAAAGTCGAAAACAATTTTGTTTATAACTCCATTGAGAATGGCTTCTACGGATATCAGAAATAACTGGCGAAAATTTGGAATCATTGGATAATTTGAACTACCATTGACGGTAAGAAGCGTAGTGATATTTTTTATATTTTGACAAACATATAAATGCTTGCCTTGCTGGAGCCAAGAAGGCTTTAGACCTGACAGGAAGATTGATTTACAATGGTCAACTTGACTCCAAAGTGAAAGTTCTAGGCTACGAATCATCGCTTGCGGCTGTCCAGTGTGGTTCAATGTAGCACCATCTTACATGGAAATGATCCGTTTGTTTGAGAGGCAGTGTCTTAGAACCTGTCTTCGACTCTACAGAACACCTGAGTCTGAGTACACGAAATATTATCCCAACAAGGCTCTTAACGATAGCGCTCTAATTAACAGAATTGACAATTTCCACATTGAGATGACTCGAAGGCACGCCGCAAGAGTGATGACCAGCGGCAATAGCTTGATCTTTGCGGCTTATTATCCCAACGAAATGTACCATGAGAGTACACACCGATTCGGTTTTGTTTTTCTCCAGAGGCATTTCTTTATATTAATACCAAAAGGTGTAGAGTGGGGAGTAGGGATGGTATTCCGGTATTATATCACCCATAAGCGGCTCATCTACGACGGGTACGTCTCGCGAATGCGGATAGAGATTGGATAAACGACGAAGAGCAGTACGCCAAATTTTGGCGACTAAGCGCAGGGGCGGGAGACGTTACGCTCTCCTGAGTCGGCGCGTTACCAAGGTAATACATTCCTTTTCGTGGAGAGGCCGGGCTCCTTAACATGAATGGGTACCTTCTGGTTTCGATCGAGTTTCGAAGGCCCATGTGCACGATGTTGAGGAGTGTAATGTGCCCGAAAACTCAATCGGAGTAGTGACTACTTGGGGTTAGAGGCAACAAGTGCTTTCTACACCGATCACAATTAAGTTTTTTGTTGATTTAGTATTTTTGGTAGGTTAAGTAGAATAGGTAGTTTTAAGTTTTAAAAAAGAAGTAAAACCATGATCACGAGTTAAAGTTGTTTGTTCTAAATTTTCTTGGAAATCTTTATGTAATAAAAAAATGAATTAAAAAAGGTAAAGAGTAACAACAAAGAAATCGATTTTTTATGTGGTATCTTTCTTTTGATATTATGGTGAGTCAGCTGCAGGTGGAGACCTTAATCGTTCCATGTTAACCAATTTTTATTTTAAAAACTTTGTTGGTGCATCTCATGAAAACCGCATAGATCCTCCTTAGTGTTTCATATGTCCGCATTTTGGAGAGTACACAGCGACCATTTTATTGTTTGTGGTAAAAATACCTTTTATAAAATATGATGACATCGATTTAACTGCCTCATGTTAGTGTTTTTCTTCTTTTTATCATGATTACCTTGATTTTATATATGGAAGCCTTGGTATCCACATCTTTCTAACAAAGCTCCTTTTCGCTTCTCAAAACCCATAAGCTGATCTCACTTCCTGCTATGCCAGAGTATAACGGTATCCAAAACAGTCTCCACACACTTCAGCCTGCATGATACCTAGACCATTATACGACCGTTTCTGATTATATCAGAATATATGTTAATTCTTGAAGTTGAAGAGATTAACTATTTTTTCGCTGATAAGAAAGCTCCTGCTTGCTTTTTATTTCAGGGGCAAATAAAATGGTGAATAACGCTGAGTTGATTTCCACTACGTTTCCTGCAGTCCCCTGGCCCAGTATCAACCTTTTACATAGTTTTCCTACTTAATTTCAATAATTAATTTTCCGTCTAGTTCTTTGCGAATGTCATTGAGATGTGTCCGTTTTCTAGAAAAAATAAATCTCATTACGAAATTGTTCCTCTTACCAAGCATCGACAATGGGATATTCATTTTGATAGATACGAGTAGCAAAAGTGTTATGGTCATCGGTTGGAACAAAACATAGAGAAGCATTTCCTTCAGTTATGATATAAGCTCATGTTTTTCAATGTTGATTTTGGTTAAGCCTTTAAATTTGGTTTTTGTTTTACCTCTTCCTGACCAACATGAAGTAATGGAAGCAATATTAAAATAATTGATGTCGAGGTGATTTGGTTTATACAACGAGTCATATGCTGCAGAATTGTTAGCACCAGCAAACCCCAATGAAGATATTCCTGCGCTGTCTTCTTGAAGATATATAAGAAAGTAAAATAAATAAGAGACAGGGATGCGCTAAGTAGTTCAGTTCCAAGATCTTAAGCATCCACTTAAGACTGGCCATGCATTTCAGATTTTTTAAGATGAATTCATTGTGGTAAGATGCTAGATGGGCTAGCCAAGTACCTTCTAGTTTACAGAGCCACAAATAATTTCTTAAACTCAACTCCCAGATCACCGTGATCTAGGCGTGTACCATTTAGACTTGTGTCAAATTTGACAACACCCAAGACTACTGCTGTCGCGTGAAAAAAAACTATTTAAAAGTACCTTTACTCCTCTTAAAAACTCAAAAACGACAGCACTGTACCGACAAAATCTCTTTAGTTGGGAGTCATAGTCATCGTGCACAAACAGTTCGCTTCTTCATATTCCCTAGCACTCATTCTAGCTTGTGGTGCCGCTGTCGAAGTTATCGTTCGTCGTCGTTGTCTCGTTGTTATTGTACCCATCGTAGTCATAGTGGCCATCGTCATCGTGGTGGTAGTCGTCAAGTTTTTAGACAATTTCCGGGTCGTTGACTTTTCCCTTGCGTCCGAACATCATCATCATCTTTGTGATAATGTTGATTTTAATGATGATTGCGCACACCAACTCCCTTCGTATCTTTAATATCTCTACCCGTTCACAGTTGATGTGGCGGAGATGAACCTATGCTCACTTTCTATAGAGACACAACCATCTCTGGATAGTTGGATGACTGCCTGAGTTGTACCTTGTGCGATGCCATATGATATGTTATCCATCCCCACGTCTTTCCGTCTGTCTGCCCTCTCTGTGCCGATAGTTGAACTGATCGCTCGTTTATTCGTTTGCGCGCACGTTCATTAACTGTAAACATATAGGATCCCCAGTCTTCCCCATGTGCACGGGGAGTTGAGCTGAGATAGGTGAGCATGGAGGCAAAGTGTGTACAAATATACATAGTTTCATATGTTTGCCAGTGTATGGTTCCCTTAAAGTTGTGCGTCTACTTATATACATATATGCATCCGTCCGCCCCATTTACTATGCGCCCCCTGCGATCATTGCACCGGAGTTAGTTCGAGTCAAATCGAATTGAGTAGAGTAATGTAGAGTGTAGTGGAGCGGAGTGGATTGAAGCTTAATTCTTACGCACATGGGTGGTTGTATCCGAGTATCTTTGTACGTGCTGTAGAGGCATACATACAAGTAGTGCAGCGCAAAATTTATGCTACGAAGGCAATGCATTTTAATCAGTGTGTCGCAAAATTACCGGATGCGCATTCAACAAAAGAGATAGAAAAAGAAAAGAAATAATAACATATTTAAAGGCAGAATCAAATGTAAAATAAGACAGAGTGCTTTGCGACTTTCCGCAGCCCTACTTAGCCGACAACAGAGGGCGCTATTTCTCTTTTTTTTTGCTGGCGTAGTAGAGAGCAGTGCACTGTATAATGGTATTCCACGGGCTTCGCTTATGCTGAATATATATTCAGCGAGCATACGCCAAAGCAACCGAGTAAGTGACGACGCAGGAATCATAATAATTTTTCGAAATTTCCTCATAAATTGTTTGAACTTATAGACGAACTGTCAATGACTCAGTCAAAGCCTTATAGAGCATTGCTTGAAAATCACAGGAAAGATCGCAATAGTCTCGTGCCTGCCTTTTTATAGTAGAGTTCTGGATCCCAATCAGAAATCTGTGGAACATTTTTAAATGAATACTGTCTGCGTCCTTGAGATTGTTGAGATCACTGTCCTTAGTTGCAGACAGCAGTTTCGTCGGTAAAAATAAATTAGTATTTTGCTTGACAACCGCAGTTGTAAAGGGATACAGATCACGAAGTTAATTATTCTTCCAAAGGAGTTCCGTAGAGTCATCGTACCGAATTTTGATCGATGAGTAGCGATAGAATTAAGCAAATAATTTTTTATGAGAAGTTGTGAAAGTGCTGATTGATGGTCATCTAATGATTTTGTAAGTGTAATTGTAGGTACTTACTAGTAGATTAAGGAAAATCCTCAAAGGCATTGCATTTATTGCATGCTTGGCCTTATGTTTTTGGTGAGTGATAAGCCTTGTCATCCACAACTACTTGCTTATAACAAGCAAACGCCATCGAACTCGTTTTTTAAGTGCCTTCAAAATATTTAAGGTGCTGTGCTACCTGCATAACGGGTCACTTATTAGGGAAAGGATGCCTATTATTCAGTTGCTTAGATTAACCTAGGATTCAGCCAGTAGGTCTTAGGTCTAATCATTTGACTCCGGTTGTATTCTCCAAATTTTGAGTGCCTTACTGATTCTTCAAATTGGAACTTTACTTACATAAAGGAGCTTTCAATAGCCACATCTATGTGTCAGTAGTGATTACCTTCTGAACCCTACCCTATTGCTACTCGTATGTCATCTTTGATATTTGTAAAGTAGACACATGTACAATTGTAATCGCGCTAATGATTCCATAATAAGGGTTAGAGAAAAATTCAAAAAAAAAATTAGTTCTGGCTAAGACCATTGCTGCTGTAGCACAAAGAGTAGCTGAAGAATCTTTTACATCAATATCACAACATTCCCATCCATCAACATCCATCATTATTACTTACTTACTTCCTCAGGTAGCGCTACAATTTGAGGTGGACTTGGACCTCAACTAACAAGCCTATTCAGCTAATCCAATCTTTAGCCAGCTGCCTCCGGTTGCGCACTCCAATCAGGTTTAGCGTTGCTGCGTTGTCCCTCCGTGTTGGATTCGAATTCTCTGCGGGCCTGTGCATTAGTGTCCATTCGGTCTACACGTCTTAGCTATTTCAGGCGCTGTATAGCTCGTACAGTTCGTTATCGAATCTTCTCTTACAAAGTTCGTCAACGCAAATAAAACGAGATTTTCTCTTGAAATGACTAAGGGTATCTTCATCCTCTTTCGATAGATTCCATGCTTCGGCGCCATAAACTAAGACTGCGATGATAAAGGTCTTATACATATATAAGGTATGTTTCTTTGGCATAGGAATCAGCGGTTATTTCCAATTCCTTACTTCTTTAAGTTACATAAATTTTTCGGGATTGTGTCTTACTACTCAATTGCCTTCTTAGCCCAAAGATCTGTAAGAATACGTGTCTTTCCTCCTTAAAACGAGTTTGTTCCCCACAGGTTTTCCTTTTCGGCAAGCACAAAAAGAATCGCATTCGACCATGTGCTAATGATCTGATATGGAAACCTCGAAAGGAGTTTTCTAAATGTTGGCTAAGAGGCTAAGTCGGCTTCTTCTGTTTGTTCCTGCATTGACGTCACTTGTTTTGGAATGGAGTTGAGGGCATTCTTTTATATATGTATTTAAATGCACTCACTACATAGTTTCCATGCCGCTGCTTTAAGCACTTACTTACTTACTTTAGGTGGCGCTACAGTCCGGGGTGGACCTGGGCCTCAGTCAACAAGCTTCTCCAGCCAGCTCGATCCCTGGCTAGCTGCCTCCAGTTTCGCACGCTAAGTTGGCTGAGGTCCTCTTCCACTTGCGTGCGCCACCTGAGTCTTGGCCTTCCTCTACTGCGCTGTCCCTCGGGGTCGGATTCGAAGACTTTTCGGACCGGAGCATTGGTGTCCATGCGCTCTACATGACCCAGCCATCTCAGTCTTTGGATCTTCACTCTTCTGGCTAGGTCCATGTCGCTGTACAGTCCATACAGTTCGTCGTTGTATTTCCTCCTCCACTCACCGTCAATGCAGACGGGACCGAAGATCGCCCGAAGAATTTTTCTCTCGAAGCAACCAAGAACACCCTCATCCATTTTTGATGATGTCCATGCCTCTGCGCCATAGAGCAGGACCGGGATTATTAAAGTCTTATAAAGGGTGACTTTTGTTGTCCGAGAGAGGGCTTTGCTACTCAATTGCCTTCTTAACCCAAAGAAACAGCGGTTGGCAAGAGTTATTCTTCGCTTGATCTCAGCGCTGGTGTCGTTGTCTGTATTTAAAGCGGAGCCTAGATAGACAAAGTCCTTAACTACCTCAAAGTTATATCTGTCGAGGGTGACGTTCTGTCCGAGACGTCGGTATTGGTTGTCCTTTTTGCTTGACAGCATATACTTGGCCTTGCCCTCATTGACCGCTAAATCCATTTTCGCCGCTTCCGACTCAATACTCGCGAAAGCGCCACTGACATCACGCTGCTTTCTTCCGATTATGTCAATATCGTCGGCGTATGCGAGTAGTTGGACGGACTTTTGAAAGATAGTGCCTCTTGTGTTTGTTCGTGAGTTTTGCACTATTCTTTCAAGTACGATGTTGAAAAAATCGCATGACAGCGCATCGCCTTGTCTAAATCCTTTCTGGACATCAAAGGTCTCGGTGAGATCTTTACCGACCTTGATGGAGCAGCGTGCATTCTCCATCGTCATCCTGCACAGACGGACGAGTTTGGCAGGGATGCCAAAACTAGACATTTCTCTATATAGCGCGTCTCTATAGCTGCTTTAAGCACTAGTCTCTTGTTTTTGTCGCTGCGTGATTTCGCCTTTGCCCTATGTATCATTTCAGATGGGGAAATACCTTCCCACACACTTAACGAAATAATTATCGAGAGACACCTCTACAGGCTTTCTGTCGACTTGGTTCGAAAAGGAACAGAGATTATCCTGGCCTATGAGCGGCAATTGCAGGTTCTGCCCTGCATAAAAGAAAAGTAGCTAGACCGTTTTCTTGATTAGGAATGCTGCTAAGACTCGTGGCCATCATTCTTTGCCAAATGTGCGTTAAAAATTGTTATTCTAGCAAAGAATTTTGTGCAAAATGAGAAACGTGATTTCAATAGATGCGTACTTTAAAACCGCAATGCGGGTTAGTATTTGTATGTACTAGCTAGCGACGAGAAATTTTTTTTTATTTGTATGACAAAAAGGACCATTAAAATCTTAATTCAATTGCAGCAAATAAGAAAGTGTTCCCATCAAATCGTTCGATAACAGGAAAACCACAAAAGGAAGTGTTGCACCTTATTTTCATCTTATGTGTATACTAGTCCCTCGACTTACTCGTACATGTAGTTTCCTTGTGAAACTGGTTAAACCAAAAATCAAAAAACGCACATACTCGTACGTATGCCGTATTGAAAGAAGCAAATTAAGGACCTTCTGATCCAACAGCGGCAGAAGTTTTGGCTTACCATAGAATTGCGGTGATTGCAGGAAGCGGAAATTATTTGTTTCGTCATAACCATGGCAGTTCCTTTGGCTTGTGATTTTAACCCCTGTGAGCTGTGAATTGTGGAAGTTGTTTTCGTTCATCCTTTTTTTTGTTTTTTTGTTATGAATTGCAAAATCCAGTTTTCTGTTTGTTGTCAATTCTATTGTTCGTCTATATCCTTTCGCAGGAAAATTTAAAATTTCGATTTTAAAGAAACTGGAAGTCAACCGGAACAGCTTAAGGAGGTTGGACTCTCATGGGAAAGGAAGTACGTTGTTATGTAGTTTTATGAGAATCTTTATTCAAAGGAAGTGCCTTGGTAAGCTGAATGTTTGACTTATTTTGTTTGCTTTGACAATAGTTACGTTTGACCGAAATGTTGGAAACAAGGAGGAGGAAAGGTAAAAGTTCTGACGTTTCTTAATGTAAACTACTGATCCATAGAATGTAAACATATCAACTTAGGGTATGCGTTGAAGAATACCATATGACCTTAATGGCAGCAAGACAGACGAGGCAATAGCTGTGATAGCAGTTTGGCTGTCAATGAATACTGTATTTGTGTGTGTTATTTGAGGCGGTTGGGTGCTGTAAAAATAGGTACTGAGAAATGTCAACCTGGCGATATACAGTATTGCAACTATCTTCTACACATCATAATACCTCCACGTGGTAACCTTCGGGTGCTGGTCAATGTCCCCCTACACTGGACTTGCTAAACTTATAAGCACGAGTGCTGGCCAGCAATTAAAAATAGTAGCGCTATAAAAGGGACAGTGGATGAATTCCCCAGATGGAATTAACGGTGGAAACAATCCCGAAATAAATAAGACCTTATCCTGGCTACTCCGACATATTTGGAGCTCAGGCCGGTAAGAATTTCAGAGACTAAGTCAGGGTCTTGGAAAAGAGATTGCTATCGACGGCAAAAGCAGCGCTTATTTGAATGCGGATTTGTTGTCGGATGCAGACTAAGACAAGAAGTCCTCAGCTTCCGGCATGTGAGCGAGCGCCTCGTAACAATCCGTTTCAAGGCTAAATTTACCAACATTAGCCTTATATGCACGCATGCTCCCACAGAGGAGAAAGATGACGACACCAAAGATTCTTTCTATGGGCTTTTGAACAAGACCTACGAACAATGCCCTAGCTATGATATTAAAATTGTCATCGGCCTGCACATCACGATCTAAGGACCTTCTGCCGACGGTAGAATGGTGTCTTAACGTTGCAGAATGATATATTTATCCTTAAAGTCCGTAAAAAACTGTAGTCCAGTCTCTAAGGTAGTTGTACAGATTCTGAGAAGTCCTCCAACAATAGTGCGTCATAACGAGGCGTAAAGGAGGATTTACTTGCAGAAGTAAAGGGATGATATGCTGCAGATGCATTCCACGGTGCTTCCTAATAAAAAAAATTTTTTTTTCAAAAATTGTGCTTTCGATAGCCATTAAAGTAAGCATTTTGTCATCACAAAGTCCATATTAAAGGCCAATCCACACTTTCAATTACAAAACCCGTCGAATTGACAAAAAGAACTGAACTACATGTTTGCCCTCTCTTTAACGTCTGGCATAGTCTTTCCCCGTATTGACTGAGCTTAATTTTCCAGCCCAAAGCAAACTAGTCGACGAAGAATGTTTGCTCTATGGTTTCCTTCGTCTAACCCAGTTCGTTTTCAAAGAGTAAAGATGAGTGACCTCTTAACTTTTTTCACAGCATCCCAACAGATACAAGTGATAGAAATGACAACCGGAGCCACACGTCTATTTGCCTTCTCCATCATTTTCACTCTCCTTGTCAACTTTGAATTGTTGTATTTGTTGTTTGAACCCTTCTTCCGGCTCACCCTTCTCAACTGTAATAGAGACAATCAGCTAGTGTCGCACCCGGTGTATATTTTCTTCTATTTGACTGCACTTCATCCTTCATTGCGTACAAAATAATTTTTGTAAACAAAAAATAATTCCAAAAAGCCAAGTGCATGATAAGTGGTAGTAGTAGATGCAGCAGCAGGAGTGGTAGTATGTGATGAGAAGAATACCTGCAGCAAGAAAGAGTGCAGCAACTAATGCTAACAGAAGCAGTAAACTTAAATAAAAAAAGAAGGAAATAACAACAACAAATGAAGAAGTAAACAGCGACGAAGTCGCCTCGGAAGACTGTAACAAAGCAGCAGCAGCAACAACCACAGCGCAAACACAAACAGTCCCTCACTATGAAATGCTCAAGCTGAAGTAGACGTTCTGGAAACTTGGTTGCATGTTAAACTTTCCTCTCTTCTTCTCCAACACCTCGTTTCTATCCATGCTATTCCTGCTCCTGCTTCTGCTCCTTCTACAATCGCCACTCAGGCCAAAAACAGCAGCACCAGCAGCAGCAGCAGCAGCATTTGTAAAGAAAACTTACTAAGGGGTGCCACAGGGGGGAATCGCAGTACATGGTCTTTTTTAATTTTTTTGTGTTATGTTCCCTCCGCCTACCCGTTCCTTCATTTACGATTATTTTCCCCTTCTTGTGTTCTGGTGTTCTGTGCTCCCTTGTGTTGATTATTTCGTTGAGTGCAATGAAGAGGAGCGAAGAATGTCTCCAACAAGCGACGATGCACGATGATGCACATGTACGGATATGTGTTGGCTCACTGCTACCTATGCAAACAATCAAATGAATGAAGGCGTCAACGTTGAATGACCTTAAAGGACGAAGCGTGGATAAGCAACTGAAATAATTTCAATAGGTAACACTTAAGACAACCATCTACACGTATTTGTGTGTTTCAACTTGTATGAGTATCGAAGCAGCAGAAGCAATGCAGCATTGTACAGCATAATGTTCAGACTCACATCATATTGCAGTTTAATTAGAAACGGGCTGTTGGAACGATTTTCACTTTATACTGGTCGGCCTCCAAGACACCAAGAGAGAGAGAGCCACAAGGTCCTTGAACCGCTCTGTGACAACTTCTCTAAACTTCAACTTCTGCTAGAAGTGATTTACCACAAAAAAACCACCAGATCCAGCTAAAGCAATCACAACTCCAACTCTAACTTTAATATCTACACCAACTCCAACATCAACTACAGGGCGCGTAAATTCATACTCTTGCTTACCATTAAGGGTTTAGGTTCAGGTTCAGGTTCAGTTTGTTGTTGCTGTTGCTCAAAGTCGCTTTCAAGTTGCATCATCACGAAGTGAAGTGTTGAAGTGCAGGTGAAATGGAGGAGCCATCTTATGCAATGTCATGCACTAAAACGTGAATGAAGAGTACCCGCTGAGTTGTGGGTGAATAGAGTCTCAGCCAATTGACCAACCGACCGACGTGACGTCGCAACATCAATTTCTAACTCACATCACATAGTTAACGTGTCTTACATGACCGGGCAAGGAAATCGAAACTTCCTCCACTACTTGCAGTTCAATGGACATGAGCAACCAACCAACAACCAACGACATGATGGGACAAGAGTTAAAGGGCTTTAACGATTCTTTGCATTTAAAGTGGCCCCGAGATTAGAATAGACACTTCCGTCTGTCCATTTTTGTGTGCGCTCCTTTCAAAAACAATAAATCAGCAGTTAATTCTCACTTTGATCACACGACGGGCTAATGATGATGATGATGGAGACTATGATGAGTGCTTCAAAATGTCCGCTGAAAAGGATCTTTCAAATACCAACGGCCACAAATATAAGCCATTCATTCTCATCCATGTATTCGTATCTGAGCAATAAAAAAATAAATTCCTTATCATTTGTTAGATCGGGTAAGTCGCGTTATGGGTTTCCAACTTTCCAAGTGTGATGGCTGGGAGTGCTGCTCGTAGGTACGCTACCGAAACGTGCCTCTTTAACAGCCTGGTGCCTGGTGTTCCCTGCTATTGGTGCTTCTCGCTGTTCGCTAGTGGTACGTTGCAGAGAATTGAAATGACCAATGAATCAGCGCACGATTTGATGCTATACAGCGATAACGATTGATCGTCGATGGTAATGTGGGTTGAAGGAGGCAAAAATGCGAAGGCGGAGGTGCGGTTGTGATTGGATTGGAATATTAAAATTCGAGCTGTTCGATGATCAGGGGATTACATAATGGGTAGAGTGTAGACAGAGGCAGCAAGGTTGCGCAAGGACATTGTGGGTCGTTGGTCTTGGCATTCACATTTGTGTTTATTTTTAGAGTGCATCATACTCGTAAAGTTAAGTTTAGTTTGTGGTGTCCCACATGGTTTGGAACCGAAGCAGAGGGTATGACGTCTTGTGATTTTAAAATGTTTTGCAGGCATTCTAGTGGAGCTCTTTAGTAGAAGATACCTCTACTTGATTCTGGATTGAAAAGTTTGAGAAATATGCGTTCGGAGCTTTAATAATTAGCAATTAGATGGAGGCTTTCGCAATAAACTTTGATCTTAAGAAATCTGATCATCCTTTGCGATGTTTGTGACAAATTAGAAAACATTTGTCAGCATATTAAAAGGAACATGAGGAATCAAGCCAGTATCCAAAAATAACCTGACGATTGGACGCCAACCAATTTTATTTATTTGGCAGAAAGTACAGGTGCTAACAGAAAACTGCTTGGACAAACCTTTATGCATGTAAGGTAAGTCAGCAATTAAAGGCGATTTTAAAATCACTACAGTGAGAAAGTGTTCTGCTAAGTTGTATTTTTTTATTGTCGAATAATTGTTATTCAATTTTCATTAAAAGGAAACTTATAGAGTTCGTGAGCAAAGAAATGCGGATTCTATGATGCCTTTCACTATTTCGTCCATTCGTCTCTCTCAGCCAAGCAAGCAGAACACTTTTCAAACTTATGTGCGAAATATTTAGGCACGGATTTCTCAGATGGCAAATGCGCAACAACGTCTGGGGTTAACCACTGAAGCGATCCAGGACCGAGCATTATGTAGACGCGTTCTGCGGTCTGCGACATTAGCCAACCCCATAAGCGGAGCAGCAGCGATGCAGTAAAAATGGGAAACTCGTTACGCATAAGTTCGTATAACGAGGAAAGGGTTAATAAAAGGATAAGAAGATTTAGGCACGTAACAACCGAAAAAGTTTGTTGGCAAATCTGGGTCACTTTAAGAGAGCAGTAGCTTCGGACATGGCGCCATCGTAGCGGAGCTACTGCCAGGCAATCCTATTTTAGCGGACTAAATCCCTTCCTTAATCGACTTCGACTTTCCGTATGATATAACATATCTGGAGAGGAAGGACTGGCAAGAAAATATAGTACTCAGGCCAAATATAATTGCAATTTTCACACGTGGCTCGAAAACATAGGAAGGAACAGGTTCTGGTATCTTCTTGGAAGATCCAGAACTAAAAGTGTCCATAAGGCTACTGGACACTAGTAGTGTCTTTCCAATCAGAGGTTCTGGCTGTCCTCAGGGCGGCTGAGCTGATGATGATAAGATCGATATCGGATAAAGATATCGCTATCTATATGGACAGCCAGGCCGCTCTTAAGGCAATGGAATCAACTAAAATCAGCTCTGATACAGTCAGGGGCTCAAAGCATTATGCATTCAGAACCGGGTGAGACTGTACCGGGGGCCAGGACACTGCGGTATAGAGGGAAATGTACAAGCGCACGAGCTTGAAAGGAGAGGAGGGCTACTGGACAATTGTGAGGTTGCTAACATCAAACCACCCACCTGTACATTAAGAGGCACTATCGAGAAAAGAGATTCTAAGATGGTCGAATCTGAAAAGACACAGGGTATCCAAGGCTCTATGGCCACCTTTCGATGGTAAAGATTTAGAAAGCTGATTAAACTGAACAATCATAAGCTTAGGACATTAATAGGAATCCTGACAGGACACTGTCTCCTGCTGAAACACGAAAAGAGACTCAAAATGATAGATACGCACATTTGTAGATTCTGCGGCGATCTACAAGCGGTCGAGGACATAACACACATACTGTGTGAATGTGGCGTAACATAGTGTAGCCGAAGGAAATTCTTAAGAAAATATTTCTTTGAAAACTTAGAGGAAATAGAGGGCACGGGTTTCAAAGGCCTTATTGGCTTTTGTAAAGAAATTGTGTGATTTACCAGGGAGATTGTTTAGGTTTTTGCCACTTGAAGTTAAATTCAGCTGGTCCCACAGGGAGAGCGATGGGCCCGCTTTGGTACCTAGTGATGTGTCTAACCTAACCAACCTAACAACCGAACTGCAGACGAACAACTCGGTATTTAATTAGGGAAAAAAACGAAAGCATCTTATGCAGGGATTGCTACAGAGAACATTTGAATGTCTGCCCAGTAAATAGTGGCCAAGATGACATCTACTAATATGGGACTAAGTACACGTTTCGAGGATTAGAGATTTATAGTTGAGTTCTGAACCAGGTTAGGTTAAATATCTTAAAAGTCTCCGTGACAAGATTGCCAACAATGAAGTAGCTTTCAAAAATGGTAAAAGGCATAATATTGTAATTTGCCATGAATAGGAATAGAAGCACCTCTGATACACAAACTAGTCGATTTTACATTTTCCGTTACCATATATAGCTTATCAATTAATGTTATCAGTTAGGTGTAGTACCTCGTCAGTCAGCAATTATCCGGCCCAGAGTGGCCGGCAACATCGCTGTATAGTATAGTATAGTTCGCTGTTGAAACGTCACCTCCCTCCTCCATGGATGTAAACAGAACAGAGAATTATCCTAACAACTTTTCATCGAAGGGCGCGAGCCCTTGCACCTTAAAACAGGATTGGGATGCTCAGTCTCTTGTATTTTTCTTGTTTTCAAATGTCGCTTTCTTCGCTCGAGAGAGGCATTTACTATTCAATTGCCTTCTATGTACAAAGAATCAGTGATTAGGAAGAGTGATTCTGCGCATTGTATTAGCGTTTGTTTTGTTGTCAGATCTTATAGCGAAGTCAAGGTAGTTGTCTTTGACGTCGGTGTTGTGTGTTCGTATATATAATTTGTTTATACTTCTTTGGCCCCTAAACCCATCTTTGTCGCTCCTGCTTGAAAAGGCAAAAACGCTCCAATAACAGCTTGCTTTTGGAAGATAGTGTCTTTCAACTTGACTTGTGAGGTACGGGAAGATCTTTCTAGAAATTTGACAACGAATCTCTTTATTTAAGTTCTTACATTTACGAGTCATACAGGCAAGTCGGATGAGCTTGAGAGAGATGCCAGAAGTAAAGTTATGTAGCTTTATGTAGTTTGTCACTTTTGGCGCTGTCATATTTTCTGTCTTCAAATTTTACCGAGGTTTGTCTATACTTTGTGCAGTCTTTTTGTATTTTTTACCATATACATTGATTATTATTCGAGTTTTAATCGCAAAACTCAACTGACTCATGCTTGAAAGTCTGAGCTAAACAGTTTTTTTTTTATCCCTTTATACATGACTTGGCTCTAAAAAGAAAAGACTGTATCTGAGTATTTAAGCAAGTTATGGTCATGTGAGATGTGTTGTAGTAATATCTGTCGACTATGGATGAGAACGGAAACTAAATCTCTTGACCTTTATTAAAGCTTATAACTACAAATACCCGAAGAATGACTTGGCGAAAACTCACCCTTAAAGATATAGTGTCATATCGAACACAGATTGATAAGTTAGCTATATCCCATGGAATATACATAGATAGTTGAAAAGAAAATGCGATTCGAAAGTCAAATTCATTCTTTGTCCGGTTTTTTTACAATTCAATTGCTTAAACTGGTAATGGTATTTGTTTCTCTATATTTCTCTTTATTTTGAGATTCTGCACATAACATAACAGAAATTTGAAAAGTGCTCCATCATCACTACCTGGTCTGTAACCCATAACTTCCATCTACCATTTTCCTGTGCACCTTTCGCAAATATTTCGAACGTTATGAATTTCGTTAAAAAAGAAAATTTAAAAAACAAAGAGAAGTTTCTGGATGCGGCCTTAATTCAACTGACTTTTACCGGGCTTGTATATCATTCTGTTTTTCTGCATGCAGATAACATGAGTGATGAATTGTCCTTCGCAAGGTCAGAAAATTGACAGCACGAATATGACAACTATGCGCGCTTAAGCAAAAGAAGAAATAACTGCCGCTAGACGCCTTTTTGGCGGGGGGAAAATCCACTGTCAAGAACATTCGATGTCTTGTGAGGTGTAGCTAAGAAGGAACTCTGGAATTCTTACGACATTTTGGAAGTATGACAAAAAGGTAAGTTAACCTTTCAATTTAATTCAATAATAGATTAGTCGATGGTGGCTAGGTGTAGTAGGCTTAACAGAGTATCTCCTGATTTGACTTAGCTAACTAAATGCGAGTTAGAGCAAGCAACAAAAACAGAAACCATACCCGTGTTTTTTGAACATCCGCTACCGTTTAAAAAAAAAATTGTAGGCGAATGTTTGACATATGTGAAAATTCATCATAAGAACGAAGATAACAGTATTTGGAAGGCCAGTTTTATATCGGCTCAATCGTCAAACAAACCTTTTCGATACTGTATCCCTCAATTGTTTTAGGCAGTTTATGACAAAGGGAAATCGAAAAAAAAACGAACGAGCCAAATGAAACTAAAAACACTGCCTCATCCTCCATCCATTATGCTCATTTGACATTTACAATGGCGTTTCGACTAATAGATCTTTTGACTACACCAATTTACTTGTGGTTCACTTTGTAGACAGTTTAACATTCTGAATGTGTCATGTCTCTTCCTATACTAGAGTGCGTCGAATCTCAAATAGGACTAATCCACTATCTTATTGATAGTCAGCTTCATCATGAGAACGGTCCACTAGTGATTGGATGGCATGCCTCATTGAAAGCTGAAACTACCACTGCAGACAGCAATCTGATGACAGCTATATTAGATAATTGCACTTAATATTTTCAAGGCATTTGACAGAGTTTGGTATCAGGTTCATTTTTTCAAACAAGTGTGTGTTTGGGACGACTTTTTGCCTGGTATCCAGGAAATTCTGATTTTCCGCAAGGCACTTTTGTGTCGCTCATACTCATTTTAAATATTTATATCGATCAGTTGTGTACAACTTCTAGTCCACTACAATGCTCTACTAACGATAGTACTCTCGGTTTGTCATATTCACTCCTGGATTCAGGATCTTGCTCTTTGGCTGTGGAACAGGAACAAAAATTCCAATATTAAAAATATAACTAATCGAGTAACACCCATTCAGTAGAATTAAAAGCTTCCAAGCCACAATGCTGACTGGCGCATCAATAGCCAAATGTAAACGATAAACCGTTATCCATAAATGGCACTTGCAATGTCAAAATCGAAGAGCTTTCCTTTTATGGTATGTGGCGATACGTAGGAATGAACCTATATTTGTTGTCGCCAAAAATTTCGCAAAATATTTAGGTATAGGTGATCTAGCCTTATTAAAGTAATTTATCCGCCAAAAATTTGAGTACAACGTCACCTGTAAGTGCTTTTAAGGCCCTCTAGGTGGCTCTATAAACTACGGTATGTCTCATGCGCCGCTATTTCCATCACCTATTTGGAAACTCAAATTAAGCCGCTTCTTATCTTCCACTGCAACACCTGTTTTATTAGCGTATACCTTTTGATGTACTCCGGAATATCGGGATTATTTTCTTGTGGACATAACCGAGTCGTTTTTTGCAGATAAAACATAACAGAAGAAGTTAAAAACGCCTTAGAAGACTGGGTCCCAGGAATTCTAGTTTTACGAAACAAGCAAGGTATCAGTGCATTATTAACTCGTTGTAGATATAAAATGTATAAAAGTGAATGCCAAAAACCTTGTTCAACATAGCTGATTCCTTTAATATTTGAAAATGCTTAAAATTAGCAAGAATCTAAGCCACGTCAACGTTAGCTCTGTGAGAAGAAATTTTAGTTTTTTTTTCATGTATCTTGGACGTAAGCTTTCTGTTATTTCAGCTATATCGACTTCGACTTCTCTTTAATCTTTCCGACATTTTTAAGGCGGCCTTCAGCCATTGGAGTAATTTAGAGCTGTGCACACCTTTTACGAAAACAGTTATGAATCAGCTGAACAATGGATTATGCACATGTCCCTTACAAAACATGTGTATCCGTGGTCATAAGGAAACAAGTTTTTTCCAGACATGTTTTTTTCGATTTTCTTCAACATTAAAGTTTCGGTCTGAGGCATATGCCCTTATTATCTAACTTCAGAAATCAACCTTAAAAAATATAACACACTTTAAGGAATCTATACTATCAAAACTTTATTAAAAAAAATTTTAAGTCGGATATAAAATGCTTCTCATTCAACGCCTTCGTTGAAATGAGCCAGCAAGTAAAGATACACAAAGTAAAAAACCCGACAACAACAAAAATCCAATGAAACTTCGAAAAAACGAATAAAAAAAAATAAAACAATCCAAATAAACATCATAAATAAATAACCCAAAGAAGAGTGGGAGCACCGGTAGGAAAGGAGAAGCGTCAGAAGCAGCACCAGCAATAGCGGACGGACCAGAACAGACCCACCAGACCCACCAGACTCACACAGACGAAAGAATGACGAACGACGAACCGCAGCCACAGTCGAAACCTGGCAAAGCGATAAACCTCAAAAAGCTGCTTCAAGATGCGCGCTAAGAGGGCGCGTGCGGCAGCCATACTTTGCGTATCACGGTAGCCACCAAAGCACCAGAAAGACGGGTAAATGGGCACCACTGTATGTTGTTAGAGCTCTGTTTAAGGTTATTGTTATTTTTTGGTTTTTGTTGTTGTTGATTTCTTTTCTTTTTTCCAATTTTTTCTTTTTCTTTATGTTGTATTTTATTATTTTCACTCTGTTTCTGTTTCTCTTTTCGCGCGCTCTTCAATCTTCGGTTATTGAGATTTCTGAATTGCGGACGATTGTTGTTTTTCTTGGTTTATTATATTCTGATAAAAAAGGCACATTCTTAATATGAGCCAGAAACTATGTGCCTTTTGAGGTTAGGAATGAATAGTGTCAGATGTAATGTAAAAATCTTACATCTCCTTGAACCGTTGAAATATGTGGCACGTATAAATGTAAAGGGTTCTCCAACTTTTTTTTAAATCAAACGCAAATCATTTGAGATATTTTCAAAATTTATTATCGGCTGGAAGTACAATCAAAACATTTATGAATGGAACTCGACTTCGTTCATATGGCCACCGCGGGCACGTTTGCAGCGGTCGATTCGTTGGACCCAATTTTCAACATATTTCGGCCGAAACGGCCTCTATTTCGCGTTCAATGTTGGCTCTGAGCTCGTCGGCTTGTTGGCACAAACCAATGACTTAACGTAGCCCCACAGAAAATAGTCAAGCGGCGTTAAATCGCACGAACGAGGCGGCCAATCGACTGGCCAATTTGTTGAGATAACACGCTCACCATACTTACTCTACAATAAATCGCTTCAAATGGTCCATCGGCTTCAATTCTTGAGTCAGCTTGATCTTGTATGGGTGTAAGCCAAGATCCATACGCAAAATACATCATAATGTGGTCGGAGCGGTGCCCAATTCTTTAGAACTGGAATTGACTGATTTGGATCGTTTGTTACGGACGCCTGAACGGCAGCGATATTTTCGACACTTCACCAACCCGTTATCTCACTGACACGGCAACATCACACAACGAATATGTAGACTCAAATTTTTACACTTAACTTGTTATTGCTTGTCTACTATGGCGAGAATTACGACCGAAAATTAACGCTCTTAAAGTTGCAGTGACCGACTCCGAATTTCGGTAGAAAATTTTTATAATTTGCAGACGTTGCTCGTTCGTTCGAATAAATTTACAGTGACAGTTTGATGATTAGTGAAAGAGTGCGTTTAGACTCTACATTGAGTCTGGGGTCGGCTGAATTCGCGAACCTAAAAACGGTTTTACTGACCGCTTTCTTTTAAATAGTCATTGAGATGAAATGTTTTCTAATGCTTTTGCATATGTTTTATGTGTTTTTTGTTGATTCTATTCTCCTTCGAATTTCAGCTGGAATAGAAGCTCTTACTGTGTGTGTCTTTAGACATCGCAATACGGTCCATTTCTTACGCGAATACTTCATTTGCTCACTTTGATGGCACTGCAAACCGAGGCTATCCTGATCTCCAACAAATTAACTCCAGTATTTACGCAACTGCCTCCACTTTGCTCACCGGTCCACCGAGATGAACCCGGGCGTCAGTCAACAAGCGTCTCCAGCCATTTCGGTCTTCCACTAGCTGCTTCTGGTTTCGCACGATAGGTACCCTTTCACTTGCGTGCGCCACCTGCGTCGCGGTCTTCCTCTACTGCGCTGTCCCACGGTGCGCATTCGAATTCTTTTCGGACCGGAGCGCTTGTGTCCATTCGCTCTACATGCCTCAGCCATCTCAGTCGTTGGACATTCAGACGTCCGAAAATGACATGAAGAATTTTTCTCTCAAACCACAAGGGCACCCTCATCCATTTTTAATAGTGTCCATGCCCCTGCGCCATAGAGGGGATCTGGGATTTTAAAGGTCTGATATAGAGTCACTTGTGTTGTTCTAGGGAGGGCTTTGCTAGTCATTGCCTTCCTAGCCAAAAGAAGGAGGTTGGCAAGAGCTATTCTTCGTTTAATCTCAGCGTTGAGACTTGTTATATCTGTTGAGGGTGATGTTCTGTCCGAGACGTCGGTGTCGGTTGGTTGAGAGGAAAGTATTGGGCATGGATGTTATAAATAGATATTACTCTGTACAGAATATGAAAGCATCTTGCCTTGCTGCTTTGAAATCGATGAATAGGTGCTGTGTACCGATTTAAGGTTCATAGGTTTCTACAAGATTTGATTTGATATGGATCAATCATTTTGTTGATGTACGGTTTCGGGCGTTCACACAATACGGCAGATAAGATCTTGAATGCGATGCTAAGAAGACTGATGCCTCTGTTCAGAAGGTCTCCTTTTTTAGGATAGAACAATCAAAGCAAAGGTTCCATTCCTCGCGCATACTTTTGTTCAACCAAATTTTACAGATAACTTGGTGTTTTCTCCTTACCAAGTCATCTCCTGTCGTTTTAAAGAGTTCGGCAATCAGTCCAGCCATTTCAGCATATTTGTTGATATACTGTTGGATAACTTAGGTATGGTTATCCTCACTTCATCAAGATCGGGTGGACGGAACTGTTGGTTAACATCGTCCAGGTTAAACGATTCATTCTGTCTGACAACGGTATTTGGTTCATCATCGCCGTTATACGAGTACAATCCAGTTTTCCTTGTTCGCTTTTTAAGATTTCGCTTCGGGGTTTGTATCAGTGGGGTGTTTTTATTTTAACTTCTGGTGTAAATTTCGAATCTTATTGCTGGTTTAGCATATTCTCTTTATTTCATTGACCACGTGCTCCTCACGCGGCTTTCTTTCCTCCTGAGAAACCGGTATTCACCTCTCCTCTTCTGCTCATACAGCTCGTGAGCAGCTCTAGTCCTTTTTCACTTTTATTCACTTATGTCGGTACGTATCAAACCGGTGCTTTCGATTTAGTGGTTGAGTGAAGCCAAACACATCAGGAACGGCATCTTTGATGCCTTCTTGGTAGGTTTGCCATTGGTCCTCGATACTAGATGCTGGCGGCGGATGGCCTGTTGAGAGATTTAGAAAAACGATTTGGCGATCTCAAGCGATTATAGCCGTCCCTCGTCGAAATACCTCACAGCATCAGCTTACATTTGCGCTGTCCGGGATAACAAGGTAAGTGTCCGAGTGATAGTGGCTTTTCGTAACATTCATAATAATTAATGTCAAATCTGGTATATGATTGTTTGGTCAGGAGTTCTCCAAGTCCCCTTGTGAATTTTGAGATGGGGAATCACGTGCTAGTTACAACTATGTTTAAATCCGCTGCGAAGTCGATTAGCCTGAATCAATTACGGATATCGGAGGTGGTGTCCTGGAGGATATATCTGCACTTCTAGAGCTGTAACGCTTAAAGAACTTTAGCCTTCCCCTTCAGATGGAGGATAAAATGAAATAAATATGCTGGTAAAAAAACATCAATCATTCTTTGAATCTTTGACGTGATGAAGAAAATCTACAAAAGTTTCAAATGTAAAAGGACCCAATCAACTCTGCGTAAGTTCTGTAAGTTCTGGATTTGCTGCAAGATCAATTTGAGCTGGAACTAACAACTTGTTAGATCTTGTAACTGCTGTTTTGGGCGCCGTAAGCAATAGGAGCATGGTATATCACATAGCACTTACCGATAACGTCGTTTTCGATCGTTTAAATTGAAGCATAAAACCGGATGAAGATAAATTCTACAGACAGACAGATAACTTGAAAACAGTGCTCGGTCACTTTCCGACTCCAGGCTGCGCCGGATAAGGCAATTATAGACCTACCAAGATTAAGCTTGTCTGCTACAAATATCATATGACTTTATACTAATGTTTGACTTTTGATTGAATGAATAAAATAAAGCTGATGCGCCTTTCCAGTTTTTCTCTGTATAAATTTTCGTAGAGAAATTATTTCTTCTGAATGTCTATTTTAGATACTCATTAATTAGTTTCTAGTAACAAAAAAGATCTTACACAAATTTAAAGCCACGGCTCGAGGAATTATTGAAATTGTTAAGATTCTTATTTATAGTTGGGGTTGTGTGCGCTTGAGGAGTAACCTCCAGGTAGACACTTCTCAACAAATTGCCCACTAAACGTTTCTCGTATAGACTTTGCACCGATTTCGTTTAACTTCATGGTCATATATTTCCGATAGTCAGCCAATAATAGCCACTATCATCATCAACTTAAAATAGTCTCTGTTTACAAGAGTGTTTCCCGTGGCTGGTCTGCTACTGGCATCATGGACGCAGATGATGGAATGGTGCCATTGTGTGTGCGCCACTATAAAATAAGAAAACAACCTGGCGCTTTAATTTCGCTATTTTCTTTTGATTTTTTGAAATTCCTATTTTCTAGGTTTTGGTTTTTGCCAAAGACACACAAAATTTAACACCATCACCATCACCAACAGCAACAGACAATTGATGGACGTTTGGATGGATAGTCGGAGTAGCAGATACAAAGATACTTTGCAGAGGTAAAATGTAAAAAAAAAACTAAATGAAAAAACAACGATTCATAAAAAAGCCTGGAGAAATGTCGACATTCCTTTAATCAAGTGTGCGGATTGCCGAAGACAATTACGTCAGAACGAGTCATTAGGTATGTTCGAAGAAATCTAAAAAAAAAAAAAAAAACAGAATCCAAACCGGCAAAAATCTAAACGAATAGAATAACATCAACCAGGTTTCCAGAAGCTAGTCAAAAGCTGGATTGTGGTGAATCTGTGACGTGCTCTGCGGCAGTAGTGTTCGTTTGTAGCGTCAGCATGATTTCTGAAGAACTTTCGAGTGCCATTGCACGAGCAAAGGTAAACATGGGAACCCATGATAGAACATAAAATCAAGTACTATATATATACAAACATATACATATACGAGTATTGTTTTTATTCCCGCCAACGGAAAGTATGTCCGCCGCCGCGCCGTTGGAGTCTAGGGGGCGAAGGAGTTAGATCAGAGCTCACAAAGTAGCTACGGACAGATTGAGAGATGTAGCCGCTGTCATGTACGGTGGCGCCACAGTAATAATACTTGTACGCAGCCCATAACCTGGATTCGCTGTAAATGTTGACGAATGTAGACAACTGTAGGTATTTTATGCGGTCGGTCGTATGGACAACAAGGAGCACACAAGAGGTCACTATGGTAGCTCGATATTGTGTTACTTGCTCGTGCTGGTCATCGCTGTTGACGTTGAAGATCTCCTTGCTGACGATGATCAAGCTAATTTGTGTGACGTTTTTACCCTAGCGTCAGTTGGATGGATGCGAATAGAAGATACTAGAATCTACTGCATATGGAATGGCGCCAAGAATCTCGGGACGTCATCATTAGTAGTAAAGTGGCTGATTTATGAAATAATGGAAAATGGATAAAGTACTCGTAACTTGAGTAATTGTTGGTGCTGAACAACTATGAAATCCTTTTTGTAGTAGTGCTTTGTGGTCTCAGTTCTCTGAGTCACCGTTGATACCAATAACATTTACCGTCAAGGTAAATGAACTGATTTATTGCCACAGGAAGTTAGGAATCGACATGTTATTATAAAAGATATAGTCGCTTCGATATCATTTAATGTAAAACGAAAATATACAGGAACTACGGGACTGCATCAGACTAGAAGAAACGCCATTCATGTGATAATTATGAATTTACCGGGTTTCCGAATGGCAACAGGCCTCTCTTTGAGATAACGCCGTCATTCACTTTCTTCCATACTTGGAACACATCGTTTAGTTTTTCTTGTCATGTACAATTATAGTAATTAGTGCTTGAACCTGAGTTCCTCAACCGTAATGTTTGGAACTAGGCGTTTGGGATACGAAAACCTGGAACGTTGTGGTTAATTGTTTGTATGTTGTACTAAAGTCTTTATAGCCGTATCTAAGAGTTTTGGGCAGAAATATTGAAAATGCACTATATATCGCTACTTCAGATGAAATATTAACACCATAGATGTTAACCTCTTCTTAAGAATTAAGGGTGAAATTAAATGTCTTTCAAGCCATAGTAACAGCCAATATCCAAGTCGCAACAATTACTGCCACAAGATCCATTTGCGCCTTTAATAAGTATATCAAGGATTGCAAGAACCTGAAAAAACCGCATGAACAATACAATGAATGCCAATATGGCCACACCATCCACATTAAGTTAAATGAAAAGATGTGAAATGTGAAAAAAAAAAGAATTTTTTGAAGCAGCCGAAGCAATCCCGAAGAGATGTATAGATGTATCTATACCGCTCGCTCTAAGAGATGAATGAAAATTCTGCGAAGCTATTTAGAGCTATGCGAGTATCGTTCATTATCTGATTAGTTCGGAATCGGTGGTCTCTCTTTAAAGAATCACAGGGCTACACCTTCTGTTGTATAGACACAATCAACCTTTCGCTAAACTTAGTGCTCAATAACCACTCACATAGAGAACGAAAGAGGGTGATTATTTGACCTACCGAACTATGACTGTAACCGAAGACAAAAAACTGACTAAAAGTGTCATATATATATATAAACGAAACTTAACTACATACGAAGCATTGCTTTTACAGAATAGTGGTGAAGTAAAAATAATTAGTGGACACTTCCTATTAGGATCTTGAGTCGTAAAAGGACTTGACAGGCATGGTGATATTACAGTACCTCTTATCTGGGCTAATTCGTAACTTGTATACTCTTACATGCATCTTTTGTTTACTTGGCATAGCTGGCCTTATGAGATCTAACGGGTATAATTGAGTTTGCAATTTTAAAATTTGTTCGGTTACAAAAATAAGACCTCACACTCTAAAACTCTCTCAAAATTGTGTTATCACTTTTTTAAACAAAAAATGGCGCTCCTTACAAATGAACTTATCACCATGATACGAGTACGTATGAGCTTGCATACAAAATCTTTTTCTCCAAAGCAATGCAACCTTCGGTTGTCAAATATGGAAGCTGACGGCCAATTAGCATTACCGTATTCGAGATTCCATTCGAGCCGATTGGCATGATCACAATCGATCGCCACAATCATGATTAATATAACTAACTGCCACCTACCCACACCCACATAATACGAGTATTAAAAGCAACCAAAAAGCCTGAGGCTTCGCATGGCAAAACTCGAAAGAAAAAAAATTCGAACGGATGTGATTAGGCCTATGCCAGAGGTCAGAGTACCACCACGCACCAGGCTACTAACTCCTCCGCATGCAAAGTCATTCCGCAGATCAACTCATAATGTCGTTCGGTGACAGAACGAAATGTTCTGTTGTCTTCCCTCCTTCCCGCCAACTGACACTGTTTACATATGAGATTCAATAAGGCCATGCATAATTCATGAATCATCACAAATTCACTAAGTTGGCCCAACATTTTGGAACTCCAAGTGGCCAAACATCTTCAGCTTCTAATTTTGACTTTTCGTGGTCAGTTCAAGCTGAAGCACGAACACCAAATCATACGAGAGAACCACACACCTCAGACGGAACTGAAGTTCTTTGCCCAACTTAATGATGCCTTAAGGTGTAACTTATGATCAATAAGAATGCAAATTCCAAAGTGCCTATTCGGAGCTGCTGCTGGAGCTGGAGACAACAAGTGTATTCGTATACCTCTTGGTCGGTATGAGTGATTTTCATGACTACTACCACTCGTACTCTGGCCATTGTTTTACCTCAGTGAAAGGGCAGGATTGTCCAATGATCTAATGTACTTTTCCTCATGAATAATTGAATTATTGTGCTGTTCCAATGCGGATCGTGTACAGTATGCGTCCAAGTAATTGCATCAACCGGAGCCAAGCCATTGTTTTGGATTCGATGAGTAATGAAATAATAAAAAAAGATAAAAAACCAGCGCGTGGGAATTCTATGACCAAGGTGGGATTTTTCTTTTATATTAATTGTCGGCATTAGAAATTCATTAGATTTTACGGATTTCCAAAGATGTGAAAAGTTTTCGAAAGTTGTAACTTCTCTAATAATGAGAGCAAGTATGTAACACAAAATGAGTAATACAAACTAGCAGGCTGGTTGAAGTCAATCAAAACTACAAATCACGCACACCGAAAACTCTTTAAAAAAACTCACAATACCTTACTTACATATACCATGCCTTCTAAATAAACCTGCTTAAAATTTGTCCCATTTAATGGACCTGCAAATGAATCTAGTAAAGAGATCTTCTGTAATTGGTTTTGGCGAAAGACGGCCCCTGGTGCCAATGGCAAGAAAAATCGCTATGCCTAGACCTAAGCATAGATTGAAAAAGAGGATAGTATTCGCTGAGAATAACTACAACCATTGTGAGAGGATAACATACTTAGTGCAAAAGCAACAAACAATTGCATCTATTGGGTCTATAACTTAAATCGTGCGGTTTGCTAATAGATGGCGTAACGTGTATTATTCCATTGTTATTATTCCATTGGAACATGCGTTGGAAAGCTACTGTCATTGTACGTCATTTCAGTATATGTCATTCATTTAAAGCGTAAACAACGATAATTTTTTTGCACTCAAATATGTCGAACCTTGTGCCTGAAAAAGTGTTTTTGGGGAGAGTTCTTCTTCATTACTTTAATGCTGCCGAAAGTCATCGTATTTTGGTGGAAGTTTATGGTGAACATGCGCTAGCTGAACGAACGTACCAAAAGTAATTTGCACGATTTAAAAGTAGTGATTTTGGCTTGGAAGACGATGAACGTCCTGGGCAGCCAAAAAAGTTTGAAGACAAAGAACTGGAAGCATTACTCTATGAAGATTGTTGCCAAAAGAAAAAAAGAAGAGCTCGCAGAATCTTTGGGTGTCACTCAAGCAGCCATTTCAAAACGTTTAAAAGCAGCTGGATATATTCAAAAGCAAGGAAATTGGGTTCCACATGAACTCAAGCCGAGAGACCTCGAAAGGCGGTTTTGAATGTCCGAAATGCTGCTGGAACGCCACAAAAGGAAGTCATTTTTGCATCGGATTGTTACTGGTAATGAAAAGTGGATCCATTACGACAACCGCAAGCGCAAAAAATTATATGTGAAACCCGGCCAACCAGCCAAATCAACGGCAAAGCCGAATATCCATGGTGCGAAAGTAATGCTCTTTATTTGGTGGGATCAGATGGGTGTGCTGTATTATGAGCTGCTAAAACCGCGTGAAACTATCAATGGACAACGCTACCGAACATAATTAATCCGTTTGAAGAGAGCAGTAGCCGAAAAACGCCCGGAATATGCGACCAGACACGAGGCAATAATTTTCCATCATGACAACGCTCGGCCCCACGTTGCTATTCCGGTTAAGAACTATTTGGAAAACAGTGGATGGGAAGTCTTACCCCACCCGCATTATAGCCCAGACCTTGCCCCTTCTGACTACCATTTGTTCCGGTCGATGCAGAACGCCCTCACTGAAATACGGTTCACATCAGAGCAGAATATCAAAAATTGGCTTGATTCATTCTTGGCTGCCAAGTCGGCGCAGTTCTTTTGGAATGGGATCCACAAATTGCCAGAAAGATGGGAAAAGGTCATAGCTTCAGATGGGCAATACTTTGAATAATACTATTGTACATGTTTTTCTTAAATAAACGTTCAAATTTCGGAAAAAAAACCGCACGAATTAAGTTATATACACAACCAAAGCTTAGTGAACTTCAGTGCGAATTCATGATCCAGAAACCCAATAAAGACGTTTCAGTGCTGGGCTTAGAGGCTTTATACCTCGGGGTAATAACAGAAATGTCAATAGATGATCCAGTCAAAAGGATGAGAAGTTGTGCAGTGTACAAACTACGGTGGTTGTTATGGAGATTAGATAGACTGCAGGCCCGCAGCCCCGATTTTGTTTCGGGAAGTAATTCTGTATACAAAAATTAGAAAACTACATGAATATTTTATTTTTGTTTGTATTTTTTTTTATAAATTAAATTTAAAAAATATTAATTTTTACCGCAATAAACGCCTTTGTCTTTTTTTTTAGACATAATATCGACCACTTCATCTAGATCCACATGAATACCTGAGTGAACAGACAGCATTGCAAGTGCGCTTAGTCTTGGATGGCCCTTGACGCTTCGGGATACTGTTTTGATCCTTTTCATCATTGAAAAGGATCTTTGAACGCTAGCTGTTTTAACAGGTAGCTGTTATAACAGGTAGTGGGCAAAAATTGTAAGCAAGTAGCTTATACTCCTGAAGTAGGTCTTGTCACATATATCTAGCGGTTTCAGAAAATTGGTAGAGGGATCAATCGATGAAATTTTTTCGCACAAGAGTATGTGCTCCCCTTTAACAGCTGACAAGGATATTGCGTTAAATCGAAGTAAACAGTTAGCTTTTCCATTTCATTTTCTCGATTAACGGCAGCAAAACCAGGAAGCAGAGCTTGAAGCGATGGTAGAACATCCTCGTTGACCACAAATCTGACTGTAAGATTTTGTATTAGAAAATCTATACAGGAAATAAGTATATAAACTCTAAAATAATCTTCAGGACATGATGTTTATGGATTGGAGCGAGTTGTTTGTTTCAAAGAAATTCTTGGAGCTGTTATGTAAACTTCAAATAAATCCTCGGCGAGTTGTGATGCGGCATTTTCTCTTATATTTTTAAGAGATTTTAAGACTTGTTTTGTGTGATTTATTGCAAACACGAAATTCAAGGATTCATTTTGTAGGAAAACTGATAAGGGTAGCGTTAAACTAAAAAGTTGTTCGTATACAATGAGGCGTACCAGGAAATCACTTTTTTGAATTGCTGCCAAGAGAGTTGATGCTTTTGAAGACATCGCCCACGTCTTGGTGGATATTTCTTCAAGACTTTTAGCAATACATTTGAAGAGCTCTACAAATGAGATAATGCTGTCATGCCTTTCAATAAACATTGTTTCACGAATTTGCAAAGTTGTTTTTTCCTGCTTTCTGGTACGTGTTCTTGTATGGCGTTTTGGAAAATCTTATTTGCATTTGACTGGTTTCAGAAGAAATTGCCTATTTCGCTTACTACACCTCTAGCCCTCCCCCTGGTTACGTCCCTGATAGACTGGCATTTTGGACGTTACCATTGGTTACCATCTGCAATAAAAAGAGTAGAAATGTCCTAAGGACGACGTTTAGATCAGGCTAATATACTTTGCAGGGGGCGTGATGTGAGGAAGATCGAACTCCAGTATTGTAAATGTCTGAACAATGTTGGCTCGGAACACTAAATATGGCGTCGAACGGCTGCAATCATTAGGAACTGCTAAAATCTTTTCTGATCAAAAACCTCTATAAAAAAATTATGCTGCGCTAAACAAGTACAGGAAATCTCTCACCACAACGAAACAACTGCCTTATTATAAGTGTCAGTTAAGTCAATCGACTAAACAAGAGGTGGTCCAGGACGATATCGCGGACTCGATATCTTAGAAAAAAAAATGACAAAGGCCCCCGAGTGAGGCTTTGAAGAAATTCTACCGCAGAAATGATTTCTGCATTTCTATTAGATATTAAAAATAATATACCAAGAATACAAAATGGATAAATTCCGTACAGAGCTTTCGTTTCGTTTCGTACACTTTTAACGTGTACTTGTTGAGAAACATTTTTACCTACAACTTGTTATTGTTTGATGTGGTTTTTGGGCAGGAGGCATAAGCATAAGCATAGTACTATTCACCTGGAACTACATATGATCTTGCTCAATGTCGTCCATATGTTTGAGGATATTAACATTATTGAAATAATAAAGACCGATGATGTAACCAACATAATTGTGGGTGTTATTGAGTCTATTTTTATTAGGGTTTGCCTCATTCCAGGAACATTAATTTTCCTTGTTTACAAGTCCATTGACATAAAGATTTACTTCAAGCTGCTCAATAGCTCAATCATCGAACTCATATCGTAAGCCATGGTCTAAGTTTTTGTACCAGCGGGTCCTTAATCGATGAAGGCCAAGATTTTCAGGCGTGTTTCTAGTCTACTACAGAGTGATTTTTTTTTTGTAGTACCTAAAGTTTTTTGTAGTCTTAAGTTGTTCAAAGGACATTTATTTATTGCGATAAATACTTCTTCGAAAAAACCCTTCGAGACAACGTTACGTAGGAGCAATCATTCGAAATCACAAGCAGTCGATTTTTTAGATCAATCGGTTAAATAATATCGTCTTCAACAAAACAACTGTTTCACGAGTTTCAGTACTTGTCTCTGCCATTTTCGTCCATTTCAGATGCAAAAAAATCGCATCTTAATGCCCTATATTGCACTGCATTGACAATAGCCGTTCCGCTATTATTTCGAAAATAGCGCCTACATCACACCACCCCCTAACTTTTGGCAAATATAAAATTAGTTCCAGGTTTTGAGTGCTCTAATTCTGAACATTTTGCATATTAACGCTTCAGAGATATTTTTTGTCTTATATACTCTAAGTATTAAAATAGCAACAAATTCCACTTCAAATAGACCTTAAAAATTAGTTAAATGTAATATGTGGGGTGACGTATAAATTTATATTACAAAGATAAGGAGTTACGAATGGTAGCTGTGCGAAACATCGACATAGAAACAACATTCAATGAGTTACTCCGCAGATTATGATCAGATACTAATCTGCAATTCGTCGGTTATGCAAAAATACTCGTATTTTCGTCGCAATCATCTTTTAGCCATCTTCAAAAAAAAATTAATTATTTACTTACGCTTTTAATTTAGGTATGCAGGGCTCTTAGTAAAAATTTTTAAAAACAATCAATTGAAATTGAATTCGATTGTCATTAAGCTCCTTACTTTCAGGGACGTCGAGTCACTGTTTTTCGTTCTTGGGCACTGACCATGTTTTCTTTCTATAGGAAAACATCAAATTATGGAGTGATGTCTTCGAATAAAGTATTGACATATTCTATTTAGTCTAAATCTTTGGTTGGAGGTAATAATCTGAGTATTTTGTCTTTATAGATGCTTGGAGAAGGTTTTGCACCGAAAAAACGTTCTAGAAATTTATCTTTGCCAGCCGTTACATTTTAAACAGTGAATTGATTTGAGTATTTTTTTATGTTAATTTATCTTAATAACGTGTATCAAGAAATCAGCTCTATCTAAGGATATGATCACAAAAACAGATCAGTAACAACCCAGTCGATGTTATGCTAATATAATAGTTTAAATATTGCCGAACGAAAGTGTTATCATTCAAATTACTGACTAAAATCATGATATAGTTCACAACTTCTTTTTTTCTTTTGTTTTTTTTTTACAAAATCAACCAATTATTCAGGAAAAAAAGAAAAAAAATCCAAGTCAAGTGAATGTTTTATAGTCTATCTCCTAAAAGATCCAGTTTTATCAGCAAATAATTCCGCTCTAGTTCCATTGATTTTCGAAATCTTATCTCCATGTGTAGCAAAGGCAATAACCGAAAATCAGTTCTCTTTTTTATTGCCACTCTATTATTTTAATTAGATGCAAATCTGAAAGAATCTACCTTCTTCACGGCAATAATAACACACTCTACATAGTTAATCGGCTCTAGAAACCAGTTACTCTACCCGGCACGGGTAGCCCTGCATTACATAATAGACCCTAGTCCAAAGCTCATACTAGAAACCAACCGTAGATAATGAAATTTACATCCACTAACGATCAAACTACTAAATCAATTGAATGGTCCAATATGCCATGTATCGGCTATTAATTATGCTTGCGCTTGAGGAGCTTCACACCGCTCCAGCTGATCGATAATGATTTTCGTCTTTTATCCACTATCACATGACATGATACTACTCGCAACTTAAGATGTTGTGATAATGTCCATGTTCAGGTGATTTTTTTGTAGAGGTCAAACACCAAAATTGGTACCATGATCGCGATCTTGCCAATGCCATATCGGATCACGATCGGTGTAAAATTTACCAAAAAACAACCCACGATCACCAACGTCGATCGGCAAAAGATTTCAATTCTGCTCGCGACAAATTCCCGATCTTGTGGTATTCATATTTTTGCGGCCGGGATACTGAAACACGAAACGAGAAAAGGAAAATTTCATTCGAAAAAATTAACAATGAGCCCACGCATGCAATAGCCTCTTGCCGCTGGTCGGGGTGATCTTTCACCGATCTCTCTTCCAACATTCATTGCGATGTATGGATGGATCTTGCCCAATTCATGAATAGAAGGTTGGTTCAGCAGCACGCGATATAATGGACCCTCCTCACATACGAGTACTCGTATTACCGTGCCGAAAACACAAAAAAAAAAAGATCGTCCACGCAAGGTGATGATGAGATTCTGGCGGAGGAAGAAGATGACGATAAAAAAGGAACCCAAAATGCCCGTTGGAGTTATTTACGGTGAAATAATTCAAATTAACCCGAAGAATTATGGATAAAGTTGGATAAAGGAAAGAACGAACAAGAAGAACAGAAGACAAACGAGGTGGAGGCCGGTGGCTGGAGGCTGGAGAAGAAAAATCAGGTAACCATGTGATTATACCTATAACCAGGTGGATTTTATAGGTGCGCCCCAAATTGCTATGCCTTCAGAGATTTTCTTCTCCTGTCTCTCCTCGCTGCTTATCAACCAATATATGGTATACCTTCTTTTGGATTTAGTGTTCTTCATTTGAGAGCATTCATTCTTGAACAGAGAAAAGAAAAATAAGAAAAAAGTTTTAAAAAAAAAGAACGCGAAGCATGTGCCGGCCGTTGGGGAAGAAGAAGAATTTTCGGTTAAGAGTGAAGTTAACCCGTCAGACCGGGTGATGTCTGACATAGAGTGGTTATATTCTTCCACGACGACGTCGACAAATGACGGTTTTTTTCTTCGAATAGTCCCCTCTTCCTCTTCTTCTATCAAACGTTTTTTGTTTTTTTTTTTTTTTTTTTTTTTCTGGCCATATTCTTGTTATTTGGAATGAGACAAAGTTTGGTCGGAGTTTGTTAAGAAGGAGAGTCGGAAAAAGATGACAAAGCAAGATCTGGGCTAGCGACGAGGTGTTATCATTTTGAAACCGCCCACCTGTTGATATTAATGCAGTGCCTGTTGGGTAACATTAAGAGACTAAGAATAGTTTAACTGGTTCAAATATTATAGATACTCGTAGAATGTACCATGAGTTTTGGTTTTGGGTTTGGCTTTGGTTCTGTACTTGTTAATGGTCAAGTATAGAACCGGATGAGGGTGATTAAATTCAATGATTTCGGGAAGACGTAGGAGAAGTTTATTTTATTATATGTTAGACTTAATTATGTACAGTTTTTATGATTTTATGACTTCCTTAAATTGCGTTAAAAGAAACACAAATGTCGTTTGTTTGTGTGAGTATAACTTTAGACGATCTAGAAGGCTCATTTTCTTAATAGAGTCAACGGTATTAGAGATATTCAAGCACGTTTCCAATGTCCTGTATTCTTTTATACATTTTGCACCAAGTTAACTTTTCTCGCATCATTCCTTGGCCTGATTGAGCGAATATATCTTTGATCCTTATTTTGTGGATTATATGAGTATTCCCTTTTTTAAATGGTCATGTTTTTTAAGCGACCCTGTAATTTCTAATGCTGGAAGGAAGGAGGAAGATTCTCCTCAATATTCATATACTGGGGTATGGAAAGATACTACTGCAAGAACGCTGCTCAAAATTTGCACTACAGGGTTAAACAATTCATTCAACCTTACAAAGTCTGAGCAGAATTCTGTAGAAGTGTTTTTCATTGGCATCAAGGCATGCTCTGGACTGAAAATCACAGATTACTAACGCATAGTTTTCTAAACAGTTTGACGTCGCTGTGCAGCTTGCAGAATATACTATTATATCATCTTCCCAAAAGCGCATCAAACCAAATAGGATCAAACAGGATTCAATCGGAGAATCTTTTGTGCAAAATGATCAACGATATTGATTTCTGACGTGGTGTCATTATGAGGGATATAGATGCACCCGCTGTGGACCAAATCGTCGATTTCGTGCGCACCTTCTTGTTGACAGCGGTAGCTTCATTTTACTCTCACTCTCATCGGCGTCCGAAGTAGCTTGTAAAAATTGTTTGCACACATTTCTTAAGTATGACATTAAAAAAATCACATCAACTTTGTGTTAGTGGAACAGCTTTCGACCTTTACAGAGCAATGAGAGTTTGTTATGATGAGTTTGGCTGGGATGCCATAATTGAACATGTCTTTGTATAGGTTTGTATATGATTTCCGGCATATGCCTGCCGCGGCTACGAGTTACATGGTCCATTCGGTCAGTCCAATTGTTCACTACTTTTTCCAATAAATCTGGCCGTATGGCTTCAATGGTGGCTCGAATATTGGCTTCCAATGCTTCAATAGTTGATGGTTTGTCGAGATAAGCCAATGACTTAATATAGCCCCATAAAAAGTAACCGAGAGGCGTTTAGTCGCACGAACGAGTGGGCCAGTTAACAGGACCACTTCTGAAAATAAAGTTGACACCAAATTGATTTTACAATAAATTGATGGTTAAGCGCGTTGTATGGCAAGTTGCGCCGTCTTGTTGAAACCAAATGTCGTCGATATTTAGCTGATTAATTTTTGGAAACAAAAAATCAGTCAGCATGCTATTCACCGTAACGACATTTCGGCGTCTTCTTCAACACTTCGCGTTACAGCAGCAATATTCTCTTCGGTACGCACATTTTTTTGTCTTGTTGATGGTTTTGAATCGAGAAGAGTTAAATTAGTGGAAAAACGATCAATAACTGCACGAATTTCTTGCTCACTAGGCCGATTATGTTGACCATAGAAGTGACGAAGTGCTCTATGAACTTCATGAACAGATTTATTTTTTTCAAAGTAAATTTCCACAATTTGGAAGCGTTTTTCTTGCGTTAAATGATTCATAATAAATTGTCAAACCTTACTGAATAGAAATGTCAACACAGTTTGACATTGACAGCTATCAAACCATAGAAAACAACCATCGAAACGTCTCATGCTGCTAAAAAACCACCTTATAAAGAGCTATCATGATAGCGTCACCGTTGCGCCAACAAATTAACTTTGAGCAATCTGATTCCGTGGTGGAACAAACGGTTTATAATGGCCTAAGTGGACCTAATCTATTCCAAAGGATAACATCATTTTAATAATTTCAATTGACTTAGGTTAAGAAACAGCCAATATAAGCTAAAAACTGTAAAGTGATGATTAAAGAGCTTACACGTTTTCTAACACTAAAAATTCAGATATCAAATCAATTTATCTCCATGGCTGCGTATTCTTTAACAAGATTGACTACTTATTGGATCCAATCAGCACATTTTGAGGAGGTCTTACTCATTCAGCAGCTTTGCTTCTATCAATACAAAGTATACTCGCAATGGCAAAAAAAAAAAAAATTAATTGCGGAAGGAAACACTTCCAATATCCGCACTTGAGGAATCTCTAGTATACCGCAGCGATCCACCGCGTTGCTTATACGTACTCGTAGATACACTAACTTATACACATGTTCATTCGAATGTGTTGCGACTTAAGCAAATTTTACATACAAATACCTCCCGTCAATATTCGTAGGTAATCTTATTCTGCTCAACGTCATTGCTGCGCACGCAAAACTCATTAAAGAGGCCGGATATGCTCCCTCTTGCTAGCTCAACACCAACGACAGGAAAAAACAAAACAAAAACACAAAAGAAGTAAAAGAATGTGAAAATAAAACAAAAAAAAAATGAATAAAACAAATTTGTTGAAAGCAACAGACAACAAAAAGAAAAAAAGTGCAAAAAAAAAAACAGCGGAAGAACGGAAAATGAAACATCAGAATGAGGAATCAAGAGTCGTCGTTGTTGTCTTCGTCATCATTATATTCGCCGGTTTGTCGATGTTCGCCCATTCACCAGCCAGAAGCACCAACAGAGCAGTTGGCGGTCGTTGGTGTAACCGCAATCGACATCCGTTTTTCAAGTTGACGATACTACAAAAGGAACATCACTACCGAGCGCGGTTCATTTTATTCGGTGTTCCTGACTTGTGCAACTTACTTTAGTCACAAGTGCATTGAGTAGCATGTCAACTGAATTCGTTATTTGCCAACTTCCGGTTCCACACATGGCCCATTTTAGAAGAAATCCACTTAAGGAAATGTTCAAATCAAAATACCTTTTTAACCCTACAGATGCAAAAAAGCTACTTCAACCAACTTTGGTACAAGACGGATTTGGTTCTTCCCACCATGCCGGAAGAAGCATTCACCTTCTGTCTATCCTACCCCAGTTAGTATGACCTTCTTACACACTTTCTCTCTCTATAGCTGGGCTACGATTCAGTAGTCCTTCAAGCAGTTTCGAAATAGCATCCAGAGGCGCTCATACAAAGCACCAAGGAGTTAAATTAAAGGTAAAATATGTAAGAGCTCTCCCCCACCACCTTTCCGAAATTTCAATGACCAATGAACCGAGGCTCTACAAATCAACCACCACCATTTTGATGCAGCTTTTTTGACTGCCGAGTTAAGGTTTATCAGAAATAACCTAAACATCAAGCTTATACGTATACCATTATTATTAAAGAGAAAAAATATAGCTATGACATCAACTAGTGTACTCGTACATACTCGTACATATATGATTCAATCCTCGAGCTAATATTCCCGTCAGTTATTTTTTCCGGATTCCGCACCAAAACAACAGAGACCTGTCATCATAACTACCTCAGAATACCTTTCGGGTCACCCCACAACGTCTTTTTTCTATCCCTAGAAATCGTAAAGTTTTGAATGGGAGCAATGGTCCTACTTTTCTTAATTCAATTAGGCAACAGGTATTAAAACTCATCATATCTCGCTCAGTTCTCAAACTCTTTTTGTCCGATCAGCTACTTCAGATAAAATATTGAAAACATAGGATCTACGCACTAGGATGAAAATCATCACGGAACCTCTACACTCTTTTGTTGAACAAAGACTCACAACTTACTCGTATATGATCTCAAATTCAAAACCTTACAGTTAAACGTTCTTTTTCACATAAAGTGTATAAGATAACTCCGTAGATCGTGAACCATGCTTGACAAGTATTCCCTAGACACAATAACACCGAAAACAGGCTAGTATCATATTATGAGCGGATTAAACATTGAAAGATTACAATAGCAACAAACCGTAGAAACCTTTCGGAGTTACGTATTTCTAAAACGCCTGCCAACGCCTTTACCATCTGCATTAACCACTAAGGACCAGTGGTATCGGTGCCAAGAAGACGTCAGAAAATTGATGTGCTTCAATCGTTCACGTCCACTGAGGCCCTAATTTGCTAAAAAGTTGTTTTCCTTAGGACTTATCAACGTCGATGCTTAGAAGGTGATCTTTTCCATTCTGGAGCCTTTTAACCTTTTTGTTATCCAAGTCAAACCATCGGACATAGAACTCTAACCTATAGCTTATCTATTTTTATGATGTTGGGACATAACAGAAATTCTAACGCCGCTCTGTCCACTGCTTGTGCCCAATCTAGCAAACTGGCCGCGTAAGAAGCCCCAGCAGTTATCGAAATCGAAATGTCTAGACAATAATGGGTCAAGACCGAACTCAGTAGGAAAGTTGGGAGTTTATTTTCATATGCATATTGTTTTGGGAGTCTTAATACTCGTATCTTCATTTACACAAAAGATACTAATATTTACTAACGGAAAACGTCAAAGCTGCTGACAATTTTATTACTGAACTGATTTATTCATGGGCGTATGTTAAGACTCATGATTCAAATGTAGTATACGTTACCGTTAACAGTTCCTCACAACTTTTTCTGTTTTCTTTTAAATCCTAGTAAGATATCACGTCAATAGATCTCCAATCCAATTAAAAAAGAAAAAAAACATCATTCAACAACGACGTGATGATCTGTAGTTTTCAAGTCCAGCTCTGGTCCATCTCCATGTCGCCGTTTGCCGCGGCCTACCGTGAAAATTACTAATTCCACTAGACATACAGCAAAAAAGAGATCAAAATACCCTCGAACCCATCACACTTTCTAGCGATCTACATTCCAAACTCCCCACACTGTGTGTGCTAGCTTAACATGCCAGTACCCGTTAACGACCATCCCCCTCGACGGAACAACTTAAGCTGGTTATGTGAGTTGATATGCTATCGCCAATTATAGCCAATGCGCGTAGGTATTAAATTTAATTACGTTCGTCCAGATACTCTCAAGTTTTGAGTCTTGAGTTTATTAAGACTCGCCCCGTGCCCCTTGCCCAAATCCCACGATGCCGTTCCCGTTCGCCAGCCATCTTCATTCACAAAATTCAAGAAAGCGATATTCTAACGTACGAGTAATAAGCGGAAGTATTACGTTTGGAACGTGCGACAAGATTCCACCTTTTGGATACATGTAGCCGTAGGTCGGTTGAATGGATACTTGTGATGCGGGCTGGAGATGAAGGTGGTGATGGAGATAAATGAAAATGAAGACTTGTTTAAATGTGTATGTATAAGTGGACATGTATGCCCTGAAAGTCATGCTGGTAAAACGTGCTCGAAGTGGTGGTAGGTATTGCAGATATACTACACCTGGGTGCTGTGCACCTTACCTCGCAGCACGCTGTACGTTAGATTTGTGCTGAAAATAGAGGAAAATTCGCCGGAAAAATTGTGAATGAAAGCCGAAAGGTGGTTAGTTGCACTTTGGGGTGGGTTATGCTGGCATTAAGTAGACTGTTTGTTTGCCTGCTATGTCGAATGTTCATGCTGGGTATGTGTGGGTTGATGGAGGACGAACGACCATTGTTCTTGTAGCAATGCATAGACAATAGGATGAGGACGAGCAAAAATGAAAATTTAAACCCCTCGCTGGGTGATGTAGGCTTTGGGCTGGAAGGCATTTATTAAATTTGCGTAGACTTACAGTGAGTCAAAAGACGATTCAAAGCTAACTTTTGTTCACGTTTTGAATCCAACAGAAGTTCAAGTATGGAATGAACGCGTCTTTGGTTTTTTATATTTGAGGGAATCCACACCACTCTATGACGACCAATCAGAATGACTGAGAACTGACCTTATTCAATCTCATCATCTAAACTTGGTCGACTTAAGATCACCAACAGTAACAATGAATGACATAAATTCGTCGCTGCAGCAAGAATTAGTATCTATCGGCGATTGTGTTAGCAGGCAAGGCCATCGAACACGCTGTTGCTACCTTTAATGGCCTTAAGACGCCTGGCACTTATGCCCTAAATTCCGTTGTTACCAACTCTAAAGAGAATTTTCTCCACTTGCCTGGAAATGACATAATACCGAGGAGAAAAGTAAGAGAAGCCTTAATACAGGAAATTAAAAAAAATATATATTGTGTTTTATTAGAAGTATTGTCTATCACTAGCCAATACCGCGTCGGAATAAGGCTTTATGTACCATCGAGCGGAACAAGTGATAATCGGAAGTGGCAATGTCTGGTGAATACGGCGGATGGGGTAGGACTTCCCAGTTGACTGTTTTTAAGTAGGTTTTGACCGACGCCACGACATGTGGCCGAGCATTATTATTAGATTAGAGAATAATTTTGTCGTGTCTAATGGGCGCATCTTTCCTTGAGTGCTCGCCTCAATTTCATCAATTTAATTCGGTAGAGAGGCCCAGAAATGATTTCGTTCGGCTTGAGCAACCGTAATAATAGACATCAATATTCGGCTTGGTTGTCGATGTTCCTCCTCTTTGGGTTATCGTAGTGGATCCATTTTTCGTCACCACTGACTATACGATGTAAAAAACTCTTTCGTTATTGCCTGGCAAGCAGCATTCCACATATACAAAATCGGCATTCAACGTTACACGAGTCGCAGCTCATATGAAACGCAATTTCCTTGCTATTGAAACATTTCTAACGATTTTAAACGATGTGAAATTGTTTGCAGAGTCATTCCTAATGTAAGTTCAAATTCTTCTTACGTCTGGCACGAATCTTCCTCCAATTGTGCTTCCAATTTCTTACAATTTTTGCTTTCTAGTACGTTCGTTGTCTTCTACTTCAAATTCACCTAAAGCTGCCTTACCATATGCTTCTGCAGGAAATCGACGTGCATCAGCTGCAGATTGCTTCAAATCTTCCCCCACAAATGACCTTTATTCAGCTCAAAACTCGACATTTTTGTACGAAAAAAAATTATGTGATGCTGATACAAAATCGCTAATACTTCCAGGTTATGGTGGAGATGTCCAACCTTGCGATATGATGGTCAACATCTGAAAATTTCAACCATAACTAAGTGGTTGGGCCATCTATTGTCAAACGGCGGAAACATATTTCTACTCCAACTAAGACCTGGATTTATCAAAACAAGATTTATCATTTTGACTTTCTTTATGTTGAAGAGCTAAGAGAAAATGGAGCTTCCTGCGTTTAAGATGCGATATGCCTACCAACGTGAAAGATCCTGTGAGACTGTCCGCAAGGTGGCATCGTGTCTCCATTGCTCTGGTGCACGTTGGTTGACTTATTGTCTAACGTTCACAGAACCTATGTATATACAGATTCACTGTCTGTTGAGTCTCCTTCCCTTTGACATTCATATCATGTGCAATATTTTTTATCTACCCTTTAAAATGAATCATGGTAAATTCGCCGGGTTCCAACCATCTTATCTCACTAAATTATACGCCATCCGTCCGGCATCACATGACGTCTCTATTTAACCGGCATGAGTCTGACATCTTGAGAGCTTCCACTTTTCAAATCAATAATGATCTTTTGCTTTTAAAATTCTATCCCTGTTAACTGAATTATAGACTTATTTTAGACATTTCTTGATACCAGCCTTGTGGGGTCATTATCATTTTTCTCAATTATGCTGTAATCTGAACCATAAACTTGATTGCCTTAGGAAACTCTAATACCTTAATCCAAATCAATGTTTTGAAATATTTCAAATTTCAATACAATTTGAACGCTCTGTAAAATGGGAAAGTACAGTCATCAGAAGCGAATCTTTTATTTAGAAATTCTTAAACAATGCACTCGTATATTTATCGAAATTGCGTAAAGCATTTAACAATTGTGTTTTGACTCACTGTACACGTTGCAAGTTTCTCATTTTCTGCATACTTTAACTTCTGACCGTATTTGGACAAAGAGTGTAGCAAGAAGTCCCACTCAACACCTAACGCGCATGCACTTCAAGTCGGAAATGAGAGACGAGTCTGTTCAGTAACACTCAATACATTAACAAAATAAAGCCACCAATCTGGAGTTCATTGGGCTTCGAGGAGGCATAGGTAGAACTGATGTCGGTTGTAGGACGATACGCCAAAAACCCTCTTTATAGTAATAGAATACGAATTACAAGAAGATATGGGCTTTTTCCTTTTGCCTTTTACAATGCAAATAGTTGGTGGCACGCGTTTATGTGCAGTTAAGGTTATCAAAATGCTCATTGTTTCAGTTCATGGCTCTTAGCAGACTTTTATCATAGTATCTATGGAGAGAAGTAACATATTATAGCTGCAAAGTGCTGGATGCCGGCTGTCACGTGCATTTGTAATTCTATGTTGAAAAAGCGCATGCAATCCATGTATGGCAATTAAACATTAACTTTCCGCACAAATTCTTCTTGCTGCTGAGTGTATCAAATAAATAACTGACGGATTAGACGTCAACTTATCAAAACGATAAGGAGATAAAACGATTAATAGGTCAACCAGGCACCCAATCAAACGATCATACAATCAACAAGTGAAACATTCGACAAATGAGTTGGTCAGTAGATCGACTAATCAACAGGCCAACTATTCAACAGATCAACCGATCGACAGCTTGACCGATCAATTTATCATATGATCACCTGACCAACTTTCCGCAAAAAAATCGTTTTATTCGGAATCTTGGAAGTTGCCGGTATACACCCACATCCGTTCATAACAAAGTACATTCTTCTCAATAATTGACCTTGATGGAACCTATGAGTACTTAAACTAACCTGACAATACTTCCGTTCAACCATGACTTACAGATCCTCCTTAGCAAGCCTTCTAACAGTGAATCCAGGGATTCTAACAGCTTTGTTCGAGCTAAATTTTGTTTTATTCAGGTTGGATCTTCATCCCCGTTATATAGTCTGCAGAACTGGTTTTCTACCAGTATGTTCTCTTCTCCTAGTTTGAAGAGATTGGCTCAGGCTGCTCTTTTATTTCATTCTTTCATGAGAAGTTGTTGTTTATCGTAGTACTCGCAGGTAGCTCTGCTCCTTTAATGCAGCACCCCTCAAGATGCTTCTTTATATCTTTTATCTGCTGTATCATGCTGGGGCATATGATATTCGGAGGGAAATGGGTTCCTCGATAGGCAAAAGCACTGTTGATTTCTTGCGAGCAACAGTCCGACATGACAATTCCTCACAGTTCTTTCTCGTCTAATCCGCAATATAGACCTAATCCAGGTCCGGGAATGCTTTTTGAATACTTAATTGAGGAAAACGCAAACTAACCACGTTAGTTTTTTGCCCCGCCCCATATCCATAAATTGAATTCGCTATCGGAATTAGTTCTATCCAAGCTAAAACTCCAACAATCCCACCAAAGATGCTTAAGTTTTCTAGGTTTTTGTATATATTCCACGGAACAATTCAAACTTCATACACAGGGATCTGCTTGTGCGTAATGTCTAGATCTTCGTGTATAAGCTGTGTTTAGTTCTAGCGTCTTCTCCTTCCGTGTACAATGCGCGCTTATTAGGATGATGTTGGAAAATATAGCTCTATTTGGAATCTTCATTAACCGCTCGTTCACATGTCAAAAATGTAGGGCTTATTATCTTTATATTTAACAAAAAATTGACACCCAAATAGGTGTTTCTGCTGATAACAAATTTTTGAGGTATTTATTTTCATTCTCTTATTTTTCGTCGTGTTCCGTTGCTCTCTAGCACCTATGCTTATTATCATTTTGTCAACAGTGAATCCAAGCTTCTGAGTAATTTCGCTGCAAAGGAGATCGGGAAGTTAACTAATAGCAATGGGCTCTTTATGTGACCCCTTAGTTTGAATTCTATTACTCTCTTCGGAGAGCTATTGTAGACCGATAAAGAATTCATCCGCCTGCAAATTGTATGTAACGGAAATTAAATCGTGCGTTCCCAAGTGTTAACTAAATGTGAACTAAATTTTTCATAAAGGAATTATTTCCGCCCTTTTTATAAAATATAAAAGAATGTATTTTCATTTTTCTGTTTCGTAATATATAAATTCTTAAAACTGACTCTGATTCAGTTCTTATATGATTTGGCATCACTTTTGATATAGTGCCTCCCATTCACTTCTCACACCAATATCGTAAATTTAAATATAATCACCGATGACACCAAACATTTTCAATAAGAAAATGCTCTTATAAGCCGATGTCGCAACCACATTCGAATACCATAAAACTCATTTCGACCAATTAAATTGATAAATTCGCCCGAATCAATTCGATGGTCGTACATTTCTTCGCCATAGATTTGTGTCCAATCTAAAATGTTCGTTACAATTTATTTGAATTTGCAATATTTCGAATTCGAATAGGACTCACCTTTGGAAAAGTTACCAGGATGAAATTTCACCCAAAGGGTGTAGCGAAAATTTTCTGTTCTCATGGAGTAGCCCATCACTTTGATGTTCTTTAAGCGCGGTTTGTCACTGTTGGGATGCTTTGTTGGTTCCCATCCTGGACGAGGATATTGGCTTAGGGCGTAGGTTAGCAATTCACTATAACTTTGTCCGGCCAGCAAAGGGTACAAACTCCTTCCTTCGGTGCATAGTAGTTCAGTTCTGTTGTTACAGCTGGGAATTGGCGGAAGATTAACCAAGTCGACGAGAGTTGGAAAAATGTCCACCAACTCAACAATTGATTTTATTCGTTTCGCCCTGGCCAAGGGGAATTCCGGACTTCGGATGATGAACGGAACTCGAAGAGCTACTTCAAAGTTACTGTACTTGGCCCACTCAGCGTGTTCGCCAAGCGACCAACCATGATCGCCTGCCACCACTACTATTGTGTTGCTTCGGTTTATGCTCTGAAGAAACTTGCCAAATAGGTCATCCACATAAGCCACTGAGGCGTAGTAGGCTTGTCTGATAGCAGTTCGCTGACAACTCGGAATTGGTCCATAAGGAAATGAGATATTTTGATGCTTGAAATCGTCACGTGAGCGGACATCTGTGAAGGGATTCCATGCCACGTTTGGCATTCCATATGGCTTGTACGAGTCCTCGGTGTAATTTTGAAAGTCATCTAGTCGAAACTTATCAAGGAATTCCTTGGGAAATCGAAAATTAATGTGCGGCTTGTGAAAGCCTAGAGCCAAGAAAAATGGTTCATTCCTTTTCTCACTAAGAAATCGTTTGGCTTCTTTTACAGACTCAATGTCCGGAAGAGTCTTCAGCGGTTGTGTTTCTAATTGAACCGGACAGATGAGATTCTTTTTAAGCACTCCACTGCCATCGAGGCATACTGGTGAGTTCATGTATTTCTCAGTCTTTGGGTGGAATGCTGGTTGGCTCCAACTCAGGGGATAGTCGTCATTGTTGTTTGAGGAGATGCCGGGATGGAAGATTTTCCCAACAGAGTAAGTGGTATATCCGTGCTCTTTGAAGTACTGAGGAAGAGTTGTGAAATTGCCCACATATGTTCGCCAATAGTTATAGAAGTCATACAGTCTTAGAGTGTCTGGTCTCCTACCAGTGAGAAGGGAATTTCGACTTGGAGCGCACAAAGCTTGCTGAAAGAATAGGAAATCATTATTATTCAAAAATATCTATAAAAATGTACACCACCGGCAAATACCTGACTGTAGGCGTGAGTAAAATAAAAGCTTTCTGTCATAAAATTATCGAAATTCGGAGTTTGTGCCAGCACATCTCCATATCCCGATATCGCTGGACGTAGATCATCGATCATTACCAAAACAACGTTATACTGTGAAGCACCTTCTATTAATAGTACGCGCGCCAAAATGCAACATAATGTACAGGCAATATGGAACATCTCTCGACCGCTGACTGACAACGAATGTCCAGATCCCGACATTAACAAGATCTCAACGTCGCCGGATGTCTGTAAAGCTGTTTTCAGTTTTCACTCGCTTAGAAGTTTAATTGAGATTCTGTGAGGTTCATTGTTCACTTGTTATAGGGGATGACGCAACTCCATTAGCGTGCGGCAGTACTTGTGTTTTTTGTTTTTTTTTTTTCTAGTGAAAGTTGAACGAACAATGTCTGTACTTAATTTCGTTCGTAGTATACGTTTGTTATTGTAGCAGAGAATTTAAAAAAAAGAAAAAGAAATCTGCGATAAGAATGAAAGTGAGGATGGCATTGAATATGACCTTGATAGGGGCTAGGAGGGCTAATGCTGCGCTACTGTTGCTTGCTTATTGACGATAATTTATCTCTTGGTTTTCAGTAACCTTTTTTTTTGTTGTTGTCGGTAGTAACTAAATTATTGTCTGGGAATTTGAGGTTATTGACGTTTGACTGTAAGATGTAGATTATGATTGGAACATTTTATTGGGGGTGTATTTATGTATTTCGATTGTTTTAGCATTAAGTCAGCAACTACGATAGGTAACTTCGTCGGCAGTTATGTAAGTACATCTGTACTTTGAAGAAGAAGTGTTTCACATGTGGTAAGGTTGTTCTATTCGAGATACAGAAACTAATGGTTGTTGCCCTGTTGTCAAAGGTGTTAAAAGATAGAATGCCTTTTAGAGTAATTCTTGCGTAAGAAAGAGACTACGAGTTGCGCTAACGCTAACTCGGCACGCTTCGGAAAATTCGTTAATAGACTTTGCCACTCCTAAACAAACAGCTGTTGAATTTTGAAAACCCTCCTCCGTTCATATATACATAGATGGTTCTTAAAGCGCTAGATTAGCAATACTTGAGAAGGAGAGTTTTTGCAATACAAGATGGTCATCTTTTAGCCAACCCCATAAGCGGAGCAGCAGCGATGCAGTAAAAATGGGAAACTCGTTACGCATAAGTTCGTATAACGAGGAAAGGGTTAATAAAAGGATAAGAAGAAGAAGAAGATGGTCATCTTTTAGCTGAGTGCAATAAGATGCTTATTTGCAAACACACTTTCTCACTTCATTATGCTAAATCAGCAAAAATCTGGGCACAGTTCTACTGTATACATCAGCACGAAAAGGAATTAAATCTTAGAAACAGTACTCTAGCCGTGTATTGACAACGAGATTTCTAAGTTGCTGTTGTACGATTAAGATTCCGTTGACAGGTTAATATGGGAATTAAATCTTCAAGTGTTAAGTAGGAAGAAAATAGCAAAACCTTAGTACTCGTACACTTCGGAGAATGACTGAGCTTCAGAAGACGGAAACGGGATAGTTGAATTCAATTAATTTAATCAACAGTGGCATCAACATGGCGAACACTTTACATTACTTCAAAATGTATGGGCCTGATTTCAATAAGTATTTTTGGGAAAAGTCATGGTAGTGGGGGATGATGTGAATGTGGAGGATGGCATGAGATACTACGGCCATAAAGCAATCAAAAGCATTGAGCTCACCGTTGACAACGCTGAAAAACTGAAAAAGAACGAGGCTATTCGGTTCTCAATATGGTATATTCGGACCTTGAATATGCCACGTATAGCCAAACAACTATCAAAAGCGGACAAAGGGAAGATGAAAAATGGTGACATACTTCGTTGATAACTACAGATCATAAAACCAACTTCTATTTGGGTCGGATTTATTGAAAGCGTCATAGTTGTAAGCTTCTAGTTGCGAAAATGGGGAAGTGGACATCTCTAAAAGATGATTAAGTCAGTGTTTTAAATGAACCCCTATCGTAAAGACTTAAGTTCATCCATGAGGAGCAGGGAATGCCTGGCCACCGCTTACCATCCTACCATCCCTCGCAAAAACCAAAGTCGGGTCTTGGGTTGAGAGAACAAGCTCCAATCTTGGTACTGGTGGACTACTTCATTGGTGGGCGTAGGCTTGGTAATTGGCCGGGATCCTCGCTGGATTAGAACTAAAATCGGAAAACATAGCACTAGAATTTAAGAAGGGCAATGGTACTCGTACTTAAGTGCGAAAAATTAAGATACTAAAGGCTGTTTTGCAACAACAAGGAAATTGTCCGAATGGACAGGGCAAACCTGCACCCCAACAAACAAACGTATGCAGTTAGCAAGATAGCTTGCCAGCTGCGTCCAGTACTTTATGTCGATTAAGGTCCCCTTGCACTTGCATGACCACCTTAAATACAGTCTCGTCAGCATCGAATTATGTTTGGCGCAGAGCTTGTGTTCATTAGTTAAAAATGGCCAGTCATATCATTCGTTCAATTACTCCGATGCTCTCCATTCCTTCGTCAATACAATTGGGACCGAAATTCACACAGAGCACCTTGCGAACGGCCAAGTGCCTTATCATCCGCTTTCGACAAGATCCAAGCGCCTTCGCGGAATACACTTAGATCAGAAGGATAAGGGTCTTATAAAAAGCCGGTTTGGTCTTAGTTAACAACTTGGTCTTGGTTAACTACTTTGATAAAGAAGTGAGAATGCACTCTGTGAAATGCGGCTTATAAGTCGACAAAATGTTCTACATGGTCTTTTCAAAGATCTAATGTCGATGGTGGACTTTTCTGACTTAAAACTGCACTGGTATGGACCAAGCAAATAATTCATAAGTCCTATTAAATACTCACATAATACGGCGGAAACGATTTTACAGGCCGTGTCTTAGAGACTTATTTTTCTGTAGTCGGCGCAATCGAAAGATGCTCATTGTGGATCGGGCAAACGATGTTAAGATTCTATTGTTCGGACATACTTATCTCTAACCAAAATGAGCTACAAATGAGCTGGTACACGCTCCCAAATATGTGGTCTCCAGTTGCTACCTTATGTTCTAGGTCATGTCGAGGGAATTTTCTGTCGTCTTCTTCCGTCCAGGAATGGACGGAACCATTCCATCCCACTTTTTAGATTGCGGTAATTTTTGCTTTATACCAAACAAGGACCATCTCGTATAGTTCAACAGCACGTGGTTTAACAAAAGTCCTATCCTACCTTTCTATAGGCAAAGTCAGAATTCGTCAGCTTTGAAAAAACTTGTTGGGTTTGTCAACTATCATTGCTGCGGAATCCCCAACATGGCCCTCTATCCAACAAAAATCCTACGCAATAGGACCAGTGCAACAACCAACATCTCAAATCAAAATATATTGAAGTATCCCAAAAGAGGCGATGTGGACCAAGAAAGACTGAAAAACTGAATAGAGCTGGGGGCACCGTTGATCGTATATAGCATTCCTCCACCGTCCTTATCGATATTACAGATTACTGCATCAAATAACCCGCACTGCAGTACTTACTGCATATTGTTTTAAATGTCCACAAGCGAATATTTACATTGTCGACCGATCGGAAGATAACATTCTGATTGAAATCTCTTTACTAGTCGAACCAGACCCAATTGATCTTGAGACAGAATGGGTGTTAACAGGAAAAAACTAGCTTCAACAGCTAGACGGTTAGTATTAGCGAAGTCTACAAATCATTCAGCACTCTTATTTCACTTGACCAAACCATGTTTGGTTTCATAATATTGTTATTGGCAACGCTTTAAGGCAAATACATTAAAAATAACTACGAATATTTTCCGTAAGCTTTAGATGGTCCTTATACATTGTCATTTTCTTTCTCAGTTTTGTTGTCTTATGTTGTTTTTAGTATGTCATATGACTAAACCGAAGAGCCATATCAAGATCACAAATTATCGATGCAATTTGATATTTTTGAACTTAAACTTAAAAAAAAAAAAGAAAAACTAAAGAAACAAAATCAATTTTGAAATTCCTTATTATTTATCATTTGCATTGCTAGCCTCTATAGTAGAAATTTCTTCATTCAATAGCTGAAGGACCTTCATTTGGAAATTTCTAAAGTTTCTCGATGGCAATTTAGCCTCCTCCAGTTGCAGAGCTAGTGACTCACAGAATCCTCGCTCTTTTGTCTTCGGTTGGGGATCCTCTTTGAAACCCTTTAGTAAGGATAATACCAATTCATTGTTTGTGTTTGTTAAAACGTCTTCACTGATAAGAGAACATGTTTGACTTTTAGGTCTATCCTTTGAAGATGTAGCTGATGCATTACTAATAGGAGTTGATGATCTTTTATTACGCTGTCGTGGCAATTTAGGTAATTCACACTCTACATACTCATCATGGAATCCCTCAAAGGAGGAAACTGTGCTTTCATAGTTACAATCACCAGAGGGACTATGAAATATAGAAATAAATCAATAAAAATATATTTTTGATATGCATATAAAAAGAACATCTACCTTCCACAAGAAGCATTACAATCATCCAAGAAGGAGAGCATCTTGAAAAATTTGTATTTGATGGCCTTTCCAGTTTTCATAGATGCCCTTTGCTTTTGAATACGAATGTATCTGTCTTTTATGGTTCTCCAACGTTTCTTCACAACATCAACTAAGAAGAGTATTGAAATGATGAACAGGGGAATTAGAAATGAAATGAACAGGGGAATTAGAATCATACCTGAAACACCTAGTTCCGTTGCTATTTCCTTCCACTTTTTATCATTTTTCAAATGTTTTCGGAAGTCCTTTTGGCTTTTATCATAGAGAAATCTGTTTTGTTTCACCAACTCAATTAATCGTTCCTCTTGCATGTTGAAGATAACTTGTTTTTATTCTTTGGTTAGACGTTGTTTAAAAACAACCGACGAGATGTTTTTTATAGCATCAGACCTGGGGAATAGGGAAAAGGTTTTTTTCTTAAGTCCTTAAGTGTATGATATAAAATAAAAATATGAAATCCTGACATGCATCGTTGAATATAAGATAAGTTCATTCGAGACATACACGTACCTTCGCATCTGATATTAATTCTTTTTTCTTTTGGTTTTAATATGCCAAATGCATTGGCAACTTAGCAGCAATTCAAGAAAAACAAATTGAAATCGGAGGCACACCTTAAAAAATTATGTAGATTATGTAAACGCATGTGAGCGTTTGGAAACCCGTTATCATTATAAACTTTATTTGGCCGCAAAACATGGCTGCCAGCGAAGCTTTATATGCAAATCGAAAGACGTGAATTGATTTTGTTGAAACATCATTAGCCTAGCCCTCAAAGTTTTATAAATCCGCATAAAAGTGCGCAACCAGAAGCAAACAAGGTATCAGGCAGTATCCGGTTCTTCTTATGGGGTCTTTAATATCTTTACTGAATACTACATAATTAGCATCAATTTGATGCGTTTCTGAAAAATAAATAAATAAATAAATAAAGATGACTAAGCACTGATGATTTTGACCGGAGTCCGTTACAATATAGAACACCGAGGCTGCAGACGAAGACCACCGAAGCCATATTTAGCTTCGGCAATCGAAAAAAAAAGAAAACCTCAGTTCGAAGTGCAAACTTTTCCTCTTCTTTTTTAATTCTTATGTGCTGTCAGGCATCGGGGTATCCGTTTACTAAGTCTTGACCTTCGTTAAAGGTTTTACGCTTCATCCTTTACATAACCACAGTAGAACAGCAGAGCGCTAAAATTGTTTCTATGGTTTAGTTCTTTACATATTTTGAATACTTCTGACCTTTCCCCCTCTTATCTTAATTTCTCCTGCGGTTTCTCCTAAAGGTTTTTATATGTAAGGCGTTTCTTAGTCTCTTCGAGCCATTCTTAATTTTTTTTTGGCTTTCCATGCTTGTATGCTTGGTACACTATCAAACACCACTTTAAAGTCCATGAACGCAAGGCAAAGATTCTTCTCGACCTGGTCTCTCTTCTTCTAGGTCTTTTCAACCACTTGCTTAAGTCGCTATTTCAGAACTTTGATAGGTATATGCAATCATTTATACCCTGTAGATGATAAGGTTTTCGAGTTGTTGTTACATTAGAATAGATGGGTTTCTTGTGAATTGGTATTATCAGATTTTCTTATAAGTTACCTACACACACTTAATAATAAAACCTATTAAACACTTAATATTTAAAAAAAAAATCATGAACATTTGATTTAAAAATAAATCCCTCGCTTTAAACACTAATCACATTATTAAGGAAAACAAAAACCATCATACCACAATACCATCCCTGTTTTATGTTGAAAATTACCTCACCCAACTGTCAATCTGGCATCACTTTTAATAATTCTGTGTTCTGTGAAAGTTTTGTTTACATTTTAGCCGTGGCCGGCGATTTAATTCACTTTATTTGTGTTTCGTCGTTAATTATGTTCACCGCAGTTCTTAAGCCGGGAATATTTAAACACGTAACTTGTAGGAATTCACTTTATCCGAAGAGCAACGTCTCTCGTTATGCTGTACCCGACGAGTTTGTGCTTTGGTCTGTGGATTACCCAGAATACCTACCCCCCGACTACACTTCACCGCATATAGATAATCAAGTGTGGGCAGATCCAGACATTCACGATAGCACATTTCAGGCAAAGTGGAATTCTCTGGATGGCAGTGTAAATCGAATCTCATCCAATGGAACATATGACGTCATTGATGGTATTCCAAGGAATCCCATAGGAAGGACTGGATTACAAGGTCGTGGCTTGTTGGGTCGTTGGGGACCGAATCATGCAGCTGATCCAGTGGTGACTCGTTGGCGAAGAGATTCCCTTGGGAATGCCCTTATCAATGGAGAAAAGTAAGTGAAATTAACATTAAATGAGACATCTTAATCGAAATCTGATGTTTGTTTTTTAGGAGAATTCTTCAAATGGTCGCTATTCAACGACATGACAACAATATGTGGGCAATTCCGGGTGGCATGGTAGACCCTGGTGAAAAAGTGAGTACGACACTAAAGAGAGAATTCATGGAGGAAGCTCTGGACAGTTTTGGTAATTAAATTGTTTTCTTAATTAAAAAAAACAAAACAACAACATTGTTTCATATTTCTCTAGATAACAAAAGAATGATCAACGAATTCTTTGCTGAGGGCATTGAGATCTATAAAGGTTACGTGGATGATTTTCGAAATACTGACAATGCTTGGATGGAAACTGTTGCTTATAGTTTCCATGATGGCACCGGTAAACAAGTCGGAAAGCTTAAATTATCTGCTGGTGACGATGCAGCAAATGTTAAGTGGATGGATATTAATAAGGACTTAAAATTGCATGCAAATCATTTAGACATTGTGAAACAAGTTGTTGATAGATTAAACGCACATTGGTGAAACTATAAAAGTTGTTAGCCTTGACCTTGAACTTTGGAGTAATCGATTTTTGTTTTCTTTCAAGTTACTTAAATCAAGCGCTTTGACATTGGCCATTGATTGATTTTAAGACCTGCTGCTGTTTCTTTAGAACCGATTTATTCTATTGCATGTGTCTATGATATTCGTGATTTTTTCCAGAGTATAGTTAAGAATGAGAATGTGGTTAGTCAACAATACTGATACTTTCAAAAAGAAGAAGAAGGTCCACCGAAAACTTGTATACCTTATCTATCAATGCGTAGAATCACTTTTTTGGGTGATGCGGCATATGAATTAGTCCAGTCACTAAAACGTTTCACCTCAACACTGTTCTAGTTGGATATTCTCAGTTCGTTTTCAGTATAGGATTTCCTAATATGAGAGCCGTGAATTCCACTGTGGTGTAATTGCTTTTCTTTTCAATTTCCTGATAGTTTCGTTAAGACAAAGTATCCCAAACTAACTCGTATCGTATCCCAGGATAAGATTCTTCGGCGCTGCCATCAAAACCCTCACAATAGGCTACTTGGAGGTAGCCCAGTATTTCGTCTATCTATAATACGGAGAAAGCAGCGTTATTTCAGTGGCGCTTTCGTGAGTATTGAAATGGAAGCGGCGAAAATGGGTTTAGCGGTCAACGAGGGCAAGACCAAGTATATGTTGTCAAGCAAAAAGGACAACCAACACCAACGTCTCGGACAGGACGCCACCCTCGACAAATATAACTTTGAGGTAGCTAAGGAGTTTGTCTACCTAGGCTACAAATACAGACAACGACACGAATAACTCTTGGCAACCGATGTTTCTTTGGGCTAAGAAGGCAGTTGAGTAGCAAAGCCCTCCCTCAGACAACAAAAGTCATCCTTCATAAGACCTTAATAATTCCGGTCCTGCTCTATGGCGCAGAGGCATGGACATTATCAATAATGGATAAGAGTGTTCTTGGTTGCTTCGAGAGAAAAATTATTCGGGCGATCTTCGGTCCCGTCTGCACTGACGGTGAGTGGAGGAGGGGATACAACAATGAACTCTACGTACTGTACAGCGACATCGACCTAACCAGAAGAGTGAAAATGCAAAGACTGAGATGGCTGGGTCATGTAGAGTGCATGGACACCAATGCTCCGGTCCGAAAAGTCATCGAATCCGCTTCCGGGGTACAGCACAGTTGAGGAAGACCAAGACTCAGGTGGTGCACGCAAGTGGGAGGGGACCTCAGCGATCTAAGCGTGCAAAACTGGAGGCAGCTAGCCAGGGATCGAGCTGGCTGGATACGCTTGTTGACTGAGGCCCAGGTCCACCCCGGACTGTAGAGCCTCTTAAAGAAGAAAAGGAATATTCACACTTATTTATATGAATTAAAACCCCATTTTAATTGCACATCAATATGCGTACGACCTTACTTACTTCATTACTTTCTTTGGCGGCGTTACAGTTCGGGTGAACTAGCGAGCCTAACATTGCCTCGATCATTAGCGTATCACTGGTATTCATTCAACTTTTCATCCTAACCATCATCGACGTTTGCTAGTAGCCATCATCGGCGTACACTAGTAGGTGCTTTGTTGACTGTTGGAAGATTGTGTCTAGAGTGTTCGCTTGTGAGTTTCGCACAATTCTTTCAATTATGATGTGGAAGAAGTCACAGGTTATACGCTAACCTTGTCTAAAATCGTTTTTTAAAATTAAAGGTCGCGGTTGACGGTTAAGGCGTACCGACGAGAAGAATGCGCTTGGAAGGGGTGCCAAAACTAATCATGGCTTCATATAGCTCTCTATAAATGATATGAGCCAATCAGGTTGTTGAAGAAGGGTTTTAGCCGTTCACACAATATGGCAAATAAGATCTTGTACGTAATGTTGAGGATTATTATCCCGGCCACGTTACGCTTCGTCGCCAATATACAGTCTGCGGAGAAGTTTTCCTATGTTCTCAGCGCTGAGATGCTTATTCATTTCTGCATAAATGTTGGTAAAACTTCCGTACCTTACACCTGGAGAACAACCTTTCAATGTCTTCAAACGCGCTTATTTCTACTTCTGGATATGCCGATGTTCTTCCCGTCCCTTCTCCTTGTTCTGTTTGTAGACCTCACGAGCTTCTTGTTAGGAGATTTTCTGATATTCGTAGAGTGAAACCCACCACTTTCGTTCCGGCGTCTCTAATGAGACTTTAACAGCTTTGTGTTAGCGACATAGGAGTTGTTGATCAATTTCGCATACTCGTTCGATGAAGATTCTGGCGGTCTCTTCCAATTGCAGCTCTTCTAAGTTATATAGTACCGCTCACAGTTTTTTTTTATTATGGCACTTGGAAAATCTGCAACAAGGTAGTGGTCCGAATCAAATGTGTCTGCCCGAAACTTTCGGACATAGAGAATATCTTAGATCTATAGCAATGTGATCAATTTGATTAACGCCATATCTCCTTGTGTACCTACATAGCGAGACGAGAAAACCATGTGATTGCTGTAATGATATTTTTCCTCGCCGCAAAGTCAACAAGCTTCAGTTTATCGTCAGACGTGGTGTCTGTTATATCCATCCTATACAGGCGTTAAAATCACCTAGTACATTTTCGGAAAGAAAGAGCATGGTTAGCGCGCGATTATAGAAATGGAAATGTGCTACTCTAGCTATGTATTTACAATACTCGTACAATGTATAAAAGTAGAGTGGGAGAACTGATGAAAAAATAAACACAGGATGTATAAGATGTAACATCGACACTTTATTTTTTAACTAACACCTTTAAATAATATGTAATGGGTCTTATACGCCGTCTGTTTGAAAAGTTCTCGGCATAACCTAGATTATGTGATAATATATAAATAAAGTCATATTCGTTTAATTACTTAATATTTAAGCTGGTTGTGTGTCAACTTTGGTTACAGTTAATCGCATAATTATTTTTCTACCATTTGAATAAATTTGCTTCTATCTACAAAAATAAATATTCTGTCAAAACGATTATGAAGCCAAGTCAAATGAAGGAAGACTTTGATAACACAAAAAGGAATCTGCGCCTTTGTATTCCACGGTAAAAAGTGGGCAGCTTTGTTTTAACTTGGCTGAGACAGCGTCGAAGATGATCCGAGGAGTGGTAGGCCGTCGACATTCACCACTTCAGAATACATCGATTAAATCCATAAAATGCTTTTAGAAGGCCGACGTTTAAAAGAAAGTGGTACTATAGGGATCTCAACTGAGCGGGTTTTTCATATTGTAACTGAAGAATTAAGATTGAAAAAAGTGTTTAGCAAGATGGGTGCCGCGTTTGTTAACCGAAGAATAAAAATTCAATCGGGCTGAAAATTCTAGAGATAATCTGGCGTTATTTCGAAGAAATACTGGCGATGTTTTGAGAAGATTTATAACAACTGATGAAACTTGGACTCATCACTATATTCCTGAAAAAAAGAACAATGGAAACATAGCGTTTCACCTCCGCTGAAGAAATCCAAGACATGTGCATCGGCCGGAAAAGGGATAGCACCAGTGTTCTGGGACAAGGGAATTATTTTTATTTATTACCTCCCCATATGTCAAAATGTTACAGGCCAATACTATGCTAATCTCTTCGATAAATAAGCTGAAAAAATTCACGAAAAAAAGACCGGGTTAGGCCAAAAGAAATAATTCTTTTTCACCAGGATAATGCACCGGCGCACCATTCAGCTGTTGCCATGGCTAAGCTACATGAACTCCGATTTGCAGTTCTGAACTATCAACCTTATTCGCCTTATTTGGCACCGTCAATTGTTTCTGTTGCCTTTTTAAAAAAAAAAACACTTGTCTGGCAAAAGTTTTCAACCAATGAAGAGGCGATAGCTGAGACGGAACTATTTTTTGAGGCGCTGGTGTACTTTTTAAAAGAAGGTATAGAAGAAGCCCGGGAACATAGATGGAATAAATATATAAGAGGAGAATATGTGGAAATAAAATAAAGAAAAGTTATCAAACTTTCAACGTTTTATTGGTCAGGTGGAAAACTTTTCAAATAGCCCTCGTTTGTGCATTTGAACAAAAGATTGAGAATCAGACGATCAAGTTGGCCTTACACTAAATTCGTATCGTATTAAATTCGCTACAGTGTGTTTGGAAAAATACGCCTATTCATTTTAATGTAGTATACAATTTTAAGAATGCAACAGGACTCGAACAGAAAGTCAGAAAATTACATAGCTGAACCATGATCGGTTATGAAAATATAGACCAACTACTTCTGTAGACTATTAAGCAGGAAACGCGATTCATATTTTGCAATCAGCCAGAATAAATCATTCAACGTAAGAATGAATACTAAAAATACTTACATTTACTAACAAATTCTACAAAACACTCAACAAGTTCAGATCTTAACTCACCATCTCACCATTATTGATGTTAAGGCCGGCATACTACAACTCTATCTATTGCGGTAAGCTTAACTTTTGGAATCTAAGTCTAACTTTTGGCATATTCACCATCTTGTAGTAGTTTCGTAAGTAGTAAGTAGTAGTAAATGCGGTCAAAGGAATAAAAATGTCGCAGAAATCCACTTTACTTGCAAAGCAAATGAAATGAATGCCGCTATCTCCTCCCTGACAATTTAATTTGAATAGACTTTCACTGATAACAGTCTGGACGACGCTGAATGCTAGCACTTGGTAGATCAACTAAAAGCACTAGATTTAGCCAAGAATCTTTGCATTCAAGAGGAGAAATGCAGAACAAAAACTCTGAATTACTGACTTTTGACTTTTTCAGGTTACCGAAGAAGTAGCGTGTCATCTTCTATATTCCGTTGCAACTCAAGGAAACAAATTTAAATTTGCGCTGTCTGTTAGGGGATAATTGTAATTGTTGTAGCTTTAATAATTCAAATTCTGCTAATTTGAACTAGTAGGAGATTTTCCATATTAAGTATGAAATCTCACACAATATCTTTACATGTAAGAACCATGGTTGTGGAAAAGTTCATTGGCTGCTTCAAATGTTTAGAGGTTTCACACGACTGTATGATGAGCTATCAGAAAGACCGAACATCGTTTTTATGCCGAACTCGCTCTCACTTTCTTAAATCTCGCAACTCTGCAACCATCATTTAGATGTATTTTCAAATACTTCCGGCACCACCAAAGGCATGCTTATGCTCAGATGACTTTTTCGGGGAGTGGCAAATGCAATGTAGGAGACTTGACTTGTTGTCAGCAATAGAATATATACAATATAATATAACATCATTTAAATGCCTTCAAAATGAGTTCTTGCACGACTTTATTCCGACAAAGTTATTTACGAGTCCACCCGCATACCGTGATCAGCTGGCTTCAATTCTGCAGCATAAATGTTTTGGTCGCCGTGGAATCAATAGATTTGGATCTTGTCAACAAAAGAAAGAAGAAAGCCATGTTTTCTGTCGAGTGTGCATTCCGATGATGGTAAGGCCTTAGGACATCTGTAACAGAGCCAGTCTTTTCGAGATTATTTTTACAATTTTGCCGATGGTACGCTGAGATGGACGATTATTTCAACCATAATGCGCGAATTACTATTTTTGTAGTTAGTTTCATATATTTAATAAGTTTAGCGAGTGTTAAACGATCCATATTGTGAAATGGTAAACCATAAACTAAACACATATAGTCTCGGATGGATGTTTGGTGACGTATGTGATTAAGATAGGGATGTCAAATCCTGACCACGAATTGGATGAGCCATATTATAAAATATAAGACAAACAATTCAAATTGTTGTACTGAAAGTAACTTCGGATGGCATAGTTAAATATTTGGTTTAACAAGAAAAATAGTTCATTTACATTTTACTTTTTTAATGTTGCACCTCTCAACCGCTGTTATTTAGATGAAGAAATCCCTGAGATTTGGTACAATATGTGAGGAAATACCACCGGTAGAGGCTATTTCTCATTAATTTTAGGTTTCGTGGTATATCATATACAAATCATTTCTAAACGAAATCAAAAATGTACATTCGGCCTTAACCTGATTAATAAATTAACTTGGCATCACTGATTTAATTTGAAAATTATATTCAATAGCTGTCCATTTGACATTAGCAAATTCACATTTTGTTTTCGTTGGTAACAATTTCACAAATTTGCAAAAATAACATAAATTTGGGTGAATTTCTGATTATTCTGTTTATTTAATAATTTAATTAAACCCTTATATTTCTCTTAGACAAAAAATAGAAGCAAATCAATTAAGATGTCACGACATAGGATTGTCCGCACGATGGACTACAATGACGAATATGATGAATACGACGATGTCTATGGGCATTCTGTCGACGACGACAGTTGTATATCCCCAACAGATGCATCCCAATGGCTTTTCGATAGAGCTCGTGGTCAACAGAGTATGGCAGCTTTCATAGCAAACAATCGTAACATCGCTGAAGAGGATGAGGGCCATGATGAAGACGAGGATGCACTGTACGAGAAGGCTCGTCGTGATTCAGATAATTTCAAAATGCCCGAGTTGGACGACATGGAGCAAGCAAAATTAATGTCCTGTGTTGAAGAAGTGAGAAGTGTTGTTGGTGATGGTGTGTCTGAGAGACGGATTGTAGAGTCTTCAATGAAATTTGGTTACGACATCACAAAAATTCTTGATGAAATTTTGAATGAGGAAAGCGAGAAGCCAAAGGTTAAAAGAGATAATGTGCTCCCTAGTGCTAATGCAACTAAATCGTCTATCGTGGATAGGAAAGCCGAACCCCTACCCACAATTGCTGTCACAGTCCTACCCTTACCTGAAAAAGATGTTCGCAGAGGATTTGATATAAGCTCGCCACAATTCCAATCCCCAGCAGTGTCGGGAAGAAATACTCCTGAGCCAGCAGGTGGTTCAGATGGAGATTCCTCACGTACAGGGGTCGTTAAAGTATCCAAAGAACAATCACAGAGGGATGCTCAACAGTTATACAACAAAGAGAGAGGCGATGAGAAAGCTCACTTCCATATGATTGTGATTGGACATGTAGATGCTGGGAAGAGTACACTCATGGGCCATCTACTCTTTGACACCGGAAACGTATCACAGAGAGTAATGCACAAGCACGAGCAGGAAAGCAAAAAGATGGGAAAACAGAGTTTTATGTACGCCTGGGTGTTGGATGAGACTGGTGAAGAGCGAGCAAGAGGTGAGTTAACCTGCCAATCTATATTTACAAATAAAAGCAAAGAAACAATAACTTTTTATCTATTTTAGGTATAACAATGGATGTGGGAAGCTCTCGTATAGAGACAGCGACTAGAGTTGTTACTCTACTTGATGCACCAGGTCACAGAGACTTCATTCCTAATATGATATCAGGAGCAACACAAGCCGATGTTGCTCTACTAGTCGTTGATGCAACACGAGGAGAATTCGAAAGTGGTTTCGAACAAGGAGGACAAACTCGGGAGCACGCTCTCTTAGTGCGTTCCCTCGGCGTGAGCCAACTGGGGGTAGTTATCAACAAAATGGACACAGTTAATTGGTCAAAGGATCGTTTTGATGAAATTGTTGGTAAACTGAGCAGTTTCCTTAAGCGGGCTGGATTTAAAGTTTCCGATGTGACGTTTATTCCCTGCTCCGGACTGACTGGTGAAAATCTTACGAAGCCAGCGACTGATCCCGAATTAGTTTCTTGGTACTCTGGGCCGTATCTCCTCAGCGTTATTGATAAATTCCGGATTCCCGAACGAGCCATCGATCGGCCATTCCGTATGTCTGTATCAGACATCTTCAAAGGCACTGGATCTGGCTTCTGCATCTCAGGTCGAATCGAAACTGGTGTGTTGTGCGTTAATGATAAAGTACTTGTTGGACCAAGCCGTGAGCAGGCTCAAGTTAAAGGCATAACTATAGACGAATCATCAAGATTAACCGTGTTCGCTGGCGACCAAGTGTCAGTCACGTTGTCAGGCATTGACATCAACACAATTAGCATGGGCTACATAATCTGTGATCCTCAGAATCCTATACCTGTGACATCCCGCTTTCAGGCGCGTATCTTGGTGTTTAATGTCAAAGTGCCTATCACCATTGGATTCCCAGTGATTTTGCATCATCAGTCGTTGATTGAACCCGCTACCATTACAAAGCTCAATGCACAAATTCACAAAGGTACCGGCGAGGTGATTAAGAAGAAGCCACGTTGCCTAGGCAATGATTCCTGCGCTGTGGTTGAAATCGAGACTACTAGGCCAATTTGTGTTGAAAATTACTCCGACTTTAAGGAACTTGGAAGGGTGATGCTCAGAGTGGGGGGAGTTACCATTGCAGCTGGAATGATTACGAAAATTCGTTAAGACAATGTGGGCGCATTCGAATTTTTATTTCTTTTTTGTTGTTTGTTAATAATTTAGCAACTTAGCACTAAGGCTTACTCGAACTGTTTAGGGTTGGAGGATAAATTATATCAAGAGTTGCCCTTGATACCTTCACAATTACTCCAGAGAAAATAAAAGTTTTTCTCGTTAAATATATACAAAGTTTGTGTTTGTTTGAACGTTTAGTTTTTATTTGCTGGTATCGTGTATAACTCATATTCATTCCACTTGGGCCTGCTTCTCTTATGTTTCTTATTCCTATATTTGGGAACACAAGATACTTTGACCCGAAACGTTGCTTTCCATTCGCTCTGTATATTCTAGGCATCATTATCGACTGAATAAAGTGATTTTGATGTACGATTTGTTGAATTTATTTTCTTTCAAAGGCCACAGCGCTAACGACAAAATAACAACAACGTCTATGCTTCTGGGTCATTAGCAGGATCGGGATGATGAGGACTAAATCTCCTTAGTGTTTTTTTTTTTGGCAACTTGGATTCTTTATTTTGGATTACTTCCTACTCTTGCATAAGACATGGCCTTGTCGCTATAGATGATGTCGTATGCGACCTTAAAGAAGTGGTGAGAATTAATAGAAGTGTGTATATTAAGGTCGGATGTATACTTAAGGTGGCGATGGCGATGGCGCGATAGTTAGCTCATTGGACTATCATGCAGACAGTCTGGGTTCGATTCCTGGCTGGGTCACCAACAATTTTTCAAAATCGCCATCCCCTTTCGGCGGGCAATGGCAAACTCCCGAAAGTAAAAAATTGCCTACGAAAAGCTTCTAAGGAGTGCCGTTCGGACTCGGCGATAAACCGTAGGCCCCGCTCAGATGTGCCAAAAATGAAAACATGAGCAACACAAATGAGTGTCAAGAAGCTAGGCCATGGCCCATACCGGGCTGCCAGCGCCACAGTGTTTTTTTTTTTGTTTTGTATACTTAAGGTGCAAATTCGCATTCATCGTGGCCATTCATATCATTGGTAAATGATAATATGACAGGCAAGATTTTGTATACGTTGTTAAGAAGACCGACGCCTCTAGATGGCACCGTTTAGAGGTTTTCATTTATTTTCCACTGGGCACACTTTTATTGGTTATAGTTTCGTCGCTCTCTTCTTAGTCAGAGCTTTGAATTAAGGCCATCTTTGCTTCGTTTTGATCAGATGGACAGAATTCAATAGCGAGTAGTGGAGTTTGAATCGTCTACGCCATTAAAGAGCCTGCAAAAGTGGTAATGCATGTTCGGGTAGTCTTGAGTTGATACGTCCACAACTGCGAGACGCTAAAGCTTTTCTTTTCGGGTTTGCTCTTCCTATGTAAGGGGCTTGTTTTGCTGCATATTCTTACTAGCATTCTTCATTAAACTAGTTCTTACGTCAGGGTGCTCTTGTGAAGCGCAACGCATTGGATGTAAAGTTTATGTCAACTTCCCGGCATCGATGCTCCTAACACATTCACAATACCTTGGCCATAAGAATGTAACTGTCCGAATCTATATCGACTTCTTGGCATTTTCGGACATTTAACACACTGAAGTGCCTTACCATGGTGATAACGTAATCAATTTGTTTGATTGTTGGATTATCTAGAGGCCACTATTTATCTTTGTCCATGTAAAGGTGAGCAAGCCGTGTGCTAGTTACAGTAATATTCGTCCCCGCCGTAAAATCAATCGGCCTTAGTCGCTTGTTGGACGGGATGGCATATATATCAAATTTTCCGACTGTACAACTACTACAAAGATGTTTTTCTCGAGATTGTTTGGTTTGTTACGGGGGACCTCGCTTGCAGACCGTTTTCCGTTTACTAGGATCTATGGCGGCAAGTTCTTTTTCGCGACCTCTCTATACGGGGTATACGCTCTGCTGTTGGTTGGTTGAGGGTGTTAAGTCAGCAGCCTCAATGTTCAATATTTGTGCCGGTCCTGAAGATAGAACTTATTTCTTTGACGGAATTGCTTCATTCAAAACTAAGTGCAACAACAATTTATATTATCGCTCATGGTGATGACCATTACCATTACTCTTAAATCACTCTTGATATTTAATTTTAGAGCAGATTTTACCTCTGCTCGACAACGGTATTTGTACTAATTGCCATCTTCAACAGTATTTAAATATTAAAGCAAGCAGGAATTAAGCATATACCTTCTTGTGTTTCGAGTTTAACTCATGTTACATGAGTAAGACGAAGCTGAAAGTAAAGCACAGAATGAATTCGTATTGTCAAGAGTGAAGGCGAAGATTCACAAAACGCTTCAAACAGAAAAAAAAACGAATTACAAAATTTGCCCACGCTATGTGTTAGCGTTGTTTCGAATTTGAAAAAATTAACTGTTAATAAAAATATGCGTACATGTGTTAGACCCCGTAGGTTTATCTACAATATCGACAGTGCCCTGTTATAAGTACAAAAAATGAAGCCGTTGATAAAACATGATACACTTTAACACTTGCAACATCGTCATTCGTATAACTTTGTGATAGCAAATCATAGTACTAACGGAGAAGAAATGGATGGTTAGAACTCCGAGAGTAGCACAACAACTCGTTCTTAGAAGAAGGAACCGAAAGAAGAACGCAAACCTAAAGCCTTGGTTAACCCCTAAGACACTTAGTAATAATGAAGTTCCGTACAACCTACACATATGTGTAGGAGGCTAATAAAATAAGTTTAGCAAATTGTTTGGTCAAACTTAAATTGAGGCTGTATCTACATTTGATTCCTATATCAAAGCATATTTATAATTTTCTAGTACATATTTTAATACCCTGATACCAAATCCTGATTGTTTTACTTGAAATTTCCCACCATCTCTAAATTTCCCTTCACCTGACAACTGTCATTTGCTTGCATTTAGCCGAACTCAAAACATATCTGTTCGGTCATTTGTCAAACATTACATTGACACCAAGTCAAAACAAATCGCGAAAATGAATTTTTTGACGTGGCACGCAACTTCAGTCTTCCTTGCGAGTTTTTGTTTATTCGCTAATTTATCAATTAAAATATCGGCCCAGGAACCCCAAAGACCATGGTATGAGAACTTACCAGCTGTCGCCATGGACTATAAAGTCCATTTAGACGCTGGAAAAGAGGATTGTTACTATCAGTATGTGCAACCGGGGGCAACTTTCTACGTATCGTTCAGCGTAAGTTCTTACACATTTTGGTTCTAGTTGGCTGCTGGCCAACCAGAAACCACCACTTGTTGATTGATGGATTTTCTTGATTTGTTTGAGATTTTTATCCTATAACGATGGCAGGTTGTGCGTGGTGGTGATGGTATGGCTGGATTTGCTGTAAGGAATCCATCTGGAGCAATAGTACGTCCATATCAATGGCTACCAACAGCTGATTATACAGAGCAAACATCTCCAGGCGGGTACTATGCTGTTTGTATCGATAACCAGTTCTCCAGGTTTGCAGGAAAGCTCGTTAACATTTACATAACTGTGGTTAAGTACGACGCGTGGGACAAATATGCCAAGGAAATTGAAGCGTTGCAGCTGAATATGCAGAATTTTACGGTAACAGCATTAATTCGCTTTCATGTGCACCGCCCACTTATGATTGTTGACAATCTGGTTTCTTTTATAGACAACAATCGGAACTGTAGAGAGAAATATCAATGACATGTTGTCATATCAGTCGTTTAGTAAAAACCGAGAAGCACGAGATTATGCTTTGCTACTGGATAACAATAAATACGTGCAAACGTTCTCTGTTAGCCAAATTTTAGTGATATTGATAACGTGTTCAGTTCAGGTGAGTAGATAATTTCCTTATCGTCGCATCAGTGATTTGAATGCTAAAACCCTTCTCCCACTAGGTGTACTTTGTGAAGAAACTCTTTGACATCAAATCTGGACCATCGAGGAGTCGCATTTAAGGGAAAGCGGCTTTCAAGGTGTAAAGCAGCATTTATTTAATAACTTTTTTCTATTCCGCATCGAGCACCATTTTCCTTTAGATATTAAACAGGACTACTGAGATTTTCTATGAACATGAGCAAGCCATAGATAAACAATATAAATGAGAATCCATTGACTGTCCAATTGGAGTGTAAAGTTGAAATTTCGTTGACCTAAAGTGACATTGTTTTGGGGAGAATTAAATATTTTTTGCTAAACATGTCTGTTTCAATTAAACCTCGGTCTAAACAAAATACGTGCATATGTGCGTCTGTGAACTGATAAGGAATAGAGATTTTGAAGAGATCGGCAGTTATCTTTTTGTCGTTTTTTTTTTTTTTTCTTTTTGCATAATTAAGTTTATTGATAATAGAGAGCTTTGTTCTATCGCAATTGTGCCAGCATTTACTTTTATTTTTGCAGCGACGACACGACACAACGCAAATAAATCGTAAAAATAAATATGCTTAGGTGGAAGTTTTCAGCTGACTAACTCATGACAATGCATAGTTGCGAATATCAAATGTTCTTCTTTACTAAGCACTTTGCCCTGGATTAGTTGTTGGCTTGCAATTCCCTTCAAGCTATTAATTTATAAGTGTCCACTTGCTTGGAGAATTTTTGTAAGAAGTATGAGGTTTTGATAACAACATGTTAAGTGGGTCGGATTAATGGGCTTCTGAAATGTAAAATGATTGGCTCTACGTTTTGAATATGTATTAGCAGTGCTTTCCAATAGATACAAAAATAAGGAGAACAAAATGAAAACTAATTCCTACAGATTACAGGAATTAAGTGATTTCGACAAATTCAGCAAACATTTTTATGATTTTAAAATAATTCTGACTTGCAATCCGAAGGGTCTCTACTGGGACAACCTGGTCTTCCATGTTCGACGATCGTGGGCAATTTACTTTCTAATATTGTGAACCAAGTTTCGTTGGTATTAATTCTCTTCTTTAGCCCACCCAGTGGACACTTGGAGGTAGTGTACAGTCTGTCAGCTAAGAACTTACACATTTGTCATCACTATTAATACCAAGTCGCCTGGTGAGCCGTTCTTATGGATACTTTTCTGATTATATTCAGTAATGGAGATGGCAGTTAATTATGTTCACCCACAATGGGACAAATTCGCTTATATAATTCTGCTGTTATCTACCACTTTTCTGACTTTGTTTCTGTTGAATCAGAGCTTTTAACTAAAGAACTTATCCATTGTATTTGTTTTCATGTCCTCTTAATCAATTTCCCTAACAAGCTTGACTGCTTAATATTAAATATTGAAAATTTAAATTTCGATCTATTATTACATAAAACTATTTTCGTACAAATGGTTTGTGAAGATCACGATTGTGGAAATGTTAAGGGTCCAATAAAAATGTCTTATTTGCCGCTGAAAATTAATTCTCGGAGTATACCATGATGTTCAAATCATCAATTAAAGCAATATTGGGATTAAAAGAAAATATACTACCTAACATTCTTGAAGGGCTTTTTACCCATTCTATAAAATTGGATATCAAAATAAGGGCCAATACCAACTAGATATATAAACAGACTTAGGAGCATACGAACTAAACAATTCAGCAAAAGTTTGCTTTAGAAATTCAAGAATCGAGTTTAATTTAGCACCAACATAATCTATTTGAAACGAAATTCCAAGTTTTGATTCAAAGATCACACCTGGATCTTAAGTTTTGATTTTTCGAGCAAGGCTGGTGGTGAAAATTCGATAGTCAATTATAAAAAGCAATTATATAGGGTACACAGAAAAACAATGGCATTTATTTATGTTCAGGGTAAGTAGATTAAGCTGACACCAATAAACTATTGTATTTAAATTATTTTGGAGTCTTTAACAATTGTACATATTTTTACCGTCCAAAAAGGTTTTACAAAAGAAATACATGTGGGAATCCCAGGTGATAGTTAATATCACCTTTCAAAACAGACCGATATGTGGATAGCTAAAGAGGACCATTTAAATAAAATGCTGGCATCAACAAATACGATAGTAGTGCTCCCAAAACCAGATCTATAGAAGCGCTCCGATTTGAACTGGTCATAATTGAGCATCAAAGTCAACTATATTTTATAAAAAGGGAGCTGGCGGATTGAATCCTACAATTTTTCAAAGAATACCTTCAGTTAAACGAAGAAACTGTATTGCAGCAGTAAACAATATAGTATAACCAGTTTCAAGTAGAACATTTCCTTCTAAATTTTTTTGTTTTGCCTATGAAAAAATTAAACATATAACGACCATCCCTATGCACTACTTCAGAAATGCATATCTTATATGATGGCGAAAAAATCTTTTACCTATGCACTGTAAATATAATTATATATCAAAGAAAAACATTTTACCTATCCTGCCGTTGAACTTAAGACAGTGGGACAAACTATGAATTTTCACTAGAAAATACGTCCAGATATAGCAACAATTAGCAAAAGGTAATTCCATATGATTAACTTTGTAGTGAGCGGACTTAAATACTCATAGATGACTCAAGTGTTTTGGTTGAGTTCAAAACCAGAAACAGGAGGTATTATTTCCTACAAAAAATTAGAAATTCACTCGCGGTCATTAGTGTACCTAGTCACATAGTTATCAAAAAAAACGAAGGGTCCACATCAACTTACTAGAAAAATATTAGCTGAAAATCAAAAGTGGAAACTCATTTTATTATCGGAAAAATTGTCAACATTTTCTTCGAAGCTATAACCCGTAATATATGATACATTCAACAATTACAACAGCTCCTTTACTAGAAATGAATGTTTAAAAGCTTAACGATTCAGCCCGGAAAGAAACATCTCACCAAGTAGACAAATCAATCTGAAGAAACGTGTCAGAGCTACGAACTATCTATTTCATATAACACATCGTTCTACGTCATGCATGCTAGCCCGCAAGAAATGTGGAACAGGAGTGCATAACACTCTCAAAGTCCCATCTGGGGATTATATTGAAATACCATCACGTCGGCAAAGAAACATGGTTGTGGAATGACGAAACCAAACGAGCTGTGACCGACAAGAAGAATGCATTTCAAGCGTGGACAAAATGCGATCGGAGCGACGATATCGAAAAAGCTCTACTGGTTCTTGAATACGAGCATCGTAAAAAGATCGCAAAGAAAGTCCTGGCTCGAACTCGAGCGGCAGCAGCGGAAAACCTGTACCAGGAGTTGGAACAAATATCCTCACGATCGGCAGATAGAAGACAAGCTATACAAGAAGTTCAAACGTCGTACAATACTAAAGTGCCAAATATTTTTAAGCTCGCGGCACAGAGGCGAAAAATTCGATGGAAATAACCTCGCCGAAATACATAAAAAATGTAGACGGTCGCTTATTAACAAATGAAAAGGAAATTTGTGACCGGTGGCTTGAATACTGCAAGGAGTTGCTTAACAAACAGTTTCCACGTGATATCGTGCCGACAGCTGGTCTATTAGAGGAGGAAGTTTCGGACTTTTCAATCGAAGAAATAAGTATAGCAATAAGGATTTGTTGAAGGAAGATCGACGGTGGACGCTATCCAAAGCCTACGAATAATAATGGAAAAGCACCGAGATTCGTCTAAGGATTTAGACATGATATTTATCGATTTCGAGAAAGCATTTGATCGAGTGCCTAGGGATCTCATATGGGCCGCGGTAAGGTCTCAAAACGTACCGGAAACGTATGTTAGAATAATACAAGACTTGTACGGAAACGTGAAAACTGCGGTTAAAAGCTCTGCTGGACTAACGAGAGAATTTCCAGTTAATGTGTAACGTAGACGTAGTATTCGACTATCTTTTAAAAGACTGCATGCGCGAAGCAAATGTAACGCCAATTCTCTTCGCTGACGACGCAGTTATACTAAGCGATAACGTCGAAGATTTACAGAACACCTTAGATTCATGGAGAAATGCGCTAGAGAGAAACGAGTTTAAAATAAGTCGTTCAAAGACGGAGCATTTGACGTGCCCATTTGCGCATCCGTTGCGACCTGTTCCGGATATAATGTTAGACGGAATAGTTCTTCCGAAAACACTATCTTTAAGTACTTTAAGTAAACTACAGAGTGAGTGTGGGATGGATGAAATGGCGGGAAAATTCGGGAATACTTTGCGATCGAAAATTTCCACTTAATTTAAAGGGGAAACTCTACACCACGGTTGTTAGACCAGCTGTTATATACGGTTCACAGTGCTGGACAATGCACGAAGCGTTTCAAAACAAAATGACGGCAGCGGAAATGAAAATGTTAAGGATGTCTAGTGGAGTCACTAAACTTGATTTCATTAGATCTACGCGTATAAGAGGAAGTCTACATATAAAAAATTCGGTAACCGAACAGCTTGCGGCGAATAGAATAAGCTGGTATTGCCACGTTTAAAGAAGATCTGCGGAAAATCCGGTTAAAATGGAACTATCCAGTACGGTCACTCCGACTGTATGAAAACGAGGTCGGAAAAAGAATTCCTGGATTTCTCAGATGGCAACCACTGAAATGATCCAGGACCGAGCATTATGTAGACGCGTTCTGCTATCTGCGACATTAGCCAACCTCATAAGCGGAGCAGCAGCGATGCAGTAAAAATGGGAAACTCGTTACGCATAAGTTCGTTTAATGAGGAGAGGGTTAATAAAAGGATAAGAAGAAGAAGACATTATCGTTCTACGTCCTTTGCCAAGATAACTTCACAAAGATGGAACTTACTTTAGGTGGCGTTTCAGTCCAGGGTAGTCCTGGGCCTCAGTCAACGAGCGTCTTCAGCCAGCGTCTCGTTAATAAAAATATTAAATAAAAACATCTTAAGGTAGTTAATCTTAGGGGCCACCAATAAGCTTAGAGTAGAAACACTTGAGCTCTTCAAAGCGGTAGGCTATGATTTGTAAAGGAGCATACACAAACTCATCTCTATAATATCGTCGGATGAAAGTATGTCCAATGAATGGAACCTCAGCATTTTTTGTCCGATCTTTAAGAAAGGACACCCTCTGAACTGCACTAACTACAGAGGCATCAGTGTCAAAAAAGGATTTAGACAAGAGAGTGCGCTGTCATGCGTATATATCGTATCGTACTTAAAAGAATAGTGCAAAACTCGCGAAAAACAAGAGGCAAAAGTCTGCCCTATTATTCGCATACGCCGAATGCAAGTTGCAAGTATTGAGACGAAAGTGGCGAAAATGGGCTTAGCGGTCAATGAGCGCAAGACCAAGTACAGGCTGTCAAGCAAAAAGGACACTCATTACCGACGTCTCAGACAGAACGTCACGTTCGACAGATATGACTTTGAGCTGGCTAAGGTCTTTGTCCACCTTATATTCGCTATGAATTCAGATAACGACACTAGTTCTGGAATCAATCAAATAATATCTCTTACCAATCGCTGCTTCTATGGGCTAAGAAGGCAATTGACTAGCAAAGCCCTCTCTCGAACAACAAAAGTTACCCTATATAAGACCTTAATAATCCCAGTGCTTTTCTATGGCGCAGTTGCATGGACACTATCAACAATTCATGAGGGTGCTCTTGGCTGCTTAGAGAGAAAAATTCTTCGAGTGATATTCGTACCCGTCTGCATTGACAACGAAGAACTATACGGGCTGTTCAGCGACATCGACCTAGCCAGAAGTATAAAGATTCAACGACTGCGATAGCTGGGTCATGTAGAGCGGATGAGCACCAACGCTCCTGTCCGAAAAGTGTTCCAATCAACCGAGACTCAGGTGGCGCGCGCAAGTGGAATGGCACCTTAGTCAACTTAGCGTGCGAAACTGGCAAAAAATCGAGCTAGCTGGAGACGCTTGTTGACTGAAGTCCAGGTCCACCCCGGACTGTAGCGCCACTTAAAATAAGTAAGTATTTACGCTAAATTAATAGAGCACCCGCACCATATTGTACCCGACATAGTCGACAATTTGAGACCGCTATTCACACTATTGTTGACCGTCGCGCATAGTATTTTCTTTGGAAGTTGCGATGCCACCGAAGCGCAAGAAGAGGACGTACTGAAGAGTATATTGCATCCGTTCCGAAGAGTGTCGAAAAAGATCCAAATTTGTCGTGTCGTTTACAGCTTGCACAAAATCAACTGGTATTGACTCTGCTGTTCTATCGAAGAATTGTGTTCGGCGCAAGAATTGTGAAACGCCATTACATCCAGAAAAATGCAAAGTTGGTGTGGCCTTTAGCTGGTGATATCATCGGACTATATTTTTCAAAAATGAAGGATAGTTTCTATATAGTCATGACCAATGACTTTTTCATTCCCCGATCTCTACATGACATATGGAAAAGATGTGGTTCTAGCAGGATAGCGCTCCGTGCCATACATCAAAGGAAATAACATTCAACGTTTCTATTGTTGCATGCCGATTAAAGAACAACGCAAAGCATTTCTTATATTTGACACGGAAACGAATAAGGCTAACAAAACGAAGATAATACAAGAAAACAGCTTGCGTATAGTTTATAGAACGTTGAACGTGAATTTAAACGAAAACTAACACGTTCTTATAATGTTTGTCAATTTTGGTAGGGCTTTCGACGCAATATGTATTTTGAAGAAAAAAATTTACCAATCTTAATTTGGTTAAAGATCTTCATGCCCAATTCCTGCAAATGACTTTCAAATATCGAGAGTAATTATCCTGCTTTTGCAAACAATTTCAGTGGGGGTTACCGTCAAATGACAAGTTGCCCTGTTGTCACGAAAATCGTACTACGACTATTACTAAATCTTACTACTAGTCGACTGCCAACATGGAATAGCCCCATTTAAACATTGCCGCGAAGACGGATTTGGTCTAAAGAGCCGACTGCTGAAATTTAATATTAAATAAGCAATGGGATGAAAACAAGGGCAGAGTTTTTGCAAATAACTAAAAACGTTTACTGCCTTTGGTACCCTGGAGAATTGCTTGCACCAGGTTTTACTTATGAAATGAATTTTGGCTATTTCTGGCTTCTTTCAACTGATTTCCATGTCGGATTGTTCTTGAAAGATCCTTAGCACAATTATTATACCCTTAAAGCCACTTTACAGCTCGAGTCGCACCATTCCATTCCATTTAGAAGAGATTATTTTGGCTTGGTTTGGCTGCCACATCGTTATTGAGGAATCACACGACCAGTTAGAATTTCTCAAGAAGTTTTTGTTATTAGGTTCTTCCGGGCAACTTGTCTCCTGTTGTCCGATGAACCTACAATAAATAAATTTAAAACAATCCCATTGTGATGAGGACATGTGCGTCAATGTGTGGTGTTTGTCCGCGTTCATTTACAAGCTGCATTTAATTGTGAAACGCAGTGAAGTTTTGAATACTTCGTTTTTTGGGTGTTATCTGTTCAGAATGTCGAAACTATCCGGAATTGAGTTTATATAAATCGCCCATTGTAACGGCTTCCATGTGAGGATATACTTACTTTAGGTGGCGCTACAGTCCGGGTGGACCTGGGCCTCAGTCAACAAGCTTCTCCAGCTAGCTCGATCCATGGCTAGCTGTCTCCAGTTTCGCACGCTAAGTTGGCTGAGGTCCTCTTCCACTTGCGTGCGCCACCTGAGTCTTGGCCTTCCTCTACTGCGCTGTCCCTCGGGAGCGGATTCAAAGACTTTTCGGACTGGAGCATTGGTGTCCATGCGCTCTACATGACCCAGCCATCTCAGTCTTTGGATCCCCACTCTTCTGGCTAGGTCCATGTTGCTGTACAGTCCGTACAGTTCGTCGTTGTATCTCCTCCTCCACTCACCGTCAATGCAGACGGGACCGAAGATCGCCCGAAGAATTTTTCTCTCGAAGCAACCAAGAACACCCTCATCCATTTTTGATAATGTCCATGCCTCTGCGCCATAGAGCAGGACCGGGGTTATTAAAGTCTTATAAAGGGTAACTTTTGTTGTCCGAGAGAGGGCTTTGCTACTCAATTGCCTTCTTAACCCAAAGAAACAGCGGTTGGCAAGAGTTATTCTTCGCTTGATCTCAGCGCTGGTGTCGTTGTCTGTATTTATAGCGGAGCCTAGGTAGACAAAGTCCTTAACTACCTCAAAGTTATATCTGCCGAGGGTGACGTTCTGTCCGAGACGTCGGTGTTGGTTGTCCTTTTTGCTTGACAGCATATACTTGGTCTTGCCCTCATTGACCGCTAAACCCATTTTCGCCGCTTCCGTCTCAATACTCGCGAAAGCGCCACTGACATCACGCTGCTTTCTCCCGATTATGTCAATATCGTCGGCGTATGCGAGTAGTTGGACGGACTTTTGAGAGATAGTGCCTCTTGTGTTTGCTCGTGAGTTTTGCACTATTCTTTCAAGTACGATGTTGAAAAAATCGCATGACAGCGCATCGCCTTGTCTAAATCCTTTCTGGACATCAAAGGTCTCGGTGAGATCTTTATCGACCTTGATGGACAGCGTGCATTCTCCATCGTCATCCTGCACAGACGGATGAGTTTGGCAGGGATGCCAAAACTAGACATTGCTCTATATAGCCCGTCTCTATAGATGCTGTCATACGCGGACTTAAAATCGATGAATAGGTGGTGGGTATCGATCTGAAGCTCATGGATCTTCCCCAAGATCTGCCGTAGTGTGAATATCTGGTCGATGGTGGACTTTCCTGGCCTGAAGCCACACTGATATGGACCTATTAGGTTGTTGACAAACGGCTTCAGGCGTTCACACAATACGGCGGATAAGATCTTATAAGCGATGTTAAGGAGACTGATGCCTCTGTAGTTGGCGCAGTTCAAAGGGTCTCCTTTCTTGAGAATTGGACAAACAATGCTGAGGTTCCATTCATCGGGCATACTTTCGTCCGACCATATTTTACAGATGAGTTGGTGTATGCTCCTTACCAAGTCATCGCCTGCCGCTTTGAAGAGCTCGGCAGTCAGGCCATCCGCTCCAGCAGCTTTGTTGGACTTAAGCTTCGATATGGCTATATTCACTTCATCCAGGTCGGGTGGACGGAATTGTTGATCATCATCGTCCAGGTTGAAAGGTTGATTCTGCCTGACAGCGGTATTTGGTCCGTCATCGCCGTTATACAGTCTGCAGAAATGATCTTTCCAAATCCTCAGCATCGACTGCGATTCTACTACGATGTTCCCTTGTTCATCTCTACAGGCTTCGGTTCGGGGTTTGTTTCCGCGGCATGTTATTTTTACCTTTTGGTAAAACTTCCGAACCTCATTCCTGGAGTAGCATCTCTCAATTTCCTCGATCGCGCGCTTCTCATGCTCTTTCTTCTTCCTCCTGAGAAGCCGGTGCTCGTCTCTCCTCTTCCGCTCATAGAGCTCATGAGCAGTTCTGGTCTTTCTAAGCAGCGCCGCGGCTTTGATCTATGATGCTCAAGACAAATTAAGTGAAGTTCTTGATTTTTTATGTAGTCATTTCAAGAACTTCGATGAGGATACTGCCGAGGTTCTAAGCAACTTCTCCGAATTTTGCCTCGTTCTAAACGGATTTGCACAGTTTGTCCTTAAAACGTGTCCTATGGCTTTTTTCTTGAATTCAGCTTGTTCAGGAAGGTCGATGTATTTCGATGTAAGTCGAATATTTTCTGTCCTTCTTTCCAAATATATATTGCCTGGATGCTAACTTTGTTAATAACGAAGAAATACAAGAGTACAAAATCTAGGATATGACTGCTTCCTATGTTTCACTTAAGCATTGGCTTTGCAATTAAGCTATGAACTTCAGCTGTCCATCATTCATTCAGGATGTTATATATAACTTTAACAACAATATCTTGGTTGAAAAATTCACCACGTTATGGAATGAGACTCTTATTGGTATAATAAGACAAGCAGGTCCCTTAGATCCAAAACCATATACTGATATTAGACTTCGCAGATGAAATTTTACAACTTCCATTGTATTAACATTCTTATAGGAAACCTTTCAAGAAATGCATGCAATGTCAAACCTCTATTTGAGTATAAATCCAACCAAATTTAACAACCCTCTTCGTAGTATAACTGTAAAGATTTCCTGATCTTAAGGGTCTACAGGGGAATAAAAATTCTCAACTGCGTATATTCATGTGAACAGCTAAGACCCTTCGTAAACAGTCAGACCGGCAGTGTGGTTTTAGACCAGAATAGTCCACCATAGATCAAGTTCTCACATGCCGTCTGCTGTCTTGAACAAAACCCAAGAGTTAAAAAAATTAGACCCACTTGCTGCTAATGCAGCTATTCGCCTTAAAGCAACTTTGCAGTGGACAAATAAATCTTTTGGCCACGCACATATTCTTAACAAACTAAGAATCCTACCAGAGAACATCGACACTTCTGGGAGAAGAATGCCTTCATGGGCGACGAATCGATCCATTTTTACAGGGATCGGATGGTTCAAAAACTCACGGTGGCTGTGTTTTCCCTGATAAGTTCAACCTAAACCTCTCATTCCGCCTTCCTTATCACTGTAGCTGAAGAAACACGTGATACCTGTGATAGATATCAGCATCTTTTCCGATAGTCAGGCCGCTATCAAATCCCTGGACTCAAGTTCTTTTAATTTAAGGGCCGTTATAGACTGCCGATCATTTCTCATAGAGATGGCGGAGCATTGCAATATTTACCTATGATGGGTGCCGGGACATAGAAACATCCCAGGGTATTGTAGGGCCGACGAACTTGCCAAAGGTAATTTTGGTATACCAATCGCTACACAAAAAAAAAAAAAAAACGGACGCTCTTAGAAGAACAAACGTCAGGTGGACGGTCGGATCAACATGTCGAGCAACCAAACAAATCTGGCCTAAACTGGATCTGAATCGCTCTAAGTGTTTTATCCTTCTAAACTAGAAACATCTCAGCGCCATCACAGGTGTCATCACCGGACACTGTCTCTTAGGTAAACATGCAAGGAGGCTCGGCATGCTTACAAACGATTTCTGTAGAAGTTGTATTTACGAGGTGGAGTAGAATATTCCAATTCCCACTCTCTCCCAAAAACGAAAAATTCAATTAGGAGCTTTCTTTTAGAACGACTTAAGCGATCTAAGTAACACAGACTTTAAAAGTCTCCTACGCTTTGTAAAAAGCTTAAAATGGTTTCGTGAGAAGGAGGATCACAGATCCACGTGGTATCACAAGGGGCCAACAGGCCAGGTATTTTTCTTCCAACAGCCCCTTTAACCCAACCTAACCTAACATAGAACCACCTCTTCATCCATAAAGAGGAACTAAACAGAGCCATGTCTAGTTTTGACATTCCTCCCCTGCTCATTCTGCTATACAGGAAGGTTGATAACCTAAAGGCATCATTCTTTAAAGCTGACGTAGAAACTGTCGATGGATCGTTTGGAAGTAGAAAAGGCAAAGATGGATTTAGGTTCTGCGTCGCGAGAAAAAAAGTTTTTTTGGTTTATTTTAGTTGCATGAACTGAAAATGGAGGGGATGCAGTTTTGTACTATAATGACGACCTCGTCTTAGTTATCTTGAGCGCATGGACAATAGCGTAAAGTACTGAAATGTTTTCGACTCGAGCCCAGAGGGACAATGTAGTGGAGTAGGTACGACCTCATATTAGGTGCCCCACCCAAGAGGAAGGAGACCTTAAACAACATTGTGTGCGCAGCTAAAAAGAATTTAGCAATCGACAGCGCTAGGTAGAGTGCCATGTTACCCCACCTATGTAAGTAGGTGAGCTGTGTGCGGCAAAGGCATCAACAGAGGTAGTGCTTTACTTTTAGTCAGGAAATCGTTTTTGCTTAGTTATTTGGGTCCTTTTCAGATCCAAGGATGTTTTGTTGTCAGACACAATATAGTGATCACAATAATTGAGTGGGTTTAAGGTCCCAGCTATGTGGCTATTGACAAGCCTTCCAATCCAACGTTGTAAGAAGATAAGAAGGAGTTTGAGAAATAAAAACTCTTTTGATACCAATTCAATTTACCTAACTTTATTAAAAATAAAGGAACAACTCTATCTAAACCATTTTCCTCTCTCACACAAAATGTAACTAAAAATGTAGAGCAATCATTTGTGTGTATCTCAATCTCTCTGGCAATAATTTAGATAACGCCCTATTAAGCGCCATTAAAGTTTCAAATCATTCTAAGTGAAAATCTTAAAACTTCTCCCACTCATACCCATCACAAAAGTTTATTCTTAGATAGCATATCTCAATTTCTTATCCCTTTTGGATATACACATATAGTGAAAGCTATAAAAAATAAACTGCTCCATAGCACAATTTAAGCGCTGTAAAAATAATGTACGAGTATCTAACGAATGCATTCTGCGTGTACAGAGAGATAAGAAAGGATATGTCTTTACACACAGCTACAATACCCCCCTCTACATAGTTATAAGGATAGATAGAACACAGGCGGGTATGAAATCGCGGACATAAAACCGCCATTGTTGGAATCTTCAGTTCCTTCGGTACGCATTTCCGATAAAGGTGCTGCCTCCCTCACTCCATCGGTACTTTTTTCCTTTATCGCCCGACCAATGCTGTTTCTGCTGTTTCTTCTTGCGATGCCAAGCTACACAAGAGCTATACGAAATTCAATCTAAACTCATCATCATCATCATCATCATCGTCATCTTTGGTAGCTCCTCCTCCAGGATAGATAATATCTTCGGTTGCATGAGTAGAATCAGACACAGTACCACGCATGCTCTTCACTAATACCCAAAAGTACTTTTTAGTACTCGTCCGTATATGAGTGGCATTGTGGCGATGTACCAATGGCAACCGCATTAACGGGGGTTGACATCCTTAAGGATGAACCGTAGACATCGGCTCGCATGTCGTTTATCTACCATTTATCTGTGTGTCAGTACCAGGAGAAAACATTTCTGAGACTACAGATCAACGGAGGTTGTACCATCTCCAGCTTGGTGACCACTAATCCGCTCTAAAGGGTACCACCCTCACCATGATTCTCTGGCGGCCTCATTAAAAGGGATGATCTCCCATTAACTGGTCTACTAGCTGTTTGTGAGACTAGCTATGTAATTTCAGCTGCAGTTAAGGCTTGTATTAGTGTATCTTTTTATACTGTTAATGTAGTAGTGTATCGGTGTGTGGCGCAGTGGGTTATCCGTTTTGTGGTTTAGACCAAAACTGTCATCGTTCTCGGTATTGACGGTTATTTTGGGCAATGCACAACGGACACAATTTGCTGAAGTCCCTAACGAATAGTGAATAGTGTTTGCAAGGAATCTTCTTATTAAGCCTCAAAACAACAGGATTCGACGAAAAATCGGATTTCCCCGGGCGGGTTTTTATTACACGCCAACAATTGACGGCTTACTGACTGACGACAACCTACTAGGTCCATTGACCGTGTATTGAGAGTGAGTAAAAGGCTTGTTGCTTTCAAATGTCCGTTTGTAGCAATAGTTGTCGCTGTTGCTGCTACTATCCCTAGATATTGGCAGTGTGTGGTAATTTTTGGCTAAACCACACTACATCTGAGTGTTGCGATTGGATTCTCTATGTCGGAACAAAATAGACCACAACAAGTTGCGGAATTCCGAGAGTGACCGGTAAAAAGTGTGAACGTTGTTTCCGGGCGTGATTTTAAAATATGTTTATAAGAAAGTAAAAAAAAAAAAATTGTAAATTCAAACGGGGTCGTGGAATGGTATGAAAGGTGAGAATAGTGAGAATACTGAGAACAAAAGTAGCAGATACCGAAAAAGGTCATGCTGGTATAATTTTTAAATAGAAAAACAAATCAAAAACTGTGTTAGTGGTAAAGTTCTAAAGTTAAGGGATACCAAAGAACGTCGAAGCAAACTACACACAGAGGTCTTCTCTTACCTTTTATTAGCCTCTTGAAAGTGAATACCGCTTTAGAAAAAAGGTAGGTAATGACAGTTATGGATGCACAAACTTTGTGGGTGACAAATGGAATTCTTAATGAGAATTTAACCAATTGAAACATAGAACTTTCACAGTGCAGTTTTTTGACTTTGCAAAAATTTAAACATTACAAATAAGGACTAATCCAACTTATTTCTAGACCTCCCATCTATTTTCACTGTCTACGTAGTGGGTTTTGCTAAGTTTACGGACCTTCGATTCGGGCGCTCTTTTATAGATTCCAAAATGATATTGGAAATTTCCTCTTGACTTTTGTTACTCAATTATTTATTTTTTAAACCTTTGTCCTTTGCATTCGTCAAAATTAGTTCTGATTTGTTTATTTATTTTTACTTGTTTTGAAGTATATATTATTTATAGAGCTATTGAACTAAACGCAAGCCTCTATCTGGAAAACATAAGTATTGATAATAGCAGATCAACAAAACAGTGCGCGTTGTTATGTATAATTGAGTCTCAAGAGTCTGTTATGTATTTGTCCTACTTTAGAAACGGTAATTTTTTTTTTCATAAATCTATTCAGCTTAAAGTCAACTTAAAGTTGTTGCAGAGACGAGTGCTTTAATATTTGGATGCAGGCCTAGATTTTGTCACAAAATACTGCGGTGATTACGGACCCTATAAACTTTTCTAGGCTAACTTTAAGTGCGACTTTAATATAGCAAATTTTGTTTTAGGATTCACCACAAATCTGCAGTAGGTATTTTGGCATGATCGAGAATTTTAAAGAGATGTCAAGTGTTGGGCTTCAATGATGGGAGAGAGGTAATCCAGATATTTAACTTGAAGCCTTTGTCTTTCTTCTTTCTATCTGTATCAAATCGTTGGTCGTATTGAACAAAAGTTACATCTGCTTACTAATAAATCTTTGGAAGGCCTGTTGAACTTCTTAAAAAGTGTCACTTCAACTTTATTCCCCTTTTTTTCTAACTTTTTGAGAGAATTTTCTCAGTATTGGAAGACCCCTTTCATAGTTTTGATATACAAAAAAGGATCTACGGCTAACCTGCATTCACAGTTTAATCTCTCCGCAACCTTGGCAATTTGTATGACACGGGGCTACATTTCTGTTTGCATAATATAGGTAATGAAACAATCGTTAAAGTCAACTAATCTCTTGGATTTATTAGGTGGTGGTCCAAATTTCCAACCCTTGTATGTTCAGATCCCACAACATTAGCTAAGTTCGCCATCCGCTTGACTAGGCCAGTTAAGCGTTGTCCCCATTTTAGAATTCTTTTGTGTCCAGAATTGTGAACATTCAACATGGTTTAGTTCGTTTTGTTCTTCGAAGTCTCATTCCGAACAAACATCTCCATTTCAAGCGACACAACTTCATTAACTTAAATTCATGATTCATTCATCGACTTATCTCAGGTTTTATCGATTGCGCTCTCTTTCCAACACTACCATTAATCCCCATAATTTAAAGATGCCTACTTTTCTCTTATTTTCTCACTGCACCTTGATCTCCTTCATTTCAACTTCATCCTTATATTTACTAGGTCTCCTTCACCATTTCCCTTAATCTTAAGTTTTAATTTTTTAAATCATGGTTTTAAGTATTGTATCAAGATGAAGGAATAGCCTTTTCTGCTTCTTTTTTACTTTAGGTGACGCTGCAGTCCAGGGTGGACTGATGTACAAGTCAAGAAGCATCTCCAAACAGCTCGATTCTTCGCTAGCTGCCTCCAGTTTTGCACGCTAAGTTGGCTTAGGTCTCCTTTCACTTGATTGAGGCACCTGAGTGACGGTCTTCCTCTACTTTTCGGACCGGAGCGTTGGTAATGATCCAGCTATCTCAGTCATTAGACCTTCATTCTTCTGGCTAAGTCGATATCGCTTTACAGTCCGTACAGTTTGTCTTGGTACTCGTATCACCTCCTCCGCTCACCGTCTATGCAGATGGGCCCGATAATCACTTAAAGAATTTTCCTCTCCAAGCAGCCAAGAGCAGCCTTATCGATTTTTGCTAAAATTGTTAGTTAATTGTCTTCTTAGCCCAAAGAAGCAGCGGTTGGCAAGAGTTATTTTTCGTTTGATCGCAGCACTGGTGTCGTTGTCGGAATTTATATCGGAGCAGGGGTAGACAAAGTCCTTAACTACCGCAAAGCTATATCTGTCGAAGTTGACGTTCTGTCTGAGACGTCAGTGTTGCTTGACAGCATATACATTATCTTGCCCTCGTTGGCCGCTAAACCCATTTTCGCTACTTCCGTCTCAACACTCGCAAAAGCGCCCCTGGCATCACGCTTGTCATTATGTCAATATCGTCGGCGTATGCGAGTAATTGGACGGACTTTTGAAAGATTGTGACTCTTGTGTTTTGCACTATTCTTTCAAGTATGAAGTTAAAGAAACCGCGCGACAGCGCATCGCCTTTTCTAAATCCTTTTTTGACATCAAAGGTCCCGATGAGAACATTGCCGACCTTGGTCATCCTGCCAGACGGACGAGTTTGGCAGGGATCCAAAACAAGACATTGCTCTGTATAGCAATGATGCTGTCATAAGCGGCCGGGTCCACGCCCAATTATCAAGACTTCTGCCATCAATGTGAGATTGTCACGGTGGCTGTGGTTTAAACTTAAAACGCAGGCAGGGTGGCCCTGCTAGGGCTCAATACCCGCAGTGGAGTTGCTGAAAATGCTGCGAACTAAGACCCTAAGACCAGTAAAAGGTTCTAGGTAGGCCTCGACTCATACCAAGGGCGAGGCTGTGCCCTCAACACAGTTCCGCATTGGTATTATTTCAAGTAGCAAATAAGCGATAGCAGCGCGTATCCTTGCCCCCATGGATGTATGGGCATCCCGAGAACGTAAGTCTCCACGACAGGTCTTCACGTTAAACACCAGACACATCTGTCATACGCGGCCTTAAAATCGATAAATAGGTAGTGTGTATTGATGTGAAGCTCATGGGTTTTCTCTAAGATCTGCCGTAGTGTGAATACTTGGTGCTGGCCTGAAGTCGCACTTATATGGACCCACGTTGTTGACCAACAGCTTCAGGCCTTCACACAATACGGCAGATAAGATCTTTTATGAGATGTTATGACGACAGAAGCCTCTGTAGTTGGTGCAGTTCAGAGGGTCTCCTTTCTTGAGGGTCGGACAAACAATGCTGACGTTCCATTTATCGGGCATACCGGGCGCTTTGAAGAGCACGGCGGTAAGGCCATTTGCTCCAACGCCTTTGTTGGATTTAGAGTTATACAGTCTACAGAAATGATCTTTCCAAATCGTCAGCAACGAGTGCGACTCTACTTCGCTGGCTTCAGTTACCGTAAATTCTGATATTTTTCTTCGCACGAGCATGGTGAGGGAATGTAAAATCTCAGAAATTCTTTTTAGCTGCCAAAGAGATTAATCTACGAATGAATTAATGAATTTCGCTATTTCCAGTGTACCAAGCCCTCATTGTAAATGTTTGTTATCATAATTTTCGTCTCATCGTTTCATCACCATGTTTCTTAAATTAGGTGGAGCTGCGCTTTCGAAACGCTGATCTGAGTGCCGATGTTAAAACTTTATCGCACCCAGGTTTTCAGGCGAACATTCGAAATTTCTTTAAGAACTATTAATTTGTGACGATATTAAGGTGTTTTGTAAAACACTTTATGACGAGGTGGATTCTCCGTAAATTTTTAATCAAAAGATAGCTTTTTGTAAAAAAAAACAGTCTCTCCTGAACAGAGTCTTCTTTGAGCTCATTTTACTTATTACAATATTTTTTTCCTATATGTTGGTCAATTAAAAAACGCAAACGAACAACAAGTGATTGTTGGGCGATGATTTCACAATTGTGAAGTCCTTGTTTTGAAACAGGAAATAGCCATTGAAGGTTAAACTGGAGGAAAATATTGCTGATTTTAGTCTTCTTCGCAGTAGAGAGTAGAGCGCGTGTGTACCAAAGTATTAATATTAAGGAAAAGCGCTTTCTTCGTGACTGAATAAATTGTCTAAGTTACGGTTGAACAACTCCGAATACTATTTCCAAGTTCTAACACGAAATTCACCCTTTCTTATTATCTGCTCTCAACGGCTGCCATAGACAAAGTAATAACGCAGCCTGCTTAAAAATTTACAATCATGTATCACCTACAAACACTGGTAGGTTACGTAGTGTTTTATAGGCTACAATAACCACCTCAGCAATGCCTTCCATAAGCGAGTTATACAGCTTAGGAAATAATCAGGATATTTCAGGGTATCTATGTCTGAAAGTAGATTTGAGGGTCTACTGATCCCTGCGTCGGTCTTTAAGGAAGTTAATGGGTTGTTTAATTTTGGCGTCACATATGAGATTTATCACCCGTCTTTCTACAGCCGTAGAGCAGGGTATACATTGGATAAAAAATAGCAAACAAGAGATAATTGAGCCTCCACTGAATGAAGCTCTGGGGCATACTAGCATTTATACTCGTAGTATGATTAGACCTTAATGAGAATTTAACTGTTCAAAATAATTTGAATTTAACGTTTCGAGAGTCGTCTGTATAGCTCGTTCTTTTATATGCGGTCTTGAAATCGACAAGAAGCTGATATACCTACTCCCATCTAGACTTATTAAGTTGTGGAGTTACCTGAAATAATAACACTGATGAGGTCCAATTAGCAGCGAAACTAGTTTTTAATTCCGGTGATATTTGCTGATAGTTCGTACAATTACATTCCACATGGAGATACAAAAGAGCGTATTTGTCTTGCTGTTTTGTTTTGCCGGGGCGTTGCCAAAAAATTCATCCGAGGCTATGGGTTAATTTTAAATAGGCCGACGAGCTTCATACTTATGTGTAATCGTCGATATTCTGCATTCGTCATATTTTTAACTGAAATTTTGCAAGCGATAGTGGTGTACATTGAGCATACTGTAGGTACGACATTCTACGGTGTAAACAAATTCTCCCAAAACAAAATTTATCACCAGGAAATGATACCGCCGATACTATCACCATGTAATACCAACCCTGAACATTTACGATTTTTCGAATTACACGACACAATCGCATGCCATTGACTTATTTCAGAGTTTTGTTTTGAAGATGATTTTATTTGTAAAACAAATTTAACAAGTCTCTTAACAAAGACCGGAAGACCCATCTCCAAATAATTCGTAATTTACATTACGAGAAACATGGTTCGCGCAAAAGTATTTTTTTGCTCAAAATATTTACATTACCCGGCATTACAATATTTGTGCATTTGTTTATGGACGGGTATCTTTCTGTGTAGATACTACACTACTGTGTTATGGTGGAAAAGATTTTCATTGCGAACAATTAAATTTTTCATAATCTTTGGGTCAATTTCTTAAGGAAATATGTACGATGTACGAATATGTACATACATATAAAGTAGGTATATGCCGAAACGAAAGACGAATGGATAGAAACCCGGTGAACGATGCAGGTTGCTCAGCAAAGAATTACATGGCTAACGATATTGTGGTTACAACAAGACGACACTAGGTCACAGTTTACCCTTAGACAGTTCTACCACATCTGTAGCATCTACTTGTGTATGCACGGCGACCGCTGTGTATTTAATTGTACTGCGCGGCCCATGTCCGGTACCGGAAGGGGTCAATTTATGAGCAACTGTAGAATGTAAACAGCGATCGTATGAATGAAAAGTAACCGGATCTAGGGGGTGTCATGAAGACATTTTCGTTTTAAAATGCCATAAGCATGATGAATATTTGAAGGATGCTTGTTGAAGTGTTGATATAGTTCGAAATGATTTTTTAATACTTTTAGGCACCCTCCCATCAAATGATTATGGCTGGTGTGGCAGCATCTTGTAAGCAAAGTTGAGAATGCTTCATTCGCAGCCTTTAATGCTGTAATAAGACAACAAATATTACCTTTATCTACTATTGAAAGTTCCTCTAAGTTATATTCTAGAGACTGGAATTACGAACGTTTAGATAATAAGTTGCGTTGCATAGAATATATGAAACGCTATAAACTAAGGGCAAAGCTTCATTAAAGGGAGTTAGTATCATCATGAAGGGACGCTTTGATGGCCAGGTAGACATGGACCTAAGGCTTATACATCTTCCACATGTTTATATTGGTAGCTTAGTCTTTTATGAACTGACTGAACTCAAAAAGATTGACAAATTTGCGTAACTAAATAAACTGTGGTGTCAACGATCAGCATGAGAGATTTTCTATATTCGAAACTTTAAGATAATTGGAGTTAATCTCAAAACGGATATTTCAGATACCTCAACAACGCAGGAGACTTAGCGGTTGGCAGCTGTACTCGCAGCAAATCGCTAGAACATTTGTCATTAACTCATAACTAAGTGACATAAATGCTAGGAAGACATCGGAAATCTGCTGGTTTTCGTACTTTATACGTAAGAGTGGAGAAACAGTGAGCTTAATAGGGACGTGTTCAAGGATGTGGATGCTATTTTACTGAAGTAAATACAATGTGTTAATATAAATTAATCTGTTTATATGAGAAAAGCAACATAGTCGTCATAATTGATACTGAAAATATGGAAAGTATTGCTGCTAAACTGTGTAACTATGCAAATTCTACTCAGACAGAGGTTTCATCAATTCAATTAAAATAAAGTAAAGATAGTTATATCTAAACTTAAGAAAAGCTGCCGCAGTCTACGATATACCAAGTAAAAATATTTAAGGCGGCGAGAGAGTTGGTCGGGGGCAACTATGCCTTACTAACAAAACTTAATCATGATGCTTCCTAACCACAGGAAAGGAGACCTTCTTGAATGCGCCAAATACATATTTAGGCATCACACATAATTTTGTCTGTCGCATTATCCAAACAACTGAACAAAATTGTCACCGACCTTTAAGGATGTGTAGGTTGATCCGTTTCTAAAACCACCAGACTGCGCCGGAAAAAAAGTTTGTTTTCCGCGAAAGTCGAAAACAAACCTCTGATGTCAAAAGTGTGTCAAGATGGTGATATGTCCATGCTTCCCTCCTGCAGGATGCTTACCTGATCTTTGATCCCAATGACATTTGTCGACATGGTTAAACATGTGTGCAGAAGATTTCCCCATCTGTCAGAGCGTACCACTGGTTGACAACATATTCACATGATATTATTGCTAATATATGGCTAAGAGAAATAAAATTCAATCAATTGCACAAGTACGACCAAAAGTAGTCTCGGTTGACAACCCGATATAATATTCTTTTTCAGTGTTCAAATCTGCGTCGTTTCTGCCTACGTAAATAAGACCCAGAGCGCACACCACTTTTCCTTACGGTATCACGTGCAATTTAAAGGAAGTCGAATTTCCTGACAGCTGTACTCATATATCTTTGACTTATAACTCATCTTTTCTTACAATCCAACCTCATCTCCGACGCAAAGCAGTTCTATCATTTGAATGGGGTTCGAAAAAGCCTTACCTTCTTACTGCCAAGATAGTTCATATTTTTATCCTTCTTATTTTACTTATTTATTTATGAGCTATTTAAGACTGTGCTGAGCTATTTAGACTTTCACGACGCACACAAATGAATCTGATTATTATTGAAAGATTTAGTCACATAGGGTATGTTCTCGAAAAATAAATCAATTTTAGGGTATGAACTCCACTGGTTCCGATGAACTGTATAAAATCTTTTTTTGGTTGCCACCAAGCAAGAATCAAATTAGCATTAGGTTTTATTCAAAGAATATTTACCTTTAAGGAATCAAGGACGGAATGGAGGACGAATTTTCCAGATGATATCAAGGATGGTGCTTGCATCCAGCCCCAAGACCATGTGATCATTTTCAGTACTGACATTGTAATATGTACGTATTTTTGACATGAAAGGGTTTTCAAAATCATATGTCAAGGTTTTTTAACATAAGAGATAGGAAGCCAAATTGAGTCGACGGTGGCATTCATAACACCCTTATGTCGATGGGGATGGCTTTGAGAAGAGCAAAAACAGCAAAGCGACCAAATCATACATAAAATATGCTTGAATAAAAGGATGCCAGACAAATAGAATCTCAGCATTTGATGCTCAATCTTGCGGTGCGTTACTTGGGCATGGAATTTTTTGAAAAAAGTTGAAGAACGATCAACGACCCTATCTGTATTGATATTCAGTCTTCATCGAGGAAGTTTAAACCAAAAACTGTACATACATCCGATACAGCCGATGGAATCTAGTTTCGAAAGGTTTTGAATTAATCACCAAGCAAAATCACACCGGACTATACGCGTAGGACGAGACAAGACAACTTCGCCTGCTAAATTAGAACTAGAGTGGTGATTTGATAGGTAAACCGATCGAGACCTACGTACATTCTGGACTGTAGTGCCACACATGTAAGTAAGTAAATTAGAACTAGAGTGGTGATTTGATAGGTAAACCGATCGAGACCTACGTACATTCTGGACTGTAGTGCCACACATGTAAGTAAATAAAAGAACACGACTTATATTAAATATTTTGGCAATTGAACCAGGTTCTTTTCTGATATAGACACTATAATTTCTACTTGGAATAACAGCTCGTCCGTGTGTCTTTCTTTTGCTTGTTGATAGACTTTCTTGTACATTATCAGCTTCTTTCTTTAACACCTAAAAAACAGGGTCTTAATTGCTTAGTGGATATTTAAGCCATTGTATACAAGAATCTTAAATCTTCATTGAAACGGTTAAGTACACTTTACTCCAAATATAATCTTTTAATTATTTTCCAAGATAGAACCAGGGGTAATCATTACTAAACGGATTCCGCATATGTGCTCAACATAGGTAAATGTTATATGAAAAGTGAACTGCAATTGCGAATGGATTTTATATTGGATACATCACAAATTCTAGGAAACAGAAATCTGCCCGTTTTATCAATTGTAGAAAAAATTTCTTTGCGACTACTGAATTGTCCACAATTAGTTTTTAATTTGACTAAGGACTTTTTATTTTTTTATTTGTTCACTTATTTGAAATCAATGTGCCAAAGTTTGTTTACAATTCGCATCCGCTTCTTGTATCTATGAAGTCCGACGACATTCGTTTCTATCTAAAAATGTTCACTATTTCTTGGAATTGAAAAACGTTCCTCACTTCCATTCTCGGAAAATCGCATATTGTGCTCTTCAAGTCGCCGATGGATGGACGGCTTAACCAATGAATTCATTTGGATTAAGTAAGGCCTAGTGACTAGTGAATCATATTAACTGTGGACAACTGTCATTTTTGAATAAAAGGAAAAATTTTAATTGTTTAAAATGTGCTACTTACTTACCAAGTTGAGGTGATTACCTCCTACGCCACCTTCTGAAATTGTACGAACATTGAAAATTTGGTTTTGAATGAAAATTATTGCTCAGACTATTCTTCGCACTTTAGAGTGAATTTCTTTTTATTTATTATTGCGGCAGTTTCGGTCGATTATCTATTTTTTTTTTATGAGATAGTAGATAAATTACCGTTAAAACGTTGACTAACGCTTTTGTCAACAGAAATTGTTACAATTTTTTCGTCAGCATTGAGAAATCGATTAATTTTGAAATTGAACCAAAAATAAGTGATTTTTTGGAGTGGAATTCATAATTTGGATATAAATCATAAAATAAATAAGAATTTTGTGTTCAAAGTGCTGGGCAATATAAATGTGAATACATAGTTTGAAAGATGTGATAAGAAGGAGAAAATGTCTAGGTGATTTGAAAAAAAATGTACGGATTTGAAGTGTGAAAAGGAATTTGTCGTTGTTCCCTTTGATTTGATTTGATTATAAAATGTGGTCGAGATACTATTACGGTACTTTGAGTGATGTTTCTTTTAGTTTATCAAATACAAACAACAGTGCTACAACAGCTCTTTGCTGAAAATTATAATTAAAGGTCCTTACTCTACTTCAGAAGACGATGATTTGGCACCATGCAGTTTGAACATGCAGTTTGTGTTCTTATCAACAATTTTATTCTATTTAGCACGATTTTCTGTCTTGTAGTAATGTGACTCATTCGTTCAACATATCCTGGCCATTTAAGCAGATCAATTCGATAGTTTATATTACTCTGTTTATATAAAGGAGTACTCAATAAAAGAAACAGTCCATTGTACTCCTCGTGAATTCTTGAATCAATCATAAAGTGTCAGCACCTATCGCATCGGTTATAAGTACCTGCAGACTCACAGAGAGTCTGCTCTGCTGTGTCTTCATCATTCTCACATCAAGAGTAGCTGTAGGATGTAATGTCACATATGCCCCTGCACACTTATTTGCTCAACAAAAGCGTGGAGTATAGTCCGTCCTACTGACAAGGGAAAAGTCACTGATCTTAAACAGACGACCGAAGGTATCTGTAAGTGTGCTCACAAGAAACACAGCTACCAACAGATTCCCTAACCGAGGACGCTGACATTTTTCATGCAGGTCGGAGTAACTTTCCTTTGCGCCTTGCCTAATAAGCTTCCTGGGGATTTGAGCTTCTTTGAAATAAAACGTGACCTAAAGAATACCAGTTAAATACAACCTTTTGACTGGATTCAAAGAAGCCTTGCATTCTCAAACTACCTTGCGGGTGGGAATAGCGCTTAGCTTGGCTGTCGCTGTAGACGCTGATACTTCACCCTTTTAACCAATTCTTCACAATACTATATACTATATTGCTCTTAGGATTGAGTATATTTCCGCTTGAACGACAGACTTAAGTTTTGTTTTAACGGCGACTGAGATCCTAAATTGTCTGGTCCATATTCTTGACTTGTATAGGATCCATATGAAGTTCGGAATTCATTCCTCTCCCGATTTTGTCCAAAACAATTCTTGAGCACAGTGAAAATCGATTTCGTACATTCGCAATAAGGTTCTGATGCCATTGTATGTCTATGAATCGAGAGTAAAAACGTCGATGCACAAAGTCTTCAAACCTATGGCGCCTGTTGTGTCAAGGTATGATTCTTTTTAAATAAATAATCACTTTGAGACTGCAGTGAATGATTTAGTGAAAGTAATTACAATATATAAGCACGGAATCATTCTCTACCAAACAACTGAAGCGTAAGAAATAAATAATCTTATTACACCAGTGATTATACGAGTACAAAGAACCCTCCTTAACAATAGCCCAGGAAGCCGACAGTGCTACGGAAATTTTCCACCCGACATGTTAAATCCAAAGAAATTTATTTTCGAGGATAGCAGCCAAATAATAAGCCTCAATGGAGAAACGTATGATGATGTCTTAGGCAGTAGATAACTCAGATTCAGCTTCCTTTTTGGCTTTTCAATTTTAGTTTTGAGAAATTTGAATGAAAGTACTTTTCAACTAAGCTCATCGTCGATCACGTTAGATGTTAGAACTGTATATAGCCTTAAGCGGAGATTCGACCGCCGTGCATGGACTTTACTGATAAGATCCATATTTAGGTGTATAACATACATTTCAATTATATACGCACCGGGTCGAATATAACCCGAATATTTGTATCAATAAAACAATGTTAAGACGATAAGAGTTAGGATTTTTTAGTTGTTTGGTAAAGTTGGTTATTTAGAGTCCAAAATCAGAGCAATTGACAAGAGTTTATTGCATAATGTTTAATTTCATAATCGTGCCATTATTTGAGATAACAGTCCAGGAAAGTCGTTTGTCAACTGAAAGCTTTTTTAGTTTCCTATTTTGGGGCAGTGTCAAATCCATTATTGCTATGTGTCTTTAATATATGAATGCACTCTATTGTTTACTTATTTAGTAATAAACACATCTTTGAGTTTCAATTTTAATAGATGCAAACAGCGTTGATAAGTTATATCCCTTTAGTGTCTTCGGTATTTTTCTCTAGGTTTTGCATAATTTGTTGTTTTAACATGACTAATCGCCAGTGCTCTGCCACGTAATCGGAACTGTTGCGGTTATTTTCAACTTGAATAAAGTGATTTCAAAGTATCATCTCACTCACTATCAATCACTGTAGAAGCAGATAAAAAGTTCGCGATTAGATCTTTTTATCTATACGGCTCTTAACAAGACTAAATACCTGACATTTGATACCATGCAGCACCAAGATCTTTGACCTTTAAGTTACAACAAGGTGCAAACGAGTAAAGCTATCTATATGTATGTATATGTATTCATCGCATGTGTGCATCAAACCAGATCTTTTTTTTCAAAATCCCGAGCTGGCCGCTATTTTGTAAAGCTCGTTGCGATATGATGTCATTTGCGATGTTCCTCGTCGATCACTAATTGGATTGCCCTCAACATAACGTAGGGTTCCTGACTTAAAACTGGGTACTTCTTCTGGTTTTACTTTAGACTCGGCGATTTTCTCAAGCTTGAAAGCAGTTGTTCTGTTAACTTTATAATTATACTTATATAACTTTTGAGTACAAGCGCGCTTGAGTTGAAAGGGACATGGATTAACCCTTCGTCAGAAAGTTTATCCTGTTTAATTTCACCAGTCGAACTGATGAACAGATTCTTTGATTTGTAGGTTCCAATTTCGGTGGAGCAGTCTTCAGTGTCATCTTGATCAGGTGGATACAGATTTGACATGATTTCGTATGGTTTCTTTCTATACACATGAACTGTTACATGCAGTATTGCAATCTTTGAAAAGATTGGCCAAAAATTTTTGATTTCCAATTTGGGTTTTCGACGAAAATTTAATTTTTTACTTTATAGTGTGCTGCAGGTGCTGTTATCTTCGATTATACTCAACCGTTCTCTGTCTCGGTTTAGATAATCGCTTGTTTTTTAAACGTTCATTTTTGCAGTTTCTATTCTTCTGAAATGAGTGATCTATGTCGATTAATTGTCTTTACCGTCGATGTTGAGGGAGTGCAGCTTTAAGCATAAGTTCTTTGACCGCATCCGGTGGTCTGTTTGCTTTGTTTGAATTATAGAACGAGAGTTTTTAGTGTGTACGCTTAACGGTAACAGGAGTTACTTTATTAATTTCTTCGCGTTTTCACCATGATGTAGATAAAGCCAGATAGAGTTGTCGGAGTCTTCGATTTAGTACTTCTTAAGCTACAGCCCGAATCAACGGAGGGGTTGTGTGGTTTGGAAATTCATCCTTTTATAACTTTTGCCAACCGAAAAGTCCACAGCGGTTAAAAGTATCACATGAAGTACAGATGTAGGTATATAAACTTTTAATCTGAGAAGTTTTGACTTTTAAACCTTTCTGTAAGGATAAGAATAGTTCTTTTAATTTAGTTGTACAGAACATAGCTCTATTATTAGACCAAAGCAAATAATTTCAATATTTTGCCTTTAGATGTCGATTTCTTTGAATTCTTACAAAAATAGTGAGTTTTATGACCCTTGTCTATTCAAAGCACAATATGTCAAAGGGGTAAAAAGAATTTCGACCAGAGAAGCAAACTCTTTTTAATTGATTTTAAAATAATAGCCTTTATTCTTCGAGGTATGCTCTCTATATATGACTGAATGGTGTCTTGGAGGAGTGTGTTACAATTCCACTCAAATATGATCTTTTCTATGAGCTTCCTTTTGGTGGTAATAGCACTTGTAATCACGGCCCGCCTTAGGAGCTCCCAGACGCTCTCTTTTGGGTTCATGTCGGGAGAATTGCCTGATATTTGACTATATGACATGGAGCTCCATCATGGATAAAAATTATTATACATAAAATATGCCAGTTGGCGTATCAGTCTGGTTTCCTGAATCTTCTTGTACTGATCTTGCCTTATCGTGTTTTCTAGGACGTTAAGTCCTTCAGTGCGCGTACTAGAAATTGTAGACCAAACCATTATTAATGGTGGATGTTTAAGCGATGAAACAATACAAACAATCCAGTTTGGTCTTCTCGGCTGGGCTTTATCCCACAAAATTTTACTTTTCCATTACCACCTGGAAAACCAATTCGTCTGAGGAGTAAAGCTAAAAAATAGGACTTAGAAGTATTTGTTCGCGTTCTATGGATACTTTTTTTTTAATGGTAATCAGATATTATCTAGAACATGCAAGGAGTTAACTTTGGCTTGCGGGCCGGCCATCTTGCAACTAACTTCATTTCCTTTGATTTGCGCCACAGCGTTTTCTGCTAAATTGATATTGATTTGCACAGCAAGTTCTAATTTTGGACGCAAATACATATCTGTTATTTTACGCTCAGCTCGTGGAGATGTCTAGCGAGGCCGTTACTACGTCTTCTTGGATCCACTATTATTCTCGAGTCCATTTTCTTCTTTAAGTTATTGAACTTGAACTCCAAGAAACTCCATCTAGCTTAGCTATTTGTTATTGAGTCGGACAGGAAGACTTTAGGAGACCTCACATTTCATCCATTTTTTCGACGAAAGGTTCGACTTCTTGCCCATTTTTTAAATGCGCAAGTAATTAATTTACATCAATATGCCAAACAAAGACATAGTATAAGTATACTTACTGCTCTATTTAATATTTTGTCGGCATTAAATGCTTTTAAATTTCTGTCGTGTAAATAGGTTTCAGCTTATATTCTGTGACTTCAATTTCTAAATTTTCTTGGGTTAGTGCCATTCTTGACAAAGTCCGTTCTTTTGCATTCCAAGGGCTATTTTACTCAATTGCCTTTCTAACCGAAGCCGACAGCCATATGCAAGAGTTATTCTTTTAGATTTGATGAATATTATTTGAGAGACAATGTTTTCGCCGATTTTTTCAATCATTTGTGGACATATGTCCTCAATAACACAAATAATGTTAGCTTTCAATTCCTAAACGTAGAACGCAATCAAGAAGCGTCAACTAAAATGATTTGTATTTAATTTATATGTCCATTACGCGAAATGTTTCCTCCAATAATTTGGTTTTTCATTAGCTGTATGGCACGTAACTCCATCCTGTTGGAAGCACATCTTTTTCATATTCAATCGGGGAACGAATGTCATTAATCATGGCTCTTTAGCGAATATCCTTAACTGTCACAAAGTGGCGATGGCGATGGCGCGATAGTTAGCTCATTGGACTATCACGCAGACAGTCTGGATTCGATTCCTGGCTGGATCACCAACAATTTTTAAATCGCCATCACCCTTTCGGCGGGCAATGGCTCGGACTCGGCGATAAACCGTAGGCCCGGCTCAGATGTGACAAAAATGAAAACATGAGCAACACAAATGAGTGTCAAGAAGCTAGGCCATGGCCCAGCTTCAAAAAGTGATTAGCCTCATTTTCAAAAAGATATGATCCGATGACTTTTCGAGTCGAGATGGACGACGTTTCGATAATCTCATGTGAATTATCTTTCCTCCATGCGACAATTTTGCTTATTGACATACCCATTGAGCCAAAAATGAGCCTCATTCGCCGAAGACATTTACGTAAAACACTTTGCAATCCTAAAATTAGTTTGCACATTTAAGCGTCTTAAGTCAGTAGGTATTGAGCTAAAAAATACATTTTAGTAGAATAATTTTGAAATATTGTGCCACTGATGTGTATGTGCGAGCTTCGCTGAATTTACTCCCGGAACAATGACAAAAAAAAATCTGAAATCCATGCTTTCCTTCAAAATCTGTCGTATAGTGAAAATTTTCGTTCTTGAGAAGAGGGCAAATATTTAGCTGAGACTCGGGTTATTCATTTTGCATTATTTCGAAAATTAAAATGAGATTTGTCGGTATATGCTTCGTCGGTATACCAAGTCATCTGCAGTAACTTTAAGCATTTGCAGCGCCTTTTTTATGTAACCCAAAGTACGACGAAACTGCTATCATGCTCCTCTTCCTTTACCTATGAGAAATAATGACCTTGCCGCAAGTGCAGCCGATCAAAGTGATCATGAGTATCCCCAGTACTTCTATGCAAAAACGCTTTTTATCCTTCTTCTTTTGCGGCATTCACTTGCCGTCATTTTTCATCGAACTAAAGGTTTCGTTGTCGGGCCGAAGAGAATCCCAGTGCTGCTCATGGGCGGCATCTCTAATGGTTCTTTGGTACCGTTGTCATTGGTTTTCATAAGATTATGCAAAATTATCTATTTCAATTGAAGTTCCTTTCTTCCGAAAATACCAGAAATCTGTGAGCGTTTGCAGGTCGATGTTCAAACCATACAAGTTTCACTATGATGAAGAAGTGACTTGCATTTATCTCAGTTTATTAAATTTTGTTCACTGATCGAGAAAATTAAGACGCGAAAAATGTGTACTGGTCTGAATTCGTTACTATTGTGTAGTTTTTATAATTACCCACATCTTAAAAATGTGATCATTTCGAATGTTTAAGTTTGAGCACTTAGGTGCTTATCCAAAACGTTGCGCGCCCATCACGACGCCAGTAAGCAGTTTGCAGTTTATTTTCGAACGAGGAATGAGATCTTTCATTGCCATCCTCATAAAAGACATAAATGCCGCATCCCTAATCGGTTTTAAAATCATCTGTGGAGGCTCGACTACATTCCTTTCCTAGCTTAGATTGTGTGCCAAAGCATTCCTGGGCATGTCCGGAATCGTACCGGCAATCGGTGGTCTTATCAACGCGTATTTCTTCTTATCGAGTGCGTCTTCAATTTTGCTCAACAGATTTCCGAGCTCGGTCCAGAACGACGTTCCGCTTTGGGTGACGTATTGTATCTAGGACAGAAAATGCATTTACAAAGCAATTTCATGCACACAGCGCAAAACATGGAGAAGGATGATCATGCAGCCGGGTCATGGGACCTATGCACTTATAGCGATGGCTTTAAGTTGTCTCAGTAATTGTATTCAATTGATACAACAAACCAACACATCTCTATTGTAGGTATAGGTATACAAAAATATGTACATGCATTTGTCATTTTATCTCATTCACACTGTTGGCACGTTTATTTAATTAAACATTTCTAAATCCATCGTAATCGTAATCACCATTAATTAAACGGATTACATCAAATCAACAATAACATAACACAAATCTTTGTACTTAGCACACGCGCCTCCCCAAAGTATCTATCCTTCGAAATGTCATCTCTGCTTTTATCTAAAGTTATTAATCTTCTTGCAATTGGCGTACGCCGAAAGCCTATCTTGGCAAGGACTTCCTTTCAAACTCCTGTCGGTGTTATGCCTGTTTTGTTCAGTTTGCGTTCCTATGGGGCATGTCAATGTATCAGTAATAAACCGGGCGTGTGCTACAAGTCCATTATGTACCCAACGGAATTATTTGTTACTTGGGCGGATCACAATCAAAATCACCCATTCCGAGCTTGACTCGTCTTACAGGATGCTCTACACACGCATCATTTACATAAAAGAAAAGCGATTTGGAAAAGATGAAGAAAAAAAGAAGAAAAAAATAAAATGAAATAAAGGACAAAGATGTAAACGACTCGAGCAAGCTGAACCGAATTTCATTCAATTTTGCATTTGAACAGAAATTTTTTCCACTTAGGGTTGAAGCCAGAGATGTGGTTGTTTATTCAGCGGTGGCTAGGAGGTAGTAGGATATATTGTCGAGAATATCAATTTCAAGCAGATATGTGATTAGGTTGTGTGGGTAACTGTGTATCTGTGTAAATTTGTTAGTATCAGTATCTAGGATCTAATGCTTATTTAACCCTTCGGAGAACGTGCAGGAGTGGGTTGGTTGGGTTGCATAAATCAAATCGCACTACTTCCGGTGACAACCCGAATTTGAATGAATATTCATACGAAGGGGATGTATCTCTCCGCCACAGATACGCTTGGAATCTCCATTACACACAATATAGTAGACTCTCATATACTGTAGATAGTGGGTTATCATTAAGAATACCTCTACCGGCCGGTGGTTGGTTGTGTTCGGTGGTTGTTGGTTACTGGTGGCAAACCCAGTACGAATATACAGTAGAAGGAGATCTCATAAATTCATTTAATTACTCTCGCACTCAATTATATTGTTTTAGATTGCAATTAGCCACTATAGCACATAGTAGATACGAAATAGAGTACAATTAGAACGTTATATTGCAGAGCAAAATTGAAAACAGAAAATTGAAAATTAAAATACTGCACAGAAAAGCTGCACTGCGTCTATGTTTCGGTTTGGCTTGGGGGTGAAATGAGGTGAATCTTTTTCGTAGTTTAATCAGAGTTGTAAAGAGCTATCCCTTTTAATGAATTTTCATAATAACTTTGTAGACTTAAGTGGACGAGTGGTAACAATTCTACGACATCAGTTACGATGTACGAGAACTCTTGTTCCTACCAGACGGCACTGGATTTGAAGAGAATCTCGCCGAGCATAGCACAAGTGAAGACAGAAGATTGTCTTGGTTTGGGACAATGTTCACCCGACTGGACATCATATCGATTCCATCAGTCAACATTTGAACAATTAAAGCAAAGTGTGGAAAAGGCAAAAGCTGCTCTTCAAGATAGGAGCAGTTTTTTTGGAACTTCCAGCGCATTCAGGTACTTCTACTTCATTACAGCGGTCAAACAGATCATAAAAGTATCTCATATACGTTTTTTGTTTATTTGTAGTGACATCTATTCAACCCAACGACTGACAGATTCGCTGGAATCATCCGTTACAGCGAATGTGAACAGTAGTAGTGCAAATTGTATAGGATCTACGGTTCATAACCCGGTTAGTTCAACAAGTTTAGCGGTAAATGGAAATTGTATAACAACAGTGTCAGCCACAACGGGTCAACGATATCGTCTTGATTCAGTAACACAACCAGCTGGATGTTCGCCATCGTCTAATTCGATAACATCAGTTCCGTCTTCGTCCACGTTGGCAGCAGTTGCTGTACTGGAAGCCTCATCGGAGACAAAGTCAAGAACAGGTACGAGATACTTATAGTACATCAATGTTTGTTTGTGTAATGTTTATTCGCTTAAATATCTTTTGGCAAGGACATATTTTAAATCGGAACTTCTCTATGTGTGCTGGATTTTTAGTGTATATAACCAACCTCCATCTATGTATGCTTTTTTCCCTTTTTCACTAGAGGCAATTTAGAACGCTTGGTAATTACTATTACGTATCTTCGTAGGCTGACGATAGCGTATCTTTACTATGATGAAGTCATGACCAGTGATCTCTACGAAAAGTGTATATTTGCCGATATTTTACGTCTTGTTTTGATAGTCTTGTACAGTCAATGGTTTTCTAATACATATTTCTCAAATCTTACTTTGTGACCTATAATGAAGCTTTGCTTCGACGTCAAAGGAATAACTGGTTTCCTGTAATCCTGAACATCAGGATGAATCTATAAACGTGCCAAAGCCTAGGATGTCATTGAATCGAGCATCTTTTAAATTGAGAAATTTCTGAACTCCGATCAATGTAAAGCTGTCGCTTTTTGTTTGTTTAAATGACATTGGACGTCGCAAATGATTAATGGAAGGCGAAGTTGAAGTCGTCTATTGCCTTTAAGGTATCATCTCTCGTATTCATTGAGGACACGTGTAGCTCGGCCAGACAAGAAACGGCGTAGATGAATCGCTTGTTTTGTGGATAACAGCAATTCTGTAAAAAAAAATAAAATTGATCGCGGATGTTGATTGTGGCCTGTATGTGATGGTAGGATTAAATTTACGTTGCCCATAAGGCGACGATATGTCTTCAATGCTATGATGCATGTTCGTCAATTGACTGCTCCGTGGGCTCTATAGTTCTGCAGTTTATGCACAGGCATAAGTGGATGATGTAGCTGTACTGTCTGTTGGATCGTGTCCCCGCTCCAAAGTGCATCCAGCACAAGACGTGACCGAAGATTGGTGAGCACTTACACACTACCTCCTTATAAGAAAGAGAAAGCTGTCTGATGTGACTCATCTAGTGTTTAAAGGTATCGCCATCAAATTCTCCAGAAGGAAAACCTTGGATTGCTAATTTCTTTGAACTAAAAATGTTACAGTGAAAGCCTCTAAGGTGCTGTCGGCAAGACATGGGACCGGTTATCGAGAAGAAGCTTGTGTATCTGCACGGCTATCATAATGTTTATTATATACTATAATAGTAATAGTGTCTCAAGAAAATTCGTCCTTGCCAGACTCCAAAGAACTGTCTGTCTCGGCTGCATGATCTGAACCAGTAAAGGAATGTACTCGGGTCTCCACAATTCAAACCCTATTTCTGGAGGACGATGATGTTAGATTTCATTCCCCGATAGGAACATTTGTGTTTATGTGTTGATGGCAACGAACTATATTGTAATAGTGGTTGGAAGGCTAAACTCACTGAGTCTTGTCTGAGACAAACTTCACAATAAAATAACGACAATTGAAACTTCTAATGAAGTTTCCAGGTAAGGCTCAGAGGAGAGTTTCTTAGGACCCATACCTACGTTAGATCTTCCTGGGGCACGGTTTATATTTGAATTTAGATTTTATATGCCCATAATGGAATGACTTTCAAAGTTGCCGACAGACCAAACGAACGCTAACCGATGCCACTACAAAGTCTGCGACTTTCCTGCTGTCCCACAGAAGGAATGACTGCAGGCTTACTGGCGTCTTGGCTGTGCATTACACTTTTTCTAAGCACTTATACGCGCTGAGTATAAATGATACAACATCCTTCGACACTGTCTGAGAACGTCCGGCTACCATTCATATCAGGCTGGTACTCAGCATTGACGTGCTGAACTGAACTAAACAGTAGCTTCAAGGGTCATATTTTAACCACGATTCGAATAAAGCTGTGATATGCATATCTTATATATGGAACAGCTTTTGTCTAAAAATTTGTCCCTGTAGTTGACGTTGATACCTTACACCGAAAAAGTATTGCAGGACCTTCAAATTGACTTCCTGAAGAGCTTGTAGCTGATCCATGTCTTAACCGAAGACTGCCAAGTAAGACAGTTCGACAACTAGACTCTCGTATGTTGCCATCTTGAATACTTTCCCAAAAATTTGCTTTGGTTATCCAGAATTGGCAGTACTTCGGTCAGTTTAGTGTATGTAGATTTTCATACAATCACTATTGCATTTTCACTTTCAAAATACAAAGCTACAATAGTTCTTTCTCGAAACACTGCTTTCCATTTAGAAAGAGAAATAACATAACATAATTTGAATCTTGAGAACGCTTACTTGTAAATTCTTTTATGGTCCGATGGCGTAAAGGTATATCTCCGGTAGGCTATCCACGTTATCAGTGATTCTTTGTGAAGCGTTGGTGCGTGGTATGGTAGGTGTAATGCGCTGGGTGTCAATTGAGATTTGAGACGAGTTAGGAATAATTAAATGTGTTAACATTGGTCAATAGATCTTTCTTGCATCGGCGAACAGATCCGCACAAAATGTTGAACGAAACACTAATACTTAGCCGACACTTTTTTTGCAATTTTTAGAAAGGGCTGAGCTTTTGTTGTGCTGTTTGATTTTAAAAGTGTTGGTCTTTTAAACTATCGACTTTTTGTCGAGTCCAGCAGTTTTAATAGCGAAGTCTTAGCAAATATAAGCTTCTGCCATTGAAATCTTTTATGCAGAGTTTTTATGAGCTTTCTCTGTATTCGAAGGGCCTAGTTGGTCTAGGTGTTTTATCCAGAATTTATCAGTGACCATCAGGTTTCGATTACCGAATTTCAGATATTCGGAGCTATACTACTTCACTAGCCACACTAGATTTCATACTTTAATCAAGGAGTTTTATATTTAGGAAATTAGAATGCTTAGTCATAATAAGTCAAACTATCGGCAGTGCACATGCACAAAACGAAAAGGGGACCCTTTGCCAAATGCTAGCTTATTATTTAATGAATTTAACACAACAAATTAAGACCTTACGTCACAATTTGTAGCTGCTTTCACCTCAAGAGTATTTGTCATTTGAACTGACATGGTAAATACAGAAATTTCGTCATGCTCGTGCCCTTTTCCATTAAATTGTTTTAAATCTATACACTCATGATACATGTGTGGATATCAAATTGAATCCAGGACATAAGCGGTAAGAGCCTCCTTGTAAAGAAGCTCTCATATATCATGCAAATGAATTCATAAATATCCATTTTTCCTCCGCAAAAAATCCATTTAATAGTCTTCCCCCTTGGAGGTGCTTGTTGCATTTCTACTTCTTTTTTCCCTTTACTTTGAACAATCCCCTCTGAATGAGCAAGGAAGACCTTGGACTATGTATAAGCCACCATGGACGAAATTTATAATCACCATTGAGGACGACGAGGCGGTCATTTTAACTGGACTTTCGTGCAAATCTCTATGTAAATTGTTCAATTTTATGCAAAGGAAAAATAAAAAAAAAATCTATTTAGTGTTGTACTTTTGACCATGTCGTTGGGGATAGGAAAAATAGGATCCTTCAAACGGGATGACTGAGGTTCGAGAAAAATAGATTTTTGTCCTTTTTTTTTTTACTCGTTTTACAAGTCGTCGGGGGTTTTATGGTAGGTGGTAGCTGGCCAAAAATTCCCGTCAGCCGGATGGAAAGATTTGTTTTTCCGCCACGAAACGATTTCAATTTTTTTTTTTGAAAAACTAAAACCGTCGAGAGCCTGTAATGGGGTGACAGGTTTTTCTATTGCAACACAAATGAAATGACAGGTGCTTTACATTCACGAGATATTTTTTTTTCCTGTGAATGTGAGTTAGAAATGAGTCCTAGATGGGGGAGACTTTTTGTAGGATCTATGGATTGAGAGAAACAATTTATTATATTGGAGTTTAGATTGAAAAATGTAAGTTTTGTGAAATGAAAGTTGGAAACGAGGAAGGATAAATTCTACGGAGTAAACACTTTTAAATAGCACAAATAGTGGAGATTTCCTAAAATGTTTTCATTGCACCTTCATGTGTACCTACATTAAATTTTGTGTTAAAAAATTAAATTAACGGCACCAAAACATGGGAAATATTCAAGATGAATTCGCATACACACTTAAGTGGTGGTCGTGAATCTGTCGACGATGACAGCCGTTCTGGCGGACATCAACAATTGGAACATGCTGATGAAATAAATACGTCTTCGGCGCAGTTCTGGGTAAAAAAAAAACTTCCATAACATCTTTAAATAATGGTCCCCATTGACAGTTACTGTTACACCGTTTTTTTCAAGGAAGTAAAGCCCCACAATGAACCCTGATGAAACTGCGCACCACGCAGTGACTCGTTCTGGGTGCAGTTCTTCCCATGGTGTATTTCTGAATTAGATTCACTCCATATACGGCAATTTTGCTTGTTTGCATTGCCGTTTAGATCAAAATGGGCCTCATCAGACATAAACAATCAATTTATCAAGCTGTTTTCTTCTTCGGCCATTTCAACCATTTTTTGGCAAAATTCCAGGCGAATAGGCAAATCCAAAGGCTTGTAATTAGGATTTTGTACGGAAACAAGTTTAAGCCATCATGAATTGGTGTCTTGAACCCGAACATAGGGATCTCGATGGTATGGTCTTCGTGGGATGCTTCCAGATTCGACAAACATGCCTCATTCGGGGAAGTGCTCCCAAACTCCCACATAAAATCCCTTTGGACAGAAATGAAGGACTACAATGATATCGCTGCACTATCCAAATCCTCTTTTCGGTACCCCAAGCATTCATTTTAATAAATCTAAATAGTAACTTGCCAAATAGAAATAAGCAGAAAAAAAGTTATTACGTTTTCTTTTTGTTACACGATTCGTGCGCCACCCTGTACTTCCTTGTCAAATATTGCGATGCGAATGTAAAAGCTTGACAAGCGATTATCGGGTTCTTAAAACCTGCTGCATTTTTCAGGCACAAAATACTGCGCAATTCAACTCTCCTAAGTGACACAAAGTCATCGCAATATCCTTGGCAGTTATGTTAGAGCTTAAGTATCAATGTTATTTGTTCACACTTTGGTACGTAAATGTCAGGAGGTAGGTTGGCGTGCTCGGAAAAATGTCATTAATTAGCATTGATACGTCTGATTAATAACTCGCTTTCTTCAGCCTTTTTAATTTTTATCCAAAAGACTGCCACGTTATTGCTATTGAAAACGGTAGTATTGTTGAAGGGAAGAGAAGTCGTTCTGGTACCGTCAATATCCTGCTTAAAAAGAAAATCTTGCACGACATTTGAGGCAGCTGAATTGCTTTATTGTACACCAACTTTAACTTCGAACTCTTGATTTATTTCCGATGTGGATTTAATTTTCGTTTTAACGTCGTTGTGCATGATTCGCATCATTCTGCTGTATATAAGTTTGGATACGCTTTGGGATCTTATCACCATTCTTATTAGATCCGATAAATATTTTGGTCTTCCACCTATAAACCCTCTTGAACTGCCAAGGAGTTTAGTAATTTTGCGTTGTCAATTATCTGGAACTCTCTCGTATAAGCAACATTAGCTGCAATGATCGGTAGTTGTTGCAACTCCTCGTGCTGCCCTGGGAACAACAAAGATTCTACTTTATATAATTTTATTGGCCAAATATTCAAGCCATTTGAATCTAAGATTTCCGGTCGTCGCTTATACTTCACAATATATTCGACCTGGCTCGAATGCACGCTACTATCCGTTAAATCTATAGTTTCCCTTTCGTGCCCCAAGCCGACTTTTCGGTCCCGCTTCGAAATTCTTCTTTAAATAACGCATTAAAGACCTCTTTTTCATTTATTGCTAGTGTTTGGAGGTTTCCCTACCCGGATCTGGATCAGTCCTTAATTATTAAACTAGACGAATGCCTCTGTGGGAATGAAGCCGCTAAAGCGCAATTTCTTGTGGTTAAGAAAATTTGGGTAATAAGACCCATGGTGATCCTGCTGTTTGCTCAAGCAATGTACCTTTGAGTCAGCTTAATAACAAAATTGTCAACTCTTTTTAGGATCGCTCTAAGGCGAGCCGTTTCAAACACCCGAATCTCTCTTGCTTGCTTTCACGTTAAACCACTCGAGACATGAATGGCACTTACGTCGTTGAAACCGAAAATCTTTCCGTTCTCGATATGTGTGTCAATGACAACCTACTTTGGAATGACCACATATTTGAAGTCGTCAAAAATGCTGCGAAATGTCTAGGTTTCCTCAAACGATGTAAGAATTGTTTCACCCCTCCTGATCTGGCTTCAATATATAAGGCTTTCCTCCGCCCAAAATATGGAGTACAATCATCACATCTGGTCAGGTGCTCCTAAGACTTCTTCGTACCTACTAGATGGGATTCAAAACAGTGCGTTAAAATTTCTATGTGATGCTAATATTATACAGTCGATTGACTACCTTGACCACCGATGTAATGTCGTGTGCCTCACCTTATTCTATCGCTATTTTCACCACCAGCGCTCCACAAAAATTTGGTCCATTGGATATTGGATACTAGTTTGGACGCGGAATATGAGATGTCATATTCCGCCTTGAAACCGAATTGGTTACCCGGAACTATATTTTTGCCCAGAACCCACTTAGCTAGAACTCTACTGATCTCCTGTGAAATACTCCGGATTGCCCTTACAACGTTCACAAAGGATGCCGACGCTAGTACGGCATTTTATTATAGGCTGCAGTCTTAACTTGCTTGCCAAAAGTAAGGCAGTCCGTTGTTTTATTGTCGCTCAACAAAATTCTGTTCGCAGTTTTTACCCGGCGTCTTATTGTTCTTAATATAACAGTTCGTGCCTTACCTAACAAAAGTACCTACCGTTCTTTGATATCCTGATGTTGAGGTCACCAAGTATGAGCTTATGCCATAATTGAGGTATGTTAACAGATTAAGGCAATGCTGGGGGGTTAAGACCCCATCAACCCTAGTGAAGAAGATCCACAGAACGCCAGATTATTTTAACTAAGGGAAGGACTCACGTGTAAATACAATGTCATCTACAACGGACTTCTGAAATGTCAATCAAATATTCGTTATTTAGGCTCGACAGACGATATTTAGTCTCTTAATGGATGTTTTCCATAAGCCCAAAACTAAGGCGGAAATGAGATCAAGTCCACGGTCTTAATTAATCTGGCCTTCCAGAGTGGAAGTGGAAGTGTTATTGCATCGGAGCACTTAGAAATGAAAGCAAATTGCCGAAAACTAACAACATCGGTAGACACCTATTCAAGCCAGGCTTTAAACCGTACGGATAAGGTTATTCAGGATAGGCAGACTGAAGTCTGCTGAAGTCTCATTCGTCTGGTATGCTTTCATCCGACTGGTGTATTCCATTTACAAAGTCATTTCCCCCGGCCTTGAATAACTACAATATATGACAGCCGAATGGTTATCGTCGTCGCCGTCTATTTTTCCATATCCTCATGTTTAACATAAATTTCCTTTTTAGTTTTTGCAGGCTTTTGTTTGTACTCGTACTTTGTCTGAACTTTGAATGTCTGCCCGACTAAAACATCTTTCAATTTGTTCAATGAAGGGTTTTGAACTCATGTTTTTTCTTAAAAGCTTATGCCAGGGCACTTCTTGGACATAGGATGTAAGCTATATCAAGTGATATTGTTGACTCTGTCACTGTCATCGTCTATCCCTGGAGCCAGGGATCCAACAAATCTGAGAAATTTTTTCTCTGTTCCTTAATATCACGTTGAATACTGACTCGCGCTTGTAATTTTAGCCCTTACATATTACTCTTTGTACATGGCGGTTAAAGGGGCAATCCGAAGGAGGTTAAGGCTAAGTCTCCGACTCTTCTTGCAGGCTTAAACCTGCTATCCATAAAAGATCTCTTGATTACAATATTAAAATGTTAAGGTCTTACGTAGTATTGTGATGGTTCTTCATTCGCAAGGGTAAGATAGCGTCTTAAGTCGATTTCCCACAAAGCAGCATTGATTGTCATACAATTGACAAGCTCCAATGCCTGTGGGCATTTTAGACGTGATCCAATATTTCTTTTCATGCCACGTTAGTCCTTCTAATCTGCAGTAGTTACGGTTTCTCGAATCACTTTTGCGTCTATTTAGAGCAATGACAAAATTCTTCATATCAATACTTACTTAATTAGATTGCACTATACTCATGTATGGACCACGGCCTTAGCTAACATGATTCTTCAGCTGGAGCAGTTTTTTATCAGCTAACTCCAGTTGTGTATATAAAGTAAAATGAGATCCCCTTATACCTACTAGTTCTTCACCTTCTTGTCCCTGTGGAAACGCTGCAGCCCTTCCTAATATGTCAATGTCGTCTGCGTATGCGAGTAATTGAACAGACTTTTGAAAGATGGTACATCCGCACTTGAGTTGTGAGTTAAGCATAATTCCCTTAAGAACGATGACAATCTGACAACCATACGCTGAACTCTGTACCTTGTTTAAAAAGTGGTACTTTTCTGACATTAGATGCTCAAGTTTGTCATTATCGACCAAGACAAAGAAGCAAGCATTGCCAAGCTCGCATATTGTGTATTTATTTGAACGAGCTAGGCAGGTATACCAAAACTAGACATCACTCTATATGGCCCGTTTTCAACTAGAGTTTTTTTTTTCCAAAATCTACGATTATGTGGAAATGTATTATGTGGTTGACCTTCCTGGCCTAAAACCGCACTGATAGGGACTGATCAGGCCGTTGAGGAGCGTTCTTAAGCATCCAGCTAATACGGCAGACAGGATCCACTTGCTAAGAATCCGATGCTTCCTTAACATATTTCTAAAACTGTATGAATACTTCGATATGTTGATTGGTCCAACAGTAAGAGCTTCCTACTCTGTTTTTTTGTAAGATCTGCTACGCGGCAACTTCTAGGACCATGACTTTTAAATGTGTAGTTCCAAATATTCAAATGAAAAATACTTAAAGTTGAAAGTTTGGGTTTCTAAATACAGGTACTTGATTAACATACACCTGTGTACAATTTAAATGACGAAAGGCGAAAACATTCAGAGCCTTCCGTCTAGGGGGGCCTACAAGTATCAAAAAATTGCTCTTTTCCGGTCGTTTTGTATACAAAATTGCATGGCATGAAAAGAATATTCGTTCTTTTGATAAATATTCTCCAAGGTATGTATGTACTTATTTGTGACATGCCCCAAGGATATAGTATGATATCCTAAGCAAAAGAAAGATACTCGTAAGTACGTGTACCGTGTACGTACTGTTTCGTATCTGAATATCTACACCTAGATGTTATCATTTAAAAAACAAAAATACAAAAAAATGCCCCATTTTGCATTTTCGGTTTGTTAACTCGCCCTCTCTGCTGGAAGAGGAAGAAATAGAAGAACCACGATAATGATGATGGTGGAGCTTCTATTCTTCTCCCACACTCAAAGGATTCTCTCATGCGTGCATCATCATTATTTTTGAATCCCCAAGAGAAAGAGATTTTCTTTTTCTATACGAATATCTTTATGTCCTTTTTCTTCGTTTTTTGAATGGTTTTAGTTGGTATGAGGGTGGATCCTTTTGAGCGGTCTATTCACGTTTTCAACTTTTATGCCTTTTGTGTCTAAGAATCGACCGTGCATTTCCGGCGCTCGTCCTCATCCTTATTCAACTACTTTTTCGTTTTCTTGTCGACCTAATGTCAAATGTGAATGCGGGAAATGTGAAAGGACAAAGTTTTCATCTTCTTTGAATGTTCGAATAGCTCGCCTGAAACGGATGTAAATTGCTCGGTTATTACGTATGCGTAACTGAATTTTGTTCTTTGAAACTTAATTTACTGTACCCTGAGCCTTGTAACTCTGTAATTGTGGCTCATAAACTGCACATACAGATATGTATATACAGTAACTGTAATAATTGTCCATAATTCATTTATACGAGTATCTCACTGGTATCTCACGGAAACGCATTGCAAAAGTATTTCTTTTCATATTTTTTGCAAAACGCGTGCGACTGTCAAAATGAACGAATATTTCAGTTTCATCGTTACAATGCAACAGTGTGACGGCTGACGCTATTGTCCTGACGCATGTCGAAACATCTCAATATACAAGAAACTCATAAACTTCAGGATTTCGAGTGTGTTTACTCAAAATAAAAATTTACGCCAATTAAGGATGCTTCAATAAGGTCGCCACCCTATCCATTACAGACGACTTTTCGGAGCATTTTGGTCCTACCCCTGGCAATCGATGTCGGTTTTACCAATCGACTGGTGGTGAGAATGGTGGGATTTTGTAGTTTGTTTTTCGGTAGAACAAACTCGAATGGTTACCAGAAATAATTGTTAAAATGATGACAATGATAATGTTTGCAACAATTAAGCAAGTCATACTTTGATGCATGGGAAAGTCAGAAAAAAACAACTTTGCATCCACACAGGAAGCGTGACCTATGTGTTATTTTGTATTTTTGAATTTTGTGTTTTAAACGTAGATACACATTCGTAGCTGTTCTTTTGAAACAGATACATATTTACAATTTGGTTTTTGTGTTTTTTTTTTCAGAAAAATCCTCCTCGGGGTGTTCAACAGCTCACGGCTCTTCAGATAGAAGTTCGAGTAAATGTGTTTCAGGTGAGTACCAAACCAATGACAAATGTTTACGAGTAGCAATCGTATCCCTGCATTATACATTTTTTTTTTAAAACATCCTTTGTGCTTAAAAGTTGAAAAGCCATTTGCTGCTTACATACTTCGTCGAAGGAACAAACCATAAAAGCTTTTTACTCATGATTTTCCATCGAGGACACTCACCCTTCGTGAATGTCGTTCATAAATCATTCGGAGGGTTGTGCTACTGTCGAATAAGGGAATTGCTTTTTGGAAGAAATAAAAATCAAATAGATGCGTAAATCGATGGGAATTTGAGGATGGTGTTTGTTGGTTTTTTTTTTTGGTACGTATTTCAACTATCATAGATGACCGACTTATTGTTGACTACGTTTATTTCGTTACATAAACGTTTCTTTTTATACTCGAAAAATTAAATTATGTACCAAACTTTGTATTGCGTGTTACCCACACGTTTGTATGCTTACATCTAAGTCAGTAGATATTAAATTTGTTTTGAACAAAGTACGTACAGTTTTATTAAATAGCCATTTATTTGTTATCAATCGAGGGAACACAATCTACAATTAATTTCTAAACATAAATGTGGACATATGTTCATACTACCTTGATCAGAAAGTTCCCGGAATAACCATGTGGCACTCCCATTGTTTCGATTTGAGTCCTGTTTTTTTGTTAAGTTGGTACATCTGCTGTTGATATTCCCTCTAAATCTTAGCGTCATAGCTTGACATTTGCAAAAGTTACGTAGCCAAGAGTACATCTATCTCTATGTGTGTTGGAGATTTTTTACAATTCTAGAAATGAATTTAAATTTGCAACTCCGAACTTGTAAGAAACGGATTTAATGGTGCGCGAACGTTGGAAATGTTGGAAAAGTGTTTCGGCAACGATTCTCTAAGGAAAATGGTCGTTTACCAGTGGCACGAGTAGTTCAAAAGTGGTTGTGAGTCAATCGAAGATGATCAACGCAGTGGCAGACCATCGACATCGAAAACCGACGAAAACATTGATGAAGTAAAAGAAATGTTGGTCAATAACCGCAAATTAACCATCAGATATAAAGCGGAGGATTTGAAGATTGCCTATGGATCCGTTGAAGACATTTTGGTTAATGATTTGGGTTTCCGTCGTGTAGCAGTAAAGTTGGTGCCAAAAGTCCTCAATTTCATGCAAAAAAGAGACAGTGTTGACGTCGTAAAAGAGATGATTTGCGAGGCTGAATCCGATCCCACATTCATCAAAAGGATCATTACTGGAGACGAGACGTGGGTTTATGAGTACGACATGCAATCCAGACATCAGGCATGTGAATGGTGTTCACCAAATGAGCCGAGACCAAAAAAACCACGTCGTTTACAGTCAAAAAATAAGGCAATGCTCACGGTTTTTATGGATTACAACGGTGTAGTGCATCATGAATTTATGCCAGAAGGCCAGACAGTAAACAAAGAGTATTATTTGGGCGTTATGAGATGTCTGCGTGAAGCACTTAGCCAAATGAGACCAGAATTGTGGGCAGAAAACTCTTGGATTTTGCACCATGATAACGCCCCGTCGCACAGTGCCATCATAATTCGTAATTTTTTGACGAAAAATGCAACAAACGCCATCCAACAGCAACCGAAATCACCTGATTTGGCTCCCTGTGACTTCTTTCTGTTCAATCGAGTTAGAAACCCACTACGGGGAACGCGTTTCAGCAAAAATCGCCAACACACACAGAGATAGATGTACTCCTGGCTACGTAACTTTTGCAAATGTCTGATCAAGGTAGTATGTACATATGTCCACAGCGGCTGTATCTGATGAACGTCATCCAAGGGACAAAGATTTCGACGACGATGGCACATGGCGCCATGCACTACACATTTTTTCCACATTTATGTCATTTAATCAGGGAACGAAAAAGTCACAAACTATGGTTCCATAGCGAATACCACTGACTGTATCACGCTGATTAGCATTATTTTAGAAAAAATATGGTCTGATAACTTCACCAGCCAAGAGACCCAACCGAATTGAAAATTTTGGGATGTAACGGCGTTTCGATCATCTCTTGTGATTATTTTCGCTTAAAAGACACAATTTTGCTTATTAACACATTCATTGGGCGTCCGATAGAACAACAGATCCAAAGCCAGTTGATTTTTCGTCTATTACCCAAAATTTCGACGCAAAAAATGGTTATTGTTGCACAAGTTGGATTTAATAAGCCTTCAAACCAAGATCTTTGGGTAAAATTATCCATAAAATGGACGAACAAAGAGCAAGCTGTTATGGACAGCGCCGTACCAATAAATTTGGATCTTCTTAAACACTCCCTAGACGGATGCATTATTTGCTTCAGTCTCGGTTAAGAACAGTCTTTATAAAATATATCCATGGTGACCATTCGTCCTTAACATAAAAGGCCTGTCCTTTCTTTTTTTAAATTTTGTGCTTTGCCTTATTCTTTTAATCAAAAAAACAGTCTGGTAAAGATGTAGCGCTAATCTCTCTCTTACCGACTTTTTGGCTCGTTACCCGATAGATTCCTCTAGCCTTCTTTAATTTTTGATCTTATTATCACAGAGTCCAGAGCCTTTTAAGCAACATTGCTGTCGCATTCTGGCGATAACTTTGTTAACTTTTCGGGGTGAAAGACACTAAGTCCATGAATTAGTTAACTTCTAGGAGTTCACAGTGGCTCCAATAGCCCCTGCGTGGAAGTCAATTGTACATTAATCTATGCAGAAAGTAACTAGTTTCGATTAAAAATATCCTGTCAAATAGAAGTCCTCGGATCATTGGATATGACAAACTTGGCGCAATCTGCCAGCGAGAAAGTATCAAAGCATGGCCGTGAATAAGGAGTGCCATCGACAAAATTTACCCACCGAAAATTAAAAAAAAATACAATAAAAATAGAACTTAAAAAATAAAAAAAAATTAAAAGAATTTGTTTCATGTCTCCAAATCTATAAAAATTAACAAAAAAAAATCAATCTTTATTTCTAACAAATTTTTTAATTTTTTCAGGAACGCCTTTTTTCATTGTTTTGATCTGTCACCTTTTTAGAGCTATTTTTCCAACATTTTTTGAATTTTTCCAGGGTGTTGACAGCTGTTTTGGAGGCCCTTAACTCTTTTTGACCAGGGCCCAATATCTTTCAGTTGGCCTAAGATTTGCCTCTCTGGGCACCACCGAAATGTTGTTTAGGTCATACAAATCCATCCTTTTCTTTCCATAGTGACATGACGCAAGATCAGGCCAAAATAAGGGGAGTTCTCTATGATTGTTGTAAGAGGCCGTAAGCGCTTCTGCAGGCACTCATTTAGATCAATTTCGCCATTTATTGAGCCAATCGTGATGAAAGTTTGGCTTCTGAGCCCGCAAGAACAAATTGCTTGCCAAACAAGGAATTTTTGTTGAAAGTTCGCTTTGGGTTGGGTTCAAAACTTTGCTTCAAAATATCCTCTACCTTTGCCGGTGTAGAATCCCTGCCCCGGAAGCTAATTTAAGTCAGCAAAAACATACGATTCATCGTCCATTAATTACAATGCATGAAAATTTGGTCAAAAAATTTGATTGCAAAAGTTTTGCCCGTTGTTTCGCATCCAAATTTTTTTTTGACGTTCCGATCGGGAACCTTTTGGACAAGCCCGTATTTTTCTTCACTTTTTGAACTAAAAATTTTAAAAATTCTTCTTGTTTTGCCAAATTACGTTCAGAAATGTTCAGATTTTTTTTCAAGAAAGCTCAAAATCTTAGTGACCTTTTTTGAGTTCATAAAACCGGCTTTTCGACCAGACCCCTCTTTCTTTTCAACTGACAGGTTCTCTTTTTAATTTTTAATAGCAGTAGCAACTGTTTTCCTATTAAATTTTAGTTCCTTCGCGATTTTTATATACGTCCACCCTGGGTGTGCTAAGTGACACTTAATAATATTTTTTCTTACATCCAATTCAGATTCAAAGTTGATTATGTTAATTACCAAATAGAAATCACATAAAATTTAAATATAATAGAAGCATTCCCAGCATTACAAAAAAGAAGAATTTGAGTGATTTTTCTGTAATTTTTGGAAGTAAATTCGAAATGATAGTGGCTAAATTTTTCGATGGCACTCCTTAGGTGTTTTCCTCGTAACATATGACGACTTTGATTGATAAGTTGCTGCAATATGAGTTCGGCGAATTGAGACTGAGCATGATTTCCAGAGTCGCTGTTAACAGTTTCCCGATTTATCCAATAATTCCCATGCAGGTTGTCATTTAGAACTTGGTAAAGCGCTTCCCCAGGCATTTTACCAAAATACTAAGCAGTGCATAAATGTTGCTCTCAGATCGATGAACTACACACGATTTGAAGCTTCAGGCATTTCTCAGTTTGATGTTCTTTTTTTAGTTGAGCTTGGTATACAAAATTACACCAGAAATCTTTTTGACTTGGACAGTTTACACTTAGTTATCTAAATCACTAAAAATTGTAAGGTGAGAATTGATCTGTTGTTAGTATTTCTCCTGTTTTCGCCGTTCAAAAAGCTGAAATTGAATTGACTTAAATACTTTGTGTGACTCACTTTTTTACAATGCAGCCATAAGCTGGCGTCAATAATCCGTCGGTTGTAACTCACAGGATATTAATCAATCATCTAACCTATCCTTAAGAGCCTGCGTATAACCATTTTTGTTTAAATTCATTGAAACAATAAATAACATATAAGACTAGAAAGTCACATTTGGGTGTTTGAATATGGTTGGCAATGCGATCCTTCAAGTTTGAAATCTACTATGGAGAATGTATCAGACAATCTGATGACATGAACTGCAGTCGGGGCGTTTATTTGGATGCCGCTTCGCTGAGAAGACTATTGATTTTGCGGTGAGATCCAATGTTACTATAGCCAGCACACGGTCTCCACATTTTAAAGCAGCAGGTGATTATTGGAAAGACCCATTAAACTGCAATTGCCACAAAGGAATAAGTTTCATCAACATCTTATATAAAATCCGCAGCTAAAACCTTAAGGGACTTTATCTACTTTGCCACCTCGTTCAAATCCAACAGTGACAACATCCTGGAAATAATGCAAAGAATCACTGTTGCTAGTCGCTGCTTGTTGTTGCTGTTGTTATAAAGCGTTCATTCGAGATATACATATACTAGATACTGATCATCCCAGTCCTACCTTATGGCGCAGATATGTGGATACTGACCAAAGTGGAGCGGTTTCAAAATGCTATTTCGGGCTATTTCAAAAAAAGTTCTTTGAGCAGTTTTTGTTCCCGTTTGCATCAGTGGACAACATTAAATTAGACGGACAGTAGAGCGTTGCCGAACTCTTTACAAAATCTCGGATCACCTCGAGCCCAACTCAATAGAAAACGATTTTATATTACAGCTGGACGGTAGAGATTTTGCTACCTGGTGGGGAATATTACCTGTGACCTTATTTCTTCTGACCATTTTGCTCATCGAGTTCGCCGTCCCTTTTTTTTGCAGCGTGTGAGCCTCTTGAATAGCTTTATACGCTTGCTCACAACCTTTCGTTGTGATGGTCGAATAAAACCTACATATCTTTGCTGAAGCTGTTTGGTTTTTATTGCTTTGAAAGAACTTCTTTGAAGCTCCTCTTCCAGTGTATTCAAAATCGAACATTGGCCATAACGAGGAACAGTGTGAGTCGCTGATTCTTGCGGCGATCGTTGTGAGTAAGACCTTGCTGAGGGATGTTTAGTAAGATGACTGCCAGGTCCTTTATGGGTATTAAGTAACTTGTACAACCTGTGAAGAAATTTCATCCCACTGCAAAGTTTATTAGCCTAAACCCATGTTTGGAGCTGGTATCGTGTAGTAGCTCAAGTTTTCTTACTTTGCAACCAAAAAAGCTTTCTCTAAGCCATGTTAAGAACTTGATGATAAGAACTATGTATGTCGTGCTTAGGATAGTGCCCATAGGTCTATCCTGTAAGTTCTCAGAAGCAATCTTTGGCACAGGCATTCGTTTTCTATTTTTGCAACTGAGAACATATTATTCAAATGCTAGGGGATGCAGAGTATAGTCACTTGTTCGTTCAGATGCATACGATTTTTAACCTTAGTCTACATCTGACGACAAATCTACGGCTGCTGTTCTCAAGCAATCGCCACATTTCCATCCTCCTTTTTGCTGGCTAATTCAGTCAATAAGTCCATCACTTTTTAAATATACGAGGGCGGGTCAATAAGTCCGTGACTTTTTGAATTTCTGACCTCTTTACTGAAACAGCAACACTGCTCCTGTCAACAGGCATCTGTCAGTTGACTCCTGTCAAAATTTAAACTTGCTGCGTCAGTTAGTTTGTGTTTGACAGCTATTTTTATCAGACTACTCACTAATTTTAGGAGAAAATGGAAAAAAGTGAATTTCGTGTGCTTATTAAGCATTATTTCTTGCGAAAAAAAACCATTACCGAGACCAAGGCTAAGCTTGATAAATACTATGGGGACTCTGCACCATCGATTTCAATGGTAAAAAAGTGGTTTACTGAATTTCGTTGTGGCCGTACAAGCACTGAAGATGCCGAACGTCCTGGACGCCCAGTTGAGGTCTCTACACCCGAAACAATCGAAAAAATTCACGATATGGTGTTGGCCGACCGAAGATTGAAAGTGCGAGAGATTGTGGAAGCCGTAGGGATCTCGAATGGCTCAGTGGTTTCAATTTTGAATGATCACTTGGGCATGAGAAAGCTTTCCGCAAGATGGGTGCCGCGTTTGCTCATAGTCGACCACAAACACATGTGCAGTTGCCATGGCAAAAATCCATGAATTGGGCTATGAATTGCTCCCTCATCCTCCCTATGGCTCCGAACGACTACTTCTTGTTCCCAAACCTGAAGAAATGGCTTGGTGGAAAAAGATTTGACTCCAATGATGAAGTCATCTCGCAAACAAAGGCCTATTTTGAGGACCTCGACAAATCATTTTTTTTGGAAGGGATAAAAAAATTGGAGAAGCGTTGGACAAAGTGTATAGAGCTCAAGGGAGACTACGTTGAAAAATAAAATTATTTTTTTATCAAAAAATCTGTGTTTTAATCCAAAAGTCACGGACTTATTGACCCGCCCTCGTATTTGTTGCATCACAAAGTTTTTGTAGTGTTGAAAGTCGTCAGGCTGTTTCAATATCACAACCCTCAAACTGGAGGTCTTAAATGCTTTCGAAAGTTTTCATAAAAGACTGACGGAAAGTTTTGAGCGGCATAGTTGTTACTCGTGTGTTATTGGTAGAATCAATATCATCTATTTTAATACTTTAATACTTTATCATCATCTTAATTTCAGTTAAAAAAATATTTGTATATTTTACATCGAAGCTATTGGGGTATAAAATCACATTTTATAATTATTATTGATAATCGTTCAGAATCTCTCCTCCGTAACGACCTTATGCATATTTTTTCCTCACCATTAATCACTTAAGCAAGTCAATTAAAGGACCTCTCTCGGGCAACCAAACTAACTTCTCAATGATGAGAGTCATAAATCTTGATGATACGGATGTCCGGATTGTTATGATAAACTCCTCTCAACTCTACTTAACAACAGCTAATCTCTAATCACCTACAACACACTACCAGCTATCCATAACTACTCGTATCTGTAATCTCCTTACATCTAGCCACTTCAGTGGGAAATTGTGTAAACAATAAATTACCTTTTCAAATGAAATGGCGCGCATGATGATGAACTGTAACAACCCTAGCAGAGTGCATCAACCAACCAGTCAACCCTCCACTCCAACCCCTTGATGTTGTGAAAACATCAAAGATTTTCATTATTCTGTTAAGTACTTGAAGTTAATCCTATTACGCGTGTGTCTGAGATGATGTCCTTTTCATCCCTTTCTCATGTCATCCCCATAGATGGCATCTTCATTGAGAAGAGGATCATTGAAAACTTGTAGCTCGTAAGTACAATGAAGCTAATCGACGAACTGTACTCAGACAACCACCCCTAACCACTCTGATTCGGCAAAAAAAAAAGAAAAGAAATTCTTTCCCATGGGTCTAACAATTAATAAAATCCGCGAAAAATAATAAATCCACTTCCATTTCCACCAGAACGGGAGGGTGTCAGACGGTAGGTAGGGTGTGTGTGTGGGACAAGATCTATGAATAAAACTTAAATTAACTATCAGAGGTTGCCGTATATTCGAAGCCCAGTGAAAAGTGCCGGAACTTGAAGGGGTCGAATTTTTATGGTGCACAACTTCCGGCACCATGTCGATATGGCACACGCTAGCTAGTCATTTCGTTATTACGCTGATCACTGATTCAATCGACGACATGATTTATGACGAAATGTAGTAGTGTAGTGGACCAAGAGTAAGACTATACATACTTTGAACGACAACAGCTACAGGGTCGTGAGTTGAAAATATTTTCACATCAATTCAATCAGTAGCCCATGAGCAGTTTTCGGGGGTGTTGTGTGTAAGTTAAGTGTGTAACTGAACGCTTGAGATAGTTTCCCTTAGACTAGAGTGTAAGTTAAGAGTAAAGTATGTCGTTGTCATGGTCGATAAACTCGGGTCAAACATTTTGATTTGGAACTTATGTTTATGGATAGGCCTATGCGTTAGACTTTTGGTTAGTAAAAGGACAAGAGAACTACGCCGCAGTCTTTACTATGAAGATGGTGTTTAATGATGAGAAAATGATTTGAGGGAGGCAAACACCCAACAATCACGATAGGATAAGTGAACTTTTCTGTTTTGTTTAGGGCTTATGCTGTAAAGAAAGAAAACTAAAATGTAGCTGTATGGTAAATCCAACACCTTGTGTCTTCTTCAAAACAGCTTTTGAATTAATTGGTTTAGTAAACCGAATGAAATTTAGTACTTGCTTGTGGAATGTTATCTTCTGCACCACCAAAGTTGGTCTCAAACTTATATCGTGAAAGGGAGAGGAGTCGCTTGAAAAGAATTGAATATTAGAACCTATGCAGGCAGAGATTGCTGAATTTCAATGCACATCAATGATCCATACAAAACACAACCCGGAAGTTATGCGGAGGAACTCACAAATTTGAGCCAACAGCGATGTCGGCGAGAGATCCAGCGATAATTTCATTTGAGTTCAAATCGTGTAAGGAGTTTTCGGCATCCAGCCAAGCTGTCGAAATACTAGATGGGGTGAAAAGTAACCTAATTGGGAATGAAATAAAAATTTTTTTAAATGTTTTTTTATTTTATTCAATATAGTCCCTTTTTAGCTTGATTTAGCGAAAAGTAATTTTCCGGAAGGTCTGCAAAATACTCTTCCGTAGCGTCGATGATTTCCTCGCGTGAGCTGAATTTTTTTATTGATGAGCCATCTTTTGAGGTTTGGGAAGGGATAATTGTCCGAGGGAGCAAAATCGGGCGAATACGGTGGATGCGATAGCAAATGGAGCCGTAAGTCATTAATTTTAGCCGTGGTTGCGATGCTCTTATGCGCCGGCGCATTGTCTTGCGACTCATGTGAGGCCATTTTGCAGCGCTTTCGGCCTTTAATCGCTAAAATAATGCACAGTAATACTCGCTGTTGATGGTTTTCCCATCAACTACCTCGGTAGTCCACGAAGAGTATTTTTTTTTTTTTATAATTTACGCGCGCCTCAAGGGGTTTTTTATGATACCCTTTAACTGTCGCCAGGGCGCGGGCGGAAAGATAGAAGGAGGAGAAAGGAAAGTTGTTGTGATGTACTGGCTTGAAACTCAGGTGTGTTTGGTTTTGATCGATATTCACTCCAGGGGTGGGAGTCCGAACAGGACGGAGTTTTTCTTCACTCGGAATGATTCAGGTTGTGAATTTTAACGGTTGTTTTGTGCTTGAAACTCTACAACAGCCAAATCTACATGTCAGTGTTATTTATGCCTTCACATGCAGATTTTTCTGACTAAGTTCCAAGTACACAATGAAAAACATGTCATGACTAGGATTCGAACCTTGAACGTCCGAGTGAGAAGCGATGGCTGGTACCACTACACCACGGCCACCCCATGCCATGACAATCCCAGAAAACCGACGCCATAACCTTTCCGAGCCATTGAACCTCCCTCGGCCGCTTCGGAGCACTCGTGCCCTGCTTCAGTCCATTGCCCGGCACTCATTCCGTTCTCTGGTGTGTAATAGTGGATCCAGGTTTCATTAACAGTGACCAATCGATGCCAAAAGTCCAACCGATTCCACATCAGCAAGTCCAAACATTCTTTCGAAGTGCTCTCGCGTTGGTGTTTTTGGTCAGGAGTGAGCATGCGCGGCATCCAGCTGCAGGATAACTTTTTCATATGCAGAAAATTGCCCAAAATATGGCGTATGCGCTCAGTACTAATCTTCGTGGTATCTGCTAACTCACGCACCTTCACTTTACGGTCAGCCATTACACCATTTCATGTATTTTTTTGACATTGTCCTCTGTAACCGCATCGGAGGACCTGCCGCTGCGGACTTGATCGGTAGTGGAGTTGCGTCCACCACGAAACTCTCGAAACCAATATTTGACGGTGTAATCTGACGGAACATTAGACCCATAATATTTATCCAACTTTTCTTTTGTTTCCTTCGCCGTTTTGCCTCTCAAAAAATAATGTTTTATGAGAGAACGAAAGTTTTTGTCCATACTCAACATGATGCCAAACACGTCAACAACATTCAGCTGTCGAAACAAAACTAAAGACAGTATCGCACTGAAATTTGGCATGTCTGCCTAAATATGAACGGATTTCAAGGCACCATAACCTTTTTTGCAGTAGCAGCGCATTCTGGCGGTCAAGGAGATTACTTTTCACCCCACTTAGTAAAGATGATGACTGAGGAGTTTCTAGCGAACAAATGACAGCCCCTGGCATAAGAATGGGACAAGTAAGAGTTAATGTTGAAAATTTAGAAGGATTACTTCGATTGATTTTTGTTGATGTTTTTAAATGGATAGCTGTAAACAACTTTGTCCAACCGACCATGAATAGACCTGGTAATTGATATTTGAAGAACCACATAGACTCAATAACGATTTGCAATATATAAAGTGGCAGAGATTCATTCATTATCTTTTAAATATAGTCAGGTAAAGGTGTATACAGTATACAATAAATATAGTCTCATTATCTTGTGCCCGATTCGCAAGATGGGCTATGCAGCCAAATTTACCTTTTTTATTGCCTTCAATGGCTAGAAGGTGTTGAGGGAAAAACACCACTGCTTCCCTTGAGTGGGGCGCTATAGTGAAAACGGACTGAAAGTGATAAGCATAAGAATATGCTAAGTGGAGAAATAGTTAAATCATTAAGTCTGCAACTTATATACAATATAAAATAGCGGATACATAAGGTCGGACAAACATACGAGGGCGGGTCAATAAGTCCGTGACTTTTTGAATTTCTGACCTCTTTACTGAAACAGCAACACTGCTCCTGTCAACAGGCATCTGTCAGTTGATTCCTGTCAAAATTTAAACTTGCTGCGTCAGTTAGTTTGGGTTTGACAGCTATTTTTATCAGACTACTCACTAATTTGAGGAGAAAATGGAAAAAAGTGAATTTCGTGTGCTTATTAAGCATTATTTCTTGCGAAAAAAAACCATTACCGAGACCAAGGCTAAGCTTGATAAATACTATGGGGACTCTGCACCATCGATTTCAATGGTAAAAAAGTGGTTTACTGAATTTCATTGTGGCCGTACAAGCACTGAAGATGCCGAACGTCCTGGACGCCCAGTTGAGGTCTCTACACCCGAAACAATCGAAAAAATTCACGATATGGTGTTGGCCGACCGAAGATTGAAAGTGCGAGAGATTGTGGAAGCCGTAGGGATCTCGCATGGCTCAGTGGTTTCAATTTTGAATGATCACTTGGGCATGAGAAAGCTTTCCGCAAGATGGGTGCCGCGTTTGCTCACAGTCGACCACAAACACATGTGCAGTTGCCATGGCAAAAATCCATGAATTGGGCTATGAATTGCTCCCTCATCCTCCCTATGGCTCCGAACGACTACTTCTTGTTCCCAAACCTGAAGAAATGGCTTGGTGGAAAAAGATTTGACTCCAATGATGAAGTCATCTCGCAAACAAAGGCCTATTTTGAGGACCTCGACAAATCATTTTTTTTGGAAGGGATAAAAAAATTGGAGAAGCGTTGGACAAAGTGTATAGAGCTCAAGGGAGACTACGTTGAAAAATAAAATTATTTTTTTATCAAAAAATCTGTGTTTTAATCCAAAAGTCACGGACTTATTGACCCGCCCTCGTATGTAATTGGATAAACATTGAGCTGTTAAATGCCTGTGTGAAGAGAAATCGATTATACCGAAAATATACGAGTACATAGGAACAACCGCAGAAACTAGAAATATGAACAACTATGTGAACAGCTTCGAAACAAGTCAAATAAATAAATAAATAATGCAATTTTGAAATAGTATTAACATCAAATCAAAAACACAAAAAACAATCCATAGGAAGATTGGAAAATTTCTTAGACATCACATTCGATTTGCTCAGCCTCTGTCGCCAGCTCCAAGAAAATTGTGAAACAATTCGAGAAAAATCGGTGTCTCTGGTTTCAAAAAAAAGATGCGAAAAGTAATCGCGTACAAGCTTTAACATTTTTATCTTAATACTGTAAATAATATTATTTACTTTATCACTTTATTGAACGATTTTCACTTGCGAGAGTAGTAACAGCACGTCGTGTGAATAACGTGAACACCTGTCATGTAGAATTAATTTCACTGGATGCCCAGACATCCATGGGGGCGAGGTTACGGCTTGCCAACGCGTACCTACATTAGAGATAATACAAATTTATTATTTATTTTATGACAATTATATTATGTTGAGGGCACTGTTCCACCCTCGGTATGCGTCGAGGCCTACCTAAAACCTCTTGCTGATCTTAGTGTCTCAGCACCCAGTTCCTGTTGCGCCAAAATGAAAACGAATTAATATTTAAACAATTTTTTTTGTTTTTATTGGGTTATTCAATGGCTACAAATCTTAGAACAACTTATTCGAAATGACTTCCATTTGCCTTCCAGCACGACTTAAAACTCATCGATTGCGAGACGCACTTCATGCATGGGGAAATTGTCCATTGCACGGACAAGGGCTCGCTTCAACGACTCAATATTTGAGTGTCGAGTAGAGCAAGCCATGCCCTCTAATACGGACCAAAACTTGTAATCCAACGGGTTGAGGTCTGGGATACCAGCTGGCCAATCATCCGTTGATATGAAGTCCGGAACGTTGATGTACGTTGCCACTCCCTACCAAAGTAGCACGATACACAAAATTGCGAGTGATTCCAAGTGGTCGCAACGTCCTAAAGATATCGCCTTTTTCCATATTGCATTTAAGTAAGCCAACTACAACAATACGATTTCCGATGTCGCCCCATTCCATGATTGTAAGCAATGAAGCATAAATATCAACTGTCAAATCACAATCAATACGAAATGGATGCGCCCAGTGTTGCATTCGTAATGAGTGAGTTCAGTTGTGTACCAGTATTTATGACTTGACTAGGTATTTGCATTTCTTAAACTTCCATCTGTTTTCATTTTCATTCCATCCTTCTTTCCTTTCTCTTTGCCATGATATTGTTTTAGTTTTGAATTTTTTGTTTTTTTGGTTTTGAGTTTACACATTTATTCAGAGTCATCCATTTTTCGCCTCTGAATACAACTATAATTCAATAGCATTTATGATTTGGATTTCGTTAACATTTTTATTTCAATATATTGTTTAGATTTTGCCAGTATAAATGGAATATAACATTCGTTTTTAAAGCGTTAAGAGTTTGCTAATTGTGTTCGTAATTCTTTGTGTAGCTCCATAAAAAGGAATCGACCCGCAACAAATCATATGGTCTTGGTGGCCAGTTCACTTCACCAAAAAGCGAAATAGCTCGTCCAGAGGAAATTTTTCTTGCACCAAAGCCAACACGAGTCGTGACGGTTACACATTCTTCATTTTCGATGAACCTTGAACCAATGACACCACCAAATTGCACACCATACAGCGACTTTCTGTGTACGTAATGGTTTTTCGCGAGTTATGCTACAATATGCAACAATTTTCTTTATTAACTTACGAGTATCAACCCAGTGAAAAATTAGCCATATCGCGGAAGAAAATGTTGTGTAAAAATTGGTCTTGCAAACGCTGATGTTATAGCACCTAATTGTCCGCTGGCTTCAAATTTTGAGTGAGTTGAACTTTGTGAGAGTATAGGTGCAAAATATGTCAAATCGAGAGATTTGTGTCTTCTTCAACATTTTCGCCAATGGCAGTCATATTTTCTGAATAGCGCGTATTTTGACATCTGTAACAGAGCTGAGATGTCAAATTCGGTCCTCGAGTTGAATGACCCTATACAATATAATAACACTATCAAGAGATGTTAACAATCTTTCTACGCTCTATTACATTGGAGCTACATATATCCAGCAGAAGTTGTTCGGTAAACTTACTTTTTCTAGGTGGAATCTCATTTGAGGTCTGGCATCATGACGGCGCCGCATCTTCAAAAATTCAAGTTAATCAACAAGGTGGCAATATCAAAATGTACTCGTATTTTACATCAATTGTTGATATTCTCAACATTCAGAGACAAAAACACGTGTGAGATACCACTTGGACAATTAATACACAAAAGAAAACGAGAGCAAAAAATTGTCCCAAGGTATAAGAACGGTCTTACAAAATCTTACTCGATCTACAAAAATCAATGTGTTCCAAAAAGCTTAAAGAAATGTACTTCATCTAGCAAAAAGGTAACGTCTTCGCACAAAAATATTAATGACTATACTGCTTTTTGTTTATTTGTGGTTATACTAAACTGACTGCTAGCGCGAATAAAATACTTTTTGGATTACAGTCTAGATGTTAACAGAAATGTTGGCCCTTGATGGCGGGCTGAAACTGAGTAGCCGACATCTTTCTCTTAATATTATTGCTTTGAAAGACGGTAAAGGAAAACAGAAGGCGCAGAGTATTTTATTTAATTTTTTGTTACAATGAGAAACTGTGTTATCTTCTACATTAAATGTTATCTAATGCAGAATATATTTGGGCGAGGTTTTTATTGGAAACGGACTTAAAAGATAATGTCAATTGGGCGACTGATTGCTCACTTATCAAGCCTAAATTCGCCAATATGAGTACTAAGTTATATGAGTGCATAATAAGAAGAACGACGAAAGCAATGAAAGTTTCTAGGAACTTCTAAAGACAACTTACAATCTTTCGAAAAACAAGGTATAAATCGTACGATCTTCATCTCCGAATCAAATCATGACATCGACAAGCCAAATTAATAAAATTGCTATCGATGGCAGACATTTATCGAGTATTCGCGACATCCGTACATTTCAACATTGACTTGAACTACGAATTAGTAGATACAATAGTAGCTACGGTAAGAATGTGTGTGTGAAAGACACCACAGCGCGTAAAATACTGTGACAAGTTTTGACTTCGGTCGGCTACGATCCCAAAAACCCATCTCATACCGTCATATCACCAGCATCAAGTGCGTAGATTCATTGGCAATGCTGCAGGAGGCAACATAATGGAAGGTTTTGGAAAACGAAACAGATCAAAAAGCCTCTTTGGTCAGCCCTGTTTTTAACCAATATGCTCGTGCCACTTAAGCTATAGTTTGGTCGGATCGAACCGAAAACATACCCTGTACTTGCACTCATAATTTAAGACAGAATAGGTATTCTTAGTTCGATCTCCCACACTAGAAGGTCCTGTCTTTCTGTTACTTCAAATCCATGAAACTGGATAAGAATATTGTGATTCAGAACTTAAACACTATATCCTTTATCCTGTTTAAGGAAGAGCTTTGGGATGTACCTCACATCTTTTAAAGGTGATTTCATAAGTGGCTGACGACAAAATCTTAGAAATTCTTTGTCTTGTTGGGTGTCATATTGTCTACAAATGTGATTTCCATATTTTCCGATTGTTTTGCGAGTGATACCTCGTTTTGAGACCAAAGGCTTCGACTATTGGTGCGACATCATTATCTCCCGAAAAGTTCCAAGTTTCTTTCGTCGTTTTTGCACACAGGGCCACCGGGATACCGTCCTTATTTGCAGAGTCAACTACAATCTGTTGCAAAGTACCTAATTTGAAAACGGTTTCCGATGATCTTTTGTCAAATCCTTCGAAGGCGTTGCCATTTTGCACTATGGAAGCACGTGCTCGCATGAGTCAAAAGGTGCTGAATATACATACATACTTATCCTTATGAGTCACTGCTCGTGGCATATCTAAGAAGATTATAGAAGCCGTTCAAAATTTGAATTTGAATTTTTTTTATGTGGTTTAGTATTTTACATTGACCCGTTGGCAATGAGAGGACTTTCAGTAGAAACAAGTTCAACGGAGGAAATCAAGGATGGGAAAACTTTCTTAATTTAACTTTCCCAATTAATTATCCTACAGAATTCCAACCTTTTTTTCTCCGTCTTCCACATGCTTGTACCAAAAAAAAAACATATGCTTCACATTTTATTGCTTTGATTGTATGTCATAACTCTGGTTTCTAAATCTCCAATTACCATCGTGCGACTGAAGTGAGCAATAAGGTTCCGGAGTCATTTTTTTCTCTGTTGTTCCTCTGTTCCCAAGGAATACCACGAAAAAATAACCTTCAACAAACCCACCCCAACATTTAACTCCCACAGGACAACAAACAAACAATTAACACACTCAACACAGTGGCAATGGCAACTGCAAAGCGATTCAGGTTATCTTGCCCAATCTCACCCAAACGACTACAAGAAAAAGTCACAGGAATTGCAACCAAAGTGAAACCGAATCTCGCCAGCCGCGGCACCAATACACGGAGTTCACGTGTCAAGCTATAAATAACTGGTAGCTCGTTAAATTGACTTTTGTCTAAAATTACGAGCACACACTTTCTGAACTGACTTCCCACGGCCTACACTGTAGTGTACGAGTATCTATCTACGCGAGTATCTATTGAGCAGTGTATCTTCTATTTGAAAGGACACTGACAATATGCTTTAGGTGCTCGTACATGCAAACAATTTAACCATCTAACCAACCCTAAACTATCACCCATAACCGTGGCACAAAGCGACAGAACAATATTGTGTCCGTCCGTACCGTATAGTGTACACAGCGCGCAACCCCAAGGGTGTAAACAATTTTGATATTTGATTTGACTTTACACCCCTCTCCCACCACCAATTTATTGATGATGATTTCTCTCAGCCTAAAGTCGAATTTTGACACACAATTTCGTCAGATTTTTTGAGTTGATTTATATTTACAGCCAGCAGGTGGTAGTCCTAACCTGATTTTCGAAAGGCATCTGTTTCGCCGGAGTGCTTTATTAAAATTTAAATTCCTCGTTCAACTTGGTATCCGTAAATGAGAAAATTTGACGCCTGCTGTGAGTGGCGAGAGATTATCAGGGGGATAGGCATCCTTCTCCTTCAGTTCGGTTGCGAATACAAATTCGCGAGAAGTGCTCGCAATCCACCCACATAACTTCATTTCCGGAAGGACTATATCGCTGCGTATGTCGTACGTGCCAACTGTTTTCCCGCTCTAAAGATTCTCCTCGCACTGCCGACTTATTCATGCTGTCATCAAGGAGACATCATTATCACCGTCATCACCATCAGGAGTAACAACGGCAGCGGCATCATCATCACCGTAATCTGTTCCAAAGAGTAACCATCACCCTTCTCCTGGTTGGTGTAATGGGTTGGGTTGAATGTCTTTACAGTAGCTGCTAGGAGATGGTTAGGGGTGAGTGATTGTACGGATACCTTTTTTTTGGCACCGTCTGTTACAATTTACGCCCCAGAGGCGATAGCTAGTGCCAACGTCGCCGCTTCATCGCGATGTGCTGGAGCGGAATTTTTAATTTTTTCGCGGATCGACGCGCGAGCTGTGTTTTTTTTTTGTCTTTAATTTGGCAATCTGCGTGGATTTAATTACAAAGTTCTGATAGCTCCACAGATAGTGACACCATCTTAAATGGGAGAAGCCGGAGGTAAAGGGGGAGTTGCGCTAAATTTTATTTCCTACATTTTTTTTTTAGTTTCTAAATAAAGATATAAGCTTGGATAAATCATTAACTGATCAAATTTGTAGATTTTGAAGCGTAAAATAAGGCTTTCGATTAAGACCAAGTCGTCATTTCCTGTTGAAGGATAACCAAGTGCTGCAAATCATTAATATATTGGGCAGCTTTTCGTTCGATCAATTCCAGAGAGTTATGTCTATTTAAAGGAACACACGCACACACACACTGTGGCGCTGGCAGCCCGGTATGGGCCATGTCCTAGCTTCTTGACACTCATTTGTGTTGCTCATGTTGTCATTTTTGTCACATCTGAGCAGGCCTACGGCTTATCGCCGGTCCGAACGGCATTCCTTAGAAGCTTTTTCGTAGGCAATTTTACTTTCAGGAGTGTTTGCCATTGCCCGCCGCAGGGTGATGCCGATTTGAAAAATGAGCTAACTATCAGTCTATCGCCATCGCCATTTAAAAGACGAGCATGTATTAATAGAAACCTTAACGGAGGTTGCTGGTAGTCCTGACATACTCGTTAATTTGTTGGAAGTTCACCCCTCGTTATGAATAACCACGATCTAATAGTAACCTAGAACCCCGGCAAGGCTCAATAAATTCGGAGTTCCTAGTGAATCCAGGAAAGATACTCTTTTTTTGGGAGAACTGTGAAAGAAGCGGAAAGCGGACTCATGTAATGGAATTGGTTTTATTTTGAGGCATCTATCTATACGACCTGCTTGGTGATTAACTCCTAGTTCTACTAAAAGTTTCCTTTCTGGCAGGAAAGGCGACATAACCTTGCAAGTTCTTAATGCAACATACTTAGTCCAAAAAGATTTGTTATAGAGTTTGCCACTCAAATGCTTCGTTAGAGATTCGATTGTGAAGTCTCTTAACACTATATGACTATGACTAAAGAGTTGCCTTCTTCTCCAAGAGTCTGCGTATTAAATATAAGTATTCGTCTATTCAGGACACGTATTGGAATCAAAGATATGTTCTAAGTGCTATTGTGTGAATCTGTGTCTGCGTAGGTGGCCCTTTACATAGCCTGCATGTTCAGGTAGGTGGTTTCCACTGCACGTTATATTTGTTGGGCCTGAGGCGGTGGCTACAGCGAACTATATATAGAATCGTTGTCCGACCGTGAGACTAAGTGGTCATACTCCATTCGAAGCGTGTAGAGGAGTGGTTCCGGATTTGAGACTCTTAAGGGTCTCGCAAAAGCGTGATGGTAGGGTACCCGGTTGAGGTAAAATGTTACTGGATCTGGATCCCGGAAATCGGAAAGGGCATCGTAGCGCGAGATGTAAAATTCTTGGAGAACGACAAAGCAACACCCAATAAGAATCAGTTCAGATGTAGCGAGCAATTGAGTGACAACGAAAATGAAGCATCGGGACCTCAAGAGAAAGAGCGGCTAGAAGGGAAAGGAGTCACTGTGTATAGTGAGCTGACAAACGTTCTGGAGCAGGAGAGCGAGATTACGGGTAGTCAAGTGACAGGCGTCGAGTCATCAAATGAGGGGGGCGCGAACCAGCAATCATCACCATAAAATATACTATACCTCGGAAGATCTACAACACCCGATCTGCATCCCCGCTGGATGGTAATTTGGAACCTGATCAAACAAGAGAGGACTATTCCGACTCATTGGATCACTGATGTATCTAGCGGTGGCCACCCGACCAGATTTGGCTGGCCAGACTGGCCCAATTCAACGAAAGTCATCGTGGTGTCCATTGGTCAGCAGCAAAACGTGTTCTTCGGTACCTGCAAGATACACTGACTTGTGGTATAGTCTTCAAGTCTGATTTATGGCACACGTGGGTACTCCGATGCCGACTTAGCAAACGATGTGTCAAACCGAAACTCATACTCGAGCTACACATTTCTACTTTCCGGAGCTGCCATTTCGTGGCGTTCACAAAAACAAAATACGGTGTCACTATCCATGACAGAAGCGGTGTATGTTGTTCTATCTGAGGCAGCAAAGGAAGCAATGTATTTGAGGTATCTCATGGAGTAAATGGGATTACGCAATTCGATGGAGATTACAATTGGAACTGACAACCAAGGCGCTTAGTTCCTGGCAGAAAATGCTACACCAAGTACATATCAGTCAGGTTCCATTTCTTTAGACAGTTGGTGGAGGAGAAATTGATTCAATTGAAGTATACCCCAACCGAGGGGATGTCAGTGGACATGCTTACGAAGCCCTTGCCAGGACCATCACATAAGCGGGGCTTAGCACAACTTGGAATTCAGAATTTCTGCCGTGTATGCCTATGAGAGGAGCGTGTTGCACCCTATATTCAAACGCACTCACTTAAACTTCTTCACGTGTCCGCCGTCGAGGTTAACTTTTCTATAACTTTTTGTATCGTTTAATAATGAAATCATCTTGAATTCTTTCGTTATTAAAAGATCTTTTTTCTTTTATATATAGTACTGCCCTCTAACAATATTTTGCATTTAAACTGTCTCGTCTCATAAGGATAGATCAAACCACCTGCACTCTTAATTCTAAGCCCATTATGGCAAGTATAAGATCTGTAGCTTCGCGTGAGTAACATTTCAAGTACTACTCGTATACCCAAATATTACAAGTAATTTGTCACGGGATTTGAACATTATTAGCTTGCTTTTTCATATCTTTGGCAGCGTACCCAAGGCACATATTATTTTACATCTATTCAGCAACATCGTCAACCGAAACCATACTTAAAAGCTGTCAACCACCTCGACTTGCTGTCCAGCAATGCTTGGTTAATAGTTGGTATTCAAAATATTTAAAGGTTTTGTTTTAGGGGCGTTCATTTATCTTAGACCTACTTTCCTTGAACTAGGTTTTGAGTTCTGGAACATCGCAAATAGGACCATTGTTCGTTGGGGAAACAAGCAAATATCGTCCCAGTAATCAAGAAAAAAATTCACATTCCGTCTCAGACCGATGATATATTACTATTGCATTCGAGAACCCTGCTAAGGTAATGGGTGATTTTTTAAGCGTTAGGTTTTTAATTGTCAAAAAAACCGGGAAGTTGCCAAAGTATACGTCTAAAGTGGTCCATACGAAGGGTCCAATTTTGAATTACTTTTTCTTCTAAGGCGGCAATTAACGCTGGCTTATCGGCATCCACGAGTGATTTGACGTATCCCCATAAAAACAAGTCTAAAGTCTGTCAAACCGCGCGATCTAGTCGGCCAAATTACCGGTTCAAAACGAAAGGTAAATGGCTTACCGAACTCATTTTTTAATTGGCCTATCGATGCTTGTACTGTGTGACATGCAGCGTCGTGTTTCTGGAATCGCATATCGACCAGGTTCAGATCGTGTATTTTGGGCAAAAAAGTTCAAAATCATTGAACGTGTAGTATACTTATTTTTTTATTTAATATTACAGTTTCCTTTTTTAAATTGCTTGTTTTTGTAAAATAGACACTTATTCCACGAGGATCGCCAAAAAGTGACGTCTTGTCAAAGAAAATGATATAATGACGGAACTTTCCTGTACAGTACGAAGGAAAACAATTTTTTGTGTGGTACATTAATGATACGAATTTCTTAAATACTATGAACGATAGCGGGCGCCAGTAACGGAAGCGTTGTTCTCACGGTCATATTTGAAAAAAGCGTGCCAATGATTCTGCCGGACCATAAACCGCACATATTGGCAGTTATTGTATTGTCTGAGATTTCTCCATGGACCAAATATGGCAGTTTTGATAATTAGCATACCCATTTAATCAGAAATAAGCTTCGTCGCTGAAGAGAATTTTCACTCCGGCTTTTCCAAGGCCCACTCATCGAAAATTCGATGCTGTAGCAGGTCGTTTGACTTCAGTGGCGAGCGTAAAACGGTCGAAGCGAGTGAAAAACATTCATTCATTGAAAGTTGCTAATGGTGCAACTGCCTTACTGTCACTGTTTGTTGCCCGCATTTTCTTATTGTTCATGCGATATGAGTTTTAAACTTCAATCCGAAATGTACTATATATACGTTCAATGATCGCTCTTCAGTTCTCTTTTGTGGGTCATATTTTATGGCTTATCCGCCTTTGCAATTAGCTTTCTTCGCATCCCATCACCATCAGGATTCCCATTTTAGGTGTTAAATCTACGACGGAGACTATTTGCCTGAAAAATCCTTTGTTTTTCATCTCACCTGCATGATCTTGTTGAATGTAGTACTGGGTGAAGGTAATGATTTTTACTCTACACTAGAACTAACCCATCATTATTGCTAGGGTGTACATGATATGAGCCCAGTGGGTGCTTCTTTGCTGAGGAGTAGTACTAGACCGCCGTCGACCGCTTTCCCGGGTGCCGTTCTTAAGTTTTCGGAGTACATTAAGAAACGTTTTGTAGTCCCAAGAAAATGCCAACAAAAATATTACAGGCTTCTGGGTTTGAAAGTCCAAAATGTTATACGAATGCCTGAACTTATCACTTCTAAACTAGGGCACGATGTGCCAGATAGTGTCCGAGAAATATGCTCTGGGCATTGTACTGACTCGCGAGGGATGCGTTTGACTCTCAAATTCTCACAATTTCTATGATTAATGAATGGGAGTACCATTGTGTATTGAGGTAGTCAAGCGACACATGGCAGATAACTAAGTGTCACGAGTGCTTGCGCAATCAGATTTGTTGATTTTCATTGGAATTCGGCAAGTTTGCGTATTCCTTTCACTCAATGTTGTTTTAATTTCCAACCATCAGGCAATTTTTTTCCTAAGCCTGAAAATACACCAAAGCAGACGAAATGAAAAGACATGTTCCGGTTGTTGTGTGTGGAAATAAAAAATAACAAATTGTCGTTGTCCGCTCCGGTATGTTTTCAGCCTTAAGTTTGTATGGTTCTGCAATCTGGTTTTAGTTCTGATCACTTCTTTTCAACTCGTGTATTTTTTGTGGTCACCTTTGGCATAAAACAGGTATTTTTCACTTCTGATTAAATTGAGTGTTTTATTAGAGACATTCTTTGTTTTGGACTACCTGATTGCTTCTGATTCTCTGAAAAGAAGGTGGTCACTGTTTTTTCTTTACAAGAACCAGCTAAGCTTGCGGCAAATCGTCTGCCTCGAATGACTATGCGATTGGCATTGCAAGAGCCGACCAAGGATTTTTAGTTCTTGTCTTGAAATTAGAACCATGACAATACGCCAGATATCAATTGTTTCTGAGATTTTAAGACGCTACGGTAGACTTGTCCATGTTGAAGGACTTTCTATTTAGTAAGCGGGGAAATGACTACAGTATTCAGCAACTATTTATCTGAGCAATAACATGTCAATCTTGCATCGCCTAAATTTCTTTTTAAGCTTAGGTATCTGGCAGTTGAAGGCCTTGACCTATTGGTGCGATGGGTATTTTTATGACCAATAAAACAATCGTTTTACCTTATTGAGAAACTGCAGAGCTTACTGACACATTCCAGCAAGCGATCATGGTTCAAAACTCACTTAGTTCACTTTAATAATATCTTGCCTATCCAACCAGGTGTCTGCCTCGAATACCGCATATCGAATCGGTTGAGGTTGTCTTCTTACAGCTGATGTCAAATTAGTTAAAGTCTTTCTATACTGCGTTGTCTTGCTGGGGTGGATTCGAAGATCTCTGAGTTGGAGTATTAGTACCCATGCACTCCGCAACATCTAGACATCTTCGCTTCTGAACAGATTATTTTCACTATATAGCCGGTATAGTTCTTAGTTGTACCTTATCTTCACAGTCTATCAAGGGTGACCAGGCCGAAGAAATTAGCCAACAGAAACCGCAGTTGACAAAATTTTTTCTTCGCTTGATTTTGTTTTACTTGCATTGACCATCGGAAACATTTTTATTTTCCTTTACACATAAGTACTCATATATGCCTTTGACATCTCGGGTTGTTTCCCTTGATCAGCCAATTGCATAAAACACACACATCTTAGAGACCGTGAAATTGATTTAGAGGTTGTGAGCACCAAGACCAACATAGTGCTCATAGCCCTTCTCATAGATTTGTTGAATAGTGAACGTTTGGAAGATCAGACATGCCAGGTCTATAACCTGACTGCAATGCTGCTCGCAACGCCTCTTGTTGATCAAGAGTTTTTGCTGGTATTCAACATCGAAGCATGGCATTTTTGTTTGTGGTTAGCTTGCGAATCGAGCACATCAAATTCAGACTTTTTTACACGTGGTGTGGTAATTATTGTAGCTATCCGACGTCAAACCTTCTGACAGTATATTCCGGGCTATGTTCTCTGACATTCGCATTTGTATTTTGACTACTTTTTGGTAATGCTATTTAACTTTTAGAGTATTTCCATCTTTCGCAGTATAACAAAGATACGAGTATTAAAGATGACCATGTGTCCTTGTATCTCACGATCGACAAGAAGTGAATTTATGTCACGATATTGTTTCGTCCACTTTAAATGTGTTTCAGCTTATATCCGTTTCTGACTGTTAATGTATCAATTGAGCGTTTGGGTGTAACAAGTCTCTTAAAGGACATGAAGACGTTGAAATTCATGCAAACGAGCAGGAGCAGATTTGGTGAATTACCAGAGGAGATGATGCCATCTATTGAATATATAAGTTATGGCTGCTGGCGCTCCAAAATTTTAATCTGAACACCAAAGTGCTAAGCACAGGATGCCTATTCTGAAGTTGTCCACTAAGTAGATGGAAACTCAAGTAGTTTGCAGTACAAAGCCAGAGATATCTAGCCACAAAGTAAGAAGTAAGACAGTTGGTAAAGTTTGTTGGCCTGTACTAGGAAGTGTTGCCAAAGTTTGTGGAAGCATTCATTTCTCTGATAAGAACCTTCTGATTCGTCTGCAATTAACAAATTAGCTTTTACTTGGCAATCCCTTGAAAATAATGTATGTTTAAAGAGTTGAAAACATTCATTGCAATTTACCATACAAGGCAAGCTCTTTCCCCTTGTTTACGTAGAGCTCTAATACGACAAAAGCAATCCCAAAGTCCTTATTTAAAAAAATACTAAGTCAAACAGAAGAAAAAAAAAGAAACAATATGTTGTCGGACTTGTCAAGATTTATAACTCTCGTTTTTTGATTATTAAAAATTATCCGTTCACTGTTGTTGTCTTTTAAGCCATGGGCAGGGTTTATGGAACGCATTAACTCGACACCGAGAGGTTGAGAAGGGGCAGGCCGAAACACCACTCAATAAATTTATTCTGCAACACATAACTGGCATCGAAACGAGCAGCAACAATATAGTCATACTTGTACAACAACTACAACGAAATGCAATGACGATATGACACGTGCAATTCGCGTGTTACATCATTCATACGTCATTAATGGCCACGTGCAGCCCAAGCTCTTAGCCGGGGGTAAACACGAACAACTAATATTACTACTATAGATAGATATGAGCTCTCTGAATAAAGAGCTCTGAACGGCCGAATTTGTTCTTGTTGTTGCCAGAGTTGGCTTTTGGCGATTTCTTCCTTAAGAAAACAATGAGTGTAGTGATTGTGTGCAGTCAAGTCGACAGACAGATAGACAAAGGATAGACGTTTTAGTTGACAGTTGATTTAATGTACGCGTCAGGATCCAGGATACGATTTCTGGAAAGCAGAAATTGTGTACATATTTTGGTGACCACTAACACGACTATTGCCCATCACCCTCGTTGGCGGTTTTATTATCGTTATTCGGTTGATACATGGGATGGTATTTCCTTTTATTGAAAGTGGCGATGGATCATAGAAGGATGTCACTTAAGGGTTTTTGTAAAAGTTTGCCATTGAAAACTGTTGATTTTTAAAAGCCGACGAACTTAACTAGTATATTGGATAAAAAGTCAATGCCCATTCGTGAGGGGAATAACACCATAAGCTCTGATACTGTTTCTTCTGGGGTTAATACGGATTTCCAGATTTTACATATAACAACCATTGGGTTGCTAAGGGTTGATCACAAAGCCCCGGTTTTATTATAGTTCTTGAAGAGCCAACCGTAGGATCACCTTGGAAATTAACACGTTGGAAGTGCCAACTTATCTTAGTTTTTAAAGTGCCTTAGACAGCAGTACCTACGGCTCGTTATGGCAACCAGTGAACAGTCTTGAGTCGCTGACCTATAAAAAAAAAGTCTGGAAAGATTCGTTTGTTTTACCAGCAATCTGGAGAGTATTTTCATCTCTAGCTACTTACTTTTACTTTTCTTTTTGTTAATATTGTCCTGTTTCCCTCCGTGGGTTTTAGAACCTTAACTACGCCTTCGCACCATCTTGTACCGTTCCTGGCAATTAGCTGTCTAACTCTTCCCCAATTCCCGTGATTCCTTCTCAACTCTTCTGCTCCATGTATTTCCTAGCCGACCTGTTCTCTACGTTCTGATAACGGATTCTATTGCATTGCATAGTTTGATTAAGAACTATCGCCTTTTCGTAGTGTATGACCCATTTACTGCCATTTTCACCGTTAGATTATATCTATTAATTCCTGACCGGTTCTCTGGTAAAAATATTCGCAGAGATACTGTTAAGAGACAAAAGCCTAGCTCCTATTAAACCTTCGATTGATATAAGCAAATGCAGATGCCCTAAATGAGGACGCAGAAACTGAGAAACTTCCTTCTTATCGTGCTATTGGAGGAATGTTGTAGGAATGTTGGAGGAATTTTCTAACGGGTAGTTTAGTTCAAAGAAGTTTGTTATCCAAGATAATATCTAAATACTTGGCTACGTTTGGAAAACGGAAAGTAATGCCCTTGATGAGTTCGATTAGTCAGCTTCTTTCTTCTCACAGAGAAAAAAAGCTCCGTGTAGTGCACTAATCATTAATCACGTCAAGTGCAGCCTGCTTTTAAGAGAAGACGGTTCAGTAGTTGCGCAACATTATGTCAGTTGTACAATTTATAACTAAGATTATTCCAGTAATATTTTTCGCCTTTGCATTTCCCGAAATCTCTCTTTTTACACTGCATACATTTTTGTTCGGTGGTACTAGCCTAGTGGTATGTGTTGGGGGCACCTTTTCAAGGAGTCAAGAAGAACACTTGTTGTAGATTTTTATCCTCTTCACATATATAAAAAAGAGAACCAAGAAAAATCTTCCTCTACTGGCAAAGTTGAGAAAAATGTTAACTCTGAACTTTAAAGATATAGGAATCAAAAAGGATTACATACTTAGTGGACAGTTGGGCGCAATTATTATCGATTATTTACTTACCTTAGGTGGAGCTACAGTCCCTCGTGGACCTCAGTAAACAAGCGTCTCTAGCTAGCTCAGTCCTTCGCTGGCTGCCTCCTGTTTCGCATGCTAAATTGGCTAAGGAAACCTTCTAGTTGCATGCGCCAACTTGAGTCACGGTCTTCCTCTATTGCACTTTCCCTCATTTGCGGGTTCGAAGACTTTTCGGGACGGAGTGTTGGTGTTAATCCGCTCTACACGGCCCAGCCATCTCAGTTGTTGGACCTTCACTCTTTTGGCTAGGTTGATATTGCTTTACAGTCCGTACAGTTCATCTTATTCGCCTCAAGCTGTTCGGTTACCGAATTCTTTATATGTAGACTTCCTCTTATACGCGTAGATCTAATACAATCGCGTTTAGTGACTCCACTAGACATCCTTAACATTTTCATTTCCGCTGCCGTCATTTTGTTTTTACACGCTTCGTACATTGTCCAGCACTGTGAGCCGTATATAAGAGCTGGTCTAACAACCGTGGTGTAGAGTTTCCCCTTTAATTTAAGTGGAAATTTTCGGTCGCAAAAGATTCCCGAATTTTCCCGCCATTTCATCCATCCCACACTCACTCTGTGGTTTACGTCGTCGTCACATTTCGCTTCCATGTTAACGATTGATCCTAAGTACTTAAAGATAGTGATTTTCGGAAGAACTACTCCGTCTAACATTATATCCGGAACAGGTCGCAACGGATGCGCAAATGGGCACGTCAAATGCTCCGTCTTTGAACGACTTATTTTAAACCCGTTTCCCTCTAGCGCATTTCTCCATGAATCTAAGGCGTTCTGTAAATCTTCGACGTTATCGCTAAGTATAACTGCGTCGTCAGCGAAGAGAATTGGCGTTACATTTGCTTCGCGCATGCAGTCTTTTAAAAGATAATCGAATACTACGTTAAAGAGGAAAGGGCTAAGTACGCTTCCTTGATGCACTCCGACATTAACTGGAAATTCTCTCGTTAGTCCAGCTTCCTACATGTAAGCATTTTTGATAAAAGACTCTGATGCTGAGCTCTGTTATAGCTTGTTGTTGTTACTACATAAATCGTTCCTACTTCTGTTCATTTAGAAGATTTCGTGGTTCGAAACATTTCGGCGTTGTGATGACCTTATAGAGACGAGAATTTAGTGCATCTACTCGATACAGTGGCTTTGCAGTTATGGAAAGAGGGGTTATCAAAGGAAGTCGAGGTACACGATCTGGGCCAAAAGATTATTTACAAAAAAGTTGCGATATATTCTAGTGTTGGTGTAAGACTGGCATTATTCACAAGCCTTGACCAAAAAGGTTACGGTTGGAATATCATTTTTAGCGAATGTCGCAACACTAACTGATTTTTTCCATTGTACTGAGACGCTTTAGAGAGGAGTTGCAGCCTAACCTAGTCTATTGCGTTCGTAGTTTTTAAATGAGTTTGAGGGAAAACCAAGTCGACGGGGAACTTATCGCAATCAGAATTTAAAAATAGTTAAGGACTTCGTTGGCAAGGCTATCAATGTCTGGTATTCGTATGTATTCGAAGATTTTAGCACTCCATACTTCGGTAACTGTGTGTCCAGAATATTGTAGCGTAGCCACCCAAAATGGAATATATATATGTATTTTAATCGCCCCTGCAACTTCCTCACTATAAGTGACAGAATTCTTTAAATGAAGCCGGTATGTTGTCTTTTTTGAGCTTCTATATAAAAAGCAGTAGGGGACAATTGTAAGCGAATATATGATTAAAAGCGAAGTTGCATTCTATTGGAGTTTGGTGATCTACATTACTACGGACGTTAATAATTAGAATGGCAGTGCCTCTGAATTGCACTTGGTGCCAAAAACAGCCTGTAGTTACACGCATGGATGTTTGAAGAGAAGTGATTATTTCCTCCTTTAATCGGTGACAAGAAGCTATTTAAATTTGTCCAAAACAAACACGAAAAATATTGCCGGGTTTGGTATTCTATGATTTTATTTAGAACCAATTACGGACTTCGTGTTTTGTCCTATTGTTGCCTTCTTAGAACTTGTGTGTATAAAAATACCTGTTTTCAGGTTCTACGTGTCTGAGTAATTTCCTGGTTTTCCGATAAAGGGCCCTACATTGTAGTGAAGTCACTGTGAATATCAATAAGTCGACTTCTGTGAAAAATTGTGACTCAGTTTGAAAGTGCGACTTAATAACAGAACAATAAAATACAAAAACATCTTAACTTGTCTACGATTTAAAACATCGTCATCTAAATTCAGGGGCACACACGGGGTTTTGCCAAAACTTGCTACTGGTAATCTTACCTTATCTGAAGCCCTCACCTAAGTCATTAGCCTCGTATGCAAAACAAGTGCGACTAATTCTAAATCCAAAACCACAAACGACACAAACATTTTGCGTCACTCTATTTGTCAAGATTTAGTTCTTCCAGCTGTAATCGATCCGCTGGCATACTCGTATCCGTGTTTTTGCCTTTTTAATGAATTCGAAAAGCTGACTCGGTGTTTGCTTTGAGAAACTCGTTAAAACTTAATAGCTTGCCATTTGACAAACAGACAGACAGATCGATTTGTATCATTCATTCATTCATTCACTCAGGCGTTCATTTAGTTGCTTAAATTGGAAACAAGTTTCAGCTTTGTCACAATTTTCTTTAGATACACACCCCCAATGGCGACGCATTTGACTTCCAACTTTCCTCAGGCTTTGATTAGTTTTCATACCTTTGTACGAGTATTACCAACACAACTACATATTGTGACATCCTTTCTGAACTTTTGTTACGTAAAAGTGTTCATGTGTACGAGTATATGCGCCCACCCTCTAGTCATTTTGTTAAATTGAAATTACTTCTTCGTGCTTCATGTTTTCTTCACACTTAATTAAATGAAATGCAAAACAATGGCAATGGAAATATGAAACAGAATTTCCTTCCCTTCACTGCTTCTAGAATATCCACCCCGACACCAGACACCAAACAAAAGGTAGAGAATTCCGAGAAAGAACCGAGAAAGGACCCAAGATCCAAAGTCGGTAGCGACAAGAAGTTCATCTTAAAATTAATTAAGCACTCACATTCCCTCAAATTCGCACACAATAATTCCATGTACCTACCCCATCAGAAAGAAGGGGGTGGAAATCACCACTTAACAATCACAGGCACCTGCTGGATAGATACGTATTCGTTGTATGAACGAGTATATCTAGGGGGCTCTGCGGACTTGGGGGATGATTTTCATTTGAATTCCAAAATGGCAAGGGGCCTGGGACGCTCAAGCAAATAAGCCTGACAAAGCGCGAGAGTGAGCAGCAGTAGCAGCAGTAGCAGTAGTTGTAGTAGGTGTAGCTACTACCCCAAAACTCCATCAAGAATCGTCCACGTACCGGCAGCACCATCGCCCCCGCCAACTACATCAACATCGTCGTTATGTGTATTCGAAAAGCCCAACGAGAGCTCGCCGATGAAAACGACGAAACGGTAATATCCTTGTGTTTGGTGGAAGGAAAAAGGAAGTGGATAATACATCCGTCCTTGTTGCTTCGTGTCACCCATCATCATATTGAAGCCCAGCTATTCGTATATCCCAGCCATAGTCATTCCACCAATTTATCCATCCACAGCCTATTCGTACTCCCCTCAATTCATTTCTTCCTTGCCGTAGCCTTCATACCGTTAACTACTGTTTGGGACTTGAACGCATAAATAGCTCTATAGAGCCATCCGCACCACACCCAATTGTGTTCCACAGCGATGACGACAAAATGAGAAAAAAACCGGAGAGGAAAAAAGGAAAAATAGGAAAAAATCCATCCCTTGTCCCAATACACCCCCAATGCTAGGGTAGTGGTGAGACAATAAATTTTCGGGAAAATTTCCTCTCCATGAACATGTGTGTGCGCGCATTTAACCCTCAAGTAAGCCACACCTTGGCTCGCCTCTGATTGGCAGAGAATCGGAAGGGCGCTTAGAACGGATTATATCACTTTTCGGGAAGGAAGAAACCAACAGCAACAGCACTAGTAGCTGTAGCAGTGCCACTGCTACTGTGGCAGGAATCGAAAAATACCACCCTCTCTCTGTTCTGTGAGCTGTACCAACTTGGGATACCAAAAGGGATGTCGAATGTTGTTACACCCTCCCAGAGCTTGTAGCCCACCCTTAATTTTTCGTTCACACACGCGGCCGAGGACACGATTATTCGTATATTGAAGAAAGAAAACCCCTGCGAGAGGATGTCATTTGTGGGATTCCGTGGTCAGAATTCAATTGTAACTCTACCGCGCCACAGATCGGTTGTTATCGTAACATACAGGTTTTGAGTCGTAAAAATTCACAAAAAAGCGAACAAAAAAAAAAAACAAAAACAAACATTCATTTGAAAAATCTAGCTTAGACTGATTTAGGTGATTTTTTTTTACAAAACGACATTCCGTCGCATGGACAAGGACCCATCTCCAGGACTAAATCATTAAGAGAGAGAGTCAAGCTGAGACACGAAAATTCTCAGAGAAAGAGCTAGCGCATAACGTAAAGCGGCGTATCATACATACCTTGGGTATACTCCGCAGGATATCCCATATAACACAAATAAAAGTTGTGCCCGGAAGTAGAGGTGTCCGGTAACGGTAACCGGTTCCGATCGTCGCTTTTCCCGTTCCTTTTCCTGTTCCGCCACTGCCGACGCCGCTGTTGTCGCCTATATAAACATATACCGACGACTATATGAGTAAACCTTTTTTGCTCTCCGTTTGTTCGATGTGCCTGCGTTTCACGTCCACCCACTGTTGCGTTCTTTGTGATTTCTGAATTCGTGACATAAGTGTGACAATATTTTCCTACCAAACAGGACATACCAACAGATGTATCTACGTTCAAATATACCTATTCCTACGTGTTAAGAAAGTGAAAAGTTGTGTGTCGTGGATTTTTTGAATTTGGAAAAAAATTCTTTGAATTGTGACCGTTAATGTCCTAGTGTGTTTTATTCAAGTGTGAATTTTAAATAATTTCAAAAATATATTTTGGGTTTCGGTTTTTTTTTTTTCTGTTTTTGTTTTCAAGATGGAATTTATCTATTTGTCAAGTGGGTAAATAGTGATTTGAAAAACTCTTATTTGTGATAACAGTGTGGCTTTTAAGTTGGGAGACGATAGAAACATTCAAAAACCTATAAAGGACCCCCGAAGCACGATGCTTGATATCAAACCATCGGCTGATTATTTATCTCGCTCGGCAGGAAGTTTTAGTAACTTTTCAATGTTGTTCGCAGGTGAGTGGGTAGTTTATTGATTTGTTTTATCAACATTAGTGTGATAAAAATATGACAATCTGGTCATACATACATTAGCTGATGGAATCCTCTAGCTCTTAGAGCATTGACGGATCCTAAAACTGGGACTTGTGCCGTCAATTTTTTCAAATTTTTCATCGCTTTCTTAGTTTCCTTACCTTGGCTTAACTGTCAACCTGCCAGGATCACCACATATATGATCTTACTAAGAACCATATGATGTGGCCATCTGAGTAAAAGGTTGTGCCTAAGACCAACATTTCTCATATAAAGTACACTTTTAATATATTGGTAGAACACTCGTTCTGTTTGTAGTTTGTTAAAGTTTCATATGATTTGATGAAAACTAAGTGCCGGGCAGAACAGGATCGGGACCTAAAATAAGAAGCGTTTCCAATCAATTCTCACAGCTTTCCGCCTCCAGTTTAAAGCACGCTGAGGTATTTTTCTTATTGAGTGCAAGCCTCTAGACCTTGGATGGCCGTGGATTTCAACTGCCTTTGGACTGAATAAAGTCTATTCAATAAAGTTCTAGCTATCAAGGTTGGTTAAGCAATTGAAATACTGCAAATTATTTTTCAATTGATTTTTGTTAGCCGTATATTATAACGGTCCATTTGCTGTATGTTTCACCCATGTATATTCATCGACAGTGCATCGCTTTCGGGCCTTATTAAATTTGTGGACATTGGAACTATTCCACAGGTAGCTTTATATATGGATCACCTCGCTTGTGGGGGCAAGAGTTTGGTTAGCTTTTTACGTTTGAGTGATCCAATACTTGCTTCCTCCGCTTCTTCTTCGAACTTCGGCTGTAGCCTCTGATGCTTTTGGACCGCGTTTTCCGATGGCCTTCTTAAGCATTCACCCGTTGGTACGTTATACATTTTAATTTCCGTCGCTTTTCGTTTTATTTCTCGTACGCTGATCCACGTTTGATGTCGTTTACAACAAACCTTTAAGCAGAAATTTTCTGTCACAAAATACTATTGTGCGGCACCTAAACCAGCCCAAACTAGCTCTTCGTAACTAACAATGGAGCGTGAGTATTTTAATTGTTCGCAATTTGGTAGCTTGCAACACCCGGGATGCTGATGTGGGATATCAGAATATTCTGGTTCCAGTTACTAAAAGTGCCGGAAGAGCTGTCATTTTATTGATATAGTAGCGCTATCATCGGCGAAAAGAAGGGAAGTTGTTCCAGCCTCATCAGTATGCTGCTTCAATAGATATTAAGGACAGCGGCCCTTAAATACAACCTTGTTGCACTCCAGCTGTAATTTCGAATTCCCTTTTTGTTTTTCTTTGAATTTAACTGTTGTCTAAACGTCAACGTACATGCTCGTATAGCGAATCGTTGTTATATACGTTTCCACAAAGTTTCATAATATTACATTGTCCACTGTCTAGGACTGTCGCTAGTGCTTGTTTCAATTTCTCGCGTCGCATTTGTTGTTATATGGAACAGGAAAGCTCCGGTCAACTAGTTAAGCAACCGACTATCCCTTATCATTTCATCGAATAAAATCGCGAGCCGTAAAAATCTAAACGATCTGATTGTTGCTCATAATATACGGGTCGACTGCACGATCCCGGGTTATACTATTTTACTGCTCTGATAACTTCAGTTTCTGTAAAATCTGGTATTTATTGTAGATACGCGACAGCCGCAGGAAGTACCTATACTGTGACAACATTCTTCGGTATGTATAGCGATAAAGCATTTTTCTTATTCTTCTTCAAATTTTGTTGTTCCCTGTTAACACGGGGCTCCCCGCTCGTGTTAAATATACATTAACGATTGAATATCATCCGAAATTTTACTTTTCTGTGGTGTAATCCACCCATTCTTTGACATTGAACTGTCTTGTCGTTGCACCACCACGTGAAGAAAACTCAAGCAGAGTTTGTTGAACAACCTTTCCATTTTTCTTCGACAATTTTCTCATACCTATATACTTTGCGCGGTTTGTGATATTTTGAATCTATTTTGCAGCGAAACATGGGTCATTTCCTTAATTCCGCGTCTTATTCCGGGTGTTGTTGGTTTTTCCAGTTTATTCACAAAAAAACTCTGTCCAACTTATTCGTTCTAGAGTCCTTCGTGTGAATTGATGATTAAAGTATTCTTCTCCGGCTAAGTCACTCATTTTGAAACTGTTTCATTCATGCCAGTCTTCCTATTTGTATTATAGTTCGATGGACTATCATTCTGTAATACATTTTCTAATTCGAAACTTCTCCAGTTCTCCGCAGTGCAGAAGTGTCCGGTGGGGTTGTGTTTTCATATAAGTCATTTCATGTTCCGTGCTTTCATTTTTTCATTTCATTGGTGGTATCCAGGCTTAATAAGCTGGTCACGCCTAAGGACCTCGGGTTGTCTATTAGATTTCAACGCACATTAAGGTCATCTTTGGTCTCAAGCGTCTAAATTTGATTGTTTCGCCACTTAGCCAAATTTTATAACAAAGAGGGAAGTGAATTGTGGCCATATTCTATAAGACCTCGTTGTATGTCAGAGGATTGGTAGTTCTTTGTATATTTAAGATTTGGACTCGATATGGTTGAGACTCAAATATATTGTTCTAAGAGAACTGTCCTTTCTTCACTAAGATAAGAAATATAAATTCGCATAGGGAGACCTGTGCGTGGTATATAACCGACTCCACCACCTGTTATCGGAGAAAAAAAACAAAGTACACTATTTTAATATGGTCCTCGTCATTTCATTCGATTCTGCATCCTGCAGATCTTATAAAAGCCGACAATAGGTGTGCACATCAAGTTAGTTTTCGTTCCTGTCCTTTCCTGAAATACATAGATTCGAGTTCGAGACTTTCTGGGCTTGTTGATGCTTTCCCTTCTATTTATCTTAGCGCATATATTCCAACGTTTTGTTAAGGTCAATGTCCCTACATAGTACATTTCGTACAGCTCATTGTTGCAACAGAATCGAATATAAGTTCAACTTTTACCTTCTACTCAAATCATACAAGTCAATACTTTCTCGGCCTTTCAGAGCACTGTGAGCACACGTGTTTAAGAAAAATAACTTTCTTAGTATTTCCTACTTGGAAAGTACTGAAAAGAACAGTTATCTTCTTAGTCAAGGAGAAGAGTGGGTAGTCAAAGCTCTGCCTGAAGTGCTGACTTGGTGTATCATTCCTTATCGACAGCATTCGTTCAGTGCTCGTTTGTCATTAAGCCCGTCTTGAAATTCTATTCGAATAGTTGCAGACAAATATATTATTGTCATTAGCTTATATGTACAGTTATACAAATTTCTGAACTACAATCGTCTAAAGTAAAAATATACTGTTGCAAAATCACACAGCATCGTTTACTCTTCGTTAGATCTTTCTTCGATGTCGTTACCGACCTTTAGTTAGCAGATGATTTACTCGACATGCGGATGAGTCTAAGAATGCTGGCATGAGTAGAAATTTAGTTATGATTGTGGTTTTATCACCCCGAAGAATATGCCTTTAAGGCACTGAATTTCTTAACATGCATTCATATGGAAGACAGAGTTTCAGATGCTATATTAAGAAGACTAGTCGCTCTGAATTTGCCACAGTTTAGAAGATCACCTTTCTCGCAAGTTTGGCAAATGGTGCTGAAACTACAAAGTGGCGCAAAAGCCGTTAACCAATGTTCTTTGGGTGTAATTTTGTTTGTGGATGAAAAACGTTGGTTCTGCTTAAGTCGAGAAAATGATACGGTTAAGAAGCCGCCGCCACGATTGATGACCATTCGGGGCCGATTTATGGCATTTTCCAACACTTTTGCCAGAACATAGACATAGACTCGTGACTTCAAAAAAACCCCCCAAAAAGAAGTCTGGAGCGATTTACTCAGGGAATCTTACCGGGCCAGTACAAATCGTCAGCGACAGATTAGGCGACCGGAAACGCCACGCTCAGAATTTCGGTTGTGGCTAATGCAGTATATGTGCCGCTGCTGTATCCTGTTAGAATCACATGTTCTCCAGTCCCAATTCATCCAATTGAGGAAGGAAACGCTCGCCAACCAAAGTAGTCGTTTGTCCCGCGGCGTTTTCGAAAAAATAGCTCCGGATGATGTCTCCAGCATTAACAGCACACCATCCATGCAGTAACTTTGGGCGGGTGCAATGGCTCTTCGTGGGTTATACGCGGATTTTGGGGTACCAAGAAGGGATAGGAAGAACGGCTGCTCCGGAGCCGGCCAGACCAGACAGCATCTCGTGTTGTCAAAATACTCTTCTAGGAGAGCGGCTAAACGTCGTAATGTTTGCCCAGTTGGTACCGAACGACCGGAAAATCTGCTCCGAAGTTTACGCTGCGCCAACACCACCGACGCATTATTCCGCAAAATAATTATCCCGCGTTATTTATGAGTATAGCGATGTATGCCTTTTTAACTTGTATTTCGTATCTGTTTACTTCACAAATGTCAAAGTAGTATTGAAATTTGCCACCGTTTGCAAAAATTATAGCATATAGTATATTTAACGGAGAATTGGTTTATGCTTCAAATCTTTATTGTAAACCAATATTGTGGACCAGAATCCTGGTGGACTTATCATCCGCAAGCTGGCTCTCATTCTCTACAAATTTAGACTTTTAATTTTTTTCTGTAGCTTCCTCGCAAAAAAGTAATTTCGTACAAGCGAACTTAATCTTCATCCCCATCTCATCTTCCCAGATGAATGCCTTTCCATACTCTTGTCATATATATTGAAGAAAAAAGTCAAATATTTACAAGAGCTGAGTCTGAATGATCATTCCGCAAGTATTTGGTTCGACTAAGCAAAGAAATATGCAATTTCACAGCATGCCGACCCCTTGAAGCTTGGGGAGCACTCCTGGAATATCGTTGGTTGACACACGAAAAAAAGGCGCTTATAAAGCATGTCAATCAAATGCGCTGCATTTATTCTATTTCATCATTTTTGTGTACTCGTATATTTGGTTGAGTTTTCGAAAGTTGCATTCTCAAAATACTTTTTCAATAATGTAGATATCGTCTCACCATCTTTATTCTCCGAAACTTCAAAAAAAATACAATTTACCTCATTTGATACCATAGACTTGCGTTGAAGATTGCGGTTGATCGACAAAAGCGTTGGCTGAAACCGTCGTCTTCCTTAAATACTTAAACAGAAATTCCTTTAACACGGAATTTATTCCCTAGGTCCCCATAATACAATTCCTGTACAATATTCATTGTTTTGATGAGTTTTTAGCATTGCTGATTTGGCACTATGTCATTCTTGATCAATATTGTTCTCGGATCTTTGAATCGCATGTTCCTTGGCCCTGAAGCAACTTAGACAAAACGACTGATTACACGATTATTGACTTAATGTATCATCCCTCTTTTTAAGGCTCTTCGTTGACTAAAACATTTCTTCCATTGTCGTCTTTGAGCAAAAATGGGCCACTCCAAAAACCACACCAAACAGCCACACGTTCAAGATACATTGTCTTCTCTCTGACTACTTGTGGATTTTCTGAGCCCCAAAAACAGCATAGATATGCGCCGCATGCAAAAAAATATTTTTTTTTAAGTTAAATTGTCGTCAATTTCGAGCTGCTTGGGCATTAAACAAGCAGTAACAAAGCGGATTTTTCCTTCAGTTCCTTAGTCAATTATTATTCAAATTGGTGTGCTAACGCGGATGTTGAGGTTCTCGGTTTTATGTGCACACTTTTGGCAACAGCTGCAACATTCACTTTTGAGCGCACAAAACGGAAAAAATGTTCGGCTATCAATCAACAAACCAGTCTTACAAGCTTTCTTCGTAAACTTGCGTACACCAGCTGCAATCGATGCAGCTTTATAAATTTCTTTCTAAATTTCACACCATTTTAGCTTTGGAAATAACTTTTCAATATTTTCAATGATTTTCAGATGTTAATCGATTGTTACTGAGTTTCTGCAAATTTTGTAAGCACATAAGAGCTGACAGTATCAAAATATCCTGAGAATGAAAAATAAACACATTGTTGGTCCATCCCTTACAATTTAAGTCTAATCTTACAGTCAAAGCTAATTACTTGTCAATAATCTCAGTTCGAATTATAATTAAATTGTCAATTAATGAAAGTTTCTTTTGTCCATGATGTAAAAATGACTGTTTCCTTGTTTTGTAACTATTAACTATTTTATAATTCTATGTATATAATTTGATAATTCCTCAATTAAGCTACATGTTTTTTAGAAGAAGGGAAATAAATCTTTTGTACTGGAATACGGTTGCTTATAAATAGATCTTTGGCGGGATACAGCCGTGGGCTACTTAATAGATCGATTTTCCTTACTTACAATTTAGTTGATTATTTCGCAAAAATAGCTTGTCTGCCTTAGATCATTAAAAAACTAAAGAATATATATAAGCTCCGTTTAACTACGTTTAACTATGTAGATTGTGACATTATCTACTTTAATTAGGAATACTCGTACATGAATACTTATGAATTGATTGAAAAGTTTAAGATTTTTGCAAATTTTATTTCTTATTTCTTTCAGATTCATCGTATAAATCTTCGTGGGGCTCACACAGTTCATCACAATCACAAGGTGAGTATTGCCAAAAATATTTACATGTTTTCTTTTTGTTATGTGAGAAAGCACTTTACACAAATTTTGAGATAATAACATTTTCTACCATTATTTAAAAAAAAACAATTGGATCAATCGGTCATGTGACACATATGCTTAAGAGCAATTCAAACTAATACTAAATATCTATACCTTTGTCTAATATTTAACGATCATCAATATATGAGAATATCTCGAATAGATTTAGCTTTATGCAACTATGTATACTCGTTAACTAAAATTTTTTTTTGTTGTACTGTCTGATCACGACTCAGAGTATATGAGACTGTTAATCGGGTCTGTTGGCTTCTGAGCTAGGCCGAGCTTAACAGTCAATAGCCGTAAAAGAATGTGAATGCTGAAATATGTGGTCAACTCTGACAGAAAACCGCTCCGGTAAAAATTTTGATAAACAAATTTGAATCGAAGAATAAATAGTGTCAAACGCTGCTATTTAAAGAAAACAAAAAGTAGACGTGAAGATGACATGTGCTTAATGCAATATTCTATAGATACCTGTGTGTTCTGTGAAAAAGAATCCGAGTAAGAAGTCTGCTGTTTAAGTATTGAGTGCTAATTTTTTGTAACTTTACTATGGTTTAAGACATATACTCAATAGTCCGAAGTAATTAAACGGTGACGCGACAGTCTATTGTAGACAAAATCTTAGACATTTTTATACACATGTAGGCCAATTTTTCATTTCATGCGCAGCGGTTTTCAGCCTTCTTCTTGTCCTTTTTCTATAGGTGGAAGAGGCTGGCTTTTGCGGATCCTCGTCCCCTAGTCACATATTCTTGAATACTTTGATCGCGGTAGAGACTGAAATGGACATTTGCCGCAAGAAATAAATTTATTCATCTAGATTAACTAAGCACTGCTAGATGGTAAAATTCCTCTTTTACAATATCTATACACGCTACCAAAGGCGAGGTCTTCCTCCACTGCATTGTCATCTGATGGGAAATCGAGCCGGAGCGTTAATATCCATTCGCTTTACATATTTGACCAGATCAATGTCTGTACATCTTCGAAAGTTCGAAGCTTCTTTCTCCGAAGCCCGTCAGCGCAAGCGGTACCTAAAAATAATTTCGCTATTGTTGATCTGGAAGTTTCGCTCTATGTCAAAGAAATCACATGATAGTGAATTGCCTTCTCGGAAACATTGTTCACATCCATCTTGCAGAGCTGGTAAATTTAAGCAGGAAAGTCAAAGTCGGCAGTATGTCTTTTCTCAATATACGCTCTCATAGGCGGTAGCCAACCCCATAAGCGGAGCAGCAGCGATGCAGTAAAAATGGGAAACTCGTTACGCATAAGTTCGTATAACGAGGAAAGGGTTAATAAAAGGATAAGAAGAAGAAGATGCTCTCATAGGCGGGTTTTCAATCATCGAACGTCTTTCGTGCTTCAGCATTTCCCTATTTTCTTCTAGTCCTTCGTCTTGTGATTACTTTTTACCTTCTGAGTAGCAAGTGTTCAACATTAATTTTTGCTAATTTAGCTGAAAAACCTCTTTAGTCCTGTTGCTAATGCCAGGTTGCATTTATTGTCTAACAACGAGTTTTACTGTGGCGATCGGGAAAACCTCGCATATCGCAGAGACCATCCGCGATTGATTGTTGGAAGCTTGCCGCTGGAATGCAAGTGGTTCAGGGCATCAAGCTAAGTTAAAGGAAGCTTAATTGGAAAAAAAACTCAGTAAGTTTCTTTAGATTACAGCCTTCCTATTTTAAGTTGTCTTTCTTTAAGTGACTTTTCCGGTATCGACATTTCTACCTTTGCTTCTAAAAGGTAGTGGTCCCGGCTAATGTTGGCCCTTCCTATCGTTTGGATGACAAGAATATTGGAGGTGTGCATTGGCTCCGATTACGATCTAATCAATCTAGTTGAAGGAAGATTGATCAGAGAATAGCTAAGGTCTTTTATATACACCGCCATTAGTATCTATCGTCTCTGCTTCAGGAACCCTGACAGGTAGCTTTGAAGTTCTTTTCAGATTTGGGATTTGAATATACCAGAGAAGAGTATAGCATAATTTCATATGCTATTCCGAAAGTGAGTTGTCCCCATATCCAACATTGAGTCCTTCCTCGCGCTTGCAATTTTAGCCGAGCACAAACCTATATAGGAGTTCATACTTTGTGGTTCTTGGAGCATACTTAAAGGGTAATATTGCACTGCTGGCCTAACTCGAGTTTAAGGCAGACGGATTTAATTGAAACCGATCTGATCGTTGATAAATGGTCTGGCTTTCTTTGATCAAGTTTAAAGGTTTATTTTCCATGGCCCTGGAGTTTGAGTCATCCTGCCATTTAACCGTCTGAAGAGGTAGTTTTGCATTCCATATCCTTGACACCGATTGTGACTCTACTATATATCTTCAGTTCTCATCCTGACAGGGTTTTGTACGGACTACGTATACCTTCTGAACATTGTTCCTTCTTATATAGCTTTCTTTAAAGCAATAACAATAGGCCAATATTGGCGTAAACTAAAGTTTTTGCGGCTGCTTCATGAACTCCAAACGTTTCGAACTATTATTAAATAACCGAAATGTTGTTAAACTTGATCTCTTTGACATTGTAGCTCAGTTATCTGGACCCGTTTCAGATAATTTTTTTAAAAACTCGGTGACCAATAATATGCATAACTTGCTTTGTTGTTAGAATTCAAACAACTATTAGGGATGGATTCAAGCCGTATGCAAAGGTGGCAGTTGTATTGACCTTTTGTATTTGTTGTATTGCCGTCCTTATTAGCAACGATACAAGGCAAACAATCACGCCCAATATCGATTTAATTAATTTGTTGTTCTAATATTAGAAAAAGGTCACAAATGGTTGTAAATTATTTAAATTTAATGAGCTTATTAAAATATGTTTCTAAATACAACCCTATATCCGACAAAAAAATTTATCTCCCACTTACTCAAATCATTTGTAACGCAGCTCTGAAAAGAGCACAAAACTATCAAGGCTTTCGAGCTATGAAATCCAGTAATGCTCTTCAAAATCTAGATACGTAAATTATTCAACCTACAAACTCCAAAGTTAAATGAAGCAACTAAGATGCTAATTTCGTTCCACCTATCAGTTTGATTGGGTTCTAAATTTTATTAAAAAAAAAAAACCAAAAAAAACAAATTAATTCGCCCATTTGACAATTTGCCAAGCACTCTAATCCAAATAAAAGCCAACAACTAATTTATCTACCACAACGAAGGACAGCCTTGGGGTAATTATCTGCTCATTCACTTTTTCACTATTTTCTAGTTTAAACAAATATTTTTTTTTTTTTTTTAATAAACAAGATTTGAAAAAAAAAATCGAAATCTAATAAGCCGATAAGAATGCATGAAATTACCTACTGTCTTCCGTTGGATAATTAATTAGCCCTCAAATATCTGTCGATTATTCAAATATCTATGCTTGAGACTCTTTCACTATTTGGCCATAAATCACTTGGATTATGGTGACAAGTTGCCCCAAACAGTAAATCGAGTCGGGACCCTTTTGCTGGCCGTATACGAGTATGTATTTGAAAATTTATTCAAACACGCTGCCATAACCGGAAACTAGAGGTTATGCAAGAATCGTATGATGGAATTAATCCCAGACTAAACATTTATAATCACCTCGAGACAAGTTGTTAGAAGTATCGAGCTACATTGAGAGGTTCCGCTAATAGTGCGAAGTTTTACCTATATACTCGTATTTTGGAGCTTTGCGTGTTGTGCTCTGGACTATTGTTATTCTAATTTCCAACTTGAAAGTTATAGATCAATTAGGTATGTGTATTTATATTTCGTGGCTATAGAACTTGTTTTTGAATGGAAACTAAGCTAAACGTGTTGGGCAGATGAGAGGATTTCAAGATATTCGTAGACAGAACGACGTATAAATCGTCGCAGAAGCTGTATAAACAGAATATACCTGTTTTTATCGACAATGATAGTAGATTTTCATAATGAATATCACCCACATGGCCATCTTTTGACGTTTTCATTCATTTTTCGTCTAGAGCTAGTATTCGTAATAGCTGCCATTATATTCTTGACTCAGCCCGGAATTTGGATTTTAAAGACTTCAGCCAAAATAATTAAGAAAGCTGTTTAGATGCTGGCTTTCGGGATGCTAAGCATTACGATTCCGATAACTTTTTGGGTTCTATTGTGAAGGGACCAGTAGATACACTCAGATATATCAATGTATTCAGGCGGTTCTTCATAAAAGACATGTGCTGAACGGGCACAATTTAAGAGTCACAAAAAAAGGACATGAGGCGAGCATATGACTCGAAAACCTGAAGAAATTTCGAAGCCCTTAGTTCTGAGATTTAGGTAGTCCCCTAGAAGTCGCTCGTCTAATCAAGATCAATCTTCTGATAGGCGTATTCTCCCTTTTTCTTCTGTTTCCGACAAGTCAATGTGAAAGAAAACTTTGATCACATTTTGTGTTGATGGTATTTCCAGGGAACGAGCCCCGTCTTAAGTCAAAACACACGGTAGTAGTTCTTGTGGTCAGAAACTGTTTTTTCCAATGTTCAAACCATATCGAAACCAGCAAGCTGTTTATTTTACTATCATTTATCTTTGGTAGACTCTACTTGATGCTCTCGAAAGTTCTTATATATAGTCCTCTGGCGAATCATGCCTAAAGACTGACTGTTGTAAAGCGTGAGACAACCTTTGACGTAGTCAAATGCAACACGCTTAACACGTGGTTGTATTTCTACATTCAATAGATAGTTAATGTATATTTAAACTTAACTTGTCGGTATAAAAACATCATCAGACAAGATGTGGATCGATGGATGTGAAAAAGCAACTCTCCCTCAACGGTAATAGCCTGCAAAGGCTACACGAGGGGCGTCCTAATGGAGAGGTAGAATTACAATTTCTGCGGACCGTTAAAGAGTGAAAATGACGATAATACCACTATCAAGTAGGATACGCCATTAAATTCAGACGAAGACTGTAAAAAAGTCTCTCCACCTGACCGAAACTAAATGAAGATAGCAACTTATGTCTAAACCTTAATCTTACGAATTCTGTGGATTCGATAGTATGGTTTGTATCTGCTTCTTGGTGGTTCTCTATAGCTGGATTAAGTTCGCTCTGAAAGCACAGGTTTTGTATTATTTCTGAAGAGTCTTTTGTGTTGATTTTCACTTAGCTTTCCGATGAATTAAATAGAGACTGCAGTCCCGAGAAAAAATTATTCCAACAAGACTGACAAAAAGTCAAAAAACATCTCATGCATTCAGATTCCAATTTGTCAGAGAAAGGAACCATAAGGCTTTGTATTGTGTTTGCACCGAAATATCGAAGGTCCTTATATCGGCCCCGTTTATCGTCCACAACGTAGAGCGTCGAAATATTTTTCTTTTTTTTAGCTATTTTCATGTATCTGTCAAATGAGAATTATTTTTTCATTCGATTAGCAACTGATGCCTTGTTTTGCATAGATTTCGCAACCCTTTTTGCACCCATTTTCTTGTTTTTGTAAATGCTTTCACTGGTGATACCATTGATATCGTCGGCATATTTCAGCAATGGGCATACTTTTTTGGCCTCCTGAGTATTCCCTTACATATTTTTATTATTGTCGAAATTATTAGCACTTCTTATAAATGCTTTAAGATATGATTTTAAGCTTCATCCGTAAAAATTGTTTCATGGTTTCAAACGAGTCATAACAGGTACCTTGTTACCAAATTCCCTGTATTTGGGCTGATTGCGTATGAGTCGCAGAACATTTTTATGTCGTGCAGTACTGCGCTCGTTTCAAATGCATTCCAGTGTCGGAGTTTGTGAAGATTTCTGCTCCATTTCTCTAAATTGCTTTTGATTTAGGCGTCATATTCCTGGACCACACTTATCAAGTAGTGAGACCTGGGCGGCAATTGATAAAAATACAGCTCAGAAGTCAAAATGACCGCTCGATAAAGATTTTTTTGTTGATTTCTGTAATGCGAAGCATTCTTTCATAGTTTACACGATGTTAAAATATAAAACATGCCACACAGTCACAGGGATATCAACTGGTAGGTAAGCATACGATACCCAAATCGACCGCTTTATCATCAACCGCAGCTTCAAAAACTTTGATTGTCATCAACAGTGGTTATAAATCGCGTAATTGTCAACGATAGGCACTCAAATGAGATTGCCATGCAATAACTACGGGGCTGAGTAATACGTGGTCTAAAGTGAGATAAGGCAAGGCAGCATATTGTCATCAATATTGGTTTTTATATTGATGACGGAAACGAAGCAATTGAATTGACTTAAACATCTAACTCCAATTATTTTACTTCGCACATATCAAAAAGTTCCCGGAATAACCACCGTGTGACGCTCCCATTGTTCCGATTTGAGTTCTGTTAAGTTGGCACATCTGTTGTTGATATTCCCTCTAAATCTTAGCGTCATAGCTTGGCATTTGCAAAATTTACGTAGCCAAGAGTACATCTATCTCTGTGTGTTTGGCGATTTGTTACAATTTTAGAAATAAATTTACATTTGCAACAACGAACTTGTATTAAATTTTGCGTAAAAAACGGATTTAATGGTGCAACGATTCTCTAAGTAAAATGGTCGTTTACCAGTGGCACGAGCGGTTCAAAAGTAGTCGTAGTCAATCGACGATGATGAACGCAGTGGCAGACCATCGACATCGAAAACCAACGGAAACATTGATGAAGTAAAAGAAATGTTGGTCAATAACCGCAAATTAACCCTCAGAGAGATAGCCGAGGATTTGAACATTGCCTATGGATCCGTCCAAGACATTTTGTTTAATGATTTGGGTTTCAGTCGTGTAGCAGTAAAGCTACTGCCAAAAGATCTCAATTTCATGCAAAAAAAGACCGTGTTGACGTCCTAAAAGAGATGATTTGCGAGGCTGAATCCGATCCCACATTCATCAAAAGGATCATTACTGGAGACGAGGCGTGGGTTTATGAGTACGACACGCAATCCAGACATCAGGCAAGTGAATAGCGTTCACCAAATGAGCCGAGACCAAACAAACCACGTCGTTTTCAGTCAAAAAATAAGGCATTGGTCATGGTTTTCATAGGTTACAACGGTGTAGTACATCATGAATTTTTGCCAGAAGGCCAGACAGTAAACAAAGAGTATTATTTCGACGTTATGAGACGTTTGCGTGAAGCAATTCGCCGAAAGAGACCAGAATTGTGGGCAGAAACCTCATGGATTTTGCACCATGATAACGCACCGTCGCACAGTGCCATCATTATTCGTAATTTTTTGACGAAAAATACAACAAATACCATCCAACAGCAACGAATTCACATGATTTCGATCGAGTTGAAAAACCACTACGGGGAACGCGTTTCAGCAGCCGAGAGGAAGTACTCGTAATGGAAAAATCGAAGGAAGCACTGATGGACATACCAAAAACCGAATATTAAAAATGTTTCGAGGATTGGATTAAGCGCTGGCATAAGTGTGTTGCAGTCGATGGGGATTACTTTGAAGTACTTGTATTTTTAATTTTCTGAATAAATTCCGGGAACTTTTTGATCAAGGTGGTATACTTGCCACTGACAGAATTGTGGACTTCCATTAAATAATATCGAGAACTTAGAAAGATTTGGAGAATCTCGGACAAACCTGTGAGAAAACCTTGGTATAATATTTGTCCCCGGACGTGTTATTGCCAGCAGTTCATGTAAAGGGTGTTTTTTTTTAGATGCAGTGAACGCGGTTTTCTGTGAATGACGATTTGATAGTTCCTGGCTGTTTTCATATAAGTTTGGCTTGGCAATTCACCTTGTTTAAATTTATTTTTGAAAACATGTTTCAATTCGAGAAACTCATCGGGCGTCACGTGCAATTTATTGTGCTCTTAATAGTCCATCAGAGGTATTAATTCTAAAATCTGTGGATCGTTTTTGAAATACGTTTACTCAACCTGTACAGGAATTGAAGTCACATGGTCATCATTCCCGCCGTGGATTTGGTGAATGGACCGGAGGAAACATTACTATTGATCCACAGATTCATTTGACAATATTGCTCAGGTATGAAATACACTTTTGGCTACGTCTATAGGTATAAACAGAATTGTTGCATTCGGAGCGATGATAGCCCACAAGGCTTTCTTGAAACATCATTACATCCAGAAAAGTCACCGTTTGGTGCGCTTTATGGGGCGGTGTAATCATAGGTCCGTATGTCAAAAATGATCATGGTCAGGATGATAAGTTTCACTAACGTGCACCCTCGTTCGTGCGATTTGATGCCATTCAATTATTTTCTCCAGCGATATGTAAAGTCAGATATCTATGCCGATAAGCTAGAAACAATTGAACATTTGGAAGCCAACACTCCACGCGTTATTGCCGAAATACAGCTTGATTTACGGCAAAGAGCGTGCGCCAGTTGTACCTCCATATTGCGTCATGTACAAGTCAACCTCAGCTTTCACATGCCGGAAAAACAATTTGCCAAATAAAGCCAATTTCATGGATATTAAAAATATTTTTCTGTGTTTTATTTCAATTTAAGGTTCTTCGCCTCTCTCCGCTATCTCTCGTAGGAAACACCTTTACATATTTCTAGATCAGGTTTATTCTTTCTTACACAGTTTTTCCACGGCCTCTTTTCGTTGGGAAGGCAAATGATCAAAACCAAAGGTATTAGATACGAATTCTTGTTCCTTGAGACGTTTAAGAAAGTCTTTCAGCAGTAAAAATAGAGCGACGCATAAAGTTGGAGCCACAACTGGTCTTGTGTTACGAGTTTTTCGCATAGATATGAACATTTTTCAACTTTCTATTAATATCAGAAAGACAATTTCCTAGTATCTAAGTATGGGTCCTTGTGTAATTTTCGGTCTTACGGGTATGTCATAAAGACAGATCCTTCTGCTTTCGCCCTTCACCAGGAATAGGTAAGACGGTGCTTTTAAATTAAAATTGTTTTCCACCTGTGCTATCCTTGGATTCTCATTCTTCTCCACCTTGGTACATAGGTATACGAATATAACGATTTAAAAAACTTACAAAGAATCAATGAATTGAAGAAAAGGACAAAGTGAATCCGAAATTCTCATGATTTCCATTGTTGGTTTCCAACACATGTAAAATACAGCTTGTCGCTGTCGTCGATACTATATAGCACAAATGTGTCACAAGTACATATGTTTTGACACCCCATTCCCGAGAATTTACCCACAAAACATACAGATTTCAAATATAAAATCTAAAATGGGTTTTTTGGCACACCTTCAGTATTCGAGAAATCAGCGAACTGGATATGTTGATTTGTGATATGAGTATCATTTCCATAAAACAAATTCGTATCCCTTCAACATCGTGTGGTACATGTGCGCTCAATGAATTTTATATCTTCTTATAATCGTGTATCTGTTTCAGTGAACATTAACAATGGCTGTGTCAAGAACTTCTAGACAGAAAAAATACGTTCAGCTTTTGAATATTCCAAGCAGACGATTTCTTCATGTCTTGTCTGGAGTCAGTTGGAACGAAATTTAGAATATTGTTGAACGATTAACACGCTTGAGTGTAGAAATTATAATTCCAAATGTTCTTGTTGAATGAATTGGAAAGTGTTCACCTACAATCAATCGCGAATTTTATAAGTAAATAAAATAAAAATAGGCGAAATCTTTTTATTGTATGACTGTCTGAAATAGGGTAACTTACATGCACCCATAAAAGAAAAATGCGTGATTTGTCCGATGAAAATGAGCCAAAACAACACTGCAAATTTATTTCGAAAATCTTGGTTTCATTCGCGAAGCTCACCGTGAGCTACATCTAGTTTTCGGCCGAAATAAGCTATCCTCTGAGCAAATATGTACAATTTAAATTCGAATCGTTGGCACCATGCATACTCTATTTTATAATTAGCAACCACAGATAAATCCTAAAGTGTGCACTGAAGACGCTGCTGCTGATCTGGAGTGTAGTACGTTGTACGGTCGCGTAACGATGTCAACAATCAAAATTGTCATATTTGAAGTAAGCAAATCCACAAACCACTTTGAGACGCCGCCGGCCGCCGGCTATTACACCCACAAAAGGTTACATTTTACTATCTTTTATGGGCTTGTGGAATCAATGGCTCACTTTTCCTTAAAGAATTATGTTCCTCAGAACGGTACAGTTAATGGAAAGCGTCCTGGATTCATAATAACTTACGTTGTTGGTTGCAAATAAAATTATTGTGGATAAATTGTGAGTTCAAGAAAACGGCGTAACATGACAAGCAATCTATTCATAAACCAATAACACGGCCATTAGCACGATTTTTATGCGTCTTATCTTTTCTTAAAATTCCATACATCCCTTTATACTCGAGGAATACGAAATGTACGATTCTCATACCAAGGCCCATCATGATACATTTGTTGATGGTGAAAAAAAAACAGACGTCGGTGTTGAGAGTCCTTTTTGCCTGACAGCATATATAGTACTTGGTCATGCGCTCGTTAACCGCTTAACCATTTTTCGCCGCTTCCGTCTCAATACTCGCGAAAGCGCCACTGACATCACGCTGCTTTCTCCCGATTATGTCAATATCGTCGGCGTATGCGAGTAATTGGATGGATTTTTTAAAGATAGTGCCTCTTGTGTTTGCTCGTGAGTTTTGCACTATTCTTTCAGGCACGATGTTGAATAAATCGCATGACAGCGCATCGCCTTGTCTAAATCGTTGCTGGACATCAAAGGTCTCGGTGAGATTCTTATCAATTTCGATAGAGCAGCATGCATTCTCCCAGACGGACGAGTTTGGCAGGGATGCCAAAACTAGACATTGCTCTGTATAGCTCGTCTCTATAGATGCTGTCATACGTGGCATTAAAATCGATAAATAGATGGTGTGTATCGATCTGAAGCTCATGGGTTTTCTTTAAAATCTGCCGTAGGGTGAATATTTGGTCAATGGTGGACTTTCAGGGCCTGAAGCCACACTGATATGGACCTATCAGGATGTTGACGAAAGGTTTCAGGCGTTCTTATAAAACGGCAGTATGCGATGTTAAGACGACTGATGCCTCTGTAGTTGGCGCAGTTCAGAGGGTCTCCTTTCTTGAAGATCGAACAAACAATGCTGAGATTCCATTCACCGGCCACACTTTCGTTCGATTATGCTTTAGAGACCAGTTGGTGTATGCTCCTTACTAAGTCATCGCCTGCCGCTTTGAAGAGCTCGGCGGTTAGGCCGTCCGTTCCAGGAGCTTAGTTGATGTGTTTTTAATTTTAGGTTCTTTAAAACAAGGATTCCTGCAAGATATGTTGTAATTTCTGTTACCCTTTAAAAGGTAGGTATAGGACTGCTTCTGTACTTGGAAGCAAAAACCCACGAAGTGCTTAAAAACGTTCAAGTTTACAAAGGCCTCGATTGAAGGAGGGTTTAGCCAATATAGTATTCTTTTAACTTACATTTAAACTTAGTAACATATATGATTTTGATTTAGTTTACCACCGAAAAGTGATTGTGTAAAATGATAACTTTGCATCGCTGACTGTTGCCACTGCTGAGGGCTAAAATGTTTGGCTGGATATTATGATTTTTATAGCTGACATTAGTGGCATCTGAGCGAACGGTTTGCTTTAAGCTGTGTCTACCTTATGTCCGGGGATCTAGGAAAAGAATTCGGTCTGTTAAGATCATCTTAATTTTTTTTGAAATTGGTCGCACTATGAATTGGTTGAAGAGAGCAGATAGTTTTATGCAATCGGGGCTTTGAGAATTGTAACTGAGACTCAATATACGAGTACTATGTACCTTGATCAGAAATTTTCCGGAATAACCACCATGTGGTGCTCCGATTGTTCCGATTTGAGTCCGGTTTTTTTTTTGTTAGCATCATAGCTTGACATTTGCAAAAGTTACGTAGCCTAGAGTATATCCATCTCTCTGTGTTTTGGCGATTTTTCGATTACTTCCTCTCGGCTGCTGAAGAGCGTTTCCTGTATTGGCTTTTTACCTCGATTGAACAGAAAGAAGTCATAGGGAGTCAAATCAGGTGAATTCGGTGGCTGTTGGATGGTATTTGTTGTATTTTTCGTCAAAAAATTACGAATAATGATGGCACTGTGCGACGGTGCGTTATCATGGTGCAAAATCCATGAGGTTTCTGCCCACAATTCTGGTCTCTTTCGGCGAATTGCTTCACGCAAACGTCCTATAACGCCCAAATAATACTCTTCGTTTACTGCCTGGCCTTCTGGCAAAAATTCATGATGCATTACACCGTTCTAATCCATGAAAACCGTGAGATTTGCTTTATTTTTGCACTGAAAACGACGTGGTTTTTTTGGTCTCGGCTCATTTGGTGAACGCCATTCACTTGCCTGATGTCTGGATTGCGTGTCGTACTCATAAACCCATGTCTCGTCTACAGTAATGATCCTTTTGATGAATGTGGGATCAGATTCAGCCTCGCAAATCATCTCTTTTACGACGTCAACACGGTCTCTTTTTTGCATGAAATTGAGATCTTTTGGCACTAGCTTTACTGCTACACGACGGAAACCCAAATCATAAACCAAAATGTCTTGGACGGATCCATAGGCAATGTTGAAGTCCTCGGCTATCTCTCTAATGATTAATTTGCGGTTATTGACCAACATTTCTTTTACTTCATCAATGTTTTCGTCGGTTTTCGATGTCGATGGTCTGCCACTGCGTTCATCATCTTCGATTGACTCACGACCACCTCTGAACCGCTCGTGCCACTGGTAAATGACCGTTTTCCTTAGAGAATCGTTGCCGAAACACTTTTCCAACATTCCCAACGTTCGCGCACCATTAAATCCGTTTTTTACGCAAAATTTAATACAAGTTCGGAGTTGTAAATTTCAACAAATCGCCAAACACACAGAGATAGATGTACTCTTGGCTACGTAACTTTGCAAATGTCAAGCTATGACGCTAAGATTTAGAGAGAATATCAACAACAGATGTACCAACTTAAAAAAAAAACCGGACTCAAATCGGAACAATCGGAGCGCCACATGGTGGTTATTCCGGAAACTGTCTGATCAAGGTAGTATTTGAGCAGCTACATTTTGAAGGAAGTCGGCAGTACCGAAGTTGCGTACCCTGGTACTACAGGCGTCTGTAGCCCATAAAGCTTTGAAGTTGCATTTTTCTCGAAGTGCTTGTCGTAGGTTGTATCGGCTGTGGAGTTGCGATTACATCCGAAAATAATGACTTAAATAATGGTGCAGTAATTGAATGGGTCTCAATCCTTCACTAGAGAAGAGGTTTGTGTTTGACTTAGAACTAAAAGCGGTGCGTGTGCGATGACGACTACATTACAGTCACGCTAGAAGGTATCCATGTGTGACAAAAATACAATTGTTACGTTCTGCCAAAAAGCTCCTTCTTCCGAAGTTAGCGTGAAAATGCCGTCATTGTTGGTACTTTGCATAGGAAGTTTGGTCGGTTATAATTTAAGCACGGTCTTTCGTTTTCAGTATGGTGCAAATTTTGACGTGAAGTGATGAAAGATGCCCAAGTCTTTTTACTGAAATTTAACATATTCTCAAACGACTGAAGTGCTTTGTGTGTTGAATTAGCTCTAATAGCATTAGCCTTGGAACGCTCTATAAAATTTAGACGACGTTGAATGTTCATCTACAACTGCACACTCAAACTGAGGCTTTCCAGTACCCGTTAAGACCGAGTTAAGCACTTTTATTGGATGGCTCCAACTTCTATTAAGTTTGTAATGACACGTAATGATACTGTTGTAGTCCAGCGGCTGTAACTTCCAGCTTGACATCAATCCAGTGGTCATTCATTACATATTTCTGTGGATATGTGATAAGTTTTGCTTCTATACTTTACCATACCGGCTATTAGTTTCAGTAACTGGAACTATGTCTAAAACCGATAAGCCAGTCTGTAAAATGTTGTTCTCTATTTAAGTAACCAATAGACGTTTGCTGACAATTAGACTAACTATCAAACCCTTTCTTTTGTTCAAATATAACAATCCCCTGTAATCCGCGTAAATCAATAAAAACTTCAAAAAGGACATCACAATGAGCAACACACAAGAAAAAAGTGACAGAAAAACCTTCACGCGCTCAACTGCGAAAAGAGCATCATTATTCCAGAAGGCATCAAAGAACAAAACTCAAAAAAAAAAAAAAAAACACCAAAGAAGAGGGCAAACAACGAAGTAAAACATCCTCAGGCAAAAATCCCAAATCAGTGAAAATTTTGTAAAAGAAAATATTTTTCCCAACTGAAACCCAACACAAACCCCTCCTCTCTCTGCAGACAAGATTGGTTTGGTTTGCAGCTAAAATGGAGGGTGCCAGAGTGTGTGACAGAATGTGTGAAGACTACAGCGCCCTGTTGACGCTTGGGGGTTTTTAACTTTGCTACGACGCGCCTTGCATCGCCACACTTTGGAACTGTGTTTCTAACTTTTTCATAGTGCGAGCGAATAGTTTTGTGTTGGTGCTATCAAAAAAGTTTCTTTTCTAAAAGTTTGTTGGTGTAAAAAAAAAGACCACCCAAGGGTTGGAGCAGTTCTATCGATGGTCTATACGAAACTACCCCAATTGTCTGTTTTCATTGTAGCTCTGGCTAGGTGGGGCTTAGTGTTTTGGCGACAGCAACAATATTGTACTGGCTGTTGATCTATAAGTATACGAGAGAGTTAAGCCGAATCGTTCAGGTTCGATGCATCTTTACTCGTGTTTGGCTTTTTGTTCTCATTTCACTTGAGTAGAGCACCACAAAGAAATCTTCTTCATACACACACTCTTCCATCCATAGATACGAGTGCAAATAGAAAATAAAATCACAATCATCACCAGTATAAGAGAGACGATAATGATTTTATTGTACCCCAGGGGGTGTAATTTGTGGCACCAAGTTTCGGGTGAAAAATTTTTAAATTGAATGTCCTCGGGCATTGTTTTGGGTTTCTTTGTAATCACACACACACAATCTATTAACAAATAGCCTTGAGGTTTGTTTCTTTTTGAGAGGCGTCTTCCTTTCACTCGACTGCTTGGTTAGATAATCAAAACTTTAGAACTTTATATTTTTTCTTTTTTTTTTGTGAGTTTCGAATTTTGGTCGTTTTGAACTTTGTCTTAGATGGTGGTGTGTTGGTTTGACATTTTAACCGCTGCTGTGACAAGTGGGATAATAATGTACGAGTATTGTTGTTTGTGTAATTAATTGTGTTTCAACCCTAACGATGAATGTGAGAGATAATTTGGTTTATTGTTTATCTTTCAGGTTACAGCTCAAATGCCTTGAGCAGTGTCGGTGTTGGTAAATCTTCGTTGGACCCACATACGCATTTACGGCAACCTGGTAAGTTTTTGAAATTAAATATTTTTTAAGTTAATTTCGGTTTTCTCAAAAACGGGTTTTACTCGGGTTGTAACTTTGATTGGATTAAGGAGGTATGTCTCTGAGTGTAAGCTCCGATTCAGTTAAAAGGGATTTCGGTAAGAGTCTACAGACTATATTATCAGTTACCGCCCGAAGGTTTTTGATAGTACATATTTCGAATTAACCTGAATAACGAAAATAGTTCTTTCGAAACAAATGAGATTACACTTTGGTAGATATAAGTCTACTTGATCTAAGCTAAGGACAATCCAATAATCCAATCTTTCAGGCTCAACTTGGGTCTTAAGAATTTTTTAAATTCATCCACTTAATACAGCACATGAACAGTAGTGGTACGCGCTCTAGGCTTGGCTTCAACATTATGAGCTGTAAGCTCCGTGCTATTACGATAACCGTGCCAGAAAATCTACAACGAATTTGTAGCTTCCGACACCCTTTTCCAATTTTTTCAAATGTGAAATGAAATTTTGCAGATCGATAGGCGGTCTGCAGCGGCACTGTGTTTCATTGTGAAGCGTGAAGATGTACTATTTCAATTATTTCACTAGTAAATTAAAAGGGAGCCGTTTTAAATTTTCGTGACGCATTTGTTCTTATAAAGTGGACCAAAAAAGGTATTTTGTACGGTTTTCTTTTTGGGAGGCTTGAAAACGGAGAATACATCGGTCAATTACGAGTTAATTGTAAAGAAATTTAAGGGATAATTCCTAACCATAAAATTGATGGCTATGATCTCAAAACCCACCGTCCTATTTGAGCAAGCAACTTATTGCCGGGCTACATTTTTAAACGACGTAGTTTGAGCCGTTCGCCGTTCATCAAACGAGAAGTTTACGCCTTCTTCATAACTTTCAACTGATGGTTGAGCCATCACAAGTTGGAACGAACGTATGATTTGATTCAATATACGATGAGGCAAAATGGACTTAAACCATTTTCGGAAGTTAAATACATTATATCTAGAATCTTCGCTGTGGATCTATAACTGAACCGTTTAACCAAAGTGATCTTTTAATCAATTGTAAAGGGAATACACGTACTTCTGGAAAGAAAACTGTCTCGCTCTAGCTATTCTTATTCATATTCTTCTTTCTTCTTTCATTCAATATTGGAGTTACTAGCCGATTTTCGCACTATTGCATTCATTTGTGTTGTTACTGTTTTGTTATTTCCTTGAAAAAGTTTATTGATTTCCGGTTATTTTTAAGGGAAATAGTTCATTTATATTTTAACTTTGTTCAGACATGTTCAGTAAAGTTAAAATGTGAACTGGGAGCAGGTTATTTGTGCAAAATGTTGAAATGTAAGCAAGGTATGTCTCTGAATATTGTCTTGTTAAGAGGTATATACTATTGATACCTATAAAACTTCTTATCACGCATTAAGCAGTGTATATGCTGCCGGGTACTCCAAGGATAATCACGAGACAATTACAGATTCTCTTTGAAAACCAACTATTTGAACTGCAGTTATTACATGACAATGAAGTCATAATTGGTCGTGTTGTGTGGCTTGTTGCTTCGTCTTTTTGGAACCACATATCGGCCAAGTCATGATCTTCAATCGCCGGCCGAAAAAAAATCGGTAATCATTCGACCATATCGCTCCGAATACGGACCAATGACACCTTTCGACCATACAGCACACCAAAGAGTGTGAAAATGTTGTTCGAAAGATCGGTGTTTATTGTCTTTTGTTCCAACACCCAAGAAGCGTATCTATGGCGTTGTGAATAGACAGCAGGCTTCAATTGTTGCGTAAGTTGAACTTTATAAGGATGGAGATGCAAATCCAAACACAAAATACGCCATAGTGAGGTGTACGACACGTTCAATTGCTGCAAACGCCGGGAAATCGATAAATTCGAATCATCAGCAACACTTGCACTTTCAGCAGCAATATTTTCGATTGAGCGTGCATTACGAAGATGCACAGGCCTTACAACATCAGTAACGCTTCCACTCTTTTTAAATTTCTGCACAATTTCACCGATTGCTTGCGTAGTCGGTCGATTATGACGACCATAATCATCGCGTAATGCGCGAAAAGTGTCTACGTTTGAATCATCACTTTTGTAGTAAGCTTTAATAATTTTAACGCGCTGTTTGATTTGTTAGCGATCCATTATTGTTAAAAGCTAACATTCAACTAATATTATGACACTTCAAATGACAGCTGAGTTTGGGAGGTGTCAAATGCCAGCGTTATCAACTTAAAACTACGAAATGAATGACCATGTATATGGGGTTCATCCAGTAGTTGATTCGGCCCGGTTATCAGAAATTGCAAAATGTTTTTCGGAACAATAACTTTTCTACAATCGATTTTCGCATCTATTGTGTACACATATACTATATTCGTACTGTTGTGTAACTAGACCAGAGTACCGGCTGTAAGCACCCACAAATAAATGAAATTTTCAAAATACCCGCAGTTTTGAATAAACACTCAATAACTTCAAAGTTCAGCAAACGTCATACAGCCATTGATCAACTTAAAATTTTGAAACTCAATTAGACAGCTCACCCTTCTTAACCAGCTAAGAATACGCAAATAACAACTTCACTTTTTCAAACACTTAAAGCGGCCGAAATGAAATTGAAACTGTCGCAAATCGATCTTAAATTCGCCACTCGAGAATGCTTTAAACCCTAATTCATCTAAAAAAAAAAATACAATTCAAACAATAGAGCAGTACTCATAAGGGTTTTGTTTTCGAGCCTGTAAAGGCGTACGCGTGCCACACACAAAAGCCTCAGAAACCGCTCCCTTACGAATGTTTATCAACTCGAAATGTATTTTCGACGAATTCTCTTCGTCCGAATTGAGAAACGAATATTTCCATTTGGATTGTCTAAATTCTGAATTCAGAATTCCGATTTGTGAGTTCTGAGTTCCCTGAATACAAAAAATAGAAAATAAATTGCGAGGAGTGAGAAATGGCAACAATAGAACAAATCAGTAGAATGTAACCTTCTAAAGTGTGGATTTAAAACGGGCAGACATACATTCAAGAGGTGGAGTGAAAAAAATCTCCTAAGTACGACAGAAAAAAGAAAGTCGAGGTAAAAATAATCCTTAATAATAAAACCCAACAATAACGGTATGCTGAGTGAGCGTGTAAGTAAGTAAGCTAGAGTGAACGCAAGTATAATACCAACTTGAAGGGTCCTCGACAAACAAATGTACTCTAAATGCATTTATTTCATTGCAGACTCCTTGGAGAGGAGTTATAGTGGATGTATTCGTAGTGGCTATATGCCGCACTCGTCCTCGTGGACACATTTGGTAAACAACCCTCTTTTGTGGAGGACGACTATCCGTACTTACCAACAAAATGAAGGTAACACCACCTACACTCGCTCGTTTACAGTGTTACAGTACAACCACCTGGCTGTATATAAACCAAGGAAATGCAAATATCCTTTTTCCATTCGAAAGGACTAAATGAACCAGAAGGACTTAAGATAGAAATAATATTTGCGCGCCAAATTTAACACAATGGACATTGGTAAAAAGGATAAATTCATTTTACTGTTTACTCCCAAACAATCGGACAAGACGTTATATTGGCCATGACTGCAGGGACTACTGCAAGAGTCATACACGAGTATTCCAAAGTAAATCAGTGTTTTCCGAAGAAATTGATTTGTTTGGAAAATCAAATGTTTGAAGATACTGATTGGAGGCGGGAGCTGTGTAAGAATCAATATTGAAAGAGACCGCCTTCTATAAGAGCGTCCAAAAAAGAGTAAGGCACTTGATATAACCAGTAGACAGGGCATTCAACGATTATCATCGTTGCAAGAAACAAATCACTCAGACGGGAGGCAATATTGAGGAACTACTTAGTCGACAGTAGAGTTTTTAAGACTGCTCTGCTTCTGCCGTTGACACTGATTGCGAGTAACGCGAACCGCTGTGGTAAAAGCCGATCACCCGATGGTGGATTCCAGTCACCTGGTGAGAAAGATATTGCCATAAAAATGTAGAAGCCAATTGCTGAATCAAACCCTTTGCAAACCACGAGAGTTGTGTCTCCTAGAACTTCAGACCAATCAGACTGACTTATTTCCTTCTGAAGAGCTTTATATGTGCAAAATTGCCTTGAGAGTGCATTTACGTCGGGCATCTTCAACGATTTTACCATATCGTTCCTTCGGTATTTCCATCATTTTTTGTATAGACTGTAACAAGTTTCATAATAATTTCAGTTATTAAGTAGCCAAGGTTTCAGGCGATATTCATGCTGTCCTTTTGCCTCGACAAGTCTGATGGGATATTTAGAGTTATGTTGAAGACGTCTTCAGACCAAACCAGAATCTGGTAATATTGTGATACTTTGTGTTGAGATCGATTTAAGAAAAGATGACTTTGCCATGTAAGAACGAAGCGTAACCACGGTCGTAAAAGACAAACTGGGTTTAAGACATCGGCTTTGAAGCTATCGTAGTATATTTGTTTTTTATTTCGATTTTAAGAGTCTAAGGCTCCTTTAGTTTGTGGATTACTGGGAACATTTCCCAATAAAAAGATTTCGTTTTGATTAACAATATTAATTTTACAAAGCTACTAATCCCCAGATGCCCAGTGAGAGGAAGCTGTGAGAACTTACAAATGGTAGGTTCAACAGTACGCTGGATAATATCTTAGATAGACTTCTAGGTATGTTGTCGGTGATCCCAAACTGGATGAACATTCCGTAAAAATATCTTCGAAGAAATATCTTAACTTAAACTATTGTGGTCTACTGCCAAACCTACGAGATGCATTATGTCGTGTAATTACTGGGGCATGTAAAAGCAGTTCTAACCGATTTGGTTAGTCTTACAGAAAATGGCTATCCTACCTACTTACTTAAAGTGACGCTTTAGTCTAAGGTAGACCAGCGCCTCAGCCAACAATCGTCTCCAACTAACTCGATATTTCCCTAGCTGCCTGCTGTTTCCCACGATTACGCTTACGTGCGTCACTTAAGTCGGGGTTTTCTTCTATTGCGCCGTCTTTGGGGGAGAATTCGAGAACTTTTCAGACAGGAGCGTTAGTGTCCATCCCACCTATCTCAGTCGTTGGTTCTCCACTCTTCTTCGCTATCTTCATTTTGCAGCGATTGACAGGAGTTATTTGTCGTTTGATCTCAGCACTGGAGTCGTTATGCAAATTGATAGCGAAGTTTGAGTAGGCAAAGTTTTTAACTACCTCAAAATTATATTTGTCGAGGGTATCGTTCTTGAAGACGTCGGTGTTGGGTATCCTTTTTTCCTGACAGCATATACTTATTATACGTCTCAATAGTCGCGAAAACGCGGCTGATATTATGCTACTTTTTTTGCCGAAATCCTTTTTTCAAATCAAAGCTATCGGTAAGATCTGACTGAGCTTGATGGAGCAGCATGCATTCTCCATCGTCATCCTGCACAGACGGACGAGTTTGGGGTATCGAACCCAGAAATCGCTGTCTAAAGTTCGCCTCTATAGATGCTGTCATACGAGGCCTTTAAATCGATGAATAGATTTTGTGTATCGATCTGTAGCTCATGACTTTTTTCCAAGCTCTGCCGTAGTGTGAGTATTTGGTCGATGCTGGATTTTTCTGACCTAAAGGCACACTAATATGGAACTATCAGGTTGTTAATAAACGGCTTCAGGCGTACATACAATACTGCAGATAAGATCTTGTTTGCGATGTTAGAAGACGGATGGCTCTACAATTGGTGCAGTTTATGAATATGTGTTACAGAGCTTCTTGGGCTCTGTGTTCCGGAGTTACACATAACAAATTAGTTATACAGTTAATATCGAATTTTAGTTAATTGAACATTAGTTTCTTTTTTCGTTTGAAATGACTACAAACGGTGTTCTGGGCGCACAAAGGATATTGAACGATCCGAGACGTAAATTCTAGTTGACGTTAGAAGAGAATTATCGATCTCAATATGCACATTTCGACAAGGCAACCTTATGGTACACTCTGTCAAATGCGTTGCTTTCTCTAGGTTGGTACAGATAACCAATATCTCTGTTGCTGTATATACTTTCTGTTGTTGAGGGAGTTTGGTTTCTCGAGATATCTTCTGATCAAAAAGTACCCGTGACTGCAATGAAACTAAAACGGATCGATTATGCATCGATATTTAGTTTATTTTCTTCAAAAAAATCCCCACTTCAAACAAAACGCATATTCCAACGCTGCCTCCAATCTTCAAAACACTTTTCATGGATCGATTTTGGAATCGCTTTCAGCTCCTTCTGCGAATTCTCCATTATCGTCTCCATCATCTCAAAACGCTTTCCGAGAAGTGATACCACTAGTTGTTTCTCCACAATTCTGGCTTCTTTGGTTGAACATTTTCCCTCGAACGCTTTAATATGGTCCTTATTTACTGTCTGCAATTCTGACATGGCAATCAAAGAAAACAGTCAACAAGGCCTTGATTTTGAATCGACTTTGTGGCTTTTGGGTTTACGCTCGTGTGAGAGGCGCCATTCCGATGATTATTGGTTAGTTTCGATGACATACTCAAAGATCAATGTCTCGTCACCAGTAATGATGCCATCGATAACATCTTGGCCCAAAGAAAACATTTCTTTAGCAACATCAATGGGATGCTGTTTCTGCTACAAATTCACATACAAATTCAGCACAAATTGCGCTTCAACTCTTCTCATGCCCAAAACATCGTGCATAATGCTCTGCACCGATGCGAACAAGACACCAAGATCGGCTACTATCTCACTGATGCTCACACGACGACCTGCGAGGACAATATTCTTTGCTTTTTTGATGTTTACGTCAGTCATACTAATGGATACACGACCGGAACGAGGCAATTCATCAACCAGAGACCGGCCCGCTTAAAACCCCTTGTAGCTCTCGAAAGCATTTTCAACGCTTCCGCACATGATATTTTGTTAGAAACACAACATTTCAAACAAACTCTTTGCTCATTTAAAGCGACGACGATACTACATATGACCAGAAGATTTGTGTTTATTGAGGTCTTTGAGTATTCTTTCTGTTCCACTAGGGACCATAGCCTCATAAAAAGTGGAGCCATGACACAATGGGAACATTTCTAATATCTTCGAAAAACAACCAACAATTTTCGATCGTACCGAAATTTTGTGCACTTAAGGAGAGGGTTTTAATCACTCCTAGCACGTTTGAAAATGTTTTGATGTTGCTCTGTCGGGTTGTATCGGGAAAATCGAAAAAAAGCTCAGCAACACTGAAATCGTTCTTACAGTTGATTGAATATTATTATGTTTGATGATAAATAAAGGATAACTCGTAATCTGTGTTGTTCGACTGATAGGGAGCGTTATTGTCTTCACCGATCATTAATTCTGCGATTAACATCATAATTCTTGTATACAAAATCGGAATGCTTAAAAAGGCAGATCTATAGATACCGTGCCCAGATAGCCACACATTGTGTGCTCCGAACAGAGCCCCAGGAAACTAAAATCGTGCTTGCCTAGAATACAGCCAGTCCAATAACACTTATAATTAGGTGTTATTAATTTACTCCTATTGAGCGAAATAGCCCAAGAAATCTTTTTTTATTTTCTGTCCCTTATTGGAAAAATATGGCGCATGATGCCTGGACATCATAAGTGTATTCATATCCACTCGAGTGTTTAGTTAAAAACAAATATTTTTACGGTTTTGCTTACTTCTTAAAATTTGCCATTTCCTCCTTTCAATCTGCATTGATCACCTTTTTTTGACGATCAAGCAACGAAACTTATTTCTTAGAAGGGGCGACTCGTGACCAAAACGCCACTTTTCCAGCAAAGTACTCGAAGGAATTTCTTCGAACCAAGGGGCCAATACAAAACAAAAAATCTAAAAATATACGTGTGTCGATGTTGCATGTGTCAAATTAGAACGAGAAGCGACAATTTGGAGGCAAATTTGCCACATTTAGCTAAGCGAACACCCGGAGGTGTTTCAAAAGCAGCCATTGTATATTATTAGGATGACTGTTTGGCGTAGTTTTCATGTCTCAGTGTCATAAGGCCTTAATTCTTTGGGAACAAAGCTGGGGAGTCGGCTACAGTCATACTTGGAGGATATATGACTCAGCACTATGATGCCATTCGCTACGCAGAGCATGCCATAGAGGGTTTATTTTTGCTGAGATTAGGGCTTTATTTGAACTTTCTGCAGCTGTCTTTAAATGAAATTAATAACTCAGTAAATTTGTAGTATGCCTATCTTAACCAAAAATACAGACTCTTTTTTATTTTGTTTAATAAGTAGGGCAGCATTTTAAATTCCTTTTCCAAAATCAAATAGAAATTTTCATTTGAGTCACTCGAAAATTAATTTATTTAAATGTATCTCATTTCAGATCCATATCAAATGTTCGGTCCGACAAGCAGCAGATTGGCAAGTTCTGGTGAGTAATCTCCGCCGTCGTTTAAATTTATTCCAAAAACATTTTCGATTCAGGTGCAAAGATTAAGTTCCAACTTTAAGGCACGTGCGCCGTCAATTTTTGCATAAAAAGTCAGTCGAGCAGGAGACGATGTCCAAGCTCGCTATGGTTGTTGAACTGGTGTCAAAAAAAAAAATTAATTCTATTCATAAAGTTAACATATTTCACCCCTTACCGTGTTATTGTAACTGATTAAAATTCATTGCATTATCATATCACTTTCCCATTGTATTACAAGAAATATGCTTACAAATTCACCCCCCACCCTTTCGTTTTATGACACCCAACCAACAGCAACAACAACGAAAAGAAACCCTGTGCCAAGTTAAAGAGTGCGTGAACACTGATTTTATCACCTAATTCATTGTATTACATTATAGATCGTTACAGAGCGGTTTCTGATTCTGATACAAGTCAGTAGGGGGATGTAAGAGGGTTGATACACTGACTTATCCAAAAAAAAACCCACGGAACATGAAAAAAAATTTTAAAAAGAATAAAACATCCAAAAATCAACTGAAACACCTTTAGATTTGGGCGCTTACAAATTATTTCGTGCGAGCAGTGTACCGTACATGTTTACTCCAAAGACCTTTCTAGACCTTGCCGGGGCTACACGAGCTTCACGTTTTGCGTGTCAAAGGGTGTGCCCGTAAGTGGTAATTTTTATTTTCGGAGAAATAAAAAATCCCAGTCAGGTTTATGCTGGGTTGGAAGTGTTGTTCCTCTATCGACACGTGAGCCACGTACAAACGTAAACAATTGACGCAGGTTTAACACATTTTCGGGTGGTTGGACTCTGGGTGGGAAGGGGTTGAAAAGCGATACATCATCAATCTAAAGAAACAGGGCCAACAGTCAAAATATCTGAAATTATGACCTAAGGAGCGTGCTAAATTATGGGTTTGCAAGAGTAAATTTCGTTGAAAGTGTGCGTGGGTGTGGCTCACAATTCAGAGTTTGGAACAGTGGCATACAAATGATTTGCTCTTTTGACTTTTTCCAGTTAAAGGCAGAGGTTAAGGATACGGTGATGGGTTTTAATGGGATTTCTATTTAAAGTCGTAATTCGAAGGAGGCGTTGAATGCTTGAGGTAATTAAATTGAATTGTTACTGGTGGAAGGTATGAGTATTGCTGTCATTACTTAGTGTCTGAGTGGAAGACATTAATTCTACAGTTGCCTAGGATAGGTATTTCATTTTATATAGAAAAATTCAGTCGGTCAAGACCTTTTCTACTTTCGAATGCCACTCGATGTTGGAAATCCCTCTGCTGCATTTTCTCTCGGTGTTGCATTCGAACACGTTCTGAGCTGGAGCATTGATTTACAATACATACATGATCCAACCATACAAGAGAATGAATTCTGACTCTTGTAGCTAAGGTCCATGTCGCTGCGCAGCCAGAACGATTCCTGATAAAATCCTTTTCACCGTTCTCCGTTGACGCAGACAGGGTCGTAGAGCACTCGAAACATTTTATTTAAACCACCAAGCGGCTCCTTATTGTTTTCGACTAAGTCTATGCCTCTGTGCAATAGAGAAGGACTGGGATGACTGGGATAAAGAATAGGTTTTGGGATATGGAAGAAAAATCTATGCTTTCTGAAAAACTAGAGATTGGCTAGTCCTTTGTTTCTTCTGCCTCAATACTTGCTACGCTTCTGCGGTACAAAGTGGTTGTACGAATTTTTGAAACTCTTGTGTTATCTTGCGTACATTTTTGTTAAGTTAATTAGAAACTACCTTTCGGAACGTTCAATTCAAGTTGTCTTGGATGGTTTTAGGTCTGATATTCACAAAATAAATGCTGGTGTGCACCCGGGGGCTCCCTCAGGCTAGTTTTCGGATGTACCCTGAAATATCGTGATTCTTTCCTATGCCACTTATGGAGTGCCCTGAACAGCTCTTTATTTCCTAACCATTACAATATTCGGTATCTCTCTTTTCCGCGCCATGTCCGAACATTTTAAGGGTACATACAATCCCTTGTGCGCGCGCCAATTATAAAACAAAAATAGAATAATGTGTGAGCGGTGAGCCTTCTCCATCGTCATTCCATACAATTTGACGAATTGTGCAGGCAAATTAAAACTAGAGATGAATCTGTATAGCTTGTCTCTAAAAATGCTGTCATATGCGACTTTGAAATCCATAATATAATGTAACGATCCAAACTTCTTAGGTTTTCTCTGAAAACTACCAAAATCTAAATGTTTAATTAATTGTGGACTAATGCAATCTAGAACGGTTGCTAGAGGAGTCAATTCCGCAAAAATGATATAACCAAACCATTGAAGTGAGTTGGTATATGCTGTCTACTAAGTCAGCCTCTATTGTTTTCAGTAATATTACAGTAAGTGATTAAACTGGTTGGAAATCATTGTATTCAATGCCCGAACTGAGTGGCTCTAACTCACCATACATTTTGGATTATTATCGTCATTCTTAAAATCTGCAGAGGTAATTTTTATATTTTTATAGAATTAAATATTGTAGCTTGCAATTACAGTCTTTCTGCTTTTGTTGGCTTTGTATTAGGTGCGCAACTTAGTTTTATGAAAATGTAACTTTATTGTGAAAAAATGGTTACAAATGAATAATTTAAAGTATTGGCCATCCCTAGCTACAACTTTTCATCTTTTGATATCAACTATCAACGAGTCATTTTTTGATGTCCTCATATGAGCAGAACTGCTGATCCGCCAGACCATGTGCCATCGAACGGAACAAGTAATAATCGGACGGCCTAATATCTGGGGGATATGGCGGGTTGGGTAGGATTTCCCATACAAGCGTCTCTAGGTAGGTTTCAAAAGGTTTGACAACGTGAGGCTGAGCGTTGTCATGCTGTAGAACTACTTTTTCGTATTGTGGCCGCACCAATTGAAGTTGATACCATTCCCCAGTGATGTTTCGTTGGGTTTCAACAGTTCATGATAAACAACACCGACCTTGTCCCACCAAATATCCCGCATGACCTTCGCAGAATGAATATTCGGCCGGCGCTTAACGACGCTCAACGTCCCTTGGCTTCAAATCATAAGGAACCCAAGTTCCTTTTTTGAATCATTCCCAACGCATTCAATCGCTTGGAAATGGCTTGGCGGGTAACTCCTAATGCTGAAAGAAGCTCTTTTTGTGCTTGGCACGGATCCTCACCGAGAAATTCCTTCAATTCAGCTTCTTCTAAGGATTCACACGACGGAACCAATCACGGCACGTTGTTTCACTTAGAGCAGCATCTCTGTACATTTTTTGGAGCTCTCGTTTCGCCGCCATTTTCTTCAATTGAAAGAAGAAAGAAGGGACCAGACTATCCCATTTCATTTTCTGCATGACTGTGACATGTACATAGTAGAAGACTGTTTCAGGTCAGAAAACTACATATTCAGAATAGAAATTTAATGTTCTTCATATATTTTGCAGCATCGTTATTAATAAATCCTTCCCCGATTGTGTAACAGAGCTGTTTCCCTCAACACGGACAAATATCTGATCCAATAATTGTGAATGGATACTCGTAAGTCAAAGTCGAAGCGAAATATTCTTCAGTGTTCTTAGTCTCCCAGGTTGTTAAAGTTAAGGTCTATAAGAATTTTCAGGAATGATAATTCAAAAAAACTAAAAAATAAAAACTGGAAGGATCTGTATTGTTGAAGCTGTTTCATCTTGAACGACACTGATGATACTTTAAGATATTCCAAACTGAACTCGTATTATTGCGGATCCCTGTCAGATACGAGGGCGGGTCAATAAGTCCGTGACTTTTTGAATTTCTGACCTCTTTACTGAAACAGCAACACTGCTCCTGTCAACAGGCATCTGTCAGTTGACTCCTGTCAAAATTTAAACTTGCTGCGTCAGTCAGTTTGTGTTTGACAGCTATTTTTATCAGACTACTCACTAATTTGAGGAGAAAATGGAAAAAAGTGAATTTCGTGTGCTTATTAAGCATTATTTCTTGCGAAAAAAAACCATTACCGAGACCAAGGCTAAGCTTGATAAATACTATGGGGACTCTGCACCATCGATTTCAATGGTAAAAAGGGGGTTTACTGAATTTCGTTGTGGCCGTACAAGCACTGAAGATGCCGAACGTCCTGGACGCCCAGTTGAGGTCTCTACACCCGAAACAATCGAAAAAATTCACGATATGGTGTTGGCCGACCGAAGATTGAAAGTGCGAGAGATTGTGGAAGCCGTAGGGATCTCGCATGGCTCAGTGGTTTCAATTTTGAATGATCACTTGGGCATGAGAAAGCTTTCCGCAAGATGGGTGCCGCGTTTGCTCACAGTCGACCACAAACGCAATCGTGTAACAACTTCACAGGAAGGTTTGGCGTTGTTTAATCGCAATATGGAGGAGTTTTTGCGCCGTTTTGTAACCGTGGACGAAACATGGATCCATCACAACACACCAGAGAACAAACAACAGTCAAAACAGTGGGTTTCTAAGGGTGAATCGGCGCCAAAGAAGGCCAAGGTGGGTTTGTCAGCCAATAAAGTTATGGCGACTGTTTTTTGGGATGCACGCGGGATAATCCACATTGACTACCTTCAAAAGGGAAGAACAATCAATGGGGAATATTATGCCAACTTATTGGACCGATTCAATGACGATTTGAAAAAAAAACGACCTCATTTGGCCAAGAAAAAGTTCTTTTCCACCAAGACAATGCAAGGGTGCACACATGTGCAGTTGCCATGGCAAAAATCCATGAATTGGGCTATGAATTGCTCCCTCATCCACCCTATTCTCCAGATTTGGCTCCGAGCGACTACTTCTTGTTCCCAAACCTGAAGAAATGGCTTGGTGGAAAAAGATTTGACTCCAATGATGAAGTCATCTCGCAAACAAAGGCCTATTTTGAGGACCTCGACAAATCATTTTTTTTGGAAGGGATAAAAAAATTGGAGAAGCGTTGGACAAAGTGTATAGAGCTCAAGGGAGACTACGTTGAAAAATAAAATTATTTTTTTATCAAAAAATCTGTGTTTTAATCCAAAAGTCACGGACTTATTGACCCGCCCTCGTATCTACTCACTAAAAACATCTCAAAACAATCTCGGTTTATGATACCGCAGCTAAGTTTTGACTTATTAGCAGTTTTTTTTTATCTTAAAATAGATTCGTTTGGCAGGAGATCTTTCAATGAAAGTTCCTGTAAGCTTTGCTTTTTAATGCGGCTTCATTTTATCGCGCTAGGTCCACAGGTTTGGTTCCTGAAAGACGGCACAATAAGTTTCTCTCGTTAACAATTTGCAGGACTATATTAAATCATATACATATATGTATATCATTTTAGTGGGGCTCTGTGTTTTTTCGCCAAGTTTTTTGTTTCGTGTCCGACAGTAGAATTCCGAGATTTCGGTATAAATTCTCTTCTTGGTGCAAACCCAAAGTTATATACCATAGGTAAATACCGCCTATAGTCATAGCTTATATGACAGCATACTTAGCTTAGAATGTTTACCAAGTAACCAATTAATTCGTCTGTATTTGTTTCCGAGTTCCTTCGGTTTTTTTTTTTAAATTTGTGTCGGTTGTCACTTTAAGGAATATAAGGATAGTCAACCGACCGGTTTATCTGTATGCACAATTTAAATACACAGATTGCGTGTCATTGAGGGCCATTCGCCAGGTCTTTTTTTCATTCAAATATTCTATCGAGAACGCGCTGCACTTCCACCGTTGCTTTCTTAGTCATTATACCTACTGATAATTAAGCAGCGTTATCGGCAAACGTAGCCTGAACAGACTCCTCTGGTTGGGGTATATTTTCTGTTTATAGGAAATACAGAAGTGGGCCGAGAACACTTCCGTACGATACGTCGGCCAAAATTTTGTTTGAATTCCGATACTTTGTTTCCGAGTTCCACACGGAAAATTTTACTGGCAAGATACTTTGTCGGTATTAAAGTTTAGTTGCAAGACCTGTAGTAATTTGAATTTCTAAGCCTTCAAGCCATGCCTTGTCAAAGGCTTGCGATGAATATTACTATATCACTATATTATTGTCAAGTTATTTTAGCGTTGTATTTATCATTGTTTGATTGTCTGATGCTCTTCCGATTTTCTGATATTGTTGATGAGTGCATGATCGTTGATGGAAAGAGAAGATTTCCACTTTCCTTTCGATGTTATCTTTTCTAATAAGTGAGGCGGGGGCTAGAGGGCCTTTAGTACTTATTAACTCCTTACCAAGAAAATAATTAGATTCCCTTTTTGCTGCCAAGCCTCCAAGATACGTATCTACTGCACGATTTTTAAAGTTTTTATTGGTCGCACTGAGCTAGTTACATTGATATTTCTTACAGGTTGGCCATCCATCTTTTCTTTGTCATCGTGACCCTCAGTTATTCTATATTGTTAATAGCTAAAAAATCTCAACATGAGACATACATTGAATTATTTTCATGGCGATGTAAAGAAGCTCCCGGGGTGCAGCTTGTTTCCAATGATGGTCCTTCTCGATCAAGATTGAAATGTGACCTATTCCATACTTTTTATTAGTTATTTCATCGAATAATGTTTCAAGTAAATACATCACTACTGCTTTCACTAAACTCCAAGGAACGCTTTGTCTTGACCAAATATGTAATCCGCCAAGCCTCACTTTAGATGCAGGAATAAATGTGTATCCAATCTATACTAAGAGCCACAAAAACTGAAATTTTGATTTGTTAATGCGTCGAAATTTGTTTTATGTCTAGCGCATTAATACCAAACATTAGTTTATTAGGAAAATAAAAACAAATAGATAAAAGCCGAGGTCAAAGCGGTTATGGTGGCTTTGATTAGTGGCACATAGTTGGCACATGAATAGTGGCAATCTTCGATTAATGTGCATCTAAGTTCAAAGCATAGATATAGGCAAGCAGCTAACTATGAACTATGTTGAGATAGCGAAAGATAAGGTGCCTTAGAGCCTTACTCAACCTTTTAACTACTCTCAAATATTATTGATGAATTTCTGTATGATTTGCTGCAACGAAAACAGATTAGAAAGGAGTGTTTCTATTCTTTTTGAAAACTCGCTAGGATCTGATTTGTTGATAGCTAATACAAAAGGCGTCTTTTCGTAGAATATATTACTTATCTTAAGCAGAAAGATAACGAACAGTTTAGTTTCCGTTTTGTCTATGTGTTGCCATTCCCTGCAGTTTTTCTTATATTTTCTTAACTCATTTCAGCTTCATTCATTTAATCAACTTAGTCAATAGACTATTTTGTAAATTGAAGGATTAGAAGAAGATAATATATATTTGAGCATTTCTATAATATAGTTTTCAATGTATAGTTTTCTGAGAAATGTCCATTTCACTGGGAGATGAAAGAGAGTTTGATTCCCATCGGATTGTGTTTCACATTGCTGAGGCCTAACATTCAACGTTACGTACATATTTAAGGAAGACACTTATGGGGACTTTCCTAAATATTCAGTAATTCCTTTAACTAGCTTTTTATAAGAGTAAAAAGAAAGTACAAAATTGGAAGAAGAATTTGACTTAAACTGGGCATTCAGTAGTTTTTCATATGAACACTTATATGAAAGTTTCCAGGTGCTTTGTCAACTAAGACTCTTGACTTACTTTCACAATTTTGAATGCCACAGAGAATTTGAATTTTACAAATTGCCGCAAGTAAATGTAAACTTTGTTTCCTTTCTGCTATTCAGGGAAGTGCTATTTAATTAGAAACCTCCTTCTTCGCGTAGATGGCATGCCTTTGTACTGTATCTTATGATTTAGGCAAATTTCTCACCTACCTTCCGGCCGACAACACTCCAAGGTCCGAATCGCTCTCATAATCCAGGTTTTAATTAACGACATGCAATTAAAGGCGTGCACAGCATAAAAATAAAACAAAAACTAAAAAGAAAAAGGATAAGAGGTGTTTTGAAGTTCCGTTTCGTTTCCATCGCGCAAGGCCCCTATCCAGAGTGTGACCTCTCAAAACACTAGTTCCGTGTTTTACGCGCGCGAACCGTAGAAATGTTAATTTAATAAAAAATCCGGAAACAATTAATTCCTTAATCTCGTTTTGATGTTTTTGGCTCCTATTATAGCAGAGGGGCACTCGCTTCTCTACTCTTCCGCCTCACTAATGACACGGCCTTTAATTTAGCACTCCTGGTGGCCTTCGACGATGGCGGTAGCTGTTGTGGCTCTCCCCGTTCCTGCACATAAACATGGCATGCGTTTCATAAATCCTTCTCATAACTAATGTTCGACAGGGAGCAGCTTTTAAAAAAGAAAAAAATATTTTATGCATCCTCGTAGCGCGCTGAGATATGTATATTAGGTGCCGTGGGTACGAAGAAGGTCGACGAACAAAGCGGTTTCCTTGTCGAAAGGAAGCTATAATTAATCAAAAACAGCATTTTTGCCACCATCTTTGACCACGTACTGTGTACTATAGGAATACCCACTCACTGATTCACAACCGAACTCACGATGTCGACTCCCGGGCCGGTCATAAAGTCAAATGCAAAATCGCGGAACAAATAAAATAAATGAGAAACTTACTAGAGTTGGCTGGCTTTGTGGTGGCTCATGGCTGATGGCGTCCCCAGGAGGGGTAACAAAATTCTCGGTCCGGAAAAATGTAGGCGATTGTATTTTATGCTAATTCCTTTGGCCCCAGCTACAAGGGCCATTTCGGACAGGGAAACTGTTTTTAGTTTTTAAATCGTTGCATGCAGCGCCATACTGTATGACTGGACAGACAGGCCATCGGCCATCGGCCAACGGAGCAAGTTCTCAAATCTGGGGCTAGGGCTAAGGGTCTTGAAGTCTTTGGGTACTTTATTTTTATGTTCCGTCCGCGATTTTTGGTAGAGGCTGCTGCCTGTGGCACACGATGCTATAAAACATGAACCGAGACTAAGTTCAGTTGGCTGAGGCCACTGTTACACGATACGCTGGCTGGTGTATTGGCGTACAAGTGTCCTGATGAAACGTGAGTTGGTTCGTGTTAAGATCTCATAAATTCGCATGGCATATGCTTTGTGATTTCCAGAATTGGAATTGCTCAGGCGGACGTAGCCCGGATCAATCCATTTAGGGGTTTTGTTGGTGTTAAGTTAAATTGAAATATCTAGAGCGACTTCCACTACCGCACATACGAGTACCATTACCTCAGGCACATATCGTGTGTAGTATGTGCATTTTAAGAAATGAGAAAAAAAAAATGCCTTCTCAAATCCTAAACTGGGTTGAGGTTTCTTAACATTTCGTGCAATTTTTTAGTTGAATTGTGATATAAAAGTGAGAAATGCAGTCAAGGCGCGCAAGTTGTATGTTTTTAAATGGATTCCTACAAGGACACGAAATGTCCATTTGGCAATTAAAATTTTGCAAAAGAGTTTTGTTACGATTTCCTGAATTTTTGCAGGTGAATAGTTATGCCGTATTGAAATAATACCACTAACTAAAGTAACTGAAGTTTATGGATTTCGAAAGAATACTTTTCTAAAGGCAGACCATAGTTTGTAGTTGAGAATTACTTGTTTATGGTCTAAGAAACATATTATAATTGGAGATATAAAATAGAAATTGACGAGAAAATCCAAAAACATGGACTTCTTTATACACGCATACATGGAATACTTTTGAACAAATAACTTTTACGTAATAAATTTGGTTACCATTTGCAAGATTTATGTATGGTTGGTCAAGGAATTCCTCCTTCCAGTTAAAAATGACTGAAGGTAAGAAGAGAATAAGGGTTGAATTTCATCAAACGTCGTGGATGTATGTATGGAGTATGTTTAATAAGATTTTTCTCTTACAAACTACAGCTGTTGGTTCTCTAATCTCTATTGGCTTGATCCTCGTAATCGACCAATTAAGCTATTTATTCGTCCTATTGTGGATACATTTCGTACAACATATACCTTAGATATTCCAAGATCAACAATGGGTCAATATTATGTACCAAAGAAAGTGAGAAAAAGTCCAGTGTTACCATCAATTCGAATTGGAGCTATCTTAAAAGGGGCGTGAGAATTGGTGCCCACATGCGACGAGTGAACATGCTGTGCTGGAACGAATGGCCTGGAATCACAATTTAAATTGGCAGTGTCAACTATAGAAGACTGATGCAAGAGAGGATGATGACGACCTGAGCAGCTTAAAATACCACAATTTTAATTTTGACGACATGTCTTCCAATTATGCTTTGATGACTTGAGACAAGAAAAACACTGTACACTGATGAAGTTGATGATTTCAACTACAACGTACGCAGGTATCTGAAGAATTGATCGGTCGGATAGGATTATGTGTTAACACGCGACCAGAAGCTTTCGACAACCGGGATGTATTATTAGAAACTGAGTGATTATTAATTTTTATAAGCTCCGGAGGGAGGTCCATAACTTTCTCCGTCACAAATTTGGGTAAGTCGACTAAGTTGGCGCGAGGGTTCCGCGCTTTACGAACAGCCCAATCTTGATACAATCCGGCACCTAATTTTTCAACCAGACATGTGAGCACATACCCATTATCCAAATCTTCTTCCCTTTTAAGCGATTTAATGTCCGCAACGAACCCATTCAGTTTCACGCCCCACTGTCGTAACTTAACGTCGCACTTCGAGGACAGTCGTAGAAGACACAAAAACTCTTCGGTGAGGTCATGGACCAGAACGTCATGATGTCCAAATATTGCACGCAAGGAGTCCATAATCGCCTCCGCATCCGACGAATACCTCAAACGGTCGCTAACCAGATGATAAGCTTCTCCGCATAACGCTTTTCCCAACCGAGACACATTTTCCTTGCTGCTGTATCGTCCTTCGAGTGTCGTGAATTTGAAAACTTCCTCAAAATATGGCCATTCTCTTTTATCAGCACCCGAAAATGATGGCAGCATTTGCACGTTGTTTCGATTTAAAATTGTAAGTAAATTTGCCATATCGGCTTTGCGAAATGAAGAATCCATCTGAGTAGCAGAAGTTAGTTGAGGAATAGGTTTTGGTGTTGATTGTCTTTACTGGTCCGACTTGTTCAGCATGGAATGATGGTTCTGCTGGATCTTCTTGAACATTTTGAATCTCGCAGTGTCGGCAAGTCTTTGGTCTTGCATAAACGGTGTATCCAAAACCGGCTTCTCCGGAACTTTTGGCTAACTCCAACCTCAACTCGGCCATCTCCTTGCGAAGGGCTATCAGCTCGTTGTCTTTTTGCACCACTGACGCTTGTGCTGTAGAAGCAGCTTCCATAAGAAGATTCACCGAAATACCCTCTCCTAAATTCAACAAAGTGTGCGAAACATCATCTTCCAAAACTGACTCTTTTTCCGCTTCATCTTCTCGAAGAACGCAATCTGATTTCTCGCAGAACCAGGGGGTGATGGTATTAAACTTGGCTTGTTCGAATTTGGCGCAACTGTAGTGCCACCAACGCTTACACCGATCACATGCCACCATCTCATCGTCGTCTGCTTTATGGCATTGCTCAGCGCAGCAATTATGTTCCATCACAATTAAAAAATGTAACGGAAAAAGACTGACTTACAGTTTAAAATCACGTTACGAAGTTAACTCCAAACGCAGCACACAGGACACTTCCAACGTTGTGAACTGGCTGATGAACAAGAGAGCACTCCGCAATATGAACCAGGATCAAATAAGATTGTGTTGTAGCACCGTCGAAACAGGAACAGAAGGGAAATAAAATCTTAGATTCACGATTGTGAAATGAAAAAATAGATTTTATTTGCTGAAAACAAAAATTCCGTTATGTACATTTTCTTGAACAAATGATTATTAAAGAACTTACATCCCTTACACCTTGTAATTCAAAGAAATGTGCGACGTCTACAACTGCGAAAAATAACCCATAAATGGTAGCTAGCTGGGCGTGATAAAATTAATGAATATAATACGAGTACTAATTTCAAATTTTAAAATACTAATCTGAGAAAATCCGAAATTTGAAACCAAAGACGAACGAACAAATCAAATGTTAAATCTTAAACTTATCGGCTCGATGACAATAGGCCTTTTTTGGTTTGATGCACTCTAGCTCCAAATAGATAGTGTTAAGAAAGATGCAGCAGTGCAGATTGGATGGTTGTCTTAAACAGGGCTCAAATCCAAACAAGTGTTTTGCGAAAAGCTTGAACACATCATTCATTCCAGGCACCCTGTTTATAAGATTGCCAAACCCTTTTACAGCGAAGATGTGTGATGGATTCAGAACTGGAACTTTTCGATCAATAGTGACTCTTTTTGGAAACTCAAGTTCTATTCTTGTTTTTTTAATGCTATAACTTACGTGCGACTAATAATTCTGTGTGTCATATACACGCCATTTCGCGTCAAGTGAAAAAGAGAACTTTTGCTATATTTTATATTATATAAAATCGATCATACTTACGGGGTATAACTACATCGTTCAGTATCGGCAACAAAAAATCAACAGATTTTGTCTTTCGTTTCCTTGTAAAACCAAACGAAGATTTCGATGTGTCAAAGAAGACTCTACATGTGATCTGTTGTAACAGCATCAAAGGACTATAGATTATTGAAAAAGTTGTCTTTCATGAAAGCAGTTGCACGCAGAACCCTAATTTCGTATGAAATTTAGCTTATGTCCGACAACGGTATTTTGACGAAACTCAAAGAGTGGTGGTGCCTACGATGACCCCTTGGACAGGAATTTCAACGTTTTTTTCGTGAAGGATATTGGATAATCTTAAAAACAAGTCGAAAGGCCTCGATGACATCTGGGGACTGTTTCATGACAACAATGGGACTTATTTACTTACCTAAGTGAGGCTACATTTCGGACTTATCTTGGGCTTCAATTACAAAGCCTCTCTGATTAAACCGGTCCTAAGCAAACTCCGTTGGCCCTTTGGGTTAGATATGAAGATTCTGTGGGCCGAAGTACTGGTTTTCATTTGCTCTACATGTCTTAGTCATCCCAGATGACTGGGCCAATGACGCCGTATAGCTCGTATAAGTAATTCGTTCTGATACCTCCTCCTTCAGAGCTCGTTAACGCAAATAAATTATAGCTATTGACTGTGACGCTCTGTCCAATACGTGGATGCTGTATTCTCCTTCTTGTTAACAGCATACACTTTGTTTCGCCCTCTTTTGCCGCTAAACCCTTTTTGGCAGATTCTGTTTAATATTCTCGTGAGCAAACGGACTGGTGACAGCTCGTTGTGTTCTCCCAATTATGTTAATATCATCGGCGAACGCTTAAACACTTGTAAAGACTTGTAAAAGACAGCTTATTTTGAATTTTGTATCTTTTTTTTCATTTTTCAAAATAGACGGGCTTAATGAAACACTCTTTGTAATGTCAAAGAAGTCACATGCCAGAGCGTTGCCTGGTAAAAACCTTTTTTTTTTGTATCAAAGGTCTTGGTTAAGTTATTCCTGAACAGCTAGCTTTGTTATTGCGTCATTCTGTACCGTTTTTCTTGGCAGGCATATACGTTTCGTACATAATTCCTGGAGTATATCCTCTCAATATTTTCGATCACGGGCTCCACGTTCTCTGTTTTCTTCTTCTGGAGAAAACTATGTTCTTCACGTCTCTTCTATTCATTGAAGTCACAAGCGGCTCTTGTATTTCGTGGCAGCGCCGGCGCTTGTACTTGCCGATATTTTTGATCCAATAAGTGATTCAGCGCTTACAGCGCTGCCACTGCTCATTGGTACTTGATGCTGGCGCCATAGGAGTTGTTGAGGGGACTCTGGCGGTCTCTTGCAATTGCAGCTTCTTTACGTAATATCTTTTAACAATAGTTCTTCTTTGTCGGCCATGGGATACTCTTTTCAATATTTTTTCCGACTTAAAATTCATATTCTGGAATATAGCCGAAAGATATCCAAGGTTTTGAGACCCACAGTCAATACGTAATGAACCAAATTTGAGGAAGGAATTTTGAAACGTTGGTGTCGGACAGCGACGAATTAAGGAAGTCTATGATCTCAATTGCTTTCGACACATAAGAAGTTTCAACGACTTTAGAAGATTCATCGAAATATTGAAATGGCTTAGCAGTTTTTTTTTATCAGCAGATAGTATTTTCAGAGCTGGATGTGGTTAGATGAATTTATCTAAACAAATATCCGCAGAACGAAAGAAGCTAAGATACCCAGCCTCGATCTTAGAGCCAACTCCATAGTAGAAAATCGGAAATAGCAGTACCACGATATCAGTGGCAATAGGTTTTGTTTCTATCTTTCAGAATGACTTAGATACTTCCTTGAAACCAGTTGGTAGTTTGCCGGAAGCTTCACCTTTACGGGTTGACCTACAAAATCCAAAGAAACCCCAAACATTAATCTCTCTCGAAACGGCAGTACTGGGCTCAAAAATGTTTCTTAAAAGCAGGTTAATACTCGTACCTAATTTGCAAAAAGGTAGGAGAATATTGCCAAATCGATTCCAATTGTTGGTGAATTTTGCTAATTCTATTTATTAGCTGACGCTTGTTACTTTGGCAAAAAAGTACAATTTAAAATCCTTGTCGAGACTTGTAGATTCAACTGATAGCCTCCAATGGCTTGTTGGTCTCTCTGGCCAAGTATATCAATTTTCAATCATCCTCATCAGCATTATATTATCTTTATAGGTGTATATGCATAACTGTGGTAGGTACTATAAAAACTTTCAAAGTCATCTTTCATAGAATCGCACTATATTTTTACCAAGTCCTACTTCATATCCAGTAAACAATCTTAACGTTCTCCATCTCCTTGGAGTTCATCCTTCTCTTATCACCTATTAGGTTAATTTATGATAACATTTACGTCAAATATCAGCAGCAACAACGATTTATATTCATCACTGTCAGTTGGCAGTTAACATTCACACACTTACTTAATACAACACATTAGCCTCGAAACATGGTTGCGTCCTAGAAAACCGAAGGAGCGTGTTACATTGATTGCTAGAGCGATACGGATATAAACCAGCCCTCAAGCTTTTATTGTTACCATTCAAAAAGCCATGATTTGCAATTAACGTAATATTCATGATGATCTCACACATGAGTGGTGTTAAAAAGCCGAACACCAACAAGGCACACATACGTGGATTCGTATGTATGTATCAATGACTCCAGAGAACATTACACAATTCCTAGAGTCTATTTTGGAATTTGCCAATTCCACCCCATAATCGTGAAACAAATTCATAGAACAAGACCAAGTAGAAGCAGAAGCAAAGAAGAACTAAGAAGAAACGGCTACAGGCTGGAAAACACACCCTTCTGTAGTAGAGAAAGAGCAACTATGTATCCGTAAGTGGAGGAAGCACACATACCATATAGACAGCACAACAATACACTGTAAGAGCCTAATTGCCAAATGATTAAGCGATTTATGATGTTTCCATGAAAGGCATGACGAGCTCATCCACCCCTCGCATTATTTCCACTAAAAAGATGAAAAAAAAAAAAAAAAATCCACAATTCATTCACGTAAATATCAAAGTTGGTTAAGAAGGGCCCTGTCCTTGGGGGTAGAGATCAGGGAGACAAGAGTCAAGAGTCAAGAAACAGCGACAGAACCAGAGAACTTTTGCGATTTTCCACTCGATTGACATTAGAGATTTTCGTTTTCATATATTCGAACCATTGTATAAATACTTCCTAATTTCAATACATTTGCAAACGTATGACCTTTCGAGCCATCGCACACAGAGGGTATAAAGCATTAATCCAACCCCCGTAAAATCACATCGAAGGGAGGTCCAATTATTCATATGAAAACCAGTATTCTTAAAGTTTACGTCATTTTTGGAGGAATTTTTAGATGCGCTCAGATATGAGTTTGTTCGACAAGGATTTTAGGAAACGTCGAAAACGACCTCCATTTTGGGGGCTGCCTGCCCTGATCTAAGAGGGTGGCTATTTCAATAGTAGTATGTGTAATAAATCCCGTCGATTTCATGCCCTGACGATTCTTTCTTATCCTTGAAACTAAAACGTACGGCTTTGGATAGAGGGTGATAGTGTAGAGTGCAGTATGAGTTCATAGTTGGTGGGGCGAGATTGAAAGACTTATTGCCACATTGCATGCTAGTGAACGATTAGAGTACTTTGGTTACGGTTGAAGCTTCGTTCCTTCGATATTGCTTCATTTTCCTCTAAGCTGTAAAAGTTTAATTTCTTTTTCTCCATAAGCTTGGCGTTATCGGCTATGGGTTGTGTGTAAGGTCTTATTTGGCTGGTTGGTTTCGAAAGCCTAGAATGGCTACAATAACATGGGTTTATGTCTTCAAGTTTTAAAGGGGTCACGTTTTTTTTTTACTTCTAATGGACATCAACTAATCAATAGAATAACCACTGAAGTAGACATTGTAGCTGGTACTATAATACGAATATATGTAGGTAAACCCAACTTGTCCATGACTGAATGTCTCTACGGTCATCTGAGCGATTTGAGTCAGATATCATTAAAATAAATTCGTCTAATTGGCTATGGGGAGTTGAGAAATTTGTCGTTAAAATCGTAAAAGTCGAAGGTTCCTATGGCTAAGCTCATTTTAATGGCTTGTAATCCAGAGATATTACTGCGCGACTTCTGGTTATGCAAATCAGTAGTTGAGTCAGCGGATATAAATGAATTCTTGACTGGCGACCGAACGAGACAGTGAGGTTTTCGAGAATCGAATAAACATGTTTGTATTTTTATTTCCTTCAAACCACCTATTCTTTCACTCTTCATGGCATCTTTAAGAGTTTTAGAGATTAAATTGTGTTCAATTAGCTTTGTCGGCTGACGGTCATTTGACGCAGAAATAATTTATATACCTAGTAGATAAGTTGAATTTAATGTCTACGCGTTTGTGTTCGGTTTTGGAATCGAAAAGATAAGCCATATCATCTTTGTTATAAGAGAAGTCTCAAAATTATTTCATGCTGCAGTCCTTAGGTGGAATAATGGGTAGTTTGTCCTGCCAGGTTATAGCTTTCTCGATTTTGTTCTTTCGGTTTTGTGAACAAAAATTGGGAGCATCAGTTATGAAGGTCCAACTATTCGTGATAGCCACTGGGTACATATCTTACCCAACCGGGCTTTATTTGTTAAACTTGGAAGTGCAAGTGTTGAGCAAGAGGAAATAGCAACGCTGTAATTATTTGGCTGTCGCTGGCGTCATCCGTTAGCACGGGAGGTTCCTTACAGCATATAAGCTACCTATATTATTGCATTTAAAATTATAGGAACGTGTCCCCTATTGGGGTCACTTACTCAGAATATCCACCTTGTAGGCAAGAGGTTTATACGAAACAACTAATAAAAGACGGATTATTTGTTGATAACGACGTTAGGATCCGCGCATGTAATGTTTGGAAGGGGGCAAGTGCAGGCTAACAACTAGCAGAGGTTCTTTTATGCTGTGCATAAATCAGATATCAGATGTGAAAGACACAAACTAATATCTAATATTGCGTAACCTTACCTTCACTATTAGGCAGGGCTACGCAATTCACATATTTTAGAAGCTAGAACAACGTTTACTTTTAAATACAGCTTTCATATCACTCTGTAGCCTTAGAATGGGAACAATCTAGGAAAGGAAAATAAAATCTATTTATTTCACTCTTGAGGAAACCCAGAAAAAGCAGAGGTCTCCGATTACGTGGGGGCGAAGTGGACTGTACATAAAGACTGTACTAGTCTATTGTACTCCTGTTAATTGTTTTTTTTCGAAAATTTCTCAGTTTTTGAAAGAAAGATAATTAAAAGCTTCAGTGCTTACAGAAACAACACACACCATGCCAGCGGCGAGTACATGCAGCCAGATGCGAGCATGGGCCGGACAATCACATAGGTAGTGCTCCGTGGTGTCTTTATCGCTTCTACACCAAGCATCGGACAATATTGTATCACTTATAACTACCACTCTTAAGCTCTGAGCATACTACCCCAAAGGCTGAGGTAAGCATTCGTTCGATCTGCCGGCATCCCGGAGAGTCGTGTTATCTGCAGTCATGGTGAAATGAATTTCAACTGACAATAAAAGCCCTAACTGAGGCCAAGCAGACCTAACGTCCGTAAAGGCTCTCATCTCAGTCTTCCCTTGCGATTTCACCACCGATCTTACTTCTCCTGTGGCCTGTAATGTATTCAGCCTTCAGACTGCGTTCGGAGAAGTAATGTATTCTCAAACAAGCTTGGAAATCGTAAATGGTTTTTTTCAAGTTTTAAAAGGCAGTTTTGCTATTGTTACAGATAGAAATGCTTCGCTCCTTCTTCGATTTTCCATAATATAGTTCAGTGCCATCGGGATTGGGTATACCCAACCTTGAAAGAGAGAAGACGGTTTTCCTTACGAAGAGTGAAATCTTACGTTGTCGTCCACCAGGAAGACACAATTGTTGTTATTTTGTAAGAGACGAAAATGTCACCGTCCAGTCAGAATAGGAGGACTCAAGTTTTCTTCACACAAGTCCTTCGACCTTGCTCCAATAGGTCTTAAAATAGTTTACTAATGAAAATGGAGGTGAGATTGCTTCTCCTAAAGAAACATGTGTGTCCGCCGCGAATGTATCTTCCAAATGATTTCTGTCAGTCAGTTTGATTGCACATACACTCTTCACTTCCCACGTGAGCCTTTTTCTGTGTTAAAATGTGAAGTCAACTTTCTACAACGACAGAATAACAGCAGAAGGTCGGTAAGTTTTTTCTCAATACTGGATTAAAGTCATTAAGTACAATGTTTAGAATACATCTTTTAGACCTAAGCATATTTTGCGAATCGTGTTGTCAAGCTTATAGACTGGCCATAGTTCGAACAACTGTCTACCTGAGTGTAACGATTTTTTTTACGCAATAGCAACATTAAATTCTTAAAAGATACTTAATTGTACGATTTCTAAAGCAAATTGTGAATGCTTCCAATGTATTGTACATTAAATACCTTGTTTCTTATTTTCCAGGATCCGGACAAATACAATTGTGGCAATTCCTGCTCGAGTTATTGAGTGATTCCAGCAATGCCGGCTGCATAACATGGGAGGGTACCAATGGTGAATTTAAATTAACCGACCCAGATGAAGTAGCCCGTCGATGGGGTGAACGCAAATCAAAGCCCAACATGAACTACGATAAGCTTAGTAGAGCTCTAAGGTAAGTACAACAGTTGTTTCCTCCGAATCTATCTAATTGCACTCAAATGCGAGACTAAAGATAAAAGTAAACTCATAATTACCAGCCAGATTGCCAGGGAATGATGGGGGTGGTTTCTGTAATAACTTTGATTCGCCACTTGATTAGCAATTGATTAGGATCGACTAGTATGTGCTTGGAATCTAAATTGCATGGAATTTTGATGAAATTCTCCCAAAAAAAAAGAATAGTGAATATTTTCTTCCCTTTCCTTGACCATTTAGTTGAAACAGAACTGCGGTAACTCTTGCGATCTATTTCAGACGGTTAACGGTATGTGTCAGTAAGTTCTGTTTATCTTTAGATTTGGGGGTTGTCTTCTCGCAATCAGTTTTGTTTTCTTCTTTTCTTTTACCCCTCTTCTGTTTGTTGTTTTGATGCTTTTCCGGTAGTTGTGTCGATAAGAGAGGGATGTCTCAGTTCTACCCTCTGGAAAGTCAGTGTTTCCGAGCAAATATATCGGCATATGTCATATGCTATGCGAAGCAGGCGAACCCAACTTAATGCGATAATAAATATCTATAAACTCTGAAATGAAATGAAATCGAAATGAAAATGAAATTGAAAGATAGACCAGTAGAAGACGCCAACTGAGAAATGGAAACTAAACAAATAAATAAATGTCCAAGGACAATAGCCACCCGCTATGTTGGCAAATGAAGTAATTTCGATGATTTGATTGCATAAAACGAACAATGATAAAGAAAAAGGGCGAACAGAATGAAATATATAATTGAAATACCTATAGCTATATAGATAGAAGTGAAAAAAGAAAAATCATTTAGTCAGTTGGAAGTGAAGTCTTGATGGAATGTGGACTCTCAGTAACAAAACAAGTCACCAATGCTGTTTTAAATAACGTGGGTCGTATTCTACCTTTTGAACAAAAATAACCAGAAAATCTTCAGTAAAACAAAAATTGTTTAATTATCTATCGAAATCCATTTTATTCCCTTCAAAGTAATCTCCATTGCTATCAATACATATATATTTTGTAACATTTCCTCCAATCTTCCAAACACTTTTTATAGGCCGATTTTGGAATCGCCTTAAGCTCCTTCTTCGAATTCCCCTTTATCGCCTCAATCGTCTCAAAATTCTTTCCGCGAAGTCGTAATTTGAGTTGTGTAATAGAAGAAAGGCACAAGGACCCATGTCAGGTTGCGGAGCTTGCGGAACGGTACGAACGTTGTTTTTCACCAAATCAAATAGTCACGTAGAAGATGAGATGTGTAAGCTGATATATTTTCTTGGTGAAGAAACCACGAGTAGTTCTCCACAATTCTGACCTTTTGCTCCATAATACGCTCACGTAATACTCTTTATATACTGTCTGGTCGGGCGGAAACAATTCGGATTAGACTGACTGCATTACGGCAATCAAGGAAAACGGTCAACGAGGCGCTGGTTTTGGATCGATTCTGTCGTGGTATATGGCTCGTCTAAGTCATATTCATAATCCATGTCCCATATTCACTGAGCCATCAGTAATGAAATAATCGAAAACATTTTGGCCCAAAGAAAGCATTCCTTTAGCGTCGATGTTTATACTACAACTTCACACACAAATAACAAAAAAACATCGTGCGTAACGTTCTGCACCGACCTGAACGAGACACTCAGATCAGCTGTTATCTCTCTGATGCTCACATCACTATCTGCGAGGACAATATTCTTAAGTTTTTCGAGGTTCCTATATGTCTTCTCTAGGTCTCCAGCGTAGCATAGCATAGTACGAGTATGTCATCAATTATGGCTACTGACGATCTTTTCTTAGTCTCCCTAAACTGTTTTTTTTATTTCCATGATGAACATACTTAAGTCTCCTTCTCGAAACTTATGGACATCCAGAGCTAAAGTCGTATAGGTTATGCTTTTAAATAATCTCCCTCAAGTCTAATCAAAGAAACAATTTTTGACAGAGTTTTCATTTCCTTTCATATTTTCATATTAATCAGGTTTATGTCTGCGATTTAGCTCCGATGAGAATTGTACGAGGGCTGCATGATAAGTACCCGTGTTTAGCGACTGATGGCACCACTGATGCAACATGTGTATGCCATCGTATAGCGCCATTTTTACAACGATGACTGTCAAAATTTCAGACAGATGTATCGTGTAGTTTTGTTTTGACAGCTTTTGAAAGTCATCAAGTTCGTGTTTATTTGCAATCATGGAGAAAGAGCAATATCGATCAGTGATTCGATTTATTTTTTGAATGGGAAGACGTGTGAGGAAATCAGAGTGAAGTTGCATGCCGTTTATAAAAACCATGCGCCTTCGATGACTACCGTCAGATATTGGTTCAATGAATTCAAGCGGAGCCGAACAACCGTCTTTGATGAAAGTGTCCAGGCCATCCAATTGAGATGACTACGGAGGATATGGTTAATAAAATCTTTGATACCTTGTTAGCAGATCGTCATGTGGAGGTCAGAGAGATTGCTGACATTATACACATCTCAATTGAACGCATACAAAATATCTTACACGGAAAATAGGTGAGATAGGTGCCGCGTTTGCGAACAGTGGAGCAATGGAATTACGTTACGAATTACTGCCTCACCCACCTTATGCTCCATATTTGGCCCCATGTGATTTCTTTTTGTTTCCAAACATGAAAAAATAGCTTGGCGGAAACCGATTCTCGTCAAACGAGGAAAATATTGCCGAAACAAAGGGCTATTTTGCGGAGTTCGATAAATCATATTTTTTGAATGGCTTCAAAAAGTTAGAATATTGCTGGACTTAATTCGTCAAGCTGAAAGGAGACTATATTGAGAAATAAATAAAACAAATTTTTTTTTAATGTGTTTTCTTGCCTAACACAGGTACTTTTCATACAGCCCTCTTAAATAAGTGTTGAAACCCACCATGGCAGATCGAAACTCTACGACGCCTCTACTTCCTTAAAATGAAACAAAGAAGAGAGTCTTTATATACTCCCCGCTGTTGGTAGTTACTTACTTATTTTCTTTTCTAAGAGGTTGGACGTTAACGACTGCCAGTCCGAAGGAAATGCAAAAGGGATGGTAATATTAAACAGATATTATCGAACGTATAAGAAGTCAAAGGAGTTATATGATTCATGTAAGAATTATATCAACTTACCTTGTCTGTTCTATTCAAAAACCCATGCGAATAAGGAAAACCATGTAATAAACTTGAAGCTCTACCCAGACATTTCTTTGTGTCTGAACTCTTTGCTCATAAATAATGACGTCTAATTGATAATAAAGTTCCCGAATGTAGTAATGAAATGGCCTTAGGGATATACCATTATCACTTCTATTCAACAGCAAATTTTCTTTGGCTCTTTATAGTCCTATCATCACCCTTAAAATTTACATCCCCTGAATTGTCGAAATATCAGCCACTGTAATTAAAATACTACTCATCTTAGTGACCTCATTAGAAGTGCAATTTCGGATCATCTCACCAAGGACTACAGGAAAAATAATTTATATCCTAAAAACGTGGTTGCCACCGTCACCATTGCATTTAGTTCCGGCACAATAGAACAAAAGACGCGTCAACAAACCAAACAAAAAGTCAAGGCGATAAAAATCAAAACAAAGAGGACTACTACGAGTAGAATTAAGAGAAGAGAATGTGGACAAACGGACAACAGACCACATATAGCAGACTACAGACTAATAATTGCGAGGGCAATCACAAAGCGTCCTCATTAGGGAGGAGGTGCAATAAAAAGCAATTTCTTTTATATGCGTAACTCGATTACTGTCTATCGTGGCTAATTTCGACTCACAAAGGGGATGAACAGCAAACGAGGACAAAAACGCAAAAAAAAAAAGAAACGAACACAAAAAGAATACAGAAAAATCCAAACGAATAAAGGGCAAACCGTCCAAACCAATCATACTACAACCACACACACACCATTTCCTAGAGTAAATGGTCCATTGGGACTGAAACTATGTACATATATATCTGTGTGTTTTTATAGATGTGTTTCGCAGTGATTTTGATTTCATTGAAACCCCCACACCCCTGTTGAATGTGATGACAGCCGCAACGAGACCGAGTCAAATGAAAGGACTATGGAAAAGGACGCGAACCGCACAGATAAATACAGCGCATCCGTTCTAATAGATTTTTTTTGTATTTTTCTTTTTTTTGTGGAGTTTTTCCTCATTTGTCCGCAGTAACAGTGATTTCTTTTGTTTCTTCTTTGTTGGATATTTTTCCAGAACGCAAACTATATCGGCAGTTAAAGAATGAGGAGTAAATGTGGAGCCAGCGTAAATGCAATTATTCCAGGCATCCATTGTTAGTTCTTCCTTTGAACCATTAAAAAAAGTAAGAATCGAAGATCTTGATGTATCTCATGTTTGTGCTAAAAGGATTCACAAAACGAAAAGCATTTTACTAACAGAAACAGCATCAATCTTCATCCTTGACGTCATATTCACACACATCCTAAAAGTCATAAATGGATTTGCGATGTGTTTGAGAAGGCTCTGCCAAAGGGGTAGCTAAATTAAGCTCATGTTCCTCTGTAAACATCTACAAGACGACCCAAGGACCAACAGAGTAGAGAGAGGACAACGACGATGACTAGGATGACTAAAACGATGGTACTGATGATGATGGCTGAACACTAAAGGCCCATTAGGAATGCCAATACTTGTTTGACACTTCAAAGTGACAATCAAATCAACAGTCCCATGTTTGTTATCCTTTAAATGCTAATCCTTGTGAAGAGTACATACACACAATGGGGCCTCTGATGAAAGAAGGGGTTGATATACCTATACAAACGAATACTTACATTTATTGACTCTGTTATCCTTTACCACATGCGTTTTCTTTTCTCCCTTTATTTTCTTATTTTGTTGTATCTTCGTTCTGTGGGTAGTTACTTGGGTGATAATGCCGTGTTTCGGGTAATTGCTGGAAATGGGTAAATGCGAATCCTTTTTAAGTACGGATGACTTCACAATCCTTTTTCTTCTTTTCTTCCTTTGATTCCACTCGATTGGAAGTGACAGCAACTTGATTTTAGCTTGTCGAAGATGTTATCTGTTTATCTTGGTGAAAAACGGGGTTAAAAGCACAGAGTGACTGACAGAATTAGGTGATTTTGTCTGTCAGGGATTCAAATCAGCTTCTATGTAAGCTGATTGGGTAAATAGTCGTTTTTAAGGAATTCGATTGAAACGAATTCGGAAGAAAAACAATTGCTTAACCAAATAGGGACGCCAGAACAAAAAAAAACAACAAAAGGCAATTGGACAATTCAAAGGAGATTTCGAAAATAGAGCTGTGAACTCAGAAAAAATCAAAAAAAAGCCCCTATACCACTTCCATTCATTTTAAATTTTGTTCAGAAGTGCTTGTTTCTTTTTTGCAAAGTTGATTGACCCTTAAGGGGCCGATGAACTATACTATTACTGTTTACACAAAAGAGGCAGAGGCATTTTTATATGGACTAACCTAGACCTACCCTAGGTGTTGCTACAGTCCAGGAAAGACCTGTGTGTCAACCAATAATAAATCTTGATAGAATAGTCTGATCTCTGTTACGAGACGATCTTAATGTATTTGTAGCGTGCGCAAACAGTGTAACCACAGATTTCCGAAAGGTTATCAGAGAGTGAATTTTTGTTTCATTTGCATTATAAAAATCTGTTTGCATTGCAGAATGCCCGCTTCTTACTCTGTTAAAAGTGCAACCAACTTATTGGGTTTCGAATGGCTCAATTGGAAATCTATCATTACCCCCATAATAATGAATGAAACTATCCGAGCGGTGACTACATAGCAAGAATTCCGAACCTACAGAACATACGGAGGCTTACGTCTACAGTTTATTCTGAATTGCTGCATTCAAAAACCCTTCTCGTTATTTCGTTCTAATTCGAGGATATTGATTGCCTCGCAACAACAAAGCTTTCATGATGCCGAGTAGTTAACTCCATGTACAACCAACCCCAACATGGAAAGACAGGCTTTTTTGCTATGACCCTCGGGAGTAAGAGAGCTGTCGTCATTCGAATACAACTGCTGTACGTATTCCTTCTGAGATTTAATTATTCGTCCCAGACAAACATTCGACTTGTTTTGCTTATTCTGCGAATTTTCAATGTCTTCGTGGAAGAGAAAGTATGGAAAAATGTTAGGCGCTGGATGATTAGTCGGAAAAAGGAAGAAATCCTAATGGTGCCGTGACATAACGCTAAGCGAAATAAGGCCAAATTATTTTGAGACATACGTTTTTTTCATTTTTCAATAACAAAAACTTGTCATTACCGTTTAAATAATGATGATCGACCACTGATTTCGTTTCACACAGTTGCACGGTTCTCATTTGTATACTGGTTATAAACGGAAAGTGGTGCCATGGAAAATTACAAATGAGCCACCCACCCCAAAGACTCGCTTATAGACGCCTGCCTGACAGATGAGGGTTACAGTTGCAAGGATTTCACACTATGGGAGTCTCTTGGACCCAAACGCCGGACACTTACATGCAGGTGGTCAGATATACAGTGGAAAGTAAAATAAAGCCAAATTGGCCTTAGGTCGATTTGTGAAAGTGACATAAGGCCAAATGCTGGAAGTTGCCTTATGTCGCTTAGCGTTATTGCACGGCAGCAATCCTACTTTTATTTGTTTTCACCTTCAAAGAATCTAGAAACTCGAAATTTTTCTAGGGGCTTGAATTTTCTGAGCAGGCTATTTTCTCAGACCTTGCATTGATATTGTCTTTCCTTTGCCATAAAATGTGCCTTTGACAACTTAAATGTTGAATTAGAGATTTCCATGAGGCATTTCTCATGATAAACCTCAGAAATATTTCAGATAATTGGTGAACTAGTTGCACTTGCTATACAAATGTTTTCAAATCCAAACGGTGGCACTATTTATGTAGGTAGTATCTCTACTTTGAAGCAGTTATAAAGTTGTCTCCATAGGTAAAAGAAAAAAGAAGTTCTTATGCTCAATAATTTACTTCTATCCATCTCTTTAGTATCAGCTCATATCTTTTATAGATCGGGATACTACGAGTATTATGACCTGCGATTCTACGACGACTCTTACTTTCTTAGCCTAGTTTTAAAAGCCTGAGTACTACCCAGCACGAAGTCAACTATCCTTAGGAGAATGCCTTAAGAACATTGACAAATTGTTCTTTAGAATCCAGTTGCAGTGACGGTATAGTAAAAGTTCATTCAACAAAACAACTGCCAAATAAGAGAGAGCGGATATTAAAATAACGACCCAGATCCATAAGTTGATTTCGATGGCGAGTCTTATGACTTGCCGAAAATGGTAGGCTTGATGCATTTAGAGGTTGTATGAATGCCCATGGTTAGTTTAGAGAAATAAAGCTCAACCATAGATAGTCTATCTGGATTTGCGTGAGTGAGGAGTTATCTCTATAGAACTTTGAAATAAAGCTTATTTTACTTTCCAAGCCACGGGGCTATGGCCGAATAGTAATGAAGATCTTTTTGGCATAAGCTGAACTTTACATGTTGTTATAGAATAGGTATACCTCATAGGTAAAAGAAGAGATTCTCCTCTTGATGATACCATAAATAACGTTGTGCATCCACATCCAGGAATGTGTTATTGACCATTTTGTTCAATTTTTTCTTAGTTAACTCGCAAATTAAAAAAGCTGGCATACGCACGAGTACCACAGCTGAACAATTGTTCTATATCCTTCAACGCACACGTGACAACTTTGTTCGCTTTCCAAAAATCTGATGATTACCAGAGGAGTTTTATTTTAAACTTCGTTATGAATAATATTCCCTTCTCTAATGTCGTTCGAAATGCTTTGATAATTTGTTAAACAGTTGCACTAGATAGAGCTCCACAAAACTCCATTGAAAATGATTTGCTTTTTTTGGATTTTTTTTCATTCATTCATTTCATTTCATTTTATTTTATTTATTCAATTAATTTTTTCATAATCTTAAAAACTAATTACAAATAAATTGAATAAATACTAGTGATCATTCCTAAACAAAAGTTAGTAGTGAATGACACTTCAAAAATTAGTTTTCAATTTGGAATATAATGTGGGGTGATAATCAGTAACATTTTGATTTACAATTTTATAAATTTTAGTAAAAGAAGAAGAAAGAGATTTAAAAAGCAAATATAAACATAACAATTCATAAGTAAACTAACATTGATTTAAGATGTAAATATGATTGTGTTGCTGATGAAAAGGAAGATGTTAAAAAAATGATTCAATATTTTCATAGCTCAAGGTGAATAGCCAGTTTTTAACATTTTTAGTGAAATTTGGATATCGAAAAGTTTCTCTTATAAACAGAAGCAATCTATTAAATATAAATGGAGCCGTATATGTGTAAAAATGCGAAAAGTGTGTTCAATGTGCAAAGGGTACATTTACTATGAACATTTTGTTTACACGTAGATTGTACATTTGTATATTTCTACTTGGAATATTACCGCTTTGCTTGAAGAACTCTCTTAAAACTTTAAATACATATAAATGTCTCATTGGTAGCTAATTGATTTTTATTTGAAATAATTCTTAATAAATGCTTTTGAGCGGTAAGTAGAGGACTGAATGTATTGGCATACGAACCCCCCCAACGTATTATACCGTATTGCAACTTTGATTGTGCAAGACCATAGTAAATCATTAACAAAACATTTTGAGAAAAAAAGGGTTTTAATAGGTACATTACAACGTGTGACCTTCAGCATATAAGTTTTAAGCATTTCAATGTGGTCCTTCCACTTTAAGTTAAAATCAATTATTACACCTAAGTACTTACAATTTTGAACTGATTGAATCTTGAAGCAGTTTTCTGTGCAGGGTAAATTAGCAGAATTACTATTTCCACATTGATGTATGCGTAAGGAAAACTGCCTACAATCATGAGCATGGAACCATAAATTGAAATCATATAAGCTGTTACCAGATACCTTAAAGCAAACTAGTTTTGTTTTATCGCTTATAATTAATTTATGGTAGGTAAACCACAACCGTAACGCTTCTAGATCTTCATTTATCGACACAATACTTTCGAAAATGGTTCCATATCCATATGTAAAAACTATGTTGTCCGCAAAAGCTGTTGGAGTGCCATTTAACTTGTGTTTGAAAATATTCTTTGGTGTGACGAAAGTCTGCTGTGCGATATGGATGCTATCCGAGAAAGTTGTAGTATGTGCAACAAGCAACATAATTTTCTTAGGGTTATGGGCAGCAGTTTTGTTGCGTTTTCAACTTCGAGTTGCAACGGAATTGAGAAATCTATTACTTTAACAATCTCCGTGTACTGGGAGATGTATTTAGAATTACTACTTTAGGTTGAACTTGAAAATCATTGAATATATCATAAGTGTCTGTTAAAAAAAAAAGAGAACACAAGGAGGGTGAAGCTTTAAGATATTCCAGCCTGATGGTTCCTTGGTTTCTCCGAAGGCAACAAGAACATATCTGATAATAATCGTTAATATCAAAATGACGTCAGGACCATCCTTAAGTAATAACAGCGACTTACCATCATCAAAGTAAACAATAAATATCACAGCTTAACAGCGAAACACCATATATACCTACATTCGCGTATGCTAAGCAATAGGATGTAAATTAACAAAATATCCAAATATATGCGTTTGATTTTTATGGCTGTAAGCTTTTGACTCGACCAGCTTTTCGAAAAGTATGGAGTGCCTTCAGCCAGAAAACTAAGCCTAGATAATTAGGCTTAGTAGATAGAGTATATAATTAAGCCTATCACCGATTGAACAACCGGGAATATTGTACTACAATACTATAAAATGAAACTAGTTACCTGTCTAGAAAGAAATTCATGTTGCAGATAACCCAGTAAATGCCGCAGGATTCTAGGAATCTCCTTAAACAGGAAATACAAAAGCTGTTGTTGTAATGATTAAAATACTGCCTTAAATACTTGGATTTACTAATAACTGACTTGAATACTTGGATCTACTATTAATGTCACTGAGCACGAAGTAAGCTCTGCTTATACTAGAACTCAATTGTTTTCGAAAATCAATATCAGTATCGGAAATAAGAAACAATTCCCGCATTGATTTAATGGTTTACTATAAAAGTTTGGATGCCTATTAAGATTATCTTGTACCTTTATGGTATGACCCCGTTAATAGCCAAATTGAAAATCATGGGACTAAGATGACTGCCCACTGGAACATCTTAAGTTGTTTTAATGCAATTGTATAACCAAGAACAAAAAAAAAATTAAATAGACTTCTAAACAGGGTTAATTGAAAAGATATAAGTCTGGGTTGGTATCCAAGTGCGTTCAGATTGAAAAGAGAAAGCTTATGTGTTAATTTATCAAAGTCCATTAGAATCACATCTTGTCCTAGAACATTAAAACTTAATGAAATTGATAGATCTTGATCTGTCTTGAAGCAATTAGAGTTGGTTTGGTGCAAGAAATGGTTAACAATGAAAAGTTATTAAAACATAGTGCTGTTTGGGATAGAAGACACTAAGTAACGGGTCAGGAGTTAGTTTAATCCTGGTTCTGTTTACTTTACAAGATTTGGTTTATGTATATTTGAACAGTGGAAAACAAACCACTGAGTCAGGTTATGGTTATAATACCTAAAAAGCACGCCATTTGTCTTTAAATTATAGTCAAACATTAGGTAAAGAAAATATGGTTGATTTACCAGAACTTTAGAAGCTGGCTGGGATAGATGGTTATTACCTACTCATTTTAAAAATATGCAAACTATTCGTGTAGTGCTGTTTGTGTAAAAATTCAAATTCAAAAATCTTTTTATTATTTCAGATATTATTATGATAAAAATATCATGACCAAAGTCCATGGTAAGCGTTATGCTTATAAATTCGATTTTCAAGGACTAGCAGCTGCAACACAGCCAGCCGCCAGTGATCCCACCTACAAGTACCAAAGTGATTTGTTCATGACACCATATCACCACAGTGCAAAACTGAGTTCATTCATGAGCCCGCATCACGGTATGACATCATCGTCAGGTAAGTCTTATAATTTTTTTTTCTTCTTCTACTTAAATCCTTTTCCCCATTTGTCTGGGTGATATTCATTTCCATTCTACCGAATCTAAATGAAGGTTCATTTGCTATTTTCATTTTCTTATTGTTCACAGCTTCAATATTCCCGACGGCAGCATCATGGGGTAACTGGGGTAATCCAGCAACGAATCTTTATCAACCCCATTCAATGAGTCATGTTGGTCCGTCGCATGTGGCACCACATTTGAGTTCATACCCTCACTATGCATGACCATCATCGTCTGGGGGTGGATTTTAAAATCATCATCACCAACACTTTTATACCTATAGAAACAGGCACACACAGGCGCACACAACTGACTTGATATGATAACCAACCAGCCAACCAACCAACCAACCAACCAACTGAATCAACCAACCGAGAACACCACCCTCACCATCAATAACACCACCCACTTGGAATCACCCCTTCACCAGACCTGCAAGTATTGAGTGATGCGCTATGTATTTATTGCGTCTACATAAGCACTACCCTGCTCCTTAGTCTATAAAATTTACCCCCCCTAAGGGCATTTTTTTTCCATAATTTTTCCAATTCTTCATTTTTTATTCAGTCTGAAAGTGTGCGCGCCATACTGCTCCAGTTTAATTATTTTTTCTAAACAGAAATCAAGGAGCAACGGACAAAAAAGATTTCAAAAATGAGAATGAAAAGTAGGAAAAGAGAAAACTGAAAAGAAAAACTAATTCAAAACAGAAAGAAACAAAAAAAACAAAAATAAAACATTCTCCCCCGCATGAATGCACAAAAAACTGTAAAGAGAAAAAAAGCAAACGTACGAATTGATTTTTGTATATAGATCCAGCACCCTATACATACACACCTAGCAACAGATCTAGATCGTAGATTACCTGTATTTAATTGTGAATATACGAGTATATGTATAAACAAAATTCTTAAAAAACAAACACAACACTTTATATATAGTATAGGTACTTACATATAGACTTGAGTGTATGTAAAACAATTCACAAGTAAATATGAACAGTTTCTCAGTGTATCTTAGCAATATTTCTATTTTTAAGCAGAATTTTATTCAAAAAAAAAAAAGAAACGATTTTCAAAAAAGAAACTATTGACGTTATACCAGTCAGTCTCTGGTATCTTCGTAATTTAAAAAAAAAAAAACTAATTTTAAAGTTAAAATGAAAATACCTACTATAAGAAAATTGAAAAAAAATATTCATCATACTCAAACAACCACACAGTGAACACAAACGACATGTAAATCCCTCCCACCCTTCCCAAAATAAATGTGTCGATGAATATTTTTCAAAATGCGAAAGCGACGATTTTTTCGCATTTAAGTGTAAATAGATTTTTTTCAAATCAAAATTTCGAGAAAGAAAAAATCAAAAAAAAATTAAAAGTGTTATAGAAACCAGTAAATGGAATGAAAGAAAAATGAAAAAATCATTTCAAAAATGTAACTAGATACTCTTCTTATTTATTTTGTATTCTTTTTGACAATTTGTATAATAGATGACATTTTGAGGGTTTGATGAACAGAAAGGATTTCAGATTTGAGTCACAGGATAGAAAACTGTTGCAGTTTGAATGGAAGGGATTGTTTTTTCAAAAATACCAACTGGACTTTTTTATTTTATTTTAATTAAAGATTTTCCATTATCATAACTTTTCTCTAATGGGATTCTATACCTGTATAAGATGCAGCTAGCTTTTGTAAGGTATAAAATCATGCGACCATGGCTTTCGGAGACCGTTTACGGATTATTATCTTAAACAGTTCGGATAGCTGTGTTAAGGGACGAGGCTCATTTTAAGTTCAATGGTTTTGCGAACAAACAAAATTGCAGTTTCTGAAGTGAGAGCTATTGAGAATAGACTCATAAGAGTGAAATACACTAATTGAGTGTTTTATAGTGTGGTATAGTCGACGGTGGCACCATTCTTTTTTTTCCCAAATTACCCCAAAGTTCGCACAACAATGATCTACGTTTCTGCAGCTGATCAGAGTTATTTCTATGCAAATATGGGCTAAATTGATTCGGACGGTATGTGTTTCTAGCAGGATGACTCTGCGTGCGTGAAACTTTTGACCCACTTAAGACTCGATTTCGATATAGCGATATAGAACTCTGTAGTAGTAACCGGCAGGGTGCGATAGCGCATTACTTGTGGATGACATTGTGGAGCAAGGTACATGCCTAAAGAAAGAGTTTTCCAAACAAAGTGTCTTGAGCAATTCATTCATTTCCCATCGCGATTAATAAGCTCTTAACAGATGAGCTATAAGTTATTAAACATCAGTTAAACAGTCAAATGTTTCACCTATCTATTTCTACTTTAAAATACCAATTTCAAAAGCAAGTTCTGAAATATCAACTAAATCTTAAAATTGAGGCCAAATTTGATGAAATTTGTGATGGTGTCACAGATTGTTACGATTAGGTACTCAGTCATCTGAATGTTGACTTCTTATATTGGTTTAAGGTTTCTGTTATCCCTGTGATATGTGATACTATTGTTAATATCGATTTGCAATATTTGGCTCGTTATATTACTCGTATGTTTTCCTGTCTGGAGATTGTGACTAAATTGACTGCCACTTTTTCACCGATGGTTTATTTGAGATACAAATTTTTCAGCTCATTGTTGTCAATTTTATTTCATTCTGTTGTTCTTTTATCAACTTACTCTAATGTACTCCTGTATACAGACGTTTTGATTAGTTAATAACTTGAAATATTCATTCGATGTTTTCATAACAATGTATGAAATAAATCATATCAGTCTCAGAATGATATCAAATATCAACTGTGTCTATACTACATGACTTTAAAGGAGAAAATATAAATACCTGTTGCTCTGTCTAGTTCTTTTCTATAACTTGGTGATTATGTTGCCATCATTCTGATAAGAAGTTTAGAAATCACATAAACAAATTTTATTCCTGAGTGTGATTTTCATAGCATTTTTAAATATAGATAGCTACTTTGACTTTCGATTTTGTTGGAGCCTTATTCAGAATAGCCACACACAATTTTACTGATTTAGAAGAATATTTAGTGAAGGGGGTTTCAACACATTTCATGAAAAATATTTAGCATGTGCTTATTTTATTTCTAAGGCACATTTAAATAATATGTGATCCAAAATAGTCAGTAATCATTTTTTTTCTAGTCCTGGCGATAAAACGTTAAAAATTTGTTTTACTTTACAGGCATTGATTTGAGCAGAAGTCTGCGGACTAGTCCCACAAAGAACATACTCAAATTTTTTTGTTGGTGATTCTTCAAACGAGGTTGAGTATTATTTAAACTAGTCTATTCTGGCACCAGACATCCTCTTTTGGATATTTAAATGCCATTTTTGCATTAGAGTACATAAGAATACCTAAATTAGCCTAGCTAGTCTGTTTTCAAAGTCCCAGTAACTAGACTAGTTTGACTAAGTTTTGATCTTCTGAATTTGATTAAATTATTGAATACATAAAAGTAGTTTATAAGACTTTCTTACAATGTATACGGCTATTCTTTGGGATTTGCTGTTAAGGACATCAATGGCAATTTTTTTCACTAGCTGTGGATTACTAAAAGTAGGAAAAACACTAGGAGGAGATATTCATATTAAGTCTGTAGAGAATTAGTATTCAAATTGATGTAAAAATTTAATTTGTCTATGTTCCGTAATCCACATAGTTATGCATATGTTTTTACAACTCCTTATCGCCTCTTATTTTACTGGTAAGCACATACTTCTAAACCAGGTAGTAGAGTAAGTTTCCAAAATTCCTTATCCCCTTAATTCATTCATCCAAATTTATAGTATGTAATATTTTCCTATATATACAACTTTTTATATCAACGATAGAATTTATTACCATTTTCCGTAACAAAACTCCCATTCAGTTTATCATTCCTATAAATAGCCAAAAGGTCGAAGAAACCCTAAATTTAAAAATACATATTCTGTTCAACAAGAAACTTGTATCACAAAACGTTACCCATTTAGATAACCCGGTTATTAAATGGAATAAAAAAAATATCCATAAAAACTCTCGGAAGCAGTTAAGATTGACAGAACTTCCCTAAAGTATCTTGAAAACCAACCTGATATCTACCTTAACAATGGTAATTAAAATCATCAAATAAATCGATGATGGTTATTAGCATAAATTGTTTACAAAAACAAAGTCAACATTAAAGAAAAAAAAAATCTCAAAATCGTAAAACTCGAAAAGAAATCGTTAAATTGAAATAAAACTCGAGATTCTCAATGTGTTTTGGTATACTCGTAAGAGTGCGAAACCAATTTAAATGGCAAAATTCATGTTTGAATCGATCATAAATGTCAAGAAAATATTTTTAACTATCCTACAAAGTATTGGATCATGATAATGAGATTGTTATCATGACGTACATATATAGAGACGGGCAAACTTACTACAAATTGATGCTAGACAGATTGAGATTCATCCCCCTCAAATAATTAAAAATTCATAGTTGTGGTTGTTGGCGATGTTCAGTGTTGTCGAAATGTTAATCAACAATAAATGTTAGCAACAACAGAAAAAATTATTGAATAACGTTAATCGATGCTAATTTATAGTGATATAAAGTTTCGGCACCTGGAAATAATATTTTAAAAATGAAAATTTAATGAGGTTCTAAGAGTTGGCTCAGAAAACAATAATACGAGTAGTATTTATTTATCGTTTTTAGTACGTGAGGGTCAACTTATTGTTTTAGATACAACAATTGTCTTAATGTTTGCTTGCTTCATGTGACATCACCGGGCTTGATATGGTATTAACTGATATATTGGTAGCATCAACTGGTCTAGTCAAATTTCGCATAGCTCTTCTATATGTCTAAGATATGATATTGCTTAGCCACTCTTTCATTTTTGGGAGTAATGTTCGTAATTCAAAAGTTTCCAATAAAATCCAATCACTCCAGTGTGAATGCCAATAATATTTTATGCAAAAATGCTCGAGTGTATCGTCTAAAAAACTGCAATCCCAAATCATATATTGAACTCCAATAGTTCCGTTGGCTTGGGAATCCACTGCGCATGGGTCCAGGATAGTATTAGTGATGGAATATCCTGGAGCTTCTTAGCTTATGTAAGCAACATTTTATGCAAAAACGCCAGAGGCGTTGATCAATTAAATTTCTACTTGCCTTCTGATGTATTGAACGATCATGTGGCTGCCTTAAAACCAAATATAATCAGTTTACCCGTTACCTTTCAAAAATTGTGCACCCCAAATATCTTAGTCGAAACTACAGATATTATTGTGAAAAATATGCAACATTGATTACAAACTTCATTCTATAAATCAGTTTCTATTAAAATACATTCATATCGTCTTTTCAGACGATAGATAATTTTTTACCCTTCTGAGTCAAATTTTGGTCTATATACTTTGTAAGTGATTGTCTATACTTCGGAACAGGTGGTAGTCAGTAGACAATGAACCTGATGAGTTCGGTGGATAAAGCAAAACTTCACGTTCAAAACCTAATGACTTCAGAAGCATTTATTCTGCTACATGTGAAATTACAGTATATTGTAGTAGAATGGCATCATACCTACGTATGTTTTTATGAAGGCTGTTTTAGCATAATAATGCACAAATCTCTTACTAGTTCACCATACTGCTACAAGGTAGTTCTACCTCGTTAAGGCCCTTGTGAGGCTTACTCACATCGAACCATTTTCTTGATTTTCACTTCTATTGTAGGTGATAAGTCCATGCGAAAAAGGATTCATATGGATTCTATAGGCAACTTCCAAACGTAGCTTATCTTAAGAGCTGAGGTACTCATCTTACCGATTTTTTACCTTTTAGATAGATGAAATATGATAATGGTCAAAATTGAGACTCACACTCATAGCTGATTTAGTTTTCAATAGCAGTTGCCAGTTCTTCACTAACGTACAAACAATTGCAAATGTAACGATTCGTTACGTGGATATACCATAAATCAAATCAAAAAATATAAAGTCCAGTTTCCATCTCATCGCGTAAAAATTGTTTTTAAATCGATTTGCCTTGAAAATTCAGATCATATATAATTATCGCCTTATTTATCTACAATCATTTTTATTACTCCTATTCCTGTCAAAACGAAAGAAATCTCTTTCTCGACATTTATGACTCGACTAATGAAGGCCTAACAACTTTGCTTGGACTATGTCTAAATGAACGATCTTCCTACGGAGGACATATGCTCGGTTTCGTCTAGGGCTTCAGGTTTTCCAAAAGCAAAGAAGCTTTTCCTTGAAATTGAGTTTGTAAAACAAAGAACATACGACTATTGAATTTTGCAAATTAATATTAAGGACATAAACTGTCTATGATATAGGAAATAAACAGCGGAACGCCGTCTAATAAATGAAGTAGTCCCGAACACGCCTTAGCTGGGCAGCAGGTACTTATATCTTATTTGTGACCAAAGAATATCAAACTAAAATCTTAAAACTGTTGTTTCTTTCTAAACTGGTGTCAGTTTATGTTTTTTTGATTTTATTTCCAGAGGTTTATTTTAGCAAAACAATTTTTAAAAAAGTTCTCTTATATATTTTTCCTAATTAGAAAATAATTTTAAACAAAGAAAATATAAAAAGTAAAATTAAAAAAAAAAAAATGGAAGACTGTGATAGCTGTACAGTTGTACTTTTCTTAAGTGAACCAAAAATTATGAAAAAAAAAAATAAAAATAAAAAAATCAGTTATACCTGCCTAAAGGGTAGTTTTGAATTGAAAAAAGGAAAAACAAAAAATAATTATAAACAAAAGAAAAAGAAAAAAACACTCTATTTAAATAAATACATAGTTGTAAAATTTGGTGTATAGTTTAAAATTTAAGAAATCATAATATATATATAAATAAATATAAATATCCAAAAAATTAATTAATAAACAATTTTTGTGTACAGTAGGTACGGGTAATTTATTGAAATAAAACTAAAGAAAAAACAAAATATACAATTAAATATATAAAAACCGATCTTACTTATAAAATTAATTATATAAACAAAAAAAAAAAAAACAAGAATCTCTAGTTATCGATGTGTACAACTGTAAAATATTCAGTTAAATCAAAAATAAACAAAATTATGTGTAAAATACAAAACAAAAACCCAAACAAAAAACTAATTAAGTGTGATTACAAAATAAAAGAAAATTAAATAAATAAAAAAAATAAAATATAAAATGCAATTTAAAAATTGAACCAAAAAAAACACAGACGAATGCTTTTATCCTTGTTTTGTTTCTGTCTACATATCAGTTAAACCATACAAACTCATAGTCCTTAAGTTTGTTTGCGCCGGTGGGCAATTCGTTGGGTGGCACACGTTCCCATTTAATGTGGGGCTGGTAGCCATTTTCATTTGCTATGTAATCGATAATTCTGCGAATGCCATCTTCGTCTATTGTGCTGTAGTAGCCCTCCTTGGAGCCATCAATGCGACCCTCTTCACGATGGCTGTTATAATCGAGGACATAATTGAATCGGTACAAAGGTCCACCACCTCTATTACCTGCGGCGACGGTACCCTTGGCCGGGGTGATTTTACCGATTGACTGAGAGGATGGTTTTAGAGATGTTTGCTGCTGAGTGGATGATGATATGCTAGGGGTTGGTGTCCTGGCACCTGTAAGTATTTAACGAAGGTTTGCTATAAACTCGTTATAAATAGTGTAAAAAAGATTTTTTTTTGTTACAGGGACAGAAAAACTATGATGACGTAAGCAATTACTACGCCGCCATTGTTGACATTTTTGGTTGATATTATCTTGTACAGATTAATATCAAAGGAAATCTTTTATATCAAATAAATTCACGAAAATGTTAGTAAGACTACATAAAGTTATTAAGACTCATGGTCGGTCAATTGGGCCTGCTACTCATCGTGATGTGAACAAAATTCGTACCACTTTCCAATATACTCTGCATAAGGCAAAGTCAACAACCCATAAATTAAATAAGAGCACAGAAAAAACCGCAGCCAGTATACGTGAATTGGGCTCAAACAGCTTAAAGGTTACCCTAATTTTTATCGAAAAATAACATGGATATTTAATGATTAGGCTCACTTTTGCCTCAATGGGGTTGTGAACAAACAAAATTGCCATTTTTTTGAAGTGGGGCGAATTCAAGCGTTGTTTGGCGGAGTGACTCCTTCCTATTTTGTTTTCAAAATAAACTTGGAACTCGCGTTGTGCTTAATGACCAACGTTTTCGGATACTGATAAGTGAAGATTTCTTTAAAACTAAGAACGACATTGACCATTGATTCGGACGTGGTTTCCTAAAATGGACTAGTGAGTTTAACCTTCACTAGAGTGTGGGGGCATTTATGCAATCCGAAAATAAGAGCGAAATTGGTGAAATAAATTTCCACTTTTAAAGTGTTTTCAGCATACGTAAATCCGTTTTGCTGTTGAAATTCATTCAGGCAAGAAGCCGTTTTTCCTTACTGCAAATTGTTTGGAATACGAATTGATATTTTACTATCAACTTTGGTTACTGGATAAAGACTAAAATTATAAGGAAAATAATTTACATTTTGTAATTCAGTATCGGAGCAGCAAGTGCGCAATACTCTGGGAAACCAACAGGAAACAAATACAAAAATGAAATCATGCCGACACTGACAGTTATTCAATAGTCGTATGTCCTGGGAATCAATTAGCTATACTTCAAATCAAAGTAACGAATATCGACATAATTCGGAATGCGTGCTTGCTGAACTGCAGATATATGTAGACGGACGCTTCTATAATACCTGCTACAATATTGCCTTACACTTTGCAGATAGTCAGTAAACCTGTATCCAAATTGAGCACATTTTCAATCAGTAATAGGATAGCAGCTGTTTAATACGAGGTTCGCGATAATGATAATATGGAATCTGACATATATATTCGTGATGCAACTATCAACTTTATTGTTCTAGTCATTTAACTAGTAGTTTCAGACTGGATAACTCAAAAAAACTCTTTCTTTCAACAGATGCTGAAGTTCCAGATCAATTTTAAAGTGAAATTCGATTCTGTTTATGGGAGTCGGTTTATATTGATACCCACCTATATCGCTTAGCTATGAACACTAAGGTCAGAAGGATAATATGGCGTATGATTATGTAAATATTATTATAAGAACAAGCTTCAAGAAGAAAGAAAAGCAAACATGTAGGAGGCCAAACATGGAACTAATATTATCAATCTCGGGCTTAAAAGGTAATGGAATACATGTTGTGAAGCTCTTCTTCGAAGAACCAACACAATATGGTACGCAACTTCCTTTCAGCTGCTATCTTAAATGCTGAAAATATGAAAAAAATGACGTTTTTGGATGAGATGATCTAATGACGCGAATCTTGGATAACAAAATTGAATTAAGCGCCTCAGATGCTGAAGCACTTGAGTACCGATGAGTTTTCTCTAGAACAAAGCAATAAAATACACACACACACACACTGCGGAGGGGGCAGCCCGGTATGGGCCATGACCTAGCTATTTGACACTCATTTGTGTTGCTCATGTTGTAATTTTTGTCACATCTGAGCGGGCCCTACAGTTTATCGGCGAGTCCGAACGGTACTCCTTAGAAGCTTTTTCGTAGGCAATTTTTCGGGAGTTTGCCATTGCCCGCCGGAAGGGTGATGGCGATTTAAAAGATTGTTGGTGACCCAGCCAGGAATCGAACCCAGACTCTCTGCATGATAGTCCAATGAGCTAACTTTCGCAAAACAGAAAAAACAGGTTCCAATCTTTGGTTGGACTGGTTGAAAAGATACCTTAACCAATTTGTTGCTTCAGGCAACAGACAACAGACTAGATTCCGTTGTTGTTCAGTCTGTAGTTTTCTACTCATTAGTTGTATGCCGACAAAAAGTAATAAACAATTCCTCGTTACAAAGAAGTTTAAGTCGAAAGTCGTATAGAAGCATCAGAGATTTGAAATAAGCGACAAAGATCAGAGAATACTCGATTTAAAACCTGGAACCTGAACTACATGTCAGCTTTCGACAAAATGTTAGTTATTTGCTGGATCGCGAGACACAACTAAAATTGCTTAACACATGCATTTGAAAACACTTGTTATGTGCGATCTTATGTGGGAACGATAGCATTCTCTTTGATAAGCGAGAGATTCGATTAGATAGTCAAGACGATTTTGCCGATGGAACTTTTTTATTCAACCCTCTATATTCTATAGGTCCAGAAAATATTGAATAAAGAAGAGTGTTATGCCTACTTTAATGAGTCTGAAGTGTACTCGTAGTTTCGTTCCGGTGAGGAGTACTTGAGAGCTTTTCATTTTTTATTGGACCACTTTCGTAGAGAAGGTATTTTGATCTCTATGATCTTGCTTACCGAATGGGACCAATAAGAATGTAAGTCAGTCGGAATGAGTGAGTTGCAACTGCCACCGTCAATAGTGACCTCGATATCAGTGCTGTCTTGTGAAATTGAACGCTTTCTTTGGATCAAAGGCATTTAAAAAGCCTTACGCATTTTTTAGGTTCACAACGACATGGGTCGCTCTGACGTAGTACCCAGCAAAGGGTACTGGTTTGTTATCAAGAAAATCACGCTTCATGCTTCACTCCTTGGCTGGGGTCAGTAATGCAGGACATCGATAAGTGTTTATTTTAACCAGTTTGGTATCATGTATTTATGCCCACTATGGCCGTATCCATATCGGGTATTGTCTTACCATTTGTACCGTATTAAAGGTCTGGTATTTCAGTAAGTCCATAAGAGTGATTTTTATGAGTTCCTTAGATAATTTACGATGAAATTTGTGGTTCCGAGTATACCTAAGAAATAGATTTGTGGAATTGACTACTTGGATCCTTACACTGGTTCTCTCGGGTCTTGATTTAGACTGTGCCCCAAATTTTTAGATTGAAATAAATAAGTTCGACCTTTGCTGACATTAAAATCAACCAATATTTGCTTGCGTCATGCATCACAATCCAAAACGGTAAGATTTACGAGTATATCCCTTATCGCCAAGATAAAAATTAATGGATGCAGGGGGCTATCCACTAGAACTTTGGATATTGGTTATTTAGAGCAATTTAAACGACTCTGTTATTTGGTGAGAAAAGTCGGAGGTATTGTGTGCATTCTTAGCAAATTCAGATTATTTCAAACTTGTCACATCAGCGGTATTCAGCTTTTCGGCTGACAATGCATGGACACCGAGAAAAAAATTAGGAATGGTGATATTTTTATTGGTCCGTATTTATGCGATCCTGGACAATGCCAAACTAAAAATTAGAAACGATGTCTTTCAGAAAAAGGCCCTAAAAACCTGAAAATTTAAATATTTTCAAAAATTGTCTTTGCCTTACCATTTAGTTTTTGTAAGCTTGTTGCTGTTAGTGTTTTAGAGGGCTGCTGTTGTTGTGTAGGGGATCTGTTGATATTTGTGAATTGTGGAATAGATGGAATGGATGTTGATAATTGTGGTAATTTTTTTTGTGTAAATGGAGTGTTCTTAATAGATTGTGGTGTTACTGTTCCTAATTTTGGGAACTGTTTTGAGAGCGTAGGTGTTGATACTGAAACAGGTAAATTATTTGTCTGTTGTGTCGATCGATTCAAAAATCCACTATTACCAAGATCTCTTTCATTCGAGAAGATCTTATTCAGTGGTCGGAATGCTGGTGGTTCTTTGGCATTTTGTAGTGAATTTGTGGCAGTGTTTGGTGTAAAAGTCGTTGGTTGTGAATTAATTCGTTGTGGGGAGAAGTTATTTTTGTTAGTTGCTAAGCCATTCTGGGGATTTTGGAATGGTGTACTGAAGGTACCTCCAGGCGATGGAGAATTTCTCTGTGACACTGTGATGGTGGATTGTGGACGTGCTCCGAGCAGTTTTGCGGTGTTTTGAGTAAATTGTTGCTGATTCTGTAGTGTTTGGCCTAGTGGTTTTGTTTGTGTACCAAATGTGGATAGTTGATTTGGTTTACCATTTGAAGGGCTTCCTGATCCGCTTTGGGATGGTTTCGACGCAAATGCATTTGGCTTAACTGGCAGCGATAGTTTCGGTGATGGCAATGGTGGTACTGGTAGTTTTGCTGGTGATAATGATGTCACTCCTCCTCCTGTTTTGGCAAAGCCCAGATTCGGCAGTTTGCCTGCCGTTGGTAATGAACTGCTTCCTAATTGTTTCGATAAAGGTTTAAAAACGGCCTGCGAGTCAGGTCTTTGTATAGTGACATCAGCTGGTTCCGGGGCAATTTTTTTTGTTAGAATACAACCACTACAAGATTTTGTGTCTGTCGGTATGGCTTTTCTAGTAGGTGGTGGAGGCGCAATTGATTTTGAAAGTCCTGGTAACACAGCTATCATGACCTTTCCTGTAAGAATAACATTTACAAAATTAATTATTAGAATAATTTATTATTTATTTACGCTGTCATCTCTCCTGTCAATAGACAGCAAACTAGTTAACTATGCAAATTAGTAATTTTATGCTGATACGAGTGTCGTTAATGCAAAATGTCTGAACATTTATAATGAATTAATAAAGATCTATTCATGAAGATTGGAATTCATGTCGACAAATGTTAATTAATTTACTTACGTTCCGGGTTACCATAGGGATAGCTTCTCATTGCGACGATCTTAAATTTTCCATTCTCATCGGTTGCATATACTGTAACATGGTAAATGCCATCTGCAGTAATAAAACCGAATTCTCCCATAACGATGCCGTTCTCATCTAAAAGCGAAAGGAATAAATTATGAATACGAATTAAGTTAAATGGGTATATCGTTTGTTTTTATTTGTATCGGAATGAGTAGGTGAACGTGAATTTGCGTTTTTTAAAAAAAAAAATCACAAACGGATGTAAAAAGACAATTGGCACTTCTTAGTCCATGACTGAAGGTAGTGAAGACCTGGGAACTAGTTCTCGGTGAAATATTTGCAAAATTATTTGTTTTCATAGATAAAAATCCCATTTATGTTTCGGTTAACTAATTAAAATGTGTGTCGGCTTGAAACTTATCCCAGTTGTAAACATTTGAAATAGGCTTCCCCCTGATCCTTATTTTTTATGTAAGTATGTATGTATGCGACAGCGCGATAGTTAGCTCATTGGACTACCACGCAGACATTTTGGGTTCAATTCCTGGCTGGGTCACCAACAATTTTTCAAATCGCCATCACCCTTTCGGCGGGCAATGGCAAACTCCCGAAAGTAAAATTGCCTACGAAAAAGCTTCTAAGGAGTGCCGTTCGGACTCAGCGATAAACCGTAGGCCCCGCTCAGATGTGACAAAAATGACAACATGAGCAACACAAATGAGTGCCAAGAAGCTAGGCCATGGCCCATACCGGGCTGCCAGCGCCACAGTATTTTATTTTTTTTATGTATGTATGCATTCCTAATGTATGCTTAACCAAAACTATTCTGCTGATATCTTCTGCGCAACGTAGCAGCTTTAGAGACCTCTAACTTTCTCACTGATTGCTCGTTAATAGAAACAGAAACAATCAATGAATCTCAAAAGAAGGAAAAGCGGGCCAAAACGTTTATAAGAGTTTAAAAAGACAGGTGAGCAGATTATTGCATATCATAAACTTAAAGATTAAGGAATAGCAAGTGGTCAGTGGCTAAAAGTTGGAATGTAAGGCATGTGGAAAGGCTACCTGACGAGTTTGGTTTAATAGTGCCGAAAGTAGACTTGTCTCTGTGTAGCTTATTCCTATAGACATGTTGACATCAAAAAGGAGCGTGGTGTAGTTAAGAGGGCCATCTTTCTAGTGAATCTTGAAAATAAGCTGAGGTTCCGTTGATCAGGTATACCCTCCAATTATTGAAAATGTGTTTTTATGTGCTTATTTTAAGTCATCTTTCTGCTGACGGTGCACTGGCATATATATAGTACAGTAAAAGTAACCTTTTTTACGACAAAATCGGAAAAGATTTTCTCTTGTCAAAAGCTTCAGACTAATCAGTCTCACTTTCTTCATGTAGAAGAGCATGGCGATTATGGTTGAGGCTAATGTGTGTAAATCTGCTTGGCGGTAACATTATCTTTCAAATATGCAAGATGCCTGCAAAGACTGTGTTTCAGTATCTCGCTGGCAGAATTGAAGACCCACTCGACCTACGGGGACAACATGGAGTAAGAGCATTGTTAGTTTTTTTTAATTTAAGCAATGCTAGCGAACCCTAACTGTGGTCAATATGCGATTGGATTGATTCACTGCATTGGTGCATATAGGCTGACTCCCTGCTTTATGCTTTAAGAAGCCTAATTTTTATACGCAAATATAAAGAAAAAGCTGCTGTTCTGGCAAATTAAGCCTTGCGCATCACTTAACGTCGTGACCTAAACTGGGGTTATTCTCTACCAAGAACGACAAGTTAAGTGTGACATCAAGAATAGTGCGGACTCATACTCGCCTTGGGATTACATAAGATTTCAGTATAGGTTTCCATCAACGATTGATTTCTTCATGTGCGTAATTGGTGGTGACTTTCCAGGATACTGTTCAAATAAAGGAATACTTTCCGAGTTAGAAAATGGTCAGCAACTTTACTGCTGCAGAGTACTCACCGGAGAGTTGTCGGGGAATTACAATTTTCTTAGTACCTTTACAATTTCATTATTTGATATGCATTATGGTCAAGCGGCTTCATCGTTTAAGCACACTTTAAAATGCTTCACAAAAAATCGGAGGATTAATCATTTGGTCGTAAATCATAAAGAATTGAATTGGTTTAGGTTTCACTGGAAAATTCAGGAGCAATCGACTCACCTACAAGGAAGGTTGACAATGAAGATAGCCTGAATGATGCAGGGTACAAATATTGAGAAGATTAACTATGCAAGTAAGCCACAGCTAAGAGTGTTCACAGTGAAGAATAAGCCTAAATTGCCTAGCAATTCAGGTGAAGATTATGACCGATTTGCTTAAAAGGCCGATAAGGCGTTGTCCGGACATATACGAAGAAAATATTTCTTCAGTTTGTATCAAGTTTTAAGTAGTCCACCGATTGGCTCTTTTTCGAATAAATATGGAGCCGTTAAACTACTGCTGTAGATCCAAGCACCACTTTAGAATCAATATCAAGAAACTCGTTTTAGAAATAATTTCGGATATGCTTCCATGAGGACACCCCATTCCTTGTTTCGTTGTCTACTTAATAGATATGTTGCGATGCCTAAGCCTTTTATTTAGGAATTTGCATGATTGGTGCCAAAAAGAAGCTGTAATACTTTTTCCCAATTGTGGACAATATTTTGCAATCATGTTAATAGCAGCTTAGGTGCTATTAGTCTTTCTAACGACCTATACAACGTACAGTACAAAGATTCGCCCAATATAATCAATTAATATTTAATGAATTTTCGCTGCGTTCCTTCAGTTAAGCAAAGAAATTAGCTGTATTCCTGAATTGAAGCAAATTTATGCATCTGTCTTTTTGAGGCTTTACTAAGCATTTAAATACTCAACAAGCTAATGGAAGTGAATAAATTAAAATAAAGCTTGGCAGCCGATAATGATCAATTTTGTTCATTTTCACGTAAAGTGCATTTTTGATTATGTGTCTACAGAAAAGTGTTGAAAGATCGTTTAATAGTGATAGAAATCAATTTTCGCAAATCACTGCTTAGTGGATTGTGTGCCCCTGTCCATTCGTTTAGAGGTGTTTGGATGTCTTGTGAATACCATGCGCCAACAGTGCTGTAAAGCACTAAATTATGAATTTGAGTGTTAAAATAAATTACAGTTGAGAACTGCAGACACCCAGTTATTATTGTCAAATTTAAGAATTTGTATACAATAAAATATAGTTATTATTGCTTCACCATTTAGGCAGTTATCCGATATGCTTTGGTACGCTAAGATTCATAAAAATCTTCGTGCAACAAAAAAACTGCCAAATGAATTGATTGGTGCAAAGTGGATATCATAGGAACTGCAGTTGTATGGTTGATACAATGATAATTTTTGTGTGCTCCCCTTGCTCGACCAAATAGATTTAACTTTTCAAAATTATAAGCGCGAATACTAAGCGATAGCAAATAGACAAATTTCTTTAATGAACAACTTCCCGTCATTTAAAACTGAGGTGCATAGAGGTGGTGGCAAATTAATTAGCCAAACGCAGCCCTTGTATACCCGAAATATCTGGAATCTTTGGCCTCTTAAGGTGAGGAGCTGTTGTAAACTTGTTTGCAATGTTTAAAACTTTCAACTGTTAAGTAGGATGTTCGGATTTTGCGAAGGTAATAACTTATGTACCTTAAACGGAGATAAAAAATGTTGACATATACTTAGTCATAGAAAGAAGAGGTAGCAGCAAGGAATCATTTATTTTCGACAAGAAAGGGAACCCTTTTTCATGATCCACAGCAAGGCTTAATTCGGTAGCATCGATAGTCGAAAGCGGATCCTGCAGTCTACAACTAAATGATCGAATTGTTTGAAATTTTGACAAAAGGAAAAAAGAATCTATCAATCCAGTGAATCTTTAATGGAAATCCGTCGAGATAAACAAGGAAATGAGTAGAGTGAGTAGAACCACGGTCAGTACTGGCTAAATAGAAACTTGCCAACTTAAAGGTTAGAACGACCCAAAATCAGCTGCGAGGTAGAACGTACGCTTTGTCTTTAAAGTTTGCTTATTCCTACTGCTCGGGGCACGGTTTTGAAATACCCATGAGAAACATAGTTAATGAAGTGCAGCTTCAGATATAACTGCCTGCAAATCTTTCCAACCGCAGTGCAGTTATGATTCAGATATTTAGGCGATCTGTGTGTCATTAGATTCTCCCTTGCAAGGTTATCCAAACTTTGTCTTTTGAAGACAAATATTATTGAAAAAGCAATTGGCACTGCTTGCAAGCCTAAGATTCATAGCCTTTTCTGTGAGCTTATTAAAAAAGGTAGAACCGAATCCTTTCGTATGTATCATGGTCATAAATGGCTTACTCATTGTTATCACCAACTTAAGAAGCGAAGTTATTAGTCCGCTACTTAATAATAATGACACAAACTATATAATCGTATAAAAAAAAGCATTAAGCTAGGTCTTTGGTTAGGAAGAGTCTTATAGTTAAACCAAATAAGAAAATATGTTTACCAATCACTCCTCTGTGATACCCCTAATTCACAGCTCAACAGCCTTCTTGATATCAAAATTGTTCCAATTTCCATTCCAGACACTGCAGCATGAAATACATATCATTTATATATATTGAACCTTTCTCCCAATACTGAGTGTTGAATTTGTTTATAAGTTGAGGAAACCATAGAACACATATTATAAGATTATGTTACTCTATGGGGTACATATTCATCTAGGAGACATTTTCAAAGCATCGACAAGCGATATAGAAGCGGTATAGAATACTAGTGGTCTTGCCATTTAACAACACCTATGACCGGCATCTTGCAACTTGGACAAATCATAGCAACCTTCAGTGAGGTAAAAGTCTGAAGATGTAATTGATAAGTTCAGTCTTTCTCTGCCCCGATTTGTATTAGACAACGTCATTGATGGAAGAAGCCGTGATAATTGGGCGAGGGCCCCCTAGGTCGGTGAGATTAGATGAAAGTTTGCTCAATGAATGATCGTTTTCCCAATTTGTAAGAGGCGATACCTTATAAACTACGCAAACTAAAAAGATGGCCATCTGGGGGTTATTATTTTATTTTGACACTGACACCTCTAATATGCTCAAACAATTTACAAGAACTGAAAAAAAAAATAACGCACCAACTGCAGCTGGTGTACGCAAGCTTATGAAGAAAGTACGTGAGTCCGGTTTGCTGACTGATAACTCAAACCGAGAATATTACAGCTGTTGCCAAAAGTGTTTGCCTAAACCCGAGAACCTCACGTGTCAAAGATCTCAGCAACTACACATCAGTTGCACCTAGCATGGAGAGAATTTTGCATAAAGATCTTTGATTATTCGCTTACAAGGTTCAATTGATTCAGGAATTATGGCAAAATAACTACCCGCTCCGTCATCACTTCTCTGTATTGTCTTTAGAGCAGCTCGTAACTGACGACAATTTTGCTAAAAAAAAATCATATTTTCGGGTAAGGCGCACTTCCATCTCGGCGGCTACTTAAACACGTAAAATTGCCTTATTTGGAGCTCGGTATTATTACCCCATTTCTCTTCCAGGATGATATTGAAAGAAACATTACAGTCAATGGAGAACGCTATCGAGGGATGGTAACCAATTTCTTATAGTAAGACATCGAATATTTGGACCTGGGCTGGCTATGGTTTCAGCAAGATGGGGCTACGTGCTACATAAATCTAATAATGGTGTAATCAGTCGTTTTGGTAATGTTGCCTTGCCGCCATGTATCTGCGATTTGACGGAGTTGGATATTATTTTGTGAGGTTCCATAAAATGTCGATGCTATGCGAATAATTAAGAGACGGTTCAGGCTTGAGAATAATATATCAAGCTATTCGTGAAAGAGGGGCCGAAACTATCGAAAATATGTTAACAAACTGGGTTGACAGGATGACCTGTTTCTAATCCAGTCTTTAAGATATAAGAATGAACGTGGAAAATTACAGAACACTAGTTTTCCATAGCTTTTCCAAAAAGATACCAACAGATGGGCCACATTTATAAGGGGGAAAAAGAAAAGTTATTCGAGTGTTCTTCATAAAAAATTTGGGGAATGAGGTATAATAACGAATTGTATGGGTTCTTACCGTACAACTCGTAGTGTTTCAAATAACTTGGATATGTTAGGCAAGATATTTTCAAATGCAAGCTAGAAGCAATAGGGCAAAATCGCCCTTAATGGACAAAAGCCCTGCGTTGAGGCTATGTTCAACTCTGCACTGAAGCGCCGCCTAAGCGAAAGGCTTAGAATTGGTAATCCCATGCCTATTCGTTCTTGTTGAAGTTACTCAGGACTAAGAATGACCACTGCTCTATATTTTTCTCTGCAGGAGCTTCAAACATCCGAGAATCACTCAATTTACCAACCGTTTTTGTCATTGTAAATCTAAAAATTATCTTAAGTATCGAATACAACCATTTATACGAATTAATTTATTCAGCTAAAATATTTATGAGAAGCATTTAGCATAGCCATATAAGCAGGGAAAATTAATTAATTACTTCTTGATTCGATTCAGTTGGTGGTAGATTAATATCTATTTCCTCCGACAGAGTTAAGTTGAAGTTTTTTGTTTTTATTGCAAATTCACTGAAGTGAAGATATACATGCATATATGTGAACATATGTAAAGAGATACTCGTAAAATTAAAAATGTCAAATAAAGCGATATCAACTAGACTATATCTATTTATTAATTGTGATGACCGTACGACTAATTGCAGTAATTTGCATAATTTAAGAAAGATATTTAGTTATTGATTGCTGGAGAGTTGGCAATTCCTTACATTTTGATAATCTAATGTGATAGAATGGATTTGTGTGTAAATATTTTAATTTTTTATTTGTTTAACCAGAGTAAGACTTTGAAGATATCGTGACAAAATTGTGTTAATCGAATCTAATTGTGTCTTCAATTTAAGCAAATTTACATCTTAACGACACACCTTTTTTTTTAATTTGAAAAGACGTCTGTTTAATCCACTGACGCATTTAGCTAACAAATTGCTCACATCCACTTCTTACGAAAATAAAGTGTCTTCCTCTTTTCAAAATGATGGATTTTAGATGGCTTAATTAATTCTTGCGATAATGAATGATTTCATGTCTCTAATTTGACATATCAGTTGCGTATTGCTCATGGACAAGAGTGGCACAAGACTAACAAGTGCTTAGCCAGACACACAGGTTCTAACAAAAGTTACCTTGCCAAATTGAATTCATGCTCTCGCCATGTACAAACACTTTGCCAAAGTCAATTTTTGTTGTTTTTATTTTTTGCTAACTTTCAACGGTTGCATCATGCGTGTAGATGAGATAATACCGACTCTATGCTTGCCAGGTTAATTATGTTTTAAATGCCAGCAAAAAAAAAAAAACCAAAGTTTTCCTTTTGAATTGGAGAAAAATCAAAACAAAAGAGTTGAGCTGCGAACTTGACTTGGTCACTTGTTGACAAAAGTTGAAAATTGAACTCTGTAGACTTGATAGTTCATGATGATTAGAATTTCCATCATATATCAGACAAATATAAGGATTTTTTTGTTGACTCAAGGACATCAATTACTATTTTTTCGTGTTACTTACCCTTTTTCTCGTGGCGATGCTGATTCATTTCCACACTGTAACCAAATTCATAGGCGCGGAATTTCTCTTTACTTTTCTCCACTTCGGCTGGCGCACTTTGTGTTGGCTTCCATTCCAAAACTGCTCCCTATCAAGTAACACCGATGCAAGATCATTTATTTTACTTTAAAATAACACATTCAAACTTCATAACACTATATTGACTACTTACAACAAATAAAATCACAATAAATCGCCACAACATTTCCACAATATTTTTAATACTCTATCTTATTTCAAGAAATGGATACAATTTATTTTAGAAGCAAAAACTAACGACGATAGATACCTGAATTTACTACAGACGCGGATATTTACTCCTAATCAACAACGCACATAATATTAGTGCTGTACTAAATGCAAAACAAATTAAATATCTTCTACTGCGAATACAATTTATTTTTGATTGTAATTAATCGTTTCTTTTTTTTTTTGCTCAAGAAAAAATTCAATTCGCGAGAGATTAAGCAAAAAAATTGCACATGACCAGACAACACCACACCTGCAACACACTTGGTGTCCGCAACAATAATAAATAGACAAACATTGGCAACATATCCGAAAAATATAGTCGTAGACCTCTTGGAGAATTTTCAAGACGACACAGTAGGTTCGAATCGATTTTTAGTTGAAATGAAATATGGAAAACAAAAAAAAAAATAATAATAAAGAAAAACCAAAAGAATGGCTGGCAATGGGGCTGTTGAACGAGAACCAGTCGTCAAGCAAAGTCAATGGGGGTAGCTCAATCGAGCGATAGAGATACATAGATAAGTCAAACCAATCAATTAGATGTAAATTTGAAAGGGAGGCGTGAAGACAGAAGAGCTAAGTTTATCTGGAAACATATGTCCAATTGCATGCTTTTTAGAACCGACAAAGCCTCTTTGGTAACATTTATGCTAAGCAATCTTAACATTGACACAATGCTAAGAGCATTCGTGTTTGAGTAAGGCACCCTACATGATGATGCTGTTGGTGATAATTTTGTGCCACTGCTGTATAATTACTTATAATTTAACATGGCAAAGCAAATGGTAATATTCGCTAAGGTATCAATACGAATACTTTAAGTTAGTAGTAGTAGTCTCTGGGGTGACCATATCAAACAAGTTGATGCTTAAGGAAATGTTGATTTGAAAAACCTTCAGATGCTTCAGCTGCAGATGATGATCATGATGATGATGATGGAAATCATGATGATGATGATGATCTTTTCGAGCCTGCCATTTGAACTTTTGCTATCGTTGCCTGACATCGTTTGCTTTGAGTGGGAGGTCTGCCGGAACATTTCAATACATTGCGCTAAACTTATCTCAGAATAGGTAATTGGACATAATCATACATTTGAGAAACTTGATGGCTTTAATCGGCTGAATAGAGTTAAAGTTTATTTACTTTGTCACCAGCTGGTTTGAAATTTAATTTGCATACCATATGCTGTTGATACTTCCTAGTGAGGTGTATCCTAACATACATCACTCAATTTCTAAACAAAGTTCAAATGCATTCCGATGTCAAACGCAAGGGACATGATATATGGGATTTGGCTGGAACTAACAACAAACATATTTAGCTATTGTTATCACAGATGAAGGCGAACTTACAGAGCTTTACAGATATATACAATAGAAACAAATATAAGTATATTCACGCATATACCTATATTTAGTGGTAGAATATTTACTGCTGCCTTGTTACCGAAGTGAAGTGTGATGATCTTTTTTGCACGTTTAGGTTTTTTTTATTGACAATTAGCAGACATCAATGGATATAAGTATATTCACTGAGTATCCGAACTCACCTTAGTTTTATTTATTTTACACTCAAATCGTGATTAACAAATATTCTTTGTAGACTTGTCGTATCTTTCGTCGATACTGCACGTTGGCAGTAATTTTTCTTTAATGCGCTTTTGCAATTATTTTTTCTTTATTTTATTATGAATCATGGCGCACGATGCTTTTAGATTCGTATCTTACAAATGCGATCTATGATATTCAAAATCGAACGCATTGGCCATGTGAACATAAGTGGTCCCGTTGTTGGTTACTCTAAAGAGAAATATTCTCCTGAAGATATACCTTTGAAGATTGTGGATATGATCCGAAAGATGGTGCCCAAAATGTGACTAAGAAATCATATTGATTGAACTTCGATGTGCCTACTTTGCGGATGTATGCAAATTCAGTTTTGTTAAGTTTTCTGTCGGAACAGAGAATGAAATAAAATTTCATGGTTTTTGGAAGAAAAATGAGAAATCTCCTAAGTGATCAAAATGCCTATCATCGCCTAGATTCATAACTTATGCTCAGTACTCTATGGTGCAAAAGCTACGCGAAGAGGGCGATCGAAGATGAGAGACAGCAGTAAAGCGGATGAGGTTTTGAAGATGTCCAGAGGTATTCGTTTGATAGAATCAAGTCATCAATGTTTGTGCTCATAAAAGAAACCTAACTTTCAAGGATGTCTTAAGCGAATTCCTCTTCAGATGCTAAGAAATTCGCCTTTTAGCCTTTTCTATTAAGTCTATCAGCGATCTACCATTCCGTTGTTCTAGATATTGTGCTCTAGGACTCAGGTAAGAGTCATTGAATTCAGTCTTCTAACAGCATGTTAAGGAACTTAAGACTCTCATACAAGTCTAAACGTAGTAAAGAGTTTCAGCAATTTTTTTTTAGCAGACATAGATTCAAACATTTCGTCCATTAATCCACTCATCAGAATACAGTTTATTTTCATAAGGATATTTTGAATTTCCGTTTTAAAAGCAGGTAAAAATTTCGCTTATGATTCGTGGAGTAAAATACACCCCAAAGTCGCTAGTGCCTTATTGTAGTATTCTAGGTCGATTGTAAATTCATCGGTGAAGATCCAACTTCCTGGCATAGATTGTGGTGAAGCCTGAATTGAGCCGACGGAGTTCTGATGCCATATGTTGTCTGATACCCAGAAATGACATCTATATAAAGAGAAGATGATCTTAAGAGTGCCCACGATATTAATATCAACCAGAATGGGGTTCATAAGTGTGTAGAATCAAAAATAACCTTGGAATCCCCAATGCTGATTCCAAATGTGGGTTCGTTCTACCTCCAGGTAGCGCTTTAAGAGGCAGATAAACCTGGGAAAACACAAAACCAAGAAACGAAGTTGAGCGCCACGTGATTTTTACAAGAATCACGAAACCTCCAATTACAAGAAAAGAAAAAAACCGAATCAAATAAAAGGAAAATCTTCCCCGAAAGGAAACAACAACAAAAAAAAGAAAAACCAATGTTTTACCACGCTATAAATGCTCCCGTTTGAGCTCGAGGATTTATTGAAAACAAAACGAATTTAACGGCGCACTCCTCGATAGAGTGACCCGCTATTTACAGTCCCGAAGGTACAACAAATAAATTAACGGGTCGCGTGTCTCGCCTAGTCTCGAGATTTTTCGCACGCGCGGCCTACCGGAGTCTTAATTTTTCACAATAAAAAAAATGATTTTTTTAGTTCTACAATACACTGCACTATACTTAGCTTGGCTCCTGGCGGTGCCTGTGCCCCTTCTGACACAGTGTTCTTCCTTGCCCGGCTACTCCTCAATCCCTAGTCCTTCCTTTCTCCTTATCTGTTTTCCCTCGCTTATTTTTTCTTTCTGTCCCCCAGAAAACTCGCGACTCTACTTTATTTACGTTACCTTACTTTTTTTTTTCTTTACAAGGAAAAATTGTTTTTGTAATTTCCAACAAAAAAAACTTCCAAAGCAAAACCTCTATGACCCTGGCTTAATGCTGGTCGTCACTAAAGTGTCTTCCAGTTCTTTTTTTTTTTTTGTCTTCCACAAACTCCCGCCAGACTCTCACACGCATTCTCACACCCACTCACACACACATTCAGCATTCATTCAGCAAATTTTGCTAGTGTGTGCTCCCGTGTCCAACTAGGCCTCTCATACATTCGAATTGTTTCCAATTGTACACTCTCATACTAAACTCCTCAGTCACTGAGTTCTCTACCAGCCTTCAGTGAGCGAGTTTATGAGAGTTGTTGATTCTATCTACGCCTAGCTATTTCCCTAGACATTAGATTTTTACTGGAAATGCGAGAAGCAATTTCTCTTATTGCTGATGCCCGGGTAATTTTCCCCCATCGCATTTAACAAAATTGCAAAAAAAAACAAACGCGAAGGAGAAAGAAAGTCCGATCGAAGGTCGTTGGAGTGTTGGGATGAAGGAGGAAGGTTGAGTGGGTATAATCCTAATCTGATTATACCCCGATCTAGCCATTCTCTAAATCGCCGCCCTAATTTACCCCGGGTCCCTACTTACTCCGGTGGATCGGCGTTCAGATTTGGGGGGAATTGTATTGATGTCATTGTTGTTCTTAGTAATGTTTTTATGTTCCCATGTTGGAGGCTATCTCAATACTTGGCTGTCCGCTTACAGCCTCTGCTGCTCCCTTGGTGCTCCATCGGTGTGGTGCTGGCTTAAAAGAGGTCGTCGTCCCTTCACCCATCGAACCTGACTTTTACCGCTGGTACGTCGTTGGGATGTGTTCGATTATGCTGGCTGTCCGCCTACATACCACCGTCGCTCCTCCATAGCTCCCTCAATGGGGGTGTAGAAACCGTCATCTCTTCCCCCTTAGACATTTCTGCATCCACATCAATTGCGTGATGTGATGCCGGTAATCCTAAAGCCTTTTTTTTCATGGCTTTCTTTGGGCTGTAGGTTCCGGGGATCGTCCTCCCCCACCCGTCATCATCGTGTTGGGGTATCTGGCTAGAAAGAACAGTCCATCCCCACTCGTCAGCGACTTTCAGACGTCCTGTCTGATACTGCCCGTTGCGAGTCTCCCGTCTAGCCTACGGGCTCCGACAACGGTGATCTTGGTCGACATCCTGTCGCACCCTGGGCTCCTGGTTCGTCGTGAGTCTCCCTACCGTCCTTAGGGCTTCACCGACCGAAGCACCTCGTCCTCCTCTGAGTGTAAAACCACCCATAAACCTATGTGGGTCCTTCCGATGTCTGTGGTCGGTGGGCCAATGGCTGATGGGACCATGGCTGCCCTCCATCTCCGCCAGAGCCCGGTCTTCCCACTCCAAAGAAAAGAGGGAAAGAAGGGACATGAACAAGGAAAGAGGGTAAACCTTGTTGCGGGAAAATTTACCGCGACAAGTGCATATAGAGTTCAACACAGACCTTTCCTTGAAGTGCTGTGAAGAATTTAGGCCCTCGTCCTCTTCTAGGTAACTGTCGCACAATATAGAAATAAATCTATCAAACCCTCCTTTGTGCTAAGTCCCATATTTGCTTAGCATTGCCTTTATTTGTCAGAAACTCGACAACACATGTTAGGCTCTCGATGCCAGATGTTTAGTCAAAGGAATTTGTTATCAAGAATAACATCCAGATACTTTGGTTCGTTCAAGAAATTTTAGCGCTTTTTAGACATACATAAGCCAAGCCCCCCAGCTTGCCCCTTATCGCGGTGAGGACAATATTTGTAGTATTTTAGGCTGCTTTTGCAAAAGAGATTTGTAAAAATGAAGTCGAACCAGACGAATGATTTCACAAAGTTTTTTTTTTTCAAGAAGCACCATCCCAAATTCGAAAAGGTTTATATTTTTGTTTTGATCTTAAAGGATCGAAACATTATCCAAACAACATTAAATGGCCTGTTTAGAAGCTATCTGGAGTCATTTACGCTGCAAAATATGCATTCCGCCATAAACGAACGATCTGCAAGGCTTTTAACTGGCATGACACACCAATTTGTAAAAAATTGGTGAGAGATCGGCCTTTTTAAGGCCAATTTTACGAATTTCTACCGGCAAATATGAGATTTTGAAGCCGATTTCGTATACTTGACATTGGAATCTCAGTTATTTTGTGAGTATACTCGTATCACTTGAAAATATTGTAGTTAAGCAAAAAAAAAAATTATTTTCTTTTCTTGTTTACTGAAAGCTAACTTTGTTGATTACCAAGCCAGACAATAGTATAGGACTTGAGATTTGAAAAGTATTTGCCTCCCACGTTGTACTTCTTAATGGCCCCAGTATTCAATTGTACAGAATCATAGACGTTGTACACACGTCGTTCCTTGTGTATCTTATAACAGCAGTAACTTAATCTTGGTTATAGAATTGTTCGACCTAACAGTTTATTCAGAACAATAAGCATATCTCAGGGACTTTAAAATCGCTGATTGGAAATCAATCATCTGGTTTTGGCTGAGTTCATTCTATTATCTGAATTTTGTAATCAAAGCCTGAAAGGCTTCCAATTTTGGTGACTAATTGCTTAGTTAGGTTAGGCTATGTTAAACAGGGTGTGTCATAAGACACATCACGATCGCGAACCCTGTGGGACCAGTTGAATTTAACTTCAAGTTGAAAAATTCTAAGCAATCTCCCTGGTAAAACTCGCAATTTCTGCGTGCCGTCCATTTCCTCTAAGTTTTCTTTTTAACAGAATTCACAAATGTCCGTATCTGTCATTTTGAGTGTCTATGCGTGTTTCAGCAGGAGACAGTGTCCTGTCAGGATTCCTATTAACACCCTAAGTTGCCATAGAGCCTTGGATACCCCATGTCCTTCCAGACGAGACCACCTTTTGTTGGCAGCCTTTATGGTTTTTTCCTTGATAGTGCCCCGATAGTGTTTACGTTCCACGCCTTTCAGACATTCAATTTCCGTCCCTCTTAAATGTTGCCTCTGTTGGATACAGCACCGGTTTAATATGGACATTGTTGCAGGAGAATAGTAAGCATTAAATGACGTCCCTCTATGAGAACTACAGCAATGCTGATTGCAGCATTGATATCTGGGTATCATGCGGTCCATGTAAGAGTTGGATCGAGATATCATCCAAGCACCGTTCAGCTGAGTTTAAAAAAGAAATTCAATTACTGGACGCATTGTTAGACTATCATAGTAAGGGGACCGTCTATCAAATCAGCCTAAAACCCGTGTGACTAACAATTTCATGTTAAATGAAAAACTTCTCCAGTCTAAATCTTAGACAAATAACTCGGAATCCCACCAAAATCGGCCTGCTGCCTTAAATAATTATACACAGTCTGTTTGTTTTCTGCTACTTTATTAGATTGCTTAACATCCAGACTTCTTCCTGGTCGGCTGAATAAAAATGTCGATCATGATCCATTCTGCTTGACATTCTGCTGATGCAGTAGTAGTCCTTCCTCTCTCTCACATCTTTGCATTCTTCTTTTCTTGGAGTGTCATTTCCGCAGAATCATCTTTTTAGTTTTCGCTGCCATACAAATTCCAAAGCATCCGCAAGAGCTTATCCTTTTTCTGAACCAGGATTGTTTGGGAAACCTTGCCGTTGTTCAACCGCATACGATACCTACGAATATATTCGTTTATTATGATTTGTATTGTTATGCCCCAGATTCGTTATTTTATCATATCTGCAGTTTTAAAAATAATTTTACTAAAATCCTGTATGCTGCGCTTTAAAATTTTGCTGCCTAAGCGTTGAAAGGCACGCGCAAATCTTTGATTTCAATTTGGAATCCATTTGCGATTTTATCTTATAATGAAATGTTGTACCGATTAGAAAATGTACTAGATGTGTGCGAACTTAACGAAAAGATAGATTAGGTTCTTATTTGTGCTAAACAACCAACATTGGTTCTGAGAGTGGGTATTACACAACTACCTAAAAGTATGCAAGTGATTCGGGTGTAAGCTGTGGTGCTACTTTCAAACTGTAAATTATTGTGAATGAGTGAACTAGAAAAAGAAATTTAAAAAGTAAAATGCATGCCATTGAGTTGCACCAAATTCAATAGAACATGTAGAGATATATTTATATATCTCACAACCCATAAACAAACTGTGCTTGAGACGCTGTGCTGTACCCGACAATGGTGCGAAATGGATTAGGACGAAATGCTCTACTAGCAACGCAAGTTTGCTTCTTTGAACGGAGGTTCAATCCACATTTTCGTTTAGTACCTTGGTGGCTGGAGTAATGTCGATATGTTTAAATTTCTTGAACTATGTATCGCGTTTTCCAATAGGGACTTGACAACTTTGAATTTAATTTGTGAACGCACTCTTTCACTAATCATCAAACTGTCGCTGTCAATTTATTCAGTAAACTCAACATTTTCATGGTAAAATACTCGAACGGGCAACGTCTGCAAATTAAAAAAATTTTCTACCGAAATTCGGAGTCGGTGACTGCAACATTAGGAGCGTTAATTCCAATTTTCGGTCGTAATTCTCGCCCTCGTAGACAGGCAATAACAATAACAAGTTTAGTGCAAAAATTTGAGTCTACATATTCGTTGTGTGATGTTGACGTGTCAGTCAGACAACGGGTTGGTCGAAGTGTCGAAAATATCGCTGCCGTTCAGGCGTCCGTAGTAAACGATCCAAATCAGTCAATTCCACGGTGTTCTCAAGAATTGGGCATCGCTCAGACCACATTATGGCGTATTTTGCATAAGAATCTTGGTTTACACCCATACAAGATCAAGCTGACTCAAGAATTGAAGCCGATGGAACATTTGAAGCCACACAGCTCACGTTACAATCGATTTATTGAAGAGTAAGTATGGTGAGCGTGTTATCTCAAGAAATGGGCCAGTCGATTGGCCGCCTCGTTCGTGCGATTTAACGCCGCTTGACTATTTTCTGTGGGGCTATGTTAAGTGATTGGCTTATGCCAACAAGCCGACGGTGTTGGAAAAGCTCAGAGCCAACATTGAACGCGAAATACGAGTATAGTAGTGGCCGTTTCGGCCGAATTGTGTGGCCGAGTCGTTGAAAATTGGGTCCAACGAATTGACCGCTGCAAACGTGCCCGCGGTGGCAATATGAACGAAGTCGAGTTCCATTCATAAATGTTTTGATTGCACTTCAAGCCGATAATAAAGTTTTTGAAATATCTCAAATGGTTTGCGTTTTATTTAAAAAAAAAGGTTGTCAAGTCCTTATTGGAAAACCCTTTACATCTACAGATTGATACAACTCATAGAGCCCGTGGTAGCTCTATCTTATACCCATTAAGCCTCCTTGCCGTGAAAGCAAGTTTCGTTCGAAGGACTAACTGCTGTGCTTTCATGCTTATCGTCCAGCTATATTTCGGAACTCAGTCCCCCTAAAACATAGTCGCATACCGCCTTAAGGGCGGATGTTACGGGTTTTCTAGTAAAATTTTCACATCACATTTCCTTTCAGTGGGACCTGCGACCTAGATACTACTCTTTAAATTATGCTCACCGAATGCACCTTCCATTCTACTCGTAGAATGACTGCGGAGCTCCGTCAGATTTCAGATAGACGTGCTATGGCACCATAAATTTGGAGACAGATACACAATAGTCTTTGGAAAATCTCTGTTTATTGCAGTAATGGCTCATACATTTCTGTTCATAAGCAAAAGGCTTACACACAAGATCTACATACATTTCATCTATTTGGTGGTGTTTGCAGCTGTTCAACATTAAGTAAGTTTGCCGAATTATAGACAAAAATGTATAATGCATACTCCTTTCGTTCTTTCAGAAAAATTAGACAAGTTGAGATGAGAGCTATATAGGCCTACGTAACAATCCTGAGCTACTGTTAGGGTAGTTTGATTGCTCGTTGTCTGCACTGCGGCTCTGTTTTATGTAGCTCTATCTATATAACTATTCTCTTTGCTAACTCACGCTCATAAGCAACCCGAATTACCGTCGGTTGGACAACAATTTTCAAAGGAATCGGCGTAGAAAGAGCAAATCTGAAGATTTAGCTCAGCTGGTTTGAACTATTTCACGCCTACCAATATGCATATATGTGCAAATATCCTCGGAGATTGCGAAAGGTACCGAAAAAAAAAATTTTTTTAGTTGATTTTGAAAGATGTAAAAGATGAACATCTTGCCAATGAGGAAACCAGATGGTTGGATGCTTAAATTATAAGGAACCTCGTGACTTTAATCTAAGTTCAAATGGCAAAAGCTTAATCAGCAGTTGGACCCTATTGCCAAGCCCGGAGAGACTGAACAATAGCAATCAGATTAATATTTATTTTATTTATTTAAAATTTAAATTAATAGTTACAATAATGCTACAAGATAATATATGTATCTTTCAGAAGCATACTTTACTTTACAAGAATATATTTTAAATAATTTACAACCATTAAAAAAAAATAAATAAGGGGTCTAGGCATGGATAAAAAGACAATAAAAATAAAACAGAATAAGAAGAAAATAAAGGAAATTTGGTAAAATAAAATAAAATACCATATCTTGGCTCTACGTTCTGATGATCCGAAAAAATAGCGGAAAAGCTTTTCCTGAAAGACGGTATACGAAGTGATAGTTTTCAATTCGCGAGGAAGATTATTCCAAAAGCGAATTGCAGACACAAAGAATGAGCGTTTGTTATTTTTATTAGAATGAGCAATTAGCAGCATTTCAAACAAATAAGTAGGAGACTGTTTTTTTTTTTAAAGTTTTAAAGTATTACGAAAAATAAAATACAAACTTAAATTTAAGCCAAATATAGAAGATGTGAAACTGGAGACAGAAGAGGACCTGGGAATATTATACAATAGATAAACACAATCATTAAAAGCTATTTTAAGTCTATGTTTACAAACACTATCTAAACATGGGAACACAGACCTGATAAACAAAAAAAAAGACATTATAAGCGCGTTTTGCTCAAATTTTTTTTTACAGATGGACTCAAGTAATTTACTGAATATCTTAGCTTGCGCAGTCCCGCATAAATTTTTTGTAAAATGTTTTTTATTGCATTGCAACAGGTAAGCGAAGAGTTAATAAGCTTTAATTTTAGCTTATTACATATTGACCACATAGAAATATTCTTAAGATCTTCATTAGCCCTTGAAACGCCATTTTCAAGGCCAATTGGACGTGCGAGATAGAAGATCACATCATCAGCATGCGTACTGCAATTTTTAACAATGTTCGGGATGTCATTGTTAAAAAGTGAAAATAAAAGTGGTCCTAACACAGAACCTTGTGGAACATCAGTGTGTAGAATTTTGGGATTACAATAACCAAGATCAGTTATAAGAATGTAGTAACTTCAAAGAAGAATATGAGAATATAAATTTATTTACATTTTTATTTTATCAACAGAGCGTATTGATCACAGTCAAAAGCTTTAAAAAAAAATCAAGAAGAGCTGTTTTCTAATATCACGAAAACCAAATTGCCACTTCGACATCTTTTTATTAACTTTTCAGTAAGTTTGGATCTGATTAGATATCACCTTTTCAAAAGCCTTAGACAAGAAACACAACCACAACCAACTGACAGATCTGAAATGAAATTTTGGATCGCACTTTTCGGAACTGGTATAACACTAGCCACTTTCCATTTATGAGGAAATGGAAATGCTATGTATATACTAGGTGGGGTGAAAAGTAACCTCCTTGGGAATGAAGAAAAATTTTTTTTTAAATGTTTTTTTGTTTTATTCAATATAGTCCCCTTTTATCTTAATACACTTATTCCAGCGATTTTCCAATTTTTTGATCCAGTCCGAAAAGTAATTTTCCGGAAGATCTGCAAAATACTCCTCCGTGGCGTCGATGATTTCCTCGCGTGAGCTGAATTTTTTATTGATGAGCCATCTTTTAAGGTTTGGGAAGAGATAATAGTCCGAGGGAACCAAATCAGGCGAATACGGTGGATGCGACAGCAATTGCGCTTTTACAAAAAATTTTTTTCGCTTCATGTGAGGCCGTTTTGTAGCGATTTCGGCCTTCAATCGCTCCAATAATGCACAATAATACTCGCTGTTGATGGTTTTTCCTTTTACGAGGTAGTCCACAAAGAGTATGCCATGAAAATCGCAGGCAGAAACCGACGCCCTAACCTTTCCGACCCATTGAGCCTCTCTCGGCCGCTTCGGAGCACTCGTGCCGGCTTCAGTCCATTGCCGGGCACTCAATCTGTTCTCTGGTATGTAATAGAATCCAGGTTTCATCAACAGATACCAATCGATGCCAAAAGTCCACCCGATTCCGCATCAGCAAGTCCAAACACTCTTTCGAAGTGCTCTCGCGTTCGTGTTTTTGGTCAGGAGTGAGCATGCATATGACGTGTGCGCTCAGTACTAATCTTTGTGGTATCTGCTAGCTCGCGTACCTTCACTTTCCGGTCAGCCAACACCATTTCATGTATTTTTTTGACTTTGTCCTCTGTAACCGCATCGGCGGGCTTGCCGTTGCAGACTTGATCGATCTGACGGACCATTAGCCCCATAATATTTATTCAACTTTTCTTTTGTTTCCTTCGCCGTGTTGACTCTCAAAAAATAATGTTTTATGAGAGAACGAAAATCGTTTTTCTTCATACTCAACATGATGCCAAACACGTCAACAACAATCAGCTGTCATAACAAAACTAAACACAGTATGGCATGTCTGCCTAAATATTAACGGACTTTAAGGCACCATAACCTTTTTTGCAGTAGCAGCGCATTCTGACGGTCAATGATGATGTATATAGCATAGCCTATTAATACGCTATGAATACGTCAAATTCAATTAATGGTACTGAGGCAACTGGCCCAAAAAATTAACTCATCTTGTTCGGAGGTATTGAGCATTCTGATTTATTTTTATTTGTCAACACTCCAAGACTTTTAAGATTTTTCCAAAGCTGCATAGAGCCCATTTGAACGTCAAGTTTTTTTTTTCGAAAAATAGGATATTTAAGCATTTCGTACAAGGGTTACAACTTTATTACGTAAACTTTAATACTTTAATCTATTGTCTGGTGTACGATTATGCTTAAATTTCTTGAAAAGGCGCTTTCTTTCAATGATCTTGCGTTGAATTTTAAAACTATACCAAGGAAAAGAATTCAAACGAACATTTAAACGAACAAACAATTATATCGTGAATGAGTTCACTAGTCGGTTTAACTTGATCGAAAAATAGTACACTAGATTCAGAATTTGTTAGATATATATCTAGTGAGAAAGGATTAGTTGAAGATTTAAAGGAAGTAGGATAACGAAAGTTCACTATTTAATGCTTTAGTTGCGCATGCAACTAAATTTTATGGGAGCACAAACTCCTCATACTCAATCTTGTAAAGATATTCTTACGGCGATTAAGTTTTCAATAAGAACAAATACGAGTACTTTAAAATCTCTGAAAAATTTAACCATATAATTGTCTTATTGGACCAATCGTACATTATTTATGGGAAAATGAGCGCTTCCCGAGGCATGAAACAATGATCGTCAAGTTGTTGAAGAAGGGCGAGTGAATGGACTGCGAAAATCTGCTGGGTATATGGATGTTTTTTACTTCAACTGAATCGAAATCATAGATAGAACATCAACTGGGCGAAACACTCGATTTGGAATAAGCAAATCGTCAGTCTGGGTCTTATTGCATTGATCATACAAAAAAAAACTTTGGACATGTATAAAGCAGGACGTTGACGTTGAATGGTCGGAAGAAGTGGACTAAGACGTTGCACTATAGACCTGCAGAATTCACGTTTTTATCTGGAAATTAACATCACATTGCCTATAGATAGATAAACTATTTGATTTAAGAAACAAACAAAGGTGTGTTTGAAAGTTTGTCAATTACCAAAATGAAAATATTATTCACAGTGCTCTCTTCCTTACACAAATGATCACTTTTCTAACCAGGTCAATTACGCTGTATATCATGTAGAGTTTGCTTACAAATTGCCTTCTAAGACTTAGGAACAGCATTGGATTTCTGATAGGGAGTCATTGTCAGAAGAAAATGCGTGATATAAAATTCATAACTACGAGTACCTTCAAAATAATAGTTTTCTAACTGATCCCTAAATTAGTTTTGCGGTCAATCACAGCTACACCTATTTTCGACCGTAGAACAAAGTATATATTGAGACTCGGTAAAGTGCTTTCAGCGTCGCTTGTGGCAAAATTTTTTAAACCAATTGACTGCATAGATTTTTGACAGCTCGCTAGACGCTAGAACAAATTTGTATGGAAAGTCGAAAATTCGATGCCTAAACAATCAATAAATTTATTTAAAAAATCGTAAAGCATTTAAACGTTTTAAGTGCACATGTCTGGAAAAAATAAGTAAGTTTTGAAATAGCTGCCTGTGAGGTGTTTGGGAACTTTACTTTAAATAGAATCGTGCCTTAAAAAATGTCGATAAAGCACTTGTGAAACTAAAAAAAATTGCTTGTGTTGTTAATTTTCAATTCAATGTAAGGTCAATAGTGAATAATACTAAGCGTTATAGAAGAATATTTCAAACGGACTTTTTTACTTGGTAAAAGTGAGAGATCGCTGGGATCTGGATACAATAATTCACATATGCTTGATCCTGCTTCAGTAAGAACTACCACACACTTTTCATTTTTATCAGCTGATATAGAAAGGTTTGCTTGTGAAAAAGTTCCATTGATTCTACGAAGTGGTTTTTGGTTGGTGCCCTCTCAAATATGGAAAGTGAAAAGCAGCATTTTCGGCATATTTTAATTTGTTGCTATCGAAAAGGTTAAAATTTTGTTCAAGCAAGAAAAAATTATTCGATGTGTATAGATGAAGATATTTTGATAGAAGGCCAGTGCCAAAACCGGCATGAAAAATTTCGATCAGGCAATTTTGATGTTGAAGTTGCACCACGTTCTGAATGGCCAGATGAAGCTGATGAAAATACAATAAAGGCATTAATTGATGCAGACAGGCAAATAACAACTCGTGAGGTCGGCGAGGGGTTAAATTTATCGAGTTCGAGCGTTCATGATCATTTGAAAAGCCTAGATTTAATTTCAAAGCTCCACACATGGATTTCTCATGTTCTTACGGAAAGAAATGTGTGAAATGGGTTCGCTACAACAATGTTAAACGCAAGAGATCATGGAGTAAAAATTATGAACTGGCTCGAAAGCCGATATTCATCAGAGCAAGGTGATACTATCGGTTTGGTGGGATATGAGCTTCTAGCTATAAGTTTTTAAGTGTCCTGTCATCAGCTGAACAAATTGAATATTTCACTTAAATAGAAAAGGCCAGAATTGAACAATAGAAAAGGTGTAGTGTTCACCCAAGAAAGTGTGAGACCTGTTTCAAATTTGGTAACTCGCCATCGCCTGGATGGTATCTACTGTCACACCATATTCTCCAGATGCGGCACCCTCTAATTATTATTTGTTTCGGTTTCTACAACATTTTTTAAACGCTGAAACCTTTACTTCCAATCATGAGGGTGAAAATCACCTGGAACAGTTTGTTGCCAATAAAAACTAAAACTGTTATGAGTGTGGAATCATGCTACTGCCAGAAAGATAGCAAAGGTATTGCAACAGAACGGCCAATATTGATGATCAATAAAATATTTAATCACTATAAGAAAATCGTCTTTCATCTTCACTAAAAAAGAAAATTATTTTCGCAACAACCCAATAGAAGAAAGAAAACCTCTATGAGTAAGGCTCTGTTTACCTGTATTTTATTTATTCAAACAACAACACTATCGTAACGATTAGGTGAAGAATTCAGCTGGCCAATCGCTGCTTCTTTGGACTAGGAAGGCAACTCAATGAATTTCAGTTCTGGTAAATGGAATTTGAAGAAGAAGTTATGGGTAGGGTATTGAGCGAGTGTACGACGCAGTAGGGCCCGATGTCATCGAATCCATTCCGAAGAACAATAAGGTAAAAACAGACGGGAGGGACTACAGCTTATTTGAGGTGAGGGCTGTGGACGGGTCCCAGATCCATCACGAATCAGAGTGCTACATAAGGAAAATATAAGTATTCATCATAGGCGTATGCAAGTGGTTGTATAGTATAAAAATTATACCTTTGTTGTTAAATTTCTAACAAGTATGATGTTGAAGAAGTCATATGTCAACATATTACCATGTGCTAATGTTTTCTGAATGATATGCCTTTGTTTAACTACGGGTAGAAACTGTTATACACGACCTCGACGTGGTGAGAATTAATCTGAACTTCCCGACGATTCTTTAGGATCTGCTGATGTGTAAATATGTATATGACTGTTGTGGGCTCATGGGGCCTCAAATCGCACACTGATAGAAACTAATCAGATACTCGTAGTTAACACACAACGAATTAAATTTTTTGCGCGAGTCAAAGAGCCTGATACATCTGTAGATGGGGTAGTCATGATGATGTCCAACTTTTTTAAATCAAGCAAAAGGTGATGTGATTCCATTTTCGTTTCATAGCATCCATAAAACTTGTTGGCCCAAAACAAGGTCTTCTCTTTTTATTATTTAATAAAATGTTAAACATTGTTTTTCCATTAGAAAAACTCGAACTCGTCCATCTACGCAGTGGCGCTTCATTTACGAATTGCTTTCACGCAAGAGTTTGTCTGCCCTGTTTTCAAAACCACTGTTTTCATGGATTTGGTAGGGTGAAACTCACAGCATAAGTTTCAGCATATCTATTGGCTTCTTGGTATTAATATCAAGGGCCTTCAGGATTTGCTTTTTGGAGAGGAGGAGTGCGCGAACAGGAAAGTTTTAGCAGTTTTTTGCCGCTCTAGCTGCACAATGTTAAACCTAAAGGCATTATGTCTGTGTTGTTGTGATATCTGTAGACCTCCCTTGATTGCAACAATTAAATGGCTCGGGTCTAAGAACCAGAAGACTGCCTAGAATCGATCGGAAGATGGTGGACTTTTTCCCAATTTACCTACGAAATGTCAGTGAACTTTTGTTAGAGAAGATAAGATCAAAGGCATCGCCGATGCATTAAATCCAATTGGAATTGTTGGTGTGATTGAAGAGCAATTACATAGAGAGAATTTTAGTGTTCAAGAAAACGTTATATGCAACAGCCTGCCCAAAGAGATGACTATCTGTGGCTTGGTCACTAAATACCTCACATTAAGTTGGCTTTAAAAATACAGATTAAATGCTGTACTGTTAACAAAAAATCCTCATCTTAGATCAGTTGTAGCTGTTTTGAAGATACCACTGTAAACACAAATATCGTTGAGAGCAAAGGGTGAGTCAACACTTTGCGGTTTCAATTAGCAGAAGGCTAAAAGTTATTTCTATTCCAGAACCAGCAGATATAAATCACTCAGCTCTGTTCAGCATTTCGTAATCTCTATTTTTCACATCAATTGATATTCAAAGCAAACTCATACTCATGCTAGTACAAATATCATCATCGCAAAAATCGTACTTAGCATTCACAGATGCGTACTGTCCGCGCCAATAACCGCCACCGAACCAGATTAAGAATTTATTTGGATTTCAAATCAAACTGCTCTTTTTCGTTTGAACCGCGTATAAAAATTTTCTTAGTTTTGTTTTATTTTACAATTTTTACAATAAAAAAAAATTACTTAAACTTATTTAACAATCGACTCAAAATGACTAGGTAGACGGTGTCAGAGGTTCTTAAGCGACTGGCAAATGAGCGCCTTGTGGTTGGAAACCATTCTCATCAGCAACGTAGGTGACGGAGTAGGTGACACCATCATCACCAACATAGCTGAATTGTCCCTTGACAGAGATGGCTTCATCTTCAGTTCCAACGTTCTTCAATTGTCCTTGTTCGCTGGCAACCTTGCCATCACTGGTCTCAACACTGTAAGCAAAAATAATCCAACAATTAACAAATGATCACAGTGTGATTCTGTTGAATATGCAACTTACGCCCAGTTGTATCCTTCAACTCCAATATTGTCGTTATCATAACGGAGAACTTGAGCGGTTTGTGGCGAGTCCAAAGGAGCAGCCAAAGCAACGGCGAAGAGGGCAGCGAAAACAATAACGAATTTCATCTTGAGATTGGTTTTTGAGTTGTAGTGTTGTAGTCAACGTTGTGATAACTGATTACTGAATGATGTGCAGACTTTCGCATCGATTCAATTTATACCATAGTACCGCTTCGATATGAACTCGCCGAGATACAAGAAATCCATCAGATCGTCGAATTCATTTACGAAAATTCACACGAAAAGCGAAAACCTGAAAATTGAATAAAAGAAAAAAATATTTAAATTATCTAAACTGTGCATATTGTGGATCCTCTTCTACTCCTCCTTCATCGTCGCATCTTTTTCTTCGTATTTCTGGGTTATATGGTTTTCGGGGTGTGTGATATTGTTAGCACTACTCTCGCACGATTAGCCCATTCGCATGCCAAGATACAAGTCCGTGTCGACGATGTCATACCATACTCGTACTCGTATATCAAAATTGTTGGGGGTATCTGTAACTAGTTTTCTATTTGTCTTTCCATTTGCCATCTTCCATCCTCTTTTACGGTTTTACTCGTACTACACATCATTTTGTGTTTGCTCTTTCTTTGTGTCTAATTAATTGCCGAAAACGTCTTGAAACCATAATGACCTTCAACTCTTTACAGCTAAAGCTTCAAGTCAAACCTGAGCTCATCATCGTTTTGCTAACAGAGATAGAGACGAACGCATTCCGACAGACTATAGCAACAGACGAGGGCGGAGGAAGGTGGTAATCGTTTTAAAAAAACAATAAAAATTAAAAAAAAAAAAACAAAAAAAAAATGTATATACATACTCGTATGTATATATGTATGTATTTCGAATGCGACACATCTCAGTAGATTATTATTCATATGTGCCGATGTGCTGATGTACCGATGAGCCGATGTGACAGTGACGCCTGCGTCGTCATAGCGATGTTGTAAAATCTGCAGACTTGTCGAAGGTTGATGTTCGGATTTTGGTTTTGGTTTTTTTATTTTTATTTTGCACTTTGATTTCACACTCTACCGATTTGAGACCTTTTGAATAACAGTTTTGAGCTTGCGGCTTTTGCCTAATATTTGCGATGGTAATTAGAAAGTGAACGATAGTTTTTGATACTTAACGCAGAAGTGAAATACCAATTTTTTGAGGCTTGTGGTAATTAGGTATTGTCTTGGGCAATTAACATAATAAGCAAGAGATCACGATCGGATAGGCAAAGGTTAGTATTTGTATGGTAACTTAAACTGGTTCGGAATGTAAGCACTTAATCGGTTAAAGTACCAAAAATCGAATGCAATATTCCTTAACCCGATGACCTAATTGGTTCTTTTATTCGGATAACTAGGGTTTGACGCGGGAAAAACGCCTGATTAGAACGGGTTATACACGTGTGGGTTTTTAGTTATCATAGATACTTATACTTAAACTTATAGAAATAAAGACGTTTACGAGCGTAGCAGGGTGCAAAGCTAGAATTAGAGTCAGTCGCCCTGGCGTAAACGAAGACAGGGTAGCAATATCAAAGTTAAAGTCTAATAAGGCCCATGCCAGTAATAGACTAGCAGCTCGAAATGATCTAATTGGGACATGTACCAGCTCATCTGTAAAATGTGGTCTGAGGAAAGCATGCCCGACATATGAAATCTCAGCATTGTCTGTTCGGTCCCGGAGTGTAATAAATTTCGTTATAAGCTTTTTTAAATTGCATCTAAAAGAGATCCTTAACAATCTGGTTAGTCCATATCAGAGCCGTTTTAGGTCAAGAAAGTTCACCATCGGTAAAATATTCCCACTAAGGCAGATCTTTGAAAAGTTTTTGTATCAACATTCGCCATTAATTTGTCTACTCCAAAGCCGAAAATGACTACGTGCATAGGGATGACCTATACAACACAATGTCTAGTTCTGAAAACCCTACTAAACTCTCCAGCTGGTGCACAATGACAATGAAGAATACTCGCTGATATTTCAAGGTGTGCTATGAATTAACCAAGCCCTTCAATGTCAAAAAATATTTAATATAAGCCGACGCGCTGTCATGTGCCTTTTTTAACATAACCCTAGAAAAGATCCTGCAAAACGAAAGGCAATTGAGTAACAGAGACGTCTCTTAAATCAAACGGGCTTCATTTAACACCCTTATCATCACGTTCCTGCTGTATGACGCAGAAGGTCGAAAAGGGATGAAGAAACACTTCAACATTTTGAAAGAAAGATACTGCGAGTGACGCGAGGAATTAAGGAGCAGATTCAATAGCAAAACTAAACAACGATATCGGTCTAGTCAGGCATCTACAGATCCAACGTCTTATAAATCAGCAATGTTGAGTAAAAAAAAACTGCAGATCCGGCCAAGAATGTTTTCGCCCAAAAGGACAGCGCAGCAGAATAAAGACACATCTAAGGAAAAAAGTGGAAGAGGACTTCAACTAACTCGAAGTGTGGCATTGGTGGCATGAAACAAGAGACCAACATACACATAACGCAGACCTATCAGCAATTTTAAGTTCAGAATTTGTTGAAAGATTGGGTACTTTAGATGGCGTTGCACTTCGAGATGGTATTGAACTAACAAAGCTCTCCAGCAAGTTCGATCAAGGGGGAGTTTATCACGGCGTATTCGTCACTTTCAAAGTCACTTTCGACTTGCACTAATCATTGTATCTTTTTCTCCATTTATCTATGGAAAGAAAAGTGTCACAGGATTATTTCTTCTAATTACTTTAATTGGCTTGACAGTCTCATCCATTCTTGACAAAGATCACGCCTCACTGGGCCATAGAGCAGAACCGCGATAATAAGAGTCGCTAGTCCCATCATTGTTGATCTCGAAACGATGCTCACAAAAGCGGTGTTTTATTCATCCTGCGTTCTTCTAATTATGTCTATAAGTCAGAACACACAAGTTATTGATCGAACTTTTGAAAAATTCTGCCACTGGTGATAATTTGTATATTTTGTGTAATTTTTACAAAAATGATAGGAAATCGCTTCATCCAACTTACCTCCAGTTCGAAATGTAAGTCGTCAGCTACATCAGTTGCATGGCCCTTATATTAGGTTAGGGCTTTACGGTTACTGGCCTTTAGTATTTAGTACTGCACCGCGCTTTGTACTTTTTCTAACAATTTAGTCAACCGAGTCAAAATTAAGTCATTGGAACGTACATCATCTGTGTAGTGCCTTGGGTCGATCGTAAAAGCGTACTTACCACACAAATATTTCGCAATGGTACTAATAAAGATTTCTCCTTTACTTAACGTCACTATACATTGTGTCATTATCTCCTCCCTCCTCTACTTCAGTACGCTTACTTGTCCCGGAAGTCGATCGTTTTAATTATCTGCCAATCTGACGTTGACACCACAGTTGATTTATTTTCTTGGATAAACCTGCCTTACCATTATATAGTAATTACAATAAATATTGCTACAATAAGTAAAGATCGAGTTTACTACCGACGCAAACGGAATTCAGGAATAGAAGAAGAAACAAGCCAGAACAGTCTATTTCTCCGATCATTACATATATTAAGGGCAAGGTCTTCTAAACTCCAATTAGTTCTGTAACAAGGCCACTTCTTTCTATATACATTTGTGCCTCTGGGTTGTGTAGCAAAGCCATTTCTCATACAATCAAGGTGGCTCTGTTTAAAACTTTGCTATAGAAAGATAGGCGTTCACGAGAGATCATAAGGAAACACGTGGTCGTTTTGTTCTTTGGTATTGTCATCGTAGGTGAATTCGAAGATTGGGCATTTGATATTTTGTGTATGTAAAATGGATGCGCAAATATAGTATGGTCCATCGAATCTCCAAATCAACACCAGAGGAAAGAAATCATCGATGAGATCTGTTGGTTGAAATCCAGGTCCAAGTGGTTGCAAGTGGTTAAAAGTTATTTTTCGAAATTATTATACGTATGTGAGGAAAAATCTTTGCCAAACGAGGCTAAATTGTAAATCTAACAAACAAATTTTTAGTAATTTACAATACCTGACTTCGATAAAAATTTGTTGGATACCGCAACTAAGTTATGACTTATCCGCAAATGTTGTCGTCATGAAACAAACACGTTAGATAGGAGTCTTTCAATTACAGTTTCTACTCATAATTGTTCCACTTTTTAGACCCGGTTAATCAACTGTTGTGACAAATCCAAAGTTTTTTGTATCATTCTGTTAGCTTTAGATTTAAAATTTTATCTCGTCGATTCTTTTGTTTATTGCTATGATAGTAGAATCAGTGGCAAACATAGATCACACAGTTCCTTTTTCTTCAAATATATCGCAGAATGTACAGACCAAAATGATTTCCTGTGGTGTCAGAGTTCTTTCTTTAAATTGGATGACACGAAAGAGCCTGCTTAACATGTGCGAGACATGTTGTCTGTAGAATCAGTCGTCGGAATGCTAAAATATACGAGTAGTTGGTAGCGGATTACTACGAAAGGTATTCAAAAGGGCGGGTGTTATTGCAGGTTGAAGTTTCTTCATAGGGATAACTCCCCGACTATGTCGAAGCCTTACTGTTGCTTAATAATAGTGAATAATAGAGGAGTCAATGCTGCTGAACCTGCAAAACGCACAAAAATGTGGATTTGTACCTCGAAGAAACTACTCGAAGCCGCAGAACTAGCAAAAAATGGTACTGGGAGTCGACCAGTAGAAAGGTTTAAATGTGTGACATTTGTAGTACTATGACCCCCAACGAGGTGCAAATTTTGATAGCCACAAACTAAAGTCGACAGTATTGATTTTTCGGCCCGCAAGCGAATGCATTCGAATAATCCACATGCGGGCTAAATATACTAATAGCAGTCCAATTTGCGCACACGAGCATGCCCAAAAGAAATATACGCTAAGCTATATGGTAATTATAATGATAATATATATTCGGGTAATTTAAATTACAAAATAGGAAAAGAGGACATTTATAGAAATGGGAAAAAACAGCGAGACAAACATCAAGTTTGATTGTAAATCTGTCGGCCAAATTGGTCGTATTGTTATCGACGCAGGTCACTTTCTAAGTACTTTAGAGTTTCGAATATTCAAAGCAGCTTACATACGTAGATTCAGATCACAGCCCAGATTCGGCCAAGTTACGTCCACAGATTTTTTTAGATAATACAAGAACGGACAAGTTATTTGAGGGGATTTATCTTCAAACATCCATGAAAATTAATTGATGCCACCTTAATCCGGAATATACCAAGGCTTAGTCTCTCGCCAACTGCGTTATTCAACACAGTGAGTACAAATAACCATTGTTCGCCAAGAAGGGTGATAACGTCAAAAAGTTAAATTTCTGATTTTCGATGTTGGCCGAAATTCGAACTTGTATTCTCTGACGATGCATTTAACCACTGAATGTTGCCACTGTTCAAAGGGCTTACCAGAATGTTAGGAACATTAAAAAAAAAAAAAAACGTGTAGAGGTAAGCGCGAGAATGCAGCAGTAGATTCTTCCTGAATTGATTCTCAGTCCTTGTCTGTTATTATTTCAAGAGTTTTCTGTATTGCGTGAGTGATTCTTTGCATCTGGTCAATAGCCAAATGCTTGCTAAAGAAATTAAACTCGAGGTCTGGTGTATCATGCTTTCATTAATTATTAGCTGTTAGACTCTTAACAACATTCTCTAGAAAAACTAGAAAATATGTACGTATTTGATTCTACCTATTATGCTGCAGAAAGCACCAGAGGCAGTAATCCAAAAAATGCCGGCAGGCAAGGGCACATAACAGAAAAAGACTTCAGACCAATAAGTCTGTCATCTCTTATGCTTTATCTGTCCCTCTCGGATAGTGTGAAGTATCTTGGCGTGATTCTGGATAAGAAACTGAATTGGAATCTCAACGTAGCGGAAAGAGGGTCTTTTCAAAAGCAGTAGCTTCGGACACGGCACGATCCTGGAGGAGCTACTACCAGGCAATACTATTAAAACGACATTCCGTATGGTATAATATATCCGGAGAGGAAAGACTGGCAGGGAAATGCAGTGATAAGATCAAACGAAATTGCAGTTTTCACAGATGGCTCGAAAACAGAGGAAGGAACAGGTTCCGGTATCTTCTTGGAGGACCTGGAACTGAGAGTGTCCATAAGGCTACCGGACACTAGTAGTGTCTTCCAATCATAGGTTCTTGCTGTCCTCAGGGCGGCTGAGCTGATGCGGATGAGATCGGTATCCGGTAGAGATATCGCTATCTACTTCGACAGCCAGGCCGCTCTTAAGGCAATGGAGTCAACCAACATCAACTCTGACACAGTCAGGGGCTGTCGCACAATGCTCAAAGCATTATGCATTCAGAACAGGGTGAGACTGTGCTGGGTGCCAGGACACTGCGGTATAGAAGGAGATACTTACTTACGGTATATACTTACTCTACAATAGTGAGGTTGCCGATATCAAACCACCCCTCTGCACGGTAAGGCGAGCTATTGAAGAAAAAGCTATACAGGCCGCCAGCATAAAGTGGTCGAATCTGGAAGGACATAAGGTATCAAAGGCTCTATGGCCACTTCTCGACGGTACCAGATCTAGGAAGCTTATTAAGCTGAATAGGGTTAAGCTTAGGACCCTAATAGGAATACTGACAGGACACTGTCTACTGCTGAAACACTTGTAGATTCTGCGGGGATTTACAAGCGGTTGGGGATATAACACACACACTGTGTGAATGTGAGGCAATATCGCGTAGCCGAAGGAAATTCTTAGGAAAATATTTCTTTGAAAACTTAGCGGGAATAGACGGCACGGATTTCGAAGGCCTTCTGGGCTTTTGTAGAGAAATCAGGTGTTTTAATAGGGAGACTGTTTAGGTTTTTGCAAATTTGAGTTGGTTTTAACTGGACCTACAGGGGATCGCGATGGGCCCGTTTTGGTGCTTAGTGTCTGTGTCTTATGGCACACCCTGTTTTACCTAACCTAACCTATGTATTTGAGCAAATGCATAACTACAGACACAGTTAGTTGGAAATCACTGTCTATTGGAAATCGTTGTCCATACTGATTGTAATATTGAAAATTTTTAGTACAAGTACTGATTTCGCATCATTCTCTGTAAGTTCTACTCAGAGGGTCATAGAGTTTCTTTTTGATATGTTCTTGCGACTAATTATAAGTGTCTATGCGCATATTTAAAGCTAAAACGTTGGTTCAGCTTCTATTCCTTTAAATCAATAACTTTCGACTTCCAACGACGCATCAGAAGCCGCTGTTAGTGATGTATATATCACAATTTATCAATTTCTGTATATTTGATCCTCTCTGTTGCATTTGGTGAAGCGCGTTAAATAATTTTGGCTTTGGTTTGGTTTTTCTAGGAAAAATTCCCACGTAATACGTCCTTGTGCATTTCAATTAAACCCAATAATAATTACCTGCACCGAAGACATTGCATACATCATCATGTTACAAGACATTCGTGACAACCGCTCATTTGTCTCCGCCAAAATTTGGCATTCTCATCTCGAAATTCGCTGAACTCACTCCGCAAAACGATGCATCTCCTTGAAATCAACTGTGGTAAATCCCATCCTACGATTACATGGGTATGCATAAACGCATGGATTTACTCATCATCAAATTAAATTCGTTGAATTCCAAGATGCACTACGTGTATTCATCCATGTCCTCCAACAGTGTAAACGATACAAATCATTGTCGCTTAACCACATATCAATTCCATGACATGGCGATTAAAGCTCATCATTTATCACTCTCACAATTATAATAGTGATGAACAAATAAAATTCGAGACAGCCAACGTTATGGAGATCTTGCAATTAAAAAAAAAATCATATGCAGTCGAAAATGTTGGGTCCATCGAATCAAGGTAGGAACCTACATCACGTTCGCTTGTAACTCTTTTACCAATTCACCACTAGAAATGATTACCTTCTTCGAGCTTACCTATTGTATTTTGGTTAATGTAAATTAATTAACGATTTCATTTTATTCTAATAAAACAAAAGCACAACGGGTCAGTTAAAAAGCCCAGTAAACCTTAAGTCAAGTTGAGAAAATTGCGTCTTCATTGTATTTCTCTTAGATTAAAATATTTAAATACCACAATGCGAGTTCATCTTCGTTAATGACCTTGATTCGTTAATGCCGATTAAAAAGAAAAAAAACAACAACAAAATGGAAACCGATAAAAATTACATAATTCCATAGCTACAAAGAAAAAAAAACAAACTTGTTAAACTATATACCCGTTCGAAGACAGCTGGTTTTTTTTTGTTGTACCCCTGCTTCGTAAAGATAGTCAGTGAGAAAATGAGAAACTGAAATTGAAACTGGAGAAGAAGACATTAAAAATGTTGACTGTTGACTTGGTTAGCCCGTGTGTTACATTTTATTTTCAAGATACTTTTTATTTTTGTTGTATCTTCTTCTAACTTTTGTTTTCATTTCGGGAGTCGAATGTTCTTTATGGTAAATTATGCGGAAACGAAACAACGTCCATTGATTTTTATGGATCTGATACTCGTACCACTGTTCGGTATGTGGATGATTTTTAGAGGTTTTTCAAACCAAAAATTTATTTGTAGATCTAGTTATGGATGGAACAACATCTGCACTTGACTACAAAGAACGTTAAAATTAAATACTCGTACACACCAGAACCTTGCATTGAGATTTTTGTTACACTTGGTTATGGTTTCACTTCTTCGGTATTGAGACCGGTATTTTGGCCTCTGCTAAAAATAAAGATGTTTCCGAATTTCTCATTTTTATTTTTCTATTTTTTTTGTTTTCTTTGGCTAAAGGTTTTTTTTATTAAACCGGTATGAATTTTTGCAGATTAAGTAGCTTTCGGGGGACTTAGCTTATGAATATGAATTCGTAAATTGTGTGACATGGTTATTTGGATTCGTTAACATTAAACTGGATCAGTTCATGTTTATGCAACAATTGGATGATTAACAAGGTAAAGGCTACTGCATCAAAGTAGACTGTTTGTCGTAGGTGGTTACTATATACTCGTATATGTTTGTAAGATAATATATAATAAAGGAATTTACTGAATGATTTGTCTTACAATTTAGACTAGTCGTCTGCCCACTTGCAATGTCTTTATTACGGACAGGGGTATTCCAAAGATAAAATATTTTGCCTTGAAATTGGCACAAACACAAGTTGCTTTCATCATCTATCATGTCCTGGTCAACTGTAATAGTTGTCTTTCGAATTGTCTTTATTTTATAATGTTTTATATCCTCAACACGTGCATAAAGAAGTGATCGTTCACAAATTCTCCCAATCTTTTGTCCAAGATCTCATAACGAATTCATGAATTAAAGTAGCTCCGAAAAGAATGTCCAATTTCAGGTTCACTGAATAACAAAGAGCCTTTTGACATTAGTAGAAAAATTGAGCATATCGTTACCTAACTCTCACGCTTGCTTCCATTAAGGCTAAGAGTTTTATGATAAAGCACATCCCGCGCAACAGTGCTGGTTTAGTTTCTGCAATGTTGTGTCTTTCAGTAGACCAGAAGATCAGCACTTCTGTGGATCAGAGTTGAGAGATCTTTCACATATTGGGAGACCTTCATTTTGAATAGATCATATGTGAATTATCATCGCCTTGAAGAATCATGATATCATCTCATACGCAAAAGGTAACCTTGCTGTTAGTATAAGTTTGGATTGCATATTAAAGCCATTGAACTTGGGGTGTAAGCACCAGGAACCCGAAATTTTGAAATTGAATAACATATATCAGAGAGAAAAGAGCTGCTTTCCCCGTCTTACGACGGAAATACACGTCGGTTAAACGTTTGAAATAACATAACCAATTTAAAGTTTCACTGAATTCAATAAGGATATACTATTTTATATAGTGAACAATGTTATCGTCGACAATAGGGATCTACTACCATTACGAAAGTTATGTACAAGAATTTTGTAACAAAAGGGTTCAACAACTCCTTGTAGCTTTCACAATGTGAGTGAACATTAAAATCGCTGCTAAAATTATACATATGTCTCATACTTTGGTAGTGGACGGAGTTAGCTCATAGGAGATGAAATAATCTCGTGGTAGACGTTTGCAGGTGTAGCTTTGCTTGTCCAAACCAAAAACTCATTTAGATAAGCCCCCTTGCAAAATTGGGAAAATACCACTTTATTTAATAATCAATTAAATAATTCGTATTATCCGGTGCTTCGAAAGAGGACGGTGGTGCATTTAACCTGCAAAACCAATGAAGATACTTCGAGTCTGATGAATTTTCGGTCGATAAGTTTCCTTTGGTGGTTGGGTGCTGTAGAAATAGGATAGGCAGCGAGAGATGTCAAGCTGGCTATATCCAGTGTTACAACTATCTTCTACCCATCAATTGTGCTTATAATACCTCCACGTGGTAACCGCCGGGTACTGGTCAATGTCCATCATGATTGAACAGGCCACGAGCAGCCGGACAACTAGCGGAGGCTCTAGACTGCTGCAAAGCAGACCTAACCGCCATCCAAGAAATGCGATGGAATGGGCCGGCAAAAAGGGTATGAAAAACTGCGACATCTACTACGGCGATTGTTATCGACGGCAAAACCAGCGCCTATTTTGATGCAGATTTGTTGTTGGAGGCAGACTTAGGCAGGAAGTCTTGAGCTTCCGGCATGTGAATGAGCGCCTCGCAGCAATCCGCATGAAGGCTAAATAGCTATGACTTTAAAATTGTCCTCGACGGGAGATATAGCATGCACGACACCATCCCCGATAACGAATTCAGGCAAATCGACTTTGCGATGAGGAGAAACATTGTAGTAGCTTGCACGCGGTTCCCACATCTCGATATTCACAAGGGGACTTAGGGAATTCCTGATCAATCAACCGTCAATCAGATTGATCACATTGCGATCTACGTAAGGCACTTCTCAATTATTATGGATGTCCGAACGTTCCGAGGAGCCAACATCGACTCGGACCATTACCGTATTGTAGCCAAGGTAAGGTGCGGATATCCCGAATTTCGACGTCAGACGGCAACAATCGCAAGTCAAATCTATTTTAAATCGAGTCTCTCGTAATCTCTTAAGAGGTCCCTTGCCGCCAGCATCAAGCATCGGAGACCAGTGAGAACACTGCCAAAAAGCCATCATAGACGCCGCTACTGTTGTTCTGGGTTTCACTCGACCACCAGAACGAAATCCCTAATTTCATGAGAAATGCCGGCAAGCATATGCATCTAAGCAAGACGGATGCGATGCAGCGCTGCAAAGAAAGATTAGAGCTGCTCACGAGCTCTATGAGCAGAAGAGGAGCGACGAACACTGGGTTCCCAGGAGGAAAAAGAAAGAGCTCATCAGCGGGCTTCTCCAGGAATGAAATTCGGTAGTCAAGCAAAAAGGACAGTGAACACCGACATCTCAGACAGAACGTCACCGTCGACAGATATAACTTTGAGGTAGATAAGTACTTTGTCTTCCTAGGCTCCGCTATAAGCTCAGACAACGACACCAGCGCTGAGACCAAACGAAGAATAACTCTTCCCAATCGCTGCTACTTTGGGCTGAGGAGGCAATTCACTAGCAAGGGGTTATATAGCGTAACTTTAATAATCCCAGTCCTGCTTTATGGCGCAGAGGTATGGACATTTTCGAGAATGGAGTGATTTTCGATTGATTTTCGGTTCCGTCGGCATTGACGGTGAGTGGAAGAGGAGATATAACCACGAACTGTATGGATCGTAAAGCGAAATCGACCTAGCCAGAAGAGTGAAGATCCAATGACTGAGATGGCTGGGTCATGTAGAGCGGATAAACACCAATATTCAGGTTCTAAAAGTCTTCGAATCCGCCATCGAGGGACAGCGCAGGAGAGGAAGATCGAGACTTAGTGGAAGGAGACCTCAGCCAACTTAGCGTGCGAAATTGGAGTCAGCTAGCAAAAGGTCGAGCTAGCTAAAAACGATTGTTGACTAAGGCCTGGGTCCATCGCGGACTGCAGCGTCACCCAAAGAAGAAGAAGATAGTTAACATGTCTGAAATGAAAACTTCCTGGTTAAGGCTGCTTAAATAGCACATCCGAGTCGAAATATCACACATTTATCTTCTCGATGGTAGTCACCGCAGTATTTATCACAGCTTACCATTCCTCCTTTGTTGAACTTCAATTTAGTATTGCTATCTTCACTTCATTTAGGTCGAATTGACGGAATTGTTGGTCTGCATCGATTTTTCAGAGTATTGGCTTTTCTTGGCGCTGTTCGGAATATTCGCAACCGTACCTTGGCTACAACAAGGTAATTGTTCGTTATGAGGCCATGTCCTGCAAACTATATCTGCAGGCAGTACTACCTTTCTTCCTAGCTATTCATTAAAATCGCCGAGAACAATTTAATTGTCATAGCTAGAACATAGCTTAGAAATCTTGTTCAAGAGCTCATGGAAGGAATCTTTGGTGTCGTCATCTTTGTCCTTTGTGAGGCCAGTTCCATTTTTGATTATGAGGGGTCGGTGAGATCGAAGCCAGTAACCCGTTCGGGGATGTGATAAAGTGCTGCTGTTTTTGTCTGCTGGTCGTCACTCGCGCTTATAAGTCTAGCAATTCGAGACCGGATGGACATCGAACAGTACCCCACGACTACCACGTGGAAGTTTTATTAGCACGATTGATGTGTAGAATACAGTTGCAACACATGATATCGCCAGGTTGACATCTCTCACTGCCTATCCTATTTCTACAGCATCCAACCGTTTGTAATGTATGCCTTTATATAGGTGTTTACATACATACAGTTTTTAATGTGGGTGATTATGCCTATTAAAAACTGGATGAAGCGATTGTTTAACAAACAAAACAGGCAATTTAAAGAAAAACTACCATAAAACGAAAGCATTGTAAAAGTACTCGTATAATGATTTGCCTAAAAATGTTAAACAAAAAAATCATGATCATCCACCAATTTCAAAAGTTAATGACAGTTTCTTTTACGCCTAAGAATGTAAACAATATCCTTCCCTAATATTGTAATGCTGCCAATAAAATCTTAGTCTACCTTTACTGAACTTTTTGATGTTTCGAGAGGTCTCTCGTTTAAAGGTGTTCTTTTCGTAAAAGCTAAGAGTGAAATTGTGTGACATAGAATGAAGATGTGGCAGATCGAACTAACAGAGTTGCAAAGTACTCGAAAATTTAGCTTCCTATTTTTTTTTTTTGAGGAGAATAACCCTCAGTAAAGGCAAAGATCTCATAAATGTTAACGGCTTTAATGTGGAAAATATAAAACTAACAAAAAACACCTATCTGAATTACTTCCTTACTAAGATTATAGTTAATGGTACGAGTATATAAGGTAAATTTATAGCTTTCGTATTTTACTCCAAGAAGATACTCATATCTTGCAAAATTCTTCACTACAAAGTCTCTCTTGTTGCATCTGTAAAATCATAAAATTCCCCAGAAGTGTGTGCAGAAATTGATACCCCACCAATCACCTTCCACTTACCAACATGTGATTTGATTTGGTGGCCTTTGATATGTGATTCGGCATTTAATTATACAAAAGTGAAATTGAAGAGCTTAGCACTTGATTAAGTCCATTACGAGGCTCGTGAAGATGCGCACTCAATCGAACTGCGAAGTGGAAGATTATTTGTAGTATTTTCGAAGCAAAGCATCTCCAGGCACGAGTCTTAGCTCACAAGTCAACACTTGTGCTTCCAAAATTGAATTAATTTAAGATGAAGGAACTTAAAAACCACTTTGTTTGAGATTTTTCTTTGTAACAATTTTTATTGCTTTTCAGTATAAAAAAAACATCACTTAAACTAATTAACAAACTGTTGAACTCCCATAAATCGACAAAAAAGGCATCAATTTGGTCGCTACAACTAGGTGCGTTTGAGGTGGACAGCTTGAAGAAGGGGAAAGTGACCTTAGGCAACTGGGGCAACTGGCAAATGAGCGCCTTCTGGTTGGAAACCATTCTCATCGGCAACATAGTTAACAGAGTAGGTAACACCATCATCACCAATATAGCTGAATGAACCACGGACAGAGATGGCTTCATCTTCAGTTCCAACGTTCTTCAATTGTCCTTGTTCGTTGGCAGACTTGCCATCACTGGTCTCAACACTGTAATAAAACAATTCATCAATTAACAAATGATCACAATGTGATTTTAGGGAGGATGTGTCTTACGCCCAGTTGTATCCTTCAACTCCAATATTGTCATTGTCATAACGGAGGATTGTAGCATCCTTGGATGAGTCAACAGCGGCAGACAATGCAACGGCGAAGAGGGCAGCGAAAACGATAACGAATTTCATCTTGAGATTGGTTAGGGTTGTTTGTAGCTTGTAGTAAGTTTAAGCGAGCTAACTTGAATGATGACAATACGATGGCATCAAATCAATTTATACTGTCGCCTTTGATAGCAAATCTAGTGGAAGCGGGAAGTTGACTTCCAAAATACAAAATTCATTATCAAAACCCGTAATTTTGCTCTACAGAAATATTAAAAAAAAAAGGAGAAAATTAAACAAATAATTCAAAGAGCGGCAAACAATTTAAATATTAAGTAGTTTATGCTATGCCAGTGGAGTTTACCTTTAAGAATCAGTAATGATATTCAGAGGCAGTCTGGTTTACTTTTTTTTTTCTTTGCAAATTTGGCCAAACAATTCAACTCTCCGGTGGTGTTGACGAAGATCATGGAGAGGCGAAATTTTCGTTGGAATTTCATAATACGGTTTCATAATGGTGATGCTGATGTTGGTGCTGGTGCTGGAACCAAGTTAAGTTGATTTTAGCCGGTGCAATGTATTTGTTTTTGGTTTTGCAAACGCCGCAACCAGTCTGCTTGGCATACTATAGTGTGGTTGCTGACTTAAAGGTCATGTCCATATTTAAATTTTGTTTTGCATAATTCTACTTGGATATAGACAGACAAATGTCTTTGGGTTGATATACTAACAAATCACCCTCGTGTTACTTGAAAGTAAGGAGTAAACAATATACCGTTGGAATTTCATTAAAAATGGATAAAATACGGATATAGAGAGACGCAAACCTATTAGCATGTGTGAGGCAAGTACCCTGTTATGACGGCTATTGCTTTGGATATTTTAACGCATCTCATTTGAACTAATATTTGATAATTTAATGAAGTGTGTCGCTAAGCGGAAACAGGAGTCTGAAGTTACTTACGAGCATAAATTACATTGGGTTGATAGTTACCAGGTGCCATTCCCCGCCGTTTGTGTTGTGTCAAACTAGTTTTGTTAACTGTACTACAGATTGTAGCTATTAATGAAAGGCATGGTAATATTGATTTGTAATGATACTGACTGTAGGCACAATGTAATCGTTATCTAACGAGTCTATCATAAGTTTATCAAATTAAGGGCATTATTTCCACCCTCGAAACAGGGAAACACAGACTAGAATCTCATTATATTATGAAGAAGAGAAATATGCGGCAAAGTATCAGTTATGAGGGAAGCAGATACATCAAAGCGCAAATCTCGGATTAAATAAAAACTAGCAAAAATGTATGAGAGTGTCGCCATATAAAAAATTCTGAAAAATGGCTTAATTCTGACTTTGGAGGATCATCATTGATATTTCTAGTCCTCTTATCATCAAGGAAAATATAAAAGTCTAACCTCTCTTATCACAGTTCACAAATTTAAGATTCATTTGCTACCTATACACATTTTCCGCATGTAGAATGATTACCTCTTTCTTCAAGCTTCAGTCTTCAGTCTTTTTACGCTGCATGACAGACTCCTACAGTCCGTCTAATTAATGCAATCTCAGACGTCTATCACTTAATTCCAGAAAGGAGACAACCTGAAATTTTATTCTATTTTTATTCTACCTCACTGACGACTCTAAAACAGCCGACGGCATTCACGGCAAGACTGAAAATTCTCTGTCTGATACTTCCAGGTACTTTCGGGTGAAATGCCAAAAAAAAAAGTTGCAATTCCTAAACCTCTTTTCAAGATTTTAAGTCATGTTTGCTACCTAATTCCTTTGATTTCTTTAGTGGCTTTAGCAACATCAGGAATTCGTCGATAGCATTTCGATGGCTCTTAGGCTGTGTCCTTATCTTTCTTGTCAAAACTCGTCTATAGATGCTTAACAAACACAAACACTTGAGTGTTTTTTAAGGTTCCCTTCCTGTTCAATTGTTCTGCTTTTCTAGATTTATGCATAAAGTTATTATCCACCATTCAACTGCACTGCTTGGTCCTAAAACAAAATCGTATTCTCCTACAGTATACTTGCACTTTTGCCACACGAACGTTTACCTAATATTAGCTCATGATTAATACATCTAAATACAAGTATCTAAACTTTTTTCTTAATTTTTCAATTAATTTATTTTTACGCTGAGCTAATCTCTTCTTTTATTTCATAAATTTTGTTTGCAAAACTGCTTTTAGAAATCCTGTTCTTGTCTAGATGCAATAACTTGTCTTCCGAAGTTGCGATTGTCTTCAAAATCCTTCAATGATGTGCGTTACTCCAGCTTAAGTCCAAAAGTCATTTTAGCCATTAAAACTAGAAAACATCGTTATCTTGTTTAAGCTTCAAAGGTTACAAATGCATTATAAATCGTTTTTTCTTTAATGCTTTGCAACATATTTTAAATTCGGATTAAAACGCGGCGATAACAAGTATAATATCCTCGTATGTATAACTGAATAAATATCTAGTGACGTAAGTCAATCTGGTCGAACCACCAGTGCCAGTAGATCTTGAAACACATAGCTGAAGTTCCATTTGATAAGAAAATCTTGTCTTTTCTTATACGAGTATTAGATCTGAAAACAAACTATCATCAAAACCATGCAGAGATATTACTGGTCAATTACGTGAGAGTATTTTAAGACACTAAAAATCGAATGAATGAAATATCATTCATACGAGTACAATAAAAGTCATTGTTGCGATCCTGAAGGTCATTAATCTTCTCAATTAAGCTTAAGATAACTATCTAAACAGTTGTATGTAGAGCACGTGTTACGAGTATTTTCAATAGCTACTATCTGGAGCTAAAAAAAATTTCTTTTTAAAACAAGTTAAAAACAGGTAAAATTAAACTTAAATGGAAAAAAAGCAAGAGGCTAAAGAAATAAATGATACACAACGTCATCGCTTTTTTTTGCAACTAATTTCAAATGCGGGTTATAATATTGTATGGTATGTTAGAATTGGAGGTATGATTCAAATAACTATTCCTTTATACTTCCCCAAGATAAGTCTCCATACATATCATGTCGTAAGTTAGAGACTTGAGTTCTGTTACATTGTAACTGGAAGTCAAAAATAAAACACTGCTCTTTGAATGGCATTAACAATATTTTATTACTACAACTATTTAATGCAAATCGATGAAGGGAGGTTATCTTTAGAGGAACTGTTGATAAGAAATGTCAGCACGAAACTTCCACCCATAATGGATTCGTTCTATTGTACTTTATTGCGGGCGCGAAACATTATCGTGGTTTGTACACCTTTCTCTATATTAACAGCGAAATACAGAGGTTTTCTCATCAATCAAACAGGTCAAGAAATTCCATCACATTACGATCGACTTAAGGTCTAGTATGATGGATATTGGGAGGTTGTGTCCGACCAATCTAATATGAGATATACTATCGGGTTTTACAATAGGGACTTGACAACTTTGAATTTAATTTGTGAACGCACTCTTTCCCTAATCATCAAACTGTCACTGTCAATTTATTCAGTAAACTCAACATTTTCATCATGGTAAAATACACGAACGGGCAACGTCTGCAGTCGGTGACTGCAACTTTAAGAGCATTAATTCCAATTTTCGGTCGTAATTCTCGCCCTCGTAGACAGACAATAATAAGTTTAGTGCAAAAATTTGAGTCCACATATTCGTTGTGTGATGTTGCCGTTCAGGCGTCCGTAGCAAACGATCCAAACCAGTCAATTCCACGGCGTTCTCAAGAATTGGGCATAGCTCAGACCACATTATGGCGTATTTTGCATAAGGATCTTAGTTGACACCCATATAAGATCAAGCTGACTCAGGAATTGAAGACGATGGACCATTTGAAGTGACGTACGTCCTCCGATTGGGTTCTGGAGAAGATGCGTCAAGATGGTTAATTTCATTGCAAAATCATCTTCAGTGACGAAGCTCATTTTTGGCTCAATGGGTTCGTCAATAAGCAAATATGTGTTATTGGTCGGTTGAAAATCCACATGTGCTTCATGAATCATCACTTCATCCACATAAAATAACTGTTTGGTGCGGTTTGCATGCCGGCGGCGTTATTGGGCCGTATTTTTTTAGCGACGGTAACGATTGTCACCTTACTGTGAATGGTCAGCGATATCGCGCCATGATCACCGATTATTTTTGGCCCGAATTGGAAGATATGGACTTGGACGACATGTGCGTTCAACAGGATAATGCCACAAGCCACACAGCACACATTACAATCGATTTATTGAAGAGTGAGTATGGTGAGCGTGTTATCTCAAGAAATGGGCCAGTCGATTGGCCGCCTCGTTCGTGCGATTTAACGCCGCTTGACTATTTTCTGTGGGGCTGTGTTAAGTCATTGACTTATGCCAACAAGCCGACGACGTTTGAAGAGCTCAGAGCCAACATTGAACGCGAAATAGCGGCCGTTTCGGCCGAAATGTGTGGCCGAGTCGTTGAAAATTGGGTCCAACGAATCAACCGCTGTAAAGGTGCCCGCGGTGGCAATATGAACGAAGTCGTGTTCCATTCATAAATGTTTTCATTGTATTTCAAGCTGATAATAAAGTTTTTGAAATATCTCAAATGGTTTACGTTTTATTTAAATGTAAGTAATTTCTTAAATCTTGTTGGGACAATTTCATTTTTTCATTTTTAATTTCGATGGGAAGTAAATATAACAATTTCAGCCCACGATAACGAAGAGTATTTTGGGTTATTGAGTCTTTATAGATTTGAAGTCTTTAATCATAGTTAGATCTTAAACTATTCGGTTTGGTTTCACCAATGTAAGTTTATCTAGAAGTTAAGTATACAGATAAAAGGTTATAGTATATCTCACTTTAAACACAGGTGTTGTTCGATCGATGCCGTCATCACCAACATTTTTTCGAATCGTCACCACCCTTTCGGCAGGCAATGGCAAACTCCCGAAAGTAAAAATTGCTTATGAAAAAGCTTCGGCGATAAACCGTAGGCCCCGCTTAGATGTGACAAAAAATGACAACATGAGCAACACAAATGAGTGTCAAAAAGCTAGGCTATCGCCCACACCGGGCTGCCAGCGTCACAGTATTTTATTAATATGTCGAACAAAAGTGCGGTTTGATGATCGTATTATAAATATTGACGGCACCTTATGCAGTTATATTTTCGCGTATTCTTTTAAGGAAGCAAATTTTTCTGGCACTTTTTTTTACATACGTCGTGTGACTATTAAAACTGAGATTATTATCCAACATAACTCCTAAATATTTAATTTAATTTATTTGTTCAATGGCTTACATTCAATTGTTAAATGAACACTGTCATTTCTATTACCGACCACGTAGAAAATAAAATGTTATATAGTAATATATTTATTACGCATTTTCGATAAAAGTGGCCTCAAAGTCAAAATTTAGCATGGACGAATAAGGGGACACCGTGTGTACTAAAAATAATAAGGGGCCAGGTTTTGCTTTTTGTGGTACAACAATATATGTATTTGTTGCACTCACACATATCTTTTGAGCTTATCCAATTAGTACGATTTGAACTAGTTAAGATATGGCCAAGAGCCTATTCGATCAAGTCTTCGTTAGTCCCAAGTAGTAGAACTTTCAATTAGTCATCAGACATTTCACTCCTGAAATTCAAGGTTTCCGTGAAGCGATAAATCGCTTGTCAAGGATACACACCCTGGCCGGAAACTTGCATAAATGATAAAGAGAAGATAATATTGTAGGTAGATTGCAAGATTGTTTTGTGAAGACAGAGCAATAAACATGGCTTCATCTTAATAAATCACAAAATTTTCAAACCAATTCAGCCTGTTGTCTCAATCAACAAGTGTCACCAGCTAACTCGATCTTTTGCTAGCTGCCACCAGTTTCGCACGATGGCTGACGTCCCCTTCCACTTGCGTACGCCACCTGGGTCTCGGTATTCCTCTACTGCTCTGTCCCTCGAGGGCGAATTCGATGACTTTTACAATAGATCGGAGCATTGGTGTTCATCCGCTCTACATGACCCAGCTATCCCAGTCGTTGGATTTTCACTCGCTGTACAGTCCATACAGTTCGTCGTTATATTTCCTCCTCCAGTCACCGTCAATGCAGATGGGACCGAAAATCACTAGAAAAATTTTCCTCTCGAAGCAGCCGAGAGCACGCTCATCCATTTTTGATAATGTCCATGCCTCTGCGCCTTAGAGCAAGACTGGGATTATTAAGGTCTTATATAGCGTAACTTTTGTTGTTCGAGAGAGGGCTTTGCTAGTCAATTTCTTTCTAAGCCCAAAGAAACGGCGGTTGGCAAGAGTTATTCTTCGTCTGATCTCAGCGCTGGTGTCGTTGTCTGTATTTATGGCAGAGCCTAGGTAGACAAAGTCCTTAACTACCTCATAGTTATACCTGTCGACGGTGACGTTTTGTACGAGACGTCGGTGTTGGTTGTCCGTTTTGCTTGACAGCATATACTGAGTCTTGCCCTCATTGATCGCTAAACCCATTTTCGCCGCTTCCGTCTTAATACTTGCAAAAGCGCTACTGACATCACTCTGCTTTCTACCGATTATGTCAATATCGTCGGCGTATGCGATTAATTGGACGGACATTGGAAAGATTGTGCCTTTTGTGTTTGCGCGTGAGTTTTGCATTATTCTTTCAAGTATGATGTTAAAGAAATCGCATGATTGCGCATCGCTCGCCTCTATAGATACTACTCGTATCATACGCGGCCTTAGTTGTAGTTGGGGCAGTTCAGATATTGCTACCTTTACTTCATCCAGGTCGGGCGGACGAAATTGTTGGTCATCATTGTCCAAGTTGAAAGTTTGATTCAGACAGCGGTATTGAGTCCGTCATCGCCGTTATATGGTCTACAGAAATGATCTTTCCAAATCCTCAGCATCGACTACGATTTTACTACGATGTTCCCTTGTTCGTCTCGTTGCATGTTTGTTTTACCTTTTGGTAAAACAAATCACATTCCCGGAGTAGCATCTCTCAATTTCCTCTACCGCGCGATTCTCATGCTCTTTCTTTTTCCTCCTGAGTAGTCGGTGTTCGTCTCTTCTGTTCTGCTCATAGAGCTCGTGAGCAGCTCTAGTCCTCCTTTGCAGCGCCGCTTTGTATGCTTCTTGCTTAGCTGCATGTGCTTGCTGGCATTCGTCATCAAACCAGTGGGTTTCGTTGTGGTGGTCGAGTGAAACCCAGTACATAAGTAGCGGCATCTCTGATGGCTTTTTTGTAGTGTTGCTTGATGCTGGCGGCAAGGACCTCTACAGAAATTAAGAGAGACTCGATCGGAATAGGATTTGGCTATCCATTGCGATTGTAGCTGTCTGACGTCGAAATTCCTCACAGTATTAGCTTGTCTTGGCATTACTCGGGATATCCGCAAGCGTACTTTGGTTACAATAAGGTAATGGTCCGAGTCGATGTTGGCTTCTCGGAACGTTCGGACATCCAAAATAATGGAGATGTGGTCAATCTCTTTGACGGTTGATTGATAAGGAGTTCCCTAAGTCCCCTCCTGAATATCGAGATGTGGGAACCTTGTACTAGCTACGTTTGCATGGGTTGCCAACAGTAGATCCGTCCATATACGAGGATTGTTGTTGCTTCGTAGCTTTTTAAATTTTTTCCATGGCCGGGCATTTACCCCAGCGACACAACCCCCAACCTGGACCCGCTGGGACGAGGGTCGGTTGGACCGAAAGCCAGTAACCCGTTGTGGGATGTGAGTGCTGTCGTCGGTATATTAAGGGTTCTTCGTACACCATCCCCGTTCCAAAACCCTGACTACCTCTCGGAAATCCTTACCCCCTGAGCTGAAAATATATCGCAGTAGCCCGGATATGGACTCATTTGTTTCGGGATTGTTTCCACCGTTGATTGCATCTTGGGAATTCATCCGCTGTCTCGTTTATAGTGCTGCAATTTTTGTCTGCTGGTCAGCACTCGCATTTATAAGTTTAGCAGGTCTAGTACGGATGGACATTGACCAGTACCCGGCGGTTACCACGTGGAGGTATTATAAGCACAATTGATGTGTAAAACATAGTTGCCTCACTGAATATCGCCAGATTGACATCTACCGTATTTCTACAGCACCACCATCCAACCGGTCTCCATTTTATTTAGGCACGACCTTCAGTTCAAGAAGGGACTCATGAATTAAAGATCACAGATACAAGTTCGATACAAGACTTGGAATGTACGCTGTTTCATTAAGGATTGCACAATTTCAGCAAAGCCCTTTATAGCAGAAATGGATTTCTGTTAACAAAAATAAAATCTAAATAGCATTTACAAAGGCATTTTGATTTAAGATTAAAATGTGGCAGATTATTTTGCCGAACCCTGTATGTATGTCCATGGATATAACTGCTTATGCGCTTCTGTTACACTTTCCGTGTTCAAAAAAGTTCATAATTTATATTTTTTTTTATAGAGGACCTTTTTTTTAACGCCATTTTACAGAGTGTTTCATCTTGTTGGTTTTAAGAGATCCATCATTTTAAAATTTCTCGTAGTCTTGAAGCTTAATTGTCACCAGTCTCGTTTGTATTTATAGTGTAGAATACACTGAACTATATAAAAAACTAGGTTTTCCAAAATTTCTTAATATTTCTTTCATTTTTTTATCGTTACAGTCTACAAACATTCAAAACCAACGTGGGTATTTTTTGATATATGATTTATCTTCCACCCTCCCTGTGTGAAAAGACATTGAAAAATATTACCAAACTTACAAGCATACCTCAGCTTCAGTATAGTTGTGATTCGAATCATGTTTGGCCACTCGGAAGTATCGGACATTCAGACTACTTCAAGCGAAGATCGGAATGTTTTGATCTGATCCTTTACGCTTGTGTATGACATTGTGGTGTCATGCATGGTAACATAAAGTTACGCCACCGAAACGTTGATTAGACAAAGTCCATTTAGGGTTGTGCTTATGACAATGCTAACCAACTGTTCTACCAAAGCTGCTCTTCCATAATATTATGTCGTCTAAATCACCATTCAAGGGCCCTTTTGTGACACTTTTAACTAGCAGATTGATTTTTTTTTTTTTAATTCAATAGTCAACAGAGGAATGGTTGGGTAACCCTAACCTGCTGTAAATAAACTATGTCAGTACTTAAATTTATTTAAATCCCACGTCATTCCGTGTTGGTATGTAAGGGACAGTTGAATTGTTAGTCAAGTCTCAATTTTGAATGTGAAAACAGCAAAGTACAAAGTCTATTGTTCTTAGTGACAGCAGTTTTAGAATCGTATCAAAAGTACTAGGAAAAGATCCAACCAATTATTTTCGTTCATAGTTCACAAATCATAAGTCAAATTTGAGTTATTCTTTTTTTTAACAAAGTTCGAGCTTTTATTACAACGTCATTACAACTACTTAACAGTCTGTTGAGCAACCAACTAACCAAACAAGTTAATCCATTAATTCAACATTTTGCTTTTTTGAGAGGATAACCAGGATTCTTAAGGGGCAATTGGGGCAACTGGCAAATGAGCACCTTCTGGTTGGAAACCATTCTCATCGGCAACATAGTTAACAGTGTAGGTAACACCATCATCACCAATATAGCTGAATTGTCCCTTGACAGAGATGGCTTCATCTTCAGTTCCAACGTTCTTCAATGTGCCTTCTTCGTTGGCAGATTTGCCATCACTTGTTTCAAAGCTGCAAAAAAATCGAAAATAATTAGCCACAGTTTCGAAAAGAATGATGGATTTACTTACACCCATTTGTAGTCTCCAAGTCCAATATTGTCGTTGTCATAACGAAGAACTTCAGCAGTTTGAGATGGATCAGCTGGAGCGGCGAAAGCAACAGCGAAAAGGGCAGCGAAGACAATAACGAATTTCATCTTGAGATTGGTTTTTGTTGGTGGTTTGTAGTTAACGTTGGGATAACTGATTACTGAATGATTTTAATTCGAGCGCAGTACCTAATTTATACAAAACGGTTGAGAGCAGAATTAGTCAAACTACCGCTAATGTGAAACAAATAAAACCCGAAACCATAACTTGATGCCACAAAATTTATGCACATTGCGGATTGTTGAATAACTAGCATCCATCCACCCATCCATATTAACAACATTAGTAGAATCAGTAAAACAGGGTTTCTGGTCAGTCGATGATAAGCGAAAAGCTAAGCAACCTGGAGATGCTGAGCTCGCATAAAGGTCATATTAAACCAGAACATTTAACTGTTTAAAAAGAGAATTATCAAAATAATTTTTTAAAAATTAAACTCGTTTGGCTTTGAGTTGTCATAAAAATGCAATTTAATCCTAACATTTAGCTCTTATTTCTGTTTTTTTTTTATTTTAAATTAAATGTTGCGAACAACTTTGACTGGGTAATTTGGTTGTGACATAACTACACTTAACTGTTAATGTCAATTTCGATGTCCTGGGTCACTAGACTTAGTATAATATTTATACGGTATTATTTATTCATTTATTTGGGGTTTAATTCCAATCGATTTCAAATTAAATAACATGGAATAATAAGATACATTAGTACTCAAAGGTGATGTAAAATACAATAATTAGATTTCAGGACATAAAAATATTTAATTATGACAAAATACGAGTAAGTTTCAAACTTTAATCTATTTCAGTGCAAATATAGTTGAAAATTCTTATTGATTTCGTCATAATTATACAAATTTCTAGAATTCAATAAAAAAAATTCGTGTTCGAAGCATCCTTTCTTGTGCATACAATACCAAATCTTGAAGTATATCAGGACTTGTTACATGATATGAAAAGGCATTATGAATAATCAGCATACAGCTAACACTCAGTCTTTATTATGGGTATCCTGTTCAATTAGAGCACATCTAGTTGGCTAAGAGGGCTAAGAGAAATTTCATCAGTCTGGTGTACAATAGAACATATCTTATTTTGTGAGAGTCATTCTAAGTCAGTCTTGCTAATTGATTGTATAAAATTAGGGGCATAATCAAATGTTGAAGTATCATATACTCGTTTTCCAGGAAGAAGATGTTTTTGGCTGAAAAGTTGAGGAGGAACAATATGCAGAGTTGTTTAAAAAATGCTAATACGAGTATGTGTGTCGGTAATTTAGAAGATGACGGTTGGGTGCAGTAGAAATGCCAACCTGGCGATAGCCAGTGTTGCAACTATTTTCTACACATCAATTGTGCTTCTAATACCTCCAGGTGGTAACCGTCGGTTACTGGTCAATGCCCATCCGGACTGGACTTGCTAAACTTATAAGGGTGAGTGCCGAGAAGCAGACAAAAATAGCAGCACGGTGGAAAAAAGTCCCGGAACAACTAAGACCTTACGTCGACATATTTGGAGCTACGGCCGGTAAGGATTTCTGAGACTAAGTCAGAACCTTGGAAAAGAGATGGTGGCGGAAGAGCCCTCAAAAAACCAACGGCAGCACTCACTCACATCCCCGAACGGGTTACTGGCCTCGGTCTTCGCTTCGACCCTTCGCCCAAGGGGGTATTAAAAAATGGACCTGGCCCTCGAGGTTGGGGGTTGTGCTTCCGGGGTAACTGCCCGGCCTAAAAAAAGAGTACGATAGTTCCGAAACATAAACTAGCCTCAGATACGGATAGACGAACTATCCAAACCCATATAAAATTAATTAAGGAAACGAATTTCGGATATGCACGTGGAATGTTAGGTTCCTTCATAACTAGGAGCCCCTAGACTGATACAAAGCATAAATTACCGCCATCCAAGAAATGCGGCATGTGAACGAGCACCTCATGGCAATCCGCATCAAGGATAAATTTGCCAACATTATCTGATATGCGCTCACCCCCCCACAGAGGTGAAAGATGACGAAACCAAGGATACCTTCTATGTGCTACGGCGGAGAGACAAACACCTGTTTCTCAAAAAGAAAAAAAAGAAAGACCATGAGCAGCGGGCGGTCGAGGAAATTAACGATAACGAGATTGATAGCGTTGATAACGCACCAAATATCGCTGTCAGGTTCAATTCAACATCAACCACTAAACCTGGTCGATGTAGGCCAACAATTCCGTCCACCCGACCTGGAAGAAGTGAAGATAGCAATATCTAAGCTGAAGTCTAACAAAACTACTCGCGCGGACGACCTGACTGCCGAGCTCTTCAAAGCGGCAGGCGATGAGTTGGTGGAGCATACAGGCTCAATTCAACATCAACCACTAAACCTGGTCGATGTAGGCCAACAATTCCGTCCACCCGACCTGGAAGAAGTGAAGATAGCAATATCTAAGCTGAAGTCTAACAAAACTACTCGCGCGGACGACCTGACTGCCGAGCTCTTCAAAGCGGCAGGCGATGAGTTGGTGGAGCATACACCAACTTATCTCTTAAATATGGTTGGACGAAAGTATATTCAACATTAGCCGCGTTTTATTGGCAGGTCAGTAGCCAGCTCAGTTGTTTAACATGAAAAGTATTGTTCTCTCTTTTATTTTTTAGTTCGTGTAAAAACAAACACATAATTAACGAACGCATCCTTCATAAAACAAATTCATTTCTTATAGCATACTTTGCGCCATCTGAATTTCAATTTTTAAAACTTTATCGGCAGCAATGAATGTTCGCTTATTTATCGCCAGCATTCGACTTGTTGTTGTTTGTAATGTTAAATTTTACTGTGCTGATTACTGACCTGCCAATAAAATGCACCTATTGACGTCTCGGAAAAAACGTCACATTTGACAGATATAACTTTGAGGTAGTTAAGGACTTTGGTCCGTTTAGGCTCCGCTCTAAATTTAAACAACGACACCAGCGCTGAGATCAAAGAAAGAATTACTCTTGCCGATCGCTGCTTCTTTGGGCTAAGAACGCAATTAACTAGCAATGTCTTATATAATGTAACTATAATAATCCCACTCCTGCTCTATGGCGCAGAGGCATGGACATTATCAAAAATAGATGAGGGTGCCCTTGGCTGCTTCGAGAGGAAAATTCTTCGAGTGATTTTCGGTCCCGTCTGCATTGACGGTGAGTAGAGGGAGAGATATAACGACGAACTGTATGGACTGTAAAGCGACGTCGACCTAGCCAGAAGAGTAAAGATCCAATCACTAAGATGGCTGGGTCATGTAAAGCGGATGAACACCAATGCTCCGGTCCGAAAAGTCTTTGAATCCCTCCTCCCGAGGGATAGCGCAGTAGAGAAAGACCGAGACTTAGGTGGCGTACCCAAGTGGGCAGCTAGCAAATATCGAGCTAGCTCCGGACTATATCGCCACCTAAAGTAAGTAAGTAAGGCCGTGTTTAGGTCACAGAAATACATATGTGTACCAAATTTTAACACGAGTGATCCTATAAGAGTTCCATTTTTAGACGTGCGGAACCCTAAATATAGTAGAGAATGAGTGTAGTTGGTTTTTTACTAATATCCTCAAACGATAGATATAACCATATATAAAACGTTGGATTCATACCCCGTGCATAGGCTTACATAGTCCTGATGGCACTAAACTACAAGTATATTGTAAAAAGCGATTATGGGGACAAAGTATCCGAGCTTGTAGTGACAATCAAGCTGCTCTTAAGGCGTTGCTTTTATATATCTTTTCTCGTATCAGCAGGCATTCGGCCCTTATGGCATTGGTTCTAATAATGTAGTCATGTTTTCATTAGAGGGCAATAATTCAGTAAAATAAACATTATTCGAATACTCTGTTGTTATAGTAATTAAAGCTCAATTAAAGTAGTTGTAGTCGTTAGGTTATGCATATGTACGTACAGCCTCGCATGCCTTAGATATTATGGACTGAATGATATTACTTTACCATGAAGTATCTCGTCATCCTAATATATTCATAAGAAAGCATTTCATGAGAAAAATTAATTCAAATTAATAATCGAATTCGGTAAACAAAACAACAAGTCTTTAAGATTTATGCTAATTCGATAAATTGGAAGAGATACTATATACAGCCCGACAAAAGATACCAACTCTATGATATCAAAACTACCATCTCAACCTTGGTCTATCTTTAACGACCTCAGGTTGTTTTTCCGCTAAATGGTTTGTTTTGCGTATACCCACGCTTTGAATACCTTTTTCAGAGCAAAGATAGTTATGCTCTTGAACTAGCTGACGGCCGCCGTACGAATAGATTATGCAGAATTTATTCTTTTTTTTTGCAGTTGACGACAGTGCCGATGTCACGTTCTACGTAAGTCTACCAGATGAAAACTTTATCTAGTATCTAATAACATTTTTACTCGAGTTTTTTTTATTAAATTGAAAGAAGAACATCCTTCGAGGTTTTAAGAAACAAGTTTGGCAGGAAATTAGAATTTTTAGGAAAGTGTTTTATTCAATTCATCAATTAAGTTAAGGTTTTGAGAGAAAGAGATTTGTTGCACAATTTTGGGCGATTTTTTGATAGATTTTTTGAACTGAGTGTACATAGCCGATTTTCGAAAATAAGATCGAAGAGCACGATAACACATGTGAAAAGGGATTTTGGCTAACTGGCTTACCTACTGGGACAGAATTTCGCAACAGGTAGCACAGAATTTCTTCATCACAATATTCTCAACTGACTAAATGGGTTTCAGTCTACTTTCTGCACGGAACCGCTGGTTCTATGAAGATAGTAGGCTAGTTAATGTAATAAGTAAAATGACCTTTCTACAAAAAAGTGCTGCACAGAAGAAAAAAAGACTTCTCTAAATAAAATGAAAGAATAGAAAAAAAAAGGGAAAGCTATCTAGTGCTTATAGAAAGATAGTTTTCCAGGAATAGTTCGGAAAGTTCCTTAGCTGAAAAGGGTTTGATAGTTCAACAAGATTTGAGTCTAGTTTTATTTACAGAGACTTGAAGAGATGTTTAATGAAACTCAGTCCTGTCCTGAAATTGTGAAAATATACATACATATATACATTAAGACTGTAGACAGAATCAAATATCGAATGATACTCGTAAAAGCCAAGATTTTCGACCAACTGACCAATATGAAGTAAAGATGGACTACCTGTCAAGATCTTAAAACAGTGGAAGATGACTTGGTAAAAAATACACGCCAATTCATTTCCAAGCTTTGGTTGGAAGAAAGAATGATTGATTCGTGAAATCTGTGGATTAGTACAATCCACAATTCGGAAAACTCTCTGAACTACATAAACCGTAAGGGTAAAAATTTGCCTAACAAATTTTCCTTGCGCTTTCAAGTCATAGAAAATGTTACTTGACGAAAGTACTCTTAACTTAAGAGTGAATAATAGAGGCATAATCTACTTGTATTCGCTGATAATATTTATGCCATGGGTGGAGCATAGCTGTCTGTTGTTGTTGCTTTCACTAACATTGAAATAGAAATGCCAACAATGAGTTCAGAGCCGAAGCGAAAATTTTGTTAACTAAGGAAGCCCTGTCTTGACTAACGGAAAAACATGCATCCTTAAATATATCCGCATCTTTTCGAATAATCAAACCATTATCAGTCCCCTGAATTTATTCTCGCTAAACTTAAAAGCCTTTATATAATCCGATCATATCTCATGGAAATGGTAAGACAGTTTAAGATTCACCTATATACGAGTATGTTGGCTGCGGGGACACAGAGACATTTCAGGGAACTGTTAGATCGAAGAACTTTCCAAAATTATAATAACTACTATGATCTCACCTGAAAAAGGTATCATCGGTAAACCAAATGCTACGTGCAAACAAATTCTAAGGCTTAGGAAGGACTATTGAATGAACATGTCTAAAAACCAAACAAATCGGGCCAAAGCTGGATCTGAATCGCTCTAAAAATTTGATCTTGCTAAAGCGAAAACATCTCTGCATTATCGTTGGACACTGTGTCATAGACGAAGAGGCTCTCTAAAGAAAAAAGTGTGAACTTACCTTCTTTTTTTTTATCACTTCCTTAATTCCCTAATTAAGTGTGTTAAGCAGAATGGTAAATTTAATTGGAGGACTTCCTTAAGATTGAGCTAAGGAACCCCTTGAACCCGGATGTCTATTTTTATATGTTTCCAAAATAACTCTACCTTCTTATAGGTTCAATTGACTAGCAGCATTAGGTTAGGTTGTCAGTAAATATGCTGCTTAAGATATTAAAACTGCTCACAATTACTTACTTTAGGTGGCGCTACAGTCTGGAGTGGACTTGGGCCTCAGTAAACAAGCGTTACCAGCTAGCTCGATATTTGCTAGCTGCCACCAGTCTCGCACGATAGCTGATGTCCCCTTCCACTTGGATACGCATCCTAAGTCTCGATATTTCTCTACTGCGCTGTCCCTCGGGGGGAGGTATTCGAAGACTTTTCGGACCGGAGCATTGGTGCTCATCCGCTTTGCATGACCCAGCCACCTTAGTCATTGGACCTTCACTCTTCTGGCTAGGTCGATGTCGGTGTACAATCCATACAGGTCGTCGTTGTATCTCCTGCTCCACTTCTCAATACTTGCAAAAGCGCCACTGACATCACGCTGCTTTCTTCGGATTATGTGAAAATCATGGCGGGAAAATTCGGGAATCTTTTGCGACCGAAAATTTCCACTTAAATTAAAGGGAAAACTCTACCCCACGGTTGTTAGACCAGCTCTTATATACGGTTCACAGTGCTGGACAATGTACGAAGCGCTTAAAAACAAAATGACGGCAGCGGAAATGAAAATGTTAAGGATGTCTAGTGGAGTCACTAAACGCGATTGCATTAGATCTACGCGTATAAGAGGAAGTCTACATATAAAGAACTCGGTAACCGAACAGCTTGAGGCGAATAGAATAAGTTGGTATTGCCACGTTCAAAGAAGATCTGCGGAAAATCCGGTTAAAAAGGCACTATCAACTATGGTCACTCTAACTGTAAGAAAACGAGGTCGGAAAAAGAATTCCTGGATTTCTCAGATGGCAAATGCGCAACAACGCCTGGGGCTTACCACTGAAGCGATCCAGGACCAGGCATTATATAGATGCGTTCTCCGGTCTGCGACATTAGCCAACCCCATAAGCGGAGCAGCAGCGATGCAGTAAAAATGGGAAACTCGTTACGCATAAGTTCGTATAACGAGGAAAGGGTTAATAAAAGGATAAGAAGATGTGAAAATCATCTGCGTATGCGAGTAATTGGACGGACTTTTGAAAGATTGTGCCTCTTGTGTTTGCGCGTGAGTTTTGTAATTCGGCAGATAAGATCTTGTGCACGATGTCAATAAGATTGATGCCTCTGTAGTTGGCGCAGTTGAAAGGGTCTCCTTTCTTGAGGATCGACAAACAATGCTTAGGTTCCATCATCGGGCATACTTTCGTCTGACCATATTTTAGAGATGAGTTTGTATATGCTCCTTACCAAGAACATCGTCCAGATTGATAGTTTGATTCTGTCTGACAGCGGTATTTGTTTCGCCATCGCCGTTATACAGTCTACTACGATGTTCCCTTGTTCATCTCTACAGGCTTTGGTTCGAAGATTGTGTCCGTGGCATGTTTTTTTACCTTTTGGTTAGACTTCCAAATCTCATTCTCAGAGTAGCATCTCTCAATTTCCTCGACCGCGCGCTTTTCATGCTCTTTCTTTTTTTCTCCTGAGAAGTCGGTGTTCGTTTCTTCTGTTCTGCTCATAGAGCTTGTGAGCAGCTCTAGTCCTCCTATGCAGCGCCGCTTTGTATGAATCTTGCTAACCTGCATCTGCTTGTCGGCGTTCGTCATCAAACCAGGGGTTTCGTTGTGGTGGTCAAGAGAAATCCAGTACATCAGAAGCGGCATCTCTGATGGCGTTTTGGCAGTGTTGCCACTGGTCTTCGATGCTTGATACTGGCGGCAAGGACCTCTAAAGTTATTAAGAGAGACTCGATCGGAATAGCATTTGGTTATCCCTTGCGATTGTAGCTGTCCGACATTGAAATTTCTCACGTTATTTTGGCGTTGATCGGGATATTCATAACTGTACCTTGGCTTGTACAAAGAGTTATTTTAAGAATGTTTAAATTCTTTACATAAAACTTAAAATTTTAAACGAAGTATACGCTTAATTTATGTAGGAAGCACTAATGTCAATATAAACTTGGTAATGCATAAACCTTTTATGAAAGAGTCTAAGCTTTCTAGGATAAATAACTCTTCAATAAAAACTCTCACGGCCATATTATTCACTTCGGATGTAAATCAGGTTTAAGTTAAACTTACACTCGACCATTTAGCCCACATTTTTTAAACCTGACAATTTAAACCTATATCCATAATATTCACTCAAAAACATGCATTTAACCCGCTGGATTAAAGATGCATTTAACCCGGATTTAAAACGGCCTAAACCGATTTTTAGTCCGATTTGAACCTATTTTAAACCTACGTTATGTTAAAATCATATAAAATGACATACGAGTACTATATGCTTTTTTTTGTTGTTTGTCACATTTTAATTGGAAATTAATTTGATTTGTTGTGTGCCAATAAGTTTTGTGTAATTTTTATTGAAATAAATTGAGATGGAACGAAAAATCAAACGTGTCGGTTAGTTAGACAATAAGGATAACTACAGCCTGGGCTAAGGCCAGCAAAAAGAGGAAAGCGGTTTTCACAAATAGAAACAGACCTTCTGTTGTCCATTGTGAGATCCTCAAATGTTAACAGTTTGGAGACAAATCGAGTGACAACCAAAGGACGCTCGATGGAATGGGAGCTAATAACAATGTCGTCCAATGCCTCTCCCGGTGTTGTGGTTACTATTTTATTCTTTCGCTGTTCATAACTTTCGTCTCTAATATAGTTTCTTTTAAACAGCAAATAACAGAAAAAAAGCTTAGGGACCGGACGAGCAACATCCGCAAGGACCTCTACAATTTATCAAAATTCCAGTCGCTCTTGTTCTGTCCGTGGCATGCGGATGATTGCGAGGAGGTGTCGCAAAATGGTATCGCATACCCTTTGAAAAATATTAGCAACAGTAGGTTGCGCAGTGCCTATGTAATCCGCTGCAGTTTGCTCCGTATTGCCGCATGCAAACAAACGCAACACAGCCAATAGCTTATAGGTATGTTCGGCTGAAAGCTCCCGTGACCTAAAATGAACACAAAATAAATATACCGATAACGATATTTATGTAGTGAATACAACCGACGTTCATCACCATCCAATTCCTGTCGAATCATCGAATGTAGCCACCAAAATGCCTCTTTTTTCGGTACATTCGACGACGAGGACAACGTTGACTAACCATCTTCTGTTCCATAAGCTCTTCGGTTAATTCGTCTTCTGACGCCGAAGCCATCAACATTTCGTCAATATCACGAATAAAGTCCATATTTTTTTATGGTCTTGTCACTTTTTATATTTTAATTCAAATTTTTATTTCCTGCCTCCTGCGAGCGAAGAAATGTCACAAATGTGACTGGCCTCCGGAGTGCAGTTTAAATTCAATCAGATTAAACGCCGTCAAGTTTAAATAAGTTCGGATTTAACGAGTGAGTTTAACTCACTTTTAATCCGGGTGTTAGAAATGTTAATACAATTTTGTAAATTAAATATGTGTATGCAAACTTTACACTCTTTGAAATGAGAAGTTCTGTCTCTTCCTCTACCTCAATCAGTCAAAGGCATGATTGTTGGACTACTATAGTAATGTGCCTCATAGCTTTGTTTTGTTTCCGATACTCCTTTTAATTCTCATTACTGATCCAATACATTCCTTTGCTGACGATAGTGCTTTTTTCTTCTGTTTCATCTGCTATAGAAAAAGCATCGTAGTTAAACAGTTTAATCAGTTGGGAAACTGCCAACCGAGTAAAATGCAATACTGTACTGTGTTATGTCTTTAATGCGAATGTTACTAAAGCTATCAAAATGGCTTTATCATTATGGTTTGGCATTAGTCGGCGCTTTAAGCACAATGCTATTTATTTTTTGTCCCAAAATAATTTTCATTTATTTCCCTTTTAAAAGTACTAACAGAATAGAAGGTAATTTTAAAATACAAGGACCTTTGTGAAATTCATTCTTAAAAGCATTATTATTAAAAGAGAAACGCCAACTTGGATATGCCACAAAAGATAAATTATTTCTTCATTTATTTTCCCCCATTAGTCAGTTAGTCTATCTTTCTAAGCTCAGTTAAATGTCGTTGTATAGTTAAAGAAAATTTCGATGATGTACTGTCTGTCGAATAATGCGTAGAAAGTGTTTGTTTTCTAGAGCGGTTTGTATCAATAGACGTAATCGATGATGAAAGAAGCTGATAGGCGAAACCATCCATTTTTTAAATAAAGCAAATACCTGGGATTCTGGGTAACATAAGAATAGTAACAAACTTCGGTTTCCTCACGTTCCGATCTTATAGACATACCGTTTGATGGAATAATTTCAGAACTCCAGGGGATATAGGAAATCTGCTTTCCTTGTGTCAGGATTGATTCCGTTTTCTTTGAATCTAAGGGGAGAAGTATCTGTTGTCTTCATCGATAGTTGCAATTAAGACCCTGCTAGAACCTCTGAGCACTTCCAAGCTCGGAGGAGAGTTTTTCATAATCAAATCCGCATTGTTAGGACTACTTCCATCTTCGGTAAAAGCTTCTATTCACAATTGAGCTTCATGTGAGATAATTGCAGATGACAGGACACCACCTTCTCTTGAATATCTAGTATTGCATAACTCCAGCAGCTGATTGATGGTTGACTTACAAAAACTTTATAACTGGATTGATCAAGGGATCCCCGAATATTTTTAGGCACTTACGCAGTATGGCAGATTTAATCATGTACAGGATTCATGCCAATTTTCAAGGGGAAGACAGATGAGATATGTACTTCTTATCAAATCGACGTCCCATTATGGTTAAAAACTCTGAACGTACGAGTAGATACCTCATATGTTTGGACAGAATATCTAGCCTTATCGGTTAGCCTCAAAGTATACCTCTCAATTAGATAAGTCGTTTTATATCTTTACCCTGAATACAAACATCAAAGCAAATATAAATACAGTATTGTTTTTAAAGGTAAACCTCTGGATTAGTATCTATAGGTTATTCTCGTTTTTATGTTAATAAATGATTGTGCGCCGAATTTTGCTGTTAACTATCCCTTATGAGTCAAAACTTCAAAAAACTTGAGCAATCTTTGAGGAATTCGCTAAAAATAACTGAGTCCTCCATCATATCCAACATCCAGTTGCGCAAGATTTGCGCGAGTTCCGTTGAAGCAAGTTTATCTGTATCTCTTAACGGCATTTTATAGTTTTGTTAACTTATTTAACTGGTTTGACAGCAATAATTGTCAGATAAATAAGTTTTATATTATATCAGCTGTAGTCCCGTAAAAAAATAAATTTAAAATAAAACACGATATGATGCAAGAGGACTTATGTTTTCATCATTCTTCTTTTTACTTATTATCTGCCTACAATTTTAAGCCTCTCTATTTTAAATAGCCGATATTCGTTATATTCGGATCTAATTTACGGATCAGTTCAATTCTTTCTCTCATCTCAAGTAGGATACCTTAAGTCACATTCAAAATTTTGCAGTCACTTTGATTGAATTGTAAATACTTGCATATACATATTGTATCTATAAATTAAATATATATTTTTTCAAATGCTTTTTTTGTTTTGCGCCTTAAGAATGTTTTTTTTGCTAAAGTCATAAGTGGCAAATAAATTAAAGAATTTCGGCACAATAAATGCAAATTTAATCAAATATCAAATTTTGCATACTTACATATATTCGTACGAGTAGAAGTAGCTAGTTAAAGTTGAAGTTGAAGTGGTGTGCATTTGAAACTGGGATGAGCTGTTCGAAGAACAAAAGATAGCAATGATAACCGTAGAGAATGTGTGTTTAAATACTGTAAAATACGATTGACCAAAAACTGATGATGATGTTATCCTGATACGAGTACTTCTTCATTTTTCACATTTCTGTTGTTTGATCAATGTTAACCGGTTATTGTATTTTATTTTGTAAAGCACTACAACTTGTGAACTTCAGTTAAAATGCATGACACTATGATGAGTGAGGATGTTAATTTATCAGGTATTTATAAGACAAGACGAGTAATTACATCGCCCAGCTTGCGAATTCCAATGTGAAGGACAGCAAAGTCAGGCAGTTTAGTCTTTCCGTTGTCAAACCGCAACATTTAACTGGTTTTTGGGTTCGTCATAAATGACAATTGATAGTCAATGGTATTTTGATTATTTATGACTTTTATGGATTTTTATGAGACACTCATCGGTTGGCAATCCTTCATTCAATGCATCACCTTTGACATTCATTCTTAAAAGTGAATTGTTTTCGATTTGTTGAAATGACTAATATGTGACAAATTGAATGATAAAATATGATCTTGGCATGCTAAGTGGATCACGAGTAAAAGTATATCTTAATTCACTTGATTAAAAAGCAAAAACGAACCTTCACTTAACTGTGAAATTCAGGTCTTGAAAATGACGACAATGGATTACGGTATTGGTTACATTATGAACTAATTTATTTAAAAACTAAATATACTTTGATCATAAGTCGGAGTGAATTTGTTGTTAATCCGAAAAAAATGTTTGATATATCAATCAATTATGTGATGCGCTTTAATAATGCCTACTAAGTATCCGATATGTAAACACTTAACAGATAGGAGATCCTTTGCGCTTCCTATTATAATGACATTGAATGTTTCGGTAACCAAGTACAGGGTTAATGCAGACCTTAAACCATTTTGTCATCTAAGAAATAGGTAAACGATTTTAACGAACTTTGAGAAAGTTCAAGAATTGTAGCTTGCAAAATGTGATCACATCTTACTTCACAAAAGTGGAAGCTCTCAGAATTTTCACGATTTTCAGCCATAGGAAAAAAATTGGAAATCAAGGAGCTTAAAAATCGGTCGGAAGTGGCCTGGAATCATTAACAAACAAAAAATCTATTCTGCACTAGGATTCGTGAAGGGAAAAATTCAAAATGACAAATTTGGAGTTCAGTAATGTAAGAACTTCCGAGACTAATTTAGGATCATAGAAAAGCAGATGAGTTCTCAGTGGACCAAGGGCAGCGTTCACATCCTCGAAAGGATCAATGGCTTCAGTCTTATTGATCAGAGTAGCTGCCTGCGATGAAAATAAGAACTGGTAGTTACGACGAACGCATGCGCGCATGCCCCCACAGAGGAGAAAGATGACGACACCAAGGATGCCTTCTATGAGCTCCTCAACAAGACCTTCGAGCAATGCCCTAGCTATGACATTAAAATTGTCCTCGATGATTTTAATGCAAAGTTAGGTAGAGAGGGTATCTTTGGTGGAACAATCGGAAAATATAGCCTGCACAGCACCACCTCCGATAACGGATTCAGGCTAATCGACTTTGCGGCGGGGCGAAACATTGTCGTGGCTAGCACGCGGTTCTCACATCTCGACATACACAAGGGGACTCGGAGAACTCCTGATCAATCAACAGTCAACCAGACTGATCTGATTGCGATCGACGCAAGACACTCCTCCAGTATTATGGATGTCCGTACGTTCCGAGGAGCCAACATCGACTCGGACTATTACCTTGTTGTAGCCAAGGTACGTTTGCGGATATCCCAGACTACGCCAAGACAAACTAATGCTGTGAGAAAATTCGACGTCAGACGGCTACAATCGCAAGAGATCGCCAAGTCCTTTTCCGATCGAGTGTCTCTTAATCTCTTAAGAGGTCCAATGCCTCCAGCATCAAGCATCGGAGACCATTGGAAACACTGCCAAAACGCCATGATCAAAAGCTTCTGATGTGCTGGGTTTCACTCGTCCCCCACAACGAAACCACTGGTTCGATGATGAATGCCTGCTCACGAGCTCTATGAGTAGAACAGGAGAGACGAACACCGACTACTGAGGAGGAAAAAGAAAGAGCATGAGAATCGCGCGATCGAGGAAATTGAGAGATGCTACTCCGGGAATGAGGTTCGGAAGTTTTACCAAAAGGTAAAAATAACATGCCACGGAAACAAATCCCGAACCGAAGCCTGTAGAGATGAATAAGGGAACATCGTTGTAGAATCGCAGTCGATGCTGAGGATTAGGAAAGACCATTTCTGCAGACTGTATAAAGACAACGACGGACCAAATACCACTGTCAGGCAGAATCAACCTTTCAACCTGGACGATGATGACCAACAATTCCGTCCACCCGACCTGGATGAAGTGAAGATAGCAATATCTGAGCTGAAGTCCAACAAAGCTGCTGGGGCGGATGGCCTGACCACCGAGCTCTGACTTGGTAAGGAGCACACACCAACTCATCTCTTAAACATGGTCGGAAGAAAGTATGCCGGATGAATGGAACCTCAGCATTGTTTATCCGATTCTTAAGAAAGGAGACCTTCTGAACTGCGCCAACTACAGAGGCTTCTTAACATCGCATACAAGATCTTATCTGCCGCATTGCTGGATGACTATAGTGAATGCACAATACTCCATCCAAGTCGGTAAAGATCACACTGAGACTTTTGATGTTAAAAAAGGATTTAGACAAGGCAATGCGCTGTCATGCGATTTCTTTAACATCATACTTGAAAGAATGGTGCAAAACTCACGCGCAAACACAAGAGGCACAATCTTTCAAAAGTCCGTCCAATTACTCGCATACGCCGATGATATTTACATAATTTGAAGAAAGCAGCTTGATGTCAGTGGCGCCTTTGCAAATATTGAGACGAAAGCTCTGAAAATGGGTTTAGCGGTCAATGAGGGCTAAGTATATGCAGCCAAGCAAAACGGACAACCAATACCGACGTCTCGTACAGAACGTCACCGCCGACAGGTATAACTGTGACGTAGTTAAGGACTTTGTCTACCTAGGCTCCGCTATGAACATCACCAGCGATGAGATCAAACGAAGAATAACTCTTACCAATCGTTGTTTCTTTGATCTAAGAAGGCAATTGACTAGCAAAGCCCTCTCTCGAACAACAAAAGTTACCTTATATAAGACATTAATAATCCCAGTCCTGCTCTATGCCGCAGAGGCATGGACTTTATCAAAAATGGATGGGGGTGCTCTTGGCTGCTTCGAGGGGAAAATTCTTCTAGTGATTTTCGGTCCCGTCTAGGCCCAGCTCCACCCCGGATTGTATTGCCACCTAAAGTAAGGAAGTTACGACGAAACAATGAAGTAATGTGCGAATACGGTCGAAATAAGAACAGGAAATTTTAGATTTGGAGGAGGTATATTAGGTTTTTGAATAGGTCATGTGCAGCTGAACAACTAGCATAGGCCTTGGACAAAGCAAAGCCGATGTTATCACTATCCCAGAAATGCGAAGGGAAGGGCCGGGCAGAGAGACAATGAATAACTGCGACATCTACTACGACAATTATTACAGGCGGCAGAAACAACGCCTAATTGGATGCGGATTTGTTCTTATAGCCAGACTTAAAAAGGTCTCGAGTTTCAGATATGTTTACGAGCGCTTTCTAACTAAATTTACCAACATATGCCTCAAAGGGCTCATGCCCTATCTTCGAAATGATTTTGCTTATGCTTTTTACCAACTCATTTTCAGCTGTCTTAAAAAACTCGGCAGGTTTTTGAATCTTTTCTTCGGTAGAAAGAAAACCTTTGGATTGATAGCAAGGGTTGAGTTTCTCGTTCTGTCTGACAACAGGATTTGAGTCATTCCCGTCGTCTAACAGACTAAAGAAGAAGTGGTTTTTTCACATTCTCAGCCCCAAAGATGAATCATTTGAATAATATATTTACAAGTACTTTATTAGGAAATAAATTAATTGAATTAACTAAAAAAAATGAAAATATTGTTTTGCTGTATATTACTCTTATATTTAAAGATATTGACAACCTGTATGTATTAATTAATGTTACCGTAATCATAGATATAAAAGTTAAGGAAACCGCTTGTGATTGTAAGTCATATTAGAATAGAAAAATATAAGTTAGAATGTAAACACTGAGCAATGAGTAGTGAAGAGACTTATCTACTCAATAATCATAGTTATACGTACTGTACATATGTTGATAAGAGCCTTCAATTTCATTTTACCGGGTGCCTGTTGCGTTAATAATTATTCGTGTATATTTGACCGCAGTAAACATTAATAGTTGCTTTAAGATGTAAGCTATTTCAAACGAAATTAGCTAATTAGCAACAATTACTTGTTTCTCCTGATAGCTTGCAAGTATCGAATTTACCAGCCCCAAATTGTGAGCTCATGAATACAAATACAATGCAAGACAGCTCATAAAAGAGCGATACTTAACAGAACATGTTTTCGAACGATTCCTGAAAAATCAAAGTTTTCCGGTTCGATTGTACCGGGTCAATTGCATCCACATCTAATTATTTATCAAATTTAAGAAGAAAACATGGACAAGATGCAGTTGATAACTTAATGAAATATAAACAAAGCAGAAGATGGCACTAAACTAAACTCTTCGTTCGGGAAACATTATTTTGGAAAGTAAAGTTGGATGCAAAAACAAAACTTTTCGCAATGCAAGTTTGAAGAAGACGGTATAGGTTACATATAACATAGTCAAGCTCCATTGAGTACTGTTGAGGATAAATATTTTAGAGCAATGTTTAATAATTTTTCGGTTTAAAATTTGAAACACATGAGTCGCCGTTCTTTATCTAGAAAAATATTCATGACTATTCGAGACATCTAAAAAGAAAATATTAAAATGGAATTAAGTAACACCATCGTGGTTTGTACCAGGTACAGGATATAAGGAATACGGGCTAAATGTTAACAAAATTGCCGCTACTATCACTGATAATGGCTCAAATTTTGTTACTGCTTTTCAAGAGTATGGGCTACAATATGCTGATTTAAAAGACAGTAATGACCTAGAGTCACATTTTAGTATATTAATAAATAATGTTAACCTTCCTAAGCATTACGTATGCGTAAAGCCTAGTTTCTACTTAAAACGTCATTTAAGGCATTGAAAATAGCTCCATTTCTGAAATTCATAATGTAGTCATTCAAAAGTGCTGCAAAATATGGTCCGCTTGCTCACTACCTAAAATAGCCGACATAATAATAAGTTAAACAAGTTTGTACTTCACTTGGTCATGTATAATACGATGGAAAATTGAATTTTCATACTTGGAAGAGAACATAGAGTGTATCGCACCCCTCGCTGATACACTTGATATTTTTGCAAGGTTGAAAACTTGTTTCCCATTTAGTTTTTGAGATATTTTGCTGACAAAAAAGGAGATCTTGCTACGAGTATGTTGAATGAATTCCCAAATGTGAGATCTGTTTTCATACAATATAGGTATAATAGTATCATACCATCGTCGGCGCCAGTAGAAAGGCCTTGCGACGATGCTACTCCTGGATATAACAAGGACAGCTAATTTAACTGATGGAATGTTCGAAATCAGTACAAGAGCTAATGATAGTTATAGTTTATAAATTTGCCAATATCTGAACTTAGTCGAAAATTAATCTGTTCTTGATTAATCAAATAAAACATTATTTAAATTTGTTCTAATTATGTTTCCATTTTTTTTAACATTATTCTCAAATAACAAAAAAAATTTATTTGGAAATATTATTTGTTATTTAAATAAAAAACGACCATGTCTGATTACGGGGCAATAAACTTGGTCTGCATTTATTACTCCTAAATCACAGTAAGTTCATAAATCTGTCAGTGAATAATTCTCTGATTATTTTATGATTGCATAAAAATAAAGGTAGGACTTAAAAAAATGTGAAAAATTTATTGCAAATACGAGTATGTTTAATACTTCCTTCGCACAGATCAGCAAAAATTTTCCACAAAAATTTGCGGCAAGTGTTTAAGTGGCTGATCACACCTACCTATGTCTAATTTGCATTGCGGTTTTACCGAAATTATTTAGTCGACGATTTGCATCAACATATTACGCACCTCATATGAAAAATTGTTTGCAAAATATTTGACATTTTCAATAATCATAATTTTTTTTATATTGGAAAATATCGGTTGTGTCAAATACTTTTGGGTTTCAGCCTTCAAAAAGTGGCACTTTGTGAAATTTTTTTCGACATATGGAATATCAAAACATTGTTAGATATATTCATGGATTTGTTCAAAACTAAACAACCCTGTTTTTTTATACCAATCTTACTACGAGGGTGGCCGATTTATTAAACAAACATTTTGTTACCTTCAAACTATCTCCTAGAGTTTGAAATGTTCGTGGTGCAAATATACCATATTTCCCAAATACATTTTCAGAAATATCGATATTCAGATGAGTGTTTGTAAAAATTCCTGCATCTTAAGCAATCACTTGAGTGATTTTTGTTTTCATACATCTTCTTCTGAAGTGGCGCTACAGTCTGGGGTGAACATGGGCCTCAACCCACAAGCCTCTCGGCCGTCCTCTGCTACATAGTCCCGGGGGCTCGGATTTGAAGATTATTATTTAAGACACCTGACTAAGCCTAGGTCGATGTACAGCCCGTATAGGTTGTGGTTAAATCTCCTCCTTCATTTACCGTCAATACAAACGGGATCAAAAATAACATGCAGATTGACTGCAAATGTGGACACCCATCCGGAAGTAGGCAAGCTGTGTCAGATATCGGTATTATAAAAACAATACTCACAACGATGAATATTGGTTCGCAAAAACCAGATAAAGATGCCTAAAATTTAAAGTGCGTTTCCAGTGCCACCAGTCCAAGAAAATTGAAAAATGGTTAAACGCATCAGAGATTAGAAATTCAACATTACCAGCACCAACCACATCAACGCCCAGTGCTAGTACTTAAGCGTACAATTTTAGTTTCAGAGTGTTGCCACTGCTTACTTCTACAGCAAACGTAACAGAATCTTGTGTCAAATATGCTCAACGCACAATTACCTAAAGCGTAGGGCTTCGTTACGAGTACAATAAGCAGTCTGCCATCCCTCCTACTGAGGAACGACAAAAATCGGTTATCGCATTCGGTTGGCCTTCCTGCAACCTGTAATGGAAGCCCAAACAGAGGACACAGGCAGTGCTATCGCAGTTTCAGGTGCTAAGAAGTATTACTCTGGCTCTGCGACATAGACAAGATTTTGATAAATTTCTCGAACCAGATTTAAGTGACGTGGTAGATGAATGCCTTCAGCGCAGCTTTGTTACTTGCACCGTACCAGATACTTCACCCATTCATCTGTTCCTTACATTTAAATACTATTTTACACAAAATTAGCAGATACAGGTTTGAATTATTATTCTGGATCATACTACTTCACTTCAGTAACTGCTTCCCATTTGCTTGGAAGAGGGTTGATTCGATGAGCATAGAAATCGCGGCTCTTAGAGGCAACCCATGCTTTGACACAAGTCACCAAGTCTTCTGAAGCATCTTAAATTTTTTTTGCTTGCCTATATTTTGGTGAAAGATTCTGTGGGAGAGTACGAAAGCTGCTCCCATCCCTTATTAGCGATGGATTCGACGACAAAAAGCTCAACATGGATGTGCATTATAGTAATGGAAGACAATTTTGTGTTTTCGTCTAAATTGTAGGATGGAGGTGGCTAAGTTGAATAAGGTTAAAGTCGTTATGGATCCTATATTGTCGTTCGTCGTTTTTGTACGGAATCCCTCACTGTTATCTGTCATCACCTTCGTTCTACCAATAACAAATGCCGTTTGAAATGATTTCCTAAAGGATGATTCCATTTCTGTCTCGTCAAACACCACCACCCAGCGAAATACCACCCTTCTTTCTTTTGACGTTTTTAAAGAGGAGCCATGTGAGAAGATTATTCAGGAACAGAGATTGACTGCTTCGCTGCAAGAAAATTTGTGAAAATTTAGACGCGTTCGGCTTTGCTGTTGTCAGAGATTTGTCGGGAAACCCATTCAGACAATTTCTATACTTTATCTAGCTTTTTCCTACGACGGACGACCATTGATTGACCAACATATAAGACTTTCACGGCTGCCAGAAGTGCTTGGCTTGTCTTTCAAGCTAAATTACCTGTTCTGAAGCAAGTACTATCGGAATTGTGTTTCGCTAATGGTTTGTTGAGATCGCGAAATGATTGTTGCCTTCCATCCCTTCTTGAAAATGATTTTCTCCACAACTCAACTAAATAGAAGAAGAATAGGTTAAGTCGCTACAGACTCTGACGGATCAGGGAGCGTTCTCAATCGTCATTTTGGACAGACAGACGAGCTTGTCACTATAGGTATAGTACTGTCATGTGCTGCATTTCAATTCATGAAAAGATTGTGGGTATCGATTAGAACTTATCGACTTTTTTCCAGGATCTGCGGCAGTGTGAAAGTTTGGTAGATTGTGAACTTTTCTGGTCTGAAATAAAAATTGATTGGGGCCAGTCAGGTTGCTGCCAAAAGTGTTTTAGGCCTTCACATAATATAGCACATAAGATCTTGTATGCGATGACAAGGAGGCTTACGGTGTGGATGTTGGCTGTCAATTACTGTCATGGTTGATCATGTTATTTTCCTTTCGAAACGACCAAGGGCTTCTTCTTTCTTTTTCAATAGTGTCAATGTCTCTGCGTCATAGAGTAAGACGGGGATGATCAAGGTCTTGTAAAAAGCTAGTTTGGTCTAGCGAGAGAGGGGTCTGCTACTCAATTGTATTCTGAGGGCGAAAAAAAAAGGAGTTGGCAAGAGTTATTCTACGTCTTATTTCGTACTGGTACAGGTATCGTTATTACCAGTTGTGACACTCTGACCAAGTTGTCGATGTAGGGAGTCCTTTTACCGTGAGACCAATTTTAGCCACTTCGGCTTCTATAGCTGCGATTGTCCCATTCACATCTCTCTTTGTCCAATAACGTCGATTTCATCTGTGTACACAAGCAATTAGGAAGACTTTTAGAGAATCGTTTCCCTTCTATGTGTGTTTTACCTATTGCTTTAGAAAACCCCCCTTTATTTTGGAAAAACGTTCTTGCTTCCTGTTTTTGGTCACCATTGGGCCACGTGATAATGCTTGAATTGAGACTGCTTAAAAACATTATATACTGGTCGATGATTCGTGAAACAGATGACAATGAAAGATCAAAACGGTCAGCCAAATCTCTGACATGCTTCATGGCCAGGCTTTCAAATAAGGACCTTTTAATACGGAAACGTGTTATAAAATCCTTTTCGGTGTAGGCTGAAACAATCGTTTCTAAATAATCCCTCACGCACGTTCTTTTTGACTTACACGATGGCACAACGCAGAGCAACAATTTTTCTACAACATCCGGTTCATTAATAATTATTTTTAACACGTCATCTTGGTTAGTTATCATATCCAAAAATAACCTTTTGGCATTATTTTTTTTAATTTTCCATTGTTTTTACTACGAGTATATTCCCGAATTTACAAATCTATTGAGACAAATGTGACATTTCATATTGTACATGACACTATTTACACACTTTGTTCAATTGAAAAATGAGAAACTGTGAAATTTAGTGCAGAGAGGGTTGAAACACATGTAAAATTTATGACATTATAAGGTTTGTGAATATGAAAAGTCGATTTGACTTATAACATATTGCTTAACTAAATACTACTTGTGGTTTGTGTCCAAGATAATATATATGGTATAGTGTCCTCCTATACGTGGTAAGGATTTGATATCCCTGCTTCAATCACATTCGTCAAATCTTTCACTCGAGACTGCACATGTTTGGTTTAAGGTTTGCCATTTTACAATGTAAATCGGTTAATAATCGATGAACATGTGAAATATGTGAAAGCTTACTACAAAAGCGGTGATTATGTAGAATAAACCTACAAGCAGACTATAACCCACATAATCGTCAATTTGAGCGTACTATAGGCAAAATTGTAAAAAAAAAATGGAAAAAATCGAAATCCGCGCACAAAAATCCATCGATTTCACTGCGAGCCCAAAATTTAAGCTTGTCTTAAGGCAAATTATGACGTATTTTGCATTTGGATTTGCATCTACATACTTATAAATTTCAACTCACTTAATAATTAAAGCCAGCTGATCACGGAATGCGTAGAACATAAGCCAATAGGGTACTTGAACATCATTGTTTGGATGACCAATTTTCACACAACATTTTCTTCATTCTGGAGGCTTATTTTTCACTCGGTGGACACGATAAGAAGTAAAAATCGATATGTAACTGCATCCACAAAAAGTCACTGTATGAAGTAGAATTTGGTCTGGTGGTGTCATTAGTCCATCCTACATCGAAAACGCGGAAGGTTTAACCGTCACCCTCAATTTTATATGCTATAGCCAAAAGTCGAAATGTCCTTAAATCCACGATATGGATGTGTAAGACATGTTGTTTCAAAAAGACGGTGCCACGTCCGTTTTCGCTTCATTGCAAGTTAAATTTCCTGGACGAGTGATTCTACTTTTTGGCTATGTGAACTGGACACCAACATCGTGTGATTTGTCGCCGTTGGATTTATTTTTGCAGGGATATGCATTTGAGCTACTACCGTTAATGGACGTCTTAAATATATATCCATCAGTCATTTAGAGCACATTAAACTAATTATATCTTATATCTTATGATGGTCATACTTACCAACAAAATACTTCATTCCGCGGAGAGTGGAGGCAATGTCAGAAGCAAATGAAACGTTACAGATAGTTTTTTTGAAGAGATGAAAACTAATTAAATGGAAAAGAGGTTGCTTTTAAACAACATATACTTAGTCCACTATTGCTTTTTGATTGTTCTAAAATATTATCTTTAGTTGAAGCTAGTGATTTCTGAAAAAAAAACTGACTCTTTTGAATACAGTCACTTGTGTTGTAAAGGTGATCATTTAAAAACCACGTTCGAAAGTTTGATAAAAAAGTGAATGGGATGTCCAAAACCAACAATCGTTAATAGATAAACAATTAAATTTCGTGAAAAAATCACATTCGGTACTGAGAATATATAAACACTATTTCTGGAGTCTATCAAATTTCCACAATTCATCAGAACGAACCATTCTGCATGGGCAATACGGACCAAGATTTACGTCTGCTTAACCAAGAAAGTGCAATAATAGAAATATCTGTGTTACAAAACCGCAGGATCAGACTGTCAACCCTGGGAATTCATTTAAGGTAATAACTTTGTCTATTCACCAAATGAGTTATTCCATCAAAAACTGGCTCGATGAAGCTTTAAACAAAGCTTCCTTTTCAAAAAGAAAGGAGTATCTGACTTTTAAAAAGAAAACTGAGAAGCTTCAGATTTTATAAAATGAAAATTGAGACGCTCCCTGCTTCGTTAAGTTCGTAAGCAATCTCAGTGAGACCTTAAGGGTACAATAAATTCAAATTAATACCGTCTCGTAAATATTGGCAACCAAGTGATATGAATCTGTGTATAATCAAAGACCCTAAAATATGACTTTTAATAAATACATACCTAGATTTTAAAACACTATCGTAATTCCTTTGTGACGATCTTGAAATTCATTTTCAATATCCACTACAATGCTCTATTTAGATCTGCGTTTACCAACTCCAGTAAAGCCTTTGGAGTACCCCAAGCAAAAACTTTTGATCTCTCAATATTTATTATTAACATTTCTGATCTTGATTATATCATTAAAAATGCACATTTAATAGTACAAACAGATATATAGTATTTTTTGTTCCTCTAACTGTTTTTAGCTGCAGGAAGATTTTGGCAAATGTTCTGGTTAGTGCGTCAGGAATTTCCTTGAGTTCTATGTAAGCCAGTGTCATACTATACCATACACTTACTAAAGTTTTTCAAACTCTCCCGCAACTTTTTAATCTTTAATTAGTCTGTATCTTAGGAACTAAATAGCTTGACCTAAGTGTTATGTAAATGCAATAGAAAAAATGTGCGATACCTTATTGACAGCATTAGCTGAGATTCCATAGAATACTCCAACCATTTTGCAACTTGTTCTCTATATAAGTATATTACCTTTTTAAGTTGCCAGCTCATTACACCACTTTCGCCGTCCTTCTCCTTTCTCTGGAAAGAAGCTGTTAAACAAGTTTTTCCGATTTCTCTGGTCTGAATGTCTAGCCATTTCTATACGTCAAAAAATTGTTCCTCGGCTTTAAAGATAATAAATCTTCTCAACCTTAGTTGATCTCTTTTAGCACTTATCCACGTTCTCTTTGTTCTTTATCCATCTTTTAATTGTATCCTCACCGAATAAATCACGGGTACTTTAAACCAATACAAGTATCTAGATGTCAGCGAGCTATTTTCGACTCCTGCTCTAACAAATTCCTCCACAAGAATGCCTTACTCCATTTATGCCTCTCATTCCCTTCCATTATTTAATTAATAAATAAAAGAAAATTTTGTAACTTACTAAAATTTAAAATCTGTCCGGCGTTGATCAGGATCTCAAATTGTACTTTTTATTTTAAATGAGACATCTTCACAGTTCTAAAGTCTGATTACCACCTCCTTAAGGACCTGACTGAATCTCATCGGAATCATCTATAAAGTTTAAGGATAGATTTATATAGCGTGCCAGTTATTATACTCGTATATTGAAAGTATATAATACGCAAGAGTATACTCAACCAATACCGGATGTTTATCAGCAAAAAAAAAGTAAGAACAAATCGTGATATCTGTATTTCATTCTCTTGAATTAAAAGAAGTATTATTAAATTAATCAATTGCTAATTTACCTAAAACTTGAGTTACTCATCATGTCCTCTATACATGCGTCATTTTAGAACAAAGATTTATTTGTAACTTTTAATTTGATGGTATATTCACCTGTGCGGTGATTTATGATGTTTTGAACGAATCTGCGAATAAAATTAATAACCAAAAATAATTTCAAAAAAATTATATTGTATTTCTAGGTACTCATCAAATGTTTGTTAATTTAGTGAATCACTACTAGCTTTTTCTTTGATCGAATTACAGAATTTCAGCGGTCCTTCAGGATATTTTTAGAGCATCACCTTGTCTGTATAATTAAACCAAGGGAAGTCCTAATTTGTTTGTAACACCAACTTATTCAATCGATTTTTAAAAAATAACCACGCAGCTTTAAAATATCTTTCTCGTCTTTTCAACTGACGGCTATAGTATGGGTATCTATGACTCTATCGGCAATTCTTTCTAAATCATGTCTCAAATCAAACCAACAATTTTAGTGGGGGTATTTTTTAAGATTCTAGAATATTTAAGTCAGAGAACTTTCTACTCTGGAAAAGATTCTAAATGAACTTAAATGGTGACGGGTTTTTTGTTGTTTTTTTTTTTTTTTAAAGTTTATGAAGGTGCAAACTTCTTAATTAGGTTGGAATTTTTGGTGCTGATTAGTTTTCTAATTTATGACGGAACCTGTTCCTAATCGATTTGATTGATTTTTTATATAAAAGACTTATTATTGTGACATTCAGTCGGATCCGGTTATAGTGCAATTAAATGGAGCCCATGAAAGTGGCACGGTTTACGATTTTTATGAACCTAACACTAAGTGATGCCTTAAATGCCATTGTGAGACCTTGTTCTCTTCTTCTTTGCTATTTTGCTATATCGAGATTGAATGCATTTATAAATTAAAATTGTATTAAGATCAAATGAAAAACCTTTGAAGGACCTTCTCCCTTATTCCTTTAAGAACAAAGAACCTTTGATTTGTGATTTACATATTTTGACAAGTTCAATAAAATGTGTCCCTTTGATTGTAAAATTTAAGGATGTAGATTCGGTTTATTCAATCACAAAGGACTATGAACTAGCTCTTTAGAATGAATGCCCGAGTGGTATTGGAAATGATTTAGGTTAGGACCATAGGAACACGCAATGGAACGTGGCCAAGAAAACATTTTTTTATGCTTATTTTGAAGCTAACAACTTATATTTATATCCGTTAACACTTATATATTTGCATGAACACTGTAAATCTTCATCTCTACGTTATTCCGTCAATTAGTAAATTCCTTAGACAATTGGGTGGTATCCAAGTTCGTCGGCGGTGAACTTCAGTTCAATGAGTTGACCTTCAGGTGATGTCCAGGAGGTTGAACCACTAACAACGATGGCAGCATTATCGTTGATTGATTTCAATGTGCCTGATTCTTGACGACTTATTCCGTTGCTGGTCTCGAAACTGTCAAAATGAAAACGAAAATTTTAAAGGAATCCGAAAAAAAGAAGAAACGCGATCCGAAAGGACGATATACTCGTAACTTACTCAAACTGGTAGTTGTCGACGCCATTATTAGCACGGTTATCACGAAGGGCTGTAGCTGACAAATCACCATCTGAAGCTGGAGCAGCAGCAACAACAGCAATAGTGAAAGCAACAAAGGCGATAACGAATTTCATCTTGACTAGGACTTGATAAGATTTTTTTTAAATCTTTCGAAAACTGAGGTAGATGGTGTATCGGTTACGTTGGATCCTTACACGAGGAATGCAAAGCGTTGAACTGAATGAAGTACTCGTCGCTTCACTGCATATATATACAGAGAGACTGGCCGAAAAAAAGAAAAATAAAAAAAAGAACGAATATGAAAAAATGTCAAAGATCACAGTGGTGGTACCGATCGGCTGGAGGGGTCGCTAATTATTTTTTATTTAGCATTCTCCTCTTTTGAATCAACCAATCCAATGCTAACCAGTTCACTGTACACCCGCACCGAATTGGCGGCGTCACAATCCAAGGGAAAAATCAGATGACAGATCTTCGACATCGTACTCGCATGCATGTATGTTTCCGATCGTTCGGCCCTGTGGAGGCGTACAGTGGCATAGCAAGTGTAAGGCTACACGTTGATGGCTTTTTTTTTATTGCGTCATAAACGATAGTAATAAATATAAAAATATTTCTCTCAGAGGACGTAGAGGGGTGTCATTAAATAAATGGCGAATCTTGATTTTGATTTCGACTTTTAATCCGAAAGTGGGTAGGTGAGTGTCGCAGGCAATTAAGATCACTTTTTTTCATCCATAATCCAAGTCTACATTTGCATAATGATATATATTCCACTTTCAAAGCGAATGATTTCACTAAGACAACCATAACACCAAAAACATACGACAACGACTACAACTTTATAAAGAATTTCCAAGCTGATAAGCTAGAGCTATAATCAGTGGTTAATGGCATTGGTCTTGGCATTAAGCTAAAGTGCTGTGCTATATGTGGAAGTTGCGGCTAATTAGAATTGGTAAGCGCCAAGCCGTGGTCGATTTTTTGATTAGGCTTTAAGACGTCAGAAGTGGACTAATTAGCAGTTTTCAAGGACGTTAATTAGAGTAAAGTTTTATTGCCAAATCAAATGTCGAAAATCTTCCTAGAGCAGGAATGTGAGATGATGCTATCAGATAAGTTCGTGGTCCTCCTTGAATTAATTCGACAAGAGAACAGAGATTGAAAAATAGAAGCAACCATCATTCAGAAACGAAGACGACTTCAGTGTTGACGGTAAATTCTTCACTTTTTGCATAGACCAAGTGCAAAGCAGCACAGCAGCTTCTACAATTTGTTTAAACTGAAACTAGATTTTGGACCAATGTAATCGGTAAGACGTACTCAAAGGACTCTCACATACATACGCCGAGCTACTGATACAGTTAATAAATCTATCTTTTTTTTAAATAATAATAATTTTTATTTAACATTTTAAACGGAAAAACTAACGAAAATATTGACGTGTGTTTACAGATGAAGTATTTTTAAGCAGTTTAATTGATAATTCGTACCTACTTATTCGGGAGATCACCAATAAATTATTTCGGCATTGTTGAACTCACTTCCAGCTTCGTAATTTGAAAGCAAAAGAAATTCCTTAGGTTTCATAAAACATTGTCACTTTTTAACTTATTTAGGTGAAACGTAAGCTTAAAGACGGACTTAGAGTTTCTTAAGTTTCTTATATTAAGAAAATAGCATTTGGTAAGTAAAAGTCTTCGTTTCAAATCAACGATTCAAAAAGTATTATTTGGGACAACGGCAGTAACTATCTCGATTATATAGCTGTCTGCTACGACATTTTGTCGCTGTTGTGCTCCATTTCGTGTTAGCAGCATGTGCTGCTTGCATAGTTAGAGGAGTTAGGAGGATCTCATGGTGTATGACCTTGAGATTCCAATCTTCAAGAATATTTTCTCTGATTAAATTTAAAAAATGAATGTGTGAATGCTTTCTACCAAATTATCTCCTGCTAAACTAAATTGCTGCTATCATTACACACTTTCGGTCATTTAGGCGGATATTTTGGCCTTCATTGCCCAAATTTATTAGTTTGTTCTCAGTTTCGGTGCTTACAATTGTCTTTTCCCTTTGAAGAAGCCAATTTTTTCCCATCTCCTTGCTCGAAAGGGCACTCTTGTCATTATATGCTGTAGCATACTCTTGTATGCGAGATGTTTTGCTTCATGTGCTGCCCTTCACTATAAATGTGGACTTTTCGCTGGCTGATTGCAGCTGTTCAACTTTAAGTCACTTCACAGTATTTCGTCATGGTAAGTCGAAATATCCATAGACGAATTTTGGCTGCAATGAGAATGACTAAGTCATTGGAAATGTTTAAACTTTCTATTATACTGAAGAATTGCCTTGATTCGATCATTCGACAGCATGATCAATATAATTGTACTATAGTACAACTGAGTAGTTTCGTGGCTCTAGTGGCATTCTGTCCGATTCTACGATTTATTTGCAAATTCGATCTTGAATCGTTAAAACGTTCTTGATCACATGCCCAAAGTTTAAAAATTCTTTCCTTACCCTGCCACCTATAACTTTCGCATTTTTTTCATCAATTTCCATTGTTCATCTCTTCGGCCCTCCCCGGTCTACCTTCTTGTTGGCAATTATATCAGCATAGAGCTGCCTAAAGCCTTATCCGTTTTAGTATATATTTTTTTGGCCCCATTCTATAATATTTAGTGTTTTATTTTGAGGTTTGTACTTTGAATTTCGGTATTTAGGGTTTCATTCGTGAACTTTACTACGCCGTACGTTTACAAACTGAGTAAGTAGTACAAACGTTAATGGATCGCGTTCACGTCACGCATACTCTAATTGGTAAAATGGTCCCGCAGAAATGTTGTATAATGAGCACGGGTTTGTACGGTATTTTAGAGAACCCGATTGAGTCCATTTGCCACATTGCTCATCAATCAAAGCTGTGTTCATTCACTTTTGGTAAGATCATTGCTTACAAGCTCTACAAGATCCAGCTCGTGTAGACCTAAGTCTCGTGTGCGTCATCGTTCCGGAATTGGGCCGAATTTGAGGTTACTCTTGGTTCTATTTTTCTATCACAAGCTATTGTTTAGTGATTAGCTTATCGAATCATTGATCCATGCTTCAGTAAAATTAATGGAAAGCACTATAATTCCAGACTTTTTCGTTCTCAAATTTGATGACATTCATGTGGTTACAGAAAGATCGCACAAAATGACACACAGCACTCGCCACAATCAAATTAATGAAGGAATCGTTCGATAAGCGCATTATTTCGTGTAATATTCATCTAAACTGGCCTCCAAGATTGTGTGACTAATGATATTTGGTGCCAAACTCTATCACGTTGGTGTCCATCCTTTCTAAGTCATCCTGGCTAACTCCTCCACCACCCACCATCTACATATGTAGACGGGACCGAAAATCATCCTAAGAATTTTCCCATTTGTAGTAGATAGGAGATCGTTTAGCTGTGCTCCCAGATCAGGTACATTATTTACATACATGCAGCCTAAGTGGAACTCCGCAGAACTCAAATGGCCAGCGCACCTGGCCCTACCTACCCCTTTCAATTTTAAGGGTAAACAAATTATCAGAAATACCATAACAAACAAAAAAAGTTCATATGAATTATGAAAATCTGTTGACGAGCCTTGAATAAGTTTAAGCACATAATAACTAACGTGTACGTAAAAACATGATCGGCAATATAGACTTAAAACACAGCATGTATGCCAAACTATGCATTGTGGGTCATATACAATTATCGATATCAAAACAGCTTGAAATGGCTTCTATATCTCTGGACGACCAACCTGTTTGACGTGCAGTTTGCAAAGATGCGCAAATGGCTGATTTGTCTTCGAACAGCTTAAATTGCAAGTGTTTTGAAACTTACGTTTCCCGAAAAGGTTTTAGAGTTTGAACTGTTTAACCAAATGTAGATCTGTACTTTCTTTGGCCATTTCGAAAAAAAACATGATTTAAGACTTGCTTACATTGGTGATTGGGTTCCAATTGTCGCAATATCTTTTAACGGGCATTCGCTGAAGGCCAATCGATGAATTAATTTGATTTAAGAGCGTTTTACCATTCCATACAGGTTTTCCCTATCTATTAATTCGCAGGCTGAAGATAAAACTTGTCAAAGTTTGATAATAAAAAGACTTGATCTGTTGTGTAATGTTAAGCTCGAAGACTCATATAAAATTCGCTGAGTGGGCTCTTTTGAATCTGCGATTGCTTTCCAAAAAGCTTGAAAAATTACATACTATACCTTTGTAGTTTTCTAGCAGACTAAGGACTGGCTTTTTAAAAAGCGAGAAGATAATTGAAGTTAAGAAGACAATGCAATTTCGCAGTCCTAAAAGATCTCAATTTAGCAGTCAGTAAGGATCCAAAATTTATCCAGCAGTCAGTTTTGTTATAGGCTTTACTACTATACAATTGGCGTTAAGAAATCGATTAAATATCAACAGCTTCGTATGTTGAAACCTATGGGCTCTGAACTCAATGTTGAGGAGAGAAGCAAAATACTTATTTAACTAATTTGCCTTAAGAGAGCAGCTTATTGAGTGCTTAGACTTTTTTGCCACATACGAAATGCGACCAGTTTACAGCTGCTAAGAAATAATCTACGACTGAACCAACTGGAAAACGTACAAAGGTCTCTTACACTTCCGCCGTTCAGGAAATGATCGTTTTACTAATAGCACAAATCTAAAATCTTCAGATTTCTTTTGTCACCAGTGGGCAAAAGATATTATTTTTACTCAACTCTGCGAGAAATTTTTCCAAAAGGCAAAAACCTTCAATCCAGTGATTGGAGTGTTCAACTTTGATTTCTTCCACTTGTGTGCGGCACATAATCCGAGGTCTTTCACTACTGTGTTGTTCTTCCAGGATGAAACCTAGTAATCTTCAGGCTACAAGTTTAGTCCGAAGTTTTTTTTTCTTATTTTATTTATTTACTTCATCTACCGAATACAAGATTCTTACAGACTACACTTAACCAATATATAATATAACTTATGCTTAACATAAATCAACAATGTGGAATACGAGTAATTTCAAAAAGATTTTGTTTTACAACATTTCTAGATTCAGATAAATCGATTAAATTGCAAATGCTATTATATGAATTGCTGTATCTTTTTATTGGCTCATTTTGACCATTCACTGTTCTGTGTAAAGTTATTTGCAATAAGGGGCGATCGCGTAAAGGGCGCTCTGGAAAATAAAAACGGAAGTTCATAAGGAGTTCGTGGCATACAATTTTACCGTTAAGAATATCTTTAACAAAGAGGATTTCTTGAATCTTTCTTCTTACAAATAATGGTTTTAAGTTAATGAGAAGACATCTTTGCCTGTATGAAGGTAGAGAGCCTTTCCAATTGAATTTTCGCAACATATAACGAGTAAAAGATCTCTGTACCCTTTCAATTCTTAGAATATACATATGTAGATACGAGTATTATAGTGAGGACTTACGATAACCACACAGTATTCCAAAATTGGCCGTACCAGCGAAATGAATAGCTGTTTCAAAGTGTATGGATCTGAGGATCCTTTACTACTTCTTTTAATAAATCCCATCATAGAACAGGCTTTACGAATGACTTGGCTAAAGTGCAATTCAAAATTAAGTTGATCGTCAACAATAACACCTAAGTAATTAACTGATTTGCATATAGTTAAGGGAACATTGTCAAACAAGTATTGAGTTTTTATCGGAAAGGTACTTTTAGAAAAAGTAATCTGCTTACACTTAGCAAGATTTAGTAGAAGCTGGTTTTCGCAGCACCATCTGAAAAATGCATCTAAGTCGTTCTGAAACAATGTAGCATCGCGACAGGATTTGATTTTTGCAAAGATTTTAACATCGTCAGTAAAGAGTAAGCACCGACAGAAAGATAAAAAAGATACAATATCATTTATAAAAATAAGGAACAAGAGAGGTCCAAGGGGACTTCTTTGAGGAACTCCCGACTTGACATCAAAGTATCTAGAGTAAAAACTATTAATTGCAACACATTGTTTCCTATTACTAAGGTACGAATCAAGCCAGGTCAGCATCACCGAGTGAAAACCAAAGACTTCGAGTTTTAGAAGCAGTAAACGAATATTTACTTTATCGAAAGCCTTGGAAAAATCAGTATACGAGTATATCGTATCAATTTGATTTTCGAGAATATCATCAAAGTTTAACTCATACGCTGTTTAGACGTTATTATCAGAGTTTATAGAGGTTCCTCGATCGTTATAGTCCTTGCATGATCCTAATTGTTATCTTCATCATTCCGTTGTCAGTTTGTCTAGGTGATCATTTTTTGACTATCGAATGATTTTAACTGTATAAAGGATTAACAGGCGATGATGATATGATATGGTATTGTCACATCGTTTTGTGACGTACTGATTAGGGGTATCGATAGTATAGGTAGACACATCCTACATCCGGCCATACTGTGCTGAATCCATCTCGGATGAATAAGATTCGGTATTGTCGTCATCACTTATCCATCGTTTCATTATATCTGCAACAGATGATTTGTTATTGTGTCCTTCGTGGTTTACAATTTTGCTCAGTTTATAGAAATTGTTACGTTTGATTCTTGTCACTTCATACGGAACGAGGTACTTAGGTTAAAGTTTTAATCCTAGTCCAAATTGTTTACGTTATATTGCCACAAGGTAATTTTTTCTGTTTCTCTGTTGCATCGTTTCTATTTGCAGTTTGGAATCTTTTCGTAGCTTAACTCAGTTTGCTTCAAACTCGCCCCTTATCCCTTTTTCCATCATTTCCAAAAGTCTAATATTCTCTTCATTTCTCATAGGTCCATAGGTTATGGAACGTCTTAATACTATTTAATTGTTCGCAATAATCTTTGAATGCTGTCGTTGAAAAGGCAGCGCCTTTATCCATTATAATTCGATGTGGGTTTCCAAATATGTCTTTAAGGAATCCCATATTTTTATGAACTTCACCCGTTGTTGTCGTCTTGACCGAAAAAATCCATACGAAACACATTCATTATTTAGACCATTATTTAAATTTAGCTGTTTAGCAGGTTTTAGCTGTTAAGTGTGTCGAGCTAAGGTGGTCTACATGATTAATGTGTACTGATGTATTTCGCAATCCTTGAATAATAAGAGGACGAATCCGAGAAAGGTTTGCATTTGTTTAACCCTTTTTAGGCTCTGGGAAATTTCTAACTGCGTTCGTCTTTTCAATCGAGGGCTTAACTATATAGTGTTCGACAATTTGTCTCAAAAATTCTATAAATTGTTATATGTGTTTACATTTTTCTAATATAGTTGAAAACCGTTTTTAGCTGCGACGCCTAAAACTAGCATTAACTTATCAAAATTGTTCTTTCAATCTTTTGAAATACGCAAATACGTACATTCGTGGATAAGCTTTTAAAAAACGTAATTAATACATTACTGCAAATGGCATTTTATTGAACTCGCAATGTCGCATGGCGCACTAGGTGTTTAAAAAGATTTATACTTTTTACTTTCGGGGACAATGTCAACGTGAAAAAATCCATTTTTAAAGTTCAAAGTCGTAAATACATTGGCGGTGTAAAGTTCATCGAGAACATCTTCCATAAGCGGAAATGAGTACCGTTTTAATATTCTTGTTTTGTTTTCTCAAATCAATACAAATGCGATAAGCACCGTCCCTTTTTTTAAGGACAAGGAAAGCCTCGTCTAACCATTTGTACACCCGAATTGGACGATATCTTATTCTTTGGGAGCTAATCTCTTCCCTCTTTTCATTCTCTAAGGCGATATTCATTTGCACACATGACTTTTCTGGTTTATGTGGTCTATGTGGTTTTTGAAACGGTCTTTTATTTCTACATTTTGAAAGCCATTAAAGTGGAGGTTAATTTAACTTGTCCGTACTTAATGTTCATATCACTTATATATTACAAAACCTTTGTACTACTAAAATTAGTATATCTTCTGATAACCATTCGTCGATAACGATATCAAAAATAAGCGAATACCACCGTGTGGCGCTCCCATTGTTCCGATTTGAGTTCTGTTTTCTTCGTTAAGTTGGTACATCTGTTATTGATATTCCTTAGCGTCATAGCTTGACAATTGCAAAAGTTACTTAGCCAAGAGTACATCTATCTCTGTGTGTGTTGGCGATTTTTTACAATTTTAGAAATGAATTTAAATTTGCAACAACGAACTTGTATTAAATTTATCGTAAAAAACGGATTTAATGGTGCGCGAAAGTTGGAAATGTTGGAAAAGTTCTCTAAAGAAAACGGTCGTTTACCAGTGGCACGAGCACGAGTGGCAAACGCGGTCGTCAAAGAAGAAGGCAATGCTCACGGTTTTCATAGATTACAGAGGTGTAGTGCATAATGAATTTTTGCCAGAAGGCCAGACAACAAAGAGTATTATTTGGGCATTATGAGAAGTTTGCGTGAAGCAATTCGCCGAAAGAGACCAGAATTATGGGTAGAAAACTCGTGGATTTTGCACCATGATAGCGCAACGTCGCACAGTGCCATCATTATTCGTAATTTTTTCCGAAAACCGAATATAAAAAATGTTGCAAGGATTAGATCAAGCGCTGGCAATGTGTTGCAGACGATGGGGATTACTTTGAAGGGGACAATATAGATTTAGATGAATAAACTTGTATTTTAAATTTTCTGAACGAATTCCGGGAACTTTTTGATCCATGTGGTTTGTCGTGTCTTGAATCATAACCGATCATTTTAAGGAACCAATCGATTGTCGAATCTGTTGGCCCAAGCCCGCAAGTAATGTACCCGAGTTATCGAAAACTTCTTCACAAGGGATAATTGACTACCTGTATCGATAAGTGCACTTAACGAAAAATGTTTGATATCAAATTCTACTAAAATCTTCGGAGTGGTTATTCGATTTACTTTCAAAACTTTATCTTCTTAAAATTCTTTAACAGATGTCCAAAATTACAATTAAAACGTCGTGAACAATTTTTCTTTGTGGGAACAAACATTTGTATTCTGAGTCTTCGCCCCACATTCACACAAAACTGGTTGTTCGGTTCTTGGGCGATTTTGCTGGATGAGCTTACGCGTGCTCAACTCTTCGATTCCGTTGCATTTGCACTTTCATTTCCTCATAAATTTTGAATTCGGACTTCAGTTCACCGGAGGCTTCTGCCTCAAATTAAATGGTTTTATTACGGATACTCTCAGGTATCCTGCTAATTTTGTAAGACCTTAATGACTTATTATCAACTTTTCGCCTACCTGCTATCTGTTTCATATGTAACATATACTCATGATATGATTAGTTAACATTGTTTGACCAAAGTCTTCCGCAAGCATTTTCGGCAGTACGTTCCAACTATGTACACCCGTTTCTGCTTCTATCGCTAACTTGGCGGCACCCCTCAAAAGTCTTTTTTCATATAAATAGAGCTATATACCATTCCACCCACACACGCTTGAAATGCCATTAAATTTCTTTAACCAATCTGTAATATTCTTTTCCGTTTAACCATTAAAAGTGTCAAGTGAAACTTAACCACAAAACTCTTGTTTTGATCCGTTTTTATCGATTTACATAATATTTTTATTAATTTTTGGAGAATCGTTTATACCGTTTTTAATTAAATTATTTTCAATTGGATTATCAATTATTATTGTTATTGGATAACGTTTCTTGAAGTTCAAACATCAAAGCTGACACATGGATGGGCTTAAAGAGTAGAAAACAATAAAGTTAGTGACACTTAATTCAATATGGCCGCCGCTCCATTACGGCGGATTACATTTTCTTTTCAAATCCTTTAATATGGGTATCAAATAAAAGAGCTTGAAGAGTAGAAAACAATAAAGTAAGTGGCATCACACTTAATTCAATATGGCTACAGCTCCAAGATAGCGGAGTAATTTTCTTGCTTCCTGATGGTTCCTGCACTCAGGGTTGACTCTCAGCCAGTGTAATTTGGTGAGATGGGCTTCATTAGTATTGACAACTTCCAAAATCAAAAACGAAACTTTGTTTCGTTAGGCACAATTAAGCTTCAAGCTAAAATAAGTGGCACATGCATCTGTGGTGAACTTCACCCAGCACAAAGCCATTAGTTGGTAAAAAGGAACAAAACAAACAAAAAATTTCAACAACCCCAACCACAGACACATAGCAAACAAGACTAGATAATCTAATCAGAAAACTGTGACATCAGATTCAAACTATACCTCAACTATAAGCAATTAACAAAACAATAGCATAAGATAGTCTAATAGATTGTACTCGAAAAAATAGCGACACCGATCTAAATAATATAATATCATCCGATGCAAACAAGATAGGAGGGATACCTAAGGAGTTAGAAATATTCGTTGGTTGGGCCAAGGTCATGCTGCGTTACAATGTAGATGTGTCCAAAATTCTGGCTCAAAACTCTGCTGGCCACACATATGCGGCTTTACGTAGGGTCAAGTCACTAGAAGGTCTGTTTGTAGAAGAACTAGATTGTAGTGAATTAACATGCAAGCTACTGTGCAACAATGACGTATTAATTGAAATGATTCAGAAACATGTCCAATGAAAACTACAAAAAAATAAAAATAAATTAATGGTAAAAATATATTTTCAAAAACAATGCTCTAAAAAGATGAAAATAAACTTTCAAATAAATCAAATCAAAGCAAACCCATAGTTTTATTACATTATACAATTGTATGTGTATGAGGAGACCTGGCTCTCCAGGACCTGCTGACTCCTAAGAGAAAATTAAATATACACAAGAAATTTGTGGCCATAGATATAGCACTTGTCATCTCCAGGTCGACGGCAAACTCTGCCCTTCCTAATCGTACAACACCTAAATACCCGGCAAACCCCATCTTACTTGCAGATATTTTGATCGAAATTGGTAATAAATTCAAGTAATCACTCGCCTTGTAGGTTACCCCGGGTTACTTTCATAACCAAATGTGGCTTGCATCTTCTCACAGGGAAGCATCATGTTGTACAGTTGGGTGCCAAATTTGGAAAAAACAAATCTTGCGACCATTTTGTGCTTGAATAAGTTCCTTAAATTATTAAAGCTTTTACCTTTTTCTGATTTATTCGTTCATGATATTCTCTTGCTTGTCTGGGCCTCATGTTGGCAACGGGTACTCTAGTATTTGAAACTCCATCTTACGCTAGTAATGTCATGGCATGCATTTGCTTGAGGGCAGTGCTAATCAGCTTATGCTGAGCCTTATGATTTCTTTCTAACCAGCCAGTATTTCTGTCCTAGGTCTACTAGAGTGCATCCTTATTTTAAAGGGTTATGCTTCAGTTGTCGTCAACAAAAGCTCCTGTTGCTGAACTCAGCCTATTGGATTTTATAGGTTGCGGTTGAATAATTTGGCGATGTTTTTCGATAATACATATACATACTGATATTAATTCGTCTCCTTTTAGGCGCTACTAGACTGCTTCAATTAAACAGTATCTTCACCAATAGAACAATGCAGAAAATTAAGAAGAAAGCCAGTAGTTATCACTTTGGAGTGTCCTTCTAATGATACAAGCATATGGCTTCAGAACCGCTTGCCTTCTCTATGTATAGATGAACTATGCACCACAATAACTAAGGAGCAATCTTTTTCGAAGCTCTCCATCTATATGTTAAAGATGTTTCAGTTAAGTTTTAACATTTACGAGTAAGAGGTGTATTTTCTGCGAAAAATCTGACAGCATTTTAAAGTCCTTCGGAAGAAAGAGGAGTTTCAGTTTGGTTGACTCTAACAATACCAATTAGTTTCATAAGGGCCTTTCAAAAAATTTTAAATTGAAGGGCAGTTAGCCACTTAAAATTTTTGCACTTTCTTATTCACAAAAAGGGCATACAAATACGAGTATGTACTATAGAATCGCACTGCAACAGACTAAAGATCAAAGGAACACTTAAAACTTGGCCTTAACAAAACTTTATTTGAAGAATCATAACCGTTCTGTTTAGCACAATGCACTTTAACCGTTCGTTTGTACTAAAAGATTGTCTTAAACAATTGGTTGATATCCATTTTCGTCAGCAATGAATTTAAGAGCAATTGGGAGACCTTCAGGTGAAGTCCATGAGGCAGAACCATCAACAACGATGACACTGGTGTCTTCGACTGGCTTCAAGGCACCATGTTCTTGGCGGGAAATGCCGTTGCTGGTCTCAAAGCTAAAATTTAAAGGGAACAAATAAATCGCTTTTTAGTCTTTTTTTCTATTAAATTCCCCAAAAACAAATATACTCGTACTATACTCGTACTCACTCGAATGTGTATCCGTTGAGTCCATCGTTGGAACGGGAGTCACGGAGGACTTCAGCTCCAGCATCAGGGCTAAGTTGGACGGCAGCTGGAAGGGCAGCACAGACAGCGATCAAGGCAGCGAATGCAATAAGGAATTTCATTTTGAGATTGGTTTGTTTGTTGTGGTTCTGTAGAACTGTTATTGAAACTGAATGCATTTCTCATGACTTCACTGCGTATATATAGGAGAATTGGTAAGGAAGTGAGATCACCTAAGATAACCAATAACAAAACAAAACACCGATGACCAAATCAATTGACAAAATGCCAAAGATCACTTTCTTACCAATCCCAATCGGTTTCCTAAGGGGTTGCTTATATTTTAGCGATTTAAATGAATTACTTATTCTAATGAGCACAGATGTTGATTCTGTCGACAGAAGTATTTCTATAGAAAACCCTACTTGGTGGACAGTGCAGGCGGTTCGAGGCATTAGGAGATGGCCGGTTATTGTTATTTATTATATAAAAGAAGAACGTAAATTTATAATTCACAAACTAATTGGTGAGGCCATTTTATCATCTTCAATTCTTGTACTGGTTTTGCAAATACTCGTTTATTTGAACTATTTTCCTCGCTGTGTATTTTGCATTTAAAATGCTCGTTGTCATATAAATCAATTGAACAGATTTCGAGAGTGAAAAAAACGGGAACATCGAAGAACTTCGAGTAAAACCGCAAAAGAGCATTCATGAAATATGACTCCTCGAAAATGTGTTGTCACAGTCAAAAACAATTATTTTAATTTTTTCTCGTCATTTAACTTTGAAACATTAGATTCAAGTCGGTTTTTGAAGTGTGAGAGAAGCGTGGAAGGGACTAAGAGTAAAAGATATTTATGAGCCTTTCTGAATTAGCAACAAAAATACCGAAATGTACACTAAAATAATAAGAATGACTGTTCGTTAAGAAAAAGTTAAAAATAACATTTTTAATATACAATGTCAAAACAATAACGAGCAGAATCCGTTGCATGAATCTAAAAAGATAAATTAAGTAAGTATATCACAGTTCGCCCTAATCATTTAAGGATCATTATTTCGCTGCTTACTTAGTCAAATTGGGCTACAACCTGCGGTGGACTAGAGCTTCAGCTGGCAGCTGTTCCCACCTAAGATGAGTGAGAATGCTCTAGATTGGAGCCAAAAACATTCCGGGCTGAGACGATGGTTATCCAAACTCATCTGATTACGTCGTAAGTTTGAACACTTCACAACTGAAACAAACAGGACCGAAAATTACCAAAATACTTTTTCCTGAAGTACACGAGAGCATTTTCCGTCCCTACTATGCCGCTTCTGCTTCAATATATGCCTATGTTGGCTTTTCTGCTACATTTGATTGCTTATCCCTACAAAGTTTTATTCACGCCTTGTTGCCTTATTACCTTTCGTAATCTTTTGAACTTTGTTCCTGGGATCACACTTTTTATCTACTAGATTGCTTGCTTCTCATACTTTTTATTTCGTGAGTTAGAGTCGATGCTCTTCCCATTCTATTTTGCGTGTAGAGCGCTTTCTATTTTCTGTGTATGGCGACTTCATAGGCGAATTGTTTTTGTAAATGTGTTTCCTGCACTTTTCATTTAATCAGGGGGTGTTCGTAAGAAATCCATCAGCTCAGTTATGATGTATCGGATGCATTGTTGGCATTAATATCTCTTGACATTGAATATACGAAAATAATTGTCGATGAGATTAAGGATGCGCGATTCTACTTTTGTTTAGCTGTGGCCGTTTTACTGACTGATATTGGGTAGAACTATGAAGATAGAAGTTCAACCTAATATTGACCGTCGATCGTATGGTCATCTTTGAATATGTGCGTCGATGACATTGCGTTAATTTTGGGCACATCCTGAACAGTAAACTATCACCAAACACAAAATGTGCTTACTTTCTTGTTTAAGCCACTCCAAGAATTGCAGTACAAGTGGTGCTTTAATAAATTAAGGGCTTTCAATTCGTGTTTCAAAGTATGTCGTCTATTCGAGGTCTAAAAAGTCTATGTGAAAGTCCGAACGTTTTTGTTCTATTTTTCATGAATCAATGAATCATGCTTGTGATTGACTCATGCCATAGATGTGGAATTCGGATTCGGAACTATATCTACATGCGGTCAAGGTAGGTTCACGGATATCTCAAATGTCGCAACAAATTAGAAATAATATGAGAAGATCTAACTATGAATGCAATGCATCTGCATGCTGGGTTTCATTCTACGAGAGCCAAGCAAGCTTATGCAGTAGAATAACTAGCCTTTGAGGCGGCGTTACATGGAAAGTCAAAGTGGTTCATCATCGACGCAAGAACGTCGGATTTTAGAGAAAAACATATGAGCATGGAGTAACGGACGGACAGACCTATTTTAAGTGTCAAGAATACAAAACTCAAACAAAGACCTGTAACCATAGTAGGTGGACAAGGAAATTTAATTGGAAGATTATAGTGTTTTCTGACATTATGCAAAACTGTGAGCAGTAGCACCGTCAATCAATATAATTTAAGCCGAGATTTATGTCCACTTAGCCAGATTAAAGAAAACGTAGTGATATCAAAATTTAAGTATAACTAGGCCACCGGAAAGAATGGCCTTTCTGTCAAGCTACTCGTACTTAAACCAGCAAGAGATGATTTGGTAAAGCGCATACACCAACTACTCTTTTCAAAAGGCCAATCATCGTTTGCCCTATTTTCAAGAAAAGAAAATCGGCGATTAAGCCATTAGTTACTGAATGCTACTTCGGCACCCACCAGCGTCTAGACGTTTGTTGATCAGATTCTATATGCAAAGTTCTGTGCTCCGAAACTTTTATACGTTGATTGGACATATGTCAATGGAAAAATATGATTTAAACTTTAATGCCAAATAACTCATAATAAGTCGAGCCCTATTGGGTCAGTTCTTCGTTCTTTTCACCCGTCTCTATGTTCTTGTGGTCGGTAGCCCAGAGAAGAGTGATCTTAAATGGACGGCTAGCTTAGCTTGGGTCGGTATCTGATTGTAGGTTTAGTGGTAACTGTGATCGAATCAAAGCATTTATCGTGGGGCCTAGTTGTCTATGAAGTTTGGTACATTGAGTTTAGATATCGGCTTGTTCATAATACGAGTACATAACTTTTGTTTTAAATGGTGGAAGAAATGCAGATGGTGCGAATGAAAATACCTTCTTTGCTACTGCACAGTAGCTTTTAATATGGAAACTCGTGTCCATTGGTAAATACGCTTTTTGCACTGCGATTTGGATGGTGGTCCTACTGAGAATTATTTATAGATGCGACTCCCATTCTTACTATTATTTACATTCCGAATAATTTTGTCGCGACACAGCCATACGTGAGGGCAAGACGTACAATGACATTATACTCGTACATCCAAAGAACTATTCTAAGTCGTAGTCTACATTTTTCCAAATTCGTCACCGCTGGCTTAAAAGAATGTGCCAAATTTTTGCAACCATCACCTTCGTATTCGGGCTTTGAAGCTTGATATAGTGACAGAGATCTGATCGTGTATATGCTCGTATTTTGACTAATCGGATAAATATCTCGTACAGTGTAAAATGACGGTAAGAACCTCTTGCTGTGCTGGACCAGGCATGATTCGCATTCTTTGAAGGCATGTAAATAAATTTTTCAACTACGCTGCTTATTTTTTCTACTGAGCAATCTTCTTTTTGTAAGCCACAGTCAAATTTTCTGAGGTAAGATTGGTATAGAAGCAATTGTAACTAATTTCTTTAACTTCATTGCCTGAGCTAACTGAATTCTTATTTATGAAAAAAGGTTGCATTGCCGTTTTGTGGTCAGAGTTTTGCTATGGTAGTTACCTTGACGCAAAGTTCCTGCAATCCAATATATTTACTTTATAAAAAAGGCCTTTAACAATATTGTAAAAGAGTCCCTTATCAGTAAAAGTTAGACTAACATAGTTTCTGTATCGGACCATCAAAGACTTCGAAAAGCGCTTCGCACCAGAATGCTGTTTTGGGTGAAATGATGACAACTACGTACTTCAAAATCTTGTGGATTACGACTAGCTTATCTGTATCTTTCTTAGAGACTGTCATCAAAAGATATTGAGCTTAGTACGTTGCATGCCGAATATTAGCTTACAACACTTTGCAGTATTCGTTGATGAGAGAAGGAATGGGATGATGGTTTTGTTGGTCTTGCATCATTATGGCCAACCAAACCTCCATCTATATTTTGGGCTTTGAAAATCTATGCATTTGATATAAAGATATAAGGCAACAACTTTGAAACTAATGGGTTTTAGCCTCAACCCGTACTAGACCCCGCTGTTAGCAAGAGCATGAAAATGATCCAAGACAAAAACATTGTTAGATTCCTTCCATCGGAACCAACTTCAGGCATAGAATAATCTTGTTAAGGAGCATGTCTTCCTCTATCATGTCAGATAACATTGTTTTGATGCTTTTCCATATGGCTCTGCACCGAGTTAATTGGTTATTGCATTATGGGCTATTTGCATTTAACCATTTATAAAGTTCAATTCACTTAAAAATTGAGGCCAGTTGACCACGGAATACGTACACCGATTGGGTGCTTCAACATTAGCGTTTGAATGGCCAATATCACCAAACATTTTCTTCAGCGATGAGGCTCTTTATTTACGTTAGCAAATAAAATTGTCACATATGGGAAAGCAAAAATCTACATGTAACTCTCGAAAGAGCATTGCCTCCACAAAAAGTCAATGTATGGTGTGCAATTTTGTTTACTTTTAAAATGAGGAAGGTGTCACCGTCATGGTCAATTTTCATCGCTATTTGATTTAATTTGACCTCAAATCGACCATATGAATGTGGAAGACATGTGGTTTCAACAAGACGGTGCCACCTCTTACACAACACGACCCGTTTTGGCTTTATTGTAAGTAAAATCACCTGGATGACTGATTCCACGTATTAGTGATGTTAAATGACCATCAAGATCGTGTGATTTGTCACGGTTAGATTTTCTTTTGTGGGACTATGCAGAAGATCATATTGATCCACACAATTCATAAACTTTTCGAACTTTGAGAACGAATACTCGTCAAGTTATTGCCGAGTTATTGTCCGATATGGATCGAAAAGTCGTCGAAAATTACCTTATCAGCATCGAGTTCTGCAAGAACTTCTGTGGAGAACATTTGAATAATGTTATATTTTATTCATAATAGCAAGATCTAGGCAATATGTTGAAATAAAAATTTTATCGAAATCTGAATTATGAATGTGTTTTGCGAGTATTTAAATTTATTTTCGGAACAACAAAGTGGATGCCACTGTATTATTAACTATGGGTTGGATAATCTATTGATGCGAGGCGCCACTTTGTTCAATTTTGCTGCATATTTTGTTATATTCTGGCAACAGTTTTTGATTCTGCCAAGATCATATGGTAATAAATTACGATTTATTCAGTGAATTTCTAATTTATTTTACTCAGTAGAACATGAACTCTTATAAATGAAACATTTGCGGTTATGAAAAATATCTTTCGATATTAATAAATATCAAAATTGACTAAATGAATAAATTGAATAGATAGTTTTAATCTACATAATATGAAATTAAAATCTTCTGCGAATAGAAGCAGATCTCAGTTATGATAATAAACAAATACGAATGACCCCAAAAATGGTAGACTCAACCGCTGCCACAACGATAGCTGGAGGCAAACGGATGACACAATTCAATAAATCTGAAGCAGCGAGAAAAAAAAACTCTTAGTCACAAAAATTCGGTGTACATAAAATTATCTGGAAATTTACCTTCAAAAAGATATAATAAAGGGTGTCCAGCGGAGAATTTTCAAGTTTAAATTGTAATTGCTCGTAAACTAACAGGGTTAAGGTAAGTGACGGTAAGTGATTTGCGGATTTGTCAATCGCAATGCCTCACTGATCGGAAGCTTATTGCGCGTTCAAAACTGAACAATTTTTTTAAATGTGGTGATTCATTGGAGGAGTTAGTGATGAACTAGGATGGCAACCCCAGAACGTATGGCTTAAGTTCGATGCCAAATTATGCGCAATCAGCATAAATCGATAACGAAGGTCACGGTCTTTGCTGAAATAAAAAAAATCAACAGTGCACTTTTTTTTATAAAAAAGAAACTAAAGATTAACTCATTCAAATGCAAATCACCATCAGCTTCTTAACGTAAATGACCTTAACGAGTACGATGCTAAAACGTCTTCGAAACATTTTACTTACTGACAAAGCATATTTTCATAAACAGAACATGAGAAACTATAATAGTTTCTCGACACGCATACGTAACGCCATTAAAAAAGTTGCATTTTCTGCCTGAGGGATGATTGGCTTTTATCTGTTCTTCGAGTTTCAGCAGCAGAACACACTTTCAGCAAAATAGGCCTATACCACACATAGAGGTTCAGTGGAGAAGCTGAGGGAAAATTTACCTAATAAATTAATTAGCATTTTGCTAATCTCCTAGACACATCGGTCACCAGATCGTAGACCTTTTTTTTATGGGTATAGCACAAGTCGAGGGCTTACAGCAACAATCTGCGAATAATTAAGGACCTATAAGAAAATATTCGTCATGAACTTGCTGTCATAGTCCAAATTAGTGTAAGGTTAAATCAAATGGGTTGACTTAAAAGCGTTCATAGAGGCTGTGACAGTCTCTGATTACTGCCATGTAGATCTGGTTGGTTCCTTATTTTCCGTCTATTAAAATATGATCATATACTCATATGCATAGATGCTTCCCACGATTTGGATGTGTTGTAAAGCGTTTTCTGCTTCTTCGTCTTCTTATCCTTTTATTAACCTTTTCCTCGATATACGAACTTATGCGTAACGAGTTTCCATTTCCGCTGCCGTCATTTTGTTTTTAAACGCTTCGTACATTATCCAGCACTGTGAACCGTATATAAGAGCTGGTCTAACAACCGTGGGGTAGAGTTTTCCCTTTAATTTAAGTGGAAATTTTCGGTCGCAAAAGATTCCCAAATTTTCCCGCCATTTCATCCATCCCACACTCACTCTGTGGTTAACGTCGTCGTCACATTTCGCTTCCATGTTAACGTTTGATCCTAAGTACTTAAAGATAGTGCTTTTCGGAAGAACTATTCCGTCTAACATTATATCCGGAACAGGTCGCAATGGATGCGCAAATGGGCACGTCAAATGCTCCGTCTTTGAACGACTTATTTTAAACCCGTTTCTCTCTAGCGCATTTCTCCATGAATCTAAGGCGTTCTGTAAATCTTCGACGTTATCGCTAAGTATAACTGCGTCGTCAGCGAAGAGAATTGGCGTTACATTTGCTTCGCGCATGCAGTCTTTAACTGGAAATTCTCTCGTTAGTCCAGCAAAGCTTTTAACCGCAGTTTTCACGTTTCCGTACATGTCTTGTATTATTCTAACATACGTTTCCGGTACGTTTTGAGACCTCAGCGCGGCCCATATGAGATCCCTAGGCACTCGATCGAATGCTTTCTCGAGGTCGATAAATACCATGTGTAAATCCTTAGACGAATCTCAGTGCTTTTCCATTATTATTCGTAGGCTTTGGATAGCGTCCACCGTCGATCTTCCTTCAACAAATCCACACTGGCTATTATCGAACTTTATTATTTACCGAAGACGTTCGTTTAAGACTCTTTCGACGATTTTCATTGTGTGTGACATAAGTTTGCATTCTCGAGTGTTGCCTTTTCCTTTGTATAATGGAACCAAGAAGCTACTTCTCCATTCGACATAGGTTGTCCACATTTTAATTTATTTAAAAGTTTCGATAGCCATTCGCTGCCGATTCCCTCCACCTTCGACCAAAACTCTAATGGACTGCTCGCCGCTTTCCTCCGCTTCATTTTTCCGATCGCTATACTTATTTCTTCGACTGAAAAGTTCGAAACTTCCTCCTCGAATAGACCAGCTGTCAGCACGATATCACGTGGAAACACTTTGTTAAACCGGAAAACTTATAAGAGGTCCACAAAAAAATAAATGCATCCTTCATTGGATCGTACTTTTTCGAAGATGAGGCTGGAGAGACAGTTACAGTGAATAGAGAACGTTACCGCAATATGTTTTTCAAAATTGATTGAATTGGGTCCGGACGATCTCTGGCTTCAATATGGTGATGCCAATAACCCAGCGACAATTCAAGATCTTAAACCTATCATCCAAACTGATATTGCGACCATTGATTCACTAATTCTTCAAAAAGTCATCGACCTTCGGATGGTCGCTTGCAACAGAAGCTACGGTGTTCACATAAACGAACTAAATTTCTACATTGGTTTCGCAATACATTGATTGATTTATTGAAAACTTTCACCCTAGCTGTTGATTCACCCTTTAGATTAGATGCACTTGGCAATGCATCATGTGGATTTAACTATATTATGATTCTATTCTGATTATTATTTGTTTGGGGTTTGGAAACCAACAATGCATGACTTCCTTTCCATTCTATACTCTCGGATCCACTGTGAGGCCCACTTACAACTTCTTGGCCGCCAAAAGTCGTAGAATATTCATTGCTGTAAAGAGTTGGGAGGGTAATAACTTTTTTAACTTTCCGGCGACAGAAAGGTGACGACTTATGGTTGCAGTTGATATTTTAAGCCTTGCAGCGAGACAAAGAACAATCGCATCTGGATTTTTATTCCAAGTCCAAACTCTATGCACAGCGATAGCACTGTACCTGAAGCGACAATACAAAAAGATACGCACGAGTAAGTAGAAGGATACATTTTGTTGCGTAATGCAGATTGTGGGATACTGCAGATACTGGCCAATGCTCCAGTATTATCCCGGACTATAGTAAAATCAAAATAACTACGTAAGATGCTGATCCATGTATTTCCAAACTGCACAAATAGCTTCTTAATTTTATTATTTAAAAAAGAATTTACAAGTTAAAAGTGCGAAATAAATAAAATAACTATCTCGACGAATGTATGTACATTTGGGGGACAATATCACCAAAAATCAAAGACATTCAAGGCTAAGGAGTACAAATTAAATATTGAAAACTAACAAAGTTCGATGATGATGTTTTCGGTACTTCCTTTAAGGATAATTCCTTCTTTGTTGTACACCAAAACATACGCAGCTTACGGCAAAACTTTGATTTGTTAGTGTGCAGAGATGAAGCCTTTAGTTTTTTACGAGTACTTTACCTAATATTCATTAGTGAAATATGGATTTACAATTGCGAAAAAGATGATTTAAAAATACCGCGCTATAATTTATATCTAAATAGTAATGAAACATATGCGTCAGGTGGAGTTGGAGTTTATATTCGTGATTCTTTTGATTGTGATGATTGCAATATTAAATGTCTTAATTTTAATAGTGCGGATGTAATTGAAGTGTCCGCAAACTATGTGGTGAAGTTTTTAAATTTATTTGTATGTACCGATTGCATTTTTTTGATGTTCAAATGTTTTTGGCAGAATTCTCAATGTTTTTAGAAAACGAACGTTCGTCTAATGTAGTGTTCTTGGGTGACTTCAATATCGATATATTATCCTCTAGCCATAAAATAGACACATATCTCTCAATGTTAGCAGAAAATGGTCTCTTCTTTCTTGTAGATACAGTTACCAGGACACGCGCATCTACTTGTCTAGATCATGTTTTTTGTCGCTTCTCGAAACTTTCACTAAATATATAACATTTGGCCTTAGCATTACTGATCATTTCATGACAGGCATCTTATTTAAATATCTTTTAATTAGTAAAAATTCAAAAGCGTTTCCTTCTTCTAAAATTACAAATATCAATTTTGAACTATTAAATATTGAACTACGCTCTGAAACTTGGGAGGAAGTTTATCTGCAGGACAATGTCTCAGAGGCCTAAGATACTTTCTTAGCTTTTCTTCAAAACTATGTGAGTATCTTCTCATATACGATAATGCACAATAAAACCAAACAACGTCTGAAGCCATGGATTAATGGTCCTTTATTACAGAAAATAAAACTTAAGAATAAATTAAGGTAAAATGCATAAAACTTCCACTTAATATGCCTCTAAAAAGTGGATCTAAGGAGCTGACCAAACAGATAAATCGTTGTATAAGGATTGCCCGTTTTAATTTTTTTCAGAGTAAAGTTCAAAGTGCACTTGGTAACCCTCGAAGAGAATGGAAAACTATAAATTGTATTATAAATAACAACAATTCAAACATGGCTAGGTCCATTCTACTGTGCAATGATGGCATTACCACTGATGATCCAAACACTGTTTGTAATATATATTTAGTATACATTTCTGTATACAGGCAACGATTAGTATAAGGCCTCGAAGAAGTAGCATCTTCCGACAGGTGCTGGTTCCTTAAATGACGAGAATGAGCCTCTGCAGCCGAACATCTTGCAGCTCTGCTAATAAGTCCTACTTCACGCCTCCCCGTGGCGCCATCTGGGAATCTCACTAGAGGTTGCGAAGTGAAGGGGGCAAATGGCGAGTTTCCTGCGCCATTAACCAGGATTAGTGTCGGAAAAACAAAACAAGACCTTATCCGGGCTACTCCGACATATTTGGAGCTCAGGCCGGAAAGGACTTCCAGGACTTAGTCAGGGTCTTGGAAAAGAGATGGTGGCGGACGAGCCCTATAAGGGCCAACGGCAGCTCTCACATCCCGGAACAGGTTACTGGCTTCGGTGTAACCGACCCCTCGTCCTAGGGGCACTCAAAATGGAACTGGTCCTCCAGGTTGGGGGTTGTGCCGCCGGGGTAACTGCCCGGCCATTTAAAAAAGATTAAGTTACGAAGCATCAACAAGCCTCGGATATGGACGGATCTACTGTTGACAACCCACGCAAACGATTTAAGGACAATGAGCTTCGGATATGCACGTGGAATGTTAGATCCCTTAATAGACGACGTGTAGCCGAGCAACTAGCGGAGGCCCTAGACTGCTGCAAAGCAGACATAACCGCCATCCAAGAAATGCGATGGGATGGGCCGGACAAAAAGAAGATGAAAAACTGCGACATCTACTACGGCAATTGCTATCGACGGCAAAAGCAGCGCTTATTTGGATGCGGATTTGTTGTCGGAGCAGACAAGACAAGACAAGAAGTCCTCAGCTTCCGGCATGTGAGCGAGCGACTCGTAGCAATCCGCATCAAGGCTAAATTCGCCAACATAAGCCTCATATGCGCGCATGCCCCCACAGAGGAGAAAGATGACGACACCAAGGATGCCTTCTACGAGCTGCTCAACAAGACCTACGAGCAATGCCCTAGCTATGACATTAAAATTGTCCTCGGTGATTTTAATGCACAGCTAGGAAGAGAAGGTATCTTTGGTGGAACAATCGGAAAATATAGCCTGCACAACACCACCTCCGATAACGGATTCAGGCTAATCGACTTTGCGGCGGGGCGAAACATTGTCGTGGCTAGCACGCGGTTCCCACATCTCGACATACACAAGGGGACTTGGAGAACTCCTGATCAATCAACAGTCAACCAGATTGATCACATTGCGATCGACGCAAGACACTCCTCCAGCATTATGGATGTCCGTACGTTCCGAGGAGCCAACATCGACTCGGACCATTACCTTGTTGTAGCCAAGGTACGGTTGCAGATATCCCAAACTACGCCAAGACAAACTAATGCTGTGAGAAAATTCGACGTCAGACGGCTACAATCGCAAGAGATCGCCAAGTCCTTCTCCGATCGAGTGTCTCTTAATCTCTTAAGAGGTCCAATGCCCCCAGCATCAAGCATCGAAGACCATTGGAAACACTGCCAAAACCATCAGAGATGCCGCTTCTGATGTGCTGGGTTTCACTCGTCCACCACAACGAAACCCCTGGTTCGATGATGAATGCCGGCAAGCACATGCAGCTAAGCAAGATGCATATAACGCGGTGCTGCTTAGAAAGACCAGAGCTGCTCATGAGCTCTATGAGCGGAAGAGGAGAGACGAGCACCGGCTTCTCAGGAGGAAGAAGAAAGAGCATGAGAAGCGCGCGATCGAGGAAATTGAGAGATGCTACTCAAGGAATGAGGTTCGGAAGTTTTACCAAAAGGTAAAAATAACATGCCAAACTCGTCCGTCTATGCAGGATGACGATGGAGAATGCACGCTGCTCCATCAAGGTCGGTAAAGATCTCACCGAGACCTTTGATGTCCAGAAAGGATTTAGACAAGGCGATGCGCTGTCATGCGATTTTTTCAACATCGTACTTGAAAGAATAGTGCAAAACTCAAGAGCAAACACAAGAGGCACTATCTTTCAAAAGTCCGTCCAACTACTCGCATACGCCGACGATATTGACATAATCGGGAGAAAGCAGCGTGACGTCAGTGGCGCTTTCGCGAGTATTGAGACGGAAGCGGCGAAAATGGGTTTAGCGGTCAATGAGGGCAAGACCAAGTATATGCTGTCAAGCAAAAAGGACAACCAACACCGACGTCTCGGACAGAACGTCACCCTCGACAGATATAACTTTGAGGTAGTTAAGGACTTTGTCTACCTAGGCTCCGCTATAAATACAGACAACGACACCAGCGCTGAGATCAAGCGAAGAATAACTCTTGCCAACCGCTGTTTCTTTGGGTTAAGAGGGCAATTGAGTAGCAAAGCCCTCTCTCGGACAACAAAAGTCACCCTTTATAAGACTTTAATAATCCCGGTCCTGCTCTATGGCGCAGAGGCATGGACATTATCAAAAATGGATGAGGGTGTTCTTGGTTGCTTCGAGAGAAAAATTCTTCGGGCGATCTTTGGTCCCGTCTGAATTGACGGTGAGTGGAGGAGGAGATACAACGACGAACTGTATGGACTGTACAGCAACATGGACCTAGCCAGAAGAGTGAAGATCCAAAGACTGAGATGGCTGGGTCATGTAGAGCGCATGGACACCAATGCTCCGGTCCGAAAAGTCTTCGAATCCGTCCCCGAGGGACAGCACAGTAGAGGAAGGCCAAGACTCAGGTGGCGCACGCAAGTGGAAGAGGACCTCAGCCAACTTAGCGTGCGAAACTGGAGACAGCTAGCCAGGGATTGAGCTGGCTGGAGAAGCTTGTTGACTGAGGCCCAGGTCCACCCCGGACTGTAGCGCCACCTAAAGTAAAGTAAAGTAATACATTTCTCTACAATTGGTATTGTGCCTTTTACTAATATTGACTCTTCGTACTTTAGTCATTGTACTAAATCTAACCTAGTCAACGACAGTGTTCATAGAACAAGCTTCTTCTTTGAAAAATTTACTGGCTTAGAAGTTTACAAAGTTATCAACTCCCTAAATAACTCGAATGCATGTGGCCATGATGGTATTTCAAATCGTGCAGTCAAAAACATTGCACTTAATATTACTGAGGTACTTGCTTATATTTTCAACCAAATTGTTTTAAGTGGAGTTTTTTCTGAAAAGCTTAAGCATGCCAATGTGCTACCTCTATTCAAAAAAGGTAATAAAAGTGACAAAAATAATTATAGGCCCATTTCGCTACTACCTTCAATTTCAAAAGTCTTTGAAAAAGCTATGAAAAACAGAGTGCTGGCGTATCTAAAAAAAAAATTAACTTTTTAAGTAAAGCACAATATGGATTTAGGGAAGGTATGTCAGTAGAAGATGCTCTCTTGGAATTTTGCTCCTTTATATATAAAGCTTTGGATGACAGAAAATATTGTGCTGGACTCTTCGTGGATATAACCAAACCTTTTGACATGGTCAACCATCGTATCCTGCTTCATAAGCTCCACTGCATTGGTTTTCGAGGGTTTGTTTATGACTGGTTCGAGTCTTATCTAAAGGATAGATCCCAACAGGTCAAGATAAATAATACATATAGCAACCCATCAAACATTAATATTGGTGTGACCCAAGGTTCAGTTTTGGGCCCAATATTATTCCTCATTTACATAAATTCCTTATTTAGTCAGCCTTTTAAATGTAATCTCATAGCGTTTGCGGATGATCTTGGCATCGCTTATAGCACACCTAGTCTCCTTAATCTCTCTACTGACATAAATTACGATTAATATCTTTTAAGAATGTGGTTTGCTGTGCACGAGCTAGTAGTTAGCCTAAAAACTAAAATTATGCACTTCAGTCTCTGTCGCGTTATATTTCAAGATTGTAACTTTATCTTCCATTCAAAAGACTGCGACAGACTCACATTATCTAACTATAAGTGTAAGTTGACGTCAACAAGTGCACTTTTCAATGCTGAAAATCCCTGCGACACTCACTGCTTCAAAGTTGAATCTGTTGAAAAGTATAAATATCTAGGTGTTATTATTGATCAAAATATGAGCTGGACTAATCATATCCTAGCTTTAAAGCAATGCCTGCGTTATACAGTTCAATGTTTATATAGTCTCAGAAACTTTCTTAATGATAAGACTATAAAAAGAGCGTATTTCGCTCTATTCCAATCGAAACTGCAGTATGGAATCAGTTACTGGGGTGGTGCGTATCAAACAAAGCTTCAGCAGCTACTTGTATTACAAAAGTCTGCATTAAGAAGTATTTATAGATCAAACCGTTTTGTCCATTCACTGCCTATGTTTAGAACGCTGATTCTACCTCTAAAACATTTGTATTTTTACAAAGTTTTAAAAATATTTTTTATAAGAGAAGGCTACTACCGAAGTCGTATTTCGGAAAACCACAATTTGCTAAGCAATTCAATGAACTTTGTTAACATTCCCACTTTTCGCACTACACTACATAAAAACTTCTACTCTATAGTTTCCTATAAATTATTTAATAAACTCCCTTCACATATTCGCGTAATAAGACACATCAGAAGTTTTTTAAATAAAGTTAAAAATTGGCTTTTTGGTTTTATCCATGATGAAATCAATGTTTTGTTGTGATTAATAAATTGTTTGTTCTGATTTTTCTCAATGTTTCTACTCTGTGCTCTGTTATATTTCTAATTTTGTACGTACTGCCTTGCTTTTTTGATTTTTGAAAATCTTATCCCCCAAAAAAAACGTATTTTTTTTTTATTTTTAAATTGACATTTTCACTATTTATCATCTTTAAATATTAATGCCACTACGTATTCATAGTTTAAGAATGTTTATAATCATAATTGTAAACACCAATGAATTAATGTAAAAAAGAAAGAATACTGAAATAAATAATAAAATAAATATTGGGTATATAACTTATTTCGTGCGGTTTTTTTCTTCAAAATTTGAACGTTTATTTAAGAAAAACATGTACAATAGTATTGTTCAAAGTATTGCCCATCTGAAGCTTTGACTTTTCCCATCTTTCTGGCAATTTTTGGATTCCATCCCAAAAGAACTACACCGGGTTGGCAGCCAAGAATGAATCATGCCAATTTTTAATATTCTGCTCTGATGTGAACCGTACTTCAGTGAGGGCGTTCTGCATCGACCGGAACAAATGGTAGTCAGAAGGGGCAAGGTCTGGGCTATAATGCGGGTGTGGTAAGACTTCCCATCCACTGTTTTTCAAATAGTTCTTAACCGGAATAGCAACGTGGGGCCGAGCGTTGTCATGATGGAAAATTAATGCCTCGTGTCTGATCGCATATTCCGGGCGTTTTTCGGCTACTGCTCTCTTCAAACGGATTAATTGTGTTCATTGTGGACAATGCCATTGATGGTTTCACCTGGTTTTAGCAGCTCATAATACAGCACACCCATCTGATCCCACCAAATACAGAGCATTACCTTCGCGCCATGGATATTCGGCTTTGCCGTTGGTTTGGCTGGTTGGCCGGGTTTCACATATGATTTTTTGCGCTTGGGGTTGTCGTAATGGATCCATTTTTCATCACCAGTAACAATCCCATGCAAAAATGACCTCCTTTTGTGGCGTTCCAGCAGCATTTCGGACATGCAAAACCGCTTTTCGACGTCTCTCGGCTTGAGTTCATGTGGAACCCAATTTCCTTGCTTTTGAATATATCCAGCTGTCCAGCTGCTTTTAAACGTTTTGAAATGGCTGCTTGAGTGACACTCAAAGATTCTGCGAGCTCTTCTTGTGTTTGGCAACAATCTTGATAGAGTAATGCTTCCAGTTCTTCATCTTCAAACTTTTTTTTGCTGCCCAGGACGTTCATCGTCCTTTAAGCCAAAATCACCACTTTTAAATCGTGCAAACCACTTTTGGCACGTTCGCTCAGCTAGCGCATGTCCACCATAAGCTTCCACCAAAATACGATGACTTTCGGCAACAGTTTTCTTCATACGAGTATTAAAGTAATGAAGAAGAACTCCCCGCAAAAACACTTTTTCAGGCACAAAGTTCGACATATTTGAGTGAAAAAAATTTATTGTTGTTTGCGCTTCAAATGAATGACATATACTGAAATGACGTACAATGACAGTAGCTTTCCAATGCATGTTCCAATGGAATAATACAAGTTACTCCATCTCTTAGCAAACCGCACGAATTAAGTTATAGACCCAATATATATACGAGGGCGGGTCAATAAGTCCGTGACTTTTTTATTAAAACACAAATTTTTTGATAAAAAAATAATTTTATTTTTCAACGTAGTCTCCCTTGAGCTCTATACACTTTGTCCAACGCTTCTCCAATTTTTTTATCCCTTCCAAAAACAATGATTTGTCGAGGTCCTCAAAATAGGCCTTTGTTTGCGAGATGACTTCATCTTTGGAGTCAAATCTTTTTCCACCAAGCCATTTCTTCAGGTTTGGGAACAAGAAGTAGTCCCTCGGAGCCAAATCTGGAGAATAGGGTGGATGAGGGAGCAATTCATAGCCCAATTCATGGATTTTTGCCATGGCAACTGCACATGTGTTTGTGGTCGACTGTGAGCAAACGCGGCACCCATCTTGCGGAAAGCTTTCTCATGCCCAAGTGATCATTCAAAATTGAAACCACTGAGCCATGCGAGATCCCTACGGCTTCCACAATCTCTCGCACTTTCAATCTTCGGTCGGCCAACACCATATCGTGAATTTTTTCGATTGTTTCGGGTGTAGAGACCTCAACTGGGCGTCCAGGACGTTCGGCATCTTCAGTGCTTGTACGGCCACAACGAAATTCAGTAAACCACTTTTTTACCATTGAAATCGATGGTGCAGAGTCCCCATAGTATTTATCAAGCTTAGCCTTGGTCTCGGTAATGGTTTTTTTTCGCAAGAAATAATGCCTAATAAGCACACGAAATTCACTTTTTTCCATTTTCTCCTCAAATTAGTGAGTAGTCTGATAAAAATAGCTGTCAAACACAAACTAACTGACGCAGCAAGTTTAAATTTTGACAGGAGTCAACTGACAGATGCCTGTTGACAGGAGCAGTGTTGCTGTTTCAGTAAAGAGGTCAGAAATTCAAAAAGTCACGGACTTATTGACCCGCCCTCGTATATATATATTATAAAGGGTAAAACTGTGTAAATAGTTTTCTATTTGCAGAGACGTTTACTACGAAGCCGACTCAATAAGTATATGATGTTCCAGTAAATAAACAATGGTGAGAACTGCAAAAACCGATTACATGTCACCTCAAACCTCTCCTATAGATTAATACTTACTCGTATAATCGTTTAATTTTGAAGAATGCTATGCTATGAATTAGCAGATCGATCAAGTCTACTAAGCTTGCTAAAGAACTATACAATTTGTTTACAAAAGACTTTGAATAAACCAGACACTAAAAGCACACAGGAGACATCTTGACAAATCCGAGTTGGGTATTACCTCATCACGACCCCAGTGTGCATAGTGTGCAGCCGAAGAATTTGGCTTTTAACTTGTATAAACAAATAATTAGTATGACAAAACTAATTTGGAGCCACAAATAATGGAAACAAACAATTTCTCAATGCCAAATCAGTTGCTCTGCTCTCTAAACACCACTTAGTCATAGCACATGTGAAGTCTTCAAAGCAGTCGGTAGCTTCGGTGATACTCTCAATACGACACAAATCACAACATATGTATGTTACTTAGTTAACAAAATCGCTTCTTCGGTTTTTTTATTTGTTAAACTCATTATAACAGTAAAAATTACACTCAAAAACAAAACAAAAAAACAGAATTCCTTTCATTCAGTATTCAGTTTTATAAAAACTAATCAACACCAAGTCAAAGTCTATCCTAAGAGGGGCTTAGGCGCTACATAGTCCATGATTCATTTAAGCCACTGGCAAATGAGCACCTTGAGGTTGGAAACCATTCTCATCGGCTATGTAGTTCAGGGTATAGGTCTGACCATCATCAGCTACCCAGGATACGGTACCACGAACTGAGATAGCTTCTTGTTCGGTTCCAGGATTCTTCAGTTGGGCACTTTCTTGACGGGATACACCATCGCTGGTCTCATATCTGTGGTGGTTATAATAAAAGACTTGGTTAATAGAATTTCTATTTAAAATAATCCACACGTAGTAAGACGTACGCGAAATTGTATCCATCAACGCCAATATTGTCGTTGTTGTAACTCAAGATTTGAGCATTCCTTGAATCATCAATGGGTCCAGCCAATGCAACGACGAAAAGAGCGGCAAAAACTATGGCGAATTTCATGATGTTTGAAGTTGTTTGAATTTCTTTTTTCTTAAAAGGGTCGAAATGTAAGTGTTAACTGTAAGACCGAAGTCGAAACTATGCATACTTATCAACGGTCGATGGTACCTTTTATACTCGTAAAAGATAATTAAACCGCCTCGCAGTAGTACTAGTAAGAAAACAAAAAAGTTAAGCGAAGATACTCGTAAGCAAAAAGAAAAGATACGCAAACAAGATCGATTTCACATGCAGTAAAAGCTTCAGAGCAGGACGGATGATTGTATAGTGATAGTATCCCACACTTGGGGATTATGACACATCTTGGTCGTATTTTTGTCGTTACACTTTTTTTTCTGGCTCTGGGTATCTTCATCTACTCTCTTTTTGTCTGGTCTTTACTTGTCTTGCTTTTTCGTTGATGGGCGGTTTAACCTCCAAAAATCAATTTCTGATGATTCCACACAAAAAATGAAAAACAAACCGCCAAAACCGAAGGCATACAGTACTCGCACAAGTGTAAGATACTCACTTAGCCTCGGGTAGATATGTAACTATAGTGATTATCATGTTGTCTTGGACCAAGCTTGGTTTTGGTTTTTGGTTTTCGGTTATCGGTTTTGTCGGCGACCTCAGTCAATAAACAAGTCCGAAGATGCTTAATATATGGTCATCCAATTGGTAAGAGAGCTTTTTTTGCGATCACCTGCAGCTGAAGCCCATTAAACCAGTTACTCAGTGATCACGCAGCGTGGGTCTTTACTCATTCAGTCTGTCTTGTACGAGTATATTGTAATATGCAGATTTACCAATTTAGACAGATGGATTTGGTATTTGGATGCCTAAATTGATTGGATGGTCCAACGGTTTTGAGGGAGATTCACTTGACTCTGGTAATAGATCCAAAAAAACAAAAACCTTAAAAAATTATCAAGCGATCAAATTGATTTTATTAGGCGAGAGCCAAAATGGGTTATTGCACTTGAGCAATGCCATAGTCGAGCGATGGGTGTTACGAAATACTCGTAGTGGTATCTTGGAATGGATTTTTGTTTAGCTTTTAATCAAATTAGCTGGTGTTAATAGGTTAGAGCCGTGTAAAAGATTGGTGATTTGAAGTTGCACTTATTGAAATAGCGCACACCTATTTGCTTACATAAACAAACAAGAATGCGAAATTGGTTGCTAATTTGAATATGCGATTTAATATTTGCAGATAGCATTTGAAGAAAATTCAAATTGGTACTCGAAAATGTACTTAGTAGGCACCTTGGCACAATTTGCCAAGATTAGGTCTTTTTCATGGAATAACTTAATTGATCTAGCGAATTATAAGGAACTTTGCATTGCTAATTTTTAACTCATTATCCTTTATACTAGAGTTGCTTCTTTTTTGACATGCTGGAATGCGAAAGCAAGTCATTGGACTTGTCTCAGTGTTAAACACAAGCAAATCATATACTTTATATGCACTACTTTGATATATTCAGAGCTCAGGTCGACAAGAATTTTCTAAAATTAATCAAGTTACAGTACTACGTTAAAAATCACCGTCGTCTTGTTGTCAAACTTATTTTTATGCCCATTTCCAACTGCATATCCAGTGTTCTGATTCATTAGAGCGTTTTAAAATTAAAGCCTTTCATATACTCGTATGTGTTCAGAAAATTAAAAAATCAAGTTTATTCATCTAAATCTATATTGTCCCCTTCAAAGTAATCCCCATCGTCTGCAACACACTTACGCCAGCGCTTGTTCCAATCCTCGAAACATTTTTTATATTCGGTTTTCGGTATGTCCATCAGTGCTTCCTGCGATTTTTCCATTACTTCCTCTCGGCGGCTGAAACGCGTTCCCTGTAGTGGTTTTTTAACTCGATTGAACAGAAAGAAGTCGCAGGGAGCCAAATCAGGTGAATTCGCTGACTATCGGGTGGTATTTGCTGCATTTTTCGTCAACAAATTACGAATAATGATGGCACTGTGCGACGGTGCGTTATCATGGTGCAAAATCCACGAGTTTTCCGCCCATAATTCTGGTCTCTTTCGGCGAATTGCTTCACGCAAACATCTCATAATGCCCAAATAATACTCTTTGTTTACTGTCTGGCCTTCTGGCAAAAATTCATGATGCACTACACCGTTGTAATCCATGAAAACCGTGAGCATTGCCTTCTTTTTTGACTAAAAATGACGTGTTTTTTTTTGGTCTCGGCTCATTTGATGAACGCCATTCACTTGCCTGATGTCTAGATTGCGTGTCGTACTTATAAACCCACTTCTCGTCTCCAGTAATGATCCTTTTGATGAATGTGGGATCGGATTCAGCCTCGCAAATCATCTCTTTTGCGACGTCAACACGGTCACTTTTTTGCATGAAATTGAGGTCTTTCAGCACCAACTTTGCTGCTACACGACGGAAACCCAAATCATTAACCTAAATGTATTGGACGGATCCATAGGCAATGCTCAAGTCCTCCGCTATCTCTCTGATGGTTAATTTGCGGTTATTGACCAACTTTTTTTTCTGAAATTTCTGAACCGCTCGTGCCACTGGTAAACGACCGTTTTCTTTAGAGAATCGTTGCCGAAACACTAATTCGACATTTCCAACGTTCGCGCACCATTAAATCCGGTTTTTACGCAAAATTCAATACAAGTTCGTGGTTGCAAATTTAAATCCATATCTAAAATTCTAAAATACAGAGATAGATGTACTCTTGGCTACGTAACTTTTGCAAATGTCAAGCTATGACGCTAAGATTAAGAGGGAATATCAATAACAGATGTATCAACTTAACAAAAACAACTGAACAATGGGAGCGCCACACGGTGGTTATTCCGGGAACTTTTTGATCAAGGTGGTATGTAAATTTTTACTTGGAATTTTCGAGCCGTTGGCTATACTGATGCAATTAAACAATAAGAGATTTCTGCTCTTTTTTTATAAGCAGAGCAGTCAAAAAAGGAACTAGTCTTTTATACTTCTTTGATATCAGTTGAATTAGAATTTGTAACAAAACTTCTAAACTCTACAGAGATAACATGCCTACGGTACCTGCACCCACCGCATCAGCGCCAAGTTCCAGCAGACTAATGTGACCATATGCCATATACTCATGGAAACACTGCGCCGTGGTGCCGTGATCACCTTTATGAAAATTGTCCTTTAAGAGGCGCCGGAAGGAACTCATTAGGTCTTATTGTTTGAAGAATAATGTCATCTGTAGAAAAACTAATATGAAATTCAGCTATGGAAAGCGTTTCAGTCTTTTCTTTCTCATTTTCCGTGATAACGTAGTGGCCCACACAAAATTCGACGAGTTCCGCCTTGCCTAACTATGTTCATTCTGGAGCTAGTTTGGAAATGGTAAAACCCTCACTTTCCGTTTCCTCCGTTCTGAGTGCAGCCGAATGTATTCCGAACAAGAAGAGAAATCTCGCTGAAACCATTTTTAGGTAGAAAGCGGAATCGACTTTATTTTTTCACAGCAACAGAAATTGGACGGCATGTTCAAAAGACAGTTAGCGCATGGTCATTTAAACTACAGTGTTAGTTCACAGCACCATTTCAATGTTTCAATTAAAAATTATGACGCTGATCTACTTAATATCGTTCTATTTCAAGATGGGTCAGACCAGTCAGTATCTTCCCTCTCGTAAAACTAAAAACCTCTGCTTTTGGAATATTGACTGAAACGACCTTTATAGCACACCAATCTTCGGTCACGTCTAAAACTACTTGTGCTTAACGATAGACGGAAATAAGATTCCTAAGTATCATACCCTGATCTGCGGAGAACCTTCGATGGAAAATATAATTTTAATAGAATCTGAGCCTCGTTAGCCCATTTTCATCTTATAGTCAATATAAGAGGGCTAAAAAGTAATCATTTTTCTGCGTACATCCTCGTCTGCAAATACAGACACCACAATTTCATGTGGTTAAAATTCCATCTCCGTAAGCAAGTTGTCCACTACTGCTTTATTTACAGAAGCCCCAAACTGGACAGCAATTCAAGCTTTAACGATTTTGATGCGCTGTCTGACTCCATACAAAGAATTGTAGAATATTGAAATCGCCCGTAATAACGATTTCAATATACACAATTCTGGGTGGCTTCGATATTCTGGACAGACAACACCCGAAGGACGATGTGTTGAGATCTCTGCTGCGGAAAACAACTTGACCCAGCTTGTAAATGAGCCCACGCGTATCCCAGATGTTGATAGCCATACCGCCAACACCCTGGACTTGTTTCTTACCTCTCTCCCTGATAAGTACACTGTTGATGTACTCTCACCTCTGGGCTCGTCGGACCATTGTGTCATATCAGCTAAATTCTCGTACACTGATCACACAGTTAGAGAAAAAATTCCTAAAAGAACAGCATGGCAATACGAAAAAGCCAATTGAAGTGGACTTAACACCTACCTTAGGAATTTTAACTGGTCGTTATGATTCCTCGATATCCACGTGGATGCCGCTGCTGATATGATCACAGACACTATTTTTTATGAAATGAGATCCTTTATCGCTCACCGGATAAAGAGTATCAGACCAAAGCAAAAGGCGTAGTACGACTCGAGCTGTTAAGAGGTTGTCAGGTTGATAGAAATATTTTTTCGGTCCTAATAGACCAACCCCACAGAGGAAAACTGGAAAAAATTCAAACGAGCCAGGAATGACTGCAACGCCTTTCTTAAGCTGCACACTTTGCGGCCAGCTCAACGCTTCCAGATTGTGCTTTGTCTCCGCCTACACTTGAGTGCGTCGAATCTTCAATGGGACGAATACACTTTTGCACTCGTGTAGTAGCAAGAGTACTTAAAGATCTTAACGCTCACAAATCCGCTGGTCCAGATGGTATACCTCCCCTTCTTCTGAAGAGGTGTTCTTTTACGCTGGCAAAAGCACTGCGTAAGCTTTTCCATCTATCCTACTCTTTAGGACTCTTTCCGAGCAGATGGAAAACAGCATTTGTCCAGCCCGTCCCTAAAAAAGGCAAATCTTCTTCTCTCTCCTCTTACAGACCCATTTCAATTACGTCCCTTCTTTTCAAGGTCATGGAAACGTTGATAAATCGTCAGCTCCTGAAATATCTCGAAACACGTAAACTTCATAATGACCGGCAGTACGGTTTTTGTAGCAACAGGTCCACTGGTGATTTGATGATTTGATGGCTGACGACAGTACTCTCTGCTTTTCATATTTGTTCCCGGACTCATGTCCCTGCAATTCGGCTGTAGAACGGGAACGGCAGCGTATGTTAAGCTCAATAAATTTCGATATAAACAGCATAACCGATTGGGGAACTACCAACAGAGTGGAATTAAATTCTTTCAAAACACAATGCAGTCTGCTGTCGCTTAAGCGAAATTCAAATACCCAGCCATTATCCTCAAATGGCACTTGCATCGTTGAAACCGAAAAACTTTCCATTCTCGGTATATGTGTCAATGACAACTTACGTTGGAATGACCACATATTCGCAGTCGATAAAAATGCTGCGAAATGGTTGGGTTTCCTTAGGCGATGTAAGAAATATTTCACCCCCTCTGATCTGGCTTCAGTATATAAGGCTTTCATCCGCCTAAAATTGGGATACAATGCTCACATCTGGTCAGGTGGTCCCAAAACTTATTTGCGCCTACTAGGTAGGATTCAAAACCGTGCGATTAAACTAATAGGTGATGCTAATATCATATAGCCGATTGACACTCTCGACCACCGACGTTATGTCTCCTGTCTCACCCTGTTCTATCGATATTTTCACCACCAGAGTTCCTCAGAAATTGCCAGTAACATTCCGCCCCTTCAAACCTCGAGCCGTAATACCCATCTCGCTATGAATGCTCATCAGTACACCCTTAAGCCCACTTTCGGACGTACCCTGAAATATCGTTATTCTTTCCTAAGTCGAACAACTCTCTTATGGAATGCCCTGCCGAGCTCTTCATTTCCTAGTCATTATAACCTCCAAACATTCAAAACCAACGTACATAAGTACCTCTCTTTCTTTCCTCCCTAACTTTCCATCGCCCACGCTGTGTGCAATCATTTTAAGGGTACTACCAACCCCTTGAGCGCGTGCTAATTATAAAAAAAACTTCTTCAAGAAAAATGATTCTCTTAACTGTCCCAAGAGTACGAGTAATAAGTCTTCTTGAAATCACGTGCTCAGTGAGTAAGATCTTAGGCCTAGCTTAACCACGCTGGACGGGAAGATGAAGGCTTCTGTTACTACTGAAGACGTTTAAACCTTAATACGTCGCGTCGTTTGAAGCGATAGTTTCGCTGGCAAACTTATTTTTGTTTCCTCGCTTCTGTACAGTGATTCTTTTTAAAACAATAAGCAATGATTGGGCATCAATTAAGATTTAGAAGTCTATACAATTTACCAGCTCCGAATAACTGTGAATTTAAAACAACATCGAAATGATATAGTAACAAATTAAACAACAGCTAAGTAAGATGTATTGATAGTATCTATCTGCTACTAGTTCGAATAATTTGGTTGCTGGACTAGTACTGAGTGCTTATATTCTTTACAAGAAACTCTCATCTTTCCCTGCAAAGATATCTTGTAGGTACCTTGTTTTGTCAGCACTCTTTTCAAACCAGGTTTGCTTGGTAAAAAACAGAACTTGAAACAGTTTGTGTTATAGGAATGGTCGAAAAGTTAGCGAAAAGCCAACAATAATAATATCAATTTATTTTCTGACAGTCTCTTGAGGTTATAACCATACGGAACGGTACTCATTAGAAATAATAAAAAATTATCGCTTTCACCTGCAAAAACAAAATGATGCCGAGACTTTAAAAAAGTTTGCAAAGCGCTTCACAAAATTTGCCTTTCAGGACAATATTTGGAGTCAGCAATCCGAAACCAATTTGTTTTCGAAATACAAAGTCCAGCAGTACAAAACTAATTACTGAAAAACGATGGAACCGTCCAAACAGAGGGGGCAGACATCCAACAATAGTAAGAAATCTCACAATTTGTACCTAAGCTACATTCGACAGGAAGACAAGTCCAAGTTAAAACACTTTACAAACAAATTTACGAACACTGGTCACAAAACAAATTACGAGACAAGATAGCAATGATTGTTTTTCCAATCGGTATGTTTCAGCAGCTGTCAAAGTTACCAGTGGCATCCAGTTGTCATAATATTGTAAAGGTGAACTTCGTCGTTAGGTCGGTCGTAATCATGGCTTCAGTGTGCAGGTAAATCGTTTAGAAAAGTTTAAGAGTGAGTACACTCTTTTGGATCTGAAGCCACCAACCAGATAGAGATTAATGCGAAATGACGAAAACATAGCCGCCGCCGCGCTGTACCTGAATTGGATATCGCCAGAGAGTCAGCCCGGCTTGCGGTCGGATTTGGGACTACATCCATATAAGATTGTGCTGACGCAAGAGTTGAAGCCATACGACTATAGACAACGCCATGAGTTCGCTAATTGGGCGCTGGAAATGTTGAGATCCGGATTTTGGCCAAAAATCATCTTCTAGGACGAGACCCATTTTTGGCTCAGCGGCTATGTCAACAAGTAAAATTGCCATTATTGGAGCAAACACAATCCTCAAGTGACAAAGATTGCCTGTTTGGTGTGGTTCATGGCATTGGACATTATTTCTTTCGAAATGGTCTCAGGTATAGTCTTATAGCGATATTAACCGACTTTGTGTGGTCAGAGCTCGACATCATCGATATATCCGAGGAGTTCGAGTTTGTTTTGGTGGCTTAATTAGGATAACATGGATTCAAAGCAAATAAAAGAAGAATTAATCTACAATAGAACATGTAATAATACCTCATTCAGCCCAAAATCAGAACGGAAGTTAAAACATAAAATAAAATAAGTAAAATCATTTTTTATTGTTTTTTAAGAACTTAATCCTCACTTATAATGCCTCAGCATGTGTTCAGTTTTTTGGAAAAATTGGACACTAGTGGCTACCGCCAGTGTTGGTACACATTTGTGCCCATTTTATCGCATTTTCCATGACTTTCTGGTAATAACTGTTCACATTCCTGTCGGATATTCTCTTTAAGGGCTGCGATTGTCTGAGGCTTGTTGGGATAAGCCCGCCACTTCAAGTAGCCCCCAAAAAAAAGGCTGGGATGGTTAAATGGGGCGATCTTGCTGGTCATGCCAAATCGCCAAAACAGGAGATTAGCAGGAAACGCTTCCTTCACAATATCCATTGTGGCTCGTGCTGTGTGTTCAGTGGCATCGTCTTGTTGAAACTGCGTGTTCATACAATTCCAGGAGTAAGAAGTCATTTATCATGGTCTTGTAGCCTTCGCCAGTAATAGTGACCGTGTTACCGATGGCAATAAATAAAAAAATACGGCCCAATCGCTCCTCCGCCTGAAAGCCGCACCACAAAGTGGCTTTGAGTGGATGTAATGGCTCTTCGTGCATCACACGCGGATTTTCAGTGACCGAGAAATTAAGATTTTGCTTATTGACGTAACCACTTATGTGGACAAAATCGTCCTCTTCATTGTTGAGATTGAGGATGGCTTGATAGCGAGGTACAGCGCTTCATTGCTTGTCTGTTTGTATTCTTTAACTGCCTAGTTCACAAATGGCAAATTTGATTGATGTACGAGGCCCTTGATTATGGTACGATATATGGTCCGTCAAACCATTCTATTGCAGTGTATACACACATGTAGAATGTTTGATATTTTATTCCGTGCAGTTCACTTAATTTTTCAAAGTTCAAACCGCAATACTAACCCCCAGTTGGCCGAGCGTATGACCTCTTCGTTCCATTTGTGTCTACACCATTTGCTTAAATTTCTTTAAAAAAAATAAAAATTCAAATTTGTTTTTAAAGAGATACGAGCATCGACATAGGTATATTAAAACAATTTAACAGATATCATCAGTGAAACCTAGGAAATACTAAGAACTCTCAACAGATATATTTTCAATGCGACCACATACATAGATTACTATGTTTGCGTCGTGATTATCTCCTGTCGTTTGACTAGATGCATCTTCATCGATAGGTCATGTATCGGTTGTTTGTTCTTTTCACATTCCGCAAACATTTTGAACTGTCTTTTGAATACGATCCGTATGCACCGTATCTTTGCCTGATTTATCTAGCTCTTATATCCCATTTTTTTGGGTTAGAGCACTTCGGATCATTTTTCAATTTTTTGCTACGACTTCCTGCACCAAGAAAAGCACTTTCATTTTCAACTCTAATCTACTAATTGTGTCGCCATTGACTATGTTGCCGCTTCTCTCGATTTCCATGATTAATGGCTTTAACACGTCTCCTAAGCTGCTAACATAATCGCGTTTAACCACTCATCACTTATTTGAAATCCCATTACATTTAATTTGTTCGCTGTACAAGCTTTCTGGCTTATGTACTCAAACGGCGACCACATGCCAGCTTTCTAAATGGTCCAATTTTTTCCGTAAAACCTTTGTCATACAACATTGTGTCCAATAATTTCTGAATGTCTGATTCCGAATTAGCATTTTTCACGTGAACATATATTGTAGTTAGTCGTGAGTTCGAGGAAAAATTGTTGCATGAGTTCATCCTTCTCTGTAACTGGGTCAAATATGTAGCCATCCAAGCCAGAATGTTCGAGGACGTTTCTAATGGTAAACTGGACTACCACTGAAGTCACTAAATACCCGTACGATTTTAAGATTGTGAGAAAGATGACTCACGGGCAGTGAAGACTAAGGTTTCCGTCCTCCCCAAAGGCAATCACCGTTCCTTCGATCGTTTTTGGGGCGATTAGTGAAGATCCCAACATTTCATCCCAACAGTAACCGTAACTGAGGTAGCACGGCTCCAAAAAATAAATATCGTCTTGAGAGTACAACCCATTATACGAACATGTAGGGAGGGCATATTCGTATACTCGTATCTAGAAAAGAACCAGTTGTACAACTGAGCCTCCTTTTGAAATAGTTAAAGCAAATATTTGCGGGAAACCTTATTCTACCATACACAGACGTATAAAAGACAATCCACGTTGGGACAAGTCACATATTCGTCGAAATCTCTTTAACACTGTCAGCATGGCGACAGCACTTTGGAGATTTTCGACGCGACATTTTTGTACTTAAGATCATGATATCTACCGCTAGCATATCTCCTTAATCCTTCTTAAGAACACACATTTTTTGTACGCCATTCTTAAATTGTTTCATGCCAACTGCGCAAACAGATATATCACCATTATGAAGGGTTTTGTTTTTAGAGGCGAAAAACTTTTAATTGGCAAAACTGTTTTCGATTTGCCAGTTCTCGGTGGTTTTGAGGTTGGTCACGAATATCCCGAATGGACTAATGCAGAAGCAATGTACAAAAAGCTTGGTTTACGTGCTTACAAGATTCAACTTGTACGGGAATTCAAGCCACACGATCATTGTTGGCTCCATACATTGCTATCGATCCACAATTTCAATTGCTGCCGTGGAGTGATGATAATCTACAAGCCATTGTCAAAACACCACAACATCCAGAAAAGTTGCCATCGGTTACAGTCAAGGGTGAGCGGTATAGAAACATAATAAGTAACTTTGTCGTACCTCAATTGGAAGGCATTAATGTCGTAGACATGTGGTTTGACCAGAACGGCGCCATATGCCATACAGCGCGATACAATTGATTTACTGAAAGAAACTTTTGACAAACGATTATCTTCACGAAATGGATCTATTAACTAACCACCTCGTTTTTACGATTCGACGCCATGACATCATTTTTTCTTGGGATATTTTAAGTCGCAATTCTCCGACAAACATTCGTCGCGTTATTGCTGAAATACAGCATGATTTAATGCGAAAACTGTGCGAACATTGTACCTTGCACATGGCAAAGCGGCTGGTCACATACAGTAATGGCAAAAAATTATTTGTAAAATGAAGCCAATTTCACATATACTCAAAATATTTTTCTGTATTTAATTTCACGGTGGACCACTTTCTCCTCTGTAAGAAGCTGAGGTATGATTTTAGATTTTCGTCTCTGGCAGTCAAACTCTTGCATTCATATCTCACGCGCCGTCAGCAATGTATGACAGTAGGAAGCCAAATGTCTTCGTATCTTGGAGATACGTATCGCGGGAGTTCCACAGGGTTCGATTCTTGGGCCCATAATATTTTCACTTTATATGGACCAACTCCCACAACTTGTTAAACATTGTACTGCTCACATGTTCGCTGACGACGACGTCTAATTATACTTGTGCTGCCCACTGGACATGTTCAGTATTGCCATTGAAATGATGAACGAAGATCTAGAGATCATGCAACAGTGGGCCCTAAAAAACAATTTATCACTGAACCCAGCGAAATCCAAGACACTCTGCCTCTATAAGCAGTCACTAGATACTACCACATTTCCACCCAAAATTAGGGCATTCATCCATCGAATACGTCACGAAGTCTCGAAATTTGGGTATTGTTTTCAACCTGGACTGAGCGCTCATTCTACGTCCATGCCACTCTCCTATTGAACTCATTACCCATTACACTAAGGAGAACCACAAACACAAACACATTCAAAATTTATCTTTTTCAACATCTGGCCAGTGATACATAAATAAAAATTTAAGAGGTTTATTAAATGTTACATATTTTTATTATTTTTGTTATTAATATTGACTGCTGTAAGCAACTCTATTCAATTCTGTTCGGCTTTCCTGATGATGTTTTTGGCTAACTTACGCCTGCTATCCTTAGCAGGATGGATGTCTAACAGATAAATCTATTTGTTTTTCTTTCCTAGTCAATGCAGACAGGCATTTACCCACGGAATGGCCATTGGAAAGGCACATAACTTAACAAGGCTTTTCCTACTTTTTCTTTTTGTCTTTCAATGACTTACTCACTGTGTTATCCCATTGTCTATCATATCTACACTGACGAAGCCCATTGGAAAAATCGAAGACGCAAAATCCAGAATCAACAAAGACATATATTCAATAGTAAACTGGTCATCTGCAACGGTCTAAGGCTTAACCAACTTTAAAGTAAACGAATACCTACATATTTCTAAGCAATCGCAAATAAACCCTTCTCAAGTTGATTATGTTTCTTAAATAATAAATCTTGCTTTCAGGTTTAACAGCAGATTAACCTGGGATGGACAAATAAACTGCATCATCTCCATAGTCTATGTTTTCGCTTCAAAGGCTGTCTGTCGCCATCTCCATCTCCTGGTTGAGGTCAAACTAAAATTGGTTAAGTCTCTTATTATTCCAATAATACTAATGTTCGCCAATTGTGACTCTAATACTTTTTAAAGACTTAAAATTGTTTGTAATGCGATTTCTCGGGGTGTATTTGACCTTTGACCTGAACCTTCGCAGGTTCGATCATGTCTCAAGCGAAGCTCGTCAACTTCTTGGGTATAGCTTAGACAATTCTTTTAAATCTGTGCTGTGTTGAGCTATTTAAAATAATTCACTTGAAGCGACCTTACTATCTATTCGACAAAATTACGCTCTGTGCATCTAATCGGTAAATCATTAAAGGATCACTCAAACATATCTGCTTGACATCGCGAAGACAATTTTTCATATACTCATATGCTGTCAAACAATTGAATAATCTGCAAAATCATGTTAAATCTATTATCGAATTCGGACGGTTTTCCACGGTTTGCTGTAAACATTTTTCCAATCTTGCTTGCCTTTTTTTGTCTTGGTTGCACTCTCCTTAAATTTCTCTTTTTTTTTTAATTTCTATTTTAAGTTTTATGTATACAAGTATGTATGAGTACATATTTAATTTTCAAATTTAAGTCGAATGTTTTTTTATTTTCTTCAATATAGTCCCCTTTTAGCTTGATACATTTATTCCAGCGATTTTCCAACTTCTTGATCCCGTCCGAAAAGCAATTTTCCGGAAGGTCTGCAAAATACTCCTCCGTGGCGTCGATGATTTCCTTGCGTGAGCTTAATTTTTTATTGATGAGCCACCTTTTGAGGTTTGGGAAGTGATAATAGTCCGAGGGAGCCAAATCGGGCGAATATAGTGGATGCGACAGCAATTGGAGCCGTAAGTCATTAATTTTAGCCGTGGTTGCGATGCTCTTATGCGCCGGCGTATTGTCTTGCAAAAACAAATTTTTTTTTCGCTTCATATGAGGCCGTTTTGTAGCGATTTCGGCCTTCAATCGCTCCAATAATGCACAGTAATACTCGCTCTTGATGGTTTTTCCCTTTTCGAGGTAGTCCACGAAGAGTATGCCATGACAATCCCAGAAAACCGACGCCATAACCTTTCCGACCCATTGAGCCTCCCTTGGCCGCTTCGGAGCACTCGTGCCGGCTTCAGTCCATTGCCGGGCACTGATTCTGTTCTCTGGTATGTAAAAGAATCCAGGTTTCATCAACAGATACTAATCGACGCCAAAAGTCCACCCGATTCCGCATCAGCAAGTCCAAACACTCTTTCGAAGTGCTCTCGCGTTCGTGTTTTTGATCAGGAGTGAGCATGCGCGGTACCCAGCGGCAGGATAACTTTTTTATATGCAGTATATTGCCCAAAATATGGCGTGTGCACTCAGTGCTAATCTTTGTGGTATTTGCTAGCTCGCGCACCTTCACTTTCCGGTCAGCCAACACCATTTCATGTATTTTTTTGACATTGTCCTCTGTAACCGCATCGGAGGGCCTGCTGCTGCGGACTTGATCGGTAGTGGAGTTGCGGCCACCACGAAACTCTCGACACCAATATTTGATGGTGTAATCTGACGGAGCATTAGCCCCATAATATTTATCCAACTTTTTTTGCAGTAGCAGCGCATTCTGGCGGTCAAGGAGGTTTCTTTTCACCCCACCTAGTACAGCGATTGCTTCCTTCATTAATATTGGAATATTGTGGTCCTTCGAAAAATTAAAATAAAAGTCACATGGAGACATTCGGAAATAAAAGGAAAGAAATAAAATAAAATCAAAGTTAATATCTTATCGCTGCGAAAAGGTAGATTCATAAGAATATGTAAGCAATCTTATAACGCAAAGCATGCACAACATCTTCTTTTGCTATGTTAGAGACGTGGTTCACGAAGTAATGGATTCGCAGATAATGTGTTTCAGAAACGGACATCGATTGAAACCAGTCATGGTGTCTAGAGACATGTTCGAGTCACAGAGGTACCACCAGAGAAACCACATTTATCATACAGTTCTACAAAAGATTTAAGAGCGCGTACTGCCCTGATTGAAATTCAGGACCAAAGTGCAACTATAGTAAAGAAGTGAAGCTGTATGGCACGCTCTTCGTACCGGGCTTGCTTACAAATCTATTGCCTGTGGGTAAGATTGCTGATATGGATAATCGCGAAAGTTATGAGTCGTAATAGAGAAGTAATAGCGAGTCATAAGGATGGGTTGTATTACATTCAAACATCTCTTAATATTAATTAACTCTTCTAGTGAATTATCCGTTAACAACTACAATATGCTCTACCTATTGGCATAGGCGTCTGGGTCACCTCAATGTAAGGATTGAACTGAGGCTTTTCGAAAAACAACGATGATTGTAGTTTGGGTTAAGGTTCTATGGTTCTTGTATGCGACACCAAACATTCTATTTGGAAAACTAAATCGAGATGAGAGCGGAATCATTGGGCAAGGCAAAGTATTTCGTCACATTCATAGATGATCATTCGAGATAGTTTAAATGCGGTTTCTCAACAAGACAGATTCACTGAAAAAGAAAACTGGTGCTTGTATCAAAAGCTTCCAATCACACAATGGTTTGGAATATAAAAAACTATTTCTTTGATAACATCTTGGAACAGCAAAGTATTAATAGGCGATTGACAGTTGCACACAATCCGGAGCAGAACGGACTCGCCAAATGTAGAAATCGAAATTATTTTGGCTATTCTAATGGCGAATTCTAATCGAAATCAAAACTCCTCAAAGTCATTCAACGTCAAAATTTCGTTCTTTAAACTCCCTATTCGTATTGCGACAATACTCTGAACTTCATTACGTGTTGAAAGATCAAAACTTCTTGTGTAGAACATCTCCCAGAACAAAAGAAAGAAAGATCAGAATCATTTGGCAATGCCAGAATATTTGCACCTGAAAGTCTGAAGGAGACAATGATAAAAAATAAAGTTAACCATGATTACAAGTCATTACCCCCTGAAAACAGAAGATATTTCTACCATACCTTAGAACATAAAAATTGGAGTAGAAACATTTGAAAACAATTAAGGATTAACGAACTGAAAACACAGATATCTATTAACTACCACGAATGAAAAAACGACACAAAAAAGATAAATGAACGAATTAAAAACTAAACTTAATCTTTAATGAGTACGGAAACTTTGATACTACGCGGAAGTGGATCCTATCCCCCATATCTACAAAAAGTTGCAAGCTTATATCATAAATTCGATTGACTGTATACAAGTGTAAGTATGCAAATTAACCTATCCTAGTAAATCAAATTCAACAAATCAGCTATTAAACTAATTAATCATCTCATCATCAATCAGCTTTATTGACAGATTAATAAATAGAAAAATGAAGCCAGTTGCGAGATTAATTTCAAAAATCAGAAATTCACTAAAACCGACGTGCAATCAAGCACGTTTCTAAGCAAACTCAACGGCTGCAACTCTTAATATCAAAGATATACAATCAAGTCTTTTACTACTACTAAAGATGCCACTAATTGATCAAAACTCCTCTTTAAAACCACAGAAAATAAATACGAGTTTACCCCACCCGAATTAGTTCAAAGTCTCTTATAACTTCCAAGAATGGGTCAATAACATACGAGTATCTAGATGTTTACTAAAAATGTATTTTCAATGAAATGCACACAAACACCAAACACGACCGCCTCAAGTGTTCAAGGAAATGATATGGAAATTCGAATGATGTAAGCACCTATTCGTAAATCTGAAACCCAAATCATGACTATCAATTAAAAAACCCGAAATCTATCAAATGTATCTATGAAATAATTTTATTCTACATGATAACGAATTTTTGACGTCGACTAGAAACAAATATTTGGTGGCAATGCCCAGACCCTATAAAAGTAAGATCTCTTAAGCAACTGGAGCAACTGGCAAATGAGCGCCTTGTGGTTGGAAACCATTTTCATCAGCAACATAATTTAAAGTATATTGCACACCATCGGCAGCGGTCCAGGTGACACTTCCACGTACGGAAATGGCTTCGTTTTCAGTTCCAACATTTTTTAGCTGAGCACTTTCTTCACGGGATACTCCATCGCTAGTAGCGAAGCTGTAAAGTTCAATAAAGTTCAGTAAAAAGTAATTAAAAAATGTATCTCCTCTAGACATACTTGAAATTGTATCCATTGACTCCATTGTTGTCGTTGTCGTACTTCAAAATCTGGGCATTCTTGGAGTCGTCAACTGGGGCAGCCAGGGCAACAGCGCAGAGAGCAGCAAAAGCAATAAGGAAATTCATCTTTACGACTTGAAGGTGTTGTTCTGTGAAATAATCAACCGAAACTACTGACTACTTCGTAGATACGCAAGACTTTTTATAGAGACGGCACTTAATCGTGGTCCCCTATTGTAAGAGGGCGGTCAAGCTATTGTGATGGTCTATCGGCTACTGGTGGAGGTGGTTTAACGACTTTAGATGAATACATTAGTCCAAATTGGTTTACTGAAATTTCAATTAACAGCATGTTAGCTTGCTGCAAGGGGATGACCCGGTCGAAAGACTAATTGGGGTGTTAAAAACAATTTAGTTATAAGCATGAGGTGGGATGGATAAAACGTTCACTTGATGGAAAATATTTAGCGCCATTAAGTGATTAGAATAAGCTATAAAATGAGCTCTTATCCACCCGCTATGACTAGTTTTGTAGAATATTGCAGATTACATTTGTTGTGCTTCAGTGACGCTCGTGCGTTGAAGGCAAACTGCGGGCGAATACGAGTTTTTAAAGTCTGGTACATTGTCCACAATTAACCATAATTTATGATGTGCCAAGAGTAGAGCTAACTTTGACATTAAACATTGAAGTTTAGATGCGATATTTGTGCTCAAATGTTTGGTGCTGCTAAAGTAAATAATGTATTGCGATACATGCAGTACTGGTCATATACAATAATTTGCTAACTTATTATTCATTTGTTTTAACTATCGATATACCAAGGTCAAGGTCACTTCCTTATTGAATTTTTATTTGGTTGCTCACATTCCAAAATGATGATACTTCCGTTTGAGCAATGATGTCAATTTGTTGATTGATACCCAATCTCCCATGACCTGGGTTGTTTACCTTAGTCGAGCAATTAAAATCGTCGAGAACAAAGTTAATCCCGTCTTTTCTCTTTTAAAATAATTACGTGCGGTTTTCATTTTGTTAATGCTTCATACTAACAACTCTGAGAAGTGATTGGTAAGCAAGGCCCATTCTTTCTCAATTTGAAGCCTGCTGTTAGAAACATATTCGTAACATATTAGTGACAATTGAGAATAAATTTATTGTTATTTTGATTGCATATTTGCAATTCTTTCTCTTCTCTTCGCAGTCAGTACTCAGACGAAAACTGAAAACAAAAGAGTTGAGCTGCTAACTAAATTGGCAGCACTTTTTGATTGATTTCTCAACTCGAGTAAACGAGTCCACTATAGACGTTTTTCTTCAGATCCAACTCCTTTTACGCCGTAGCTGCCATCTCTTATCGGTTTTGGGGAAGTCATTGAACGTGTTGTTGCAGTTGCATCCCCGGATTGCTTCAAGTTGCCTGACACCGTATACTTGAGTTGTACAGATCAGCTATTGACAACCTCAAAGGAGAATCTTTAATGATAGCTTGCTACTGTCAAACATATCAAACCCCTGGCGAACAGTAAGAGCGCCTTTTATACTGAAAATGGATGACACACTCGCTAAGAACTTCAAAACAATTAATCTGACTTCCTTATCATTTATTTCTTAAACTAAACAAAGTATTTGGGTGTCAGCCTGGATAATAAACTTGTTTGACCTAGACATGCCTGTCACGTGATGTTGACTTTCTAGTAGTGTAAAGACATAGGGCTTGTCGCCGAAGAGGGTCTTCTCTATCTATGCGACTCTGATAAGACCATTATATCCTATACATATATCGGTTGTCTGATGGAGACAATTTTTCAAAAAAACATCATTGCCGCTTCTACTAGAGCCCAAAAAAAGGTATGTCTCGGATGCATAAGGGCTTTTCTTCTTATAGATCTTCTGTAGACGCACTGATGCATCTCCCGTCCCTTTATGGTGTGCTCAACCGGGTTCGCCAATAATGTAGTAAGGTCTTTAGAAATGACTACAATACGCAGGTATCATTTTTATGAATGATATTGTTGAATATCAGTCCTCATTGGGAAAACCTGCGTTTGTAATATGTACTCGTACCCATGATGACAATAAACATATTTTAAACAAATCAACGAAGCGGCTGTAGAATCTGCAATAAACAGGCTGCGCTTGCTTTGATGAGTCCTGTTTGGGAAGTTACAATAAGATCGCTGATGAACTTCATGACCAAAAATTATCCAGGTTTTTGACCCTAGAATATCCGGCTTCTGTTGGTCATCAAGACACAGAAGGCACTTTACCTTTCAGTATGCGAACTAATCGCGAGTTTCAATCCCTCACCGTGTAAATAGTTTTCTGCTGCGAAGCAACCAGACCTTACACAGGTCGGGTGCAGGCGAACAACAAGAGGAGGCCATTAACTGCTGTGCAGCATATATAGCCGGCATCCAGCAAGGGCAGTGCGATGTGCATGTCTAAAAACGGATGAAAAGGATGTTGTTAGTCTAAGATTTAGGCACGAAGTACTGACAGATATCTCGGAAGCCCCCGTCACGGAAAAAAAATGTGAAAGGACTAACGGTTGAATAGCTGCGATCACAATAAGTCACTAAGACCTTTGCCAACCTTTACTGAGTGCTGTAGGTCAGCGCCAGCGTTTTAAAGGAGGATTGTTAAACGATGGGGACGACCTAAATGCCGATGTCAAACAGAATGGAACATGCAACATAGATAATTAAAATCAAAATTTTCCTCCACCTGGCCACAATTTAACAAACAAAGCCATATCAAGTTAATTAAGGCCAGCAGGAGATGAATTGAGAAAAATATGCCTAATAAATGAAACTTCTGCACCTAGTGTCATAAGGCCAAATCTCATTATTTGCCTTATGTCACGGCACCCCCTCTATGATTGCCGCTGTTTTGTTAAGATGTTTTCTCTATTGAGGCATCAGTCTTCTGAACATTGAGTCTTATATTTTGATACAGAGAGACAACCCCAGAATAGCATGACATCGTCTTTGCGTGCTAAAATAAATTGGCGCACGCAATCTTATTGTGCAAAGTTAGATAAGTAAGACTACTTTTATTGTGGCCTGTTTATCGGTGTTGAGCACTATGTGATCTACAAAACATAATCTTCGCCTGAAAGATATTACTTATCTAAAAGCCTAAACGCTAGACTTAAGCTTAGAGACACTTGCAACAGTTCAATTCCTAGGCCACAGTCTGTCTAAGCTCAATGAATAAAGGTTTTAAGCGCAGTAGCGTTAGAATAAGTTAAGTTTGCTGGGTAATGGGTTATCTGGAGCTGAGGGGCACCATAGTACCACATCGTACTTTGATACCTGTAGGTCCGGGTAACAATCCCTAACAACCATCCTTTAAACGAAACAGCTAACAGCTCCGAGAGGTTGTGGAAGTGGTAGACTACTAAAGTTATTTGTCTTGAACTATTGAAGATATTACAGTTGCATAGCTGAGGATATCCTCCCGCGAGTACGCGTTCCCACTGCCTCTGCAGAAATCGTCGCGAGTAAATATTTCAGCTCATTTATCTTTTTAAGTTTTGGAGGTTATACGGTTATCGGACATTTCAATGGTTTTGATTCGAATCATTGGCTCCACTTGCATTCCTAGAGTATAGGAGTGGGGGCTTGACACTTGCCGCGAGAAGAAGTCTCAGTGAAGCTTTCCAAATTTGAGGAGGGTCCCTTCGACCCCTCAACATCATACCTTTTAAAAGATGATTCCGAAGAAATAAGACAAAAATGCTATGCTTTGCGTCTCAGAAGGTTTTTACTGTCTTGGTCATACTCGTAGGAGTATGAGAATAGACCTATTCCCAGGTTCGATTTAAACACATGAAGTTGTAGCCCCACCGACTCTTTCTGGGTTTTCTAAGGTGCGAGCAACAGGCTTGCTCTTTCTTAAGTCATTTTCGTTGCGGAAATCTTAAACGCGCTAGAGACATTCACGCTTTAGCTCCCTGAAACCTTTTTTGACGTGACCTCTCTAAACGCAAACTTTTTTGTCGTTCTGTTCCCGTTCTGTCACATAAATACCTTACTAAACAATCTTATTAGGTAAGTAAAAACTATCTGCATTCAACTAAAACTGACTTTAAATACAATTACGAGTACCTTCTTACTTTCAATCTTAAACATAAGTTTTATCACAATGCTGGTTAGCTATGTAACTAGTTAAAGCTGACAATTATTGGCGCTCGGATAAACTATCATTCAAACATTTATCATGAACTACAAACAGAGAGTGTTTAAACAAGTTTTACAAATAGTTTGCCACTCAGTAAGAGAGCAAGAAGATAGTTCTTTCAAAAGACTGTCGTATACACTGCATAGTACAAGGCAGGAACTTATTCTCGCGGAGCTCTCTACTTTTGATGATCTAATTAAGCGACAATTATGCTGATTGGACTTACTGATTTGCGCCCAGAATGATGCTCCATTTAGTTTATGATTTCGATCTTAAGCCGTGAAATTGTTTCACTATATCTGCTGATATTAATTTTGATAGGTAGATACGATGGAAAGTTCTTCTACCGTCGTGTAAGTAGATATGGATCACTAAGAAACATTGTTCTGTATGTTCATGGAAATCATCTTGGCTGCATTTTTTTGATAAATTAAGTTCAGTTTCAATCTTTATTTAAAGAAGGATACATATATTTCGTAAATAAGCTAATTGAGTCTTGAGCTAATCGAAAGAGTTGCTTTGGTACGGTTTGACAGTATTTTGTATCTGCAAGTCACATTGTTTCGGAAGCTTTTCGGTGTTTGTAGCAGTCATGAGATCCTTTTTGCCTTGCGTTTTTTTTTTAGAATAAGCTACTTAATAAATAAAACAACCCCACCTCCGGGTTAAAGTCGAAAAATTGAGTTCTTGTGATTGAGTTCTTGTGATTGAGTTCTTGTGATTGAGTTCTTGTGATTGAGTTCTTTTAAAAGCGATATTGAAAAAGTCACTTGACAACATGACATTGCATCTCTTTGATCTACTCGTATCATTGAAGATCTCAATCCTGTCATTACCGACCGTGGGAGAGCAGTGTTTATCCTACAGCGTAGTCCTAATCCTGCATATTTAAATTAACCTAAGATTACTTTGGCAGAGATACTAAACCACTTGAAGCTCTTTATTGTATCTCTATAGTCGCTTCCATATGCAGCTTGGAATTAATGAAGAAATTATGTATAATATCTATGTATTATGTGCGTAACTAAGTTCTCGCTGTTTGTCAATAGATGGCTCCAGCAGTAAGTGCTGGTCGATTTTGACATATCGAAAACGTCATGAGCCAAGCTCAGACATATGGTAAACAAACCGTTTTGATACATTTGCGATTTTGTTTTGGCGATATATACTTTTGGTTGTGTGAAAATATCTAATTTTGTGCCAATAATCGTCATTTGCGGGAAGTGTTGATTTTCTTCCTTCATTCGAAGAAAACGGCAGCTGAAGCTCCAAAAACTTCACGTAGATGCTGCTCTAATTGAAACAACGTTTTATGATTGGTTCAGTCACCTCGAAGGCGCTGCATTGGATGCATTGCTCGGTAAGAATCCGTGCCAAACGAAAGAAGAGCCCGGTCGGTGTTATTTATTATGAACTGCTGAAACCCAATGAAATCATCCCTGGGGAACGGTATCGACTTCAATTGATGCGATCGAAATGAGCACTGCGCGGAAAACGGCCACAATACGGGCAGAGGTACGAAAAAGTGATTCCACAGCATGACAACGCTCGACCTCACGTTGCCAAACCCGTTTAAATCTACCTGAAAACGCTCAAATGGGAAGTCCTATCCCACCTGCCACATCCGTCAGATATTGCGCTGTCCGATTATTACTTGTTCCGTTCGATGGCACATGGTCTGGCTGGTCAGAAGTTCCACTCATATGAAGACATCAAAATTGCTTGATTCGTGGATAGCCTCAAAAGGTGAACACTTTTACCGTAACGGTATTCGAGCTCTGCCAGAAAGATGAGAAAAGTTTGTAGCTAGCGATGGGAAATACTTTGATTGATTCATTTGTAACCATTTTTTCACAATAAAGTCGCATTCTCATCAAAAGGGTTTTCAGGGTTTTCGTGCAATATCTATTGTAATGCGAAAAATTTTATATATCAATATTGGCATTCATATAGTACGGCAGACTCCCGTATGCCTTTCTTCTAGCTCTTGGCAGGATGCTGTTCCTCATAGTTCTCTTCAGCACATCGGTGGTTAAAGGTGTCAGAGACACACATAATTCAGTCTAGATTTGCCTGAATCACTTTCAAACGGGATGCCATTTTTTGCATGCAAAACAAGGTTATGTACTCTGTAGGATTTGTTGTCACCTCTACGTCGAACAGCACCCTATTGAAAGCGACCAACTCGTCTATCTCTCAGACTTTTGCTGCTCTCTCCTTTATTTGTCCGCCCTACTGCTCGATCGGCCGGAAGACTTGGCCTAAATTCGTTCTGGCTGGAGGTGCAGCTTCTTGGTTTACTGGTACAACGGCGTTTGCTGTAGAGCTGACGCTTGCCTTGGTGGCAGATTGTTCACGCTTACGCCGACTCCATCTGACGTCGCACTCGTAATGGTTAGGGTCGCAGTTCAGGGCTCAGGTTGGCTGTCTTGTCTGAGCTTCTGAGGATAGCATTGGTTGGGCTGAAACGGTACGGGACCAGACCATCCAAATTTACAATCTGCTTCATAACGTTTTTATTTATTGAAGGGACCAGATGTACGTTCGATCTTTGAGAAACTCTTCTTGAGTTGAGTTCTTTGTTTCAGCTATCATGAATTCCCAGTGTGTGTTCGCTAGCTATTTCGCTACTTCGAGAAAAGAACCATTTGATGATAGTAGTTTCGAAAGATTTCCCTTCTCGATAGGATCACTTTAATCTGCATTTCTCTTTGAATTTAGCGAAGTTGTTCTTCATCCACGCTACCGTGGAAGCATCCGCACAAACGATCAAAACCCAACCGGCTTTGAAAGTCACAACCCGGAAACCTGTCTTTATTTCTCACTATATTTCTATCCGAAACTTTCTCGATGGTTGTGTTCCCAGTGCGAATTCGATTTGCTTCGTTTTCGTTTTCTAGCGCAAATTTATATTAACGTTTTTGTGTTGGCCTGAAGATGACATACTTGGCCTTAGCTTGCGCCACGTCTTGGGTACGTCTATCTCATCGGGCTGAATCTCGTCCGATAGAAGACTTTTGGACAAAGTGGTGGTTTCTGGTATTAAACTATATGTATGTTCCGAGCCGCTTTCAAATAAAATCACTTCAAAATCTACCCGGAATTGTGAGTTGTTTTAAGAAACATATTTTAGCAAATCAGCTGACAGAGTATTTGTCAAAACAAAAGTGCTTATACAGTGGTGGGCGTTCGTTTATACGCACTCCAATATTGATTCGATCATGCCACTCTATTTTGACCTAGGTTATACCAATAACCAAAAAATTGGAGTGTACGAGTACAAATGTCAAACAAAACCTAGTCAGTATTCGATGTGAATGCCTCAATGAGGTTTCGTAAACTTTTTATCGAAATCTCGGTCTTCCATGCGGTGTGAATATCGTATAGGAGTAGTTTTTGGGATATTAGAACATTACCTATTTTGAAATGGGAAAGCCTAAATAAAGTTAGTTCAACATACTTTCTTTAAAGTCGTCGAAGCTATGTACTTCGTCTATAGAAGTATAAGCTATCAACACTGAAAAAATGTGGAGACTGCATTATGCCAAGTGTGGACTTTTATAGGAGTTTCACCAAATAATTTGCTAGCAGACATGACTGCTTATCTAACACTGCCATTAATAACGGAAATGGCGAAAGGTGTTGGAACCGGAATCTACTGTGAAATGCCGCAGATCCAAGACTCCTTAAATTTTCCAGACGAATGTTAAGAGAAGCAAAAATATTAGTCATTAGTAAAGCTGCACACGCTGTACAACTCATGGAACTTAATCCCTTAGAGATATCTACCTTTATGGACAATCTAGCAGCCATTAAATCTTTAACAATTAAAACCACCAAATCAATAGGGGTATACAAATGTCATCAAATTTATTCAGAGAATCGCATCGAGCGTATATCATAGACCACTATGTACGCAAATATACCAATTGAAACACAAAACTGAACTTATAGCCACAGAACGAGCTAATAAAGCATGGATCTTCACGAGTGACTCTGTCTACTCAAGCTTCCTTTGGCCAAACCTTGACAGGGGAAGAACACGTTACTCTCCTTGCACCCAACAGAGAAGATATCTAGCTACAGGTGTCCTAACTGGCCACTGCGTCATTGGCAGGATTTCCAGCAGAATAGAAACATCTTCTCAAAATTATAGTATTGTAGAAGCTGTAGTAATGAAGAAGAAATAGATATTTTTAACAATTTTTTGTAAAACTTGAGTACGACAGCAATCAGTCTTTGACAATTAGGAACGAAACACAACATCGTTCATGTGAACACCACGGCTTCCGTTGTAATTGACCATCCGAAGGTCAAAATTATCGATGAATTTTTGGAAGAATAAGTGGGTGTGTGTGTTCGCAATATCAGTTTAGATATTATGTTTTAAATACTGAATTGTCACTGGGTTGTTGGCATAGACCTTACTCTTCAAATTACCCCACAGGAAGAACTCTAAAGGTGTCAAATCGCATGACCTTGAAGGCCAATCAACTGCTCCTCTAACTTATAACTTATGTGGGCGGTAGCACCATCCTATTGAAACAAAAGATCATCCAGACTCAATTCAATCAATTTTGGGGAATAAAAAAAATTTCCGGACAACATGGTGCGGTAAGGTTATTCATTTACTGTAACCGTCTCGACCTCGGTCTAATGATGGCGCCAACCCATAAAGATCAACTTCCAAAATTCGCCGTAAAGTGCTATAAGTGAGGTCCAATTTTTGACTTCGCTGACAAATTGAGGCGTCTGGCTGGTTTTGAAAACATTCGCTCATAGTAGTGATGTTTCGAGCATGCTGATATGGAGCTTGACCCGATACCGAGTCAGTTTCTTCAAAACGATTCACCATTGCATAAATTTCGGACTCACTTCTGCAACTATTTTGCCCGAAAAATCAACGAATTTTTGATTCTATAGCGGCCATAATGAAACAAATACTGCTGTCAGGCAGAATGAAACTTTCAGCTTGGACGATGTAGAAAGGAGACCCTCTTAATTGCGTCAACTACACAGGCATCAGTCTTCTTAACATCGCATACAAGATCTTGACATAATCGGAAAAAGTAGCGTGAATTCAGTGGCGCTTTCGCGAGTTTTGAAACGGAAGCGGTCAAATTGGGTTTAGCGGTCAATGAGGGCAAAACTAAGTATATGCTGTCAAGCAAAAAGGACAATCAACACCGACGTCTCGGAGATCAAATGAAGAATAACTGTTGCCAATCACTGCTTCTTTGGGCTAAGAATGCAATTGACTAGCAAAGTCCTTTATCGAACAACAACAGGGTTCCGATCCGAAAAGTCTTCCGCCCCCTGAAACACAGCGCAGTAGAACAAAACCAAGACTCAGGTGGCGCACGAGGGTGGAAGGGGACCTCGGTCAACTTAGAGTGCGTGTGAAGGCGTGGAGGCAGCTACCCAAAGATCGAGCTAGCTAGAGACACTTGTTGATTGAGGCCCATGCACACCCCTGATTGTAGCGCCACATAAAGTAAGTAAGTACTTTTACAGATCACCCATTTTTATAATAAGATTGAATTACAAAAATGCGTTGTTTCCAAAGATTTTATGACATCTTACAAGAAGATCAACGAAATTGAAATTAGTAAATGACAGTTATTGATAGCCAACATCCACACCATCTATTGGCTCACCCTTTAGGATAATATTAAAATGATATACAAATAATAAAATCAAAGAATCACAATGGACCAATAGGACTCCATGTATGATGGTCCCTTATCACACCCTTTATTACCCATGTAATTTTTTCGACCTTAGCACTGACTGGAAGCGGTCCCCGCCTAGGAATGTTCAAGGAATGATTGCACCGAATGTCCGGAAGCATTACATAAGATCATTCATCAAAAATATATTGCATATGTGTGAATATATTTTAAGCCTGACTTATTTCTTTGTTTATATAATTCGATTTGAATTACCAGTTTAAGAAAAATAGTTTTGAAATTCTCAAACTTTAAATCGGTTTATTATTCAAATAATTCAACCAAACCCCTAGCTTTGATTGTGAAGGAAGTTTCTAAAATCAGTTGATGATTCGACCAGCCAGTTGAGCTTAACATGACATCGAAACGCAATAAACATATTGGCATTTCTAGCAAGAAAAACTAGTCTACCATACTTTCAAAAACACATATGATTTTTATTCTCTACAATAAGCTAAGTCTCATAACTATAAAGACAGACGAAAATACTCATAAGAGCCATATTAAGTGGAACTCCACTTCAGAGAACTACGCGACCAACTCAAATAATTCTAACTGGCTGTCTTCGCCATCAGATAATCTCAACATTCCTCATACAATGGAATGATGTGTTTTCGTTTTTCTCTGTGATCCCCTACCACAGCAGGGTGTATCCAACTGCAAAAATTAAATAACATTTAATTTAAATTCGTGTGCATCTTAATTTTTCCTAAGAAAACCTACGATTATCAACAAAAACAATTTTTTTAGAATTTTTATTTTTTCAACAGCAAAGTCCCTAAATGTTTTCAGTTATTTAATTTTGGAAGATGATCTCCCTCAGCTTTGTAGCCATTCTCATCGGCCAGATATGTTAACTTATAGACTTGACCATTGGCAGCGACCCAACTAACAGATCCTTCAACAGATATCGATTCGTGATCCGTGCCAATATTCTTCAAGACAGCAGTTTCCTTGCGCGATGTTCCGTCACTAGTTTCAAATCTGCAGATACAAACCAAACAAAAAAAAAACAAAAATAAAACATCAGAAGAATATAAACATATTAGCACTAATATGTACGAGTATCTATATATGTGTATCTATGGGAATAATTTAACAAAAGTTGATTTTATGAATATTGACGAGTATATATGTATGTACGTCGACTCACGAGAAATTATATCCATCGATACCGATGTTGTCGTTGTCATATTCATTGATCACAGCACTCTTAGAGTCGTCAACTGGCGCCGCAAGGGTAGTTTGCGTCGTCAGCAAAGCAATCAGAATAGCAGCGCCAACAACAACAACAACAGTAGCAAATCTCATGACAATGGCACGTTTTGGCAATGTATGTGCTCTGCTGAGGAGATCTCGTTCAGAAATAACAGGTAGTCTTGTCCTGATTGTCTAAATATATATAGAAGCACGCGTCTTTTCCGCTTACCGGTGGGTATGCCAACTTTGTCAAGACAACTGATCTAATTCAAAGGCGAAACCGTTCTCGTGAGTTTCATTCGAGTTTCGATACTCAGCTAACAAAAAGCCACAGATTGTTTTGAGAATGTGATTCCTGTTTTCTTGATCCAACTACGAGAGTAACTGACTAAATAACGACGGAACAATCGAACGTTTGTCGCTTTTTCGGGTAGCAAAACTTAGAATAACCTTTTCAATATCAAAGGGGGGAGGGCGATACTCACAACTAATTGATTCGGAGTCAAGTTGAGTAGCCTTACTGCTTTGCGCTTTGACGACATTAAGTGGTTTAGGTTAACTGTAAAAGGTTTGCCATTAGACGAAACTGTAATTAAGCGAACCAGTTCCGTACGCCAACAATGAACGAGTTATTTTTAAATTTTTATTTAAATCACTTCAAATTAACTGAAGAAATAATCCTTAAGGTTCAAATGGTAGTCACGTCAATTTCGATCTTTGATGGATCTATGACAACCCGAAGGGAAATCCCTCAGTTTTGACATCCTTTTAAAGTTAACTTCGAGCACGAACGTCCAAAATAGGTTGACTTTCACTTTCGCAATAAGTGAGTGCAACTTCTAGTGGAATTTGGCAATGGTTTGGAATTTCTTAATTAGGAATGCAAAGTGAGTGGCATGATTGATTGTGGCTTTTGGCTTCCGACTAAAAATAAACAAAAAGAGAATTAAGTTTAGATGATTTGATTTATTGCTAGCAACCCCCTGAATGAGTTTGATGCTGATTATACGAATAGTATGAGGTAATTCCATTCACTACTATTTACTTAGATCGTCAAACAATTAATTGGCAACCGGTTACAGATACAAAGACCGTTTTTAGAGCAAGTCCAACTTGAAGGCCATCCAAAAAGTTGGTTACTCCAACAATTTTCGCAAACATAAAAGACCATGTAACAGACTGGCGCAACAAGTATCGATACACGCTTTGACCAGAAAGTACTACACAAGCACTTGGTCTTTCTAACAATTTTTGGAGAATTTCACTCGAAGAACATATAGAAATCTTTTTATTTCATATACGAGGGCGGGTCAATAAGTCCGTGACTTTTGGATTAAAACACAGATTTTTTGATAAAAAAATAATTTTATTTTTCAACGTAGTCTCCCTTGAGCTCTATACACTTTGTCCAACGCTTCTCCAATTTTTTTATCCCTTCCAAAAAAAATTATTTGTCGAGGTCCTCAAAATAGGCCTTTGTTTGCGAGATGACTTCATCATTGGAGTCAAATCTTTTTCCACCAAGCCATTTCTTCAGGTTTGGGAACAAGAAGTAGTCCCTCGGAGCCAAATCTGGAGAATAGGGTGGATGAGGGAGCCCAATTCATGGATTTTTGCCATGGCAACTGCACATGTGTGCACCCTTGCATTGTCTTGGTGGAAAAGAACTTTTTTCTTGGCCAAATGAGGTCGATTTTTTTTTAAATCGTCATTGAATCGGTCCAATAAGTTGGCATAATATTCCCCATTGATTGTTCTTCCCTTTTGAAGGTAGTCAATGTGGATTATCCCGCGTGCCTCCCAAACAGTCGCCATAACTTTATTGGCTGACAAACCCACCTTGGCCTTCTTTGGCGCCGATTCACCCTTAGAAACCCACTGTTTTGACTGTTGTTTGTTCTCTGGTGTGTTGTGATGGATCCATGTTTCGTCCACGGTTACAAAACGGCGCAAAAACTCCTCCATATTGCGATTAAACAACGCCAAACCTTCCTGTGAAGTTGTTACACGATTGCGTTTGTGGTCGAATGTGAGCAAACGCGGCACCCATCTTGCGGAAAGCTTTCTCATGCCCAAGTGATCATTCAAAATTGAAACCACTGAGCCATGCGAGATCCCTACGGCTTCCACAATCTCTCGCACTGTCAATCTTCGGTCGGCCAACACCATATCGTGAATTTTTTCGATTGTTTCGGGTGTAGAGACCTCAACTGGGCGTCCAGGACGTTCGGCATCTCCAGTGCTTGTACGGCCACAACGAAATTCAGTAAACCACTTTTTTACCATTGAAATCGATGGTGCAGAGTCCCCATAGTATTTATCAAGCTTAGCCTTGGTCTCGGTAATGGTTTTTTTTCGCAAGAAATAATGCTTAATAAGCACACGAAATTCACTTTTTTCCATTTTCTCCTCAAATTAGTGAGTAGTCTGATAAAAATAGCTGTCAAACACAAACTAACTGACGCAGCAAGTTTAAATTTTGACAGGAGTCAACTGACAGATGCCTGTTGACAGGAGCAGTGTTGCTGTTTCAGTAAAGAGGTCAGAAATTCAAAAAGTCACGGACTTATTGACCCGCCGTACCTGTACCTGAAACTGGATTGAGGATTGTGACACTTCTAAAAGGGCATTTGATATACTGCCTTTTGTTCCCACTGTCTCCAGCAGCCCAAGTCGAGAAAGTTGAAGCTTTTCTCTAAAAACATAGAAACCTGGAGTGTTGATAGGCATTCACATACAAAAACTCTAACTGCATTTGAAGTGTCTAGTCTATATTTAAAGGCTTGATGTATAATAATTTCACCAAGTCAACCATATCCAGATAAGAGTTCAGATATTCCAAAGACAAGAAGCTAATGCGAGAAAATTTGAAGTTTGACAGCTGCAATCATAAGGAATTACCAAAGATTTTTCTATGGCACATCAGCACAAAATACTAGTATTGCCAGTATGCAGATGTGATGACGAAAAGTGAAAAGGTAGTCTAAACACAGACTACAGAAGGAATTTCCAAATGTTGGAATCTGGGAGAAGTCTATCAATAATATTGCTCACACGCCTTTGAAGAAGTAAAGATAGCCACATCTTAACTTAAGATGGGGATGGCTTCTAAGCTTGACTGTCTATTTAGCGAAATTAACTTATCCAGGATGAAGACAAAAACAAACATTTCTGAATATTTGAGGGTTGCAGTACTCGTAAGTTGGAAATGAACAGCTCCGCAGGGCATTGCATAGACGAGTTGTACTGCATAGGAAAGATTCAAAATATTTCAGAGTACTTCCAAAAAAAGCCTTGAGAGGACTCACTAAACATCTTGCTTCTTTTGTAGACAAAAGTTGCCTTTTGGGTTCCTTTTCTTTATATTTTTGGCCGTCATTCTTGGCAAGGCCTTATTCAGCAAGACTTTGCTCGTTAGCGATTCTCGCACACCTATCTCTCATCCATGGGCTTTTTTACCTCAGCTGGAATTAGGATTCAAAAAATGTTCCCTTGTTATGGCCTCATTACCTCAGAAAATGAAAAACTGTCAAACTTTCTACAGTGTAGTATTGCAGCTAAATAGTACAAAAAAAGAGACAACCAATGATATACAACAGTATCCTGATATGTGGGTTGAGAAAAAAAATATGGTCCAGGGTTACCAGTTTGGTTCCAAGACGTCGATTAGAAGAAGGGGGCCTATCTGATTAGCTTAGAGAAGGCCTTTGCTACCATATGACTTACAAAACTGGGCATAAGAACACCACCCTTGAACATTTATTTCTATAAGTACAGTCATTGTGAAGGATATGGATCTGTTAACACCATAGTGCAGTAAATTTCTATTAAATATCTCTGAATCAAGCGATCTTGAGGGAACACTTCACCATACGTTTGCGTACACAGATAACATGACCACATGCAAATCTGATCCAAAGATCCTCGTCATTAACATACTGTTGTAACGTGGCATCGGCAAGATTAATCGATATTGCGATGACTGGAACTTGAGGATCAACTTTATTTTTAAGGTTACCAGAAAGAATTGGGAAAAAAATTTTGATCTTAGCCACTTTCTCGTCAGAATTTAGTCATTATATCATATCAGTATCTTTATTTCAACAAACCAACTTGATGCAAAATGAATCGATGAATTGTCTACAACCGCAAAAGACTGCATTGTATTTTTTGATAAAGCCAGTTGCTCGATTAAATGGTGCTTCTGAAGAAATTTTGTTCGAAAGTTGTATGAATAGTAAGGATGGCATTTGGCAAATACACAGATACCGAACGGAAACACGTGGAAATAAGAATAGAAACCTAATAGTAGAAAATAGCATCATATCAGTATCAGGCAGATGGATCATTTAACTTGGATTGCAAACGACAGCCACTTTGTTCACCCGACAAAGAAAAAATAAAAGTAGACCGATAGATACTTTTTGGTAAAGGTATATAGTACTATATACTTATATATAGATACTTATAGGTTGGTATTGATATCATCGAGGCATTTGATGTTAAAAAAGAATTTTGAAAAGTTGCAAAGCGTCATGTGATTTCTTCAACATCTTAAAAGAATTGTGCAAAACTTACATTCGAGGTATTCGATATGTCAAAAGTCTGTACATTTTCTAGCATATGCTGATAACATTGACGGACCTTTTGTTAAACTCTCTTAATTATATAGGCTATACAGCGACCCTGACCTGCTAAAATTTATCGGTTTTGATGCATGCGGGATTTTAAGCTAAAGAATTGCACCGTTCCGCCCCGAAATGCGTTCTAAGTCTTTCTTGCTCGGACAACACGAATACCTCAGCTCTTTGTGGTAATGCAGAAAGCTGTTGGTTCCGGTCCAGATTCACCTCGGAATCGAACGCCACTTTTTATGAAGTAGGGTTGGGCTGGTTTTCGGGATTAATGCCTCTATAAAAGCTTCTCGCTTTGATCTCAGCATTACGAGTTAAGAATAATGCGATAAACATGTTTGGAAAATCTTGGCGGAAAATAATGTGACCATAAAATATACTCAATGTTCAGTTTCGTGCTGTTATTAAATTATAAGTGCGGAGATATCGATATTCGAATCAAGTTTATGAAAGCTTTTAAGCACACTAGTAGGCCAAATTAAAATCAAATCAAAAAATAATTCTGATTCTGTTTTGTCTGTTTAGCCGTTTCCAAGTTATAGAAACAAAACAAAATTTGTGAACAAAGAGTGAGATGGAAAGGAAACTAACTATATTCAGGGCCTGAATAGTACATGTTTCGCCGAAGTTACCATAGCTATCAACGAGACCAAATTTGATAAATTTTTTGTATGGATTCATGTACAGAATGTTTCCCTATATCGCGATTTAACAAAGTTGATTTCGTCATTCTCATTGCGTTGTGCTGTGACTTAAACATTGATATTACCGTTGAATCCAAATTTCTGCGGTTTATCAAGAACAACCTAGTCTGTGTCTTTTATACATATACTAACTCAGATTTCTTTGAAATGCACTTGCCTAGAACTTCATCTACTTCTACATAGAACTTAGAATATTGTCGCAGTTCATTTCTCTACTTGTCGTAAGATGCAACCTAATGGAGAAAAATCATTTTTTGGGATATAAATACCTAAGGTGGGACTGAAGAGTTTCAACACTTAACGAGACTACCCCAAGGATACATAATTGTTTGTGCATATTCTAATTGGGTTTTTAGAGACAACCGTTGGGCAAAACAAACGTCGGATTATTATTATTCATATTTTATTTCATGTATTATTATTACGGAATATAATAAAACAGAAACGGGTATAAGTATAAGGTAGCCCAGTAGAATGCCAAAAATAAGCTGCCGACTAATGACCATTAAATTGGTGATTGAACACGGAATATAGAACATTGTAAAAAAAATAATTCCGGAAGAAATCGATGAATAGGGATTTAAACAGACATGACGGGGAATCGAATTATGAATTGGTATTCGTTCGTGGTAACGTTTTCAAAACAAGAACCTTACTAGGGAAGATATACCATATTCATGTAAATCACTCTGCATTGGTTGAGGCATTGTATCAGGAATTAGAAAAGCTATCTTCACAAAATATAAGCAATCGATAAGATATGGGAAAAGTGCAACTTTGATTTAAGATTGCGGCGCATCGAAAAAACGCCTTGGAATAGCAACACCCGATTATGAAAAACAACGTAAAAAGTCCCTTGAACTATCCGTGGCGAAGAATTCCTACGTGGTAATATTTATTCGGCTGTCGCGGAGGTCTATCTTCGTCAGTTATGTTTTACGGAAGTCGAAGTGATTGATGTACATACATAGTTAAATAAATAAACTGGGATTCAGATAACGTAACCTCCAAAGTATGGGTGGCTTTCCGAAATCTTTGGTTTGAATATCTTGTGATTTATTTTAATATAATTATAAGAGACTATTAATTGTCTTACTGGCGAAGGGAGAGGTTTTTTTATTCCACTGTACGAGTATGAAGGCAAAAGCCTTCAAGACAGTCGACAACGGAAAATTTTTGGGATGACTTAAATGGCGGGTAAACTTTACACTAGTTGTTAAAGGTTTGTTTTATACGACAGTCTTTCATCCAGTTTAAACATACACATGGCAATATAATATAAAATACGAAAAATATAAAGGGAAGGCAGCGATGGAAATGATAATGTTACGAGGCAAATGAAAGCCTTAGCAAATCATCTGATTTTGGCATCTAAAACCTAGGTCGCCGGGAAATCTTTTTTAAAAAGTAAAGCAGGCTTAAATTTCATATAGCTATCAAATAAGAAGACATACAAAAAGAATTGAAACACTTAAATATGAAAACATCAGAAAGTTCTAATCTTCTCTTTATATTACAGATTATCTAACTAAAGAATGGTATACACTTCACTTACGTTTACAAATCTTTGAAACTCGTTATTTGCATATTTTAACTGCAATTCTCCATCACCATAATCATCCCAGTTGAAAGAAGAACCCCTGAATTGCACCAGTTAAAGGACACTAAGTTCTCTCAATATTAACTTAGTGTCAGTGAAGTTTTATGCCAAAAAGTCTACCAAACATCGAGTTTTCTTCACATTTTGCGTTTTGTTCTTGCAAGAATTTTGCGAGATGTCAAAAAAGCGTTTACGTCGTTTGAAGCAGAAGAGGCAGAGATGGCTTTAGATTTCAACTAACGAAAAATGAAGTATAGGATCATCCAATTCGTAGTCGGAACTTGACATCCCTATTTCCACCACGTATGTCAAATTAAACTATCATCATTGACTGTAAATGTTTAGGTTAGATCATTCAACAATCGCTAAACGCGTTTGTTAATATTGTGAAACTTACTACAAAAATTGATTTATAGTAGGTACATTTCGGACATTACGAGCAGATTATGGTCGTCTATCTGAACGTACTTTAGGAAAAATTCGAAAAGACTGGTTCTATTACAGATACTTTAAGAGTTATTCATCATCAAACTACCTGCTCTACAGTTGGCTTTAGTGAATGTGTTGATAAGATCCAAATCTATCGATTTCACAGCGAGCACAGCATTTGGACTTGTCTAGCGGCACATAATATCGTATTTTGCATTGGATTTGCGCATACCTAGAGCCTTATAAATTTCAACTCACTTAAGAATTGAAACCAGCTGACCACGGAATTCGCACAACATACGCCGATTGGGTACTTGAACATCAGCATTTGAATGACCAATTTCTACACAATATTTTCTTCAACTATGAGGGTTATTCTTCACTCGGACAAAATTGTCATATATGGGGAGGTAAAGGTTAGGTTAGGTAAAATAGGGTGTGTCATAAGACACAGACACTAGGCACCAGAACGGGCCCATCGCGATCCCCTGTGGGTTAAAACCACCAAGAAAATGCAGAAAACCTAAACTGTTTCCCTATTAAAGCACCTAATTTCTCTCCAAAGGCCAAGAAGGCCCTTGAAGTCCGTACCGTCTATTTCCTCTAAGTTTTCAAACAAATATTTTCCTAAGAATGTATGTTATATCCTCAATCGCTTGTAGATCCCCGCAGAATCCACAAGTGTCCATATTTGTTAGTTTTATTTTAGTCTCTTTGCGTGCTTCAGCAGTAGACAGTGTCCCGTTAGTGTTCCTTTTAGCATCCTAAGCTAATCCCTAGTCTACATGTTACTGTCATAAGATTGTCGCATCCCCCAAATAGTCACTGTATGGTGTGAAATTTGGTCTAGTTGTGTCTTCAGCCCATGCTACTTCGAAAATGACGAAGGTGTGACAGTCACCAGCAAATGTCATATCTATAGTCAAATGTTAACCGATTTTTCACCCCCAAATTGGAGATATGGCTGTTGAAGGTATGTTTTTTTTTTACAAGACGGACCCACATCTTACACAACACGAACCGTTTTGACTTTATTGCAAAAAAATTCCATGGACAATTTATTTCACATTTCAGTAATATGGACTGGGCATCAAAATCATGTTTTTTGTTTGCCGTTTTATTTCTTTTTGTGCGGCTTTGAATCCAAGATGGTGTTTATGAACATAATCCGCAAACTCTTCACGCTTTGAAAATAAGTATTCGTCAATTTATGACCTAGTGTTAAGAAGTCATCAGAGTTACGAAATGGATGAGCCTATATATCCTGTCAACAAAAACGGATATTCAACATCGGCGTCTAGTTCCCTAGAACAGCCAGTGCTGTGCTCCACTTAGTGGTCTGGTTTTCATTACGCAGGTGTACAATACTTTTTGTTGTACCTTTTCAGAGACCTCTATCCAAATCAAACCCATTTTGGTTGAGATCAATCTTGATAGAAAAGCTTGGGGGATATGTGGTCTCAGAAGAACGGTAACACTCGCCATAGAAAATATGCCATAATGCATTTAATAAGAAGGAAATTCGGTGATCATCGTTTTATCGACGGAGATGACCCTGCCAATTGGCCACCCCATTCGGTTGACTCTAGCTTATGCCAGTAACCTAACAACTTAAGATGACTTGCAGGTTGACATTATCTTATTAAATGAGCTGTCATGTGCTACGCGTTTTATCCTAATCTTTGTTTTTTTTTTTTAAACAGAAACTTAAGATACGTAACATCTTTCATGAGATATCAATATCACGACACACAAATAAGCTTAGTTATGCAGGTGTTTTCAGCAGACAACAATTAAAAAAATAATGTTAATAAGTTAAAATTTCTTCCAAAATCTAGATTTTTACATCAGACTACATAATTAAGGAAAATCATGCGAAACTATTCGTAGAAAACTATTAAACCTACCCAACAACAAGCGACTATTCAAAGTTGTTAGCATATACCCGCGCTGACATCTGGTTCCTTAGAAACTTAGGCAAAGTCAAATATCAATCCGCAAACAGTTCGAACCTTAAGTTGATAATCAAGTTTTCTCAATCACTACCCGATCACGTGATAATAAAACTAAAAGTTTCAAATTTTAATTTCAATAAAATATAGCAAAAACTGAAAAAATCTTTTAAAAAAAAAACTACTCAGTGCCATCTTCCTAATGTTAACCGGCATCGTCATGGTGCACACATAATACCATATCTGTTCATGTATCCACGCCAAAAATACCCCAAAAATCAAACTCGTCTCGAGTCTACAGTTTGCCAGTGCCAGAAGCTCCAGAAGCCGGTTCACTAAACCTGTTCGCGAAATAGAGAATCAAAATTATCAACATCGCCACTAACAACAATAAATCTCCGGCTAAATGTATGATACTAATGGCATATTGAAAGTGAAAACCTAGCTCCAGATCACTGAGGAACACCCAACAATTTGATTGCCCCAGAAGCCATATAAGGGGTGTAGCAAAACGGGTTTGAAACTCCGTTTATTTTTGTAGTCCAACATGTAAATTAAAGATGAGAGTCTATTAAAAATCTCAAAAAGTTCACCAGAAATACAAATTTCTTTAATTAAAAACCAGAATCTTACTCGTTATAGTTCTTAAATGATAACGTAACATTTTTCGTACACAAATATTCGTACACCGGTTGAGTAACGAAAGAGAAATGGAATTCAAGTTTCGATTACATGAAATCAAAGGCCAAAACTGATTCCAAGGTCGGTGCGTGGTCATTAACATCTAAAGATCGTAAGCTTCAGAGTGGGTTTGATGCTGACCTTTGAAGATTTCCAGATAAAACATTCGATGTTGTGGTAATTTTTGAAGCAAATAAAAAAAATTCAAAAATCAGCAGACTGGTTTGTTTATCTTAGCTTAGAATTTTTAAAAATTAAATCTTCTTTTCGTCAAAAAATAACCAGCATGACATGTTATAATTCGTGCCATGGTACTGCATGTTTTGAGCTGCATTCCGATGGTTTTGATCGCTCACTTACAATTTTAAAAGTAAAACAGCCGGTTTGCGTTTATTTTTTTGGAAGCGTACTTCTGGTTCAATTTATGGGCTTGATCTGCAATTAGATTCGAGAATGAAATACTGATTTGGCAGCACTAATTAAGTCATTATTTCAGATCACCAAGTAACTCCCAAGTTAGGATGCTATTAACGAGGTTGCAGTGTTTAGCCGAGGACAAAATAAATCAGTAAAACTGTCACATTCGAAGCGATTAAACTTGCAATCGTACCATTTACTAGGTGCATTCAAAGATTTTCTATGAATATTTTGGGTCCCAGAACAGCGGAAAATCGCGTATATTTAAACATTGATGCCGGGAATCACACTCATAATTTACTTAATTTGATAAAGATGCAGGCAAACACATGTAGTAAGGAGAACGCTTCCTCCAATCTTTCAAACACTTTTCATAGGCCGATTTTAAAATCGCCTTCAGCTCCCTGAATTCCTGCGAATTCTTCTTTACCGCCTCAATCGTCTCAAAACCCTCAAACTGGTATCTTGAGTCGTGGGAATAGGAAAAAGGCACAGGGAGCCATGTCAGGTGAATACGGAGCTGGTGGAACGATATAAACTTTGTTTTAGATCAAATACAAATATAAGATGACAAACTACAAGTTGTTTCTCCACAATTCTGACCACTTGCGAGTAACATTTTTCCTCAAACGCTTTAATATGCTCAGGTAATACTCACTGTCTGCCGTGGAGGAATCACACCGCGGTAATCAAAGAAAACGGTAAACAAAGCCTTGATTTTGAATCAACCCTGTCGTGGATTTGGTTCGTCTGAGCAGTCATTCGTTGTCATATTTTTAGACCCATGCCTTATCACCGGTAATGATGCCATCGATAGCTCGTCGCATGCTGGTACATAACGCTCCGTACCGATCCGGACGACAAAACAAAATCGGCTGCATTTTCGTGGAATGCACAATTTTCTTAACTTTCTTAATATTTACGTCAGTCATACTGGTGGATGGACCACGGGAACGAGGCAAATCATCAACAACAGTAAGGCCTTCTTTAGACTCTTTGTACCACTCGTACGCTTGCATTTTTGACATTGTCGAGTCCCCGTACTAATTCGCCAAGGTAATTTATCAAATATTCACATCAATTAACATTTGATTATTGAGACAAAGAAATTGTATTAAATTGAAGAATTGTGTAGTGATGTTAACAACTTCAAAAACAAAAGAGTTGAGGTGCGAACTTCGAAATTATACGAGGGCGGGTCAATAAGTCCGTGACTTTTGGATTAAAACACAGATTTTTTGATAAAAAAATAATTTTATTTTTCAACGTAGTCTCCCTTGAGCTCTATACACTTTGTCCAACGCTTCTCCATTTTTTTTATCCCTTCCAAAAAAAATGATTTGTCGAGGTCCTCAAAATAGGCCTTTGTTTGCGAGATGACTTCATCATTGGAGTCAAATCTTTTTCCACCAAGCCATTTCTTCAGGTTTGGGAACAAGAAGTAGTCGCTCGGAGCCAAATCTGGAGAATAGGGTGGATGAGGGAGCAATTCATAGCCCAATTCATGGGTTTTTGCCATGGCAACTGCACATGTGTTTGTGGTCGACTGTGAGCAAACGCGGCACCCATCTTACGGAAAGCTTTCTCATGCCCAAGTGATCATTCAAAATTGAAACCACTGAGCCATGCGAGATCCCTACGGCTTCCACAATCTCTCGCACTTTCAATCTTCGGTCGGCCAACACCATATCGTGAATTGTTTCGATTGTTTCGGGTGTAGAGACCTCAACTGGGCGTCCAGGACGTTCGGCATCTTCAGTGCTTGTACGGCCACAACGAAATTCAGTAAACCACTTTTTTACCAGTGAAATCGATGGTGCAGAGCCCCCATAGTATTTATCAAGCTTAGCCTTGGTCTCGGTAATGGTTTTTTTTCGCAAGAAATAATGCTTAATAAGCACACGAAATTCACTTTTTTCCATTTTCTCCTCAAATAAGTGAGTAGTCTGATAAAAATAGCTGTCAAACACAAACTAACTGACGCAGCAAGTTTAAATTTTGACAGGAGTCAACTGACAGATGCCTGTTGACAGGAGCAGTGTTGCTGTTTCAGTAAAGAGGTCAGAAATTCAAAAAGTCACGGACTTATTGACCCGCCCTCGTACTTACGCTAAAATTCTTTTAAGGCGCAAGGAAACCGGAGACAACATTCACAATCACCCAGATGTTAGAGAACAACGGTATATTCGTATGAGAAGAGGGAAGGAAGGTGGTTTTTCTTCTAAACCCTAAAAGAGTTTGAGCGCGACATTATCTAAGTTTGAAGGTGAACGTCACATTTAAATTCATTTATACCCTGCAATAACTGAATAAATTTAACGGTTTTCTGGTTTATCTTAGTTATATTAACAACAAATATTAGTATGAAGAAGAAATACCGATGGCTTCGTTCGGAAGCTCATACAGATTTGTCGTGACGGAACGCCGTTTAATTCGACACCACTATCAAATCATTTTTAAACCGCACCGAAGTCTGAATAATATTGAGAAGTAAAGGCAATTTATCACCATAAACAAAACCTTCTATGATGTCAAAAAGAGACCTCTTTTCAAATTTGTAAAAGACGATGAAAATAAATTAGAGGGTTTTTCCTAAGCAAACTGATCTTTAGCTTCCATTTGAATACATCAAAACGTTCTGTCCATGAAGCAGTTGAAGTTTTCTATTGAATCATAAGCAGATAACTGATAGTTCTTGGACATATTCGGAACTCAGTGCGTGTGAGGTTTTTTTGGTCCCGACTTACGAAACTAAGATGCTGTCGGAAGAGTTTCTACCAGAAAAATGGCAGCGGTTAATGTTGCCTACTAAATCCATGATAGCGTACAGCACTAATTGTTTTGAAACAAGTTTCGTATATAGACCAACATACTAAGTACAACTTCACACAACGAAAAACAAAGAACGACCTTTTATTATTGTTCCTCTGAATGTGGAACAAAGAGGGAAAGCCCCTACACAACGAATATCACTGCCAACTTGAAATGCGTGTACAAGTGGGGTGAGACGGCTCTGGTAAAAAATAGATGGAAATCTGTAAGATCTGCAGTAATGATTAGTATAGAAGGCAAAGATTTGGATTTTTCATTGAAGGAAGACTAAGGCAAAAGGTCCTGAGCCTTGGGCATTTGAGTAAATCCTCTACTACAATCCGCATCAACGTTTAATTCCCCTATGTTTCCTTTGTACCCGAGAAGGCATCTTTTGACAAAAAGATGACTCGCTTATACAGCTTGATTCTACATTAAGAAATTGCTAAGCATGACGTTAAGATTGTCCACATAGCCCACACAACATCAGATCTGACAATGAACTTTAGCTTATCGACTCCGTGGTGCGGCAAAATTTTATAATTACTAACTCATGAATTATATTTATTGAAGGACTTGTCAACGATTAGTATTAGGCCTCGTAGAAGTAGCATCTTCCTACAGGTGCTGGTTCGTTTAATAACAAGAATGAGCATCTGTAGCCGACACCTTGCAGCTCTGCTAATAAGCCACACTTCACGCCTCCCGTGGATTCATCTGAAAATCTCATTGGAGATTGCGAAATGAAGTGGACAAATGGCGAGTTTTCTTGGAAAAGAGATGGTGGCGGACAAGCCATATATGGGCCAACGCAACGGCAGTGCTTACATCCCGGAACGGGTTACTGATTTCGGTGTAACCGACCCCTCGTCCTAGGGGCACTGGAAATGGAACTGGTCCTCCAGGTTGGAGGTTGTGCCGCCAGGCTAACTGCCCGGCCATTTAAAAACAATTAAGTTACGAAGCATTAACCAGCATCGGATATGGACGGATCTACTGTCGACAATGAGCTTCGGATAAGCACGTGGAATCTTAGGTCCCTTAATAGACCACGTGCAGCCGAACAACTAGCGGAGGCACTAGACTGCTGCAAAGCAGACATAACCGCCATCCAAGAAATGCGATGGAATGGGCCGGACAAAAAGAGGTTGAAAAAATGCGACTACGGCGATTGCTATCTGATGTGCTGGGTTTCACTCGTCCACCACAACGAAACCCCTGGTTCGATGATGAATGCTGGCAAGCAGAGCTGCTCACGAGCTCTATGAGCGGAAGAGGAGAGACAAACAACGGTTTCTCAGGAGGAAGAAAAAAGAGCATGAGAAGCGCGCGGTCGAGGGAATTGAGAGATGCTACTCCAAGAATGAGGTTCGGAAGTCTTACCAAAAGGTAAAAAGAAAACACAGACCACGGGCACAAGCCCCGAACCGAAGCCTGTAGAGATAAACCAGGGAACATCGTGATAGAATCGCAGTCGATGCTGAGGATTTGGAAAGATAATTTCTGTGGACTGTATAACGGCGATGACGAATCAAATACCGCTGTCAGGCAGAAACAACCTTTCAAACTGGACGATGATGACCAAATATTCTGTCCACCCGACCTGGATGACATGAAGATAGCTATATTAAAGCTTAAATCCAACAAAGCTGCTGGAGCGGATGGCCTGACTGCCGAGCTCTTCAAAGCGGCAGGCGATGACTTGGTAAGGAGCATACACCAACTCATCTCTAAAATATGGTCGGACGAAAGAATGCCCGATGAATGGAACCTCAGCATTTTTTGTCCGATTCTCAAGAAAGGAGACCCTCTACTGCAGAGGCATCAGTGTCCTGAACATCGCATATAAGATTTTATTCACCGTATTGCTAGATGACTATGGATAATGCACACTGTTCTAACAAAGTCGGTAAAGATCTCACCGAGACGTTTGATGTCCAGAAAGGATTTAGACAATGCGATGCGCTGTCATGCGATTTCTTTAACATCATACTTGAAAGAATAGTGCAAAACTCATGAGCAAACAAAAGAGGCACAATCTTTCAAAAGTCCGTCCAATTACTCGCATACGCCGACGGTATTGACAAAATTGGAAGAAAGCAGCGTGATGTTAGTTGCGCTTTCGCGAGTATTGAGATGGAAGCGGCGAAAATGAGTTTAGCGGTCAATGACGGCAAGACCCCCTCCCCTCGTCCCGCTCGACAGATATAACTTTGAGGTAGTTAAGGACTTTGTCATCGACCTAACCAGAAGAGTGATGATCCAAAGACTGAGGTGGCTGGGTCATGTAGAGCGTATGGACCCAATGCTCCGGTCTAAAAAATCTTCGAATCTGCTCCCGAGGGCAGTGTAGTAGAGGAAGGCCAGAACTCAAGTGGCGCACGCAAATGGAAGGGGACCTCAGCCAACTTAGCTTGCGAAACTGGAGACAGCTAGCCAGGGATCGAGCTGGCTGGAGAAGCTTGTTGACTGAGGCCCAGGTCCACTCCGGACTGAACCGCCACTTAAAAGAAGAAGAAGAAGGACTTCTCATGCACCTGAACAAAAACTAGATTGCAATCAATGCCAGACACATATCTAATATTCGAGCGTCTGAAAGTTTTGAGGAGCCAACATCAACAAATATCCCCGACTCCATAACACCGAAAATGTGTTTCAATACCGAAAATCTTTGAGTAAGTTGTATACTGTTGCATCAAGCATAAAGGCCCTATAGTGACATTGTTAGCAAAATATTAGCGGCGCCACATTTGATGTGCTAAGTTTCACCCATCTACAATATTACAATGATATTCAGGGCTTAACAAGGAGCAACGATATGTGTATGCAGTGAGAGGAAAACAAGGCATCAGTGGACAAAAGGACGAGGGCTGCTCACGGACTGTTTAAAAAAGGACAGAGGGAATTAAGAAAAAGGCAGGCATGGAGAAGTGGTTTTGCAGAAACGATGTTCGAAATTTATCCATAAGCTTATGCTGAGAATGAACATAGTGAGAGAGGGAGGGAAAACTGATATTACAGTCACAGTGGGATCTGAAAATTCCTATGGGGTATTTCTGTAGACTAGTTAACGGCGAAGACGAGCAACATTCCGCGTTCAGTCAAAATGAACTATACTCGTACAATTTGAATACTGATCGTAAACAACTTTACTCTTGAGAATATAATTGAAGTAATATTGAGAAAAATATGCAATTCTGACTTCTAGATTTTGAAGTGGAGTCTAATTAGATCACCCACGCTGATGTGCATATAGCGTATTAGGCAGAGGATGCATTCGCAAAGCAGTTTTTCCTAAAAGGAGCTCATTCATTCTCTCATGCTCATTTTTGCCGATTTTAGGTATACTTGCCACTTACACTGTTTGTCAAATGTTTGGGATTGAAATCCCTGGAATCGTTAGTCTTTTAGAGAGGTGAGTTTCGTTATAACAATGCTTCTTCATCTGCAATATGTAACAGATTTGAAGAATTGAATGATTCGCTTGATCTTTCATATCACATTTCTTGCTACCACAAATCTACAAACTGTGACGCCTAGATTTAATCACTCAACACGCCATCTTTTCATCGAATTTATCTACCTATTCCCAGCACCAAGTATCTTCTATCTAAAATTAAAATCTAAATATTAATATAATTTGCAAGACAACTGCATGATACCTTTTCATAGTCAATAAATCAAATGCAATAAACGAAACACGCCTTCCATTCGCCAAAACCCACTGGCAAATAAAATTCCCAATTTTCAATGACTGTCACGCTGGCTCTAAAATTGACTCAAGTCTTGCGCTATCATTGACACATCAAATGTCAACAACAACACAAAAAGTCTGACAGCTGGAATAATAAATAAAATCGGTTTAATTGTCCAACCCAATAAAATCGAATGAAAAAGAAATTAGTCCATTCGTAATTCGCGCATGCAGTGACGAATGCGCTTAATATCCGTTGGATGAAATTATGTTGGTGGAAGTGCTAGCTCCTCCTCCTCCGTCACTATGAATCCGTTGGAAATAAAAACAGTTACTATTTCTGTATCTGTGCGAAGGATCCAGTTTTGGTCAGATGCTCCATTATTCTTATCTAATTGAAGTTTGACTATAAAACGATGCGCTAACACACCAACTGCACTCAAAAAGTTTCAAACCTTTATTCAATCAACATGAAATACGTTATTGTCTTCGCTGCTTTGTTTGCTGTTGCACTCGGCGCTTCACTTCCAAGCTCTGATTCTGCTCATGCTGAGATACTTCGTTACGATAATGACAACATTGGATTAGACAAATACCTATTCGCGTAAGGAAACTAGTGCCCTGGGTTAGAATCAGATTTAGCGGATAATTTAATAATTCTCCATTTCAGTGTTGAGACTAGCGATGGCAAGAAACATTCCGAAGAAGGTGTCTTGAAGAACGTTGGAACCGAAGATGAAGCTATTGCTGTTAGTGGTGAATTCTCTTACATTGGTCCTGATGGTATCACCTATACTGTGCACTATGTTGCTGATGAAAATGGCTTCCAACCCACTGGTGAACATCTTCCAAAAGCACCAGAACTACTTCCTTAAATTTACTCACTTCGATTAGTTTGCACAATATTGCTGAAACGATTGATGAGAGACTTAAATAAACAAACAAAAAAACAGAATACCTGTAAATAATTTTTTGTATTTTATTCTTTTGAAATTATCCTTGTGTCCACAAACACTTTATAAAGGTCAAGATTTCAAGCGAAGTTTCTACAATTAGTAGTTAGTTATTATACTTTCTTAGATTTCTTTTTGAAATAATCTTTAGGATGATTTAAGCTAACGTAACCAAAAAAGGATTGATAGAATTTAGACGATGCAATTACAGTTGTAGTTGAGAAAAGGGAATTTCCCTTTCCGCCCGCTAATGAAATGATTAGGAACATAGAAAAGATATTCCAAGTGACTTACTGAGAAATATTGAAAAACAAAACAAAGATCTGTACTCGTACATTACAGTGCCGCAGAATCGAAAGATGTTAGCGAAGGAACACTATCGACCCAGAAAAATGGAAAGAATGGAAACTTTGCGTAATCACCCTGGATAAACCAATACATCCCTAATGTCATATTTGTTAAAAATTGGAACTGTTGCATGACTTGCTGCTTTAAAATAGCCTGAACGCTTTTCCATTCCATATATCTAAGCTGTGGCTGACCTTATTGTTCATAAAATAGCTGCTGTCAATTCTAAGGATAAGCGCTCATCGCTAACAGTGTTAAAAACAATTGTTTCTATCTTTCGTTAGAAAAACCTACAGAAAACTTACCGTCATCCGTCATCTGCTTGGACAGATTGGAATAAGTTCCTTGTTGCAGTCAAGATTCACAAACACTTAAATAGAACACATTTATGATTGAGATTTCAATGAAATGTTTTTTTTAATCTATTCTTTGCACCTGTCCATTATAAGGGGAATACAAAATCATGTAAATATCCTTCATGGGAGTTCTCGACGGACTTGATTTTGATGACTTTTCGACAGATGTCTGGCAATAAATCGATCATAAATTGACGAGTATTCATATTCAAAGCGTGAAGAGTTTGCAAATTATGTTCATAATCGGCAGCCATATTTGTCATATACTATATCTGTAACAGAGCTAATTTCTTTGTGTTTTTATTACAGGAAAACCTACAGATATGCATTGCAATTACAGACCGATCGGTCTACTTAACTCATTAGGCAAATATTTTGAACAAATAATTATAGAAAAAATTATAGCACATGCTGAAAGATACAGATACTCCAGCCAGAGCAATTTCGATTTCGTCCCTTCCACAGTTCAGTTCACCAAGTGAGTAGAGTAACTAAACATGTAAAAAATAATTTCAATGGAGGCACAGGTATGGTGATCCTAGACATTGAAAAGGCGTTTAACACCGTTTGGCACAATGCTTTGCTACACAAGCTTTTACTCTCAATTTCCCAATGTACGAGGGTTGTCTGAAAAGTTCCCGACCGAACAATGATACAAGACATTTTGTTTTATTTTTCAACATAGTCCCCTTGTAACTCTACACACTTCTGCCAGCGATGCTCCCATCTCTCTAACCCGTCCAAATAGTACTTGGCGTGTTTCGCTGCAAAATAATTGTTCACCAATTGTGTGATTGCTTCCTCATTTGACGAAAATCTCTGTCCTCCGAGCGCAGTTTTTAGATGATGGAACAAAAAGAAGTCGCTTGGTGCTAGATCTGGTGAATGAGGTGGATGGTCAGACAGTTCAAACCGTAATTCATGGATTTTCGCCATGGCAACCGCTGAGGTGTGAGATGGCGAGTTGTCTTGGTGAAACAGGATTTTCTTTTTCTGCAAATGTGGCCGTTTTTCGCAATTTCTGCCTTCAGCTTGGCAAGTAATGATGCGTAGTATGCTCCTGTAATGGTTTTTCCTTTTTGAAGATAATCGATTAAGATAACTCCTTTACTATCCCAAAAAACAGTCGCCATCACTTTCCCATTCGAAAAAACAGTTTTTGCTTTTTTTTGCTTTGCAGTCCTCTGGTTTGACTGAATTTTTGTTTCGGGTGTATAATGGTGTATCCGAGTTTCATCTACGGTAGTTAATTGGTGCCAAAACTCGGATTTATTGCACCTAAACTGCGCCAACAGAGCGTTGGAAATGTTCATTCGAACACGTTTTTGGTTTAACGTAAGCAAACGCGGCACCTAACGCGGGGACAGCTTTCTCATGCCTACTAAATCTTGATTTAATATGTAACAAACACATTCTTTGGACATTTTCATAACCTCTACTATCTCTCTCACTTTAGCAATGTTATCGTCAGTGGTTGCAGTTTTTGGACGTCCCGAACTGATGAAGGTTCTCCCAAGCTCTTACAGTCACGTTTAAATTCAGCTGCCCATAATTTCACTGTGATAAATGATGGTGCATAGTCCCCATACACAGATTCCAACTCATTTTTGATTTGCGTAGGCGTATTGCCTTTCAGAAACAAGAATTTAATAACAGCTCAATACTCAATTTTTTCCATTTTCACAAAAAACGACTGTCAACTAAAAACCGCGCGTCCAAAATGACTAAAACTTCGGTAAGTAACTGTCAAAATGCACAACTAGCATTCAAATGAATAGGACATTTAGAGTAACTGTAAACAAGTCGTTTTCTAATGCCTTGGATGTTAGAGCGGGTGTACCTCAAGGCCTTCCTTATGACCTTCCTTCTTTCCCCAACTGTGAAAGTTGGGCTACACCTGGATAAAACCCTTACTTTTAGCCTACACGTTCAAGAAATAGTCAAAAAAAATTGAGATCACCATAAAAGTTGCATACCCTTTCATCAACCGTAAATCTAAATTAAGCATGAAGAATAAACTGTTAACATACTCGTACAAAGTTGTATTCCAAGCAATTATATTTTACGGTTTCCGAGCGTCGGGTAGATGCGCAACAAGTTACAAACCTCTTGAATCTTCCGAGGCACTTTTCGACAGAAGAATTGCACCAAATTTGCAATATTGATGTCGTATCGCTAAGACTTTCTAGACTATATGAGCGATATTATAGGTCATGCATTTCTTCTGATAACGCATTGATAGCAAACCTAGCCAGATAATACTCTATTTATTATTATCATTCACTTACTAATTTATTTATTTATTAACTTGTTTATTTACTAATTATTAGTACTTATTTGTTTAAATACATAGTAAGGCTTGGTTCTATCAAGAGCATCACCGCCTCCCATCTATGAGTAATTTTAACAGCTTTTCCTTCACTATATTTGTTCTAGATAGTCACTTACTTTAAAATTATTAATCATATTGGAAGGTACCCACATACTGCAACTATGTAAATTGTGCAATATAGGTTAAGAGAACTATATAATATATTTCTGCTACAATAAATATATCTATCTATGTATCATTACAGTTTTGCATAAAAAACGCTTAGATGGGCCATTACAAGGTGGGGTGAAAAGTAACCTCCTTGGAAATGAAAAAAATTTTTTTTTGTAAATGTTTCTTTATTTTATTCAATATAGTCCCCTTTAAGCTTGATATACTTATTCCAGCTATTTTCCAACTTCTTGATGCCGTCTGAAAAGCAATTTTCCGGAAGGTCTGCAAAATACTCCTCCGTGGCGTCGATGATTTCCTCGGATGAGCTGAATTTTTTATTGATGAGCAATCTTTTGAGGTTTGGAAGGAGATAATAGTCCGATGGAGCCAAATCGGGCGAATACGATGGATGCGACAGCAATTGGAGCCGTAAGTCATTGAGCCGTGGTTGCGATGCTCTTATACGCCGGCGCATTGTCTTTCAAAAACAACATTTTTCTTCGCTTCATGTGAGCCCGTTTTGCAGCGATTTCGGCCTCTAATCGCTTCAATAAGGCACAGTAATACTCGCTGTTGATGGTTTTTCCTTTTTCGAGGTAGTCCACGAAGAATATGCCATGAAAATCGCAGAAAACCGATGGCATAACCTTTCCGACTCGGCCGCTTCGAAGCACTCATGCCGGCTTCAGTCCATTGCCAGGCACTCATTCTGTTCTCTGGTGTATAATAGTGGATAAAGGTTTCATCAAGAGTTACCAATCGATGCCAAAAATCCGCCCGATTCCGCATCAGCAAGTCCAAACACTCTTTCGAAGTGCTCTCGCGTTCGTTGTTTTGGTCAGAAGTGAGCATGCGCGGCACCCAGCGGCAGGATAACTTTTTCATATGCAGAATATTGCCCAAAATATGGCGTGTGCGCTCAGTACTAATCTTTGTGGTATCTGCTAGCTCGCGCACCTTCATTTTCCGGTCAGCCAACACCATTTCATGTATTTTTTTGACATTGTCCTCTGTAACCGCATCGGAGGGCCTGCCGATGCGGACTCGATCGGTAGTGGAGTTGCGGCCACCACGAAACTCTCGACACCAATATTAGACGGTGTAATCTGACGGAGCATTAGCCCCATAATATTTATCCAACTTTTCTTTTGTTTCCTTCGCCGTTTTGCCTCTCAAAAAATAATGTTTTATGAGAGAACGAAAATCTTTTTTGTCCATACTCAACATGATGCCAAACACGTCAACAACAATAAGCTGTCAAAACAAAACTAAAGACAGTATCGCACTAAAATTTGGCATATCTGCCTTAATATGAACGGACTACAAGGCACCATAACCTTTTTTGAAGTAGCAGCGCATTCTGGCGGTCAAGGAGGTTACTTTTCACCCCACCTAGTATATCGATCATATTCTGCACTTAATGCCCAAAAAGTAGCTGCTACAGAATCACTATTTGTTAAACGATCCATATTGTAAAATGGCAAACCTAAGCCTAAACATATGGAGTCTCAGAGAACTGTTCAGTTTAACGTATTTAATTGAAACAGGGATATTAAATCCCAACCAGGAACTGAATGTTCTCTAGTTCTGATGACTTTTATCTAGAGAATGCTGTAAAAAAAGAACGGATTCTCGAAACTGATGAAGGGTGATGATGAGATTTAAGCTACACAGTTCCTGTTCGGTTGCGATGTTGACACTAGTGTTCTTGAAATTTATAACTGCACTTTTAATACACAAAGCTAGTTACTGAAAAATAACAAAATAAGTAAAGGTTAAACGAAGCCCATCCGAGGCAGTTCAAATTTTAAAGGATCCTCACATCACATCTTCAAATGAAAACGTAGATGGGACCCCAAACTAGTTATGGCTCTTTAGCTCGTCTAAGGAGACTAATGTATTCATAGTAAGCACATTGATTAGGATATCCTTATGTGTGGATTGTATAGTAGTAAGATGCCTTAGACTGCGGTAGGTTGCCAGGCCGGTGGGCCTCTTATAACATTAAAAAATCTTGACTGTCATCGCTCTAGTAAATCGGTTCATACTGGTTGGCTACCTCTGTTCAAAGCTAAACAGAATATTCTGCGCTTTAAAATATGGTTAGGCAAATTGAAATAGCACTCGACACGAAGAGGGAGGGCATTTTTATCGAAATAGACGATAGTTTTGACAACGCTACGTGGCCAGAGAAAAGGGCGTAAACGAATCAGTAGTTCTGTTAATTAAAGCAATGCTAGTGAATAGAACCCGAATTGCGGATGCAGACTGTCCCCAAACTGGGGGTAAACTTCTAAGATATGGATATGTTGTTCTGTCGGCTCCGTGCTTAACGCTTTCAACAACTTTTGTATCTGCCCTTAGACATTTTTATAAATGTAGTTCTACTTTCTGTCGGAACTCTAAAGCGCAGGCAGCCATAGACTTCATCGACCATTGATGAAAATGGGCCTTCAGTCAGTTAAAACTGAAGTTGTTCTCTTAACGAGAAAAAGAAAGCTGTCTAGTGGTACTCATTTTAAGCTTTAAGCTGAATGTTTGGATGTTATCTTATATGACAAAGTTTTTTGAACTAAAATCATCTGCCTCAGAGAAACTGTATCTAGCACCTCTGACACTTATCAATTATATTTGCATAATAAGCTGCGCCCTTAAAGCCGTCTTAGGTTTCGAAATAAAGGTCTTTGGTGAAAGACGCATTTGAGTGTTGATAATATTGCCCGTTGATTATTTTTGACTCTCTTCTTATGTCCATGCTGTAAACTCCCTGGTGGAAGAGTTGTTCAGGACACGAACTTACGTGCTAGTTAGTATATACGTGTTACTAATCACTAAAGTGTTCCGGTCATAAGTAACAAGGATGTTTGCTGCATGATATGCTCTCATCAGACGGCATGTACTCGGCGATAATGTAGTAGAGTGGAATGCTCCTGAAATTGAGGAATTCATTTTTATTCAGGCAAAAGGACACGCAAGGATTATAATGGATTTGTTCAATGTCGGGCCAGTGCGTATTTGAGACTTGTCATAATCTAGTGTTGTGATTGTTCAATTAATTATACTTATCTATCTCTCTTCATTTGATTTGTAAAAATCAACCGTATTTCCATCGGAAAGTGTTTTGTGTTATATATTTTGATATATTTTATACTATTTCATGCACTTTATATTGTATACTTGTTAACGTGAAACTCGTTTGACGTCAGTTGAGTAATTTCCGTTTGCCTTGACATTTTAATCCGAAATTCATACTTTCGGGTGCGAATAGCAACGCAAAAAATTTGATTCAACACCATGCCAGTCGGATCTATGTATATTTATTTTGCTTAAAAATGTATAACGATATTATAAAGAAGTTTCTCAAGATAAGTTTGGTCACCTTTGGCCTTCAGTTATCAGGCATCATCTAACTACCTTTCAACAGAACTATGTTTCTAGTGCTGTAAATTGCGCTCAAATTCCTTATTTTAATTTAACACAATCAATATTCGTTTCTCTTAAATCTCTTCGGTTACCACTCGATGAAGTTTTTGTTCTTGTATTTAAATTCTCACCTGCCATCTACTCGCATTCTATGAAAACCAGGAATTCTTTATTGTAACAATAAATGTCAAATTGTTGTTACTTCAAAGTAGCTAAGTTACATTACATTAGTTTTTGATAGTTCTCCCGGTTATTTTATACCGTTAGACAGTTATTTACTCCTCCTAACAACATTTTGTATAAAACGACAATTTAGACAGCTGTCATGCAAAGTTCAATGTTCAAATGTCAAAAATTGATAACATTTTGACGTCTCCGTAATAAAATACAATGATCTTGAACGTATGCAAAAATTGATTCCTGTGTCATCGTACTTTACAACTTTATCTTAGAACACGTGCCACCTACGCTTAACACGGAATCAACTCTCAAAATTTAAATTCTCTTAATTCCATCGTACTATGACGTTACACATACCATTAAGTGGCATCACTTATTACATATATCTCTGTCTTCGAGAAACGTCAAAATTGAACTAAAACTTTAAATTTAAATTAAAATTGACAGTTTGAGAGCACGTTTTTCTCCAAAACAAAAAACTCTCTCCCCTAACTAATATGCACCGGCAAGTGTCAGCTTACATGTAACCTTTCAACTAAAATACAATGCTTCCAGCGCCTCTAGGTAGGCGTGCTGAACTTGACACAATAACTATCAATCGGTAAAACCAAATTTACAAATGCTCGAAAACTACGTCAATAGATCTCATCAAGGCAATCCATATACTGAAATCCTATCTAGGCAACGTATATTTTGAAACGCCCATATTCATTTGAATACCTGTTGGGTCATCTGCATAAAATTTAGTCAAAATAGGAAACAAAATATCAAATTGATTCGCCATCAAATATAGACCTGACCTGAGGCCACCTACAACTATCATTGATAACTCTGTTTCATGTCACCTCTCATAAAGATTTACCAAAAAATCAAACTACCAAAACTTAAACTAAATCGTATCCAATGGAACGATGGGTCACTAGTGTCAATCCAGAATGATTAATTCATAATTTATGCGATATACTGGTTCATTGATTTAACACACCGCCATACTACATGAACGTATCTACTCTAAAATACTCTCATCGACTGATGACCGTATCTATGTACATCTTCCAAAGACAATCTGGCGATAAAATAAATTAAAATTAAAAAAAAAAATTCCAAACAATAGGCTTAGTGACGAATTTTTAAAATTTGAATCTTCTTTTAATATAATCTGCATATACCAGCAGTATTTCAAGCATCAACGCTTGTGCGTGTTTGTGTTAAGTATATACATAGATATTTCCATTTTTATTTTTTTCTTCTCAACGCGTACTACCTCAATAATTTTACTAATTTACATTGTTAATATGTTGACTGTTCCTGACTTTGAAGGAATTCTAGTGTAAGCGGGTTTTTCGGTCGAAACCATTTTTCGACTATAAATTGGCACGCCGCTGAGCAGTAATCATCCACTAAGTCTTCAGTTTCCTAAGGGTAAACACCTAGTAAAACAAACCAAACTCAATCAACATGAAATTCGTCATCCTTTTCGCTGCTCTCTTCGCTGTTGCTTTGGCCGCTCCACCACAGGCACAGGGACCCGACGCCACCGTCCTCCGTTCCGAAAGCAATGTCAACCCTGATGGATACAACTATCTGTAAGTTTCACATCATTAACAGAATCCTTTCTCAACACTAAGTCCTTCTTAGTTTCTGGTTAATAATTTCAAAATATTAATTTCGTTTCTTTTGTTTACTTTCCGAAATACAGTTATGAAACCAGCGATGGCATCGCCGCCAGCGAACAAGGTCAATTGAAGAATGTTGGCAGTGAAGATGAAGCCATCTCTGTCCAAGGACAATACAGCTATGTTGGTCCTGATGGCATCACTTACGCAGTCACCTATGTTGCTGATGAGAACGGTTTCCAACCACAAGGTGCTCATATCCCAGTTGCCTAAGTTACCCAATCCTACCTATCAACCAGTCTACCAACCTACCTATCTATTGTACCCAATTTCCCTTCCCACAATGTTAAAACCGATGATAAAAAATAATTGTTAACTAGGCTAAGCGAAAATACAGAAAGCAAATTTAAAAAAAAAAATCTCAAAATTCAGTTATTTTCATTTTTCATTTTTGGGCAGATATTTAGGCAAAAATAATAATTTCCACAAATCTATAGATTTATCTGAATGATTTAAGACAGCTGACACAAAAACGATTTTCAAAGTACGACAACCATTGTCTTAGATCGAGCTATTGTAAACTCAATTGCACCGCTACGACAGACACAGATACGACAGACTGAACAAAACAAACTCGCATTTGGAGGTTAAATTTCAAGTCAGCATAGTGATAAACGTCGAAAATAGCAAGACAAAATTAATTTATGTTTCGCTCTTATTAATTCAAATGATATTTGACAAAGATAACAGCATTAAACCGGATGTATAACAAGTTTGGACGCTGCAGAAGTACCTGTACACAAGGCCGGAACAAATCATTAGAATATCTCAACAACATGCTGTCATCGATCTTCATCATTAGTAGTATACTTCTATACACGAGGAGATCTAAAGTTCAGATGAAGCTAGGAGAACATCAATCAAGTTTGAAGACAAGCACTTTCGTATCTGAGAAAAAAAAATATCGGTATAACAGTTGCATAACAATTCAGGTATCTCAATGAATATAATCATATGGTATATAAAATATGTTCTAAAAGATATCCACCACTCACGTCCGTTGGAATTTTCTATGCGCCAGAGCAGGCATTCTAGTATAAAGGTCAATCAAAAGAAGTTCTGTGAATTTTCAAAAGAGTTGATCATAATAGCGACTTTTCCGATCTTCACGGCTTATTCGCAAGTGTACCTCAAGTGTCCGTACGTGGCCCAATATTACTTTGTCTTTTTACTAATAACCTTTCTAAACTTCTTGTTTAAATTAAAACAGAGAAATTAACTTAATGCTAAGTTCATTTGAAAGTCCATTTTGAAGGTCTAATTGTTGACCAATATTTCTAGCAATTGGTGCAGGCTTTCGCTCCAAAGCGTTAATCGTTGCTAGTTTATCGATAGGAACTAGTGACTTGATTCAAAAGTTAATCATTGGGGCAAAAATCAAATGATTTCGGTGGCCAATTGGCAAGTCCATTTCTGCAATGACTTTGTAGCCAAATCGTGTTTTTCACGAGGCGATGACTTCATTGATAGTTTGGGATGAAGCACAATCCAGTTGGAATCACTGATCCTGTTCTTCCACAGATGATGCCACTGGCGTACAATCCGCACCACGCGAGACATTTTCCCAGAAGCAATGGCATCTGCTCGACCTCTAGAGGATTGTTTTTCACCTAAATAACCCATATCTGGTTGTTTGAACCTACTGTTCTCTTTCTTGTTGATGTGTGAGAATCCAGTTAAATCGATAATTCTAATTCGGCCAAGTTTCGCGAATAGAGCTTTGATTTTGGAAATATATTTAAACGATTTGAAATCGTTGTAACGAAAGGACAACCTGTACTAAACATAAGGCCCCCGCCCAATTATTAAAGCTTCTTCCATCAGTGACGTTGTCTAAAAAACAAAGCGGGGTAGAGTAAAACTTGACTTATCATAAACATCATCAGACCTTTCCCCTTTGGTGATTGCTATGATTTGTCCGGTAACAAGCTGCCGATCAAAGGTCTTGTTGAGTGGCAACACCACCGGTAGTCCATACCAGGACTTAAAACACTGTACCATTGGTGTTAGGAACCCCGGGCTTCGGTCCGCGCCTAACTTGTTGATGTAGGCCTCCTTGTTGGAGCGTCACGATGGCCGTGGCTTAATCCTTAAATACAGAGAGGGTGACCTTGCTATGGCTCATACCCGGAGTGGAGTGGCTATAAGTGCTGGGTGGTGAGACTCTAAGATCAATGAGAGGTTTTACGTAGGCCTCGACTCATGCCCTCAACACAGTTCCGCATTGGTATAATCTAATGTAGGTTTCGATGACAAAGCGTATTCTTGCTCCCATCCCGTGAATTTAAGTCTCTCTACACGAAAACACAAGACACATCTATACTAAACATAAATGAAGCTTGGCAGCTAAATGCAACAGCTTGTCCGAAATTTAATTCTAATTGAAAAGTCTGAAACTTCTAAAACAATGCCCTATATATACAAACATACATCCCGGCGTTATGTAATGGATTAAATCGCAGCTTATTCTTTGGTTTTAGTCTAGCTTCGAACCAGTTGGTACAAAACTTAATAAGGTTCCTTAATGATTTGTCGTAGTTTATTGCAAGCTGAAATCTGTATCATAACGCATGTTGCTTGTTGCTTTCAATGACATAATGTATTATGTATAAGGGTTGCGTCGAAACAATCGGCGATCACTTCTTCCGGTCTGCAGGGGCGAGATCTGGAGAGTACGTAAGATGGAGAGGCGATTCAAAACATGATTCATTGTTTTTATCGACTTGTGGTGAATAAAATACCATGCGAGTCCCAGAATACAGATCCCACAACTTTTCCAGACGTCTTTTACATTTTTGGTCGCTTTGGACGATCTTTTTGTTTCAGGATTGACACATACCGACGTAAGAAATCCTTTTTATCTCACTTGAACTGCTCTTAATAGTGCTTAGCACAATCGGTGTTTGTATGACGCCGTTTAAATTCAGCGTTTCATTCAATAATGATTTCCCCGGTGCAGAGAATAATAAATAAGAAAACACTGCAACGCGTCACCAGAGCAGCGTGGGATGAGTATAGAACCAGAAGAAGGGAGGGGAAAAGACTACTGCGCGAAAAGAAAAAAGCTTACGCAGTCTCCCAGCTCATGGGTATACAGGAGCGCTGGAACAGAAAGGAGACTCGAAGCTTTTTTTTTGAAAAAAAAAGAAAAAACCTGGCTACAGGCCATAAGATGGGTCTCCAAGCACTCCGTCCGGTGAAGGCAACCTCGTTACCGATCAAAAGGGAATTGCGGATGTATTCAAGCAATATTTCTAACAGTCAATAAAAAAGTCCTCCCACCCAGCTTAGAAGAAGTCGGCACAGTTATCCAAATGCTGAAGAACAACAAGGCCGCTGGCTCATACGGCTTGCCACCAGAGCTCTTCAAAGCCGGAGGCAATGTTTTGGGAAGAAAAATGCACCAGATCATTTGCAAAGTTTGGGAGGGTGAAAGCATGCCCGACGACTGGAACATCAGCTCTATCTGACCCATCTGCAAAAAGGCTGATCCTATGCTTTGCAACAACTATCGAGGCATATCCTTACTTAACGTCGCCTATAAGATCCTATCCAGTGTATTGTGTGAACGTCTGAAGCCAATTTTCACACTAAGACCGATCCTGGAAAAGACCATCGAGTTTCAAATCGATACACACCATCTCTTTATCGACTTTAATGCCGCATACGACATAATTCGGTCCGATAGATAGAATTATATAATGCGATGGTCAAATTCGGGATCCCGAGAAAACTGATCCGGTTGTGTCGTGCAACACTAGAAAATTCGCGATGAGCCCTACAGTATGGGAATAGAACCTCCGAATTGTTTCAAACCTGCACCGGATTTCGGCAAGGAGACGCGTTGTCGTGTGATTTCTTCCATCTTGTCTTAGAATAGATAGTACGTCGGGCCAAAGTTAACACGGAAGGTACTATTTTTCCTAAGTCTGTTCTCCTGCTGAAGTATGCGGACGATATCGATATCATCGCACGATCTCAGCGTTGCGTAATTGAAGCCTTTACGGAAATTGAAGAAGAGGCGAAACGAGTTGGTCTTAAGGTTAATGAGGATAAAACAAATTATATGCTGTCGACAAAAAATGCATCCGTCGCACAAAATGTCACTATCGACAGGGAGTTTATCTACCTCGGATCAAATGTCAACTCCACAAATGACACCTTGGTTGAGATTCGGCGAAGAATAACCCAAGGCAACCGGTACTACTTCGGTTTGTCAAAACAACTTATGTTCAGGCTTCTAACTCAAAGAGCCAAGTTCGTGCTCTACAAAGCTCTAATCTTGCCAGTTCTGCTTTATTGAGCCGAAAGCTGGACGATAAGTAAGACAACAGAACAGATTCTTGGCTCTTTTGAAAGAAAAATCCTTCTACAAAGCTCTAATCTTGCCAGCGCTGCTTTATGGAGCCGAAAGCTAGACGATAAGTAGGACAACCGAACAGATTCTTGGCTCTTTTGAAAGAAAAATGCTTCTACAAAGCTCTAATCTTGCCAGTTCTGCTTTATGGAGCCGAAAGCTGGACGATAAGTAAGACAACAGAACAGATTCTTGGCTCTTTTGAAAGAAAAATCCTTCGTCGAATATTTCGTCCTGTCTGCGAGGAAGGCGCATGGAGAAGAAGGCATAACCGCGAACTCTACGAGCTGCACGAGGACGTGGACATATCCGGAAGGCAAATATCCGTCGTCTAAATTAACTCGGCCACATCGAGCGAATGGACAACAATGCTCCAGCTAAAAGGGTCTTCGAATCCCAGCCACCAGTTTCGAGTTCCGGTCTAGAGACCAGGCGATTGCGGACGTTAAAAAGCTTGGCATCTCCAACTGGAAACAGCGCGCCCGGGACCGTTATGGATGGAAGGTTACTGTTGCTCAGGCTTTGACACTTTAACGGTTGCTAGCCTGATAAGTAAGTTATTAAGCGAATAACGTTTATCAAGCCACTGATTAACAGTATTCTTCCCCATCAAAACAATGCTTAATCGACACACGAAATTCTTTTTTACCCATTGCTTTAAAAATAACAAAAAGTATTTGTTCTGACAGTGGTATCTGAAAGTAAGAATGACATAAAATGTTGACACGTATTGTTTAAAAGTTTGTACGAGTACTATCAAGAAATCATTTGGCTCTCATCAATGTGTTAGACAAGTCTCCGGTCTGTAGTAGTAGTAGTAGTAAGTAGTAATCTTTTTTTTTTTATTCATGTCGCCAGACTTTAGAACTCCTTCCATACAAGTTTTAGCTTTTTAAAGTTCAGCTTTAAGAAATGTTAAGTGACCAAAACATTTATATGTACTTCTTTCAAACGCATATATTCTTATTCATCCTTACCCCTGGCCTTTCCTCCAAATTTATTGCAAGCATACTACTACTTTATTTATTTTTTATTTTTTTTTTACATATACTCGTATTGCTTACATTAAATTGAAGTAAAAACTTGTTATTATCTTACCTTTGTGTTCTAAAAGACATTTTGAAGCATTATTTGTCCAATTTCAAATTAAAGAGTACGAATTGAACAATTTAATTGAAATAAACAGTTTGTAACTATAAGGTCCACTGTTTATTAAAATGCTCCTTGCTACGGCAAATAATTCTCAGAATGCATTTCAGATTCCTGAGGTCATAAGGGATTTTTCAAAACTAATCTAGGTAAAGATCCTGGCGGATAAATCCTTACTACATCAACCGCATCTCACTTATAACTGAATCATGTTACGGTCTCCACAATTTTCAATCCTTATTCCGCGTGATCACAAAACAAAGAATTGAAACATACGACCATAAAAAAAATACATATTTACGTAGCATTTTAAATTGCTGCTAAAGATGAATCTAACTTCCTTGCAAAAGAAAAAATATGATCGATAGCCACTTTTTCAACAACATTTTAGTTGTCAGCCAGCAAAAGCCGTTCAACCTGGGCGAAAAATCCAAGATTTACGTCAACCTAACCTTCACATAAGGCAATATCGAAGATTAACTATAACACGTCTAGCAAAATGCGTATCTTACCTGATAAGCTTTATAAGACAGCAGAAAATGACTGAGTACAGTATGCATACCAACTTTTTTCCAAAAAAAAAAACCCTGTTATTGGAATCTCGGCATCGTCGTCCTGATCCACAAAAAAGGGACCCTCGCAACTGCAGCAATTCGAGACCTTGACTACGCGATCAAGATCTTGTGTGACAGTGGAAGAATCTAGCCCTTGGTCCGCCCTTCAATGATGAACCAGATATATAGAGCCAAGCTAAACTACACTATATATAGTGTATTATTTTTGAAATCACATGTATTACATGCCAGATCATTTTAAATTATGAACCACATTTTGCTATTTAGTGAAATGAAATACAAGACTTGCCTAATATTAGCTTTCCGAAATCGACTTCATGTGGTTTTAATATCTATTGATTTACCCTGAGATTGTTATTGCGAATGAATTTAACATACACATTTCTGGGTGTAGATAGATAACATCCGATGAACGGTTTGTTGATTTCTTCCCTGCGAAAGAAATTTAACCCAGCTTGAAATAAGTCAATAGTAACACCTGGTTTTGATAGTTTTTCATCCATCATCAGCCACAACTTGTTTCCAAGTTCCCAGCCTGAGAAGAGCCTTTACACCCGTATTGAAAAACGAGAATATCGATTGGAACCGTTAAGACGCATATTTAAAAGAAAAGAAACAACCAATTAACATAGTTTCGGCTTAAATGAAGAAGAACATTACAAACTTTCCCTATTAACCCAGTATTAAGATTTGTACTTATTTTTTATTTAACATAAGTACGTCTGGCAACAGTAAGGCTGCATATGAAACGTCTTGGACCTACACAGTGTGGCAAATAATTTCCCGGTTACAAGTCAAATCTCAGCAACAAAGAGCGGTATTTTTTGTCTGAACATGCATTTTAAAGCTTGAATCTTTCTCTTTTATCTGTCAAAATTTTATGACATTTGGCAGAAATTTAGTAATTATAAAAAACGTTTTTCCAGAACACTTTTTCATTTGATGTTGAAATTTTAACATGAAACAAAAAGCGGTCATTTAATTTCACGCAAAACTTGGTAAAAATGTATCACAGACATTCCAATTGATGCAACATGTGTAGCGTATGTTCCAGTTCGGATGACTTAAATGATCCAAAAAGTTAGGGGCCTTATTGCAAAAGACTGCTTCACTGAGAATGATGAAAGAGGCCGTAAACATCAACAAGAATACAATTCGAACCATTCCTCTCGAGGATTTTGACAAAAAAAAAGTTGGCCTCTGTTGCACGATAATGCACAGAGTCATACAGCACTCATTGTTCGTCAATTTTGGGCTCGAAATCAAGTGTGATTTGACATCGTGCCACTTTTTTTTATTCCCGAAATTGTAATTGAAGTTGAGAGGATGCCTTTTTGACAACATTCCGACGATTCAAGCAGCTTCGACGCGTACATGACTTTGCGCAAGATTTCCGGTGATGACTATTCGCATTCCTGTTGAATATTCTCTTTAAGGGTTGCGATTGTCAAAGACTTGTTAGCATAAGCCCGCAACTTCGAGTATCCCCAAAGAAAGAAATCTGGGATGGTTAAATAGGGCGATCTTGCTGGCCATGCCAAATCGCCAAAACGGGAGCTTACTCGACCAGGAAACGCTTCCTTCACAATATCAATTGTGGCTCGTGCTGTGTGTGTGGTTGGACCGTACACCGGCAGTAAGAAGTCGTTTATCATAGCCCTGTAGCTTGCTTATTGACGTAACCGCTTGAGTGAAAATGCTCTTCGTCGCTCGCGATGATTTTCGACACTAAATCGTCCTATTCGTTGTTGAGATTGAGGATGGCTTGACAGCGGAGTATGGAGTCTGTTTGTGTTCTGTAGAGATGAACAACGAAACATCGTAGTAGAATCGTAATCGATGCTGAGAATTTGGAAAGACCATTTCTGCAGACTGTATAACGGCGATGACGAACCAATCTGGACGATGATGACCAACAATTCCGTCCAAACGACCTGAATGAAGTGATTATAGCTATATCTAAGCTTAAGTCCAACAAAGCTGCTGGAGCGGATGGCCTGACTGCCAAGCTCTTCAAAACGGCAGGCGATGGCTTGGTTAGGAGCATACACCAACTCATCTGTAAAATATGGTCGGACGAAAGTATGCCCGATGAAAGAAACCTCAGCATTGTTTGTCCAATTCTCAAGAAAGGAGACCCTCTAAACTGCGCCAACTACAGAGGCATCAGTCTCCTTAACATCACATACAAGATCTCATCTGCCGTCTTGTGTGAACGCCTGACGCCGTTCGTCAACAACCTGATACCTGATAGGTCCATATCAGTGTGGCTTCAGGTCAGAAAAGTCCACCATCGACCAAATATCCACACTATGGCAGATCTTGGCGAAGACCCATGAGCTTCAGACCGATCCACACCACCTATTCATCGATTTTAAGGCCGCGTATGACAGCATCTATAGAGACGAGCTATATAGAGAAATGTCTAGTTTTGGCATCCCTGCCAAGCTCGTCCATCTGTGCAGGATGACGATGGAGAATGCACGCTGCTCCATCAAGGTCGGTAAAGATCTCACCGAGACCTTTGATGTCAAGAAAGGATTTAGACAAGGCGATGCGCTGTCGTGCGATTTTTTCAACATCGTACTTGAAAGAATAGTGCAAAACTCACGAGCAAACACAAGAGCCACAATCTTTCAAAAGTCCGTCCAACTACTCGCATACGCCGACGATATTGACATAATCAGAAGAAAGCAGCGTGATGTCAGTGGCGCTTTCGCGAGTATTGAGACGGAAGCGGCGAAAATGGGTTTAGCGGTCAATGAGGGCAAGACCAAGTATATGCTGTCAAGCAAAAAGGACAACCAACACCGGCGTCTCGGGCAGAACGTCACCTTAGACAGATATAACTTTAAGGTAGTTAAGGACTTTGTCTACCTAGGCTCTGCTATAAATTCAGACAACGACACCAGCGCTGAGATCAAGCGAAGAATAACTCTTGCCAACCGCTGTTTCTTTGGGTTAAGAAGGCAAATGAGTAGCAAAGCCCTCTCTCGGACAGAAAAGTCACCCTTTATAAGACCTTAATAGTCCCGGTCCTGCTCTATGGCGTAGAGGCATGGACATTACTAAAATTGGATGAGGGTTGAGGGTTGGTTGCTTCGAGATCTTCGGGCGATCTTCGGTCCCGTCTGCATTGACGGTGAGTGGAGGAGGAGATACAACGGCGAACTGTATGGACTGTACAGCGACATGGACCTAGCCAGAAGAGTGAAGATCCAAAGACTGAGATAGCTGGGTCATGTAGAGCGCATGGACAATAATGCTCCGGTCCGAAAAGTCTTCGAATCCGCTCCCGAGGGAAAACGCAGTAGAGGAAGGCCAAGATTCAGGTGGCGCACGCAAGTGGAAGAGGACCTCAGCCAACTTAGCTTGCGAAACTGGAGGCAGCTAGCCAGGGATCGAGCTGGCTGGAGAAGCTTGTTGACTGAGGATTGTAGCGCCACTTAAATTAAGTAAGTATTTTTTTTTTTGTAAAAGCTACATATCGACATTCTCTTTATCCGACAGGGTTTATCCGCTTGCTTCGAGCTGCTTAGTAATTGATTTGTAGATATTTTTACTTCCCTTACAATGTACACGGAATAATATGAACAAATTATTGCTTAAGTATATCAATTATCTAAAACACAGTTTGAATTTGTTGATTGAATTCTTCGAAACAAAAGAGTTGACATGCAAACTGACATGTGAAAAAGGTTAGTTAAAGTACATAGACAAACGTTTTTCCACTGTCTTACATGATTCAAGTTCTAACAAATCAAAACACAGTGCTCCGAGAGAAATTTTTCAGGACAAGTTAAATTTTTCCTGACTGCTTCGCAAAATTTATTATATTTTTAGCTTAATTCTTCCACTAAGTATTATAAGCCAATCTGTGTTTATCAAACTTTATTTTTTCCAACTCCATTACATGTGCCAGTGGTATTTTGCTTTAATTTGTTCTTATAAAGAAGCCGATACTATCTTTGCACATGAGACATCTGTCACGATCATGCCAAGCGCATTCTTGTTTCTCACATGATCTTCACCCATTTAGCCTTTTTTATTAGTGAAGATGATACCATCATTAACCTTGGTATTGGAATAGCGTAGAAGCAAGATTAAAGTAGTCTTACAAAGGTGAAGTTCAAAGCCTTCAAGATATCTGTAATAATGGCTTTAAAATATTTTTCTTTTCAACTTTAGCTGGTGACTTGTATAAAATGATTGGTCTTGACCTAGTTACAATTTCTTAGATAGTGTAGCTTATTATTTTTATTGGTAGAAAAGCAGTGCATTTCTTGTACCTTCTGTGCAAAGCGCCTTGAGTTAAGCATCGATAAAAGTCTTTAAACGTCTCTTAAGAGTTTAAAATTTAGTGAGTCGTAAACCATACAAATGCTTACGCAAAATTAACTCAGTAACATATGTTCTTTAAATAAAAAGATTTACCCGCGGTTCATACTGCGTTTTTTTCGGTTTATTTAACTTTTAAGCTTATTCAAAATAAATGTCCTAAAACTAAATTTTCCAGTCTGATCACTTTGATAAAAAGAAAACGCAAAGCAAGGCTTCGGTTTCGTTTCACATTCGTTTCGCATTTTCCATCAACATTCGCACATATTAATAAATACTCTTCACTTCACTGTAAATTCTGATTATCCCTTAAAATATATTTCGACTTTAGGGATCCTTAGAAGCGGAAGCTGATCCCTCACAGCATCTATTACATATGTATTTCTTAAGTCGACATCTTCATCGATTCAAGATCAAATCTAAATAGACTAGCTCTTTGGGATCTGAAACTCAGTTAAAAATTGTTAGGTTTATAAATGTGTCTGTGAAGCTCAAAATACTTAACACTACCACAATCCCCTAAGTGTCCATAGCTCTGTAAATCACTTTTTATAGAAAAAGATTTATGGTTGCTCCTACACAAAAGTCACAGTTTCTAGTTCTTTTAATGAGGATCGATTTTTCCATGGCATTCGCATTCCGGCACACGATGTAGTAGCTTCAAGGTCAGCGCCTCCAGTCTTCAGATTCTGTTTCTCGACTGTGCTCGACAAGATCAAGGGTGAATTATGGCTATGGTAATCGTCATGCAAAGTCACCTCCGCTATCTCCACCGGAGTTAGGACGGTGTTGCTGCTTAACACGATGTCTCTCCTGGGTTCTTTTTTGAGAACCTCAGGGTTTTTGCATCTTCAGCCTTCCCACTACCATAAACCAATCAAAAAAAGAAGGATATGTGAACGAAGCTGAGACCAACATACGGAATAACACCACTATTGTAAAAACAAGTTTGAAGTAGTTAAAAAATTCACTAAGCATCTACTCTTTGAATCTTGGTAGATGTTACAATTAGAACAATTGCGCTCAAAACTCATATCTCAAAAATGTTTTAAAAATAACTCTCATCAGTCAATTGCATAGTAGTCGTATATTTTTAGCAGAACCGTGGGCATAGACAAATAGATAAATCTCTCCAATTAATCTTCTTTCATAATATAAGGAATTTATGCAATACATAACCAAGTTTCCAGCTATTCCTAACTTCTAAGTAGGATATATTTGACCGAAACACTGTTAGATCAACTTTACAGTGATCCCAAATTCAATTTGTTATGGATACTACGGCTGAAAACAATATCATGTGAGTTTAAAATGTAACTAAAAGCTGCAACTTGCAATACGAAGTTCTTCTGTAGGATTTGCCTTCTGTCATAATTAAACCGATTGTCGTAGTGCCAGAGTGAAAACCAGAGTGGTGGTTATAGACATGGTTCATTTCAACACATTGAAGTGTTTTCTGGCCTTTGGATTACATTCTTGTATTGCTAAACATAAGCAGATTGCTTTGAATGAAAATACCGGCTTCTACCTCAATAGCTAACGTAGTTTTTCTATATGAACATGTGTGTATACAAGGCTCATGAATTTAGTTATGTAACTTGAGCAATGCAACAGTCTGGGCAACTTTTCAATGTCACATTACAATTGGACTTCATGGACTTCGAAGAAAACCGCCCAAAAGTATCTAAAGCCGATACTGTTTCTTAACTTAGTTGAAAAGCAAAGACATTTTTAACTTTTAACACTGACTTGAACCGAATATTCTATTTTTTATTATTTTTGTTTTCTTTGTTAATTATTTACAAGACTTTATATAATTTTCACATCATTCTTCTTCACTGTCTATTATTTTGTCATACTGCATCGAAATTTACACCGTTTTTGAAGTATCCTTAATCTACGCTTTAGGTAAGTGATCACCTTCGGGTTGGAAACCATTTTCATCAGCAAGGAAATTAATTGTATAGGTCACACCATCAGCACCGATCCAAGAAATTGTTCCACGAATCGATATTGCTTCGTTATCGGTGCCAGCATTCTTAAGTGTAGCCTCTTCAGTCCTCTTAACACCATCACTAGTCTCAAATCTATTGAATTCCATTAAATCTAAATTATAGGTCAACAAATTGGATGTCGAAACCACTTACGAGAATTTGTATCCATCGATTCCGATATTATCGTTTTCGTACGACAGGATCTGGGCGTCTTTAGAATCATCCAGAGGGGCTGCAAAGGCTGCACCACACAACACAACAAGGACTAGTATCTAAAATACCATGATCACAAATTACATCTCCAATTGAGGCGTACCGAATTCATCTTATTATCTTACCAATTTCATAATTAGACGAAAGTTTAGGTGTAAGAAGTACTGGCCGAATTATCCTGTAGCTTACTCTATTGGCAATCTAAACCAAGAATAATAAACTCACTGCAGATGCACTTCGTTTTATACAAGATGTAACTGTCTATTCGTGCGCAAGATGACCCCCACTATCTCCATCTAATGGCAAAATACTTGTCCAAACAAATGCGCGTGCTCAAGCTGCAATTGCATGCATTGACCAACAACAAGGTGTCATCTATTTATTTGCTTGCTTAGGCGAATTTAAATGAATGTTCCATCGTTGTCTCGGTGTTCCCGATCCGGACGCAATAAAAAAATTATTAAATCTACCTTTTCGCAGCATTTTGCCGGTCTACGAACCGGCATTTGACACCACTGACCAAGCTCATGCTGAAAAGATCACAAGAGATTCAAATTTAAGATCTCGTAATGCGTAATTGGAAATTTACATCGGTTAAGTGGTTCTAGCTGCGGTTGTGCAACCACATTTGATGGACCTTCCAACAACCTTGCCTAACCGGTTCTTTAAAAAAAATATCTTTCCAACAGTCTGCAGTGAAGATGCCAGTGCTGTCTCGACTCACAGAATTGTGTGAGTTCAGCGAAAATGTATCTTATAACTGTGCCCTTAGCTGGTATTGTAATTAAAAGAATTCTCTGACCGTGAATGAGAACTTAAAATGCGAATACATATATATACTCGTACGATTGTCGAATAGTGTTATTTTTTATTGAAGACGTTGGGAAGTAATTTAATTCATCGGTTAATCCGCTTAATTAGACACGAGTGTAAATGTGTTAGATAGGACATAAAACTTACTAGAGAAGGTCAAGGGGCACTTAAAAGATGCTATAAAACTAACATCAGACGGAGAAAATGAAAGTAATTTAAAATTAAAGATTACTTTAGGGTATTACACGAGCAATACGGATGCAAGAAGTTTAAATTTACGAAGGCAAATTCCAATTTAGGAGTAAAGATACAGTTGAGGGCTGTATCAATCTTGATCTTAATCTGTTAAATCGGCTAAAAAATGTACAGCAAGCAATTTTGTGTCAGTCTTTACAACCTATAAGCGGGCCCTCCATTTGTTGACGTGTTTAGCATCATGTTGAGTATGGACAAAAACGATTTTCGTTCTCTCATAAAACATTATTTTTTGAGAGGCAATATCAAAAAAATACATGAAATGGTGTTGGCTGACCGGAAAGTGAAGGTGCGAGCTAGCAGATATCACAAATATTAGTACTAAACGTACACGCCATATTTTGGGCAATATTCTGCATATGAAAAAGTTATCCTACCGCTGGGTGTCGCGCATGCTCACTCCTGACCAAAAACAAGAACACAAGAGCACTTCGAAAGAGTGTTTGGACTTGCTTTTGGCGTTGATTGGTAACTATTGATGAAACCTGGATCCACTATTACACACCAGAGAACAGAATGAGTGCCCGACAATGGACTGAAGCCGGCACGAGTGCTCCGAAGCGGCCGAGGGAGGCTCAATAGGTTATAGCGTCGGTTTTCTGCGATTTTCATGGCATACTCTTCGTAGACTACCTCGAAAAAGGAAAAACCATCAACAGCGAGTATTACTATGCATTATTGGAGCGATTGAAGTCGCTGCAAAACGGTGAAGACTATGCGCCGGCGCATAAGAGCATCGCAAACACTGCTAAAATCAATGACTTACGGCTCCAATTGCTGTCGCATTCACCGTATTCGCATGATTTGGCTTCCTCGGACTTCCCAAACCTCAAAAGATGGCTCATCAATAACAAATTCAGCTCGCGCGAGGAAATCATCGACGCCGCGCTTGCGTATTTTGCAGACCTTCCGGGAACTTACTTTTCGGACGGGATCGAGAAGTTTGAAAATCGCTGGAATAAGTGTATCAAGCTAAAAGGGGACTATATTGAATAAAATAAAAAAAAAACATTTTTTTTCATTCCCAAGGAGGTAACTTTTCACCCCACCTAGTATATTGTGGCTTTCATAGCAAATTGTTCAGACACCACTCGTTGCACAATCAGGGAATTCATTCGGAAATTGTAAAGTGCTATGACAAATTACTATACTCTTATATAGGTACTAAATAAAAACGGATTCCTTTGAAATACAGCAAAACGAAATATCTCCACAACCTGCGACTTTATCGAACAGCCTTCAAAAACACAAGTCAACTTCCGCTTTTGTTTTTTTTTTTAAAGAACTTAACACTCAAATGGGTATGAATACACTTAAAATGCGCAAGCATGTATTAAGGTTTTTGTAAAATCGGAATGAGAAGGAAGAAGGAAAATGGTTGAGCTCAGTATGTATTTTGCCACAGGGGTGGCATCCAACATTTTATGGAGAGACTAGATTATTAGCTAAATACTGACGCCTTTAATTCCGAGGTGATTCAGAGCCCTCGAGATGCCTTGACTTGATAACGAAAACTTTTGCCAACATCTATGTTACGCTCCATTTATAATTTGTCGCAACCGCAAAACGACGGAAAGTACAGTGGAGATCAGTTTACCGATTATTACAATGTCAATCTAGTTTTTGACCATCGTTGGAGCAAGATACCACTTATTTGACTGTCTATCATCATAGAGACAACGAAAATCGTGCCAGGTAGAAATCATTGCAATTCCTTACCAGTATGTATTCGATTATGTGGCGTATGAGAATTTTTTTCATTTCGTTAAAGTAGCGCTGCACCCCGGGCTGCACAGGCGTCTCCAGTCATCTCGATCCTGTGCTAGTTGCCTTCACCGACCTTGATGGGGCAGCCTACAATCCCCATCGTCTTCTCCCTAAGATGGACGAGATTGACAAGGATTCCAAAAGTAAACATTGCTTTGTATAGCTCGTCCAGATGCTGGCATACGCGGCTTTAAAATCGATGAATAGGTTGTTTGTATCGATTTAAACTCATGGCCGTGATGTGAATATTTGATCGATGGTGGTCTATCATGGCCTGAAGCCACACTGATCTAATAGATCATTTAAGTTGTTGATGAACGGTTTCGGGCGTTCACGCAATAAGATAAGATCTTGTCGGGTGTACCTTGATCCAACCGTATTTTACAGATTAGTTTGTGTAATCTCCTTACCGAGTCATCGCCTGCTGCCTTGAAGAACTGAGCTTTAGGTCGTCCTATACTATCTTCAGTTTATCTGATTCGGGTAGACGGAATTGTTGATCTACATAGTCCAGGTTAAAAGGTTCTTTCTGCCTGCCATCGGTATTTAGTTCATCATCGCCGTTATCATCAGCACGCGTTTCTGTATGCTTAACTGCATATGTTCGCCGGCAGACATACCATTAAACCAGAGGTTTCATTATGGTGGACGAGTGAAATCAAGCACATCAGAGGCGGCATTTCTGATGATTTTTTAACAGTGCTCGCCTTCGATACTTGATACTGACGACAAAGGGAAACTCGATCGGAAAATGATTTTGCGATTTTTTGCTACTATGTCAGATGGCTAACGTCGAAATTCCTCTCAGCATTAGCTTGCTTGAGCAGCGTACACCGCATTGTTTCTAACAAGACAAATCTTACAATTCCGATTAAGATTATCAAATAGAATAGTGTGATAGGCGGCATTCCCGGGAATAGGCCCGTGCATTCCGCATTTGCAAAAATTCCTTTAAGATTGAAGAAAAATTTCACGAATTTCTGGCCCATCAATTAATGCCTCTTACATTCACAAAGATGCAAAAACTGTTTTGGCCGATGTTTATTTGCTCAAAGAGTTCTAACTTTATAATCCGATGAAAATTCGGACCAATGTAATCGGCTTTATGATAGAAACTTGTCATATTTTAGGTCTTAGATTTGGGTATCCGATTATGGGAGGAAAATCTTAGATGTTTTTGCAATATATGTATGTATGTATGTATACAATATCTCGTCAGCTGATGAATCTATTTCCAGATCAGTTTAAGGCAGTTGTGGCCTTGCAAATTATGACGAAATTCCGCCTTTATAAAATACTTTTAATTGACCATAACTTACAGAAGAAGACTGCAAGCCTGCCGAATTTTTTCAATCTTCACCATATACAACACTTAAATACACGAAATCCACCATACAAGTACCTTAAGCATGAAAATGTGCATTCCGAGGAGAAGTAAACTGATAGGATGGACAATGCGGTCTATTGGAAGGAGAAACGATGAAGAGGGTGCTTTGGCAAAATCATCGCTATTATTAAGGTAATATGTATAAAGGCAACAGTGGTTAGTTTTATGTGGTTTCATAGCCCAAGGCGGAGTATGAAAGGTCTGCTTTCTTTTGGTAAGTCCTTTTTCCTAGTAACAATCGAGAGGCACTAGAGGAATCCAGTTGACAGTAACATCTTATCTGAGAGATTTAAACTTCACTTGATACACCTACCAACTTTCACGTAAGTTTATCAACCTTCAGCAGATAATTCAGAGTCCAAGGAAAACTGAAAACTGTCCAGTGCTTAAAGCATATTCTGTCAACTGGCAACTAAGTCTGATTCTGTGTTTATACTCGAAGACAACGGTATACATAAATTTGACTCAATACTTCGTAGGGCTTGAAGTCCCCCGTATCCCTAAATAAACACACATCAAGAGTCAGAAAATAATTTTTTTTAATAGAAAATACATATATGAGTATATATCAGATCAAGAAAAAGATAAATGCAACGCAAGGTTTGTCGATTAGACGTTTTCTACAATTTGACTTATTGGTCCATTATAACTACTTAATTTGGCGGCTTTTAATGAGTATTCCATCGGAAGGCAATACATTACCTTAAGAGTCTACGTATCAAAACTCAATACATCGAATAGCTGTAAGAAAACACTTGACAAAGCCTACAAATTCATCCCATAAATATCAAATTTGTTTTTTTTAAAGAAATTATATTTCATCCGACTTTGATTCGATCAGAACCTTGGCAAAAATCGAAAGTGCGAATGCAAAGAGAAATCGATATCTATTAAATTGCATCTTGACATTTAGACAGTTCTAATTTTGAAAGTTGTTCACACAAAAGTACTTAAACAACATATTGTAAAACATTAAATCATTGCGTTGCCATTTTAACCATAAAAACCATTTAATCACAGGGTAACTTTGTTTCTACAGACCCCCGGTGGCTTCTCAAAAGTAATTGTTGCTCCAACCTAGTAACCTTTTCTAGATGGGACCTTTTCCAATAAGATTAAGGCTCTTTAGCTGAACTTCAAGTGCACATACTCGTACCTGCCCATGATTATTTGTTTAAATCCGTTCGACTTTTAACACTTAAAGAAAATTGAAATTCCCTTAGAGCCAGCATACCATGCCAAGTGGCTAACAAAATCTAATGCGCTCCAAGCTACACCAGTCTACCTGAATGTCATGGACAAATACGAGTATCTCCGGCGAGATACCACTCAAATCACTCGTATGGTGTGCTATTTAATCCTCGTACAACTTGTACCTCAACAAGGCATCTCTAGTGACCTATGACGCAACTGACAATATGACAACTTTTTTCGTCCATCAATAATTTCATTTTCATTTGCTGAACGCAGTCTTATTCTCTGTCAATATGCGACTCTTATAACTGACAGACAGCACGCACAGTTGCTATGCCGTCTCTGGGGGCGGTTTGGATCGCCATAGTCATCTTCATCGTCAGACCGTCAGTCAATTGGAATCAGGTTTGGCTCACATTGAAGAAACTGAAGAAATATTTGCAAACCAGCTCTTGGCAAAGTGTGTGTTTGTTTGCAAACCATTTAAATGCTAATGGCACTCTTCTTCTCGACGGGTTTTGTATGGAATCGAAATCGAAACCGAACCCAACCGGACTATAGTCATCACTGGCAACACACGTTACCACTGTGTTACTCCAGCACTAAACCAGCTAAATATCAACGAATTGACACTGCCAAGAGTGTGAACTAAAATAGCGTTAAAGAAGCCGGTTAGTGTGCATGCTCTCAGTCAGTAGTCAGTTTGGTATTTTAATACTCTGGCGGATAGTATTCAAACCGATGATCGGGGTGAGGGACTACTTCGAGTATTAAATCTCATCTTTAGCATTTTAGATCTCAAGGCCGTTTGCCAGGTCGCTCGAAGGCAGTAGATTTTGTCGCATAGTCTCTTGGAAATTAGCGTGGTCATGTTAAGAAGGTTTATGGCTTACGGTTGCATGTATTTTATTGGTGCAATCAGTGGTACTTGCAATGGCGCATGCCAATCTTTCAATAGATGCACATACGAGTATGTTGCAAACTGATGATTCTGTTAAGTATTGACTCAATGCAGATTTGAATTGCGATAGTCGGAAAACAGAGGAAGTGTGCTTCTGAAGTGACTTTGCATTTGATTATATAACGGGTGGAGTTAATGTGGTCTTTACCAGTTGGTTATATGTAGGCGAGCCGGTAGCATCATTTAAGACGGCCAACGTCTAAATATTAATTGCTTTTGTAAGGCATAAAGAACTGGAGGTATTTATTTGTAATCACCTTTTAACTGGAATTAAATCAAATTAGGATTTTAGAAATATAGACAGTAAAAATTGAGTTAGATGGACGTAGGAGTGCTTAATTTGGTTCATGTAGGTAAATGAGGTCTGCAGGAGTTGTCATGATTGACTTGCACGTCTTTATGCAGATTTGAATTGAGTTTTGATAAGAAGAAGGAATTCACAATAAACACGTCATATTAAATACGCAGCTTGTTGATTAGGTCTCCTATTCAATAAACCGTGAACTCAAGCAAATTTAAGAGCTTATAGCAGGCCCCAAGTAGACAAAATGCACAAAATATTTCCATTTCTAAGCAGATTCGTGTGCTTTAGGCCCTTCAGAGGTATTTGGCATTCTGTACATGAGTTTTAGAAGACTCAAATTGTTTTCAATTATTTTCTCGCCATCATATTAAAGTCGTCACTAGCAGCACAGTTTAAACAACGAAAAAGCCTTTAGTCTAACAGTAACTTGTCATGCCAGTTTATATCACTTGATCCCACCCCTGTATCCCACGCAAAGACGCCAATTTTCCGAGATGAGATACAAATATGGACTTGGATTAACAACTTATCTCAGCCACGGCAAGCATACAACTCTGTGATGCTAAAAACTCGCAGATACACTGTGAAGCCTAAACACCACAGCAAATTTCCTATAATATAACTAAATCTGAAAATGGGTTTAGCGGTCAATGAGGGCAAAACCAAGTACATGCTGTCAAGCAAAAAGCACAACCAACACCGACATCTAGGGTAGAACGTCACCCTCGACAGATATAACTTTGAGGTACTCGTAGTTAAGGACTTTGTCTACCTAGGATCTGCTATAAATACAGACAACGACACCACCGCTGAGATCAAGTGAAGTATAACTCTTGCCAACCGCTTTTTGTTTGGGTTAAGAAGGCAATTGAGAAGCAAAGCCCTCTCTCGGACAACAAAAGTCACCCTTTATAAGACCTTAGTAATCCCGGTCCTGCTCTATGGCGCAGAGGCATGGACATTATCAAAAATAGATGAGGGTGTTCTTGGTTGCTTTGAGAGAAAAATTCTTTGGGCGATCTTCGATCCCGTCTGCATTGACGGTGAGTGGAGGAGGAGATACAACGACGCACTGTATGGACTGTACAGCGACATGGACATATCCAGAAGAGCGATGATCCAACGATTCAGATGGCTGGGTCATGTAGAGCCTATGGACATCAATGCTCCGGTCCGAAAAGTCTTCGAATCCGCTCCCGAGAGACAGCACAGTAGAGAAAGGCCAAGACTCAGATGGCGCACGCAAGTGGAAGGGGACCTCAGCCAACTTAGCGTGCGAAACTGGAGGCTGCTACCCAGGGATCGAGTTTGTTGTCTGAGGCCCAGGTCCACCCCGGACTGTAGCGCCACTTAAAGTGAAAAGTATAACTAAATCTGAAGTTCTGGCAAAATCAATGTATGGTAGATATGCAAAATGCTGAGCAATAACATTAGTAATCTCCCTGAATCATTTGATATAAGGTTCCGAACAAGGTTACTTCCTATCGTGTGTGTTTTTTAATGTGGTAGTGGAGAAAATAACTCTGTGCTAATATATCATGCTCTTGAAATATATTGATGACAATCATATTGACGGTCTAATACTTGTGACCCAGACACTTGACAATTCCATTTTGGAGAACGGGGCAAAGTGATTCAGTCTTGCAGTGAACGCGAGTGAAATAAGATACCTTGTATCATAAAAAAAAAGGTTTCAGGTCGTGGATACTACGACAATTTTGACAACTACAGTTTTATGATTGTGTGACATCTGGCCTCTGGATCTAATGAACTATTATTAGTGCCAAAATATGCTTCAATTCAGACGAAGGTCCCTCTATCGATAAACGATGATGATGCCCATAAGTTACCTCATCTTGCTTGTTCTTTTTACAGCGCACAATTCTTGACGATAAAGAATGCCTTTGAAACAAAAAATTCTCTGAAAGATTATTGACTCTCTTAGTGTAGGTAATGAATTTTTCATTCATTGGAACTCCAAACTGTATGAGCTGTATAGATTGAAATTCAACAGCTGTGCTGTATGGAACATTTTGTTCGATTGAAAGTTAGCACCAAGGCACCGTTCGTGATAGCTGGAGGATGCGATCGTGATCAACACAATTTATTCGAACCACTTCCTACCGTAACTTATCAACACCAGGAAAATGGCTGTAAGGACTTCAATAAAGCAACAATCTGGGTGTTACCGGACTCAAGAGATGCACTGTACATCAATATGAAAATGGGGAACTGATACTTTGAAAACAAGGAACCCTCACCGAGCGGTGATACGGTGGACGCTTGTTGATTCTTAAGATTCGAGGACAATTTCTCAGATACCTTTGATGTCTTAAAACTATTAAGCCAAGGTGGTGAATGACGGCTAGCTTGCAAACAGACAATCTGCTTTTATGGCGCAGAACTATACACGTTGACATACACAGATGAGGACATCCTTAGTTATTTTCAAAGCAAAATTGTACGAATGAATTTAATTTCAGGACTTCGACTTATCAGCGGACTTAACAGCCTGTGCAATTACATCGTCTTATTCAAAAAAGCGCACAATACCGATTTTAAAAAGCTAAAGCATTTAAGCGAATCGATACTTGTGCTTCAGCCGTTCATAATTGTGTTTCAAGGGCACCCCGAAGTCCTTGGTCTTCAGTTAATTTATCACTGTCGTAACCCTCGCTTTAGTCGATTAGACGCAGTTGTTGTCAAACATTTTACATTTTCATCTTGATCTCTACCTGATTTCGTTAGTATTTAAATCTGTGGCATGTTATACATATGAGTATATACATTTTCGCAAAACTTTTAAAAATCATTTCTGCTGAGCAATTCCGAAAAGTGGATTGATCCTTTCGATGTATATCGGCGTCTTTCATTCGAATCCAACCACTAACTACCTTGGTCTTTAAAAGTGGTCATATAAAGTTCACTTTTTATTACAGACATACATGTTCTGATCCATGCCAAACCAATTTTGTTGGGACGCGTAATGTCGCAGTTTTATCCAACTACCGAATCCATATTTCAACTACCGACAATAGTTTATCATTTCCTAGGTAAAAAATAGCCGTTCTTTGAACGAATCCTCAATCACTTTCTGACATGGATGCTCATTCCAGAGCTTCATATTTCGAATTCAAAGAAATATTGGATACTTGGTGCTATACAACCTAATATTTGTTGGTTCTCTGCATGCGCTTGCCAATACTCTTCGTCAAACTAGGGGCTTTGTTGGGGTAAAACCAGGCGCTTCTTCTCCATCGGTTCTTAGGAACTCAGCGTTCAAAATCTGTTGCTTTTAAATGTCGGTAAAAAGCACCACTTTGATAAGGCCGAAACGTCTTGTTTTCTTTTTGTCGAAGAAAGCGCTACCATAAGCCACGATGATGGCATTTGCAAACTCTTGGCCTCACTAATGAGGTAATCTCAATGAGACAGTCCCGCAGAATGGTTCATGAGTCTACAAATTCAAACAATCCCAAAGGCAGTACCAATGCAGACGTGAAAGAAAAATATGCAGCGCTTAATATACTTCAACGATTAACAAATGAAGAAGATGATATACCATTTGAAATATACATTTATATGCTCATATTTAAATTCAATCTTTTATCTTAACATCTGGTGTATTTAAAAGTTTACCTTTAAATCTCTATCTAATTAAACAGGTATTCGAATTCTTCGCAGACACTATGGTCTGAGGTTTAAGCATTAGAATCAAATTTTATTTAGATGTTTAATTTGTTTGTGGTCCAACCGGTTACAACCTTAATTAGCTAAATAAATTATCGTTGTATTTATATAATTTCTTCTTTTTTTTAATTGAAAATAAAAAACCAATAAATGATGGCATCATTCCATTTTGCTTTCTCCTATTTAGAAAAAAATTATTTTATTAATTAGTCTGACGATGCCAGTTCGCATTTGTCTATAGTTCTGTGAAAAAGTCGATTTATATTTTTTCGCAATTTAAATTGCGCTTAAAAGTTTTGTTCTGCTTCTTCGGATCGAAGTCCTTATCTGATTTTTTGTTGTTTTGTTCATCATCAACATACGAATTAATAGGTTCGGCACCATAAGATCAACTTTATTTTATAGCGTCGGTATAGTATGTTTATTTTGAGTTGAGGCAACGATTTATGCAAAAATGTTTTGTGGTGTTGTTATACGAATATATAGTACATTATGATAGCAGCTTTATTGCTTTCAGAGAAACCAAATTCGAAATTCTGCTTGAAAAGTTATTGCTTTGTATAATTTGAAGCTGAGCTAAGCCATCTTTGTTTATAAACTTTTGGCAATGCAAATGACAATCTGTTTGACTTTAGGATATTGCGAATTAATGAGCAAATTAAAATAAAATAATTCTGCATATTTATTTATACATAGTGCATCTACAATGATTCTTTATTTGATTATCTATAGGATGAAACTAAATTATGCTTAAAGTTCTGCTTGTCGGTTCTTAGTAGCTTTGTTGCTTTGTGTTTCTAAGTATCATGAAAAGGTTACTTCCTGGGCATAGGCGAGATTACCACCAGGTGGAATGGTAATCGGTAAAAAACGATCTTTTTAATAATTCCCCACAAATTAGTTATGGGATCAACACAGTAGTTCTTTAAAAACTTTTTTTTAATGATTTATGATGAATTGATGAAGTCAGAAATATCGCATTAAACCTCTCGTGTTTCGTATTCTGTATACAAGTACGACCTACATACGGTTATCATCAGATTTTTTCAGAAAGTCAGTAGTTTCTGCTTTGATATGACAATACTTACAGAGAATATTGTGCTGACTGAGAAAACAATAAAATAAATAAGGTCATGGTAAAAAACATTTCTGGAGAGCATTATCCAGCTGACCACCTTTGTCGGTTTAATGCGAATACTATTCCATCCGCATGCATATTCTTTTCTTGAATTGGCACTACAGCTTAAGCACTATCGTTGTTTTAAGCGCTTTAAACATAGAAAATCAAAGGTCCAAAGTATCGTTGTGCATCTGCTTAAAATGACTTCAGTAAGTGGAGCAGCATTGGCGGACAACTTATGGTTCAACCATTGACGCAGATTGTCCGATATATCTTACTAAAGAATTCATCCTTAAGACTGTTAATACCATCTTGATCAAAAATCTCGGAATTTATTTAGAAAATTAAAAATACAAGTTTATTCCTCTAAATCTATATTGTCCCCTTCAAGGTAATCCCCATCGACTGCAACACACTTCCGCCATCGCTTGATCCAATCCTCGAAACATTTTTTATATTCGGTTTTCGGTATGTCCATCAGTGCTTCCGGCGATTTTCCCATTACTTCCTCTCGGCTGCTGAAACGCGTTCCCTGTATTGGCTTTTTAACTCGATTGAATAGAAAGAAGTCACGGGGAACTAAATCAGTTGAATTCGCTGACTATCGGATGGTATTTGTTGCATTTTTCGTCAACAAATTACGAATAATGATGGCACTATGCGACGGTGCGTTATCATGGCACAAAATCCACGAGTTTTCTGCCCACAATTCTGTTCTCTTTCGGCGAATCGCTTTACGCAAACGTCTCATAATGCCCAAATAATACTCTTTGTTTACTGTCTGGCCTTCCGACAAAAATTCATGATGCACTACACCGTTGTAATCCATGAAAACCGTAAGCATTGCCATCTTTTTTGACTGATTGACTCGCGACCACTTTTGCACCGCTCGTGCCACTGGTAAACGACCGTTTTCATTAAAGAATCGTTGCCGAAACATTTTTCCAACATTTCCAACATTCGCGCACCATTAAATCCGTTTTTTACGCAAAATTTAATACAAGCTCGTTGTTGCAAATTTAAATTAATTTCTAAAATTGTAAAAAATCGCCAACACACACACAGATAGATGTACTCTTGGCTACGTAACTTTTGCAAATGTCAAGCTATGATGCTAAGATTAAGAGCGAATATCAACAACAGATGTATCAACCTAAAGAAAAATAGAACTCAAATCGGAACAATGGGAACCACTGGTGGTATTCCCTCATAACTTTCGAAAATTTAAAACAGTTATCCACAGTTACCTTTGAACTATTCATCTGGCAACATAAGAGTCGCCTGTTTCTACTCTTTCTCAAATTTGGAAAGAGATGCGCTAACTCCTGATTGCTGTAGATAATTTAAATGTTATTGGCTTCAATCAACAAATCTCTTCAGTTATTACTACGAGTATCTCTCACCACCTGCTTCTGGTGCCGCACCTTCAGTTACTAACCCGTCCCTCAGGTTTAGAATCAAAAACTCTTTGAGATAAAGACGTGACGGCTACCTGTCCACTATAGCTCACTCATAGAAGGCTGACTTAATGACTTAATGGAGAACGCTGTTACAGTCGGTACGGTTCGTGTTTAAATATTTTTGTCCTTTTTCCATTGAAAAAGCTTAGTACTTCTTCATCCAATTTGGACAAATTCCAAACCTCTGCGGCATAGAGCAGGTCCAGGATGAAAGGGACTCTCACATAAACCCAGTTTGATTCTTCGAGAACGAACAATTAAAATAAGCAAGTTAAATAAGCAGCTTGATAACAAACCAGTTAACCTGAAACTTTGGTTTATTTTAAATAAGTTCGTAAGCATGATATTTTTCGTCGATTGCCCGTCCCTTGGTCAACAGTGACTTCGTAAAGAAACCAGAAAGATTCTAAACAGGTCATTTAAGTCCACTTTGGAGGAGAACTGGAGTCTTTATAGGTCGAAGAAAAAATAATATAACAGGCTTGCGGTGAAACCAGCGGGCTGGTTAAATTCCTCAAAAGGGGAAAATCAAACAAGCTGGAATCACACAGAAGATCTTATGGCAACTACACTGAATTGAAAGCAGAAACTTTTCGCTTCATGCTTGAGGCTTAATTATAAGGTAACATATTTATGACCAGCTCACAATCAGTTTCTAATAACGAAGCTGCTAATTAGCTCAATAACACAACACACTGTAGCTGGTATATCCCATTGGTTATGGTGACGAATGAAGCCATTCCACATGCTTTTGCTTTCATTGATAGCTTCAAATTGCCTGGCACCGATGACATATACCTAGTCATGTTACAAAAAGGTACTGGCATGAAAGCTGAAACCCTGCCAAATGGGAAATGTAGCCTTTATAAAGAAAATCGCAAGCGAGGACTTCATGCTCGCAAAAAGCTTCAGACCTATGAATATAACTTTCTCCATGTGAAAGATCGAGATCCATGTGCGCAAAATTTATTTGCGAATGCATCCTCTGTCTGAGGCATCCTTCTCCCTAACGCGTAAGGTCTTGCGAGAGTGCGCTTTAAATTCCGGTAGAACGCTGGTTTAAATTGCAGACTCAACAAGGAGGAATACGCGATAGGTATTTTCATCGACATTGAGAATCCTGTCGACAACGCAACTTCTGACTCTGACTAACTCGGCTAGGCAACAAAGTGTAGACGAATCACTAGTGTTGTGGATAAAAGCATTACTGGTAAATAGAACTCGCCTTGCGGGGCCTTACTATGCGCAGTATATGACGGCGAACTTAAACAGCCGTTGCCCTAAAGCGACGTTCTGTCTCCATTGCTATGGAGACCGACTTCAATAAGTCAGACGTATATCCACAAACATAAGCGGACCTTGTAGCTGAACTTTCTGTCAATCGTGTCAAGCGACTCTTTGCTCTAAAGCGCTGGCAGCCCCAGACATGATCAACGATGGGCTTTTATTCAATGCTCTCAAAACTAAGGTTGTTCTTTTTACGAGAATGAGGAAGCTGACCCATCTACTTCGTACTTAAAGGCATTATCATCCAATCCTCCAAGAAGTTAAGTATTTTGGTTTAATTCAAACAATTTTCTATGGACTAAGCAAAAAAACAGTGTAATCTGAAAAGGACGAGTTAGCTGTGAAGCAATAGTCATATCGTAACAAACAAGTGATCGCTCTCTCACTCTTTGAGGGAAACACGTTAATGCCACCATTTGTGCAGAAACTAATGTTAACAACGTCGAAAATACATGATCTTTCTCTTTAATATATATATTTTCTTGTCTTTTTTTCCAACATCTTGTTCAAGAGGAGGGTTGTTTCGTCAATAGTTTTTAAGAAGTCGGCTGCCGAAAACTTTTGTTTTGGAAAACTATAACCCGGTAGAGACGTGCTGTTAAAACTAATGTGGTTGTTAGAGGATGAGTACCTTAAGGAGTCTGGCTGTGGTCATTTTGCATATGCTAACTGATAGCTCCTTCTCCTTAACGGACGATCTCGAACTGATCTTCATAGGTCTGACCTCGTTTGTATTCTGAACTTGTGTTTCTGTCTTACAGAGAATGGCCATTTCAACTTATTGTTTCATTGAAAAAGCATGGGTTAGGTCACAAACTGCTCGTGCTTTCAAGGATTAGATACATGTTATTTGCTTCTGACCAATTTACTTCAATATTAAGGAAATCCAGGATATGATACTGGAACTGGTGCTCGATCTTAAGTACGAATACATATCGTGAGTATGAGGTTAGGTAGCAGGAACGGACGAAAAAAATGCGTTGCATTTGCTTCCGAGTGGGTCTGATTGATATAAGGTTTACCTCTACTGTAATTTTTCTTGTAACACCCGCCTAAGTATTCATTCAATATATGTGCCTTTTGCGTCCAAGAAGACTTTTGTGAACTTCTTTGGCAAGGTCAATGTTGCATTATATTCTTAGAGTTCGGTGTTCCAAAGTCCGTCAATGCAAAGAGAGCAAAAGTCATATGCATTGCAAATAACCAAGGATACGTTTAGCTGATATCTGCTTTAGGACTTCCACTAGGTTTTACTGACAAGTGATGTATTACTACACCATTTCCGTTTCGTAGGATCGCCAACAGTAAGTCCGCCACTATTTTCCTTGCTACAAATGGGTCTTATAGGATCGGATAGTTGGGATTACCACCATGGTTGTTCAGATGTTATTGCGCTTTCTAGCATCACTTTGATTCAGTTTATGGTCGGTTGATATATGTATATTTCTGTGAAGTAAAACTTTTGATATGGGGTCATATCCGGTCTTATCGAAACGCCTAGAGTGCGACTTTCTTACTACGGACGGAGCTTCTTATTTCTGCTGTCAGCTTTAGCAGAGCTCCGTCTATCGATTTGCTTTTCTGACATGCGTATTGGCAGGGGTGCCGAGGCTAACTATTTTCTAAGCTTTCTTTATTTGGACGTCAATAACTCAATTTATTGTTTTCAAATAAAACGATGTCAAGCTAGTGTGACGGTATGATTTAGGTATCGCACTAGGCTTGTTGCCTAGTCTTGCGATCAATACTACGTTTACCCTCCTCTAAGTACGTACAATAGTATGTAGTAAATAAAGCTACTAGAGTAGGTACAAAAAGTCTAGTCTTTTTTGCAGCAAAGCTGTGAAAATACCGTCTGTAAAAAGTGCCTTTTATGATTTGACTGAGCTAAAAACCCTCTTCACCTTATCCAGACTGAAGAGTTTTCCGTATAAACTGTTGATTCTGCTGAGAGAGGAGTCAAACCTCCGTTGACTGTCCGAAAGACATGTTAACGTTGTAGGACCCTAGGAAGTGAACTTGAAGCAAGGTGTTCACAATTTTTGATTGGATCATCTGGTTTAATTTACAAACCTAGGCAGTTAGAATGATCTTTGGAGAGGGCTTTACTGTATAAAAGCCAGCTTCGATATGGAAAATTTCGTTATCCGTTTTGGCCCAGAGTACAAAACTTGCTTCTCAAATCTCAAACGACACGGAGTTTATCTTACTTATGTGCTAAGCGAATGGACAATTTCAGTGTGAGTTACTCGTTAATCAAATGTTAATTATGAAATACAATACTAACAAGTTTCTTAAACCAGATACAATAAGATTGTACATATCGACTTGTACCCTTCGTAAATTGTTCTAAAATTCAGCAGGAGTATTGAATTCTTAAGACGTTGTAGTATTACAAGTTTGAATTGACTTTTTTCTCGAAGACATCAACAGCCAGTGCTTCATTTCTAAAGAGACTTCAAATTCCACTTTTCATTCAAATCGGCATAATAGAACAATCTAACAAATAATGATTTAAACCCAATTAAACATGAACTCCGGCAGATATTTACACGAGGCACCATTAGAATAATGTTCAAAAGCAGAAACATACCAAAAATCCAACCCAATGCAACAGGAATATCAAATGATTCTAACTCTATAAGGCGCACAAAACTAATACTCTTTGCAAAATGAACGTTGTTTAGCTCAACTTTACAAAAACTTACTTAAACTTTTATAATAAGAAGAAGTTCTAAGGCCTTCATTTTACTCTGAGCCGTTCTGCCAGTTCCGAGTTGAATACTGAGCACGTTTTAAGATCTTCGTCATAATATGCAAAAGTGTCATGTCACAACATAGAAAACACATTTTCCCCGGATGCCGCCTCAAATCGTTACAAGAAAACCGGCAATGAGCTGAGCTCCCTACTCTATATAATTTACTATTCATATTGATAAGCAACGTGCTCTTTAACATCTTTTCAATACACTTGCATTAATGGTGTTAGGAGGAAAAGATAATACTCGTATTTGGGTAGATACAAAAAACATGTAGTCATGTGCAGCCTCCTCCCAAAGGTGATTTCAAAGCATACTCATTAAATCAGTTTGTAAAATCGAAAATTTTGAATTAATGCAAATAACCTCTTACACACCAGATAAGTTCAAATCCCAAAGAGAAAGGCCTCCAGCACCTGTTTGACGTAATTTCTTTTTAACGAACCAACTGTGAATTTGAAAATTACTATTTCCGCTTTCGATTTTCGGTAACGATACCCTCTTCACCTTTCACCGATTGTTTAGACCAAAACAAAATCAAAAACTTCAAGCATCCAAAAATCCCCCAATTTTCGGTTTCGCTTCTTGTTTTCCACAACCTTCCCGGACCCAAAACATAGCCATGGCGTGTCAGAGATTAAGAAACCACAAACAAGTGACCCTGTATAAATCACGACATAGCCTCTGGAGTTTATCAATCACCACCGATCGTGTGTATGCGAGTGCTTCTTCGAGGGTCAAAGAGGTTAATTGTGTCACTTTCATTTGTACTTGGTCTTTCTAACATCTTAACTTACATCAGGTGCTTCGCAAAACTGCTTCTGTACACCAGAGTAGACAATTATTTATACTCCATAAAGGGCTTTCGGTGATGTAATTGCTTACAAATTAGGGTCTCTATATGGGTTCGTATAACGAATATCTCCCGCCCTAGAGCTATAGATGCAAACGGACTTATAATCTAGCGCCGCGACAAAAACGTCATTATCTTTACGACCGTAGCTGTGCATTGTACATCGCTGAAGATGGCTCTTTATAAGATGGTAAGTTTGGCCTTGATTTCTGCCATACCACATGCCAAATATTTTACTTTCATATTTTACATACATTTTCTATAATTAGATTCTAATATGGCTGACCCTTGTAGCGTGTACTAGTGCAGCAACTACATACTTCGTCTACCAGGGCCAATATCCCATTGCCGTCTTTGCAGATTTCAAATACGTCCCAACAGACAATGGATACGTTTTTTGGTAAGTAAGCACAAGCTTCTTCAAAAAGACAATACTAAGATTTGACGTTTCAATTTCGAAGGTATAGAACTGCCAATGGTGCCACCTACCAAGAAGTCGGAATTGTGCCAAATGTCCAATTCAAACAGAGTGACTCCGGCCCTGACACACTTGGCTCGTCAAAGAAAAGTCGTCTCAAAACGAGGATGATGTTAAAAAATCGCAAAGTGTCACCGAAACTCTTGGCAAACTTGGCAGGTTAATCTCTAAAAAGCCGATGTGTTGGATTAATTGCCGCACGATGAGTGATGAAAGTGCTTTTTGTTTTTGTTTTTTTTTTTTTGAAGAGATCTGTTTTAAGGTCGTTGTTGGAAATGTATAGATTTGGTATATAAATTTTTTTAATTTAATTTTGTGGCCAATAAACTTGTTTATGCTAATAAACTGTAAACTGAAAATTGTTGTGAACTCAATTGGACCATAGTGGTGCCGACAAATTATGTAAGACTCATTAATTTTGTGCAAAAATAAATAAAAAAATATCAGATGCCACACGTTGTGTGGATATGCAAATTTTTAGATGAGTAGGCGTCGAATAAATAAATCTCGAACGTTAAATTTTTGTAGTGAAATTTGTACACCAATGCCACACATCAATAAATTGGACGAGATGGTTTGATTTTGTATCTTTTTTTTTTGGTTTTTTTTTTTTTTTTCAAATAGCGATACTTTAAAAAAGAGTGATTTTAGGAGCAAGTTGGGGCAGACTTCTACTCTTCAGAAACCTCCTAAAAATATGTGAATGGCCATACATTTATTTTTTGCGAGTATAACGTTTGAGGCAGGTAAATTTCTTGAAATATTACCCAAGTCAGACGAGATTTTCAAAGCAATCATATTCTCGCATGCGTACGAGTTTTTTTTGCAGGCGATTTCGAAACAAAATTCTTGCACGTTCCGTAAATTGAATGTGGTCAAATTTTATCGCGCTGGGTCGAAAGATTTGGTCTTTTAAAGAAGGTGTGGCAGATTTTTTTCGTTTAAAGATTTGAAGAACTTTTATATATGCACGTAATCTGATTTGAAATTATATCAATTGTAGAAATTCTGAGGAATATAATCCAGACCGAGATTCTGAGAGTAGACAACGCAATCTTTTTCCTGAAGTAGAAGTCACTTGTACAAATTTGGTTTCCTACTTACTTCGATGTAGCGCCAGTAAAGATTAGGGATTAAGCCTGGGCAATCCGGCTTAGGTGGCCTTTAAACCAAGTTGGATGCGGATGGAAACGTAATTGCTCACAAGGCGAGACTAGTAGTTAAGGGCTACGAACAACAACACAGAATAGACTATGAGGAAGTGTATTCACCTGTCGTTCGGCAAACTTCCATCAGATATATAATCGCTTTAGCTGTTAAACACAATTTAAAAATCCAACAGATGGATGCAGTAACAGCGTTTTTACAAGTAGACATCGATATGGAGCTATAAATGTCGCAGCCACCGTATTATGAAAATGGTAACCAGATATTTGAGCTTAAAAAATCTGTCTATGGTTTGAAGCAGGCGTCAAGACTCTGGAATCTGAAATTAGATAAGGTTTTTGGCCAGATTGGTCTCCAAATAGTCCCGTGTATTTATTATCAGTCAAAAATGACGATTTCTTTTTCCTAACAGTTCATGTAGATAATATTCACCTATTTTTCAATTATGAGGTATCAGCGCCTGAAAGACGTTGAAGAAGCCAAATTTTGTTTGGGAAATAAGCCGAAAGAACAACGAGATTTGTATCGACCAAACCAGATACATCGAACAAGTATTGAAGGAATGAGCGAATGCAAGCAGGAACCCCATGGACTCAAATGCCAAAAACTCTAAGCTCCGAAATCAACGTTGCAAAGAACTTTCCTTACCAAGAAGCCATTGGCAGTCTTCTTTACATATCACAAGGGACGCGGTCGGATATTTGCTATACGGTTAACTATCTTAGTCGCTTTAATAAAAATCATGATTACGAACACTGGATGGCAGTCAAGAGATTGGTGAGGTACCTACAGTAGACCAAACATATGAAACTGCGACATAAATCATCAGACGACGACATCATTGGTTATTGTGACGCTGATTGGGCGTCTAATTCGGAAGATCGGAAGTCCTGTACTGGGCATATCTTCGTATGGAACTCTTTCATGGAATTCAAAAAGACAACCGACTATAGCTTTGTCGACAACAGAGGCTGAGTATGTATCCATTTCATCAGCAGCCCAATAAGCACTGTGGTTAAAACAGCTTCAGGCTGATTTAGGGCCAGAATTGGAGAAAACACCACTTAAACTGCTCTGTGATAACCAAAGTGCTATTAAGTTGGCGAATCTACATGGATACAGCGCTTGCAGTAAGCACATAGATGTCCGTCCTCATTTCATTCGAGATCGAGTTGCAAGTGGAGGACTATCTATCATCTTTATAGACACAAACCAAATGACAGCAGATATCCTCACCAGGCTGTCCCAAGAGTCAAGCATGAGAACTGCACCAACGCAATGGAGTTGCATTTAAGGGAGGACGTTAAAATCTAAATACAACACGAACTCGCAACACACCCTTGAATGCATTAATCTACAACAATGCGTTTTGATCTTTTACAATTATTGCTTCCTCTTTCTTGTAACTAAAATTCTTTGTTCACTTTTTACTTTATTAAAATATCTCCATAAGCATAAAACACGTCTTATCTTTTTTCCAAAAGTCATCGCTGTAAATTATAATTTCAATAATCCGCTATGACCCAGCCATCTCAGTCGTTGGATTATTGTAAATAATCGCCCAAATGAGTCAACAGTTGAAAGGTTGGTAAGAAAAAATGAAAGAAACTGGATCTGTCGAGAATCGAGATAGGTCTGGTAGACCAAAAAGTGGAAGCTCTACTAAAACTTTACTGCTGAAGCATAAAATATTGCTGAAAAGTTTTCAATATCGATTTGACGACGTTCCCAGGCATAAGGCGTTCATCCATTGGGTTTTTAAAGTATTTTAAAAAGAAATTCGCATCCTTAAAAACTCCAATTTACTCAAGAATTCAAGCAAACATATAATAATCAACGCAGACTTCTCGTCAACTAATTGTTGGAACATGACGCTGGTTTTTTACGCAAAATTGTCTTTAGTAATAAAGCTAATTTCACATTGAATGGAGAAGTAAATCTTCGAGCTGTTACTGTTAATGGAGAGTGCTATAAATAAATGATTGAACAGTTTTTCTTACTCCAAATTGAAGAAATGGACACAGATGATCTTTATTTTCAACAAGATGGAGCTACGAGTCACATAACACGTGCAAATAGTGGGCCATTCCGGTCTAAGTGTCCAGGTCAATTAATTTCACATAATGCCGAGTAGAACATGCGATTTAACACCATTAGATTATTTTCTTTGCATTTTTTAAAAAAAATTAAGCGAACAACAATTGCACAGCTGAAAAATATAAATCGATGAACTTAATGCAGTAATACGAGGTGTGTTTTTTGGTATCGGTATAAGCGCTTATTTCCACTCTTTGTGTAAATTACACTTATAACTTATAACTTAACGCGTATAGCAACAATACTGCCACCTATTTTTGCAGATAGCGAGGACTTTTATGGAAACGTTAAAATGTATATCACTTTTGTGGCAAATTATATGTAAATAGGTACTTACTACCAAATAATAAGTTAACGCCGATAGCCGTTTTTTGGGCTCATAAAATTAAGCGCTGATACCGATATCAAAAAACGCAACTAAAGTGTTAGTAAGTCGTTGAAAATTTTGATGTTGGTATGAGCGTCTGTAGACGTGCTCTTGATTGACTTTTAAATCATATTATTCGCACACATAATTGTTAAGAGCTACCAGAAGAAATCTAAGTATTAACAAGTTTTATTTTAAATAAAGAAAGAAAATATATTTCAAAAGAGATTAGGGATAGTGATTCTTCGTTTATCTACCAAGGTAGACAAATACCCTTACATCCAATTCGTCGATGTTGTAAGTCTCTTCTTGTTCACAGCATTTACTCAATTTTAAATTTGACTCTTTAAGGGATATCTGTCAGGTCCATTAACAGCACTTTTACGGTGTTTCATAAGTACTTAAACAATACAGAAGTGGACCGAGAACACTTCCTTGCGGTACGTCTGTTAAAATTTCTTTGAATTGCAAGAACTAGTTTTGCTGTCTGACACGGACGAGTATATTCTAGAAAAACGTTTTCAATATACTATGTTTATACATATTTTAACTTAAGAGGTATTCACCTTTGTTTACTGAGTTTCAAACCTTTCACTGACTTAGTACGTATTCTAATCTAAGTGTCGAGTTTCAAGTCACATTTACACGATTACTTGAACTATTTGCTCATAAATGGCCTTCTTTGGTCTTAAATTCTAATTCATTTTTTGAGTTGTATATTTTTAAAATAACTTCACCTTGTTCACCTACAAAACCGATATAAGTGTACGATTTTTCTAGAAAAAATTCTTCCTTGCTCCAACAAAGTGTATAAGATCTTGTAGCGATTCCTTGCGTTTTATCAAAACTAAATTTTCTATTTAAGATAGAAACTTCGAAAATCTCTCCACAACAAACTTAAAATGCAACGACAACGTCACATCCTTTATGAGCCGCTGTAAGACCTGGTGTGCGATATTTCGCTCAAAATTCGCGCTCAGTTGCTAAGCAGTACCCATGCTTCCTTTCCGCCTTTCTACCAATCAGGCAGAATGCCATTTTGGTGATAGCTCTCTTACAGGTACGTGGTGCGCGGAGTATTCCTAGTATATCTTTAATGGTGGAAAATAAAATCCCCAAGTTTCAGTGAAATAGTGTTCATTAATATCGAAAACAAAAAATAAGTTCAGCAAAATAAATCGAATCAAAAAAAATTTAGTTTAAAACAAGGTAAGAACAAACATACATATTTAGTACAACCGAGAGTGTAAAAACGTCGTCTTCTTCTCTTTTTTTCCAGACACGTGTTGCTAGTAATTGTGAGTTATTTCTAAAATTAGGCATAAATCCTAATTAAATGAGTCATATTTCGATCGCTCAGGATTATAACTAACAACGTGTGATATTATTTTAAATGCTAACCACGAGAGATATCACGATTGCAACACGTGTCATACATCGCACCTGTATGATCATATTGGACGAATTCTACGCTTCTATCATCTGTATTAAAATCACCTCTGCGCCCACACCTCAATCAAAAAGCTGATTAACTCGCTGTAACCAAGCTGCCATCAATCAAAAATCACATTCAGCACCAAAATTCGCTACGTTCCAATTTCAACCACGAAAAGTTACATAGCTACCGACGAGAAAACTAAATTGAACTAAAAATTGAATATGTCTAAAATTTGATGTGATAAACTTTAACTTAACTAAAAACTCTTAACCTAACTAAAGCATAAAATTTCGTAGTAAAATGTGTATTTAGCTCAAAATGAGATCTTTATTCTTAATCTAATTTTCCTTTTGATTGAATGTATTATAAAAATTTGCTAAATAATTTGTAACTGAAACTACTTAAAAACTAAAGCCTAAACACCTATATTTAATGAAATCAAGCGATCCAGTGTGCACACCTGATCTGCAGCAGTAATCAAAGTAAGTACAATACATGTTCGTATAATCTAATTAATAATATCAAACCGTCGCGATCAAGTTTGGCATCTTTTGTTTAACAAACATACTAGTTGACTTATACGTATAGAATTTTTGCATAGTAACCTTAAAATTTATTTTCCTTTACTCAAACATACATTCTGTAATGAATTAAAAATGTAATAAACTAGAATTCTTTGAATTGATACCATGATTTATTAGTGACGTTCGAAATATTGCGGGTTTGTATTTAAAGATGTGAAAATGTGATCGGTTTTCCTCGAAGTTAGGGGGTTGCTTACAAAAGGCAGGCATAGCAATCAAGGTGCACTTTGTGCATAGTAGGGTGGGCCAGTCCTGCAAGAAAGCATTGTGTCATAACAATGACTTTCTCAGCTAATTTACAGCATAGCTTAGTAGGTGTATGTATGAATATTCAGGATTTCCCGTATGTGTAATTTATCATATCATTCGGCACGATAATTATTTTGTAGGTAAATGAACGACAGCAAGATCCCCCCCATCCGACGAGCTCAGCCGAGCATCGCAAGCGTGCCACTCCGCTGTCACAAGGGACACTTCACCTTTCCCCACATGCTAGCAAAAGCATGCAGACCACAGTTACCACAATCTATGGAAAAGAAAGTACGCTGCAGCACTGGTAAAAAATTGCAAAGATTCCAAATCGAAAGCAGATCATAGTAAGAGAGGAATAAAATTTCTTTTTGGTCTGAACGTTGTTATCTTTTCATTTAGCAATACCTACTCATATTTAATAAGATTCAACAGTCAATTTTGCAAAGAATTTTATTTCAAAAGCCTTCAATTTTATTTCTACTCCCACGTTTGGGTGCTATTAAACAAGGACAAAATCAGAAAGGCTCTGTATTGTATTTAGCTTTACATTAAGGTTGTCAACCTGTTTTACATTTCTTTCTTGAGTCGTTATTGCCTGGTTGACCACTCGGTTTTTGGCCATTACTTTGGGTCGCAAATGCTGTTATTGACGAATAGTCCCGTGTAACTGAAAAGGTTGAACGTTCTCCAGAAGTGCCACATCCTGGAAGATTAACATCGAAGGGGGGGGATAAAGAAGATAAACGCTTGGAACGAAACAGACGGCAAATGCTGTGGAAGGTCAAGTGGGAGAGCTTCACTCTTAAACTTTGATAAAAAAGAGAAGAAAATCTACGAAAGTGTCAATCACTAAAACAGATCAAGCCCCTAAAACTGGAACGATAGAAAATTCCTGGCATTTCCTATGTCTATTGCCATAGTTGCACACGATGTCTGGGCAACACTAATGCTTCAGCTAGCTAAGAACGTACTAGTAATTCTGATGGACGGAAATCAGATTGTACCGCCAAATCTACCCTAATGAATGACTCTAGGCGACAGGGAATGTGGATGTCGCTTGAAGTCCACTTTCAAGAAAATCCCAGAAAGCCAGGTGGGATAAGGAAAATGGAACTTTTACGCAGCAATCTCTTTAATAGCTCAGCAAGCCCAGGCCCTATTAGAAACTAGGTTCTTTGAGATTATTAGGACGAGGATGCTGACGCGCCCACCTCCTTGATCCCGGGGCAACTATCATTTCAACGACTGAAGTTGGTCTTTTGACGAGGAGGAAAAAACTGGCTTGTTTGATTCCTCTAGCAGTAAAAAGGATCAACATGTATTTTCACAATGAAGCCAAGTATTTGGGGTCATACTAAACTACTTTCAAAGTGCTATCGAATTCGGGCAGTGTGAGGGGCAGAGATGGGACTTGTCGCCAATTAGGATCATTTTGATTTGCACGACTACTATTGTATTTAATAAAAGCAATTATATCATAAACGTCAGTTGTCATGCATATTTACGTCTGGGCTGCTTAGTTGCATTAAGGTGATCCATACAGCATATGAGTGTCGGAAAAATAAATTTTAAGAATTTGGAGTTCTTTGACTACACAATAATAAAAGACCCGACTCACTTTTGTGGTTGGGCATTGTACGGTTGAGTAGGCATTGACCAGAGTTGGCGTGTTTATCAATTATGCTTACTTAGCATTCTCCTTGCTTAACAAGTTCATCAGTAAAGCCATTTCTTCCTATCTCAATATGACTGACCTGCGACCCAAACTAGACTCAGGGAATTTAGCCTACGACTAGGTTTAGATAAGTCTTTCATTCCTAAGCTAGCTAATTCGGCGTGTGTCTCGAAAAAAAGGAAGAGGATATCCACCACCTACGAAATGTCAACTGGAGGAGGTTGAAGCCCATGTCTATGACGCTATTCAAGTAAGTCAATAAGATCAACATTACTTGGCAGATGATGAATCAATTCTACATGGAAATGCAGAATCAAGGAGCTCCATTCAGTTTTAAGGTGATTTCCAATAGCAAATTACTTTGCAAAGCTAAGACCACTAAAACCACTAATTAGTTGAAATATTTGCAAAGTGAACACCAAATGCCAAAGATTCTTTTACATATTGCAATATTTGTAGAAAACTCTTTGGCTGATTACTTTTTAAACCCACATAATTGTAATTGGCTTAGTCGTTATACCTTTTCGCATTTTTCATTTTCTTTTGTTTCATAAGTCATAAGTCTATAATTACTTTTACTTTCGCCTTTGTTTCGGGCAAACATACATATCATTTCTAACTTATGCAACGTATAATTAAATAGTAACTTTCTCATCAAGATAATTTTCCAAAAATTTAATCAATCTACCCATTCTGGTAAAAATTGGAATATTCCTTAATGTAGAAGCAATACCAAATTTTATCCCTAAATGGCAGATTAATTCCCAGAAAAGTTCTGTTTTGTTTTGATTTCGAACGTGAGGTATGTACTGTCATTACATGTTGGCGCATATTAAAAGCTTTATTAAATATGTTCTTGAATAAGAAAATCAATTAACTCGTACTATGACAAGGAAAGTGTGCAGATCCATGAGGTTAGCTTGTCAGTTTCCCATTTGTATATGACAGCGAACAATTAATTCCTGTCTACACTTCTCATAGATCATGCCGCATGGGGTCCTGAAATCGATTAAGATGTACATAATGAGTACTGATCTGGAACTATTTGCATCTCTCCAGAATCTTCAAATTTCGGGCTTAGCAGACCTAAAACACCACTGATATGGGAAAGTCCGCCCATTAACTAAAGGTTAAAGCTTTCATAAAATACGGCAGACAAGACTTCGTGATTGACGATAAAGAGGCTGATGCCCCTCACCAATAGCACCGCCGAAAGCGTCTCCTTTCTTGTAAATCCCACAAACTATGCTAAGATTACATTCATCATGCATACTTTCCGCCGACCAAATATTGGAAATCAGTTGATGTATGAGCTCATATGCTCTCTGCTAAGACATTTACTTTGAACGGATATGTTGTCCTTAATTGCTTAAGTTAAATGGTTTGTTAAGTCTGAAAGTAGAGTTTAAGCGTTTAAAAGGAATACAGACGCTCTTTTTTTATACATTCTTAGTACCACCAATAACTCTGCTGGTAAATTTATTGGTCATCCCCACATTTAAGTTTAACTTCCGAATACTCGAGGAGCCCCTCTTTATTCTGTCAGAATTGCCAGCTTCTCATGCTCATCTTTTCTTTTTCATTGCAAAAGACAATAATTTTTTTATCGTTCCGCATTATGACGTCAGTAAGCAGTCTACAGTCCTTTCTATTGAATAAAAAAAGAAAATGTCTGAAATCTTAAAACATCTGGAGGTATTTATTTTACCTGCTGGAATTCTGGAGAGTCGTGTCATCGCTTCAAATGCAGATACTTTGACCTTTCAATGATTCTTCTCCATTTATAGTCTTCTTAAACTACCTAAAAGCAAACAGCTCCCTTGAGGTTTTCATCGTTTCTTCCAAAAAAAATTTGCTATCCAGGATGACATTTAAATACTCAGTTTCCCCAAAAACTAGATGAGTTAGATACATTCGACTATCCTTCTGTTATGAAGAAAATAACCTAAGTTTTGGGAGGATTGACTGAATTTCTATGTCTGTTGTACTAACAGTTGATCAAGTCTAGGGCCTTCTGCGCTTAAGATGATATGGCTTAGAAGTCGAGGTCGTATGCAAAATTCTGGATTGTATGACTTTTTAACACAATCTTCCTTCCCCTAAAATGATCTGCTATCAAAAAGATGATGGGCGACAGTTTCGATGGAATAAAAATCTTCGAAATCTACGCTCAGAGTAGAAGTTTTTGTTCCAGAGCTTCTTTGGAACTCGCAAAAAATCGTGCGTGAGTTCCGCTTCCCTCCACTCAAATGTATACTTTTTCTACTTAAGCAGCTCTCATAGTTTATCAAAATAGTAGCAATAACACTATTAGACTCTTGTATTGACAATTTTCTAAGTTCCTGGTGGCACCCTTAATTTAAAAATCATAATGGTCCCATGGTGAATTTGACCTCATCATCAGACTTCCGTTTGCAAGAACTACGACCTTTGTAGCATCGGTTTGGTCCAAACATCCTGTTCGGATAAGAATATCGACAGAGGAAGTACAAGAAGCAGTCTTCCCCTTTCGACTGTGAAGGAAATTGTAAAGTTTCAGTTCCAGCGCCGTGCAAGTGAGACCTTAAGCACATTTCATCTCTATCAGTTTGCCTCTTCGTCATATTCTCTCCAACTGACAATCTTACATGAGGTAGTTAGAGCCACAAGAATAATCGAAATTGAAAGATCAAAAATATTTAGCACCTAAATCGTCGGAAGTTTCTCAAGTAGGTAACTTTCATACTGTTTGAGAATTTAACGTCTAGTCTCCTAGTCTTTGGTTCGACGTCTCTTGGCATCATTTCAGAACTTTTTTATCGTTATCTCTAAAGCCTTTCCTCAGTACTGTAGTAAGCAAATTAAATCCTACAAAATGTTTTAAAAATGGCAGTTCCTTCAATTAAAAGCCAACAGTGAAGTTATTTTCGAAGGATATTATTAAGATAGTGTCACTGGTAAGAATATTTCAAGTTCAGGGAAGACATTTTTTATATCAACCCATCTACCGGTTTATCTTGATGGGGTCAGTACAAATTAAATTAATTTCAAACACCTGTTTCAGTTCCAAAAACCAGATACTTCTCTAGCTGCACAATTATGCAATTAATAATCTCGGAAGTCGTAAAAATATAAAACTAGATTCCAAGTTTATCATAAAAAGAAAACAAAAAAACAATTTGTAGCAGCGAAAGCCTCATTAAAATCGGGAAAACGATTTCCATTTTTGATAAAAGGCCATTGTTCTTCTCGTGACATCTACGAGTATAATCCAATAAATTGAAATTCTTCCAATACACAGGAGTCCAAAGCCGGCCACAACCAGTTCTTCAAGAATATTACCTCATCTTGTTTTCATTTTAATACTATAGATGCAAATTATTTATTTCCATTAGCAAACAAATTAGAAGATGAGATGATTAAAATACGTAGAATGGAAAAAAAAATAAAAAAGCGACATCACAACAACAGCATGAAAGAACTTAGATCTAAAATATCTACACAATCTACTTCTTATCGGTTTTAATTTTATGCGCAGTCACATAGGGTTGATAGCCCTTTTTGTCAGCTCTGAAGTACGTTGTGTACTCATATCCATCAGCTGAGATGAAACTGTAGCTTCCCTTTACGTTTACCTCCATTTCATCCGTTTTCACGGCTGGCTTTACATCGATATTTTCATCTCTGACTTGACCGTTTTCTGTCTCGTACCTAAAAGATATGAATTGGTTACGTAAAATATGATGAGGCTTCCAAAACCCATACTCACCCAAAGGCAATGGAATTCATATCCCTTGATTGCTCTCTATGCTCCTGAAATGTTTAAGATACTTAAATTCACTGCAGAACTACCAGTTACTGTTTCGAACCTACTTTGGATTTCTTGGAAGGTAAAGAATCCTTAGTTGCCACAGGCAATTTAGTCAAGGAAGAAACTTTATTGGATGTAGTCTCCTTGATAGCTATAGGTGTTGCAGTAGTACTTGGAGGTGCATCGGCTTCTTCTTCTGGAACTTCGGAATCATCATTTACTACAGTATCTTCAGTAGGAAGATCGGTAATACCTGCGTCTACATCATCATCAGCTTGAATGACACCGATAATAACAGCCATCATAACAATCCAAATAATCTGCAAATAAATTGGAACATAATGTCAACATTTGGGTGTTACCCAACCCGGTTCTTACCTTTAGATACTTCATAACTCTCAAATTTAATTTTCTAAAAAAAACCGAAAAACTTCAAGTGATATATAAACGGTAACAACTTGTAAAACACTTCTCACTCGCGACTGGACTTTGTAGCTAATGCTTAGAACGTCGACTTTAAGAAATTTGTATTTATTTATCGGTTGTCTTGATGTTAAATACAAAATACTTCAACGGATATTCTGGTATTTGATGATCTACGAGTATCTGCGATCAAAGCCGCGTCGCACTCAAAATGATTTAGTACAATCGGTCGTGTTGTTTTTTTTCTATGGTGAGACGGTATTTGTATCTCTACTTGGAAATTACGTCAACTAATGAAGTTTTTTTTTTTTGTGGATTCAAACTATTCGACGCAATATCCTCACTTTGTATTAAATGCAAAGATCTTCGATACTTAGATAAACTTAATGACTCACGAGTGGTGGTAGCAACATACCTGTCTGAGTGATGGACCGAAAGTGGTTCAGAGATTCATACGAAAGACTCATCGTCGTCGTTGTCGTTTTAGTGGGCATTTGCATACTGGCTCGTGTAGAGCTTTGGAATTCCATGTAAACAAAATGGGCTTGGCATGGATGATGAGTGTGATTCTATTTTTATGAAAACTTACGCGCGATAGTATTTGAAAAGGATGCTAAGATACTAGATGCGAGTTATTGGCATTTGTGCGAAACCAGTTGGTTTATGGATTTTGACCTTGGAAGTTAATCATAATTAAATCCGCGTGATGATTTCACGTGAGATATTTGAGATACAATTCATTAGATGTAGGTAACAGAAATTAGCAAAGATATAACCAACATTTTAGAGAAAACTAAAAGCACGGCGCAAAGGAGCAAGTTCTAAAAGTCTCATCTCCCTCAGCGACAAGAGGAAAGTGAAACAGAAATGGTACTCACTGAAATCGTGTCATCATTCTGTCCTGGTGAAATCTCCGCTAAGAAATTACTTTGTGATGGCTTTCATCTCGCACAAAATTTGACTGAAACCTGTGCTGCAACCAGCATAAGTTGCAGTTCTGTTGGGAGGAACTTGGTCGTCGCTGGGTAAGCAACTTCCAAGAAATGGCAAACAGAACGAGAACGGTGCATCTAATAATGACAACAGTCTTAACAATGCTAAGTAAAAACACCATGTCGATCAACAGTAGGAGCTAGGCAAAGGAGAAAATTTTTACATTCAAGTAGAAGGCTACGATATACAGAAAAGAAGTGCTCCACGATCCAAAATCTTCAATGCTTGAACGAGCCTGTGCCGAAAATCGCATTGCTGAAAACGAAAATTTTGCAGGTTTTCAGAAAACCAAAATTGACGCCCGCCATCTTCTGGGCTCCGGGGTAAACAGGCGATGCGTTGATGCAAAGAGAAAAAGAATCGGATAAACAAGGAGAACTCTTCTCTTGTTGTGGGCCTAGACAAAGTTTCTGTCGAAATCATTGAGTCTGGGTTTGGCGCGTATATAGGGACTAGAGGTCTGCATGAATACATTCATTTGCTCTCACCAAACGAGTGCAGTACTTCAGTGTATACTATTCAGTGTCATTATTTAACTAGGTGTGCAGTGAAGTAGTGTAACACACCACAAAGGACCAGGTACTGTACAATAATCGGTCACAGTCTTTAATCAAATTTGAATGTGAACTACGTGAAAAGGGCTTTATAATAAAGGCGCTCAAACTTTGACAGTGTATGAGGTTATAGTTATAGTATTTGGACAGTACGGCTTTAGAGGTTTTTGTAATTAATGTTGGGCAAATTATGATTAAAAAATGCAGTGTGCCGGTGCAAATTTTACTATTAAAATGTTTAGTTCGAGCTACGTTTCATGTTGGATCGTTTTCGTCTTAAGGCGGACAAATTCAAATCTACAAGTTTGGTAAGGAATTAAAGAATTAAGGTACTCTATTCTTAGTCTTAATCTAAGGCAGCCTATTCCTTGTCGCGTTAAAGAACTTGACCTTTTGCAAACGTAAATTTGGCGAATTTTGCTGCGGAACTTTGGTCTGCACTGCACCTGTATAAAATTCAATTGACACAAAAACATAAAGGCAAGAGTCCATAGCCAGCATCGAAAATTTGCTGACTGGGCTTTGGAAGAGTTGTAAGTCGATTCCAATTTCGGATGGAAAATCCTCTTCAGTTTCAAGCCCATTTTTGCGAAAATGGCTACATAACATTTGCCAACATTGTCGCATTTGGGGAGACAACAATCCACATGAAACCCAAATGCAAATGCTTTAAAAATGGGTCATTGTTTGGCGTGGATTTCGTTTTATTGACTCGTAGCTCTATCAAAATAGAGCTGGCACCATCATAACGGTTATCGGCGAAAGGTATGGTAAAATGAAATTCAATTTTTTGGGGCTTAAATTGGAAGATATGATCCCAATGACGAGTGGTTCTACACCACTCAGCGCTTGCAGCAGATCTTCTGCACGACAAGTTCGACAGCATGGTTATCTTGATTTTGGGCAACGTCAACTGGCAATCAAGTTGTGTGTTTTAATGTCATCAGACTTCTTTGTTTTGGGGCACGTTAAATAATGCGGTTGTGGGGATAAGCCACAGACTATTGATGCTTCAAAAGCCAACATAACCAATGCCATCAATAATAATGGGAGAAATTTAAGCGGTCATCAAAATTTGCGTGGCGCACCCAGAAAAGCCGCGGTGGTCATTTGGTGGATATTACATTCCATATAAAATGCAATCCTGGAACTCGCATATGAAAACGTAAATGTAAGTTTTCATGAAGATTTTGATGTTTTGCAATAGTAGCACCTGCACTAAGTTGAATTAGTATTTTTCTTTAAAGTTAGTTGCAAAATATTAGCTACGCCAACAAGAAGTACATCTTTTCTCCAGCCCAGTTAATTCATTTCCTCCAGTTAATTTCAGAAAAAACGTTGTTTATTTGGATCCGACTTAGCTTTGGTTAATCAAATAATGTTTCTACACTCCAATATAAATCAAATTAAAATTTCTAAGGATCTCAAAGAACTGCCATAATAAATATTTAAGAAGCAATAAATCTATTTTTTTTTTATTTTATTACAATTATATACCTATTGCCATCATTCTGTCTTTTTCTATTGCCCCTCCTTTTTCTAATCGCCATTTCCCGTTATTCTGTTATTTAAAAAGCTCGCCTTTTGATTGCAACAAATATAAGTATAAATTAATACTTGGTGTTCTCGGTGCACTCGGTGTAGGTCTCGGTGTACTCGGTGTACTCAGTGTATTGTTTACTTTTTTTATGGATACCTATTTGTGAATACCCGTTCTTTATGAGTACACTACACTAAGTGTTTAGTTTAAAACGGGTGCAATACTCACACAGTAAACAGGTATCAGGTGATTCATTCATTTTAGTTTTCAAGCTGTTGGAGCAGTAATGAAGTGTTCCTGAAATAAAATGAATGTCTTGGAACAGACCTCTATTAGGGACCTTCGATTGCAGCTGCACTTGATGTTAAGATTGATAATTCTCTGAATCAGCCTGATTGGTATGAGAGTTTGTGGCTCGTGTTTCAGGGAATTGCGGTAGATGTACAAATCGATGTTCAAAGTACGTGGCACTCGTTATGTATCAAATTAAAGTTTGTTAAATAATGAGATATAAGTGACGTTAAAAACTTCTTGCCACCAATTAGCAACGAACATAGGACTATTATCTTTGTTACAATATGCAAGGTTGGTACCAACTCTAGGTTTAGGTTTTATATTCCCATAAGTCGTGGTGAACATTTGGGGAGCAGCCCACACAATTTCCTTTTAATTACGATTTCCTAAAGTATTTGGATGATACAGACTCGTGATTATCATAGTGCTGGTACCTAGACGCGAACTAGGTCCACGTCAATTACTACCACTTAATGAATTCAATGTGGTTGATATTTTTCTCAGATGTCATACAATCTATGGCAATTTTAGTCATTGAGTCGTATACTACGCAACAAAGCATTTTTGTTTTTCAATCTTATTACGAACATAGGCGGTGAGTAATAGTAATTTGTCATCGAATTTTGTTCTTTTCCGATGAGGCCCCCTTTTAGATAGTGTGGTATGTAATGGGGACCGAAAAGCTAATACGAGATTCACGAAAAACCAATGCACAACAAAAAAGTCACTGTATGGAAGGGATTATGCGTTGGACGCATTATTGGCCCGTACTTTTTCGAAGATTAGACTGAAGAGACAGTTACAGTGAATTAAAGAACGTTACCGCAATATGTTGACCGACTATTTTTTCCAAAATTGAATTAATTAGGTCTGTACGATCTCTGGTTTGAACAGAATGGTGCTACCGCCCACACAAGCGGTTTCTTGTTTACTTACTTTAGGTGGCGCTACAGTCCGGGGTGGACCTGGGCCTCAGTCAACAAGCTTCTCCAGCCAGCTCGATCACTGGCTAGCTGCCTCCAGTTTCGTAAGCTAAGTTGGCTGAGGTCCTCTTCCACTTGCGTGCGCCACCTGAGTCTTGGCCTTCCTCTACTGCGCTGTCCCTCGGGGGCGGATTCGAAGACTTTTCGGACCGGAGCATTGGTGTCCATGCGCTCTTCATGACCCAGCCATCTTAGTCTTTGGATCTTCACTCTTCTGGCTAGGTCCATGTCGCTGTACAGTCCATACAGTTCGTGGTTGTATCTCCTCCTCCACTCACCGTCAATGCAGACAGGACCGAAGATCGCCCGAAGAATTTTTCTCTCGAAGCAACCAAGAACACCCTCATCCATTTCTGATAATGTCCATGCCTCTGCGCCATAGAGCAGGACCGGGATTATTAAGGTCTTATAAAGGGTGACTTTTGTTGTCCGAGAGAGGGCTTTGCTACTCAATTGCCTTCTTAATCCAAAGAAACAGCGGTTGGCAAGAGTTATTCTTCGCTTGATCTCAACGCTGGTGTCGTTGCCTGTATTTATAGCGGAGCCTAGGTAGACAAAGTCCTTAACTACCGCAAAGTTATATCTGTCGAGGGTGAGGTTCTGTCCGAGACGTCGGTGTTGGTTGTCCTTTTTGCTTGACAGCATATACTTGGTCTTGCCCTCATTGACCGCTAAACCCATTTTCGCCGCTACCGTCTCAATACTCGCGAAAGCGCCACTGACATCAAGCTACTTTCTCCCGATTATGTCAATATCGTCGGCGTATGCGAGTAGTTGGACGGACTTTTAAAAGATAGTGGCGCTTGTGTTTGCTCGTGAGTTTTGCACTATTCTTTCAAGTACGATGTTGAAAAAATCGCATGACAGCGCATCGCCTTGTCTAAATCCGTTCTGGACATCAAAGGTCTCGGTGAGATCTTTACCGACCTTGATGGAGCAGCGTGCATTCTTCATCGTCATCCTGCACAGACGGATGAGTTTGGCAGGGATGCCAAAACTAGACATTGCTCTATATGGCTCGTCTCTGTAGATGCTGTCATACGCGGCCTTAAAATCGATGAATAGGTAGTGACGAACGGCTTCAGACGTTCACACAATACGGCGGATAAGATCTTATATGCGATGTTAAGGAGACTGATGCCTCTGTAGTTGGCGCAGTTCAGAGGGTCTCCTTTCTTGAGAATTGGACAAACAATGCTGAGGTTCCATTCATCAGGCATACTTTCGTCCGACCATATTTTACAGATGAGTTGGTGTATGCTCCTTACCAAGTCATCGCCTGCCGCTTTGAAGAGCTCGGCAGTCAGGCCATCCGCTCCAGCAGCTTTGTTGGGCTTAAGCTTCGATATGGCTATCTTCACTTCATCCAGGTCGGGTGGACGAAATTGTTGGTCATCATCGTCCAGGTTGAAAGGTTTATTCTGCCTGACAGCGGTATTTGGTCCGTCATCGCCGTTATACAGTCTGCAGAAATGATCTTTCCAAATCCTTAGCATCGACTGCAATTCTACTACGATGTTCCCTTGTTCATCTCTACAGGCTTCGGTTCGGGATTTGTTTCCGCGGCATGTTATTTTTACCTTTTGGTAAAACTTCCGAACGTCATTCCTGGAGTAGCATCTCTCAATTTCCTGGATCGCGCGCTTCTCATGCTCTTTCTTCTTCCTTCTGAGAAGCCGGTGCTCGTCTCTCCTCTTCCGCTCATAGAGCTCATGAGCAGCTCTGGTCTTTCTAAGCAGCCCCGCGTTATATGCATCTTGCCTAGCTGCATGTGCTTGTCGGCATTCATCATCGAACCAGGGGTTTCGTTGTGGTTGAGTGAAACCCAGCACATCAGAAGCAGCATCTCTGATGGCGTTTTGGCAGTGTTTCCAATGGTCTTCGATGCTTGATGCTGGCGGCATTGGACCTCTTAAGAGATTAAGAGACACTCGATCGGAAAAGGACTTGGCGATCTCTTGCGATTGTAGCCGTCTGACGTCGAATTTTCTCACAGAATTAGTTTGTCTTGGCGTAGTTTGGGATATCCGCAACCGTACCTTGGCTACAACAAGGTAATGCTCCGAGTCGATGTTGGCTCCTCGGAACGTACGGACATCCATAATGCTGGAGGAGTGTCTTGCGTCGATCGCAATGTGATCAATCTGGTTGACTGTTGATTGATCAGGAGTTCTCCAAGTCCCCTTGTGTATGTCGAGATGTGGGAACCGCGTGCTAGCCACGACAATGTTTCGCCCCGCCGCAAAGTCGATTAGCCTGAATCCGTAATCGGAGGTGGTGTTGTGCAGGCTATACTCGTATTTTCCGATTGTTCCACCAAAGATACCCTCTCTTCCTAGCTTTGCATTAAAATCTCCGAGGACAATTTTAATGTCATAGCTAGGGCATTGCTCGTAGGTCTTGTTGAGGAGCTCGTAGAAGGCATCCTTGGTGTCGTCATCTTTCTCCTCTGTGGGGGCACGCGCGCATATGAGGCTTATGTTGGCGAATTTAGCCTTGATGCGGATTGCTACGAGGCGCTCGCTCACATGCCGGAAGCTGAGGACTTCTTGTCTTAGTCTGCCTCCGACAACAAATCCGCATCCAAATAAGCGCTGCTTTTGCCGTCGATAGCAATTGCCGTAGTAGATGTCGCAGTTTTTCATCTTCTTTTTGTCCGGCCCATCCCATCGCATTTCTTGGATGGCGGTTATGTCTGCTTTGTTTCTTGTTTAGGTTTCATTATTTTACCTGTAATAGTGAACATACGAGTAGGTAATATACCAAACTTATTACTCCGATGAAATTCGCTAAAGCTTTAAAAAGCTGCGAGTCGAATTCTGAGCCCTGATTTATGACGATTTTCATTGAAGTACCGTGGTGACTAATCATTGGATTAGTCGAACAGGTATGTTGCCACTGTCTCTGCAGTCATGGTTTGGAGGGGGACTTCTATCGGCCATCGAGCGAATCTGTCGATGTTTGTGAGACAGTACTGGTACTCTTGGACACGTGGTGAAACTATCAAATCCAAATGAATATGACTGAGATTAGAGTCGGGCATCTCGATGTGGTTTGGTTGCAATCGAGTGTGTCGATGTATTGTGGATTATTGATTGTTGATAGTTTCGAGTCCAAGTGAGTGTATCCTTCTTTGTGCCTGGCCACACATTTTTTTCACGAAGAAGCTGTGAAGTTGCCTTTGTGATAATTAAAGATTTTGTTTATTTAAATATGCTTCACACTATCATTTTTCAAAAGCAATTCCCATCATTTCATTTTATGAAACACACTATCACTCCAGGAATTACATTCTTTCGAATACTTTCTCAATTTTGCCTGTTCAGTGTGAAATTGTTCTTCTTTGGGTGCGAACGTAAAATTAATGAAACAAAACCAAAAACGTTCTTAGAGAAAAGGGTTTTGTTTTCCATATACACACGTCAAAGAAAAACTAACACTAAAAACTAAAATTCTACTATTAACTTCGTCTGCATAGCCCAAGTAATGCATCATGGTCCGTCATTCCTACAAAATCTACGAACAATTTCAACCCTCATTATTTGCTCCATCATTTCAATCGTCAGTTTTCATTTTAAGCTACACACTATCATTTATATCATACTTTAAGATTTCCTGGGAAAGGATATTGTGTAAAAGGATTTGTTTACTTAGGTTTGTGAGATAAGGATTTGTCCATCTACAGAGGGACAGTTGGGATGCGATGTCTCAGTCTTCTGATCAGATTATGTTTGGTGTGTGTCTGTGATAGGCGGTTTTTATATTAGTTTTTTTTTTATACTGTTTTACCAACAGATGGTACTGTGTGAAGTTTTATGTTCTTTAGAGGGCGCCATATTCAATTAAATGTGATGTCACATAGCTTATAACTAGCGGGCGATGATAACGCTTCCAACGAAACATCATTTGTCAAATTATAAAAAGTAGTTAAGAAGTTATGAGGGAACAGATGAACATACATAAATACCGGTCTAACACATAGCCCTCTTTTTGCTTCACCCTAGTCGGGTAATAGATCAAAATAATTGTGTGTTCACTTTAATGAAAACTTCTACACTAGCTGTTGGCTCACGCTTTATAACATGTTAAGAATATGCCACGAAATTCTCAAACAAATTTTTAAAAAGTATTTCTCATGTTATAACTTATAAACGCATCTTTCCTATACTTTGCGTTCGAGCGCCATCAGATGGGTAGTTGAGTTCTATGAAAAATGCAATAGTAATGTATAGTGTAAGTCTTAAAAAAAAAAGTTCTGCGAGAATACCGAAGGACTATTTTACGACGCTGGAACTGCTGGCTAATCGGTAAACCACTACAATCGTTGAAATTTTATGTGCCCAAACTTTAAATGCATTTTTCGAAAAAATTTATTTTTAAAATCGGCGGGAGGGATAACTTACTTACTCTAGGTGGCCCTACAGTCCGGCGTGGACCTGGCCCTCAGCCAACAAGCGTCTCCAACTAGTTCGGTTCTTTGCTAGCTGCCTCAAGTTTCGCACGCTAAGCTGCCTGAGGTTCCCTTCCATTTGCATACGCCACCTGAATCAAGGTCTTTCTCTACTGCGTTGTCCCTCGAGAGCGGATTCGAAGATCCATCTCAATCGTTGGATCATCACTGTTCTGGCTAAGTCGATGTCACTGTGCAGTCCATACAGTTCGTCGTTGTATTTCCTCCTCCAATCACCGTTAATGCAGACAGGAACAAAAAGCACCCAAAGAATTTTCCTCTCAAGACAGCCAAGAGCGCCTTCATCCATTTTTGATAATGTCCATGCCTCTGCGCCATAGAGCAGGACTGGGATAAATAAGATCTTATATAGGGTAACTTTTGCTGTTCGAGAAAAGTCAGTTAACTTCTTAGCCGAAAGAAGCAGCGATTGGCAAGAGTTATTCTTCGTTTGGTCTCAGCGCTGGTGTCGTTGTCTGAGTTTATAGGTAGACAAAGTACTTATCTACCTCAAAGTTATATCTGTCGACGGTGACGTTCTGTCTGAGACGTCGGTGTTTCGTGTCCTTTTTGCTTGACTTCCGAAACTCATTCCTTGAGTAGCATCTCTCAATCTCCTTGACCGCCCGCTGATGAGCTCTTTCTTTTTCCTCCTGGGAACCCGGTGTTCGTCGCTCCTCTTCTGCTCAAAGAGTTCGTAAGAAGCTCTAGTATTTCTTTGCAGCGCCGCATTGCGTCCGTCTTACTTAGCTGCATGTGCTTGCCGGCATTCCTCATCAAATTAGGGGTTTCGTTGTGTTTCATAGAAACATGATGGCTTTTTGTCGGTGTTGCCACTGGTCTTCGATGCTTGATGCTGGCGGTAAGGGACCTCTTAAGTGACGAAGGGAGACTCGATCGGAAAAAGATTTGGTGATCTCTTGCGATTGTAGCCGTCTGACGTCGAAAATTTTCACAATATTAGCTTGTCTTGGCGTTGTTCGCGATATCCGCAACCGTTCCTTGGCTACAATAAGGTAATGGTCTGAGTTGATGTTGGCTCCTCGGAACGTACGGACATCCATAATACTGAAGGAGTGTATTGCGTCGATCGCAATGTGGTCAGTCTGGTTAACGGTTGATTGATCAGGAGTTCTCCAAGTCCCCTTGTGAATATCGAGATGGGTAAACTGCGTGCTAGCTACGACAATGTTTCGTTTCGTCGCAAAGTCGATTAGCCTGAATCCGTTATCGGAGGTAGTGTCGTGCAGGCTATATCTTCCGACAGTACTACAAAAGATGCCCCCTCTTCCTAGTTTTGCATTAAAATCGCCGAGGACAATTTTCATTTCTCCTCTGTGGGGAAGTGCGCTCATATAGAACTAATGTTGGCAAATTTAGGGGTCGATTAGACCGAAGCCAGTAACCCGTTCTGGGATGTGAATGCTGCCGTTGGTCCATTGAGGACTCTTTTCCCACCATCTCTTTTCCAAGACCCTGACTTAGTGTCAGAAATCTCATGAGCTCTAAATATGTTGGAGTAACCCGACTAAGGTCTCATTTGTTCCCGGATTTTTCTTCCACCGTCGATTCCATGTAAAAAAGTTTTTTATTATTCGCGCTCAAATTCTGCACACATCTTTTCAATAATAATATTTTTTTAAATAAATCTATTTTGTTTTGAAAAATTGAAAAATATATTTTTTCGAAGCAAAAACAATTGAAAAAGTTCGTTTAATTCACATAATTTATATAAAATGTTTCAATCCACAAATTTTTTTTTTTATATTTTTTTTTTTTAGGTAATATTAATAAATACTCAGAATCTTGTTTTTATTTCAGATTAATACAACAAAAGCTAGAAGCTACACCAACCTCCAATTCTTGCTGCGATCTTCCCAGATGTCTGGACTGTAAATCGGCCATTTTGAAATGGTAAAAAAATATATAAATAAAGTATACCCCAAGTTTCAAAAACATCGAATGAATTATTAAAATCAACTAAAATTCAAGGGTCTATAAGTATCTCCCCCCTTAAGAACGAATCTGGATATTTCTGATTCGTATCAGAATACCATAGTATTTTAGAATGCCGATGCTATGATATTTTAATCCAATACGAAGATCCGTTCCTAAAAAAGGAATGGTCCCTAAACTTAAAACTGTACCAGTGAAGACAACGTCTCATGCTTCTTTAACTTTTTTCATAAATGTCAAACAAATTTGATCTATTATAGATTGTCCTAGACAAGCATTAGGCAAAAGAATCCTCAAAGCTGTGCTTCTCCTGAATTTCTCCTCTGAAAAAAACACTGTGGTGCCCAGTATGGGCCATGGCCTAGCTTCTTGACACTCATTTGTGTTGCTCATGTTGTCATTTTAGTTACATCTGAGCGGGGCCTACGGTTTATCGCCGAGTCCGAACGGCACTCCTTAGGAGCTTTTTCGTAGGCAATTTTATTTTCGGGAGTTTGCCATTGCCCACCAAACACAAGTCTATGAGTACCTTCGTTGATCCAATCCTAAATCTTTTACTATTGACTCTAGGTTATATAACCCTTATAACTGGTTTTAAACCCCATGGAATGTCAACAACACTCATGGGACAAGTATTTTAATTCAAAACTAGTACAAACTAATCCACATACAAAAGCGGAACTGCATATCCAAGTATTGCCTTCATTCAAGAGCCTCAAGTAATCAAAGCTAATCATATATAGCTCACGTGGAAAATAGCAAATAGTACTCGGCTTCATCAAATCATAACAAGCGTTTTTTTAGGGTACTGGTACCTTTAGTGCGATAGGAGAAATTGTGAATAGTGCATAGAAACATAGTGCCTCGTTACCAGTTTTTTTGTACTGAAAAGCAGCAAGAAATGAGCTGTCTTCTTAGAAGCAATGGAAACATCCTTTTGGCCTGCCAGCATCCCAAATATCCGCAGCTATGCCCAGCCAACAGGCAACTTTATAGTCAACTGATGACATAGGCAGCTCTAGTGCAGGTAATAAGGTAATAAGAAACTATCCTAGCAAGGTCATTGGCATTTGGTCCCAAACACGATGAACTCACCCTTCCGCCTCCATTATCGAACTATCTTCGGAGTCTGGAACAATTTCACTAAAAACTTAGAACCCGATTGCGGTTGTCGATTCAACTGATTTCATATTTGGTATTGTGTAACTCAATCGACAAAGGATTCTATTATTGTGAATAAAAACCATAAAATTGACTATTGTGAATAAAATTTTTTTTGACAGTTGTTTGCTTAATGAAATGAGCTCCATCAAATTGTTTAAGTTATTCAGACGATTTTTTTAAAATGGTCAGATAAAGAAAACGGGCTAAGAGATGCCTCAAGCCCTTTAGAATTGGAGAAAAGGGTGTAAGTATTTCGTTTGAAAAATCACATACACACATACATTACTTCAATTGATCATCTGCAGTCTTGTGAGATATTTCCATTTGTCTAAATAGAAACTAAGCAGAAGTCAACTGTAAGAAACTATTCTATTTCAAATATTTTGAAACTGAATGTGTTGTATTGGTCACAATAGTCGATTGTCGATCAATGATCGACAACCGCAATGCGGATGTTGGATGCCACCCATAGAGCAAAATAACCAATTTCCTGTCCAATTTTCAAAAAAAAATAAAAAAATATTGCTTATTAAAGATGCAAAAGCAAAACTACCATAGTTGAAGTGAGGACAAATTTCTATAAGATGCTGGAGTACATCGAGATGGTACATGGAGTAAATAGAACCATTTGGACAACAAGTTTCTGGTAGAATGCCATGGTTAACGATTATTTGTGGACAAATTTAATTTTAAGAAATAAATCTGTCAATTGATAAAGATCATGCGATTTGACATCATTGAATTAATTCCTTGGGGTTAACGTAAAACCAATAATTTATGAGGATAAAACAGCAAAGGCTGACACTTTGGAGCAAAACATGATTCAATTGCGCGAAAGAGAGCACTCTCCTAAAAAAAAAAAGTGAAATCTAAGATGTGGTCCTATTAGATTTTGACAGAAAAGACGTGCAATAGCTCAGAGTCAAAGACAATCGACACTTAAAGTCGTCAAAACTCCATTGCGTGTTGCGCCAAAGCCAAATGAGATACCTCCTTTCCCATCGAGTGTATCCGTTAAACACAAAGCAAAGCTAAGGATACGCATGTTATATCTCTATTTTTTACTGGAATTTTACTCAAAAAACATGTTTTTAAAAACTATGTGCAAATCTCCAATTTATTCGTTTAAGCACTTTAAAATTTAATTGAAATTACTCTTACTTGTAGATATACCCATTTCGATTACCATTCCCCCCATTCCCTCCATTTCCTCCATTTCCACCATTTCCACCATTTCCACCATTTCCATCACCTGGATGTCCTCCACCGGCGGCTATTTTTTCCAGAGCTTCCTGAATTTCTGGTGGAATTGGTGGCGACGTTGGAAGATGATCACCTTGAGGTTGAAAACCATTCTCATCGGCTACATAAGTCAGTGAAATCGATTGACCTTCAGGACTTGTGTAAGAGAACGAACCTTGAGCAGATAATGCTTCTGCACCTTCTATTCCAGCATTCTTCACGAAGCCAGACTCTTCAACTTGAATACCATTGCCGGTCTCATACTCATACTAAAAACAAAACAAAAATCACAATACATGGAGACTATCCAACTTCACTTGAAGGCATACCTGGTAGGATCCATCAACACTAAGTTTCGACTCCATTTTGATAATTGGAATCGGAGGTCCCGATGGTGCTCCACTGCCACCACCGCCATTGCCAGCACCATTAAAACCACCTCCATCTCCATCAGGTGGCAAATACGAGTATCCCCCGCCACCTCCATTGCCACCATTGCCCCTGCCTGCTCCACCACCTCCGCCGCCACCACCGCCGCCACCTCCTCCTCCACCACCGTTGCTACCGCCCCTTCCATTCTTTCCCCCTCCTCCGTTACGTCCTCCTCCGACATTACCACCTCTTGAATAACCCGCTGCGGATACTGCTCCCAAATAACACAGAAACATCCAAATCTGGAAAAGAATTCCGTTAATCCACTGAGACAATCCTTTAGATACAATAAGAGTACTCGTATCACTATACTAACCAATCTCATTGCTGTTCGTATGATAAGTGGCACTAAGAAGAAGAACGCACAATGAACTGCATTCGATCTTGTTTGGGTTTACTCTTTTATTGAATTCACGAAGCCGGATGAATAACAAAATTTGCAACAAAAGATACAAATGCGTACGTTATGTTAGATAATTGGAAAATTGGTTTCTCTCATTTAGATGTGGTAAGCTGCATCTATGCGCTCTATGGATGCAGACCGAGACAGAATCAGTCAGTTACTCGTATTATGCAATTTTCTTTGGCTACGTAAGGCAGCCCGAGATTAGTGGGGTTATGAAATGGTATCAAGGAGGGATATTTCATCAAAAAATTCTTGACATCTACCATGATCTTTAAATTGAATCGTAGAAACCATTGTTACTCGAAGCAGTCTACATTTGAAGGTTTTTCGTTGACTTTCCGGTTTAAGGACACCAAGAACGCATTTATTGAAGGTTTCAAACAACAACTGATAGGAGAGAAAGAACGATCTAGTAAAGATTCAAATCCAACACTTTGAAATGCCTGCGAACAAGTGAAGCTTTTTTCCATCAGTAAGTGAATCCTTCAAGCCCCTTCTCAAGGTGATGTTTGTTTCCTGCCAATCCCAGGGAAACCGCATACGGACTGGGGACATGTAATTTAAGCAACACTGGAATCTCTGTCAACAAGCCATTTTCTATGAACAGAAAAAAAAGGAAGCAGTACCGACTTTTCAAAAAGAAAAAGAAAGACCACGAGAAGCGCGTGATCGATGAATTGCTAAAAGTCACTGCAGGAATGAAAGTTTTATGGAAAAATGAATGAGTTTAAGGTTAGAAACGTCAACCACCGAATAAATATTTACCCTACAACAAATCTGGGAAAGACACTCAGATTGGCACTCACTGTATATTTGTCGACTTCAAACACGCATATGACAGCCTGCATTGACACAAGTTTTACAACGCCAGGTCTAGTTTGACACGTCAGGTTGTGTAAGATGTTTTCAAATCGCACAACTATTTACTTTGTGAGCATGACATTAATGTGATTGAGCGAACACAGTTAGCCGTCACTAAAGCTCCCATAGGAACTTCGTTTATACTGACCTCGCAATTACAATCAGCAACGACATCACTAAATGAGAAACAAAATTATTGTTGTCAATAGCTGCTTCTTTGGGCTTAAGAGGCAATTGAGTAACAAACATCAATTTTCATAATTTTTTTTGGTTGCGCCAAGGATGTGTTATCTTCATAGGTAAACTCACAGCCTTCACATTTCAACTACTCCCCGCGCGGTACAAATCAAGGTATTCGTAATGTGTCACCTGCTTCTGAAGTTTCTCCAGCTTCTGAGGCTTCTATTCTCCGTAACTCATTTAATAGAGTAGTTATGAAAATATATCTTTCCAGCCAATAATCCTCCGACTACAACACGTGATCAAGGATTGGCGAAGTTCTGGGCAGAGTAGTCCCTTATGCCATTAAGCATTCGGGGAAAGATTGTGAGCTGCCGTGCCCAAAACGATGGAGATAATTTAGATTACCACAGTGGCCAGACAGGAACTGCGTATGGTTATATATAGACTTGGGCGACATACAACAAAACTTATGTGGCATCTCTGGAGAGTAGGGTCCGTTTCGCATATCCAGGTCCACCAATGTTATGCTGTATGTGCGAGAGAGCTCGCTGCATTTGCGTATTTTGAACCCTAATCTGTTGTTCAGCACTACCCACTCTAAAACATTTAACTCTTCCTTTGGAGCTTATTATTTTGTTACCAACCTGGATTTTGGGGAACTCTTCAGTTTTTCGGCTGGTTATGAGGGCAGCTTCTGTTTTATGGTCGGCTACTAGCCAATCCCATATCCAGGCGATTGTTTCATTTGTAGTGGATTCAACTATACAAAACTGTTTACCTACTTTCACCAAGCCAATGTCACTGGCAAATCAAATTACCGTGAGGGGGACCTCACCCCTCCATCCCGAGCAACGCCGTCGTATATGATGTTCCACAATAAAAACAATAAGACCGATTCTCGTGGAACTCCGGCAGTGACGTTTTAGTATTTTTCACATCCATCTGTATTATATCTCAACTTCTTGTTGTTGACTGCTCGTCACTTTACACAGACAGTAATATGGTGTATCCAGGAAGATCCCGGCAAGTGAAATCTTGTAAGCCATGTTCAGAAGCCATCGTAGAGAAATAGATCTTGTACTTGAAGAATAAGCAACAATGGAGTGCCATTCATTAGACATTTTTTCGTTCGACCACATTTTGCAGATGACTCCGTGTATATTCATTACAAAGTCTGCTTTAACCGAACCAAAGTGTATAGCTTGACCAGCTTCTTTGACGAAATTACATGTTTTCATTATTTTAAGTAAATGGTCTGTTCCACCCGATTACTTCATATGTCTGTCCTTGGTACTCGTATATTTCTTTTATTATTCTAGATACTTTTCGAATATCAAATATATCAATATCTACCAAAACATTTTCCTATATTCTCGAACTATGCTTGGAGCTCTGGCAAAGCAATGCTTACCGGACATTTCCGTTGAAAAAGTGATTTAATTTTGATTGCAGGAAGGAACCTAGCACCTTTGAAGGCACATCTCTGATGACTTTTGAACAACTTTAGTACTTAGTTATGTAGACAAATGCTCTCGCAATGTTCTGCATTAGTGGCTGTTCGACGTCAGACATACTCCTTCTTATTGAATTTGTTTTGCCCTTGCCCCTTGGAACCAATGTTCATCCCTCATGACCTTCATATACCCCTCATACCGGGCAACTGTCTGGGGTCGATTGCAATGTCTTTTTCTGTTTAAAACATTATTGATTGAAAAACTTCTATATTCTCTGTGAGGAAATGCTTGAAAATTATCCTAACATTACCAAATCTAGCCTTGATATGAATAATTATAAGACACTTGTTCCCATGTTAGAAACTCAACATTCCTTGCCTGAGTTTAGTTCCAATGACAAATCGCTTCTAAATAAGCACTACTTTGTTGTCAGTATCAGTAGGGGCCCTGCCCCATTATCAAGGCTACGTCCGTCAATGAAGTTGTCTATAAATGAATAGAGGCACGACAATACTGGTCTCATCATTGCTATGATTTGTAAGTTACAGAACGCCGTCCACATATTCTGTGGCAAGAGTGGCGGATCTCCAGTGGTTCGTATCAGGACCTGGAAGTCAGGATCCCATTAGCAACTTATAGGAGGTACGATCATGGTTCTTGCGGCTTAAAACTAAAGTCGGAGGAAGAATTTTTCAGTTGACTTCGACCCGGTGCAATTAAGACAAGAGGTTTAAGATCGGCCTCGACTCTCGATCATTTGCGAGTTGCATCCAGTTTCGCGCGTTTAGTTGGCTGAGGTCCCATTCCACTTGCTTGCGCCACCTACGACTCGGTCCTCCTCGACTGCACTGGGCCCCGGGGGCGGGTTCAGACCGGAACACTGGTATTCATCCGCTCTTCATGACCATCTCAGTCGTTGGATCCTCACTCTTCTGGCTAGGTCGATGTCGCTGTACAGTCAGTACAGTTCGTCTTTGTATCTCCTCCTCCATTCACCGTCAATGCAGACGGCATCGAAGATCACTCGAAGAATTTTTCTCTCAAAGCAACCAAGAGCACACCCTCATACATTTTTGATAATGCCTAGGCCTCTGCGCCAGGCATGGACATTAACGACTTTTGTTGCTCGGGAGATGGCTTTGGTAGTCAATTGCCTTCTTAGCCCAAAGATGCAGCGATTGGCAAGAGTTATTATTCGTTTGATCTCAGCGATTATGTCGATGTTTGAATTTATAGCGGAGCCTAGGTAGACAAAGTTCTTACCTACCTCAAAGTTATAACTGTCGAAGGTGACGATATGTCCGAGACGTCGGTGTTCAGTGTCCTTTTTGCTTGACATCATATACTTGGTCTTCCTCTAATAGACCGCTAAACCCATTTTTTCCGCTTCAGTTTTAATACTCGCAACAGCGCCACTGACAATGGATCTGAGGTTCCATTCATACTTTCGTCCGATCATTATTAAGAAATGAGTTGGTGTATGCTTCTTACCAAGTCATTTCCTGCCGCTTTGAAGAGTTCAACGGTCAGGGACGGCCTGCAGCTTTGTTAGACTTCGGCTTAGATATTTTTATCATCACGGTATTTGGTTCGTCATCGCCGTTACACAGTCTACAGAAATTATCTTTCCAAATCCTCAGCATCTACTGTGATTCTATCACGATGTTCCCTTGTTTATCTCTACAGGCTTCGGTTCGGGGCTTGTATCCGTGGAAAGTTTTGTTTTTACCTTTCGTGCTCGTGGGTAGCTATAGCCTTTTTTTGCAGCGCCGCTTTGTATGAATCTTGCTTAGCTGCATGTGCTTGCCGGCATTCGTCACCGAACCAGGGGTTTCGTTGTGGTGGTCGGGTGAAACCCAGGACATCAGTACCGGTATCTCTGATGGCTTTTGGCAGTGTTGCCACTGGTCCGAGTCGATGTTGTCTCCTTGGAAGTCGGACATCCATAACACTGGAGAAGTGTCTTGAGTCGATAGCTACGTAGTCAATCTGATATATACGTCTTATAATTTTTTAAGAGTTAAAATTTCCACAAATTTTATTTATTTCAGACAAAAAAGTGTACTCGTATTTTTCGGACAATTCTGACAATCGAGCTACATATTTACATCCCTAAAACAGCCATGGCCCAATCCCACAAATAAAATTTATATAAACCACTTTACCACCAATCCTAATGCACACAACCGAAAACACTCAAACCCTTGAAGATGAATATTCCTATCAACGACGAAATATCAGCAGCAACACCTGCGCACGTGGTTACTAAAACGCTGGAACCACCCCTTTACTATTAACATCACAATGTCACTAACATTGCCATTGCCATCAGCATCGCCATCATTATTGTTAACTTCTTGCCTGCAGAATGGTCGGTGTTGGTGTACGTACCAAAATCTGGTTACGGATGTCAAAACGGCATTACAAGGGTCCTGTCTGCAGTGTTCAAGCTTCAGGGTTGCTCTGTCAGATTACGAATAACCTCTTCCTTGTCGAATACCATATGACGGATTCCCATCGCTTCACACTACTATGTCCTGCTATTTTAAAATTTTTTTTTGTTAACAACAACTCGAGGGTAGTTCTAATAGTAGTCAATGCTTGTACTCTACTAAGAGCTTTGTGAATTTCGACACATGACGATGATGGTGGTGGTAAATTCGCTCAGCACCCGTTGCGGACCTACATCTATGTGTTTAGTGCAAAGCCATCAAGTGGACCGTTTTCGCCTTCTCAAAAATATTAAAACGCACAAAGTTAATGTGCGCGTCATAAAAAAATATATATTTCTGACATTCATGCAGAAACTGAGGAACATGAGCTCCGCTGATGCATTGAGCAAACAACAAACCAAGGTCTGCCATCTAAATGGGATGATAAATTAGCGTGTCGGAAGATTAGGATCAAGTTCGACATCTAATGGGAATTATGACAAGTGCGTGGATTTGCTTTTGCATTAGGAACCACATGGGCAGTAGGGTAGTGTTGAGCGTAGACTTCTTGGGCAATGATAATGCAAGTTGGTAGGCGTTTCGTTGTTGATGTATATTCAATTAAAATTGCCAAGTGATGAAGATTTCAATCGAACAACTTAATGTTCCTCTCTTGATTAAGGGCTATTGTGTGGTCACAGTAGATGGGTTACATTAGATTCGTTGTTAAGAATCAGATTTATTTCAGATTTTGAAAAGGTGCACATTGAAAATATCAAGTGCATGATGAATAAATTTGGTGATTATGTCAGAGAATCCATTTAATGGACTTGGGACCTAGTGAGATGTTTACTTTCGATAACTGCGATATTGAGCTTGGTTAATTTAAATCAAGAACCTGACATCTGCAATGAGGTTGCATTTATGTTGAGAGGTAATATCTTAGAAAGCATGTGGTCCCCTAAAATATTCACTCACAGCAAACACAACAATCACTACCACCGAACCAACAAGGATATTGAATTCTTTCTTCGAATTATGTGTGGAAGCATGCTTGCATCCCCACATTAATTTAAAAGTGCTGAGCTAAGCATTATTCATAGACACTACAGACGACCAAAGACAGAAAGTATATAATTTAAGTATTTCAATGGCTTTTCGTTCAAATTTGTATGACTAGCTATGGCACAAAACTCCCCACAATAATTCAACAACCTTAGTAGGAAAAGTTAGGAACTACCCAAATCATTACTTCCTAGCGATTTTTTAGAGGCTAGGTTAGTTGGCTAGCACCAGGATACGGAAATCGGAATTTTTTTCAAAGCGCTATTAGCAAAACTGAAACGTTTAAAACAAAATAAAAAAATCGAGTTCAGCTTAAAAGTCTTAAATGATACTTATTCCGAAATACTCCTCCCAAGAGTCATTCGCAGCGATAAAGCGTTGCCACAGATTGTAACAAAATTATATGTTCAACTGGATCCTGTTGGGCAAAGTGGAGCAACACAACCCAGTCATGGAAATCGGTTGGTGATTGCAAGATTCTCGGAGGCAGAAGACGCTGCATTTAAAGCCCACCAAACCTGTGAAGACAAATCGTGCATGAAGTTTTTCAATGTACTAACGAAGATTGAATAAATTGAGTTAAAGAACGGAGTAAACATAAGCATGGATCTTTAGAATGAGCCTTGCGTATGAAGTTTTACTCAGCTGAATCGACGGTTTCAGTTAAATTACATTACACAAACAATATAAAAGTTGTCTAAACAAATACTTACAACTGGAAAATACAGAAAAAGTCAATGTCATCAAGGGAAAAGTACTGAAGACTGCATCATTAATTCGTGCCACACCATGCCGTGATCAGAGAGTCCAGTACAGCGACAGATCTTAGTATCGTCTTAAAACTACAGACAGCACCTGTTGCGGTAAAGTTTACCACAACAAGCTGGACTCTTTTTCCTTGAAAACCTTCATTTCCACCCCTTCGAACCTTTTTCCTCTTTACAGTTGTTCTTCCAAAATCCTGACAGAGTGATGGGCAGCCATGGGCGCATCAGCCATCGGTGAACTTTCTCAGTATCTTGGAAGGACAACATCAATAGGAACGACGGACGGTCAAATGCCCTAAGAAGCAGAGCAGGCGGGCGGTCCGCTACAAGAGCGCAAGGAAAGCGATATAGGTCCTATCTGTTTGCAAGGGTCCAACACAAAATAGCCGACGCTTGTCCCAAATGTTGTTTTGTCTCATCTAATGGGTAGTCTCCAGCCTAAGTACAGTTAAGGCATCCGCTCCATCCCTCCAGCTCCCAACCGTTTCACCATTTGACCCGGTCCTTTTCCAATACGTCCGTTGTCTCTTTGGAGAAGCACATTAGTGGGAAGAATTGGTGGGTTATTGAACACTGTCTTTCTGCTTCTATGCTTGTCGAAGGGGACAACTAAAAGGTCGGCGAGAAGGCAGAGACAGGAGTCTCTATTATGGTGACGGGCGGTCACTTGTACCCAAGCGCTATACGCCAGAGCCAGGCGAACTGCCTGCAACACTCTGCAATAGAACACAAACATGATGACATAGGGGAAAACAAAACACGAGACGGAAACACTAAAAAAAAGAAAACAACAACCAAAACACAAAAAAAATACAAATTGTAAAACAATCAAGAGAAAAGAAATGTAAAAAATGGGACGCTATCTCATATTCCCCCTTTCCCTCCCCAAATCTGCACGGAAGTCCACCGGGTTCATTTATATAGTTAATGCGGTAGAGAAATGATTCCTTCTTCCTTCGTCACCAACTCGTATAGTTTCAAAAAGTTTTGATTTGAGACCCTAGATCCTGACTTGGTTTCCCTTTTCTTGGTCTCATGTAAAAACAAATCTAGTTTCTTTGGCACTTTGACTTGTCTAAGGGATACATTTTGGGGAAAAAAATGGGTGGTTTGAACCCAAGATAATTAAGGGGAAATGTTCACTCAGGTCAAAAGAAATTCCCAGAACTCGGAAATTTCCCCGATGGTCTGGATAGTGAAAGTGGCATACTTGGGAGTATGGAAAAGTGGTCTAGCGGAGCTCCAAGACAGGGGTACACGCTTCAGCTAAATAGCGAAGCGGTGTACATATACACCAATCATTGGGCCCGCTAGAACCGATTGGATGATACGGATGAATGTGTGTGTTAATGGTCAATGGGCTGAGTGAACATATGTGAAATCAGGGCGACCGTAGAGCCCGAAAGAGGTTTTTTTAAAAAAAAAAAAAAAAGAACAAGTCAGAGAGAAAAAAAGCTAATAGAAAATTATATAGTGGAAAAAAAAAGGAACAAACAGCGTGTCAAAAAAAAGGAGAGGTTATAGGAAAATTCCATAGAGGCCCAAGGAAGGGAAAACAGGACGGGACGGGGAAGAGAAAAAAAGGAATAACCTGGACGAGGAAGAAAGACGGAGAGTAAACCGAAAAAGAAAAACGGGATCCGCGACCCGCTAAACATAGAACTTTTCGAACGTTCGGGAAGACGGAAGATAGCGGCCCAGTCTTAAGCGGTTTTGTCCGGTAGTGAAACTACTGTTAATTTCCCTCTAACTTCGCATACCGCAAACCCTAGTGTACATTCTAAGATCTGAGCAATAAATAGATTTTCAGTTTATAACGTAACTTCTAGCCTTTTGTTTAACGTTTCTGGTGAACCGTTTCCGTTTCAGTCTCCTGCAAAGGTTTCACAATTCTTTTTAAAAAGATTGCGTGGCGCCTATATTTGATACTTCCTTATAATATTTTTTTTTAACCATAAACCCACCCCCAGCTGAGCAGCCGAAAGTGGCACCACTTAACCTGCTGTCTGTTGCAAATTTCCCCTTTGGTTTCCCTTGTTGGCGTTGCGATACACCATTACCGATATACGAGTAACCACCACCCGTGTGGTTCGCGATCGTTTTTTTTTTTGGTTTTTTGAGTTTTTCTTCCTTCCGGCAGACCGGCTACCAATTTTTAGATTTTAGAATTGTTTCATTCGGGAAAGAAAATAAAGAATTTTGCAACACACCTTGTTGAATAAACCTTGGATTTGATTAGATTTATATTTTATTCCATTTCAAATTAACAAATTCATTACTATACAAACAATTATTCTTAGAACCAAACGGTTTAATTCTTAGAAGTAAACGGTACATTCACATAATAAATAGTCGTAAGTGTATTATTTATTGAATATACTCGTATTAATTAATTTCATTTAAGAGAAAGTAGACATTTTTGTTACATGCAATGAAAGGTAAGCAGTATGAAAAGAAAGGCACAAATTTGGGTCCGAAAAGATGAATACGTACCAATTGTAATGAAACACATATAAAGATTAAGAAATTACCTGCATTAGTTCTTCTACGCTTGAACTGGAAAGTAGCCAGGTTCTTAAATTGTTAAGGAATCTAAATTTGCCCACATTTGACAATGTGGACTTTCCAACTCAGTTTGCTGAGATACCATGAGTTATCATTGTTACAGTTAGAATCGTGAAAGCAAACTCCTTCGATGATCAGTTGATTACAAACGGAAAATGACATTACTTTGGATTTGCTGGTTAAAACCATTTGGTAAAGCGCTAACCAGTATGGAGAGGTCAGTAATTGATTCTGTTTTTATGGTGCCCGCTCAAGAATTGGCGTAGGAGAAAACCATATCATCAGCAAATGCTCGAATATTTCCCTTTAGTGTTACATTAAATAATAAAGAGCAAGGGTCCAAGGACCGATTCTTGGGGGACGCTAAGTCCGGGGCTATCTAAGGACTCGCTTAGCGTAGCGTGTACACGCACAAGCTGTTTACGGTTTTCAACGTACGAAACGAACCATTTATTAATGTTGCTTCTGAATCCAGTTCTATGATGAATTTTTATTAAGAGCTGATGATTGACTTGATCAAATGCCTTTGTTAAATCAAGAAAAAGAGCAGCAGTGTTTTTACTCTTGTCGAGTCCATCGTGAATATCTTCTAAAAATGACGAAATTGCATCTTCAGTAGACTTGCCTTTGACAAATCCAAATTGATTTTTGTTCAAGATTTTAAATTTATTGAGGAACTTGATTCTATTTTCGGCAATATTTCTAAAGAACAAGTTTAGATTGTTGGCCATTTCTGAATCATTTGTAGTGGTCGTACAATTAGAAAATCTTAGACATTTTAAGGCTTCGTCAACATTATTTTTACCAAGCAGATCATTAAAAATGCTCCATTGCTGTTTTGGATTACGCATCATTTGATAAACCTTTTTATTGAAGACATATGCATTTTATTTTTATTTTTAATATTAAACTTGTTTTTTTTTTAATTTTTTCGCAAAGTTGGTCAATCTGCTAAATTGCTAAATTTTTTTGGTCGTTTCAGATTTGAACACCGACTCAAAGCTATATGCTAAAAGACTCTGAAGAACAACTAATGTTATAGACACTATGCCATGTTTCCTGTGATAGATATTCCTTCAAATTAAGAAAATCAGCATGTGAAAACTCACCCACTTTTTTCCAATTTAGTTCGTTATCATTGTTTAATAATTTTCCCAAGATATTGACGAGCGATACAGCTGTGGCATAGTGATCGGTTATATCCCATTCAAGTACAAACGGACGAACATTTGGAATATTGTTTTTCGTGCGGAGAAAAATATGGTCAACAAAACCCAAGGAACACAAAAGGAGTATGTGCATAATTATCACAACTCGAAGGAAAGTTCAATATGTCAATATTAATATCACCAAAAAAGCAAATATTGTTACTGTTCATCCCACTAAGAAGGTCTTTAATTTCTTTTAGAAAAAATATCCCTGTGGACAAACTGCAGCCGGTACATGCATATAGTATCCAAAGAAATATCAAACCTATGATAACAGGACCTGAAACACAAATAGACATTAGGAAATTGTAGTTAGACGAAAAAGACACAAATATACTTTTACAGCAAATATTGGAAAATGTATCGCAGATCTGTGTTAGTTCCGAGGATTCATATTATAAGCAGATATTTTGTAGCAATTGTAAAACTAAACCAGTTGTGGTATATCGTCTACAAACTAAAACGTCCGGTACAACTGGCGCACCCTACGCGCAAGTAGTCTTTCGGTGCACATATGCTAATGATCTGTTTGCTAAAGACAATTTATTGTAGCCAGGACAATTCAATCTCCACAAATTGATAGAGCGCAAGCAAAATCCTTAACCAGATTAGGTTAGATCGGCGGAAAGTTGGTTTTCTGTTTCCTTGAACTCGTCAGAGTATGTTAAAGCTCTAGGTATCATAGAAGACAGTTTCACTTTCCAAAATATTCAATCCAGCCCTGAAGAACCAGAGAAAAGGTCAATTCTTTCCATCATTGCAAGGCTTCATAATCCTTTCAAAGGGATTTTAGTGCTACATTATAAAAGAAGATCAATAACCTGATTTTAGAAAATAGCAAATTGAGATAACGCGAAATCGTTCTCAAAAAGTGAATTTACACTTTCATAAACGGCTTTACACAGAGTAGACACAGAAATTTTCTCTTGGTACTCATACCTCTGCATATATTATACAAAACAAAACTTCAGTATACCTATATGCTGAAGCGTCTTTCAAAACTATTCATCAGGCCACAGTTTAGCTTAACCTGAATCCAATATCCAAATCGGATATTGCAATTTACATAAGCAATTAAAACATCGTAAGTTCAAGAATTGTAAGGGACTGGTACACACCTCTGAACAAGATTGCTTCGCATCAAAAGATTTCCCACTGTTGGGTACTGGGATATTCGCATGTCTCAGAGAACTACGTAGTTACTGAACTGACTGCACTTGGACACCTAAAAACATAATCATGGCAAACTTCCTCCAAAATGCAATTCCTGTGTAGTTACAACTTCCCAGATCTTAGATATCTCTGCTCTTTAAAGATCACCTTGACAATCTTAGGATTAATTTTCTGTAATTTCTGGGATAGCTAGAATGTCCCAGCTCTTCAAATGGTATCAAAATCCATTTACAACTAAACTGTGAGCTAATTCGACTATATATACACTTTCTTCGCTGCCGTGGCTATTAAGGCGCAGAGTTTTTGTTCTCCTCAGTTAATACCACTTTTCGTCATCATGGACCGTGTCCTGAGCAAACCACGTTGGTTTGGTATTGATAGGCCACATGTTGTTTTGATTGCTAGCAAAAGGCGGATGTTAATGATCCACTTAAGGGTGGCTGTGGGAAAAAGGAGACATTAGACGAAGTCTTGTTCCTTAAAATCTTCTCTGGTCACAACTTTCAGATTAAAGACAAGTCGATGGAACAGGGCTACAAAAGAATTCTTAAAAAGTTAGCTGGTTGGTGCGAAAGATTACCTCAAAAATAGACTGGTGTTTGCTAAATGCTGTTATTTCTTGGATTCGCCCAGGGCCTCTCACGGGTTAAGAGAAGCATGCATCACTTAACTTCCTCCTCGTTTTGGCAATTCGGGAAAGCCTGATAAAAAATTGAGTCAGTTGTTGTTTCTGAATGATAAGGCTCCCCAAAGACCTTGCATTACAAAGGCCTCTCTGGTTACAAAAGGAAAAATTTGTATGGCTTGATGGAGATTTCAAGCTACTGTCATGTACAACACGTGTGTGTCTTATTTTGAATGAACTTAATTATGTATGCTCCTCTTTAACTACCATAAACACTATTTTCACACTTCCTCACCTAAATCAAAATTATTTTTGTCAATTAATTTTTGTTGCGTACCAAATTGACCAACACACGACCGAACATTGAAATGGTGGCCAACCTGTATGTACCTGATTCAAATGTTTTTAAATTTAAATTACAATTACCACAAGCATCAGCTCTTGCATCCCCTGGTTGTATCAGCTAAAGCCACTTCGATTTGCTTTCTGCAACCCCTAAGCCGATCCGACAAAACCATCTAACATCGCTGAGATCCAAAACACATGTTTTTTGTTCACCCTTATTTTTTCGAGTTACATTCGCAATATCTACCACATCATCCTGTTGATCGAAGCAAGGACTTATTTTCTATGTAAACACCCGAACAATCATTAGAATCCTCCTAATCTTCCCCCTTCCATTTGGATTGATTCACTTAAATTCTTAAACGAGGGTTGGTTTGGTATCGTTGGTACGTGGCGCTCCCGTCGCCATGCTATGTCGATCGTTTAATTGTAATTAAAACCCGATTTCGAAAGTTACCCAACCCCCGCCACATGGGTAAGCTAAAAGGCTGAACCTTGTATCGGTACACTTGCTGCGGAATTAACCGACTGACACCGGCTGTGGATTTTCGCATTTTCATGATGTCGTCGTGTCTGGGGTACGAGGCACTATTTTATTGCGGATGCTGGGTTAGGTCGTGAGACTTTACACACTTGTCACTACAAGAATTCCTTGTCAATGTTTGGTGGCAGGGTTGCACTATGTCCAATTGCCGCAACTTTTCTGTTTTCCTTCTATTTGTACTTTTTTTTTTGCAAGGGTAGTTGTGGTATAAAAGGAATTTCCTAGCCCAATTGGAAATCATAATCAAGTTAGACGGCGATTGGAACGGTACAGGATTACGCGATGTTACCCGTGCTGCCATCTAATAATACTCTAATTGGATCTTCTGTTGAACGAATTGAAAAGAAAACCCCCAGCATGATATTTCGGATAGAACACTTACTACCAACTACTAATGGTCAGGATAATAGACCAGCACCGCCACCTGTAATGCCATCCATGTCCCGAAGAAAGCAATTGGGAGTCATAGCCGCAGAACTGATACCAAAGAACACATCAACGTCGCATATGTCCACTTTGATGCTGATGTCTTTCAATGGAATCATTCCAAATGGAACAGATTTCTGTAAAATCGTCGAAGGACGTCTGGTCAATGTGATTGAGCATGATGACTCCTGGCTAAGACGCATCAAACTCTCGGAAGATGTTCACAGTTACAACGTACTCTTCGAAGTAGATAGAGAGAGTGGAGGTGCAAGCTGCATCCGTCTAAGGTCCATCAAAGATATTCAAAAGGGCGAGGAACTCGTTGCTTGGTTTTCAGAGGAATTAGCGATTCTCATGTCGATACCATTTTTAGCGCCAAGTAACATTGAAGGTAAGTAAAATACTTAATTGGCAACTCTGACAAATTAGAATTTGTAGCAGTCGTGGCCGAGTGGTTAAGGCGTCTGACTCGAAATCAGATTCCCTCTGGGAGCGTAGGTTCGAATCCTACCGGCTGCGTAATTTTTTTTTTTTTAAATTTATCTATTTATTATTGTATTTTCTAACTTTGATGTAATTTTATTTTAAGGAAACAAACGATACACATGTCACATCTGTCGACTGACATTCGAAACACCAAATCCATTAAAAATTCATCTCGCCTTGGCATGTGGCCGTCATTCGTTGGACATTTTGTGGATTCGCTTACATTACGCCTTAAGAGCGACAATGTTCTCTCATATATCAACAGCAGCTTCATGTACACCTACCACAACACTATCAACCACCACAACTTCTAGATTGTCCGCATTTAAACCAATAAGTCCTTCAAGATCATCGGTTTCGGTTTCGACAATTCCAATGGATTTCCGAAGTCCACCAAGAATGTTCTTACCACCAGGTAGTAGCCCACCTCAACAGCCACCAACACTGTCGCCGCATTCACAAGTGCCTCTAAATCCAATGGATGCTGCTGCTCAGATTGAAGCGATTGTCAGTAATATGGGAACTTCTAAACAAGGTCATTTGTGCATTTACTGTGGCAAGGTGTATTCCCGGAAGTATGGTTTGAAAATCCACATTCGTACCCATACGGGCTTTAAGCCGCTCAAGTGTAAATTCTGCTTGCGACCGTTCGGTGATCCTAGCAATCTTAATAAACACGTAAGATTGCATCTACAGCCTGGAACATCGGCGTATAAGTGTCATTTGTGTCACAAGACTCTGGCGAGAAGAAGAGATCTTCAGAGGCACATGGAAAGCAGGCACTCTAATGGAGACATGAAAGCAGAAACTAGTTAAAAATGAATGGTAAAACTGTAAGAAAGTTACAAAAGACTGTGATAATACATTAAGCCTTTAACAATAAAGAAATATTGAATTGAAATGAATGAGATTTGTTTAGGTTTTTTTAGACGAAACCGCTGGGAGTTTCCGTGCCTCTATGTCGCACTGTTTAAGACTCTTTTTAACATCAAATGGTTCGGTGAACTTTTTTCTGACGTTGATAGAATGATTCTTAATGTTGATAGACATTAAAATACATAAAGAGGTGGTGAATATCGTTTTATTATTCTTTTATCTTCTTTAAGATTTACCGCTGACTGATTATTTGGCCGATCCAAGTGTAAAACTTATGAACTTATGAACTTATCAGCTTATACGGGATCGGTTTAAGACGTTAACATAATACGGCAACAAGGATTTTATATGTAAAGATAGATAGGCCTTTGTAATTAGGCCAGTTCTTATAGTTGCCTTTTTACGACTGGATTGGCATTGGTGGGAATCCATTTAACAATCATGCATTCCAGTGGCCAAGTTTGACATACGAATAGCGTTGCATTTAAAGTTGTATATTGCTATCCTCTCTTTACTTTGCTCAAATGGACGGAAGTTTTTATATTCTTCAAGGTAAATGGTATATTTTGTCTAACTGTGGTATTTTTGTCGTTTTCGCCATTAGACAGTCTACAAAAATGGGTCTTTTAAATGTTTAGCATCGACTGCATCTCTACAACGATGTTCCCACGCTTGTCCTTGCAGTATTCGCCTTGTTCTACAACCACATCAGTGGCTGATTTCTGGGCTGTTTGATTTTGTCAGACCGAGCTGTTTAGCATCAGTTACTTGAAAACTTGCTACTTTATGTGGTCCTTCAAATCCCGTCATGTCGTACGCCCGTTTTTGTTAATAGAGTGTATTTATTATCTCTACCACTCTCTCCCTCCGTTTCATTAAACTAATTTTTATCACATCTGTTTCAATATTGCAGAGGAACCAGTGTAGGCTCACTAAGTTAATACTTTGATATTAACATTATAACGGAGTATGAAGTCATTTGGAAAATTTTGTTATGCGTTAAGAAGTCGAAGTGTAAGATCAAAGGTCTTGATGAAAAATCATCTTTATTTTGTACAATCCGTGGAGCTAGCTTGCATGTAGAAGTTTCTGTGCATTTCATCGCAGCTCATGGATAGCCATGATATCTATTTCATAGCGCTCTTAGGCCATTTAATGACATGTGTCGTTGTCTTGTTTTCATTTTACAAGGTTGTTAACAATGAAACCGTCCTTATGCAAGGTACTTTGTTACATTACAATTTTATCCGTATCCTTATGCCAAGTTCTTTGTTACTTTGCAATATTATAGTCTTTATGTGGCCAAGTCACAAACAACTCTCATAACCCACACCACAACTCAGATAGTCGAGCCTACTGGGGAAAACGCAAATCCGATATTTCGGAACTAGTAACTTGGTTTGGGGATAAGCAAACTGCCGTTGACCCATCGAAGATTCATCCGCTAACATCTCTATTTCAATAGTTTAACTTGTCCTTTAAATCTTTATTGACTTAAATTCCAAATACTGAGGGTCAATCATCTCTGAACGTGTATTACGAGTAAATGTAGCTACTTACTAAATTAGGAAAGCCAAATCCGCATGGATAGAAAAGAATTCCATTAAAAATAATATTGATATGAGGTCATGCTATCTTGATGGCAACCCTTATCTTGTAACACACAACCATTTCATCTTTGCTTCAATCCCGAACCCTAATTTACTTATTTCAACTTACCTGTCGTTTTTGTTTCAATTTCAATGTTTTTGTGCGCCACTCCTTCTATTTGCTCAAAATAAATTAATCAGAATTAAAAAAGGAAATAGAAGACGTGTGTATACAACGAATCAAAAATGCTACCCCTGCCAACTAAACAAAGCATAAATCAAACAGTACCATTTCTCTAAAAATAAACCCCCAGCCAAAATCCAACTAGTCTGGCAATGCTCCACCACCCAATAACCAGTTAACCTAGGAAGTGAAGACATGAAAACACCCAGTGCCAGTGAAGAATTTTCCAAAACTTCGCAGCAAATCACTTAAAAACTTTAATCTACACTTTTCAAATCACTTTTGTACACATCTATACGTAGTTTTGTTTTCAAATAGTATTAATTCAAATCTCCTACGCTTCAAACGATCCGAAAATCGCCAAAAATACGTTTGCGGAAACGTGTTTCTCTCCTACAAAAAGTACAAGTTACAAAAAAAAACCAAATATCTGTGCAAGTTAAAAAAAAAACACACAATTCGTGTCCTAGAACCGTCTCTGTCTTTCACCCGAATTGATTGCTAAATTAGTGCATATTACTCTTCTGCTCGACAGCAATAAAGTTGTCAAAAAATTTCTTGCAGTACAATAAAGTGTGTTGGTTATTTTTTTATTTTCTTATTTTTATCGTTTTCAAATTTTCCCTCTTCTACAACTCAATTGTGGTTCACGAAAATAAGAAAACAAAATAGAAGAAACTACAAAAACAAAAAGGTCGCCCTCCATCATCAAATGTCTGAAGAAAAAATTGTTTGACATTAAAGAATCGACCAAAGCAACAATAAAAAAAAAGGTGAAGTTACACTTGCATCGTGTTTGCATTTTAATTGTGTGGTAAAAGTTTTGCCTCAGGATCATTGTGTCGCCGCCAATTCATAGTAGTTAGTGTGCAATTTTACAAAATAAAGATGAATGAAATTGAAATTTATTTTTCACAATTTTTGTAAATGTCATCAGTGTATAGTGACGTTTTAGAAAAAAAAAAAAAAAAACACCAGACATTGACATATGGGGTTATAGGAATTTGTCGGCAATCGAAAAGAGATAGTTATACTGCCACTGTCAAATGAGTTTTGCTCCCGACTACGACTTGGATTTTTTTTTCTTAAGCAACTCGAAAGATTCATTTTTTTCTTTATGCGAAAATAGTACGAGTAAAATGCAACACTTTAAGTAGAATTGTGATTAATTGTAGAAACAGGTAGTGAATTTGGTCGTGTGATTCTGAACGCAATTGCATGCATTCGCAGTGGGCGTTTATTCGGTCGATTGAGGGATGGAAGTGAATTGGAAAATAATCAAAAGAAACTGGGAGTGAACCTATTTTTCCGTCCTGGTTACCAGCAACCTTTGAGGCAGACTTTGGTTTCTATTTTGCACCACACAATTAGAAAATTTAAATGTTTTTTTTTTAAGTTCAAATCCGAAATGAATTGACAGCTTTAGAATACTAACAAAATTTATTTATTTATTTCAGTGCTGCACTAGATTAAACAGAGTGGAAGACAAGACAAACGAAAATTAAGTTAATAAATTTATATATATATATATTAGAAAAACAAGTGGTGAACAAAAACGAACGAATAAAAAAATGTTTTGGGATAAGGGCTATGCACCGTCACCAAATATCGAGGCACTCTTAAATAAAGAGGTGAGCTTACTTCATACAATTTGCAAATGCTATAATGCCGTCGACCCAATTCACTTGTGGAAATTTCAAAAACGCAAACATCAACCACTTCCTACATTTACTTATGTGCGTATTTTTTTCTTGTGTTCTTTTCGTTTCTCTCTTTTTTAGAATGTCGCTGTGGAAGAGTTTCTGGACGAAGATGATATTCTACAGGAATGCAAATCTCAGAAGAATATTATTAACTAGTGAGTAGCATATTTATAATTATTGTAATAATACCATAACCGAGTAATTGTAAGCGGGGGAATTACATGTATTTTCAATCCATTGACAATTGATTGAGCACTTGAATGGTGCAGGTCTTGTAAGAGCCAAGTCTTGTCCAGTTTATTTGTAGTTTTGCTCGATTTGTATTAACATAGGAAAGCTTTAAATGCAAAGATACTTGAATGAGTTTAAATCAACATGACAGCCTTAAGATTGTTGGGAGTGAAGTGTGTCCATATAGAAGAAGAGTTTAAGCCTGATGATACCGTAAGTGGGAGTTTCTATTTGCGATAAGAACGCGTGTCGAACTTTTGAGATTACGGTTGAATAACTGTCCCTGCTCCACAATTCTTTCAATGTAAAGAGACTTAGAGATGTCAGAAGCACAAGGTGGACATTTTTCAAAAAAGACTTTCGTATGGAGTTTATATAACTTTTTCAAAATACAATATAGCGACAGAAATAGTTCGATCACGACGTCAGAGCTATAATTTTTTCGGCGCACTTTGTCGGTGCAAGTTTGAGTACACTTTCATGCCTTTGGCATGAAACAGGCTGTTCGAGTATCTTTACTTCTAAGCCACCCATATTTTTCAAGAAATAAGCACTTATCATTGTCCAGTAACGTTCGCCATTTACTGTTATGTGGCCTCTCCATATTTAAAAAAAAAAAAAAAAAACCCGATGCTACCATTGTACCACTTTTGTCGGTGTGGTCGAGTCTCATGAGCCTCTTCCTGTTATTTTTATTCTAGAAACAACAATAATGTTTACAAACTTTTTGAACATAAAGTAAGGTTCGCCATTTCACACGATTTTTCTATGAAAATAATTGCATCAATTTGCACAAAAGGTCGAAGCAAACTCGTTTCGCAATTTTAGTTCCTGCACCAGCTGGGTCTAAAACTGACAAAGGGTGCTATAATTACGCAAAATTGCTCACATAATGGGCCAACAAATGTGTTCATCAAATTGAAGTGAAGATATTAATATCCCAGCTTAAGAACAACAAGGTTGCTAGAGCTGGAGGATGCATCAGCTCATTTTTAAGATTTGCCCAACAGAAAGCATGACTGAAGAATGACACTTTGACACCATTTGCCTGATCCACAAGAAAAGATACTCTCCTTACTGCCCCAATTATAATCTTCTTAATATCGTATATGAAATTATATTTGCCGTCTTGTATAAACGCCTAAAGCTTAGTCTAACTTAAGTATCCCTGCCAAATTCTACAGTTTTTGCTGAATGACAACTAAGAACGCTCTCTGTTCCGTTTAGATCGAAAACAATCTGATTAGATTATCAGCAGAACTAACCAACCAAACGAAGAGTTTATCTTGCAAATTGGTATTTCTCCAACCCAAAAAGGCAAATCAAGTACATTTTTTATTATTCCAGCCTTGCTTTATGGTGTAGAAGGATTGAAGGTAAAAAATGTGGGTAAAGATATACTTGAATGTTTCGGACACGAAAGTCTTCGAGTATTGATTGACAGGGCTAGAGGGTGGAATTAAATGACGAACACTACAAGCTACACAGGGGCATTGAACTGGTCTGATAACATCACATAAATTGCCTTAGAGAAGACATGTTAGGCGAAGAGTATTCAATTCTAGCCCGGAAGAACAACGCAGTAGAAAAAGACCTCATCTTAGAGAGCCCGGGTAAGTGAAGTGGGCAATTTGAGGGAATTAGCCACAGACCGCATTAACTAGAGAGGCCTAATGGTTGCGAACCAAGTCCATCTAGGACAGCAGCACCAATCTAAGTTGATGGTCAAATTGTTGTGATCGACAGCGACAGATTTACTTTAAAAGACGCAGTAGCACCGAGACTCATAATATACCTATACAATACAAGATCCAACTCGTGCAGTATTTTGAGACGAATGACCATCTTTTGCGTCGAAATTTCAGTGAAAGGCCTCAAACTCAAATAGCATTGGATTCACTGTTTTATCGTAAAATTCTGTTCAGCGATGAGGCTTATTTTTGGCTCAGTGAGTAAAAGCAAAATTGCCAACGTCTGTCTTCCGAGAAGAGAATGTCTTAATACATAGTTTGGTCCGGTCTGTGAGCTGGTGGAGTCCAGATTTTTTTTTTCAAAAATGCAGCTAATCGACGTGTTACGGTCAAGAGTATTCGTTATAGAGCCATGATTAATGGCTTTTCCGTTCCACGATTGAATAGCATGAATGTGTAAGATGTGTGGTTCCAGCAGGAGCATTGTGGAACATTCCAAAACCAGCTAATTTGCTGGTTTTTTGTTTTTAAGCGGCAATACTCTCCGGAACGGAATTGTGTCTTAACCAACAGTTCTCTTAGGTCATTTTTCGCTAATGCGAAGTCAATCTGAGCCGAAGTAGTGACATTTTTTTCACCAATATAAACGGGACCAATAATTTAAGAACTTTCTTCTTGATACATCAATTTTAGTTAATGTACATACTTCTGTGCCACTCAGTAGGACTCAGACGGTAAGGGTCTTATGCAGTATTTTCTGTAAGAGCGATTGGTTTCTCGATCTCTACTGTTATGTCGGTAATTTGTTCAAGCCACTAAATTTAATAACCCGTGTTTGCATCTTGTGCTCCTTTGAGTGTTTAAGGACTTTCACGGCGCATTGACGCTATTGCGTGATGTCCATCATTTTTATTCCTTGCCCATGTTTCGTATTAATTTTTTAAGGTAGGTAATTCTCGTGGTAGTTAACTCCCAATTGGCCTTATAGAACTACTGACTTTTTAAAATTAGCCAACAGCAAGTTAAATTGCGCTGAATTCCAAAAGCAAGTGATGACCCGCATATGTGGTCTTGGAGGATACGTATTTTCAACATGAAGAACTATTCGCTTGAGAACGATTTCTATCTTAACAGTTTGGCAACTGTAAACAAACTTAATACTTACAAAATTCCTTTTAAGAAGCTTTTTTTTACCTATTCGGTTAAGGTATCAGCAAGTTCTATGCTGTTTTTATTTTTGAGTGCCTTAATCACGACAACCTTGTTGAAATGTGATTTTCCTGCATATTTTTTACAACCGTGTTATCATGGAAACGATTAAGGGGTTTAGTTGAAAAATAGTTTTGCAACTTACTTACCAGAATTTATTCCGTCCGATTACTACCTATAATATTAACGTATTGATGGGACAACCACTTACTGCACAGCTCTTCACTTCTTTCGATGACTGGTTTATACGGAGAAGAAGTAGCAGAAAGAGAATTTGTACATATGGTTTTGACGTAATAGTTCTCATGTTATGGTTTCATTAACGACCTTTACGCTTACAAATACTCTTGAGTGAAACTTCGACAAAGGTTTCTACTAGCCAACAAGAAAAACTACTAATAATACTCTGTATTATTTTTTAACTGCACCTACTTGATTTGTTATAATGATAATGTGATCCCATTAATTTTTATAGTCGAATTGTTTTTGTAAAGTATTTAGTTAAGCATTTAATGAAGCATAGCTGATACGGTACTGGGTGTCTCTTTACAGCACGCATTGTTGTATCTTAATTCAAGCACATTAACGTGCTTAACAAAAGATGGATTTAAGCAGTCTGTAGATTTATCTTTTCGGAAACTTTTGCTTCTCAGACACTAGAATAGATAAAATAATGAACCAAAAGCGTGAGCAAGCATGACCGATGAAATATAATCGCCGGTCTATCAAACTTTTTATTGTATATATTATATAAGAATTGTTACTTCTAAATGCTTGTTAAATTAACTGAAAAGACTTGCATTGTGTACAAAATTGATTTTATTCCATCTGTGCAAGTACATATGGTTAATATTTCGTCGTGGTATTTTATCACCGTTAATGAAAGCTCGTGAATGAATTGAAAGGCCTTAAGAAGAGCAAATGTTATACATAGAGATTTTCTTTTGCACAAATCTTTGCATCACAAAGAATTCAAATGACCAATTATTATTGTGTATAGGCAAAAATAATCACTCTAATATCCAGTAAATGATGAAATTCTGTAGATTGACAGCTGTTCCTACATAGCAACTTCTGTTGCTAGACAAAGGTAATCAAAAACTGAATCATTCGAAGGCGTTGATTGGTAATTCGAATCAGTTAATGACATAATAACTATAATCAGTTTATTGTAGGAGTAGTTTGTATACAAACTATTCCTATCAGCCATCACTCTAAATTTAAGGTGTTCTATAAAAATTGTGCTGAACTTAAGTACCTAAGAAACAATCAATCAATTTTCCTGAACAGTTTTACATTCCTAATGATAGCGGTGTCGGAATGTCATTGCCTTCATACTTTTCTTCAGTTCCTAATAAACGAATTATTCCAAAACCCTTTTATTTCTAAGGGCAGGAATGGAATAAAATTTCAATAGTTTGGTTTAGCTGCTTTCATTTGTAATCTCTTAGCTTTCTAATTAGGTTATCGATGGCAAATAAATTTACTTTATAAAATAAATAAATATTGTCATTATCGCTTGTTTTGTAAGTGATCAATTTAAATAGTTGATAACAGTTAGTTGTCACATTAACTTTTATCTGCATTGTCTAATTAAATAAAGCGACATTCCATTTTTTTAACTTTTCGTCGTGCTTTATCATATTGGAATTGTTATTTAAAGTTTTTTTGTTTAGTTCGCCAAACTGGTGCAAATGAGTTTCTTTTGAAAGCCTGACCTCAGATAGTTCCTATCTTTAGATTGTGGAGCCTGTACTTTTGTCTGGCGTTCTGGATACCTAAAGATGTCGATGATTTTTGCCATGGTCCATAGGAAATTATGTAAATTTTTTGTTCAATTCTCCAAGTCTAAAACTTAGTAAGGTCTCAAACTTTATCACAAATTTTTGAATATATCCATCGCATTTCTATACGGAAATAGATCGTTGATGCCATTTTCTTAGGAAATTGTTCTACATTTCCGTTGTATTGTGCCTACAAAGTTAAGACTGCCATTTACGCCCAGGCACCGACTAGTTAGAATAAGTCGCTGCTCGCTTAGTCCAGCAGTAGCTTCATTGTATCTCTAAGATGATGGTAGGATTTTTCCTTGGAATCTATAAAGGGATATCTCCAGACTGGAACCACACAAATAATGATATGATTCGCAGAAATTTCGCCAGTTCCAACTTCTTGAAAAAATAATATACCAGAGTGCAGTTACACCCCAAATTTCATATGAGGCCTATAAACTCAAAACAGGTAATGGAATTTGAAGTTTCGGTTTTTTTTTTTTTTTTTTTAAAGATCTGCCTGCTGCAAAGTGAATGTCTCCTTTATAGTGCACTTTCCATAGATAAAAGTGCAGTGATAAGTAACTGTAAGATTGTTAATGTGGGGTTTCAAGCATCCACATGGGATGGTATGAAAAAGAAGTCTGCGTCGCCGGTAAACGAAACAGTTTTGAGGATCGAAAATACCGTGCTAATTTGATTCTATGAACATACACTTTCATATTTTACAAATGATCTAGTATATGGTCCTTACAAAATCAATTCCTATTCCCATATTAATTGTTGTCGACTATAATCGACGTTAAATGTTAAATTCTCTCATCGCCCGTAAACGGTCTATAGAAGTACGATATGTACATATTCTCAGCACTGACGGTGTATGTGGTTAAACGCATGTCCACAGCCTAATGTAACATGCTTCTGTTCATGTATGTGTGTGTTGTCAAATTCTTCTCTTATTAGATTGCTTAGATGCACCGATGAGTAAGCTACATGAATCTACCGCTTCTGGAATGGTGACCTTCTTATATTTAAGGAAGTTAGAGTAACAAATTACATCATTGTGCCCTCCTATATGGCACCACATTTACTATGTACCATCAGTTGACCAGATTACGTCTGTACAGGGTTCTATAAATTCCTTCGATAAACATGTTCCGCTGAAAAGCAATATTATCAAATACCGTCCAAATTCCTGGTTTAACGATAATATCAATCAATGTATATGCAAACGCGGTAGTGCTTACAACCGATGGAAATGAAACCATGGAAAAGTTCAGAATAACATGCCGAAATTTGTGAAGAAAAACAAATGCACAGATTGCTTTAAAGCTACCAGAAGTAAAACTGTTGAAGAACCTACGTCATTTTGGTATTGGGAAACAGTAACCATCTATTCTTGATGACATTGAAAGTGACCAATTAAACGCCAATTTTGTCACATTTTCTATTATAATATAAATGCATTATTAACTAGTCATACATCAATTTGCTATTATCCCCAAACTGCATCTGTATCAACTAGATACAATAATCGTTTTAGCTTTACAAGGGTATACGAGGAGGACGTAGTGAAAGCTATTTCGGAAATTAAGTCTTATGCTACGGGATGAGGCCGAAATTCTATATTTTCTTTAGGAACTTCTCGTACCAATAGAATCAGCAAAAACTCAAATGATCTTTGCCAAAACTATCCTGCTCCCAAAGTTGTAATAATAATATTAACTACCAGTATTAAGACCAAACAAAATACCAAAAATAACTCGCTAATTTTGCTAATGCGTATTATGTTTACTCAATTATCTTGCCTATGCTTGGCCGAAAACAAATACGTCCATACCTTATTTTGATTTGATTTAACTTTAAGTAAATGAAAAATTCAATCCATTCGAAATGAATAATTTCAATGAATCCTGTTTTTTTTTTATTAATACATACTTGCAAAACTCGAGTTTTGCTTTTATTGTGGTGTCTAAGCAGCAATGTACACATTTGAGTTTGCACTTTAACATTTGTATACTACCGCGGATAACAGGCTTATATTTGTTTTTGTTGTACGAAACCAATGTTGGGGTATCTCTAAGATTAGGTAATTCCCGGTTAACCTATTTGAACATCATCATTTACACTTAGTTCGCTCAAAGCGAATCATCAGTTATAAATCACTCTTTAATACCATTTCTAAAGTCACCTTACTCGTACGGTTGTTTAATAATGTAAAATACGTTTTGTTAAATAATATATAGAAATGTAATGTTTACTTAATCCATAAATAGGAAAACAATCGAGATTTGGCCGATTTGAACGATTCTGACTATTCAGTAGAACTGGTATTCTAACCAAAACCTCACAAGTTGTGAACATCACAAGAACTATCAAAATTGTGATGTCCTATTGAGCAGCTCACAAGCCGGTCACAAGAGAAAAATAAAGGCTAAATTTTTAATTTTGAAAAAAAAATGGAGCTGTGAGTGCTTGTGAGTGAAATAAACAAATAAAAGCAAAGATTAAAAAAATTCTACGGAATTTGCGGGAAAGGAATGATGCTTTCTCATTAATCGATGCTGTTTCATCAAATTTTTCCGCCATTTTTCGTTATTTTATTATTTATTTCACAATCTTCTATTAAATAAGGATTGTCAAAAAAATAAAATGTAGTTTTTTGGCATGAAAATAAATTCACCTAACCGCGGTAACTATTTCTTGTGAGGTATTGGCCAGAATACCAAATAGCTGAATGCTCATCAGAAACCTCACAAGACAAGTATCACAACTTTCGCATCACAGACATTCGTGAGTTGTGACCACATCACAATCAGAATAGGGGCATTATTCTTATTTGAAAATAAATATAATACTGTTTCGAGAATATAACATTGCTATAAATAACAACTAATCTGTAACATGGTCGACCACATCCAGTCTGAGAATGCGGTCACAGAGTAAAAGAAGACTCTAATTTGATTGTTTCAAGTACAGGTCTCATATATGTCACTAACCCGATACATATTACAAATTCGACCAGTTTAAAAAGAAAGCATACCAGCTGTTGTAGGGTGTAGCTCTTGTCCATCTTATCAAAATGAACAGAAGAATGAATCGAATTAGGTAAAAGTCATTCTGCACTTAAAAATGGTAATGATTAATATGAAGATGTTTAGTTTCGTTTATTTACCTATTGGAACTTGCTATTTATTTTATAAATGTTTTTGAGTTTTAACTTATATAAAAAAGTAATAAATGATGACCAATTAAAATACTTTTGCTTACAAATTATGATCTTTACCCAAACTGTTGGCTGCAGCATTACGAGTACTATATATGATGGTTTTTGTTACGAGTTCCCCGTCGGATAAAAATAGGGATTTTAGAAATTACACGAGATGATTCAGAAGTTTACTTGCTTTACTTTAGGTGGCGCTACAGTCCGGGGTGGACCTCAATCAACAAGCGTCGGGCTTCAGTGTTCTTTTTGCTTCACAGCATATACTTCGTCTTGCCCTCATTGACCGCTTAACCCATTTTCGCCGCTTCTGTCTCAATACCTTCAAAGGCGCTACTGACATCACTCTGCTTTCTACCGATTATGTCAATATCGTCGGCGTATGCGATTAATTGGACGGACTTTGGAAAGATTGTGCCTCTTGTGTTTGCGTGTGAGTTTTGCATTATTCTTTCAAGTATGATGCTAAAGAAATCGCATGACAGCGCATCGCCTTGTTTAAATCTTTTTTTGACATCAACGGTCTCGGTGAGGTGTTACCGACCTTGATGGAGCAGCGTGCATTCTCCATCGTCACCCTGCACAGACGGACGAGACGGATGCCAAAACTAGACATTGCTCTGTATAGCTCGTCTCTGTAGATGCTGTCATACGCGGCCTTAAAATCGATAAATAGATTGATCGAAAGCTCATGAGTTTTCTCCATTGTGTGAATATTTGGTCGATGGTGGACTTTCCTGGCCTGGAGTCACACTGATATGGGCCTATCAGGTTGTTAACGGCTTCAGACGTTCACACAATACGGCAAATACGATCTTGCACGCGATGTTAAGAAGACTGATGCCTCTGTAGTTGGCGCAGTTCAGAGGGTCTCCTTTCCTGAGGATTCAGAAGTTTATAGGTATTAATTTGAGCAAGGATCTTTTGTGGCTTAACATGAAATTAGCCAAAGTTTATGAATTTTTTTTCAAATTGTTATTTGTATGGGTTTGCATTGTCTCAGAGAATAGGAATAAGCATCTTTTGCTATAAAAATAATATGACAATTAAAGAACATACACCTTCTTGAATTAGTAAAGAAATTTGGTACAAGTCCTGCAAACAGTCTACAGAAAGAGTTTTACCATAACCTTGAAACATTCTTGGCTTGAATGAATGAATAAATGAAGCCTGAGCAACAGCAAGAGTACAAAAATCTGGCAACTAATACAAAGGGTGCACGACATTAATCAGGGAGAATGTCACAGAAGACAGCTATAATTAATACCACCTTTATTACACTTGCCAATTGTGGTTTCTTAGGCTGAGAATTTAATTAAGTATGTGGATATTGTCAAGAAACGCTATTGAACTATATCAGTAATTCTACAAGGGGAAGTTATATTGATAGATAAAACAGCGAACTGTTCAGCGACACTGACTCAGTCGCCTTAGATTTCTGAGCATGCAAAGCAGGCCTACAGAGATTGCCGATTCTAATCTAGTGGGAATGGCTTTCTTTATTATCACATTTAGAATATGCTTTCATACAGGTATAATAATTATGCTCTTCTTTTTGCTTTTACAGTTTCACACGTCCCGATGTTATCAAGCGACTAGTGGAATTAATAACTACAGAGCCATCAGCAGATTTACCGCTCGCTCAAAGATTTAGACATGCCAATATGGCCTGTGAAATTTTGACTCTGTAAGTAATACATTTACACTTACCGTTCATATTGAAATTATTAATGAAATTAAATGTCTATAATTTGTCTATGTTTTCTGTTACAGTGGCTTACCGTCCTTAAATGCAAAACTTGTGTCAGACGATGAAATCCTACGTACACTGTATTCATATCTAGAAAATAAACCACCGCTAAATCCGTTACTTTCGTCGTTTTTTAGCAAGACTTTTAGTATGCTATTCACAAAAAACTTCTACCAGGATTGGTTTTTGTATCAAAAAATGTGCCTACAATTAATTGAATACATTAAGTCACAGGGGACTTTTCTAGAATTAATTTTTAAGCATTTCGCCACTCCAGTCATACCTGATTTGTTGATGCAAATGATGAATGACGTCGAGGGCGGTGCACTTAAGAAAAGCTTATACGAAGTATGTTTAACCTGTTAAATCGAATTAACCATATAAATATTTTGAATTTTGAATTTTTAATTTTAGTGGCTCACCGAAGAGAAACTAGTGGATAGACTGATTGCGATCCTAGGCGATGCCAAAGAATCCGAAAAACATGCCAATGTATCGGAATTCCTATGTGAGATTATCACACAGGGTCGTTCCATGCGACAAACAGAACAGGAAAATGATTCATTCGAACCGGCCTTTGTTGGCAGTAATCCAATACTGCAAGTCATCGAAAATGAAACCTCTATAAGCAGCCTATTAAATGTAATTTTGGAACCAAATGTTAATGAAAAGGCTATTATATCAGGAATTTTGGTTGTACTTACTCTAGTTAAGCCAGTAGTGTTTGTGTAAGTTTGAAATGTTAAAAAGAAATCGATTTGTTCTCATTCGTTAATTGAGCGATTATTATCTATTTTTAGGGATGATCCTGCAACAGATCGTGCAAGAATTATGCAGGAAAAAGAAAAAGAGAACCATGAAAACATTATTTCGACTGTGATTCGTGTGGTTAAACCACGCCTCCAAGAATTCATTGCAATTCTTCAAACCCCATCTGATGTAAGTAGTAAAATTTTTTCTTACCCTAGGAAACTTGGGTATTAAATAACTAAATTTTGTTTTATTTGAATGTACTTTCAGCAGCCTGATAAGTTGATAAATGGAGCCAAAATTTTGCCACCATTTGGTAGCAAACGGTTGGAAATATGCCGCCTTTTTACAGTATTACTACAAACTGGAAACGAAGACATCACGAATGCGTTAGTTTAAAACGAAAAAAAAACAATCACCCCTCTTACAAGTTTCTTTACAAATAACATATATTTTTTTTATATTTCCCTTAGAATTTGTGAAACTAACTATTTCAACACAATACTCGCATTGTTTAAGGACTATTGTTGGAATAATTTTCTGCATAGTGAAGTGGAGAAGTGTATGCGCATAGTATTCTGCCCAAGCAACAAAATTAATAACAACACTAATAATAACAATAACAATATCAGTACTCAGACAACAAAAGACGGTTCCTTTCAAAACGATGATGATCAAATAAATGATGAAAATAAGAGTTGTGCCACTCTTGAGGATAGTGAAATTAACGAGAGCGAAGATGACTCACAAACTAAAGCAAACAAAAGTCCGTCCGAATTACAGACTTTTGTATGTGTTACCTTTTTTTTTTTTTAAATTAATTCGATGAATTTATATTAATGATTAATCTTTTTTTATTTTAGGCGATAGTTAATAGTAAAATAATACCGAAACTCATCGATTGCTGGATGCATAATAATGAAATGCAGTAAGTTAATTTTACATTTTTGTACCCTCTTTTTGTAAGACGCATATGGGGAATATTTTCTTCATATGCATTTCCGTTGTCTGGTAGTCTAAAACAAAGCATTGTGAGATATTTTCATTTTCAGATTCGTTATTTATGCCGGGTGCTGGACAGTAGTAAAATTTATTTCTTATTGTATCTCTTAGTGAGATATCCTACTATGTAAATGACAACACGTCAGTTAGAATTCCGTTCCTGCTCATGTAAAACATATCAATTATTCACCTAAAGAACTCATAATTAACCTCTTCTAGCCGAAATAAATGCAATATTCTGTTTAAAAGTACAACCAGGTATTCTAGTCTAACCTAATCTAATGTGGTGGCGCAAAATTAATCATCCAATTTTGTTTTTGAATTACTTTTTTACTAAATAAAGAAAATAATGATTTTGAGTGATGGAAATCTTTATTTGGACCTTTACAATTTTTTCTGTTAAGTAGAAAAGACGATATTTGCCAAGTGCCTGCGCCCAGTGTAGATACACATTTGTGCCCCTTTTATCGCATTTTCCATGAATTTCCGCAAGATTTTCGGTGGTAACTGTTCGCATTCCTGTCGAATATTCTCCTTAAGGGCTGCGATTATCTAAGGCTTGTTGGTATAAACCCGCGACTTCAAGTATTCCCAAAGAAATAAGTCTGGGATGGTCAAATCGGGCGATCTTGCTGGTCATGTGAAATCGCGACCAGGAAATGCTTTCTTCATAATATCCATTGTGACTCGTGTTGTGTATGTTCACCAAGCCCCGCTCTTCCAATTCCACCGGTAAGAAGTCGTTTATCATGGCCCTGTAACGTTGGCCAGTAACAGTGACCGTATTGGCTCGGATTTTCAGTGCCCAGACACGAAGATTTTTCTTATTAATGTAATCGCTTAGGTGGAAATGCGCCTCGCCGCTCATGATGATTTTTGACACAAAATCGTGCTCTTCGTTGTTGAGATTGACAGCGGAATATAGCGCTCTATAGATTGTCTGTTTGTATACTGCAGTTGTCTAGTTCACAATTGTCAAATATGATTGACGTACGACACCATTTGCAAAAATTATAACATCTTCCAATAGGACGATTAATTTTGCGCCACATTGTAAGTCATGATACACATACATATTTACATTTGGGAATCTTTAATTAAATACTCTGCCTGCCAAACAGCTTCCTTATGGAAGCTACGCAATTTATTTAGCCCTTCTGAATGATTTTTTTCAATTGCTATTTTGAATATTCAAATATTATCACCAGTCTATAGTACTCCTTTGTTTGCGTTTCGCTCCTTAGTTTTGGATTTAAGTAATAAAGGGAATTGTGTTTTCAATTTAGTACTCTACCCCCATACCCTGATTTTATGTTTCTCGTTCTAGTGAACCCTTAAAAAAACTGTCATCAAGGCGAATCATATTTTTAAGATTGAATTCTACTTTTCGAGGAAATCTCACTTTTATGTAGTTTCTTTTCCTATAAGTTGGATGTTGTTCATTTTCCTCTTAAGTTGGATCAAATATAAAAGAGATTACATTTTCGTCTCAAACGCCAGTAATTTTTTTTTTTTTTGTTATTTAGTGGGTCCTTTTGCTTGACAATTTTCTGCTTTTCTGATTAAACTTCTCTTCATCCTCTGATTCAGAAACTCGGAAGCCACAAACGAGCTTATAACCCCAATAAAGTGCCTCGATCGGACACATGGCGAATTTACTCCATGACAACGTATTCTTCTTGTTTTGCTGATGAAGACGCCCCTACCTTTACTTCACGTGACAGATTTTTAGTTGAAATTGATACGGGGAGAGGCTTGGATGGCATTTTACTGTGTGACGATGGTGCTGGGTTGCTTTTTTTTGTCTGTTTTCATTTATTATTTTCATTTTTATCTATCACCAGACGAACTTTTGTTTATGGTTTTAAGAAGAACTAAAATTGTCGACAAGAATCGAAGTGAATGATCAAAATCCAAGCACTACTTTTACTGCCTCAGATGAACTGATTAAACAACAAACTTTTAATTGAATTACTGATTTTACATTAAAAACGCCGGATTGCAATTCGATCTTTAGTATTCATCTAACCTTTATTAATTAAAAATTTGTTGCACACGGAATGAAAATTTAGATACTGATTATACTGGCAAATTGAGATGTGTGTACTCGCAGAATCGCATACAGTTTGTCCATACTCAAACGTTCTTAAAATTGTGTGTACAATTCGCCCTGTGTATAAGCGCTTTAAGGAACAAGTTCTGTCGCTCTTTCATATTGCGATTCAAACTTTTTTTTTTTTTTTGTTTCCTTAATAACATTGCAACACTAGTATTGCTGATTTGTATACACCCATCTTTCATCCCATCAGTTAGAAAAGGTGAAATATCTTTAAGAGATTGAAATATTTCCAATCCGGTTAACTTCTATTAAATTAACTGGCTTTTTAAAATTTATATTATCTTTATTGTTTGTCATGGCTAATTAAATCTTTGTTTTTATTTATAGGGCAGTCGAAAAAGGACGTCGTTTAGGCTATATGGGTCATTTAATGAAAATTTTTAAACATATTACAGCATGTATATCAGAATCAGATCATATCGGTGCCTTAATTGAAAGTAGCTTAAGTAAAACTGAACTAGAACAGTGGCAATCAATAATTAAACCGAACGACGGTGAATTTACCATGGCCTTAGCCGTGCAAAGTCGCATGTTGGCCAATTGTAATGCTCAAGAGTCTGTCGATTATAGTCAACACTTGCCTAAAGAGTTTCTTAATCTTAATGACAATTTCAACACAGAGATACTTAATGACTTTACGACAACACTGTAAGTTAAAAAAAAACACACAATTGGAATGTATTGTTTATGCAAATTGACGTAATGTCTACTTTTTTTGTTTTGTTGTTTTAGTAATAACTTATTCATCAACATGGATGAAGATCCAATGACTGAAATATTTGAGGTAAGTTATCGTCCACTTCCCATTTCACAAGTTTATCGTTCTCCACCTCATTGATTTTTTTTCTGCATTCTTATACTATTCTAAAAGATTCTCCGTCTATACAGACGGAGGACGTGTATTTTGATGCGTTTATTGATCGTCTTATGAATGGTTCCGAAACAAAGAATCAATCATTGTTACTCCCTTTCAATGACTGGGATACGGGCGCATCGTCAGCTGGTGGAGGAGGAGGTGGCATGGATCCATTTAATGATTTATCATTAATTGGACAAGGAGAACCTGAAAACACGCCGGTCGGCGGCTGGGCGGATTTTTCAGCTGATAATTTTGCTGATTTCGATGCTCATTTTAGTGCATTCACCAACGACATGGGCGATAGGGTGAGCGAGAGAAAGAATAAAGACCAGCTAACGTATCCTGTTGTCGGTGCACCAGCTGTTAATTTATCGTTTTCTTCATCATCAACAAAGAGTGACGGTGTAAAGGTGGATTGTGATAAAAACGCTAATGTTGAAAAGACAGCAACAATCAACGCTCAGTCAAGTGATCATTTTGAGGGAGGAAACGAAGATACTAACTTTGGCAGCAGAACAGTGGAAGAAGGCAATGAAGGGCAGGCTAAAGGTGATGGAGCTTGGACGAGGATTAATCAAGATGAGACTGGCAATAATGCAACTGTAATATCTAACGGCCCAACAGCTATTCAGGACACAAAAGACATTGATGCACTGTAAGTTGAACATACTTAGATACAAACATATCAAATATAAGATAAAGGGTAATGCATAAATCTAATTTGTCCTTCTGGTAATCTTGAACCTAACTTATTTACTCACTTAGATCGGGGTAGACATAAATTCCATAAATATATTCTTCAAGAATCCTACTCCTAAAACAATGTCAAGTTCATCCAAACTCTTTGGCAGCTCTCATATGAGGATTTAAAATCAACATACAAAAAAAAAAACTTGGTGTGATTCTCATGGAGTAGATGCTGATTTTCCATTTATCAGTAAATATTTATTTCCGAGCTTATCCCAGAACATTTCTAATTAAGTGTTACAATACAAATTGTGTTTTTTTAAGTCAGTACTAACTTAATCTATAAATATCCATTTATTTGTATTTAATTGAGAGATTCGCAATTAATTTTTAAACACAACTTGGGGCATATGCTTACCGCGGCTGGGTCTGATTAGTATCATCCGAGGGACCGAGTTTTCGATCCCCTTTTTTAAGCATTTGTGACCGTTTGACCCCAATAAAACTGAATTATGTTGGCTTCCGATGCGTCGATTGTTGTTGGTTTGTCAGCGTAGACTAGCAACGTTACGTATCCCGAAAGAAAATAATCAAGGAACGTAAAATCACAAAATCTTGGAGGTCAATTTACAGCCCCATTACGCGAAATGATGCATTCATCGGATGTTCCCTTAAATAAGTTTATTCTTTCATTTGTTGCGTGGCACGTTTCACCGCCATGCTAAAATTATATCTCTTCCACATTCATGCCTTACAATCGGAAAAGTCATTAACCATGGCTCTATGTTGAATACAGTTGATCGTAACACGCTTCATTTGGGAAAAAATATGTTCCGATAACTTCACCAGCCTACAGACCGCAACAAACAGTGCATTTTTCGGGTTTTTACGGCGTTTCAAAACTCTCATGTGGATTATCTTCGTTCCAAATGCGATAAGTTTGCTTATTGACAATTCCATTGAGCCAAAAATGAGCCTCACATCTGAACACAGTTTTCGATAAAACGGTGGATCCATTGCCAGTTGATTATGAACCCATTAACCGGAATTTTGTGGCAACTTTGAGTATTGGGCTTCGATTCTTGCACGATTTGGGCGAGACTGCGATAGTTAGCTCGTTGGACTGTCATGCAGAGAGTCTGGGTTCGATTCCTGGCTGGGTCACAAACAATTTTTCAAGTCGCCATCACCCTTTCGGCGGGCAATGGCAAACTCCCGAAAATAAAAATTGCCTACGAAAAAGCTTCTAAGTAGTGGCGTTTGGACTCGGCGATAAACCGTAGACCCCGCTAAGATGTGACAAAAAAAATTACAACATGAGCAACAAAAATGAGTGTCAAGAAGCTAGGCCATGGCCCATACCGGGCTGCCAGCGCCACAGTGTTTTTTTTTTTGTGTTAATTCTTGCACGAGCTGGATTTTTTAATCCGGCAAACCAAGAGCTTTGCGTGAAGCTTTCCATAGGATGGACGGACAAAAACCAAGCTATTATGAACGCCGTCGAATCGATAAATTTGGATCTACTTCTGAACGGATTCAATATTCTCTTTAGTACACACTGTTCTATGCGTCTCGGTGCTTCTGCATCTTCCAATGAAAACGGTCAACAATACGGCGCAAAGCAGTCTCACATGGTCGATTATGGCAAGTGTAATATGGTGCAGGTGCGTTATAACTATGGCAAACAGAACCATATTTTCGCAACCAAATAAAGTTGCCAAAGCAATGAAATTACAAAAATCACTGAATAAAAATGGTACTGTGACAGTTTGCAACCTGACAATTGCTTTGACAGATATAAATGTTTGAAGCAAGTTAGGTTTTTCTTGTTAAGGCATCTAAGACAAAATATTTACTTTTTTTCCTCACCAACAGAAGATGTGCATGTTCAATGAATACACAGTTTATTTAAAAACTCCCGGGATAGATAGAAATAAATCCTTTCTTTAATGTCAATTTTCAGATTAGGATATAAAAAAAAGTTAGAACCAAATTCGAGAAGTGAAAATTGGGATACTGATTAACGAAGAATGCGAATACGACAACTTCGACAGCGCATGCACTTCCGAACAAATGTCAATCACATATATCATTGTAAAATACTACGTTGATATCTTGCCCGGCAGAGAAGAATTCGTTGTTATTGCTGACAACCGCGCAGGAATCAAAAAAAAGAAATTGATCTTCTAACCCGCTGCCGTTCGTTGGGACCCACACAATGTTATGATTTGATGCTTGGTGAAGGGATCGAACTGGAAACAACACAATTCGTTGTACGTAACGATATAATTTAAGATAAAAAGAAAAGTTCGTCTCAATTGGGCTATTCAATGAAATTTAAATAAGCGAGGAGCAAAATAAAATTCTTCAAATGCCTCCTTCACTTATATACAGTTACTCAGGTAACATTTTCACCGTGGTTACTGAGGGAAGTAGAGCGATACCTTTCTCTTGAATCGTTTTCTAACTAATGGCGGCCGTTACACCTTAAATACCTTTCGAATACTTTGCTTCGACTCAAAGACTTACAAGAACAAAGAACAAAGGCTATGGAGCGGAACTTGTACGTTTTATATTCAGCTCAATTTGTTAATAGCCTACCATGTGTATATGTACGTATTTCTTTCTGAATGCCAATATTTCTTAAAGTTAAATTTGGTCTTTTTGATTTCAAATCTGTTAAAAGGGTTAAAGAGGTTCCTTTGAATTTAGAATTGTTATATGTTTAAGATATCAGAATGGTTAATGGTTTTGTCCTGCAGTGTTGCATCATTACGATTTACCTCTTCATATTTTTAATTTTAATTTTTTGTTTTCAGTACCAATCAAGTTAAAAACACCTCAATAACCGAAAGCAGCTCACTAGAAGCAGCAACGATTACAACAAAATCATCACCATTATCAACATTCAACGAAGAAGACGACGACGAACAACTAAAGGCTTCATCAGATAACATCATTGAAAAGAATAACCCACCATCATCCACCAACGAATCATTGTGCCAGGAGCAAGATAGCTCCAACACCGTCATCATTATTCAGGATACAAAAACGAACAGCTCACCTGCCGCTATCGCCGCCGAAGAGATTACGCCAGCTTTATAATTTTAATGAAAAACAAATCTTCTCCAACTGAAACCAACAAAAACAATTACCTAAACAATAATAAGAATAATATTAGTGCATACATATATAGCAGTTATAGGATTTTATTATTTTTTTTTAAAAAGCACGTAGTCTTGAAAGAAAATGCTAATTAACAAATGTTTATGTTTTTCATTGTTTCTTTGCGTTACGCCAATTGTTTTGTGTTTGCTTTTGTTTTGTTTTCCTTTTTCTTTTATTTCATCGATAAAGAAAATCTAAAAAAAAACAAACATGATTTAATTAAAACTAAAGACAAAACCCCTTGTTAGTAAAAATATAAAAAAAAAATATTATCAACTAAAACAACCTCAAACCACAATCCCGCCCATTTAAAAGATTTCAGTCTTAATAAAAAAAAAAGTGAAATAAGGATAACAAAAAAAAAAACACCACTAGCAACTATTGTTTAGCAGGCAGGAAGTCCAAATTTTTAACAATTTTTTGTTGTGTTTTTAGTGCTAGATAGCTAAATGCAGCTTCTTTTGTTCCTTTTCCTTCTTTTAATTTTTATTTTTTAATAGCAATACAAGTATATACACACTAAAACGGCACAAGTTTTTAAGTATCTTATCTATCTCTGAAATATCTGTGATATTAAATGAAGTTGCAGGGTATTAAGAAGAAAAAAAAAACAAAAAACGAAAAAAAATAATAATTTTTTTTAGACAAAAAAAAAGCAAAAATAAAGATACGAGTAGATGTTAAATTTGCTTAATTGCACACACACATACACACACATAAATAATTAATGAATTAAAACACAAATCAATCAAACCTAAAAACAGAGAAACACATACATTAGAAGAAAAACAAAAACACAACACGCTGCAGCATACAAACTTCAAAGAAGCAATATTATTGAAACTGACAAAGAAATTATGTATACCCCAGCAATTATTAAATCAATCGAAAGATGAATTTTTAAAGCAACTCTCAACAAATTATGATAATAGAAAAATGAAGAAAAAAACAAAAACAAAAAAGCATTAAGGTTTCTCCTCACATGAGGAAGAACAAAACAAAAGTTTTACTGTGTACATATAACAAAAATAAAAAAAATTTAAAAAAAAAACAACATATACTATATATAGAAATTATATTCTTTAGTAGAAATGACGACGAATTTTTTTAAATGCAAATTCACTATAATATCTCTGATATGTTAACAAAAACAAAAAAAAAAAAACAGGAAACAAAACTTTTTCTCTTCCTCTTTATCTTTATCTGAACAAGGAAAACCAACCAACACAACATAATAATTCACATTCACATTCCATGCATTCACTACATTCACATACTCATCTCAACACTCCACACCTGATCGATAAGAATCACGTCCTTATCATCTAATCATTAAAAAATAAAAATAAATTGAGGTTTTTCAGGCGTTTGCATTGAAGAAATACAGTGATTCAAGCATTTTAACTCCCTTCAATTCATTTCATTTAGTATATATGTATGTATACAGTTCATAGAACAATTCGCTAAGTGCTTACAAATAAAATTGTCTGTGTTATTGGCGGCACGCCGTGGGAAATTTTATGTCTAAATTATTCTGAACCCTTTCTATTTAAAGGCTCTCGTTTGATAAATACCTAGAAAATCATCAAACTTATCCACTTATCTATTTTTATGGAGATCCCTTTCGAGTTCTACAGTTAGAAAGCACCACGATTTTTTTTTTTTTTTAATTTACACTAAAAAACCAATATTCTTTCCTAATATTGTTGACAACAGCTACTTTCAACTTGCATTCAGACAACATAGCATAGTTATTCGATTTAGTTGGATTCAGTGGTTATTAATTCAAGCTCAGAACTCGTATTGGACGTTTATTAGTTTCATTTGTGTACCCATCTTTTTATGTAAATGATTCCCCATTTATGAGTGCAGCAAGTAAGATTGTTGGGAAAATTTTCCACTGCTGTTGATTATTCACTTAAGCCATTGCAGCAACAATTGTGTAAGAATCGTTCACTCGTTTATTTTGTGGAGAATATTATTGCCAAATAAAATGCTACATCTATCAAAAGAAATTCAACAACTTCGCTCTATGTTTATTTAGAAGTAAAATTAATTCTGAAGAGAATCCAAAGTACTTACCTGACTTATGCATTTATATACAATAATACCTTTGGTTGCTTTCAACAATGGTATTATTTATAAGAAAAAAACTCAGCTGTTATCAAGTCCCTTCTAAATTAGTGTCAGCAATAACTTGTTCCGGGTGAACTATATTTTTCGGGATCCTTGAGACTAATGATATATTGACGGTATTGAATGTTCACACAATGTAAACACACAGTTATGTTTACCGTCCAAATAGTAAAAAAAAAAACCCTTTTGTACTTTTCTTTCTTTTTTTTTGTTTCTTTTTTTATAGGTAAGTGTTGTGCTGCGATACCAAATTAGAGGCAAATTAATTTGCGATCAAATAATTTAATTAGGCCCGATAGTTATTTGGTGGTTCTATATACTACTACTCGTAATAACAGCCATTTTATTACACATAATAGAAAGATTATGAATCAAAATCAAATCTTGTTTCCCTTATTTTAGTGGGTACAGATCCATTTTATGGGCATTCGTATTTATTTATTATGAATTTATTCTTCTTAAACCAACAACACTGTAGATAAAGCCTTTTAAACCTTTATTAGTTGAGTTTGTCTTTGATATAAAGAACGCAAGGTTATGCATTCCTTTGACAGTGGCCTGAAGAATTATCTTCCTTTTTTTTTTTTTAAATAATCAGTGCTTCTATTTTACACGTGTGTATCTATGGAATAGGTCTATAGATGATGGATGAAAACAGATGTCTTTGGTAATTTTTGTCCTTAAAAATCTCGACTTCTACGACCGGTATGGAGTTAATATTAACTACGAAGAGCAAACTGAAGGCGGGAACATTTTTAAAGACAAACTAGTGAATTGGAAGAACTACAGCGTGCTCTCGTAGCTAAAGTAATTCTCTAAGTTAGTTAGTTAACTTTGTGACTATTATAATTTCAAGACAACGGTTTCCTAGTGCTGAATTTATCTGTTATCGTGAGGAAAAACGAAAAAAAGGAAGTTTTTTCTAAAAAAAAAAAAAAAAAAAAAAAAATATGAATCTGTGTTTCAGTCATTTTTAGATTTGAAAAGCTATTTCTTGTAGTCCTTACTCTTACTGTAAAATTCAAAAGTGAACTCGATACAAAATACGAATTCGAGAAACAAATTTATGCTCCACAGTCCATTAACGACTATTATCAAACTTTGATATATTGCAGCAACCATTTAAACTAGTTTATTGGTATACTATAGTACAAGTTAGTACTAAAGCTATACTAGATCTTGGTCTATGAACGATAACAAAAATCGTCTCAACTATAATCAAATAAACTGCTATATTCAATCGAAATGACTATTTGTTGTCTCTATTTAAATTTATTCATTTCGAATTTGTTTCTCACAAGAAAATAAAGTTTCATTCTGCCTGATTAATATGTTAATTTGTATTTCAAGTACTCATAGAATATTTTCATGCGCAAATTTAAGACCAAAAGTAATTCCATTTATCATCAACTACTCAGCTGAAAATACGATTTATGTCACGCCAAAGACGATTACATCTCTTTTAAGTAACGCTCGGACTTATAGCTCTTGTGCCCTTTAAACATTATCTTCACCATACAGCTTCCTCGTTATAACTACTATTTTATAAAATCTATAATCTATTCCTTGGAAATCTCGTTAATAGAGGAGGAGAGGGCTAACAACAACAACAAACGGCTAACAACCGGAACTTCTCTAAATCAATATTCTTGTGATGGCTATAGGTAAAAACTAGTTTTTAAACTGTCGGGGAGTAGTAATTGGCGGGGAAGATATGTGTATTCTTAATAATTTACATAAGTGACAATTGACGGATTGTGTTGCTATTAATAAAAATCGTTAAAACGTACAAACTAGTGCAAATATAAGTCACCCATATTTTTTAAATTTAGTATCTTAAAATGTTTTCATCTTTAATTTTTTTTTCTCATTCATGATATGATAATGAAGATAAAGGAATTTTTATTATTCAGTTATTTGATTGTTTGCCAATTTGAATATTCTTTAAAAATCTTAGATTAATCTCAATCTTATGGTTGGAAGTTGTTCATTCTCAATTTGAAACTTAGTACAAAATTCACGTCGCTAAATTTGGGCAACGATTCTAATTAATTCCGGTAAAACGACATAGAAGATAATAAATGCAACCGGCCAAACACATTTTTTCAATAAATATTAAATGTCAGCAATTAAGTTTAAAATAAATTTAAATTATGATAAATTGGCGGGGCATACCCTTTTGTTTATAATTAGTTTTGAAAACTTGACTTTTGCGAGTCGAATGGCAAAGCGTGGAACTTTAACTTGTTCCTCTAGTCTGAAGCATCAACATATCTATTATGTTTTCGTTATTTAACTCTTGTCAGTCTGTAGGTATCCGTTGGTGGGCTTTGCACACGACAACCTTTGAGATTAAACAAGTACAAAGTCGCTTATTATTTTTTGATGAGGGGGTAGGTTATGTAGGTTATAATGCAAACTTCTGAAAAACCCCCAAATCGGAACACTTTAACTTCCCATTACGAAATGCTCATTTAAATAAAAATCTACTTAAACTATGGTCCAATTAGAAAATTGTTTATTATTTTTATTTCTCTTTTGCAAACATAGGTAATAAAAAAAAAAATCAAAAAAAAAAAAACTTATAGAGATTGTGTAAACATTAAGGTCTGAAAACTTAAACTAAAAAGAAGAAAACAAATATTTTAAAGCGTGGCAAACGCACAAAACGAACATCAGGCACGCCCTTTCGTTAAAACAAAAAATTATATAAAAACAAAAACGTATAATTAATAAATCAATTGCTAATAACAATAAATTGAATTATTATAAAATTAAATTTAAAAAAGAAAATCAAACAACTAAAAAAAGGAACACCAAAGTCTTCCCTCTTAAGTGTTATTTCAAAAGATTAAAAAACAAAAAACCAAATTTAAGAGTTAAAAAGCAAAAAAATCACTTAAAATAGTATTCCGTTTTCTTAAGTATCCTTTCACACAATAGTGTTTCTCTAATATCACATAATTGCGCATATAGCAATGAAGTAACAGTTTCAAAATCCTAATATTTTTCCTTTTTGTTTGTTTTTTTTATGTGTGTAGAATGGTACAAAAACATTATTACCAACAATAAAATCTATCTTAAAATGAAATAAGAAAACAAAAAAAAAAGTAATATTAAATGGAAGTACTTGTTTTGTATTAACTGTGTCTTGTAATTGTTAAGTACATACTATATTACTATTACTATACATAATCAATTAGTAAAAAGGAAAACAAAAATAAAAAAAAAAATTACTTTACTATATATAACAACTTATACATATGAAAGAAACAAAAACAAATCTTTTTTGATTTCTATGCCACACACACACGTCCAAAAATCTTAAAATTAAAAACAAATCAAAACAAAATTTCTAACAAAGCCATCCGCTTCCAAATATCCTTTCCGATCCTTCGGTACTTTTGTGTTTTCTCAATGAAAAATAAGAAAAAAAAAAAAGAAAATTATTTGAAAAGCAATCATTTCTATCATTTTAAGTTTCAAAGAATTTTTAAAAGATAAATTAAAAGGCAAACGAAACAGAAATGATTTATGGTGTATATTTTAGAATAATCCTATCGATGTCTATTTAAAATGAATACACTCTCACGTAAACATACATATAAAATGGAAAACAAAAACTTGAATAAGAAAAAATATAAGACATATTTTGTAGCTTTAAGACGATGAGCCTTTTCTGAAAAGAAGAAAAAACAAAACAATTAAAATATAAACAAAAACAAAATCAATAAATAAATTCATTTGTATATAAGCAGCTAAATAAATTTATTACCTATTTAAACATATGTACATACATGTGTATAAGAAGAAGATAAAAAAAGCAAAAAAAAAACAAACAAAAAATTAAAAAATAAATAAAACGCTTGTATTGATTTACAACAACAATATTATATATATATACATATATATATATATATATTTGAAAGTATATATATTTAATGAAAGTGGTTCTGAAGACCTTACGTAAAGTTTTCTTAAATTATTAATTTATAATCTAAAAAGAAATTATAAAGTTAAACATTACTGCAATACAGATGATGGAAAGTAATGTTGAGTCACCTCTTTAGACTTATTCAATTTTCATAGGCAGCCGGCAATTTTCAGCTTTCCGATTTCTAATGTTCTTATAAGAATATACCCTGTGATAACCATTACTTTTATCTCATAGAACAAGTTTGATTGGAATATTTTTAAGTATTGTCTTCTAATATGTCCCTATCAGCCTGCTCCATTTCTCATGCTAAAAACGTACGAGACTTAACGAGCTCCCCGACTCTCAGATATTGCAAGATCATCCTGGCTTCCGCAATAGTTTGGACTTAGAATACTAAGTTCGGTCTTCCTCGTTATGGTGAATCTGGGGGCTAATATATCTAAGTCAATGTAATGTCATGGCCTTTGATACTATAGTATATGGCCTTATTCCATTCTTTGTCATAAATATATAAATACCCAATATCAAATACTCTTCTCTCGAGGCTACCAAGTATATGTATGTTCTGCTTCCCCTTATGCTCGTACCTAAAATAAGACTGATAGGATCAGGAAATTCGCAGATGAAAAAAAAAATCTGGCATGAAATAGGTATTTTTAGCAGCCTCGGATCTCTTGTAAGATTTGGGTAAATGTTAAAACATTGTATGAGCGTGCTATATTTTGTTAAAATATTTTTTAAACAAAAACATAATCACTATAAATAATAAAAATGCAATTCTTATTTGTCAGTTGTAGTCAAAATTAATGAACTCCGGAAGAAGGAAAACCATTCGTATGAGCGCACCTACCATTTTTATGGAAAACTAAGAGATACGCCTATACTCATATTTTTGGCAGTTTATCAATATTTTTTGCCTCTTCGACTCTGAATTCCTGCTAAAAAAAAATTTGAAATCAGTTAAGTTCTGCAGACAGTCAATTCAAAATCAGACAATTTTCAAATCAAGTCATCGAAATGACTGCCTTTATGTCGTTTACGTTAGCAAATTGGCAATTGGATAATTTTTTTCCCCCTTTGTCGGGACCTTGACGTCATGTGTTCTTACTGTTTTTTAAAAAAAAATCTATTTTGAAAATTCGCAATGCGTATGCATATGAATGTCTTGTACCCTATTTATTCCGAACTATGTAGGCGAACATTGAAAATGATAGACTTGTTGAACATATAGTAGTATCTGATCGTTTAATACTCGTCCTATGCAATGTCTTATTTCGCAGTGTGTCCCCTGCCCTTAGTCTAGGGCAGTGCAATAGTTTTGAGACAAAGTTTTGAAGCTAAAATCTTAGAATTGCGTAGATGATTATAAGCGTTAAGTTTGTGAACTTTACTTTTAGATTTATACACGATTGACTTCCCTCTTTCGTTTAGTAAAATCTCCAGATCTGGTTTCGTGAAAATTCTCTTTTATATCAAATATTCGATGTGAACACGACGTACTTGAATTGTTTCTTTACTTTGTGGGCTCTGGAGGTTTTGGCAAAGTCTTATTAAGGAAGTGAAAGCCAAATGTAACATACTGAGAACTTGGCACGCTTTGCATCGGATATGAAGATACGTTCGAATGTCACTTCAATTCTAAAGCACTGAATAAAGTTTGCATAATTCTTTCTCCTTTCTATTACGATAGAACGCATGAATTTCAATATTAGTCAGAGATTCAAATATTTTACAAAGATAATCCAAGAAAAATAATTAGAAAGTTTCTTGTCTAGTTTTTCTCGTTAATGTATTCTAGCTTCTTTAAGCAACTATAAATTAGATTTGTCTGTAAAAAAGTCGAATGTTTTGTCATTGAAAATTGGAGTCCTGTAAAGGATAATCATAGAAAAGTACTCCGTGTATCGTTGTCAACTTGAGTGTGTGTAAATTTATACATGTGATCAGCTTCATATCGAATGATTGGTTTTCTATTCGACTATGATTATAAACCATAGACTTAAAGTAATTAGTTCCTCGATGTAGGTCGGTCATTTTCAATATTTGCTAACTTCAAGAGCTCCCAACGTCATTTGTTTACATGATAACTAAATATTTTACTGATTAGTCTGTAAATGACTTCAAAAAAGAATCTTCTGGCTAAATAATAACTCAAGTTAGTTTTATTCCAAAGTTATTTGCGAGCGATATTTAAATGTATGTACGTTTCAAATTTATAACAAGATGCCCTAAAAAAATTTTATGATTTTTTCTAAATAAAGTGATTTTGTATCAATCTTGATAATCGTCGTAAAAAATTTCTATAAACAATCAGTTAGCCTTTGACATTTACACGTATTTGTAAATGCATTCGCTTGGACCAACTTCTTGCTTTGTTTCATGTAATCATTTACTTTGAGAACGAACGGTGCAGCTTTCATAAATGTTTTTTTTTTTTATTATTATTACTTTTTTATTTGTTTACTTTTATTTTTTTTCAGGACGTCCGCCCCTTTTAAATGTCGTACGTATATGTATATGAATGTTCCTAAGATTCATCTCGTATACACGAGTGTTTGTCGGTGAGTGTTTATTGTTTTCGTTATCCTTAAATATATTTTCGTCTGCAAAAAGGTGGCTCTTAATTTGAAATCAACATGTTAAATTGATGGATATGTAATCTAGCCTTAAGCATCAGCATTATGAAAGTACATAAATATGTAATATAATCAAATTTCTATATAAACGCTAAACTAAGTATATAAAACTAAATATAAAAAAAAAAAATACATACAAACAAAAAATAAAACTGTTAAGTTCATTTGCTCAAGTAGATCTTAAATTTTAAGAATTAAAGAAAAACATGGAAAAATGTCAAATTAGCTATCAGTTCTTATTTTCGTTTCTTTTCTTCTCTTAATATTATAATTTTATTTTGTTTTGTCGCAGACGCTATATTTTTTTTCTTCTTTCCTTTTCTATTTTCTATTGTACAAATTATTTTTGTTTTGTTTATTTTCTTATGTATAAAATAAGATTAAAGAATAAATGAAAAAAAAAACAAGTATTTGTATATTGTACAACTCGGCTCGTGAGAACTAATTAAAGATAAAACTAAAAATTAAAAAAAAAATAAATAAATAAATAAATAAAACATACAGCAAACAAATCTGTGTTCCCGTTCCCATTTTATTAGTTATACAATGAAAAATGAAAATGAAGATTATAAAAAAAAAAAAAAACCCAACTCAAGTGCATGATTGTAATTGTTAAATTTAACGTTTAAGACATATTTAATAAAATAATTTAAAAATAAAACAAAACTGATGAAATGTTAAAAACAAAAAAAAAAAACATAGAATAGATTAAATCCCTCGGGATATGCGCAGGACTTAATACGTTTTATGAGAAATTTTGCAAGGTTTAATGATGATACAAAGAATACTTTTTTGTAATGGATTTATTGTAATTATTTTGGATTGTTCTTGAAAATGCTTTAAATAAATTTATTTTGAATACCACATATATACCACAAGCTTGTTTTATTTAATTCTTCTTTTTGATTCTCTATGTTTAAGGAGGCAACTTTTTTTTTATATTTGCCTACGTGAATCTTCCAAGAGAAACACTGCCCGTGATAGACTTGTTAATGGAAATACCGATGGGACATCATTTATAAGAGAAGTTATAACTCTTACTTTACTTTGTTAACAGCCTTCTTCATTCAATCTTGCGCTAAGCGGCTTTAGTTACGCACAAAGCGGATTAAGGTTTAAGTTTCAATTTACCGCCTTATGCTTCTGTGATGAATTCGAAGACAATCCGGGCCAATCGTTCAATTTGTGCTAACCATCTAATCCGATCAATTTGGAGCAATTGTAGTTCTCTTGTGTTGTATAGTCCACACAGCCCGCAGTGTTATCTTCTCCATTATTCATTTATGCGAACCGGACCGGAAATCACTGGGAGACTTTGGTTGGCTTGACACGATACAGTTGTGTTTTTGTTTGAATTTTTATTTTTATGTTAGCGGAATATACTTTGTTTTATTCTCATCTACCAAGAACGTACCAGCAAAAATTTGTTTATTTAAAATATTTTGATTCTAGTGTTGGGTGGAAAATTTCAAAAATACCTTTGAAGTATGATCTTGATGAAATAACATGACACAGCTTCTTTTTGTGGAAATCCGTCTTATACATCAAATACGTCAGTGGTTCTTATTTCCCATGCAGACGAACAAATTTGGAAGTGCACACACCATAAACAAAACTTTGCACTATATATCGCCTCTATAAATATTATTTAATATGACAATAAAATAAATAACAAAGTATTGATATCCCTTTCGGCGGGCAATGGCAAACTCCCGAAAGTAAAATTGCCTACGAAAGAGCTTCTAAGGAGTGCCGTTCGGACTCGGCGATAAACCGTAGGCCCCGCTCAGATGTGACAAAAATGACAACGTGAGCAACACAAATGAGTGTCAAGAAGCTAGGCCATGGCCCATAACGGGCTGCCAGCGCCACAGTGTTTTTTTTTTTTTTTTTTTATTGATATCGATTTAAAGTTTATGCCCGAGATATGTCGTAAGGTGAATATATCGAATATCGAATCAACTTTCAAGTTATTAGGCCTAAAATCAAACTATCAGATTGTTGATGTTAAAAAGATGGATCTCTGAGAGCAGTTTAGATGTTCTCCCTTCTTGAGGATCAGGTAGTGTTTGTTGAAATTTAGTTAACTGCGCATACTTTTGTCCGACTACTTTTTACAGTACTCTTCCCATATACTTTACTCATGGAGCTCGTTAGCAGCTCCCTCTTTCTTTGTAACGGTATCCTTTAACAACTTATTGTTGCATGCGCTCGCTTACACTATTCGTCAAACCAGAGGTTTCGTTGTTGTGGTCGGGTGAAACCTAACACAACGTTTCAAATGGTTTGCTGACAATGTCGACACCGGTTTCCTTCGCTTGACGCTAGTAGCATTGAATTTTGGATATGTTTGACTTCTAATTTCTTTTAAGTATTTTTTTGTATGTTCTGGGCTTTTTAATATTCGCATTCAAACCTTGCCTGCAATAATGTACATATGTATTTAGTAGTCTGAATTGATGTTGGCTCGTCCTTTTGTCGTTCAGGTATACAGAGCACTACAACTGTCTTACGTCGTTCGCAATGTGATTAATCTAGTTAAAGAGTTTTTCAGATCACGTGACTGCCGAGTGCTTTTTGGATATTGAAATGTGCTTTATATAAGAAATATTGATCCCTGATGAAGAAAAATGGTCACTGATCTAAACTCCGAAAACGTTAAAGTGTCTCAAATAAGGTTATTCCTTGATCAGCTCCCCGTAACCCCATGGTGGAAAAACATGCACGCACTGAAATTCACCCATACACTTGAGCACTCGGACTATTGACTTTCATTTGCGCAATCAGACAAACTGTAAAATGTTGCTGGTGGTAATATTTTTAGTGATTCTGTTTAACTCGAACTTATGGCCGGTTATAACGGAGTGTTCCAATATAGAAGAAGATAACGCTACGTTATAAGTAATATTCGCGCCTTAAAATAGACGTTTTAAGTTTGACTATAGCAGATTATAACACTGCGACCTCATTCGTTTCTATGTTGAATTGACACTTTTAATTTTTTCTCAATGGCCACGCTGAATACAATTGACCATATTGTAGGCGCGTTTAACACTGCGTAGGATCTTTTTTGGTCTTCTTTATTGAAGTCATGTTGGATCTTGCGGGATCATGCTTATTCCAGAAAACTTGGCCAGCCTCCTGAAAGGTGTTTTAATTTTAAATGACACCTAATAGGGTGCACTATAGACCAATGTATGCATGTAAACATTTTAAATAATGATGGCTTTTGTCTTCCTTAGACATCAAAACTATTTGTACGTCAGTTTGGTAGAATTCGTACGTGAATAAGACACGATTGATGCTCGGTCACGTGGACGGAAATTTGACCCGTCTTCAAATATGAGACTCTTTTCATTTCATTCACTTAGGTATCAAGATATTTAAACTATTCGCTGCTGTGCATATTGTGGCGTATGGAGCGTCCCTTTACATACCTACGTATAATTTAATATGTTACATAAATTAGTGATTGAAAGTTGTCTTAAAAGCGTACGGTTATAACGAAGTTGCAGGAGTTCATTAATTTTTGCATTGAAAAGCTTTAAAGAAAGAGATACAAGTACGAACTCTACGAATTGTGCAGCCACATCGACTCGATCTAAAAAGTACATATCAGTCGCATGAAATCGTCGAAATAAGAAGAACAAATGGATTTAAATGCTTCGGCGCGAAGAGTCTTAATTTCTTATCCCAATGACAACGTAGTAGTGTCATCACCTCGACTTAAATGGCAGTGATTGACTCTATTGTAGAATGCAAAACGGCTGTAACGTAATACGATACAATCTTGCTTGACTGTCTAATAATGCGAATGTTAAAACGTGCTCGTATATGATTCATTGTTATAATGCTTTGTTTGCTTATGAAATTAGCAAAGTCAGTAAGCTATGTCTAACAAAGGAACTGTAGAAACTGCTTTCATAATATTTTCGAAACTTATTTCACATTAAATCGTATACCCCGTGGTGTCACATCATAGCTGAATGAATGTACATTAATAAAATCATCACTTTCATACAATCTCTACTTTGCCTCTCAAACGTTTGCATAACATTGTAACCCGCTTTCGCCTATTAACAAATAATCAATTCCCAAATTCGCATTTACAAAAATTTGCATATATTTACAATAAAAGAAAAATGACTTTGTTCTTTAAAAAATAATAGAATTAATTATGTATATGTACGAAAACATAAATAAAAATGAAATAAACAAAACAAGGATTAACAATTGTGATAAATTCCCTATAAACAAAAACCTAACAGATGAAAATTTTGGAATACCAAAATAAGCCATCACTACATATCCTGCATGGCGAGAATAATATTCTCCAATGCTGTTCTAGCATCTGATGGTGGGAATTTTTCTAAAACATGCATGGCTGCAGTTGTGTGTTTATGCTGTAGTTCCTTTGTTCTTTCCAATCCGGGTCCTTCTAGGATTGTCTTGTGAATTTTGTGATAAGAAATATTCTCTATCGACACTTTGCCTTTCGCAATTTCATCATATAACGTTGGATCCTTTTCAAGATGAAACAGTACCGGAGCACTTATCAAGCTAAATGTGGTATCTATCAATAGAAAAATGTTAGAAAATGTCACACAAGTGGTAATGTTTACATACCTAATGGCAAAGTGCTACATTGGAATGGTTCAGCATCCAAGCACGCCTGCCATGCTAACGACAAATGTTTGCCAAAGAGATATCCGAACTGTTGCATTTCTTCACTTTGTCCAGCCAATTTTAATGATCCTTGGCAACTTTTACCTAACAAACTGCCGGCATTTAGAATATGTCGAACTTCCCATTCTTTTTCGGGATTTCCAATGCTTGAAGGCACATCGATGGGTAGCATTGCATCGGGATTAGTAAAATCATCAACAAACGTTTTGGTTGTAGTGGAACTTTTTGGGAACACAGTTCCTGGTTGAAATGGTAGAGGGTTGTTCTGTTCGTCACGATCTCCGATGAACTCGCCTTCACTAAAATCTCGTACAGCAGATGAAATCAATTCGTTGATTTCTTGATTGCGCAAATTAGCCAATTCAGCACATGAATGTCCCAATAAGTAGTCCCCAGTTAGAAGACCAATTTTGTTGCCGAACGTCATGTCGTCTAGATTGGCGGTATCCTGAGCAGCTTCCGTGTTGCGTTGCAAGTTTACCAAGCTCTGAAATTAGTTTTTTTTTTGTTGAATAAAGTACATTTACTTGATTGTAGTTAAGCGGCGGAAACAAGATCGACGTAAAATAATTCATGAGAGAACTTCGGAAAGACCTTCAGGGCATAAAGTGTGACGTGCATTTTAAATAGAGAATTTTAACAATAAAACCCATTTAACTTTGAAATAAACGGTGGCTCTACCAGATTTAGTTTTTTTTACGATTTAATCAAGTCAGATAAATCATAAGTCAAGTAAACCTTTCCAACTTTGACGTCTACTCTAAGGTCATAATTCACCTTACTGAGCAAACAAATGATCATACTTTGTCTGTAATAACGATAAACCTTCGTAACCTTGAGAGCACAGACGCACACTTCCTCTAAAAGCAGCACACGCGTTTCTATATTATTTTCATATTTGCATTGTGCTGTTTGGTGTTTGCTTTCTACTTCCAAAAAATTTGTATTCTTCCCACATGCGAAGATCACACTGAAACTGATGTCATTAATATTCATGACTTAACATCAAGCCTATGTTATGCCGATTGGAAACTGGTTGAAATCTCTACGCTCTCCCATGTCTGATTATGGTTAAGCTAATATTCAAATGCGTCTATTAGCCGATCTTATTAACGCGCGCGATACACACCGTTTTAACTTATCCCGCAGACAACGAATATGTTTACGAGTTTACTTACATTGTGAACCAAATGTGAAATCCGAATCATTTCGGTGATTTCGGCCAAAGCCCTCTGCGAATGAAGTACTCCAGCACTTTTATCTTGTTCCATGTCAGGAACAGATGGTGCATGTCCTGCTGCTTTGGATATCAATAAGACAATTAGTCCCCATGCTTGCATTGTATTTTTTCCATTATACAGCAGGTGCCTAGGTATTTTTTTTTTTTTTTAAAGAAACAATTACAAACTAAAGTCATGACGTCAATTTGGTAATTTACTTAGCAGTCTTTAGTAATGGATGGTTACTCCCCACTAGCTTTCGGAGATGCAAGGCCACATTAGCGATTTCATCACTGAGTAACCAACGAAGGCTTAGGAATGATGTAGGGTAGCCAACAATGCGTTCAGCTTCACTTACAGCACGATTCCAATCGTGTTTTGGAACTTGCTTAGTGGCAAGTTTCTCCTCGCGCCTAACGGACATATGAATGGCTCGTGTTTGAGTGAAAGTCGTCACAGGAAGTTGCACCACGGCTGCGGCTGTTAGGGTAGAGCGCAGCCTCACTTGTTGCATAAGAAGCTTACTTAACATGTTTCGAAGGAAATGTTTCACTTTTTTTTTTGTATTTTTGGAAAAGACACAATGATTGAATGTATTTGGGATGAATAGGAAACTGGATTTACTAGAGGATCTCCGAATTAGTTCGTACGAGTGAATTTGCAAAGCACAACTCTCGTCGAAATCGAAAACGAAAAAGTGAAACTACGAGTATAGCAATCACAGCGTGAATTGAAACTGACGACGACCACGACCACGAAGACGGCAACGACAACGACCCACTTTCTTTTGTTTTGTTGGTTTTTTACTTCTTTTCTGCTGTTAGCTTATTTCTTGGTGTGCCACTCGCGATTTCGTAAACAACATCGGAATGCAGCATCAAAAGCACTACCTACTCGAACCGTACGACACTCAACCGAAGCAATCACAGGTAAGCCAAGTCGTGCTATCTACAATAGTAACCACAAACTGAAAAGCTAAAGTGGTTCCATGCTTCGTTAGTTCAAGACTCGGGCAGGTTCACTTTATAGTATTTCTCCTCGTTGGATTGGTTTGTTGGGTTGAAGATGTTTTTGTTCAATTTTCTTTGTGATTGACATTTGCCAATGACAGAGTAGACTTTTTTGAGGAAATTTTGACATTTTCGGGTGTGTTCATAAGCCGTCAATATTTGAAGGGAAATTATTTTTACAAATAAAACAGCGAACTTTTTGTGTATTTAACATTTTATATACAATATCCATTTTGGAGAATACCTTTGTCGAAGAAAACTGGCATTGATATCCATCAGCTTGACATGTCTCGCACAGCATTGTAGATTGTGGCTAGCAAGAAATCGGAAATTGAAAAAATATTTCTCTCGAAAAGAATAGGAGCAAATTCATAGGTTCAGAGTAAGGTATCGCCATGTCCCGATTCATACGAGTACTATTCAGTTCCTACTTTGAATTCTTTCTGAATTCTCGTTCGGTCCGTAATGATGCATTATCGGCTTTTACACGGTACCAGATGACTCGGCCGAATTTTAGTTATTCTCTTTTTAACTCGTTTTGTACTTCTATATGTCGCGATCGTTCACAGTTGATTATTGATATTACTGTTTCATCTCTCTTCATTCGAAATTAGCTGCGCTTGGAAGCAATTGCGGTCTAAGCCATTTCGCTCAATATTTTGCGTTAAAAAGAATTAATTGGAAGTACGACAGAAGGTTAATTGCATAATTTGCTTACCAATCTAACGAAACCATGGTTAAATGAACTTTTTCCGGGTCTGTGCCTTAGAACGTAAACGAATATCAGCTGACAAGTGAAGGCGGTATCATTAGCACAGCTCAGACTCGTATTGTCAAACAAATTTTTCAGTGCCCATCACTTCCTCGTTCTTCAAGTCACGGTTTGTACTTTTGTCAAATGAATTGACATTTATTTTTTTAAATCGAGTACGTGTAAGTTGGAAGTACAAATTGCGGTAAACAAAATTCAAATCAATGTACTATATATTATATACAAAAAAAAATTTGTTAATTACATAGTATAAAACAAAGTCGCTTTCCGTGTCTGTCTGTTTAGCCGCTAACTCCTCCTAAACCACACAACGGAGTTTGGTGCGGTCTTCAACATCATTTAGATAACCGTTCACGGAAGGTTTGTGTTTGCTATTTGTACACTCCATTTCTAGGACGTTTGAGTAGCGATAAATTGTGTGCGACACTACACACATCCCAATTTGCAAGTCCAATCTAGGATTCATGTTGCTGCTGTCGACAAAATATAAAATATGAATTACCTGCATCCAAATTTTCTTTTCATTTTCAAACATATAGTTCTACCTGCAACAAATCTGTATTCAGTGAAATCTATTGCCTACACACAGCACAATTTTTACGAAGTTTTGGAGGGGAGAACAAAAATTGTGAGTGCCCAAGCCAATCTGCCGATTCGGTTTGATGGAAGCCCTCCACACGAGACAATATTCCTGCTGGTTGCATGTTGTAATCGAAAATTGGGCCAGCGCACATTTGACTATTTTTACCCGGGAAACAATGTTGTACAACGTTGCCACATGTACACTCTTGAGCCGCAGAAACGTGGATTGCCGCATATCCATCTGCTGCTATGGTTAATGAACAAAATAAGCCGGATGAAAACCTTTCAACGGAGGAAACAAGGGACTCCAGTTAAAGGTTTCGCTAGAGTTAAAAAAAAAATGATGCTATGCAGTGCATCCCAACAAAAGTGAATGTTTCACTTGAGAATGCTACTTCACATTGTAAAGGGCCAATCATATTTTTCACACCTCAGAACTATACAAGGAGTAACTAATAATACCTATAAAGCAGCATGCAAAGCAATGGGTCTCTTCCAACCCGACTCTCAATGGGACAACACATTAAGGGAAGTTACTATTTGTTTTGTCAATTGACCGATAGTGAATATCGTATACATATATATTGTATGACGACGGCGAGAGTAAATGTCAGATGATGCCCAATATGATCAAACATTTTTGACGAAGCCTTGGCGTTTTTAGAATTGAATAAGGTAGTAGAAGAACTTTCGGATAAATCCGTTTCGGATTTGCAAATCAAAACCTTTGCATTTTAATAAATGATCTTCAAGAATTGGTCAACAATAGTTATCCAGAATTTATAATACAAGTTCCAAGACTCTAATTTGGTTCAAGGAGAGAGCTATTTTGTCTAGGTGACACGATCAAGTAGTTAAGGTGAACGACTTAATTGTCTCTAAAATTAATACACAGACGCAAACATACTACTCTTAAGACACCGTGCTGGACCATGAATTGGCTGTAAATTTCACAACAGAATTTCTCAATTGCTTGCAGCCTTCTGGACTGCTTCCACATAAATTGGTTTTAAAGAAGTGTGTCCTGTTATTTTATTGTGAAACCTATAATCCACCCCAATTGTGCAACGGTACAGGTCTCCAGGTCAAATTGTGTAACCAAAAGACAGCTACAAACATTTTTTATAAAGAAATTCTATAATCAAAGGCAGTACTTCATATTCTTCACGTCTTTTGTTTTCTAAATTACACTCGTGCGAAGCCGGGGCGGGTCGTTAGTTAAATATAAAATATTTCCATCGCTGCCAGCTGGAGTATTATTTTCAAATTTAACTTATCCACTTACATCTTCTTAAAGTAAGACAGAAAAAACTTCAAGCAAAAGGATTTTTATTTATTTTACCACTAAAATTAATTTTTGAATAATTATTTACCAAGATACGAGTAACTAAATTTTAAAATTTTAAATTAAAATTTTGATTACAGCTCCTTTATTGCCATTATAATACTTTTCAAAGCTCCCTTGGCATTTGATTCCGGAAATTTCTCCAAAGCTTTCATACCTGCCATGGTATGTTTGAGCTTAAGCTCCCTTGTCCTTTCTAAGCCTGGTCCATTTAAGATTGTCCTATGTACCTTCTGGTAACATATATTTTCTGCTGAATCTTTTCCCTTCTTTATCTCCTCATAAAGGGAAGCATTATTTTGTATGTGAAACAATACTGGTGCGCTTATCAGACTAAATTCAGAATCTAAAAATAAAATAATTGAAAACTGAAAAAATAAGGATCAAGCCTCTGTACTCACTCAATGGCAAAGTGTCACTCTGAAAAGGTTCAATATCCAGACATGCCTGACAAGAAAAGAATAAATGCTTTCCAAGTTGGTAAGCCAATTGTTGCATATCTTCGTTTTGGCCAGCTAATATCTGTGAACCTTGACAACATCTTCCAATCAGATCAGCCCCTTCTAATAAATTTCGGCCTTCCCATTCTTTTTCTGGATTTCCAATACTTGCGGATATATCAATGGATGACAGAGGATCTTCAGCAACTTTTTTAGGTGTGGTCGTAGTTTGCGTTGCAGTACTAGGCTTGAAGGGAAAAGAATTGCCCTCTTTGTCATGGTCTCCAAAGAAATCACCTGACAGAAAATCTCTTAGAGCAACCATCATAATTAAAAAAACATTAGGATTGCGAATGTTAGATAACTCCTCAAAACCCTTTGCCAGGAAAAAATCGCCTGCAAGAAGGCTGGTTTTGTTTCCAAAAATCATATCTTCGTAGTCACAAATGTCCTGATCAGATTTATCGATTAAGTTCAAATTGAATACGCCCTGAAAAAACAAAAAAAAACAAATATTACCACTACTTTATTTTAGACACTTAACCCATGAGTTTTCAAGGACGCCAAAACTTGACATTCTCTATATTGCTCCAGATGTTAAGGACGTGGATTCTTCTATATTTAATACAAAAATTTCTTCTTGAGGCTTTAACAAAGAGCTGTGGTTACATTTCACTATATGTACATACTTCATTCGACTTAAACAATGTATGTAGTTTTATTTACTTTTATCGTTATCCCTACTAAAAAAATGTGTTCTCTTAGCACATTTTTTGTGCTAACTTTGCTGAATGCCACCATTTCGAAACTTTTTTCGAGCAGATGGACATCTGTTGTGCAAATTGTATGTCAGTTCAGTGTTGTCTACAATATAAATATTTACAATCGACATTCTGGAATAAAGAAATTCCTAAGCGCCATGGGATTTGTGTTAAAAAATGCATGATTGCAATAGAAATAGAAATAGAAATTTATAACAAAAAAATGGAGAGCGATGTCCGCTGCGATACTTGTAATGCAATAAGTTCAGTGTTGCCCACAGCAGCAAGGTCGGTATCGGGTCAGATCCAAAATCAGCTTGAAATAAAATGCTTTGCATGCTTCTTCGGAAAGCGAAGCAATGGCATAATCGTTTTTTAAAAAGTTCAACTTTAAGTGCCCCCGATTTAAAAAGTGTGTGCTTCCATCATATGAACAAGGAAAATCCCAGTTTCCATTCAGCCGTCAAAATTTCATTGTGCACGAATGAAATGTGAGGTCATCCTGATCAATGTATTTGGGTCGTATCTCATCAATCAGCTAAAAGAAATATTTGAAATATACTCGCTTCGACGTCGTACTGACCAATGTTTCTAATCACGGAAATATTAAGATAGTTCTATTTCTTGTGTGATCGTCGAGTCGAAATTATTTTCGATTTGCTAAATAAAATCATTGATCGCAATATACTCGTTAAATTGAGGGAAAGCTGGTCACCACAAAGACAATGAAAGCACAAATTAATGTGGAATTGAGTGCAGTGTATTTTATAGATTGATATCTACCAACCCAGAAGTAATTAGTGTTAAGCATGCGGCACACATTATATACAGCACGTGGTAATGAGGTGGAATTCCATTGGATGAGCTAATTTTTGAGCTATTTGTGAAAGTTACAAAATTGAAAAAATGCTGTGGTTTTGTTAAAGAACAATTTAAAAAATTGTGTGGCTACAGCAAAACTCGATCTTAAACATTGTTACCAGCTATAGAAACCATTTTGTGAATCTATATATTAACGTTTGAAATAATATTGTGTGTGTCGCCAATAGCCCATTAGTCCTCAAAATATTATTCTATGATCCTGTATCGAAATGTTGCTATTTTTCCTAAAAAATCAAGTGAGTATACTTCCGAAAAATTTTATTGTCTTGAGATCAATATTCACAATTAATTTTCATTTGTTTTTATTTCTCTAGCCATCGCTTTTCTTGAAGAGAGAAGACTAACAAAATTGTTGTTTGCAGCTGTACAAAGGAAAATTCCAAATGCTGCTACGGCCGATGATTCTATAACAAAACGATCGAAAAAAATTCCTTTTTGCTTATTTTACACAAACATAATATTTTCTTTTCACCTATGCCTGTGGTGTGGGGTCTGTGTGTGTGTGTTTATTTCATTGCGAATAACTCATCGGCCTGAGCCATTGGCAGTGCAGTGCTAGTTTCCGTCATAAGTTTATGATCTTTTAATAAGTTTTTGTTCGTGATTTTCAATCTGTGCTTTATTCCAATTACTGATATACCATATGTACATACAAATATATTATAATTGATTGGTAAACATTAATATGCACGCACTTGTATTTGATTTTCAGAATGTCTAAATGTTCATACAAAGATTGTGACAATATCAAAAGAACATTTTCCTTTTCATTTTTTACAGTTCCTAAAGGTCGTAGAAGAGATGTTTGGTTAAAGCATGCTCAATGTAATACATTGGAAAAACAAATTTTCATTTGTGAAACCCATTTTTATAGCAAAGATGTAAAGGCGAAAACTGCTATCTAAAAATATCCTGCCAATGGCATCGATGTCAGTGTACAGTTGCTCTGATGTATCTATCGATCAATCTTGCTTTAGAATCGTGGATAACATCGGAAACACAAAGCTTTCTTCAGCGGTCATTTTAGACAGTTCTAGTGCATCCAATGTACTAAATATTTGATAAAACTTGACTGAAACTGACAATACTGCGATTTTTCCAACTACACTTTGTGTTAATAGAGTTCCTAACCCTATGACATATGTATATTAGAGATTTCTCTCTACCTAGCCTTAAAAATAATAGTTTGCAAAATTTCTCTTTCAGTTTCCTTCTCCCGAATCTCGTTTTCATAATAAGTGAATAGTAAATACCATACCCCCGTACATTTCGATACGTCAAAACGATTAAAGATCAATAAGAACTATAACTTGGAGAAAAATGTTGACATGAAATTGCAAAATAAGCCAGTCGACGTAAAAACTTTTGTAAATATGCAACTTTTTCATAAGGCAAATGCACATTGGACGAATGACGAAAAAGATTTGTGTCTAAAGTTTTTTTTATAAGTCTCACTCATTATATTCCCATTTGGTGAGCTCGGGATTTAGTTTACCATCTATAAGCACAATTTATCGATGGCATTCTTCCTTATGTTTTCCTGCCGGTTTTTCAAAAAAAATGATTAATCTTTTAAAGAGCAAGGTATTTCTACCTACGATGTCAAGCATAGAAAAAACGTGCGTATTAATTTTTGATGAAATGGCAAACAAACTTGAACTTGATTACAACAATTAAAATGACATGGTATACGGTTTTTCTGACTTTTGGGAGCAAAGTAATGGATTTTGCCCTTAGGGGATTAAATAAAAATTGGAAGCAAACCACATCTTATTATAAAGGATGCCCGAAAAGAGATGAAATTACCAAGATATGGAAATTAACAAAATCAAAAACTTAAGAGTGTGGTCTGCAAAATATTGCTGTTTGTTGTGACCAAGGCAGCAATAACAGAAGAGCATACAAATTACTTGGTTCAATCCAAAACAAGCCTTTTTTCGATATTGAAAATCAACGAATTTTTCTTCTATATGACTACCCTTACTTATTCAAAATTGTGCGAAATTGTTTGTATAATAATCTAATTATAATATCTGAAGATATTTTTTCATAGGGAATCCTTGTAAAACTTTTTGAAGAGGGTTTCAAGAACATCTTTCAAGTGTCCTTTAAGCCAACAAACCATATAAACCAATAAACCCAAACAACTTTGAAAAATTCTCAGTGAAATTGGCTACCCAAGTTTAAAGAATATCTGAATTATATTTGGAGGAATCGGTTGTAGATAGATGCAGACTATATATGTAGAAACATACGGTCTTCGGCGATCGTCCTCCTCCTTCCCCTCTCCAATGCAGTTTTTCTTTCATGTTAACCAGGGCTCGGATTGTGTAAATGTACTTAAATAAAGGCTGTCATGTTCATATACAAATTATATTCTAAGACTCAGTTATTGTTGTTTAATCAGTTTCTTTACTCATTTTCTTGGCGAAGTCATTCACTCATTACTTTGCGTGCGAGAAATGAGAGCTCGCCACCTATGCAGTCAAAGTGAAAAAGAAACAAATATCGCTTGATGATAGTACTATAAATTTCATATACAATGACTGCAGTCAATTGTCGTTGGATGGAAATCTTCGAACAGTTCTTTAAAAACAAAATTGCTTTCAATCATTCGCTGTGCACGGTGAGCTTCGTCTGTTGTTTGACAGACACTGTAGCTATAAGCACAGATAATAAATCTAAGTTTGCAAATCACTATTTACTGTCCAAATTTCACAGAAATAAATACGTGTAATTCAATTTCACAAATCAACTTAAACTTTAGGTTCCTTAATTAAAGCTTGCATGTTTCATGTTTTTCTATTAAATCTGTGCCAACTGTGGTGACAATAAATCGAGTGGTGCTTCTTATGAAAGTCAAGTTAAATATACACAGATTAGAAATAATAGGTCCGTTCAAGGACTAAAAGTTCGCACAGATTTGTGCAAAAACCTATTCCTGCGAGAACAATTTTGTAAAATAGAATGTTTTTGAGGGACTAATTCTTGTCCCCGCCCTGCAAACTCTTATAAATTTCTCCATAGGGATTTTCTATAGGCAAGAATTGTATAAAATGTCAAATCAATTAAATTTTAAAATGACTGTCAAACTCTTGAAAAGTTTAAATTTGTATTAGTTATGACAATGACAATGGGTCCAAAAGAAGACATAGACATGGACGAAGAGGAGAAAAAAAGAGCTTTAGATTTAAGTGAATTGTTCGCCTTATACAATTGAACTCATTAAATTCATATATAAGCAATCAATAAAGTAATTATAATAAACAATCTAAAAATATTCCTCCTGCTTTGCAATTTCTTTTTTGTTTTATTTTCTGTTATCAATGAATAATTATTGTATTCAAATGTTAAGTAATAGTCAATCTTATATAAGAAAATAAAAACAAAACAAAATCAATTCAAGTACACTTTATTATTCAATTTCAAACAAGTATTTATTGTATGCATTCTCTATAGCATAAGTCAACTAACCGTAAATGAGCTAGTTCATTTATGACCAGAATGATCTTTAAACTGTCAGGAAAGCACCCACTGGTCTTTCTACACCGATATGGTCGTCTTGTTTATAGTATGAAACAACCGATACAACGATTGGATAATATGTATCTTGAGCATACAACCTGTGCTGTATCTGTATGCAACAGATTGTACGTAAATCGCATAGTGATTGTATCGTGTGTTAAATACATACAACAATTGGGCCGATGTCGGGACAACACAGGTAGGTACGACACGGTTGTATCGTGTATTTCATACTTATGGCTGCATTAATATTAAGCTTTTTGTTAGAGTCCAAGAAGTATTTGCAATTTTTTCGATCCATTTTATGGGACTCTCTTCTAATGCATATAAGGCCTGGTACTTGAAAAAGGACCTACGAAGATTAATAACATTGGTCGGTTTATTACAGGTGGTGATCTTAGTTGTAGGCATCGTAACTGGGGTTGCTTAAGAGCTACATATATTGCTTCATCTAGATGTTTCTCTCCGTCTATCCTGGACTTTTTCCTTACAAATGGAAGCATCTACTTACTTTTCCTGTTTTTACTAACGCATTAAGCTCTGACATCTATCTGTCAGCTGTGATATTCTTTCTGGTTCAAAAGGTTATATTGTGCAACGTTAAGATTTTAAAAATACCAACTGGGATGTATTTAGCATCCATCTCAGTTATAGTTCTGTCCTTATAGCCTGTCGTCGGCAATCATGAACATATCAACAATTTGACTGTATTTTTCGAAAAACAATTGACAATTCTGCTAGTGTTCGAGTGGATGTCTCGTACAGCTTCTAAACGAGAAGGAAGTTACCAACATATAGGTTAGACAACGATTTCAATAAAATGAAAATTCAGACACGCATAACTAGAGACAAAATTTTAAAGTTTAGAAAGATTTACTGGAACAGAAAACTGAGTGCGCACTGTTCGAGTTCTAAGTCTTTCTGGAATACTATATAGACAACACTTTGAAAAGGAAAAATACCCGAATCCATAGTTTTAACATAAATGGTTCTTTAATAAGGCTGTTAATAAGTTAAGAAAACAAATATGTTTCGTATCATACAACCTCTGTTATTCACTGGGAAGTTGAAAACGAAATCTAAACTTATGATGGGGTCATTCAGTATTTCCTTCCAATGAGTCCGTAACTGTGTGGAAGATCTTGAGTTCTTGATATCAAATTAAAAAAATGGAAAACCTCCAGGTTTTGATAATATAAACAATATATTTATAAAAAAATTCCCTAAGTGTTACACATTATATGTGTATAAACTATACATCCGCAGGAACAGATTGGTTTTCTCAAACGTAACACATCTCATCAAATCTTAAGAATCTGTATGGAGGTGAAACAAAATGAAAATGAATGATTGAATACATTGCAAAATGTAAAATCCTGGCAAGCATTCTTCATATTTTTAAGGGAAACAAAAGTATAAACCGGAACTGCAGACTTTGCAAATAGAATAAACAAAAGTCTAGAGAACATTCAGTATTCAATTGTACTTTTCATAGACTTGATACATAGTTGTTAGTTGTTGATACACTATGCCATAAAAACATTATAACGCAGTTAGATAAAACAGGCATACGATGAGGGCCACTAATATAGTTCGACTTGACATTTAGAAGCTCATTGATTTCTCCAGTAAATAATTGCCCTTTCTTATTTCACATACGATTCGTTGGCTGTTTTAACACCAAAATTCATTTCACTACAGGTGGATGCCAAGCATAAGTTTTTTTGTTTATTGAAGCATTGAGGAAATGTAGAGAAATAGTAGTGTATTGGCTTCCTGTCGGTTCGGCGTTCAATCCCAACCGCGCCAAAATCAAATCTCCCTTTTTCATTTAAATGAAATCAGATAATGAGATGAATGGTTACCCAAAATACAAGTTTATTTACACTAACGATTAGTCTCCCCCTTAAATGTTGGATTTCACCCACGGAGCGAAATAACCACTGAGCCCAACGAATTTTCTCTTTCTCTTTATCTCCTTATCGGACACGTTGTCCGGCATTTGAAGAGCAATGATATCGACTTGAGTTTTAAGTTATCTTTTAAAAAAAATAGAGATAAACTTGCTTGGTGTCATCATATCTTGCAGGTGGTTGGCGGATTCCATCGTCCGGTCTCCTTCCAGATTTCAGGAAGACATTCGAAAGCATGGCCAATATAGGCTCAACTAAGAGGGTAGAGAACAAAAACATTGTTCTGAATTATTAATTCGGTTTTAAGGCGGATATTTACTGCTGCCTTAGATGGTCCTTGACACCGTTTAGCTAAAGGAACTACATACAAGTGCGGCTTATAATATATTGGATCAATGCAAAAGTTCCTGCCCGATATTCATACGTGGCGGAAAGTTTGTATGACGCAACTATTGTTTGTTTTTTGAACTTGTTATCTACTAGGGGATAGGTCGTGCCATCACAAGTTATTTAATCGCCGGACTCCGTGGAGTTAAGTCAAATCGTGTGTTATTGTGGAGAACGAGAAGTCACACCTTCGCCATGGAATATAGTACTAGTTGCGAAAAAGATTAAGTTTTGAAACTGCAACAAAAAATTCCTTCAGTTATGTTAAAATCTGAAGATGAAATTGATTAATCCAGTTTTGCTCTGCCTCCGCTTTTTATTAGACAACGTCATTAATAAGCGAAACCTTGATATTTGGGCGGGGGCCCAGAAGTCTGAAGAGATGAAAAAGGTAACCTTCTCAAACACAGTAAGAGAGACATCCAGTTACAGTCGATTGCATAACGGCGAATTAGCTCAACATCCAGGCGTCAGGCAGAATAGAAAATTCAACCTAGACGATAATAGCCAAAACTTTCGTCTACCTGACTAAAACACATAAGGATACCCATATCTAAATATATCTAATGGTTTATCGACCATGGTATTCAATACGGTTTTGTGGAAAGCATACACTAACTCATTTCTTAGATCTGCTCAGATGAGTGTATCCCTGGTAAATTGAACCTCAGCATAATTTGCCCGAACAACAAAAAAGAGTAGGTATATATAGTATAATATAAGGAAGACATCTTCAACCGTTTCGAGAAAAAAAAAAATCGCAGCGACATTAACCGACATCAAAACTAGGCATCAGTTAGCTGAGATGGCTTTGGACGTGTAGAGCGAATGGATATATTGTGTCTACAAGAGGGAGTTTCAAACACAAGAATCCGATTCACCTTCCAGCACCTAGATGTCGCCCCCTTTAGTTTCCGTCTGTGTAAATGAATGATAATAAAATAAATTAGTGAATTACCTATACCCATAATCGTATTAGACACCGCAGAGTCTTCGATTCGAACTTCGAAGGTCAACGCGGACGTCCTCCCTTTTTATGGCACACACAATTAGAAGGAGAACTTAACGGAGTTGGGGTGTTCAAGTTAAGTAATATGATTAAGCAATAAAGCGATGACTGAAAAGTAAAGACTAACTAACAGAGGCGTCGTCTTGGCTCCCTTGCAAAAAAAATATTGGAAACTATATTTGTTCGTTGAACAACACTGTGTACCACTTGAATGTCAAAATTTATTGTTTACCGTACGCATTGGACCAGCAAATTAAAATAAGATAGACACATTTAGTTAAGCTAACTTTTAAACTTCGTTTTTTTAAAGAAAGAAGAATCGTCATCATAAAAAAAAGGAATATTAAATCAATTGAAAACTGGTCTGCATAATTAATGAGTGAAAAATAAGGATCCGTACCTAAATAGAAATGCCTTCATAATCAACACATTTCCTTTTCAGAGGCTTAGCCAATGTTTATCGAAAAATTGACACCCAAACACTCTTGCACCGTTATCGATGAACTTAACCACTGAGTGCTACAGGTCTTAGCTTGTATTGTTCATGCCGTCTGTAAGTACCTATACTTACTCTGTGCACTTTGCGTGCTATTCGAAAGAACTCAGTTACATAAGTAAGCGATTTTTGTGTTTTCAGTATTCCGATAGTTGGATCAAAATCCTCTTTTCGAACTAAAGCTGAATATCCGCCTGCTTTTGACAGAAGCAACAATAAAAGTCCCCAGCTATGCAATCCAGATTTTTCATTATATTCGTACATGATTTGCCTGCAAAAATCAGAATTAATCTTCTCATTCCTCTGGTAGGGCTCAAAATTTACTTCAAAGTCTTTCGAATTGGATGTTTGATTTCAATTAATCTTTTTAAATGGATAGCTATATTGCTGTATTCATTGTTAGATAGCCAATTTGGAGTGATAAATGACAAAGGATAGTCAATGAGTTTTTCTGCATCACTTATTGCGCGATTTAAATTTTGTTGTTTTTTTTCCATGACGGATGGCAGCACTTCATGTTTAAAATGGGCCTTTCGCGTTTGAATGTGATCTGGTGATAGGCCTTCTGCTAACGATAATTTCAATGGTAGTTTTACCTGTGTCCTGATAAGTTTAAAGACCATTTTTAAATTGAGTTTGGGTTACACGTTCAAATTTAATTAAATACTTTAAAATGTAACGACCACCAACTGATTTTACGTAACTTTATTAAAATTTCGTATCACAGAACGGGAGAAAAACCAACGTGATTTTAACAACAACGAGAGGTGTACTGCAAATCTATTTAATGCATACCTTAAATAGACTTGGACCATTAATTATCTATTTTTTTTTTTTAATTTTCGTCGGAGTATTTATTTTAATGACAAGGCAAACCGTTGAATCATTATTCTGCCTAAAGTTCAAAGGCGAATTTATAGGAATATGAATTTGTGTACCATTGCTTAAGGCTTGGATTTTATATTAACAAGTACTTTTGTATTTTAATGTCTTAAATTTGTTTCTTAGTTTTAATTTCGAAACCTCTAAATTTAACAATTTTACTAGTGTCATCGCCTTTTGGTTTTACATTGATCTCGACCATAAATTTAAATGTGCGTAGTTCTTAATAGAATGTTTTTGCAAAATTATAGTACGAATATATTTATGTTTTTTATTTATTTTTGTTATTAAAACTCATAACTATGTGTACTAATAAGCTATCCTAAACTACTTAACGTGACTTGGTTTTAGTCGCGCGAACAGAACTTATTGTGATGAGGTCAAGCACCGGTTATTTCTCGGTTGCCCCCTTTCCAGTGAATTAGCCGGGCGTCTTCACACACCACCTAAAAGACGTAAATTCTATCCCTTTTCGAAAACTATCAACATTCGTTGTTCTGATTTTCATCATATGTTCTATCTGTATCTGCAAATTTGGGGTTATAACAAAGGACCTAATAGGGAAAGATGAAGTACCCATCGTAAATGATGAAATGCCTTAGGTAGAATTAAGTCAAATCGAAATGTTCTCTCATGGTAAAATTTATTATGTTCATAAGCCCCAAAGATCAAGCGCACAATTGCTTGATTATCACGACATTGCCAATTCTTTTTTAGGCCCCATTATAAAGACCTGTTTTCAGAAAATGTTACAATTATTTTAACTCTAGTTATCTGTACATTTGGAACAGGTTTTATGGCATTACCTTTCAAACACCCATTTCCATGCAATACAGCGATGCATTGATATTGAACAAGACATCCATGAGCCTCGTTAGGGCTAAGTAGCATGTAAACTTGATCCTGCTCTCAACTTGACTGCTGTATTTTTTTTCAGTGCTGAAACTGTCCACTGTCCTACGACTTTTATTGGATCAGCAGCGCAAGTAGTCCTTAACAAAGTGCCTGCATTAGTTCCCAGTGGTGTTCCCCAGTATTCATATAGGCTAAAACGGCAAGAACATGCTCTACAACATGCTGGCTTATGCTGTCGTAGAGTTCACAACCTTTTACGGAAGACATTGAGCCGTGGTATGTTCTGACCTTAAACAAGCCACGTGCACCGGAACAATTAATAAAGGACATGAGGACGATAAAAAACTGTAATACGAGTATATGCTATGGTGACTGCCATAGAGAAAAAAAACAACGCTTATTGGTATGGGCTTACGCCATATATGGCAGAATTAGGCAAGAAGTCCTTAGCTTTCGACTGCAATCTGCATCAAGGAAAATTCACAAGCATAATCCTAATATGCGCCCATGCTCTTTTGGAAAATAAGAACGACATCACTATAGAATGGTTTTAACGAGCTCTTCGAAAAGACATGTGGCAATAGTACAAGACGATTTCAACGCCGGATAGGAAAAGAGGACATCTTTGATAAGATAGTTGGTAGGCATAGCTTACTTGACACCATATCTGGCAAAGGACTTACTTTCTGATCTTAAATCTTTCAACAACTCCTATGCCCCCAGCATCAAACACCAAAGACCAGCTGCAAACGTGCCGTCAAAGATGTCGCAACAAATGTTTTGGGTTTCACCCAACCACTACCACTATTAATCCCTGATTTGATGAAGAATGCTGGCAATCAGATGGAGCCGATACAAGAATTTGAGGGATCATACTTAAAATAAAATAAAAATACGCTATTTTTACCAACAAAGAAATGTTTCAAAGCAAGAAGACCCGTACAGAAGCCTGTGGAAATGAAAAAGGAAACCTTGTGCCAGAGTCACAATCGGTGATGAGAATATTGAAAAACTTTGTCGGTAGATTGATTAATAATGCAGAAGTCCAACATCCCACTCAAACAAGAAAAATAGATCATTTAACTTAGCGTACGCTGATAATGTTGCCATAATTGGGAGAACATGCCGAGCCGTCACCTAGCGTCAAATGCCGCCAAAATTGGTTGTTCGGTAAATGACAGTAAAACTAAGTATGTGATGTCAACATGTTAATGAATTGGACATCAGTAATTTCGACCGAGTAAGGACTTTGTCAACTAGTACTGTGACTGTTTTAAATTCTGCCAATAGCACCGCTACAAAAATAAAAAGAAGAATCACCCTTGCCAATCACTGTCTTTTTGTGCTACAATGGCAATTGAGTAGTTAGGCCCTATCCCGAAAAACTAAGGAGACTCTACCTAAGAGCTTCATCGTCTCAGTCCTTCTTTAAGGAGCTGAGGAGATAACTCTATCGAAACAGATGAAGATATCCTCATTTGTTTCGAGAAATAAATCTCTCGAAAAATATTCGGTCCCGTATTGCGTCAGCGAGCTTTGAAGAAGGGGGTTAAAGGACGAATTATATGAACTGTACAGCAACACCAATCACATAAGAAAACTGAGCATTAGCCAACTGAGAAGGCTGAGACATGTAGAGCGAATAGACATCCGCAAAGTCTCCAAACTGAATTCAGAGGGACAACGTAGTAAAGGAAGAGTTTGCCTTGATTGGCACGCACAAGTAGAAAGGACCTCAAACATCTTAGAGTCCGTAACTGGAAGCAGTTAGCTAAAGACAGGTTAAAACCGATTTGTACCACCACCTAAGTAGTGTACCACCACATCTAGTCTTCCTACTGTGTCATTTCGGCTATCTGAAATTACTTGTATACGAGTAGTTCCCCAGAATTCTGCCCATTAATTGCTATCTATGTTTTTTTTTTTTGTAATAATCAATAATTAGAGTGCGTTTTTGTCTTTTTTTTTAAAGTAAAAAGTGCGTCTAAAAATTTTTTAAGTGAATTGTATATGTATCATTTATGACAGATTAAACCGCAGTCCTTAGTTTTCTTCTTTCAACTTAATGACAAGAGACACATCTAGGCACCAACATTCTATTGCCAAAACATATTTTTATCAACGGAAGTTTTTCTCTTCGCTACTTAACCTCTCTCAAAATATTGATGAAAACGACCTTCTTCAAATGTATGACAAAAATATTTTTAGAAAGAACTTCTTCAAAAGGAAAAAATCGACCCAGTTTTCATTCCAAAAAGATATCAATCATAGACGGAAACTATTAGGGATAGATACGGGATAGAAATAACAACAATAAGAAGTAAAAATTCCAAAAATAGCAGTATTCGCGTGACATATCCATACGCTGCTGAACCTGCAATGTAACCCTGCAACGTCCTAGAAACAAAATTCCACAGGAGCACTAGGCAACCGTTTCAAACAATCGATTGAATTTATTAGAAAATTTCACTCGTATCATTTTCGTTTTTGCGTTTTCAACGTTTCGCATTTCACTTTTGAAACTTCATTGTTCTACAGTCCCAAAAATAAAAAAATAAAATGTTCCAGCAGTCAAAATCTCGCAGAGTCACTGCCATTGATACGTCAGGCCAACATTTTGGACTTACAGCAAGGTTGCCTCCCAAATACACGGATGATGACTGGGATTTCAACAACCGAGTCAAACTCCAAATCACCGATGACCAACAGAAACTGGCTGAGAGAATTGTTGCGTAAGTTTTCGGATACCTTATTCCAAAAAACAAAATTAAATAAAGAAAAACTCTACTATCTTCCCTAGAGAATCAAGAAGAGTCGCTGATGAAACTAAGGACACGACTAAAGAATGGCAACGTGAAGTCGAACATCACATGAAAGAGAGAACAAGTGAAATTCGTTTTCTGGTTGACGAATTAAGTCATCAAAAGAAAACAGCGATGATGGAAGATGAGGCCTTGAGCACGTATCGTGAACGCATCTTGAATGCTATCAAATTCCTTAAGGAGAAGTCTTTGGAAATTTGTCAGAAATGTTGCATTTTACGGGAAGGGCGCTTGGGAGTTGATCTCGTTGATGACGAAGTTGATCGCCAATTGAGGCAAGAACTTAAGGTAACCAGAGGTTGTCAGGCCCTGCTAGACAAGACCTTGAAAGAAGCTACCGAACAACTTCGGAAGCTCCGAGCTACAATGTATTTACTTGATAAGGATCTTACTCAAAAAGACAGGTCCTTGTTGATCGATGAGTCTAACCTAACCCTAAGACAAACGCAGCAGAATGTAAGAAACAAAACTCACCTTGCAATACCTAAGTGGTAAGTTCATAAACTTAGCTTTGGCACTCAAATCTAACCTATTTTTTGTTTAACAAGTGTTTATTCACTCTCCGAATGGGAGCACAAGACCTATCAAAACATTAAGGACAATGCAAAGGAATTGAATTCGGCAGCTCAGCTGCGAGCTTATGTCGATTTACTTCTAAAGCAAGTCGTTGAGGATATGCAAAATCAGACAGATCGCACCAACGATGCATTCGAAATGAGAATTAGTGAAATTCGCCAAGTGAAGAAAACACTGGAACAGAAACACAACGACGTTGCCGTTCACATCAATGACGTTAACAGAAACATAAGTAATTTGGAAGAAGAACTAGCAGATAGAGAAGAATCTCTGCATTTGTGTTTGGTTCGGTTAAGTAATCGAGCTCAAAGACCAGGTCTGGAATTGACCTGTGATTCTGTTCAAGATGCTCTAAACAGCGAACGCAGGAATTTAAAGGAAAACATTAATAAGATGAAAAAGAAGATAAGTGAGAACAAGGCATCGCTTCGGTATTTGCTTCATGTCCAAATTATGCAAGAGGAGGAGATCAATATAAAGGCAAACAGCCTTAAGATTGACGAGGTAGATTGCATGACAATTCGTCGTGCCCTTCGTTATTCATCATTTTAATGTTAAATAAAATTTCAATTCTATTTGGCAATTTAAGTTCTTTAGTTTTTTTTCCTTTAATCCAAAAGATTATGATATAATAATAGCTTCCAATATAATAAAAATTGGTTCAACGATACGAGTACAATATTCAATTTCATATATATACAATTTCATCAAGAAACAATCTTCATTATGGGTGAACATTCTGCCCTAATTAAAGTATCATTCTGGTACTGGCGCCAATCGATGAATACCCCTTCGGAATACGCCCTTATTTGTCTTCACATTCACCACACGAACCTTGCTGTCTTGTGAGGTAATGAAGTTGGTGATTCTTCCCACCAATCACTGTAGCGGTTCCGTGTTATCCTTTCCGATTAACACCAAAGTTTCGCGTTTGACATTTTCGGCAGCAGATTTCAACTTCGCCCGTTTTTGCAGGTCTAGAAAATATTCTTTTGAACATAAGGCCCGAAAATCTTGATTTATTGCAGAAATTTATCGCTTCAATCCGAGTGACCTTTTGTCACCTTACAGTCGTTCCGCCATGGCATCAATTTAGGGGGTACCAATAAAGAAATGCCTTGGGATCAGAAGTGCTTCATCACTGGAGTCGCTGGACATCGTACACAGAGGTCGAGAGTTGAGAACGACTTCTATATCTGCTACTCCTGTAGAGAGTTTTCAAATGTCAAATATGCCTGGCCAATAGTTTTAAAAGATGGCTCTTCGCCGATTTTAGAGCAGCCTCCCACAGCCCACCAAAATGTGGTGCTTTAGGAGATATGTAATGAAATTTAATCTGCTCTGCAAAACAACAGAACGAAATCGCTTTTTCCATTTATTGTTCCAGGAATTGTTGCCGAAATTAGCGTAGCTCATTTCAGGCTCCCCCAAAATTTGTACCATTGTCGCAAAAGATATCACGATTTTCCATAACTTGCGAACACATTTATCGACTACCCTTTTCCCCATCCTTCGGACGTCAATAACCTAAAAGCGCTCCTTTACGGTTGCGATTAATGCCTGAAGTACTGCGTGGTAATTCTTTCTGTGTAAATATATAACCAAATTTAAGACAAAGGGGTGCGATCTAGGAGGAATGTTTGCATTCTGCAAACGTCTAGGAAGGGGCTCAAACTTTTGACGACGATCTTTGGGCTAATCAAATTCTCTTTTTTGATCTGTTCAACTTCATCCTTGAGCTTTCGTACCCACAGAGTACTATATGAGCTAAGTCGATTCCGCCCCCGGTCCTCGGTTATCTGACACAGATAAGCTAATAAGCTAACAAGCTATACCTTAACATGAGCTGAAAGTACGGGACTTGTTACCGCACACCAGATTGAGAATCTGGTTGCTGAAAAACTCATATTTGGGATTCACGCACACGTTATCAAGCTTTAAGTATCGCAATCTGACATTCTCTCATCCGTGATTAAGCGTTATTCGCATTCGATACCTACCAAGTGGGAATACGTACGAAGTTATTTAGGAAAGATAGAAAAATATTTACTAAATATTTTCTAAATTGTATGAATTTCTACTGATATTTAACTATTGTTTTAGTCAGAATTGAATAAAATAAACCGATTTCAAAATACTGTCAGACCCACAGCTTTTGTGAATTTGTTTTTGTTGTAAGGACAACTAACATAACAACTGTCAGAAATTAGTTGTAGTAGATTTTTAGTCCGCTATTATACGGGTGACTTTTGAGTCGTGGCTCTTTCAAGTTCAAAAGAGAAAAGAGATGAGTTAGAAAATCAGCAATCTTGTGAATCATGGGGCAAGGCTTCAATGACTCTCTTTGACATTTATTCTGCCCTAGCGAGGTAACCGTTCGGAACGGAAACTTTTCCGCAACGCATACTCTATCGGAAGTATAAATTATGTGCTAGATATCTGCTTTCGGAAAGTAGTAAATAAAGCGTAACAACGCATGAGTTTGACACTTGAAATCATTTAAATTTCAAATAAAGAATTTAAAAAAAAAAAAATAGATGGTCTGGCTTTATGTTTGGAGACTGAGGCTAGAGAATTAAGGACATGCAATCAGGTAAAGAGAATAATGTTAAGGAACAATGGTAAAATAAATGAACTTTCCAAAAAAAAAATTACAATACTCCGCGATAAATTCTTTGCGGAGAGTATCGGACAAATTTGACGTTTGGCTGACACGAATATTTCTCAAAAAACGACATTGAACGCGTAGCAACGCAGCATGCAGGGTTGCGTTAATTTTTTTCGGAAAAATGTTCCGATCGGCTGTTCGGAATGTTACTTCGAAGCAAAAACCCTCCGATTCGAATGAAATCGGAAAAGCTTCCGTTCCGAACAGTTACCATGCTAGGGCAGAGTAGTTCGTAGAGCTGACTTTCTCATTCGTTTCTGCATCGACTAGCGGATTTCTCATTTTTATTCCGAAATGATACTCATCTTCTCCTTGCTAAAGTAGAACTGTATCTAGAATCCGTCGTATAAGCGATGCGTTTCTGGGACTCATTTGACCTTATTCTGACTCGAGTTCTTGGCCAACTATAGCGATTGCTGTTTCATCAATCGTTAGAGAATATAATGTCTTGCGTGTTTACCAACGGGGGCCTTACCTGCACGAATTACAACTTTGTAATCGTCAGCTGGCATTCGTTCAAGGGCAATTCTGAATAGTTGAATCAATTCGTTGTGTTGATCGAATAAAGTTTGCAGTTCAGCGACAATTTCTCTTCTAGTGTCCCTATTGAATCGACAACGTTGATCGATTTCTTCATCTGTGTTTCCCATGAAGTAAATCTGAAGAAATTTGTTATCTGCGTCTGGATTGCTTCATTTTTATTCGTCCCCTTTGAAGGGCAGTTCGCAAAACAAAGGCGAAAGAAATCAGTTCTTCAAAGGAATCAAGTAAAAATTCAAAGCGTTTGTTTAAAGAACTTTAAAAAGAAAGAAAAAATAAAAGAGAGCTGTCAAAAAAAGTGGTAACCCAAAAGTCACCGTGTAATAGCAAGCGCATCACAGAATGAATAACTAAAAGAGAATAGAAAAAAAAGAGTCGTGACTCAAAAATCAATATGTAATAGCGGATTAACTTATACAACTAACTTACAGAACCGAAATAAAACCCTTCAAAACAAAAACGAGTATATTTTGAGTCTCGTTTCATAGTTCAACTTTATTACTTATATTTTCCCAAAATCTTTAAATCTGATACAACGCACAATATTGTGACAAAACTTGTCATACATTTCATTTTTTAGTTTATTTATTTTTTTTATTACTATTACTTTTGTTTTCATATTTCATTGCCATAATTTGTCTAAAATGATTACTAGAACCTGCCAACAACATAAGGCAACACTAAGTAATAATACCGTGCCACCTGACCTATCATTTCGATTTATTCATATTCTGGAGAGTTTTTTTCTTGTCATTTTTTATACTTGTTTTTCTTAATTATAAAATACAGTTTTAACTTAAGTCAATTGTATACTAAAATATGTTTATTTTTTTTTTCTTTGTTATTACAAAAAACTTAATTGTACGTACTTCAGATACATATCATTTTTATTCAGTAATGACTCCAATTGTTTTGAAAGATATACAAAAGCTTGAAAGTTCCATGTGCTCTAAAATTCAAAATTATAGAGCTTCAAATAAAAATCGAAACAAAAAATACTACAACACAACTTATGGCAAGTGGAACATTTCAAAATATGACGTTCTAAAGAAAAATAAGTTTTAAAAAACATTCAGCGAAATTGCTTTTTCTTAGCACAATTGTAAGCAAAATTATATACAGAATGGATCAAGGAAAGTGATATTGAGATGTTTGTAGTTTTTTTATTTTGGTAAGCTGCTAACGATGTAAAATGATTAGGTAAGGGGAAAATACTATAATTTTATAAGAGACTGACAACTTAGACCCAATGTTACTAGTGCATTATTCTGTCTTAAGCTTCAGCGTCCAAATCCTCAAATATAAGAATCATTTAAATAGGAAGACACCACAAAATGATTCTAAATTTAAATAAATTCTGTGTGACATGAAAAAATTAACAACCTAGCACTTCGTAGATATGACCGCGACAGTATCCTACGAAAATAACAATTATATCAATTTTGCTGAATCTGTTCCAAGAAGCGCCTTACTTTACAATTAAAAAAAACATAATCAAGAAAAGGGAAGGCAAATAAAGAAGCAGAAATACTTCTTGAAAGTTAAATCGGAAAATAAATAAACCTTCAATACTGGGAAGGTGGAAAAGGTTGAAATAATGACCTAACACCTTTCCAGTGTATAAAATAGGAAACTGTAAGGGAAATGATACAGAACAGCAATATTTTTTTCGCTAAGGATATTGACTGAAATATCTCATGATATTTCGAAGCCGGATATTATAGCCAAAACATACCTTATAAAATATGTGTAAGTAAGATTGCAAGTCAATCCACAAAATGCAACTCCAATATGCCAAAACCCATCAATTCATGGGAAGATCAATTCAGATGACCATGAAAAGGTTGAGAGAAACAAAATACAGAGCTCAATCCTTCGAAAATGTAATGGTATCGGAGTGTTTGGCAACCATTTAAATACTAAAACGGAAAGTTAAGCTTACTTTTCACGTTCTCAAAGGTGCTAAATAGATACTACTTATGGTCATTGGTTGTTGTCACGTCTCACGCTTGCAAGAGAACGCAAAAGTATGCTTGTTTGCTTGTGAAGGCTTAAAAATCTAAAGTATGTCTAACCAAAGAACTGGTTATATTTTTCGCTTGATGCTTCAACGCTTTCGGGAGAGTTTACGCTTTTAAGTTTGGAGATGAAATTCAGTTGATTTTCAAGCTTGTAAGCGCGAACATAGATATGACTTGCGAAAAAAAAAAACAGTACAGTATAGTACATTTGTGTCTACCTCTTTTATTAGTACACGTCACTTCATAGACGTTATTCCAAATGCACATTCGATAACTTTTGTCGTTTTTGTATGATGTTCATTAGTTACTCAAAATATTCGTCTAAAATTTTGTTCTTATGTTATTTTGTGGAGACTGTCGCAACAAATATTCAAAAATGAAGGTGGCATCAACACTTGTACTTGGCATTCTAAAAACGTAGTTTTCTAACTGACAATAAGGACGTGATGGGAAGAATGTACCACCATCATTTTGTCTTCCGTATGCGCCAACTCCAATAGCTACTTTTCGCGCTTGCAAAATATATATACCCTTCTAATTGTAGTATGCGCCACCATAATGAGGCGGATATTTAATGCGAATGTGTATACCATTAATGCAACTTACACAATACGGAAAAAAACCGAGGGTAATAAAATTGTTTAAGTAGTCTGACTAACATAGTCAGCGACGATGAAAAGCTCAAACCTAAACAAAAATTTCATGATAACCTTGCATGAATAACTAAATGAGCCGGTCATTTTATTGGAAAAACATGGCTACGGACAATCGAATGTATGTCAAATCGTGCTAAAAATGCAGAACTAAGATTTCGAAACCGATGCCTCAAAAAGTGTTTGACAAAGTCCTAATAGAAACAATTGGACTATTATAACGTACTGAGTACAGCTACGAATATACGGTAATATGTGACTTGACAAAATACTAGTACCAAGTAAATACGAAAGTAATTTTCGAAAACTGTATACCAGTTTATGGACTTATGAAAAAAAATATTACTGATATAAGTATCGAATACAAAATCCAGATGCTCCAGAAGTCCTTCAAACATACAGCTAGGACTTGTTTTTTTAAACTTATAAGCATTTAAGAAGAGGTGGTAGCACTTTCCGAGTACGTAAAAACCACAAATCTGCCCATATATCTTTTTTTGATCCACCCTGCTGTTTGCTGATGTATAGGTATATATGTATGTATTTATTTAAGGTATTTACTTAATCTAATTTTTCTTTATTTACATTATTTAATTTATTTTTTTTATATAGATTTTTTATTTATACAATTTTTCGTACACATCAGTAATTTATTTTGTTTCAATTTGTTTTAATTATTATTTACAATTTGCAATGAGAGATGAGTTTATTTAAGAAACAACATATGGTAGTTGCACCATCCGAAAACAAATTATGGAAGTAGATATATTTTAACTATTTTCTGGACTTTAGAAAAATTAAAAATAAAAATATTAAAATCAAATTAAATTACGAAAAAACATATATAATATATATTTTATATTTATTTTTCTTGTTTTATTTTTTTTTTTTTTTTGTAACATATAAGTATATGTTGAACACTTTTGGCAGTAACGTTGTATTTGAATTTTAATATTTATGTTCCTTTACCTCAAAATAAAAAAATTGAATAGTTTAGTTACTCAGTTTATTTAATATGACTGTAATTATTTGTTTATATACATTTTCTTGCATATATACGATTTATTTATTTTTTATATAAGATGCTTAGGATTATTTCTTTTTGAATTTAACTGTATATGTAATGCGCTTACTAAGATTTTATTTTAATCAGGTATTTAAAATAGTAAGATGGAAAAAAACATAAACAAAATTATTAAGCTCAGAGAAATAAAAAAATGTTGATACTTGGTAAGGGTGTGCTGTTTAAGTCTCAAATAAAAAGTTAAAAACACAAAAACACATACTCCAAGGAATCTACAAATTAACAAATACATTGGATGATCTGCAAATAAAATAATTAGAATTTAGTAAAGAATTTTAAAAAAAACGCAATTCCTTCACATTTATGTTGCTGGTCGTCCAATGAATAATCTTCCAAAAAATAACTAAATAGATTATTTGAGCTGAAAATTTAACAAAGTGTAAGTCACATCGATTTTTATAAGGGAGAGCGGTTTGTTATATGTGTTGTATGATATTTCAATAAAATTAAATTAAAAACACAATTTATTACCGAAATAAAAATAATCTGGCAAGGACTTCAGTTTACTTCTAAGAAAATATAGTAAGTCTAAGTCTAAGGCAGAGTAAAGCCATTGCTTCTATGTTCATAACCTATACATACATACCTCACTTTAGAAATCCTAGCAGAAAATATTACATTTAAACTACTTCGCCAAATAAACATTAGGACTGTTTTCAAGAGTTGCATAAAGTTACTAGCTTGTATCCATAGGTCCGAAAAATATTTCGGCAATTGTCTACCTATCTTCTTTATCGTTGGGACCTAATTTCTTGTTGGTTGCAATCAATTAGTGAATTAAATTGAAATGGCGAAAATATACATGTACTTCATAGTAAAATATCTCCCAAACATATATATAATAGACCTTTACAAATAAGCACTATAAAACAAGAAAAAATGTATTATATTAAAATGTAAATAACCAATTCAGATCTTTTTCGGAGACTAACTATATCACTGTATAATCAAACTATAGCGAATCTATAACGTTCGTACCAAACACACTATCTACAAAATTGTGTGTTACGTAGTCTTCTCTTATAGTTTAAAATTTACCCAAGACAAAACAAAGAATCGTTAATTCGGCGTCAATCGCAACAGTTTACTCTTTTACCCAACGCTAAGTGAAAATCTCTTCAAAAATATTGGCTTGATTGAACCAGATAAAATGTCAATAAATAGTTCCGCAGGTCACACCACTGAGATGGCTGGATCATGTAGAGGGGATGGACACCGGTCTGGAAAGTCTACTTATCAGCCCCAAAGGGATAGCACCGTAGGAAAAGTTCGCAACTTAAGTTATGCATGCAACTGGAAGGAGAATTTAGCCAACTTATCGTACAAAACTGGTTTCAGCTAGTGAAGGAGGCCCAAGTCGAGCTCGGACTGTAGCGCCACCTTAAGGAAGGAAGAAGGGAAATAACAGATACTGCCGACTTAATGGCTGGCTGCTGTGGTAGTAAACGAAAGACATATTGATGGCTGAACATAATTAATGAAAATATCTTTGATATGGGCATATATCCGCACTAACTGCTTTCACCATATTTTCTGGAACCGATACTTCACTCTTTACAAGGGATCCAAATCGTAAGATACATACTTAGCTTGGCTAGTAAAACACCAAGGAGAACACAAAGGTTTCTGCCTTCAGCAGAGTTATTAGCTGAGATAATAGCTTCGACTGTTTTTATAGGCTACTTAAACAACACGCGTTCAAGCTCGCCATTTTTTTCATTACTATCTAGTTCACTGGCTTCAATTTCGCTTTTGCTTAATAACCGAAAGATACGATCATGTATTCTGTCTGCGACAAATTTATGTGCAAAGGGAAAACCCAACCTCATTTTGTTGTTAAATTAGTATTTAAAAAAAATACTAATTGAATCTTAAATCGATATCTTTAACCTTCATGGGTATGCATAAAAATGATGGAAAATTAAACGAAATGATCAATAAGATACGTGAAATTTTATAGTTAATTAAAAAAAAAAATTATAGTGACGTTGCAACACTTGCAACACAAAGTGTATCCTGTACGGGAAAAAGGTAAAACAATATCTCAAAGCATAATGGTGCCACCAGTGTGGTGGATAAGTGCGAAAGTTATACATTATCATTTTCTCAAAAAAGGAGAAACAATCAAAGTATCTGGCAAATACGAATTTTCTCATACTTGATAACGTAAGACCACATAAATAGCTAACTCTCTTGGTGCTAGCAGCGTCACGACATGAAGTTTTGTCTCATTCGCTCTACCAACCAGATGGTCTCTTACAGTTTACCAAATTTAAATTAATCACTCTCACTATGTTTTTTAATTCAGATGTCATAAAGTAGAATCTTTAAGGTTTTTTGGTCCCAGGATAAGAACTTCTTTATGTGTTGTGCCTTGAAATTAATTTTGTGCAATCGCCTTCGATATATGCATTTCATAAAGGACCTTGAATGCTATTTTGTTCAAAAGGATAAGAACTTATTCAAAAGTCAAATATTTTCTTTAATTGAACGTTAAAAAATCGATAGCAATAAATTTAGATAACTTTTTTTTCCACGCGGGTCCGCTTTTTCATATGCAATGACCCAATATGTTAGTTGACTATTGTCAGAAAGTCATTGTTCATTTGGAAATTGCAATTAAAGTTATTGTAAATTGTAATATGAGTTATCTACTGCTGCTTCAAAACCTCAAATAAAAATCTATTTTAAATAGCAAAACAACTGATTTTCTTGTGTTTTGTATATAGCATTTTTTTTCTGCGTTTATTTTTGTACAATAAATGATTTTTAAGTTCAAAAATAAAAATTCTATAACAAAAAAAAAACAAAAAAAGAGGGTGTTCTGTTTTGTTTGTGTCCTTTTTTTAACAAAATAAATAAAAAAATTCAAAATTTATAGTTTATTGTTTTGTAAAAGTAATTGTAAATAAATGTGATCTTTTTACAAGGAGTTATTTTTTTTTCTTTTTCTTTAAACTATTTAATTTTTAAATTTTGGAGCTTATTTCATATTGCTTAACATTTTTTTTTCATTTATTTTGACGCTGTAATTTGTAACTTTGTTATTTGTCTTCGAAACTACCTCAATTCATTTGATTTTTTTATATATATATTATATATAAGGGGTTTCATTGTCTTAAGCTATACGCTATATATTCAGGTTTATTTTTATTTTTTTTGTTTGTTTTATTGTATATATTTGTATATATAGGCATATGTATAATATTGTGGTTTCTTTATATTAAACTAGTTTATAGTACTTCTTTCGTTTGTTTTAAGCCTTTTGTTTTTTTTTTATTCTTTTTTTGTTTTGTTAATTGATAATAATATAAGTATAAAATAAAATTTTTAAAAGAAATAAAATTTATTAAAAATAAAAATAAAAATTTACTAGAGTTCTCTTAGACATCCGTGCTTTGTTTTGTTGAACACTTTCCGTTATTATTGTTTATTTATTTTTTTTTTTTATCGAACAAAGAAACTTAATTTTGAACTTTGATTTGTAAAAAACAAGGCATTTCATGTTTCGCTTTTGTTGTAAAATATTTTTTATTTGTATTTTTTGTTTTATTTTATTTGTTTTGTAGCATTTAATAATTTTTGTTTTTGTATTTGTTTTCTGTTATAATTAAAAAATAGAATAATTGCATCGAGGTATTTGTTTTTATTTTTTTATTTCTGTCTTTTTTTATTACACAATAATAGTTTTCTTTTTTTTTCTTTTTTTTGTAGCACCTTTTGATTATTTGTATTTATTAATTTTTCTTTTTTTTTTTTTGTTAAATATATATATATATATACATATATATTTAATTTACTTTTAGTTACAGTAGCGCGTAGCGAAATGCTTCTCGTTTCTTTTTTTTTTTTTAATATCTTGAGAAAAAAATAAACGTATTCAGTAGTATGTGTGTGTAGGTGTAGTTCCATGCGGAGTTCTATTTTTGTTTTATTTTATTTCAAACTATTTATTTTTGTATTTGATAACAGTCTCTTAGAAAAATAAATTATTTTAACTGCTTAGTTGCCATAAAAGAAAAATTGTTTTGAAAAGACATTGCTTATTAGGAATAAAGCCACGCGTAAAATGCCTTATTTTTTGCTAAGTTCTTGTTTTATTTTTATTTCCTTTTTTTTTTGTTTATTTTTTTTTTAATCATTTGTTGGTTTGTCTACTTAATAAAATAATGTAAATCTAATAGGCTTACAAAAATCAAAACAAAAAATGGATATATTTGATTTTTTAAATGGCTGCAACAAAATTTTAAAAATAAAAACAATAACACCGCCAAAAAAAGTCTTAAAAAATAAGCTATAATAAAAAAAATGTATATATATTATATATATTAAGGAAAAAATGTAAACGGCAAAATTGTTTTTAGTTTTCTTTTACTTAAAATTATAAATTATTAAGATGGAAAAAAATAAAAAATAAAAACAATTTTAAATAGTAAAAACGACCATGTTTTCATAAATATATATATATATATATGTATATATATGAGCATATAGTATTTAAATATGTCTGTATATATAAATTAATGATAAGAAGTAAGTAGCAACAAGATTTACTTTGCATAGTTTTACTTTTTTTTCTTATTTTTATGATTACTTTAAATTTAAATTTATTTTCCTCTTATGTTTTGTTACTTGATGAAAAATAAAAGCTATTTTTAAGTTTGTGTGCTTTTTTTGCTTTTCAACTTTAATGTGTGCTGTCGCAAGATGGTCATTGATTGCATATGAGCATCATAAAGGTGTCAGGGCCTTTTTTTTTATTATTATATCGGGGAGTAGTTTCATTGGGTGACAAATCCAAGCCTGCCCCCGCTGTAAATTCTGTATGAATTCGTTTCTATTTTATTTGTTTAAGGTTTGAAATTTCTCGAAAGATTTTGCCCTGTTTCGTCATGACTGTCCTGATGTGATCAAGCGGAGCATATAAGACCTGAAAGAGCTGTTTTGACTGATTGCAGCGTCGGAACTGAAAATATCTTTGACATTGAAACAATTAGATATATGTATCAAACAGAATGAAAAAGAAAACTAATGTGTGAATTCTTAATAGATTTAGTTATGACCTTAACAGTTCTGTTTGCTTGATCATCAAGAGAGAAAGCCTTTCTATTCTCGTTTATGAGAATACTAATCAAGACGGACACTTGAACTGATGAATATCCAGACAAAAAAAAAAAATGTATCATAGTAACAGTTAATTAGATTTGTATTTCTCTTGTCAATAGCGATGGAATTTCTTTAAAGATTTTACTAAATATGATTATGGATCAAATGAATAGTTCTGATGAATAAGCATTGAAATGTTAAGACAAAAGTTGGTGGAAATCTCTAAACTATGTTATACAAAACATTAAAGAATGCATAAAGCTACGCGAAAATAAATATCCACTAGAAACACAATATTAAGTTGACAGGGTAATTATTCATACAAATGAGTTTTCAATATATAAATACATTAAAATTGCGTCTAGGAAGCTGATAGGGCATTGTGTCTTAGTATTTAGTATTACTTCACTATTTCATTTTGAAAACATAAACTAACTAAATGAAAACAGACAAGAATTTTATTTAAAGAAACATATTTGATGAAAACTTAAAGGATTAGTGTACAGGATTACAGTATACTCGTATGTGGTGTAGTGTACAGTTAACAAATCAAGAACGAATTTCCATGAAAACGTAGAAAACGGTGATCTTAAAAGAATATGAAGAACAAGAGCACATCGCAAATGACTATAGCTGGTACTGTTTGACTTTTTTGAAATACGATTCTTATTTTCCGAATTTGAAGCAGATTTTGTAGTTTTCCACACCAATAATTTCAAGCGTCTTTTAACAAATGCTGATACAACTTGAACAACACGGCCAATCACTTTAATTTTTGTTTAAATTTTCTGTATATCTTACTTTCTAATCTAAGATTAATTGTTTAAACAATCAATCTCCAAATGTTTAAAAAAGGCCAAGATCATAAATGATTTCTTTTTTTTTCAGTTCTTCTCAGTTCTTAGCGACAACCCTATATAACATTAAAGTGTTCATTGTTTCGTTTCATATTTTTTAAGGGCATAGGGAATAAGGTAAACCAAAAAAATATATATGTATGTATTTCTAAAGTTAGACAAAAAAAAATATTTGAAAAAAAAAAACATCTCGGTGTACGTAATACACTTTTTGTTTGTTTCTCATTTATATGATAATAGGAGCTAGTTGTTAAATTTCTTTATGATAGACTGCATTGCAAACTATACGACAGGACCTTGTACGTCCATCATTTCGTCCTGCGGTGATGGTCGTGGGGCAAATGTCTGTAAATGTGGAGGTGTTGCACGTGAGCACATACCACGCTGTGGTGGGAACGCCAGACGATATGAGCCATCTTGAGTTTGTCGTGGTGTACGGCGCGGGGATCTGGCTGGCATTCTGTTGGCTCGCTGCATATCTTCTAGGACTGATGGCGCTACATAAGTGAAACCCTGAAAGAAAAGGAAAAAAACAAAATCGTACAATTATACAAATTTTTAAACTGGAAAGGAATTATGAGATATTAAAAAAGGTTCTTCTTTTTTCATTAGTATTAAACTTAAAAATGAAATAAAAAAAAAAAATTCGTAGGAGTGGTCTATTACGGCCTTTATTGGAAAGATAATTTTAGTCTCAGATAATAAATTCGGGTGAAATAAAGAGCAATATGTAAGTTCAATTATTGATCTGTTTTTGGACCGAACTTATACACCCATAACGCCCATGATTTTGACACGGCAATCATACCAGTTCTTCTACATTGATGTCATTTTATAAGGACACAGAAAATCATGGACCAATAGCGCTCTTTACTGACATTCTTGCTGGCGTTATTTTTAAAGAAATATGAACCAATAATTCCACTACACAATTCCACAAACGGTGTCCTTTTTTTTCACTACCAATACATCAAGTCTCACTGTCAGATAAAATTGTATTGTAAAAAAAGATTATCTATAGCAATTTTCTGTTCGGCCCACCCACCGAGTGTTTCAATTCTTGTACGAGTTTGATATTGCTTGTCGTAAAAGTAGATATACTTAATTTGGAAAAATTATATTCAAGCCTGAAGCGCATTAGCATCTTATGAGACTATCCAAAAGCTGTATGAGTGATTGGGTTCTCAATTCTGAAAACTATGGTTCAAGAAGGGAAAAAGCCTCGAACTAAAATCGTTACATAACGTAAGATCAATATAATATTTGATCAGGAAACCATGTGCGTAAATGTCAGGGCTTTTTAACAAAAGCGTAAAAAATCTATTATTACGGAAAGGAGCTATAATAAAAAAGTATCGCCATCAACTTGTTTGCATGCATAAGCGTGAAAAAAAATTAGCAGCTCGGTGCATGCCCTCAGCCCAAACTGCTTTCTTAAACTTAAGCTTGTAGCTGTCGTTTATACGGCCAAAATGCTTGGCCAGATTTGCTCACCCATTACGTTCAAATTGACATTTTTGATGGCTTTTTTTGCAGCCGTGTCTCTGCTTTTCAATATAGTCGTAGTCAATTAAGTTAATGTTCGTTTTATTTGCAATCTTGTGGTTTTCAACCTCACATCGGAGAGTCAAACTCTTTCAAACATTCATTGAAACAAATAGGTCAGAGTATCCCGGAATCTGATTTCGGAGAAATTAAAGCTGACGTTGGTCCATTCAAATTTCATCCAGTACAATGAATATTTCAGCAACTAGACTAGTTTTAAGAATTTCTTATTGACCGTAAAGTTATAAGTTTAGCAAGTCGTCAATAAAAAAAACTTTGGGTATAAAATGATTTAATCCAGCAAAAGTTTTATTATAATTTCAATGTCCTACGAGCTGACAGCAACGAACTCGAAGAACAAAAGTAATTAATAAGACCTCGTTATTAGGTTGTCAAAGAAAATTACAATAACCGTCATAGGTAGTCGAGCAATATAATTACATATCAAAACGATGGATTAGACGCCGTCTTACTACGGTTACTTCCAGTTTACATAGGAATACACATTACGAGGTCGTTGGATAAAGAAAAAAAATAGGCTCAAGCCTATAATGTAAGCAATAGATACAATCCCAATGATTCCGAAGTATCATACAACGAAAACCTTACACCCAAAAACTAAATCATTATTTACTTATGCCTAAAAAACCAATACTTTAAATGTACTATGTACCTCACTTAAGTTCCGACCCTGGGATAACGTAATTTACCACTTTGCCCCGCTTATTACTTTACAAAGATCAAAACTTCACCTCAGACGAATTTAATATTTGTTCACATTCAAAATCTAAATGTGTACCAATAAACCGGTGTGTATGTGTTGTAAACATCTGTACATACGTGAGTTTTTATAGTATAAATTTATGTATGCCACCGTGTTGTTAGCACGATTCTTACAGCAAATGTTAATTAGTTGTACACGGGCATTGGATTGACGTTCTAGTAGAACAAAATTAGCTTCCACTAATGTCATTGAACTGATCTTCAGGTTGTCGATAAAAAGATATATAATTATATGAACGTGTTTTTTTTTGGTGTTGTTTTGACAAATTTTCAATATTGAATAATATTTTAAAAAAGTAACAGATCAGAAGGGAACCTAGTCCTCTTTGCGTATGCATATGGAAACCGAATTACAATACTAGCATCACATACTTAATGTAGCTAACACTCATATATTTCTTTGAAGAGGCAAATTTTCTATTTTTTCTATCTATTTGCCAGTGAGCAACCATCTTAATCCAATTAACATATATGGCACATTCTTTTTCGCTTCTTTAAGTTCATCTTTGCGGTAGAGTTTTGCGTGATTAACTTCTGAAACATTGTGAATAACTTTATTCTGTTTCAACTGAGATCACCTAACTTCTGACGGCAATGCTTTTGAAATAACCAAAACATTAAATTTGATTGGTTATTGACTAAAATGTCATACAATTCAAACATACCAACAGATATAATGAAGTTTCCGGAATATAAAAACTACCGGTTAATCACATATTTTAAATGAGTGACTCAATTAATTGGTTTTACATAGAAACTCTTAGGTTATAGTGTTTGTTTTGTTTTCTTTTTTGTTAGAAAAATTGAATGACATCAACAGAAATGTACTCGTAAATAAAGATGAACCAGGAAATACCTTAACTTCATAATATTCATGGGTTTTATGTAATTACAGCTTTACGTTAACATGAGCAAACAATTTAAATTGATCCCAGAGATGACAAAAGGGATTCTGTAAGACTTGAAAATGACTCGGAAGAACATGTTGCCACATGTTAATAAAATAACGAATTAAAAAGATAAAGGCAACCAGCTGGAGATAATATAAAAAACAAAAGTATCATGTTTGACTCATGACAAGAGAGTTAGTTCTGCATGTATTGGCAGGTCGTGGTTTGGTATAATACTGTATGAGTGTCGATCTCATGCACAACAAATATGGGCATGCTGGCAGTTGTTTCATAAAATATTTTTTTTTTTTAAGGTGAGTGTTGCCTCCGACTTTGATGACACGGAAATAAGAATTTGATGGGGTTCGAGCTTTGTACCCTAATCATTCGCAATTAGTTTCATAGCGCTGCAGCCTGGGTGTATCCTCCTCCCTGTTATTTGTGTTCGACCCTTAGGCGAGATCTTCCCCTGCAGCTTTGTACCTCGGGTCAGAACAATAATATTTAATTGGTCCAAAGGTCTAAGCCATAAAATGGCTGGTATGCATTACCAGCCTGAACCCGAACGATTCTGCCATAAAAGCTAATTTGAATAGAAATAAAAACGTTAAAAAATTTTGCGAAAATTCGAGATCAGCTAGACTGGAAACACTTGGAAAATTTGTTGACATCTACGCTGAGATGAAACTTGCAAGATAACCTTATTAAAAGTTGGTCACAACAAGATCCTTTCAACGAAACCGCGAATGAACCGTGAGTACCACAGCCCAATATAACTAACTTTAATGATTGGTCGTGGCAATCGATGAGGCCATCAAAAACGATGTTGCATAATTTAATGGCTTCAATTAGGCTAGCACCCAATGGTGTGTATCCATTTATGGTATAAAAAAATATACACCACCTGCTGGCGCTCTGTATATAATATTCACTTACAGTTTAGCAGCCCGGAAAACAGAAAGCTTGAAGGTTATAGCAAAAATAGAAATGTTTTAGTCTGATGGATCAAAAATTAAATAGGATTTGAGTGAATCAGTAAACAGGTGGTGGATACACATTTATAGTTCCTGTTAATTTTTCCTAGATCTTCCGTAAGATGAACGCCGGTAGGTGGTGGAATATCGAGACCAGCACTGATAAAGGTCTTTCAGATTGGAATACATGGGGTTTGAAGCGTTAACCACATAAAATCCTATTTGACTGATCTCTATTGTACATTGTTGGCGCTGTTTTTAATCTCCTTTCTAGAGGATCAGGCAATATATGATGATACTCCATCATTGGCAGCACTTTAATCAAACCATATTTTTTCAGATGCATAGATGTACACTCCTTATCAAATCAATCTTCGCTCCACAAAATCCAATGTTTCTCTCATGCGATTGCAAATACTCTTTGGCAAACTGCGCCCTTCGCTGCAGTAGGAGTGTGAAACTTGCACTGATCTAACTGATCACTGATCGGTATGTAAATAGCTTATGAATTCAAGAAAAATTTGTAAAGAATATTTTTTTAAACGCTTTTAACAAAAAAGGCTTTATGATCAGTGCCCTATGACTTGTACGAGTGTATGAGGATTCTAGTCACTTACACCCGCACAAATATATACCTTATACGAGGGCGGGTCAAAAAGTCCGTGACTTTTGGATTAAAACACAGATTTTTTGATAAAAAAATAATTTTATTTTTCAACGTAGTCTCCCTTGTGCTCTATACACTTTGTCCAACGCTTCTCCAATATTTTTATCCCTTCAAAAAAAAATGATTTGTCGAGGTCCTCAAAATAGGCCTTTGTTTGCGAGATGACTTCATCATTGGAGTCAAATCTTTTTCCACCAAGCCATTTCTTCAGGTTTGGGAACAAGAAGTAGTCACTCGGAGCCAAATCTGGAGAATAGGATCCAATTCATGGATTTTTGCATGGCAACTGCACATGTGTTTGTGGTCGACTGTGAGCAAACGCGGCACCCATCTTGCGGAAAGCTTTCTCATGCCCAAGTGATCATTCAAAATTGAAACCACTGAGCCATGCGAGATCCCTACGGCTTCCACAATCTCTCGCACTTTCAATCTTCGGTCGGCCAACACCATATCGTGAATTTTTTCGATTGTTTCGGGTGTAGAGACCTCAACTGGGCGTCCAGGACGTTCGGCATCTTCAGTGCTTGTACGGCCACAACGAAATTCAGTAAACCACTTTTTTACCATTGAAATCGAGGGTGCAGAGTCCCCATAGTATTTATCAAGCTTAGCCTTGGTCTCGGTAATGGTTTTTTTTCGCAAGAAATAATGCTTAATAAGCACACGAAATTCACTTTTTTCCATTTTCTCCTCAAATTAGTGAGTAGTCTGATAAAAATAGCTGTCAAACACAAACTAACTGACGCAGCAAGTTTAAATTTTGACAGGAGTCAACTGACAGATGCCTGTTGACAGGAGCAGTGTTGCTGTTTCAGTAAAGGGGTCAGAAATTCAAAAAGTCACGGACTTATTGACCCGCCCTCGTATTTTAGATAAAATCTTTAGAGTTTTGTTATCTCAAATAAAAAACATTTAGTTCATTGATTACAGAGAATACTTTGAAAAAAGAGAATTCACCTAAAAGTGAAGCAAAAATAAAACCATGCCACGTCACGAAAATGCAATTAAAGAAAAACAGAAAATGGAAAATGCAATGGAATTGTTTCTGACACACAATGGACCAAAAAGGATGTTCATAAGCACACATAAAAGGGCCAAAAGACATCACCCTATGTTCACGATTTGAATTGAAGATTTCTATGTGAATAGAAAAAGCAAAAAAAAACTTGGCTCAAGTTCTTTGTTACATTGGCATTACCTCGATTTATTTACTTAGACCCAGGGAAGTAAATTATCTGTGGTGGCATAAAATGTGGTAACTGTACAAGTTCTATATAAAAATCTAAGCCTAAAAGTAACGTCCCTATGAATAACATTCCTGCTTTTACCTAATTCAAACAGATGTACACAAAAATAATGTTATATGTACAAAATTTCCTGCATCTAATAAATTTGATCAACAGACACGGAAGTGAAAAGTGTTATCTCGTTTAACTATATCTACTCTTACTTCGTGACTGCTAATGAATCTCTAAACAGCAATGCAAGTTTTATAACTAAACGAAAAAAAAAAAAAAAATCCCTATCCATATCTTTTCGTGCCAATAAACCGGTTGCTCTAGAGCAGGATTATTTATCACCAACTGACCTCCTCTCAATTGAACCCACAAAGGCAACCATCCTATTGGCTTTCTCGTTAAATACTGTGTCCCCATTCATGTAAACGTACTTTCTTCCTAAGGCTACTCCGCTTTCTTTGTTTGCATCTTCTGACGAAAAAAAAAAAATTAATAAAAATTGCATTCACCAACTTAAATGCGCCCAAGCATCAGATAAAGCCTTATTCTCTTTGCTTTGGTCATTGGCCCAAGTGTAGGATGATACAGCAACTACAAGTTATACTTCCACCACAAGATGTGTGTTTGTTGCGGGCTTTATAAGTGATACAGTACTAAATAAACAATTTCCAAACCACAAAGTCTATTATACAGCCTCATTGTGCAATAAAACTCCATTGCTTCTCAAGGTTATAACAGATACAACAGACATACTTTAACATTATTAGCAATCACATTCAGCAGACTATAAGCCCATCAGCAGTCTTTTCCTATGACTCTGGCATTTAGAGAATTAATCAATTAAATTTTTGAAACGCCTTATTGCGGTTCCCAATTTGCATTTACAATGTCCTAAGCGCTATATTATTTACAAGTAGTAGGCGCTCGCGTGACAATAAGCAGTAGTGACTTAGTCTTGTCCGTTGTGGCTTAATGGTTGGCAATGCCAAAGTGTTAAAGAAACAAGAAACTCTATAAAATGAAAGAAGCAAAAAATGATGGAAAAAAAAACATCGAAAGAGAGATGCATAAAGAAAGGAGAAATAAAAGAAATGAGAGATACAAAGCTATAGAAAAACCGCCAATGGATAAGCTGAGAGGTTACCATCGAAAGACTCCAATCTTCAACAACCGATTCAGTCGAAGTTGGAGTGGTGAACAGAGCTGTGGCAAATCCAAAGCGCATACCTTTTCAAAGCTCATAAAATCCTTTAGATAAAAATAAACCAATTCGCATTTGGATACACAAAAGATACTCCACCAAGCAAATAGTACTTTGCACTTCCTACTCGATTCGCGTGTTATGATTTCTTTTGCCTCATTATTATTAAAGCACATCTCGTGATATTTGTACTCGTACCATCGCCCGCATAGTTTGGAGTTAAGAGCTCGTGAAACAAAAAGAACTTCATAAACACTATTAGTCTGTTATTTATTTTTTTTATTGAGAGCGACGGTGCAATTATTTATTAATTTATTTATTTTTAATATTCCTTTGCGGTGGAACTTTGTTTTCTACAAAAAGCGGGCGCAATTGTGCCGATTGTCCGACGCTTTCCATTCACGCAAATTTTTTTTTATTAATACTTTTTGAAAACAACTTTGCATTGAGTGGATCGATTTAGGTAGTCGTACCCACTTTATCCACTCTCAAAATTTCACTACGAAAAATTATTATAAACTTTCAAAGTGTTTCCAGTATCAACTGTGGTGTTTGTTCAGTTTAGTAATTGGTCTTTGAATTTTTTTTTATATACATATATAAGTTTATACAAGTGCATCGGCCTCGGTTTAAAAATGCCAAAATAAATAGTGTGGTGGTCAGTCAGTGCTTTAGTCATGGAATACAATTAATAGAAATAAAAAAATAAAAAAAACAAACATAAACTCAGGTACTAAACCGAGTACAAGGCCAAGAAAAGTATCTTTTGAGTGAGAAGCTTTTTTTTATAACGTTTTGTGAATAACTTGAGGAGATCAAATCAAAGCAATTGAACACTGAACTGCAATATGGGGACTAGTTATTTGCCAAAAATCAAAACAACAACAGTCACGCAGAAAACAACAGCGAAAATAGTAATTTGCCTTTGGACAGTAGTGATGGGCATTGTCTTGCAACTTTCTCATGTTCAAGCAGAGAGGGCCAACATCGCCGATTCTAGTAGCACGACGGTGATGACCACGACAGTTGGACGATTTTCATCCCTTGAAAAACAAGTAGGTACGACGAAATTGTTGACTTAATTGTCTATTTTTATTATTAGCTGGTTGTTGTTTTATTGCTATAATAAAGTTGTTAATAATTTTAACTTGCAGCTATATTAACCGGTATTCATAATTTATTTATTTATTTTTATTTTTTTCGCTGTCTTGAATTCCATCCCGAGGCGGTTGACGAACGAAAAGAAAGTTGTGCGGTTTATTTTAACTTCAAATTAATTGTGTTTTATTTAAGATTTTGTAATAGCGCGTATCTATTGTTGTTAATTGTTTTGGTACTAAGTTGTTAATTAAGTTATGGTTGATGTTTTTGTGTTTTTGTGTTGTTGTGTTGCTTTTTTGCATTTCATTTAAAACACATACGAGTATGTTGCCTTGGTAATCGTCTAAGCCGGTTGAGTAATATAAATCTAAACAATGACTTATGAATGTCTTTTTCGGTTTCGGGTTTTAGTTTCCTCATCTTCACAAGACATCTCGGCAATTGTTTCATCAATTCGAGGAAATGGAGAGGGTAGTTTTTGTCCCGATGCTATTTGTCAAATTGCGCGATGTCATTTGCATAGATAATTACAAATGTTTACCAACGGCCTATAGGAAAAACAATGCCTAAATAAACGAGGCGCATTATTCATCAAACCTTCGATGTTTGTTGAGTAAAGATGACGATAAAGTTAACCTTGGTGAGAAAAAAATCTCATGAAACATAGAAATTGGTTATCTGCTCGGCCTATTTTTTCTTTTAGTATAATGGATGGGCATGTACAATCAGAGAGAATAGAGACATCATACGAGACCACAATCATAGTCAGAACAGCATTTCAATATCATAGTAACATTTGACTTTAAGTTTTGTGTATGTTTACTCGTATGTTTGAACAATCAATTCTTGCACATGATTTTCTGTGTATTGGAGAAATACCATAGATATAGAGAAAGACACAACTTATTAACGAATTTGATCGTTGATCACACTGTCTGTGAAAGAAATCTTGTTCTTATCTTGTTCAGTTCTGTGATACTCTTAACATTAATCCTCTATGAACTGTAGGCCCTTCTTTATTTTGTGTAGTCTGCGAAGAGGTAATCAATACCAAAAATGATAATTCTCTTGATGAAAACCATCATGTAATACAACTTTTGTTTACTCTATATACCCAGCAGTGGTTGAAACAACTCATACACAGCAACCCATTCTGTGTAATCAAGTTAAATGTTGGGTTATTAGATGATTCCTTCATTTTGCTATCTCCATCGATGAAAAATTAAAAAAGCTTTACATATTCTGATTGAAAATTTCAATTAATTTAAACAGAAAAAAACACAAAACCGCACTAGCGTCCGATGAAATTGAACCCCATTGTTTTCCTATTTCACTTAGCAAACCGTCACTGAGTAGCGAATCGGTAAGTTCTATGTTAAATAGAAGGAGAAGAATAGAACAAGTCCGAAACGGTTTGGTTCCTATTATATTAATGACTAAAAAAGCTTTATTGTGAGGTTGTGATGCGTTGCCAAAGTTCGGGATTTGATTGAGTCAGTCAAAGGTAGCCTGGTTGAATAACCAAAGCCGAAAAAAAAACAAATCAAAAAAAAAATCTAGAGGCCATCCGCAGCGCACCTTCTAAAATTCAAATTCAAAATATGACCCCAATTTGACTGTACGACCTAGTTTTCAAAACAAATGATTTATGAAGCACTAAATATGAACTGTATAGATCGCAGACCCTTCTGTATCTGGAAAAAGAAATGGCTTGGATATGATGTAGCATGAAAGAAAGAAATACTGAGATTCTGACCATTGAAAAACGATTTGTACGAAGGTCCTTATGTAGCTTGATGCCAGATCCACATAACAGGCAGGTTGGTACATTTCTTCGAAACCACATTCTCTTACAACATAGACTTCTAAAATTCATTAAACTCCATGAGCCTCTTCTGGATTTAACTCACCCCAGAAATGACAATTTTGTTGGATCAGAAACCCAAATCTATACCTATATAACTATATAAACATATTTATATTCATATCTAAGTCAGATCATCAGTGATACAACAACAAAACAGTACCAAGTATGTACAGCTGGATATTTAATGCAAGATTTAACTATTTCGGTATTTTCAACAAAGCCATTTATCTTATAGATTTTTCTTTAAGCGACAAATTAATTAAAGATGCAAAATCAGCTTCAGACCCAAATCTTGTAGAAAGTGATAGAAAGAAAGAAAGTCATATAGAGGTATTTAATTAATCTAGAAGACCACAGGTCGAAAGTTCTTCATTCGCTTCTAATTTTATTCATATCAAATTATACACAGAAATTATTTTAAACCCATGTAACACGCACTATTGCATCAGTTATCATATTTCCCAGCAGCAATACTTAAAATATAATTTGAATTTTAACGTACAAGCGAATTAATAGGTATAATATAGATTATCATCGACATTTTATAATTGATTGTTCGCCTTAACTTTCTACCCCACTTATTGTTCGCTGTCATTAATCAAACAGATATCTACAACTAGTGATATCGTAGATAAACAGGTAATGGCAGTTTAATCAGCATACAAATACAAAGAGATAGTCAGAGTAAGTATATAAAACTTAAATGGATTGTGTTTGTATAATATAAATCGCTTTTGTCCAGAGGCATCATCAATGCAAAGGCATAAATTTCAAACTCAAATTAACCAAAGAGGATTACTAATCACTTAAACAGAAGTCAATTATTGTAGCGTGGAGCATTACAAAAAAAATACATTCTCTTATCGAAACAATAAATCTTTTCGATGCACCACTCCCTAAAACAAACTAAACCCAAAACCAAGCGATTTTTATTCACTTTCTCTGCTCCTCCGCATTTCAAATTGTGGATCACATCTTAAATCACTGATATAGATATAGTAACCCAAAGTCAAAATGCCACTGTCTCCATGTCTTCGCCAAAGTGAGAGTAATTTGCAAATCTAATAATCATGATCATCAATAGAAATCCTAAATCATCTAGAGTACTCGTATTTGTATGTGACGAAATGATTTTCCCTCCACTCATTAGCGCAACATTCTCTTATAGGGGTTACAGGTGGCGAAATCTTAATTACCACCTGGAACCAATAATTTTCAGGTCAAACAATTTTAATATTGCATTATCATTGCACACCATTTCATAATCTTAAACTCTTTACACTCTTTGTCTTTACTAAATCATAACAAAAATCATTTTCCCCCTTCATTATTATGGTTATGATGATAGATCTCTTGACAAGCATGTCCCACTTCTTTCCATTGCTTTGGTATATTCGTACTTGCTGTTTAGTTTTTGCAAGAGGTTTGCGCAAGCTTTTACGCTTCCGTGTACACGGTTTTGTACTAAGTGTAGTCTATAGTCGTAGTTAATCGCAAGCCATGCTACCAGGTGTATAAACAGCTGAATGTGTGGCATCTCTAATGTGAAGATAAATTAGTTTACAATCCCCAAATGATCTTTAGTGAACAACCTTGCTTTAAAATCGTTTAGCACACGAAAGTAGTACAAATGTGTCGTTGGTCTACTATATGTCTCTGCTGAGTATTCGTAGTATTGCTCCTTATGCAACATTTCATACTACAACTACACATCCGGTCATGGAAGAAATAAACAATTTTTGAAGCAAACCATATGCAATGAGCATTTAATGCGCGCGCGCGCCTAAAAGTAATGCGTAATGGATTTTATGTAAGACTTAATCAAGCCCTTGAGAGGCTCTAAATCACCACAGTCTCTACTCTCTATTGCACTAGCAGGTAGCGGGTAGTAAGAGTACATACCTGAGCTACTGAAGAAAGCCCATTTGGTAGTCTGTACAAGTGTGTTCCAAGCAAAAGAAATCACTTACCAAGTCACTACATCACACCACGATACACGAGTGAAATGTTTATTTGAACAAATGACTCAGATACGCTCACAGAGAGATAGATACACGCTACTTTAATCAAGTCATGGCAATGGTCAATGTTTTAGATATGATGGGAGAAATTTTACGCCTTCAGTGACATTGTTTTTGTTTTTGTATCTCTTTGTAGTTGAACGCTTGATTAAGGAATGGGCACCAATTGTATGGCTCGCGCCGGAGGAAAAATTCATGCCTTTGGGTGTGGAAGAGTTTCTTCGAAATGTACACGCTGTGGACAAGGGTAATGCGGAAGCTAGAGTAAAGGGTATGCCACTGGGAGATAATTCAAAAAAGTCGTACTTGGTCACGAATGGTGATATTGGTAAGTTTTTTTTTTTTTGTTTCCAAGAATAATTTCTGCTAAACATTTTCTTCTTTATACAATATATATAATACTGAGATACATTTACAGATGAACTGCTGGAAGATGATAACTCGTTTCTTTATGGCAAAAATCCCAACCAACATCATGTGCCAATCTATGCTGTAGTAAGATTATGCAGTGTTCCAACGGAAGCAACAACGACGACAAGTAAGTTATACAGATGATAGCCTGCAACATACAAACACATATATACTTTAGGTTTCAATTGAATTTGCTTTTCAAAGTTCTCCACTTGTTTCCATTTAAAATAATTTATTCTGTCTCCTTATTCGAACGGGTTTGCATTATGGTCATTGACTCTAATTCATTCAAAAAAGGTTTTAGTGCAGAAAGCGCTTAAATCATTTAGATACAACAAAATCATAACTCTGCCTCCGAATAAAATGTCAGAAGATGGATAAAGATCGAAAAAAAAGCTATCGGGTAAATTTTCTCCCAGTTGCCTGTTTTGTTATAAGTTGAACTCTGTTTCTGCATTGACTTTTTTTAAGTGATCATACTTCATCGATTGTGCCTGATTTTTACAGAATACCTTTAAGAATTTTGCACCGCAAATATATGCCAGTGGAATGGCAGTAGGTTTAAATGCATGGAAGTCAATGTTGTATCGCCTATTAGGTATTATAACTCATGGACAGCAGAGAATTTGCACTGCAATCAAGTTCCTAAGCTGATATCCACATTGCTGCCTATGTTGTCGGATATAGAACCTTCACTGAATCAGTTGCATAGTAGTGTTCTGAACTGCCTTTCATATTTCTATAGCGAAAGCATTCTATGAACTAGTTTACAATATATGCACTTTCAAGTATTTTAATACTACTTAAAGCATCCGAGTTTTTTTTTCCGCAATCGTTTCTGTGGAGCGTAGTATTAAGAAAGACCCACATGAGTCGATTCACTATTGTGCGCAGCAATTTATTGTGTGTCCAAACAAAGGCATCGCGGACCTGGGGGCTGGTTTTTTAGCATTTGGTCAATATAGACAATCTAGTGCAGTCAATATTTTTGTTTGTTTTAAATTATTGTACTTTCGCGATTAAATGTCGTTCCTATATATCACAATTAACAAGCCTATTTTATTTTATTGACTCTTTTTGATAGGCTATGAAAGTGGAAGACATGATATGGTTCACTTGACCTTCTGATTAGAACCTCAAACCCAAAGAACTAAATTTAAATAATCTTCTCTTCAATAACTTCATTCATTATTTTTCATTTTTCCTTACTTACAGCAAAACCTCCTCCGCCACCACCCACAATTCCGCCGCCACGTCGAGTGCCCTATATCCCTGTATCAATGAATGAATCTGAGGAAGCCAGCAATACAATTCGTCGATCTTCAAGATTGTATCCTGGATTCGCTCGCACTCGTCGAAATACACAAACATACTTTGATCCAAACGAAATGACCCCAAACAAACCAGAGAATTCACCTACCATTCAGTCACAGTCACCTCAAAACAATCTACCAAATCCGAAATCACCAACAATCTCGGCAGAAAAAGAAATCAGCGAATTTATAGCGAACCTAGCAGATAATGTTAAATTCACCGGCGACAGTGGAATGAATAACCACATCACTGAGGATTACATCGAACCACAAAAGAAGAAACAAAACATTCCAGCTTTCCATGTTACATACTGGATGTTCTATCCCTATAGTCAAGGCAAGACAATGTGTACTCTTAGTTTAGGACCACTAGGAAGTATCCCATTTCCAGCAGTGTATGGATATTGCTTGGGAAACCGAAAAGATATCGGCAGTCATGTAGGCGATTGGGAACATATGAGTTTATATTTTGACGGCACTAGTGCACATCCAAATTCAATGTATGTATCGGCTCACGATGCCGGTGCGTATTACTCCTACAATCATTTGACGGGTTCGTTTGAATTCAAAAAACAGGAGACACGCAAAGGAATACTTCAGAGGCCGAATTTCCCAAAAACAGTTACGACTTTCTCTAATCATCCAGTTCTTTTTGCTGCTAAGGTAAATTTGTTATACTTTTTTTTTTTTTTTTTTTTCTTTTTTTTTTGTGACTACATGGAACATTTTGTTTTCCAGGGATCTCATGGTCTTTGGACAGCACCAGGGAAACATAGATTTGTCAAAGTTGCTAGACTTTATGATGTTAATGGATTTGGTACTCCATGGCATACGTGGAAAGCGGTTGATGTTTCCTATGAAAATTTAAGAACGGGTGAGTAAAGTCATTTTAAAAATTGTATTCGCAATTTTTTTGAATATATTTATTCTGCTGCTATGAATCTTCTGAATCCCAGTTCCTAATTGAGATACGAGTATGTTCTATTCATTATATACTGTTGTGGTACTTCATTTACAAGGAATGTACGCACATTAAGATTCGTATATAGCCATGTCAAATTTTTGAAGGTTGCATTTAGGCTTTCGAAAATATTGGCTTTCCATCGGTTAAGTAGTATGTAGCTACTTTCTTAACAAATTCTCAGACAAGATGTGGGGATATTATGATTTACCTTTTTTTTCATCCGATCGATCCTTAATCGGTAAATATTGATTATGTTTTGCTTGATTTTGACATAGTCTCATTCCTTTCTTACATAGACGACAGAAGATTTATATCTTAATAAAGTTCTAAATTAATTCAGGTGGGCTGAAGTAACTTAAGTAGTTTGTCACAGCCAGATTGCGATTCGGATCGTTTCATCACCTTGACAATTTGTACGTTTTTTCTCTTGCTCTAAGTTAACATTTGCATAACTAACCATGTCCGATTGTTGTCTTCGATGACCTAATATTCAGAGTGAGGCTTCTAACCAGTAGGAAAATTTCTAATTGTCAACTTTTATCTAAACTATTATTAACATCCACTATCTTCCACGTATCTATTGCATAAATCTTTAATTTGTATCTATAGATGAAATGCTTCTATATATTTTTATATTTTTTTTCAAAATATTTTCTGTTCTTTTTGCAGCACGATCATTTGCTCCAACCTGGCTATACTTCAAAGGAAAATGGGGTAATCCAAAAAGTAAATGTCATCCTTTGAGACGGATTGGATTGAATTTTTGTGAATACACCGATGGACCAACTGGAATACCACTTAAAGAACCGCATTTCCAATGTGATGCACCAAATGTATTATCGTAGCCGAAAAGCGATCATGTTTTTTATGATTACTCAACGTTGCCTTCCCTTAAATTATTTTAGAATAAACCTAAAGCTATTTATTGAAAAAAAATATATATTTACGTTTAAATGTATATTCGACAGATTCGCAAGTGTAAGGTGTAGTTTTAGCTGTAAGTCAATGCTTCGCAAAGCCCTAAAAACTAAAGCGCTAGAAACTTATTTTGTACCAGCTCGTAATACTCGTAATAGACTACGTGTCTGCTGTCTTAAATAAGACTGTAGCGGTAGCTAGAAACATGGCAGATTTGGTAACCCATGTACTACTCGCAAATGTCTCTATGTTAATGGATATAAAACAACTTAAAAGCTACAAACCTCAAGTCCATCTGGTACAAACAAATTCTAAACGATTAGCTCTGATGGCCGAGTAGTGGTAAAATAACACATAACCTGAGTAGATGGACATCTTTGAAAGTTGATGTTCGCAACATGCAAGTTATATATGCAATAAATGGACATCTTGCGGAAATTCTTATTAGTTTTGTCCCTATTTAGTTGATGATACAGGTACAGGTATAAAAATATTTAAAATTTTTAAATTCCCAGGAACTCATTGAGTTTTAAACCTTAATTTGAATACTAACATGCAGTTTTCGGCATTGAATAATAATTTTTTGTAATTCTAACCAAAATTACTGTGCAACAATTTTGAAATGTGGCAGACTTCAACGTTATAATAATAATTATTCCTTCGAAATTTCACAAATTTTTAGCTATTATAAAATACGAGGGCGGGTCAATAAGTCCGTGACTTTTTGAATTTCTGACCTCTTTACTGAAACAGCAACAGTGCTCCTGTCAACAGGCATCTGTCAGTTGACTCCTGTCAAAATTTAAACTTGCTGCGTCAGTTAGTTTGTGTTTGACAGCTATTTTTATCAGACTACTCACTAATTTGAGGAGAAAATGGAAAAAAGTGAATTTCGTGTGCTTATTAAGCATTATTTCTTGCGAAAAAAAAACCATTACCGAGACCAAGGCTAAGCTTGATAAATACTATGGGGACTCTGCACCATCGATTTCAATGGTAAAAAAGTGGTTTACTGAATTTCGTTGTGGCCGTACAAGCACTGAAGATGCCGAACGTCCTGGACGCCCAGTTGAGGTCTCTACACCCGAAACAATCGAAAAAATTCACGATATGGTGTTGGCCGACCGAAGATTGAAAGTGCGAGAGATTGTGGAAGCCGTAGGGATCTCGCATGGCTCAGTGGTTTCAATTTTGAATGATCACTTGGGCATGAGAAAGCTTTCCGCAAGATGGGTGCCGCGTTTGCTCACAGTCGACCACAAACGCATGTGCAGTTGCCATGGCAAAAATCCATGAATTGGCCTATGAATTGCTCCCTCATCCACCCTATTCTCCAGATTTGGCTCCGAGTGACTACTTCTTGTTCCCAAACCTGAAGAAATGGCTTGGTGGAAAAAGATTTGACTCCAATGATGAAGTCATCTCGCAAACAAAGGCCTATTTTGAGGACCTCGACAAATCATTTTTTTTTGAAGGGATAAAAATATTGGAGAAGCGTTGGACAAAGTGTATAGAGCACAAGGGAGACTACGTTGAAAAATAAAATTATTTTTTTATCAAAAAATCTGTGTTTTAATCCAAAAGTCACGGACTTATTGACCCGCCCTCGTATAATAATTTTGTATTGTAGTATAACTCTCTCTGAAACAACACTCTGTTGAGCTTAAAGATGTTAACCCAATTAACTACGATACAATCAATTGCACACCGACGATGAGTATTCTAGAAAAAAAACGCAAGAATTGAAGTTGAAGGGATAGAAAATGCTCAAACAATTTGCGAAGTGTATAACACTTGGACCAAGCTAACCAAGGAACGCTAAAACAGAAACAATCGCTCTTAGCTTTGTTGAAGCTCTGAAACAAAATAGCTATTAAGACATCATTAAAAAAAATAAACCGAGTGTATTTAGGTGAGTAATCAAAAGAAGACAATACAGAATCACTGCGAAATAGCTGACACCTAAGTCAGACCGAGGTAGCGAACATCGTATTGAGCAGCGAATCGTGGTTACTTTCACCAATATATGAACATATTCACGCTAACAAGGTGAGACTCACTCAAGAACTGCAAACAAGGAAAGCAATATAAGAAGCTTTTAACGTTTTCTGACGAACGAAAATAAAGTATAGCAAGGATCAGTAAATAGCACTCCAAAAAATTATGCCGAATGAATCAATTACAGCAGGCAGAACCACAACACAAGAAAATCAACAAGCTTAGATTATTAACAGAAAGCCACAATTTAATCTAACAACAATACAAATGTTTCCAGAATAAAACGTTTTCACAAAAGCAATTTCACCATATTACACCCGACATAACCGACCATCTCAGACACATTCTTACACGCATGAGATTTTCGAAACGTCGTTACATCCCCAAAATTGTTTGGTACGGTCTGTGAGCGGGTGAAGTCATCATATATTTTTAAAAATGAAGTCAATCAGCTTGTTACGGCCAAGGGTATTCACTATAGAGCCATAATTAATGATTTTTTTGTTTCCCGATTGAATGGCATGAATGTGGAAGAGATGTGGTTCCAGTAGGATGACACTACGTGCGAAACAACCAACTTATTGTAGGAAACATTCCATGAACGCATAATTTCGCCTAATGGGGCCGTAAATTGGCCTCCAAAATCCTGTGATTTGACGCATCTTGATTTCAACAACAACAATCGACGCATTGGAAGCCAACATAATTCGTGTTATTGGGGACATCTCTCTGATGACACTAATCACATCCAGCGGAGGTGGGCATAAGCCCTAAGTTGTCCTAAGTGTTGCCATCGGAGCAACTGTTGGACATAGTTATAGAAATCATAGACTAATATGATTTAAACACTGTGTCACTGGAGTCCAATCCAGTCCCTAAGCAGTTCCCACTTCCTAGATCCTAGGTATAAATGATATAGACATGTTCTATGAATTTCACTAACATTGAACAATTTATCAAGAAATCTATTTGGCTACAGGAATAGCTCTGGCATAGCTTTTCCATGCTATCGTAGAATCACAATGGACTTTCATATAACTGTTAAACAAATATAAGTATTAAAATTGCAGAATGACTTTATTCATCGTAAAATAACAATGAACAAACAAGGAATTAAGTACAATTCAGAGGTTTAAACTCCAGTTTTTTCTTTAATCCATGACCTGTAGGAGGTAACACGAGTGAAAGAAACTGGATAGCCCCTAGTACATCCAACAGCTGAACCAAATGAGGTTAAACCAACCAAGACCTTGTTGCTCTTGAGAACAAGTGGTCCACCAGAATCACCATTGCAAGTTGAAACTCCTCCAGTAGTAGCGGTACAGATGTTTGAAGCGGTAATGGTTGAACCATATGTGTTAGAACAAACTTTGTTGTCGATGACGTTCAAGTCAGCATATTGAAGAGTACCAGCAACTCCACTGTCTGTTAAGAAAGTTTAAAGTTATTTACCTCATTTCTGAATGTAACATCATCTCCTGTATAATTATATAAAAACCTACTATCACTAGTCTTTCCCCATCCTGAAGCTGTGACAGCACTGCCTGAATATGTAGAATATGAGCTTGAAACAGCTGGCAATTGAACGTTTTTAATGTTTGAAGAATAGCTAATAGTGTCTATTTTCAACAAAGCAATATCGTTGACTAGGGTCTTTGAATTCCATCCAGAATGGACGATCTTTGATTTGGGGATTCTTTGAGTACCACCTTGTCTGGTGGCGCTTCCGAAGTAAGCCTTAATATTTGAAACAGCAACTCTAAATGGAACACAACATAATTTCCATCAGTATGCATATAATTTTATTCTGCATCAATCATTCTGACTACTTACCCATCAACACAGTGAGCAGCAGTGATGACCCAATTTGGAGAAATCAATGAACCACCGCACCAACCTCCACCGACATTTAAACCGACTTGATAGGGAAAATTTGATATACTCGCTGGTTTTCCATTGGTGATGCGTGATTCTGGGTTGAAGAAGGGAATCACTTGTTCAACATGCGTGAGTTCTTCATCAAATCCGGCCGATGCCGAAGCAATGACAAAGAACAGAACTGCGATAACTTTCATGGTCTTCCTTTTGGCTTGTGAAATTAAACTCGTGTCTCCTACTGGGCTAGGGTTGTCTTTTATAGGACAAAATATCCAAAGACTATCAAACAGGAATTATCTATTAAGTGTTGCCACTTATTTCCCATAATTTGCAAGTAATTCGACATAGTTTTCCAAAAGATAAGCGACTTATTCACTTCTTCGTTTCTAGTGCAGTTAGTAGAAATAGGAATTTATGATGAAGTGGGTATTTCATTGTAATACACAAGTATTATGGTGTAAGACGAAGGCATTATAAACTTAAATGAAGTCACTTGACAATTTGGATTTTTTGGCTCTATTAACTGCGATTGACGTAATAAGGTTTGATTTGATGGTAGTAAGAGAAAATTTTCTACTGTTAGCCTTTCAAAAATATGGCCAAATGCGGTATACAAAGTTTTGCTTATGTCTTTTTTCTACCATTTTTGAATGTGACTTATATAACCCTCCCCCTTGTTAAGAAAACGAAAACAAATTTCGTGCCAAGTTTATCTTAAAGCCCAGAATAAATCTTTGCAAAATTTCATAAACAAAAGTAAGTTGCACTATAATCGTTAAACGAGACGATTGTGAGAAACTTTACTGATCGAGTGTCTGTATAACTTCCACAAAATCTCATTCCACGGAAGCCAAATACTATAGATTAGCAATAAATGCCACTGAAGTTGTGCTGGGTTTAAAATCAAAACCTTAGTGAAATTTGTGGCGGCGATCTATAATCCGCAAGAGTTGTCCCTATTTAGGTCAGTTAAATTATTGTAGTTGTAGATGCATTGTGATACCCTCAATTTTCTCTTGTTTAAATTTATAAATCTAATGTAGGCTGGGCTATCTATAGGTATTATAATATCCCAAGATCCTGGATTAAGGCGGAGCAATGCAACGTTCTTATAAATAGCTGAGAAATCGGCTTGGAAGATTGTACAACGTGAGAATAGACGCAAGGATAAGTGCTTAAAAGGCAAAATAATGGTAGTTAAATAATTTCGACAAACAAAAGACGCTTTAGATATGTCATTCTTCTGTTGAGGGATCGAATATTATATTTTGACAAAAACTGACGATATCACATGTATGTGATAGCCAACAATGCCGTTTAATCCAAATTTTTCTTACTTGGTTTACGTCACTCTATGGCACTATCAACTACTTTCACTCTAACTGTAAGAAAACGAGGTCGGAAAGAATTCCTTAGATGGCAAATGCACAACAACGTCTGGGGCTAACCACTGAAGCGATCCAGGACCGAGCAGTATGTAGACGCGTTCTGCGGTCGGCTACATTAGCCAACAAGCGGAGCAGCAGCGATGCAGTAAAAATGGGAAATTCGTTACGCATTAATTCGTATAACGAGAAAAGGTTAATAAAAGGATAAGAAGAAGGTTTACGTCACTCTATAACTACACCATAGTCGGCCCAAAGCCTAATTTAAAAACGGGGAGTGGAATCGCTGAAAATAATCACCACTAATTCCAATATGGTTTGATCGAATGCCTGTATGCTTGATGATTGTAACATGGGTATCGTTTGTCCGATTGAGCCAAGGGTCAGATTGGTCTGTATTACTTGGGTTATAGGTTTTGTAAGTCAACAAATGACTAATTATTCATTTTAAGTTGATCATAGAAAAAGTGCAGTAAGTGCAGATCGATACACCAGTTTATAGATTTCAAGAACACATACGATAGCCTCTAAGAGGCAAGCTTTGGAGAACTATGACTTATTTTAGGACTTCTCCAATCCAAAACCTAGAAAAGTATTGGTACTAATTTCTGACAAATCTGCCTCTCTGTGTTGGTTGGCTATGCAGTCAGATTAATTGCCCAAACACGTTTGCTTATTATTCGACAATAACATTTTAGTATATGTATATGCAATTGTTGAGACCCCATCAAACAAAAAACAGAAAACGACTTTCGGCTACACATCTTAAATAATCGTATCCTCAAGGGGCCATATAAAAATATCCGAATAATAAGCTGGGATTCTAGTTACAAAACGGATATCATTACCATCCAAAAAGTATGACAAGATTCCCTAAAATATGCACCACTTGGTAAATAAAAAAAAAGAGCTAAGTACCCTTTTGAGCAATAATTTGGGGACATATTTTCCAACGATATCCTAATATCATGCTTAAATAAAACAATTTTGAATAAAAACATATCGAATCTATAAATCAAAATCAACACAATTTATGATCATCAATCACTTGATAAATAATGATTCAATTAATCAAACACAATACTAAGATACACACGCGCAACCGAATCATTGAAAAGGAAGAAATTTCACTTGATTAAAAACAATATTATATAAGTACTACTGTATCCGCACATCATCGCGAACTAACGTCTTCTAAGCTTACAGTTATTTTTTACATAATTTAAGTCAATAACTTTGTACAGCAAAAAGTTAAAGTAAAACGTTTCACTTACTTGAAATATTAAATTGGCACTTTCACTGAGAGTTGTCTCATCTGGAGAATCGACTGGAATTTGTCGGGTGAATTTTGTATCAAATTGTGATACGTCGTCTTCACTTCTCTAAAAAAAAAAAAAAAAAAAATTGTCAAGTACATTATAGATATAATTTATCATACTATTTCATCTACTACTTACCAATACTGGCTTGATTGGTGGTTCTAAACGTCTGGCTAGTACATCATCCCAATTAACATGCTTAAAGAATGGGTGTGCTCGTACATCGTCAGCATCATCAGTTCCGTATCCCAGTCTTTGGTGTACAACACGTTTAAGTAATCTACGTACTAAGTCTCTGGCGTCTTGTGTGAGGTATGCAGGTATGAATAGTTTAGATTTTAATATTGTTTCAATAGTCTTTTTGCGGGTATCTGCTGTGAATGGCGGCTAGAAATATAAGTAAATGAAAATTATTACGAATTAACGAACAACAAAATATACAAATACACATTTACAAAACCAGATTTAGTTTCTGTCTAACGACTAAAATTCTGAATTTTTCCAAATTATTTTTGAAAAAGGAAATTAAAAATTACTCTCTATAAAAAAAATAAATACTTTGTTCATTTCTTTTGTTTTTTTTTGTTCCCTTGTCTTGGGAAAATGTCTTAGTCAAAGTTCTAAATATAACCCCTCTTAAAGGCTAAACGAAATGCCAAAAGAGCCCATTCTAAACGTTTAATTTTTAAACAGTATAAAGACGACTCCAACAGATTCATGCTATCCATATGGTAGTAGCAATGTCACTCGTGTAAGAGTTTCCGGGGTAACCAACCTCTATAATACTTAAACAAAAAAAAAAACCCTCCGCTGATCCTAGAGTTGCTATATCCTTCGGCTCCGATTTCTCTAGCTCCTCTTCTTTCAGTTAAACACCATTCAAATAAAAGGAAGTTGGATAAAGTGTTTTTTTTTAATGAAAGCAAAACCAGCGCTACACCTATTCACGTAGACGGAACTTATGAACAATCCGAAAAACGTGAATGTAAGAACTCTGTTCATTAACTGTGGAAACTTGCTAAACCATACATACAATGGAAGAGCTGCGATATAAAAACGGAACTCGAATGATAAAGTGCCCCAAACAGCTTTCAGCCAACATTTGTTACGAAAGTAAGACAGCGAGTAATCGCTTATATTAACCAATATAAGAGGATAATTCAGATTTCGAATAGTACAAGGACTTTTGCGAACAGATCTCACAACTTGTAGACACCAGCAGACTTAAAGTCTTCAAAACAAGTGAATTATTCAGACTGAAAACACTTTGAACATCTCACTAACTCAATAATTAATGATTCCGCTAAATGTGTTACCAATCAGTCGTAATACCAGTCAAACCCAGTTCTTATCATATATGTATGTTTTAAGAAGGAGTTGTTCTTTCAAAGTGGAAGAACATTAAAATACTTTCGTAGTAAGTTTGCTTTGAATAAGCTTGTGATGTCTTAAATTGCGCAAAAGCTCCACACTATTTTGTGAAGGTTAATTTTGTTCAAAATTTAAATACGCATCGCAATATTTGACGAGAAGTGTAAAGGAAACGAAAATGTTACGAAAGTCAACGTCTATAGCAAAATGTGATCTAATTCGAAATACGTATAACAAATTTGCAAAGTTCTTTAAGTTGATAAACCGATAGTGGACAAATTTCGACTGTATAAATCAGTTAGTTTTCTCATATTCAACAAGTTGCATCGGAAAATCCGATTCAAAAGCAAAAGAAACTCATATTTCAGCTGAGCCTTCAAGAAGGTGCCGAAAGAAAAAGAATTGAAATGCAAAAACAATCACCAAACCGCTTACAAGAGCAGTCTGTAGAGTGGTTCTAAAGTCCACAACATTAATTCCATCTCACAAGCGGCGTGCTACTACGCCGTAGACATCTGGGAAAATGTGTAACATTATATGTAATTAAATATATTCGTTATATAATTCAACAGACTAAGACGGTATGATCGAAATAGACCATTAACGAATCAAACATTTATTGGTAAATATTCGTGTAAAAAAAAGTGCGCTATGAGGAAAAATTTAATTTTTCTTTCTATCATAACTTTTCTCGGCGAACGATATTCGCTTCAACATTAAAATTATCAAAGAATGGACGCCATCGTTAATCTAAAACAGAAAAGCTTCCAGATACAAGAAGCAGAACAAAAAGCAAGAAAACCACGAAAAAACAACACCTGAAACCCACTCAAAGGTAAGTGAGCCTATTCAAAAATATATAAGTCAGTACAATTCAAATATATTTAAGGGGGGCTTTCATCTTGTCGGTCAATTTGAGTCAATTTTCAAGAAATAATTATAAAAAAAAAACTAGAGAAGATTTTGATACGAAACTTTTTTTATGATATTGTGGATCAATTGAATTTCACACAAAATTTTTTTACATGTCAATGTTAAATTCCAAAACCTGGAGACGGCTTTGACAGCGCCCCTGTCAAAAGTAAAGGGTCGAATTCTGTGCAGGATTGGGTCTCCCCCAGATATTTGAAATTAACAACACTTTCAATTCTTGTTAAATTAGAAAAATTCCGATCGTTCACTTTTTCAATACATCGATTTTTTTTTCTGTCCTGTACGAAGCCGTCAAAAATCAGCAAAACGAATTTATTTTAAAATGGAAAGTCGGGACCTTGGCAAGTGTGAACTTAAAAAAAAAAAAAATTATATACATTGAAACTTTTTCCCTGATTCTCAACGTTAGTTTAAAAAGTGCAACTTGATCTGATAAAACCTCTTTTACAGGCTCAATTCTGAGACCCTTTAAATTGGAAAACAATCGATTTTTTGAAACCGACAAATGTGTGGGGAACTTAAGAGAACGTGAATTTGATGGACGAAGTAGTAGTAGTAATGCTTCGTCAGTTAATAAAACTGTTTAAAATGAACTCTGAGACATCGGAACCGGACACGTGAGAAGACTGGCAAACTATTGCTAGACTGCGTATTGGTTAAGGTTATCATGTTTAGTTTGGTTATATTCTGAAGACGTTTCTTTACAAATAAAAAAGGATACTTGAAAACGAGTTTAGTGGAACGATATAGAAGGAGAACTACAATTTATTTCTTAGACGTCTGGACTAGGGTTAACTGATGAAGGATTCCAAATACAGCAGGATTACGGTTCACATATTTTTAAATCATACACACAGTGTCTTGCGAACCCCAACAAAGCCACCATAAGAACGAAAACGAAAACTGTTTTTAAAACATTAAACAAAAAATTAAAATCACAGTACAGTCAAAATCGCTTACAACGACATCGGTTATAACGACCAAATTCTTAGGTCCTGGCTGAGTTCCATTATAATCCCATTGAATAACAAATCGTTTATAATGACATCGCTTACAACGACCGATTTTTCCCTTTTATGAAATAAAATATTGGTTAAAACGACTAAAATCGACGCAGCTGTTGGTGCGACTGCATTTTTTCTAAAACGTTAAACTGTTAACCTGTAGATGCGATGTATCTGTGTACATAGAATTTCGGATAACTTACAGCTTACCGTTTGTTGAGATGTTATTTTTATTTTTTCGCGTTTGTTATTGATTTGGGTTCAACAGTAGTTTGGAAGTGCAATCTTTTCTGTGTGACGTGTGGTCTTAGAAGTTTATTTTTCTTTTGTTCGCATGAAGTTGTGGTGGAAAATGAGTCAGAAATGAAAAATATTTACGGTTGAAGAGATTGGAAGCTGGAGAACATATAAAGACCTTGAAATCGGTTACAGCGACCCATCGGTTATAACGAACAAATTAGTCGGTCCCTTGAAGGTCGTTATAACCGATTTTGACTGTATATTCTTCCTATACGTTAAATTCGTTGCAGTCTTTCCATACATAATAAATAGCTAAAGACCAACAAAGGAAACTGAAGAATTAATCTTAAAATTTGTCAAACATAAGAGAACAGTTGCGGTCACCTCACCTCAGGAGACCAAGAGCAAATGAACCATGACCCTACCTTACTAGAATTCTTTTTCACAAATAATCCTTACAACATTTTTCTATTTTTCTCAATTATCAGCATCATCATGATCCACACATGGCCTTTTTTTTGAAATTTATAAAACAACTTCAACATTTGCCTTCCAATTTAAAGACTTCAATAGCTTTATTTTAGCTGATCTTGAGAGCAATATTTTTCAAAACGATTGTCAGCAGTTGTAAAAAGAAAGATAATCATTAAATTAAAAACTGCGAATTTTGCCAAAAATGAAGATTTCAATTTAAAACTAGCTAAATGCTGAACGGCTTTGAACATCATAAGAATTCCAACAATTTTAGCATTCAAACTCGAAACTAACTAAAAATATATAACTTACCACTCCAGTAAGCATATCAAACATTAAAGCACCAAGTGACCACCAATCGACTGCTTTACCATGACCGCTTCTTGTTAGAATTTCTGGAGCCCTACAATTTCAAAACGATTAGTTGTCATTCGCCCAGAGAGTTAATCATACCCAAACTCACATATATTCAATGGTACCGCAAAATGTATGCGTTACACTGCCTCCTTGTATGTGTTCTTTGCATAGTCCAAAATCGGTTAGTTTAACATGTCCTTGTGCGTCTAATAAGATATTTTCAGGCTTTAAATCTCGATATATAATTCCAAGGGAGTGCAAATGACCTAAGGCCAGTATTATTTCACTCAGGTAAAAGCTGCAAAATAATTTAAATTATCAGTAAAAAACGAAAAACAAAAAAATAAATTATACAACATATTCAAATGCACATACCAAGTTGTGTCTTCTAGAAATATTCCCTCGCGTTCTAAGTGAATAAATAGCTCGCCGCCACTTAAGTATTCTAAAATTAAATACAATTTTCCGTCTGTTTGGAAGGCATAAACTAGTTCTACGATGAATGGATGCTGTAAACAGAGCAAAACGAAAATTAGAAACCATTCAATTAGATTACAGAAACAAATTGAATTAGTCTTATAATACAATTACCTTTACGGCTTCTAGAATATTTCTTTCGGCTCGTGTATGGGCTGTATCCTTTTGATTTGTGACTATTGATGCTTTCTTCAGAACTTTCATGGCAAAATATTTATTAGCATCACGACCAGCTGTTTTGCGAACCTAGAATTCAAGAAGTTTAAATGAATAATTTTGGCGAAATAATGTACAGTTTAGTATAAATTTCAATTTTCAAATAAATGCCCGAGGGATAAGCCCGTTTAATGACGTTAATTTGTGGTCATGGTCAAAGTATGCTCCCACAATCTCATGGCTTACATCATAGCAAGTAAAGCGAACAGTTCAAGAGCGGAAAAATTCTGAACTCGAAACGCAGATAAGAGCCTGGAATTTTGATAAGCTAACGGCGAAGCCAATTAATCGGTCATTTTCTGAGTAAGATGGAAGAGATGCTTTCATCAATTAGTGGCGTAAATATGTGTATAGTGCACTACGCGATTAAGTGGTTTATAAAATATAACATAATTTAAAGTCAGAACAGTATGTATACTCGTATTGTATGACAGTAATGTTTCGCAATTATTTAAAAAAAAAATTGACTTTAGATTTGTATCGCTGGAAGAAGGACCGGATGCAGGATAAGTGAAAACTGGTAGGGAAACCTGTGATCAATTCTTTTTAAGAATGTTTCTTGACTCTAAGAAAAATATGCTCAAATTGCAGCTCTGGTTTATTTTCTTTTAATAAGTCATGTACGAGGGCGGGTCAATAAGTCCGTGACTTTTGGATTAAAACACAGATTTTTTGATAAAAAAAATAATTTTATTTTTCAACGTAATCTCCCTTGAGCTCTATACACTTTGTCCAACGCTTCTCCAATTTTTTTATCCCTTCCAAAAAAAAATGATTTGTCGAGGTCGTCAAAATAGGCCTTTGTTTGCGAGATGACTTCATCATTGGAGTCAAATCTTTTTCCACCAAGCCATTTCTTCAGGTTTGGGAACAAGAAGTAGTCATTTGGAGCCAAATCTGGAGAATAGGGTGGATGAGGGAGCAATTCATAGCCCAATTCATGGATTTTTGCCATGGCAACTGCACATGTGTTTGTGGTCGACTGTGAGCAAACGCGGCACCCATCTTGCGGAAAGCTTTCTCATGCCCAAGTGATCATTCAAAATTGAAACCACTGAGCCATGCGAGATCCCTACGGCTTCCACAATCTCTCGCACTTTCAATCTTCGGTCGGCCAACACCATATCGTGAATTTTTCGATTGTTTCGGGTGTAGAGACCTCAACTGGGCGTCCAGGACGTTCGGCATCTTCAGTGCTTGTACGGCCACAACGAAATTCAGTAAACCACTTTTTTACCATTGAAATCGATGGTGCAGAGTCTCCATAGTATTTATCAAGCTTAGCCTTGGTCTCGGTAATGGTTTTTTTTCGCAAGAAATAATGCTTAATAAGCACACGAAATTCACTTTTTTCCATTTTCTCCTCAAATTAGTGAGTAGTCTGATAAAAATAGCTGTCAAACACAAACTAACTGACGCAGCAAGTTTAAATTTTGACAGGAGTCAACTGACAGATGCCTGTTGACAGGAGCAGTGTTGCTGTTTCAGTAAAGAGGTCAGAAATTCAAAAAGTCACGGACTTATTGACCCGCCCTCGTACAACGTGTCAAGAACATAATAATAGAAGAAAGTTGGTTTTTTATGCCCATTCAAGAGAAGAAAAGAAGAGAAAAGACCAAGATATTATATCATTTCAAATTAAAGTCTAATTTTTGTCTTAGAACAAACAATGGCAATATACAACCCAACACGCTGATAGTAGCTATAGACACAATGCGCTAAGGTTGCACCTTACGAGTTCATTTTCTTTTTTAATTTATTTCATGAGCAATTCTATGGTCGGAATAACATATCTATGAAAAGGAAACTATTGAGAGATATAAATTTATCGGTTTACTCTGAAACAAAAGGCTGAAACGAAGTCATTTCTCATTCCACACACCCGCAGATTAAAACGTCCGGATCTGGGCATTAACTAGGCACGTACACCGCGACAATTTGACTTGCCAAACATTTGCAAGTTTATACCGAACGAAACTATAAAATTATTGGAGACGAAGTAACTATGTTCCAATCCTAGGATAGATCAATAAGTCTGTTTCAATTTATAAACCGACTCTGTTCGAGCAAGGTTTGTTATCAATTTGTGTGTGATAGCTATTGAAAGTAGATAATCGCATGCATTTTCCCAAAAAAAAAAGCCGAAAAACTATTTTTCATTCAAAAAGTCACTGACATTTGCGTCTTTAGGCTTTTAGTTCTAGACGGCAAATCTTTGCTTTGTGCCAGTATTCATCGTACGGATGAAACATAGCCCAGCAGCTGTAGCAAGATACTTCAAATTAAATATTCTAACCAAGGATTAAACAAGTTAATGGCCCTTTAATCAATATATTATTAGTCCGAATGCGCTTTTAAGTGAAATTAAAACACGTGTTATAGCCGCAATAGCCGAAAACATATAAAATAAATCCCTGATAGTAGCATCAGCGAAATGATAAGATGTTAACTCAACAAGTTTAGGAACAAATTTGAAACAGTGCTAGACGAATTCGTGTTACAACGACCACGCGAAAACAATAGAATACCAAATTTACCACACTTCTGAGAATATCTTAGGTAGTTAACATTAACAGACCCCTCAGCAAAAACGAACCAGTAGTCATTCATTGTGTTCCTAAGTAGTGTTAAAAACATCGACATAAATCTTTAGAATTAAGGAAAATTAAGAATAAAAATTCGGACAAAGATAAATTTTATCGAATATAGAAATTGTAAAGAAATTTGTCGAAGTCGCAAACACTAATGAATCATACAGCACTCAATGCTTAACGAGCAGCCGTCCAATTCGGATTTGATTTCTAAGACCACCAACATTCAAACCTTAAAGATCATTAAAGAATAATGCGTACAAGTTTCTATTTTATCTATCTTTGATTTGAAGTTGAACTCTCAGAAATCCATGCCTGATATAAAAGCTACATACGAAGATCGTCAGAGTGATGCTTTGCCCATGATATTTTGTGTATGGGAGCCAATTTATCTGGATTTTTATAAATAAATCTATGTATCTACCCCAAACAATATTTTTAGAGAAAGGGGTTTTGTTCTGCATACAGATACGTTCAAAAAACAACTAATACCATGATTAACTTCATCTGTGTAGCTCTAGGTAAAGCAGCATGCTCCGTCATTCCTACAAAATCCACGAAAAATGTCAAGCCTCATCATTTTCCCCATCATTGCAATCGTCATTCTTTATTTAAAGCTACACACTATCATTTCTACATCATTTCACCAAGAACTCAATTTAAAAAATGATAGCGGTAATCTACTTTATACAATTAATTTTAGTAAATTATTTGTTTACTTACTTGAAAAACTTTTCCATATCCACCTTTTCCTAGCACCTTTTTTAGCTCGAAATCTTTTGGTCCCAATTTAATTTTGCCGGGATTGACATTTTCTTCTGATAACTGTATTGTTTCTGAGCCGTCTGATCTGAAAGTTTAAAACAAATGGAAATATGTCGCAATAAATTAAGTTATTTAATGAATTAGCTAAATTTAAACTGAATAAAAAATTACAATTGTATCTGGTGCTGGTCATCGTCGTAGTCGCATTACTTTTAAAACATTGCCGGCTTTTCTACACGAACGAGTTCGGATGAATCCTTAGAAATCATCACAGATGACTATAGGTGTGTTTGTTTTGGGATCGGTATCAGTGCTTAATGTCAGAGCCCAAAAAACGTCTATCGGCATTCAGATAATTTGACAGTACTAACATTTAATTTACCCAAAAAGTTTTAATGTTGTAACGTTTCCATACAAGTCATCGCTTTCATGAAAAAATAGATCTGGCAGCATTGGAGCTATCCGCGTGAATGCCGATAAATATATTAGGTCTGCTTGTTAACTTGAAATGTCGTAAAAATTTGTACAACTTTTTACAAATTCCTGTTTGTTTACTCCAAAAAGTTGCAACAAAGAGAACCGATGAGAGAGATAAACATTTCCCCTCCATTGAAATAGTTGCAATTTTCTGCCTCATAAATTTATGTGGGTAAGCTGTGTAACAACCGTCAAAGCAAACAGCTATTTTGCGAAACAACAACAACAACTAAATTCACTTAGTGACTTTTGACGTTTTATACACAAATGTGGTTTACTGCGTTTGTTTACTTTCTTGCAAGTTACTCTCTCTCTGAGCGAATTTTCTGCCATTTTTGAATTTTGACAGCTTTTACCCGTTTCACCACACAAAATAACCAAACAGACCTATTGTATTAAGTAAGCGCTTATAGGTTAAGTTGTTAGTGTAATTTGCACTTATCTTGAATATAAGATGGCAAAAAACAGACCTTATGTTACTTCATCTTATGACGTCTTTCATCTTCACTTACTGATATTTACGACATCTTGAATAAAGCCTACTAAACTTAACATCAACTTCTTGCTTTAAAATTTTAATGGTAAAATCGGTTGGAAAAACTTATTTTAGCTGTTGTAGTTGGGAAGTGTAATCTTCATAACAGATAAAGGCTTCAAGAACGTAGCGATGGCAAAAAAAAGAATTCAATCACCAAACCGTTTATCTCCAAATGGTCAAATCGCAAACAAAATCGATCATCGGCCAGTAGTTAATGAAAAACATGACTCCATTATTTACCAATGTCAACTTATCATTTTCTGGTCGCACGACATGTCCAAAATAAAAAGCTTAATGTACAACACTTTAACACATAAAAGTCCTCGCAAAACAAAAGCACAGATTAAAGATTATCAAGCCATGGAAAGATAAGAAAGAAAAGTTCTGCGAAAAATAAATATTTGCTTGTCAAAAAGCCTGTGTTTTTTTTCAATAAATGGTTTTGTCTACGTTTATCTGTATCTGCACTTATACACTTATGTCACTTCAATTAAAAACAATAAAATTATGCGCTTGTTTTAGTTGAGTTTTGTGCTTGCAATTGTGGTTCTAACATAGAGATTCCTAAGAGCATATTGGAAGCATTCATGGCTTCACGAGATCGCTTAGTTTCGTATAAAAGCTCGGTATTTGGAAACCGCATGAGTTAAGAGAAATTCATCTGACGAAGTACATTAAACACGAAGAAAACCATCGTCTCCTGAAGCATGTGAACAATATCAGTCAGATAGTCGAGTTTAGGCATAGGGAAGCCAATCAAAGGCGGACATCCACAGAAAGAAGGTGGTGGTGCCAACCTGGTGTAATTGTAAGGGACCAGTGTTCTATAAGCGCTGTTTCCAAGGAACTAAACGATTAATTCCTATATTTACTGTGAGCGGCAACAAATATTAAGTGCTATCGTATGAAACTTCCCGAGCCGATCAATTTTAAAGATGTGATGTTCTACCACGAAAATGTGAGACAACACACAAGTTCGGCCATTCCCATTATTGCAGCTTGAGTTGAATGTGATATCACGTATAGCCCAGATCTTGCGCCATCAGACTTCCAATTATTTTTGCTCTTTCTGAAACTCCTCAATTTGTAGAACCTTCGCATCTGAAGACCTCATCAAACAGCACCTTGGCAAGTTTCTTGCAAAGGAAAACACAAAGCGGTATAAATGAAGTTGTTCGAGGGATGACAGAAAGTCATTGAACAAAGCGGACAATATGATTATCGTTCACGTCAAAATATATGTATTGAACGCACCTCAATACAGCGACTCAGGTATATGAAATCGAAATATCCAGAGTTTGTGTCAGGAAGATAAAAAGCTGACAACTTGATTTAAGCGGAAGGTTATAATTTGATGCATTCTGGACCTGATGTTGGGTTTCAATAAAACTCTAGTTGTAAAACGGTTAAAAACGGTGCTGTTTACACACTGTTTAACGGCAAAGATGATCAGCATTCTAATTTTAGGCAGAAATAGCATGCTACGATGACCTGCTACGGATTCGATCATCTGACTGGAAGGTCTGGGTAACGATAACAAAATTTAAGATTAGGATAATGGAAAAACGTGCTGAATTAATTGATGAAGCGAATTTTTATATCTAATCTTCGGATCCACTCTAAAGGAACAAAGCGGTAAAAGAAGACTTTGGCATAGATAACATAGTCAAATAGAAACGAGAGAGAGATGTCGGTTGAGGCCCAGAACCACTATAATTTGGCAAAGTAAAATCCTTTGATGATCATTAATCTAATGGGAGGATGAATACATCCCCACTATAAAAAATAAACCGGAATTGTTGTACAGGCATCATATCAAGGGATTTGTAGTTAAGGCCTGATCTGCCGCGGAAAAATGTTATGTTAGGGTAGAGTTTCACCGACGACCGATCTGTGACTTCTTGTCGACATAATTGGACAGCTCGGCTAGGGCGGATTTTAAAGCTGAAGATGTTTCCCTATAAGATTGGAATGACCCAAGAATAACTATCACGGGATGCTGAACAACGTATTCGTACAGCTAGTCATAGTCAATTCCAACCCAACATTTAAAAATTACCTAATTATGAGCAATTGGGGACTTTTCTATTTGAATAAAACGAACTGCCCAATTTGGATTACGGAGAATCCGATACCCCCTTTGAGATGCAAATTTTGGCGGGAATAAAGCCGAAAGAATAATCAATTAATATTTTTAAGAACATAATGATTTATCATCACTGGAGCGGTGTACGGAACTATGATTAAGAATTGTTGTGTTCAGCTACTTAGAACAACACTAACATATAGTTCAAGCGCTACATATCACAGGGGTGACAAAGAAAAAAATTCAGATTTTGCTTGGCTTCCTCGTTCCCTAGATTTGTCGGAGCCTTAAAGATATAAATAGCAAAATTTGGAACCAGAATCGTTGCGCCCCATAATTTGAAATGTAAAAATAGACAGACAAATTATACTTTCTTCTATTGTATAAATGAAAAATCTAAAATTACATAGTCATTTGGGAAACACTGTAGTTCTGCGATTGATTTGGAGTGGGAAAAATCTTAATTGGCCGATCTAACTAATTATAGACCCATTTAGTACACTGACATGCATCAAGCACTAAGTGAAAAGTTTGGATTAGTTTAATACGTAAAAAAACCCCTGTCACCATGCACTGGTAATAAATCCAGTGAAGAAACATTGATGAAATTAGACCTTTTTGCAAATCAATACCGAATCATCTCTCGCTAATATTGACCTATTTACAGTATTGGCTAGCTTAACCATCAGTCAGGGTTGTTTTATTTCAATAAGAAAGTGGACGTAATGAAATCATTGACATTCTACTGAAAGCCAGAATCTCAAGAGAATACCCTATTCTTGTTATCTAACACACTACCAAGCTTCGTAGCTAACTTTATGCATGTCCAAAGAGACAAAAAAAAAAAAAAAATTAATTAACAAATCGATGAGTTGCAATAATCCTCAACCTTAAACTTAAGCTCACATTTTTATTTTATTTTAAGTTTTTCAACATCGACTTGTGCCTTTGTTAAATACTCGTAAGTATAAAAACAAAAATGAAAACATCATATACGAGTGTGTTGTATTCGTCTATTTCTAACTCTAAGTGTAGTCATTACCAATTACAGAGAAACATACAAAGTAACAAAACATTTAAACAATTATCGGCGCCACTTAAAAATTGTCGTCCTCAACAAACATAAAAAAAATAAAACAAAAAATAAAAAATTCATTCTACACACAACTAATATTGAATCAGATCATTAAATGATTCATGTGATTAAATTAGAAACTTAAGAAAAAAAAGAAAAATGGGGGAAAAAAGTAGAATTGGAACTAAAATTGTCAACAAAAGAATTTTAAAGGTCGCATTTCGTAGCCAACATCATTGGCTCGCGAACAAAGAGAACAAAAGTGAATAGTGGCGCCTCAAGCTTTTTGCTTCTGTTGTTTTCGGCGCGGCGGAAGTATGCGCGACTTTGCCTTTTGTCATCTATCTGTCTAGATATAGATACATGAAGAATCTCTTTAATCAGACCAGAACATCCATTGAACTCGATGTGTAAGTGACAGCAGGCGGCTCATCGGTACCGTGATGTGAACAAACATGCCTTCACTGTTCTGTCTTGAGAAATTCTAAAGGAAAATATAAACGCGCATTCACTAATAGTGATTCATATCTTATTCGATAGGGAAATTCCATTGCAATCTCATTGTGCGTTTTGAATAAATCACTTCCTAGTGCACTTAAATGCACCACATTTTGTTCACTCACTCAGTAGTTTTTCTTTTTATTATTTTTATATTTGCTAACTTCCTGTTAGAAAGGTCTCGCTGTCAGGCCATAAATTACATTCTTTTTGCATACTCGTAATATCAATAATCCAGATTGAAAGCTTTTAGGATATTTTCATTTGAAGAGTGTGTAATTAAGCACACCTATCTTGATCCGATCACACATTAATTTCTAATGTCTGCTTAATATTTACACAGCTCTAGTGAGAGCGCAGATTAAAAGCCTTATCTATTGTATATGCGATGAGTTTTTGATTAGCATACCCTTTATATATTTTAATAATGCTGCGCGAGCCAGTTTAATGATGGATTAGTTGTATAACACTTGAAAGCAATTTGTTGATTGTAGCTAGCACTGTTCGTCAATTGCCAGACCACTACTTACCCTTGTGGTATGTTAATACTAAGTTCCGGTTCTAGGTCAACCTGTAATAAAAAAAAAATAATAAACAAATTAAAATGATTTTTAATTTTTCAACGTTGTTTTTTTTGTTAAGTTTATTTTGAAAACCCGAACAAAATAATAGTCGAAATAAGTCTATCCACCGGGCTATCGAATTTAAAAGATACGAAAAGATGGATTTGAATTTGAAATGAGAAAAACAAAAAAAAAATCACAAGAATTCTTGGAATATTTTCTTTAAAATGAGCGCAACAATTCAGGTTTTATTGCAACCACATTCAGTAGGTGCAACAGTGATGCCAACCATAATTTCCAAACTCTGTAGAAAAAAGTTATAAATTCTGCAGAATTCTGTATTTATTATTAACAAAAATCTGTGGAATTAAAGACTTTTTTAACATGTAAAAAAGTGCGTAAAATGTAAATTTTGGTACTGTGAAACAGATATCTTTATTTGTATTGGATTTTTACATAGTTTATTTATTCACAATCTGAATCGCTCGAATCGATGATACTCGTAGATTTGGCCTTTTTTTTTTAAATCATACACGTTACTGTTAAACTGCTGCTCATATTCCTCAGAAAGCTGTACCTCATAGCAGGGAGTTAGAAGTGCATTTTTTGTAAACAGCAGCCCCGTTAAAGTTTTCGTTGAAAGCTTATTCCTTAATTTTAAGTTCATCTAATGAACTAATGATTTAGATTTATTGAAAACAATGCCACTCAAATACAAATAACGGTTCATTTAGATGTCATCCGTATGAAATTGCTGTAAAATGACAGAGACAACTAATTTGAATTTGAATGCTAAAAATGGTTATTGCTGTCATTTACAGGCCAATTGGCACAGGAAAGAAGAATGTAAAACTTCCTATGGGGGGCTTACATGTTACCGTCAATATCATTTGTTCTAGATCGAAAGTAATAGATTTGTTGTTGTTGATTGTTTTATTTGCAATTTTTGCTTGAATTTGAAACTTTGAAATTTCTGTAGATTTTCGTTTGATTTCTGCAGGCATGCTAAAAATTCTGCATATCTACAGATAATTCTGTAGGGTTGGCATCACTGAGTTGCAATAACTTTGTAATAAGCCTTTGAATGAATTGCCAACTTTTTTAAAGCACTATTCAGGGTGAATTGCAATTTAAGAAAGTCAACCGATTTTAAATAGTTTATAAAAACAAAAATTCCACAACCTCAGAACAAATCTTTTTATCAAGTTGTTAACTTATATAATTCAAATGTAGCAATGCTTATTTTTTGAAAAACACTCAAACTACATCAGCTAAACTGATCGGAAGTTTTTAGGAATTCGGGTGATGATGTGATGTGAAGAATGATAAACGATTTTTTGCTACCAAAGCAACTACATATATTACTCTGATATGACAATAATTTTTATTTATTTTAAAACAGTTTTTTGTTACAACTGGAGCGTTTGAGATTTTGAGTACTCTTAGACGTTGGTCTTAAATGTTTGCAGGTTAAATGACTAGGAAAAGAAGAGCTTGTCAGACCATTTCGAAAGCGTACGGTTTAGGATAAAAATAATATATTTCAGAGTACGTCCAAAAGTGAGCTAGAGAGAATATTGATAAGATTTCACAGCGAAAGAGGTGTTACTGTTGAAGGTTTGAAGAGGGCCGAATGTAACTGATAATGAAGGACCAGTGGGGGAATAGGCGATAAAATAATATGATACAAGAGACATTACAATTTCGATGTTCCAAGGCACCAATTAAATGGGCAATATTTGGGTCACATATGAATCTTAAAGCACGGTTTTAAATCCTTTCTAATAAGCGCATAAATGTCTTGGGAACACCTGACCACATGTGGGAATTGGGGATAAATGTCGTATATAACTACAGTTGAATCCCGATCATCCGAATATCCGATTATTAGGACTCATTCTTCCCGGCTCTAATTGCCGATTTAAGTCGCAACGAGACATATTACGACGAGTTTATTCCCGCCTTCGACCGTGTACTCCCGCTGTCATTTTGAATCTTTTAAGTGACTTGAAAGAAAGGATGAATATCTGCACATCTGTTTCACGGACAGAGCTACCAGCAGTACTGCAAGTAGATTTTGTGCACATGTGTTTTGGGTATTATACCGCTTGAAATTTCGCAACATTTTTGGCGGCATCGAATATGTGATCATTTTAACGTAAGTTAAAGCATGATAAATTTAAACATAGTGTCGGAGGCTCTTTTTTTCAGATTTGAGGTAGTTTTATTTGGTTTTCGCAGAGCATTGAAAACCGAGAATTTGATAAAAAAGTTTACGAAATCTCTTTGAGGCGTTTACCCCAAATACCGAGTAGATTTTATTTCACATTTGTATATTGTTATAAGTATTTGGTATAATCTAAGTCAATATAGAGTGGCATGATCGAAACGAAATTTGGTAGGTGGAACTACTTTTTTAATAAATATGAAATAAATCAAATATTTTAAACTATTGAAACTGTCCAATTTTATTACATCCAGTACACAACTGAACTCACTCATTACGAATGCAACACTGGGCGCATCCATTTCGTATTGATTGCGATTTGACAGTTGATATTTATGCTTCATTGTGACGTAAAAAGTTTTTGACATTAATTGCTTACAATCATTGAATGGGGCGACATCGAAAATCGTATTTTTGTAGTTAGCCTACTTAAATGCAACATGGGAAAAGGCGATATCTTTAGGACGTTGCGACCGCTTGGAATCACTCGCAATTTTGTGTTTGAGGATACTGGTGGAGTACGAGACCGTCAAAGATCCGGCCGTGCGCGCACTGTGAGAACTCCGAAGGCGATCAAAGCCGTGAAGAAACGAATCGACCGAAAACCGCTGCGAAAACAGAAAATCTTGTCGCGGAAAACGCAAATTTCGCAAAAATCCATGTCTCGCATTATCAAAGAAGATTGCTCTTGTCCGTGCAATTAACGCATGAATTGCGTCTCGCAATCGATGAGTGACCACATCGTCTTAAGTCGTTCTGGAAGGCAAATGGAAGTCATTTTAAATAAGTTGTTCTAAGATTTGTAGCCATTGAATAACACAGTAACAACAACAAAAAATTGTTTAAATATTAATTCGTTTTCATTTGGCGCTGATTTTTCTGTGTACCAGTATTTATGACTTGACTAGGTATTTAAAAAAAAATATAGCAAAAATTCAAGTGCGCATAAACGAATGCCTACCACTGTATCCAGCTGTGGAATTTTTCCGTATTTTTCAGTTTTGTTTTGACAACTACTGTCACCTGTAAGTGCATAAAATGGTTTTGGCCGTGTACATCTAGTTATGAAAAAAAAACATTTACGAGAACGAAAAGAACCGGAAGTTGTTTTTACAAAATTTCAACCTATACTGATAAATTAGTAGCACTAGGTTAACCCCAGATTGTCATACTGTTATTCAAATTGACAACGTGCTAACTGACGGAAAATTTTTGTCCATGAGATGTGCTCTTCTTAAATTAACAAATTCCGAACGTAAATATTTTCTTTTCACCGCTTGCTCCAGGGCTTAAAACGTTTCGCTGCGTATAGGACAAAATAAACAGCCTTATGGGATACTCTTAGCCAGAGTCTATAGTGTCCGTGGTCATCGCTCTCAAACATCTAACAGCAAGTTACAATTATTAAGAAGAAAATCATAAGTGGTACGATGAAGGGTGCACGCTACAGTGCTTTAAATGGAAAATTGAAGAGTACTGCGACATCCGAAGTCAACCCAAAAAGGCGAGAAACGCGTAGCTAAAACTCACTCACTCACCACTCAAAAAATAAAAATTATAGTTCACATACAACGAACGTGATTTCCAAACTCCACCAAGCAGAAAACCGGTGCTGATATTAAAATTTTTTGAAAGAATGACTTTTGATGTAATCAAGTCAGGTGTGCGAAGAACTCAAATGAAGGAAAAGGCACATTCGAAAAGTTATAATAACCAATCGAACATCTATCAGAGAATTTTAAGCTTGAGATGTAGTCATTAACAATGTAATGTCCACGTTGATTACAATGCAAAGAAACAACTTTGTTGCCCGTTTTATAAATACTTTTTGCAACTTACCGTTTTAACTTTATTAATAGTTTAATCACGAAAGCAATTATAAAAAAAGTTAATATCACCGGCCACTTAATTGAAAATAGAAAAAAATATGTGTACGCTTCGACAAGAAAAACTTAATTTACACTTACTATGTAATTTTAGTTATTTTCAATTCAAATGTATTGATTAAAAATGTTAGTAGGTGCTTATTAAACTACCAAGGTTTTAAATAGCGCTCCAATCCGCATTTGCAATTTAAAACCAACCCGTGTAAAACTTTTGAGTTATAGTTTTCATTGTGATGTTGGAAATTCTTTCCACTAATAAGATTGCACCGAATAAATCCTAGTTTTGACAAACCATCTCCCCCGACATTCGATCAAGTCCAGCAAAAAATGTTTCCATTTGCTAAATTTGTCAAAAAAATGCAATACCTCGGATAAGGCCCGACTGGGTGATCTTCAGTTTAAAGGCTCGATTCAGACAAGCCACGATATGTAGACATTTTGGCAGAGTAATTTTATTTCAGTTAGTTCGACCTTTTCGAAGCGTATCTTTGGTGTCTTGCCAATATTTAGGAGTAAAGATAGAACCTGGTAATCTGCCCGATAAGATGAAATATGAGACAAAAAGAAGAGGAATCGTTTGGAATTCAAACGGTTCATTAAATAGTAAATCAAAAGCAGAGCCTCTAGGTTTCACAACTCCTATTACTGAAACTAAAAATAAATTAAGAAAACCAACAAAAACTCCAATAAATACGCTGATGTGTCCTTCATGGCTTCAAATCGTGCAGCACTCATTTAATTAAATATTTCTGATTACACTGCAAATACAAAGACACCGTCCACCCTCACTGGGCTGCTTACCATATATCATGTGAGCAGTCAGTGTATTTTTTTTTTATACTTCAAATCAGCAAAGATGACTACTAGTTCGTCAATGACTTATAAACCTATCATTTTGAAATTTTAGCTACCACCATGCTGAAGAGCATGGTTTGAATGAATAAGCTTCACGTGCGCAGAACTGATTTGCGAACGCATTGTGTTTAAGATGCAATATACAAATTGAAGATTTGGTATTGCGCTCCAAAATCGTGGGCCTGACATTTGGGTTTCAGGCAAGCATAACATTTCTTAAGCACACTGAAAATGTTCTGAACTACGCCATTAACTACTACTGTCAATGGTCTGTAAAGCATCGCTTTCGGCTATGAAGAGAGTTAAAAAACAACAAGTCCATTTTTACGAAGAACTAGATATAAAAATCCTATATTTGTACGGTTTTAAAAAATCATAAAAATCAGATGGTAATGCTCTTATTTTGAGAGGAATGTGCTGCTAGTCATTTTTGAACCCCATTTTGAACAAGACGTTGCACAGGCTTAATGGCAATTATACATAGAACGTCCTGATTCGCTATTTAATTTCTTAAATGTCTAGCAGCGCGCCGAATTCGAGAATCTGCAATTCACATCATTGTGTAAGCAACTGTTGACCGTATATTTGGATTTTCTGAAGCGCATGTAGCTATCCAAAATAAATGCCTGCTTGATTTGACTCTTAACCTTTGCATCAGTTTTTCCTTAGCGAAAAACAACACCCTTTAGAATAAAATCAACCCTGTGCCTAACACTTTATAACAACCCGACTGACAACTGACGACATCAAATTAGCTTTCCATTACATATTTCTGCAAAAATCGTAGATGCTAATTTAAACCAAACCAATTCCCGCCACTTCATGAATGCTGACTATGTGCTTCCCACAACAGAAAAGGCCATAACTACTATTCCCAATCTACTTTAAGTGGCCTACGGATCTCTCTCATAAAGTTACTGGCCTTGTCGTTTCACAATTTTAGCTAGAGTGGATCACAATTCGCCCTCCAGTAAGAGAATGGTCAACGATTATGACTCATAGCTATGTATGTACATAGACATACATCCGTGAGACAATCATCGACTATCAATCATTAGGTGACAATTAGGTTCCTCTGAACGCCTCCGCCTGCTTAGCCACATCTTTAGCTTCATCCACAACTACTCGTACGACCGTAGCTATGTCGATTTGTGGTGAAATTAAAATTACACCTAAATGCGCAAAGTAACGTATTTCTTGACAATAAAAGCACACTCTCTCTCTCTGTCTCTGTCTGTCTGTCTTTGGTGGTAAATTACGCCACGATACTCGAGTACTTTATTTCGAGTAGTGTTGCATACTAGTATCGCAGACAAAGTTAAACCCAACAATTTAAACAAGTATAGTTTTTTTAACACTTTTTCCGCAGTAAACTGTCACCGGCGTGACATCAACAATTTTTATGTGGTGATGTGGTTTTTTTTTTCTGTTTAAGTTATTTCCCCTTGATTTCCAGGAAATGTTGATCTGATGAACAACGATACGAAAACGTAAACACAAGTTATCGCAGTCTTAATAGATACTTGTACCCGCTGTTCAAACAAATGCATGCAGCAGCAACAACAGCAGCAGTAATAACACAAACGAAAACAATGAAAACACGATTGTAATGGCGCAAAACAGTCATTATCGCGCTTTTTATGCCATTTCGCCTGAAAACCCGAATACCGCACATCAACTACCGACCCTGGACAATCCCTATCTCCGCCTATAGATACGAATATCAGAAATGCAATTTCGATTATCAACTTCGTCTAAACGTCAAATAATGCAATAGATGGCATTGAAGTGCTAGTTGAGGACTTGCAATGTAGACGAAGTATACTTCAGGTTCCCGTGTCTCTAACATCGTTGTCGAAGGGGACAGTGGCGGCGGTGGCGGTGACAATAGCAACAGCCAGCAGTAGCTTTCGTAGTGTAACCCCCTCCATTTACCTTTTCACACTTCTTGGTTCTAACAAGCCACACGAATAGCAATTAGTTACTTGTAATACTAAATACAGAGAAAATAAGGAGAAGGAGCACTAACAATATCCACTATCTCAAGGCTTAGAGATGAAACCGCCTGCCAAAGTTCGCCAGTGTTGCAGTGTACACGTTCTCTGGCAAAAGCTTAAGGCTCATACAAAGGAGTACTCACACTCGTGTACAGAATTGGAAACACTGAGTGTTAGTGGTTGTGATTATGATGTGGCGGATCCAATTACGACGCAATAACTTGTTGCACACACATCAATAAATTGCAGTGCATATTTCAGTTTTTTTTTTTTTTTTTTTACTGTATAGTGCAGTGGTGGAGAAGCAGGTCTGATGGTTAGGTCTAGAGAGAACGAAACGGAACAAGGCTACACGTGTCTGCGATTAGAATTCCACACCAACGCTGCGCATTTAGCACTATTTACTATGCGTTCTTTGGGGGGTTGGTTCTCGTTCTAGTTCTGAGATAATGTATAACTTCCACTAGTCGGTGTTCGGATGTAAACATACTGGAAGCCATGGGTATTGCCGCCGCGCGCCGCCCTATTAAAACGAGTTGGGGTGGTAGACCTGGGATTTTCATGATTATTACCACGTGCCTTAGTTGTCGCATAAATTTTGAGCGATGTGCAATTTAATGTGACACACACGGAGGAGAACAATAATAAAAAAAAAACTGCAATCACCAGTGTTTACACTACGATGTTGGTTTTGGAATGTGCCAGGAAATGAACTGTCGAATGAGCACTTGAACCGTCTGGCAGAGGCAGTAAATTTATTAATTTTTTTTCTTATTTTTGTTCGACAGCATTGAAAAATATTTTACGGAATATGTGGGTTGTCCAAAATCAATTGTGATTATCAAGCCCGGTATTTTATATCTGTATGCATTTTTGTGTCATTTTTAAGTTAGAATAGCACACCTTTCACGTTAATCTTTTTTTGATGATTTGTTGTTACAATAGTTTCGAACCCCTAAGGCCACATTCATTTTAACGTGGAATGCTTTAGTTTTTTAACGACATTTCTTTCTTTTTTTTAAACAGAACACTCAGAAAAATAACTAGTACATTGTACTCTCAACTACACATTTCGTCCTTGTAGGTTTAAGTTCTTTTAATTGATGGGTTGGCATTGTCAACTTCACATCTAGAGACCTCAGTCTCTAGACTTGTCCGATACCCCGACATCAAATATATAAATGCTGCTGAAATATGAGAATAATTTAACTGGCCTTATGCAAAATACTGGCAGAAATATTAACATGTAACTACAAAATCGACAGAGCATGTGACGATAACAACTTAATGTGAAGTTCTTAGAATTCGCCCATAGTTAGGCAAGCATTCGTCAGTTTTCCAATGAAATGCTTATACAATCATAGTATTCAGAAACATTGTGAGCAACACCTTAAAGGGAAGACATATATTCTATAAAGCTGTACGTTTTAAAATAGCAGTTCATTTTCAAATTACACAATTTGATGCATTTCGAAAATGTTCCTCTTTGATAAACTTTGCAAATACAGTGTTAGCCAAAACTATAGCACGAAAAATGGTCATGTAGGAAAAAAGTAAAGAATATTATGAAAGCGTATGAGCTTAAAAACTTTTCTATTTTCGTTTTCACAAAATATTACTCTTTGATTTACATTTATTCATTTCACGTTAAATCTTATCTAATTTTTAATAAAATAAAATAATTAAAAATCCATTGAAAAATAAGTGGACAAAACTAAAGCACATTTTCGAATTTATAAACAAATAACACAACAAAAAAAAATTTTTGAAACTAATACTTAGTGGCATATCCATTCTTTTTGACTACCGCAGCCCATCGACGAGGCAATTAGATTGTCAATAGTATGCATTGGGATGTTATATCAGGAAATTTGTGCTTGTTGTAGCAGTGAGTCCAAATTATTGCATTTCGTGCGATCAATCCTTTGATCTACAATTCCCCATAGATTCTCAATGGGGTTGAGATCAGGGGATTGCGCTGGCCACTTCATTACAGTTATTTCGCTTTCGTTAGCCAATCCTTAACAAGTTTAGCGGTATGTTTAGGATCGTTGTCATGTTGGAAAATCCATCGCAACGGCATATTCTCCTCAGCATAAGGAAGCACGACGTTTTGAAGGATATCCTGGTACACGAAACGATCCATTATATCACTAATCCTATGAATTGGCCCAACTCCATGACCGGAAAAACATCCCCACACGATAATACAGCCACCACCGTGTTTCACTGTACGCTTTGTGAATCGTGAATTTAGGCCTTGGCCTTTCGGCCTCCGTACCGAGTGAAAACCATCAGATCCCTTTAAATTGAATTTGTATTCGTCAGAAAAAAGTGCAGTTTCCCATTTTGCTACGGTCCAGTTAAGGTGTGCCTTTGCAAACTCAATTCTCGCGCGTCGATTTTTTAGAGAAATAAATGGCTTTTTTATAGGACGATATGATTTTAAGCCACTATCAAGCGCTCTTCGCCGGATTGTCCCACTTGAGATCGCAAGGCTCAGTTCTTTTTGTACACATTTTGAGAATATAAAGGGGTCCTTTTTAATTAGCCTTATAATTATTTTATTCTCGCGACTGGTCGTTTTTTGGGGTCTACCGCCACTGTGCACCGTTTGGACATTTCCCCGAGTACAAAATCGAGCTATTACTCGCGAAATCACCGAATGGCTTATGCAATAAATGTTACTGATTTACCGCTTTCAAAATCAGAAACTATTCTTCTTTTATTCCGTCACAATACTTATTACGGACCATTTTATCACCTTTTTGTCACAATTAAACACAATTTAGGCTTCCGATTTAAAACGCCGCCGATCACACACAAATAATTTTCAGTCCCATCTGCATTGACGGTGAGTGGAGGAGTGAGGAGATACAATGACGAACTGTACAGACTCAACAGGGACATCGATCTAGCCAGAAGGGTGAAGATCCAACGACTAAAATGGCTGGGTCATATAGAGCAGATGGACACCAACGCTCCGATCCGAAAGGTCTTCGAATCCGCCCCCGAGAGACAGCGCAGTAAAGGAAGACCTAGGCTCAGCTAGCTTGGCGAGCGAAACTGGAGGCAGCTAGCAACGAATCGAGCTGGCTGGAGACGCTTGTTGACTGAGGCCCAGATCCACCTCGGGCTGTAGCGCCACATAAAGTAAAGTAAGTAAGTATCAGAGGAAGACATAAAAGGCCACACTTTCCTGTGCCCGACGAAAAAGCAGTGTTTTCAAAGAAATACAAAACTATTTCATATTTCTATTTCCCAATCCTCGAATGTGGCAAATTTTTTTTTTTTTGCACGATTCTGAAATGTATTATGAAGAAGAAGGACCGCATTAATCCAATCAGCAGTTCAAATCAATGAAAAGCAACTAAGGTGATAATTGGTACAGCAAGACCTACTGCCAAGTGAAAATAGTTTCGGACATACATTATGTCCGCCACGGCTGTCTCGTATAAAGTGCATTCTAGAAGTCCAATTATCGACCACTTTTTTCTTTCAGCATAAACAGATTGAAGAACGCATCGTTACCGCTTTTCGAGGCCAACACGCTATTAAGGCGCATAATCGTTAACAAACAAAAATAAGAGGTCAGTGACATTATAAGTCTAAACGAGTACAGACGTCTTTGGTTCCATCCAAAAAGGGAAAGCATTACAATTTGCTTGTTCAAAGTTTTATCCTGAAGAGTTTTTTCCACTGTTGTAAATAGTTGTGGACAAATATTATTTATCCGTCAATTCCTTTAATACCAATTTGGAAATGTGTTGAGGGCACAGTTCCACCACCCAGCTGAGGCCTACCTAAAACCTCTTACTGATCTTAGGGTCTCAGCACCCAGCACTTATTGCAACACTACATCGGGTGAGACCAGCAGGTGCACCCTCCCTGCATTTTAAGTTTAAACCACAGCTACCGTGACGCTCCCACAAAAGAGGCTACCTCAACAAGTTAGGCCCAGACCTAAGTCCAGGGAGCTCCTTGCTCCTACGGTACCGTGTTTTAAATCCTGATATGGACTATCGGTGGCCTTGCCACTCAACAAGACCATAAGTTTATGACGATAGTGGTATAGTGTTTTAATTTGGCTTGATGTTGCAATGCATCCCAGAAGTCATAAAAAGTAGGTCATCAGCAATAATAACAAGGTATACAGTGATGGCCAAATACCGGTTTTAACAAATAAAATCTACTTCAACCCATTTAAATCTTATAACAACTTCAAAATACGAGTACTCTGACTCAGAGATGTTAAAAAAAAATACAAAATTCAGAAATGCTACGAGATACGAGGGTGGGTCAATAAGTCCGTGACTTTTGGATTAAAACACAGATTTTTTGATAAAAAAAATAATTTTATTTTTCAACGTAGTCTCCCTTGAGCTCTATACACTTTGTCCAACGCTTCTCAAATTTTTTTATCCCTTCCAAAAAAAATGATTTGTCGAGGTCCTCAAAATAGGCCTTTGTTTGCGAGATGACTTCATCATTGGAGTCAAATCTTTTTCCACCAAGCCATTTCTTCAGGTTTGGGAACAAGAAGTAGTCGCTCGGAGCCAAATCTGGAGAATAGGGTGGATGAGGGAGCAATTCATAGCCCAATTCATGGATTTTTGCCATGGCAACTGCACATGTGTGCACCCTTGCATTGTCTTGGTGGAAAAGAACTTTTTTCTTGGCCAAATGAGGTCGTTTTTTTTTTTCAAATCGTCATTGAATCGGTCCAATAAGTTGGCATAATATTCCCCATTGATTGTTCTTCCCTTTTGAAGGTAGTCAATGTGGATTATCCCGCGTGCATCCCAAAAAACCGTCGCCATAACTTTATTGGCTGACAAACCCACCTTGGCCTTCTTTGGCGCCGATTCACCCTTAGAAACCCACTGTTTTGACTGTTGTTTGTTCTCTGGTGTGTTGTGATGGATCCATGTTTCGTCCACGGTTACAAAACGGCGCAAAAACTCCTCCATATTGCGATTAAACAACGCCAAACCTTCCTGTGAAGTTGTTACACGATTGCGTTTGTGGTCGACTGTGAGCAAACGCGGCACCCATCTTGCGGAAAGCTTTCTCATGCCAAAGTGATCATTCAAAATTGAAACCACTGAGCCATGCGAGATCCCTACGGCTTCCACAATCTCTCGCACTTTCAATCTTCGGTCGGCCAACACCATATCGTGAATTTTTTCGATTGTTTCGGGTGTAGAGACCTCAACTGGGCGTCCAGGACGTTCGGCATCTTCAGTGCTTGTACGGCCACAACGAAATTCAGTAAACCACTTTTTTACCATTGAAATCGATGGTGCAGAGTCCCCATAGTATTTATCAAGCTTAGCCTTGGTCTCGGTAATGGTTTTTTTTCGCAAGAAATAATGCTTAATACTCGTAAGCCCACGAAATTCACTTTTTTCCATTTTCTCCTCAAATTAGTGAAGTCTGATAAAAATAGCTGTCAAACACAAACTAACTGACGCAGCAAGTTTAAATTTTGACAGGAGTCAACTGACAGATGCCTGTTGACAGGAGCAGTGTTGCTGTTTCAGTAAAGAGGTCAGAAATTCAAAAAGTCACGGACTTATTGACCCGCCCTCGTAGACCAGACAAGATGCATCAATTAAAAACTACAACATCTTATATGCTGATAAATCTTTATGAGCACTGCAACAAGTATTACTCTTAAATCATACTTGATGATCTAAACAGCAGAATAGGATGCAAAAGGGAAAGACAAGTATGGACGTCTGCAAATACTATACTACTTAGCAGTCGTTAAAGTATGAATGCGTTCACCAAGAACTGTACAGCGTCGATAAGTTACTGACGTCGCATCAGCAGCATCGTATCAAAATTGAAGAACCAGTGGCAATGTTTCCAGGAAGCCATTGAAAGATCCGCTTGGTTTCACAAGCAAAAGTCAATTGATTTGATATTTTGCGACGCTGCATGCGAGGACGAGGTCTGAAATGAGGGCTGCTGTTAACACTCACCGACAGAGAAGTAAATATGAGCACAAATGATAGAAATCGCCAGATCCTTCGATTTAACCTGAACAGGTAAGCCCTTCAATCACGTGTATTAAGCTTTTACGTGAGTGAGCATGAGTTCACGTATTAATGTGTGACTTGCTCTGTGATGAATTGTTGCTTCATGGATAGTGGATGTAGTGAATGGTTCAATAGGTAATCGGTGGATGGCGGTTGGATATTGATATGATACGATATGAGATATGTAGATAGTGTTAAATACGAGGTGGGTGGATTGTCGCCGGATGTGTGGTGAACAGTGGTCTGTTGAATAGGGAGTGACGTTTAAATTGTTTTTTTTTAGGAACTTCCATTCTCTATTATTTTTAAACAGATTATCAGCGTCATTTTTAGGAGCAAAGTCCACTATCAGTGAACATTTCACTGGTTGTCACACGGCGGCAATTTAACTCAATTATATCCAGCCCTTAGTATGGTGTTACATCAGAAAGTATTGTTGGAATAGTTTTAAAAAGATAATAGGTACTGTAGCCGTTAATGGTAAGAGCTATATTTTTTGAGGCAGTCGATATTAGATTCGGTAGTACCAGACTTTTTCCTGTAAGAAATTTGGAAGAACAAAACTGTGAACGAACAATCAGATCACAATATCGCCGTTAAAGGACGATAATCCTAAAATACAAACACAGCTGCACTCAGTTATTTCACTCGATGAAAGGCCAGTCTTTGCGAGTCATAACAGATTTTCACTTGAGAATAATAAACTTCTACCTTCTGATCAAAAAGTACCCGGAATTTCCCATTCCAACAAACGATGAGATGTTGTCAAAAGTTATTTTTTGTAAGGTTGGTACATCTGTCATCTTATGTTAAAATATTTGTTTGATCGTCTTAGTGGGGGGTTTTTTCGTGATAGCTTTGTAAAGGAGTTTGTTGTTTGTTGTGTTCTACCGTTCTACGAATTTCGCCATTTCGAATTTACTCAAGCAAAGACTGTGCCTCTAATTTTGTATTTCTAACAAAATATCATGTGCGGTGGCATTGAAAATGTTAACGGTAGCCTACGGGGACCCGAAAATATCGAAAATACAAGCGTACGAGAGCTACAAAGAGTTTAAAGCAGACAGTACTATGGTCAATAATTTACCTCGTTTTGGTCGTCCATCCGCCCGTACGTTAAGAAAATCGTCCTCGCTGATCGTCGTGTCCATCAGGAAGATAGCAGCCGATCTTCGACAGAGGAATTACGCACGATATTTTGGCACTAGACGAGTTGAAGCGCGCATTGTGTCGAGAGTACTGTAATTGTTGCAGAAACAGCAACAAAAAATACTTTCTTTGGGCCAAAATGTTATCGATGGCATCATTACCGCCGCCGAGAGATGGGTTAATAAATATGGCACTACAACGTTGTAATCTATGAAAACCGTGATCATAGCCTTCTGTTTTGACTAAAAACGACGTGTTTTTTTTTGTCTCGGCTCATTTGGTGAACGCCATTCACTTGCCTGATGTCTGGATTGCGTGTCGTACTCATAAACCCACGTCTCGTCTCCAGTAATGATACTTTTGATAAATGTGGGATCGGATTCAGCCTCGCAAATCATCTCTTTTGCGACGTCAACACGGTCTCTTTTTTGCATGAAGTTTAGGTCTTTTGGCACCAACTTTGCTGCTACACGACGGAAACCCAAATCATTAACCAAAATGTCTTGGACGGGTCCATAGGCAATGTTCAAGTCCTCCGCTATCTCTCAGATAGTTGATTTACGGTTATTGACTAACATTTCATTTACTTCAACAATGTTTTCGTCGGTTTTCGATGTCGATGGTCTGCCACTGCGTTCATCATCTTCGATTGACTCACGACCACTTTTGAACCGCTCGTGCCACTGGTAAACGACCGTTTTCTTTAGAGAATCGTTGCCGAAACACTTTTCCAACATTTCCAACATTCGCGCACCATTAAATCCGTTTTTACGCAAAATTGAATACAAGTTCGTTGTTGTAAATTGTAAAAAATCGCCAAACACACAGAGATAGTTGTAATCTTGGCTACGTAACTTTTGCAAATGTCAAGCTATGACGCTAAGATTTAGAGGCAATATCAACAACAGATATACTTAACAAAAAAAAAACAGAACTCAAATCGGAACAATGGGAGCGCCACACGGTGGTTATTCCGGGACCTTCTGATCAAGGTAGTATAACCTATACAACACTAAGAAATTAATTTAATAAAAAAAAAAATATTTTCTTTTCGCCATTGAATATTTAAAAAGAGTTTCGGGCATATATTCATTATGGCTGTTTTACTGTTACACTGTCTTGTTGCAAAGCGTCAATCTTTAAGGGCTTATCGGCATAACGTATCTTCACAGTACGATCTTGGTGGCCAACTGACGGGACAATTTCTTGAAATGATTGCGTTGAAAAATAGTGTTTTCGATAAAGCTCAGTTTTCCTTGGTAGTTTGGGGTGGAGCACTATGCTTTTGGAACCACATATAAAAATGTTTCACGCGAATTTCGACACTCGTGCTCCGGTCTTATCTTTGAAGAAATATTGACAGATGATGCCACCAGTGTAAAATCCACACCCTACTATACAATTTTCTGTATGGAATGGTATCTAATAAACTTCCAGATGGTTGGCCTCTTTCCAAATACGGCGATTCTCCTTGTTTTAGCTGTCGTGTAACCAGAAATGAATCTCACCTCATCACTGAACAAAAACTAGTTCAACATTCAGTTGATTTAAAGCCAAATCACTGAACAACAGATGATGATGTCTACCAAAAATTTCATGATGTGCTAACAACTTTTGCGCTTCGATTTTGGAAACAAATTTCAACGATTTAAAATCGTTTAATAAAGTAAACAAAGTCTGAAAAGTCTGACACCTCTTAACATACAACAAATACGTATGCATGTCTGATGTGAAGTCTAGACTTACAGCGACTAAGATGACTGAGTAATCTTTAGCGTGACTTTTCGAAAATCCAACCTCATCAACGTACCTACTAATAAGCGCATTATGGAAGTCTAGACTGATCTGAACAAGATCAAAAACAAATTAGGTATCCTGAGACCGTAAATAAAGATGAAGGATAACAAAGCTATAGGAAATTAAATTAGAATTAAGTTAACTTCGTCTATTGACCAGCATTGAGACGTTTCTTTCACATATAACTGGAGAAAACTGATTACGTTTATGTAGAAATAACATACCAACATAAAAATAAATTTTTTTTCATTTCAAAACACCATTTCTACACAAAGTAAAGTTCACTAGACCAAGTAAATCAGCCAGCAAAACCTATGATGAGGCAAACGTGACTACAGCAAAATTACTAATTAAACACGAACGGAATTAAATCACCACGTTAACATCCGGTGCCGGCAGCAAAGTGTCAATGAACTCGACGATCATTTTCCATAGGAGGACGACGCCGAAAAATGACAACAATCACAGCGACAACGATCGACTTGGTCTTATGGCTTAAGAATATCAAAACGATGATCTTACCTCGCACTCTTACTACACTATATAGTATACTTGTAAAATATATCGCAAAAATATTCACTTACACTCTGACACAACCGCAATCAAAGTAAAGATCACCCCTGTTTCGTTACACGTCACAAATTAGCCCTCGTTCTGAAGAAAGATCTTCTCACTCGATATTGCTTAGGGTGAGACAGTGCGGGACGATTACTGTAAACATTAGTGAGACTGGAATTTTTTTTTTATTTTATTTCTTATGCTTGGGGTGACTAACCGATTAGGTTCGACGAGTGCATAGTAATTTCTTCCAAATGGATTCCCGAAAGAGTAGTACCTACCAGCGAACCAAGACAAGCTGTTGTAGCTTACATTGCATTACGGGCGTTCCAAATACATATATTTTCCCAGTCTGACACGGCACACATGAAAAGTTTGCAAAAAAAACCTTTACTTTAAAGAGCTGGAGGACTAAAATAATAAAAAGGCCAGATCTGGTAATTTGATATTTTCTTCCCTCCTTTTTTCCTTTTGCCGAGAAAGACGCGCACAATAATTCTAACAGGGGAACTCACTTAAGTGGTTCCATTCGGAGGTGGCTTGCTAGCGCGTTCAGTTTGTTGACCTTGTTGTCTTCACCGTATCCACACCGAACTACGACACCAGCAATGGCAATGATACTACCATTCGTCTTCACCTTGGTATGACTTGTCAACGCTTTAATTTGCTTCTTCAATGATATTGTCAATAAGACTTTATGTTACCTACTCTGCTAGGCATTTGGGGGTTGAACAAAAAAAAACAAATAAATAAATTTGACGACGCTATTTTCAGAATGGGAAATCTATACAGGGGGTTCTATTTTTAGATTGCTTATGAAATACTTCTTTTTTTTCTAGCTCACGAATAAGTATTGTAGTATTCGACTCGCCATGAATACACATTTTGTCATTGCCCTCATTATGTGCTCTCAATGATGGCCCGGTGTAAATTTTCGCAGTGAAATGAAAACTGTCCCAAAAATTATGATCGAAACAATTTATTGAATTTAAAAATAAACACCACAGAAACAAAAATATTTTAGTGTCTGACATTTTCTAGCAGTATGCACGTTTCACTTGAAGAAGGAGACTAAGGAATGGTTTTCAGTTTTTAGTCGTTATGCTGAAGTTAATTTATCTTGAGAAGACAAAATAATATTTTATATCTACCGACTATAGTTTTCTTAACAAATTTATCAAAATTGGTAGAGGAAAAATCATTTTGATCTCGGATGTGGTAACAGTTAAGGAATTGCATACTGTTCAGTGTTAAAGAATGTACTAGGTGGGGTGAACAGTAACCTCCTTGGGAATGAAAAAAAAACTTTTTATTTTATTCAATATAGTCCCCTTTTAGCTTGATACACTAATTCCAGCGATTTTCCAACTTCTTGATCCCGTCCGAAAAGTATTTTTCCGTGGCGTCGATGATTTCCTCGCGTGAGCTGAATTTTTTATTGATGAGCCATATTTTGAGGTTTGGGAAGAGTAAGAAGTCCAAGGGAGCCAAATCGGGCGAATACTGTGGATGCGACAGCAATTGGAGCCGTAAGTCATTGATTTTAGCCGCGGTTGCGATGCTCTTATGCGCCGGCCCATTGTCTTGCAAAAACAAAATTTTTTTTCGTTTGGCAGCGATCTCGGTCTTCAATCGCTCCAATAATGCACAGTAATACTCGCTGTTGATGGTTTTTCCTTTTTCGAGGTAGTCCACTAAGAGTATGCCATGACAATCCCAGAAAACCGACGCCATAACCTTTCCGACCCATTGAGCCTCCCTCGGCCGCTTCGGAGCCGGAGCCGGCTTCAGTCCATTGCCGGGCACTCATTCTGTTCTCTGGTGTGTAATAGTGGATCCAGCTTTCATAAACAGTTCATCAACGATGCCAAAAGTCCGCCCGATTCCGCATCATCAAGTCCAAACACAGGATAACTTTTTCATATGCAGAATATTACCCAAAATATGGCGTGTGCGCTCAGTACTAATCTTTGTGGTATCTGTTAGCTCGCGCACCTTCACTTTCCGGTCAGCCAACACCATTTCATGTATTTTTTTGTCATTGTCCTCTGTAACCGCATCGGAGGGCCTGCCGCTGCGGACTTGATCGGTAGTAGAGTTGCGGCCACCACGAAACTCTCGAAACCAATATTTGACTGTGTAATCTGACGGAGCATTAGCCCCATAATATTTATCCAACTTTTCTTTTGTTTCCTTCGCCGTTTTGCCTCTCAAAAAATAATGTTTTATGAGAGAACGAAAATCTTTTTTGTCCACACTCAACATGATGCCAAACACGTCAACAACAATAAGCTGTCAAAACCAAACTAAAGACAGTATCGCACTGAAATTTGGCATGTCTGCTTAAATATGAACGGACTTCAAGGCACGATAACCTTTTTTGCAGTAGCAGCGCATTCTGGCGGTCAAAGAGGTTACTTTTCACCCCACTTAGTAAAGTACAAAAGAGCACTGCCTGTTTGTCCTTTTTCTATTCATCTCTGCAACTCCCACGGATATTGTTTTCGGAAATACTCAACCGCTGCATGTACTCGTATTCCAACGACATCCTCATGTTTATGAGTTTGAATATATCACAATCATCTCGATGAGTCGTTCTATGATTGGCTTTAGAAAGCATGTCATTTTGTTTGGGGAAGGACATTTGTGTCAAGGTTACTTATTCCTTGGGATCTGATATGGTCATCGACGAATTTCCCTAAAATGAACAAGAATCAATACTGGCTAAAGCAGCACTGATATCACGCTGCTTTCCACCGTCATATGGAATGCGAATAATTAGCCCCTGAGTTTTACACTATTCCTTCAACATTAAATTCAAAAAATCTCATGACAGCGCATCGTCTTGTCTAAATCATTTTTTGACACCAAAGGTCTCGTTGAGATTCTTACCAACCTCGATTGGGCAGCGTGAATTCTCCGTCGTCATCCTGCACAGACAGACGAGTTTGGCAGGGATACCAAGACCAGACATTGCTCTGTATAGCTCGTATCTAAAGATGCTGTCATATGCGGTCTTAAATTCGATAAATAGATGGTGCGTATCGATCTGAAGCTCATGGGTTTTCCTTTAGATCTTCGCTAGTGTGAATACTTGGTCGATGATGTAGTTTCCTCTGACCTGAAGCCACACTAATATACATATACTAATCATGTTGTTGATGAACGGCTTTAGGCCTTCACACAATACGGCAGATAAGATCTTGTAATCGATAGTAAAAAAAAAAAAAATTAATGTCTTCTCTGTAGTTGATTCTGTTCAGAGGGTTTCATTCTTTGAGGATTGGACAAATAATGCTGAGGTTCTATTCTTCAGGCATACTTTCGTCCGACCATACTTTAGAGATAAGTTGTTGTACGCTATTTACCAACTCATCGCCTACCGCTTTGAAGAGCTCGGCACTTAGGCCGTCTGGTCTAGCAGCTTTGTTGGACATATGTAAGTTTAGATATGGCTATCTTCATTTCATTTAAGGCGGATGGACAAAATTGTTGATCTACATTGTGTCGGTTACCTGCGTGACAGTGGTATTTGGTTTGTCATCTCCTACAGTCTACAGAAATTCTCTTTTTAAATCGCCATTACCGACTGCGACTCTAGTACTGTTTTCCTGTTCGTCCCTCCGTACTTCATTTTGAGATTTGTGTCCGTGGCACGTTTTTTTTTTCAATTTCTGGTAAAACTTACGAAATCCATTCCTGGAGTAGAATCTATCAATTCCCCCGGCCGCAAGTGTCTCATGCTCCTTCTTTTTCCTCTTGTGAGAAGCCGGTGTTCATCTGTCTCTCCTTTCCTATTCGTAGAGCTCGTTTGCAGCTTTTGTCCTAATCAACCCTAATTAAGCTGTTATACATACTCTAAGCTCACAGTAATATGAGAATTTCTCGGCGTCACTCAGATTGTAGAAATATTGATAATAGGACTTTCTAGCGGACCAATGATAGCGCTAAGACCCTCATACAAACACTATCTTCTGAACGATCTCGCTCTATATTTGGAGGTGGGTTGTGAAGTGTTGTGAAGCAACAAACAGCTTCGAATATATACTTTCTACATACACAAGGTTGACGACCCCAGCAAACGAAAAACGGACAAGTTTCTGCTATGCAGCTAGAATGTTTTACCAGTCCACACTAAAACGAAAAAAATGGGGAGCGCCTAAAGTGATACAGAGGGGCTGAATGGGATGCTTCGGGCAAATAAATCGGTGTAGTCTACTGTGGTGATCGCTATAAAAAGCAGAAGCAACGCCTAATTGGATTTGGATTAGAATTAGAGATAAATTCGACAAAAAAATCGTAATATGTGATCACGCCCCAACAGAAAAGAAAACGCCTCGACATTAAATCAGATCGCTACAGATACATACATCGGTCTTCTAATAAAGAAAAAATTGTCCAACAAAACAAGAGAAAGTTGTTAGTTAAGGCCTAGATTCATTCCAGTGTAGCTTCCCCGAAAGTAACTAAAAGCTATAGTTCCAACAAGGTTGCATTGCGAATATATCCAACATATATATTAGATATACAATATCTTGTGAGCTACAGAGTTTGCTACTAGAAACAATTCAGGGATTTGGTCATAAACGTGACAGTTTTTGGCTATATGACCACAACTGAAGGAGGTGCAAAAGAGTAAACACGCAAAATATGAAATACAAATATGTACACTAGTATGTCTGTATAATCTGTAATTTCTTTTCATTTAAAAGTACTGGCGGGAGCTGATAAAACTGAAAAAACAACAATAAATTGACTTCAGTAAGTCTATGAGCATTTCGAAATTCGCCACATTTTTAACAACAAGACGAACAAGGTAAATTAATTTCTGACTAATCAAAATTAAGTGCTCAACAATGAAAAAAACAAAAAAAAAACAACTTTTTATGATATGCCAATTATCGGTATTAGAAAACACGTTAAAAACCGATTCAATATTACTTTTAGATGCATTCTATATAAATATAGACAAACTCTCGAAGACGTCTACCATGTTTATGTGGTAACCTGTTCGTAAATACAATTCTTGGGGTTTTTTTCCAACATTTTGATTTCAAAGAGACTTTGTACCCAGCTTAGTGGCTACAATGAATGATTAATCCGCAACACCCAGAATACCATAAAGTAACAAACTTGTTGCCTGTAATTCGAAATTTCTTCCCAGAGATACCTGCCTAGTGAAAATATTCGTACTGGGCCTTCATGCTAACTGTGACCTTGAGCGCTCATAGTGCCTGTTTATTGACCTCTATATACCTATATACATATATATATATATTTTTTTTTTTTGTACACTTGAAAGCGGGAAATATGCTAAAACTAAAATTCACATCAGTGTGTGAAGCTAAATTTGAAGTTTTCATAACACCGAATATAATAGATATCTTGATTGAGCACTCTCTATCTCACAGATACGAATACAAGCGCAATGTTAAATTATAAAGTTACACCTTCTTATAGTGTGTGGGATTGTGTTAAAGTATTAGAAAAAGCTGCGCCATCCGGTCAGAATTTTTTTATGAACTTAGCCTTGACGACTTGTTATCGATGTGATATGGGCGTTTGTTCATTTCAGTTCATTTCACCTCGATTCGGTTTCGCCTTTGTGAATTAGAAAAGAACACACTAAAGTCCAAGTAGCGAATTCGATGTTGATGTCGAAGTCGAAGTACAAGTCGAATTCTCATATGTCTCAAACGGCTTACTTATAGGTAATACACAATAAAAACTCGCGCAAATATAATAGCTATATTAAATATGAGCAAATGAAAATTTGCATAAAAACTTCTCAATTCCAAAATTCAAATCTCAATGTGAAGCGTTTTTCCACATTTTTTTTTGTAATGTGTTCTCGCTTCCGTAGTTCTATAAAAATAGAATCTTCTCCAAAATTGTTTGATCGGTTGTTGGTTGTTTCTATCGCTTACACGCCGGCGTTGTCGTGTGGTTGGACGACTTGCGCTGTAAGATACAATTTAGCCTTCATTTGTCGCTAAATAACATCCATTTTGTGGTGGTGATAATGATGGTTTTCAACATTCCATTTCAACATCCACCCACTTTTACTTTCACCAGCTTTGAGATTCATTCGCTTTTCGTTCAAAAGGTATTTAAATGCTGATACTTTTTTGTTTTTATCAAAACGAACAAATGTTTCTTGGAAATTTTTCATTGAGAGACCACAGATACTCGTACTTTACTTGCATTTCAGTGGTAACCTATTGTATCCGGCAGTATACTCATTAAAAAAACAAAAAAAGAACCGAAACAACACACATGATATGAACGTGAAGTGTTGAGTCGGATAATTAATGGGCGATAGCAATTTGGAGCGAGGTTATCTACCTTACGACCTTGAGTGGGAGCGATTTTATTTTTTTTTTTATTTATTTTTTTTATTTAATTCCATTCGACCGAGACTGGACTTTGAGTGTAGGAGTGAATAGCCAAACATATGGCGGTTTTTTATGCCGATACATGTTTCGGTTACAATCATAAGATTAGAGATTGACAAGACGTAGCCGACATAACATAATTACTCATCAAATGAGCACTAAGTCATGAACCACATTTAAAAGCAGCCGAGTTCAATCTGGCATTCATGTTTTAAAATGTCCTTTGAATGTTTATCGGAAATATATGCATTTTAAGTGGTATGAAACATAACAAAATGTATTAAAACAGGTCTGTTTGATGGAAGATTTTCTTTTTTTAGAATTTAATGAATTCAGCATTAACTTCAAATCGAAGGAGGAGTACCAGCCCTAGATTTCGTGGATTAGGGATATTTGTACCAACCATTCAGAGTGGCCAAGCTGCAATCATAAACAACCTATTATTTTCATTATTTTTACATAATCTACTATAATATGCGAGTCATAATAGTAGACCTTCGGGGGAAAAAAAAAAAAAAACAGCTGAGCGTACTGAGCAATAAACGTCAAAAAACAACACTTCGCCTCATATATGAAGAGTACTTACAGACCTTTTGCTTCTGACAACATATTGGACACATTAGAGACTAATTAAGCAGATATAACTGACATCCAACAAATACTTTGTGACGGCCTGATAGTCTATTTAAACGCAAAACTCTTCATATAATTTTCAATATCATTTCTTTTCTACAGGTTATGATTGGGGTTACTGTCGATCCCGCTCCCTTTTCTGCTTATCTTATTCTAGCCTTCTCGTCCAACTTTGTACAATCTACCTTCCAGTTCTCAATGTCGACTTTACTAAGCATGTTTAGCGTTTTATGAACATAATTTACCCGAAGGTTAAATATCTTGATAAGCGATAAACGTATTGTTAATACCGTAGAACCTATAAAACAAGATCGTTCCGTCAATTAAGTCATATGCTGCTTTAAAATCATATGAAATCTTTGGCCAATTGCGAAAGAAATGACTTTGTAATGTCGCTTTGTACAAATAGAACACGCTCAATAGGTTTCTTTCATCTGCCAACCCATGTATTCTTCTTTGGTCGCAGTAAGGACTAGGTATATAAGATGGATTCAAAGTTCTCTGAATTTTATTATACAAGGTGGCGGAAAATTAATCTTCCTATCAAATGGCGTCGTACGTCAGTTATATTTGACATTTGTGAATACAGACAGCCGCAGTATACAAACAGACAAGCAATGAAGCGCTATACTCCGCTGTCAAGCCATCCTCAATCTCAACAACGAAGAGGACGATTTTGTGTCGAAAATCGTCATGAGCGACGAGGCGCATTTCCACTTAAGCGGTTACGCCAATATGCAAAATCTTCGTTTCTGGGGCACTAAAAATCCACGTGTGATGCACTAAGAGCTAATACGCTCACTGTTACTGGCGAACGCTACAGGGCCATGGTAAACGACTTCTTACCGCCGGAATTGGATGAGCGGGGCTTGGTGAACATCTGGTTTCAACAAGACGGTGCAACCGCACACACAGCACGAGCCACAATGGATATTGTGAAAGAAGCATTTCCTGGTCCCGTAATCTCCCATTTTGGCGATTTGGCATGGCAAGCAAGATCGCCTGATTTAACCATCCCAGACTTCTTTCTTGTTTATGCCAACAAGCCTCAGTCAATCGCAGCCCTTAAGGAGAACATTCAACAGGAATGCGAACAGTTATCACCGGAAAGCTTGCGGAAATTCATGGAAAATGCGATAAAACGGGCATAAATGTGTATCAACACTGGCGGCAGCCACTTGGCGGATATCATCTTTTCCACTTAACAGAAATAATTGTAAAGGTCCTAATAAAGTTTTCCATCACTCAAAATCATTTTCTTTTATTTACTAAAAAAGTAATTCAAAAACAAAATTGGATGATTAATTTTGCGCCACCTTGTATATGCAGCTTTTTCATGGATGGGTCCACATCCGCACTCCAAAATATTATTTAAAAAGCAGTCCGGTGTCTTACTTGTAAAATTTAGAAGAGATCCACACGTTTCATCTTCTATTTATTGCTCCTATGTACTTACTTTTAGGTGGCGTTACAGTCCGGGGTGGACCTAAGCCTCAGTCAATAAGCGTCTTTAGCCAGCTTGATCTTTCGCTAGCTGCCTCCGTACAGTTCGTTGTAGTATCTCCTGCTCCACCCACCGTCAATGCAGACGGGACCGAAAATCATCTGAAAAATTTTCATCTAAAAGCAACCAAGAGCACCCTCATTCTTATATAAAGTAACATATATTATTCAAAAGAGGGCTTTGCTAGTCAGTTGTCTTCTTAGCCTAAAGAAGCGGCGATTGGGAAGAATTATTCTTCGTTTGATCTCAACGCTGGTGTCGTTGTCTGAATTTATAGCGGAACCTAGGTAGAAAAAGTCCTTAACTGCCTCAAAGTTATACCTGTCGAAGACTCCTATATACACATTTATAACTTAAATTTCTTCAGGGTCAGCTGTTCTCCAGTTTGCTTAGAAATTTCTGCGTCTGTCTAAATAAGAATGGCGATGGCGATGGCGCGATAGTTAGCTCATTGGACTATCACGCAGAGAGTCTAGGTTCGATTCCTGGCTGGGTCACCAACAATTTTTCAAAATCGCCATCCCCTTTCGGCGGGCAATGGCAAACTCCCGAAAGTAAAATTGCCTACGAAAAAGCTTCTAAAGAGTGCCGTTCGGACTCGGCGATAAACCGTAGGCCCCACTCAGATGTGACAAAAATAACAACATGAGCAACACAAATGAGTGTCAAGAAGCTAGGCCATGGCCCATACCGGGCTGCCAGCGCCACAGTGTTGTTTGTTTTTGTCTAAATAAGAATGTCGTATTTATTTTGCTTTTCCGTCTTAGATGTACCACTTGTTTAGAGTCCAGAACATTTATTGTTGGCTAGAACCTTACCACACTAAAATATTTCGATTGTGAAGGAAAATGTATTGTTTTTTTTTTTCACCAATTAAGCAACTTCACCAAAAGTTGTAAGCTCTCGGCCTAATGGATAATATGATTTGCATGATCATGAAGTGGATTGGTACCTTTTCAACAACGAAGTAAAGCGAGTTTCCATCTGGACGATTGGATACTATTATGATACTGGATGAAATTCTTGATAATCCTTACACGCCCTTTGTCCAATTACTTTCGCACAGCGATAGTAACTGACAGAGTTTTAGAAAGTTATTGCACAGTCCGTTATACAAAATCTAACACAATCTATAGCCCCAAAGATGATCATATTCAAAGTTCGTAATAGTATAGGTTGACTCCCATCGCTACTCGTCGATTTATATTTATATATAAAATTGGTCTTTAAGTTCTCCTTTTAAGTTAATTGGTCAACGGTGACTAGCAAGTTTAATGTTTTTCTAAAGCCGGTAAAAAGTGACTGCGCAACCTGTTATTTTTTGTCAGTTTTAAGTAATTCCCAGAAAAACAAATCTCCCTATGAATGGTGGTGCGTAGATTTTAGCATTTACCATTTTGCTAAATTGTTTTGCAAATTCAAGCACCAAGAAAAGAGCGACATCAGGTTTTTAACTGGTTTCATGACACCAACAAAAGAAGAAATTACGTCGAAATGATAATTGTCTGGGAGTGGAACTGGCTGAAGGACAACTTCAATGGATTATGCATTTTAAATTGGTAACCGTAAATTGATATTGCCACACCCAAGTAGCGTTAAGAGTCAGCCCGCAACTAGTAGACATGAAGGCTAATGCATTTGTCCTGGTTTTGACAGCAAAATCAGTCTGTTAGACGAAAACTGGATCAAGCAAATCGAATTGACTCCAACTCTCTAGACTGCAAATTAAATTGCCTCTAGATATAATTTTACTTACAAAACCTTTTTAATACTGTGACTCTTTTTGTTTGATCGGAATTGGGTGGAATAGCATTAAAAAAGCAGAGCTGAAAAATTGACATATGTAATTAAACACCAACTGACTCACTTTGATCATTATCAAAATGACAAAACGTTTTCGAGCTTTAATATATTATATTCTAGAACAAGTAATCCAAAATTGATAGTAGGTAATTAGGTCATTTCTTACATTAAGCTCTTAAATCGAAAGATTTCTTTACGATTGAATTAAATGGCACGCGATAACATATATGGTCAATAAGCTCACAATGCTTACACGCCTTCCCATACCGTCCCACCTACTTTTACTCGTATATGAATGTTTGTTTTTATTTTTTTACCATTCTTATCATGCGACCACTAGTTGTGATAAGATTTCTAGAAGACGTGTCCAAAAGCGTTTCGTCGATCTCTCGGCGAACGTATGCCTTCAAAAACAGATACAAAATATGTGACATTACTTCTGCTCATTCACAAAAAGATAGTTGAAATGTGATAAAACTATGAATTATAGGAAATTTTACAATTACCAAATGGGAATCTATTTTTGAAGACATTACAAAATTGAACAAATTCTGGCCAGACAAAGAAATATGAACGAGTATGAAATACATATACGATGGTAGTTTGAATATAATAACATAAATTCCCGAAATCCAAGATGCGCGGAACGGTTAGCGCGAAAAAAAAACCAGATGAGAATGATGACTACGACAACTGCCACAAAGGAAGGCAACGCTTATATGAAAGCAGATTTGTTTTCTAGGTCTAGAGGCTTCAACATATCAGCGAATGCCTTATAACAACCCGCATCAAGACTTTATTCGGAAATTTTAGCCTAATTTTGACTCATGCCTTCAGAGAATAAGGATGACAGTATCAAAGAGAAATTCTATATGATCTTCTAGACCGAACATATACTCAGTGCCCCAGTTATGGAATCAAAATGCTGCTGGGAGAAGGTTGTGTCTTTGAGCGGGTTATCGCTGTGGCAGACTGTATAACACCCCGTCAAACAATGGACCAGCACACATCCAGAATCTTTGCCGGTCGCGGTTTTTCTCCAGTTCCCTCAAAATCCTTACCCCATACAAAAACATATAGAACAAGAACGGGTCATGATAGAAGCTGCATCAGATGTAAATGGTTTCAAAGCCATAAAGAAATCTCTGGTTTTACAACGAAGGTAGTTGTCTACTATTTGAAGCCAAACAAGAAGTATATAAAGGTGCACTCATCGAAGGGCAAGAGCTGCATGTGAGTTTTACGAGCAGCTTCGCAGTAAGAAAGAAAATAAATAGCAATAGAAGATGCCTGATGAACATGGGCAACGAATACTACTTAAAGTCGGTGAAAAGAACATGGAATGAAACTTCTGCGTAGAAGAAATTAAGATAATAAGGTAAAATGCAATATAGTTGCTGACGCAGACGGACTGCCTGATGTGCTACTTTTTAAGAGATGATTGGGATCGCTGGCTGAAGTTCCCTTGCAACTTGCATGCGCCACCTGAGTCGCGGTTTTTCTCTTCTAAGCTGTATATCGGTGGAGGATTAGAAGTCTTTTTGTACCGGAGCGTTGGTGTTCATCCGGTCTATATAGCCCAGCCATCTCAGTCGTTGGACATGTTTTCTTCTGGCTAAATCGATGTAACTGTACAGTTCATACATTTCGTCATGCAGAGTGGACCAAAAACATCCCAGAGAATTTTTTTCTTAGTGAACTTAAGAGCACCCTTATGAATTTTTGGTAAAGTTCATGCCATTGCGACATAAAATGACTGAGATAATTATTTGTCACTTTTATTGTTAGAAAGGGCTTTGCTAGTCATTGATTTATTAGCCTTAGTTATTCTTTGTTTAATCTCAGCGCTGGTGTCGTTGTCTGAACTGTTAGCGGTGCCAAGACTAAACATTGCTCTGGAGTATCTCTTCTCTAGAGATGGTGTTACACGCGGCCTTAAGATCGATGAATAAGGAATGTGTATGGATTTAAAGCTCATGAGTTTTCTACAAGATTTGCCGAAGTGTGAATATTTTGTCGACGGAGAACTTTCTTGGCTGGAAGCCACACTGTTAAAAACTAATCAGGTTGTTGACAAATGGCTTCGGGCTTCACACAATACGCAAGAAAAGATCTTGTTGTCGATCGATAAGAAGAGCTGATGCCTCTGTATTTGGCGCAACAGAATTTGTCGAATTTCAGTGTTGTCTCCTCCTCCTCGCAAAGGCGAATACCCTCAATCCATTATCGGAGGCAGTATCGTGCAGGTTAAATCGTTCGCGAGTACTAGCAAAATATATTTTTGAATTCATAAATTGTTGCATATACATCTCATAATCTGTAGATCAAATAAACTAAATTAAACTTACCTAAAAGATGCGCTATATTTCTAAGTAGCTCGGCACTTGAATTCCCGATAAAAATTTAAATGTCATAGCTAGGACACTGCTTGTAGGTCTTGTATAAGACCTCATAGAAGATATCTTTGATGTCGTAATTTGTCTCCTCTGTGGTGGGATGCACAAATATACGGCTAATGTTAGCAAATTAGACTTAATACGGATCGTCTCAAGTCGGAAATTCAAGACTTCAATATGCCTGATTTTCCCGTTGATAACAATTGCCATAGGGAAGTTTGTCTCTCTTTTCATCGCGGTTATATCGCCTTTAGAAGTACATAAATGTAATAGTACGCATCTCCGGCTTGTTTAAAATGCAATCTTTTAAGAATATCACTTTTCGAGGAAATCTTACGACCAGTAAACAATTCTGAAGAAAGTTAGTAAATTCTGAAGAGTTAGTAAATCACCTGAGTTTATGGAAATCCCAACATCATAAAGATTGATAAATAAACCAGCACGATTTGAAAATAAGTGGGCAAAAAGCTGATGTGTCAACAAATATCGTTCGATGTTGTTGCGTTCGTTATGCTTTCACCTTAGAAAAAAGAATACAAATTATTCTTAAGTTGGAGGAAGGAAATGTGATAACATGTCTTTAATGAACTGAGAGACATTTTTCTGAATAATGAAAAAAACTTACCATTGATCAGTTATAACACGCATGTCTCGTGTCACACTGGTATGGTGATTTTGTTCAGTATTGACTTAGCCCGGTATAACGACTACAAATTATTCAGCTGTATTGTGAAAACCACCATTTTGTGAGAAATATGTTTCTTTCGCTTAAAACAACTAATGATCCATATAGTCGGCCCACTAAACGCACAATTCGCTATACCACCAAAGAGTTTAAAACACAATTTTCATTATTCGATAAAAAGACCACATTTAGCACGTATTAGGCTGGAAGGCTGAAAACACACCAGAGCGGACCACGACGTCTTGTCTTTGTTCAACAACAAAAAAAAAAACAAAAACAATTTTTATTTCCACACACAGCAACCGGAACATGTCTTTTCGGCTCGTCTGCTTTGGTGTGTGTCAGTGGGGAGGGTTTTGAGGGTTCGATGTCGCCATGGCTATATTGCGAGAATGACTCGGTCAACAGTTTATTTCACTTGTTGGACCCCTAGATAATGTGACATCACATCTCAAGACTTTTTCCTTTGGAACTACGTAAAGTTCAATGTTTTCTTAGCCGGCTTGGCTACTATTGAGGATTTGGAACCCAACATTACTCAAGTCATTCGTAAAACACCACTTTGCTCGAACGCGTCATCGAAAATTGGAATTTCAGAATGGACCACATTAGCCGCAGTTATAGTCAACATTTGAAAGAAATAATCTTCAAAAAATAAATGTAAAACATTGGTTCTTTTGCATGATAACAAAGATTACCCCTTAAAATTGAATTTGTTGATTGTTTGTTCATTCTAGGAAACACATTATTTTTTCATGTATTGGGTATATAACTTAATTCGTGCGGTTTTTTCAAAATTTGAACGTTTATTTAAGAAAAACATGTACAATAGTATTATTCAAAGTATTGCCCATCTGAAGCTATGACTTTTTCCCATCTTTCTGGCAATTTGTGGATCCCATCCCAAAAGAATTGCGCCGGCTTGGCAGCCAAGAATGAATCAAGCCAATTTTTAATATTCTGCTCTGATGTGAACCGTATTTCAGTGAGGGCGTTCTGCATCGACCGGAACAAATGGTAGTCAGAAGGGGCATCCACTGTTTTCCAAATAGTTCTTAACCGGAATAGCAACGTGGGGCCGAGCGTTGTCATGATGAAAAATTATTGCCTCGTGTCTGGTCGCATATTCCAAGCGTTTTTCGGCTACTGCTCTCTTCAAACGGATTAATTGTGTTCGGTTGCGTTGTCCATTAATGGTTTCACCCGATTTTAGCAGCTCAGAATACAGCACACCCATCTGATCCCACCAAATACAGAGCATTACCTTCGCGTCATGGATAATCGGCTTTGCCGTTGATTTGGCTGGTTGGCCGGGTTTCACATATGATTTTTTGGGCTTGGGGTTGTGGTAATGGATTCATTTTTCATTACCAGTAACAATCCGATGCAAAAATGACTTCCTTTTGTGGCGTTCCAGCAGCATTTCGGACATGCAAAACCGAACCTAATTTCCTCGCTTTTGAATATATCCAGCTGCTTTTAAACGTTTTGAAATGGCTGCTTGAGTGACACCCAAAGATTCTGCGAGCTCTTCTTGAGTTTGGCAACAATCTTCATAGAGCAATGCTTCCAGTTCTTCATCTTCAAACTTTTTTGGCTGCCCAGGACGTTCATCGTCTTCCAAGCCAAAATCACCACTTTTAAATCGTGCAAACCACTTTTGGCACCATAAACTTCCACCAAAATACGATGACTTTCGGCAGCAGTTTTCTTCATATTAAAGTAATGAAGAAGAACTCCCCGCAAAAATACTTTTTCAGGCACAAAGTTCGACATATTTGAGTGAAAAAAAATTATTGTTGCTTACGCTTCAAATGAATGACATATACTGAAATGACGTACAATGACAGTAGCTTTCCAACGCATGTTCCAATGGAATAATAACAATGGAATAATACAAGTTACGCCATCTCTTAGCAAACCGCACGAATTAAGTTATAGACCCAATAATAACACACATTACAGAAGAATACGTGTTTAATTAAGGTGAGTGCATATTCGTACAACGGCGCTTAATAAGTAAACAATGATAAATCAATGCTTTCCAGCAACTTTTTAAAGATTAGTTCATTTAGCCAGCCAATGCATTGGTCCAAAACGAAAGAAAAATTGCTTACCGAACTCATTTCACAATTGGTCTGTCGACTCGCGTGCTGTGTAGCATGTAGGATGCCTTGCGGGAATCACATGTCAACCAGATTCAGCCTTTTTTATTTTTTAGTTCCGCTGTATTTTGAGGGTTTTAGACGAAGATCCTTGCGTAAAATCTTCCACGTAGTCGAGTAACCCAATCCCAATTGCTATGAACGGCGACGATTGGACAATTCTTACTTTTAACTTTAGGTTATCATAGTCAAAAAGTCAAAAAGCGACTGCAGCTTGATCTTTTGCTAGCTGTCTCCAGTTTCGCGCGCTAAGTTGGATAAGATCGCCTTCCACTTGCGCGGTCTTCCGCTATTGCGTTGTCTCTCGGGGGCGGATTCGAAGACTTTTCGTTAATTTGCATTTGTGTTCATCCGCTCTACATGACCCAGCCGTCTTAGTCGTTGGATATTCACTCTTCTGGTTAGGTCGATGTCGCTGTAAAGTCCGTACAATTCGTCGTTGTTTCTCCTTCTCCACATCGTCAGTGCAGATGGGACCGAATATCACTCGAAGACCCCCAAATGGACAAATTACGATCTTCAATAACACTGGCGTATATCGATGCCAGATTATTTTCACGACCACCTGCAAAAAAACCTGTTAATTCCAAAAAAGAAGACTTCCAAATGGAAGATCGTACCTACTTTTTTCTGTGAAATCAAAAATAAATTTGATGAATTCTAATGGAATGATACGCATTAAAAGGCCTGTTGAAACATGACTCAAACAATAAAACTATTTAACATGCAGGTGTTTCAGTTTTGGTACGGGGATGTTTTTCATCTCAAGTAATGGGATCTCTCACAATAATAAAGAACCGAATGGATCCAAAATAGCCCAAAATATTCTGGGGGATTTCAACAAGCCTACGGCAGGAAATGTAAATAAATTGGTTCCAAGTTATTAAATGGCAATCGCACTCTCCCGATCTTAACCCCATCGAAAACTTGTGGGAAATAGCTAGTTAAAATAAAGCTTAAAGAACAACTTTGTTGTAAACACGTAGACCCATTTTAATGGGTTTGAAGAACAATGGCGTCGAATACTATAGTCTCTTATAGACCACTTGGTTGAATCGATTCTAAGATAATGTCAAGCGGTCTTAAGAAATAAAGGCGATGTCACAAAGTATTAAAAAAAAAACACTGCGGCGCTAGCAGCCCGGTATGGGCCATGGCCTAGCTTCTTGACATTCATTTGTGTTGCTCATGTTTTCATTTTTGTCACATCTGAGCGGGGCCTACGGATTATCGCCGAATCCCAACGGCAATCCTTAGAAGCTTTTGCGTAGGCAATTTTTCACTTTCGGGAGTTTGCCATTGCGGGGCCAAAAGGGTGATGGCGATTTGAAAAATTGTTGGTGATCCAGCCGGGAATCGAACCCAGTTGAATGAGATAACTATCGCGCCATCGCCATCGCCGTCACAAAGTATTAATTTACTATAAATGGATATAGGTATAGGTATCAAGGTAACGAACCTTTTTTCTTCGTAATTTCTTAGTTTCTTTGGTTTTGTCCTGTAAAATTACCTACCAATATTTCTCTTTTTCTTTTTTTTTTACTACGTTCAACATTCAACATATTTAATTAATTTTTTTTTCGTTGTAGGTTTTGAGCATTACTAATAAATGTAATAAATTTATTACGACGAATTTTTAAAAGTTGTCAGAACTTTACCTAGGTATACATTCGTTTCAATTTCCTTAGATTTGTCCGACACTGTTTGTATTTATGCCTTGTTAAATTGAAGTGTTCTTCGAAAAATGTAGGTAATGAATTCTGATTAAATCCATAATCATCAACCAAAATCCATTGAATCTTTATCAATATCTGATCAAAAACCAAATCGGAAAATTGAAAGAAATTGATTTGTGGCACAGCGATTAGAGTTTTCTAATTCCACTCGAAGTGAAACACTCGCCCACCATAAGCTAACCCATCACGTTATCTTCGAAACCTAAAAATAATTTAATGCTATCTTTTATGAAGAATTTCTGATAATAGCTAGCACACAAAATATGAGAGTCCAAAATTGAGAATCAAAATTTTTTGCAGTCCGATCCGATCACTCAGAACAGGTTCTCAAAGAAAGAATGCAGATAAAAAAAAACACAAATAGCAAAAAACAATTACAAAAATTGCCAACATCTGCATTCTTTGCATTCCTTTCGCCATTTTCTCTAGATGCAAACGTAAACACCAGTCTACCCCACCTACCATAACAGTTGTTGTTTTCTATTCCTTTTCCATGCCTTCCTTATCCAGGAATCTGAGAGTACACATTCGTTGCCGCACAGTGTCATCTTTGTACATTTTGTCTAGACAAAAATAATAGTAAATCCGGTAAAGCTCTATCTCTTTCTAGCACAAACATTAATCTATCAGCCATTAGTGAAAAAGAGATAACACAACAAAAGCCTAAGAGCAAGTAACGGCAAATCATAACTTAGTCCCGACAAACTGCCAGACATTTCCCAAAAAATATGGAAAACGAAAAAAAAAAAACTCAACGGCACAAAAGCGAAATCCCGTTAATCATTGTTTACTCTCTAAGGGAGGGAAACCCCCAACAGAAAATATGTAAGGAAAATCCCAAGTGTCAAAGGAAATTACAATAATACACGCCAAGCGACCAGCCCAGCCTGTTATGTATTTCATATTCATATCTCTTATATCTGCTGTCTGTTTCTGTACTTACGTCCTCAAGTTCGATAATATCATCGTCCGAGTCTCGATGGTTTTCATCCTCGTGCAGCTCCAAATCGAAAACGTCACTTACATCACTAACGTCAGCCATTCTGAATGAAATATCTGTGCACCACTGCCGCCGCCGATCCAACAAAACACACTCTCCACACACGTAACAACTTGAAACGATGGCGAAAATAAAATAGCAAAAAGTTTGCTCCCTTTTCCTTTATTTTCTTCCTTCTACACAAGAGCAATTACCGAATCAACGAATCTACGATTTCGGCGCGCGCGACGCAACTACGAAACTACACGACGAAATACGGCGACAACGTCTACGACTACGGCGAAAGTGTAGGTTGAAACAGCCTCTGACTGTTATCGGATGCCAGACAAAGAACGATGGACAAAAAATGCCAATCACAAAACAAAACTCTCACAACTTGTTATCAGACTCGATATTACGATTTGTTGTTCTTGGGTCTCGCTCTACGTGTTTACACACACGGCACACGTCCAAATACGAATTTTCGAAAATTCGAATTTCTGCTACTAATACAGCGTGTCAATGCCACGCACACATACAAAAATCGAAAAAAAAAGAAAATAATCACGCACACGTACACAAAACTGGATGCTCTCTTTTCTTATTTTTTCCTAATTTATTCTCCACGCAAAGACCAAAACAATCTTTTCCTTTTGAAATGGTTTTCTTGTTTTGGATTAAGATTTTTCAGTAAAATATATCACGAAAATGACAGCCGAAACGTCAAATGATCATCAATTGTCGATTACTCAACCAAAAATTCCAGGAATCGTGCGGATTAGTGTGCGTTAGTTGAGGGAAGCAGTAGAAAAAAAAAACAATCACACGCTTGCCGTAAATATGTCACGCAATTGATCACTACCTCACTACACACGCGAACTTGCTCTCGATAACGGGGCGAAATACGATTTCGACTTTTTTTTTTCGTTTTCTTATTCTTTAGATTATTTTCTTCTCCTTTATTCGGAAGTTAAAAAAAAAAGATTTATACGCACTTAACTTCTTTACTTGTCTTGTCACACACTTTGGACAAGAACGCAATTTTAAATTAACTACGATTTTGTAATTTTACTTTTTCTTTTTACACGAATAACGATCGTAGAAGCCCCTTGACAACGAGGGAGGAAGAACAAAATTCATTTTCACTAGGAAACCAAGGTGGAGAAGATCTTTTTACACATTTCCCCGGCCCATAACGCTACCGTGTCGATAGTATTTTTCAACTTTTCCAATAATTTATATTCTTTAATGGAATTGTTTGTGTATTTATGGAATTTGTTGGATTTTTCTTTTATTTTTTGTAGAAAAGAATTGGATTTGATTTGCGCGTGTCGCGTATATGAATACCGTTCTTTACAAAATTGTTTTCACACGGAGAATGCTCAAATTGAACTGAACAACTATTAATGTATGGATGGAGAGAATGAATGAAGTTGAAAAGAGAGATGGATATAAAGTGTGTGGATGTAGGTGAGTAGTGTTATTTCGGTTTGTTGCTTGTGTATTGTGTTTAGGCCCAAGGACAAGTGGAAATGCCGTATGCACATGTTTTGTTGCTTTCGATGGTGATTATGACATCATAATGATGAGAATGGTGCAGATGACAATTCTATTCTCCTTTTTACACATGCACTCTGGCATATCGTTTTTCTTTCTTATGTCTCATGTTTTGCTCAGTTATGACGAAATATTTGAGAGGAACTGAGTGAGTGCGTCAAACTCGTGGTGAAATGAATTTCAAAGTATTTTCATCTCTTTCGCATGACAATCGTTCCGGTGGGTGTTCAGTGGTTATAAAATGAATTGGGGAGAAGATGGTGAACAGTGGTGAGCTTTAGTGGGTAATAAAATGAAAAGTGTGCAAAAATGTATGAACACTATTTTGGATCATCTTGTTAGTGGTGTTGCTGGTGTTTTCGAATTCAAGTGATCCCGTTAGCTCATATGAATAAAAAGAAGTAAACACAAAAATTTGTAGCACCAACTGAAAAGTAAACTATGCCCCAAAACCGAAAAAGAAACTGGCCGTGAAGGACATCATCGATTTCATATTGTTGTAAAAGGACATTCTAATTATTGAGCACCAAATACAAGCTGAACAACACGAAGACCCGCGTCAAGACAAAGACCGACAATAACAAAACTGGAAATCGGAAATATGTTTTAAATGACGGTGAGAAAATGTTCTTTTAACTCATGGGAGCTAGAGAAAACCCAACTTTGGTTAAATTGAATTGCAAGTATTTCAACATTTTAATGAACAATTAATTTGATATTTACAATTGAATTAGATGGAGTTTCAGTTGGTGCACCTCAAACTCCTGGACAGGAAAAAATTGAATTATGCAATTCCGATGATGATCAGGCCAAACCAATCTATGTTCACATCGAAAACGCCTTCATATAGGAAAAGAAAGAAGTTAGATAAAAGTTACATTCGTAACACTGCACGCACTGCAGCAAGTCAGCATCCAATGGCATAAGCACTGTGAATTCTAAAATGAAATCATCAGAATATAAGGTTCGTTTGTTATTAAGAAGTTTAACCAATGTATACGTGTGCCAATAAACATGTTCTTTATTCTTAAGGATGAGATTGACAGCAGGGACAAAAGGTTAAGCTTGAGTGATTTGCAGCACCTGGTCTTGACGAAACAATTGGAGGTATTTGATGTTCAGAAGGACTTTTACGCTAAAAGCTGAGGAATATTAACAAAAGCAGAACATCTCATTCAAATACAGACCAAAAAGGATTGATTCAGTAATTTTTTTTTTAATTTTTGTACTATCAACACATTTCTACATTTCAGTTAACAAGAAAATTCTTCTTTTTTTTTAATAAAATCAATAATTTAAAAATAGCAAATGTGTTTGGTTAAGCGGAAAACTTTTAGTTTAGAAATTTAAATTAAATTTCAAATAAGGTACTTGATTAAAACGTTTTTTTACGAGAATTAACCTCATTCTAACCTAACAAAATGCAACAATTGCATCACGGCGTTGAATACCTCTTGATTATTGCCTGTGTTTTCACGTAAACGCATGTTGACAACTTCGATTTCATGTTCAAAATATTTAATCTCTTCATTATGCAAAGTTTTTGCGATGTTATGTAAAACAAAGCAAGCCAAAATCATTGATGGCACTCTGGTTGTTGTCATTCGTATTTAAGATTGCAATATGGGAAAAGTCTTTTTAACCTAGCCGAGTAGACATTCAATTGCAACACGCAACACTGGTATGAATTTTGTTGAGCAAACGTTGGGCTGATTTTGCTGTTTCGCGATATGGCGTAATTAGCTACGGTGCGATTCCGTAACCATAATTTCCCCCCAAAATCAAAGCACCGGTATTATTCTCGTACTTTGCATTAAACCAGATTCTCGCATAGTGCACCGAAAGAGGCCAAGAATAATAAACACTTGTAAATACATGCTTTCCATCGCAGGTCGCCTGTACATTAAAAGACTCTGCGGTTAACGAATTCATCGCCGTTTTCATGACGCCAAATTATTAAAATATGTGTACAATCGACCGCTCCTATTGCATTTGGAATCAAATTGTTGATCAGCCACACATATTTGGCTTCATTAATTTCATTCTAACTGGAGGAAAAACGAGTCATTGGCCAGCTCTAGCAACAATTTTTTGGCATATCTACAAACCAAATGATTTTGTTGGCTGCCGTTTGATATATCCCGATATCCTCTCCCACGCCAACCTGAAGCAATTTTAAACCAAATTATTTACTATCATGTCATGTAAAATACACAGATTTTTTACCTGGCAACCTGGATCACCAACATACCGCAAAAACGTTCGCATTTTCTGCGACTTAGTAAGGGCGCCACCTCTTGTTTCCCCACTGTGTAGTATATGCTACTTTTATTCATACGAAATGGCTCTAAACTAGCATGTTCGAAAAAAATTTACAACGGTAGTGTAGTTAAGACGTCTTTATTCATACCAACATACTATAAATGTAGTATATACTACAAAAATTGTAATAAACTTAGCTTTACTACTTTTTATTCATATGAGCTTATGTTCTTTTGGCACTTCCTTTAACCTCTTTTGGAAATTGGACCTCTACTAATTTTTGGAACTGATTTGTCGAAAATCTTCGTAGGACATCATTCTTCCAAATATGTATATTCAGAAGTTGCGTGTCTTGCTTGGAAAAAACAGCAATACATACAAATATTTGCTATTAGGACGACTGATTTGTCACCCTTTACTTTCTAGCACGTTTTTCCTATTTTTAAACGTTGGTTTAATGACTATTGCGTCAATTCCTTTCAGTAGCACTTTTAACGGAAAAAGGAAAACAATTCTTCACCCACTTATGTATTGAAAGCGGGTTAATAAGATTAAGATTACACAACATTAAAAAACCTGGGACTTATACTCCAAAATTACCTTCGAACTCTCCGATTGTTACTGCTTATTTGTTCAATTTCCAGTCTACTGTTTTAACAAAACGTGAGTTTCGTTGTCGTCTTGTAATATGTGCGTGAACGTCTCGTCCAAACTGGATCCATTAGAGATATCACAAGATGTACCTCGTTCGACCGAAAATATCACTACTGTGGCCAAAGACGTCCGGAGAGTTCACAAACATCGACTGCGATGCAGAAGTTGGCTGCGTCGAATTTTGATGAAAGACCTGAAGATGTTTCCTTATGAAGTGCAAACCATTCGCCAATTGCTGTCTGCTGACCGTCAAATGACTTACCTACTAACTTACTACTTTGCTTTGTTAAGCACCGCACCAGGCGAGAGGAGGATGATTTTGTATCCACAATCAAAACCAGCGACAAATCCCATTTCTACTAAAAATTGTATGTGAATTAACAAAATTTGCATTTTTAAGCACAGAGAATCCAAATTAAGAGTAATTTCATTTCCTCAAGTGACTGTTTGGTGCGGGATATCCAACAAGGTGATCGTCGACGGCACTACCATAAATTGGGTCTCGAGCATTGTGGGTTCAGCAGGACGGAAAAACCGCTCTCACAGCTCGGGCAACGATGTAGATTTTGAATAACCAATTAGTGTGATTTCCCTATTTCGTCATCAGATCTGACGACGCCAGATTTCTTTCTTTTGGGCTTTTGAAATGAACAAACCAAAAACCTTGCAAGCCTCGAAAGCCAACATGAAAAAGCAATCACCAATTTTAGAGTTAGATGTTTTGTGAGTAAGAATTTAAAATGCCTTAAATCGAGCACGAATGTGCATCAACTCAGGATGTAGTTCATTTGACCAATATCATTTTTTCAACTTAATGTCATCAATTTTAAACCTTCAAATAAACTGTTCCTGAAAATAGAGTCCATTTTATTTCATTTCTAACAAAATGACAGCCAATTCGCATTATGACATTACCTTTTCCCCATATTACCTATACAATATCAACCCTTTGATGCCCAAATTATGTTTTAGAAGAGGTGAATAATATTTCTATTAAGAGTGATGGAATGGGTGATAGGTATAAACTATGTCAATCTGTCAATTAACATGCAAGGGGAAATGCAAACGGAATATAATATATATAAGAATATAAATAACGGTTTTTGTTTCGTTGAAAGTCTTGTTGCCATATGGCAACAGTGGGCATCAAAGGGTTACGAATTAAGATCTTTCCTTACACGTGCTATCAGACGAACGCGAAAGTAGTTTCGTCATATTGAATATCCCACGCGCTCATGTGTAGATTGATACATGCCGGAATCTTGGGGAACGGATGTGACTGCGAAATGTGCATAACACATATTTATTTTGCCTAAAGACCTAACATTATAAATGAGTAAGGAAACGAAGGATAAGAATTAATTTCCATACAACCCAATTAAACCTAAATCATATCGCTCTAATAAGAACATCAGCTGTGTATAGGCCTTAAATAGCTTAGTCTTGATAGAAATTTTCTAGTAATATTTTAAAAAATCACAAACGTTTTGTACAAAGTTGGTGCTTAGATGGACTACACAACCTAGTAACACTGTTTTAAAAACAACAAAAGGTTTGCTGTATCAAGTAGCTATTGAAATCGTCGTGTAAGTGTAGTGTAGGAGACTGCAGTTTCATTCAGATTTTATTGTGATCTGGAAAACCATAAGGCCGCGGAGTACGCGAAGCTTCTTTCGAATTTAGAGCAGTCGCGAAGAAATTTACTAGATCCTGAGTTTTATGGGGCAACAATCCGACATATACTTTCGCAGAAGTTAATAAGTCACGATCAAATGCCAGTAATAAACGCTTCGTCCAAATTGGTGAGTTCTTTTCGGTTTCGACGATTTTGCGCAGCGAAATAATCGTCTGAAGCAAAATGGAGCGTGCCCATGGTTTACAGCAGCACACAAGGAAAAGAGAGTAGGATTCCCTTATAAGAACATGGATCGTGATTGGAAAACTCTAAGTTACGTTGTATTTATGTATTCTTTTTTTTATTTGAAATAAACCCTTTATATAAAACCCTTTTTCAGATTATTATTATTGACGAAAAAAAAGTTTAATCTTGATAGATAAGACCGTTTTAATGGATGTTGGCAAGACTTATAGAAGGAACCATGGTTTTTTTATCAAAGAGGAATTTCAGCGATGAAAGTTGTACGAGGTGGCTTTCTGTGCTCGCAGTAAGTTTTCACTTGTCTTTACCTCCAGCCGCTCCAAGAGAACTTGGTACCATATTTAAGGGGATATCGTCGATTTCCTCATGTCTTTCAGCTAGATAATGCAGCAGTTCATGTCAGTGTGGTTAAGGTTCGGAATGATTTCGGGACCAATACATCAGATTGGTGGAATGACCGGTACATTCTCCAGATTCTAATCCATAATAAAGTCTTTGGGAAAAATTTGCACACCAAGTTTATGCCCATAATCGGCAAACCGCGCACCATGGTGAGCTGCGGGAATATTTTATGGTTACATTGAACTCCTTAAAGAATTCCATATTAAAATCACATGTGTTGTTTTATCTCGTTTAATCATTGACTTTTCTGAGCCTGGATTTCAGAATAACATCTTAAATATGCCGATTTGTTATGGGAAAGATGATAAGCCTGCAGAATCGGATGGGATACATGTGCAGTATAGGTTGCAAGAAAAGGAGGGCTATTTCGTCTTTTAATGCTTGCTATACGATATTTACAGTTATAATAAATAGCCGAATAGATATGATATTTGTTTTGAGGAACATTGTGGAGTGTTTTTTTGGAAGGTGAAACAAGCAGTACGCTTTTTAAGACCATATACCGAGAAGCAGGTCATGTCGTGGAAGTTCAGATCCGCCATCCGTAACTTATTAACGGCATGGAGTGCTAAGAAATTCCCAGTCCAAGTTTATTTGCGTTGTCCATCAAAGACATATGCTTGGAGGTGTCGAAGGAGTGCGGCCAATGGATCATGCCAGGAAAAAATGGTTTTGAATATTTCAAAAAAAACTGGTTAAGTGAAGAAAATTCTAAAGAAGTTTTATTATTTTATCGCGTGGTCGGTGTTCGAATTTCAGTTTATATTGAAACATCACTGTTTGGCTTGTGTTCAAAAATAAACATTTGTTTAAGGCATGTTGACCTCAAGTTAGGAAGCAGATACTAGATAAGTAAGATAATACAGTCCACCTCTCAGAACATCTTTTTATCAAGTTTTAAAATTAAAGAACCGTTCGGCTGATTTGACAGTAATGAATCGTCTTTACTACAGTATGTACATAGTTCTTATTCTATTTAAAGAGGGGAGAATTAAATATTTTTACAAAATTTAAGTCAGGTTTAAAATACTTTGTATCAACGAAAATGTAGGTTGAACCGCATTTGTGTTTCTAAATTGTTTCTTTTCCTAGCATAATTCAGATGATTCTAGCCCAATTTTTTTATTTCAAGTTTTCGTTAAAGTTATCTCTCTCTTACTCAGAGGGCAGTGCGTATAAGCCCTCCTATGTCATGCAATTTTTTTTTTTAATTTTTATTAAATATGTTAACAGATTTCGGCAGTGCCGCGAATATTTCGAAAGAGTCCTCTATTTAAATAATAATAATAATAATAATAATAATAATTATATTTTGTATATGTTCTCTTTATTAACTTTAAACGTCATCGACGGATTTTGATCCAAAATCTTATGACCGCCATTTGGCATAAAGACGCTATATCTGACAAAAATTCAGATTGATAGCACTTTTTACGAGTTTTTTTAGGACAAAAAGCATTGACTAATACGAACATATCAACATACTGTCTTTCCCTCGCATACATACATGTTTTTTAAAAAAAAAAAACCTTAAAACGTAAAGATATCACCAAATTTTCATTTTCTATGAAACCGTTCTACAGGGTCACTCATCTCAATCTCTCTATCTTATATTATATTTATTGAAAATTGTACATATTTCACAGAAATAACAAGGTTTACCTCCAGTGTTGATGCTTTTTTAACGAAATTAACATGTGCAAGCAATTTTCGGGGAAAAAATCTTCGTAATTACTCGTACAATAAAGAAAAAAAAAATCAGTCAAAACCGAATGTAATTTAATCTACTGTTTGTAAGTAGAATAATAACTGATGACACAAGAGATAAATTTCAGAAATAATAAAATCGACTTTTATGATTCAAGAAATACTTTAAGTTTATTTTTAAAAAAAACTTACCTCATCGTACCTTTACATTGATATAAGCTTTACGATATATTTCTTTTAAGGTTATAAGGTGCTCAAAAAAATACTTCAAAGCACAACATCTTACTGCAAATCGCTAGAAATAAGACACTCGCAGCCTCATTCTACACTCCTTCAAAACGCTGAACCTTTAAATTCTGGTTCATAACATAAAGTCTTTAAATCAACCTACAAAAGTGTATATTCACATTTATGCTAAGTTGGATGAGATTAGTGCTTGTTGAGGTGCGCGTAGAATAGTTGATACCAATACTGAGAGGTACTAGGCAGCATAGAGCTGCAATTTTTACAGAGCAGAAAATATTCAGAAGGCGTACGTGATAATTGTCTTGGGACTGCTAAAATAGAGCAGTTGCAAAAGAAGTGCGTCAGAATTTTTTTTTTCTATTCGTTCCCCAACTCCATCGTTTCCAATGTATTCCAGTGGGAAGGTATCCCGTGATTATATTTGTGAATTTGGAAATATTAATATGCTCTCTTGGAATCGAGTATGGACAACTTAAGGAATGAAGATTCCCTATATTTAATTCGATAAGTTCATCAATAATGACTTGACTTTTTAAGCTGCCTATTATTTATTATTTGTTCCAAGGGATCTGAGTTTGGTGGGACATGTTAATGTTTTGGAACTTAGCGGAGTGTAAGCTTGTGCTTGAGCTTGTCGTTTTGACTGTAATTGTGTCCTCTTTAAATAGGTGGTTAAAATTAACTCTGATATTGAGTGGCGGGATACAACTTTAGAAGATTGTCATCTGCTACATTTGCTTCATTAGCTTGCTTAGTGGCTCAAATTCTAAGTGCAAAGTATATTGCAGTCTAAATGCCGAAATAAATCTAAGCTTCAACAAAAAAAAACGCTCTTTAATTGGCGCAATCGTTGGCTAACTGTATTCTGTTGCACACTTCAAACTAGATGAGTTCCCTATCTGTTTTCGCAAAACACCTTAGGTTAAGCCTTCTTTCACGCGTGGTCTCTTTAAAATTCATCGACTCTGAAAAACTTTGATTTTTTTTACTCTCTCTGCCCAAGTCAATGTCGCCTGATGCCTGTATTATTGCTCTTCTATAAAATCAATTTATGCAGATGAAATCTGGGACTGGAATGCTAAAGTTCAAAATTCTTAGTCAAAGCGATTAGCATTTAAATATTCTGCCCTGGTGGAGAAGCATTTTTCTGAGCATTGATATCTTATGGCTCGAAATAAAAAGGCAGATGGTTGATATTGATTTGAACTTCTCTAATAGTTTACTTACAATGTACCAATGGTGTTTTGAAAAAGCTTTAGCAGTCTTTGACGATTTTTTGATTACAAATTTCTTCTTCTGTGTATTGTAATCCGTTCGAATCGCATTCGTAATTTGACTGCAGCGTATAAGTTGGCTGGATCGATGTTTGCTCCTCAAAACGGACATCAAGAATATTACAACTATTTGTTTTCATATATGTATATTAAAGTGTGGGAAATGCTTGGTAACTACAATAAGTCAATTTTTGGAGCTAATGTTGTGTCGCGTTGTGCCACCAAAGGTGGTCTTCTTTTCTAATTTGGCGTTAAACTCATCAGGAATGATTTTACACAATATGCTTGAAACATTTCACACAAATCTGAAGAGTTGGAGGAAGCAATACTTAGCAAAGTTGTCCTCTTCTTCAGGAGAGGCGTCATCGCAGATAAGTTTCATGTTCTCGAATTAAGCTTTACTGTAGATTGTTATTCAGCGTTTACTCAGATGTCTAAAGCCTAATGACAAATTCACATCCAAATAGGTGTAACTTCTTTAGCAATCAACTTAACAGAAGACAGTTCCCCATCCTTCTCTTGCCCGGCTATAATATGGTTTTCGGTATTATCTCTGCTGCATGTGGAGATTTACTTACTTATAGCTTAATTTAAAAAACATATTTAAACCCCGATCAAAAAAAAAAACGCCATCAATTAAGCATGGAAAATGAAATATTTTATTTGCAGTTTTTTTTATTTTTTATGTGTAATTAAAACACATTTTGTAACTTGACTTACATGTTTTATGTTTGATATATATTCTGTTTGTTAAATGTTTTTTGCTTGTATTTCCCTTTCTTTTTTGTTGCATGCATACTTATGGAGAATTTTGCAGCTACAAGCAGCTCCTACATTTGTTTTTTTATTTGATATTTTCTCCCATTAGTGCAAAAATATATATACGAATTAATCACGCTATTAACATTTGCAATTTAAACAAAATGCAAGACTTTAACAATGCCTTTTTATATATCGAGAATTAAAATCATTCCCTATTAACATGACGTTCCTCTTTAAATCAAACAAGTGCACAATTGATTTAATGTGGGATGGGGTTGCTTTTTAGGACCTATGGATAGTTTAACACTTCAATTAGCTTTCAAACGAAAATGATTTTGAAATATAAACTAAATAAAAACAACTAAAAACTATTATTCGAGCACCAATAACGAAATAAAAACTAAAAATAATCATACAAAAAATGAAAAGATACGTATGTTCCCCACTGTGGTTTCATTAGATTTTGCTGCGTTTAGTGCGAGAGGATTCCATTGATGTCCTCCTGATGGTGTTATTTCAAATTATTAAAACTCAAAGTATCTCTAAGAATTGTTCGTTCCCTCGGTAGAATATCAATACTGTTGCGACTGAGTACATTGTGGAACTTGACTGGCATCTTTGGAGAATGATCCATTAATACCCTGTCCTGAAAACAAAGGGTTTAGTGTTTGAATATATTAAAAAAAAAAAAAAAACATTGCTTTCACAGAAAACAACAAAATATACTTTTATTTCCATTTATAAACAAAAAAAAATATAATAATAAAAAAAAATAAAGTAAAAGTAATAGTAAAAAAAGAGAATTAAAATTAAGGAGCGAAGTAGTTAACGCTTAACATACTCGTTAATATGACAATTGTGCGTTTATGTGTGAAAATATATGTATGTATCAAACTCAAAATACACTCTCTACGTACACTACGTACACTAAATTTATACATTGCAAAAAGGTACACAACATATTACACAATGCAAATGGATGAAGAAATAAACTGAAAAAAAAAACAGAAACAAAAAAAAACTACTAAAAAATAATTGATGAAGTCAAATGAAATGGTGGTCTCTCTATCTCTCTCTTAAAATCTCTTGCCGCATGCACCGTGAATCTTTCTATCTAAACTACCTGATTGCTGCCTGCATCGGGACCTGAATTTGTGTACGACTGGAATGTTGGGCCATCACGCCGCGTCGTAACTTTTTCTTGGATGGAGTTAAAAGTTTTTGAGAGCCATGGTTGCCAGCTACTGCGATTTGTTTGAATTTCTGAAAGGGTGGCATTCAACTGATGGTTTAGATCTTGATTCTTGCACTCGGCTTCGACTTGAGCAAGTTTGGCTTGTGCCAACTCGAGTTCTAACTCGCGTATCCTTTGTAGAGCTGGACCCAATGCTGATTCATCTGTTTGTTTCTTTTGTGGCTTAAGGATTTTCTTTAAAGATGAATCTTCCTCGATATTTTCCGAGCAAACTCCACATCTACTTATAGTTTTCTATCAAAAAAAAAAAAGTTTAAATCAATTAAAAAACCTCCTCAGCAGCTTTTGCTCAAAACAAAACTTACGGTCATTTCTTCGACGATTTCATTCAATTTGGTTATCTCTTGCTCTTGGCGTTGGATAATCTGCTTGTAGTCATGTGTAATGCCTGTTTGTGTCTTTTCCATTTGGATGGATTTCTCATTATTCTCCTCTAATCTCTGCTGTAATTGCATAATTTCGGCTTGGAACTTCTTGCGCTCTTCGCCAAATCTAGCTTCATAGATTCGTGCTTCTTTTTCAATCCTTTCGTCGTTTTTCTTTTGGATAAAGAACTCATCCTCATACTGCTTAAGTTTTTTAACTTTACGCTCGCATGCCATTTTCATGATTTTACGGGCTTGACTAGAGCTACGACACTTTTTGGGCAATGTAACACGGAAATACTTCAGAATGCCTTCAAAATCGAGCTGCCGGAGCTCGCTTTCACAAATCGATAGGAGTGTTATAGCTACCTGAAACAGTAAAGGTATGCCATCGAGAAGGAATACATCTAGCACATGGAACACAAAGCAAAGAGGAAATCTGGCTGTAAACAGTGTTAGAAACCATTGTGATGCATACATATGGGTTTCAACACCGCACCGCTCAAAATGCTCATACAGTTTGGGTAATTGGTCGCGGATAAGACGATCAAGTTGAAAGAGTCGTAGGTACAGTGATTCAAAGCCCTGCTTGTAAAGATCACGTAAGCCATATTCATACATAAGAGAAACTAAAACGCAAAAAGAATCTTCTTCTGGCATCTGCAATATAAAAAGTGGAATCTTATGACAAAAAAAATAAAATAAAAAAAATACTTACGTGTAATAACAAACTGGCAGCAATAAAACTTAAACCCTGACAATAACCCACTTCACTGTCGTAAACTGCATAGGCTTTGGACACTTTAAAGAGGGCATCTTGCCCAGATCCTCCGGTCTCTCTGAAGCATTTGTGAGCTGGAAATGTTCTATGTATGTCACGTTGAATCACTGTTTCGCATTTTGTTTCCTTAAAACGAGAGAAAAAAAATTTTAAAATAACGTGCCAAAACTTCTCAGTGAGAATACATTTAAATAAGGCTGCAAAATTAGTGGTCGCCTAAATTAAGTCGCCTACAAACGTCTAGCGCTTTCGAAAGCCAAGATCCCATTAAAAAAAAAGCACATTGCCTTATAACTAAGAATTGATAACAAAAACAAAAAAAGCATGATACACAGTAAGTCTACAGAAAATCGTTACGCACTCTCTAGGCGTAGAGAAAGAAAACCAACGCTGTTCCACGCCAATCGCATGCTCTTCCTTTCGATAATTATGCCCTGACTGAGACCAATCTGTTTACCGACATAAAGAACCAGGAATTATTTCCCCCCCTTCTTTTGATGTTTTTCGCGAGGACGTTCCTACCCGCCCAAACGATAATTCCTCCTGTCGAGGTGTCCTACTGTCTATTCACAATTGCATTGACTCTTCTCCAATTACCATTTCTTTTCCCTCTTAAGTCGACTCTATCGGAATAAAAATAGCACTCCCTCTTAAGTCCCTTTACGTTATATGTTGCTACATCCCTCCAGCTCAACCCATCGAATTAATCGACCATTTAATTGATCTGTCTGACTCTATTGACGATATCCTTGTTTTCGGCGACTTTAATCTTTCTCAGCTACAGTGGATTCCATCAGATCATTTATCGTTTTACATCGCTTCAAATCCCAGCTCAGCTAAGGAATGTCTCATATCCAACTACATGGGCAGACAGAACAGATTCAATTAGCTCCTCAGTTCCACTTTGTCCCCTATCTCTCTTAACAATTCATAACTACCACCCTACCCTTCTTCCTTCGTTTTTTCATAACTCTTCTGTCCAGTCCACTCCCCCCACAACACTCTCATCCTACGACTTTCATAAAAAAACTTTTTCAAAATCGGTAGCTTTCACAACCTAACTATAAATGATGCTCTATTCATTTTTCATAGAGCAACATTTTCAATTTGTTAACTATAAAAGGAAATCCGATGTTTACCCTCTTTCCCTTTCTTTCAATAACAAGCCATCAACCGATCCAGTCACCATTGCCAACGTATTTGCCACATTTTTTAATCGATCCTTCACTAACGACTCCTTTGTATCAGATCCATCCTATTTTAATTACCTACCGAACTTCAGCAATGGCCCATTTCTTTCACACACCTTGGACCCGCCTCTCATCGAATATAAGTTACACCAAATAAATGGCAAATACCAACCCGACCCAGATAGTCTCCCTGCCTTGTTTCTTTAAAAATGTTCCCCCTCTATTTCTCTTCCCCTTTCAATTCTCTTTCGTCTATCCTTTTCATAAGGATTATTTCCTCACATTTGGTAAACCTCCTTCATAACCCCGATCCACAAAAAAGGATCAAAGAATGATATAAATAACTATAGACCCATCGCTAAACTCTCCCATATACCCAAACTTTTCGAAAGTATTTTGTATGAAGCCCTAATCTTCCAACGCAAATCACTTATCTCCCGTAGACAACATGGCTTCCTGAAGGGCAGGTTAACCACCACAAACCTCGTTGAATTCGTATCATTTGCCCTCTCAGCCATAGAAAATGGTAAAGAAGTCGATGTAATTGCAACCGATTTTAGCAAAGCCTTCGATATGATCTCCTATCGATTAATACTCTTCAAATTATCCGCTCTCGGCTTAAAACTCATATTGTTAAAATGGACATCCTCTTATCTTGAAAACCGGTTTTACAGTGTTCGTTTTAGGTCAGCCCATTCGGCTCCATTTTTGACCAACCCTGGAGTTCTACAGGGCAGCCATTTAGGTCCTTTTCTTTTTATTTTAACTATAAACGATCTCGATCGGATCATCAAACACTCGTCTGTCTCCCTTTACGCCGACGATACCAAATTTTTCTAAACCATTTCCTCTCCCCATCACTCCTTCATCGTTCAACAAGACCTTGATAGTTTCTCGATCTGATTTCTCAAAAATTGTTCAGATCTTAATATCGCCAAATGCCAGTCCATTACTTTTTCACATAAGCGGCACGCACCAATCTCCTCTCCGACTCTACCTTCTCAACAACCAACCTATCTCCTCCGTCCAGTCCCTTCGCGACCTCGGCATTTTGTGTTATAGAGAGCTCAACTTCCGGTTACATATAGATGAGATAATCCTTAAAGCCAACTCGGAACTAGGTTTTGAAAAACGGTGGTCCAAAGAATCCACCAAACCTTACGTGCCCAGGTCCCTCTTATTACCTTTGTTCGCCTCCTCTTCGAGTACGCCAGTCAAGTATGGTCACCATATCATCGTGTTCATATCTCGAGAATCGAAAGCATCCAGCGCCGTTTTCTACGAAGCGTAAAGAAATCGTACGCTTTAAGTAAAATGTCGTCGAATTGAATTTACATTGGAGTCAAGGCTCACAAAGTCTTATATTTCTTCAAATTAATTGTTCTATAAACGTTCCGAATATAGTGGCTATAGTGTTGGCTTATATATGTCGCAATAATGAATGTAAAGCTCTTTTATAGGACGTAAGATAAGATATAAAAAAGACTGATTCCAGTTGACCCAATATATAGGGTCTATCTTTTAAAGGACTAAGGAGACGGTGCTGCAGCACTGACTGTTACTCTACTATTACGTTTCCATTTAAATCTGGGGGTACTTTTGTTTTGTATTTGCGTCCAAATTTTTTTTCACATTGTGGTAAAACTTTCGATATCATTTTTACAGAAGCACCCTCTATTCTTTATTAAACCAAGAGTTTCGTTGTGGTAGTTAAGTAAAACTTAAAGTCGTCTGGTTTTCTGCACCTGATGCTGATGAACACTTTCAGAAGGAAAAAAAGAACAATTTTTGAGATCTAAAGTATTAGCTATACCAACCAATATAGGATTTAACTAGGAAAGCGGGTAAAAAGCAAGTCGAAATACTCGATATGAAAAAACATTCACCTCCGAAAATTTAATTTGCACAGGCATGTAAGTACTTATTTACCTATTATGAAGACATGGATAAAGAGCTTTAATAGTTCAAAATATAGAATTTTCATAAAATGTTGGGCTCTTGGCAGTATTATCTAATGTTAATACGGTTTTCATAAGTCCAACTATTCAAAAAACTGAACGGTTCATAAAACTAAAGTCATGCTTACTATGAGTAGAAAAGTTTCTTCATTAAGTACTGTGTTATCAACTCGAAGTCTACATAAACTTCTATATTTTCTATTGGTGGAGGCGTAAGACAGTGGTTTTCCAACTACCACGTTATTTATGAAAGTTTGTGAAAGTTTGACATACATACATACATAGAGCAAATTGAAATAAAAAAGCAAACTGATAAATCGTTCGCTGGTAGCGCAAGTTGAGGTTAAACAAATAAATCTGCCTAAACTAAATCCTGTTTAAAAACGTTGAAAGCTTTATGTTGTCCTCCTCTGGATTAACCCCTTTATTTTACACGATTTAATCAACGAAACTGCGGGGATTTTAAATTTGTCGCGGTTTCAATTTCACATGAAAAAAGTGATTAAGACCAGCTAAATGATTTACAACAGCATTAAATTATAACATTTTTAATGTTGACATTACAAAAAAATACACGACTAATACAACTGATTTCTGATTCATTACATTATAAGAAACGTTGATCGTTCACTCATTTCAAATTGTAAGTAATTTACACGCTTCTTATCTTTTTATAGGAAATCAGATATCTCTCTTAAAATCTTAACCTACAAAAACTAATCTTTAAATAAACACGTCTACTTACTTTGGTGATCAATGTTCTGTACATATCGGTCATGTCGATTTTGCTCTCCACATTAGCCAGTTTCTGCCAAATTTTTCCTCTTAATGCTTCAGGTACTCCTAATCTTACGAGCGGTGCTAAATTTTTAGGTCTCTTTTCGGTGTCCCACTCTTTTAAAATTGGATCCCATTCATCTAAAGTATCTTGCGAGCAATCTTTCGATACTTCTCCAGTACCACTTAGTAAAGGTTCATCTCCATCGGAACTGTAATCAGTTGGACATTCATCTTCAATCGATACCACACTCGATGATCTAACCATAATTCTCGACAAATTATTTATGCCTAACTTGAGGATAGAAGAAGACTGTGGGGTTGGTTCGAGTATTTCTTCTGATGGATCAATAGATGCCACCTCCCAAGAGGCTTCATCTGTCTTTTTAAGGTGCAAATAGAATCGAAGTGACATTGGTCGCTTTGATGAAAAGTGATCCATTATACGAATTTCTGTTTGTGACTGTATTGTGACCGGAGTTTCGATTACAAATCGTACTGGTTCTTGTATGCCACGAATAACAAGATCCACAGCAACTGTGAGGTACATTTTTTGAGATTCAAAATTGAGTTGTTCGAAATTCTTGTCACTGGCCTTCCATTCGGCTCGGATTTGATACGGATTTAGACATAGTGCAACTTGGTTGTCGGAAATGGTTATTTGGTAGCCCATTGAGACCATGTCGAGTAATTGCATGTCGGCTTGTCGAACAAGTTTACCTGGACTCAAGAGAACGCCAAAACATCGTTCTATGAAAAGTGGTTGTAGAGTATTTGATGCGGTCTGTTTGACTGTTATGCAGACTTCTTTATCAGTGTTGCAACGCAACTTGAAACATGACTTATCGCCACGTGGAACAGCAGCATATGCCTTGGCAACCTTCTCACGAATTTCCAATGAAACTATAAATTCGTAACCAGCTGCATTAAGTGGATTACCACTTATGTCTGATGTGATAGAATTCATCATTATACTATCTACAGCTGAAGTGACGCTACACGTCAAGCTGGCTGGATATCGACGAAAAGCTTTATGGAAACATGCTAAAACGAAAATTAGAATGATGTAAAATGAGTCTTACGCCAAAATAGTTTAGACGTTAAATTATGCTCGAGAACTTACCGCTGACTTGATTTACAGCTTCAGGTATCTGACATCGGAACACATGGCACTGAAACAATGATTCACCGTGTAACCAGGTGAATGCAAAGCAACCGTTCTCCGTACTTCCTATTGGCCCACGAAAGTATAAAATAATACTGTGGACTTCAAACGATGATATCAGTGAGTTATTCTCTGCACAATATAGCCTTGAAAAAAAAAAAATATATATAAATACTTTTATTTAGAGAAAATGAAATAATGGCCATCTTATCTTACATTACAACTCCATCAGAGCAATTTGGAATACTGACAGAAACTTTGAGACCAACTGAATTTGATCCACTGTTTAGCTCACACATGATTCTGTGGATATCCAATTCTGATTTGGGTGCATTTATGTTAGCAGCACCCAAATATGTGACACCGGAAAATATGGTACAACCCTGTTGATCGATATCTGAAACTAAATAAAGTGAAATCAATGACATTCGCACAGCAGATAAAGTATTGATGCAAGCAATCAAAATCAATTAAACATTCATCACTATGGCTTCGATTAACTAGCTGTTGGAATGCCATATTTTATGCACTTGAATGCAATGGCTATTAAAGGAACGAACGTAATAAGTGCGTTTTGTCAATTGTGCATTTACTCTTGGGTTTTCTTCCCTTTTTACACTCATTTTTTCTGAGCCTAGGTGTGATTTATAACCCTCGTAATTATAAAGGATAATTATTTTATATGTGCTGGGGTTTTGGTAGGACAGTAAAGCCTTATTGAGCACTTTATAAATTTTAAACACCAAATAATCGCCCATCTGAACGTTCTATTTATCGCGTTGTGGATGGATTTCGCACTAGTTTAACGATATGTGCTATAAGACCAACAACAGGAATGTCAAAGAAAATACTGCTGCGTGTGATGCCAACACGGTAATATAGACCCGAATTTTTTAGTCCGCAGTCGTACACAGGTGCTTGGCGTTTGTTCGTGCACAACTTGAACGAATATCGACAGAATCTTTGCGTGATTCCCAGATTTTATAAGTACAAGAATTGAAGCCCTTGAATTATTGAACGCGTCGGTCCTTCATTGAACGAATATATTTATAAGTAAAATTGCAGTAATCGAAACGAGAATAATCTGCAAGATACCATTACATCCATGATTTGTTCTGCACGCTGGTAGCAGTATCGGAACTTATTGCTTTAAAAATGAGACAGAAGCTCCCGTTACAGACAATGATTATCGAATTACGAATTTGGTTTTAAATTTACGTAAGGTGAACTGAACTGTATGTGGTTCTAGCCGAATTTCGCTCGATTATTTTCTGTGAAGATACTTGTATCGCCTGTTTGCTTTTTGTTATTGCCGATATACAGTACCCGAAAAAATACGGATCGGAATCATATGCCTGAAATAGTCTTTGAATGTTAAACGATTGAGAGTTATCTTTTAAATAAAACAATGTGGTGTGTTATTAAAATTTATTTTTAGCGCTCTCTTTAAAAGACACACTTTATGTAGCAAAGACCTCTAGATCGGTTACTACTATTGCAAATATATTGCACAAACTAAAAAAATCTCTATATTACGAGAATTACTGCAATGCCTGGGTTCCAGTGCATTAAAATATTGTGTGTAGCTTGTAAAGGTAAAGTTTAAAAAATACTACTTCCGGTCTACAGAATGTTATGCCGCAACCACACAAACGAACCACCAAACATGACAAGAGAGAATGTTAAGAATTTCAGGCAGATTAGATTAAAGAAATTTGCTCTGTTTATTTCAAAATATATTTTCCATAACTTACGAGTATTTAGGCATACTCCAGTTATTTTAGCAACAGGCTTAATCAGTTTAAAATCTCAGAACTTGTTTGGGGTTGGTGAATAAGAGACTGCTTATTCACCATAAAGCTCCATATGCCAACATGGCATATGACATGTTATATTGATGATGATACATTTAATCAGTAAAATTGTTTACTAAGCACACTTTGTAGTTTGCGATAAGACTTGTTGCGCTTAATGTACACACCAATTTTTTGATTTAAAAAAAAACTCTTTGGATATATTTTACCCAATTTTTTTTTGTTGTACGAGGCTCTTTTGATGGCATATCTAATATGAACAAGGCAGTTGAATACGTCTGACACATTGAGATTTTTTCTTGTTAACGAGTGAGTTTGTATTTGTATGTCATGCTTTCCTACTATTTTGATTATAATTTTGATAGGGATTATGTAGATGTATTTTATATACAAACACCGCAAACTCAAAGCGATCGATGGTAATAAGAGGCTCTAAAAATGACATTATAGAGATAGCTTTTGTCAAATGGTTATTCCACAATCGTTTTGCAGAAATATTATTTATAGCTCGCCTCAAGTCCAGTTTGAGAAACGAGGAGCGCAGAAAATACTCAGATGAAAGAAACCAAATTTGGCTGATTTAGACAGGGTGCAATATGAACGTATTGGACATCCATTTTCCTTAAAGTTAACGATAGCGATTCATGGAAAAGAATTGGCTACCAACAAGTCTCAAAACTGTCCGTTTACGAAATGTATGTGGTCTAAGGCATCGAGAATCTGAAGATGTAGCTCTAGAACTCTTCTGTCAGATTATTTAATAATCTTCACACGACTGTTATCGAACTACTGAAAATATGTAGCCTGTATAATTTGAATTTGGCGAGATCTCGTTCGGACCCCCAACTGTCAAATAGTAAGCAAGACCCCATTCAGCTTTAATATATATATATATCAATACCGTCGAAAAAGTGCAATCACATTGCGATCGATGCCAGACATCTCAAATACCTGAATATCTAACAGTTTTGAGGAGACAACATGGACTTAGACCACTACCTTATTGTAACCAAGATGCGAATGGGAATGTCACGAAATCCAGAGCAAGAAATATAACGTTTACTGACTACGTTCTCAAGAGATTGTTAGAGCTCTTTTGGTCGAGTCTGTTAATAGTGTTTTGAAGGTCTGATGTTACTATCCTCAATCGCAGAGGACCATTTGTGACAGTAGGTCAAGAGAGATATCACATCTTCTAATGATAGGGGCCAACCGATTACCACAATGCAATGCCCAGCTTCTCAAGAAGTGATGTTCGAAAATTCTACCAAAGAGTGAAAAAAATGTCAACGATACAAATACCGAACAGAAATTTGCACAGACGAGGATAACAAAGCAATAGTAGTCGTACCCGGTGCTCTGAAGAATTATTTTATCCGTAGACGAACAACATTCTGCGTTCGTACAGAATGATTCATTGGAAGTGGGCTAAGATCGAAAACATAAGGACGAAGTTTCCACCCGACCAAGAACGGATATAATTATCAATATCTAAACTAAAGACGAATAAGGTATTAGTCGGGTTACCAACAGAATTACTTAAAGTAGTTGGAGTTAATTTCTAAAGAAGAATACACGAACTCATCCGTAAAATATGGTTGAATGAAGGTATGTATGCCCGGTGAATGAAATCTCAGCATCGTCTGCTAAATCCTCATGAAAATACAAAACGCGTAAACTTATACAGGATTTTATCTACCGTATTATATAAATGAGTAGAATCCTTTATTAACGATTTAAAGTCCACATCAACGTGATTTTAGATATGGTAAGTTTGCCGTCAACCAGAAATTGATTTTAAGGAAAATCCAGGACTCGAAAACTTTAAATCGATGCTAAACTCATGGAATCAAAGTAGAAAAAAACTTTCTGCTTCATTGGGTAATGACGTGACCGCGTCATGTGATTTAAAAAAAGAAAAGATTTCGACAAGATAACGTGCTGTCATATAATCTACACATAAATAGCTTCAGTGTATTCTACAACCGTGTTAAAACTTTAATTTTTGGACCAAAAACTGGGGAAAAAAACTTTCTTTTTTTATGGCCACCATTTTATTATTATTTTTTTAAATATTAATAATTGTAGAATACACCAAGTAGCCACAGTAATGCTGAATCTAAATATTTTGGGTTTATTCATCTTCGATGAGCTGTTATCGAGAAATCAACGCCGCCAGTGATATACTCATTTTTTACAGAGTTACGAGTGCCTATTGTGTTTGTACATAAAAACTGTTTGGAATCAGTAACAATTTTTTTTATGTATTTCAAGAGTGTATATATATTAAGCCTTGTAAGTTTTGTATTAATATCTGTAATGATGAAAAAAAATTACGAAAAACACTCCTTTTTTGAAGAACCTAAATCAGAATGATCCCTTAACTCAAGTTATAAATTTTTTTTATTCGGATCTGGTACAGGACCTCGGAATAACATTCACAAGCAACTGGCAAAAAACTTCAGCCACAGGTTGCATTTCAAGAACGACAAAATTGGGAACAAAACAAACGTATGTATATTTTGAAAGTTTCAAAGAGAGAAAATAATTTAAACAGAAATATAAGGTACTCGTACAACCACCAAAACTTGCCTCTGCGTAGCACCTCCATATTTTAAGCTGGAATAAATGCATTAAAGTTATATATTAGAGGGAAATTATTTTAATCTATTACCAATAAGAACATTTATACTCTCTCTACAAATATAAAACATCCTTAATTTCGACAATACCATATTGTTTGCAATAGTAGCTAGCACCAAAAGAATTCAATCTGGCTTATAAATGAGTAATTGGCCACAAGCAGGGCACGAAGAAGGAAATGATTAACTCAATTTAGACGTCCGAATACAGTGGCTCTGGCTGAGACGGCATTAAAATAGCAGAGCAGCTAGTCAGAAAAGGGTAAGTATTAATATTTATGAGTCAAAATTATTCTGCAATATGCCACTTAGGCCCATTAAAATTGTAATTAATAACTGCCTACTCAACAGAAACTAAAAGTGAGGGACAGATTCGAAAAAAAATAACAATAGCTGAGAATAGCTCACCATAATATGTGTCGAATGTGCACAAAAAAAAGCAGAGTATAAACTTACGTATTGTAATAATGTCTTTGTTTCTTAGGTAAGGCCTTAGATTGGTAGAAGGTTTGACTTAATCTTATTTAATTTATTTAAGGGCATGACGTCTATGATGAGGTTGTTCCTATGAAAATGGATACTAATTAAAGTATATCAACCTCTTTGTTATATTTTGGAGTGAAACTTTTGTTAATTACATGGTATGCTAATGACAGGAAATACATTTGGATTCCGTTATTCCGTTATTTTAAAGTCAGAAGCCGTTCTTGTAAAGAAGTTGAATTAAAACTTATCTTTAGTTGTTACTTTACAAAAAATTTGACCGTCAACTCGGTTGTGTTATGTAAATATCAATAATCATTGACATGGTATAATGTTCATGTTTATCAATTAGTTCGAAATGGACATATTTGACGAAGTGGGATACAAGACAAAAGGGCGGGAAGCAACATACATTTATGTTCTCCCTTCACATGCATTCAACCGTGTATTATAGAATCAACCATTGATCATATGTATACCATGTCTACTCATTGAAATGATAAGCTTGAGGGCACAAAAATCGATCGTCATAGGGGGAAAAATAAATGTGTGGCGCGTAATTTAAAGCCAATCAAAATCAAATACAACCTATGACGTATTTAAGAGGAAGTTTTCTGCGGTTCATTTACGTCTGCTGTAAATATTTGAATGCTACTTCCCTAGCGTAATGTTCCAAGTGACATCAGCAGAAAATGCTCATTGGCAAATAGGAGTTACTAACAAGTTCAATCAAATCGTAAATACTTTAAACTACCGGTCTACACTAACTGCATTTGAATAAATTAACCGCAAACATTAAAGAAGTCCAACACTCGTTCATAACGAAACAGCACATTTTGACTTCAATTAAATCAAAAGCTTAAATACTCGTTCGGTACTATGATGCATCATTTGGTGCTTTGATAATAACGTTCAATTTATCACGAATTCCATGACAAAATTCAAACACAATAACCTTCAAAGTTTTTTTTTTCAAAGAATTTAAACTTTTTCTTCGAAAAATAATACAAGGCAATGCGATAAGTATGTTAACTCTCTACAAACACCTTGGATTAACTCATTATAATGTTTCCTTTCTAGTGCGGCTCATACACAAAATTTATCACAGCATAACCGCCCGACTGAGTGACACAATTTAAAAAAAATAAAAAAATTGATGTGCATACATGAATGTGTATACATACATATAAAAACTGATAAGAATTACTACAAGTATACGAGTACATTTAAACATTTAACATTTTAGTACGTACCTTCTTCATCGGTGTCGCTTTTTTCAGGTTTCATATCATCTTGCTTCTCACCGCCAGCTGGACTACCATCAATACAATCATAAAACACCGAATGACCAACTTTGTTGACATCCGGAGTCGATAGATCAGATTTAGGTGAGAGCAGGTCGTTGTGCCTTCCTAGAGTTTGACTACCGAGTTGGGCAAATTTTCCACTTGATTTAGAAGTCCCAGCCAGTGGGAGTGTCATTGATTTCTGTGCCAATTTTGCAGCATTGGTCGAAGCTTTGATTTAAACAAAAAATTAAATAAAAATTATCACATAATACACATTACAATAAAATTTACAAAAAAAAAAATAAAAATAAAAGTTCAACAAGCCAGTCATAAAGAGGGCGTTTGTTTACATTTTACAAAAGCTAATTTGTAAACATATGTATGGCATGCACCATTCTACACACAACACATATAAATTCTACACTTAAAACCCAAACAAAATTAAAAAGAAACTAACTCCAAAATGCCAAAGACATTGCTGAACTTTTTCCCTTTTAAAACAATGAAAATAGTTTTTATTACGCGCCAGCTGATTAACCTATGGTTTGTTCGTTATAATTCTTATACACTACACACACGATGCCACCGATTCCACGGATTGCACAGATCTGCTTTCCTATGCCTGTGGCTTGAAATGATCATTCCCCTCAGGCAAAAAAATACTAATAGTTACGAAAAGAAAATCACAAACAAATGACCAACGATCAATTATAAACCATATACGTCCCTTTCGTTCGAAGCGCCCGGCATCAACTCACGCGACAAAAATTAAAAAAAGAATAAATAAAATAAACAGAAGCTCGATAAAGTCCAATTAAGTGAAACACACTATAAACAAAAAGAGTTGTAGACAAGAACAAAACATTTTAAAGAAGCATACAATCGAACTGAGTAATCGCAGTAGCAGCTAGCTTATACAACCACAGGCACGGCTAGAGTCAGTCATAATGTGCTTTCTTATATCGGGCGGATTCGTTAAGTCTTTTTTAAGCTTTCAAATTCGGAACAGAAAACTATTGCGGAATTACGAAGGAAATTTTTTCTTTTCCATAACCCGCATGGACAATTGATTTTTGATTTGAAAATAAAGATATAGATGTGGTAGGAGTCGATGCTGAGGAAAACCGAAAACAAGGCTGCATTGCGCATTACTTCTTGGATAGCATGAACGTTAATAACAAATAAACAAAGTGAACAATCAAAAACAACGCATATCCAAACCATCTATTTAAATATTTAAAAACCTGGTTTACTATTATTCTGCATGCAAATACAATTGGAAAAATTGAAAATGCAACTTACGAACGATTTATATAAAAGCTGTTCAAATAGTTAGATCAGTAGAAAACAATAGGTTAAGTGTAAAGATAAAGGTTTATAAAATTGCGATCTAAATCTCGATGAAAAACAACTAAGAACTTTCTTTCTATTTTTCTCTTGGGCTGTAAGTGTTCAAATCTTTTATTTTTCAATCATTTTCATTCAATTCAGCTAAATTTTTAGGTAATTACCACGCACAATCACGACTGATCTGCATTGTCAACAACTCTTTTATATCCACACTACGATAAACCCGTGTTGGACCTTATTCAACTGGACCATTAAATCTCTTACCGATTGACGAAAATCCACGAACTTCATAGTTAAAGGCAAAAGATTTAGCCACACTCTGAAGAGTAGAAAGTAAATAGCTGAAAAAGGTGCCCTACAACAGGATTGTCTTCTGGCAAAAACGCAATATTTTCACGATGCAGAAGGTGGACACGAAACTAAGCAAGTAACATCCGTTGGCTTAATATTACAAACGCCGAAACAAAATAGTAGTAGATATGGATCTATATGACAAATTTTAACAGATTAACGAACTCGTAATAAAGCTGCTATGGAAATTGATTTGGAGCGAGCAATTCATTATGAGAAAATATAAAAAACTTATGCGAATAAAATCTAATTACCATCTATGCTGGAATGACCCCAAACGACAAACAAAAAAATTAAAGCGATCTTGATCGAATAACCTGTAAATCAGTTCCAATTTTTGCTGACATATGTAAAAAATTTGAAGAAAACCCGGCGGATAACCACCATCAAGCAAGAAATTAATCTGACACAACCTAGATAAGACAAAACCCCAACTTTAAGCGCTCAATTTACGAATGGATTTCAATTTGACTATGCATCGTCAAACGAGCTAATATTTTTAATATTCTGACACAGCGAAGAAAAGTATTCGCAAAAGATTTATTTGCCGAAATATATTAAGTATTGACAAGCTGGCTCAAAATACTTAAGACACTTATGATCCAACGTTAAATGTTTCACCGTGTGCTTGAGCGTTTGGAATCTACAGGGTTATTTTCCGCAATGCTTACTTCAAACAAGTCTGCGCTCTAGTCCTGAAGGAACTCAATTTCTAACATTTGGAAAGGATATAAACAAAGCTCCTCACATTTTCACAGCATTCTCAAGCACATTTTTTGTACAATAAACTTCTACTCTTTCTACCCATTTTTCGCAAAAGTAGAGCGGTGTGACAATGTGCTAAAGGGATTCCCACTTAATTATCCCGAAATTGGGATAATAACCGCAATAAATCCCTATAACATATTCTTTTCTTTCGCTTTCTTATATGACGGTCAATATTCCAAATAAAACTCCAACTCCGGTTCGAATTTAAACTAAAAATACATTTTGACCACTTCACTGAGAAAAAAAACTTTCTAACAGTTTACCAGCCAGAAGCTCAAAGAAATCCGGACTATGTTTACTGTAGCACAAGACAAACTTATATTCAGTGTTGTGCACGAAAGTTGGCGAATATAATCAGATGAACCACATACCAATCTTGCATGGAAACCAAACGTGGCCATAACTTTATGTTGACTCTTACGAGGGCGGGTCAATAAGTCCGTGACTTTTGGATTAAAACACAGATTTTTTGATAAAAAAATAATTTTATTTTTCAACGTAGTCTCCCTTGAGCTTTATACACTTTGTCCAACGCTTCTCCAATTTTTTTATCCCTTCCAAAAAAAATGATTTGTCGAGGTCCTCAAAATAGGCCTTTGTTTGCGAGATGACTTCATCATTGGAGTCAAATCTTTTTCCACCAAGCCATTTCTTCAGGTTTGGGAACAAGAAGTAGTCGCTCGGAGCCAAATCTGGAGAATAGGGTGGATGAGGGAGCAGTTCATAGCCCAATTCATGGATTTTGCCATGGCAACTGCACATGTGTGCACCCTTGCATTGTCTTGGTGGAAAAGAACTTTTTTCTTGGCCAAATGAGGTCGTTTTTTTTTCAAATCGTCACTGAATCGGTCCAATAAGTTGGAATAATATTCCCCATTGATTGTTCTTCCCTTTTGAAGGTAGTCAATGTGGATTATCCCGCGTGCATCCCAAAAAACAGTCGCCATAACTTTATTGGCTGACAAACCCACCTTGGCCTTCTTTGGCGCCGATTCACCCTTAGAAACCCCCTGTTTTGACTGTTGTGATGGATCCATGTTTCGCCCACGGTTACAAAACAGCGCAAAAACTCCTCCATTTTGCGATTAAACAACGCCAAACCTTCCTGTGAAGTTGTTACACGATTGCGTTTGTGGTCGACTGTGAGCAAACGCGGCACCCATCTTGCGGAAAGCTTTCTCATGCCCAAGTGATCATTCAAAATTGAAACCACTGAGCCATGCGAGATCCCTACGGCTTCCACAATCTCTCGCACTTTCAATCTTCGGTCGGCCAACACCATATCGTGAATTTTTTCGATTGTTTCGGGTGTAGAGACCTCAACTGGGCGTCCAGGACGTTCGGCATCTTCACTGCTTGTACGGCCACAACGAAATTCAGTAAACCACTTTTTTACCATTGAAATCGATGGTGCAGAGTCCCCATAGTATTTATCAAGCTTAGCCTTGGTCTCGGTAATGGTTTTTTTTCGCAAGAAATAATGCTTAATAAGCACACGAAATTCACTTTTTTCCATTTTCTCCTCAAATTAGTGAGTAGTCTGATAAAAATAGCTGTCAAACACAAACTAACTGACGCAGCAAGTTTAAATTTTGACAGGAGTCAACTGACAGATGCCTGTTGACAGGAGCAGTGTTGCTGTTTCAGTAAAGAGGTCAGAAATTCAAAAAGTCACGGACTTATTGACCCGCCCTCGTATCATCTTTCAATAGCCACTGCCTAACATCCCGAGAATAAACACAGGCTATTAAATCCCGAGAGTATATAGCTTAGAGAGGACATTATATTGTAATTGAGATTCAGGATGACAGTAGCTCTGCAGTTGGGAGACTGGTCAAAATTTCAGCATAAAGAATAAAATTAAATCACATTAACTTTACGAGTATAAACTTATGAAAACAAAAAAAAAACAAGCAAACGGCTACGACAGTAGCAACAGAACTTGGAGGTGATCAGTTACCGATCTCGATCTGAGTCAGTCAGGCTTAGTATGGCAATTGTAATATTCGCAATCAGATTCTCGAATAAAAACAAACCCATAAGCATTATTGGCAATCTGAGATAATCACCTTGTGAATGCGTGTTTCTGTTAAATCAATGTTTATCGACTTAAAAAAGCCTTTCAATAATCTTTATCGTTAATTTTCTCCTTACACTACCCTTTATATTGGTCAACCGGGAACCCAAGAAAATACTACAGATAAATCGAAATTGTGTACTACATGTAATTATCAATGCATACAAGTGGAAAAATTTAAGTATGTAGATCTGCATAACCATTCTCTAGGGACCACTTGCGCAAGGCTCATACTTTCGGCGAATTATGTGTGTGGAGTACATATTAGAAATGCGATTATTCACTGGTTAACCAATGGTCGATAATTGTTATCTCAATGACGAGACTCATCATTTCTTAATCCAGCAGACTTTGTTAACAGAAACATACAAAAACACTTATATCTGTTTTCAACCATCTAACTTATTTGGGCTATTTCCGCAAATCATGATTAATAATATATCCGCTTACTATAAATAAGCAACAATCATGTAAAAACTATATACGCCTGAACGATAAATATTTTTAATAGAGACATTTTTGGAAGCGTTTCGTGAATAGTGCCTAAATATAATGAATAGATAAAGATCAGGTAATTTTCAGACTAAATAGGTCGTAAATTAAAACAAGTCATGTAGGCGATGTTTTGTTCAAACCAAGTCATGTAGGCAATAACTTGTGATTCTTGACTTCTATCTGATTTATTTGACTTAAAGCTGATCCTTACGACGGGATGCATTCAATTATTTTATTATTTTGAATGATACTTATACGGATTTAGGCGAAGACTGCTCAATTGAGAGAACGGCCCCATTCAGTTAAATGGAACTTAAAGAGAAAATACAATAACAAAGTACATGTGTAAATTGTACAAAATATAAAGCAATGCCAGAAATGTCAGAATTCATCGACCTAGGCCTAGTACTTAATAAGCATTTGCGATACAGTAAAAATCAGTCCGTGACAAGTCAATAAACTTATCTACGAGGGTTACCCTACAGAAAGATGTAAGAGCTGAATGGGTACAAAGGAGATGAACGCTAAGTTCACTACTCTCACATCACTCTCAAAACGAATCTAATTCTATTCCCACTGTTTTTTTCGGTATTAGATTTATTTTGGCAAGATTTGTAAGCATGTTGACTCTTAGAGACTCAATGAGAAGAGGGATTTCATTTGATTGGAAACCAAAATCGATCGCTAACTAGACTTTCTACCTTCTCCTGTTTTATCGGCTTACTGTTGCCCGGAATATTTCTGTCATTAGGAACTAACGACAGGAGGATTCATCGCCAAGTTTGTAACGATAAGTATAACTTAGTCATCTTTTTCTAGTGCAGTAGGTCGTTAAATTCTGTAATATCGGGGAATGTGCATCGTATGAAAGTTAACGTTCAATTGCTCCATTTTTTTTTTTAAAGAGATGAGCCGTAGTCTAATCCTACTTAGGAGATAATAAAGCATAGTTCCAAAAACTTGATTGCGGTTTGTTTGTGCAAATAAATGATAAAATTGCTGCGTAGTTGTATGTCAGTAAAAAATTCAAGGAGTGTCAAGTGAAACAGAATGTCCCGCTGCAAAAAGCCTAAAGTGCTGCTTGGATGCACAGTTCTGCTGAAATTTGAACTTCGCGATTTACCGCTTTACAGGTGCAGACTGGAATACCTACCCAGATGTTAGCATAGTACTTCAATTTCGGTTGGATGGATGAATGTCTTTTAAATTTGGACCGAATCAAATGGGGTAAGATTTTACTTACATTCCTTGAGGGAACCTATGGGGTAGGCATTTTTCAAAAATTTTAGCCACATTGAATATATGGTTATTCCAACACAGCTATTAAATTCTCTTTTGCTAGATTAATTTAGAATTTGGTTTCACTTCGGACATGCTATTAAACCAGTAGTTTTTATGAAAACTTACTGCTGCTCATCGTTTTAATATATTTAATGAGCTTGGAAAGAAGAGCAGCAAGTGCAATGTGGATGGGCTAATCAAATTCTGTTTTCGTACTAGGAAAGAATCCTAAAGACTGGGATTAATAAAAAACAAATGTACACAAGAGTACATTTACACATCTCTTCAGAAGGAGGAGGGATATACAATAGATTTTACTTTTTTTTGTTAACATGTTCTTCTTTCGAGGGAAGCGGAAAGTGTCAAGGTCTGTGTAGGCAACTGCATTGCGTATGCATTCTTCAACCACTTCCAGTCGAGTATGTGAAGACAAGCCCGCTTCAAATACAATCTTTCTGGGTCGGCCCACAATGGAATCTCATGAGAATTCTCGTTATCTCGTCAGGCTTGACTGCGGGGAGCTTAAATTGATGATTCTGACGACCAAAACTGTAGGTCGGCATAATTTTTATATAGAGACTGGGTGAATGTTTTCCGATTTTTCAGAAAGTCGGCGAAATTATTGCTAACTCTCATCAAAAAAAACGGAAAGACATTTACCTTTGACTTAACGAAACATAACACTTTTCCAAAGTAGTTAAATATGTTCAGCACCACCTCCTGCGATTCTTTCTGTAGGAGTGACAATAAAAATAAGAATTTTTTTGTGTATATTGCATCACAACGCATGCACTAGATGCTAGTTAGTTGACTACTCCTATGTAGCCACAACATCGCTGAAGCTCAGTTTTTATTAAAAACAACTAAAAGGGATACAGAGTTCTGGTGTTATCTTTCCCATCTACGATAGCAATTGCAGTCATCTTTCATTTTTATTAACATTTTGTTAAGGTCCTGTCCAAAGTTAAACATAAATGATTAAGAAAATCTAAACTACGTTTTACAAAATACATTGCTTGATGTGATATTATTTGGATAAAAGTGACTAATGAATTTAAATAAATTAAAATGTGCAAAATAATCTCCTCCAACATCAACGACGACTTGAAAATAGATAATCTAAGAAAAATTAAATAAGTACTAAATGGAAACATGTTCAACGAAAGCATGCAACTACAAAATACGAAAGAAAAAACCATTTATGTATATATACATCAATAAAGAACAAAACAAGCCCTACTGTAACTATTGAAGCACATTAAACACTTGGTATCACCTGTTTTTTGCATTAGACCTGAGACATTAACCACATTGTTATTTACACCGTTCTCATCGTTCATAGCATCCAAAATGCAAGCTTGAACTTCCATCGAATTACGTCCGTTGTTAGACTGACAGTAAGAAGCCGTCGTTGCTTCCACATACAGATCGTTCAGAAGTTCATAGTCGCACTTCGAAACAATTAGATCTAAAGACACATTGTCAGGTGTTATACTCAAAAAAAATTAAATAAAATAAAATATAAAAAAAAAGTAAACAGTGAAAGAGTAAAATAAAAAAATTAAAACAAACTTTGTAAAAGAGACACTAAAAGAGCAGTCAAAGGATAGACGAAAATTAGAAGGTTCATGGGGGAAATAAGCACAGGATCATGCTGATGATATGTTCATTTGTAGTCATGCAATCGTGCGCTCGCTCAGTGGTTCTTGGTACAAAAAGCTGACTACCATATCGCAACGCAACTACTGTGTGTAACAGACTAGGGCCAGTAGTAAATGTATATCAAGTCTTGCGATTGGTTTACCTGTTTCCTCAAGTTCTCGGATTGCTTCAGTCATGTCGTTCTTTAAATCATGGAAATCACCGTTGTTCGCTATATTCAATGTTGGTGATTTGCTGGGATTGCTGAGTCTCGAATCCATTGGGGTGTCTGTGACAATTTCGTATTCTCCACTTGTACTTATAGAATCTGATGATTTCGTGCTGAGATTATCATCCATGTCGTGTTGGATTTTAACCCTGTTTCCCCTTCAGTTCAGACAGTTTTCAATTGTCAATATGCACTTTAGTCCACTAACGCTCAACATCAAACCATCCTCTGTTTCGCGAATCATTTAAAAATGTATCTCAAACAGCACTTAAATGTTAATCTGGACCAACTGAAACGATAAACCAAAATAAAAACAATTTTCTATGAGAAATGCTAATATGACAAGCTTATTTTGGGTGCACTTTGGCAAATCGATGGATGATTAATCGGGTGCATATATTCCACCCAAAACGCATACACACTTCGTACACAGGGTAGAGGGTACCTAATAGAAATTTTTACTATCGCTGTACTCGTACGTACAAGTTTATCAAGTGACCGACCGACCGATTAAATTATCAACTGCAAAGAGAACAAACTGGATTCGGGAAACCTGGCTGTTTGACAATCTCCCGACGAAATCAATGAAAGACTACTGTCATACTATTGGCTCTCGTATTTTCGGATGCGGACCAAGCAATTAGTAGGAAAATTGGTTTTTAAATTCTTTTTCCAAGCGACGACTGGGTCTGTCAAAATCGATGACGATGGCTATTGAAAGTGCCAATCGAAAAATGTATTTAAGTAATTAAAGGTGTAGGCAGAAGTACTTACCACTAAAATAGTGTTATTACGTGAAAAACAAGTAATCAATTCGGCAGAGTATAGTTTTCAACACAATGGAGACTTGATCTTGATTTTTTTCGGTTTTTTCTACTCAGATTCGGTGTTAGAAATTTTCTCAGCTGCGTGAACTACCTCACACTATGGTTTTAGGCTTCACGCACACACACTTAAAATGAGAGGTTCATGTATTCAAATGTTTACATCTTTTTTATTTGCAAACAATGTGTGAGCGAAATGGAAGGCAATTTATTTGCGGTAGTAAGAGTAAGGTGGGCAATATTTCTGTCGCCATTTTTTAATAAATTGAACTGTCAGTCGCCGATAAGGTAGATTAGAATAATCAGACAGATTTGTGAGTTTGTTGTGAGTACTAGATGGCGGTAATAGACACATTAAAGTGGGTATATTTGAGTAACATTGTGAGACAAATTGAAAACAAACAATGACTAATGTAGGTGCAAACAACAAGTGATATAGGTACATATTATCATAAAAAGTAAATAACTGTTGTGACAAAGTAATGAACTCACTTCCTCACTTGGGTTACGCTACAGACCGAGATTACAATGGGTATCAACCAACAAACATCTTCAATTTTTTCTAGTTCGAGGACTTCCCCAACTTTGTTACCTTCCGGGTTGGAATCGAGAGCTCCATAGGCCGAAGCGTACACATCCACGCGCTTTATATGTCCTGCCCATCTCAGGAAACTGACGCGGACGTTTCAGGTTAATCTTGAAGACTGTTTTTGTTGTCTTAAGCAAATGGTTTATTTAACTCAGCTAACGTTCATACTTTTTGGCTTTAGTGCAGAACTGGAGTGAAGATTGTTTCAAATAGAATTTACTAATAGTTATATTTGATATTTTATGAAATAATGGCGAAGACTCATTCTTAATTACCTCGAAGCGCTTACTGTTTTTGTGAAAGTTTTATCCGATTCGCCGATATTGAGTCGCTTATTTTAAAAGTCATAAACATGGTTTTGCCGTGGTCCATAACTCGGTTTTACCGATACCATTTTACACTCCCAAGCGCAGTAGTGACAGCTCGCAGCGTAGTTTATGTACTGTTTACGCCAAAGGGTGTTTAGTCTTCAATAGATACTAGTAATCTGGGCTACCAGCATATCGTGCATGAAACGCACACTTCGACCACTTATCCCGCTGGTCTGCCGTTATGTATTATTTCGCGGGTATGATAAGCAATCTAACAATGCAATCAATGGCTCTTATATCTTCACTTCACTTCCTACCCTTATGTCCACGCATTCCACATTTTTCCGGCAGGTTATTAGAACAGCTTATGTTATGTGACATGCTTATTCTAACCCCGCAGTTTTGATTTGAGGTTGATTTCATCGTTTGCTGTTAACATTATCTGGAAAATCCCCTCATTCAGACACTTCTGCATGCTGCCATAAACATGACTGGTCTCTTTTAAGCGGCAACCTTCACTACTTTATTTGGAAAGCTATCGAGCCCAGGCGCTTAGTTGATGCCTATTAGGTTGTGCTGGGTTCTCTGATTATGTTGCACAAGAAAATTGTAGAGACGTACAGCCGTTCAGATTAGTCATTATATGTACGTCGTCCCCTAAGTGGCACAGGCACTTGAAACATCTGCCTTTATTGTCTTTGCCTTTTGAAAATCGGATCTCTTTCTAGAACACTGTGCTCTTAGCCGGAAATTAAAGCAGTTGACTATAAGTACTTTTATTTCTCGACTCCAGGATTAGCATGGCGTACCGCTTTTAATGCGTTTTCACATGGGCATTGCTGCACCACATCCTGGGGTTATAGTGCTAGTGATCTGATGCGAACAATTCTCCGTTGTTTCGCTGTCGGCGAAACTCCTTGTCGAAGAGTTTATGTGTATCTTTTCATTTTCGGCCCGCTAGCTTTGGGCGCGAAATGGCCTTTTGATAAAACACAATTTCGTTTTGACATCGAAAAAACTTTAATTTCGCCTTAAAGTACTCGTACATCTCATTCCATTGTGAATGGAACTCGACTTCATTCCTATACTCCCAACAAGCGCGTTTGTAACGATCGATTCGTAAGAGCCAGTTTTCGACCACTCTTCCACACATTTCGATCGATAATCCGGCAATGTCACGTTCAATATTGGCTCTGAGCACGTTTTATAGCTCTAGCTTACTATCATAGACTAATGACTCAACGTAGGCCCAAATAAAAGAGTCCAGCGGTGTCAAATCGCACGAGCGAGGGGATCTAAATTGATCTAAATCTGGAGATAACACGCTCACCAATATTTCAATAGCTCGATTGTTTTACCTGCTGTGTGGCAAGCGACGCTGTTCTGGTAAAACCACAGCTCACCAATGTTGGGTGGAAGCAATTGTGGCCAAAAATAACATGTCCCGATATTGATTTTTATTCATTGTTACGGTGCGGCCGTCATCACAGACATAAAAATATGGCACAATGACATCCTCGGTATAATAATCACTCCCACCAGTCAATTTTTTATTGGGGTCCGATGAGCACGTTTGTAACCGTCTAATAGCGCATACCTTGCTTGTGGACGAAGCCATTTAACCAGAAATGGGATTTATCGCTATAGATGATTTCGCAATGAAATTCCGAATCGGTTGTAGCCATTTCCGAAACCAATTTGAAAGAGTTTGTTGCTTTAAGTGTTCATCTGGCTTAAGTTCTTTTTTGATTTGATCTTATACGGGTGTAGACCGAGATCCTTTGGTAAAATTCGCCATAATATTTTCGGCAATCGTGGCACTTTTTTCTCTCACTAGCATCGGAACATTAAGCAGCGAAGATATAAATTAAATTTCTTGCATCATAGTAATGACAGCTCACTAAAAAACACTAAGGCTGCGTTCACATTTAAAAAACAGTTCTATTATATGTAAATAGCTCTTTATACTTTGTTTTTCCCCTCGCTTACCATCGTTGGCCGCTCCCGCTTAAATATAAATACTCATCTTTCGCTAACTCTGACGTCCAAACACATCGATTTCATCATCCTCATGCAAGTAATTTTGTGGACTTAAATGTTTTGCATGATTCTTTCTAAGTCGGTGTTAATAAAGCGATAGCGCGTCGCTTGGCCAACATATTCCTTATTCTTCTTTATTTGAAGCAATCAAAGGGTTTCATTTTTTGTGAATCGGTTGAATGATGCTAAGACTACGCGACTCGGGTATTATTTCATCTGACAACATCTAACAGCTGAACTATTGCATATTCCCAACTCAAGTTGCTTTCACATTTATACCCACTTTGTAACGAGGTATTGTTCAGAATCGATGTTTGCTTCTTGAAAGATTCAGCCTCTTAGAATGCTGGAGGAGTGTCTGGAAAAGATCACAATGTGATCAATCAGGATAACAGCTGAATGACCAGGAGGTAGCTCAGTTGCTTTGTGGATTTTAAGATGTGGAAACTGTATGCTGGCTACTAAAAGATTATGCCCCGTAGCAAATTTTAAAAATCCCAATTCACTGTCATATAGTACATGATCATATGCAGGGCTAGCTTTCAGATGACTGTTTGTCATTCATTGTCAGATGCTGTTTGTTTTCGCGAACAACTGCAACATTGAGAGACTATTTTATAATAGATTTTTCCTTTTTGTATCCCTCTCGAGTTTCGCACATTTTCTCAACTATGTACATATAATTTTGAAGAAAACATATGACAGCGCATGACTTTATCTAAAGCCGTTATTGACATGAAAGATGTTAGTTAGGTTGCTTCCTGCCTTTATGAAGTACAATTATTCTACACACTCTACACAGATACGACACCATCTTTCCTGCGTCGATATTGTAAGAGGTGCTGAAGGTCGATATGAAAATCTAAGGTTTTCTCAAATCTGCCGTTTAGCAATTATGCCGATTACAACTTTGGTATCGAATTTCCTTGTCTATTTTTGTATGGAGGTTTTTTTTTTGAAAGCGTATCAACACCTTGTGGATTGTGGACTGCAAATATTTGAATAGTTCGTTATTTATTAGTTACATTAGTTGCGTAAAATCGTAGAATTTTAGCAGTCTAACATCTGGGTTATCAATATGTTAAGAAAAAAATTCGTTGAGCAATTCAAAAGTAATTCGAGTTTTGGGCTTATTTTCAAGAACAGAGAAGCGATATTTGGTAGGCCTACTTTCACGCGAAACTTAGCCGTTTATCAATTCTTTGAACTTCATAGAAAACATCAAGTAAATTATTGACTTAAAAAAGCGTTTTCCAGGATTTGGTATACTCAAATGTTGAAAAGATAACAGATAAACACATATGTTTTTGTTTTGATTTCCCAATATTTTATTATTATAAAAACAATGCATAATCAATTTGTGTATTTAAATATTTCATTTTTATTTTTTATTCTTAGAATTAATTATATACTCGTATTTTTTATTTTGTTTTATAGTAATTTCCTAATAATTGAAAATGCCAATAAAAATACATTTATCATAAATACTCGTATATTTATTTTTAAAAAAAGAGAAAACAACTTAACTGTATGAGTAAAAAAATTTACATTATTTAAAAAACAGTTTTTCTTTTTAATATTTATTTAAACTTAAGCTAAAGATGTTTATATATATCTATAGTTAATTCAGAATAAATTGCAGAAAAATAATCATACAATCAAATTTACTTCATTATTTATTATAAAATTTTTCTTAAATAAATCTGACAAAATGCAATGATAAACAATAGACTGAAGATAAAAAAGCTTTCGCTATAAATAATTCTAAGATTGGACTATCTAAAATCTTTACTTGCATTTTAAATATAAAATAATTTTTCTATACGTAACTTTATACAAAAACAAAAAATATTTTATATCGATAAAAAAGAAATATTGTATCTTACAATTTCTATATATATTCAATAAATAAATTTAAAGTGTGGTTTTCTTTTCATTGGTGGAGGTATAAATGTTTTAATTTTTTATTTATAAATAATTTATTTTGTTTAAAAAATTTTGCTAATATTTATTTTTTAAGTATCTAAGGATGGTATATTTAAAATGTGTAAATTTATGATTAATCTTATTTGTTTCTTTTTTAATTTCTCTTCTTTGAATTGAAAGCGTTTTCACCATGATTTAATTTATTGAATTTAGTGATGGTTAGCATTTTTGAAACCTGGTTGAAATTTTATATAATAATAAAAATGATTTCGGATAAGAGTAAAGAAAGACCTAAATATTTGTTTGCGATAAATTAGTTTTTCTAAAAACAAAAAATTCCTTTCCAGGATAGCTTGAACATACACTACAATTGATGATCTTTAATACCTGCGCATTGTGTGTACCCGTGGATAGATTCCTGCACAGTCATATCAGGGACGGAGTTTTTTTTTTATTTTATTTGAAATGAGTTGAGTTCAAGTTGCATTCTGAATATGGTTTCTTAGAAATCATATTATTTATTTTACTTCTAGAAAAATCCTTTATCAGCAACTCGAATAGCAATACTGCACCGTCGGAGCACTCAACGTCCTCACTGACAATATCGTCACAAACAAAGTTGAGAGATGCAGATACTTTATTTAGGATCTGTTTACAGTGATAAGAGTTTCCATATAAGCACCAGAGATGGATCCTAAACCATAATATATAAGAGAGGTAAGCCTTTGCTCAGAAAAGCATTGTTGAGAGTACGCTTTACTTTAGGAGCGTTATTAGGGAAGACAATCTCTGAAATCTTTAAAAATCTTAGAAGTGTGCGGCTTTAATTTAATTAGGATCAGATCAAAGGCATACGAACCGACATCGATACTTTAATGGCTTAATTGCAACGGGCTGCTCCATCCAACATATGAACACATATACTAAAGCTCAACAGACAGGAGTGGACCAACAAAAAACATGGTTTTGAATACCATCGGAATGTTGTGAAAACTGGTCTACAACTGCTGAGAGACAGATCAATATTCAAAGATCTTTAAACAAAGTTGCTGCTGAGGCTATCAACAGTTTATTGCCCACATGCATCAAAGAATAGTGAAATGTTATTTGAACAAGTTCTACAGGCTTTAAAAGAAGTGCTGGAATGCAAATCGATAACAGACGCCGCCAAGAACCGAGTGGCGGAGTGGGTGTTTAAAAAAAAATCTATAAACTCACTATTTTTCTGTTTTAATACATATTAACCATTCACTAAATTCAGTCAAATTTCATCAATCACCATCCTTTACACAAGAAAATGATGCCAAATTTTATTTCTGTTTTTGTTTTTTTTACCAAATTCTGTTAATCTATCTTACTTGTAACCATTTCATAAATTTATTATCTTACTCTGCGACACAGCCGAACTTTCCATATCCACATTATAGCATGGTGTCTTCACTTGAATTTTTTGAGAATTTTCATTTATATTTTTTTTTTGGTTTTGTTTTCTAATTCCAATAATTTTCTAGCACTTTCTTCACTTACTATCCGTTTTCCGTTCCATACTTCAAAAACAATTTTCTGTCTTTTAAATAATATTTTTTTTTTTTTCTTATGAATGAAATTGAAAATCCTTTTGTTTTTCTTTATGGCTTAAAGCTAAAAAAAAATATTTACGTGAATTTTGTTTGCTTTTCAATAGATTTAACATTAAATTTGAATTTATTTTTTTTATTTGTAATTTAATTTTTTATTTTATGGAGCTTTGCTTGTATAAAAAACAACCTTAAGGTAGGCATATATTAATGTATATATATGTACTTTTCATAATTATTTTTCTTTTCTTCAATTTAAATATACAATCTGTAGTATTTTTGTGTTTTATTATTTTAGTTTATTTTAAACTATTTTATATGTAACGTAATATATATTTTTCTGTTTTTGTTTCGAGAAAAAAGGCTGTGTGGAGTATTTTTATTTATTTTGTATATTTGATTTGTTGTTTGTTGATTTTTTTTTTCTTTTAAAACATTGTGTTCTCTTTTGTTTTTATCTCGTATTCATAATAGATATATATAAAATTTGTATTTTTCATTTATTTTTTGTTAAAAAAAATGTTTTTTTTTTGTTACTTTTCTACAAAACATTCGACAGACGTTTGTGTAGAAAAATCGGCAGTTTTATTCTGGTAAATATTGATTTAATCCACAATGCTCTTCTTTTTTTTTTTGTGATTTTGTTTATACATAATATATATGCATTAAAAATACTCTATATATTTTCTTGTAAGGATTTCTTTATGCTCTTATATGATTTCTTTTTTGTTTTGTTTGGTTTTGGATAAATATGTATAAATATTTTTTTGTTGTTACATAATATGCAAATATGATTTAATTAATGAGGTCCAAATGTTGTTTCTTTTATTTTCTTTTTGTCCGAAAAAGGTTAGATAATAATTGTTACTGTTTTTATAAATTTCTTTATATATAGACTTAAAACAATTTTTTTTATTTTTTATTTAAACAAAAGATAACATTCCAATAAACTCATTCGTTGACACTGCGAATGCCTAAATTACGATGAATAAGATATGCACTTAGTCACAATAGTCTACAAATGCAGGATTACGATTATTTAGATATTATAAAATCAACTTTCAATTACAAATATAACCATAATAGATAGGTGTCCTATTTTGTCCCACCTTTATTAGAGAGTTAATATTGCACCTTCAATATATATATCTTTTCACACAACTTTAAGTGAGGATATAATAATTCTAATGTACCTAAATATCAGGACTGGTTCATCATTTGAAATCCTTACAGGGGAAACTAGATTCCAAGCTCGAGTTTTGTTTTAAATAAATATTCTTTTAATTGAAAATTTGCGAGTCTCAATAAAATGAGAAAAACGAACGGCTCAAGTTGGTTAGGACTCATAAACGCACCGAGTGAAAACAAACTCAATGAATTTTGTAGTAATAAGCGATTATTGTCTAACCAGAAACTTAATTTATTCCGCGAAGAGTACTACTGTTTCGTCTCCAACAGGTTATAGCCTATGGCCTATAGCCTATAGTTTCTGTTGCTGTTCATAAGTTAAACGAAAGGTAAAAGACGAAATCATCATGGGAAAAGTGATCAATGTCCAGCATGAGAACAATGCATTAAATACGATGATTTGCAGCAATTTCGTTCTCCTAAGCAAGAACAGGCTTGAAGCACTGGTACCCGAATTAAAACTTGAAAGCCCTTTATTGCATTCGCTAAAGAAGGATCAGTCTTATTAACACTCGAACACGTGAACACTCTTGTTCTAATCTTGTAAGACCATCGTTCACTAGATATTCATATTCGCAGAAGAAATAACACATTAATACCGCTGGTGGCAAAAGGAGCTTTCCATTTTCTTCCACAAAGTGACGACATGTTTTTTTTTGATTTTCTCATCATCTTACTTTAAGGACGATAACATTGACATCAGGGGCTATTCACTGATATTAAAACTGTAGTCGAACTGTCAATCAGAGCTTAATAAAAGAAATAATCATCATCACATTTGGGCAGAGGAAACTAGGAGGTAAAGAAACAATGGTTACACAGATCTTGTCAAAACGAAATGTGAAGTGAATAAATACCAAGGCCACCTTGGTAAAGGAACATTCTCACGTGAAAAAGTATCCTCAGACTACTATAAGAGGTTGGCGCAGGATCATGTGAAACAGAGAGAGCTATTGGTTCCCCACATCTTCTTTGAGTATTACTAGCTGGAAAAGCAATTTGCCTTGTCCACTCAGAGATGTGCCGAAGCTATCGCCAATGCATCTAAAACGAATTATTACGCTGCTGATTATCTTCCCTGAAACGTGAAGGTCTCCAAAACATTAAATTCTCACCACTGCCTAAACTTAACTAAGATGAACAATGTAATATATATGTATATGCCTTCGGTGAAATGTCTAACTCAGTATTACACAGGTCTTAAGCTAGAATTTGGTGTACGATTAACATTGGAATTTTAAATATAACTTGCTATTAAACATCTACTCGTATTTGTTCATCAGTATCCATCTCTTTCTTTTTTCTCAATTTACCTTAGATCAGATAAAATAACTTAAGCTTAGACTTCCAACTTTTCATTCCAGGAAATACGAGTAAATAAATCAGTTTACGCAAAAGTATACGAAATCTTGCAGTAGTGATTGACGGTAAGTACGAGTATGAAGGGTACGGCGAACACAAGTACCTGTGGAAGTTATACAAATTCTCCAAAATAAATGATGCGGAGTCAAAGAAAGTCAAAATCAATTCCATTAATCGTAAAACATTTGGCTAGTGCTTTAGGAATGGATTTAAGGGTTCAACAAAATAGCGTTGGGAGGATTTATTTAAAAAATAAAATATAGTTTGTCCCAAATAGAGAATCGGCCTTGTATTAAGATGAGAGGCTATTGACAGGCAACATTATTGTAAAATTTATTGGTACACTCAATTAGACATTCGCTTCAAAGCACCAATTAAAAAGTGCGATACCACACGGTCAGTTCGATATTTACTACCCAAGACGGGCTGTACACAAAACAAAACAAGAAAATCTATTTTCGAGGTCATTGCTAATTCGGGAAACAGTATCAAGCTTTGAAAGTTATGATTTCTCATCCGTCTAGTAAATTATGAGACGAATGTAACTGATACTGGGAAATTGTTTTGAATCGGCCTTTTTGCAGTATACTCGAAAATTTAGTTATTCAAAAAATTTTTGAAACACCCGCCATGCATTGAGTTCGTCTCCTACGAGTTTAGTTTAGGCAAAGAATTTCCAGCTTTAAAAAAACATCCTTTAGCGATAACATATCCTCCTCATTTGCTTACAATTAGGCAAATATAGGAGAGATTGGGGTTACGTGCGTCATACTTGTTTTTATTAAGATGCAGATTTCTGATACATCCGTCATACAATGGGTTAGACTTCTAATTTAAGCCAAATTTCTAAAAATATAAAAATAATCCTACCGTTATAGTGTGCTCTAAGAGTAGAAAAAGTGCATACCCTTACTCCTTAACAATCCATTATTTTTTTGTTTTTAATTTAGATTTGGTTACATCATATCTACTTAAATTATTTAATAGCCAATAGTTATATTATATATAGAATTAATTATTTTCTAATTTAAAAAAATTATAGAATTGAAAAAGACAAAAAAAAACACATCTCTTACTATATTTTCCTATCGACAATAAATTTTCGTTTCCTAAAAATCCGAAACAGTCTTTTCATAAATCAATTAAAATCAAAACTAAAAAAGGGCTCACAAATAACTTCGAAAACCAAATGTTTGAATAAACTCAAACACAACAATCTTTTTTGTTTTGTTTTTTTTTTTTGCTTACAATCACAGAACGTTTCATTTATTTTTATATTCACACATCTTTGCAGCCTTTCCCTAAGTTTCTTTCATTTCGAAATTTTCTTAAATAATAATTTTTTTATATAAATTTTTTGTTTCTTCTTCAAATTGATATGATAAAACTTATGTTTAAAAATGATTTAAAAATAAAGGCATAAAATATTGGTTTTCTAAAATAATGTAATCATAGAAAATAAATTCCCAATAGAGAGTTTGTTATTCGTTTTTTTGTTTTTAAGTTATTTTTCTTCTAAAATTTATAATTGAATAGATTTTGCATATCATTGTCTAAGTTGTGTTTTTTTTTTAATTTTTCTTATTTCGTTGTACTTACGTTTTTTTTTTTATATTTTATTCATTTAAATATTAAATATGGAATATGTATACCTAAAAATCTGGGACTGTACATTTAGATAATTATTTTTGTTTGTATTTGTTTTTTTTTTCTCAAATTGTGAAACCTTTCTGAGGATGTTTTGTTTTTTTCCTTTTAATATCTTTTGTCACTCAATAATTTGAATTAAAAAAAATATAAAATAATTAGAAAAACGTAGAGATTTAGGTGAAGTTAAGCTTATCTTGTGTAATATTATTATATATTCATTTTTTTAATATTTTTTAGCATATAAGCTCATTTTGTCGAATGAACTACATAAAATATTTCTTCCTAAATCGACAACCAAGAATACTGAAATCAAGATCAAAGTAAGCAGAATGATGGAAGGATTAGTTTTTAAGAGTATCAGATGCAGAAGTTATCGAAAACGAGTTTACTTTTTACTATTTTACTTATTGAAAAAATAAAATAAAAAACTCTTGTCAATAGAACCTTCCTTTAGTCCTAACTATGGTCCGTCTTAGAGTGGTCTGAAATCTTAGTCTCTAGAGTGTTTGTCGCTAGATGTCGCAAAACTTTTTATAAAGGTGAAAACCTGTAGTATACTATGGTGATTGCTATAAATTATTAAAATTATGAAGTCCTAAGTAAAAAGTTTCAGGCATCTAAGAGAAAGATAGTTTGCAGTCTGTACCGGCAACGAAAAAATTTTGGCAATATGTTTTATATTCATATTTATAGCCATATTCTATACATGACCTTAAAATCGTTCTCGGTAATTTCGAAGATTTTGTTCCGGGTTGGATTGTCATTACAACCAGCTTTCGTGACCCATAACCTAACATCTACAAAGGGATTTGGCATTTGATTTACTTAAAACACATCAGCCAGATAAATGACATTGCGATTGACGTCAAAGACTGGTCCAATATTTTGGATGTCTGTATATTCTGAGGAGAAAAAAACCATATCGAATTAGGAACTACATTTTTGTGCAAATGAGAATATCCTGGATTCTAAAACACCGAAAAAGTGCTGCGAGTATACGAGTATTTAAAGTCGAACGAATCTCCCACAATTTCTCGGAAAATCCAATGCTACCAGCATTCAGAGGTTCAGTGGCAGCTGTTCCAAGAAATCAACGATTCATTTTCGAACATGCATGCATAGATACGAATAGCAACGTAGTAGTGTTATAGCTATAAATGGTACTGAATTTCTGTTAGGAAAAACTTTCATAGACGTTAATTAAAGGAAACGACTAACAACACTTTGTTGTCAAGCAAAATGAAAATGATTCCATAACAACATTGCACATCCGACCAAAAAGAGGTCTGTAAAGCGATTTTAAATATGAATAACAATAGCGTTGTTTTTATTTTTAGCAGCGCGAGTAAGAGAGACCCATATGCAAACTCATTTACAAAATATGATCGGATGAAAGTAAAACCAGTAAATTGGATCCTATCATCGTTTAAGGAATACACTCTTTGAGCTGATTTAACTTTTGTGGGAACAGTGTTCTGTCCTATACGAACGAGATTCTACATATCTCCGTACGATGTGAGCGCTTTCGTCGATCAGACCTTATTAAACTATTTGGTTTAATAACAGCATTTATAGAGACTAGCTAACAATGTTTAGTTTTGGCATCCTTGCTTAACTCATTTGCCTGTGCAGAATGACAATGAAATGAAAACTCAATAAAACTTGTATACCTACATATACAAAAAACATAGAAACAATGATGAGTTTGGCATTTTTATAAGTAATAAACTATTTGTTACTGGCGTGTTCCCGGCCATTGAAACAGATGCGAAAACAATAAGTTATTTGTAAATGAGTGTGAAGTGCTGTTGAGGAGGAAAGACACCCTACTTAAACAGTACACTAAAGAGTACGTCACAATAAGGAGTTACGGCTTTGATGTAACTTTAGCTTGCACGACGGAAAAGATCATGCTTGTAATTAGCTTGCTAAAAGCAATTAATTTTAACTAAAAAGACGGCAAACAGTCGCTCTTATCGTTGCAATCCTATTGAGTTTGCTGAAAGTATGGACTTTATCAAAGCAAATGTCAATGTCTTTTGAGGAAAAGTAGATATTTATCGTCTTAGAAGTAGATATTGTTTGAAGTATCTCGAGGTATAAATTACAATCCAGAACAAGTCGATAGAAAGCAAAATGCGCAATAGTGGCAGGCTTCACTCGTACTGTGTGATACTTCTATTTTGACATATGTCATGAACTGTGAGAGACATGCTTAAAAAGTTTGTACTATTTACCTGTGATAGTTAATCATTATTGTATATAATAAACAGTTGAGGAGAAAAATAAGACCTATTATTGACCTGGTGAGTTTCTATGCATCTTAAATACCTAAACAATGGGTCCAACAAATAAACAAAAGAAAATGCATTGAGTAACAAATGCCGGCATGACTCAAAAATTACATCATCGATGAGCCTCGTGAGAATAGAAAAACTACTAAACTAATAAGCATTATCAACTAAAAGAGATCACATTCAAAGAATGAGACGGAACGCCCATTAACAAAACTCAAAACAGTGAAAAATTTGACGAATGCAAGTCCAGAACAAAACCTTGATGTGTGCTCTATAAAATAGAGGGCAATAAAAATAGTGCTTCTATGAGTCTCTGGACATGACCTTTGAGGAATATCGAAAGTACCTATATGACGCCAAAGCTGATTTAGTAGTAGAAAATGTACGGTTATAGGTACATGGGACTGCGAATTTGTGCCAAACCATATCTCCTACATGTCAAGTACAATATTTCAACATAAAGGTCATAGGTCAGTGACATAACTGCTAACAACAAATTAAGAGTGCTACTTGTAACGGTTTTCTAGACTCATTCTTGTATCTTAACTCCTAAAGGTATGCTACAAATGATTTAGAGTTGTTCTTGTAATTGGAAATCAAGTATAGATGCATTATTTTAGGGGTGATAGCTGAGAATCATGGAATTTCACAAAACAGATGCCATACTTTACTTTTGATCTTTGCTGTCAAAAAATACGAGTATCCCAGATATCCCAGATACTCGTATTCCAGTAGGGTATCAATTAAAAACGAATTTAAAATCTAACGATGAGAATAGTTCATGAAGACAGGGAACAAAGCTAAGGATAAGCTGTGGGTACTGGGATTTCTGCAGACTGTTAGCGATTAACATTCTTCTGTTAGGTAGAACCAATCACCTAGAGAATGATGGACAGGAATTCTGCTCTCACAACACATCTGTGGCTTGGCAACATGTCACAATTAAAAGGTTTAACTTTAATAAAGATAATCAGCAATTTTGTCTACCTTTGTCTAGCTTAGAGATTATTCGAAAAGGTAATCTTGTCAATCACAAGAAGGCAATCAAGGAACAATGCTATATCTCGAATAAACAAATTATCTCTCTGTAATACTTTCATCGTTTTAGTCCTGCTTTATGATGCACAGCCACGGACTATTGAATGTAGCGGCACTTGGTCTTTTCGAGAAAAACATGCGTTGGGATGTAAATAAGCGACAAATATTTGTTGACTAAAGAACGTCAACTGATAATTACTAAATGAAAACTAATACAGAAATGTAGGAAGGTTGACTATCTGATCATAATAATATAGAAGGAAATGAAGACCGATAAGCTAGCGAGACCCGGTTTGGCACACTTTAATTCACTGTTGGAGGAAGTTTCCTATCCTTCTTTCTACATACCTCAGGGTTTAAAATATTTCAGGACTTCTCTACAATTAAAGGCAAATAATACAAATGAATTGCACCATTGCAAAACTTGCAGCAATTATAACATACCAATAGGCCAAAATTCTTGCTTTTGACCTAACAAACTTCCAAACATCAAGATAATTTGAGCCGTGGCACCACAAATAAACAAAAGCACTCACTATGTTTTTGGAATTAATTCTCAAACAAGCATAATCACAAAATCCGTTGCAAAAAAAATATGAGTGTATCTATCTTTTTCTTAAAAATTTGTTCTAGGGCAATTATTCAAACCCAAGCATTGATTTGTACTCTCAATCTAATCCACTCTATATCAGAATCAATATTTTTTTCGAACTATAACTCAATCAACAAAGTTAATTTTGGGTTTTAATTTTTTTCTTCTCTATATGTTGTTTTCAAAAATATTCTGCGATCACCCTGTGTTGTGAATAGGTCACAAGATTCTGCAAGTAACGAAAGAAAGTGTCTTCAACAAGAATAACATTTTTTTTTTTAAATAAATAAGAGTACATGCAAAAATTAAACAAATTTTTGAATAATAGCGAACCAAAAGGAAATGAAAATCATTGTGCATTCACAATAGGTATCAAATCATCAAATGCAGGTGCAAGTGTAAAAAAAACAAATGAAATAAAAAACAAACCAAAACTATTTTTTTTTAATTTAAAAATATTTATTCCTAAAAAAATATATTTCATAAGAATTGGTATAGAAATAATAATAATAATAATAATAATTAAAAATAAAATAATAATTATTTTATACAAATGGTTCTTTTGTTTTAGTTTTTATGTTCTTTTAACAAGAGCTATACACAGAGAAAATAAAAAAAAAATACAAGAATTACAACTAATTCACTAAGACAAGAAAAAAATCAACTTTAAAACCTAATAAAAAAAAATTAATATACTACAGCGAAAAATAATATATTCATATTTATTTATATATGTATATACTTTTTAACCTTTTTGTTATATCTTAAAAATAAAAAAATTTTACAGGAAATACAATTAAAAAAAATAAAAAAATAGTTACACATAGCAGAAAAGAAACTAAAAAAAAAAGCAATAATTAACAAAAATATACAGAAACGTAAGAAAAATTATATTTATAATATTATTATAATAATAATAATAATAATAATAAAAAAGATAACTGTACAAATTATTCAAGCATTTTATAACGACATACGACATTTTCTTTTGTTTTTGTTTGCTTTAAATTAGGCAGTGATCCTTGGTTGGTGGTCTAATTAATAAGTTTTTAACTTTTTTCATTTTTTTTAATATACATTTTGGTTTGTGTAAAAATAGATTCCTATATTTAGTATATGCATTTAACTGTAATATTACACAAGAATTGGATCTTAGCAACAAAGCTAACAACTTAAGAACTAATAAAAAAAAAAAAAAATAATAATAATAATCTTACTAGTAAATAATTAACAACAAAAGGGAGTTCTTTATTTAATTAAAAAAATTAACGAAAAACAAAATAAATCAAAATATCCAGCAGTTTGTTTTGTTTTCTTAAAATTTATTAAAAAAAAAATTAAAGAATGTTTTTTTCTTTTTTTTAAATTTATATATAAATTAGACAATTTACAGATTTACCTTAAAATTTTTATTTTTTTGAAAAATAAATTATTCAATTATTTTTACTATATTTGTCCTAAAGTGTTTGTTTTTGTTTTTTTTTTTATGTGTTGTTTTTCGGGACTTGTATCCACTTAAAATTTTGTTCTAAATTCGAAAGAATATTTTTGTTTTATATCTTTGTTTTCTGGTTTCTTTAATGGTACACATTTGCGAAAAAGATTTTTGCTCATTTTGTTGTTCAGGTCGTTATTTTTTATTTTTTTTTTTTATCTTTTTGTACAAAGAATGTGTATGTTGTGTTGTAAAGCCTCGACGCAGCACGTTCTGGATGGTCTATACACCATTACAGTCGATTTCGACAATGTCCTTTGGCACGTCGACAAACTGATAAACCAATCTTTGACCATCGACCTTGGCTAGGATGCCTCGCTGGTAGTAATATCTTAACGCACGTCCCATGGTCTCGTAGTTCATGTCGGGTTTATTCTTGTGCATGCCCCAGAGGCGAGAAACCGCCTTGGAGTCTACTAATTTAAATACACCCTTCTCGCGATTGGTCCACTTGATGAAACGCGGACAATATTCACGATCCTGAAGAAGTTTAAGGAGGAATTCCCACAAATATGTAGTAGAGCCTTCGCGGCTGCGTCGCTTAACACCCATCTCAATTTTGGGCTTGCGTGGTTTCTTTAGTTTTCGAGGCGGAAAGCCAAGCTCCAGCATGTAGGAGAGATCATAATTCACGCTTGATGTCGCCGGTTGTATAACACTTTGAGGATGTAAGCCGAGATTGGGACCAACTACGCCAGCTGCTGCTGCGCTATTGCCGGCCGCGGAATGTGGATGATGGTGGTGATGATGCGAGTGGTGTTGATGATGTGGCGCATGCTGTTGTTGCTGGTGATGCTGGATGGAATGATGCGATGGAGGGGCACCATTATTGGTACGTGGCGGGGACGGTGTAGTAAAGTGTGGTGAGTTTGTATAGCCATTCGTACCTCCTCCACCACCACCGCCACCGGCATTCCCACCGCCTCCGCCACCACCGGCATTACTTCCGCTACCGGAACCACCACCGGACGGCATGGAAAGGTAATAGTTGTCCGGCACTGTAAATACAAAAAAAAAGAGGGGTTGATGATCAATTCGTTAGTATTTCATTTTTGGTGATGTTGATTTTTATTTTTGTAAATTTTTCTGACGCGCAGTTAGCTTTAATTTGTCGCCCCATCGAATTAGAATTTCGTTAAAAAAAAAAAAAAATAATAATAAAACCGCGAATCATCAGTCGCCGCTGAGAGAGTGAGGAGATTACTCTGAGACTGTGACTGAATTTGACTGAGTGTGACCATGTTTGTGTTGGTAATTACGCGCGCGGGTGCGACTTCTGATATGAGTTCTGTGATATTCTGATTTTGAATTGAATTGTGCATGTGCACACATATGTATATGTACAATATGTAAATGCGAGACGCGTTCATGGTTCGCGTATCGTGTTTATCAGCTCGGGGGATGCTAAATTTTTGGGAAAATATTTATTTTTTCCGCGTTTTTTGCACTTTTTAATTTCTCTAAGCTTGTTGTTGGTTGATTTTGATTATCGGAGAGAGGAAACATAACTCAAGGGGAAGCAGTGAGCTGGGGGTGATGGGTATACTGGGTAGGAAGCGCAATCGAGTACTATGCGCCGATGGTGAAGATGAGGTTTAAAAATACTTGTACACTAAACATACATACATAAATACATTTATACCCACATGTGGGTAGTAGATGTGTGCTTTTTTGCACTTTTTTCCTGTTTTGATGTTATTGTTTCTTTCTTTTTTTTTAATTTAATTTTATAAAAATTGTTTTTTGATGCAAGGGGCAGGAATTTTGGTTGGAGTCAATGAATTTTTGATGTCTTGGCCTTGAATTCTAGTTTGAAAAGTTCAACGTTGTGTGATTCAGTTCTTCTTTTCTTTTTGCATTTTTGAGTATCGTCTTCGTTTTTTATTTTATTTTTGGGTTTCGTGCATTGTTTAGCATATTTTCAGAACTTCTCTGATGGACGTGTGTTACGGTTTTTTTTTTACCATTTTATTTGTTTTGACGATTTATTTGAACCTCCTCATTCTTTTACAGTTAAGTTTTCTATTTGATAGATGAGAAATGGGTTTGCATTAATATGTACATACCTACGTGTTGGTGGTTTATGAGTACGAAACTCCCACTACGAAGAAGATTATCTTATACAAATTTTAATAGGTGATAGAAGAATGGTTCTTTAGTCAAGTCCAAAACAGTTTTACGATTTTTGAGATAGGGACAAAGTAAGCTTTGTTTTTGTAATGTCTAATACATTAAGGGAAGCCGGAGTTCAACAGAACATCAGAGATATGTCGAAGATAATAGCTCTTCTATTATCACAGAAATGTATCAAGATCAAGAAAGAGTCGGCCACGTAATGCTCGAATAAGTACATTATCCTAAGCAAACTGTAACTCAGAGTTCCTGCATTTCATGCAAATAGTGCTCAGTACTTACACTAGTGAACAAAAACTTTAGAGTCCAACTTTAAAAGTATTGCGCTTAGAATAGTACCTAAAACCTTTTCTACTAAGATCATAAAAACGGTCGGTACAAAAAAATCCAATGAAAATGTCCATGGCTACTCCATGGCACAGAGTGCGCGTTAAATTCGTGCATCATTCTCACCCCGCCGTTCAGCAAGAACAAAGACAGACTGGGAGGTCTGAAGCTAGTCTCACTTTTTGCCACGTATCAGTAAAAATTCACTCCAGAGTTGACAATAACTGATACATAAATCTTTGTAGAATAACAGCAGCAGCGTTCTTATTAGCCCTACATGTCACTACAACCGATGACATTTCATTTAGAAAATATCTCAAACAATTAAGACTCGAATAATTCCAAAAGATTTGTGGTTTGAGAACAAGTCTGCTTGGCTTAGTAATAGGGAATATCGGAAAAATTCATTTCGGACCGGTCTTCCAGTTTTGTAAATATCTCCCTTATGACTTCAAATTGGCCATTTGAATTTTAACCGGAAAGTACCTAAATGATTTTATCCAAAGTCAATCCTGAGCACGCACTTGAGTCTGTAAATACGTTTGCGCTTTCAAAAAACCACACAAAAGATTTGTTCAGTGGTAATGACAACTGCTTGATTTCCCATCCGGAAACACTTCAAAAGATCTGAATCTGTTCTCATTTCCAAATCCCAACGTGGGCCTTTCTAAAATTGAGTAAAATATATTTGCAACATTTTCGAAGGAAACAAAGTTGTCTATAGCATACATATGTGGGCAAGGACCATAGGTATACCTCCGCTGTACAATGCACATAACAGCTTCTCGATACAGCGTCCTCCTATTCCGCCACTGCCCCTTACAACTACTAGTACGACCAGAACAACTCGGGTAATCGTGCATAATATATTCTCTATTTTTAGATTTGCAAAATGAATCGCAGTTTTTCATGAATGTGTGAGTGCCATCATCAACATCCATTTGCAATATAAATGTTGCACAAACACACAATATAACAATTGTACCTACGCCCGCCTCTATTTTATTTTGTTTAAATGTGTGGCTTTATCTGCCTCTGTGTGTTTGTTGATACATCCTAGAGGAGAAAGTAATTTAATTAGAAAGAGAAACCTATGTATGCATCATAGTGAGACATAGCAAAAGAAAAAAAAAGGGGTCAATGCAACTAGATGCCCTTCAATTGAATAGAAACATTTAATTGATCCACAAACACCTCTTGGCACATAACCAGACAGATAGATAGATAGATAGGTAGAGAAAAAAAAAATAGACGAACGAATGAATAGATATGGTGGCTAAAAATGTGATGCATTTGTGTGCGAGTATCGGTTGTTTATCGAAGGAAATAAAAACAGCAAACAGGGAGGATCGATTGGATAGAGGTACTCATATAAGAAGATGGCACCCTTATGACTGTAATCCCTAGGACAGTAGCTAGTCCAACCAATAGGGAGGGCACGATAATTGAAACCAGGATGACATTTTATTATTTCCCTTACTCTGTGCCCTTATACTGAATGAAGAAGGGTAGGAAAACAAAATAAGGGATCGAATGTGAATGAAGGTTGAGAAATGTTGGAAATGACACACGTAAACCAAAAATATCATCATTCCAAACGAATAGTAACAACAAGCGAAAACGAGAACGAAAGCGTAAACGTAAACGAGAACGAAAATGAAAACAAATAACAATTGTAAAAAGGAAGGAATGCAAAAAAGGAGGGAACACTGTATAAAGAACATAAGGAACAAGAAATCGCGCACCTCTTCTTCTACTTTTACATAAAAATATGCAGAAGGCAGGCCAACATTTCATACAAGCCAAAGAAAAAGGCGAAAGACAGGGCAAAAAGCATACAATGCTCAAGCGACGAACAGTACCCCAAAGAGTAAAGGAAAAGTACATTTATTAAAGAATGATGAGGAGGAAAAGATTCAAGTCACTTTCCACTGTGAATGGGTTCGAGTGGGGTATATGTAAGTTACGAGTATGTGCCCATCACAGACTACAGACTATGTGTGGCGAATCTTGTTTTTTTCTCTTTTTTCATCTTTGCATTTTCCGTTTTTGTGTTCGTTTTCGGTTTCGTTTTCGTGATTGTTCGCTTCAGAGAAGATCTTGGGAATGGGGGCACATAATGCGCGAATATGTATGTATGCTTGTTGCCGTTTGTGCACTTAACACAACAAGACCGGACCCCCACGGCACGCTCGTATTAAACCAACCCAAACTCTGACAGTCATCACATATGTCTGTATGTACATAGGTAACTGGATACATAGTTGTGCAAAAGAGGAAATGAACACAAAATCCATTGCGAAAAAGGAAAAGCAAAAAAGATCTAATAGGCTACAACCGCCCCTTGTGGCAGAAACAAGTATCCCAAACCCAACACCAATAGCTGTGTTGAACTGATGAGCGTAAGAGCGCAACAGCTACCCAACATCAACATTAACACAGTGCAGCCGTTAACGAGAGTATTTTGTGGGCGAATCATCACATAAAAGGAAGGGGGCGATAGTGTCCCCCTCGGAGATGAAGATGAATGTTGCACTTTTATAAGTTTTATTTTATTGTTATATTCTTTAGTGGTGATTCTTTTCCTTTTTATCCTGTTCTTTTCTGCAACCAGAAACCCGATTAGTTATACGTCCTACACTATGTCGTCTTTCTTTGCTCCCGCTTGTGTAGTAAATCCTCCCTAGTCACTGGAGTTCTAGTGTAAGACGAAGGGGGCAAATACTAACCAAGGAGCACACACTTGCCTGTACTCTTGTACTCTGTCAGCAGCAATAGCACTATGAAGCAAAAGCGGATTTGTGGTGTCAGTGGATTTCTAGGGTGATCGTTCGATAGAAGGTCATGGTGGATTTATTTATAAATGCATGCCAACAGCAGCAAGAAGAACAACTCTCAGTTCTATGCTACAATTTGCACACAAAAAACAAGAAAATCAAAATGAGAACTTCAACAATCCTAAAAACAAAACAAAGTGAAGAATAATAATAACAACAAGAGTAGGTATAGTAATTCAAGCAAACGAGTCTTATCAAATATTAATGGTTGGTCTGATTGGGTGGTGAATTAAGGGTGTGCGGGTCACCGTTTTGGTGGGAGGTACATAGTACAACGTACTTTATTTACTCTACAAGTTAGAACACATTCACGCATCATAATTTAATAATAAGCATTTTATTCTATTTTTGATGAACTTCCATTCAAATTTTATGAAAATAGACTAAAAGACCTTGAGAGAAGATAAGAATTTATATCAAAACATTGACTTTATTGTCAACATTTAAAGATGACATCAGACAGGAATGTTTGGCAAGAGACAAAACCCATGAATGTTGTTTGTGTTTTTAAAAGGCAGATTGGTCAGATGCTTCTTTTTTGGCAAAAATTTCAGGGCGCCTCAGTGTGCCATATGGGTGCATAGTGGTCTCTAGATTAAGTATCAAATAAGCATGCATCTTAAGCGTCCTCTTATTTTGATTAGAAATAACGCATACATTACCAAATCAAGTTCAAAGAACAGATTTTTTTAAAAATAAAAATATAAAGAAAATAACTTACAAATTAAAACCAAGATAGAAAACGAAATTTGCGATTGGTTTTATCTAATGATTACTTCTAAAAACAAAGGACGACTTTACCGTAATTCCTCAAAAGGATTACAATACATTCATAATTATATTTGCTTGCATATAATTATAAAAACGATCATTGATCACCAGTCCATAAGAAAAAGCCATAAACTATAAATCAAGCCATGAAAATGCAATCTTAAATCGAGTACAACAGGGATGAGTTGTAAAAGGCTTAAAATAGTTATGTACAAAGAATTGGAAACAACTCTAATTATTTAAAAAAAAAAAAAAAAAGCTATACAACTAGCTGCACTTTGGATCATGTGTAGTAGAGCTTTCAATGATCTCGACTGATCCACTCCTCTGTCGATCAAAAATATGATCTATTTCATTCAATTAGAAACACCTCACCTATGTCTTGCTCATGATTGACATATTGTTTTGTTAAATGAAAGGCCGGGGTTCTAGTGGTCAAAATAAATTGATGCCATACACAATGAAGAAATGTTTCAAAATAACCCTGTTCTAAAGGTTAAAGTGAAAGAATAATTTTATATAGAACTTAATATGCTGTATTATGGTAAAAAAGTAATCACAAACTGGTGAACCAGTACAATACAACAATTCCAAGGGTTCTTCTTCGGTTTCAACATTCGTTTCAATATCTTCTGAATTGAAATGATATTATAAAAGTTCAATACATTGCCCATCCCTCCCATTGGATCCGTCAAAGCCCCTAAGTCTTCCCAACAATCACTAATTAATTAGACTCACTAGAATTTGCTAAATGTCTGCCAAAGTATTCCTATTAACATACTTCGCTCGTGACTAACATCTTGATCTGACAAGTATTGAAATTCACAAAAAGAAAAAAAAATCCCTCAACCAAGAAACGATTTTATTTAGCATCTAAAGTAAAATGATAAATACCCCAGAAGTAGGTTTGTCTATTCTTTGATTGCATTTTAAATTCAAAGATACCAAACGATCCAAACTGCAATCATTCATACCCACTTGACATTTAAATATGCGTATGATTACTTCAAATAACTAACGTACCCATTGTTTGAGTATTCTACCATTTTACAGCCGTCTGACAGTTTGGCGTGTACTTACAAATTTGCAATGTAAAGTAAGTACCTATGTATGACAGTCTAATGGTCGTATCATATAGTGTATCTTATCTAATTCCTATTCGACTTTCGATTTCAAAAAGTCATTTTTAGTTAGAAAATCAAAGTGACCATCATACGTCACTTTAGTTGGAAAAAAAATACGAAATACAAGTCAAAGTTGCTGTAAAAAAGCACGTTCCCAATTGATGACATGGAAAACAAAAAAGAGGGCAGCACTTTTGTGTTTGTAAAGCTTAACTGGGTGATCATCACAAACGCACCCCCGCTGTAGCTGTTATACCTTTTTGTTTTATTTATGTGTGTGTATCTTTCGACTGCAATTAACACATTTTGCATGTAATTTTGTCAATGTATTAAGAGAGGCATGCATATATGTACATACATACATATATAATGACAAAATATAAACCCTATGAAGAGCGAAAAAACCGAAACCCCATCGCAGACAATATTGTGTGTAATATGCGCGCGTTACAAATTCTTACGTAAGTCAATGCGAGCATGGTCACACGATTCAATTTTAAATTCTTGTCGTCGCGTTATATATTTTCTGAGTATCTGAGTATCTGAGTACTTATATGTATAATTTAGGGACTAAAAGACTTAAAAGACCAAATGACTAAAAAACTGAAAGATCGAAATGTTCGTAATGAAGTAATTAAACGCGAGGTAAGTTTGTTTTAAGTATTCGTGTCAGTTGGTGTTCTGTTTTCTTCTTATTTGTTTTATTTTTAATTCAATTTGACTTTTGTGTGTTTTACTTTCTGCAGTGACAGATTGTTTATAAAAAGAAAAAAAAAAAAATTCTTTAGCTTCGTCAATTCAGGCTGGGTATTGAGCTGTGTTAGTGTGTCTGTGTGTTGGAATCGAGTGGTGTTCAATTGAATTCTGATGTGCTGCTGTTGTTATTGCGGCCGCTGTTACTGGTGCTGTTGCTGCTGCAACTGTGGTAATTTATATTTATTTACATTTTGCTTTAAATTCACCTTGACACAATTCAGCAGCAAGTAGCGAGTCGTCGTTGTCGTTGTCGTCGACGTCGTCATGAGTGTAGGTGCAACGTTTCCTGTAGTAGTTTTTTTCTTTATTATTATTATTTATTTCACTCTTTTTATATATAATTACGTGGTTTTGTTGTTGTTGGTTTTGTTTTGCATGGTTCAGTTGTCAGTTTATTAAGTGGTTCGGCGGGTGGGTACAGGTGTACTATGACTGAAGCTGGAGAAGGTATTGAATTCAGGAAATACCCATTTGTTTAAAGTTTACAGATATTTAATTGCATCTGTTGGGTGGGTTTTATTTAATTTTTTTTTGCCCTTTATGAATATTCACACCTATGTAGATTCATATGTATGAGTGCAAGGTAATTTTGACATATATTATTATTAATGGACTTGACAAGTGGGACATTGTTCCGTTTTCAGTCAAGTATTTGAAATGTCAATAATTCTTTTTGTTTGGAGATTTGCTGCTGCACTGAAGTGAATCTAAACAAGATTGTCATAATTGAATGAAGCACCTAGGAAATGTCAGGTTGTTGAAGTAATATTCTGAGAGCAAGAAACTTTTCTGACTTACTCAGAAGTAACTTTTTGCTTCCGAATTTCATTTCATAGGTTTTCTTCTAGATTTTATGGCAGACTGCATTAACATATATAAATATAAACTTCAAATAGTAGGTGCTTATTGTGTCTCAAGTCAGATTTTTGTTTGACTGTTCAAATTGATTCACAAGCAAATATAAAAATAAATAAAAGAATCAGAAATAATTCACCTGTATTGAGAATTTTTTTTATACAATATTTAAGTTTTTGTCATATCATAAAGATAAACAGCATGGAAATATGGATGTTTTACGCGAAAGCTTGCATTTACATTTAGTTCGGGTGTAAGACTTGCGGCTTTTAATTTTTAACACGAATAACTACTCGCGGTTTCCAGTTATATGAGTTAGGAAGTGCTGACAGAGTTATCAAAGTTCTGTTGCAGGTATCTACATTACATTGGTTGCCACCCAGCGGCATTTTTGCGTATACAAAATTTCTAAATCTATAAATTGGCTATTTCGTACATGTTGCGCATATGAAGAATTAAATTGCATAGAATTTCAAACTTCAAGGAGGTACTTTTTTGACAGTCATATGAGTTATATGACAAGATTGAAACAACAAAAAATATAAATAAATAGCAAATTCTGATTGATGGTGATATTGGATAGTAAGGTAATGACTGCTAAAGATAACATGCAAACCTAATTATTTAACCCCAAAATACAAAAAATCTAACAATATAAAAACTCAGACAATACTATCATTCAAAAATAGCATTTGACAGTTGGCATCATACATTTACGAACGTCGCTATCGACATCATGCATTTTGAATAAATTTTCTGCATTTCAGTGCAGTGAAATGCATAATACTCAAACATTTGATGTCATTCTCATTTAAATGGACCATTTTGTTTGTATTTCATTTCATAACGTTCCACAACTGTCATACAATTAAGCAATTATCACAAATTACATTTCGCCTGCTGTTGTTGTTATTTTTCATTCTGTACACGATAAGATTTAGGAAGTAAATACAAAATCTACGACATACGAGCAGAATTTGCCATAACCACACTCTACTTCTAGCTTCACCATCATCCATGGAGGAATCTATAAATACCGTTTGTTTTTATAATGATGCGCGAAATGCTAAGTAATAAAAAAAAGAATATAACAAAACATATACATTTACAAGCAGCTAGCAATATATGTGCATACATATGTACGAGTATAAACCTCACTGTGCGATATCACAAATCTTGTTAGAAGAGAGTACGAGTATAAGGTATTTACGCTAAAATAGAATATATATATGACTCTGGCGCTCTAAGCCTTCTGTTTGTGGTAGTGTTGAATGTTTGTTGTGCTTAGGTGGGCACGTATAGTGAGTGTATAAGGGGGGGAATTCGCCACCCGCCTCCGACGCTGCTTTCGCCGACACGACACTGCTGTTCTGCTTCTGGTGTGGTGTTGCTGCTTCTGCTGCACGGAAAGAACATTGTTGACTACGACGACGGCTATGGCGACGACGTTTCCGCGCGCGCACGGTTCCGTGTAGTTGTGACCTTCAGAATTTGTGCAAAGGCGATGTGTCGATGACCACGAATTTATTTGCTTATTTTGTTTTTTTTTTCTTTCTTTTTTTAACTTGGCTGTTGCTTGATTTTTTTCTCATTCTTTATTTTATATTCTTTAAGCTGTTTGCTTCTCTTATTTTATTGTTCTTTTCCTTTTAAGCTCTTTCCTTGTTCACGTTTAGTTTAGAAGTTTTTTTTTTTATTTATTTTTTCACCCGTGTTTAGTTGGTGTATTCTTAGTTCTCTGTGCAGCAAAAATGTTCTAAAGTTTATACTTTTTTTTTCTTTTTTCATCGTTGCAATAAAAACAGACAACAGTGAGGAGTTTGGAATGCGTCTTCCCTATGTAATACAAGACATTTCCCTTTTCCTTGTTCCTAGTTGTATGTAGGTACATTTGTACTCGTATAGGGAGCTTTTCAAAATGCAATTCCACCTTAACATATAAAGTAAATAAATATGTACATACGTAAATGGACTCTTTGCTATATTTACAATTCAAAATTCAGATATGGGTTGGGGACTACGTTTTTGGCGTGAATAAGTGAAATAGAACTACAATAGGAGAGCACAATGTGACATAAGTTGGGTGAGTTTGATTAGAAAACGATGGTTAAGCCGGAATTGTGAACTCTTATTGAGCGGTTATCTTTACATTTTATAGAAAAGTCATTTTTAAGATTGAAAGTGCATTTAACACCGTTTAACTGTCAAAATATTGCATGGAAAAGTAACGATAACGTTAAAAAGGACGATTGTGCTCCAGAAAAGTGTACAGACAAAAAAATTAAAACTAGAACAGTACTAAGTTAAATCCAAAAAACGTCAGAAAGTGAAGATCGGTTTAAAAGATGAAATACTCGACCACATCCGTACAATTATATTGAGCTATTTTGTGCAAAGAGAGTCAACCAAAAGCTCATGAAGATCTTCGATTATCGATCCAAGGGAAAATCTTTTGAAATATATAATATCCACTGTAACAAGATGGTTAAAAGAAAAATGCATAACAGGTTTTTAAAGTTGTGGGTATTCATATAAGATGGATTATTATCAGTGTTAGAAGTACCTTGACTTTCGCCTCAAGGTTTTATACAATTTTAAAGGCTGATTTTCACAACTTCAGAACAAAAATACTTTTACTAAAAAGGTATAGAGTCTCTCTCTCTTTGTTTATAATACTAACATCATCTGGGAATTTGATGGTTGACTTGGTGTACTTAGTATACACCAGGATGAATAAAGATGTGATTTGATGGTGTTGCAAAAACAAAAATATCCCGAAGAGATTTACAGTCTGACAATACTAATCGGTCGCGTCCTGTTTGCTGAACTCATTTGGTATGTGTATTCTTTTTTTTTGGGCAAGGTATTGTTTAACTTACATCAACGTTCATGCTTTTGAACAGTACCCATTCAGTACGACTTTCTGTGCGAAACGAAGAAGACAAAGCCACTGTATTGCCCGATTCAACTGAAAAAATGGTAACAAATTGGACTGATAAGTGACATAAGTCATAGCCTTTTATTTGACTTTTGTAGACCTTGTTGGAGTTTACCGTCATCGAATTACATAGTTAGCATCAGGCCGTTCAGAAATTAAGATGAACTTTACTAAGCAGAATTAAAATAATATAGATGAGAATTAATACCAAAAAAAAAAATTAATTTTTTTATACCCAGATTATACAAGGGTTTTTTTTCCCAAAAAAAGAAAAAAACGTCAACACTTATTGCTGTCGCCATTCATGGCTTCTAAAGCGACCCTAATTTAAATAGCAGAAAAATATAAGTAAACACTTCAAAATAGACCATTTAACAAAAATTTGAATTTCAGATACATATTTAATTAGGTAATACTTTTAGTCTACAGAGCTTCGAATTTTAAATTAGGTAAATAACAATTGACCTCCTTGCAAGTATCCTTCACCTATTCCTTCAAAATGTCTTGGAATACTTTGATATTATGCACTATACTTTAAAAATACGGTTTCATACAAATGCATGAATAGAAAAAAGACGAGTCTTAAAACGAAAAAGTGTTTTAAATAAAAAATATTACCGAGCTTTAAAATATGTATGTATATTAAATTGAAAATTAGGTGACCCAGGTATGAAATAAAATTTTTGGAATCTTCATGGGTTCAACTTTTCTTCAGGACAGTGAAACTTGCAGCGAAATATAAATGACATTTTCAGAAGTCTTTTGATGAACTCGTTTGACATCTAATATTGAGCCTGGCACCCCATATTATTTTTGAGACACATGACTATCTATGTATTTATCTTGTTCTTACAAATTGCAATTCTTGAATACAATTTACGCGAGAAAACTGCCTAATGTGTAAAGTGATTTGCATCCATGAGAATTGGTTACTTCCTTCATTCATTATGAATGCCCGCACTGAGCTTTTTCCGACCAACTTGGCGACTAACCAACTAACTGACTGGACCGACCAACTACTGAACTATGCAGCTGAACCCGTCTCAGGAAGTACTATCGCAATTTAACTTAAATAATAATAATAATAAAAAAAAACATTCAATTCGCCACATCGTGCGGTAGGTATTTTGTGATTTATTTATTTTTTTTTTTAACCCCCGTCAAACGTATACATATTCAACAGAATCGAATCAAATAATTACTGAATACAGTAACAATCGTAAAACTTTACATATTTACAATGGAAATTGTTAATTGTAAAACTAACAACTAACATAAACACTTGAATAATTCATCTACTGCAACTGACGGTAATTAAGGCACATGCAACTTTCTCAGGAAGTTCTGTTCCTTTTGACATTTTTGGAGAATATCTACATTTGTTTAATAGGGAAATACGAATATTCGTACAAAGTCTATTTATTTGTTACTCGTATTTGCTGTCATCACCGCATACGGGAACGTGTTGTGAATTCCATCAATTTTGCGCCAGTGAAAAAAAAAAACAATAAAAAAAACGTAACGAATAAGACATGACGTTCGTCTTTATCATCCAAAGAAATTTTCAAGTTCAAGCTCAAATTGCTGCGTGTACTACTTAAGAATATATACACACTTTGGAATCAGAATAAAAATAGACGACAATGCTTTTCATTTAAAATTGAGTCAATTTAAACCAACAAATCAAAAAAGAAAACATGAACAAAATCTAAAAGAATCCAGAAAGATCGTTAACCGATTAATATGTAAATAGCCTGCTTGTTGTTTTCAAAAATGAAGGAACAACAAATTATAATACTTAGACTCATAAAATATCTTTATAAGTTGTTGCCAAATGGATATCATTTTCGTGCCGCTTAGAGTGCTACTTCTTAAAGCACGAATTCATCTTCAGCCCGCAAACAATTCTGTTTTTTCTTCTGTTAGGTAGGTATTTCATTTGCTTTCCTGCCCCACCGTCATCAAATCATTCTTTGTCTATTTAATAATATTTATAGCCAAGCTATTGCGGAAGTAGAAAATATTTGTATTTGCTGTTTTTTTTTCTTTGTACCCCATCTGTCTCATCCCCCCCCCCCCCCCCCCCACGACATTCGAGAAGAAACAGTCCTGATAATGGTCGTCTTCTACTTCTGTCAATCTATGTCTGGGTAGTGATTGCAGTTTTTTGACAGATGACCAATTAAAAGTAATTTATATTTGAATATGGGAACTTTTATATTGATGATCTTAATCAGATCTTGCATGAGGTGACATCAGATTACTAATATTTGAATCCCTTAAATACGAGTATTTCAATCTGAAAGAATTTTGTTTTCATGTTGTTTTGATCGGTTTATGTAGAATGATTTTTTTTTTCTTTTTTTGATTTTGGATTTCATTTCAAAAATAGCTGGAACCAGCCGGTTGAATTTTATTTTTGGAAAATGTTATTTCCGAGAGACATACTTGTACAGCAAACAAAATGATAAAGTTCTTAAATTTGCACTAGACAAGATTTCCTGAGCGTAAAAATTTTTACAAAAAATTCACATGCAAATTGAGAGAAATTTTGAATTATATTTCTATTTTCGTTTTAACTACGTTGCCGGAAGTAAGAGTACTTAAAGGCAGAGATTTAAAAATTTGCAACGACACAAAGATGTATGTATGTACGAGTATGTGAACTTGTGCTTGCTTTCTGTATGGCAACGAATTTGAGAAATAAATTAAAATTGAAATAAAAAAATAATACTCCAATGTGCGACTTAAATTTTTGTTATTATGTCTGAAAATATTTTGAATGTTTGTTTTTTTTTTTGTTTGTTTTATCGAAGTCATAAAAAGTTAAATTGAATAAATACAATCACACCTGTCATTATAATATATTTTTTACCTTTTTTTTTATTAATTTGCAAAAAAAAAAAAAAATCAAAAACAATATCGAATGACAAAGGAACAGGCTCTAAATTTAATTCGAATTCGAACACAACCGGAAAAGAGTGACTCTTTGTTTTTTTTTTTTTTTTTGAATGTTTGACGTCTGTTAAGAATATGAATAAATTAAATTTCTGAATCAGTGGCTTAATACAGAAATATATATTATTACCATTTCAAGTTGCCCGTAAGAATATGGATTAGACAACAATTTCGCCATTAAGTAAACGATTTTTGTTAAGTTTTTTTCATATTTTGTTTGTTATGTTGTTTGCAGTAGCTAAATGAAAGTACATACGTATGTCAATGAGCTTAACCCTGAATTACTTGTTTCATACTTTCTTAGTTATTAATGAAACAACAAAATCGCCAACAAATGACCTTTTTCAAAATTGACTATGCAGTTTGTGGTATGAAGATACCTTCTACTTTGCACTTTATGCTTAAATTTTACTCGACGATGCGTTTGTCCAAGCACAAAAATCTTGTAAGCAATAGATTTTATTGTTTTAGAAGAATATGTACTTAAAAGTAACAAATGGTAACAGTTTAATTAACGAGATTAAACTGTTATGAGGATTTTTTGGTTTTTGAAAAGCTTAAACAAACAGTAACACGATTTAGCTTTCAAAGGACTGGAGATCGAGTAATTTATTTTAAAATTCAGACTGAGATTACCCAAGTGTTCTCATTTTTTGCTTTTTCTTCTGCATATTTGACATCACAAGATCAGACTTTTTACAAGAATAGTTTACATAATAGAAGAAATCACCATTTCGCTGCTTAAGGAGAATATTCGTAATGAAATACAGGTAATACACAAATAAGAAATGTCATGAAAAATCTGAGCTTGAACTCATTTGAGAAATACACGTTGTAACTACTAGGTAAAAAAAAATCCCCATTAACCATACTGCAAAGATGTCAGGAATGTAAAGTTTTATTTGACACTTTTAAAACTAACATTCAAAAAAATGTCAATTTACACATTTTCAACTTATTTTATTTCGACGAAATCGAGATCATTTATTGCAAGACATTGGGTAGGGCTTTTATTCATAGGTCTTAAAGTTCAACTTCCAAGAAACACAAGGGTCGTCTCAAAGAAGCGAAAATAAACTTATTTGTTTGAATAAATCGCAGCGCGAATATTAAAAATGCAAATTAATAAAACAAGAATATTAAACAGTGTTAGTAATATGAATGTTTGTTTTTATCATAAGCAATTTGCGCTAACAACTATTTTTTTAGATAAAGTGAGAATTAGTAACAAAGTTGCAAATAGGCGAGACCAAAAAAAATGCTAGTGAACAGCTACAAGATTATCGACTTTGTTTAAAAAAACGTCAAAGGTAATATTGTAGCTCAGCTCTGGTAAACCTCGACTCTGATGAGATGAATTTTTGTTTAAAAATCGTTTTTATGTTTGCACTGGACGCCAGAGCACTGGATTTCCAGACTTTTCAGTTTTTAAGATTTTTTAAAAAGAAACAAGGCACTGTCCTTGGCGGCTCTAGACAAGAATATCCGACGAGAAGTGAAGCATTTGAGAAAAAACCCTCGAAAATGCTCTTAAGTAAGCCATGGCGGTCACTTAATTTATGTATGTTATCTTTTCGAATGAACTGAAACAATTTAAACGTCTATTCATAATCAACTCTCTGTAGAGATTGGGATTTTCTTTTTAGAATTTCCCGAAAACCTTTGAATATATTTCTACAGGGAAATGAGTGATATACGTCTTAACAGTGTAAAGAAATCAAACGGAAGAGGAGATAACGTATCTGTTAATTTCTTGAACTCATCACGTCGATCAAAGCGGAAATACTTATTTAATAATGAACTTCTCTTCAAAGCCTTAAGTCAACACCAAAAATAAAATCTTTCAATTTCTTGATCAGGTTCATCTTGAAATCAGCCTTTATGATTGAGCAAACATACTCGTAGTTCGCATTTTCCTTTCACTGATGACAAATCACTCGCAAAGGTCAGACGAAGTTCGAAATTGGAAATTTAAGATTCGAAATAGAAATAAAAGAGAAAAAAGAAAATTATTTGTACTTACATCCAACTCCACGATTCCAAATATTTCTTAGAGGCGGTGAATTGTGATAGAAATTTGGATGTAAAAATGTACCAGTCGGTACATGTCCTTGGGGTGGACAATGCGGTGGCATACCCAAACGTGCCTTAAGCTCTTCGCTACATGGTTGACCGCCGGAACTGGAGCTGTCTACATCGGATACACCACTATCAGCTGGACTGGGTGGAAACGATCCTAAAAACAAAACAAAAACAAAACAAATATGAATTCTGCTGTTTGATAAAAAGGATTCAGTTTTAAAAGAAAGTAAAGAAAAACATATTCCTAATCCTTCCTATGACCTCCTTTCCTTACCTTAAGCCTAAACTTTTCCCCCTTGTTAGTCAAGTCTCAAAAGATTCGAACAACAAATCTCCGTCGCGTGTTAAAATATAGTATATTGTGGAAAGGGGATCATCAAAATCCATTGCCGTATCGCGCTCCTCAAAGGATATTCAAACAATGCCAAAACGGGATGCATTCACGAACGCATTGTATATTTATATATATTTTTTTTTCATGTATGTATTACATACCTGTCTTAATCAAAAAGGTTATTGAATCCCTTACTTGTGCAAGAACAGTTCACATAACCTCTTTCCTAGTTTTATTTTATTATTATTATTATTCCTTTTTTTTTTTTTTTTTTTTGAAACACAGCAGGAGCAGCACTGCAAGAAGTAGTGAAATTTAAAACATTTTTTGGCCTCCCGCAATACCGTTTTGTAATTATTCTCGTAAGAGCAAAATTTTTTTCTTCTTCTTCTTCCATGGTTTCTTTTATCCTGACTTGCTATCGAAACTCGAATTAAATTTCGCTCCACAAACCCATAAAAATAAGGTCCTTGTTCGATAACAAAGAGAACGAGGCACATCTTAGTAGAAAGGTTCAAGGACTCCTCGTCTTCAGCCGTAACAGAGAAATAATAATAAAAAAGAAAATAGCGGAATATAAAGAAGAAACATAAGGATGAAGGATGAAACGATGAAATTCCCAGACATATTGTCTCGTCACAATCTTTTTTTAAAAAAAATCAGTTAAACCGTTCCAAACATATTATTAGTATGACTACTTTAGGGGACTCAAATAAAAGTACACGACCCAAAACACACCGCTTTCAATCGATTGACGTTTTTTTTCTTTAGTCCTTTTTGATATCTACAGGTGAAAATATGTGTCTTCAGAATTCAGATACAAAAGGGATCCGAAATACGGGACAACGATGAAAAAAAATAATAATAAAAACACGGTGCAACCACACACGTATATTTAACATCAAAACATCAAGATTAGGGCTAGAGATTTAGGACGCATTCTTTTTTGCAAGGTCTATGTGCAGGATGTACAAGTAAAGGTACTTATAGACCATGTCTACTCGTAATTAAGTTACCATAACGCGAGAATATTTGTGTTATTATTTTTCTTTCTTTTGATTAAGTAAAAGTGACATCTGCATGTACGGAGACATTGCAAAGTTAATTTCTCATCTCCACTGGAAGTGGGGCACTTCAAAAGTGAACATCTGCTGGACGGAAAGAAGGCAAAAAAGGATTTTTTTTCTCATGGAACTGTCGTAGGTGAGGGAAACGATTTATTAATTTTTTTTTGTTCCTTTTTATTTTTGCATTGTTAAAGGGTTTTTCCGATCAAAATAAAAGTGAAATTGTCATACATATGTATGATTGTATGTACTTATGTTCCTATATGCATTTTCGGATAATGATGTTGATTTTTCTGATTTCTTCATGTCCTGCCAGGTCGTGGGAATATTTTTATATGAGCACTTTAAAAGTGTACGAAAATATTCGGGGAAATGAAAATAAATTCAGATGCAGTTTAATGGAAACAAAAATTTTAATGTAAAAATATAATTTTATAGCAAATTCTACAATTCCATTGGCTATGGTGACATTTGACAGCTGTCAATTTGTCAAAATAACATTTGATCAAGTAGAATAATTGGAATAGAATACACTGTTAAGTTTTAGCCTCTAAGATGCTTGGCCTAAAAGCCTATATCCACAATGAAACGTCAAATGTGTATTCTGAGTTATGACACACGAGTAATTCCGTTAGGAGTTTATTTTTAAAAAAACGCGTTACGAAACTCTTATTTCACCTAAAATCAGACTGGTTTTCGGTAGAGGGCTAATGGAAACGTAAGACTTGGAGAGAACTATCAGTACGTATTATCCGGAATTATTAGGATGCGAAGAGAAAAGATTGCGTAAGGGCTCTGGTTAGACGTTTAAAGGGATCTTGATCTAAGTAGAATAAAATCAATAATCAATTTATCGGCACAACTATTCGGTGGTTTTTGAGGTCATCATTAGGTCTAAAAAACAACAAGAGTACAGAGTCTAACAAGCCATTGTGTCCATTTCTGAAGGATGCCGTGATTGATTGAGAGCATACACCAGTTTATCAATTGAATACGGGAAGATGAGGAAGAAGTGTAAAAAGCAGGGCTGTAAGTAAAAGAGATGAAGACAAAACGACAGGATACATTTTTATTTTGAGTATTACGGGCCTACTATTCTGTTAATATTTTTGTTTGCACAAAGTGTGTGTCTGGTGATAGTTTACGACTTGCAGTTTTTAAAATGGATTATTTTTTAAACACGTTAAAATTATACAATCTATATAACAATAACTGATCATAATAGAAATAAGAGCAAACAAACGAACGGGAAGTACCGCAGATATAGTAGAAAGTTGGCACAGGAACTCAAGGCTAGAGACCATGGACAGCGTAGTCCAAGTTGTATGCTAAAACATAAATTCTTCTTCACCGACGAGGCCACATTTTTTACATTTCTGTTATTGATATTGGAATACTTAAAAGTCAACATACATTGAGTTCTAACCAAGTTACAGCTAGGAATGTATGAAAAAGTTATCAAAATTGGTATCGCATGATGCAAGGAACCAAACGATGAGAAAATCTATAACATTATATTTCATAAAAAAAAGTATAGTATACAAATTTAAGCAAGCCTACTTAAATTATTTCCCCGAACACATGGAGAAAATGGACCGCGACCTAGATCGAGAGTTCTGTAAAATCCATCAGGTATCGAAAAGTTTATAGATTAACTCTTAAAAATTCCTTGTAGAATGCAATTGATTTTCAGCTTTCTTAGGTTCAAATAATAACGTTACTGTAGAATCGAATTTGGCGCTGATTTAGACACACCATTAAATTTTCAACTACTGAAAGGAACAACAAAATTATCATGTTGGGTAATCGTTAATTGCGTATGCAAAAACACTATTATAGTAAAAATACATCTCTTTCGATGAAAACTCCACAACTGTTGGCACAATGAAATTTGCAGCATAACACTTTACTTTGAAGCTCAATCTAAAAATGCTGAATGCAGTTTGCATAAGCTTACAAATTTCTATTAAATTGGATTACTGCTTAGCTACTTAAGTGCCGCAAAGTACTGAGATTATTTGAAAAATTCCATTTTACAAAGAATTGACCAGAAGATCGAAATACAGAATAGAATTTACAAATCCTTTAATAGAGGACAACAAACAACATCAGGTACCGTCCAAAAGTATAGAAAACGAAGAGTAATCCCCAAGCACTTGCATTTGGTCAATTGTGTGAAAAAAAATCCATTCTTTGCTATTCGCTGAAGGGTCGTCCGTCACACAAAAGTACTCCTGTCAATAATAACACAATCAATTTTCTACTCTTACAAATTCAATTTCTCCGGACACATATGGAAATGGACACATGTGCGGGACCCTTTCTCCCACTCAAAAAGCCGACAAAACAAAGTAGAACCCTCGAATGTTGCACAAGTCTGAGTCATCGTATAATCCATTTGACAACGCGCAACTCTTTCTAAGCCAAACTGTCAACAATCAATAGAAACATTTTCTTTTGTTATCGGGATGGGTTATGCATTGATTCAGCGGGTTAATTTGGCAAGAAAACAGACAGATGAGTTGTGGTACTTACTAGACTACTCGTATGCCTCTGAATGAATATGCAGATGTTTATTTGATTAAGTAACTTTAGTGCATCATTTTGCACTACATTGTAGCATGGAGCGTGTTACGCATGACAATCCGATCCATCTGACAGCAGATCGATTACGATGCTATTTCAATGTGTCACCATTATATTCGATTGGAATTGCATCTGCGAAAATTCACAGCGATAGTAATTTTCATTTTTCAAGAAAAAAACATTAGAAAAACCATAGAAAAATCACATCGAAAAATATGATGATGTGTTTGCATAGTCATCATATCGCGCACATGTCTATTGTTCAAGATTTGGACATGAAACTGGTGAAAAGGATTAGATTGCCTACAGCAGATGTTAGGCAATAATGACAAACGCGACGCAAAAATTTTACCGAGAGGATACTGTGTTCACATTGTCAGGGGACCAGTTGCGGGCTATAAGTTATATTGACATTTCGGGTTGTATGAAAACGACCTCGTCTCCGCTGCTTCGCTGCTCCTTGATACTTAGTCCTTTGGTGTATCATCAAACCTTCTTAATTTAATCCCAAATGTAAAGGAAGAGTTCAAATCGATTTTTTTCTTCCTTTCTTTCCTATTCTTTTGCAATGGATGTTGAATTTCTTCCCTCTATGTGGACACTGGTCAGTCGGCAAAGAAAAGGATATTCTTTTTCGAAACAAAGGACGAGTGGACGTAAAAAGAAGGAAGCGACCATCTAAATTCTCACACACAATAGCCGGGTGTCCAGTATAGAATTTTTTATTTTTTTTATATCCTTATGATTTTGTTATCATCATGCGGAAGGTAAATATCCTTCCCTCTGATTTTATAAAGCTCGTATGAAAGGTATGTATGTATATCCCCAAGAGGAATCAAAGATTCAACCCTTCTTCGTTTCGATTAAAATCGTGATTTCATTCACTGGTGACTGTCTTATGAGGATCATCACGTTCCGCAATCGTTTAATTTATGCACAGAAGATCCCTTTTATAGTTATCTTGTTGTTGTTGTTTTTTTTATATTTAGCTTGTGTTGCCTGTACAAAGATTTAATGGTGCTGGATTGTTTCCTTGTTGATCAAAATGGGGGAATGCGAGTTAAAATCAGGAAAGTGAAAACCTCGTCAAGGATAATTGATTCATCGCCTGACCAACGGTCAGTTTCTTGAATAAAAATGTGAATGAAATGAAACATCCAGGAAGGATGCGACGAGAATACTAGTAATATTAATAAAAACAGGAAGGTGACTTGATATAAAGGACGAATTTCAGTCCGCGTATTCTTTTTGGATTGTGATGATCAGGATAATGGTTTTGTATATTTTTTTTTCTTAATATTCTGCTTTTGCTTTATTCGATTATGTACCCCTTTAAGGTTAACGGTTCGTTTTTTTTTTGAATAGATTGGTCACTAACATACAAAAGACACCGGTCAAGGCAAAGGCTCTTTTTAGCTGACCACTTACTCAAGGGTTCTAAGGAATAAATCCTTTTATTTATTTTTTTCCTTTCGAATAAATTTCCTTATAAAGGACTTGGATTGGATTAATGGCGAAATATATTGGCAATGTACTTTTTTTTTATAAACTGAGTGTTTGGTTTTTATCACCGCGACTGTTTAAAAAATTTGAGCAATTTGAAACGGTCGACAGGAAGTAGGAATAGTATTTCATTTTTTACTTAACTTTGCACGGAAGAGAAACTAGATGTGAAGAGGGTTTTTGATAGAAAATGCAGAGAATTTGAACGGAATAAATATTCGGGTTAGAAAAAGAGAACCGAGGTTTAATATTTCTACAAAAAAAAAAAAAAATTGTTTTTTACCTAAGCGAAAATAACATAATCCATACGTGCTGCAACTATGCAGTGTTTCGTGACGTTTGTACATTGAAAAAATCTAGCGACGAATTAGCATTTGCACGACAGATGACAAATGGTTGCAAATGACGATTCTTTTAACAGTTAACTTCTTTAAATTCATATTTTCGAAAGCGTTCAGAATTTGAAGGAAAACTGATTAAAAAGCAAATTATACACATTTGCAAACAGAAAAAAAGAAACACTAACATCTTTTGACCGTTTGACATATGACGTGGGCTTAGAGTAAAAAAACAGGGGATACTCGTAAAAGCTATTTTAAATCTGAAACACGTTTGGGAATAATATGGAGGAAATGATGTTCACAGATTTTTCGTTAATTTCTATATTTGTCTGTATGACAACTTTCACGATAAACAAATACCTATTCACGTTTTCCAAAACATTCCAAAACGTAAAAGCAAGCAGAGTCAAAATTGCAAGCCGAAACAGAATGAGATAAGATACATTCGTGTCTTCAAATCTTGCATTGATCCTGGCGATCATTTCCAATTGACGATCGAATGATATTTGTTGACATTTACGCAACAACTAGGTTTGCAACAAATTAAAGACCAAATGAAATTCATTGAATTTGTGTTGGTTGCCATGAATACTTTGATGATCAAGTGCTTTTTTTAAATGTTTCCATTTACGTTTGATTTTATTTTGGTTTTCCAATATTTCTAAATACTTACAGAGTTGGTTTTGTAGATAGATCTCTTTTTGGCTTTTGTAATTTCACTAGAGATTGCGAAGTGAAGGGGGCAAATGGCGAGTTTCCTGCGCCATAAATCAAGATTGGGGTCGGAAAAACAAAACAAGACCTTATCCGGGCTACTCCGACAATTTGGAGCTCAGGTCGGTAAGAATTTTTAGGACTTAGTCAGGGTCTTGGAAGAGATGGTGGCGGACGAGTCCTATATGGGCCAACGGCAGCGCTCACATCCCGGAACGGGTTTATGGCTTCGGTATAACCGACCCCCGTTTTCCTAGGGGCATTAAAAATGGAACTGGTCCTCCAGGTTGGGGGTTGTGCCACCGGGGTAACTGCCCGACCATTTAAAAAAGAAAGTTACGAAGCATCAAAAAGCCTCGGGTATGGACGGATCTACTGTTGACAACCCACGCAAACGATTTAAGGACAATGAGCTTCGGATATGGACGTGGAATGTTAGATTCCTTAATAGACCACGTGCAGCCGAGCAACCAACGGAGGCCTTAGACTGCGGCAAAACAGACATAACCGCCATTCAAGAAATGCGATGGGATGGGTCGGACAAAAAGATGATGAAAAACTGCAATATCTACTACGGCAATTGCTATCGACGGCAAAAGCAGCGCTTATTTGGAAGCGGATTTGTTGTCGGAGGCAGACTAAGACAAGAAGTCCTCAGCTTTCGGCATGTAAGCGAGCGCCTCGTAGCAATCCGCATCAAAGCTAAATTCGCCAACATTAGTCTTATATGCGCGCATGCCCCCACAGAGGAGAAATATGACGACACCAAGGATGGCTTCTATGAGCTCCTTAACAAGACCTACGAGCAATAACCTAGCTATGACATTAAAATTGTCCTCGGTGGGTACGGTCGGCAAGCACATGCACTAAGCAAAAAGCACGCAATGCGGCACTGCAATAAAAGACCAGAGCTGCTCATGAGCTCTATGAGCGGAAGAGGAGAGACGAACACCGGCTTCTCAGGAGGAAGAAGAAAGAGCATGAGAAGCGCGCGATCGAGGAAATTGAGAGATGCTACTCCTGGAATGAGGTTCGGAAGTTTTACCAAAAGGTAAAAATAACATGCCACGGAAACAAACCCCGAACCGAAGCCTGTAGAGATGAACAAGGGAACATCGTAGTAGAATCGCAGTCGATGCTGAGGATTTGGAAAGACCATTTCTGCAGACTGTATAGCGGCGATGACGGACCAAATACCGCTGTCAGGCAGAATCAACCTTTCAACTTGGACGATGATGACCAACAATTCCGTCCACCCGACCTGGATGAAGTGAAGATAGCTATATCGAAGATTAGTTCCAACAAAGCTGCTGGAGCAGATGGCCTGACTGCCGAGTTATTCAAAGCGGCAGGCGATGACTTGGTAAGGAGCATACACCAACTCATCGGACGAAAGTATGCCCGATGAATGGAACCTCAGCATTGTTTGTCCGATTCTCAAGAAAGGAGACCCTCTGAACTGCGCCAACTACAGAGGCATAAGTCTCCTTAACATCGCATATAAGATCTTATCCGCCGTATTGTGTGAACGCCTGAAGCTGTTCGTCAACAACCTGATAGGTCCATATCAGTGTGGCTTCAGGCCAGGAAAGTCCACCATCGACCAGATATTCACACTACGGCAGATCTTGGAGAAGACCCATGAGCTTCAGATCGATACACACCACCTATTCATCGATTTTAAGGCCGCGTATGACAGCATCTATAGAGACGAGCTATACAGAGCAATGTCTAGTTTTGGCATCCCTGCCAAACTCCTCCGTCTGTGCAGGATGACGATGGAGAATGCACGCTGCTCCACCAAGGTCGGTAAAGACCTCACCAAGACCTTTGATGTCCAGAAAGGATTTAGACAAGGCGATGCGCTGTCATGCGATTTTTTCAACATCGTACTTGAAAGAATAGTGCAAAACTCACGAGCAAACACAAGAGGCACTATCTTCCGTCCGTCCAACTACTCGCATACGCCGACGATATTGACATAATCGGGAGAAAGCAGCGTGATGTCAGTGGTGCTTTCGCGAGTATTGAGACGGAAGCGGCGAAAATGGGTTTATAGGTCAATAAGGGCAAGACCAAGTATATGCTGTCAAGCAAAAAGGACAACCAACACCGACGTCTCGGGCAGAACGTCACCCTCGACAGATATAACTTTACGGTAGTTAAGGACTTTGTCTACCTAGGCTCTGCTACAAATACAGACAACGACACCAGCGCTGAGATCAGGCGAAGAATAACTCTTGCCAACCGCTGTTTCTTTGGGTTAAGAAGGCAATTGAGTAGGAAAGCCCTCTTTCGGACAACAAAAGTCACCCTTTATAAGACCTTAATAATCCCGGTCCTGCTCTATGGCGCAGAGGCATGGACATTATCAGAAATGGATGAGGGTGTTCTTGGTTGCTTCGAGAGAAAAATCCTTCGGGCGATCTTCGGTCCCGTCTGCATTGAGAGTAGGTGGAGGAGGAGATACAATGACGAACTGTATGGACTGTACAGCGACATGGACCTAGCCAGAAGAGTGAAGATCCAAAGACTGAGATGGCTGAGTCATGTAGAGCGCATGAACACCAATGATCCAGTCCGAAAAGTCTTCGTATCCGCTCCCGAGGGACAGCGCAGTAGAGGAAGGCCAAGAATCAGATGGCGCACGCAAGTGGAAGAGGACCTCAGCAAACTTAGCGTGCGAAACTGGAGGCAGCCAGCCAAGGATTGAGCTGGCTGGAGAAGCTTGTTGACTGAGGCCCAGGTCCACCCCGGACTACGCCACCTAAAGTAAGTAAGTAAGTTATTAGATTAGATTAGGCTATATACCCAATGGATGGTTTGGGGGTAAAAACTATATTTTCTTCCAGTGAGGTACTCAAAAAGACAGCTTATCTACTGCACGTAAACGTAGATCTAAAAGCGATGATCTTACAATGAGTCATCACCGGGATAGATATTAAAAACTTCGCTTCAAATACATACGTAAACCAGCTCTTCGCCACAAGAAGATTCTCAATAACCTATGACTTTTTGATGTAAGAACTTTAAATTACTAGGTTAAGACGAAGGCAACCTTGTAAGCTGGAAACCGATTTCGAAAACAAACCAATTGATATCTAGACTAGATGCAGTATTAAGTTGTATTCCTGATCAATAACGTCCTGAGACACACTTATTGATTATTATTGGAATCTTTTAGGAAACACGGTTATCAGAACGTTGCTGAAAACTAACGGTAGGTATTTCTTTAAAATTTTTGACAGTGAGATTTTTTAAAAAGGAAAAAAAAAAACAAACATACAAAACATTGGAAATATTTACCTGTACTAGAGGTGCAATAATTTCGATGGTACGGCGTACTATGAATTGGTGCTCCGCTCAATAAATTGTGCAACAATGGCCGATGTTGCGCTGCTGTCGCTGTCTGTTGTTGCAGTGCCGATGGGCCATTATGTTGCGTCGTTTGTGTTTGATGCTGTTGCTGTTGTTGCTGCTGTTGTTGTTGCTGTTGCTGCTGGTGCTGTGGTGATAAGGCAGTGTTATGTTCCGATTTAATATGCAAAGCTGCCGCCGCCGCAGCGGCTGCTGCTGCTGCTGCCGCTACAGCTGATAGCGAGGACTGATGCTGTGACTGAACCTGTTGTTGTTGTTGTTGCTGTTGTTGTTGTTGTAAATGATGGTGTGATGTGGGTGGTGGACTTGGCGATTGTTTTATAATTGGAATTTCGGTATCTACTGAAACGAAAGTCCAAACAAAAATAAAAAAATAAATTAATATGATCAGAATAGAAATGTTTTTGATGCCCTAAAGGCTGGCTTAACGAATACATAGTTTTGAACAAACCCCCCAAAAAAAAAAAAATAGCACACGATCAGTAAATAAATACAAAAAACTCATTGCACAACAAAATGTCGGTTTTAAATGCGTACACCACCTTACTCATGAACTGTAGGCAGAGATAGGTAAAGATCTGTGTCTGCTTCAAAAAAAGGTGTGCAAAATTACCGTGGCATACAACTATTATTAACTTTGTGCGATGGCGATGGTGATGTAGATGGCGAAATACTATGCGCAAGCAAAACCAAGCCAAAGCCTTAAAAATTGTACTTTCAAATGGTCGACCGACATTCTCCAGATTTGCTGTAAGGAATGTTACCGCATTGAGTGCACATGACAACCGGCTAGGCTCAGTCACTCAAGCCAGTCAGCCTAGTCAACTAGTGATCCCAGTCAGTTCCCAGTACCCAATACCCAATACAAGTATCAGCAGGCAGCTAAAGTGCGTACGACTTACGCAACATTTTTATGCTGTGTGTTGTATTGAAAAAAAAGAAGTCAAATGTGTGTCTACGAATACAAGTATTTCATGGATTTCGATTTTTTTTACTCTTTCTTAATTCCTAAAGAATTAAGGTACCCAGTTTAAAGTTGCAATTTTACTTCCAGCCACGCCACTTATAATTGCCACCCCTTATTTAAGTTAACAGAAAAGAAAAATGAAAAAAACCATACGAGTAATACAAAAGAAAAGAAATTAAGAAAAATAACTTTGAAAACCTATTCCTTGTTCCCGCAGATGCATCCACTTTAATTAGCATAACTGTCGCAGGGAGCATTCGGAATACAATATTTGTCGCAATAGTGGCACCTGGAAAGAAAGCAGCAACGGCAGCAGTGGCAGATCGATACGGCTAGACAAGGTATTATACGATACTATACCGTTGCTGTTGCTATTGCTGCATGCATACGAGTGTATTATATGGTATCGCTCACGGTAGGGGTGCGAACAATTGTGGTGTGAAATGATTGCCTTCTGTTTTAGCTACACCACACCCTCAGAATAGGTACAAACCTACGATTTACAAATACTTACCCATACTTAACTCGTAGATGGTCTATTTACAATCTATGTGAACAGTGATGGGCAACCATAATGTTCGTATTAATCAAAAGGCGCCCTACTATCGCGAGGAGACTGGGTTATGACTTTATAAATGTCAATGGATAATGGCACTCCTCCTACTACAGTTTTATTTTCGCTTTTGTTTTTTTAACAACAATTTCCATACTTTTGGAGTGGTGGAAAAATCGTCACATGATTGTGGAAAGGGTTCATTGTTAAGGCACTAGCAACCTGTCATGTGTAATACATGGAAACTGTCACGTAAGGATTGACAGCTTCAATCTGATTCAAAAAATTCATGACAATATGTTTGTCAACAATTTGCTGTAATTTGTCGTAGGTGTAAGGTATTGCCTTAAGGGTTTTAAATTTTTCTGTTTTTATGAGAGTCAGACTAGTGTTTGTTAAGAAGCTAAACAAATATCAGTCTACTTTAGGGAATGGTACTCAATTTTAGTTTATTTTAGTGATATCTGTTAGGTACAGTTGCCTTTATACCGTAAAAAAATGCTTTTTCAGTAATTAATTTGCTCTATTGAATTCACTGACCAAATCGCAATTCGTTCAAACTTAAGATTTTCTATAGTATTTTGATCCTTGTTTGGAATGTATGCGATTCAGTTAATTCTTTTTCTCGAATCGGAAATTCGTTGTTTCCGTTTGTAAATTGTTCTGTTCGTATACCACAATTATAAGGAGCAACACCTAAAATTATTACTTCGTTTGTTTAGGCTTCAATTTGCAATTCTTGTGATGTTTGCAGCGCATTAAAGCTATTCTGTCTACACTACAAGCATTCTCATTTGAGCCAATTTCAATATATTTTATCTACAAAAAGCTAACCTTCCTAGTTGATCTTTTAACAATCTTTGCAGGAGAGCAATTTAATGTTGCATTGTCCTGTAATCACTTAATCTCTTATAGATTGATTACATCTGCCCTTTTCCTTCCAATTAGAAAATTGTGCTTTGAAAGTGCCTGATCTTATTAAGAATCTTAAGAAGTATTCTTTCCTACTTTCAGATTATCGAATGACTTTATTCTTTTCCTCAAATCTCTACCTGGTACTTTTGGAATTGCTTGATCATATAATTACAAATTCTTTTTCTTCGTAATTGCTACTTAATTCAAAAATAATTGGCAAGACTTAACCTTTCTATGTTATTCGATTGGCCCCCCGAGTGGGAATTTTTTATATTGATCCTTGAACCAAATCAGGAGTGGAAAAATTGTTAGGAGTGATCCTCCATCGAATTAACGCTTTCGCAAGTGTAGTCGATGGCGTTTAAATTAGGATGTTACTGTAAGATTGTAATATAAATATTTATACATATGTATATGCTCATTTAAAACAAACTAACAAAAATCGGTATTAATAAGGAATATCGTTCAGAAGTAAAACATACATGTGCGACCAAAAATAAATTACGTACTTGTGTCTGTTTTCCAACTGTCAAAATGACATTCAGTCACGATACAAAAATTAATGAGGGTATGCACCTTCAGCATTTTGATTTCTGTCAAAATGACGTTTAGTCACGACATTGAATAAAAAATGAAAACGAAACAATCACTGGCTTGCAGAATCGATTACATCTGTCAAAAAACGTAGGTCTCCATTAGTTGGCGCGAATTCAAAACTTACAGCTTTAGACTAGATCAAGGATATTGTTCGAAATTCAAATTGTCACGTAAACGATCATGGATATGTTACGTTTATCCTCCTCTTACTAATTCCGTTAAAATTTTGGTAAATACTTTCAACCATTTTTTTTTTTTTTTTTTTTTTGGAAGACAAAACTATTTATTATTTATTCATTTGTCGTCAAAATCTCGAAGGAGATTGCAAGGTTTAAAAAAATAAATAAACACTTCTCAAGGTTTTACATTCACGACTAAATGAATGAATTTAAAAAAAAAACAGAAACAAATAACAAAAAAGTGAGTAGGCGTTGGCTCGTAGACATCTTTATTATTTACAGATTTTTAACTTAATTTTTTAGTCACAAATTTTAAGGTAAATAGGCCAAGTCAAGTGGATAAAAATGATTTTGCACTTGCTCACCTTATCATTGAGCACAAGCAAGCAATATCCACTCTCATTACACTGGTAAGACCCGGTCTAGCAGCAAATTGAGCTTATAAACATTGTATCTCAACTCAATTGTTGCGAGAGAACATTAATATGAGTTTTGGTATGCGAACGTATTGAAATATGTTTTGTGATTTTATTTTGTTTTTGCAAATCACCACCCCACAGAGGAAACCTTACGAGTGCGCACATTGCATTCTTTCAATTAAAAATACAAATAAATTCTATCCGCTGTATCTATATGGCCATAGAGGCATACCCACACACATACTCAGATGTAGCATATTGCACAAAAGTACAACATTGCACTCAATGAAAGTCATTCCTCTCTTTTTGAGGTGTGTACACTCTACATAGGTATATAATGACATCGCACACCACAAAACGAACGGAAGTGAAAGTGAAAATTCGCGAAAAACGAGGTAAACTCTGGGAAAGCCAACAAAATATGAAAAAAAAATTCATAAGCTCCATAAACTAGGCGCTTCATTTAAATAAGACGGCCGGCGTCCTCTTTTTGCCTCCGGCCTAATTCTAATGGTGAGCTGAATTGGATGGCAGGGCTTTAATAAAAACAAACTCACCGACAAGACTTGTACGGGTACTAACGCTAGTGTTAACACTGTTGCTGCCATTAGGTGCACCACTTTCGCCAACACCCTGTACCAGTTTCAGCATGGATTGATTGCGAAATGCATATAAGCACAGATAGACATATTTATGAATAGTCGTTTCAACGAGTAGTAGCAACTTAAAGATGTAGATACACGGCCATTCAATTTGATTTGTATTTCCGCCAGTTGGAGTCGCTGGATTTCTCAGCTAACCAGCTACCAACTACTAGGCAACAGATACAACAAATATTAGATACTCAAGACTCTACCTACTGACATTTTAGCCGATTGAGGGAAAATCTCTATCTTCTTATGTCCATCGTCCGCGTCATATCGTGGCCTATCGTGTGGTGCGTTTGTGTATTAGTCGGAAGATGCATTGGGTATACGAGCACATCTCAGCTAATCCTCATCTCTCGACGAAAGCTATATTTGCAATGGATGCACTCAACCATATGCAACTGGCATCTCATGGATGTCGTGCTTGTACATTCTACATTCAAGTGACGACACGACTGCAACGAGTACGACTACGTCTATGACTACTACGACGACGACGACGACGTCGACGACACAACTTCCACAACGACGACGATACATTAAGCCTTGACCTGATTTCTCTTTCTGTCTCTTTCGTTCGTGAAGTGCATTCGAGCGTGTTCAACTGCAATTTAATAAGCTTATGGCATGGCACACTATTCGTATCTACTATGCGGCATAGAGCGGTGGGCTGTAGGCTCCAACACTTGTACCCGCTTGCTTCTATCTCATCACCTGCATCTCTTTCTTCCTCTCTTCTTCCTGTTGACTCTTTCTCTAGCCTCTTGACTGCGGATGTGCAACAAATAGATACATCTAATAGTTTTTTTCTCTGCTTTTTTTGTAATTTTAGAATTTGCGGTTTTTTACCCGCTAATATAATTCGCAGATTTATTTCCATCTTCTTTTGCAGGGATGGCATATACACAGGGACGTTATTCGACTACAACTTTTACTTTTCACCGCCCATCCACAGGAACAGTAGGTACTTCACAAATTGCATTTCAGATAATATCTGTTTCTGTACACTTTTTAATTTTTGCGTGCAAAATTGACCCTGACTTAAAAACAAATTTAAAAAAAAAAAATTCAAGAAAAATTTTGCAAAAATAAAAATCTATAAAAAATGGACGAAAAAAATCGTGCACAGAAATTTAAAAAGCCGAATATTCGTCTGAAGGTATGAGTGTTGAAAATCACAGTCAAGTCAGCTAGTTAGCCATCAGCTATCAGCCATATTTACTACCGCATTACCGAAAATTTCGTGAAATGCCTGTGTAATGGATTAAAGTATCTGATGGGTTGATTTCGGTTTTTTTTTATTTCATTTGCTTGAAATTTTTATATAAAAATTGTTTTTGTTTTTGTTGCTGTTATTTTTATCTGTAGCGAGACGTTGAATTGTATGTATGATATGTTTGATGGTATCGTACTGATGTATTGTATAGTATGTAGTAGGTATGTTGTGTGTTGAATCACGATTTGAGTGATGTGAACGACGCGATGTGAACCTGCCTTCCGACGAATATAAATGCAAAAAACCTAGACCTAGTTTCCGTTTTTGCATTGTTGTTTATCGCGCCGCGCTTCTCATTTTTAATCGGGCGCTATAGTGGTTGGACCAGAGAGTGGGGCGTTTGTTGTTGTCATTATTATTATTATTATTATTTTTTTTTTTTTTACTTTTTCAATCTCTTTCTCGAATAAGAGCGGTGCAATGTAAAGGGGTTGTGTAATGTAATAAAATGATAATGTATCGCTTTGGTGTCAGGAGTTGTCAGTAGAGTCGATTATAACCTCGGTGGGGTGTTAAAAAAAAAAAGAAAGAAAGAGTAGTTGTGGCCGCAGGCTAGGACTTCCATTAGAACATAAGTGGGGTCCCAAAATCGATGTACCTACATTCGATTTTTTGGCGCACAACATTTTGATGGAGGGTATGACAAATAAAATGGCGAATTGCTGATTGTTATTGTTCGATAATTGGGAAAAGGTCAATTCGATTGACTAAAGTAATAAGTAACAGCAGTGGATTGTTTTTGTTTTTATTGTTTTTCTGTGGTGATGGCCACGAGGAAGGCAATTTACTGGTAGATATGCAGTTCAGTGTTATCAATTCTTTTTTCTTTGTTGGAAAAACATTGCATTTCCTTATGACAGGCATTAAATGTTATAATCTATAATGAAATGTGTGGCATTGCTGTGAGCGCCTGTGTGTATGATCTAGAATTTTCTTATTCAATTGCTTGAAATGATTTAAATAAATGCATTTTCTAATACAGGTATTGATCCTTAAGATACTGATAGTTGACTATAGAGTGTAGATTTTCTTAATGATACATCGAATATGTGTCAAAATGGATTTAGTTAGATTTGATTTGGAATTATAGATCAATGAGTTCTGAGTTTTTTGAATTGATTCCTAGAAGAAGCACAAGTTAATTGGCAAACACTTATTTCATTTGCCTAGTCATTTAAATTTAAACCTAGATAAAATTAGCCACTATGATAGGTTTCTAGATGTTTCCTTTAAAAAGTTTTCACATTAAGACATTATTATAACTAGGGTTTAACTTGATTCCTTAATGTATAATACATAGGAATCTGTTGAGCTGTTGGTTTCTGAAGCTAATTTTAATTAATTTAATTAGCACAGCCAAGAATTAATCAAATATATCGCTTTCCTTTAGAATATCGTTTTGAGAATCTTGCTATAGATCTTGAACATAAGACGATCACAGTAAGAATACTTTAAACAAATAAAATACAATATCATTTCTCAACATCACTTTCGCATCATGATTTACGTAGAGGATTGCTGTCACAAATAAATAGAAATGATGGAATACGATCATATGAAAATTGAAGAGGAGACTGAAATCGGACTTAAATTCAAGGGATGCGGTCGACAAATTCCAGAACCTTTCATTTGCTGTCGAGCGGAGGGATATACACACAAAAATATCAAATATAATTCGGAGATTTCACTTAACTTTAACTTTACGTTTACTCCAAAAAGAATTAAAATAAGGGGTCCAACCTTGAACGGCAAAACTTCAGCTATAAACTTTCATGCTCAAAAGCATTTTTATTCGACTATCTCTATATCGCAGTTAAAATTGGAATTTTATTTACCTAACAAATTAATTATTAAAGCTTGGCAACTCTCGCCACGTAACATTTATTCTATTATTTATTCCCCTTCTGTTTTGAGTCAGTGAAAATTTTTAAAACATGACGCATCGCGCATCGATTGACAGTTGAGTACTCTGAGCTGCATTCAGCATCAGCATCCGTTATTGTTAGCGCACACCTAACTCTAACCATTCGATACAACTCTACTGTACACCACACTATTCCTACTCCGATTGCGCTGATGATTTCACTTCTCTCATCCGTTCGCTTTTCGTTCATTCATTCACTTTTCCTTGTCAGATTGGAAAATCAACGAGGCAAGAGCCAGCAAATTGCAAAAAAAAAAAAAATTCAAAACAAATTAAGCGAAAATCACTGTGCAAAAATGCAAAGAAAATTAAAATCGCTTTTCTTGGCCAACTGAATGAAACTTAACATCGTATGCTATTGCGATGCCGGATGGCAAATGCTGCGCTGAACACTATCCATCAGGTATTGGATACTTTGCAACAACGGTATTGGTATACGAGCGCAAGCACAAATGCTTATAAATAAGTGAAAATTTAGGTTAGCAAAGGAAACGAGAGGAAAAGCAAAAGTGAAAAGAAAAAAAAAACGAAATGACGTGCAATTTTCTTTTCCATCTTCGAGAGGAAAGCGCCAAGTTGGTTTTCGTTTTCTTGTTTTTTTTTTTTTCTACTATCGATTTTACTTGATGGATTTAAGATGAATGTGGGAGTCATGAAAATAACAAAACAAAGAGATAAAGAAAAAAAAGTTACGCGTTCTTTGCTACCTCTAAACGCTTATCACCTCATACGTTGAACGCTAATTCTTGCGCACTCAACGCGCGACGTGCTTCGAATTAATTAACCCGGATGAAGTTAAAGAATATGACGGGAGCGAGAGCGACACGAGAAGAAGGTACTCACAGGGATCAGCTAAGCTAAGCGCCTTAGCATTGCTACACTATACTATAGTACACAATATGCTCCTGGTGTATTTCTGAATAAAATTACTTTTAATTCAATAAAAGGGAACCCAATAACATACGTACATATGTACGCGCTCGTTATATGTATAAAAAAACAAAATCTCTAAGGAGCTGAACATGAACAATGGACAGCGGACATTTATATTCATCAACAAGAAGGAAAAAGGTGCTAACACAAGAATGTAGACTGAACCATCACACAACAATCAGCAGGTATGTATCCGCATGACAACTCATCTTCCGGATAGACATCTTGATATCCGCTTTGAATGTGGTCTTTTTTCAATTAAAATTCACATAGTGTTCTTTCGAATGAAAGGGTAATTGAACGCGTCCAAAATGTCCTTTTTTGTTCCTATTTTCCATTGAAAAAGGATAAAGTCACTTGAGTTTGTCTATAAAGTCAACATCCGGTCGGTAGCAATGTATAAGTAGCAACGTATCATCTAAACTGAAAAGTATTTTTGGCAAACTTATTACAGTATAGGAAAGCCGTCATTGGGGTAGGTACATACTCGTACACCGTACACACATTCATTGTGAGTTTAGGTATTAATTTCGGAGACAGGTGGGCACCTGATTTGATGTTGAACCAATGCCAATCGAATGAATTGTTTTGCAATAACACTGTTTGCTTTTATTCTAAAGCAACGTTGAAAATGAGAAGACAAAGGAATTTTGACAGATTTTGTGACATTTCAAAGAAGAATTTGTGTAGGTATGTCACTGAATTGTTTAATTGAACAAATAACGTTAGGAGGATCCTTAACGCTATTTGACACCGCTGACATTTAAGTGACATTGTCAAAAAATCATAGATGTAAATAAAGACAAGATAATGAATGACATGCACTTTCTGAAATTTAAACGTCATTCTATTTTAACATTTGAAACATCCTGGTTGTCAATTGAGAGACTCACTACGAATTTCCAATTTACATTCCGTGTTTGTTATCAATATGCAAAACGAAACATGGTTCGATTGGCACTTAACAGGGTGAGGCTCTAGTGTAAGAGGGCTCGATAATATGTCATTTGAAGAAGCAATACGAAAAAATTATTATATGTGAGAAGTAAGATTATAATTTCACCAATTCTACAATAGTTTGTGGTCGAAACTGTCAGGTTGGTTTTTTTTTGTACAGAAATGTTGGATCGTAGAGCGACTTGCTATACTTATAGATTGAGTGCTACGAATTTGAAAGTCGCAACACCATATCTCAGTTCGACGACGACTACTGCCCAAAAAAAAAATGAAATTAGAGAAAAAGCTGGGCAAAGTCTGCAACTTAAATGAATCTCCAAAAAATTATCATTGGTTTAGTGAAGGTCAATTCTGTGTACATGTATGACTTTTTGGAACATATCACCATCTAAAAATTATAAAATTTTCTCAAAACAATCGATGTGGTCTGATTGTTTTCTGAAAGCCACATTATAGTCTCTGTTTCGTTCAAATTTTGACGACCAGCCCCGTCAAAGAATTGGGTTATGGTCCCCTTTAACAAACACATGAAAGATCAACTTGTCCATTATCATTACCTCTGTTTATAATTCCAGTCTACTTAATCATCATTCAAAACAAAAATTATGAGTGTCCATGTAAAGGAACTTTTGATAAACCGTAAAAAAAAAACCCTTATCCAATCACGACTACGGAACTGAGTTTATTTTTGGACAACAACCTTGAAATGCCAATCAGTACAAAAATAAAACTTCTGACACAGATTCCAGAGGACAACAGAGAAGACTCTGACAAGTTTATAATAAATATAAAAACAAGACAACAACAACAGAAGTAAAAAACAAATGCCACGTTACATCACTTAAAGGTCATTTCCTTCACCGTGCTACAATACATTATACCTTCTGCCATTCCAATGATCTTTTTCTGTGCTCTCTTTCGCCGTCTTGACGACTCGATTTCCATTGAAATTCGTTGCAAGGTCGCTAAGCTATAACAGTTATTCTTGTAATATAAGCTGTCAATTACACCATCATTTTGACAGATAGGTGTGATTTATTCGATTCAGTTTAAGGAGTAAACTGTTTTTTTATTTAAATTACATACTTCCTAGTATTTTACCTTTCCAACATCATAAACCGTTCCTACCCATATGATCCCAGTGGCAATTGGTTTAGTTTAATTTCGTTTTGTTTTGTTTTTTGTTTTAAATATTTTGAGTAGGTCATGTTACAAACGTCAGTGTCAGACTAAAGAACCTACATACGCAGCAAAAATAGCAACACAACATTGAAAAATGGTCAAGAGTAAACAAAACAAACTACAAAATAATAATAAAAAAAAAAAAAAAACAATAAACCACCACAAGACAACAAAACAAAATTTCCCAAAGGTCATTCTAGTGATGATATCGTAATACCAAAACGTGCTCTGGCAGAAGGCAAAACTGACATTAATTTGATTTCTACGAAACTAAAGTTTTTTGAAAATTTCTAGTGTTGCCATTTTTATTTTTTATTTTTATTGTTGGCCTTTCTTTTGATTCAAGTTTGTTGTTTTTGTAGACAGAGTGCGTTTACGCAACTCTTCAAATTCGAATAAGAAAAAAAAAGAAAATATCAAAAATACGAAACCAAAATCAAAAACAAAGTAGCGGAAGATGTTTTAAAACTCTCCACTTTGGCTCTTATGTCATAATCTCTCACTGACAGCTACAAAAAAAAGTTTTATTTTTTATTTGTTGAACAACAATAGGGTAGACATAGAGTGTGCTGTACGAGTAGTGAGTGTTTCCCCATTTTAGTAGGTCAGCGTATTAATTTTTCTCTTTTTTATTTGTAAATTTTTTAGCATGACGTTGTTCCCTCTGTATGGAAGTGAATGAATATTTGTCACATTACACGCAATACATAAGAAATGTTAGACAGTTGAAAATGAAAGGAAATAAATACAAACGATTTGTTGGCTGTAGCTGCATAAATTTGTGCACACAAGTTAAATGTGATTTATAAAATATTGGTAGTGCCACAACCATCACCACCAATACCATACCAGATGGTTGGCCTGTGTCGAGAAAGAGGAAGCCGCTTCGGGCTCAAATCATTTATTATTATTTTTTGGAATTAAATTATGCCGTGGGGTTATGAAATCATTGCTGATCTGACACACGAAAGCAACAAACTGCGCTATTATGAGTGAACACCAGTTAGAGCGCGCGTTTGCAACATTCTCCTAAACGAATGTTGGTTGAGGTAGTAGGGTTTATGGTGAATTTTTGTGTAACGCCATAGTAAATTATAAACATTTAACATCATCATCATCAAATGCAACAAAAAAGACGAGTTCATGGTCTCGCTAGCAGTTTGGGACGTTGACATCATTTGAATATTTAGTTGCAATGTTGAATATTTTTTTCTGTTACGAGCATGTCGATTGGAGTGAACGGAGCTGGTTGGTGGGGCAACATCATATGTTGCAACATTATTGTTATTTTTGTTTCATATTGCTTTCTTCAAAATTCGCATAGAAATGGGTGAATGATGAGTTGGCATTGAACGGGCTATTGTTTCCTCATATGAGCTTTATTAAATCGAAACACTGTGTTAATTTATTTATTTCTTGAATGCTGAGAGCTGTTTATGCCATAGCCACTACGAAAACGTTGCGTTGCAGAACATTTTATAAATTTTTCCCTAGAAAATGTTTCAAAAAAATTTTGACAAATTTTTATATTATTAGTAAGTAGGTATGTGAGCGTAATAATTCGATGGTTATAACAACTCGGAGACGAGTACAGCGAGGGATTACTATGTAGAATAAACTATAAGAAGCAATAATCTTCTGCCTTTGAAATGTTAGATACTATTCACAATATGATCAAATACATATCCACCATTGTCATGCTTTTTATTTTCAATTCAGCTCTATCCGTCATGTTTGCTGACTTAAAATTTGGTACCGTTTTTTTAAAAAATCGGTTTCGGTTTGACAGTTATTGACACAAACAGATTGTCATCTTTTCTTTGAGCTGAACTGAGCTAGGATCCGTGTTAACAACCGTGGTGACATGACTTCCGCAACTTCTAGATAGAATAAAGTTAATGTTGATAATACATGTACTATAAAATATCCACTTAAGTGACATGGCTTAAGGTGAAATATGTTGAAAATTATATATGAATTGGCGACCAACGTAAAACCAAAGAGCCCACAGAGGTTTCCTAAAATGTTTAATCTTTTCAGCTCAATTTCATAAAATTGTGTTGATCGAAAAATTGGTCACCAACCAGCATTAAATATCAAAATTGTCATTTTGTATATAATATGTAGAACATTAACGACAGTCTAAAATTTGACAAATACATATGCTTATTTAAGTCGATAAACACTGATTAAATATTTTGACACATTTTGACGGATTAGATACTGCCAACAATTAATTTTTGTTGTTGTTATATATACGATTAGGTGCCTTAAATATGGTGCTGAATAGCTGAATCCAACACAATGAATTACTTTAGAATGAGAATAATTGTTCGCTCCAAATAGCATTTGATATACAGACATATGTACCGGCGCACGTATGTACACATGTGTTACGACCTTCAGACCGCTCTTTTAACAGCATTGTGCAATGCCTTCTTTACAACACATTACAAGTATCATTATATCAATGGAATAGATAGGTACTCGAGTTTAGTACTTACTAACCGACTCTGCTCAATAACTAATTTTCATCCTTATCGTTTTTCTACACCGGCAAACATAACACTGCACTCCCCCCAACCTTCCCCGCATTTATTTAATAATAATCGTAAGTGTTACTATCACTTCTACTTAGCCGTAAACAGGAAAAGAGAGTGAGATAAATTCTAATTACAAACTTAAAATAATCTACAAGATAAATGACCATGCACAACTGAATGTATGTATGTAAGTACAACAATTAAACAATTATTAACCATGACCTACCTAAACGACTTTAAGTTGAATTTCGAGTTCGAAACTTCGAAATTTATTTTATTATTATTGTCAGTTGTCAATTAGCAATGTCATTTGCATTTCCTCCTGTCAAAAAATGCATCTGACACATGACATAGGTGTATTATATATACGTCGTGTGTTCTCCCCTCACAAAAAACAACAAAATAACCCTATTTTTCGATTGCACGCATACATTGTCATTTTTAAGACGCATTTTGACATTACTTACCCCCCAATTAGTGGATGTGCGCACAGTAGCCCCGCCGATAAAAAAAAAAAAAAAATAATAACATAATAATAAAAAAAGGTTTAACAACAGGAAGAGGAATTGCCGAAACAGACAGAATACAAAATTAAAAAAAGAACGATTGAAACATGACAAAAAGAACCCAAAAGTTCTTTCTTTGATTGTGTTGTTGCCTTTTTTTGGAGTATGCTCCACACTCTTCTATAGAAATTGTTGTTTCTTTTACTTTTTCTTCTTTTATTTTTTTTTCTTCTTATTTTTGGCTCGTTCTTCGTTTTGTTTTTTTTTGTTGTTGTTCAAATAATTCGTCTCAAGTTCAAGGTCTTTTGGATAACGACGAATGGACACGCATGCTATCTCATTTACACACTGGCTAAATTGATGCCGAAATTTTTGATATCGGTTTTTGTTTCCCTTTTTTTTTTCGCTGTTTTCTCCGATTTTGCTTTTTGGTCGTTGTTGTGCCTATTTTTATTGTTTTTTCGTTATTTCACGTTTCATGCTAAGTGCCGTTTGCTTTCTTTTTTGGAGTCGCGTCGCTGTCGTTGCCGTTCGGTCGTCTTCAACGATTTGACTGACGGCAATACTTCTATATGGTGATGATATGATGAAGATCGGATGCGTTGGTGTTGGCGCAAAGAGTGTGTAATAAGCACGCGTTTTTTTTTCCTACTTTCTTTGCATCTTTCGCAGATCAAAAGAGGAAAAAAATTAAAGAAAAGGAGAAGGGTATGAAAAATGAGCAAAATGTAAGTGTGGCCTTATTTAATTTTTATGTTATATTTTCGATTTTTTTTTTTACGGATTTTAGCATAATTACGCAAGTTTAAGGAAGGGATCTACTACGTGGAGTGGAGGTAATCATCGCGGATGCCCTATACGGCTGACGAATAAATTTTTGCTCATACATAAGTGTGAACAATTATGGAGAAAGGAAAAGAAGAACACGGAAGTGTAGACTGAGAAGAGATGTGTTTTTAACTGAAGATTTCGCAGCAAAAGCTGGTTCGCCTACAACAACGGTGTGTAGATTGGCGTATTGTGTGCAGGTATATGGGATCTTTCAGAACTTGCTAAATAGGAATTAACTTTGGTGGCGATTTAATTTTAATTGAAGGGGTGATTCTTAGTCACGAGGTATTTTGAACGTCGAAATTTTTCCAAGTCACCTCCAACTACAAAGGAAGAGTTTGTCGAATTGAAAAATGTAAAATAAGGTTTATTTTTGAATCAAGCTAAGGAATTTCGAAGCATGATATTGGTTATTTACTTTACTTCGACATAGATACTATAAATCATTAAGAGGTAAAGATAGAAATCCAGAGCTGTGAATGGTTTGGGTTGGAGCCATCGTGTGTTGATTTTTTACATTAATGACGTAATCTCACATCAAAACTTGATTACCAACATATTTAAGTGAGATATTAAAAACTGCCTACTCTTAATAAGAGGCATGCCTACATATAAATCTTTTATATGTTTAAAAAAAAAGACTGACTATCCTCTCCGAAAGCGCTGAATCTATAATAGATGTAGACCGAATATAGTTCTAGAAAAGAGGGCGATATTGACAATGATGACAGAAAGAATGAGTGACATACTAAATTCCTTCAAAAATTCAATTTCAAGAAAATGACTACCTCATTTGGCTAGGTGATCTTATTCCGTGATCATCACGATTCCTGATGTCAATTGCTTAAAGGATTCCAATCCATAGAAAGTGAAATTGTTGCTTGAACAAATAGCATGGTTCAGAGATGTTCCAAATAAAGTGAAAAGTATGTGCCAACCTATTGCCGAGCATCTTCTTCTCTTGGGATTCAATTGATCATAACCAATACCGACCATCTTCTTCTCTTGGGATTTAATTGATCATAACCAATATAAGTAAAGTAATGTAAACTAACATAAAATAAAAACAATATACAAAATTTGCCATATAATATTCATCATCACAACTTGGGATACTTTAAGTTTACATTAATCACCCAACTCTAGACCGATTGATTACACACTAAATCCCTTTGTGGAATGGGTTCCCCAACAAGCTCTATAGTAAATTACCAAGAACAGCAGATCATTAATAATCCTTCACAGTTTTTGATTACCCTCTGACTAGTCACCATAATAAAATAAAAACCTTCTCAATTTCTGATGTACCATTTTCCTCCTAAGCCGAGCGAATAAATAAACATCTCATTCGTCCTTGAATTCGTATGTACATAGTACGAGTATATACTCAATAGACAGGAAGTTCCTTTCTCCAAAAAAGAGATACGAAAAAAATATTCTCTAAAAATGAACAAAAAAAAAACACTTTAATATCCTTCCTATCGGAAACTTTCCAAAGCTTTCTCTTTGGCGTACATCATAAAAATTGTCTACTCACTCCCGCTCCAAACTCAAGAAGACACATAAAACCCATTCAATTCCCAAAACTCTCTTTCTATCTTCTACCCCCCCTTTAGGTACAAAAAAAAAAACATCCTTACACACCAAAACAAGTAAACAGTAAAGGAATAGAAATATAGTCGTAGGTTAAGGATGAGAAGGTGCTGTATAACTACAGTATAGGTACCTAACCGTGCCTAACATTGTTTTGTCAGCTGATGTTTGTCCTTGCTGGGTCGGCGAAAGGAGGCACTTAAACTCACACCCTCCAATTCTGGCATTTTTTGGTTTGTTTTTATTTCAGTTCAGCTTCGATTAGCTTAAGATAGAAGAAGGAACAACATCAGCAGCATGTAAAAGAACATAACTGAAGCTTACTTTGAGACACGAGAATTAACATACATATGTATGTACATACATGTAGGAATGTATCAAAAAGGCTCTACTCTCGATTTTCGTTCCTTCAGTGGTTAAGATACAGGTCTATCAGCCAAGCTTATATAATATTCCCGCTACCCAATCTACATCTACTTCAGTATTCATGAGGTGGCATGGTTTATTTCCTGAAAATTTACCAAGGTCACTCGGTTACACATACACTTAGCTTTGTGTGTCTTCTCTCTTATGGTGTGCTGCTAATGTGTTTAACTCAACTGAGGAATACCTTTTTATCCATCACCATTGAGTCCAAGAAAAAAAAAATTAACTTAAACTTTCTCTTTTCATGTTGCCGATTGCGGATGATGATGACAAATCAAATTTAAATATTGCCATCCATCATTTTCGTATAGAAAAATCGAAAAGTAATACAACAAAAAAAAAAAATCAGGCCAATTGCGAGATCCCTACAGTATAATATAAAAAGCCAAATTGTCAATCTGACATTTGACATTTGTCTGTTTGACTCTTTGACAACTCCTTCCGAACTGTCACTAATTAATTTGACATACAAATATCTAAACTGTCAAAAAATCCCAAAATCTAAAAACAACAAAAAAAAACAAAATAACCTAATGCCAATGTTACATCAATCCGCCACTAATGTTATAACAATTATTATGCAAAAAAAAAAAAAAAAAAATGGAATAATGAAATAACCTACTCTGACTGGACAGGGACTGGCTGCTGTAGACTAGCTGCGCCAAAATGAAATGAAAAGAAAGTGAAATGTGACAGCTGAGGTAACAAATAAGTTGTTTAATAGTTTTCGCGGAGATCGCTTTGGGCCAAATTCACCAAAAAAATAAAAAAAAAAGAAAGAAATGAGAAGAAAAAATTCACCATCATCGAGCCTGTCTAATGCGATTTTTTGGTATCGCTGTATTGTGGCCGTTGGCTTTGTTTATTCATGTTGCCGAATTTCAAAATTATTCAATAGTCTTGTTATTATTACCATTCTCTTTTTTTCACTAAATAGATAAAAAAAAAAAAGAAGAAATACCTAGTCAGAGGAATCGCAAGCAAAAGAAAATGAGGAAAAAAATATAATATTGAAATGAATGCGGGCTATCATAATAAACTAACGGTTTGGTGAGCTAAATTCGCTACGTTTACGTAATATAACATCCAACGACAGCTTTACAACGACAACGACAAAACTACAACGATAAACGGATCCCATTAACGCATAAATACTTCTCTAAACGTGTACCTATATGCAAGTACGTGCTTTTGGGTTACCCAAAAACAACAGCGACGACAAAAAAAAAAAACAAAATCTGAAAAAACCGAAACAAAAATTTAAGCGAAAAAAAAATCAATAAATTTGTTGAGGTGGGTTAGGAAATCATTTATACGCATACATACGCAGCAAATACTCACGCACAGCACTGAGAGGCGTATTTAAACACCGTCGTCAGTCTTTGCACATACGGCAGATATACTCGTACAAATGGGCAAGTGGAAGCACTGGTTTTTAAAGTGAATCACGGTAATTTTTTGAACATTTTAATCTAACTATTCACTGCTATTACTATTGGGATCTGTAATCATATATAACCGAAAACTTTACATCGTTTAAGTTTGTCCCGAAAAGGAATATAGTAGGATATTAAAATTGTGCGTATGTATACATATGTAAACTAACACACAGATGAGTTGACATCGGGGGTGAAAGAAATGTAACATTTTATGGTTTCGTCTATTCGCCTTTCTTCCTCCTTCTGGGTGTAGGTTTATGAATATGCGGTGTTTCCTACACATTAACTGGGTCAGTGGATAATAAACATCTCCCTAATTTTAGATATAACCTCCATTTTAGTAGGTACGTATCCCCCACTTGGGATGCGAATATACGAGTTTGTAGGTAGGTACTAATATAACGCAGATTCACTGCCTGTCAATATCCTTAAATTTTCAGGTCTCTAACAAAACTTAATGTTCATTAAGGGAGAGAGAAAATAAAAAAGAGTACACTAGTTGATGAATTTGCTTTAGCCTCAAAACTAGGGCAAGAACATTGTTTCCCCTTACACTTTGTCTTTCCTTCCGTTTCCAGTTGCCACCTTCCCTTCGATCCTTAGTCTCTGTCATTTTTTTTTCCTTTCCCTTTCTATCATGTCACCAATGTCTGTTGTTCGTATTTTATGCGGCGAAGAGATAATTAGAGCTTCATGACAGCGACTAAGCATTGACGTTTCTTAATTTTTCAAGTTCGTCTGATTGTTTATTTGGCAAGTGGCTGGTGTTAAAAGGGCCAATAAATTGTCAAACTGTCCGAAAGGGTAGATTTTTTCTGCTCTTTTTTCTAGAATACCGCGATGACAGGGGTACTTTGGAACAAAGTCTTAGGAAATCCGACGGCCAATTTGTGTTTGTCATGATTTTTTTTTTTTTTTTTTTTGAGAACAAGTCTTAGGTTGAACATCAAAAAGTGATGACACACCTACGCGGTAAGGCTTATTAGTAGAATCGAGGTTTATCTTTATTTTATTTTGTCAGTTTGAAGTGATTGTGCAATTTTTCATTGGTGTGACTACATTTATTTATTAAGGAAAAACCAAATAAAATTGAAAAAATATAAAAAATATTCAAAAATGTTTGTTTTTAAACTATCAAGACGATGGGAGAATAATTTGTTTGTCTTTTTTTCTCTCTTTGTTTTTAGGTGAATGTGAATGTAACCTTAGACGAGAGGAAGTTTTACTAAGTTTGACAGTTGGGAAGTTAGCTGTCAGTACCTTGCGTATTACTTAACAGACTGAATTTTTTTTTGGCTGTTTTAGGATCAGATGTGTCCAAATTTAGTTGGTTTTGAAGTTTGCTGGAACTGTCAGATATCTTCTATTGAGTTTTATTGGTTCGACCTTTATAAGTGATGTACGTTGTTGTATAAAGTAGAATAATTGGCTTGCAAAAGCACTATCGAAAGATGAGATGAATTGCATAAGGTATATTGTTACAAAAAAGAAAAATTGTAAAAACGCCAATATTTTTTTATTTTAAATTCTTTTCAACTTATGTATATGTTCAGTTGAAAGAATATGTGTTTGCTTATTTTAAGTTGAAATTTAAAACCTTGACTAACTACTTTCAATTTTGTGTTAAATTTTGCCCATATAGGACATCTTTTCTGTGTAGGAGTCACTTCGCCCCCTTTATGGTCAATTAGAAATGAATTTCGTCTTCAGATGCATTTCCTTATTGATGTAATTCAATTCAACTGAATTAGTATCATACAAGTAAATCTAACACAAATTGACATTCAACTACTTGAATTAAACTTTAGGGACATTTAAATGATTTCTTAGGTTTTGTCAACTTTTGCCCTCGTAGCCCAGATTTTTTTTTCTCTCAGAACCATGACGACTAATACCCTTTTGCAAAAATAAATAAAACAAAAAAAACACATCTCTCACGTCAATTAGTTGTTCATTCGCTTGTGCTTTTCCCCATTTTCTTTACAGTTTTTCCTTTCATTTATTTTTTTCTTCTTTTTATTTTCTTGTGTTTATATGAAGTGCATGTGTTTTCGTCGTCCGTTTTTTTTTCTTCTTTTTTTTTGTATGTTTTGCAGTCAATTTCATCCCTTTGGAAAATTCTCTGACCTAGTTTTTCACCCTCTCATCTGTGTGTTGGCCTAGCTACCCCGTTTCGAAGTTTGTTTTTTTTTTCGTTTTCGTTTTTTTTGCGCTCTTGGTTTTTTGGGTTGCAAATGCATGTTAGGTATTTGCCCTTCCGGTATGTTCTACATACCACAACATAAGTATCTTTATCATATCGAAATGAATGCTGATTACCCTACGAATGGTTTGTCCTTTGTGTAAAAGTCACATAGGGAAATATGTCAGTAAGAGATTGAATGACAACAAAGGGAGTAAGGGTAACCTACATAAAATTATAAGGATTAATCATGTCAACGATTTTATAATGACTTTCAATCGATCGACAGTCGATCAATCGGTTAATAGGAATTTATCGCAACGGGGTAGGTAGTAACGAGTTTGTTCATATAGTATTTATGTAGGTAAAATACATCATGGAAACTGGGTCATTTATTGTTTACATCGAAACTAGTACTCACAATATCGTTTCATAAGGCTTTTCTTGTAAGCAGCTCTTCCTTCGCCACATTTTAACTGACAATGTTCACCATCAACAGCTCCAGCACCTGAATCATCCGAATCATCTGTACCGCCAGAATATGTACGAGCTCTTCGTCGACCTAAAGCGGTGCTTAATGACAAATCCAATGGGCGATCTTCTTCATCTTCTTCTTCCTCTTCAGGATCATGTATACCAGTTGGTCTGTGGGTTTCTTTTCGATCGCAGTCATCTGAATCGTCGGTAAATGATGTATGACGACTGGAACGATAATCATTGGCACGGTGGTCATCTTCCTCATCGCCACTGGTGGTTATAACACTGCGACGTTTCTGTTGAAATTGATAATTCCCCTTGATAATCGATGCTGGTGATCGAACAGATCCAGTTGATTCCGCAGGTGATCCTGCTGCTGAAAATCGGGATTCTGGCGATGGCGATGGGGATACTGATGTTGATGTTGCTACCGTTGTTGGAGTCTTACAATGTCGCAGGTGGTTATATAGCATTACAAATTCCTGATGCCTTTGTAAAATATTCGGTTCAGAGGGACTTGCCGATCGACGTCGTTCTACAATAACTTCAGCTCGTTGATGAATTGTTGGTGTTTGAATCCGATCTTTACAGCTTGATTTATCGGTATCACCCAAAATGACATCTTCATCGTCTTCAACGGTAGGTTCGTCTTCGACAATTGTCATTGGTTGTGGTGACGAATTCGAATGTTCCGATGGTGAGGCAGAATTATTGTGGCGTTGTCGTTGAGGTGAACTCATTGGGCTCAACGATTCTGATCGTCTGTGATGATGATGACCTGCGATGATTGGCGGTGATGGTGATGGTAATGATGAGGACGTTGATGATAATGATATTGAGCCACTGCTTTTCGACAACGATGATGCAGATGATGATGAGATTGCTGTTGTTGCTGAGGCTGTCATTGTTGTTGTCACATCACCGCCTCCTCCTCCTCCGCCACCGACGCCGCCGCCACCTCCGACAAAGGTGTGCGGATTCGCGGATGTCAAATGTTGTAACATTATCATTTTGATTTTTCGGGATTTTTCTCAATGAAGTTTCTTCTTTTTGTTTTTATTTATCCAATTAATGTCTTATTGAATAAGTTGTGTTTTTTTTGTTTGTTCTTCGTTTACACTAGTAACATTTTTAAAGCGACACAATTTGTACGTTTAGTTTGACATTTGAATTTGATATTGATTATATGATTTTTTTTTAATTTTTAAATTTTCTTTGCACACACATATTTAGATATAAAATATATATAACTTTATATTTTTTTTATTATTAAATTTGTAAACGGAACCTGAGTTTTAGGTTGAATTATTTTTTATATTATGATTTTTTTTTTGCTTACATTTTCTGAGGTAATAACTTATTTAAAAAAAAAAATTTTTTGTACATTTTTCAACGGTTGGTTATTATGGAAATAAAACTTAGCATTCGTTTGGTTGTAGGTATTTTTTATTTTTGTTTTAAATTTTTTAAACGGAAGTGTCAAAATTGACTTTTTCTGTCACTTATTTATTATTGACGTTTGTCAAAAGTTTAAAAAAAAAAAAACTTAAAACAATTGTTATTAAAAATTTTAACTCGGAAGGTAATTATAATCTTCTAAACGTTCGCCGGATGTAATTCGCGTTGCTCGCACGTTTAACAGCAAATTTGAACGTCATGTATCTATCACGGTATCAGCGACACTAAAAATCGGTATCTCATGTTCAAAACTGGCTACTGTCAAAATCAAATGAACAGCAAAACAAAAAAAAAACAAAAAAAAAATCAAATTCGCTTGCGCTTTTTTTCTAACTCTCAACGAAAACGAACATCGATGATGATGACGACGACGACGACGAGGGGACACACAAAATATAACAACGACGACGACGACGACGACAATATTAAGATGGTGATGATGACGGACGGTGCGGCAAATAACAGAGCGAACGTACAAATAGCGAGTGAGCTGAACCGATGACAGACTGTAAGTATCTACAATGCAGTCCACAGCACGATGTAAGAAGAACCAGCAGAGCACTCTATCCTCTACACTCGATTGTCTAACTAGACATACACTACACCCATCGTACGTGTGTGCGATTTTTGCTGTATGTGTATAGGGGTTGAAACACGTTAATAGGCCGGCTTCTTTGTATGAATTCTAATCTCTCTTACTCTCAACTTGAATACGTTTTGTATACAAATCGTTCAATCGTTGCATGTGTTTGGTTTTTAAGTCTCATATACCCTCACCAAATGGAGAGAGAGAATTCTTTTCAACAACAAGTTGCAGTTGGTTGGTCTATAGTGGTGAGCATTTGTTATTTTCTTGGTAGTGTCATTGTGTTGGTGTGTGACTGTGATCAAAACAGCGCGTTCGAATAGGTCCGTACGCATGCATGCACATGCATTTAGGGTGTAAATTTTCACTTTCCGTTTCAATAGCGGGGTGTGGTGTGAGAGAGTGGGGAGGAAAAACACACCAATTACCGTCACCAATTACGGGAGGCGCAACATTTCATATTCCCCACACCGACAGTACCGACAGTGTTGATAGAGAGTCCAACAAATTAATCAAAAAAAAAAATAAAAGCGGCAACAAATTATATGCGCGCTCTCAGCCGAATTTAAAATGAGACGAAGAGCAACCGCAACAAAACACAACACAGATTTTCTTCTCTTTTTTGGTTGTATTCGTACAGAAGGGCGAAATCACTAAATAGGGATGGGTGGTGTGGTGGAAAAGATGGAAAAGCTCATCACTCGTGTTTTCTTATTATTATTATGTAGTTTTTTTTTTTCTTTGTAGAAAATCGCGGCGACCAGACAATCGTTTTTGTTATTTATGTTTTGAATTTGTCTCTGCTTGGGGTTAGTTTTAATTTTTTATTTATTTGTAATTCAATTTACTCCTGTTGCGTTGATAATAATTGATTAAATGTCGACTGTGGTGAATTTCTAATTCGATTCGATTTGAGGTAGAATTCATTTGCACTTTGACGTTAAGATTTGAACACTTAGTAGGTAGTAAGTTACACTTACTAGAGTTTTACTTGTTCTTTTCTTCTCATTTGTTTTCTTAGACTTTGTTTTTATTTTTGTATCTGCTTAAGATCAGAACGTCTAAACTGACAAAATCCACAAAAAATGAAAGAGAGAAAAACGAAAAAAATGAAAAACACGTCCCAATACTGGAATGCACGCGTCTTGACCCGTCCCGTACTTGAGTCGGAATGATGAAACGACAATCCGCAGAAGCTGTATAGTCACAACTCACAGTCTGTGTTGCCTCTGTTGTGATGTTTTTTTTTGTTTTTTTATTTTTATTTTATTTTTCTTCTTCTTTTCGTTTGGTGTGTGGGGTCTACTGTCTGCGTCTCCTCAAGATTTGTTGCTGTATTGTGTTATTATTGTTGTTGGTTTTGTTGGAGCTGCACCTCTGTTCGCCCCCCCCTTTTCGTTTCATTTTAATGCGAATTCTTATTTGGCTCGACGCCACAACACAATCGTAAATGCAAAACGATACTCTATACCCACAGTTCACAGCCACAAATGCAAGCTAGCAAGCAACTTAAAACGCCTTGTATACAAGTGTTGAGAGAGAAACAAAAATGCAACATTTCGTTATCGTTTACCTGTTTCTCGAATCCTATATACTTGTTAATACAATTGAGAACGAGCCAAACAAGAAGAATGGGAACAAAGTTATAGTACTTACGTATCCCTTATGTACTCCGCCCTATTTGTCGCGTTTGCTGTTTGCCGAACCCTTAAAGAGGGCTGGAAAATGACCTTCCACACCACAGTTTTCCTCTTCCTTCATTCATCTTGATGTAGGTACACAGTACAAAAAGCACATAGCACATAGCACATACAGCAGACTGCCTGGACTGGGTTGTGAGGAAGAAGGAATAACACAAAGAACAAGACGACGAAAACGAAAATGGAAAAGGAAAAGATGAAGATGAGGATGAACATGAAGCCCTCATTCCCTCCTTTTGCAAACTCTCATTTTCAATTGCTGTATGCTGTAGTTTCTTGTAAAATGTACTTTGTTTAGTTGTGTTTATTGCCAAATGTGTATATACACTTTGTGAGATAGTCACTGTGTGAGTTTTGCTTTGAAAATGCCATAAAGCAAGCGCAATACCAATCAACATTTGTGTAGATGTACGACAAAGTTTGTAGAGAGAGGTGCCTATGCCTACACTCTTTTGAGATACTTTTTTGTATAAGCAACATTCGCGGATGTTTTGTGGGCACGCAAGTAGGGCAACATTCCCATGCTTACTGATACACTACCATGCTGATGAATGGCCTCTAGATATGCCTGTTTGGCTGCTGTTGCCGCTGTTCCTGTGCCTCTGTTGCTGGTGATACTCTTGGTTGCATTAGCCAGATTGTGATCGGCTTTATGTGATTTTTTCGTTTGTTTATTTGTTTCTCAAGCCCATGTAAGCCGAAGGTAGAGTTTTGTTGTCGAAACACGGAAATATTTTGCGATCATCTAAAAGTAAAACTTCGAAGTCGCCTTTTGATTTGTTTCTTTTTGGTTTTGGTTGCTTCGATATTTGTTTGATTTTGTTTTTGAGTTAACGAGGGAAAGAGAAAACTTAGAATAGACCTCTAAGTCCGTTACATATTAATTGAATTCATAGGATGGATGGATGTCGGTATGCATCTTGCCATTCTGATTCGATTGAATGGAGCGGGTCTAAACGAGATAATTTTTGTTTTAAAAAATAAAGAGATAATAGGAATCTGAAATACATTTTCCAGATAATTGCGAGTATAATCATATAATCATATAATCAGATGTTAGTCGCTAGAAGGTACAGGATGTCGTTTGATCTGACCCAGACCATGCATTCGATAATCGTAACTTCTCTAGCTATTCAGTGCCTGCCATCGGTTGTGCTCCCCATCCGAGGAGTAGATAGAGGCCACCTAAATTAAGATCCAGAATATAAACAAAATTTCTAATCGATAAAGATGATAACTAGTTTATCTATTACGAGAATGGGTCCGATGTTTCAGATACATCGTGGTTATTATTATACGAGTATGCGCGTCTGTTATCAATTGCATGGTTTACATCTAAACAAATGCAGCTTGGACATGTAGTACCTAATGATGTCGCTGTATCATTGCTGCGATTGCTGCGAGACTATGAAGTCGACTTTGCTTAGGTTCTACAAGGATCTGATCCAGAAAAAATTTTTATCAAATTTACAAACTATGTGAATGTAACTCTGAAAATCTTTTAAGGTTTTTGTTTCTAAAACAAGGGTGAGGCATAGAAATGATAACCTATTTAGGTGTTTACTGAAAATAGCTTCATTTTTCATAGGTTTCACTTAAATTCAAACGTTCTTTGGTTTAGCTAACTACTCGTATAAATGTACATCGTACGTATGTACGAGCCTTTTTAATTCGCAATGATAAAAAAATCAATTTTCTTCTTTGGATATTTTTGCAGGGATGTAGAGCCTGTTTTATATGTATGTTGTGTACATTTTTTTCGTCAACAGAGTGAACTCACTTTTGTTCGAGGCCTAGGAAATTGAAGCAATTTTAACTGACAAAGTTTGATGGGTTTTAGTTGATTTGATTCCCATCGCCACCTCCTGGAGTATGAGTATTTGCTGGTGTCACTTTTCTACTTATTAATATTATAGTTACTCGTAAGTCAAGACGCATTTGTCCAATGGCTCACCAAAATGGAGATCTATGTCTTCTAAGACTTTGCCTTTTCCTTTAACAAGTTTAAGAATGCCTATCCTCGTTGAATAAATCGTAAGTCGAAGTATCTTCTCTGCCTTGAATCATTATTGTATTTCGAAAACGATATCGCCCATGATCGATAGGTGCTCAATCTCGTATAACTTGATTTGGGCCAGTAGCGCAACAATCAAATTCTTAGTGTAATGCTTGTCTAACCTTCATGAAACTGCATCAGTAAATCTTTACGCAAATGGCAAGTACATGTTTGACGTGTAAAAAATGTTGAGATCAAAAACATGTGGCAAGCCAACTGTTAGCCTCAGATAAAAACGGATCTAATCGTCCGCTCCGGCATACGTTTGGACTCCAGCTACCTCCGCCTCTGCACGTCGATTGTTTGGAACCTCGACAGGTTTGACTGCTATCATGCAGATATCACAATCACCAAGAAATTGCAATAGAATTAACCGAACGTAAGGAGAATTTGCTATAGTGAAATGAAACATTGTTTATTCGAATCTGTGTTTGTCATATGCGGCAGACTTGGGCAAGAAGTCTTGAACTACCAGGACGTGAGCGAGCATCTTATGAAATCACGCAGAAAGGCTAGATTCGCTTACATAACTTTGTATGCACTCATGCCCCTAATGAAGAAAAGAACGACGACACCAAAGAATATTTTGAAGCTCCTCGACAAAAGATGTTCTAATCATGACGTTAAAATCGTAAGTTATTTACAGATAAAGCCAAATATCCCGCCATCAGTCAGAATAGAAGAAGAATAGCGATATCTAAGCTTAAATCTAACAGGATATAAGTACACTTACTCATTTCTCAGATCTAGTCAGAAGAGTGTATGCCTGAAAAATTGAATCTCAGAATCGTTTGCCCGATTCACAATAAGAACACCCTTTCAAAAAATATATAACTTCTCAACACCACATTCATACACAACACCTACCATATTCGTCAACGCCCTGATTGAACCCCATCATTGAGATTTCAGACGAGGTGACGCACAGTCATGTGTCTTATTTAACATCATAATCGGCAGAATTGTGCGGAACTCAAAAGCAAACACAGGAGGCACAAACTTTCAAAAGTCGGTGCAACTTCTATCGTAAGCCTATGATGTCGACATAATTGAAAGAACGCAGCGGGCTGTTACCGTACCGGTTCGCTAGTAATGCAGTCAACAAGAAAGCACATACAATATCGAAGAAATTGGCAGGCTTTGTTTACCTTAGCTCTGCTATAAATTCTGCTTACATCTCAGGAAACGAAAAATCACCCTTGCAAAGTATTTCAAGAACTGAAATCTCTTTATCATTTGAAGCACCAAAACTTATCCGATTTGGCTCTGCAAAAGTTTGAATAAAGTCCTGAATTTTATCGAAAAATTATTATTAGCGATGGAGCTCATTTTAAGCTTAACGACTTTGTCAATAAGCAAAATATGCATTATTGGACAGCAACAAACAAGCCGGAGGTGTGATTGGACCGTAGCTCTTTCGCCAAGTCAATCGAATTCACTATCGTGTAATGCTGGAGGACTGTTTTGGGCTAGAATGGACTTAAGATCAATGATACGTGGTTCTAACAAGAAGCTGACACATACCATACAGCTGGTCAATTGATCTATTAAAGGTGAAGTTCGGCAATCATGTAATCACGACAAAAGGTCCGAACGAATAGCAACCTCGCTGATGTGATTTAATGCCGTTGGATTTCTTTGCATAGGGTTACGTTAAGTCGTTGATTTGTTGTACCAAAATGCGAAAAACGAAAGAGGAGCTCACGAAAAGTATCGAACGCCAAATTGTCAAGGTTCCAGCCGATATGTGTGGAAGAGCTGTGGAAAATTGAAAAAAATTGCTGAAACTTTAAATTTAAATCTAACATATCTACTACAAAATTGTTATGTCCTTATTGAAAAACTCGTTTTATTTCTGCGACTTTCGGTACCCTCCTTGTTGAACTTGTGTTGTAATCACAAAGTGGACAGCATTTATCTACAACCGAAGTTCTCAAACTGAACTAGATCATGGATATGAGTTTGAATAATAAAGCCACAAGACTAAAATTCTTCTCATGAATTAGTTGAACGACTTGATTTCACTTGTAGATCCTTCTTGATCCGCACCTCCATATTTTTATTTCCTAATCCAAAATTGCTTACACTACCTATTTGATTTGTTTTTCTTTGCATTACGGTCAGTTCCAGAGTTATCAGATTTTACCTAATCATTGACAAATACATGATTACAACTACAACTGGAAGAAGAAAAAACTAATACCATAAAAAAATGACGCAACATGCCTTGTGAAAGCCCTAAGAATGCAATAATTCATTCGATTGTTTTATGGCATTGGTTCTCATTTGATAAGACCAGAGTAGGTGATAAGCTTAAAAGGAAAAATTTGAGCTACATACTATGTACGTGACTACCGAATGAAACGGCGATTATTCCCTTATAAAGCTATGGTAATATACCTAATATTTTTTTGTTCCTATTAAATTTAAAAACCTGACACCCGTCTTTACTAGAACTGAATTTACGGCTCCATCAGACTTGAAATACTACCCCAATAGTAATATTTTTTTCAGAAAACGTTTCCAAGCTGAAACAAAGTTACAGCAAAAGTAGAACCAAACTAATAACTTGCATGGGTGGCACCAGAACTCGGTGTACACCAGACTTTAATATTCAAGAAACTGCCTTTATATTCTTAAATTCGCATTACAAATATACTTTTCTACTTTCTGAGTGCCAAATACTCACACTAGGGCAGATCTTGGAGAAAACCCGTGAGCTTTAGATCGATACACACCATTTATTCATCGTTTTTAAGGCCGCGTACACTGACATCTATACAGACAAGATATACAGAGCAATGTCTTGTTTTGGCATCCCTGCAAAACTCGTCTGTCTTTGCAGGGTGACGATGGAGAATGCACGCTGCTCCATCAAGTTCGGCAAAGATCTCCCTGAGACCTTTAATGTAAAAAAGGATTTAAACAAGGCGATGCGCTGTCATGCGAATTCTTCAACATAAACTTGAAAGAATAGTGCAAAACTCATGCGCAAACACAAGAGGCACAATCTTTCAGAAGTCTGTCCAATTACTCGCATACGCCGACGATATTGACATAATCGGAAGAAAGCAGCGTGATGTCAGTGGCGCTTTACAGGTATTAAGACGGAAGCGGCGAAAATGGGGTCAACGAGGGCAAGACCAAGTATATGTTGTCAACCAAAAAAACACTCAACACGGATGCCTCGAACAGAACGTTACCTTCGATAGGTATGTCTTTGAGGTAGTAAAGGACTTTGTCTACCTATGATCCGCTATAAATTCAAACAACGACACCAGCGCTGAGATCGAACGAAGAATAACTCTTGCTAAATACTGCTTCATTGCGCTAAGAAGGCAATTGACTAGCAAAGCCCTCTCCCGAAAATCATAACATTTACATTTACAAAAACGAATGAGGATGCTCTGGATTGCTTTGAGAATTTTTCGAGTATTTTTTGTCTTCTATCCAGACTTCTTTTTGATCAAGCGAAGGAAGTTTTCGTTTCGTGTTGATCTTCATCATTGTTACACAATTACACAATCCCGTAAAAGGTTTATTAGCATCATTGTGACTTAACCTTGACCTTGGTTTTCCTTTTTATTTCTTTAAGTTTCTAGTTGTTTCAGGAGTAGCTTACTTCAATACTTTCAATCGCTCACTTCTCGTGGTCTTGATTCGAAGAAGTTGATGTTTTCCGCACAGAATGGAAGAAGAAAGTGTGCGGTTGCTTAAGTATCGATTTCCTTACACGGTTTAGTAAAGCTGAAGTCCTTTACCAGACGTTGTGCCGTGTATAATATCAATTCGATATACATACATACGTATGTATCAATTGTGCTCCAACGCTTTGGTATACCCGTATATTCGTTTTTAAAGTTTTAAACCTATTGCGGATTATGTGCATAAGCACGATCTTTCACATAGCCCCACGAAAAACTTAAACAGCAATAAATCGCACGATCTAGGCCGGTTCATATCACCAAAACGCGGAATAACTCGTCTGGGAAATTTTTCTTGCAATGAACCCAAAACGGGTCGTGTTGTGTGAGATGTTGCACCGTCTTGTTGAATCCACATGTCTTCTACATCCATAACTTCGATTTAAGGTTAAAAAAAATTCGGTAAACATTTAGCTTTGCAGATGAGAATTCATGGTGTCGTCTTTCATGAAAATTGGTGTTCCAAACGCTGATGTTGAAGCATCCAATCGGCGTATGTTCTACGTATTTCGTGGTCAGCTGGCTTCACCTCTATGCATTATGGAACTATCAGATGGAAGATTGCGTCTACCATAATTTGCTCGTTATGTAACGTACCTACTACCTATTAGAATCATTATTTTTGTAGTAAAAACCGACTTACATATTGTAAAATGGGAAACCTTAAGCTAAACCTATATACAGTCTCGGATGGCAGTTCGTTTTGACGTATGCGATTAAAACAGGGATGTCAAATTCCGACCATGGTAACTCCCAGAGTAACCATTATCATACGGATCCCCTATGCATGCTGAACTCGGGATGGAGAGTGCAATATTTGGCAAAAAAAAAACTACTTCGCCATTGTGGCTCTCCATGTCAAAAAGTCTTTTAACTCGGCTTGGAACATCAATATAAGAGAGTTACAGAGTACTACTACAAATAATAAAAGATTATTTCGACGAAGGGCCAAAAATAAGAGTCAATTTTAAATACACGCGAAGGGAATCTAATAAACGACATACATACAGGTGTAGTTCTTGCCAAAATCATAAATGAAGTGACGTAGTTCTGTCATTGCACCATCAGAAATGGAGATGTACAAGAGAACATATCACCAAGATAAAATCTAATCCAGTTGTAGCATTGAATTATAGGTTTAAACCAAGAGACCATTTAAATTGTACAAGCAGAAGGGTTGACAAGGAATTTATCAATTCAATCCTAATTTACGCTGCACGTAAATGACAGCTGCACGAGTGTTGGTCTAAAAGCAAAAATATCCACAATACTTCGACGAAAACGCAAAGAGAATGACAGTAGTTTTTCTGGGGGTAATCCTCTGGTAACGGCGACTAAATGGAACGTAGATCGACAAATTGATAAGAAAAATTAAAAAAAGTAGACACAGAGAAAACAAGGATAGTTTAATTATTATTCTACGCAGCATCCAGCACGACATGAAAGGATTCGAAAATACCTTCACAAATGTATTATCGAAAGTGACCATGGAAAAGATCACCACTGCTCGCACTACCCAAAGTGAATATAAGAAGAATATCAACCTAATGGTATATAAAGATCTATTCGGAAAAAATATTACTTTTCACTTTAGACAATTCTCATAAATTTTACAAAGCAAACCTTGAACATTAGACAGTTAGTCATTAGAGAAGTTCTCATTTACCTAATCTCACGAAGGCTCGAGAAGCCGTTAATCAAAAATTCTCATTTGTTCAAACTCTTTGCTTGACGACAGAGTCTTGACATTGATATTGATCCCTGATTAAAAAATATTGTTTTTTTTTTATTTTCCAGAAATTTGTAACGCCTTGACACTGTTTTGATTTTTCATATCTCTATAATTGGCCTTAAGGCGAACACGCCCAGCCACAAAAAATTTCAGGAAGTGCGACTCATCACACATGAATGTACTATATGTACCCAGTGGAGGACGGATTTCCTTGTCGACGAAAAAAAAAACGTCATGTGCCTTATCAAAGCCGATAATGATCAATGCCAAATTCAAAACTGAACGTTTGTGGAACGTGATAACCATCACTTTAATTTGGTTCAATTTCTAGTAGGTATCTACACAAAGTTTTAGTTCGATTTGTCGAAAAATTGTATTTTACTCTTCAAATTCAAAACTGTCAATGTCAAAAACATAACTTTTCTTTCATTGTGTTTTAATGTACCTCCACAGCAAAAATATTCATTGCCATTACCACCAAGTGGCGGTCGAATTTCATTAACGGCCACACCATCATTTCCCCCAAACCTCTGTCTCAAATCCAAAAATTATTCGTATGTGTGTGGAGTGCAGTTTTTCGGAAAAGCTAATGTAACATGAGTTTTGGCGGTCGACTTCCCCATGAAAACGGGAAATGAATTCGCATTCGGTGGAAATACGAAAATACGTAAACACAAAAATAGAAAAAGAAAAAAAACGAAATCCAACGTTGCTACTGAACTGCAACGGTTTGAGCTGCATTGCGCGATCAGTGGCAAGGCAATGTCAATGACTTGCTCGATCTGATCGTAACCGAATATTAGTGTTTCTGGCACATTTGATAGACTGCAATTTAGATTAACTAAAGACTTTATTAGTTAGCAGTGCTAAAGTCATAAACTCTTTCGAGATTCCGATTTTGATAATCTCTTTTATTATTGACTCTAACTATACGAGTACGAGTATGAGTATGAGTACTTTCGTGATGCAATGTTTGGTTGTTTACCAAGTGGGCAGCCGAAAAATTGTGCCATGCCACTGGCTTTGCCACCAGTGTGCGATCGATCGGAAGTTGAATAAATCGATTTGTCGTTGTGACTAGCTGACTATTTTTGTGTGTGTACCGTTATTTGACTTTCGCAACTTTACACGCACGCACTCGTAATCCAGATCTCGTGCGGTTGAGTGGAACTCTTGCCGTAGGCCACCTACTTTACACCCGCGTATTGTGCAATCCCATCATACTCGCACACCTTATCAACTTCGTTTACCCCCCTGTCTCGCACCCCACAGTCCCTACAGAGTCAAAAGGCAAACTTATTAGTATTGGGATTAAGTAAATATAGCGGTCGGTGGTGGCATTTTTCTATGTCACCGGTAAACCATGCTGTATAAGGCCGGTTGCGATCGTTCCATTCGATACATGATAACAGCCCCGGAATGGAGATGACGATAAGATAAAAGTTTTAAGGTCTCTCATCAAAGCGTGTCTTACGCCACCGCACCACACCGTACCGAGAATGAAAATAAAGAACAATAAAAGAGGAAATAAGGGAAATGACGATGACGATGTTGATTAGTGGACTAGTGGCGATGATAGTGGAACCAGTTGCTCACCTCACATACAGAATCTTATTTATATATTTTAGCAGACGGATAGCGCGCTTTGCTTTTTTTCTGTTTTTTCTTTGTGGATCAGCCAACGAAGAATGAAGCCCTGTAGGGTGTTATTGTGCAATCGATCGCGCCAAGTGAAACTTGGAGTGGAATGAAGTGGAGGGCAAGCGATAAAACATTGTTTACTTAAATTCAATAACAGGTTAATTGTGTCATCGAGGAAATGAAGACCGAAAACCGAAGACCGAAGACTGAACGAACACTGAACAATCAAAGCCGTGTGGAATGTATTATTTCTTTTTTTGACTTTTTCAATCGAAGGTTTTTTTCTTCTTAATATTATTTTGGAATTCGCTTTCTGCTCCCGCCCGTGCGAATGTATGAAGGACCCCTCGGCAGGCTTGTGAGCACTGCATCGGACGAGATACTGACAGATTGCGTAATGTTTTGGTTTTCTTTTCGAAATTTCGTAATGGGAGCTGGGATAAGATGGATGTTGGTGAGGAAATTGGAACGCAAATTATAAATGAGGTGACCTCGTTAAATTGACTTTTGATTGAGTTTCAGTTTTGGGTCAGTTTTTCTCTTGGAATTCGTTTTTATTTAATTTTTATGAATAAGGAAACGAAAAGGTCACATTTTTCTTCAAGGGTTTAGTTAAAAAGGTATCTAATTGATGATACTTTACAAAAACAAAAAAGATGTTTGGGTGGAATATGTACACAGTGTTGCATCAATGCTTTAAGTTAACAGCTGATAGTAGATTCGCCGTCGGTTCTGAGAATAGTATATGTTGTGTGACATAATCATTTATCCTGGACCAAGAAGACAAAAATACACTTGATCTACACTTGATGAGGTTAAGGTCTTATAAAGGTGCTGCGGCAGCGGGACTACCCGCTGAGCTTTTTAGAGCAGCTGGAGATGAACTAGTTCTGCACCAATTCATCTGTAAGATATGAGCAGACAATATATGGAATCTAACCACAATTTGTCTGATACACATGAAAGGATTACCTTTTGAACTAGCATTTAAGTTCCTAATGTCTTTCATGATTAAGCAAATTTCATTTGGTTTTGTATTGTAGACAATTACCCTTATTTTGTAACAGCAAATCGATGGGCTCTACTAATTACAATCATTTTCCACTGATACTACGAAACATAACTGAAGAGTTACTAACAAGGCGTCTAATTCTAATCATCTTGGATTCTTTTCAATTTTTTACCGTCAAGTCTAGCAGCACTACAAACGGGACAGTGGATGAATTCCCTAGAAGGAATCAAATCCCTACAAATCAGATATTACCACCTTCCAAGAAATGCGATTAGATGGGCCTAACGAAAAGAAGATGTAAAACTGCCATTACTACGATGATTGATATTGACGGCAGAAGCAGTACTTATTTGAATGCGGATTTGTTGTTAGATGCAGATTTAGGCATGAAGTCTTTGGTTTTCGGCATGCGAGCCACCGTTTTGTAGCAATCCGCATCAAGGCTAAATTCACCAACATTCTACTAGCAATGCCCTATCTATGAAATTAAAATTTTCTTCGGCGACTTCAATGCAAAGCTTAGAAGAGATGGCATCTTTGATAGTACTATCGGATGTTCGATACTCCCTTCGATAACGGTTTCAGGCTAATCTACTTTGCATGGGGTGGATGTCCGAACGTACGAGAAGCCAACACCGACTTGAACCACAACTTTGTTGTTGGCAAGGTGGTGCGATTGGCGAACATTTCAAAGACAAGCTTATTCTGTGAAGAAGTTTAACGTCTAACGATTACAATCGCAAAAGATCGTCAAATTATTTGCCCAATCGAGTCTCTCTTAATCTCTCAAGAGTTCCTCTGCCTCCAACATCAAGTCTAAAGAACAGTAGCAGCACTGCCAAAATGTCATAGGGCATACATCCGAGTGTCGGCAAGAACATGCAGCTAAGCAAGATGGGCAGAAAGACCAGAGCTGCTCTCCAGTTCTACGAGCAGAAGAGGAGAGAAGAACTCCGGATCTCAGAAGAAAAAAGAAAGAGCATGATAACCGCCCATTCGAAGAAATAAAGAGATGCTACTCTACGAATGTGGTTCAGAAATTTTACCAAAAGGTTAAAAAAAATATACCGCGGAAACAAACCCCGAACCGAAGCTCAGGTTCGGAATGTCTATTTCAATTTTCAAAAACAAACGAGTTAAACAACGTTCCATTTATCTAACGAGTTAAATAAATCCAGCAGGGGCAGAAACGATAAGCTAGTAGAGAGAGTAGCCTTGAGACTTAATACAGGTAAGTGCTCGTATCTTCGTATCTCTTTGGTATTAATTGGTGATAAAAATTGTACTACTATATATGTACAAGCTTCCCAATTTTTTCTTCCTTAGGTCCTAGTTTGACGCGGTTCCTGCATTTTGAACCTAATTTCTTTGGAGCTCGGAGTTCGGGTTATACTCGATAAAGATACGACCCGGATTTAATTGGATGGCAATGAACTCATAGAAATCGACGGATCTTTTCCTAGTCCCGATTCCTACTACTTAGTTTGTGCTGGGCATTTTACTGAATTATCTTTTGATCCTAAATGATGGATTCACACTATTCAGTTTTTACTTTTGTATTTTGATGCTTATTGTTTTTATTTGCCATTCGTCCTAGCAGGAAGCTCTTTTCTTGGAAAAAATAGAAAATAGTATGTACGAAGTTATGGAGGAAAGTACATGATACAAATTTGGATTTTCGATGAGAAAATTACTAAATGAAGAAGCCTTGTTTTGTTATTATTTAAGAATGGATAGACTTAAATGGATTTTATTCCCTGTGAAAAGCGTCAAGGTAGGATGCGAATGAAGGTGTGTCAGTAAAAGTAATTCGTGTATCGACGACTAAATCATTTAAAGTTTAATTTGCATCAGTTTTGGTAGTAGGGACACCTAAGTTTGAAAGCAAAGTGGTTGTGAAAAGAAGGTGAGTACTCGCAAAGTAAAGTAGAAGACGAGACAATTGTAATCACATCAACACTTAAGCTGCATAAGCAGCAAAATCCATGAAACCTACTGGAGAATACAGCGCAAACACCATCCTTTGAAAGGTGTAGATGTTTATTTACTTATCGTACATTTGTAAAGGATCATTTGAGAAGATTAACGGAATGTTTTGGGGACGGAATTTTCGCGACGAATTTTTCCATGCTACAGTAAATACATCTGCAGTACCACTGAGATCTGTCAAGGTTGAAAAAATTATGATGAAATGATCCTTAGAGGGTTAAAATGAAGACATTTCCAGGAGGGGTAAGCTGATGATTCGCGGAGAATATGAATTATGAGTCTTACAGACCAAATTTACATTATTTAGATGTTTATAGAGTAATGGCTCAAGTATTAAACTTTACTTTACTTCTTGTTGATTGAAACTAAGAATGATGTCATCAAATTGAATATAGATAATGGAATCGGGAAGACAAATATTCATCTGCGTCCGGTAGGTATGTCAACGCAGTGTACCTACAAACAATCTGCAACGGTTTCATTATAATGTTGATTCAAAAGAAGTTACCTTAGTCACTTAAAAACTGTAGCTTTATGTATGCAAATAGATGTCTGTGCATCATCCTCAGTGTTTTCATCTGCATCACTTGCGAAAGGCCTGATACATGCATGTACATATGTACCAGACCATACCTCTAGGTGCGATTACGATTTTCCTATTTGAACTTTAACTTTGATACAATCCAGAACTTGCTTCAGATGGTGTAAAGGCATCCCAGGAAAAACGAAAGTGATATCTTTCCTAAACAACGAACTGCCATTTCGAGCTCAATTAAAGTTGAGATTCTGAGTGGATTGTACCAATCCTCTGAAAACGCACAGCTATTTACAATTTCATTTCAAATGCATTTTTATTATGACAATTCGTAATTCATACATGCTATACAAAAAGTCTTTAAAACAAGTTAAGATAAAATTAGTACACGGAAAAAGCATAGTCCAACCCAAGGTAGATGCTTCTCATGTGGTGAGATTTAGGAACTCATACCGCTACTACGAACAAAGTTTTTCAGACGAAATAAAATGAATTCGAAACATGTGTATATGGTATAAAAATCTCCAAATGGAATTCTTCATGCAGAACAAATAAGAACTTTTCGCAGGATATTTAAGATATTTTTTGAGATCTAAAATTAACCCGATTGCGAAGAATACCCGAAGAAGCCTTTTTAATGAATTGTTCTCTACGATTAGACACCTATTAACCTGTTCCCTATACTCTTCTCTACAATGTAGAAACGATTTTAAATTTTTTTTTCTGCATTCTCATCCACAGTGGCATAACGCAACTTTCGATTTTACGAGCGCACAAAATAGAAAATAGAAGACAAAAAAACGTGAAGAAAAACACGCAGATCAGGAAAACAGGTGGAAGCCACCAAGTCAGCAACATAATTTCCAATGAAAGTGAATCCATCCGTACATCCAACCCCTTGCGTGGAAAACATCTAATGAAAATCAACAAAAACAGAAGAAAAAAACACAAACACATACTCACATATATGTACACTACACACAGCGTGCTCTTCACATTTTCCACAATTTACTGTTACATTAAGATTATAAATTAGACGAATGGGAAAAGCGAAATGGAACTTGCCGGATGGCAGAGAGGAGGCAAACAAAATTTAAAGAAAAAAAGAAAATCCATGCAATGACCTCATTTTCACCAGACAAGGCAACCATTAGCTTCGGATTCGACTTCAACTTTAGCTTTGGCCAGTGTGGGTAAGTAGAGAAAATGACAGCCTAATCCATGGCTTAGCTCGCATCCGATGACTTTAATAACAAAAGTATGTTCCGAGTTGAATCTCACCTCGGGCTGTGTATATTGGAGGACACAATATCTCCTTCGACAAAGAAAAGATATTTTCTAAAAACGACGAAGGGAGAGGCAACCTACCAATAACTTAAGTTGTTTCAGAAGTGAAAAGGGCGGAAGGATATTACGGTGGAAGGATGTGAAATCTTTCAAACGACCAGTTCCTTAAATTTTCCATTTTGAACCAAATTTATTTTGGGCACCACTGTGCTCATATACTATTGTCTACAAAAGGAATTAAGCGATGGTCCGATATCATAGTAAATATTGTGGATTGATCAATAAGTTCTGCGGTTTTTCTTTTTGGAAGTACCTAGTGTTTATCGTTTAAGAAAATCCCTGTGTATACTTTATAAATTTTTCTTTTTATTACAATAGAGAGGTTTATCCTTTTTATTGCTACGAGAATTTGTTTTGATCGGACGTGTTTTAATTGCTCAATATTTTTTTTAAAATAGAGGATAATAAATAGTACTTTGGGATTTTTTTTTCTTTAAAAACGGTGTCAAGGCGACAGAGCCGCATCGGGAGATTTCCAGCGTGTATGAAGATTCGGCTGATAGCGCTGCACTTGTCGGTATTGGTTTACACGATTTCGTTCAGGAAATACAGATCTTACCAATCCACCCACCACAGACAACGATCAAATCTTGTCTGCATCTAGCCTTGACAGGCATTTGACGACACGGGAGATCGCTTAGCGGTTTAACATAGCATATATAACCCTTTCGCAGAGATTGAAAACGCTTAGAATGTCAAAAAAGGTGAATATTTGGCTTCATCATGAACTTATCGCATAATGGTCTGTGAGTCTATGTTGAGATGGAACTCAACGGTTACGAGAGACGAAAAATGGGTGGTTTACAACATCATTCGGCGTAAGAGCTCATGGTGCGCTCCTAGTGAAACACCACAATCAGTCCGTAAACAAGATTTGCATCCCAAAAAGGTCATGTTGAGCATTTGGTAGGATTGGCGAGGGAAAACGGGCAGAGTTGGCGAACAATAAGGGCATTGTTTTCCATCATGACAAAGCCAGACCACACCGTGCTCTCCAGACTTGTTTTTTTAACTCATAAGTCTTCTGACTTATGTGTAGAATGTTGGAAGAAAGTAATAGACCATAATGGACATTATCTGATGGATTTAACATAACCTTTTAAACCAAATATGTGTGTTTAACTTTAACTCTTAAAAAACCACAGAACTTATTGAACAACTTTATACTAAAAGCATCTGAACATTTGGATTTAGTGCAATCTTCTTCAGTCGCAACAGATTTCGGAAGGTAATACGAATATTACCATGAGTTTCTGCAGGAAATGCTGGCGAAACGGCTTTTCGAAAATAATAAAGGGACACTAAATCGATAAAGTTAAATCGGCAAAAATTTTGACTTGGGACTGTTCAGATTTGGAAAGCAGCAGGGGAGTCCAAAGATAATAATGGGGGAATTTTTAAGCGTTTGGCTTTTAATTGTCGAATAAAATACACGGAAATTACAAAAGTGTATACAATTTTTGCTTGATAAATCAATGCTTGCCGTTTACTAATTACTACTTCGTTTTAAGTGTCAAATTTTGAATCACATTTTCGAGCATATTGGCTGGTATCTCGCTTATAACACGTGTAGTGTTGTCTTCCAAGGCTGCAACCGACGCGACGCTGACCTGTAGGCATAGAGGAGTGATTTTACGTATTTTCATAAAAAATAGTATATAGATGTTGAATCTTATGTTCTAGCCGGTCAATTCACTGCCCCAAAACGAGAGATAAATTGCTCATTGAACTCATTTCTCAATTGGTCCACACGATTTGCGCATTATATGGCATGTATCGCCATGTTGCTGGAGCTACACGTCGACTAGGCTCAGCTCGTGTATTCTGGGCAAACAAAAGTTGGAAATCAGTGAACGGTAGCGGCAGCCATTGACGGTAACGTTGTTCGTACCGTTATCTTTGAGAAAATACGGATCAATGATTTCGCCGGACCATAAAACTGTGCATTTTTCGGGTGCATTAGCAGCTCTTATATTGTCTGAAGGCAATTTATCATTAAAAAAAAAATGTTCTCCATTTTTTCTAAGTTCTACTCACCAGAATTTGGACGATGTGACAGGTCGTTTGACTTCAGTTCTGGCACGAGCTGTATTTTGTAAGGTTTTTGCCCGAAATCTTTGCGTAAAATCTTCCACATAGTTGAGTTACACAGTCTCAATTGGTGTGAATGGCGATGAATGGACCAATCCTGTGCCGTTGAACTAACTATCCCTTCCCTGTTCAACAGTATATGTACATACTCGTATATAGGAAGTTTTGAATTTTTGGACAAATTTTCTGTTGACGGCACTCAACACACGCGGGCTGTCAGAAGCTTAAAATCCGCAAGGAGCGGATTAATGAGGCCATACACCGTTTCAAAACTGTGCAGTGGTTACAGTGCAAAACTTACCATTGCTATGGTGATTGCTATAGAGAGCAAAAGCTGATGTGGGTTTGTCCTCGGAGAAACACTAAAACAAGGAGTCTTGCTTTTAAGTCTTGATGAATTTCAATACACAACAAACATTTCATTGACAAGTAAAGCCGAATATCAGGCTGCCATAGAGGAAAAGAAAGATATTGCAAGGCTTGTTTCTTCGATCAGAAGTATAATTAATGTCCCATGCGTATGGTTAGGAATGATTAAGATCAACAATTCTTCAGCAAGATTAATTATGGTGATTAGTTCAATGTGCTACACAAATATTCTGGATATCTGAAAGTTTACTGAACCCAAAATAGCATGTTAGAATAAGTTTTGTGAGGAAATTGAGCACTGAACGTATCAATCCTTTTCAAATCAGGTCTCTCAAGAACCATCGATATTTTTTATTCCGCATTGGTCAGAGAAGGTCAATGACAACATTTTCAGCTAGACATCGAAAACATGGCATCTAATATGTTCTACTTCACCCGATCACCACAACAAAACTTCTGGTTTCATCAAAGTTTCACGGCTTCATGTGTATACAGCGAAGCAATGAGCTAACAAAGCAGTACTGAAAAGAAAGAATCGGTAAAGGTACTCGTAGTTGTAGTTTTTGGAAATCTCTACTTGTAGCGCATATATTTGAGTTCTTCTTCTTGGCATAGACACCGATGGCCGCATTCCATCGGTAGTGCCGAGGACATCGAGGATCAGTGTAAAGTAGTTGCTGTTCCGCTAATTAGTGTTAACATTTGCGTTACGTGCGCTTTCTATGCGTTTAAGATCGCTAAGAATCCTTGTCGCCGCGTTACAAACCGCAATCCAATTTTCTTCACTGGAGATCATGTGGTTAACTATGCTTTCTATAGTCGGCCTTTCGCCGAATTTATTCCGCAGTATCACTCTTTCATTTTCATAACACGGGAGGTTATATGATGATATTATCGCATCGAGGGTAATGTGGAATAGTCCCGTGCCTTTGTTGAAAGAGGTTCTTCTCCCTATAGCACCCATGAAGCGTTAGAAACTGCGTCAAGTTTGTTTCGCAGTGCTTACGATTAATCCGGGTGCTAACCCTTGGACGCAGCCGATGCGTCCATCTCCCTTTCTGCGACTCGTCCCACTTGTGTTGCTACACCGCTATGTTGTGGTTTCTCTCGGATTTTCTTTTATGAGTATCTAACCGACCATTTTGTACTCGGTTCTTATATAGCCGTTTTAGTTCGTCGGTGAGGATTTCAATGGACGGCATTGAAGACAAGATGAGTATGACATAGTGGGATACCATTCGAAATGCACTTCCGACTCTTAAAGCGCACAGTCGGTAAACGGACTTAATTCCGCTTGCGTATTACTTACTTTTGCTACATATTTCTGATTTCCGCGTTAGTAGCTTCAGCAGATTTCTTTACCGAAAGCAAGAGATCTTCGCTTGCTGTTTTTCGCTCATCGGTCGCTCTCAAATTTTTAAGAGTGGAATGCGATTTATGTAACTCTCTGGAGCATGTCGGCATACGGAAGTCGACCAACTTTCTTAATAACAATAGCGTCCGGATGAGGGAGGTTTTTTGGGTTTTGTATCCTGTCTTCGGGTACTAATCTTGTATATTAGCTACACTAAAATGGTAGTTATATCTGCAATCCGAGAACTCTGCGTCACCGAAATCGAGAACTAAGAGAATCGGAACTAGAAACGTGACTAGCGTCAGCCCCCCTTCCTATATAGAAATAAAGCCTGTAACACCATAGAATTATGCAAACGGCTTGCCCTTATAGAAGGAAGATATCGGTGTATCGAATTTAATTGTACCGACCATTGTTAATTTCAATCTGCTCATTTTGATGCGTTGTTCACTTTTAAATTTGAATTTTAATTCCGTCATTTTGGAAAGAACAAAATGTGGCATAGAAATGGCAATATCAGTTTATTGTTACAGAAATTGAGGTGGACAGCTGAATCGACGCCGTGTCATTTGAAGCGTTTTCTTTAAGAAATCTGTCATGAACTCAACTTAGAAACTTGCTCTTTAAACATTGAATTCTGAGTTTGATCAGGAAGAGCAGAGCGGATCAGTGAAGAGCAGAAATCTTCGTTGCATCCACCGTTTATTGACTCTGGCAGATTGAACCGAGTGTGTTTGGAAGAAAAATCAGAAGTGACTTATCTGTACAATGAAGTGGTCGCTTCTTAAAACTATAGTGATCAATAATAGAGAGAAAGTTGGACAAAAATTAGTCATCTATACTGCTGGATTCTAACTGGCTTGTATGTACAACCCTTAAAAATAAATTCAATTTAAAAAGCCGACAGTACCTTATTTTAAGTTTTTTTTATAATACATACATTGCTACGAAAAAAAAAACACTGTGGCGCTGGCCCCCCTAGCCATGGACTAGCTTTTCAACACTCATTTGTGTTGCTCATGTTGTCACATCTGAGCGGGGCCTACGGTTTATCGCCGAGTCCGAACGGCACTCCTTAGAAGCTTAGGCAATTTTACTTTCGGGAGTTTGCCATTGCCCGGCGAAAGGGTGATGACGATTCCAAAAATTGTTGGTGATAACGGGGATCGAACCACGGACCGTCTGCGTGATAGTCCAATGAGCTAACCATCACACCATCGCCACTACCAAATACATTGCTACATAAATGTTTTTAATGTTGAAAACTTCGTTTGATGATGAGTGTTGAAGTCGAAGTAAAATATTTGGAAATCACGTTCAAAAACTGTTGGAATATGATCTCAGAGAATGGCATCCCTTCACTTCCATTACTGACGAGTATATTCAACGAATTTTCTGTTTTTTCATCCATGAGTCCCGTTCAATGTTCTTGAGCAACTGAATATAGGGTCAAGAAAGTATTCGCGGCAGAAGTAAACCATACCTTTTGCAAAACAAAGAGCTGTGAGGATTTGCTCCACATACCTTAAAAGAGGAACAGAATGCTGCAATCCCAACGAAAGGGACGGCTTAAGGTAAAAACGAGAAACAATTCCTGCAGTATTATTTGTTCTATGACCGGTTAAAAATTTATACTAAGAGGCTAAAATTAAATAAAAAGCTTCGTCCCAATTCGTTTATTATTATTTATACAAATGATCCCTTTTTGGAATAAAATGTGTATGAGTATGTTTACACGCACCACCAAATAACTCCTACAATGTAAGGAATGCACTTGTCACTGGTTCATAGTCTGTGACCAACAAATTCGACTCTCTTCAGAGCTGACTTTACCACTTCTTTAGCCTTGTAGTTGCATATCTATTTCAAAAGCTTACTTATCTTTTTGTATTTTCAGCTTAGCTTTGTAATGTATTTAAGCCTTAATCCGCGGAAAACCTCTACTAAGAGCAAGGGGTAAAACGAAGAAAAATACAAAACAACGAACCACCTCTTCTACTATGTATAAAACGAGAAATCTAATATCAAACTTCATAACAAGATATTTTGTACAAGCAGAAAGTACGAATGCCATGGCAAATGAAAAGGAAAACGCCAATGTTCCGGATAAAAATGAAAGCGTTTTCACGGGCATGGAAAGGGGTGGTGTATCCACCGGCGAATATAATACCACCGTTGATTTGTTATGCCCATGCACATAGGAGCCAGGTTTTTCTTTACCACCACATTCACCAATCTGTATACATAAATGATCCGTGTATACATACATTGGTATTATTGTTGTCGATCCTCTGACGATCCATTGCATGCTAACATTTTTCATGGGCACCGACCGCATGTTCGTGTACAACATTTTTGCCTTTGCTTTCGCTTCTACTTTCTTTGTAACCCGTTTTCTGTTCGCAATTATATTGTCTAAGAGCATCCACCTACCACCCCCAGTACCCTCTGCAACATCAACTACGTACAACTACTCGTATATGCATCGCGCTTGCATGCATGAACGTGTGAGTGTTGAAAAACACGATCGCTAAAATCGTCTCCTTTTTCAGCAGCCTCCCTGCTACAGATGTTGCTGCACTGAAGTTGATCGCTTGTTGCTCGACGGCGATCAAGAAAATGTGGAAATAAGCGATCTTGCAGAAAAAAAAATGGAAAAATAGAGAAAAAAAAGGAAAAACGCCACCACAAAAGAAAAGTTGAAAAGATGCAGTTCAGTTGGTTTCTGGAGTGGAATAGCTGGTGTATCCAGCGATCGGCGATAGCATGCCATCATCATTCCATGTGATCGCTTGCAGTGTTTACAGCTGGGTAATGTCAGTCGATTTACGTCGATGGTATGTTGTGGCAAATAACAATTGGCCACTGCATAGAGCATACAAGGGACGTGAACGCAATAAGATGATCATGATGACGACGATGGTGAAGATGATAGTGGTGAATGGTAGGGAAAGATGGTGGAACAGCATAAACCAGATGATGACAGGAATGATCTTAATTTGGACCGTTTTGCAATTATAATAAAACACGCACACACACCTCGCATTCACGTTTGCGTCGTTCGCATCGTTCACATTTGGTTCGCTTCAGTTTCGCTTTTTATTAATTAATTCAACTTTCCATCATGGGAATTATCTCATGGAGGACAAGTAGCTACCGTAGCTCGAACCACTAAAGGAGTAACCGCACTTGGATAACCCAGACTTACTTAATCCCCTCTATGGTGGTGCGCGAAGTCGAAGTTGCTCGCACGTTCAGATGCCGTTCAGATTCAGATTCAGATACTTACTCGATTGAGGTAGGAAACTGCAGATAGCGATTAAAATGGGAAATTTCCCTCAACAGGGTTTTGAGTTTTTACTTTTATCTAACAGCAACAAAAGTACCAGCAGCAGAAACAGTTGAAGCGCGGAATGTGATTACTTTTTTCGCGCGGCACAATGTTAGAGAAAACGCGCAAAAGTCAAGAAAAGCGAAACTAAGAGGGAAAGTGCATTTGGATTTTTCACATTTTTCCAGAGTGGATATTGAAACTGAATGCAACGGGTTAATCTAATTTTTTTTTTTCTTATTTTTCGTTTTTCGCCACTAGTACTTACGGTAGTTAAGCGTTGACGGCGCACAGCCATCGGCGAAGTAAGTATCCATTTGTATACATACTCATATGATTGCCAATTAAGAAATCATATTCGAACACTCACCTGAAACGAAAGAGAAAGAGGGAACAATTTAGTTTACATTGAATTTCTACGATTGGTGGTAAAAATTTAATTTACGGCAAAGACATGATTTTTTGTAATAAATTTTGGTAATAAATCTGGTTTAGATTAGACCGGATCTAAGGAGGATTTCCTTTCATTTTAGTTTCGAGAGGAAGTTATTTTAAGAACGCCCCAAAACATACAGCCATCGTACCGACACATTAGAAGGCATTGATCTACTAAGCGGCCAAGATTTAAAGGAGCTAATAGAAGAATGGTTAAGATGGTTAAGATGGTTAAGATTATTCTTCAGTTTTGCACTCAAGCTGTGGCAAGAAATTCATCTACTGCGTTGTCTGTACAAGGAGGAGTTAAGTTGAGTTCTTAATCAGACTTCGCTGTTTTACCATTTTACTTAAAGCCCGTCAACGCAAATGAAATCAAAATATACTCGAAACTTCTTGATTTCATCTGCCATCGGTAACGTCAATGATTTTTCCCAATAAAGCTGAACCAAGGCTTACAGTCTCCTTAGTGTTTTTTTTGAAAAGGGCTTGCTACTCAATTGCCTTCTCTGGTTAGTTAAAGAGCGATTAGTATGTGTAACTCTCCGTTGAATTACTAGATTTGATAATTTGAGCGAGGTAGGAAAAATCCCTAACTACTTCTAAGTTGCAAATAGTTGTTGTTGCATCCTGACTAGGATACTAGATTTTACCATTATACCCAGCTAAATGCAATTTGCCGCTTTTGTTTCATCACATCGTCTTATCTACACTATTTTTGACAATAAATATCAATCATTCTGTACAACCTGTTGAGATTAGTAGGTGTGCCAAAACTAGAAAAACCTGCATCTATAGATGCTTTTACATGATTTCATGTATATATAAATGTAAACGTGGCGATGTTTAGAGAGCCTTCTTATTCGTATATTAAACAACCTATGTGGGGGTTCCATTTAAGGGGCATGCTTCCCTATTTCCGGATACGTTTGAATGGATGCAAATCCTGGCTTTCATCGCTTGGGTGAACGGCTCGTTTTGCATGTTTATTTATTATTATTATTCAGCATTGACTCTCACTTAACTTCTGAAGTGGTACGAGTTGTTTCTCCACAATTCTAGCCTCTGGCGACGAACATTTCCCTAAAATGCTGTAATACGCTCACGTAATACTCCTTTCGATGATTGTTGGTTAGTTTCAATGAAATATTCATAGACCCATGTCTCGTCACCGGTAATGATGCCATCGATAACATTTTGGCCCAAAGAAAGCATTTCTTTAGCGACACCAATCGGCACAAGCCGCACTTCAACTCGTCTTATGATGTACCTATCCACACGAGACACGATGATCGGCGGCTATCTTGCTGATGCTCACATGACGATTTGCGAGGACAATTTTCTTAACTTTTCCGATGACTGACGTCAAAGTTATACTGGTGGATAGACGACCAGAACGAAACAAATCGTCAATCACAATCGCTTTAAACTTTTTGTATCATTCATACGCTTGTGTTTTCGACATTTGTGAGTTCCCGTAGGCTACCGTTGACATTTTCAACGCTTCCTTTGTTAGATATTTTGTTAGAAACACAAAATTTTAAAAATTTTGACATTGTGAAATTAGCAGAACAAAAATAAACACAAAAATAAACACTGACTTTCTTGCAAAGCTATCATCCAAGAACTTCCAACGAACGGCACTCAACAGATATTTGAGCGCCAGATGACAGGTTTGTTAGAATGAGGAATTCCGGGTACTTTTTGATCAGGAGGACCAGCAATCTTTTGTCTGTGTTTAAGAGCTTTGCACGTGGCGTTGTCCTTCCTAATCCAATTTCAAATCAACATAACTAAAGTTGAATCGAAATTTTTTGAAAACATCAGAAAACTATGAAATACGAGTACGTATAGTATGGTGATTTCTATAGGTAAAAAAAGCAGGGCTTATTGGGATGCAGATATGCAATATGTGTCAGATTTAGGAGAAAGGTTTTAAGCTTTAGACAAGTGAACGAGGATGCTAATTCGCATTAAATTATCTAATAAGCCTAATATGCATCGGTGCCACTACGGAAAACCAGGACGATGCCACCAAAGAATGTTTCGATAAGCTTTCCTTGTAAGGTGGTACAATAAGTAAGCATAGCTTACACGACACCTGGTCTGACAAAGGACTTTAGCTTATTGACTTTGCGGCGGTACGAAATATCACTATAGCAAACACACGCTTGCCTTATCTCAATAAACACAAGGCGACATGGCGGTCTTCGGATCTAAAAACGCTAAGCCAAAAAAGTCACATTGCCACAGACGTAAGGCATACCTTCCTGGCAGCAAACAATCATTCGGATCACCACCTTGTTACAGCCAAGGTGCAAATGCAGATTTTCCAAGTGCCACAGCAAAGTACAAGTACTGTAGCAAGATATACATCTCTTATCAACTCTAATACATGAAGTGCCAACAATAAGTTGCCGCCAACGTGCCATTAGAGACGCTAAATTGATGAGCTGGGTTGCACCCGGCTACTACGATGAAATTTCTGGCTTGATGAAGTTAAGCAACAAGCGTATAGAGCGGTGATGCAACGAAGGACGAGAGCTCTATGAGCAGAAGAGCCGGAAAGAACATTGGCTTCTCCATTAGAAGAAAAAGTGTATGAGAGGCGAGAGACCGAAGCTATTGGGAGGTTATGTTCCAGGAATAACATACGGACGTAAAAAACCGGTAAAAAGAACGTGCCCAGGCAGGAAGACCAGTACAGAAATTGGTAGGGATGAAAAAGGAAATCTTACAGTCGGTACTAAGAATATGGAAAAACTTTTTGCACACCTTACCAAAACGAAGAAAGGTTAGCAGTATTCCAGCTAAAATCCAACAAAGCAATTGGACCTGATGGCTTACCGGCCGAGATAAACAAAGCTACTGGAATAAGCATTGAGAATACAATAAAGAACTCTCATTCCAAGACTGATCAGACAGCTTTCTAACGATTGTATGTAGTTTTGGGTACACATTTAACCTTAGTCCTCCAGTTATAACCCCATATTGATTTGATAGATCAGTAAACTACCATTGCGGTGCCTTGTACGGTGGATCAAACATAAATTGAAAAGCACTTAATCAAAGTCTATAAGAATTGGCGAATTTAGGCATCAAATTTCGAGAAAATTCTTTCTCAAACATTCGCTTGTGTAACACTTCTTATTTGTTTAACACAACTCACGTGACACTTGATGAGATTAAACTAAACTTGCCGCTATGCAAATAATATCACTTATCCCTGTTTTGCGCCTCCCCCATGATATGGCGTACATTTCATCAAATGACTTTGTACATTGGAGAAGAGAGACGTCGTTAAATAAGATCTCGGCGTTATGTTGAATGTGTTACCCCGTCTGCACCCTTATGGCACAGCGCACAGTACTACATTCACATCCACAACAGAATCAAAATGCAACAAGATGTGCTTCACAAACGATCGATAAGATCGGTGAAGTGGTCAGGCGGCAGTGTGGTGGTAAGAGGATGACATGGTGTAATGGTGGAATGGTGGGTTGGTAAAGTGATGAGGCAGTGAGGCGGTGAGACGAGTCAAGCTACAGGTTCAATGCAAGTGCATTGCGGCGTTGCTGTATTAACACCGCTAGCTCCTTCGATGCCTATGCCATCGTTGTAGTTGTCGCTGATATCATTTTGATTCGACGTGTGAGAGGAAAAATAGCAAAGCAAAGTTTTCCATTTCTAGGTCTAGGCCACACACATACGAGTACATGACAGCATTCATTCGATTCGTTTTTTATATCTCCTCTTTCTCTCTTGGCATTTATTATTGTTGTAAGTATGCATTTTAGCCGTTGTCTATTTCGTTGTTGTTGTTTAAATTAATTGCAATATTTAGCGCATTCAATGTGTATAATGCGAGAGAATTGTGCGATCGACAGCAGGGTCACAATCGTTGAATGTATTTGTGTACAATTGTTGTAAAAGTGTCGATCGATTGGATTTATACGGTGTCACACGGAAAGATATTGGACGGTACAAGTATAAGCTTCTCCGTAAACATGAGCGTGTAATCAATCTCAAGAAACGATTCTAATGAAGGAAAACAGATAGCTTCGGGGTTTTTTTTTTGCAGTAATTAATGCCTTTAAAGATATGTTGATAGAGATGGAATGCAACTGCTTCATTAACCGGGCAGAATATTCCGGTGATCTTTAATGATCTTATTAAGGTTATACAGGAAAGTTGTATGTAGCTTAGGTCAGGAATATTTCTTTAACGTTTTTTTGGGTTACAAAACCTGAGTTCACTTCAACATTGCATTTCATCTATTCCAGATTATTATAAACTTCTACTTATGACTATACACATCTTTAGGCTGCACTATTGATCTTAAGGCTACACTTTGGAAAGTTAAGAGCATTCTTTTTAAATATTAAAAGTTCAAATCTTATATATTTCTCATTTAAATAATGCGGGCACTACACTACTATCACTACATGATGAATTCGTGCAGAATGCACTGCTGTATAATGCTCCAGGATCACTCAATGATCTTAATCGTATTAATGAGGATCTGCAATATCATAATGCTGCCCATATTGTGGAAGCTTGGTGATCATTACTTCATTCAAGCCAATCTTACCAAATCGTAAGCCTCTTTAAAAATTCTCATTGAAAACTAAAACAATAGTGCACAAATATATCTCTGATGGACTGTCGAGCGATTTTCATTATATTGCAAATGACCGACAACGTTATACCAAAACTTATTTGTTGAGATCTGAGTTATCTTTGTTTGATCACAATGATCTTCAAACTTCCTTCGCGAAATGAAGGTAATTTATAAACACCCTTTTTCTACTATCTACTACCATTGTATCCCGGTCAATAGTTATGTAGTTCCATGTAGCCTTAGATAAAATTACTCGTACATAGAAAAACAACTTCGGATAACCATCAACGATCACTTATATTCAGATCGATTAGTTTTCTATTCATGTGTGGAGTGCATGTATCAATTAAAACGATCGGGTTCAAAGCACTTTCGCGGACAACGCATATTTGACCGCATAATGTCATTGCGATTAATTAAAACGCATACATCGCATTAGATCATTAGATCGATATTGTTGTTGTAGGTTAGTTGATTTGGCGTCGAGTCGAGAACAAATGCTCAACCACCATCAAATCAACGATCGGTTTACCGAGGTGCCAGAGGGTATGACACTGTACGCGGCCGGCCACTCATGCCAAATCGGTAATCAATTAAGAGTCAGTCCATTTGAAAAGTCACAAACGATTAGCTTTCGTTAAGAGACGACGATTCTTTCGACTGATCTGACGATGGTAGTGGTAGGGTTACTGGAAAAGCCTATTTCCACCCCCCGAGAAGGAATATCCGCCATAAGCTTTTCTATTTTATATTTGTATTTTTTTATTTATTTTATTTTTTTTACAGTTTATATGCGTCGCGCACGTTGTCGTATTTATTCAACGCTCAAGCTAATTGTGGAATAGATGATATCCTTGTCCTAAAAATTTCCGTTTTTGCTTCTCGTCTCTGCAGTAGTATACTAAGGGGGTTCTAAGAGAGTGAGAGAGAGGAGGGTGCAAGTATATTCAAAAACTCCTATTCTAAATGACTGAGCGTAAAGCGCGTATAGTCAGTTAAGTTTGTTCGTTATGCGTTCTAGAGTGATATTTACTTTGTGTTTTCTTTTCTCATTTTATGTACTCCTCGGTCATGTTCTCACATTGAAATTCGCACATGTTACGAGTTTCGTGTGTGTGTATATGGTAACGCGGTGCATTGAAGTGCATGCATTGAATACAGAATCTAGAATCTAATCTAGAAAATTACCTCCGAACTCACATGCTATTGCTGTTCCCATGAACGCAGTCAGTGAGCTTTCAGCGGTTTTCCTTGAACGAAAAACTTTGCAATGATAGGTTCAATCGCTCGGCGGCAATCGTTGATTTGAGCTCTATGTAGCTAACACACAATGTACGAGTACGTATGTATCTATACGCAATGCGGGAATTTGACGCACTCTGTATGGAATGCATTGAATCCTGGTTTGGAGGTAAGACGAGGTCAAAAAAAAAACATTCTAACGATTCTCGATCAATTTTATTTTTTTATTTGAGAGAGAGGCAAAATGTGATTGGGTTATGGGTCAGATTTACGAGTACACCCGAATGAAGACAAATGTTTTCGAAATCAAATAGTTTACATTCCACAAATGGTAAACACTGCCAAACGTCATGGTTGAAATCCATAGCGCACTCGTAGAGTATTCGCAGGATATTCATACAGCATTCGGATGGACGTTTGCGGGGGTTCGTTAAACACCACAGAGCATTCGTAGGCTATGCGAAAGGTGTCGAATACAATCGAATACTTAAAAAGGATTTAAATAAAAGCCTTCAAGCATCAGTTTTACAATATTTATCTTCGTGGCTTGTTATGGGTTGTAAGTTTCTTGAAACTAAATGGAATGAACGTGAAAAGGTAAATGCTCATAAGTGCAATGTAAATGATCAACTTGTAAACCACCGTTAGACCCTTCTTCCTTTTTGATTACACGAGAACCCGGAAACCTGTAGTAAAATCACTGCTGAACCAACAAGATAATGAATGCATATCAAGAGGGGTTTATTAGCTCAAATATACTAGTATCTTATGTCAAGAGCTAGCAAGGTAATTCAATTGACTTACGAGTCAAACCTCCTTGCTGAAACTGGTAACAAATGGTGTAATGATATGTATTAAATGACGCTTGTTATAATTTCCTTAAGTATAGAGGTCCATCATCTTGTTTATAATTAAAGACTCGAAAGCAAGATGTTTTTGATCTATCCAAACTCATGCAGGTAATTTCTTAAACTATAGAGCGATGTCTGCTTAATTATAAGTAAAAAAGCTTTCCAGTAAATTCCAACTTTTTTTAAAGATTGCACAAGATTTCAAGATCCCAAAATTTGTTCTAACATCAATATAACAAATATATAGGTCGGCTTTAATAGCCCTTCCTAAATCTTAAGCTAAATGGCAAACTCAATTCGCAATGCTTAGTATGTAACGTATGTGTGTTGTGTATAGATGCACGTACACAAAAGGATAGATACATAGGTTTTTTTCCACACCCATTGAAGACCAAAGTGCCAGCTAAATTATTTCCTCTTCGATTCCATGCCAAGTTCATGACCAATCCACCAGAATTCTTCCTATTTGTGCGTTCTCAGCTCGAGTGCCAAGACAGGGATTTCTATTTTTACTTACTGCTGGCGCATGAAAAACAAAGCAAAACAATCCAACAAGCACTTCCTTTCATTTCAACTGATTATGACGGACGACTATAGTACATTGTACCTACATATATGTGTAATACCCTGCTCTAAGGCACAGGAGAACATCTCCTTCCTTGCATAGAAAAACCAGAATTGCAACCGGTTCCCTTTATGAAGGTATGAAGGAAGTAGACGACGAGAATTGAATTGAAAATTCCATAGTGAAGATCCATGAAGCAAAATAAGAAAAAAAAAGAAGAAAAACATTAAACCACACCAAACGTCAAACAAAGCCCAATACGAGATACTATATCTGTCGAGGCGGATAGAATAACACAGTGCGCTCGCTATAACTGCTTAACTATGGAGATGAGCTAAAAAAAAATCGAAAACAATCTGTGCAAACTAGTTGAGCTCCCCCAGCAAAAACCTCCGCTCTCACCTCCTTCATTAGGGACGGCACTCACAACCCTGCGCGTCAGCGATGGTGCAACATAATATTGATTAGGGCCCGCACCGAGAAGCGCTCGTTAAATACCAGAAGAGCCAATAGCGGCTCACCGCATGTGTGAGTGTTAAATCAAATCACATACTCGTAGCAGCCTCTAGAATCACCACCAGAAGCAATGATAATAAACGCGAATGCAAAGTAAATACGAGGAAAACAACAACAAAGAAAAAAAAAATCACAATACAACAAACGATAGAGTGAAGTGCACGAGAGGAGAAAAAAAAAAAAACACCAACGTCGTTGATCGTAGAGTAAAAAAAAAACATACATCGACCAGGAGCGGGATGAATACCATCCCTGATCGGTGGAGCAGGGGTGGCATGAGAGTGCAGCGAACTAATTCAAGGCTGCATACCACACGCCAATGGTATATGCACACACACATAATCCGGGTACATAAACAAACGCAACGACGAAGCGAAGACGGCTACCGACAACGACAGCGGGACGGGAACGACGAATATGAGGAGACGCATTTGCAGTTCTATTGGTGGCGCATGCTCTTCTCTAGCTCGATCGTCGTGTCATGATCATCGCTATCACCACGCTGAGTGTGCTTTGCTTTTGTTATTCTCATCTTCATCACAAAACAAAGTAGATGAGGAGAAAAGCCAAGCTGAGAACAAAGTCTCTTCCTCCCCATTCGCGAATGAGTATTTGTAGATACTACCAATATGTATGTACAGATACTTCTATACGTTGGCCGATCGTGTGTTGGGTTCTGCGATCGGTTGCCTGAATCTATAATACCAGTGTGGAGTTTAAACTTTGGCTGGAGGATGACTCTCAGACTCGGTTGTTTCATCGAGTGTCGACATTGCAGCGATCGCTAATCTATTTGGACATGCGGTCTAGCGATGTGACGTTTTGAGGGGGAAATTGTCGGACACATCTATTTGGCTAACCAACCACTAGATGGTACGTAGTAGAAAACTTCTTTGAAGTCAGATGTCAGAGATGCACGATCATTTGTTTTAATAAGTTTGTTCGTTTTATTTCTTCGAGTTTTCTATAAGTATATACATTCATATATGTGCAACCATGTACATACATATGTACGAAGATATCTTTGGCTGGCTCTTCCTTTTTGACTAGTGCTTTCGCTTTTCGTTCTTTTATAATCTACTCAACGTGAAGCAAGTGCAAATTACATGAACGCACTACTTAATGCACGTGATTTTGCTGTTCAAATTACAGATGCTTACGAGAATAATTTATAAATACAATTCGCACAAGTGCTAGACGTCCTTCGTTTCCCTTTTATTCAATGGATATATCGAAAATTATCTAATTAATCACTTGGAATTAGAAAGAAATGGTTGATTGTTTTTTTGTTTTTAAATCATAGTTCTGCAAGCGGCTCTTAATTCGGTGGGTCATTGTAAACGTACCAAATCAATTAGTCAGCAAGTTTGGCAATGTTTCCGAAAATGTTATTAGCTGGTTTAACACATAAAAGGTTTTTGGGAAAGACGATTTAAGCGGCCCTCTGCTAGTCAAAAAAAAGGAAGTAGAATAGTTAAAACATCCAGGTCTAGTAGAATCGGCACATATCGCCACATCAGAGATTCTTCCGATAATGTCTTTGGCTGGGGCGAGATTTCTTTTGGCCTAGATAGGTAGGTAGTCAGCGCAAAGTCAAAGATTTGTATCAAACTTTATTTAAAATTCGCCCACCTAAGATAGATAGAGAAATTCAGGAAGTCAAGGAACTCTCTTAACTCCTGAATCTTTCGATCCAATATGAGTTGTATAGGAAGAAGTAAGATTTCAACGCTAAGAGCGATATTGCCGTACATTTTATTTTCACGCTAAGCCTATTCCATCATCGATATTCCTTAAACGGGCAATTCAATTTCTAATTCAATCAACAAAAGATGGTTTCAGTCTGGAGATATTAAGAAAATGTTTCATCAAAGTTATAGCACCACTCCGCAATTCGTCAATATCCATGTGAAAGACAGGCCTTAAAGCGCCGCTCTAGCTATATAAATCTTTTCACCTTTCCACTTGGTGGAAAGGTCAAGTTTATGTCCAAGATTGAGCGTACAAATCAAGTTTGTCCTTAATTAAGACAGGCCCTTCTACAAAAATAAATCAAGAAATACCTGTAACTACAGTAAGGTTGAAATTACCGTAATTTTCATAGAAAAAACAAACTGCGACTACACCATGTCGCCACCACCACTGGGTTAATCAAAAGATCTCCAACCAAACAGATTGCCATGCAGAAGATGACCATGCAATAGATTGCCAGTCCATCTGTTGAAAATAGAAAATATCCAACGTGCAACAACCAACACAACAGAGGTGTACAAACTGACGAATAAAAGACTCAATCAAATGAAAGGAAAACATCAGGAAAAGGAGAAAGGAACAGCTCGAGATTTCTGCAGGTATATGGGAGCGTTCCTATACTTTGACGTCAAAAGAAAAGCGCGCGCGCTCGCGCATTTGTACACACAATTCGTAGTATAGGCTATAACAAAAGTGCAACAAAATAGAAAAAAAAAAGAAATCGAGAGGAAAATCTATTGTACATGCAACAAACTTTCCCTCCCAAACACCACCCTCCCCGGCTAAAGGAATTAGCAGCTACACCGTTGCCTCTAGTGGTAAGACTGCTGCCGTGCTAGTGATCGTACTGATGCTACGGCTGCTATGGCTCGTTGCACCGCAGCAATTGGAAAATTGTTCATGCACTCACTTGACGGAAAGCGAAATTTTCCCGAGACTGCCATTGCTCCATAAATAATCATTGCATGGCGTGATGCAAACGTCGCTTTGCTATTTCTGATGCTTCTGCTGCTGCTTCTGCTCTTCATCAGGCCTGGCACGGATGAAAATGAAATGCATGCATTGGCGGTGTAGTGCGGCAATATGCAGCAGCAATATTGATAGTCAAGAGAGCGAGAAGGGATTGGCGGGAAAGTGAAATAAAAACGTGTTGCATGCATTCGCAGTGAGTTAAGTGAAAAGTTTGCTTGCGGTATTTTTAGGTTTTTTCTTCACTAAGATGTTTTTTATTTTTTGTGGAAGCAAAAAATAGCTAATAAAACGGGATACACAAACCTTGACTCTGATCCTAAATAAGTGGAACGCGGCAGCGGTGGCTTGCTAGTAAAAACGATGCTACATTGTGCGTACGATTGGTTGAGGGTATGCAGTAAAAACAATGATGTAGAGTAGGTAACCAATGAGGAGTATTTTGGTTTAAAGAAGTTTTGGTCATCATAATTCTCATAAAGGTTTTACGAAGTTGAGTCTTTTTGTCTTTTTTTGAGACAATAAATCAAATATGAGAGAACCAGGTATCCTGAAAAAAGACAAGTAGTCACAACTGATTTTCCAAGTTTATTTCTCGATGAAAATCAGGTGACTTGTCGAAATGAGATTTTTAATTTTGGATGGCAACACTGACTTAAATTGCAAATAAATTGTTCCTGTAAAATACAGGTTTTCATAAAGTAAACTAAAATAATATAGAACAGCAGCGTACACAACTATAGCTAAATGTCTTGAATGACACTTGACTTACTTACTTTAGGTGGCGCTACAGCCTGGGGTGAACCTGGACCTAAGCCAACAAGGGTCTCCAGCCAGCTCGATCCTTCGTTAGCTGCCTCCAGTTTTGCACGCGAAGTTGGCTGAGGTCCCTTTCCACTTGCGAGCATTACCTGAATCGCGGGCGGATTCGAAGAATTTTCGGAACGGAACGTTGGTGCTGGGACTGGGATTATAAAGATCTTATACAGTATCTGTCGAGGGGACGTTCTGTTTGAGACATCGGTATTGGGTGTAATTTCTGATTGGCATCATATACTTGGTCTTGCCTTCGTTGATCGTTAAACCTATTTTCGCCGCTTCCGTTTCAATATTCGCGAAACCGCTATTAACATCACGATAGTTTCTTCCGATTATGTCAAGTTTTGGGGTTACGGACAAATGCAAGAAAAATAAACTTGTTATCGCTTTAAACGAAAGTATGTGCGCATTTGTCTGGCCAGCTCACGTCACACAATGCCCGAATGAAACTGTTCCTGCAACCGGAAAAACATGGCAATATTCACATAAAACGCGAACACCGTAGAGATTAACGGTGAAAGTTATTCAAGATTGTAGCTGCGGTCTAGAAGTGCTTTAAAAATGGAATGCTTAACGCAGTAACCCCATTAATAGAGAATAAGTTCCGAAAACTCCCTCTGAGAACCAGTTTTTTTTCAAATCTTTGTAGGATTTAGCGGCAAGCTATGAAGACGGTAAGTTTGATCAAGCTTTCTCATGGATAGAACCTTTATTTGACACTATTAAGCACAACATCCATTTAAAGTTTAAGATCAAAAATCGAGAAAATCAGCAAATCTTTCTGCTCCAAATTTCGAAAAATAAAATGCAAGCAGGTAAAATCCATGCACATGGACACTCCACAAATATTATGGATATTCGAACGACAGTTCGTTCTGAGAAGCCAACATCGATAAGGCAAGCTTATGCTGTCAGAAGGCTCCAATCGCAAGAGATCGCCAAATATCTTAAGCTCGCAAGGGGTCCACAATCGCTAGCATCAAGTATCTACAACTAGTGCACACACTGCCAAAAAGCCATTTGAGATGCCGCTTCTGATGTGCTGGGTTTCACTCGACCATCACAGCGAAACTCCGGCTTTAATGAGGAATGCCGGCAAGCACATGGAGCGAAGCCAGATGCATACAAAGGGGTGCTGTATAGAAAGACTAGAGCAGCACACGAGCTCTATCAGCAGAAGATTAGAGACGAATACTAGGAGGTAAAATAAGGATCATGGGAAGCACGTGGTCGAGGAAATTGAGAGGTGCTACTCCAGGAATGTGATTCGGAAGTTTTATAAGAAGGTAAAACAGGCATCCCACGCACACAAACCCAACTCATCTGTTAAATATGGTCCGACGAAAGTACTCGTATGCCCGATGAACAGAGCCTCGGTATTGTCCGTCCAATCTTTAAGATAAGTGACCAACTGAACTGTGCCAACTACTGAGACATCAGTTATCTTAACATCGCTTATAAGATCATATCTGCCCTATTGTGTGAACGCCTGAAGCCGTTCATAAACAATCTGATTGTTTCATATCGAAGAATAACTCAATTACATAATTATTAACTGTTTTCTAAAAACTAATAATTAGAGTGGTCTAACATTAAGTACTATATTTTGCTATACGGCATTTACGAACCTCCGGTTGGTATAGAGGTATGGGAGTTCAGGATGTAGAAAAATTTTAAAATCTTAAATGCCAAAATGATAGTGTTTATGTCGAAACTGGCGATTAAGTTAAAATGGCAAGCGGGAATCAAAAAAGAAATGAAAGACGGTATTCTACCGGGAAACGGTTAACATAAGAGAAACAAATTACTAAAACCACACTGATTGTAAACACTTTAATGATTTTATAGTCGCTGGGCGTTCAAATAAGATTTTGCTCCATACTTATGTATGTCTACGTATGAGTATGGAGATCTGAAGGTCTTGATCACAACCCCCTGGATGTAAAGATTTTTATTAAGTCGTTTTAGGGTACCCTTTCTGACAAAATACATAAAAAAAACACTATGGCGCTGGCAGCCCGGTGTGGGCCATGGCCTAGTTTCTTAAAACTCATTTGTGTTGCTCATGTTGTCATTTTTGTCACATCTGAGCGGGGCCTACGGTTTATCGCCGAGTCCGAACGGCACTCCTTAGAAGCTTTTTCGTAGGCAATTTTACTTTCGGGAGTTTGCATTGCCTGCCGAAAGGGTGATGGCAATTTGAAAAATTGTTGGTGACCCAGCCAGGAATCGAACCCAGACTCTCTGCGTGATATATCCAATGAGCTAACTGTGGTGCCATCGCCATCGCCATAATACATATTTCATTATAATTCAATGTTTTGGGACAACATCTGCCTAACAATTCCAATAGAATGTCCATGCTTCCAACATAGATGAGTCTTTAACTGATCCGTCACCCAACTAAGAAATGATCCGCCATATAGGCATTTTTTTTGCGTTTTAGGCGACAGTTTACAATCATTTGATGTACATTTCAATAGTACTAGTACATCCCACTCCCAGTATTAGGTGAAAAATTGCGGAGGAGAAAACTTTTGCAGTATGATGTAGTCTATTTGTTTTAGGAGGGTACTCTATGGTATGTGTCCAGGACAGGTGTGCGATCAGTTGCTTTACTGGTGCAATATGAGGTTACTTGTGACGTTGCTGGCACAGCTGTTTTTCTTGTGGTTATTTTAGCGGATATCACATGAAATTGAACTTAGTTAGCTTTACATAATTTATCGATTTACGCGGACCAGTATTGCACTATGAACTTACATACATAGATGTTTCGCTGGAAAGTAATGCGTTAATTTCAACTAGTTCTCTTTCAAGAGAAGAAGCAACACTTAGTTTTAATATGTTCGATTTCTGGCTTACTGTCGAATGAATTGGGACCCCGCCCAATTATCAGGGCTTCTTCTATCAATGGCGTTGTCTAATAAAAGTAGGGGGTAGAGCAAAACTGGACTTATCTTTAACATCATCAGATTTTTACGCCACTGATGGTTGCTATGATTTGTTCAGTTACAAGTTGCCGGTTGAGTGGCAAGACCACCGGTTGTCCATACCAGGACTTTAAACACTGTAACGTGGGAGTTAGGAGCCCCCCGACTTCGGTCCGGGCCTAGCAAGTTGAGGTAGGCTCCCTTTAGGGAGCGTCACGGTGACTGGTGACTGTTTAAACCTTAAACGCAGGGAGGGTGCACCTCCTGGATGTAGAGTTGCAAGAAACTAGGTGCTGTGATCCTAAGGACAGTAAGAGGTTTTCGGTAGGCCTCGATTCATACCAAGGGGAGGACTATGCCCTCAACACAGTTGGTATCAAGGGTATTGACGGAGAGCGATGGCAAGGCATCTCCTTGCTCCCATGGATGTATGGGCATCCTGTGAACTTAAGTCTCCACGAGAGGAGTTCACGCAAAACACGAGACACATGTGTATGTCGAACGCATTGTCAAATATGAAGCTTCATTTGAAAACGTTAAATTGTTATATAAATACAATCCCTTATAACGTTGTATTTTCTAAAAAAGAAGATAAGTTAAATGTTATGGAGAATGATGTTAGTTTCTCAAGTTTGTTAAAAACGTATTGTAGGAGTATTTTTTCCATTACGGTTTCAGGTGCTTTCCTGAGACGACAATGGATGCGTCATTCGCAAAAACCATCACTTTGATGTTCTATCACAAATTCCAGGAAGATATAACGCCACTTTCTAGCGTTCGATTAAAAAGCAATTTAATGAGAGATGTCCCACACTTTTTTGAATTGATTATCTGACTAATAAGCAGGAATTATTATTGTTGATTTGAATTTGACCAACAGAGTTGATAGGTATAAATGGATATCAATAAATTGCTTTAAAAGGAGGAAGCCAGATTATCATATATAGTATGTACATATCCTTTTTATGTCGTAAGAAGTCTAAATATTCGTCTCAATTTGGAGAGTAAATACGAATAAGCAATCATTTTCTGAAACTACACCTAGAAATCGGGAAAGACAGCCTTTGTGTGAAAGCCAACTTTCATTTAAATTCTACTCCGTTTCGCTTCCTCGGATTTACAAATACTTAGATGCACAAAGATTTCCCTTCTAACGAAAATCCCTTTCCCAATTTCCGTAAAAATAAAATCCAGTCTGACTATCACCATCATCGCCACAATCACAATCATCATCAATTTTATTTTATGATTCCTTGTTTCCACATAGATTCTGTATATCTATTTTATCCATAGAGAGAAGTTGAAACCTATTTCCACAACATAAGCATCCAAAACCATGTATCCGTATCTAGCGAAACGGAAACCTCTGTAGATGAAGTAAGAAAGGCATCAGAAAGGGAAACTATCATCAGGTTTAAGACCAAACCAAAGTGAAGTAAATCGACTGAACTAGCGCAAAACTCAAACGAAAAAAATAAACAAAAACGAATATAAAACAAGGAACAGCACCGTCTTCCGAAATCTATGAGCAGAGCCATGTTTAGTTAAAGCAAAGAACCTTAATCGGGTTTCCAGCAGCCAACACTGATCATCGTCTATTACAACATCGATGGTGCAACTCGATACAAAGCACCTTTGTATTCGTTTGTATGTATGTACTGCAACACATATCCGACAGTGAAGAACCGATCTTCACCAAGTTGCAGTTTACAGATGGCAGATACTTCTTCTGCTAGTGCTCGCCGTTTTAATCCGTTCTCCGTTCTCTGCACCCCACGCAACCGTTTATTCAAATTGCGAACTCTCAAAGAATGGCATAGCAATACGGAGAGCTGGCATGACTTGGCACGGCTCGACAATGAAGCCCGTTCCTTTCTTCGATAGCTGCCACATCCGCATGAGCATCCCAAGCCGTCGTTGTCGTTTTTGTCTCGCAAAGTCGTTACTGCCTTAGTTATTCGTTCCTATGAAAGAGGAAATGACTTTAGATACGAATGGTTGCACCTATTCGTATTTATTTACCTACCCACCGGCGCTGTAGTGCTAACCTCAGAAATGGTGAAATCTTCACTAAGCAACTTCTCAATTTGGCAAAAGCTAAACCCGAAAATCTTCTAAATCATTAGAATCGCCTAGAGAGTTTTGATGCACATTTGCAATCTATTTACAAGTATGGCCGCGGTCGTTCCGCCAGTCTCAACACAGATCTTTTCATCTACGAGTATGTACATACGACTAGGTACTCGTATCTGTCTGTTTTTCTGACTATCTGTCTGCCTGTCTGTTTGTCTGCCTTTCAGTGTGTAGTTTATCCGTGCTATTCGGCCGGTTTGTGTTTGGCATTTTATTGCAGAATCTTTTCCTGTTTATCTGCACACGATGTTATGGTACTCCCGTACTACTCAGCTGACATTATTTCCAGTTTGGCTGGCTGCTCGGCGACGCATGGGTAGGAAAAGAAGAAAACCCAGAAGACATGGTCTGGTTGGTTTTTCTTTCTTTTTCGCACAACTCAATAACTGAACGGCCCCTGAAAGAGGCTCTCCGATTGTAGTTATTTTCGTTCGGTTGGTTTTCCCACTGCTCTAAAGCCCCAAAGACTTTCATTTGTTCCTCGGCTTGAACTTCCTCTTGATAGGTTTTACACTTTTTGTACTCAATCTACTGGGATGGATGTGCATGTCGATTGGCAATTGCTCAATCTCAGTTCCAGCTAAGTCGAAGGAATTTCGAGATCAATTCAACGTATTTTTGATCGTACTCCATGTGTAAAAAAAAATCAAAAAAATTAAACGCAAATAAGCGTGTAGGTATATACACATTAGATATATCTAACTACATTCTGTTGTTATTTGAACAATCGTCAATTGACAGATGCTGTCAGAACATAAGATAATCCTTTTCAGTTATCACTTCCACACAACGACAGACAATTGCTACGATTCGTAATTCGATTTCCAATGTTCGATTGAAATGACACATGTCAACTTACTGCTCGCATTATCACCTGTTGTCGTGAAGTGATTTTATCGCAACCGTTTAACAATGTTGGCCGGAATTTACAACTTTGCCACTGTCTGTCAGATACAACTACAGCTACAGCAGCGCACCAGATCAAATGTAGCAACAACAGTGGCGACCGACAGCTTATGGCAACGAGCATTATTTTAATTTTTCATAAAAGTGGGTCATAGCGCTCGTCACACTTTATAATGACCAGCGAATAACGTGGTGATTGCGATACGATGCGCTTCCTCGAAACAAAAAAAAAAAAACAACTCAACGTTCGTTGGTTAGATAGTTTGCAGCCAAATGAGAGGAATTTACTACTTTTCGTTAGTGTTTCATTGAATGTTTCAAAGCGTTTTTTGACTTTTCTGGCAGCGGAAATTGAGTTGAGGGGCAAGGAAAATAATATGCACTTATGACCTCAACGCTGGGTCACTAGTCAGTTCAAAAATTCATTTAGCTAAAACTTCAAGACCAATGCTGTAATTTGTTTTGAGTCTGATGGTCGCTACTCAGTTTTATTACCATTTAGCCGGTCTTTGGTAAAGGTGCGGCAACAAGAACATATTGAACTTGAGAACAATTTTCACTTTCACAAATCTGAGATTTCAACTGAACAACTCAGGAAAATGTTATTTATGGTTGAATAGCTGCTTAGAATTGCGAATCTCAATTTGCTGTGTATCGAGATGGCGACAAATATTTGCAGTTCTGTAGGAATAATTTAAATTTGAACACATTTTTCTCATGTGTGTTGTAATTGGGAAATGTCTAGTAATGTCATTTGGGATATATCTGTAGCCTGAAACATTGTCCAGAAATGATGCATCAACGATATTGTTTAAACATAAGTAACATTGCGTTATCAGAATCGCAGTGTATTTCATTGTAGACGCTATAGATATAGCTTGAACAGCTACTTGACAGGTGTTTCTGAGTTCACTTCGTCGTTTCCCAATACCTTCTGCATAGAACTTTTCCAATTTACAATAATCCCATCCCGTAGGTGTCACTATGATTATCACTTAGTCCCTGCCACTCACTGAAAAACTGTAGATTTCTCTGAAACAGATACATCTCGACTATGTTTTGTAGGTGGTGCCTTGACATTGTCGTCACTTTCGTTATACAGGGTCTACCACATTTTAATCTTTATCAATTTTATCTTTAAAAAATGCTATTTAGATTTTATTTTTGTTAACTGAAAATGTATGCTATGCCTTTGTTTTTATTGAGTTTTGAAAATTTCAGAGTTCAAGTGGCGACAATTTTTTTCAATACACATTCGAAGCTGATTTCTAAAAGTTTCCATCACTCGAGAAGTAATTTATGGCGATATTCGTGTAATTTCTTTAGGTATTACTGCTTTCAATTCGTCGATGGTTCGGGGATAATGTTGAAAAATCTTAGCTTTTAGGTAGCCCCAAAGCAAAAAGTCACATGAAGCAAGATCGGGTGAACGCGCAGGCCACCCAACGTCTCCACGAAACGAGATTACGCGCCCTGAAAACATTTCCCTTAAAACGTTCATTGTCCTTCTTGCGGTATGAGCCGTAGCTCCATCCTTTTGAAACCACACATCCGGATGTTCAAGTTCTCTAAGTTCTGGTTCCAAAAAACTGCGTAGCATGTCGTCATATCGATCTGCAGTTACGGTAAGCGTCACGCCTCCCGACAAAATTTGAAACCCACAACAGTATTGTTTTGCGAACTGGAGCATGTCTACCAAGAGCGAAGTGAGTAAGAAAAGTTCTTTGCGTCGTAAGCACAGGTTCGTTACTTTTCATAAATGTTTCGATAACAAAGGCACGATGCTCGCCCGTCCAATTCATGACGACAACTGAAATGGCAAGGAAAGTGAACATTTACAGAACAGCTAGTCTGAACATCTTCCTTACAGCTTTCAATCTCTTCATACTGGAGAATTTCTCATAATTGTCGTACATCAAATGCATCATGTTTTGTGCCTTAGCAAGTAGGTCAATGCCATCACCATTCATAAGTAGCTTGATGCTGACTCTATTGAATATAATACCGCCACGTAGCTAGGCTCAGAGATCATCCCGAAAGAGTGAGAAAAAAAGTGAACTTAGGAGCTAACCTGACTTTATTCCCGATCAGGGTAATACGTACGTTCCCTCTACACCGCATCAGTCCAGTTTTTCTCATAGAGACTTCGAATTATATCTGGCAATTTTGACGACAGCCCTAGATTGCTTAGCTTGTTGAAATGATATTTTCTATCAATCGAATCGCCTTAAAATCGATGAAAGATGCATACAGTTTTTTTACATTCTCCAGATACGACTGGATAAATCTTATTAAAATGGACACATTATCTATCTTGGAATATTCTTTTCTAAAGCCAGCCTCGAATTCACTGAGTAGGATCCACTGTGTTAAGCGTAATATTACTAGTCCTGCAAATAATTTTATCACCGTTTTTTAAAAATACTCGTAATATCCCTCTGTAATTATTTGTTATGGGAAAATAGTATTTTTCTTTAAACTTATTAGTAAGTTTTTCAAAAAATTGCTCGGTCGATTATTAAAACAATTCATATAGAAGATTCCTGTACTATCATATACATATGTCTCTCCTAACCTTTTTAAGCTTGATAGCAATATATTTTCTGTTTTAGGAAGAACATAGCATAGTTGGCCTGAGATGGTGTTTGGTTTACCGCCAGCACATTTGTTTCGATTTTGATAGACCCCGGGAATAAACGGCCGTTTAGGGTTCTGGCTTGCTTCCAGAAAGAATGTTAATCTTGGACTCTACGTAGCTCTCGCATTAGAAACTGTTCTTGTTTCTCGCCTTATATACATATGTTTTTAAAAGCCTTGTTAGAGATACTCTGGTCTTATCTGCAGTTCCATTTTTCCGAAAGTTGGAAGTTAGTATGAATGCGTGGTTTTCTTAACCTCTAGACCTTTTATATGATCTTGCCATAGCCCACGTACCAGATAGTAATCGATTGTTAAGCAGGTTGTTCCCTGAAGAATGTAAACTGTCTTTGCCTGCCACTTTTGGTTCGTCCATTTGGAAAAGTAAGACTGGTTGACACACACAATTCGATTAATGGTTTCCCATTATTTCCCAGTCGCATTTCTATTATTATTAATCGAAACAATTGCAAACTTTGGTTCTACATATGTTAAGTAGTTGAGTAATCCAAACTCTGGCATTCAAGTCTCCAATTACCATTTATTGCCTGGTCAATATTCATTAGAGAATTATATTAGCTTCAGAAATATGTCATCGTGATGGTATAAAGTTCTGGGTTTTTTTTTTTTTTAGAGAATTGCAACTGGAGTTCTGTTAAGCTCATTTATGAAGTAGAACTCTACGATATTCTTGAGTGACTTTTTGAGACCATAAAGACATCTACCACTGTCTCAGCCATGCATAACCATTCATCTTGTAGCGATCTCATGAATACAATGCATCGATCAGCTGACGCAAAAATATTATTGCACCTTCTTCGCTATCGCCACCTACTGATTAATTTCTGCCATCGCACCAAAATGTTTTGTCTGCGATTTTAATTGTATTTCCTCGTATCTGCAATTTAACGTTTTAATTTTCAGTCGATATTTCGATTTTTATGCAGTTCAAGAATTTTGTTACTTCTTTCTCGGGTATCGGCTGAAACACCGCGGTGCATAAAAGCATGTGCCTCTTAGTCTTGTTTGCCGATTGCAGAATGAGCCCAACACCGTCTTTCTTTTTCAATTCGGCAATTACATTTTTAGTATTTGTATTAACTATGATGAATCCATGCACTGTGGAACTGTCTTCTTCACTACTTATGAAAAAAAATTTAATAAGCTGTTGAGGTCAGCAGTATGGCGACTATATTGTCTTCCGGGAAAGATACAACTGTATCCAGGAGAAAGATTGTGAATTGTTAAAATACAACCCTCTTAAATAACTCTTAGCAGTGAGTCTAAAGCAGGTATCACAAGGATTACTTCCAGGAAGAATTTTTATCTATTGTACAATCATTAACCATTTATACAAAAAATCCTAAGCTCAAATTATTCGTTCATTAACAAAAAAAAAGAGAACACGCGACAGTGTCTTGGAGACGAGAATGGGTAAAAAAACATTGAAATATTCTGAAGATTAAAATACAGACTTTCAAATTCTTTTTCATTCGATTGTTTCGCAAAAGATCAGTGACGTAATTGAAAGCCATTAAATTAGTACCATGCGATTTGATGAAAGTCGCCGAAAAGAGCTTGAAGCAAGAAACGAGTCGTACAAGGGGTCGCTGGAATGGGATGCGAAAGTATATCGTTGTGAGCAAATGAGACGCGGAAACATTGAACTCTGTTGTTGGCTTGTGAGCTCTGGAAAATTTTTTCAAGTGCAATATTAGAAAAGTGTCGCAAAAACTGATAAAAATTGTCCCAGTAGTTTTTCGAATCGAATGTCTTTGTAAGATTGCGACTGACCTACACGAGGTACTGTGCGTTCTCAATTTGCCTGGTATATCCCTCTATATCTAAGAAATACTGAAGCATATGGAAGTGTTTTGTTTCTTTATCTCGTACTATCAAATTTTCTTGCACACCTCTCGGTTTGGGCCCTATTGCCTTTATACGAGCACTTACTTTTCGATTTAATCTTGCAGTTCCAGACTTCAATAATCCAAAAAGTCGCTGACCAAAGCGACGAGACTTAAAAAGCTAATAATGTATAGGATGAACAAAGAGAATGGTAGCTATAATGACAAAATCGAGAACTACTATATAATGTAAAAAAAAAAGGATTTCACCAGCTGACGCGATATCATGTGTGGAATTCACCGGCCAATTCAACAGCACAACAATTTAAAAGCCCACGGAATTATTGCGTTCTGGTGACATTGACAGCGAGAGAAAAACTAGTTTTAACGACTTAGAAATGGGATAGTAAAAATAAAAGTAATAAACATCACTACAATATCAATCAAGTTTGATTAAATGCGATTGTTTAAATGTCGTAAACGTCATTTTTGTTCATGAAATAAGTGTTGTTGTGCTGTGTTTTGTCGAAAGAGGATCAAATTGATCGCCTTTCTGACATTATTCCGCAAACATATGCACATCTGTTTATGCTGCTTGAAAAGTTTACACAATCCACTAAGCATTCCTTTTAGACATACTTGCGACAATCACTGCCAAAAGACAACAGGTATTTAATTAATTTGATAATATTCGTATTAAATCGAAATGGAGAGAGCAAATCGCTTCAATTTGCATTTTGAATTTCTGGGCTTGCACAGGGCATGTTTTGGTAACAAAAAAAAAAAAAAAAAAAAATTAATTCGATCGGTCACTCTTTTAAACATCATCACGGGGCGGTGTCACTCACTTAGCGTTACTGACAAGCATTTGGAACAAATGCTAATTATCTGTACGTTCACGGGATGAAATACTAAAAAAAAACCTAGTGGAAATCGAATGCCCGTAATTCATTTTGTGTCGAGACATGTATCATTGCGGCCGCATCAAACAAAACAAATCATTTAATTCAACCGTATCCACGTTACCCCACACGTACCACACGACAAATGATACGCGGACACAGATGAATAATCAACGACGCGAGTCAGTGTTATCGTTCGTCGGTCGGCGACAGCGTCTGTTCCTTTTCCATGTTCAACAAGCGGCACGGGATAATATTGTCCGTTTACCACTTCCACCCAGGATATGTGCGTCTGGACACTTGTCTCACAATCGAAGGAATCACGACATTATGAAAAGTCGGCAGGGCCCTTTACAAGCTTTTCGTGCGGCACACTACAAGTATCGATCCTTTATCGGAATAAGTAATTAGTATCTTTTTTCGAGCCGGACATGTCACCCCATCAGGACAAAAGGTTCGTGCCGGGCACATGCGTGCCAGAAATGATGAATCCCTCTAATCAAAATCAATTTTGGCCCCCCGAAATACACGCTTTCAAGTGAATGTTGAATGCATTTTGAAAGCAGCTCTGGTTTCACAAGTCTTAGATGGTGGTCGGCAGTGATCGGTGGTGATCAACAGTCAGCATTTGGTGATCACCCCCGAGAGGGCGGTCACTGTAGGGTCATTGCTCCGAACTTTTTGTTGCTTTATTTTTATATTTGAAGTACAATGCGCGCAATGTCAAAACGTCGCAGTAGCAATCCATGGCGATAGGTTGTGGTGGTGGTGTTATTATTACTCGATTTGATTCGATTCGATTCGAATCACATTCAAGTTTGGAGAAATTAAAACGAACACCGAACTGGAATGTATCCAAAAGGCGCGATTGACGATTGACGATTGACGACACCGTACACTACACATACTACACATACTTACATTTATAAATTCGTCTGACTGTGGAAAAATGTTGAATAATTTTTTAAGAAAACCTTGACGGGTTATTGACTCGCTCTCTTACTCTCTCGACGCAGATACATACCTACCTCATACCTTTCTATCGAAAATGCTATGCTCAAAGGTGAAGTAAAACATGCATTTGCGATGAGCGGGCAGAAGGTCGAGAGTTTTAAAAAAGCTACTAACTGACTGACGGCGCGGCGGTTGCGACTGATAGTTACAGTTTGAGTTTGAGATACAAACATAAAAATGCTGATTGCATAATTCTTGCTATACATAGTAGAGTTGGTACAACATTAGGCAATGGAGCTAACTTAGGTTGAGGTTTCTCAAAGGGAAGCATGTCGCAACATTGCGTAGACATTGAAGGTGATTCTTTGAGGAAGGTACAAATAACGCGCTTATTTATGATCTTTTGTTGATCGAATAGAGGACAACTGATAACAGGGGTGAGAATTCACTAGTTGCATTGTCCAGATACATGTATTTTTAGTTTATAAACCAACGGTGTTGAAGGTTTTATAGTGCATTTTTCTAAAAAATTAGATGACAACATCGCCAATTAAGAACTGACGTCAAACTTGTTACGAAATGTGTTGCCTAGAGCAACTCGAAGTATTTGATGAAAGGCTTTTGGGATATAAAATTATTTACGATTCTGATTTGGTGACATTTTTGCAAGCTGGCGTGGGTTTTAGAACGTACATTAAACTGGATTCTGGCAGCTATTTTCACTATAGTTTTTGCAGGGATTTTTTTTTCCTGTTTTCTTTTGTTAATAAAATTGGTAATTATTCATTTTCCCCTTTGGGGTTTCCGTTTTTGATTTGAGATTTATGGGAAAGAACCGTTGGAGTATTTTTATGTCATAGAAACTTGTTTTATAGTATTGCGTTGCTTTCGACATGTATAAAATCTGAAGAATCTCTTGTAAGGTGTGGCTATATTGTATCCAGTCAACTGTTAAACGTTGTCTTGAATTGCTTCCTTAAAGAACCGATTCTTAGTTCACGGCTGGAACTAGGTTTCCAGTGAGATAGATTTTCTATTGCCGGCGATATCATGATGATCGTTAGGAATTTACTGCTTTGGCTGCTATAGAAATGCTTACCAAAATATCTTCCTTCTAAGACAAACGATTTCTGATTCTGAAACAATCATTGAAGGGAATTACCATTCTTTTGGCATATGTCCCTGTGAGGTAAGCTGTGGCAGATGAGATAGTGGTTGTTTCACAAAGCAATGCACATTGAAATAATATATTCTCCCGTCTGGATGTGGATTGTGATAAATAAAGATACGATGCTCTTTTGAGGCTTACGTCAGAGAACACGTTGTTAAAGCAATTACTAGCAAGAACTCTCCAGAATGGCGCCTTGAATCGACTATACCGCCATTCTTTTTTTTAAGCTAACTTCAGTTAAACCTGGTATTAGTCCATTGCCCAACCTATGCCTTACTTCAACTGGAATTTTTCAGTGTTTTGTAGAAAGCCGAGTAAATACATCTCTTACAATTCTTTTATTAAAAGATGTTATCCGCCAAGTGGCTGTCGCCAGTGTTGATACGCATTTGTGCCCGTTTTAACGCATTTTCCATTTATTTTCCGCAAATAAATACGGCCCAATCACTCCTCCCGCGTGAACGCCGCATCACACAGTGGCTTTGAGTGGATGTAATGGGACTTCATGCAACACACGCGGATTTTCAGTGCCCCTAAAAAGAAGATTTTGCTTATTGACGTCACCGTGGAAATGCGCCTCGTCGCTCATGATGATTTTCAGGAGGCATTAACTTATGCACTTTTTACGGGAACATGTGTAAGTCCTTCACTAAAATTCGCTCTAGGGTCTGATGATGCCTAATTGCGTGGCCCGTCGTTGGTTGATGTTTTCTCGTTGTCAGCAGTATCGGCAGCCACAGCCGCGATATTCTAGGCCGAACGAACATTCCTGTGGCGGCTTGAATGGTCTTCTGTGGTTCTAGTCTTTTCGAGTTGAATGTTTTCCCAGTGGTGCGACACGATTAGGTAAACGACATCAAAATTCACGCTGCGCTAACACCACCGACCGATTATTGGTCAAAAAAATCGACACAATTTTTCCACGCTCTTGCGAAGTATAGCGCTCGATTACTTGTCTGTTTGTATAATGCGTCTGTCTAGTTCACAAAGGTCAAATATTATTGACGTACGACGGCATTTGCAAAAATTAGAATATCTTCCCATAAGATGATTTATTTTGCGCCACCTTGTATTTCAGCGACAAAGTGCCTACAGTACCAGTACCAACCACATCAGTGTCCAGTTCCTGTACCTATTTTTATAAACTAGCGCGTGCTCAAGGATTTATTAATATTCGTATACTTAAACCGTTTGTACAAAGTTCAAGCGAAACTTAGGGAGGAAGAAATCAGAGATACCATTGAACGTCTGCTTTAAACCCTTGAAAATTTAAATAGAGAACTCGGCAGGGCATTTTATAAGAGTGTTGTTGCTTGGGAAGGAATCACGATATTTTAGAATACGTCCGAAATTGAGCTTGAGGGTATACTGACTGTTAAGCATTCAGAGGGAGACGGGTGATAGAGTTAAAAGTTTGAAGGGGTAGAATACAACTGGAAATTTCGGTGGAGCACTGCTGGTGAAAATAGCGAGAAAACAAGGTAAGCCAAGAGACGTGACGTCGTGCCAATTGACTGTGCATCATTGGCGTTACTACGAGTTTTGTCGCACGATTTAAATCTTATCTAGCAACATAAGTTGTCATTGCCACACATACCGAAAATGGAAAAACGTTCTGTTTAGATGATGCAGGTACCATTCATGCGGACTCTAACGTGTTTTGGAAGCATTAGATTCCATTCTGTCGATAGTTCTCCAATTGATTGTGCTCTCTATATCGGAATTTAATAAGCTAAGCATAGGCTGCATTTCCCCATTCCAGAGCCGATGGGCATGGACCTGAACGAATGTAAGAAGCAGAGAGTACTGTCGTCAGCAAGGGAATATAGCGGACAATAAATCATTGATAAAAATTAAAAAGCGTGTCGGAGACAGGACGGAGCCCTGGGACACACCAGCATTTATTTTGTGAATGGCAGACTTGAAATCATCCAATACATCTTGAAATGAACGTTCGGGAAAGTAATTTTGAATCCTTTGAAGAAGACGTTTGGCTAATCCCAAACGCACGCGTTTTCGAAAAAAAGGCTGATGTAAATTGCCTTAGAAATATTAGCCTGATGATCTTTCAACATTTCTATGACCTTGCAAGGAAGGGACATCGGTGCAATAGGCCTTGAAGAGCAGAATTGATTAAAAAGCTAACGCAATGACTTGAAAGCGTGAAAGAACAGTTGTAAGAAGGGGATATATCCCAAATGGACAAGCAGATCTGTTTATTCTATGATCTTGAAATACGCTTGCTATTACAAAAGTGCGAAAGTAGATTCGTTCCATTTAACATTCGACGCAATCAAGGCACACTCTAAAAGAATTGAGCTAGCGACGTGCAACAAGCAGATTGGCCTTGTCTAAAGAGCTGACAGGTGGAATGTCTAAAATGAGAGCTGGAATAGGGGATGGGGCAGAATTTCTAACACCTTTGGGACATTGTAGTATTTTTTGATTCGGATCTTAGTCGCATTACACTTTTTTCAGTATATCTCTGTGGGTTCGGCCTTGAAGGATCAAAAAAACAGTTCTCTAACCCTGACAGAATATTTACAACTCTTCATCTGACGAGGAATAAAGAATAGTGTTTGTGATAATATTAGCAGCGGTATCCATGTCGTTATTGAGGAAACACAACGACCACTTTAAGTTTAGAAAATAGATGTTAAAACCGCTCCAATTAGTTTTCTCGTATTTGTCATACAGTTATTTAAGGAATCCTTTTCTAACTATGTGGTCATAGGCTATAGCGCATTGACCTCGTACTTATCTGGGTGAGCAGTTTAAAACAATATGAAAATGGGATTCCGGATTGGAACAGGGATAACGTTGTAAATGGTGAGACCGCGGTGAAAGAAGAAGTGATCTGGGAGGTGTGGGTAGGGACCTGTATTTCACTTAGTGCCAAAACAACTGGCTTATGTTGACACTTGACAGACGTTCAAGAACGCAGAAAAGTAGTTTCCTTTTCGCTTGCATATATTCGGCCAGTCTGAATTCGCAAGTCATTACACAAACACCAACGATGATAGGTGCTTAGAAAAAGAATTATGCCTCGTCAGAATGCCAGATATTGAGTGACAACGGGAAGCCATTAAATCCTTGGAGATGTCAAGAAGCATTCGTCATTTTCCGTCATCTCATTGTGACCTGAAATCAAAACTATTGTTGTTCGTCGCTATAGACGCTGATTCTTCTGTCCATTTACCAATTGTTTACTTTATAGTTAATTGCCATTACATTGGCTTATATCTTCACTTTCAATGCAGATGAGAGTTCTTCTAACCAGGAAGAAATTCAGCACTGTTATTTTCCTGGAAGACAGCAGCATCGCATCCTTAACCGATTTTGGAGCTACATGTGAAGGCTCAATTATATCCTATCCTGATTATACACGAAAACGGCAAGATCAATTTCTTATTTTTACAGCAACAGGAGATCAAGCGTTATTAAATCAGACGGCATGTTGTTTAGACCTGACTCAGCACAGTGTTGTCTAATCTGGTGCGTGGTTTACCAATGACCTTTCTCTTTAAACGGAAGATGGCTTTAAAAGTTCAAATCTTGATATAAATACTAAGAAGAGAGGGACTCATCGGTGAGTTATACAATAATTCTTGGTAGTTTACTAAGGGACATAAGCCTTTTTAAGGATTTGGATTTAAATACGCACATTTAGCTTCAAAATCTTGTTTACGTAAGCGTTAAGCATAAGTCATCTACCTTACTTAAGAAAACAATGAATTTAGTCTAAAAAGTGAAGAGGAAGAAAAGACAAGTTAACCAAGTGCGCGAGTTATTAAGACTGATAATGATTAAAAGTATATGATCGCTGCAAGGTATCTGTTGGCAGTGTCATATTTTGTTAAAAGGTGAGCGTTCATATTCGTTTTCTTCTTTTCGGTAGCAAAGCAAGAGAGAAATTAAGAAATTAATTAAGAATATGATGGTTCTCTTCTCTCTGACGCATGCTCGTATAAGCGGAAATGTCCTTCAACTGGAATTCCTTAGCTTAGTGAAGATTACGTTCTACATACCTGCAAGAAAAGAAAAAAAGGAATGGTCAGAAAAGTGATATATAATAAAAGTTGTTAATTTAAAAAAAAACATTTATAAAATGACATTCACACATTAGATAGAGCGCAACCAATTTGCTGGGATTTTTCAAAAAGAAATTTCGAAAAGTTTAAAAAGATAAACTTTATATAAGGAGAAGTTAAATGATCGCATTTACCACATCAGCTCAAAATATTTATCACCGTATGCAGTAAGAGGCAATATATTAGAAAATCATTGTTCAGGCATTACATCCCTTCTTTAATATAAGGAACGGATATTCGTGTCGCTTAGATTTTAAATTCTAAGGTACACGTATTTCGCACAAGAAGGTTCGCCTTTAAGGACACCTGTGATTCACTTTGAGTGGGATCCTCCTACTGGAAAATGTTTTCCTGATAAGCCTTATTGTAACTTGTCATATGTCGATTGTGGCACCCTATTTAAAAAAGTTCTTTGAGCGGAGGGTCACAAATGGATATGTCTTCCTATGTTTCAAATCCAGCGTAGTCTAAATTTGTTTGGATAAATTCTAGGTTGCGCTATCAGACCGCATCATATGGCATCCGGTTGCATCTAGCTTAACCGTCAATTTACTAGTAACAGATAAAATTTTTATATTTTAGAGATTGAATGAATGTCCGAATCTCTTCATGGCCAGGTCTTCGGGAATTTGTGTTTAAAACATTTGTTTGGGTAATTTGCTGATATTTGCTCAGTTAAACTGCAACCAAAAGAGAGCTGTTTCAATGCTAACAGTTTAGCTTGAAACAAAAATCAGTTTTTCTGGAGATAGAAATAGAGAGATGATTTGGTCACTCATTGATTAGTTTTTGAGCCAATAAAGTATATGTAGAAGCGAAGAGGTGCCTTTTTTGGCAATATCTATTCAATTTTGCAAAAGATTATGATAGGTCAGGTTAGGTTAGGTTAAAACAGAGGTGTGTCGTCACACAAACACTAGGCGCTAGAACTGGCCCATCGAAATCACTGCGGAACCAGTTGAAACAAAAACAACTTGTTTCTTTGGAAAAGCCAGAAAGGTTTTTGAAATCCGTGCGTTTATTTTCTCTAGATTTTTAAAAGTACTGTATTAGATTTAAAAAAGAAGAAGAAAGATTAAGATACTGGGGGTGTTTCCGAAGCTTGGAAAGGTATTTTGTAGATAGCATTGATCAATTATTATTCAGTTTTAGAGAGAATGAGTGCCTTGATTAGACCTAGATTTACGAGCGCTGGTGCATGCTTTTGATCATCTTTTTCGGAACAAAATTTGTTCAGCGGTGAGGAGCATTTTTGGTTGAATGGCTACGCAATTACTCGATATTGCCAGATTTGGAGTGAAAAACACCATTACATTCACAAAAAGTCACTGCGTGTTGTATTTTAAGGGTTAGTAGAATTTTGTCTATGACGACCATAGCATTATACTCAATGGAGACTACCATAGACCTATATATAGGGAGTGGCGCAATTAGTTTACAGAAACAAACATCGATGAGCCTAAGATTTCGCGTAATGGGGCTGTCGATTGCCCTACAAGATCGTGCGATTTACCTATATCATTTGGATTATTTCACAATAATATTCCTGGTTAAGCAGATAAGTTTGGTTTTATGTAAGTTGCAAGTCATTTCAAACAATTCAGACAGTGGCGCAAGATATCGGTGTGGTGGCTTAGTGATTTATCAAATGTGAACAGATTCAACAGAACAGGGGCCCTAAACTGCTACAAACCAGACATAACCGCCATTCAAGAAATGCGATGGGATGGGCCGGACAAAAAGATGATGAAAAGCTGCGATATCTACTACGGCAATTGCTATCGACGGCAAAAGCAGCGCTTATTTGGATGCGGATTTGTTGTCGGAGGCAGACTAAGACAAGAAGTCCTCAGCTTCCGGCATGTGAGCGAGCGCCTGGTTGCAATCCGCATCAAGGCTACATTCGCCAACATAAGCCTTATATGCGCGCATGCCCCCACAGAGGAGAAAGATGACGACACCAAGGATGCCTTCTATGAGCTCCTTAACAAGACCTACGAGCAATGCCCGAGCTATGACATTAAAATTGTCCTCGGTGATTTTAGAGAGGGTATCCTTGGTGGAACAATCGGAAAATATAGCCTGCACAGCACCAACTCCGATAACGGATTCAGGCTAATCCACTTTGCGGCGGGGCGAAACATAGTCGTGGCCAGCTCGCGGTTCCCACATCTCGACATACATAAGGGGACTTGGAGACTCCTGATCAATCAACAGTCAACCAGATTGATCACATTGCGATCGACGCAAGACACTCCTCCAGTATTATGGATGTCTGTACGTTCCGAGGAGCCAACATCGACTCGGACCATTACCTTGTTGTAGCCAAGGTACGGTTGCGGGATATCCCAAACTACGCCAAGACAAACTAATGCTGTGAGAAAATTCGACGTCAGACGGCTACAATCGCAAGAGATTGCCAAGTCCTTTTTCAATCGAGTGTCTCTTAATCTCTTAAGAGGTCCAATGCCGCCAGCATCAAGCATCCAAGACCATTGGAAACACTGCCAAAACGCCATCAGAGATGCCGCTTCTGATGTGCTGGGTTTCACTCGTCCACCACAACGAAACCCTTGGTTCGATGATGAATGCCGGCAAGCACATGCATCTAAGCAAAAAGCACGCAATGCGGCACTGCAATAAAAGACCAGAGCTGCTCATGAGCTCTATGAGATGAGAAGAGAGATGAACACCGGCTTCTCAGGAGGAAGAAGAAAGAGCATGAGAAGCGCGCGATCGAGGAAAGTGAGTGATGCTACTCCAGGAATGAGGTTCGGAAGTCTTATCAGCCCCGAACAGAAGCCTGTAGAAACGAACAAGGGAACATCGTAGTAGAATCGCAGTCGATGCTGAGGATTTGGAAAGACCATTTCTGCAGACTGTATAACGACGATGACGGACCAAATACCGCTGTCAGGCAGAATCAACCTTTCAACTTGGACGATGATGACCAACAATTCCGTCCACCCGACCTGGATGAAGTGAAGATAGCCATATCGAAGCTTAAGTCCAACAAAGCTGCTGGAGCGGATGACCTGACTGCTGAGCTCTTCAAAGCGGCAGGCGATGACTTGGTAAGGAGCATACACCAACTCATCTGTAAAACATGGTCGGACGAAAGTATGCCCGATGAATGGAACTTCAGCATTGTTTGTCCGATTCTCAAGAAAGGAGACCCTCTGAACTGCGCCAACTACAGAGGTATCAGTCTCCTTAACATCGCATATAAGATCTTATCTGCCGTAGTGTGTGAACGCCTGAAGCCGTTCGTCAACAACCTGATAGGTCCATATCAGTGTGGCTTCAGGCCAGAAAAGTCCACTATCGACCAAATATTCACACTACGATAGATCTTGGAGAGCTTCAGATCGATACACACCACCTATTCATCGATTTTAAGGCCGCGTATGACAGCATCTATAGAGACGAGCTATACAGAGCAATGTCTAGTTTTGGCATCCCTGCCAAACTCGTCCGTCTATGCAGGATGGCGATGGAGAATGCACGCTGCTCCATCAAGGTCGGTAAAGACCTCACCGAGACCTTTGATGTGCAGAAAGGATTTAGACAAGGCGATGCGCTGTCATGCGATTTTTTCAACATCGTACTTGAAAGAATAGTGCAAAACTCACGAGCAAACACAAGAGGCACTATCTTTCAAAAGTCCGTCCAACTACTCGCATGCGCCGATGATATTGACATAATCGGGAGAAAGCAGCGTGATGTCAGTGGCACTTTCGCGAGTATTGAGACGGAAGCGGCAAAAATGGGTTTAGCGGTCAATGAGGGCAAGACCAAGTATATGCTGTCAAGCAAGAAGGACAACCAACACCGACATCTCGGGCAGAACGTCACCCTCGACAGATATAACTTTGAGGTAGTTAAGGACTTTGTCTACCTAGGCTCTGCTATAAATAGAGACAACGACACCAGCGCTAAGATCAAATGAAGAATAACTCTTCCCAACCGCTGTTACTTTGGGTTAAGAAGGCAACTGAGTAGCAAAGCCCTCTCTCAGACAACAAAAGTCACCCTTTATAAGACCTTAATAATCCTGGTCCTGCTCTATGGCGCAGAGGCATGGACATTATCAAAAATGGATGAGGGTGTTGTGGTTGCTTCGAGAGAAAAATTCTTCGGGCGATCTTCGGTCCCGTCTGCATTGACGGTGAGTGGAGGAGGAGATACAACAACGAACTTTATGGACTGTACAGCGACATCGACCTAGCCAGAAGAGTGAAGATCCAAAGACTGCGATGGCTGGGTCATGTAGAGCGCATGGACACCAATGCTCCGGTCCGAAAAGTCTTCGAATCCGCCCCCGAGGGACAGCGCAGTAGAGGAAGGCCAAGACTCAGGTGGCGCACGCAAGTGGAAGAGGACCTCAGCCAACTTAGCGTGCGAAACTGGAGGCAGCTAGCCTGGGATCGAGCTGGCTGGAGAAGCTTGTTGACTGAGGCCCAGGCCCACCCCGGACTGTAGTGCCACTTAAAGTAAGTAAAGTAACAACATATTCAGGTTTTTCTTGGGTAGCATCAGAATAGGTGTCTACACGGTGTGTACCTCATAGGTATTAATCTAAAACTCATACTGTGAGGAAAGTGATTTGATGCGATCTTAATTGTATTAAGTCTACGACAGTTCCCAACATTTTTGGATGATAATGCTATAGCTTATGGTTTCCAGAAGTCAATGTATGCCTTATTTACTCGGAAAGCACTAGAAGTCAATCTAAACTTGATCTGCAAGCAACAAGCATTTCCACTCCGGCTGCTTCTTAGTTTGCTAATTCAAATTCTGTACTCCAAGTACGTTAAAGTCTCGTTGGGCGTGTGGCCTAAATTAAGAAACTTCTTTTAAGTCGCAAGTTGGAAGAATTTCTGCGAGCGTCGGTGTACATGGTTTATTAATGTACCAGCCATCTAAGATAGCGATGTGCTGGACTAAGTTTATGTCTCTATCCAACATGCAATTAGCGACTTTATCTTGTCCTTCAGATTCCATAAATAGTATTGGAAGAATTTTAACCTCTAAAAGAGTGAGAATATATTTATCCGTTTGGGATAGAGTCGATGTTCTGGTGCTATAGAAAAGAACTCAACTTTGCCTAAGAAAAAGTTCCTTTTTTTTAGCATTTCAATCTACCTATAGAGAAATTAAGATTTCAGATGAGATATAGTATTCTCTTTAGTTAAAAAAACAAAGCTGAATGGAAATACAAAAAATTTTCATACTACTTGGGTAGAAAGCAGAATTAATTTGTAGATATACAGATGAGGAGACACACATTTTTTAAAATTAGTTCAAACGATGTTATAATTTTTTGAAACCTTTAAACTAAGTCATCAAATTTAAACTTTGCTGATATTGTAAGCCTTCATGGAAGGTCATCCAGATTCGGGACTGAATCTCAATGCCACTTTAGAAAACACTTCCAAATGCAATTGGATTCCTAAATTGCATTTCAATATTTTCACATTTAACTTGGTAAACGACTATCCCATAATTACCAAAGAACCCTTCGTATCTAACTATAAGGAAGTTATCCTCTTTATGCATTCGACCTTTCCTGTTTCTCCTTGGATGTCATTTACTTTTAAATGCATTCGTTGCCCTCCTTTGATAAGGGAAAATATGGATAGTACGAGTTAAAACTTCATGTGACTCCCTTCATCCATACCAAAAGAGCTCCTTTTCGTACATCCTAGATGGTGTAAATTCTATATGTGGGCAGTATATCCTTGAGGGTATATAAATTTTCATTATATTCCTGCAATAGGGGATATGCACCGGATGTATTATAGCACATAAGAAAATGCAACACTATCTGTTGGATAGGGATACATACAAGGATTTGTATAAGCAGAACTTTGTTGGTTGTTGGTTTGTCTATGTTATTCATCATGTTTGTGCTATGAGCTATCCTGCTGGTGGGGAACTGAATTCTCAAGTGAAACTTGACGGAGGTTATGGAACTTCAAAACGGATGGAAGATTAAATTTAAATAAATTGTTAGTTTTTGTTAAAGATTTCCCAACTCTGTGTAGGTTTTTACAACCAAGCTTGAATATTTCCAAACTTTTACTCATATTGTTTCTTCAGAGATGGATAGTTGTGGAAATCATGTCAGCAGGCTCTTCCCTATGAATGTGTTGATCAAATGGCGAAACTTATATTCAGCACGAAATATCGAAATCCCTTTTTTCGATGATAACGTACATAAAAAACAGGGGGTATGATTTCAGTCGGCTCAGGAAAGTAGTGAAAAATAAGCATTTACCGGAGGGAAGGAGGCTGATAAAACTGCCCATTTTGTATATAAAATTAACTGTTTTTTTTTAAACCCTACAGATAGAATAAGGATCTAATCACCAAGATAGGGAATACATACATTTAGTACACACCAATAGACATTCATATTAAAATTTTAGGCGCCCCATATGAATAGGTTGGGTAAGTCTACTTATTTGCCCTCAAAATCTCACATTAAAAGACAGAAATAGAAAATCAGAAAAACCATGCTAGCTTTTAAAACTGAATCCAATTTGAAAATCCACTTTCAGCAGAGAAAAATCTTAAAAACTAAAAAAGGAAATGAAGCGCCCGATTCAGTGCATGAATATCCTCTTTCCAGAGGAGCTTATGCGAGTTTAAGACGCATCCTTCCTTCCGTTTTAGCAATTTTTCAATGACGGCGGCGGACATTAGGTTAAACACCCCGTCAGTACAAATACCCAATACATAGATACATGCTCCGACGCAGACATGTACACCGAACCACCTTCAAAAACAAAAATATCCTCATTCCATTCTTATGTGAGAAATGTTACCGATGATAGGTATGAAGGTAAGAGTTTTCCACCTACCATCCCACTGTAGAATTGAACCACAGAAAAAGCTCATGTCGTCCACCCATTCAGATTCGCTTCACAGAATTTCGAATGAAGAAACGAAAAAGGACGAAAGAACAAAGTTTCTCTCCCACAGTCAATGTATAAAAAAGGGAAAAAAAAGAAAAACAAATTCGTAGTGGAAAACTGGAGAAACTAAGCTATTTACCGCCCGCTTATGTATCCTACGTAGAAAATTGTATGTATTATGTACATATATCCGACATGGGCGACGACGACGTTTGTAGGGGCGGAAAGTAGGTAGTCACTTAGGAGTCATCAGCTTTCACATCCAGACAGAAGGGAGAATAAAACTTGGTGTACTCGTACATACATGCGATGAGTTCCCAAGGAACTGATACCATTATCCTCTCCAGCTATAACATCTCAACTACCACCCTCTAGATGTTTGTACGAGTACATAGATTGGGTGGATTACTTCGTCAACCCACCAGACCCATTCTCGAAATGGTGGTGGAGGGTAAAATGAATGAGTAACAGTTTTTAACTTGAAGCTCTTTGTCTGTGTTATGCTTTTCGGAACACTGTTTGTTCAGGAACACTAAACCGAAGCATTTGAGTTGGGAAGTGGTAAAGAAATAAACGTTGATATGGGGTGGTGGTCTGAATTGCTCTAGAACAGCAGACGTCTCGTTGGTGTTGCGTATGAGCATGTGTTTTGTATTTTCCGGAGCGTACAGAGTTGTTTCTTCTCTTCTTTTTTTTTTTCTCTTGAAGGGATAAAATTAATATTAATGAAATTTTTAGACGTATTTTTTTTTTGGGGGGTCGTGTTAGTGTGATGGGTTGATGGCTGATTTGTGGTCGCGACATTGTACTTTGCTAGGCAAAGTCCTTGACGCGATACATAAGGTCAAGGGCATTCACTGACGAAATTGTCTCCATAAAAATGTCAAGCCGTTGAAGCAAAGCAAGCAAATGACGGAGGCCGAATCATGACCTATGTGGCGTTTTGGAATGATTCATTTGAGAATTGAAAATGGGATTTGAGAAGAATGATTTTGTGTTAGTATGCGCTGAAAAGTGCTTTGTTAGCGATGTGGTTTATATTAAGTCGGGTGTTATGGTGACCTTTGAAAAGGGTTTAAACATTTGATGACAGATTGTGGGAACTTCATTCGTATGATATCTTTGAAGAACAGGGACTAATGGATTTGAATTTCTATTACTTATCTCACGAGACCGTCAAGTAAATGGAAGTATGATTCTAAGTCATTTCAAGTTAGGAGTTTTTATGCATGTGTTGGCTTTTTGTTTCGGGTAAGGAATCGCTGGTTGGGTATTTTAAATGGAACATTACCTGTAGATTATGATGATTAGATATGTTTTCAAATTGGCAGTTGGGTGCTGTAGAAATAGTGGAGGCACTGAGAGATGTCAACCTGGAGATATACAGCGCTGCAACTGTTTTTTAACACACCAATTGTGCTCATAATACCTCCAAATGGAAGACGTCGGCTATTGGCCAGTGTCCATCCGGATTTGACTTGCAAAACTTATAAGCGCGAGTGGTGACCAACAGACAAAAATGGCAGCACTATAAACGGGACAGCGGATGAATTACCCGGATGGTATTAACGTTCAACGTTATCAGGGCTACTCCGACATATTTGAAGCTCAGTCCGGTAAGGATTTTCGAAACTAAGTCAGGGTCTTAAAAAAGAGGTGGTGGCGGGTGGGCCTTTACAGACTAACGACAGCGCTCACAAAAGAGCGTAAAAAGAGAACTGGCTCTTTAGGCGACACAGGGCTAACTGCCCTTCCATGGAAAAAAGATGAACATTTCGTAGCAACAACAAGCCTCTGATACGGATGGATCTTCTGCTGATAAACTGCGATATCTATTACGATGGTTGTTATCTTCGGCAAAAGCAGCGTCTGTTTGAATGCGGACTTGTTGTTGAAGGCAAAAAGTCTTGAGTTTCTGGCATGTGCGCCTGCTTATTAAGGTTAAATTTTCTATAATTAGCTTTATATGCGCACACACCCCACAGAAGAGAAAGATGACGACACCAAAAATAGCTTCTATGGGCTCTTGAACAAGACCTGCGAGCAATGTCCTATCTATGACATTAAAATTGTCCTCGAAACATTTAGTTTAACCGTAAAAAGTTATTAAAAGAGCGGTATATGGATTCTTAAAACGAAATCTTAAAACGAAATCTAAGTTAGCTCTAGATTTTAAGCTTGAGCTTGATAACGGGCAAGGTTATTTCTTTGAAGTCTTATGAAAATGTGGTCAAGACAAGAGGTAAACGTTTCTCCAATGAGCATGGGCTGCGATAATAGAGAATCAAAACCATAAGAGGACAAAATTGTCAAGTAAGTGAATCAGTAGAAGGTAAGGTAAACAAGAGAATAAATTTCATTGCAATTAGCATCAAATTTGGAATTGCAAAATTTGACTTCTCAGATTCATAAATCTAAATTTCTGAGGGAAATATTAGGTCAGATAGGTAATCAAGATAAGCATAAAGATGGTATATGAGTATGAGACTCTAGATTTGAATAATCAGTACAAAAACTATTTAAATTATTAAATGAGGCATTAATAATTAAAAGATTTTGATTAGTGTTAAGAGGATCAGATTTTAAAAAAGAGCTACGAAAATTATTTCTAATCATTCTATTCAAAAGAGTTAACATTGACTTCAGAAAAGTCCTCAAAGCAAACAATTTAAATAGTTCTATCGCCTTCTTACTTCCTAACAAAACAAAAACTGAAGAATTTCGAATCCAACAATATTTGCATTTGTTCTTATATCTCAATTCCTTCGCCTTTACCCATAGCGAGCGGGTGTAATTTGATAGGCAATCATTTATGTAGATGCGACTGATAGTGTAGTTGTTGTTTTTGATGTTGTTACCAAAGATGTTGGAATTAATTTTCCTTTTATTAATTTGAAGGTTTTCTATCATATTTTCCATTCTTTTTAGTGAGGATAATTTCACGCATATGATGCTAGACCTACATTATTTTTGTCGTTTTAAACTTCTAACATGTCAGCTCTTAATTAGGCAACTCAATTAGGAAATTGAGGATAGTGATTAAACTTTGTTTGTAATTTAAACAAACACGGTGGAGATATTCAAAAGGCTTGTGCCCCGATAAAAGAGATGTCCGAAAGTTTCAAAGAGGCAACATAGACTCGGACTATTACATTGTTGTAGCCAAGCTACGATTGCGGATAAACCGAACAGCGCATGGACAAGCTATTGCTGTGATGATTTTTGAAGTCAGATCGAGTCACTCTTAACCTATTAAGAGGTTTACTGCTGCCAGCGTCAAGTATCAGCTGCAGCTTCAGATGCAGACCAACATTTCAATCCACGCAACCTGAATGAAGTTAGATAGCCATATCTAATCTTAAATCCAACAAGCTCCTGGAACAGACTGCCGATAACTTCAAACAGGCAGACGATGACTACGTTATCTCTAAAATAAGATCGACCCAATTTTCTAGTTCTATACTTTTTTCATACAGTTTGAAAATTAATTCAAAGTACACTAAACCCTATTCGTACTTTACTATTTAATTTAAATAGATACTCTAACGGCTCGTGAAGCATTAAGGGCCAACCTTGCATTTGCGTCACTATGTTTTCAATTTAGAAATGCGCTTAAGGTTCGTACGTCTCATATCAAGGCGGCCGCTACTCCTTTTCAATGTCTACTAAAAGCGCAATGCGACTCATTCTGAATGGATAAGCATACTCTGTTAAGTGGAAACTTTATTTCCTTTTCAGTGTTTTGCAAAGGAACAACGTTCAGTGCAGTTAAAATTGATTAACGGCCGTTGTTGCTTTCATATTTAGTGAAGATTGAATACTCAGGCATCTCGTAACTACTGTCTGTACCATTAAAAAACTGGAAGAAGGTTGTGGTCAAAAATGTACTTAAGGTAGAACGCAAGCTGTATGAACTACCAGAATCGTACAGACCAGTCAGCCTCATTTCCTTTTCCTCAAAACAACAGCGAAAGTCAAATATCTTGGAATCACAATGGATGAAAAACTTACGCGGAATACTTGCCATTCCGAGACTATCGACAAGGCCAATACCTCACTTTGGGCCAGCAAAACTCTACTTGGAAAAAATTGGGGACTTGACCCCAAAATGGCACTGTGGATGTACACGGCAATAACGAGACCTATAATCACGCATGCAGCTGTCGTTTTGTGGTACGAGTATAAAGCAACGCAGAGGTCATAGATTAGCTTGTGTCATATGAACGAGTTTGAGCTGGAGTATACGGTCCTCGCACTTAAACATCCCTACACCACAGTTTGGACACAAGCAGTCCGTATTTCAAGGCGAAATTTATGGAATAGAGCTTTAAATTCGATAGAATCTAAACAGATATATTTATAGGTATAACAAATAAAAACATTTACATTCTCTCCGATAGCAGGGCAGCCCTACTTGCAATTAACGTCTAAATTACATCAAAACTTGTCTAGGATTGCCTTCAACCCTTACAAATACTGGGCACTACAAACAAAATCTATCTGATTTTGGGTGTCAGGACATAGTAGATATGAAGGGAGTGCAAAAGCAGACAAACTAGACAGAAAAGGATCCGCATCTCAATTCATGATGACAAGACCCATCTGTGGGCAACCAATAAACACTTTTTAAAGAAATGTCAAACCTAAGCAGAGGAAAGAAGCTCCATTTCTGGAGGGCAAGACAGAGATTTATGCCAAAAAGTTCCCAAAAAACAACGAAACAAATACTAGTAGTAGAGGTCAGATTCAACTGATCACAGATTTTGTCACGGGACACTGCCGTGTCAAAAAGCACCTGATGACCATCGGTAAAGCACTAGATAATACCTGCGGATTGTCCAACGAGGGTGTAGGAATAGCAGAAGACATATTATGCGACTGAAACGGCCTATTCAAAAGGGGTCTCAAAGAGCCGGACAAGTTTAGCAGCTCACCTAAACAGTTAGCCGCTTTTCTCACAAATTGCGGCATCATAGACAATAGGCCCACTTGTGGCCGCAGTTATCTGAGGTTCAATATACCACCTCCCCCTACAATCTTCTATCTTCTATCATATTCTCTTTTTCTTCTTTCTCCGGTACTATGATTCAAGGTCGATGCGCTTAACTACTCGATCTGAGCTTAAGAAATAGATTGTTTCATCTATGATCAGAATTCTGTAGATGCCACGTATGCATACACACTTATTACATAAATGCGGGATTTTCGCCATGGTCTGTTTTTTTTTACTGTTCATTTTTTATTATAGGGAATTCATAAACACTTGCAGACAGCTCGACAAAAAAGTGCTTTCAAATTAGCTTAATTAACTTATGGTATCTTATAATAACTTAATGGCCCCATGATAATAATAATTAATATTCTAAGTCTCACGGCGTAATCGGACAGTGTAATTTATTTATTTTTCATTATATTATAACTAAAACTGAGAAAATGATTTTTTTTCCTTCCTTCCTTTAGTGGAAGGATGTGGCTTTTTACATTTAGATAAAACTTACAAGCTAGTTTAAAGATTATCTTAACCTTTATACCTATTCTTATTTGAGAGAAATTTAGTTTTTTTTAAAGAAATTGTCACCCAAGTCACAACTTCTGTTTTTTATTTATTTTTGGTTTTTGTAACCTTATAGCTACCTCAATGCTACTTACAATATGTAAGCCGGCCATGGCTAAAAATAACCTACAGACCTGTTTTGCTCCCGAATGGAGCTACAACGAAATGGAAGGAAACGACTAATGAGTTTCTTCCATTTCACTTAGCCATCGGAATTGGTGGTACTGTCGAGCAATATCCCTCTTATCGCAACCGCCTACCGCCCTACTGAACCGGAGACGCTCCGCACTGCCATGTGGCACGTCTTTGTCCTAGTTCAGTCGCCTGTTCGCAGCTGTTTAACCATCCAAATACAAGCATAGGCCAGAGAAGGGCCATAAAGCATATTACTTTCAGCCTCGCATTAACTTGGCTCCTATAAAACAGTCTCCAGAGCAACACCTATATTAAAATATAGCCAGAACCGAAAGTAGATATCTGCCTTCATTTCGACAAGCCAATGGCTGTCTATGTTATCCTACGATCGAAAACTTTCGCCAGTTTTTTCTGGTTTCTCCCAAGGCCCCAGACAAAGTCGTCCTAAAAAGAATGGTTACCAGTTTCTGGAAGTTCAGAACTTGTGGTCTATCTGGGTGATCATTCACCGAGGGTTCACTGAAACCCAACCCAATAAGTGTATTATTACAGTCAAAGCAATATACACTTTACTTTGCTTTATTAGAACGAAAAAATCGTTGATTATATCATTTGAATTAGTATTTCTTCCTACCACGTGCTCAACCAATTAACCACATTTAACGTTAAAGTTTAAGAATGACATTTTTGAATCTTCATTTTGAATATTTACATTACAATACTCTGCACAACAAAAATCTGCTTTGTAAGAAAATAAGGGTGTTTTCCTTCCACTCCGGTTATTTTAAAATGCATAAGCATTTGAAGGCTTTGATAGAGCTTCTTTAGTGTACATTTTATCGAAGTGAATCTCTGAAGTTAATTGGCGCAGATTTGCCTGCTGTCTAGTAATCTAATAATTTGTTTTTGGGGTATACAAATAAATTTCAAATGATACACTTTTTTTATATTTTTTATTGCATAAAAGAGACTTAAATATAACGTCACTCTTAGTGATCATCCAGATTAAAAATCTTAGTCTCAACGTTAAACTCGAGTCCTTCTATCTATTAGAAACGGTTTCATTTTAAAATTCCAGTTTTTGCTTCTTACGAATCCTTTTTTTTTTGTTTGGATTGTGCTCTCAGAGAGGCAAGTCTTTCAGTTCTAATCCTGTTTTCATCGAAGAATATGTAATATTTAACAAGCGCAGATTTTTTTAATTGCGGGGGGAGTTAAAAGATTTTTTCTTTGAATACCTACTCATGTACATACGAGGGCGGGTCAATAAGTCCGTGACTTTTGGATTAAAACACAGATTTTTTGATAAAAAAATAATTTTATTTTTCAACGTAGTCTCCCTTGAGCTCTATACACTTTGTCCAACGCTTCTCCAATTTTTTTATCCCTTCCAAAAAAAATGATTTGTTGAGGTCTTCAAAATAGGCCTTTGTTTGCGAGATGACTTCATCATTGGAGTCAAATCTTTTTCCACCAAGCCATTTCTTCAGGTTTGGGAACAAGAAGTAGTCGCTCGGAGCCAAATCTGGAGAATAGGGTGGATGAGGGAGCAATTCATAGCCCAATTCATGGATTTTTGCCATGGCAAACACGATTGCGTTTGTGGTCGACTGTGAGCAAACGCGGCACCCATCTTGCGGAAAGTTTTCTCATGCCCAAGTGATCATTCAAAATTGAAACCACTGAGCCATGCGAGATCCCTACGGCTTCCACAATCTCTCGCACTTTCAATCTTCGGTCGGCCAACACCTTATCGTGAATTTTTTCGATTGTTTCGGGTGTAGAGACCTCAACTGGGCGTCCAGGACGTTCGGCATCTTCAGTGCTTGTACGGCCACAACGAAATTCAGTAAACCACTTTTTTACCATTGAAATCGATGGTGCAGAGTCCCCATAGTATTTATCAAGCTTAGCCTTGGTCGCAGTAATGGTTTTTTTTCGCAAGAAATAATGCTTAATAAGCACACGAAATTCACTTTTTTCCATTTTCTCCTCAAATTAGTGAGAAGTCTGATAAAAATAGCTGTCAAACACAAACTAACTGACGCAGCAAGTTTAAATTTTGACAGGAGTCAACTGACAGATGCCTGTTGACAGGAGCAGTGTTGCTGTTTCAGTAAAGAGGTCAGAAATTCAAAAAGTCACGGACTTATTGACCCGCCCTCGTATATCAACGTTTAATGGAGTATCTATTACTTTGACGGTATTTTCCGATTTTTCCTAAATCGAAGTCTTTTCTTGTTTTACCATTCATTGGTAAAATATATTTTTATGCTGTTTTTTTGTCTCTATAACTTTTTATTTCCTATTGATGTTTTTATCTAGGTGCATGCCAACAAATGTTCGAGGTCATAATAAAAATTAAGGTTGAAATATCGTTTATATCGGTTATACTGCGTTTAATGTATCACATTAATGGTGTCAACAGTTTAAGGAGAATAACCAAAAGTACTAGTGACAACTCAAGCGAAGAAACAATATCGATTTGTTGAAATCTGATACTGATAACTCTGGTTCTCGTAATTTAAGAAAATACACTCGATATCAATGGTACGTGCACATACTACTGTTCATTCTGCCATCGACTGGGTAGCAGACTGGAGATGTTGAGGTTTATTAGAGCAATTATAGGAACAATTTTAGTGTGAACCAGTGGGGCTTTAAGTAGTAGTTTTGAGAATTTTGAGGCAGACAGGCATCCGTGTTTTAAAAAAAAATCTCTTCCATAACAGTCCTGCGGATTTTTGTTGTACATTATTTGAAATATCTGGTAATCAGCGTTCTGTTACAGAGCTTGTTAAGAAATAACCGGCTTGAGTTGCGCAATTAAAAACTTTGCAGTACAAGAACGTTTTTCTTTTTACTGAAACACATTCAATTCGAATTCGATCTTAAGTCGGAATTATCGGTTTTCATTAACTTTTGTAAGGGTAATTCAATTAAGACGTTGTAAATATAGTGTGCTTAAGTTTACTAAGGCAATCGGAATAGGGCAGTGATTGAGATCATCGTTTACTCCGCCGAAAATTTGAGTTTAATACCCAAGCAAAAAAAAAACGACAAGGAAACAATTTTATTTTTGATGTCACCGTCCGTCTAACAGGTGAAAATTTCAAAATTTTTTTTACATCATTCGGAGTCGTCCCTGTCTGTGTGGAGAAATTACCGATTACGGCTAATATAAAGAGGAACGACGAAGGTATGATTAGTTGCACGTCGACTTTTATTTTGTCGGCACACAAGTCGTGATGTATGTATGTTTATTTACAATATTTTTGCAGGCTATTTTCCGGGCTGAACTATATTATTAAGATGATAATCTTCCTGGTAAATATTTTTTGTAAATCACGTTCAAATCTATTTTACGAAGAGAGTAAGTCAGTTAGAAATCGATTGATCGTAACTCATACACTTTTTTTATAAAGGGTTCCTCCATAAGAACATTACAATTTTGTAAGTAAATAAAACACAGAGTAATTGAGATATCGGGTTGACCGTAACATGGCGATAATTTTCATTGGCCGAAAAACATTGCCGACATGAAATCTGATAACACAATTAAGTGTTAAGTAGATAAGTCAAAAATGAGCCTCATCGCTGAAGATGATTTTCGACGGAATTCAGAATTTTTTTGAAACTTTTGCAGTTGCAGAAACAGGCGGAGAAGTTTCGACTTTTCGAATGATTAAGAAGCTCCAATTTCGCCGTAATTTGATCTTGTTATGGTGTATGGTAAGATCTTTACACAAAATGTGCCACAATGTGGACTGAAAGATTCCCAATAAATGTAAACGGCGTGAAATCGATTGATTTGGCTCATTCTTAACTAAAGCACTTACATATGCGATGTTTTCGGTACTCCAACCAGGAACATTCAATAGTGTCAATAGCCTGTCTTTACTTTGCTTATGCAAAGTACTCTTATGATGCATTAGCACCGTAGAAAGGTTGCACCTTATTTTTTTATTCTTCTTGGCTCCTTTATAACACTTTTTAAGCCACTACCTTTGACAATTCTAAGCTTCGACAACTCCTGGTAGAGTCGTATTTGATGTTAGATGTAGATGAGTCAATTCCTTCCTCTTTCTTTCGGTTTATTTCCTCACTAGTAATTCTCTTCACGATTTAAAGTTTTTGTTACTGTTGTTAACATTTTCAATGATTTTCTGTGCCTCGTGGCGTTGGTAAAACTCATTGGTATAATTAAGAAAAAACAACATTTTATGTATTTTATCACATTTCTCGATTTCAATTTTTTCTTGCAGATTTTGTTTATTTTTAAGTCCTTTTAATTGACTGGTTAAATGATTTGTTTATATGTATTTTTAGCTTGAAATCTATGGGCACTGAACTGATATATCATAGATTACCGGATAAAATATGGCCAGAAGGAAAGTAAAAACCACTAGCAAGTTAGCCTACATTTTTGATGACTACACGTTTTATGAAGGGACCAGTGAAAAAACAACAAAAACTGGCATCAGCCACGAAAATGGAATGATAGGTTTTAAGCAAAGGAAGAGTCCAGATGTGTGCGCTAAATTTTACTTCGCAGACAAACTTAAGAGTATTGCTTATTATATTTCAAAGGCCTACTATCGATAAGAGAAGAAAAGAGGTGGGGAAGCATGCGACGAAAATCGCGATAAGGAATATTTAGCAAGCTTTTTATTTGCAGACTAAGTAAAACATAAATAGCGAAACCCGTGAAGTACCACTTGAGTTAGACCTACCAGCATTGTAAAAGTGCCATAAAGAAAGTACAATAAGTGTCTAGAGAAACAGAAGACGAAAAATAAAAAAAATGCAACATCAAAGCATAGATTATATGTTTGCGATACAATATTGAACAAACTTCCAAGATACTTAATCGCCGGAATACGAGGGTTGTCTGAAAAGTGAATAGATCTGGTGAATAAGGCGGATGTTCAAGCAGTTCAAACCGTAATTCATGGATTTTCGCTGAGGTGTGAGACGGCGCGTTGGCTTGGTGAAACAGGATTTTCTTTTTCTGCAAATGTGGCCGTTTTTCCGATATTTCTGCCTTCAGTTTGGCAAGTAATAATGCGTAGTATTCTTCTGTTATGGTTCTTCCTTTTCGAAGATAATGGATTAAGATAACTACTTTACTATCCCAAAAAAACAGTCGCCATCACTTTCCCAGCCAAAAAAACAGTTTTTGCATTTTTTGGAGTCGGCTCGCCCTTTGCAGTCCATTATTTTGACTGAATTTTTATTTCGGGCGTATAATGGTGTATCCAAGTTTCATCTACGGTAGTTAATCGGCGCCAAAACTCGGATTTATTGCGCCTAAACTGAGCCAACAGAGCGTTGGAAATGTTCATTTGAACACGTTTTTGGTTTAACGTAAGCAAACGCGGCAGTTTTTGGATCTCCCAAGCTTTTACGGCCACGTTTAAATTCAGCTGCCCAAATTTCACTGTGGTAAATGATGGTGCAGAGTCCCCATACACAGAGTCCAACTCATTTTTGATTTTCGTAGTCGTATTGCTTTTCAAAAACAAGAATTTAAAAACAGCTCGATATTCAATTTTTTCCATTTTCACAAGAAAAACTCACATCGCCTCACTCAAACGGCTGTCAACTAAAAACTGTGCGTCCAAAATGACTGCAACTTCGGTAAGTAACTGGCAGAAGATGCACAACTAGCATTCACTAGCTTTTATTGACGAGCGCCGCTATCTTTACATTGCGGTCGGAAACTTTTCAGACAACCCTCGCACATATAGTATATTAAAGATAAACATGGAAGCCCGATAACCAGTGAAAAGAAATTCGCAGTTCATATTGCATCTATCGTTTAGCTGTCATGTAAAAAGACGAACCGGCAGATTTTATGGAAACTGTAAGAGATTTGAACTAGAGTTAGACTAGATCACATACTCGCACCCTACGAAGTATGGTTATTAATCGGAAATTTTTGCTTCGCCTTTTGTTAAATAAGATCGGATGGCTGAAAATTGGCTGAAGAGCTTTCTAACTCCAGAAGATAAAGTTGAAACTGCTACTAAAAGTCGGCTCGACAGCCCAATATTTTTAAATTCCCAGATAGTTAAGGAGGCTTTGTGGGAAGTAGGTGGCATTTCAATTCAATGCACCTAGAACGATTCGTCTTTTCCCCGATGATAGTACCAATTTAAGCAGCGATTCAATTATTGAACAAATTGGCAAAAATATAACAGGTCAAGTCTCAGTCGTATTAAGTTCGAATGTCTGGCAAGCCTTTATTCCGAGCTCCCAAAACTTACATACGACTTAAGGATGCTCACCACAAGATATTGCAATGATGATGCAAAAACCTCTGCAGTATTTTGAGACAAGAAAGTGATGTGTGCTACACGACAATTGTTCATTAAACTAAATCCAAATGTTGGACAATGTACGTGCGGGAAGTACAGGGTCATCCATTTAGTGTTTCCCATAGTAAATTAAAATTAATTACATTTACGATTTAGATTTCCATCAAATATTTATTTCAATTGATCTTGCAATTAAGAATGGAATACAATATTACAGGAGTTGTTACAGGACTTGATTCTGACAAGGTAATTGTCGATGACTTTTCAACACATTTCGGGAAATAACTCGGCCATAACTTAAGGAATATTTGTTTTATGTCAGAAGTTTGTAGATTGTATGCATAAATACTCTTTTAGAGAGGCCCACAAAAACAAATCCAACGGCGACAATCCATACGATCTTTGTGGCCAGTTCATATTCATCACCAAAACTTTTTTCTTCCAATAAAGTCAAAATGGGTCGTGTTGTGTGAGATGTGGCGCCGTCTTGTTGAAACCATATGTCTTCCTCATCCATATATTCGCTCTTAGGCTAAACAAAAATTGGTTAGCATTTGGCTGCAGCGATGAGAATTGACAGTGACGTTTACATTTTCCTCATTTTCGAAGAAATATGGATCTATGACAACACCTGATCAAATTTTACACCAAATGGTGAATTTTTGTGGATTCAATAGTGTTTTGACAGTTACATGTGAATTTTCACTTCCCCATATGCCACAATTTTGTTTGTTAACGTATCCACTGAGTAAAAAACGAGCATCATCACTGAAGAAAATGTTGTATGAAAAATCAAGCACCCAGTCGCAGTATGTTTTACGGATTCTGTGGTTAGCTGGCTTCAATTCCCAAGTGAGATGAAATTTATAAGACTGTAGATGCAAATCCAAATGCAAACTATGCCATAAATTTCCGTAGCACACAGCACAAATCCTGTGCTCACCACAAATTCTATCAAACTAAGATCTGTTCCAACACTTTCACCAACGGAAGCGATATTTTCTGTAGACCGTGCATTTCGAAGACGGATAGACCTTTAGACATTTGTAAGCCAGTCCTTTTCTTTTTTTTCAGTTTGGCCTATAGTACGCTCAGGTGGACGATTACGTCGACCATAAACTGTTTGTAATGTGCGAAACGAACCGTCTACAAAATCACTATTTTTAAAGTAAGTTACCATGTTCAGTGATTTTCAACCTGTATTGTAAAATGGCAAACATTAAACTAAACACATATGGTATTGGATGACAGTTTGATTTGACGTATGTGATTAAAACAGAAATGTCATATTCTGACTACGAATTGAATGACAGGGGCGACAATAAAAGTGCTACGGGAGTGAGTGTGTGTGACAAAACATGATCCAAAAACCAAACCCAAAACCGATAGTGGAAAAACCCTAGCCTGAGGAAATTAGCTGATTTTGCCACGTTCAACAACGGCTCTTGCATCCGGTCTAAAAAACAATTGAAGCCCAAGTTTCAATCGAAGTTTAAAGAAGAGGCTAGCAGAAAAAACATGTGGATAACTTAAATGTCACTCTTGGGCTCACCCCTGAGGCGGCGTAAAATGGAGCAAGTTGTAGACACGTCAACTCTTTAAGCAGCGCAGTAACAATATATATCAGGCCTTAGGTGTATTGAATAACAGTAGATCTAACTCTGAATAATAGCAAATCTCAATTGAGATTTGAATAACAAAATAAACAACCAAACAAATGTTTGTTTTTGATGGATTTGAAAAAAAATTACAAAATGACGTGAAATACTTCCTGAACAAAAACGTTCCTTGTACATGTGACCGTATACAGCATATGCCATAGTTCCTCTTCAACCTTCAAATAGCATATGAATTGGCCATCGTTAGTTGGAAATTCTACTGTTGAAGAAGTCCACAGAATACGTAATTATAAAGCATTCCCTTATGTAGTTAAACTAAAGAGTTCCCTTCTGTATCTTAAAATTCAGCTTACACAGCAACCCCTTATTACTAATTTAAACACACTGAATACTACTTAGATTCCATCACGAAAAATCGCTCGCTTATCGAAAACTCTCACTTTCACTGAATCCTTTTTCCTTAAGACAACTGTAAAAAATATAATAACAAACCCAAATCTAATAGCAGTCCGAATAGTCAAAGTTTTTACACAACAGTTCCAGGGATGTACTTTATCCTCTTTAATATTCCTTTCAAATCGTTTCCCCCATTTTTATTCATATTCCCTACTACGAAGCCCGTCTTCTTTTTACGAAGCAACGACTAAATAACCAAGGGTGGGTTGAAAACATAAAACGAAATGAGTTGTTTGCTCTCGACGAACAGTATAAAAACGTCAGCAGAACACTACCGAACACTACCCAACACTGCATAACTTACTGCAGTAGGGGCACGAATGTATAGTACCTCTTCGTAGATAGATCCTCAATCCAAGCGACTAGATTTAATGAGTTTTTCCACCCCTATGAGCAGTCATCAGTCTAACTACCCTCCTCCACAGACGAGCATAACACCAGACGACGAGCTCTACAATTTCAGTGATTTCCAAATCAAGCGAAACGACTCCGACCAACAGCCGAAGACTGTGTACAAAGTGTCAAGATGCATCAGAGATTGAATTTCCAAAAAAGCTGATAGCATGCCGTACGATGTTTGTATGTATGTCGATGTCACTCATAAGAAACGTGCAATGTTTCCCTACACACGTTCCACACAAAGAGCTCTCAAGAAAAGTCCTTCCCCCCCAAACCTATACCCTATCCAAAGGGTAATAAATAAGCTCCACACATTGCACTATGGTTAACTTAACATTCAAACCACCAATCCCATCCTTCAAAAATGGGGTGAATTGGGTAAAACTTTCCCTTTTAGGTTCGGAAATAGAAAAGCAACCTCCAACCCTAACTACTCTTATCTACGAGAATACTCGTACATACAAATACATACATCTACTCTGTAATAGTTCCGTTTTCGTTTTCATTTGCTCCATATGCGAGGCGCGCATTCTTCTGCATTGCTTTTCGGGCCATCACTAGAGGGATTTTAAGTAAGGGTAGGGATTTTGAGGATTGCTATTGGATTACACACTGCATTTGGCTGGAGGAGCTGGGTGGATTTGATAACTGCAGATCAGTGCAATCCAATTTTGCGTGCTGGAAACATCAAGCACTTTAACTTGTCTGGCGAATTTGTCTGCTTTTAGCTTACAAACGTTATTCCATCTACAATAGCTCTAGTGGTAATGTTTACGATCTCAAGGAGGGTGCATAAGAAATATTTTTTATTGTTCTGGGAAAATTGTCCTGAACTTACAGTACGGTTGGATGAACAATGTTTGGGGAGAAGAGCGATGTAGTTTTGGTTTTCCTCAAGGCGACGATGAATTAAAGCCGGACACAGACACAGAGACAAACAATGGTGTTAAATTTAAGTTGATGCCCTTGCTGGAAGGTCATAGAAGGGAGAAACAGTTCCAGTCCGACATGGGATATGGGATAATTTTGGTGGATTTGTTTTATTGAGATTTCTCATTTGAAACTTTGAAGATTTGAAGCTGATTTGACTATCAAATGCAGATTAGGTGGGTATCTGCGTACCAAGTGTTTATTTGTCTGCAAAATTTTTAAAAAGAAGGACATTTAGATAATTTGAAATATTTGATGGTGTTTAAAAACATCTAGTTTAAATACACAGACATTGTTTGATGACATGGACTGACTGTATAATCTTTGAGAATTCAAGGTGGTGAGAGATTCTGATTCGAAGCTTGTCTTCCTTGCGTGCAATTTCAATCAAAGTGCCCAGTGGTTATATCAAAGGACCCACTCATAAGTTTAAGGCATGGGATATTTATATGGTTGTCTCTAGTACTAATCAAAAGTTAAAGTGGAAATGTGGTCCAACAATTTGAAAAGCGGTGGGTGTACCTTATATTTTTTATACGCTTTGAAGGCAGATATGTGTATGTACTAAACATATCGAAAATTAAGACGACTTTAGGAGGGCCCAAGCAGCGCGACCAAACATTGTAGACTGCAGTACTAAATTTCTTAATCTAGTTAATCAGACATGGACTGAGGTTGTTTGTAAAAAGTCATCACTTCAAGAAAGTAGCACGATAAAATATGAGTAATTAAAATAATCTTTTCTGGTCAAATTAGATATGAGAATGCATGTTTGACAGTATCTTCCCTAAACGGACAAAAAGAGTAAACAGCATTCAACAGAAATAGTTCCAGGAATAATGCAAATATCATACCCTTAGTAAGATTCGATTGCTTTACAATCCGAAACAAGCTGTTTCTCTTAAACTTAAAACTTATCCGAATATACTCACTTCCATACTTTCATACTAAGCTTAAATCGTTCTAGTTGTGTGTGTTACCTAAAATGACTTTTTTTCTCGGAATTTAATTTGTATGCATGTTCCAATGATTGTACGCTGGGTTTTTTAGAGTCATCCCTACACATTTAGCTATTTTAAATATATTAAATATTTTTCCAACGAAAGACAGTCAGTCTTTTCTTCGGTCGGATGTTCGAAGTTCCGAAAGAATATTTTTGCGAAATATTCCATTTCTCTTTACATTCTAGCATGAGTCTGGCTATTTACCCCGGACTCTGAATACAGATGTTCAACTTTCAGATGTCAGTAATACTGGGAAATGTTGCAGTTAATTGCCTCTCCATGATTCACATTCTCATACTGAGTTGTACTGCAAAGCTTTCAACTCCAGATCTATGTACATATTTTCTGTGGTAACGCCAAGCCGGCCAATTTAAAAGTGTGCTCAAAAGTAGTTAGTTTTTCGTTGATTTTGTTCCAGGCATCATGGTAGCTTTTATGCAGCTTGCTCCCTCCGATAGTCTTTTTACTATTGGTGATGGCGATGGCGCGATAGTTAGCTCATCGGACTATCACGTAGAGAGAGAGTCTGGGTTCGATTCCTGGCTGGGTCAACAACAATTTTTCAAATCGCCATCACCCGGGCAATGGCAAACTCCCGAAAGTAAAATTGTCTACGAAGAAAGCTTCTAAGGAGTGCCGTTCGGACTCGGCGATAAACAGTAGGCCCCGCTCAGATGTGACCAGAATGACAACAGCTTTCTGGTTCTTTTCGTTAATCAGGGGTGCGTTCCGCTTGGATAGCACATGTCAGTGCATATAAACAACAAATCTACGCTCTTTTGTCTATTTCCATGAATTATACCAGCGATTTTGTAGATGAAATTTCTTGTGCTCCAAGTTTTGTATTAATTATAACCTATTCTCCAAGTAGCGTGACGCGTCTGTTCCCGTGGTTTAACACCTTTCGGAATCAATGCAAGTCGCGGCAGTTTTCTCTTATCTGAATATGCTCTTTCTTGAGGAATTTTTGAAAGGTTTATTTTATTTTTTTTTCGTAGTTGCTAAAATTAAATAATTTTTGACTGTGGTTTCCGATGCTTTTAGTATTCATAAGTAGATTCTGCAAAACTTATTTTATAAGCTTAATTGAGTACTTTATATGGGAAAATTTGTAACAATTCAACTTCTTTATCTCGATGCGATCTCAAACATTACTTTTTACTGGTCTCTTTGGGTTACACCGCTGCTATACTGTACAATAGAGACTGCGTGAGCTTTCTTGAGGGTGTTGTTCTTTCCGTAAGCCAATTGTTAGTCAACTTATGAACAAATTTTCTCAGGGCACAGGCGCAGAAATATCAGCAACAACCAAAGCAGCAGCAGCAACAACAGCAGTATCACCAAAACATTAACAGAAACAGCAATAACAACAGCGGCAAAAACAACAAAATGTTTTTAGAACAAGAGCTCCAGGTGTAAATAGATATGAGATGGAACTAAAGGACACAATTTAACTGTGTAAGTCGGTCATATAGTGTGAATTCTTTATAAAAGGACTTAGTGTAGACAGTCATGCGATCCATGGTAATACGAGTATAGTGGAGCGATATCACAAGATTACAAATTCGATAATGGATTCGATGACGGAGTTCTTCTCCTCCATACAGAAAGGTGAAAAGCTGCAAACAATGCTGCTGAGAAGATTAGAACCCCTTGAGGAGCTTTTAAAGCTGATCAAAGAGAAACAGTGCGACGGTCTCAAATTCATGAGAATCAAGCCTTCCACCGCAGCCAGAGCCATAAAGGAGAAACATAAACTACTGTTCTCCCTGATCAGCTTATTTCCGGTAGAAAACTTGATGGTCTAAGGAGTTTCAAAGCCCAAGACTACCAGATTGTGTCATGGGAGAAAGTAACAAGGAGCGATAGCATTTTGAAATGTGTTCGCTGCCAAAGATTCAGGCATGCCACGTCAAACTGCGGTAAGAACCTCAAGTCAGATAAAAGCGCTCTAGGTAAGAACGGAGCGTCAGAAAAAAGCTAAGTCTATTGTACTTTATGCAGGAATACGGGGCACCGCAAATTATCGGGGTTGTCCCAAATTCAAATAAAAGTAAATCTGGTCTGGCAGCAGAAGGTGAAAACTAGGCGTCCACCTGTTCAAGCACAAACACAAGAGGGGCCTTACTATTCAATTGGTGTGTTCAGCATTATCAGTCGGCCTGAAGGCGATAGATAGGCCGTCGTTTCCTAGACAAGCCTCCTATTTAATGTCCTGGACAGTCACGAACCAACAAACTGTAAACTGTATTCGCACTTTTGTATATGACAGTAAACATTGCGGTCTTAGTACTGACATAACCATTTCAAATGAAAGTGCAGAATTGAACGAATTTGTTCAAAGGCATTCCTACAACTATAGTAGATTGTATTGGACACACTTCTCCAGAACACTTGGGTGAGCCCTCTCCCTGATTTCGCTCCATCCACCGTCCAATATAAATCTATCAAGTCAGGAGATTGACTGATTAGTATCTAAAACCGATGGACGACGCAATTTAACGACCAAACGATACCTCGGTATCTACATACTGAAAATGAAGACTTATTCCGCAACGCAACTATTGACGCGATGCACCGACATAAAAGTAGACTGCTGTCAAGACTATAGACCTTGTGCAGAAAGATTACTAACAGACAAAACCCCAACTCTATTCCCGCAAATAAATGAAATATTTCGGAAGAAAGATCACAACGACCTTTTTTGTCTGAAAATCCCCCAAACGGCGGACAACGAACACATACTCTTAAGAGAAGGCTGTCCTCCAAGTGAGGCGGTTTTTGATGTCAACTTCTCTGTGATCAAAGATCCGCGGTTTTCGCGACTTTCCAGGAAGTATACAAGGCGAATAACATCATTGGTTCAAAGCACGACCTGGAAAATCAAGTCCTTGTGCACAACTTCTACCTTCGAAATGAAATAGTTAACTGTCGAATCGATAACTCGTGTTTCACCCAGTTCAATGACGAGAGTATTTTTTTTATTTCGAAGGACGAGCTTCAAACGATCTTGGACACAATCAGAAGTAAGAAATCAGGGGGCACCGATTGAATACCGAACATTGTGCTTCGACATCTCCCACTAGAAGCGGTGGAAATTTATTCCACCCTGCAATAATAATGCAATGATTAATGCATGTTATCTAGCGCATTAAAACTGCGGGGGTACATCCTATTTCCCAAAGGGATAAAGACTCTTCCTCGTTCCGTTTTGCACCGATCAAACTTATCCCTAAAAGTTCAGACAAGCTGTCAAATCAGGGCACCAAAACAAACGTTCAACCGCCAAAGAGGAAGACAAACAAAACTAGTGGCAGCAACAGCAATGAACAGTTGAACGCCACATTTGCCGTGAGCTACATACATAAATCCGTATGCGCATACTTTGCTGAAGAAGATGACCAAACACTGGATTTATACAATGATGGTCAGGTGTATCACAACATATGCTTCTGTATTATGTTGTGCAACGTCGTGTATGTCTGGGCATTTCCGGAGCTTTTTGGATCTGCACAATAGCTGCTATAGAGTTAATAATAGGACTAACGCCCTTGCACTTACTTATCAGCAAAGTGGCTTTACGTAGCTCAGAAAGTATGGTAGAAGCCAATGACCTAGATCTTTCCGACCACCCGGACCTAAAGATCCGACTCTCAAAAATATTGGAAATTAACATGATGTCCGCGGTAACAGATCACCTTCAAAAGACATTATGCTTCGACAAAGGATTCTCCAAGGGAATTCCAAGCAAAGAAGCACATCAATTGCTAAGGGTAAGAGTATCCGCGCGGAGATATGTCGTTTTTTGCTCGGCAGAGATATGACGTTTTCAAAACGACATAACTCCGGCAGAAAAAAGCGACTGAATTCCGCCCGAAAAATATACTGGGCGGAGATATGTAGCTATTCCTACCAAACTAAGGTGGGTTCCTGGGCATGAGGGTATTGATGGCGATGCCAGAAAAGATTCAGAAACCCCCCTCAACGGACCTGAATGCTTTTGCTCCAAAATAGCAGTAAATCCAGTCGTAAAATGGTGGGAGCATTTCGTTTTGGGAGGAGACTCCAGGTGTAGGATAGGCCAAAGGAGCCAACCTGGTACCTTACAGGACATCACGGTTTAAAATATCACCACAACAAAATAGGACTACTCGACTCTTCGGAGTGCCGACTATATCTTGAAGCCCTCAACGGAATCCGACGGAATACTTTCTTAAGCGAACAACTCGACATCATTGCACTAAGGGATTCCCCTGTTGGTAAGGTTACTAACTTCATTCGGAAAATAGAAAACCTACTAGCCTTAATCGGTACAAAAGATCTTTTTGGTTGAAGTGCTTTATCATCGCAGATAATAATTCCATACCGTACTGCCTATAAGACTATTGCCTTTCCTTTTTTACGTTATTAAACGACAATAACACGCGTACATTACCAGAGATCTTGCGAAGTAACTCGATTACTTCTTGTGGCTCTGTAAGAACTGCTTATAAAACTACCAAAAACAGCCGAGAAATTCATTTGGCCATAGCCGTCTTCAGAGTTTATTCTTTATTACAATATAAAAAAAGTTATTTAGTCAAAATTATAATTCTATAATTCGTTGAAAGGAGATTTTAAAGCTTTTTAAAAAGAAAAAATTACAACCGCAATGGTTCAGGATTAAATGCTCAGACCACAAACTTAAAAAGCCAAAATTAAAATTTTTCCTCCAAAAATCTCCAATACTCTTACCGATCGGTAGTCATAATTGCTCTTTGAATTGGTTGTATGTACATAGAATCGTCCATACATCCGTATATTTACATATTCAAAATATAATATTTGATTCGCCCCATTCTGCTGCGTCAGAAGTAATATTTAGTAATTTGTAAGTTCTATAAATAACCTTCATCGGTATTTTGAAGATATAAGTTTCGGGCTAGCAGGATGAAAGTTTTCTTTTCACGCGATCTTTGCTTAACACCATCTCTATCAACATTGACTCTATTTCTATTCCAGAGAGGTAGTCACAGCTAAGATATTTAAATTTTACATTTGCCTTATTTAGTCCTTTCTTGAATTACGCAAGGATAAAGGAAACGGGTGGCATCAAACTAATCACCAAAACGTTTGCCTTAGAACAAGTGTATATATCATGTCGAACTTTCAAAGTCTTGCAAGGCCTTGTCGATTACCGAAATACAATATATCAAAAAATATTGTTTCAAACTACATATATAGATGGTATAAAAGTATATCCAATTAGTCGTTCAGAACTTAAAATATACATGAAAATTTGTACACAGAACTACGTACTACGCAATAATAAACCCTCTGATATGCCTACTAATACCGACGACAAGAACTCCAAAACTACATCATGTCAAACATTTTCGTCTCAAAAATAAACTTTTCTCTCATTCCTAAAGATTAATCATCCCGGACCATCCCCCGTACCGTCAATAGTAAGAGGATATTAGGTACATCAAAGATTCATCTGGCAAGGCTAAAGGAATCCCCATTAGGTCTGGGCTGGTACATAATATTTTACAGTCATTTCGCAAACGACCTTGAAACCTACCCCAAACCCCATGCCATTTGAGACAGGTCATTTCTTCCGTTCTCTAGACACACAGAAATATGAACAACGCAATATCCTTTTATAAATACTCGTATACGTGTTCTCTCTTTTTCTCTTCCTCCCCCTTGATGAGGGTAGACCATTCCCTAACCTTAAATAGATGTAAGCTCGGCATATAACAAAGCCCGCACACATACAACAGCATATTTGAGCGACAAATCACCAGCCAGCCACCCAACGAAAGGTTGTCGTCCTTCGCACAATCATCATCATATTGACATCCACCCAGTTATCGTTCGGTTTTTCCAACCGGCGCACACAGCGGATACCATATCCAGTATCGGAGAGAAGAATAAAGAATAAAGAATAAAGATCCTGCCAGAATATGTAAACGCACACAAAAACAATAATTTCCAATTTCTTCTGTCTAGCTGTATCCGTTGCGTGGGTATATGCTGCGTCACGCTATATATTCTATATTTTGTTGTCGTACAAATACATAGGCCTTCGTTCACAAGCATTGGGGTAGATGTGCGTTGTTCATTTTTCCAACAACCACCCGCTGAGGTCAGACAATTTTGGTATGCCAAAACCGAAAACAGAAAGTGAAACCTCCGCCCCACCACCCACTTGACAAATAAGGAAAAGCTTTTTCCGAGAGCGAAAATTTTCAAGGACACGAATTTATTTACTCCGCAAAGGACATTGCCGGTCTGAAATAATTTACAACAACTTGACATGAAACGAAAAAAAACCGGCGGCATGAGAAGAGAACAACTAGGACATACTCGTATTTATTCGTAATTTGGTCTTATTCTGCGTCGCTTGCGTATAGCTCGTAGCCGGGCAAAGTGATTTAACCGGGGTGAGCTGTAAAACCCTAAGGCGTCGCGTCAGTCGATTACAATCGTCCGAAATAAACATGCTTTCTTGTCGAATTTAGGCCTAAGAATACAAACATACCATGCATACATATTTAGATACAGATACTTTTTTGACCATGAACTTTGTAGGTTACAGGGGTTTACCTACCCGAAAATGCGTATACGCACTACGTATGTACGAGTAGAAGGAATGGATTTGAGTGTTTTTCCAGGGGCCTTATGCGTTAAGAAGATTAAAATTCTTCCCTCATCAGATCACATCAGATGAAGCACATCCACTCATATGCTGTTACAATTTGTTTCGATGTAAAGGCCTACCAATCTCATCTCACCTCTGCTTAGTGACGAATCCCGACCAGACGTACAGACGAAAAAAACGCTATTACCCACAGTGAGTTCGGATAACTTGCTACTTGGAAAATGACTGTCTGACCGTCTTTTTTGAGGGCGGAGGAAGTGCTCTCAAGGTTATTCGAGAAATAAGTTTTTTCCACTTTGTGAGCGTGGTGGTTGATACGGGGCACCAGTCAATCAGATGTTGGGAATCCTTGTCTTCTGTATACCTATCGAATGATGCCATTGACTTTGACTATGTCATTTACTCTGACTTTAAGGTCATCTACATACATAGTACCCGAAGAAGAGAGAATTGGTTTTGTCGCACCAGTCAGACTTAATTAATTGACACGAAATCAAATGGAAATCAATTGGTTATGTGAGGAGACATTAAAAATGAAATATTTGCGGACTAATGAGTAAATTTGATTGACTATTAGTTGTGGAATATGATCGCCAAAATTGTGGGATGAAGATTCAGCTCGAATCCTTGTCGTTGTTGTCATGCTGGTGAAAGTCTTAATGGATTTGAAAAGAGGAATGGAATTTAGGCATCTTTGGTTTTCTTTTGTTTCCTTTTTAAAGACGAAACGCTTTAATCATTTTAATTCTTTCACTTGAATATTGACGTAGGCAGACTATAACAAGAACAATATATATATACAACAATATAATTTTGAAATTGACCTTTTCATGCTGTATAAGAAGTCACCCATTTTCTCAGAAAAAAGCAGTGCAACACCTCAAGAGGTGAAGGGAAGAACAACTCCTGAGCCCACGCGATTCCATTGTAAAAAAGATTTAGAATACTAACTATTAGGCATTCGAAGGGATTTGTATACATACTCGTATGTACTTATACCTATATAGGAAGTAGGATCTACTTTTTTATGGAAATCTACATATGTATGTATATGTAGCTTCTCCAGGGTATATTGATGAAATATTTATCGCTCAAAATACAGGAACCTTAGAAAGCATAGTTACCATTTCGAAAATGAGTTTTGGTGTTTTTAATGAAAAGTTTTCATATTGACAACGACTATGATCGGAATCGAAGGCTTTGGCTTGGCATAAGGTCGAGACCTTTAGTGGTGATGACTATTTGACTATGCATATCCTTTTTTTTATAATTGGCGCGCGGTTAAGGGATTTTGTGTACCCTAAAAATGTTTCCACATTACGCGGGTGAGGTAAATTTAGGGAGGGAGAAAAGAGTGGTACCAATGTACGTTAGTTTTAAATGTTTGAAGCTGGTAATGGCTAGGAAATAAAGAGCTCGATAGGGCATTCCATGAGCGAGTTGTTTGGCTTAGGAAAGAATCACGATATTTCTGGGTGCGTTCGAAAGCGGGCTTGAGGTGTACTGATGAGCATTCATAGTGAGGTGGGTATTACGGTTGGAAGTTTAAAGGGGCGGGATGCTACTGGCAATTTCTGTGGAGCACTGGTGGTGAAAATAGCGATAAAACAAGGTGAGACAGGAGACATTGCGTCGGTGGTCGAGGGTGTCAATCGACTGTGTAATATTAGCATCACCTATGAGTTGTATCGCACGGTTCTGAATCTATCTAGTAGGTGCAAAGTAGTCTTAGGAGCACCTGACCAGATTTGAACATTGTACTCCAATTTTGGGCGGATGAAAGCCTTATATATTGAAGCCCGATCACGGGGGGGGGGGGGGGGTGAGAAATTTCTTACATCGTTTGAGGAAACCTAGACATTTCGCCGCATTTTTGGCGACTTCGAATATGTGGTCATTCCCACGTAAGTTGTCATTGACACACATACCGAGAATGGGAAGTTTTTCGGTTTCAACGATGCAAGTGCCATTCATAGATAATGGCTGGGTATTTGAATTTCGCTTAAGCGACAGCAGACAGCATTGTGTTTTAGAAGCACTAAATTCAACTCTGTTGATAGTTCCCCAATTAGTTATGCAGTTAATATTTAATGAGCTTATCATACGTAACATGTAGAACGTTCCCGTTCTACAGCCGAAGAACAGGAGCATTTATTCGGGAACGAATATGAAAAGCGGAGAGTACTGTCGTCGGCGAGGGAATATATTGGATTAGAAGTTGCAGAAAAGAGATTGTTGAAGAATATTAAAAAGTGTGTCGGAGACAGAACTGATCCTTGGGGCACACCAACATTTATTTTGTGAATATCAGATTTGAAACCATCCAAGACAACTTGAATTGAACGTTCCGAAATAATTTCTAATCCATTTAAGAAGAGAGTCGTCGATCCCGGAGAATTTTTCATCAGCTGTCGATATATCAGCGTTTCCATGACCTGTGCAATGGGTCTGTAAGAGGAGAGAGAACAAGATTCGCCTTTTTTTAGGGACGCGCTGGGCAAATGCTGTTTTCCATCTGCTCTGAAAGAGTCCTAAAGAGTAAAATTGATGGAAAAGCTTACGCAGTAGTTTTGCCAGAGTTGAAGAACACCTCTTCAGAAGAAGGGGAGATATACTCGTACCATCTGGACCAGCGGATTTGTGAATGTTAACATCTTTAAGTATTCTTGCTACTACACAAGTGCGAAAGTGGATTCGTCCCATTGAAGATTCGACGCACTCAAGTGCGACGAGCACAATCTGGAAGCGTTGAGCTGGACGCAAAGTGTGCAGCCAGCAGATTGGCTATGTCCAAAGAGCTGACAGCTGAAATGTCAATATAAATGAGCGTCGGGATGCAGGATTAGGCAGAATTTTTAATGTTTTTTTGACGAACGACCAACAATTTTTACCACCTTTGGGACATTGCATTATTTTTGGCCTCAGTTTTTGATCATATAGAGATTTCACATGCTTAAGAAGAGCGTTGCAGTCATTCCTGGCTCGTTTGAATTTTTTCCGGATTTCCTCTGTTGGGTTGGTCTTATAGCACCGAAAAAACATTTCTCTCAACCTGACAGCCTCTTTACAGCTCGAGTCGTACCCTGCCATTTCGTTTGGTCTGATACTCTTTATCCGGTGGGGGATAAAGGATCTGATTCCAAAGAGAATAGTGTTTGTGATTATGATATTAGCAGCGGCATCCACGTCGTTATCGAGAAAACATAACGACCACTCAAAATTCCTAAAGAAGGTGTTAAGTCCGTTCCAATTGGCTTTCTCGTATTGCCATACTGTTCTTTTAGGAATTTTTTCTCTAACTGTGTGGTCAATGTACGAGAATTTAGCTGATATGACAAAATGGTCCGAAGATCCTAAAGGTGAGAGCACAAGTCCAGGGTGTTGGGGGGGGTTGGGTGTTGTATTAACGTCTGGGATTCGCGTGGGCTCATTTACAAGCTGGGTCAAGTTGTTTTCCGCAGCAAAGATCTCAACACACCGTCCGTCAAGTGTTGTCTGTCCAGAATGTCGAAGCCACCCAGAATTGTATATATTGAAATCGCCCATAATAACGATTTCAGTATGAGGATAAAGGGATACAATTCTTTGTATGGAGTCAGACAGCGCATCAAACTCGTTAAAGGTCGAATTCCAAATAAAGCCGTAGTGGATAATTTGCTTACGGAGATAGAATTTTAACCACATGAAATTGAATTCTGGATTGGAACAAGCACTGCATTGTGGTGGAGTTTGGTAAGCTACATCACTACGAACGTAGATGACGAGATCGCAGTGAGAAAAGAATAATGGCACTAATTCATAGCCAGGTAGTTTCAGATTAGAGTGATCTGAAAGGTGTTGGCGGGGGTCCACCTGTGTTTCACTTAGTGCCAAAACAGCTGGTCTGTATTTACAGACGTGGACGTACACAGGAAAGTGATAACTTTTTAGCCCGCGAATATTTGCTACGGCCACTCTGAATTTCCGAGCCATTACAAGAAAAAAAAATCTTTTTCAATGTGAGTGTTTTTTCCGATTGAAATGAAATTAGCTCGTTTTCGTTTCTTGTAAATGATTTATTTAGGGTGGATTCTATCACACTCAGGTATCATATTGGTTTTTTTTAGATTATCTACCATTTATTCAAGGAAAGGTGTATGCTTAGAAAACGTTTAGGAATAATCAAATTATCTATCAAATCTCGCGGTTAGCTCCGACTATGTAACTCTAATTATCGGCCGTCACAATCATCCCGATAAGTGACTAAATAACTGTTTAGAGAAAAGAGACAACGAAACGTCAGAAGTATATAGAATACAGAGACTGTTCTTAGTTAATAAGTCAACACCACAATCAATCGATTCGCCGACATTCTAATAAGCTTAGCATATCGCGAAGGTCTCTGTTAAGAAAGACTTATAGTAAAGTCCGTATTAGATCGCATTGACCCAAAATATACATTCAAATGGCCATTGTGCATATCAAACTTTTTCTGATTGGGGTCTTTGAAAATGGAAGAAGATCTACAGTAAATTATCAGTACTTTTTGGAGATATTGCCGTCGAGTCGGTTACAGTTAACTGATGGTTTTAACACGATCCACTTTCCAAATCTGCTTGACAAAATAAACCAAAATTAGTCACCTCAAATGACCGTTCCACTAGTGCAATTAAATACCTTTAGACTATTTTATTTAGGGCTTTATTAAGTCTGATTTATTACCACAAGCTGAAAATCTTAGAAAACTTGAAGGCGGACATTTGACGTAGAATTTCTGAAAAAGTCATGGAAATTGCGTTCCACAGGACTACAGCGGTCCTGTGGAGGACATTTGACTGAGTTAATATTTTATAACAACACGTATCAAATATATTTCAATTTAGAAGATTGAAGACGTTAGCAGCGTCTAACGAAAATGTATTGTATTTATAATGAAACCAACCGCTTTGAGACAATAGTAAAAATTCATTGGTATACATTCGTAGGGTTGAATCAGCAAATATAAGCTTAAGGAAATTTGTCTCCAGAACACATTTCGCTGCATCTATAGAAAAGTGTCACAAATCAATATCATCAATTTATCAGGAGAGTTGTTTAAAATGAACAAACGACACTACTTCTCCCTTGCGCCCAGGGAATGTCTTATCCTTGCGAAGTTTTTAACACCGAATTTTGAATTGTGACAGTTTTCTATCAATGCAGCGATCTGCTTTTGAAGAGTATCCACAGAAAATTATACGAGTAAAATAGCGTCAAATCGTCAAATTGCCAAATCGTGTTTTCAATAAAGCGATATTTTCGTTAGTACATAGTGTGGAATCGGGCACCATCCTGGGAAACCTAAGTTCTCCCACTTTGATTTCATGAAATTTTTGGAACAAATAATCATTGAGCAGCTCATTGTACCGGTCTGTATTTACTTGTGCTCCGACCTCATTTTTGAAGAAACAAGGCACGATGATGCCACCGGCATAAATCCGTACTATGCGACACATTTTTCAAGATGAAATCGAAGGTTTGTCCTCGCCTTTTAAACAGAAGTTAGCCTCATCAGTGAATAAAATTGTATGTAAATGTAATGTAGGGTATGGTTTGGTCAACTCCCAGTTGGTTTAAAGCCAAATCACTGAATGCCTAACGCAATAACACAATAAATGGCTATAAGCCTAAAGTTCTTGCACCGATTGGATCTGACTGACGTCTATCGTAAATTTTACAAAGTGTTTTATAAGTTTCGGGATCAGAATTTCCATTTTGGAAATAAATTACCATGATTTGAATACTTTGTTGTGGTGCCAGTCTTTCCGTGATGAAATAGGAAACTTTACTGAAATAAAATGAAGCTTGGCAGTTCAATATGAAAGTGAAAAAAGAAAGCACCCAAGATACAGACTCCTACTACATTCTGCTTCTATTTGCTGATCAATCCGATTGCTTTCTTTTTCGTTTCACCTTCGATTATAGTTTAAAGGAAGATGTAAGCCTTAAATTGCATCGGGTATTTCCTGATTAGTGTACGGTAACTTGACTCGACTTACGTTTGTAGTCGGAGGTGACTTAACACTGTATAGGCGTAGATTTTCGATATTCAGAATGTAATGAATCGTTAAAAAGCTTTTCATTTTGTAAATGTCCCAGAATTTGTTTAATAGTCTGACTTGGAGTACGGCCGTTATCAGAAAAAAATCATATCTGATTTTAAACTTTAATGGTTAGGTGGGTACTGTGGAAATAGGGTAGGCACTGGGAATGTCAACCTGTCGATACTCAGTGCTACAACTGTTTCTGCACATCAATTGTGCTTATTTTAGTGGTAAACATCAGGCACTGGTCGATGTCTATTCGGACATGGATGAATTACTTAGATGTAATCAACGGTGACGTAAAGTTCCGGAATAACGCAAATAAGACCTTATCCGGCCTAGTCCGACATAGTAGGAGCTCAAGTCCATAAGGATGTTCGAGACTAAGTCAGGGTTTTGGAAAAGAGATGGTGGCGATGTGTTCTTAATGAATTCACGGCACGCTCTAATGGGTTACTCTCTCCCGTCTAGCCAACCCCTCGCACTAGGAATGTCAAAAATAGAGTTAGTCTTTCAGGTTGGAGAAGAAGCAGAAAAAAGCCTTGGATATCGAATGATTTATTGTTGACAGCCCCTGCAAAAGAATTAAGGATATCGAACTTCGGATATCCATGAGAAGTTTTTGGTTTATTAATAGTCCACATGCAGCCCAACAACTAGCTGAGGCCCTAGACTGCTGCAAAGCAGATATATCCGCCATACAAAAATGTGATATGATAAACGAAAAAAAAACAAAAATGAAAAAATGAGACTGCGACATCTACTACGGCGATTGCTATCGACAGCGGTTGTTTGGACGCCAATTTGTTATTGAAGGCAGACTAACTTAAGAAGTCTTCAGTTTTTAGCAAGTATTAGAGCGTCTCGTAGCAAGCCGTATCAAGGCTAAATTTACCAACATTATCCATCTACGCGCGCAAGCCCCCACAGAGATCTTTTGAACAAGACTTACGAGCAATACAATAGCTATGACATTAAAATCGTCATAGGCGATTTCGACGACTCAACATCGACTCGGACCTTGGTGTAGCCAAGGTACAGTTGCGTATATCCCAAAAATAGCAAAAGTAAGCTAATATTGTGAGAAATTTCGACGTCAGTCGGCTTTAATCGCAAGAGATCGCCAAATTCTTTTGCGGATTTAAAGGTCCACTGCCACCATTAAGTATCGAAGACCAGTGGCAACACTGCCCAAAAAGCAATCAGAGATGCCGCTTTTGATTTGCTGGATAGAGCCGAACAAGGGAATATCCTAGTAGAGTTGGAGCCGATGCTGAGGATTTGGAGAGTTTGACGGCGTTAACAAACCAAATGCCGCTGCCAGTATGAATAAACCTTTCAACTTGTACCATGTAGATCAAAAATCTTGTTCTTGTCTTGTCTTACCCTAAGTCCAACAAAGCTTCTAAAGCCGAAGGCCTGACTGCGGAGCGGTAGGCAATGACTTGGTAAGACGCAAACACCGATCATGTTGATGTCAGTGGCGCTTTAGCGAGTATTGAAACGGAAGAGGCCAAAATAGGTTTTAAAGCCAACGAAGTGCAAGATGTTTTGAACGGAACATCAGGCTTTTTAAGGCGCGTGACTAAGTGTGATCCATAATTGAAAAATCATGTAAGTATATGTATTTAGAACAGGACCAGTTTGGTTCGAAATACTGCCAAAAGCTTTTGCATATTTCTCATACTACATTGATCAGAAAGTTCCCGGAATAACACACACAGAGATGGATGTACTATTGGCTACGTAACTTTTGCAAATGTCAAGCTATGATGCTAAGATTTAGGGGGAATATCAACAACAGATGTACCAACTTAACAAAGAAAAAACAGAACTCAAATCGAAATAATGGGAGCGCCACACCGTGGTTATTCCGGGAACTTTCTGATCAAGGTAGTATACACGATATTCCGGAAATGTGTCGAAGACTTATGAACAAAATCGTATGTATGGGGAGAGGTCGAAAATATATATCTTCCGTAATTCATAGCTTATGGTGCCTCTTTAAAATAAAATATTTCAAATTTATGCGTCTGTAGAAACAAATGTGGTATCCTTGAACTAGTAATTAAAAGTACTTTAGTTGTATCTTCAGTTTGAAATTACCATATTGAATCGCCCATGCTGTTGAATGGTTAAATCTATCTGAAGGTAGTACTTGCCTCGTCTTCCCGAATTGAAATTGGAAGCAAATGACGTTGTCGTTGCAGGTTATTCCACTTATTTTGTGCATGCTCATATATGAGAAAGATCTAATAAATTTACCAATTCGGCGTTACCTTTGAGACGAAACTTTAATTTTGAAGGTGTGCAATTGCTCATCGAAATAGTGGTTAAATCTGAAAATATCACACATTCATGTGTTTAGTGTTTGTATTTGTATTTCTCATATTTCAGAAGGAAATATGAACAAAAATAAAACAACAATTTCTTCCCCCAAAACATATCAGCTTTACATATCCATGTTTGGCGCCAACACACCTCGTCATCAATATTTCACTAGAGCCATTGCACAGTTCAACTGGCAAAAAAAATTAAGAATAAATCAAACATCCATCACCAGTCAGCGGAACCGAATTCCTCAAATTACCTCTGTAAAATCCACACAAAAGCGTTCAGAATAAATCAATCTCTGCAACTATACCATAGATACAGAGTACTTTTCCTACTTACAGATCCCTGCAAATACAAAGCCCCCCAAAAGAAAAACAAAAACAAAATTGCTGACAGATCAACCCATTTACATGTATTATACCTGTGGACACAAGGTGGGTTCTCTTCGACTAATTTAGACTAGCTGCCAAACCGTAGGTATTACGTTACAACCATTAACCCTGTACATGGTGCACAAATCATCCGTACAACCAGTCAACTTTAGGCTCCCCTTTGTATCCCTCTCTCATCGTTTGTTTCAACCCAACCACCTAGCGAATTCAATTAAATTTGATGGAAAGCATTAAATCAAACTCTGTCAACAATTTTCCAATTCCCAATATCCACTTACATAGAGAATATGGAAACGAATACAGTCTGCAACAGGCAGTCAGTTTAAGCAATATGTGAGCTGCTGTTGGAGCAACCTTGAAACGCACCCAATACAGTACTCACATGCGCCCAGGTAAGAAGGAGCAGGACGGATTTCTACCAGCAACAATCGTTATCGACAATCGTTTAAACAAAAGATAGAAAAAAAAAAAACACATAAAACAAAGAGATACAAATGACTGCTCACCTCACATCGATCGCTGACTAACTACCACCCGAAAGAACGACGAAATTAATCAACTTCAAGCGCAAAGTCATGCTGTGGCACCTCCACCAAAACGACGAAACCGACCAATCGACCACGTATCCAAGCCAACCAGCAGACAGCCTTTCTATTCCAGCCACCACATGACCGCTGATAGGCTGGTATATTTTGTGCTTTAGATAGAATCGGCCATAAGGCGTCGAAATTCTGGTCAAGAACTTCAATGCTTAAAAGTTCAAAATGTTTCACAGACCTCAATCTTCGTGGTGGATGGTGAATATGGTATGTACTTGTATTTGAACTACAGCTTGGGAGAGTGATACATTAAGCGCTTCCATATGGGAACTCCTCGTGCTGATCACTTATGACCACGAATTGATATTTGTTGCTGTGAATATTACAGATAAAGGTAGTTTAATCGAAATAGAAACAACAAAGTTAGCCAGAGACGACAAATAAATCATTTGGCAGATAGTACATGTTATGCAGGTCTCTTGGCATTTAGGCCTAAAAATGAATGGCAGTGCCAATTGCCGAATTGAGGTCAAATAATTCAAGACACATCCGTTAGGATAAGGAAAATATCGTCTCTATCCAAGGCATATGACTTCATTTCCAGTAATCATGTCGCTTTAAACGTAAATTTACATATAAGTAATGAAACTCAGATCTGCACATTATCGCATATACCCATTGACTTGCGGGAGTATATTTTTGCACTAGTAGGATGGCGATGTAGACTCATAAATCTTTTTAGAAGATTAAGTCTTGTTTATAATAAAGCATTCTGTAATAAATGTTAAAAAAATTCATCGATGTTCTAAATCAAAATTCAAAACAAAGGGGAATGGTTGTAATCATATGATTAGGCCAGCAGCACAACATTTCAGATTTGCGTCAAATGCTTGCTTTCCTGCTAGTGGTGGCCCCTGCATGTGAAATGCTTTAAATACAGAAGTTAAGAAGCAGGTGAACTCCCTAGATGCAAAGGACGGTGTTGGGTGCATTCAGTCTATTGACTTAAAAATCCTCTTAGGGGTCACATTCACATGTCCAAAGGGGCAGCACATAGAACCGCTCATGGTGCTACTGATACCGGTGTCATCGGCTTCTTATGTCTAACAGTACAAAATATGTAGATGGTTCGGAAACAACCAAAACCCTCTAATAAAAAAATATTATCAAATGAAGACAAATGATTTTCAGTACTGCGTCTGCCTTTATAGACCACGTGCAGCTAAGTAACTCGTGGAAGCTCAATTTTATGACATAGCAGATCGGACCAGTGTGCAAGAGGTACGAGATATAAATACTACGATCATTGCTATAGACCAAACATGACGCAACGTAAGGCATTCCTCCATTTAACAAGTTCGATTGCGGATGTAAATAGGAAGAAGTTTGATATTAAAAGGGTGTACAATGAATTACAGAAAACTACGAGTAGCATGGCCTTTACCGATTAAGTGCCTTTTAACCGCTCTCAACGTCATGTGGCAAAGCTGTCAACAAGTTTTCAGGGATGGCATGATGACCGACCACTAATGTGAAACCGTGGCTTCACGTTAAATGCGGGTTGACGCATGCGAAAGAGCAGAAGGGATGCAGAACATGATAAGTGAAAAACCGAAGAAATTAAAAGATATTCGAAATTTTTATGGAAGGCAAATATAACTTGACAGATTAACAAAGCACGAAGGGAACAATGCAAGGAAGAAAATGGCAACGCAGTGTAAAATTCGTGGAAAATTCTGAGGATATGGAAAAATCATTTCATGTCTCATGTCCCTCAAACGGCGATTACGATTAGTATTCTATTGCTAAGCATAACAAATCGATGTTGTGCAATAACTCCGTCCGTCCGACCTGCGAAGTGAAGATAGGCATGTTCTTACTTAAAACGAACAAGGCTGCTTGTACTGACGGACTACCTACTGAACTTATCAAGGCGACAAAATATCACTTTTTAAAGAGCACGTACTAAATCATTTCTAAAATATGGTCGGATGAAGATATGTCAGACGAATTGTGTACTCGACCTTGAAGAAAGGATACACTTCAGTCTGTCTCAAATATAGACGCAGTCCGGCTCTGATGGATGATCACGAATAAAGGTCACTGCTCCCTCAGTGTCTAACATAAATTTACCGGAACCGTTGATGCAGAAAAAATAGAAATCATACAGAACAACCTCTAAACTTTTGGTTGTCATAGTGTATGGTGCAAAGGAGTGTACCTTATTATCGGCAAGTTCTTGAATTATTTTTAAGCCAAACATTTACAGAAGTAAAAATGTCAATGTCATTACCAAAACTAAAATACCGGAGTCATCAGAGGTTGATAAGGCTCTGTAAGAGGACTGTGTTTATCATATAAATTGTTAGCAATTAACAATTTATAGCATATGTACATGGGTTGGTTTGGATTGCGACACTGTGAAAAATTCGCAGAGCACCTATTTTGATAAATTTTTTGTTAAGAAATATTTTTCATAGATATGCCATACCATATGTACGAGTATTTAGGACCTTTCGCACATTCACGGGTAAGTTCAGAGTATTGCCTGCAATTTAGAAACCAAACGTCTCATCACTATTGCCAACAATTGTTTCTTTAGGGACTAATAAGGCAACAGTCCTTCTCATGAATAAGGAATAAACTGCCCCTTTACCGTCACAGTCGATTTGTATGATGTGGAACCATTTTTTTGTAAAGAATGTATTTTGTATGTACCTCGTTACTGAGATTTTGTTTTTTTACTCTTGCTTTTCAGTGATTCAAAAACTTTTTTCGGTTATATCTTTAAACCTCATTTAGAACTTGAGCCTATTTTACTTGGCCGGCTAAACATCGACATCGCACATAGAGGCACTAGGTCCCCAGTGCAAAAAAATTGCAGATAATTATGAAAGCTTGTGAGTCTTATTCTTTTAAAAAAATGTGTAGCTTAGAGCTACATTTAGCAAGAAAATGTATGCTTTGAATTTTGTTAAGCTTCAAAAAATTCGCTTGGCGTCCAAATTTGGCATCAAAAAACATTTCAGGAATTTTAATGGTCTTAAACAATGTCACCTTGTTTTTGTCAGGGTCTCAGTGCCAACCACATCTACAACTCTGGTATTAAAGGCGCAAACACCTATATATTCACGGACAGTCAAGCAGCTATAGTTGCATTCGATGGCATATCATTGACTCTAAATCATTCATGTACTGCTTCGAAACCCTCCAGGTCTAGAAACAAGACCAAACTATGGTGGGTTTGAAAAGGCTGACGAACTGGTCGGACAGGGCTCAAAGACTCTCTTTAATGAACAGGATCCCTTCTGCTGCACCCCTAAATCTGCAGTCAGGGACCCCTCATATTGGGAGAATAATCCGGATCTAAGACAGGCCAGGGCTATGCCTTCCAACAAAAACATCAAACACTTAGTAGGTTACTTCGCAGGATATCACGGTTTAAGACCATAATAAATTGAACTAGTCGACTCTCGGGAGTGCCGACATTGTCTTGAAGAAGACGAAACAACTGAACACATTTAATGTGAATGTGCAGCCCTCAACGAAATTTGACGGAATATGTTCTTCGGGGAACAATTCGACACCGTAAATCAATTAATTCCTCTGTTACTAGCGTCATCAACTTCATTCGAAAAATAAAAAACCTACTAGCCTATTTACATTTCTGACTAAACGGTACAGAAGATCTTTTAAGTCAAAGTGCCTTACACACTTGGCAATTGACGAACTTGTCAGACCTAAAATCATGAACTTGTTTAGCATTTCAAGGTTGTTGCCTTCAATGGTGGGAGGTGGTCCAAGATGACTAAATTGTATGTGTAATCTTGTAAACAACATGTATCCAGGTTTGTTTTTGTTTACTGCCAAGTCCTTACAAATAGTCCACTTATAGTTAATAGGATATGTAAGCAAACGCACTGATTTCGAGGGGATTGTGCCGATGAAGTTTGCTTTTGGGACGGTTCTTCCGTTTTACATTAACTTTTGAGCGGTTTGGTGTGCCTGATCCAATGAAGCAGATACTTCCCAATGCCGGAATTTGGCGATAGGCTCGAAATATCCACTCCTTTGCTCCTAAGCAACTCAGGATAAGGATACAACGAACACAGAAAGCACCGTAACCCTAGACTAGACAAAAACTAACTGAACCCCAGGTTGGCCAAGTGCATCAATGCTTTGTACTGTCGCACATGGACTTGTATGCTTTGAACTACCGTATAACCTGTAGTTAATGCTTAACAATATCAAAACCAACCATGCAAGATAGGCGGATTCGCTGTTCCGCTGGATAAGTTTTTTCCCGCTTATGATTGCAGAGCCTAACGACAGAGTAGTCCGCTGAATTGTTGCAGAGAGCAGCAAACGATTCTACCATGTGGAAGACCAAGAACTTTTGGACCCTCATAATACCCTATCTGTGATAGACTGGTTACAAAAAAAAATGTCGTGAATTAGTTATATTTATCCTCTTCGCCATAGAGCAGGACTGGGAGTATTAAGGTCTTATAAATGATATAGATATATACACCATATAGATTGGCAAGAGTTATTCTTCGTTTGATCTCAGCGGTGGTATCCTTGTCTGAAATTATAGCGGAGCCTAGGTTGACAAAATCCTTAACTATCTCAAAGCTGTATCTGTCTAGGGTGTCGTTCTTTTCGAGACGTCAGTGTTGAGAGTCCTTTTGGCTTTACAACATATATTTGGTCTTGTCCTCATTGATTGTTAAGCCCATTTCCGGCACTCTCGTCTCAATACTCAACTCAGCAACGTGCGTTTTCTATCGTCATCCTACACAGACGGATGAGTTTGGCAGGGATGTCAAAACTAGACATTGCTCTGTACTCGTATATAAATAATAAAAAGGTGGTGTGTTTCGATCTGAAGTTTGGGGGTTTCTTCTAGATCTGCCGATGTTAAGAAGACTGATGCCTCTGTAGGTTCAGACAAATAATGCGGTCCATTCGTCGGGCATACTTTCGTTCGGACATATTTTAGAGATGAGTTGGTGTATGCTCCTTACCAAGTCATCGGCAGGCTGTCCGCTCCAGCGCCTTTATTGGACTTCAGCTTAGATATTACTTTCTTCACTACATCCAGTGGCCTGATTCCGCAAGGGTAAGTTTTGCTGTGTACACAAAAAAATGTGTACAGTCTACAGAAATGATCTTTCCAGATTCTCAGCATTGACTGCAACTGTACTATGATGTTCCCTAATTCGTTTCGGTTCGGGGCTTGTGTCCATGTCATGTTTTTTTACCGTTTGATAAAACTTCCGAATCTCATTCCTGGAGTAGTATCTCTCAATTTCCTCTACCGCACGCTTCTCATGCTCTTTTTTATTCCTCCTGAAAAGCCAGTGTTCGTCTCTCCTGTTCAACTCACAGACCTCATGCGCACCTCTAGTCCTCTTATGCAGCGTCGCGTTGTATGCATCTTGCTTAGCTACATGTGCTGGCCGGCATTCTTCATCCAACCAGGGGTTCCGTTATGGTAGTCAAGTGAAACCCAGCATATCAGAAGCGGCATCTCGGTGGTTTTTTGGCTGGTCTTCGACACTTGATGCTGGCGGCAAGAGACTTCTTAAAACATTAAGAGGGACTCGATTGGATCGGAGGTGGTTTCGTGCAGATAATATCTTGCGACAGTACTATCAAAAATGCCCTCTCTTCCTAGCTTTGCATTTAAATCGCCGAGGCCAATTTGAACGTCATAGCTAGGGCATTACTCGTAGGTCTTCTTTAAGAGTTCATAGAAGGTATCTTTGGTGTCGTCATATTTCTCCTCTGTGGTGGCGTTAGCGCATATCAGGCTAATGCTGGCAAATTAAGCCTTGATGCGGATTGCTATGAGGCGCTCGTTCACATGCCGGAAACTCAGTACTTCTTGTCTAAGTCTGCCTCCAAAAATAAATTCACATCCAATTAGGCGAAGCTTTTGCGTCGATTACAATCGCCGTAGTAGATGCCGCAGTTTTTCAACCTCTTTTTGTCCGGCCATTCAACAGCATTTTTTGAATGGCGGTGTTGTTTGCTTTGCAGCAGTCCAGGGCTTTTTCTAGTTGTTTGGCTGCACGTGGCTTGTAAAGGGACCTAACATTCCGCGTGCATATCCGAAGTTCGTTGTCCTCAATTTGTTTGAATGGGTTGTCAACAGTAGATCCATCTGTCCCCAAGGCTTGTTGTTGCTTCGCCACTTTGTATTTTTTCCATGGCCGGGCAATTACCCCGGCGGCACAACCCCCAACCTGGAGGGCCAGTTCTATTTTTGATACCCTGAGAGCGAGGGGTAGGTTAGACTGAAAGCCAATAACGCGTTCTGGAATGTGAGTGCTCTAAGAGCTCTTCCGCCACCATCCCTTTACCAAGACCCTGACTTCGCTTCGGAAATCCTTATATTTCGGAGTAGCCCTGAAAAGGTCTCATTTGTTCTGGGATTGTTTCCATCTTTGATTCCATCTGGGAATTCATCCACTCTCTCGTTTAAAGTGCTGCTATTTTTGTCTGCTGGTCAGCTCTCGCGCTTATAAGTTTAACAGTCTAGAGGGACATTGACCAATATCCGGCGGTTGCCACGTGGACAATTTTTGTGTAGAAAATACTTTGAACACTGCATATCGCAAGATTAACATCTCTCAGTGCCTACTCTATTTCTACAGCACCCAACCACGGGGTGGTGGTTGACCTGGTAAATTAATGTTTTAGGGAATAGCGGATGTGGAGAAATGCCAGTAATATTTTGCTTGTCTACTTTTCCTGCAATATAAAATGAAGTTCATGACCTACCAATGTACAACTTACGGACTAGGCAACTTGCTGACTACTGGCATGTGACAATCGACCCAGTACATTCCTTCAATATGCCTAAATAAACGTGTAAACCTGCATCTAAACTTTTCGCACAGCGGCAGATCGTTTGAAAAACCGGAGAAATTCAGATTGATTTTCACCATCTCTCAATCTGTTTTAGGTCTGTATTTAGCAGCATCTATTGAGACGCGCCTTACAAAATCATGCCTAGTTTCACGATGCCTTCCAACCATGCAGATTGATGCAGACTTTGATAATGCCACGTTATGAGACAACAAGCGAAAAGTTTCTCTGCCAATCGCCGTTTCTTTGGCTTTCGAAGGCTCCGGGACCTCCATATAAGACTTTTATATTCATTTTTTATAGTAGCAATAGTGAGAACTTTTGTTTTAATTTGTTGGTGTAACGTAGTGGAATTGGGCCCAAAGTATAAATGCAAGCTAACCTTGCTACCACCTGATAACTCCAGCCGACTTATAAAGGTCTTACCTTTAAGTTGACCCACTTACTTAAAAAAGAATATTTCGCTAATTTCCTATGGAGTATGTAAATCTGGCCATGACATTTCATGTAACACAAGAGGAAAGTAGCTGCACTGTCAAAAAACTGTTCTACTTCCCTTCGCCAAGTCCTCATATGTGTATATCGAATTAGCTTACAAAAGTTCTGGCGGGAAAGGAAATCAAATTGCCGATGGCATTGCATAACTTATACCTCAAAAGCGGAATGAAGCCAAGAACCTATTAAGGACAAATCCATACAAACACAAAATTGCACACATGCAGTAACAAACCAAATGCCGTCATAATTGCAATAGTTTATGCGCATTAGACAGCAGTCGTCGCTGTCGTCGCTGTCGTCGCAGTCGTTGTTGTTCTCGAACAAACACCCAAATGTCACTTGCGTATGTCAGACGATCGACCGACAACAACGTCGACAACGATGTTTGATGTAGCTTAAGTTGGCAACTATTCGCTAAAAGTCAGAAACAAAAGTGACACACAGAACGCATGCAATTCGCATGCTGAAGCATTAGAAAGACTGTTAGCTATGGTTGGCGGTAGTAATAATGATGATGATGATGATGGCAGTGGTGGCAGTGGTGGTGGTGGTGGCTTGTAGTGGTGGATAGAGAAGGGTGGGTGCACACTAACATAGCCTCAGAGTCAGAGTGTCGCTGTGCTTTTTACTTCTTTTTTTTTTAAATTGTGCATGAACTAATTGATGTCAAGGCGCACTGCTTAATTTATACTCTCGCACAAATGCCACATTGAAAATGCATGAAGCGGCAGTGGCAGTGACGGCAAGGTAGTGCGACGCAGCGGTAAGCAACTGTTTTTTTAACCGCACAACGCACAACGTCATTTAAACGTGAACGCACTTAGAATGCGCGCCTCTGTCATGTATTCACGGTGGCGGTTATGTTTTACTACTACTGCTGGTTGCCTTCTTCTTCCTCTTCGGTGGCGGTCTTCATGGCCTGCGTGGATTGCATTGAACGAATATCAGTGTCAAAGCGTATTGCTGTTTGCTAACTGCAGTTGTACTCGTAAGTACGAATATATCCGAAAACACTTTTACTTTGTGCATGGTTGAATGTTTGTTAAAAGATTTGCATCTGTGACCCTGGTTACTCACATCACCACAAATGCGGACCACGAACTCCTTCAGGGAACTTGCGTGACACTACAGAACTAGGCCTAGTGCTTGTTGTAGACGTCGTCATCGTCACCGTCGTTGTCGTTGTCGCTGCTGCTGTCGTTATGGTCGTCGTTATGCATAACTCGGCCTAGTTGAGAGTGGACATGGCCAACTCCCTTTTTCGCGGGCTGGTACGCTAACAAATTTAAAATATTCGGCACTGTGTTGTCCTCGATCAGGTAGGGAGGGTAATTAGAGTGCAACAACTACTTCTGTGTAAGCTCTTCGCCCAAGGACGTGCCTACAATGGCGCGTTAATGGCAACAGTAGCCTAGCACCAAGTTAGCTTACTCTTTACTTGCGATATTGAGGCTAGATAAAGTGCAGAGCAACAAATTTGCATTTTTCATATGTGGAAACATTTGGAATGTTTTGTATGTTTTTTTTTTTTTTCATTTTTGTTGGGTTCTAGAGTTCTAATGACAGCCTTCGCTGTAGCACGCCCCGTAGGCATATGCTCTGGTAGGCCTATGTTGTGAATGCATAGGCGCAGCAACAGCTGAAAGTACAATTGTCGCCTCAGATTTAGGACGATTTGTAGAAAGAAATCATTGAGAAATAATCGGACTCTGTTGAAAATGCGGATTTATAGTTTTTTTTTTCAAGATGAAGGTGATAGATGCGAGTCATTTGGCTGCTGAAGTTTGGTAAAATTATTCATAAGAGCATTTTCAAAGACTTGACATAAAAGTAAACGTTCGTGACATTCGAAATTGACAGTAATATGATTTTATTTATCAAATAGTCTATTTGATTCTAATTTACAAACCTAACATACAAACTCTTTTGTGAGATGCCAGTTTTTTGAACATCAACGAATTACCCCATATGGCTTCAAAAAGACCAAACAGATTTATACTTTTCAGCTTTTGTTGACATTGATTTTCATACAAGCGTCTGAAAGTATATCCTCCAAAACACCAAGAGTGCATTCCACATAATGCTCACATACCCATGCTGAAGTTATTTAAGTTGACTAACAATGTGTACTCGTATGTGGCCTCTTCAACGTTTTTGAGGATGTAACAATGTTGCTGTATATGGCTCTTCTGAAAACCAGACGGCAGTACTAGGTCAACTAGTGTGGTACATTGATGGATGCTTAATTAACGAAGAAGTTAGACCAGTAGCTTTCCGCTAATCGCCAAATAGCTTTTAACTAATAAATACTCGTACCTAAAGAACTTCATAAGCATGCCAAAACTAAAGGTAGTAGGATGCCCAACAACTTTGTACCATCGTTCCATCATCAAAAACTCAAAATTCACATACACGGATTTTTTACGGAAAAGTGGAAATTCAAAAACTACCTTCGGACTTTGGGAATAGTTTATAACAATATATGTGTATCAAATGTACACTGAAGTTAAGGAAAGAACAGAGTGTATCCTTTAAGATTGGTATTGTTTAAGCAATGCCTTTTAACATTCCGTTAGGGCATGTCTTATAGATATGATTGTAACTGCCAATTTGTCCAGTGATTTGAATAGTCATGAATGAATTGAATAGTAATTCAGCTTCATGTATAACAACCAGTTTGAGGACATCCCGATATGTCTAATTTTGCAGTGGTAGGGGTACATAGTCACAACTTTAAAGATATCTAATATAACCCAGGTACAGCTTGATGCATTAAAATTGTTTTTTGTTTTGTATTATATCTGATGATAAAGAAAATAGAGCATACGTACCCCATATGATTTAAACACTGAGAAAGATGTGATTCTCTAATTCAACTCCATTCCGATCGAAAGATGCTTAAAGATTGCATCCGGCGACAAGCTTTATTTCTGTGGCAACAACTCTGTAACGATTTGAAAATGCATGAAAATGGACCGTAGTCTTGACACGATTATCTCAGGAACACAAATATTCATTCAAGTGTACACCTTTGTCTCATTATCAGCCAAAAATATTCTACTAGTAAATCAGTACAAGTAGTTTCGAAAATTGAAAACCGTTTTGTTTTACAAAGTCATCAGATCGATAGATAGAACGGAACCCTTCCACATGAGACCAGATTTGTAAGATTGATCCATCGACTACGCTTGATGACCTCATGCATCGTTCTTACTAAGCCAATAACTTAAATCCATGAACGCTACCGAAGACTTTATACCATATGTAGGTACATATATTTTATATTCCACATCAGCAATGGTGGAAATATTTCATGGTTGCAGTTAAGGTTTATTAGATATTTCCATATGGGGGTGAATGATGCAATGACAGAGTTGCAGCTGTCATCATCTTGACTAGGATTTTTCATGGTTTATTCCTGTTGGAACCTTTTAGTATGAATCAAATTGCCTACATAAGGATTCCTGCAGCTTCTACTTTTATTCCATGTGAATGTAGTTGAAGTTTTATTTGTTCATAATTAATTGTTTAATGACACTCCAGATTGGGCAATTGTCCTCGGTGATTTTCATGCAAAGCTAGGAAGTGAGAACATCTTTGGTAGTGCTGTCGGAAGGTATAGCCTGCACCACCTCCAATAACGGATACGGGCTAACCAACTTTGCGGCGGGGCGAAATATTGTGGTATTGGCTGGCACGCGGTTCCCTCAATATCCACAAGGGAGCTTTGAGAACTCATGATCAATCAACCGTCAATCAGATTAACCACATTGCTTTCGACTCAGACCATTACCTTGTTGTTGCCGAGGTACGGTTGCGGATATCCCGAACAACGCCAATGCAAACTAATATTGTGAGGAATTTCGACGTCAGGCGGCTACAATCGCAAAAGATCGCCAAGTCCTTTTCCGATCGAGGGTCTCTTAATCTCTCAAGAGCTCCAAAGTCGCCAGCATCAGGTATCAGTGGCAACACTGCCAAAAAGCTATCTGAGGTGGCACTTTTATTTGATTGTCTGATTTGTCTGATTTGTTTGGTTCAAATCGACCACCACAACGAAACCCCTGATTTGATGTGTCATTCGTCGCAAGCATTTGCAGCTAAACAAGATACACATAAAGGGCAAGAGCTGCTCACGTACTCTATTAGCAGAAGAGAAGAGACGAGCACCGGCTTCCCAGGAGGAAAAAGAAAGAGCGTGAGAAGCCCGGGGTCGAGGAAATGAGAATGCTACTCCTGGGATGAACCTTTCAACCTCGACAACGTAGATCAACAATTCCGTCCACCCGAACTGAATGAAATAAAGATATCCATATCTAAGCTTAAGTCCAACAAAGCTGCTGCCATATCTCTCAAATATGGTCGGATGAGAGTATGCCCAATGAATGAAACTTCAGTATTGTTTGTCCGCCCGATCCTCAAGATAAGAGACTTCCATCGCATACAAGATCTTATCTGTCAAAAACCTGATTGTTCCATATCTGTGTAGATTAAGGCCAGAGGAAAGTCCACCATCGACCAAATATTCACAATACGGCAGATGTTGGAGAAAATCCATGAGGTTCAGATCGATGCACATACAACGACAAATTCTATGTACTGTACATCGACATCGACTTAGCCCGAAGAGTGAGCTTCAACGACTGAGATGACCGGGTCACGTAGAGCGGGTGGACACCAACGCTTTGGTTCTAAAAGTTTTCCAATTCACCCCCGAGGGACATCACAGTAAAGGAAGATCTAGACTCAGGTGGCTCACGCAAGAGGAAGAGGACCTCAGTCAACTTAAGGTACCTAATCCATCTTTAGATCACCATCTAAACTAAATTATTGGTAAACCAGTCTCCTGGAACAACGCTTATAACATAATCCCGCTATTCGCTTTAAATGGTGATGAAATTAGAGAAATCTATTCATCTGAAATTCTATAATACTTCTAATAGATTCCAGCGGTAAAGCAAGCGGCCATTCAAAAATAAACAAACAATCAAACACTTAATAGGTTTGATTTACGTTATTGATAACAATTTTACAACTAATCAAATGTTATTGATAATTCAGCTGGTTGCCAGAACTCCGAAATCCGCCAGAATCATATTTAATCGAAATGAAAACAAATTTTCAATTTACGATTATGAAATTCTTTGAAAAGCTTTCAATGGTAATTGTCTAATACCCGATTATGCCAGTTGACCACCTATCATCAGAATGACTTCAAAATACTTGTAAACATAATCCAAGTACGTTAATCATTTGAAAGTGCGGCGGGTTCGTCAATCGCTGCAATGTCAAACGCGCTTAAAAGTGAATTATCTAGTTGCCCCGCCAACCTCCCAACAACATGACTGTTTTTTGTTTTTATTTTTTCTAATATCATCGCTCGCTAACTAATTGAGTTCACGGCTGTACTCGCATTTGCATTTCCAATTGAAAAGTGCAATAGAAAAAAACAAAAAATTAAAATTGGCACGAACACTAGCACCAAGAGCAGCGTTCGAAACTAGCACCAAGTGGAAGTGCAAAACTCAATTGTGCGTTGTATCACATAATGCGTGCCCTTGTATACTTAGAATGCCTGAAAAATTTGTTGCTTTATTTCAAATAATATTACGCACTTGAAAGTCCCAAACTTACAAACTCACGAAGTAGGTATATTCTTCCCCACAGTCTTAACCTAAAAGCCGACATTTTTTGTTCTTATCTACATATTAAAAATCTTTTTGAGAAGGCCAGAACTAAACGACGCCAAAACCGAAGCAACTACCGCCATCCGGTTGAGGATATAGCCACAACTATATATGTAGGTGTAGAATCATTACCAACCACTGTAAAAGGTTGGTATGCGCCAGTCTACCCACGCTGGCATGTGGAAGGGAACGAAATTTCCTAGGAAAAGTTTCTTACCCCCGAATTCAAGTTCAAGGTCAGTCGTGCCTGGCAAGACGCAAAACAAGGATTTTCATTGAACTCACTAGTACGAAAGTATTTTCATATCCAGCCAAATATACATACATACATACATATTTATGTACATACATACACGAGCAGACAGAAAAGAACCCCCACAATTGATATCGAACGTCTGCCAGGGTTTTGCACGCACACATGCCGGATGGATACGCAAGGGGAGAAAGGTGGCAGCCCACCCATAGATAGGCAGATTCCAGTGATTCCTGTAGAGCCGTGTTTTTTCCCCTACTTCCATCTAGATTATAAGGTGCGTCTACCGCTATTCTGGCACCGACGTAGACCTCCTCACCGTCGCCGTCGCCGTCCACAGTTACAGTTTATTGTTGTGTGTTGTGCGCTGTGGTGCTCTTTGCAAAGGTTCGACTTCCCCCATGCTGAAGGACGACAACAAAGTACAAGTACGCTAGTGAACCAACAACCAACAACCACCCACCATTCACCACCACTACCAATACGTCCTGTGTCGACTCTAAAACTGAAGTGCGTGCGACAAGCCAATATCCTTTTAACCTTGAACAGTTACTTCGAAGCCGAAAATATATTGACCTGGCGCTGCAAGTCTGAATGTGTTAGAGAATATTTTCGCCAGGAAACATTAACCACCCTCTACACTCCACTAGTTCGAAATGGCGGCCGGCGCCATCGTTGTTGCTTGGTTGTGATGTCTGTTTCCATGGCATCCTCCTCATCATTTGTTTGCGTATTTTCGGTATGACACAGTGTTTGAGGATGAGAATCTGATGGTACCGACCGACGACGGGGTAGTGAGGTAGAAACGACATACTCATACTGCTTCGTCCTGCCAGACAGTCAACGATTTTATCAATCTTTCGTAGGTTGGGTGAAATATAAAAAAGTGGCAGAGTTGGCTGGTAGACTTTCTCGGAAATCGATATATGTAAGTGTATGATGATGGTACCATGATATTTTCTGTTGGGTACACAGTAGCAGCAGCAATCCGATGAAATTATCCGACGAAATTCAGTGATTTTAAAAACGAAAGTCATTGTCGTCTAATTGAGGCGTCACTTAGAAGATTGATGGGTTAATGTGTAGATACACACGTACGGAAAAGATGTGCACTTTCAACAGGTTTAAGGCGTTTAAGATGTAGTCAGATTCCAACTGAAAGTAATATTATATAAAATAGAACAATGGCGTGAGGGAATGGCAGGGCTGGATGCTCAAAAATTTGTCGAGCCTAAGTTGGCAACTAGAAGAATGGTCTGAATTAGGTCAGAGGGTTAAATTTGTGTGACAGAAACATCGTGATGAAACGGAACTTTAGAATGCTATCAAATGAGAGACCATTGATACGTTTGGAGAAGTGAGAATTGTGGTCATTGCGACGGCGGCTAAAAATATAACGAGCAGCAATATTATATTTGACATTAAGCTAACATCTACTAAATTCATCACATTTTCCGTAGACTTCACATCCGTAAGTAAGAATTTGTGAAATGAGGGTCTTGACTATCAGAGATCAGGTTGCCACAGGTGTAAGATGTAAAGCCCACAGGGAGCGGAGGACCCCATGTGCCTTGGCAACGCAACTTTTTATGGGATCATGCTAGGTTAGAGTTGAGTTAAAAATCATACCAAGGTTTTTGGCAGTGTCAACGTATTTAATAGGACCGTTGTTAATAGAGACCGGAGGAAGCAGGGACGTATTTACGGGCTATCTAGATATTACAATGCATTTAGATTTCTTTGGATTAATAAGAAGTAGATTCTGACTCGCCCACTTGAGTGTATGTGATTTATGCACTGGACTGCAGATTCAGGAGAACAGCTAAGGTGTTATTGAGTGTCATCGGCATACATTTCCACTGAGCAGTACGAAAGAATGGATGGTAATTCATTACCATATAAAGAAAATAGAAGAGGGCCTAGAATAGATTCCTGAGGTAAGCCACACGAATTGGGTAGAAAATCCGACAAGGAATTTTCAGTTAAAACCGCTTGTTGACGATCATCCAAGTATGAGGATATTAGACGGATTGCGGAATTAGAAAAGTTGTACATCCTGAATAATTTATCGCACAGAATGGCGTAATTAACAATGCCGAACGCCTTAAAGAAATCGATAAGTATCAGGAAGGAGAGATGACCTATCCAATCGACAACTCCAAGCAGAGCCGTCGAGCAACTATGCTTAGGGCGAAAACCAGCCCTGTTTAGAAGCAAAAAGATTGTGTTGGTGAAGAAACCTATTTGTTTGCTTTTGCAGAGAAAACTTTTAAGAGAAAAGAAAATATAGCAAAAGGGCGACATTTGGTACACGAGGGATTCTTTGGCACTGGTATTATCTTCGACAACTTGGAGACTGAAGGAAAAATGCTTGTTGTGAGGATTTGATTGAAGATATGAGTAATGTGAGGGAAGAGTACGGGAAAGATGATTTTTAGGAACTTGGGATGGACCACGTCCACTCCAACAGCGTTGGATTTAATTTTTTAAATTTAATTATTTAAACAGATTTGGGCCTTGAGAGCTCCAATTATCTGCATAGTAATAAATCGCCAGGGAACTATGAAGTATGGAAGTTTAAATGAAGGAGTGGTATTTGGTTGCTTCAATCATTTTAATTTATGGATATAGAGATTTACATGGGCAGAACATTTGTGATGCGGTTGCCACTGGGTAGATGTAGTTGATAGAGCCAACGTGACAAATTTTTAGTAAGTTCCTTTCGAACTCAGCCTGCCCGGATATGTTGATAAGCATTTAATTTTCTGTTGAGTGTGTTCATTTACTGGTATTACTTTTAAGATCAGGTATTAAGAAACGGTTTAGATTAGGAAAATAGCAAATTTATTTAACACCGATTGTTTTATGTATAGAACTGTCTCTTAATATGGTCTTTCTTGAGTAGGCTATTCCATCTTACTTACTTTATGAACTCCCAAACGGCTGAGTCAATGTAGCCTTCATATCATAGTTTTCGAACTGCAACTTCAACTTACTACTCGTATTTCTCATAAAGTTTGCTTTTATGCTACCTTCTGTTCGCTCTGCGGTCAAAGTAAGTGCCCGTCTATGCAAAAAAGACGAAAGTTAAGAAGCAGAAACAAGGCACCAGATGAGGACGGATCTACTGTTCACAACCTCTGCAAATGAATCAAGAACAACGAACTTCGGATATGCATGAGGAATTTTGGGTTCCTTGGGCCCTAGCAGATATGGACCGGACAAAAAGAGGATGAAAAACCGGAACATCTACTAAGGCGATCGTTATCGACAGCAGGGCGAATCATTGTCGAAGCTAGGACGCGGTTTCCACATCTCGATATTCACAAGGGGACCCGGAGAACTCCTGATCAATCAACAGTCAACCAGATTGATCACATTGCGATCGACGCAAGACACTCCTCCAGCATTATGGATGTCCGTACGTTCCGAGGAGCCAACATCGACTCGGACCATTACCTTGTTGTAGCCAAGCTAATACTGTGAGGAATTCGACGTCAGGCGGCTACAATCCCAAGAGATCACCAAATATTTTTCAGATCAAGTCTCTATTAATGTCTTAAGAGGTACACTGTTTCCATCAATTATCGAAGTGACAATACTGCCAAAAAGTCATCAGAGATGCAGCTTCTGACGTGCTGGATTTCAGTTGACCACCACAACGAAATTTGTGGTTTGATGACGAATCCCGGCAAGTATATGCAGCTAAGTAAGATGCATATAAAGCGGCTCTGCATAGAAGAAGAACTAGAGCTGCTTACGAATTCTAAGAGCAGAAGGAACAAGACGAACACCGGCTTCTCAGGAGGAAAAAGAAAGAGCAAGAATGAGATTAGAGATTTTTACCAAAATTTAAGAAAACCATACCACGGACTTAAACCCCGAACCGAAGCCTGTAAAGATGAACAAGGGAACATCGTAGTAGAGTCGTAGTCGTTGCTGAGAATTTAGAAAGAACATATCTATAGACTGTGTAACGGCGATGACGAACCAAATACCGCTGTCAGGAAGAATGAACTTTTCAAACTGGACAACATAGACCAACAAGTCCATTCACCCAACCTGGATGAAGTGAAGAGAGCACCATTCAAGCTTAAGTCCAACAAAGCTGCTGGAGCGGACGACATGACTGCCGGGAGTGGTGAAGATGGGTAATTAACTAGCAAAGCCCCTTCTTGAACAACACTAGTGATCTTATATATGTATAGAACCTTAATAATCTTAGTCCTGCTCTTTGGTGCAGAGGCGTGTACATTATGAAAATGGATAATTCTTCGGGTGATGAGATACAACGACGAACTTTACAGAGTGTACAGCGATAACGACTCAGCCAAAAGAGTTATGGTCTAACCAATCAGATAGCTGGGTAAAGTAGAGGGGATAGACACCAAAGCTCAGGTCCAAAAAGTCTTTAAATACGGCCCGAAAGACAGCGCAGTAGAGGAAGGCCACGACTCAAGTTATGCATGCTAGTGTAAGGCGATCCCAGCTAACTAAGCGTGTGGAACTGGAGGCAGGATTGAGGTGGCTGGAGACGTTTGTTGGCTGAGGCCCAACAAGGAGCTTCTTCCTCTTCTCAGCTTTTGATATACTCTTTTTTTTCAAATAAAATTAAACATGCCGTTCAGCATTTGGCTTCGTAAAATGGTGTACTTAGAATCATAGTTCGTGGTTTTTGTAGTCACATTTTCCTTTCTTGTTTTGTGGTTTTCTTACTGACAAAATTTGAAATTTTCTGAGTTGGTAAATACGTAACCTTAATTTAACTCCCACTTACTTATTGGTCTTGATGGTGCAACTTTCGGGGGTGGATCTGGTCCCCTCCTAACGTCAGGCCCTCCTTTACTGGGTCCTACATGGAAATCTTCGATTTTATTTACTTGTCTTAGCCATCTCGGCGAATAATGTGCATTTTTCTGACTGACATCGGGCTTGTCGTTTACTGTTTAAAGATGTTCGCGTAATATTTTCCCATTCAGATTTCGCAAACGCAGCGGGGATCGAAAACCGTGCGAAGATACATACATATTTGCGGTTAATCTCACCAAGTAGACCGTAATCCGACGTGGCTCATGTCTATTATTCATATGCTTCGTAGTGCGGGACTGACATGATTTCTTTCTAGTTTGGAGCCTTTTTAGTATTTCCTGATAAGACTTTCTGACCAGGTGTTATTATCAGAGTTAAAAGCAGAGTTGATGTAGGCAAAAAAACCCTGTGGCGCTGGCAGCACGATATGGGCCATGGCCTAGCTTCTTGACACTCATTTGTGTTGCTCATGTTGTAATTTTTGTCACATCTGAGCGGGGCCTACGGTTTATCGCTGAGTCCTAACGGCATTTCTTAGAAGCTTTTTCGTAGACAATTGTACTTTTGGAAGTTTGCCATTGCCCGCCGAAAGGGGGATGGCGATTTGAAAAATTGTTGGTGACCCAGCCATTCTCAGGATTCTTGAATTTTTTCTAGATCGTACCGTAGTGTGATTTGTAGAATTGTTAACTTACCTTAGCGTGCCTAAATCCGTACTGGTAGGTACCAATTAGATCACTGACAAATGGTTTTCATAAATATGGCAGACAATATATTAGAAGATATTTAGAGGTCTGATGCCTATATAGCTGGTCCAGTAAGCCGGATCTTGTTTCTTCCGGACCAGAACAACGATGTTCCGTTCATTACACACACTTAATTCTGATCAAATCGTGGAAATGAGTAGTTTTATTCTATTTTTAAAGCAAACCCCTTCTCCCTTAAAAAGCTCTACAGGTATGCAATCGGGCTCCACAGCCTTATAATACTAAAGTTGGCAAACCGAAATTTAAGCCCGAATGGTTCGTTCAGCCTGATAGAGGAATTGGGGTTTAATGGCACGCAGAAGTAGCTTTTCCTCAGTACTGACTGTAACTTTACCATTAATTTTCATTACTTAAATCTGGAGCTTTCTATTGAGGCCTTGTTTGCTTTGTATGTTCGTTTTGTCTTTGGTAAAGCTTCTTCGGAGAATTTAACTGGCCCTTGTATTTACATCTAGTAAGAAACTGCTTTGCTTCACTGTTCTTGGATTTGGGTACTATATAGGTATATAGGCTTGTCACCAGATCATTTCAATTTTCAACATATCAGTACATACTTTAGATTTTTATTTAAATATATAAGGAACAAGATATGTTCATCAATACGAGTTAAGCTTTGTAATTTTGAAAACTATGTCTATGCTGAAATGACCGCAACAAATGCCAAAAAAAGAAATATATTGGCTGTAGGTGGCTGTAGTTTGTTTTTTAATGTCTTATATGCACCGAATGAGAGTAAGACCTGTTTATTGCCGTTTCCGAATATTGATAGAAGAACGAACCATTTAAGTGGAAGCATTCGGTTTTGAAAATTTGTCACTATCACTGCTTCAGTTTAGTTTTCAACTAAGTCTAGGTGAACTATCGTAACTATTCTTAATGCAAATTATCGGAAAACTCATATAATATTCATATATGTATTTATAACTGTATACAACACTATTTCTAAAGTTATTTTTAATTTTTCCGATCACATTCTAGTTATTGAAAGCAAATTCATTCAATCTTCGTCATCGGACTGGCACTCGATTTTTTGACTTTACCTTTTCCAACATATTCTTATTTTCCAAAAAATATTATAACTTGGTTTTGATTTTACAAAGATCGTATATACTTGAATTTTTTCCCCCTAAAAACCCCAAATTTATCATATTTTCAATTTACAAGCTTAAACCAGTTCATTCACTAACATGATTCAATAGAAATCAATGGGCTTACCAGTTATTCATTTACTACCAAGAAAATATATCTCCTCACCTGAAATAAGGAAAAAAGGACATTTTTTAAATTAGAAAGAAAAAAAACATAAATACATCGAAACAACAAAACAAGTACTCTAACAAGTTGTATCAAAATAAGCATTCAGGAAATTGTCAACGAAAAGGAAAATACATATAGTACACAATATATAAAAAAGGAAAAGAAACTCCTGTCACTTCAAAATGTGATATCCTCCTAGTGGAAAGGTATCCTCCCAACGTGCACTAACATGCAATTCAAAAAGGAAGCACCACGAGTACAAGGCTCATTTCGTATGCTAAGCACGCGACTCTACACAAGTCCACAAGAAATTTATAACAATAGTCGTTCGTGGCCGTAGTCGTAGTCGATGTGGTTTTGGATTGTGGTTAAGGCTACCGCGACAGGTTAGTGCACACTTTGAGCGTGTTAGCGGATGGCGGGTCGCCAACTTAACAACAAAGCATCTCTTCTTCAAGTCTTCAACATATGTACACACTTGGAGTATCAATCAGTGTTTGGTAGTTGGACATAGAAAACAGAATCCTCTACCGGAAAGGGTCATGGTCAAATGAGAGTTCGAGCATATTATGCCGCGACGCGCGACATCAGCATTTTAAGATCTTTCCCCACTTTTGAACTCTTCCAGTACCACCTAAATGTGACTCAAATAGTGTTGCTTAATGTGGCCATGCATATACTCGTAGTATGCATATGGGTTTTGGAACGATAGCTTCTGTATATCAATTAGAGTAATGTTGGGCGGTTGTATCCTTTGTTATCAATCAAGTGTTTGTGTTACCGATCATGATTTTGATTATCGTCGTTGACTATTTTTGTCGACAATGAGTTGTTAAAGCAGGATACCCATTGGACGCATGCAAGTAATGTGGCTATTAGTATGGGTGGAAGTGTTTACATTTTGTCACTAGCTGTCTTAACTTCGATCTTCAGCCAGACGACTAGTTTGAATAATAATTTGATTAGATGGGACAGTGATTTAGAAAGGGAACGATTAATTGACACTTCAGGCAGTTGATCTTGAAATAACTAGGGTGGTTGTTGCAATTAGAATATTTCTTCCCCAGTTCAATGATCCTATGAGTCATTCAACAGGAAAAGAAAGAACATACGAGTATACTAGGAAATACTGTATGGTTGAGGCAGACCGTCGCAGTAACTGAAAGACTAATTGTACATTCCATTTGCTTCTATATGTAGCCGCACCCAATGTCCGCAATTGTGCCTGATGGGTGGCGAACAAGACCAATTCTGTAGTAGTTTTAGACTCATATTATACGAGTATGTCATCACTAAGGCGTGATCGCTTGCTAAAGAAATATGTTACTAGTCTTGACAAATCGTGATTTAAAGATTTACGAGTATACTTGCTTCTTCTGTGGTACTTGAATGAATTTTTAAAATATACATAATTTACTCATCTTCTCCTCGTTTAACTTCAAAATTTGGCCAAGATTTCAGTTCAATTTGAAAACATGCCACTTTTCTGATTGTTCGTTTGTGCCACTGTTTAAGATTCATTTTCTGTTTTACGAAAACTTATGATTTAGAGATTGTGAACTAGAGATTAAGCTGAGTGTAATAAAAATAAAACAGGTTCCTTCTATCCTGCCTGTTCCTGGACACGAATAACATACGAATTTCATTCATCATCTCATCTAAATCGTGTGGCTCAAGTGGTAGTGAACTGGCTTTCAAATCGGAAAGTTCGGTGTTAGAATCCCAACCATAGCCGAAAGACTTGCATTTTTTCAATCAACAAAAATCAAGTAAGATGTGTAATTGACTAGAATACAACAACAAAACAGCTCTTACTAACAATTTAGTCTCCGTATTACTGTTAGATGCCACACAAGGGTACTCTGTCCAATTTTCCAAAAAAAAAATACACATTATTATGGATTATAAGTTTATTCACACCCACTTCAGTGTTAAGTTCCTTTTTTTTTTATTTCATCCAAATATATTTTTTCTCAAATCTGCAGACTCTTCTCCCGTTGGATGGATTTTTAATGAATAATCAGGAATGTCAAAGTTACTTATTAGGATTACGTGTTTTGCCATCAAAATGTTTATTTCTTCCAATCTTGTTGTGGATGATTTAACATTCAATCTGCATACCCAGTACATATGATATGCCTGAACACTACGACATGCTGCACGCATTTTATTTGCATTTTGCGAATGCGAATTAGCCTGCCCTTACTCTTTGGATACTCGTATGTTAGCGCATATGAGGCTCTATAAATTTTCCCACACACGGAGGCCCTTGACCGAATATCTCAATATTTTTACATTTGTTAGTTGTACATATAAGTGTATCTTTTGCTAAAAAAAAAGTTAAAGAGTTCTCATGTGCATAATAATGCAACAAATATGTATTTTAAGCCAATTTGTTAGAAATGTTAAGAGGTAAAGGATTATTGTACGCTATAAAACGGATAATTATAGCATTTGAATCTTTAAGTGGAACTGACGAAATGTTTTTCTTCTAATATACAATTAAAAGGAAATAAAGATACTCATTGTTTCGAGTTTCGACAAGAGGAAATAGTATTTTTGATCTTTGCTTAATGAACGATTTCCGACTTTTTCCAGGTTTGGCTATAGATGATCAGTTCAGCCTGAAGCATGCCTAGCTGTTATAATACCCAGTATTATTACAGAAGGAAGAGTTTCTTTTCTATGTTTAAGAAATCCATCTTGGAAGTCCAGCCGTAAATATTGACGTCGAATTTAAACAAAGCCTGGCATTTCTGTAGACAGGCAGTTACTCGTAGCTTGATGAGGTACGGGTGCTGATATGGCAAGCCAAGTGGCCCTATATTTGAAAGCCTTTCAGTCAAAGTGCTACTCAGTTGAGCTAAGGATAAGATGTCAATTTTTTAAGCCTTTATGTAAGTGCTGAAGCAGGAGTGTTTGGGCCAAGAACGCAACACCATGAACCCATGGGCAAGAGTACCAGCATCTTTCAAGCAGAAGTATGCTCTATGGAAAGATGCGTTCGAATCAATATCGAAAAGAATTACAGAAACTGTAACATAGCAATAATGCAAGATAGTCAAGCAGCTATCATAGCAGTGGACTCCTTTGTCATTAAATCCAAACTTGTATGAGAATGCCTATAAAGTCTCAACGAGTTGGGCAAGAAAAATAGAGTACCTGTCTGCTGGATACCAGGCCATGTGGGCATCACTGGTAACGAGGCGGCGGACTCTCTAGCGAGAAAAGGAGGAGCGGAACCCTTCATAGGACCTGAACTATTCTGCGGGATAGGGGAAGACACCCTACGCGAAAAATTTAGGAAATCGGAAAAGGAGAAAAGGGAAGGAACCTTTCGGGATCTCTAAGGTTTGAGACAAGTCAAAAAACTCATAGAAAATAATAATCTCAAAAGATTTAAAGCATGTATCAGCCTTAGCAAAAATAACCAACGCATCCTAACTGGTTTCCGAACGGGACATTGAAAACTCAGGCAACACCTAAGGAAGATAGGGATATCAGATGAAGGTCTCTGTAGACTCTGCAATGATTCCAGAGAAACTCCAAAACACATACTGGTATCTTGCGGAGAACTGCCCCAAAAAAGGTTTTAATATTTGGGAAAACACCAAATTCAAACGGATCCACTGCTCATTCTCAGGTTTATAAAACAAACCGGTCTGGATGACGTGCTCTGAGTAGGTTTTAGTTGCCAAGGCCAAAGCCAGAGCCTTGGGTATAAGTAAGGGGCACAATAGACCACAAGGTCTATCACGCAGTAATAGGGCGTTTGGGCAGAAAGTATTAGTAATTCTTGACATGCCCTAAGCCAGTTTTTGCTTTCTAGTAAAGAAGCACTTGTTGTCGTTGTTAAAGTGAGATTACTATTTCATTGGCGAGAGCCCAGAAACCCTGCCGAAGGATCTGTTCGTATCAAAACGACTGCATTCTGCTTGGAATACAGAGCCGCACTTGTACACAAGTTGGAAACAAATACTTCGGTTCCTGACATTGTTAAACGATCAATCGAATTGAGGTACTATAAGAGGACCTTGAGAATGATCCAAGCAACTGGGTGATTTAAATTTGTTTTTTCGGCATAGAATCGGAGCTATGCATCTAAATGGTTTGATTTTTTTGTTATATAGAAAATAAAGTTGCAATGTATTCGGAGCCGCAGATTTCATAGCATTTATTGTATATGCCGAATTCAAAGAAAATTTAAAGCGCAGCTACTTAGTTTTGCATGTTTTAAGGGGCGTAACAGATGTTAACTTAGTCCCTGTTCGAGAAATGACGAAAATAAGATACGTCCAGTGTATGTATTATTTTTGACTTAAATTGCCATCTTAACTTCCTCGCAGAATGCCTCTTTTTAAACTACTCTGCCTTGTAAAGATCTTCAGTTAAATTTTTAGTCCAGAGTTACCCCGAGAAAATTGTTTTGTTTAGGGAAATCAAGTTGTAATCCATTTAGCGAAAGTATTTATTATTTCAAGTTTTTGCTTATTGTAAAGTGAAGAATGATGTTTAAGGCTGGTTTAATTTTCAATACTTCTGTTTGCTAGATTAGAGCTAGATTCATCTTTTGTAAATATGCTATCAGTTAACATCCCCTCGTGAATCAAAATCTTTGGTCTCCCAGAGATGGGGATGTCTAGAAAGGAAATGAGAGCTATTCAGTTTTTCAGCCGAGTCTTTGTAATGCACTGATAAAGTGACGCAATTGTGTTACCGTTACCGTTTTTTTTTTCTAAGAAATGCCGAAGTTTGATTTTTTCACCTCAAAGATTTTGGATTCGTAGGAGATCCGCAATCAGCCTCAGCAGGTAACTAGTACTGCCTCTGTTCGCAAAGACCTTTGTAGAAATCTTTCGTTGAGGTGACTCTTTTTTTCGTTTATTATTATAAATAAATCCATCTACTCGTCCACTCCTCCTACGCCACTTTAGAGTTTTGCTGCATTGGAGACCATTATCTTTTATGTGCTTCTATAGAGAGATTGCATCTGAATTCATATAAAAAATGGTATGTGCGTATTTATAGTTTGAGCCTCAGCAAACTTCTTCTGCCTAGAGGGTATATAATTGCATTCCAGCGAATGAGCCCTTATTGCAGAAGACTTAAGCAAGAAAATTCAGTTCCATAGGGTACTCGAATGTTTTTTCGTTTACCGGAATACCAGCTCTAGCAAACAGCATATCCGTTTAATTAAAATTTGGTCTATATTTTCGAAGTATTTAATGTATTCTAAAAAATATAATTAAGTAATTTCATCGTTAGAAGTTTTCCTCATATATTCTTAACTCTAAAAAAAACATGCAGCTCTATACATATAATTTAGAAAAACAGTGCTTTTCGAATCCAAAATTACAAAATATAATAAATTATAGGATCGCCGGAGGATTTCTAACCATATGTAGCAGAATTGAATTGAATTGAATTGAATTGAATAAAGAATTGAACTTAACATAAACCTGACTTTGATGTTGTAGAAACCGACTTTCGAGATAATACCTGTAGAGGCTTCCGCTTCATTTGCGATTAATCGAATAATATAAAATACTCGTATTCAACGTATGTGTTTTCACCCTGACTGCATGTCAAAGTAAAAGTTTCATAACTTAATAAAAATAAAAAAAACAATTGCTTATATCCTACTCAATGTAACAAGTCTTTGTAGGTTTGCAATGATATTAGGTGATAAATTCAATTGCACGATTAATATATAAAATATTCTGCCGATAACTAAAAATGAAAACGTCACCATCAACATCCATAGCACACTACCAGTACGTTTGAAGCAATCACTAGAATAGCTGAACTAAAAATATAAATATCAAACATCTGTTGAATGTGAATAAGGATTTTTTTCCTTTGAAAAAAAAAAAAAAACATACAACATTAGTAACCGACCCACATGAAATTGTTCTCATGTTTCTACGTAAGCAATATCACTCATCACATTTCGGTCACTTAAGATGCAATAATCGTCGGCGGTTCGGTGGCGGTAGATACCAAACAAGGAAGAGTCCACTTATTGACAAGTATCACGAAATCAGTAATCGGTTACCAGTTTCAATAGTCATAAGTGATGATGAGAAAACACACGACCATTAATAAAATCCGTCTCCATTTAGGTAACCTCAAAAAAGAATAACCACTACCAGGACACTTGAACAAAAAAATATACAGACTTGTTTCGTATGCAATATGTCGCAACAAGTGGTGGATTTTTAAAGGAAAATCCGGCATTCCACAATTTATCCCTTTCTTAAGTGCGCCTCCATTCTAAATAGATTGGAGTATGTCTTGGTTCATTTCAGATGTAGTTTCGAATGGAGGGCTCTCAAAAACATGAAATCAGTGTCCCTGACTAAAAAGAAAGATACAGATTGTGTTTTTAAAGCGTTATATAATATGTTTTCAGTTTTTTTTTTTTTTGAAAATACATTTAGATAACTAAACTCACTTCAAGTCAAGCATTTCTTTCTAATATATTTCAAAACAAGTCAACTTCAACGAGTGAAAAAGGCCAAATCACCAGTGGGTAATCCCGCAACAAAGCCACGTCATGAAACTAGTTATGCAGTTTAAAAGACGCTTTTTAACTGAACTACGACAGTTAAAGTGCCACGCAATGGGTTCTAAGAAAGATTTTTTTTTCTGTACTTGATTTTACCCAACCGAATCTTATTGAATATGAAAAACTCGTTTGCTTGGAAATTATGAGTACTCGTATGCCTATATATCCTTGAAAACAGAGTTGCAATTCTGAAAATGCTTTATATGTTGTCATTTTCTTAGTAATTTAGAAATTTAAGTAAGAAATTGCAAAACTAATTGAGCTATTGAAGTAGCAAATATGTCTATGAATATATGTGAAGAAATACTTGTTGGATTTTTAAAAGGTTGTCAGCAAGTGCTGAGGATAATGATTAAGTGCTTCTGCAGATTGTGAGGCTATTAAGCAGAATATACTAACTCAGACTCTTTGGTCCTTTGCCAATTGATTTTTATTTTTTTTCACACTTCGTGACATGATAATTTGTAGACAAAATTTTATCAAATCACCAGGAGCAATAAAACTTAGGGCAGTCCATAAGCTGGAAAGGCATATATTCTTAAGATTTGAATCGTCACAACGATACGAAACTTAACTTGAAGAACTCGGAAAACAAGGGTAGATGAAAAAGGCTATGTTTTTTCAACCATGGATTCACAAAAGTAGGAGCTCATACTTGACGAATTGGTAAAAAAAATGAGTGTAATGATGAATTATTTGTTAATTAAGTTCAATTTATGAAGATCTTTTTTAATCTTGTCGTCGATAACTGTTAATAATTTTTTTCCTCCATTCGTCTACCGCCAGCATCAAGCAACGAAGACCAGTGGCAACACTAGCAAAAAGCCGTCAGAGATGCCGCTACTGATGGGCTAGGTTTCACTCGACCACCACAACGAAACCCCTGGTTTGATGGCTAATGCCGGCAAGCATATGCAGCTAAGCAAGAAGCATGCAAAGCAGCGGTACAAACAAAGACTAGTGCTGCCCACGAGCTCTATGAACGGAGGAGGACAGACGAACACCGGCTTTTCAGGAGGAAAAAAAAAGAGCATGTAAAGCGTGCCGTCGAGAAAATTCAGAGATGCTACTCCAGGTATGAGATTTGAAAAAAAGGTAAAAAAAAACATGAGACAAGTCCTGAACCGAACCTTCCAGAGACGAACAAGGGAATATCTTAGTAGAGTCGCAGTCGATGCTAAGGATTTTTGAAAGAGGATTTTTGTTGTAGATTGTATAACGGCGACGACTAAACATCGGTATCAGGCAGAATGAAGCTTTCAACTTGGACGATATAGACAAAAAATTCCGTCCACTTGACCTGTGTGAAGTGAAGTTAGCAATATCTTAGCTTAAGTCCAACAAAGCTGCTGCAGAGGACGGCCCTACTGCCGAACTCTTCAAGACGACAGGCGATGACTTGATAAGGAGCACACACTAACTCATCTGAAAAATATAGTCGGACGAAAGTATGCCCTCGTTGCCAAGCAAAAAGGATACTCAACACCGACGTCTCGGACAGAACGTCACCTTCGACAGGTATAACTTTGGGGTAGTTAAGGACTTTGTATAGCTAGGCTCAGCTATAAATTCAGACAACGACACCAGCGCTGAGATCAAACGAATAATAACTCTTGCCAATCGCCGCTTCTTTGAGCAAAGAAGGCAATTGAATAGCAAAAGCCTCTCTCGAATACCAAGAGTTACTCTATATAAGACCTTAATACTCCCAGTCCTGCTGTATGGCGCAGAGGCATGGATATTATTAAAAATAAATGAGGGTGCTCTTGGTTGCTTTGAGAGGAAAATTCTTCAAGTAATTTTCGGTCCCGTCTGCATTGACGGTAAGTGGAAGAGGAGATACAATGACGAACTATATTGACTGTACAGCGACATCGACCTAGCCAGAAGAGTGAAGATCCAATGACTGAGATGGCTGGTTCATGTAGAGCGGATGGACACCAGGGCTCTGGTCCGAAAAGTCTTCGAAACCGCCCCCGAGGGATAGCACAGTAGGAGAGACCGAGACTCAGATGGCCCACGCCAGTGGAAGGTGACCTCAGCCAACTTAGCGTGCGAAACTGAAGGCAGCTAGCAAAGGATCGAGGTGGATGAAGATGCTTGTTGACTGAGGCCCAGATTCACCCCGGGCTGTAGCGCCACATAGAATAAAAGAAGTCTAACACATCACTTAATAAGTCTTCTTTCTGACACATAAATGGCACTACTGTTGACAGACCCATAAGATTTCTGGATGATCGAAAGATGGATGTAAAAATTTCCCGCCATTCCAACTTTTAGTTTATCAATTACAGTGCCTTCAGTGAAACAAGTTTTGTTATTTTCAGGCTTTCGTTCGTTGATTAAACATTTTTTTATGGGGAATAATACTGTTAAAGCTAGACAGTGACTTATTAAGCGTTATGGGGTCTCTACACCAGGGAAATCAACTATTATTGACTGCTATGCTGAATTTAAATGAGGTTCTACATATATTGAAGAAACTGAACTCTCTGGTCGCCCAAAATCATCAGTTGTTGCACAAAATATAAAAAAGTCCACAAAATAGTTTTGAAAGATAGTAAGCTGAATAGACAGCAGCAGGTGGAAGCCGTTTAAAGCGACCAAAAACGCAAAGTCGACTGGAAAAGTTATGGCATCCGTATCTTGGGGAACGCATGGTATTTTATTCATTGGCTATACTGAGAAAGTTAAAACTATCAATATTATTCGATCGATTGAGTGTAGAAGTCAAGAAAAAAAAGACTTCGCATGTAAAAGAAAGAGGTGATGTACTAAATGTGTCTGCTGATAACTATGTGCTGTGGTTTTCCAGCGTCTTAGTGAAATACCTCTGTTTATCAATGACTTAACAGTTTTTACAGATCACTAGTATTCGTCCATAGCTGTAATGTTGATTTTCTCTACTTAGCTGAGATGGAAACTGAAAACAATCAGGTCTACCGGTATTGTCATGGGTATACAAGTAGTAAGCACTCTGGCACTGTTGCTTCAAGTTATGTTCAATTTAGTTTGACGTACCAAACTCCCTTTCAGAAATACAGTTTTTGCTTTGAGAGGTCAACTGCTAACAACTGCTAAAATAACAACTTTTCGATAACAAAAAAAAAAAAAAAACACTGGTAGCCCGGTATGGGCCATGGCCTAGCTTCTTGACAATCATTTGTGTTGCTCATGTTTTCATTTTTGTCACATCGGAGCGGGGCCTACGGTTTATCGCGGAGTCCAAACGGCACTCTTTAGAAGGTTTTCGTAGGCAATTTTACTTTCGGGAGTTTGCCATTGCCCGCCGAAAGGGGATGGCGATTTGAAAAATTGTTGGTGACCCAGCCAGGCATCGAACCCAGACTGTCTGCATGATAGTCCAATGGGCTAACTATCGCGCCATCGCCAACTTTTCGATAACTAGATTAATATTATTGCAGCAATCAATAACTTGTCGGTTTTAAATTTTGAGAGTTTAGATCGTGAACATCACGTGTTAAATCGTGGCTTAGTCATATTTCCAAATCTTCCAATAGGATTACAAACTATAAAATCGCTAGGCGCACTTTAGGCTATACCTGGTTTTTATAGGCGTTGAGGTTTTCATCCCCAGTTTGGGTTTAAGTCAGTGAGCGACTCTATTGAATGTTGGATTTTCTACTGTTTCTCCGCAATCTTACTAATCACTGCAAAGTTTCCACAATACAAGAACCTCGTATTTCTGCTGTAAATATTAGGTCTGCGTCGAAGGCAAGCATGCTTCCACCTACTTTGACTGCTGTGCCCAGTTAAAGAAGAGTATACTTATCGGGATCCGACCAAATTATCCTAATCAGTTCCATAATAGAAGCATTTCAGAATTTAGTGTTTTGGGAATCTCTTCTTAATGAATATTAGAGATTAACATGTTGTAGAACATGATTGTTGTCAGTATACCATAACCAAATGGTATCATCCGTTCGTATCAAGGCAATATCAAATCGATAATTATTTCGAGAGCAAGCGTGCAGTATGGCTTATTTGCACCAAGGGTAGGTGTGTGGCTGCAGAGACTGTTTTTTATTAAAATATTTAACGACCCAACATCTTCTGTATCTGCTTATAAGGGCCTCATTTCTCTACATCCATTTATTATATTTTCTCGTTCTATGATTAACATAGGCAAAATCCAGTATGTATCACAACAGAGCAAAGTGATCCATCAATGATTGGAGCCTTGTATACGAATATGCGTATGAAAGGTAACCATATTCTTCTTCAGTTTTCCAAAAACTTACAAGAAATAAGTAAAGGCAATATCGCTCAGATCTGCTTTCCATATTCGTAAAGTGCAGGTAAACAGAAAGGTTCGATCTTGGGGATTTTAGTTTAATCGGTGAGCGGATAACTTCTTACTGCTTTAATGATACATGCATAACCTTGTAAGATTAAGCATAAGAAGGCTTAACCATAAATATAATAACCTTAAAATGCTCGACACACGTACATCGAGAGGAACTCTTTTCAGGCAAGATATGATGAAGTCCAAACATATCAGCCTAATTTATATCATTATTTTTAAACATAGTAAGCAGAAATAAAACTTGTAAGCCCACATATTTGTAGAGTCTTTTTAAACTCAATATGGGCCCAACATCTAGGCTTATATCGAATGTCTGCAAGATCAACGAAAGATCAGTGCAACCTACTTAAATTTCTTAAGAGTAACTTTTGTACGCACAAAACCACAATCAACTTTGCGGAATTGCAAACAGGCAGTAAAAAATGCCTCAAGTCTGCATTTAACCACAAATTAGTGCCAACCATTATCGTTTTTATTCTCGAATTATTACTTCATATCCGAAACCTTGAGGTCATAGCAAAACTCAAGTAATTGTCACTAAATATTTCCTTGGCACTTAAAACCGATTGCCATAGTCGAGGCACTATTCTGAAATCACGTCCGAATTCTCCCCTCTCTCACTGCGAAGATAAAAATGTTTTTCCACACATTCCGCTTCACTGCGTGTACGGACAAATGAATATAATCAACGCACCGGCTGTCCAGTAAATGCAATTGGCTTGCAAATTAATAAGTTTATCTCTTTTTTCAAATGGCAAAAGATTCGATTCAATCGATACATTGTATGGAGGGGAAAAACCTAATCTAAGTGAGAAAACTTGGAAAAAAAACAAAAAACTTCATCAAGCTTGTGGTTGCACTGTGAAAATCTAGTTCGAGGTTTTCGTGCGGCTGTTCTCTTTTACCATATCCAGTGGAGCGTCGACGCACTCGCAAACTGTCGCGGTCGATGTCAAACATATTTTACTTTCAATTTCGCTTTTGGGATTTCCTTCTAAGAGCGATTTTTCCAGTTTAGTTATTTTTTTTTTTTTTTTTTTTGTTTCCAGCTGTCACAGCTGACATTAGCCTATATAGATGAACAAAATTGTTGCAGTTGTATCTGGTTGGTAAACCGAATACTTCGATGTTATCGAACGATTCAATTGAAATAGAAAGTCTTACTTTTGACAATTTGGTTTAAGCTAGAATTGTTATTGTAATCAACCTGCATTTGTAACTGAGAACGCTTTTAAACACATAAATATATTTATGTTTCTGAAATTATATTGTAGTATGTATGTGTGTGTATCGATATTGGTTGTGTTATCGATCCTCGTAACCGATTACTATAGCATCAAAGTCAAGTTTATAACAAATTTAGAAAACGTCTTGAAGATTCGCCAATGAATAACTACCAATAGATTAACGATCATTTGCTGGTGCCGCACTTGTGCAACAAACATACGAGTATATGTATGTATAATTCCTAGTTATCGATTGCGATTTTACGATACCCCAGAATGGATTCGATCACTGACGCTGGACAAGTTAAAAATGCAATCCCTGTTTGACACACGACTGCATGACAGTACCAACATTTGTGTCTCTCCTGCGGTTTTATTTTAAGGTTTCATTTTATTCACTTGAATTATTTCCCTTCATCGGCTGAACCCAAATGAGATAGGGATCGATAACTGAACGTCAATCGAAAACGATTTTTTCCTCCTCTCTTTTGTTGTCGTTTATATGATGTTATTGTTTGTGATTGCCGCAATTTTAACCGCCGCAAATTGTATCTATCGACAAATTTAGGTCGATGGTCTTGAAAGATCACTCTTGAGGTGGCAACACACCCGTTTTTAAGCACGCGTGTGCTCCATTTCAACTTTTTTTTTTTTATCTTAAAGCTACAGACAGTCTCGCGTGTGGTACTTTTCCTAATGTGATGTAATACTAGTCATTTCTTTATGATCTCGACTTTTAAAGTCGCTTAATGCTGTGAATGATGAGCCACTTGCAATATCTGAGTTGTTTCCTAAAAAAAATAATAATAAAAAAAAAAACGTAACAGACAAAAATCGTATTGCTTCCTCGAAACAAAACATCTTGTCGGTGGTACTCCTTCGGGAAATATTAAAACAAAAAGGCGTAACTCTTCGTCGCAGTGAAATTTGTATGCGTCGGATGAGGACGACCGACTCATATGAAAAAACGAAGGAAAATTTGATTTTTGAATGGGAACGCCTTAAAGATACGGATATGCATAGAACGCGACTGTACAGAAAGGATACTCTCAGCAAATGTAGGGGTATTTTTGGAGCAAGGCTAATTGTCATTCCGTGTTTAACCGCATTTTAATGATCCCTCTTCAGTGGTGTGTCATGTCGTCAAATAAGGGGATGGAAAGTGATTTTTGTTATAAAATATCTTGCGGAAAAGGAAGATATAAAATTAAGTTATTTTAATTATGCCCTTTCGGATATATAGTATGTGAGTGTTTTTGTTTTTGTTTTACCAGGAATAAATGACGATTTCATGAGGAAATTGCATTGCGCACTTGGGTGTCGCTAGTATTTCGAATATAATTTAATCGGTGAACAGTATTTGAAAAAAATGAAGGCAAGTTTGAGAAGACATTTAAGGGATACTTTCGTAAATGGTATAGGGATTACATAAATTACTGATTTTTTTTAAATTATTAAGAAAGACACACATACACATGTATGTATATTTATTGCTTAGAAGACACTTAGCAGGAAATATTCAATTTTAAGGGCAGTTATCGTACTTGCTGTGCTCCATAAATTCTAACATTTTACCCTAGGTACATAACGCAGTAAATAGTAACTAAATATAAAAATCTTAGTTGCAAAAGCTATTTTTGTTTATAGACTTGTTACTAAATCAGCAATTATAAGGTAAGCCTGTATTGGGAAATTATACAAGCAATGTAATTAGCCTAATTATGTATTAATAAAGACAGCGATCAAAGGAATAATGGCTATACAGAGAGTAGTAATTTAGGGTCTATAAAAGCAGCAACCCATAAAAAATGGTTAAAGCAAGATTCATAGAAGGACAACGTTTAGAGGCAATTGCTAAACCACTAGTTCTAGACACAAATGATTTGTAAGAAGTCACCTATCTCTATAGTTGAGGCAATAATAAAAGGAAAAAATACTCATAGGTGCAGTAGCTGGAGTACAATGGAGGTATATATATATCTGGTGTTGCAGAATAAGGAGTAAAATTATAGAAACATATATAGGCAGTACATATAGCAACAACAGACATAAGGGCAGTTGTCATAGATTCCGGAGCTAAGAAGATGCAGCTAAAGGGGTAGAAGCCGTGGAGTCAGTAATTAAAAAGGTAGTAGCCACATGAGCAAAGGCATTAATGTTAGAAGCCAAAGAGAAGGAAACCTATAGACAGTAGTCATATCAAACGCAAACATATACAGTCCGGGGTGGAACTGGGCCTCAAACAATATTCCCCTCCATTTAGCCCGGTTATTAACTAACTGCCTCCAGTTTCGCACGCCAAGTTTTTTAAGGTCCTTTACTGCGTTGTCACACCGGATTGGATTCAAAGACTCTGCGGGCCGAACCCTCGGTGTCCATTTGCTCTACATGTCCTAGCCTCCTTAGACGTCCAATGCGAGGCCTCCCTGACTAGGTCTATGCCACTGTACATCTCGTATAATTCATCGTTGAATCTTCTCCTCCAAAGTCCGTCAACGCAAACGGGACCGAAAATCTTGAGGAGGACTTTTCTCTCGAATCGACCAACAATGTCTTCGTCTGCTTTTGATAAGTTCTATGCTTCCGCTCCATACAGCAGGACTGGGACGATGATTTTATTATAGAGTGTCTCCTTAGACATTCGGGAGAGGGCTCAATTCCCTACTCAATTGTCTTCCAAGCCCAAAGCAACAACGATTGGCAAGAGTTATCCTTCGTTTGATCTTCGATGAGATGTTGTTATTAGAGTTAATAGCAGAACCGAAGTAGGTAAAGACCCTTACTACCTCAAAGTTATTGCTGTCTATTGTGACGTTCTGTCCAATTCATCGGTGTTGTGTGTCCTTTTTGGTTGACAGCAAATACTTGGTTTTGCCTTCGTTTATCGCCAGACCCATTTTGGCCGCTTCCGTTTCTATACCCCCGCAAAACAACCTGTGTTCTTCCAATTATGTCTACATCTTCTGCATATGCGAGTAGTTGAACGGATTTCTGGAAGATCGAACCTCTTGTGTTGGTTTGGGAGTTTCGCACGATTCTTTTAAGAATGATAAAGAAATCGCATGACAACACATAACCGTGTTTTATTCCTTTTTTTACATCAAAGGTTTCGGTGAGGTCATTACCGACTTTAATGAGGCAGCGAGAATTCTCCATTGTCATCCTGCACAGGCGGACAAGCTTGGCATGGATGTCAAAACTAGACATGGCTTTATACTATATAGCTCGTCTCTACAGATGCTGTCATGGGCGGCCTTAAAATCGATCCAGGATTTGCTGTTGTGTGAAAATTTGATCGATTGTGGACTTTCCTGGCCTAAAACCATTCTGATATGGACCAATCAGGTTGTTGACGAAGGGTTTTAGGCGATCACACAAAATGACAGATAGGATTTGTACGCGATGTTAAGGAGACTGATTCCTCTGATTCTTGTGGACTGGGCAAACGATGCTGAGATTCCATTCGTCAGGCATACATTCATCTGACTAAAGTTTAGAGATGAGTTTGTGTATGCTCTATACAAAGCCATCTCCAGCTGCTTTAAAAAGTTCGGCGGGTAGACTGTCCGGGCCAGCAGCCTTGATGGACTTTAGTTTGGATATTCCTATCCTCATTTTGTTTTGGTCAGGCGGACGGAAATGTTGGCTTTCATTGTCTGGGATGAATCGTTCATTCTGCCTGACAGCGAGGTGTTGGTCCTCCTCGTTGATATACAGTCTGCAGAAGTAGTTCTTCCATATACTCAGCACAGACTGTGATTCTACTAAGAGATTTCCGTCGCTATCTCTACAGGTCTCTGTACAGGATTTTTTCCCCTGACACGTTCTGTTTACTTCTTGGTAGAACTTCTGTACATTGTTACCGGAGTAGCATCTCTCAATATTCGCGGTCGCGCGCTTCTCCTTCTTTTTTTTGTTTCTTTCTTTGAAGCTCGTGTTCTTCCCTTCTCTTTTGCTCGTAGAGCTGGTGAGCTGCTCCCGTTTTTTTTGCAGCACCGCTTTATACGCTTCTTGTTTTTCTGCGTTTGCTAGTCGACATTCTTCATCAAACCAGGGGTTTGTCAATGGTGGTCGTTTGAAACCCAACGCATCATTCACGGCCTTTGTTATAGCTTGTTGGCAATGCTGCCACTAGTCATCTGCACTAGCTGTTGCTGCGGTAGAACTCGTCTCGAGAAGTCAGGATACGCGCTCTCTAAAGATCCTTTTACTTGATTTTAATTTTGACCTTTACAGTTTATTTCGTCACTTCTTAAAAATTATGCCTGAAAAATAAGCACCGTTTGCGGCTACTTAAAGATTGGCGCTTTTTTGGGAGTATGCATCACTTTTTTGAGAATTTATTCTGAAATTCCAACGATTTCGTTGCGTATGTTGGTCCTTAGTTCGGGATCTATGGTTTCTCGCCATAAAGCTGGCATTGCAAATATTCCCAGAAGAAAACATCAAATAAGATGCTCGATTATTTCATGGGATGTTGCGCCATCCTATAGAAACTAGAAATTCTCCGAGCCATTTTCGTCCAGTTTATATGCCATAACATTGCTCCTTTTCCGAAATTCCACAGATCGTAAAATTAGCTTTGTCGACTATGATGACACGGCTTATCCAGAAGCAACAACTATGAGCCATTCGCGCCAAATTGTCCAAATAGGAAGCGGGGCCACAACATGATATTTCTGAGGAGCATCAGCTTTTAAAGCATTTGATTGGGTAAGCACTCTTCTATATGTTAATGCTTCAACACATGATATATGATTTTCATATAAGAATGAACGAACTTCAGTTTACTATATTCTAATAGCATGCGGTATTCTAGTGGTTATATTTGAACTGAAATTAATTTTCAAGCACAAGCTGCTAAATGTTGGATTGCCATTTCATTGTCATTGTTGTTCAATTTTAACATCAGGTATAACACAAAAAATAACTCTGTACAACAGTATCAGCTTTTTAGAAAACAGCTATGGAAATAAAATTACAGAACCCTAGCCATTACTATTGAAGGAGTAATCTTGAGGCAGTTTGTTATTGAGTTGGTAGCCTTTACGGAGACACCATAAAAGCAAGCATATAGACGAAACAGCTGTAAAGGCACCAGTCTTAGAAAAAAATAGTCATGCAAGCAAAAGCGATAGAGGCATAGTACTGTAATAGTGAGTAGCTAATGCAACTTTCAATCTTTTTTCTTCGAGACGCTTATGTACAGTTTTTGTATCCAAGTCGATTGCCCTAGTGTTTTTTTCCGCAAAATGCGGCCGTGACTATTAAACAAGTATGAACTTCGACACTTCTAATCGTAAGCTCCCTGCCGTCTTTTCTAAGTCACTATTTATCAACAAAATAAAATGGAGACGATTACTGTTTTTTTTAAATATTGAAACGAACTTCAAAACTAAAATTTTTGTTATTCTTTCCTGACTTCATCCTTTTGTTTTTTTTAAGCTGTCAACTTTTAAACGACTTTCCGTTTATAAATAAAAGCACCGTCATAAAAACAAAAAAAAATTCAACTGCATTTATCATCTGACATAATGCACACTGCCTATAAAATGATGATATAAGAACGTTCTCAAGTATTCAAACGAAAGTAAAATACAACCCAACGAGATAAAAAAAAAAAAATCATCAGCTCGTTCTTCTGACGTAAGTGATGTAAAAGTCTCGGCTAAGACTGTCACATTCACTGATTGTAAGACATTGTAACCCTGTGTGACACATGAATGTGTTTGTATGCGTTAGCGACTTCATAAATAATCTCAAAACGATGCCAACAAGATCCGTTTAAATTGTTCCCATTTATTTTAGTTTTCGTTGTCGTTTTCGTTTTACGTTTAACGCTTTTGCGAGTAGTACGTTCGAGAGTATCTCAAGCAGCGCTAAAGAGTAAAAATAAAAATATTTCAAAATCGCTATCCGCGTTTAGGTCAGGGTTATCATGTCTCTTTATTGGATCTATTCCATTTGCGCGAGCTGTGCCGATCAACCTCCACCGCGCTGCCACCTTCATGACTTCCTCCCCCTTTTAGCGAGGGGGGAGGCTATGTTGCCAATAGAATGCACTTTTTGTCGCGTATACGCACATGAACCCGTAGCAGCCGTGGCAGCGGCAGCAGCAGCAGTCGCACAAGCATGCGTTGCAGTTGTTATTCGCTTTAGAGGCATTGCGCCAGTGTGGTCGTCAATGCCTACACGTACCACATTCATAAGAACCATTAGTGAGCGGCCAAATATTATTGTTGCTGCAGCTAGTATTAAGATATATGCTCTCATAGTCATAGATGCCTGGTTCTGGCCATTTAACCTGCAGCGTCGTCGTCGTCAGCAATGAAATCGACAACGACGGCGCGAAAATAAAATGCGTGCGTCGTTGGCGTCTTAATGCAGTTGTAGCATGCGTTATTCGGAACGCTACTCACATGAATCCACAAAAGACCAACAGGGTGCACCTATCCGCTTGGTCCCCGCAGAACGGAACTTGCCTTGGCTGAATGAAAAGCAAAAGTTGTTCCTTGGCATGACACGAATATTATATTTGCTGGCTGCACATTTACTTATCTCCTTGGAAATGCTTCGCACACAAACATACTCGTACAATGTATGATATACTCATATATATTCTTTTGGGGGGTGGGTAGACGAAGGACTTAAAATGCACACATGTTGTTGGCGTGCCACTGCGTGCTGTATGGCAGGCGCGACTTACGAACCGCATTCCATGTGAAGCGAATTTTAATTTAAATATTCAAACTCGTATCTATCACAACCGAATTGCTTTAAACTCTGTCTGACTGACGTTCGACGAGTTTGAATTTGCAATTCGCAACATTGCGTGATGCCTGATTTAAGATAGTTAGGTGTCCTGCTTCACACTCACAACCGGATGGAGAACTGGAACCAATCACACACGGAAATGGAAATTCGTATGCCCAGGTATAGTCTCGAAATAGTTTTGCCAGTTTGAGGCTGTTTATCTTGGGAACAAGAAACCGCAATCAGAGTCCTGATGAAGCTGATAAGTTATAGAAGGAAATTGTTGCATTTTATTGTTTTGGATATATTCACTTCTTGGTCGATTTTGCGGATAAGCGTAGAAAAGAATTGCTTTATGTGACGGAAAAATCACAAAATACATAAATATCTGTAAATAAGTATTTCAGTCAAAGTTCTGTTGAAGTTAAGCAAGCAATTTTAATCATTCATTTGACAAATATAAGCTATCTGGCAATTGTTCAACTGGAGGAAACTGTGGCTGATCAGTTTGTAGTAATCAAGTATTATACTATCTTATAGGTATTGCAGCAAAAATGCAATAGGCACTGTTACCTCTGGAATCCTATGTATCTTAAGTTGATTACACTAGGATTTCCGCAAATTTCCTTACAAATGTATCGTCAACTAATATTTTTGGACTTCAGCGATCACAGCAGTCTTAAGAATATATATACATCTCCTTAAGAAGTAAAGGTTGCACATTCATTGTACGAGTATGTGTTCTAAGGTTTCGGTTTACTTAAAACAAAGTTAAAACAAAGTGGGACTTTAGAGTAAGGATAATCTTATTATGTCAATATCTCAAACCTTAATTTACGGCGAGTTAACGTTTTTTATTTAAAGGATATGAGTAGCCTGTCTTAATTCTTGAGCAATACTTCAGTACGTGAAATGATGATCTTTTTCATAATTCATAATATTTTTAATTCCAATATTTGTAAGGCGGCAATGGTCTTACTAAAAAGAAGAAGCCTCAATAATTGTTAGGTGTTATTAATGAGGCGATTTTATGAGGTCACATTTTGTATAGCTATAAGCTATTATCATTCCCAAGCTTTGTAGGTGTACCCTTCATATAATTTGAAATCATTGGCAAATATGTACGTGTACACGTGTCCTATCTCGGCAGGAATCTTGTTCATATAAAGAATAAAGAAAATTGGCCCTAGAAAGGATGCCTGTAGGACCCCACTATTAGCAGAATGAAAGCCTGGCATTTGTCTCTCTCTTTTTCATTTTTTTTAATTAAATTCGGCTCTTAGCCATTTTTAACAGGTTTCGTCGCGAAATTCGGCTCTTAGCCATTATTAACAGGTTTCGTCGCCAGTTCGTTGTTCTTAATTTTTTTGCACCCTGGTACCGTTTAACATTCACAATAACATTAGGTACCGTAGTTTGATTATCAGTGAACATATTGATGGTAGTAAATGAAACGTCTGTCTAGAAGTTGATGGTAAATATCTCGATTTGTAGAAAACCAGGGTATTAGTTAGGTTGAGATTAAAACAGGGGTGTGTCATCACACAAACACTAGGCACCAAAACGGGCCCAATGCGTTCCCTGTAGAACTATTTAAAATTTTCTTCAAAGGGTAAAAACCTAGACAATCTCCCTGGTAAAACATGCAATTCCTTTGCAAAAGTCAAGAAGGCATTTGAAATCCTATTTCCTCTAGATTTTCAAAAAAGTATTTTCCTAAGAATTCCCTTCGACTACGCAATATTGATTCGCATTCGCGGAGTATGTGTGTTATGTCCTCAACCACTTGCAGATCGCCGCAGAATCTACAAATGTCCGTATCCGACAATTCGAGGCTCTTTCCGTTTTTCAGCAGGTGACTGTGGCCTGTCAGGGTTCCTATTATTGTCATACGCTTATCCCTGTTTAATTTTATTAACTCTCTAGATCTTTTGCCATAAAGAAGTGGGCATAGAGCCGTGGGTATCCTATGTCTTTCAAGATTCGACCACCTTAGCTTAGCAGTCTCTATGATCTTTTCCTCGATAGTACCGCTTTCTATGCAGAGGGGTGGCACTGTCTTGGCACCCAGCACAGTCTCGCCCAGCTCTGAATACATAATTCTTTGAGCGCTGTGCGACAGCCCCTGACTGTATCAGATTTGATGTTAGTCTATTCCATTGCCTTAAGAGCGCCCTGGCTGTCGATGTAGATAGCGATATCTCTACCGGATACCGATCTCACTTGAATTAGCTCGACTGCCTTGAGAACAGCCAGAACCTCTGATTGGGAGACACTACTTGTCTCTTAGTTCTGGGTCTTCTGTTTTTGGGCCATTTGGCCTAAGTACTACATTTTCTTGTCAGTCGTTCCTCTTCGGATATATCAAGGAAGCAATTTCATCCGTTAAATTTGGATTGTCTGGCAGTAGCTCCGCTAGGGTCGTGACGTGTCCGAAGCTACTGCTCATAAAGTGACCCAAATTAGTAAGTCGTATCGCACTGTTTTTGATCTATACATTTTTTTGATCTATAAATCAAGCGGTGTAAGGTGCAGAAAGGCGTCTAATGCTACCGTAGGGGTGGTACGGAGCGCACCTGTGATGGCTATGGAAGCCGTTCTTATTTTATGTACATCGTTTTCTTATTTGTTGCTTTCCACCAAACTTGTTCGCCATATGCAAGTATGGGTTTTACCTCCACCGTATTTAGCCATACCACGGTTTAATGCAGAACTTTTTGGAAGAGTCGTATTAGAGACAATACTGATTCTAGAGAGAATTGTTGGGTATTTCATATGGCGAAGTACTTATATCGGGCCTCCGTTTCTTCGAAATTAAATTAATTAAATGTTTGCTGGTAAGAAAGAATGCATATATCAATAATTGCCTTAAAAGAGATTCTAACAGATATAGTAGATAGTTTTGAAAAAATCTTGAGAAACAATCTGGATAGGGTTAAGGTTTTTAAGTTCAAATCAAGGGAACGGAAGAATTAGACCACCTGCCAATGACGGATTACAGTACCAAGACTGGTTAGCTTGAATTCGAAGCTGTAGCTGATTATTATATGAAAACCGACAACCAGCTTCGGATAAGGATTAATTTAATGATTATGACTTTTGGCTATAGACAAATATTTCCAAAATGTCAACGCTTTTCCCGATCATTTTTAAATTAAGAAAACTGGTTTGGTATAAAAGGCAAAGCAACACATGTACAAGCAAGAGCTGAGAGAAATTACGTTAAGCAAGACCACGGTCAACGAATCAACACGATTGAAGAAGATTCCATGTTTAGGAATAAGGCCTGACACACAATCAGTTGGATATCATTTGGTGGAAAGTCAGATCGCTCATCTGGCAACGAGTCATCGTTTAAGAAGTTGTCTAATGGACTAGGGAATAATGAAGGTTAGAAATTCTTTAAGGAAAATTGCGTCTAACTAAAAGAAGGCAGATCACGAGTCTTTCTGCATATTTCTGAAGGGTGATCTAAAGTCTGATCCGTTCAGATTACCGGCACGAGCAGCGTGCGATGTGACGTTTATCACTATAATTACACTATGGCCCATAGAAGCAAAAGAATCAGCAGACAACATTTGCTTAAACCTTCAGGCAGCTGTATTTTTTTAGGAGATGAAAACAGCATTTTTTCCTTAACTGGGCCAGAAGTGCCCACCATTAATGCAACTTTTTCACATATTTCACATCGGATAGCGATGAAGTTGAAATCAATACTCGTACATAGGTTTGTTTTCCCTCCGAACTCATTCATTGGCATAATGTCAGCTGAAAGAATAGTCATCGTTTTACAAAGGTCAGAAAAAACACACTCGATAACTTAAATAGTTTCACTAAACAAACAAGGATTATCTTTTAGGCAATAAAGAAAGATCTTAATCCATTCTTAAGTTCTCAAAAGAAAAATAATAAAAGCAGGTCTCTTATCAGGAACCATAGTCGGGAAACGATATAATAACTCACTATCCCGAACAACAACAGGAAGGCTAACATTTTGAATTGATCAAAAGTGGAAAGAATTCTCAATTGCGCTGAAGGATCCTGGAAAAATATATTTAACAGTGAACTCTCTCATTAAACGAGAGATAAAATAGCCACCAATGCTTCGCCTAAGGTAAGCTTCGATTCCAACCCAATAGAATAATGAGTAAGAAAGAGACCTCGACTTACAAGCAGTTACACTATTATCGCGCAAACATGAACAGGAATAGACAAACGTAGTTATATGATGCATTCGCTTGACCCTCACAGCTTCTGAAGAAGCATTTCACTGTTGCGCCTCTCAACTGATTCCTACTGGTAATTTATCTACAGTCATGCTAGATTACGTCAATACTGACTTTATTCACATATAACCTATCCAAGAGTCTGCTTCATGATTTATATTTGTTTGCTCAGATACCAACATTCCAAAGGATCAAGCAATCATAAAAAGTACTCGTATCATTGAAGGAACAGTTCCATTAGCAAACGATACTTCAGCCTTTCAATTAATTGTTTAGACGTCTGTTGAATGAAAAACATGCCTCAGTGGATGATCAAAATTCTAAAAGTTTTATCTGGTTGTCGGGACTGGGTTGGATTGTTAAAGCCAAGGCGTTTAAAAGCAAGGGGCTCCAACCTAACTAATTACATCGATGTAGCAAACTTAGTTAAGCCATGATATTTATAATTTCATCACAAGGTTAATTATAATGTTTACTTTAAAGTAGTTTTTAGTTCCTAGAGTAACTTAATAATTACTATTATAGTTGGATAGTATCTCAAAGTATTCCAGAGGAAAGCACGGTTCTAAGACATAGCGCCTTGAATTCTATGGTCTCTTAGCCGCCCATGTTTTAATTTCGAGAATTTCAATCTGTCATTCGTTGCATAATCATATATCATTCCCACGTATTGATGATGAATGCATTTGTCAGATGGAAGTATGACTGTGTCAATGTCTGTTTCCTCGCATGTTTAACGATGCAATTATTACCTTGTTGATCTCTGTCTTACTAGTACTCTATGTCCTAAGTCCGTATTCGTACTCGTACTAGTGGAGAGAGTGTGTCCAATCCCAGATTCCGATAGACAGCATTTGCAGCGCCATTTATCCACTTAATCATACTTCTACTTCTACTTCTGCTTCTGCCTTTGTTCGATAAGTTCGAAAAGTCATTAGAAGCATCTATGCCACAAAGAGGTTACCACACGTAGCTAACATCTCCTTTTATAACTTACAAATGAGAGGTTCCCCGAAATTATCGAACGACCGAAGAAATATTTTTTGTTTTTATTTCTATACTCAACTTGTTGTCACTGTTGTTACTAGTCGTGTTGAATCTTATACTCCAAGATACAATGACGGGTATACTTACGTATGGTGGGAAAAAGTCGCAAAGTCGCCGTCTTTGCCAAGTGCGATAGCCTCGAAATTGAGCACGGCCCATTGTGTGGTTTGATCGTCGATCGCGAATCGAGCGTTCACGTAGATCGTATGGAGCAGTGGTGGGATATCGGATGTGGAAGCACGCAGACATTTGAAATGCATCACAGACTTGGGGCTCCACCAAAGCCAAAGCCGAGCTTTGAAAATTAAATAGCGATTAGCGCAAGTATACACCTGTAAAGACATCAACCAGTGGCCGCCGCCTTCTTGCCTGCTCAGTCAGCCTCTAACTGACTTGGTGGTGGATTTGGTAGATGGCTTGACTATCGTTTGCTGTTGTGTCACTTGGATGTGTGTTCACCTTTTAATGAATTTCTGCAATACCGGAACGTGACGGGGCAATTTAGGTCAAATACTTGTACTCGTAGTCGTACACCTTAAATTGGTTTTAAGCGACTTTTGCGCCCCGCTCTTGGCTTTCGTCGGTCGGTTAGTCGTCACTATCACCATCACTAACGTCATCGTCATCGACATGGTCATTCGATCGTCGATTATGCGAATCGTTGGATAGATACGTTCGATTGCTGCTTTTCATTGCTCAGCTATTAATCGGTTGTTCGTTTGGTGTTTAGTTTGGATGGATTCTGTAAAAGTTATGGTACGAGTATATGCGAGTATCTAGTATCGCTGAGCGAGTACTTGTATCTTGTCCGAAGTTTTGGGGTGCTTTTCTCATTATTTTTTTTAATGGAGCTCTCGTGTATTGCTGGTATAATAGGTATGAGTACACGAGTACAGAGTAACTAACTTGTGATGTGGAGTTAGATCCATTGTCTGAACATGCCGATGGCGTTAATTAAGAGATTATAATTAATGAATTAAAACCATTGGGCCGAGATAAGAGAGGCGTGTTTCAGATCGGTTAAGTATTTTGCTATGCTTATCTGCAATCTGCATGGCAGTTGCTAGACAATAACAAGTGTATCTGTGCACGTTTTTTTCTTTTCTTGTTTTTTTTTTCTTTATAATATATCTGACGTTCATTTTAGCGGTACAAAATTGATTGCAATGAAACAAAGTTGGGAAAGGTTACATTTTGGGAAAAGTAGAAGGTAACGTTAGGGTGGGGGAGAAGTGTTAAATTGGAAGGTGTTGTGCATCTAGTACCAGATTTGTGTAACGATAATGAATAATATTAAATGTTTGATTATGCTAATGACACACGTCTGACATTCAAAATCAAAGTGCACAGCTACCAACCGAAATATATGTTTTGTTTTTTGGTTTCTGAACAATGATATATATTTTTGCAATTCGAAGACTTATTAGAAAAAGCATAAACCTTAAGAAAATGACATTAAAGGCTACCTACCTGAGACTATAAGTTTTGTTTTTGATAATTGATGTGTGGCGCGTAAAATAATAAGGTCAGTAGCAGCTCCTAAACTTGCAGGGTGCGCATACAAATTGAGGATTGATGAAAATTCTAGCTTTTAAGAAGATTTGTTGAACCTGAATTGCCGACCATTCGCATATTCAAAACACACCAAGTGCTTATATACTGAAGAGATGCGTAGCAGGAGCTTCATTATTAACGCTTAGTACAATAATGTATGAAATTTTAGAAGAAAATGGAAATCCATATCTCATCTAAAGAGCTCACAGCTATAGAATGTTTCAGATAAATCTTGCACTAACGCAACACTATATTGTAAAACCTGCTATCAAATAACCGTAATATATTGCTCTTTCAATACAAAGAACAAAAAATCTTCTCTCAGTTTTAATGTCACCTTTTTTATGTAAAAATTCCGCCCTTTTGATTGTATGATTTCCTCATTTGTCACATAATAATTTGAACTGTTCTTACAACGCAGATCTGTTCCAAGTCTTAGTGATTAATTGTCCCAAATAAACTAATAAATCCTTTATCTTGAAATAGCAGGCAGCCCGTAGTCACTACTGACCACAATCCGTGACTCAAATTTCAAAAACCTTTTCCTAATTACACGCAGGACATCTCTAATTTCTCATATTTCCACACTCAAAGTAGGCGTTTACCCCAAAAAATCAAACAAAAATATAGAAAACCATTTCACAAAAACACCGCGCCTTCTGATCTCATGTCTACAGTAAGCATTATCACGACAGAACGTCATGTGCATTTAACGAAGAGCTAGAGCACAGAACCTTTATGCGGTGTCAACTAAACTTTACAACTACGTAATTAAATGCAAACCTTCGCATTTACATAAAATCCACTTCCCGTGTCCGTGTCGTTGTCTCTTTAAAATTTTCAAAACAAAAACAACGTGTACTCAATCGTGTGGGTAGGTTACTCGTAGACTCGTATCGGTAGGTTCCCGCGTTCAATCAAAGTGAAGAAATTCGAAACCAACGAATTGACTAAAAACATCGAATTTTGAACAGTCAGCCAACATTCCGTTGCCATTTGCTGGTGTCATGATCAAAACAATACCCGATGCATCAAAATACACAAAACGCCATTGGATAGGGGTCGCCAACCGACTGAGTAGTTATAGTACGAGTACCTCCTGGTCATTCTAAAAGCGAATGCCTTCAGAAGCATGCTAATGACATAATTATTATCGGCGCGAACCAATTTACTTGATTCAAATAGATTCTAGACAAATAACTGCGAGGGCGATTTTCTTAGTCATACCTGTCTTAGTCACAGCCGAATGTACTTTTACATTTGAACATAACTCTCTAAACCGTAGTCCGACCTCTTAATCCTGCATAGATTCTTATAGATTCTCGTGATTAAACTTGAATTTCAAACTGAATTTAATGACAAATGACAATAGCTTAGTGGCTCTGTAGTTCAGAGTTAAACTGGGCCTCAACCAACAAGCCTTTCTAGTTAGCCCGATCCTTATCTAACTGCTTCTATTCAGTTGCGAGTCAAAGGAGGTCCTCTTCTACTAGTGGATACCAATACAGGTAGATAGCATACAAGGACTATGGTTTTTTCGTCAGCAGTGAATTGATTATTGTCCGAGATTAAAGATGGTTCGTCATATTTAATTGATCCCTTCCGTATGGGGTTACTGGACCTATGACGACGTAAGCCAGTATTATGTTAATGGTCGGGATAGTCCTTGGCATTTCAACCGGCATGAATAAATCCTTAATCGTGCAGTTATAGGACAGTTTCCGATTTACAATATTTATTAGAGAAAAAAAGCTTTATGCTGGATTACAAGCTATTTCGGACTAAACAAATAGCGCCGAAAACCTTCAAGGCGTTGTCGGGTTCCTGGCAGTTTGAAGGAGCTTTCGACAAAACACGGGACTTGTCAGCTAGAAGAGTCCTTTAGGTACACAATTGCTATGATAAGACCAATTTTATCTTTCATCGGAACATGAAAACTTATGTTTGTCCTACAAGGAAGGTAAGTGCAATTTTGATGGCAATAAACTGTTTTGCGAAGAATTGTTGGAGAACTCGAAATACTGCTTCTCTTGATGCAGTTGAAAAGTTTAACTTACTGAGTGTTATTTGAGTTGAAGTTCTCAAGTGAACATCTGTGCCAGAAGGTTAAATTAAAATAAAGTGGTACGTGTGCTTGACGTGTGAGAATTTTAGGGTTCGTTACAAGTATCGTTTTTTTTTCCAGAAATTGTTTACCATGCTGTCGGCAGTTCAAATTCTAACCCTCTTCCTTTACGAATTTAAAATGGGACATGATGCGTCATTGGCAATGAAAAACTTAAATGACACATTTGAGGATGTAACGGCAAAAAAACGCACTATACGACTTTGATTTGGAAAGTTCCGTTCGAGAGATTTCAGCCTCAAAAATGAACCACGTGGGAAGCTGGAAAACTTAGTTGACGACGATGTTTTAAGAGCAACGGTGGATGCGGATCCAACGAAATCGGTGCGGGAGATTGCACAAAGCATGGGAGTATCCCCAATGACAATAAGTCGACACCTTTCTCTCATAGGAAAGGTAAAGAAACTCGATGGGTACCCCATGCACTAAACGAATTTCAAAATCTACGGCGCCTGGAAATCTGCGCATCGCTTACATTAAGAAATGAAACTGAACCGTTTTTGCACCGGATAGTCATCTGTGATGAAAAGTGGATAAATTTTTACTATAAGATCGGACATTTCATGTGGTACAACCCAATATCTATGAAACCTAGATTGGTTTTATCTATGGTACTGCAAAAACAACCACACAGCTTAACAACACAGTGACCTATTCCGAACTGAATAACATGCTCATTCTGGCAGTGTTTTTCCATGGCACTGAAATATCAGAGCAACTGTCAGAAATTCAGCCATGGCTTAGATGCACCCAATTTTGTTATATTGCATGAGTTAATACGCTGGATCCGATTTTTCGATCTTTATCTTCATTCGCCTTCAATAGATTCCATGCTTCAGCTGCATAAAGAAGAACTGGAATGATAAAGGTCTTATGTAGAATCTCAGACTCTTCGTTTTTCGTGAAAGGGCCATTCTACCCAATTGCCTTCTTAGCCCAAAGAAACAGCAATCAAGGCAAGGGTGATTCTTTATTTTATTTCTGCTGAGGTGTTGTTGGCAGAATTTATAGCATAGACAAGGTAGACAAATCCCTTACTACCTTGAAATTACAGCTGTCGACTGTGGTATTCTGTCCAATTCGTCGACTGAACCCAGCACATCAGTTGCAGCGTCTCTAATGACACGTTGGCAGCAATGCGATTGGTCTTCAGTTGATACCTATGTAACAGTTGTTCTTCTTTTCTGTGGAGAAAATCCGCATTCGCATCTTAACTGCAACAATGTGGTTGTAACGTCCACCAACCACAGATGACGACAAATCTTGGATGCAATAAGGGGTTGACAGGCATTTAATGACAAGAAAGATCGCTCAGCGGTTTAACTTCACCCATACAACCGTTTCGCAAAGATTGAAAAAGATTATACTCGTCCCAAAAGAGTCATATTGAACATTTGGTGGGATTGGCGAGGTGTCCTTTACTTCGGGTTGCTTCCACGTAATCAGCCCAATACTTTGAAGCAGGCTGTCGAAGAAAAACGGCCAGGAAGGGCATTGTTTTCCATGTTTTAGTGACAAAACAAAAGCTGAATTTAGTTAGCTAGGAAGTTATGCAGTATCCACCGTACTCTACAGTCCTTGCGCCTTTTGACTACCATCTTTATTCAATTCCGAAGATGAGATCAAAATGTACTTGAGAAACTTGATTATAAGATTTAATACCAAAATTGAGTGTTTAACTTTAACCCTAAAAAATAACTGCAGAACTTATTGAACAACCCAATCTTACGAGGGTTGTCTGAAAAGTTTCCGACCGAACAATGATACAAGACATTTTTTTTTATAATTTTTGTTTTTTTTTTGTCTAGATAGTCTCATTGTAACTCTACACACTTCTCCCAGCAAATAATTGCTCAATAATTGCAATCTGCAAAATAATTGCTCACGAAGGTGATTGCCACCTCATTTGACGAAAATCTCTGTCCTTCGAGTGCAGTTTTTAGATGAGGGAAGAAAAAGATCCGGTGAATAAGACGGCTGGTCAAGCAGTACAAACCGTAATTTATGGATTTTCGCCATGGCAACCGCTGAGGTGTGAGACGGCGCGTTGTCTTGGTGAAACAGGATTTTCTTTTTCTGCAAATATGGCTGTTTTTCCGCAATTTCTGCCTTCAGTTTGGCAAGTAATGATGCGTAGTATGCTCTTGTAATGGTTTTTCTTTTTTGAAGATACTCGATTAAGATAACTCCTTTAATATCCCAAAAAACAGTCGCCATCACTTTCCCAGCCGAAAAAAACAGTTTTTGGTGGTTTTGGAGCCGGATCGCCCTTTGCAGTTGACTGTTTTGACTGAATTTTTGTTTCGGGCGTATAATGGCTTATCCAAATCCGCGTCAAAACTCGGATTTATTGCGCCTAAACTGCGCCAACAGAGCGTTGGAAATATTCATTCGAACACGTTTAAATTTAGCTGCGCAAAATTTCACTGTGGTAAATCATGGTGCAGAGTCCCCATACACAGAGTCCAACTAATTTTTGCGTAGGCGTATTGCCTTTCAAAAACAAGAATTAAATAACAGCTCGATGCTCAATTTTTTCCATTTTCACAAAAAACACTCATATCGACTCACTCTCACTCATTCACTAGGTTTTATTGACCAGTGTCGCTATCTTTACGTTGCGATCGGAAACTTTTCAGACTATCCTCGTAATTTGAGCTGTGGCGGAAGCTCCCATCGATCGAATCGACTAAAACTTGGGAAAGACCATGTTAAGTTTTAGGAAAAAATATGGTGAAGTACTCGTACTCGGGAGGTGCTACTGACAGGTTATAGCTGACCTTCCGTACCGTATTCGCGTGTGGTTGACCGTTTCATCGATATGATAAGAGGGGCTAACTCACTAAAAGGAAGAGAAAAGGTGTCGTTAAATATGATGGTTCGTGACAAAGGAAATGGAATTGTTGAGAGATGCGCCATTAACAGAATGTTAGAGCAGTAGAATATCTGTATGAATACTCATTTGATTCGCTGACTGGCGTACTCAAGTAAAGTAGAGAGACCTGGTGACGAAAGAAATATAAAAGATCTACTTTGGGTCACAATTTGGCAAATCCAAGAGATAAGTTGCCTTTAAGGATCGTCTTATCAATATGCGAACGTAAACTCTACTTGACATACAAAATGACAGGAGATTAAGCAAGAGGTAGGTTGCCCGTGGAGAAGACAAAGTTTTGAAGGAGACTTATTGCAACAAAATAGGTAAGAAAGTAAGAGGAGCACATTTAAAGGAATACGACTATAAATTCATTAAGGTCTTATGCATTTGTTCCGATATGAGAAGGATCGAGGGTTAATATAGAAATAAGCCAACGCAAAAGAAAAAGATAATTTGAGTACGAGGCGATGGCATGTAGATCGGTTTATGAATTGTTTATAAGATTTTCCTCCACACTATATAGCGCGTGCAGTTAGAGATTTGGGCATGGGAAGCATAAGACGCGCGATAGGTCAGCTGAATCTGATGATTGTCATTCGAGAGACAAAGTTTTCGACCACTTTTTTAAATGTGTGTAGCCGTATGTCTTCAATAATTCGAATAATGCGTCCATTATTGTTGATTTGTCAGCGTAAACTGGCGACTTTACCCATCGCCAAAGAAAAAAAAAGATGAGTCAAATCACAAGTTCTTGGCGCTCAACTAAAAGGTCCATTATGCAAAATTATGCGTTCATCGAAAGTTTCCTTCAATAAGTTTATGGTTTCGTATGCTGTATGGCAAGTAGCGCTATCCTGCTGCAGCCCAAAGACTGCACTAAACTGTGTAATTGTAGGCTCCCAATAGCAGAAGACAATTTTACACACTCAGCCAAAAATTAACCTTCATCGCTGAACACAGTAGTTCCATAAATCAGTGAATCCAATGCTAGTAGATTTTGAGGCGAATTTTTGGGACAAATGAATTCGGCTTCAATTCTTGTACAAAGTGGATTTAGTAAGCCTTCAAACTCATGCGTTCAAATTTTGCAAAAGGTGGACGGACAAGGACTGTTGTGAACGGCATAAAGTCGATTAATTTGGATCTTTTTCAATACTCTCCTAGTTTCAGCTTAGTTTTAAGAGGCGTGAAGCCAGAAAATATCCAAAATTTGCGATATCCGGAGTATACACCTATACGTGCAACAATAAAATTAACATGTTCAGTGGTGGAAATGAGCCGATTTATAGCGGTGTCACGGAAAACATGGCTCGTGAAATTTAAATAAATGGGTTCAAATTGACTTTTACTAGGATTTCAAATCAAACCGCTATTTTAAGACCATTCAACAATAGAAGACAGGTCTAAGTTAAATCTAGTTAAAAGGTCTTCCAATAGTTCAAGTGGTCAGGACTTACATATATTTGTGCTCATCAGCATATAAATGGATGTTGGTATTGCGGCAAATGTGGGGCAGGCCAAGAATAGAACCTTGAGGGACCCCTGAAAACTATTTGTAAAATAACTCTTAATCAAATGACAAGCACGGTCGTTGAGACCAAAGTAAAATTTCAATTTAATGCATAAAATCTCATAGTTAACTGTACCGAAGGCCTTTGTAAAGTCGACTAAGCAGCATATCATATGTGATTCGTCTATAGTCAAGCATCTTCACCAGAGCAGTAGAACAGCTATGATGGACTCGAAAACCTGACTACTCCTTCGACATTAAATCATAATGATTGAGGTGGCAAGAAGTCTGTTTGCAAGAATTTTCTCGAATACCTTAGAAAGGCATGATAAAATATATATAGGGTGGAAATCAGAAGTCGAAAGAGGTTTGCATCAGTTATACTTTTCGCTATTTTCCAAACATCGGGATATTTTCCAAAAGAGGGCTTATAATATGAGGAAGTATAATTTTTACAAAACGTAAAATGGACTATCTTCTCCAATCGGATTCGATTTAAGTGCGTGAATAAGTAAAATCACTTCCACTTCCAAGGAATAAACGTGGAAATTTTCCAGTGATTTGGTGTGAAAGCATTACATAGCTCCTCCATATCCGGAATTTTTGTGTTTGTTTTATTTTTCCCAATTTCAATAGAGTGCAGACTTGTCCAAAGCTTCTTGGGTGTTAGGTCAACATTAAGTTTAAAGAGAAAATTCTTTTTTTTTCCTCTTTGTAACAAAGGAAGAGAAATTTCTATGAGTATTTAGTTTCTGCGAGTATTTATTGTACTTTGAACATGCATTTGAAAAAGATAGCTCATTAATGTTTGTAAAATTTCAACTTTTTCATTGATATCAGCAACAAAACAACATAAATGCCATAGCAGTGAAGATTGTTATAGTTAATTGCGAAAATGAAAAGATTTTTAAGAAGTTTTACATGAAAAATCTACATTTTAAGTGCATAATATCGTGATCAGATATTTCACCAAGCGACACTTGGTCCTGCGGGAGCACATAAGACTGATCAGATACAATCACCTGGTCGAGAAGACTCAGTGGGGACTCAGATCTAAAACGAGGAGCATGAGAATTAACCACCACTAGACCACAGGCAGGAACACCATCAAGAAGTTGGCTGGTTCTACGTTCATTTCTAAATAGATCCCCGTTAAAGCCTTCGCAAGTGGATGTGTTTTTACAGTTTTAACAAGGGCTGCCCCCGCACATAAAATGTTAAGACCTTGAACAGCTCTGTGCACCCGAAAAACTTGCGGAGGCCTAGAATGCCTGGACAAATGGAGGAAAACAAACCGTGAAATATATATTCTCCAGAGCTTATATGAGCAAAATTATTGTAGAAAAAAAAGGAGCACAGTACTATCTAAGAACATAGTCTGTGGAAATTTTCTTGGCCAAATTTATTTACTTAGCTGTAAGGCAGAACTTTGAATCACTACCTACTAGCAGTACATCTACGGACTTCGTACACGATACAAAGGCGGAGAAATACTGAGAGGAACAACAAAATATGGTCGAATATGCTCGGTGGATGGAGGGATAATCCTGTTCAATGCACTAGATATAGTGCAAACAGTTTTATTAACATGACGAATCAGATGGTATCTTCCGTACTGTTTGAGTGATTGATGCATTCATCATTAGTCTGATTCGAGGATTATTAAGAGCACCATCGACTCCATTAGATGTTTACGATGACAGAATTATGAAAACCGAGGAACTTGAAATCGATACCCACCGCTTATCCCTGCAATACTCGTTCGTCTGTGTAGAATGACAACGGCAAAAAGCTGGAAGTGACCTCACCAATGCACTATACATATGTTAGAAGAAATAATCGCGGTGCCACTTGAGCGCTCGTGGTCAATAAAGCAGAAGAGGTTGCATGATGGGTTGAATGGTAAATAAGGGTAACAAAAAACTATATGCAATCGTCAACGACATCCAACATCAACGGCTCAGAGATCTCATCACAACAAAAAGATATAAAGTTGGCCTGGGCTCCGCTGTTAATTTAAACGACACAATTGCTGCTTTTTTTATGAAGGCAGCCGAAAAGTGAACCTATCTCGTAAACACTCATCATGTCGGTCCTTCTGTAAGGACTTTATATAAAGCAGACAATGCCCTGATTGCTTCCTGAGAGTAGTTCTTCAACTGATTTACGGCCCCGTCTGTATAAATAGAATTTAGGGAAGAAGATGTAGCAATGGGCTAGCAATATTAGAAGAAGAGAAGTATTTTTAGCAAAGTCAGTGATTAACCAGTCACTAGTCTCTGCAACTTAAATGCTCTTAAAAATCGGCATTTCGGGTCCGTTGGCAAAAATGTAAGTTCAACTGTGCTCAGATAGTTTCAAACCTATAATCTCCTATTTCTATACTTACCTTTTAATTCCGGCGGCCGTCCATTCCTGCTCCCAATAGTCAGACTGTCCAAATCACTTAGGCTATTCGCATTTGGCGATAGCAGTTTCTCCGCCAGCAAAGGATTCGCCGCAATCGAATACCGACTGCTATTGCCACCGGGCCCATTGAAGCTGCGTTGATTATGTTGCTGTTGCTGAGGCGATAAGCTCGAGCATGCTGTTACCGATGCTGCTAACGCCAACAGAGCTGTCTCTGCTGCCGTCACAGCAATACTATTCGCCAAGGCATTCTGTTGCTGTTGCATAAAATTGCTACTGTTCGACTGCATCGAGCTATCACCAGGTAAAAAATTCGTTGACCCATTATTGCTAATACCCTGTTGTAGAGTTAAATTGTTGTTATTCTCCTCCTGCTTTATAATACAAAAACGCACATTAAAAATTAAATTCACAACAAATTTTTAAAAGCAAACTCAAACCTTAACTTCGACCGTCTCCAAGTCGGACAGGAGACTTTCTATTTCAAAATTACTCTCCGATAATTGGCGAAATAATTCCTCTGACGAGTCATTGCACAAGGGGTCCAAAGAATTTAGCTCACAGCCTCCGTCATTTAAATCCGTGTTTTGATTTGAATTTCCATTTCCGGTTGAAGCATCCTATTTAGAAAATTTTTTTAAAAAAATGATAATCGAATTTCGAAATTGAATCATGTATAAAAACCTGAAGACAATTTGATATATCCAAGCCTCCAACCATTCGACCATCGTTATCGGGACACCATAGTAATGCGTCATCGATAAATGGCATTGCCGATAAGGCAGAGCCACTTCGAATGCCTGTCGCCAGTGCCAGCGTATTGGTTTGTGTCTCGGTTGTTGACAAGTCTCCACTCCCAACTTCAACCGCGTTATTCGATATTGTAGGCAACGTTTTGACGTTTATAGAATTGTTTCCCTCTTTATCAGTCTTCTCTTATTTTATTTTTACTTTCTTCGGTTTTTTGTTTTATTTGAACAAAGGCACTTTCTTTGTTATGTGCTGGGTTGTTGCACAAAATATAATTGTTATCCTAGGCACTTTTCGAACTCGAAGAAAAGTTTTCAAAGTCGATTAATTTAGTGTGACAGATAGAAGAAAAAGCTTTCTACCGCACATTTATGAACACTTTTTGTGATTTTTAATTTTCTTTTTTAATTTGTATTTTTTCTGTTTGTTGATTTTGTTTTTCTTGTTTTAAAATTCACTTGTAAATATTCTTAGATAAAAAATTTTTATATAAAAAGGACGTATGTGTTTCAAGTAGGTACGAAATGGTGACATCTTTTTTACCAGGCTCCAATTGTCTGGTATTCGAAGATGTAGAGTTTCTCTTACAAAAAAATTGGCGTTTGGTTTTAATTTTAATTTAAAATCAGACACATGAAATTTCATTGAACACATAGGTAAGGTAAATAATATTATCTCTTTTTGTTTTGTTATGTTTCTTTGAATTGTCTATTACTTGGCGTGGTAATATTATTTTGACGCCCTGGTTTTAAGTCTGAAAAGAAAGATGGTGCAATTGAGTCAAAAAATTAAGACGAAATTTTATTAAAAAATGATGAAAAAACATGAAAACAATATCAGGCATAAGTCGCAGCCAGGACAGGGAACTGTCCGTTTTGAATACAAGATTTATATACATGGCCCATACATGTTTGGTTTCTACTTCTCTCGAAGGAAAAACGACAAATAATATTGGAGAATTGTATCTGTATAAAGGTGCGGATGATTTAAACAGAAACCTGAAGCGGGGACGGCCTAAATTCGGCTGTCGAGCTACAGGAACCATTCAACTTTGGCTATGAAAGTGAAGACTATCGTTCAATATCTATATTTTTGCATATGACGGCTGCTGGAGCCAAGCCTTACTTGACGAGCTATTTAAGGCAGTAGATCACTCCGTTAAAGATGTGTAGACCGATAGTCTCCACCTTTTCATGTATTTCAAGAGTGCAACATACTTTCACAGTGTGTCGTATTGTTTGCGAATATTTGCGGTAAAGTAAAAGAGTTTGTCTTACCTAATTCACAAGTCTATTATGTATAAATGTTGTTTGCCACATCCTTCATGAGGTATGTTATGTGTCAAACTTAAGCTGGACTTATTAAGTGTGATATATGCTCGATGGCACCATTTAAAAGATAACAAATTGGATACCTACTGTCGTACTTTCTTTTACTGTTGAGTCAAAACATTTTGTAAAATTGAAAAGTTTTTTTTTTTGGCTGAAGTCGTTAATTCTGAAGAGCTTTTTCGCATTTTCGTTTATTTATGTTGCATAGTCTTAGGCGAAAGGGAATGCTATTCTACCTCTGAATTCTTCCATTTGGCAATTGTCTGTCTTTGACAACTGACATTTCACTCAACAGTTTGTTTGCGTTTTTTTTTAAAAGGAGGTTTTTTTCAGTTTCTGGGCGATTTCTCACGTAAAATGTAAAATAACAATAAATGCAGCCATGGAAAATCAACCTTCTACGTCAAAATCTAACCAAGATGTTCCAAAAGAATCAATTGTTGAACCATTACCCCCAGAATTGAACATCGCCAGTGATGAATTTGATCCAGTTCGAGCACTCTATGCAAATCCCGAATTGAAGCTAACCAAAAGAAAGTCCAAAATCATCTATCAAAACATGGCAGAATTCGAAATTGAATTAAGTAAAAAAGGCCTTTATGGTTTGCCAGTCAAATCAAGTGAAAAGAGTGTGGTGGTCTCGAAGAAATCAGAGGCGAAAACCGACACGGAATCGTCAACCAACCTTCGTCGTTTCCTGCCACATCAAAGTCAGTTGTTTCTGCTGCTAGTCCTAGTTTTAATTTGCATCAATCATTTTTTTCTTCACAGTGGCGGTCCCAACGACTGGCGGCAAAGAGCAAAATAAAAGAAATCTCTTGAAACAAATTGAGAATATGGAGGGACCATTAGCCGTGCTCCGTGACTGCATGAAGGAGAAACAAAAAGTAAAGGTGTACACAAGGTCAGAGCATGATGTTCGAGGTACTATTAGTGGTTATGTGATAAGTTTCGATAAGCATTGGAATTTGTTGCTGAGAGATGTCCAAGAAACGTGGAAACGGCGAAAGTACAAGTATGACGAGAACAAGTTTTGTGGTAAGATCTGACAGGTATTTTTTTTCTATCGATGATTCACACTCATAGATGTCTTCTTTTTGCAGGAACACCATCGGATTGTAGTGAAAGGTTGAGGCAGCTGGGTATAACACTGCCGGAGACGAAAGTGAAAAGTCTAAATCGAAAGAACGTTGAATTAAGTAGAAGTATCGCACAGCTATTCGTTCGTGGGGAGGAGATAGTCCTGGTGAGCACTGGGAGAAGAAAGGAAACAATGTCAACTGACATTTAGAAGATTATAGATTAGACCTAAGGAAGTTGTTATTGTTACGCGAATTGTTTTTATCTTGAAGTATAAAGTTTTGGAACATTGACAAGCACTGTTTTATTAGTTTGCTAAAGGAACAAAATACTCGTAGTGTATTGCTCATTTCCCGTGGCCTTTTTGTTCAGTAAATCTGTGACAGGAAACTCCTTCGAGAAGTTACTTAATAGCAGTATTACAATTTCTGGTTATAACAAAAGAATATAAAATATTCGAAACATGTAAGAAGTCCGCGGAGTCTGTCGTTAAAAACCAAAACCGGAAAGAAAATAAGTTCAAATGGCCGGTATAACAATCCAACAGCAGAAATCTCCAAGACTTCGAATATATAAAGCAGCTTGCCATCTCCAGTTATGTATTTGAGGCGCTGAACTATTGAATTAGCTCTTCCACCGCACTTCAAATATTGTGCTGCAGCATCCAAATTTAAAGTTCACTGCCTTGCAAATAAGGAGAAACTGCGAATTAAACAGAAAAAAAAAATTCAACGTTGTGAAACCACCAACGAGTTATCTTCACAAATGGCCCGTACAGTGTCTTATGCCAGAGTATATATAGATTAAAAGCCATGGGAATATCATCTGGATATTTTACTACTACGTGAAACCCAAACATCTCGAAACTACTTAGTTGCTCGCACAGGTTTAACCAATATTTTTTCATTGTTATTCATAAAATCAGGCATCCGGACCATAACAGATTTTCTAGGCTGAGAATTGGACGATAACAGATGCGACAGTACAATATCAGCACGTTACTTTACTCTAAGCAGCGCTACACTCTGCATTAAACCTAGGACTCAGATTGCAATACCTTTAATTTTACGTGGTAATAGCTATAGCTTATGCTTATCGCTTTCAGTTACGCATACCAAGTTTGGTAAGGTTCCTGTACATTTAATTTCACAACTTACGGTCGCGTTGTCCCTCCGGAATGCATTCGAAAAGACTCCGAGCTAGAGGTTGTAACCATTAGCTCATCATACTCTAGTCATCAGGTCATAAAGTTTGTTCTTGTTTTATCTCTTCGAAATTCCGCTTAAGAAGACGTAACTGAAAATCTGAGTTTGAAAGAATCCATGCTTCCACGGCATACAGATTAGCCGGGATAACTAGCCTCTTAAGCAGTGGTTTCATCGAAAGGTACTTATTTCGAAATTTCTTTTTAAGCTTTAAGAACCATCAAAAATCCTTACGGTTGTGCTATACATTCTGTCCATGCAGAGGCATTTGTAGGAAGGTTAAAACTTGACCTGACAATATATATCTCGAAAAACCTTTGGCTGACCTCCATCCAGCTGATCTCTACTTTTCTCTTTTTTTTTGCGAAGTAAATGTTCTCTTCATCTTGTTTGCAACTAGATTTAGCAAGGGGACCTCTTCCTTCTTTGAAGCGCCACGTTGTGTTCCTCTTGTTCCGCTACGTGGTCTTGCAACAATTTTTCATCAAACCAGTGGTTTCACTTTGACGGTCGAATGAATTGTTTTTTGATGGTGGAAATCTCGTCGGTAAATGGTATTTTGAGCAGAAAGGTCTTTGCTATCGTAGCCGGTCGTCCTTTAATTTCCACACAGTACTTTGTTGGTGTTGTTGGTCCACCAGTTCTAGTGGTGGTTATTAAATCCTTGCTAAATTTTACATAGCTGATCCCCGAAAACGGTGGTTGGGTTTTGTAGAAATAAAGATGGTGGCGGAGCAGCCCTTAAAGTACGAACGGCAGCACTCATATCCCATACTGGCTTTCAGTCTAACCGACTCCTCGTCCTAGGGGTATCAAAAATGGAACTGGCCCTCCAGGTTGTGCCGCTGGGATAACTACCCGGCCATGGAAAAAATACAAAAGTGACGAGGCTACAACAAGCGTCGGATACGGACGGATCTACTGTTGACAACCCATGGAAACGAACTAAGGACAACGAACTTCGGATATGAACGTGGAATGTTAGGTCCCTTAACAGGCCACGAGCAGCCGAACAACTAGCGGAGGCCCTAGACTGCTGTAAAGCATACTTAACCGCTATCCAAGAAATGCGATGGAATCGAACGAATGTCCTCGGCGAAGAGAATGCATTTTGGATAGTACTGTTGTAAGATATAATCTGCACGAAACCACCTCCGATAACAGACTCAGGCTAATCGACTTTGCGGCGAGACGAAACATTGTCGTAGCTAGCACGCGGTTCCCTCATATCGATATTCACGAGGGGACTTTGAGAACCCCTGATCAATCAACCGTCAAACAGATTGCCCACATTGCAATCGACGCAAGACACTCCTTCAGTATTATGGATGTCCGAACGTTCCGATGAGCCAACATCAACTCAGACCACTACCTTGTTGTAGCCACGAACGAGCTAGCTGGAGACGCTTGTTGATTGAGGCGCAGGTCCACCCCGGACTGTAGCGCCACCTAAAGTAAGTAATATCCCACGAAAACGTAGTGTAAAAATTGTACACATAAATAGATCTCGGGCGCCTTTTATATATATGATTGTACTCGGGTCTTTGCCAAAAGTTTTCTCTAGATTGATGAAGGTAATATCGAAACCTAAAGAGGCATGGAAACATCAATCGCATCGTTAGTTGAATGACTGCTTCGAAGCTGAACTATGTACATTGCGTTCCAAACTTCCATTTTCAGCAATAGGTTCACCAATCGCTAAAAGTTACAGTTTCACTCGTGGTCTTGCCTTGCCTCCAAGTGGTAGTCTCTGGTTACTCTTTTAAAAATTTGTGCAATTGGGAAAGCAGTTCGGGCTGTCAATGGGTTTAGCGGCAAATGAACACAACATCGACGAATCGGATTAAACGTCACGGTCGACAGCGATAACCTCGAGGTACATACTAGAGATTAAGTCTACCTTCGCTCTTCTGCAAATTCTGTGAGTAACTCCTCAGACGGAGAATTAGTCTTGAGGGTAGGTAAGGCGTTATTTCGAAAAACTAGCAAGATTCTATACAAGACCTTGATCATCCCAGTTCTGCTTTATGACGCTGATGCATGGACTCACTCTATAAAAAACGAGTAATAAGCCACAGTTATATTGAAAGAAAAGCTTTCGACAAACATTTGGTCCCGTTTGCATTGACGAACTTTTGAAGAGAAGACTTAACGACGAACTACATTAGCTGTAAAGCGACGTCGACCTATGATAGTAAGAAAACTGTGCATAAGTAGGACATGTAGACCAAATAGATACATACTAGTACTCCTACCGCAGTCTTTTCAATTCTCTTAACTTGGAAGCCCAAATGAGCTAATGTCTCAAAACCTAGTAAACAGTGTGAATAGAAAGAATAGATGAGAATCACCTCAGAAAATGAAAGGAGAATTTCGTGGCGTTACTCAACCATTCTGACTGATTAAAGCAATTAATAAAATTAAGGTGATTGGGTTATGGCATTCTTGGTGATCTTACTAAGCCTGGACTTACTGCACACATATAAGAAACAAAAATCTTTCCAGGCGAAAAGTAAACTATCACAGAAAGGCAACCCAATGGAGTGGAAACTTGAATGGTTTCAGCACCTTATGCACATACATTTGCTAGGATAAAAGCGACAATAATTTTGGAACGCATCACAAGACACATGGGGTGTAAATACATGCTTTTTCATCGGAACCGTGAAATTTATTGACTTCGAAAAAACATTGCACATAGATTACTGCGTTGACACCGGAGTGCCTTCGAATATAAGCCGAAGATACAGCGCGATACATAAAGATTTTAGGTTTGTGAGAGCTGGAAAGGACTTGAGTCTACTTTGAATGCGCAAATGGCGTCGATTAGTTATAGGCTAGGCTAAATGGAGAAAACTATAGTTTCCGTTCCGTGATAACTATGTTATCAGCTTGAGCCGGAAGCTGCGATTGTTCTGTATACCTTAAGTCGGCACTTTTAAATCTGGTTAAAGGTTACCCATAAACCGAAGTTATTTGTTAACAGACGTCTACTACCTTAAGAATATTATGGCCGAACGATCAGACAGATGTTTACACCTATTCACACCACAATAAGATGAAGGGAAAGAAAGTGAATACGGGGAGTCTTTGGTGTATGCGTGTTGACGCCTTAGAAAGCAACTGTTTGAACACAGTAAAAACCGAAAGGCTGATGAATATAGTTGCTTTTCATCAGTTCTAAACTGTCCTAAAGAACCCTTTTGTTTTACACCATTTAATCGTAAGAACTCTTCCTATAAATCTTGGATTTCAGTTACTTCATCGAAATGACAGCAGGAAAACTTTCTTTTGATTACATTTGCCTAGCGAACTTTAAAAGTAGAGCAGGCGAGGATGGGTAGAATCTGTGTTTGATAGTCAAGTGGAATCATTCATACGAAAAAGGCATTTCTGGTGGGCTATTGATAGTTTTGCCGAAACGTAGGTAGCTACGAGTAGATGTAGCGGTTCATCATGAACCGAAGTAGTACTAGAATGTGCATATGTGTTGTTGAGGATGTGAGATAGTCGGTTTTTAGATCCAGCCCTTGGAGTTCAAAAAACGGATAAGATCTGGGATTCTTATTCGCAGTCTGGCTCTTGTTAGCGCTGGGTATTTGTAGAGGAAATGAGAGAGAGAGTTTCCTTCTCATTCTCATTACCGCAACTGGGGCAAGGGGGGTTATGCGGAATAGCAAGTTTGGTCACACGTCTCCAATTAGCCAATGTCTCATCATAATCACTGTGATTCTGGCTATATCTGGGCGGTTTTGTTCGGTAGGTCTTTCGTTTTCTTCGTATTGTAAGTCGGACATACTCGTATCACATCATATGGCGCAATTAGTTAACCCTTTCCATCAGACTTTGGCTTTCCACAGTAAGTATAAGTGGATTACCACGTCGATGTCCTTTACTACTTCGTCTCTCTTCCACTGAGATCTACTGGGAAATCCTACGTTTTTCTTAAAGTTTAGTTTGGGTTGAATTTATAGTAGTCGGTTGTAAACGTGATCATGTCGTTTGGTAACGAGTCCAGGATGTTGCTGTGAACGTAAGGTTGTGAACGAACGTTGCATAGTGCGATATCTTTTGTATGTATCGAGAGGCAGAAGTTGCAGAAGCATAGTAAGGACATCCATCGGGATCAACTTCAAGGCGCCCGTGGTGCCTATACTGACTGTTCTTTGAAGCCCTTTTAATTTCTTAAGGTAATAACCTCTTATCATAACCCGTAGATGAGATTTGGACTCATTATAGCTGTTTACATCTACAGTTAAAGTCCCCACTTCTTTCCAAAGGTTTTACTGCAGGCATAGGAGGCGACGCATACAGAAACGTGAGGTAAAGAAATTCATATTAATTTCTTGACATCAACCAAATAGGATTTTTAATTGATATAGATAAGTCTTGAGCACGGAATGATCTCGACACCAAAATTGTGCCAAAATTACTTCAAAAGAGCGAATTCACACACTCTTTACCTACATAATAAAGCCAACAAAAATGTAAATGATAATTGCATTTAACAAATTTGTCCAACATGCAAACATACATACGAGTATGTATGTATGTACGGATTCATCCCTATATTTCATAGTATGTAACAAGAAGACTAAATAAAAAAATAAAACTGATCATAGCGCCTGCACGATCACAGATGAGGCCAATGATTTAATAGTTTCGGAGAAAGTTTTTGACTAACACGATCTACTGGTGTACAACAACCAGTTAGAGGTCGTACCGTTTGCATAGCATGCAATACCTCTGGCCAATTGGCTACAAAATACAGCCGCCATTTCCCGCTTCCCTGTAGATTGTTTGTTGGTTCCGCAGATCATTGCCTTGTTGTGTATGATCGAACCGAGATTAAACTGCGAATACGAATATTCGCACATCGCTGCATTAGGCTCGGAACTGTGCAGCACAGAAAGTCTTTGAAAACCTGTTGGAGCTCAATAACATTAGATGATCACTATTACCATTACTAATACTATTGCGGATATAACGATCACGGTCGTTGCCAATGTGTGTATATATATTTCTCCTTCGCTAACATTGTATCTAATGTCAAAGCCATGGAATCTCATCTTTCATGTTTGCCAGCTTCCTACTATCATAGATGTCGTTACTGCTTTCAGTGGTGTTGTTGTTGTTTCGGTTCTGCCAAGGAGAGCTACGTGTGTATTTTTAACTTGGTGCACACAAAGTCACTGTTGATGAAGTTAGCCGTTGTGACAAAGCCTAAGGCTATGACAAGCCTCTCCGGAGATTCTAACGCTAAGACACAATGCAATGGGGTAACAAAGAAATGGAATTCGTTAGAATCAACATACTATACATACTATACTATGTATATACGAGTATATAAGTATGTGTTGGCTCAATTGGCATTGTGCCAAAGCATATAAAAGGTGCGTATACGTCCGAGTGACTCACCCACTTAGTCGTAAGTCGTACTCGTTTCGATTGAAAAGATGACTTCCCGCGCGCCAACAACACTTCGAATGCAAAATTAAATTATCTCTCGTGTCTTATAGGTAGGAAGCCAATGTTTATGGTTTTCATTTTCAATTCCAAGACCATAACCGTGCAACCGCCAAGCATATGCTGTGTGCAAGTCCGAGTACGATTACGAGAGCGCGAGTATGCTGTAGACCTGGAGTACAGCGAAGCCAGTTAGTATTCTCATACGTCGGTCAATGGCATGGACAGTGTTGATTGTTGCCGCTGCTTCTACTACTAACGCTGACGATTCCTCTTTCACCACTGCCTTTCTAACTATGCTTTGCTGGTTCTGGTGCGTGCGCACACAAATCGAAAATGAGCCTTAGAGTCTCCATTGCAATGGAATGAACGTAATCGTTCGACTAGCTTTAATGTTTGTGGCTATGATGACGATGTCGACGATGGTGCTACCATTCTCGCTTAACGTTAAAACGATGGTAATACTGCGCTGTTGTGTAACTTTGCCAAGTGTGTTGCGAATGCGAAAAGGAAAGGTTTTCACTTTTCTTCTTCTGATATTTATTTATTTCTGTTATTTTTTTATTTTTTTTTCATTTATGTTCACCTCTTGTGGAGTGTAAGTGCATTTAGTAGCTTTTAACGGAAATGTAATTTGTATTTTCTTGAAATTCCAAATGAGTGCATATTGGTATTACAAGCTATTGATAAATATGTCACCAAGAAAAGCGATTGCAGCATTCGATTCTAAAGCTATTCATATGTGCCAGTAGATACTCCATTAAAAGTATTAAGGCAATGCATTTAACCAAATCTAAGGCCTTAGAGTGTAATAAAGCAAACATTGTCCCTATGATTGCATTCCCGAGTAAATGGTGTCAAATTAACGAATTGGAAGATTTAAAGCTCCCTGCTGCACAATTAAAGAACAAAAAACCTTCAAGCACACTCTCTACTGGACACAGTAATTTGTTAAATGATAATTGATAATTGATCACAATTTTAAAATACAAATAGTTATTTTTAAATTACCAGATTCTAATTTGAATTGGATTATTTTAAACCAAACAAACACAAATACCATATCTTCTTACCTATAACTTAGAAAGCAAGCTAAAGTCGTCTGACTTTATGTATAAGTACAATACTAGAGGAGTTCCACATGGCTCCATCTCGGAACCTCTCCTTTTTTCGCTTTACGTAAATGAGATTCCCACTTTCAAGATGTCATCTATTCAAATGTATGCTGATGATGTTCAACTCTATCGAAGTTGCCCTCTTGGTATGAAAGATCACTACGGAAATGCTTTAAACACTAACCTGGAGCGCATATCAACCTGGTCAAAAATCTAGGAGTTGTTTTTAACAGAAAATTTAAATGGAATAACTACGTCAACACTACAGTTGGTAAAGTATATGGAACATTACGCCAGCTCTAAGTGTCTTACTACGTCACCCCTCTTAAGACTCGCCTCTTACCAGCTAAAACACTCTTTGTACCAGTTCTCTGTTCTTGGTGCGAAATTTTCTATTTCTATGAAGCCAATAGTAAAAGAAAACTTAATGTCGCTTTCAACACTATTGTGGGTTATATTTTCAAACTTCGACGCATCAACAGAATGTCTTATTACTCGAAGTTGCTCTTCAATATGTCACTGAACTATCTCGTGTGCTATTAATCCCTTATATTGCCTTCCAATGTGAATCAAACCTTGTTACCTTTTTGAAGAAGATAAGATTTAGCACGTCTAATAGATCTCGATAAATTATTCATCCTCGTTACTCCTAAGGACGCCTAACATCTTGGCGACAATTTTGCATAATGTCTATTCGCCTGTTAAACTCCTTACCACGGCATGTCCGAAGGTTTTGTGGCACTAGCAGGTTTAGGAATGAACTTAAGTCCTTCTTCATGAACAATAATAGCTAACCTCTTGATTTTTTTTTTTTTTTACCCTTGTATACTCATACTTAGTATATTGCACAATTTTATTTGGATTAGTATACTTGCGTAGCTGAGAAAATAATAATGTATTATACATAAATTACTATTATTTCTTGGTAATGGTATTATCTTAAGGGGGTATTCTGGTCTAGAAATTTGGAAAGAAACGTTTTGTTTTTCTGCACATCTGTAACGTTTAGACCTTTAAAAATATGTCCTCAAAAGGATTTTTCAAAATTAAAATTTTTTTCGGAGTTACAGCGGCTTTTGTGACGCGGCAGCTTAACCGGTCGATTTATTTTTAATGAAGGCTATTTACCGATTTTGAAAATTATACGTCACCGTTGGTACTGAAGCTCATACATTTGCTGTCAAACGTTACGAAATTCGGATGGATCGCTCTGACCTGTGAGCTTCTGCTGCTCCTAAAGACGGTAGAACGCTGCCGAAATTGTGTCTCAAACTTAAAACGTATTTCTCTCCAAACTACTTATTTCGAGCCGCTCGACATGATATCTCAAGTTCTACTAAAACGAATCACATGAAATTTGGTGAAAGTCTTCTTTGTATATCCCTCTATAGTTTGGCCCTTGGATTTTGAAAACAAGTTTTTTTAAAATGTTTTTAAAAAATTCGGAGAGGTCAAAAAACAGGTGCAACAAAAAATTGTTCCCAAATCGTCGCCATTTTATGAAATTTTTTGTTTTTTTCCTTCCAAGGCCAGAATCATAGCTATATCTTTTCTATTAAAGAAATTTTGAAAAATCTTTTGTTTCAGAACCCTACAGGGGTTAAAATTACATCGAGCAGGATGCACCTGTTTTTTTATAGCCCTCACTTCACCAGCCTATAACTTTTCGAATTTTTGATGTTTTTTTGTATTCTTGAAATGTCAATATATATTTCGTATTAAAATATCATACTATATATACTAAGAACGTTTTTTTATTTTTTTTATCCTACTTTACTCTAAGTAAAGCTTTATACCAGAACACCCACTTAATCTTTTAAATTAGCATATTAAAGCTTCACTAGTTTATAAGATAATTTTGTGGTTACTGTACAGCTCGTGAAATTTGATGTTAAATTTCCTCTAACATAGCCTGTCAATGCGAACGAAACCAAAAATAGCTCAAAGAATATTAAGATTGAATATAATAAATGGTATCTTCATCTGGTTTCGTAAAAAAATTAAATTTTCCTGCGTTTTAAGTATGACAGAACTGGGATGATTAGGATCTTACTACTCCATACGCATCTTAGTATCAAGAAACAGTCATTATAAGAATTAATGCCAAAGTCGGGGAAGACAAAATTCGTACAGCTTTGGTGTTGGCTTGAGAGATGAAATCACATGACAGCGCATCACTTTGTCTATGTCCCCTTTTAAAAATCGAAGGTTTGAATGAGATTGGTTCCGAACTTTAGGAAACATGCATTCTGCAAACAATTATGACTATAACATAGATTCCAACAACTAGACACGTATACCTCGTCTCTATAGATGCTGGCAAAGAGATGAAATTGGTCCATCTAGACACCTTAGGTCTCCTCTAGGGTCTGCGTCAAAAGCTGCTGCGTATCTTAGGCTGGTGCTTACAACATGTCCACGAATAGACGCTAAATCTGTTCCATGTTGCAATAATCGTACGTATAAACATTTTTTCAGGCTCATCTCATCCAACATCTGTGCAGATTCAAACGTCGTTCTCCTTTTTATTTACGTTCTGCTTTGGAGAGGAGACCTGGATTACACAATTGGGTGTTAAAACATTCTACAATTTTCATATCTATTCGATCAATTAATTACTTTAGAAAAATCGTATTTCACGCTTTAAACTGCATATTTTCTCATAGCCACTACACGGGTTCTACATTATTGTACCCGTTCTCAAACTCTTTGGCGGCATTCGAGAGGTGATTTACTTGGCTGGATTTGTTGAAAGACTTTTATTCCGAAGCCAGCTGTTCGTTTAAATATTGACACTATAGATCACCGGTTTTAAATAAGGGAACGTATTATAAGTTGCTAAATATGAGGTTTTTATCAAGCAGTCATTAGTTACGCACAATACTAATGTCAGCTTTACAGTTTTTTTTTAAAGAGTCTAAAAGTAATCGATAAATTTATAAAGCGCTTGCTTATCAGCAGATTGGCGATCCGGGTGGACGTGCCTTGCGAATTAGTCATAACTTAAGTAGACTAATGTACATATGTCAGACATTGTGTTCGAACAGTTTGCCAAATATGCAAGCGCTAAGAAAGCTAATTTATTTTCACCTTTTTCATGTTACTACGATGAAGATTGTTTTGTGTGTTGAGCGTTATGCGGAAGGAAATTAACTGTAGACGACACTCTTCAGATTTTAATTCACGAAATCCTAATATGGGTATGATTATATGGTATTTCCCGTAAAAATGTAAAATGTGTTTTTTTCAACACAGTTCTAACTTCAAACATTTACAAGGGGTGATCCAAAGTAATGATAATCAGATATTTCTTGTGTTCCTGATTTCCAAAATTTTTAATAATTATGGTAGCTTGCTTTTAAAGATATCCATACAAAGTTATCCCTGGAAACCACATTAATTGGAATACGAACAATCGGAGCGATAACACAAAAATAGAAAAAAAGAAGTGCGAGCCGTTATAAAGTACTTCTGCCTGAAAAAAATGTTTACGAAAGACATACTCGCCGACTTGGTAAAAACGCAGGGGGACTCTATTCCTCCATTTTCTACAGTTGTAAGCTGGCGCAAGGAGTTAAAACTGGGCAGAAGATCTACAGAAGATGAACATCGTGAAGGAAGGCTATACATGTCCCACAACGGATGTTTGAAATTTTTAACGATTTTTACCTGTGTACGAAATCTAGATCCATCACTTTGATCCTGAGACGAAACAACAGTCTATAGTCTGGAAAAGACCATGTTTACCGACACCGAAGAAATTCAAAATCGCAAATTCAGTGTAAAAAGTTATAGCGTCTGTTTTTTTTGAATGCCGAGGGAATTGTATTGGTGGATAACTTGGAAAAGGGAGCTACTATTACAGGTTCGTACTACGCAGTCCAAATCAGGCGATTGCGGGAAGCTATTAAAAAAATACCTGGAGTGCTCTTTCGCCAACGTACCACCACACATAGGCAAAGTGGCGACAGCTGCTATCCGAGAATCGGATTTCGAATTGCTTCAACACCCACCCTATTCTCCAGATCTGCCTCAGTGACTTCTATCTCTTTCCGCGGCTTAAGGAGCAAGTCAGGGGTAAGAAATCTGAAGACAATAGCGAGGTGATGGTCGTTGTACAAGCATTTGGAGGGTCAAGATGAAGATTTTTTTTCAAAAGAATTTGCGCACTAGAGAAGAGATGGAATAAATGTATTGATTTACGCGACAATTTTAATTTGATGGCTTAGCTCGTGAAAGAATTAAAGCCGAACATCATTTGCTTCGAAATTCTCGAATGGATTCAGCACAATTGGCATTGGATCCGTCGTTTTATCGAAAAATTGGGTTCAGCGATGAGGCTCATGTCTGGCTCAATGTGTATGTCAATAAGCAAAATTATCACATTTGGAGCGAAGATAATCCACATGAGATTATAATAACCCTATTAAAAAAAAAAAATAAAAAAAAATAAAATAAAACACTCATTTGTGTTGCTCATGTTACCATTTTTATCATATATGAGCGGGGCCTACGGTTTATCGCCGAGTCCGAACGGCACTCCTTAGAAGCTTTTTCGTAGGCAGTTTTACTTTCGAGAGTTTGCCATTGCCCGCCGAAAGGGTGATGGCGATTTGAAAAATAGTTGGTGACCCAGCCAGGAATCGAACCCAGACTCTCTGCGTGATAATCCAGTGAGCTAACTATCACGCCATCGCCATCGCCATAGTAACGCTATTACATCCCGAAAAATTCACAGCTTGGTTTGGTCTGTGGGCTGGTGTATAATCTTTAATTTTTAGGCTTCCCGAAGTACAAATGGTAGTCTCTATTGTATTGTAGGTAAGTGGAATTCATATGCATTCAACTACCTCGTTTTTCATATCGAAAGATCGCCAACATGTAAGAAAAAACATTGTTTTCCGATTACTATTTGACACTGAACAACTCTCACTCATCTCATTTTGAGCTCCAAAAAAATTAATGACCGAAAAATGATGCTGTTGTGAGGCTGATGTGGTCATCTTTCAGTTCCCTTAAAGTATTAAATTTTAATCCAGAAAGAAGTTTTGTTTTAAATAAGTTACTAAAGAGTGAACTAAATGAGGGAAAGAAACACAAATTCGCAGAAAAAAAATCTAGAGGCTACAACAACATATCGTTAGGTCTCTAAGTAATCCGAAATTCGTTACTTGAAAAACGGATTATTGTGAAGGATCAAGAGTAGCAAAAGCTATCACCTACGCGATATACACTGCAGTCCATATGTTTCTGGACAAACCATTTTCTCCACAATTATACGTTTATTGATTTCAGTAGGACCTAAATGAAGAACAATTTTGCATATTCTGTAGGGTCGATATACGTTATAATATCTTAAAGCAATTAAAAAGTTTTAAGAAACAAGGAGCGGAATCAAGGCATAAAGCGAGTAATAGATAACGAATTACCTACCCATAAAACCCAAACCAAAACGAAAATAGTGGCAGTGGATTCATAATAGTGTGGCCATATTTTTCTTCCGGCAGTGTTGGAGATTTCATCCGTATCAGTGGAATCATAAATAAGTAGGAATAGATTCAAATTATAGAAGAACACAACTTACAATCAGGTTTGCAATTAAAAGGCCCTGGATTCACATTAATGCTAGTTAATGATAAGAAGCATTATTCCAGGTTTTGCCGAGGAAACGTGGATTAAGAAGAACAAGAAAAACACTGAAAATAATAAAACTTGACCGCGAGATTCGAAAACAGTGTCCAACAAACAAGACAAACTTTCGGAGATCTTTCAATTAGCCAAAGATCAATAACATTGTAAACTATGAAGAAGTTAATTGATAGAATGCTTAGATTGATGGCAAAATTAGTGTACGAGGTGGACTTTTGATTAAAAAGGGGTCTAACTTTAATCTATAACCCAAATCGTGTTATTTATTAGGTTCACTAGGTTTTTCCGTTTCCGACATAATTCACCCTCATTTGAGCATATAATTTACACTCTAATATCCACAATGTAGTGATGATCCAACATCTTCCAGCCTTGTAAAAGTATACAAATTAGTTCCTGAGGTTACTGCTGTGGTGCTGCCTTTCGTAGAAAAAGTCAACTACACACTAAGAATACTTAAAATGTTTTATGCAATCATCCTGATTCATCGTGTTGACTTTGTTGACATTGCTTTTATCATAAATTTCTGAATCTAGGAAGAAATATTTTTCGAAATCATTTCAGTAATAATTTTTTATTTTCTCACATTATAGCTACTTGTGGCTAATTGCAAACAAATGCGGCTGATTGCTATCATGTGTACCTGTCCTCTGCATTCTGCATCAAATATATCTACAGAAGTCCTGAGAGTGTGTAAGAACTAAAAACAAATCTTGTAACATCGTTTATTCTTACGAAATTGTTCAATTGACCTGGAAAATTTATTATGCAAATCCAGGTGATTGCAGTGTTGAGATATGTTTGTTTTCATTACCATAGAGCAAAATTCGCCAAAGCAAATGCGATCAGCAAAATATGGAAATAATCCAAACAATCCCGATCCAAGAAATAGGAAATACATTTGAGTATAGGCCAGTTGCAAATTGACCTTTTAAAACGCAGTAGAAAAAGTCTAGTCGTCGAAGAGCTATTCAATCGGGCATCTTCAGATAATCGCTAGGGCGAATTTTAAAACCGCACCATAATAGAGAATTTTAACATACCTGCGCTTAGGATAATCTTAACATGTGGTTCTGCAGGATGGAGCTAAAGCATAAACTGCTGCGACTACGATGGAGATAGCTTAGCAACTTTTTGGAGATCGGCTAGTTTCGAAAATTTCTTGTCCCGCCTGGACAATTTGATTACGCTGGAATTTTTTCTTCGAAAAGAGACGGATTTACTTAACCAAATAGTAAACAAGTCAAGAAATTAAGAAAAAATTTAAAACACGTTGAGTGACAAAATATTTTAGAAAGAGACGTCATTTATCACCCAGAAATTTGAGCTCATAAATTGCTGTAACCGACACTTCAATAAAAATAAAATTTCACGTTAAAATAAATATAAGAAAAGTGGCGGAAAACAGAGCCCTGGGGCATATCAGCATTTATTTTGTAGATAAAATACTTGAAACGGTCCAAGACCACTTGAACTTAACGTCTCAAAGTGTAATTTCTAATTCATTAAAGAAGAGACTCATTGCTTCCAAATGCATACGTTTCAAGAAAAGAGCGGGATGTCAAACTCTGCCAAATGCCTTAGAAATTCCAAGGCAACTATCTTGCTATCGTTAGAATGATGCCCGTTTTGCTTCCATTTATCTGTGAGACATGTCAACAAATCACCAGTGGACCTGTTGCTAAGAAAGCCATACTTCCTGTTATTGAAAAGTTTTGCTGTTGCGAAATATTTTATAAACTGACGGGTTTGTCAGCGTTTCCATCACTTTGGAAAAAAAAATTTTCTGTTAAACGAGTTCTAAAGAGGATTTGTCCTATTGAACATACAATAAACTCGAAAGGAAGTAAAGACATGACACAATTTGGAAGTGTTGACTTCGCTGCGAAGTGCGCAGCAGGCAGATTAACATTATCCGAGCTGACAGCTAAAATGTCATTAACAATGAGGGTTTGGATGAAAGGTGATGCAAAATTCCTGATGTTTTGACAAAAGACTTCTGTGACATTGAAGTATCATTGCCACAGTTTTTGGTCGTATAGAAATTTCACATTCTTACATTGAAAAAAGTGTGATATTTCTACTAAAAACGTTCTTACTCTACCTATGCCCGGAATCCACATATCAATACCTTTATCGGCAAGATTTACAGCAGACTTCGTACAAAGAGGGTCGCTTAATAAGTTCTTTCCACCAAAATCAAATGCGAGATTTTTTGCAACAACTTTGGAACATGTAATGTAGTCTTACATTAGTAGTAGTAGTAGTAGTGTACTCCTTACTATATCTTTTGCTGCAATTCTTTATTCGTTGGTTAATCGAGGTTCGCATGGCTCACATTCGAGTACCATATTTTTGTACAAGTAGTTAGGCTATGAAACTCTCTACATGCATATCTGACAAACATTATAAATATTTAGTTGTTTCTTATTTGCAAAATCATAAATTATTTTAGTAAACTTTGTAACTCTTGCAATAAATTTACCCAGTTGTCCGTTGACATAACACTCCGGGACTGACAGAGGCCTATAATTGACATTAGTGCTGTTAAAGTTGAAAATCAATACTTTTCAATCAATATCAGTACTATTCCTTTAATTTGTTTTGCTCGGAAATTGATCTGCCAAAGCTAGGGATTTCGTGCCCACTCTGATTTTATACACTTGAAAAGCAACGCTCTTCGAGAGATGTAAGGCATTAATGATGCATTGGAAGCTGAAGTGGTATAAAAATAAACCACTTGACGTTGAAAGTAATGTGCAGAAGATCTACTGTTGAAAACGAACTAGGTTGCAAATAGGAAACAATAACTGCCAACTAAGTCTTAAAAGCAACGGTAGCAATTGGATTTCACTTGGGCTACACTATTCTCTCATTAAAAAGTTAAGGTAAGTCGAAAACTGGGTATGCTCACATGTAGGGAATGGGTCCTAAAAACTACGGCGCTTGGAAATTTGTGCGTCTTCTAAATTATGCGGTGAAAAGTGGATGTATGACCGCCGTAAAAGACCCATTTTTGCGTTAAATTTGATACTTAAAATTCCTCTTCAACCATAAACTCAAGACCACTCATTTGAAAGAGAAAATTGCCATAACTTTTCATTTTAACTCCTACCATAGAGCTGTAATAATAGTTTATATATTTCGAAGTTATTGATGCAACAATTGGAGTTTTCAACAAACTAAATGTAGTTGTTTACACATGTATGTATCAAAGAAACAAGACATTGTTTCTGAATTGCCACATAATTATAGGATTTAACGGGGGGTATGTTAACATATATTTTACACACTTCTTGTCAAACAATTGGTGGAAGCAATGTAGAAAGATCTTGCGACAACAAGATGGAATACGCTCTGGGCATTTTCTTCGTAAAGTACTACTTCTTCGAGGATAGAAAGTATACTCATCTGCAGGAAAAAAGTTAATTTGCTCTGCCAAGCTGAAGTAGCAGCGATTGGCTTAGGAGCACTCGTTGTCGGATCTTCATTTAAATATCGTTGGATGTTTAAGAACTCAAGGAGATCTATATTAACAGTTAAAGTTGTGTATAGTGGCAGTTTTAACCCATCGGTAAGCGAAAAATTATTTGTTTATCTACTGCATGCAATTTCTTTCTCTTTCAATATCACTTTTAGACGTTCGTTCAACTGCCGAAAGTTGTCTAGATAGTGTTGGATGGCTTCGCTGAAGATAATGAAATCCGTCCTCTAAATCCGTGTTGTGATTTGATGATGGTAATACTAACGAAAGGTTATATCCTAGGTTACCTGCGAAACTAGCAGATTGAAAAATGTCTCTGTCGGTTGCTTTATCCAATCACAACAACAGTAATTTTCAAACAAATTGTTTTCGATAAAATTGGACTATTAGCATAATTTTAACTCAATAGAAGAAGCTTATACTATTACGAGGGCGGGTCAATAAGTCCGTGACTTTTTGAATTTCTGACCTCTTTACTGAAACAGCAACACTGCTCCTGTCAACAGGCATCTGTCAGTTGACTCCTGTCAAAATTTAAACTTGCTGCGTCAGTTAGTTTGTGTTTGACAGCTATTTTTATCAGACTTCTCACTAATTTGAGGAGAAAATGGAAAAAAGTGAATTTCGTGTGCTTATTAAGCATTATTTCTTGCGAAAAAAAAACCATTACAGAGACCAAGGCTAAGCTTGATAAATACTATGGGGACTCTGCACCATCGATTTCAATGGTAAAAAAGTGGTTTACTGAATTTCGTTGTGGCCGTACAAGCACTGAAGATGCCGAACGTCCTGGACGCCCAGTTGAGGTCTCTACACCCGAAACAATCGAAAAAATTCACGATATGGTGTTGGCCGACCGAAGATTGAAAGTGCGAGAGATTGTGGAAGCCGCAGGGATCTCGCATGACTCAGTGGTTTCAATTTTGAATGATCACTTGGGCATGAGAAAGCTTTCCGCAAGATGGGTGCCGCGTTTGCTCACAGTCGACCACAAACGCAATCGTGTAACAACTTCACAGGACGGTTTGGCGTTGTTTAATCGCAATATGGAGGAATTTTTGCGCCGTTTTGTAACCGTGGACGAAACATGGATCCATCACAACACACCAGAGAACAAACAACAGTCAAAACAGTGGGTTTCTAAGTGTGAATCGGCGCCAAAGAAGGCCAAGGTGGGTTTGTCAGCCAATAAAGTTATGGCGACTGTTTTTTGGGATGCACGCGGGATAATCCACATTGACTACCTTCAAAAGGGAAGAACAATCAATGGGGAATATTATGCCAACTTACTGGAACGATTCAATGACGATTTGAAAAAAAAACGACCTCATTTGGCCAAGAAAAAAGTTCTTTTCCACCAAGACAATGCAAGGGTGCACACATGTGCAGTTGCCATGGCAAAAATCCACGAATTGGGCTATGAATTGCTCCCTCATCCACCCTATTCTCCAGATTTGGCTCCGAGCGACTACTTCTTGTTCCCAAACCTGAAGAAATGGCTTGGTGGAAAAAGATTTGACTCCAATGATGAAGTCATCTCGCAAACAAAGGCCTATTTTGAGGACCTCGACAAATCATTTTTTTTGGAAGGGATAAAAAAATTGGAGAAGCGTTGGACAAAGTGTATAAAGCTCAAGGGAGACTACGTTGAAAAATAAAATTATTTTTTTATCAAAAAATCTGTGTTTTAATCCAAAAGTCACGGACTTATTGACCCGCCCTCGTATATTGTACTTGCTATTAGAAATCCTTCCCTACGTATAGATAACTCGAAACATTCCAGAAGCCGAACACCTAACTCAGTCCCTAATTACCCCTGCCGGGCATCATACAATATATAAACGATGCAATCGCGCTTACAATTAAGAAATTAGTATGTGTGACTATGCGCATAACTCTGGGCAATGAAAGAAATAAAAAATAATAATAATAATAAAAACGAAAAAAGCGAAAGTGCATTCACTGACGTAGTAATGCCTGTATGTTTATGTGGTGTACAACAGCATTTATGTACATGAGAATGAAATACGTTTGCAATTATAATTGCACCTCGATCCTATCACTTACAGATACCGCGCGAGAGTAATCGCTGCTTACCTTTTGATATCATCACACATTCCACGTCTGCCGCACCGCTTACCACATTACTCGTACTGTGTGTGGCGATACTTCCTCGTATTTGTACCGCCACTTGCATCAAAGTGCAACAACCCTCTAACACATCATCTCACCAGCCTGACAATGGATTATATCCGACATCCCGCTTCGGTTGATCGTGGTCGTTCGTTCGATTGATGGGATTAAATTCAAATTCACGTGACGGATGATGAATTGAATAATCGCACAGCACGAAGGGGAAGTGATCTCGATTTTTTTATATTATTTTTATTTATTTACTCTTTTCCTCTTTTCGAAAGCCAACTTGAAATTGATGTGATGTAAAGTCTTCCATCGGGAAAGGGCATTGACTGCATTGAATGGAAAAGCTTGCGACTTTTCACCAATTGGAAATTTATATTGTAAATTTTGATGTATGGTTAATGTCTAATGGTTGTACATAATAGACTTCCTATGTACGTGAGATTGTGGAGGCTGTAATGAAACTAGTGGAACTTGTCTAATCCCAACAATCACTGTAATCATAAACCACAACTTGCTAAACAACATTTCGATTTCATTTTGCCGAAAGTTCAAATTGTTTGAAAACTCACAAAACAATCTATCTGCGTGTATTGTAGCTCAAGTTTGACTCACTGTGTGCAAATCGAATTATCACTAGCTACCATTTTCACTAGTATTATGCTAATTGGCACATTTGCAAAAAAAAACTTATAAATGACTTCTTTGGCCATGATTGAATCTGATAGGGTATATCTGAGCACTTTCTTTTGCAGTAAAAGGCAAGCATCTGTCTTTGAATTAGGTTCTAAGAACATTAACACACTCGTATGTAAAACTATTTAAACAATTTGTTAGACACAAAAGGACTTAATAGAGGGTCTGTGAAGCGTTCAGCGAGAATATAAGGACAATTGTTAAATGCAGCTTTCTCCAATGTCATATCCCTTCATCTGCAAATAATTATCAGAAATTGTTCGGTGAAGATAAATAGAAATATACCAGTTAACAATTGTTAAATGCAGCTTTCTCCAATGTCATATCCCTTCATCTGCAAATAATTATCAGAAATTGTTCGGTGAAGATAAATAGAAATATACCAAGTTTATCATTCTCTAATTAAGAGAGAAACTGACCAGAGTTTACCCTTCGCATGAATGACAAAATATTATTGTGTACATCAAGTTCTGTGTCAGCAAATACAATCAAAAAATCTTTTGAAGGTGAGCAATTTTAATATGAGTATCTTGTGCTGCACTACGAAATTGAAAAAAGTGATGTGCCAACTTGTTTGGCTTAGTTTGGTAAATCAGCAGGTACGATATCATTAAGGTCTAGAGAGACCTTCAGAGATACGTGTTGACGACAAGAAACACTTCGAAGCCAATCTATTTTTCCGCATTTTGGGACCTTAAAGCCAAGTTTTGATTTTGATTAGGACAGCATCGACTTTACTTTCCCTTCTGTATTTTTTTGTTTAATAGCTTGTATTGACATTCATTTTTATACATCATATTTATTTATCTACAAGAATTAAATTGGCTAACAGATACTACATAAATAACAGACAATATAACAATAAGTTAAAATTTAAAACATAATACAATTTTATTTTTGAACCTTACTAGCGAAAGATTAAAAAAATTCAAAGCTTTATTGAAATATTTAATTGATCTTGCTAAAGGTTCATTACAACCAAAAGTGATTACATAAGGTTTTTCAAAAATGGAAAACTCTCGACCTAAGTGATCTAAAAGGAACATGAATAGGTGCTAATGCCAATAGGAGAAGGCATTTATTACGAATAACATAGTAAATCTCCAAGAAATATTATACTGTGAATGGAACGTCTTGATTCTAATGATTTTATACCTAATAGTAAACATCTAGCTTTATAGTCGTGACAAAAAGGCCAGTGCATTTTGAAAAATATGATTTTAGTGAATCGTTGTTGGTTTCTTTCAAGTCGGTTGGCATGAACTTTAAAGACAGGGGTCCAAATCACATAAGCGTCTTCTAACAAAGACCTAACGAGAGATGTAAAAACCAAAATCAATGTAAAAGGATCACTAAAGTCCTTTGTGTTGTATAAGTATATTGCCTAAGTGTTTAATATTCACAACACGAGATAAAACTTTGGACTCAATCGAATAATTATACAGTAGACATGCAGTAGGCACTGAGAGATGTCAACGTGGCGATATCCAGTATTGCAGCTATCTTCTACACATCAATTGTGCTTATAATACCTCCACGTGGTAACTGCCTGCTAAGCTTATAAATGCAAGTGCTGACCAGCAGATAAAAATAGCAGCACTATAAACTGGACGGCGGATGAATTCCCCAGATGGAATCAACGGTTGAAACAATCCCGAAACAAATGAGACCTTATCCGGCCTATTCCGATACATTTGGAGCTCAGGAAGGAAATACGATGGGATTGCCCGGCGATTGTTATCGATGGCAAAACCAGCGCCTATTTTGCGGATTTATTGTTGGAGGCAGACCTAGGCAAGAAGTCTTGAGCTTCCGGCATGTGAACGAGGGCCTCGTAGCGATTCGCATCAAGGCTAAAATTGCCAGCATTAGCCCGATATGCGTGCACTCCTCCACAGAGAACAAAAATGACGACACCAAAGATGACTTCTATGAGCTCTTGAACAAGACCTACGAGCAATGCCCTAGCTACGACATTAAAATTGTCCTTGGAGATTTTAATGCAAAGGTAGGAGGAGAAGGCATCTTTGTTAGCACTAGCAGAAGACATAACCTTCACGACACCACCTCCGATAACGGATTCAGGCTAATCGACTCTGCTTGTCATAGCAAGCAAGCGGTTCTTCCATCTCGATATTCACAGCGGAACTTTGAGAACTCTTGATCAATCAACCGTCAACCAGATTGACTACATTGGTATCGACACAAGACACTCCTCCAGTATTATGGATATCCGAACGTTCGGAGGAGCCAACATCGACTCGGACCCCTACCTTGTTGTAGCCAAGGTACGGTTGCGGATATTCCGAACAACGTCAAAACAAGCTAATATTGTGAGGAATTTCGACGTCAGACGGCTACAATCGCAAAAGATCGCCAAGTCCTTTTCCAATCGAGTCTCCCTTAATCTCTTAACAGGTCCCTTACCGCCAACATCAAGCATCGAAGACCAGTGGCAGTACTGTCAGAAGGCCATCAAAGATGCCGCTTCTGATGATGCGATTTCTACGTAACAGCAAGTATTGAGACGGAAGCGGCGAAAATGCACTAGCACTAGATCGAGCTAGCTGGGGACGCTTGTTGATTGAGGCCCAGATCCACCCCGAACTGTTGCGCCACCTTAAGAAAGTAAACTATACAGAATTCTTAAGCTTCGATTGTTAAAAGTATATACTTAACGAATATAGATGTCCAAGGAGCTTATGGGATTGGTACTCTATAGTGACATCACATTCCTTGTTTCTTGCAAGAACAGATTTTAAAATAACAGGATTATATTCTAAGAATAAGAAGCTTTATCATTAACAAAAGACGAAGGAGGGTGAAGCGTTGCTATTCAAAGATCCAAATTAAAGTCTTCAAATTTAGATAGCACATTTTACGTTTACCTTTGCGTTTTCTATTTGATTGATAGCATACAAAAAAAAAACAAAGTCTGATACTTGTTACACATTAGCCCAAGTAAGATAGGCGAACGCATAATCTATTTTCATCGTAAACTTGTCTTTTCCAGAAAACTGCACATAAACAACACTGCCAGGTATTTAAACCGCCCTCAGCTGGCACCTATAATTTATACCCACCATCACCGAAATCTAAAACATCCGAAGACAACAACAAAGATATCAAATGCATAGTCAGTACCTATACAGTAACGTAAATGCTATCTGATATCTTAAGTATCTGATATTCGTATCTGGCATCCAAAAGACTTAAGGAAAAATGTTGAAAAAGTCTTTTGATTACTCGAGCGTAATAAACTTGTTGTTCACTCCAATGTTGCGGTAGGTTGATGAATTCACTTTTCGTTTTGATTTTGCTTTCCGCGCAACCGATGCGCGCGGTAGCATTAGCTTTGACGTTAGTACTAGCGTTAGCCGTGCACGTAGTTCAATGTTAACGAACTGGGAAAATTACTTTCACTGTTGTGGCAGTTCCACCAAAGCCCCTCCAGCTGCTGTTACCGCCAAGCCAAGCTCCCAATCCGTCGAGAAAGAAATGGAAAAACTGAAACTGAAAACACCTAAATTACCAACGTTGCCGATCGATGTTGGTGGTTTGTTTGGACCGGGTATACGAGTACACGGCAGTGACAACAATGATGGCAATGGCTGCTGTTATGGAAATTGCATCAGGCTTGCGATTATATAAACACGTTGTGCTCCAACTTAAAGCCTGCGCTTGTTTTCCCCATTCTCTAGACCTTACAAGTGGCAGGCAGCGGCTGTTGCTGTGGAAGCAAAAGTTATTGAACTGGTTGGTACGGAAAGATCTGTGAGGTGCAATTAACACTGCACGGTGCATAATTAGTGTATAGTGTAATCCGAGATGATCGTCAGTGGTGGCGGTGTAAACACGAGAGGTAGAGTTCGACGAACCTGAGGTTCCGTTGTCTTCATTGAATTGACAATTTCGTTTTCTGGTTTTATGTTTTTTTTTCTTTTTTTTGTCGAGAGCTTACACAAGTCAAGGTCGCTACAGCGAATGAACGGGAGAAACCTCGATTTTCGGCTGATATGAACCTTTCACATTGAAAACCAAATTTTGACGGCCAAGAGCACGGTGACAATGGTTATGATTTTGACTCTGACTACGTGGCAATGGTGGATCACCTTGAAGTCCATTAACATATTTTTTTTTATGTAATAAAACGTGAACGCGAAATTAGATGGCAGAGAAATTTGAGTAAGGTGCACGTGTTTTTATTTTTATTTTTTTATAAAATAGGCGAACGTGATCGATTAAAGTGTTTACTGGCACGGAGTTAAGAAGTTGGTATTTTTATCGAGCTTAAAAATTAAACGCTCTGCGTGGACAAATGTTGAAGATAGTAGCCTTAGCAATGTACTGACGGACAAACCCGAGCGGAAGGGTTTCAGTTTTTAAGGCATGAGTATACCTAAGTATAAGTATGACATTAGTGAGTTTTAATTGCAGAAAAGATATCTTACAACATTATACACTATATAATATAATAAATTATCGAAGCCTAATAAATTATGAAACAGTCTTCCACCAGTCTTGATGCCGAGCACGTAATTTTCTGATTTTTCAACTCCGAGTTTTCCATGCTCAATGCGGCCCCTTATATTTGTCTTACATTCATATATTTTAACAGCTCAACAGAGTTGTGGTATAGCCTATTACTGCATTTTCCTCTTCTTATTCAGCACATAGTATGCGACAAAATTCAATTCTTCCAAGGACTACAATATCATTGATGAATTTCCATATATCGTATAGGAATCAGTGGCCTGGAGTAGAAAGGTCAAGATTAAAATATTTATGAAACATTGACTTGGACTTAGTTAGAGAATGAAGCTGAGAAACAACTGGTCGCTAGGATCAGTCACCGGCAATATGTCATTAAATAAATCAATATCTACTAGACTTCTTCGAAGTTATAGATTTCGTGAGATAACATCAATACATAGCATACAAGAGAGTTTTGTTAACCTCTTTTCAAATAAGCTGAGAAAACAATGTTCAACTTTCATTTCTTTTTCTTGATGTCCCAAACCCCTTCATTAGACAATCGACGAACTCAAATTGCCTACTTTCATACTTGAGGAATATCTTCGGAAAATTAGTATGTGCTGGATTTAGTCGGCGGTTACTACTAGGTGGGGTGATAAGTAACCTCCTTGACCGCGCTGCTGCATAATAGATAAATATTATGGGGCTAATGCTTCGTCAGATTACACCGTAAAATATTGGTTTCGAGAGTTTCGTGGTGGCCGCAACTCCACTACCGATCAAGTTTGCAGCGGCACACCCTCCGATGGGGTTACAGAGGACAATCTCAAAAAAATACATGAAATGGTGTTGGCTAATCGGAAAGTGAAGGTGCGCGAGCTAGCAGATACCACAAAGATAAGTACTGAGCGCACACGCCATATTTTGGGCAATATTCTGCATATGAACAAGTTATCCTGCCGCTGGGTGCCGCGCATGCTCACTCCTGACCAAAAAAACGAACGCGAGAGCACTTCGAAGGAGTGTTTGGACTTGCTGATGCGGAATCAGGTGGACTTTTGGCGTCTATTGGTAACTGTTGATGAAACCTGGATTCACTATTAAACACCAGAGAATGGAATGAGTGCCCGGCAATGGACTGAAGCCGGCACGAGTGCTCCGAAGCGGCCGAGGGAGGCTCAATGGGTCGGAAAGTTTATGGCGTCGGTTTTCTGGGATTGTATACTCTTCGTGGACTACCTCGACAAAGGAAAAACCATCAACAGCGAGTATTACTGTGCATTATTGAAGGAAGGCCGAAATCGCTGCAAAACGGCCTCACATGAAGCGAAAAAAAATTTTGTTTTTGCAAGACAATGCACCGGCGCATAAGAGCATCGCAACCACGGCTAAAATCAATGACATACGGCTCCAATTGCTGTCGCATCCACCATATTCGCCCAATTTGGCTCGCTCGGACTATTGTCTCCTCCCAAACCTCAAAAGATGGCTCATCAATAAAAAATTCAGTTCACGCGAGGAAATCATCGACGCCAAGGAGGAGTATTTTGCAGACCTACCGTAAAATTACTTTTCGGACGGGATAAAGAAGTTGGAAAATCCCTGAAATAAGTGTATCAAGCTAAAAGGGGACTATGTTGAATAAAATAAAAAACATTTAAAAAAAAATGTTTTTCATTCCCAAGGAGATTACTTTTCACCCCACCTAGTATGTACGGTCGTTTACTTAGTAGATCCTTGTGCATCTTATAACCGTGGTTTGTGTAATAGCTATTCAAACACTGTTGTACAAAACCCTCTACATGCTCAGAAATCACACAAATTGGCTCATACTTGGATCTAATTGAGTCCAAGTTTGATATCTTTCAGCATCGTTAAGTTCCATTACTCTAACAAAGGACGTTCGGAATGGTACGCAAAAAAGCTTTTAACAACTCATGGAGGTCAAAATGGATATTTTTATCATTTAATGCCTGAGCTAATTCATTCAATTTCATTCAACAGAATAGCAACAGAAACTTAATCCATGTCTTGTCCATCCCCTTCATTCGCTGGATATTTACGAGTCAATGGGGTCATCTTGAATTATATTTCTGCAAAATATGTGAGTCCGCATTCATTTTTCGCAAGTAAAGTTAAATAACCGATAAAACATTTTTTTTCTTGATTTTTAATTGAAATTTTGCCCGAAAATCCAGTCTCCAGTTTTAGAAATTGGAACTTATACTGCATCTATATAGAATAGCACTTATGTAAATTAATTTATTTAGTAACTAACATAATTGATTCGCTATTGTTTATCTATTTCCTATATGATAATAGTCCTTTTCATTGTACAAAGTAAAATTTTCGGGGAAATAAGTTGTTGGTTTAGAGATACTGGTTTCAAGTCATAGGCCTTCGTTAAGAACCAAGAAACAACTTTAAACGTCACCGCCATTCGGCAGAAGCCCTCACTCTGTACAATCAATAAAAAGACATATATAACCCAATGAGTTGAGAAGTCAGAGCCTGGTCCTCACTAGTTTGTTGAGGCATTAGATCCATTGTGAAGTCTGCGTCACTCTCAGATTCGAAAGAAGAGCAGAAAGTAGTTTGCAATTTTATCGCGCTGAGAGACAGAAATGGTGTCTTTTGTTGAATATTTTTAATCTTAGAGAAAAGTCCCATTGGAAGAAGACAGCTAGGCAGTCGTAGCGGAAATTCAGATCCTTAGAATTCTCTCCCTGAAACGAATTCATATCTATCTTTTTTCAGGCAGTTCTGTTGTATTATTGAACTTTGACAAAACTCGCAAGATACACTCGTAGTGTAGTGTATAGAGTACAGTATGAATAGGCTTCACTGACAGTATATTACAGTTGTGAAATGCAGATTACTTAAAGAGAAGTGTTAAATATAAAATTGCATATACCAATTACGCATGAACATAAAATAATGATCCACACGTTCTCATATCGTATTAAACATCCACATCCTGCCAACAGCTTTTTCACACTTCTAGTAAAATTTTTACCGTTGTCGAAGCAAAATGTCAAGTGTCCACACAACAATTGGAAGACAAAATGAATATAACCTAGTTATAGTCGAACTAGAGGACTAAACTTCAAGGCAGAATATTGACCATACAATTGAAGTTACTAATAATGCAAATTTCAAGTAAGCCACCCTATTTAATCATTGTACAAGAATTTTATATTGATTTCAATTTTCATTACAAACAGTAGTCGTCAACTAATCAATTGCCATGCAAAGTAAAAGAAACAGAAAAATTAAATAAACGTATGCGGTTACACTCTCAAGTGTATTTCAATCTAAGCTAATCAATGCCAAACAGTTCCAACTCTACATCTCCCACTTCGATGTCCCGACACGATTTCTATTTAAAAATTTAAATCAATTCGTTACATTTAATTGCCATAATTATGCACACCAATAATGTACACCATATAGTTTAATTAAAAAGAAAAAAAAAAAAAACTTAAATTATTACAAGCAAAAGAACGTTTTATGGGGAGAAAAAAAGCACCTCAGTCAGTATCTGTACAAAATACAAATTTGTATTCATCGATTCCAGAACAACTTTTTGCCATAACTCACGCTCCCTGCGCTGGCCGACCGTCTAGCCAGCTATTCCACCAACAATAACATATTCAAGTTTTCCGGCATCAATCGAATTTTAATTAATCAAAAAAAAAAAAACAGCATATAATAATAATAAATAAATAATAAAAAAAAACTACACTTGCTACTATGTTACTTGCTACTAAGTTCAAAACTTGGTACCAGTAACGTTCAGCGCTAAGATACTCGTACTCATACTCGTATTTGTAACTACATATATATAATAAGCTGAAACACAAAGCTAACAGAATGATCATAGCACGTTCATATACATATATGTATATTTTAATCTCAAGGATTAAATAGTTAAGCTGAATGGACGAATAGGTGACGCACGTTACTGTTTGCATTGTCTGAATACTTTACTTCCAACTCCCCCTCCCCAGGGACTGCGAGAGATAGATCTTGTAATTAGAATTACATGTGACATTACATGTATGTTTGGAATAATATGATTACATGGGTAGTAATCGTTCGAGTAGGTTATGTGGAATACATAGTCAGAAACATGCTTACCTTATCGATTGATATTGTCATTGGTTTTGGCAGTGTTGGTTTCATTTTTTCTGATTCTTTTTACATTATTTTCATCACTCAACCCATGTGATTGATTCTTCTTTTTCTATGAAGCGTTGATGTGGCAGATTTTTTAAACATCTAGGTTTTGTTCCAATATAAAGGTTTTCCCACGAAATTTATCATTTTTTTTTTTTAAATAAGTTTTTAGAAGTAATTGGTTTCTGAAATAGAAAAAAAAATGTTTTAATTGAAAAAGTGACTAAACAAACATTTACAATATAATTTATTTATTCCCTTAAATATAGCAATCCTCTACAAGCAAAATGTATGATATTCAAAATTTATAGAACTGAATTTAAATGCAAATAAATATCTCATATTCGGAACCCCCATTAGCCGAATATTCGCTTTGAGGTTTTGGTTTTTAAGTAACATAGGAAGAGTAAAATATATCAAAAAAAACTGCAGCTTAAGTGAAATAAAACACAGAAATATTAATATCCATGAAATTGGCTTTATTTGACAAATCTGGAGGTCCAATTTTTACACATTCTTTGCTATAAGTCAGGCTGTATTTCGTTAAAAACGCAGCGAATGTTACCTTCCAAGTCCTAAATTGTTTCTGCGACCTTATATATCCCCAGAGAATATAATGTAATAGTGTCAAATCGCTCGAACGAGGTGGCCAGTTGATAGGTCAATTTCGTGAAATTAATCGTTCGTCAAATGTTTCCTTCATGCCTTGTGCGACATGTGATGCCCTTCTGCTGGAACCACATGACTGCAACATTCATGCCTTCCAATTGAGACACGAAAAAGTAATAATCACGTCTCTTTCCTGCTAACCATTGACTGTAACGTTCTGACCATAATTCATCCTAGGAAGACATATGGACAACATGGACACATGGAAACGGTGTCTTTTTTTTGGACTAAATAGAGTTCCATAGTTTGTAAATTATCATCGCTTCAAATTCGGCAATTCTTTTTCACTTCATCACTGAACAAAATTTCCAAACGAAAATGTGGATCAAATTCATAAAAAATGTACGGCGAGGACGATGATCTTGTGGCTTAAATTCCTTTACAAGTTGAATCATGTAAGCACATTAACCAAGATCTTTCGAATTGAAACATTGTACGACATCTTACAGGATGCGTAATATCGTTCAGAGTTTATATGTATATTGTGAAAACAATTCAAATTTTCTCCAATTAATCGCTCTGATGAACAATCTGCAAACGTTGTTTTGGTGTGATGAATTGCCAAAACCGAACTTATCTCAAAATACTCAAAAACTGTCAAAAATGGACTGTCACGGAGAACAGTGTTGCCAATTTAAAGTTCCCCGCCAATTCGTCTAATGTTGATCCATTTTTTCAAAGTTTTGGGCCACAGGAAGTGTGTTAGCCAAACTTCTGCATGCACTTCAGTTATGAAAACATAAATCGTTTATAGTTTGTGTCTTAGTTATTAGTCTTAAAAAAATATAAACGTCAAAGTAGCTACATAAAACACACAACATAATGTGATTTCATTATTGCAGTGTCAGACTTTTAAATGCTACCAAACTTTAATTGGATTTAATTTAATTTTATATTTCATATTCCCATATCTCTATATACCCGTATGAATTTCTCCTTTTTGATTGCAAATCCACATGCCTTGGCAAAAGTATGTTTAAAATTGGAGTCGTTGAAAGCACCCTCAATACCAATGAAAGTGATAAAAAAATAACCTTCCTCCTACGAGTTTTTCAAGCGCATTGGGAAATATAGACAGAAGATGCTTTCGCAAAACAGTTTTGTACACAAAAAGCTTAACGATACCATGCTCTTTAACATAAAAGAAGTAAGACTAATTAGTCGAAGCTCTTCATTACCGTGTACTCATCTTGTCCGATTTTTAGTATTCTTATTGTCCGCCAGTTTGATATATAATTATATAAGTTGAATTCATGGGAATTTCAACATTTCTCTAGACGCGAGGCCATTCTACACTGTTTGTGTGTCGATTTTCAACATGTAAAATTTACGGACGGCTTTGCATATCACCCTCGGTAAACACTGACTCGAGTTTACCAGTACGTAAGCTTGCACGAACATTTTGTTCCAAAACTCACCTTCCTGTTGAATATTTTTGGGTTATATTGTTATTGTTTTCAAATTTCAATATTTATTGCTCATTAATTAAGATAATTCCTTGACCGAAATTTTGAACAATAGCCGAATTATAAAACCTAATGGATAATTTGTATTCTTAGTCTCACCCATTACCGCGGAACTTCTTGATTCAAGTATTTATGAATCCATAACAACCTTCCGGTTTTATTCGACTTGAATAAGAATATATTTTATAATTTTATTTCCGGAATTGTTTAATTGTTGAATGTTTTTTTTTTGTTTCCTTTTTACAAATTAATCAAAGCTGACATTATTGCCCGCTTAATAGAAAGACTACAACACAATTTACAAGACCAGAATTAATTTACATCTCTTCAATTCAGTAACTGAAATAAATTATTGAAACAAAGTGTCTACATTTGACTTGAATAACATTCTTAAATACTTATACGCACTATAAACTGCGATACTTTTCATACCAGTAGAGATTAGCTTTTTATTAAAATTTGAATAATTCATTCAGTCAGTATTGTCAATGTTTGTGACCGCCACTGTACGAGTATTTAAAGCTAATTCTCATGAATCACAATTTCTCAGTCATAATTGTGATTCAGTTGTCATTGTTGTTACTACTCGAAGCTTATAAATACATTCATAAAGTATTTCAATCAAAATCACAACTAAATTTGCTCTCCTGCCAAATGCATAAAAATGAAATTAATTTGACAAAATCATCCGGGAATGCTTTTCATCTTGTTTTATGGGTTAGGCTTTTAAAATTTGGCTTTCAAAGATTTATTGGAAACGGAACTCTCAAGTTTTTTATGTTTTGCACATGGAAATTGTGCCACTAAAGGTATAGATAGAAAATTTTAAGGAAAAAAGGTGCTGAGAGTCAGGTTATCTTTAGAGAATTTTGTTTTCAATTCTAAGATGCATTAACATTCCAAACAAATAGTGGGTATAATTATATATGTAGAATGAAATATTTTACTGTCCTGCTTCACCATACTCAGGCTTTACCATACTTAAGGTTTAAGCCACAACTATCGCGACACTTCCACAAGGGGACTTACCTCTAACATGTCAGACCCGAATTGAAGTCTGTGGGACCCTGACTCTCGCGATATTATGTTTTAATGTCCTGGTGTTGACTACCGGTCATCCTGCCACTCACCAATCTGTTACTGATCAAATCGTAGCAACCTTCAGTGTCGTCAATCGGAAAGCCTTTATAATAAGACCAGTAGTCCTTCAACTCGTTTCATTATAAAACTACGTCATTGATGAGCTTAGCCCTTACATTTGGGCTGGGGCGCAGTTTCGGCAGACAGAATAATGCGCAAAAAAATGAGAAACAATTTCTCACATAGAGCCAAACATCCAATAAGCTAGAAACTGCAACCAAAGATGGAAAAAAAACGTATAGACTTTTGAAGAAACCTGATACCTGTAGGCAAAAGTTCCAAAAGCTCAAATTGCTCCAATCCTAGTAGTACAGCCCAACGACCATGTTTAAGGTATTTCAACATTCTTGATTGGGAAATATTTCTTCCCGGGGATAACATCAAAATCTTATATTTAAATTGAAGGACTTGGCATTTGCTTTATTCCAGGCAAAGGAAAGTTTGCGTTTGGTAGGTTTGCGGAAACATAGAGAACTTATACCACGAACTTATAGACAAAGCTACATTGTTTCAGTTTCCATTACAATACAATAAAATACTGATCATAGGCTTCTCCTAGGAAAAATGAGTTTTTGGTAGTTTTTTTTGGCGCACTTAAGAGACTTTGCATACACACGACGTTGTGTGAATAAAAGTTAAAGAGGGAAGAAAGAGAAATATCGACATACATTGATTTTAAATGTTTGCGGGTTATAATGACTAGGAAATAAAGAGCTCAGCAGGGTATTCCATAAACGAGCGAATTACGTTACATACGAGTATTAGATCATTGTATCAATGAACATATCAAAATTGAGCTTGAGGGTTAACTGGTGAGCCTTCATAGCAACACGGGTATTACGGTTACAGGTTTGAAGGGCGGAATGCTACCAACAATTTTATTGGGGCACTGGTGGCGAAAATAGTAATATTACAAAGTGAAACTGGATGCATTTTGTTTGTTATTGGAGGTTGTTAGTTGATATGAATCTTATCTGGCATGTGTATAGAGATTTTACTAACATCTGACCAGATGTGGGTTTTGGGCAGATAAATGGCACTACAATTTGAATCAGAGTTTCTATGCTTTCAACGTAAACAATTAGTTTAAAATATCCTTGATCGGGCTTAGCAGAGCACATAAAACCATATTTTCCTTGACACTTTTCATGTGACATTAATTGACACTTTGAAACGACCCCACAATTTGTAAGCTGCGGTATATTTCCAGGCAACATGGTGTTATCATTCGCTCCGACTAAGAACTAATACGAGATGGGCAGTTCTCAGACGGTTTTTATTTTCTTAATCACTTTAGCTTGTTTCAAGCAGAAATGAAGGTGATTAAAGAGTTTTGCATTGCTTACAGAAATCTTTCAAAATGGCCAAGCTGGCACAAAAATCTTTCACTCAGACTGCCAAAAAGTCCAAAAATTTAACATTTTAACATTTGACTTTAAAATCGTGGGTATATTTCGGAGAATTATTAGACTAATGAATATGGAACTATCCACTCTAGTAGAAAAAAATACCTTTGCCTAAGTAACCTAGGGTTAACATAGGCGAATTAAAATAGAAGGATTTTATCACGGTGTTATTTTTTTTAACAAGTGTATTACTAATAAGTCATTGCGCGTTAAGATAAACTGTACATGACAGTTCTTCCTGTAAATGCCTTCATCAGTAACAGAGGAAAAGCGGAAGAAATCATAACAAAATAAAATTGATCGGGTCAATCCTTTGTCTAGTCTGCTATTGGGTGATCTCAATCTTCGGTTGTAAAATTGCCTGTGCAATGTACCTTATTCATAATATTCAAAATGTTCACTCCAAAAGGGAAACAAAATTGTCTATGCAATGTACTCATCAATTGAAATCAAAATCAAAATGTACAAGAGAATCCATTCAGCAAAATTGATTTTAAAGTTATCATCCCTGAAGTACTTCTGAATTGAAAAAAAAGAATCCTTAAATAAGAACATTTATAGTAGTGCTTTCAATTTTATACAAATCTCCAAATTACCCAGATATCGGAAATAGATCGGGATCCAGAATTTGATATCCGGTCTATCCGGATAGTTTCGGATATCCGAATGGTTTCAAATATCCGGATAGCTCAGAAACTCGGGTGCTTTACATATTTGAATATTTTAGGTCCTGGATATCGGGAGATAGTAACGTTGAGTCAGAAATAAATAAACTACAATAAATCAAAAGCTTTTTCAGTAAATTAATAGATGTTGGTCCCAGTTGGGTGGCGATGATACTCGTAGATTTTCCCAACACACCGGGCTGCCAGCGCCACAGTGTTTTTTTTGTTTTTTGTCATTTCATAATTTCACATACTAACATAAATCATAAAAAACTGTAAAGAACGCTAAGAACACAATGAACCCATCTTGACTTTTTTGCATCGTATTGCAAAGCAGCGGTTATACTCTTGTTTGCTGATCACATGTATTATGGGTAGACACGGAATTCAAGAGAGAAGTGGGAGAAACGGTAAAGTAAACGAAAGAGGAGGTCCACGGGTAGGCAGTTGCACAGTTGAATGTCTAGTTTTCTTAGAAATCCAGTGCTACAAGTTGTGGTTTGCCTTTTTAAAAAATAATCCCTAAAACCAGCTGGGTATGGGAATATTATAAAAACAAATTTGGAAAATATGCAATGCTTTGTTTAAGAGCGGGAGTTTAACTTCTCCATTAATCAAACATCTCATCTTTAAGCACCAGCAAACAAAAAATCAACTATGATTAACAAAGGGGTGTTGACGATGAAATAAATGTGTTATGTGTATAGTAATGCTTAATTTAATAAGTTTATTTTGTTTGCACTCTAGATTTCAGGACAAAATTGACGACATTTCATCGCCCGCTACATCGTCTTCTACATCATCAGCTAGATTAATGGAGCCTCCAGCTAAAATTCGTAAAAGTTCGACCAAGGTTGGCAAATTCGAAGAAATCAGACAAGCTTTGGCGAAGATTATAGCAGCAGACAATTTACCAATAACTTCCGTAATGGTAAATAACACTTTAACAGTTCTAACAAAAATACATCTATACATCCCTTATAGCGAAGAAAACGCATTTAATGTGTAACCCGCACATGGGAATGACACTTTTCTGGCTGAGATACAAAGAGCGTGTACGAGTATGTTATGTATATTAATTTGTTTTTTTTTTTTAAGTATAGGTCATGGGTTTCGGGTATTCATACCGATTATGGAGCCCAGTTATAATATTCCATGTGAGCCAACAGTTAAAAGTAGAGTACGACTTATATACGACGGGAAAAACTCAAGAATAGCAAATTATTTGAAAGACGCTAAATATGTATGATTAAGCACTGACGGATGGTCTTCTAAGGACCACGATACATATATAACGTCATAGATTCTGAATCGATCGAGCATACTTTTACCCTATCAACGACTGCACTAGACGTTTGAAAGGAGGAGCTGATTCCTGGTAAATTAATAACAAAATCGTAGTAATTGACAACACTGCTTATATGAATGCCCCAGTGCCCAAAGTGATTTTGTTGAATTTACTTCGGGTTTGACATGTACATACATTACATTTATGAGTGATGCAATATTTGCAGCAAGAATTGATTGAAATAATCAACAAGGTGAACAAAAATCTCTAGACATGAAAAAACAACAGTTAGTTCAGAGCTGTCCAACCAGGTGAAACTCAATGTATTTGGTGCTTACAACAGTCCCGCAAAGTAAAATTGCTATCCAGGGAGTATTAAGTGAGCGGAAAATCACATCATTTAGCATAGAATATCGTCTTTCTTAAACAGATGCTGAATAGAAAACATAGATGAGATCGTTCTACTGTTAGAACCATTGCATCTAATCAGGAACGATTTTCCGGATCTAATGCCTCCACATCCTTAGTGCGTCCTGTGATAAACAGCCTGTTGAAACTACATCCCTTCGATAATGGATTGACAAGTGTCAAGGCTGGACCCTGTGGTGAAAAATCTTGTGGCACTTGCAGTCTATTGACATCTTGTTTTGCATCGACCGTCTCAAAACAAATTGCTTATCGATTTGAAATGAAGAACAGTATTCGAATCTAGACGCGATGACTTGCTGCCCTATTAGACCCTCGATTTAAAGACGTGGAACACGAACATCCAAAAATAAAGATCGCAAGGATCGACAAGTGGCGCTCAATGTTCAGTGCAACAAATAATCTACTCGTATATTCAAATAAAAACACGACCGATAGACAGCATTCAGGAATTCCGAAACAAACTGCATTTGACATCTTATATTAAAAAGAGGACTGCTAATATGATCTGACATATCGATTCCAAGCCTACTTAAATGAGCCTCAGCTAAGCCACAACGCAAATCTGTTAGAATGGTGGAAGAATCGAGCTAAAAGATATCCTTTGTAGCTGATCTCGCGATCAGCAGCGATCTGCAGCTGCAGAATGCGTTTCTCAACGGCTGGGAATATTATTTCAGCTAAAAGAAATGCGCTGCTTCCGCGAAACGTGGACACTTTAGTTTTCATAAACCAAAACAACAAGCTTTTGGAAAAAAAAGAGAATAAATAAAAAAAGGGTTTACATTTGTTTTAACTCGTATTTCTTTGTTCTTGCATTATAACAAAATTTGTGCATATCATTTTTATGTTTTGCCTTCGCCTAAATTAAATAATTTAGTCCAAAAATTCTGATCAGAAAAAAACAAACAGTTTGCCTGTATGCACCATATGCATATGTATGCATGTATGCATCTTATGTAAGTGAAATCGTTTTTTTTCCAGATTTTGAACTGGATTCGAGTATCCGGATATCGGATCCTGGATGCGGATCTATTTTGGAAATCGAAATATCCGGATATTTGAAGCACTAATTTATAGTATTAAAAGAAAAAAGCAAAAAGAAAACCTTCAAATTAACAGCAGTCAAAAAACAGGCCAATTCTCAAGCAAAATTAAGACAGTTCGCCCTCTCGTGTACATGAGCCAAAGCTGAATCTAAAGCAAATTGATTCTATCCACTGCACAGGTGGCATATTAGCGCTACAAAAGATGTAAAATGAAGACAGGCTTGACTAATAAGGCCTTTAGACGCCTTTAAGCTCCATCTTAAGCGCTCCCTGATCGTGAGGAAATTTCTCCCATTTTCGCAGGCTATCACGAAGACCCTTATATTGGTCTAAATGTATCACTTTTTCTTACCACCTAGCGCAGGCATTGTAGTTTTAGGTCTTTAAGGACAACGTTTTACCTTTTTGTCCATTCATCAACATTGAAGTTAATAAGCGAATGAGTATACATACATATGGTATATAATTGAGGGAAAAGCATTCTATATTTTGTCTAGCTGAGTGCCGTTGAGGAAGAATTAGTAAGATTACGACCATAAGGGATTTTCATCTTGAATTTCCCGAGAAAGAATTTCGAACTGTCAAATGAAAGACGAAGAAGAAAAAAAAATGGGAGGAGGACTCTTATGGAATCACATTAAAGTATTTTAAGTGGTCTAGAACCTCTTTCTTAATTAGATAGTAGAAGTAAGCCGCTGTTAGCCTTTGGTAGGGACTCGCAATTTTTTTCAGTATTGTGTTATTGTACCTCGAATCATATAAATTCTTAGTGCATTGGAACGTTGAAAATAGTTAGCTTATCCGCATTCGTTAAACGTAGCAAGGTAGTAAAAAAAACTAGAAAATAAAGAGTTAATGTTTTTGTTGACAAAGCTTGCAATGTCAAATGAAGTAAATTTTTTTTTGTGAGCTTTACTATTGAAGGTTTAGAAAACCAGAGGTATAACCTTTTTCATTTATCAAAATGAGAATGTCCTGTCCTTATACAAAACAACTTGTCAAAAATGCAAATTTTGGCACAAAGAACCTCTGGAATATATAGTATACTACCTACATATTTATTGATTAGTTATTTACTAGTGTCAACCATAAAAATCAGCATGTGCCATACCAAGAAAGTGACGCAATTTGTTTGAATGCCCCTTCTAGATATATGTATTTATTTCTTGTTGACATTGTGCAACATCGTTAACCGCCCCTTTTTGTCGGATTGGACAAAGCGACAATTAACTAAAAAAAAATAGAAACAGAAAAATAAGTAAAAACACATCTTGTGACGACGACGCGACGTTACAAATTTAATTAATCATTCGTCAAATCGATTAGAGCAACCGATTCACCTTGTACAAACATACAGACATCCCACCACCACCCAATGATTCCCTTGTCCCCACCGCTTTTAACTGGCATGCGTGTATGGGTGCGTCTAACAGCATATTTAAAGCGCCTATGAATTTTTCCACTCAAAATAGCATACCGTTCAACTAAATAACAATACATTGAAGTTTTTTCAAGACCATCTTGGTACTGTGTAGTTGTTCAGGAAATAAAGTTTCAAGGATGGAAGCTATCGTCGTAAAGTACAACTGACGACTGCCGACTATATTGGCGACTGACGACAATGACTATGGCGATAATATAAGCGCAAATAACCGCTCATTTCTATTTCATGTTTGTGTTTTATTTGTATAGTAGATTGAGGGACAACTGTTTTCACTGTATCTGTCAGATTGATTTGAATTTCACACAATTTTTCTTCCAAATACTCGAGTTTTACTAATATACGTTGGCAATAAAATCAAACAGTGTGACCAGAGTAAGATGTAACATTGTTTTACTACATATATAGAATTTCTTAACGTAAAATAAAAAAATTAAAAAGGTAATCGTGTAGTAAGTATGCATGTACAATTCAGAATAATATAAATTTATAACCGAAAAAAGGAATCAAATCTTATGAAAACTTTTCCAGATACACGTATAAATTGTTCACCGAAAAGTGTATCTTTAATTTTAAATGTGAAATAAATATTCCTGCAATCTCTATATTTTTCAAAAGACACCATTCAAAACGCGTCTTTAGTTTTTACGTAATGCATTCAAAAACAGGCAGGCAAAGATACAAAATATTTAAACACAATATTAATGAATTCTTTTTCTTATCCTACAACACCTAAATTTAATTGTTCGTATATTATTTACGCAGTTAAGACATATACATACGAGCAAATGATTGAAAATTCTCGATCCATTCACATTCTCATTTGAGAGCAGTGCCTTTGCCTATAAGTTGTTATATTGTATTTATCAACTAAAAACTTATCTAGGAGTTGAATTTTAAAGAGACAAAGTATTCTGACATTCTTTCGTTAAGATGTTTTGTTTCGCGTGACGGTCTTCACTAGACGGTCGTAATCTAGATGTGAACAGATAGAAATCCAGATTGCAACTGTGGAAATAGCAGAAAGTACATAAAGTTATATTTGTTCATTAAGTTTTTTTTATCTCTTTAGACTTCAGTTGTAAAAATCGTATGGTCACACTGATATATTACAATTATACGCAGTACACAAAATTAGGTACACAACAAATTTTTAGGTGGGCGCACAGAAAGAGCTTTGTTTGTGCAGTGTGTTTTTCGTATCTGCACATGAGCCTCTCACTGTAGATAGTTTTAATTGTTTTTATAAAGAAATGCAGGGCTGCATACTACACAGAGTACACACTACATGATGCGTTTGTGTGTAGGAAGTTAAAATCAAAGTAGCATTTATTGCTTGTTTATTCAAGTTAAGTGCGCTCGATTCCAAAGCTCAATGAGCACACCCTTGGATGTGGAATCCAAGGGTATCTATAGACATTCTCATACGAGTAAAGAGACTGTATCTACGACTATGAATAGGATTGTATTTGAACACATTTTCAAGTGCATACTACTCGGCCATTTACAATGAAATAACCCGAAAATTTATTACAAATTTGTGGCATGTCAACACTTTGTCTTGGGGGTGCTGATGGACAGTTAATATAGGAAGACTTAGATGCGTTATAAAAATTTATTTTACGACAAAACTTACTTAGGCGTTAGCTAAACATAATAGAACCTTGCCTCCTAATTTTTTTTATGCATATCCGTGCAACAGTAAAAATAAAATTCCAAAAACAACACTCAGCAAATAAATGCTGTGCAATATAGAAATACAAGTAAGAAGCATTTGTTTTCCTATATCAAGGCCCCGTACACACATATGTGCGTTCGACTCTTTGTTATTGAAAGCGATAAATGTTTTCTAGATATTGTTGGTTGGAGATTCTGGAAAGATATATATGCATGACTTGCCTATTTAATAAAGTTCTTGGAAATTTTATAAGAAATGATTCACCACTTTATGAATGACCAAATGGTTGGATGTTATAGACATGCATTGGCTACAAATTTTTCTAACAATGCAAATTGCAGGTAATTCATGCTACAAATTGTCAATAGGAACCCATTCAAATAGGTGATTTCGATAATACCTTGCAAACTTTCCTTTACAGGTGCGTGTACCACAACTTTGCATTCAACATTTAAAAAATCATGGCGGGCTTTCATTTCACTTATTTTACCGGCTATGTCTTCAAGTGTTGACGTCCATTATCTCTTAAAATCTGTAGTCCTCCTATTTTCGTTGATGGACCTGCGTATACCGCTTATCATCCAAAAACACAGCAACGTCGAAGTGATATGTTCTTGTTTCATGTTATTTCGGCTTTTTTCTATTCCCCCAACAGCTTTTCCTTATTTAGAACATGACATTTAATTCTTTATTTAGAACACGAATTGTATGTTTCTTCGACATAGTCCCGAAACTTGCCCTCTCGAACAATCTTATATTATCCCTGTCGCTGTCGCAGCCGAGCAAGGTTCTGATTTTCAATGTACTTGTCATTGTCGATGTACAACTCAAACAACTTTTATATATTGCTTTTGGTCGCTGATTCTAAACGAAAAGCCTTTCGCGGGATTTCTTGTGTTTGTTGCGTTTTCTCATCGCGTTCAACATCGCCAAGGATACTGTGTTATACATTTAAACGGGTATAACCAGGGCGACGGCCATACAAAATCAGCTTTGTTGGTCGTTGTTAATTGTTTAATCTGCAAGGTGAGATGCTGATGTTGATACTGGTACCAAGATATAAAAAGTCTTACTTACTTACTTACTTTAGGTGGCACTTTAGTCCGGGGTGAACCTAGGCCTCAGTCAACAAGCGTCTCCATCCAGCTCAATCTTTTGCTACCTGCCTCCAATTTCCCAAAGCTCGCTGAAGTCCACCTGAATCTCGCTCTTCTTCTACTGCGCTGTGCTTGGAGGCGGATTCGAACACTTTTGGACCAGAGCGTTAGTGCTCATCCGCTCTACATAACACAGAAATTTTAGACGTTGGATATTTTCCCTTCTGGCTAGGTCGATGTTGCTAAACAGTCCATACTGCTCGTGGTTATATGTCCACCTCCACTCACACTCAATGCAGAAGGGACAAAAATCAATCAAAGAATTTTCCTTTCAAAGCAACCAAGAGCAACGTCATCCATTTTTGATATTGTCCATGTCTCTGCGCCAAGAGCCAGAGTGTCGTTGTCTGAATTTATAGCGGAGCCTACGTAGAAAACCCCTTAACTACCCCAAAGTTATACCTACTAGAAGGTGACGTTCTGTCTGATACGTCGGTGTTGAGTGCCTTTTTGCTTGACAGCATTAACTTGGTCTTGCCCTCATTGACCGCTAAACCCATTTTCGCTGCCGTCTCAATACTCGCGAAAGCGACACTGACATCACGTTGTTTTCTTCCGATTATGTCAATATCATCTATGTATACGAGTTATTGGACGGACTTTTAAAAGATTGTGCCTCTTGTGTTTGCGTATGAGTTATGCACTATTCTTTCAAGTATTGTATAATGTTGAAGAAATCGCATGACAGCCCATTGCCTTGTCTAAATCCTTTTTCGACATCAAAGGTCTCGGTGAGATCTTTACCGACATTGATGGCGCAGCGTCCATTCTCTATCGTCATTTCGCACAGACGGATGAGTTTGGCAGGGATGGCAAAACCAGACATTGCTCCACGCAGCCTTAAAATCGGGAGTCGGACCATCAGCTCCAGCAGCTTTGATAGACTTCAGCTTAGATATTGCCATCTTCACTACATCTAAGTCGGGTGAACCGAATTGTTGATCTATAGTACATCGTCCAGGTTGAAAGCCTCATGCCTGACAGGGGTATTTATTTCGTTATCGCCGTTGTACAGTCTACAGAATTATCTTTCCAAATCCTCAGCATCGGCTGTGACTCTACCACGATGTTCCCTTGTTCGTCTCTACAGGCTTCGGTTCGGAGCTAAAATCTTACAGTCCTTCAAAATTACAATTGTCAAATGTGACAAGGTACTTTACTTTCTTTAAATGGGTAAGTCTTTTCAGACTGAAAAATATCAAGTATACGATATGGAAATTATGAGAAAGGCGTAAAAGATCAACCTTAGATAGAGCATGGATCGCCAATTATTTACCAGGGCTTATGTCATACGAATGATGAGTAAAGAACAGCTAAACCCTTTCACGCGAAACACTCGCTGAGACTTTACTATGCAGCTTCTTGTTTGAGGTTATGCAGGGATCTTTGGCGCAGATCATATGATCAACCTTGTTATTAATTGGCCAGAGCATGACCAGTGAGTAGACATGCTATATATTTATGACTAGATGATGTACGAAATGTAGCAGCTCTTTTCTTCCGATAAATTTTGTATACTCTGCCTCTAATTATTACAATATCTTTTCCCTGTATGCATCTTTTTCAGTCGGCAATATTAGCCTTTTCAGTAAAATTAGGTCAAATAGCAAAATTAGTAAACAAACACTCTCAATCCCGATAAGTGCTGCCAAAAAAAACAATTTTTTCCATTGTAAGATAAAAGCATATTTCTAATATATCTAGCAAGTTATTTTTGCAATGTATATCTGTATTTAGCCCTAAAAATCGTATTCAAAATGAAAACATACATTTTTTTTATTATTTTTTAAATACAATCATCTGGAGAGGATTTTCGGGTCAATTATTTTCGATAAGGCATTGGCCAGAAAACCTGTACCGTCATATTCATCTTTTGCCTCGTGGGCCTCAACCAAACCAACCCAAAAATATTTTTTGAGGTTCAAATTTTAAAGTTTATCCGCCATCGAGGATGTACTATGGTTGAAAAAACAGATCTTAATATCGAAGTGTCACGTGAGATCTGATGTCCTCATGGATGAACTGAGCATAGTGAAGGCGATTCACCCTGCCTCCAAAAAAAAACAACTGTAGACTAATAATATAGAATAGTACCCGAATCTGTACTCAGCATGCCAAAAATTTTCCCGGCGTTGCTGAAACACAGCATGTTCTTTACCATCTTCGTTGGAAAATAAATTCATCACCGCTAGGTTTCATCACGACTAAAATCTTCGGATAAATAGATACAACCCAGAAGGAAAAAACTAAAAACCCACGAAGGCAGATATAAAACATCCGAATGAAGCTTATGAATAGTGGAAAAACCAGTCATATGTAAATCTACCTAGTACCTTTGTACTCGTATGACAACTATTTAGGCCATTGCAATGGGGTGTTAAGGCAGCAACACTATTTTGCAATGTAAGCTCATTGACGATATTACTGGAATATTAAAGCAATCCGAATACACTCAACAACTATGCAAAAAGACTTTTTTTCATTTCTTTTTAAGATAAGTGCTTCTCTCTTGAATATTATAGACAATCTGTTTTATAAAACAATTGTTATCTGTTGCGAGTATATAACATGGTTTTTATTTAAAAATCTGCTTGAATCGATCTTCTAATCAAAGTATCATTGGCTGTCGTAAATGATTCTCTTAAAGTTGTCGTTTAAAATGTTAACTCTTTGAAGTATTATGAGATCCAAAGTACAAAACAACCTTTTTTCTCCCTTAAATCCATCAATTGATACTTAAAATCTGGTGGCGAGCATTAATTGTATTAAAAATGCAACACATTAAGCGAGGCATTCTTTTCAATATATAGTAGCAGTTTATATGGTTCAGTTCGATCTTAACTGTCTACTTAGCTACCAAATGAACTGTCCAGGTGGCAAAATCACAGATTATATGCAACTATAATACTTGTATCTCTTTATCTGTCATCTCTACTGTCAACAGGTACCATGTCTAAAACGACAAACGATTATAGACCAATAACGACTCCATAAGAATAATATTCTCTCGAATATCATTTGATCCGGTTTCACATTAAAATCAAGTTCAACAAATTAAATCCAATTATTGAATCACAACACGCCAGTTAGCATAGCCTAACTGGCATTGGTTTTCTTCTGTTGGTTGACCAATGGCGAATAGGCAATGGTCAATAATGTAATGACGAATGTATAAATACAAGTAGGTATGGCTATTAAAGTATTCATAAAAAAAAACGTAATTCTTGTCACCACATGATCTGCATCGGAGGTCTATTTAATTTTTGCACGCGTTAGAGTTATTGTCACGGTTAATAAATGCGACAGGGCGACAACTCGAAGTAAGATTTATGGGTTAATTAAACTGCGATTGTAGTCACATTAAATACCACCCCAGCAGCTGAAGCGAAGAAAGATTTAAAAGTTTGAAAGAACCAGTAAAGAAGTAAAGCAGTAAAGCACACACGCAGCTATTAGATCAACCTCGCCTATATCCGTACAGTTGCTTATGGAATGCTTTGGAATTAATTAAACTACTTTTGCTTACGGGGGTCAATCTAAGCAGATGCAAAGCATACAACTTATCACCACAAAGGATTACATCCACAGATAGAGAAAGAGATTGCATGTGCCAGTCGGCATTCCTTACTTCGACAAGACATCTAATATAAAATCATTACGAAGTTCAGGCATGGATACCTGCCTATATGAGTGCATAACATATGGTATACCCGTATGTATGTTGGTAGTACAAGAAAACTGGCAGTATACTTCAAAATGAAGAATTCCTTTGTAGTTGTTCCAATTAATCTGATTTATTCTCCTCGATTGTTTCCTGGATAGAGTTGTTCTAAGAATTTGTAAACTGACAAGGCGCAAGTGCAAATGCGCTAAAGCGTAAGCGGTAGCTCTTACTTGTTTAGAGCGAAATTTCAGTGTCAAGATGGATAAGCTTTCCAATGTGGTTCTATTTCGAGCATGTATTTTGTTCTGCTCAAAATGACAACATAAACATATCCAACATTCCACTTGTAAATCGCACATTTATTGAACACCTCTAATGAGACAAGTTAATTGCATATAAATCGCTCGGAGGAGATCAAACACAACTTCACACTCTTCATCTCACAGAACATTTCAGTTCAGCTCAATGCTCAGGCTATTGGAATATCTCCCCTCGATTGTAGGAGGTGTAGACTGTATTCCTTTGCGGAATACCAATTAAAATGTAAAAAAAAAAGATAGGAAAGCCTGCAAATTACAGCATTTTTAATGCAATTCCTGAGGTATTGCGAAATTCATTGAAATTATGCGATCGCAATTGAATGCAAAAAAGATATGCAATCTCCGTGCTTGAATATGAGTATATTTATACTGGTTCATCAAAAGACAAAGTTTCACCGCCGCAGGCGGATATTGTTAACGAGACTTGTCTGCAAGATCTTGTGCATAATAGTTTATCGTTTTGCATTATTTTTATTTCATTTTAAAAGACCGAACAGCAACCTACAATTTTGTCATTTAATCTAGTAGATTGAAACATTTTAATCAACGTTAAGTTGAATTATGGAATCATGATTAAATTGGTTTGTAAAGAAAGCCGATAAACGGCGTCAGATATACTTTTAATGGGCGGTAAATTTGCATAACACATGAGATAAACGCCGAGAGTGATCAAGAAATGTACTTGGTTTCAAATCAAGGTAATGAAATCAAGATCAAAAATTTAGAGAGAAAGAACTTTTTATGGAAATGCATTGATTGCATTGAAAATCGCATGCAACACTATATAAATATCATGAGAGAGGAAAAATAATAAATAATTAGGTAATTTCTAATTAGGTTTTAATATTGCTTACATTTTATACTTTCACGATATATATCATGCCACTCGTATTGACAATAATATATGTGCGTTTTCCTCTACTTTGTATGCAGATCCATTGTATCGAGATCCGATGAAGAATTACCGAAGGAAACCGTTGCTACTTCGGTCTGGCAAAACAATTGGGTTCAAAACTCCTAACTCGAAGGACGAAGAGAAGTATGTTTTACAAAACCGTTAATCTACCAGTTCTGCTGCATGGCGCCAAGTGAAAGGAAGAACTGATATTGAGCTCAAGAAACCAAAACATGTCGACTACATTGGCTCGGCCACATCGAGCGAACGGACAATTATGCTCCAACTAAGAGGATCTTCAATACCCATCCCCAACGTTCTGATTACAAGGAAAACCGAACGTCCGTTTTAAAAACCGCCATTGCGGATACCAGAGCGCTTGGTCTGGATAACTGAAAGCAGATTGTTGGGGATCGCAGAGAATGGAAGGCTGAAATGTCTCAGTTAGTGACTCTTCGCGGGTCGGGTGCCCGTTAAGTAATCCATATCTGTTGGAAATGACATAAATACATACGTGTATACCTGTTCGCGAAACTTATACATATCGCAATTCGAGAAATAAACGAGGAACATCACTGTCCATCTGAACGTGCTATTTATCGAATTATTGAAAAGTTCGTACCCAATTCACGCTTTCAAATACTCACACATCAATAAGAACGTAAACAGTGCCTTCGAAAGATAAATATCCGGGCTGTGAAAATTTGTGATCAAGAGGATGACAACGTATCGTTGTCTGCCCATCGACTATCTAGGAAAGATCTGCCAAGGATCTTGGTCTCCAGACATTTATTGCGTAGGGTGTTCAGTGATTGTCTTGGAACCAAGTTCTAGTTTTGACAGCCAACTCAAACTCGTCCATCTGTGCAGAATGACGATGAAGAATGCACGCTGCTCCATAAAGGTCGGCAAAGATCTCACCAAGTTTTAGACAAGGCGATGTGTTCTCATGCGATTTCTTTATTAACCTCAACAAAAATCACGCGCTAATAATAAGACACAATCTTTCAAAAATCCTTCCTAGCATACGACTATCATATTGACATAATCGGAAAGAAGCAGCGTAGGTCATTGCTGCTCTCGCGAGTATTGGATGAAAACGGCGAAAATGGATTTAAAGACCAACAAGGACAAGGCCAAATATATGCTGTCAACCAGAAAGGACACCCAAAGCCGACGCCTCGGATAGAATGTCACTCTTAACAAATATAGCTTTGAGGTAGCTCAGGACTTTGTTAACCTAGGCTTCGCTATCAATCAAGGGGAAGGGTAAGACCTCGACTGAGGTGGCGCACGCAAGTGGAAGGGGACCTTAGACAACTTAAAGTTAACTAAAACTTGAAAAAAAAAATTTTCTACGTCGAATTTTGTTCAGTGATCAGGCGCATTTTATGTGAATATGAAAAATTGCATTATTTAGAACGAGGGGTAAGAAATTCGCCCGGTGGTGGACATCAACAATCCGTGTTTCTTCGAATATGATGCCGGAGTACAAATTGCTTTCAATAGACACCGATACCGTGCGATAACATAAATTGCTTCTTGGATTGTTTCAGAATTTTTACTAACGCTGTAATATAATCATATATCTCAGTAAATAGTAACAACTATATCCTTACCATAATGTTAACATTTTTTTGAACATTGAAAAAAGGACAATGGTCTCCCGGCAGGCATCATTTATAATATGATATGACGTTTAGAAACTGACACAGGCTTATTGACATTACGTAAGTATATTATATTAAAGACATTAATTTGGTTAGATATATGGACATCATATTCTACCCCATCTAACATTTTATGCGGATAAATCTATCAATTATATACAATAATAAAAACAAAACAGTCCAAGTCTTCCAAAAATCATCTTCGGTATCGATGCGCAAAAGGAAAAAAATAGGATGATCGCTGCTCGCTGCAGATAGGGATACTCTTACTGATATAACTAGTTCAAAAAAGAATTTGGGAAAGGCCAGCACACCAGGCAGAGTTTTTGAGAAGTCTGTAACAATATGATGGAAGCAATTGTTACCATTCTTTTGTAAGAGTTCTCATAATTAAGAGGTTATCGGAGGAGAAATCCAGTACAAGCTGATAACTAAAACAGCATCCACAGATTGCACAGAACGACACAATCAATTGGGGCAGTAAAAAACTTTATAAACCTCAGTTTTACTTTTATTGAACTCCAACTTCTTAGAACGAACAACGCTTACATGGTTGTTAAAACCTTGGCCAACCTTGTCCTGCTTTATGGTTGAAAAGCGTAGATTTAGTGCAAAGCCAATGAGAGTTACCTGGTCCGTTCGAGAAAAACATTTATTGGAATATTTTTCATAAATTTAAAAAAAAACAAAGACATTGAATAAAGAAACACAAGTTCACATCAATTACTCACAAAGTCGAATTTCTATTTGAACCTCAAATGTCTACTCGGAAGATGCACGGATATACCTGCAGAATATGCCAAATACATCTTGAAAGAAACTGCAAGCAACTTGTAATGCTCGATCCGTCATTTAGCAACACATAAATCCCATAATACGTACTCGTCATTTCATTGTTATCGACCATTTATCAACGGCATTTCAAACCTTATGTGATTGTTAGGAAAATATTTATAAGGCCAAACATCTTCCATTCGAAAAAGTCTAGTTAGTTTGCCAATAGATGCAGCTTAGTGAAAAATTCTTCCATAATCTTCTGCATCTACAACGTCGAATTAACAATGATATTATTGCTTCTTCGAGCTTGTTTCTGAAGACTCACATCTCTTGAAACATAAAGTCGGGGTGTCAGTTTAAGAATAAGTGTCCTTTTCAAGGCGTTTGTGCTAAACATATTTGAAGCAGATTAGAATCAATATCTCGCGCAGATTCGTTCTTGAATTTTGTCATTGATTTTCAAACTAGTTTGCAGTCATGTTCCCTTTAAAAGTTATGAGAATCACGAAGACAGAACTTCTTAAGCAGCGAGAGATCAGTTAAATGCAGATACAAAAGATCATACCGCTAGTCGAATGAAAAAAATAAGATAAAGCACTTCCATTTCAAAATAACTTTGAATAAAGGCTTAATAGTTCGGGGTGTACTTTGTAGAAAACCAAGACATTCTTTAAATAATATTTGTTCATAGTAACCAGCAAAGGTTCAGTGGTATTGTTTAGAAAACTCATCCAAACGATACGATACGTATCATAGAAAAATGCGCTTCAAGTTAATACTCGCAAGGAGTTACTTATCTTAATAAAATGCGAAAAGGCTCAAATATCCAGTCAGACGTATCGTACGCAGTTTCCACCTTTATGTGAAAATTTGCATGAGTTTTCGTGGGAACCAAGGCCATTGGTGTCAATTGTGCCGAGGTTAGATTTTAAGTATTAATGAAATTGTTCGACATTCCGACTCAGTACGGAGTCCATTAAAGAACATTTTATAAATTAAATCGTGATTGAATATTCAAAGTTGCGAGGCTTGGTCGAGTGGAATTAAATTCGTCGGGTAAACTACTTTTAAAGGACGATTATTGTTATTATCGTAAGACTTGAGCTGTTTCTGATACTCAAGGTCGTGATGATTTGGTTCATCTGTTAAAATTTGAGGTAATGTACCTCTTCCATTTATTAACACAGTATACCACTAGAAAGAAGTATAACACATAATTTGATGAATGCTCGATATTCCAGAGAACAAAAACGGTGCACTCTTTTTAATATTAACTGTTTATCCCGAACATCAGGATTAAATAAAACCCAAAGAACTAGCTTTCAAAGATTTCAAGTTGAAGTGGTTAACTTTCTTTTTTTTTCGTAAAATACATGTAAATCATTACTTCCGGATATCAAAAGCAAATTACACGAATTCTTATTGCTTATATTAAAGTGTTTTCCTTTAACAATTACTTATAAAACATTTACAAAGTAAGCTGGCAAAACAATGACCATTATCTTTCCCCAACAATGATCCGTACTTCGATTGAACTTAACCTTCAAGGTTTAGAACCTTATTTCTAACATTGTTGAAGCTTAATACCACATAAAACTAAAAACTGCAATGTTCTTCCAATCCAAAGGCTAAACAGAGACCTTGATCAAATTCTAGCCCTAATGGATAATCGCACCTCATTAAAACAAAACTCATACCCCATGAAGTAATAAATTGTCCGATAAAAACCATCTTACAAACTCTAAGTGCCCATCAGAATGTTTATAGGAACTTTGCTAAGGTCACCACCAAACATTATTACAATGTACCTATACAACACAAAGAATATCCGAATGGACCCTCAATGTAAAACAAAAACATCACTAAGCCATAAACGCTTCAGCCTTAAAGCTTTCTTTCGTCTTGAAATTTATACCTAGCCCAAGTTCACATCAATGCCAGGAACGACCTCTATTCATCAAGACTCCCCCACCTAAGGGGTGATAAAAAAAAAAAAAACGCATCAAAATAAATTTAAAAAAAAACCTACCTTATACCGCATATCAATTTCTATTCAGAGTCTGACGTATCTGTCAACTAGAGTCGGTGTTTAAGCTTCGCATTACAAGCTCTTGGTTCCTACTTTATGATATCAGTCCCACAGTGATGATGGGTAATAAAATTCTGAAAGTCAGAAACTAAATAAAAACAAATAACGTCTCGGCTCGATTCCACTGTTGTAGTGTAGTCATGCCGTACCGTTTCCCCCATTGTCGGCATCAGCACCATTGATCGTGCCTAGAATTTTGACCTTCGTTACAAGTATTTTTGTTGTCGTCTCAGTGAATAATTTACAGCCACCTATAAAAGCTGTAAAGCTATAGTCATAGTTCTAACGTCGCACTACCATTAATGCGTTTACGCCAGAAACATAATAGTCGTGATACTATTAGACTACTACGAGCGCAGCTAGCTTAAACTGAGAATCGTCAACGGTCTTTTCGTCACTACCTACTCCTTTGCCATAGTTTGGCTTTTCCGCATATTACGTGTAAAACTAACAGACAGCCCATCTACCCGAAACCCCTTCTCCCTATCATCGATTGATTAAAAGCTTCGAGCTAGTCGCTCAATATTCATCAACACCACTAACATGTTGTCCGTGTAAGTTTAGCTATCTATAGATAGAAAATTGTGTGTACAGTAAGTATAGTGTGGCCCCCAGTCTACATATTGCGAACATGATGACCTTCTCATATTGTCATGGCTAAAAAAAATAAACAAATGCACGCACACGCCGGCGGGCAACTATTATTGTTGTTTTTTTTTTTTTTTTTTATATAGTTTTTTCGTTAATCAGACACACTCATACTTATTCAAATTGTGTCTGTGTACAACTACGATTGTGATTCTCTAATCGACTGCAAGGCAATGATTTGCACTTGCGGGTTTTCACGTTATTTTCGACGCGCCATTGTGTAAACAAAAAACAAATATTTTCGCGCAAAGGAGCTTTTTCGTGAGGGCGACATCACATAATGCGCGCATTCCCAAAACACCCGAAAGCACCTGCTGGTTGCTGGTGCGGTAGTGGTGCTGGTGCGTTGTATTCTATTGTATTTATGCATCTCCTATATGTACGAGTGTCTGCCCACTCTCATTGTGTCGAGTGCAATCCACAGCAGGAAGAATTCGCGCTATTATTTATAACGCTTGCGGTTAAAGTGCTTATAGTGAGAATTGATTATTATCAATCGAATAACTAACTGAGGTTGCGTTGATTTCTCAGGGTTGTAATTGAGGCGATTTGCCCCATCGATCGGTTTTCGATCGATCAACATTGAGACGGGGGATGATTTCTTTCTTTAGACATACTCGTAAGTGCCAGTACTTAGTGCTAGGCTTTTTGCTCAATTGCATTAAGTTCTTCTAATTGTCGTGATTGATTTGATGTCAATACCGGAAGCACTTTGTGGATTCTTTGCACTCAGTTGAGTTTTTTTTTTTCCCCCTTTTTCAGTGAAGCTTCTTAGGGTTTTATTTACCGAGTTCAAGTTCGATACGAGTAGGGATTAGATGTTTTGCAATTGAATGTGGTTTTATTGTAAATATGGTGAATTGTATGACCACCAGTCAATATAAAATGATCACCAAGGGGTATGAGGAACGTTTTTCATTTTCAAAACATTATTAATGCTGTAACAGTACGATATTTACTGTTTTGATGTTAGTAGGATGATCCATGTATAAATCTTTATCTATGAGTAATAGCTCACTTAATATGGTATGAGCGATGATCGGACAACTTGTAGAATACCGACAATAATTTTGGTGTCACAAGCTTTTAAAAGAGGAGTGGGTCTTAATCATGTTTTCATTCTCTAACTAGTTTTGAAATATTCTTCATGGCAGTGTTGTTTGTTTAGTTTTTGTTCGTTTTTCTTAACTCATTAGATATGCTTTAGAAACTCTTTGTTTAGACTTACAGTCAAAAATAAATAAAATTTGTAGGAAGGCTTTCGTTTTATTTCATTATGGTTTTTATCACCAGCTAAAATCAAAAGCGTTGCATTATTTTGTAGAAATTAATTAAAAGCGTACGATCAGTCGAGTTTTGCCAAAACTTGTCCGCCTGTGCAGGATGACGATGAAGAATTCAAGCTGCTTCATCAAGGGCGGTAAAGATCTCACCAAGTTTTAGACAACGCGATACGCTGTCATTGGATTTCTTAAACAATAATTATCAAAACTCATGGGCCAATACAAGAGGGGTATTGAGATAAAAGCGTCGAAAATGATTTAACGAGGGCAAGACCAAGTATATGTTATCAAACAAAAAGGGCATCCAACACAGACGTCTCGGGCAAAATGTCATTCTCAACAGATATCACTTAGAGGTTGTTAAGGACTGTGTCTCCCTAGGCTCCGATATCAATTCAGATAACGACACCAACGTTGATATCAAGCGAAGAATAATTGTTGCCAATTGCTGCTTTAGTGAGCTAAAAAAGCAATAGACCAGCAAAGCCCTCTCTCAAACAACAAAAGTGACCCTATATAAGACTTAAATAATCCCAGTCCTGCTCTTTGGCGCAGAGGCATGAAAATTATCAAATTTTGATAGAAAAATTCTTTGGTCCCGCCATCATTGATGGTTAATGGAGGAGAAGATACAACGACGAACTGTATGAACTGTACAACGACATCGACATCGACCTAGCTTAAAAAGTGAACATCCTATGGCTGAGATGGCTGGGTCATGTAGAAAGGTTGGACACAAACGGTCCGGTCCGAAAAGTCTTCGAATTCACCACTGAGGAATAGCGCTGTAGATGAAGATCGAGACTCAGGTGGCCTCTGTTAACTTAGCTAGCGTATGGAGGCAGCTAACAAAAGATCGAGCTGGCTTGTTGACTCAGGGCCAGGTCCACTCCGGACTGTAGGGCCACCTAAAATAAGTAAATATTTTCAGTCGCAAATTGAATTTTTAAATTAAGTATTAAGCAGAACAGTAATGAAAAGAAACTGAAATATCGACATATCTGGAAAGCATTGATAACGTACAGCAATGACATTCTTAACCACGTTTGTAGGAGCAATTAGTGAAAATTAAATCCATACCAGAGGAAAAAACACATACGAGGGGAATAATTCCTTGAATTCACTTTGTTGTATTTTAATTTTGGCAAAAATGGGAAAAGATTAATTTTTTGTATTTTTGGCATTAAAAAATCCTTGAAAGACTAGACATTTGACTCTAACGATAAAATCATCAAGCAAACAAATGCCTATGTTGAGTACCACGACAAATCTTATTAATTGGAAGAGATAAACAAATTGGGAAAATTATATAAGTTGTACGAAGCGTATTGAGTACAAAAACAATATAACAAAAGAATGACCAAGGTAGTTCGCTATTCATTTCTTTTTAAACAGATGACGGTGCTAACCCAAGTGAATGGATCAGCTCAACAAATTGCATGTTTTAGAATCACGGCTGCACTACAATTTTACAAAGCAGAACAACACTACAAACCATGTTTCATATACTTTCAATCGACATCGGCTGCCTTAAAAAAAGTGAGAAAAACAGTGTTCACATTAATGTATTGTATTTTAGATAAAGCGGCATCTTCTTGAGTTTACAGGCCGTTACCTACAGAAATTTATATCAAGGCATATCTTACACATTCGGTATTTGGTAGAGAAGAGAGAAAGGATATGATCTTTTCTATGAAAATTACAAGTTTACAGTATAAAAATAATAAAAAAATATTTTATTTTAAATATTACTCATAGCTAGCTATACATTTTTCCTCCCTGTCTGGCAACTTGTGGATGGCATGCCAAAAAAAGTCATCGAGCCATTTTCATACTTCTTTAAAATAAGTGAAACGCTGTTCAGCAATCAAAATAAGTAGTAATCGGGTAGAGTCAAATCTGATGAGTAAGCCGTATGCGAAGAAAATTCCCAACTAGACGCCTTAATGGCTTCTTTGACCAGTTTTGCTGTATATGATGATGCTTATTTCTAAAGCACTTTGTGTTGAATTTTTTGATATTTTGGCAATTTTTCATGCAAAGTTTGATTCAAATCGAACATTTGCTGCCCGCAGAGTTCAATATTAATTGTGTCCCCAGTTTTTTTTGCAGCTCATAAGAAATCATGCCCTTGTGATCCCACGAAACACAAAGCATTCTTTTCCATTCATCTCGATTCGGCCTTGCATAATGTCGATAGTTCGTTGGAGTTACCCATGATCTTTTCCTTGATTTCCAAATCCTTCTGTGGTCTTCTAGGTCTTCGTTTTTCACGTTAAAATCGCCACTTTCTAATTTTCAGTCCACTCAAAACACTATGACTTAACAATAGCATGCTTACCGTAAACTTTGACAAAGCATTCTATGTAACAGAAAATTAATACTGTCCGCTTATAGTAGTTTCCAAGCACACAGTTCAACATATTCAACGCTATTACAAACTTTTCTGTTGTATGAAACTGTATTGTTGTAAGTTGAAAATCATTGTAAGATGTCAAAAAGAAAATGGCGCTAATGACATTGAAAGTAGCTATTGGTGTGCAACTAAGTTCTGTTTGTCAATAGATCGCTCCAGTAGTAAGTGCTAGTCGATTTTGGCATATACAAAACGTCACGAACCAAGCTTAGATACATGGTAATCAAACAGTTTTGACATATTAGTGATTTTGTTTTGGCGTCATATACTTTTGGTTGTGTGAAAATGTTTGATTTTGTGCCAAATAATCGTCGTTTATGAGAAGTATAGATTTTCATCTCTTATTCGAAGAAAACGGCGGCGGCTGAAGCGCATGTGAAACAACAGGCCGTGATTGGTCACGCGGTTTCAAAGACGGTGATTTCGATGTTGAAGATAGTCCGCGTAAAGGAAGGCCAAAATCCTTCGAAGAAGATGAATTGCTTGCGGAACGGTATCGACTTCAATTGATGCGATTGACCCGAGCACTGGGGGACAAATGGCTACAATACGAGCAGATGCGCGAAAAAGTGATTCTACAGCATGACAATGCTCGTCCTCACGTTGCCAAGCCCGTTAAAAACCTACCTTAAAATGCTCAAATGGGTACCCCACCCGCCATATTCCGCAGATATTGCATTGTCTGACTATAACTATAACTGCAAACCTTTTGAAACTCTAGACAAATTAAAATCTTCTATTGAACTCACTTTTCCATGTAATCAAACGTTATTTATGAAATGCGTTGAAGATGACGTAACTTAATTAAGGCATACTTTACACTTGAAACAACTTAATCGACTCTATCTTGATTTGATAAATGTATTTAAGTATTAGTCAGGTTTTTATGAGTGCTTAAACATCTGTTTATCAATGAAATAAACTTTTTCAAGGTTACGTAAAGCAAACATCACCACAATCATTTCCGTGTCAATCGAATTTGTTATGACAAACGAAACAAACAATTTTTTATGTTTCTTCTAATAACACTTTCAAGATAGCTTAAAATTTATTAAATAAATTTTAAAACTCCCAAAATTATAGAATGCAATCTCCAGACCAAGTGCCAAACCTTTTAAAATATGTTACCACCTTTAAAAGCTTATTTCGTTCTAACAAATCATTTTCTTCTTAGCCAGTTATCCTCGAAAAATTCAACGAATGCCTTAAGGTAAAAGAAACAATCGCGGAAATTTTTTTTAATTTGAATTCTGACAATGAATAGTGCACGTGAAGGTGATTTTTCGAATGTTGACTTCGATCAATGGCATCACAGAGTCACAAATCTAAGTTTTATGGTATAAATAAACTAACGACTTCTAAAACTTTTCGAATTTAAATTCGAAATCAAACTTGAATCGAACTCGTCAAGTTCGAATTCTATGTCTGAGATTAGATGTGTCGTAAAGCGGTACTTAAATACTCTACAAGTTGCGGGTTTTTTTCTCTCTCCGGCTTAATTAGTCATTAGGCGATGTTATTTCAGCCGAAGGCCAAAATAGAGTGGCGATTAGCGAGCGACAAGTACGCCAATGACCGTGAATCGGAATATTCAAACGGTACATTAGTCAGTGTATGAGTTTGGGAAATTACTAGATTTTTGTTTTCTCAGTATAAAATTATTTATTTAAATTTGTATAGCCTTTGTAATGTTTAAGTACCGTTTGATACAATAAGCTAACGCACGTGGTTATAACTTCATTAAAACCTTAGTTTTATCGATTTCTTGATGACTAGCGCGCTGTCACTGCACTATCTTGTAAAATTATTAAAATGAATTGTTCTAAGAAACTCGGGTTGCACTATTCACAACCGAACATACCTACACCACAAATGACTATTCATTGAATGTATAATGCTGTGCGAATATGGACAATTGAAAGCATCTGACATTGTCAAGTGGAAAACTAGAATTTTATATGCACACTTATAACAAACAACAAAAAAAAAACCAAACAAAAAGTAAACAAAACGTGTGCGTCCTTCAAACGAGCAAAGTTGACAGCCAATAAAACGCAGATTCTGTGTTTGACAGATATTGAGCTCAAAATAATGCGCACAAAAAATAAAATATTTAAATTCGATGAATCATACACACCAGCCGTGGCAGATACATATGTACATATGTAAGCTCGACTGTGCTCGAGTTAGTCCCATTGCGGAAGTCAGTGTGCACCATTCGAAAATGACACCTTACAGCAAAATCACTATGACGATTTTGATTCTTTTATACAAAAGAACTAAAAGATACGAATATAAATATATGTATGCCTGAAAAAATATTGTAATATTTAATTTATACTATTGCGTTTGGAAAATATTTTATTATTAACAACATGGCATAACTGGTTATTTAGAGGTGACAGTTGTTCTTCAAATCGTGACTTTTCACTTAGCCATGAACAAGTGAAAAATGATTCGAAAGCATTGACAGTTAAAGAAGAGAAATGTCAAAGAAAGTGTTTTAGCCTTGACTGCAAAATCATTATCTTATGGGAAAATCACATTCGAAAAAGTTGCCGAACGCTCAAAAGTACGAGTATTTCGATGACAGACGGCTTTATGTCAATTTCTATCGAAAAAAGTTATATTTGGGCTTGTTAAAATTAAAACTTAGTAAGTCATCGAAAATTGTGGACAGAATTTTGTCAGCACTCTCATGACTCATATTTTAGTTATGGTTCCACTAGGCATACACAGATACGTGTGGTTTTTCAATCGTGACATTGACATTTAAACTCAAAAATTATTAATTCAAACATTGAATTGCTAAAAATTATAAAAAAGTCACGAAGAGTAGTTCATTTATTGGTTGTAGTTTGTTGAGTTTAAACAAGGTGATACAGACAATTACAATTACTTATACAGATGGTGTATAAGAGGTAATACACTAGATAGCATAAAAATAAAATTTTTGTAGACAACTGTTTACATGAAAAAACCGTTTTCCAAATGACTACCGTGTTTCCACACATTGAAATAACAACGTGCTGATGATTTGGAGCCCTGTTTAAAACTAGTCATTGACTAGCTTTTAAATGATAGCACAATGTGTAGCGAATATTATTCAGAATTATTGGTTCGATTAAAGGACGAAATCAAAAAGAAAGGATCCCTAAATGGCGAAGAAAATTTTGATCTTCATCAAGACAATGAAGGGTTCTACAAGTCTCAAAAAGCTGCTCCAAGGAAAATAACACTTTCATCTTGGACAAATACTGGAGTTTTCCCTCCAAATCGTAGTTGAATCGTTCCTATAGGTTGACATTTAATGTTGATTATACCCATGAACCCCATAAAAATCGTCGCCACAGCTTCGTTAACGATGACCTGTTTCGGCCCCGGTTCCCCCAAGAAAATCCATTGTCCAACGTGGCCTTCGGTGGATCCACATTTCTTCTCTAGCTATGAAATAGCGCAAACGTATGCAGGATCAGAAATACTCTTGCCACTCACTATTTCTTTCGGCTGAGAAACAGGGAAATAAATAGCAGTATACGAATTCACCATAGCAGGATGTCGGAAGAGCGTTAGAAAATGATACAGTTCTCCTTTAAAATCATTGCCGTCGAAAATAAAAAAAAGATATCTCACCCGATGAATATGTAAAGTTTAACTTTAGTGGTATCCCGTTTGTGGAGGCAACCAGACAACGATTGCTCTATATAGAGTTTTTCTTTATAAGCTCTTGATCCAAGGTAACTAAGAAAATCCGTTGCTGCTAAAGAAAAGCCAACATGTTTTGTTATGTGAGTGAAACGTTTAAATAAACATGGGAACCTTGATGATTTGCCTAAAGGAGAAAACCTAAATACCATTTCTTCCTTAACACTGGTGTTATAATAAACTATTCCTTCACCCACTTAAATGCAAAATAAAGCACTTAAATCCAAGTATGAACAGTCAAGGCATAATAAGATTCCAAACTTTGAACGCCATACAATGATGATGATAAAAGCTTCGCACCATTGCTCAACGAAATGACTAAACAGGGCAAAATCACAAATTATTTTGTTCCGGGATACTTGGGCATCCCAGTTAATTTTGTCGCTAATAAACCAATTCTAAGGAATAAATAGGTGACTTGGCAATGTCAAGCTACGAGTATTAATTATCGAGCTGATTAAGATGACTGTGGCACACCTTATACTACAAATGATCAAGAGAGCTTATCAACACAACCATTGGATAATATCAAATATCTTTAGTATTTAAAAATGTTTGAAGACGTGGAAATAGGAATTGACTTCTACAAGAGTACCAAGATCTGAAATACAGAAGTCTTCATTGATCTATTAAAGCTTTAAAGAGGAAAACGACGTCAAATAAAAACGACGTGTTGTACTCGATCTTTCGATATAACTTCCATCGAACATTTCTAGGGACTACTGAAACAGAGGATCAAATACGAGTAATATATGTTGGGACAATCAACACCTTTAACTACCTTTTAAAAAATAATGGGAAGAAAATGGCAATTTCCGTAGGACAATGCAGAACAATTGGGTGCAGAACCTCTAGTACTCTAACATGCCTATTGAAAGCCTGTTGCAGAACATGGATATGGACAAAACGTTATACAATAACAGAAACATTCTATTATAGATCAGGATATTGCACTTGAACACCAAATACACCTAAGGAATGCTTATTTTTGTGATTTGAAGTGTTAAATTGTTTTGAATCAAATCAATAAATTTATTGTTATCATCTGTTTTACAATCAAAGTTGTTGTTGCCTCACCCATTATAAGAAGGAGAGTTCAGTAACAAAACATTACAATTTAAATAGTGCAAATAGGTGAAGAATTGATTTTATTTTCAATTGCTTAAGCTTTACACCTTCTCAGCATTCTTTAATACTTCTCTTTGATTTGAAATAAATCAATGTCAATTTGTACAAACAATAAGTGGAATTAGAAAAAAATGAGACTAATTCGTACAGGAAAGTGTATGAATATAAAAAAGCCAAAGTGTTGTGTGATATTTCAACGAGCGCATACAATAGGCACATAAATCAATCGAAACACTTTACCTTACCCATTTTAAAGGCTTACTTGCCCTCGGCCATTGTTGTATCATATATACGAGTGAAGGTGTTTAATTTTTTTGATTTTATGCCAAATTGAATGCAAAGAAAAAAACACTGAGAAGATCAAATGATGAAAAGAATAGGGACTCAAAACGATCACAAGGTTAAGTTATTCGGATCACAAGAAGGTCATTAAGAATTTTAAATCTTACAATACATAACAAGAAAAATTTATTATGAGTTTAAAGTAAATTCTTGTCTACTGTAGAGATTCAAACAATTAATTGACCCGGAAGAAAATGGGGGCCGAAAATGCGCCTGGACCAACTTGTATTTCCATAAATCATAAAATTTCAAAAGATAAAGAAAAGTTCGTCGAAGAATTTATTCGTCAATAGACTTAACTTGAACGTAAATATCAGGTTGTAACGTTTAAAATTATTGTACGTTTCTTTCGGGGGTAATTTTCAATAATCATAAAATGCAAAAAACCAACTTAATGCTGAAACAGATATTGAATTTTGTATTTGGTACATACTCGTATATTAATATCATTGAATGCCTAATTGGGAAATGAATGTGGATGGAAGTATAGCCACTATATAAACTTAAAATCTGTGTGAAGGGGATGTTCTAAGCAAGTCCAAATGTCGGCATTGGTTTGAAAAGTTTAGAAAGGACAATTTTGACCATCCACAGTCGAGGGAAATCTCATTGTTCAGGTGTACTTAACGTAAGCCATGGGGCCCACTATCGACATCAAAAAATATGGGAAAGATCTTAAAATTGAGAAAATAGATTCCATACATCGCAAAATAACATTCGCCAAGTTATAATCAGCAAAAAATCGAAGCTTGCACTGCGTTTCTGTCGCATCACACTCGAGAGCCGTTTTTGGACCGAATCGTTAGCGGAGATGATAAAGGACATTAAACGTCCACACCAATAAATTAGTACAAAAGACAGACCAGCACAACATCCATAAATATTACAGTGGGATGCCGAGGAAATAATCCATTTTAAGCTGTTGTCTCGTAAGCACACTATCACAGCAAAAGTCTTCTATCAACAGCTGTGGAAATGAAAGCCGGAACTAGAGTAGAAACGGCAAATAAGCAAGGTTAATAAAACGAGCGTACTATTCCATCACGATGATACTCGTCCTCATACAGCTGAGACGGTTCGGATAAAATGGTGCATTGCCCTTACACTCCATATTTGGCTCATTCAGCTTTTCACTTGATCCGAAATTTGAATTTCCTTAATAGAAAAATTTTCAGATTTCGGGTAGAATTCCAAGACTTCGTTAAAGTCAAAAATTTATTTAGAAACGGCATTAAGAAGTGTGCCTGAGAGGTGGGAAGAAGTGTTGTTTATTTAAAAATAATTGCATTGCCGATTTAATTTTTGTATTTTTAGTGCAAAGTATTTAACATTTAAAATCATTCAAAAATCGCACAATACCCCGCACCGGGGTATTAGATCTCTGTGACGGGCAGCAGGAGTATGAATTGTTGTCTATACGTCAAAAGTATTAAATTGTAACTTCATTACCATTTAATTCATCATGTAAAGAAACTCTAGTACTTCTAGTACTTCCGATTTACTACTAAGTCTTCTATGTGACATATATGAGATTTGTACTAAAAATACGACTGTATGCAATTCAGTTATTACACAAGATGCGAGAGCCTTCAGATTCATTGCCTCAATAAAATCACGACATATGTATGTATTTAATAATGCTTTTGTTTCAATCAGCATAATGCAAGACTGACAAACAGTGCGATATCGAATGAAATTTTGAATTCATATTGCCTCAATTATAAAAAAAAGGTTACGCATGCATTGGGAATTCTTCTATTGGATAAACAAGAAACCGTTGATAGAATTCAGTACAATTTCCGATACTTTAATACATGTATGCCCATTATATTCCGTTGGACAGCATAAGGTTGAAATAGATGATGGGAAAGCAGCTAACATTAAAATCACACAAGCTGCACTTGTAAAATTAATCATGGGCTCTGAAGACTTTGACTAAGAGTGAAACAGCAATGGTACTGGTCGATGTGACAAGAAATCAAGCTAACCTGAACCACGCTGATGACATTGTTTTGATGGCACATTCAATTGCCAACTGAATAACAGGAAAATCAAAAATTTGATTCAACAACCACACTTATAAGACCAAACTGATGCAGAGCAGAAGTGAGGGGTAAATGGATGGTGCTTCAACGTATGGGTATGCGAATAAAACCCGAAGAATCCTCTGCAAATTTATCCAGAAAATGTCAAATATTTGTCAAAAAATGGCTCTGAAAGTTTTTTTGGCTTTACAACATATGGAACCATGGCCTAAAAATTTGAGTACTTGCAAACCAACACCCTTTTGCAGATAACTCAAAGATAATGAAACTGAAAACTTGAAATTGGCAGTGCAATTAGACAAAGGCAATCATAATGGAAATCTGTAAATTAAATTAAATAAAAGAAATGGCGGTGCTCTTGGTTGCTTTGAGAGAAAAATTCTTCGAGTGATCTTCGGTCCTGTCTGCATTGACCGTGTTGTGGAAGAGAATACACAACGACGAACTGTATGGGTTGTACACCGACACCGATCTAGCCAGAAGAGTGAAGGTGCAAGGACTGAGATTTCTGGGTCATGTAGAGCGGGTAGATACCAACCCTCCGACCCGAAAAGTTTTTAAATCCGCCCCCGAGGGACACCGAGACTCAGGTGGCGACCGCAAGTGGAAGTGGTTGCAAACGATCTGAAACTACACTGATCGGGATCTACCAAGTACACTGTCTTAGCTATTCAGATACATATACGAGTGCAGGAACCTCCAAAAATATTTAAACTTACACGTAAACATTTGTTTGTTGGTGCGTTCAAAAAGAATTCGCGCTATTGTTTCATCAAGGCAGAAAATTATCCAGAGCCATAATTGATGATAGCTTTCATTTATTGTTCTTCTTAAAAAAAATGGATAATTCATTGATAAAATGGAAAGATTTGATAAAAGACTAGGCCAACCTCCTTAAAGCCGTCATTTAGCTACTATAGATTGCCATGCATTCTTTATAACGATAAAATTGCATTTAAATGAATTTCCCTTGACCAGAATTGAACCCTATGACTGCCCTTGAAATTTTCCATTATACAAAAACTTGTCACCAATACAGCTGCTGATATGATGAATCATACACAACTTCAGCTCATCTGCTAAAGGCCCATTGGCCTCCAAATAACAGATAAAAAAGTTTCCCATTTTGTTAAAGAAAACAACAACTGTTATGCAAAATAAAAAACAAAATAAATCTTTAATCAAACAGTACCAGCCAACTCCTGAATAAAAAAAACAAATAAAAAAAAAATTAACTCAGCGAAAGTTGCTTCCGAATACAATAGCAGCGGGTTGAATGAGTACTACTCCTCTCCACCTTATCTGTGTAAATTCAATTCACGAAATATTAAAAAGAAAAAAAAATATATCTACACTCGTACTCTTCGAATGGCGTGTGCAGTCGATGACCTACACAACAATATTCGGGCGCGCAAACGATTTATATCATTAACCCCGAGCGTCAAAAACCCGAACAATCATTGAACTTGAGGGTGGGACAGACGAACTCGTTTATTTGCAAGAATTTCCACCCAAAAAAAATAAATAAACAAAAAACCATATCACCCTCAAGTGAAATTTTCTTTATTTAGACACAAAGTCGATTCAAAAAATTTTAAAAATACTCGTACACCTGAGAAAGCGTAAAGATATGTATACACATACTACATATATGTATCTGCGAAACAGAAACAAAAAAAAAAACTGACACGCTTGTCGCATTATAAAATTGTGGCCCATAATCAGCCCACAATCCATTGAACCGATTTTTGATTACCTCTGCCTCTTTTAGATGCATCAAAATGTGGAAAAAAAAAATAAATAAAAACAAAAGCAAAAAACTAAAAGAATAAAACTGATGAAAAGATACAAAGATACACAACAGCAAGTCATCAGCAGGCGAATAAATTTCTCGCGCAAAATGCACCAAAAGTGCATTCATCTCTTCAATGCGTTCACAGTTTCAAAGCCACTGGAGTGGTGGCAAATGTACGCCAATGACCGAGTTCGGGTGAAAGACCTTCCTTGGGAAACACACATTGCTGGTATCATCATTATATCATCATCATCATCACCATCTTCATCATCGCCATCGCTATCGTCATAATCATCATCATCGTTATTATCATTATTGTTGTGTTCATTGTTGTATTCGCCATAGTCATCGTCGTCGTTTTCTTCGTCGTCTCGTTCGTTGTATTCATCGTCATCACGAACAATCGCAACATCAGAAACGACAGCGACGGCAACAGAGAAAAAGTTGCTGCAGAACTGTTGTTGCAAGGAGCAGAGTGTACAACGGTGTGCACATGGAAATGGAAATAGCAGTTGACTCTGTTTAAGGGAATGGACGAGAAGCAAAGAAAAAGATTTACGAGTACAACCAGGGCTGCCGTTTTTAACTTACTTTTAGGAATAAGAGTGAATTAAATATTGAGCATACACTTTTTGGATAAATACATTTTTGCTCTGACGGTCTTGCTACTCGTAAGTACATAATCAATTTATCTCCGTCTCCAAACCAAAAATCCATTTTTTTTTTAAAGACAAAAGTATTTGTTCATTCCATAATAGATTTACTACTTGCTGTTGTCGCCATAACAGCCCACCAGGGCTGGATCTGATAAAAGGCATCATTCAGAAAAAGTTTAATGCAAGTTTGAAGCATTTCTTCAATAACACAAATAATGTGAAAGCCAACATTATATACGTCGATTGTTTTTGGTTTGTCATCGTAGACAAGCGACTTTACGTACTCGTACCTCCAAAGAATGTAATCAAAAGCCATTAAATCGCTAAATATTGGAGGCTTATTAACAGGTTCATTACGCGATCCGTTCGAAAATTTCCTTCAGTAAGTTGGTTGTTTCGTTTGCCTTATGGTACGCAGCGACATCCTGATATAATTGCATTTCTTCCACATTCAATCGGGGAACGAAAAAATCATTAGCCATGGGTCTATAGCGAATACCCTTGACCTTGAGGTCCAGTTTAGCTTTATTTAAAAAAAAAAATGTGGTCCGATGACTCCACCAGTTCCGATAATCTTATGCGGATTATCTTTGTTGCGATTTTGAGTATTGAAATTGCAAAACGAGCCGAAAAAGAACAGAACACAATTTTTCGATTCAATGATCAATCGACCTTAATTCTTGGATGAGCTGGTTCTTGTAAGCCTTCAGATTTAAATCTTTGCGTACAAAATTTCCCCAAAATAGACATATAAGGACCAAGCTATTATGAAACATGTCGAATCCATAAATTTGGATCGTCTTTAACACTCTCCAGAACAGATGCAATAATCTCTTTAGTACGCACTCCTTTTCTGCGTCGCGTTATCACTTCATCTATCAAAGAAAATGTTGTGCAAAAACGAACAACAAAACGGCGAAAAGTGGTCTCAAATGGTCGAATATATCGGCTGTAATATGATGCACGTCCTCTAAAAGTTTGGTGCACAGAACCAACATTTTGGAAACAAATTTTTAAAATTTATTAAACATACACGCTGACAAAGCGACCTTTGTTAAGGCATGTATATACGTTATTCTATTCAGCTTTGCAATCATCAACAAGCTCAGCTGAAGTACCAAGTCCTTAAATAAACGAAATAAAATCGAATGAAGTAGTTCAATATACATATTTGAAGACAAGGGAAGTTTAAAGGAAAAATCTGAAAATATTTGAAATATATTCTTAAAAAGATCTTTAAGATCTACAGATATCCTAACAATGGTTTTAGATACTACAAAACCATTGTGTCTATTCTAAGAAATCTAAAATGATTGCGCTTAAAGATGAAATAAGGTCTGCACAAAAGCACTTCTTAGGCCTCTTTGAGTTTTATTTTATCTCAGTTTATTCATGTGCTCAAGTTTTAAGGAATGTAACCTTAATACTTAAGCTATGAAAGACATTTTTAATAGAATTTTGCGGAGCTTGCCTATCTACTGCATCATCTTTCAAAAATCAGTTTAGTTATTCGCATACCAAACAATATTTACAAAATGTGATGAACACGGTAAGTTCAAACGAAGCTTTTGGGACTTCTGAAGCGCAAGCGGCAAAGATGGGGTTGGAAGTTGGATTGTGTCAACAAGGAGTGACACATAAAATCGACGTCTATGACAAAAATGTCACGATAAGCATCTTCAACTTTACGGCGTAAGGAACTTGATTTTCTTCGGCTTCGCTATCGAGAAAGTCATGCTGCTTCTTTTGGTCTAGAAAGCAACTGAATAGTAAAGGTCTTTCTCGAGCAACTAAAAATACTTTATTCAAGATGCCGAGTGCCTATTCATGCTGAACGGCATAAGCTTGGACATAAACGAAAAAGGATGAAAATGCTTTCGGTCGCTTTGAGAAAACATTTATTCGGATATTTTTCAATCCCGTTTGCATCAACGTAAAACAGGGACGACGACCTCTTGACAAATATCAGGTAACCCGGGTTAGATGTCACTTTTAACGCATGCACACCTGCTCCCCGATCGGGAAAGTTTTCGACTTAAATCTAAAACAAGAACGAAAAGGGCAATTTAAGTGAAGACATTTTAGCCAATCCACCACGGACTGTAGCGCCATCTAAATAAGCAAGTAAGGAAGATTTTCTGAACAGGCTGAATTGTTCGTCATATTTGATTCGACTTTTACAGTTCCAATATAATAATATTCTTTCTATATTAATCTTGTTTTGTTTTAGCCTTATGTTAAATCTGTCACTTCGAGTGATTTGACATGTATCGTTCTCAAGACCTTCATCTCTAATAGAATTAAATTTCAAATTTATCCTACAAATATACACAAATGTATATGTGTGACTTAAAGATATTCGAATAAGAGATCCTAAAATTTATATTCCATAACCCTATAGGGCAGGAGTATATCGAAATAGGAGTAAATTCACTCCAATCGTCGTACTTTAGTAACCCTACAGGTCTACTATATCAACAAAATTGTACTCTTGCTGTTCTCGCTCTCTTCGGACTCGTTTTCCGCTGCGATTTTCGCATTCTCTTTTTCGCTTTTTCTTTTATTGCAAATTATTTGTTATTTGCTTTCCTTTTTCTTAAACTTTTATTTTCATTTTTCGTCGTGTAGTTGCATTTGTAATTTTTCTTATTTAATAATGATGCTTCTAACTCTGCAGCAATATTGCAGGGATTTTCTTTCAAGCCAATGACAAGGAGTGTAGTATTGTAGTTTCTCTTACTAAATGGAAAGAGAGTTTTAAGAGGAAACACACACACATTCCAAAACAGAAATACTAAACAATTGTTTAGGCAACATGTGCGACATATGCAACACTTCCGTGTTGAACGCCGATGAGAAACATTTCTTTCTTTCTCCTTGACACCTATTCAAGTTCTGCTCCCTGAAAACCGGTTCAACTTGATTTTTTTTCTTCTTTTATTTTTTATTTTTACAAGGATTGTATTTGCATTGTCGACAGCGACGTCTCGTCGTGATCGCGACAAAACCTCAAACTGAACGAAAACAAATGTCGCATTAACTGCACTGCAACTAATAAAATAAGTATCTTCGCATCATAGCCGCTCGAATAAAGGCAACTTTGATTACTTAGTAACCATACTCGTTGGTTCCTGATTTTCTTTTGCTAAACAATAGATACGGAACGGACGGAACGCGTACGCAAGAACATTTCTAAAAATACTATTTCAAAAGTCTTAAGAATGTATATATCTATGGTGCTATCTACGGATTTGACCCATTTATTTGTGGCAATTTCTTTCACCTTTTCTACTTTAAAACAATTAAGTCGAACGCGAATCCATAGAGCTGCGAGCTATTCATAATCCAAATGACGATAGAAAACAGCGTTTTCGAATTACATACATATAAACCTACCTACATAACAATACACATAAAAATACACTCGTATGTAGGTATATACGAAAATTTGGATTTGATGGTGTTGCTGGCGGCAGTCTTGTAGGCTGGGGATGGTTGAATTTTTCACTTTTGGCTCCTATTCACTCACTATTGAACCGAAATAGATTTTTAGCAAATGAATTCATGTGTCCAACACAAAATAGCAATTGAAAGAAATTTCCTCTTTTACTTTTGCTTTAGTCACTTTGTTAAAATGTTTTACTCGGACATGAGGTAGATTTCCTTCATATTATTTTCCTGTCAGAGGGCACTGACACCTGAGATCGAAGTATATAAAACAAAAAACCCGGCAAATCGCGACTCAAATAGAATTCTTTTCGTCATTCTGCCGTCACATTTTATTAAATATTTACAAAAACACCTACCTACCAACACTCTGAGTAAGCATTACCTACTCGTACGTACCAACTCATCTTGTAAGAGGGTTAAGAAATTTATAACCTTTACAACAAGTGTAAGTAAACATGATAAAAATAGACCAGTACAGTACGATTTCGGCCTTGTTTCAGAGCTTTTACGACGCGCCACCATAACGATTGTCTTCCGATAAGTTTTTATTTATTTCTTCTTTTTTTGTGATGGAATTTTGGGAAATTAGTCACCTTAATATGACCGAAAGAGTCATTTAAATTTAGTTTACATGGATGTTTATAATAATTTTCAATATGTTTAAAATAAATTGTATTCGAGAAGGTTGATTGAAGGAGAATCATTTACTTTTTCCGCAGAAAGCTAAAAAGGAGACAATATCTAGGTACTATTACATATCCGTATGTGGTTATAGGGTAAACATAAACTTGTCTACTCTGTGGGGTTTTTACTCATAAAAGTAAAACATAAATTAAATAACATATACTACTTGTTGCATAAGATATTACGTAATATGCATGCAAGGACTCAGTGTCATCATACTATCGATTTCTGTATGCGTGGTTCATTGCCTTTCGCATAGAGAGGGAAAACACATAATGACAGAGCATTCCTGTCAACGAAAAGCTAACATCATCCTTCAAACGCAGTAGACATTCAACAAATTTGTATCTTCCCTTTCACTGGTGTAGAATTTTCGTATATGGTACGGTATAGTAATACAAAATTATGGCGCACTGCTACCATATTAATGTATAAAGCCGCCTTTCTTCCTTTACTTGTTCAATATTGCTAGGAATTGGATCACCTCCTCCTGCTAGATCACCTTTAGATCCCCTTCATGACATAGACATCTCAGTCTCAAAACAGAATCTGCTCCTTTGTAAATATATGTGCTATTAGAGAGGGTGCCCAATCTATAAGGATTTTTATTACAAAGAAAGTGTTTATCTTCATTTAAATTATTCCAGTACTCGTTTGTGCATCATCCTGCTCAATTTTTTCCCCCCTTTTTTAATCGTTATTACTTAGTCCATAGCTTGAACATAGTCCGATAAATGGATTTTCTTTACCTTTATGCCCTGGCGCCAATGCTACTGGCACTTCGTCTCTAAAAGGTGCTTTGATGGGTATTATTAGTACCAACTAAGTGCTGATTGGGTTGCGGAGCGTTTAGTTATTTCGACTGTCATGTCGTTTACTAAGTACACTGCATATAGTTTTCAATAAGGCAGTTACCTGAAGGAAGGCAAAATCCTAACTAGCGCAAATGAGAAGTGGACCTCCTGGACTTTTTAGAATCATGGTTCAGCATTAAAATATTGTATTCCGTTTTTCGTTGTGGGGACGTAGGCCCTGCACCTCTTTAATTAAAGATTGATTTCACAAAGGTGGCTTTGTCGTTTTTAGTATTCCTGGGTGACCTATGAGGTTCTTTTTTTTTTAAAGTGGTTTGCTAAATGTAGCTTTACTGCTTGTATGGCTGCTTCCCTTTGAAAGCGATGAATTTAGTTCAGTTTTATTATTATTTGTCATTTTGGGCTTGGGGCCCCATTATTTTCCCAATAGCTGTTTTATGGATCAAGGATATTTTAAAGCCGTTCGAATGAGGTCCCGAAGTGCCCCACAATCCTATCTATTGTACAACAGGTCGAAATAGTTTTTTTTTTTTTTTGTGAATGAAATTATTGTTGTTTTGCTGGGATTTATTGAGAGTTTTTCTTTTATACATCAGTTCCAGATACTTGCCATAACATATTGCATCAGATCCGTGATATCATCTGCATATCCTATAGTTTCGTGATACATTTTACACAAAATGTCATAAAGATATCATCATTGCTCTTCTAGATATTTTATAGCATACCGAACGCAGTTCTTGATTACCCAATTTTTATGCCAGCATAAAGTTGTGTGCCGCCATCGTCAGAGAAAACACTTCCGCTACACATATTCAATTTAGCTTTGATTTTAGTTTTCAAGACCCTAGTTATAGTTTATTTGTATTAATAGTCAGTCCAACTGTATTTGATTCGGCTTCGAAACAATGAACCATATTATTAAATCCAATAATTTTATACGGAAGGAAGCGAAGATTGTCGGCGTATACTAATAATACCGATTCTTAGAAAGTTTTATGAGCAACCATTTGATACGTTAAAAACACCGCTTAACAAAACTAGTTTAACGAATCCCAGAAAAAGCTTGCACAGTACTTTATTCACTTACTCAGACAAAAAGTGGGATCACAGCGGTCTACAGAAACTTAGAAAGTAGGTCTTACTATAGACGGAGTTTTATTTATGAAAATTAGAAGGAGGGCTGGAATCAAAACGGAACCCGTTTCCAGCTTCCAGCTTTTATTTTAAGCATTTCAGGGTTGGAACTGCTAAAAATAATTTAATTTTTTTGAAGGCGAAGATGCACGTCTTATGCAAAGCCCTGCAAAATATAAATTCAGAGTTCAAGCATCTCCCTTTCGTTAAATAAAAAAAAAAGATTATAGTTAAGCATTCCCAACTATCCAAAAGAAGGAAAAACATTTGCCTAAAAATCACACTACAGTCATTATAAAGATTCCACGGTTCAAGGCGATTCATTACCGTTTTCATAGCCTCGAAAGGAAAAGATGCAGGAGAGATGAGTCTGAAACTGTGAATAGAAGAAGATTACTCCTTCCCAAAAACGAATTGATGCTAATAATATATTTCATCTTCCAGATTAGCGGTCAAGAGGGTATAGCTGCTGTGTAGACTTATCTTTCTGTCGGAACAGAGGAATCAGACAAAAATCTAATCCAATATAGGATGGAAAGATTTATGACAGCATGGAAAATCCGAACGACTACAGATACACTATTTAACACAATTATAGCTTGGATCCTCTCACCGCTTAAGCTGTAGACAACAGAAAGGGCAACATCGATCACTCTTTGAGATTTGTAACATGTTTTAGCCCTCTCTATAATTTATGCATAGTAAGCTGCAATCTATCCAATGCATGAATCTTTTTTTTCTCTACAGCTTTGTCTATTACAACAAAATACTCTAGGGTAGCTACTAATTTAAAGACATTTGCAGCTCGTAAATGCCGACAGTGATAGTTTTCCATTTACTTTAAGGTTTTTTAACAACATTCTGAGCACACACAATATCCACATCTGAATCCCAATTTTTATGGAATGACTTTTCTAACCAAGGCCCACCATATAACATTTAAATTCACACTTTTAAAACCTTACTCGAAATTGATGAATATGTATACTCGACGTATGGCTCTGTAGAGATTAACAAGATATTTCTCTGGTCGATCTGAGCAAAAGTCTAACTGCTCAATATCGAGAGTGTGATTTGTTAATTTTTGATCAAATCCGAAAATATATTTCCTATTAATTCTGTCATTACCGGTAAGCCTTCAATGTTCAGTCAGTACCAGTCAGTTCCCATCCACTATGATAAGGTAAAGGATTTCTGCCGATTTGCTTGACGTGGCTTGAAAAAGTTCAGCTTCACTCATTGCCTGTTATTTTCATATTATTGAGAGCTTTCATTGTGTTAAAGATCTCTGCAGTACCTATTAGAATGCTGGGGGTGTATTTACAAATTTATTACTACCTATGGCTCATTTGACTTTGAAACAAGTGCATTTACATTCACGTGGTTAAGCAATTCCACTTTCAAAGTGCTCTATTGGGTTCTTTTAAGCTGATAATCGCACTCCATTGCAGTTCTGATTGGGCGTTCATTCTGAACTTCAACAAATCATCTTTTAAGGCATTGGATGATTTTTCGATTTGGCTAGCTGCTATTCACCAGGCCAAACATATCTAGCCCATTTGGAAACAGGTGTTGTTCTTAAACAATGTGCCTTAAACGACTAGGTAGATGCCACTAAAAACATCAATGTCGTCACTACCTGCTTTAGTTTTAAGTCCCGCTTCAGGATTACGACGTTGCCCCGGGGCATTAAGTCGAAAGCGGTACTTAGCCAACTAAAGAAGTTCTCTCGGTGTGAAGTACAGAATGATCAAGAACTCTCTCATTTTCTGTTGGTTTTATAGAGTAAAGTATCTAAGTTGGTGGATTGAAGACCCCAGTATCCTTCCGCCTTACTGATTAGTCAAAGTTCGTCATCAAAATATTAGTCATAACCTGATGCAGTTGTTCACGCTTCTGGGAATTTCTTTATTGCTTACTCCAGCAGAGGCCAACCCAATGCAGAATAATTGCCATTTACCATCTAGACCAGCAGTTTTAATTATGTAAACATCTCGAAGTACTCTTGTGGCTAATTGTTGTACGACCTAACAGGCACATGCTTTTTGTAAAACCTATATAGTATTACAGAAGAAGATGAAATCCTTTTTCTTGCCACGAAAAGGTTGTAATGGGAAAAACAGTTGATGATTTTTCAGTTACAAATAATCTAAAGCTAATCATATAAACGGCAGCGATACGTGAGTATTATTAGGAAAACCCAAAGAGATATGAATATGATTTGACGGATTTACCAGACAAAACAACGATTAAGAGTTTCAAGCTAAAGCTTAAATTCTAATATAGGTATCAATACCGTAGGATACCTCTTGTAATAATAACAAAGTCTGAAATGGTTTAATCAAATTTTATTCTTATTTTACTGCCTTCACTTACATTTTTATATATTTGCCTCTCCCATGTTGGAAATTCCCTTGTTCTCTTTTGGTTTTTTAAAAAGTATTGTACCTTTAGAAAAAATCCAATTCGTCTACATATGAAGGGTTAAAACCTTGTTTTATTTCTGGAATGTAACAACGTCAAGGTTATGACCATAAGTTCGACGCACAAGACCGGCGACCGATAATTTATTTCACACGTCTTATCAACTTTAGTAGCGATAAGTTATCACTCTAAAAAAAAAAATTGTTTCTGGGCCCTTTAAAATGAGCACCAATGTCTATGTTAAAGATTCACAAGAATGATTAAAAACAAAACTACGTTCCTAGTTTTAGAGTTTTGTAAGTTTTTGTTTTTACATTTTATCGTCAAAAGCCGAAATAATCAAACAATTTGGTCACGATCACTACATCACCTACAAAAACAAAAAGAACAGACAACAACAAAACAAATACTCGTATAATTCTGAACCTCAACCACTGGATTTCAAGTGCAACTTCCAAAAAAGAACCACAAAAAAAAAACCAACAAAAAATAAATTCAAAAAACTTTAACCGAGACATTGAAACAGGTGGCACATGGTGCTGATAACTCAGACTCTGCATACAAGTTGCGCATGATTCAGTGTGTTTTCAGTGCTTTCTGTGATTCGGCGGTATGCGATAAGGTAGCTAGTTCAACATAGTTGGCTCTAGGGCACCATACCACAGTTCATCAAAACCTACCTGTACTGTACCAAAAACAAAACACAATCAATATATAAGTATAAAAAAAAAAAAAAAACAAATTGAGGCCAAGGTAACTCACCTTGAGAAGTAACTACGAACGAAAACTTAATTTTCGTGATAACCTCGACAGCCAGAGCACGATCGCAGTTCATTATACAAAAAATTTAATTTTTTCGGTTTTTTTTTTTCTATTCGGTGATTGGTGTTTCTTTGTCCCGCTCTAACTGCATAGTTGTTAGCTATCATTGTCTCGTACACTATAACCTTAAACGCTGCTGAGATATCTACTCGAACTTTAAAATATAAAACTTCTGTTTCAACTTGAAGGGGTTTTCAAGATCAACCATTCGTTCCACAACGTATACGGAAAGAATTATAGCTCTCCACGGAGCAAGATAAGGAAGAACCTTCTACACAATAATAATCGGGCTCTTCAGCTTCAAAAACGACAAAAAAAAAATAACAAAAAAAAAACGACAACTTGAACAACAAAAACTGCTTCGCATATGCATGGGCAAACAGTCATAATCATAAATAAGATGTACGAATACGATTAATTGCGGCGTTTTATGCATTTGTATTATTAAATATGTGCTACTCTACAATGACTGGTGATCATTTCTCTATTTGTCCCTCCTAACTTGGCGCTCTCTCGCTCTCTCTCTCTCTCTCTGTCTGCCTGCTAACAGGACGAGTGCAAAAATAATGTGACAAATGTTTTAAAAACGTCGCGATTCAAGATAATTACGACGCATGAATACCATAAACTATCCCGCCGTTGAGTGTGGATTCCGGCCTGGCCTACTTTGAAGGTAATTATAAAATTTACGTCTAAAAATATCGCATCTTTGACAGCATCAAAAAGTAGTGGACCATACGAAGAAGACTTGTTTGAGGATGAACGAATATGTGCTTATGAGTGTTAGAAACAAGGTGTTTAGGTTGCTAATAGCTGTCGATGTTGTTATTGTTGTTGTACTATTTGATTTTGCAAAGAATTCGAAATCTAAATAGAGGGAGGAATAGCAAACGAAAATGATTTCAGGCCCAATGACATGCACTAAAAATGAAAATTTCTCAAATGATCAAATGAGGAATACATGTAGATAGATGTACGAGTCATACAAAAGAAAGAAAATATTTTGCAAATGAGTCATTTGAAAATGAAATGAAATGAAATTTTAAAACTGCCAAACTATGGTGCAGAAAAAGGGTACATTGGTGTGCCAAATTAAATTTCGATGATTTTTTGTGGGTAAGATGTAATCGGTAATTTGCCGCATTTGCTAAAGTACCGTAGTCAATACTTACAATAGGCCTACTTTGTTACTTAATGGATTCGAAGGAATAACTATTATTTTTGCTGTCTAGTTTTACTTCTCACTTTGAAAACAAACGGGAGCGAACAATTTTGACAAATAAATTTTTAAAAGTAAGCTTAAAATGTTGCACTAGCAACAACCCAACGCCACAGACATTAATCTTTTAGAAAAAAACAATTCCAAAATATGGAGAAAGTACATTTAGATGCTGCTCAATTAAACAACATTCATTCTGATATCACAGATAAGGAGAAAACATCAGAAGTGAAACGAGACCGCGGTCGAACCAGATGACACACCTTCTGAAATATGGCGAAAAATCGGAAGTCTTAAATTTAAATGGCTTACGAACTTGTTTAATGCCTAAAAGGAAAGCATGTCGTGAAGGCGACACGAGAAACATTGTGCCGATCGATTTATCGATTATCATCGATTTAGAAAAAAACGTTTGATAGAGTCATCATCGAAAGAGACATCTTAACTGAACGATGCTAAGATTTTAAAATGAACCCGAGACATTTGCAAAAATTGTAACCTCTTCACGTTTGTAATTTTTTTCTCGACACTATTGCAAGGAATGTCCAAATGGCTGAAGGTTTTACGTAACACATTAAAAATTGTAATAAAAAAAACCTCTGCAGTAATACTGAGATGTCAGTCTAATGACAGTTGCTTGTCAAAATCATCAGACTTCAAATTACGCGTTGGAGAAAAGACGTGTCGATAAGTTTTTGTCATAATTTTAGTAAACATTTAGGTTTTCGCTGTTTTATAATAGTTACTGCGCATATAAACTATTGTATGTGAAGCACGTGATTCAATTGTGCATCGATACTATGTATCTGATACTATGACTGACTGAAGAGCCAGTCTTTTCCGGTATCATGTGTGATACCTTTGGATTTAACCCCGACATTTTGATAGCACCAAGTGGCTGCACAAAGATTATTTTCATACAAGCCTAAAAGAAGACATCCCTGCAGACACCGCCTATTTCTCAACTGTACTGATGCCATTTAATTATTTTTCGGATTATTTTGATTTCATCTTTTTTAAACATTTAGCTGAGAAGCCTAACATTGTTTACATGACCCGCTATGGCACACAACTAAAGGCAACTCCGAAGGAAGTCAGACAGTTTTGGGGAGTCAGCATTCTGCTATCATTGCTGGGATTTCGACGTAATAGAATGGCGAGATATCCACTTTTAGCTGATACTATTGCGACAGACAGTTTTCACCATTTTCGGAACAATTTGAGGACAGTGGATGAAAACTCTGTATCAGACAAAACAAAAGCAAATGACTGTTTTCGGAAAGAAAGGCCTTTGTGTGATAAAGTTCGTGCCAAATATCTTCAATATGATAGACCAAAAATGTCAGCCTTAATGAGCAAATTATCGCATTTGAAGACCATGTAACAATGCGACAGTATATAAAGGAGAAACCTTATCCTGTCGGCCTAGAGAATTTTGTAAAGACATCTACCAGGGGCTTGCGATTAGACTTTTTACTCTATGAAGCGAAAGGAAGCCAAATAACATCTATTAAAGTTCCTGCACCGAGAAGCTAGATGCTGGAGGTAAAGTAGATTGACTAAAGCTGATTTCTTAGCAGAGAAAACTCATATTTACATGGATCGATATTTTACCTCAATGAACCTGTTTGATTCACTACTAAAGCAACGAAGAATTCTAGCCTCTGGGTCTATTATGGCTTACGACTTCCGAATATCGTGCGGTTAAAAAAGATGCAGATCTAAGAAGGGAAAGAGGATCGCATGATCAAGCAGTAAGAAGTGATGGGGCTCTGTCTCTTATCAAAGGGTTTGACAATAGACCAATTCATATCATGTCTTCTGTTCACGGTGTCCAGCCCATTGAGAATTGCCGTCATTGGTCTAAAAAATGAACAAGAGGTACACTGAAATACCACGGCCAGATTCTATAAAATATATACAATGAGTGTATGGGTGTTGTTAATCTCCTGGATCGAGTTATGGCAAAGTATGCCATGAGGGGAGGAACAAAAAATGGACAATTAGACTTCTGCATCGTTTATTTCGATTTTGTTAGGCTTAACGGATGGCAGAAAACATAAGCAGACAACGATTATTTGAATACGTTACTTTTAGAAAAATCCCTGCAGAGTAACATAACCTCAGCGGTCCCACATATAGCGAAAACACCAGATTTTAAGGAGGGCTAAAGGAGTGAAACTGTAAACAGAATTGCGAAAATTCAAAGTCTTGCATCTGTATGGCTTGCGATTTTTTTCCAATACAAAGATGAGAGGTCAGATCTTCTCTGTCCCACTGTATAAAGGCAATAGCGAAACGAAAAAAAACTGCCGATAGGTGAAATTAATACCTTAATTAATGCTATGAAAATATACGAAAGAATTCTTAACAGTTGACCTGGCAATGATGGAAAATCGTTAGAGATCGCAAGGACTTTGTATAGAGTGCTCTTTCTGTGTCTTCCAAATTCGTGGAAGTATCAATGTACAGAACAATTTCAGGCTGAGCGAATTAACTGTCATTACTATGTTCGATGAAAGTCGTTTGAAAATCCCAACAATATGATCTAAAAAACCAAGGGATATCCATAGAATTTTAAGATTGCATTAAGGTCCACACATGCAGTAGCAATGTAAATGCGATGTTAGATGTATTTATGGGTGGTTATTACTTCGATTAAGATGATAAAAATACATTATTGTTTCTACAATTTTTATGTAAGATAGTCTCATGAAGTTCGAACTCAAATTCTCGGGGAAAAAAAGTGTTTCAAAAAATCACAGATTTACAAATATGAAAGATACACAGGCAGTGGTGAATGATATCATCAACAATCTTGTAGGAACAGACAATGTACCCAATATCCAATTCAGTTTCAAAATTCTGTTTAGAAAAATTATCTGATGGAACGACTTATAACGAAAAAGTGCAATAATTTATTTCTCTATAGGCCTTTTAATTGCGGATGGTTCCAATAGCTGCTTGATTGCATTTGTATCGATGTAATCAACATGTTTTTCGACGAAGGTTTTTGGGCGTTTTCGGACAATTTTCTTACAAATGAGCTGTTAGAAAGACAAGTCACCGAAAAGGGGCGTTTGGATCTACACGACTATGAAAATGCCAATTATATATTCTTTGTCTAGTAGAACAAGCTTCCCCGAAAATACGCCACTGCCACATCATGGCCTCCATTATTAAACCAATCTTTTGTTTGGGGGGAATTGGTTTTTGGTATCACATGAACTTTAGTCTTATGGACATGCCATCTGACGCAATGACACCAGAACTCCTGTTGCGAAAAAAATATGTTGCAAGGCAGTCTTGTCAAAATCCCAGTTGAAAATAGGATCACGAGAAGTGACATAGCCGTTGCTGAGTAAGGCTCAGAGGTACGTTATTCAGGACTCCGTTAGGGCTTTTATTGACAGTTGTATCAAAGCATATAGCATTGCTCCCTAGGTTGCCGGCAGAACAAAAGATTGTAAAAGATGCATACAAGGAATACAGAGGACTAGTCCAAAAAGAGCTCTTTTACGACAGAAATGAACAATTTATAAAATGTCGTTTTTACGCATTCTGCTTTTTTGAACAGTTATCACAGTGGCTTAGTATTTCTATATTTTAGAAGGTATAACAATCTGGCTTGTTTTCTCTTCTCTTCTTCAAAACAAAGTTACAAAAAAAAAGATCACCCAACTCGAAGGCAATCAATAGTTGCAGTTCGAAATGTACACCATTTCCTTTTCTGCATATGTTCAATTCTAAATCCCAGCACGCACCACATTTATGTTAAAACAGTTCATAGCCCGGCGAACGTTTTCGGTACCGGGTATGTTATCCAAAACGGTAAATTACGTGGTCATTTGCACTCCGAAACGATGTTTTTGTCAATTTTCGAGTGGGTTTTGAACCATGAGATAAAGCAGATTATAACAGGAATATCCACGGCTTGATTGACTGAGAAACTTTACAACGGCTTAAAAATAAAATATTTCAAGAACTTTTACCAAAACTGACTTCTTTAAACAGAAATAAGCTATCATAGCTCCATCCACACCGCAGTGGTGGTCACGTACGATGCACGGAATTCTAACGCTACTCTTGATAAGCATGATCTCGATCGTTCCGTTGGAAGATTTTTAAACAGCGCACATTATTCGCCAGGGACCAAAATATGATACTAAGTTGGCGTTCTTCGCGTAGCGGTTCCGCAGAGTTTTTGATGTTTTGCTTATTTTTTTCTGTAAGTGTCTGGTGTGTTTTTTGTATGCACCACTTAAACTTCTTTTATAATGCGAGACTTGGATTTTTCCGAAATGTTCATCTTACATAAGAAAATGTACCTTTTTTGCCACTAAGACCACTAACAGTGCGCGATTAGCTAGATTTTTGCGGTGTCGACTCGTGCATTTTTCCAACATTTATAACAGTATGAATTTTAACGCTCCTCAATCTACGTTTATGAAGGCAACAAATCTGTAGCCCTTGATATAGAATAAATATCACATGTCAAATAGACGTTAAGATAAAATGAATGCGTTCAATACTTCATTCACAATGAATGCGTTTAGTCGCGTGACTTGACGTGGGTCTACAGGTCTCTTCTGCGACAGGCTTTTTCTTTTTTTGAATCGTTCTTTTATCATGTTGGTTTCGTTAATTATATTGTACTCCCTTGATACATTTTTCGATAAATGGTTAAGTCTTCAAGTTGTTCTAGATTGTTATTTATTTAATTTTCAGGCGCTTGTTTCTGTCAAATAATGTCTTAAGGTGTTTTTGTTTTTATCTGGGAGGAATGTAAAATTTTTTCAAGAAACAATGCCTCGAATTATAAACAAATTGTGCTAAAATTCGGCAACCTCTTGCAAATTCTAGAAAAACATTCTTTTAGCTCTAAACAGATAAGAGATTCCATTTTGCAGTTTTACTGCTTAAAATTCAAACAAACTTCAATCTCTTCAAATGCCTCATATGCCGGAAGAGAACCTTCTCTAGAAGTTTCAAAGAGAACATTCTCCCTGTTTGATTGTTGTTTATGTGTTATTCGTATTTGGCTGCAAATCTGCAAGCTAAACAAATTTTTACTTTCCATCAATCGTTAGTGTGTGTGACGTGTTAGAACACCGCTTGGATACATGTTGCCCCGAATTCCTACTGATTTTTTGCAAAACTGAGTGCCAACACGGATTAATCAAACTTTATCCGATAGGCCCTTTCCTTGGTGTATGGTGTATGGTGTATGGTGTTTGTATCTCGGGAATTTCATTCAACTTTCGCTTCAGTTGAGCTCAGCTAATCCATTAGAAAAGAGAACCAACTCTCTTTGAGTATGGTATAGAAAATTCAACGAGCTGTCGTATTCCCCTAAACCCAACAGAGTGTTGTTTGCAGACAACATTTGTATGTTCTGTTCGGTTCCCGAGAAAAACAGAATTGAAATTGAGGGTGCCCTGTGCCTGTGCCAGTGCCAGTGCCAGAGCGGTGAAACAAACTCTGTCGGGCTCGCCAGCCAGCTGCTTGCCGCCTGTTGTGATTGGGAATTGTTATTGGTGTGGTGCGCGAATTAGAAGAATGCATGTTGAGCTAGGTCGGTTGAGGTCGTTGCCACTCAAAATCTAAGAATGTTGCTAAACAACACAAATTTTGTTGTCTCTGCGGCGTTTAAACTAGCGCCGACATCGTCGACGTTGTATGGTCGTTGGTCGTCGGTCGTCGTGTTGGCCGGTGTTTTTTTTTTTTTGTTGGTGTTTGATTTGTTGATGTATCTGTGATTAGAGAACCCAACAATTTGAACACTAGAACACCGATCGGCACACGTGAATTTATAATTTCGATTGTTTGGATTCGATGTTTCTTTTTTTTTTACATACATTACTGTAGGTATCCACTTTAGCTACCTATATAGTATGCCAATAAAATCGAGTATTTTGAATTGGTCTTCACTACTACTACAATGATTGGCATTTTTACTGGTATAGAAAGAGGCTTTTTTTTTTGGTTCTGCTACTGTTGCAATGAATAAAAGCGAAACAAAAGGAACAAAGTGATGATTAGATGATCGAAAGCGAAATGCGGAAGGAAGTTCAACGAGTGGAGCGACTAGTTTTTTCAGATTTTTTCTTTGCAGAGGTTGTTGCTCATCGGTGGCGGATTGTATCTTCAGCTGATTATAAAATTGCATTAATGCCTTCATGTGTTTTATGTTATTCGATGGGGAAATTGCTTTTTTTTCTTTTCTTCTTTTTCATTTTTCTAATTTCTAATTACCTACATACATATTTCAATTTCACATAATTATGTTTAGATGTTATTCGTTTTTATTTCGATTTTATTAGCAACAGCAGTATACCTAGGTGGGCACTTAGCACCATAAATAGTACTTATACGGAAATTATTTTGTTTTGTGGTGTGTTTGGTTAGTTTTTCTTTCGTTTTCTCTTTTTTCCCCATTTTATAGGAAATGCTTTCAATTTTTTTATAAGTTCCGCGAGGTATAACAAATGTTATAATAATAAACATTTTTTTTATTTTTGTTTTAATACTCATACGTAAGTGGCCGTCACCTTGGAAGATTCATAACTTTGATTTGGAACCTATCAATAAGCCAGTTATGCTTTGTTAAATACGAATATGTATATATGGATATATTTGTTTGAATAATTGCAAGAATAGCAAAAATACAGACTAATTCTGCTGATATTTACCATGTCATGTCGATCTTCCAAAAGTTGTTTTTTTTTAAATAATAGCTCTTTGGTCATCTTTATTTGATAAGTCCCAGATCTTACTGATATGGAAGGAGTACTACCGAATGATTTTCACTTAAGTCATTCAAATCCGTGTTCGCGGTGGCTCGAACGATTTTTAAGTAAGAGCTTTGAGGTATAAAGGTCTTCATCAGAACATTATCAAACAACTTCAATCGGAATTTAAAGTCCGATGTCGTCTTAATTTGGAAAACATATAGGTGTGTCGTCCTTTGGCAATGTATGGCATACAAACAGTCAGAAGGCAGATGCCACTGGAAACATTCGGTCACCTAACAATACAGCGGGAGTAGACTTCATCGTAGACATCACTTTTGCGAGCAACTCTATTCTAGGTAGCATTAAGTAACCTTCTACTGAGAAATATTCCTATAGCGACTGTTGAGGAAAGTGCAATCGCACATTAAGAAAGTGATTTCCTTATCGCCTGACAGACGAAGCTACTAGCAGCCATGACAATTTCATCATCTTTGGCGGACTCTATATTGTCCTTTGTATGAAATTTGTCACAAATTAACAAAAAGCACAACGTGTGAGCACCATAATTACTTACATTACTTTGAAGCGCATTGAATTGTGTGCACTATCATATATTTAATCTGCATTAAGGAGACTAAGTAAGTTGTAGATATTATTAATTAAGCACCTTGTAGACTAACTTATCTTAAATAAAGATTTTGTAACTTGGACACGAGAGAGACCACAATTGTCGTTTCTATAAAAGTACAAGTGTACAGAATATTCCACGTTGCATCCGAATTAACTGCAACAGCAAACATCAGGTCGCGCCAACTGCGCAAACATTCCGGCGCTTGGCTACTCGACTCCAACAGACTGGAACCACAGGAGACCCTGCAGGGCGTGGCCGCCACCGACACCAGTCGGACGCTACAGCGAATTTTAGTGAAAGACTTACACATGTTCCCGTACAAAGTGCAAACAGTGCATTAGTTAATGCCTCCTGACCGTCCGTCGCGTGTGAATTACTTTCAAGCCATCCTCAATCTCAACAACGAAGAGGACGATTTTGTGTCGAAAATCATCATGAGCGACGAGGCACATTTCCACTTAAGCTGTAACGTCAATAAACAAAATCTTCGTTTCTGGTGTACTGAAAATCCGCGTGTGATGCACGAAGAGCCATTATTACATCCACTCAAACCAAATTTGTGGTGCGGCGTTCACGTGGGAGGAGTGATTGGGCCGTATTTTTTTGAGGACGCAATCGGCAAAACGGTCTTTGTTTCTGGCGAACGCTACAGAGCCATGATAAACGACTTACTGCCGGAATTGGTTGAGTGGGGCTTGCTGAACTTGTGGTTTCAACAAGACGGTGCAGCCGTTTCCTGGTCGCGTAATCTCCCATTTTGGCGATTAGATTAAGCCTTAGACAATCGCAGCTCTTAAGCAGCCCTTAGCAATGTGAATAATTATCATCGGAAATCTTGCGGAAAGTCAGGGAAAATGCGATAAAACGGGCACAAATGTGTTTCAAAACTGGCGGCAGCCACTTGGCGGATACTTGGTTCAAATAAAGATTTCCATCGCTCAAAATTTTTTTTTGTATTTAGTAAAAAAGTAATTCAAAAACAAAACTGGATGATTAATTTTGCGCCACCTTGTACATAAATTAGTGATAACGTCACTAAAATGCTATCCGTACAAAGAAAAGTGCGGAGTAATTCTTGAGGGCAATGGCAGCAGCATAGATGACAGCAAAGCCACTGGACCTGACGGCGTCCTGATTAAATGCAAAAGTGTTCAGGAGAAGAAATCTTCCCCGAAAGATGGGAAATACAGTATTTAGGCATATTAAAAAGATTATTTAATTTATAAAAGACTGCTAGCAGTAGCAGAAGAGAAAGGAGCCTTCGCAGTAGTTGAAATCGCAAAGGATACCATCAGAAGAGAAAGATGGGCCTACAGCCAAAAAAGTACTGTGCAGTTAAAAAACGTTTTTAACTCTGCGACATGGTCATCCAAGAAAAGGGAACTGGGTAAAATGCAGCAGCTGTACTATTTGCTGAGGATATTGATGAAAATTTTCAGCAACAGCAAGGCTGGAATCCATACTATGGGCCCTGTTATATGACAATGTCTAACGAATACGGAGAGTAACGGTAATTGGATTTGTCGACAACTTTGTAGTCATGACAGAAACCAAATAGATTCAAAAAGAGGAATTAGCAACAGAGGAAGTGATCGCTCAGATAAAGGATTAACTTTTCTGCACCGGATTTGTACCCACCAAATATACAACCATTCGAAAAGCCATTATTGGTAAGCAAACCATCACCTTGGAGTTATGTTGGACAAAAAACTGCATTACAAACAGCTCGCATAAGTGCTTGAAAGTACAGACAGTTGTATCGCGAATATTGCTTAGAATTGGTGGACCTGAATATACTAAAAGAATTCCACTTTATAGAGTAACAACTTTCTAGAGTGCAACCTAAAGCATTAGTCAAATCAAATACGTATGCCGTACCAGGTCGGCGTGGTATAGTGGTTACGTTAGTAAATTATTACTACCGATGTGTTCAATTACCAGCGCATACACCTTAAAACAGAAATATAACACTTTTTATCGATATCAATGGGCTCCCTAAAACCTCCGTCAGACGAGTATAGGCATAGGAAACACGGATGTGTGCATATATATGAATGAATGTACTTTATGCGTCTATCAAAAACTATTGAACATCTAGTATTCGACGGCAATTGAAATTTAAATTTTTTAATTTAGTTAGTTATAAAATAAAATATTTGTTCATACAAATTATTTGTTCATACAAATACCACATGTATACCTCCAATACGATAAATCAACTTCAAAGTCAAAAAATTGCTCACGAAATCAACAACTTTCTCTCCAATCAATTTGCAAATATGATAAACTTCCTCAATGCTGTCACTGTCAGACGACATACCCAGTTAAGTGACTTCAATTCAAAGTATAATCGCGTGTTTAAAATCGGGTCTGACGTTTCAAATCGTCTGATGTAGGATGGCATTGAATGCAATCGATTGCTTTTTTATTATGCTCACAACTATGCTACTTCTGTTCATGCAAACCAGCTAACAAATACAAACCAACAAAAACAAAAACCAATTACCATGATATTTTTTAATGACTTTGAAAATTTGGACAGATGGCAAAACACATACATACATATGCTCACCTCCACAGTGTATAACATTCATTAAAATATCTAATCCGTCTAAAATTTACAAAATACGCGATTAGCGCCAATTTATTTGCCACTTGTTAGGCGTTGAAATTTCGAATGTGATGAAATCAACTCAAGCTCAAGGATATCGAGCTGCAAACGAACTATCGTTGGCGTATTCAATAGTTAAAGTCGTACATGGGACAGTGAAACCCTCTCGTCAAGTTTAATGTCGCCAAGAGAGTGGCGGTCGAGTCAACCAAATTGTAAAACAAAAAGCTCGCAATAGGATGTTTAGTGTGTAGAGCCAAGTCGATAACGATAATATACCGTGAGGGCCAGCTATGAAACATAAAATGAAAAAAAGCCATCAAAAAACAATGTCTAGTTACGTGGTCCTATTTAATGACCTTCGCATTTATTATCGCGAAATAGGGGTAGGAATTGTAAAAATACAGCGTAAAGATACAACAAGACTGCGAGTACTAGTAAGACTATGAGTATAAGTATAGTATTGTCCCTACCCTTGTAACTGAGACCTGTCATTTTATTAATAAACTCTCGAGAAGCACTGAACCGGCCTCCAACAAGTACACATTCGTTACTTATCTCGCTCTCGTCCCTCACAATTGTTGCCTTATACAATATGCGTACATCCGTACATATATGTAGGTAAGAAGTGCGACATACAGCATGTATAGATATAAATTAAAATACACACGTACATTGTCAGAGCCAGAGTATGTACATACGTAAGCTGAACTTCAATAGCAGGCCAGGGTTGCTCGACATTGAGTTCAAAATGAGCACACGAACACCACATTGGGGGAGCTTTATACCCGTTATCGGAAAAACGTGTAAAATTTAGCCCCACCTCCCCCACTATGGTGCTACAAATTAGAAACACACCAATCTACACCAACAACTACACTAGTCTAACAATCTACAGATACTCGTACAAGCTACAACGACGGCATTTATCTTCACAAAATAAATATAAACTATCCAGTTCGCTTGTATGGTAACACTTTTACAATGCGTATACGTAACATACATAGATTCATACATACCAAACATACATGCATACATAACAATGTAGTTTGAAGCTTTTTATTTTAAATTTTTTTGTTGCTTAGCGAGCTTTAATCCTCAATGTCGATCGTCAATATAAAGGTAAGGTGCGCGCGATGACGACTACGACGACAGGCAAAAAAATAAAAGCAAAAATAAAAATTTGCGGAAAAATCCGATAGATGCTACAATATTATACTCCGCAGGCATGATCAGTTTCAACAATAACACTGTATAGTATAGCGACCAGAGCTGCCGTTTTTCTTAATTTAAATGAGAAGTATTTTTTTCAACAGAGTACTGTAACAAGTATATGTAGATAGGTTTACATACATAAAAGACACCATTTATAACATTTGAAAAATCTAACTGTGTATCTACCCGTAGGAGAAGAGTATCTATCTTGGTTCATCAATCTTATCTGGGAATTAGAGTATTCGGTAAAACTTAGATATTAGCAACTTCAGCAGAAGAGAGATTCGAAAACGTCCAATCTGCGAGAAGAAGTGTTTTTTAACACGTATCAACTTTACAAGCCTTGAAGACACAAGATGATAGTTCAAATTTCTGACTCCAAGCAATAACGAATGAAAACTATAGGGATCTTGACATAATACTCTTGGAGTCGAGTAAGGATTTCGTTAATATAAGTACCTGAAAATCAGCATCCTAGGGACAGCTTATATTTGTCAGAATTAGAAGGAAAAATTCTTGTAAGATAGAAGTCTCCTTCAATACTATTGAACATACTCGTATCTACTGAAGTCCACTGCAGTTCATACTAAAACAAAAAATACATCCAAATCTTATTACCTTTTACTGCATAGAGCCAACAATAAAATTGTAAGTGAATATTTGAGTTAAGGAATCATTTCTTAAGATTCAATTAAATACTGGAGTTAAAACAAAATGCGGCAAACAATATCTCGGACGTGAGCAGTCAAGAGCGCCATCTTTTTGTCTGAAAATGCATTTTAAAGCGTGAACAAATGTTCTATCAAATATTTGTCAAAATTTCATGACATTTAGTTGAAATTTAACAATTATAAAAAACATTTTTTCCAAAAAACCTTTTCATTTGATGTTGAATTTTTTACATGGAATAAACAGCGGTAATTAAATTCTAGGCAAAACTTGTTAAAAATGTATCAGAAACATTCCGATTGATGCAACAAGTACACAGTGCACTTTGGTTGTTTAAGTACAATAGCTATTTTCGAGTTGCATATAGGTTTTTTGTGCTCCAGAGAGATGTTTGAAATTATAAAAAAAGGCAATTATTTTGTTGCAGAAAACCACAATGCTTCACTGAGAATTGTGGAAGAAGTCTGAAACATCAACAAAGAGACTATTCGAACCATTCTTCATGAGGATTTCGGCAAAAAAAGGTAAGTGCAAAATTTTTTCAAAACTCATTGAATAATGATCAAAAATTGATGAGTCTGGTTTTCCAGAGACGTCATTGCAGCCTCAGGTCTCATGAGACCAATTGTTCCGGGTGATGAAACATTGTGTTTCTAATAAGATCCGGAAACCAATCGTCAAAATGCGTAATGGAAGTCAAAAAATTCACCGTAAGCTAAAAAAACAACAGTTCCTTCAAAAATGAAGTGTTGTGGAATTATCCACAACGGACTCGTTCGTTCCAACTGGTAAAACAGTTACCGCCGCGTATTATCTCGAAGTTTTGAAGCGTTTGATGGCCAGAATCCATCGTATTCAATCCAAAAAGTTAGCCCCTGTTGCACTATAATGCACAATTAAAGTTGAAAGGGAACTTTTTGGACGATATTCCGACCATTCAAGCAGCTTCGACACGGGTACTGTAGGTCATTTCGCAAAATGAACTAGAGCAGGCATTTGAATCACTATTGAATCGGTGCACCGAAAAATAAACAGAAATCGTGTTTTATTTACGTTTTCTACAGCTAGTCGGGGATATTATTTGCCACACTGTGTATGTTGATCAAAGTTACCTTAACCAGGTTAAAAATTATGAGACTTTCGTTCCAATTACATACTTTGACCTTTGGGTAGTTCTTCTTTTGAATTTCTCGCTTTTTTTTTGAAAATATTCGAACAAGAATAAAACAATGCGATGGGAGTACTTTTGGCAGCCCTGTTGCTGTTGGTGTACGAGTACTCGTATATAGTGCGTTTTTAGATGAACAAACATTCAAAAAAAGAAAAAAGCTCTATATGCCATCGTTGCGTTGACGAGAATTCGACTGCGTAAATCGTTGCAAACACACTCGCATAGTCATATAGGAATATCTATTTGTTAACTTGAAAGATTACTATATCTCAATATAACCCTGTGCAGGCCTGACCTTCATATAGATTTATACATTTCGTAGAAGGTGCTATAACATCTTTGTGTGTGAGTCTGGGCACTCTATAAATGTTGCAAAATATGATTAATGAATCGAATTCGGGTTTGTATAGCAAATTTTCAATGCGATTTGTTCAGTTGGTTTGTCAATATAAGTGAGAAGCTCTTTTTCTGTTTTTGCAATGAAAGCGTTCTAATAGATACGAATAGTTACTCTTGTAGTCGTTCCCGCACTACACACTCAAAAGTGTAGTCGTAGTCATAGTCGTGGTTGTAGTCACGGTGTCGGTCGTGTTCGTGTTGTTTTTTTTTTCTCTCTTTTTTTTAAATTTTACATTTTTACAAATAACAGCGCATTCTCCCGTTCTAGAGTGATTATCATGGCCAATGTCTAGGTCGTAAATGACTTTACAAAACGAATCAATGCATTTGACCGTGAGTAAGTTCGCGCGTTCTCGCGTTTATTCGTACGACATGCATATGATTCGAATACCATCGTAAATAAGTGCAACGCCGCAATTTTTCCACGGTGTACCGCGTACTCGAGCTTGGGTAATGCAGTAATGCAACGACGGGGTACAAAAAATTAATCGAGATACTTTTTGATTTTTTTGTTTTAAATGCAAAATTGTATACGACGGAAAACTACTGGTACTCTTCTTATTTAGGTGCTTACGTGTCCTTCCTGATGCTCTTTTGCCCTGCGGTAGCTCAAGGATATCGCGCGCATTTTATCGAAACACTGCTCGTATTTGGTGAATAATTAACTGAGATATAACCAGAACCGCAATTCTATACTCAACCTATCCGTAGATAGTATTTAAATAGCAATCGTTTACTCGTTTTGTTTCTTTTTTTTCTGTTTTTTATTATTATGACTATTTTTTTTTCTCACACACATTGCAAGACGTAAACGTAAACAGTCTGTATCGGCACGATTATGTACACACAAATCTATAGACTGCCAAAAAAATTAGGTGACCTACTTTTTGTGCCGCGATGATTATGTCACACGTAGTAGAGTCGTCGATGTTGCTGTCGTCAGTTGTGGTTGTAGTTGTAGTCAAATTGTCGTAGTCTCACTGTCAAAGCATTTTTTATTTTTCGATTTTTACTAAATAAACGAATGTGCGAGTGTATCTTTTTTACTTTTTTTCTTTCTTTTTTTCAAATTGTATTGTTGTAGATTATGGTCGTATTTTTTGACTATCAAATTAGTAAAGTTAGTCAGAGCGCTCTTTCCAGCATTGTTGTGAAGGAAGATATGAGTACAAGCTCGGAGATGGCAGATCATAAAGACGAAAGGTTTATCTTTTTTTTTCGGTGCAAAATATCTATCAAAAATTGTGTGTGGTCGTTTGTTAGGTTTTTTTATGCTTTTTTTTCGGTAGAGCTAAACTGTGTCACTATAAATTTGCCATTCAATGAAATAGTTTTACATAAGAAATATTCGATACAATGAAGGGAGGGAGAGGGAAAGGCACACACCACAACAAAAAAAAAAGGTCAAGGTGTTGAGATGCGAATTTTCCGCAATAGTGTTTTGAGATAGTAGGTTATAATGTGTTTCTCATTAAATACAGATATATTGAGATGTAGGGTATTTTAACATCTATCGCAAATATATGCAAATTTATTATTTTGAAATTGATTTGTGAAATGATGTAACAAAATGGCAATGTTGCCCAGTTTGTCAGTTAGGCATTGGGAATCTGACAATGACACATGTGATGATCTGTTTCTATTGGCAATAGATACTCGTAGTATTGCTCTCATGGTGTAGAGAAATTGAAATTGAAATTGAAATAAAAAACTAAAACAAAAGACTTGTTGTTATTGGATTTGCCTTTTTTTGGTATTTTTAGCAGTGGACTTTACGCACAATATTTCAGAACACGATGAGTACAAGTTATCTTAATTTATATGCAATTAGGTTGAAAATTCTTTAGTTTAATATATTTAATATATCTAATATTTAATGTTGAAAGAGTTGAGGCTAATATAACACCAATCTTTAGAAACGTGTACAATTTCTGCAGATGTGTCGTGTCTTGGCTCTCTCGACTTTAGTCCTTGTTTTCGTGCTTCTTGTTCAACTGTTCTGCATCATGCGTATCTCGTTTTATTTGCTTTCACAATTACATGTCATAAAGGGTACCCATATTTCTATCCCCTATCACATTCATCTTTGTATTGAAACTTCAAGTTCAACAGTGATGCCTTGAGTAAAAAATCTAATTTGACCTGTATGATATTCTGCAGAAAGTTATTGAAAAACGCATGTTAATGTGTATTCTTCAAATGTTGCACGAATTCATCCGGACAGATTCAACATTTGACCAGAATAGTTTCTGTGTAGTCTTTTTAGCTTATTCATTTAATTGACTATATTGGCTTCAGTCTTACAATTCACAGTTTTAAAAAACAGTTAACCCTCTCTACTAGAAGGCTCACTTGTGAGCTTGAGGTGGAAAGACCATTGATTTTATGTAATGGATGCCCATTACTCTATGCGATATTTACAAACATCGTCAGCATAGTCAAGTAGCATGGAAACCAGCTTGCATAGACGTTAAAAGTCATCTCAGGATAGTGCCTTATACGCCCAATACAATATTTAAACTCCATTGAAAATAGCTGTATATGTACATATGTATATGGATATATCGAAAGTTATGTATACCAATGCTGCCTTTTTGGCGATTAGTCCCATGTTTTGCTGCAAAGTTCGTAGAGCCCTTAAAAAGCCGACAGATCTTCAGCAATATTCGACGGATGTGTTAAGTCAAAAGAGACTTACTGTCCAGAATAATACTCAATAGATAGTAACGTCTGTCAACATAAATTTAGTCAGCTGAGTCAGGTCTTGATGTAGGCGGTGACATGGGACAATAGCAAAGCCCTTTGGCTTCTACGATAGAAGTCCTACTTTCGATTCGCAAATCAAAATAAAAACGGAAAAAGATAGTTTCTATGTTTTCGGCAGGCGATGGAAAATTATTTGTTTACGGAAGAGAGCCAAGTTCTATGGTCGTTTAGAGTCTACAAAAATGTTATCGGGTGTATAAAAAAGAGTTTAATTCACATCGAAATGTTGCGACATTAATTTATTTGACTGTGGGACTACTTAAACTAATTATTTAAATTCATCGTTTTAATGTCAAATATTTTTTATTTTCACATTTTGTGAAGAAAGAACCCTAGGAATTGGTTAGGCAGGAACTGATTGATTGTGGCGATCAATCTGATTATAAAAAATTCGTATACATTTTCGATGTACATTCGAGCTAGTCAAAGGCAATTAACTGGAGCACAACGTCAATAGTCACTGGGACACTTCCTTACAGACCCTACACCTTTAGTAGAGACAAAAATGAGGTGTAATACCAACAATCAGAAAACTCAAGATGACAGTTACCCAGATCCTAGAGTCATATTTCTACAAAAGCTCGCCATATATCATCCATAGAACTATTGAGAAATAGAGATACTGAAAAAAATGTATAAATGAATTTCAATCTTCTAGAAAATGCAATCAGCTCCATTTAGTTGCTCAAGTCACTAAAGATGTCAATGTCTCAATCGGTCATCTGAAAGTGGAAACTAAGCTCTGGTTACGATTCCTAAAAGTAGAATCACCTTAAACTCTACAAGGATGCTAAAGAAAAGAACTAAGCAGAATTCATGATCACTTGCAGTCAAACTGAAATTATGGAATGGTTATCAATCTTCATTGAACCCACGTTCTCAAACTAAACGAATTAAGTAATACAAATAATAAAACTCTCTACTTGATGCGGTAACAGGCCAAAATTGAAGGTGTTGCTGCGAGGTTTTAGAACAATTCTATTTATAAAATAAGAAACCATAATCTAAATGAATTCTTCAAAAGAGGGCCGAAATCTTAAGTAACATTTACGATTTGAGACCATCTTAGTCTGAAAGAAGGTGCATGAGGTACTCTTAGTAGTAGTAGTTGTAGTAGTATTTTTATTAATAGCAACAATTTACAAGTTTTAAATACAATGAAAAGAATAACATAGATACGGTAATCATCTACCTTACTTATGGAAAACTATAACGCAAGCGCAAATGTGAGATTAATGGAAGAAATATTCGAAGGAAAAGCTATGTAAAAACCTTCGCTCGTATATATATATCACAGTTTGCTTGAGAAGCCTTATACTTATAAAGCAATAGTAAGAGAAAAAACGAAAGAGTTAACAATCAGGATTTATGTAGAAATAATAAGTAAATCATAAATAAATAAATTAGTAAATAAATAAATAAATAAATAAATAAAGTAAATAAGTAATTTAACAACTGATAACAATAGATAGTTTTGATAAGAATAATAACACAAAAGTTTAGTTACTCGTTAAACTGGATATAAGAGGATTGTCGGACAAATTGCACGAAGTTATAAATCGATCATTAAGCTTGGCTATCCGATCAGTAACAGTCTCAATGTTGGCTATTTGATGAAGAAGCGAAGTAGAAAAATGCCATGGCAGTCTTAAGATTAGTTTGAGAATTTTGTTTTGGCAAATTTGTAATTTTTTTATATGGCAATTCGAACATTGTCCCCAAACAGGAGCTGCGTAAAGAAGCATGGCCTGAAAAATACATTTAAATATAATCAGTTTGTTTTCGTTGCTTAATCCTGACTTTCTACATATAAAGGGGTATAAGATTAACTTTATTGACTACATTGTTTATGTGATGAGCAACTGTTAGTCTTTTGTCCAGAATAACTCCTAAATACTCAACTTGGGATTTCCACTCAATGTCGTGGCAGTAATATCAGTTAACAATATTTTGAATAAGGTTAAAATTATTTCAATAATCTTTGTTGCCAGCAAATTGGTCAATTGAAATTTATCTTCCTTGTAAAACAAAACCAAGTTCTTCGACCTTAGATTTCTAAAACAACTTGAATTCGCCGACGCTTCACTTTCCATTCCATCACCTTGTTTGTAAGTGCAAACCTAAAATAAAGCGGAAAGGAACTTTCTAAGTGGTTTTCGTTTATCTAAAATAGTATTTCAAATCTTGTCAACAGTCGATTTGCCTTTAGTATCGAATAATCACATACTATTTGCACTTCGACAAGTTTCCTTTAATCAACCCAAGTTTTGTCACGCAACTAAAGGAATGTCATCAATAGCACAAAAGTAGTTTCAAAAGTGTATCCGTTCCTGTTTTGTTTTTCTTTTTCCACATTGTATTTCTCGTTTTGCATTCTCAGACGTGTTTGTCCACATGAGTTTTGTTATCAAAAACTTCCTTAATTAATTAACGAATTAATTAAAAGCACAACTCCATGTGTATACATGTAATTGTATTGTGTCTCATAGTCGTATACTCTATCCCAAATCGAAACCAGAAAGACCAGACCTTATAATTTTTCTACACACTTGTCTACACTAATAATTTACGGCCTTGAACTTGCTCGTTGCATATATTTTACGACTTTCAGCTCAAATATGTAAAATCCCCCACCGACCATCAAAAAAAAAAACAAAAAAATTAGCAAAAAAATCAAATACACAACACCGAACTACGAAACACGTCGTCGTCAGCGTACGCATTCGGTACCGATTCCACTGCTTCATCACTCCGAAACCTAAAGCTATGTTAACACTTTAAAGCCTTCCATCGAATTATGGCCACTATGAGCTACTATATAGATACGTAGCTACCATTGTCGCGCTTTTGTACTCAAGCTGATGAAAATTGCTGTCACGAAGTCCAGAACAAGAAAGAGTTTCTCTTTCACTTGAGTTCACTTTTGTTCGCGGTACAAGTTTTGTTCAGTTTGTGTACTCGTACCTCTTGCAATGAAATGCCATTGTGGCACCACTTCTCTGCCTGCCATAATATAATTTTCGTCTAATGCCGGGCTCTGCTAAATAACTCACATTAGATAGTCCCGTCCCAAATCAAATGCAACAGTCGCACGCGCTCGAGGAGAAATTTTCATCGTGGGGAGTATAATGAAATTGATGGTGAGAAAAGTGCGGGGAAACACAGGAGGATCTCCTTCCGCAGCTCCTTTATGAGTCCCAGAGTGCCGATATTTGGCAGAGTACAGCCCACCGATCGTGCACTTGGACTTTTTCGATACGAGCCACATTGTGTTGCACGTACTGATTTCTATACAATCGGGCACTATCTATGCATTCGAAGGTAAACCCGGACTCGAGTTTTGAGGCATCTATTGCTGGGCTTTTCCTTCTATCTTTCCCCTGAGCCGGTAGACTTTTTCGTTTTTTTTATTTATTTTTATTTTTTTTTTTTTTGTTGTTCGTTTTCCCTAAAGGCATGCCTATGCGCTGGATAGAATCCTTGCATTTATTTGGATGCAATAGATCACGATTTTGTTCACGTTGTACGTTGTTGTTGGTATTATTGTGACTGTGTGCGATAGTAGGTGGTGCTGGCTAGGTTAAGTTCATTGTGCGCAGCATGTGGCTCAGGCTGGTTTTGTTATATTTTTGTTGTATTTTATAAAAAAAAAACAAAAAACACAAATCGCACTGGAGAAAGTGCATTTATTGTTAGTGAAGGTAGAAGATACAAAATTATAACCAACGAGGATAAGTTTGGGTTGGCGAGTTCCAAGAAACAAAAAAATTTACAAACGTGATAACTTGATGCACGAATTCACTTTTTATTAGATTTGTTTGGTGTAAGTTTTAGTTGGGTGTTGTTTTGAATTATGCGGCACTGTACTATCGAAATGATGTATCGACATATTGTATTTACTCATAGAGACCCTTCACCTCGAAATGGCAAGCATAGTTCAGAATTGATAGTTATTTGAATGTGAACAATGATGTCACACCTTCGGAAAGACCTTTCTTTTAGGCCTGGTGGATACAGAAATCTTTTAACAGAAGCTTACAGCGCGCTATATTGAAAAACTGAACTGTATTTAACAATATTTGGTTTTAAAATACAGAATATTGTCGAATGTTGGGCAAATGCAAAAAGGCAATCATTTCATTACCCTAATGAAAAAACCAAAGTTTTTTTTGGTAAAGTCTTTTTTTTTCTCATAATTCTAAACCCGCACAATAATTTTAATGAAAGCATAATATTATTTGAATGTTTGAATTATGTTCCTATAACCTCAATTATAAACACCGATCATGTTGGACTCGCATAGTTCCTTCATGCCAAGGTTGTCTGACACAACAGCTTTACGAATATTTTAAGAAAAAAGCACGCACCGATCACAGTGCGTGCCATATTGCACTTGCATCCACTACGGATTAGGTCGCACACATAAAGCTGACTCAAGTACTCTAATGTGATTTCAAAGACTTTCATGGTTATTTACTTTTACAGCATTACGAGTTGCTCCAATGATTTGATGGTTTAAACTGCAAAACAATTAGTTCTGTTTGCTTACGTTTTTCTTTATTGTTTTGGATTTTTATGGACGTGCTCCTATCCTCTAATATGAATTATGAAATTCTGTTGTTGTTTTTTTTTTCAAAAATAAATTCAAAGAGAAAATATTATTTGTGATTTTGAACGAAATGTAATTTTTCATTATTTTAGTTTTTAATTGATGTCAAATTTGTATTCTCATACTCAACTGTCAATGTCACTCAGATACGACACATTGACTTGAGCTGAGATGTTTTATCAACTATCTATAAAAAAAATACGTGTTCTTATGCATAATTGAATATTTATTATATTTTTTTTTTTTTGTAAATAAATTTATCTATTTCTGACAACTGGACAACCCTCAAATATTAATTTATGAGTTAGTTAAAGTGTATATGATTTGCGGAAATGCAAATGCAGTGCTGACCTCTAAACTGATCTCGTGATGGTTTTTTTCTTAATTTTGAGCTATCATATTGACAAAATAAAAGATATATAACACACTCTAATTGACGGAAGTGGTGCAGATATTATTATATCAAAACCCTATTTCCGCGTAGATCGATCAGTCCGTTTTCAAGATCAGTACTGGTTTTGAATCACTAGTAATGTCGAATAATGAATAACTTCATTCATTGTCGTGAATTTGTTTTATTATAACTCGCATTGGGATATTAAATTAGACGTAGTACAAAATTAAAGCCTGAGTTATTTAATTAATTAGTCTCTGGCTTGGCAGTAGAAGTAGCATAATTTGGGATATTAATTGATTGTAGTTTTCTTGATAATATATTCTTTTTTATTTCTCACAAATTGTTAAAAATGCTTTTACCAGGATGAATCCCAGAAAGGAAATACATATGTATGATACATTATAGGCTGAGCTAGATTGTATAAAACCTGTCATTTATTTGGAAAGCCAAGATATTATGATAGAAATTAGATTTCACTTATAACTTCACTTATAACCCATGGAATTTTGTGCTATTGTAGTTGAAAAATATAAAAGTAAAAATATTGTACTCCCAGGCTATAATCTCTTTGAAACACTTTTTTACTAACTAAAAGCAAATGGTTTCTACTACATCAAATGGTAAAATTATAAACTCTTTATCATTTAAGATATCTGGATTATCTAAATATTTGTGAATAGCCGATCCCATGCCCTCTAATCGGATTCGAGTGGCTTAACAACGGATCTTAATATTTTAACTTGGATAAAAATTAGGGCTAGTGTTGAGGGTCGAAGCGTGATTTCAAGAAAGGTGATCGTTTTTAATCTATAGAAGTGAACTTCATCAGACCTATAGCACTTAAATATTTAAGAATTGTGAAATTTTTATTTCACTGATCGATGTCGTTGAATACTGGTGTAGGATTTCTGTTTGAAAAACACCCAAGACAAAAGTCTTCGACGCTGTTGACAGTCAAATTTGATTTATTTCTGCCTCTTCGTTAAGAGAAACTTTTTGCCTTAGGCAAAGTATAGACTTCGGTTCGATTATACTCCTTCAGATTCCTTTAACTTACATTTTTGAGTCTTTTCTAGAAAGATGAATAAGCTCCTGTGGAACCAACCTAAAGTATCAGGGTAGTGCTTAAGTACAGCTGGAGACTCTCTAACCTTATAGAGACATTCGGAAGCCTTTGCCCAAATTGCACATCCATGACATCTGTAGTTTTGCTCATATGAAACACAAATTTCTAATGGAAGACCTAATCAAGAACGCAAACAGTTTTATTCCAAGTTCGCCCCATGAAAACTATCCACTGAGCCTTGACCAGCAAATTCATCGGCGATTTCGTTTCTTTTAATCCCATTATAAACTTGGACTCCAAAAAGACTCAGTAAACTCAGTCTTCCAGCTGTAATCAGTGTAATCTTTTATTTTCAAGCTAGATTGGAAGTTGTGAAAGAGGTCATGGTCATCATGGCGTTTAGCTTAGCTGCCGCTACAGATGAGCTACCAGTTTTGGACCCTTATTCGATTTTTTTCGTCGGTTCGCAAAGTCATCAAAACTCCAATGCATATGAATTTTGTTTGTTAAACGAAAGTCAGCTTTGAGATACGTACTATACGATCATGAATATTGAGGGGAGGAGATCTGTTCGCCTAGAGCAGAGCCAGGCTTGAAAGATAAAACGCCAATACATTCGGGACAGACATTTGTTTAAGTTTTCTTCGTTGGAGAAAGAATTGTTTTCCATTAACTTTTGATTTAACTTCGTCATTACTCGGCGAAGGACATATTTTAGTTGATATGCAGGTGGGCCATAATGTATGACCATATAAGAAGGATTCCTAGATTTTACAAATTACAAAATGTCGTATGTCAACTCGGTTTTAATATATGGAAGTAATCAGTAATAGAATTTGGGTGATTAAGCAATTGAACGGTATGTTTTGGAAGAACGCAGAATAAACGTCAGATTGTTTTTGATTATAAAGTTCGTCGCTTTCCTGACGGACCGGTTGCCACTAGTCCTTCAATGCGGCATTAAGCTGCACTACTTTTAGAGGCTGCAATAACGCGGGTCCGAGCAGGCTCTGGAAAATATCGTACTTCTCGTTCGGCTGAGAATATCGTAGCCGTGGCTGAAGATGTCGTAGAAGACCCGTATTTGAGGTGTTTTTTTGTGAAAGACGTGAAGATCTTTTCTTACAAAATGCAAATATCCCATCAGCTGATGGGTGTTGACCGTGAAAAAAACAAAATTTTCTGTTCTGGGCTCAAAGTTACTGCATGGTGTACTGTTGCCACTGAAGCAGTCATTGGATCATTTTTTTTGGGAACAGCGCGGGCCCAACGGTCAATGAAATTTCTTTCCTCAATTGAATGGACTAGGACTGGAGAACATGTAATATCTTGTTTTGGCAATGTGCAGCGACTCATGATAGGAAACAAAACTTTAATGCCCAAATAAACATTGAAAAAACGCATCATTTCCATTCCAAACGTATTTTGTTTCATTCCCTAAACATTTGATATAACAACAACTTCAGCCAGACGGGATTCCCAAAAAGCAAACCAAATTATTTGCCAACAAGTTTGAGGAGTAAGTTAATTGGAAACTTTTATACAACACCCATTGGCACAAAATCACTTTATTTTTAATTTAGGGTACTAGAACCATGTCAGTAGAACTATGCATGTAGCTTAAGTAGACCAAATAAAAATCGGGAACATTGTCTTGCAATTTCGTAAGTCATACTCCACAACAAATCATAGTCAGCATTACTATTTGTACCCGTTAATTGCTACGATGACTGTCAACGAAATTAATTGCAAAAATTAAAAGAAACAGCTAAAAACAAAAAAAAACAAAATCACTGATTGCAAAGTTCCCTGTGGGTCAAATTTCAATGGAACCGTAGAATCGAATCGATGACTTTAATTGGGTTAGGTTATGAGTGTGCCATAACAGCTATGTATTCGAATACTTGTACTTTCGCTCATTCGAGTACCGATATTACATCCAAAATTTGCTCATAGCGTCGTACATCAAATTAAAGTAGCACAGGCCCAATTTTCCTTCAAGATACTTGGAATTTTTTTGTCGATTTGTTTAAACGTGATTACTTTTGTTTGTTGTATTTAATTATTATTTGTTGTTTTTTCTTATTTTTTTTTTATGGTGCTTGCGCGGCTGTTTAGCTCAAGGTTACCTGATATGATAGTTTGGCTTAATCTGATTAAAGCTCTTTTTTTAGATTTTTTTTTCCGTTTTTTTTTCTTTTTCATTTTGGTGAATATTTTTGGATTTGTATCGATTGAAATTAGTTTTGAAGGTTGATGTTGGTTGGAAGTTTAAATTTTGTTTTTTTTTTGTTTTCTTTCGCCAAAGGCATTTTGCTGAAATACTTTATTTGTTACTGTTGTTGCGGGTATATTTTGACAGTGAGACGATATAAAGATTAAAAATAAAAAAATGAACAACAATTTCAGTAACCTTCGTTGGTTATATTTAAAAACGGACATTCACCGGACATCATAATTATTGTTTCGAAGATATTCTCAGCGGTGTAAGGGTATGTGTATGGGTGTGTGGATATTTTAAATTGAGTTGCATATCATACGTTTACAGATCAAGAGAGTACAAAGTCAAGGTGGCATGGTTTCAGGGATGCGATGAGACGATGAGGCGATGTACGATTCGGAGGACAATTTTACTTAATTTTTTCATGATGACTATTTTCATGCATCGCTAAAGTGGATATCTAGTATATTGATAAATATTTTTTGATTGCTACCATTTCGTATTGAGGAATTCTCAATCGGGGGTCATCACTTGAGTGCTGAGGGAAAAGTTAAACAGTATTCCAAAGATCTCTCAAACATAGAGTGACTGAAAAAAGTATTTGACCTAAAAAATATTGGCGAGGTTTAAGGGAAAAGCTTTTATGATTTTTTAAGTGATATTTTATGACTTCATGAGCAAACAAAATTTGAACAAATGAACAGATATTGATTAGTGATAAGTGGATATTCGATAAAGGAAATAAAACAACCTTTGCTCGGACTTGTGTCAAGACTTACAATTGGGGTAAGGAACTGAGTGAGAGGTAGTCAGCATACATTAGTCGCCAAGGTGATATTTCGTAAATTTTCAAACAATTTTTAGTATCTCGGTACTTATTTGAATGGTAAGCTATCTTTTAGTAATTAATGTGTTCCAATTAAAGGCCTTAAGAAGTGTTTGGGTGTTTCCCAATCGACAAATTGATAGATAGATTTCGAACATGTTTAAATCTTTGCGGATTCATGTGCGTTGCTGCTCTATTACTTTTTATTTAAAATAATATTTCAACAAGTTGTTGGCTTTTTTTTTTTAAATAAAAAGTAAAGGTGGTGAAAAGGTCACAAGGAGCAGAGCTAAGAGCCTCCAATTTAAACACTTTTTTAGGAAAGACACTATCAACAAAAAATTTCTGTTTGCTTAAAGATAGAAAATTTTTAGGTATACAAGGTAAGCAGAAATATAAACGTATTCACCTCAAGGGAACTATATAAAAATATATATAGAGACAATTTCCATTGTTCCCAGCCACACAAGAAGGAATAGAAAAAGGAAAATAAGGATAAGCTCACTGATTTTCCTGGTGCCACAATCTGCTTCTACAGCAAATTTAAATGTTGTAAGCTCATCTTTTCATTCGTGGTCATCCTTATCTAATATTAGGGATAAGGATTCAGTAGTTCTTCGGTTTCTTTTTTGAGGAAATACGATACAATAGTATCAGATTGTCAGAGACCTTACTTAGTTTCAACCTAGAATAGACAACCAATTATCTGAGTCTGTAGTGTTGACCAGATTATGCTTGATTCTATGCTCAAAATTCGAAAATAGTTCCAAGTATAAAAATACTCTGAATTCGGTCCGCAAGTAAAAACTAAAAATTCTACTTTGTCACAGAATCCAAGAATAAACAAATCTTTGCTAAGCTTTCTAAGACGGGGCTGGCATTTAAGGAGAACACAACTCTTAGGACCCTCATATACTCATATACGCTATAGATGTTTGATGACTGAACATTTTCATGACAAGGAGCTAAAATTAAAGCTTGTGTCGGAGTGGCTTTTTCATTACTGACGCACTTTTCTTACGAGTTTTGGGTATAATGAGGGCAGCCGAGTTTATGTGGCTCTTATAATTTAAAAACAAAAAAATCGATTACGTTGGTGCCGCGGGAGGTGCATATCAGAATGGGGACAATGATAAATCATTAAATGAGCATTTTAATTGGCGGAAATATACCATCCCTCATCTTACATTTGATTTCAAATCCGCCTTATGAAGATTTTGACAAACCCTAGTCTCTGTGTTCGAAGTGCAGGAAGTCCAAAGCGCACTATCTCAGGTGTAAGGTTTTAACTCGGCTGTGTCCTCAATCTAATGAGAGGTATTATGCTGTCATGACTGCAGTTCTTATGCCACAACGCTGATATTTTTTTCGAATGAATTCGTTGCCGAAGATAATATTTATGGTGCTCAATATCTTATGTTGTTAGAGTTATCTGTACAAAATCATCAATCCAAAATCACAGTCATCCTGCTTCAGCTCTAGGATTGAGCTATGAAGGAGAGAATGGTTAGGACACCTTCAACAAATGCATTATTTCAATCCGTAAAAGTTGAAAAGAATTAAAAGGTAATTTCAGTACTATGAAGAAATTGAGCTTAATTCCTTTGTACATATGTATATCATTACTATTGGTTTTGAAATGACTAGACGGCAGAAATGTATTTGCTTCCGGAATAAGCAATACCAGGCCCCTATAAGTTAAATCAAAGTAGAAAAAGTGAGAACTATATCCTACGTGACGAAATGTCAACAACTGAAAAGAGACCTGCAGAAATGAGTAGGGAAATTTAGTGGCAAAATATGGTCGATACTGAAGATAAGAACAACCACTCTTTAGAAAATTCTTAAACAGAGTAGATTATATAAACACCCCTGTTGGGCAGAAAGAACCATAATAGTAGTAAAACTACAACTTAAATAATGCACCGAAAAACCGACCTACTGAGCTCTTAAAGGCAGCAAAAAATGACCTAGAATATTTGATCGGAAAAAATGTAACTAATGAGTGAATCCTCACCAAGGTTTACCCAAACCACAAGAAAGAAGATCCCTTAACCTATGGTAACTAAAGAGGCATCAGTTGATGTCCTAACATGTACAGGATCTTGCGCGACGTATTGTGTGAACGCTTGAAAGTATTGTCGATGGTCTGATTGGATCGGCATTTCAATCCACCATGGACTAATCAACTACGGCAATTTGTAAAGGAAATCTAGATAGATACATACCACCAATTCTCAATGAATTTTATTAATAATGTTAGTATGAGTTTTACAGATTCATCTCTGTCATTCCTGACAAAGCTATTAGATTGAGCAGTATGATGATGGAAGTCGATGGCCTTTTGTTGGCGAAACTTTTGACGTCAAAAACTGGTTAGTTAAAGTATCCACTGTCATGCGAAATTTTTCTAGCCAGAAACACAATTTATTCCTGAGGTTGAAAAACTGGATTTTCCTGGGCAGTGATGAAAAAGATCGAAAATGTGGCCGTTGTGCAAGAACTGCTTTTTATAACTCGAAGTGTACCTAAAAATCCAGGTTTGTTGATCTCAGGAATTGGGATTAAGGTTCAATTGATGCAAGAACTTAATCCGGCTGACATATTCGTATAAAGTTGATAAAAAACTTTTAAGGTCGGAATTTAAAGGTATTGATGTAACCGATGGAAAAAAAATAGGTAAAACCATTGCTTTTATGATAAATGAGTCCCATTAACGAGTTTCTCTAAATCGCAAGCTAAATTGATCGCCGCGATAATGCGATATAGCACCGTGTGACTTCTTTCTTTAAAGTTTATGAAGACTTTCGCCAGTCAATGATGGCGAATTCATACACTCAATGCAAACATCCATACGTTTTTTTTTAAATTATCAAAATGAAACCCTCACTGCTGCTGCAAACATGAACTATGGGTGTAAGAGATTAGTTAGGCATTTTGCCGTCCTCTGCATTTTTAATAAAATTGATAATAACAATTTAAAGGAATTTGAATGAAGAGGTAACCTTAGCCATTGATCATTTTTTGGATTAGACATGGTTAAGAAAGATACGAGTAGCCGATTTTTTAATTAAAAGACTCTTGATTTCAATTCTACTCTTGAACGCATGAACGAAAGTTAATAAAAAATGAAGATATCTTGTGCATTTTGATCGCGAAGTTCTTCGTGTGATTCATGCCCTCTGAGTTAACGGACTTGAACGGGGTGTACATATAAGCTAACTTTACGATCTATAGAGCAAAATTGAATGAATTCCAAGAGGATGCATCATTCTCATGAGATGGGTAGAAGAAATGGGTACCAACGCCTCAACCCAAAGAGCCTTTAATGCCTAATCAAGAGATAAAGAAGTTAAATAGGACTTAGCTTAATATGGCACTTAAAAGAAGAGGAGGACTTCAATTGAAATCTAAGTCCACTCTGTAAATCGTTTAAATAAGGTACAGTAAGGCATTCTATGAAAACACGCAGCAAGTAAGCAGATTGAGCTTTGTGTTGGTCGTAGCACGACAGAAGACAAAATACGCCTAGACAACTTTTCTAGAACTCAGCTTTTTTTAAAATTATTTCTTCTCCACCTTCAGAGAATTTTACAAAATGAATCGTTCAACATCATATGATAATACCTATTTCGCTGTTCACCGTCAAATATCAACTAATCAGTGGTGCCAAATCTAGCTGATTTCCACGAAAAATTATAACTTACCTTTTATAAAAAATTATATCCACAAAATTTGTTATCCAATTTGCAAATAAATATCAGTAGGCAGGTAATCCTTTTGAAAACAAAAAATATAAAATCAAATCGTCTTTTCTGTAGCATTATATCCAGACATCATAAAATGCGTGCTTTTGTTATCCGAATCCGAAAAACAAGGAAATTCTACTTCCCGGACGACAAAAATTATCCACAATCTTTCTTATTCTTTTATTTTATGTAAATATTTTTATTTTGCTCTCAATTCGACACTCTTTTCTGCGTAGTTAAATAATTTTTTCCCCCATTTCATTCCTTTTCTCTATTACTTCATTCATTTCAATTTTTCTTTTATCTATTATCTGTGCACTGCACTTCTTTATACACAATTACAAAAAACACTTATTCCAAGCGCCAAAAAAAAAATAGTAAAATGAAAAAACCGATGATCAATGATTTGCAATGAAAAATCAGTGAAAGTGAAAATAAACTCCTCTGACGTTTTTTTACTCTTTTTCAACACTTTTTTGCCCGTCTGTTGATACAGTGTGGTCGACGGTTTGTTTCTTAAAAATTTGCCTTCTTTTTTTTTATTTAATTGTGTACACTTTTACAAAATATTTTCACTTTATTTTTTTTACAGTTGCACTATACATTTGTCGCTTTGAATGGCTGACAAAAAAAAAACATCAAGGGAACAATACAATTTTTAAACGCAAAAAAAATAAGTTGTCAACAAAATCTTGACATGAGATTTTATTTTTAAGTTTGTTTTTATCACAGTGGACACTAAAAGTGAATTAGAAAATTATTAGTGAACTTAAGATGATCTAAAAACATTTTCCTTCCGATGTAGAAATTTTGGCAGTGTCACTTTAAAGCTTGGACGAATATCGATTTAAAAATAAAAAAAAAACATAACGAAATACCGTAATTTCTGTAGAAAAAGACGACGCGTAATTTTTTAAATTTAAATTCTCGATTTTATTATAACGGACAGAATAACTCGATAGAGCCGATTCCGAACCACAAAGAGGAAATTTTGCCAACTTCCTTTTAACAGTCAAATCACTTAAAATTACTTCTTGTTTTGGCGCCAAAAATTAAGTATCCCGATGGCGCTTTTTTATGTCACAGAGAAAAACCGTTATTCTGTCAGTTTAACAGACACTCTGCGTGTTTTCATCCAAAGTCAAAGCCAAATTTGAAGACCACAAAAACTCGTCCTTTATCCGAAGGCGAGCGGCAAAGTGCAACCAAATTTGAAATTCGCCTCGACAAAGTAAATACTCGCGCAGGATTTTTATTTTATTTTTTTATTTTTATTATTTATTATTTTTATTTGCGTTTGCCAGTAAATACTGTGTGTGCTGTGTTGATGATGATGATGAAAAGAAAACAGAGAGTGTGTGTAAAAATCCAATGCGAGAACTCAACAAAATCCAACGAAGAAAAAACGAAGAAAAAATGTTGCCCGCAAGCTCTCACCGAACCGTTTGTTGCAAAAGTCACTGTCTGACTGAAGCTTAAAATGTAAAAATTTTTAAGTTCGCTGCACAAAAGTGTAATTGAACGGACGACCACAGCAGCTTTGACTATACACAACTCACGTACACATATGCACAAGAATGCTTTGGTGGAAATGAGCGAAAAGCGAAAAGCGAAAATTACCAGTACCACCCCACTGCTACTCAATTGATGTTGCCTTAACGACTCACAGTCACAGCTCATATTTGCGAAAATCGCTGTCGCTTTGCTTGCGTTTGCTTATTTGGTGTGTTAGCAAATTGTTGTGAGTGGAAGGCTTTTTTGTGCGGCTCTTTATCTCTCTCTTAAGTTGAATTTCTAGTCGAAAAAATGGATAGAAGGCTGCGAAAAAACCAGGGAAAACTAATCGCAAAACGTGTATGCTCGTCGGTTTCTCTATTCAAGGGAAAAGCTCTGTTTTTCGGCTCTGCCTCTGAGTACAACAAATTTTCCGATAGGTAATACTCGCGCACACAAAGATGATACACACCAATCAACTTTAACCAGCTATCGCTTGAGACAACACAGAACGAAGTGAAGGTATTGACGATGACGATATTTCATTAGATTATGTGGGCTTATAGTATGGGGCTCTTATGTTGATGCAACATGTTGCATTGAAATGGAAAGATGGGAAAATCAGAAAGGAAAACAGCAACATCGCCGTCAATAATGACTGTGAATCAGTGGCGGCAGTACCAGTGCACAAACACACAGCACAACCCATGCAGAGATACATTTGGTGAGAGGTCTTTAACTTCTGCAAAGTTCGGTCGTTCGTTTGTTTATTTGATCGGCTACTAACCTATGGGATGTTTTTTGTATCTTTCCTTTTGCTTCCTCCTCCCCCTTTTTTATTTTTTGTCAGTGTGTGTATGCATTTGATATTGCGGTTATTATTATGTTTTGTTGTTTTACTTGCAGTTTTTAGATTTACCCGTTGCCGCTACTGAGGCTGCTCTGTATTCTCCGTACACACTCTACAGATGTATCTATAGGATGAACGCGCGTAATTGCAGCGCGATTGTTTCGCTGAGGAGGGAGGCAAAAGCAGCACTAACCAAAAGTGTTAGTTAATATTGTATAACAAATTATTGTTATTTATAAGCGTCGAAATGTTTTTCCTTTAGTTTCTCTCTATTTTCTTCGTCAGCGAACTTGAGCAATGAAAGTGGTTTGGGATTTCCATTCCCAGAGTAACATCGTACCGATTGTATACTGATACCTATGTACATACATACATACTCGTACATAGTAGGATTTCATTTCAATTCAGTGCAGATCATCTTTTCGGGTACTTGATGAGTTGTTGACAGATGACCTGATGATGCTGCACATATTAAAAACTCGCAGTTTGTTATTCAAAGATTACGAATAAATTTAACGAATTATCATCAGTTGATGTGCCATGGTAGTTGTTGCTCAGTACAAACACTTGCAAAATATTTGTTGCGTGCTCAAAGTGAAATTTCTGATTTCCAAATCGCCTCCGTCTCAGGCTTTATCCAATTAACATCAGGAAGAAGCGTTCATATATAAGAAATTCGCTTGAGCTTAGCAATGTATAGATACGATGGATGAATGGTATGTTTAAAGTTCATACTTCCCCAATAGAGAGCGATGCTCGAGACTTATATATCATCTACATCGATTGGAAAATATGTTGCAGTTGCAGGTAAATGTTACGAATGTTCTTTCTTTGTATAAGATCTCTTAGAATTCTGTCAACAAATCGATGAAGACAAGAGAATATGCATATCCTTCGAACGTCGCATTGAATTTCATTATCTTTACTAAAGATGGCGCTCATTGAGTTTAATAATATTCCGGCAACGACGAATACGAGATAAGTTTCACTGATCGGTAGTTGTTTCAATTTTTCATGTCGGCTTTGCCTTTATACGATGAAACAATATATTTCCAAGGTTCAATGATAACGTGATCCGCCATTACGTTCCTGGTTCATTCCATTAACTGCTTCGCTATTTTCGGCTTCCGTTAAACCTGCCTCTTCGTTTTCATGGGAGACATCCTAGGAAATGGTGCTGCTTATATTTTCGTTAAATATCTCGTTAAAGTACTCTTTCACTTCACTGTAAACCAACTCGCCTCCAATATAGTACTTCGCGATTGAAGCTCTTTAGAGTTACCTTCCTTTCTGTCATAATTTTAAAAATATTGTCTCTACTGCCTAGCTTATAAGCTAGTGCTTTCGTATTTGGGCCGGTTTAATTTCTCGACTGATACCGGCTTCCCTTGATTAATCCTTGATTTTTTTTTAACAGTAGTAGCAAGGTACGCCCAAGAGCACGTTAGAATTTTTGTTCACCGTTTCGAGCTATTTCGGCATAGATGGAAAGGAATTTCCGGAACGTCATTCATAGATGTGATGGTGGCGATGGCGCGATGGTTAGCATATTGGACTATCACGCAGAGGGTCCGTGGTTCGATCCCCGGCATCGCCAACCATTTTTCGAATCGCCATCACCCTTTCGACGGGCAATGCCGAACTCCCGTAAGTAAAATTGCCTATTAAAAAGTTCTAAGGAGTGCCATTCGGATTCGGTGATAAACCGTAGGCCCCGCTCAGATGTGACAAAAATGACAACATGAGCAACACAAATGAGTGTCAAGAAGCTAGGCCATGGCCCATACCGGGGTGTCAACGCCACAGTGTGTATGTGTGTGTGTGTTATTTTAAGTCTGCATACTCCGCGGAAGATAAACTGAAACTGCATCGTTTTGTCTTAGACGGTGGATCAACAATTCTCTTGTTTATTCGCATGTAGTATTCATTGTGACAAATCATTATTTGCTTTTTGACTGTAATATACTGGAAAATCATAAAATTATCTTCAGACTCTTACGCCACTGAAGGTTAGTATGATTTGTCCAGTAACAAGCTACCGGTCATAGGCCTTGCTGAGTGGCAAAACCACCGACAGTCCATACCAGGACTTAAAACACCGTACCATGGGAAACAGTGACTCCTTACTTGTTGAGGTAGGCCCCTTTGTGGAAACGGTGGCTTTGGCATACCAAGGTTGAAACCGGTGCCCTGAACACGGGATCCGAATTGGTATCAAAGGAACTGACTAAGAGCGATGGCAAGGCGTATCCCTGCTCTCATTGATGTATATGTATCTCTTGAAGTTAAGTCTACATCACAGCTGTTTACTCATAAACACATGAGATGTTCACTTTTCTTCATTCTTCCGAAATCCGATAACTGAGAGAGTAACTCAGATATTCAGTCGCCAATTGACACGTTTTTCTGAAAAATTTTTTCGCACAGCTTTTTAAAATGCTGGAAAAGTTCTACCCTAGTTGCCTCAAATGGTTCTGTACAAAAATCAGGAGAACCCCGTCCAAACATTTCATTCTTTTTTGACGTGCGCTATCATTTTTCATTTAATGATTTTATATGTTATTCTGCTGTTAATGTATAACTTTGGCTTCCTGTTCTTCCTCCGAACAGGGATACAATTCTTCTTATCTTCGATATGAGCTTTATAATGAGCAACATTTATTTATTTATTCCTGAGGAATGAGAAACGCTCTTTCTTTTCAATTCTATTTGGTCTATAACTTAATTCGTGCGATTTGCTAAGAGATGGCGTAACTTGTATTATTCCATTGCTATTATTCCATCGGAACATGCGTTGGAAAGCTACTGTCATTGTACGTCATTTCAGTATCTGTCATTCATTTGAAGCGTAAACAACAATCTTTTTTTTTCACTCAAATATGTCGAACTTTGTGCCTGAAAATGTGTTTTTGCGGGGAGTTCTTCTTCATTACTTAAATATGAAGAAAACTGCTTTTGGTGGAAGCGCTAGCTGAGCGAACGTGCCAAAAGTGGTTTGCATGATTTAAAAGTGGTGATTTTGGCTTGGAAGACGATGAACGTCTTGGGCAGCCAAAAAAGTTTGAAGATGAAGAACTGGAAGCATTACTCTATGAAGATTGTTGCCAAACACAAGAAGAGCTCGCAGAATCTTTGGGTGTCACTCAAGAAGCCATTTCAAAACGTTTAAAAGCAGCTGGATATATTCAAAAGCAAGGCAATTGGGTTCCACATGTCAAGCCGAGAGACGTCGAAAGGCGGTTTTGCATGTCCGAAATGCTGCTGGAACGCCACAAAAGGAAGTCATTTTTGCATCGGATTGTTACTGGTGATGAAAAATGGATCCATTACGACAACCCCAAGCGCAAAAAATCATATGTGAAACCCGGCCAACCAGCCAAATCAACGGCAAAGTCGAATATCCATGGCGCGAAGGTAATGCTCTGTATTTGGTGGGATCAGATGGGTGTGCTGTATTATGAGCTGCTAAAACCGGGTGGACAACACTACCGAACACAATTAATCCGTTTAAGAGAGCAGTAGCCGAAAAATGCCTGGAATATGCGACCAGACACGAGGCAATAATTTTCCATCATGACAACGCTCGGCCCAACGTTGCTATTCCGGTGAAGAACTATTTGGAAAACAGTGGATGGGAAGTCTTACCCCATCCGTCATAGCTTCAGATGGGAAATACTTTGAATAATACTATTGTACATGTTTTTCTTAAGTAAACGTTCAAATTTTGAAAAAAAAAAACCGAATTAAGTTATATACCCAATATATCAAATTAAAGATTAATGACATCTGTGCTGTAACAACAGCGTATTCCAATTCGGTTAAGGTTTCCTTTTGCTTTCGCTACTCTTCTGGCCGGGGCATTGGTGTCAACTCAGGCGACCTCTGATTAAGTGGATGTCACTGTTCAGCTCGTATAGGTCGTCGTTAAATCTCATTCAAAGCCCGTCAACGCAAACGGATCCGAGTATTTTTCTCAGAATTTTTCCTCTCGATACAACTGAGACTATCTTTTCCTGTTTTCGATAGAGTCCATACTTCACGGCCATATAAAAGAACTAGGAGAATCAAGGTCTTATATGTACCTAGTCCAGCCATAAATTCTGTTACAATTTTTTTAACTATTTTTTTCCTAACACGTGTACTTATAAGTAAAGAATAGATGCTAGTTTGGTTTAAGCTTTCGATCAGTTAATATGGAGTGGGGCGGTAATAGCTTTGCATAAGTGTGGAAAGAATTCGAACCACATTTTCGAACTTCTCACACCACTTGGTATATCGAAAATATTTGTTTATCGGGCTTTTAGAGGACAGACCAAGAAGTGGCCGTCCACGCGGAAACAAAAGATAATGTCCAGATAATTGGATATATCCGCTGGATCCATGTCAAAGCTTATTTGAGATGATCTCCATATGAAAGCCTATTGTCGAATAACGGGACATCTCTTAACTCCCAACCTGAAAAGAATAAGACTCGAAAGAAGCAAAAATTGTTACAGTGGCACGCGTTTAATGGACATGAAAATATTTTATTTACTGATGGAAACATTTTTACTATGACAAAGTTTATGCAACGTCATCTAAAGAAGCAAGAAAAGTTGTCCCGAGGGTTCGGCGCGGACACCATCCCGCTTCTGTAATGGTTTGGTGGGGGGTACCGCATCGAGGTGTCACATCACTGCATTTTTGCGAAAAAGGTGTGAAAACAGGGGCAAAAGTGTACCAGGAGAATGTTGTCGACGGTGTTGTCAAGGACTTAACAAATACCCTTTTCAGCGGGGAAAGATGGGTGTTCCAACAAGATTCTGTTCCGGCACACAAAGCCAAAAGGACGCAAGAGGGGCTTAGATGCAATACTATATTCCGGATTTTATCGCTGCTGTAGATTGGCCATCAGGAAATCCAGATTTAAATCCGCTGGACTACAATTTGTGGTCAGAGCACCCCTAAGGCAGCTTTAATAACAGCAGCGTCGTCGATTCCCATGGAGACATTGTGTGCCGCCTTAGCAAAATGGCCACAACGTTTAAAAGCCTGCGTCAAAGCTAAAGGCGGCCATTTTGAGTAAAACTTTGTTTTCTTCAAACTTATATATTGTGAACTAATGTAAGAAATAAATTTCATGATAAAAGATTTACTAGACTTTTTTTTATTGCACTTTTAAAATGTAACAAAACTTATGGCTGGACTAGGTATATATGTAGTCTATTTAGTTTTTCGGATACTCAATTGCCTTCTTAACCCAGAAATGCAGTGATTGGCACGAGCGATTCGTCGTTTTATTTTTTCAGAGGTGTTGTTGTCAGAATTTATAGCATAGCCGAGCTATACAAAGTTCCTAACTAGCTCGAATTTACAGCTGCCTACTGTGACATTCTGTCCAATTTATCGATGTTGTCTGCCCCTTTTTGTCGACAGCACATAATTGATTTTGCTTCATTTACCTATATGCATCAGTGACCCCCTGCAGACTTCTTCCAATAGTGTTAAAATTATCAGCGTAAGCTAGTAGTTGTACAGGCTTTCGAAAAATTGTGCCTCTAATGATCACTTGTGAATTCCGCACAATTTTTTCCAGTATGATGTTAAAAACGTCACATGATAGTGCATCCTCTTGTCTAATGATTTGTTTTGGTATTAAAAATCTCCGTTAAATCGTTACTGACCGTGACTGAGCAGCGGGCGCTCTCAATCGGTATTATGCACAGACTAACGAGTTTGGAGGTATGCCAACTTGACATCGTTCTGTATGGCAGATCTCTAAAAATGCTGTCATATTCGTCCTAAAAACAGATAAAAACCGACCAAATTCTGCCGGAATGTGAATATTTGGTTGATTTCTTGATTTGAAACTGATAAACTGATAGGGGCCAGTCTGATTATTAACGAAGGGTTTCAGATGTTCACACAATATGGCCATTACGATCTTCTTTGCGGTGAGGACACTGACGCCTCTTTAGTTGGGTTAGTTATGGCACCTAGACCAGTCAACTGTCAGGTTCAGCTGCTTCTTTCGATTTCAGCTTCAATATTGCTATCCTTTTTCGTTTTGCTCAGGTGAACGGAAATCTTGCTATCATTGCCTAAGTTGAATGATTTCTACTCTTTGACTTTATGCGATGCTGTTTTAGCTGCGTGGGCTTGCCGGCGTTTTTCATCAAACAAGAGACTTCTTAGCGGTGGTCGGGTAGGCTAGGCCATTGGTTGTGGCGTTACTGATGGCACGTTGGCATCGTTGCCACAAGTCTTCAGTATTTCATGTTGGCGCCATATTCGCGTTTTTTCACAATAGTCTCTAATGATGCCAGTCGCCTCATAATTCAGACACTTGTTAGTCTTTTCTACAAACTGGCATAATATTATTTTTCCTCACGTCACCTTCTGAGTTTTGAAACAATTTTGTTGATTTCGCTTTATTTGTAGCCCCACTGACCCCTTGCGCGATTGATCTACATATGTATAGTGCGTGAGTTAAGTAAGCTCACCACGTAATCTCTATTTGCAAATACGATCATCATCAAAAATGTCATTTGTCAATTTTCAACTTAGCACCAATATTACCGCAAACAGCCTCAGGGTCTTACACCAGCTGAACACTTTTTTGTAACAATCTGATGAAATTCACGCACAGCACTGTATATCCGCCTTCGTAGATAAATCAATACGAGATGTACACTCAATATGTCTCTCTGTATATTTCAAAGAAAGATTCGTATGGGTGTTGTCCAAGTCCACATCATACATAGTATATGTACAATATTTCAAAATATTCAAGATGACTTCGCACTTCTAGTTTCATCACCATCCATTCTGACAATGAAAACAAAAAATCACAATAATAAATTTAATTTACAGAAATCTTGCAAAAATAGCTTCAATAGTAGGTATCTCATTTGTCTTATAAATCTTTCGTCAGTCCATCTACTGCAGGTATACTCCTTGAACCTCTTCAATACCAACCATCAGTTTATCCAAAGAAAAATAAAGCCCCTACTCACCACTACCAAACGCATTCATCATGTCTCTCTCTTATGCGCCAAAATCCGAAATCGAAAAAAAAACAGCAATCCATCGCACACATAATACTGTCAATTTGGACCTCCAAACTGGTACTCCATCAGTCAATATTTTCAACCTTGGCCATTGAAACTGGTGTCTGTGTGGCAATACAATGCACGATTAACAAAAAGAAAAAGAAGAAAAAATTTAAAAGAAGAAAAAAGCGAAAAAAATCAACAACTTCCAAATCAAGATCATTGAAGGGCAATTATAAACTCATACGCATATAAATACTACCTCACATAGATACACCTGCAGCCGTATACCGCTAATTCGAATTCGCAAACCCATATAGACAACACCCGTCGCTAGTTTCAATGTTAAAATCGAGCCAAGCGGCAACCGAAAATATCTTGACCTACCACTTTGCAAAAACCCCAAAAATTCCGCTCCCCCCACCAAACTAAAAAAAACATCCAAAAGCAAAACTAAAAAAAACTAGAGTCTATGTATCTATGTATCTGATATATGTATATGTATCTCCAATCCAAGTAGCCAGCGGCCCCTCCAAATGAACGACATGCGCTGATTTTTTTCGTTGAATCCGCTTGCTCCGACGCGAAGCTCTTGCCAAACTTTGCATACGAAATTCGTTGGTTTGGAGCTCACTTTCACTTTTTTTTTTGGCTGTAAGCTCTCCAAGTGGATTGAGTTGAGTCGCACATTTGTATGTGGTATCTATTGTCCATACAAACGAAGACCGCTATAATCATTGGTAGGGTATCATCGTCATTCGCACATATTCGTTTTGAAAATGAGCGTTTCTGATACAATTATCGACTTTGAAGTCGTCTTCGCAGTCGATGTAGTCGTAATCGTAGTCGTAGTCGGCGGTTGCGACTGACCTTGGAACAAAGCCAAGGAGCCTATAAACGAGGAGAAATAAGTGCGAGCGTTACACGCTGACTACTACGCACATTAAGAGGGAACCTCTCGATGGTCAATTATTCAACAAATTATGCGTTTACGCAAGGCAAAACTTTTCGTACGCATATCGCAGATTATTCAGATACTCCACCGTCGAGCATTTCAGCAATCCAGCAGCATTTAATCACGTAGCATATTCGTATACTAAGTATTACATAGGTAGTTGCTAGGTCAGAAGTTCTTTTGATGAGAATCAAACAAAATACTGGAACATCAAGCACTCGGGGCAAAATCAAGCAAGCTCACGGAAATCTGTAATCGTATTCCCAAATCTTATCTCAAACTGGGTCAAGGTCTTCCCGTGTGGTGCTCATTCGATAGTATAAACGAACACAGATAACAGACAAACAAAAGAAGGAAACAAAAAAAGAAAAAAATAACAAGAATGAGTGTTAGATTAACACTATCGCAAAAAAAGCTATTAACATTTATTTTTTTTTGTATATTATTAAAATTTGTTCGTTATTGACGATGGTTCTGGCGAGATCACACTATTTAAAACATTGCGGGAGGCAATTTTTTATATTATTTAGAGATTTAAGAGATACATCCATTCGATGTGCTAGTGCATAGTGTGCTGAAGTTCTTTTGTATTTGAATAGTGAGCCTTGAAAACAACATGATTAATTGGATTATTAACATTGGAAATAGCTTCTCAAGATTGAAAGAGCGCGTATTGAGAACCAACGGTTGGCAGCACTTTGAATAATAGTTTGTTTTAACAATTTTCGGAAGTAAGTATTGCAACACATTTTGAAGTTATAGATCTAAAGATTACGGATGGTGTTGGTACATTAACTCACAACAAACTCAACGACGAGTTTTTTTTTTAGAATGGTGCATGTAGGTAGGAATCGTATAAAGATATCAGTAGCCAGAGCTTTTGGTGTGTACGACCTCCTCCTTTACACCCGGCCACAGACTTAAACCATTTCCCCCCTCGCTTATCTTCTAAGAAAGAAAGAAGAATTTTCTTACAAAGCTGCTTGCTTCCTTCTAATTAGATTCTGACCGCGATGTATGGTAGCGACCGAAGAAACTCCGTACCGCTGTTAATCGTCGATAACCGGCGTTATATGACTGGAACTCCATTATACGCTAGTTGCAGTCTCCATCTATTAGGCTTCTAATCTTTATCTACTGATTTATGTGTCCATCTGTCTTGAGTTGTATTGGCTAAGGGTTCCATAACAAAGGCGCCATTTTCTGACATATTTCGTATGCTGCTGATCATCGATAGTACCCGAAGTCTACATAGAATCATTTTTATTGTCTTTGCTTGGGCCGGAGTATAATATAGCAGAGCTACTGTTCTTCTAGTGTTCCCAGGTTCATCGATGTTAGGTTGTATACGCAGCTAAGCAAAAAGCACGCAATGCGGCACTGCAAAAAAAGACCAGAGCTGCTCATGAGCTCTATGAGCGGAAGAGAAGAGACGAACACCGGCTTCTCAGGAGGAAGAAGAAAGAGCATGAGAAGCGCGCGATCGAGGAAATTGAGAGATGCTAGTCCAGGAATGAGGTTCGGAAGTTTTACCAAAAGGTAAAAATAACATGCCACGGAAACAAACCCCGAACCGAAGCCTGTAGAGATGAACAAGGGAACATCGTAGTAGAAAGAAAGACCATTTCTGCAGACTGTATAACGGCGATGACGAACCAAATACCGCTGTCAGGCAGAATCAACCTTTCAACTTGGACGATGATGACCTACAATTCCGTCCACCCGACCTGGATGAAGTGAAGATAGCTAAAAGCTGCTGGAGCGGATGGCCTGACTGCCGAGCTCTTCAACGCGGCAGGCGATGACTTGGTAAGGAGCATATACCAACTAATCTTTAAAATATGGTCGGATGAAAGTATGCCCGATGAATGATACCTCAGCATTGTTTGTCCGATTCTCAAGAAAGGATACCCTTTGAACTGCGCCAACTACGGAGGCATCAGTCTCCTTAACATCGCATATAAGACCTTATCTGCCGCATTGTGTGAACGCCTGAAACCGTACGTCAACAACCTGATAGGTCCAAATCAGTGTGGCTTCAGACCAGAAAAACCCACCATCGACCAATTATTCACACTACGGCAGATCTTGAAGAAGACCCATGAGCTTCAGATCGATACACACCACCTATTCATCGATTTAAAGGTCGCGTATGACAGCGTCTATAGAGACGAGCTATACAGAGCAATGTCTAGTTTCGGCAATCCTGCCAAACTCGTCCGTCTGTGCAGGATGACGATGGAGAATGCACGCTGCTCCATCAAGGTCGGTAAAGATCTCACCGAGACCTTTGATGTCCAAAAAGGATTTAGACAAGGCGATGCGCTTTCATGCGATTTTTTCAACATCGTACTTGAAAGAATAGTGCAAAACTCACGAGCAAACACAAGAGGCACTATCTTTCAAATGTCCGTCCAACTACTCGTATACGCCGACGATATTGACGTAATCGGTAGAAAGCAGCGTGATGTCAGTGGCGTTTTCGCGTGTATTGAGACCGATGTGGCGAAAATGGGTTTAGCGATCAATGAGGGCAAGACCAAGTATATGCTGTCAAGCAAAAAGGACAACCAACACCGATGTCTCGGCCAGAACGGCATCCTCGACAGATATAACTTTGAGGTAGTTAAGGACTTTGTCTACCTAGGCTCTGCTATAAATACAGACAACGACACCATCGCTGAGATCAAGCGAAGAATAACTCTTGCCAACCGCTGTTTCTTTGGGCTAAGAAGGCAATTGCGTAGCAAAGCCCTCTCTCGGACCACAAAAGTCACCCTTTATAAGACCTTAATAATCCCGATCCTGCTCTATGGCGATCTTCGGTCCCGTCTACATTAACGGTGAGTGCAGGAGGAAATACAACGATGAACTGTGCGGACTGTACAGCGACATGAACCTAGCCAGAAGAGTGAAGATCCAAAGACTGAGATGGCTGGGTCATGTAGAGCGCGTGGACACCAATGCTCCGGTCCGAAAAGTCTTCGAATCTGCTCCCGAGGGACAGCGCATTAGAGGAAGGTCAAGACTCAGGTGGCGCACGCAAGTGGCGAAACTGGCTGGAGAAGCTTGTTGACTGAGACCCAGGTCCACCCCCGACTTTAGCGCCACTTAAAGAAAGTAAAGTAAGTATTATGTTGTGGAATTGAGGACATAGCCCCGAACGCTGAGGTTCTTAAAAAAAAAGTTGATAAATATTTTTAATTTGCTTTTCTGTTTCATACGAAAGAAAAATATATTTCCACGTAACAGAATCCTGGGATACAATTTTAATGGCATATTTGAATACACATTTTATAGTTCTTTGAATGAGTCTTCTTAGAATATAAAATATTTGACAATTTAGGTATACAGACACCTTATTGATCTTTAGAAACCGTAAATGCTTCCTAGACTCGTATTTGTTGCGCCGCTCATTTCCTGAAGGGAAAATCTTATCCTATACTATGAATTTGAATAAATCTTTTATGCTTACGCACATTGAATGTCAGAGAAAGGTAGCATCAATCATATTACCATCTTTAAAAACATCAATAAGCCACAAACGTAGCGCTGCGCTGCACGTAAGATACGTGAATAAGCTAATCTATTCAAAAGCAATCATTAATCAAGCAATTCCAAAAGAAAGCCCTCACATGCATTTTTGCATTATCCCTGCCAAAGAGATTATATTCATTTATATGTATATAGACGCACATATATATATAATTAAAATAACCAAAGACTTGCACTACTCCTATAGTGGAAGCATCTGATTTCTGTTAAAGTAAAATCGCATGGTAAAATTAATTAAAATTCCTTCTAACGCAAACACACACAAATGCACTTAACGACTCTTGCACAAGTGATGCATTAGTGCTATAGCAAGGCAAAGGGAGGCAAAAACAGACACAAAAGACGAAAAAACAAAAAATTAAAATACACAAAAAAAAAATGAACCCGAAGAAAAAAACCAACACCGAATAGAACTAGCAAGCATAGTTCAAGTAAGCAAAGAAATATAAATATACATACATATCATATGTGTAAATATAATGCATAGATATGTATGTACATATGTACACGTACACCTAAACTATTCAGTCAAACTACAATAGGCCCTTTAATGTACAACATCTAGTTGCGCACATGCCCAACCACCCCATTAAAGGCGTAGGTACATATTCACATAAATAGACCAACCGGCAAAAGTATCTACGCCAGGTTTAGCAACGCATCTATTAGTATGCCAATAGCCCTGACTGTGCCCGAACCTGACACCTCTCTGGCATCGCCTCCTCCGCCTTCGCATTAACCATATGCCGTTTGTACTGTGTTTTATTCGAAGAGGAGCCCATTTGAGTATGACGAAGTCATTGCCGGACAGAATGAACCTCCACCCGAAGAAAATCACCCAATCCCAGACCTAGCCCCAATCCTAGTCCCAATCATAGTCCCTGTCGCAGCACTAGCACCAGAGCAACACACTTTCTTTTTTTTTTTCATTTTTGTCGCTGGCAGAAAGAAGACGACAACGACAACGAGGAACACGACCGCCACCTTCATTGCCGCGCCAAGCCGGCCGCTACAACCGCCGAAGACAACTTCTCGTTCGTACTAAGGCACATCAGAAAAACACACAACATCGGCTAACAACGACTACGACACAAACAGCAGCGACTACGTCGACAAACGCCAATGACCACATAAACGCAAAGAATATAGGACAACAAACTTTTGTGACACTCTATAGGGCAATGGATTCATCGGGATGATGTGAATGCGATGCCAAAGCAAACGAGCAAAAAAAAAAACAACACACAGAAATAAAAGGAAAAGAACGAAAAATAATCAGCCAGTCAGCCAACAAAAAAAAACTACTGGATGCACAAACTAGAAACGTGAAATGCCCATCCGCTAAGCACCACCATGCCCACCGAGCCAAAGACCATCCTCGCCGAGAGTTGACTCTTGTCGGTCTTCCCTTTGCTGAAGCTTTCTGTGAATATGTGTGCTCTGCTCTGTGCCGTGGTAGCCTGTAGGCTTATAGATTGCTCTGTAGCTGGTTCTTCTGCACAGCCTCTCTTCGAGCTGCAACACATTGCAGCGCAATGAGCTAACTAATGAAAGTCTTCACGGACTCCACTCAATCCCATCACCATCCCCATCACATCCAGCACCCTGATCCAATGCCGAATGAAAAAGGGGAACCAAAATCACATTTCATTCCAGAGAAAGAAAAATCGCTCTCTTTGAGGCCATCATTTATTATGGTGCACAATCCGCTCGGGCTAGCGGGAGGCATATGTACTCGTACAATACAATGACGTTTTCTACTTAAAAGCCTAATGCAGCGGATCTGCCGTTCAATTGAAAGGCGTACATATCAAACGACACAGAGTATGTTTGCGTCACCATCACCTTCATCATTAAAAGTGAACTGCACCACAGACTTAGCTGGAGTGCGTTCATTGGAAAGTTGCATTGCATCTGAACTGTCGCTGGCAACTTGCATACAAGTTGGAGCAGATGCAATGTGACTTGAACGCTGAGGTTGACATCAGCAACATTTTCTTTCCAAATGAGAATCAGCAATTCCTTTGGCACAAACTAGAGATTTGTTTCATCCAAAATTGGAAATTATTTTTGCAACCCTTCCATTTGATATCTACCTACATATATCAATAATTTGAGGATTTAATTTATTTTTTACTGCCAGCAGTGATTAAAAATGTACGAGTAGATTTTCGTTTAAATTATTGAAACTGCGTGGCAAAAAGTGCTGTTACTGACAAGCTATTTAAGGTAGTATCTCTTCTTAACTACGCAGTAGTTTGTCGTTCCCGAAAAACTTTCTTTTATCGGTATGTGATCAATGCGATTGCCTCGTAATATCTACGTTTCCTCAAGCAATGTTAGAAATACGAGTATTTTACCCCAACAGATCTGCCTACAACCGCAATACAAATCTGATCAAATGCTATTGAAATCTTGCGAGATAAAGTCCAAAACCGTAACACAAAATTCATATGTGATGCTAATAATAGACATATTTTGACGCGGAAGCAATGTCTTCTTTCTGACTTACTTACCTTACCTCATCACTACATACATACATGCATACAAGAAGTTTATCCTTAAGCCCACTTCCAGCTTTGAAAAGCCATACAATCGCTAATGAAATGCCCTTAAAAGCCGCAAACATTCAAAATCAACGTAAATCAATACCTTCCTCTCTTTCTTCCTTTGTTTTTTATGCCTGCCTTGTGTGCAAACATTTAACACGAAATCACATGGGCGCGTACGAAAAATGCGGATAGACCGTTCTGGTAAGACCGATGATATGCAGCTTATAATACATCCGTAGCCGCACTTATTCAGATGTTAGGAACGTTCAAAATTCTCCTTCATCTTAAGCTTAACTCAACCGACCTAAGGACCCGAATATGTTCCACCAACCTAAGAACTCTTACTCTCTTACTTTAAAATCCGTTGAACTGTATCGGAATGGAACAGCATACGTACCAACTTGATCATAAAGTTTCACCATGTGGCGCTCCCATTGTTCCGATTTGAGTTCTGTTTTTTTTTTTTGTTAAGTTGGTGCATCTGTTGTTGATATTCCCTCTAAATCTTTGCGTCATAGCTTGACATTTGCAAAAGTTACGAGTACATCTATCTCTGTGTGTGTTGGCGATTTTTTACAATTTTAAAAATGAATTTAAATTTGCAACAACGAACTTGTATTAAATTTTGCGTAAAAAACGGATTTAATGGTGCGCGAACGTTGGAAATGTTGGAAAAGTGTTTCGGCATCGATTCTCTAAAGAAAACGGTCGTTTACAAGTGGCACGAGCGGTTCAAAAGTGGTCGTGAGTTAATCAAAGATGATGAACGCAGTGCCAGACCATCGACATCGAAAACCGACGAAAACATTGATGATGTAAAAGAAATGTTGGTCAATAACCGACGAATAATGCAACAAATACCATCCAACAGCAACCGATTCATCTGATTTGGCTCCCTGGCACTTCTTTCTGTTCAATCGAGTTAAAAAACCACTACGGGGAAAGCGTTTCAGCAGCTGAGAGGAAGTAATGGAAAAATCGCAGGAAGCACTGATGGACATACAGAAAACCGAATATAAAAAATGTTTCGAGGATTGGATCAAGCGCTGGCATAAGTGTGTTGCAGTCGATGGGGATTACTTTGAAGGGGACAATATAGATTTAAATGAATAAACTTGTGTTTCCGCGAACTTTTTGATCAAGGTGGTATTTAAAAATCTCAATAAACCCAACCAAATGAAAGAAAATTTAACAAAAGTCTTGCGTTAAGCTTCAAAATAATAACTCCAATTTTAAAGTATGTAAATTTCTAATCTTTCTTTAAAAAAAAGCCTGTATCCACTTTGTCCAACTCTATACAACGTTTAACGTTTGTACGCAGTTCTTCGATTGATATGGTGTCCCAGCCCATTAGTATAATGTCCTTCCTTGTTATGAATGTAAGTTGTTCCACTTCCTCTGACGGTGCTGATCTCACTTGAGCCATGTATGTTGGTGAGAGGTATGTTGCTTGGTTTGCAAGTTCCATTTTAACAATTCTTTAATCGTTTGAGACATAAAAAAGCATTAATATAAATATATAGGCATGTTTCTTTGCTAGTATGCATGTTCTGGTTTTACCGATAACCTTGTAGGTTCTATTGTTTGTCTTGAGGCCCCCTATGGACGGATCTCTTCCCAAGGGCTCCAGGATAATGCTAATGCCAATATTTCCCTCCCTTAGGAAAACTAACAGATTATCACCTTCAGTGCTTCAGATCAGGTCCTCCAGTAGCTTGCCCGTTTCGATGAAGCCAATATCGTCCTTAGGACCCATTAATAGAAAAACCTTAAGCTTGGTGTGCTTGATGCCAAGCCTAAGTATGTGGTCTTCTTTCGCTAGTTTTACCAAGCACTCATTGTTGATGAGGATCAGAAAGGACACCGTTTTTTATTTGAGCAGGAGCCCTGTGCGGTGTATGACTTTGAAGGAGTCTTCCTCCATCTATTTTCATATTGGGCAACAAAATGCGGGCCCTGCTTCTCTCTTAGATGTCATCGGTAAATTGACCCTCGTGTTTCATCACTCGTTATCCCCTTACCGTCTCGATAGAGTCAAGGCCAGTAATTCGTGCTATGGATCATACCATTAACTCATGTCCAGAATGTACTCGTAAATATGTAAATTCAACCTATAATTGATTAATAGTTAACCATAATTCCCCTCAACCCTGCCCACTACTACTTCTTTACATCTAGTTAAATTTGTAAGCGTTCTAGTATTTAAGTTCTTCCGTGAATAACCAAGGTGTTCGGGGTTCATTTGAGCCCCATACCAAAACCGCGATGTGAATCTGCTGTCAAAAAAAGGAAACCAATTGGGTAGGTCGTCGATTTATAGTTATTGCATCCACCAGACAAAACAGTGACTGGGGTAGCGATATTTAAAGAAAAGGGATCGAATAGAGGCTCTGGCTAAATCCAGAAAAGCCAATTCATCAACTTTCTTATAAGCTTAAAGCCGAGAATGTCATTCAGTTACTAAGTTGCAAAAAATTAAAACAGACGTGTGAATGCCCCATCCCTCCAATGCAAACAATGTAGAGGAACTTTCCTATTGAAAGAGAAACACAATTTCTACTTGAACATATCTTTGGAATCTCTACGTTGCGTTATAAGAATCATTGTAATGTCGCTCGGCTATAATCTCCAGAGCTCTTCTAAAACCCATTTGACGTGGTTAATGACATAACACATCACATTCCGATTGTTTTACTGTTATTGTTTACGTTGTATTTTTCACTTTCACAGAGGACATACGTACATTTGTATGTACATACGACGAGGGTTCATTTCTACGATGAGTGAGTTCCCTAAAACCATGTTGTCTTTCATTTGTAGGATTCCCATTGTAATTGTTTCCTTCCTCTCCCACTATACAACAGCAGCAGAATGGAATCATTCATAAAATGTGCATACTACTCGCATATTGTGCACGAGCTTGCTGCATAGCAATAGCAACAGCAAAAGCAAAAGCAGCAGCAGCAACAACAAAGCAAAGTGCATCGGTAGTAGTACCTACTCAAATGGATTGCTTCTCTGAGCTTATCACGAGATTATGAGCTGTTTGTCACGAATTTATGAATGAAACGTCAACTGCCCTCCCTAACCATCATTGCTTGTCTAGGTATTTGATGCAGCAGTATCATCTAACGGTATTTTGGCTAAAGAATTGACACTTGTGATACAACGTCACAATTTAAGGTGTTTTATGAAATTTGACTGAAATGTCAATAGTGTTCTCTGCTCTCTCTAATTATCATTCTTTGCTTATGTAATTGATGCAACAGCATCATCGTACGGTATTTCGGCTAAAGAATTGACACTTGTGACACGAGGTCACAATTTAAGGTGTTTTATGAAGTTTGAATAAACTGTCAATAGTGTCAATTGAAACGTCACATACCTACAGATTAAACAAATCAATATTCAATCAAAATAATAAAAACATAAAAACCACACTTTACAAACTGTCAAGGAGACATTTTGTTAGTTTTTTCGAAAACAAAAATCTGGTCATCGAGCCAACAGCCTTGCAATACGGCCAGAGGGGCATAAAAACTCACAGCAATACAACAGAGACATGAAAAAGAACAGAAACGGTGAGGTAACGTGGATGCAATGACCGATCGGCGGTAAAAAACCAACATCAGGGGCAATTGGAACGTGCGAAAAATAAGCACGGATTGTAAAGACAAAGGAGAAAACGATACACGTCCCGATTACATCATATCGTGAGGATCACCGCGCAAAAATATCAACGAAGTTCGTCCAACGTACGAATACAAGCGTTAATACAAAAAAGTGAAAAAGTTAAAAAGTTAAAAAACGAAACAAAATTCGATCGGTCAGTTCAATTGAGATTGTATGAGTAGTTAAACTCCCTCGTTGGTATATTTGCTATGACAGTGCTTGTGCTAGTACCAGTGCCAATATCAGTGTTTATGCTTTTAACAGAGCCTGTGCCTTTGGATTCGGACGGTGCACTCATGGAACGGTGATACTCGTAGAAGAGAAGTGCGCGAGGTACATAATCGAATTGCCTTGCGATTGCTACGTACGAGTACGAGTATGACTACGTTGGGTCTTTCAGAGTTCAACGTCTCATAAGATGGAGAGGAGACACAATGACAACACATGTTATTGATGATGGTAGTGTGCGTGCATGCGCATATGGAATTCCATATGCTGTCAATGCCGCTGCTGCTGCTATTGACGTTATTACTAGTACTGCGGATGGTTTCCGATTCTGAAAGTCAAACCGAATTACGTAACATTGGCAATTCGCTCGTTCATTCGTTTATTCATTTGTTGGCTTGTTCGTTTGGTCGTTTGTTCGTGTCAGGTTCAACTGCATGGGTGTGTTGGCGAAAGTGAGTTCGTTTAGTGAGATGAAAGTGCATACAGTGTAACAAGTATGAGAAGTTATATTCGTAATCATTTTTTATGAAAGGCTTCGTGATATGTTTTCCTTTGTTTATTTTTATTTTGACAAACTTTTTTCTTCTTCTCTTTTTCAATAGGATTGAGGCAAAGTGATGGCCTTCAAAGGTAAGGGTATAACCTTCAAAGTTATGAGTTAAGGTGTTTGCTTAAAGCGTTGCGTGTGAACAACAAAGGTGGGCACATAAGTTAGCATACATACTTAATGGTCACATATAATAATTTAAATGCTTATTGCCCAATTTTGCAGCGATAGTTTGCAATAGCCACAAGGTCAAAGTCTCTAGATAAAATCACAAATAGCCTGAAGTCGAATGAATTAAGATCAATGTCTAATTGATTTCAAGTTACCGATGACCCAAGCACTCGTGTTACCTTATTAAATTTAACCTACAATCAATTGAGGTAGCAAAAATGTACAATAATTCAATTTTCTTTTAATTTTTGGCAAAAGAAAAATTAATAACACACAAAGTATGAGTAGGTCAATCGACCAAATTAATTTTTTCTCTTACTTAGTAAACAGTTATTAAATTGATTAAATAATTTTTTGAATTCTATTTGCCTAGAAAACAACATTTCAGAGTGGTATTTTGCTAAAAACTTCAACAAGACTTGGTTCACTTTATTTCTGAACCACTCATATATTTCTAAGGGTATCTCTATGTTTCTTGTTTCAGAGAAATACATGCCAAGTAAGACCATTTCTAATCTTGTTTGTCAAAGCCTAATTTAATTTTTCAGAGTTGTTACCCGGTATGACTCTCGGACTTGACCTGGTTCGATTCGAGAGACAAAGTAATTATTTTGATGGGATTTTGCTGTAAAGACGCATGGATGCACGCTAATTTTTTCGTCATTTGGCGATCAGTACGAGTATATACTTATATCGCTGACAGATATTAAAAACTTATGTCAACTTATCGATTCCCACGCATGTGGCTAAAACTAAACATATGTTATATGTTATTATTTATCACTTAATACTAATCACTTAAAACCGGTCTTTCCTAGAGATGTCCATACAAAAAATACATCGATGTTTTATTCAAAGTCGGTGTATTCGATGTATCGAATTAATAGTTAGAAATAACAAATTAAACATTATCCAAGGTTTTTAATTCAATTAAGTTTTATTTAAATTAAAATTTTATTTAATTTGATCAAGGAAGCTTTTATTTTGAAATTAGAAATCCCAATATTGCTCTCTCAACTTTGCATAAATAAAATTTTACTATCCCGCTTTCCTATATTTAACACTTGTGATGCTTTGAAAAGTCTTTCTGATGGAAATCACAAACACTTTCTTAATTTTTGTTTGACTTACAGTATTTCTGAACTAATTTATGATGGTCACTCCAAAGGCTGAAATCTTCTGATACTTTGTCCAAACTATCTTAAACAGATAATATTCGCTTTCGTTAAGCTGGTCCTTCTTCATCATATCTTTAATTTTTCATCATTCAACTTGAAATTTGGTACTGTATGCCTTCATTCAAATGCATCGTCGAACATCATCAAAAGTGTGCGATGCATCGGATTGATTCGACACATCGAATAGTAAACATCGACGTTTTGGATGTATCGATGTATTTTGAGCAACTTTAGTCTTACCAGCCAGGATCTATAGCAATATTGCCTTCGCTCCATTCACAAAATGTACGGCGCAAACAATGATAGTGTAGCTTCAATGCCTATACAAATTGAATTTTATAAGCACGTAAGCCAAGATCTTTACGCAACATTTTTCACAAAGTGAATGGACACAAGTTTAATCGCTGATTACGATAACACGTTGGGATCGTCATTAACACTACGTTGCACATCACTAATCGCTTATCTTACAGAAGCGTATTATCATTTAGAGTACACGTATTGCGAAAACGATCCGTAGTTTCTCGAATTAATTGCTGCAATGGAGAATTATGAACACAATAAACCACATAGTGCCCGATGAATTTCTCGAGTTGAACCATATTTTTCAAAATGAATTTGAACAATTTGCAAACATTGTTCCAACATGGGTCTACTCATTATAAATTTTCAAACCGAACTTACCTCAAAACAATTGTGAAATGTCAAATCGGCTGTCACAGAAAACAGTGTTGCATGCTTAAAGTTCTTGATCTCTCAAGAAATTCGATTTACTTTTATACTACGGACAACTAAAACAGTACTTAGTTTTATTCTGATTTGTCATTCATTCATCAAAGCCATATTTTATGGGCGTCCGGATTAGATCCCCAATTAAAGGTATCCTTTGATATTTAAACTACACTTGGACCAATAGGCCTTGCGGCGTAATAAGACATTGTCTAGAGCGCGTGCAATGGAAACAACCAGTTTTTCATAAGGTAAAGTGAACATGTCAAGACTACAGAGGATACAAACCCGAGTCAAAAACCTGCAAAGATGAAAAATTATCAAGAAGAATTTTTAAAGACTATTGATAATCAAAGTTCCGCCATTAGGCAGAATGAACCATTTAGTCTGGATGATGATGACCTGCTGTTCATTCAACCTGAGTTAAAATATTATGATCGGATATGAAACTTGGTAAATACCAGCGCTCCATGCTCGGGTAGTTTTCATGTGTCTACTGTAAAAGAAAGCAGGCATAGTCATAGTCATATTTAAAAAATCCGTGCGATCGCATTTTGTAATACAAATTGAAAACGCTGATGGTTAAGAGCTTTAATCGAATTCTCCTTTATAAGTCCAATATGCGAATTAAGTTTTAACAATTTTATTGTTTACTGAAGATCTTAAAGTTAGAAATACATATGTAGGTATTTCCAATGAAAAAACCAATCCAATCCACACCAATTCCTTGCAATCAACTTATCTTTTTCCGAGAGCATTCGACAAGGAAAATCATAACAAACTTCTTACTAAAGTTTGGAAATAAGGCTGACCAAGTCTAGGTACTAAAACTGTAATCAAGGTATTCAACATCCCGATATTTTGGGGAAGAGCTACCGTTAACCTTGTCGAATTCGAGGTGAGATAGTAGTTTTAACTAACACTCCAATGGCATTGAGCTGCATACTCAGAATAAAATCGTGTTTAGCTATCAATATATCTGTTTCTATTAATGTCACTCATAGTTTAAATTGACTTACATTTTCCACATATTCCACACCAATTTGGCTCATTTCGGAGTCGAATCGCCAATCTTGTTTTTATAAGCAATACACTTGGCAAACATCTTTGATGTGCAAACATTTAGACGGGCAAATTCAGATTAATTTTAGACTAATTCAGAGTTCGACTGTCTAATAATAGAAATCTGTGTCAACGAAAACACAGAGGTTGAAAACAAGAATGCCAAAAAAAAAATTCCAAGATTAAAGAATGCAACTGGTCGAAGGACAGCAAAACTCCATTTTCTTTCCCCAAACCCGGTTTTCAACAACCGTAGCTATTTTGGTTTGGTTATACTTCTATCTAAGGCCCAAGCCCCTGATTTGTATGACCAAAATGCTCTATAGAACTCTACCAAACCAGTTTTAGATAATGATCCGATGATGAAGCAAAGTGAGTTTGAACTTCGGTTTAAATACAAAGCAATCACGAATATAAAAAACCTCGGACTTGTAAGCTCGAAGGAACGTACCTGTGAAAACTTCTATAGTACAGATTTTGACAGACATAGGTTACTGGTCTGATAAGCGGAAAAAGTAAGATTTTCAACGCCCAACATTAACTCGGAGCACTACTACCTTAACCTATCCCTTAAAGCATACCATTCTAAAACTGGGTTTTCAAAGAATCTTTTCAGCTCTGTGATGCTCGAGATATCTATGAGGAAAAACAAGAGGATAAAACTTTTGACGGTTGAACGTCGCGACACTAGAAAAAACGTAATGTAAATAAGAAATAAGATATCTGTAAGAGCGTCCTTAAGTATGAAACCTTAGCACCCATTGTAATGAAATCTAGGAAGTTCATAACGAAAATCACCATCTTCAACGACTTTAAAGCCTCTTATGATATTGCCTATGAATTCGTCTTTCTATACAGGATGACAGTAAAGAAAAAAATTGTCCTTGGTAAACATCTCACTGATATTTTTGAATGTCTGTACAAATAGCTTCAAATGTCATATTATGATGACATGGAGGAAATGATAGTTGGCCCAATTTGCTGTCACAGACTAAATTAGAAGAATATTTAACGATAGTGTAGTCATGTCTGTTTACTTGAATTTAGAGATTTGCAAGTCCAAACTTCTGGTTTATTTTTTATTTCTTTTGTTCACTCGGCTTAGACAGAATCTAAGAAAGGTTCATTGAACAGTCCTTTTGAATTATATTTCCCTATTGTTGATCGTCTTATCAAATACGAATACCAGAACTACGTGTATTCTATTGTGTTGGGCTTTCATTTATTTCTTAATTGAATTCTAGACCCAGGAAGTCAATCTCAACCCCATTCAAAAGGAAAGAGAAATCCATCAACAAGTAGCAGCATCTGTCCGTTGTTTATTCGTAACTTCGCTCCTTCCAAAACATTCATGTAGCACGGCAGAGTATACTCGTACTCATATGTACTCGTAGAATCGCTGTGCAGCATTCCTTGGGTGCTGCGCATGCCAAAGATCACTTTGAAGCCAAATGGCCACTTCAAGTGGCTCAGTGATGAAAAATGTACATCTTTTCTAATTCATCTATCCGCCAATGGCCTATCCCTTCCCCCCGGATAATATGCCCTTGCCCAAGGGTTTTAGATGCTGCCAGCCTCCATCAAATGGTCATTTTCAGGCTGATTATTCTCATAACCCATTAGAAGCAGCGACGCGCCGGCTGGCGCTGTTCACATTATCTATGAGGGCCCAAGCGGAGTTTTTCGCTCCGGACGAGCTCTAGAGTGTGGAGTATAGGGTGTGTAGCATTAAGCACTGCTTAAAGCGTGAAAATCAAATCGAAAATTATTAAGCGCGAAGGGAAGGAATGTTAATGCCGGTGGGGGAACGAGGTCAGTCAGAGGACATCGACGTGTCCATGGCGCGCGGCAGCAGTCAAGTTGTAACATTATTATGTTCTTCAAAATTACAAACACCAAGTAACATGCAAGCAAATACCACCACCAGCACCACCCCGTGGAGCGTTTGAGGGTAAGAGACACATAGAAGCTAAAGCCGAGGCCCCATATGGGCGCATGGAGGCTGAACCGAAACAAATTTTGCGCCATTGTTGCCGTTGTCGTTGTCATTGTGCGTCGTCCGTTTGTCTATCTGACTGTTTGTCTGTCTAACCGTTGTATTGCTTCGCATCGATATGTGCAAGCTTTCTTCTCGTTGCTTTCCACGAGGTTGACGTTGCTGTTTTGGCTGTTGCTGCTTTCTTTGTGCCGCGCACTTTTTATTCACGTACAGCTTTGAAATGCAATACCAGTGTATTCGTGTGTATGTGTGTGTGTGTGTGTGTGTGGTGTATAACGTACTAGGCCTGTGCTTCAGCAACACCAGAGCGAGACCAGCAACATGTACATCGCGAACGCGTTGTGTCACGTGTTCGTTGGTGTGTGTAGGGCATCGCGTTCGTTCACCTCCCAACTGGCCATTGGCCGATGTAATGCATCTCGTTGGTCGTTTTTGCATTTTCTGTTGTCTTCGGCTGCGCCCGCACTGCACACCGAGCAATGTATACACTGCTGCTTTGCTTAAGCAGTCGATTTGTTGTTGGTGGAGTTGCTGTGGAGTTGCTCTTGCTGTCGCTGTCGCTGTCGCTGTGTTGTTTTTGTTGTTGGTATTCTCGCTATTGATGTAATTGCTCATCAGTAGACTCGTATCTGTTGTTTTGCTGGTTTTGTTGTTGTTTCGTATTTCGTTTGTTTACTTGCGTTGTCGCTTTGCAGATTTTTGTGCACTTCAAATTTCATTTTTCATTTCTCTCTTGTGATTCATTTCTTTTTACATGGAAAAGAACATGCTGATGTGTAATGCGATGCATGTGTGTACTAAATTTTGGAGAATTTTTGTTGCAATTTTATGTGAAATTGGTAAAGTTGTCAAGGTTGGAGATCCGAAAAGTAGCGGAGTTTAGATAATGGGTGGGTGGGAAACAAAATACAGATTTTTCAATTTATTCCAAAGATTTACAAAATTCTAGAACCTTGTTTCTGTCAAACAAGAGATTGCATTCCTTTTGTCTCAGAAAGTGTAAATTAATGTTTAACCAGTTAGTTACTGATCCTAGAATTTCGCAGAATATAATTTGGACAGTAAAGCACGGCACGAATCTAGATAGTAATGGGAGAAGATAAGACAAGGTACCATTACACATTGATTTTGACTTGATGAAAGCATTCCAAATGCAATCGTCATAGGCGTCCGCAGTCATGGAAGATTTTTTATAAGTAGAGGTTAATGCGGATGTTTAAAAATCAATAGGGCTGATGAAATAGTGATACTTACTCGATGAACCCTTGATGCACTGATTTCTCTAACGTACTTTGATTTATTAGAAATTCATGATGCAATATCCAAGCTTAAATTCAACAAAGCAAAGCTGCCGCCGAAGTATTCAAATGTGTTGGAAGTGAATTTTTGAAGAGTGTACTCGTATCTGGGACCTCGTCGGAAGAATGTATGCTGAATGGAATCTCAGCATTGTTTGATCGATCCAAAACAAAACTAGCCGAAAGAACTTCCTGATAAAGACAACTTGTTGAACTATTCTCCAATGGGACAGTTAAACAAAAAATGGTAAAAAAAACTGATTAAAACTAACCGGTTAATATTTGGAAGATTTTTTCAGTCTTTTCTTAATTACAGAAATAAGTTTTCTTATAAGGCTTGCTAACGATGGTTTCAGTCGGAATAGGAAATTAGATTTTTCTGTGATAAATCGAATCCCATTGATTTCAAAAAGCAGCATTCATAGATTCGATCCATATAGTCTAGTTTTGGCATTTTTGTTAAATCCGTCCGTCTGCACGGAATGACTATGGAGAACGCTCTCTTCTCCGTCAAGGTCTGTAACGACATCAAAAATGATTTAGACTAGGTAAGTAGCTACCATTCTTAAGAAAGGAGACCCTCTGAACTGCGTCAACTATAGAGGCATCAGTCTCCTTAACATCGCATATAAGATCTTATCTGCCGTATAGTGTGAACGCCTGAAACCGTTCGTCAACAACCTGATAGATCCATATCAGTGTGGCTTCAGGCCAGGAAAGTCCACCATCGACCCAGATATTCACACTACGGCAGATCTTGGAGAAGACCCATGAGCTTCAGATCGATACACACCACCTATTCATCGATTTTGCTATACAGAGCAATGTCTAGTGTTGGCATCCCTGCCAAACTCGTCCGTCTGTCGTCAGGATGACGATGGAGAATGCACGCTGCTCCATCAAGGTCGATAAAGATCTCACCGAGACCTTTGATGTCCAAATAGGATTTAGACAAAGCGATGCGGTGTCGTGCGATTTTTTCGACTTCGTACTTGAAAGAATAGTGCAAAACTCACGAGCAAACACAAGAGGCACTATCTTTCAAAAGTCCGTCCAACTACACGTATACGCCGACGATATTGACATAATCGGGAGAAAGCAGCGTGATGTCAGTGGCGCTTTCGCGAGTATGGAGACGGAAGCGGCGAAAGTGGGTTTAGCAGTCAATGAGGGCAAGACCAAGTATATGCTGTCAAGCAAAAAGGACAACCAACACCGACGTCTCGGGCAGAACGTCACCCTCGACAGATATAACTTTGAGGTAGTTAAGGACTTTGTCTACCTAGGCTCTGCCAAAAATACAGACAACGACACCAGCGCTGAGACAAGCGAAGAATAACTCTTGCCAACAGCTGTTTCTTTGGGCTAAGAAGGCAATTGAGTAGCAAAGCCCTCTCTCGGACCACAAAAGTGACCCTTTATAAGACCTTAATAATCCCGGTCCTGCTCTATGGCGCAGAGACATGGACATTATCAAAAATGGATGAGGGTGTTCTTGGTTGCTACGAGAGGAAAATTCTTCGGGCGATCTTCGGTCCCGTCTGCATTGACGGTGAGTGGAGGAGGGGATACAACGACGAACTGTATGGATTGTACAGCGAAATGGACCTAGCCAGAAGAGTGAAGATCCAAAGACTGAGATGGCTGGGTCATGTAGAGCGCATGGACACCAATGCTCCGGTCCGAAAAGTCTTCGAATCCGCTCCCGAGAGACAGCGCAGTAAAGGAAGGCCAAAACCCACGTGGCGCACGCAAGTGGAAGAGGACCTCAGCCAACTAAGCGTGCGAAACTGGAGGCATCTAGCCAGGGATCGAGCTGGCTACAGAATCTTGTTGACTGAGGTCCAGGTCCACCCCGGACTGTAGCGCCACCTAAAGTAAGTAAGAAAAGTAGCTACCATGTAATTTCTTTTACATCATACTTCAAAGAATAGTGCGCAAGTCATAAGCCAACACCGAAGACACAATCTTTCAAAAATCTGTGCAGCTACAAGCATAAGTTAAGGCAGTGAAAGCTGTCACCAGGTGCGTTCGATAATATTGAAACGGAAGATGATAAAATAAGCTTAGCTGTAAATAAGTGCAAAACCAAGTATGTATGTATATACTTTTAAAAAACAGGGACGCACAACATCGATGAATTTTATACTACGAGTACGTCACAGCTATAACTTACAGATAGCAGTGGACCCCATTTACCTTTGCTCTGCCATCAATTCTGCAAGCAACATCTCAGTATAAATAAAACAAATAATACAATAGCTCTTATTATTTGCTGATTTTTTTTTCTTTTGGTCTAAGAAGGCGACTGAGTAGAAAAGCCCCACTTCGAATAACTAAGAAGATGTTGATTACCTCAGTCCCACGGCCTCTATCAAGAGCTAATGAAAAAATCATCGGTGGTTTCGGAAGAAAAATTCTTCGTACGATATTGGGTCTCGTTTGCTTTGACAGGGCGTTCGGAAACACAAGGCAGTAGTCCCATAAGTAAAAGGGCATCCCTGGAGGTAGTTAGGTACCGGGCTTGTTAATTAAACATACTCGTATCTTCAACCCGAACTGTAGCACCACCGAAGCAAGTACATACATAAGTAAGGATGTTTTTTGATGAATAGAAGATAAAGTAGATATTGTGAGGAATATCTAATGTGTTTTTTTTTATTAGGGACCTCCCAGTGTCCAGATTTTTCCCAAGTTAAAACCCTCCTTATCTATTGTAGTTAGATCGATTTCTGTCCTCAATAGAGCCACCAGATGCTGGGACTGGACGCCACGAACTATAAAACATTTCTGCTGATATTTAGTTAGCTAAGGCTTATTTTTTAAGAGCGTAATTTTATTGCGTACTTGTGTATGTAACTGATAGAAGATGTTTACTATTTTGTTACTTATAGCTGATAATTAACGCTTCTTGTATGACATTTTTTGCAGCGTCGAAAATTTATATGAGTATAAGTTAGATAATCCCAGTTGTGCGAAAAATACACCGTCCCCAATCTTAATTCGGTACTGATCCTTAGTGTGCTTATGGACGTATCTGTTCAGAGACAAGTCCCATTTGATGTTTGACTAGCCGCAATAGGAAAGATCTAGAGACTTCGTCAATATATGATCAAACCCATTTTTGTAGCTTTATTAGTGATAAGACTTTGGCTGGCTACTATCAAATCTTCGTCAAACGAACGAAGTGTAGAGTTAGTGTGTTAATTAAGGTTGCAGTCCTCATTTCTTTTTTTACTTTAATCGCGTACGTAGTAAATTGTTCAAAGAAAGTTTGCATTGCAAGATACTTTCGTTTGCTGTCTAGAAATTCTTTAAAATGTTGCTATTTGAATAGTCGGAATTCGGATATTGTACTCGTACATGGACCAGTAACTGATCTGTATTTTTTTGTTGATGAGGACCGATTCTGTACCTATAAGGTCACCCTTAAAAAATACGATAAGCTCTAGTTGGAAAACATGTTAAGAGTTCTGGGAATTAGTTTTTTTTAGAGAAAGTTGTTTTTTGACAGCTAAAATCCCACGTGAAAATACACATTATTGTTGGCAAATATTCGCCTAGTGCTTAATACAGATTTCTAAAGTTATATTTACAGATCTGATCATCGCAAATATAGATATGCCGGTATGCAAGGCTTCTTTATAGTATGCGAAGAGTTAATCAATTATTGTTAGTTGTTCCATACTTACTTCTGTTTAAGGTATGATAACATTAGGTAAAAGCGGTCCTCTGTGACCGATGTCCAATGTGATACCCTCTACTGGGGCAGCATGGGAGGGCTTGACATATTCAAAGTCGTCGATCATTAAATTCTCGAAATGGTAGTCCCCATGAAGTAGTAAGAGTTCTAAATCTGACGGGCTACTTGTTTCAGGAGACATCCTTAACATCATTGAAAATGGGACTTGGAAGGAAAGTGGAAGGCACTTCATTAATCAGCACTCTACAATCGGCCATTCATACGTGGTTTTAACCCTCATGGCCTCAAGGAACAGAACTACAAGACTGTCTGTTTCGCACCATTTAAGGTCATTAAATTTCTTGAAGCGTTAGAAAACCTTGTCAAAACGTGGAGAAATATTCTAAATGAGATTTGCAAATACGGTAACCTAATGGTGGGTACCCGAGCACGCAGATGTCCCATCCTCACACAGAACTGTCTCCTCATCAGAGATTCACTATGACCATCTGTCGCGTTCAACTTGATACGTATGTATATAGTAGCTAGAAAACTATAACATGCTGCAAGGAAGTACTACTTTTGGCAGTCAGTATTATCCATACTCTTGCTTATCCTTCTTATACAATGAGTACTTTCTTACCTAGTCTTGCCATAAGTTCTGTTACACAATTTCCAGCGCTTATCGTTCAAAATTTCTTGCGGAAATAAAACCCTCAACTTTTTTTTCAGAACACATGCACTGATCAGTGAAGAATACTAGTCAGTTTGATTTCAGTTTGCAAACTATTAACATGGAGTAGGGCGTTAAAGAGAATCGATTCGCGGTAATAGCGTTGCATAAGTTCGGAAAGAGTGCTGGTCAAGTTATCGATTTACTAAGACCACTCGGAATACCGAGAATATTCCTTTATCGGGCTATTGCTCGCTTCGGCGAATTGTCTGGAGTAGAGTACATGCCAAGAAGTGGTTACCCGTAAAAGGCAGTGCGTAAACGAATTTTGAAAAATCCCCTTAGGAAGCAGAAAATCATGTCCAAGGAATTGGATATATCAACTAGATTCATGTCTAGGCTGATTCGGGATGATCTGCTTATGAAGGCCTATCATCGGTCCACGGGTCATCTTCTAACTCTTCAACTAAGAAAAATTAGGCTGGAAAGATGCAAGCGACTTTTACTGTGGCACGCGGAAAATGGCCATGAAGACATTCTGTTTACGCATGAGAAAATTCTTACCATGGAAGAAGTTTTCAACAAACAAAAATACAAAATTTATACCACTTCATCTAAGGAAGTGGAAAAAGTTGATCCAAGGGTTCAAAGTGGACATCATCCTGCTTCCGTAATGGTTTGGTGGGAGGTCTCTCAATGGTACAAAGGTTTACCAAGAAGATGGAGGAGGGTGTTGTGAAGGGTTCGACCAATGCCCTTTTCAATGGATATAGATGGATCTTCCAATAGGACTCTGCTCCAGCGCACAAAGTTAAAACCACGCAGGAGTGGCTCAGAGTCAATATTCCTGGCTTTATAGCAGCAAAAGATTGGCCATCCACTGGATTATGGTTTGTGGTCAGAATTGGAGAACATGGTCTGCAAGACTCCCCACAGAAATTTGGAAAGCCTTAAAATAGTATTAACCAGAGCAGCGTCCACCATGGAAACCGTAAGTGACATTATTACACAAAAGCCACACCGTTTGGAAGCTTCTGTTAAAGCAAAAGACAGTCATTTCGAGTAAATCAAGTTTTTTTTTAATAATCAATATTGTGGTCTAATAAATGAAACAATTTTAAATACAATATGTTTACTGGCTTTTTTTAAATAGCGTTTTACATTTTTAACAGAACTTATGGCGGAACTAGGTACACATGAATGGTCCCTAACTAACGAATCTCCTTTAGAAGTTTTCGAGGGCAGTCAACAGTCGAAGGATACAATGTTGGTCTGATTGAGTAATAATTTTTCTACACAAAGCATCCTTCGATCTACACTGTCTGGGGTCAATCCAAAAATCGTTGGTCCCTCTCTCTGTCCACAAAATGACTCTGTCAATAAACAACACCTTGTGCGAGCGAGAGAGTGTGTGTTTTGCAACAGACAATTAATTTATATATTTTAGTTAGAGTCAGGTAGCGCCCTGTAGGCTCACCTTTCTTGTACTGAAATTATCACAATAACATACTTACGTAGAAAGTTGCAAACGCGACGTCAATGGCCGAGATACTTCTCCTTCTATAAAGTTTAGCAGTTTCCCAAATGAACACTAAACACATTGAAGAATTCAAAGAAGGAAACGTACTCAAAATGATCCTAAGAGCTTACAGTTCTTATTTTTCATCAAATGGAGATCTGTGGTAAGTTTCATCGGCATTGCAGTTTTCTAATACACAAATGCAACAGGATATACGCCAACAAAACCAAAGCTAATATTTTGTACAAAAATGTCGGCGAAAAAAAAGGAAAACGAAAATAACATAACATAGCTAAACAAGTTTCTCATTTCAAGGGTTCCTACATAGGTGACGTTCGATGAATTTTCTTTTTCACTGCAATACAGGCCCACCACCGACATCGCCATTGTGCATTAGACGCACACACCTATCACCGCAGTACTTTCCAACTATCCATAGCTCTAGTTACATCAACTCGAAACCAAGTAAATTTACAAATACAAGAACAGCAACAGACAAACAAAAACAACAAAATTGCACACAAAATGCATGCAAAAAGATGCAAGCAGACGTGAAACAACGCCAGGCATTAGCTGCACCACCAACAGCACCAGGCATTGAATCGTTTTTCTAAGTCTAATGCCAAGGAACTCGTTGTCGAATGAAACGAAAGTAAATTAGATGCACACATGCACACCATAGTCGCATACAATTACACACAAGTGGGCCTGTTTACATTGCCTCTGGAGTAATGGATACGTAGAGATAGGATTTTGTACGCTTTGCCCTCGTCGATGGTGGTGGTGAGGACTTAGATTGCACTCTCGCTAAAAAGCGATCAGAGAACCTTTACTTTGAAAATGTAAATTACACACGTACTAGATACTCGAGGTAGATGTACTCATGGGCTAGGAAAGGCATTAGAAATAACAAGAAAAAGATTATTTGCGTGATTAAATAGATATATTTGTATGTATATACTTTTTTTTAATGTAACGGCTGCCAACGCTTTTGGCTGAAAGAAGTAAGACTATGCTGTAAGCTGTTAGGGATTTCAAAGGACTCGTTCCCTTTTTTAGTGGTGTAAATGGCTGAAAATATGACAAATTAATCAGCAACTGGGAATTAAGTTTACATTTCAAATTGTAAAAAAAATCATATCATATATTTTAAACAAAACGTAGTTCGGTCTTTAAAATGACAGCAGCGCCACTTTTTCCCTAGTGAACTTCAATGCATAGATTTACCTCGATAAGTGCTGCCAAGTTTCGAATTTTAAAGTGAGGAAGTGTTACTGAATATATTGGAACGTGTACATACGAGTATATTGTTTTATGCATTTTTAATAATCAATTTAGATAATAAATTAATACAGATATGCTTAAAAATTAGCTTAACTAACTTAGACTTTCCTAATCTATTCATCTCTCTAAGCTTAAACTTATCCTTAAACTATATCAATTATAGTAACGATAAACCAAAAATAAGATACAGAGTGGGAATAAGGTATACTCTTAATTCTAAGTTTAAGCTGAAGTACCATGGACCAAGGCAATGAAGTTTTTCCTCTTCTTTTCGGTAATGATGCAGTCTTACTATACTAATGATGTGACAGATGTACCAGAATATCTGCATTGCAATTTTGCGGCAAACCCATCACTATACTAATACTAAGGGTCGGTTGCTAGCGACCAAAGAAATTTCAATGACAATGTCGCACATTGTGTCAGTTTGGGGTGGCTTACATGGAGCGAAAGCTCAGGTTTATTTGTGAAAGAAGAATGCTGCTTAAACGTAAGTATTCGTTATATATAAAGTCATTACTCGAACTTGATAGGGTCGTTAAACACTCTTGACAGCTCCCTTTAAACTGACAATACAAAATTTTCTTCTTCCCATGACTTCATTCTTTTCAAAAATGACAAACTGCTTAGAAAATGTCAAATGCCCATCTATAACGTTCTAACGTAAATGCAACCCATCTGTTTTTTGACTTTATTTTCTTTATGGTCAAACTATTTTCCTGGTTCATTATCTTCAAGACCTTGACATGTTATTTAACATTGAGTTTAACATCCCTTCGAATATCGTTAAGGTGATCCTTAAGGCCAAATTATCACTTGGCGTTACTATAAAACGCTGTCTAAAGTACTGTAAAACCTGTATGTAAGCCGATCGTTGTATGTAAGCTCTGTTCGCCTGCTACTTGAGTATATCAGATAAGCTTGGTCTCCCTTTCACCGAGTTCGAGTGTCCGGAATCGTATGTATTCAACGTCTATTTCTCGGACTGGTCCTTTTTACGAGAGCTTCTTCTTCTTCTTATCCTTTTATTAACCCTTTCCTCGTTATACGAACTTATGCGTAACGAGTTTGCCATTTTTACTGCATCGCTGCTGCTCCGCTCATGGGGTTGGCTAATGTCGCAGACCGCAGAACGCGTCTACATAATTCTCGGTCCTGGATCGCTTCAGTGGTTAACCCCAGACGTTGTTGCGCATTTGCCATCTGAGAAATCCAGGAATTCTTTTTCCGACCTCGTTTTCTTACAGTTGGAGTGACCGTAGTTGATAGTGCCTTTTTAACCGGATTTTCCGCAGATCTTCTTCGAACGTGGCAATAGCAACTTATTCTATTCGCCTCAAGCTGTTCGGTTACCGAATTCTTTATATGTAGTCTTCCTCTTATACGCATAGATCTAATGCAATCGCATTTAGTGACTCCACTAGATATCCTTAACATTTTCATTTCCGCTGCCGTCATTTTGTTTTTAAACGCTTCGTACATTGTCCAGCACTGTGAACCGTATATAAGAGCTGGTCTAACAACCGTGGTGTAGAGTTCCCCCTTTAGTTTAAGTGAAAATTTTCGGTCGCAAAAGATTCCCGAATTTTCCCGCCATTTCATCTATCCCACAATCACTCTGTGCTTTACGTTGTCGTCACATTTCGCTTCCATGTTAACGATTGATCCTAAGTACTTAAAGATAGTGCTTTTCGGAAGAACTATTCCGTCTAACATTATATCCGGAACAGGTCGCAACGGATGCGCAAATGGGCACGTCAAATGCTCCGTCTTTGAACGACTTATTTTAAACCCGTTTCTCTCTAGCGCATTTCTCCATGAATCTAAGGCGTTCTATAAATCTTCGACGTTATCGCTAAAGATAACTGCGTCGTCAGCGAAGAGAATTGGCGTTACATTTGCTTCGCGCATGCAGTCTTTTAAAAGATAGTCGAATACTACGTTAAAGAGGAAAGGGCTAAGTACGCTTCCTTGATGCACTCCGACATTAACTGGAAATTCTCTCGTTAGTCCGGCAGAGCTTTTAACCGCAGTTTTCACGTTTCCGTACATGTCTTGTATTATTCTTACATACGTTTCCGGTACGTTTTGAGACCTCAGCGCGGCCCATATGAGATCCCTAGACACTCGATCGAATGCTTTCTCGAGGTCGATAAATACCATGTGTAAATCCTTAGACGAATCTCGATGCTTTTCCATTATTATTCGTAGGCTTTGGATAGCGTCCACCGTTGATCTTCCTTCAACAAATCCACACTGGCTATTATCGAGCTTTATTATTTGCCGAAGACGTTCGTTTAAGACTCTTTCGACGATTTTCATTGTGTGTGACATAAGCTTGATTGAACGGTAGTTGTTGCATTCTCGAGTGTCGCCTTTTCCTTTGTATAATGGAACCAAGAAGCTACTTCTCCATTGATTCGGCATAGGTTGTCCACATTTTAATTTATTTAAAAGTTTCGATAGCCAAACGCTGCCGATCCCCTCCATCTTCGACCAAAACTCTGATGGAATGCTGTCTGGTTCCGCCGCTTTCCCCCGCTTCATTTTTCCAATTGCTATACTTATTTCTTCGATTGAAAAGTCCGAAACTTTCTCCTCGAATAAATCATATCATATCACGTGGAAACTGTTTGTTAAGCAACTCCTTGCAGTATTCAAGCCACCGGTCACAAATTTCCTTTTCATTTGTTAATAGGCGACCGTCTGCGTTTTTGATGTATTTCGGCGAGGTTATTTCCATTGAATTTTTTCTCATCTGTGCAGCGAGCTTAAAAATATTTAGCATTTTAGTACTGTACGACGTTTGAACTTCTTGGATAGCTTGTCTTCTATCCGCCGATCGTGAGGATATTTGTTCCAACTCCTGGTACAGGTTTTCCGCTTCTGCCGCTCGAGTTCGAGCCAGGACTTTCTTTGCGATCTTTTTAAGACGCTCGTATTCAAGAGCCAGTCGAGCTTTTTCGATATCGTCGCTCCGATCGCATTTTGTCCACGCTTGGAATGCACTCTTCCTGTCGGCCACAGCTCGTTTGGTTTCGTCATTCCACCACCATGTTTCTTTGCCGACGTAATGGTATTTCGATATAGTCCCCAGATGGGACTTTGCGAGTGTTATACATTCCTCGTGCATGCTGTTCCACATTTCTTGCGGGCTAAGTGAGTCTGCGATACCGTTTATATTGTGAAGTACTTCTTTAGCCAGTGCAATAAATCTTGCGCTTCTTTCCTTCGATAGATTATTCCACCGGATTTTTGGCTTTCCAAACGATGCCCGTGTTTTCAGTGGTTCCGCCGTGAAAAATTCTGTAATGAGCAGACGGTGTTGGCTTACTAGCGATTCTCCAAGTATTACTTTACAGTCCTTAACGAGGTTTCTCATCGACATTTTGCAGAGGTGATAATCTATTTGCGTTTCTTGGCCTCCGCTGCTATAGGTGATGAGATGTCGTTGATGTTTAATAAACATTGTATTTAAGACGGTTAAGCCGTACGCCCTACACGCTACAAGGATGTCTTCGCCAGCTGAATTTTTGGTTCCAAAGCCTTTACCGCCGTGGCAGTCCTCATAATCAACATTTGTTTCTCCGACGTGGCCATTTAAATCTCCGCCTACGAAGAGCATCTCATCGATAGGTTTCTAAGCAAATTATCGAACTCTGACCAAAATGTATCTTTTTCCGATTGGTCGCATCCATTTTGTGGAGCGTACGCGCTAACAATGTTCCACGTTTCATTGTGTATGACGAGTTTGACACTCATCAAGCGGTGGCTTATTTTCAAGATACCAACGATGTTGTTTAGAAGATCCGCTGCAACAACGATTCCAACACCGTTTCGTCCATTGACCGTTCCATGGTAGAACATCTTAAATGCCTTAGTTTTTAAATCTAGAAAACGCGCTTTATTTCCTGTATTACACCACTTCGTTTCCTGTACGCACAGGATTTGTAGAGTTCTGCGACGCATAATCGCTTCCAGTTCTAAACTTTTTGAGGTCATCGATCCGACGTTCCAACTTGCAAACCGAAGTTTAGGAAAATATTTTGGAAACTTCATTTTGCCCGCCCCCGGAATCCGTCGGGCTCTGACACAAGCACTTCTGCTTGCTCTGGGATCACCCGAGTGCGTTGCAACCGTGGTGCCCAGCGGGGTATTGCTATTAATTGCGATCATTTCCATGAAGTTTAAAGTTTGAGTGGTTTGACACTTGTATGCTCATTTCGAATTGATTGACTGTTCTTTTACCCCACCGGTAGTCTCCAGACGTGGGAACCCACTGATTGCATACAAACTTGTGGGAAAGTTTTAAGGTGTTAAAGTGTCACAGGCTCATTTTTGGTGTCATAGTTGCCTGTATATGATTGGTGTCCCATTTAGTCGCCTCTTACGACAAGCTGGGACGCACTGCGGCACTATTCTTTATCCGATGCCGCACGGATCCTTTTTACGAGAGCTTAAAAACTTATTAATTAGAATTCCTTAGAGGAAGTAGGAAAATAGCTACACTCTCTTCATTCATAGACTGCGTATCCTATACAACTCTATTTCCCTCGAAACCAACCCACATAATTTTCATTATCATTATCTCTTTTTTCTACCGGTATACCGGCCCTCTTACAATTCCAACGATTTTATCTTCCGTATGTTCCGAAAGATCAACTCAAACCTCTCCGTTCTTTGTTTCAACCTAAGCTCTCTAGATCTACTCCACTATGAAACCTCTCTGCATTGAAGTCTTCTAATAAAAAAATCAAATTTCATTCTTCTTACACATATTCCCCTTTTTATGGCACTTTCTCTTCCAACAATAACAAAGCTATTGGTGAATATTGTTGTTGCACTTTCCAACAAATCTTTTTCATTCATCGCTAACAAAACTTACCCATCTTAAAAAGAAAAAAAAAATTCTTCAATCCCTGTTAATACTAAAAAAATTGTAAGTAGTCCAATTTAAGTGCTCAACTTGTAAAAGTTGTAGGAACACTACACTTATAAGCATTATTCATAAACATGCACTAACAGAGTCACCCTGTAAATTAGTCAAAGTTACGAAATCTGGCACCACTTCCAAATGAGCATCATCCGCCATTTTTCATTACTAATCTCCTCGAAAAAAAAAATCGATTCGATGCTTCGCCACTTATGAATATTTTCTCTGCCGCCATTTTTCTACTGAATTTAGTTCAGAGTGGAAGTGCAAGTGAAAGTTTGGAAAATTATTGTGAAGACTAAAAAGTTGTTAAAAACAATTTAAATTTTCAGTTAAGAGTTTAAATTATGTAAGTACCAAAACAATGTAAATGTTTTTCTTCACCTTTGAGTAGAAACACCGCTTTTGCCAGAGTTTCGATTTTACTTCCCTAATGGCCGCGGTCGGGGTTATATCTTGTTTTTTTAGTAATTTCTATTCGAATCTAAGTTTAATTTAACTAATTTTATTCAGTAGATACTGAAATATAAAAGCAAATTCAAAAATCAGGTCTCAAGTCCGAGTCGCAATAGTTTTTTTTTTTTTTTTGATTTCTTGAAAATTTTATGCCGACTCCGTCATCGATCGGCCATCTTTGATTTTCTCAAATAAATTTTACATTTGCAAAGTACGTTTCGGTTTTTTTTTTTTGCACGTATATTCTGTGTAGGCTTTTGGCATTTATAAATAGTTTGGCCTTTCTGATGGTGTAATTGGTTTGTGTTTTTGCAGCAGTACAATTGCAGAAAAGGAGAAAAATCAGAAAATGCCACGTTACCGTGAATGGGATTTGGCTTGTAAAGTTTATGTCGGCAATTTGGGCTCGTCGGCATCGAAATATGAAATTGAGAATGCCTTTAGCAAATATGGACCACTGAGGAATGTTTGGGTTGCCAGAAATCCACCAGGATTTGCTTTTGTTGAATTCGAAGACAGACGTGATGCCGAGGACGCAACAAGGGGCTTAGACGGAACGTAAGTTTGCATTGGGTGTGACTACGCTGGAAACTCTGGATTAACCAGTCTTTTTATTTAAATTTATATTGTTTAGACGATGCTGTGGAACAAGAATTCGCGTAGAAATGTCATCCGGCCGGTCCAGGCGGGATGATCGCCGTCGCGGTGGCGGCAGTGGAGGTGGTGGCGGCGGCGGAGGTGGCCGTGGAGGTCGCTACAGGTAAGAAAAAGTTTATTTTTCATTGGTTTTTACTTCGTAACATGTTCTAGATGTAGTTTTTGTTGTGAATTTAAATTCATATATATTTGCATTCGGTGAGTGGCCAACTCTGAAGCTTTGCTAATGCCTAACGCTTTGTTATCGTCGATGCGAAATTTACTTAATTCATTGGTTGAAATGAAGCATTATACTGAAGAAAATTATGTAATTTTGTGTGTGAACTGTTTACACAGACTGCGTCTGCGCATTACGCACAAGTCCAGATAAGTGGGGCGGAGTGTATTGAAGTTCACTTAAAGCTATTTGCCTTTTCTGGTAAAGGCTCGTACGTATCGTCCGACCCCATGGGATCAGCATTATGAATTTTTTCTTAATCGCTTTCTATATCTCATGTGATTTGTAAGTGCCTTATGGAGAAGTTAAGTAATGGTTATACCTTTTGACCCAACCACTCCATTACTTTACTTCTGGGTTTTACCCAACTGCAATCTAATTTTATAACAATTTCTCCAGTCCTTTCTCTTTGGTTCGCAAACTATTTCGTTTAAGTGCGCCACAAGTGTGAAAGATACATGAACAGCATCTAGATAATGGTGTTGGTCTGATTCTATTTGGCTAAACCTTAAAACTATTTCCATCAAACCTGTACACAGTCCTGTTTGTAGAAGGCTTATAGTTTATTATTGCTTGAAATGTAGAACTCATGCGTTGTAATCGGCAACCTTATTCCTTGCGAATTGCGAAATGAGTTTATCCTCCCAGGAACTGCGACTTTTTTCGCCCAACTTTCTCCTGACTGGACAACGTCGTCGCACTCATATCTCTAATACATTTTACAATTTTAACGCCTTCCAAATAAGACCTCTGAAAACTTTGTCGAAAGTTTTAATTGAGACGATGAAGACGAAGCTCCCAGATTCACTGGTCTAATATTCAGTCGCCTGTTATTAATATTGAACAAAATCACTTATATCCACGAACTTCTATTGTCATCACATTCTGGGTATGTGAATCGTACGCGACATCCTTTGGTGTGTTACATTTCGCAAATTCTTCGATAAGTAACAAGTTAAAACATACATTTTATCAATTGCAATTTCAGTCTGTAATACAATGCAATATTGCGGTAATAATCAACCTCTTTCTTTTATATTTGAAAACGCAAGAACTTAGTCTAAAGACTATTACTATAAATGGGGGTGCATTTGTTTGTTTTATTTCATTAATTCATCGATAAATCTGAAATAATTCTACCGCATATTCCGCGGGGATAATTGGTTATCCCTTTCGACATTTCCGGCCGATGGAAATGCCTTCATAGTTACGGAACGACGGAGAATCTCGCATAAATGTCTTTTGAACATGTGTATATACTGTTTCGAAGTAGTCATCCGAATAGTAGACAATAGCGGCAAGTATTTCAACGTCCAACATTTCTCTTTTATGTATACCTAATTCCTTCCAAATAATACAATTTCAAAATAGGCGCTTGTTCGGGCGCTTTATCTCTTCCCACCGAGGGTCAAGGTTCGAATCCTACTCATGACAAGTTTTTCATTTGTGTAATTGGAACTCCGTCAGAAAAATCTGCGTGTGAAGGCATAACACTGACATGTAGATTTGGCTGTTATAGAGTTTCAAGCACAAAACGACCGTTAAAATTTACAACCTGAATGATTCCGAGTGAAGAAAAACTCTCCGTCCTATTCGAACTCCCACCCCTGGAGAGTCAATATCGAAACCAAATATATCTGAGTTTCAAACCACTACATCACAGCAATGGTTTCCTTTCTCCTCCTTCTATCTTTCCGCCCGCGCCCTGGTAACAGTATAAGGGTATCATAAACCCCTTGAGGCGCTCGTAAATTATAAAAAAAAATTCACTTCAGTTACGCGTAATCTATCTTTAGGATGGAAACAACAGACTTTTATGCATGATAGTGGTCACGGCGATGGCGATGACGTGATAGTTAGCTCATTGGACTATCACGCAGAGAGTCTAGGTTCGATTCCTGGCTGGGTCACCAACAATTTTTCAAATCGCCATCACCCTTTCGGCGGGCAATGGCAAACTCCCGAAAGTAAAATTGCCTACGAAAAAGCTTCTAAGGAGTGCCGTTCGGACTCGGCGATAAACCGTAGGCCCCGCTCAGATGTGACAAAAATGACAACATGAGCAACACAAATGAGTGTCAAGAAGCTAGGCCATGGCCCATACCGGGGTGCCAGCGCCAGTGTTTTTATTTTTTTATTTTGTTAGTGGTCACAATTTAAATTCTAGTGTAATCATTCTAATTGTGCATTTCCTTAAGATTTAAGTCTCTGAAATAAATTAAATGAGACCAGTTTTAAGGCAAAGGAAAACAGTTATTAGACTTGTCTTTGGTGGCTCACGTCATTAGCCAGAACGACAGTATCTCGTAAACAGTGCAAAACGAACACACTTTCGGTCACTCTAAGAACAACACAGTTTTACATCATATCTGCTGGTTGTATATTTCCGTTAAATTCTCCTGTTCCATTCGGCCGCTTTTCGATTAGTTTTTGGTCTTTGGTTTCCGCTCTGCTTTGACTTATCTTGCTAAGAAAGATTCATATATCACATATCTGTTTTATTCACTTGACTATTCCAAAACACCGCGTATTGTCCTTTACAGAGAAATCACGAAGTTTTTGCATTCCCAAATGTTTTGTAATACTTATGTACGAGTGTAAGGTGAAAAGTTATCGGCGTGACAATGAATGACTGCGATTTTCAGTTAAGAAATGATTTTACTTTTCTACATAATCTCCACACTTGGTCCAACGTTTCTCTAACATCAGTATTCCTTCCCGGAAGTGGGAGTCTGCAAGGCTGTGAAAATACTCACCTACGGCTCTTCCTTCATTGGATGCGAAGTGTGTCCCAGAAACAAATTTCTTCGAGTTTCGGAAAAGATGGAAGGCTGACGGTGCCAAATCAGAAGAATAGAAGAGATGGCCGAGAAAATCGTGCCCCAAATCCCACAGTTTTCCCATCGCCAACGCACCCTTGTGTAAAGGTGCATTTGACCTGGTGAAAGATGATCTATTTTTTCTTTAAGCCATGTCACTTCTCACTAAGTTTGGCATCCAGCTCTGCTAAAAAGGGTTGGACTAATATTCTACTTATTTGTTTACCTTTATCAATTAATATGATCCCTTTTACGCATCCCAAAACACGCAGGCCATGACCTTTTCGGCAGAGCGATCGACTTCGCTTTTTTGGCGCTGAACCACCGGGTTCCACCCACTGCTTCGTCTGGTGTTTTGTTTGTGGCGTGCAGTGGTGGACCCACGTCTCGTCCATGAAAATAAAACAGCTGGTACGTCGTCTCTGCGTCAAGCCGAGAACTTTTCTCCTTGCCCTCGTATGTTATGTTACAATTCTTTACAATTTTAAGTCAGTGTACTGAAATGGCTTTTGAAATTAATGTATGCAATGGTAAGTGTGTTCGAAATTGTGCTATTCCTTTGAGTTTTCGTAATTAGCACTCATAATGCTAGTGCAAACGATGTAGTAACTGCAGAGAAGAAGAATAGATTTGTTGTTCCCTCAGAAGTTGGCCACTTTGGTAAAGAGCTTGTGTACCGTGCCTTACGTATTCCAAAAGTAATATTCGTAATCGATTTTGTGTTGGGTTATTTCTTGGTTAATCAGTGTTTTAATGGCAACCGATTGTATGTATTTTTATTTAGCGGTAAATTTCGTGTGTCTAAAGATTTTTCAAATCAAAATAATTAATTTTTTCTGTTTTGCATATTTTTTGATAAATATATATTTTTTTTTTATTTAACAAGAGCAAAAACAAAAATGTAATTTTTTGTGTTGATAAGTAAAATTAAAACGCCGCATCTGATAATCATTTTCAGGGCAAAGTCTACTAGTTCTTCTACTACTACTACTACTACTACTACTACTACTACTACTTCCTCTTCCTACTACAACATCTTCACGAATAACTGCTCCTACTCCAACAGCAACTCCAACTCCAAGTCCAACTACTACTACTACTACTACAATCACAACAATGATACAACTTCAATCATCAACAAGTTCATCAATTCTTCTGCTAGTTTCAGCAACAAACTGTATCTGCTACTCTCACGCTGTGGAGCTACCTTTCCGAGGGTGATGAAATCATCACCCTTGTCATCATTACTTCCCACTGAATGGTCGTTTCCTCCTTGAACAGAGCGCTGTTCTTAAAGTGAGAGTGCACAGTTTTGCCAAAAGTTTTTAATGAAAATAAAAGCAAAAAACTGAAAAAAATAAAACAGTATTTCCCTTTTGCTTAATGGAAACGGGATTGCATTTGCTGCTGTACAACGGAGGTTAACGACTGGTCCATTCAAAATCCTCACATATCCTGTAATCCTCACAAATTCGCACCATATCACAACTAGTACTACCAACCACAACCACCACGACCACCACCATCATCGACAACCAGTAATAGGCCAACCATCTGTAAGCCCTTATAATTCATCTAAATGGGTCCGCAATGAAAGGTTTCGTCAGCACACATCCTTGTACTTCTCTTCAGTTGCTGCTAGTTAGGTTTCAAGGTTTCACCATCGACTACGTGCGTTGCGTGTGTCTTCGTCTTCTGCTGTGGACGTTATCTGCAAACAAAAAAAAAAAAAAAAAATCACCCCAACAAAAGCCACAACAGAAAACGAGGTTTGTTCAGCCATTAAACAGAACCAGCACCACAACTACCACGAAAAGTCAGTCATTTGTTTAGTTGTTACTAAAAGATTTGTTTATATCTCAGCTCAGCGATTGCCACCAGATAAAGGGGTGTATAACTCCCCTTTTTAAAAAAAAAAAAGTCTATTCTTCATCTACCATCACATAAGAAAACACATCTAATCAGCCAATCAACCACCACCATCACAACTTCTTCAAACCACCACAACTCTACTACCACTACTACTACTAAAAATTAAAAAAAAAAAAAAATTACATAAACTTTGGGGAAGATTCATCATCTGCTTTTCGTCGACATTTGAGCAAAACTCAAGAACGAAAATATTGACTCGAGAAGTGCCCGTCCGTCTTGCGATCGACTCACCACCGACCGCATCCAAACAAGAATAAAATCTCCTTTCATCTCTGCTCCACTGCGCTCAATTAACATCAAACTGCAACTAGATATTTTCACCACGGCAAAGATTTTCTTAAAAGCGTCAGTGATTATTGAAATCAAAAAAATCAACTGGTGCCATAACATGGTCGTCTTCTGTAAAGAATCATCTCCTCTTCTGCTAAATTATAACTCTAGCTAGCTACTACTACCACCCATCACCTTCTTATTGCTAAATGGCTATTCAGCACACACAAAAAACCATCGATAGTTCAGCCGCGTCCTCAACTCAGCTCGAACCGAAAAAAAATAAGTCAACTCATCGTCGTCAGTTCAGTCAGTACTCTCTGCAAAATACCAAACTCCAACTGCAAAAAAAAACCACACAACTGCATCATTTTAGTGGTTTGTTGTTTATTTTTTTCTTTATACAATTTCATTTTTGTTTCTTTTTTTTTTCTTTTATATTAGATACAAATATAGAAAGTTAATTTTTTTTTTTAATTTTGTTTTCTGTATCTGTATCTACTTACAAGTTATAAGGACTTTACTATAAGAAGTAGTTGATTTATTTTATCACATGTTTTTCTCTATACGACTTGTGTTACCTATTGAATTTGTAATAATGTTTTTTCTCTTTATTTTCTTCTCTCGTTGAATGAATTTCCAGATCCCGTTCACCAAGGCGCTCACGAAGTCGTTCAAGGAGTTTTTCACGCGACAGACGAAGCCGATCGGATTCACGTGATCGTCGCTAAACATTAATCACTTTTTAACCACTGTAAACACAGTTCAAACACAATAGTGTGTTTTATTTTCAAAGTTGTATCGTAATGACAAACACTTGATTTATATCTTTAATCTAAGTACATCATACCCCCTACAATCCATTTTTTTTTTTTTTATATTCCATGCCGAAGTAAACATGTATGTACAATAGTTCTAAGCAGAGATTAATAAATAACAACAAACTTACAATCGATTCAACCCTCACACAGTTCCCATTGTGTTTTGAAATTATGTACAAAAAGAAAATAATAATACCAACATCAATAAAAAGTGAAAACAAAAACCAAGAAATTATGATAAAAATATGTTTCCTCATTTAAAACAAAAAAAAAGAAAAATAAATTTTAAATTTTGGTAATCTTAAGTTTTCAGTTGAAACGCTGTAGATTGAATGCATTGTATTCTCTTGTAATGTACTCGTATAAGTAAGTTTAAGACAAAAACAAACAATAAAAAGGGAAAAGTATACCACAAGTGTTGTTTTTTTTTTTAAATACAGGGGTCTACTCCTTTTTCGGCACCGGGAATTTGTTATACAGTACTGTGCAAAACCTAAGCAACCATCTGGAGTCAGCACTCCATAGTAAATCTTTTCAACTCATTACCTCACCAAATAAAAATAAGTGGATATGTAATGATGTGTCAGAGAGTGTATTTTGAAATTCACAACTTTTTATAAAAGTAAAAATACATCAGATTTAAAAGAAAACCGCAAAAACCAACAAAGTAGCCAAATTGAGCTGTGCAAAATAGCTAACAGTACTTTTCCAGTCAGGTTACACATGAAATGTTGTAAGCTCTTTGTCATTGATCTTGAGTGATTGTCTTTGATCAGTTTTCCTTTAAGTTAGCCGCATAATTGATATTTTTCTAATTATGTCGCGACAAAGTTACTCTTCTCTTAAACTAAAGATTATTGATGAATTTAAGTCTGGACATACTCGGGAAACATTAGCTAAACGTTATTATATTATAAAATCGATCATTTCACGTTCAATAAAAAAACAATGCAACAGGAGTCGTTGAAAGTCAAAATTTCGGTGGTAGGCCGCGTAAGGCCTAGAAACATTTGTGGTGTAATTAAAAAACAACCGTTCATAAGTTCGAATGAAGTCGATAAATTACTGGACTTAAACATTGATGCTAGGACGGAGCAAAGACGTGCAATTGAAAATAATCTTCGAAGTTACAGGCCGTGCAAAAAATCGATGCTCACAAAAAGACATTTAAGGAATAGTTAGTGCAATTGAATTCTTTGAACATAATTCAACCTAAAACCTTTTTCATATTAGGCTAAATTTTGCAAGAAAATACCAACACCTGAAAAATGGAAAACAGTTCTTTTCAGCGTAGAGTCAACATTCTACGAAATAGATGGAATCATGGACCGATTCAAATATAAATCCATTCTAGAATCGGTAATGCTACCACATGCTGAGTGGGAAATACCACTTCGTTGGGTGTTTCAACAGGATAACGATCCGAAACACACATCGAAGTTAGTAAAGAAGTGCTTAGCGGATAGTGATTGGGTGATTGGGACGGAAATCAAGAACGTGAATCCCATCGAAAACTTGTTTGGTATCCTTAAAAACCGTGTCGCTGGACAACACTTTTCCAACAGGTCTCACCTATTTAATGCTTTGAAAGTTGAGTGGTAAAATATTTCCCAGGATACACTTTCAAAGTTAATTACTTCTATGCCTCGTCGTTGCGCCTCTGTTATTCAAAATAAAGGATATTACACAAAATATTAAAAAAGTTGCTTAGGTTTTGCACAGCTCAATTTGGCTACTTTGTTGGTTTTTGCGTTTTTTTTAAATCTGAAGTATTTTTACTTTTATTAAAAGTTGTGAATTTCAAAATACACTCTTTTACACATCATTACATATCCATTTCTTTTTATTTGGTGAGGTAATAAGTTGAAAAGATTTACTATGAAGTGCTGAGATCCAGATGGTTGATTAGGTTTTGCACAGTACTGTATACCAACTTTCACAGTTCTGGCTTTATATCATATTTGATACATACTACATACATAGGGAAATTGTATTTATTACACGTTTTTTTCTTAAAAATCTTAACATGTTTAATTTATTTAAGCATTTTATGCTAAAATAAGTCTTATTTATGCAATCTACACAAATAGCTTTGGCATTCTTGTCGTTGCAACATGGCTTTTTGCACAAGAAACAAAATGACGGTGTCCACTTATTTTTGTTTTCTCCAGAAAAGTAGAATTTTTGACATCTGGCGCGGTTCTTTTTCGGAGACTTGTCCACTTTTTGTTTTTTCGATGAGCCAGCTTTACTGTGATTAGTATAGGGAACATATGTAATTGACAGGATAGTTCGTTTTTTGGTCGTTTCTCCCCCTTTTCCATATTGGGCGTTGCCAGTTCATGCAGGAAACATTTACGTTGTGGGTGCTTTTGAGTAGGTTTCCAATTGGTATTGATTTCGTTGAATAGAATGTATTCATTCAATGCGGAAATATCGATCATGTTGGTAAATACCGTAATATTCCAACGATTATTTTTACCTTTGCAACTGTAGCAGCTCAGCATATTGTCAATTTAACTATCGTTGAGTTATAATAGGAGATAATTTCAGGTAACTTTTTCGAGTCACTTGAAGCATCGGGTTTGTGATGCATTGTACTCATGGCTATTGCACATTTGTTCTTGTGACTGATGTATGAAACGAGAGTAGTGTCCGGCGTAAAGGCAAAAGTTGGTTCATATCGTGGAACTTTCTTACAATTCAAAAGTTTTGGAGGAATTGATCCGTTATTTTTGTGCATTGTCCCAAAAATTGTCAAATTTTTTTTGTAGCAACTTTCGGCCTAAACTGTGGGAAGAAAAAACGTTGCCCATGGTAACATTATGACTCTAATCCATCCACTAAATCAAGGACGACTCATTCTCCTTGATTCTTCTCAGCAATTCCTGTCACGTCTTTTCCTTAGCATGGCTGTATTATCCGTGAATCGACAGGTAGCCAAAATTGTAAGGCATTTCTCTTCGGCTTCGATGGAACGTATTGGTAGAACTTACAACGACCATGGAAACCCAGCAATTGTTCATCCACTGTGACAGGATCATGAGGATTGTAAAAAGTGGGAAGCCGCTAGGACCATTTTTTCCAAAAGGTTTCTAATTGGTGCGAATTTATCAGCATTTTTTTGGGCACATCGGGTGAGCACATCATCAAAACGAATGATTTTGTGAACATATAAATATGTTCTTTTTGATATAATTGATCGAAAAATTGACCGCTCACAATATTCACCAAACAAATCGTGCAAAGTTTAATTTTTGGATCTGATGAACACATAATACAAATAAGTTATTTTCTAAAAACTTTGTCGATAGAAGTACTTACTTATAAACGCCGGCCAATAATAATACGGCCAAGCAGGCATACAATAACTCCTCGCCTATTTCGATATGGTTGGAACCATGCAAATGCCTTCCGTAGTTTTTGGAATTTCAATTATAATTTTTCGGAGTGACGGTGGAAAAAGAAGTAAGAATGAATCTCGAATGTTATTCACCCGGCAGGATGCATATCTTGTTACTCCTAAAAACAAAAAAACCTGAACTCTTAGACACTATAATAAACAACTATCACCACACCTATGCACAAATCGATAAAATTTTCTTCCCCCAACCAACAAACAATGTAAGGCTCGCTGCGCCAGGCGATGCCATCTTTTGAAACATACAACGGGTCTGCATGTATTTTCTTGCGGTTCAGATAACTCGCTTTCATATGGACTGCTTTCTCCTTCAGCTTAAGGATCGAACCAGTTTTCATCCTCATCGCTTTCATCTAACACTTCATCATTAATTCTTCCAAAGTCAGAAATCGTGGGCGCGACAATTCTTCAAAAGCACACAATTTTATCAGAAAATATTTTGCGGCTAAGAAGTTTATCCATTTTAATCTATATTTTCACCCTCAAAGTAATGGCATTAACTTTAATGAGCTTGGCCAGCTTTTGTTTCAGCCCTCGAAACTTATATTCCAGTAGTCGGTGTTCGGTGTGGCCTTCAGTGTGCTCAGCGATTTTTTTCGTTAACCCCCCTTCGGCTGCTACTATAGGTTTGCCGAAGCTGTGCTTACAATCGACCAAACAGGAAAAAGTCATACGGGGTCACATGGATGGTAGTTGTAGCAGTAGCAACTAGGGGCTTGCGGCTGGACCAACCATTATTAGAAGAAGCATTGCTGAGAAAATTCCGTCTTGTAACGAATCCAATTGATAACATACCTTAACCGCGCTTACAAAACATTGGTGTCTATCACAGAATCCGCTGTACTCCGAAAGAACTATTAGAGATTCCGTCGTAGTGGAAATTTTTGCTACGAATTTCGAAACTCGTAGAAAGTGGTATCACTGAATCCGAATGAATCGGAATTTTGAAAATTTCAACAGAGCAGTACCAGGGAATGGTGGAGCTGCTTTTGCAGAATTCTGGAATTGCTCAAGGATTTACAAAGAGCCCAAAAGAAGAAGTAAACGCTTTCTGGCAACAACTCAAGACTGATCTAAACAGTCTCGGACCTCCTTCAAAGGACACCACTAGTTTATTTATTTCTCCAATTTTACTTTACTTTGACGTTAAGCAGCTGATTTCGAAATTTCGAATATGATTGCTAAGGGCGGCAATGCTTTTTGCCGTTACATTTGGATTCTATGATGCATATTTTTTTCGATTCGTATCGTAGATCGGATTTCGTAACTTTTTTATGAGGGATTCTTTTATAGGGCTGATTAATCCTGGCCAAAATGCTTGAATCTGCGTATTCTTCATATCTACCACGCGAATACATAACCTTATTTACAAACTGCCTCAGATCATGCCTACTCCTAAATATGCTTCTACTCTCATGCGCTTTGTAATATCGTTTATGAGTGGAATCAATGGCTTAAAGATCTTAGTTCTTTCAAATTCGGAAACCCCTAGGATTTTTTCGCCCTTTGTTATCAAAGTCGCTCTCCACAAAGCTGGTCAAATTTGGAAAAAATTAATTCTTAAAAAAAAAGAAATAGTAAAATAAATAAATCTTTAAACACAGAAACCTCTGGTTGTGATCCTAATTGGACTTTCAAGGTAGAGTGGTTTATTTTTTTCACTTCACAGATCGATTATTGTTATCCTATATCTACGCCGAAACCCCTTATGTTCAAAATAACGTTTACACGAACTCCCCCCTAATAAATCAAAAACTCGCTGATGAGTGTATTTTAACCTTGCCCCCGATGTGACTAGACAATTAACTTCATGTCCCTCTCCAACTCGTACGTCTTTCTTTAACTTTATACGCTCTCATACTTTACATCCCCCTCCTCTGCCTGATAAGCCCAACATATGGCAAAACCAAATAAATTCTATCGAAATACTTCTCATCAAATTCCCGAAAGCTTTAATACCACTTCCGACCTCTCATCTTTTGTGTCCCATGTGAACTTTAAACGTCTACGGCACCTTCGAAAGAATCCGCATTTTTTAAAAAGGTATTTTCTGTGTTTTGTAGTGTTTTGAAAATATAAGCCGTTATTATTCAAAACGAGCAAAATTTAATAATTGATCCATAGTGGTCTTATAAATTTTTTTTGGAAGATTAGATATCTTACTTAGCAAAACTTTCGAACCGAGCTCTGTAGAGTTGCAGTCGTGCAAAAATTGATTATGAAACAAAAAACGTGTTTTCGCACAACTTAAAACAATTATAAAACTTTATCTGAACTATTTTCTTTATTTGGAATTCATTTTAATTAATCCATTACCTCTTACATGCTATGCAAAATATGCTTAAAATGAGCTTAGTCAACAACTTACAAATTATCATCTTTAGGTATTTAACTGGAAAGACCATTTCTGCAGACTGTATAACGGCGATGACGGACCATATACCGCTGTCAGGCAGAATCAACCTTTCAACTTGGACGATGATGACCAACAATTCCGTCCACCCGACCTGGATGAAGTGAAGATAGCTATATCGAAGCTTAAGTCCAACAAATCTGCTGGAGCGGATGGCCTGACTGCCGAGCTCTTCAAAGCGGCCGGCGATCACTTGGTAAGAAGCATACACCAACTTATCTGTAAAATATGGTCGGACGAAAGTATGCCCGATGAATGGAACCTCAGCATTGTTTGTGCGATTCTCAAGAAAGGAGACCCTCTGAACTGCACCAACTACAGAGGCATCAGTCTCCTTAACATCGCATATAAGATCTTATCCGCTGTATTGTGTGAACGCCTGAAGCCGTTCGTCAACAACCTGATAGGTCCATATCAGTGTGGCTTCAGGCCAGGAAAGTCCACCATCGACCAGATATTCACATTACGGCAGATCTTGGAGAAGACCCATGAGCTTCAGATCGATACCCACCACCTATTCATCGATTTTAAGGCCGCGTATGACAGCATCTATAGAGACGAGCTATATAGAGCAATGTCTAATTTTGGCATCCCTGCCAAACTCGTTCGTCTGTACAGGATGACGATGGAGAATGCACGCTGCATATCACCGAGACCTTTGATGTCCAGAAAGGATTTAGACAAGGCGGTGCGCTGTCATGCGATTTTTTCAACATCGTACGGAAGTGGAGGAGAAGATACAACGACGAACTGTATGAACTGTACAGCGACATGGACCTAGCCAGAAGAGTGAAGATCCAAAGACTGAGATGGCTGGGTCATGTAAAGCGCATGGACACCAATGCTTCGGTCCAAAAAGTCTTCGAATCCGCCCCCGAGGGACAGCGCAATAGAGGAAGGCCAAGACTCAGGTGGCGCACGCAAGTGGAAGAGGACCTCAGCCAACTTAGCGTGCGAAACTGGAGGCAGCTAGCCAGGGATCGAGCTGGCTGGAGAAGCTTGTTGACTGAGGCCCAAGTCCACCCCGGACTGTAGCGCCACCTAAAGAAAGAAGAAGGTATTTAACTCTTAAACTACTCAACTTCTTTCACTTTAGCTGAGTTGCATTGATTTTGCTCGAAACGGTAGCACTCAAGCACAAAAATTGTTTATTGTACTCCATGTCTTCCAACTGCTAACGGTATGCGGGACTGGGACCGAGGCCCCATGCGGTGCTCCATCTAAAATTCTACCGCGCCCAAAGCTTCAAGATTTACGATGAACGCAGTATAACAGGTTTCGAAGCAGCCAGTGTATCTTAGACGCCCCAACAACAGTGAAATAAAATATTTGACGTATACCTAAATACCTAACATTGCTTATCTCTTAAGAATCGTTCAGAAATGCCGTAACTGATATGCTAGGTTTCTGCTGACCACCTCATGAAACTTTTGATTCCTTGAAGACCAGAGGCAAGTGCATGTCGCAAAAAAACTCGCTTTCGAAGAGACGCTGCAAAGCCTATATTGCTTGTCTCTATGTATGCTGTCATATGCGACTATAAGTTCGACGAAAAGATGGCGGCTATAGACTTGAACTTCTTAAGTTTTTTCCAGGATCTGCCGGAGTGTAAAGATTTTGGGCTCTTTTGGTCTAGCCGCATTGATAGGGGTCAGTCAAGTGGTTGACAAAGGATTTCAGACGTTCATTTAATATGGCAGATAAGATGTGTTACGCAATTTTAGGGAGATCTATACTATATGGGCGAATGAAACTGAGATTCCATACAACAAGCATCCACTCTTTCGACCAGATTTCAGAAATGAGTTGTTTACACATGCTTCCACAAAGTCATTTCCACTGCTCTTTATGAAATAGACAACAGTTTACTTCATTTTGGTAAGGTGGACGAAAATTTTGGCTATGATTGTCCCCTCATGGTCCCCTAGACCAAGATCTCTTGTTCCTGAAGTGAGACATTCTAGATGTATGGTCAACATGAACATATGATTGTGGATTTAATAAAATAAAATTGACTAAACTAAACTAAGTTGCCTAAACATGTTGTTTTTACGTATAAGTAGAACTCCTATCCGTTATCCCTGGAATACGACCTTTCAATATTTCCATCGCACACTTCTCTTTGGTTTTCTTCTGGGGAAGTCGATGATCTTCCCGTTTCTCCTGCTCGTAGAGTTCACAAGCGGATCTCGTCCTTCGTTGCTGCGTTGCTCTATAGGCTTCTTCATCAAACCAGGAATTTCTTCGCAGCTTTTCTACATTATACCTTCTGACAGTTGTTGTGGCGATTAGGAAATCCGCATTCCCACCTTGGCTGCAATAAGGTAGTGATCCGTGACAATGTTGGCTACCAGGAATGTGATCAATTTTATTTAGCGTTTCATGATCCAGAAACCCTTGTCATGTTCGCTTGTATATATGGAAATGAGGAAACCGAGTGCTTGCTATAGTGATGTTTCATAAAGACACAATGCTAACAAACTTGAATCAGTACGTGGTGCAGGCTACGCTTACCAAAGATGGCCTCCTTCCGTATTTTGGCGTCTTTTTCTTCCGTAGTGGCATGGGCGTATATTAGGCTAATGTTAGCGAATTTAGCCTTGATTCGGATTGTCATACGACGTTTGCTCACGTTTCGGAAGCTCAAGACTGCTAACCTGTGTCTGCTGCATATGGCAAATCCACATTCGGATAAACACTGTTTCTTTTTACTATAGCAATCACCATAATATATGTACATATATCCGAGATTTTTGTCATCCTTATGACCGGCCCTTTCCATCGGACTTGTTAGGACATCTGAACAATGGGAATAACAAGTATGTTACTAATATGCACATACTAGATTTGACCTTAGTTGACTTCCTAATCGGTCACTAGTCACTCTAAAACAACTTCAAAAAAATATGCTTAACATAATCGTTTCGTGGAGACACAGAAACAGCTCGCACATTCGCTTATTTATTGTAAGCTGTTTGGTGGAGACACGTACTAATAACTGATACTTGTTCAATTAAAGTTTTCTTAATTTAAAAAAGCAATTGAACCATCGTTTTATAGATAAAACTAATTTTTATTGTAAAAAATATAGAAAAGTTTAAGGATCCACTCTTCTTTGTGAGAATAGCGGAAATTTGATAACTTCAATGTGACATATTAGAAAATGAATTAAATATATAAATAAATGTTTCCTTATTATAATTTCTGCAGGAAACATGTTAAAATATTCTGTTTTAGTGAGAGGCGAACAATTCAACTTAGATGAGAATTCCATAAATTAAATATTTTGTATTGATGGTCCATCTTCGTTCATTGGAACATCGTCTCCGGGTGAATAAAGACCAAGTCCCGATCTTTCTGGTTGTCCTGGTATTACTCTATCATTAGTGTCATCGTCTTCATCGTCGTGGCTATCAGAATCGTCACTTTCATCGTTAGCTACAGAGAAAAAATCAACCACTTACAAGCAAATTTTATCTATGTAAATGGCTTACCATCTTCGTCATCTGTCTCAGGACCAGGATTAGTAACCACTTGTCCTAGGGGATTAATATCAGCTGCGGCATTTAAGATGGAACTAATCTGTTACAATATGAATTTTCAAAACCATAGCAAAGGAAACAAATCGGGAGTAAGATCTTACCCAATTGTGCTGATCGCGTTCGAATTGAAGTATCTCTGCTTCCTCATTGACTGGTGTATCGACTTCAAACCAAATGTGGTTTGCAATTGGAGGACGTAGCGATGGAAAAAAGGGTATCATTTTTAGACTGAGATATTGATTTGTGTTGTACTGAACAGCAATTAAAATTTTTTGAAATGTTGAAAGTTTTTGTTGTCGCTGTCAACAATTGGCTTTGACATTTCATTACCTCATCTTTTCTGCACTAATGCTTGTTCAAGGAAACTTAAAAGTCGATAAGGTAGATCTTTTCTTTATGTTGTATGCAATATTCTGACTCACGATGTTTAAAAAATCCTTTGTACTATACGATATTCAACCAAAATTTTGACAAAAAGTTTGAGAAATTTCATTGAGGCGTTAACACCGAATTCCGAGTAGATTTTGTTTGACATTTATACAGTGTCTATAGTTGTCTCAGGTGTGGAATTTTTGTGCTTTGCAATTTTGATTTGACAGCTATTCTATCAGCTGTTTTGCTGATATGCTGAATGTTTAGAAAGGTCTTGTTGTTTGTTGCTTCAACAAACTCGCAATTGCAAGTAGATTTCATCAAAAAATAGTTTTGCTAAGAGATTTGCAAATCTGGAAAATGTATGGGAAATGTGCAGCTTTCGATAGAGATTTCGCGAAATTTTTTGTCTTTGATGCGGTGTGAATGCCGTATTAGAAAATCAGTTTCAAATATTGGAGATGGTAAATTATTCTACAAAGCAAAATTTCTTTGGTGGAGATATTATGTATTTATTTAGGTACTCAAATTTCTCACAAAAAGAAATAGTCCTTTATTTCACATTAGATAGATACACTAGCCCGTTAAGTGCCCAGCAGTTTTGTTGTTTAATATTAATGATTTCAGAACCGTCACAAGTCTAATCTCATTAGTTTGTATTAATCTGCCCACACTGTTGATATATTGTACAAGAGGAGTGTCGTAGGAGGGTCTATGTATGTCAGCTCGGAGGAAGGACGTATCAAATTGGAGTTTTAGATATGTGCAGCTGCTGGATGAAAATGATATGTTTTTCCTTGCTTTCCGTCCATTGTTCCACAAATGATATGGTTAGATGGTCCTTAAATCAATAAGGTCATAACGTATGAAGCAGAGACGTATCGTGAAGCTAAAGATACTTTTATAATTGAATAGAATATAGGAAGTATAAGGAGATACTCAGTTTCTTTTGGAAAGTTAGTTCAGGTTTTGCAATGATACTTTAACAGTCATTTGTTCTGCTAATAGATAAACCATTAAAGAAATCGCTGTTTCATTTTGTACGAGAGATAAATTTCACGTTCACTTTAGCTTGAAGTACGTGTATAATTTAAATCTGGTGGCAATGTGTAACAGCCTATACCTTTATTCATAGAGAGTTTCCACATAAGGGTGGAATATTTTATAAGATACATAGTATATGCATTGTATTTGATTCGATGTTTTGGTAAGGAGCATCCTCAGATCATATACGCGTACAAAGTGTGATAACATAGGAAGTTTGAAAAAGACTCTCGGCGACTGGAATTGCCAATCTTACCTACCACATTGAAATGTTAATTTAACCTACGGCATCGTGAAGGACGGCTATCACATGTTTAACGAATACTGTTGAAATATGCTCCTACTCAGTCCCGATTTATACTGTTCTGGTTTTTATGGTCATCTTTTGTGAGTTCACTTTTAACTTTTGTTATAAAATGTTGAAGTTATTATTATTTTATTTTTTCTCTATTCGCCATTCATCCTAGCAAGAACTTCTCGTTTTTCCTTTGTGTTTGATCATATGACACTTTTGAGTCAGTTTACACTTACTAGAATGCTGACGTAGACCCCAATAAAAAGATCACCAAAAAAATTAATTATTAATTTCGATCAAATTTTTATTTCAATATATTGCTCTTTGTTTATTTTCGCATCGGTTCTTTCTCAAAATCGTCTTAGTTGATTGAATTTAACGTGGAAGAGAAGGCAACCTAGTTTGCAATACTATGGCATGGAAACATTGAATAATTGACTTTGATGCAGCCTGGAAGATTGGTATAGCTAGCATACTTAGGCTCGATCTATTGGGTATATAACTTAATTCGTGCGGTTTTTTTCTCAAAATTTGAACGTTTATTTAAGAAAAACATGTACAATAGCATTACTCAAAGTATTGCCCATCTGAAGCTATGACTTTTTCCCATCTTTCTGGCAATTTGTGGATCCCATCCCAAAAGAACTGCGCCGGCAGTCAAGAATGAATCAAGCCAATTTTTGATATTCCGCTCTGATGTGAACCGTATTTCAGTGAGGGCTTTCTGCATCGTGCTGCTCTCTTCAAACGGATTAATTGTGTTCGGTAGCGTTGTCCATTGATGGTTTCACCCGGTTTTAGGTGCTCATAATACAGCACACCAATCTGATCCCACCAAATACAGAGCACTACCTTCGCGCCATGGATATTCGGCTTTGCCGTTGATTTGGCTGGTTAGCCGGGTTTCACATATGATTTTTTGCGCTTGGGGTTGTCGTAATGGATCCATTTTTCATCACCAGTAACAATCCGATGCAAAAATGACTTCCTTTTGTGGCGTTCCAGCAGCATTTCGGACATGCAAAACCGCCTTTCGACGTCTCTCGGCTTGAGTTCATGTGGAACCCAATTTCCTTGCTTTTGAATATATCCAGCTGCTTTTAAACGTTTTGAAATGGCTGCTTGAGTGACACCCAAAGATTCTGCGAGCTCTTCTTGTGTTTGGCAACAATCTTCATAGAGTAATGCTTCCAGTTCTTCATCTTCAAACTTTTTTGGCTGCCCAGGACGTTCATCGTCTTCCAAGCCAAAATCACCACTTTTAAATCGTGCAAACCACTTTTGGCACGTTCCCTCAACTAGCGCATGTTTACCATAAACTTCCACCAAAATACGATGACTTTCGGCAGCAGTTTTCTTCATATTAAAGTAATGAAGAAGAACTTCCCGCAAAAACACTTTTTCAGGCACAAAGTTCGACATATTTGAGTGAAAAAAAATTATTGTTGTTTACGCTTCATATGAATGACACATACTAAAGTGACGTACAATGACAGTAGCTTTCCAACGCATGTTCCAATGGAATAATACAAGTTACGCCATATCTTAGCAAACCGCACGAATTAAGTTATATACCCAATACTACCTCATTAAAACAAAGACACGTCGATGGATATATCAAAAAACCATAAGATTAAACGTGGAAGGGCAGCAATCGCCCAAAGTCTTTGCAGATCCGTCATTCTTTCGACATGTTTTATGCAACAAACGTCAACTGAAGAGTATATGATAACATCTTTAGAGAAAAGCTATACATAAGATGAAGAAGCATGGGCATCCTCTCCGCATTTTAGCTAACAGGGTTTAGAGGAAAAGATTTGACGACGAACTGTACCTGGTCAGAAAAGTACATCTTAGTCACTTAAAACGACAAAAAAATGTAGAACACTAACGTTTCATTCCGAAGAGTCCTCGTTTCCAACCTGAAGCGACAAAGCAGTAAATGACGACCTCGCTTAAGTGGCATTCAACAAGTGGAGAGAAAACTTAGCCAACTTGAAGTCTGTAAGAACAGATTGTTAGCTAGAGACCTTGTTTAGTAGAGGAAAGCCTATTGTTTGAGACTCAGATTTACCTTGGACTGAAGCGTCATCTATGTTAGTAAGGACGAGAGTACTTAAATTAAGAGGATTTTGAATTTCAGTCACCTTGTTCGCGAAGAAGATCAAGATTTAACCACAAATTTAAAATTCGATCTAGTTCTCTAGTACGGAATACGTTGCAGGCAACTAATGAAAGATGTCTTTAGTTTGTAGTTTGCCTTTCAGAAGGTCCCTAAACTAACACATAAGTGAAAGGGACATGCTTTACTGGCGTTCATTTTGAATGCAACTTAATTTTCATTTTTAATTTTGTTTATTTCTTTTTTCATTTTCAAAGAATTTTTACAAAAATAATACAAAAAATTAAAAAATAATTTTACATTACAAGACTTTCTTTTATTTGTTGTTGTTGTTGTTTTAAATATTGTTGTTGTTATTTTCCCTTGAATATACATCTTAAATCGAAAGTTTTCTTTTATTTTGGTTTTTTATTTGTTTATTGTTTTTACGTAAAATATAAGGAAACGAATATTTAGTTTTTGGTTTTTAGTTAATATTTAGCTCTATTAACATTAAATGTAATTTTATAAATTAATAATTACGAGCTTATTTAAATTTAACATCGGTAAGCCCCATGTAATTCCGAATTGCATTCATATTCCATTTTTATATATGTATATCATATTTTTGTTTTTCCTTATCATATATATATATATTTTTTTTTTAAATAATTTAGAACAGACTCTTAAAATTGTTGGTTTTTTGTTTTTTTTTCTATTTACTTTTTCTTTCCACATTCCCTTAAAATCTAGACTAAGTTTTTGTTTTAATTTTTTATTGGATGGGGTTTACTCTTAATATATAAAATTAAGGATCGCTTACTTCAAGTGACTTGTGTCGAAAAGAATATACGGAAACTATGAAAATTTGTGTTTTAACATTTTTTTAAGGTGAATTTTATATATATATATATTTTTTGGCAACATTTACGGAATAGTTTTAATAAGGAGATTATACGCTTTGTTTTTCTTCTTTGGCATTTATTTGTATAATATATTTTTCGATCCAAAAAAGAGACAAGAAAAAGAATTAACAAAGGAAAAGATAAATTTTCTTGTAAATTGCAATAAAAGTTGTTTTTAATTACTTCTTTTTAGTTTTTTAGTTTTTGTTCTGTTAACACGGACGGTGTTGTTTTTTTCTCTTTTTTGTTATTTAATAAATTATTATTATTTTTTGCTATATATGTACATACAATAACTACTTTTTTATTTATTTAAAACTAAACAACTTAATAAGTTAATAGATTTAATATACAAATTTGTTTTTTTATTTTTATTTTTGTTTTTATGTCAACTAGTGTACATAATAAACAAATAAATAAATAAAAATGAAAAGAACAGAGAAAATGCTGCCTTTAACAGCACGACACTTGTTTAAGGTGTTAGTTTAGGTCTTTTCTTCTTTGACTAGGCTTTGAATAATATAGGTACAAAATAAACATTGTTTTTTTATTTTATTTTTATTGATTTATTATTTTTATGTTTTTTTTTTAAATGCTTGCTTATCTGTATAAGATTTAACATTTTTTATTTTTTTTCTCTTCCTTTTTTGTGTTTTTTCTAAATTTATTTCTCTGGTGAATTTGATGACTGAATAGAAGTCTTTTTTTTCAATTAAATTCATTTTAAAATGGTTAAGATCTCTAACAACAATAAATAGTTTCTCACACTCAAGAAGGAGAAAGACAAGACAGAAACCGAGATAGAGAGAGAGAGAGAGACAGGCAGAGAAAGAGAAAGAAACAAACAAAAAGTATTAGTATGGAAAAATTCTTAGAAAAAACTACACTTGTATAAAAAATTAGTTAACTATCGATCGGTTGTTGCTAAGTTTTTTCCTTTTGTTCTTTAAAGTGTTAATTGTAAATTTGTTAGTTTTAATGTTAAATCGACTATATATATATATAAAAAAAAAAACATAAACGAAACGACATACTGTATGGAATGAACATGAAGATCTGCTTAAAGCAACACAAAGTTACTTTAATTATTGTTAGTATTAGTACATTACCGAATGCCAATTTTATTATCAAGTTTTTTCAACAATGATTGAGGCGGTTTTTTATAATTTTCTTTCATTGTTTTGTACATATATAGATATATTGCTTATATACCAAATGTGCTATTCTAAATCTATATACGAGTTTTCTTCTAAAGAACTTTAGGTTATTTAAATTTGCATTCATCATAGATTTGACATCACATTGGTAAAAGGGTTTTTTCTAAGGACAATGTTGTTGGTCTTTTTTTCATTTTTATGTTGTTTTTTTTTCGCATAAACATTTAGGTCTTTCAATTTCTCTGAGATCGTAACATTAATTTGTTCGATGATAAACGTCGTCTTCTCTAGGGTAGTCTTTACAGACTAACTCTAATGCCGATATAAAACAATAGTTTAGAGCTGCAAAACACTTACCAACAGAACATGGATCCAGACAGAGCGTTTGGTAGAGGTCCTAAATTTATTTCCTAGCTCATTAATCGGTAAACAGAAAATATTATTTCTTGCAAAGCAATGACTTTGAAAGTAAAATTGTCTGCCCAGAAAAGACTCCCTCATACTCCCATTGTTTGTAGTCATTTAAAATAATAAATCCCTGTATCTGGGCAAATAAAATGATGCAGTGATAAAGGACAAGCAACCACATTAGGTATATACATATATATAATTTTTTTTTTTTTGTATTCTAATGTAGTTTTTAAAAAATCGAAATATACCCTTTTACCACTCAGAAGGGTTAATTACTTAAGAAAAACGTATAAATACAAATACAAGAATAGACCGTAGGCCTTTGCAATTTACAACTTTTACTAGAACAGAAAAAAACGCATTCTTTACAAGAATATACATAGATACTAGTTTAGCATTTGGTGGCTCAGCATTATTACGAAAATTTTTTTAAATCAATGATAGTGCCTTCTCAATGCGGAAAAATGAACTTGAAGACCAATCAGAACTGAAGTGGAGCTACGACTCAAATATAAAATATTCAATCGGACTGTTGCATCTTTAGGTGAACAAAAATAACATAACACATAACATCTAATTTTTTACTGGTCTAAAGATATTCGGAATAATCCTATTATTCTGATATTTTATTGTTCCTATATTTCCATATCCCCATAAATAGGGAAAGTTTAAGAGAAACAATATCATATCTCTTCTGACTTTGTACAGGTGCACTCATACTTATACATAGACGGATTCTTAAAAAACTTTTTATAACTATAAACAAGTAGCATGTCCTGAGATTAATAAGGAACATCAAATTATGATCTTTACAAAGACGGTAGTTGAGACAAGTTCATTTAGATTTAAGAATATACTCAATATGTAAGAAGGCTTGATATATTTACAAATGAGTTGTGCAGAAGTTGCATGGAGCAGAAGGAGGAAGAGACAGTTTTATACCTTCTTTGTTCATATCCAGCTCTCTCTCCAAGAAGAAACTATCTTAAGAGCCTTCTTCCACAATAAATTAAGCGATCCAAACAATATAGACATTAACAGTCTACTATGTTTTGTCAGAAGCTCAAAAGAATTCCACGTTCACAGATCCAAGTGGGGTCATACATTTAACGGAGTTGGTCTTTCTCCAATAGCAACCCTGACGGGCTTCAGAGAAGAAGACTCAACAGCGAACTATACGAACTGTAGAGCGACATCGACCTAGTCAGAATATTGTGCATTATTCACTTGAGATGGCTTAGACATGTAGAGCATATGGAGACCCCTACCCCGCCACCAGAATCTTCGAATATAACCCAGAGGGTCAACTTAGCAGAGGAAGATTCCACCTTAGGTGCCGCGCACAAGTAGAAGGGGACCTAAACCGACTTGGACTTGCGTAACTGGATGCAGTTAGCTAAAGACCGGGTCTAGTGGATAGGCTTTTTAGTTGGGGCTCAGGTTTATCTGAACTTTAGCACTACCTAAGTAATTTAGCCCGGTAGTGACTTCAAGTACAAAACAAACTAAACCTTAAGGTCTTTAAAAAATGTTTTTTTTAAATATCGCTAAGAAAGCAGAATATTAAGAAATTGTTAAGTCACCAAATTTACAAGACAAACAAACAAAAAAAAACACTGTGGCGCTGGCAGCCCGGTATGGGCCATGGCCTAAGTTCTTGACACTCATTTGCGTTGCTCATTTTCGTCACATCTGAGCGGGGCCTACGGTTTCTCGCCGAGTCCGAACGGCATTCCTCAGGAGCTTTTTCGTAGGCGATTTTACTTTCGGGAAAATTGTTGGTGACCCAGCCAGGAATCGAGGCCAGACTCTCTGCGTGATAGTCCAATGAGCTAACTATCGCACCATCGCCAAGACAAACACGTTTACATAAATTCGAAGATTTCGTCTTCAGACAAATACAGAGAAAAAAGGAGTTAACCAAAATAAATGGATTCATTTACGAGTCATTTGCTCTATGTTGTATTATACAAAAAATATATCACTTCGATGATACACATAACAGCAAAGATTAAGAATTATAAATTTGTGACTAGGGGTAATTATTCAGAAAAACAAAAGGAATATCAAAGATGAAAACTAATATGCAGGAAATCTGAAGGCAAATTACAACGGACGTTATCGAGTGACTTAGACAAAAAAATGTGTTTGTCAATATTTTAAGACAGCTTTGTTTAATTTAATGTTAACTAAAACATTGGTAAAATGTCAGCAGAAATGCGTATTTTTCATATTGACTTTCATTTTCGTACTGATCGTTTTTTCTTCTTTCTACTCCAAATCCATTAGTATGTAAGTTTGGAAGATATTGTAAGCGAATGACACTCGATCCCGGATGAGAGAATGGCAAGTAACGATACTCAAAGCTCAATAACGTGTGTGGGAATTTAAAGTGTGTGACGGGTAGCTCGATCAAGTCTGCCGAAATTAGGTCCCTGGTTGCGACTTTAGACAACGCATCTGTTTTTTAACAATAGGAAAAAACACTGCCACTTTCATCGACAAAAGGAGCCTGTGAGAGTCAAAATTCATATCACAAAGTTGCATTAGGGTTCTACCAACCTTATGCCTTTTTTTCACTCAGGGCTAGAAAGTAAAGTACTAGACGGATTACAGTAGACCGTTATTCGTGATTCCACTTGTCAGCTCTCGTGAGAGAGAGAGAGAGAGCTTTTGGAATACAAGATTTTGCCGAGTTTTTTAAAAATAGCGCTGAAAGTCATGTCATGTCAAGTCATTTTTTGGCAACCTACATCAGATTTTGCTTTGGTCTTTGACAGAGAACGAGTCATGATATTTCGGTAGTTGGCTCGGGATAGTTGTTGAAAGGGCCTCACTCAAAAATAGAAAACATCTTTTGCCGCTGAAAGTGGTTTTATATAGGCAAGTCGAAATGGTATTTCTAATGTTAAGTGACGACGCTTAGGTCCCAGTTACACCAAAAGTCTGTACTTATTTTAAATTTCACAAAAAAACAAAATTAATAAATGCTGTAATAAAAATTGTAAATTTTTTGATACAATATTAGGTATATGAGCAAATCATACATATTTCACTTATTTACTAGATTGTTTTATTCCGAGACTTACTTAGAAGAGATCAACTATCATCGAACAAACCCAATACTCTTATACCTTGAATGAATAGTCATAAAAGTTCTGTTTGTTTGTTTAATTTAGAGAAGCATTCGGTAGTTTCCTTGCCGAATTTAGAACCTCGATATATAATACATTTGCACTTATTTATTGTTTTTTCTTAAATCTAGCAAATAAGAGTTTTATTTTTGGTTTGTTTTTATCCATTACTTTTGTTGTTGTTTTACTTCACGTTAGGTTATTTCCTTCTGAAATTCACTTAATTTAAAGGTATTTTGGGGTTCGCTTACGTTTTCTATTACACACACTTCCGTTCAGAATAGTGATTCCTTTTGTTTTAAAATATAGAAAACAAAAAGTGAAATAGGTACAGATACAATAAACAGTTCTTTTTTTGTTTGTTTTGTTAATGCTTCCGCTTACAGTTTGTAATTGAATGAGGATCGGGTTAAATATTAAGGATAACTGAACGATCATGGTTTTTTTTTTACAATTTGAACTAATAATCTAGATATCACGATAATTCCTGTGAGAATTGTGTCTCCAGGGTGGGTCTTCTTGCTGTGTTTCTGGGTTGATTTCGCAATGGAGGACCCGGGCTGCCATAACCGGCCGCATATAATTGCGGACAAGAGTCTTTTATTAATTCCTGGGTTTCGCGCAGCTGTCTTTGCACCTGTGGTGCTAGACGTTGAACACTAATCGCGGGTGGAAATCTGTATTCAGGAGGAGCTTGTGGTACCTATATAATAAAAATAATGATACAAAAACAAAACAGTGTTTCTAGCTAAGGAAAACGAACCTGCATAGGATGAAGTACTTCTCCAAAGTAAGCTGGCTGAGTGGGTTGAGGTTGTCCGTAATAGGTCATATGCATGGGTAAGCTCCCAACAGGACTTGGCCCAACAGGTACTTGAGGTGGTCGAGGAGGTCGACCAGCACTCATGGCTGCCTGTTGCGGTGACGGTGGTATAGCGTATGCCTGTTGAAGGGCATTTTGACTTAGTTGCATCATAGCCCGAGGATCTACGCGCTTAGGACTGAGATTAGCTTTAGCCAATATTTGTGATTGAGAGGGAGCAACACCACCAATCATAATTCCTCCAATTCCAATCATCTGATTTATTTGTGAGTTAGGTGGCATTCCCGGTTGCTGTTGTTGTTGGTGTTGAAGCTGTTGTTGCTGCTGTAATTGTTGCTGTTGCTGTAATTGCTGTTGTTGTAATTGTTGTTGTTGTTGTTGAGCTACTACCGATGGTGGCGGTCCAACTAATACCATTCCCTGTTGTGGTGCAGTCGTACTATGAGGTAGAAGGTCAGCACTCAATGGCTGTTGTTGTATGGAATTCTGGACTATTGTCCTCACTAGTGGCGGTGGTTGTCTAATTGGCACTTGCCTTACGGGTGTAGTTTGAAGCGAGCGACTCGCTGATGAACACATCGATGCAGTCAAACTGGCCGATTCCCAATGCTGGACCAAAGCATTGAGACGTGCCTCTTCCAATGCAATTTCAGTTTCACTAGCAGAATCATAGTCGGGGCCCTTTTAAAAAAATTATGCGAAAAATAGAAAATTTAAATAAAATGTTAAATATTTTTAAAAATAACTATACTTTGCTTACCTCTTCGATTTTTTTATCGAGCATTCGAAAAAAATTCTGCTGACTTGAGGAAATTTCCCTTAGAAAGGGAGAACATTGTTAAAAACGTGCATATCCTTGATATTTATTTTAAATCATAATACTCACTGGCTTTGCAAAAGAGACAAGTTTTTCGCTCTCAATAATGAAACCGATATTTCTCCATTTGGCTGGTCGGTAGTATCTCTACCATCATCATTTTGATCTAGTATTTCTTCGGTTCTTTCGTTTCGATCTCGATTTACTTCGTTTTCACCTTCTTCGACGTGTCCTTCTTCTTCATCAGCGTCTGTATCTGTATCAACTGAAAAAAAAAATATAATAAGTGAACTTTATAATTTCTTGATTAATTTATTTTTTTATCTTTAGTAGGCTAGATTTGATAGACTTAGAAAAATAAACACGATTCCCCCAAAAGCTGCTTCTTTAACTCTTTCAGAAATATGTGATAACTACTTAAGTGGCTATATTTTACAAAGCTTAGAGAGATTACAAAGGTGTTTTTTGTCAGATTAACTGTTTCCCCTGCAGCCAGACGTTTGGGTCAAGCTTAGTGAAATTTATTGCTAGAATGCATCAATTGTGAAGTAGAGCAAGTATGCTTCAGTTTTACAACATTATATTGACACCTATGAGTAATTTAAATATTTCACATAAAGGAAAAAATAGGGGGATTGGAAGAGTTGCCTTTGCGCAGATGCAACTCAGCCAACACGCGCAAGAAATACTAATACTAATGCCAGGATATTGTGTTAGTTTTTAAGTGTCCATTTTTTTTTGGATTTATACATTAAAAATAAAGGGGTTTTAACAGGAACATAACAATTTTGTGTTTTAGTAGAAACGCCTTCTTAAACTTATTTTATCTGCCAGTCAAGGTTTACATTTTTATCATTGGGAAGTTGACGAACAAGTAGCATTGAAAATTAATCAAAATTACTACCTAAAACGGTGCTAGCAATTTAAATAGTGCTTATTACAATTTTCGTTCGAAATAATCGTCTCATCAGGCAGGTTGTGAGTCCATATTCCATATTGCTCTGCCAAGCACTTGTCGAAGTACCGAAAATATTGCAGCTGTAAATGGTTCAGTTTAAAATAAGCAAAATTTGTACACGCAGTTTACAGAAATTAAGAAACTCTCAGTTCATATTATGGTGAATTTTGTGAAAAGATCTTGGCCTCCATCCTTACAGGATCAACTTAACTCAATAACTGAAACCTCTTGAGCATTAAAAGTGCCGACACTTCTCCTATTGGACTCTGTTAAAGTTTGTAGAAAATTCGAAATTTCATCGCAAAATAATCTTCAGCGAAGAAGTTCATTTTTGTCTTAATGACTTTGCCAATAAGGAAAATATGCGTTATTGGACATTCACAAATCCACATATGCTTCAAGGGAGTCCATTGTGTCTACAAAAAGTGGCAGAAATCCATGTTAAGGTCACATTGCTTACGCTGCATTATACCAAAGTCTGTAACAATGTTTTCCCAACGTCAAACTATCAAACCTTTACTAGTTTCTCTCTCCAATTGTTGCTTTACTTACCTACCTTTTTAGTTCCTACCACCATACTCATCCTTTATCACCATCTGAAAGCCACAGGTTGCTTATCCTTGTAGCTTGTGATAAATAAAAACATCACTTCGAGAACAGGCGTCTGTACTTTCGCAATACTCTTGTTCCGATTTGTTAGAATCTATCCTCGAAGTGAAGCAAACCCACAACCAATTGGAAATGTCAAAAACGCAATTGACAGTTGGAAGAATAGTTTATATCTTCACTGTTTGTCTGAACGAGCAAAATGTATACAAAATTGACCAAAGGTCTTTTAATTTTAACAATAAACGACTAAAAATACTAAATAGATAAAAATTACTATTACGTCAAAGGACTGTTAGTTCTTTAATCTAAAATTGTGTAACAATGAATTCGCCCACAAATCACTTCCCATATCTATCTATCAAATCTGCCTACGAATACCCAACACAACTAAAACATGCTGAGTAATCGCATTATTGATTTTCCTTTCTTACGTTTATTTTGATATCTGTTTATTTTTCCAGTCTATCGGATTATCACTTTTTTTTCGCTACAATTCCTGCAAGTCAACTTACTATACAGTAAATAATACGAACATATAAACTTATTTTAAGCAAACCTATTGGATACGCTTCAAAATTAGTGCTTTACGAGTGCACCTGAATCCACCTTTATTGTATAGTATTTATTTGTTCTGATTCTCAGCTCTACCAATGCACGCGTCTATGTAAAAATCGCCGTAGTCGGAGCCTTCGTTAATATCTTGAACCGTATACACCCCAATAAAATATAATAAATCGGCAATTAAATGTTTAAGAAAGAATGCATCGACAGGATACACGTCGTCGACCATGGTTTATGCTTACTTTACGCCATTAATTAAATATTTACGTACGAGTATTTTAATTTTCAAGCAATCAAATATTTCTTCTTATTTTTCACCGATTCCTAGAATAAGACGTACCTACCTTTCTAACTTTATCCGTTTGAATGGATTGGATCTTAAAATACTTTTATCAAAATGTATGTGCACTCTAGTGCACAAACTTATCCGAAAAATCGATCTGTCTGACTCATAGAAAGTGGCGAAATGGAACATTTCAAAACAATCTCATCGCAGTAGTGTTCAATTTCCAATCACAATATTAATTGCCTACTCAAATACGACAGAATACGAATAGCATCCCGCATACAATAGATGTATCGATACAAAAATAGGATTCTATTTTAAATCGCACGAGTCTAGGGAACTGTCGTGGTAGCCACTTTCAATTCGAGTGTCACCGAGAAGCATATTTCTTGGCAATCGGAACTAATAAACTACAGTAAAATTGATGCTCATCATAGAGCTGTATAAAGCGCAAAGATCACTTCGAAAATTCTCAATAAATCGTTGAAAATAATCAAAACAAAGCGTAAATAAACAATTGAAGATACAAATCTTCATATCATTATTCAAGTGGGCGGATGATTATAGGTGGATTTGTCAATGTGCAATCTCTGCCACCACAAACGGATACTTGAAAACTGCTCTGACTTTAAATATATTTTCGAGCTCTTGGGCGCTCAAAAACAAAAAAAAACAACAAAAATATAAATAAAAATAAAAAAAACATATATCGCGCCTAAATGTTTGAACTTTCCCGCATGTCTACAACGCGTTATTACATTTTTTTTTGTTTTTTATAAGAACCGTTTTGTAAAGTCTATTTTCGTATTCGGAAAATGTGCGAATTTTCTCTGCCTTTTCTAGGACGGCAAGGGTGAATTTAAGTATTTAGCGGCTAACAAATCAGAGGGTCAAATAAGACGACGTTGTTCTTTTGTTATTGTTTATTGCCAGACTAAAAACAGATGGTTAGCTAATTTATTGGATTTTCATGATTGTAATCAAATTTCAATTGAATTCATACGAACATACGAACAATCGTATTTATTTATACCAAAAATCTGTGTGAACCTTAAGAACGTTCGAACAGTAGACATCTGAAATCCATGGCCACATAAATGGATAGTGATTTTATTACTTGACTTCCTCTAAACTTGTAATTTCGATTTTAATTTTTTTTTTATTTCTATTTCTTTTCTTTCTTTTTTTTTTGTAAGAGAACGGAAAATTGCAGGATATAGATAGAAGTAAATTGACAAAGCCTTCGTCATGATTTAATTTTCCTTCTTTTGAGTTTCACCCTATTTTATGTATCGTGTCACTTTAATAATATGATATAAGAGAGCGATACGATAAGTATATTATATTGTGTATATCATATCGCTTAGGGATCTGTCTTCAAAATGAACGACGTTATGTTTAGAGTTGGGTAAGTTTCTTCCGACAATTTTATATTTGCTGTGCTTCTCATTTGAACTTTATCAGCAAAAGAACATTCAATATAGTGATCTTTAGACATTTCTCCACCATATTTGTATCTATTACTAAGGTGTATTTATCCCGTCGAACAAACATAAATCCACCATAAGTCCACCCGTGAAGCTTGTTTTTGCTTGTTATGCGGCGCTGGGGTCTGAGAAGTAACATTGGCTTTCTATCACCTGCAGCCATTTGCAATTAGATGCATGTGATTCTCTTGTTGCTTAATAAGAGATATGAGGACTAACGACTAACTACAATGTACACCTAACAATGACTTGTGCGTGTAGTCAATTGCCTTCTTCGCCCAAAGAAGCAGCGATTGGCAAAAGTTATTCTTCGTTTGATCTCAGCGCTGGTGTCGTTGTCTAAATTTATAGCGGAGCCTAGGTAGACAAAGTCTTTAACTACCACAAAGATATACCTGTCGAAGGTGACGTTCCTTCCGAGGCGTCAGTGTTGAGTGTCCTTTTTGCTTGATAGCATTTACTTGGTCTTGCCCTCATTGACTGCTAAGCCCATTTTTCTGCTTCCATCTTAATACTCGCGAAATCGCTACTGACATCAAGCTGCTTTCTTCCGATTTGTCAATACCATCGGCATATGCGAGTGATTGGACGGACTTTTGAAAGATTGTGTCTCTTGTGTTTGCGCGTGAGTTCTGCACTATTCTTTCAAGTATGATGTTGTGTAAATCCTTTTTTAGCCTTAAAGGTCCCGGTGATATCTTTACCGACCTTGATGGAGCCGCGTGCGTTCTCCATCGTCATCCTGCACAGACGGACGAGTTCGGCAGGGATGTCAAATATAGTTATTGGTCTGTATAACTCGCCTCTATGGATATTGTCATACACGGCCTTAAGATCAATAATAAGATTAAGATAAAAAAAAGAGAATTCATGTATTTTAATCTGCCAGGATCATTTTCTTCCAGTTTATTGGAAATAATTTTGTACTTTTTATCTGGTAACGATGTATTTTGACATTTTGTTCGTGGATGTCGACTTCTTGTGTTGTGTTGTCAGAACGTGAATTTAGGTCGCGGATTTGAACAGGTAAATATTAACCCTTTCCTTCCCAAATTATTAATGTTGTTGATATGTCTACATTTAGCCGTGGCTAATGCCATGGCACGCCCACCCAATGACTCCCACTAAAAAAAAAATGATGCAGTTATCTTTAGAATGCCCATATTATCCCTAGTAAGTTTTTTTTAAATCGATTTTTTCCCAGTTTACGTTTACGAGCTTTGAAGATGGAAATAGTATCGGAATCTATTCGGAATCGGAACGCTGCCGCCCGTCCTGCCTATTACCATTGCATTGACCGCAATAAGCAGGTTAGGCTGAAAATCACTATTTTTGTTTACTTCTCTTTGCAATTGTTCACAATTTAAGGAATTTTTACGATTTTTTTTTCTAAGTTGAAATTAATAAACTACGATAATCAAACTTCTTAGATTTATTAAATTACCTAATATACACACAAACACATATTTATATCCTTCACCTATCTTACAATATATCGCGCTCTTGAAATTTAAAAACCCCCTTTTGCAATAGTAATTTTTTTGGTGGTTTCGACCATACACCGATATGAGATTATGTATTTGGATGAATAGTTTTTTTCCGCCGCCGCCGTGCAGAAAAAAGTAGTTTGGTGAAAAATAAGTTAAAAATTGTAAGTATTTATGGTGGGGCAACTACACGCTACCTGCTAAAGGGGCTGTAAAACCTAAAATACCGTCAATTCTAGGTGGGGTGGGGTGACCGCCAGAATGCGCTGTTCATATTTAGGCAGACATGCCAAATTTCAGTGCGATATTGTCTTTAGTTTTGTTTTGACAGCTGATTGTTGGTGACGTGTTTGGCATCATGTTGAGTATCGACAAAAACGATTTTCGTTCTCTCATAAAACATTATTTTTTGAGAGGCAAAACGGCGAAGGAAACAAAAGAAAAGTTGGATAAATATTATGGGACTAATACTCCGTCAGATTACACCGTCAAATATTGGTTTCGAGAGTTTCGTGGTGGCCGCAACTCCACTACCGATCAAGTCCGCAGCGGCAGGTCCTCCGATGCGGTTACAGAGGACAATGTCAAAAAAATACATGAAATGGTGTTGGCTGACCGGAATGTGAAGGCGCGCGAGCTAGCAGATACCACAGATAGTACTGCCATATTTTGGGCAATATTCTGCATATGAAAAAGTTATACTGGCGCTGGGTGCCGCGCATGCTCACTCCTGACCAAAAACACGAACGCGAAAGCATTTCGAAAGAGTGTTATACTTGCTGATGCGGAATCGGGCGGACTTTTGGCGTCGATATGTAACTGTTGGTGAAATCTGGATCCACTATTACACACCAGAGAACAGAATGAGTGCCCGGCAATGGACTGAAGTCGGCACGAGTGCTCCGAAGCAGCCGAGGTAGGCTCAATGGGTCGGAAAGGTTATGGTGTCGGTTTTCTGGGATTGTCATGCATACTCTACGTGGAGTGAGTATAACTGTGCATTATTGGAGCTATAAAAAATCGCTGCAAAACGGCCTCAAACGAAGCGAAAAAAAATTTTGTTTTTGCAAGACAATGCGCCGGCGCATAAGAACATCGCAACCACTGCTAAAATCAATGACTTACGGCTCCAATTGCTGTCGCATCCACCGTATTCGCCCGATTTGACATCGCCGGAGTATTATCTCTTCCCAAACCTCAAAAGATGGCTCACGTGAGGAAATCATCGACGCCAAGGAGGAGTATTTTGCAGACCTTCCGGAAAATTACTTTTCGGACGGGATCAAGAAGTTGGAAAATCGCTGGAATAAGTGTATCGAGCTAAAAAAAAGGACTTTATTGAATAAAATAAAAAAAACATTTAAAAAAATTTTTTTTTTCATTCCCAAGGAGGTTACTTTTCAACCCACCTAGTATATCATCATTATAAAAATTTGACAGTATATTCTCCAAAGATAATACTTTCATAATATTAAACTGTTTTTTTTTTTTTTTTTTGAAAATTCTAGACCACCGACTCCCCTAATTTACGATGTCATTCCCGTGATTCCCTTTGTAATCAGTGCTCCGACTCAATTCAGAAAAGTAATGCTTTTTCGTGATACGAGGGCGGGTCAATAAGTCCGTGACTTTTTGAATTTCTGACCTCTTTACTGAAACGGCAACACTGCTCCTGTCAACAGGCATCTGTCAGTTGACTCCTGTCAAAATTTGAACTTGCTGCGTCAGTTAGTTTGTGTTTGACAGCTATTTTTATCAGACTACTCACTAATTTGAGGAGAAAATGGAAAAAAGTGAATTTCGTGTGCTTATTAAGCATTATTTCTTGCGAAAAAAAACCATTACCGAGACCAAGGCTAAGCTTGATAAATACTATGGGGACTCTGCACCATCGATTTCAATGGTAAAAAAGTGGTTTACTGAATTTCGTTGTGGCCGTACAAGCACTGAAGATGCCGAACGTCCTGGACGCCCAGTTGAGGTCTCTACACCCGAAACAATCGAAAAAATTCACGATATGGTGTTGGCCGACCGAAGATTGAAAGTGCGAGAGATTGTGGAAGCCGTAGGGATCTCGCATGGCTCAGTGGTTTCAATTTTGAATGATCACTTGGGCATGAGAAAGCTTTCCGCAAGATGGGTGCCGCGTTTGCTCACAGTCGACCACAAACACATGTGCAGTTGCCATGGCAAAAATCCATGAATTGGGCTATGAATTGCTCCCTCATCCACCCTTTTCTCCAGATTTGGCTCCGAGGGACTACTTCTTGTTCCCAAACCTGAAGAAATGGCTTGGTGGAAAAAGATTTGACTCCAATGATGAAGTCATCTCGCAAACAAAGGCCTATTTTGAGGACCTCGACAAATCATTTTTTTTGGAAGGGATAAAAAAATTGAAGAAGCGTTGGACAAAGTGTATAGAGCTCAAGGGAGATTACGTTGAAAAATAAAATTATTTTTTTATCAAAAAATCTGTGTTTTAATCCAAAAGTCACGGACTTATTGACCCGCCCTCGTATGTTTATAAAGCAGAGAGAATTTTCGTATCTCTAGGGCAGAAATCAAAAAGAAGAACGATTCTCATGATCAAAGAAGTTGCAGAACGAGTTGCATCAATGATCATTATTTCTAATCATGTTAACAAAGTGCCGCAAAAGTCAATAAACTATATTCTTTTTAAAGATGTGAGTATATCGTTATGGCTATACTCGATATATAGATATTCCTTGAAATGCCAAGGAGAAACTGGAGAATACTAGATTCATCTGAACACTATATTAAATTCTTGCATTTCGTTGATATGCATTTATATTTAGAAGATAGATACTCGTAATTTTAACCAATGTTAATAAAAATGTACACATATAGTAATTAAACTTTTATGAAATAGACAAAAGCCGAATACATGTAGGTGAAGCAGGTACGTTCAATTCTTTAAGAATGCAGAATAATATTAAATGCACAATTAAGTTGTCGCTGTTTTTTTGATGAAAATGCAAGTTTATTGTGAAAAAATGGTTACAAATCAAAATATTGCCCATCGCTAGCTACAACTTCTTGCCATCTTTCTGGCAGAGCTCGAATACCGGTACGGTAAAAGTGTTCTTTTTTGAGGTTTTCCACGACTCAAGCCATTTTTTGATGTCTTCATATGAGGGGAACTGATCACAGCCAAACCATGTGCTATCGAACAGAACAAGTAATAATATCTGGGGAATATGGCAGGTGGGGTAGAACTTCCCATTTGATGTTTCCAGGTTGGTTTTAACGGGTTCGGCAATGTAAGGCAGAGCGTTGTTATGCTGTAGAATCACTTTTTCGTGCCTCTGCTCGTATTGTGGCCGTTTTTTCACGCAGTGCTCGGTTGAATAGCATCAATTGAAAATGATACCGTTCCCCACTGATAGTTTCGTTAGATTTGAACATTTCATAATAAATAACACCGACCTCGTCCCACTAAATACACAGCATAAGCTTCGCAGCGTGAATATTCGGCCGAGCCGACAGCGTAGATGCAAGACCGGCCAGTCCCCATGACTTTCTTCTCTGCAATGAATCTATTTTTCATCACCCGTCACGATGCGATAAAGAAAACCATTTCTTGGCGCTGAAGCAGTTGTTCATAGGCGAAAAACGACGTTCAACGTGCCTTGGCTTCAAATCAGAAGGAACCCAAGTTCCTTATTTTGAAATCATTCCCAACGCATACAATCACTTGGAAATGACTTGGCGGGTAACTCCTAATGCTGAAGCAAGCTCTTATTACGTTAGGCACGGATCCTTAGCGAGCAATGCCTCCAATTTAGCGTCTTTGCAAGATTTTAGCTTTTCTTCACGTTAAAGGTAGTCATCATCGAACAGGTAGTCGCGACGGAACCAATCACGGCGCGTTGTTTCACTTAGAGCAGCATCTCCGTAAGCTTTTTGGAGCTCTCGATGCGCTTGCACGATGCGCCGTTTTCTTCGAATGAAAGAAGAAAATCAACACTTCCCACAAATGACGATTATTTGGCAAAAAATCAGACATTTTCACACAGCCAAAAGTATATGACGCCAAAACAAAATCACTTATGTCTAAGCTTGGTATATGACGTTTTGGATATATCAAAATCGACCAGCACTTACTGCTGGAACCATCTATTGATAAACAGCGAAAACTTAGTTGCCCACCTACTATATTCCAGAACTGCGTTGCACTGCCCTGGAATGGTCCGATTCGACCGTTCCACACTTCTTTATACTTTTTAACAAAAATATTTGACAGAAAGTGAAGAATTTATTGCCTGGAGAATAGTTATGCATAAGAAAGGAGCTGAAGTGACAATCAACTTTGGCAGTAGCTACCTGATAAACGGCTATAATAAGAACTAATTAATTTTATTATGCCCAAAACACATGTCCAGAAAATCTACTTGCAGTACTGCTGGCAGCTCTGCTCGTGAAACAGATGTGCAGATATTTTTTGAAGTAAATCGCACCAGTTGCTGTCATTTTACAGCTGCTGTCACTTATGTGTGACACTGTCGATTGCAGCGAATTTAGAAATAAAGATGTGTTGCAGAACAGCGCTGCGTGCAGCATTTATATGTAGCTTCGCGAATTACAACATGTGTATTCTAATTTTACTGCACACAAAATTCTGCTCATGAGTTTTGGGCATATATCTTTTTTGGATTAATTTTTTTCTGGCTTTGACTTTTTCTTTACTTTCCTGGTCTCTAACCTGCCATATTTTTACATCTAATCTATACGCTATGTGAAGGATACATTCCATAAATCGTATCCATGAGTGAAGCGGACTTAATCCAAAGGACATTGCTTCTTGGTTCACATGCTTTCTTGAAGGATTAGCTAAATTGTTTATTTCGGAGCATTTGGCAGCGCAAATGTAATAGGTTTGATGAAGACGTTACAAAAGATAAAGCAGTGCAAACTTTTCCATCAATCATAGTTAATAAAAAAATCGGTTTGATTTTGACATGAAAGCTATCATTATTAATCTCAACAGGTAGTATGGTCTTAATTTGCTGTTGAATTGATTCTAGTTGTTTCCTTAGCAAAATTTAGTTTAATAGGTGGGCAGTATCTGGTTGATGATAAGGCTGGGTTTTGCCGAAGTACTCTTTTGGAAATACATATGGATCGGAACCATAGAGATGCAAATGGTGTGTTTTTTTCTGTTTTTGATTTTTTCACAGGACTCATCAAAGCTTTTTTTCGATCTTCCTACTAAAACATGTTGTGGGAATGTTAGGGTTATTATTATTATTATTATTATAACTTTATTAATCAGTAATGAATTACCTGATTAATCTTAAATTACGGCACCAGCTACCAGGGCTTCGGCCTAGTTAGGGTTTCATTTAGCCACACGGTATTTGTATTTTCGAAACGCTCTCTATGCCGACCACTTTTGGCCCATCTTTCGTTAAATCTCAAACAAAAAGTTTTTGAGGTTGATTTAATTGACTTTATTGTTGTTTCGGAAAATGAAACATTACTAAAGCAACCCATAACAAAAGAAAAAACAGCATCTAAGCTCTTTATTTATATTTATATTCGCGAAGCTACATATAAATGCTGCACGCAGCGCTGTTCTGCAACACATTTTTATTTCTAAATTCGCTGCAATCGACAGTGTCACACATAAGTGACAGAAGCTGTAAAATGACAGCCACCGATGCGATTGACTTCAAAAAATATCTGCACATCTGTTTCACGGGCAGAACTGGCAGCAGTACTGCAAGTAGATTTTCTGCACATGTGTTTTGGGCAGTAGGAGCGAAACTGGCTTATTGTTTGATATGCCAACTCAACAGTCTGGTTATACTAATGATGGAGGCACGGCTAGAAGATTCTTTAAAAGTGAAGAAAAAAACTGCATAGATTACAGGAATATAGTAGATAGAGAAGTCATCAAAAAGTTTCATACCATTTTAGAGGCTCTTGGGTCTGGGTTTCCAATTGATACAGATGCATTTGGGAGTTATGCAAAAGAAACACGGGAACTGTATCTTAAAAAGTATGCCTGCTATTATATGCCAGTAAGTGTGCACAAAGTCTTGTTTCATGGAAAATAAATAATTTCTTCTTGTATACGAGTACTTCCAATCGGACAACTTTCGGAAGAAGCCCAAGAAGCAAGAAACAAAGAAAATAGAAAGTTTAGGAAATTATTTACCAGGAAAATTTCGCGTATAGATACGAACACTAGTCGATTATTAATTATTAATAACCTCGGATCCATTTCTAGCAAGTTTAAGATGTCTTCCGAAAAGAAAAAAAAGTGATATTGAATATGAAGTTGTGCAACTTTTATATATACTATATGAGTACAAAAAAATTGAAAATTGTCTGTCTCGAAGACTGTGCTCCTATGTTTAAATAATTTATTATATTCAATTCTATGAATAATTCCAATAAAAAAAACCAACATACTTGAACAAACACATTTATTTGTGAGCGCTATTAATTTAATCCCGCTAAATCAGCGATTCGTCACACTGTGCATCGGTAGTTTTCTGCTATTTTCCAAAAATGTTAAAGTGGTCAAGATTCTTTCTTTTGTGGGGATGCCAAGTGCCGATATATTATTATATTATGTATCTTGTCTTTGTTTGTCATATCTAAGGCCAATATAAACTTAACAAAGAAATGGTAGGAATTAATTTGAAATTTCTTGATCTTTCTCAAGATTTCCCAAGGAGTCTATATTTGATCTATGTTGCAAAAGAATTTTGCAAATTGATTTATACACAGACATAGCCTAACAAGTCTTATTGAGCAACTGAGGAATAGTTTACCTTTTAAACGATCCGTGTCGATAGCATTGTCTGACTTCAGTCTGAATATTGAATTCAGATCAACTAAAAGTTATATCCTACAATATAGTTGCAGTTAGCCCCGTCTTATTGAAATAACTCCCTGTTGACTTGCTTCTGCAAATAAATGTCATCACCTTCACTATAAGTCGTCTTAACCCGAAGATCCTCACGACTAATTTTTCAATTTCACTTAGCCTAATTAAGCTTGGGTAAGGCTTTTATCAAATCTAGTTCTGCAATCCATTATGTGTATGTATCTTAAATACCTATTCACCCAACAACATGTCCTTTCCAACATTATTAGTAACTAGGGAAATTCCCTTACATCCAAGTTAGAATTCATAAAAGACCATGGACAAAATCATATGTCAGAGGCAAAACTTCAGTACATCAGGTACACATTTTTTCTTGTAACACTATGTATTCCCAAAAGTCATATCATATAATTAATATTCAGGATTGCATTTTGGCAAAATTGCAATTTACGTAATTACCAGACTTTTACCTTTATTTATTCTTTTTTACATTTTCTTTAAGTTTCAGTTGTATAGGTAGAACAAGAATAAGAACCCAGAAGCCACAGTGACGTGAAACAGTTTGTGTTTATTCAGTAACAAGAACGTGTAAATATTTTCCTCTAGCCTGGGGGAAAGCAAATAAACTTTAAGAAAACACTAAACGTGCTTAACATGCTTTCGAAAATAGTTATTACATTTTCTGTACATGAGTGTATCTTTATGGGCCGTGACATAAAAGGGATTCCTTGAAATGTCAAGGAGAAGCCGGAGAAGACTAGACTTTAATTGAACTTGTTATTGAATTCTTGCACTTTGTTGTTATGCATTTTTATTTTGAATATGGATAATTTCAACTCATATGTATTATGTATATGTGTATATATTAATGTGTTATATACGAGTACATATTCGGTTGTTTAAAAAGTGAATGCGTTTTTCTGTAATAGGTGGCTTTGCCGCTTTTTTTTTTGTATCTGGGTGTATCATGTACATATGTCTCCGATATTTGCGCAAGTTTTATTTTTTACATACGAGTAGATATTCAAAATTCAAACAAATTCAATCAATTATAAAAGGGAAGAACTCAACTGAGGTTGCGTTTAAGACAAAAATGCCATCGAAAAACGTTAGAGCCAGAGTTGGCTCGCCCGATTCCATGATTGTGATTTTTCAGTTAAAGGCACTTCGGTAGATTGACGAAGCATTGATGCAAGCAAATATGCATTCGACATTTCGGAAGCTTGCTATCGCTCTATAGTCAATTAAAATCGTTCGGCTTTGTAAAGAATTGTAATGAATTGATGCAAATTCATCTGACAAAGCGCATAAACTCATTAAACACGAAGAAAATAATTCATTCTTGAAGCGTATACTCACAGGCAACGAAAAAGGGACAGTCTACAACAATGTCAGCGGAGGAGGCGACATGAAGCTCCGGAAAGTCCCACATCCACCAAAAGAAGATGAAAACGTCCGGAGCTGTGCAATTGTAAGGTTGTGGTGTTTCATTACGGCAATGCAAGTTACACATAATTTTGTCCCAGATCTTGCTCCGTTAGAATTAAAATTCAAACGCGTGCGATAAAACTCATAGGCAATGCCAATATTGCACACATAATTAACACATTTAAACCCGGATCATAATATCTCTTGCCTCAACTGGTACTACCGCTATTTTCACTATCACCACCCCATCGAAATTGCTAGTAATATTCCGTCTCTTCAAACTTTAAACCGTCTTGCTGTTTATGGTTATCAGTATATTTTCAAGCCCACTTTTGGACATTCTCTGACATTTCGTGATTCTTTTCTTACCCGTACAACCCTCTTATAGAATTTTATATTTTAAGACTCCTTGGTCTTATAAAATGTCAAGTATATTATACTCTCAATTGAGAATTTGAGATTATTGAGGGTTTACAAAAATAATCCTTGAGGGACGTATTAAAAACTTTTGGGAAAATATTCGCTATGAAGTTGCGGACATTACTGCTTTATCTTGCACTCGCATAGTGTCGAATCTAAGGTTTTAGCTGCAAGAATGCCTCTGCTGACAAAAATTCATGATGGACTACACTGTTGTTATCCATGAAAACCGTGAGCATTGCCTTCCCTTTTGACTGAAAACGACATGGTTCTTTAGGTCTCGGCTCATTTGGTGAACGCCATGCCTGATATCTGGATTGCGTGTCGCACTCATAAGCCCACGTCTCGTATCCAGTAATGATCCTTTTGATGAATGTGGGATCGGATTCAGCCTCGCAAATTATCTCTTTTTTGCGGCCTCAGCACGGTCTTTATTTGCATGAAATTGAGGTCTTTTGGCATCAACTTTGTTGCTACACGACGGAAACCCAAATCATTAACCAAAATGTCTTAGACGAATCCATAGGCAATGTTCATGTCCTCCGCTATCTCTCTGATGTTTAATTTGCGGTTATCGACCAACATTTCTTTTACTTCATCAATATTTTCGTCGGTTTTCGATGTCGATGGTCTGCTACTGCGTTCATCATCTTCGATTGACTCACGACCGTTTTCTTTAGATAATCATTGTCGAAACACTTTTTCAACATTTCCAACGTTCGCGCACCATTAAATCCGGTTTTTGCGCAAAATTCAATACAAGTTCGTTGTTGCAAATTTAAATTCATTTCTAAAATTGTAAAAAAATCGCCAACACATACAGACATAGATGTACTCTTGGCTACGTAACTTTTGCAAATGTCAAGCTATGACGCTAAGATTTAGAGGGAATATCAGCAACAGATGTACCATAACAAAAAAAGCAGAACTTAAATCGGAACAATGGGAGCGCCACACGGGAATTTCGGAAACTTTTTGATCAAGGTAGACATTAGGTTAAAATTATATTTGTTATAGGTATTCCTTTTATTTTGTTACAAATTTATAAATTTTCAGCTAGTCATAGTTATTTAGCGAAAATTCAAGATAACAGAGCTGCTAAAAAGTTTTTAAATGAAAATCTCTATTTGACATTTACAAGTAAGGAAGAGGGCGAACTACGATTTCTACAAACTGAATGAACAGAATTGGAAATCAATCCTAACTGCGATTTAGATTTAGTCTTTTCAAGTGTAGGTGTCGGGTTTCAACTAAATGCTGTTTAAAATATTCGTTTTGAGAACCGGTAAATGCTTTAGATGTTGATCTTTAACCAATCTAATTACGAGATGCCGGCCGTATTAAAAATAAGAATTCATAATAAATGGATACATGTAAAAATATGTAATGTACATACATGCACAAGAATAGTTTTTCCTTAATCCTAAGGACATATTTGAATATTCTTTTAATTATTTTAATAACCAAACAAATAGTTCCAAGGGTCCGCCCTATCTGTCTTTTCGACAGCTTTCAAGCACCTTTGTTTAGCCGTGCCATGGACTATTCTTCTTCTTGTATTTTTGTTGTTGTTTTTAACCTATTAGATATCTATATATTCGTAGACCTCAAGTTCATATTCAATTTGTTCGGCCAACCTATAGAAATTATTTTATCTGTAAATTGGCCACATGTTTGACTACCATTACGTCATTAAAGATATTTCCTTTGCAGGGATGACATAAACCTTGATAAAATGTCTCGAACCCACAATCTGTGTATCACTCTCTCCTAAATTTTCGTACTCACATTTACATGTATCTACTAAACACAGACACATTGAACTTGTATTTCACAGCCGTAAAACAAAGGTGGGAAGTTATATTTTTACATTCACTAACATTTATGTTACTACTACTGACATTATACGAATAGGTAACATATGTACATAGTTTTTATTCTTTAAACAAATTTCAAGTTCACAAATTCTATTTTAAGACATTTCCACTTGAAGTGGCTGGGCTGGAAAAACATTGACACACTGTCATTCACTGAGTTTGGTATTTAAAAACAAACACAGAATAAAGGTGAACATACTTGTGTCGAGACATTGAACACTGCCAAAGTGCCTTGCTATGGATGGTTAGGGGGTATGTTCACGAAGGTATTTAGAGTATGAATCCCTGTCTGCATTCGACAGACAAAACAACGCCCACTATGCTACTATACGGCACTACCATCACCAGCGAGAAGAACATCCAATTTCTAAGAAAAAAAAAACTCTATTTCCTTCCGGAACAGGCACCCAAAACAGGAGAAGCCAGCCAAAAAAAAAGATCGATTTTCTCGAGTCTACACATTTCTGATTACGTAGCACTCGAATATACGCAATACTCAAGGGAGCGTTTTATCCATGGGGATGATTACGAACGAACACACCCAAGCCCACCATGGCAGTGGCAAGAATGGCAACATAAAAAGGACGACAGAGTATCCAACAGTGTGACCAGATGGGAATTACTTTAAATTATTTAAAAACTTACCTCTCATTTATAGTAATTACAATATCATGTGTTTGATATTGTATATTGTTGTAAATCATAACCAATACAAATCCGAAGGACAAATCACTTATATTTCAATTTCACATTTCTTATTTGTCGAAATTCCAAAGTAAAGATACAAAATTCATCTTGGTCACACTGGCTTGCCAGGAATTTCTCCAATCCGACCACCATGAAGAAGTTAAAAATCTCCACGTCGTCGCCGGCATCGTCGTCGTCATCTTAGCCTGAAGAAACACTTCTCAATGATCTGATTTGAAAGTATGGAGAGAAAGTATTTGGAAAACATTATTCGTTTTGAGGGATATTTTTAGATTTACTTCCTCGAAGTAATAGCACATTTTTGTTGTACCACCCTTCAGTGAAACGGGTGGAGTGTAGTGTATGGTGCTGGTAATGAAATTTGGTATCGTTACTTATGGTCCCATTATCAGTGGATTTCTTTGCCGTTACTAATAATTAAATTTATCGTAAAAGTGCTTAGAGCTAGACTTTTGTAGAGACTTGGGAGGGATGAAATTGACGCTTACCGCGTTTAACGTCCATCCATCGTCGTCCTGGTGCAATTCAATTACTTGTACACTCAATATTTTATCAAATGCCCTATACGACGAGGACGAAGACGAATACCACCACATACTCTTCCAATCGTAAAAGCGTTTAGCACGCGACTTACATACGTACGAGTACATAGTCGCACATAGTTATTACCTGTTTATTAACGAGAAGCTTTGACAAATTGCTTTCGATTCACCACCCGTTTGATGAGGCTAGGTAATAATTGAACGTTCCGAGTTCCGAGTTCCGAGTTCCGAGATACTCGTACAAGTGTACAAATATGTAATGTGCGTTGTTTCGTTCTATAGTAAGCACTCACCTCTTTGCGGATATGTTATAAATTTAGATAAAGCAACTTATCCAAGTAGCACATGGATTGTGTTAAAAATTAACTAAAGTGCGTCTATTTTTAGAGACATGTTTATTCCTGGAAAAAAGGAAAATGGAATGGAAAAGGGATAACATGAGATAATTGACACGGTGTCAGAGTCAATGGTAGCTAGTGTCAGAATAGATTTAATTCGGCTTTCAGTAATTCTATAGTGAGTTTATTTTTTATAGATGAAAGAGGATAGAAGGGCAAATTAACTCTAAAGCACGCGAGAAATGTATAGAAAATATGTTGGCTACCGAATTCTATAAATATATTCAGAAGTCTTACCTTCTTCATCGGAAAAATAAATTTTAGCCCTAAACTTTTTTGTTTGCATAGTATGCAAGTCATAAGCTATAAATTCTTTGGTAGATTCTGGACTTTTGGGGTATGACACTAGACAAATAGGGACGAAGGGTTTTAGACTAGACGTTCATACAATAAGATCTTGTATGCGATGTTGAGGAGATTTATACCTTTTTATCTATAGTTGGCGTAGTTAAGAGCGTTTCCTTTTTTGTGGATCGAGCAAAGAAGTTTTCATATATGAGTATTCTCAGCACCGTCTGTAATTCTACTACAAGCTTTCCTTTTTCATCTCGACATGTCTTCTTTCCTTAACACGTTCTTTATGTCCGTTGGTAAAACTTTCGTAGTTATTCTTTGATAGCAATCTTTCAGTGTCTTCGATCGTAGGCTTCTCCTATTCGTTTTTTTTTTTTTTTTTTGGGAAAAACCGAAGTTCATTCCTTTTTCACGCCTTTTGTCTGAAGTCTGAAAAATCAGACTTTAAACCATCCAAGACAATCTGAATTGAACTTTCCGAAAGGTACTTTCTAATGCATTTAAGAAGAGAGTCGCCATTCCCAAATGCACGCATTTTCGACAAAAGGGCCTGATGCCAAACTCTGTCAAATTTCTTAGAAATATCAAGTACAACTATCTAGCTTTCGCCAGATTGATGTATTCTTTGGTTCCAGTTTTCGGTGAGACATGCCATTAGTGGCTGTGTTTTTACGAAAGTACGGTCATTGAGAAGTGTTAATGTTTCGAGATCTTTCATGAGCTGACGGTTTATCAGAGTGTTATGGAAACTCTGATAAAGAAGGCACATAAGTGCAATGGCTCTGTAGAAGAAGAGAGACGAAGATTCACGTTTTTAGGGACGGGTGGACAACTGCCTTTTCCTATTCGCCTGGAAAGAGTCCTGAAAGTTCAGATTGATGAAAAAGTTTACGCAGTGTTTTGCCAGTGTAGAAGAACACCTCTTCAAGGGAGGAGAAGATATTACATTTGTACCAGCGAATTTGTGCATGTTAAGATTTTTCTCTTGCTACTACAATGCAAGAGTGCGAAAGTGGATTCATCCCACTCAAATGTAGGCACGGACAGGGTACAATCTGGAAGTGTTGAGCTAGCCTCAAAATCTGCGACAAGCAGATTGGCCTTGTCCAAAAAGCTGACTGCTGGAATATCATCATAAATGAGCGTGGGGATGAAAGATGAGACTGGATTTCTAATGTTTTCGCGAACGACCAAACATGTTTACTACTTTTGAGACAGTGTAGTATTGGAGTCATTGCTCATATGTTTTGTCAAGGAGTTGGTGGAAATATTCGTTGGTGGCATCGTCCACTTCTTGCGTAGGGGCATTGGCTCACTCACGTGTCGGAAGCTCAAGACTTCATGCCCCAGCCTGGCGCGTATGTCAAATCCGTATTCGAATACGCTATGCTTCTGTCCCTATAGTAATAGGTAGTGTAAATACATATATCCAAGGTGGGGCAAAAGCAATGTCATATTGTGAATGTGCCACAATTTTTACAAATATAGCTTTACGCGTCATTGGGCCTTGTTGTAGATAGATAGAGAATTAATTAGGTTACGCGGAATAATTGTTACTGCTTATTTGACCAATTTCCGTTTGTTTTCCGTTTTTTTAACGCAGCGTGAATTTCGTAGTCGTTTTCCTTGTCGATCTGCACCATGTGCGCAAACTATTAAGCGTTTTCCTGAGCGTCTCGTGTAAACTGGGTTCAATCGATATGCAAGAAGTTCGACTGCGAAAATCACTGCTCTGGCAAAGAACGTCCAAGTGGGTCCACAAACATCGACGAGACAACGATGCACGCAATTTTTCATCAGCACGTGTTCATTGCATCGAAGTTTGGTGAAATCGGTTATGTGAATAAGCAAAATTTGCATTTCTGGGGCACGGAGAATCCACAAGAAAAGTCATAAGCCCTTAATTTTTTTTTTTTCAATGCCGACGACACCATCGTATTTGTAGCTCGTGGGCGCTCATATGTTAAAAGAGTTTTTTCGTTGCAATAAACTTTTCGTGAAAACAGAACCCAATTTTTTTAATCTCTAACAAAATGCTAGCCAATTCACATTATGACATTAGTTTTGCCCCTCCTTTTATTTTATGCTCAATATCGGAATTCTTGGATGCGTTTTCAATAGTTCTGACACTCAAGCATATGAAGATGATGCCTGTTGTTTCATCTAGCGACTGGTCTACTCATCAGGGAAGCTAATCCTGAATGTAATCAATGTGCACTAGAAACTGAGGTTGTCCCTTCTCCGAGAATAAGGCAGCTAACCGGTCTGATTCATTTAGTGCTTAATCACTATATAGTTCTCCAATCTAAGTATTTAATGTCATGCTGGGTAACAAATCTCATTGGACGAAATATTTAACACGTACTCGCTAGGCAGTGTGGAGGAGCAGTCAGCAAGGCATGGGGCATGTCACTGAGGAGGTTGGTTGCTTGAAGGCGTCTGTAATGAGGTCAATTATACGCTATGCGTTGATTGCTGGAACAAACTTTTGCAAAGCTACTTTATTGCGACTTTCACCAAGTTCCAAAACAGTTCACTCAGCTGCATGGCGGCTTTTCCTCACACATCTGGTTCTGCTCTAGATATACTGATAAATTTCCTTACCGTTGATCCTCATATTGGTATTCTTAGTCATCATCCGTGTAGCGAGTAATGGTCATTAATATAACACGCAATGGAGTTTTGATGGCTGTCTTTTGACTCTACAATGACATCAACGGTCTTGTAACGGAAAAAAATAGAAATCGACTCCTTCTCTTTGCCCAGGAAAGAAATGTAGCCGAGTCATCAACGATTAAGGACGGGACATACTGAACCCCTTCACGATTCCCAAGCAAGAAGTTGCAAGGCTTAAGTGAAGGCGGTCGGAAGAATGAGTTTAATGAGTCTAGTCTAGGTCCCAGATCAAAATGGAACAACGGGAAATAAAATCGCCAATGAACTTCAAAGGCAAGACTCAGAGAAGCGACCCGAACTTACATTAGAATTGCCTGGATCCTTGATAAGGGCTTCCCTTGACCATTGGGTCTTATATGAGCATAACTCCAGATGTAATCATTCTCTCGAGTGCTAGCAGACCAAATGGATACATTGCGATATCTCGAAGAGATTACCGACTTTCCGCTGTACGTGAATTAGCAAGACTACAGTGTGACGGGGCACTACTAAAGTAAAAGAACATCCTCCGGCTCTTGCTATGAAAATGATCAGGCTGCGGGTACTAGTGGAGCACTTTGCTTTCAACAGCCTTTGAAGTGATCTATGTATTTTTTTGTATAGACAAATCGTCAGCCTTGTCATGTTCATTGGACAGCTACATAAGGAGCTGCAAAAAATAATTCTGGTCTCCTTGGGTGAGCAACAAAACACACAGCATTAACGCCCTATGTACCAAACACACTATATTTCAACAAACGTTCAGGAATCAAATCCACAAAACAAATCAAATTGCTTCATTGTTTCGGCGATTTGATTGTAGACCATTTATAAATTGGGTCGTTGTTTAACTACAAAATCGTGTTCATTTCTCCTTGGTTTGATTTCGGTTTAATGGCCTTGGGCATAATCAAATTGTTGCATATGGAGTACACAAGTTCGACAAGTACTACAAATTTCAAATTTAAAGTTTTATTGGAAAAAAAATCACCGGTAGAAAATGTACGATATCTTTCATAAGATATAACTGAACACTGTCTATTTTTCCAACTACGCTTACTTATAATTTTATAAAAAAAAAAAATCAGAGGCCGCAGTTTCCTTTAAAAGATTGTCAGATAAAATGACAAGCGCCTACACTCATTACAGTATCGTCTTTTGCGATTCATTTCAACTAGCTACATACATACATACGAGTATGAAGCCGTATATAAGTATTTCTTCATAATTTTATTTTTATCTGATTGCCGTCTTTATTAACCCTTTCGCAGACTATTCTTTATTCATGCAAAGTGCATGATTCAACATACATACATGATTATAAACAGAATTCCCTCAAAAATTGTGCGCGCAAAAACTCATAAAACGATTCAGTTCTTCATATTTCGAGCGTAATATGGACAGACAGACTGGGGGGTATTTTTGAATTCAGTTTATTAGCGTCTGTTTGTGACTTTCCGAAACGCTGAATGTGCACACTGGAGCAATGTTTCATCGTTAATTGTAATTAATTTCGGGTCAATAAATCAAAGTTATACGAGTATGGCGTGCTGTTAGGCTTCTATGAAATACCCTATCATCACTGGGCAACCAAATAACTGACGGGGGCCAACATACAAGAGCATTATTCTAACCATCAGACGGTTGGTTTGTTTTTCCATGGCACGCAAAATCAATCATTGCGCACCTCATTAATTTAACTTTTGATAAACAAATACCGAGATAACAATAAGAAAACGAGGAACAAACTAAAAAAAAACGAAAAGAAACAATTCCACTGCGTCTGTCAACAAGAGAAGGAACGTAACCATTGTTCCTCAATTGAATTGTCGGCGTAGTAAACGTACGAGTACGATATACGAGTATTCGAATTCGTCTTCACATTCGACGAGTAGTTGCGTATTTATGGCCAAAGAAAAAGACAATTTTCCATAATTCGTTCTAATGTTTAAATTGGACCTAAAAAAAAAAAACATAACCACATCAGAGGAGGCCACAGGAGGGAGCACAAAATTCGGCAGTGGAGCTAGGAGAATGTGCTTTTTTGCTTACTTACATTTACCTAAACTGACACGACATGACCTCCATTCAAAAGACCTGATCCAGTTTTTTTTTCTGTATTTACGAGTAAATCATATAAATTGTTATACTCACCGTGGCCGCTTTTCTTTCCGTTCGCCTTGCTCTTTGACTTTCGCGGGTAAAGATGAATTTTACTTTGTCCACAGCCCATGATGAGATTATCTTAGATTCTGGTGGTATGTATGAATGTATGTATGTGAATATTTATTGTTATTTTTTCTGATTTGTTTTTATAATAATTTTTTATTTATTTATTTATTTACTTTTTGAATTCTCTAAATTTTTGTAAATTTTTTTCAAATGGAATGTTTGCGAGTGTTTTGAGATGGCAATTTAAAAACAAATAAATAATAAATAAATACAAAAATAAAAAAATAAAACAAACAGAAAACAATTTCACTTGAAGAGAGTCTAAGGTCGATTGTTAGTTTTCTTTTTGACGAAAGTAAACATTTTGGTTTGTTCATCTAACATTTATGAATCTTTTTCTTTTTGGCACAAGGTTCGAACACCGATCTTCCTATGGTGCACATGTAATGGCCTGTAAATAAAAAAGAGACATGTTTGTATGTATGATTTAAAAACAAGGTTTATTTATTTAATAGCAATTAAATAATAATAAATAAATAGCAATTAATAATAATCAATTATTATTAATCGTCATCATGGCCAATTTTCATATTACGGCAAATTCAAAAATGAAACATCCCACCATGTACGTTATAAACCTTTTCATGGGGTTTAGAAAGCCCTTCGAAGCATTACATCATGTACAATCTATGCAAACCTTAAGAAAAATTGGAATCCGGTGGAAAGAGGCGGATCGGATTCAAAACTACCTGGCCGTAAGAACCTTTCAGGTAAATGGAACTACTTGTACATATTGGTAAGCTTTTCTCCGACTTTTAAAAGGGTATTTTTGGTATTTTTACTATTCGACATTATAGGTTCAGAACCCTCTGTAGTGAAAGCACATTAAAGCAAATTAAATTTAAGTTAATATATGGATGGCTGGGGGCTGTAGAAATAGGGTTATCGCTATCTAGTATCGTTGTAACCGTTGGGTACTGGTCGGTGTTCATTCAAACTCGACTTGATAAATTTATAAGCGCGAGTACTAACCAGCATTAAAAAAAACAGAATTATAAGCGGGACAGCGGATGAATTCCACAAATGGAATCAACGATGAGGTAAAATCTCGGAACAAATGACACCTCACCCGGGCTTCTCCGACATATTTGGAGATTAGGCCGCTAAGGGTTTCCAAAACTAAGACAGGATCTTGGAAAAGAGATAGTGGTGGATAGGGCTTCTTCATGGACCAATAGCAGCGCTCACATTCCCAAAACCAGGTACCCCTAGTCCTCGGGGTATCAAATATTGAACTGGTCATCCAGGTTGGGGGTTGTGCAGCTGGGGTAACTGCCCGGTCATGGAAAAAAATTAAAAGTTACGAAACAGAAACAAGCATCGGTTGCAGACGAATCTACTGTTGAAAACCCATGTAATCGAGTTAAGAAGGAAGAAGACGACACCAAAGATAGCTTCTATGAGCTCTTAACCCATTAACGAATTTTATGTACAATTCAAGAAAAAATTTTTTTTTTTAAAAACGCGTCGATGAAATTTCCTGAAAAAAAATTCCAAATTGATGTTCGAGTGCCAAGATCACCTCTGATCATAGTAAAAAGTTGATACTTTTGCGGTATCATTGTGAAGAAAAATGCGAAAAATTTTTTTTTTAGAAAATTTTCACGTTTTTCACGTTTCAATAAAAATCGAAATTTCGAGCTCAGATTCTAAAAGAGCATCAAATTTCGCGTTGGAATAGAGGTATTGCATTATTTTTTTGGTCCGATAACAAATAAATAAACACGTTAAAAAGTTAGTAAAAATTCTGATCACCTTGTCGTTAATGGGTTAAACAAGACCTACGAGCAATGCCCTAGCTATGTTATTACAATTGTCCTCGGCGATTTAAATGCAAGGCTAGGAAGAGAGGTTAGCTCTGGTAGAGTTGTTCGGGGTAAGCGTGCGCACTTTTGACTTTAAAGAAGGATTCCATGCAAAATATCGAAAATACACAAAAAACAGGTAATTAAATTTTGAAGTCACATATCTTTGCTACATGCTTCCACTTCCAAGTATAAAATAACAACTCGCTGCATTGATACAAAAGTGTCACAATTTAAAATTCGTACTTTTTGAGTTATGGGATCACAAATGGCCCTAATGGTTCTCACACCCTTAACGGCGTGCTAGCATACATCGCGTTAGCATGCGGCTCCCGCATCTCGATATAAACTAGTGCACTTGAATAGCTCCTGATCAATCAACCGTCAACCAGGTTGTTCATAATACGATCAATGCAAGACACTCCTCCAGTATTATGGATGTCCGAATGTTCCGAGGTACCAAAATCGACTCGGAAAAATTGCCTTGTTGTAGCCAAGGTACGGTTGCGGATATCCCGAACAGTGCAAGGACAAGCTTATGCTGTGAGGCTACAATCGTAAGAGACCCCCAAGTTGTTTTGCAATCATATTTCTCTTAATCTCTTAAAGTCCACTGCCGCCAGCATCAAGCATCGAAGACTAGTGGCAATACTGTAGAGACAAAGAAGGGAACATCGTACAAGAGTCGCAGTCGATTGAAGACCATTTCTGTAGCCTGTATAACAGCGCTGACGAACAAAATACCGCTGTCAGACAAATTGAACCCTTAAACCTTGATCTGGTTAACCCTACATGGATGAAGTGAAAATAGCAATATCTAAGCTTAATTCCAACAAAAGTTCTGGAGTGGACGGCCTGACTGCCAAATTCTACGTGAGTTGGTAAGGAACATACACCAACTTGTCAGTAAAATATGGCCGGACGAAAGTGTGCTCGAAAATATGCTTGGAGAAAACCCATGAGCTTCAGATCGACATCACAGCATGATGTCAGTGGCGCTTCCGCGAGTATTGAGACGGAAGCGGCGAAAAAGGGTTGAGCTTTTAAAAAGTGCAAGTACACGCTATCAAGAAAAAGGACACTCAACGCCGACATAACTGACAGAACGTCACCTTCGACATATATAACTTTGAGGTAGTTAAGGACTTTTTCTACCTAGGGTCCGCTTTCAATTCAGACAACGACACCAGCGCTGGGATAAAACGAAAAATAACCCTTGCCAGTCGCTGCTTTTTTGGACTTGCTTGAGGCATATTCATTTATTATTGCAACTATATAAATGTCAAGTGCGTTGAGGTATATGACGTCATAACTTCATATCAGATTTCTAATGCAAGACAATTTATATAAGTTTGATGCAAGGAAAAACTTTTATGAGGTTAGTGTAAGCAAAATCCAAGCGATATTTTATTCCAGCAGCCTTTAACGCCCCCAAAAGATTATTTCTTCTGTGACGAGTTATTTCATCTCACTTTTAAAGTTCGAGATCTAGGTATACTTTGTCAAAGCCCAGTGCTATGAGCACTTACCTTCGATAAATACAGATTTACTGTTAATAAAGCTGCATGACGAGAAAAGACAACGTACTTAAATAACCGGCCCTATAAACGTGAAGTATGATTTCCTGGACCAAAACAGGATGTATATAGTAGAATATTTATCAGTGACTACTTCAGGTAATAAAACCAGTATTTCTCTGGATTCAGACTTTTTGTTAGTTGTAAAATAAAACAGCAATTCTACGAGACCCGAAGGATATGGAACTGTTACCACTAGCGTTTCGACAAAACGTTCGATCCATGCACTGGATGTAATGGCAAAGTCATTTTTGGTGATTCTTAAAGTAAAATAGAAAAAGAGACAACCGCAGCACGAAAAAAATTAACTTAATTGGAATTTCACTATACACTACACATGCTCCGATCGATGTGAGGCACTCTTTCAGTGTTATAGATGCAAATATAAATTCTGACTACTACCGTAAGATAGCTTGAACTATTAAACTTGGCCTATGAAAGCCAAGACTTTCGCCCAACCAAACAAAATAAGGTAAAAAGTGCATGACAAGGTTGGCAGACCGGACTGTCTACCTAAACTAGCGACTGAAAAAAGTTTAGGTTCGCTGAAAATTCGCCAAAAGTCACAATTATTTTCTGACGTCACCAACCTTTCTGCAGGCAATACAAAATTAAGCTTCTGCTAGGCAACAGTAGGACACTCCTTTTTCGCATAAAATAATAAAACAAAATATCCATTACTCGTATGTAATATGTAAAACGTTAAAATGTTTATAAAATTTTACCTAAATCCTTAACGAAAGCAGGACCTTAAGTGCTAATTTGTAAGTTCAACTACAACAGGTGTTGTCCATTAACAACAAAAAAGAACCCTTCACCGCTCCATTTGAGGCGTCCATGCCTTGGTATGGGAAATGCAACCATCAAAAGAACAGAATGTTGAACCCGACTTTAACTCATTTCATAGTATGTATCCTTTGAAATCGTGAATATTTGCTTAACGGTTGAAATATTTGCATGCCACGGAACTCAGAGCAAACAGCTTTTCCTCCTTTTCTGTTTGATTTCGCTTAAGTCAGCGTCTGGGGTTCGCATTTGTTAAACTGCTCCATGTTGTACCCTTGGTGCACTTTACCAACACTGGAAATAAGCTTGTCGTCGCATTGTACTCGAGGAAAGGTTGACACTCAGGACCGGCTTTGACCTGTGTAATCGATTGAGGGATAGAGACAAAATCTACATAGCTCTAGATTTGGGTTCATTGCACTAGATACGTAGGTTAGCTGGTAAGTTTAAACGAGGTGCATGCTTCATTCACCGTATATGCTCGTATACAAACAAAAGGCGATTTCACGCCCCGACAGTTTTTTTTAGAAATCAAGAGACTTAATTAGATTTTTGAAATTCAATATCACATTAAGCTTGACGTTTGCTATCGGTCCGGTTGTGCTCGTAATTTTAAGTCCTCTGGTCAGTGATTTTGAATCCAGTCTGTTAGGGGGGTTTATTTAATTATAACACAGGCTTCCTTCCTTCCTAATGATATCCAACTGAATTGGGTTTGGTGGAGAGTATCAGTAGCATCTCTAGGAACAATACTCCAATCATGGTAACAATATTCTCTGTTTTCTATCCATTGATAAAGGAATGCATCCACTTGACACAACGACAAGGTATTCACACCGGCTGTCAGACAAGGTGAAACCTTATACGTTTTCTCCTCTAGTACGAACCGAAATGCATTTATCGTTTTCTCCTTCTTTTTTATGTCTTGTTTTTTCTCTTGTGTCCCTCTTTTTAATGTTTTATTTGCTTTTCTCCGTTGGTGTTCTCTTTACGTTAGAGGCTTGAAGTATTGTCTGTTTCATTTGCAAGTGCAATCAACCCCAATCCGTGCACTATATAAAGGCTAATGCAGCCCTAAGCAGTTTCTCAACCACATGCATGTTTAAATGAGCCAAGAGGAGAATGGATGCCACTGCTGCAGTGTGAGCTGGGCTAGGCAGAACCACCCTGTTTAATACCACTCTGAGTGAAAAGTGTAACCATACCATATGTATGCAATGGAACAACACGGAATCACAAATGGACTTTATTTCTCTTCTTTTCTTATCTTTTCGTTTCGTGTTTCCTTTCTATATGGAGCAAGTTGGTCCTATATGTGCACCCTGTATAGTGTATACAGTACTCCGTATAGAGTATACACATATTGTCATCAACAGTTAAGGAGGGGGCTGAAATTGAATTGACGTCGGTCCTGCACATACCTAGAACCGGAGTGAATAAATTTTTACTTAGGGGTGAGTAAAGTTGCTGACGTTGTTTTCTTTACATTTTTCTCTTTTATTATTTTTTTTTATTTTTCTTTACTAAAGTTTGTAGTGAAAATGTACTCCTTTTATATACAGTGTAAGTGAGTATTGAATAAAATAAGTTAATCGTGCCAGTACCAAAGCATAAGCTATAGAAAGATGACTTTTCTTATTTGCCAGCATATAAACTTACATGTACAACACGACAATATATCAATTGCGAATTGTTGCAGTAAATATTATATAAGAGCTTACACAGCTCGGTGTATCTAATAATTTCTGCTATTTAGGTAAGCTGATTTGGGCAAAATAAATTTCCTGAAAGTTCGAAATTGCCACAATTATTGTGTTGTGAACGCGGAGGAAGGAACAGCGGTTTTCTATTCATTCATTTTCTCTAATTTTATTTTAAATGCTTACATTAACCGCCGTTTTTAAGGCGTTTGCTGCTCGTAAACAATTTAACAAGATACAGAAGTTGCCAAGATCATGATCTTTAAATAATAACTTTATTACGTATTGAAAACTTAAGATCAACCTACAAAGAATTTTCGCAAACTTTTGTTTAACATGGTACATGCAGCTTATTTGCTCATTCTAAAGTTTTAATCCAGTGCAACCGAATACGCTAGTTTCTTATTGAACAACGTTTTCTCACATTCGATGATATTCCTAGCATTTTCATCTTCATCGCTGTGATTTTGTTGATTGAAAATCTTACATTTTCGAGCATTGCAAGGTTGATTTATCCCGCACACTATGCAAACGGGACCGACTATTTTTCTGTCGAAACACCTGAAAATATTATCATCCACTGGGAGTTCAAAGACTTGTATAGAGTCTCCTTAATTTTTTGGGATAACTATTCAATTGCCTGCCAAAGAAACAGCGATTCGCAATAGCGATAGTTTGTTTAATTTCTGCTAAGATGTTATTGGCAGAATTTATAGTAAAACAAATGGACTTTAGCTCCAGTATTAGCTGTCAGTTTGACGTTCAGTCCAATTTGTCTTTATACTTGCTGTTGACCTCATTTACCACTTAGTCTATTTGGGCAGACCGATGTGGTCCACCAAATATTTAGTATCATCGGCGTTTGATAGTAAATACACAAGCTTTTGAAAGATTTCTCCTCGAATGCAGAATTTTTTCAAATATTACGTTCAACAAGTCACATGACAACGCATCACCTTGTCTGAAATCTTTTTTGACATCAATGTTTCGGTTAAGTCGTTACCGACCATGTCGTAGCAGCGAGCATTCTCAATCTTCTCATGGATGCCAAAACTAGACATGGCTCTATAAATGCTGTCATATCCTGGCCTTAAAATCGATGGAAAAATGGTGGGTACCGTCTTCGACTTCTTAAGTTTTTCCAGGATCTGCGGGAGTGAAAAGATTTGGTCAATTGTGGACTTTTCTGGTCTGAAACCAGATTGACAAAGCCACTCAGGTTGATGTCAAAGTCTTTCAGACATTCAAAAAATATGACAAACAAGATCTTGTATTCAATGTTGAGGAGACTTATACCTATACTTCCTAAGTTTGCGCAGTTGAGGGGGTCTCGTTTTTTGTGGATCGGGCAATCGATACTGAGTTTCCATTTATAAGACATACACTTTTTTTGAACAGATTTAAAACAGGAGTTGGTATGCCTCTACAAAGTCATTTCCAGCTGGTTCAAATACCTCGGCTGGTAAGCCACCAGGTCGAACTGATTTAGTGTATCTGAAACAATCCTGATAATCCATTCAAATGAACACAAATGAGATGTCGTGGGAAAATTTACTTCCAAGAACCTCGAAATGCAAAGGTAAGAGGTCCAACTTAGCGATAATGATGCTGTCGAAAGGACGCAGACAAAGAATGTTTGTATACATGCTGCAATATGAACTCCACACTAGAATCCCTTAAATCGATAAACAATTTCACGTTTGAACTTCCTCAACGCCGTTGTTTTTTGGGACGACAATGAGCTTGTCTACGAGAATGATTCTTGGAGTGACACAACTTTAATCTTTCTAGAGCCAATTTTATGCCATACGTCAGTTGTTTGAGGTCATAAATTAACCCTTATTGGATTTTGATGAACGGCTTGTTTCTGTTGAAACAAAATTAATTATATTACGATCCATATAAGGCATGCCGCCCGTATTTTTAACGTTTAAGCCTCCAGGGCATCCAACATTGATTCGAATCACTATCTTGTAGTAGGAGATGTAAATGCGGCACAATAAAGAGGAAGTACTGTAAGAAAATATAATATAAACGAATCCCAATCGCCGATCGACTGTCGAGATCTCTCAATCAGTAGTTTGCCGCAGAAATCAAGAACTGAAGACCAATGGCAACGCTGTTAATGTGCCATTTAAAATGTCGCAGCTGATGTGTTGAGTATTTGAAGTTCGATGTAGAATGAGAGCAAGCACATGCAGCTAAGCAAAATAAGTACAAAGCGGACTTTCAATGAAGGACGAGAGCCACTCGTCATTTCTTCGAGCCAAAGAAACGGAAAGAACATTGGCTTTTTCAGAAGAAGAAATAAGATTACGAAAACAACGTACGCAAATTTTAAGGTTAATGTTAGCTGTTCAAATAAAAAAGGAAACCTTGTAGTAAATATCACAGTCAGTGCTAAGAATATAAAAAACCTTCTTTTGCACCCTGTATAATTGTGAAGAACCGCAACGTGCTCACGTCAGACATAACCGACCCTTCAATTTAGACGACAACAGCCAAAACTTTCGTTTACCAGACAAACAATTTAGCAGTGTCTTAAATAAAGTCCAACAAAGCTGCTGGATGTGCGCACTTACCAGCCGAGGTATTCAAAACTGTCAACGAAAACCGAAAACAATATCGACGGATGGACAGAACATCACATTCGACAGTTAAATAACTTCGCGGGATGATAGTATGAAACTTTATCTATCCTACTTTTGCTTTAAATGTTGCCAACAAACTTCAGCAGAAATTTAACGAAAAATCACTCTAGCGAAACGCTGTTTCTTTCGGCTAAGAAGGCAATTGCGTTATACAGCCACTTTTCCAGAAACTCAGGAAACTCTATGTAAGATATTGATTACCCCAGTCCTATTTTATAGCACTGAAACAGGGATTCTTTCAAAAGTAAGTGAACACACCCTTTGGCGCAACTGAGCGCAAATCGACTGTCAAATTTGCTGTCATTGAACAAGATGTTGCCAATGCAGAAAACAGACCTTTAATAAAAACATCCTAAGTTATAATAATATGTTTTCTTTCATTTACGAATTATCAGCCCAATAGTAAAAACGGAAGATATAAGTTAACGTCAATACGAGATTATTAAAGGTCAACATAACATTGCGATATTTTGACAGATCAAAATACTGTATGCTGGTGATCTTTTCTATTCTGCTTTAGATCTTAACTATCACTTACTGCTAACAAGAGTCTTCAGTTTTATTTATATTCAAAATAAAAGCAATATAAAAGTTCGCGGATAGGACAATATAAATCGAATTGAACAGATACCACAAGATTTTGTTCGCAGACATATAAAATACCCAAACGACCTACAACTTGTTAATTAGCCAAAAATTGTGTAAACAAATGTTGAATTTAAATCTTAAGTAAACAAAAATTCGAAACAACTTTATTAATAACTCATAATGAGTGCGCTTAACCCCGTTCTTTTCAAATCATTTTATTTCAAAACGTCAAACACCAAAAAGAATTATTTATGTCAACGCCTTTACGCGTAGGAACACACAAAACGCACCTCTTTTTCGCGCGTGCGAAGGCCAGCATGACAGCTCGAGCCGTAGCATAAAATATTCGTTCTAAACAAATAAGTACAAAAACTATATTTTTCTCCATATAAACTCATTACATTGCGAATGAGTCGGATGATTTTATAACATATATATACTTATATAGTAATCCTGCTTTTTGTGTAAAAAAAAAATTCTAACAAGCATGTATATATATGTACCAGCATATATTTGTATTTTTAGCAATGTTCAATAAGAGGAGTTCTAAGAGAGGCTACTAACCCTACGACATGTCTTCTGTATTTGTCATCACGTTTTGTTAATCTTGTACGAAATGTTTACTTCTCAAACATGATAAGTAGATATTTTCCTAAGTGCAAATGTTAGTCAGACAAGAAATAATTGATTTTTTTTAAATGTCACTGTCACGGTATATCTGCCATTTCAAAGCAAAGTTCATTGCCTTTATTAAATTGTTTTCAATTTTCAATACATTGACACAACCTAATTCAAAATCCAATTTGTGACTTAAGAGCTTAGTAATGTTACAATAACAGTTTGCCATTTACATTTTTTTTTTTTTTTTTTTTTTTTTTTTTTCCCGGCGAGGGCAGGTGAAAATCTTCCATCAGACACTATGAGGATCAGAAGCGCGTGCTCATAGTAATGTGAGATTCTTACTCACTAAAAACACCTCCCTTCATTGTTGATTTTAATACCGCAACTAAGTAGAACTTATCAAGCAGTTTTTATTTCATAAGTTAGTCACGATTGGTAGGACACTTTCCAATGGAAGACCCTACATATTCCGCTTTCTTAATGCGGTTTCAATTTATCGCGCAAGGTCCAACGGTTTAGTTCGTTGAAGACGGCGTAGTATGTTTCGTTCGTCCAGGACTTCTAGGACTGTATTGTTGATATGGCCGCTTAACCGGACTTTATGTTTTCGTGCGCAGTTCCTGACTTCATCTTCCACGAAAGGAACTCCGAGGTCTCGATGCAGGTCATTATTTCTTATAAACCATGGGGCACGCACAGATTGTCGTAGCACTTTATTTTCAAAAGTTTGTATTATATTTACATTTGATTTCTTAGTACAACCCCAGAGTTGTATACCATAGGTCCACACCGGCTTTAGCACTTGCTTATAAAGAAGCAGCTTGTTTTCTAAGCTTAGCTTGGAATGTTTACCAAGTAGCCAGTACATTTCTCTGTATTTGGCCTCTAGTTCTTTTCGTTTCTTTCTAACATGCGTTTTCCATTTAAGCTTCGCGTCAAGTGTCATTCCCAAATACTTAGCCTCGTTTGCAAAGGGGATACACACCGAGTTTATAGAAATGGGCAAGTGATTTATCTTTCTGTAGGTGAAGTCAACATGTACAGATTTTGTCTCATTAAGGGTAATTCGCCAGATCTTTGTCCACTCGTAGACTTTATTTAAAGCAGTCTGGAGTTTCGCCGTTGAGTCTTCTATTGATTCTCCAACCGCTAAGATAGCGGTGTCGTCAGCAAAAGTAGCGAGAACAGTATCCTCGACGTGTGGTATATCTCTTGTATATAAAAGGTACAAAAGTGGGCCCAGTACGCTTCCCTGCGGTACTCCGGCTAGGATATCTTTAAATTTCGAAACATCATTTCCGTATCGAACGCGAAAAATTCTATTTTCAAAATAGCTTGTCAATATATTATAAAGCTTTAATGGCAAAATTCGTCGCAGTTTGAACTTCAAACCTTCATGCCATACTTTGTCAAAAGCTTGTGAGACGTCAAGAAATACGCTCGAACAAATCTTTTTTTCTTCCAGGGATCTTTCAATTACATCCGTAATTCTATGCACCTGATCAATTGTTGAATACTTAGTCCGAAATCCAAATTGATGGCTGGGAATAAGATTTTGGTTTTCGATAATTGGGAGAAGACGTTTTAGCAAAATCCTCTCAAAGATTTTCGACAGGATCGGTAGAAGAGAAATGGGTCTGTATGATTTTTTATCGTTTGGAGGTTTTCCTGGTTTTAGTACCATAATGACTTCTGCAACTTTCCACTGGCTTGGCACGTATTCAAGCCTCAGAGCCGCGTTAATAATGTGTAAGAGCTTTATAAGTGCTTTTTGGGGTAGCATTTTCAGAACTTCTCCGGTAATAAGGTCATACCCCGGAGCCTTCTTTGGTTTTAATTTCCTTATTACAGTTTTGATTTCAGCAAGAGTTGCATTTGTCATTACAAAATTACTATATGCTATTTCTAAAGAATTGGTGCCGGGTGCCAGTGTCGGGCCGTTGGAGGGCTTGAAAATTTCTTCAAGATAGTCGGCAAAAACCTCCGCTTTTTCGTTATTGCCGACCTTGATTGGTGGCGCGGGGATTTTGGGCCTTTTTAAGCATTTTAAAGCTTTCCAAAGCGAGTAATTTGTTTCTTTTCCTGCCGTCAGGTTTTGAACATATGTATTTACTTCGGAATTTCTGTAACTTTTAAGAGTCTCCTTGAGCAGATTACAGAGCCTGTTTAAGCGTGTTTTATCCTGCGGCGCTCGAGTTGTTTGCCATCTTTTGCGAGCTTTTCTTTTTTCTCTTATCATATCTTTTACCTCAGGCGGGTAGTTTGAGTTACGTTTAGCCGTGTTTTTTCGTTGACAAGGTGTATTGTTCCACGCAGCACATTGGACTATTTCAACGAAAGAATCCACTTCGATTTCAAGTTCAAGTGCTGCTTTAAGTGAAACGTCTAGTTCTAGGTTATTATTAATCTCATTTCTGAATCCTTCCCAATTAGTATTTCGTCCAGTTAGTCTTAATGGTCCTTGTTTTTTAATAAACGTGTCGTTCATTGTCAGTATGACTGGAGAATGATCGGAGGAAAGATCGAAGCTTTCATCAACGTTTATATCCGAGTTACGAATTCCTTTAACAACGAAGAAATCGACAAGATCGGGTATTTTCGTTGTGTCTGTTGGCCAATAAGTCGGCTTGCCCGTTGAATAGAAGTCACAATTGTGTTCCATACATGCTTTATAGAGTATTTTACCCTTTTGGGAGACACATCTTGATCCCCAAAAAGTGTGTTTGGCATTGAAATCACCGCCAATCATAAAAGCCGATCCAAGAGAATTGAATATATTTTTAAATATATGTTTTGAAGGCGTAAATCGTGGAGGACAGTAGATGGCTGAAATAGTAAAGGAGTTCCGTACCAATTTTACGCGTACCGCAATTAGTTGTACAGACTCGAGCTCTACTTTTATATCTTCGTTGTGCTCAAGAGACTCTTTAATGTATACAGAGGATCCGCCTCTCGCGTTTCCCGAAGGGTGATACGCGTAGTAGTCTTTAAAACCTCTAATTTTTGCAGATGACCCATTTTTCAAGTGGGTTTCGGAAACCAAACAAACGTCAATGTCGTTTTTCCTTAGGAATAACTCAAGTTCATAAAGTTTTTCTAAGATTCCGTTTGCATTCCAGGTGAGTACGTTTAATTTTTCCCTTTTCATTTTTTAGGCGAAGGACGTTTTTTATTGAACCTATTTTCAAACTTCTTTAGCTTATCTAAAATAAGTTCATTGATTTTGTTTTGCTGCTCAAGCTGCGCGAGAATAACAGAAAATACTTGGGAAGCAGGATCTCCGGAATCTTTTGCCTTTAGCTTGGTAGCTTCAGCGTATGTAAGTTTTTCCGATGCTTTCTTTTCAACACTGGAATCAATCACTTTCGCCTTGGCGTTTTTAACGATATTTTGAGCAGATCCCGATGTTTTTTCTTTAGTTTTGGGATTCTCTTTTTGTGGCTTAAACAACTTGTCACGTCTGTTTTGCAACTCCTTTGCTACTTCACAGCCACGGAAATTTGCTACGTGTTTACCCCTGCAGTTGACACAAGTCGGAGGGGTTTGTTTGCTTACGTTGCATTCTTTGGACAGGTGTTTACCTGCGCATTTTACGCACCGAGGCTCTTTTTGGCAGTAAGCTTGCGTATGGTTAAATTCCTGGCATCGCTTACACTGCGGGATCAGTTTCGAGTTTTTGCGTCGAGGCTCAATTTTAACAATAATGTTGAGGATTGACTTAATATCGTATATTTTTTGGGTATGTTCAGTGTTCTCAAAGGTTAGCATAAAGAGGGGAAGGCAACGTTTAACTGTCATATCCTTTCCTTCAATTTTTTGTTTCTCTCGCTTTTCGATGTTGACGACATCAATGATTTTAAAACCCTTGTTTTTTAAATCACTTACGATATCTTCTTTTGGGCAAGACGGATTCAGTCCTCTGGCGACGACACGAATAGGTCTTTCGCACTTGTTCTCGTATGTGAACCATTGGATTTTTTCGACGCTTAACTTGCGAGAAAGAATGCGATAGTTGTCAGCGTCCTTGACGTTGACTTTCCATACATTATTATTGCGCGATGTTACTATATAGTTCGATCTCGGCAGGGTCATCAATATGTTTTGGAGTTTCTTGTAATCTGAAACTCCAGTGACATTGATTGGCGGGGGTGTTCGTTGTTTTTCCGCTTTGATTTTTTCAGGACTCATGTTATTGTTGACATTTTTCTTCGATTCATCTCCCTTTGCTTCACGCTGAGAGACGATTTTGGGAGAAGACGCAGCTTTACGCTTTTTTCCGGGGCGTTTTTGCAAGATCCAGTCGGTTTCTCGACCTAGCTCTTCTTTATCTGTTTCGTAGATATTTTTAACAGATTCAATAGACATAACGTCGCTGTTTGACTTTTCCTTGGTTTTCAGTTTTTCCAGTTCTTTTTTAAGATCTTCGCATGTCGCTTCCATTTTGGTTAGCCTAGTACGAAGTTCGGTATTTTCGTCTTTCAGGCTATTTATTTTCGCTGAGGTCCATTCTTCACAAGACGACGTTTTTGATGTCGTTGGACTTCTGTTGTTATCTTCTTGTTTTGGAGATCTAGTTGGTGGAGATCTCGAAACCCGTGAACTTTTTCCGAACGGGTTGATAAGATGCAATAATTGGCTCGCCCCAGAATCCATCGAGCCGACCTCCGTAGAGGGTGGATTTTCCAGCATAGCTGGTCTGCCACCTGGGGTAATAATTCCATTTGTTTTACTCATTGCATAATTAGTATACACTTCGCGCTCGATATACGGAGGGTGCATTTTAGTCGCCTCTTACGACAGGCATGCATACCTCGGGTATATTCTAACCCCTACCCGAAGGGGTATTTACATTTAGCACGACATTTTGTTACTAGCAACAATGTTAAATTATGAATCCTCCGTCGTAGGTGTACCGTTCATGTTTGTGTGCCTTTATTATTTCTAAAGTTTTTATTTTATTCCAAGTTCCAACACATGCAAGAGAATTTCTGCAAATATTAAGTTTTACTTTAACACACATTTTATACTCGTATGATGTCTCTCGGAAATTCTGATAACAAAAAACTATCAACTTTGACAGAAACTTTGAAATTATCATTGCAAACATAGCAACGAACATACACTGGAGGACGAACAAATTTATATGTTGTGATTTTCCTTCCCACTCTATATATTTTATTCAATAGAATTGCATATTAAAACGTCAAAACTCAAAATTATCACATGATACATGAAGTAAAAAGAAGGTTTGGTGCAACAATCTGATGAATGAATGTTACGGATAGGTAAAAAAATAACAAGAGAACACTCGTATACGGTATACCTATAGTATGAAAAATCATAGTCATACTTTATTTGGATCGTTTGATTTAATGAACGAATAATACATGTTCTTGAAAAAAATTAACGAGAAAAAAACGATCGCACTCGTATGGTATTAATCTTTTCTTCTACATATAGAATGCGTTTAGGTAGGTAATACCTGTCAATGACAAATGTAAGATACTTCATTATGGGAAATAGAACAAACCTACGGCACAACTGACACAGCTTAGAGAAAGCGAAATAGTGGACATTTCAGCAGCTCAGCTGTCAGTAGGCAGTCAGTGTTTGACTTAAGAGTTTCTGACGTTTTCGGTTCAGTATTAAGCTCACTTTATATTATTTTTGGACAGCTAAATCCTATCTCAATACATACATATTTTTATTTAGTTTCACCAGGCCGGTATCTCTTATTTTTTTACTTAAACTAGCTAACCCAGCAAACGTTGTTCTGCCATATAAATTATTTCTAGTGAATATTTTGGTTGTTAAATAAAAAATAACGAATGTACTGTATGTGTGTTTGAACACTTGAATGACCGATAAAATTGATCAAATGTGACAGATAAAATAGAACAATCGTTTATCGATAATATGACAACGCAGAAATCCTCGAAAGCAATCAATGCTTCATTATACATAGCGTCGCTGAATGTAATTGCTAGATTGTTGCACCGTGTATGAATTTGATGCAATATATCGTCAGTCATCGAATTTTTGTGTTTATCCCACAACGTGTCTGCTCGTCCCGGGAAACACGTAGTCAACACAATAGCGAATAGTAGATGAATATGTGTTGCTGTACGGCCAATGCTGCTTCAGCAAATATATCGACCGGTGAGTGTAGTTTTTAGTATATTCATGGCACGCTCAATCCCTGTCTCGTTGGTGAAAAATATCCTCACGATCGGCAGATAGAAGACAAGCTATACAAGAAGTTCAAACGTCTTACAATACAAAAGTGCCAAATATTTTTAAGCTCGCTGCACAGAGGCGAAAAAATCCGATGGAATTAACCTCGCCGAAATACATAAAAAATGCAGACGGTCGCTTATTAACAAATGAAAAGGAAATTTGTAACCGGTGGCTGAATACTGCAAGGATTGCTTAACAAACAGTTTCTACGTGATATCGTGCCGACAGCTGGTCTATTCGAGGAGGAAGTTTCGGACTTTTCAATCGAAGAAATAAGTATAGCAATCGGAAAAATGAAGCGGGGGAAAGCGGCGGAACCAGACAGCATTCCATCAGAGTTTTGGTCGAAAATGGAGGGAATCGGCAGCGAATGGCTATCGAAACTTTAAAATAAATTAAAATGTGGACAACCTATACCGAATCAATGGAGAAGTAGCTTCTTGGTTCCATTATACAAAGGAAAAGGCGACACTCGAGAGTGCAACAACTACAGTTCAATCAAGCTTATATCACACACAATGAAAATCGTCGAAAGAGTCTTAAACGAACGACTTCGGCAAATAGTAAAGCTCAATAATAGCCAGTGTTGATTTGTTGAAGGAACATCGACGGTGGACGCTATCCAAAGCCTACGAATAATAATGGAAAAGCACCGAGATTCGTCTAAGGATTTACACATGGTATTTATCGACCTCGAGAAAGCATTCGATCGAGTGCCTAGGGATCTCATATAGGCCGCGCTGAGGTCTCAAAACATACCGGAAACGTATGTTAGAATAATACAAGACATGTACGGAAACGTGAAAATTGCGGTTAAAAGCTCTGCTGGACTGACGAGAGAATTTCCAGTTAATGTCGGACTGCATCAAGGAAGCGTACTTAGCCCTTTCCTCTTTAACGTAGTATTCGACTATCTTTTACAAGCCTGCATGCGCGAAGCAAATGTAACGCCGATTCTCTTCGCTGACGACGCAGTTATACTTAGCGATAACGTCGAATATTTACAGAACGCCTTAGGTTCAAGGAGAAATGCGCTAGAGAGAAACGGGTTTAAAATAAGTCGTTCAAAGACGGAGCATTTGACGTGCCTAATTGCGCATCCGTTGCGACCTGTTCCGGATATAATGTTAGGCGGAATAGTTCTTCCGAAAAGCACTATCTTTAAGTACTTAGGACCAATCGTTAACATGGAAGCGAAATGTGACGACAACGTAAACCACAGAGTGATTGTGGGATAGATGAAATGGCGGGAAAATTCGGGAATCTTTTGCGACCGAAAATGTTCACTTAAATAAAAGGGGAAACTCTACACCACGGTTGTTAGACCAGCTCTTATATACGGTTCACACTGCTCGACAATGTACGAAGCGTTTAAAAACAAAATGACGGCAGCGGAAATGAAAATGTTAAGGATATCTAGTGGAGTCACTAAATGCGATTGCATTAGATCTACGCGTATAAGAGGAAGTCTACATATAAAGAATTCGGTAACCGAACGGCTTGAAGCGAATAGAATAAGCTGGTATTGCCACGTTCAAACAAGATCTGCGGAAAATCCTGTTAAAAAGGCACTATAAACTACGGTCACTCCAACTGTAAGAAAACGAGGTCGGAAAAAGAATTCCTGGATTTTTCAGATGGCAAATGCGCAACAACGCCTGGGGCTAACCACTGAAGCGATCCAGGACCGAGCATTATGTAGACGCGTTCTGCGGTCTGCGACATTAGCCAACGCCATAAGTGGAGCAGCAGCGATGCAGTAAAAATGAGAAACTCGTTACGCATAAGTTCGTATAACGAGAAAGGGGTTAGTAAAAGGATAAGAAGAAGTACCGGCCAATATGGTAACGCATTATTTCGTCGTTGTCATTCAATCGAAGACCATTCACATCGGTATTCTGAGCTTGAGACGCAGCCATATCCTTGCCTTGCAAATGTATTATACGAGGGCGGGTCAATAAGTCCGTGACTTTTTGAATTTCTGACCTCTTTACTGAAACAGCAACACTGCTCCTGTCAACAGGCATCTGTCAGTTGACTCCTGTCAAAATTTAAACTTGCTGCGTCAGTTAGTTTGTGTTTGACAGCTATTTTTATCAGACTACTCACCAATTTGAGGAGAAAATGGAAAAAAGTGAATTTCGTGTGCTTATTAAGCATTATTTCTTGCGAAAAAAAACCATTACCGAGACCAAGGCTAAGCTTGATAAATACTATTGGGACTCTGCACCATCGATTTCAATGGTAAAAAAGTGGTTTACTGAATTTCGTTGTGGCCATACAAGCACTGAAGATGCCGAACGTCCTGGACGCCCAGTTGAGGTCTCTACACCCGAAACAATCGAAAAAATTCACGATATGGTGTTGGCCGACCGAAGATTGAAAGTGCGAGAGATTGTGGAAGCCGTAGGGATCTCGCATGGCTCAGTGGTTTCAATTTTGAATGATCACTTGGGCATGAAAAAGCTTTCCGCAAGATGGGTGCCGCGTTTGCTCACAGTCGACCACAAACACATGTGCAGTTGCCATGGCAAAAATCCATCCACCCTATTCTCCAGATTTGGCTCCGAGCGACTACTTCTTGTTCCCAAACCTGAAGAAATGGCTTGGTGGAAAAAGATTTGACTCCAATGATGAAGTCATCTCGCAAACAAAGGCCTATTTTGAGGACCTCGACAAATCATTTTTTTTGGAAGGGATAAAAAAATTGGAGAAGCATTGTACAAAGTGTATAGAGCTCAAGGGAGACTACGTTGAAAAATAAAATTATTTTTATATCAAAAAATCTGTGTTTTAATCCAAAAGTCACGGACTTATTGACCCGCCCTCGTATGTAAAAAAATAATTTTCTCGACAGGAACACTTTAATAACCGGTATAAAATATACATACTTTCCGACCTATTTTCATCCCCACCAAATATACACACAAAATTTCATGAAAGTTTGGTCGAGCCGTTTCGGAGGAGTGCGACCACAAATACCGTGAAACGAGATTTTTATATACGAGTATTTGAATAATACATTCTTACTGCTAGACATTCCCCAATAGATCTATTAGGAAATATATTTGTGTAGTCCAGACAGTGCAACAGTTTTTATAAAAGAAGCCGACAAAGGTGAAAAAATTATATAATACTCGTATATACAATATAACCTCAACATTGAAAATGTAGCAACTACCCCGTGCCACGATACAATTAGACCAATGACTTCGAATAACTGTGACATACTATACATATATTAAAATGACTGCTGCGGAAATATCATCTATGTTATTTGGTTGCGAATTTTTTTTACGCGACCATTCGAAAGAAGAAGTCTAAAGCATTTGACAACGCAACAGACGCACTTCAAAATATAAAGTTGAGATCGTTTTAATTCATTTAAATGCTGATCAAAGGAAAAGAGGAAAGCATGGCTTGCATGAAGGATATAATACCATTAGCACCCGGCTTCCCCAACTTGATGTTTACAAAGAAACATGAAGGTGGCTTCATAATAAAAAGGACGACCAAGTTAGGATTGACGCATGGAGTGTCATCCAGTATTATAGATGTCTGAATATGCAAAGCGGTTAATGTAAACTCTCAGGTAAGATCGAAGCCAAGAAACGTCTATGGATTAACAACACAATAACGGATAATTTAAGGTTAAAAGCCTGTTTATGCAACAAACCACCAGAATCTGCATTATGAACTTGGGTTTAATATCACCGATACCAAGAACCTCTCAGCAATTATGAAACTGAAGGGCTGAGTTCTACTCAACCACCTTTATGAAAGTTCTGGTTGATAAAGAGTGTTTAATTAAATAAAAATAATTAAATTAAAAATTACAGTGTTAGACTTTTCATTAGGGATTAAATATCAAATTATACGTCAAGTTAAGCAGCCAAACTTCATCTACAGGTTACAATTTCATTATGGAGAGACTGGTGCCACAACCATGATTTCGAAGCTCTGTTTGCGAAATTTGTAGGGCACTTCGTAAAATGTGAAGGCAGCTATCATTTGCATTCCGAACGCGCTATTTATCGACTTATTGAAAAATTTTGCACTCAATTCACGCTAATGAATACTTAATCACCAACAAGAACTAGAACAGTACATTCAGATGAAAATTTCGGGGCCGTGAAAGTTTGTCTTCAAGAGGACCCAAATTTCAAGAAATGAACACATCGGTTGGCATCCAATACGTGCGTCTTGAGGCCATTTCATTATCTTCTGTTAGGCTATGTTAACTTAACAGTTTATCATCAAAGAATCGGACAAAATACCAAAAAATGTCACTTAGATAATGACATTTTATCAGAAATTTAACAAAAAGTAACACTTGCCAATCGATATTTTCTGGTTCTGAAAAGGCGATTAAGTAATAAAGCTATGTAAAGAAGTTCTACATGGACTCTATGTAAGACCATAACCATGTTGGTACTTCTCTATGACGAGAAAGCATGGACATTAGCGACAGTGTACGAAGATATCTTTGATAGATTTGAACGCAATATTTTTTGAGTATTGGCTTAGACAGCGAATGATTTATTAATGTAGTAGTTTTAGAAAGAAATTGGAAAGTTAATTCACAGCCAATTGAGTCACAGCCACCCACCATATGAGTGATTTCGAACTGAGCAACTTCAATAACATAATTCCGTTATGGTTTTTAGAATCCCAGGTACAACGGAAACCGACTAAAGAACCCTTCTGTGCAACCCCACATAAGGGCGCATACTTCTCTATGAGTGAATATCATTAGGGTTCCCATCCCAATATTTCTGAAGGTGGTAAAATGTTTCCAATATTCTAGAGGTCTCGCCTTTGAGATAATAGTATTGTTTTTTGTTGTCATAGTGTGAAATATAATACACTAACCCAATCCAGAAGAAGAGAAGAATGCACGTACGCGCAGAACAGTTGATGTATTAGAACCTCAACTAACGTAAAACAAGAGACACCTTAAACAAATCAACAGACTAACAGATCGATATGCGATCCGTTTCAAATTTTATAGATAATGATGGAGACAAATAAAGAGGTCTTGAAATATCTAGATACAGTCTTCATCAATTAAGAAGAAAGTTTCGATTAAGTTTTCAGAGAACTATGAACAGTGACGAGACAATATTTCACCCTAAACGTTTACTTCGTGATCTGACCAAATGGCTACATTACCGTTATTTTGAAACCCCAAATCGAACTCCGGCGCTCTATTTAGAAGGAGCCAATATGACTGAGGCACTTTCGTATATATTTTTTACATGTTGATTGCGATTGAGCTTTTGTAAATAAAAAAAAGGCCAGAATTGTAGAGCGAATTCGTAAAGATGACTTCCTAATTCTAAACAGTGTTTAAAGCAATGGAATAAGGGTTACCTAACGAGAGTCAAAGGATATGTTAAACATTCAATATTGTGATTCCAATATTATGTATATCAATAATCTAAAAATACTTAAGAGCTGTCTAAACTATCTATATACCCGCACATAAGTGTGTATATACAAACTTACCCTCATAGATTGTTTGAATACAGATAAGAACGTTACGATATCATTATTATCAGATATCTGACATGTGACACATTTACATTTTTTCTCATTTGAAAGTATGGCCAATTCATGAATCACACTATATATGTAAGTGCTACAGTTATCATAATGGCTATGGCTTGGTTACCTTTTTTCAAAGATAAATTGACTTCAATAGCGAAATCTATGTTAAAATTGGCATCCTTCAACTGACCCAGCAATTCTGATGTGGGTTTGTGATTTCCTGTTTTTTTGGAGTATTAATAATTGACATTTATATATCAGGAAGTGGTTTTCTAAAATTAAAATGTGGGGTGTAGAAAAGAATGCATGCAAGTGCTTGTTTATAGTTTGTTCACATATTTAGGTCATTTATACTTCACTTCGATAAAGCCGGATCAACTGTTATGACAGCAGATACAATGACTGTTTTTTTTTTTAATTTAAATTTAAATTAAAATCCTGCTGATAAACACAAAAAAGCATGCGTTTAAGTGGACAAAAAAAAAGCTTGTGGTGTTTTGGGAATGGCTGCAAATATATACTTTGAGTAATAAACTTTGAACCGATTTAACTTTAGGCCAGGTTAATAGTTATCAGTGACAAAATTAAAATGAATTTATGAGTACGTTTTAAATTTAATGCAAATAACTCCAATGGGTCTTTGCTGTTTATATCCATCAAGATTTGCGAGTCCCTAGATTTAAAAAAATCCCTATTTGTGGCACAGAGCCTTTTGAATAACTTAGAAATCTAAGACAAGTTTCAAAAATATGTTTATCTAGTCTGGACTCCCACTTCTAAGTGCTACTTTATGCTTCCAGCTGATAGTTGCTAAGTGCTTATTGTCTTATTGAAGGTTGAGTTATGTTTTGATTACAGGAGTTACCTCAACATAATTTGAGCTTAGACCAACAAATATTTTCAAAATGTTGAATAAAAGATTTTGGAGGAGAACCTATAAAAATTCAATATCAGCTCTAATATTTCCTAAGCGGATTACTGGATCTGCAATATCCATGTGTACGGGTATGGGTACCATAAAGAGGCTTGGACAATGACTAATTCACGTGTGACGACAAAACAGAAGGAAACAAATACAAATCCATTCAGATCTGCATATACAATGTTTCAGACTTTAGACAGGACACGTGTAGTAAAACGACTAAGAAAGAGCCAATAATCCCGTAAAACAAATATGATTGCAATCCGGGCAGAATTGCCCAGGCAAAAACAAAAAGCTATTATACGAGTACACTACACTAATGCCACAGACCGAAAAGACCGTGTCCATTTGAGACAAATATCTTGAGATTGTAGTACCTGAGCGAACGCCATATTACTTCGAGATGCTGTCTGCCTCCTGGTATTAAATGTGTGGAAGAACGGTTTCAGCTGCATGCAGCTTTTGCTAGCATACTGGTTTCTGCTCTTGCGGCATTCATAAATCTTCCTCCTCTTAATATTTATATTATAAGAGTACTCCAAAAAAAAAAATACGAAGTCTACAGCGACAACCAAACAGCGTTTAACACTTTGCTGAAGACCGTCACGCCTTCCGAGATAGTTCAAAAATGAAAGTTTTCACAGAAAGTGCTCGAAAAACTGAACTCACTGAGTCTTGTTTTGGGTCCAAGTCACAATGCGATCAGAGAATGTTTTGCAGGACCCTAACACGTACGTTAGACAGTTCTGCGTCCTTGGTTAGATCTCCCTCTTCAGTTGGCTTTCATCATTTTACAAGAAGTCAGCGATCTGCTATTGTTGGAAAGATTGCGGGATGTTAACTAGCGTCATGATTCAACAATACGTTTTCGAACTGTAAGTTGTCCTGCGACACTTGCTGTGAGGGTGATGACGAAATCGCGGAGAACAAACTCTATAAGTTAGTATATTGTTTGTATAAGCTACGCTTACACCAGGTTTTAGATTCTGACGTGGTTGGCGGTGGTAAATTAGAGAGCTTAATACAGAAAACATATACTCATCTTTTGCGAACCGTATTCGGTTCCGGTAGAAAATAGAATATGCAGTAAGGCCACAGAAATTGCTGGTTATATTATGAGTTAATACGAAGCGGAGCGGCATAGATCACCAAAGTGGCTATTCTTGGTGCTTGGAGAGATGAACTGATTGAAAAAACAAAGTGTTCAAACATTTTTTTTATCAAATTTTGAAAAAAAAAAAATAAACCAGCTGTCAAATTTACACATGCAATGAGCGAATGATTTCGATATCCCTTATGTTTGCTTATGTTTACAAAAGTGGACGAAAAATTAACGAACCGACTCTGGGCTTATTGTTTTTTGTCTCGTAAGTTTCTGTGTAATCGCAGCTGTGTAGATGCGGGCGAATGCTAATTATGGTTCTCACCTAACAGCAGGTGCCTTACTGCGCTTAAGGCTCAAACAACAGCCATAATAGGGTCTAACTTTAACGAATCAGGTTAAAATCAAAGCTCCAGGTTTTCCTGACTCTTATAGTGACATAAAAAAGCCTGTTCAGGGAAGCAGTAAGACTCCAACAAGACTCAAGACTGACTAAACGCCTTCAAAAATGTACGCATTCTATCGCGTTGTAAATTAGTCAAAAGTATCATGTTCCATCACCATAAGGCCAGCTTTTGCTCTGCTCCCGTTTATTATTGCACTACGCCATAATTATCTAGCCCGACAGGGTTTTCATGCCGTGCATAGTAAAATTGGAACATCCGAACAGCAGAAGAGTGAAACATGTGTAGTCGACGAACGTACGCGCCACACTAATCGAAACCAATTGATGGTAACTAATATTCCGAATGACATTTACTTATATTACATCTTTTAATCGACCTGCACGCCGAATAAGCAGAATTGGCTGAAGACATTTAAAATTACTTATTACACAAAAAAAGTGAGAACAAATTATTTAAACCCTATCCTCTATCATCTCAGAGCTGAAATGTACAAGTATCAAGAGTATTGTATATGATCTATGCTTAAGGATGGATCATCGGACCTAAGCAAGAAAAAAGCTTATATAAAGATCATTTTATTAGTATCCTTTATCCAAATACATATAAGGGATCAAATGAATCCGGCTAATAAATAGAATTTCCGTTTCTTTTATCCATTTTAAATTCTCAGAAGCACTACATACATTTTGGAAGAGAAATATTTTGAATTGTGAAGCGTACTCTGATGAGTCGAAGAACTCGTGTTTTTCAAATCGATTAGGCAATAGCTCCAAGAGTTCACTTTTCCCATTTTCGGAATTACGATGATGACAAAAGATACATACTTGTACTCGTATACCACAATTGGCTTCATGGAAGCACCAATTTTGTGCCTTGTATGATAATACATATTCCATCATTACAATGATAAAAGTGTCACAAATCAAAATAATAATGAATGATAAAATGATAAGTTGTGATTTGCAATTTATCGAACACAAATGGTTTTACTTAAATATGCCGATAAACACTGATAACCAGGCGAGTAATTGAAAGATATCATTTTAAAGTCATACACATTGATATGCAAGCAAATCAAACATATACAAAAAATATTCATATATAAATGCCTGCTTGTTGCTAAGGCTTTATCATTATATTATATTACATTATTATTATTACTATGTATAATATAACATTTTTGTTTTTATTATTTTTAATCTAACTTTACACATCAGCGATACATCTATGCAAAAGATGTGCTATTTTTAAATCCCACTAAATAGTGGAATATTTTATAAGAAATTCCAGGGTTTATCGCTCTAAAGGACCATGGGTTACTGTAAGATAACGTAAACTTAATTCAAATTTATCCGATTATGGTAGAAAATCTATAGTGCTTAATATAAATTACTTGTTGCTCTGCATGAAATTGAAAACACTTCATTCAAATATTTTCGAACTTGGAAGGATATTCGTTGCGTTGTATGTGTAGGGCTCAAGGGGTTATCCATTGTCTTGCAAATAAGACGGTTCGGCGTTCGAGCTCAACCGCACCCGGAACATCTTGTTTTTTTTTAAGACAACTGATTGCTTGGAATACTACATGTTCAATTACAAACATTTTTCTTTCTCTTTCTCTTTCTTTCCCATTTTCCAAAAATTTAACCATGCTCCAATATAAGAAATGAAGTAGGGAATGTTAACTTCTTAATAAAAAAATCAAATGTCAGAAATGCCTGAAACAAAAGGCAAAAAAGTCTTGCTCCAAAACATGGAAGAAGCCTAAATCACAAATGTTACCTGCTATAACAACAGAATATTAGAAACCTTTTAAACTGTGCAGGAGGTACTTATCTTGAAAGTTTGACACAAGAGAAACAATCCAATTATTTGCTTTGGAAAGTAGTTAAGTAAAAATAAGGCCAATTAAACACTTTAAGCATCTGTTCCGCTAATCAAAAATAAAAATATAATAACGATCGGAGAACAAGAGAACAGGACATCTTTGCAGCCCAACTATTAACCATTATGCATCGAAAATAACAACATTACAATTACACAATATACCCAACAAAACCATGTTGACGGAACTTAAAAATGAAAAATAATAAATAAAAGCTACAGGTTATGACTCAATAACCCATAAAGTTCGGAACATGTTGCATAGAAAAGTAAACCAAGAGTTATCCATATATTAAATGCAGCATTTAGATAAGAATACGTTACGAGTCAGTAAAAATCTGCTGAAGTCGTAATGGTACTAAAACCAAGAAAACCATTGTGTGACAACAACTTTTCTGAGTGGATACTATCAATTTTTGACCGGAAAAATCGTAGCCTTGATCAATAGTTTTGGTTCGAAGGCAAGCATTTAACAATGAATCAAGTACATAGGATCCCCGACATAATTCAGCAACCTCTTTAAAAAAAAATAAAAATATTTGCTCAATCATATTGTTTGATGTCTCGCAAGCGTTTGACGAAGTATGGCATAAAGACTTGAAATTCAAATTGCAATAGGACTTGCTTTAAGCCTAATAATGTATATCGAGAACAGACTTTTCCGTGCCAAACATGGAAACGGGTTTTCGTAATCTGAAAACATTCCGCAAGGGAGTGCTCTAGGTTTTCTTTTTTATTGCTTACATAGCCGTGAAATACCGTATGAAAAGGGGACCATTTTAGCTACGTTTGATAATGCCGCCACTACATACGCTTACACAGTGTGGCAAATAATATCCCGGACTAGCTTTGTGAAACATAATTAAAACACGATTTCTGTTATTTGTCGGTGTTTTCATTCGATATATTTTTCTCCCGATTAATAGTGATTCAAATGCTTTCCTTAGCTCATTTTGCGGAATTGACTTCTGCGCCCGTGTCGAAGCTGCTTGAATTGTCGGAGTGTCGTTAAAAAAAATATTTTTTTCAACATTAATTTAAATTTCGGGAGTCTAATGATTTAACACACACAATTGGTTTCCGTGCATTTTCGTGCACCAGAGACCAACTTTGTTTTGCCCAAATTCAAATAATCTCTTTATTGATGTTTGAGGCCACTTCCATCATTCTCAGTGAAGCATTGCGGTTTTCTGCAACAAAAACACGTACCCTTTGAATCAGTTCAGGCGTCCGAACCAATATTGGCCTTCCTGTGTGTTTGTCATTCTCGCCCAAAACCTGTTTATGACCCTGAAAAACAACTGATCCTCCCAAACTCAAACTTACAAAAATTCAAGCTTTAAAACATATGTTAGGATAAATAGATGGCGCCTTTGTTTGGTAAGATTTGGCTCGTTTCCGAGATATTATTTACCACACTGTGTATACAAGCAGTGCGTTAAGCAATTGAAGAAACAAAACTAAACTATGTACAAACGGCTCTTGAAAGTTTACTCAAATAGACAAAAGCACCCAATGAAACCAAGTTCGTTCATGTAAACTTTCCTTACAGAAAAACGAAGAGATTGCCTACCCTCTTTAACTTGGTCAATATTCCGTTTGCAAGCGAGGCTTAATACCTTGGAATGTTGCACGACGCAAAGCTAAAATAGAAGTTTTATGTGAAAAAAAACGTAAAAACGTAGCTTTCAACCTAACGCGTTAAAATTTAACCGCAAATTAAATAGAACAATTGCTGATATGTCAAAACTTAGTTTCAGTAAGAAACATATTGATATCTGAATAAAAGGTTATTCTCCGTTACAGAGCTCTTTAGAAGCATATGCAATATATAACTCAATTTTGTTTTTTTTATTGTGAGTCTATCATTTCAAATAACGAAGACGTGTGATTCCTAAAGGGTAGAATAGCAACCACAAACGCAATACAATTCACATAAAGTACTCTATGCATTCTAGAAGATGACAAAAGAGTTAATAGAAGACGAAAACCTCTGATATGAACTTACCGGGCATGTCTGAATATAGGGAAATTAAATTGCTGACAATGGAACTCCTTCATATTAAGAAATCTGTTCCAAGGTGGAACTATTGCGGTGATTCTTTAAATGCAGTTACATATTCATTTAAATAAATTCACTGACTGTATTTTGGGTCATAATAGGATCGCCATAAATAAGATTTCTGAGAAAGTTCCTAGACAAACCTCAGAAAAGAGCTTATCGAACGTACTTACTGCAACGAGTTATTGTTAAAATATCAATAGCTTAGGCTCCTCGCATAAGGCTGGCGAAAATAAACAAAAATGTGGTGGAAAGTTGTACTGTAGCCAATTTATCACAAAGGCGATTTCTCATCTTTCTTTGAAAGACAAATCAAAATGTTTATTCCGATACATAAAAAATTAATCAACATAAAAATACAAAATAAAGAGTCTTAAGTCTTAATACTTTTCCACTGTTCGAAGATACTCGCCATTGCAGCACAGTGGAAATGGTATTGAACTAAATCTAAAACGAATGCCATTATATACTGCAACGAATTATTTACGATTTTTTTTTTTAAATAACTTTATTGCATTCTTTCGTAAAGTTAATAAACAAATTAACACGTTTCGACGAGGCTAATGACGAATTCGTTGTATCACCTTTTCATGGTGATAATATATTAACAGTTTTCTATAATAATTAATCTGCGAAACACATACACATTATCATTGTAGGTACGCATTTACTATTTAGTTTGTATAGTATGCCGCCTATGGGGCAAAAGAATATTTATGGTGCAAAATTATTGCAAAAATTCATTTGGCGTCACTCGAAAAACGGGGGTTTTCGATAAAGACACGATCAAAAATGCTATTCTAGTTTTGATATTGAACCCTATTTGACTTATCATTCTGGGGGTGCGAAGTAATTCGATTATTTCAGTAACATAAATTTGAAATTGGCTTGATTCGAAGCCATATTTTAAAATTAAAATTAAGGACATTTTACGTTTCTAAATGTTCGCTTTTTGTAAGCCCATGAGTATAAAGCATTAATAATTTGAATGAAAATCACGTTAAGCCAAGCATTTAATTTAAGTACAGTTTTCCATTTCTTCATTCAAGATTGACGCCACACCAACGATCTCAAATCCGTGAAATTTATTTACAAAATCGAAGTTCTGTTAACGAAACTTTTAGTGCACTTTGTGAAATTTACGGAAGACATCAACGGTCATCCGAACATGTTAGTTGTTGCTTATTTTATGACCTGGGAGTCTTTTTGCGTGCACCACCTGAGTCTCGGTCTTCCTCTACTGCGATGTCCCCGTTGGCGGATTCGAAGACTTTTTGGACCGGAGCGTTGGTGTTCATCCGCTTAACATGACCCGGCCATCTCAGTCGTTGGATCTTTACTCCTCTGGATAAGTCGATGTCGCTGTACAGTCTATGCAGTTCGTCGTTGTATCTCCTCCCCCACTCACCGTCAATGCAGACGGGACCGAAGATCACCCTCATCCATTTTTAGTAATGTCCATGCCTCTACGCCATAGAGCAGGACTGGGATCATTACGGTCTTATATATGGAAACTTTTGTTGTTCGAAAGATGGCTTTGCTAGTCAATTGGCTTTTTAGCCCAAAGGAGCTGCGATTGGCAAGATTTACTTTTCGTTTGATCACAGCGCTAGTGTCGTTGTCTAAGTTTATAGCGGAGCTTAGATGGCAAAGACCTTAATTACCTCAAAGTTATATCTGTGGAAGATAACGTTCTATCTGAAACGTTGGTGTTGAGTGTCCTTTTTTCTTCATAACATATAATTGATTTTGGCCTTGTGGACCGCTGAACCCATTTTCGCCTCAGTACTCGTGAAAGCGCCACTGACATCACGCTGCTTTCTTCCGATTATGCCAATATGATCGGTGTATGTGAGTAATTGTATCTGAAAGATTGTACCTCTTGTGTTTGCGCGTGAGTTTTGCACTTTTTTTTTAAGTATGATGTTGGAGAAATAGCATATTAGCATAGGTCTTGGTAAAATATTTACCGACTTTAAAGGAGCAGCGTGCATTCTCCATTGTCATGATGCCAAACCAAGACGTTACCCTGTAATACTCATCTCTATCGATGCTGTCTTACGCGGCCTTGAAATAGATGAATGGGTGGTGTGTACCGATCTGAAGTTTATGGATTTTCTCCAAGATCTGCCCTAGTGTGAATATTTAGTCGATGGTGGTCTTTCCTGGCCTGAACCCGCACTGATTCAGGCGTTGATAAGATAATATCTTGTGAGCGATGTTGAGAAGACTTATGAATGCAGTTGGCGAAGTTCGAAAAGTCTCCTTTCTTGAGGATCAGACAAACAATGCTGAGGTTTCATTCATCGGGCAACTTTCGTCTGACCATATTTTACAAATGAGTAAGTGTATGCTCCTTACAAGTCATCGCCCTCCACTTTGAAAAGGTCGGCAGTCAGGCCGTTAGCTCCAGAAGCTTTGTTGGACCAAAGCTTAGATATTGCAATCTTCACTTCATCCAGTCCGGGTGGACGGAATTGTTGGTCTACATCGTCAAAGTTCAAGTGTTCATTGTGCCTGCGATATATGGCGATATATGGTTCGTTATCGCCGCTATACAGTCGAAAGAAATGCTCTTTCCAAATCTTCAGCATTGACTGCGACTCTACTATGATGTTCCCTTGTTCGGCGTTTGTGTCCGTAGCATGTTCTGTTTCCTGGAGTAGCATCTCTCAATTTCTTTGACCGCACCCTTTCTTTCTTTTTTTTCCCGAGAAGCCGGTGTTCGTCTCTCCTGTTCTGCTCATAGAGCTCGTGAGCAGCTTTAGTCTAAGTGATATATACTCTGTCAAAATATAACCGAGACTGTTTCAATAAAAACAACACAAATCCACTGATCATCAAGATTTATTTTCTCTCCTCTAAAATAGGGTCCATTTGAAGTAATACATTTTTCCAGTGAACAATGAACAATCTAGTCTACACATATTTTTTTTAAGGCATATTTCGGGATCGTGTTGAGTTTTGAGTTCTCTCAGCGATTTTTTAAGCCAGTACTAACTTGATTTTGAAGAAAACAAATGAAATTTCATTGAATAGCAATTTCTTTATCGTCAATCGAGAGAATACATTCTGCAATTAAATTTTAAACGCAACTTTGGAGATATTCTCACCACGGCTGATGAATGTCATCCTAAAGACATCCTTATATACACGCATATCCTTAATAACACGAATAATGTTGATTTCCTACACTAAATTTTGTGTTTATCAAATGTTTCCTTCAATAAGTTGATTGTTCGTTCAGTGTGTGGCAGGTAGCGACATTCTGCTGAAAAAACAGCTCTTTCACATTCTTGCTATTTAATCGGGGAATAAAGGTCATTGATCATGGCTCTATAGTGAACACCCTTGATCATTACACACTGATTTGCTTTATTTATGAGAACATATTGTCCGATGACTTCACCAGCCCACAGACCAAACTGCACATTTCTCGGATGACAATTTTACTTTTCGTCATACACAGTGAGCCAAAAATGAGCCCGATCGCTGTACCCAATTTTCCGATAAAATGGCGCATTCAATACCAGGTGATTTTGGACACATTCACCGAAATTTTGATGTGAACGCTAGTCATTCGGCTTCAATTCTTGCACGCGCTGAATCTTATAAGCCTTCAGACAGACAAAAACCAAGCAAGCTGTCTTCATGCAGATTTGCAGCCATTCGGTTTTGGCCAAAATCTAGTAATGACTTTTGAAGTTGTTAAAAGAAAATATATATAAACAAAATACATGATTTTTTTTTAAAGAAATCAGGCTAGAAAAGACGAAGTTACTCAAAGAATAGCAAACATTTCGGGACCATCAGTGCAGTACTAACTACAATTTCGTCAAAATAGGGAGTCTTACATCTAATCGGTCAAACTTAAGTGGGTGACAGGTTTCCTAAAATCTAATAGGAAGTAAAATATCAAAATCATTGGAGAATATAACAAGTTCTCTTTATCAGGAGGTTCTGAACGTGACGAATGAACCACACCCATTTCAACTAGTTTAGTTTTTACGTTTTACGATTGGACAAATTGATTTTTGTAAAGCAAAGCTGAATTTTATAGGTAGTAAACACTAAAGTAGTCATTTTTGCAATCTTAGCTTGATTTTGGGATGCTATTTTGGTTAGATGCTTTGTTTGAAATATCCATTCGGTTTTTAATTTAAAATCAATATTTATGTCAGTAATAGCTGTGTTCTTTTACACGCATGTAAGCGATTAGTAGCACAGACATGTCTATGACGTTAAATTGCAGTTCGTCTGTCGATGGGTGATCAAATTTAAAACGTTTTGAAAAAAAAAATACCGGGCGAATGTTTGACATTTCTGAAAATATATCGGAAAAATTCATCCCAAAATGAAGAAAATTAGTTCTGGAAACACTGTTTTATATACGTTATGTAAATAGGGTATATAAATTGACAAAGTGCACATCACTATGTTATTGTTGTAATTAAAACGAATCCGCGATAGCGATAGCGGATGTGCAAAAAAAAAAACACTGCTAATGATGTCAGGACAAATACGAATTATAGTGAGGTTCCCTTTCATATTATAGCAAACATACAGAAACGGAAAGCATTTGCAAATTGCCAAAAGTCTTGGTGTTGCCCAATAGGTTAAAAAAAGGTGCGTAATATAGTCTGGAGCGATTAAAATCAATTTGCTAGGAAATGATGTTGGACGGAATGCAAGACGTCTCAAGGAGCAAACAAAATCCACGGGACACGCAGAAGATAAACATTTATGGTTTGGGGACACTATGACAACACCACCACCCTTATTCTGAGATTCTGAGAAAGTTATACGAAATCAAGTTATCGGTATTCTGACTTCGATATACCTTTCGAAAGTTCAATTTTAAACCAAACGTTTGGCGTATTAGGACTTCTGAGAAGCAACATGTAAGTTAACCGTTGTTCTTGGTTTGGATAATTGTTTTACAAAATAAAATAATTTGTTTAACTCTAGACAGAAGTTTATGTATGTACATACGAGTATATGCGGACAATTCGTCCAAAAAGTAGGTATTCAAGGGCAGTTTTGCAAAGACAAAAATTGCGAACATAACTTTTATAAAAAATAAAGGTTAATTTGAATTAAACAACCCTCAGATCCATCCCAAAAATTTATTTTATTTATAGTTTAACAATTTTTCCATATCGCCAAATATATGGTCTTAGTGATGTTTTCAATTTTACAATTTAACTGGAAGGGTTCATCAGTAAAATGCTTATCAAAAAACATTAACCAAACAAATCTTTTGACGTTTACCGCACGGCACAGATGATTTCATACTCGGTAGACAACGTTTTTCATTCGAATCACAGAGTACGAAAAGTTCATTCGAATGAAACTTTGATTCGAACTTCGAACGAATCTTTAATTCGAATTAAATTCAGAAAATGGGTGTATGGAAGATGTCATGTTGTCTTTTGCAAAGAAAGAAATTCAACTTCGGTCGTATTTTCAACGATACAGTGATAAACACTCCCAAATTTGGTAATTGTTTGGTTTCAACAGAATGGTGTTAATTTTATGCAGCAGCGCAGCCAATCCACTGATATGAACTCAATAGAGAATCTTTAGGAAGACTTAAAAAAGAGAATTGGCATTGGGAAACAAAAAATTGTCGAAAAGTGACTGAATTGTGGCAAAAAGCATAAGAGATCTATAGAGACCAGTCGCAAAATTATCTATAGGTATTCTATGTCTGAAAGAAAACAAATAGTCGTCCCCTTGTTCGGCGTTTGTGTCCGTAGCATGTTCTGTTTCCTGGAGTAGCATCTCTCAATTTCTTTGACCGCACCCTTTCTTTCTTTTTTTTCCCGAGAAGCCGGTGTTCGTCTCTCCTGTTCTGCTCATAGAGCTCGTGAGCAGCTTTAGTCTAAGTGATATATACTCTGTCAAAATATAACCGAGACTGTTTCAATAAAAACAACACAAATCCACTGATCATCAAGATTTATTTTCTCTCCTCTAAAATAGGGTCCATTTGAAGTAATACATTTTTCCAGTGAACAATGAACAATCTAGTCTACACATATTTTTTTTAAGGCATATTTCGGGATCGTGTTGAGTTTTGAGTTCTCTCAGCGATTTTTTAAGCCAGTACTAACTTGATTTTGAAGAAAACAAATGAAATTTCATTGAATAGCAATTTCTTTATCGTCAATCGAGAGAATACATTCTGCAATTAAATTTTAAACGCAACTTTGGAGATATTCTCACCACGGCTGATGAATGTCATCCTAAAGACATCCTTATATACACGCATATCCTTAATAACACGAATAATGTTGATTTCCTACACTAAATTTTGTGTTTATCAAATGTTTCCTTCAATAAGTTGATTGTTCGTTCAGTGTGTGGCAGGTAGCGACATTCTGCTGAAAAAACAGCTCTTTCACATTCTTGCTATTTAATCGGGGAATAAAGGTCATTGATCATGGCTCTATAGTGAACACCCTTGATCATTACACACTGATTTGCTTTATTTATGAGAACATATTGTCCGATGACTTCACCAGCCCACAGACCAAACTGCACATTTCTCGGATGACAATTTTACTTTTCGTCATACACAGTGAGCCAAAAATGAGCCCGATCGCTGTACCCAATTTTCCGATAAAATGGCGCATTCAATACCAGGTGATTTTGGACACATTCACCGAAATTTTGATGTGAACGCTAGTCATTCGGCTTCAATTCTTGCACGCGCTGAATCTTATAAGCCTTCAGACAGACAAAAACCAAGCAAGCTGTCTTCATGCAGATTTGCAGCCATTCGGTTTTGGCCAAAATCTAGTAATGACTTTTGAAGTTGTTAAAAGAAAATATATATAAACAAAATACATGATTTTTTTTTAAAGAAATCAGGCTAGAAAAGACGAAGTTACTCAAAGAATAGCAAACATTTCGGGACCATCAGTGCAGTACTAACTACAATTTCGTCAAAATAGGGAGTCTTACATCTAATCGGTCAAACTTAAGTGGGTGACAGGTTTCCTAAAATCTAATAGGAAGTAAAATATCAAAATCATTGGAGAATATAACAAGTTCTCTTTATCAGGAGGTTCTGAACGTGACGAATGAACCACACCCATTTCAACTAGTTTAGTTTTTACGTTTTACGATTGGACAAATTGATTTTTGTAAAGCAAAGCTGAATTTTATAGGTAGTAAACACTAAAGTAGTCATTTTTGCAATCTTAGCTTGATTTTGGGATGCTATTTTGGTTAGATGCTTTGTTTGAAATATCCATTCGGTTTTTAATTTAAAATCAATATTTATGTCAGTAATAGCTGTGTTCTTTTACACGCATGTAAGCGATTAGTAGCACAGACATGTCTATGACGTTAAATTGCAGTTCGTCTGTCGATGGGTGATCAAATTTAAAACGTTTTGAAAAAAAAAATACCGGGCGAATGTTTGACATTTCTGAAAATATATCGGAAAAATTCATCCCAAAATGAAGAAAATTAGTTCTGGAAACACTGTTTTATATACGTTATGTAAATAGGGTATATAAATTGACAAAGTGCACATCACTATGTTATTGTTGTAATTAAAACGAATCCGCGATAGCGATAGCGGATGTGCAAAAAAAAAAACACTGCTAATGATGTCAGGACAAATACGAATTATAGTGAGGTTCCCTTTCATATTATAGCAAACATACAGAAACGGAAAGCATTTGCAAATTGCCAAAAGTCTTGGTGTTGCCCAATAGGTTAAAAAAAGGTGCGTAATATAGTCTGGAGCGATTAAAATCAATTTGCTAGGAAATGATGTTGGACGGAATGCAAGACGTCTCAAGGAGCAAACAAAATCCACGGGACACGCAGAAGATAAACATTTATGGTTTGGGGACACTATGACAACACCACCACCCTTATTCTGAGATTCTGAGAAAGTTATACGAAATCAAGTTATCGGTATTCTGACTTCGATATACCTTTCGAAAGTTCAATTTTAAACCAAACGTTTGGCGTATTAGGACTTCTGAGAAGCAACATGTAAGTTAACCGTTGTTCTTGGTTTGGATAATTGTTTTACAAAATAAAATAATTTGTTTAACTCTAGACAGAAGTTTATGTATGTACATACGAGTATATGCGGACAATTCGTCCAAAAAGTAGGTATTCAAGGGCAGTTTTGCAAAGACAAAAATTGCGAACATAACTTTTATAAAAAATAAAGGTTAATTTGAATTAAACAACCCTCAGATCCATCCCAAAAATTTATTTTATTTATAGTTTAACAATTTTTCCATATCGCCAAATATATGGTCTTAGTGATGTTTTCAATTTTACAATTTAACTGGAAGGGTTCATCAGTAAAATGCTTATCAAAAAACATTAACCAAACAAATCTTTTGACGTTTACCGCACGGCACAGATGATTTCATACTCGGTAGACAACGTTTTTCATTCGAATCACAGAGTACGAAAAGTTCATTCGAATGAAACTTTGATTCGAACTTCGAACGAATCTTTAATTCGAATTAAATTCAGAAAATGGGTGTATGGAAGATGTCATGTTGTCTTTTGCAAAGAAAGAAATTCAACTTCGGTCGTATTTTCAACGATACAGTGATAAACACTCCCAAATTTGGTAATTGTTTGGTTTCAACAGAATGGTGTTAATTTTATGCAGCAGCGCAGCCAATCCACTGATATGAACTCAATAGAGAATCTTTAGGAAGACTTAAAAAAGAGAATTGGCATTGGGAAACAAAAAATTGTCGAAAAGTGACTGAATTGTGGCAAAAAGCATAAGAGATCTATAGAGACCAGTCGCAAAATTATCTATAGGTATTCTATGTCTGAAAGAAAACAAATAGTCGTCCCCTTGTTCGGCGTTTGTGTCCGTAGCATGTTCTGTTTCCTGGAGTAGCATCTCTCAATTTCTTTGACCGCACCCTTTCTTTCTTTTTTTTCCCGAGAAGCCGGTGTTCGTCTCTCCTGTTCTGCTCATAGAGCTCGTGAGCAGCTTTAGTCTAAGTGATATATACTCTGTCAAAATATAACCGAGACTGTTTCAATAAAAACAACACAAATCCACTGATCATCAAGATTTATTTTCTCTCCTCTAAAATAGGGTCCATTTGAAGTAATACATTTTTCCAGTGAACAATGAACAATCTAGTCTACACATATTTTTTTTAAGGCATATTTCGGGATCGTGTTGAGTTTTGAGTTCTCTCAGCGATTTTTTAAGCCAGTACTAACTTGATTTTGAAGAAAACAAATGAAATTTCATTGAATAGCAATTTCTTTATCGTCAATCGAGAGAATACATTCTGCAATTAAATTTTAAACGCAACTTTGGAGATATTCTCACCACGGCTGATGAATGTCATCCTAAAGACATCCTTATATACACGCATATCCTTAATAACACGAATAATGTTGATTTCCTACACTAAATTTTGTGTTTATCAAATGTTTCCTTCAATAAGTTGATTGTTCGTTCAGTGTGTGGCAGGTAGCGACATTCTGCTGAAAAAACAGCTCTTTCACATTCTTGCTATTTAATCGGGGAATAAAGGTCATTGATCATGGCTCTATAGTGAACACCCTTGATCATTACACACTGATTTGCTTTATTTATGAGAACATATTGTCCGATGACTTCACCAGCCCACAGACCAAACTGCACATTTCTCGGATGACAATTTTACTTTTCGTCATACACAGTGAGCCAAAAATGAGCCCGATCGCTGTACCCAATTTTCCGATAAAATGGCGCATTCAATACCAGGTGATTTTGGACACATTCACCGAAATTTTGATGTGAACGCTAGTCATTCGGCTTCAATTCTTGCACGCGCTGAATCTTATAAGCCTTCAGACAGACAAAAACCAAGCAAGCTGTCTTCATGCAGATTTGCAGCCATTCGGTTTTGGCCAAAATCTAGTAATGACTTTTGAAGTTGTTAAAAGAAAATATATATAAACAAAATACATGATTTTTTTTTAAAGAAATCAGGCTAGAAAAGACGAAGTTACTCAAAGAATAGCAAACATTTCGGGACCATCAGTGCAGTACTAACTACAATTTCGTCAAAATAGGGAGTCTTACATCTAATCGGTCAAACTTAAGTGGGTGACAGGTTTCCTAAAATCTAATAGGAAGTAAAATATCAAAATCATTGGAGAATATAACAAGTTCTCTTTATCAGGAGGTTCTGAACGTGACGAATGAACCACACCCATTTCAACTAGTTTAGTTTTTACGTTTTACGATTGGACAAATTGATTTTTGTAAAGCAAAGCTGAATTTTATAGGTAGTAAACACTAAAGTAGTCATTTTTGCAATCTTAGCTTGATTTTGGGATGCTATTTTGGTTAGATGCTTTGTTTGAAATATCCATTCGGTTTTTAATTTAAAATCAATATTTATGTCAGTAATAGCTGTGTTCTTTTACACGCATGTAAGCGATTAGTAGCACAGACATGTCTATGACGTTAAATTGCAGTTCGTCTGTCGATGGGTGATCAAATTTAAAACGTTTTGAAAAAAAAAATACCGGGCGAATGTTTGACATTTCTGAAAATATATCGGAAAAATTCATCCCAAAATGAAGAAAATTAGTTCTGGAAACACTGTTTTATATACGTTATGTAAATAGGGTATATAAATTGACAAAGTGCACATCACTATGTTATTGTTGTAATTAAAACGAATCCGCGATAGCGATAGCGGATGTGCAAAAAAAAAAACACTGCTAATGATGTCAGGACAAATACGAATTATAGTGAGGTTCCCTTTCATATTATAGCAAACATACAGAAACGGAAAGCATTTGCAAATTGCCAAAAGTCTTGGTGTTGCCCAATAGGTTAAAAAAAGGTGCGTAATATAGTCTGGAGCGATTAAAATCAATTTGCTAGGAAATGATGTTGGACGGAATGCAAGACGTCTCAAGGAGCAAACAAAATCCACGGGACACGCAGAAGATAAACATTTATGGTTTGGGGACACTATGACAACACCACCACCCTTATTCTGAGATTCTGAGAAAGTTATACGAAATCAAGTTATCGGTATTCTGACTTCGATATACCTTTCGAAAGTTCAATTTTAAACCAAACGTTTGGCGTATTAGGACTTCTGAGAAGCAACATGTAAGTTAACCGTTGTTCTTGGTTTGGATAATTGTTTTACAAAATAAAATAATTTGTTTAACTCTAGACAGAAGTTTATGTATGTACATACGAGTATATGCGGACAATTCGTCCAAAAAGTAGGTATTCAAGGGCAGTTTTGCAAAGACAAAAATTGCGAACATAACTTTTATAAAAAATAAAGGTTAATTTGAATTAAACAACCCTCAGATCCATCCCAAAAATTTATTTTATTTATAGTTTAACAATTTTTCCATATCGCCAAATATATGGTCTTAGTGATGTTTTCAATTTTACAATTTAACTGGAAGGGTTCATCAGTAAAATGCTTATCAAAAAACATTAACCAAACAAATCTTTTGACGTTTACCGCACGGCACAGATGATTTCATACTCGGTAGACAACGTTTTTCATTCGAATCACAGAGTACGAAAAGTTCATTCGAATGAAACTTTGATTCGAACTTCGAACGAATCTTTAATTCGAATTAAATTCAGAAAATGGGTGTATGGAAGATGTCATGTTGTCTTTTGCAAAGAAAGAAATTCAACTTCGGTCGTATTTTCAACGATACAGTGATAAACACTCCCAAATTTGGTAATTGTTTGGTTTCAACAGAATGGTGTTAATTTTATGCAGCAGCGCAGCCAATCCACTGATATGAACTCAATAGAGAATCTTTAGGAAGACTTAAAAAAGAGAATTGGCATTGGGAAACAAAAAATTGTCGAAAAGTGACTGAATTGTGGCAAAAAGCATAAGAGATCTATAGAGACCAGTCGCAAAATTATCTATAGGTATTCTATGTCTGAAAGAAAACAAATAGTCGTCCCCTTGTTCGGCGTTTGTGTCCGTAGCATGTTCTGTTTCCTGGAGTAGCATCTCTCAATTTCTTTGACCGCACCCTTTCTTTCTTTTTTTTCCCGAGAAGCCGGTGTTCGTCTCTCCTGTTCTGCTCATAGAGCTCGTGAGCAGCTTTAGTCTAAGTGATATATACTCTGTCAAAATATAACCGAGACTGTTTCAATAAAAACAACACAAATCCACTGATCATCAAGATTTATTTTCTCTCCTCTAAAATAGGGTCCATTTGAAGTAATACATTTTTCCAGTGAACAATGAACAATCTAGTCTACACATATTTTTTTTAAGGCATATTTCGGGATCGTGTTGAGTTTTGAGTTCTCTCAGCGATTTTTTAAGCCAGTACTAACTTGATTTTGAAGAAAACAAATGAAATTTCATTGAATAGCAATTTCTTTATCGTCAATCGAGAGAATACATTCTGCAATTAAATTTTAAACGCAACTTTGGAGATATTCTCACCACGGCTGATGAATGTCATCCTAAAGACATCCTTATATACACGCATATCCTTAATAACACGAATAATGTTGATTTCCTACACTAAATTTTGTGTTTATCAAATGTTTCCTTCAATAAGTTGATTGTTCGTTCAGTGTGTGGCAGGTAGCGACATTCTGCTGAAAAAACAGCTCTTTCACATTCTTGCTATTTAATCGGGGAATAAAGGTCATTGATCATGGCTCTATAGTGAACACCCTTGATCATTACACACTGATTTGCTTTATTTATGAGAACATATTGTCCGATGACTTCACCAGCCCACAGACCAAACTGCACATTTCTCGGATGACAATTTTACTTTTCGTCATACACAGTGAGCCAAAAATGAGCCCGATCGCTGTACCCAATTTTCCGATAAAATGGCGCATTCAATACCAGGTGATTTTGGACACATTCACCGAAATTTTGATGTGAACGCTAGTCATTCGGCTTCAATTCTTGCACGCGCTGAATCTTATAAGCCTTCAGACAGACAAAAACCAAGCAAGCTGTCTTCATGCAGATTTGCAGCCATTCGGTTTTGGCCAAAATCTAGTAATGACTTTTGAAGTTGTTAAAAGAAAATATATATAAACAAAATACATGATTTTTTTTTAAAGAAATCAGGCTAGAAAAGACGAAGTTACTCAAAGAATAGCAAACATTTCGGGACCATCAGTGCAGTACTAACTACAATTTCGTCAAAATAGGGAGTCTTACATCTAATCGGTCAAACTTAAGTGGGTGACAGGTTTCCTAAAATCTAATAGGAAGTAAAATATCAAAATCATTGGAGAATATAACAAGTTCTCTTTATCAGGAGGTTCTGAACGTGACGAATGAACCACACCCATTTCAACTAGTTTAGTTTTTACGTTTTACGATTGGACAAATTGATTTTTGTAAAGCAAAGCTGAATTTTATAGGTAGTAAACACTAAAGTAGTCATTTTTGCAATCTTAGCTTGATTTTGGGATGCTATTTTGGTTAGATGCTTTGTTTGAAATATCCATTCGGTTTTTAATTTAAAATCAATATTTATGTCAGTAATAGCTGTGTTCTTTTACACGCATGTAAGCGATTAGTAGCACAGACATGTCTATGACGTTAAATTGCAGTTCGTCTGTCGATGGGTGATCAAATTTAAAACGTTTTGAAAAAAAAAATACCGGGCGAATGTTTGACATTTCTGAAAATATATCGGAAAAATTCATCCCAAAATGAAGAAAATTAGTTCTGGAAACACTGTTTTATATACGTTATGTAAATAGGGTATATAAATTGACAAAGTGCACATCACTATGTTATTGTTGTAATTAAAACGAATCCGCGATAGCGATAGCGGATGTGCAAAAAAAAAAACACTGCTAATGATGTCAGGACAAATACGAATTATAGTGAGGTTCCCTTTCATATTATAGCAAACATACAGAAACGGAAAGCATTTGCAAATTGCCAAAAGTCTTGGTGTTGCCCAATAGGTTAAAAAAAGGTGCGTAATATAGTCTGGAGCGATTAAAATCAATTTGCTAGGAAATGATGTTGGACGGAATGCAAGACGTCTCAAGGAGCAAACAAAATCCACGGGACACGCAGAAGATAAACATTTATGGTTTGGGGACACTATGACAACACCACCACCCTTATTCTGAGATTCTGAGAAAGTTATACGAAATCAAGTTATCGGTATTCTGACTTCGATATACCTTTCGAAAGTTCAATTTTAAACCAAACGTTTGGCGTATTAGGACTTCTGAGAAGCAACATGTAAGTTAACCGTTGTTCTTGGTTTGGATAATTGTTTTACAAAATAAAATAATTTGTTTAACTCTAGACAGAAGTTTATGTATGTACATACGAGTATATGCGGACAATTCGTCCAAAAAGTAGGTATTCAAGGGCAGTTTTGCAAAGACAAAAATTGCGAACATAACTTTTATAAAAAATAAAGGTTAATTTGAATTAAACAACCCTCAGATCCATCCCAAAAATTTATTTTATTTATAGTTTAACAATTTTTCCATATCGCCAAATATATGGTCTTAGTGATGTTTTCAATTTTACAATTTAACTGGAAGGGTTCATCAGTAAAATGCTTATCAAAAAACATTAACCAAACAAATCTTTTGACGTTTACCGCACGGCACAGATGATTTCATACTCGGTAGACAACGTTTTTCATTCGAATCACAGAGTACGAAAAGTTCATTCGAATGAAACTTTGATTCGAACTTCGAACGAATCTTTAATTCGAATTAAATTCAGAAAATGGGTGTATGGAAGATGTCATGTTGTCTTTTGCAAAGAAAGAAATTCAACTTCGGTCGTATTTTCAACGATACAGTGATAAACACTCCCAAATTTGGTAATTGTTTGGTTTCAACAGAATGGTGTTAATTTTATGCAGCAGCGCAGCCAATCCACTGATATGAACTCAATAGAGAATCTTTAGGAAGACTTAAAAAAGAGAATTGGCATTGGGAAACAAAAAATTGTCGAAAAGTGACTGAATTGTGGCAAAAAGCATAAGAGATCTATAGAGACCAGTCGCAAAATTATCTATAGGTATTCTATGTCTGAAAGAAAACAAATAGTCGTCCAAAATACAAAATATAAAAAAATACCTTATTTCAATCCGAAACAAATCTGTATATTTGGTTGTTTTTTTACCCGTGAATTTATATTTATGTTGATAAATCATACTTAATTTATCATTTTTAACATTTTTTATTTTATCGAAGGTGGTACCATGTCATATAAGAGTATTTATAGCATATTTTTTGAAGGACACTTTCCCATTATACCATTGAATCGATGTCACAAAAGTTTATCCCACTTTTTTTTTTGTTATCCTTCAATAAAAATACAAGTAGACTGCAAAATGAGGCAGACATAAATCTTTGAGATAACTTGAGATTAGAGGGCAAGCCTTTTTGGAATGTTTCCCAAAAGGGGCAACTGCACTGAATTGCAACACTCTTAAAATCATATCGCTTCCAATATGGTCGGGTGTATGTGCCTCTATAACGTACAACACTTTTAAACAACCTGTTAGTGCAGATTCTTTGCATTCCTTTGCTATTTGATTTTTATACTGTAGATACTGTTATTTATAACGTATTGTGCCTATGTATGTTTGCAATAGAATCATACCAAATCACCGGCCATTCTCCCTAAATTCGCCTTTAAAACAAGGAAGGTCTATTCGTAGTTGTGGTGTATAACGGCAATAAGGTTTTTGTGGTTTTCCTATTTTCACGTCGTAAATACAGTCTTCTCAAGCTCCACCATCGATCGATTTTGCTCTCGTGCAATATATCTGTATGTATTGTTTGCTGACTAATGGTATTGTTCAATGTATCTACATACTAAACACTTTTTATTTTAACTTTTGAATAAATTAATTTTTGTACCAGAGACACAGTCAATTGTTTTTTTGTTTTTTTTTAATAAAAAATAAAACCATCATTTGCGTGCAAATTGGAGCACAAATATATAAATTCAATCTATCTAAAGCAAAACTAAGAATTCATCTTTAGAAAAGAGGGTAAGGATCTTCCTGTTGTTGTTATTCATTTGTGTGAGACTCAGACTGAGAGTATATTTCCATTATAAGGACATTCGTATTTCTGCGCAAGTTCAATTTTTTTTTTTTTTTTTTTTTAAGACAAGGATAGAACCTTTTTTAATGCTGTGTACTGAACAAATCAACACTACATGCCTCACGCTGACCCATACGTACACATATCCTTACGGAAGAATGGTAATAATAAGGGTGATACACGATGGGAGCAATTCGTCAAGGGGTGAATATACAATCGAAAAGGAAAAATTATAAAACCAAAAAAGGAGCTAACGAAAAAATGGGTTTCTTAAGATGTGTATGCTTGTACGTACGTTTGATAGAAAAATTATACTCCAAGGGTTGTCCGATGATGTGTAATCCAAAAACACCAAAAACTCACTCGTATTGTTGCACATTTAAAAATAAAACAAAAAGATAATAAATATATATGTATGTATGTATAATTGTTGGATCCTTCAATGGATTCTCATTTCGGAAAACTCTTAATATACTTGAGAAATGCCAGTAGTGGTGACAAAGGCATAATTCATTTCTAAAGAACCGAATAAAAACCAATCGACCCCGAAAGGCCGATATATCTTAAGTCGTAGGTATTATTTACTATTTGAAATAAATTAATGAATGTACCGACGAACTGTTGACGCAAATGCTATACGATTTTTAATATTATTTATGTGCGTTTTCCGATTTAACGCACCCACTACCTATTGACTTTTATTTATTTATTCCTTAGTCGAACCGAATCGTCCCGTTTTTCTTCTTTTTCAATGAGGATTTGCAGCTGACGATGAAAGATAGTGCTGATGGTGATGGTGATGGTGGTGGTGGTTGTGAATCGGCCAGTTTTCTAGTGTTGCGATGTGATGTATTTTTCATATTATACACTTAAAAATCTTATCTATCTAGATACTCCGATTCGATTTTTACATTGCAAAATTAGAACGAACCACAAAAGAAGGATTTATATAAAAATAATAACAACAGTAAAAACAAAAAAAACTGCGCGTAAATATAGTCAAACAAGTACTAGTACAAATTGTATACGACTTCCGGTTGCGAATTGTGAGACACAAGACAATTTATTGCTTTTACTTCGGAGAGACGGATGTGTACTTCGTTTTTATTATTACTATTTATTTTTTGTTTTTCCCTTTCATGTGGAAAGAAGAAAAATAAGTAAAGAAAAAAAAACAATTTAACCCCGAAATGTTGCCGTCTGAAGCGCGAACCTCCGCACCATTGCGCCCGAATATTTTTTACGAAAATTCACCGATGAACTGATTTCAAGTCAATTCGAAATACATACATAAACCGACGAGGAAGGGAAATTTTTGTGTAAAAATACGAAGGCATAGAGCAGACACAGAGCAGCCACGGCACAGCACAACAGAGTACAGCATAGGCATATGGAGTCGGACAGACAGAGCACAGGAGTGGAATAGGGGCGCGCATGAAAGAATCATTCGCGCGGAGAAAGTGCTGCGGTTTCCCCTTCGCTCGATTACAATTGAATTCTTATTTGATTTTGTTGACAAGGGTTCATTGTCGGCTTGTCAAACGCTGCTGATTTGCTGAGTATGTTTGAATGAATTGCTGAATAAGAAATGATAACAGAGGAAGAGTCATTGCGCGCCACACAAGTGAATATATACATATGTACATACAAACATACATGTCGTATATGCTTTTATGGCAATTTTTGCGTTTGAATTTTGGTAGATACAAATTTATTTCCAGGGCAAATGGATTCAATGACTGTCCCACAGTTCACAGTCATGCGTACGAAATGAAAGATAGACTTAAAAATTGAATGAACACTTGCATGTAATGTTGTCGCTGTTGTATGGAATTCGAAAAACTTGCTATAATGGATGAAAAATTTAACATTTCAAGTTCGTGTCATGGTGCCATAAATCAATTGTAAACACTTGATGGGAAAATTTTGAGGGACCAACCCTTGGATTTCACACCCCAGTGACTTTGATAAAAGCTATTTAGTATTTTAGTGCTTTAGTTACCACAGTCGGCAATCTTAATCAATTTTTTTAATTTTTCGTTTATTTAACTTATTTTAAGAAACAAAACATTTTCGAATGAACCCTTAAGTTTACTTCTAAACAAATTCTTGGTATATCTTTCTATATACACTTACATCTTGGATGGACTGAATAGTTACGAACTTATGGACTTACAGTTCGGAATGGAACTGAGCCTCCACCGACAAACGTGTCCTGTTAGTGTGGTTCTTGATCAGTCCTTGGACTGGGATGATCTGAGTCTAATTTAGAGTTTGGTTGACGTTTTTTCTTTATGTATGAGAGCTTTTCTGAATTCGCTCACATATGATTTTCCGTCCCTTTGATAATTGAAGCAAAACCATTTCCAGTTCAAAAAATCGTAGGTAGGTACCATAAATGTTTTTACTTAATTATATTCTAAGGCCAAACATACAACGATCAGTAACTGTAGCTCTGAATTTTGATCACGTGTCTTCAGGGAAGCTTTTGAAACCAAAGTAGAGAATATGCCTAACTATGATACTTCAAATTTATAACTGTCTGTTGTAATGTTGTATCAGATTTTTCTGATACTCATTTGGTTATACTCTCTTTCTCAACTTAACCCATTTTGACGCTTCTGTTGATATTTTATCTATTGTGTTCTATTAAGGCCAAATTGAGGACAATGAGCAGTTAAATAAAGTTACTGAAGATAACTACACCAGCAACAGCACGTCAGAGAAAGACCCATTAATAACATAGTTTATGCTATTTGACACGATCGAAGCTCAGGTTATGTGGTGATTATTCGCCATTTAGTCTGGTTGTCCAGATACGGATGTTGACGTGAGAGTTTCAAACAAACCAACGTCATCTCTCAAATCTTTATAGTAAGGCAATATGTCTTGAAGGCTGACTTCGTAGCAAAACACCGGAGATGCGATTGAAGTATCGGTCGGGCAATAGAAGTATGTACAATTTTGGCATGCATCATGATGATTGATGTAGTGGAGGAATTATCACCATTTACACGGAATTCCTCTTAGTATAAGAGGATGAATTATACAAAATTTCTTGAACTGCGGGCATAATGCGAACAATTATGATAATCAACAGATTTTAATATTATAGTAAGTATTGTTCACAAAAAATACTCGTACATGTTATTGATTAAGACACTGACCATACAAAGTAGTATGACGAACGTCAAATAACAATGGGCTTCTCCTTAGAACTCTAGACGAAGCAAACAAATTCAGGCAAATAAGGGGAATCTCACTATCAATACATAGTTGCACATAAAATACCTCTAATAGCATAACATTATACATTTTTCTTCTCGATTCAATCGATACAAACTAGAAGCGACAAGAATTATTATAAACCTTAATTTCATTATTACAAAAAACTGAGGTAAGAATTTGTAAGACCTGAAGAATTCTTTTACTAAGCCCTGAAAGTGAAGTGAAGTGAAGCTTTAAAACAACGTATTTAAAATTTCATTTGAGTTATATTAAGGGAATAGTTTGAAAGTAGAGTCCTTAGTATACGAATATTTTTGAACAGTAAAATGCTTCACTCTGAAAAGTAATTCAAATCTTTTTGTAAAAGTAAACTGACGTTTAATATTGTAGTTACTATGTACATCAACTAGACAATGACAATTTTTTAATAAGGTTTTTTTTAATAATAATGCAGACAAGAGATCATTGATGAAGATTAAAAAGAGTGTCGTAGACAGAACGGAATATTGGACTTGGAACCATCTAAGATAGTTTGTATTGAACGTTCCGACAGGTAATTCCTAATCCATTAAAGAAAAGAGTTGTGGATTCCAATTCCATGCGTTTTCGGCAAATGAGACTAAAGCCAAACTTTGTCTAATGCATTAGAAGTATCAAATGCAGCTATCTTGCTTTCGTGAGATTGATGTACACTTTGGTTGCGCCTTTTAGTAAAACATGCCATCAAATCACCAGTCGACTTCTTGCAATGAAAACCATACTAAGGTCATTGAGAAGATTTAATATTTCGAGATATTTCGTGTGCCTACAGTTTATCAGCTTTTCCATGACCTTGGAAAGAAAAGACATAGGTGCAATGGGTCTGTAAGAGGAGAGAACAAGATTCACGTTTTTTAGTAACGGGTTGGATAAATCCCGTTTTCCATCCGCTTGGAAAGGGTCATGAAATGAAGGATCGATGAAAAACCTTATGGTTTTGTTGGCAAATCAACATTACAAAAATGGTAGGAAGATGTGGTTTCAAAATAACCACTATGATATCTTTCTTGTCTTTCTTGTGTCTGTTTTCTGTTGAGCAATTTTGTTGCTAAAAAACCAAAACTTCACAACATTAGCAGAAATACAACTTTTTCAGTAACCATGTTTGTAAAGTAAATGTATGGTTGTGAAGTAAATTCGCAAAATTTATTCCCCAGCTGATGTTTGACAATCATTGTGTTCTTCGCTTAAAGAGGTAATAAAGTAATATAGCGCCCAAATAACTAAAGAAACCCGCCATACGACTTTGATCATTTCAGTGCTACTTTATTATGCTGAAGCATGAACTCTATCGAAAGCAAATAAAGATATCCTCAGTTGTTTCGAAAGGGAAATCATACGAACAAAATATATTTGGTCCTGTTTGCGTTTGCGTTGGAGAAGAAGATTCAATGATGAATTAAAGGAGCTGAAGAGCAATACGAACAATATACGAACTTATGCGTAACGAGTTTCCCATTTTTACTGCATCGCTGCTACTCCGCTTATGGGGTTGGCTAATGTCGCAGACCGCAGAACGCGTCTACATAACGCTCGGTCCTGGATCGCTTCAGTGGTTAGCCCCAGGCGTTGTTGCGCATTTGCCATCTGAGAAATCCAGGAATTCTTTTTCCGACCTCGTTTTCTTACAGTTGGAGTGACCGTAGTTGATAGTGCCTTTTTAACAGGATTTTCCGCAGATCTTCTTTGAACGTGGCAATACCAGCTTATTCAATTCGCCTCAAGCCGTTCGGTTACCGAATTCTTTATATGTAGACTTCCTCTTATACGCGTAGATCTAATGCAATCGCATTTAGTGACTCCACTAGATATCCTTAACATTTTCATTTCCGCTGCCGTCATTTTGTTTTTAAACGCTTCGTACATTGTCCAGCACTGTGAACCGTATATAAGAGCTGGTCTAACAACCGTGGTGTAGAGTTCCCCCTTTAATTTAAGTAAAAATTTTGCGTCGCAAAAGATTCCCGAATTTTCCCGGCATTTCATCTATCCCACAATCACTCTGTGGTTTACGTTGTCGTCACATTTCGCTTCCATGTTAACGATTGATCCTAAGTACTTAAAGATAGTGCTTTTCGGAAGAACTATTCCGTCTAACATTATATCCGGAACAGGTCGGAATGGATGCGCAAATGGGCACGTCAAATGCTCCGTCTTTGAACGACTTATTTTAGACCCGTTTCTCTCTAGCGCATTTCTCCTTGAACCTAATGCGTTCTGTAAATATTCGACGTTATCGCTAAGTATAACTGCGTCGTCAGCGAAGAGAATCGGCGTTACATTTGCTTCGCGCATGCAGTCTTTTAAAAGATAGTCGAATACTATGTTAAAGAAGAAAGGGCTAAGTACGCTTCCTTGATGCACTCCGACATTAACTGGAAATTCTCTCGTTAGTCCAGCAGAGCTTTTAACCGCAATTTTCACGTTTTCGTACATGTCTTGTATTATTCTAACATACGTTTCCGGTATGTTTTGAGACCTCAGCGCGGCCTATATGAGATACCTAGGCACTCGATCGAATGCTTTCTCGAGGTCGATAAATACCATGTGTAAATCCTTAGACGAATCTCGGTGTTTTTCCATTATTATTCGTAGGCTTTGGATAGCGTCCACCGTCGATCTTCCTTCAACAAATCCACACTGGCTATTATCGAGCTTTATTATTTGCCGAAGACGTTCGTTTAAGACTCTTTCGACGGTTTTCATTGTGTGTGACATAAGCTTGATTGAACGGTAGTTGTTGCATTCTCGAGTGTCGCCTTTTCCTTTGTATAATGGAACCAAGAAGCTACTTCTCCATTGATTCGGCATAGGTTGTCCACATTTTAATTTATTTAAAAGTTTCGATAGCCAAACGCTGCCGATCCCCTCCATCTTCTACCAAAATTCTGATGGAATGCTGTCTGGTCCCGCCGCTTTCCCCTGCTTCATTTTTCCGATTGCTATATTTATTTCTTCGATTGAAAAGTCCGAAACTTCCTCCTCGAATAGACCAGCTGTCGGCACGATATCACGTGGAAACTGTTTGTTAAGCAACTCCTTGCAGTATTCAAGCCACTGATCACAAATTTCCTTTTCATTCGTTAGTAAACGACCGTCTGTGTTTTTGATGTATTTCGGCGAGGTTATTTCCATTGAATTTTTTCGCCTCTGTGCAGCGAGCTTAAAAATATTTGGCATTTTAGTATTGTACGACGTTTGAACTTCTTGGATAGCTTGTCTTCTATCTGCCGATCGTGAGGATATTTGTTCCAACTCCTGGTAAAATGGTAAAATGGAAAAACTTTCCAGATTTCGGCCATTCTAGTAAACTGCTTTGCTCTCATTGTCTCTATCCATGTGACATTGTCTAAGAAAATATGTGAATTGTGAATAATAATTACTATTTTTTGAATTTTTTTTTTAATATAATAACTAAGCACTGTTCCTACTCATTGATTTGATAAATTTTTATGTGTAAAGTTAGTTAGAATACATCATTGGATATCACTAAGGGAGTACTTTTACATTTTTCTACTTTAAAATTAGGAATTTGTTTTTTGCCAAACTTTCTTATTAAAATAATTTCCCTGCCTATTGTCCCATTAACAACTAAAGCAGCAGTTGTAAAAACTTTTAAAACTCCACAATGTTTCCAAATTTAATTCATCATATTCAATATTTTTCAAATAAATTCCATGTTTTTATGTGACTCTATAATTGATATGGAAGCTAAAATTTGTCATATTTATAATCTTACATAACTTCGAAGAGTCAATGAACAAAAGCTAGTTATTCGAGTTGTACTCAAGACAAAATACATGTTAATCATTTTCAGGTATCAACAAACTTATTAGCTTCTCCCCGTGGTGGTAAAAGTAGCATATTTTTGTTAAATGAAAGTCAGGATCAACCACAACATTGGTTCTGGTATATGCAGTTTCCGTTGTGAAGTAACAGTTTTCTCTCAGAAGAGAGGTTATTACTTCATTTTTATTTTCCCTTTTTTAAGTTAGACGAATATAACGAACTGATTAATATCGAAAGACATGCAGAAGGACCCACACAGTTATAGAAAGTCCTAAACAACACGAAAGCCGATGTAATTCACATTTGAGACAAAACATAAAAAGCCCGTGCTAGTTAAATTTTCGTTCACTTTTGCAAACATAAGCACACATGTCAATCACATCCCCAGACTGTCAGTTTTTATAATTTTATTCAGTGCTACACACTCCAGGAATTGCATTTTATCGAATATTTTCTCAATTTTCTGTTCATTGTTGAATTTATGTTGTTAGAGTGCGGACGTAAAATAAATCAAACAACCACAAAAATATTCTTAGAGAAAGGGGTTTTGTTCCGCGCCAAAATTAAAACTAACTTCATGATAAAATTTTACTATTAACTTCGTCTGTGTAGCCCAGGAAATGCATCATGCTCCATCATTCTTATGAAATTCTCGAAAAATCTCAACCCTCATCATCTTCGCCATAATTTCGATCGTCAGTTTTTATTTCTAATAACACAATATCATTCCAGCAAGAATGTCAGTTGAAAATTGATAGTGTGAAGTATACTTAAGAGAGAGCGAACTAAGTCGCTCATTGCAGATGCAAATTTGACAGATGACATATTTTTATTCAAAATCTAATAGAAAAAATATCTAAATACTTTGCGTATGCAAAAGTTCTTTGAAAAGGAATACATATCCCAAAAAATTATTAAACAAAATGTTTTTCTTTGATATTGTACATTTACCTTTCGCAATTTAAATAAAATTAAACAAAAACAGTAAAACTACGATAATTTAGAATTAAAAACTCTGGTTAATTGTTACGAAAAGCATTTCTTCACTTTTGCACAGCAACGACTTAAATTTTCAATTTCATTCATAAGGGATTTTTTTTATTTGTGGTAAATAATCAAATCATTATCTGCAAGTGTTATTAAAATTGTTAAGGGATATCTCCTTGAAGGCGTTCTGAACCAGAAAGTAATTGTCTGCAAAGAATATTAAAAATAGTGAATTTATTGAAAAATAAAAATTAAAAACGTAAGTCTGAACATTTTAAGCGAATACGATGCTTGGTAATTAGTGTGGTTTTTATTGTCGTATCAAGCTAAATCAGCTAAGGAAGGGGCCAAAATAATTGGAACGTAAGCTAACTAAGCTAAGCAATGTAAAAAGTCGGGCGTATTGCTTTCAAGAAAACAAAAAATGTAAGAAAAATCGTTTAAGGGCTGAACAGAATGTGAATCTGAAGCTTGAATCTGTATCTGTATCTCGAAGTTGGGTGCTATTCAACTTCGAGATACAGATTATACATGTATTTGAAAGCTCGATATCAAAACAGAAGCACCAATTTATTAAAATTGTGAAAAATGGAGGAGGATCTCTGACGAAGGGAATATGTGGCTTTATTACAAAAGAAATCTATTTCAACCTTGTATATGAAAATTTTCTGGTTACCGTAGACCAGTTTGAGTTTCAAAAGGAGGGCTTTATCTTCCAGCAAGATAATGATCACGAACATTTCTCCAAACCTCTTCAAAATTGATTAGAGCACAAAAATTGGAGGCAATGGAGTGGACTGCGCAAAGCCCAGTCCTCAATCCAACTGAAAAACAATCACGAAACAACGGCAAGTAGCATTTCGAAATTTTGAGATAGAGTGCAAGCTGTATGGATGGGTATTCCATTAGAATTGTGCAAAAATGTATGATAGTTGAAAGCACAGTATATAGATCAGACAGTAGGTTCACTGTGCAATATTTGCCTTATCTTTTTGTGACCTTGGTACCGTTTATATTTGTGTGTATTGGAATTATATTAGAAGTTGATAGCAACACACGCCAATAAGTAAGAAAAGGATACAAAACAGGGTAAAACACATCTTGGAATCTAAATCATTGCAAAACAGTGTAAGCAAATACACTGATGATCCTTCTTGATCCTTCTTGTTATAGATATTCTTTGGTTGAAAGTATGCAAGGATGTGTTTAAGAAGTGATTTGAGGACATGGAAACTTTGCTGAAAACTGAATTAATTGATATTGATTTTAAAATGCATATAAACAGAACTGAAAATTTGAATCGTTACCGTAAAAAAAATCGTTAAAGTTTCAATGATCACTTTTATTCCATAGTGTAATTTGTAAATTTATTTGACAGATACCTATGAAGGCAAAGTATTATGGTCATCGGTTGGAGCGAAACATAGAGAAGCATTTCGTTCCATTGTGACATAAACTTATATTTCCCTATGTTGATTAAGGTTGAAACTTCATTTAAGTTTTTATTAATTATGTTAAATTTCTTCGTTGACTTTTAAAAGTTCATTCCCCATAAATAAAACCTGTCAAATTTATCACTTAATCTTGATAATTACTGATCATAACAAGTGCGTGCACACAGGGCAATTTGTACACACAACCCAATTTGCAAACATATTCTCTTTTCTATTGAAAAAATAAAAATTATATTTAAAACTTTTCGAAATTCATTATCCATATAACGAGTTGACTGTTAATATAGACAGCTACTTAACGAACACATCCTTTTCAATTATTAGTCAAAAGTACTGTCAGTTAAATAACAATCCGCCGAGAACGTTTTATAGGTAATCTTCACTTAAATAAACTGGAGACGTCCAAAGTCCATATTTAGTAGTTATGATATTTTGACTTGTGAATATAATTCCACAATGACTTCAACGGGTCTACTTGTTGTTTCAAATGTCAAGCGCATCCAACAATCCTTAAGTGCAATACAAAAATATGTAAATAATCTGTATATCCATCTGAACATTCCACCAACGTTGATAGATCCAGTTCCATCATGGAATAAAGTGATAGCTAGGATATATTCAGAAAGTCTTGTTCGGACACCCCAGATTGATTTGAAAATCTTAGTGACTCCTTTAAAATCGCAACTTCATCAGAAACCAAAAAAAAACATCGATATGCTTTTCTCAGATGGGAGATTTCCTGAAATCTGCGAAACCATCAGAGCTAATTTCAACATTCCAAGCGAGACGATTATTCTCGACGATGGAATACATTCAGACATTGCCGACCAACAAAATCACGATCAGGAAACTAAAGTTTATGATAATGTAGTTCTTGGAGGAACATTTGATCGAATCCATATTGGGCATAAAATCTTTTTGACCGCCGCTGTGTTAAGAGCCTGCAAGCGATTAGTTGTGGGTGTCACTGACGAAAGCATGTTAAAGTGTAAGTAAAATCTTTACTTCCATCTCCTTGTATTTATGTTTAATGGGTTTTTTTTATGTAGCGAAAAAGCTTCCTGAACTTATTCTGCCAGTTGAACAAAGAATCGAGGACTTGAGAAATTTTCTGCAGGACATTGATTCTACTCTGCAGTACGAAATAGTGCCCATATCCGATCCATTCGGACCTACTCAGTCTGATCCTAACATGGATATGATTGTAGTAAGTGCCGAAACACTTCGTGGAGGTCAGAAAGTGAATGAAATTCGAGCAGCAAATGGTTTGAAGCAATTGGATATCTTTTGCATTGAAATGGTAGAGGCTGATAGTGATGATGAAGTCAAAGAGGTTAAGGTCAGTTCCAGCAATACTAGAATAGATCTTTTAGGAACAAGAATTCGAAGGAAAGAAGTTCGTCCATAAATTCCTCTTATTTTACTTTAAAGAATTAATATCTTTCCTTTAGCCTCGACCTCATCTTTTATCGGAACCGTATATTATCGGCCTGACTGGTGGAATTGCTTCGGGAAAGAGCAGAATGGCTCAGCGTCTGCAAGCATTGGGTGCCTTTGTCTTGGATTGTGATAAAATCGCTCATGAAATTTACGAGCCAGGCCAGAAATGTTACAATAAAATCGTTGAACATTTTGGAGAAGCAGTTCTTGGTGCTGATAAGCGCATCGATCGCACAAAACTTGGTCCACTTGTATTTGCCAATCCAGCTGAGCTGGAAACACTTAATGCCATTGTTTGGCCAGAACTTCTACTGGAAGTGAAACGTCGCGTTAAACAAGCGCACGAAAATAACGGTGTCCGCATAGTTGTTATAGAAGCTGCAATACTTTTAAAAGCCGGCTGGGATACCGAGTGCCACGAAGTCTGGTCAATGATTGTGTCCCCAGAAGAAGCAGTTCGAAGAGTTGTCGAAAGGAACGGTCTAGCGGTGGAAGAAGTTCGTAAACGTTTAGCCAGTCAATTAGACAATCAAACAGTGGTTCAAAGATCAAATGTACTTTTCTCTTCGGAATGGAGATCCGACTTCACACAAAAGCAAGCAGAGAAGGCGTGGAAAACCCTTATCGCAGAGCTAGAAAAGAAAAATCAAACTTCAAATGCACGTCTTTGATATTTGCTTGTCAATTTAGTTTGAAAATAAAAAAAGAAGGAAAAAGATATGGAACAATTGAAATAAATAAAAATGTAAAGACCCTAAGTGGACAGTACACTTTTAATGACTTTCTCCCTTCATGCCAATCACACGCTTAAAGTCGCTCATCTTTGTTGTCATTAAGGGTGAACCAATAAAACTCAGCGAATCGATTTGAGTCACCTCACCACCAGATTGATTATTACGCACGAAGATTTGAATGTTCTGCACATTTTGGAACTTGACATAGCGAAGATTAACCGGTTGCCCGTCCATGTCCTTAGGCGACAAACTAAAAAACAAATATGTAAAGTTTGCGGACTTAAATGCAATCAAGACTCACGTTAGATCCTGGACAGAAGTACAGGATTCAGCCATGTCAAAGTCTACAGTTCTAGGTTGATTAATGAAAAGTTTAATTTCCTTTGGTCCCAACTGTACAGGAGCCTTAAACTTCAGCGAATGGATCTTGACGACTTGATTAAATGTCACCGAGAGTATCAATTGTTCGTCTACATCCGATTGCAAGTAGCCCCCATTCGTCTCAAAACAATGTAACATTGGATGGTCGTCAGACTCATTTAAACATTCGCATTGTTGCTTTGATATAAAAGTGTTCAATTCCATCTTAAAGCGAAAATAATATTCAAAGCTTTTCATGCTAGAAATAACAGTAAGTATACTCACCAAACCCTGGCCATAATCTTCACCTGAGTCATCACCGCCCCCGGAACCGATGTGCTGTTGAATTTTTGACTCCAGACTATTTATGTCCGCTCCTTGTACTCGATCGATTTTTGCCTAAAATCAAAACCAAATAAATTCCATTATAAAGGAATTAGTATTCAACATAATTATTCTATTAAGTAGTACTCGATTTCTGTAAAATATAAATGTTGGCATGGCAGAAACACCCTGACCAGCAGCAGTGTCTGGGCACTTATCCACATCGACTTTTAGGAACACAGCTTTGGGATATTTTGTTGGTAATTGTTCAAATAGCGGGGCAATCGTCTGACACGGTCCACACCTAATACGAACAAACAAAAAAGATAAAAAAAAAAAACAATTACACGCACATAGTTGTTTTCCCCATCGAAATATTAGATAAATCTCATACCAACTTGCAGTGAAATCGACTACAACTAATCGTATTCCAGCAGCAGCCAATTCAGCTTGAAAATGAGCTTCGTCATTAATTACACGTACAGCCATTGTTGCAAAATGTTACAAATGCCTTTGCTTTTTATGATTTGGACAAATTTTATTGCAAATGCTTAATTATGGAATTTCCTTTCTTAAAGTCTGTTGGAGAGATTTTTCTCATAAAAGCGGTCACCAAAAGATATTTGACAGTCCTAAAGAATGAACACGATGACTGGCAGCTGTGTAGTACGGTTTCGAGTTCAGCGGAAAATGAACATTTTCGCATGAGTGCATTCAACACTCTTGACTTTTAATTTTTTCATTAGTTTTATCTCCAAAACAAAGTCCAACATCATATTGACAATCGTAGTTCAGGTATATTAAACAGCAGTCCGTGTATACACATCCATATGCGGATTACCAGAGCAAATAATATATATGTTTCAAACTTTTCAAAAGCCATCCGTTTGATGGCACATGAATTTCAATCCAAATTTTACGTCGTTATAGATATAGTACGCGATAACCTTGATTTGATGAGCTGTGCCATTGCCGACGACCGTAAAATTGAAAAGAAAATAAACTAGCACAAATGATTACGATTCGACAAGAAGACATGTGCTTTGCTTCCCGGAAACACTTTTATCCTGTGTTAAACCACGACCGGTCCTTCACTCCTGATCAGGAAATAAAACAGGTGGTCGTACCTCACTTGTCAAGAGAAAAACCTATCTGTTGGCCTACGTCCCTAAAGACACCTGAAGGTAAAACGTAAACCTCTTTCAAAATGATTGCTAAAGTCGTAAAAGACGAATTTGCCTTTTTGGTGGTGTAAACTGGTCACCAAGATCTTTTGATTTGGTGATGATTCATTTCAGTCATAATGGCAAGATCCAAACAGTGATCGAAATCTAAATCCTACTGCGGTAACCTGCAGTCCTCGCACTTCGCAATGCGCCATACGTCTATTTGGCACTTTGGGCATCGCATTGGGCTTGTCCATATTATCCCTGATTTTTCTTTTATACCAAGCAACTTCAACTGACATTGGAGCTTGAAAAATATTAAAAGTTATTAGAACTAGACCAGTTGCCGTCACACCTTGAACACTCGGCTTTACACTCCCAGGCTAAGTACATTAATTAAAAAAGGCGCTTAAACGATGCCTTTTGGTGAATTAACACTTACGTGGGGGCTAACATGTACTGGGCAAATACCTGCAATGATATTCAATTTAACGAAAAGATTTGCAACTTCCTTGACTTTGTTAGTAAGATAAGGTTTTCATCATGAAGTAAAGAAATTTTGCTCGTATTATGTACTGACTCTGTCTGTTCATTTTCTCAAACCGAAAACTGAGTTTTCGATACAAAGTTTACTTCACACAGCACACCGACTAAGTTTTGTATGACAGTTGTATCAGAGATGAACCTGTTTGTGTATACAGGACTTTTCCATTTGAAGCTTTTTTTACGCATTTTTTCTCTCCTGTATTGTTTTTAAAAATATTATGCATATTACTTCATATGATATTAAATATTTTATTATATTTATTTGTAAGAGCATAGAAACTTACCAAGAACGATAACAAAAAGTTTATCAAATTTTCAACTTTGTTTTAACAGCTGCTGTTTTACTTAACATGAGTTTTTTTTTTAATAAGGACGCTCGATTTTTAAATATAAATAAAACAAGTTGTGTTATCTCACACTCTTGTTTTTTAATTAAAAATTATTGTCCATATGTCATTAAGTATGAAATGTTACTTCATCCAAACGCCCGCCGCGGTTTTGCTTGGTGGCCGGCAAGTCTATTTAAATACTCGAAAGATCACTTGTTTGCCGTTGTGAATGATTATCCATGTTCGGTGGTAGCTTTTTCTGATTTCTTCAAAGACTTCTGACAAAGTAATGGACGACTACTATTCCTCGACCTACGTTGGTCCAAAACGTGCGAACAACTTTTGTTAGGCTCATCTTGAAAGATACATACAGAGTGCTCTAATTCGTTAAGAGCCTTTATGAATACATAAATTCGTCGGCAGTCATGAACTTAGGCACATTTTTGAAACACCGCGAATGATTTTCATTCAATGTTGATTTTCATTTCGATATTTATTTTAAAATGAGCCCTTTATTGAGCTATTAGCGGCGATTACATTGTACCACAAATCGTATTACCGGGTCGAACAATTTTGTTTGATGGACCAAAATGTTCTAGGAATACAGTGTGAACGCTCTTCCGACGGTCGTATGGTAATTAAACTTTTTTAACTTTTCAACTTGATCGAACGACATGTAGTTGTGTGTAAATACTTGTCAAACGACTTTAGGGCATTTTTCATTTTCGTCTCTGATTTCAACGAGTGAGCATCAGCGCGGAAGAAAGAAAATTGTGTTTAGTTCAGATAAAAAGACTTTTTCTCTCTTTCTCTTCATCCTCCAATATTTCATCTATAATTAACACTGCAAGAAGAACGCGAGCTTTCATGTTGATGCTTCGAAATTACCCTTATGAATGAAGCCTGTCGACCATGCAGTACAATGTGAACGCAAGTCATTTTTGGTCGTACGATTTGTGGTACAATGTGAACGCCGCTATTGTCAAATAATGCAGTTTGCAGTGCAAAGAAATCTTTTTGCCTTTTACTTCAATTTCAATTCTAATGACAATTCAGCAATATTAGTTCCCGCACGGCATCGATGCTTTCTGGTAAAACAACTGATTTTTGACGACCTTAACGAAATTTGTTTCGAGTGAACTACGACCGAACGAATTCAGTAATGCAGCGATGGAGCTTAATCAGCAAACAATCGGGACACTTTTGTTGAGTTAATACAAGATTTAGTTCCATTTTTTAATTGTTTAACTGTCTCTGTAAAATTGCAGCATTAAAAACTTAAAACTTCACGCTACTGATGCCAACATAACTCAAAACTCCGCAGCAAGGGATGTTTTAAATGAACAGATCTTACTCTTTTTTTCTTTCTTAACTAAACAAACTAAATCAAACAAAACTTAAGATCATAAGCAAGCAAAAGTGTCAAACAGCCGAAGTGCACAAAACAAGTTCATTTCGCTTTTAATCGAATTGCAGGATTTATTCGCAAAAAAATGGCATCAGGCTTAGAGGCGTACGTGAACCACACCGTATCTATTATCACCGCCGATGGAAGAAACTTTATTGGAACCCTTAAGGGTTTCGATCAAACAATAAACATAATCCTAGACGATTCACACGAGCGCGTCTTCTCAACTACAGCTGGAATAGAGCAAATCGTCCTCGGACTTCACATAATCCGTGGCGATAACATTGCAGTCATCGGCCAAATAGATGAAAAAATCGACTCCAATTTAGACTTCAGTACAATAAGAGGCGAACCACTGGGTCCAGTGGTTCATTAACAGAATATAGTAAATAAATTTATTTGGAAAGATAAATATCGCGTCTTTATTCAGTAATTTTAAAGCAAACACTTTTACAATCTAATGAATTTAGATCTACCACAGCTACAGTCTGCGTTTTTGAGAATGATGGAATACAGATCAATCGAGTCTCCTGTCCATCGCTCCCGATGTGCAGGTCTGTTTGGAACTCATCGCAGTTTCCGGCGAAGTACACAAACGGGCACTCTTTCATTATAAAGGGATCACTATCATTGTAAGGATAGCAAGCCAAAGTGTCTGGTGATGTTGGAGAAATGTGCGACCACTGAAGGGTAGAGCGTAGCGCTTGCAATGGATCATCAATATTTGTATTTCTTAGTAGATCCCTAACATTTTGTCCTGACGTGCCAACAATCAGTCGCTCACCAATTTCACACGCATACGGATTGGTCACACTACGGAATGTCGAATTCCGTGAGGCTTCCGCAAACATACAGCGGTGGAAAGGTTGTTGTGGTAACATAAATGTCGCCGGGTCATATTCGCCAGGCATCAAATCTATGTTAATTGACCGGGACCATTTCGAAAAATACGTGTCCAAGTTCTTCACAGCCAAAACGGTTTCATTGGACTCACTTGATTTCATCTGCAGACCGAATTGTTTCTTTTCGGCACTGATACGCACTGAGTTACCTGCGACAATTAACCGGACAAGTTGTTTAGTGCTGGTATCTGGTATGTTTCCACTAATCCAGTGCTGAAACAGGTTGAGAGATTCACTGAATTCATGACTATGTGTTTGATCAAGTCCTGATATGAATACAATTTTTGCAGATTGAGGTAGCGACTTCAAACTTTTCTGAGGTCCGCTTTCGTAAAATATTATATCGTCGACAACATACTTTCCATCCTCCTCCATAGTACCGAACAAAGCACAAACTACCCCGGTAGCCATATAACGAATATCTATCTTACCGAAAAGACGAACTCTTTGCAGTTCATCTTCGAGAATGAGTTTATCTTCGTCATCTGTATATTGATCTCTTTGGGGTTGTGGAGCCAGCTGATTTTCTTCGGATATCTCCTTGAGAATACTCGGCTTGAATGTTTGATGCTTGAAAAGGGTACCAATCAGAATGCATTTTTCAGAGACTTCTTCACGTAGTTCACAGAGTTTTTTTATGGGATATTTAGTGCCCCATTTCTCAATGGCTTTGGGAATAAGAAGCTTTGTCATCTCACTTAGCCGGTACGCGTACAGATGATAGAATTGCATTTGGTAGTTTTGACTTAGGATAAAAAACTTCTCTGATGCGTTCTTATACTTAACTTCCAGGCGGTCGATTTGAAGGGACATTTTAATGAATATAATTATGGGTAAAATAAAGAAAAAAATCACAAAATTCTTATGTGTAATTAATAAATCACAAAGTTTAAATTCCCGCAAAATATGTTTTGACAGCAATATTATATGTAATGTAAACGCAGTTTTGTGTTCTTTCGTCTTGGTTTGTTTGTTTGGTCGTCCAATTTTGCATTTCGATAAGCGGCGATAACTTTAAAACATTATATAAGCAATATTATCGCGGTTAGAATTCTAATGAACGACATTTTAGTCAAACCTAAGATATAATATAATAATTGAAACGCTTTCGATATAGTTCCTCCTTCATCACCAAATGGTAGGACTGGGATGATTAAGGTGTTGTATAGAGTATTCTTAATTGATCGGGATAGAGCTCCTTACTACTTAATTGTCTCCTTAGCCGAAATAAACAGCGATTAGCAACAGTTACTCTTCTTTTAACGGTCCAGATTTGTTTTTGCACGGCCAAAGTGCGTAAAGTTGAAATTTAGCTGTTCTTTATCCAATTCATCAATGTTGAGAGTTCTTTCTTGTTAAAGGCATTTTTGACTTGGCTATGCCTTCATTTAGCGATTTACTCATATGGAAGCTTTCGTTTCAATAATAGCAAACGCGCCCATGTTTGTCTGCATAGTTCTGCCAATTATGTCAATTGGCTTACCCTAGTAGCCCCCTGCGTTCGTTGTGAGCTCCGCACAATTCTTTCAAGAAGTCACATTATCGCCCTATGGCCCCATCGCATTATCTAAATCCTACCGCTATCCTGCGCAAATGGACAAGTTTTGAAAGGGATGACAAAATCAGACATTGCTCTGCATAACTCGCCGCTATACATGCTGTCACATGCGGCCTTATTATCGATGAAGATGAAAGCGGTCGATGGTGGAAATTCCAACCCTAAAGCCTCATTGATATGGATTAATGAGGTTGTTGATAAACGGCTTCAGAAGTTTACACAAAATGCCAGATAGGATCTTGCATCCGATGTTAGAAAACCTGCTAGTCTGTAGTTGGCTTAGTTTATAGCGTCTCTCTTCTTGAGGAAGAAACAAACAATGCTGAGGTTATATTCATCGGGCATTAAGCTATCTGATCATATTTTACGAATGAGTTGGTGTAAGCTCCTTACCAAGTTTACGTCTGGCTCTTCAAAGAGCTCAGCAGTCAGGACATCTACACCAGCAACTTCACTTCTTCTTGATCGGGTGGGTGAAATTCTGGTCTACATCTTCCAGGTTGAAAGGCTCATTCTGTCTAACAGCGGTATTTGATTCAACATCACCGTTATAGAGCCTACAGAAATGGTCTTCCCAAATCCTCAGCATCGACTGCATTCTTGCAGGCTTTAGTTCGGGGTTAGCGTCCGTGACACGGTTTTATTTACCTTTTGGTAAAGCTTTCGAATCTCATTCAAATTTTCCATACTTCTTATTATTATTTTTTTTTGAAACCAGTGTTTGTCTCTCCCCTTTTGCTCGTAGAGCTCGTAAGTCCATCTACGCAGCTCTGCTTTGTATCCATCTTGACTAAGTCGTTGGACTTTCCGGCACTCGACCTCAGATCCGGCGATTCTTTATGGTGGCCAAGTAAAAGCCAACAAAACAGAGACAGCATCTCTGATGGCTTTTTGGCAATGTTGCCACTAATTTTCAATACCCGATGCTGGGGGCACAAGAACTCCTTACCAAGACCCTGACAAAGTTTCGGATATCCTTACCGGACTGAGCTCCGAATATGTCGATTTAGTTGGTCACATTCGCGCTTATTAATTTGGAAAGTTGAGTCCGGATGGCCATTGGCCAGTACCCGACGTCTACTACGTGGAGGTAAAATAAGCACGTTTTTTGTGTACACCAAATATCGCCAAGTTAACACTACTCAGTGCATACCTTTTTTCCACTGCATTCAACTACTAATATGATGTTATTTAAGAAGAGCATTAACAAAACGAAGGAATGGATAAAAGAGCGTGGCATGCTTGCGAAGCACTACTCAGTTGAGGGTCACTGCATGGTGCTAATTAAGAGATGCCAAGTCCTGTCTGCCATGAAGCGCAATGATTCTTCTCTACACTCCCCCTAACCAGATGTTCCAAGCAAAAGGTTCACAATAAAAAACAGGCAAAAAGTAAAGCGTTATGATTACTCACTTCTAAAGATAGTACCTTGTTAATTTTTCCTTGCCGAAATTGAGCTCAACTTGTTTTTATTTAAGTAAATTTAAAAAACGCCGTAAATTTGTGTAAGAATTGTTTAATTAATACAATCTTAATGAGAAACAGTTTATCACTTTTTGTTCTCGAATATATGTATTTACAAGTGTATTACTTGTTTGGTTTGTATGCGTATTATTACTGTTTATAATATTTTTATATAACTAGATTTTTTTTTAACTTAAAAGTCAAGGGTATTCAACCCTTGCATATTTTTTTATGTCAATAAAGGTACATACATATATAACAAAAACAATAGATAACTAATTTTGTTAACCCGAGCTCCGCTCTAATAGAAACGTAGTGTATATTGTAAATAAATGAAAAACTTTGGACTGGCAGTTCCTAGATTAATTTATATATTTGTCAAAAATGACATTATAAAAGTTAGAGAAAAAATATTTCGTTTACTTTGGTTTTTAGGAAACAAACTTTTTATTCTTAAGTTCTTTTAATTATTTTGTCAATTACTTGCGCCTTGAATATTCAATTATACGCAATGTCCCTGCGTCCAGATGATCATCGTCGAAAATGGGACAAAGCCGAATATCAAAGATTGGCTCAGGAGCGTTTAAAATCGGTAAAAGACCCAAACGAAGAAGGTAAGTCCAATAATACAAATGTCCTTGTAGTTTAGATTTGCAAAAAAATATACATATATACATTTTTTTTTTTCTAGAACCTATACAACGTGAAAATCTCAAACGTCGAGACTATAAAGTCGATTTAGACAGTAAATTAGGTAAAAGTGTAGTCATTAACAAAAACACACCAACATCTCAATCTGGAGGCTATTACTGCAATGTCTGTGATTGTGTCGTTAAGGATTCAATCAATTTTCTTGATCACATCAATGGAAAAAAGCATCAGCGTAATCTTGGTATGTCCATGAAAGTTGAACGTAGCACAGTCGATCAAGTAAAAGAACGATTCCAAGCCAATAAGAAAAAAATGGAAGAGAAGAAAAAGGACTATGAATTAGAAAAACGATTGCGTGAAGCCAAAGAAGAAGAAGAACGTTATAAGGAGCACAAAAAAGAAAAGAGAAAAGATAGAAAGCGTAAAGCTGAAGAAGATTTTACTGCCGATATGCCTGGTGATCTAGCTGCCATAATGGGTTTCTCCGGTTTTGGAGGCTCAAAAAAAAATATTTAGAGCTCTCTTTAATAAAAAAAAAAAAAAAAAACAAATAAAAAATCAAATATACTTACTTATTCAAATCTATTTCAGATGTTATGAGATGATTTTTATTAGAAAAATAAATGACGTTAAATGCGATATAGAATAAATAAATCTTTGAATGTTTGTTGAAGACGTCATTGGATCTTGGACCAATGGTAGAGATCGGCAAACCTTGCATTTTTCCTATAAATAAGTTTTATTAGTTTGAGGGATTTATATGAGTGACACTGAACCTTGGAGGGTAATGCATGCTGAAAGAGGTCCGCACTAAATTGTCTTATAGTGGCAGCTGGCCCCAATCCGCACAACATTGCTGTTCTCACATAATTACAGTTGATAATATCATTGAAGATTCTGGAATATATAAACTAAATATGTAAGTGAAAACTGACAAACTGTTCGATATTGCATCAACTACAGAAAAAAAAACATTTAAATGACAATAATAAATTTCAATAACTAAAAAAATTCATTTAATGATTTTTGGCTGTTGAAACAGAAGCAGCAAGATTGAAATATGTAGTAAGCAAAACCAAAATGAAGTATAAGCTGTTACACAATCACGAATCCCCATCACCAACGATTCGAAAAATACGAAACGTCGCAACAAGCTAAGTTAACTAAGAGAGAAGGCAAAGATTTTGTCTACCTTCCCTGATTTGTAATCGGACAATATTAATAATAATGGCAAATTCAAAATTCCGATAATTGAAAAAACCTAAATCCTTGTATAAAGATGCACTCTGGAAGCATTCAACATTCATATGGCACTCAGTATGATTTCTTTACAGACAGAATTTAGTTAAAAACCTTAGTAAAAGGGGTAGTATAAGGAACTCTAGAAAGATATGTCGATGGCAATCCGCGTTTTTTTTTTTAAGTGTTTGCAATACGGGAAAACGGGTGATACGAGTTGAAGATTTAAAAGAGCGCGATGCTAACGATACTTGCAATGAAACAAGATGAAACAGGAGACATTACGTCGTTGGTGTAGTGTGTCTCAAAATCACATGGTTTTTGATTCTATGGAGTAGGCTTTAGGAACACCTTAGCTGATAATGGCTTTATGTTTAAAATAAGCATGCTTATCTCTATAGTTTTTTGTTGTCCTTTTGATAAAACTTCTGATCATTATTGCAATAATAGCACCTTTTACATGCTTTGTTTTTTTTTGAGGAACGTTGATTTTCCTTCCTCTTGTGTTCGTAGAATATATGAGCTTCATAACGGATTTTTTTTTTGCGTCTTAATTCAACTCCTGGGTACCAGTTGCGTCATTATTGATGGCTTCTTGGCATCGATGTGACTTATGCCCGAAACACATGAGCAGAATTTTGTGTGCAGTGAAATTAGAATTAGAATGCAGCGCTGTTCTGCAACACATCTCTATTTCTAAATTCGCTGCAATCGACAGTGTCACAGATAAGTGACAGTAGCTGTAAAATGACAGCAACCGGTGCGATTGACTTCAAAAATATCTGCCATCTGTTTCACGGGCAGAACTGCAAGAAGATTTTCTGCACATGTGTTTTGGGCATTATCTTCAGTGATTGAAAAAGCTTGCCAAGAGGTTGACTCATGACATATAAACAATCGTATTAGCAAAATGTTGCAATTGCAGCTGTTCCACTTTAAATCTCCTCAAAGCATTGACCCATTGATGCCCAGTTAAATCGTATGGGAGATAAAGGAATAACATTTGACTTTTTAAGAATTATTTTTAATCCGTTTGCAAATGACTACTTTTGTATTTCCTTAAGATCCTCATTGACAACAAGCGCATGGAGTTGAACCTCATCTGCATAAAGATGAATCGAAATATGTTTGTACACAGTCAGGAGGTCATCTCTAAAAATAGAAATTAATAACGGTCCCAAGGTTGACCCCTGTGGTGCTCCCTGTTAAATTATGGTAGAGAAGAATAATTTCCATTAGAAATAAGCATTTGCAACTTCTCAGAAAGGAAAGTTTGACTGGCCTGTCACCAATTTCAATGAAGTTTTTAGAGTCCAGTAGATAATTTTGTGCATCGAAAGCTTTCGAAAAGTCTCGCAAACAAAGTACTCCTTTTAAAATCTTGGAACAGTCATGTTTATCTCTAAAGCCAGATTGCCGATACTTTTGGAGATTATTATGTGATATGTGTCATAAGTTTTTTCGCTATGATTTTTTCGAAAATCTTAGACAGACAACGAAGGATGCTAATAGGTCTAAAGTCACCTAGACAAGTTGGATTGTTTTGTTTTGCAATTGGCAAAACCTTTGCGATCTTCCAGGACTGCAGAAAAGTTCATGTCGTGCTGTCTAATTGATTATATGGATAAGGTACGTGATAATATGTGGCAGAATAGTTTTGACAAATCGTATTCCCATGGGATTCGACTTTATGGCATTTACATAGTAGAAAAGTTTATTTTCAGTGACTACAGTAAAGTCTTCTTAATTTAGCAGGTTCTATACATAAATTGGAAGGTTAACATCAGTTTCACAATTTTGAGCAGTCTTGTATGCAGCCTGGTAGGTCGGCGCTTCGAATCTGTTATAAAGAGATCAGTTTAGGCGGACTTAGACAAAATATGACAAAATAAAGACAAAAAAGAAATCCTGGTTAGAAACAGAGTCAAGTAATATTTGGCCTAATAATAAGATGGATCAGAAATAATTATATGTTAAAGCGGACTGGTTGGTCGATTATGAGCGGATCCTGTTGTTCTGAGGAAATTTGATCTTGAAATGCACGAGCATTATGGATCTGAAACCCTACTTAGACGGAGAGTTACTCATAATTCTGCTATTTCTATAAAATGTTGGGAAAAAGAGAAGGTATAAAGAGAGGGAGCACTTATGAAGAAAATAAAAAAAATCATTAAAGAAGTACAGGAGCGAGCAGTACAGTGTGTAGACACGACATGATTGCCCACTACGTAGTCGAGAGTGACCGTCTTAACAGTGTTTGTTATAAAGTACCGGTATAATCTACCATGTTATAAAAGCTACAACTTGTTATTGGTGATAAAACTATAAGTGATAACGTTTAACGTTTTACTTTGTACAAACATCAATCGTTGTATAAAATTAATTTCTTTCATAGATTTGATTGTTTACACAAATTAAGGGATATAATACCTCAGTTGCTTAATTCAGATAATTTCTTATATGTTATTCGATGTAAATCAAATATGATTGAATCAATAACATTGTTCTTCTTTTTGTTGTGAATATATGACAAAGAATTAAAAAAATGGAGAGAATTATTCAGTTTAAGCAATCCTGAAACTCTGTGTTATGTTTTTATATATGTAGTTGGTTTTGGAGAAAACCTATAGAAATTTGAATTGAACAGTATATGGAAAATATACTCCACGTGGTCTGCAATGAAGGTAGTACTATTTAAAAGCACACCAGCGCATCGAGCCCTGCAACCGTTTTGGGTATTAGCATGATCATGGAAAATAATCAAAAAGAGAATCGATGTAGTACACAACGTTTAATTACTAATGATATACACCCAAAAAGTCTGGTTTTTATAATTTAAGGATTCTGAAATCAATCTATCGACTAGCACTAGTCACACCTTAAAAGTTTAAATAGATAACTTCGAAATAGTTTAAATAATTTGATTTGTCCACAATTCTGAAATTAGATTTTCCTATCACGTTAAACGCAATTAAGTTCAACGGATTAACGCAATCTAAAATTATATGCTCTGACTTTCCATACCAACTACTTAGAATACTCAAATATTGTGTCATAACAAACTTAAAAATTTGACCCAATTTTGTTAACTTCTTTACTTACTGACAACGAACAGTCGTATTTGGTTTTTCATACCAATCTGGTATGCCTTCGCAATCAAGAAATTCTTCGCGCAATTCAAGCAGGCAATCTCCGATTTTATTGATTTCTAAAGCAATCAGATGAACAAACAACTCAATTTATTCCAAAGCATACCTTTCTTCAAACTGGTATCACCCTCACAAATACTCGAATAGAAATACTGCACAGTTCTAAATAGTTTCATATAGAGATTTTCTGGATTTAGTGGTATACAGCCTGTCAAAGTTTTGTTTATCTTATTGATTGCTTCGTCTAGACTTTTACATGCATCTAGGGGAGAATCTCCGGTTAACAGCATCATAATTCGTTCTGGGTTGATTACATACAACTTGGCTAATTTCAGCATAATTTGATTTTCATCGCACAATACTTTGGGTGCTTTCTAAAAATTAATCTCTCGAACGAGATTTTCAAATTGCTATAAGTTCCATCCTACTTACTGCATCTGAACATTCTGAATTTTTATCATCTACTAAATTCGATATAAAAGTCTTGAAGTAAGACAAATCTACGAAGCTATAAACGTTTCTTAAATAAATAAAAATTAAAAATATCACTATCCACATTGAACTCATTTTCGCCAGCACATTAAAGGACATTTTATTTTATTTTTATTGAAAGTTTACTGTTTTTTCTCTTTTTTTAAAAAAATTTATTTTTCTAGATTTGAATGAGAATAGTCTTTTGTGTGCACAGTGTTTAGACAATAAAGTGCTTTCTTACTTGCTTTAAGTGGCACTACAGTCCTTCCACTTGCGTGCGCCACCTGAGTCTTGGCCTTCCTCTACTGCGCTGTCCCTCGGGAGCGGATTCGAAGACTTTTCGAACCGGAGCATTGGTGTCCATGCGCTCTACATGACCCAGCCATGTCAGTCTTTGGATCTTCACTCTTCTGGTTAGGTCGATGTCGCTGTGCAGTCCGTAGAGTTCATTGTTGTATCACCTCCTCCACTCACCGTCAATACAGACGGGACCGAAGATCGCCCGAAGAATTTTTCCCTCGAAGCAATCAAGAACACCCTCATCCATTTTTGATAATGTCCATGCCTCCGCGCCATAGAGCAGGACCGGGATTATTAAGGTCTTATAAAGAGTGACTTTTGTTGTCCGAGAGAGGGCTTTGCTACTCAAGTGCCTTCTTAGCCCAAAGAAACAGCGGTTGGTAAGAGTTATTTTTCGTTTGATCTCAGCGCTGGTGTCGTTGTCCGTATTTATAGCGAAGTCTAGGTAGACCAAATCCTTAACTACCTCAAGGTTATATCTGTCGATGGTGACATTCTGCCCGAGAGGTCGGTGTTGGTTGTCCTTTTTGCTTGACAGCATACTCGTATACTTGTTCTTGCACTTATTGACCGCTAAACCCATTTTCGCCGCTTCCATTTCAATACTCGCGAAAACTCCACTGACATCACGCTTGTTTCTCCCGATTATGTCAATATCGTCGGCGTATGTTAGTAGTTTGACGGACTTTTGGAAGATAGTGCCTCTTGTGTTTGCTCGTCTAAATCCTTTCTGGACATCAAAGGTCTCGGTGAGATCTTAACCGACCTTGATGGAGCAGCGTGCATTCTCTATCGTCATCCTGCATGGACGGACGAGTTTGGCAGGGATGCCAAAACTAGACATTGCTCTGTATAGCTCGTCTCTATAGATGCTGTCATACGCGGTCTTAAAATCGATGAATAGGTTGTGTGTATCGATCTGAAGCTCATAGGTCTTCTCCAAGATCTGCCGTAGTGTGAATATTTGGTCGATGGTGGACTTTCCTGGCCTGAAGTCACACTGATAAGGACCTATCAGGTTGTTAACGAACGGCTTCAGGCGTTCACATAATACGGCAGATAAGATTTTGTATGAGATGTTAAGGAGACTGATGCCTCTGTAGTTGGCGCCGTTCTGATGGTCTCCTTTCATGAGAATTAGACAAACAATACTGAGGTTCCATTCATCGGGCATACTTTCATCCGACCATATTTTACCATATCAATTCATCGCCTCTCGCTTCGAAGAGCTCGGCAGTCAAGCCGTCCCCTCCAGCAGCTTTGTTTAACTTAAGCTTAGATATAGCTACACAGTCTACAGAAATGCTCTTTCCAAATCCTCAGCATCGACTGCGACTCTACTACGATGTTCCCTTGTTCGTCTCTACAGGCTTCAGTTCGGGGTTTGTGTCCGTGGCATGTTTTTTTAATAATTTTGTAAAACTTCCGAATTTCATTCCTGGAGTAGCATCTCTCAATTTCCTCGGCTGCGCGCTTCTCATGCTCTTTCTTTATACTCCTGAAAAGCCAGTGTTCGTCTCTCCTCTTCCGCACATAGAGCTCATGAGCAGCTCTGGTCCTTCTATGCTGTGCCGCTTTACATGTACCTTGCTTAGTTGCATGTGCTTGCTGGCATTTATCATCGAACCAGGGGTTTCGTTGTGGTGGACGAGTGAAACCCAGCACATCAGAAGCGGCATCTCTGATGGCGTTTTGGCAGTGTTTCCAATGGTCTTCGATGCTTGATGCTGGCGGTATTGGATCTCTTAAGAGATTAAAAGACACTCGATCGGAAAAGGACTTGACGATTGTAGCCGTCTGACGTCGAATTTCCTCACAGTTTGTTAGTTTGTCTTGGGGTAGTTTGGGATATCCGCAACCGTACCTTGGCTACAACAAGGTAATGGTCCGAGTCGATGTTGGCTCCTCGGAACGTACGGACATCCATAATACTGGAGGAGTGTCTTGCGTCGATCGCAATGTGATCAATCTGGTTGACTGTCGTTGATCAGGAGTTCTCCAAGTCCCCTTATGTATGTCGATATATAGGAACCACGTGCTAGCTACGATAATGTTTCGCCCCGCCGCAAAGTCGATTAGCATGAATCCGTTATCGGAGATGCTGTCGTGTAGGCTATATTTTCCGATCGTTCGACCAAAGATACCCTCTCTTCCTAGCTTTGCATTGAAATCATCGAGGACAATTTTAATCTCATAGCTAGGGCATAGCAATAAAGTGCTTAGTTTAAATATTGAAGATTTACTCAGCCCTTTGCCTAACTTCATGAGCTTAGATTGAGAACGACCAATCGAGAACGCAATATTCGATCCAGACGGACACTGCATGCTAATTTGAATCCTGCTGTGTTCCATTACGATGCTGATCATGAATAAATTCTTCGTTGAAGTGTCGTTATGGAAAAACTGAACAAGCAGATGGAAAAGTAAAATTGCCAAAATTGCATTTAACACCCGAACCCGAACTTGGCAAACACTGGCGCTGGCAGCCAGGCCTAGCATCTTGACACTCATTTGTGTTGCTCATGTTGTCATTTTTGTCACATCTAAGCGGGGCCTACGGTTTATCGCCGAGTCCGAATGGGAATCCTTAGAAGCCTTTCGTAGGCAATTTTCTTTCGAGAGTTTGCCATTGCCCGCCGAAAGGGTGATGGCGATCTTCTCAACATCAATCCATAACGACTTTGCAACGGTACAAGACTTTCGGTGAAAACTATGATGAACAATGTCATCAAAGAGACAATTTGAATGGGAAATTCAAAGGGAAGACATACTGTTGTCAGGTGTTCCAATGATCCCAAGAGATATCCCATTTTGAATTCGAACGTTTGCTGTTTCCGGTGCGACTCTCTTTTGCAAAGCACAAGGGCAATCACTGCAAGTGTGTGGAAAATTTGGAAAATCCGTGCTTTTCACATGGACAACTGTATAGGCCAGCGCACATTGGAGTAACTTTACCCGGGGTTAAACCGGGGTATCTTTTACTTCAAACGCACACGGGATGAACATTTCGGGGTAAAATTGTGTATACATATTTATCGATTTTGTTAGTAGTAATATTTCTGATATTTTTCTTACACTTAAAATTGACAACTTATGTGTGTATTGGTTTTACCCCAATGTTCAACCGCTTCATCTCTGAATGAAAATTTTACCCCGTTTTCTACTCGGGACCCTCCACTCACCGTCAATGCAGACGGGACCGAAAATCACTCGAAGAATTTTCCTCTCGAAGCAACTAAGAGCACCCTCATCCATTTTTGACAATGCCCATACCTTCGCTCCATAGAGCAGAACTGGGATTACTGAGGTGTTATAGAGTGTAACTTCTGTTGCTCGAGAGAGGGCGTTGCTAGTCAATTGCCTTCTTAGCCCAAAGAAGCGGCGATTGGCAAGAGTTATTCTTTGTTTGATCTCAGCGCTGGTGTCTTTGTCTGAATTTTTAGCGAAGTTTGGGTAGACAAAGTCCTTAACTACCTCAAAGTCATACCTGTCGAAGGTGACATTCTGCCCGAGACGTCGGTGTTGAGTTTCCTTTTTGCCTAACAGCATATACTTATCCGTTGACCGCAAAACACCTTTTCGCCGCTTGCAAAAACGCCACTGACATCATGCTGCTTTCTTCCGATTATGTCATTATCATCGGCGTATGAGAGCAATTGGACGGAGTTTTAAGAATGTGTCCCTTGTTTTTGCTGGTGAGTTTTGCACTATTCCTTCATGTATGATGTTGAATAAATCGCAATCCTTTTTTGACATCAAAGGCCTCGGTAACGCCTTGATGAAGCAGCGTGCATTCTCCATCGTCATCATTCACAGAAGGACGAGTTTGGCAGGGAAGCCAAAACTAGATATTGCTCTATATAGCTCGTCTCTATAGATGCGGTCATGCGCAGCCTTAGAATCGGTGACTAGTGTGAATATTTGGTTGATGGTGGACTTTCCTGGCCTGAAGCCACACTGATATGGACCTATTAGGTTCTTGACAAAGGGCTTCAGGCGTTCACACAGTACAGCAGATAAGATCTTGTATGCGATGTTAAGAAGACTGATGCCTCTGTAGTTGGCGCAGTTCAGAAGGTTTCCTTTCTTGAGGATCGGGTTTATCTCCCCACGTTTGGGCGGGAGGGGCGATTTCATCAAAAAGAGTACTACAAAAGGGGAACAATTATTAAAAAATAACGGTAATACTTACAATAAAATATTATTCAATATCTTTCCATAGTTTTTGGAAAAACGGGATTTAAACTAAAAATTTTGGAAAAAAAAACAAAGTTTAAATTGTAATTTTTCAAATGCAATATAAACCCTATACACACCTCCCTGGTTATACGCCGTAATGCGTAAGCAAGCAAAAAACCAAATATACAATAACAGTCAACCAGATTGATCACATTGCGATCGACGCAATACACTCCTCCAGTGTTATAGACGTCCGTACATTTCGAGGAGCTAATATCGACTCTGGCCATTACCTTACGCGGCCATCAGAGATGCCGCTTTTGATGTGCTGGCTTTCACTCGTACACCACAACGAAACCCCTGGTTCGATGATGAATGCCGGCAAGCACATGCAGCTGAGCAGAAGGCACGCAATGCGGCACTACAAAAAAAGGACAGAGCTGCTCAAGAGTTCTATAAGCAGAAGAGGAGAGACTAACACCGGCTTCTCAGGATGAAGAAGAAAGAGCAGGAGAAGCGCGCGGTCGAGGAAATTGAGTGATGCTACTCCAGGAATGAGGTTCGGAAGTTTTACCAAAAGGTAAAAAAAAACATCAGAACCGCGCCAACTACAGAGGCATCAGTCTCGTTATCATCGCATACAAGATCTTATCTGCCATATTGTGTGAACGCCTAAAGCTGTTCGTCAAAAACCTGATATCAGTGTGGCTTCAGGCCAGGAAAGTCCACCATCGACCAAATATTCACACTACGGCGGATCTTGGAGAAGACCCATGAGCTTCAGATCAACATCGTACTTGAAAGAATAGTGCAAAACTCGCGAGCAAACACAAGAGAGTTCTTTCAAAATTCCGTCCAACTACTCGCATACGCCGACAATATTGACATAATCGGGAGAACGCAGCGTGATGTCAGTGGCGCTTTCGCGAGTATTGAAATGGAAGCGGTTTAGCAGTCAATGAGGGACGACACCAGCGCTGAGATCAAACGAAGAATAACTCTTGCCAACCGCTGTTTCGTTGGCGCAGAGGCATGGACATTATCAAAAATGGATGACTGTACAGCGATATTGACCTAAGCAGACGAGTGAAGATCCAAAGACTGAGATGGCTGGGTCATGTAGAGCGGATGAACACCTATGCTCCGGTCCGAAATGCCTCCGAATCCGCTCTCGAGGGACAGCGCAGTAGAGGAAGGCCAAGACTCAGGTGGCGCACCCCGGCTATAGCGCCACTTAAAGAAGAAGAACTTTTTCGATTTTTGTATATACGAGTACTTCGTGACTGTCCCCTTCTCTTATACCTCATATTCTCATACATACGAATATGGCGTTTTCCATTGGTTTCACTCCAAAATTAGCACTCCCCCCAATTCAAATGAATTCTGTAGAGTTCTGATTTTTCAAATTTAAAAATTCAAAATGTTTGTACATATGTGTATTAGCTAAATTGCTTACCAAAATGGAGGCAATGATGAGGATTCTAATATCATGTTTATCATTTATTTTTCCATTTCTATTTAAATAAATTTAAATTTCCTCGTTTTAAACGCAAAAACATAATTTTCTCAAATGTTTTTTGTTTTTAAATATCAAACGTCAATACGACGTTGCGTTTGGTGCACTCTGAAATGAAATTGGGAGTGAAAAATTTCACTCTGAAAACGTCAAATAAGTGCCAATTGAACATTGCTATCTTCACTACAGAGTGCAAAAAGAGTGTTGTTTTTGTTCAATGGAAAACGCCAATAGTATGGAATGGACATAGCAAAGTTATGGGCGTTATGTATGAGTAATCAACATCCGTTCCCTTTCCTTCTTATTTTTTTGTTATTGGTGCGATCGTTAAGTAGTTCGCGAATTCTAAAGAGCGTGTGGTGTCTGATACAGAACTGTTTCAATTCACTCATTGCACCTATATTTTATCAAAGTAGTGCAGTAGTAAACAGAACATAGTTGCCCGCTGTGGTGTTGAGGGTAACCATCTAAACAGTGTCATTGTTATAAAATACCGAGCCTGCATGATCAAGCATTAAATGTTATGAAAGCTACAACTTGTCATTGGCGATAAAACTTTAAATAAGTGATAACAGTTTTGCGTTGCACAAACATTGGTGGGCAAAAAATAATAGAATCATTATACATATTAACGATATACGTTGAATGCATCTGTTTTTTTTTTTTCACAATATAAACGATGTCTAGCTCAGAAATAAAATTATCCCCTTTGGTGGAGGTCTTCAACTGTCATGATCACCGAAATAATATGTCAACGAAACTACAAGCCTTCTACGAGGACAAAGAATTTTTCGATGTAGTTCTTATCGCTGGGATTGATAATGGTAAAATAAACGCCCATAAGCTTGTATTATGTGCATCAAGTGATTTTTTTCTGGCAATGTTTCGTAGTAAATTGAAAGAAGCTCATGAGGATGAAATCAAACTTAATAATATCGATACACTTACTCTGGAGCTAATAATTGAATTCGTTTACACCGCATCTGTTAAAATAAGTGCGGAAACGGTCGAACGTTTGCTTAGAGCAGCAGATTTTTTACAAATGAATACTTTGGTTGCAGCCTGTTGTAATTTTATGGAAAAGCAAGTGGATAACACCAATTGCCTGGGCATTGCACTTTTTGCAGAGCAATACAATTACCTAAAGCTTTATGATAAATCTCTAAAATTTGTGCATAAACACTTTGATAAGATGTGCGAGAATCAAGAATTCCTCCAGATAAACAAAGAACAACTTATTAAAATCATATCGGACGAAAATGCACACGATGTGATAACGCAGGAAAGTCTACTTCGAAACCTGATGGCATGGGTTAAATATGATGAAAAAAATCGGGCAATATTTCAATCGAATCTGCTTGAACACGTTGATTATAAGCAACTGAATCCAACTTTCATTTTAGAGAACCGGCATTTAATTTGCAAGTCTATTGAACACTACGAATTGATCTGCAATTGGCTACAATCGCATTTAAAAACTGAGCAAATAAAAACAAATGAACTTGTTTTTGCAAGTTTTCCTGGTACTGGCATAAGTCTTTTTATAAAAAGCTTTAATTTAAATACAAAAACGTGGAAAAATCAAGAATGGCCCATTCCGATTAGTAAGGGACTTCAAAAGAATTTTCTACAAGCCTCAGCTACTACTATAGGAAACAAACTTTATATGGCCTATGAAGACACAATTGAATGCCTAAATCTGCGATCGATGAAATGGAGTGTCCTTCCTTTTAAAAATGGAAATAGTACAACACCTAAGATGATTGGATCAGATGAAATCTTATACGTAATTCGATTTAAATTAAACACGAATGAGACAATAATTGAATCCATAGATACATTCAATATTTCTTCTTCTCATTGGGAATCATTAATAAATTCGTCAATACGTGCTTATAAAATTACCTTACTTCATAACACTTTATACTCTTGCGATGGCTCTCGAATATACAAATATAGAAAAGAATTAAAACGATGGGAAACAGAAGTTGTATGCCATCTTGGAAATCGAACTCCTTTTGATATAGTTGGTTGTGGAGAATACCTATACAAATTTGACATAAACCATCATTTGACATTAGCACTTTCTCGTTACAATCAACAAAGCAACACTTGGACTACGATGAGGGCAGTCACACATGCGAACCAAGATGATTTTAAACGAGTTTTTGCTTTTAAAAATCGAATGTTAATGAAGAACGGCAATACCATCATGGAATATAATCAACAAGAGGATCAGTGGGAAACGCAATGTTCTGTTACTAATGATATTGCTTCTAAAAGTCTTGTATTTATAATTTAAAATAATTTTTGTATTGTATTATGCTGGTTGCATAGCTTTTAAAAATAAAAGTGTGAAATCGAACGATTGTTAATCACTCCCCTTTACCTTTAAGTTTAAGCAAATAAAAACTCAGTGCCGAGCCTGTACCAACGGATTAGTTTAAATAAATCTGAAAAGTAATACGAACAGCTTCGCAAAAGATTTTTTCTCTTTTTCAGCTATATATTTTTTAAAGTTTTTATTTTAAAGAAGAGTAAACATAGAAGTCATGTATGGAATATAATAGCCGCCTTGTAATCGATGGCACACGTTTGTCTTTTTAATGACATTATTGGAGACATTTTTCTCAATTCCACCAATGCATGTTGGCTCGTCTTGCAGATCAGGACTTCCTTCAAAAAAAAAAAAAAAAAAAAAAAACAGAAAGAAATGCAATGGCGTTAATCCTATAATCTTGGTGGCCAATTCACATCGCCAGTGTGAAGAGAGAATTCTCTATTCAAAATCCATCTTCCACAATTCGATTATTTCGATCGTTGTGTGGCAGGTTGCGCCGTTCTGTTGAAACCATATGACTTAAGGTCTATTTCAACAATTTGAGGCCAGAAGAAGATGTTTATCTCTAACGAAAGCCGTGGACGTGGGCCCAGAAAAGATAAAAGTGCCCAAATATTTTGTGTTCCGATGAATCCAAAACATATTTGGTAGGATCAGACGTCCAAATAATGGACCACACCAGCAAAAGTGTTAAAACATGAATCCGGGAGTATTTTATGTAGTTTCGAGAATGTTTTTCCAACGGTTTGGATAAAATACACCATCGACCACCATTTGTACGCAAGAATATTATTGGGGAGTGGGAGATGCCGCTAAATGAAGATGAAGTTTTTTTCGTTAAAGGGGATATCAATTTGGTGTGAATAAAAAAAATCCCTCTAAGTAGATTGTTTCCCTCAAGTTGAAGTTTTGAAAATTTAAGTGGAGAACTGTCAAATTCATTTGTTAAGTTATCTGTTGTTTACGAACAAAAGTTAGCAGAAAAAGAATTATCAAAAATGTTGTCGTGTCGTGTTTCTAAAACAAAAACATATAATCCACTGCGTTTCGGTGACACAGGAGATAACTTTAAGAGCCTGAATAGACTCGAGTCTCATAATGTGAAATGGTTAAACAATCAATTCGTTTCTTTTAGTGCAACACCTTTCTTGCTGGTCATCACCAAAAGATGAAAATATTTCTAAGATATATTGGTGAGCCGGGATTCCAAGTTCTTTGTGGTCCATACCAAATGTCTTCCTTTTCGAGGATTTTTCTTTGATTCCGTCAAGGTATTCCTCCCAAAACATATTTTCCCTTTTTAAATCCCCACACCAAAATGGAGGGACCTCTCAATTGTTAAAATATGTGAGTGGAGGGTTTTTCATTAATTTTAACGAAATCTATTTTAATTCACACCAAATGGAGTGTTTCCTCTAAAATGTTAAGATACACTCACACTCAATATTTATTCACGCCTCCCATTGTCTCATTTTTGTGTCCTTTTTATAAAAATCTTGATATTTCTTAATTTTTTTATGAATTATTTCTATTTTCCTTCATAAAAATCTTCAATGAAATTTAAAAGGATATCTGGTGGTCCTCTTATTTTATCTATAACTAAATCCATGTATAAGATATGATTTGGATTAAGTGATAAACAACCTGTCTGGGTTTTGTCTATCTTATTCAGTGTTTTGTCCAGATTTTTATGTAATTCTAGCGGGGAATTCCTGGTTAATGGCTTTATAACTCGTTCTGACTTGAATACATACAATTTCACCAATTGCAAAGTAGTGTGATTTTTCTCGCATAATTCTTAAGGTGCTTTCTAAACACTAGACTCTACAGCCACTAACCGGAACTGAATATTCTGAGTTTATTATGATTAAAAAATCCAGCATGAAGTAAGACAAACCACGAAACTGTAAAATATCACAATCCCCGGCGAACTCACTTTGGTCCTGTAGTCAGATGGAAAACTAATTGTTCATTATATTTAGTGTTTATTTTCCTTTTTTAATTTCGATTCGCCTATATTTGAATGAATATAATCTTTTGTATACACAGTGCTCAGACAATACAACGCTTAGCTTAAATATTTAAGGTTTACTTAGCTCTTTGCCTAGCTTTATTCAGTTAGTTTTTTTTCTTTTTTTTTTTAAGTGGGACATCCTAGGCTTTATGTGAAGACAAAACCATTTTCTGTAGGAATATCCCATGGAATGGAAAAGTATTCCTTCGGAAGAGGGGTGCAGTGTGTTGACTTGTAATCGCGGAAATGTTTTCTTAACTAAAAATAAAAAAGAAAACAACCAATATTTAAAATACGCTATTACCAAAATTAGAAAACCTACGAGAAATTCAGCCATCTGATAACAAATTTCAATGCTGTAGTCCTCACCTATTGCCATTGGGAATGTTTTCCCTTGATCTGAGGCGTAAGTAATAAGACGAGCCATGCAAAGCTCATCATTACTCGCTAAAAGTTTATTAAATGAAATAAATATACCTATGTTTATCAAACGGAAGCCATATAAATTACTTACTGTTTGCTTCTATGTCTATAGGCTTTGCAAGCAAATTCTTAACTCTTGTAAGTTGTGGTGTTTTAAATATATTTGGATATCGATACTTTAACAAATTTAGAAGTAGAAAGTTTCCTCGATTTGTCTCTATGCGGTTATCTCTGCAAAAGAATTGAATTATTGATTACAAAAAGATAGCTTATAGGTAGTGGCATGCATACTCTGCAATGATCTCATCTTCTGTTCGACGAATTAGTAAAACTGGTCCGGCATAATCCATCAATATTTCAGTATTGTTAAGGTTGACATAGTCCCGAATAGCAAGCCTGACAATACCCGAAAGACTTGCTGGCATATGAGATTGAGCGAGATATATTACATCGTCAAAAGTTGCATCTAAAATCTGCAAGCAAATGTTTTTATCTAATATTTTTAAATCATAGCAATTATATATTAAGAGGTCTGATACCAAAACGGTATTAAATATAAACCGAAGGTTTTTTTTGACTACCAGAAAAACAAACCACTAAAAGGAAGCAATAACTGCAGTCTGAAAGTATGTTTAGTAGGTTGACTTGTTCGGGATATCCGCAACCGTGCTTTGGTTACAACAAGGTAATGGTCCGAGTCGATGATAGCTCCTTGGAACGTTCGGACATCCATAATACTGGAGGAGCGTCGATCGCAATGAGGTCAATCTGGTTGGGGGTTGATTGATCAGGAGTTCTCCTAGTCCCCTTGTGAATATCTAGATGAGGGAACCGCGTGATAGCTACGACAATAGCCTGAATCCGTTATCGGAGGTGGTGTCGTGTAGGCTATATCTTCCAACAGCACTACCAAAGATGCCCTCCCTTCCTAACTTTGCATAGTTGGGGCATTGCTCGTAGGTCTTGCTCAAGAGCTCATAGAAGGCATCGTTGGTGTCTTAATCTTTCTCCTTTGCGGGAGCGTGCGCGCATGTTAGGCTAAGGTTGGCAAATTTAGCCTTGATGCGGAATTCTTTCCTAAGTCTGCCTCCAACAACAAATCCGCATTCAAATAGGCGCTGATTTTGCAGTCGATAACAATCACCGTAGTAGATGTCGCAATTTTTCATACTCTTTTTTTCGGCCCACTCCATCACATTTCTTGGATGGCGGTTATGCCTGTTTTTCAGCAGTCTAGGGTCTTCGCTAGTTGTTCGGCTGCTCTTGGCCTATTAGGGGACCTAACACTCCACGTGCATATCCGAAGTTCGTTGTCCTTAATTCGTTTGCATGGGTTGTCAACAGTGGGGCCGTCCGTATCCGAAGCTTGTTGTTGCTTCGTAACTTTTGTATTTTTTCCATAACCGGGCAGTTACCCCGACAGCACAACCACCAACCTGGAGGGCCAGTTCCTTTTTTGATACCCCTAATACGAGGGGTCAATTGGACCGAAAGCCAGTAACCCGTTCTGGAATGTGAGTGCTGCCGTTGGTCCAGTAAGGGCTCTTTGGCCACCATCTCTTTTCTAAAACCCTGACTTAGTCTTGGAAATCCTTACCGGCCTGAGCTCCAAATATGTTGGAATAGACCGGATAAGGTCTCATTTGTTTCGGGATTGTTTCCACCGTTGATTGTATCTGGGGAATTCATCCGCTGTCCCGTTTATAGTGCTGCTATGCTGATCAGCACTAGCAATTATAAATTTAGCAGGTTCAGTCCGGATGGACAATGATCAGCACATGGCGGTTACCACGTGGAGGTATTATACTCACAATTGATAGTTGCAACACTGGATATCGCCAGGTTGTTATCTCTCAGTGCCTACTCTATTTCTAAAGCACCCAATCACCAAGGTAAGGAATTCACCATACAAAAAAAATGGAAAAATACTCGTAAGAATTTCTGACCACCCTTTTGGCAGGTAACTACAAACGTCTTAAAGTCGAGATATTGGCTTATAAAAAAGTCTTTCGTTCGCTCGCTACTCATCACAAAATACCATAGATCAGTTACAAGCAAACAACGAGGTAAGTAGAAAGGCCAGGTTGTGGTTTACACCGGGATTTAGCGCCATTTATAATTTACTTTTTATTTTTATTAAAAAAAAAATCTGATGGCAAATAACTTTAAATAGTACATAGTGGCAGGTTTCTAACATGCTTTTTTACAGAATAGGTTAGAAGAGTTACCCTCACACCAAAGCCAGGCTTAGCCACCCTTGACGAAGGTCGCTTCAATAACATTAGACGACAAACACCTAATGGGAGCTCATGAGCTATTGCCCACGAAATTTTGGCGTCTAATTGCCACCAAAAATAAATAAAACGAATATGGAGACGAAGCGGCGCCGCAAAAACTTGGAACTGCTTACGACTGACCCGAGGAGATAGCTTATTACCCAGCTAAGCAGCACAGAAAAAAACGATGATGACCCCACTTGTCGAAACTGAAACTACGCACCCTAAATAAATGCACTATCGTGGTCTAATTGGACACTTCCGCATTCACCGCAAATAAATGTGATGCGTGCAGCACTGCATCCCTCGCAAAACTTGTGCCCGTGCTTATACCGGACACAGCGTAAAGCAAGTATATTATGGCAAAAACAATCTAGGAATAGGTTCCAAATTGAAGAAATTTTCTCTTTAATTCCTTCATTCGAGGCAAATGATCACACTTCACCAAAAGGCTATTTGTTAATCGACAAAATTCGACACAAGGAATTCTGGGTGGACAGGCTGTCATATATTAAGACTTTGATGACAAGGAGCATAAAATGATTACTCTGGGTCAAAAATTCAGTCTGGTAAAGAAATCCATTATATAGTATATTCGACTAGGAATAAACGAAAACAAATTTCAAAACAATACCGCAAGCAAGAAGTTTTTTTTCCTCCGGGATTTCCGGTTGGCCAGTAGCGATTACTCCGCAGGTTTCAGCAAGTAACGAATAACACAATTTTTAGTTGCAAATAAGTATAAAAACGCTGAAGATTGGACACTATGCAAAGCAGTGAGGCTTTAAAAACTTTAAGTCATACTTATACAATATCTTATCATTCACATAAAAGAACGTGGATGACAACTGAACTGTTCAAAGAATGGATAACTTGTTTCGATATGGAAATGAAAAATCAGAGACGCATTAGCATTTTTTTCTACTAATAACTGCACTGCTTATACCGATATGTCATGGTCACAAGAACGCTAGTTCTTGTAATCTTGTAATCTTAGCAAACAGTCATGCTTTAAGTGAAAATGGCCTTAAAGAATGTTGTCAAAGAAAGAACTTTGGGCTTTCTCTAGGAAGATATAGATAAACCATTTGATGATATAGAACAAATCGGTCTTATACCGATCGGATGGAATCTCCAACTATCCACGTTGGAGTTAAATAATTTGTCTCCATAAGATGGGTAAATCCAAAAGAAATCATAAACTTGATATTTCTAAATCTGAAATACCGTGTTACTCATAACTCCGCTTTGTCGATAGTATTTAGGTGAGAAGAGTGCGGTATAAAAACACTAAAATCGAGCTAACGTTCTACACAGAAAATGTTTCGCCCGTATTCTATTTTATCATTATCATTCGCGTATAATAATCAGTATGTTGGCGGTGTCCGGTACACAAGTTCCAATTCACCTATGCTCCTATTTTACAAAGTAGTGCAGGAGTGAGCACCTACTGTGTGTAAACCATAAATGATCAACATGTTCATTTATGGCCATGACATGACTGACCACAGTGGAGAATAGCCATCTAAATATGGTTCATTACACCATTAAGTAATTAAGTGCAACTGAAAGCAGTTAATCCACGACTTAGTTTTCTGGGTTTGACTGCTTTTGCCACCAGATTTAAACACATCAACTAAACGACACCTGGAATAGAAAGAATATTAAAATTGGTACAGATAATACCAAGACTTATCTAACTAGATATAGAAACAAACACTCGAAATTTGTTTGATCTCTTTTTCCTTCGTATAAAATAGTATAAATCAGTCATCCCGGAGCTTTCGCCTAAGTAGGTCATTTAACTTATCTCTCGCCCTGGTTTATCTGGACTTAAAATAAAGTGTATAGAACAAAAAAAAAAAAAAAAAAAACAAAAGTAGATAAATTAAAAAAAACAAAAAATTAAAAAAAAAAAAAAAAAAAATCCCAAAAGCGTAAGATCCCCAGATAAAGGGGACATTCCTTTTTCCTCGGATAAAAGATATCGTGGCGCAATGAAAACTGCAAGTGCTCGTAAGGACTCCAGAACGAATTACTGGAGTCAACTACAATGCCATCCGGACAGTGATATTGATGATATGGATGATGTAATCGTGTCCAGTGTGTCATCCAAAAAAGTGTTAATTCCCCCTATCAAACTATTGCAAAAATCAAGTGATTACGTGCATAATATGTTTAAGGCCTTGAAGATCACTGATTATTATATTAAAAAAATATCAATCGGTGTTAAAATCGTGTGTGACTCCATAGCGACTTATAATGCAATAATCTGCCAATTGAAGGGGGAAAAATGTAAATTTTTTTCACATGACATTAAAGGTAAGAGTGTTTTTAAGGTAATTTCCCACGGCAGAGACGATATGGAAACAGAATTACTTAAAGACGAACTTATAAAACTTAGTCTTAAATGTACTGATATAAAAAAAGTAAAAAGAAATTTCGAACAATACTGTGATACTATTTACATCGTTTCGTTTGAAAATGGCTCGGTAAAGTTGGCTGATTTAAAAAAAAACGCTATCGTGCTATATTTCGTACACAGGTAAATTGGAGTTACCAGAAAAAATTAAAAGGTAAGCTTACTCAGTGCCGTAACTGCCAAATGTTTGGCCATGGGGAAAGAAATTGCCACATTAGGACTTACTGTGCCATCTGCGCCGGTTTACATAAGACTGCTAAATGCGCAAATTGCGGAGGATCTCACAAATCTACAGATCCAACATGTGGTAGCAGAACTAAATGTGTGGAGCTAAAAGAAAAATCCACGAAGCTTAAAAGCTCTTTGCAACCAAAAGCTTTTCATGCATCACGTGTTTCTGCACAACCCGCACCAACACAAGTCTCATTCGCGTCTATGACAGATTTTCCTGCACTCTCGCGGCGAAGTAACAACAACAGCAACAAAAGCGAAATTCAGGCTGAATACCAACGAACAAGTACGAGGGAAAGCTACGCGAGCGCATGCATATACCGTGGTCATACCGATATACCTAGCAACGTTCCCAGCACCATCTGTGGCAAAACTTTAGACAACAATTCCAATATATTGTTTACGGCAGACGAGATAAATTCTCTTTGTATGGAGATGATAACGAAATTATCAGTATGCAAAAATAAAATTGACCAATTTAATGTTATCGCACATTTAGCGACTAAGTTTTTATACTCTAATGATAAATAATATGCCAACTAGAAATCTAAGAATTATAAATTGGAATGCAAGAGGTATACGCGGGAAAATTGTCGAATTTATATTTTTTTTAAACAGTAGCAACATTGACATTGCCTTGGTCACTGAAACAATGTTACAAAATGATCTCAAACTATCCACACCTAACTATAAATGCTATCGATACGATAGCATAAATAGACGAGGTGGTGGTGTTGCCATTTTAATTAAGAGATCAATCCAACATTCGCTTTTACCTGTAGTGAGAACGCGCTACGTAGAAAACATTGGTATTGAAATAAATTTAAGTAACCAGCAGCAGTTAAAAGTATTTTGTGTATATTTCCCTGGCGGCCGCGTTTCTAATGACAAAACTATTGCCGTCAAAAATGATTTTCGCAGGTTATTCTCCTTGAACGGAAAAGTACTTTTTGGAGGAGACTTTAACTGCAGACATAGGGACTGGGGTTGTTCAAGAGCTAACTCCTGGGGAAATATTCTGTCTGATTTATGTGTTAACCTACCAGTTTTTATAATGTTTCCCTCTAGTCCCACCTATTTCCCTTGTAGTTCCCGTGGCCGGCCATCCGTTCTAGACTTGTTCATTACTAATGTTCCTAGCTTAATATCACAGCCAACTGTTGTTAACGTCCTTAGTTCTGATCAAACTCCTGTCTTTTGCAAGGTTTATTGCGCGGCGGTTAAACAAATTAAGTTTACCCAAGATTTGAAAAATGCGAACTGGGCACGTTTCAGATCTGAGATCAATAATACATTTCGAGGGAGAATTGACAACGTAGAAGGTATTTCCAGTAAAGAAAATGTCGATGATATTTTAAAACAGTTTTCGGAAATTATATTAAATGCTGCTGAAAATAGTATTCCAAAGAAATCTATAAGTGAAGTTAACATAAAATTTCCCCCCTATATTTTATATCTAATAAAAATAAGAAACTTTTACCGAAAAAACTGGCAGAGATATCGGGACCCTTTTTACAGACATGCGGTATCAAATATCAATAAGATCATTGCCCTAAGAATATCACAGGCTCGCAATAAAAACTGGAACAGGAAGCTGAACTCATTAGAAAAAAATGCTAGACCTTTATGGAACATTATGAAGGTACGAGTAATAAAAAATAGAAAAAGGCAGTTACCATTTTTAAAAGATAATGTTAGCACCTATATTTCGGATGTGGACAAAGCAAATGCCCTTGCACTGAACTTTGCGAGAAACAACAACATCTCCAGATTTATTGGTGATGCTAATACAGATAATATTGTGAACACCACAGTTCAAGAGTATTTCTTAAGTAGAAGCGCACCAATATCTTCTGTAAATTACGCATCAGAGAAAGATATTCAGTTTATAGTCAATGATTCAAAAACAAGAAAAGCAGGCGGTATTGACTGCATACTCAATATCTATATAAAGCAGCTGCCCAAATCTGGAATAAAATATTTAACTTTCCTCATAAATGCCTGCCTGAAGATAGGGTATTTTCCAGAGCTGGTAAGCCACCTGAAAGTGTAGAAAGTTATGGGCCAATAAGTTTGCTTTGTAGTCTAAGCAAAATATTAGAAAAAGTTATTAAGGAAAAGTTACTAAAACATATCTGTGATAAAAATATTTATCCTAAAGAACAATTTGGCTTCAGGCGACATCATAACACTTCACATCAAGTAGTTAGAATTTGCAACTTTGTGAAAGCAAATCGCTCCGCAGGTAAATCAACTGGAATGCTTTTACTAGATATCGAAAAAGCATTTGATACTGTCTGACACGATGGTCTTATTTACAAAATGATACAATTTAATTTTCCTTACTACATTTGTAAGTTAGTTCAAAGTTTCTTATCTAGTCGTTGTTTTAAGGTCTTTGTTAATAGTGGTGTCTCAAACTTAATAACTTTTGATTTTGGTGTTCCTCAAGGTTCTGTGTTAGGCCCAATTTTGTATAATATCTACACGTCCGATTTTCCTGTTTTGCACGATTGCCATGTAGCCATTTTTGCTGATGATACTGCAGTATTTTCGTCACATGAGTTTGCTTTCAATATTGAAAGCAATCTCAATAATCCGATGGAAGTATTAAAAAGGTATTACACAAAATGGAAAATAAAATGGAATGAAGCGAAAATGCAAGCTATCTTTTTCACTAGAAAAAGAAAACATTGCTTTCTTCCTTCTAACCGGCTACAAATTAATGGAGTAAATATCCCTTGGGAGCCCCATGCTAGATATCTAGGTATCCAGCTAGATTCAAAGTTGTTATTTAACGAACACATAACTAGAACGGTCAAAAAAGTAGGGGTGGCAATTAAAATGTTATACCCTTTTATCAATAGAAAATCAGAGCTCTCAACAGAAAACAAGATCATAATTTTCAAAGTTATTTTTCAGGCTATTCTCTTGTATGGATGGCAAGTTTGGGGGGATTGCGCAAAATGCCACATAAAAAAACTGCAGACATGTCAAAATAAAGTCCTAAAAATGATGCTCAGCTTACCCTGGCATCATTCAACAGTAGACCTACACAATAAAGCGAATGTTGAATTGATTTGTGAAAGAATCGCAAAATTAAGTCAAATTTTGTAATCAGATGTAGCTTCCCCGATAACCCGCTAATTAATGAATTGTTTGATAGCTAAATGCGACTTTATTTATTTATATTTGTTTCTTTAATCTATATATTATTTATTTATTTATTTATTAAATTATTTTCTTGTTTACTTGTTTACGTATTTATTTATTTATTTATTTATTTATTTTTATTTATTTATTTATTTATTTTTATTTTCCCTGTATTATTACAAGTGCGGTAACAAACCTTATGTAAAAATTCTTATACGAAAAAAATAGTATAAATATCGTACCCATTACCCAAAAGGCAAGCAAAACAGAAAAATTATAATCATTTCTTTACTATACTATCGTTTGCCATGTCAAGAGAAAATTTTTTAAAAAGATACCCAAAGATACAAGGTTCCGCATAAAAAATAAAATCAGTACAAAGTTAGATTTTCTAAATAAGAATAACCAACGAAGATGTATGACATGAAGAACCACTCGCAAACCGCAACAGAAATCCACGTCAGCCGAATAGGAAAATGATATCATCATTACTTTATATTAATCCCATTGTAGCTTTTTAATCTTCATTTCTAGGAAATTCAATTCTACATTTCGATGTGAGGATGGCTCTTTAAGCATTATTACTTTGGAATGGATCAACATCTTTTCTAGGCGATATTGAAGGCACTCGGGAGTGCTCGACTTATTTCTTAACTTAAACCGACAAAAATTAAATAAGTTTGTGCAAACCCTGTGCTATCACCTCATAACTGCATTGGAAAATTCGAAAAAACACGAAATAAATTGTAAATGCTAATTACACAAAATTAACTTACAATTCCCTTAACTTCTGGATATTGAGAAGCTGCCCAAATTGAACTGTAACCGCCAATACTCCAACCAAAAAGAATGATGTTATTTATATCAAAACCCAACTTGTGAATGGCAAACTGAATGACAGCGTCAATAGCATTTTGATCTTGTTCTGGGAATGGTTGACCCTTAAAACAAGAAGTGCTTTTGAAAGTTAATCAATTAACCAGAGTGCTTAGACACCTTACTGTGCTACCCTCGAATCCAGGATGGTTCCAGCCTAGCACTGAATATTTGAGAGATAGTGGGGTTGACATAATACCAATTTCATAAAAACCAGCATTGCCTACATGAAAAATGCAATAATAATTTCATTTCTGTATGTGTTTCCTTCAAAACTCACCCTCTGAGCATATAACTAAAGTCTTTCCGTTTAAATGCACCTTCCGGTTATCTACAAAAATCGTGTCAATATCATTACGATCAATTGTTCTGATCTTATACCGCACAGCCACATCCTCATCTACTAACTTTGCCCGACCAGCAATTAACATTGGTCCTAAAATATAAACAAACAGCATTTATTGTTAATGTACGTGACAGTTTTTTTTTTACAATACACACTTAAGTAGCTCTGTAGAAGCTTTACTGATCCTGGATAAATCATTCTGATACCAAATGTATGAATTGCAATATAAGCAGCAATCTCACAAGGCAATGATGAGAACCAGAAGGGTCTTTGGCGAGTGACTCTCTTTGACTGTACTGGTTTCTTACCCTCCGTGCTATAAGAATAAAAACAAATTATTAACTTAACCAATTTATACGAACAACTCTTACTATTGAACGTCGCGCACATCAAAATCGACATCCCAGTATTTAAAATCAAAATCAAATAGCCTTAATTGTTGTTTCGCTTCTTCCGTATTATTTGATTTAACTTGTTCTAGTGCTTTAACAAGTTTATTATAAGAACGAATCTGTGATCTTCCAATGCCGCGAACAAACAGCGATAAAACTACAATAATACCAATGCTAGTCGTGAACTTAGCCAGAGTAGATATGGAATCGGCAACAAGGTACCCACGACGATAGAGGAATGTTACTATAAGTGGTGATGAATAGTATCCAATGTTCCACATGATGGAAAGCTAATTTTAGATAAAAAAAATTATGCATGCACAATTGCAAATGGGACAAAGCGTTACGAAACAAAAATAAACAAAAAAAAGTAAAATATAGTGGTAGGGTAATGCTTACGGTGGACAAAATCTGGTCTCCAAATTTCTCCAAACCTCGAGGTTTATGCATTTTCTGTAAATATCAATAACAAGAACTGAAGTGACAATATGGATGGTATGTATATTAAAAACAAATACCTGTAGTGGATCCATTCCATAGTCCATGAATAGTTTTGGAGCAAAGACGTAATTGAGGATCGTCATTTTGGTGATTTATTTGTTATAGTTTGGAAGGGTCTTTTTTTAGTTGAAATTACTTGTTATTATAATTAATCTGCGACCACCATAGTCGATTTTTCATCGCCCCTTGTAAGAATGACAGTCAAAATATTTTGACAGCACTGTTTTATCAGTCGGTAAATGATAGGTGACAACAACCAACAGTGTGGTCGTAGAAATTGCGGCGAGGTTGTGCAACGAATTTGGTGTGGACTTTAATTCCAATAAAATGTCCGCATAGGACTTCTCTTAAAAGCTGCATCCACTAATGGTGGACTAATTTGTAGGCAATGCTTAAGCCGATTTTATTTATTATTATGGCTGTTAAGTTAGTCAACTAGGACTAGGATAACTAGGTTAAGTTAATTAGCTAGGAAATATTTATGTAGGGAGCAGGCAAGTTCTCTTTTCTTTCTTATTCGTCGTAGCACATCTTTGTTTGTTATTCTGTATATCCAGGAAATCCATAGTATTCTTCGATATGTTCACATTTCGTATAGCAGTACCGACTAAATATAGCATTTAATCATCCTCGTTTTGATTTCTATGCTAATATCTCTACTATAAAACACTTTTCTTATTCTACAGAAGGCCGTCATCGCTTGTTCTATTCTGTACTCTATTTCTTTATCAGGGTTAACGTTACTATTAATTATCGTCCCCAGGTAATTTAAATTACTGACTCTCTCGATGTTCTCGTTGTTTATTCTTAGTTCAAGGTTCGGTGTTAGTTGTTTCCTAGTGAGTATCATAGATTTTGTTTGGCGATTTTATGCGTAGTCCGTATTTTTTGCCTACGCTATTGAGCCGATTCGTCATGTAACTTAATTTGCCTATATCGTTTGCTATTATTATGGCATCATCTGCGTATCTTAAGTTGTTAGTATGGACCCCGGTAATCTTCAAACTACATTATCTTTCTTTTTATACTCCACCGAGTATATATCCTTATTTCCTGCGATTGTTCATTTTTGCTTCCTGACCCCAGTATAAGTTTTTGCGCTGCACTCTGGCAAAGGCTTTTTCGTAATCTACAAAACATTCAAAGGCGTTTAAATTCATCTCCAAGCTTCTTTGGGCTATCATATTAAAAGCAAACAACGCCTAATGGGTACCAAAACCGTTCCTTTATTCAAATCCAAACTGCGAGGGGCTTATGTCATTTTCAAGTTTTCTGTATATTCTTTTGTGTATTATTTAATTAAATTAATTATTTAACCTTAAGTCAAATTCATTTGATATTTATGTACCTCATGTTAACATGACTCAGCTTATTTGCGTGCTGACTACTGCTCTTTAAAGATCTTTTTGTGTCGTCAAAAAATACTGTCAATCAAGTTGAAAAATAAAGCTTTCATTTGCATTTGTCATCGGTTTTTCTTCGGAAGATGATCGCATCTGATTCCAATGAAAATGTAAAATTTTTGTCGAAATTTCAAATTTTTGTTTCGCAATTTCTTTGTTTTGCCCCCACCTTTTATTTCTGATACTGATTACTTTACTTACTTTAGGTGGCGCTACAGTCCGTGGTGGACCTGGGCCTCAGTCAACAAGCTTCTCCAGCCAGCTCGATCCCTGGCTAGCTGTCTTCAGTTTCGTACGCTAAGTTGGCTGAGGTCCTCTTCCACTTGCGTGCGCCACCTCAGTCTTGGCCTTCCTCTACTGCGCTCTCCCTCGGGAGCGGATTCGAAGACTTTTCGGACCGGAGCATTGGTGTCCATGCGCTCTACATGACCCAGCCGTCTCAGTCTTTGGATCCTCACTCTTCTGGCTAGGTCTATGTCGCTGTACAGTCCGTACAGTTCGTCGTTGTATCTCCTCCTCCACTCACCGTCAATGCAGACGGGACCGAAGATCGCCCGAAGAATTTTTCTCTCAAAGCAACCAAGAACACCCTCATCTATTTTTGATAATGTCCATGCCTCTGCGCCATAGAGCAGGACCGGGATTATTAAGGTCTTATAAAGGGTGACTTTTGTTGTCCGAGAGAGGGCTTTGCTAGTCAATTGCCTTCTTAGTCCAAAGAAACAGCGGTTGGCAAAAGTTATTCTTCGCTTGATCTCAGCGCTGGTGTCGTTGTCTGTGTTTATAGCAGAGCCTAGGTAGACAAAGTCCTTAACTACCTCAAAGTTATATCTGTCTAAGGTGACGTTCTGCCCGAGACGTCGGTGTTGGTTGTCCTTTTTGCTTGACAGCATAAACTTGGTCTTGCCCTCATTGACCGCTAAACCCATTTTCGCCGCTTCCGTCTCAATTCTCGCGAAAGCGCCACTGACATCACGCTGCTTTCTTCCGATTATGTCAATATCGTCGGCGTATGCGAGTAGTTGGACGGACTTTTGAAAGATAGTGCCTCTTGTGTTTGCTCGTGAGTTTTGCACTATTCTTTCAATTAAGATGTTGAAAAAATCGCACGACAGCGCATCGCCTTGTCTAAATCCTTTCTGGACATCAAAGGTCTCGGTGAGATCTTTACCGACCTTGATGGAGCAGCGTGCATTCTCCATCGTTATCCTGCACAGACGGACGAGTTTGACAGGGATACCGAAACGAGACATTGCTCTGTATAGCTCGTCTCTATAAATGCTGTTATACGCGGCCTTAAAATCGATGAAAAGGTGGTGGGTATCGATCTGAAGCTCATGGGTCTTCTCCAAGATCTGCCGTAGTGTGAATATCTGGTCGATGGTGGACTGGCCTGAAGCCACACTGATATGGACCTATCAGGTTATTGACGAACGGCTTCAGGCGTTCACACAATACGGCAGATAAGATCTTATTTGCGATGTTAAGGAGACTGATGCCTCTGTAGTTGGCGCAGTTCAGAGGGTCTCCTTTCTTGAGAATCGGACAAACAATGCTGAGGTTCCATTCTTCGGGCATACTTTCGTCCGACCATATTTTACAGATGAGTTGGTGTATGCTCCTTACCAAGTCATCGCCTGCCGCTTTGAAGAGCTCGGCAGTCAGGCCATCCGCTCCAGCAGCTTTGTTGGACTTAAGCTTCAATATAGCTATCTTCACTTCACTCAGGTCGGGTGGACGGAATTGTTGGTCATCATCGTCCAAATTGAAAGGTTGATTCTGCCTGACAGCGATATTTGGTCCGTCATTGCCGTTATACAGTCTACAGAAATGATCTTTCCAAATCCTCAGCATCTCTGATGGCGTTTTGGCAGTGTTTCCAGTGGTCTTCGATGCTTGATGCTGGCGGCATTGGACCTCTTAAGAGATTAAGAGACACTCGATCGGAAAAGGACTTGGCGATCTCTTGCGATTGTAGCCGTCTGACGTCGAATTTTCTCACATCATTAGTTTGTCTTGGCGTAGTTTGGGATATCCGCAACCGTACCTTGGCTACAACGAGGTAATGGTCCGAGTCGATGTTGGCTCCTCGGAACGTACGGACATCCATAATAATGGAGGAGTGTCTTGCGTCGATCGCAATGTGATCAATCTGGTTGACTGTTGATTGATCAGGGGTTCTCCAAATCCCCTTGTGTATGTCGAGATGTGGGAACCGCGTGCTAGCCACGACAATGTTTCGCCCCGCCGCAAAGTCGATTAGCCTGAATCCGTTATCGGAGGTAGTGTTGTGCAGGCTAAATCTTCCGATTGTTCCACCAAAGATACCCTTTCTTCCTAGCTTTGCATTAAAATCACCGAGGACAATTTTAATGTCATAGCTAGGGCATTGCTCGTAGGTCTTGTTAAGGAGCTCGTAGAAGGCATCCTTGGTGTCGTCATCTTTCTCCTCTGTGGGGGCATGCGCGCATATAAGCCTAATGTTAGCGAATTTAGCCTTGATGCGGATTGCTACGAGGCGCTCGCTCACATGCCGGAAGCTGAGGACTTCTTGTCTTAGTCTGCTTTTGCCGTCGATAGCAATTGCCGTAATAGATATCGCAGTTTTTCATCTTCTTTTCTTCCGGCCCATCCCATCGCATTTCTTGAATGGCGGTTATGTCTGCTTTGCAGCAGTCTAGGGCCTCCGCTAGTTGCTCGGCTGCACGTGGTCTATTAAGGGATCTAACATTCCACGTGCATATCCGAAGCTCATTGTCCTTAAATCGTTTGCGTGGGTTGTCAACAGTAAATCCGTCCATATCCGAGGCTGATACTGATTGCATATTAAAATTAAGCTTCAAAATAAATTTACCAATCAATTGCGCGAAAACAAATATTCTGTGTCAAATACAATAATAGGGTTAGTATATTCAGACATAAAATGCACAACACAAATCCAAAAATGAAATTAGATGAAATACTGAAGAAAAATTTTGCTTCACAAAAACATGTGTAGAATGTCAATAAAGCATTTTTAAAAGAATTTTTTCTTCTCGAAATGCAAAAAATAGCTTCTGTCGTCAAGTGCAAAATCCCATAAGACCAATACACCTCAAATATTGGCTTGTGAGCAACTAGAGCTCGAATATTCTTTTTAGCTCTTGTTGGGCAATAATTCCAAACTCCAATGAAACGAAAAAGCGACAGTGATTCTGAATTCTGATGAAAAGAAAAAAACGAAATGAAGTGGTGTCGAACTCCAATTAAAGGAATACATGTCAATTAAACATCCAACAAGGATGAGATTACGTAGAGAGTCTTCCACTTCAGACTATCCTCAACACCCATTACGTAGTGAATGCCGAAAGGAAAAAGGAAATGAGAGGTAGCGGAGCGCGTGGTCGGGCAGCTCGGGAGTAATGAAACATAGGAGAGAAAAGACAGGGCGACAGACTCGTAGTAGGCAAAAAAAAGAGTTGTGGTATAACTCGGTCGGATTGAGTTGTGAGCGGTAAGGGGGGCGTCGTCGATGGGTGCGCAACCCGCCAGTTATGCGCACAGCAAAACTCTGTTGAGATAGTTGCTCTCGACAGCGTAGTGAGTAGTCATGTTTTATTTATATGCTGTAGTACCCGCTCCTGCACTACTTTAATGAAATTTACAGGAGGTAAGTTAGTAAAGGTAATTAAAGTACTTTTGTTTTGTGATGGAATAAATATTGTTACCTTACAAGTGGATATGAATTTACAACAAATAAACTGGTTAGCTGTGAATGCCGCTACGTCAGCCAGAACCAATGGTAAACGATATAATAAAAATTCATCCATAAAGTATTTTGGCATATACTCCCGCCGGTGAACTAGGAGAACATTTACGCACTATGCCAATGATTTTAAGCAAATTTTGCATCGGAAGTAGTCCAGCCTCTTTCTCGAAAAAAAACTTCGTGTTTTTAAATACTTATTATCTAGGGTGAGCATCCGTGTTTAACCTATTTATTAAGCTTTGTGAAGTTTCGATTCTATTACCTCTTTTTTTACACTTACTATTTCTTCTTACACCTGGCAATGCTGCGATGCCAACTGACAGGCAACTTGGAACACGTATGAAACTTTCGAAGAATAGGCCGGTATACAGAGTTATTTTGCTATTTCCAAATTCTGCAAAGTAAAATATTTGTTTTTAAGAAATAGAAGTGGAAATTGTAAATTGAATTAATTTTGTTGAAAATCAAAATGTCTTCGTCAAGTATGTCAAAAAGTGATAAATCGTCCAAGCACCCTCCCAATACATCTAAAAAGGTGGAAAAGTCTAATAATAAATTCCAAGAGATTCAAAGTAAAAACATGGAGATGGCTAAGAAAATTGTCGAAAACTTCGAGTCTAGTTCCGATGAAGAACAACTCGATGAAGACAAAATCAGAGGTAAGTTCATTGAATATAATATAACTTTAAACGTAGTATATATGGTATATCTAATTATGAAATCGAAATTTAGAAAAATTATATAAAAATTACTCTGGAGGAATTGATGAGCTTAAAAAATCTGCAACCTTTTTGGAAAATGTTCTACAATCTGGTTCAGCTATATGCTTAATTTGTATTGGATCGATTAAGAGAGCGGAAGCAGTTTGGTCTTGTAAATATTGTTACTGTGTGTTTCATTTGTTGTGCATCAAACGCTGGGCGAACGATAGCGTAGCTCTACTGAAAGGCAAAGGAAGCGAGGAGGAAGGGTACTATAATAACTTGGGTGCATTTATTCCGAAGAAAATAAAGGCAGTAAAATGGTGTTGTCCGCAATGTCGTTGCGATTATAAACCAGAAGAAAGACCGACACATTATGAATGCTTCTGTGGGAAAGAAATTAATCCGGTGAATCAGGAATGGATAGTGCCACATTCTTGTGGTGAGGCGTGTGAGAAACCTTTACAACCAGAATGCGGTCATAGGTGTATGATACTTTGCCATCCAGGTGAGGATATATTTTTATTATTGCAGCTTTGTTTAAATTTGGATTTTACAGGTCCATGCCCGCCTTGTGCTCAGAGTGTTATAGCAAGTTGTAAATGTGGCAAATCACCACCCAAAGGACTGCGTTGCTTTCAAAATTCTTGGACTTGTTTAACAAAATGTTCTAAAACTCTACCATGCGGTAAACATAAGTGCGATCAACTATGTCATGCTTCAGGTGAGTGCCCGCCTTGTAGCAAGACAAGTCTTCAAAAATGTGTTTGTGGAAATGAAGAAGCTATGAAAAGCTGCTCCCAAAGGGTATGGCATTGTAAAAAGGTCTGCAATAAGAAGTATAGCTGTGGTATTCATAGTTGCAAGAAAGTCTGTCATAACGGACCGTGTGGACCTTGTATTCTTAGTCTTCCACGGACTTGTCCTTGTGGTAAAAGTGTAAGTAGCTGTAAAACTATATCGTTAACTGATATGGTGATAGCAAAGATTTTATCCATTGCAGAAAAAGACTGCACCCTGTGATGAACCTATTGATATTTGTAATGAAACTTGTCATAAGTTATTATCATGTGAACAACACTATTGCAATCAACGATGTCACAAAGGGGATTGCAGTTTAGTAAGTAACATAACAGCTTCATTTTATTCATGGAAATTCTTTATACAAATAATGGATTTTCAGTTTTTCTAAATACTAGTAAAAACCTTAAATAACTTTACACTCATGAACCATGAATTTATACCTACATATCTTCCGGTGCAGGTGGCAGTGATTTAATTTTAATAATTCTTTATTTTTGCTTGTAGTGTTTGATTATCACAAAGAAGAAATGTCGCTGTGGCATGCATGAAAAAGAGTTGGCTTGTTGGAAGGCTTTCAACTGTGAAATCAAATGCAAAAGAATGCGGGATTGCGGAAAGCATGCATGTAACAAAAAGGTTCGCAAATACCTTATATATTTCTTGTTTGTTTTTGTTCATATTTAGAATTCATTTGGTTTTTTAGTGCTGTGATGGTCAGTGTGCACCATGTGATAAGGTATGTGGGAAACCGCTTTCGTGTAGAAAGCATAAATGTGCGTCTATATGTCATGACGGTCCTTGCTATCCGTGCAAATTAAAATCCCAAGTAAAATGTCGCTGTGGAAGTACATCTGTTACTGTTCCTTGTGGTAGGGAGCGTAGAGCGCGAGTTGTTTGTATGGAGGTTTGCAGGTAATGAATATAAAATCTAACGAACGTCGTTTAAAACAAAAAAAAAATACATTATCCACTCAAGGATAACCTCTAAGTGTCACCATCAAATCAAGCATAAATGCCACAAGGGTGACTGTCCTCCTTGTAACCAGAAATGTGGACTAGAAAACGACGTGACGAAATGTGGTCATATCTGTGAGGCTCGTTGTCATTCCTCAGTACGGGTCCCCATTAAGAACTTACCAAATGGTAATATATTCGATTACAAACTTGGAAACGTAAGTGTGTATAAAACTTTTCCTTAAACACTCATTCTGACCGACTTGGCAAATTTCAGTACGAATTTCAATGTCTGCCGCATCCAAAATGTGAGAAAAAAGTGATGGTGACTTGTGTTGGAGGTCATGAGATCGCTGAATGGCCATGTTGGAATTCAAAACCAACATCGTGTCAACGATTGTGTGGGCGTAATCTAAAGTGCGGCAATCATAAATGTTCGCTTGTTTGTCATAGTGTATCCGATTTGAATGGGAAAGATGTTAGTGAGTTTTGGTTTAATGAATTTTTCTATATAAATTCCATTTTCGTTTAAAAATAAAAAAAAACAGCAACAAGAAGGCTGCGCACCATGCTTAGGAGGATGCGAATTCGTAGGCCCATCAGGTTGTACTCATCCTTGTAAACGACCATGTCACCCAGCGCCATGCAATCCATGTTCCTCAGTAACACGAACTCTATGCCATTGTGGATTGACTCAACTTATATTCAAGTGCTCAGAGTACAACCCCGCCGATGGGAACTCAAGTGAAATATTAGAGCTACAAGAAAAGTTAAAAAGCTGCGGAAGTCGATGCATGAAAAATGTACGTCCTCTTATCCAATAATATAAGAATAAAGTTTATGTTAATTTTGTTTCCTTTAGTACCCATGTGGCCATCGATGTTCATCCATTTGTCACTCTGGACCATGTCCCAATTCAGAGAATTGTCGCAAAAAAGTTAAAATCTATTGTGAGTGCAAGCGCATAAAAATAGAAATTCCATGCGAGAAGGCCCGTTTGGAAACAGTCTCTCTCCCATGCGATGATAACTGCCAAGCAAGTAGAGAAGCTTTAGAGAAAGGGAAGCAACAAGAAGCAGCAAAGCAACGACAAGTTGAAGAAGAACGCAATCGCATCGAATTAGAACAATTCGAAAAGAGGTTTGGCAAACGAAAACCCCGTGAACGTCGGGCTATTACACCACAAATCAAAACCAACGACAATCGAGCAAAGTTTATTATTATTGGTGCAGTTTTATTAACTATAGCAATCGTTCTAGGGTTATACTACTGCCAGTAAACACAGGTGTATTCCCTTTTCAAATCAGATAACAATAGTTTCAAAATAGTTTAGCATTATTTTAATGATTTGTAAATTGTTAGAAAAACTAATAAATAAGAAAATAAATAAAATTAATTGTCTTTCTTGAAGATTAGCTGTCGAGTGGATGTGTCTTGTGGTGCTTATTCAGCCTTTGACTTTGGCTTCGGCTTTTTGTAAACATATGCGGCAACGAAAACGGACGAGCTTAGGATTACTGAAATCGAAAAGTTTGCTAGTAACATCATGTCGGCCGATTGGACTAATACTGTATATACTCGTGCTGTAAATACATATTAAATGTATATGATAGTGAAAACGTGTTATATTTATAAAATTTACTTAAGTTTGTGAATGCCGAAAGAGCCCAGGTCGTCAAACTTACTGATCGTGAATCTTTGGTTCTTAAGATGGCAACAAGTTGAAGAATTTTACTTGTAGCTCCAATAGGGGTGCAGAATGGCTGAAAGAAAAAAAATTAAATTAGAATTTGTTAAAAATCTTTGTTGCAATGGCGGTTAGACAACACAAGCCAAGGGTGCGGGGGGATTTCTTTTTAGTAACATTGCAGGGGGTCTAACAAAAAAGGCAAATAGGTTTTCTGGGACATTAAAGTGCGGAACAATACAAACAAATTAGTACTTACATATGTCAAGTAGCTAAACTACCGAATTCAGAAGTTGTCTGAAAACATTTAAGGCGTAGGACTATTATAACATATTGTGTTCGTGAGAGGTATTTTAAAATAAGGAAGTTATACCATCCCATAAACGAATATAGTGGGATAATTATAAATATAAAGCTGACATTTTAAGTCTGGCGAGTGCATACAGAGGCTTTAAAATCACAACTTTAGAAGCAAGAATTAGAGCTAACAGTTCTCTGAAAACCCTGCTGACAAAAATATGCTCCTTGGCCACACAAAAACAGAACTATTTGAGGCTAAATGTAATGAGTAATAATGTCTTGCCAGGAAACGCTAAAAAGACTTTATTTGAAAACCAAACCATTTATAACACCGGCTTCTGGAAATCGATTTCTTGGGCTTTGTATACAAAATGTTAGAAAACTAACTAAAAATGATAAGCTGGCATTTGCATGGTCCAATTAATTCTTAGTTTTTTTCTTTCTTTAAACTTCGCCTTGAACCTGAGCCTTTATTGCTTTTTCGACCGCATTTTCAAACAACCTTCGTTGAGCATACCAATGTGAAGATTTTCTCGAATGCGCCACAAAATCCTATTTACAATATTGTGAGAACGCCTGAAGCCGTTTGTCAACAAGCTGACTGATCTATATTATTGCGGCTTCAGGCCATTAAAGTCATCCAGATCTTAGAAAGAAAACGCATGAGCTTCAAATCGATACACACCACCTAGTCACCGATTTTAAGGCCGCGTATGACAATATCTATAGCGACGAGCTGTACATAGTAATGTCTAAACTTGGCATCCTTGACAAACTCATCCAATTGAGCAGGAAGCCGATGCAGACTCAAAAAAGAGACGAGTTGACACGTTGTGTGCAAGACTCACGGGGTAACACAAGAGCCATATTGTTGAAAAAGTCCACCCAATACTCACATACGTCGATGATATTGACATTCGGAAGAAAGCAGTATGACGTCAGTGCGGCGCTTTTGCGAGTATTAAAACGGAAGCGGCGCAGATGGTTTAAACAGTGAATGAGGGCAAGGTCAAGTATATGATGTCAGCTAGGAAGATAATCTAATACAGACACGCGGGCAGACCGTCACCCACGACAGATTTAATATTGAGGTAATATAGGGCTTTGTTTACCTAGGCTCCGCCATCGATTCATGCATCTCAGGTCATACTTAAAAGCAAATGGCGGTCATTTCGCATGAAGTCATCTATAACTTGTATCTAGGGATGGATTTGACAAATAAAAACTATAAATTTTCTTTTTAAAAATATCAGCGCGTTTTCATTTGGCACTAGTTATATTATAGTCGGTCAATCGCACAATAGAACTTGTGTTCAACAGGTGAGACGCCGGCTACTCACCGGTGTGAGGAATGTTTGTTGGCAACTTTGCCTATTCTATTTTAAAATTTATGAAAATTAGTCATGTAACATGATTGGGTGACGAGCAACAATGAACTTTTAGTTACATCTGGATGTCAACATATTAATGCAGCAAATGGATGAATATTTCTTCGAAAGGAATTACCCCAAAGTAAACTCTCGCTAGTAAATGAATTTTTTCTATTTAGGGCATTACTTTTTGGCGATTTAACACCAAGCTTGTGTCAATAGTGCTCCTACTCTGATAGGAACGTTACTGTTTTTAATTCCATTTCAAGCTTCAACTGTGAATACTTGAAAATTGTTGATGAAGATGAAGGTGTTTCAAAATAAAATAATAATAGAAAGCAAGTTAAATACTTATCACCCATATAAAGCATAAATACTAAACTAATATAATGCTTCAAAAGCACAACTATAAATACAGTAATCTATTAACGCAAGCAAATAGGAAAAACAACTCAACAAAATACGATTAAGAAAGTAGAATGTGCGCTATTCTATATACTATAATTGTAAATCAGTGTTTTGTTATCAAAATTCTACCGAAAAAGCAGCCAATAGTTGGGCGGTTGATGATCCAAAAGCAATGATAAACATGATACAAATATTCATCACAATACAAATAAATAAATTTACAAAGTCTATAGCCAAGCATATTAATGTTTTTTATGCATAAATCAAAACATTAATGATATGTAACATGTTTGTATGCATTTAACAAAAGAAAAATGTTTCAAAATGGACATTCCAGCACAACTTACCACCAAAAAAGCCAACACCACTAATGGTATTACTCTCAAATAAACTAAATATGCTACTATCACGTAAATAACAGTAGCAGCGAGGGTTTTTCTTCCTAAGAGATTTTGATACTTGAATACGTAATATACAAGAAAATACTCTTGGACTAACAACACTGGATACTCCATATAGGAAAGGAAGTCATAGCCGCTGCTATAATTGTATGACATCATAACAGTGTAGCTATACAATTCCAGACATAGTCCGAGTACACTGATTCCTGCAAAATTCCAAATTAGATAGTCGATGTTATCATCATTTAAGATTAAATAACGAACATTTGGTTAGTCACCATTGAATCACACTATAAATTTGGTTGGGAAAATAAAATACAAATTGATAATAGTTCCACACTTACCTTGCGATGATTGATTCTCTTTAATGGTTTTAATTTGGGGAACCTTTATGAACAAACAGGAAGCAACTGTTATCAAACTAAAGAAATCAGCGATCACAAGCACTGGGCCTCTACTCAAGTAATTGAGTAACGAATCCATTTCTTTTTTTTTTCTTTTATATTTATCTACTATGCACTTTTTTTAAAATAAATTGTGAGTCTAGGATTTCTTCGCAATTTGGCCAAATAGAAATTATAGAATCGAAAAGATCAGCTGTTGCTACAGCATCGTATTACGATTGTGATATTTGAATCTGTGCAGTGGTTGTAATAACTGAACAGATGTACCCACAAGAATTTTAAAGGACAAAAATAGGTAAAAGCTAAAAGTATGGGTTTGACGTTTCATCACGTCGCGTAGTTAGCCGTAAAACAATGAATTTAGTTCTAAAAAATAAACTATTTTGAAAGTGATGCCAATTTCATGACGATAAGGTAGTTTGTAAGATTTTTAATTTTCGAGTAAATGTATGATATATTTTTATTGTAATTGATCACCAAATTTGCACAAGATACGAGTACATATGTCAATTTTAACTAGAAGTCATTTTAGCACTTCCTAATAAAAAAAATGAAAAAAACAGTAATGATTTGTAAGATGGTTATGCAAAGGTATGCAGTAAGAAACGAATGTGTTTTGTAAATGTCAAACAAACGGATAATATAAATACAATATTTTAATCTAGATGGAAGCGCTTAACACTCTTTGCAATATATTCAATTTGGAACTTTTATTTGCATTTGAGCTGCGTGTAAGGTTTTTTGGACCAAAAATTTAAAGGCCTTTGCTGTATAATAATAGCTTTAGTTAAAGAAAAAATATTGTCAACGGAAACTCTAAAGTTAAAACACCTCACACTCTCCCATTTCAGATTTTAAAAAGAAATAAAGACAGTTCAACCAACCAAAATACAAAACAAAACTGAACATATGTTAAGGTTTGTATTGAGTTAAAAAAAAAAAAAACAATCCAAAAACTAAGTTGGAAGTTAATAGTATTTTAACCTTGCACGAACGCGATTCGTTGTACTTTTCTTCATGCTCTACGTACTCCAGGTCAAATTAAAAAACTTTACTCTGACTCTTAGTTCTTGTCAGAAAAGTATCCACATTATCCCAGAAAGAAATTCCTCGCAGTTGAGAGAGGAACGAGAAACCCAACGATCGTATCTCCGTCAAAGATAATGTTTTAATAAATCACTCGAAATATTGCGAAGTTCTTACTTCGGATATTTATATCTGTCAAACCAATAGTCAGATTGTCGGCGACATTTTCATTCAATAATCTTTGCAACTTTATTATGACAACAAATACGTTTCAACAATTTTACCAAATTTAAGAAATTGAATTGAAGCCCGTTGCGTCGAAATTATGGTGAATGGGTCCAAAATTAACTGGTATTGGATCATCTATGAGGCCCATTTTTGGCTTAATGGGTAAGTCAATGAGCGAATTTGTGGCATTTAGAGCGAAGATAATCCACATTACATTGTCGAAACGTTGTTACATCCCGAAAAATGCGGTATAACGGTTACGGCAAACATCGGACCATATACGGCTATAGAGCTTGAGTTTCCTGAGCTTGAGTTTCCCGATACGTTAAACCATGCTTGGTGGGCATATGTCCGAAGTTAGATGAAAAATGTTTCATTTCGATTGAATCCAAATAAATGGCAATTTATTAAAGTTAAATGCATTTTGTTAAAAATCAAAGTTATTTTTTTGTTTGCTCAAATACTCTTAGCACATACGGGTTGTCACTAGTGGGTTCGTTAGTATTATATAAATGGCTGACAACAAAAACTTGAAGAGAACGGTGCAGCTGATAATCAAAGTTTCAAGGCAGTAATGGACTTAAGGCAATTGAGGAATAGGATCTAATACCGATAACTAAGGAGATTCGTTTATGTCCCTGACAATTCCTTCTTAATGGCATTGAAAGCGAATGAAAACATCTCCTGCCGTTTCTAGTCTATCGAGTATATGCATTCAACTCAGACTTCTTGTTAAACACTGTTGTATCTCTTTCTGCAATACTTAATATTGCAAGAATATAAATTTAAAAAAAATATTAAGAATATTTTTTATAAAACTAAAACTGCATTATCCACTCAATTATGCTTGAGCGGGAAAATGTATCAACACCCTAATACAAAAAAAATCGAACAATTCCACCGGGCCTGGCAATGATTAGTTCGCCCAAAACTACAAGTACTAAAGTAGAAACAAGTTTTCGTCGGGATTTTTTATTAATGGCTGGCGATATTTTACGTCTCGCTGGGCTGCGTTAAAATATTTTCTTGAGATTCTTTATTGCTAATCGCGAGTTTTTATTTAATAATCTCTGCATAAACATTAAGTATTTTGTAATGTTTCAACAGTGATTAGTTGAAAACGCCAAATAACAACAAGGTAAAGTCACATTTTTAGACGAAAATAAAAAAGAAAAAATAAAAAATTGTTGCCCCCGTGCAAAAGTTCTTGCGTGAGAACTGCTGCTGCTACTTTTCCTGCTGCACGAGAAAGGGATGGGACATTAACCGAAACAAAAGAACCTTTCCGCCCCATCTCCATAAAATTAAAACCAAAATCCTTGTGGAAACTTTTCCCATTATCAATTTTCCAAAGTGCAATAACTCTATCAAACGACAAAAATGTGTTGAACTCGAATGGAAAGAGACTGGGAAAAAGTGTACCTCAGAGCCCCGGAGCTGCTGTAGCCCATATCGTCCCAGGTCTTGTGTATATATGTGTATAGAATATTTCAAATCAGATCAAAAATATTCAACAAATAATTGGTAATTAAATTATCTTTTAATTGGTTTAAGTTGTATTTTGTGTAATTTAATTATTACAATGCACAAATTAATGCATCTTCTGTAGTGTCGCTGAACTGGGTGTGCGTTTGGGAGCGTTTAAAAGGGTTCAAAGACGCACTTATTACCTCGAGAATAAAGCATCGAGAGCTGAAAATCTCGTGCATAACCTTGCAAAGAAAGTAATTTTCTTCTCATTCTCTAGCGAGAAGGTTATTGCTGGCTATCGCTTTGTGTTTATTCAGTGTATGTGTGTATGTGTGTGTTTTTTTTTTTATAATTTTAACTATTTCTATTTAGTGGGTGCAGTGTTATTCGAATAATTATAGACAACCATTCGCTGGTTTTGTTACTTCGGTATAAGAATTGTATCCTTCGAAAATCAAGGTCTAAGCGTGATGCACGATTTAGAGTCGAAAGCACTTCGGAGACAGATCAGCTGGGAGGACACATACTACGTTTCTAATTAGCAGTGCTAATTATGTACTGGCATATAATACACTGTACATGCAAAAAGTATTATCAAACGTGCATAGTTTGTGGAGAAAGGAGATGTGAGATGATGTAGTTGGTTAAGGTTGTTACAGAAGAATAATGGAAATTATTCCGTTCACACGTTCGTTTGTCCGGTGATTTTCTGTATCGATTGTGTAATGGAATGCATGTGTGCAAGGTGTATAAATGTCGGGATGGGCTGGTGAACTCTATTAACTAGTTTTTGCAAGCAGCAACACGGTGCTTATGTGAGATTATTTTCTTAAGAACATGCGAATATCTTCGATTTAAGGGCAATGAGTTTTGAAATCTTAAAGAGAAAAAAAAGCACGTTTTGTTCGACATCTTGCATTTTAAGTACAATGTAAGGTACCGTTTTGTTGCCAAAATGGAGTATCTTAAACTCATCGGTTTTGTGTCTTGAAATTCGTAGAAATTAAATTAAATTAATCTATTTTTGAGGAACAGATACCATTAGAATGGTGATTTTCTAAGAAAAATATTAAAGCTTGTAATCGGTTTCATTACCATCTTCTTACTTAACTTTGTTTCCTAATGTTAAAGGCCTTAAACTAACCTGTAAACCTCATACTATTCCGTTATTCAAAATGTGAGTTATTTTTCATAGCTACAAGCTAGAACTCTATGGGTAGTCATGACAAATCCGATGATTGAGTTCACTCGGAGGTGGTTTTGCCAATGAGGATTTTTTGCTCCTGAGTGACCGACAGACTGTTTCCTTATATGCCATTGAAGGTGATATTTAAATTGTTATTGCGTTGTCCAGAATGTTATTGGAATTTTTGTTTTTTTTACTTCATATTCTTATGCTCATGTATTAAATTAGGTTTCGCTTTATTAGCCAAAATTAGAATTGTGTCAATCGAGAGGGTGAATTAAAGGTTGTTGCAGCGATACTGTCAGCACTGTTAAAGTATATTTTTGCTGCCGATAAGAGACAGTTACATCAAAAGAGAAATTAAAGGGAATTCTCGCCATAGTGGTAAAAAAATGGCTGCTGAGCTAGATATATTCAGGGAACGGATGTTCATATACCATAATAAATCAAAGTTATTCTGGCAAAAAGAAAGAAGTTTATTCACTTGCGCAGAAAGCTTGCCCTCGAAGAGCAAAAACTAGCGTTTTAAGGGGCTCGAGACGCTACGATCTTAGCGCACACCGTTTTTTTTTTTTTATCGTGGAAATGTTTTGAAAATTGCGTTAGAGCCTCGGGAACGCAAAATTTCAGTACAAGGCGCTCGACTTTAAAAAAAAACACTTGCCGTCGTTTTTTAAACACACGCGAATCTTCTTGTTATAATAAGAATCGTAAGACTGTGTTATACTTACTTTCACATCTTATGGTGCATATTTCTCCTTTTCAGTCGTTTTTGGGGAATCTCAGCTGAAATTTGAGCCTCTATTGATTTTAAGAACGGATTTACTGAAGGCCCATGTTGAACATGGAAACCAGTTGATTTGTTAAGCCTGAAAATTTTCCATTAATGGTTTTCTAATACGGAATGCGCGTACTTTTGATTCACTGACATTCCTTACACTGTCGTTGTCATCGTTCTTCATCTTCAAATATTGCGATGTGTATGTTTGAGCTGGTTGAACTATTGTCGTATTTAACAATCCCTTAATTTAGAGACTTTCCTTTTATATTAATTTTTTTTTTGAGCATTAGCGCTATTTGTATACATATGTACCTCTAGCTACGGGCATCGTCATCGCAAATCCCAAGTGTGTACATTTTTCGCCAAGTGTTAGGGAAACAGTGATGAACATTAGTAGGATGGATTCGTAACCTGGAAATGCACGATCATCGGCGAAAAGAAGGGAATTCGTTTTGGACTTACTAAAGTTGTGCTTCGGTAGAAAATCTTGTGTGGCATTTAAAGCAACAGAACTTGTATACTACCTTGGTGTTCTTTTTTACTTCGAATTCTCCAGTTTTTTCCGTTGTCCAAATAAGAAATCTGGAATGCCTGTCTTGTCTCCTCGTAAATGTTCGTAATATGTGATATTAGGTTCCCTAATCTGTAGTTGTTGCAATTTTTCATGTTACTTACATTAGAATTTGTTCAGTAGAACAAGAAAGTATGCTTTTTACTGGTAAGGCATTCGAGCGGCTCTCCTCATTCTATTTGCGATCAAGATTTCCAATTTACGCTCATAATTCGTAGCGTGGGTGATTCGACCTGACTGCAATCTTTTAATCTTCAATCTTTTAATACCTTTGCCTTCTGCAAAATCTGTATCTTCTTTGGCTGAGTTTCCAGTTCCGAAAAGATAAAGCGCTTATGAATAAAGAATGGCTTGAATACAGTGTGCAACATTCCGATACCATCTCTAGAAATGTTCTGGGATTTAAATTTATTGTTTTTTTATTTTTTCAATCTGTGATGCGAGAACTCGCAATAAAGCGCAACGTTAACTATATGACCATCTATCGACACCAAACTGGGAAAAGTCATAGAGTTGGTAAAGTGGGATGCCTTATAAACGGACTATTACCGCAGAAATCTATTTTCAAAAGCTGTGTTGATTAACTCGACACTAGAGTAAAAACGACCCAGTATGGGTAATCGAAGGGGTGGTGTACGCCATTAGAATAATGCTCGGCCTTATGCGTATGGGCATTCAAAATTGATGAAGACGAATAAACATTCGTGAACCAAGCTTTAAGACTACAAAAGATTGATTGATCTTTAAAATCTTTTTTGGAAAGTGATATTGAATCAAACTGATATGGATCTGTCAAGTCAATGACAAAAAAGCTAATACGCCTGTAAAGTCTAGGACATATGTATGTGGTGCTGAAAAAACGCATGTCCCTATAGTTGGCTCGACAATCAGACAAATAACGATGAAGTCTTACTCATCAAACATACTATTGTTTGATCAGGTCTTGAAGGCGAGCTTGTGTAAGTTCGAAGCATCGGAAACGAAGCGATTTCATGCTGCTTTAAATAGCTTGGCGGCTGGGCTATCAACTCTTCGACTGTGAAGTTTACTTTGTCCAGATCGGATGTGTGATATTGTTGATTTCATCGTCTTACATATTAAAAAATTCATTTTTTCAGAATAAATACTAAAATTTGGGTCATCACGCTTTCATAAAACGGTCGATATTCTCAGCATCGACTGGGATTTTACTATTATTTTCCCTTGATCATCTAAAAAGATTTAATAACTGTGAAAGAAAAAAAAACTGACAGGAAGTACGAGTGATTACTTCCGGTACGCAATACTGATTTTTGTTTTTTTCATTAGCATTGCATAAGGATCATAATAAAGTGGTATTTGTATACGAGAATGAAAACCTTGTCTATATCTTGTTCTAATTTTACCACTTCACAATTAATGATTAAAACACATTTCTTAGTCGCCTTTCATTGAGAGCATCATATGCTGTGCTGAGAAAAGAAAACGATTCTTTGATTTAACTTCTGCTTACTCCGGCTGGATATGTCTTGTTTAATAATAAAATAGTATCAGCTTCATATATTTATAAATACTTACCCTTTCTTTAATCCTATAAAGAAAAAAACAAAATAACAATGAGAACTTGCTTTCGAATAATTGGGTAAAATATATATAATACGTGTGCAGTGCATGTACACATACAAGTACGCATGTGAAAAGTGTAGTGCATTTTTAAGTCGTTTTAAATGTACTTTGTAGTATACCTAAAGGAATGTACGAGACAGATATGGTTTTGTACACACACATAGTCTGCATGTGTTAGTATTTCCATTTGAGAAGTTTGCTTTGATTTCCTGTTTAAATACTGAACATCTTCACATCGCACCTTTCTTATAAAAGAGTTGCATTTAAACCGCTAAAATCACCAGAGTTCGCATTCTTCTTATTCCTGTTTAAGGGCTTATAAATTATGAGAATTGGGAATAAGCAGTTATACCCACTACGATTATGAAATGATATATGATATGCGGATGTTTAGTTCACAAAGTGCATTGGTTCATCAAATTAATTTATATTCAACAGTTGGTGTCATTCTAAAACTCCTCCCACTATCGAATTTGAACTCTAAGCTCCGATCACTGTGTTAATTTTCCTTCTTCATTTTCTTTAGAGTTGTACCTGTTGGAAAAGAATTTCAGTCAAATTTCAGTTGCTCCCATCGAATTTTCTCAACAACTGCTGCAGCGATTTCATGAGAAAATTCAATATAAATGTATTCGTTTGCCCCCTGCATTTCCCGTATTAAAATTTAAAATTTGCCACTTCAATCCCGAGAATTCCTCGATGAATGCATCTTTCAAAATTTTCGGTTCAATCAATTACCTGCAAATGAATGACCCCATGAAGAATGATAGTTTTTTTTTGCACTTCTTTTCACTTTCCTGTGTTGTCTCGTCGCCGTTGGTAGGTTTCTCAGGCTGAGATTTAGATTTAGCCAGGCAGAGACTTAATATATTTAATAATGAAACTGAACTAACAAGAAGGAGGGATGATCTTATAAAAGTCTCAGGTAGAGGGAATGACATCAGGAGCAAAAAATACCAAAGATATAGGAGAGTGAGATTTTTTTTCATTTTTTTTTTCATTACACTCATCGGCTTCGGTAACCATTCATTATCTATTTAGAAAAAAAAGACGAGAAAAAAAGTGGAGGGAATAATGACAGGAAGATTTATGTGTGAATGTTTTGTGTGCCACAGATTCTTACCGACAATCCAATGGTTAGTAGGTAGAACAGACGATCTCTTACATTCTGTATCGTTACATAGTGGAGAAGAATTTTTTGTTTTGCGTGCGCCTCTTTGTGTTTTACATTTGGTATCACGTTACAATACTGCATCGTCTTCCTATTGAACCAAAAGGCAGAGGTTGTCTCTTGGCTTTTGTGTGGGACATAAATTTACCAGCAGTATTAACATTAGCAACAGCAGCAGCAGGAGGGTTAGGAAATACTCACTCCGCGTGTGCAAAAAGTACAAAAGAAAGAAAGAAAAAAATAAAAATAAAATGTTAGTGAATTGTTTTCGCAGAAAATAATAGTGTTTCTTATTTTGGGTTACAGCTTTTAAACACACACACATTTTCCGCACGTATTATGGAACAAAAATGTATTCCATCTGCTGATATTGATTCAACTGGTTGCCATTCAAACATCAAATCATCAACGGCAACAACTGTTAACACCACTCCGGAAAAACCAATAGCCAGTGCATCCTTGCTCCGATCGCCGCAAATGTCGTCAAAAGATCAACAGCAACTACAGCTGCAAACACACAATAATAATGTTAGTGAAAAGAAATTGTACGAAAGCTATGAAAGTTCAAAGCGAAATTTGCAAAACAAGCTCAATGAGGACGATGCTGGAGGGTGTAGTATATCATCTATGTCTACACCAGCCGCCGATAACGTAGCACTATTCAAGGATGACGATAGTCGATCAGGGTCAAGTGATGATATCACCACACCCATTGTTGATTTGTTGCATGTACATCAGCGCCATCATAATCACCATCGTCATAAACTGCAACAAAATAGTGATGGCAGTGATGAGGACTCAACAACGACAACGTCAACAAATACAATCGAAGTCATTCAAGATCATCGGCGATGCCAGGAATCGGAAAATAGCGGTAATGTGGGTGTGGGTATTTACCTAGAAACGCCAGTTATCGATGAACAAATTGTTGGCCTTAATAGTCATGATTACGAGAAGGCTAAACCAAAAAGACTTAGCGATGAGTTTCTTCTGTCTTCGGAGGAGTGCTGCGATGACGGTCGAAACAGTAGTAGTGATACTAATCCCATATTAGCAAACAATAGTAGTAGTAGCAATAAGAATGCAGATTGTAATAATATTAGTAATAGCAATAGTAGTGAAATTCTGAAAAACAGAGGAATACTCAACGATATACTGAGATGTGTTGTGGCAGCCCATGAGCACGATGGCAGCATTGGAAGTGTTAACGGAATCGATTGTGAAGAAGAAGTCATGTCAGTTGGTTTTAGTGAATCTCAGTTTGATGGTAGTGGCAAAGAAGGTGTCGAAGAAGATGTTGACGGTAATGTTGCAGCAGGTGGTAGCATGTCATTTCGTTTTAAAAATGGCAACATGGACTATCATCCGTATGATAAAGTGGACGATGATTTGACTGATCCTGGTGTCTCTGCAACAGATGTGGCGGAAAACGATGTGCAATCAATGGACGCCATAGAACGTCGAGACTTTGAGCATGAGCAAAGGATAACAGGAGGAATTATACTGAAATCTAGTTCGTTAGCTAAAAATGATAGACTTAAATTAGATTTAGTTCAACCGAGTATGCAGAATGTCAATCACCAGCAACGAGCAGTCTCATCGGACAGTAAGGTGAGTGATTGTTATTTATTTAAATATACTTTACTCATTTATTTCCATTATTACCTTTAGTGCACGTACAAAGATCATTCAACAACACCAACTAGCAGTCGGCATTGTAGCAGCAGACTAACCAAATCAACTGCCAAGATAAACTTAACCACAAGTTTAAGTCATCCAGAGACCAACACAAACGCAGATGTTCATGAAAATAAAGACATTCACATGAATATTCAGCCGGATGAGTTGGATAGAAAAAGTAACTCACCTGAGGTACAAGATGAACAGCAGCCTGGAACAAGTAAATCGCTTTTGGGCTCATTATCATCAGTAGCGGGATCGTCTTCTTCTAGTAGTGTTTCGAAAACATTACGATCGGCAGGCGATGAAGAAGCTGTCAAAGGTGGCTTTGAGTTATTTTCCAATTCAAATTCAAATGATAGTTTAGCATCGGAGCATTCATACAGTACCTCATCAAGTCATTCCTTGTCACATTTAACCAAACCACAACAGCAGCAACAGCAACAGCCAGGATGTAGTGAAATCACTAGCACTAAAAGCCTTAATACCGAAGATGAACTTGTGAAAAAAGCTGTTGTTCAAGCAGAGTCTATTCATAAGTTGCACCAGAAGTGCCACACTGTGTATGAGGATTCGATCGCATCCACATCCTCTTCAGCACGTTGCAAATATTCCACTATAAGATACATTCGCAACTTTCAGAGAATACAAAATACGACCACATTACTTGGTAACGAAACATCAACACGGCCTGCGTCTAGTTCTGGAGATGATCTACTGACTGCTTCAAGCTCTACAGTAGCATCCACGTTTGCAATGAACAGCAATAGTCATTCAAGTTTCCAAAATCCGCAACAACAATTAAACCATGATGTAGCAAGTGGTACTGACTTGCCACATTTAGAAAATGAACTGCACGATAACGAATTTGATGAGGAAACATGGGCGGATTGTGAAGAAGGATCCGATGAAGAGGTGTGCACATGCCATAAAGATAGCTACGCTAATCAGGGTAAACGCGATTTGTCAGATCTTCGGTCGGATGATGCCTTCTCGAAAGATATTGAGATTTCGAGTTACATTCAAATGGTATCAATTTCGGAGGATACCCTACTCAATGAGCAGAGTATGTCACCAGAAGTTATTGGATTGCAACGAAAGCGAAAATTCAATGAAGGGCGTTTAGCGGACACAGATCTGCCTTTGGGCGATATAGTTAGTGGTAGAAAACGAATTGCCTATGATTATGCGTCGACACCACGAAGCACACAGAGTTTACTATTAGTAGTGAGCCCATCGACTCCATTGGGTCGACGTACACCTCGTTCCCTTATTCCCACAAGGGATAACCCGCCGCCAGAACTGCAAGATTGGTTGGTGCAATTCCAACGATGGTCGCATGCTGAAAGGCTTTTGGCCGTCGATAGACTGATTGAACACTGCGAACCAACTCAAGTTCGTCACATGATGAAAGTGATTGAACCACAATTCCAAAGGGATTTCATTTCGCTTCTACCCAGGGAGTTAGCACTACAAGTGCTAGCGTATTTGGATCCAAACGATTTGCTAAGAGCTGCTCAAACATGTCGCAGTTGGAGATTCCTTTGTGATGATAATCTGTTGTGGAAGGAGAAATGTCGTAAAGCACAAATACTGACTGAGCCGAAGACGGACAGACCGAAACGTGGTCGAGCGGGTAATATGCCACCAATTGCATCACCGTGGAAAGCCGCCTATATGCGTCAGCATATAATCGAAATGAATTGGCGTTCTAGACCAATACGCGAGCCAAAAGTGCTAAAAGGTCACGATGATCATGTCATTACCTGCTTACAATTTTCCGGAAATCGTATAGTTTCTGGATCTGATGATAATACGCTTAAAGTTTGGTCAGCAGTAACTGGGAGGGTAAGTATTGTTATTTCAATCAAAAATCCATGTCGAACCTTAAATTATGGTTTCCATCTTGTTTTAGTGCCTGCGAACGTTAGTGGGTCATACTGGTGGAGTTTGGTCATCGCAAATGTCTGGTAATACAATAATTTCTGGTAGTACTGATAGGACGTTAAAAGTATGGGATATGGAAACAGGACAATGTGTGCACACTCTTATGGGTCACACATCAACGGTTCGATGTATGCATTTGCATGGAAAGAAGTATAAAACTTATTTATTTAATAATTTTTAAATCTTTGCTTATTGTTATTAAAAAATTCCAGAGTGGTTAGTGGTTCTCGAGATGCAACGCTACGTGTTTGGGACATTGAACGGGGAAGCTGTCTACATGTACTTGTTGGACATTTGGCAGCCGTTCGATGTGTGCAATACGATGGGAAGCTTATAGTTTCTGGAGCCTACGATTACATGGTGAAAATTTGGCATCCAGAAAGACAGGAATGTCTGCACACGCTACAGGGACATACAAACAGGGTGTACTCATTGCAGGTATATCTTCTTTTCTTTTTTTTTGCATAAAATGTTCAAACGTTTATTCTATTTTTTCTCGCTGTAGTTCGATGGAATTCATGTGGTATCGGGTTCTTTAGACACATCAATACGAGTATGGGATGTGGAAACAGGGAATTGTAAACATACGCTTATGGGACATCAGAGTTTAACTTCTGGCATGGAATTACGGCAAAACATCTTGGTATCAGGCAATGCTGATTCAACAGTTAAAGTCTGGGATATAACCAGTGGCCAGTGTTTGCAAACATTATCCGGTAAGTTTTTTTTTCAATAAACAAAAACAGATTTATCGTCCCCAAGCTGCATAATTCTTTCTGAATGTCAATCTGATTATTATTTCATCACTTAATCTCTTAATTGCGCTTCTATCTGGTTACACTTAAGGTTCGAAATTATGAGTAAACCCTTGGGGAATCAGTAATGCATTATGTGGAGTGAAATCCAAGCATAGTTCTCGTGAACACAATATTGAACTTTTTTAATTAATGTATTTCGAGTAAATAATTAAATACTGGGCATTCTTATCAAACTTTTGTTTGTTATTCATGATAAATGCTAGCATTTACAGTGCGTTGGTTATTTTCGCGTGATAAAGGTTTTTTGTTTTCCTGGTGATTATTGCTAAAGTAAAAGTGATAACGATTCAGAATCATCTCGGTTTATTTTTTTCGCTTAGTCAAGTACTTTCATATCTACCTTTCAATTTTACTTGTTTCCGAAGCACAATGCAGTCACCTTCAAGTAATCTCTTCACTTTTGAATGCCTGTCTCATAAAATTTGGGTGGAAAACATTAATTCTATTTCCTAGTCAGTCTTCTATGTGTTGAATACAAAAATTAGTGCAACATCATATCGGCGTATGTTTTTGTGAATATGTATCTGTTTTTTTTTTTTTTTTTTTTTTTTTTTTGAAAAGAGCAATTTAGCTCTTAACTCGGAGAAAGCCCTTGGTGATGAAATATTAGCATAATCTTAGTGTTCCTTCACTAAAACCGGAGACCGTAAGGTCATATGAAGGTTGCTACTTAGGTTTTGAGATAGACAAGTAAAACTAAATATTTTTAATCGACAATAGGTTTATTATTTTTCAAAATATTCTGCGTGAAGATCAATACACTTTTGTATGCTCTAATGGCACGTTGGCGAGATGTCCAATTGTTACGAATAAACAGGCGACCATTTGCTTCGAAGTGCTTCGAGCGCGAACTTCCTAAAAGAACAGTATGGCAGTACGAGAAAGCCAATTGGAGCGGACTTAACACCTTCTTTAGGAATTTTAACTGGTCGTTATGTTTCCTCGATAACGACGTGGATGCCGCTGCTGATATGATCACAGACACTATTTTCTTTGGAATGAGATCCTTTATCCATCAACGGGTAAAGAGTATCAGACCAAAGGAAAAGGTGCATATCTCCCCTTCTTCTGAAGAGGTGTTCTTCAACGCTGGAAAAACCACTGCGTAAGGTTTTCCATCAATCCTACTCTTAAGGACTCTTTCCGAGCAGATGGAAAACAGCATTTGTCCAGCCTGTCCCTAAAAAAGGCGAATCTTTTTCTCTCTCCTCTTACAGACCCATTACACTTACCTCCCTTCTTTCCAAGGTCATGGAAACGCTGATAAATCGTCAGCTCATGAAATATCTCGAAACACGCAAATTTCTTAATGACCGGCAGTACGGTTTTCGAAGCAACAGGTCCACTGGTGATTTGATGGCATGTCTCACTGAAAAGTGGAACCAAAGTTTACATCAATCTGGCGAAAGCAAGATAGTTGCACTTAATATTTCTAAGGCATTTGACAGAGTTTGGCATCAAGCCCTTTTTTCGAAAATGCGTGCAATTGGGATCGATGACTCTCTTCTTCAATGGATTAGAAATTACCTTTCAGAACGTTCAATTCAAGTTGTCTTGGATGGTTTCAAGTCTGATATTCACAAAATAAATGCTGGTGTGCCCCAGGGCTCTGTTTTGTCTCCGACAGTCTTTTTAATTTTGTTCCTTCGCTGACGACAGTACAGTATGAGAAACATACTCGTTTCCGAACTCACGGCCCTGCTCTTCGGCTGTAGAACGGAAACGGCAGCGTATGTTAAGCTCATTAAATTCTGATATTAACAGCATAACCAATTGGGGAACTATCAACAGAGTGGAATTTAATGCTTCCAAAACATAATGTTGTGCTGTCGCTAAAGCGAAATTCAAACACCCAGCCAATTCTTTACCCGCCCTGATCTGGCTTCAATACACAAGTCTTTCATCCGCCCAAAACTGGAGTACAATTCTCACATCTGGTCAGGTGCGCCTAAGATTCAAAACCATGCGTTAAATTTTATAGGTGATGCCAATATTACACAGTCGATCGAACCATCGACGTAATGTCTCTTGCCTCACCTTGTTCTATCGCTATTTTCACCACCAGTGCTCCGAACAAATTGCTAGTAACATTCCGCCCCTCCAACCGTAATACCCGTCTCGCTATGAATGCTCATCAGTACACCCTCAAGCCCACTTTCGGGCGTACCCTGAAATACCGTGATTCTTTCCTAAGCCGCTTATGAAATGCCCTGCCGAGCTCTTTATTTCCTAGCCATTACAATATTTAGACATTTCAGATCAGCGTACATCGGTACCTCTCTTTTCTCCCCACCCTAAATCTCCTTCGACCGCGTTATGTGCAAACATTTTAAGGGTACACAAAATCCCTTGTGTGCGGGCCATTAAAAGAATAAAAAAAAAAAAAAAAAAAAAAAAAAACCTCTTGTTGGATTTGGCCCATACAGTCGATTGTTGTTTAGTTTCGGGTTCTTATGCATATATCCATGATTTGTCGCCTGTCACGATTTTATATACGTATTTTAAAGCACCGAGATTTAGTTTTTCCCAACGTTTCTTGGCGCCAATCGAGCCTTTTTTTGAGAGATTGTCAATTAATGATGCAAGTAAAACTAATGCCCAAGCATGCCTAAATCCACGGTACGTCACATAAAGATCTTGCAACATCAGTTCATCGATTATTTCTTGCACAACAACCCATTTTGAACGACTTTCACGAAATTCGCCCTGTAGCGAAGTGCAACAAAGATTCGGAAAACCAGCGAAAACATGGTGGCTCTAGTTAAAGTCGAAGCGAGTTGATCGGCACACTGTTGTCAGTTTAATCCACGTCGAAAGTCGAAAGAAATGATAAAGATTGAATTCCATTTTTTTTTTACCAAGATGAATGTTTCAAGTACCTGTTTACAACACAAAGAGCACTCGTATGACGAAACATCTTTATGATTGCCACTTAAAACATCAAACTTTACTACGAGTATGACAATGTCAGATTTAAAATATTCACACGGGTGTTGGAAAATCTTAAAGTAACCCTCGTTCATTTGAAAATTAAAAATAATCGCACTTTTTTTCCTATTAATTTTTAAAATTTGATGTTTTTTGAAACAATATTTCACACTTATTGGACTTTAAATTGAATCAAAAAAAAAAAGGTTCGTAGGATCCGACCTTAACTCAACAAAATTTTAATTCCGATAAATTTATAAATATATATGTATATACTTCAAAACTCAGATCCGGGAACTTACATCCCTTTATGCTAGAGAGATTTGACGAGGTTAGCCACATTTCTCTCTCTCTTTTTCACCCTTGGAGAAGTACTGGTACAGCGCTTTGCAAAATTATAAACTCAACTTAAATTTTCATTTTTCTTGTAATAAGTAATAATGAACCTGGAATGGTTGGAAAATTGTCTTGATATCGATACTGAAAGAACGGAGGATTTAACGTTTTATTTTCAAAAGAAAATGGAGAACTCATAAGAAGTACAGCCAACGATATCAAAAGTCAAATTTCTAATTTCAACCTACTGAATATAAAGTTAATAACTACGAGTTCGTTTTAACTATGATTGACAGAAAAGTCCTGAATAAAATAACACACAGAGGCAACGTGATCATGTGCTGTATGTAAAAGAATAAAAAGAAACTTCAAGATGAATCAAATGATGGCGAACATAACTGCATTGGAAATACCAGTGATGGATAAACTACGAGGAGATTTTTTTTAAGAATCAGAGGCAACAGCCCGCATAACCGCTAAATTGCAAAGCAAAGCAAAGCAGAGTTACTAAACAAAACACATACTAGGTGGGGTGAAATGTAACCTCCTTGACCGCCAGAATGCGCTGCTACTGCAGAAAAGGCTATGGTGCCTTGAAGTCCGTTCATATTTAGGCAGACATGCCAAATTTCAGTGCGATACTGTCTTTAGTTTTAATTTGACAGCTGATTGTTGTTGACGTGTTTGGCATCATGTTGAGTATGGACAAAAACGATTTTCGTTCTCTCATAAAACACTATTTTTTTAGAGGCAAAACGGCGAAGGAAACAAAAGAAAAGTTGGATAAATATTATGGGGCTAATGCTCCCTCAGATTACACCGTCAAATATTGGTTTCGAGAGTTTCGTGGTGGCCGCAACTCCACTACCGATCAAGTCCGCAGCGGCAATTCCTCCGATGCGGTTACAGAGGACAATGTCAAAAAAATACATGAAATGGTGTTGGCTGACCGGAAAGTGAAGGTGCGCGAACTAGCAGATACCACAAAGATTAGTACTGAGCGCACACGCCATATTTTGGGCAATTTTCTGCATATGAAAAAGTTATCCTGCCGCGGTACCCACGCATGCTCACTCCTGACCAAAAACACGAACGCGAGAGCACTTCGAAAGAGTGTTTGGACTTGCTGATGCGAAATCGGGCGGATTTTTGGGGTCGATTGGTAACTGTTGATGAAACCTGGATCCACTATTACACACCAGAGAACAGAATGAGTGCCCGGCAATGGACTGAAGCCGGCACGAGTGCTCCGAAGCGGCCGAGGGAGGCTCAATGGGTCGGAAAGGTTATGGCGTCGGTTTTCTGGGATTGTCATGGCATACTCTTCGTGGACTACCTCGAAAAAGGAAAAACCATCAACAGCGAGTATTACTGTGCATTAATGGAGCGATTGAAGGCCGAAATCACTGCAAAACGGCCTCACATGAAGCGAAAAAAAAATTTTGTTTTTGCAAGACAATGCGCCGGCGCATAAGAGCATCGCAACCACGGCTAAAATTAATGACTTACGGCTCCAATTGCTGTCGCATACACCGTATTCGCCCGATTTGGCTCCCTTGGACTTTTATCTCTTCCCAAACCTCAAAAGATGACTCATCAATAAAAAATTCAGCTCACGCGAGTAAATCATCGACGCCACGGAGGAGCATTTTGCAGACCTTCCGGAAAATTACTTTTCGGACGGGATCAAGAAGTTGGAAAATCGCTGAAATAAATGTATCAAGCTAAAAGGGGACTATATTGAATAAAAAAAATTGTTTCATTCCCAAGGAGATTACCTTGTATATCCCGAAAAACAACTCACATCTACACTAAACGAATAAAATATGTCGTTATTAATTTTAATCTGAAACCGATTATAGACCTACATATATCTTCATTTTTTTTCTTATACACACCTCTACGCGCTTCAATAATGTGACAATAACTTTAAACAATAGTTACTTACAACTTCCCAGAAATGACGAAAAACCGCGAAAAAATATAATACATTTTCTCAAAAAAGGAGTTTAATCGCGTTTTATGATTTTTGAGTATGGAAGTGTGAAGAAAACTAAAGAATATGATATATCCAGTGTTTTTTTTTTTTGTTCGAAGCGTACTTACGAAATATAAGTTATAACAAAACTGCATAAGAAAAATTTCAAAATTCGTTTATTGCAAAAAAAAAACTGGAAAGAAGTTGAAAAGAGATTTCAAATCTCCTCAAAGACCCTAAAAATTACGCAAGAAGAGCAATCCAGGGGCCGTCAGTGTAAAGGAGAGACGTGCAAATTCTAAGATTAGTGTTGAATTCAGCTTATCGGCTAGCAACGTCGTTGAAGAAGCCTGTTGTAGAACTAATCTTAGAAACGTTCAGAGAATTTTGAAGGGATCTTCAAGAAACTAAAGAAAAAATCACCACTCACAGCAAAAAACAAGGGGGATGGATTGCAATTCGCTATGGAGAACGTGCATAAGAAAAAGCGATGACGCCAGAAAAGTATTCACGGACGAGAAAAGTTAACTTGTCCCGATGCTCTGGCATATAATTACCATGGTTTATGAAAAGATGAGCCGTCAGCGACATGCTGGAGGAACTGTTATGATATGGGCTGGAATATCTAACAAAAAAATCGACAGCAAGAAACAATGTATAATACGTCGATTAACTTAGTTTTCAGTTTTTTTTATTTTTACTATTTGTATCAATTTAAAAAAAAATTCTAATTCGCTTTTGTAAAGAATTGTAACAGATAAAAATATTCCACTTCGAAATGGTAGAACCTAGTCTTAGCTACTACAAAGCTTAATCTATGGGCGTAACAAGGATAGGTGAGCCCCATCTGTGATGAATTAAGTAACTCTATTGCTACCTTGTCTTCTTGTGTTTGAGCTTCTAGTGACATCGAATATTGGAAGCGTTTCATATTCTCGACGCCAGTAGCTTAATGATTTTTAGGATATAAAGCCTTCGCATGCTTTTGTCACGCCAAAAGCAGTCCTGTTCTAGCTCACGCACCGTACTAGTCTTTTTTTTTGGGTAGGATAGTGCTGCTACCTGTTGGAGATAAAAATCTTCATTGTGTCAGAATTCTCGTTACACCATTTTTAATGGCTTGTGTGGTTACGATAGCAAAAATTATCCCCACCTGTAATTGTAGAAATTGCGAGGAGGCAAAGCAAACACCTTGATCAACAACTTAATTGTGACATTACTAGCTCTAACTATATGCTATATACTCTTAAGTATTGGATACATAACTTAATTCGTGCGGTTTGCTAAGAGATGGCGTAACGTTTATTATTCCATTGGAACATGCGTTGGAAAGCTACTGTCATTGTACGTTCAACAATAATTTTTTTTCTCTCAGATATGTCGAACTTTGTGCCTGAAAAAGTGTTTTTGCGGGGAGTTCTTGTTCATTACTTTAATATGAAGAAAACTGCTGCCGAAAGTCATCGTATTTTGGTGGAAGTTTATGGTGAACATGCGCTAGCTGAGGGAACGTGCCAAAAGTGGTTTGCACGATTTAAAAGTGGTTATTTTGGCTTGGAAGATGGTGAACGTCCTGGGCAGCCAAAAAGTTTGAAGATGAAGAACTGAAAGCATTACTCAATCAAGATTGTTGCCAAACACAAGAAGAGCTCGCAGAATCTTTGAGTGTCACTCAAGCAGCCATTTCAAACGTTTAAAAGCAGCTGGATATATTCAAAAGCAAGGAAACTCGGTTCCACATGAACTCAAGCCGAGAGACGTCGAAAGGCGGTTTTGCATGTCCGAAATGCTGCTGGAACGCCACAAAAGGAAGTCATTTTTGCATCGGATTGTTACTGGTGATGAAAAATAGATCCATTACGACAACCGTAAGCGCAAAAAATCATATGTGAAACCCGGCCAACCAGCCAAATCAACGGCAAAGCCGAATATCCATGGCGCGAAGGTAATGCTCTGTATTTGGTGGGATCAGATGGGTGTGCTTTATTATTATAACGCACGTTGCTATTCCGGTTAAGAACTATTTGGAAAACAGTGGATGGGAAGTCTTACCCCACCCGCCTTATAGCCCAGACCTTGCCCCTTCTGACTAACATTTGTTCCGGTCGATGCAGAACGCCCTCACTGAAATACGGTTCACACCAGAGCAGAATATCAAAAATTGGCTTGATTTATTCTTGGCTGCCAAGCCGGCGCAGTTCTTTGGGGATGGGATCCACAAATAGCCAGAAAGATGTACATGTTTTTCTTAAATAAACGTTCAAATTTTGAAAAAAAAACCACACGAATTAAGTTATATACCCAATATATAGCCATAATGCTAAATCCCTCTACAAAGTCAATAGGCAAATCTCATCGCATATGTATGCTATAATTGTTTTAAGTATACCTTATCCTTGTCTTTGTTGCTATTGACATACATATTTGTATATAATATACCTATAACGTCTTCAATAAAATGATTTCTTTTATTTATTCAAACAGGTCCAAATAAACATCAGTCGGCGGTTACATGTCTGCAGTTCAACTCGCGATTCGTGATTACCAGTTCAGATGATGGTACAGTCAAACTATGGGATGTGAAAACTGGAGAATTTATAAGAAACCTCGTAGCCTTAGACTCTGGCGGTTCAGGTGGAGTTGTCTGGAGAATTAGGTAAAACTAATAAATTTATAAAAAAAAAAATAAAGGAAAAAAGCATAAATAATTGAATATCCCTTTTAGAGCGAATGATACAAAGCTTATATGCGCAGTTGGATCCCGCAATGGTACAGAGGAAACAAAATTGATGGTGTTGGACTTTGATGTCGAAGGTGCCTGTGTTAAATGCTCATAAGTGTTAAGTTACTTAAAATTAGCCAATCCCGCACAGATCTTTTTAGGCCCGCAATTTCTTTTGAAGTGTTTATTTTTGCAAAAGCACACAAAAAACACAAAACAAAAAAACTGATACAAAAACAAAAACAAAAACAAAAACAAAACACGTAACTAATTGAGACTTAATAATAATTAGTAATAGTTCTATACCTGTCGTTAGTAAGAAACGTACATACACGAAGAAAGATGGTTCAAACTGGATATAATAATCATACTGACGGGGTGTGCACTTATTGTTTCAATACCACGTAATTCAGTTGCGCAAGCTCTTGATTCATACATACACATAGAGAGCATAACACAAACATATTATGATTAGGAAATATTTTATTACAATTCTTTTTTTTCTGTTTTTTCTTTGTTTTAAATCTATCATGTAGAATATTTCTGTATACATTACACACAAATTGCATCAAAGCTTTATATGTTATTATTATGAATATGAAATTGTTTTGTGTTGAATTGTTCTGTAGAATTTCTTTTTAATTTGTTTCTGTTTCTCTTATGTCTACTTTATTATGCATTTCTCTTTTTTCTTTTCTTCTCGTTTTCGTTTCGTTCTACCAGTATGTTCGAAGTAATACAGAGTTTTGATTTGTACAAAACATTTTTAAATTTGTTACTTAATATCGTTTTTTTGATTTTTTTTTCTTTTAAATTCAGATAATGTAATGGAAACTGAATAAAAGGATATAGATAGAGGAGGTGTGGTTAAGATGTACAATATATATTAGGGTTCATGTAAACTTGACTAAATGTTCTTATTTCATAAATAATTCATTTAAATATTCTTAGTCTGCGAAAAAAAAACGGACCCTATTGGAGATGCACCTGAGAAAAGTTTCTTATTGTATATACTAATAGCTTCTAGGGAATTTAATGTTATATGTCTCTGATTATTATACGTGCCGGGTGAGTTTTGCCTTTAACTCGTTTTTGAAACTTAGATCGTTATAATACAAATGGTAATTTAAACCCAACTTAACCAGTTACGGACAATGTGTTAGAAAGAAAAACTTAAAATAAGCTTACATTAACAAGCTGTCTTTTTCTATTTCTTAACGGCTATTGGTAAAGTTGGTTTTTTCATTGAAACACATAATCAAGCTTTTCTTGCAAGTGCATCGAAATCAAGCAAAGGCCTTTGTTTACTTGATCAGCTCTTCCACAAATTAGTAAATTAGTGAAAGTAGCAAACGTTCTAGCCGCTACGATTATTCAGCAGTTTTTGCTCTTAATCGGAAGTGCAAAGTGCATTTTGTCAAAACATTTTTCTTTTTGACTATAAAAGTTACATAGTCCAATTTTAGATTGTCTGTGAAAAGAATTGTTCATGCTGATATGAGGTTGGGTAAGCACGTTCATTCAAAGAAAAGAAGAATTTGTCGGTTACTGCCTTAAAGTTGTGAATTCCAATCCAATCAATCCTCATTGTTAATGTTCTCAGTTAGAGATAAATTGTTGGTGTTCGTTAATATAATTTGAGACTTTCACTTACATATGTACTTTAACACACCATGGAATGTTTGTCCTAACAGTAAACTAGTAAGAAAGAATAGAAATACTGTGATTCGATTTTCTTTTTCTACGGCAAAAACTTTTGAAATAAATTTCAGCTGCAAAATTATAGGCAATTATAGTTATCGCTTCTTTGGTCTTTGTTTGTTGAATGTTCGTAGTTCATCTTGAGTTTTAGTTGATTTGATATTAGATTCAGTCTTAACCTGCATAAAGTCCTTTAATTGCTTGCTGTTTTAATTGGGCCGATCTTTGTTACATTTTTACGATCGTTCGTATTGAAATTTACATATTAACTATAATGCAATGTTTTTCGCATGTTGTTTCGACAACATACTCGTACATATATCTTAATATATCTGTTCTTACTTTTCCAATGACATATTGGGGCTCACGAAATCAAAATGAAAAAAAATTATAAGCATGTACACTCCTTCATTTATATGTATTGTGTTTGAATTTCAAACGCACCTTAATTTGCTTAAAAAATTATTTTTAATTCACAAGCCAAATCGATAGGCGAATAAACTGTCGAGTCAGCTAACGTGGATTTCAAAAAATATTTTCATATCTATGAGCATCATTCTTCATCCACAGTCTCCTCTGAACTCTCCTTCATCAAATAAAAATTCGAAAAAAAGGGAGAAAAAACGATATTGTTGTTTTATTTTTTAGATAATTTTTAAAAGCTCTTTATTTTATTTCTAAATATTTTAGAATATGTATTAAGTATATTAAATAGGCAGGCACATACGATTACTCGTAAACTTACACACATCGATCAGCTAAAATGTGCAAGGAATTTGTTTATTTTTTTTTTTTTTTATTTCAAACTTGTTATGTTGTATTTAATTGGTGGCTTCCTCTCTTCGTTACAAACTCTAAATTATTTCTTTTTGTAAAACTTTTAAAAAGAAAATCTGTTAATGTATGTAATCGTTATTTTATTTCTGACCTCAGTGGTTGAGTACAGATTTTTTTTTTATTCAAATTTGCTTTCATTTCTCTTGGTACAGTAATTTAGGTTAAAAAGTGTAAAAATTCAAAATTATAAAAAAAGAATTAGAGAAAAAATAACAAGCACAAGAGCAGAACTGTATCAGGTAAACGAAACAAGCTCTTAATTATATTTAAATCTTATTCATAGATATAGAAGCAAGGAAATAATACAAAACAAAATAAAAATGATAATATACATATATATATATATATATTTGTTAGAATATATAAATAAAAGAAAACGTTATAGTATGCCACAGAATTGCCATGGAGAAAAAAAAAATAAACTCTCAAGTATAGATACCATGCCCTTAAGCAGGAATACAAAACAAAATAAAAAAAAAAACAACAAAAACAGAAAATAAAATTTGCAAATACGCATATACAAAAATATGTATTAATTCTTATAATACGCATTCATTTAGCAATGTAAAATATTATATATAAATAATTATAAACAATTTAATAATAATAATAAATCAAATATTTAATTATAGACTGATTTGATAGTAACTATTTTAATTATTATCACTTTTAGGTTATATTACATTACAAATTTAACATTAAAAACAAAATAAGAACTAAACAAAACAAATTATTGTTATAATTGATGACATTCATATTATGTTAAAAAAATAAAACAAAAACGACAAATATGTAAAATGTTAAACAGAATCAAAAACAAGTAAAAGTTTCATCAAAGCCACCATATTTTGTAATTTCATGTGTTAGTCAATTAACTTAAATAAATAAAAAAAAGGGTAAAAACAAACAAAACCATCGTACACATGGTATGGATCATGAATTATTAAAGTTACATTAAGCAACAAACAATAACACACAATTGAAAAGAAGAAATACAAAAACAAAATCTCTTTCTTCGTTTAAAGTATGTTTTGAAGAAAATTAAACTTCGAATCAAATAGAAGATGAATTATGCTTACACCAATAAGCTTTCTTTAAAAAAGTTTTTTTTATTTTTATTTTATTTGTCCATATTTCCTTTGCCTTTCTCTTTTGTTTTGTTTATGTAGATTCAAAACAGTTGGCCAAAAGTAAAAATACGCATGTAATAGAAAACAAATTAAACAGTTTGTTTTACCTAATATGGGAAAGTGGAAAAAAAAAGAAATGCAAACAAAAAACAAAAAGAAACTTGTGAAAAGAATAACAATTAATTTTCAGTTCTAAAAATACAAATTTATAATAACGAACACACAAAGAAAACAAAATAAAACAAAAAAGAATACAAGTAACTAATAATAAAGAAATTAAAACGAAACTACATATATCTTTTATTTCAATTTACAAGCTTTTTATTACTGTGTAATGCATATGTTAACATCTGTACCACAAAGTTGGACGAATAATTGTCATATGTAACAAACCCTTAAGTTTAGGCGGCATTTTTCTGTCACAAGCGAAGTTTCGCGCAACTAAAGTTACCTAACACTGCGACCTTGCACTATGTACATACTATATAGTATGCCTGGGTTTATCATATCTTTAAGAGATCGAATTCTGCTTTATTCCCTCGTTGCATTAACCTTTTGTTTTGACATCGTATCTCGTATAATTCTTGTGTACGTACCGAGTTCATTTTCAGATATGTATTTGCGACATCCAAATGAGATCTCTGGGAACCATATACAGATCCCTCAAAGTTTCATATTGTTTTCCTATCATTTATAAGTAAACTTTGAATCGCGCAAGACATCTTTTTCTTCGAACTTTTTTTTCTACATAGTCTCATTGTAAGTCCATAGACTTCACTTTCCGCCTCTTCAATCAGTTTAAATACTTGGCTTCTTTATCTGCAAAATAATTGTTTATGAAAGTGATGGCCTCCATGTTTGGCGAAATCTCTGTTGCTGGAGCGCAGCAGTCAAAAAAACGGAAGATCTGCTAGGTAAGGGTGGTCATCAAGCAGTTCAAATCGTAATTTCGATTTCGGCTAACGCGATAGTTGATAGTTGATAATCAAAATCGATAATTTTGCTCTGTGTAAGGTGATTATCAAGTCGACAATCGTTTTTTTGCATTGATTTTAGGTGATAGCTCATTAGGTGTCGTTTTCATACATTTATTTATTGTTTTGTTGCATATATATACATTTTTTTTTCATACATTTAATTATATTGATTTGTTGAATATATATATATATACATATTATACATATATATATTATTAAGTGTTTTGATATATATGTTGTGTACTTGTGTACATATTTGTGAACAAATTTTGTTGAATTTAGCTTTCAAATTCAAAACACAATTTGAAAATGACATTTAATTCTAGGCAGGCTTAGAAGTGATGCCAATATATTCACAATTTTTCGCGATCGATTTACACAGAGCAAAGAATAGTTGATAATCAAAAACGACAGTCAATTATCGCGTTAGCCGATTTCACCCCAGACTAAATTTCTTTATTTTTAGATTTTTTCCTTTTCTAAGACAATAAATCGACTAAGATTACTCCATGAGCATCTAAGAAAACATTGGCCAACTTTTTCCCAGCCAAAGGAACTCCCTATAAATTTTTTTTGTAGCGCCAAAACAGGGTTTTTTTTGCGCCTAAATTGCGGCAACGGACAGTTGAAAATATTCATTCGAACACGATTTTGGTCCACAAGGAGCAAATATAGCACTCAACGCGCGATAAATTTTTTTATGCTAAAATCTTTATTCAATAATTGACAAACAGTTCTTTGGACATGTTCATAGTCTTTGCTAACCTCAAGCCTTTATTTGATGGTTGTGTAAAACTATGTAATTGATGAACTAAAGCGCGTTGCAGTTCTTGGCTGTACTAAACGTTTACACTCATAAGCTGATATGGCCACCTTTAAATTTAGCCGAGCAAAATTTGTCGGTGTTAATGGTGGTGCAGAGTCCCTATACATAGCGTTTAGCCCGTCTCTAATTCGTGCAGACAAATGGCTTTGCAAAAACAAATATTTGGTGACAGTTCGATATTCTATTTTTTCGATTTTTATATCGATTCACTCAAACGATTGTTAAATAATTAAATGCGCGTAAGAAATAATTGAAACTGCCTTTCAAAGCATGCGCAGACATATTTCCAATTTTTCGTTGACGAATTATCTTCATGTTGAATTCGGAATATGAAGATGACAGTCCTCATATGTTGACCTGCCTCCCACAAAGCTACATTCACTACTACCATGGAGTTAAATAATATTTTGTTGGAAATTCAAATGCCTGCATTTCATATATACTGTAATATTTCGGCTAGGGTTCGAAATGATAAAACGTTATTCTGTTCCAAAACACTCTATTTATTATTATTTAAATACAACTTTCAATCAATTCACAAACAATTTCACTTCTATTTCACAATTCAAATCTCTTATCTTTCACTTAGTAAGACTTAGGTCCTTTTCCATCGCTTTCCAAAAATCAACTCATCGTCCGCAGTTTCTCATCCTGTATTTATACTACATTTGTCGGGTTCTAGTTCTTTCTGGTAACTTCTGGTTTGAAACTGGGGTAATAACTGAACTCTCCAACGTATAGAGTTTGTATGATCCTAAAACTATGCAACACTGGATCCTTGATTTAATCACATATATACCACAATATCCCCCTCTTAAACTTGTTCGTCCCGAACAAACTCTTCGCCATTCTGCCCAATATAGCGATGTATTCGATCCACATGAACCACTTTCATCTTGCCTCTTCCTCGTTGAATGCGATAGACAACATCGTTGATGCGTTTTACGACTTTATATGGTCCTTCCCAGTCTTGCTGTAATTTGGGTGATACGCCTTTCCGTCTATGGGGGTTATATAGCCACACTAGATCTCCTTCCTGGAATCCCGTTGTGGTCGCCTTGACATCATACCTCGTCTTCATGCGGTCACTGGCTATCTTGATCTTATCCCTTGTTCTTTGGTGCACGTCCCTAATAATCCGTCTGAGGTCTGCGACATAGTCGTCTTCATTTCTGTTCTCTTCAGACGGCGGTGATCCAAACATCAATTCACTAGGTAACCGGATTGTTCGACCGAAAAGGATTTCCGATGGAGTGTGACCTGTGGTGTTGTGTACTGCACTCCGATAGGCTAATAGAAACATTGGAATTTGCCTATCCCAATCGCATTGCTTGTCGCCAACGACCTTTGATAGGTGTTCATTCAAGGTTCTGTTGAAGCGTTCTACCATCCCGTCCGATTGTGGGTGGAGCGGTGTTGTTCTCGTCTTTTTGATACCCAGTAGCTCGCACACCCCTTGGAAAATCTTGGATTCGAAGTTGCGCCCTTGGTCCGAGTGCAATTCCATCGGTACGCCGAACCTGCTCACCCAGTTGTAAACGATCTGCTCAATCACGGTTTTGGCTTCTTGGTTAGGGATAGCAAAAGCCTCAGGCCACTTGCTGAAGTAATCCATAACAACAAGAATATAGCGATTACCCTTTTCGGTTTCAGGAAACGGTCCTGCAATGTCAACTGCGATTCTCTCGAATGGCGCTCCAACGTTGTATTGCTGCATTCTGCCGTGAGTTTTAACCCTCGGGCCTTTACTGGCGGCGCAGGTGACACACTTTCTGCACCAATTTTCTACATCGTCCTTGGCGTGCACCCAATAAAAACGTTCTCGCACCTTTTCTAACGTCTTATTCACTCCCAAGTGGCCTCCGGATATTCCATCGTGCAGTTCCCTTAGCACGTCACTGACTCTCGACCTTGGCACAACGAGCTGCATCACAAACGACTTTCCATCCGAGCTTTCCCACCTTCGCCTCAAAACACCATCTTGAACTTGAAGGGAGTCCCACTGTGCCCAGTATGCCTTTAGTTCGGGACTTTTACTGGATATTTCCTGCCAATCTGGTTTTTCTTCGTGTTCTTTCCAAGCGAGTATTGGCTCGATATCCGGATCCTCTTTTTGGGCGTTTCGCATTTCACTCTCATTCCAACCGTCAGTGGGCTCAGCTCTTAGTCGTTGAGTGGATACCGCATCTTTTCCCTCTTGTCGTGCGCAATGTTTGCAATCAGATTTGCAAGGTCGCCGGGACAGAGCATCCGCATTAGAGTGAAGGCTTCCCTTTCGATGCTGTATCTCGTAGTCGTTACTGAATACTGTCCTCAGGCATGCGGCATTCTCATTCCCGAACACCATCCGAATCTCAACGTTCCTGTACTTAAGTACATGAGTTCCGGTGTCAAGCACTACATTATACGCATTCATAAAGTCAAGTCCAATGATGCACTCGTCGCGTATATCGGCCACTAGGAATACGTGGGGGAATGTTAGTCCTGCCAGATTGATCGCAAGAAGAACCTCTCCATACACATCCGCCGTCGCTCCTGTTACTGTTTCCAGACAGTTGCTTCTGGTATTGTGTAGCCATGAATCAGGAGCGATGTCCCTTCTTATAATGGAAGCGGTGGCACCGGTGTCAATGGTGGCCACGCAATTATTCTGGCCAATGTGGGCTTCCACTGTAAAGCTCTTGTTACTTCGTTTTGTTTGGGAGACTTGGATTTTGATCTTGGGGGCGTCAATTCCAGAAACCGACTTCTGCCCCTCGAAGTTGGTCCTTACACGTATTCCCGCCTGTTGACTTGATGATGCGCTGCTTGCAGTATAGATGTTTTCCCTGCTACATGCTTCTTTGTTATGCCTCCCAGCAGCGCATTGTGAACAACTGCGTTCTTTAAGTGGAGCCCAGCACTGACGCTGCAGATGTCCTATTTTGTTGCAGTTCCAGCAACGGACTTGTCCTCCACGCACACTGTTCCGCTCCACGACGTCTGCTCGTTGGCATGAGCATTCCACGGCTGTCACTTCTCTCACGTGGTGGATTTCTTGAGATGCTTGGTCGGCAGCTTTCATCGTCAGGGCCAATGCTAGGGCCTCAGGAAGGGTTCGTTTTCCAGCCATTCTTACAGCCATTTGCAACTGCCTATCTTCAATCGCTTGGGTAAACGCCTCTACAGCCATTTCGTTGATAAGGTCTTCTCCGGCATTAGGATAAGATAGATGCGCCAACCGTTCGATATCGGCCTGCAACTGCTGAAGTGTTTCGCCCCTCTTCTGGACTCTGCTGCGCAGTTGGACTCTGTATACTTGCTGCATATGGTCATCTCCGAACCGCATTTCTATGGCTTTAACCAAAGCGTCGTAGTTGAGTTGTTTATCTTCTGAGATGGTTTGCAGCAATTCCGCAGCTGTACCTCTCAGTGCCAGCGTGAGTGCAATCGACTTTTCTCCGTCGTCCCAGTTGTTGGTCATGGCAGCTGCTTCAAATTGTCTTCTATATATTGGCCACGATGTTTGGCCATCGAAGACAGGCGGTTGCATCTCTTTCCTTCTAGGGCTGTCTGTAGAAATTTCTCGGACTTTCTGTTTCTTTACTCTCTCTAGTTCTTTCGCAAGATTCTCGATATTGTGTTCAACCTTCTCGAATTGTGCCTCGTGCATATTTAATTTTTGATCGATTATTTCGAATTTCGCTTCTAGAGAATTCTTGAACTCTTCGACAGTGTCTTTTTGTGCGGAAATAATGGAATTCTTCTGTTCTTCTAGAGAATTCTTCTGTTCTTCTAGAGAATTCTTCTGTTCTTCTAGAGAATTCTTCTGTTCTTCAAACTTAGAATCCATACTTCTCCTTTGTTCTTCTGCGGAATTCTTCTGTTCTTCAAACTTAGAATCCATACTTCTCCTTTGTTCTTCTAACTTAGAATTCAATCCAAGGAGCAATTCCATCATGGCAGACATGTCAACCCCTGTGCTTACAAGCTCCTCTTCTACGTCGAACGACATGGATTTAGGATCTTTTCCATCTTTTTCGATCGCTTCTTGTAGCCGAAGAATCAAATCACTTTTCCCTCCAGCTGCGGAGAGATTCCGCTTCTCTAGCTCCATTTTCAGCTGGGGTATACTTAGCTCCAGCAATGTACGTGGCATTTTTATTTTTTTATTTTATTTTTTTTTTTATTATTTTCTTTTTTTTTCACAGCACTCAGAATAAGTTTTATCCCACTTCTGACACCAATGTAATATTTCGGCTAGGGTTCGAAATGATAAAACGTTATTCTGTTTCTAAAAACACTCTATTTATTATTATTTAAATACAACTTTCAATCAATTCACAAACAATTTCACTTCTATTTCACAATTCAAATCTCTTATTTTTCACTTAGTAAGACTTAGGTCCTTTTCCATCGCTTTCCAAATATCAACTTATCGTCCGCAGTTTCTCATCCTGTATTTATACTACATTTGTCGGGTTCTAGTTCTTTCTGGTAACTTCTGGTTTGAAACTGGGGTAATAACTGAACTCTCCAACGTGGAGAGTTTGTATGATCCTAAAACTATGCAACGCTGGATCCTTGATTTAATCACATATATACCACAATATAATTACAGGCGATCGAATGTAACACTGTATTGTGGTATATATGTGATTAAATCAAGGATCCAGTGTTGCATAGTTTTAGGATCATACAAACTCTATACGTTGGAGAGTTCAGTTATTACCCCAGTTTCAAACCAGAAGTTACCAGAAAGAACTAGAACCCGACAAATGTAGTATAAATACAGGATGAGAAACTGCGGACGATAAGTTGATATTTGGAAAGCGATGGAAAAGGACCTAAGTCTTACTAAGTGAAAAATAAGAGATTTGAATTGTGAAATAGAAGTGAAATTGTTTGTGAATTGATTGAAAGTTGTATTTAAATAATAATAAATAGAGTGTTTTGGAACAGAATAACGTTTTATCATTTCGAACCCTAGCCGAAATATTACAATATGATTAAATAAAGTCGCGACGTATTTTAATCCTATATTTCCGATTGCGGCCCTTCTTCGGAGTGCGTGTTATTTGCTTCGACTGCACTCTCCTGGTCTATACTTTTTACCGCTTCGTTTACTTCAGGTTCCGTAGAATTTGCCATTTGGTTTTTCGTGCGTGACAGCTGAGGGCATGATACTGCGCAGAAATTCGTGCCCTGCGATCTTAAAAATGTTGTATCCTGTACCTAACAACGTTGCACTTCTTCTATTGCTTGTCATCAGCCCAAGTTGTGAAGGTACAATCGCTAACACAATGCGTTTACTGCATCTCAAGTGCTCTTGCTAGCGCTTCTTTTGCAACATTCACCTTGTCGGTTTCGTTATTTTCGCTGTATTTATTTTATGCTTAAAAGACTTGCCTTTTGTTGTATTTATTCTCGCAATTTTAGTCACCAAGTTCGACCAATAATATCGAGCCAGCCATTTGAAATACCGTGCAGAGCATTTCTACTATTTTTGTATTTCTCTTCGAAGTTGTTCCACATAATATCACTTTCATTCGCCGTTTCGCGATTTTCGTTTGTAATCAGGTGCCGGTTTTGGGTAATAAATAGCGTATTTAGTCTGATAAAGCTATAAGATTTACAATTAGAATATTTTCTTCCTCTACATTTTTCGTTCAGAAACTATTTCATCCATGGCAATATTTGTATTTGTAGTTCGATTTTCTGATATGTCTGTTTAAATCTGTACCGATAAAAAAACATTTCCTCCTTTGATATTCCATTTAATTTGACAGCTTTCCAAAATCGGATCAAAACACACATAGTTTAATTCTGATTGCCTACTGCCTACTTGTACGTCGTTACAGCTGCTAATTTTTGACACGCTAACGATTTTATTTAGTAACTCCACTGTCAAGATGATAGCAACTCTATTCTTATTTTGACCCGTTATGTAATAATACATTGTAGAAGCTTTCGTTCGCTTGTTCAAGTAGCGAACCCTGTTTCCGATTTTTAACACTTACACAGTTTTTGGAAATCATATTATATCGGTTTTACGTTCCCGTGGTACGTTTCCTTGTGCAAAACATTTTTCGAAATTGTCGAGCTCTGACAAAAATATTTTTATCGCTTTGCAGAAACTGATTAACCAAGTGTTGTTAGGGCAACTTTGAATCTAATCAGACAAACAACAACTTTTGCCAGATGCTAAGGTATCAGCAAGCAAGTGGTAGCCCAACGATTAAAACCTTTCGTCAATTCTTACTAACATCTGTAGAGGCTTAAGACAAAGGCGCCCTTAAAGAAATCGGTTTCGACTAAAAATTTACCTTCAAATTCTAACGATAATTACGTTGATTGCTTCTTTAATCAAAGTGTATGCACTAATTGAATGAAGATTCGCCATTTTGGATGTGTTTTATGTCCGCAACCCCACTGCCTTCGAATGCGTTGTACAATATATAGGGTATAATAAAGCATACTCGTATTTTTTTTATGGTATGCTATCTGTTCCTGAATAGCCATGTTCTGAAGAAGTGTGCCCAATGTATCCTACTATAAAAATAGGAATACCTTTAAATAAACTTCCCCAGTTCCACAACTACGCTTGAAACGGTACAGTCAAACACGATCGTACGTATACAGCTTATAGCTAATTGATTTGAGCCTGTCCGACGTATCCGTGTGTCGAAAAACAGGACACGATTGGGAGTAGATTTTGATTTTTTGAACGGTTCATGGTGTAGAAAGGTTTGGGAAGCGGCCACACATTTTTCGTCTTTACGGTTAAAACAGTACACATGAGAAAATTCCTTGTGGGGTGATATATGCAGCTATTGCAGGTTGAAGCATTTGTGCACTAGTTTTCATGCGGCATAACTTTTTATAAAAGCCGCACTTCATTTGACTGGGTACGTATTTATCGACTTTTCAGTTCATTCAGCTCATTTGTTTTTGTTGGAATGACGAAGTATTTTTGAGATTTAAGGCCAACATTCCGACGTCAGTTTTTCACATCGATGACACTTGACATTAAACTCCTACAGGAGTTCTCTTTCATAGATGTCAAAATTGTGTGGAGAACTTCTTTCTTGAATTGACTTAAGTTTCACATTAGAGATAACTTTTACTGGCATACATTCATTCGAAGTTATTTAATATACTAAATGGTCCCCGAATCGTTGTTTAAAATTTTAGTAGGATGTTTGGTGAGTCGACTTTTGTGCATTGAGATCTTGTTTCCCTGTTTCAGTTTACAGAAGCATCTGAAAAAAAATCTTTAAATCAGTCTTATTTTTAGAAAATCCTAAATATAAGAAATTGATTCCACTACTTATATGGCATTCATACCGCATTTTGCGAAATCCTTCGAAATTACTAGAAGTCACTTCTTAAAAGCTGTTTACACACATTTGGAAAGTACATGATTTCGAAAGGAAAAATATTCACTGATTGATTATTAAATAAGCTCTAGTAATGTGCTGTCGCCTTTAAATAACATTTGCCCAGCATTTCTCGCGAGAGAACCATAAATTAAAAATGGCGGTTACCTCGCTTATTGTGTCAAACCAGTAAATCAAAAAATTTGTAATTTTGAAATAACCGATGCCAAATGTATTGAAATTAAACTCATATTTTATAAGCATATTCCAGTGTTATTTTTACGAAATCATAATAAAATGATGAAAAATATGTAAGTAAATCTCATCTAAAACAATTTTATCCGAAAAAAACAGTAACTTTATGATTTCACAGAGGAAGGACACCGATCCGTGTGCCAAAAATGCCGCTTAATCGTTCAAATTCTTCCGAAAAACAAAAAGATCCAGTTAACGTATTCTGCCGAGTACGTCCACTACAATCGGATGCAGATCTTTCCTGTGTTCGTGTGAAAAATCCAACAACAATTGTCCTAACGCCTCCAGAATTTGCTATAAACTATAAACAAAGCACGCAAAAGGAAACTCAATACATTTTCAAACATGTATTCGAGCCAGCATCTTCTCAGCGCGATGTGTTCTCTGCTGTTGCTCAGCCGCTAGTTGAAAATCTAATTCGCGGTAAGAATAGTCTGTTGTTTACTTATGGGGTAACTGGAAGTGGTAAGACCTTTACAATGACCGGTGATACACGTCATCGTGGTATAATGCCTCGTTGCTTGGACACCTTGTTTCGAACTATTGCCGATTACCAAGCAAAGAAGTACATCTTCAAGCCAGATAGATTGAATGGCTTTGAAATTTTGTCTGAAACGGATGCTTTGTTGGAGAGGCAGGCAGAAATGAATTTGCGCTTTGCAAAGGGTAGACGCAAGGACTCAGATCCGGAGATAGCATCACAGGCGTCTACTGAGCCTAGACCATTGCACGGACTCGATGAGGATAATATGTATGCAGTGTTTGTGACCTACATTGAAGTGTATAATAACAGCGTGTACGATTTGCTGGAGGAAGGAGGCATTCAGAAGTAAGAATCGATTCATGGTGTATATATATGCAACAAACATGAAATTATAATATTTGGTTTCATACAGGAATTTACAAAGTAAAATCATTCGTGAGGATGCCAATCACAATATGTTTGTCCATGGCGTTACTGAAATCGAGATAAAGTCAGTCGATGAGGCAATCGAGGCTTTCCAAACAGGACAAAAGCGCAAGCGAATAGGGCATACTGTTCTAAATGCTGAATCCAGTCGTAGTCACTCTGTGTTTAATATCAGATTGGTGCAGGCACCTACAGACAGTCAAGGAGAGACTGTGATCCAAGATAAGCGTACAATCACTGTAAGTCAGCTGTCGTTGGTCGATTTAGCCGGCAGCGAGAGATCGTCTCGCACGAAGAACACAGGACAGCGTTTGCGTGAGGCAGGAAATATTAACAATTCACTCATGACTCTTCGAACATGCTTAGAGTACTTAAGAGAAAATCAAACAACATCCACTCAAAAGAAGATCCCTTACCGGGACTCTAAGATCACGCATCTTTTCAAGAACTACTTTGACGGGGAGGGTCAAGTCTCCATGATTGTTTGTATAAATCCCCGCGCAGAAGATTTCGATGAGAACGCGGTTTGTAGTTTTGATTTTCCCTTTTTGAAATCGTTGGATCTAAATGTGTTTTTTTTTTTTTATTCAACAGCAAGTAATGAAGTTTGCAGAAATGACACAAGAAGTCCAAATAGCCAGAGCAACTCCGATGAAACCAGACTATGGTTTGACACCTGGACGCAGAAAGGCAAACAAAATCTTCAAAATCGCTGTCAACAATCTCAATGATTTAGGTCATTCCGATGCTAAGAAGCTCGATGTTGATCTTGGTCTGGTCTATACACTTGGCCCCGCATTCCCGGACTTTAAGATCGACAGCCCTGAGGGAGAGTCGGCAATACAGGAACTTATGCAGTACCTTATGCAACGCATCGAAAAGAGAAAAATCTTATGTGCCGACCTAGAGAATCGATGTACGTGAATTTAAATTGTCCATTACTTACCAGTGTCTAACTGTTTTCAATCTTTAGGTGATAATTTCCGCATGCATTTAGTTCAAATGGAAAAGGAAAATCTCAGCTTAAAAACAGAATTGGCGTCTCTAAAAGCCGCGTACAATCAGGAACGCGAACGCATCGTTGCTCTTGAGAATAAACTTCGAGTTCACGAAAGCTCCATTGATATTCTCAATAACAAACTAAGCAATCGTGAACGACAGGTAGATGACCTACAGCGGAAGTTATCAGAAAATCGTAATCTTCTTTCACAAAAGGAACAAGAAAAGGAGAAACAGAAAAAGAAATTCAATTCGAAGATGGCTATAGAAGCCGACAAGAAGAATCGTGAATTAGAAGTTCGCCTACGAGAACAGCGCCAAAAGTTACAAGAAAAAATGCGTATCAAGGACGAGAAACTTCGTTTGGTATCGAATATTATCAAATCTGATGACATTCCCGGCCTTATACGCTCACATAGTTCAGAGAATTTAACTGAAAGTTCAGCACAACCACAAAAATCTCATCAACAGACACCGTCGACTAGAGGACAAGAAATCCATTGCACCCCCCGTCCTGCTAAAGTAAGTATCCGTAGAAATGTGTTTCTGTTTTCTTTGTTTACAAATAGTTTTTTGATTTTTTACTTTTAAAGGGTATTCCCGTAGCAAATATCCGTCATCGTAGATCGCGTTCTGCTGGTGAAAAATGGCTAGAACAACGAGCTCCAAATCCAGTACCACTTGGCACAATCCTTCAACCGTACTTAAAAAATCGAAAATCCATCACAAAACTACCAGAACTTAAAGATCTAACCGGCAAGTCAACAAAGTATTGCTTAATTTCACAAGAAGCCGACACTGATGGAGATGTCGAAACGAAGTTGTACAAAGGCAATGTGATTCCGACTTGTGGAGGTGGAGCTCAAGTTGTTTTCAACGATGTGGAGTGCCTAAAACAGAAATCGCCTATATCATCGCCTAATAGAAAACGGCCAAGCAATTCAAACGAAAACAGTATGCCACCACATGAAGTTTCGTCCAGATGTTCAATGGGTATGGAGGGTCATACCAGTAAGAGATCCAAGATATGAACAGTTATAACTTGCTATAACTAATCGTTTTTCTATTCCCGTGGCGCCCCTTACTTGGTGGATATCCATATCGTTTCGTGGTATTATTACGCAGAATATTAAGCAACCTGGTTGATGGACTTTTTTTTCCTTTTTTCTCTATACTACATTTATACTATTTCTATTTTTACATGTTTAATTTAATGCATTTTTCTACTTAATATATATTTTTTTATTGATTCCAACAAAGAATGCTTATGACCTGAATTATTAAAAGTTATTTAGAAAGAATTGAAAGTTGTTTAATTAGCTCGAGGGATTGCAGTAGATTTGGGACACTATTGCTGGTATTTTCGACCGCTGAAATTGGTAATGACCCGTAGTCCCTAGGAAAGAACGTCTTCTGCCTGAAGGTCAAAAATAAACTCTGTGTTCTTCAGCAGACTTATTTTTTTTTCAGTCGTTTTCCTTTTCGGTATTTCAATGTTCACTTTGATCCCACTAGTTAAACCTTAAAGTACTGTATGCCATGACAGCGTCAACTTACTAGGTTGAAGTAGAAATACAAGTTGGGTTGTGTTAGTTTTCTTTCATTATTATCCGAAACTGTGGCCTTCAGTTGGGCGGTCTCAACATCTTGGTGTTAGAACGTCGATTAGTTTATAAATCTCGAATCACGTCCTGTTTAAAGACACCGTCAATGCAGACGGGACCGAAAATCACTCGAAGAATTTTCCTCTCTAAGCAGCCAAGCTATTTCGCATGGCAGCGCATCGGCCTGTCTAAATCCTTTTTTGATATGAAAAGCCTCGATGAGATGTTAACCGATCTTGATGGAACAGCGTGCATTCTCCATTGGCATCCTTTTTTTTTTATAATTTACGCGCGTCTCAAGGGGTTTAAGATACGGAAAGATAGAAGGAGGAGAAAGGAAAGCATTGCTGTGATGTAGTGGTTTGAAACTAAGATATATTTGGTTTCGATATTGACTCTCCAGGGGTGGGAGTTCGAATACAACGGAGAGTTTTTTCTTCACTCGGAATGATTCAGATTGTAAATTTTAACGGTTGTTTTGTGCTTGAAACTCAACAACAGCAAAATCTACATGTCAGTGTTATGTCAATTACACAAATGAAAAACTTGTCATGAGTAGGATTCGAACCTTGACCCTCCTGCACAGACGGACGAGTTTGGCAGGAATGCTAAAACTAGACTAGTTCATATAGATGCTGTCATATGCGGCCTTAAAATCGATGAATATTCGTAGGTGGAATGTATCGATCTGAAGCTCATGAGTTTACTCCAAGATCTGCCGTAGTGTGAATATTTGGTCGATGGTGGGCTTTCCTGGCCTGAAGCCACGCTGATATGGACCTATCAGGTTGTTGACGAACGGCTTCAGGCGTTCACACAATATGGCAGATAAGATCTTGTACACGATGTTAAGAAGACTGATGTCTCTGTAGTTGGCACCTTTTATTGTCCATATTTTAGAGATGAGTAGGTGTATGCTCCTTACTAAGTCATCGCATGCCGCTTTGAAGAGCTCGGCGGTCAGGCCGTCCGCTCCAGCAGCTTTGTTGGGCTTCTACGATGTTCTCTTGTTTGACTCCACAGGCTTCGGTTCGGGGCTTGTGTCCTTGGCAAGTTTTTTTTACCTTTTGTTAAAACTTCGGAATCTCATTTCTGGAGAAGCGTCTCTCAATTTCCTCGACCGCGCGCTTCTCATGCTCTTTCTTCTTCCTCCTGAGAAGCCGTTGTTCGTCTCTCCTCTTCTGCTCATAGAGCTCGTGAGCAGCTCTGGTCTTTTTTTGCAGTGCCGCATTGCGTGATTTTTGCTTAGCTGCATGTGCTAGCCGGCATTCATCATCAAACCAGGGGTTTCGTTGTGGTGGTCGAGTGATGGCCATAAACCATAGAGAATTCTCTCGCACCGTGGTGATTTGGATTTCTTTCTTCGTGTTTTTTTTTGGAAAGAAGTCCTGAACTGAAAAACGAGCCAACATGCATTGGTGAAATTGAGCAAAATGTCTCCAATAATGTCTTTAAGAAGACAAACGTGTGCCATCGATTACAAGGCGGCTATTATATTCCATACATGACTTCTATGTTTATTCTTCTTTAAAATAAAAACTTTACAAAATATATAGCTGAAAATAGAGAAAAAATCTTTTGCGAAGCTGTTCGTATTACTTTTCAGATTTATTTAAACTAATCCGTTGGTACAGGCTCGGCACTGAGTTTTTATTTGCTTAAACTTAAAGGTAAAGGGGAGTGATTAACAATCGTTCGATTTCACACTTTTATTTTTAAAAGCTATGCAACCAGCATACAACAATACAAAAATTATTTTAAATTATAAATACAAGACTTTTAGAAGCAATATCATTAGTAACAGAACATTGCGTTTCCCACCGATCCTCTTGTTGATTATATTCCATGATGGTATTGCCGTTCCTCATTAACATTCGATTTTTAAAAGCAAAAACTCGTTTAAAATTATCTTGTTGGTTCGTATGTATGACTGCCCTCATCGTAGTCCAAGTCTTGCTTTGTTGATTGTAACGAGAAAGTGCTAATGTCAAATGATGGTTCATGTCAAATTTGTATAGGTATTCTCCACAACCAACTATATCAAAAGGAGTTCGATTTCCAAGATGGCATACAACTTCTACTTCCCATCGTTTTAATTCTTTACTATATTTGTATATTCGAGAGCCATCGCAAGAGTATAAAGTGTTATGAAGTAAGGTAATTTTATAAGCACGTATTGACGAATTTATTAATGATTCCCAATGAGAAGAAGAAATATTGAATGTATCTATGGATTCAATTATTGTCTCATTCGTGTTTAATTTAAATCGAATTACGTATAAGATTTCATCTGATCCAATCATCTTAGGTGTTGTACTATTTCCATTTTTAAAAGGAAGGACACTCCATTTCATCGATCGCAGATTAAGGCATTCAATTGTGTCTTCATAGGCCATATAAAGTTTGTTTCCTATAGTAGTAGCTGAGGCTTGTAGAAAATTCTTTTGAAGTCCCTTACTAATCGGAATGGGCCATTCTTGATTTTTCCACGTTTTTGTATTTAAATTAAAGCTTTTTATAAAAAGACTTATGCCAGTACCAGGAAAACTTGCAAAAACAAGTTCATTTGTTTTTATTTGCTCAGTTTTTAAATGCGATTGTAGCCAATTGCAGATCAATTCGTAGTGTTCAATAGACTTGCAAATTAAATGCCGGTTCTCTAAAATGAAAGTTGGATTCAGTTGCTTATAATCAACGTGTTCAAGCAGATTCGATTGAAATATTGCCCGATTTTTTTCATCATATTTAACCCATGCCATCAGGTTTCGAAGTAGACTTTCCTGCGTTATCACATCGTGTGCATTTTCGTCCGATATGATTTTAATAAGTTGTTCTTTGTTTATCTGGAGGAATTCTTGATTCTCGCACATCTTATCAAAGTGTTTATGCACAAATTTTAGAGATTTATCATAAAGCTTTAGATAATTGTATTGCTCTGCAAAAAGTGCAATGCCCAGGCAATTGGTGTTATCCACTTGCTTTTCCATAAAATTACAACAGGCTGCAACCAAAGTATTCATTTGTAAAAAATCTGCTGCTCTAAGCAAACGTTCGACCGTTTCCGCACTTATTTTAACAGATGCGGTGTAAACGAATTCAATTATTAGCTCCAGAGTAAGTGTATCGATATTATTAAGTTTGATTTCATCCTCATGAGCTTCTTTCAATTTACTACGAAACATTGCCAGAAAAAAATCACTTGATGCACATAATACAAGCTTATGGGCGTTTATTTTACCATTATCAATCCCAGCGATAAGAACTACATCGAAAAATTCTTTGTCCTCGTAGAAGGCTTGTAGTTTCGTTGACATATTATTTCGGTGATCATGACAGTTGAAGACCTCCACCAAAGGGGATAATTTTATTTCTGAGCTAGACATCGTTTATATTCTGTGACAAATAAAAAAAAACAGATGCATTCAACGTATATCGTTATTATGTATAATGATTCTATTATTTTTTGCTCACCAATGTTTGTACAACGCAAAACTGTTATCACTTATTTAAAGTTTTATCGCCAATGACAAGTTGTAGCTTTCATAACATTTAATGCTTGATCATGCAGGCTCGGTATTTTATAACAATGACACTGTTTAGGTGGTTACCCTCAACACCACAGCGGGCAACTATGTTCTGTTTACTACTGCACTACTTTGATAAAATATAGGTGCGATGAGTGAATTGAAGTTCTGTATCAGACACTCTTTAGAATTCGCGAACTACTTAACGATCGCACCGATAACAAAAAAATAAGAAAGAAAGGGAACGGATGTTGATTACTCATACATAACGCCCATAACTTTGCTATGTCCATTCCATACTATTGGCGTTTTCCATTGAACAAAAACAACACTCTTTTTGCACTCTGGAGTGAAGATAGCACTCTAAAAAATGTTCAATTGGCACTTGTTTGACGTTTTCAGAGTGAAATTTTTCACTCCCAATTTCATTTCAGAGTGCATTGACGTTTGATATTTAAAAACAAAAAACATTTGAGAAAATTATGTTTTTTCGTTTAAATCGAGCAAATTTAAATTTATTTAAATGTTAATGGAAAAATAAAGAATAAACATGCTATTAGGATCCTCATCATTTGCTCTAATGTGGTAAGCAATCTAGCTTATACTCGTACACATACAAACATTTTGAATTTTCAAATTTGAAAAATCAGAATGCTATAGAATTCAATTGAATTGGGTGGAGAGTGCTAATTTTGGAGTGAAACCAATTGAAAACGCCATACTCGTATGTATGATTATGAGAAGAATGAGGTATAAGGGATGGCAACGATTAGTATAAGGCCTCGTAGAAGTAGCATCTTCCGACAGGTGCTGATTCTTTAAATAACGAGAATGAGCCTCTGCAGACGAACATCTTACAGCTCTGCTAATAAGCCCTACTTCACGCCTCCCCGTGGCGCAATCTGGGAATTTTAATAGAGATTGCGAAGTGAAGGGGGGAAATGGCGAGTTTCCTGCGCCATAAATCAGGATTAGTGTCAGAAAAACAAAACAAGACCTTATCCACGCTACTCCGACATATTTGGAGCCCAGGCTGGTAAGGTTTTCCAGGACTTAGTCAGGGTCTTGGAAAAGAGATGGTGGCGGACGAGCCCAATATGGGCCAACGGCAGCGCTCACACCCCGGAACGGGTTACTGGCTTCGGTGTAACCGACCTCTCGTCCTAGGGGCATTAAAAATGGAACTGGTACTCCAGGCTGGGGGTTATGCCGCCGGGGTAACTGCCCGGCCATTTAAAAAAAAAGAAGTTACGAAGCATCAACAAGCCTCGGATATGGACGGATCTACTGTTGACAACCGTCGCAAACGTTGGCACGAACGTGGGACGAAGAGGTATAAGAGAAGGTGATAGTCACGAAGTATATACAAAAATTTAAAAATTTCTTCTTCTTCTTTAAGTGGCGCTACAGTCTGGGGTGCGCCACCTGAGTCTTGGCCTTCCACTACTGCGCTGTCCCTCAGGAGCGGATTCGAATACTTTTCGGACCGGAGCGTTGGTGTCCATACGCTCTACATGACCCAGCCATCTCAGTCTTTGGATCTCCACTCTTCTGGCTAGGTCCATGTCGCTGTACAGTTTATACAGTTCGTCGTTGTATCTTCTCCTCCACTCACCGTCAATACAGACGGGACCGAAGATCGCCCGAAGAATTTTTCTCTCGAAGCAACCAAGAACAAACACCTTCATCCATTTTTGATAATGTCCATGCCTCTGCGCCATAGAGCAGGACTGGGATTATTTAAGTCTTATATAGGGTAACTTTTGTTGTTTGAGAGAGGGCTTTACAGTCAATTGCCTTCTTAGCCCAAAGAAGCAGCGATTGGCAAAGGTATTTGGTGTCGTTGTCCGTATATATAGCGGAACGTAGGTAGACAAAGTCCTTAACTACCTCAAAGTTATATCTGTGGAGGGTGATGTTCTGCCCGAGACGTCGGCGTTGGTTGTCCTTTTTGCTTGATAGCATATACTTGGTCTTGCCCTCATTGAACGCTAAACCCATTTTCGCCGTCTCAATACTAGGAAAGGGCCTACTCTACTGACATCACGTTGCATTCTTCCAATTACGTCAATATCGTCGACGTATGCGAGTAGTTGGACGGACTTTTGAAAGATAGTGCCCCTTGTGTTTGCACGTGAGTTTTGCTCTATTCTTTCAAGTACGATGTTGAAAAATCGCATGACAGCGCGTCGCCTTGTCTAAATCCTTTCTGGACATCAAAGATCTCAGTGAGATCTTTACCGACCTTGATGGAGCAGCGCGCATTCTCCATCGTCATCCTGCACAGACGGACGAGTTTGGCAGGGATGCCGGAGCTAGACATTGCTCTGTATAGTTCGTCTCTATAGATGCTGTCATACGCGGCCTTAAAATCGATGAATAGGTGGTGTGTATCGATCTGAGGCTCATGGGTCTTCCCCAAGATCTGCCGTGATGTGAGAGCCGTCCGCTCCAGCGGCTTTGTTGGACTTAAGCTTATATATAGCTATCTTCACTTCATCAAGGTTGGGTGGACGGAATTGTTGGTCACCATCGTACAGGTTGAAAGGTTGATTCTGCCTGACAGCGGTATTTGGTTCGTCATCGCCGTTACACCGTCTACAGAAATGGTCTTTTCAAATCCTCAGCATCGACTGCGACTTTACTACTATGTTCCCTTGTTCGGCTCTACAGGCTTCAGTTCGGGGTTTGTGTCCGTGGCATGTTTTTTTTTACCTTTCGGTAAAACTTCCGAATCTCATTCCCGGAGTAGCGTCTTTGAATTTCCTCGACTGCCTCGACTTATCTTTCTCCTCTCTAGGAAAGTGCGCGCATGTCAGGCTAATGTTGGTAAATTTAGCCTTGATGCGGGTTGCTACGAGGCGCTCGTTCACATGCCGGAAACTCAAGACTTCTTGCCTATGTCTGCCTCCAAAAACAAATCCGCATCCAAACAGCCGCTGGTTTTGCCGTCGATAACAATCGCTGTAGTAGATGTCGCAGTTTTTCATATTCTTATTGCCCGGCCCATTCCACTGCATTTCTTAGATGGCGGTTAAGTCTGCTCTGCAGCAGTCTAGGGCCTCCGCTAATTGTTCGGATGTTCGTGGCCTATTAAGGGACCGAAGTTCGTTGTCTTTAGTTCGTTTGCATGGGTTGTCAACAGTAGATCCGAGAGATTTCTTTCAAATTTACCATTGCTTTAAAGCAGCCTTCTAATTTTGTTGTAGGCCATCATTTAAAGCAAAGAACAAATATTTCTGGATGAGAGGAAATTTATTAATCAATATTGTTCCATTTAATTTACAAGTAACAACCAGTTTTTCAGCTAGAAAAACTAGTGTCACAGCATATGGAATTCAAAGAAGGCGGAATTATGCTTTTGTGATGGAGTTTAGTGGCCTTTTTTAAACGAATTGTATTGAAAACATTATTTCTTATTCACTTGACCGCATTGCATATATATTTCGGAAAATAAAAGAAAATACGTAGCAGAAAATCTAAAATTTATGCAGCAGGTAAGTTATATAGTAAAGTGCATACCTGCATTTAAACACAACTCGTATTCGTTCATTTGTATGTTGTTGGCAATCAATTCGACTCCAAGGTTTGCAATGATTATAAATTTTGCTTTGCTTCTTTCTTCGAACTTACATATTGGAATTCAATAATGTAAAGCTATACTTATTCCAGTTGATTTATGCACATTTCCGTTCCTATGGTAAATGTACACGGAAGCTACCGTTCTTCCTGGTGCAGCTCAGTCCCGAAAGCCGTCTGGATAGTCTTAGGAGTATCAATGTCCTAGACTACCAGGTGGTTCACTGGGAAAAAGTAAAAAGGCACGAAAACATTTTGCAATGTGTTCGCTGCCAAAGGTTCGGGCACGCCGCGTCGAACTGCGAAATGCAGCCTCGATGCGTTAAGTGCGGTAAGAACCACAAGTCTGAAGAATGCGCTCTAGGTAGGGATGGAGCGTCAGAAAAAAGCCAACTCTCTTGTGTTTTATGTAAGAACACGGGACACACCGCAAACTATCGGGGTTGTCCCAAGTTCCAATACATAAAAAGAGTAAATCTGGCTCGACAGCAAAAGGTGGAAGTTAAGCGGCCACCTGTTCTACCACAAACACCAGCCGTTACTCCCAAGGTTACCTACGCCCAAATGGCGGCAGGTAGGGGAAATACGGCACAGCAAGCGAAGGTTGCTTCTCAGGCCCCAGCGCCTAGAGCACCGGAACCGGCAAATGACATGCTAGCTATCTTGCTCTCTATCCAGGGGCAGATGGCTCAGCTGCAACGTCAAATTACCGAGCAAGCTACGCGGGTAGATCAAATATACGCGCTGCTGCCGAGCCTAACGCACCTTCAGTCGTAATGGGTCCGTACATGGCGGAGCAAACCCTGAAGGTCCTTGCAGTGAATGTTAATTCACTGATTAGGATTGAGCGAAGAGACACACTGTTTAAGTTGCTTAAAGACCAAGCCCCTGATGTGCTTTTGGTTAGCGAAACTAAGCTCACCAAAAGACACAAAATGAGGCACAGAAGGTATAAAATCATGCGAAGAAATCGACCCAACTCCATACAAGGAGGAGGCGTTGCAATCTTCGTAAGAAAAGGTATACGTTTTAAAAGAATATACAGTCGTGAAGTACGCAGGTTTCAGGTGCTAGAAGCATGCATCATGTATATCCCTCTCCGTAGTGGAAAGCGGTTATACATGGTGTCAGTTTATGCGCCTAAGGCTACTCAATCCACCCAATTCATCTCAGAGCTCGAGACACTTTTTCGATTCCTGAGACTGGAATTGGAGGAAAACTATTTCATTATCGGCGGAGATTTCAACGCCAAACACAGCGATTGGGGAAATAATACACCAAACACTAGAGGGAACCTACTATTCAATTGGTGGGGTCAACACAGTGTGATGTATAGACTCGGCATAAAGGCGACGGATAGTCCGTCGTTTCCTAGACATGGCTCCTATTTGGATCTCCTGTTGTTCGACACACGAATACAAGTGACAGGTACGAACCAACAAACTGTAAACTGTCTTCGGACTTTTGTATATGACAGTGACCATTGCGGTCTTAGTACCGAAATAACCGTTCCGAACGAAAATGCGGAATTGGATGAGTATGTTCAAAGGCATCCCTACAACTATAGTAGAGTGCGTTGGACACACTTCTCCAGGACACTGACTAGAGCACTCTCCTCGAATTCGCTCTATCCACCGTCCAACAGAAATCTGTCAAACGAGGAGATTGACAGGTATCTAAAACTAATGGACGAGACAATTAAACGAACAATGGACAAAACGATACCTCGGTATCAATACACTGACAACGAAGACTTGTTCCGCAATTCAACTATAGACGCACTGCACCGACATAAAAGTAGACTACTTTCAAGACTGAAGACCTTGTACAGACAGTTTACTGACAGACACAACCCGGAGATTTTGACATTAAAGTCGTCGATCAAAAACCTCCAAATATTAATAAAAGAAAATTACAGGTCTTCTGTAAGTTTGTATTGGAACAACAAAATTCAGGCTGTAAACACCAGCAACCCGAATATGTTCCCGCAAATAAATAAAATATTTCGGAGGAAAGATCAAAATGACCTTTCATGTCTAAAAATCGCCCGAACGACTGACAACGAACGCATACTCTCAACAGCAGGCATAGATCCAAATGAAGCTGTTGATGATGACAACTTCTTTGTGATCGAAGATCCGCAAGAGAAGGTAGAGGCTATAGGAGCGACTTTCCAGGAAGTGTACAAGACAAATGACATCATTGGTCCCAACCACGACCTGGAAAATCGAGTCCTTGTCCACAATTTCTACCTTCGAAATGAAATAGTGAACTGGCGAATCGAGAACTCGGGTTTCACCCAGTTCAGTGACGAGAATATGGCAAATAATGTCATCGCCAATGAAAGGGAGCAACCCCCGTTCATTTCGAAGGAAGAGCTTCTAACGATCTTCGATACAATTAGAAGTAAGAAATCAGTGGGAACAGATGGAATACCGAACATTGTGCTTCGACATCTCCCACTAGAAGCGGTGGACATTTATACCACCCTGTTTAACAATGCAATGAATAACGCACATTATCCAGCGCATTGGAAAACTGCGGTGGTACATCCCATCCCCAAAAGGGATAAAGACACCTCCAATCCGGCGAATCTCCGGTCGATCAGTCTTCTTCCAAACATCAGTAAGGTTTTCGAAAAAGTTATCAATAGAGTCCTGACTAAGTGGGTTGAGGACAGAAATATAGTTCCGGATAATCAATTCGGTTTCAAGGCGGGGCATGATGTTATTCATGCCGCGTCTAAACTGGTTTCTGATGTCTAATGGAACAAAGCCAAGAAACAGTGCACTGGTGCCTGCCTGATTGACTTGGAGAAGGCTTTCGACACTGTATGGTTAGAGGGACTCTTCTACAAGTTGGACAGACTGGGTATTAGTAAACCACTGCTGTATATTCTTTTCAATATGCTCACAGATAGACAGTTCATCGTGAAAAAAGGCGATGTGACTTCTACTGGTACATTCAACATTAAAAACGGTCTGCAACAAGGTGCGGTCAATTCGCCAATCCTATTCAACATTTACACAAGTGATCTGATAGGTTCACTTCACCATGCCATAGCGTACGCAGACGACTTAATCGCGTACAGATCAGGTCCAAAGATTGAGGTTATAAACATCCTTTTGCAACGTGACTTCGATAAAATTAAGCAATATTGCGACGACTGGAAGTTGAAGATAAACTTTCAGAAGTCGGAAACCATTCTGTTTAGGACGCCTTTGTCTGGGGCCTCTGCGGATACCAGAAAGAATTGGCGAAAGTTTCAGATCGTGGGACAACACGGGCAGCCACTTGTTTGTCGAAATGTAGTCAGATACCTTGGGATCTGGCTAGATCAATATCTGTATTTTAACAAACATATAGATGTTGCTCTGGCCAGAGCCAGAGGTGCTTTTGCCCTTACAAAGAGACTGTTTTATAGCAGACAACTCGATGCGAGGGTAAAGGTGATCTGCTACATGGCCCTTATTCGGCCTATGCTTACATTTGGTTGTCCCGTGTGGTTCAACGTGAGAGCAAGTCTTTTGGAAAAGATTCGGGTGTTTGAGAGGGCTTGCCTCAGGGCTTGTCTTCGCTTGTACAGAACACCAGAGTCTGAGTACATAAAATTCTATCCTAATGAGGTCTTGTACAATAGGGCGAACCTAATACGAGTGGACAATTTTGTTATTAAGTTGACTCGAAGGCACGTTGCAAGAGCAATGACCTCGTCGAACAACCTGATCTCCGGGGCTTACTACCCTAATTATTTGTATCATGAGAGAGTTCGCTTTGATGGCTTTATTCCTCCAGAAGCGTTCCTCTACCTCGATATGAAAGGTCTGATCCAGGACAGATTAGCGGTGCCGTTAATCTTCCACGTCGCTCGAACAGCTGCGGACAGGCGACTCAACTACGACAGAGACGTCGCACACGGCAGTGCGGAGCGTCTCCGGTTTAGTAGGGCGGTAGGGAGTCGCGACATGAGGGATGTTGCTCGGCAGCACCAACAATTTTGGTGGCTTATGGGAGAGGAGGAAGCTCCATCGTCGAATTCCTCTAGTACAGAGTAGCTTCATTAGGGAGCAGAGTGGGTCAGTCTAATCCTTTAGCCGTGGCCGACTTACATAGCTTTAGGTAGGTTTAAGTTAGAAATAAGAGGAAAAAATAAAAATAAAAAAAAAATAAAAAAATAAAAAAAAAATAAAAAAAAAATAAAAAAAAAAATTAATTAAAAAAAAAAAATAATCGAGATGGGTAACAATTTCTTTGTACTCTTCAAAAAAAAAAAAATTTTGTATATATTTACAAAACAAAAATTAGTATAAGTAGATTAAGTAGTTTGTAGATTAGTTTTTATGCTTAGTCTTAAGTTTTATATATAAACAAAAATCCATTTACTAAGTTTTTTTTTTGAAATAATAAAATTGTTTTCTTAGTTTTAAGTATATTTAGTATTGAATAATATAATAAAATAATGTTCGTACGTCGAAAGACATATTTAATTGTTAGGTTTAACTTAGAGTGTCCGCATGGGGCCAGTAAGTTAGAATTAAGATAAATTGTAAGTTAATTAAGCTAGTTTTTAAGCGTTTTTTTGTATAGCAAGTAAGAATTAATGAATTGATATAATAAAAATGCATTGAAAATGAAAAATATGAAAATGGTAAATGTACATATTTAGTAGAGATACATACCTACATTTAGCAAATGGCATATGCACATTCAAAAAATGGGTAACGGAATTGAATTTTTTATTTTGAATGAGATAATCTATTTTGCTGAATGTATCTATTTATAAACCTTATCTTGTCTGTTGGGGACCAACAAAAAGAGTAAATTCTAAACGAACGTTTCGTCCTTTAATCTTTAAATCTGTGAGTACGTTGTTTTATTATCAAGGTTATGTTAGGTTTGCGGAGGGATGTGGTATTTAGAGCTGAAAGCACTTATCATCACACTTAGGTCTGGGTACGACCACTATAAAGCTTGGTCGTGGTAATTGAGAGGGGGTGTGAATTGAATTACGTGTTCCGCTTTCTTTGACAGTTGGGCCTTGAGTGGGTTTCAATCATCTTGTTGCATTCGCGAGTCTGAAAGAAATATAAATAAAACATTGAGGTTATGAAAGTAAAAATTTTCTTAAGTTCTAAGTCTCAAATTACTGGGACTGGAACAGTAACATACAAAGTGTAAGATATCTTCCGATGAGTTCACGACCAATCAGCCTCTTCGCGAGAGCGTATCTCAAGGTTCGGCTTGATCTCGAATGGGGCGATGATATATGTAAGTGGCAGCTTGGTTGTCAATAAATATAATAAAATTCTCATGAGATATTTATTTTATTATCGCAAGTCTGCCCGCTTGTGCTGCAGCCAATATTTCAGTCCGTTCCTTTCACCATCTTTTATCGATCCGTGAAATCTGATATCATTTTAAGCGATTGAGGTGTGGCCCCTCGCGTTTGGTTTAAACCCATTGTGCTGACTTAATCTTAAAGCTCTTTTCGGTGCTGATTTTTGCAAACTTATAGGCATTTAGTATCAAGAGGCCAATTATAGTTTCTAGTCCCGCCGATGGCGTTTTTCTCATGTCATGTGTTGCCTCAATTTATGTACAATACATTTGAATTTTCTGTGCTTTTGTCAATCTATTCAAGTACTCGTAAGTATTTCTGTTTTTAAATTGCCAGCATGGATAAGGCTACAGGAGATCTGAGGATAGCCATCCATTGGATAGTTTTGGGGTTAAGTAGAAAGCGATCGATTTTTGCGTTTTTTGCAGGTTCTCCATTATTAAGTTGCGTTGTCGAAAACACCCACAGTGTCATTTATGACCAGCGCGTATTACCCCCTGTCCAGTGCGCCTTTATTCTATCTACGAGTACCGGATCTAGAAAAGCAATTTCACAGAATCATCTGCGTTGGCACGTATTTTGCTTCTTATATAAAAGATGCATTCGCAAAGCAGTTTTGCGTACATAGATCTCTTCTATTTTCTCCATGCTCATCGACCTTAACGAAGCCAGATCCATATTCTCAGTGTAATATATGATATTGAAGAAAAGTGTTAAGGTGATAAGCTCTTATTTGCAATCATTTAGAAACAAAGTGAAAACTAACCCTTCTAAGCTGCAGATAGGGAGGTGAGCCATACCTCGATGAATAGTTTCGACAAAAAGGTTGTCTACGCCCAAAACTAGAGCAAATTCGTTGTTGTTTTTTCGATTGTTTCTCTGCTTGTGAGAGTAGGTTTTATCCTTTTCGGTGTCGAGTACAGGTTTATGGGTTTGAAAACTCATCAGCACATTTCCCTGAATAGCCCGGAAGCCGCATTCGGAAAACAGCTCGTGTGAATTGTCGTTAGTGATTCTTTGCGATCACCTCCATACTTTTTTGAGTTTAACGTCTATTTGGACGTTTTTGGCGCTTAGTTTAGGATCTCATCTTCTGATCTTTGACTGTAAATTACGTGTCCCAAAGGAAGAAAGTCTAAAGGTGTGATACCATATAATCTAGGCGGCCAATTTACCGGTCCAAGTGTGAAATTAACTGTTTACCGAATGGTTCTCGTTATTAAGCCATTGCCCACATATGGCTATTTTGCCATTGACGTAGCGATTAACCCAGAAATGGGCCTTATCGCTGACTAAAATTATTGTCGAAAATAGTTCATCTTCTTGAAGCTTTTCAGGATCGCAACGACTACAACATAGACGTTTCGAATTTCAGCCGGTTTAAAGTCTTGCACGAATTGAATTTTATATGCTTTTAAATCAAGATCATTGCGTAAAATACGCTAAGTTGTTGCATACGACAGGACAAACTAATGAGAATGGGACCGAATCGATTCCGCTTTATTTTCCTCACAACGTGCTAGGTTTTGGTCTATTTGATAGCGTATTATTTAATAAAGAAAATTGATTTTCAAACTGTTGAATGGTATAGCAAACTGTGCTTTCAGTAGATCGATTGTGGCCGATGTAACGTTGATTGTCGTAATATAGCTAAATAATTTTAAGATACTCTGACGGACTAAGTCTTTTCATGATGATATATCAAACAATACTCAAAAATAATTCCATATCAGCGTAGCATGACAAATGCGTGATTTATCATAAAATCTGCACGGGAAAAGTTACCTCTTAAAAAATCTCTCCTTATGTCCGATGTATCAGCGATGTTTTATAGTTCGATATTCTGTTTATTGTTAAAATCATCAAGCTTCTGAAAAATCCATCAACCATATACCACGTCTATTTTAAATAGCTAAAGCCATGATGGAACCTTCTTTGGAACCGATTCTCTCATTTCAGTCCATTGTTTTATTGTGAGTCAACTCGGCCAACTCGTCCCACGCATGCCTTATACGTGTCCAAATTTTGAATGAATATGTGATGTACAGCACTTTTTAAAAATGACTGCCTGTTCGTTAGCCCATGCATTTTCAGTTCACAATCATAGAGCATTTTGTGGTTTTCTTTTATTATTTTTGCCGCGGACCTCATCTCGTCGACCACTGCTGTTTTAGGAGCTCGAATGGCCTCGTTTAAACGTCGCCACTCAATATTTTATTGTTGTAAACAAGGGAGTATACTCTCTCAGAGTAGAATCTAGCTCGGCTTTGATATCAATTGAACTACGATTACGAGGAAAGTATTATAAAGAACATGGCTGTCAACCATATACTAAACAATGTAGCGTCTTTAAACTCCAAGCTTTAGCTTTATTAGGTTGTCAAATTCGATTATAGTCAGGTCGGGTGCTTCCGGAACTATCCTCGTATATGGTCGTCAAAGATTCTATCCTAAAAAACTCGTCTAAGAAAAACTGCAGCACCCATTGAACTCACTAATAACAAAATCGTTTTTAGCTATTTTAAATAAAATTTCTTTATTAGACGAATTAAGTTTATTGATAAAAAAAAATATTAGGGGAAAAAAATCTTAAATCTTAGAGAAATTTTCCTTTGTGTGTTTTCAAATACCAACACATGATATATCATCACATGTTGTGTGACCGTACACAAGTTTGTACTCTTGGTCCATAAGACATGTGAGTATCTGCCAGACGATTGCTTCGTCGTGTTATTATTTCTTGAATTAACTCGAAATTGTTGTTTATTTTTGACCGAATTTTAGCAATGACATTGCGTTCCTCATTAGTGCTGGTCCATTCCAGTAGCCTGGGAGCATCATATGCCAGTAGAGAGCAGGCATTAATTCCTTCTTCATGAAAAACATCGAATATCGTTCCTTATTCTGTCGCATAGGGAAAGTTTCCAATGGTTTCAAATCATAGTCAAACTCTGCCAGGATGACTTTATTGTATCCAGTTACAAGGGGACAGGATGCATAACCATCATAAGTGGCTTTGAGATCCTTGCCCTTAAGAAGAGCTAAGATGTTTTTGTAAATAACTGGTGACTGGGCAGCTAAAGAATAAAAAAAATAAAAGTAACATTATCGTTGGTAGTACTCGTACTTAGTTCAGGGAATAGGAATTTTGAAAACAAACCTGCAGATGCAGCAGTTTTAGAATTTGGGGATGCTGAGCAGTCTCCGATAGCAAATACATTTTTGTGTTTGAGTGACTGCATTGTATTCTTGTCAACGTCCACAAATCCTGTTTCGTTAACTAGTTCAGTGCATTGGGATAATTCCTTTGGAGTGCTCATTGGTGGAACTGCATGAAGCATGGAATACTAAAACAATAAATCATTTAGTTTAGGATTTATTTAAATAACAAGTTTGTTTAGGAAATAGCTTACCTTCTCTTCGAAGATTTCCTCGGGTTTATCGAGATTTTGGAAGATGGCAATATCTTCCTTAGCACGAACTTCAATTAAATTCCGCCTTAAGTTTACTTTAATATTGCGTTTTTCTACCAATGGCCATAGTGCGTCAGCATAGTGCTTGACACCAAACAATACTGGCAACGAAGTATTGTAGATTACATTGACCTTGTTTCGTTTATTAGACTGAAATAAAATGACACACATAAATGTATGATAGATAGATTACAATATAACGAGATAAACTCAATTATTGCAGTTGCAGACAGTCTATATCTTAAAGAAGCCACAAAGTTACAATAAACTCAAAATCAATTGGTAAGACGAATTGATTTGAACTTTAATGGCTTCCAACTGTCTGCAGTAGTTCAAAAGCTATTTATTGCACTGGACATACCCTTCTGAAGTAGTGCTCTGAGATATAGAGAATCTTTTGTGGTGCTCCGGGGCATTTTACGGGTGATGCTGGGAATGTAAAAATTGCATTACCTCCTTCCATGCGTTGTAGGGCTTCATAGGTTCGGTCGACATACTTGGGTGAGTAGATGGAACATACTTTTCCATCGGGTATAGCCAGCGCTTCTTCTAGACCAGGAATCTAAAATTGAAAAAAGGAAAGGAAAGAAATAACAATTAGACTTAATAATAAAGGGTGTATGTTAGAGTCACTAACCTGATCATAGTTCAATTGCAATCCAGTTCCCACTAGTAGAACATCGTATTTGATTGTATTTCCAGATGATGTCGTTACAGTATTTAATTTTGGATCGAATCCAACAGCTCTTTCTTTCACCCATTTTGCCTTTTTTGGTAGTACGTCTGCCATATAGCGGTGCGATTGTTCCAAACGTTTCATACCGCCTCCAATCATCGTGAACATGGGTTGATAGTAATGTTTCTACAAAAAGGAATGTTAAGTGAATTTTACAAATGAACCTGGCTCAATGATTATTACATCAGCGGGTTCCAAAATTATAACTTGGTTCTTGCCCAACTTTGATGATAGCTTAGCGGCCATAGCACACCCGCCGCAACCACCACCCACAACAAGGACCTTGCAACTGAAAGATATTACAGAGGGATTATGTTAATTTTTTGTTAGGACATTATTTTCTTAATTTATGTGTAATTCAATGTAATAGCAGTCAACTGCTATCTGTGTTCTTATCCAAATGCTTTTGAGTTGAGTACGGGATACATTTTATAACCTTCGTAAAGTAATTTCCTCGGTTATGAATGTAGGAGTATTATACGAGTAGGTTACCTTAATAGCACACAAACACTTGAAACGAGGAATAAAATAATAACCAATGGATATGAGTAACTTGTTGTGGTAATACTTACATGGTTGTAATAAAAAACGATTTGAAAATTAGATGCTTTTTAGAAAGAGGCGCCATGAGAGACTTATCATGAAACCTACGACTAACGAAAATTCATTTGGGTCTAATCTGACATCAGTTAGTCGTGATACCAAAAATGTAGGTAATTAAAGTGAACTTTAGCCTTAGGGTATTGCAATTTCCCAAATTAAGAAACACCTTTCTATAGAGAAGCAATTGTTTCCGTCAAGCTGGCGGGGGGGAGTGTTTGTCAAAAGGGTACACATAAATATTGGTAAGAGACAAAAAGGTCAGAGTTAAATACTTTCTGTCTACTCGTATACCTTGCAAAGTCTTGATTCGTGTGACCCGAGTATCTGCGACAAACATAAAGATTGAAATTGATTAATATACAACAGAATATCGGACCAAGAATGGATCCTTGTGGCACACGTACATAGATTTACTGACAGAAGTGTTGAGGAAGCGTCCGTGCATTCGAGGAAGGAAGGAACACGACAACAATCCCATTGGGCATTAGATTGAAGGGTATCAATTTCTATGGATTGACAATCTTTATGCGAAAAAGTCAGGAGGAAGGCGTCGTACGTAAAGTAAATAGTAAGAAGGTCGTAGTCAGTCAGACACAATCGACCGAAAATAAAACAATAGACGAAGGAACGCATACAATTGTCAGGCTGAAAAGACTTGGATAAAATCTTTAGCGATAGGTGTTGGAGAAGTAGTTTAAGTAAGAACTAGCTAATAAGATGGGTGCAGAGAATATGGAGAAACCAGTTTTGCATACTAATAAACGGCTATGACACCCCGCATTCCTGTGATAGGCATAATAAAACATTTAAATGATCGATGAATGTCAAGATTTCTCTCGACTGAAGAACAACAAGAAAGAGGGTCAACCTTAAAGGTATTGGTCTCCCTAGCATGCGTTGATAAAACACTTGGCCGATACTAGAGATTACTGGTTTTGTCCGCAAGAACAGGGCAACTACGTAATAGGGCCTGTTCAAGAAGCCCTCAGGAAACTCCATAAGGATCTACAGTCTCAGTCCTATAGAATATAGCGAGGCCGGCGAAAGGGATTTAAGAGCAGACTCTACGAAGTGTACAGCAACCTGGTTAGAAAAAAGAGCACAACTTAGCTAACATGGTGGGCCATATCAAGTGATTGGATACTAACGTTCCTGCCTGAAGAAATTTATGCTATAGTCTTAAGTGGCAGTGCTATAGCGAAAGACCGCGCTTTAGGTGTCGAGAAACTGAATTCCGTTGGCCAAGAAGGACAGATATTTCTTGGACTGTGGCACAATCTAAGCAAATAAAAGTTATATGCATGTATTCGTATGTACACATCTATACACATGTCGATTGTATTGTAGGCATACGTATGACTTAGCGATCATCTAGATTCACATTCTGTGTTTCTAAAATTTTAAATAAGCTCACTTGATTTTGCAGGAATCTTTATCTGACTACAATTTGAGAGAGAAATTATTTTCTTTTAAAACCAGTGACCTCACTAAATATCACTTAGGTTTGCACTCAATTCTCGAGATCTCGATCACCCAGATCGTTCAACTTTTTTCTGGAGTACTGAATGTGCTCATGGATTTCAGACAAAAATATCAAAAGTACCAATACTCGTATAAGAAGATAGTTAGAATCTCGTGTTTTAAGAAGGTACGAACAAATTGTAAAATCAATAGAGTGTCGCTAATAAATCGGCAACGAATGGAGATATGGATTTTGTGATAAAGGTACTCGAGTAGATCACGACAATTAAAAGTACACATACGGCACACGTTTTCACGATTTCTATAGTGGTATTGTTGTATGAGCTATCTTATTGTTCACGAGGCTACATTAACAGATAAGCAGGAACTTAACTAATCCCAAAACAGCCAGCCGTATAAATGAAAGAAGTTTGTCGTCAAATGTATGATAATCCCGATAATCCTTAAAAAAACATCAAATAGAATAAAAATGCATATGCGTGTATAGGTTTTACTCTTTATGCAATACAATTGAGTTGGCTTAATAAGAAGAAAGAAAGCTGGGTTACCGAGACATAGATTACCCAAAACAGTTTTAGGCAGTCACCCCAAATAGGGAAAAGCTGGTGAAAGTTGTAAAGAATTACCAGATCCCACACAAGATTTTAGAAGTCGTCGATATAACCTGTAGAATGTAACTCGCCTTAGTTACGTCTTTCTAACTCAGAGGCGGTTATGTTGACTTGACAATCTAAACAGTAATTTTGCAATTTACTTTTTTCTTGGCAGTTAAAAGAGAATTTGGTGAAATTTGTCAAAAGAACAATTTTATTATTTGCGAAATTTAAAAACTGGTTGATCCACCAGAGATGGTCGTGATTTCGGTATAACACGGAAAATAATAACATATTTTGCATAAACTGCTAAGCCGGTTACAGTCATATAACTAACTTCTCTTATCAAATTGTGAAAATAACTCTCTTTGATTTGAACCAATAAGCATTATATTAGCGAACTTTCTATTTTATTTTATGGACAATAGCTGTTTGCGAAGTCAGCCAATGCGTGATTTAAGCAAATAAAAACAAAACAAAAAAACAATCTAAGTTAAAACTTGCACAGCGTATACTCCTTATAAAACTCAAGCAGCTCACTATTATCTTATGACCTAAAGATAGAAGAAAGAGTGGTCAATGTTGATAACGTTCTTGTTACCTTAATGTCAAATAGGAGTAAAGGTGGTTTTATGATTCCTGAATTCCAGTCTTTGCAAGTACCTAATATCTAACGGGTGGTCCAAATATAAGCTTCGTTTTAAATCACATGGTATTTTGACACTGAGAGCTCTTTCCTGACTGTCAGTCAGTACCATATCTGCGCAAAACCCAAAAAATCACTTTAAGCATAAAACAACATTGGGAAATATTACAAAATTATTTCAAAAGTTACTATGTTCTGTGTTTTGACTGAAATAAGCAGTGGGCCTGCGCCTGCTGTAAGTAAGTTTCTGCTAAAACGAACCATCAAGTGTTTGAACATCGACTCGCCATCAATCTTAACAACTCAAGTTCAGTAATCGTGTTATCAGCCGCCTTAGCGATGTCAATTGGAATCGATTTGACCACGTTAGCCTTTTTGAAAGGGTGCCTTAGAGATCGATGTTATGCGGACAATCCAGAAACGATTAAGGCCCGCGAATACCGTGCAAACCATTCGAACCATAATCAACAAATATCTGGAAAATTGGGTTAATAGGATGCGCTACTAAGAAGCCAGCCGATGCAGCTATATGATTGTAATCACCAGACATAATTGATTTTTATTTATTTTATTTTATTTAAAAAAAAAAAGAATGTATTTGGAGTACCCTGTATATACGGATTAGTTCAAAACTGACGCGACAGACAAAGTTTAATTACGAGTAACTATCACACAAATCCCAAATCATCGATCAAAATATACACCCCTGGCAACGTCATGGTCATAAATAGGTACGAGTATAGTAAAACATTCGTATTCTTGGGATTGGCATCTGTTTCATATTTGATTATACGAGTACGAGTAAATGATATATGTATAGAGAGCCATTTCTATTTAAAGACAAATTACAAAAATTACTGCACTTGTAACGTGTCATTGAATTAATTAATTCTAGTAGTACCTATGCATATCGAAACGAAACCACATAGGATAAAAACTGTCTAATTTAATTTCAAAAAAAGCTTGCACATGTTCACAAAATATATGTACATTCGTACAGATATGTATTGCACGTATAAATGTATGTATAATAGTGCACAAACACATGTGGCTATTTTTAAGCTTTTGTAAACGCTTATTACTCTTTAAAAAAAAATCGTATTTTGAAGTATTTAAATTTGTTTGCATAGTCGATAATGCATTTTTGTTTTAATGATTATTGCACAACTGTGTGCAACATTGTTTACATATTTGTGTACATCCAGGTTTTTTTTTCAAAGATACGTTCATTTTAAGTGATTTTTGTTTTACTGAAACTAAAACATTTATTTAGCCGTTATTATTATTAGCATGTTTGTGTTACTTATTTGTTAATTTTTAAGATTCGTGTAAAGCAAACGACTATGCTCACGTTTTAAAAGGTCAAATTGATTTATTTGATTTGAAAATCTTGTAATTTTATAAACTGGAGTTTTAAATCCATGTCATGGCAACCAATGAGCTAAGAATAAAACGATTATCAAACTCTTATGTCTTATCAGAGATACCAAAATCGAATATCGAATTGGGGGGTTTCTTTAGTGAAAAATTGGAATTGTATTGTGCACTACGAGTAAATTGAGCACAACATTGAAGTTTGAGGCTTTAAAGCAAATTTTATGTAATGCATCCCTTAAAATAGCGAAAAAAAAAACAAGTCCGTTCAATTCACTGTTTTGTTCGATAATTAAAGAGCTCCTACGACATTTTGTTGACTTCGAACTGAGTGAGAGTGAGTGACTTTCATAGAAAATTCTAAAGCTTATGCCATACTAGCGCAAATCTAACAATGATCTAGATCACTTCGAAATTCAACAGATCAGTTTGATATGCACTTATGCAACATAAGGAAAAGGATATCTTCTAAGGAATTTTAGCTGGCCTCCTGGAAAATATTTATAAGTGATATTAAGCCAAAAATATCTTTGATAAAAATTTATTGGAAACCTTATGTAGGCAAGCTTACTAAAGAGGGGTAAAAGGCGTAACCTCATTTTCTTTTTTGAAGAGAAGAACGTCGTCTACGAACCAATAGAAATAAACAATCTTCCAAATTGATGCAATGTTTACATGATTACTGTGTGATTTGTTTTAAAGAATTCTTTTGCACACATGTAGCCTTAATAAAGTAATTTTGAAACGACAGCTCCGCATGTACGAGTAATAAACCACATTTTGGAAACGGTAATTTGATACAATTTCAATCATGAATAACATTACAAAAAAAGAACGCGACGAAATAATGACGATTTACGTTGAAAAATCATCATCTGTGTTAACTAACATCGCAAAGAAAACGTTCATGTCGTTCCAATGAAGCTGTTGAAGCTATTACAGAGAGTGTTGCGGAACATCAAAATGTCTCGTATCACCGTCGATCTTAGAGATTAAATATTAGATGGTGCTTTTGTGTATTTTTATGCGTGAAAAAGTTCTTATGGTTTCAACACGACGGCACGTCACGCCGTACTAACTGCAAACATTTTCAAAACATTGGGTGTCGAAATATGGTGACAGGGATTCGCCTCCATGATCCACAGATTAAATCTTTCCAGACTTTGTTCTTTTTTTTTATTTAAATTAATAAACATATGAGCATAATTGTATAACACGTCAGTTGGTGAAACAAAAGTTAACAGCGGTGATGACATATTTTCAATTATGCGACAGATATTTTTTTTGAACAAATGTCAACACCCAGTCTTAAATAAATCTGCTCAATGAAAAAAAATTACCCAAGGTCAGGGAGTATTGACCTCGAAAGACCACACTCTAGAGATCACTTTGGCTCATCGTCATCAACGAAATATTTATGAAACTCAAAGAGACAAAGGAGCTAAAGTAATTGCATACGTGAACGACGTAAAAGTGTTTTCGACAGGCGATTTCTTACCAACCATACATATGTGATCTGTCAGAAAACATACTATGAATTCTCAATATGTGGACAAAATAATAGTCTACGGGTTAATCTTCAAAAGACCTGTTTGATGTTGGTCAAAAACAAAAGCAACAAACCACATTTCAATCATAACTATTAAGGTGTTGAAAGATTGTTCATATTTGGGACTATTTCTCGGTGAAAAACTTAGTCGTAACTGAGTGTTGTCAATGAATAATTAAAGAAATCTACGAATACAGTCAACACATGCAACCGAATTTTCAGTGGAAATTAAATAGAAAAGATTTTTGTGAGTGTATAGGATAGTTATGCAATTAGTACCCATATACGAGTATGACAGCATAGATTGGTAGCAAGTTAAAAACTTTGTAAGCACTCTCAAAATAATGATAACATTTGAAAAAAAAAATTAAAAAAACAGGCGCGATACTATTGTAGTTTTGACTACATGTCTTTCGAAGCCTTTTTCTCCTTCAAATAAAACAGAAAAAATGATTTTGATTACCATCTACAGGGATAAGTCAAAGACAGACTGTTGTGCGGAATTATTCTCAGTAGAATTAAATATACAAAGCTCAAGTAAGTTTCCATCCCAACTTAAAGTTATTATGGAAAGTGACGTGTCATTTCACTATTGGCAATATTACGTAATGAAATTTCGACTGCCGAAACCATTTCTACTGCTAAAATAAAACCCAAGCTAGCTTAAAGATTTGTTTTACAGCTTAAAATCCATCAACGATTTTGTTTGACGCGGAACAAAGGCAAAAGCTGCAACGAGATGCCTTACGAATTGACAAAATGATCAATCATTTTAGTCGATCATATCACAGCTTTGCAGTCTCAGGAAACTATTGAAAAGTTGTTCAAATAAAAGCAAACAACAGGTGCAAATTATCGCTTGTAAAATATCATCAAAAACGTTGACCAGTGTATGACAATAGTCAGCCGACAAGGTTTTACATTATGACATAATACGAGTATCATAGTTTAAGGTAGTATTTGCTCACACCTTCGAAGAACGGAATACAAATGTATACCCATTCTGATGTATCTTCATTTAATCTGCTTAGGCTCTAAGACTATCCAGGTTAGCTAAATACGAGGGCGGGTCAATAAGTCCGTGACTTTTTGAATTTCGGACCTCTTTACTGAAACAGCAACACTGCTCCTGTCAACAGGCATCTGTCAGTTGACTCCTGTCAAAATTTAAACTTGCTGCGTCAGTTAGTTTGTGTTTGACAGTTATTTTTATCAGACTACTCACTAATTTGAGGAGAAAATGGAAAAAAGTGAATTTCGTGTGCTTATTAAGCATTATTTCTTGCGAAAAAAAACCATTACCGAGACCAAGGCTAAGCTTGATAAATACTATGGGGACTCTGCACCATCGATTTCAATGGTAAAAAAGTGGTTTACTGAATTTCGTTGTGGCCGTACAAGCACTGAAGATGCCGAACGTCCTGGACGCCCAGTTGAGGTCTCTACACCCGAAACAATCGAAAAAATTCACGATATGGTGTTGGCCGACCGAAGATTGAAAGTGCGAGAGATTGTGGAAGCCGTAGGGATCTCGCATGATCACTTGGGAATGAGAAAGCTTTCCGCAAGATGGGTGCCGCGTTTGCTCACAGTCGACCACAAACGCAATCGTGTAACAACTTCACAGGAAGGTTTGGCGTTGTTTAATCGCAATATGGAGGAGTTTTTGCGCCGTTTTGTAACCGTGGACGAAACATGGATCCATCACAACACACTAGAGAACAAACAACAGTCAAAACAGTGGGTTTCTAAGGGTGAATCGGCGCCAAAGAAGGCCAAGGTGGGTTTGTCAGCCAATAAAGTTATGGCGACTGTTTTTTGGGATGCACGCGGGATAATCCACATTGACTACCTTCAAAAGGGAAGAACAATCAATGGGGAATATTATGCCAACTTATTGGACCGATTTAATGACGATTTGAAAAAAAAACGACCTCATTTGGTCAAGAAAAAAGTTATTTTCCACCAAGACAATGCAAGGGTGCACACATGTGCAGTTGCCATGGCAAAAATCCATGAATTGGGCTAAGAATTGCTCCCTCATCCACCCTATTCTCCAGATTTGGCTCCGAGCGACTACTTCTTGTTCCCAAACCTGAAGAAATGGCTTGGTGGAAAAAGATTTGACTCCAATGATGAAGTCATCTCGCAAACAAAGGCCTATTTTGAGGACCTCGACAAATCATTTTTTTTGGAAGGGATAAAAAAATTGGAGAAGCGTTGGACAAAGTGTATAGAGCTCAAGGGAGACTACGTTAAAAAATAAAATTATTTTTTTATCAAAAAATCTGTGTTTTAATCCAAAAGTCACGGACTTATTGACCCGCCCTCGTAGATCGTATAAAGGAAGCACACAAAACCCCTTAAATACGATAAACCTAATTGAAGGTTATAATTCGGATCCTGCCTACTCTACGAGTATATCACTGACATGTAGGCCTTTCCTAAAATCACTAGTTTCACTTAAATACGAGGGCGGGTCAATAAGTCCGTGACTTTTGAATTAAAACACAGATTTTTTGATAAAAAAATAATTTTATTTTTCAACGTAGTCTCCCTTGAGCTCTATACACTTTGTCCAACGCTTCTCCAATTTTTTTATCCCTTCCAAAAAAAATGATTTGTCAAGGTCCTCAAAATAGGCCTTTGTTTGCGAGATGACTTCATCATTAGAGTCAAATCTTTTTCCACCAAGCCATTTCTTCAGGTTTGGGAACAAGAAGTAGTCGCTCGGAGCCAAATCTGGAGAATAGGGTGGATGAGGGAGCAATTCATGGATTTTTGCCATGGCAACTGCACATGCGTTTGTGGTCGACTGTGAGCAAACGCGGCACCCATCTTGCGGAAAGCTTTCTCATGCCCAAGTGATCATTCAAAATTGAAACCACTGAGCCATGCGAGATCCCTACGGCTTCCACAATCTCTCGCACTTTCAATCTTCGGTCGGCTAACACCATATCGTGAATTTTTTCGATTGTTTCGGGTGTAGAGACCTCAACTGGGCGTCCAGGACGTTCGGCATCTTCAGTGCTTGTACGGCCACAACGAAATTCAGTAAACCACTTTTTTACCATTGAAATTGATGGTGCAGAGTCCCCATAGTATTTATCAAGCTTAGCCTTGGTCTCGGTAATGGTTTTTTTTCGCAAGAAATAATGCTTAATAAGCACACGAAATTCACTTTTTTCCATTTTCTCCTCAAATTAGTGAGTAGTCTGATAAAAATAGCTGTCAAACACAAACTAACTGACGCAGCAAGTTTAAATTTTGACAGGAGTCAACTGACAGATGCCTGTTGACAGGAGCAGTGTTGCTGTTTCAGTAAAGAGGTCAGAAATTCAAAAAGTCACGGACTTATTGACCCGCCCTCGTATCTGAAATCTACCAACAAGAAACGGAAACAAAACAATAAAAAAAAATGTATAAAATTTGCGATAAGGTTTTTAATGACTATATGTCAAGAACCTATGTTCGATCGTTTCGTACATACATACATGTAAGTTGAACGCTGCAGTGTTATAAAGAATAAATAGACTAAAGAACATTAAAAAAAATATATTTGCAAAGCTTTAGAAATTTAGCAATCCATAAATAATTACAAAAAAGTTTAAATAAGTTTGCGATTCGATGTGCTTTTCTTGGGATAGAACGACTTATCATTGCGATATTTCATATCTTTACAAACCCACTGTAGCTAAGCAAAAATAAATTCTCATCAAATTAAATTACTTCCGAAGGCGATAATTAACACTAACGGTCCAATTAAATTTCGGTTCGCACATTAACTTTATTCAAGTCAAATAACAATCCCCAAAGGTATTTCACAATTCTTTATTCTTTTAAGCGCATTTCGTTGGCCATGCTGTGCTTATTTTCAACCGGTAATAGTTAAACAATATAAAAAGCGAAACCGGTTTTTTTTTAAAGAAAAAAATACAATTACAAAAATATAAATACAAAATATACTGTAGCGAGATAAGTAAAAAAAAGGCCACCGGCCTTTTAGTTTTTCAGTCACCATCGTGATAGTGTGCCCCACCCGCCATTTATTTGTCTCTTCAATTGACCGATTGCAGATACGAATACGAATACGAATATTCTCGTACATACGGACTTTACACTTGTATTTTTGATCCCCAATTGGATTGCATATTAAGATATGCACGTATGTATTGAGATGCAAAAATCCCGAGGGACAGATAAATGCGAAGCCGAACGGATATGCCCTATGAGCTATAGGTTAAAAGTTTGGGGTAAAAAAGGAGTTCGACAAATATCCGTAAATACTTACACTTCTTGATGAGAGAGAATTTTCGAAGTCGACAAGTATCTAGCTGCATTAAAGCTCCGACCAGATACTTGTTGCACTTTAGTTGCGATTAATTGTAATGAACTCATATCGGCACTGATTTAAATATTTATCGGCAATTTAAATTAAATTCACGACAAGAAGAAGAAATTTTTGATTTAAAAGCAGAGGAGACAAGGTGAACACTTTGCCCGTCAAACGAAACCGAACTACTACCGTTGAACTAGTCTGAGAATGGGTAGCAAGCCGATTTAATTTTACGGCAACCTTGAATTAGGTTTTTGTTATAAGTAAGTGTGGGTAGGCCAGGGCGGTCCGGTGTGTTGAAATTCAGTTAAAAATTTAAGAGAAATTTTCAAGTTTTACATAAGTTTGCATTCGCATTAAGAGCAGAAGCATGCGTAGGGGATCATGAAATCAGAAAAAAAAAAAACACAGAGAGCGTGCTGGTAGAGCTTTTTTCTTTGCACGACAGTGAGTTAAATAATTTTCAGAAAGACATTTGCTTTTGGGCGAGTAATTAATAACAATTTTTAATGTTGTTTTTTTCTCTTCATAGAATCGAATGATTTGGGAGTGAATGATTAACAAAGATATTCGTAATTTTTCGGCAAAAAAGTTTTTATTTCTCAACGTAGTCTGTTTTGAGCTCACTACACTGGATCTATCGTTTCTTAAATTTGTTTATCACTTCCAATTAATATCGATTCAATGTATCGATGTCCTCAACATAGATGTTTGCTTGAGCGATGCAGTCAAATCTCTTTCCGCCAAGATATTACTTCAGGTTTGGAAAAAGAAATAAACTTAGTAACTTATTTACATGGGGCAACAGTCTGGGCACTAAGGATCAGGGCCCTAGCTTACATGCTTCTCCATGTAGAGCGGTCTTTTACCAACGGGCTCCAGTTAGGAACACGAAGTTGTCTTTGGTGCGTTTCCACTTGTGTGGGCCACCTACGATAAAGTGTGTCCTTAACATCGTTGTCCCTCTAAGTTGAAGTCGAAAAAGTTCCAGGTCTATGTCCTTGCGTTAAAAGTGACCTTGCTGTGTTATTCGGGATTTTTTTGAAGAGGTCGGTGTCGCATACAGTTTGCTGTTGATAGTCTTACGTTTGCTCTACTCTTCAATGATGCAAACGGGATCCAAAATACCATCAAGAAAGCTTTTTCATCTGTTTTGGTCAGGGTCAAAGCTTTTGCACCTTAAAGCAGGAGTTGCATATACCTATATAATATCGTTTATTTGATCGAGAAACAATTTTACTACACCATTGATTTCTAAACCCAAGGAACCATCGATTACCAAAAGCGATTCCTCACATGTATGTATTAATTTCCGGGCTGGTAACAGCGGATCTGAGGTAGATAAGGTCCTTTACTAACTCAAAGTTAAAGCTACCTATCGTGACTTGTTTATTAAAGGCGTAGTGTTGTATGTTCTCATTTGTTGACAGCTTTACACTTTGTTTTATATTTATTGACCTATCTTTGCCGCTTCGGCTTCAAAAGTTGGAAACGCTTCATTGACAGCTCGCTGTGTTTTTCACATTATATGAACGTCTTCGTATGCTAAGTAGTTAAAATTTGAAGGGTGGTCCCTATGTGTATCGGCCTAGAACTCCTGGGTATTTTCCAAGATCTGCTGTACGACTGCAATTGGGGTTTTAGGCCAGGAAAATTAACCATGGTCCAGCTGAAAAATGGAAGTCATGGAAGCTTTACCTTTCGAACGAAGGACAATTTTCATATCATTTGTATTTAGGGCACTGCTAGTAGAATTGGTCGAGAAATTCGCAGAAGCAGTTTTTGCTAAAATATTTCTTTTACTCTACGTATGAGGCATATATTGGTGAACTAAGTTTCTTACGCATCGTCGTTAGGCATGTGATGACATGTCTGAAGCTCAAAACTTATTTTATAAGTGCAGCCAATGATCTCCGCCAGTTGTTTGGCCTCAGGCGGCCTGTTAATGGCTCGTGCCAATCTTCCAGAGTAAAGTATAACGCTATTAAAGAGTTATTTGATCCATCTGCTGCCATAATGGAAGTTATAGTACACTCCGATCAGATCTTTACTGGAAATAGTTACTTACTTGTGGGCAAAGCCAAAGGCATATATGTACATACATTCTATTTGCGATTTTTGTCAACGACGTGGTTACTTACGTAGTATTGGCTTATCAGCTTAACAATCAAAAAGGTTCAAAATCGCAATTGAAATCTTGTTATAAGTAAAAGAACCGAAGGAGGCGTTCACGAAGAAAAGGTGCCTCCCAAGGTCATCACAATCAACCAAATGGAAAGCGGACAGAATCTGCACATTCAATCAACATAATAGAAGCCGACAAGGTAGTGCACAGTCGTAAAGTGGAAGTTGTGTAATCTGTACATTCAGAGACCGATATCAAGAAAAACAAAATATTTGTGTTGCAGATGTTACATCCTCACTTATCAGTCTTGATGGTTACAACAGACCAACTCCATGAATAGGCCATCACATCCTACACACTTCAATCACTCCGCCCGCGGGACTGCCTATAAGTATTACTTCGATTCTTCGCAGCTCGTTTTGCACTTTCCTAATCTCCTTTCCTTCTCCGTCTAATTTTCTTCCAACCTCAACTTTTGGTCTAATATTGACTGCCGGTTTGGCATTAGTTCTCCATCCTAAACAGCATATGAACCGGAATAGTACATGCTTTGTATTTTTCTCCTGATTTAGCTGCCTTGGCAAATAAAGTGAGCTACTCATATCGTGCTCAAAGCGGTGTAGATAATTTCGATACCCACCATCACCAGATGGGAACTGGGAAAAATGAAAGAAAAATGTACATTCCTGTGGTTTACGTTTATAAAATGTGTGTTCCACCGAATGCGACCTGGTCATTGAAGTTGCTGTTCTTCTTCCTTGATCCTTTTGAACACTTTCGTCTCTAAGTTAGAAGTTCTCCTACTCTATTGCTTAGTCTATTGTCAAGTATTACAAGTATTATTGCTATGTATTTTATAGGGTTTTTGATCTAATAGCTTGACTTCCTAACTTTATGTCCACATATTCCACATTTTTTCTATTGGTTCTAGGCCGGCGGATATAAGCCAGTCATTGGTAAGGTTGATTGCATTGTTTGTAGCTGGTTTTATTACGCAAATATTCTTTGCAAAGGAAACAATGATGCTGTCGCCACCGCCTTTTAATGCTTTAGCTGCTATGTATACAAACGCATTTATGGCGTCGACGGTGAAGCCCGATTTTCTAAATCCAAACTGTTGAACTGATATTGCTCCAGTGGGGATATTAATCGATATGATGCTGGTTCTCCAGGTGGTTTGTTTCCCTTTGGAAAGAGTTACAAATGTTGCAGTTTCCACTGTTCTGGGAAAACCCCCTCTTTGAGTTAGGTTTACAACGTTGTTATAAACTTTCCTGGTTTCATTTGAATGATGGCCTGCACTGCCTTATTTGAAATACCATCAGGCCCAGCCGCTTTGTTGATGTTCTTGTATACGTTTGTCTGATCTTATTATTGGAACAACCTCTTTTTAGCAAAACAGATTTTATAATTGACAATATTAATAAATAAGTTAACAGCTTATGCCAGAAATAGTATGAAATACTCATATACTCTGTTGTCGAAGTTACAAGAGTTATGAAAAGGGGTTAGTTTCCTGATTTATTGCACAGAGTTGATGATTTCTGTGGGAATAGGCGCTTGAGGCCTCTGTCCGTCTATCCATCCGGCGTGCTCGCCAGTAGCAATATTCTGGCCTAGGCCGCTATAGGGTTCACAACTTTATACGGAAGAGATTATGAATGTGACAAACCAACTAATTGCCTAAGATAAAACTAGATTCACTGTTGACGACCCTTGCTGTCGGATCTGCACCTGAAATATTTGACTCCTCACAGACCACTTGCAGTCAATCGAGGATTGATGAAGAATGCTGGCAAGCACATGCAGTATATAAAGTGGTGCTGCGGCGAAAGACGAGAGGCGCTCATAAGCTGTACGAGCAGAAGAGTCGGGAAGAACATTAGCTTCTCCAGAAGAAGAAAGAAGTGCACAAGAAGCGCGCAATCGAAGATATTGATAGGTTGTACTACATGAATAACATAAGGAGGTCTTACAACAGGTAAAAGAAACTTGTTAAACCACCAAAATCCATACAGAAACCTTTAGAGATGAAGAAGGAAAGCTCGTAGTACAATAGAATCACAACTGGTACTGAGAATATGAAAAAATTATTTCTTCAGACTTTTTGCGGTGAATGAGTCCAGAGGAAAATCCCCAAGACTTTATGTCACCTGATCAAAATGAAGTAAGGATAGTAAAATCCAAGCTGAAATCAAAAAAGCAGCTGAACCGGACGGCTTACCGGCCGAGGTAACTGTGCCAACTTTGTATAGGTATACATCATGTGGACATTTGAAATCCTGCGTCGGCAAACTGATTGCCTCCTACGAATACGGTTGCAGAATGACGGTTGAGAATGCTCGCCTTTCCCTCAAAGTCCTTCGAAACATATTCGGACCCGTTTGACCGCCAACTTTAGAGAAGAAGATTCAAGACCGGGGTAAAACCCGAACTGTAGTGTCACCAAAGTAAGTTGGTAAGTATTTTTGAGGAGCTTAAGGGATTGCAAAAGTGTTTGATTGTTAGAGTTTACAATCTGGTTTAGTTTATTTTTGTTCTAAGTGGAGCACTGACAAAATCTGGAAGCAATAGGTTCAAAGGTAAAAATATCGATTACAGACATGTAAATCCAAGCGGGCATACCAGTCAGCACCCTCAGTCCCGGAGGATTGATTCAATTTAGACTATTTGTTATAAATCTCTTGGCGAGCGGGTAGTGACCAGTTCCAGACTAGCAGTAAAGGTTACCTTTAGAGTTGCATGAGCAGATGGCTAAAAGCTTTTGAAACGATAGCTGGATATGTTTGATAATGTTGCGTGGGGAAAGGGTCTTCAGCATGAGATATATCATATCTGCCTTTAATTTGTCATTGCTCCTTTAATGTAACTAACAAGTATGCATCCCGATTTAACAATTTCTATCTTTCCTAGAAAAAAAATTACAAAAGCTTGATTATTTCTCGAAATTGTTTCTACTAATAAGTGTTTAGTGAAAAAAATTGCCAAGAACTTGGTAGTACACTACTAAGTACCTTGGTCACTCAGGCCGGGTAGCACAAATGCGGAATTTAAACAAATTGAATTGAAATAAGCAAAAGAAGTTGAGAGCAATTAAAAGTTTAAATTGACTGCAACTGAAAAAATCATTCGATACACGAGCAACTTGGATGAGATACAGAAAATTCTGATTGACAACACATTTAGAAATGCAAGTTTTCGGCGCAACGTAGTTAAGCAATCAAACTTGATTAACTGCACCGTTCAGTTTTAGAAGTCCTTATATAAAAACGGGGAGCACGTGTTTTGTATTTAGCAAATGTATTTTTCTTTTTTTACTGTGGAAACAGATGCAAATATACTTTATTGTTTGATTAATTATATTAACCGAAATTGGTCGTTCCAATTGTCAAAGTTAAGCTAATGCTAACGATTCGAATTTATTCAACATTTATATATGCATTCAATAGGTACTTAAATATACTCCAGCATACGATACGTTTTTATATAATCGGTTTTCCGGTAGGATACTCGTTTTTATCTCGAAAATTAGTTCGTTTGGCCTTGTTTGTTATGATAAAGACATGACATGAGGCATGAGGATATGAGAAAAAGCACAGTTTAAAGGAATCGTAGATGAAGATTCCTTTCAGGAATTTGATGTGTTTAATTTAAAAAAAAGAAGAAAAAATAGGTTAAGTGGTTAGAATACAATCTGTTAAATTGTGAAAAGCAATTTAAGGTAATTCAGTTTGAACTCACATGTTTGGTTTGTGTATTGTAATAGGCAAAAAACGGGTGAGCTTTGTTTGTATACACGGAAACACGATCCTAATTTTAACCTAAAGCAGCAAACTATTACACTTGATTACGAGAGTGTGGAAATAATAGTTATATTTTTTTTTGATTCTGTGAAACCAGGACTACTCTTTCCGATTCCTTAAGTTAAGACTATTTACTTTATTTTTAGAAACAACTTAAATCAAAAAGGGTTATGCCATCTGTATAGACACTAAGGATGTTATAGCACCATAAAAACAATACAATTATTGACATCTTAGTTTCTCGTGGTAGCCATCGGTTGCTGATCTCGTGAAACTTGATATAATTGACAAAATTTTTAGCAGAATGTCTATCTGAAATGACTTGAGCAGCACGTACGACCAATGAATTGCTTTGATTAAATCAACTGTCGGCATGGTAAACATCTTCAACTTATTTGAAGTTAAGATGATAAAAGATTTTCAGGACTAGACAGGGTTCTGTTTGTTGCAGATATATGTTAATAGGTTACGGACAGTCTCTTTTTTATCACCGCAAACTGATTTCAGAAAATGTACCCATTTTGTTCAAGGAGTAACAGAAAAGGCCTTCTCTTAGAAATTCACGGTTGACAACACTACGAAGGAAAGTGAGATAATGTATTTTAGAATGCACAGTAGGATAGGCCAACCAGAAACAAGAGGATGAAAACTGCTACAAAGAACGAAATGACGTCTATTTGATTGTGGATTTGTAACTTGCAGTAAGCGGAAGGCTTAGTCTAAATCTTACGCGTTCAGGATGTGAGCGAACACATTATAATTTGCATAGGCTATGTTCACTAACGTTTGCTCAGTCTTCACAAAAGAAAATGGCGTTGCTATCAAATAATATTTCTACAAATTCTTCACCAAACATATTAACAATGTCCCAAGTATCACGTTTTTATCGTTTTTGATAATTTCAATGCCAAAATAGGACCAGAAAGCAAGTATACAAACCTTAATTTTGACAAGGAAAGGTGGTTGTCACCAAGTAAGTTGATCATGTCGCTATTTATCCTTCAGTTGTATAAAACTCGAGTATTCTGACCGGCTAATGTAGATTCTGACCTCCTTTTTGCAGGCAAACTATATTTAAAGTTATCTCCGACATCGCAACAGCCACCGGTGTATCCCCAAACCTCTTGAAAAGTCCAACACAATCTACATAATGTTCTGCAATAGAAAAACAAAATTGAAACCAAGAATATTTTAGCAAGACATCTAAACAAAGTATTTCGTTAATACAATGAAAGCCAAGATTTCCGTCCACCACATCCAAATAAAGCAAAGATAGCAATAGGACCAGATCGTCATTATGTCGAGCTATTTTAGGCTTTGGGTGATGATTTGCCTGAGAAATACAATCGTTTCAAAGATTTGGCCAGTGAAAATAATTCCATGGTGATTGGAAATTGAACATCATTTGCCCGACTCACAAGTAACAAACCGTAGATTGAATAAAAGATCGAAGCTCGCCAGATTGCGCAGATTACTTTATTTGATTAACTTAGACAAGGCAAAGCTTCTTCTTTAACATCTTCTTGAAAAAAATTCCAGGGACAATATTCTGTTAAACTGATAATATTCGCAAAAGGTAGCAATCTGCCACTTGCGCTTCTTGAAGTATGAATTTGTTGCCAACAAGAACGGATTGAACAACTAGAGAGAACGTCACAAAAGTGATTAAACTTTGAAGTAGCAACGAATTGTAATGGGTTTTCCAATAAGGACTTGACAACGTTTTTTTTAAAATAAAACGCAAACCATTTGAGATATTTCAAAAACTTTATTATCGGCTTGAAGTACAATCAAAACATTTATGAATGGAAGTCGACTTCGTTCATATGGCCACCGCGGGCACGTTTGCAGCGGTCGATTCGTTGGACCCAATTTTCAACGACTAGGCCACACATTTCGGCCGAAACGGCCGCTATTTCGCGTTCAATGTTGGCTTTGAGCTCTTCCAATTTCATCGGCTTGTTGGCATAAACCAATGACTTAACGTTGCCCCACAGAAAACAGTCAAGCGGCGTTAAATCGCACGAACAAAGCGGCCAATCGACTTGGCCATTTCTTGAGATAACACGCTCACCATACTTACTCTTCAATAAATCGATTGTAACGTGTGCTATGTGGCTTGTGGCATACAGTATGGGTGTAAGTCAAAATCCTTACGCAAAATACGCCATAATGTGGTCTGAGCGATGCCCAATTCTTGAGAACGCCGAGAAATTGACTGATTTGGATCATTTGCTACGGACGCCTTCGACCAACCCGTTGTCTCACTGACACGACAACATCACACAATGAATATGTAGACTCAAATGTTTGTACTAAACTTGTTGTTGCTTGTCTACTAGGACGAGAATTACGACCGAAAATTGGAATTAACGCTCTTAAAGTTGCAGTCACCGACTCCGAATTTCGGTAGAAAATTTTTATTATTTGCAGACGTTGCTCGTTCGTTGCTTTAACATGATAAAAATGTTGAGTTTACTGAAAAAATTGACAGTGATAGTTTGATGATTAGTGAAAGAGTGCGTTCACAAATTAAATTCAAAATTGTCAAGTCCCTATTGGAAAACCCGTAACTAGCTACTTATCTTAATAATGACACTTCGTTAGGAAGAAAACAAAGAGTAACTGTTGTCAGTTGATGTTTTTGTAGCCTAAAAGTTAAGTTATTCGATTTTGTCAGCAAATATTGCCTTATTTTTAATCATTCTGCGTCAAAAATAATTCAACTGATTTCTAGTTTGCGTCGGAAGAGGATATCGAAGTGAGAACTCTCAACTCAACATTTTTCAAGAATTGTTATTTATTGAAAAAAGTTTACATTCCGTCGAATTATGTGCCTCAGCTGACTAAGCAGTAGGCCATCCTGCCGACAAAATTTCTCAAATCTTTTTCGACAGTTTTTGCCCCTATTTCACGAATAGTTTACCCAATATTTTTCTTTTGAAAAATTAGCATAGCCCCTAAAACTAGTTAAACGGCATTAAATTGCAGCTCCGTGGCGGCCAAGTAACATAACCACAGTAACTGAGTACACGATTATTGAACTTAATGTGCAGTTTATCGATTGTTAGGAACTCGCTGGAACTGCAGCTCGCTCAAGTTCAAGTCCTCAACTTTTGGCAATAAAACATCGGCTATCATGCCTCGGTAGCGCTCTTCATTGATTGTAACGTCGCTTCCGTTCTCGTCTCGAAAGAAGAATAGTACTATAATGTCGTCACTTCAAAAATTACACTAAACAGTCATATGCTCGGAATGCATTGGCTTCTCTATGATTTTCTGTGGATTTTCCAACCCCAAATATAGCAATTTTTCGTGTTTACCTAGCATACGAGATGTATTTAAATGCGCGTCATCTAGAAAGATGTTTTTTTTAGTATAATTATCCTAAATTTCGAGCTACTATAAAGCTTAAATAGAGAAGCGATAATGAAGCGAGTGGTAATTTTTCTTCAATTCTTGAGTTAATTGGACCTTTTTAGCGAGTAGTCCGGGATCTTTATGAAAAATTCTCGTCAGGCTTGTGCGACTGATAACTGAACAGTGGAGATCTTTAGCGCTTTGAAAATCTCGGGCTAAGTTGCACACTTTTGGCAACAACTGCAATATTCACACAGCACGAGTAGGGAATATTTTCCGTTACCAATCAGCAAACCAGTTTCACGAACTTTCTTCACAAACTTGCTTACGCCAACTGCACTTTTCTCATTATTTCGACCGAAATGTCTTTCCATTTCGTATCGAGTTCCTATTAATTTCTTGAGCGTATACGAGCTTTCAGTGTTAGAATAACATAAAATTCAAAAAGAAACAAATATATGGTTTATCCTTTATATCATTTGTTTGAAATAATCCTGTAATATCATTAGTATTTTATGTATAAACTCAATAAACTCCTTAACTGTAGCAGTCTGCCTCAGTATCCTCCACAACCTGTGCATGGGCAACTGTGGGTCATCTTTTTGACACTGAGGAGGGAGATTTTCGTCAAGATTACTATGCGATCTTAGGACATCATTGATTTTTCGACTAGCGACCTTCTCAAATTCATAGGAAATGCTGAAAAGTTTGTAGTCCTATCATCTAATAGGCCAAGGATTTAAGAGATTTAAGCGCCCACTGTTCGTTTACCAACATACAAATCAACTCCTTATACGAATGTTTAAACCAACATTATGATGAGCGTAGATACAGGTACATTCCTATAATTTTTATTAGTTTCCCAATTATTAGATGCGCAATAATTATTTCAGAGAAAGTAGTATTTAGGTATTATTAGCAAGCCGTCAAATTATCTGTGATATGGATAATCATCTGATTAAATTTGACGCCGTCACTTCGATGTCATTTTTATTTAAATCGTTTACGGTTATCAGTTAACCTAAATGTCGTGGAGTACCTTACGACAGCTGTCACTGTAATTGCATTTCAGTCAGCGATAAGATAAGCGTTTTTCATTATGACAATTGGCGATGAAATTATTCGACCATAGATCTTGCGATATGAAAAAAAAGTGTGTTTCCTGTTATTAGAATAGACCCTAACTTTTCGCTTAAGAAATTTGAAAAATCTTGAAATTTGTTGCATCATTCCTGATCAATAAAGGGAAAAGGGAAGGGAAACTTTTTTACCACAGTGTGCCGTCGAATTTCAACATTTCTTTTGGAAAATAATTCACAAGTGTTAGATCACTCTCACTTATAAAATTTCCTTTACCTCCATGTTCCGCTTGCACTTTTTATTCTCGATTTCATCTATCTTCATCTGCATTTGACTGCAGATCCTCTAGCCAATTCCTTTTTCTTTTTTCTTTTACAATTTGCCTTCAAACTCTTGTTAGCACGCGAATTGACTTAGTTATCATCCGATTTGCATTCGAATAGTCTCTCTGTGCGAATCTTTGTGGGTAATTTGCATTTCTATATTCTGGGGCAGAGTTTGCATCTTCGTTTTTGATGTACAAAGTTGCATAAGAAAATTTTATGTTCTGGTGAGTAAGCAATTTAAAAGCTTAAGACGAACATAGTATTTTACAATATATTTAGTGCTATGAAGTGAAATTTGAGGGGCAACATCAATATCGGTTATCTGACAATATTTTTACGAAAGGAATACATCTTGTATTAACTATCTAAGAGGTGATAAGCAGCTGAGAAGTATGATACCATTGGAGGCCTCCATGTCATACAACAAGTACATCAATTGCAAACAGCAATCTTTGCTTAAGAGAAGGTGTCGTCAAAGCTTTTCCTAAGCTTAAAGCGAGGACATCTTTTACGAGTGTCTTCTATTACACGAGGTGAAATCAGCAGTCTCCTCAAAATCGGCAAAACGGGCAAATAAGAGATAACACTCGGAAAGTCATATGAAACTGAGTTGAAAATAGAGAGTCCCAGTCTTATGTTTGAAATTCACTTCTCAAGTAAACATCTAGAACTTCGAATGACCTAAGCAATAGAACACACTTTGACTGGTTTTCACATTGGCTGAGATGAAGGTTAAGATTATTAAATATCTTACTGTTTCAAGTCACTCGACAACTATAGCATAGAAAACCTTTTACCAATTCTCAATAGCTATACGTTCGAGCATATTTGCAATTTTGCAGCATCACCATCCGTTTCTATATCGAAGCTAAGTATCTGGATGTCATCCAGGATAGCTAACTTCTTTGAACTTGAAATGTCGAGTCGATAGCAGTTACATATTGTATATTCTTTCTCTTGCTGAGCCTAGGAAGAGTTTCTTCCATATAACCTCTTAAAGACGGTCATTTCTTTGACCTCGATTTGGAATTTAGCATACATGCAGTACATATCTGTGGTCTGACGTGTAGAAAAGGAAACTTCAGATAGTAAGAAAAGTAAGACATTCTTGGCAAATTATTCTCAGTTTCGAGAATGCACTTGCAAACAAAGTAAAAGTAATTTTCAATTGTCAATTCATGATGTGTTTGTATATATAAACTGCAAAAGTAAAACCTTAAACATGTTGGCTAAAATAGCAAGGGCATATTTGGCCAGAAGCAATATGCCTGCCTACGCCGTCATAGGATAATGACGTTTTTGTTTCTCGATTGAATGGCATCGGGCAGCGCAGTAGAGGAAGACCGAGACTCAGGTGGCGCACACAAGTTAAAAGGGTACCTCAGTTAGCTTAGGATGCGAAGCTGGAGCCAGCTAGAAAACGTTCGAGTTGGCTGAGGACGCTTGTTGACTGAAGCTCTGGTCCACCCGAGACCAAACAAAAACAGTTGTTGAATTGTGAAAGGGATGTTGTTTCAGCAGGATGGCGCTATGTTCCATACAGCAAACGAAACAATTAAATTACTGGAGGAAATATTCGTTTGACGAATAATTTCGCGTAGTGGAGCTGAAAATTGGTCACCAGGATCCTCATGATTACCTAGTCAAGTCATAAATACTGGTACACAGAAAAATCAGCGCCAAATGAAAACGAATTAATATTTAAAATTTTTTGTTGTTGTTTTTATTGGATTATTCAATGGCTACAAATCTTAGAACAACTTATTCGAAATGACTTCAATTTGCCTTCCAGCACGACTTAAGACGATGTGGCCACTCATCGATTGCGAAACGCACTTCATGCATGGGGAAATTGTTCACTGCACGGACAAGGGCTCACTTCAACGACTCAATATTTGATGTCGAGTAGAGCAGGCCATGCCCTTTAATACGGACCAAAACTTGTAATCCAATGGGTTGAGGGCTGGTCTATTAGGTGGTAAGAAGTCTGGAACGTTGTTTTTGAGCCACAGTTGAGTCGTTTTTGCTTTGTGAGCTTTAGCAGTCTTGCTGGAAAGTCCATGGCTTGTTGTTGAATATTGATTGGTTGAGGGACACCACAATGGGTTCCAAGAGGGTCAATTGATATACTTTGGCCGATGTTTTCACTCCTTTCTCGCAAAAATGGATATTGGTTATGCCATCGTAGCACACTCCCCACCATACCATTACAGACGCGGGATGGTGGCCTTTTTGAACCCTCGGGATGAGTTGGGATGCTTCTCTGGATGACCAAGCATATACACGTTCGTTCTGCTTACTCAACGATTCTTCTACGGTGAAGATTTTCTCGTCAGTAAACAGAATATGTCTGTGAGCGTTCTTCGCATACCGGCTGAGTAACGCTTTCGATCTTCGCCGTGAGCAGGTGTCCAGTATGTCGCTTGTAGGCACTGAGTCCTAAATCTTCTTTAATAAAGCGAGACATGGATTTTTGCGAAATTTGCATTTTCCGCGATAAGATTTTCTGTTTTCGCAGCGATTTTTGGTCGATTCGTTTCTTCACGGCTTTGATCGCTTTCGGAGTTCTCACAGTGCGCGGACGGCCGGATCTTTGACGGTCTCGTACTTCACCAGTATCCTTAAACAACTTAACAGCACGATACACAAAATTTCGAGTGATTCCAAGCGGTCGCAACGTCCTAAATATATCGCCTTTTTCCATGTTGCATTTAAGTAGGCCAACTACAACAATACGATTTTCGATGTCGCCCCATTCCACGATTGTAAGCGATTAATGTCAAAAACTTTTTACGTCACAATGAAGCATAAATATCAACTGTCAAATCGCCATCAACACGAAATGGATGCGCCCAGTGTTGCATTCGTAATGAGTGAGTTCAGTTGTGTATCAGTATTTATGACTTGACTAGGTATTTTTTTTAGGGATACGCAAAGTCGCTAGTTCACGCTGAAAAACCAACAATAATCGACACATTGGAAGCCAACATTATTTGCGTTATTGAGGATATACACAAATTCTTGAAAAAAACTTTAAACTCATTTGGTGTACACCCACTATAGGAGCGTTCGACACATTTTGCAGTTTTCCTCTTATTTAATGTTCGGGGTAATAAGTTTATTAAGTCAATATTAGTTAGATGAGCCCGGTATCAAGAACATTGCCTATCCTGATCGTACAAGCCGAAAACTCCATGGTATACTTCAATTATTTATATTGGGCTTAGTGTGATGTGTGTAAGACTATCTTGTCTCGCCAGCCCCTTAACCTAGCCCAACTAGCTTCAGTAATGCTATGTTTTACACTGCATATGGTGCAAACTTTTTACAATAAATACTGTTTTCTGAGAGCTAGATCGATGCACAGAAGACACCTAATATGTATGTATGTCTGGGAGGGTTATACAAAATATTCATCAAGTAGGTTATGAAACCTGAATTGTAGACCTTCCGATAAATTTATATTGTGAATCTTTTCACCTGTCTGCAGAGTGTTTTGATGAAAATATTCCTGCCCTGCAGGGTTATTAATTACATAATCACTGACTCCAAAAGTGGTCAGTGAAGTTAGTTTTTCAGATTTGTACAGGTTTAGTTTGTTTCTTTAATTTTACGATGCCATATTAAATTGTGTTAAACTTCAAACAAGTACTAGCAACAATCCCCCACTCTATCGACCATAATAAATGCTTTTAAGAACCGAAATAAATTTCACACTCACAGCTTCCTGCTAAAAAGTAAACTCTTTTAATGGATTCAAACGGTGATGGTATTAGACCTTGTTAACCAGGCTAAAACACCCACATAAGGTTGAACTTAGTACTTAATTTACCACGCAAATTCGTCTGCTCCTGGTTCTGCTTAATGATCCTCTTCATTCGTCGGGATGAGGTAGATAGGAAAAAAAATCTCCAACCATTCCTATTTTGGCGACATGCTATGCAATAGATATCCTATAGTTGACGAATTAAAATTAACACATCCTTAGATCATTATTAATTATAATTGCTTAATTCTTTGAACCTTTCTTCGTTCTCCACATCCACGGCGGGGTGGCTTCCGAGCCGAATTAAACTTAACTTTCCACATACAGATCCATTATAGAAAAACGCACACAGCCAAAAATCCAAGAGATACAAACTCCAATCATTGCCTACTCGTAAGTGAGATGTAGCCGTATACTTAGCTTCACCCCACGAGGTGGGTGTGTATACTTAGTTATCTGAGAGTGTGCCTGTAATAGTGGAATAAAATTAGAAAAATGGAAAACACAGTACACATATGTACTCGTTATACCCACAAACATCTCGAAATCAATTTGAATTATTTGAAATAAATAAAATATCGACAAAAAAAGGAAAAAAAAAAGAAAAAAAAAAAAGAACAGCACAACACTGGAAGCCAATTTGTGATCGCTTTCATTACAAGTATTCGAGCTTAATTCCTGTTGTGCGATAGTGTGATGTCTAGTACTGTTGTGTTCTGTAGTCTCTTCTCTAGTTTGTATTACTGTAATGCAACCAACCCCACAGTGTTTGGCTGGCTGGTGTATGAGTATACTTTGCTTTTGGGGCGGTAAATTAGGGGCAGTAGTAGTAGTAGTGGCAGCAGCAACGGCAGTAGCAGCAGCCCCCCAAAAAGCATCTCATCATCAGCAATAGTTGGTGTTCTGATTACTGTTGCCGGTGTGGGGCAGATCAAACTTCATGGTATCAACGGGGGTGCGACGAAAGGATACATTTGATGATTGTTTTGCCGGCATGACACGATGGTATAAAAAGGCATGGCTCGAAGCTTTTCGATACCAATTCGATTAGATACATTCAACAGGATGTTTTAAGCAGTCTCTTCTCTTATCTATTAACCGAGGAAGTGAATTAATTTGAATACGAGCTTCGACGACTATTTTCATTATCAAAAAAAATATTTTTGAGAAATTTAAAAACATTACAATATTTTACCCGCATATCGACAAATGTGTTAAACGAACTTTTTCTTTATAAATTGAAAACAATTCGAGTTTTACTTCGGTTTTTATTTAGTCGGTTAAGTGCATCGTCAACTGTTTTGAAATTCCCGTTCAATAGGATTTGTCAATTTTTTTGAATTAAAAATACAAAAAAAACCATGTCCCAGGTGAGAATTAATTTTTGTGATAGATAAAAGTAAAATTACCTAAAATATTAACTTAAAAACAAATATATATTTCTTTTATTTTTTACAAGTAATGTGTAGTACATACGAGTAGTTCTCGATATTAAAAACAAAATACATTTTTAAATATCTAAAACTAATTCAAAAAAAATATTTAAAAAATCAATTTTCGCGTTTTAAAAATATTAAAGTGAGTGCTTTGTAAACTTTTTGACCAAAACTTGTAAATTAATTTTTTTTTCTAGGATTTAGAATATTAAATTTGACTTAAAATAAACCAAAAAAATCCAGCACTGTTTTTATTACTCTCCATATTAAAAAATAGAATGGAAAATTCAAAAGTGTAAAACAAATAAAAATGTTAAAGCATATGAATTTATTCGGACATTAATTTTCACGGCTTAACAATTTATTCCTTGCATAAAGAAACAAGTATCAAAATTTAGAAAAATTCTACCACATTCGTGTAAAAAAATAGTCTAAGTTCAATCTATTATCGGGGCTGCCGTGCTTTTGCCATAAAACTACTTTCCCTGCTTTTGATTATTAAATTCTTAAAAATTCCCAATATTAAAACTAAATAATAGAGGATTTCTTTAAACTGTTTGTATCATGGTTTTTGTTTTGCGAAAAATACCGGCTCCTCAAAATATTCAAAGAAAGAAAATTTAACTATTATAAAACTTGTTTTTATCGAGCTCTGATAGGTATCTATTTTTTTTTCTATTTTTTGTTAACCCTTGATATATGTAACGCGTATCGTCACAAATGTACTTCTTAAAGGTATCTGCATTGCTTCTGCATCGCTTGTGGAGTTATCTAAATTTGCGGATCTATAGCCCATTTTACAGGCCACTTTATCGTAGATCACCTCATCTTTACACCTTATCTAGATTTTAAGCCTCTGACAACCTTCGACTAATGGCAACATTAACTGGTTTTTTCAGGTGGAAGTTTCTGTACTATAGGCTTTCTAATGGAGAGACTTCTGTAGATGTGTGTACTTTGTTATACCCTTTAGCATTCGTAATTTTGATTTTCGTCACTATCATTTTCTCTTTATATTTTTCCTAAAGCATCTGCGATTTCTATACAAAAACTTGTGTAACAAATCCTTAAGTTTTAGAGGCTTTTTTCTGCCACAAAGCACAGTGGAGTTTTGGGCACCATATAAGCTACTTTACGCTGACTCTATGTATTGATATTTTCATCGCAATTTTCATGATTGTTAATAGCCGAGCTCAAATATATAAATTGTTTCCATTTTGGCACGATGATTCCGCCTTGTATGACGATAATAGCAACGGACTGTGTACACTGCCTTGGTGTATTCCACAGTTAACTTCGAATTTTCCGGTTATTTTTCAGGTACTTTTAACTTTTGTTTCAACATCGTTGTTCATATGACATATAATTCTTGCGTATGTCTGGGGTACAAATAAGATTTCTAGTAAACCATCCTTCACGCCTTTGTATAGGGTACCTATATATATATATAGGTATGTATTAACATTGTTAAGAGCGCTTTGTAGTTTAACTGTTATTTCTTCGATTCTCTCCCATTAAACAGAATGCTTAGTATATTGTCACAGTAACTTTGGTTCCATTTGTCCATTTCTGTTTTTTTTTAAAAAGACTAAAAGATGGAAGTTTACCTCATCGCCGAACATTTTTTTGAGCTAAGTTTTCGACCAATTTTATGCACTTCCAACACTTAATTGGCAAAGTTTCTTATGCAAAATTTGATGAAGTATTGCTTATGATATGTTAAATTAGTGAAATCGACAAGTCAGAACATTTCAAGCTACAGAAAAAAATATTTCCAGTTGCTTTTATACGACGGGCACGAAAGTTTATATTTCTTAACCAATTTATTAATTGCTGGACGAGAAGTGGCTTCACTTTCAACTCTTCAAAGTAATTTTGGATATTCACACCAATTTTGTAGTGAATTTTGTACCATTTTTGTAAATGACATAGCTCTAACTTGTCTTTTGTTTTACTGTCATCTTTTGACAGGTGACAAAAAAGCGCACTACTCAAAATGACACCTTTTGTTGCAGTTTATCATAGAGCCTGTGAGATGCAGAAAGTTTGGTTTTAAACTAAAACCCTAAATGTCAGCAGCACGCCAGTTTAGATTTAAATCCTGGTAGCACTCGAAAAAAATATAAAAAAAACATTGCTATATGAGAACTATTTTGGCCGAAACAAAGTCTGTGCTTTTAAACTAGTAATTCTGTTCAGGAAAAACAAAATGAAAACTGTAGGACTCTCTGAATATGTTAAAATGACTAGGAGAATGCCCACACTGATAACTTTCACAATCGGTTTCCCAGCTCACTTTCGTTTTGGCTTTACGGCTTTTTCATTCGGCCATGTCGGACATTGGAATTTTCAAAATAGTGTTTCGGTGGATAAATCTTTAGATCTCAAAGTGACTTTGAGGATAACAAGACAAGGCTTTTCCCACGACAACATATATACCAATAGCCTAGGGCAAAGATAATTGCGGTGTAGAAGAAACTTTTCGTCCAGCTATTAAACATGGATTTGTTGCCCGACTTTGCATTCAAATTTTATGGAAAAAAATTGTAATTGATTGTGTTCTTTCTAGACCTAATATACTCCTACATACGGTAAATTTCTTATCCTTTTTTATTTAAATAAAAATGTACAGGTAAAATAGCATTAACATTCGTTATTTTAAAATTGTATCGCTGACAACTGTTAACTCGTATCTGATGTAAATTGAGTCGCTTATTTATCACTCAGCTCCGAAAACATTGAAAAATGTTAAGATATGTAAATAAATAAATGTAAAAATGGAAATAAACATGTTAAATGATTTTTTGAGTTAATTTGAATGGATATACAAAAAAAAAATTAGGCACTTACTGCTAGATATTATGAATTTAAATTGTTGATATTGATGAGCAAATATCAAACCAAGCCGAAGACTAAATCGAGAACTAATACAAACATCATTTATTAATAAATTCTGTACTTTTTTTTTATGAAGAAAGTAATGCTGAAAATATACATAAATATAAGAAAGTCAGAATTCTACATCTTGATCATAAAGGACCTGCCCTGGCAATTCATTGTTTTGAAGCAGCATTCTTGACAGATCTCAAGGTGATTCTTAAACATTTTTTTTTGTTACCATATTGAACAAAAAGATCTCTTTGATCCCATAAAACTGGTCTTTTCCCTGATAGAGCATAAATATTTAACCAGGTGACAATGCAAGCTTCTACGCATCGGAACTGTTCAAATAAATTAAAAGTCGATTGAGTGGTTCTTGATTTTCATGGAAGTCTTTTTCTTTTTTCATATATATTGACTTATAGTAGAACTCATTCTGTTTAGGCAAAAAAAGTTTAAGCCAATTGTTACCTCATTTATTCTTACCTAAACCGGTATAATAAATTTCGATTTCTGTAAAATCTATCCCTACTCCTCCTTTAAATTTTTTTATTACTTAACAAAATTTATTTATTATCAGATAAATAATACTACGGCGTAGATTTCATATTCAGTGGATAATTCAAATCAAAACATTTATATGCGCGATCTGGAAAAATAGAAAAACATATATATACTCGTATATGAGCTCTTCAATTTATTTTATTCCCTCGAATTTATTGAGTTGTGATTTTATGCTGACAGATATTTTAAACCACTACTTTATACGAGTATAGCTACTGAGGTAGAACAATATACTTGATACTTAAAAATAAGAAATAACCAGTTCTGGTGAACAATATTAGTTTTTGATTCAAACAGATGACACATATAGTAAATTATCCAACCTATTAAATTTCTTTTCAAATGGTTGCTACATAAAATTTGTGAACAAATACTCTTACCAAAAATCCTAATAATTTTTTTCTCCGGTAGATCAAGAAATCAGCTTCCATGGTCTCTATAGCAATTAGCAATTTTTTCGAAATAGGTTCAGAGAAGCCAGGATTTTTGCTGAAAAGGCTCTACCTATCGGACAGCAGTCTTCGTTTTTGATAGCGGGAGTACTCTGGCTATCGCGATATATTATTCCTTGAGACGGATGTTCGGTCTTAGTGGCGGTTTACTTCCGAAGATCCTCTTTAATGTTCAATTTTTGTCATCTAGTGTAGTCAAAGAGTTCGTGGCTGTATCTTCTTCGCTATGTGCCCTCCTCGCTAGCGGGACTGTTTTCCTTGTTTTATTAGTTCCAGCTATCAGAGTCAGCGCCACCAATCTTTTGTGAAGCATGCACTTGGTATTTGAAGTTATTAGTAATTTAAGTCTATTTGTTTTGTAACACCACGTTCCAGGATCTCCTCGAATTTCCAATAGGTTATCATCTCCGTGTTTTGAAAACTGTTTAACTAAGTTCTTTTTGGCGTTTTGTTTCAGAGGGTGGAATGCTTCTTTGTTTGTTAACTATACCTATTTACTTTGTTTTATTTTCATTAAATTTAATTGCTTTTGTGACAGAACGCTCCGCTGGGCTCGATTATGTCGATGCTGCGTATCCCATGGCATTGTATTACCGCTATCCCTGCGCACTGTTTTCTTGATGCCTCTTTTTTGGAAAATTTTGAAGGAACGAATGAACGAAGATTTTTGCAGTCACGTTGATGAATGCTTCAAAATATATCCTTGAAGCCGATGTAGAGATGATCAGTTTTGGATTAAAATTCGTTGTTCTTTGTAAGGGTTTGCCTAAGGGTGGAAATTTTGTCAATCGTCAGTCTATAGGCCCAAAAGCTACTCTACTCTATAGGCCCAAAAGCTACTGTGACGGTTAGTAAAAGTGCTTTAGAATTTTACATCGAACAGGACGGCAGGCATATTGCCTCGTCAGTTTTTACAAGACATGGGATCGTTCTTCTTGAAGACAAGGCATATGAATTGAGGCTTCAATCAACGTGCATACTCGTACGTTCATCAACCCACACTTGGTTAATAATAAGGCGTACACATCCTACCAAAATATCACTTCCATGTTTAAAAAAACCCCGCTTGTAGAACATTGTAGTTTTGTTGTTTTTTAGCTTTTTTAAAGCTGGGCTATGAAAAGGGTTTTTCTTCTTATGCTATGCTCTTTTTCGGCTGCTGGAGTGACAACATTAAGCCTTTATTCAACTTCATTATGAGAGAAAAGTTAGACTGTTGCTTAAAGCCCTTAATTCAAGACAGAGATCTAATTGAGCTCTGTACTAATATATGTCGTAGTCCTTCAGATTGACTTCATCCTCTTTACTTATTCTATTTCAGTTTATAATCATCCATGGCTAGCATTTAGAAGCCAACTAAGAAAAAACTAAGCATAGGAAAAGTTTCAACACTGTGAATGGGCTAGGTTGGTGCTAGCCATAGTCTATCCTATTTCTACTATATAGTACCCAACTACTCAGGAGTTGCCTTTGAGTGAATCAAAAGAGCGACCAAAGCTTTTATTCTACGTCTTTTAACGAAATACCTTCAGTGGTGTATGAAAAAGACTTTGCACCTGTAGAAAAGGCTCTGCTTTCTATAGACAAAATAATCAAGCAAAATCAAAAGCTAACAACTATATTTGAAAGGCTTGAAATAAATAGTAATCCGTTGTATTGATGCTGATATTTTACCTAGTAATACAACATACTCGTATGCCTCAACTGCTATGAATGTTATAAGTGGAATACTCGTAAATTTACCCCTTTAATGTTACAACTCATTCTTTAATTACTAAACATGATATTGATTAAAGACCAAACTTTCACATTCAAGGACTCGGCAAATTAAAATTCAGCTACCTAAAACCATCAACATTAAACTTAAGAATCTGCTATTGGTTTAAGTCCAGAGCATATATAATAATATTAAAAAAGCTTACAGATCCATTAAACTGAGAATCGATTGATGCCTTGCACACAGCATATGCACAGAGTTTTAGGCAAGTGTTTCAATTAGCCGATTATATTGCTTTTTTTTGTTTATTTTCAATAAAGTCGGATATCCCGATAATTCATATATCTACAAATCTACGTATTATTTATCGTCAATTTAGTTGTGAATCTAAAATCTGTACCCTTGCACCTGTTTATGGTTAGAAACAAGCGCACGTACCAATGATATGACCACTTTTGTGGATGATATCACATGACAGAGAGAATTATTTGGTCACAACCAAAATGGTAATTTAAGCAGATGGGCTGAATAAATTTAGCTTGTTAAAATTCATGAGATTGTCCCAATTTTTTGTTGCTTTTTTTTTGATTCATATTCACTGGATGTGGAGATAAATTCAAGTGCACATTACCTTGGAGATATGGATAGTATTGAAAATGGTGTGATCACTGTTTGCTAAGTCTGTCTTCTTTAAAGGGTTAGCTACCTTTTTAGCTTTTAGTTTGCACACAATATCATGGTGGATAATGTTAACTTGTAGAAGATGATATACGAGTACTCGTTAATACATTAGGCGCCGCATTATGAATGAATAATCTGACTTAAGGAGTATCACCAAATGCAAATATATAGGTATGTACTATCAAAATAATTCCAATTCCTGGATTTCTCAGATGGCAAATGCGCAACAACGTCTGGGGCTTACCACTGAAGCGATCCAGGACCGAGCATTATGTAGACGCGTTCTGCGGTCTGCGACATTAGCCAACCCCATAAGCGGAGCAGCAGCGATGCAGTAAAAATGGGAAACTCGTTACGCATAAGTTCGTATAACGAGGAAAGGGTTAATAAAAGGATAAGAAGAAGAAGTACTATCAAAATAAACAAATATAAATAAAGAAGAGACTCTGAGTGGCTTTATCTGAAGAGATATGTAGAACATATACTTGAGCTTTTAGAGGGTTGACTCTAATGTCAAAGTAGAGGCGATAATAGCAGCACTATCAGGTCTGGGAGTTAAAACCCCCTTTAGCGTGTTGATAGAGAAACTTATCCTAGAAGAATTATCTGCACAGTGCTATCCCCAATTCGAGTACATGCATAGGCATGGTGTGAGGCTATAACTACAGGTAGTTACTTTGAAATCGCAGCTGAACACATCATCAATACCATACATAGACATCAATCATTTCACATTAGATAGACTGGTGGATAATCAATTTCTTTTTCTAATTATCATCCTTTGCTTTTGAGGTATGTACTTTATGTTAAACTTAATTTGTGGTTTTTACAAAATATAAATTGTTGTGTAAGGTAAGTGTAGGTATGTGGAGAATTTTTAGAACGGTCTTAGCTAATTACCAACAATTTCCCAAACTAAATATAAACTGAAAGGATAATAATAATTAGTTTATATCAACTCGTGGTTGTAGTGGGTGTGCATAAGGTTGAGTCGTTCTACTACTTGATTCCTGTGGTCCACAGTATAGTTATCTTGTTGCTGAATGTAAAATATCTCTCATTATTTTCAATTAACTGCAAAATACGTGTTCATGATAAAAACAAGAAAACAAAAACGTGCCACGAGTGTGTAACTTGTCATCAAATCATCCTTGAATGGATGTTTGTTTTCCATGCCATCCAAATTATTTAATCCTGTCAGAGGATGTCAATAGGAAACACATTTCCATGATAATATTTGTTAATGATTTATGAACAATTCCGAATCATATGTGGTGTACATAGGCAAATGCTTTTCATTCAAGGACCTTTTCCCAAAAATGTTATAAAGAGAAAACTTGAATTTTAACAACCAATAACAGAAAGTGTAGGAGTTCATCAATGATACTCTAGGGCGGAAAATGAGCTGAGATAAATGGCAGTTGACAGTTGACTAATCGAAAGGATAAAAATGTTCTTCGCAAATTAACTCAAGTGTTAGGATATACTTGAAGATATTTCGGAAACTCTGGAAGGAATTTAAGGTACTTGAAATTGACTTAAAATAATTTCAATTTTAAACCAGTAAACTCACAAATGTAAGAGGAAGGCGAAATTATTATGAAATCGCTAAGCACCATTCAAATTTAGTTCATGGTTGCAAAACGACTATGTTGTATTAATAAATTAGATCAATCAAATGGTTTCAACGATACTATTTCACGGCCGTAGTAGCTGTGTTAAATTATTTATAGTTTTCAAATTAAAAAAAAAGCAATATCTTCTCGATGCATAACCGAATTCCAGTTTGTATATTATCCTTGTCTGTTACCACGACCTTTTAGGTCGTAGCCTTTAGGCTATAGCCTATAGACTATAGGCCTATTCTTCATAGTTTAAAATGAAATCAATAATTATTTTTGATTAAAAACTCACTTCGAGACCTACGTGTTGAATTAGTTAGAATCTAAGACAAACCTCCCAAAGTTTGTTATATCCACTGTTAAGTTGATGATGTAATCATTGTTGGGTATTGCTATGTATTGGGGGTGATGAGACTGGTCATATTGATTGTTGTAACACTGCTTATTCTATCTATCCCTACAAGGTAGTTATTGGGTATTGATCTCGTCCAACTGGGGTTAACTGGGTATGCATTTGGTTTGTCTAGTCATAATGACTGGAGCTCCGGAAGAGGACGTACTGACGATGAATTTGCATGATTAAAAAAAATTTCTAGCACAATCAAAAATTATAGCCAATACTTTCTGCAACTCGATATGACAGTCACTAAATCACAGAACAAGCAAGCACATTATGTTCGACGCAAAACACTTATAGTTTATAGGAAAGTTACACCCAAAACATTTAGTTGTTGCGGAAAAATGTACGTCGAGAATATCTCAGATGCTTCAGCAACAGAGAAGTGCTGTGAGTAAGTCTTACAATGAAAGGCTCCAATTGTAAAGAATTGTTGAAAACTTTGCCGACAACAGCTTATCTGTCAGCCTTTCATTCACGGTTTTGAAATCAGCAACTCGTAGGCGCTGCATAAAAAAACTGGAACGGCACGTGAGAATTACTAACAAAAATAGAAAAAAAGGAAAAGTATACTTGGTTCAGATTCTGACCGAAACCAGTCTTGGAGAGAGCGAAAGTCGATTAAGTACTTTTTTCTGCAGAAGGAGTTCTGAATTCTAAAGGCTTGTTCGTGAGACTAGATGGCTCCAATGCAGCGGACACAGACTGCTCTTGGGAGTCTAATAAAAGCACCAAAGACGTATTTTCGTAAGAGCTGTCAGATGAAGTTTCAAAAGCCATGATCTTATTTTTCTGCCCCCGTATAGAAAAAAATATATTTTTCTATTTTTTGGGGCTGAAACTCAGGAACAAAACAGGTCTTAATATCGATCGTTGCGACATGTAGTTTTATAGAAAAAAACTAGTATTTAGCCTTTGCTGCCAATTAAAATAGAAAAATGGTTTTTCACGTACACTTACGGAATTGTGCGAATACAGGGATTTTGTATGAAAACCATACTCAACATTCGCTGTTTCATACGAAAATTTGACAGCAGAGTACTTGCTTATGTTATCGAAAGCAATAATGAGCTGAAGTCCACTTAAATGAGCTACTCATACGTTATTCATCATTTGGAATTCTGTTTTATTTGCATTTTAATCTCATACCATATCACAGTTTAAGTGACCGTGAACCTTTCTGAGATTTCTTTTATTTCTTTAATGGAAATAAAGGTTACATATATTTATGAAATCTGCACAAATATCTGCTTATTCCAGGCATTCTCAACTCATTTCTCAATTTCGCAACATAGTTACATACAGATTTACATGAAAATTGTCCTCTTTTGTACATATTTTGGATTTCTTTATGCTAAAAATAAATAAAGTGCTGTCAACAAACATTGTAATGTAAATTTCGTACACATTTTTTGTATTTGAACTGCAGCAAAAGGCAATACTCGTATTAAGCTTCAGAATTGTAACGTTAAAAGTTTTTGATGGATTCATTGATGAATTTGAAACTAGACTGTCTACGAAATATTTTTTTCTTTTGAAAATAATACAACATCAAAAGGTGATTAACCTTACACGCTTTCAATAACTTTACTCGGACAAATGGCATTCATGGAGAAAAATATTCGCTTAGCAACTGCCGAAGTTAAGTAGATAAGCTCTTTCTGTTCAATTTACCCAACAATATAATATACTTTCAAATATATGTACATATGCTTTTGTATGGATATGTGTACCATATCTTTATTTCTTGCCATTCTTTATCGTTTCTGTATGCTGAACATGTCAAAGCAAGCTTTGGCAGCACTTGGCCTCGCCCATGTACATTGCGGGCTATAAAAGGCAAATCTGCCTGCTACGTAAGCAGTATAAAGAAGTAGAAAGTACAGTGGTGTTCAAAAAACGAAGTGTTACTGACTGAAATCAACAGTGCGAGCAAAAAAATTAAATTAAGTTAAAGGAAAAGCAAATTGAGGGATTTACTGTTTTTGGTGAGCAGTCAAATATACTTATTTATGTAAATTTATAGTGTAATTAATAATATCATATAATGAACTAAAATAATAAGTACTTTCGAAAGTTGACGGTAGGTTGGAGAAGAGTTTGTTCTAGAATTAGAATTTTAATGTTTAGGAAATTGTGCATTTTTCTCGCTATTTTTTTTTTTTTACAATTGCCCAAAAAAACGATTATCGGCGTTAACTATTAATATTCGTATCATTTAGCATTACTAACATTTAATTTGCCGAAAAGTGACACATACCTTAACGTTTCCATACAGTCGTCGTTATCATGAAAAAATGGATCTGGCAGCATTGTCGCTATTCGCGTCAACGCCGATAAATATTTTGCATTAAGTTAGCGCTTATAGGTTAAGTTGTTAGTGTAATTTACACGTAGAGTGGAAATAACCGCTGATACCGATGCCAAAAAAACACATCTGTTGTGTTTCTTTATTTTGTGTGATGGCAAGAACCAATGCCTTTTTGCTGTATCAATAAGTATTGGATTTTTGAAATGTTTTTTTTTTTTTAAAGCCGTAAGACACAAGTTGAGCAAACGAACAAAGGTTTTTTTTATCCGATTGGTAGTTTTATGGGACTAACTATGGAAAATGGTGTCGGGCATATGGCTACCATAGGAGCGTCTCAGGAACTGCATCTTGAAGCACCAAATTTCGAACAATTTTGTTAACACTTAAGGCCGTATCACACGGATGGAGCGACATCGGCTTCCAAGACTGGAATCGCTTTTGGCTGATCCAAATAAATAAAATGGCACGTGTTCATTTCTGAGAATAATGTAGTCATCGAGCACTTCTCTTAATAACTCGATGGTTTCACTGACAGTATGATGGACCCATCTTTTTAAAACCAAATGTTTTGCAGACCATGTTCATTATTCGAAATAAAAAGTCGTTGATTATTACCGTGAGCCCCGGCGTCATTGATGGTAACATTATCATTTTCTTCACTTTCACAGATGATGCCCACCCATAAACTGTCAACAAACAGTACTTTTTTCGGGCGCTCTAAAAACTTTTTCTTTTCACTGATTTTTCCAAATAAATTTCCACAATTTAAAATCATTGCTTATACGAAATTCGAATCACATCAAAAACTTATGAAATTTCAATCCGACCCAGTAGTTTTCTCATAAATTTTTTAGTTTCGGATATCTCTGAGTAAAACTAGGTTTTATTAAAATCTCCTCAGAACCCACTCGCAATTGTGAGTTTGTTGAATCAAACACACTTCCAAACATTCAGCATGCCCCCAAAACATATGTTAAAAAAGAATTCAACAACCGAAGCCAAAATGGTGTGCGTAGAAACGAATGTCTACCACTATACGAATGTTAGACAAAACCTAGTTTGACTTGTAAATATTGTCGTTCATAACACAAACAATTTTGTACGCAATAGTAAATGCAGTGGCTTGGATTTTAAAATTTGACTAACAGAATAAAAAAGCATTTATGATTTTTATATTAATGTGGTTAAATTATCAGGGAATTGTCTTCATCAGGAGAACATCAGAATAACTTTATACGTTTTCCTTTATTTAGATCTATAAACTATCTCAGCTATCTAACCATTCTTCGGTATCCTTATGAACCAGTTTGGAATAGTTCATTCTTTCTGACAACGGATTTTATCAAGCAACATTTCTCAGGTGCGATTCCCTTCCTCCCTTCAGAACTGAGTCATATTACACTGCCGTTTCTGACGTTTATGTCATAGACATCTGATCGAGCATAAACAAAGATTAGTGGAATATATTTGTAATAAACATATTTGCTTCATACTTCTTAACGATTTAGAAATCCCCTGGAGTTTTTACTTCGAAGTGAACGAAACTATCGTCTCTTCGGCGATAACATTATTTGCTATATTTTCGTCATTTAACTCAGTGATCCATTGAAACGATCTGCACACATATCATAGATTTAAAGCACATTTCTTAATTCTCTTAATTAATGATAAATGATTTTTCTAAATTAATAAAACCCACTCGTATAATTTATTGGAAAATTTAAAATTTCCCCTTTCGAACATTCACGATTGGTAAGCTTGACATATAAAAAAATATAATAGATACATGCGCCTAGAAACACACACTTTTATGCGAGTGCAAACGTTTCTCAAAGATTTTGTCAGCCACTGTGACGTTCGACTACACTTGTCCTGTATGAGAACCTGACCAACCACAATCTCAGTGGAAAACGCACACTCCAAAACACACCCTCTTAAATTCGGTACGTGATTTCTGCCTTCGCTTTTCTACACCAAGCCCCTAAATGGTTGACTATCACTGTTAGTACTCGTATAATTGCTGACTCGGTAATACGATCATTAAATGACCAGTTACCGAGTATCTGTGAGTAGAGTAGGGTCGATTGCCGATTGGAAAAATTACATGTTTTACTGATTCGGAACGATATGATTGACGAGTTTGTATTTATATACTCATTTTGTGTTATGTATCTCAGGGCCTTTAGACGGGACTACGTGCGTTTTGTCTCATTCGGTATGGTTTTATTGTAGCTCATAAGCGCTAGGATTCATTCGTCACGCAGTCGTTTCACCAATTGATTTCATGTATACGAGCAGATAGAATTGATTTTCCATTTAATTAGCGCAACCTCCAATCCGAGAAGTCGTCGACCGCTCAGGCATATGGTGTCACTTTTAATTGAGCTTTAAATGTTTGTACATATCAATATACATATATACATACTTATCTGATGTATTCAGATTACTTGTTTAAGCGGTCTAATAAGACCGTGTCGTGCGTCATCGACCGACATTGCCACATGGTTGCATGAAACATTCAGCAGACTCGATGCAGTTTGTTTGATTCGACCAACTACAAATATAGGTATGATCACGTAGCGCTTTGCCGTACGATCAGTCGGTATTGGGCTAGTTGCTACGAGTATATTACTATACTCTAGCTAATGCACTTACAGACGATACAGAGAGACGAGCCCCCTAAATTCCTTGAATTCCGGTTTTTGTATCGCAATTAGATACACACATACAGTGATGGCAATTGGGTAGTTGTATTCGTAAGCAGTGTATATATACCTACAGAATACGGAAAGTGTACTTATGTGTTGATTTATTGGATACAGGGAACAATCGTGTGTATCTCGCATGCATCTCGCATGACAAAATTATGGCGGGCGCGGTTCAAGATTCAAGTATCTGTTGCTTGGAACATCTACATATATGTATGTGGTCAACTATACTATTTATATACTATTCGCATATAGGCACACTTGTCGTCTCATAAGACGTCAACGTCATGCATTTGAACGAACCAAAGTAAAGTGAGTACCCATTAGTCGTTCATTCATGAAGTTCATTGAAAACAACATGCGAGCATGCTATGGCGTTGAATCGCGAGTCTGTTGCTGAGCAGAATTTCGCACTTAATTATGGCATCAACCGGGACTGCCACAGCTCATGGGTTACGTTGTCCATCAGGGAACTTAATTCAATAAATATTGCATAAGATATTTTTTGCCGCCTCTGTCATCGCAGTTAGGCATATTGGCCGACTATAATTCAGATGGCACTGATCAGTATACACGTATTCATAAATGTCTTTTTTAATTCAAGTGAATGAAATAGTACGAGAACATGATAGCTCCATGACAAGCGGTTTTAATTTATGTGCGGTCAGTGCGTCAAATGGAGGTGCATAAGTGTACGTATGGATTACCACCAGATCACGATGATTGACAAATGCATTTTACCCGTATACAACTTGATCTAAACAGATGCTATCTTAGAAGGCAATAAAAGTTGGCCTTTGACAGCCAAGTAACGTTCGAATGTAGAGCAGTTTATGGTTATGTACTTGTTTGCGTTGTGATTGACGTTGATCAGTGGCTTTTCTGTCGGAAACCTATCAATTATTATAATTGAACCAACGACTCACTAGTGTTCTTTACAGTTTACAATGAATACTTACCACAAATTATTTATTTTGCCTTATTTCGATTTAAGTCTTTGACGTATAAATAATCACAAATGACAAATGCAAATTGAAAATGTCAAATGTTTATATTTTGCTTTTATTTGAAAGTCACTGTTGACTGATTGCTTAAAGTCTAATTAATTTAAAATATTTTGGCACTTCTATTAACAGATATTAACTGTTGAGTGAAGGAGGTAGCCGATTTAAAAAGAAAACTTAATGGCTTATGTCATTAAGAAGAACTGTAAGACCGAACAGAATTATCTGGTGACACCGACAGCTGTCAGTTATTATCGACTACCTAAGCCTTATGAGCATCTTCAATATTTTTCTTCTGATTTACGGAGGTCAATTTTACTTATATAAATGACAACAAAATGACAAAGCGAGTTTTTGTATTTACTGGAACACATTTAAGCTTTCAAAATATTAAGCATCCAAATACATGTTATTGAGCGCGTTCCATGTTATAGGCAAGAGTAAGTCAAACAATTCTGATTGGTCGAGAGTCGAAAAATTGCCTGCAAGTCAGGGTGACATTTCATTAGGCAGTGGACTGGATTTTAAGGCAAAGATGTTTTCCCTTAAATTTCAGTCAGATGAAGAAATATCAAAAATCAGCTGATTTAGCGGTTATGATTTAAGTGGAAGTTGTGCTTCATAATTAATTCTTTTTTTTTTTCTACTTCTTAACTAACTTAAAGTTATGATAAACAGCGACATTTTGTATTAAGGGGCAAACACATGGTTCTTTATTTGCTATCGTTTTTTCGTCACAATTTACTTAATGCCGTTTAATGATTGTCGTAAAGGCTTCTTTAACGACATACTGTAAGTGGCCGATTATACCGATTTGGTATGCGTTGCTGGAATAATTTTTGAATTTAGTACCTTTTGTTATCACTTAACACCCGCTCTGTACAAAGTCACTTACCTTTATGTACTATAAAGCGCGTTTCATGTTATTTATTTTAGTGTACAAACTTTGAAGGTTCATTATGATACTAGTCAGAAAACGCTGGTTCGATGCCTTGACTAAGTCGGTGACGTTTACAAAACAACGCAACTCGTTTTATTTGTTGTGGGTGCTCGGTGATCATATTTGTGATATATGTATATAATATCTTTTCTCCTGAGAGGCACATTGGTAGATTGGCTCCGTTAAGTTGTCTACTATTTATTTCTTGGGATCATAGCGGCACAGTTTTCTTTTAAATCCAATTTCCCATAATACCCCAGAATGTGTCTTTGAGCTGTTTGCCTATTTCATTAAGTAATGAGGATATGGTCTCCATTTGGCTGTTAAGAGTCCGCGTTGTTTCTATTTTTTACTTTCTGAATTCATGTGAAAAGCGGTCGATTTAGAAGCCCGGCTTAAGAGGTTTAAGGTTCCAGTTATTTTTATGTAGCCAATTACTTCTAGAAGTTGATGCTGGTTCTCTTTTCAACTACAGACCACCAGACAAGCAATAATAACTGGGAAGTTGTTTGAAGACGGTGAATAACTTTGTGTAATAAACTCCATTTGCCATTCAGTATCAGATCTGGGAATATGGTACTCTTCAAGACACTCAGAGAGATGCCATCGAGCTTAAGTGGAATGATGCATGATTTTTGATCATTTTCTTTAACCAGATGCACATGAAAATCGCAGCATTTAGGAGGACAACAGAGAGTATCTTTCGGTGTTTTCCCGACACATTGCGTTAGTAAGTATTATACATTACATCGGTAAGTAACCTCATGCCACGAGTAAGGAGCCCGGTTAGTGTCTTGATCCCATAAGAGATCAGGGAGTACCAGTCTTTGGAATATTTCCGTGTTACGACCAAACGTCCAGATTGATGACTCAATTTTTAGAAAGAAGTGCATCATGCCGCAGACTGAGTTAAAAATATATTTTTCGTGAAGAGATTGACGAAGTTTTTTTCTTCTTATTGCTTGGTTTTCTTACTACTCTTGTCTTTGGCTGGCTTAAAATGTTCATTAGCTTTTATCAACTAACTGAAGATAGATTCGATTAGCTCCTTAATGACATTGCAATACCAATTCCACTGGCTCTTGGCATCGGTGTTCTTTCAAGTCTCTGCCTATTCAAAGCATACTTAAATAACCATCGTTCCCTTATTTCTTTGTTTTTGGCCTTTTGCAGATTCTTTTCATTGGTCAGTCAGTTTACGAATTTGACTGAGAATATAGAATGATCAGATAATAAGGTACCATCGCATATAATTGAAAGTAATGTCAGCAAAATCTTTTGTAAAAACTAACTAAGGACTACTGTCCTGTCATATTAGACATAAAGACGTTTTTATTCAGAAAAAAAAATTTCAACTTAATTAGCGTTGTTTAAATACGAGCAACTTGTCAAATCAAATAAAAATATGGCTAACATAATCTGGTTATTCCTTCAAAAAAAAACCTATTGTATGATCTGAATCATGTGGCATCACATTTGCCATGTAAGAGATCACGTCGAAAATAATGATCACATGATTCCCAGACTTAATGGCATTTCTACGTTTGACTCATAGAAAATAATCCAGATAATTGCTGATATTTATAATGGAAAATTTTATAAAGATCAGTTGAGATAAGTAGAAAATTGTGAAATAGGAACTAAGTGGCATTCGTGACGGAAATCACTTTGAGTGTGCCAAATTTTAGAGTTTGTACCATCTGCCAAATGATTCATCGGATATAAAAGACTACAGAAAGAAAAAGATACAAATTCATTGAATCAGCCATTTTTGTTTTATTGCTATTTTTATTGAAGCTGTTTGCTGTTTCAGTGAAGACTTATAAATGTCATTTGAATAAAATTACTCTCTGCCCACATTTTGGCCATAATCTAGTATTAGATCATCCTCCATTTGTCATATATCATCTGATTTTGTGCATATATCATCCGAAAAGAAGAGCTTACTTAAGATTTTTAATTAGTTCAGTTCAGTTTAGTAAACTTTCGTCACTTTTTATGCGAAGTATCAATAAGCACTTATTGCAATCTAATTCAGTGGTGTTGAAGGTCGCTGAAATTTGGCATTGGATTAAATTTTGTTAGGCCCTTAAAACCGGAACAAAACTTTATTGGTGAAAAGTTCTGAACAATGTGCAAGTTTTCTGCCACTGGGAAATATCTTGCCTAATCCAATTTGAAAGGAACGAAACGTAAGTTTCACATGTGAATTAAGCTTTGGACCTTAATTGGTTTCATTATTTTGAAAGATCTTCTAAGTATTGTTAAAATAACATGCACCAAGTTAAATTAAAGTCAAATTCGTCTTCTTGTTTTGCAGTAAGTGTCAGGAAGAAATGAGAATTGAATAAGATGAAGATCTGGGTAGAAGTTATTTTAGTAAACAGTATAGTTGTCTTCATTTGGTTTAGCATCACGGTTGCACTTACTTGACGGCTGATTTCTGAATTAATGTAAGGTAGAAAGCGGGATTTTATTCTTAAATGAAGTAACATTTTATCCTGAAATAATAGTCAGATCTCTATTTGATCAGGATGTGGCTTGCTTCAACAAAAAAGTGTTTGATATCAATAAATATTTCGAATTGTATTTCAATGAAAGAAATGACTGCGAAAAATTACAATGTGAGATGATAGATGTTCAAAATCTATTCAAAAATTCACCAATATCCGTTTGGACTGCTAGAAGAATAGCCTTTGTTTGGCTACAGAGCAGTGAAGATTTATTCTCTGAGTTATAAATTTATCACAAAGCATTTCTTACAATTATTATTATTCGGCGGAATGTGTTCTTATTGTTTCTTATTGTTTTTACTTTGCGACTTTTTTGCTTCAGAGGAAACGGATTACACATTAAAACTACTGGTGGTCTCATCAGAAATTGATAAGATACCTACGAAAAGGTCACTTTAGGTGCAAAATACACGATTACGATTTGCTCCCAACTTTTAGAGACGATTGCTGAGACAAATCCACCAAATAATTTCTATGAACGTGATTAAAATTTATCAACAAAGTTTTGAAAACATTTTTACGTTATTCTTCTTATAGAAAATATTTTGTGTATGATATAAAACTTCATTTTTTGACAGCAATCTACAATTACTAGTTCTTCGACACAAACTGAACAAGCCTTTTAAAATTCGTTGTAACTGTCAACTGAATGAACTCAATAATCAGCCCAATTAATTTATATAATTTGGAAAAGAAAGGAGACCAAACACCTGGTGTTTTGGTTTCAGCAAAGTCCATTACTTCATCATGGATAGATTTATGTACACATGACATAAGGCGAACAACGTGAATGAGAACGTTGCGTTGCAAAAAACAATTTCGCCGGGATGGAGCTGTGAGAATGAAGACCCGGATTTCTCAGTTCACAGGCATGCATGACAGCTTGAGATTTGTTTCTCCAAAACGTGGAATATCTTGCGAAACATCAATTGATGCAAGAACTGAAACCGTTGGATTATGACACAAGTCGTACCATCCAAGCCAATTGCAAGATAATCCGAAATTTTATTGCAAATTCTTAAATTACTGTACAGGAATACGATACGGGCGATTGGAGAAGAACACTAAATGGCTTCTTTGATAATTTTGTCTAGTCGTAATATTTCTTCTATGACAACGTGATTGATAATATAATTATAAACGCTTATCAGATAAGTAACTACAAAAAAAGGTGGTAACGCTTATTTGTAATGACATTGGAGCTATCAGCTCTTGTGCAGTCTTGTGCAAAGCCTGCTAAACACTTTGCAGTTCGCTCAACTTCCGGATTGTGTCATTTCTATACCTAACTCAAGTGCTCCAAGCCTTCATTGGGACGGATTCACATTCGCGCTTTGCTGGATTAATTTTCGAAGCGTTCGATTCATGTTATTCCATGCTGGTGTGCAATAGGGCTCGGTCCTCCCATTATATGTTTTGAACGATTTCTTGTCTACTATTTCACATACATTTCAAATATTCCTTTGCTGACGAGGAGGGAGGACCCTCACTCAGTTTTCTTCAGCAAACATATTAAGGATATACGAAAAATATTGAACGTCCGTCAATAATAAATAATAAAAACTTTAAATAAAGGTACGTTCAAAGTGCAGATTGCTTCTTACATGGTTGCCACTTAATTTTCATCTTCAACAGAAGAGTTACTCTGTTTTCTAAAGGTGATATCATAGAGAAACTCATGGTTAGGTACTCTTGAGAATTCAAGCTAACTGCTTGTCTGCCTTGAATCCAATTTCATGAAATGACTTAATTTGAAATGCAAACAAACCAGATAAATTTGCCAAAATTCATCATCAACCGTTTAAACTTTTATCTCGTTCAGATTTCTGCGAAAAAAAAATCCAGACTAAATTGTTTCTTTCTATACATACGTACCTAGGTAGATAATTAAGTCAACTTTATTACCTACTGCAAAAAAAGACGAAAGGCAATAAATTGTTAACGGTCAAAGTATGGTAATCAGCACACTTCTGACGTATGAGTCACATCAGTACTACGTATCTTCTCGCTATTTCCTTTGTCTTAAAAGAAGAAGAAAATTTATCTTGTCTTTTGTTGCATCCCATCCTATTGCAATAAAAAAACAAAGTCCTCCGATTTCTTTTAAGAAAGATACGAGTACATTCTCGATCTCAATCTGGAGCTCAATCTTGATAACCAGTCTTGAAGCAATTATCTTTATGTCATCATCCCCGGCAGTGGCAACCTTATTTAACATTTGATTCCATTCATTTCTGGTCTTTCTCAGTATACGTGAAGGAATGCATGTACTCTTTATGAATGGCCATTGCAGGGTCATGATTTCTTATGAAGTTATGTTAAGTTTCTTTTTATAATTTTTTTTTTATTTTTTATTTTGAAGTGAGGTTTTATTCCAATCCAATCCCTCTAACATGTGCAATCGAATCAAATGTGAGAATCCACGACATGACAAGCCGGTAAAACGGAACGAAATGTTTATTAATCGTCGTACGACGTACCTCATTCTGGTTTGTCGCCGGTCGTTAAAAGAATGGGAAAGCCTGTTTTATTTATTTCTCAATTTTTATTTATTTATTTATTTTTTCGTTTAGCAGAAGTTTTCCAATAATGCATTCCATGTTCCGGATAACCTTGATAGCATGTGAGCAATGCGTACTTACCTGGAACATTCAATAAATCTGCCGTTTTAAGCAGGTTTAGTTGGCTATTTGAAATAATTGATGATGTGCTTTGATGGAAGTTGCATGAACTACCACGTGGTCAGCTTCAGATATGGAACTGTCAATGTCTACCTTTTGCTTCCAACCGGCTTTCTCTTATTGTGTTTCTGCTCCTTTTTTTTTTGTTCTCTCTGTCAAATGGAATACTTTTGTCATTCTCTTTTGGTTGCCATGTCACATGCCCTTGTGGTAAACGCACACGCTTGGGTCTGCATGACAGAGATAGTGTCAATTTTCGGGTATAAAAGTCCAAAATCACTATTCAGTCCGAGTGCCATCTTTACATATGAACACTTCTGACAAAAAAAAAAAAAAACGAGCACATTCACATTTAAGAGTATATCTTATGACTAATACTTAGAATCACAGAGGGACCCACCATAGTAACAAGTTGCTCTGTCGAATTTTATGTAAATGAAGGCTACGAGCGGTTCATGTGATCTAAAAATTCAATTGTCAAACGTTTTTGAATAATTATTCTTAATAAGGTTGATGTCGTCCGTTCACACCCGTTTTTTTTTTGTGGTGAAAATACTCGTTCATTGACGACACATCCGAATGAACATCATTTCTTGAAAACGTTTAAAATTTCGAATAAAAAATTTCAAATTATAAATATCGAATTAAGATTCTGCTCTTTCTGTTGCTAATTCTAGCAGACAGATGGTGAGTCTAAGTTCGCCTACGTATGCTAAATTAATTTAAATTGATTCATTGGACAATTTGAATTAGATGTTTCGTGATATCCGGAGATTTACCCAATCTTTTGTTTTTATTTCTAAAATGACTTTTAGCGTTCTCCAACTATTTAAACCACGTGATTAATTATTATAATCGCGTTTCCGTTTATCTCTCTATGTGTGGCGGCATAGAAGCGATATCATTTTATCTTGTTCTGCTGTGCGCTGTTTTATATGCGGAACATTCTTAAGATACATTCAGAAAATTTATAGGTAGTATTGTAGTACGAGTGTGTCATTGAGGCCCTTTCAAAAATAAATGCCATTCACACTTGATGTTGAAGGTGAGAGTTTCAACGTTTATTATAGAAAATAGCCAGACAATGGAAATTATACTGATAGTATACTGACGACGAATTGCATCAGCCAGTTGGAATAAATCTATCTATATATTTACATAATACTCGATATGATACAATGTTTATATAGAGAGAATTTTACATAGTTTTATGTACAAGTATGTATACACAGTTAATGCACATGTAGACAGACACTCTCGCTCTCACATTTAACATATCTCACAAGTCGCAGGTAAAGTATGTCACAAAGGTGGCGACCGCATGGCATTCGTATCGAACATTTTCGTTCGAATAAAACCCATTGGATACAACATCAACATCATGCATGCAAACATGATTGTAGATAATGAGCGGATTTAAATTTAACAATCAGATGCATTTCTTGGAATGAGAGAAAGATACATGTGGCAATGAAATTTAGGACGTGATGTTATTCATGTTTAAGTGATAGCTGCTGATGTTGTATCATTTTGTATTTGACAATATGCACGAGGAGAACATTTAGGTCTCTTTTTATTTAAGTTAGTGTGGTGTTGTATCTGAGGTCGACATTCGGTTAAAAAAATGTATAATACATTAAGCAGGCCTATAAGAGTTTTGAGATTTTGTTACTAAGCGACCTACCCTATTGAAGGTTTCTTTTGAACTTCGCAGGTTGTTACGTTAGAACGTGGAAGGTCCTTTAGACTGGCTCGTTGTCATTTTTCCGTTGCCGTTATTCAGCGTAGCGAAAGTTAGATAGGAAGTTCCTTTTTTATCCTTGCTGTTTGGACATGTAAATACAAAAGAAAAAAATTTGCAAATGAAAAGGTTTTCAAATCTAAGCCATAGATTAGTACATACGATGATAAGGGTCTTCTATGTATAGAGGTTTCTAAGAATATTATGCATCATTATTTAATTGCCTTCTTGACCGAAGATGCGACGACAGTTGGTAAGATTGTTAATTCTGTCCGATTTGTCGTTGGTAAATGACCTTTTTTTTTTGCGAGAACATATGTAGGTACTACATTTTGCCTTCAGTACAGCTGAGCCCATTTTTACACCTCTTGTTGCAATACTCATAAACGCACTAGTGAAAAATATTGTAGCTTCAAATTAGATAAATGTGATACTAATTTATAGTGTTTTTTAATTACTTGTCTCGACTTTTTAAAAACCTTGTCTCCGGATTGGAATTTTTGTAAAATTTTCTGAAGTATGGAAATAAAGAAATCGCATCAAAGTGCATCACCCAGTTTAATTGTTTAATTTTTTTTTGCAGAGAAATAAATATTGGCATCCGTAGCCCAGGTCAATTTGCTTGTATCCCTCATGTGTTCGTCTTTTTGCTTCAAATCCGTTTTCACAGGGGATAAAGCAAATTGAATTTGGACTCCACATTCTTAAATAATAGCAAAACGAAGCTTTATCTTCATTTCGCAAATTTTTTATCAAAAATGAAAAATATGCCTTTATCCATACTCATCTCTTATTTTTTTTTTAATATAAGATCTTCGCAACCCTGAAACAATTTACAAACTCACAAGTTGTTTTTCTCACCATTTTATGGATCAATACTCCCAATTAATGTTTAAGTTAAATCAAATTCGAGTATCTCTTAAATAAATTTTAAATTTCCACTCACTCATTTCATCAGAAACGTACAAAAGGCGTCACCAACGACAAGATGTACCTGCTAGGATTAATGGTGAATGAAGAAAACCACAAGAACTTTAACATCAGAGCCGTAGAGTGAAATAATAAAAATACACCATTTGGGCAGTACGGAGAATATAGAAAAAAGGCCAACAAAAATGTAAAGTATAAATCGGGACCAAGCAGTTTGGTCTCATGTTCTGATCTTCATACATTCTGTACAACTTTCCGCTAATGTAGCCTTTGATTCGTTGCGAATATCTAATGCTTATTGTTGTGGGAAAAATACATTGCTTGGGGAAATTTTAAGGAAATAGCTGCCCTATTACGATGTGAATGTGGTCCCTAATAAATTTCTCTAAAGTTGGGAAACTTTCCAATTATGCCAACATGCATTCTTTTTTCTAACGAATGCAATTTCATCTCAAGGTTATGTATATTAGCATAACATCATCTCGAGAAAGATGTTCGAATTTACTGAATAACACTGCTTCCTACAGCAATTGACTTGTTTTAATTTCCAGATACCATCTTTCAATAAGATGACCAATCAATCATCAATAAGTAGACTATAGTACAATTGTCCGATCAATTTCCTTCTTCTTTCATATGAGTAAGATAGCCAATACGGTGTGCCTACTGTTACCATCTGCACTGCCTACGAGTAGATATAACTTATTCTAAACACATCATAGTACTAAATTGAAATTTATTGGCAATTAAATGTCATACATCAGCTGGATCTTTCGGTGAGAGAAATCTAAATACAATTGATTTTATCTCACCGCCATTGATATTCGTATTCGTATACCACGATGTTAGGCATTTAAGTTTGCGAGTGCTGCACCTTGTCCTAAAGTGCTCTTGAAAACAAACAGCAAAACCCTCAATTATGTGGAGACACGAGAGTGTCATCAAAAGATACGCGTTCCAAAAACTTAAATCGTTTTGATGAGCATCAGTTCCCAAGCTTATTACGCTCAAGACACTCATTTGAGATATTCAACGGTGCAAATTGTTCGAGGCCCGCTGGCAATTTGCTTAGCAGAGAAATAAAGTGTTGTCAGCTTGACATTCATGGCTGCTGCTATAATAACACACCCAATTGACGGCAGCTGGCTACCGCGCTGTGTGACATCTGATCTAATCAAAATGTGTGTTTTTTTTTTTTAATTTCTTCGTTTTTTATTGTACTTTACTGAAATTTATGACCGATTCAGGACAAGTTTAATAGCTTAAGTGGTTTATTACCAAACTGAAGCGTCATTAAAAACCAATTAAACATCAGCTAACTTTTGAGTGCCGTATTCGTGGTTTAGATTTTAGTTTTCCCTTCAGGTTTTCTTATCATCATCTTGAAGTTTACTGATTAAATACTTTTCAAAATATTATGAATAGATTTTGCACGCGGTTTTAGTGTAGATATCTTATGGAAATTCCAGGAGCTATTAAGACTGATATTTGGAAGATTAAAATGGAAAATGGTACCTCCATATTAAACGGTACTGATCGAGTTTTATGAGGTACTAGTTGTATGGGTAGAGGTTTGAAGTTCCAAGTTCATTTTATATTTTTAATTTATTGAAGAGCTTAAAAGAATCTATTTCAGGGGTACTACACTGTTGGATAGTGCCGAAGCTTTTTAAGACATTTAAGCTCTTTTAAGGCTATTTATTGTTCAATATTTCCAGGCAGCTTTGTTAAGTTAATCGTAATGTCCACACTATATTATTATAGAATATGCACACTACTGACAAAATGATCTTGTCAAAAAAGTTGACTTGCCGTTTGGCATATCGTTTAATACGAGCTCTTTAGGGCTGACTAGAACGAAGTTACCTTTTAAGGCTTACATATTTGATCTTGAGGGTGTATAATTGTTCGCTGAACGAATAGAGATTTTATTCATGTTAAGGCCTGATAAAGCTTATAGAAGAACATTGAGTTCGCCGGGGCAATCGGAAAGTGTATCTTTTCGTTTTTGTCTTGGCTTAATTTGGCTGAGCGAATGGTTCGTCCTGTCCTGCATTAGAATTTGGAATTCTTTTTTGTGCATATATCCGTAGACAGTGGCTCAATTATGAAGTGGAGCTGTTTCACAAGTTTCTTTTATCGAACCTTGTTTTCAGGTAGAGCTACTTTCAACTGTATTATGGGTTTATCGTGCTGTTTCTTTTACCCTCGGAAAATCCGATATTCTTCCTAACCTTTTGCTTTTAACTCGCACGATCCTCTCCTTAGACGAGTTGTCTTGCTGCATGTGCTAGCCAAAGGTTTTATGAAGCAGATCTTCAGCACTTGCTGCAAGATGTGTAGAACATGTCAAGTATTAAACAAAGTTCTCGCTGTTTGTCAATAAATGGCTTCTGCAGTAAGCACTGGCCGATTTTGACATATCCAAAACGTCATGAACCAAGCTTAGATACATGGTAAACAAACCATTTTGACACATAAGTGATTTTATTTTGCCGTCATATACTTTTTGTTTTGTGAAAATGTCTGATTTTTTGCCAAATAACAGTCATTTGCGGGGAGTGTTGATTTTCTTCTTTCATTCTAAGAAAACGGTGGCTGAAGCCCATCGAGAGCTCCAAAAAGTTTATGGAGATGCTGCTCTAAGTGAAACAATGTGTCGTGATTGGTTCCGTCACTTCAAAGACGGTGATTTTGATGTTGACGACCGGCCGCGTAAAGGAAGGGCAAGCTCCTTTGAAGCCGCTGAATTGGAGGCATTGGGAATGATTAAAAAACAAAGAACTTGGGCTCCTTATGATTTGAAGCCAACGGACGTTTGTGGACAACTGCTCCAGCGGCAAAAAATAAATGGTTTTCTTCATCGTATCGTGACGGGTGATGAAAAATGGATTCATTACAGCAGCTCTAAGAGCAGAAAGACATGGGGACTGTCCGGTCATGCTTCTACGTCGTCGACTCGGCCGAATGTTCACGCTGCGAAGGTTATGCTGTGAATTTGATGGGACAAGGTCGGTTTTAATTATTATGAATTGTTGAAACCTAACGAAACCATGACTGGGGAATGGTATCGATATCCATTGATGTCACTGAAAGTGATTCTTTAGCATGATTAAAACCAGTTAAAACCTACATGGAAACGTTCAGATGAGAAGCCCTACCCCACTTGCCATATGCCGCAGATATTGCGCCGTCCGATTATTACTTGATCGGTTCGATGGTCTGGCTGATCAGCAGTTCCGCTCATTGAAGACATCCAAAAATGACTTGATTCGTAGATAGCCTCAAGAGATGACCACTTTTACCGTAATGATATTCGAGCTCTGCCAGAAAGATGGAAAAGGCTGTAGCTAGCGATGGGCAATACTTTTAATGATCCATTTGTTACTATTTTTTCACAATAAAGTTGCATTTTCATCAAAAAACTTTGTTGCGCACCTAATAGTTAAGAAAAAAAAAGCGATAAAAGGAGGTTTTACCAATGCGATTGTAATTTGATCTTCTCCTTTTATAGGTATTTCCCTACGTTGGGCATTGGGCATTCGGAATACTCCGATAATTATATTTAATACTGTGTGAGTGTTTTGCGTTGCAACCTTACTGATAGTTCTGGTGATTGTGATGTTGAGGTCAGAAAAGGGTGTTTTTGCTGTAGTGACATTCAGTCACGCAGAAATGTCAATTAGTTTAATTTCAATTACAGACATAGTGTCGAAAGCTCTGCTTTCCAAATTTCAAATGATGTTTCAAATGATGTCTTAAATTAACTCAATAAGTTCTGAGCATTATGAGTGGTGTTTGAAAAGGGTTTCATCGCTAAACAAAATTTTGGTCGAAAGCAGCGTGCGTTCGGTAAGCATACTATGTGGACCATACATTGCTGTAATTGCAACAAATACATATCTCGTAGAACGCTGATTTTCGTAATACAACTGAATAATTTGCCGTCATAACAGAAATACCATATTACTGCAACACGTCACATATGTGACCCCCATAAAATCCCCACTGGAAAAATTACCTATCAGGGAATCACCCTTTATGTCCGTTTTTGAATGGATATCAAACTAAAAATAGCTGCTGCTAATTAGCTTCGACTTGATAAATTTGTAAACGCTTAAATAAATTTTAATTAAAATTATTTTAAAAATTTATTAAGCAACTTGTTACGAGTTCCTTATTCCGTTAGATATTTCTTCAATACTCGTACTCTAAATCGAAAAACTGGTTCCTTGAGTGTATCTGCCTGCACCTCTAAATGCAACTGCGCAGCGAAAGATTATTCAATCAATTATAACACAAGCCTTTAAAAGGAAATTTGTTTTTATTTGCAGGAATATTGCTAATTTATTTGGTTTCTTACAATTAACTTCATTTAATTTTTTTTTTTTTAATCGAAATTCTTTTGTTAATCGGTGCAGAGCAAAATGTTGATTTAGTGACCACTTGTGTAGCTAATTTACGATGTCAAGCCAATTTGGCCCATATCCAAAGAATTTTTCTTAAAAATGAATTTTAGCAGAAGGAAAAAAAAAAGTAAATAAAACGAACAGCAATGGCAATGTCTGTGAAAAATCAAGTTTGTGATTCGAACAAATTACCATATACATAGATACTTCGTGAAGCAAAAAATAAAAAAGGCCAAAAAAGTGAATCTTTTCTCAATTATTCAGAACATTTGTGTATTTTTGGATGGGGTTTGCCGAGAGGATGCAATTTTAAATTCACACTTAAAATTTTTTGACTGAAACGTATTTTGTAAATGGAAATATTTTAGAACAACAAGTAATAATAAAAAATAGGATACGATAGACACACACAACAATCCAGTATTTGCCGTACGAACCTGTGCATGTGTTTGCAACTGGTGGAAGCATTATTCTTCATTCTGAGTATCATCAGTCTGATATGTATGTTCTATTGTTCTCCGAATGCCTCCTATGGATCTTTAAGTATTGCTTAATTTGTGAAGTTTTTTGCAATCTATCATTACTTATAAGTCTCTCTTTTAAGCGCCAGATATGTTTTCTTCGAAACACGAATTGCTTATATCATGAACTGTTTATCAACAAATTCGTGAAATATTGCTAATTTTTTTATTCATTTTTCTTATATTTATTTTTAATTTAATTTAATGGATTTCATTTACATATTCTGTATTTTTTTTATTTATTTTTATTTTTTTATATTCAAGGTTGAGACAGTTTTAGTGGACGATTTCCATTCACACTATTCTTTGACCTCGACATTCTCGTCTGATACAGTGTGAGTCGAGTTGTGAAGAGGTTGTGAAGTTCTATAACTCACGCGACTTTACAGCAGCAACTTGACAGGGTGAAAACTGGACAAAGTTCAGATGAGCCAGGAGTGGCAGCGTTTCCCTTACGGTGTGAAATTTAAATTCGGTTACAAACTAAGTAAATAAATACAACAGTGTTTCAAAAAAAGTAAAAGTTGTTGGTCATTGGTCGTAAACAATAAAAACTATTCCTTGTGGGCTCCTTGGGCAATCTACTTGGTGAGTGTTGCCATTTCAACGACCCAAGACTATGTTTTTTTTTTGGACCTTTACTAAATTAAGTAGAACATTTCATGGCATGAATACATTTTCGCATTCCTATAAGAAGTAACAAGTTTACTCAAATATCTCAATATTCACAAATCCGCTGGTCCAAATAGTATATCACCACTGCTTCTGAAATGGTGTTGTTCTATAGTGCCGAAACCACTGCATGAACTTTTTCATCAATCCTACAGCTTAGACCCATTCGGAGGTGATAAAAAAAGCATTGTTGTTCTATCGCTATGTTTCGCACCAATGTTTTATCTAAATTGTTCGTGGGAACCGTCTGCATCTTTGAAATATCGTGATTCCTCAGGACGGTTTGGCCAGACAGCCTTTGCCAAGGTATTTTTATTAAAAGACTTGATACTCCAGGGTGAATGCTGGGCAACAAAAAAACGTTGGTTTAACGTAGAATATAGAGGAGTACATGCAGGGGGAGGATAAACGACAAACTATTCAGCATCTTTGGGTTAAACACTTGATATAACAGCTGATAGGCTGTATTGAGCGAGTGGAAACGAAAGCTCCGCTGCTTGTGGGTTGATGTCCAGGTTAACCTTCGTCTTTATTGCCACCCACGTAAGTAAGATGGAATAGTACGTAGATATCGAAGCTTCTTGTCATTGAAATTTGGTCAACTGTCATGATAAGGTTTCAATCTGCAACTCTAAGCCCTAGAATCAATCCACACCATCTTGGATATTAGTAAAAACATTCGTCCTCCCTCCAACAGAGTGTCATTAAGACTCCCCACATACGTAAATTCTATAATTAAAGTAAAGCACACGCGCTTGTTCCATTCTATAGTCCATTTTCTAAATTACTTTCTTATAATTGCAAGCGACATCTTTCGACTCTTACCCTAACAACTTTTTAATTGTCTTGAAAGGAGGACAGTGGTATTCTGGTTAGTAAGTTTTCTCGATCATTATTCATATTTTTCCAGCTAGGTCAATGCTTCTTTCTAGTTGAAATTGTACTCGTACCTGAATCACAGATCATAAGGGGCAAATCACATTTCTTGATGATAATTGGAATCAAACCAACCGGTTTAATCTGGGGAACACATTTAGTAATCCTAGAGGCATGCAAAATAAGTTAACAATTTTATTAACTGTATTTCATTTAAATATCCTACTTAAAGTGCCTTTAACAAGCATGCGATAGCAATTGGTAATCTATTTGATTTTTATAATTCCCATTGTCGTCATTGCGGTTAAGATACCATTCATAGAAAAAAGTAAATTCCTTTACGTAATTTCCTGTTGGATAATTCTCAACTATCATAATTGTATAGCCTAGGGGCTACCAGTAAAATGTTTAAGTTAGTGTCTGAACTTGATAATGACATTGATAGACAAACACAAACGTTCTAACTAGAAGCGTATCTTACCTAAATTTAAATGTGTTTTTACCACATAAGTATGTATATGCAAATATGGTATATGTTAACAGTATCGTTGACAGAAAATTCGACTTAAAACTTCTTCTTGCTTCGGCCGACGATTCGCCTCTCTCTGCATATAATGGCTCCTGGTGGGATTACCAAGGATGCTTTAGCGGTGCTTGCGGTTATAAGGATATTTCTTTTTGCGAATATCATTGATTCAAGCAAAAAAAGGTTTATCGGTTTTAGATTTGTTGTCCATCATCTAAACGTGACTTAGACAACGTAGTTGCTGGATTGACGTTAGTATGGATATATAGCTCGCTTACCTTGCGGTTGCTTTTGCGGAAAGGATCGGGCAGTAGATTATGCGAAGAATTTTTCTTTCGATTGTCCCCAATATCATTTCACTGTGTTTTGTTATCATTCAGGTTTGACAACAGGTCGGGAAAAATTAGTAATCTGTAAAAAGTTGTTTTTAATGATACGACATAATTTCTTGCTGTACTAACGAATTAGCTTTATAATAAGGGATTAGTTTGTAGATGTCAACTTCAGGACCATATACCGATGAAGAAAGGCTTAAATCTCTTTAAGTTGGCGTTGTATATTGCATCACACTTATGCCCAAAACACATGTGCAGAAAATCTACTTGCAGTACTGCTGGCAGCTCTGCTCGTGAAACAGATGTGCAGATATTTTTTGAAGTCAATCGCATCGGCTACTGTCATTTTACAGCTACTGTCACTTGTGTGTGACACTGTCGATTACAGTGAATTTAGAAATAGAGATGTGTTACAGAACAGCGCTGCGTGCAGCAATTATATGTAGCTTCGCGAATTGAAACATGTGTATTCTAATTTCACTGCACTCAAAATTCTGCTCATGTGTTTTGGGTATTATGATAGGCTTCAGAGCTCACACTTAAGTTACAGTCCTTTGCTTCGGACGTTGTGTCTTAGAGTGTGCGCATGCACGGTGATTTATTATATTATCGAAATTATTTTTATACATTCTGTATTCCATTTAAGAAAAGATTTTTTTTCTATATAAGTGGTTTAACAGTCAACTCTACTTATCAAGTATCAGAACTGTCGCTTTTCACACTGTTTCACTGCTTAAATTGAATGCGCAATGTCTCCAGCACAAGCGTGCCAAAATCGTAAGTACTTCATTTTCTAGGAACCTACCTACGACTTATTAATTTCAAAAAAGTCCAACTCATTCATTAATTTTACAATGTAAAAACCCAAATCCTTATCTGATAACTCAATACCGACGGCGGCGTTTAGCGTTTAGAAAATTCCTTGCTTACGAGTACATTTCCTCGAATCCATTTGTTAAGAACACCTTTCTTGGAACAAGAATATACGAGTACATACACACAAAAGCCACTTAAATGCGTCACGCTTGCCATCGTTAAAGACGGGATTTCCTACTAGTAAAGGAAAATGATGCAATATTTCAAGTAGAATTACGATTCTTAGATACGTTTACTGAATCGAATTTTTCGGAGGGCCGGAAACTCAACAAAAATAAACACAACGGAGTTTCATGCGACAAAAGTTTTCGATGGGAAAGAATCTAATGAGTTTTATATACATACGTACGGGTGAAGTATCCAAATATTAAATGCTGGCTCGCATTCTTTTCAGCAGCAAGTTTTTCGATAAAGATATGCAAATTATCGTGTGATAAAGTAAATTATAGAGGAAAAAACTATCTTAGATACGAGTAATTCAAATTGTTTAGTTATATGCAAATGATATACACAATGCCTTGATAGAGACATTTAATTGTACTTGCAAGATCGATGCGACTGACTGTCAGTTTAAACGAGTATCAACGTTTTTATTTTGTCAATGAGAGGGAGATAACAATTGCTATTAATTAAATGGCTGTATAACGATTGTGTCAGTAATCATTGATTCTAATGTAATCACTGACGTAAATCAGCCCCGTGCAACATCGGTTTGGTTGCACAACTGTCGGGGAATATCAATAGAAAAGATTAACGAATTTGTGTAAAATGAAATCAAAATGTATTTTTTTATATAACACTCAAAGAAGTGTAGGTAGGTGTCAAGTTGATGATTGATAAAAAAAACCCCAATCAGTTGTAAAATTGTTTTGTCAGTTTAAAATATCCCCGTAAAAATAACATTTCTTTTTTTCAGCTACCTTTAAGCGAAGGCTTGAAGATTTCGAAGAAATTTGTAATACTCGTATCCACTGTGGCAAATCAAAAATGTACTTATTGTATTTCAAACAAACTCAGAATCAACTTGTCCTATCGCCTTTCTTAGTATCATCCCACCTGGCTTGCTGTTCTGTCATTAAAACTTATTTTTCTTTCATTTATACTCTTGGATACCATTGCCTCCGATTGTCTGGAGGATCTCCTGCTGAAATAGTATTTGGATCGCGACCGACACTGTTGGATGAAATTGCCTTTTATTTTCGTTCTTCATGAAAAAAATTCATCAGACGGGATTCACGACAGTTTCCTTCCTTCCTTTCCAGTCCCACTAGTTACCTCGTATAACGTAGACAGTCGATAAATATGCCGCTAAGACCTTCCGCATTGTCGGGTATATACTCGTACGTTTCCGATTTGCAATTAACCATTTCTTATCAACATTTATTTACAATCCTGGCTTTGGCCGAATAATCATGGAAATCGGTTGTTTTTTCTTTAATAATGAACTTCTCATCATACCTGACCGGAATGATTTTTTTATTTTATTGTTCTACTAAAAGCAACTGTTCTACTATGTGTTTTTTTGCACATAAAGCTGTGTCGCATACAGTACTATGGAAGAAGCAGGATATCGCCTTGATGTACAGTACATATGTAGTAGTATACTAAAGTTGCCTCCCAAACTTTCAACAGTACCCGCCCGCATGTATCTCTCGCACTTAATAGTACAGTCTGTCATTTGGTATTCGTTCAATTGGGTCATGCATAAAAGATCTAGAACTTGACGGACTCGTTATTCATTTTTGCCCAAGTCTTTTGGCATCTTGAATAGTGTGTCTTTCATATAACCATAGTTGATCACTTATCTGCATCGAATTGTCGAGAATGTTTACAATTTAGTCGACAATATGATATCCGCCCACTCGTCGATTTGTTAGGATATCCAAACAACACGGTGGCTTATAAATGTTTACCGGTTTATCTTTATGCTGTCGAATAAAGCAAACATTTTGCTATGTGACTTCTGTTACATGTCTTCTTTATACCTCAAGCTTTTAACTTTGTCCTAAACAGTCCACCAGCGACGATTTGTTGGCGTGCCCCGGGACCAATTCATCATGCTAGATGGGGAAACTGTGCTGTGAGGATTTTTCTCTTTAGAAATTCCAATGTACTCGTATTTAAGCTAACTAACACTCATATACGAGTACACCAAAATTTGAATCGAAGCCCCATTGGCAGCAGATGCACCAAAAATGTCTTGCAACAGTGGAACAGATTATCATCATACGAAGTCACTCTGAAATGGGTGCAGCGCCAAAGGGTGTTTTAGAGGTTTTTATCTGACGAGCTGGTAGCCTTTGCTTTGTTTTCAGACAAGCGGTCTACTAAGAATGAGGAGAAAAACAATCTTTACTTCCTGTCGTAGAGCAGATGAGAAAAATGGTTTCTACTGAGCATTCAAAAATGAGTTAAAGAACTTAATTTTAGGTTATGTAATGCTGGTGTGTTAATATTATAGTTTTTTGTTTTATATAAAAATTTTGTGTGTTTAAATACTTCTTTTGAATTAATAAGCTTCCTTTAAAGAAGTCTCTATTTCCTAGCCACATTTGTGCTTTTTTTCTTAAATTCAGATATTTCAAAGTCGGTTAGCACCCCTTCTACATGAGTTGGAAACCTAAAATTTTGTATATATTATAGGAATGATATGTAAAACAAAATAAGGAGGTGGTGCAATTATAATTTAAGTTTTGTAAGATGTTTGCATGCTGGTTGCTACATTTGCTTCTAATTCCTCATTGATAACACTTTAGAAAAAAAAAATGTAAAGCCTCCAAATCTTTCAATTTTCAAAACTAGATCATCCTTATGAGTCCTCTTAAGTTAAAACTTTTAAAACAATATTACATTCTTCTTATAGATGGCTGACATTTGACGATTATTAATCAATAGGACATTCAAGAATGAATTATCTCTTACTAAGTCGTTTCACGTCTTATGGACTATATTCAGGATGAGAGCTCTTAAATAACTTAAGAAAATTCTACTTACAAAAAAACTATTTAAATGCTTTCATGTTGCTTACCTACTCAATAATTTGTCAACATCAATTACTCCAACCAGAACTATTAACAAATCACTACACTATCTTGCCGCCTCGTTTATTATGCCATAAAATTAACATTTACAATGTTTACATGATAAACGATATAAGCTTTTCGCCATAAATTATCAGCGACATTACGCAACACTATTACAATTTGACTCGGGGGCTTTGTTTCATATGAAATGATTCTTTTATTTCTTTTTGTCGTATCGACACTCAGACGAAATGAGTCACGTGCTACACGGTGTACTGATTTTGCATTGTATTGTTGATATATTATTTCTGGCAGGGTATCGCTTATCAAATAGTATAATTTTATATATTAGTGTTGCACCGAGGTTTTACTCACCTACTTGCATGGATGACGCTAAATAGAAAAATAGTTTAGCCACAACCAAAAAATCGGTCTACCGGTGTGCGCCACCCAATGCTAGATAATCCTCTTCTGTGTTGATCCAATCGAAGGCTCTATATGGCAAAGGCATCTTCAGCGACAGATCTGTATATTACCAGGTCTACGAGTTGTGTCCTTGCACAGGTCGTAGGTGCAATCTTAATTTCTCCTTCTCTAAGGCCAATCAAGGTAAACGGAACTAAAAATCCTTAAAACAATTTGGCGTTCGAACGACCTGAAAAGGCCTCAGTTCCATACGATGATTACATTTTCTTGAAAAGGCTTTATTACTCAGTTGACTTCTTAGGCCAACAAAACAGGGACTGGGTGCAGCTTATTTTTATTTCTAAAGAGGTATAAAGTTGCAAAATTCGTCCCTTTTTTTTATATAGTAGTGAAGGATTTATAACCTCACGTTTTAGGGCCTCAATTGAGCGGCGGTAGCAAATCACTTACCTTCACGAGATTGCTGCTTTCGCCAGATTTGAAAGATATTACTGATTCGTCTGCACTGTTGCTTTCATAAGCAGGCCTTACTCTGCTTTAGGCGTAATGATAAATGTATCACCACTCGATTTTTCTATCATCGTCCCTCTTTACAATAAAGTGGTCTTTCACAAAGAAACCCACTGGTATTTCAGGGGACTCTTGCAACAACTGAATTCCGGTGCTAACGATGACATCAGAATTCCTGTTGCTGCAGAAATACAAAGTCGGCTTTCCTAGTACTGAAAAATAGTTTTGGCCAAAAGGAGAGGAATTTAGTCAGGTATTCTTGAAAGTCCGGTTCCCCTATCAGTTCCTGAGGACACATATCTGCGAAGGGACTACCTGGGGCCCGGTTCAAACTTCTAGCAGCAGTTTGGTTTACTCTGAGCATACCAGCAGATTGACTTTCCAGGATTCTTGACATCTTCGAGGGGTTCCTACTCTCCCTTCGCTTAGTGGACCCCACCCATATGACCCATAAGGTTGAGCACGCTTTTGTTAGACTGCTTAGTATGCTAGGCATAAGTGGGATAATGTCCTGTGACGTTTGATATAAAAATGATGATGATGATGACAACGCTCTGCACTACAAAGGCGACTGGCTGATTGATGCTCAGATCAGGCTACATATAGTGAATGCTCTTATGATAGTCACTTCGTCCCTCAAACGTATCAAATTTTTGGAAAGGGATAGTCAGGATCAATTTGAATCAATATCAAAAGATATATTTGATCAAATAAAGTAGTCGTTAAACATTTTTGCATGTCGGCGATCTCTATTGATGAGCAAATCAATATTTAAGTGCAATACCATATAGAGGATCGAGTTTCTCATTAACTTTACTCAACCAACCAGTAAACACCTGATAAATTTAGTTAGGAACTCAACAAAAATATAAAATTATTGTAGAACGTTGGATTGGTGATTGTTATTACACCATTCAGTTAAAGTCAAAAGAAAAAATGCGTACATTCTCAATTCATAGAAATAGACTTAATTCACAGTGAATTTCAAGGCTAGATTTGAATCGTATCTGTGTTTTTGTCAATGACGTCCACCAACCTATCACTTATATTTATGTCAAAGTGCTTTATCATTAAACAATACGGTATAACGTCAGACTTTTGTTGTAAAGTTAATTCAAAAAATTTGATAACATGGGTCACAAATTATTTGAAACAAATTACCTCTGACTTTCTTAACCAAACAGCACAGTCGAAATTGCTTAATTAAAAATAATGCCCCGAATACTTATTCGTATGGAAAACTGAAAAAGACTGTTGGACAGCACAACTGAACCAAATTTAAAGCGCATTTCAAACCAATTCAAAGCTGAAGGAATGATTCCAAATTAAAAAGATTTACAGATCCTAACCGCCCCGCATTAATTTAATTGATTACGCATATTAATCTAATCGTTATTGCCAATTGAACTGAATAAAACCGCTTTAAACCCGCCTTCTATAAAATGTATATCAACCTAATAAAAATTAAAAAAAAAAAAAAAAAAACAGAAAAAAAAACAAAATAAATAAAAAAGTACTTTAAACAGAAAATAAAACAAAAACGATTAAATGAAGGAATGACAGCAAGCGATTACAACCCTTGGCTCCGCAATCCCCCATAAACCCGATGATGTCGAGTCGACTTGTTGTAGTCCGGCAAGAATCGGCAAATTTCCAACAACCTTGTAGATCGTGCCGACCGTGCCGCAGTCATTCTGTCTATGTAGTCAGCAGAGCTTGGCACTGGTCAGAACCAAGTAGTGGAAGCCAACAGACATTAAGACAATTTAATTGCATAGGAAACCACCATGTACGTATGATACATTTGTATCATTCGAGCCAGTCAGGCGTGCGACGACGGGTAAGGAGGGTAGTCGTTTTTGCCGGGCTGACTCACATACCACATAAATGCGTGAAGCGGTTAGTATTGTCCTCTAAAGAGTGCAACAGTGCAAATTGTATATGTTTGATGGAAATGTAGATAGTAAGGAGGCGGGAAGGGGGCTTAGATAAATTGCCATCTAATTAATTACAGATTTCCGACAGATCAGTTAAGATCTCACTATTGCAGTCCGATCGATCGGTGGAAGTACTCGTATTCTAACAAAAATTTACCGCACAACGAGAAAGGCGAGGCACACAGTAATAGGCAAAAGTTATCAGACATTTATATATATGGTATATATTTTATTTTTACATGAATATCAAGTTTTTATTGGAAATTGTCATTTTAACATTCAGTTTAAAATGTCAAGATCATTTTTATAAGAAAAAAATCTGTTTACAAAATTTAGTAGATATTTATGCTCGTTTACTTGGTGCAGCGTTTCCGTAATCTCCGTATTGGAAATCGAAACTTGTTAAACATCAGATTATTTCAAATGTCAAAAGTTATTGTCTCTGAAACGTAAATGATCCCAGTTCTGTTCCATTTGAATGTCACATTATTCATTTTGTCAGACAGCGATTTGACAATTGTCTGTGATAGCTAGGAATTCCTTTTATTTTCGGCGGAACATGGGGCTTCATTCGTCAAATTTTTAGTTACCTTAAAAACGTCTATGTACGGTGATAAGATATCAGTTAGTGTGGTAATTTATGCCGTCTATAGTAAAACCATACCAAAATCGACACTACTCAGCGTTTAATCCAACTAAATATTAAATAGTAAACCATCTGTGAATTTAAACATATGTTTTCTACAGAGCTGTTCTCCATTAGACACCTGGTTATGCAGTTCCTCCGTGACCTAAAACTCGACCATCGGCTTCAAAACCTCCTGACATCATCTTGTGTGAAAAAGATGATACTTTGCAAAGATACAACATATATCCCAGGTTTTTTTTTTTATGTCGTCTGGGTGGGACATACAGTACAAGTCTGAGAGTTTGAACCAAAATCTGTCAATTGAAAAACCTTAAGCACTCTCTAACTTTTAGAAAGACATCTTCTATATTCTGTGCATTGTCGGCGTCATTACAAAACATTTGGATGCTTTTTCTATATAGAATATTCTTCTCCTTTCTGCTTTCGATGGTTTAGTACTATTTGCAGGCTTTCTACCTAAAGGTGTAGATGTGGGCTGAAGCTTTTTTTTATAGTGTATGCGTTGTCTTTTTCTGATGTATAATCATATTTTTATCGGGTAAGTACATCTTTCAAAAGGATGACAAGTATTACAAGAAGGGCCTTCCATGTTTAAAGAAGAGTAAATAATAATCTGTAATTCAATTCAATACTAACCAGTGCGGTATTTTAGGTGTGGTCTCAATATTATATTCACAGTCTAAAATTGTATCTCAAAATATGTGTTATTGACTTTATGAATGTACTATTTAATACAATGAAGGACAGCTGCTGCAACTCGTTTATATCTAGTAGAACCGGGTTTTGTTCGTTGTTTATCAAAAATAATGCATAATATTTCCAATGATATCCAATGAACATGAACTTTGCATTTATTCCACTCAATAGGTCTAACTATCCCGTAAATTTGGAAATCGGAGTTGACAGTTAGAGGTGCTAATCAAATACTTAATAGACTCTATTTTGTAAAAATTCTATATATTTTGCATATGACAACTAAAATAAAAATCTAATCGATAGTAATTCACGTTACTATCTGACGTTGCTCTGAACGAAAAGAACAAGGCTACAATGAACAGATATAATATCGTAGTATGAATAGGTACGTTTATTTATTCAAACACAAAGTTATCAAGTGGGACCAAAAAAACAATTATGAGTACGTCGTCCCTCTCTTTTGCATGATTTCACCGATGTTGTTTACATATTTTACTTTTTCTTTGAATAAAATATGAAATGTTAAAGTAAAGTCGAGGGTATTCTATTCACTAGTACTTTAAATGCTGGCATTTCAGTGAATTTTATATAGGTAAAATTATGTAAGATTTTATTTTGGTTGAAGTGGTCGATTTCCAGTCGAACAGGTTCGAAATGATGTGTCTTTTGTACGTCAAAGCGCTAGACTTTGTACCATATTATAAATTCTTATAATTGTATTTAAAATGTCAATTAAGTTTTGTTACGTTGTCTTAATTTCAACTAATATATCATTAAATTTTAAAAAGAGGACCAATGGGCTTTAAATGAAAGATTTTTAGCCAAAGAAATATTTTATTACTAAGCATAGTCGCCCTTGAGAGATAATACACTTCATCTTACTTTTCTCTAATTTTTGATCCCTTCTAATCAATAAGCGATGATTTAATTGTAGGACCCACATCTCTTCTACCTACTTTTTGTGGAATTTGTCGCCTTATTCTTGAAAATCCGCTGTAGCGAATACGCACATGTGCATCCGCACATTATGTTTCTTTTCGGCAAAATTTTGTCGCTCTTTATATACTGCACATATCACAAAAAAATTGACGCCATTATCTATTTTGGTTGATAGACCCTCCTTAGCGACCTTCGACGCCGAAACGCACTGTTTCAAATGTTTCGCGGTCAATCTACGATCCATTCACGGTTATGAATCGTAAATACCACACATCCCCTCAAGGTTGTCATACAAAATCCACTTTTTCCATTTAATTAAAATTTAAACAGTTGCCACAAATAGACTAATGGTGTTTTGTACGAGTATTCAACAAGAAATCACTGTTTTTAGATGTTTGGCGGTTTCAGACTGAACTTTTTCATTCCGGACTTCATTTCAGAATTGATTTAAAGTGTCCCACTACATATGAAAACGAAGCTTCAAAGTGACGTTTAATTTAAAAAAAAAAATTAAGAATTTGAGAAAATTGTGATTTTAGGTTTGAATCGATTTGTGAGGAAATTTAAACAAATAAATCAGTTACAGTTACTTAAAGATCCGCACTATGCCTGATATATATGATATATGAACATCAGTGCCAATTTAGTGACAATTGTATCACATGAAATGCCTATGACAACAATTTGTGATGTTGTTTTCTTTCTCAAAGGAGACAATTGTAATAATTTTTGAACATCATTTGTTGTACATGGGTAAGTTCAGAGAGCACATCAAACCAATAGTTTTTCAGTGCGGAATCAGTGCATTTTAATTTACATATATAGTATATTCATTTGTACGTCAAGTAGGGAAGGTTAAAATCAGAACGCACCAGTATCCTCAAGTTAAATAAACTATTTACATGTTTTCCAAATTTTTGTGAATTAAATTCACCATACACACTATTGTTTTTCAACTGACATTCTTGCCAAAATGATGTAAAAATATATAAAATGTAGCTTGAAATGACAACTGACTGATTGAAATGATGACGCAAATGGTGAGGGTTGAAATTGTTCGTGAAATTGTTACCTGTGCTACACGACGAAGTAAATAGTAGAATTTTACTATCGATATCGACAGGTAAAATTGAGAAAATATGCGAACAAATGTAATTCCTGGAGTGATAGTGTGTAGCATTGAATGAAATGATGAGAACTGACAGTCTGGGAATATCATTTGAAGAATGATAGTGTGTACCATACTTAAAACTATTATTATGTCAGTTTTTCGATTTTTACCATGCTTTGAGTTTTTACGGTAACATATTCTTGGCCAATCCATCAATCTTATTTTTCTACATCTGATTACAGAAGATAAATCCAGAATAAAACCGACTTACTCCAGTGACAGCTTCAATTACCTTACCAAGTCAAAGTGCAAAAGTACATCGCATATTGTGATGATAATTTGTAATTTGCCTGGATTCATTGGTTTTTGCCTGCTATTTTTCACGTAAACGAAGACTGAACATAACAGTTTAATTTGTTTGTATGTGAATTAAGTGAATAATTCAATTGGATGCTCACATCCATCTTTGCTTTAACACATTTCTATTAAGTGAAAATAAGAAGGGCTGTATTTATTTGAAGAAATGAAATTTAGTTATGACATGGCATTGCGCAGTTTATATTGTGTTTCATTGGAGAGCATATTAAGATCTTTTTCCTTTCTTTTCGCACCCAATGGAACATCTGGAAGTGGAATCAGTTGTTGTGTTTTGTGCAGTCATCATCAAATTAGAAGCAGATCCTTATCTTCACAAAGATTACAGAAAAAAAAAGGTTGAATTTTTTTACGCGCATATAAGAAATTATCTTATCTTTTGCAAACTGTTAAATATATTTTAAAAAAATGCATATTATAAAATATTGAAACAATGTCAGTTATCGGTTTGGAAGAATTTTTTAAAACTATTTTACATCGTAAATTAATGATAACTTGTCTAGACTGAGGTCTTATCATCAAAGATGACAACTATTCCGGGTAGTGATAAGTTATGTCGTAAAGTTGTCGTTGAATTTCTTTCTGAAGATCTGTAAATCGTGCTGGCAATGTTTACCTTTAAAATCATGAATCAACACAGAATACTCATTTGTTTTATAAATGTACATTTGTCACTTCTGCTAACTCGTCACATGAATGGTTCTTGTTCACATGGGTATGTTACAAATGTCTCCACTATACATGCGATGCTTATATGACATTTGAAAGAAGTGATGTTACTTTGACAATACTGTACTACTATTTGGAATGATGATACTAACATATATACTTGATTGTTTGCTTTGAAAATCTACAAACAGTTGTGCCAAAATTTCAAAAGTCCTTATGGTTTCTCGTAGGTTAAAGTTACTTTGCACCGAAATGAAATTTTTTCATATGGTAAGGCAAGATGATGGTAATACCAGTAAGATGTTGCCAGCTGGTACTAACTGAAGTCTTTTTAATTGACAGTTGCTACAGTTATTTCTAAATTTTATGACATGTCTCAAACCAGAAATATGTATGTACTAGAAAAATGTTTTATTGTAGAGTTTATTCCTCGTGTAGTTTACTTTATCCGGACATGTTCGTGGTTATTTCAGTTTTATTCCAAATGGCTCACTTCGACAAGACTTTTGCGGTGTCCATAATTAAAATAAACTGAAGGTGAGGCGATGGCGCGATAGTTAGCTCATTGGACTATCACGCAGACAGCCTGGGTTCGATTCCTGGCTGGGTCACCATCAATTTTTCAAATCGCCATCACCCTTTCGGCGGGCAATGGCAAACTCCAGAAATTAAAATTGCCTACGAAAAAGCTTCTAAGGAGTGCCGTTCGGACTCGGCGATAAACCGTAGGCCCCGCTCAGATGTGACAAAAATGAAAACATGAGCAATACAAATGAGTGTGAAGAAGCTAGGCCATGGCCCATACCGGGCTGCCAGCGCCACATTGTTTTGTTTTTTTTTTTTTTTGAAGGTGAGGTTGAAGAAATGAAGAAGTTTCGATAATCGGAATGAGAAGATAAATTTTGACAGACAAGAAACAATTTCATTATTTTTAAAATGTTTAAATGCAGACCTAACTGATCTGTCACTTTTGACATATAACACAGACAATTAGGTAATTTGAAGTTTCTAAAGGTCAGTTAAATAATATTTTGGACGGATAAACTTTTTGTCAGGTATAAGTATTTCATTTTTGACACAGTTGAATTGAATCTAGTTCCCTCTATCTATCTTTGTTATATGCTGGGCTTTGTCCATAATTTTGGCACTATCGTCGTATCCCAACGACATAGCTTCATATGCTTTACGTCGCTTTTCAGCTTACTGATAGAATTTTTTGCTTTTTCAGATTCAGATTTCAGAAATTCCTTGGAAGTTAATCTTGATTCACGACGACTGAAGGGCTTTATACCAAATATCTTGTAATAGAGAGATACAATTCAGGACCGGAACGAAATTCGGGGGGCTCCTGACCTCCAAGGTACCGTGCCTTAAGTCATGACATGGACTGCTGGTGGTTTTACCACACAACAGGACCTGTGACCGGCAGTTTAAAGATGTTATTGATAAGTCTAGTTTTTCTCCTCGCCCCCTCTTTATTAGACAACGTCATTGATGGAAGAAGCCTTGATACTAAAGGGACAATGTTATAGGCAGAGGGAAATCGAAAACAGATCTCATCTAACTTTGGGTACGCAACTGGCGGCTGGCGGATAAAGCATGTCCGGTCACTTATGCGCGACACATGGAAAAGCTCGAAGTTCTTGTTTAGCATCCCAGTAAGAATGAAGAGGTCTCTTCTACTGACCTTTTTGTCAGCAGGCCTTTCAAAACCATCTATTTTGGTCTGCATTGAGTCAAAACCCGAATGCCAGTAAAAGTACTGTAAGAGAACGATCACATAAGTCTTACTTAGCGAGTCATGGGTGATTTTATTTTATAAATATATTTCCTGGCTTTTGTGGAGTATTTTATTTTTATTTCGAAGAAAGAAAGAAAGGGGTCTATGATTGGTAAAGATTCAACTTCATTCTTTCCTTAAGCCTTCTTTTTGTTCAAATTGTAATCAAAACAAATTGTAAGTAGAGGCAGTTTGATTTCGATTACAACTAGCAATCAGATGTTAGAGATGTGCATTATACAAAATTCAAAAAAAAAAACTGTCATTGAGCAAGGTCATGGAATTTCCGAAACTCATTAATTGAAAGATGAATTTAAGGTTGCAGCCCAAAATATAAAAATATACAATAAGTGCAATTTTTATAGAAGAAGCTCGTATCTCGTCGAGGCTAGTGAAGGCAGCAGTTTATAACTCCTTTTCACTGGTAGAGAAAACTGCCACCGATTTGACAATTTTCGAGAAATTTAGCACAGTATTGTGCTAAGATTATGTTGCATCTTAAAAAGGGGATGAATAGCGAGTATAGTTTAGCCTATAAAAATCGATTCATAGATCAAAAATACGTAAACTGTTCGTAAGTATTTGGTATGTAAAAAAGGTTAATGCCTGGCTTACAAGTAACAGAAGCATGTACTTGCATTTTTTCGGGGTAGCGTCTGGTTGTTGAACGTACTATATATCTCTTGTTGTTGTTTCTGATGGTAGAGGGCTGTTCATTTCGTTATTGTCAAATCTTTTTCCGATTATGTTAAGATAATTTAAATAAAAACCGCTCGAATTTCATTTTTCAAAATACTTTTGTATACATATGTACGAATATATGTATATGTATATCCATAAAAAGATTCACTTATAAAAGATAGTTCAAAAAAGCCTATCTCAATGAGTTGTTTATATTGCATCATTCAAGCATATTAAGTTTGATCTACTAAATACGCATTTCAAAAATTCCCAAGACACTGATCGGAAAAAGAACACCCTTATTCTGTGAATTTCGTATAGAAGATGTGCACCATATTTTGTAGACGATAACGAAACCCTTAACATATTGCATCACTCAATTTCCATCACTTACACTAAACGTTCAGCAAGAAGTATGGCTTAAGTGTCACAGACGGAATGACTTAGACCCTTGAGAAAAATTTCCGCTCTTCACTGTCTCAATTATAGGTGTCTGCTCATTTCTGTTCTATAGAGTTCAGAAAATCTCAATTCACATGTAACAATAGAATAAAAAAGAAAAAAATTCTGAAAATCATTTGAGTAGAAATAAAAAAGACCTACACATACATATTTAGCAAAATGCAACTTCAAGGAGTACTGGATTTAATAACAAATCACTTGCTGATCTTTATCGTCAGCTCGTGCCGCAACCAATATTAGCAGGCATAAGCACAAACATACAAGTTTCTGTGTATGAACGTATTGAGAGATTTTATCTATTGTAGTTTAGCACAATTTATTAACATTTTCTTGAAAAATTGAATTGCAAATGCTGAACTGGTAAGATCAAAGATCAGAGTTATTAAAACTTATTTCTAAGATGAATAGATCATTTGGGTTTATTTTTTTTGGAAATTCACAGAAATCCTTTAGATTCATTGACAAGACCGATGGTCATCAGTCATAGTTTGAAAGAATTTTTGTAAAAAATTTCGAAAAAATCGCCCGAATCCTCGAAGATCACTGATCTATACTGATCGTGGTGTGCTGGTCAAAGACTTTCTTTCACTATATCCAAATGTACTCGCCATCTATTATCTGTATGTTTCGAGGTCTGTCCTAAAATAATAAATTAAGACACGATCATATTGCTATCTATGTGTATAGGTACATATAAATCTATGTATTTCCTTGTAGATAGGGCGGCAGACTATTGGGAAATAATTAATTTCCATATACTCGTACTATATATAGAATAAAACCACTTACATATGTAAAAATGTTCAATATATACTCGTACACCCTAGCTGCTTGCCCGATTTACTCGTACAATATGTAACAGCATTCTTTTTTGTCTTCTCAACTCTCATATAATTTCTACGGTATGGCACCGTGTCGTAGTTGGAATAAAATTTGTTGGACTGTGTTTGATTGGTGCTGGCTGGTTGCGACAACGCTTCGAATTGAGTAGCTGACAGCGCACCGCATATATAAATTGAACGGTCGGTGGGAATACACAATCAGTTCTGTTACAGTTTTTGGCTGTTAAACATAACTTTTTAAGTAAAAGAGAGAAATTCAGTGTGAGCGTATCTCGTGACGATTTAACCATTTATTTCAATCGTGATTTTCTTCTATTTTACATTATCAACAAAAGTTAATTAAAAGTAAAAAAACCCCACCAACATAATTCTGAATCATTTCAACCAACAACAATAAAAAAAAAATATCATTTCAATATATTTTTACCAAAAAAAAAAAAACTCAAAAAAGTATTCCAAAGTTCAAAAATCAGACCCCCAAAGAAGTGCTAATCAGTATTTAAATAAAAAATAATAATAAATTAGTTCAAAAAAACAAATCCGCGTTTTTTTTTTAAATCTTGTGACAATCTAATTACTGCAGCGAATGTGCAATTTCTTCTTTCGATCCTTCCGCTCGAGTGTTGTCGAATTGAAGTATTTTAAGTTCGTTCTTAAGAAAATTTAAGTCAAAATTCCGCCTACACGAAAAGAAACTTTAAAAATTTCCACCACGGAAGAATTTACAGGACCTATGTCAGTTTTAAGTGATTTAGTCCTGAATTTCAATCGCAACGATCTATACGCAAGGACAAAAAATCTACATACGAACAATTCGTTCATAACATAACAGTTAATTTAAAAACAATCAAAAAGATCAAAGTTTTTGTTTTCGGAAATACGTGGTCTTTTTTTTTTTATCAAAAAGAAAAGTTTTAAAATTTGATTTGTCGTCGTGATATAGCAAATTTATTTTTGCTGAGATTTTTCTTCAAGGAATTTAAAGGAGAAAATTTTGATCACATATAAACCGAAAGGAGAAATTAAAGAAATGATACTGGTAAGTGTTTGAATAAACGAAAAGTCAATTTTCTCAAAAATCTGTTTTGGGGGTTGTTGCGCCGTGTAAACAGGTGCGTTGAATGCCATTGTGCATAGAAGTTTAACAAAAAAAACACAAAAAAAAAAAAACAAAAAATACAAATTCGAAATGTCTGATGCAATGTTGGCTTTCTATTTGTTGAGTTTAATTTTTGCCCTCTATATTTAGTTGTGGGTAATTTGCTTGAGGTAGGGGCATGTCTTATGTCGCATGGCATAGTTTCAATATTGTTGTACGATACCCCACCATAGGCCATAGAATTTGTGCGTAGATAAGGGAAATGCTTACTTGCTTACAAACGTTTTTACCTTCTTCTTGCTCATTCATAAGATTTGAATGAATATCTCAATTTACATATTCGTCGGTTTTGTACTTTGAACAGGTTGGCTGAGTGATAATCACGTCACTAATGGAATCAGGTATTTTAATTAGGGAACAAGTTAAGAGACTATACCATTTTTCGAAGCGATTAAATGATTATCTGCAGTTTATATACGAGTATGTACATATTCTGGTTTTGGTAAGAGGTAAATATTTAAATCACAAGCTTGGCTTCATGAAGTAAAATATGTGATATTTAAAGTCAATGATGTCAGCTCAATTCAGAAGATGGAGCTTTAGTCCTTGGACTGCAGGAAATTTCTAATTCCAGCCCAATAAATTCTGATACTTTGATGAAAAACATTTTGTCCAGCTCTAAAAGCTAAAATCTACTGTTGCAAATAAATGCAAAATAGCAGATTAAAATAAAAAATAAAAAAAACATATTTATCTCTGTTCAGTAAAATTTGTTAGGTAAGTTTATAAAAAAGGCAAAAATATCTCAAAATCAGTAGAATTTTCTCATTCAGCTAATTCAGCGTATGAAGAAAAAATAGTATCTCAAGTTTTATTCTTTGATTCGATGGTTTCAAAATATCAAAACTGAGCCAAGTTGTGAAAGCCCCCATTATAATCCAGGCTTTCTTGGGATAGGAAAAAGGTTACACCTCAACATAAACACTCAGAATTGATCTTAATTTCTTTACGCAGCTCTGATCAATATTTAAAGAAATTCCTATATTTGATGTTTGGAGCTCAAACTTTTTTACTATCGACGACGTTCCATTAATCTCAATAATGAGGTCATTTTCTTTTAAAACAACTAAAATTGACTCATACATGTATTCCGCACAATTCAGAACTTTCGACAAATAACCGTTTCCAGTTTGAAATTTATAAATTTTTGACTAAATTTAAGATAACAGTGAGGTCAAACTATGATTTTTCATCTTATAAGTTGCTGTCTTCGCATATAAGTGAGGTTTTAAATCATTTATCGGCAGCAAAATTGTCATATTTTCCTAGAGTTTCTGCAAATATGAAAAACCACTTATTGATTTAAAGGATTTTTTCCGTTTTTCAAAATTTGTATTGTAGATGAGCGTTTACATCATAATTTTTTCAATTTTAAGAATTTCCCTTTTTGTCGGAATTGGTGCCAACATCATCACTGATTTTTTTTTTATTTTTTTTTTAGCTATAACTCTTTTTTTTTTTTTAGATTGGTTTTTGTAATGTGCGCCTCTCACTCTCACTCTCTCTTCTTCTTGAATCTCTCATCGCCATTTTGTATTATATTATTACTTGGCCCCTTGACTTATCACATAACTATATAAGCAGGGCTAATTTAGATCAGTCGCTGATCGAGTGGCCATAGAGCAACATCTATCCTTTTAATTGAATTACAACTTTTTGACTAAAAGGATTTACAATAGAGTTGTGTGTTTTTTTGACATTTTATTAATAGTTAATTGAGTGACAGCTTTCTAGAAGCCGGTTCATTATATTTTAATTTATTTAAAAAGGGTAAGTTTTGTGGTTTGTTTTTATAAGTTTTGAAAACTTCCAATTTCATATATTTTAGTTATCATAAAAGTATAAACTAAAGTTTAGGACTAAAGTTTGAAGCAACTCCAATATCATCTTTGTAGCATGCGCTTTATTACAATACATTTTGACAGAAAGATTCCTAGCATGTTTTATGAGATCTACGAGCACCTCAGCTGTCACCGTCTATATGTCATCATATGTCACATTGACACATTTTTCATGACAATTCTACCGACGACGTTATTTTACATGCACATTACGAAGGTCGTTGTTGCCAATTAATTATCTTTCCAGTGTCATCGCTCACGTCATAGCGTTGTGTTACATGTCAAAATATCGATGAGATTGCTGACTGACAGATATTGATACTACCTGTCAAACTGTGACAGGGTACATTGATTTCCGAAGCGAAATTTTATTGTGATCTTAGTTCAAACAGTCACGTTTGTTATCATAAGTGACACATCCTTATAATGTTAATGTCAGGGATTCTCTTTTAACTTTGAGTCAATTAATGACTAATAGCTGATTTTGAGAGCTCCTATGTATTCCAGCTTACTAATGAAAATTGAAACTTTAACTCCAGCTAAACTCTCTCTCACCTTTTCAAATCATTTACGTCAATGCGTGACCAATAAATTTAGATTAGTATCCATGTACGGATTCATTAGACTCATCCATATTATAATAGAATAGTACTCGTAATTATATAATGAGATAGTCTACTGTCAAATGTCACCCAAATTTCGAGGCCATTTCTTACGGAAATTCTACCTATTAAAAACGATTGGTATAAATTTTTTTTTTAAATAGAATACGATTTTGACAAACTCTAAGTTCAAGAAGCCTTAAATTGATCTTTAACATTTGATTGCCGTCATTCTCCTATCGTATCGATTTTTTTTATGATCGAAAATATTATGCGTTTTGCAACTTAATTGAGCTGCACATTTGTATTTAGATAAGATAAGAACCTCGGCTGTTGCTGTTGTCATTGTGACACGCCTTCTTTTCCCTTCACGGCGGCAATTAAATCTGCAAAATAAAAGAAATAATGAATTGTTAAATCTTGACAATTTACGTCATCACGTCAGTCAAACTCATGGGGTGATCATAATGAGCCTTATCATACGTACCATTAAATTGTTAATTAAAAGCGGCGAACATTTATGACGCTAAGCGCTTGGTTCGTTGACCTAAATTTTTTTTGAACGGTTTTTTTTTTTAATGGTACCATTAATGTTGTAATAAAATTAAACGATATTTTTTTCGAATTTATGAATTCTGATTTTTGAATGTTTTCTTGTTGGTTTTTTTATGTATTTTTAGAAAATGAATTCATCCGTGTTTATAATAGCGCTGCTAATTTTTGGGGCCTTAGATGTCCAGAGTCGAGCCATTGATGAGTTCGAAGAGAACGATTTAGATAATAATTCCATTGAAGATGTCCGACCGAGGCCACGAAATCCAGCACCAGATGGCTTTAGGAAAGTTAATATGCCACCACCACGGATATTGCAAACAATTAGAGATCCTGTTGAGATTGTTTGTGAGGTTGGTGCTACACCAGCTCCGACTATTCAATGGATAGCTGGACATACGTCATTGCCTGAGGTAGGTTCAAAAAATGCTACTTTTTATGTCAGATGGGATTTAAAAAAAAAAAATTATTTTCTTTTTACCTTCATTTTAGATGGACAATTATGAGACAAATGCACTGAGTGATTCTAGTCCAAGTGCAATTGTCAATGTTCGATCAGTATACGTCATAGATCATATTCTTACTGAACCGAAAGTCTTTACATGTGTTGGCCGATCGGGTAGTAAATTTGTGTACGGCTCAACCACGGTGTATCCACCAGCTGACTTCAAGAATATGGCACATTTTGGAAATAAAAACCTTTTAAAACCTAGGAAACCAATAATCACCCTCAATCATATAACACATATTGACTTTATTGGAACAAATATTGTCCTGCCATGCAAAGCATACTCAAGGACACATGCCAAAATCTTCTGGATGGGCAAGGATGGTCTTGTCACGGAACAAAGTAATCGATACAAGGTAAGCTTTTACAAGAGGATTGTTTCAAAAGTTCTTACTTAATTGGGAATTGTTTCTGATAGGTCCTTGAATCCGGTGAGCTGTTGATTACCGATCTAAAATGGGAAGATATGGGTTCATACAAGTGTGTAGCGCGAAACTCTGAAGGCAAAGCAGTTGCCGAAACCTTTGTCTATCCATTACTTGTAAGTTTATATTAAAATTCTATTTCTTAACATTATTGATCAACATGTTTCTTTGTTTTCTCTTATCTTTGCAGAAAGAATAAAAATCGTAAATCCATGAAAGCTACAAAAAAAAAAAAACAAAACAACAAAACCCATCTTAGATAAATTAAACGTATAACCCAATTGAAGGGATCACAATGAGATCTCGAAATAATTTTTTTTGACCCTTTCCCGGAACTTATGCCGACAAAAAGATGAAGACTTTTACTTCTAAACTTTATTTTTGTTTTTTAATTAAATTTGTGTTTAGATTAAGAGCACTTATACTATCTCCATTACTTATCCCATTTTATTTGTGTGTCTTAAGTTTAAGTTTTATTTAATTTCTATCTTTATTTTGCTAAGAATCTCAGGATCAAGAGTCTAGCAGTTTGGTTTTGCTTTTATAGCATTTAAGTTGAATCCTTATTTGTTTTGTTGTTATTTGTGTTTGTGTTAGCAAAACAGTTAATTCTATTGGCCGACAGCTACTTAATAGTTTAAGAGATACATTCAAATACATACACATACATACATATAGATTTATCTGTTATACACATTTTGCGCATTTGTTGTTATATTGTTTATTTTTATTTTTTTTTTAATTTTCTATATTTAATTTATTAACTTTACTCGAATACTTTCCAGTCCCATAAAATAGCACAAATTCATTTGTTTTCTTATTTACAAGCTATGCACATGAACACACAAATATTTACATGTTTCCTAAGTTATTTTGTTTAGTTTAAGGTTTTTTTTTTATTAAGAAAATAACTATTTTTTTTATTTTTTTTATTTTTATGAATATTTTTTATAAATGTTTTATTATTTTTTATGAACTGATTAATTTTAGAAACGAAAATGAAATGAAAATTTTCTTAAACAAAACGAAAAAAAAAATAATAATATAAAAAAATAAAACAAAATATTACGTGTCAATAAAAATTGAATTATAGTATTTGAAAATAACGGTTTTTTAATTTTATATAACAAAAATATACAATTAATGTTTTTTTTCTGTCCTGTTCTGTTATATTTTTAACAGAAGGTCAGTAAATGAAAAATCTAAGAAGACCACATGGTCACTTTGATATTTAATGACACTTTGATGCTTACTGACGTTTAACAGAATGGGGTGATCCTCTCTAGACAGTTCAATCCTGAGCTAAGTGTCTCCAGTCAAATCTTCAATTCTGGGGTACTGAAAATTAGCATGTGGTGCAAGAAAAGCTATTACATCCACTCAAAGCCACTGTGTGGTGCGGCGTTCACGCGGGAGGAGTGATTGGCCCGTATTTTTTGGAGGAAGCCATCGGCAATACGGTCACTGTTACTGGCGGACACTACAGGGCCATGATAAATGATTTCTTACTGCCGTAATTGGATGAGAGGGGCTTGGTGAACATGTGGTTTCAACAAGGCGGTGCAACCGCACACATAGCACGAGCCAAAATAGATATTGTGAAGGAAGAGTTTCCTGGTCGCGTAATCTCCCGTTCTGGCGATTTGGCATGGCCAGCAAGATCGCCCGATTTAACCATCCCAGACTCCTTAAGAAGAATATCCGGCATGAATACGAACAGTTGTCACCGGAAATCTTGCGGAAAGTCATGAAAAATGCAATAAAAAAGGCACACATGTGTATCAACACTGGCGGCAGCCACTTGGCGGATATCATCTTTTCCACTTAACAGAAAAACGTGTAAAGGTCTAAATAAAGATTTCCATCACTCAAAATCGTTGTTTTTTTTTTATTTAGTAAAGAAGTAATTCAAAAACAAAATTGGATAAATAAATTTGCGCCACCTTGTACATGGTCTAGCTTTTTAAATCGGTGTATGGGAAACTCTCTGAAAGGATTCATGTTCTTTGTACATCTGTCAAATTTCTCTTTGTATCATCTCCTACACTTTGTCAATTTGGACGGAACCAAAAATCATACGTTTAATCTTTCCGTCAAAGCTTTAATCTGCTCTAGAGAATGCTTATGCATCTGCACGCTAATTCCTTGCATCAGCGCCGTCATCCCTTGCACCAGCTGGGCAGAAGCGTTTTTCTCATATTCCCAGCATCGACTGTAGTATAACATTTCCTTACAAAATTTTTGCAGGTTCTGTTCGTCTCCTATAGGTTTGATAAGCTTTTTTGGTGAAACTGCCAAGTATTGTTTCTGGAGAGCACATGCGCGTGATTTTCTTTCATTTTTATTTGTTTGTCGATCGTACTTGCGCTATTACCTCTTTATCAAACTAGATGTTACATGTGGGTAGTCGTTTGAAACACGGGATATCTGTTGCGGTTTATTGCTGCAATTATGTAGTGCTATATTGGCTGCTCGAATTATTACATGTTAGCTAACTACCTTCATTTGCATACTTCCTTTTGTTTCGACTTGTTCGCTCCACCTTAGGTACTCGTAAGGTCTTCCTCCACTACGTTGCCTCTCTAGGTTAACTTTAAACACTGCGGATCAGAGCATTGTTCGTCGTTGAATCTTTTTCGAATCTCGTCAGCGCAAACGGGATCGTATTTTTATCAAACGATTTACTCTTGAAACGACTGAGGATTTCTTCATCAGCTTTCGGTATAGTTCATGCTTCACCGCAACGGAGTACAACTGGGATGAGCAAGATCTCGAAATTATAGTTGACAACAAGGACGTTATGTCCAATTCGTCGATATTTTATATCCCTTATTATTAACAGCTATACTTAGCTCTGCCCTCATTACCGCTAAGCCGATTTTGGGAACATCTGTTTCAAAACGCACCAGTGACAGCCCGCTGTGTTTTCCCAATAATGTATGCCGATATCGTCGGCGTACGCTAGTTGCATAGATTGTCTTCGCTTGAGAGTTCCGGATAATTCTTTCAATTATGAGTTCGCATAATAGCGACATTTAAGTTTTCGGCTAAGTCGCTAACGACTTTGACCGAGCAGCGATATACATGGCTCTACTTGTATACAGCTCGTCTCTATAATTGCTGTCAAATGTCGATGGGACCTTCTGAGTTGCTTCCAGGATTTGCCGGAGTGTGAAGGTTTCGTCGATTGTGGTATTTTCTGGTCTGAAACCGCACTGATGAGGGCCAATCACATTATTGACGAAGGGTTTCAGACCATCAAACAATATGGCAGACAAGGTTTTGTATGCGATGTTATACCTATGCAGTTGGCGCAGTTGTCGATCAGACCAAATTTGAGAAGTGATTTGGTATACCTCGGCTGGTAAGCCGTCAGGGTCAGGGGGACGGAAGTTTTGGCTGTCATCGTCTAAGTTAAATGGTTTATTTTACCTAACAGTGGAATGTTAGACTTCTTCGCCGTTATATAAATTGCAGAAAAGGTTTCACCATATTTTCAGAATCGAGTGAAATATTCTTTGGTAAGCTGTACATAAGTTGTATCAGCCGAGTGGGTCTTGATGGACGAATCCAAGCCCTCAGCAAAACGGTTTTTGTCCCGGCCTTTACCCGATTACTCTCGTTTAATGAAGATTGCAGGCAATTATATATATACTTGTACTGCAAATAATGAGGGTAACCGTACTTAGAAGTTTTTTCAAAACATTTTCAGTGATAAACAGAAGATGAACAGGAAAATAAAATAATATTATAGGTAGAGCTAGTGTTGGTGCTAAGGATATAGAAAAATGATTTTTGTAAAATGTTAAATGAGACAAACTCCGCTGCTAGGCATTTGGGTGTTGAAATTCAAGATATCTGATAATCCGAGAATAGTATTGTATATACGAGGGCGGGTCAATAAGTCCGTGACTTTTGGATTAAAACACAGGTTTTTTGATAAAAAAATAATTTTATTTTTCAACGTAGTCTCCCTTGAGCTCTATACACTTTGTCCAACGCTTCTCCAATTTTTGTATCCCTTCCAAAAAAAATGATTTGTCGAGGTCCTCAAAATAGGCCTTTGTTTGCGAGATGACTTCATCATTGGAGTCAAATCTTTTTCCACCAAGCCATTTCTTCAGGTTTGGGAACAAGAAGTAGTCGCTCGGAGCCAAATCTGGAGAATAGGGTGGATGAGGGAGCAATTCATAGCCCAATTCATGGATTTTTGCCATGGCAACTGCACATGTGTTTGTGGTCGACTGTGAGCAAACGCGGCACCCATCTTGCGGAAAGCTTTCTCATGCCCAAGTGATCATTCAAAATTGAAACCACTGAGCCATGCGAGATCCCTACGGCTTCCACAATCTCTCGCACTTTCAATCTTCGGTCGGCCAACACCATATCGTGAATTTTTTCGATTGTTTCGGGTGTAGAGACCTCAACTGGGCGTCCAGGACGTTCGGCATCTTCAGTGCTTGTACGGCCACAACAAAATTCAGTAAACCACTTTTTTACCATTGAAATCGATGGTGCAGAGTCCCCATAGTATTTATCAAGCTTAGCCTTGGTCTCGGTAATGGTTTTTTTTCGCAAGAAATAATGCTTAATAAGCACACGAAATTCACTTTTTTCCATTTTCTCCTCAAATTAGTGAGTAGTCTGATAAAAATAGCTGTCAAACACAAACTAACTGACGCAGCAAGTTTAAATTTTGACAGGAGTCAACTGACAGATGCCTGTTGACAGGAGCAGTGTTGCTGTTTCAGTAAAGAGGTCAGAAATTCAAAAAGTCACGGACTTATTGACCCGCCCTCGTAATCTTTCCAGATTTTCATCATCGACTGCGATTCTACTACGATGTTCCTTTATTCGTCTCTACAGGCTTCGGTTCGGGGTTTGTGTCCGTGGCATGTTTTTTTTTACCTTTTGGTAAAAATTCCGATTCTCATTCCTAGAGTAGCATCTCTCAATTTCCTCGACCGCGCGCTTCTCATGCTCTTTCTTTTTCCTCCAGAGGAGCTGGTGTTCGTCTCTCTGATTCTGCTCATAGAGCTCGTGACCAGCTCTAGTCTTTTTTTGGAGTGCCGCATTGCGTGCTTGTTGCTAAGCTGCATTTGCTAGCCGGCATTCGTCATCAAACCAGGGGTTTCGTTGTGGTGGTCGAGTGAAACCCAGCACATCAGAGGTGGCATGATGATGGCCTTCTGACATTGTTGGCACTAGTCTTCGATGCTTGATGCTGGCAGTAAAGGACCTCTAATGAGATCAAGGGAGACTCGATCAGAAAAGGACTCGGCAATTTCTTGCGATTGTAGCCGTCTGACGTCGAAAATCCTCACAATATTAGCTTGTCTTGGCGTTGTTCGGGATATCCACAGCCGTACCTTTTGCCGAAAGTGACCGGTAATAGTCATTATTGGACTATTTGTATATTAAGTGCATTGTGGTAGAAAATTCTATGGACATTTTATGTGCATATATGATCTTTTCTCAAACTCCATCCCGTAATATTAATACTATTTTACTTAAAACTTTCCACACTTTCACATATTTTCTAACCTTTTTTTACCAACTTTACAAACTAGTATTTTTCTCTTACCAACTTTGATAATTAACTGAGTTTCCCATGTGAAATAAACTAAATAAAATTATTAATAAATCAAAGAAAATTTGCAGAATACTTGTAAAGCCGTTTTATTAAACTAAAAGTGAAATATCTACAAGATCCTACGCTTACTAAGGGAACCACAGTAAATTAAATAAATGAGTCAGCGGTTACAATGGTCTATGACCTAAAGCAGAACACCTGCATGGAACTTTCTAAGAAATTTAGAAAAAATTCTCTCCAAGACACCAATTCATCAGATCGTTCCCACATGATAGCATACCATCAGAGTTAAAATAGAAATAAAACCTTGCGCGTGGATTTAATAACAAAGACTATAATCTCTCAATCAAATTTCACAAGTCACGACAAATTAGCTAGCTCAAACCTATAGGGGGTATCCACCATGGGTTAAACCATCTTTCGGCACGTGAAAGTAATTTGTAGTCTAAAAATAATTATTTTCAATTTTCAAGCACATATAATGACTTCTGTTTCCTCCTTTCAAGAAACAAAGAAAAGCAAATCCGTTTTAGTTATACCAAAGGGAGAAGAATCAAACCATCGAATATAAGAAGAAGAAAAAATGCACAATTTAAAATTCATTGATATCCGTGTATGTATGGTATATTTTTTATTTTTTCATTTATTACTAATTCTACATTTATAACAAATATATATGTTTAGTCGCCAGACAAAAAAAATAAAAATAAAAACATCTAATGATACAACAACAGAAACAAAACCGATATACAACGAGTTTTGCTTGCAGTTTTTTATTTAATTTTCTTTGCATTTTGTATATTTTTTAACTCTCTAATATATATATTTTTTTTATTTTCTCACATTCTTAGTAGCAATTTATGAATTTAAAAATTTGACTAAGAGCGAAACCAATATTTTGCTTCTCTACCAAGTAGCACTTATTTATTTAAACTTCTTTTGTTTTTTGTTTACTTGTTTTACTTTGACTACTTTAAACATTACTTCTATTTAAAAAAAAGATTTTAAACTATTATTTTCTTTAAACAAAATAAACATATACAGTGCTGGACAGAATTTCACCTACTTTACCTAATAAGAAAAAAGACATTTTGGCAATACAAATTGTACATTTGTTCAGCCAACACGTAAATTAGAGTTATGATTCCAATGTAAAATGAGAAATCATTCTTGTAACACTTTTCTACCCCTTTCCCCGTATTTTCGTTTGTTAATTCGAGTCACTTCTAACTCAGTGTCCATGAATGTACAGTATATGGAAAGAAAAAGAACTTATAAATAGGATATTTACACAAAAATCGGAATAAAGGAACGGTTATTGTACCTAAGGTCGATTAATTTTAAAAGGACACAGGACCAAATTTTTAGAAATTCCCAGGTCTTTATGAGTTGACAACGTACGAGTACTTTGCTTACAATCGTCAGAGTAATCTATTCAATCTAAAATAATTGAAAAATAACAAAGCCTCTGGTTATGATTCAATAACTGGTCAAGTTCTCAAGAAGTTTCCAAAGAAAGCCCTGATCAAACTGCCCCAACTTACAAATGCCGCTCTAAGATTATTAGACGTTCTAGGCCAACGGAAAGTTGCCGAAGTTATATAGTAATGGTCCCGACACCAGGCAAATCTCTAAATGTAAAAAAGTCCTACACACCCATATCGCTTCTGCCGATAATATCTAAAATAATTGAAAAACTCATATTGAAGCGCTTGCAACCGATCATTGAAGAGAGACGTCTAATTCCTGAACATCAATTGGGTTTTAGAACTAAGCACTCCACAATTGACCAGGTTTTTAGAATTTCGAATGAAATTGAGAAAGCCCTAGAGGGGAAAAAGATATGTTCTGGCGTGTTTCTTGACGTGTCCCAAGCCATCGATTAGGTATGGCACGAAGGCTTGAATTTTAAGCTAAGTCAGGTTCTTCCAAGAAAGCTGCATACGATTCTGAAATCGTACCTGGAAAACAGAATTTTTCGTGTTAAGCATGGCACTCGAAATTTAAAGAGATCGCTGCTGGAGTTCCGCAAGGAAGTTTACTTGGCCCGGTATTGTTTTTACTCTATACTCGAGACATACCGAAAGAATCAGATACCATATTAGCAACGTTCGCGGACGATACGGCGATACTAGCTACAGATACTTCAGTCGAGTTAGCTACTGGAAAGCTAAAAACGTCTTTGGATAAAATCTATGAGTGGACAAAGATATGGCGAGTTTTTCTCAACGAGACCAAATCTACTCATGTTAATTTTACTTTCCGGAAAATAAACAACCTTACCATTTTCATTAGCTCGGTACAAATACCATATGCAAATGAAGCAAAGTGTCTAGGAATGAATGGAAGCCGCATGTTAAGAAGAAACGTGATGAGCTTGAAAATAAATTCAGACAAATGTATTGGTTACTAGGAAGGTTACATAACAAACTGCTCATCTATAAGCAAGTGCTTAAACCTGTTTGGACGTACGGTATACAATTTTGGGTTGGACTAAACCAAGCTCAAGACCTATCAAAACAAAGTTGTAAGAAAAATCGTAAACGGCCCATGGTATATCAAAAAAACAGTCATCATCATCGACAGAGACTTAGGACCGTGGAGAACGAAATAATGAACTTTGCTCGCAAACTTTGTATTCGCCTTCATGGTCATTGTAATAATAAAATACTCGAAATTCAGGATGAGACAAACTTAGTGCGTCGATTACAAAAAATGAGACCATTCGATCTGGCGACATAAGTACTATCCGCATACTATATAATAGTGGTACTAGCAGGTGCTTTTCCTAGAAAGCTGCCTGCACCACGCGAACCTTATTTGAAACGGAAACTTCTTGATAAGGTAACTTAGTTGGAGTCGTTAAGAAGGGAGGCGTGTTTTTAATGAGTAAGAATCTCACACTACTATGAGCAACGGGTTCATAGTGTCAATGAAGATTTTCACACCTACCCACTAAAAAAAAAAAAAAATCTATTCAATGATTTCGTATTTTTTCTTTATTATGTAAAGCGTTTCACTGGACTGGTTTTGACACAAAGAAGCTCGGCTTATATTGGGTTTGAAAAATTTTTCATATTTAAAAAAAAACTATCTTTCTTAAAGATTGAAGTCGGGAGACTTAAAATTATAAAACTTTGTACACACTTTTCACAAATCCGTCATTTACTTCATCTGCATCATCGATCAAGATAAAAAAAAAACAAAAAGCAATGAGCCCAATCATACCGACAATTTTACAGGTCGTTGTGTCCCAGATCTAAATTAAAATACTATCTATATATTCCCAAATCCGCCGGGGGGAATCGTTCACCGAAATCGAAAATTTGCTATTCCGAAATCCGTTCTAAGTGAATCGTCCGAATGTCGGTAATGTGAATTGAGATTCACAGCATTCTTAAATCCGATCGAATCGAATCACTCCATACAAACAGATCCGCATCAAAATCGTTGCGGATTCGTATAACTTGAGTAGTTTGCTAGTAGAGATGTAAGTTAAATTTATTGTAATTAGCATTATTTAACATTTAAAATCGTAGGAAGAAAACTACAAACAAGGAATGAAAAAATATCCCGACATAGCAAAAAACATGACGAAAAGACCCTCGGAAGAAGTAAGAGATTTTTGGGAAAATTTGCGACGAAAATTAAACGAACTAGGTCCTCCAATATTCCAATATTGCTCGGTTTTTTATGTTTTATTACAAATTCCCATCCAAATTAGGTTGGGAGTGACCGTAAATCCCACCTAAAAAAGAAGCTAAGCGAAGATATTGACAACGATTTTGCACTCTTCGGTAGCCCTCCTTTCAAAACTTCCAGAACGTATGCAAAGCAAACGCTTCCTTGTTGAGTCGGAAATTTTTGATAAATCTTAAGAAAGAATACGTTTTTTGTAAACCATTATACCATTGGAGCATACATCTGGCAAATCCATAATACTACCAGCAGTTCTCCTTAAACATGATCGCATTGTTCTTTTGTTCACGTCTGTATCATCAAAAAAGTGAGCAATGCTATCCATTATTGTTATTAAAAAGAATTCGGAACGAAAACATAAATTTCAAAGTTTTGTATCTTAAATCAAATTTCTTCAACCAAACGTCAAATCGAAGAACAGCTGATTTCGAAATAGAGAGAAGTAATGTCGATAGTATAGTGCATCCGGTGGATTCAATGATAGCACGAATCCGTTCACGTAAATCGAACGAGTGAAGGGTAAATATTTCATCTTCTAAAAATCATATTTCACTGTGTTTACGTTCTAATGGCCGGTTAACTTGAGACATGAAAAATAGAGTAATTTGCGTCCACGAGTTTTAATGCATTAAAAAACGCATAGAGAATGACAAGCTAGTACAGGAGTCTGAAGATTTGCGATTCTGGGAATGTTTCAAAGTAGAAATCTTTGCAATATTAAGTTTCACACCAAAATTTGCAGTCATACTGTTTTCGATTTTTCTTACATTATTTTCCCGATTTGATTTCATCGATAAACGTACTTCAAATGATAAGAAATACAAAATATTATTTCTATTTGTTTCGAAGTGAAGAACACACCTGCGAAAGCCACCTGCGCATTCCGGAGGGAACTATTTTAAATTTCAAAGTGGAAAGAGTTTCCATCCGGAATTATTTTTATTTCTAACCTTTTTAATTCGAATGCCCCTTAAAATTTCTCGAATACGATAGATTTAAGGGCTAATGGGCATTGTCATAGCAAATTACTTATAAAATTTTACTTTAGCAATATTGTAATACCCAATGTGGTAGGCTATTATCTAATTTTCACAAAAAACAATTGAATTCAGCATTATACGAGTATTTGATCAGTCGACATTCACAGCAAATGGTAAATATTCTCTTACAGTTGTCCATGTTGTCCAATACTGCTTGATCGTTCCTATACGTATTACACTGCCAATTTGTATCGTGCGAAATGGGTCACATAAAGAGGCTATCTCACTTAGTTTTTAACATTACCTGATGGGTTGAGTCCGGCTTATGCAGGGTATAGCAAAACAAGACTTGGTGAATTTGATATGGAAAAATACACAACAGAACTACAACTGAAATCACATCGATATTTTATTGAGATAATAGCACTAATGTTACCAACAATCACCCGCACGATTGCACATTTTAACGTAAATTGGAAAGTGTACACAAATGTTAAGAAGCAGATAATTGTCTCGATTTCGGCTTCCGCGAAAATTCATTCAAACGATTTGGCCAAACTGAATACATTTCCATGTAAAGTTCAGTAACAACTAATTGAATATGGCATTAATTGCGTCAAAAATCTTAACAAATCATGTGGATTTTATCCAATTTCAGATGGACCCCGCTGTTCAAAACCATCTAAAACGGTAAGAGACACAACCGATCTGCTTGCAGACAGTTTCGAGGAGCGTCAACGCTGCGTTATATGATGTAACTGCTTCCGATTGGGGATTGATTTTTGAGATTTAAAAAAAGGCCCTCTCAACAGTTCAACAAATAATGTTTACTCGGAAAGGATTAATTCTTTTAATTAGTCTTGCTGAGCACCTAAGGATTAGAATAATTATTGCAGTTTTTATTCATTCCTTACTTCATATCGATATCCATGTAATTATAAACTTCTTACATTTTTAGTTAAAAACGAGATTGGATCTAAAAAATATTTGGTACATATAATCTAAAACTGTGTGTGTTTTTTTTTAATGGTTGCCGAATCTTGTTCGGATGAACACGGGTCTGATTCATGTGAAAGCGCTGATAATTATAAATAACATTTGTCAGATAAAGAAGATGCAGAACGAACTAGTGATAGAACATCTTGAAACGATTGTGGCCATGAAGTGATCATGACGAACAAGTGTTCTACGGTAAGTAAATAGCGAATTATGAGGTAAATAGAGTGAGTCGACATTAAGAATAAATTTGATTGTGAAGCGTTTAACTGATATAAAGACTGTCTTCCTCTACTATTTATTATATAAATGCAAAAACGACACGTAAAACTGTAACAGCTAACGATCAGTTACCTTATTGAAACATTCAATGAGATTGTATGATTCTGCGATTGCACAAACAACCGCACAATTGACAATTTTTAAGGCGTTATTGAATCGCATTAGATTTTATATATTTACAGTCCGTTTGATAAGATCGTATATGGCAAAACTCGTTTATGAAAACCGGTTTGGAAGTGGCATTTGCATTCGCAGATAAAAAAATACTTCTGCTAAGATGCTTTGAATAAAAAATTTTAAAGAGTGTTCAATTTTTGTCAGAGACGGAAGTATTTTAAAATGAGTTTCGCGTTTGCATCACATTATGAAGCAGTATTCTCGTGCACGCATCCAAAAGGGCCGAAAATGTCATACAGAGCAGTTGCTAAATACATGAAAAAGTCAAAAGCACCGTTGCACCGGTGCACCGTTATTCCCAAGTCAAAAATGTGGATGATTTGCCGGATCGTGGGTCTACGCCAAAAACAACAAAAAAACAGGACAAAATGATTCTACGCGTGTTTGAAAAAATCCTCTTCTATCGTTACGTGGAGGATAAGGGATTTTACGTAAAAGGGGTCTAAATGTGTGTTGTGATACGATACAAAGACGATTACTAGCCAATAATGTAAAATTTCGAAGCACAATAAAGAAACCACTACTGTCAAAAAAACACGTAGAAAAACGACAAAGTTGGGCCAAGGAGAATTTGGACAGAGATTGGAACAACGTTATTTTTTCGGATGAAGCTTATTTTTGGGCATGGTCTCCTATCACTCATACCTGGTGTACACAATCCAATAAATTAATCCAGCGGACCGTCAAACACCCGGCAAAGGTGCACATTTGGGGATGCTTCTCAAAACAAGGATTTGGCAATTTGTTCATGTTTACAAATAACTTAAACGCACCCAAAATGGTCAAAATTTATAAGAAGGCTTTATTACCATCTGCCCAAAGGTGGTTTAAAAGAATGAATGAGAATTGGTTACTGCAAGAAGATAATAACTCGAAACATCGCAGTCGTTTGTGCAGTTCGTGGAAACACGAAAATGACGTCGATGTTTTAGATTGGCCATCACAGTCGCCAGATGCAAATCCCTTTGAAAATGTTTAGGCATTCATGAAGCTAAAGCTCCAAGGAAAGAAGATCCCGACGGTCAAACAATTATCACGAAAAATACGAGTTTTATGGAGATCTTTGTCTCAAGATTATGCTATAAGATTAGTAGAAAGCATGCCTCGAAGACTCCAAGCAATTATTGATAATGGAGGAGAGTGGACAACATATTAATTGAAAAGCATTCAAGTAAATAAACAAAATAAACCAGTACAATTGATTTTTTTTTATTATTATGAGTTCTTCTTTAATCTTTGCCGTATACGATCTTATCAAACGGACTGTACATACAATTTGATCAAAATGGAACAAAGATCATTCAAAGGATAGCAAAAGAAACAAATTTCTCTAGTAACTTAAGCACTCATCTTCTCAACATCGAAGACAATACAGTCGAGTTCCAGGACATTTCGAAGTAAGCAGCTTTGATCTTTCCACGTTACTCTATCCTTAATAGAGAATAGCAAACACAATTAGATGGAGCATCGTCAAAGGACTAGATCTTAAAAAAATGTGTTTTTTCAGTTCCAAAAGTGTTTGTCAGCAAGAATGAAGGTACGTACGAGTAGTTAACTCTGATAGCTAATGATGATAGAATGATTTGAGATAGGCTTTGTGGTTGTAAAAGTAGAGAAGTCATCGCCTGTGTAACTTTCTGCTCTGGACCTCGCCTTGCAGATTTGTTAACAATCTATAAAAAAACAATAAAAAAGTAATACATATGAGAGATTCCCATTTGTCTTCTAATCTGTCATATGAATTAGTTTTTCTATTAATCTCAGGGGTGTTTTGTGGGCTTTCTCAAATTTTACTGCAAATTAAATATTCGGTTTTTTGACACGAAGAGAATTAAAAAATATGTATTGGAAAGGTAAAAGAAGAAGGGTAAGATAAAAAAATTTTAATCTTCTCGACGATAAAGTCTACAATATAAAAAAAGAGCAAATACACAATATTCATATAGTCGTCATTTCAAGATCTGCTGAAAAAGAGTCTGCTACTTTTCTTTGCTTTAAGTAGAAACTTTTCGTGTGCAAGTTATTAAAACATATTTTCGAGGACGGGATTTTACAATACTACAAATCGAAAAGTTTGAAATTCGGTATATTATACGCAACCCAGCGATAAGAACCAAAGAGTTCGAAATTTTGGAGAATGCTCAAAGACACTTGCAATTCATTACATAGAGTGGAATAGTCTTTTTGCTAAAGAACTAATGATAGTAAAGTTTCAAATTGAGCACATCAACTAGTTTTATCCAAATTCCCAAAGGCCATGAAAAAAATAAAAGAAAAAAATGCTTCTTAGAAATTGTCCCGAATTAATATTTTACAATATATCAAGCTATAACAAATTCAGGAAACGAAAACAACTTTCAATAGCAAACTCAATTATGTTCGTTGTTTACAAATCTACAATTCTTTAGAAGGATCAGATATGTGTCCGTACACGCGTACAAATCCGTAAACAATGTCCAATTACAATTAAATTTTTCTAATAATTTAATACTAAATAATGAAATACTACACTTTTCCATACTAAGTCCTTATTATTTTTATTATTAATTTTAACCTTAAAAACATCTCGTTGTTAATTGTTGGTCCAGCACTGAGTTTATTACAAAATTGTTTACACAAATATTAAAACAAACAAATTGATAAAAATAGAATAAATAAATTCAAAATAATGTCCTCTATATAAATCTACAAAAAAATAATAATAATTATACACATCTGAAACTTTTTAGGTAAAATATACATTAATACGACACAGTACACCACACAGAGATTCTCGTGGATGACTTTGATATAATTAAAGATAGACAAACGAGCAAAGAGTCTCTCATGACGAATCTATTTATGTTTCTGCAATCAACGGATGATGACTCTGTGCGTGCCTAGAGAATCCTTTTTATTTTTTTATTCTTTTGATTGATGGGTAGTAAAAGGATGTAGAAAGTAAACAAATTCTAGGGGAACAAATTGAATCCGGATCCGAATTGAAATTGAAATAATTTCTTCGCCCACAATTCTCCTAACGAATGTCCATTCTATGATAGAGTACGACAAAGATCCGGGAGGTCCTTGTAAGAGTTCTTTTCGCTCTACTCGTTCTACTTGTTTTACTCATAGTATCTCATTGTGGTTGTCATGCTCGAATTAATTTCCATTTACTCAAGATTCGGTATAGTAAATAATGTTGTTAGTTTTATACTACTTTTGTGTGGTGTTGCGATAGATACTAGTTCTCCAACTATATGATTCTACACATTAAGTACGGAATGTTTCTTGTTAGCAACTGGAGTTGAAACTGCTATCACTGCTAGACGACCGTCTCTCAATGGAGCTAGTATATGAGTGTTGCCAGGTGTGACAACTACAGTTTGTATTGGTATGTGCAATGGAATGTCGAACACTGGTTTCAATCTGTGAGATAAGAATTGTAAATAAAAAAAACCAAAAAGAAAAAAAATTACATTTAAAAAAAGGTAATGACACGAAAGGTTATTTTAAATAAAAGATAAGCAAGCTAATTAGCGTCTTATCATGTAATTATAAAGAAGGTGGAGAGACCTTGATAATTATTGTACTTCGTAACTGAAACTAGCATCCGTTTGCAACATGTGTACCTTATTATAACGTCGGAGTTGAAGAATATATATTGTATAGGTACGAGTAGTATATTCGAATTATTATATTTTAAAATTCATATGCAGTAGTTGAACTTTGCTTACCCATTTAATCTGCTCATTGTTATATCACCAGCATCGTCAGCAACAACTAAATAATCAGAGGCGGTGGTCAAGCCAGTCACACGTCCCGATACGTATTTGGATCCCAGACTTGTGCCATTTATGCTGTACACATGGACTGAGTGGGATGTGTCATCTAGGGCACTAAAGGCGATGTGACCTAAAAAATTAGAAAAAATAAAAATATTAATCTTATACTATATGCATGTACTCGTACTTGTATGTTTATTATGGGCGCTCAGGTTTCCATGGATCATATAGCCATTTTGTGTAAAAAGGACAATAATTCTACAGAATGGGTAGAGCTGAATTTGTGGTAACCTTCCCATTCCCCAAAACAGATTCGCAAAATTAAAAGGTTGTTTAAAGAATGTATCTTCATATGTCCAACAGGCACACGAATCAAATTTGTCTGATTAGCTTAATTGGTGAATATACTCGTATATATATATCATCTACCAAAAAAAAAAACCTCTAAGGTCAAGTCGATGTCACTGTATACAGGGTAATATAGTTTGTGATTCCGAAAATAGATTTAAATATTGTAAAACACATTTATGATTCAGAGTTCGGTCATATTTTTATATACTAATAAATTATTTGGATCTTCATAATGATAGAATATAACGTAATTTAAATGTCCTCTACGGGAGTTCTTGTAGGACTTCATTCACATATTCTGACAAGGTAATTTTCGATAACTTTTCGACAAACGTGTGCATAAATACGATCTTTTGCATAGCCCCACATCACACAAGGTTGGTGGCCAGTTTACATAACTCGAAATATTGCTGAAGGACATGTTGTGTGAAAATTGTTCATCCAAACGTTAATGTTCAAGCAGTTGACCTTTATAAGGGGGAAGATGAGAATTCAAATGTAAAATACGCCAATAATTTGCTGTAAGACAAGCCCAAATGTTATGCTCGCCATTCACTAATCGCAGCCAAATTTTCGTAGAGCGTTCATTTTGATGACGGATAGGCCTTAACAAATCTGTAACCGAGGCAGCTTCTTCATTTTTTTTTTTAAGTTTTGCCTAAAGCACGATCAGATGGACGATTTTGTCGACCATAATCTGCTCGTAATTAGCAAAACACGCCTAATATAGAATCACTAGTTTAGAAGTAAGATTTCATAATTTTAACACGTTCAACGATTATTAAAATGCCAACCTTAAACTTAATATTTACAGTCTTGGATGACAGTTCGGTTTGACGTATGTGATTGGAATAGGGATGTCAAACCCGGCCAACGAAAAAAAAACTCTATGCCTCAATTTCAGTGGTAATTTCTGTAACATTTTGATAGCACTATTTTTTAGCCAGCAATGGTTACTGAAGGATGCAAAAGCAGCTGCAGATAACTTAGTGTTACAAAGGCGTTTACGGGTGGATATTGATGTTTTGTCAGCTTTGCCTCCGAAACGAGTGAGATACGAGTAAGATACGTACTGGAAGTGGATGTATTCTCAGTCATAGGTTCCCAATTGACTCGTCAAACTTAGACACCTCAGCTATTCTTCTTTATTTTATTCCGCCGCTACAATTGAAAAAAAAATTTCCATGGCCGTCCACGCTTTTCTGATTCCATAGATTTCTCCCCCGAATAAGATATTTCTTCTATAGAGCTAAACCATTCGAAAATATATTTAGTTTTGCTGACATTCAACCAATATAGTACTGAGACAAAAATAATGTCGTGATGTGAATGGGCAATAATTTTTGCAAATAGCGTCAAATGTCATAGTGCTTTGACATGTATGTTATAGACAGATAAGGAATAAGTTGACAGCAAACTATGGAGCGATACACACACCTAAAGAAAGCGCAAAGTGTTACTGTTTATTTGAACAATTTCCAGTCTATTGTTTTTTAAAGCAGCGTGTGCGCGAACAATTGAGAGTTTGGCTGAGCAGCTTGTGTAAACCGGGTGCACTAGATGTCGCAAGAAATTGCAGGCCGTATTCGACTGAAAATATCAATGCTGTCGCGTAGGACGTCAGAGAGAGTTCACAAACTTCTACGAGACAACGATACACATAATTTGGCATCATTAGGCGTTCCTTGCTTCGAATTTTGGTGAAAGATGATCCCTTATAGAGTTGACCGTCAAGTAAGGATAGGAGGGTTTGGTATCCAAAATCTCAATGCGTCCATTTCCGTGTTTCTGGGCTACGGATAATTCACATGAAATGCACGAACAGCCATTGGTTTCCCTCAAATTGACTGTTTAGTTCGGCATTTGCAGTGAAAAATTGACTGGCCTTTAGTTTTTTGGGGACGTCGACGGCCCACTGTAACCGTATCTGGTGAGCGTTAAAGGAGTGGTTTTTTTGCAGTAAGTTTCCGAATGCGGTGTTAAGCATTGTTGGAACCAGCAGGACGCAGCAACCCCTTACAAAGCTCGGGGCTTTGACCCAGATTTTTTGCAAGCAACAATTCAAAATGACGTAAAATTAACATCAATTCAGAATGACCGATATAATTTTTAAGGAAAGGTCATTAAGTATACACCTTCAAATAAACTTTTCGTGAAAACAGAGTCCAATCTTCCCAGTTCCAACAAAATGGCAGCTAGCTCACATTAAAACATAACTTTTGCCCACCCAATTTCATGTACTCAAAGTTCAAGATTCCTTTGTTTGGTGTATTTACGGTATCCATCAAGATATTGAATATTGCATAGATTTTTCGATTGAACTGGAATTTTTCATCGCTCAAATGTCGGCACGATGTACCTTAGAAAAAAAAACTTAAATAAAAAATAATACGTATACGCCTACGCAACAGTGCAACCTACAGTGTATTGTTAGTGAGTGATTGTGGATGATAAGTTTGTTTTTTGATACTATTTCATCATTAGCTAAGGAACAGGAACAACAATAAAAAAGAGCAACTTACAACTTTAATTAACCTAAAAAATATGAAAAAAGGCAAATTTCACTAACAAGGTAACAAAGAACTGTTTCCACAAATGAACCTGACCTCCAGGATTATGTGGTTCGACCACGCTGGGCTACTTTCTTTAAGAGTATTTCAAGTCGTTGGTCTATGTGGATAGCCCACAAGGTTTCGAGGTTTGGAAGGTAAGATAGAGCCCAGCATTCGTCAGATACGGCCTCAAATATCCAAAACAGTTGTCGAGAATTTGAGCTCCAAGATGCAGTTTTTGAAGAGTTCCCGTGGTGACCATATGATTGGAATCCATTTACATCGTTTATGCTACAAAATTTCCGATCGCATAAAGAACTCTGGCTCATTTACTCAACTTTTGTGTCGTTTATTTCAAATAAAAATTTTAGGGTTCCAAAAATACTAAAACTTTTATGAGGATAAGCTATTCAAAGCCATGTCTAGCTTTGGTATACTTGTTAAAGCTATTAAACTACTTGCATATCCTGATCACGTTGACATTGTTGGCAGAACTCAGATGTTGTCACTGTTGCAATCGCAAGTATTGGAACAGAAGCGGCAAAAATGTGCTCAGTCTTAAATGAATGCAAAACTACGAGTATGTATGGTATATGCTGTCCACAATAAGGAACACAGCACATCGGGGAATCGGACAGAACGTCACAATAGACAGGTATTGCTTTGAGGCAGCAAGGACTTTGTAAACCTTGGTTTCCCTGTTCCCTGCGACTGGATGGAGTTAGTCACAGAATAATCGGTTAAGGAATAGCTCCACCCCGGACTATAGTGCTATCTAAGTAAGTAATCGTTCTAGAGAGCGCTAGAACTTTAATTGTGTGCTTAAAATCAATTCGTTTTCTGATTACACCAAAACATAATCTATGACAAGGCAAGATTATTTCGATCTCGTTTTTGTTTTCACATTAACTCACGTGGCTAAAACATGAAGTTTAAGCAGACAGATATTTATATACAATTGGGAGGAATACATTACTTGCTTGTGACAAGAAAGGTCGAGAGCTTCAAAATGAATCCCCGAACTTGTCTGTACATCAAACTCTCAGACTTTAACTTTGAGTTCATCATTCCCATAATATAAATCCCCTCAGCAAATACCAAAGAAAGTATATTTCTTAAACTCAAAAGGAGGGCAGTCGCAGCTTTACGTCTTTAAGAATGAACAAGTCTTTGAGTATAGTGAGTAATTTCCGTGGATTTCACCATCAATGGATTTAGAAAACGTTACTCGCGCCATTTGGTATAACACAACTAATGCTCATTCATCGAGCATTTAATTTCTGAATAAAAAAAGTTATCACACATTTAGATCAGCATGAGCATGACAACGATTAATGATGAATTACCATAGATTATGGAGCCGCTCGACCCCACTTTATCTGTATCTAAGCTACATTTGATTGAAATTCCCGCTATCTATTTGAATGATTTAGAATGACTTGCTTTTGATGTTAATTAATTGTCGCTATTCATTCACAGCTTTATTAATTAGCAACGCGAAATGAATCAGGAAATTTTAATTTTAAATGTTTCCCATTAATGAATTACCCTTAGACGGGGAGTTTTCGTTTAGAAGAATTCATAATCATTTCAATTGGTAAGAAATTCAATATAGGTAGGTGGAAACATGTAGAAGCTCGACTCATGTAACGATGAAGTGATCAAGCGGATAATGTATGTACGAGTATGCATGTAGATATTGTAAAATTACATGTCATGATTTGTTCGAATCGATTAAAGAAAATTGTCCATAGTCTCTTTGTTTCCATGGGCAAGTGGCGTAATTTAAATTTCTAAGAACTCAATTTCTGTTGTAGAAACATCAAATGCGATGAAACAAACACACAAATGACTTTCATTCAATCTTAAAGTATAAGAGTAGTTGACTCAGAATAGTAGAAATTAGTTACCAAAGCGTCGGTCAAGAATCTTCGAATCCAACCAAGATATCAACACGACAAAATGAGACTTGTATCAGATGAAGTGTGTTAGTAGAACGAGGTCTTAATTAACTGAAGATTGCACTGAAACGTGTGAGGCCCAAATCCGCACAGGTCTGTTGCGGAACGAAGACGATGAAAATACTCGTAAAATAATTTTTAAATTCAACACTCATCTTAAAGAGTTTTTACAGCAATCATGGAATACAGTATTAAAAGTCCTTCACTGCAAAAATAAGTGTGTGCCTTACCTAGTCAAATAACTAGGACCAACAGATGTACAAAACCATTATGCTTCTATACAGACAAGCGCAACTCTTCAATTTCTCAAATATGTCAGACGTCCCTCATATCATTGCGTTAAAGGTGGGTAGATTCAAAAGCAGCAAGCTGGAGGAAATTGTGAAATTGTAAACTTGCCTGGCATGATTGGATGCGTGAAGAAACGCGCGGGCACCTGCATTAGTGCAAATGCAGCCGAACAATAATATGTGGTTCTAAACCCACATAAACAGACATCAGTTCATCCAAAAAAAGCAATCAGATGAAAGCTATGACACTTACTATGCGATTGCTATAGATAGTAACATCACCGCCTTTTTAAGGAAAAATTTTGACAAGAAGTTTGGGGTTTTAGGTATTTGAACGAACACCTGATTACAATCCACATCGAGGCCAAATTCGACAACATAAGTCTCTCTGTACTCACGGTTCCACAAAGAAAAAACCGATTATTAAAGATTTTTATCTGAAAGCTCATCGACTAGCATTTATATTTGATTAATGTCGTAAACACTAGGTTTATATCATTCTTGGTAATTTTGCCAGCAATTAGAAAATATAGTAGAGCGTGCGAGAAAGCGGAAGCAGACTGAATGACTCCACGGCGGCATCACAGTTAGCATTTTTTCCCATGCCTCAAAATAAATAACAAGACCTGGCAGTCGACTAATCAAAACAACTTATACCAGAATAATGTGGGGCACAGTTTTAATATTCTGCATTCGAGGAGTCACCATCCACCACCGCCAAGTTGCAAATGCACGTATCCCAGTACAAACAACATTGAAGAAAGTAAAGCCAATAAAAGTAGTATAGGATGGTTTCTTTCCTATCGTCTTTTCCAATACCCATATTGTCAGCATCAAGAGCAGAACACATATGGCGAGAGCACCAGAAGGCCATTGAAAACGCTACATCTGATGTGTTTTTCCGTTTCACTCGAGTAGCGTAACGAAACTTCTGGTTTGATGAATATTTCCGTCAAGAACATTCTGTGAAACAAAAGGTCAAAAAGGCATTGCTGTAAAGCTAGACAAGAGCTGCTAACGATTATTATGAGCTAAGAAGCGGGGAAAAAATTTGGTTTCTCAGAATAAATTTAAATAAAGAAGCGTACTTTCGAGGTCATGGGGTTGCACTTGTGCAGATATTGTGCTTGATAGTTCTACTAAAAACTGAAAAAAAAAAAACAAAACAATAAAAACACAAGAGCATATAGAGATAAGAATTGTAACATATGAGTAGTAAGACAGTCAAAATCGCTAGTTGACTTTCGAAGAAATACTTCCACAGATTGTTTAATGTCAGGCAGAATGAACCATTCAACTTGAAAGATAACTAAAGATTGTCCACCCGACCAGGAAGAAGGCTGAATAGCGATATTTAAGCTTAGGTCCAAAAGTGAGGCCAAATTACACAAAGCAACCGGGTTCATTTGTTAGAGAGCAAAAAACAAGGCCTCATCTGTAAAATATAAACAGGTAAAAGTATGCCCAGTGACAGGTAAAAGGAGACCCTTTAAACTGCGGCAACTATAAGCATAGGAGGGTCAGTCTCCTAATCGTCGCGTATAAGATCCTATCTACCGTATAGTCGTTATGTGGACAGCTTAAACCCTACACCAACAAACTAAACGAACGGAAAACAAACTTAAATTTCAAATCGATATTGACTTTAAGTTTTGGTTTAAATTTCAACTCGCCGAGATGTCGAAATGCACATATAGGGAAACTTTGTAACTACAATAAGTAAGTACTTAATAAGCACACCCTGTGATTGAATTCCCAGTAAAAGAGTACTGATGAGTTTGCTGAAAAGGTTGGTAGGGTAATATCAACAGTCTTAACGATCTCAATTGCTGACTAGAATTCACTACTTAATTTTTCTAAAAGATTTGCGTCTCAGTTGTGTTGAAAAATTTTTATCCGCGATGGAATTTAAACATTATAGTGTGATTGCTTTATATTTGGCTGGAAAACCACAAGGGCTTTAGAGCCCTCCAGCACCTCAACGTGAATAAATCATTTGTGTCTCGAACCATAGCTCATTACCGTGATACTGGCAGCGTTGCAAAACGCCATGGAGGTGGTTTTAAAAAAAACAGCAACAGACAGCAGAAATGGTTCGGAAAGTGAAGGCTCGAATTGAACGAAATCCGCGTCGAAGTGGAAGAAAAATTGCTCGTGAGCTCAACATATCATTGGAACGGATGTAACACATACTGAAAAATGAGCTTGGGCATTGAAGTTCCAAAAAGCACACGACCTTACACCGCAACCGAAAAAAGTTAGAGTCGAAAGAGCGAAAGAGTTGCTACGCTTGCACGAAAGTGGTGAGTTGCCGAATTTGGTTTTTTCCGATGAGTCGCCATTTTTCATCGAGCAATATGTCAACAAACAAAATGACCGAGTTTACTTACCAGACAGGTTCTTCGAAAATATACACCTTCGGCCGACTACCAGAAAGCAGGCAGCACCGATGGTGATGGTTTGGGCCGCCAAAACCGCCGATGCTCTCCGCTCGTATTTTTGGACCGTGACGTCAAAATTAATGCGATCGTATACCGTGAAACTGTCTTAGACGCAGTATTGAAGCCTTGGGCAAACAATCATTTCGGTCGGAGATCGTGGACATTTCAACAAGACTCGGCACCGTCTCACAAAGCGTGCATCAACCAAGATTGGTTAAAACACAATGTTCCACACTTCATTGGTTCGACACAATGGATTGCAAATTCTTCGGATGCAAATCCGTTGGATTTCTCTGTCTAGGGCATTTTGAAGGCGAAGGTTAGCACTAAAAAATACCAAAGTTTGGACCACCTCAAACAAGCACTTCGTCGGGAATGGGCCAAAATACCGCAGAGCCAATTGCGTGCAGCGTGCGATGCTTTCTTCGGCCGTCTCAAGGCCATTATTCACGCCAAAGTTGGACATATTGAAAACAACTGATACAATTTGAAAATTGATGTATTTTCCAACATTTTGTGCTTTGGCACAATAAAATTTATCAAAAAATAAAAAAATTATAGCATTTTAAAAAGTTGGAGTTCGAGTCAGCCACCCTGTAGTTTATTAATAAAAAAAACTGAAATTTACTCAAAGACAAAGGAAGTATAGGTACGGGTATCGTTTGGAAAGCCAAAAATCCGGTTGTATAAATTATTGAAGGAACGTGGCGCAAGATTTATCGCCCTGGCTAAAGAAGCACTTTGAAATATAAACGGTATCGCAGACTCACTTAGCCCGCAAGAAATGTGGAACAGCATGCACGAGAAATGCATAACACTCGCAAGGTCCCTTCTGGGGACTATATCGGGATACCATCACGTCGACAGAGAAACATGATGGTGGAATGACGAAACCAAACCAGCTGTGGCCGACGAGAAGATTGCATTCCAAGCGTAGACAAAATGCGTTCGGACCGACGATATCGAAAACGCTCGACTAGCCTTTGAATACGAGCGTCTTAAAAACGTCGTACCAAGGAAGCGTCCTTAGCCCTTTCCTCTTTAAAGTAGTATTCGATTATCTTCTAAAAGACTGCTTGCGCGAAGCAAATGTAACGCCAATTCTCTTCGCTGACAACGACGCATGAATACAAAGCGATAAAGTCGAAGATTTGCGGAACGCCTTAGATTCATGGAAAAATGCGCTAAAGAGAAACGGGTTTGAAATAAGTCGTTCAAGGACGGAGTATTTAACGTGCCCATTTGCGCATCCCTTGCAACCTGTTCCGGAAAGCACTATCTTTAAGTACAATAATACCTCGACTTACGCGCACCCGGAGTTACGCGATTTTCAAATCTCGTCGATTCGTCTTTTCTTTGAGTCTTCAAACTTCTTTGTTAGATTTTATGAAGCCTTCCACATTAAAGTTACTTCGGTTGTCGATTTTATTTTTGAATAGTTTAAGATTTTAATAAACAAATTTTTAGTCTAAATTGCGATTTTTTTTAGCTTCCGGCCCTAATTGAAAATAATTAATATGTTTGTATTAATATGCGAAATTATTCGTATACCCCGACTTACACGAATTCGACTTAAGCGGTTATCGTTCGGGGTATTACTGCACTTAGGATCAATTCTTAACATGGAAGCGAGATGTGACGACGACGTAAACCACAGAGTGAGTGTAGGGTCGATGAAATGGCGGGAAAATTCGGGAATCTTTTGCGACAGAAAATTTCCACTTAAATAGAAGGGGAAACTCTACACCACGGTTGTTAGACCAGCTCTTATGTACGGTTCTCATTGCTGGACAATGTACGAATTGTTTAAAAACAAAATGACGCCAGCAGGAAATGAAAATGTTAAGGATATCTAGTGGAGTTACTTAACGCGATTGCATTAGATCTACCCGTAAAAGAGGAAGTCTACATATAAAGAATTCAGTAACCGAACAGCTTGACCCGAATAGAATAAGCTGGTATTGCCACGTTCAAAGAAGATCTGCGGTTAAAAAGGCACTATCAACTACGGTCACTCCAATTGTAATAAAACGAGGTCGGAAAAAGAATACCTGGATTTCTCCGACGGCAAATGCGCAATAACGCCTGGGGCTAACCATTGAAGCGATCCAGGACCGAGCAGTATGTAGACGTGTTCTGCGGTCTGCGACATTAGCCAACCCCATATGCGGAGCAGCAGCGATGCAGTAAAAATGGGAACCTCGTTACGCATAAGTTCGTATAACGAGGAAAGAGTTAATAGAAGGATAAGAAGAATGAGATGGTAAAGATATAATTTAGCGCAAAATAGTTTTTCCTTAGCCCAGTTTGAATCAAGTAAATGTCATAGCTTTGAATATTTCGATAGCCGAGTTCAGAAACCATATGGTTCCTTAGTTGCTGGGGCCCACTCTGGTTTCCTTTTTTAAATATGGGAAAAGTTAAATTGTCTTAAGATGTTAGGTATATCATTCTCATTTAAAAAAAGATATGAGCTATAAGTTTCTCTAAAAACTCATTTGCGCATATACGACACTCTCTTCTAATTGTTTTTATTTGTCGGCTAAAAACGGTCCTTTAACTTACGAGATCTGTGGATCCAATAAGTTTTCAGAAGGCCCAACTGTCTGTTATTTCTACAAACAACTAACCAAATGCTATGTGTATCTTTTCCGCACATAAGTAGGCTGATGAACTAAATATTCAATTAAAGTTGAATATTCTGAATCTTACTGGCACTGACCTCACATATAGCTTTTTGCCGTTCACGTTAAGTTCCGTTGGGCATTTTGTTTTAAAGAGTCAGATAAGTGTCTTATTTTTTTTTTAATTTTTAGTGTTACTTAAATGAAGTCTCCCTAAAACTGTGAGAATCACAAAGAAGGAATATTTTTTATATATTTGGGGTTTGGTTTATTTTCGAAACTTAAAAATGACTGATGATTTTTTAGTTTTTTATTGTGACGAGTGAGTTTTTTTAGAAATACTTTTCCCAGTGGGGATTCCATGACAGATTGTGAATACGTGGTGTCCCACTAAGACGGTAGTTTTGTTTAGTATTGTTTGAAATTTCATCATGAAAAGGGCTTAGTTCTGGACAGCGTCTACAAATCATTAAGCTGTATTACGAAAATCAGCGTTCTACGAGGAATATGTTTTGTGGGCTTAGAGCAAGTTTGAAACCCAATTTTCATTATTGGATAATAGGCAACTAAATGTACGTCAAGCACGTAAAAAAGAAAATATAGCGGCGGTAGCGGAGAGTGTACTTGATGATCATGATTAATCGATTTGGCGCTGTACTCAACAGTTTGGCTTGTCGTATGCAACAACTTGGCGTATTTTTCGTGAGGATTTTGGTTTAAAAGCATACGAAATTTAGTTCGTGCAACAACTGAAGCCGACCGACCTCTCAAATCTTCTCCGCCTCGGGGCTCCAGAAAAACTTTAAGAAGATGCACTGTTACTGGAAATAATTTTGTTCAGCGATAGGGGTCTTCCTCGTTTAATGATTACGTCGTTTAGCAAAATAGCCGTATTTACAGTCTGAAGGAAGAGGTGAAGAGGTACAAGCTGGTACTAAATCCAGACAAAACAACGGATTGGTTTGGTGGAATAACGATCCATGGTTCATATTTCTTAAAAAACTGTGGCCGGCTGGAACGAAACCGGGATTGCAATCCATTATCGCGCCATAATAACGGACTATTTACTGCCTAAAATTTAAACTTGTGATCTCGATGACATTTGTCTCTAAAAAGACGGCGCTACTGGCCACACAAACTCGGGAAAACATGTCTATATTGCGAGAACGATTTGGTGAACAGTTAACTTCATCCTTTAGACTTGCAAATTGGTTGCATAGATCATGTAACATCACACCTCTAGTCTTTTGCCACTGTGGCTACGTGAGCTGTCCACGATTGAGGAATTGGAGGTCAATATTTCTCGAGTCACTTGTCAAACATCACTCGTAATGCTCGAACACGTCATCAAAAACTGGAACTTCAGAATGGATCATATTAGACACAGTTACGGCTAACAATTGAATAAAATAATCTTTAAAAAATAAATTTTAAGAATGGTTCTTTTGTATGATAATAAGAATTATGCGCTAAAATTAAAGTAACAAATGTGCAGCATACAGGGCAAGAAAAGCTTGCGTTAGTAGTAGAAACTCAGGCAGTAAAATATATTTCCAAAGCTAAATTATTTCAAGTATACTGAGCACAGGGTGAATAATTTGTTTTAAAAATAAATAAATCTAAACGAAACAGGTTTATACTGTGTGTAATGAGTAGCAGACCTATGAAAAGTTTGACGCTATGACTCATATTTGCCACACTCTACTACACATATTTATAGAATGTAGTTTTGCCCTCTTAAAGTTTTTTTTGAATCGATTTTCAAACAAGAAAACATATCAGTTTGTCTTGAATTTACTTTCACCAACTGAATATGTCTACCGTGAAGCCAACCAAAATTATTTTGGATCAAAGTTCTAAGCTAAATTCATGTACATCGCCGCCGGCCGGTTTAAATTCGACCATGTTGGGTTCAATAAATCTTCACTATTTGACAGGTTGAGCGTAATAAATTTATTTAGACACCCTATTGACGTAAGCCCGGCTGGGATTGACGTCAGTTAAAAATTAGAAAAAAAACAAAAAAAATCAAATCCCATATAGCTACGTGCGGCCGTTTTACTCGTACACCTATTTCAATGACTACCCCCCACTAAATCAAAATATTCTCTAAACTACCCTGATGATATTCCAAATTTTAGTCTTTTTTTTTTCTATTTTGCGAATTCCACAGAACGGAAATGTCAATTGATCTTTTGACATCAATCCTCCTAGTGATGTGATATTCTTAAGAGATTTTTCGAACTTAAATATTCTAACAGTAGGCTAGAAATAAACCTTGTGAAGGCGGAATGTGATAAAAGTGGCGCCACTTTCAGCTAGCAACATAAAAGTTGTCTAAAAGGTTGATCCGCTCCGACTTAATATTTTCTCAGAACTATGGTATTGCGTAGTATGGGGAATACAATGATACACTCATCCATTACGTAAATGACATCAAAGTCTCTTCCAAGTAAGCACCTACACATACGAGTATCTAAAGTCGTTAAGTGAGCGGATATCCCAAAGCACAGTTGAAAAGTAAAAAAAAAAACATCGTGCTATAGTATTCCTGACAAAGTGTCGCAACTTAAAATATCGTACTTTTCCACACTCTCGTATACAAATCTTCGAACTTATTTGAAATGGAAAAGATTGAGTGATTGGACTTTTGCGTCGTAGATTTTTCTTTACTGAATCGAAGAATCAATCAAATGACTTCGCATCCGTACGCTCATATGATAAAGAACGATTTCAATTCTCAATATTTGATAGAGATTGTGTTTGTAATTAAATATTTAATTGGACATCGGCCGACGATTAAGCAACCCAATGACAAAATGGAGCGAGCAAAAAATAAGTAAAATTAAAAATCAGAGAAAATGTTAAATGAAAAGAAAAAGATCGGAAATGACGACGACGACTACGATGGGACCTACATACGAGTAGATGAATGAAGCTCTCTTGAGATGCTACTGTTTTAATGTTGCGAAATACAAATTAAAGCGTCCAATCGCAATTGCATATCGCCAATTATTTTGATTTTTGACCGCAACCGATAGCCTCTATGTGGGATAGAGGATGGAGGATTTATTAAAATTGCTCTCGTGCACATCTCGTTTGGGTACCACTTGATGAAAGAATCACTTTACGAGTAATTATGCGCACAATATGGGGTTATGTGAGGTTACTAGATGGCACTTTTCATCGCAATGCAATCAGTGTTGAGTTGTGTAGGAGATAACGAAACGTAAATCCAACTGCTATAAAAAAAAGTCGTTGATACGGATACGCCATTCTAGAAATCTCTCAAATCGGCTAATGATTGACATAAAAAAGCAACCACTAATTGATTTATAATTCAATTTCTAGATTACAGAATTTTTATAAATTGAGCAAGACTTCTTTCGGCATTATGCCATTAGTGACATGTTGTAGTAGATATTGAAAAGAATCTGAGGGTACAAGACAATCTATGTTGATAACAAAATCTGAGTCCTTGTGAACGGAAGAATCTGCAAACTTTCCACTAATTTTTTAAATTCATGTTAAAATCAGTGTAATTGGTATGTCATGCCAATCTTTTTTGAGCCGTTGTTTTCCAATGTTGTCTTAAGCTACTCATAGTAACCTTTTCGAAAAGACCTCAGTTCAAATCGTTAAATATATATTTGAAGATGTTGCGTGGAGATCTGAGCTCACCGTGTACGGTTGTGGTGATACGCAACTTACTTTTGTATCTTAATATGCTGGTCTGGGTAATCAGTTTCTTTTAGGGGCAGTCGTGATGTTATTTTGCTGCTACCGTATTTTAGCGACGCTTGTAAAGGTAAGGCTGAAGTACGTCTTGCATACAGTTATAATTTCTCGAGAGTTTGTTTTAAGCTAGGGATTTGGAAAGAGCATTTCTGTAAACTGTATAACAACGATGACGAACCAAACATCGCTGTCAGGCAGAATGGATCTTTCAATTTGGACAATGTAGGCCAACAATTACGTCCACCCGACCTGGATGAAGTGAAGATAACAATATCTAAGCTTAAGTCCAACAAAGCTGCTGGAGTGGAAGGCCTGACTGCCATACTCTTCAAAGCAGCAGGCGATGACTTGGTAAGGAGCATACAATAACTTATCTGTAAAATATGGTCGGGCGAAAGTATGCCCGATGAATGGAACCGCAGCATTTGTTGTCCGATTCTCCAGAAAAGAGACCCTCTAAACTGCACCAACTACAGAGGCATCAGTCTCCTTAACATCGCGTAGAAGATCTTATCTGCCGTATTGTGTGAACGCCTGAAGTCGTTCGTCATCAACCTGATAGGTCCATATCAGTGTGGCTTCAGGCCAGGAAAGTCCACCATTGACCATATATTCACACTACGGCAGATCTTGGAGAAGGCCCATGAGCTTCAAATCAGCACATACCACCTTTTCATCGATTTTAAGATGACAGCATCTGTAGAGCTGAGCTATATGAAGCAATGTCTAGTCTCGGCCATACTCGCCAATTTGTGCACGCTGTTTTATCAAAATCGGTTAAGATCTCACCAAGACCTTTGATCTCAAAGAAGGATTTAAACAAGGTAATAGACAGTCATGCCCATTTCTTCAACATCATATTTGAAAGAATAGTGCAAAGCTCAAGCGCAAACACAAGAGGTACAATCTTTCAGAAGTCCGTCCAATTACTCACATACGCAAGTATTAAGATGGAAGCAGCATTGCTGCTTCTTCGGATTAAGAAGGCAATTGACCACCAAGGCCCTCCCTCGAACAACAAAATTGACCCCATATCAGATCTTTATAATCCCAGTTCTGCTCTATGGCGCAGAGGCATGGACATTATCAAAAAATGATGAGGGTGCTCTTGGCTGCTTCGAGATGAAATTTCTTCGAGTGATTTTCGATCCCGTCTGCATTGACGTTGAGTGGAGAAGGGGATACAACGACGAATTATATGGACTGTACAGCTACATCAACATAGCCAGAAGAGTGAAGATCCAATGACTGGGTTATATAGAGCAGATGGACACCAACGCTTCGGTCCCAAAAGCCTTCGAATCCGTGGGGGACCTCAACCAACTTGGCGTGCGAAACTGGAGCCAGCTAGCAAAGGACCGAGCTGGTTGGACACGATTGTTGACTGAGACTCAGACAGTTGTTTGTGATTCAATTCAAAATGAGTCGTATCAGTCGATTCCACGACATTCACGGCAATGGGGAATTTCTTATTCCACAACATGAAGAATTTTGCGTTGGTCTACACTTTTACAAAATCAAATCTACTCAAGAACTGAAGCGATAAAGCTCATTTTTGGGTTAATGGCTTTGGAAACAAGCGTCTGGTGTGGATTTCATGCAGGAGGTGTGATTTGGCCGTATTTTTTCGTCGATGAAAATGATGTTCATATTACGGCCAATGAAGTTCGCTATCGTACCATGTTGGAAGACTATTTTGTACCAGAATTGAATAAACTTGACATCAGTGATATCATGTTCCAAGAAAATGATGCCATATGCAACACAACTGGTCAAACAATTACTAACTGAAGGGCAAGTTCGGTATTCGTGTAATCTCCAAAAACGGTCCGGCCATTGGAGTACTTTTTATGGGGTTACGTTAAGCCGTTTATTTAGGCCAACAAGCCAACAACGTTAGAGGAGCTCAGGAACAATATCGCAAATGCTCCGGCTGATATGTGTTAAAGAGTGATTAAAAATTGTCTCGAAACGCTCGATCGGTGGTGCAAACGTGGTCGCGGTGGACGACAGATTAGGTCAGTCTCAATCTGTTGGCGAAGGATTTTTATATTTTTCAATCGTCAGTTCCATCGACATCTTGATGTAGCGGGGCCATTGTTAGTATTTTTGACCGATCAATGGGCCAACATTCTAGTTGGATCGTTTGTGTTAGCCTGGTCATCCTAGGCTGCACAAATTTTTTTTGGCTACAAAAGCAACACAAAAATTATTTCCATTCATATGCCAGCTGTAGTTGATGTTATAAAACGAGTTTTAAAAAAGCTATTCATTATATCGGTACTTTATTCAAACTATTGTAAACAAAAAAGGTTAACAAATAGTGAAGTTCACTTAACTAACCTAGTCTTGGTTAGAAACTTTAAAATTTAACCTTAGTCTTTCGACCAAATACAACTCATTTTATGTCTTTAAACTTATTTATTTACATATTACATTTTTATGATTATGGTTTAAATATGTAGGCAGTCTGATTTTGATGACAGGTAAGACAACCCTGAATTTGGATGAAACCGTTCAATGACATAGGCGATTCTCTGCCGTATGACTATTGACTAATGACTGAGCGAAGTTGTCGTCAATTTCGTGGAACTCTAAAGCCTAAACAGAGACGCTATAACTAAGTGCGTGGTGATTTTGCTTCAATTCCTGAACCAATTGTACGTTGTAACCGAATAATCCAATTATGCCAAATTCTCCTTTAGATAATGTGACTGATGTTTAATTCCTCAGATCTTTGGCAACAACTGCAATATTCTCTGTTGAGTGCACCGTACAAACACGGGAATAGGTTCGGTTTTCAATCAGCAAACCAGTCTCACGACCTCGTGACACTTCGTAGCGAATTGCATTGTTTAGGCAACACAGCATCCACTTTGGAAGTAACTTTGCAATATTTACAAAAGTTGCTTAGGCGTAAATCGATCCAATTTATGCCGAGAAAATATGATACATAGTTACTCTTACTTATAGAGTATAAAACTTAATTCGTGCGGTTTTTTTCTCTTCAAAATTTGAACGCTTATTTAAGAAAAACATGTACAATAGTATTATTCAAAGTATTGCCCAACTGAAGCTATGACTTTTTCCCATCTTTCTGGCAATTTGTGGATCCCGTCCCAAAAGAACTGCGCCGGCTTGGCAGCCAAGAATGAATCAATCCAATTTTTGATATTCTGCTTTGATGTGAACCGTATTTCAGTGAGGGCGTTCTGCATCGACCGGAACAAATGGTAGTCAGAAGGGGCAAGGTCTGGGCTATAAGGCGGGTGGGGTAAGACTTCCCATCCACTGTTTTCCAAATAGTTCTTAACCGGAATAGCAAAGTGGGGCCGAGCGTTGTCATGATTGAAAATTATTACCTCGTGTCTGGTCGCATATTCCGAGCGTTTTTCGACTACTGCTCTCTTCAAACGGATTAATTGTGTTCGGTAGCGTTGTCCATTGATGGTTTCACCCGGTTTTAGCAGCTCATAATACAGCACACCCATCTGATCCCACCAAATTCAGAGCATTACCTTCGCGCCATGAATATTCGGCTTTGCCGTTGATTTGGCTGGTTGGCCGGCTTTCACATATGATTTTTGTCGTAATGGTTCCATTTTTCATCACTAGTAACAATCCGATGCAGAAATTTCTTCCTTACATGAAATTACATGCAAAACCGCCTTTCGACGTCTCTCGGCTTGAGTTCATGTGGAACCCAATTTCCTTGCTTTTGAATATATCCAGCTGCTTTTAAACATTTTGAAATGGCTGCTTGAGTGACAGCCAAAGATTATGTGAGCTCTTCTTGTGTTTGGCAACAATCTTCATAGAGTAATGCTTCCAGTTCTTCATATTCAAACTTTTTTGGCTGGCCAGGACGTTCATCGTCTTCCAAGCCAAAATCACCACTTTTAAATCGTGCAAACCACTTTTGGCCCTTCGCTCAGCTAGCGCATGTTCACCATAAACTTCCACCAAATTACGATGACTTTCGGCAGCAGTTTTCTTCATATTAAAGTAATGAAGAAGAACTCCCCGCAAAAACACTTTTTCAGGCACAAAGTTCGACATATTTGTTGTATACGCTTCAAATGAATGACATATACTGAAATGACGTACAATGACAGTAGCTTTCCAACGCATGTTCCAATGGAATAATACAAGTTATGCCATCTCTTAGCAAACCGCACGAATTAAGTTATAGACCCAATATTTGAGTGCATAAGAGCTAGCGGTGTCAAAATAACATATTATATGATTTAAAGGAATACTAACAAATAGCCTGGAGCTGTTGATGTTTTAACTTGCTTCTATTTTTGCTGCAACTGAGGTGTAGACCGCTTATGTTGTTGCAGTTATGGTTCCTTTTGAGCTAGCTGTTGCAGTTATTGTTGTAGACTCCTAGCACCAGCTCAGGGAATGATACTGCGCGGGAATCGTTTGTTAAGTACATATATTATAAATACTCTTTTGGTCTGTTGCAGAGCTGGTAGTTCCCTGTTGGTAGCTTACCCTGCTTCTCAGCAATATATTTCTGGGATTGTTTTCTTGTAAGGTTTTTCTTCGTCATACCGCAATCTTTTAAATCTAAGCTCGTTTGCTATTGCTTTGCTGCTGCACTTTTTCCGTTGTTAATCGCATGCTTTTGGACTGTGAGGTTACCACTTCTTATTCTCAATGCAATGTCTATACTGCAATTCCATATGATCTAGCTACTTTTTTGTAACGTTCATAGTCTTACCCAAAACGATTTGTCTGCGATTGAGAAGCTTGCCCTTTGTTCCATACCACAGTTTTCGTTGCATCACTATCTTTCTTTTATATTAAAATAAGTGCATAGTCACTCCCTGTAATTCTGGATTTGGTATCCCCGTTAACCATGACAAAAAGAATACGTCTAGAGTTTAATACAACGATGGTCGTCGTCAGCCTTATACCTTGCGATGACATTATCAAGCATCAAATTTCATTTCCTGTGAATGTGCCTTCTTCGTGATTCTCATTATTTTAAAGCCGCCTATGAAATTTGTTTTTCTTGTCTTTTTCAAATAAATATATTCTTTAGTCAAACATTCTTATATTTAACACATTTATTGAAAGATTTTTAAAAGTGTTAGTTGTTCTTACAGAAATGTTGGAGTATGTATTCGATTGAATTTATGGACGCCTTATTCACAGCTATATATAGACTAGAACTAGACAAAAATCTAACTCTAATCCATCGAACTCTGATTCGTTACTAAAAAATAGACGTCAAGTGATCATTTTTTTTCTCACAAAAAAATCTATTTGCGTAATTTGTGATTTGTGTTTTTATAAATACTCAATATTCTTTTCTATTGAAGTAAAATCCATTGAGATACATTGACTCTGTCAATTTAAAAACAATAATATTTACTATATTCAAATTCATCGTCAAATGTTATCGGTTGAATGTTTTGACACGCATTTAACTCGTTTTGTGGAAAATATCTGAGATTCACTGGTCAGCTGCCAAACGTCGATTTGCGTCATCATAAAGCGCGCGCACGAAGGCAATCATATCACGTCACGTCACATTTTAGACCCCATTGATATTTTTGAGGGGGCTTAATCCATGAGCCAGCCAATGCGAGAATAGAAAAATTGTTTAGGTTGCAAACACACCCATTTTTATTTGTATCTTTTTATTTTTGTGTTTTCGATTTCCATTTAGATTTCGATTTATGTAGTTCTTGTTTTTGTTTTTGTGATGAGTATACTATTCTTTATTTATTAATTCTGTTTTTTTTTTTTTTTAAACCACATGAATGAATTTCATGAGAATCGTGTGTCGATGTTTTTTTTTTCAATTTTAAAGCTGTCAGCTAAAAATTGATCAGCAGGGAACGAAGCTAAAGATACAGAGCCTACCCAAACAAGTGTTTTGGATGTTTATATTCAAGATGAAATTGGGTTAAGATAGAAAAACAATAGCTCCTTCATTGATAATCATAATTTTTAAGGGCCTTCAACTTGGGGGCAATAAACAAATTGTTATTTTGAATTCGTGGAAAAGTGGACGCGGATATTGTGATTCCTTATACGACTAATACGGAAATGCTTGGATATTTTAATGATCAATCACGATTGAGCCCAAGTGTTTAAATTTCTCGTGATTCAAAGTGATGATTCCCTTAAAATATCTGGAAGTTTACAGGTTAGTAGCATTCGCAATGTTTAGTATATGTTTTGACGACTAATATGAAAAACGTTCCTTACCGACGATTCAATCTACTCGTAATTATCAAATACCGACTAAAGGATTGTCAAATACGAGTATATCACGAAGAACATTGACAGAAAAGAAGTCGCCTCATGTTTAAGACGTTGGATAACATTGAAAACCAAATGGCTTTGATAGCTTCTTTGATAAACTCGGGTAAATTTTTCATGTGCAAGAGGTTGGAAAATCACTAATTAGTCATCTGTGAGTCCTGCCCTCTTAATGGTAGTCTAAGGGCAAACACTATTGCAAATTACAAGTAAAAATTTCTTCATATGTTGTTAACTAAAGAGACAAAGCATGTTTTCAGTTGCAGCCGCAGATGAATAGTTTTATTAGGTATCATTAGCAAGAAACTTACTTAAGTGCTGCCGCCAGCAAAAAAAAAGACAAACGTTCAATCATGATGTTCTTTTTCAGCATAATCAGCTGTAGATATGATTGATCCTTGGAAGCAAAAACAGCTGATCACATTACAGTTCCCACTCACCATAATTAAGCGACTTTCTCTATTCGGTGGGATGATAAACGTTGATACCTACTACGGTGATTGCTATTTTGAACAAAAGTGATGCAGATTTGAATTGGGCTTTATTGTCAGAGGAACACAGCTTCATTTTCTTTTAGCGATTGGATATAACGCTACGGTGATGTCATCTGCGAAGCTAAAACTAAGTTTATTATTTTTTTTAAAGGCAGCCCGGTATGGGCCATGGCCTAACTTCTTGACACTCATTTGTATTGCTCATATTTTCATTTTTGTCACATCTGAGTGGGGCCTACGGTTTATCGCCGAATCCGAACGGCACTCCTTAGAAGCTTTTACATAGGCAATTTTACATTCGGGAGTTTGCCCGCCGAAAGGGTAATGACGATTCGAAAAATTGTTGGCGATGCCGGGGATCGAACCACGGACCCTCTGCGTGATAGTCCAATGAGTTCACAAACGCGCCATCGCCACCACAAAAAAAAAAGGAATTAATAACCAACTGTATTTTATAGTGCATTCCGCCGGAGCAGGACATGTGCCTTAATTCAATCTTTAAAGTCATAGAAGTGGACCTAATTTGTCGTGTAGCTTTACAGTCCGTTTGATAAGATCGTATATGGCAAATTTCGTTTATGAAAACCGGTTTGGAATAGGCATTTGTATTAGCAGATAACAAAATAGTTCTGCTAAGATGCTTTGAATAAAAAAATTTAAAGAGTGTTCAATGTTAGTCAGAGACGGAAGTATTTTAAAATGAGTGTCGCGTTTGCATCACGTTATGAAGCAGTATTCTTGTGCACGCATCCAAAAGGATCGAAAATGTCATACGGAGCAGCTGCTAAATACATGAAAAAGTCAAAAGCATTTGTTAGCAGGTGGGTGCACCGTCATTCCCAAGTTAAAAATGTGGATGATTTGCCGGATCGTGGGTCTAGACCAAAAATAACAAAAAAGCAGGACAAAATGATTCTACGCGTGTTTGAAAAAAATCCTCTTCTATAGTTACGTGGAGGACAAGGGATTTTACGTAAAAGGGGTCTAAATGTGTGTTGTGATACGATATGAAGACGTTTACTAGCCAATAATGTAAAATTTCGAAGCACAATAAAGAAACCACTACTGTCAAAAAAACACGTAGAAAAACGACTCAGTTGGGCCAAGGAGAATTTAGACAGAGATTGGAACAACGTTATTTTTTCGGATGAAGCTTATTTGTGGGCATGGTCTCCTATCACTCATACCTGGTGTACACAATCCAATAAATTAATCCAGCGGACCGTCAAACACCCGGCAAAGGTGCACATTTGGGGATGCTTCTTAAAACAAGGATTTGGCAATTTGTTCATGTTTACAAATAACTTAAACGCACCCAACATGGTCAAAATTTATAAGAAGGCTTTATTACCATCTGCGCAAAGGTGGTTTAAAAGAAGGAATGAGAATTGGTTACTGCAAGAAGATAATAACTCGAAACATCGCAGTCGTTTGTGCAGTGCGTGGAAACAAGAAAATGACGTCGATGTTTTAGATTGGCCATCACAGTCGCCAGATGCAAATCCCTTTGAAAATGTTTAGGCATTCATGAAGCTAAAGCTCCAAGGAAAGAAGATCCCGACGGTCAAACAATTATCACGAAAAATACGAGTTTTATGGAGATCTTTGTCTCAAGATTATGCTATAAGATTAGTAGAAAGCATGCCTCGAAGACTCCAAGCAATTATTGATAATGGAGGAGAGTGAACAACATATTGAAAAGCATTCAAGTTAATAAACAAAATAAACCAGTACAATTGTTTTTTTTATTATTATTATAAGTTTTTCTTCAATTTTTGTCGTGTTCGATGTTATCAAACAGACTGTATGATTAACTTATTGGTTTGTATAATCCTTTGACTGTTGTTTGTCCGTATAAATTAATTCATGATACATTTTTTTATAGCATAATATTCCATAATATTACTGACGTTTATTGCTTTCGTGTTTTTCGCAATATACTGAAACAATTTTAATTACGGTTTTTGTGTACAGTCTGCTGTGTGAGGGACTCCTGTCCTTTCTATTCTTTGCCTTGCATCTAGTTGAAGTGGTTATTTCTGATTGTTTTTTTGCTACTGAAATTCAGTTCCATTCGTAGATAAAGAAAACTTGCCATCGTGTTTGATAATATACAATTATTGTTGCATATTGCTAGAAATATGCAAATTATTGTTGTACTTTCTTAGAATCCCGACGCTGGCAAGGCTTGGACTTCGATGGCGCTGCATGCTATATTGGAGGAATCTGATTTCTCTGATTCGGAAGTCGAAGAGATTGATGTGGTATGCATTCCACCTGAAGTAGATGAAGGCACGGAACAGGAGACGATTGACGATAATATTGTTATCTACAATAGTCTAGAGCCGGCTTTAGATAGGGTAATTGCTGACACTTTCGAGTTGCACACAAATAAAGGATACGTACTGAATTAACCGAATCCTAGAAAATCAAAAAACAAAGTAAAGTTCACTCCCATTTGGAAGAAAAGCCGACATCGGTTGAGTCAAGTTCTATTGAGGAAATTATTGCTCAACCCGGCACTTACGATTTACTGGAGCTTTTGAAGTCTGAAGGTTTTTTCTGCCACCGGAATAGTGCGTGAAACACGAACAGAAAAAGCTAATTTGAAAGAAAAAAAAACTATGCAAAAATCCTTCCGAGGAACATACGATACAGCATTCGACAAAAAAAATTAAATAACCGTCGTTAGGTGGAATGACAACAGTATATTTATGGTAGCGACGAATCATGGATTTATTCATTCTCTGCAAAAAGTCAAAAGATTTAGCCGGAGTGAAACAAAAGAACATAGTTATAGTTGATCAGCCGCATACGCTGATGGACTATAATAAAAACATGGGAGATGTAGACATGCACGACAAAGGTGTGGCGAACTAACCGATAAAAATTCGAGGCAAAAATTGGTGGTGGCCACTGTTTATCAATTGTTTGGACTCCTGCCTGGTAAATGCATGGAAAATTTACAACATTGCCTATCCTGATATAAAACTCCACCAACTATAGGGTTTTCCAATAAGGACTTGACAACTTTTTTTGTTTTTTTTTAAATAAAACGCAAACCATTTGAGATATTTCAAAAAAAAATTTATCGGCTTGAAGTACAATCAAAACATTTATGAATGGAACTCGACTTCATTCATATGGCCACCGCGGGCACGTTTGCAGCGACTCGGCCACACATTTCTGCCGAAACAGTTATTTTTTGTGGATGAAGTGGTGATTCATGAAGCACATGTGGATTCTCACCTGACCAATAACGCATATTTTGCTTATTGACGAACCCATTGAGCCAAAAATGAGCATCGTCACTGAAGATGATTTTGCGATGAAATTCACCATCTCCAGAACCCAATCGGAGAACGTACGTCGCTTCAAATGGTCAATCGGCTTCAATTCTTGAGTCAGCTTGATCTTGTATGGGTGTAAATCAAGATCCTTACGCAAAATACGCCATAATGTGGTCTGAGCGATGCCCAATTCTTGAGAACGCCGTGGTACTGACTGATTTGGATCGTTTGCTACGGACGCTTGAACGGCAGCGATATTTTCAACACTTCGACCAACCCGTTGTCTCACTGACACGGCAACATCACACAACGAATATGTAGACTCAAATTTTCGCACTAAACTTGTTATTGCCTGTCTACTAGGGCGAGAATTACGACCGAAAATTGGAATAAACGCTCTTAAAGTTGCAGACGTTAACTATTAATAATAATAATTTGCAGACGTTGCTCGTTCGTGTACTTTACCATGATGAAAATGTTGAGTTTACTGAATAAATTGACAGTAACAGTTTGATGATTAGTGAAAGAGTGCGATCACAAATTAAATTCGAAGTTCTCAAGTCCCTATTGGAAAACCCGATACATTTTAAATCTAACGTTGCTAGGTGTCCCATGCGAGCTGAAGCCCGTTTGGAGACAAACGTTCTCGCATGTGGCAGGAATACCTCCCAAATTGATGACATCAGTTTCGACGGACACGGACATCTAATTATAAAAAAATAAAGGTAATCAGAGAAGAAAGTGCATTGAATGTCACAACAACATATATGGAATGTGTTCCAAGTGCAATGTATTTCTTCATTCAAAATGTTTTACAAAGTATCACACAAAGAATTGATATATAGTATAATACCACAATAAAATGAATATTTCCGTTTTTTTTAATACTTACGAGTATATTCGATGAAAATAACTATTTTTCCCATAAAAATCCAAGAAATTATGATTTTCCTTTGAACTCATATTTGGAACTTTGTACACCCTATCCAGCCAGCGTTGCTTTTTCGCAACAGTAAAGATTCCTTGTTTGACCATGGAATTCCATGGTCGGCCAAAAAAAACATTAATTTTCACATTGGTTCTATCGACCAAGCATAAATGGGTTAAAATGTACTCTATATCATAGAGTTCGAATAATTCTATTAATAATTCTGTGTCCACTATTGCATAAGGCTAAGTTTCTCTGAATTCATATGACAAAATGCTACTTATACCTGAAAATAAAAATCGTATGATTTTCGATAAAAATACATCCTGTTTCGGACACCTGCAACTTGTATGATCAACCCACGCACCTGACAACTGACAAGAAACTTATCAAACCCATGAAAGCTATTTATCGAAAATTCCATGTCAATCATTCTTCAATTACTCACTAGACCATATTGTGCAATGACGTGGCCCATCAAAAATCGATATGACCAATCAATTTAGAGGGAATTCAAGCATTTGACCTTTGTATCCACCATTCCTTGATCTTGCAAACATATCACGCCATAAAACTTCCGAAAATTCATCGCAGTTAAATCATAAATTGGACATTCCAATTTCCTTATCGTGTGCCCTTAATTCAACAATCAAACAGCAATCAATCATATCTAATGCTTCCCCGAAACCAAACACCCCTGATGGGATTCACGCACTAGATGTGAAAGATCTCATTCCGAAGCGGAAACTGTCCCTCGTAATGACACTCGAAAAAGTTTCCACCACATTCATTGTGACGGTGGTGCCGCACGGCGCTAATCAACCAACCTTCTCACTGTCACCTACAATAGAAAACAAAAAAATTTAAACTGATATGGATTGCCTCACTGCGTAGGAACTTTACACTTCCCAGAAACGCCTAGGCATAGCTATGCTGGGATTATCAATCTAATCGTAAAAGCCAAATAGTTTTCCTATCGCTGATCTACGCAGCGTGCTATCTAGGACGGTGGCCAAATCACGTGACGGAAGAGCCTCCTGAAAAATATTCCAAGCCCCGAACTCAGACACGTCGCAACACGTAGATGAATCAAAGTAGAATCTTAAACTATGAGAAGAAAGCGATTTAATGAAGTTATGAAATTAGTTGGACCCACCGTTTGTGAGGGGGCTGGTCGGACTATAAAGCCATCAAATGATAAGCGGAGGTATGTGAATATGTTTGAGCGTATAACAACACAGTTGTGGTGCCGAATTTCCGTTTGTGTGCTTTCTTTTCTTCCCAGCTTTTATTTGTTCCCTTGTGATTGATAAGAGGAAGCAGAGAAGTGAAGCGAATAAAAATTTCAAATTTATTATGTACAACCGCTGTGTAGCTATGGCGACCGGCCGCAAACAATTTAGCGCAAGGGTCACAAGATGTGTAATAGTAATATCACAGCGTTTGATGGTCACATATTGCGTCATTTCCACACCAGGAGTGTATCTGCGAATCTATGGCATTTACTTTTTTCGTTCAATTTTAATCGGCACCGTGTTTGTATGTGTGTTCAATATATAGTAACATATTCTCGTATTAGTTGATAAGAAAAAATCAGAGTCCAAGTAAAAATCACGAGACTACTTTCAGTAGTATCACGTGCTGGTAAATCATACTGCAGTGATCAGTGCACTGCATCAAGCGGTACGCATTTGTCGTAAGTATTATAATTTAAAGACAAGAAGTCTATAGCCGAGTCAATGTAACCATGAAGTAACTACTAAAGAGCTAAATTTTACTGGTTTTTACAGGATGATTATTATAAGTCAAAAAGATACACTGAATGTACCTTGGAGTACAAATTTAGTGTACATTAACATTCGAAGTACCTTTAAGTATTGAACCCTCAAAAGTATCTTAGTTAAACATTTACTAGCTATTCGTACAACATATTTGATTTGTAGATCTTGTCAATCGGAATTTAAAGTGGCGCCTATCACTCAAGTGGTCATAAAGAAATTTTAAAGGAATTGCGCGCAGAAAACAAAAAATATTCCCTAGAACGCATGATATCTTGACTTGACTTGTCGGAGACTTATCGGAAAAAAGAAATCGCAAACGCTAATTGTTATTTTGTGCGTCGTATTATCAAAATTAAACACCGTAGTAAAATTTTGAACAATATTGACATCTGTCACAATTTTTATAACGCCAGAAGGAGTGCCAAAATAAAGCAGTCTGATTCCTAATCTATTTATATATGTGTTCAATTTAGTTAATACAATCGTCTGACGTAATTTTTCGATTAGAAATTGATTTTAGATGAATTCTCCAACTCCAATTTAATTCAGGTGGTCTTCCACCTCTTCTGTGCGTAGTCCCCATTAGAAATTTAATCTTAATCTTTTCTTAATCATAACTTACTTATTAAATTATTTTATTCTACTCCTTGTATGCAACCTCGTATTTGAATCCCGACATTACGAAAAGTTTGGAAGTAGATACCTTTATTCCCAATGACATTTCTCTGGTTTTTCTAATCAAATCTGAAGTCCACTTAGTAAGATATGAGATTGGTCAGAAGTCTTCTCTGGGTACACCGCTATGTATATCTTCATATTTCAGAGTTTAATTGCTGATGTATAGTATACACTGAAGTTATTTTCTACTAAGGACATTCGAAACATTTTTTTCGATATATCGTTCTCGTTCGATATTGGTCCAGAGCTCATTTTGCTCTGTGGTTTGTCAGCATAGACAAGCGACTTAACGAAACCCCACAAAAAGAAATCCAATGACGTTAAATCACACCGATTATGAGGGGGCTGGACCATTACTCGAAAATACACGATTATCAAACTTCCCTCTCAATAGTTCAATTGTTTAACCATGTGGCATACGGCAACATCTAATTGGAACCTCATATCATTAATGTCCCGTTCAATCATTGACCATGATGATCATTTTCATCGATGAATATACCACCTTGATCGAAAAAGTCCCGGTCCCATTGTTCCGATTTGAATTCTGTTTTTTTTTTGTTAAGTTGGTACATCTGTTGTTGATATTCCCTCTGAAACTTATTTCTTACAATTTTAGAAATCAATTTAAATTTGCAACAACGAACCTGTATTGAATTTTGCGTAAAAGACGGATTTAATAGTCCGCGAACGTTGGAAATATTGGAAAAGTGTTTCGGCAACGATTCTCTAAAGAAAACGGTCGTTTACCAGTGGCACGAGCGTTTCAAAAGTGGTCGTGAGTCAATCGAAAATGATGAACGCAATGGCAGACCATCGACATCGAAAACCGACGAAAACATTGATGAAGTAAAAGAATTGTTGGTCAATAACCGCAAATTAACCATCAGAGAGATAGCGGAGGACTTGAACATTGCCTATGTATCCGTCCAAGACATTTTGGTTAATAATTTGGGTTTAGCAGCAAAGTTGGTGCCAAAAGACCTCAATTTTATGCAAAAAAGAGACCGTGTTGACGTCGCAAAAGAAATGATTTGCGAGGCTGAATCCGATCCCACATTCATCAAAAGGATCATTACTGGAGACGAGACGTGGGTTTATGAGTACGACACGCAATCCAGACATCAGGCAAGTGAATGGCGTTCACCAAATGAGCCGCGACCAAAAAAACCACGTCGTTTTCACTCAAAAAAGAAGGCAATGCTCACGGTTTTCATGGATTACAACGGCGTAGTGCATCATGAATTTTTGTCAGAAGGCCAGACAGTAAACAAAGAGTATTATTTGAGCGTTATGAGACGTTTGCGTGAAGCAATTCGCCGAAAGAGACCAGAATTGTGGGCAGAAAACTCGTGGATTTTGCACCATGATAACGCACCGTCGCACAGTCCCATCATTATTCGTAATTTTATGACGAAAAATACAACAAATACCGTCCAACAGCCACCGAATTCACCTGATTTGGCTCCCTGTGAATTCTTTCTGTTCAATCGAGTTAAAAAACCATTACGGGTAACGCCAGTAGCCGAGAATAAGTAGTGGAAAATTCGCAGGAAGCACTGATGGACATACCGAAAACCGAATATAAAAAATGTTTCGAGGATTGAATCAAGCGCTGCCATAAGTGTGTTGCAGTCGATGGGGATACTTTGAAGGGGACAATATAGATTTAGATGAATAAACTTGTATTTTTCATTTTCTGAATAAATTCAAATGGTGGTATATGGTCCAATCACACCTCCGGCATGAAATCCACACCACACGGCCACTTCTTCTGGATGCAAAGCAGTCTCTTGAAGCTCATGTGAGTTTGTAGCTGTCCAATTACGCATACTTTGCTTATTGACAAAGCCATTAAGCCAAAATCATCACTAAAGATGATTTTTCGATGAAATCCAGGATTTTCTTCGAACTTTTGCTAATCTCTGCCCAAAATTTGCCACATCGTGGAGGGAGAAATTCCCAATTCCTGTAAATGGACTGATTTGACTGAATACGACAGCGATATTTTCAGTTCTTGGAAAGGTGCGTTTTCTCACTAACAAAGCGACATTTAAAAGGACAGCCAGCTGTAAAAAAAATTCAGTAAGGTTTGCCATTTCATCGTTTCACGCTTGCCGATAGTGCAGAACTTATTAAAAATAATTATCGAAATTCCGGCTCAGATGTAAACAGGTAACGTGTATTTTGTCGTGAAGCTTGGCTTCAGTGTGCAGGCAATTCGTCGCACCGTAGAAAAGTTTGGGCGTAAGTACACTCTTTTTGGATCTTAAGCCACCAACTAGACAGAGATTGGTGCGACATGAAGAAAACGTAAGTATCAAAGAAGACCACGAAATGACGATTCGGCGCCGATCAGCTGAATTGAGCATCGCCAAAAAGTCAACTCGGCTCTTTTTGCGGTTGGACTTGGCCCTGTAAGATTGTGCTAACGCAAGAATTGAAGACGGGTGACCACTGATAATGCCGTGAGTTGCTATTTGGACGCTGGAAATGTTGGGCGGGGATCCGGATTTTGGCCAACAAATAATCTTCTCGGGCGAGGCCCACTTTTGGCTCAGCGCTTAAGTCAATAAGCAAACTTGCCGTTATTGTTTGGTGCGGTCTATGGCATGGCGGCATCATCGGACTTTATGTCTCGGGTATAGACCATTGTTAACCGAATTTCTGTGGTCAGAGCTCGACAACATCGATATATCCGAGCTGTTGGGAAGTTGTGAAGGAAAAATTTGGCGACTGGCTCATCTCATGGCGAGCGTTCATCAATTCGCCACCGCGATCATGCTAGTTGACACCACTTGATTATTTTCTCTGGGCCTGCGTCAAGTCCGTAGTCTACGCTAATAAGCCAACTACTTTAGAGGCGTTCGAGGTGAACATTTGACACACTTTTGCCGGAATAACACCGAACGTATTGGACCGAGTCATCAAAAATTAGATCGACAACTTCAAGCACTGTCAAGGAAGTCGAGGCGACGATTTAAATGATGTGCTATTCCACACATAATGCCATGAACTTTGCTTCAAAATAACGCTAAAATCAATTTTATATCTCACACTGTTGACAAATTTATTATTTTGATGTTATTGCCAGGTGCAAGTGCATTAATGTAATTGAACAATTGCCAACAATTTTATATTACGCCGATTAGGGAAACTATCAAAAGACTTCTCCTAAATAATAATATTCTTAGCAATCAATGAAAAGAAAGCTGGACATGGAAATTAGAATAAAATTGCTGCATCAGTACCTTGACTAACTTAAAACATCAGGTTACTGGCTTAAACAAATTTGAAGTAGATGATGAACAGAGGGAACTGTATTCTTTTACATTTTCAACAGAAAACGAGATACTACCTTGATCAAAAAGTTCCCGGAATAACCACCGTGTGGCGCTCCTATTGTTCCAATTTGAGTTCTGTTTTTTGTTAATTTGGTACATTTGTTGTTGATATTGCCTCTAAATCTTAGCGTCATAGCTTGACATGTGCCAAAGTTACGTGGGCAAGAGTACATCTATCTCTGATGGGAACAATGGGAGCGACGCATGGTGGTTATTCCGGGAACTTTCTGATCAAGGTAGTATTACGAAACTTTAGAGTCGACGAATTTTGGAAGCATATCTCTGAAATAAAGCAAATTAATGGAAAAGATTGTTTTCCGAATCTAAACGAACATGTTAAATATTGCCTTTGTTTGACTCATTCAAATGCAGAGGCTGAACGGAAATCTTCGTTAGTGATTGACGTAAAAACAAAAAAAGAGAAATTGCATGGGGAATGAATCTTTAAACGCTATATGCTATCAGGTAAAACGGGGGAAAAGGTGAATAAAAGAAAAAAAAGGAAAAAACCGCCACGCGTTGAGGGAAAAATAAAAACAAACGGTTAACTCCGAATTTCGGAAGTATTTCAAACATTGCTCGTCTGTGAACCCTAAAATGATAAAAATGTAAAGATTGACTGAGGTTTTGACATGGACAGATCATCATATGTCACTATTGAAAAACCCAAACTTGATCTTAATCCACACCGAACTGTTCCGCATTGATTAATTTTTATATAGCTACAGAGGTTACACCAATTACATAGCTTCACAGATCGATGATGTCCAAATAGGACATAGAAGGTTATTTAAATATATTAAGAGCACACCAGAGAGCTCAGTTCACAATAACACCTAGTGAGAGGCATTCAGCTCTTCTTGCTGATATTAGTATTGTAGATGAATTGTTAGATGCTATGTTGTGAATTTTAATAACACGCCAAGATAAATTATCATTTAAGAGCATAGTTAACCAGAAGTTTTCTCTAGATGTCACTCCTTTGGGAATAACCCCTCGAGACAGGGCCTTTAACTCGACTATTCCGTTCTAGACGGGGGATCGACAATGATTATGGTTATTTTCTCAAAAGGCACTGTCTCGGTTAACGGCGGCGGCTCAAAACTTCAAGTAAGTGACAGAATCAATCGGAAGCGATACTTCATAAGTGGTATCGCGAAGACCACAAGAAAAAAAATATATTTATGTGACAAAAAGCCTATGTGAGTCATATTTATTTTCAAGGTGCGTGTCTCGTAACACCATGAGAAAAATTCTCCATGATAAAAAGAAAGAGAAAAGTCACCCAAATAAATAAAAAAAATTATCAAATTCGAATCTACGTCAAACATTAGAAAGAGGTATCAGAATAGAACAAAAAATATTCCAATAAATCGACGTATATGTAATTTTGTTTCTAATAGATCTTTCACGCTTGAATTGTATTTATCAAATTTAATTGACAAACTGCTGACAAGGCTCATAATCGACTATTCACATGTCACAAGATAACAAAAGGAAACATTAACAAGGTAGATGTCTTCGGTTCTGTGAATGAATCAAAATCTCTACGTGCCATCTGAGTCATTCACTGATTGAAGAAATCGCAAGTATGGTGTTTAGCTGCTCGTTTGAATATCGACTTTGCGGCAATTCAATAGTTTATGTACTCGTAGATATGTAATTAACTTTTAGTAATCAAATTGATCATAACTTGAGTAAAATGGACTTCGAGTCAGTGGACTAACTGCATATGTATACAATAATATAATGATACGGTACTTATATCTGTGACTAAGTTCGAGTTTCCTGACTTTAATGGGAATTTTGGTCATGCACGGGAATGCTAAGTATACATGAATATTGACCTCTTATAAAAGTGTCACTTTCGTTGAAAGATTCTTAAATCATAAAAAGATAACGTATAAAATTCGTACGAACTTTTAAAAATAAGCTCGTAAATAGAAATGTGATGCGTTAATAGTATGATTTAAGCTAATATTAATGTTATTTACATACTGAGATGGGGCTAAAGTCCAATGTAGACGTGGTCTCTGTGGTTAGCAGAGTATTTGGACAACTGGAAAGATTTGTATACTCCTGCACTTAAGACGCGGTACTTCCCCCTTCTGCGTTATCTTTAAAAGCTGGATTTTTGATAGCTACTCGCTCTAGATGTTCTATGTATCTAAGGATCTTATTCCTGGGATGATGAGGATTAGGCTTTTGTACTGACGCACTTCGGTGCATCTTTCTTGACAAAGCCTTTTTACTCAATTTCTTTCTTAGGTCAAAGAATTATCGATTGGCAAGTATAAATCTTTAGTCGATTCCTGGGGCAGCGTCATTATTAAAGTTAATAGCTCAGCCGTAGTAGACACAATCTGTAACCAGGTCAAAGCTGAAGCCTTCTAGATTTAGTTCTGGAGTCATTTATAGTTGAACCTATTTTCCCAGCTTCTGTTTCAAAACTTGCGAATGCTCCAGGTCACTAAGTTCTGCCAATGATGTTAAGGTCATCAGCGCTAACAAATAGTTACAGACTTTTGAAAGAAATTGCCTACAGTATTGGCCATGCACTTTCACAACAAATACCGCCCTTAAATCGGCAAAGTATTGTTATTTTCTTATAAAGCTAGTGTAAGACTGCTCTTATAAGGACCAATTAGATAGGGTGGTTTAAAGAGTTTTTAACATAGGAGACAGATTCATCAACAATTGGCACAGTTTGGGAGTCCTCCTTGTGGGTCGAATAAATTATGTTGATGTCAAATTTACTCCCTATCCAAATTTTATTAATGGGTTGGTATATGCTTTATACTAAGCCATTTCCTGCTTCCTTAAATAATCTACAGCTATGCTATCGGGTCCGGCAGTCTTGGTACGTTAAATTTAGATACATATTACTATCTTCACTTCATTTAAGTCTAATAGGCAGAAATTTGAGTTTTATCGCGCAGGTGTAGTGGTCTGTAAGGCTGCGGTTGTTTTCCGCTGTTCAACAGTCTGCAAAAGTGTTTTTTTTATATCCATAGCACTGACGAGATAGATAATAAATGTCCCTGCTCATCTCTACAAATTTCTCTACGCTTATTGTTGGCTTGACATATTGTTTTTACCATGCAACAAAGTTTTCAAAAATTGTTCGTGGAAAATCAGAAACCGACTAATGTCCAGAAGAATATTGTAATTGCTGATGCACCGAAAGTGAGAAATCAAAAAAAAATTAATTGGCAGTAGTCTCAAAAAATAGACAGGTTTAATTTAAAATCGAAAAGGCGGCAGATCTTGGCAGCAAATGAATCCAGAGTTCTAAGAACTTAGCACGCAAGTTATGCGGACCAGCAGAACCATAAAGAAACTGCTCAGAAAGTCACCTCTACATAATTAGAGAAGTATGACTATGAAACGATGATGTGAAAATAGCGTTATGGGAAAAAGACAAGTATTTAAACACAGCCTTGAACAGGGCCTAGAACACCTGCAATAAAAGTAGAAGCATTGTGTCGGAATTCAGAAGATATATCCTCACAATCTAATCTGACGTCTTACAACTTGGGGTAGAACTTTCTTAAAATTATGTATTTTAAACACAACACGAGATATTGAAACGACAACTAACTCAAGAAATTTATATTGCATATATTTATATATTTTCATTGAAATATACAAAATGCTGTTGGTAGTGCAATATAATTTAAACTTTATGAGAGCCAATGTAGCAGACAAGTTGGAATACAGCGGCACAAAGCGAACGCATTATAATGAAGAAACATCGAACACAAAGGTAGTGTTCGGCTCTGAAAGACAACGGACTGTCGTCGTTCAGTTAAATGTCGTGCAAGACTTTCACTTGAAGTAGCGCATTGATTCAAATCCAACTCCTGATATTAAGAATAGCCACCGTGCTGATGTGCAAATAAATCAAATAGAGCGTCATTAGATGAGCCCTAATTTGTCTGTTACGTAAAAACAAGTGTGTCTTTAATCGGTTTTTATTTTGGATTAAAGTATTATGTAATGATAGCATAAGTTACGAAATATGATACTTTCATGTCGAATATTTGGCTCCATATTATCTGACTCGTTGAGATATACCAAAGTAACTCTCAAGAATAAGAGTCTAAAAGTCTCAAATTGCACGTTTGAGGTGGCCAACTGATAGAGCCATTCAATACATAAGTCGGTTGGGTCACATGCTATGCGTCAATTGTCACCTGTTGAAACCACATATCTCACTAAACCCAATTATCCGCTAACCGGGATTATGATAACTCCGTTAAATGATTAAGGGTTTACTTTATAATACAGTCGTTCGTCTATCTTTAATATACGTATCACAATGTTTAACGATGTACGAGAAGTACACAGAAAAAATGAGAAATCTTGCAAATATCTACGAATTTAACAAAACGTGATCTAATAAGGAGTACAGGCATTCACGGAAGTCCAAGTAATAACAAACAGCTAGTGGGAAAATTTCAGCCTGAGGAAATTAGTTGGTCTTACCATGTTCAAGTCAAACCCTCATATATTCTTCTTCAAAAGAATATAGAAGCACAAGTTCCCGACAAGGTTTAGAGGGACAAAAAGAAAAAAAAACAAATGAACATACGTATCAGAAGTAATAACATCAGCAAACTCTTGACTTCACAAACGTGATGAAGAAATTTATAAAAGCGGCCAGTAAAATGATCTTTGAGGAAAAACTTCCACATAATTTGTCTGGGCTTATTAAAGAATTCTAGAGAAAAATAGCAACAGATCTGTAAAACTATCTTTTATATGTAGTTTCTGACTTCGAGTCCGTTCGGATAATAATAGAGCTTTTATCCAAGACATTAACCTAGATACGCTTTAACTTCATGCCACATATACAAAATAGAAAAAGCATATTTCTAGGCGAACTTTTATCAGTCGGAGCAACAACCTCTACGATCAAGTGAAAGCAGAGAACTTAAGTCTTCTAAAATACCACGATCTATTGCTGAAACACTTAAGATCACTTACCTTGATAAGACAGTGTAACAAATGATATATGCACACAAGATCCAGTGCATCCAATTGGCTTCAAAGTTCTCACAAATTGACCATCTTGTATTGTGTACACATTAACAGTGCCATCCTGAAAACGATATTAATGAAGTCCCTTCAAATTTGCATGTTTACTATTAAACTCACTAAAGAACCCGAAACAACCATATCCAGTTCAGTGTAGATCGCTACACTGGATATCGCATCATCGTGCCCATATAAGGTAGTAAGTGGCTTTGGCGAGAAGCTGTTCTGTGTATTTAACTGGGCAACACCTGAATGCGATTGGCTTCCAACAGGAGTGTTTTGCCCACCATATTGATTCGTTTGAATGCTCCATATTATGCATGTGCAGTCTTTTGATCCCGTCACTAAGTATGAACCACAATTGTCCAACGACACACAAGTTATTATATCTAAGAAAGAGAGAATATATAATTTAGATGGTTTTTAGAAAGTTCATGTGGTTTTAGTATACCTAAATGTCGAGTCACAGATGCGATGGCTTTTCCTTTGTTTACATTAAAAACTCTCAATGAATTATCCCAAATACCACCGGAATATAAATATTTTCCATCCGTACTAACAGCAAACATTTGCGAATTAAGGCTGTGCGATGGGTGGTAAGGTCCAAAAATACGTTTACGATTCCTTTAAGCATAAACAAGAGTAAAATGTATAAATCTAAGTCAGAAAAATTAACTCACTTGAGGTTTGTTGTGGTAGCATCGATTTCCAAGAGAAATCCTCGATCCTTGTCGTACGACATCCAGGAATTACAACCGAGAATACTTGATTTTGATATGCTCACTAGCACATCAGGGCTTAATTGAAGGAATGAGCGCGGCGGACTTCTCGGTGGGCTAAGGAAGACAATTGGATCTTTTGGTGTGGATAGCTCACAGTGTACTTGAACAACTTTATCGAGAAATTGTGTCAGATCTGGTCGCTTTAGCTCGGCTCGTATTAGTTTGACAGCAGTTTCATCTTGAGTTAGACGCCTCGGATGTGGTTCACGCATTAATTGTGAAGGCACTTGACCAAAATTGTTGATCATTCCTTAAAAAACAATAAAAATCAAAAATAGCGTGGAAAAGGTGTTCGTTTTAAGACTTACCTTCTACAGCCTCTCGTTCGACAGGATTTGTGATTTTATCTAAATCGACTGCACCTTCATAGGAACAATAGTAAAAGACGTTTAAAGCTTCAGCGGCTTTTGGTCCTTTTTGTTTATAACTGATAAAAAGATAATTTTTAAGTATATGTGCATATGTATTGAACTTGTTAAAATTTTCCCAGTTCCATACCCAAAAATCAGATCGATCCAGTGATGAAGATTCTGACTAACATATTCAGATTCCAGTGCTCGTCGATGGATGGCAATAAATTCTTCTGGTGTGGTAGCCCATGGAGGCAGTATCACATCGTCGACTTTTTCCTTTGTAAGTTGTAGGTACCCCAAATCCAATCTAGACCACGGAAACGACATACATATATATTTTTCAAAATAACAACTTAAATTTTGAGTGCTCACTTGTTAAGGTTCTTTAAAAATTCCGGGAAATAGAAAAATTCTGGAATCAATTCTTTTACATCGTTTGGATTGTCCATAAGTAGTTTCCAAGTTTGTGGAATGGAATGAAATTGACGATCGGCAACGTCGAAACGTCCACTCTGCAGTTCAATATGCAAAGATGTGAATGGTTCGACACGTAAAAGATAATGTAAGACACCAGCTGAGTTGGAGTAGTGTGTGCCGTAGTGAAATTTTGGTATCATTCCAGAGGGATCTTCGAAACTATCATATTTCGTTCGAACTTCGGCTTCGTTTTTGGGGTTTATCTACAGAGAAAGAATTCCGTGTTTGGTTTAAATTAATATTTCGATAAGAAAGTGTTTAACTCACCACTCCGATAGGCTTGGAGAGATCTCTAAATGACTTGGAATCAGTAAGATCAAGAATATCACTGGTATAATCCGCTAAAATCCAGGGAAATACCGGATATTGGCTCAAATCGTTATAAGAACGACCTAAAGAAATATAAATCCATGAAATGATAATATAGATGAAAACCTTCGTTGTTCATACCAGCAATTGTATTTAAATACATAAGGTACTCAAAATTTGAGATTTCTCGGTTACTCCACTTCTGCGTTAGTCCTGAAGCCCGTAAAAGCTCGGCAGGAGACCGTCCAGAGCCGTAGAGAATATTCGGTGGCTGTAGGCTGAGGATCTTTGTAAATACTTTGTTTCTTGTCTAATGAAAGGGATTTAAAGAGGCAATAAAAGCAAGAATTCTATACTTGTTACACAGTATAAAACTTACTTTTGTTGTAAAATTCAGAAAATAACTCGTTTGATCGACTAAAAATATTTCCAAAGCACTGCGACGAAGATTGTATTTGCGAAGATGAACCTCACGGATTTTGTTGATGGAAAACCTGTAAAACCAAATAGTAGGTAGGACTAGTGAGACTTGGAAAAACCCAATTTCCTACCTGAAATCATTCTTGGAACCATCATCAGTCGGTGGACTTAAATCGACAAAACTAAAAACTGCTTGATTGACTTCAATGCGTCCTTTAACTTTGGTCATCAAAGTAATCAATTCACAATCTTGAGAGATCACTGCTTTTTCCAGTGGGACATCTTGTTGAGATTGTGCTTCGATAGTTAGACGAAGTTCTTCTTCCAACATTGAATTGTCATCGTCAAGAAAGTCAAGAACGACAGCGGTTTTGATAGTTGAATCGAATTCTGATAGTTCTCTACAAGGCACGATATAAATAGGAGGTTTTGAGTACTGTAGTACGAAAGTTGTTGGGTACTCACTTTGTATCACAAGCGTTTGCGGCATTATCCCTGAGGTTAGCAGCATTTTCATGTTTATTCGGATAGAGTTGCGGTTCCAGCTTGAGTCTCATTCTTGCAACATTTTCGTGGTTCGAAAGAGTCCAAAATTCTTCAACTGGTTGTCTGGAAGTAAGAAATAGATAAAACGGTGTAAAAGCTTGTTTTTGAAAGATTGAGGAATTTCGTTCTATGATTGTAAAATTCCAAGCTAAGAAATATGTGAGACGTTCTATACGGAAAAAAACGTAAACTCCTTAGACGCTATTACACGGAAGTGGCAAACAGAAGAGGTCAATTTTATTTATAATATTTTGCAGTAGTCAGCCTCTAAGTTGTCAATAAGTATTGAGATGTGTTAAATGTTGCGTAATTAAGTTTTGTGTGGAGAAATATAAAGTAGATCGCACGAATTAAACGAAATAAAATTATCTGTAAGACGCTGCAGAGCAATTTCTCAAGAAAATCTTCAGAGGAAATAGTTCTCTTAGTTTATTATGTAACTCGGCTAATTGACGAGGGTGAACGTTTTCCGCTGTTCGCATAACATCCACGCTATGGGTGCTTATAGACGCTTCATAAGAAGGGGGAAGTAAGGCTGTACTTATGTATGTTGGTTTTGATTGTTTGCAGGTTTAAATGACTAGTAAAAAAGGGATCAGCAACTACTGGCAATTTTATTGGAGCACTGTTTGGGAGCGAAATATGGTGGGTGGCGTTAACTCAGTGCCAGTATTAGTCTCACTATTAGTTGCATAGTATGGTTTTTAATTTTATCTAGCGATTGCAGAGAGGTAGTAGGGGCACCTTACGAGATGTGTGCATTATACTCAAATTGTTGGCTAAGAAATGTCGTAGATATTGTGTCTAGAGAAGATGAAGGAAAGAATTTCATCGTTTCAGAAAGCCAAGACATTTTGTAGCGTTTTTCATTTACAAACACAGTCAGATTGATTTTTTGGTTTCGACGATGAGAATGCGATTCAAATTTCTCTTTAACGATAGCAGACAGTATTCGGTTTTGGATGGCTTAAAATTCATTCAGCTAGTGAGTCCAGACAGAACAGAGCCTCACGGTATACGAGTATTTGTTTTTTTGTAATAATGTGGGGATGGATTAAGTTATATTTTGGTTTAAAAAATTAAAGTGGAAACTAAAACATTACCACTCTGACATTTAACAAAAACAAAGCGGAGCTGTTTCGTCATTTCATCTGCATAAATATGGAAAAGTATGTCACGGTTTAGATTCAGTTACATCTTTATGTCTCTTCTCATTATTTGAAGTTTAGTTCAGTTAAGATTCGTTTTTAGTGCAGTGGAGTCAAAATGGGTAGGCACCTTTCTGGTGAAAAAAAAAGTGTTGAATTGAGTTGTTAAATAAAAGCAGACATTTGACAATATTAAAATTCTAAAAAAAAATTGGCACGTATGGGACATCAGTTAGGAAAACTTGCACAGGTTTAGATGACCCAAAGAGAGAGGCGAATTTCACAGATGCTCTGTTACCTGTAATAATTGATCATAGTTTCAAGATGACTCCGCACCTTGTTATCGAAATAAAACGGTAAGTTCCTTCTTTACAAAAATCTTTCCAACTTTAAAAACTAAATGACGTTTTTTATCCAAAATTCTTTATCTTATATAACACTAGCGACTCGCCCCGGCTTAGCACGGGTGTAATTTAGAAAACAAAAGAGGTGACGAATGTGAAGTACTGCCTTTGATTATAGAATTTCTTTATAAATGTTTGCGGCTGTTTGTGTTTGTGATTTGTTAATAGTAATTGAAAATGAAAATTTCATTGGAAACTGTAATCTTTTGAATTGGGATGGAAAATCCGTTGGTATGAATATAATCCGGGAAATAAACACGGTTTTTCCAGTTCCACATCCGGTCAGAATTTTGCACTCTATAGTAAAAGTTTTTAAACGTTTAAATTAGAGACGTGTACCGTTGCATAATTTGGGTAAATTAAGGTTTCGCAATAAAATAGCAGGACGCCCTTCTTTTTAGACTAATTTATGTGGGGGCAATCCAGAAGGTTGCAAGCAATTAAGAAATTCTGTTGGGAAATATACAGTATCTTGCTCGTCCACCACGGTGTCTTCAGAGTAGTAGGTTTGAGCCTGTGTATTAATTTTATAGATAATGAAGTCATTCACCTTAGCTACTTGATCGTTAGTAGGTGACAAAATGGCTCTCTTCTTGAATCAAGTTATATTTTTAGAACTTATATTATTAATTCTGGATAAACGTTGTTGACTAATTCTTGAAGATCGTTTGGTTTTGATTATCTATTGGGTCTATAACTTAATTCGTACGGTTTGCTAAGAGATGGCGTAAATTGTATTATTCCATTTTTATTATTCCATTGGAAAGCTACTGTCATTGTACGGCATTTCAGTATATTTCATTCGTTTGAAGCGTAAGCAACAATAATTTTTTTTCACTCAAATAGGTCGAACTTTGTGCCTGAAAAAGTGTTTTAGCGGGGAGTTCTTCTTCATTACTTTAATATGAAGAAAACTGCTGCCGAAAGTCATCGTATTTTGGTGGAAGTTTATGGAGAACATGCGCTAGCTGAGCGAACGTGCCAAAAGTGGTTTGCACGATTTAAAAGTGGTGATTTTGGCTTGGAAGACGATGAACGTCCTGGGCAGCCAAAAATGTTTGAAGATGAAGAACTGGAAGCATTACTCTATGAAGATTGTTGCCAAACACAAGAAGAGCTCGCAAAATCTTTTGGTGCCACTCAAGCAGCCATTTCAAAACGTTTAAAAGCAGCTGGATATATTCAAAAGCAAGGAAATTGGGTTCCACATGAACTCAAGCCGAGAGACGTCGAAAGGCGGATTTGCATGTCCGAAATGCTGCTGGAACGCCACAAAAGGAAGACATTTTTGCATCGGATTGTTACTTGTGATGAAAAATGGAACCATTACGACAACCCTAAGCGCAAAAAATCATATGTGAAACCCGGCCAACCAGCCAAATCAACGGCAAAGCCGAATATCCATGGCGCGAAGGTAATGCTCTGTATTTGGTGGGATCAGATGGGTGTGCTGTATTATGAGCTACTAAAAAAGGGTGAAACCATCAATGGACAACGCTACCGAACACAATTAATCCGTTTGAAGAGAGCAGTAGCCGAAAAACGCTCGGAATATGCGACCAGACACGAGGCAATAATTTTCCATCATGACAACGCTCGGCCCGACGTTGCTATTCCGGTTAAGAACTATTTGGAAAACAGTGGATGGGAAGTCTTACCCCACCCGCCTTATAGGCCAGACCTTGCCCCTTCTGACTACCATTTGTTCCGGTCGATGCAGAACGCCCTAAATACGATTCACATCAGAGCAGAATATCAAAAATTGGCTTGATTCATTCTTAGCTGCCAAGCTGGCGCAGTTCTTTTGGGATGGGATCCACAAATTACCAGAAAGATGGGAAAAAGTCATAGCTTCAGATGGGCAATACTTTGAATAATACTATTTTACATGTTTTTCTTAAATAAACGTTCAAATTTTGAAAAAAAAACCGCACGAATTGAGTTATATACCCAATAGATTAACTCTCCCATTGTTTTGTGACATCTGTCCATTTCCTATTTTGAGCAAGAACTGTGAACAATGCCGGTTTTCGGCATTTTTGTTTTGAGTTCTAATCTATCCATACACGGCCAGAGAAAAGATCTTTTCAATGAAGCATTGATTTCATCAGCACGTGTCCCTCTTGCTACCACTGGTAAAATTTGCCAAAAGTCACCAGAGAACAATATCGTGCATCCACCCACGGGTGAATCAGTACTGCGCAAATTGAAAACTTGTTCGACATGGTAGCTTCGTCCCAAACTACTAATGAGCAGTCACGTACTAATTTTAAAGTGCTACAAATAGTGCCTGTGTCCCCAGTAGCAATTTTTGGTGGAAGTTTGAATGTAGAGAAACGAACAAATTTCGACTTGCATAATTTAAACAAAGCCAGAATTGGCCGAAAATAGGTCACAAACGGCTTCAAAAATTTTCATACATAAAATTCAAATTAAATACCCAATAATTTAAAAAAAAAACGGCTCAATTGTCTAAAAAAATGCCAAAAATTTGTTTTATTTACCGATTCCATAAACATAGAAAGTGATGAAAGTCGGCCGAATTTGTCCAAAAAACTTCCAAAAATCAATAAATCATTAAATTTGAATTTGCCCATAAATATAGAAAAAGATGTTTGGCCGAATCGGCTGAATCGTCCAAAACACGGACAAAAATCGGACAACATTTGCCAAAGTTTTAATTTTTTATTTGGCCAAATACCATTGCATTGACGTCCTCTTTCTATAGCATATTCGGAATCTAAAATCGGTTGAATACTTTGAGAGTTCATACGTTTTTTGAAGTTTCTTTTATATATATATTTTTTTTATATTGACAAAATCAGATGTTGACATAAAAAGTCATAACTCACGAACCACTTTGCACTTTACATTTGCTACAGTTCTTCATGTTCTCATAACTTGTGGCTTAGATACCTTACAAAAAGCGAAACTTTCATTTCCAAAGTCACAGTTGTCGAAATACGAATATATGTACTCGTATTACAACCAAACCCTCACAAGGCTATGCGAGAAGTAGTCGATCTGGTGGAGTCGATAACTTTGCTGTCTTGTGTAACACTTTAGGTTTAATTATTTTTTGGATCTTGGAACTGGGATCATCTTTGAGCCTGCAGCTCTGGTGAGCCTCACGTTCCTTTAACTAGAAATTAGGAACGTTTACTGTCGACTGTAGGACTTTGCGCTGTAATAAATATGTAAGAATTATTGTGCTTTTTTGCAGCTATTTTAACTTCCATCGATTCACAATGTTATTTTCATTCCAGACTCGCGTCCGGCGACAGATTTTTACAGCTTTTGACGAGCATCCCTGGCCTTCATGACTGATTCTGAAAGAGGAAGCTGCTTAAAACTTGAACGAATAAATCAATAAATCTTTACGGACACAAAAATATATATGAAGAGCTCTTTTGAAAAAACAACGAGATACTTGGTGAGCCGAGACGACAGAAAATAACAAATTAAGTCCCGTTAACAACCAGTTTATATTATTGGAGTTGTAAAAGAGTTGGGTACCACGGAGTTAGTTTCTGCCATCGATTGTGCGAGAGGGTGTAAATAAGCTGTTGCGCTCTCTGAAGTTGCCTGATATGGATGGCATTATTCGGTGCCTGGTCTGAAGAAGATTTTTTTTAGCCTGACATTGGCTCTATTTAAACTTTTGTGGTTAAAAAGTTGCAGGGGTTGCAGAGCACTAATAGAAATTACAATACGATTATTTCCCCGAAAAATATTGCAGAATCTACTTTAAAATTTATTACAGAACGAATTCTGTTCGACGATATTGTACTATTCTCTGCCAGATTATGTAAAGGGATTATTTATTTAAAGCTTTGGAGCATTTTGTACTTATGGATGTTTCACCGACAAGCGTCTCTCAGATCGCGTTGAAAAGTATTTAAAGCCTTCGAGTGTTACCTTGGATAGCAATCTTACTTTAGACAAAACATGTCGGGAAGACAACTGCTGTAATAAGATAATTCAACAGACATTTTCTTAAAACGGATCAACGTAAGTCCTGATTTTCGTCTTATACAAAAGACTATAAACACCATGTATGTAAATCCCATTCATTCACACAAAGGCAATCCAGCAATACAACTTGGTTTTAATGATATTCGTACTCATATCCGAGAAATTCTTAAATGCCAAAGCATTTCCCATTCACAACTAAAATTTGTATGCAAACCCAGCTCCAAGTATCCATTCTTTAGAGCTACTTAAGCGCGACTCTTCAAATACCAACAAAATAAAGTGAAATCATCTTTCAAATTCCAAATGATATGGCTTACGTAATAGATCAACCTATTGCACAGCGTTTTTTTAAGTTTTCAAACGATTCCATCAACGCATGCTTGGAATTCCTAATTACATGCAGCAAACAAACAATAGACGGCGGTGTTATAAAAAACTAAAATTCAACAAATTTCAACAAGATCTAGAATTTTTTAATTTTTCTTTTCTCCGATTTGATGGAAACAAAAAATGGTGATGAAAGTAATTTACAACAACGACAATGATGATAGGTCTCTAATTTTTGTACAATGGATGTCGCTTATTATTCCACGAACTCCTATTGTGGCGATGAATTAGCTATGTGGGGGCAGTAAGGTAATCCATGTGGTAAGGCTGGGTGCGGCTTGCATTAGTTTTTTTTTAAACAAGAACGGTTTTGGCAGCAACAACTGGAGCTGGGGCAGCAACAATTGGAGCGGCAATAGTCTTGGCAGCAACAACTGGGGCGACAGCGGCAACTGGCACATCCTTTTGGACGACAGCATTGAAACCGTTGATGTCATCAGCATAATAGTTGACAATACGACGAGAACCGTCTGGTTCGATCAAGGAGTATGATCCACGAACAACATCTCCGTCACGGCTTTCTTCTTGGGTCTTTGAATCACCGGTAAGGGTATCCTGAACGTCGTAGGCGAATCTGTATTGTGGGTAGGCATCAACTTCTTCGGCGGCAACAACTGGTGCAGCAACTGCTCTGGCGGCAACAACTGGTGCTGGGGCTGCGGCAACAATTGGACTGGCGGCAACAACTGGAGCGGCTAAAGCTCTAGCAGCAACAACTGGAGCAGCAATGGATCTGGCAGCAAGTAATGGGGCAGCAACTGGAGCGGCATAAGCAGCCCTAGCAACCAATGGGGCATTATAGGCGGAGTAGTATTGAGCGTTGTAGGCCAATGGTGCTGGTGCAGCGGCTACCAAAGGAGCTGCAACTGGAGCCAAACCTGCCTTAGCCGAGATGGCCAAAGTGGAAAGAACTGCAATCTGCAAATGAATTTAATTTGTTAATCCCTGTGCGTAATCCCGTAATCCAAAAGAGTGACAAAAAAGTGCAAACACAAACTACGACTACTTACAATAAGCGGACTCATTGTAGACTTGGAAAGAATTGTTTCTCACTGTCTGATGCTCTAAAGTGAACTGACATGCCGATGAAACGGCTGCGCGTCTTTTTATACCCAAAAAAAATTTCCATATACCATCCGCGGATTTGAATATATTTCTTCGTGCAGATGGGGCACCACCAAATCTGAACGTAAATTTTGCGTTTTCAATTTCAAAATCGCACTTTGCTTCGCAGTCGCGGCACGTAAATCGGGTAATACCATGGCAATATGCAAGTGGCGATAATTGTTATTCAATTTTCATACAATTTAGTTTCGAACTTCACTTCGTAAATAGACGTGGTGCGGGTGAATGTCTAAAATAACCAAAAATAAACCAAAAAAAAAAACGATAAAATATTCGGTATTCGAAGTTTAATAAGGTTTTCGGTTGGGTTTTTGGCAAAACTGTGTCCTCTTGCCCACCATAAAGTGGTAGAAAAAAAAAAAACTCAGCAGAAAAAACCAAAAGCGGAACACTGAATGCCGGCATGCTTTTGCCTACTTTTTCTTCTTCTACCATCTAAAGCGTGAATTTCTAAAAAAAAAAAAAATCTATTCAAACAACCGAGATACGCAAAGTGATAAGTATGCGATAGCGCCTTCAATCGTATCCTCCTTGCATACTCGTACTACGAGTAAAATCTGCAAATTTAAAAGATTTGCCAAACTTATGCTAATGGGTCATAAGGAAGTGTGAAACTGGACTAATTGGCATTCTCAGACTAAAAATAACGACTGAAGACATAAATTTTGGGAATTTTTAATTTTTCCCACTTGAATGGCAAATTAGAGAACAATTTTCAGAATTTTCGCTTCTGAATTGCGAGGCAATAAGGATGCAAGATGGGTGGTTCTTGGAGATGGAAATCAAATAAATAAATTATAGCCTGCGAAACAGGTACAAGACATGCGAAGAATACAGACACTTTAGCTTGCTTTCTATTAAACTTTTACATACGAGTACGGGTTCTCGTATTTGTTTTTGATTTTTTTTTATATGTTAATATGTTGGTCGTCAATTCGAAATTGCCATTGAGCACCAATTTTCTTACGCATGTTGTGCGCATAGTAACTAAAATCGAGATCGAAATCGAGCTCGAGGGTGTTTCCAAAAGAGTCTGGTCGTCAACTTCCTTACAGTAAAATAAACGGGTCTGATTCTATCGAGTCTGCTATGTAAATTTTTAGAGCCCTTTCACAACACACTAAATAAAAGGGTCTTAGAAAATCGGACTAGGCCGAATTTTCGATTTAAAAATTAAGTCATCGTAGATGCCGAGGCAACTAGATGCTGTAGGAATATAATAGACAATGACTGGTGTCAGCACGGCCTTGTTCTATTTTGTAACTAGGACTTCGTAATTATTTGCTCATTTTACTTCGAAGTGATAGCCATTGGATGACGATTGTTCTCCATCCAGATTTGAACTGCTTAATATAAAAGAGCGAGTCCTGACATACACAGTGTGGCAAATAATATACAAGACTGGCTCTAGAAAGCATAATTAAAGTACGGTTTCGTTTTATTTCGCTGTTTTTATTCGGGCGATAGCGATGGCGCAATAGTTAGCTCATTGGACTATCACGCAGACAGTCTGGGTTCGATTCCTGGTTGGGTCACCAACAATTTTTCAAATCGCCATCACCCTTTCGACGGGCAATGGCAAACTCCCGATAATAAAATTGCCTACGAAAAAGCTTCTAAGGAGTGCCGTTCGGACTCGGCAATAAATCGTAGGCCCCGCTCAGATGTGACAAAAATGAAAACATGAGCAACACAAATGAGTGTCAAGAAGCTAGGCCATGGCCCATACAGGGCTGCCAGCGTCCTAGTGTTGTTTTTTTTTTATTAGAAATCTTCTTCTCCCGTTTCAATACACTAGCTAAAGCGATTCAATAGTGATTCAAATGCCTGTTTTAGCTCATTTTGCGGAATTGCCTGTCGAAGATACTTAAATGGTCGGAATATCTTCAAAAAAGCATCGTCTAAACTCCAATTTCGGGAACAAAAAGGTCGTACGGTGCCAAATCAGGTGAATGCGGCGGATGTGACAGACTCACTTGATTAGGAATCAAAAATTTACTAACAATGAGTATTGTTTGACTCGGTGCATTATCATGCAAAAGAGGCCAACTTTTTGGATCGCGATATTCGGATCGAATACGAAGGATTCTGGCCATCAAACACTTCAAACGGCAGTAGCTGTTTCACCAGTTGAAACGAATTCCACAGGAAAATTTCATAGATTTTGAATTACTTCAGGCGTCCGAACTGAAATTTGCCTTCCTGTGTGTTTACCATTCTCCAGCGTAACTCTGCCACCCAAAAACCATTTATGCCACTCGAAAACAACAGTTCTACTCAACGCATTCATCGCGGTACACTTGTTGTATCAATCGCAATGTTTCTGATGTATTTTTAGCAAGTTTAGCGTGGAATTTAATGGCCCCTCTTTTTTCCAAGTTAAAATTTGAACATCAAATGAACAGGTGTTCTAGTAAAAAGAATTTTTATATTTGTTAAAATGCCAACCAAATGTCATGCAATTTTGACAGATAGTAGAGAAAGATTCAAGCTGTAAAACGTATGTTCGGACAAATAGATGTCGCTCTGGGTTGCTGAGATATGGAGATATGGTAAAAAAAAACAAGAATCTAGAATTTATGTTAGATGGAGTCGGGCTGATTTACAAATTTCTATATCGAAATAAACTTCTTATCAGATCCAGGGAAGGAGATGGCGAAGTATGAGTCCTTACTGGTCCAATTTTAGTCCTTATTCATCCAACATGTTATAGGCATTTAGGACGGCGAATTTTTCCCCTTCTTACTGAAAAAATTTCGGAATCATATTCACTCAGAGCACTTGTTCGAAAATATTGTTCCAGATAGTTGTAGGACTGATCTTTTATCGATTTTTATTGACAAAGATCCTCCTTGCTTCTAACTGCAAAGTTGTAACTTACACTAGATATGTAACTTACATACATATCAAGTAGATCACCTCTGTTGTTGTTGGATGAGTATGATTGACTGCCTGTTTACCATTGAGTTTCTCAAATGAATCATTTATCGGTACATCGAGGATTGTTTCGCAAGGTAATCCACATCTAGACAGTGGCTTTATAAGCTAAGTTCTAGTTTTTCTAAACTAGCAAAAAAGAATAAGTTGTTGGCTCTTCGCGAGAACACTTGATCTTGCTTTAATTGTTAACTGTGGGCAATTGTTGGTATTTTTTTGAATCATATCTTATTTTGACACTAACAGCTTTTATGCGGTTAAAATATTGACAAAACTCAGTATAATACTTTCGCCGTATGGCTTATGCTTGAACAACGTTTGGAAATATTGCAAAGTTATTTCTTATGTGGATTCTGTGATATCGAAATAGTGCAGATTTTGGACAGAAATTTTCGTCGAGGTACGAGGGCGGGTCAATAAAAAACACAGCACACACAAAACACACGCGGATTAAAACACAGATTTTTTGATAAAAAAATAATTTTATTTTTCAACGTAGTCTCCCTTGAGCTCTATACACTTTGTCCAACGCTTCTCCAATTTTTTTATCCCTTCCAAAAAAAATGATTTGTCAAGGTCCTCAAAATAGGCCTTTGTTTGCGAGATGACTTCATCATTGGAGTCAAATCTTTTTCCACCAAGCCATTTCTTCAGGTTTGGGAACAAGAAGTAGTCGCTCGGAGCCAAATCTGGAGAATAGGGTGGATGAGGGAGCAATTCATAGATTTTTGCCAGTTGTTACACGATTGCGTTTGTGGTCGACTGTGAGCAAACGCGGCACCCATCTTGCGGAAAGCTTTCTCATGCCCAAGTGATCATTCAAAATTGAAACCACTGAGCCATGCGAGATCCCTACGGCTTCCACAATCTCTCGCACTTTCAATCTTCGGTCGGCCAACACCATATCGTGAATTTTTTCGATTGTTTCGGGTGTAGAGACCTCAACTGGGCGTCCAGGACGTTCGGCATCTTCAGTGCTTGTACGGCCACAACGAAATTCAGTAAACCACTTTTTTACCATTGAAATCGATGGTGCAGAGTCCCCATAGTATTTATCAAGCTTAGCCTTGGTCTCGGTAATGGTTTTTTTTCGCAAGAAATAATGCTTAATAAGCACACGAAATTCACTTTTTTCCATTTTCTCCTCAAATTATTGAGTAGTCTGATAAAAATAGCTGTCAAACACAAACTAACTGACGCAGCAAGTTTAAATTTTGACAGGAGTCAACTGACAGATGCCTGTTGACAGGAGCAGTGTTGCTGTTTCAGTAAAGAGGTCAGAAATTCAAAAAGTCACGGACTTATTGACCCGCCCTCGGATATAGATAATCTGCACCGCATTCTGGACGCAATGTGGACTAGGCAATACTTTCCTAATGTACAAACAAATTTGTCATCTTTTTCGAATCTGGAATTAAGAGCGTCTGATAAACTCTTCCGAAGTGTGTGTATTTGAATTGGCCACATTTTTAGACAGCTGCAGCATAATTTATGTATGCTTGCCCCATTTTGCGGTGGACATAATCGCCTTGTACACTCTAATTGAAAATACACATCAGCACCAAACAAACAGATGTTGTTGTGGTGAACTGTGAAGTATCCGAATGAGTTGATTCGAGATAGTACACAACAATTAGAGCTGTTCCACTTCATGTAAAAGATCTTGCTCGTGCAAGAATAGACCGAAATGGAGATTGCTCTTGATTCTCTATTAATTACAAAACATTATTCAACGATGAGGCTTATTATTGATGAATTGGCTACTTTTTATCAGTGATATTACCGGATTCGGAGTGAGGGAAATCCGTAAGCCATTGTTAAGACTCCGGCACTTCTGCAAAAAGTCACTGTTTTGTATGCTGACAGAATCACTGACACCTATGGTCTTTTCAAAAAAAAAAAATGTTTGTTCCACAAAGCGCGTACATAAAACATTTCTTGAAGGGAGCATTCGACAGGGGCATGATTCAGCGTATAGACATGTGAAATGGCTTCAAAGATTTTGTGACTTGGCCGGTTCTGATTACTTCTGTAATCATAAAACTTAGACGACAGATGACTTGGAAGTCAATATTAGACCTGCCGATAAGCCAAGCCCAAAAAGACTTTAACTTTTTCGGAACAGTCGTTCACTGACCTTTACAATCATTTTAGTGTATTTTATTTTATTTCGAAATTCTGTGCCTTTAAATGACGTCTCTTTTTAAAATTATCCAATTCATGGTCAGAGAGCTGCAACTGATAGCAGTGTAATATTCTTGGTTTCTAATAATTTCTATGTGTTGCTTTGTACAATATTAATCAAGTGAGATTATGATCGCCCTAGAAACAGATATAATCGCATGACTTGTGTTTAACCTTCCTGCAATCGTAAATATCTCGAGGCTAAATAAAGAAAGATACAAAAAAAAAGTTCTTTATTTTATGACTGAACGTTTATACTCGTACTTCAGTTTTTCAGGGATAGTCGCGGTAGTTATTGTGTCTTCTATTTCATCAATCTATCTTACGATCCGTTATAACACCTCAATTACCTATACTTCTACGAATACGAGTATGGGATTTTTTTTTTTTACAAATTCAACACAAAAAGCGTGCCAAGTGTTAATGATTCGTGCTTGGCATAGCAATTGGGGTAATTTAGTCACAGGCAATATTGTTTCTGTAAAATTTTGAGATCAATAAATTACTCAAAAGTTGGCAGTACCTATGCAACTTACAGCTCATAAATGTAATTGTAGAATCAAGCTTCTAATTGCAGCAACCAGAGCTTAATATCTTTTTTATTTGAAAGCTATTGCATTGAGTGGCTTTTGTTTTAAACTTAGCTTTAGTGGACTTAAAGTCAAGTTCGATAAAAGCCTCTAAAAAGTTTTTTGCTTCTAAGCAAAAAAGTTGCAATCAAATTCAAACGCATTTGTGCCGACTAACGCTTACGATAGTATGAAGCGCAAAGTATACACTTGGGGTTTCCACTTCACAAATATGGATGAGTATAGAAACTTTCGGATTTGAGGTAAATGAATTCGTATCTTGGCTTTTTTTGATTTAATTAAACTTTCCTCAACTTCATTAGTTCACTTGAACAGGTTGAAGCAGGGTTCAAATGAAGAATACACACCCACAAAACTAGAACCAAAACAAATATTAATATAAGGAATATTTTATTATTAAAAAGGAGATTATTATATTTTAGTACTATGCACTAATCTATGTATGTAGATCTTGTCTCTAACTTAACGTCAATAAGAAATAAACGTAATGGTTTTATCCCATCACTAGGGGTCCTAATCACGTTGTCATCGAAGGAACACCGTTAAGGTGATCTCTCGTCCGATCTGGGGCCAAAATCTTCCTTATGTACGGAAGAAAGTAAAACTATTACAATTAGGTAATGTGTTTTTGCCCCATGCAATACGGAGGTTTCAGTGGTAAGCTTATGAATACACAAACCATACATCACCCGCAAGAGAATGGGGTGCTCAACATGAGCGAATATTGAAGAAAACAGACGGTGTTCAGGTTCTCAATGTGAAAAGACACGCGGATTTTGCATGGGCCAAAAACAACACAACTAAAATCTATGAGATACTTAATTTACCTCATCCGGCACCGCGTGATTTTTTTCGGCTGGCTTAAAACACCGCTTCGGGAAACGCATGTTGATAGTTGAGAAGAGGCAATGGTAAAAATAGCTGGTTGCACTGTATTGGCACCACAGGACGTTATCTCAGTTATACCTGTGTTACCTTGTATCGCCTTTAAGCAGTATTTCCTACTGAATGAGAGTCTGGCTGTGTTCTTTATGTTAACGAAGAACTGCGGATGCAGTAACTCCTACGAAGTTTTTGGGAGTCAAAGGTCTAGACCCAACAACATGTCTGTGCTGGCGTAATAATAATAATAATAATAATAATATATAGGGTGTAGTACACTGTGACCTTGTGGTATATTGTCCCTCCTACTTTACCTTGGAGAGGTTTGCTTCCTCTTCCAGAGCCCCCTCACCAGGAGTTGGAGTGTTTATGATCTAGATCCTTGGCAAGTTCAGTTTCTTTTATGAATCTGAGAATGAGCAGTGGATCCATGGTTGGTAGATCTTTTTCTTGAATTAGGTGCTTTCCCAAATATTTAAACCTTTTTTGAGTCAGTGCCTCGCAGGATTCGAGTATGTATTCTGGAGTTTCTGTGGACTCATTGCAGAATCTGCAGAGACCTACATCTCATATCCCTATCTTTCTTAGGTATTCCCTGAGTTTGCAATGCCCCGTGAGGAATCTAGTTGTTATTTTGGTTAGGTTATTTTTGCTAAGACTGATACATGCTTTAAATCTTTTGAGATTATAATCTCCCAAGAATTTTTTGGCTTAGAGATCCCGAAAGGCTCTAGCCCTTTTCTCTTTTTCCGATTTCCTGAATTCTTCGAGTAGGGCGTGTTCGCCCATTCCGCAGAATGGTTCAGGTCCTGTAAAGGGTTCTGCTGGCCCTTTTCTCGCTGCCTCGTTACCAATAATGCTCACATGGCGTGGTATCCAGCAGAAAGATAATCTATTTTTCTTGCCCAATTTGTTGAGACTTTGTAGGCATTCCCATACAAGTTTGGATTTAATGACAAAGGAGTCTAGCGCTGTCCAGGTGGTGGCGATGCCGCGATGGTTAGCTCATTGGACTATTACGCAGAAGGTCCGTGGTTCGATCCCCGGCATCACCAATAATTTTTCGAATCGCCATCATCAGATGTAACAAAAATGACAACATGAGCAACACAAATGAGTGTCAAGAAGCTAGGCCATGGCCCATATCGGGCTGCCAGCGCCAGCGCCAGTGTTTTTTTTTTTTTAAGTCCAGCGCTTTGATAGCTGCTTGAATATCTGACATTATTGCTATGTTACAGTTTCTGTAATACTTTTCGAGATTGATTCGAACGCATCTTTCTATGGCGTATATTTCTGCTTGAAAGATGCTGGTACTCTCCCCCATGGTTTCATGGTGTTTCGTTCTTGGCCCAAACACTCCTGCACCAGTTCCTTCATCAGTTTTCGAGCCGTATGCATACCACTTTATCGTGTGGATGCTCAGTTCATAGATTGTGGATTCATCGTTGTATTTCCTAATGCTGGCATCTCTTGGAATAGACAAGAGTGGAAGTTCTCCGAGTAGTGCATCATATTCTTTCAAACTAATGCATTTCCCCTTTCCAGTTGTTTCTTTTGCTATTCTTAGAATAGTTTTGGCCGCCACCTTCAATGAGGTGTAGGGTAGTTAATTCCAATAGCACCTCCATTGAAGCAATTGGGCATGTACGCAATGCGCCGGTGATGCATAGGCACGCCAGTCTTTGCACCTTGTTAAGAGATTCTCGCGTTGTGACCAGACTGGTTCGTTTTGCCCATGCTACTGCACCATATATGATCATTGGTCTCACAATCGCTATCTACATCCATCGCATCGTGCTGGCTTAGATCCTAGTTGAAATCCTTCCTAAGGATAGGAAAAGTCAACAGAAGTTCGGTTGTCATGGTTTCAAGTACGATGTTGAAAAAATCGCATGACAGCGCATCGCCTTGTCTAATTCCTTTCTGAACATCAAAGATCTCGGTGAGATCTTTACCGACCTTGATGGAGCAGCGTGCATTCTCCATCATCAACCTGCACAGACGGACGAGTTTGGCAGGGATGCCAAAACTAGACATTGCTCTGTATAGCTCGTCTCTATAGACGCTGTCATACGTGGCTTTAAAATCGATGAATAGGTGGTGTGTATCGATCTGAAGCTCATGGGTCTTCTCCAAGATCTGACGTACATTACAGATAACTTGGTGTATGCTCTTTATCAAGAAATCGCCGGCCGCTTTGAAGAGCTCGGTAGTCAGGCCATCCGCTCCAGTAGCTTTGTTGGACTTAAGCTAAGATATGGCTATCTTCACTTCATCCAGGTCGGGTGGACGGAATTGTTGGTCATCATCGTCCAAGTTGAAAGGTTGATTCTGCCTGACAGCGGTATTTGGTCCGTCATCGCCGTTATGCAGTCTGCAGAAATGGTCTTTCCAAATCCTCAGCATTGACTGCGATTCTACTACGATGTTCCCTTGTTCATCTCTACAGGCTTCGGTTCGGGGTTTGTTTCCGTGGCATGTTATTTTTACCTTTTGGTAAACCTTCCTGGAGTAGCATCTCTCAATTTCCTCGATCGCGCGCTTCTCATGCTCTTTCTCCTTCCTCCTGAGAAGCCGGTGTTCGTCTCTCCTCTTCCGCTCATAGAGCTCATGAGCAGCTCTGGTGTTTCTCAGCAGCGCCGCGTTATATGCATCTTGCTTAGCTGCATGTGCTTGCCGGCATTCATCATCGAACCAGGGGTTTCGTTGTGGTGGACTAAGAGACACTCGATCGGAAAAGGACTTGGCGATCTCTTGCGATTGTAGCCGTCTGACGTCGAATTTTCTCACAGCATTAGTTTGTCTTGGCGTAGTTTGGGATATCCGCAACCGTACCTTGGTTACAACAAGGTAATGGTCCGAGTCGATGTTGGCTCCTCGGAACGTACGGACATCCATAATACTGGAGGAGTGCCTTGCGTCGATCGCAATGTGATCAATCTGGTTGATTGTTGATTGATCAGGAGCTCTCCAAGTCCCCTTGTGTATGTCGAGATGTAGGAACCGCGTGCTAGCCATGACAATGTTTCGCCCCGCCGCAAAGTCGATTATCCGTTATCGGAGGTGGTGTTGTGCAGGCTATATTTTCCGATTGTTCCACCAAAGACACCCTCTCTTCCTAGCTTTGCATTAAAATCACCGAGGACAATTTTAATGCCATAGCTAGGGCATTGCTCGTAGGTCCACAACCATAAACAGGTAAAATAAATGCCCCACGCATTTACAACTTCAATGCTCAACTACAAAAAGCACGTCCGTGGCCAATGGTTTCAATTCCAAACTAGATACGCAGCAAAATCGCTCGTTTTGGATCACGATCTGTGAAAGAAAGCAATTTCTCCATCACAAACATTAATTTTAAAGCTTTACGGGCTTGGTATTGTACTAACAACTTGACTTGCTTTGTCCCCCAAAAGTTAAAATCAATAGTTACTTCAACGATCAGCTCAATTAGAACTTTAGCTTAGAAGTATTTGGCCTCAATATGACACGTAGTGTATGAAACAATTTTCCACAATTTTAAACTCAGCCACAACATACGTGTATGCCGTATGTCTCAATTTGACCATATAAACTTCATCTGCGGTAAAATATTTAATTACATCAAAAATTGCAGGTGCAAGTATAGTTGGAGGATAAAAGCCAGTAAAATGTGAACAGAGATACGAGTACGTGATAAGTTTTATAAACTAAAAGCTCGCGTAAGCGACCTTGGGGTTTCTGTGTTCTTTTTTCTTTTAACTTGTTAGTCTTCGAGTTTTCAAAGAAAAAGAGTGCGTTGGTGTACGCGTACCTCCTCGAGCTGTGTACATAATCTACACACATATTGGATTGGCAAGCGTAATGGGGCGTAAATATTTTACACTTTGCCACTACTATTTGGGCATTTAAGCGGCCGTTTCGAGTCGTGCGTGCAATCTGTCTCATCGATAACACTCTTGGTGAAAGAAGCGAAAGTACGACTACTTTTGATTGATTTTACTTAACCGTCATAATAATTCCATGCAAAACCATTGAAGTTGTGCCTCGGTTTTTAGCAATAAATCTCTCTTTTTCGAGAAAGTTTGAGAAATGGCGGCACTAAAATAAAGTTCGCAGAAAAAGAGAGATCCTTAGATGATCCATGATTGCTCCCTGTCGACTAAAGCCAAATTGTGCGTGATTTGATGCATTGTTCTGTAAGGCTGAAAACACACTGTATACGGCACGATGTCTTTTGTTGAGGAATCGTATAACAATTCATTGGTTCGTTTGCTGGGTGTGGAAATAAAAATTGTCTTTTTGTCTGTGAAAAAGAAGACGTCGTTGTCCGCTCCCCATTAAAGAAAGTCAAAAGCATACCCAAAGCTGGAATAATTTCAGCAATCTCAATAGTTGGATGCCAAAAATATATGCGAGAGCAGAACAAGTAATGAAAAATGCCAACTTTCAGTACATCAAACAGTTTTTCTATGACGGTGCGGACTATGTACGGAACAATGAACAACATTGCCTTTTAAGGAGAAGTTCAGAGAACAGTATCGAACAGCCTCGCCAACGGGGTAGAAAATATTTCTACATCTATTGTCGATGTCCTCACACCTAGAAAAACAGATCTTAAGTTTATGGGAATAACATACGTTCTGTCAAAATATGTATAACCGGAATCGAGTCAATTAAAACAACACAAATCAAATCATAATTAACATTTATCTTGCCTCCTTCAAAATTCATATATTTTTTATGGGCATAGTCAGGGATCGCCTTCAGTTCTTTCAGTGAATTTTCTTTTATGTCTTGACTCGGCTCTAAATGTGTCCCACAAAAAGATAATTTGAGTTTCGAAAATAGAAAAAGCCACAGGTCACCATATCTAATGAATACGGTACCTGCTTTTGTAGCCAAAAGATTTGTGAGACGGTGCACAACACAATTCCGGACACAATTCCGGTCTTTTTCGTCAAATGCTTCATAACGTTTACATAATATTGTTAATTCGGTATTTTGAGCTACCGGAAGAATTTCTGGATGAATAACAACAAGAATATCGAAAAAATAGTGAGCAAAATTTAGACTTTTGAGAGACTCTACGAAGCTTATTCGAATTTGTTTTATTTAAGCGGCACCATTTCAATACCTGTTGACTTGCTTGCATGTCATACTGTCATAAACCCACATCTCATCACCGGAAACGATGCGTTCCATGACTGAATTGATTTTGCGGTAATACATTTGAAGAAAATGCAGCTCTTTTGAAACACGCCTTTTTAAGACGCATCTCATGTACAAAACATCGACCAAAATGTGGCGAACCGACTCGTGAGAGATGGATAGTTCTTGTAAACTACTAGGTGCCTTGAAGTCCGTTCTTGTTTAGGCAGACATGCCAAATTTCAGTGCGATACTATCTTTAGTGTTGTTTTGACAGCTGATTGCTGTTGATGTGTTTGGCATCATGTTGAGTATGATGAGACAAAAACGATTCTCGTTCTCTCATAAAACACTATTTTTTGAGAGGCAAAACGGCGAAGGAAACAAAAGAAAAGTTGGATAAATATGATGGGGCTAATGCTCCGTCAAATATTGGTTTCGAGAGTTTCGTGGCGGCCGCAACTCCACTACCGATCAAGTCGGCAGCGGCAGGCGGCAGCCGATGCGGTTACATAGGACAATGCCAAAAAAATACATGAAATGGTGTTGGCTGACCGGAAAGTGAAGGTTCGCGAGCTAGCAGATACCACAAAGATTATTACTGAGCGCACACGCCATATTTTGGGCAATATTCTGCATATGAAAAAATTATCCTGCCGCTGGGTGCCGCGCATGCTCACTCCTGACCAAAAACACGAACGCGAGAGCACTTCGAAAGAGTGTTTGAACTTGCTGATGCGGAATCGGGCGGACTTTTGGCGTCGATTGGTAACTGTTGATGAAACCTGGATCCACTATTACACACCAGAGAACAGAATGAGTGCCCGGCAATGGACTGAAGCCGGCACGAGTGCTCCGAAGCGGCCGAGGGAGGTTCAATGAGTCCGAAAGGTTATGGCGTCGGTTTTCTGGGATTGTCATGGCATACTCTTCGTGGACTACCTCGAAAAAGGAAAAACCATCAACAGCGAGTATGAATGTGCATTATTGGAGCGATTAAAGGCCGAAATCGCTGCAAAGCGGCCTCACATGAAGCGAAAAAAATTTTGTTTTTGCAAGACAATGCGCCGGCGAATAAGAGCATCGCAACCACGGCTAAAATCAATGACTTACGGCTCCAATTGCTGTCGCATCCACCGTATTCGCCCGATTTGGCTCCCTCGGACTATTATCTCTTCCCAAACCTCAAAAGATGGCTCATCAATAAAAAATTCAGCTCACGCGAGGAAATCATCGACGCCACAAAGGAGTATTTTGCAGACCTTCCGGAAAATTACTTTTCGGACGGGATCAAGAAGTTGGAAAATCGCTGGAATAGTGTATCAAGCTAAAAGGGGACACGTTTCAGGCAAGTTTTCAACAACATCATCTCGCCTTCTATGAACCTTTTGTATCACTCAAATGCTTTTCTTCTCAATATTACAAAGTCTCTGTAGACTTTCTTTTCAACGCGTCCGAAAAAGAAAATCCGTTCACAACACAAAATTTTAAACAAACTCTGCTTAACTCTTGACTACTTAACTCTTCTGTAGTAAAAATCGCCGATAATACTTAAGGTTAACTAATGTCATTGGCAACTGACAAGCAAACTAGTTGATAGATGACGCCCAAACTCAGCGTCAAAATAAATGAAATATTTGTTTTTTTTTAAAAAAAACTTTGAATGATGGTAATGCCAAGAAATCAGACCAAGTAAACTATTATTCACCCTCGTAAAGATTATCGAAAGAATTCTTAACTTAGACTGTTTAATTCTGGACACGCCTACCAGTCTACAAGGGACTACGAGTACTACTACTAGCGCTAGAGGAATGCAGAAGCTTCATTGCTGCGTTAAGTCCTTTGTAGGCATCTCATGCTACATCCGTGTCCCCCATTCAACTGTATCCAAGGATACGCCGCCAGTGATTTGGCCAGATTAGGATAAAAGGCAGCTTGACAACATAATGCTATTAATGTTGCACGCCAAACTAATGAGACATTCTAAAGCGGTATCTAAGGCCAGTTATAATAGGACTCATAGGCTAAGTCCTGTAGTGGCCATATAAACAGCTGACACAGTGGCTTGGAAAACATTGCACTATGTGGGTAGACTGAAGAATTTAAGTATGCAGAGGCTCTGGGAAAAGACACCTGCGTTGTCTTGAGGTATTGTAAACTGTCATTGAATGTGGGAAGAATGCACGTACTGAGAATGGACCTTAGTATTGTCTTCATTTTCTCCTTTCTAGGATGAGATTTTTGAAATAAAATTCAATTAACCGGTTTGTGGTCAATAAATAGAGATACTGCGATGCAAGCGTGATAGAGAAAATAACTTTTATCACACTTTTTTTTCCCTTTCAAATTAAGCCTCTTTAACGAGCAACGGAGAAAACACGACACACCCTCAAACGTTTGAAACCTACGATATTAAAGGGTGGGCCATCATTGGGTTCTTTTTGGATCATATATTGTTTTGATACACGAGCATCTTTTCAGGTGAGGCGCATTTCCATATCGCGACTACGTAGTTGCTGTATTTGGGGCACACGTCGTCATAAAGAAGATAATGTATGTTGAACGTGTGATTGATTGGTGTGGTTTTCTTCCAAGACCTCAATGGAAGAAGTGTTACACCCAATAATGAGTGCTACCGAGGCATGATAACCGATTTTTCATGGCCAGAAATTGAAGATTTTGACTTGGGCAGGCTATGGTTACAATACTCGTAAGATGGGGCTACATGCCAACAATCGATTTATTGCACACTAAAGTCAATCATCGTGTTATCATTACAGATCGAACAATCCACAGACAATTCAGGAAAGAAAAGTATTAACTAAGCTATTCGTGAAATCGTGGCCCACACCATCAAACATGTATTGAAAAATTAGGTTTATAGGCTGGCCTACTGTCAAGTCAGCCGAGGTAGTCATTCGAATAAGGTAATATTCCATAATAAGTCGAAAGGTTTACTCTTTTTTATAAAAAAAAAAACATTGGAATATATTGAACAGGGTGTTTTTTTTATACCCTTTTTAAAAATAAACCAACCACCACGCTTTATATGAAGAAGATAAAACAAACTTAAACTTAACTTGTCCTTGTCCGATCTTGTCTGCATAAACTATGTTTAGAGAAGAAGGAACAAAAATTTACTATATGGGCCTTCACAGAAAGACCAGATTTCCTCGGCTCCAATGGACTGACGGACTTTGAAGTATGCGGCGTGATCAAATGGAAAAGTACGTCGGACATCTTTAGGCGGTTAGCTAAATATATTGATCACGCAATTAAATTCGAACTATAGCGCCATCTAAATTGTTTTACCCTTTTATATTTTCGTTAATTAAATGTTTCAGTTTTCATCTGTCTGAACACCTAAGTTAGAAACCATGAGTCAGAAGTTGCAATGCCAGGTATTACCAAAGACTACTTACATGGGAACATTACCCAATAACAAAATTGCAATAACATTGACCAAAGAGCTTTTAAAATAGTTCTGTAGCCTGGGAAAATCGTTGCAGCTGGATAGAAATTCAGTAATCAGCACTGGCTAACTGGTGGCTCACATTCGGCCACAAAACAATTGACAGCATTCCTGATAGTTATTCCTCGAATGTACTCGTAGTCACATGTAATTAGTTTCATGGGGTTGCAGCATCAATTTATTTTATTATATATTTTTTAATTTCTTCTTGCAACTTAGTTTTATATTCCAAATGTGGAAGGTGGTCATTTTATCATTTGAAAGGAAGGCGGTTGCCGACTATGACTGGTTGGGCTGACAACTCTGTCCTTATTCGGTGGAAACAATCACGTTGTCACTAAATGGTTATCCAATATACTCGTATATTCATTTCTTCTTTTGTGAATTACTGTGTGTCTAAATAGGAAAAAAAAAAACGGTTTGTCACTTTTTATCCCACGGAGTGGTGCCTGAAAAAAATATAAAAAAACACTGAAATACCAAAGGAAAAAAAAAACCAATCCTGACGTTGCCTAGATACAGATATTGGAAGCAATTATTTTGTTATTTTGGACAGAAAACGCCCCATATCTAATGCACTTTAATGGTTCGATGCGATGCCATTCACTTCACCAATCGAGAAAAGTTGAAACTATTCACAAAACCACCAAATGGAAGGGGTTTCAATAGGGATGTGACATGTGAAGTCATTTTGTCTTCAAGAAACATTTACGGCAGACAATGTTGAAGATACGCATCGTTTGTTTTATATTTTCTATACCAAAATAAGGATTTAAATAAAAGAAGTAGAAATATGCAAGTAGCGTGTCATTTTTTGTATCCTTTCTAGTTGACTTGTAATTAGTTGAAATTGTCGTTGAGAGAGAAGTTCCAATTTGAAGTGGTTAAAGTAGTCAGATACGAGAAGCTCGATATGCTTTGGCACTGGATTCAAGATTTACTTATGATAGATTTGTAATTCATTAAAAAGATTGCCTTGATTGTCCAGTTTTTCAGCTAGTTCATGGTTTTTTTTGTGAAACTTGATATTGCACTTGGGTGCTGGATCTGGGGTCATTACAGTACAAGTTTCCTAAAGAACCAGCTAGTTAATGCGATATTGAAAATGATACCGGAAATTATGATATATTTTATCAGGCAATATGAGTAACATAAGTACTATGTGTTCTGTCCTTTAAGTGATTGAAGCGCAGTCCGGTCTTTCAGAGGCTGGAATATGGAGTTTTTATTAAAGTAATTTCTATTAGCCTTTAACTACTGTTGAAACAAATAACAATACCAGTGTCCATGAGTAGGGAACAATTACTAAACTATTTTTTTTTGTCCAACCCAGACTGTAGGCCCATTCAAATAAGAAACTAATGAAAGCGAGTACTGTTCCGCAATAAACGATTTCAATATTTTTCATGATAAAAACCGTCTGTGGGATTTGATTCGAATAGCTTCGCGACAGCACGAATAAGGGCAAAAATGGACTTGCAGTGATTGATGACCGCTGCTGATATTTAGATCTGTCGATATTTGTAGAAAATAAAACCGTAACGATAAAGTACTAGAGCTATTGTCATTTTAAAATAAAAGGTTTTCCAATAAGGATTTGACAACTTTTTTTTTTTTAAATAAAACGCAAAACCATTTGAGATATTTCAAAAACTTTATTATCGGCTTGAAGTACAATCAAAATATTTATGAATGGAACTCGACTTTGTTCATATGGCCACCGCGGGCACGTTTGCAGCAGTGGATACGTTGGACCCAATTTTCAACGACTCGGCTACACATTTCGGTCGAAACGGCCGCTATTTCGCGTTCCATGTTGGCTCTGAGCTCTTCTAACGTTGTCGGCTTGTTGGCATAAACCAATGACTTAACGTTGCCCCCACAGAAAATAGTCAAGCGGCGTTAAATCGCACGAACGAGGCGGCCAAACGACTGGCCCATTTCTTGAGATAACAAGCTCACCATACTTACTCTTCAATAAATCTATTGTAACGTGTGCTGTGTGGCTTGTGACACTATCATGTTGAAACGGCATGTCGTCCAAGTCCATATCTTCCAATTCGGGCCAAAAATAATCGGTGATCATGGCGCGATAACGCTGACCATTCACAGTAACGTGACGATCGTTATCGTCGACGAAAAAATATGGTCCAATAACGCCGCCGGCATGGAAACCGCACCAAACAGTTATTTCTTGTGGATAAAGTGGTAATTCATGAAGCACATGTTGATTTTCACTCGACCAATAACGCATATTTTGCTTATTGACGAAGCCATTGACCGAAAATTGGAATTAACGGTCTTAAAGTTGCCGTCACCGACTCCGAATTTCGGCAGAAAATTTTTATAATTTGCAGACGTTGCTCGTTCGTGTACTTTACCATGATAAAAATGTTTAGTTTACAGAATAAATTGACTGACAATTTGATGATTAGTGAAAGAGTGCGATCACAAATTAAATTCAAAGTTGTCAAGTCCCTATTGGAAAACCCGATATATATGCCACGGACTATGGGATTAGCTTTTCTCAAATTCCTCTTGCTGTTTGAAAAGACACAGGAGATCTGATGGTTATTATGGAAAAGGCATTTGAAAGTTCAAACAGAATAACTAGTTAATTTTATATGGGTGTCGTGCTAGTATGATACAAGCCAAAGAACTGGATCTTCACGACCACCCAGACCCAGAGATCATATTCTCTGACATACCAGAACTAGACATGGTCTGCGCGGTAACTGATCGCCTACAAAAGACTTTATGCTTCAGTACAGTAAATACCAATAGTTAGCGAAAATGGCATAAAGTGGTATACGATTGGTTCTAAAATGGAAACGGGAGTGGTAGCTAGAATACACGGAGCAAATACCAACATATCAATTGCTATGAGTAAGAGTCCTAGTGTATTCCAAGCCGAAATACTATACATGCTGGTCAAGAATGTGCCAATCTGATCTACAACTCTGGTACCAAAGGCGCAAATATCCATATACTCGTATTCACGGATAGTCAAGCAGTTATAAATGCCCTTAGCTCGCACACAATTGACTACAAATCAGTCGGGTACTCCTTCAAAACCTTCTAAAAACTAAGTTCAAGGAACAAGACCAAACTATGGTGGGTTCCTGGGTGTGAGGGTATTGACGGAAATGAAAAGGCAGATGAGCTGCCACGAAAAGGTTCAGAAACCCCTTTCAACAAACATGAAACCTTCTGCTGCATCTCATCTCATCTCTCTCAGCAGTAAATGTTGAAAATCGTTGTGGGGGAAGACTCCAGGTCTAAGACAGGCCGAATGAGTCATCCTTCCCTTCAATAAAAATGCCAACAGATGTTTGAATCTAAATCGGCATGATATCAGAAACCTTACAGGGTAGCACGGTTTAAGATATCACCTCAGCAAAATAGGACTTGACGGCTCTCCGGATTGCCGACTCTGTCTTAGAGAAGACGAAACAGCTGAACACATTTTATGTGATTCCCCAGCCCTCCACGGAATCGGACGAAAAACCTACTTCGGGGAACAACTCGACATCCCTGAACTAAGGGGTTCCCCTGCTGTTAGCATTGTCACTTTTTTTTGTGCACATTGACACAAGACAAATTTTGTCTCCTCTCCAAACACTCTCCATCCTCAAGCTAAATTTTGACACAAAAGCACGCCGTAGAGAAATGCCAAATAAATAATTCTTTGACAGAAATAGCGGAAGTCCAAATGTTCTTCATTAAAAAATTCATCATCCATTATCTTATACATGAAAAGATTTTATTCCCTCTTAACCCGAGAAGATAGTTTTTCAAAATAACGAGCTGTCAGAATTTTAGCTTCGAAAAATGTACCGACCCATTATTTGGTGAGGCAAATATTGACAGATACATTGTGTACAGTTTGAACTCAAAGTTAAATTTTTTTTCTCATTACTGTACTCCTCCTAATGTATGAGTTGGTGGCAAGAGTCTATTGTAAATCATTCGCTTTAAAATGTTTCTGATGTTTGGGTGATAAGATGAAGGATTGGTTGGGTTATTTTTTCCCTTTGGCAATAGAAAAGGCCGTGGGTGGTAACAAGGCTATGGAAAAACACTCTCTTACAGATATTCGTTAAAGATTTCGACAAATAAGCTCAGTAGTTTGTTAATAAGCTTTATGCGAAATACCATTTAGTCGAGATGAAATTTTATATGATAGCGTTTTACATGCTTTGCGCAGTTAAAAGTATGAAGGTACTCTAGTGATAAATTAAACCAATACCCTACTCCTTCGGTAAGGAAATAGAGTGATAGCTATTTGACGCAACAAGAGCGGGTATGTTAACAATTCTATGTGGGGACCTTTCAGCATCAATGATACAATTTAATAAGCTTCAACCATACATTGTGATTAAGCTGTTTGCAAAGATGTTTAAATTATGCGTTTTCTAAACTTAATCGCTGTTTTTATTTAAGTTTCTGCTTTTTCTAACGCATTGGACTTCCTGTTTTTCGGCATCACGATGTCGGGAACCGTTCTTCTTGTTCGGTGGCATACCAATCTTAGAGGGGCTGTGGGTGGTTGTGGTTCAAGTGGTAGTGAACTGGCTTCCAAATCGGAAGATTCTGTTTTCGAAACTAGGTGTGCCCGAAAGACTTGCATTTTTTCAGTCAACAAAAATCAAGTAAGATGTGGAGTTAACTAATAAATAGGAGGTCGATGTTTTTCTTTTCCCTGCAAAGATATCGATACATCACATACAATGATTATTAACTGATATAACTGGGCGACGACAAAACTTAAAACACGCTGTTGATATCCCATTCAGACCATCATCCTGGGAATCCTTATAAACCGGATAATAGTTAATAAGGATTCCCAGACCCGTGTCGGTGAATAATTTACTTTTCTGATCGCTATGCCTACAATGAACTGAAATCGTAAGCGATTATGATAGAATTTCCGTAAATAGCGTCGACGACAAGTCAGTCAAAAATCATTTAAAATATTATCTTAGCCATAATAAAGAACTGATATTGCGGATTTCGTTTTCGTCTTCCGATCGATTTATGTTAAATATAGGAAAAAATAGTCACCATCTGGATGACCGGTCCCTCCAATCAGGATGTGTTCAAGAATACTGATGCATTTGATGAAGACTCTTCTCTATTGAGGACATCGTCCATCGGACTACCTTGAATAAAATATGGCGCGTTGTCGCATTCAGCCGGGTAGGCATCTTAATGACGGAACGTAGAATTTTTGTGATTTTATCGAGAATCTTAGGTTTATTTAGGGATCCTTTGCAGCAGCCCCCTTTTCGTTAATCGCTCCAATGGCACAAAAATAAATTCTTGATAGTGGCTTAGAATAAGCGAAGTTCCATATCGGGATTTTCCCTTCAGGGAATAAGAGAAGAGTTTTTAGTACGATAAGTCAAGATATAAATCAAGTGAGTAACGTAAAATAGCCTCTTCAGTTGTCCTCAGCGTTCGTTATATTGATATATTTACTTACAGTCTCGTGTAAGCCGCTAGCTCATACGAGCTACATTAATGATAACTTAAAGCCAAAACAGCAACGAATTTAATGTGGTTTTTTAAATGGTCATGCTACGTCCACCTATTTTGATTGAGATACATATGGTAAGCTTTGTTTCAAACATAATTTATGGGCAACAGATATATCATGCTGCCACGCCAAGGCACAGTTTTTTTTTATACACCCAAAATGTTAACACAATCCGCTGGCGTGTCCCCAAATAAACACATATAGTCACTATCGAAGCCTAATTTGGCAAAAGCCTCACGAACTGATTTTAGATTGGAACTACCTCGATTGCGAGAAAAAACAAAATAAGAAACACCAAACTGTTTTTGTACTGAATTTCTTTATTCAGCAGATGCAGGGTAATTGGCTAAAGGCTACAAGTTTCAGTTTTGTTTTGCTTTTGCGTTTTTGTTCTGCTTTAACGATTACATACATTTACATATATGTATGTACATAAATACATAACGAGTAAAAATAACAATTAATTACATTAGGGAGCAATGAATACAAAAATACGACAGAGTCCTCTGGGGGGAACTTCTTTAGGTCGCATCAAGTGCTTGCGTTAACAAGAATTAAAAAAGTAAAAATTATAAAATAACAATAATTAAATTAAGTTTCGATGTTTTTCTATGTTTTCGATGATGATTTGGATGCGTCCTTTGGATGGTTGCAGTGGCGGAACGAACCGCCGCCGCCGCCGCCGCTCTCAATGATATCCATGTCCATAGGAGAGTCCACCGCCGTAGGAAAGTGCACCGCCATATGAGAGTCCACCGCCGCCAATGGCAATCTTAGAGATGGCTGGAGCTGATGCTACAAACGTAGGGGCAGCTGCAGCATACGCTATTTTAGAGATAGCTGGAGCTGCGGATACGTAGGTTGGAGCAGCTGCAGCATACGCTATTTTAGAGATAGCTGGACCTGCGGATACATACGTTGGAGCAGCTGCGGCGTAGGTCACCCTTGGGGCAGCGACAACAGTGGGAGCAGCGGCGGCATATGTAATTGATGGTGCTGGTGCTGATACAGCAATCGGCGCTGGAGCAGCTACTGAAATCGATGGAGCGGAATATGAGATTGGTGCGGAGCCAGCAAGTGAAAACGATGGAGCGGAATATGAAATTGGTGCGGAGGCACCTAATGAAATTGATGGAGCGGAATATGAGATTGGTGCGGGGGCAGCTACTGAAATCGATGGAGCCGAATATGCGATGGGTGCTGGGGCAGCAACTGCGACTTGTGCTGGAGCAGCTATTGCAACTGGGGCTGGAGCGGCTACTGCAACCTGCGCTGGGGCGGCCACTGCAACTGGTGCTGGAGCTGCAACAGCTACCTTAATTGATGGTGCAGGTCCGGCATTAATGGTACCAGCTGATTTTTGAACAACAGCATTGAATCCATTGATTTTATCGGCAGTATAGGTGACCTTGCGGATTGAGCCATCAGGTTCACTAAGTGAATAGCTGCCATGGACCACACCATTAATGAGAGTCTCTGATGCTTGCTTTGAGTCGCCGGAACTTGGATCAGATACACCATAACTGAAGCTGTACTGTGGATTGGGGTCAACTGGCTCGGCGACGATTGTTTTAACAACGGGTGCAGCGGCGACTGCAACTGGTGCAGGAGCGGCTACTGCAATTGGCGCTGGAGCGGCTACTGCAACTGGTGCTGGAGCTGCTACTGCAATTGGTGCTGGACGAGATACAACAATTGATGCTGGGCGTGCAATACTAATGGATGGTGCGGCGGCATAAGAAATAGATGGTGCAGCAGCGGCATACGAAATAGATGGTGCTGAAGCATAGGATATAGATGGACGAGCGATGCTAATGGATGGAGCAGCAGCGGCATACGAAACAGATGGTGCTGGAGCATAAGAAATAGATGGACGAGCGATGCTAATGGATGGAGCAGCAGCGGCATATGAAATAGATGGTGCGGCAGCGGCATATGAGATAGATGGTGCTGCAGCGGTATATGAGATAGATGGCGCGGCGGAATAAGAAATAGATGGTGCGGCAGCATACGAAATAGATGGACGAGCGACGCTGATTGATGGTGCTGCTGAATACGAAATCGACGGGGCAGCCGAAATAACTGGAGCCGAGGCAGCATATGTGATTGAAGGCGCAGCAGCGGCAACTAATTTTGGAGCAGCATATGATAACGAAACAGATGGTGCGGCCGATACTGATACAGCTGGTCCAGCTGAATAACTTATTCCACCGCCATATCCACCAAGCGCTCCGAATCCATGACCGCCTAATCCAAGATGGCCAAGAGGAACTGCCTGCGTCACAGCAGCTAGGCAGATGGACAGTAAAACCTGAAAACCAAACAAAATACTGATTAGTGAGTATCCTTTAACGAGAAAGGATGCTTTTAAGGGCTACTACCGAGCTTACCTTAGCAAGCATCATTTTGTGTCGATCTGCACTTAGAAGATTACAACTTTGGTTTGAGATACATTTTCTCGGTAAGCTTCACTTTTATAAGCATTTACAAAGAATGCCCCAGAGAAGTTAGTTGCAGTAGCTGCCTCTAAACATGGTCGTCAGCATCAACCACTGCTACTCTCGGCCGACGTTTGGATTGATTTCATCACTGAATAATTAAGTTAACTCCAAATAGATTCCACTTGTTCTCTCTGTCTTGCTGTCACATTGCGATTCCATACCCATATACCCCCGATGAGGCAGCCACTTCAATCTAATTCGTCAGATTGCCCTCCTTTCAATCACACGTACGAATACGAATACGAATTCGAATACCCTGGTCGCGTACTACGTACTGTCGTTGCCAAAATGATCACATTTATCTGATTGTGTTCGTATCTGGTATCCGTATCTGTCTATGGTCGACATATACTCATATTGCTGCAGAAGAATTATCTGGGTGGTATACCATACCCCTATGTGTGTGCTATTATCGATCGATGATGGCCTTTTTGATGGGCACACCACATGGGCAATCGGTCCAAGCTTCAGCCAAGTCCCAGTGCTTTGGGTTACGACTTTTAATGAATCAATTAGGATCAGTTAATGTTTTCCCCAAAAAGAGATTGTGCATTTATGAACTCATATGAGCAGAACAGCATGTCAGTTACGTGCTTTCAGGTATTCAGTCTTGGATGACAGTTCACTGGACTGACAGCTGTGCTGTTGTAGAGCGAATCACAATTACCACTTACGAGACAGAAGAGGTCGACGTACGTCGGTTTGTTGTACAATAATTCAGGCAATTAATTGAATTGTAGCACGCAACGTAATACGAGAGTTGATGATGATAAATCAGAGATGAAAATCAATGGAACCTGAAGAATAAGTGATCCAAACAACGAGGCATATAATAGAGAATACATCTCAATGTCAGAAAGATGATTTTTTTCTTTTCTTCTTCATTTTCAAGGTCGACGATGATGATGATCGTAATCGATCACGGTGTGTGAGCGATATGCGATTTTTGTTGTGAGCGCCTAAAGTTGCGTACAGACTGGGTATTGGCGAGAAAAAATCTTCTCCTTTAGTCTCACTCATGTGGTTTCGTTGCGAATGATTCGTCGGTTTGAAAAGTGTCAGCCAAGAATCTTCATACACGATTCTTAACTGACTGAACTTGAAATTGTTAAGTTCAATCCGAAGGTCTTGTGGTACCAAGATGCATGACTAGAAAACGAGAAAAGTAACTCGTTTTGGCTAACAGTCAATCACGATGCCCAGGCAAGGTCGAATTCGTAGGAGTAGTACTTTATCTCAGTATGATGACACTACTATGGTGGGACAACACTTCCGGACTATTAGACATAGTTGGTTGGTCAACCAGGTCTATCATCGACCTTATTTACATAAAAAGTAAATAACTCAGTGTCGAATGTTAATTTTCAGTGACCAGAAGTATCTGATTAGACCAAAATTGTCGGGCACTATCTTGACAAACAGATACCTAGAGTTAAGTTGCCTTTGTCCTGGCCAATATTGCCAGGATGGGAAGAGAAAGTTCAAGAAGGCAGAAAAAAGTGGGGGTTAAATTAGGGGAGAAGAACATCAAAGGACATTTCAGGCATTAGGACGTAACTGAAACAGATCTTACTCGTAGGAGTCTAAATCATAGGTAAGACGTCGTCATCTGATAATTTGATGGCAACAGCGTGGGCAAAAACAGAAAGCTAACTTCGGAAGATGGTGGTTTGTAAAAAACTGTAATGTCAGTACCCCCAATGTCTCGTCCATATCGTTGGTTAATATGAAAATATCAATCCCAAATTCCATCCAACACTCATCTCGAAAATTGATCCTTTGGAGAAGTAAACAATAGGATAGGTACGTTTCCAAAGGCTATTCGTATGACGTACTCGTGTCCTCTTAAAAGATAATACAAATTTGTAAAGCCGTATCGCGAGATGCTATTAAATCAGCCATAATATAAGTAGAAAAAAAAAACTCACGGGCCGCTTAGAGCTTTCGCTAGTCCTTATTCAATTTTATCAAAAATGATTCGGAAGCATGGGAAAATAATTTTCCGAAACTGTTGAATGCAACACTTCGTATCTAAACCTGGGATAGAGTACAAGTTGTACGTTTTTTTTTTTTACCAAAAGTAGGAAATCGAAAGATTCCAAACAAGTTAGACCAAAATTTCGACGTTTGAACACCACAAAATATTCACCATCTCTCTTCTTCAGCGCTTTATTTCTTAAAGTGATTTTGGATATTAAACCTGACGGAAAAAAATATTTGAACTTTACAAGACATATATAGTAGTAAATGAACTCGTAGATTTCAATTTCGACCCAAAATGGCACTCGTACACGACCTATTCATATAATGGATCAACTCAAATAGCAACATCAAAAGACGAAAGCACTAAACGTTGTCCTACATATTTCATTACAAGAAAAGTGTCGAACCCTGTAGCTCAGTATGATTTAGATACACTGGGTGTTAGAAGGCGGCCGTATGTTCACACTCGTATTACGGTTTTTGACATATTTTACAGGGAACTAGCCACAATCGCAATAGACTACAATTCTTGTAACATCCATTCTTAAATTCAGCAAAGCCCTACAATAAGCTTTCCGATTAAGATAAATTGGAAGAACAATGCCCTGTCTTCCAGATTTGTATTGCGCCTTTCAATCGGAAGTACCAGCAATAGTCACCTATCGACAGAAACAAAAGTCATTAGGGTAACCCGGTTCAACATCGCTCTCCTGTCGGTTGCCGGTCATAGCATCATATAAAAAAAAATTATGATGTAGTAAGACCGCTATTTACGTTACTCGTGTGACACATAGTCCCATCTTTCTAGAACCGTAGGCTTTCCGAAATTCAAATCCTTAATTTCTGGCCATACAAAATTGGCTATCATGTCTCGGTAGCGCGTTCCATTGATTGTAACGCGTCTTCTATTGTCATCTTGGAAGGAAAACGCCACAACTCCAAAAACCACACCAAACTACGTACAGTCTGTTTGATAACATCGTACACGACAAAAATTAAAGAAGAACTTATAATAATAAAAAAAAAATCAATTGTCCTGGTTTATTTTGTTTATTTACTTGAATGCTTTTCAATCAATATGTTTTCCACTCCCCTCCATTATCAATAATTGCTTGGAGTCTTAGAGGCATGCTTTCTACTAATCTTATAGCAAAATCTTGAGACAAAGATCTCCATAAAACTCGTATTTTTCGTGATAATTGTTTGACCGTCGAGATCTTCTTTCCTTGGAGCTTTAGGTTGATGAATGCCCAAACATTTTCAATGGGATTTGCATCCGGCGACTATGAAGGCCAATCTAAAACATCGACGTCATTTTCTTGTTTCCACGCACTGCACAAACGACTGCGATGTTTCGGGTAATTATCTTCTTGCAGGAACCAATTCTCATTCCTTCTTTTAAACCACCTTTGGGCAGATGGTAATAAAGCCTTCTTATAAATTTTGACCATGTTGGGTGCGTTTAAGTTATTTGTAAACATGAACAAATTGGCAAATCCTTGTTTTAAGAAGCATCCCCAAATGTGCACCGTTGCTGGGTGTTTGACGGTCCGCTGGATTAATTTATTGGATTGTGTACACCAGGTATGAGTGATAGGAGACCATGTCCAAAAAGAAGCTTCATCCGAAAAATAACGTTGTTCCAATCTCTGTCTAAATTCTCCTTGGCCCAACAGAGTCGTTTTTCTACGTGTTTTTTTTACAGTAGTGGTTTCTTTATTGTGCTTCGAAATTTTACATTATTGGCTAGTAAACGTCTTCGGATCGTATCACAACACACATTTAGACCCCTTTTACGTAAAATCCCTTGTCCTCCATGTAACGATAGAAGAGGATTTTTTTCAAACACGCGTAGAATCATTTTGTCCTGTTTTTTTTGTTGTTTTTGACGTAGACCCACGATCCGGCAAATCATCCACATTTTTAACTTGGGAATAACGGTGCACCCACTTGCTAACAAATGCTTTTGACTTTTTCATGTATTTAGCAGCTGCTCCGTATGACATTTTTGGTCCTTTTGGATGAGTGCACAGGAATACTGCTTCATAACGTGATGCAAACGCGACACTCATTTTAAAATATTTCTGTCTCTGACAAAAATTGAACACTCTTTAAAATTTTTTATTCAAAGCATCTTAGCAGAAGTATTTTTTTATCTGCTAATACAAACCGGTTTTCATAAACGAGTTTTGCCTTATACGATCTTATCAAACGGACTGTATTTATTTTTTGAGCCCTGAATGGTCTCATCCGAACAGATGATTTCTCGAGAAAAATTTTCGTCAATTTTGAGCAACTCTAAAGCCAGAATACAGAAGCAATAACGAAGCAGGTAGTCATTTTTATTCAATATCTGAGTCAATTGGAATAATCTGGGCTAGTGCGTCTTATATACGATTAGTTGCTGAGATCTTTGGCGCGTGAACGATCCGAGTTTCCGCTGAGCGCACAGCACGAATAAGGAAATATGCTTGTTTATCAATCAGCAAACCAGTCTCATGAACTTTCTTCACAAACTTGCGTATACCAGCTGCATTTGGTGCATTATTTCGACCGAAATTTATTTTCGAAATTCGCAATAGTTTCCAAAGTTGTTTAAGTGTAAATTGATCCATTTTACTCGTATACTGAGAAAATATGATACTGAGTTTCTAAGAATTTTTTTGACCACATTTAAAAATAAACCAATAGATGGCTCACCCTTTATATTAAGTTTGGCCATTACTCTGTTTGTCACCAGTGTTCCTGGAATGATGGCGTTTGTATACTCGTATGTTGCGTCGGGCTTTAGTTTTTTGTGTTTTTTGCAAATGCACATATACTCGTATATAAAAGATAGTTCATCGCAATCGGTTGTGTTTTACACATTTGGTGTAATTTGGCGGCATATTATGCTTTTTTCGTGCTGTATTACTCGTAGAAAGGAAGTTAAGGAGGAAATCGATGTTCGTTGGTTTTGAATGTATGCAGCTTAGTATGACATCGCAGGTCATTCCATACGCGATTTGTACGGCTTATGAGAGTATCACGAATTGATATTTCAGAGTTCGTTTGCAGGTTAGCTAAGAGTTAACCATTTATAGCGACACGTATGATACTAGCAGAAAATTGAAAGTGCTGATCGGTGTTTGAGGGTATCAATTAAATTGAAGTACGAGTATATTGAACTGTGTTTTTTTTGCAAGATTTTGAATCGTATTCAGTAAGTTCAGATGGGCATTAGGGGCAGCTGTCCAGACGTGGGCACTGTACTCCTATTTTCGGCAGGAAAAATGCATCCTCCAATATGACCATTCTATTTAAGACAAGGTGAAGTATACCTTGCATCGCTTTGGTAAGTTTTACATCATTTATGAAGAGATCAAATTTGTGGTAATTCTAACGTATGTTGTCAAAGTCACACATGCCGAAAAACAAAAGTTTTTAGGTGTTGTTAATGCAAGTTCCATCCATGAATAATGAATGGGTGTTAAGCTTTTGCGGCGGAATGTTGCATTCTGGATTAGAAGCAATTTTGTGCTTTTAATGGTTTCTTTATTGGTTATGTTGTTCATATCGGTTGTAATTGAGCTTAACAAAGCCTATCCTTGCCATTCACAGCCAAAGAATCTGGAGGTGAGTCTGGGAATATGAAAAACAGAGAGTACTACCGCAAGAGGAATTTACTGGATTAGAAGTGGCATACTAGAGATCAATAACGCAGATTTTAAAGAGTCTAGGATATAGCACTGAGCCCTGAGGCATACTAGCATTGAAATTGTGGGTATCAAAAGAGCCTGTTGCCAAAGACTATCAGATGCCTCTGTGATGTGTGGCACAAAATAATTGTTAGACGATTTGTTCATGAAAATCTTTTCCTGTCTCGACATATTTCATGAGCAGGCGATTTTTAAGCGTTTTTATGACCTAAATAAAAAAGAACGTAAGTATTTTGGAGGAGAGAGAGGAGGATTAAACACAGAATTGAGCAACAAAATAACAGTGCCATCGTAAGTAGACCATATATAAATTAATTCTGTACCGGTCTTTGCTATTGGATCGGGATAATTTTAAGGTCGCGTTTGTTTAACTCTATAACAATAACTTATGAATAATTAGGAGAATAATCGAGTTAAACGAATATAAGTAGACCCCTTAAAACTAGAGATCGTTATTTTCACTATGATATGAAGAATACCCATTAGCATTGGCAATACAATAAAAATAGAATTTTTGGCGCATGCGTTTTGTTCTATCTTTATGTAAGCTTGCAAAAATGCTTACGTGAAATGTCATCCCTCTAATTGACAATTAAGCAAAATTATTACTATTCTCTACTAAAATAACGCGGTAGCTAAAATGATACCCAGGCTAAGGGAAACGGTATTGAGATCAGAGCTGTTGTGTCATTCAGGATGCAAAACTATTGCAGAGAACAAAATTATCAGTAGGTTTAAAACTCAGCTAGCCAGATATTTGGGGTCTGACCAAGATCCTTCAATTCGGACACAGGATACGATTGCTGCTGTACTATAGCTGCTGCCATACAAAACAATCCGAACGTTTCGACCTGGAACTTATCTGCTCAAATTGGAATAAGAAGACAATCATTGCAGACAATTCTGCACAAGGATTTGGACTTATTTCCTTTTAAAGTTTCCACATTCCGTTGGCCGCTAAGGTCTCCTGACTTGACTGTCAATTTCGGAATTGGGCTTCAAAGCGCGCAGTGATACGATTTTTATTTCTCCAATCATGTCAAAACGGTGTCCTTAGGAAACAACCAGAAGACACACGGTGCTAAATCAAGCGAATGGTGGCTGTAAAACGAAATGAGTTGAATTTTTGGCGAAATGGTCTCGAAGAACCACTGCAGTGTGAAGTGGTGCATTTCCGAGGTGCGAAAACTAAAAGTGTCAAAATAAAAATTCTTTCAAAATGGTCTGAACTGATCCAAATGAAATTTTAACAGCATTTTCGAGGTTTGTTATTGTCAATCGACGATTTTCATTAGCTGATATTGATGGTCGTTCAGGCTGATCTTTGTCTTCAATGCTTTCTCTGGCGTCTTTGAATTATTTGTACTATTGGTGACATAGCCTGGTGGCCGAAGGCCTTCAAGATCATTATCACCGTTCTGCGGCAAAAATCTCATTCCGCAATACTGTCAGTGACAGTACTAACAAAATCGAAGAATGTAATTTTTTTTCACAGTAGTATACTATTAGGATAAGCCTATGCTTGCGCTTATTTCGCTAGTCATGGTCTGTCATCGTGAAGAGCACATTCATATGTTTATTGCGTCTAGAATATCAAAGGTGCTGGGATTTGCCTTCTTTATTAAACTAAGTGATATCGTTACTAAATTGGCGGGAAAAAAATTCCAATAGTTATGAGATCACAATAATCTTAGTGACGTCATTTTTCGCCTCTACCAACGTTTGTGCATCCGCGTGCAGATGAGTACCTTTTCAATAAATAAATCTGCTGCGCTGGAGATGCCTTTAAATTGTTTGATCTATTTTTCTTTTTTAAGAAAGTGAAATCCAGAAAGCTGGTCATTGAATAAGACAACTTAAGGCCATTAGTTGCAGTGAAGACTCACACGCATATATATACAAACAATAGTTTCAAAGCCCAGCAGTGATTCTTCTGTTTTTACGGTCATTTAGTGCAACGCTTCAAAGAATTAAATAACTCGTTAGTGCCGGTAAATAACTAATGAGCTTATTGCGTTTGAATTTAAAGCGTTATAAGATATGTCATCGCTTGAAACTAATTTCGATACTTGAAGATTAATTATCTTCAATTGTCATTCGTCGGTGACTTTATTTTGACTTATTTTGAATAGTTTAAACTGTTTTTTGGTGGGAGATGTTTCTCGTAGTCTTTGACTGACTCAAATTAAGCAAATGCGGATACGACAGACAAGAATTTAGGTCTATAGATACAGGATAATACACGACGTTAATACAGTCCCCAATTAAGTAATAACCGCTCTTGCTCCTGTTAAGGAGAGATGCTGGGATAAATAGAATTATTTATGTAGTAGCTCTACGATGTCCGGTGTGAGCAAGCGCTGCAAAGGCTTGTGAAAAATATAATGCTTTAATTGATTGAGTCAATCAAAAGCAATAGGCACAAAATTGTTTTTTCGTTTGTGACCCAAAACCACCTTATGTGTTACTGTTTTTTTTTTTTTTCTTATATGAACTAAAAATTTCGGTGGGAAAACTTTTCCGTTTTCCAGTCTATCATATCGATGGGTGTTTAACTCTTATTTCAAATCAATTATGCTTATCTTACATCATTCAAACTCAACCCGCTATACTAGTGCCTAGTGTTGAATAAGAAACTCAACGGTGGAAGCCTTAGTACGACTAGAGTACTCGTAGCTAAAGCATATAGAATTGCTTGAGTTAGACTCTCCCCTGTGCATTCACCATCTAAAAACGGAAACACTCTGGAAAAACTCTATCTTGAAACCACTAAAAGCATGTTTGATAATCATCGCATATAAAATTCTATCCAAAGCGTCTTAACTTCTTCCGCAACACACGCACATCCCAGTGTGCTTTCCGCAGATCGACCATATATCCCGGAAAAGACCACCGATTTCCAAGTCGAGTTCATCATCTCTTAATTTCAATTAGAAGATGGCCACATTCAAAATTCCAGATAATCTAATCCTGTCAGAAAACACGCGTGAAATGTGTAATGGAAACAGTTCTTTGAAATATACCTTTCCCAGATTTCGGGAAGGAGGTGCACTGGTATTTGTTCAATCAAGCACAGCAGCAGAGAGTACGATTTCTACTTGTTGGGATACGCCATCATAGGTTACTCACTGCGTGCAGTAATGAAAGATCAAGCAAAACAAGTTGGCCCTGAACCAAATAAACAATGTCCAGCGCTTACGACAAAATTTTGCTGCTAACAATACGAACCACTGATTTGGTTTAGAAGTTTATTTACCTGGGAATGACACCCCACTGGAAATTCGACAAAGATTTACCCTAGGAAGCTACTTCGGTTTGCGAGAAAAAAGGGCTCAAAAATTCAAAACTCGGAAGGCGTAATGCGTGCTCTAACAAACATTAGTGCCGTCAGTTCAGAAATGTGGAGCCGAGGGTTAACGTAACAATTTTTTCGTCAAATATTTGATCCCTTATTCAAAGCAGGTGAATGGAGGAGAACATACAACCGCGAACTTTATGAGCTGTATCAAGATTTGGATGTAGTACAGTAATCCAAAACAAGTCGACTAAATCGACCGACTGGACAAAAAAGCTACAGGAAAGAGGATTTTCGAACGATAGCTGCCAGGTTCGAGGTGACCTGAACGATGGATCTTCTATTAAGGAATTACGCTAGCGCAAATAACAGTGTGACCGAGATCGAAAAGAGTGTCACAGGCAGTGAACCTTTACAGTAATCAGGAGTCCGTTTGGCAAATTAATAAATATAAATCACAGACAGCCCGCCGCAGTAGGAAACTAAAACTTTGTAATGTATTTCACAGAAGGACAACACTCTCGAGAGAATCAATCTTTCCAAACGCTGTTCCTTTGGTCTTAAAAAAGGTGTGCATATAAGTTTTTCTTACGAATTCCAATCCTATCGTATGAGAATCGTTTCAGTCCTATTGTATGAGAATCCTCTTATTTTCTTGAAATACCATTGGTTACGTCGAAAAACATACTATATTCTTCGAGCAAATGTCGATTCCGTTTTCATAATAGAATTTGAAATATATATACACGTATATATACCAACGAACAACTATATATGGGCTATACAGTGACATTAACTTGGTCAGCAGGGCTCAAACTTGTCGGCTCCGATTAAAAGGACATGTTGAGTGATTAAACTCCTACCCTGAGTATCTTCAAATACAAAAATAGAAAAACCGTGTCTCAGTCTGCGCTTGTCATTTTAGTCACATCTGAGCGGGGTCTACGGTTTATCGCCGAGTCCGAACGGCACTCCTTAGAAGCTTTTTTGTAGGCAATTTTACTTTCTGGAGTTTGGCATTGCCCGCCGAAAGGGTGATGACGATTCGAAAAATTGTTAGCGATGCTGAGCATCGAACCACCTACCCTCTGCGTGATAGTTCCATGAGCTAACCACCGCGCCATCGTCACCATCCATCCACAGTGCTAAAAATTAATGATTTTTTATGCAGCTTCCACTAGAGTTTTAAAGTTTTCATGATCTCTCACATCTGCTTTCTAGCTTTATTTGTGACTGATAAGAAGACATAAAGCTGATAAACCATTTCCGCAAGACTGGCTTGAAGCTTTACGAAAGGAAACGTTACTAGTTACTGATGGTGATGTTCACGTATTCATATTCGTGAAGGACGTCAAAGTCACTAAAGGATGGCGCGAAATGAAATCGCCGAAGATGGTGAAAGCCCAAGAGAGGTTTATATTGGGAGGTTTTCTTTGTCAAAAAAAAATAGAAGTTATTTTCCACTTGAATGCAGACAAAATAAGCGAATTCATATATCTGTAAGGAGTTGTAGAAACTTTTTGTTCAATGAAGGGAGCACATAAATTACGTATTAACTTGTACAAGGTGGTGCAAAATGAATCATACTATCAGAAGATATTATAGTTATTATGAGCGACGAGGCGCATTTTCACTAAAGCTGTTACGTCAATAAGCAAAATCTTTGTTTCTAGGGCACTGTGTGGTGCGGCGTTCACGCAGGAGGAGTGATTGGGCCGTATTTTTTGAGGATGCCATTGAAAATACGGTCACTGTTACTGGAAAATGCTACAGGGTCATGATAAATGAGTTCTTACTACCGGAATTGGATGAGCGGGGTTTGGGGAGGATGTGATTTCAACAAGACGGTGCAACCGCACACACAGCACGAGCCAAGATGGATATTGTGAAGGAAGCGTTTCCTGGTCGCGTTATATCCCGTTTTGGCCATTTGGCACGGCCAGCAAGATCGCCCGATTTAACCATCCCAGACTTCTTTCTTTGGGGCTACTTAAAGTCGCGGGTTTATGCCAACAAGCCTCACAAAATCGCAGCCCTTAAGGAGAATATTCGACAGGAATGCGAACAGTTATCACCGGAAATCTTGCGGAGAGTCATGGAAAATGCGGTAAAATGGGCACAAATGTGTATTAACACTGGCGGCAGCCACTTGGCGGATATCATCTTTTCCACTTTACAGAAAAAATAGTAAAGGTCCAAATATAGATTGCCATCACTCAAAATGTTTAGTAAAATAGGAATTCAAAAACAAAATTGGATGATTAATTTTGCGCCGCACGTAAAGTAAATTTGTCATGTTCATACTATGTACCTATAGTATACATCTGCAGCAGATATACAATTCAACAACTGGTGCACTAAAAACGTGAAACAATTAAAATCCAAAGTGAAAGTGACCTCTCCGCAGACCGAATAAGATCCTAATGAGTAAGTGGTGAAACATACGAGTATAAAAGATAGACAGAAGTTTAATCATAAAGAAGCACTTCCGGTTAGATGGATGATATAAATGTAGGAGCAGCATATTTGATTCATATTTATTCATCACCTTACCTTACCACGCTGATATTGTTCCAAGAAATACAGGAAGTATCATACGAGTATATCTACCAAAACTTGTCTTTAAAAATCCACGTTTTTTACCAATTTCGACGAAACTGCTTAATTTAAAACTGAAAACGAACATTCCAGTGTGACTATAAAAGCCGCAATAGCCTCCAAAAGCGATACATTTTAATCAGGATTACTCAAACAAGGACATGATTTCCATATTTTACCGCACCCAAAAAAAAAAAATACGAGACGTCCACCTATGAAGCAATTTCGTAATCAGACAACATAGCAGCTCCATTAACTGTAGCCATGTTAAACTCGAACTTAAAACAACAAAAAGCCAAAACCAAACCTTTCCAATTCTTGAAACACAGAGACTCTTTGCTGATTTTGAGCAAAACCGCATTAAAAATTGGCAAAATCTACAGTTCGAATCTGTATCAATAAACACGTTTCAATTCAATAGAGAAAATCTAAACGAAAAAAAAAACAAAAACGATCTGTCGGACCTTGTGTTTGTTCGACTTAGGCATGTGTGTACACCGAAGGCATGCCGCCTTTCGCAGATAATTAATTTGCCCGAATTGTCTTAAGAGCTCTGATTTTGACTTCGATTTCGATTTCAATTCTTTCTGATGTAAGATTTGTGATTTGTGATAATAATTAGACGCTGTTGTCCATCGTTTGTTGCATGCATGTTCCATCGTACCACTGCCAATGGATATGGAGACTACAAAGTGCGTGTAACCATTTCCGAGCGAGATACCCGTACCGGTGCACGTACTCACAGCCGTATTCGTAACTTGCAAAATGCACAAAATGTTGCAAGACGCACTCATAGCACCACACAAACGTTACGGCTACATTTAATTTGTAGCCGAAGATTATGGTGCTGCTTGGAGTGTTTCTTTTTTTTCCAGATGTCAAATTGTCAAAAGATGGATTCTTCAATAATCTCGTTCTTTAATAGATGTTTTCTGCCAGACGAGGAGTTGTATCTTTCAGTTTATTTAGTGAGTCTATAAGATGTGGAAGTGAAGTGTAGCATAATATCTGTCATTGAAATTGACGAGGAATTTCATGTTATTACCCAGAAGTTTAATTGTTTCTTTGAACATGAGAATTGCAATCCTGCAGGTTTGTTGGTAAGTAAATAGGTTTTAGGGAAATCATTTACTTATACATTTCTATGGAAAAATTTCTACGGCAAAGAAACATTTAATGATAGACTGATGCATTAGACAACACCAATAAGATTAATAAGGCATCATACTTGGTGATGGATTTTGGTCTCTAATTATACGTTTTCTCGTCAGCACGATCCATATCGAATTGTGTCCAATTCTATACATCAAAATGTTATAAGTTCGTTTCCAATTCAATTTTTCTCACAGACAATTTTGGCCCTTAGGCCTTGTGTCTGTGTCCCAAATTTCTAGAAAAAAAAAACGCAAATTCAATGTCACGACAAATAATTTTAATATCGGTCTTCATAATATCCTGCGATAGATATCAACTATTGCACGTTTATTAGGATCCTTAGAAGTTGTTGCAAAATTGTTTGCATTATTGACGGAACCGGACACTTTTCGACGTAAAACGGTCTGATCTTCTAACTTCGTGAGAAGCTTCTAGTAAAACGGGAGAGTCGGTGCTATTACTATGATCAGATAAATTGTTGGGATCGTGATTGGTCATAGAAATTACAATTGAAACCTCGGTATTTCATGTTTCGATTGCACAGGCACTCTTGTCATTGTTAGCCTGACAAAAGTATTAGAAATTGGAATTACATCTACCTTCTTCTCCGTGTTTTCTAATTTAATTATCCCATGGTTTTGGGATAACTCTCTTTACAGACGATGATTGCCAACATTTCCGTCCGCCTGACCAAAACGAAGTGAGGATAGCAATATCCAAAATCAAGTCCAACAAGGCTGCTGCCCCGGACGGTCTACCCGCCAAGCTTTTTAAGGCAGCTGGAGATGACTTTGTAAAGAGCATACACAAACTCACTCCTTAAATTTGGTCAGATGAATGTACATATGTCTGACGAATGGAATCTCAGCATCGTTTGCCCAGTCCACAACTGCCCCCCTCAACTGCTCAAACTGCAGAGGAATCAGTTTCCTTAACATCGCGTACAAAATCCTATCTGCAATTTTGTGTGATCGATTAAAACCCTTCGTCAACTACCTGATTGGTCCATTTCAGAGTGGTTTTAGGCCAGGGAAGTCCACAATCGATCAAATATTCACACTACGGCAGATCTTGGAAAAAACCCAAGAAGTCCAAACCGATACCCACCACCTTTTCATCGATTTTAAGGCTGCCTATAATAGCTTCTGTAGAGACGAACTATATAGAGCCATGTCTAGTCTTGACATCCCTGCAAAACTCGTCCGCCTGTTCAGGATGACAATGGAGAATTCTCGCTGCTCCATTAAGGTCGGTAACGACCTCACCGAGACTTTACCTACCTGGGCTCTGCTATTAACTCTAAAAACAACATCTCATTGGAGATCAAACGAAGAATTACTCTTGCCAAACGCTGTTTCTTTGGGCTCGGAAGGTAAATGATTAGTAAAACCCTAGGCTAGGGCATGTAGAGTGAATGGACATCGACGCTCCGGCCCGCAGAGTGTTTGAATCCAATCCGATGGGACAACGCAGTAAAGGAAGACCTCGGCTTAGGTGGCGCACACAAGTGGAAGATGGCCTCAAAAAACTAGGCGTGCGAAGCTGGAGGCAGTTAGCTAAGTTGAGAGGAACTGGAGAGGAATATTGTTTAAGGCCCAGGGCCACCTCGGACTTTTGCGCCACCTAATAAGAAAAAGAAGTTATTTATGAGATCCTGAATTGGTTACTGGCTCTACAAATATCCCCGCAGGAAAATGTGTTAAATTGTCTTAAATTGCATGATTTTGGAGGTCAATCAACTTTTCTTCTAATCGAAATAATGCGATCTTTAAATTTCGTACGCAAAAACTGATTGTTTGATAGCTTGTTTGGGCGGTAGCACCATCCTGTTGAAGCCAAACCAAAAATCGTCCAGACCCATATAAATAGCTGGTCACTATGTTGCGTAAACGTTCTTCATTCATTGTAACTGTCCCTCCAGCCTCATCTTCGAAAAAGTACGCGCCAGTGATGTCGCAAATCCATAGTCTGTACCATACAGTGATTTTTTTTTTGATGCATTAGTTTTTCGTGAATCCTGAATGGGTTTTCCGGTTTTCAAAATGAATAATTTTGTTTATTTTAGTACCATCTATCCAAAAATGGGCTCCATCAGAGAAGATCAAATTCGTTGACAAATTGTCGACGATTTTAACCTTCGGATTAATCAATTAAATTCTACACTGATTTTACAATTAATGTGTGTAAATGTAATGAAAAATTCCACAGTAGCTGTTTTCAACCTATACAAGCTGGCAAAATGTCACCATAGATAGCTACAAAGTGAAAATTGTTTGGAATTTCATTTTTTAGCTTCCGCAGTTAACCATGCCAACAACATCTTAGCAGAAATCAAACGAAGCAATTCAGAAGGAAAGAGTGAGCTGCCAAATCAAACCAAAAATGCTTGAAATAAAACAACATCTTAGCCTTTGGTAAGAAAATTGCTTTTACGAGGGCGGGTCAATAAGTCCGTGACTTTTTGAATTTCTGACCTCTTTACTGAAACAGCAACACTGCTCCTGTCAACAGGCATCTGTCAGTTGACTCCTGTCAAAATTTAAACTTGCTGCGTCAGTTAGTTTGTGTTTGACAGCTATTTTTCTCAGACTACTCACTAATTTGAGGAGAAATTGGAAAAAAGTGAATTTCGTGTGCTTATTAAGCATTATTTCTTGCGAAAAAAAACCATTACCGAGACCAAGGCTAAGCTTGATAAATACTATGGGGACTCTGCACCATCGATTTCAATGGTAAAAAAGTGGTTTACTGAATTTCGTTGTGGCCGTACAAGCACTGAAGATGCCGAACGTCCTGGACGCCCAGTTGAGGTCTCTACACCCGAAACAATCGAAAAAATTCACGATATGGTGTTGGCCGACCGAAGATTGAAAGTGCGAGAGATTATGGAAGCCGTAGGGATCTCGCATGGCTCAGTGGTTTCAATTTTGAATGATCACTTGGGCATGAGAAAGCTTTCCGCAAGATGGGTGCCGCGTTTGCTCACAGTCGACCACAAACGCAATCGTGTAACAAATGGCAAAAATCCATGAATTGGGCTATGAATTGCTCCCTCATCCACCCTATTCTCCAAATTTGGGTACGAGCGACTACTTCTTGTTCCCAAACCTGAAGAAATGGCTTGGTGGAAAAAGATTTGACTCATCATCTTGAAGTCATCTCGCAAACAAAGGCCTATTTTGAGGACCTCGACAAATCATTTTTTTTGGAAGGGTAAAAAAAATTGGAGAAGCGTTGGACAAAGTGTATAGAGCTCAAGGGAGACTACGTTGAAAAATAAAATTATTTTTTTATCAAAAAATCTGTGTTTTAATCCAAAAGTCACGGACTTATTGACCCGCCCTCGTATCTGATTCTCATTATCATAATTTAGCTAAATACCGATTTGCGAAAACGCAGACGACAGACTGGGAAATTTTTTCAACTAAGTACAGTCTATTTGATAACATCGTACACAACAAAAATTAAAGAAGAACTTATAATAATAAAAAAAAATCAATTGTCCTGGTTTATTTTGTTTATTTACTTGAATGCTTTTCAATCAATATGTTGTCTACTCTCCTCCATTGTCAATAATTGCTTGGAGTCTTCGAGGCATGCTTTCTACTAATCTTATAGCATAATCTTGAGACAAAGATCTTCATCAAACTCGTATTTTTCGTGATAATTGTTTGACCGTCGAGATCTTCTTTCCTTGGAGCTTTAGATTGATGAATGCCCAAACATTTTCAATGGGATTTGTATCCGGCGACTATGATGGCCAATCTAAAACATCGACGTCATTTTCTTGTTTCCACGCACTGCACAAACGACTGCGATGTTTCGGGTCATTATCTTCTTGCAGTAACTAATTCTCATTCCTTCTTTCAAACCACCTTTAGGCAGATGGAAATAAAGCCTTCTTATAAATTTTGACCATGTTGGGTGCGTTTAAGTTATTTGTAAACATGAACAAATTGCCAAATCCTTGTTATGACCAGCATCCCCAAACGTGCATCTTTGCCGGGTGTTTGACGGTCCGCTGGATTAATTTATTGGATTGTGTACACCAGGTATGCGTGATAGGAGACCTTGCCCAAAAATAAGCTTCATTCGAAAAAATAACGTTTTTCCAATCTGTGTCTAAATTCTCCTTGGCCCAATTGAGTCGTTTTTCTACGTGTTTTTTTGACAGTAGTAGTTTCTTTATTGTGCTTCGAAATTTTACATTATTGGCTAGTAAACGTCTTCGTATCGTATCACAACCCACATTTAGACCCCTTTTACGTAAAATCTCTTGTCCTCCACATAACGATAGAAGAGGATTTTTTTCAAACACGCGTAGAATCATTTTGTCCTGCTTTTTTGTTGTTTTTGACGTAGACCCACGATCCGGCAAATCGTCCACATTTTTAACTTGGGAATAACGGTGCACCCACTTGCTAACAAATGCTTTTGACTTTTTCATGTACGAGGGCGCGTCAATAAGTCCGTGACTTTTGGATTAAAACACAGATTTTTTGATAAAAAAATAATTTTATTTTTCAACGTAGTCTCCCTTGAGCTCTATACACTTTGTCCAACGCTTCTCCAATTTTTTTATCCCTTCCAAAAAAAATGATTTGTCAAGGTCCTCAAAATAGGCCTTTGTTTGCGAGATGACTTCATCATTGGAGTCAAATCTTTTTCCACCAAGCCATTTCTTCAGGTTTGGGAACAAGATGTAGTCGCTCGGAGCCAAATCTGGAGAATAGGGTGGATGAGGGAGCAATTCATAGCCCAATTCATGGATTTTTGCCATGGCAACTGCGTTTGCGTTTGTGGTCGACTGTGAGCAAACGCGGCACCCATCTTGCGGAAAGCTTTCTCATGCCCAAGTGATCATTCAAAATTGAAACCACTGAGCCATGCGAGATCCCTACGGCTTCCACAATCTCTCGCACTTTCAATCTTCGGTCGGCCAACACCATATCGTGAATTTTTTCGATTGTTTCGGGTGTAGAGACCTCAACTGGGCGTCCAGGACGTTCGGCATCTTCAGTGTTTGTACGGCCACAACGAAATTCAGTAAACCACTTTTTTACCATTGAAATCGATGGGGCAGAGTCCCCATAGTATTTATCAAGCTTAGCCTTGGTCTCGGTAATGGTTTTTTTTCGCAAGAAATAATGCTTAATAAGCACACGAAATTCACTTTTTTCCATTTTCTCCTCAAATTAGTGAGTAGTCTGATAAAAATAGCTGTCAAACACAAACTAACTGACGCAGCAAGTTTAAATTTTGACAGGAGTCAACTGACAGATGCCTGTTGACAGGAGCAGTGTTGCTGTTTCAGTAAAGAGGTCAGAAATTCAAAAAGTCACGGACTTATTGACCCGCCCTCGTATTTAGCAGCTGCTCCGTATGGCATTTTCAGTCTTTTTGGATGCGTGCACAAGAATACTGCTTCATAACGTGATGCAAACGCGAAACTCATTTTAAAATACTTCCGTCTCTGACAAAAATTGAACACTCTTTAAATTTTTTTATTCAAAGCATCTTAGTTTTTTTTTATCTGCTAATGCAAATGCCACTTCCAAACCGGTTTTCATAAACGAGTTTTGCCGTATACGATCGTATCAAACGGACTGTAGTTTGAGAGGTACAAATTCAGACGTGGTGGTGAATAGAGTAAAAAAATGTGACATCATCATCGAACGACGGGCTGAGAATTATGTAATTCCAAGAGTATTGCAACGGATATTTACATCCATTTTTAAACTCATGAGGATCGCTCCTAGGACGACATTTGTTTTAGAGGTTTGAATTGTTTCTGGATAAACCACAATAAAATGTCTGATTCCGCAGCTCCAAGTTGGCCAAGGTGGAGCACAAAAGATCGATTGTTTGGTGGGCTGCGTGTCATTTCGTGCCATAGTACTGAAATCAAAGTCTTTAGTTTCAGCCTCTGTGGCGCTCACAGTTAAACGAAATCGCGTTTCCACATATTTCAGACAACATCTGTCGAACCCTCAATGATCTCTACGACACTAAGAATGTCTGCCAGTATAGCGTAGGCATTTAAGAGTCATAAGAAAACAAAACTTCGTGAGACGAAGACATGCTTAAGTTTTAGCTTGATTTGGGGTAAGGCAGGTACATAGAACAGAGAAAACATGTACTGCTTTCAATTAGCAATGCTAGCTATGTAGCAGAAGAGCTACTAGGGTAGGTGACAATGAAAGACTGCGATTTTCAGTTAACTGATTTTTTTTTCCAATCTCCCCTGACTTCAACATACTTGGTCCAGGGTTTCTCTAACATCAGTATTCCTTCCTGGAAGTGACGGTGTGGAAGGCTGTGAAAATATTCATCTACGACCCTCTCAACTTCTTCAAGTTTGGGAATAGATGGAAGTCTGAGGGTGCCAAATCAGGAGAACAGGGTGAATGGCTGAGCAAATCGTACCATCACCAACGCACTCTTGTGCGCAGGTGCATTGTCCAGATGAAAGATGATTTTTCAAGCCAGGCCTTTTTTCGTGAATTTTGGCGTCCAGCGGGTCAAGATGGTTGGGGTATTATTCGCCTCTAATTGTTCTGCCTTTTTCAAGGTAATCAATTAACAGGATCCCTTTCGCATCCCAAAACAAGCTGCCCATGACCTTTACGGCAGATGCGAGTTTTTGGGCAAGATGTTTCGCACTCTTTCTCCTGATATTCGCACAGCCTTAGCTATCTCACTGACCTTCACTCGCCTATCGTCCAACACAATATCATGCAGTTTTTCGATGGTTGCAGGTCTGGTTGCGATTTTTTGGCCGTTCTTCGCGTGGGTCATCTTGAAGGGAAGTACGACCACGTTTAAGTTCAGCTGCCATAGATGGAATAGAGTCTTCGTAAACTTTTGTCAACTTTGGATGAGTTTCCTAACGGGTTAATCCATCCAAAATTAAGAATTTTATGACCGCACGTTTTTCACGTTTATCAATTTTAACGAAAAACACAGAAGACGTCTACTGAAAAAATTTGTGTAAACAAGCTACTTAAGAAAACAAGTTGAATACTGTCAATAATAACACACAACTAATAACACATGCACCCAGGCGAGAAATATAAATTTTTGCTGATTGGAACGCCATGCCATGCGTCAAGCCGAGAACTTTTTTCTTTGCCCTCGTAATAAAGCATTCTCTTAAAGGAACATATATTAAAATGACAAACATATTATTCAATCATTTCTGCAGAATCTGCGGTAGGAAAAAGAGGCAACATAGGTTACTCATAAAAAAAAGCGATTACTGCAAGGCGTTTGCATACCCTTGTCCCTTGTATTAAGCTCAAAAGTTGCCTTCGTAACACAGATTTTTCATTCTTTATCATGTATATGTCCACCTATTTATCTTCTTTTTTTTAAGTGCAATTTGCTACAATCTGTATTTAAGCTCTCGATGAACTGATGAACTTTAGTTTTTTGAGTAGGCTAGTTTCCATTGTCATCAAGCGTTTAGTATGTTGTCTATCAGATTAACATTAACTTTATTTGTACAGCTGTACAAATAAGTCGAGTTTATCTAAGCTTTTTCTAGAGCGAGGAAGAGTATATGACGAATGCATGGCATCTCTGAGTAGTCTTCTTTAAACATCTCTATAAACGCCAAATGACTATTTCTGTTTGAAAGTTCTAACTCCAATAAATCGCTTGCCCCACACCAATATTATCAACTCAAAGCTAATTTTCCAACAAAATATAATATTTATTTATGTTGTTCAAAAAATTGACTGCAGCTTCTCTGCCGTTTGGTGCTTATTTTCTATTTTTGGTTTTCTCTAACGACCGGTCGTATAAATTACTATCACTTTGAACTAAGCCAACCCTAGAGGGTTTTAGAAAAACCTCACTGGAGCTGGTGCTAAAGCTGGTTTAACAGCAACCAAAGGTCCTCTTTGTACAACAGCATTAAAACCATTGATTGGATCAGCTGTGTAGATGACAGTCCGGATGGTGCCATCGGGCTCAGCAACAGAATAGGAACCCTTTACAATATCACCATCTCTAGTTTCTTGTTGGCTCTTACTGTCACCGGTTAAAGCATCTTGAACATTATAAGCGAACGAGTACTGTGGCAGAGGATCAATTTCTGTGTTGATTGCAACAGGTGCTGCTACTCTTGGACCGGGTAACAGCACTGCACAGCTTACGGCCGACACAAGGACACAGGCTACAGCAATCTGTTTAAATTGAAAACTTACATTACAAATCCATTTCAAACAAATTAATACGAGTAAGTTGATCGAAATCCTTACCTTGAACAAAGCCATTTCTTTACGGGGTGTATTGATATTCAAGTTGAAGATATTGTTGAATGAAAAATACTTTTCGAAATGATAATACCTCTACACCAGGAAGCCTCTTTTAAATGGAAGTTCAAAAGAAAAAACCATCATCCCCACATTTTTGATTTTTTTTGAATGTACTGCGGTAATTGGGACAAAACATTGTGGCTGCTCCCAATAAGTAGAGTATGTCATCATGCAAAGTTGCAAAGTTACTACCTTATACCAGCTTACCACCGACCGACGTAACATTCAATTGCAGATTTGATAATCACAATGAAAGAGAAATTATTGCTCAGCCATTTCGTATTCATGGTGGTCACTCAAGGCCTGACTACAAGTACTTGCACGTATCGAACTTCTTTTATGGACTTGTGTCGCGACGGTTGTCTAAAACAGTGGGACCGATAATTCAAATTGTATTCGACATGATTAATGACTAATAAATTATCATACTCGTAACAAGCATGTTCGATCTTCAACAAGATGTGTTTCCTTGGGGCGGCTTTTCTCTGCCATTCTAGACAACTTGACGCACCTGATCAGAATATTCACCCCTTTTTTATAATTCTGCTAATATTTATGTGTTTTTATAACAATTTCTAAGAAGCCCACACATTCCTGCATAAATTATCTAAAAAAAACACAAAAATCATGGTTTGAGAGAATGAGAATCACAAAGAAGGGACCTTTCTTGTCAATGAATTTTGCGTGTAATTTGAGTAATTTAATTTTTATTTAAGTTTTACATAAAGTTATTATTTGATGCCAAAATTGATCAACTATGAATATGAAGACCATGGAATTTTCGAATTTAGTGAGATATGAATTGAATATTGCTGAGGAGAATCGCTGGGAAAATTTGACGGCGATAATGGTTACAATAATGATGGCAAAATATTATATTCCGACTTTTAGGCTTAAGTACTCGTACAATGTGTAGTATGATCAAGAATAAAGTATCACAATCCCTCTTTAGATTGTTGTAGTGACATGGCAGACCACGCATGCTTCCTGTTTCAATGATACTTCTGTTTAGTATTGCCTGACATTTCATCATAAAAAGACTTATTCATCTGTACTACGAAAATGAGGTTATACATAATCGGCCTAAGAACGCACAATTTGCTATACCATCAAAAAGTAGGAAACCCGATTTTCATTATTAAATAATGTGCGGATCTAGAACGTAGTGAAGAGAATTTAGTGGAGGTAGTGGAAAGTGTACGGCTACTCAACAGAACTGAATCCGGCTGATCGTCCTCGTTTCAGTTGTTGGGCTCATAAAAAGCTTCAAGAAAATCTACTTTCTTTGTCCAAATTTTGTTCAGGCTGAGATCCATTTCTGGCTTAATGGCTACGTCAATAAGCTAAATAGCCGTATTTGGGGTTCGGAACAACATGAAGAGGTTCAACAGCTACTATTACATTTACAAACGACAAAACAAAGCTTTGGTGGTGGTTGGTGGAACTATCGGTTAACACTTCTTTAAAACTGAAGACCACCGGACAGAAACTGTGAATGCCACTTATTATAGGACTATGGTAACGGATTATTTGTTGTCTGAAACTAAAGCACGTTGTCTCAACGAAAAGACGGCGCCACTTCCGACACAGCTCGTGAAATCATGCTATTATTGCGAGAACAATGTTAATTTTACGCATTGGACCGGTAAATTGCCGGCCTAGATCATGTGAACCACACCTCTGTGTTTACTAGCAAGGAGGGCAGCGAAAAGGCGATTGTTGTCACCCGATGTTCTTTGGCTGTAATTTTATTTTTAAGAAAAGATTTTGCTTCTGCTTTTGGATTATGTTTATTTGATATCCGCCAGAACTGATGATCATTCGGGCCCGATTTATGGTATTTTCCATCACACATGTCAGAACTTCCGGCGATAGGTCTTCGCATTCTTGACGGATATTTTATTTGAGGGTTTCAAGAGTCTGAGGTTTGTCTACTAGACTCATGACTTCAAAAAACCTAAAAAGAAAGAAGTCTGGGACGTTTCAATTAGACGATTTTGCGACCCGGATATGCAGCCCTCAGAATTTCGGTTGTGGGTCATACAGTATGCTTCGTGGCTCTATTCTGGAAGCACACGTTCTGCAGTCTCAATCCATCCAATTGAGGAAGGAAAACGTCATTAAGCATGGCCCTGTAGCGCTTGTCGTCCACAGGCCCGATGATACCCCTGCAGTTAATTTGAGCGGGTGTAATGACTCTTCGTAGGTTATACACCGATTTTTGGTACCCAAGGAGAGAGATTCAGGATGTCCTGAGGTAGGTTACACGCGTTTGGCGGTTAACAGCTAACAGCTGATACCCTGCCTGCTTTGTAAGGGAACATCTTAATCTTTCACCAAAGTTCTCTGTAAAGGCCGCTGATTCATGCCCAATTATGTGGCGCGTCATCTGGTCGATACTCCGGGGCTGTTTGCGACATTTTCGACCAACACGAGAGACTGTCAGGTCTGGCCGGCTCCGGAGCAGCCGTTCTGCCGAAAATATCGCATATTGTGTATTACGCATTTTGGGTACTTTTAAAAATATAGACAAATATGTTAAAGTGTATTTTCGGTATATTATGCTCTATTATTTTCGAAAGGGAAAAAACACTGCATAAACATATAGGAAGATTGCTGGACATGGCAATAATTCTGTCAGCGACCGATGTTCGCTCGAAATACCACAAGATCTGTTATGTGCGAATTTAGTTGACAAATTTTATTCCTTTGAGACGACACAAGCTGGACGACAAGGCCCATCTGAGCTCTTTGCAAGCTCCGTAGATTTCTGTCTGTACTTGCGTATAATGATGAATGAAGCCAGGAGTGTGAATTCATGCAGATTGCAGGATCTTTCTATTGTTGACACTAACCTGCGAAGTCGTGCATCTACCCATCTATTTCTCAGTAGATTGATAAAGATAACTGTCACCAATCACTTATTTTATGAACACATCTAACTAAAATTCATTCCAGAAGATTTGAAACGTTAGATTCATAGGTCTGCAGTTTTTTGGATTCGTGTTTCTTATTTTCCTTAACACGCGCATTCTACTAAGTTTTGTATGGTTCGATTACTAGTGTAAATTTTCCTGTATTTGGAATTACAGGGGTAGGAATATACCTTCATGTTAAAAGCAACACGGCTTTTTGAAATAGGCCTCGCCTTCCTTATAGAAGATGAAGATAAAGGCTAGAATAACTTTTAAAATGATATAAAGCAATATGTTTGTCAAATCCAAAACAGAAGGACGCATCAGATGTAAAAATGAATTCAACATTAATGGATTCATTTATAGATCGCGACCTGATCTTAGCGACATTTTAAGCCCAGTTTACTGCCAAAAAAAAAATCGGAGAACCCAAAATATGGAGTTACAAAACTTAAAAGGAAGCCTGGTGATACGAGTCCACATATCACATCAGATAAGCTTCGTACAATTTCTTGAAGCGGCATTGAGCCTGGTTAGTTACAGTCTGTTTGATAACATCGTATACGACACAAATTAAAGAAGAACTTATAATAATAAAAAAAAAATCAATTGTCCTGGTTTATTTTGTTTATTTACTTGAATGCTTTTCAATCAATATGTTGTCTACTCTCCTCCATTGTCAATAATTGCTTGGAGTCTTCGAGGCATGCTTTCTACTAATCTTATAGCATAATCTTGAGACAAAGATCTCCATAAAACTCGTATTTTTCGTGATAATTGTTTGACCGTCGAGATCTTCTTTCCTTGGAGCTTTAGCTTCATGAATGTCCAAACATTTTCAAAGGGATTTGCATCCGGTGACAATGATGGCCAATCTAAAACATCGACGTCATTTTCTTGTTTCCACGCACTGCACAAACGACTGCGATGTTTCGGGGCATTATCTTCTTGCAGTAACCAATTTTCATTCCTTCTTTTAAGCCACCTTTGGGCAGATGGTGATAAAGCCTTCTTATAAATTTTGACCATGTTGGGTGCGTTTAAGTTATTTGTAAACATGAATAAATTGCCAAATCCTTGTTTTAAGAAGCATCCCCAAATGTGCACCTTTGCCGGGTGTTTGACGGTCCGCTGGATTAATTTATTGGATTGTGTACACCAGGTATGAGTGATAGGAGACCATGCCCAAAAATAAGCTTCATCCGAAAAAATAAAGTTGTTCCAATCTCTGTCCAAATTCTCCTTGGCCCATCTGAGTCGTTTTTCTACGTGTTTTTTTTTTGACAGTAGTGGTTTCTTTATTGTGCTTCGAAATTTTACATAATTGGCTAGTAAACGTCTTCATATCGTATCACAACACACATTTAGACCCCTTTTACGTAAAATCCCTTGTCCTCCACGTAACGATAGAAGAGGATTTTTTTCAAACACGCGTAGAATCATTTTGTCCCGCTTTTTTGTTGTTTTTGGCGTAGACCCACGATCCGGCAAATCATCCACATTTTTAACTTGGGAATGAGGGTGCACCCACTTGCTAACAAATGCTTTTGACTTTTTCATGTATTTAGCAGCTGCTCCGTATGACATTTTCAGTCCTTTTGGATGCGTGCACAAGAATACTGCTTCATAACGTGATGCAAACGCGACACTCATTTTAAAATACTTCCGTCTGACAAAAATTGAACACTCTTTAAATTTTTTTATTCAAAGCATCTTAGCATCTTCCAAAACGGTTTTCATAAATGAGTTTTGCCGTATACGATCTTATCAAACGGACTGTAGCCTGTTTAGTCTCCTATACCTCTTTTAAGAAACTCGAGAATTTTGCAATAACTTTTTCTTTTCATTGCAAAATTTTTACTTCAAGTATGCCCTTCAACTTGTTGGGTGCCACTGTGCGCCCAACAAGCACCTTACGATTATTATTAATTAATATCCAAGTCTAATGCCGCAGGCCTACTATACTCGTACTACTCACGGCAGTAGTCTAAGTTTTTATTGAATTATTGAAATTCAAATTACCATGCGTTTCAGTGCCCACAAACAGCAGTGTGGAATTCCCCTTATTGCACACTCCATTAGGTCGGTGCTCATCCCAATTGGCACGCATTTTAATGCAACCGCACACGGTTACATATTCTGCGCTGAATTAGGAAATGAATTTGTGACTTACGAGTACTTGTGGTGTTGTGATTTATACAAGTATCGCGAGGGTGGTGCACGTTTTATGTAACTTCATTATGCGATACATTAATTGTTTTCCATTTATAAGCACCGTCAAGGTCCGAAAGTAATCATTCAACAAAGCTAATCGATCACGAAAATACACTTTGCCACAAAGATTTGACAGAAGAAATAAAATGGCATTCACAAAGGTGAGGGTTTAATTTGACACTAGTTGTCCATGAAGTAAAATTTTTCATAATTTGGTTTGTTGTCGTTTTTAGATCACAATTGTTTGCTGTGTCCTTGCTGCAACAGTGAATTGTGGAGTCCTTCTGCCAGGTCAGCCCTTGGCCGCACCTGTTGCACCAGTAGCTGCCATTAATACCGAATACGATCCATTGCCACAATATACATTTGCGTACAACGTTCAAGATGCTTTAACTGGTGACAGCAAGAGTCAACAAGAAACCAGGGACGGTGATGTTGTTAGAGGATCTTATTCCGTAGCTGAACCCGATGGTACTATCCGTACTGTTCATTATACTGCAGATCCAATCAATGGTTTTAATGCTGTTGTGGAACGTGGACCAGTTGTGGCTGTTAAGCCTGCTGTAGCAGTTGCTGCCGCTCCATTTGGAGCACCAGTACCAGCTTTCGGAAGAGTGTTCTAAGTTACGAGTAGTTAAAGCATTAGCTGAATTTAAGTCGATTTAAATAATTTATTATGGCTCTAGAAAATATAACAAAGATTTTAGTTTCTTTTATACGAGTTTGAAGATATGTTGTTTGTATTACACTCAAGGATTGAGAGTGAAGTTTCGGAACAGCTAACAGGTTTTCGTGCTCATAGCGGTGAGCGGAGATTCGAATTAAACTGAAAACACCTCTTTTTTAATTCAAAGTTTCGACTTATCAAACAATATTTCTACCACGAAATAAACGTATAACAAAACTAGACACTGCTCTGTATAGCAGGTGTGTATCGGTCTGAAGCTCAGTAGTTTCCCTTGCCTGAACCCGCACTGAGATTGTTAATGAACGGCTTCAGGCGTTCATGCAATTCGGTAGATAAGATCTTGTAGGCGACGTTATGGAGACTGATGCCTCTGTGGTTGGCGCAGGTTGGAGGTCTCCTTTCTTGACAATCTGACAAATAATGCTAAGGTTCATCGGGCATACTTTCATTTGGCTATATTTTAGAGATGAGTTTGTGTATCTCTAAATGTATAATATATCCTGAGCATCGACTGCGATTGTCCACACTTTTTAAAAATAATACCAACAGATAGCCGACACTGTGTTTTGCTTGTAGATCTCGTATTTCTTTGCACAGCAGCATTGTAGGATTTGTTTCGGTGAAAGCCTTTACCAGCATTATTTATCAGAAGATCCGTTGTTATGCCTGGATAAAACCGTCTCTTGTACTTGTCTGGCAAGGAAACAACTGACTTTTTCAGATGTTTTCGGAAGTACCAACGGCATTGTAATTTTTATTTTTTTTTATAATCGGCGCGCGCTCCAGGCGTTATTAGCACCCTTAAAATGATTGTACACAACGCGGGCGATAGAAAGAGAGGTACCAATGTATGTTGGTCTTGAATGTTTGGAGGTTTTAATGACTAGGAAATAAAGAGCTCGGCAGGGCATTCCATAAGCGAATTGTTCGGCTTAGGAAAGAATCACGATATTTCGGGGTACGTCCGAAAGTGGGCTGTACTGATGAGCATTCATAGCGAGAAGGGTGTTAGGGTGAGAGGTTTGAAGGGACGGAATGCTACTGTGCATTTTCAGCGGAGCACTGGTGGTGAAAATAGCGATAGAACAAGATGAGGCGGGAGACATTACGTCGGTGGTCGAGGGTGTCAATCGACTGGGTAATATTAGCATCACTTATAAGTTTTATCGCACGATTTTGAATCCTATCTAGTTGGCGCAAAGATGTCTTGAGGGCACGTGACCAGATGTGAGCATTGTGCTCCAATTTTGGGCGAATGACAGCCCTATGTATTAAAGTCAGATTGATGTAAACTTGAAACATGAAACATGGAAACAAGAAATCACCAGTGGACCTGTTGCTACGAAAACCGTACTCCCGGCCATTAAGAAGTTTTCGTGTTTCGAGATATTTTATGAGCTGACGATTTATGAGTCCATGACCTTGGAAAGAAGGGACGTAAGTGCAATGGGTCTGTAAGAGGAGAAAGAAGATTCGCCTTTTTTAGGGACGGGCTGAACAAATGCTGTTTTCCATCTGCTCGGAAAGAGCCCTAAAGAGTAGGATTGATGAAAAAGCTTATGCAGTGGTATTGCCAGCGCAGAGGAACACCTCTTCAGAAAAAATGGAGACATACTATCTGGACCAGCGGATTTGTGACGGTTATGATCTTTAAGCTTTAAGTACTCTTGCTACTACACGAGTGCGAACGTGGATTCGTAACATTGAAGATTCGACGCAGTCAAGTGTAGGCGGAGACAAAGCAGAATCCCGAAGCGTTGAGCTGGCTGCAAAGTGTGCAGCAAGCAGATTGGCCTTGTCCAAAGAGCTGACTGCTGGAATGTCATTGTTAATGAGCGTTGGGATGGAGGACGAGGAAGAATTTCTAATGTTTTTGTTACTACGAGTATCTTTGGGACATTGTAGTATTTTTTGCCTCAGTTTTTGGTCGCACAGAAATTTCACACGCTTAAAAAAGGCGTTGCAGCCATTCTTGGCTCATTTACATTTTTTCCGGTTTTCCTCTGTCAGGTTGGTCTTATAGAACCGAAAAAAACATTTCTCTCAACCTAACAGCCTCTTTACAGCTCGAGTCGTACCACGCCTTATCCTTTAGTCTGATACTCTTAATCCGCTAAGGGATAAAAGATCTCATTCCTTTCCTAGTGTCTGTGATCATATCAGCAGCGGCATCCACGTTGTTATCCATGTGTGGTATATATACGAGAATTTAACTGATATGACACAATGGTCCGACGAGCCTAGAGGTGAGAGCACATCAACAGTGTTCTTATCAGGGTGAGAGGTTAGAAACAAGTCCAGGGTGTTGGCGGTATGACTATCAACGTAGAAGTAGAATTGTTTTACTTTTTTATTTACAATTTTGGCCTGTTCACGCTCATAAAATTCTGAATTCCAAAGTGATAAAGGCATCAGTTTAGTTCACAACTTCTGGAATTTCGGTTTTGGTTTCTGAACATGTTTGTGAATTTTACTAGAAAGCCTAATGGAAATAAGGCGTATGCTTATATGCGTGAAAACAAAATTCTTGCCTTGATCACTAATTTCACTCCATACATTAAAAACCGTGGAGATCCCATAAACAATTAGAAGATGTCCAGCGATTTTCCTTCCCTTTTCTCAACTATGTTTGAAATGAGCTAGTTTTACACAGGCACGAACGAATAGTTCAAACGAAATTGTGAAGCAAATTAGTTGCATAGAGATATTTAAAACAAACAGTATATGAATTGCCGGTTCATAGGCACCAAATCCCTGACAACGCCTAACATTAAGCATCATTCGCGTTAATTTTGTCAAGAAGTAATAGCTTTGTTCTCTCCATCCTCGAAGCTGTGCCATTGACCGGATGTTCGGGTAAGCACATCGATCATCTAATGTCCCCTCCAGCTAACCAAGTTTTGATACAATATTGTGGAGGCCGCTTTGAGGGATATATAGTCCAAAATTTTTATAAAATCGATTATGCCGCAGAAGTAGCATGAAATTCAGGCGCAGTCAAAAAGTTGGTGTTACTCACTTAATTTTTTAAGGTCATTTCTACGTACGAAAAAGATTTTAAAAACTCTACACGATCAAAGATTTTAACTTTTTTCTGCTTATCTATTCATCTGTCGGTTTGTTCTATGTATTTCACAAAAACAAAACAAAAAAACCCAAAACGGGGCGGTATCGGTATCAAATAAAACGACACTTTAGACCATTTTTCTACCAAACTAACATGTATAACTGCCAACGAATGAATAATTCACATGAGTTCCAGTCAAGAGCTCAGATACAAGAGTAGAGTGTGCCTACGACAACAAAACGATCATATCAATGGACAATTTACAACCGTTCAAGCACAGTTTTGGCCAGCGCCTTGTACTTGTATCGCTTCACGGAGATTACGTCATTGGTGCGCACATGGAGTGCATTTAGAATCTGCAACATTATCTGAAGCCAAAGAGACAATTGGCATCGGTTTTATACGACTAGATACAGGCAGCCACAAGTCAGCTTACTAGCACTAATAGTATAAATACATTCGAGTATCTTATAGCACTTGAGCTGACACCGATTTAGTACAACTTCGATGTTATAGAAGACAAAAGCCAACACTAGGCGTGGCATTTTGGAGGCTCAATCTAATTTGAAGTTGCGTGCGCTCTCTTACTTTTCACAGCGTGACACACTTATAACTTTGATTTAGATTTGTGTAAGTATATCTGGGTGCCTTGAGACGAATGTCAGTGGTGGTGCAGTGTGAGCCGAGTGAAAACAGAGAAAAAGCCGCCACTGTCATGTAATGAAAATGTACGTATGTCTAACGTCTACAAAGCCGGTCTACCTGTCGAATATTTCATATTGTGAATGGCTTCAAAAGAATAAGAGATTTTCATCGCTTGGACAAATAAAAAAAAAATATATCAAAAATATTTTTCTGGTTTTTTGTCATTAATGAGCATATGCGGCTATTACGTGGCGTTGTATCCGTGTTGAGTTACTGTGTACGATTTCAACTCTCGCCATTAAAAAAGCAATAGCATTGCGATTACATAATTACCAGTCCTTGATCGGAAAGTTAACTGATCACATAACATTTCTATACATATAACTAAGATTAAGTTGTTAGGGGTTCTTATCAAAGGGCGAGCTCAGCACTAGTCAGAGGACTTAAGTATCAGGGAATTCTGGAAATATTTACATAGTGATTTGAAAGCTTCCTTAGTAATATATGTAAATTCATGATCGTTACATAGGGCTCAGTTTTACCATGTTGTGACACCTAACACAAAGTGACGTGCGCCAACTTGGCAGGCGTTGTATATATTCCTACGATACGGTATAGGTGGGCGTTGTCCCGACCTTTTATTCTTATTTATTGTAACATATATGTATACCTATACAAGGTTTTCCTTCTAAGAAACCAAGGCAAAAAAACTATCTACATAGTTGACGAAGGACGGCTTTGATATGCTTAATACAAACAATTTAGGCAAACACTTTAACAATGAGCTCACAATTTCGCTAGGTTGTATGAAGTGGGGCTTGAAGATCAGAGGATGAGTCGGAGTAGCCTTAAGAAAGTCAGAGACAAGGAAAAGTTGAATAGAACTGATCTTTTCTGGACATGGGTTCATGATATCCACAATGAGTTCGGTGAGAATTAATTCGGAAGGGTGGAATGCATAGGTCTAAGATTTCATTGGTTAATGTTAAACGAGTTAAGTTGAAAAAGAGGAGAAGAATCAATGCTAAAAGTTAAACTTGATCAAAAAGAGTAAGTCACTAAGCTTTCGAGGTTTTGTACGGGATTACAAATTGATCAGGTCGAGGTGGTAAGTTAAAGCTATCAGTCTAAGGTAGTCCCTGTAATCCTAAATGCTAAACCTTCGATGTGAGTAGCCTCTGTCAGTGTATTAAGGAAAAGTCTGAAAATGATTTAGCTGGTTTGAATATGAGTAAGAGAATTCCTTAGCCCAGCGCTTGATAAATTCAAGAGCGGAGTTGATGTTTTATAAAATTCTATTTTAGTTACTATTGTATATTACACAAGGTGGCGCAAAATTAATCATCTAACTTTGTTTTTCAATGACTTTTTTACGAGTACTACATATCTTGAGTGATGGAAATCTTTATTTGGACCTTTAACACCTTTCCTTTAAGTGGAAAAGAGGCTGCCGCCAGTGTTGATACACATTTGTGCCCGTTTTATCGCATTTCCGCTGATAACTGTTCGCATTCCTGTCGAATAATATCCTTAACACTTTGACTGCTAAGACGGCTTTAACATTTTGGATTACGCCAGGCCAAAGTATTTTTTTTATCAAATTTCTATTTCTTATCACCTAAAAAGTATTTCCCAACATATTCCCATTTTTTCGTTGTCATAAATGTGAATTTCTAACAGTTTTTGTGTGTCGCACGTTTTTGTACGACGTGGCCCCATGATAGAAAAAAATTACCATTGATGCCTTGTCGCACAAAAATGTACAACAGTAGTTTCCTCGTGTTGCCTCGTGATATCTCGTGTGATTTTAGTAAGTGTGATTTGAAGTTTTTGAACAGTTACAAACTACTGAAAAGTTAATAAAAAATGGGAGTGATAGTGAGGTGACAGGAGATGCGGAAATTGAAGCAAGTGGAGATGATTTTTTTAAGCTACTCGTATGACTTGGATTTCGATAATAATTGGCTTCCAAATGATGACCCTAACTCCGAAACAGACTCAGGACTTGAAAATTTGGATGCAGTTGATGCAGAAGTACTAGAAAGTGAAGAGGAACAGTTGGGAGAAGAAGCTGAGGAAATAACAGCTGCAATTGAAACAAATAACTCCGAACGCTGGACGGAGTTTTCTTCCCGCCAAAAAACTTTTCCGTTTACTGGAAAATCCGGTTTCCTCACAACTATTAATTGACAATTACTATACGAGTTATGAACTGGCACTGATAATGCTTGACCAAGAAACACATGGGACTCTTCGAGCCAACCAACAATTTTGCCCAAAAGAAGGGATGGATACGAAGCTGAAGAGAGAAGAAATAATAGCCGGGGAAGAAGAGATTTGTATTGTTGTTTTCAAGTGGAAAGACAACCGAGACGTTATGATGCTTTCCACAAAACATGTGCCAATTATGGCCGATCTCTGACCCAAACTTACCATCCACAAGTAGAGGCAAGAGACCAAGGCTATCCTAGACTTCAATAAAGGATAGCTGGACATTGATCTCTCTGATCAAATGGCTTCCTATGCAACTACACTGAGAAGAGGCATCAAATGGTACAGAAAAGCTGAAATTTATTTTCTGTTGGGTATTGCGGTTGTAAATGCGTTCCTAGTTTATAAAAAAGCCACAATAGTGTTATAATATTGCAATAAGTAAGTTCAGAGAGCAGTTTGCTGAAGGATTACTCGACCATCTGTTCCGACAGCTAGTTACTTCCAGGAAGCACAGTATTGCAAAAAGGAAAGATGCTTATGGAACTATCAGATGAGCCCGCGTTTTGTGTTATTCACAATCAAAAAAATCATCTGACAAAAAAACAGCAAGAAAAAAACTAAAAAGAACAATAAATAAAGTCAAACTGGTTTCTTTATAGGCAAAAGGCTTACAGTTTTTTGGACTCCTGCTACTACTATTTTGTCGAATACAATTTTTTTTAGAATAAGTAATAATGAACTAATATATATTTTTTTCTATTTTTAAGCTCCTTTTTACATATCGTTATGTGTTCCATTATGTTATAAAAAGTTTTAAAAATGAATTAAAAATTCTATAAACCAAAAAAAAAAACATTGATGTCTCATTTATTTCCCTCAAAAGTCATACTACGGCCACGGCAGTTTGAACAAAATGTTTAGCAGAGGCCATACAATACGAAACTCATAAAAAATTCCATATACCGTCGCACAAAAACATACGACATGGCCTCAGACTAAGTGCTAGGTGTCGCACGAAAGTGTGCGACGCGGCTTCTGGAAAACTAAAAGTTGTCGCACGAAAACGTACGACATGGCAGGCAACATGTTAAATGCTGCGGTTGTCTGAGGCTTGTTGGCATAAGCCCGCGACTTTAAGTAGCCCCAAAGAAAGAAGTCTGGGATGGTTAAATCGGGCTATTTTGCTGGCCATACTAAATCGCCAAAACGGAAGATTACGTGACCAGGAAACGCTTTCTTCGCAATATTCATTGTGGTTCGTGCTGTGTATACGCTTGCACCGTCTTCTTGAAACAACATGTTCACCAAGCCTCGCTTATCCAATTCCGGCAGTACGAAACCGTTTATCATGGCCCTGTAACGTTCGCCAGTAACAGTGACCGTATTACCGATGGCGTCCTAAAAAAAATACGGCCCAATTACTCCTCTCGCGTGAACGCCGCACCACAAAGTAGCATGTGGAGTGGATGTTCTGACTCTTCGTGCATTACACGTCGATTTTCAGTGACCCAGAAACGAAGATTTTGCTTATTGACGTAGCCGCTTATATGGAAATGAGTCAGAGGTAACATTCTCAGACGTTTGTGAGTAAAAATTGGCAATTGTTGATGTGAAACCTAACCCAGAATTTTTACTTGGTGCCGTTCAAGTAGAAAACAAACAAATATAAACGAAGAAGAATTCTAACATTTAACAATGTTTTCTGTCAAATTGGTTTGCAGGGTATAGACCTAGAGATTCATTTTTTAAATAGAAATTTATCCACATAATCCAATCAGATCAAATGTCAAAAGCCTGAGGTTTCAGGAAGATACTTTGAAGTGAACTTTGCAGAAATATTTGTGAAATTAAATGAACAACTTTTCCATGTTCTAGGGAGCACATAGTCCTCGATATGAATTCTATTACGTTCGTTGTTGTGACCAACAATGTAACACAACAAAATTTTCGTTGCCGTATAGGCACATGGGTCTCAAATGACAACGATGCGTTGTAGTGTCATACGCAAATTGTAATTCTCACACCTTTTCGAGTAAAAAATTGTTTCAAACGACACACGCACAGCGTACGCTACAATTTTTTAAATTTTTGTGCGTTAGAGTTTCCACGATAATTTTTGCAAAATAAGCATAATTTTAGTAAATAAGTTAGAATAAGAAAATAAAGTTTTTTTTAGTTGTTCATCACCTACAGAAATATAGAGTTGTTATTTTCCCCCACTAGCGGTAAGGAATAGCACTCTACATCCGTAGTTGTTGATCTTCCTTAAGCCATTTTTTATTTAATGTCGAATTTGAAATGCAGAAACAGTGAGTCATATTTAATCCTAGGAGAGTCTTGTGACAGGCCTACAATTTGGTACTTAATTTTTACGAAATGGGAATGTAATTACGAATGGGAAGTAGAGCTGTTCAAGATTTTCGAAGTTGTTAGAATAGAGAAAATAGCTCCGCAATTATATATGCATCACCAGCAGATGTATTGGCAAGCTTTAAGCCAAATTGTAGTTATCCGTAAATAAATTGGAAGTAGTAGAATTATTTTAGATCTAAGTGGTGGTCACATAATTCATGGTGTAAATGATGCAGTAGTTATAAAAATCTATAACTACTTTCGTACATTTTATATGAAAATGACAAGGATAGAAGTCATAATACATGATCTTTCATCTGTTCGCGTCAATAGAAAAGATGAGATCAAGCTGGCTTACAAGATTTTTGATGGAACCTCTTAATGAAAAAAATCGGAGCCCATAAGGCAGTCGACAAAGACAACTACAAGTACGAGGGCGGGTCAATAAGTCCGTGACTTTTGGATTAAAACACAGATTTTTTGATAAAAAAATAATTTTATTTTTCAACGTAGTCTCCCTTGAGCTCTATACACTTTGTCCAACGCTTCTCCAATTTTTTTATCCCTTCCAAAAAAAATGATTTGTCGAGGTCCTCAAAATAGGCCTTTGTTTGCGAGATGACTTCATCATTGGAGTCAAATCTTTTTCCACCAAGCCATTTCTTCAGGTTTGGGAACAAGAAGTAGTCGTTCGGAGCCAAATCTGGAGAATAGGGTGGATGAGGGAGCAATTCATAGCCCAATTCATGGATTTTTGCCATGGCAACTGCACATGTGTTTGTGGTCGACTGTGAGCAAACGCGGCACCCATCTTGCGGAAAGCTTTCTCATGCCCAAGTGATCATTCAAAATTGAAACCACTGAGCCATGCGAGATCCCTACGGCTTCCACAATCTCTCGCTCTCGCACTTTCAATCTTCGGTCGGCCAACACCATATCGTGAATTTTTTCGATTGTTTCGGGTGTAGAGACCTCAACTGGGCGTCCAGGACGATCGGCATCTTCAGTGCTTGTACGGCCACAACGAAATTCAGTAAACCACTTTTTTACCATTGAAATCGATGGTGCAGAGTCCCCATAGTATTTATCAAGCTTAGCCTTGGTCTCGGTAATGGTTTTTTTTCGCAAGAAATAATGCTTAATAAGCACACGAAATTCACTTTTTTCCATTTTCTCCTCAAATTAGTGAGTAGTCTGATAAAAATAGCTGTCAAACACAAACTAACTGACGCAGCAAGTTTAAATTTTGACAGGAGTCAACTGACATTTGCCTGTTGACAGGAGCAGTGTTGCTGTTTCAGTAAAGAGGTCAGAAATTCAAAAAGTCACGGACTTATTGACCCGCCCTCGTATTTTCTTAGACTTCGCATTAGCAGAATTAAAATGTGTTTGATCATTTTAGGTTATCTATGTAGGTGTTGATCACCTAAAATAAAAAATAACGTAATTAGAGTCGACATAATAGTGAGTCATATGAATCTACAGATAGGTAATAAGGTTAACAGGGACGAATGTAAAGAAAAACAAATTGCGCTTGGGGATAGGGATACCAGCGCAATAGAATTCGAAGGAAAAGGTAAATACCTTTCATATAATGCATATTTGAGATGATTGTTGCCTTTCTTTAGAGAATCTTACGGTGAACATAGTTGTCTTGGGTTACAACGTAGCACACTTTTACACTCCGGTTCACTTAAATAAAGGCAACCCTTTAATAAGACAATTTTCTTATTTTTTTTTTTTTCAAAAAACAAGAGATTTAAGTGCAAAAACAAATTAAGAATATAGATATGGAATTTTACAAGACCGAACAATCACAAAATCTCTTGACAGTAAAAGGTAATGGGACTATAACCCGGTTTTCTTAAAAAGAGTCTAAAACACAAGCAATAAAGTCGGTTCACATGAATAAAGGCAAAGACAGTAAATAAGGAAAAAGTACACTTTTTGTTTTTATTTATTGAATTTTTTGGTAATTATTATAAACTAATTATTAAATAAAGCAGTTAGTAGTGTGTATGGCCACCTTTTTGTGAAATTACCTCATAAACGCAGTCTGGAAGTGAGTCGCATAGTAATTTTATGTAATTAGGGAAATTTCGGCCCAAGCTACGAGTAATTTAATACCCCTGAGAGGCGATTCCTTATCGCTGCACTGCTTTCCTCCTTCGTAAACTTTACGGGTAAGCCAGCCGCAAACATTTTCAATAATGTTCAAGTCTGGTGAATATGGTGGCCAATTCAGTAATTCCACGTTTTGGCTTGCAACAAATGTCTACTACACGAGCAGTATGGATTGGTGTGTTGTCCTGTTGCAGAATCCAAGGTAACAGTCCAAATAACTCACTAAACTTAGGAAAAGCTGATTCCAATATTCCTTTGAAGGTAATTCCCGCCATTTTTGTGCTCTAAACATTTAACTCAAATGTTCCATAATAACTGATCGCACCTCAGACCATTATTCCACCCTCTCGGCTGTGATGACGAGTTAACAACCGTTGTTCTTTCCGTAAATCAAACCCATCCGGTCCATCTAGATTAAACTTATTTTCATCCGTGAAAACAACTATTCTCCAGTCATTCTTAATTTGACTCTGTCCTAAAGTCCAGGCCATATGGTCTTTTGCGAATTGCAGTCGAAGCTGCTTACGCGCAGCATTTAGAGGAGGTTTTTTTAACCAACTTTAACCGCTTCAGGTTCTTAGCACTAACAATAACACGTCTAACAGTGGATATACTGGCATTTACGCCTGCCTCAAATTTAATTTTTGGTATTGAATCACTGGAATTAAAAGCGTAACGAATGATTTTGCGCCTGTCAGCTGCTGAAATCACTGCAGAAATTCTTCCTTTATAGTTTTTTTTCCATAAGAATCTGGATTCTTTAAATAATTGTCAACAGAAGTTGGGCTTCGACCAATTTTTTTCGCGATGTAGCGGTTGGAATAACCTTCTGAGTGGTACACATCTATTTTCGCTTTCTCGGATGTAGTTAAAGTGTTTCCTTTGCCCATTTTTGATAAAAACTGCACAAAACTTGTCTACTTTAATTTAAACTTCATTCTACAATAATCTAACACGGATTTTTCTAACAAACTTTCTTTATGTTATTAACTTCGCAACTGCCTTTATTCAACTGCACCAATTTTATTGCTTGCATTTCTGTCACTGTTTACGAACTTTTATAATGTCCCGTTACTTTGTACAGTAAAGTGAACTTTGTTAATGTATTCTCTTGAACAATTCTGAAACTGTTTACTCGCTGCTGATAATTTTCTATCGAATTTACAGAACAAAATGCTCTGTTTTGTGAAATAAAAAAAGGGCTTTATTCAAGTGAACCGGAGTGTATTATTTGGATGGACGGTTGATCCGCGTTAGAATACATATCAAGTATGAGAAGAAGCAAAGTGTTGTAAGATGGGATTTAAGTTTTCGACACTGAGGATATGGAAAGATGATGTATGTTACGTTGAGACAAACAAAGTTTGGGTAAATAAAAAATAAAATAGTCTTAGACGTCAGACGGCTACAATCGCAAGAGATCGCCAAGTCCTTTTCCGATCGAGTGTCTCTTAGTCTCTTAAGAGGTCCAATGCCGCCGGCATCAAGCATCGAAAAACACTGGAAACAGTGCCAAAACGCCATCAGAGATGCCGCTTCTGATCTGCTGGGTTTCACTCGTCCACCACAACGAAACCCCTGGTTCGATGATGAATGCCGGCAAGCACACGCAGCTAAGCAAAAAGCACGCAATGTGGCACTGCAAAACAAGATCGAGCTGGCTGTAGAAGCTTGTTGACTGTGGCCCAGGTCCACCCCGGACTGTAGCGCCACCTAAAATAAGTAAGTAAGTCTTAGAAACCAGATTATTGACAGAATTGTGCTTATTTTTATGTATGAACTAGGTGTAAAGAGCAGATGAATCTTCTTTTCTTCTTTCGACGAAGTAAAAGTTCATAGTATCACTGAGTAAAAGTATAGATTTGAAGAAAGTATCCTATTTTATAATAACATTTTTGTTTGGATTAGAGTTAGTAGCAAAGGTTTGTTTAGGCTAGGGTTATTAATTTTAAATTTTAAACTGCAATATACTCGTCTATGTGCACTTTTTGAAGACTTAATCTTGTTAGTATTGCGATCTTTTTGGAAAAGTTTTTAGATCTATGAAGACTCTAGTCTTAATACAAATATGTTTTTAAGTGACTTCTTAATGAGTTTTCCTTTTTTTGCCGTCATTGTCTGAAAATCATAGCGCAGTCAGTTCTGAGACCATGCTCTACCTTTTATTTCACTCTGAAATAAGTGAATCATTGATGGATTTGCCAAGCTTTTCGTAAAAGTATGTCCTGGTGGTATTTCTCAGATTTTTCGTCTTCAACAATTCCTATCTCGAACATCCGATTCAGAATTCGACTTACCTATGGTCTGGCATGAAAGCCTCTGATAGTGAAGGACTACAGGTGGATTATCGCCAAAGCGAATACCACTTAGAATATGATCATGGAGTCACTTTCATACAAATGAGTTTTTTCAGAATATTTCTATGACTAGGAGTTTTTAGTAGATGGTTAAGTGGTGGAGAGGTGTTAGTTTTATTGGCTGAGCAGGGTGATGTACCTAGTACATGGTCAACATCGTAGCATAAATGACAAAAGATACATGTTGGAGGCGGTTGTCCTTTAAATAAATGCTGATGCGTAAAAGCTGTATGTCCCAAACGTAGCCTTGTAAATGTGGTGTTTGAAAACTTGAATGTAGTGTTAGGGTAGAACGGATGGGAGCGTTTGGGATTTATAGAGGCGCAACGATGGTCGTAGTTACGCCAATCAGCTTCTTAGTCAGTTTGGAGTGAGTTTTTTTGTTAACCGCGAATAGGTCAGTAACGAGAACTATTTAAATAGGCTACAAATGCATCTGCGAAAAGAACGCGAAGAAGGGGGAGCCAAGGAAATTACCGTGAGTACATCAAAGCAAATCGAGAACGAATTTTAAAATAATTTAAATTGATTTGAAAGATGAAACTCTTGATTATTTCTTATACGAACTACTGTAAAGTGTTTTAAGAATAAGTTCCAAACCGACTTTGCGATGGTACAAAATGCTACCATAGCGACTACAAGTTTTTTTTTTTATTTCAATACTCATAAGGACACATGGCGGTCTCTGAATCAACAAAAACAGATCAATAGGCAAATTCAGCAGACTCCCACAACTATGTTGTATTACTTTCAACGAAATCTACTGCAGCTAAATAAACGCAGATAACCGGCGCAATTATTTAATTGCAACACCTTGACTGACATTTTACTTTCGAGATCTGAGTTATAGAATACTGTTGTTCTACTCCGAAGCCTTGTTCTGTCAGGACTGACCTTACCAACAGAAGTGTTCGAGCAGCTTCACCATATTCCGCAAAAATAATTTCTAAGGCTTCAAAATTGATTGAAAAGAAAAGAGATCCTGTAAATACATTGGAATAATTACGATCGATGGCAAGATTCCACCTAAAATGTTTTGTAGGCGCCTACAACTTATCGGCAACAATCTGATTGATTCTCACCGATGTTGGGGCAAAAATTTATGATTGTGGATAGTCAATTGCCAACTACATATTTATTTACGAATTGCTTTCTTCTGCAGCGTATAAATTCCCTGTTTTTTTATATATATTCGACACTTAATGACACTCAAGAACTTTATATTAGAACGTATTCATTGTTGATGATCATGCAAAACAAATAGAAGACGAGGACAATTCAGTAGTCATCGTTCGGGCCATGAGCAAGAACAAATAGAGACCCTATACCTTTATAAAACCGATACCACCACTATACACGATATGAAATGGTATAGGCCAGACAAAAAGAGGATGACAAATTGCGACACATGCAATTGGAGATTGTTACAGAGAATATAAGCAGCTTTCAATTCGACGACTACAACGCAATGGTCTTTAGTTCTATCTGCAAAACGGATTTCCGATATTTTTACCCCTATGACAATCGATTGTAATTCATCGCTTTTGAAAACTTATGCCCGTAAGTCCTCCTTTTATAAAAAAAAAAAGAAGGTAAAACAAACAACAGACTTTCATCCATATTACTTACTTTACGAGTACTTTGGGTGGCGCTACAGTCCGGGGTAGACCTGGGCCTCAGTCAACAAGCTAGGCTTGTTGATGCTTCGTAACTTATGTTTTTTTGTTTAAATGGCCAGGCAATTACCCCCGCGGCACAGCCCCCAACCTGGAGGACCAGTTCCATTTTTAATGCCCCTAGAACGAGGAGTCGGTTACACCGAGGCCAGTAACCCATTCCGGGATGTGAGCGGTGCCGTTGGCCCATATAGGGCTCGTCCGCCACCATCTCTTTTCCAAGACCCTGACTAAGTCCTGGAAATCCTACACTAACCCTGATTTATGGCGCAGGAAACTCGCCATTTGCTCGCTTCACTTCGCAGTCTCTAGTGAGATTCCCAGATGGTGCCACGGGGAGGCGTGAAGTAGGGCTTATTAGCAGAGCTGCAAGATGTTCGGCTGCAGAGGCTCATTCTCGTCATTTAAGGAACCAACACCTGTCAGAAGATGCTACTTCTACGAGGACTTATACTAATCGTTGCCAGCCCCCTTCATCCACATTACAGCTCTAAAAAAACATCAGATCAGTTTAGGCTTTTCTTGGCCACGTTTTTTCATTAACTTAACGTCTATTCAATTTACAAATTCAAAACTACATGGCAATATTATTTTTCATTGCAAGTCAGCCTTAGTTGTCATTTGTATCTTTTAAAGGACAAATTTGGCATATCATAAACTAAACCAAAAGCACTAAAGAACTAATAACTACAGCCCCTGTCCTAAGTTATTCAAATCTAATATTATTTCTAACTAATTTCTGTCGTTGTCTGTGCTCGTATTTGACAAAATGTCGCACTTGACTCTCTTGGCACCAAAAATAGATTAATTCTTTGACGCTTATTCAAAACAAAAAAAAAATATCCTTCAGCATTTGGCTGTTTTAAATCACGGTAGCGTTAACATTTTATGCTTGCATGCGTTGCACGCATTAAATACCGGCTTAGTAGTGTTAACATTTAAGCATACATTATATTCGTATCCTCAATTCCCCAGTGGTACGGATTAAAAATGGTCCCAATTTAACGCCTGTCTCGAAAAAAGGTATTTCATGACCGCCCTCGAGCACTTGCTTTTAGAAAAAAGCTGCACAGCACAGCACATGTATGTACGATATACGTGATACAGGCTAAACACACATCCTCACCCAGCCAGACGAGGTTAGGATTATGCAATTTGGCCACTCGACTCTGGTGACGCGCGCACGCTACTATCACCGCCGCCCAACTTGAATGTCGTCGCCTTTGACAACCCCCTCAACTAAAGTTCGCACTGCGTTCGCGTTCGATTTGAGAAAATGCATAGTGTCATTTTTATTTTCTTATTTGTTGTTGTTGTTGGCTGCTTTTCGTGTGCACATGGACCAGTTTTGAATTTAACTTTATTCTCGTAACGACTATGGTAAAATATCTTGTGGGACCGATCCCAATAAAACGGCGGAGAAAAAATAGAAAAGAAAAAAATCCCCCAAACGTTGATAAGCCTCCAACTCTTAAGATGCAGAAAGCCAACAACGAAAGACAGAGGACGAAGAGGCAAGAAAAAAAGGTAGAACACTGAATCGGCATACTATGAATGGGTTTTATACAAGAAAATGACAAAGCCAAAACAAATAAAAAAAATATGGAAAAACAAAATAACGTATGGCTTACGGTAGGCCTGAAAGTAAAACGAAAATTAATTTTTGAATAAATATTTTAGGCGAACGGGCGTATCAGAGTATATAAGCGAAGGTTAGACAGCCACAGAAGCACAGAACATTTATTTGTCAAACCTTACAGACATGGTACAAAAGGCAAGTCAGCTTCATTTTAATATTCGCACCTTCTAAGTCGATCAGAATATCTGGAATTTTAAAGTTTTAAAATTCTCAGCAATTCTATTGAATTATAAATTATAAAATCGGTTTTGTGTTTTCATTTCATGATGCAACAGTTGATCATCTTAACCGCCTTAGTGGCCGTGAGCTCAGCAGTTGTTATTGGACCTCCAGGCTATCCCTATGGACCAGGTATTGCCAAAATTGCTGCACCTATAGGCCTGCCAGCATATCATGCACCTCTAGGAATTCCAGCTATCGCCAAAGTCGCTGTAGCAAAGGTAGCCGCTCCTGAACCATACGATCCAAATCCACAATACAGCTACAGTTATGATGTTCATGTAAGTACACGACACGGTGTTCAGGACTTCTGAATCTAAAGAGAAATTCATCTAATTTGTTTTAAATTTACAAAACAGGATCCATCTACCGGAGATGTAAAGAGCCAACAAGAAAGCCGTAGTGGAGATACTGTTCAAGGAGCCTATTCCCTCATTGAACCAGACGGCACAAGGCGTTTGGTTGAATATACCGCTGATCCAGTCAATGGATTCAATGCAGTCGTTCATCGGGAACCCATTGCTGTTAAGGCCGTAGCTCCAGTTGCTAAAATTCTAGCCCCAGCTCCAATTCTAGCTCATGGACCAGTAGTGACTAAGATTGCCTCTCCATACGGATTACCAATAGCAGGACCAATCGGACCACTCGGACCAATCGGTGCTATCGGACCAATTGGACCACTTGGTCCAATTGCTAAGATCGGTTACCCAGGATTAATTCACGGATAAGTACGAAGATACGGATGCACTCGAATGAAATCAGTCAAAGACTACGGAATATCTTCTGCTTCTGTCCGCCTAATCTGTGTCATACTTATGTTGTAAATGTATTTATTCTTTGTAATTCTCTTTTTTTACTGTTAAGGCTGTTTGACCGCGATAAATAAATAAATAAATGTTATGTGCAATTCAAATAAGTGATTTTGATTTTTTGATGAGTTTTGGTTGAAAAATGCCCAAATGAATTTCACAAAGTTTACTACAAATGTGTTTACATGATCAACAGACAGAAAAAGAAGCAACAATCGAAATTAAAAAAAGCTAATTCGTTCTTGATGATTCTCACACATCTGTGTGTGGTCGAAAGAAGAGAAGTATTTGTAAATTTGACAAGTCACTTTATAGACAAACAAAGGACAAACTTTATACAAGATATGTCCATTACTATTTTTTTTAAAAAAAAATGGGTATCTTAAGAAAGAAGAAACGAAAAACATTTGAAGATGTATTATAACATAAGAAAAATCCACCTTGACGGTCGAAAAAACCAAAATGAATAGAATGTTTGCCAAGAAAACTGCATGTTATAAGAGACAGTGAGTGTTTGTTTTGCCAGAAAGCAAAGGCAACGCTAATAAAATATAATATAATAGAAAATTACTGTCCCACAATGGAAAAATGACGAAAACTACGAAGCAGAAACAAGTCTCAGGTACGGACGGATCTACTGTTGACAACCCATGCAACTGAATTAAGTACAACGAACTTCGGATATGCACGTGGAATGTAAGGTCCCTTAATAGGCGACGAGCAGCCGAACAACTGGACTGCTGAAATGCAGTCTTTACCGTCATCAAAGAAATGCAATGGAATGGCCCGGACAAAACGAGGATGAGCAACTGCGACATCTTCTTCCGTGCAGTGCCTATTTGAATGCGGATTTGTTGTGAAAGGTGACTTAGGCAGTCTTAATTTTCCGCAAATGAACGCCGTTTCTGTAAATGAGCGCCTCGTGACAATCCATCTTAAGGCTAAATTTGCTGACTTTCGCCTTATATGCGGCACGCACGCCTCTACATAGGAGAAAAAGGACAATAACAAAGATAGCTTCTAGAAGTTTTTCAAAAAGACCTACGAGCAATGCCCTAGCTATTACATACAAATTTTCCTCGTAGAGAGCATCTTTGTTAATACTGGCAGAAGCTATACCTTCTGAAGCTAAACCTGCACGGTCGGGGCCGGTAAGTACATTTACCTTAGCAAGATGTATATAAAGTGACGTTGCATAGAAGGACAAGAAGTGCTCACGACCTCACCTGCAGAAGGGAGCAGAGATGAACACCGGCTTCTTAAGAAGAAAAAAAAGAAGCATGAGAAGCGAGCGGTCGAGGAAATCAGGAGATGCAACTCCAGCAATGGAATATCTTTGCCAAAAGATGAAAAAAAACATGTCACGGATTCAAACATCGAACAAAGTCTGGTAGGACGCTATCGATATTGAAGATTTGGAAAGAGGATTTCTCTAGACTGTATAACGGCGATGACGAACCAAATACGCTGTTAGATTTTCAATCTGGACGATGAAGGCCAACAATTCTGTCCACCCGACCCGAATGCAGTGAAGATAGCCATATACTCGTATAAGCTTAAGTCCAACAAAGCTGAAGGAGCGGACAGCTTACTGCCGAAATGTTTGATGCGGCCAGCAGGCGAGGACTTGGTAAGGAGCATACACCAACTCATTTGTAAAATCTGGTCGGACAAAAGTATGCCCGATGAATAGAAGCCTAAAAAACTCATCCGACTATGCAGAATGACGGTAGAGAATAAACACTGTTCCAACAAGGTTGGTAAAGATTTTACTGAGACCGCTGATGTCAAAAAATGATTAAGAAAAGTCGATGCAGTCTTGTGCTATTTTTCAAAATCATTCTTGACGGCATAGTGCAGATTCACGCGTCAACACAAGAGGCATAATCTTTCAAAAGTCCGTCCTATCCGAAGAGTCGCTTACGAATGATATTGACATAATCTGTAGAAAGCAGTGTGATGTCAGTGGCGCTTTCGTCACGATTTAGATGGACGGTCAACGAGGCCAAGAATTAGTACACATCCATTCCCAACCTCGACAGATATAACTTTGAGGTAGTTACTTGACTAGCAAAGCCCTCTCTCAAACAACAAAAGTTACCCTATACTATACTAGGTGATGAATTACTCGCGTGAGCTGAATTTTTTATTGATGAGCCATCTTTTGAGGTTTGGGAAGAGATCATAGTCCGAGGGAGCCAAATCGGGCGAACACGGTGGATGCGACAGCAATTGGAGCCATAAGTCATTGATTTTAGCCGTGGTTGAGATGCTCCTATTCGCCGGCGCATTGCCTTGCAAAAACAAAATTTATTTCGCTTCATGTGAGGCGGTTTTACAGCGATTTCGGCCTTTAATCGCTCCAATAATGCACAGTAATACTCGCTGTTGATGGTTTTTCCTTCTTCGAGGTAGTCCACGAACAGTATGCCATGACAATCCCAGAAAACCGACGCCATAACCTTTCCGACCCACTGAGCCTCCCTCGGCCGCTTCGGAGCAATCGTGCCGGCTTCAGTCCATTGCCGGGAACTCATTCTGTTCTCTGGTGTGTAATAGTGGATCCAGGTTTCATCAACAGTTACAAAATCCGCCCGATTCCGCATCAGCAAGTCAAAAAACTCTTTCGAAGTGCTCTCGCGTTCGTGTTTTTGGATAACTTTTTCATGTGCAGAATATTGCCCAAAATATGGCGTGTGTGCTCAGTATTAATTTTTGTGGTATCTGCTAGCTCCATTGTCCTCTGTAACCGCATCGGAGGGATGCCGCTGCGGACTTGATCGGAAATGGAGTTGCGACCACCACGAAACTCTCGAAACCAATATTTGACGGTGTAATCTGACGGAGCATTAGCCCCATAATATTTATCCAACTTTTCTTTTGTTTCCTTTACCGTTTTGCCTCTCAAAAAATAATGTTTTATGAGAGAACGAAAATCGTTTTTGTCCATACTCATCATGATGCCAAACACATCAACAACAATCAGCTGTTAAAACAAAACTAAAGACAGTATCGCACTGAAATTTGTCATGCCTGTCTAAATATGAACGGACTTCAAGGCACCGTAGCAAATAGTGGCGATCAAGGAGGTTACTTTTCACCCGACCTAGTAAAACTTTAAGACAAAGCGATGCAAATTTTAAGACAATTGTACGACACGTGAGGGTGTGACTTTCCTATTACAGACACAATCTTTCAAAAGTCTGTCGAACTGCTAACCTTCGAACATCGTTAACCTAAAAATTATTCCAATTTCCGCACTAAATCCATTTACTGATAAAGCCAGTCACAAAAAGTCCCTTCTTAGTGATTCTCATGAATTTGACAACACAACAACGAAAGGCAAGGTTAAGAGATCATGTTACCATTCGTTAAGACCAGTTATTTATCGTAATGAAATTGAAAGAATCATGTTAAAAACAAAATATAAAAGAAATTAACTTAACGAGTAAAAGGAAGTTCAATCACTTCTTCAGCACGATATGAAATTAGTGCGAACGTTTCAAATGGTTTCCAACTTAACAGTTGTGGTCTAACTAAAATATTTATAGTACGTGCAAGTGGTTATTTGTATTCCGCTTTATCGTTATTTTCATATTCATTTGCCTATGGTTTAACGGTTTATTTGTTGTACGCAATCTTTGGGATTGCGTTGGCTTACGTTGTGACTGTAGCAACCGTGTTATAAGATTTAATCACTGTGGATGAAATTGAAACAATAAGTTAAAAATGATTGATTGTATATTATAAATAACAGCAAATTTGAGAAATGAAGTGTTAATATTTGTTCTCAAACACTCCCAAATCGCTTCACTTTACGATGCACGCTCTTTCTATTCCATTGCACATGAGTCACATGCTCATGACACCTCCATAAGTCATCTTAGATATGCATATATGGTTCCTCTACAACCTCCATAGTCTGCGTAGATATTCATCTACATGGTAAGTACAACTCAAATGGCATTAACATACTTTGTGTACGCAAAGGTAGGCGGCATTCTGTTCGGTTGTGTACAAATTAGCAGAGAACACTTGCAACTCCTACCGTTGATATTCCTTCAAATCATCTCAAGTGGGTGGACATGACAAAACCGTGAGTCAATTAGCTTTGTCGATGTCGAATCTAATTTTCTGTGACAAAATTAATCGACTCAAATCACACGGCATAACATTTCTACCTTACCATCCCTGCGAGTACATGAAAACCAAACACGCTTCTCCCATCTAATTCTACTGATACAACCACTACTTCTGTATCAGTACCTCTTCTGAGGTGCATTCGTGATTTATGATAAAAAAGAAAACAGAAACATTAGTTTTTGCACACGCGACGTTACAACAATGTCAGCGACATCGAAGAAAATAAGACGAGTAAAACCACACACACACAGCTGTTCCGCAAAAACGGAAAAAAAATTTCACATATTATCGGGACGCGTCGCAGCGGATAATTATTTTCATGTCGAATATTATCAAAGTGCAAATTGTGTTTTTATTTATTTAATCCAATAGTATGTACATGTACATAGAAGAGATAAAGTTTCGTACTTACCCAGTGTACCAGGGTCCACGAGGACCGTAGAGGAAACGTTTAGCCGTCTTCCATTTCTTCTTGATGTAACTATTTTTGGTTTTTTGCTGTAGCGTTGAGGCGGTAAGTCGCGTCATTTCTTCCACCTGACGAACTTTCCATGGCATTACGATTTTTTGCTAATTATGGATAAAAACGAAACATAAAACAAGTATTTAACGAAAGTTATTTTGGCATGGTATTTCATGAAGAGTTGCGTAACCAAATTTGATTAAAGAAAATAATTAGAAAGAGTGTCGATTGTATTACCTGGAAGTGTCGACGGTTTTCAGCTTGGAATGTGCTGCGTTTTTTCGACGCTGCTTTACAGGCCTCATAGCATTCGGCCCAGTACCGATTGATCGGTTCCCACAGGGTAAGCTCGATTTCGCGTTGATAACTATCGAAGAGGGGTTTTATCTGAAATGAAAAACATCAAATATATGAAGCAACATGAAAAATACATTGCAGAGAAGAACTAAAGACAATTGTATCTGAGTATTTTGAAGAGTTTGGTATTTGACCAGATTATAATATCACAGAAGGAAGTTGCATGATAATGCGCCATCTCATCGATCGACACTTGTGACTGAGTTTTTAAAAACTCCCTGTTTTAGGCTTACTTTGCACCGAGCGACTTTAACCTTTTCGTAAAAATGCACTCGTCGACGTAGAAACCATTCAAAAGGAGTGAGCCGCAATCCTAATGGACATCCCAGCCGACGATCTAAAACACTCAATCGACATGTTTTTCGAGAATTAGACTGGAAAATGTTACTAGCGAGAATATGTAGCAAAACAATTTACATACATTGAGGACGAAAGCAGCTAGTGTGCAATGTGTAAAGACAACATAGTCCTTTAGGGATACCCAAGAAAACTTAATAGTAGTCAGAAATGGCACTAAGGATATAAAAGAAACTACTCCTGCACCATCGTCTATTGTTCTATGCCATGATTTCTATGCATCCGACGATTGAAAGAGAAATGCCTAAGGAGGTTGCTGAACCAAGCGGATCTCTATCTGAAACAGTGGGAGATAACTTCATAAAATGCCTCGACTCAAACAAGACTCAGTGAATGATTCAGTAAATTAAACCTTCGGGCTCTAAGCGCAACTTGACTGTCACCATGTCAAATACTTCCCTCTCTCCACCGAATTGCATTATTTCCAATTGAAGATAGTGGCAAATTATCCCAATGAACAGTGAAATCTATTTTTGCATACATTAGAGCCGCATCTTAAATCAGTTTTGGAGCTATCCGTGAAGATACGTCTTAATTTCTTTCATGGTTCAGATCCTGCTCAAAATCATTCCTCGACAAAGGAGAAGTCGATTTTGTATTTTTCCCGCAGAAGGAGTTCTAGTGTCATTGCATGTCAATAAGACAGTCGGTGCATAAGGACAACAAAATTTAGGAGAGCTTCATTCACCAAACAACTGACGCTTTGGATTTACTTGGCCTTATCACAGCTCTGCAGATCTAAATGACCCTTTTCGTAACGGGTCCCACGTTTTGTCAGAAACCCAAATGCACCTTACAGGGTTTCGAAGTTACATGATTTTATAGAAATTCGTTAATTCAGGATGTTAACCAAATACTTAACTTCTTTAGAAAATTGGACTGTGATGCCTTTAACAACGTCAATCACGTCTAGGGTTAGGTAAGCTTTAGAGCAAACAGTCGCTAGACACGATCTATTAGACATCTATCTTGTCCATAAAAGCAGAACTATTGAGAGCGTTGAGGAGAATCTTTTCTGAGTTACCAGCAGCTGGTCTTTATATTTTTGTAACATAACTGGGTATTGCCATTGGTACCAAGCCACTTGAATCCATCAAGGGAAGCAATAGTATTTCACCACAACCAATGAAATATACTATCATAGTTACGGTGTGTTATGTTGTTCAGCCCTTCAACAGTTTCGTGAATAGAAGCTGGCTCTGATTAGGTTACCTGGGAAGTTTTTCAAGTATGAGACTCTGCTTTCGACTCAGGGTGAACGCTATCTGATTTACTGAGTAATCCCAGCCCGCTTGATTTTTCCCTTTTGCAGACTTTGACTAGTTTACTGGTTGCATAAAAATAATTAACCATACCCTACAATTAAACTCTAATCAACTCATTCATGCTTCATGTTGCAGAAGCATTGTTGTAAGCATTTTTTGATTTAGATATCCCTGCTCGATTTGAACATAAGATTCTTCTTCGAGTGATTTGTGATACCATTCGTGTTAAAGAGCCTGAGAATTGTACATCGACATTGTACAAACCTCATTCACCTAAGCTGCATGTTTCGTTCCCAAATATATGTCTATTGAAATCTAATGGCGCGACACAGTGGGAAATGGAGAAGAATGAATATGAATACCAACTAAATATCTAACACTCATTTGCTTATTTCTAGGCAGCATTCGACAGGACTTTTCTCAAGTTTTACTTAATTTTGGCAGATACGAATGATTCTTTCTCAGAAAAAGCCAGTTCTGACTTTCAATGTAAAAGCATGAAATAATATGACTATCGATAAGCAAAGACCTATTCGCCCACTATCTCATAAGACAACTTCAACATCTAGGAAGTCAAGGACTTCACATATATCAAAGCAAATATCGCATTGATGAGAAGTTGTTAAGCCTGGTTTTGGCAGTCATAATACAATGTAATGCAAAATTAATCATCCAATTTAGTTTTTAAATTACTTTTTTATTTAATAAAAATAAAATGATTTTGAGTGATGCAAATCTTTACTTGGACCTTTACAAGTTTTTCTGTTAAGTGGAAAAGATGATATCTGATACACATTTGTGCCCGTTTTATCGCATTTTCTTGGCATAAACCCGCGACTTCAAGTAGCCCAAAAAAAAAGAAGTCTGGTATGGTTAAACCGGGCGATCTTGCTCGTCATACCAAATCGACAAATTGGGAGATTACGCGACCAGGAAATGCTTTCTTCACAATATCCATTGTGGTTCGTGCTGTGTATACGATTGCACCGTCTTGTCGAAACCACATGTTCACCAAGCCCCGATCATCCAATTCTGGCAGTAAGAAGTCGTTTATCATGGCCCTGTAGCGTCGCCAGTAACAGTGACCCTATTGCCGATGGCGTCGTCAAAAAAATACGGCCCAATCACTCCTCCCGCGTGAACGCCGCACCACACAGTGGCATTGAGTGGATGTAATGGCTCTTCGTGCATCACAAGCGGATTTTCAGTACTCCAGAAACGAAGATTTTGGTTATTGACGTAACCGCTTAGGTCTCTCATGATGATTTTCGACACAAAATCGTCCTCTTCGTTGTTGAGATTGAGGATGGCTTTACAGTAATTCACCCGCGACTAACGGTCAGGAGGCATTAACTGATGCACTGTTTGCACTTTGTAAGGGAACATGTGTAAGTCTTTCACTAAAATTCGCTGTCGGGTCCGTCTGGTGATGCCCAATTGCGTGGCCCGTCGTCTGGTTGGTGTTTCTTCGTTCTCGGTAACATCGGCAGCCACAGCCGCGATATTCTCGGCCGTACGACCACTCCGGTGGCGGCAACGGCCCTGCAAGGTCTGTTCCTGTCTATTCGAGTCGTGTAGCTAAGCGCCGGAATGTTTGCTCAGTTAGCGCGACACGATTAAGAAATCGGCGTCGAAATTCACGCTGCGCTAACACCACCGATCGATTATTGGTCAAAAAAATCGGCACAATTATTCCACGCTCTTGCGGAGTATAGCACTCCATTGCTTATCTGTTTGTATACTGCAGCTGTCTAGTTCACAAATGTCAAATATGATTGACGTACGACGACATTTGCAAAAATTATAACATCTTCCGATAGGATGAATAATTTTGCGCCACCTTATATATCGCGGTAAATACTGGACAGTAAGCCAAAATCATTTAATTGAACTTTTGGTTCTGTTAAGAAATCAGCTACGTTAATGCCTCAAAGGCAATGGAATCGCTGTCTTCTTAGGAGACTCTGTTACATTTTTTTGAAAACCAATCTTACAAAAATCAAAATCCAACTCAAAACGCTTTTTTATTAATTGAAACTATGTCGACTACCAACAGAAATAAATGAAGCTCTTACATTAGACTAATAGTCTCTGTAAAAACAGCGGTAAACATTTAGAGTAATGTGTTATCACACCATTTGCTTATTCACGTTTTTCCTAAACTTTTACAACGTTAAATATCCGCCACTTGACGGAAGCTCCGACCAACTGAAGAATACTCTCATCAAAAAATGTTACATAAACCATACTCCGATTTATGGCAATTAAGTGCTAAGTTACTCGTTAATAAACCGTATCTTCAACTTCTTTAAACTGAAAACCACCTCCCCACCGACAAAACAAACCACATTAAAGCACTGCAAGTGTAAATCTGCACGAGTTCCAGTCCTCCATACGATGATCAACGATCCGACAAGTTCAAGTTCAAAAGTGAGGAAACAAATTTCTTCCCCGTTTGAAGCTCTGTCCCAGCTTCGTGACTCTGTCCCTGCTCCATGGCCATAACCGACCGAACCATATGAACACGTCTCGTGAAAAGTAAAATTTTTGTGGGGAAGCCAATTCCACAAGCGCGTAGATGAATAGGTGAAATGTACATCCAAGCAGAACACCATGATTCCCATTCCCACCACACGGAATCAAGTGAAGAAAATTACATGTTCGGTAATATGGTGGTGTTGTGGCAGTAGGAAGCTATAGGCACCTACGAGTATATAGTATGTATGATGTGAAGCGAAAACACCGTCACCAGCTTAGAGAAGATGGGACAACTCCAAGGTACACCGGTCTATCTTCTGAACATCTGTGCTTATGTTAAGCGGAAAGCTAAACCATAATAAAAAAAAAAAATAGAAAAAATAACAAAAAAGATGCTTTGAGACGCTGGTTGAACTCGTGCAGCCACTATGTTACGGGATTGTTTTTATTTTGGTTCGTTTGTATCTTGTATCTTTTTATGCTACTTTACCTGTCGGATATGAGAAATAAAAGAAATAATAAAAAATAACAACGAATGAAAACTATGTGTGCGATAAATGAAAATATAGTCGCCGATGTATCTTTCTTTTATAAAACAAGGTACTTTCATAGCTCACGTTTTAGTAAGCGAAAGAAAGTCTCAAGGTGCTGTGCGGTATTACCTTAGTTTGGTAACTTCAAAGAAAGTTAATAGCTCTACCACATAGTGATCACAGAGTAAAAATAACGCGTTTTTGGAAGAATTCAAAAATTCAAAATGATAATAACTTTAATATTGCCTGTAAGTGTTGATTTATGTTTTATGAAAAGCGATGTTTCATTTTGCAGAAGTTCTAACCTCTTAGAACAAGTCAAAGTTCTATGAGAGACAAACGTGTATCTATGAATTCAGTGAAAGTGTATTAGAAGTATCTAGGTTCCCATTTCTAATGTAAACGCCTTAGGAAAAATACTTTTACCTATGGATAGTAAAATTTTATTAAATGGTGTCAATAAGCTTTCTGAGCCCTGTTGTAATTACTACAGAGAGTCTTTGTGAACTTAAGTCTCTTGTCTTGCAGATGTTTCCTCCAAATGATAAAAATGTAAAAAAAAAACGGGCATGTATCAAGAATCTGAACAAGGAAAATTGTTTAAAAAAAACGTTGATATGGGTCCATAGAAAAAAGTTCTTTCTTCGTAATTCTCATAAATTTATGGTACTGTATAACTTGCAAAAACTACAATGTTACGTGTTTTTTTCCACAAAAAAGTTGTTTATATCTTTTGCTTTAATTTGTTTAATGCTTCTTGGTATGTCTTGTATTCCTGGGCTAATGGCACTATATTCAGGAATGGGCTTTCATTGTCAAAGCGATCGATTCAGCATTGAGATTCCCTCAAATTTCAATGTCATTATATTTCACTGTTAAGAACAAGCTTTTCGTTAATACATCATTTGTTTAAGCTGCATCCCATCCTCAGTAGAAACGTGGAAATGGTGTTTACTTACTTTTAAAAGTCTAGTGTCTAGCTTAAAGTTAATAAAGTTCTTCTCAAATGAATAACTCTTCTATTTATTCATCATCTTTTACAGCTGAATTGTTTTATTTTTTGTCCGGCTACTGTCGTTTAATATTTTAAATTAAATTTAATATTTACTCCGCTTTTAGGGTTTGTGATGTTCTTGTATTTAAGTAACTCTGATTGTTTTATCTTCTTTTAATATTTTTCACTTGAGCTCTGAATTAATATTCAATTGGTTTCTGGCCGATAATTTAATTGACGTATCAATTTGTTGGTTGCTATCGATGTGTATTTATGCGGTCATATGATCTACCGATCAGTATTTTTCATTACGATTTTGCTCTTATATCATACTATGTATATCATATTGGATATAATTACAGATACTTTGAGTTATAAATTGTTGAGTTTTACTCGCGTTGTAGAAGTATGCGGTGTGAAAGAACTAAGTGCTATATTTTGCTAAAAAATATCCGAATCCAAGTCGGTCCAATTTATCAGACTGAAAGGTCTTCAGAGAGAGCCAATGCTTTTATATAAAACAAAGTTTTTAGGTTGCAAATAAATTCGCCTTTTGTGGGTGAGCTTACATTTAAGATGACGGTCAATAATTTTTTAGAAGGAAATATAACAGACTTGATGTTCTGCCTACCTAAAAATTAGACTTTCCTCATCTCAGTACATTACCTAGAAGTATTGTAAACAGAGTTAATAAAAAGCATTCTACCAATTTTAGAGGAAAAGTAAGATCGGGTGCTAGTGGTTTGCCCGTTTTAGCTTTTTCCCCGATCGCTCTATAGGCGGATCGATTGTCCCAGTGGGTGTGAGTTAGGTTATTACAGAGCAGTCACGGATTCAAGTGTTCATAATCAGATCCAACAATTCTTCTTCAGAATTTGATTAAGTGCACCCGGTGTTCACGATTTGTGATGTTTTGAACAGGACATGATGTGGCCTCGAGGGTTCATTTGATCTGGTAGTCCTTCTTACTTCTTGTTTATAAATTCTTAAGGTAAGATTGGAGGTTTTGTAATCGTTTTGCCCTCGATATTGTGGAACAGAATTCTATATCGATACAAAAGAACAGAGAACATAAGTAGATATAAGTCAAAGTAGTATTGATTACACGTTACACTGTGCTCATATCGTTAGGAAAATATTAGCTTGTGGCAAGATCAGAAAGAGGAAAAGGCGTCCACACACACTTTTTCGGGTTTATGCTCTCAGGGGTCCAGTTTTATGTTTTTTTTTTTTTTTTTTTTTATTTATTACTCTGAAGGCAGGAAACCTTAAACTGAGCCACTTCATTTAATCCAACAGCTAAGGTATAATGTCCAAAACAGGACCAGAAAAGTTTCAATTGAATTTGAAGGGATAAAATCGGAATCTATCTTCAATTGTAAATTTTTGAAATGAATGTGTCGGAGGAGAAAATTCGGCATTTTTTATTGTTTTTGTTTAGGAAAAAACAGAATGGCAGTGAAGCCACTACAGGAATTCAAAATTTGTATGAAGAACTTGTTCTCAGTGAGTTTAAGTTTCGGCGTTGGTTTGCAGCTCTCAAGGGGCCTCAACTCAACATGGGTACCACGACACCTGTCGCAAAATAATTTCCATCAAGGAATCAAACTTTATTCATTGTTTTTGTCGTACCATATTTTAGAGCCGAATTGTTACCGGAGGTGAAAAGTAGGTTCTTTACAATAACATTAAACATCGGCACTAATGTCAAGAAGGCATATCAGCAAAACACTCAGAGATAGACCTTACCCGCTCAAGGACTTACTGTCTGTACTATATGGTGGGATGCTGGACTAGCAATCCATGTTGAGCTGTTGCCTCGTAACCAGACCATCACCACAAAAGACTACTGCTAACTCACATCAGATTAAAGTGGGCACTAGAACGGAAACAATCAATGGCGCCAAAATCAAACAAATTTTTTAATGGTGGTAAGAAGTTGCCTGTTAGGTGGACAGAAATTAGTCCAATGAAGGAAGTAACATTGATAGCTTAATTTTGCATTTGATGCAAATTAATTGACACTACAGACACTCATAAAAGGCGGAATACCTCAAAAAAAAAAGGAAGAAAATGAGATTCAATCTTGCACATCCTATGCAATTGTCCTTCTCATTATTACTATAACAGCAGAATGCTTGCACTAGGTAACTAACTTTTCATTGTCTTAACAATCTCAGAGATGCATGCTCGGCTGACAATGTAAATTGTTTCTTTTTTTAAATCATTATCTTAACCATGATCTTATGTTTAATCGGTCAACAACCATGTTTACCTAACCAGTCTTGCTTTGCAAAGGTGTTGAAGCACAAGTGCGTATGCGAATATTCACCCCTCCGGAAATATTTCTCAGCGCGTTGCAAATGAGCTAACTGACTTCGGAATTATAAGAAAATATCTATTATTGCCCGTATTATTGTTATTCTTTGCAAAACAGATTTCTAATGATATTTGTTGGAGCATACTTGAATCACATGCAGATATAATATCAATCTTGTGCATAAACGCATCACTGCATTGATGAGCAAAGCAGTCACGCCAATTGATCACAAAATGCAAATATTTGTGTTATTTCTGTAAATTTACATAAATTGACGGGCAAACGTTGCAATTGAAACTTGAACACTACGATGCAGTGTTTTGACCAAATCTTTCAGCCGACGATAATTCTATCAAGAAGCTTGAGTTCACATACGAGTATATAAAAGCTAAATAAATGCTAGACGACTGATTGTTAGTGGATTATTGAATAAGATTGGTTGGTGTACACCCTTTCGTTCAGGAAATACAGACCTTGCGGATTCTGTTCGCTCTGGACGTCTACCCACCACAGACGACGATCAAATCTTCGCTGCAGTTAGCGTTGACAGGCATTTGACGGCACGGGAGATCGATCAGCGGTTAAACATCACCCATACAACTGTTTCGCAAAGACTGAAAAGGCTTGGAATGTCGGAAAGGTAGATGTTTGGGTTCCTCACGAACTGAGTGAAAGAAACATTATGGATCGCATAATGGTCTGTGAGTCTTTGCTGAGATGGAACTCGCTTGAGGCATAATTGCTCGGTGAGCATGATTTGCATTCTAAAAAGGTCATGACGAGCAATTAGTGGGTTTGGCGAAGTGTCCCTTACATTGAGTTGCTTACACGTTACTTTGAAGCAGATAGTAGGAATAAAACGGACGAAATAAACTTGCATTTAAAAAACTAATTTATCTAAAAATGTTGCAGCCCGACACTGAATTGAACCTATATGTGCAGGTTTAAGCCGTTTAAACTTTGTTAGTGTATCGATTTATTCTTATTTGTATTTTTTTATAGATTTCTTCAAATTGAATTGAACACAACAAATATTTCAACATAACTAATTGCAGGCTCGTATTTCTCACACAGAAATCAAATAAACTAATCACAACACCACACAGACCCCCAGTAGTTTGGAAAGATAAATATTCGCCACAGATCCCAATTCACTTTTATTTTATGTAAATGCAAATGCAAATTACATCGAACAATTCATCATATTCGCACGCTATAGTTTGTCCAGTGCACTAATCAAAATAAAGATACTTTTGATTTGAAATCAACACCCTGGCACAGTACTTGAGGCGACAAATGATAATAAATTGCTTTGCTATTAACATTACAACTTTCTCTCGTTCATAAGTAATTGATGGCAATTAACCTATGGCTAAATCTTACTAGCTTATATTGTTGGGTACAAAATATATTTATGATGAAGTTTGAAGCAAAGGTAAAGGGCGGTGATTAACTAAGATGGAAGCGAGAGTGGCTACAAAAAAAAAAGTAACTTCAGTCCCAGTCTTCAGTATTTACATTGAAAAACTCGTTAAACGTCATATTGAGTTTGTTAATACATTGTTCATAGTAATTAAACCTTTATTCCTAAGCTCTTTTGTGGTATATGTTTTGGAATTGATCTCTAATTAATCACGTTTTACTACGGGATATTCGATTTATAGTAGCCGATAGCCATTGCAGCTAGCGATTATTGGTTTTAGTTAACATTTAGTTTGAACTAATTGTTAATAAATAAATAATAATAATACTAATAATAAAAGATTTATAGTAGATTGATATCCTGTACGCTTAAAGATGAATTTATCACTAAAGGAACCACATTTTTGCTAAATGAATACAAAAGATCAAATAAAATTTAAAATCCCGCTTTTCTACAAGTAAAGTCAGCGTTATCGTGGTGCAAAATCCACGAGTTCTCTGCCCACAATTCTGGTCTCTTTCGGCGAATTGCTTCACGCAAACGTCTCATAATGCCCAAATTATACTCTTTGTTTACTGTCTGGCCTTTTGGCAAAAATTCATGATGCACTACACCGTTGTAATTCATGAAAGCCGTGAGCATTGCCTTCTTTTTTGACTGAAAACGAAAGGGGGGTTTTTTAGTCTCGGCTCATTTTGTGAACGCTATTCACTTGCCTGATGTCTGGATTGCATGTCGTAGTCATAAATCCACGCCTCGGCTGCAGTAATGATCCTTTTGATCCTCGAGACGTCAACATGGTCTCTTTTTTGCATGAAATTGAGGTCTTTTGGCACCAACTTTGCTGCTACACGACGGAAACCCAAATCATTAACCAAAATGTCTTCGACGGATCCATAGGCAATGTTCAAGTCCTCCGCTATTTCTCTGATGGTTAATTTGCGGTTATTGATCAACATTTCTTTTACTTCATCAATGTTTTCATCGGTTTTCGATGTCGATGGTCTGCCACTGTGTCCGTCATCTGCGATTGAATCACGACCACTTTTGAACCGCTCGTGCCACTGGTAAACGACTGTTTTCTTTAGAGAATCGTTGCCGAAACACTTTTCCAACATTTCCAACGTTCGCGGACCATTAAATCCGTTTTTTACGCAAAATTCAATACAAATTCGTTGTTGCAAATTGAAATTCATTTCTAAAATTGTAAAAAATCGCCAACACACACACAGATAGATGTACTCTTGGCTACGTAACTTTTACAAATGTCAAGCTATGACACTAAGATTCAGAGGGAATATCAAAAACAGATGTACCCACTTAACAAAAAAACACAGAACTCAAATCGGAACAATGGGAGCGCCACACGGTGGTATACCCAAGAGACCTGATTGTCTATTCTGTTCTCTGTTGTTATCTTTAAGCAGATGAGACATCAGGGCTATAGTGCGACAAGATTGGCTTCAGTGATGCAGAGGAATACAAGTAGTAATCCTTGAAAACGTTGTCACTTCATGATTGTTATTTTTTTTACTAAGTTCATTTTCTTTATCATATGGAAGTATAGGTAATAACCACACCTAACAATGAATTTTGGTTGAAGACCGCAGGTCTTACCGTATGTGCACTGGCCGTACATTAGAGAATTTTCCGCTCTGTTTACTTTATTTTTGAAGTTAAAGTTCCACGTTATTTATATTATTTTGTATCTTAACCAACTTCTACAATAGCAAATAATAAGCAGTTATACCCTGGTAGGTCAGCTTTATTCTCCTAGTAAATTTTAATGGTTTCTCCAGAAAAAAGGGCGTTTAAAAGGTGGTTAAGAAAGACGATTTTTTATAGGTTTGCATTTTTGAGCCTTTTATACAAGTAACTATGATAAGTAGCTCTTTGTTTGTTCCAGGTGACTTATATTAGCAGATAGATTAACAGAGATCGCATAGATGTGTTGAATGATCATACCTTTGGGGGATAAGGCATTTCTGATCGGTTGAGTCAAGACCATTTGGATTAGAGTCGGGGGGACTCAATTATTTTAGAAGATAAACTTTAGATGACGCTGTGAGATCAAGCCGAAGAAAACGTGTACCGATACTTATTGATAACACATTTGTCGGTAACCTTTTGTTTTTTTATTCTCATTGAGTAAAACTGTTGTGATTTATTCTTTGTCTTTCGCGTGTACGAAATGGTAAATTAAAACCTTGATATGTCGAACAAGAGTTTTTGAATTTTAGAAAGCGATTTATCTTGTCTAAAAAAAAACAAAACAGTACATTTTTTCTGAAATTTAGTGCTGACCAGTGTAAATCTCTCTTCTTGCTTGAATGTGCCGAAATAATCGAGTACAAATTTCTTGTTTTTCCATTCAACAACAACAACACTGTGGCGCTAGCAGCCCGGTATGGGCCATGGCCTAGTTTCTTGACACTCATTTGTGTTGCTCATGTTGTCATTTTTTGTCACATCTGAGCGGGGCCTACGGTTTATCACCGAGTCCGAACGGCACTCCTTAGAAGCTTTTTCGTAGGCAATTTGCCATTGCCCGCCGAAAGGGTGATGGCGATTTGAAAAATTGTTGGTGACCCAGCCAGGATTCGAACCCAAAGTCTTTTCGTGATAGACCAATGGGCTAACTATTTTCTATTCACTATCGAAATATTAAGGATGTCACCGAGAATGCAAAGAACAAAAACATCCCAGTACTTTGAGACTCAAGACTCTGTTTTATTTATACAACATCTGTTCTCTAGAATCCTTGTCTAATGTAAAACATGAATTCCACGGAATATTTCGATCTGCAGGGGTGCTCAGATAACAAAACTAACAAAAATACTTTTCTTTAAGTTAGTTATGGACTCCACCGAGAGTTATCTACATATGAATAGCCGAAATAAGGTTGCGGCTTATGTTGTGTTTGTGTATGTATGACATTACGGAGCTCATTATGTGAGCAATAGAAATGCGTGAAACAAATACGGGCGCTAGCATTAGCACGTATACAAACAGTCTTGACTTATTGAGCATTTGATTGGAATTCTTGAAACGAGATGACTGGGGAAAATACACTCAAGATATCAAGTGGAAGTTTTAATAAAATAGATATTGTTCATGCTACAGTAAGCTCTGTTCTTTTTTAGGGATCATAAGTTTGGAGTTTCTGCAGGTTCCAAATTTTTAAAAAAAACTTCACGGCTATTTTACGAAGATGTTTTTAAGGCATTGCACATCTGAGACTACGTTTCAAAAGCCATTGGTATAAAGTAAAATTAAATTCGGGCAAAGCGCTTTTCCAAATTTAAATCAGAAACGTGAAATGGGTACAAGAATAGAAAGCATCAGCATCTGAATGTGTTCTGAGCTTTTCTTTCGAACAAAATGAGCAACGGAATATTTTTAAACAAATAGTAAACATAATTTTAAACATAACCGGCAATTTAATATTGGGTCTATAACTTAATTCGTGCGGTTTGCTAAGAGATGGCGTAACTTGTATTATTCCATTGGAACATGCGATGGAAAGCAACTGTCATTGTACGTCATTTCAGTATATGTCATTCACTGAAGCGTAAACAACAATAATTTTTTTTCACTCAAATATGTCGAATTTTGTGCCTGAAAAAGTGTTTTTGCGAGGAGTTCTTCGTCATTACTTTAATATGAAGAAAACTGCTGCCGAAAGTCATCGTATTTTGGTGGAAGTTTATGGTGAACATGCGCTAGCTGAGCGAACATGCCAAAAGCGGTTTGCACGATTAAAAGTGGTGATTTTGGCTTGGAAGACGATGAACGTCCTGGGCAGCCAAAAAAGTTTAAAGATGAAGAACTGGAAGCATTACTCTATCAAGATTGTGGCCAAACACAAGAAAAGCTCACAAAATCTTTGGGTATCACTCAAGCAGCCATTTCAAAACGTTTAAAAGCAGCTGGATATATTCAAAAGTAAGGAAATTGGGTTCCACATGAACTCAAGCCGAGAGACGTCAAAAGGCGATTTTGCATGTCCGAAATGCTGCTGGAACGCCACAAAAGGAAGTCATTTTTGCATCGGATTGTTACTGGTGATGAAAAATAGATCCATTACGACAACCCCAAGCGCAAAAAATCATATGTGAAACCCGGCCAACCAGCCAACGGCAAAGCCGAATATTCATGCCGCGAAGGTAATGCTCTGTATTTGGTGGGATCAGATGGGTGTGCTCTATTATGAGCTGCTAAAACCGGGTGAAACCATCAATGGACAACGCTACCGAACACAATTAATCCGTTTGAAGAGAGCAGTAGCCGAAAAACGCCCGGAATATGCGACCAGACACGAGGCAATAATTTTCCATCATGACAACGCTCGGCCCCACGTTGCTATTCCGGTTAAGAACTTTTTGGAAAACAGTGGACGGGAAGTCTTACCCCACCCGCCTTATAGCCCATACCTTGCCCCTTCTGACTACCATTTGTTCCGGTCGATGCAGAACGCCCTAAATACGATTCACATCAGAGCAGAATATCAAAAATTGGCTTGATTCATTCTTGGCTGCCAAGCTGGCGCAGTTCTTTTGGGATGGGATACACAAATTGCCAGAAAGATGGGAAAAAGTCATAGCTTCAGATGGGCAATACTTTGAATAATACTATTGTACATGTTTTTCTTTAATAAACGTTCAAATTTTGAAAAAAAAACCGCACGAATTAAGTTATATACCCATGATATACCAATGAAGAACAGTTGTTCCTGTAAAGGTCTTATAGAATATAAACTATATTTTATAGCATAGGACGTACTTCTGAAGCACCTACAGCATGAACAAAATTAGCATTATTTTTAAGTCAAGATTTGATTTTGAACTTTGTACCTCAGCTCCAAGAGCAATCAATTTTGTGTGAACTTTGCGTTCTCAGAAAACGAAAGAGAGGATGTGTTGCATTTCACAGCCAAACGTGCAGTAGATCCAAATGTGGAACTTTGTCGCAACTTCTTTCTTCAACGAAATATTGAGGAATCACGGAATGATATGCTGAGTGATGGAAAAGTTGGGACTAAATCTATATATTTACAAGATTTGCACATTTGGCAACGGCGCTCTAAAGAAACAGTGGTTTTTAATTGGCATGCACGCTTCCGCAGTCGGCGTAAAACAGAGTTGCAAACCGCAATTGACGAAAATCTCGATTAGATAACTTCAAGTCATCACAACCAATCAATCACGATTGAAAACTGTGGCCTCCAAAGCGGCTGCCAAGGGCTTGAATTTCCTTAAAAACAAAAAGAACTGTGTGAATGAAAACATCAACATCATTTCAGCAAGCAATGTCGCTCCTTCGAAAATAAAAAATTGGTCGGTTAACCGAGAGCTACTAATAAATATTTCCAAGAACTGCAATAGACCTTAAGAAACGCAAATCTATCACCGGCGTAACGGTCAAGCTAAAGCAGTTCATTAGTTAACTACCCATGAAGATATTTAAAAAAATCAACGGCAATTAAAATTGTATAGTATTTATGTAAAGGTTTGAGAGACAAGCGGGCCACTCGACCAAGAGGAGTAATCATTGGTAAAAGTGCAAGCGATATCTCTTTTATGATAGCTGAAAACAATGAAGACTTTGGAATTCGTATTATAAATTGCATGGTCGTAAATTTCCAAGCAACTTCGGAAACCTTGACGACTGCTCGTGTTTAGCTCAACTCGAATTTGAAGTGGCTGTTGCACTAAATTCTTGTCTAATGCAACCAATAATTTTCATCGCAAAGTACCTTGGACGATTTTCCTAATCGGACGTGTGAAAACAGTTAAAGTCAATTCCACAGAGGTTACATTTGTTGATCGTTGTACGCAACTACTTACTTTATATTCTTTGCGTTTAAGATACCTACTAAACAAAATCCAGTTTGGCAATTGAGGTATTTAGATAATAAGTCACATATAATTTACCTCTGGCATAGGTCTCACCTGACATAACATCTAAACTGAGGACATAATATTCAGCTGGCGCAATTTGCCGTCATATCTCTACCGTAAACTTCAAATCGAAACGAGCTTCCAGCATAATTGCTTTTAGTTGCAACCCGTTGTTAACTTGTTCCATCAAATTGAATAATATTCATACAACATCTCACCGTTATATCATTCTGCCGACACAGGTCTTCACCATAACCCGTAGCCAAAGACAGAATTGTTGAAAATTTGCCGTCACTCACATGCAATAGACTCTATTCAAAAAAATTGAAAATCAACTTCAGTTGTAGTGGGAGGTCTAATTAAAAGAAAAATTCCTCCGGCAGAATGGCAATTTTTGATGTTTCTTTTTATTTGTTCTATTGGTAGCCCTAAAGCGGAGGTAATACAATTTTTGCAAAATTAATTACCATCTAATAGCCGCTGACGGTAGCCTATGAATCAACTGCAACTATTGGTAAGCGCCTTAGAAGTTGAACTACTCGTACAACGAATATGCACTGTTCGGAGTAACACTCCCAGCGCCATATAAGAAATTCGGGTCAAACACGCAATTTTTTTTTGTTTTTTTTCTAAATTTTTACTCAAAAACTATTCGTATCTGCTGCCGCACCTTTTACGCACCTACCCCCTTTGTGGCAAGCTGTACATGTCTAGTGATTTGTTGCATTTCAAAGTTAGGTGTGTTGTGCTGATACTTGATTGGTTGTTGCTATTGCTGTAAGCGTCTAATCCAAGTTCAAAACACAGTGCGTGTTCCACAAAAAATAGAAAAAAAAAACGCTAAAACAAGAGCAACATTCTCAAGTCTCTAGTCGGGAGTCGATCAACTGGTTCGTTCGCAACGGCTGTCATTTAAAAGAAATCGTTGAACTTTTTGTATCACCACCATTCTCCATCTTCCATCTTCTATCGTCTATCGTCTATCCACCACCGTCGTCAACGATATCGTAGTACTCGTAGTAGCAATCGGTTTCATTTGATTCCAAATTCAATTTGATCTGTCAAACTGGTTTGTGTCTGTCATCATAAATTGCAATTTTGCGCAAATGCCTATAAGGGAGAGTGTGCGGTCCTAGTTTAGACAAGAAACGAGATTCGTTTCGCGGCGACGATGTCGATGAGCGGACCATGATAAGGCGCCATGAACACCATGAGCACTATGTGACGCTATCAAACTGGTGGGGGTGCTGTTTAAGTGCCATTTCATGTTGCCCCTATTTTTTGGAGGCGTTCAGATCTGTGTTTATTTACTTTGGATTATACACAGCACTTTCACTGCTTGCCGAAGCGTGTGAAAGTGAATCGACGAATGCGTGCGCGCCCTCTGTTTTGGCCAGGCAGCTGGATCAATTAATTCGGAATTTAATCGACTCAAGTTTAGTCAAGATGAGATGTTAAATTTTGATTTAACAATTTTGAGACAGTTAAATGGGCAATGGTTTGAACAAATTATGCATAATTTGGTTGAGAAGTCAGTGAGCATTCGACCAATTGACATTCAATGATAATCTAAGACAATCGTTGAACTTTCTGATTGTTGTTTCGGGTACATATTTAAATATTTAAACGTCTTGGAATGTTATCTCTGACTATCTACGAGTAGATTAAGAAATACTCGTATATTTACCTACTATTATTAAATCTCCAGAGTTGATGGATGGTTTTCGTATGTTATTCTCCATATTAGTCATCTGGTTTTAGTGGACTCGTGAAAAATATCAATTTTCTTTCTCGGCTACATAATTTTGTCTCTAATTTAGTGTCCAATTAACAAGTTTTCAAGTGACCGAGAAATGTCCTGATTTACATCTAGATGCGATCAAGTTGTCAAACTAGATGGTGGATGGTTAGTAATTTCAAGTGAAAGTGACAATGTCAAGATTTGAAGCAGAGCATAGACAAAGTCGAATGACCTGATACTGTGTATCATTATGTCTTAAGAGAGTTTATTGCACCGTGATAGTAGATTTGTATTTGCAGAGAATTCGCTAAATTGAATAAACATTTGGTGCTGATCTTTGTAAAACTGAAAAGGTAAAGTTCACTTGGGGAAAGGTTTTTTATATATGTACGCCAGAATGAAGTTTCCAAGTACTACCAACACCACAAAGAGGCAGATTCTTAATTCTGTATGTGCTCTATTGACCCACATAATACAATAGCAAGTGTAGAAGAAAACGGTGGCCTTTATGTTTCAAAGTGAATTGCTTAACAATGACTTCAGCTATGTTTAAGCTTTTTTCTGAAGACGTGCCTACACCATGGAGGCATATTTCTAATCAAAGGCGCAGTGAATCCTAATGCAAGCCCAGATCATGAGAAGTTTGTTTGTGGGCCTTACTTTGTAAGTTCATCCATGATCTCATTTCCTGGGAGCAAGTCCCGATCTGTGTTCAGAAAAGCGTATCAATTTTGTAGGAAAAAAAAAGAAACGGAAATTCGTGTTTATAGCAGGGCCAAACGTGTACAGTAAAACCCCTTCAAAGCAGACACAAACTTTTTTTTTAAGAAGAATCTACAGCCAGGTAGATTCATGGGATCCTTTATTTTTCGGAAAACCGCTAACATTTCAAGTAACGACTTTTCGTTTAGCAAAATGGATGATGATTTGTTTAAGCATATTCAAATTGGTGATCTTCACTCTCACCTTGTAGGGGATAACCCTCAATTTTACGGTCATAAATGATGATCGAATTTACTCCTCATGCCTTCATCAGTCAGATCAGTCACGTCGTTCTGACTTAAATAGCTTACCAGGTAGAAAGTTCAGTATTGAAGTAAAGATATTGCAAATTTTTCTTCACTTCGGTTGGATAGAGGAAAATATTGGCTTTTATTTCCCAAATAGAGTGGTTTTCCTTCTTAATAGCGGAGTTAGAGTCGTCTACGCTTTACACTTTCAATGTAATTTTTTTCCATGTCATGTTTTTTTTCTCCGGATAAGCTGATGTTCTTCTCTCCTCCTTTGCTCGAAAAGCGCACTAATCGCTATCGGTTTTTCTATGCAGCGCCGCTTTATAGACGAATTGCATTGCGACATCTATTTGCCCGCACTTCCATTATCAAACCAGGGTTTATGCGGTCAGGGAAACTCAACACATCCCATAAGGCAATCTGAATGTACCCGATCGATGCCACTGATTTTCAGCACAAAATTTCTAAGGGAGAGCTGTTGAAGAACAAGCGGTCAGCAATGGGTCCGGTGGTTAACTTTTGAAAGCAGTCGTTGATAAACATTAAATATTCTCTACCATTTTCCGTTATCGTGGGATCTGAAATAAACTAGCTCGGTTGCAACATATTATAGGTCCGAGTCTATATTGGGCGTTTGGAATCTTCCTACAATTGAATTAAGTGGTAGTGTAGTCTTTACTTTTTGATTGTCCTAGCAAAGAAGTAATCTTTTCCTATTCTAAAATCACTAAAATGTCATTCTTACAGCATTGCTCATAGAAAGTTTTACGTAGCATCGTCTATTTCTTACATCGGCGATGTTGACACCTTCATGCCCAAAAAGACACAGTCACCCTATTATGTCCTGCTTCCATGCAGGCCATCTCACCACACTACTTAGATGGTGGCGATATCCTTATATATGCTTAGAGGGGTTTCATCCTAAAGATTAAAGATTGACATCTGTAATCTCTTTCCTCACAAGTGTATAGTACAGTCTGTTTGATAACATCGTACACGCCAAAAATTAAAGAAGAACTTATAATAATAAAAAAAAATCAATTGTACTGGTTTATTTTGTTGATTTACTTGAATGCCTTTCAATTAATATACTGTACACTCTCCTCCATTATCAATAATTGCTTGGAGTCTTCGAGGCATGCTTTCTACTAATCTTATAGCATAATCTTGAGACAAAGATCTTCATCAAACTCGTATTTTTCGTGGTAATTGTTTGACCGTCGAGATCTTCTTTCCTTGGAGCTTTAGCTTCATGAATGCCCAAACATTTTCAATGGGATTTGCATCCGGCGACTGTGATGGCCAATCTAAAACATCGACGTCATTTTCTTGTTTCCACGCACTGCACAAACGATTGCGATGTTTCGGGTCATTATCTTCTTGTAGTAACCAATTCTCATTCCTTCTTTTAAACCACCTTTGGTAATAAAGCCTTCTTATAAATTTTGACCATGTTGAGTGCGTTTAAGTTATTTGTAAACATGAACAAATTGCCAAATCCTTGTTTTGAGAAGCATCCCCAAACGTGCACCTTTAATTTATTGGATTGTGTACACCAGGTATGAGTGATAGGAGACCATGCCCAAAAAGAAGCTTCATCCGAAAAAATAACGTTGTTCCAATCTGTGTCCAAATTCTCCTTGGCCCAACTGAGTCGTTTTTCTACGTGTTTTTTTGAAAGTAGTGGTTTCTTTATTGTGCGGATTGAGAGGATTTTTTACAAACACGCGAAGAATCATTTTGTCCTGCTTTTTTGTTGTTTTTGGCGTAGACCCACGATCCGGCAAATCATCCACATTTTTAACTTGGGAATAACGGTGCACCCACCTGCTAACAAATGCTTTTGACTTTTTCATGTATTTAGCAGCTGCTCCGTATGGCATATTCGGTCCTTTTGGATGCAAGCACAAGAAAACTGCTTCATGACGTGATGCAAACGCGACAGTCATTTTAAAATACTTCCGTCTCTGACAAAAATTGAACACTCTTTAAATTTTTTTATTCAAAGCATCTTAGCAGAAGTATTTTTTCTGCTAATACAAATGCCACTTCCAAACCGGTTTTCATAAACGAGTTTTGGCGTATACGATTTTATCAAACGGACTGTAAGCGCTTACTCCCGTTAAACTTCCGATATTCGCAGTTTTACGCAGATTTCATTTCAATGCATTTACGAGCATGCGGGTGGTTTCGATGCAATTGCACTTCTTTGGCTTCCTTCAGAGCTCGGCATCTTTAATCACGAAATTTGTATCAGCTTGTTGGTAATAATAATATTTCCACGGATTCTACATAGCAAGCCGCTTGGCTGATAGAAACAGCTTATCAACTTCGTCATACCCGTAGGAGATACGATTAGGATTTGTTCCACATTGATTTTGTTAGTATCCTTTGATGTTGTTAACTCAACTAAATTGCCAGGTTCTACGCCCGTTTACGAGCTGAAGTTATTCTTAAGATTTTAATAATTTCTTCCCTCTAGTTTGTGGTTTTGATATTGGTTTTAAATTTGAACTCTATGAGAAGTTCGCCCATAGTGTCTTTCTAATTTTGTTGACGTCTGAGCTCCGTTTTCCTTTTGAGTTCGATGTTATGATATTAAGAATGCTTTCCTATTTCAGCATATTTTTACAGTCCTGATCATTGAAATGGTTCAATCCACATTTACGTAACACTATTTTGAGAACTCCTTGCCTGTCATTATCCTGTGATAAAATAATTATTAGAAAAAGAGATGATAAAAGAAAAATCGTTCAGCTATCCTAAGGCTTCTTAACAATATCCTACGGCTGTTGGAGCATCAACTGTTACGTCACTTTTGCACTTTAAAACGTTTTTTCATTTATTTACTTACAATTCAAGTTCTATACCGTTTTCCATTTGATTAAATGATTTATAAGTATCCCTTTGTTTCATTTATAGATACTTGCCCTAATTACGGCTTCTCACTGTGAAACCACAGAAAATGAGATCGCCGAAGTTGAACCGACATCAGAAGCAAACTCCACAATGACACCACTTTTGGAAGCAACTGCATCTAAATTAGTTCGATATCGACGCAAACCACCTCCCGTCACATATTACCGTTACAAAACTCAAACATTCAAACGTCCCAGACCTAGAGTCAAAGTTTCAAAAATTAAATACGGCCCACCCATATACAATATACCAGAGACTAACTATTATAAACCACCTCCAGAAATTTATACCACAACAAAATCTTACAAACATTCGTTTAGTTACGATGAAGCACCATTCGAGGGACATCCAGAATATTCAGAAATTGAATCTATTCCTGTGTCGAACTACGAGTCACAATCAATGGACCTGGATTTCTACAGTGATTCTCACTCAAAGAAATCATCTCCCCAATACGACTACTCGCCACCACAAAAGACGTACAATGTGGAACGACCTCACAAAGTCTATGGTGTACCGAAGAAACCAGCTTACGACTTGTATAGCAGTTACCCAGGTGTGGATAAGAAACCTGAATTTGCCGCAAAGCCTGAAATTCATTATGAAGTATCTTATCATGAAGAACCCACAAGCCAAAGTTATGGGCCTCCATCAACCCATCACGAAAAGGATGAATATGAAGTGCATCCCTCATATGGAGCCCCACCGAAAGGGAATACACAACAGCTGGAGCATGTGTCTTACCAAGAGCCACCTAGTTCATATCATCCACAAGAAAGCCATGAAAATGGGGGACCATATTCTGTTTATGATAAAAAACTTTCCAACTCCGGATATTCACACAATAATCACTTTGCTGAGCCACCTACAGACATTCACATTACTTACTCTCCATCTTATGATATAAGTCCGTTGCCCCCAAAGCATAAACCGTCCCATAACACCTATAAAGCACCTCCAACTGAAAGCTATGGTCCCCCAAGTGAAAGCTATGGACCTCCAAGTGAGACCTATGGTCCTCCAAGTGATAGTTACGGGCCACCTAGTGACAAGTTCAAGCCCCCAAGCAATAATTATGGGCCACCCAGTGACACTTATGGACCTCCGAGTGATAGTTATGGACCCCCAAGCGAAACTTATGGACCACCTTCAAATGATAAGTACAGACCACCCCCAAATAATAAATATGGACCACCTGACTATCATCAGAAGTCTCATAGTGATTATCAAGCTCCAGTTGATTCGTATCATCAATCAAGTGGTGGACATTTTGCAGAACCTCCAGAATCATACCTACCACCCCCTCATAGGCCGGAAGATCTTCCTCTGAATAAACATCATATGCCACCTGGATACGACTATCCTAAGAGCAGTTACGAGGTCCCAATCTATGATCCAGTTCCATTTGAGTCAACCACAACAGAACACGAATTTTTCCCCCCGAATCATATTCCTGGATTGTCACACAATGAACATGCTTCCGAATCGAACAATCATATCCAGCAAGTCTTTCCACATAGCAATCAACCAAAGTCTTCTCCTCCTACGACAACAACTACAACTACAACGATAATTCATGAACCAAAGCAGCACAACAATAACAAACTCAACCGTTTTATATCTAACAATCATCGTTCAAACTACATCATCCGTCCTAAGTCGACATCGGAATTCTTTGATGGAACACAAGACCTTAACTCCAACACATCTGAGGCACCTTCCTCAAAGTACTTGGACAAAATACTCTCCTCCACAAGTACATTTAGACCAAGGCGCAAACGCAAACGTACAAAGGCTCCCGTTACTGAGCAACATAATTTAGACACACCTGAGCTAAAGCAAGCTTTTGAAGGTGGACACGATCAGTCTGGAGAGCAATCTTCTCGTGTGTCTAATATCAAAGAAAATTTTAATTCTGGTGTATCTCCACTTAGGCCCTTAACTGATTTCTCTCCATCAAATACTTGGAATCCAATGAGAATACGTCCTAGTCAAATTTATCCACAAAGAGGTCAGCGAACATCTGACGAAACTTTAAACGATTTGAAAAATATCGAGGTACTATCGATAGAGAAATCACAATCACATAGCTACTACGCTGGAACAGTACCCCAAAAGCAAAGAACTCGAGCGGATACAGTGAAAATGAGTACAATTCCATCGACAACTTTCAAGATTGAAAATTCGTCACACCCCACAAGAGGTGTTACCATCGATAAAAGCTATTTCAAGGTGAAGGACGATGAAGAATGCTATTACGATGGAACTGGCGAGTTGCCAAAGAATCACAAGTTATTCTAGGTGCTACTAGGTTAGGTGTTTATTGACTTATTAAGTTTAAGTTTAGATGATACGTAGTTATTTATTATTAACAATTCCCAAAAGTTGTAACGCATGAGTGCATCAATACAAATATACAAAAGCTTTTTAATAAGAAGTAAAATAATGAAACTTGTTTTCTTTAGATTTATTTCAATTGCGGTTAAAAGGGGCAACAATTCATTAAGATAACTACCAGTCTAGTCTAAGTCTAATTAACTGCGCAACTTATCATACATCTTCGAAAGAGGGTTGAAATACTTGGAACCAGGTGGATCTCGATTGGGTCTTCGCAAAGTTTTTCGGATAGTAATGACTCAAGAGTTGGCCTTCAATTTCTCAAATGTACCGGCCTCATCAATCATCATCAAAAAGCCTGTCATGTCCAAAGTTGAACGTAGGCCTCTTCTAAACTTTTCCATACGTGTCGGTGTTGCGCTGCATGGATCCAGTTCCCAGTTACTCTTCTGATGTCGTCGCTCCACTGTTATGGTGGTGTTCCTCTGTTTCTTAAATCTCTTCTTGGTCTCCATTTAAGCAATCTCTTTGTCCATTTGTTATTTGTAATTCGAGCTATGTGTCCAGCCCATCTCCATTTTGCCGTTGTTATACGTGTTGTTATATCCATCACTCTTATTCTCCTGCGTATCTCTTCGTTGCGCACTCGGTCTCTTCTTTTAATGTTAAGGATTGCTTACTCTTCACTCTTTCTGCTGCCTGGACCTTGCCAATAGTGTGTCTCGTTGGGGTTAAAGTTTTTGCCTCGTAAATTTTCACCGGTAGTACGCATTGGTCGTATACTTTCTTTTTTAGATGAATGGCACTTTTGAACATGTGCTTTAGTTTTCCAAAGGCTGCCCATCCAAGTCCAATTCGGCGTAAGATTTCGCAGGTTTGGTTATTTCTCGAGATTCGTATCTCGTGTCCCAAATACTTGTATGCAAAAACTTGTTCTATTTCAGCTCCATCTTCGTTCTTAAGGTTTCCACCCGGAACTAATTTTTTCATAAATTTTGTTTTGTCGAAGTTTTTGTTCAGGCGGACATTTCTTGAAGCTGATTTAAGTTCATCTACCATTACTCGGGCATCGTTAGGATTATCGGTCACTATCACTATGTCGTCTGCGAAACGCAGGTGATGTAGATATTCTCCATCTATATTAATTCTTTTATTGGCCCAATGTATTTGTTTAAAAGCGTGTTCTAGAACGGCCGTGAAAAGTTCCGGTGATATGGTGTCTCCTTGCCGTATGCCCCTCTCTATTCGATATTTGTCGGTTATTAGTGTAGTACTACGTATCCTGTATTCTATCATTTTTTCTATGAGTGTTTTTAATGTGTGTAGGTTGGTTTAATGTGGCCTGCTCTAGTGGTTGGTAGAAGTCTAGTTTTTGTTCTACTCGATTTGTTAGTATTTTGTGATGTCTCTTTTCTTATGTGTTAGATATATGCATGAATTGCTCCACTTGGTTGGTATCGATCCTTGCTCTATGCACAAGTTGAGAAGTTTCGTTATTTCGTGTAAGAGCGTATCACCTCCGACTTTAATGGCATCTACCACCACTTGATTTCCTCCCGGAGCTTTGTTGTTTTTTATCTCTTTTAGCGACAGCTGAACTTCTTCAGGCATTATTTCAGGTATTTTCTCCAAGCCGATATTTACAAGATGGTGTCCTCTTTCTTTTATACTACATAATGCTGGTGTTGCATGGGTTGCATATAAATTTGTGTAAAATCTTTCGGTTATCGACAGTATCTCGTTTTTATTTGTTGTCACCTCTCTATATTTATTTTTGAGCTTTTTTATCTCGTTTCTTCCTTCCGCTAGGGTTTTCCTGAAAACTTTCATGTTTTTGGTTTTCTTCCAGAGTTTTTTGTATTTGCTCGTATTTGTATTTTCTTATCTCTTTACGTATTTCCTTTGATATTATCTTGTTTAGTCTGCTTACTTCGGTGTTATCTTATTTCTGTCTAGCTTCCTTTCTTTGGTTAATGTATTGTTTTGTTATTGTTATTTCTCGTTGCAATTCGCATTGTTTGTGTTTTTGCAGCCTTCCGTGTTCAAAAAGGATATTATGTGTGATATCATGTGATTAAGGTGGTAAATTCAACGGTGCAAAACGTGAAATCTACTGTTAACCGAATCGCAATAAGGCCATCGTTTCATGGGCGGTGTGGCAAGTGGCGCCGTCTTGTTAGAGACCATAGTAAATAGTCCGTTACAACAGCGCTTCCACCAGCCCATAAACCACACTAAACCGTTGTTTTGTCGGGATGTAATGACAGCTCTCTAATCTTTTCATGTTGTTTAGCACCAACGAATTAACCTAGATCCTCACCTAAAATATGACTAGTTGTTTCATAGGACGAGCCAAGCTGTTCAGAATGGCGCTGAATCGATTCATAACAGTCGCGATGATTATATGCTTTCCGTTACCCCCGCCATATTTTCTTCAGTATGTGCTAAATCTGGCGTAATTGGTCGCGTATTATCCAATTTATGATATTTTTTAAACTATTAGATGGTATAGCAAATTGGGGTTTGCTTTCAGCACTTGTGCCTTCTGCAACAATTGCAGAATCGTCGCGCCATATGCCTGCGTCTCAATTCCTTCTTCTGTTTCATTGCCTCTTTTCGGTGTCTTGATTGTGTCATCAAAAGCAACGCTCCACCCACTTACCTCTACCGAAAGTGAACCATAAAATACACTGAAGTCGAAAAATTTAACAACTACTTGGTCAGGGAATAGAAAAGCGGGATGTTGTGGAAACTCCACCTCATGAAGGGCTAGGACAGTATAGCAGTTCTAGGTTCAACACTTGGTCCTATATGCAAACTTTATGAAATGTACCCAAATGTGGATGTCCAAGAACTAGGGTTGGGCCATACCGATGGCTCTGGCTAAGGAATTTTCGAATTTCAGCCCGAAAGTTCGAAATATTGTAGAATATAAAATATAAAACTGAGATTTCCCTCAATTTGAAATTGTACGAGAAAAGAATCAAGCCGTTTTGAATAAAAGCTTTTTGTTTAGACCCCACTTACCATTTTCTCAATAAAATTTCTCCACTTTTTACTGGTGCTGTACATTTGGAAATCATTAAAGAAAACCGGCCCTGATGAGGTGGGTGGAAGGTCAGGTAGGTGTGTTTCCAATAGAAAAACCGTTCGACATTTTTCCAACATCGCCTTCATCACAGGCATAAGAAATGAATATTGTTCAGGGTTTCCAACTGAAATTATGAATTCCATTATCTGATTTGTGATTCCAACATGTCCAACACTTACCTTCAATAGCGTCGTCTAGGGCTTTATTTATACTAAACAACAGATACGCCATTTCAGCAGGATCTTCTGAATTGCGACTTTGTAGAATTGCATGAAGTTTAGCGGTAGCCATTGCTACAACTCCGGGGTTCGGATGATGGGAGCACTTTAGTAAAAGTCCCAAACATAATCGAATCATATCGGCCCAATCATCTGAGGAGGACTGTTGAAACACCATTAGTGCATCTAAAAGAGCTAAAACACCATCCAAAAGTTTGGTGGAACACTTCTTTGATTCGTCTTCATTGGAGCCTAGCACGACTAGATCATAGACCATTCGAAGGATTTGCGATGCATTCTTCAAAGAGATTAAATTAGAAATAAAGTAGTCTTTGATTAAAGAGTTCTAAACTCACCTCTTGATTGATTAAGGTCTGATTACCATGCTCTGACAGATCGAAAAGAGATGCTTGAACTGCCATTTCTAGAATTCGAAGTCGCAATGATAAATGAGAAGCAATTAGTTCATTGTTAAGTGCAAGTAAGTTGATACAGCCAAGCACTTGTCCCCGTTCCTTTACAATGAAAGAAAAAGCATGATAAAATGGGTACGTACAAGTATTTTTCATTTAAAAGAAACTCATTACCTTCCAACACTGTAAATGATCGTTATTGACACCTCTCCAGAAGATGGTGAATAGCACATTCGTGACCAAGTATACCAACTGTTCCTCAGTGTCTACATCAGCATCGGGGGAAAAATCAAACGCGGCCACCTTTAAAAGTAAACAAGCAAGTTGAAGTAAAAGTTAAAACGATCTTTTAAAATAGTTACATCCATTGAATCTTTATTTTTGGCACTACTGGTTGGCGACTGAGACGAACTGCCAGAACTATTCGATGAAGTTCTCTGTCGTGGAGGCATTACTGGTCCAGTAAATTCCGTTCCACCGCCCATTGTAAGAGACTCAAAGGTATCCTGAAACTCATGTGTTCTCTGCCTTATGACAGAATATACATTGGCGAAATTTTCCGCGACTGCTCCTGTTACAGAGCCAGCCAATTCTACGAAAAAAAAAAATTATTTCTCAAGCACTCGCAAAGTAATTTTACCTCACCTTTTATTTCACTTTCGATGACATTAGCAGCTTCAGTAACACTGGCTTGGATCTCATTCATCAATGCACTATCTTTGCCCTCTCGTTGTAGCTCTTCCAAGTCGACATTTTGTTCGCAAAAACTGATCAAATCCGCTTGGTTGAGAAAATCTGCATTATCTTCCAACAGCACGTCATTCAGATTAATTCCAAAACTCTTGCGTTTCTCTTCATCTGGTTTGACATTGGTAATTGGTTTACGAATAAGCAACCGCGCAATTGATTCCTGCCATCCCGGCTGCTTCGCAATGCATTGAGGTGAGTTTTGCTTGATGAATGTTGTTTGAAGGAGTCTTTTAGCAATTTCCAATTTAACTGGCAATTCACAAGAATTAATATGATGTATGAGAAATACTAGTCCTGAATAATCGGCTTCGGATGTTAGAATTTCATCGACCAAATGAAAGAGAATTGTTGAACTCAATGTCATAGGTATCATATAGGAGAAGAATCCAGGATAGAGGGAACTGTCTGTTGTTGGCTCATGGAGTCGTAAAATCTGCTTGTACTTTTGATGTACTCGTGATGTAGAGAGTAGACAGTCTATGAACTATAGAACAAATGATGTTATTGAATAGAATAAATAGTTTCCAAGAATGTGTTTTAAAATCTTAAATAAACATAATTTCAAAATTCTGCTTGTCTCATTAATATCAATATCCGATGACATAATTATGGACCGAGCTCGGAACAGATCTGGTTGTGGATGTAAACATTTACACAAGCAGAGATAAAACTCTTCCGTGTCTATTAAAGTCAGCACCATTGAAGTCGCGTTCATTGCATCTGCTCTAGCATATTTGTGAACATAAGAGTCCAACTACAAGCCTGGATATGATTTACAATGTACTTGGTACTTGATAACAACAAAATACCAGGGATTGGCTAAATTTCCAAATTTTAGAACAATTCTAGAAACCACTCAATTTTAGTTGACCCCCCAGTGAAGTCACGATTTTCTGATGTCCTGGTATTTGTTCGATCAAATTTTTTTTTCTTTTTTTCTCTTCAAAATTCGCTCTCACGATCTGAAGATGGACATTTCTGTAACAAAGACTTAGTTGCTGCAGACATAAGCTACGAAACAAACGTCAGGTTATTTTTCGTTTAATTTGAAAAAAAAAACTGCTGCCATCAAGGGCAGTTGTCGGACTCTACCAATCAATGAACCTAGGAGAATAAGATAATTGGCTAAAAATGGATGTCAGTCGACTTTTGTCGTGAAAATAATGCATATATGTGTATAGCAAGTTGTTCATATAACACTATCCAACAGGTATGTTAAGGAGGCTTTTTCTAACATGGGATTCAGAATCAGCTGGGAGGTCTTAGACTTGTTGAAAAGAAGCAATCTGTGAAACCAATTGAACACGTTTTAACAAATAGCTCGATAAGTTTGTCAAAAAGTTCAGAGCCTGAATGTAGTCATTTAAACTGACGTGTCCCTACTTACTTACGTAAGGTGGAACAAGTCCAAAGTGCACCTGGGTCTCAACCAACAAGTGCCTCCATTTAACTCGATCTTACAAAAGCTGTCTCCAGTTTACAATGATATGACCAAACCATCTTATTTGTTGGACCTTCACTCTTCTAGCTAAGTCGATGTCTCTGTAAAGCCCGCATATTTGATCGTTGAGTCACCTCCTCCACTCATCGTCTATATAGAGGTACTGAAAATCAGCCAAGAAAAACCTCATTCATTTGTGATAAATTCCATGCCGTTCCACCATACAGCAGGACTGGGATTATAAAGAGGGCTTTGCTAGTCATTTGCCTTCTTACCCCAAAGAAGCAGCGATTGGCAAGACTTATTACTTGTTTGATTTCAGAGCTGATGTTCTCTGATTGACCGTGGAGCCTAGGTAAACAAAGTCCTTAACTACCTCAAATATATATCAGTCGAGGGTGACGTTATGTCCAAGATATAGGTGCTGGTTGACAGGATATTGTTGGTTTTGCCCTCGTTAGCCCTAAACCGCATTTTCGACAGTTCCGTCTCAGTACTTGCGACTTACATATTACTGCTTTCTTCAGATTATGTCAATATCATCGGCGTATGCCAGATGATGCGTTCCATGATGAAACACATGCAAGTTAGTTAAGTAACACAACCCGTCAGTTGTTAGTTAAGTAACACAACCCGCTTTCAGTGAACCCTCTCTCTCTTTATATAACCTGGTTCAGAAATGATATTTTCCTTTGATCGCGGTAGAAGATCTGAATTCACTGAGGTGCCATATCTTAATGATACCACGCGAAATAAGATCGCTGGTGAAGTTGCTCGGCAAGGTTCAGAGGAAAGTTTCTCGTAGCTCAAACCAACTAAGTTCGCTAGTTAGTTTCATCCTGTGACGATTACTGTGAAAATAATGATGTCACGGGGGTTAAAGTCAAAATTTCGTTAAAGTCTAAATTTTAAAGGGCGCTATGACCTTTATAAAAGTGTTTAAGTGCACAGATATTATGTTGAAGAGTTGAAGTCGACAGTTCTATAAAGAGGTTCTATTTTTCATCTGTTCATATTCTTTTGATAAATTCATTAAACAAATATTTTATTTTTCATAACACATTCTCCTCTTAACAAACACAATTATGTGAAACATATTTCAACATTTTTTTAACATAGAAACCCCCCTGAGAGTCTATAAAAATGCTCCCTAAAACATAAACTTCCCGCAACTTCCTACTTTGTCTACCGCAAAATACTGTGAAGATTATTCAATCTTTATGCTTAATGTCTCTTGGCATTTTAGGAGAAATTCGAAAGTAATAGGGCACTCCCTGAGGAGACAATTAATTTTTCCTTTACTGAGTTGAGATATTTGTATAATAAAAGCAAAGGACCCTCAGAATTGCTGCAAACAATACGCGTTTGAAAGCCAATTCCACAAAAATTCGATCATACATATTTAGAGACAGTAAATATTCTTGGTCTCATAGTAGAACTTACCCGAATAGCGGCTTCCTGGACGTCGACTCCGTATACTTTTTCTATGAAGAAATTATACAGTAAATTAGCAGTCTGGGGCTCGTGTAGCAATAAAAACATTTGATCCTTGCAGTTCTTGCTCTTCAAATGGAATATCATCATCTCCAAGAACTCTATCAGAATATGTTCATGTTTTACTGAAGCTAAAAACGACACAATCATGTGAATCTCTTTTACATTGACGTCTTTTTGCAGGTAAAATCGAATAATAGCCAACAAAGTCGATCGTATAGTCACCGCATCATCTGCTGTAATGTTCTCCGGTGATCCATAGTACTGCCGTATAATATCCAAAAAGAATTGAACGCCAAATTTCTTACGGAAATACTTTCTGTCGTTCTTAATCATTGCACTTAGGTATTGTACATGTCCGAGGGTGATTTGAAAATGCATCTTCGACCAAATGCCAAAGTTAAAGGCGATCTCTGTGTAGAGAACTTCCAACAAATTACCATTCATTGTTGTTTTTGAGTTTAGAATCGATTCGATGAAGAGATGTGTTGCCATCAGAGCGTTGACATCAAACTGCCGAGCACTGCATTTTTGTAGCATCATCCCTATGATGGGAAGGCACTCACTGTTAAGTAAATTCTCCTGATTATTCTCATGATCATGTGTAAGGTAACGCAGAAAACACATAAAGCTCGCTACAGGATGTTGAATCATTTTCCATTCTGTATACGAATTCGAAGAAAGAACCTCCCAATCAGAGAATTCTTCATTTGTTGGAGTCTTTATGGCTTCTGGTGAAAGATTACTCGAATCACTGCTATCAGTTGAGAGCGAGAAATCGGTTTTTTCTTTAGTTATTCTGTGTAGAATAGGCAACAAAGCTTGAATACCACCGATGCTATTAATTGTGTCCTGAAACAAAAAAAAAAACAACAATTGTCTTTATAATACACTGTTAAACCTTACTCGCTCACCTGAATTTTAACAATCCGACAATGTTGTGCACTGATAGTTCCAGAGAATTTTCCACTTGGAATTAAATCTGGACAAAAGTCGTGACTAAACGCACCAGCAGAATAGCAAAAAACAAATTTTGATGTTAAATCTAACAAGTCATTGTCTTGTGAGAAGATGGATGCAAAATTAGAACTTCCATCGAAAATTGTTTTGAGATTGGTGGTTGGTTCGGCAAGTAGAATGGAACCAATCTGACCCATTAGATTAATTTGCTCGCCAAATACAGTGTCCTGCATGCCGATTGGAAAATTTTTCACATTTGGATCAAAAGATGTCGTGCTGGTACGTAGCGGTAGAGTGAAGTAGTTCGAAACCTGAAATAACAAATAAATACGTCTTAATGAAGTTGGATCTGAAGAAAAAATACAAATTTCTGCTAACATTTGTTGACAATGTCCTCTCAAGTAAGCTCGGCAACATGCCTCTGTATGATGGCGGTGTAGAAGTCTCTTGTGATGCAGACCGACCAAGTCGATCGGTTATAGTTGACTCAGTCAATCGGGAAGGCAATTGAGCTGACCCAATGGCACAAAAACAAAATGGCTGTCAAGAACAAAAAAAAACCCTTCCATCCAAGTTTGTTTTCATAAATCGATAAACTTTACCTCGCTAATAGCTTGAACCTTCAAAGTGGCACTTAGCTTTTGAATGAAATCCACAAACACGTTGATTTGACTATATGAAAACGGTCGTTTCGGAGGTGTAATGGCTACAGTGACATAATGCCATTGTCCATCGATAAGAGTTTTAGACATCACCGATGAAGTTAGATATTCTCTACGAGTAAGAGCCGCAACGATAATATTCCCACTATTTTGAATGAAGATTTCAAAGCCGGTATTACTTGCTGTTCTTAGGCTAAAATAAAAGGTTTGAAGAGCTAACTATTAACATCATTATTAAACAAAGTAACTTACTTTAACAGCATTCTGCGGTAGTTTCTGCCACCTCCATCCCCAGTAAGATCACTGATATCGTTGAGTTTCAACAAAATGTGAAAGATAAAGCCATACGAACCAGACATTGTCCAACTTTTTATATCCGGAACAACAATTCCATCATTTTCATTATGAAGATTAAAATACTGCGAACACAAATTGCCATTGGTAAGGCTTTGCAGAGAAATGGTGACCAGAGTCTAGAAAAGAACGAGATATCAAACAAGGTTATACTAACAGGATTTAAATTTTTTTTCGTAAGATTCAACAACATGGTTAACTGATTACATCAAGTTCTTGTTTTCGTTTAAGCCTCTAGGTCAAAATATGATGTATGCATATTTATTTAACTACCGATAGAGCGAATACTATATGATGCTAATATGTTGGTAACACCCTTTGAAATCAAGTTAAATAAGATTTTTCGCTAAGCTGTTTTAACCGGAATCTTTAATCTAACTTACTCCTTAAGTCTCCAGTTTGCAATCAAATCACCAATAAAAAAGAAATGCGCTAGTGCCAGAACTGGTTCGCCCGATTTCGTGATGGTAATTTTTCAGTTGAAGGCGCTCATCGACATTGACGACGGGAAAATCAAAGCATTAGTGAAAGAAAATAAGCATTCAAAATTCTCTATTGGAAGCATTCATGGACTTTTAATTGGTCGCTCGATTTCGTAAAGTAAAGAAGCTTAATATTTGCGAAGCGTATGAGTTGAACGAAATTTTATTATGTTCAACAATTTTTACCGAAAAAAAACTTGCATCAGGCGAGATGAAGCATCGAAAAGCAAGCAAAGGCGGACACTTACCAAAACAAATTGATGCTGTCAATCTGGCGAGATTGGAAGCGACTAGTCTTCTTTAAGCTGCTACCAAAGGACAAAATGATTAATTCTGATGTGAGTAGCAACAGAAAGCAGATAAAGGAATTCTGACTTAGGAACTCTTATCGACACCTACAAGAGATTTTTAAAAACACGATGATAGGGCCATCGCATCCTAAAACCAAAGAAAAATTGCATGATCAGTAGTTAACTTGCTCCAAGGCTATTAGTGTAATTGGACTTGGTATATTCAAGGCAGCAGAAATCAAATGTCGAAATTTTCAGATTGGAAGGTAGTATGAGTACACTACTTCTTAGGCCAAATTTGTAAAATTTTAACCTTTGATGAATGGAATTTCATTATTTTGTGCACAATCCTGATGAAAAGAGGTCACCTGAATTCCGATAAGATATTCTTGCTTTCGTGTAAAGTCTTTATCTAAAATAAAATCGTTAACAACCCAATATGGGTGTTCATTGGTTTAGCAAAGTCCCAAGAAACCTACTAGAATCACCGGCCTATCAGTGTGACAGTCAGTCATACGAGTAGCATTAAGGTAGGCATAGATAGTAGATATGGGTCAAGCGGTAAATGAAAGCAAAACAAAATAATTGCATTCTTCAGAAATGGATAAACAACACCGTTGGCTTTAGAAAATACTATAATACAATAGACGATCAAGGTAAGAATAATTCTTGCCACCCACTGTTTGTATGAGCTTAGCAAGTGTGTGGCAGAGAATTTCATTATCTCACAAAAGTATAGCTCTTCCTCAAAGCGGACAACAAATTCTCCTGCCTTTGCTAAGAAAGAGATTCTCCGGGTTCTTAAGGCCCATCTGTGCTCACGGAGTATGGAGCAATAGGTAGAGTTAAAAACGAAACAGATTGTAAAGTTGTATTAGTCTGGACAGAAGGCTAGCAGCGACACTTAGGTGACGTATGATCACTGGTGCTTCATCCAAGGGATTGTCGAGTTAGCGGTTCGAGACAAATAAGAAAGGAACCGCAGTTCACCATATTTCTCTCATGTATCTGCACTGCTGCTTCGCCACTTGTGGGGCTGGCTAATTTTTCGGACTTTAGAACCATTCTACAGCTTACACTATTTTGGATCGTATCAATAGTCAGGCCAAGAGCTTTTATTGTCTTCGAATTTGACTGATTCATTTTATTTACTCTGGCTCCTCTTTTTTTAACCTCGGTTGCAACGTAGGCCTCTATTGGCTTGTGAACCGACGACTTTCGATGAGAATGAAAAAAACAACGGATTTTGTACACTCCCTTTGTGTACCCCAACTCTACTTTAGAACTCCCTAATTATTTCTTCTCTGTATAGTACACAGTGTGGCAAATAATATCCCGGACACGAGTCATATCTCCGTAACTAAGAGCACAATTTCAAGCGTTTTCAGGCTTGAATCTTTCTCTACTATCTGAAAAAATTTTATGACATTTGGTTGACATTTAACAATTATAAAAATTATTTTTCCAGAACATTATTTCATTTGATGTTGAAATGTTAACATGGAAGAAAGAGCGGTCATGGAATTCCACGCAATACTTGGTTAAAATGCATCAGAATCATTGCGATTGATGCAACAAGTGTACCGTGATGATTGTGTTAAGTAGAACAATTGGTTTCGAGTGGCATAAACGTTTTTGGGTCGGCAGAGAGATGCTGGAGGATAGCAAATACACAGGAATTTCAGTTCGGACGCCTGGGATGATCCAACAAGTACTGATTTTGTTGCAGAAGACCGCAATGCTTCACTTAGAATGTAAGAGGAAGAGGCCTTAAATATCAATAAGGAGACAATTCGAACTATTCGACCCAAATGTTGCGATTCGAAAAAATTAGTTTCTACGAGAGCGGGTCAATAAGTCCGTGACTTTTGGATTAAAACACACATTTTTTGATAAAAAAATAATTTTATTTTTCAACGTAGTCTCCCTTGAGCTCTATACACTTTGTCCAACGCTTCTCCAATTTTTTTATCCCTTCCAAAAAAAAATGATTTGTCGAGGTCCTCAAAATAGGCCTTTGTTTGCGAGATGACTTCATCATTGGAGTCAAATCTTTTTCCACCAAGCCATTTCTTCAGGTTTGGGAACAAGATGTAGTCGCTCGGAGCCAAATCTGGAGAATAGGGTGGATGAGGGAGCAATTCATAGCCCAATTCATGGATTTTTGCCATGGCAACTGCGTTTGCGTTTGTGGTCGACTGTGAGCAAACGCGGCACCCATCTTGCGGAAAGCTTTCTCATGCCCAAGCGATCATTCAAAATTGAAACCACTGAGCCATGCGAGATCCCTACGGCTTCCACAATCTCTCGCACTTTCAATCTTCGGTCGGCCAACACCATATCGTGAATTTTTTCGATTGTTTCGGGTGTAGAGACCTCAACTGGGCGTCCAGGACGTTCGGCATCTTCAGTGCTTGTACGGCCACAACGAAATTCAGTAAACCACTTTTTTACCATTGAAATCGATGGTGCAGAGTCCCCATAGTATTTATCAAGCTTAGCCTTGGTCTCGATAATGGTTTTTTTTCGCAAGAAATAATGCTTAATAAGCACACGAAATTCACTTTTTTCCATTTTCTCCTCAAATTAGTGAGTAGTCTGATAAAAATAGCTGTCAAACACAAACTAACTGACGCAGCAAGTTTAAATTTTGACAGGAGTCAACTGACAGATGCCTGTTGACAGGAGCAGTGTTGCTGTTTCAGTAAAGAGGTCAGAAATTCAAAAAGTCACGGACTTATTGACCCGCCCTCGTATTACACGATAATGCGCTGAGTCACACGGCAGTAATTGTACGTCAATTTTTGGTTCGAAATCAAGTCTGTATGTGTGTGAAATCATCCGCAATATTCACCTGATATAGCACCGTGCGACTTCTCTTTGTTCTCAAAATTGAAATTAAGGTTGAAAGGATACTTTTTTGACGACAAGCAAGACAACTAAAGGCAATTCCGCAAAATGAGCTAGAGCAGATACAGTCTGTTTGATAACATCGTATACGACAAAAATTAAAGAAGAACTTATAACAATAAAAAAAAAATTAATTGTACTGGTTTATTTTGTTTATTACTTGAATGCTTTTCAATAAATATGTTGTCAACTCTCCTCCATTATCAATAATTGCTTTGAGTCTTCGAGGCATGCTTTCTACTAATCTTATAACATAGTCTTGAGACAAAGATCTCCATAAAACTCATATTTTTCGTGATAATTGTTTGACCATCGAGATCTTGTTTCCTTGTAGCTTTAGCTTCATGAATGCCCAAACAATTTCAATGGGATTTGCATCTGGCGACTGTAATGGCCAATCTAAAACATCGACGTCATTTTCTTGTTTCCACGCACTGCACAAACGACTGCGATGTTTCGGGTCATTATCTTCTTGCAGTAACCAATTCTCATTCCTTCTTTTAAACCTTTGGGCAGATGGTAATAAAGCCTTCTTATAAATTTTGACCATGTTGGGTGCGTTTAAGTTATTTGTAAACATGAACAAATTACCAAATCCTTATTTTGAGAAGCATCCCCAAACGTGCACCTTTGGCGGGTGTTTCACGGTCCGCTGGATTAATTTATTGGATTGTGTACACCAGATATGAGTGATAGGAGACCATGCCCAAGAAGAAGCTTCATCCGAAAAAATAACGTTGTTCCAGTCGTTTTTCTACGTGTTTTTTTGACAGTGGTGGGTTCTTTATTGTGCTTCGAAATTTTACATTATTGGCTAGTAAACGTCTTCGTATCGTATCACAACACACATTTAGACCCCTTTTACGTAAAATCCCTTGTCCTCCACATAACGATAGAAGAGGATTTTTTTTCAAACACGCGTAGAATCATTTTTGTTGTTTTTGGCGTAGACCCACGATCCGGCAAATCGTCCACACTTTTAACTTGGGAATAACGGTGCACCTACTTGCTAACAAATGCTTTTGACTTTTTCAAGTATTTAGCAGCTGCTCCGTATGACATATTCGGTCCTTTTGGGTGCAAGCACAAGAAAACTGCTTCATGACGTGATGCAAACGCGACACTCATTTTAAAATACTTCCGTCTCTGACAAAAATTGAACACTCTTTAAATTTTTTTATTCAAAGCATCTTAGCAGAACTATTTTGTTATCTGCTAATGCAAATGCCACTTCCAAACCGGTTTTCGTAAACGAGTTTTGCCGTATACGATCTTATCAAACGGACTGTATTTTGGATCACTATTGAATCGCTGTAATAAATGTATTAAATTGGGATCAGAATATTAAGAATAAAAACACCGAAAAATAAACAGAAATTATGTTTTAATTGTTTTTTTTAAAGCCAGTCCGGGTTATTATTTACCACACTGTGTATACAACTTTCAGGCAAACGTCATCTTACAAATCATTCCTATATATTGATCGGATAGGTTTTATTATTATTTCCAAATAAGATCTTTTGAAACACTGTTGAGCACTTTTTTTAACTCGAAGAAGACAATATTATGCAGATCTTACAAAGCTTCGTGATGTTTTACAATCATTACACCTTAACTCTGAATGGCGTCATATGTAAACCTGCCTCTCACAAAGCCACCGCACTGGCTGCCATGAAGTGTAATAAAATTTCCGTTTTCGACTGTTTCATCGATCAGTAGTTATTGCAATTTTTTAGCCTCCATACTTCTTGTCGTCCGCATATACGCAGGTACCTCTTCTAATTCCCTACACAATGCCTCTATTGCTATCGCACGTGTGCCTAATAAAACACCCACCTTATCGGTTTTACTGTACCTAGTCTACGATCCAAAAGTGTGCCTCTTGTTTCATGGTTCCACCGAGCAGAGTTTACCAACGACATTTTGTTTACATATTTCTTCAATTTTTCGCAGTAGTTCGATATCTTCTGCAAATATAGCACATAGATCTGCCCTCCTGTTTAAGGCATAAGCCACTTGGTCAAAATCACACCAAAATATAAATATTTCTGATTGTTTGACTGTCAATATTCCATGTTTCGTAGCCGCAAAGTTCGTTCTGATACACTAAACCTTTTATAATTTAGCTCGCTGTAAAGATGAATGACAACTCTATTCATATTTTGTTCAATTCCGTAAAAATACAATTTTGTAAGCTTTCCGATATTTCGACACGTTCTAGCTAGGTAATTTCTAGAAAGCATCGTATTTTCGCCCCTGGAAATCGTCAAGCTTTGGCATGAATATTTCTGTTAGGTGTAATGCGGGCTAATATATGTGTTGGGTCTTAAGAAAAGTTCGCGCCCACTCTTCATACGTGACGGAAAGTTTGCTCTATGACACAACTGTTGTTTGTTTTATTGATTTGTTGTGTACTAGTGAAAAAGTCGTGACATCAGAAGTCATTTTATCGCTAGACCCCGTTGGGTCCAATAGTCTTCGAAAAAAAAAAAAAATTATAACAGATTAATACAGCATCGCCATGCAATGCTGTACAAGTTTCGGGAAGGAGTGTGAAACTGCAAAAAAAAAAATCAGAGCGCATATTCGGTTGGTGCTCCTACTTTAAGGACCGTTAGAAAGTGGTTTGCTAGATTGTGGATTTGGATTCACTTTTAAACTCTTCACGTGAATGGCGCTTTGTTCAACGGGAAAAAATAAGCTGGACCGGCCTTCGTGTACATATCTCTGCTGAGACTCTAATTAAAACGAACCTTTTTTGGATCGAGTCATAACAGGTGAAAAGGAGCTGGAAAAAAGCAGGTGAAGATGCAGAACCCGTGGCAAGTTGGCTAGCACCCAATGATTTCAGGCGTATAATTTTGTTCGTGCTGCTTTCACCTGGCGAAACAATCAGGGCGAATAAGCACTGTGAGCAACTCTTTAAGCTTAATAAGAAAGCTTCCATCATAATAACGACAGGCCACTTATCGCCCGACAAGTGCTGAAAAAACTGAAAGAGTTAAAAATGTGAATCCTTTAGCACCCACCGCATTCTCCAGACCCCGCTCCTTCAGGTCCCTTCAAAACAGTTTGAATGAAATGAAATTTGGTTCGGACGAAGCTGTCGAAAAATACCTTACGTTTCTTTAAGGAAAACCACACAGTTTCTAAGAAAACATTGCGTTGGGAGACATTTGTAGAAAATAACGGGAACTATATAATTGATTTACAAAATTGTTTTCTTTAATTTGTAATCGCATGTATTTTTTTCTCCAAATCAGGCATGCAATTTTCCAATGATCCAATATATCCTAATTTTTTTTGCCCCGCACGTTGGACCCCATTACTAATACAAACTTTTGGGAAGCCTTTGACTTAAGTTAATCTTAGGTGTTTTAGTGCCTGAATATCATGTTCCCCCATTTGGTCGACTTTTATGAAGGAGATGGCCCTATTGGAAATTTTAAAAATATGTATGCATGCTCGAAAGAAAGATTTTATGGGTTTCCATTCATTTGTTCTAATGAGTTATGAACTATAACAATGTGCATTAGACATCTAAGATAAGTACGACACATAAAAAAAAAGTGTTAATAATTAAGTAACGTATTTACCTGCAATAAATATCTGGCTTGTGGAAAACTAGTTTCGTCTTTCAACAGAGCCATTACTCGCTTCAATTCAATTGGAATGATACTGAGTTTAGAAAGTTCTTCTATTAATTTTATAAGATTTTGAATACATCCTTCGGAGAGTTTACTAAAATGCTGAAGGCACTCACAAGCCACCTTTATGGTTCGATTTTCACATGCCATCGATTTACTGAAAAGAAAATCATCCAAATTAGAGTGTTTTTAATCTTTTTACAAAATTCCAAAATTCTTACCTCTCATAGTTACTCGAACAACCTTTAACCAGCAATCCACTGATATATGTCTGTTCACGTTCGTTTATATCTGGAATCCATTCAATTAATTTCTGCATTACCTCAGGCAACATCAACGTCTGATGATGCTCATCGAATGCCAAACCAAAATATGCTTCCAGTAACTTTTCAGATGGAGCACCTAATTGCTTAAGTCCTTGGAATAATTTATCAGTTTTTATACTCGATCGGACTATGGCAGCGGCATTGCTTGAAATATGCGTCACAGCTGCTAAAGTTCGAATTGTATTATACGATATCATTGTGTGATTCAAGTTCCAATCCTTGATTTCACTTGGAATGCTTATAAGTAAGTCAATTAAATTCGTTTCGATTATTACATAGCAAATGTTTTTGGAGCTCTTCTCATCCGAAAGGAAATTCACAATGTTGGCAATGGTATCTGACAGTGCATTCACATCAATTGCTAAATCATTGGCATCGTTTCCCTCATCATCGACAGCAATGTCAAATGTTTCACCCTTGAAATGATTAGTGCTAAGAAGTTGTTGTAAAACATCACAGTAGAGTTGAATTATAGTAGATAGTTCTATTTGGCGCTAGAAAAAAAAAAAACAGGAACACAGTAGTTAGATCAAAGTGGTAAAAGAAAATTTAAAAGAAAAAACTTACTTCCTCTGGACTAGATCGTTGCAAAACCATCATCATTAGAGCACAACATTTTAGAGAGACATTACGCAGACTATTTGCAGTTTCCCATTTACAAAGGAGTTTCATTATAACCGAAACGGTTGCTGGACAAATTGCACGCATTCCATTTCGCTAGGGAGTTCATTAGAAATTGAATTAGAAACAAAATTGCTAAAGATATTTTTCATGCATCAAAGAATAAAATGAGACTTCCTTAGCATCCGTTAGAGGAATGTGAGTGAGTCCACGGACAGAACAGGGTATTTAAAATTGCTATATATAATGCAATTCTATAAGGTTACTCTTTCAGAAACATATTTATTATTTATTTAATTCGAAGAGGAGTAGAGGGACTCCTGAGATAAGAAAAAACACCCATCCAGTCTTTATATAAAACGATTCTCTGTCCAAAGCGACGTTCTTTTTTACTACTAAATTTGAAAAAGTATAAACATCTGCGAAATTCCGATAATAAATAAATCTAAGAGTCCCTCGGTGGGAGCAGCATGTCAAATTTGTATAGGAAAGCTAAGAATCGGAAACTGGCTTAATGCCCGGAATGCTGGCTTTTCCTGTATTTAACAGAAATCTCGTCAAGATGCACATTGAAAAGTAGTATTTTCAGAAGCTAGGAGATAAAGGGATACGAAGAAAATTTAGATCCAGTCCGTGTCCTGGGATCATCGTAATCATCTGTGCTGCTGTGTATCTTCATCTCACCGCAATCAGCACCAGGGCGTCGTCCGAACCGTGCCAAATGATGATCAGCCTGGCTGAAGGCAAAGTTTAGCTTAATCGTCACTATTTTAGTTACTGGACAAATTTCTAAACTTATCAGACTTGTGAGCATTATTATGGGCCTATACGTAAGTGGCTCGAACAATTTCAACTCATAGATCAGTAGAAATACTAACCCCGGAGGAGGGATGAAAGGTAATTTTCCCACTTTAATAACCAATAAGCCCCAAAATATTATTTACGACATTGTTGCCAATGATTCGATACACACCTGGAAAGTGCCGGATGAGATGCTCTACTCGAGTCACCACGCTTGCAGTTCAGCATATCGAACATATCGTAAATGCCGAATCAATTCTGTGCTGAAAATCCAAACCTTAAAATCTACAATTAGATCTGCTTGTTGCAGACACGCATAAGTTCGTTGCTCCATTATTTTTTTTTATATGATTTGGTTTAAACGCCACCTGGAGTAACCGAACTGATTTTAAGAAGATTAGGATTTATCATACCAATACGCTCTTTTTGGCAAAAAAAAAAAAAAAAAAATACAATAGAGCAAATCCTGATTGGAAGAAGCGGATTAGTCGGACTCATTGAGAGCTAAAAGTGTAACTCCAACGAAGCTAACCTATGGGTGGATAGCAAACTCCTTGGACTCAATATTTCGTGTCAAGACTCTAAGGTGCTGTCAACTTTTTAGAAGTGTAAAGCCGTTGCACATGGTCGAATTTGTACCCACAATTTCTAGGACGTTTGAGTGGGGATAAATTGTGTGCGACTCTAAGCAATTTGCCAGTCTCATCTAGGATTTCGTACGAGTAGGTAGTCGCTTTTATCGAAAACCAAAAAATATGAATTACCTGCATCCAAATTTTCTTTGTTATAATTCTACATGAAACAAATCTTTGTTCAGTGAATACTGAGGGTGCAATTGTGGGAAGTTATGGAAGGGGAACAAAAATTGTAAGGTTGCCCGATCCAATTTGCCGATTTGGTTAGATGAAAGCCCAACTGTCCTCCTCACAGGTCAATTTTCCTCCTGGTTGCAAGCTGCAATCGGGATTGTATCCAAAATTGGCCCGTGTGTAGGCGCTTTAAGACATGTTCTGGTAAGGCTTATCACAGAGCTTCTTCGGATCTTCTCGACTATTCTATTCCATGCGGCAGTTATTATGTGGAATAAGTTTCGTTGCTTTTACCAGTTTGTAAGATTTGCCTCGGATTCGTAAATAAATTAATATCACTAGTTTCACTCAAAAAGCCATCCTAAAAAAGTGGCCTTTTACGATTCGCTCAGTTTTTATATTTTTGCGTGCCGACTGACACAATGACAACTAAAATCCGGGTGTTGGGAAAATATGAAATCATCTTTCACTGTACTCAGTTATGTCTGTTTTCAAAGAATATGGGTCATGAAAGGAATTTGGACCTCAATGAATAACTCCAAAACCGATCTAGGATGTGGATGCACTGTCGTAAAGAACCGACATTTTAGACTTCATGTCCATTTTGTTAGCTTGCGTATATACTATGTGGGGTGAAAAGTACAGTCCGTTTGATAAGATCGTATACGGTAAAACTTGTTTATGAAAACCGGTTTGGAAGTGGTATTTGCATTAGCAGATAAAAAAATACTTTTGCTAAGATGCTTTGAATAACAAAATTTTAAAGAGTGTGTAATTTTTGTCAGAGACGGAAATATTTTAAAATGAATGTCGCGTTTGCATCACGTTATGAAGCAGTATTCTTGTGCACGCATCCAAAAGGACCGAAAATGTCATACGGAGCAGCTGCTAAATACATGAACAAGTCGAATGCATTTGTTAGCAAGTGGGTGCACCGTTATTCCCAAGTTAAAAATGTGGATGATTTGCCGAATCGTGGGTCTACGCCAAAAACAACAAAAAAGCAGGACAAAATGATTCTATGCGTGTTTGTAAAAAATCCTCCTCTATCGTTACGTGGAGGACAAGAGATTTTACGTAAAAGGGGTCAAAATGTGTGTTGTGATACGATACGAAGACGTTTACTAGCCAATAATGTGAAATTTCGAAGCACAATAAAGAAATCACTACTGTCAAAAAAACACGTAGAAAAACGACTCAGTTGGGCCAAGGAGAATTTGGACAGAGATTGGAACAACGTTATTTTTCGGATGAAGCTTCTTTTTGGACATGGTCTCCTATCACTCATACCTGGTGTACACAATCCAATAAATAAATCCAGCGGACCGTCAAACACCCGGCAAAGGTGCACGTTTGAGGATGCTTTTCAAAACAAGGATTTTTCAATTTGTTCATGTTTACAAATAACTTAAACGCATCCAACATGGTCAAAGGTTTTATTATCATCTGCCCAAAGGTGGTTTAAAAGAAGTAAGTAAGAGTGGACAACATATTAATTGAAAAGCATTCAAGTAAATAAACAAAGTAGACCAGTACAATTGATTTTTTTTTATTATTATAAGTTCTTCTTTAATTTATGCCGTGTACGATCTTATCAAACGGACTGTAACCTCCTTGGGAATGAAAAAATATTTTTTTTTAAAAGTTTTTTTATTTTATTCAATATAGTCCCCTTTTAGACTGATACACTTATTCCAGCGATTTTCCAACTTCTTGATCCCGTCTGAAAAGTAATTTTTCAGAAGGTCTGCAAAATACTCCTCCGTGGCGTCGATGATTTCCTCGCATGAGCTGAATTTTTTATTGATGAGCCATCTTTTGAGGTTTGGGAAGAGATAAAAGTCCAAGGGAGCCAAATCGTGCGAATACGGTGGATGCGAAATCAATTGGAGCCGTAAGTCGTTGATTTTAGCCGTGCTCTTATGCGCCGGCGCATTGTCTTGCAAAAACAAAATTTTTTTTCGCTTCATGTGAGGCCGTTTTGCAGCGATTTCGGCCTTCAATCGCTCCAATAATGCACAGTAATACTCGCTGTTGATGGTTTTTCCTTTTTCGAGGTAGTCCACGAAGAGTAAGCCATGACAATCCCAGAAAACCGACGCCATAACCTTTTCGACGCATTGAGCCTCAATCGTGCCGGCTTCAGTTCATTGCCGGGCACTCATTCTGTTCTCTGGTACGTAATAAACGATCCAGGTTTCATCAAAAGTTACCAATCGACGCCAAAAGTCTGACCGATTCCGCATCAGCAAGTCCCAACACTCTTTCGAAGTGCTCTCTGCTAGGTCGCGCACTTTCACTTTCCGGTCAGCCAACACCATTTCATGTATTTTTTTGACATTTTCCTCTGTAACCGCATCGGAGGGCTTGCCGCTGCGGACTTGATCGGTAGTAGAGTTGTGGCCACCACGAAACTGTCGAAACCAATATTTGACGGTGTAATCTGACGGAGCATTAGCCCTATAATATTTATCTAACTTTTCTTTTGTTTCCTTCGCCGTTTTGACTCTCGAAAAATAATGTTTTATGAGAGAATGAGAATCGTTTTGGTCCATACTCAACAAGATGGCAAACACGTCAACAACAATCAGCTGTCAAAACAAAACTAAAGACAGTATCGCACTAAAATTTGGCATGTCTGCCTAAATATGAACGGACTTCAAGGCACCATAACCTTTTTTGCAGTAGCAGCGCATTCTAGTATTTCAACACGTAATAGACGTTTTTAAAAAGTCACCAGCATTTTAGCTGTCCCTAAGTAAAATCATTGACTCTTTACTGACATACTTTACATACCTTACTCGAGGCCCTAATTTTTCTAGATGAGCTTCTTATGATGGATGTTTTGAGAGTGCGGTGCTAGTTATTTGGCTAAATGATCTGTTCCGACAGAAAAAGATGCCGTGACATAACGCCAAGAGACATAAGGCCAAATTTTAAAATGCTGGAATTTGGCCTTATGTCACTTTCCAATGTATATCTGATCACCTGCATGTGAGGCCGAAGGCTGTCCGGCGCATGAATCGAAGAGACGCCCATAGAGTGAAATCCTTGTAACTGTAGCCCTCAACTGTCAGGCAGGCGCCTATAAGCGAATCTGGCGTATTTCAAGTTTGGGGTGGGTGACCCGCTCGCTTACAGGATTTAACCCTTTTCTCCGCAGGGTTTAGCCTCTCACACGACTTCGTTGGTCCGCTAAGGGTATGCCGACAACGGTCACGCAGGCGCCTATAAGCGTGTCTGTGGGGTGGGTGGCTCAGTTGTAATTTTCCATGGTACCACGTTTCGTTTATGACGAATATGAACGGAATAAGAACCCTACAAATTTGTAATACGAAATTACCATCGGTGGTCGATTCCCATCATTATTCAAACGGTAAAAACAAGCTTTTGTTATTGAAAAATAAAAATACGAGTATGTCTCAAAATAATTCCAGCATTTGGAATCGATAGTTTTGGACAATTCGCAAAAGGTATATAAATTTGATTCATGTGGATTGGAACTGGCTAAAACATGCAATTTAAGCAGAGTACTCCTACCTATGCTGGTTTTTAAATGTTACCTACACGACACACGTAAAAGATTTTATTTTTCGATCAACCAACTGGATGCACTGACTCTATATATAATTTCTGGATTCAAAGAAAAAATATTCATTTGTTGTTTGATAGGAACAAAATAAAACAAATTCATCTACTGGTAGAGTTATTATTTAAAAAAATTTAGATTAAGACGCAGGATTATGCAGAAAAGACAAAGTTCAAAAAATCAATAAAACAAGCCGTTAAAACAAAAATTTTATACAACTTTCTACAAAGGCTGTGAATTAAGGAAAACAAACAAAAAAGAAAACTACAAACTACAAGCACATAACGATTTACACTCACCAAATTATCACAGTTATCTATCCCCTCACCAGTAGAAGTAGAAGAAGAGTAATAAGCTGATTTATTTCTGACACTTGTTAGGTACTTCTGCAATTTTGTGTTTTTCTTAGAAAATTTAAAATTACTGCACCAAGAAAGTGTTTTGATTTGTTTTTGAAAGAATTAATACAAAGGAAAATAAAGCACCAAACCAATAAAATACTAAAACACAAAATTTGGAAAGTAATTGTTTGTTAAACATTTAGAAAGACAACAAAGCAGATAGAATGTGGAGGATGCAGTTTACCTGTGAGCCGGCTACAACTGCGCCTAAAATGTGCACTAGAGACTCTCCGATTTCGGAGAATCTTAATATACTATCGCTTTGAAAGCAATCTGTAAACAAGAACAATTATGATGTATGTACTATATATGTAATGTGAAATCCGTTTATTATTTAGGCTTACCATATATAAAGGGTACGATTTCTACATGAACGGAATGTGGTTTATATGACAATTGTTGATAATCGGCGATGATTCCTTTTAGAAAGCTTCGCCACGTCAAGTACGGGTCATACATGACTTCTAAAAAATGCGAAAAACTCTTGAATACTTGAATAGAGCCTGGTGTGGCTTTTTTCTTGGTTGAGGCCTGAAAGAAAAAATTACAAAAATAAATTTAAATAAACAAATTATATTTAGTGAAATGATGAACAGAGAAAACGTTTAAAGGACAACACATTTCGGTTTTGCACGTGGAATGCTAGGTCCCTCAAAAAGGCCACGTGCAGCTGGCCAACTCGCGAAGGCTATAGACTACTATAAAGCAGATATTACCGCAATCCAATAAGTGTGAAGCGATAGTCCCAACAAAAGGCGGATAGAAAACGAAGAAATTTACTACGGCGACTGCTACAAAAAAAGATATGACGGTTATTTGAATATAGATTTGCGACACTAAGTCAAAATGTTTTCAGCTTTTGGCGTGTATGCATCGGAAATATTTAAAAGCTCAATTTGCGCTCATGGCCCTGAAGAGGGTGTGAATGAGGAGAATAAATATGACTTCTATCACCGCCTAGACCTTTATCACAAGGCTGGCAAAGGAATTCACAATTGCGGGTGTAATCGGAAAACATGGCATGCATAACATCGCGTCCAATAACAGTCAGGTTTTTAGAATTTGTAACAGGACGTATCTTTTTAGTAGCAAGCCCGTGGATACCACATCTCTATACACGTAAAGGGGACTGGCAGTCAACCAGATGAAATACGTTCAGACTGAGGCAGCAAGTTGAGCAAGTTAGGTCACCAAAGCTTGACGCTGAAAAACTGGAATGTTGTTAAAAGCAGAAAAGGAGGAAAGAGAACAGGCTTCTCCGAAAGAAAAACAAATACGAAAAGCGCATGGTTTGAGAAATAGAAAGATGTTACTGAAGAAATAACGTTTAAAAGTTTTATCGGAGAACAACACGAACAGGGCTTCAAATAAGAAATGGAAATCTGCAGATGTGAGCATGAGCAACTTGTGGTAGAATCACAGTCAGTGGTGAGAATGTAGTCCGGCTCCAATGTCTTGAACCTTGTCACAAAAGGATGGAAAGGTACTTGACCATTTTGAGAGAAAGATACTGCGCGTAATTTTCGGTCCCATTCACATTTACAGGGAATGGATGATAGAAACCAGAACCAGAAAGGCGTTAGGAACTGCGAATTTTCGGTTGTCCATTGGTCGACGAAAATCGCATCATCTCCTCAACCCAATTGATACTGGATAAATTTAGTCTTATGAACTAATTGGTGTGTGTCTGACTTCAACGTTGCCATGGCAAAAAGGTTGAGATGCGAGTAATAGTGACAAATAATCAGGGTGCTCAGTGTGTTTCTGATTTTAACCTGTGGTTAACCTGATCGATTGTATAATAAGTTTCTCGCAAATCACAAGAACTGTCCACTCAAGAAAAAAGGAGGGCATACCGTGAGCGAGGGCTGACAGCATTGATCTATAAACATAAAGTCGTCTTGGGCCTCACAAACCTTTACAGAAGAGAAACAACATTGAAAGGCGCCAACAGCAACGTTAGGGTGTGTACCTTAAATGTGAGGACTCTTAACAAACCTGGTGGTCCGAACTAGAGGAGACACTAAACGGTATACCTGCCAGCCAAGGAATGGAATACCCAGTCCTTCCTTTTCCTTGGAAAAAATCGAAGAATTCCAAATCAATAGACACCACTTCTTTATCGATTTGAAAATTGCGGCTGTTGACATAAAGATGAACTACCCAGAGCCGCGTTGGAGGGCTGACGTTCCACACTCGAAATATTCCGTCCCTATTCCATTTTATAATAATTATTGATTAGATCGTTGAGCAGAGAAGATCGTGGAAAATAATGAGTCTTCTGCGACGTCCGATACAAAAGTGTTTCAATTCACATACCTGTTAATTTCATCAAAGTACTGTAGTATAGAAGTATGTTGTACAGTGTGTGGACACGACATGACAGCCCACTACGTAGTCGAGAATCACCATCTAAACAGGATCACGGAGAATGCACGCTACTCCGTCACTGTCGGTAATGGCAGAATATATTGAAAACGAATCGTCGATTTGACTAATAGGACTGGGACTTGTGAACGTTGGTTTGTTCGTTTTAAAAATGCTGGCATCGACAACAAAGACCGTGAAAGAAACAAACACAAGAATAGCTCGCTGAAGCATTGAAAGTTAATTGTACAAGGTTTCTAAACGTTTAAAAGCCCTGGGAAAGATTCGAGAAAAGGTAAATGTCCCAGAAAGGACATCAAAGGGCGAAAAACCATTTCAGAAATTTCGTCTGAACGGCACAAAAGAAAAGGTTTTATGCTGTGTATTTGGTGGGACTAGAAGGGAACGGTGCTCTGTCCGCCGTATTTATTGTAAGGGACTTTATCTACCTCGACTCCGCCATCAACTCCGACAACGACACCAGAGAGGAAACCATGAAAATAAGCACACTGCTAATCAATTTTTCTTATGACATACATCATACAGTAAGCTGAGTATACTGATCCAGTCTTACCGCGTATAAGCCTAGACACGGACGAAAGCGCATGAAAATGATCTCGGGTACAACAGAGCACTTAAGAGTGATGCAGATCTCGTCAGAAAAGTAAAATAACGTGGCTTAGATGGCTAGGTTACCTTGCGTACTGACCCGGGAAGTTTTAGACTCTAACCCAAAGTGACGACGAGGAAGAGGACGACGATGATGTTAAAACGATAGCCAAATGCACAACGAGAATAATGGAGAATTTAAAGTCAAAGAAGAAGGAATAGACCCAAATATTGTGCAAAGTCCATTGCTTTCAATGTCTAGGAAAATTTTCTTCTTCTCCGCTTTTCGTTTTCTTTCATAAGCAACCATGTGACAGCCCTTCATGCCGTTTCTACAAACCAGAAAGGCTAAATTCTGAAATCTATTTAGAAGAAGTCTTTGTGCCAGAATGCAAAAAATTGAAATACTAAGACTTTCGCTAACCACAAAGGAAAATGCTATGACGATGTCGCATGTACAATCAGTGTGGGGTGGCTTAAAATAATATTCCGGCAATTTTGGCTTAAGACCCAAAGAGGATCAATTTCTATGAAGAGTCCAGTTCACTGCAAAAATGGCAAACAACTTTGGGCTCACTAACAAGATGTGAAGTAGCAATGCGGAAAATATGTAGTATTAAATATAATCGTACAAGTAACACTTATTTAAGGCAAACAATGGGCATTTCGAGTGTTCGATGGTTTTATTCACGCTCTGACGCTTTTGTGTTCATAAAACTTTGTCTTCCTTCAAGTTGCGACACTTGTTAGTAGTAGACAAGTGAATACACTACTGAGATTCATCCACATTATCATTACAATTACATCACCATTATGAATGTAGATCGAATTGCCTAGCTAGTACTCAAAGATTTATGAAAATATTTTCAAGTTTACAACACTTTTCACGCCATCGTCATTACAAGTCTACAAGCAATACATACTTACACTCTTGAATACGTTCCCCAGTATGGCAATCAAATTCGATTTGTATTCATACTTGATGATAGCCAATATATTGTCAAAGTGTCGGCAGATGATTATCAAGCAGTCAATCAGAATTGCAATCTCTTTCAACGACTTCTCACTTAGCTCCCCCTGCAAAATGATAGCGATAAAGCCTTCAGTAAAACATATCCAAACTCGAATAGTACACTCACACTCACCTGCTCACTTTCGTCTCGTGCGATGATAATAAACTTGCCAATAGCCGGCAATAACTCATCGGGTAGGCGTCCCAAATGTGGACCACTATCTGGTTTAACTTCATCCCATTTCTGACAGTTTTCCAGATCGATTACGATCTGATTCCTCCAGATTGTCACAAAACGCTCAATAAACTCCCGAAAATAGGATTCGTCATTCTGCATTGAATAAAAGAAAACACACAATTTCAGATGGAAAACGTAAACAAAACCCCTTCCATAAAGTTATATAAGAAACCCCACTAGAGGGGGCCGTTTCAAGCACACAAAACGAAAAAAAAAGCAAACTTCAGTTTTAGGGGGTGAACATGCAGACACCAAACAACCCACATTCCACGGAACGACGCAACATCAAAGTAGGCTTCCGTTGCTGCTTATTTTCGATTACGTGGGTGGAAGGAAAATACAATTTTTCTGTTCTTTTTTTTTGAATTTTTCCTTCTTTTGTTAGATCCAGTCAAGATACGCATTTAAGGCGTTGTCCTTGCTTTTTGAAAAATCAAAACTTTCAGCAATTTCCACCGGTGTTGAGCTAGTTAGAAAACGCATTTAACGATGCCACTTTGTGATGAGGTAAATAGATTTTTTTTTTGTTTTTTGATTTTTAAATTTTCTGCATGGTCCAGGAGAATCACACTGACTGGGATACTTGCCTTGGTTGTGTATTGCACCCAGAGATTATAGATGTCCTTTTTATTGTCCATTTTAGAAGCAATATACTTCTGGCAAATGGAATAATTCACCAAATCAAAAGTTGATGTTGAAAATGTTTACAAAATTTTCACATTACACACATTCTACCTGTCAAGAAGAATGTGATATGAGAGAATAGAAGTGAAAAAAACAACGAAAAACCCAAACAAGCTGTCAAAAACGAATAGCGAACTGTTTGCCTGGTGGCAGTGCTACTAGAACAGCTGTTCGTGGAACTGACAAATGAATGTATTCAGGGGCAGTAGTTCCTCCCACATTTGAGAGGCACTGGGAAAGAAGAGGATTTTTGCGAAAGTTTATTCCTAGAAGCGAGTATTTGCAACGTCCGGCAGATTAAAATTACCAATTATTTCACATTAACGTCATTTTCAGCATTTTAGCTTTGTATTCGAATTTGATATTTTGACGGATTTCATGTAATATTGCATAGAATGATATTTATAACCTCTGCAAGTGCTTGAAGAGTTGGGCTCAGTTCGAACTGTATGGAAAACGGTTTTTATTGCGTTTTTCACTATTATCAGAGTCAGTTATGATCGGAAGTGAATGATTCTCAACAATTCGCTGTGAAAACTACGGCGTTAGATTCGAAGACCCTGTTAGCCCGATCTGTGGTGCAAGGGTGTTGTTAAAGAATCAAGTTATAGCGTGACAAATTTTGCTTCCTATGAGTATAGCGAACAGATGAGCTGGTGCCTGTTCTTATTATCGGCATTATAATCGTCCGCGGAAATAGGCTTTCCATAATATTCTCTTGGTATCGACTGCGCATCTAGGTACTACTAGTGTTTCCCGTTCACCTTTGCTATTCTCTTTCAAACGCCATTCCTTATAGAATATTTCTTCATTTTCCTGATCACTCTGTCGTCGTTCCATTTTTTCTTCTCGAGAACCCTGTGTTTTTCTTTTCCTTTTTTGCTTGTAGATCTCATGATCAGCGCTCCTATTTCAATGTATTCTAGGGACTTTTGGTCCCTGTCTACATTCATCGACAAGCCAAAGATTTAGTTGTGGCTGGGCTTTGAAATCAATTAGGTCTGAAGTAGCTCGGTGATAACAATCCCATACGGGTTGTATGTGGTGATAAGGATGAATTTTGGAACCTTTGCTATTTATTTTGTTTGTTCCTGAATTTTACTGTCAAAACAACCAAGAGAGCCCATGCATCTACCCCGTAGAATAGCACTGGGTTTTCCGCGTTTGATCTCAGTGTTGATTTCGTTATCTGAATAGAAAGTGGAGCTTAGGTAGATAAAGTCCTTAATTAATTCATAGTTGTATCAAGCAAGGGTGACATTCTGTACGAGACGTTGGTGTTGGGTGTTAATAGCTGCGAAAGAGTCATCGACATCATGCTGCTTTCATTCGATTATGTCAATTGATTGTCGAGTGATGGGACAGACTTTTGAAAAATTGTGCCAATTGTATTTGCGCGTGAGTTTTGCACTATTGTTTCAAGAATGATGTTAAAGCCTACGCGTGAGAGCGATTCGCGCAAAATAGGTTTTCATTTTGACGTCAAAGATTTCGATGTGATCTTTACCGAATCTGATGGAGCATAGTCTATACTCCATCGTCATCACAGAGGGACGAGTTTGACAGGGATGCCAAAACTATACATTATTTTGCATAACTCATATGTGTATATGCTGTCGTACGCAAATCGATGAATATGTGGTATGTATCAATTTAAAGCTCATGGGTTGTCTTCAAGATCTGTCGTAGTAGTAGTGTGAATATTTTCGGAGTCTGGTAAAAACATGTTTTCATTTGAGTTCGTTTCCCCAGACCATTGACAAATAGGATAGAAGTGGGTTTATCATAGGCGTCAAGCTCCGAAGAACCCTTCTGGGTGTAAGCCCAATGTCTTGTCGACACCTCATTTGGACTGACAAATATGTCAAATTTGGCTCATTTATTTGTATTTAAGATATCGAAACACGCATTGCATTAGCGTACACCAAATTCTGTTTTCAATTTAAAAGCTCCCTACGGAGTGAAGTTGGATACTATCTGGTCGAAAAAGGAGAATTTTAAATGACATTTCATTATGGGTCAAAAAGTCATAACGTTTTTCAGCACTAGATGAGATAGACTAGTCAGCTTCTTCGTTCTCGTAAAAACAAAAACCTTAATCGCGATAATGGTTCGCGTCTATGATTGCCGCTTGGAAAGTTCGGATGGCTTGAATTTTGAAGAAGGGTTTTGCATTGTTCACAACACCATCAAATTGGCTGATGGTTTGATAATCAGGTGGTTGTCTCGTCTCTTTTTTGATATTAAGGTGTGAGAATCGTGTACCTGCTTTAGTGGTGTTCCTACCGCAGCAAATACAATTTTCCTTTGTCCGTTTATGTCGTGCAGAAATGTCATTCTATGCTGCACACTATCACCCCAGGAATTATGCTACATTACATGACATTACTCTATGATTTTACACCATTCCAGCAAGAATGCAATTTGAGAAATGATAGTGTGTGGCCTACATAAGACGATTTTAGAGTCATTCCTCGGACACAGCTCATAGGCTTTGTAGAGGAGCTCGTAGAAAAATTATTTGTTAGTGTTATCTATTCCTATGTGGAGGGATAAACGCGTACGAATTGCTATAAAGTGTCCGCATTAATATCGCGAGCCTAAGCCTTGTTCTTCCCTAAGTCTGCCGCTTATAATAAATTCGCATCCAAATAGAAATTGTTGGTACCAATCATTGCAGCATACATATACCACATCCTTCTTTTGGCTGTCCGGGGTCTCTAGTAGTTTTTCAGTTTCACGCACACAGTTCAAATTCAGTATACAAAATCGCGATTGTTCCTTTTTTATCATGGAATGTTGTCAACAGTAGATCTGTCCTTGAAGTTGCCCCTGGCTGAGTATTGAACTTCACGCACAACCCTCGGGATAGTCAGACAGGAGGGAGCGAATAATTTAGATTCAGTTATTTGATTTGAATCGGTTATGGTTATTGATGTCGATTGCGACGTTCCCATTTAGCCTTCGAGTTCAGACAACGGTGTTTCTGGTGGACCTCTTGCCGTGCCGTGAATTCTTGGATCTTTGTGAGTCTCCCTACCGTCCTTAGGGTTTCATCGACCGAACCCCCTCGTTCTACTCTGAGGAGAAAACCGCTCGTATATATGTGGCGTTTTTTCTGACATCAACTGAGCCATGGCTGCCCTGCAACCCTGCCAAAACTGGACGTTCTTACTCAAATAAAAGAGGGACCGAAAGGAATTCATAAGGTAGGTAGAGTCTGCCTTGTTGCGAGATGATTTATTGCAACAAGGCCTATCCTCATGCCTTACGCTGCTTTTTCATTCCCAAGAAGCGCAGACCATTTCCCGAGGCTTCAGGACCATTGGAAAAGACATTTTTACCAAGGCAAATACAGGAAGTCTTTGCAAAAAAAAAAAGTTAATCCAAACTATATTTTCACACTGATTTAGTCTATTGAGACTTAAAGACTCTAAAGGCTCACGCTATAGAGCTAAGATCCTAAGCGTACCTTTGTTTTAACTATTCGCATCCAACAAGCTGTACGTCCACGTTGAACCACGTTTGAGAATACTGAATGGACCCACTTATTTCAGCGCTAACTTAATCACGTCGTAGTTAGCTGCATCAGACAACAGGAAGTTTCGTCGCCATACATACTCGTTCGCGAGATATTGAAAATTCCACTGTCCGAAGTTGTAAGCTTTCGCCGACTTCTTTGCTGCCGCAGCCAATTTCTATATATAATCTCTCAATACTTCAAATGTCCTACCTCTCTTCTTCTTCTCTTCTACTTTTAATGTATAACCCCCTATCTTTAGTACGTAGGATCTCTCTACCTTGAACCTTTAACTTACTACTTATCACATTACCCTCGCTTCCAATCCTATGCTTTTATGCATATATGCAAAACAAGTTCACTTGTATGAGACCTGTGGCTAACGAGGGAAGTAAACTAAACAAAATTGTTTTGTAGTAATTATTACGGCACTGTTCATTGCCAAACTGACGCCACTCCGTACTTACCCCAGAGTTGTTAATTATTTAATACATAGCTTTTCGTTTAGATCAGGATTCATCATTCACTTACATAATTTGCTGCGCCCCTGCCTGAGCGTACTGTTCTTGTGACCATGAAGTACTTTCCATGTTAAGCACTGTTTGAAACATACTTACGCATCTTATGTACATCTAGGCTAAGTTTATTTTCCATTCCAATTTAAACAACAGGCCCCAAGTTATTTTTTTATATTAAATAAAACAAACAGTTTTATTATAATTTAAAGCTTTCACAACATGTTTTATTATTATTATAATTATTATTTATTTTATTTTATATAATTTTCTTTCTGTTTAGTTTTATTTGTTTTTTGTTTTTTTAAATAAGTTTTGTCTTCTTCTCTTATTTGTTTCTTTTTTAACATGTCATAACATTTTATTTTATTTTTTTGTTGTCTGTGAATTATTTTGCAATGAAAAAGCTCAGAAAGATTATTTAATTCGGCGCATAGATACACAAATCTTTTTCACCTCTCAGTTATACCTTAATACAAAGTGAAGTCAAAATTAAATTCCATTAAATGGATTTCTTTTGTTTTTTTTTTTTTTTTTTTTTTTTATAATCTTTTATATGTACACTTTATATGTTTTATTTTTGTTTTTAATTTAAATTTTAGAAATATATGAATTAATATATTTAACGCTGCGATTGTGGGAGTTTTATTTATTGTTTACGATCTTTATATTTTAATTTGTCATAATTTTTTTTTAAATCGCCTTTTATCTATATATGGAATAGCAGTATTTGTTATTTTGTATACTTATATAAAGATACTTTATCTCAAGGATACCTATACTATAGGTAACTTTGTGTGGTGTTTTGTTTTTCATTTTTGCTGCTATTGTTGTTATTGTGCTTTTGTTTTATAACAAATTGGTTTTTTTTCTTTCAACTATTATCGCTTAGGATATAATTAAGCGTAATAATTTTTAAAAAATAAATTTTAAAATATTTATTTGAGATTTTTAAAAATATAAATGTTCGATTTATTTTTAGAAGATAATGTTTTTTTTTAAGGGTAATATGGATCTAACCGAAAGTTCTTCGAATGTTAATTCTAAAAGAATTAGTCTAAGTTGTATCTCTTTATTAAAAATTAATTCGCCTTGCTTTTTGTTTTGGGTATATTGTTGTACGAGTACTACAATAACTATAATATTATTGGTTGTAAGACTATTTTTTTATTTTCTGTTTCTTGATTTTATTTTATCTAATGAATTGTAGCAAAGGAGATATATAATTATTTGGTTTGTCTTAGGTTTTATACGATTGTGAGTTAGAGAATGTTTTAGGCAAACGTAAAAGATCGATGTCCTTTATGTATATATTCTTTGTTTTAATTTTTTTTAGGCAAAGGTTTTTTTTTTGTTTGTAATAAGGTTTTTAATGGTTGTGAATGACAATTTGTAAATTGTTTAAAGCACTAAGTTGTATTTGAAATTGAATTAAGTTTGATATTATAAATATAAAATTATACTACTAACAAAAGAACAGGTATTATACGTTTTGCAATAGTGGTTGGTTTTGTGAGGCAACGTGGATTGTTGTCTCGGAAACTGGAAAAGACTGATTGAGTTTGCTGCTGACATAGTTATTGCTACTACATAAATATTTCTGAGACCCCAAAATTCACAGGAATACAGGTGCAAAAATTGGCAACTATACAGACTTCTTCGGCACGGAGGAATGCAGGCTTAGTACATTACCGGATGTTGAACATGCCATCAGAACGAGTACTACGACGTTGATATGGTTCTCTAGTTAATTAGAAAGCTCCTGAAATGTTGCCTTTAGGCAAGCCTCTGATAGAGATGCACTGTCTTTGTATTTGAGTGGCAGTTCAAAACTAACAGATTTTAACACCCTGATACCACCAAAATAAGAAGGCAGCTGCTATTCACCACAAAGAATTTCTGCGAACGATATAAAGATCACTGATGCTTGTAAAAAAATACAAATTTTTCAAAATGTACAATTTCTAGACTAAGTGTAATGTTTTTTTTTTTATAAAAAAGCCCATGACCAAGACAGGACAATAAGTCTATAAAACCGAACAGCTGCCTAATGATAGTGAAAAACAGTGAAAGAGATTTTGTCAGAGTAGCGGGAGGTGCATGCCGAAAGTATACTCCAACATAATCTCAGCATCTTCTTGCAGCTGCATAAGAAAAAAAGCCTCTTAGCTGTGAAACTCAATATACTCGTATAAGGCATTGCCGTATTGTATTATCGCTTGAAACTATTTCTCAATTATCTGATCGGTCCCTCTTAGTACGATTTAAGGCCCGATAAAGCCACGATTGATAATATATTCATACTACTCTAGATCCTAGAGATTTTGAATGCAAGATCTTTTAAATAGTTTTAAATTCTGTTTACCTTGAAAGTCAGAAACGTATACTATACACCAATCGGCAAGAATAGCAGGACATACTGATTGAATATGCATTGATGGTTCTACTGAAAAAGTATTTTCAAGATAGAAAAAGAACTCGCCCTAAAGAATTGGGGCCTAAACCATATTTAATTGCACAAGGAGGAGTTGCTATTTGGACAGGTTTGACCCTTCTTCAATAGAGCGCCGTCTGAGCATGTAAAGTCTTATTTGATTCTCAGTATTCAGAAATTAAACTTGAAATTTACTTTCAACTACTATAATAAACACTATAAACAAAACTGTAAGTAAACTGACGGAAGTTGCCAGGCATCGGGCATCACTTGACTTTACGTTGAAGCAAAGTATTCGGGTATAATCCTGTATAGCAAACTTTTTTGGATGAAACATATTACGTCAAAAGCCTCTCAGAAAGAAAGGGATTTTCGGCAAGAAAAGAGGTTACTACCGAGGATGATCTACACGGCTTAAAATAGGTATCCCTATTCGTCGTTTATCTGAAAAAACAGCTTTTCACGCAGAAAAGAACGGTCGGTCTAGATGGGGTATTCGTTGGATCTGCTCTAGACACGTTGATGATGACTTTTCCACTTGATATTTTTTTCATTTGCTGCACTCTCAATATTATCTTTCATTTGAAAAGAAGTAGTTTTCGTTACAAACACTAAATGGAAGGTACACTATATTCTCGTTTAGTTCCAGATCACAATAGGAAGACGGGAAATCAATTAGCCGATTAGTTTTGTGAGGTAAAGCCTAGAGAAGAGTTTTTCAAGACTCCAACCTAAGCTAGGACTACTTGCGCTCACAGTTAAAGGTTAAAAAGTAGATTTTCAGACGGCGTGACATTCCAGGTTATTGGTAGACAAAACGGATGTTTTCTGACGTTTCTATGAGGTCATCGGCTTTCGTTTTGTCCTTTAGTAGCAAAGCCTGCAGAATATTTACTGGCGTCGAAACCGGGCAGAACGATTTTGCTAAGGATTCAAATGTGCTGGGTATGAGTGACACAATAGCCTGCAATGCTTGCTGTACAAGTGACGACGATACCACGGGCAATACCTCTGTGATTTCTGCAGACACTTCATGAGAATGTTGTGAGTGCTGGTTTTATTGGCACTTTATCGGTTACTCAAAACTTCTGTCAAGGAAACATTGGAGAGGTATATTGGGCTAGTTCTTGAAGAGGTACTCAATTCTAACAGCAAATTAATAAATTGTAAGATTTGTTTAGATTCGGTTACTTCAGAACTGGCTGAAAGTATTTCTTAGATGCAGTTTATTTTTTAACAATCAAAGTCGGTATATACCATTTACGTTGATGTCAATGATACGTTTAACATTCAAACGAAAGAAGCTGTTTTTTCATTTAGTTTAAGATTACTCAGGTTTTGCTGGACCTACTTTCGGATATGAAATCAGCAGAGAACGCCGAGGATTAGCCAGTTTAGTTCCAGCCAAAATCTATCGTAAGTTACGAATGTATATTGAGATTGTTTGCACTTTTTATCAAAGACGGAAACGAAGCACTGGGTTTTCAAACATATTTGTAGCAGAAGGCGAGGTCATGGATATTGTACCTATATATGTAGTATGACAAGCAGCATTCAAGAATGACAAAGGGTGTCACAATCTTATATTTAACTCAAAAAGCCCATCTCTTCAAATTTGTTTATCAAAAAGGATAAATTAATCAAGATATAGGCCACTATTGCATTTTTTAGGTAAACAACTCAAACAAAAAGTCCTTTAACTATTCTAATGTACAGGTATAAACAGAAAGAAAATTAACATTTCTGCAAAAATATTTTATTTAAGCTTAGCGGTGGTTTACTCATATTTTTTCTTCTAAATAAATATCATTAAATTCAAGTACTACACACTCTTCATCCAACCACCTTCCTAAAAATAACTTTATTTAACAAAAATAAAATCAGAACTCTTTAAATGTCGTCTACGTCAAAATAAAATAGACAGGGATTAATACATAAACCTAAGAATGCAATAGTATTTTTAATGAAATAAAATTGTAAATGTTTTTATTGTTTTTTATGATATGACTAGAATAACTTCACAACTATATGTATATATGAATATGTATATGAGAAAAAAAAAAATAAAAAAATAAAGACAAATGAAAATCAATAAACATTGAACTTTTTAATAATTTATAGGTAATTGCCTTACAGTTCCTTTACAATTGTGCCCATTCCCATAGACACTTAAAGCGAGAGCCATACTCATAGTTCGTAGAAAAGTGGCACTTCTTTGGAGACCGAAACCAAAATCGAAAGCCTCTTGTCTAATGCAATTGAGAGAATAATTCTGGGGGCTGGTTTTGCGCTATTTTTTGACTGATTACACTTTTGGCCTTATGCCAAAGTTTTCATCTGCAGTCAAGTAGATAAAACTTAAATGTCAGACAACCTGAAGGGATAACAAATCGTTTTCTGTTGCTTTACAATTCGAATGCCACCCCTGCCTCTTGTCGCATCATACATATTCTTCTTTTGTCATTTAAAAAAAAGATATATACTTATATACTTGTTATCCTTTCTAAGGACATTGTCGTCATTGAGTTGTTTTTTTGTTTTCTATTTTTCTGATTTCATGGTATCGTTTTCAATTCTTCAGAGATGTCAAAGCCAAATGGGTTAAGTGGGTGGATAAGGCAACTCTTTGAACGATTTTCTGACATTTGTTGACATTCGATGTCATTTGATGACATTTCACATGGTCGCTTATGTCAATAAAATTTGAATTACGAGTATAACAAATTTTGAATAGCACTATAGTATGGAGAATAGGTGGGGACTATGTACGAGTAGTTAGTTGATATAGGACATGGACTTCAGTTGAGGATTTTGGGGACAGTGTTGCCTTTTCGAACGCTGTTTTGGATGTCTTTGGGCGCCTCCGAGTGACACCCCATAGTCTGTGTGACACAGAGTATTTTTATTTAGTTGATATGAAGTGTTTGGCAGGGTAAAACTATTCACTTTATTTTTTTTTTTTCATTGTTTTATATTGTATATTCAAAGCGTTCATTAGCACCGAGAAAATAAATTCAAGAATACCCCAAAGGGGTTATGTCTACTGGCAACGAAGGATATGCGCATTGTTCGTACATCGTGGTGCAAGAATAAATTGCTTCTCTGTCATTGTCCAGGGTCAATACCAATGAAACTTTGACAGGAAGTCGCTTTAGGGTGAACAGTTTGTTAGAATTTTTGTACAATACATGTACAAGTAAGCTCGTAAATGCAGACCATCAGTGACTCAGTTAGTGCTAGTGGTTTGGAAGCACGTTCGCCAGAACAATGTTCGTATGTAAACCTTGAAATGACTAGAGTGCGGAGCGAATTTCGGGATTAAAATGGAATAACAAATGGCACTTTTCAGAGCGAATTAAACATATTTGTGAGGATATTTGTATGCTGCCAAAATACTATGCTGAGAAACGACGCCACGCTGTCTTGTGGATTTAGGTCATAAATGGCGAAGTTCTACTCGAATGGAGGGAGATAATGTTATTCCTACTGAGATTAAAAATTATTGTTCATGATGGGCGTGATCGATGCCTTCTTCGAATATAAAACTTAAAGAGGGACTATAAAACTATACTAATAAATAATTCTGTTAATATTCTTCATATTTGTTAGAAGTGAAACCATAAAGCTTCGTGAAGAATTTTAATGTCTGAATCAGTTTCCACTGTTTGTAATTGTTCAAACACCAGTCATTAAAAGCAGTTTTAAGATGGAAGAAGACTAGTGCAAGTCGCAAAAAAAAAACTATTATATTTTTGGCTAAATGATGGCATGAGGAGGACTTAAATATAAAAATATAAAAGTATTTAAGTGTTACTTATATTAAATATATCAGAGAGATCCATAGCAAGGAGACTTTTGCAATTAAATTGTAGCTGACAGCATGAGTATAAGACACTTGTGAATGGTCAATTTTCAACTAGAAGATCAAAGGAAAGCCTTCGATTTTTTGAAGGTGCATGACTTGAAAGTTTAAGTTTATAGTCAACAAACCATACACACACCAAGGGAGTGGAAAATTCTTCTGTGGTTTCGGATTTTCTTAGGAGTGTGTTTGTTTTTAAGCAAAATTGAGTTGAATTTAGATATAAGGTATGAACCGTATTGAGAAAACACACTAGTTTAATTTCTCTACGATTCGGTGTACATGCCACCACCGTGTACATTAAATACTGTGATTTCAGAAAGATTGGGCTGTTCATATGGCGCTGTGTTATACGTTTTCGGATAAAAGCATGACCAATATGAAACATAACCATGTTTTACGTTTCCCACTATAGTCAGATCTGGACATCAATCGTGTTGACTCTAAAAAACACTAGGCAGGTGTCAGCTCTGAAATTCTGAAGTTTTCGTTATATAAAAAAATTTAATTCAAACTTTGCTTTGAATAAGCAGTAGCTACAAACCAGCAGGAACCTATCTACTTTACCTATTCTAAACTATAATGTCTGCTGGAATACAGAATTCATTTAAGTAATATAGATTTAAAAGGAAGAGCTCTCAAAACGCAATTGAGATAAATAAAAAAAGGCGTTTTAATGCACGTAGTAAAAAAGTAAATATTTTTAACCAGAGAGTCTTTTAGTCACCGAGGATAAGTGATGTGTCTGAGTATATTTATTACAATTAAATTACCTAGAATACGTTCTTGTAATTATGGCCCATGAATATGAACCTACTTATTTAGCTCATCACTTAGAGCCTGGATAGAATTTCACAAGTTCCCCAAGTCGCTTTTATCTTTATTATTAAACTGTCACGAATCGGATTCCTGAATTTTACTCACGTTAACTTCTAATAAAATAAAATGCGTGCATGAGATATTCATTTAATAATCCGAAAATATTATAGGTGTTCGATATGAAATTCCAAAAGGTCCCTCATTTCTAATATTTTTGAGTTAAAGGACAGTTTTTTCTTTAACAAAAACGGATACTTAAGAAAATCGTGGTATGATTACTGACGTTTGCCAATTTCTTCCGATAAAATCGACTTCTTTTGTTTGCATGATTTGTCTATCACACTCCTTGGTACTATAATATACATATATCCAAACTTTCAGAGAAATAGTAATTAAATCAGGTGAAGGGTTGAGAGCTTTATTACAATGAAAATTAAGGACAAAGGACATGATTAAATAATGAAGAATTAGAGCCACTCCTCTAGTAGTATTATTATATAGAATGAGAAACATCACCTTCTCTAACACTTTTTTACTGATGTTTCATAGTAATGAAAGTTCATGGAGTTAAATATCAGACTATTAAGAATACGTTCAAGGTTTAGACAAATTCACTCTTCAATTTTATCACCTATCATTACAAATTTCTTTCATCGGTAGGCACTGCTACTTTAATTGAAAGGGCCTTAGAAATAATCCAACAGGCAGATTTAAGTTATGGATTGTTCTTTAATTTTGACGTCCCACTACGAGTACATACATGCCAAATATTTTGTTCTCATTAAGACTGCACGATAGTGTAGTATTTAACGCACTTGAAATATCCATATTTTATTTTGTTAAAATTTGAATTTGAAATAGAACCATGAATTTGAAACCAGTAAACGAGAGTAAAATTCATTAAAGTTCGATCCCAAAATTAAAAGAAACGAAGGCTAGAGTCTCTCACATTCTTTCAGCAGGACAATGACAAATTAAAATAAATCAAATAACATTACCTTTCATTGTGACTCCTTGGACGTTTCGAAGATCTTCCGTGTCTCTTTGTATAAGTGCCTTGGGATGGGAGTGATTATGTTTACAACTAGTCTTTTGTGCGAAATAATTGACAACCTACGATACCAAAGCAATCAAATGAGTTCCCTAAATTATTCTAATACTAAAAATACTTTTTGATTTCGAAAATATGTGAGCAATCGGCTCTAAATCTTAAAACTAAAAAAAAACAAATTAAAACTTAAAATATTTCTAATATTCTTATTTGTAAAATTTCTACAATTTCTAAATATTTCTTCTAAACAAAGAAATCCTTAATCCAAGATTTTAATCCTTAAAAGTATTGTAAAAAACGAGGTCCTTTCAAACTTCTAAAGCATTAAAGAAAATAAGTAAATTTTTCTTTTTTTTTTAACAATATTGCTCACGTTTCTGATACGATAGTAACAAAGAATAGATACGAATATCTAGCAACTAAGATAAACTTTTGTTTGTTTTTTTCAATAAGAAACCGAATGGTCCTGATAACATGTTAAGACTAATAATTATTAATTATTTTAATAGCTAATTAAAAAATATATATTTTAGGTTATGTAAATATGATTTTGTTTATGTACTTTCTTTGAATTTTTTTTTTTTCAATTTTATACAACAAGATCCAATGGAGTTAGAATATTCTATTTGATCACATGATTTTTTTTTATTTGTAAAATTAACTTATATTTATTGTTGTAAAGTTGTGATAATATTTATTTTATAAGGAAAAAGGAGATGAATAAAAAAAGGAAATCGATTAAGGTGCAGGCGTTTGAATGCACATAGTAAAAAAGTAAATATTTTTAACAAATTGGTCTTTAAGTCACCGAGGATAAATGGTGTGCTTGGATGTATTTATTAAAATTAAACTATAATAAGACTTTTTTTTTCATAAGGTAAAAGAAAACTCAACAAAGATGAGGTTTCGCGAGCTTACGAAAAAAAAACAACCATGATATGAATGATTTAAAAATATGAGAATCAACAAGTAGGGACCCGAGATTTTATTTCTTAGCAAGCAATAAGTTTGGGTTAGATCTTTGTACAGTAAGATAACTTTTTCTACAGCATTTAGTTTGAAAGGTCAAAGTATCAAAAGCTCAACAATCTAAAATTGACAGAATCTATAAGTTGTGTTACAACATCTTACAAAAAGAGCGTCGGAGTATATGTGAGCTATTTTTTTTATGTAATATTTCCCATACCCATAGTTCAACTCTGCTACATACAGTGAAGACAGTAGTAAACAAATCGTCCACCATCTTGCATGCACAATGCTAGTGAAACTGAGTTTCTCGCAAACGTCAGTGGGTGATATAGACAAATCACAAGAGACTTTAGTGCTTTTTCTGATCCAGTATCCCAAAACTTCTCCAAGAGTCCTATGATGCCAGAATTTAGCGCAAAGTATCGAATATATTGCATCAATACGAACATCCGGAAAAGGATAGAAACTTCCCACAAGTTCTGTAAGCAAAAAACACAGTAGGAACCTTAGTTTCTTAGAAAGAAGAAAGGAACTCTACATCAAACCCATGGGGTGGTCGCACTGCAAATGTAACGTTTGGAGGTTTTATTAGAACATGCCAACATGAAGCAAGCCACGGATATTAGGGTGTAAAGATGAGGATGAAAGCCTTATCGTTGACTTACAGAAAACTGGGAAGCAATGGTTATTCGTTTAATTTTCAATGCTTGAAATCCTTATTAAGAGTTTAATATTAAGTTTAAGGCTTGGTAAGCCCATAACCGACCTGATATTGGCCCAACGGCAGATCTTGAGGAAAGCTTAGAAAATTTACGAATCAATACCTAACGTCTTTATTATTTAAAGAAATGAAGTACAATACATATAAAGTGACATGTCTAATCTTGGTGACCCTGTTAAAATCGCCCACCAATGCGGGACGACAATGTTCAAATGGATAAGGTACTCGCTGCGTCATTGAAAATGGTAATGTCTACCATTTAGACATTCGATGTCATAGAAGGGCTCCGGTCATCATCAGTCATATGATTTCTTCAGGATTATACTTGAATATATACTTGAATATTGGGCTAAGAAGGCAATTGACTAGTAAAGCCCTCTCTCGGACAACAAAAGTCACCCTTTATAAGACCATAATAATTACGGTCCTGCTCTATGGCGCAGAGGCATGGACATTATCAAAAATGGATGAGGGTGTTCTTGGTTGCTTCGAGAGAAAAATTCTCCAGGCGATCTTCGGTCCCGTCTGTATTGACAGTGAGTGGAGGAGGAGATACAACGACGAACTGTACGGACTATACATGGACCTAGCCAGAAGAGTGAGGATCATGTAGACTGAGATGGCTGGGTCATGTAGAGCGCATGGAACCAATGCTCCGGTCCGAAAAGTCTTCGAATCCGCTCCCGAAGGACAGCGCAGTAGAGGAAGGCCAAGACTCAGGTGGCGCACACAAGTGGAAGAGGACCTCAGCCAACTTAGCGTGCGAAACTGAAGACAGCTAGCCAGGGATCGAGCTGGCTGGAGAAGCTTGTTGACTGAGGCCCAGGTCCACCCCGGACTGTAGCGTCACCTAAAAAAAAAAAAATATATATATATATGTCGAAACTTCTAGGCCATTTCGGGAGGTACATTTGTACAACTAATTGCGTGAGCTGATATTGTTATATATGAAGAAATATGGTATGTCTATACAAGCACTCGTGCGTTTGTATATATTGAAACAGAAGTATCAAGAAATCCCTCTTTAGTAGTAAATGAGAGTCTAACAAGAAAATTGGAATTAGATCAAATGGCGAACTTAAAAACTGCGTAAACTTTTTGCTAAGCACGAAAAAGTTTGAGTGAGTTTTAATAAATTAATTTTGAATTTTTACAGTTATGTAAGCCGTTTAAAAATATTAGCCAATTTCTATTTGAACATTTCAAATAATTTACGTAATAGCTGCATCAACTTTTGAAGTGTCCCTCCTTCGTGATTCTCATAAATTCATTAGCCATTTGAAAGCAATGGTTCAAGTTTTACGTTCAGATTTGCTCCTTAACTTATTAAAGGCGTCATAATATGACAACAGCAGTTTATCAACAATCTCTCCTTGTCAATTTATTGATTAAAATCTTATAAAGTGGCCAACATTGCTGTAAGCTTTGTGTGTAAAAATACCACATGCAATAAATTGTGAAAATGAGCGTCTTTGAAAGTATTTTCTTTTGTGTTTTTTAACTTTTAAATTTTTATCCAGTAAAAAAACGTAACGAAGTGTTCAAGGAAACTAATAGAAGACAGACATTGCTCAATAATCTTACAGACGTCATTTGTGCTTAACATACGAGTATTACCATTTCTAAGAAGCAGCCATTGGTCGCAGCCTTTTTGTACGAAAATAAATGATCTACTGATCTGTTGCATGTTACAAGCCTTTCAGTGATTTTGGGCACATATAACAGCTCTCATCATTTGGAACTCTACTAAATAAATGTCGATTATCCAATCCAAACCAATTTCTATGAAGCATTTTGCAAGGAAAATTGTGATGTATGGATTTTCTGTAAAATGGTAAGTGTTGCAATACATAGAAAGACAACTAGTTATTCATCATTTTCAATTTCCTCAACTTACTATCACGATTTTGGTTTTATAAATCAACTGTATTCAAGACTCATTCATGAAAAAGCCATTACGGTGATATATTTTAGAAAACCCGATCCTATGAATGTGTAGCTAAAACTGAGGTCTGTTAATGAAAGGAAAATTACTCGGTGATTTTAAATCACTCCAAATAAGCTATAGTTTAAATTCCAATCTAAGGAAAAAGATGACCAAACTAAAATCTGAATGAACAGCAGATTTAAACCACAATTTCGTTTTAAATTTGGCGGATTTGAAATCCGTTGAATAAAAACTGAGACTTGCCTTTGCATAAATCACTTTTATAATCACACTTATGGCTTCGTAATTCGTTAAAATGAAGCTAAAGTTAGGTACAGAAATATTGTGGCCTGTTTCCAAAGTCACAATTAAGGATTTAATGGATTTATTTAATCTCTTGTACCAGATAAATATCCACGGGCAATAAAAATGTGTGTTTTCGGTTTTTGGCATTCAACAGCCCAATCTTGAGACCGATGTGGATGCATGAATGAGGACACACAAATGTTTTGATCACTCACAAAACTCACAAATGGAAATAACTGTAAGTATTTTGAAGAACGAAATCACATTGTCACGTGTATATAAGTAAGTACCAATAGAATAAGATGTCGTAACATAAGGCGAATACTTCGAAATTTGGCCTAGTATCGATTTTAAAATACAAAGTAAGACCATGTGGTTTTGATACTTCTGACCTAGAACTTCTTTCTGTGCATGCCACCGCAAGACAGGAGCCATGCCGACTAGCTACTCGACCGCCCTTGTAGCTCTAACCAGCTTTACTACGTTACACATTATGAAAAAAAAAGTAGTTCTATGGAATGCCTTGGTAAGTGAGCTCTTCAAATTCATGAAGAAAATTAGCCAGTACCCAGTCCAGTTAATTCTTGACATTACATTCATAATCATATCCTAGTTTTGTGGTTCCATCCTACCTGTTTGTATTAACGTATATGAAAAACACAATACGGTTTAGCTGATATCTACAATCAGTTGTGGTGACGGATCAGACTATCAAGCACAATTTGGCCTCATATGATGGCTACAAGTCGCCTGGGAAGGTTGGTATATACCCAGTTATACTGAAATCAGTTGCTGTTAAGAGAATCTTTACTACAAACCTGGTACTGTCATACATACGGAAACTCTGACGAACAGTGGGAGTAGCCTTTATACCGGAAATCGAAAAAGATGAAAAGATGATTTCACGCTCGCAAGAGCTTCAGACCTACGAGTGTTAGAATAAATAATGTTGAGGATGGAAAGATGACAGAATTGAAGCCATTTTCATCGACATTGAGAGTGTTTTTGAAACGCAACTTTTGAAGGCATGTGTAACTCCGTCAGACATTTCAACGTAGATGAATCATTAGTTCTGTGAATAATGCTGGTGAATAGGACAATGATTGTGGATACTGACTGTGGCCAATACGTAATGGCAAAAAGCAACATATAGTCTCGTTAACGCAGCGTTCTGCTATGGTTCATGTTGGACGAATTACTGCTCAAAGCACTCGCAAGTTCTGACTTCTATGCACAAGTATGCGATGATTAGTTGTACTGCCTGTTGCATCTCGTCTAGCGATTGTCTATTCTAAAGCGCACGCAGCCTTAAACGTAATATGGACTTTCGGTCAATTATCTCAAAACGGAATTAAGGTTGTTCTCTTTAAGACGCTGACGGGGTGTGACTCCTCTAGTACTTAATGGCATAATCATCTGATTCTCTAAAAAACCTCCTTTTCACCAAGCATGTTACATGGAATGCTTTTAAGATGCTATCCTCCATCTGCTCCGACTAAGACTTTGGTTCTATGGATATGTAGTCTGATGTAATGAAAACAAAACCAGTGTTGCGACAATAACACGGAATTGACTTTGCCTACGCTCAGTAATGATTTCGGCCAGAATCTGAGCCAGGAAAAAGTGTTGTCGTGTCGGATGCCTCCAACATCTATATAGTATATCATTGAATGCTGCTCTGATGTTTTTCTGAGGAATGACAATGTAAGATTTCACTCTTCGTTAGGAGACTTGATTGAAATGGCGAAGGGAGGCATGGTTTACATCAAGCCTTCACTGCCGACCAAATTCGTTGCGTCTGGTCTGGGTTACAAGTCACAATGGGATCAAGGAAAATAAAACGGAGGATGAAGTTATTAGGCAAGGATTTAAGCAGAGCAGAAGTCAGGTCTGCATGCATCTTCTTCTGCATGCTTTAATTGACACTTGTTGGCAGAACTGGGGATTGGAATACTGTTCAGTTTGTCTGCAGATCAAACGAATGTTCTTGACAGGGCACCACGCTTTTGCTAGGACTTATGTGTTCTGGGCGTAAGTTACACAACACCGTTTTATGTTTCATGTGGAAGCAAAGCACTGCGTTTGTGAATATGCAGCCTACGCTCACATCAGGCTGGAAGTACTTGATGCTAATGTCATAAGTGTTGGTGCGCTAGGCACTTTACCACTGAAGTGTTTGAAACACCTTTCTTTGAAACATTAATAAATTTCAGTAAAAAGAGTACAATGGAATATGTCCTTGTCTAGGTGATCAACTCCAAAGGACTACAAAACGAACTTTGAATACGTACTTAGGTAACTTTCTATTTGTTTTTTTTACACTTCATGTCAGTGATGATGATGGTGGTGAAGAAGGAGAAAATGAATGTTAATGAAATTCCCAGCAGCTTCAGCTACAAGCAGGGATTTGGATTTGGGTGCCTTAAACTTAAGTTCTACCTTTAAAAAGAATTTATTAAGAATTTTTAAGCTAAGGAATAAAATTGACCTTGATATATCCATTATAAGCAGGACAATGGCTTTCATCTTATAAAATGATACAAGACAATTAAAAATATAAACAAAAGATAAAAAACATAATCTTTTTGATTAAATCAAAGTTCACTGCCATTGAAATAAATTACAAAACAACTATTTTCTTTAAGAAAAATAATAACAAATTGACAAAACTCGTAAAATATTTTAAAAACGACCAAAACCTCGATGACTTCAATACCAAAATGTTTATATTTTCTTTTCTGTTATTATTATTATATTCACAATGCTTATGCGGCAATAATAAAATTATTTAAAGCTTTATGTCTTATTTAAAATTTAATTTATCTTTTTAGTTTAGTGATTAATTTACTTGTATTTTTATTTTTTAGAACAAAATTAAATAACATGACTGTTTTTATTTGTACCGATTTCAAGTTTGCAATTTATTGATTTTTATTTTTAAATATTTTTCCTATTTTATTTCTATTATTTTTTGTATGTAGCTAGCTACCAGTATTTATTGTTATTTTTATTTCTTTATTATTTTATTATATTGAATAATTGTATAAATATTAGTTAATTGAAAAAATATATTATAGAATGATGCGATCGGATTTTATTTGCTAACCATGAGTTTTAATTCGAAGAAACTATGCAAATGATGTTTTGTTATGTTTTCTTTTTTTTTTATGTATTTATGCTTTATTTTTAAATTTTGTTTTGTTATTATTTGTATTTGTATTTTGTGAAGAGTTAAAAAAGTTATTTCTTTTTATTTTAAATTATTTTTATTATTATTCTTTGGAGAAACAATTTCACTGTCTCTATGTCTGTTTGTTTTTTTATGATTATTTTCCAAAACGGAATTTAAGATTTTCCAAACCATGAACTTGACGTTTTAAACTGCCGCTGTCGGCCCAGGGGGAGTTGAAATACTGGTCGTCATCGTCTTGCTCAAGTTTCTAAAACAAAAAGAAAATAATAGAAATCCTTAATAAAAACAAGTATACGACAAAGAGAAAAAAGGATTGTTTTTTGTATTATAAAAAAAATATGCTCTATAATATGACGGATAAATAAGATTTATTGCAAAACAATGGTTTTGCTTTTTAATCAAGAGACAGATGGAAACAAAATTAGCAACTGACATGCAACAGGTTGCTTAAATGGAATTCAGATACAAGTACAATGCTATATTTGCATCTGTGTATAAGAATACAGACAATTGTATGAGCCAATTCTATTTGTGTGCTGCGAATCCAGAAGCAGGATATACCCCGTTAAAGATACAATCGTACACATTACTCATGTGAGTTAAATAGTATTTTGTTCGCCTGAGGGATTATAAACTTGTTTGCATCTCAGACAAGAACAATCCCATAAAGCCAGGGAACGACGCTAATATAAAAAAATTAATAAAAAAAGCAACAAAAACAGAGGGCTGAGCTGAAATGATATCAAATAGGAGCTGATCTCAAAAGGCGCTGTACTCATACTCGTAAATAAGAATGCAAATGAGAAAAACTTATGATTTGATTATATTATAGTTTTATGCGAATGAGGAAAGTTGGATGGAATCTGCGGCTTGTGTTTTATTGTGTGCTTTTAGAAATTGTTTTACTTTTAAGTTGATTCGTGACAATACATATTCCTTTGCTGTTAACTTGTACATAATAAGCAATAAGGTCGTAACAATTTATGCAATAAAAATAAATAAATAAAAATGAAGAAATTAACTAGCCAACCATAGATAAATTAAGATACACAAAAGGTCTAGACTTTAGTTGTATCTTTTTGTTCCATTTTATATTTATATTCATATTTGGATAAGTCTGAAGTTGTTTGGTGTAGTACAATTAGGGTAGGTAGTGACTGGCCTCAACCAGTGTTGCAACGACAAACTTGCCTATTTAGCTACTCTGTAGAAAAAACCAACTTTTTGAAGAAGGATGAATGACGGATGAACTCGACTTTACAGATGATGCCTTATAAAAGCTACTTCAACGCGTTAAAAGATGAGATATGACGTTTCTCGTGCTATTCATATTCGAACATACGTGTACTTCCACTAGTACCTAATCGAATTTGTGTGTAAGGCATGAGTTTCCTCATTGTAGAGGTCGGCGCCTATATTTTACCTGTAGTTTATGGTAAGTCCACCTTGATTAGATCGATTTGTGCAATAGTTGTCACAAGGTCGAAAATACGTACAAGTCATAACCCATTGGTGATTAGAGGTGATGCCTTATCCCTAACATTTGATTAAATGGGACACAAACGTCAAACATGCAGTCAATCTTCAAGATGAACTACCGATTGGTAGCTTGTAGTCTCCATTAGAGCCCTTTTATGAGAAAAAGTATTTAAGGAGCCATGTTCGTGTAGAACGAAACCACCTCAGTTTAAGACTAACAAAACACGTCCTTAAGGAAGACATGACATAAGGGGAAAACCAGTCATACTCATTCAGATGCAGATCGTTCCTAATATTGAACGCGTTGCTTTGCTGTATCGCTTAAAGGTCTACAGATAGCATTCTCTTTAAAACCTGCATTGCATCGACCCTGCCCCTCATTTTCTTTTCAGTTCAGCCCTAGACCTTTAGAAGGTACAATGCTTGTCAAACCGCTCCAGGAGTGGATCCAACATATTCTGAGATTAATGAGAATTTCTCAAGTTAAGTGGCGGTTCTGACGATTCAACAGCGTATTCAATATTTTGTCAAATGTGAAATTCGAATCGACTTATACACCTCCATAATGTGTATGGCTTTATGTCAGTTGGTAAGTTAAGGTTACATTAGATCGATTCTGTTACATTCTTAAAAGTTGGACGTCGCTTAAGTGCCCTGTGGCATATTTCGCTAAGCCCAAGTTCTGTGACCATCGTATAGTCAGAAAGGGGCATTTTAATTGGTCGCCCACTTGAGCGAACATAGCAAGCATACATACATACATACATAAAATACTAAATTAAAATGATTGCTACAGAAGTAATACATGCTGACAACATTAACTCCGACCAAGAATCCACATCTCCGCTGAATGGGTTTCCGAAACTAGGAGCATAGGAGCCGCCAGCATGAGATATGGAAGACGAGTGGAAACGCTGTCAACGTGCCATAAGAGATGCCACAATTGATGAGCTCAGTTTCACCCGTACCCATTGAAGCACGAGAGCCACTCGTGAGCTGTACAAGAGCAGAAGAGACATCGAAAGAACGTCGGCTTCTCAAATATATTAAGAGATTGGAATACCTGTAGGGATGAAGAAGGAAACCTTGTAAGAAAGTTACAGTCGATGCTGAGAATATGAAAAAACTTTTTTTGCAGACTGTGTAGCTTAACATACATCACTTACTTACTTTAGACGGCGTAAGAGTCCTGGACCTGCGCCTCAGTCAACAAGCATCTCCAGTCAGCTCGATCTTTTTCCAACTGCCTCCAGCTTCGCAAACTATGTTGGCTGAAGTCCCCTTCCACTTGCGTGCGCCACCTAAGTCCCGGTCTTTCTCTACTGCACTGTCGCTAAGGGGCGGATTCGAAAACTTTCCGGACCGGAGCGTCGGTGTCCATTCGCTCTAAATGACCCAGCTATCTCAGTCGTTAGATCGTCACTCTTTTGGCTAGGTCGATGTCGCTGTACATTCCATACTGTTCGTCATTGTATCTCCTCCTCCACTCGCCGTCAATTCAAACGCGACCAAATTTTCCTCTCAAAGCAACCAAGAACACCCTCATCCATTTTTGATAATGTCAATGCCTCTGCGCCATAGAGCAAGACTCGAATTTTGAAGGTCTTATATAGGGTTGCTTTTGTTGTTCAAGAGAGGGTTTTGCTAGTCAATTTCCTTCTTAGCCCAAAGAAGAAGCGATTGGCATGAGTTATTCTTCGTTTGACCTCAGCGCTGGTGCCGTTATCTGAATTTATAGAGGAGCCAAAGTTATACCTGCTTGGAAGTGCAAGACCAAGTATATGCTGTCAAGCTCAGACAGAATGTCACCTCCGACAGGTATAACTTTGGCTCCTCTATAAATTCAGATAACGGCACCAGCGCTGAGGTCAGAAGAAGAATTTTTGCCGTTTCCGTCTCAATACTCGCGAAATTGCCACTGACATCACGCTACTTTCCTTCGATTCTGTCAATATCATTAGCGTATGCGAGTAGTTGGATAGACTTTTGAAAGATCGTGTCTCTTGTGTTTGCGCCTGAGTTTTGACTATTCTTTCAAATACGATAGGCATCACCTTGTCTAAATCCGTTTTCGACATCAGAGGTCTCAGTGGGATGTTTACCGACCTTGATGGAGCAGAGTGCATTCTCCATCTTCATTCTGCACAGACAGACGAGGTTGGCAGGGATACCGAAACTAGACATTGCTCTGTATAGCTCGTCTCAATAGAAGCTATCATAAGCGGCCTTAAAATCGATAAATAGGTGTTATGTATCTCTCTGGAGCTCATGGGTTTTCTACAAAATCTGCCACAGTGTTTATTTTGGTCGATGGTGGACTTTCCTGGGCTGAAGCCACATTGATATGAACCTATCAGGTTGTTGACGAAGAGCTTCTGGCGTTCACACAAAACAGCAGATAAGATCTTGTATGCAATGTTAAGAAGACTGATGCCTCTGTAGTTGGCGCAGTTCAGAGGGTCTCCTTTCGTGAGGATATTATCATACCTATATAAGCTAAAATCAACCAAAACAACAGGACCTGGCGGTTTATCGGCCGAGGTTTTAAAGCTATTTTTGGATCAGAAAAGTCCACAATCTACCAAATCTTTACACTCAGATAGATCATCCTAGCAACAAATCAAGATGTCGAAATCCTTACCCACCAGCTTTTCATCAAATTTTTGGGCCGCATTTGACGAGTTGTCATGTGATTTCTTTGACATTATACAAGCGAATACTGGAGGCAAGACCTTTAAAAATCTGTGTAACTTCTGTGAGAGAGTGAGCTGTCGCCGATGCGTTCGCAACGATTGAATCGAAGGTTACCAACAAATAAGGGCTAAGCCAACAATATGCTCTCAACATCGACGAATGATGAATCACTTTTGCTAATCGCCGAAATCCTGAAAAGCGAATGGTATCCAAGAAATCAAATAAAAAGGCTATGAAATAATCATTGAAAAATATTAACCTTGTATAATAAATAGCTAATTGGAGGGCTTGTGTGGGACGTAGCCCGTCTTGCTGAAACCATAGCTCGCCCAAGTCCAAATCATTAATATCTGGCCATACAAAATCGGTTATCTTGCCTCGGTAGCGCTCTCTATTGACTGTAACGTTTCTGTCATTGTTATCTTGGAAGGAAAATTGGCCAATAATGCACAAATCACACGTTCAGGATGCATTAGCTTCGCTATGACTGCTTTTGCGTGTTTACTTAGCCTATACTTAGCCTAAAGAGAAGCTTTAACGAGTCGGGGCACATAACAGCTGTCAGTGCTAAAATAAAGATACCAAAAGATGGTCTATAGTTTATATTTGATAGGTAATTATCTAAGCCAGCATCATGTTATAGAAGGATTTTTAGTTTCAATTGTGTTGGTGGGTTTGTACAGCCTGTACACTGACATCGGCCTGATTGGAAAAGTGTATATTATTTGTATGAGCGGGTTAAGAAACATAAAGCAAATATGAATATTGTTACGCTCTAATTTAAAAAGTCTTTACTTTCAGTTCAGATGGATAACGCAGTACAGGCGTCTTATGTGGCGACGTCATATGACAGGGAATCAAAATTTTAAAGCAAGGCCGTTTAGGTGTTTAGTGGTTGAGACTTTAGTCCACCGTGAACTTAGATCTTACGATAATTATTGGGTCTATAACTTAATTCGTGCGGTGTGTTAAGAGATGGCGTAACTTGTATTATTCCATTGGAAAGCATTGGAAAGCTACTGTCATTGTACGTCATTTCAGTATATGTCATTCATTTGAAGCGTAAACAACAATATTTTTTTTTCACTCAAATATGTCGAACTTTGTGCCTGAAAAAGTGTTTTTGCGGGGAGTTCTTCTTCATTACTTTAATATGAAGAAAACTGCTGCCAGAGTCATCGTATTTTGGGGGAAGTTTATGGTGAACATGCGGTAGCTGAGCGAACGTACCAAAAGTGGTTTGCACGATTTAAAAGTGGTGATTTTGGCTTGAAAGACGGTGAACGTCCTGGTAATGACACGAGGTAATAATTTTCCATCATGACAACGCTCGGCCCCACGTTGCTATTCCGGTTAAGAACTATTTGGAAAACAGTGGATGGGAAGTCTTACCCCACCCGCCTTATAGCCCAGACCTTGCCCCTTCTGACTACCATTTGTTCCGGTCGATGCAGAACGCCCTCACTGAAATACGGTTCAGATCAGAGCAGAATATCAAAAATTGGCTTGATTCATTCTTGGCTGCCAAGCCGGCGCAGTTCTTTTGGGATGGGATCCACAAATTGCCAGAAAGATGGGTAAAAGACATAGCTTCAGATGGGCAATACTTTGAATAATACTATTGTACATGTTTTTCTTTAATAAACGTTCAAATTTTGAAAAAAAAACCGCACGAATTAAGTTATATAACCAATATATATATTACCTAATGATGAGTCTTAGTTCTTGAGAGACTGTGGTTGAAGGTGAAAATCGCCCCAGTTTTGTGTCTTAAAAAATTAATTCTCCATCAAATAACAGCTATTAGCAATCCACTCCAAGCCTTGGTATCTTGTCTTAAGGTGATTGGTAATCCTAATTTTCTTTTAAAAATTTGTGCTCCTTCTGGTGTCCACTGCGCATAAACTGGAATGATCCACTTTTTTAAAAATCAAAAAAACTCCATAAAAACTTTGATGGATTGTTGAAAAATCGAGTCGCAACAAAAGTTTCTTATCATTAAGGAATGCCTTAGGTGCAACACTCAGTGGGGGAAATTGGTATTCGATATGAAGTTTTTGGATTAAAGTTCATCACATCAATTTCGTATCTCGATATTCTAAAGTTGAACTTTTGATGGCACAAAGTATCATGTGACAAGAAAAATTATTCACTCATGCATCATTTATCAGCCAATTTCGTGACAGTTTGCCATTTGAGCACTCTCATATAAGTAGACATGCTTCTACCGCTCCCATTGTCGTTGTGATAGAAGAAATAAACTTTCACTGTTAATGTACCTACTCGTATCTATGATAATTAGTCTCTAAAAAAGAGTTTTCTAAACCAACGACTTGAAGGCGTGTAATTCATTTAGTTTGGGTTAATGTCGAAGTCAATAGTACGTTAAAGTGGCACTCACATTACAGAGTATGGGCCTATTGAACTTACACCTACTCCGATAATCTCCTTGCAACCCTTGTGTTACGTTTGGTAACAAATAAGCCCCGTCAATTCATAAATAAACACTTGGGCTTTTAGAGAAAGCTTAAAGGACTTGGGAGTCCTCGACAGAGAGTCTACGTAAACGTAAACAATATTGGCTCCCATCATCATCTTCTTGTTTGCACTTGATCTCCGACCACCCCATGGTAATAGGTCAGCCCATATCGTAATTATAAGTTTCTTACATGTCATCGTGTCTGAAGAGGGCTCTTTTAAATAAATGTCTTCATGATGGGGCGCATTGACCAATGAGACGATCTATTTATAGTCAACAAAATTAAACCCACCCCTCTGATGGGTTAGAATAGCCCTAAAATCTTTACTGGTGCTTAATGCTTCCGTAGTGTGGATAGTAGGGATGTCATGATGTCCTTTTAACTTTTACTTCTAGACTATGGTATTTAGTTTAGTGTCGTCCTTGCTACTACCATTCTCATGGAGGGAAATTAATTACGAAAATTAAATTCAAATCAAATTGCCACATCTTGCTGAAGGTTTTTCCCCTTTTCTTTTGTTTTTTCTGACATCCATCTGAGACCATGTGAAAGAGGATTCGGTTTCAATCAATCAATCAGGAGGTAGCCTTGAGACTATTCTCCTTTGCTCAGCTCTCCAAAGTACGCCATTAAGTATTCGTTTGAATGTAACACTTTTGATATAAGGATAGTATTCGGAGGTGAACCTTTCAAGCTCTTAGATGAGCACATTGGAAGACTTAAGTGAATAAGTAAGTGATCCCCATTTTTGCTTAGAGTGATACAAAGTACGCTCGTCGAATGTCGACTCCTTAGGATTGTGGTTGGGTTGGGTTGGGTTGGGTTTGTGTGGGGTAGAAGGGGTAGTTCGTTGTTTGTCCTAATTTTTTTCCTTTTGTTTTACATCGCCTCTTTATTTTTGGATGGAACATCGTTAAGGGAAATTTATTTTTCTCTCACTCTACGTAGAAGACAACATGGAATACGAATACTTGTACTCGTACTCGTACATATTATACATATGCCACGAGAAGTGTTTGCTTTGTTCTTTTGCAAGTACCTACCTACCCTTTGTTTTCCAATTCGCGTTGTGTCAGCGCTGGTGCTGGTGCTGGTTTTATTTTCGGATGCGAGGAGTTCTCGTCCTAAATCAATGCTGCGAAGAGAATGCACACTTCTTATTGTATTTTATACAAAACAAAAAAAAGACGAAATGAGATTTGTTGTACTTTTTTTCTTTGGTTTATCCAAAAGAAACCACTTTGGCTCGATGGCTCATAACTTTTTCACTTGTCAGTGGTAATGGGATTGAGTTGGTTTGTTGTTGTGTTGTTCGTGAATTGTAATAATTTCGGTTCAGTTGGGAATCTTCCGCTGGTTGGTTTTCTTGGAATGAGTTCAAAATTGTACAGTTGTACCTATTCGTACATATGTAAATCTGGCACAATTTACAATCCAGGGGATGAGATACTTTTTGAGGAAATGAATTTTTAATCGATTTGGCTTTGTATCTGACTTATAATCGATAAAGATGGCTTTAAGTAGGGAACGTCAGTATATGTCAATATGTATTTAATCAAAGTTTCTACAAGGGCTATAAAATTCTTCGAATGTTACACGTTTCAATTGACCCAACACAGTAAGCGAAACAGGTAATCTAAGATTGTCTACTCTTCATGAGGAATCATGAGCACAGATCATGATGTACTGTTTCCAAAAGTTCAAGCATTCAAATTTAGTACTCTTCCAGTTCAAAATCAGGTGGATCATTTGGCGAAGATTAGATTCACGTGGAACAAGTTCTTATAGTCATCATAAAAAAGCTGGCTAGCGGACTCATTTCAGTGGTTTTTCTTAAGCTTACCAAAAGCTGCCCAGTTATATCCCATCCGATCCGAAATTCGCTGAGTATAATCCTTATAAGCGCAGTAGACTGAGTCTGATCACGAGTCGGACCTGCGAAAGTGCAGCTGGTTGAAATTAATTGCATTCGATGGAGGAGGTCCAAAGTGGAGACAATGACGATGTCAGAATTAGATCCAGCTACTGCAACATATTAAAGTGTCTGCTCATATTCCGACATTTCAGTTTCGGGGTTGTGTAGATGAGGTTAGCTAGCTGCTTGGCCACGTAAAGCAACATATACCCTTCGTCATGGAATGACTTATTGTTGACAACTCCAGCAAATATAAAACGGATAATGGCTTCACCTATGCATGTTAAATGTTCGGATTCTTAAAAATCTTTTATTAGTGGCGACTCTAGAGCAAAGTTTATATAACTGCCATCAAAGAAGTGTGAGGTGAGCTTTGACATTTACCATTGTGATTGCTAAAGTGGACAGAACTGTACCTGTCATTAGAAGAAAACTAAGGGTTAGAAAAGAAATCTTGGGAATCACACACACTCATCGAGGCTAAGCTTACCCTTCACAGGGAACAACAATAAGAATAGCACGACATTACCAATGATTATTTCTAGGAGTATTCAAGCTCATGAAAAATGTCTTAAGTACGTGGTTAAGACTATGCATGTTATGGAAAGCAGAGCATCATTCGCGATACAATTGGAAATCTTAGTCTATACAACATGAGCCCGGATAAATTGACTTCACTGTAAAGTGAAATATTATCCCAGGTTTGCACGTATTCCACATCCCAACATTCACTAAAGAATAGGGCACTCACATGATCAAAACTACAAATCAAAGAACTCTAGAATTCAGGATGTACTAACGTTTCGCGAAGTACAGGGCTCGGTATGTAGATCTGCATCTAGAACACTAAACTGGTTGCCCGAAAGCACATGTGGGCCTGGGGTCATAGTTTTTTACTTTTTCTTTATCTGGTTTGTAATATGTACTACTACTAACGGGTTCGAAAAAATAAAAAGACGAGAAAATTTGCTAACGGGGATAGCAGGAAAAGTACCGCCAACTTCGGTTGTTACCGCTATCTTATCGTGGCCAAGGTGCAATTGTGAGTATCGCTCTCGACAGAATGCCAAAAGACTGTTTTATTGAGTCTCCCAAAACTTTCCCAGAAGTCCTATGATGTTGGCATCAAGTGAAGAAAACAAGTGGCCACACTGACCCCCTACTTATAAGCTTTGTTTAACAAACAATCAAGAAAGAGGTTGATACAATAGGTATACAGAGTGACTCTGTAAAGAAGCGTGGGAGGTGAATTGGTTTCTTAAAAAAAATAAAATAAAAGCTCTACTAAAATATGAATAGAACCTACCAAGGAGAAACATGTGAAAATAAAAATGGGATCGTAATGGTAGAATTCGTTGGACTGTTTATATGGCAAAGGCGATCAATATCCCAGTCTCAGTTGGAGGTCTGAAATGTTTTACCGTAAATAAGGATTTATAAGGCTGCAGGAGCAAAGGAATTAACTTTTTAAATTTTTAATTAAGGTCACAATTGACGGCATCAACAGAAACTGTATTGATATACCAAGTTTTGGCATGACTGTTAAATATGTCAGTTTTGCCAAGAACATATTGGGGAACAGTGCCTCTCGCAAGTCGATAATACAACCACGGAGGCATTTTATCTGACAAGAGGATATATATTTTCATATATAGGAAGAGATCAGTGAGCTATCGCTGGTGAAGCCAGTCAAATTTGCAACTATTTAGCAACAAAAATTAAACCTCCAGGCAACAAACAGAGCACTTGTCGCTGTCCTATTGTATGACGTGATAAAATGCACTTTACCAATAGTAAACTTATTTGAGCAAATAGATGCTAATCACATCGTTAATCTTCTCTACATCTATAAAAGAGAACACATTTTCCTGTTTGGCCGCGAGTAGGGAGTAGGTACGTAACGATAGTTCAACAATATATATATCCATCGATTTGTCGTGAGTAGCGGTATTACATAGGATGGTTTTTAGTCCGTTATTGGGCCTCTAAATGCATTTTTTATGCTTTACACACATATTACTACAAAATGGCAGAACAGATTTGAATATGACTTTATTCTTCGATTAGTACATCTCCTGGTGAAGAGATTGATATATCAATCATTATTCTATGGTTCTTATAACGGAAGAAATAAGTAAATATGTAATTATTTTGGATTTACATAAATCACACCTATGCGTAGGTCATTGCAATCAACAGCCCACCAATGAAGTGCGGGCATATCATGTTTATCAAACAAACTTTTTTCTTCTCTCTTCTTTCTTTGGACTATTGTAGGTTTCTTATGTAATAATTACAAGTATTTGTCTTATAAAGGGTGTCCCATAATTCGCGCAAAATTTGAATTTTGCGCCTTTTAATAGTATAGTTATGACAACGGACAAAGAGATAACAATGTGAAAGCTGACATTTCAGGTTTAATAAAAATTGAGCACTATACGAAAGAAGAACGCATTTTCATTGTTGAGCAATATTTTACAACTAATGAAGGTTTGTCAGCTACAGTCGAACAAAATCATCATCAGTGATGAAGCTCATGTTCATCTTGATGGCTTCGTTAATCTTCAAAATTGTCACATTTGGGGTTCAGAAAACCCACGAGTAATTGTTAAGAAAAAAATGCATCCACAAGTGTGGAATTCGGGCTGGAGGCATTATCGGACCATTCTTCTTCGAAAATGAGGCTGGTCAGGCAGTGACAATTAATGGTGTTCACTATCGTGACATAAACCCAGTTTTTAGTAAACACTAAACTATTTTTATGCCGGGATAGAATGTTGTACAACGTTGTCACATGTATGTACACTGTTGAGTGGCAGAAACGTGGGTTGCCACATGTCCATCTGCCAGTATGGTTAGTGAACAAAATTATGTCGGATCAAAACCTTTCAACGGAGGAAACAAGGGACTCCAGTTGATGGTTTCCCTGTAGTTAATAAAAACTGGTGCTCTTGGGACAGTGTAGCGTTTTGTCAAGTGACCGATATCGTATCTCTCTGGAACAAGTATAGACAAAATGTGGCCGAAAATATATTGAATCGACTACGGCGAGTGTTAATGTCAGATTATGTCCAATTTGATCAAAATATTTTTGGCGAAGCGTTGTTAGAATTGAATAAGGTAGTAGAACAGCTTTCAGGTAAATCCATTTCAGATTTTGGACTGCCGATGCCTACAATTATAACGAACCCTGAATTAACCAGCGCCGAATACGCAAGAGTAACTTCCTACGATCAATTTAAACTGTTTAAACAAATTGTAGCTCAAGATAAACATCGCATGAACATAGATTAAAAAAAAATACGATGCATTATTAACATCAATTGACAGAAACGAAGGAAAGTTATATTTTCTTGGTGCTCCTAGAGGTACAGGAAAATATATCTCATCAACTTGCTTCTTAGAAAAGTAAGATCTATTCGCAAAATTGGATTAGCTGTAGCATCATCCAGAATTGCAGCTATACTCGTACTTTTGAAAGGAAGCCGAACTGCTCACGCAACATTCAAACTGTTTGTAGTGTTTCAAAACAAAGTAATACTGGAAAATTAGTTCGGAACTGATCATTAATAGTTTGTGACGAAGCTACCATATCGAACAAGTTATCAATCAGCGCAGTATAGCTTCACCCATGGGTGGATGCACGATATTGTTCTTTGGTGACTTTTGACAAATCTTAACAGTGGTAGCAAGAGGGACATGTGCTGATGATATCAATGCTTCATTGAAAATATCTTTTCTCTGGCCGTTTGTGAAAAGATTATACTCGTAACTTAAGACAAATATGAGAGTGTCATTGTCAGCACACGAAAACCGGGATTTTTCAGAGTTGTTGTTCAAAATAAAAAATGGACAGATGTCACAAAATAATGTCAGAATTAATCTAGATAATCAAAACCTTTACATTTTTATCCAGAAATGAATAATATAAGTTCTAAGACTATAACTTGGTCCAAGGAGAGAGCTATTTGCTCACCTACTAACGATGAAGTAGGTAAAGGAAACGACTTGATTATCTCTTAAAATCAATACACAGGCGCAAACTCGTACTACTCTGTAGACACTGTGCTGGACCAGGAAGAGGCTTTAAATTGTCCAACAGAATTTCTCAATTGCTTGCAGCCTTTTGGTCAAAAAGAAGGGTGTCTTGTTATTTAATTGTGAAATCTTAATCCACCCAAATTGTGCAGGTCTCCAGGTTAAATGTCTAAGAACTTTTATGCGAAACTGGAGAAACGTTGCTTATTCCCCGGATTCCACTGATACCAACGGATCTAATTCAAAAGGTTGCAGTGTCCAAAAACAATTATCATTTTCAGTTACAATTAACAAGTCACAAATTCAGACATTCAACGCTGCGGGCTTAGACCTTAGCGTTGAGTGCTTTTCCCATGAACAGCAGTACTTCACATTCTTCACGTCTTTTGTTTTCTAAATTCTACAGGAAAGACGATCTTGTACGAGGCGAAGCTTAGAGGATCAACGCACTACTTAGAAGCTTTTTCATAGGTAATTTTTGCTTTTGGGAGTTTGCCATTGCCCGCCGAAAGGGTGACGGCGATTTGAAAAATTGTTGGTGATCCAGCCAGGAATCGAACCCAGACTCTCTGCGTGATAGTCCAATGAGCTAACTATCGCGCCATCGCCATCGCCTAGAGAGCTTAGAGGATACATTTTTATTTAATTCGGACAATTCATGCCGAGTACCATTTCTCCAACCAAATCTTTAAAATTGGTGTTGGTGTGTGCTTCTTATCAATTCATCTCGTGATTCTTTAATAAGCTCGTCAAGTAGTCATCCAATTCGGTAGTCTTGTAATGTTTAAGTTCAGATGTTGCTATCTTTACGCCAGGTTTAGCTTTTATTTCCCAATTTGTTTAATACTGGAAAGAGAGATTTCAATCGTCGTCCCCGCCGTTTAACTGATTGCAGAATTGGTTGAGCTGTTTTCGTTCTTCTACCTAGGGGGTGCGTGATAGGCGAGTTGGTTTGCGCATTAAGCATTTGGTGGCATTTCATACTGGTGATAAAGGGAAAGTCAGAACACTAGTTGCTCCATTTCTGATGGCTCCTTGACATTAATATCATTCGTCTTCAGCTATTACTTAGATTGAAAAAGCATTGAGAAGAGGATAAGAAACACACGCTCGACAATGAATCTGGCAGTGTTATTGCGATTAGAACTCTAAAACATTTGACTCTTCACTGTCTTTGAGTCTGAGATGTCCGCAGTGGTGCTCAGTTGCTCAGAATGCTCATAGGTCTTAAATGTTATAGATATACATGAACGCGTTGTGACTTTCGAGACATGATTTTTTCTTTATTATTTTCTTCTATCTGGTTTTCTCGTAAATATTGAGGTGAGAACAACGTATATTTAAGTGGCTAATAAATCAGCTGACGTGTTTTCACTTATATTATTTCAGTTATTATTTACCACGGAGTCATCAACTTGAATAAGCATTTATTTTACCCAGAAGTGACTTCACAAATGTACCACTAATGGCTTGAACTTAAGCACATTGCGTCATTAGCTCCGGACATTAGTTTATGTTTATAAAGTTCATTAAAATGAAGTCCCATTGCATCTGACGACATTTTTTTAAAATTAATATCACTCCAAGGAATTTCTCATTTGTGACCGAAAGATGCAAGTGTGAATTAGGAAATTTTATGAATTAATTCACACCCACGCACAGCAGTACACTGTATCCTTGAACCTCAAAGGGTTCTCCAAATAAACTCATGCATGACCAAAATGATGTTTTTGATAAAGTTAAGATGTAAATTAAGTCGAACAACAGCTTCTGAGGTTTCTTAACTGATTTTCACAAAGCAGTCTTTATTTGAAAATATCAAAGTTCGCATTTGTTTTGTCAATATCCGTTCAAAGGAAGCCTTGTGTCATTGTACGAGTATAAGAATGTTAGGTTGTCACGTGAATTGGAACGAAACCCTGTAAAGTGATTTATTGGTTTTGTGGTAGTTTCATGCGTTATATCAAAAAAAGAACGAAGAAACACACCTTGCCGGCCTTACCCGTGATGAAACATGGCACAGGAATGGGCAATATGTTGCTTAGTTTTTAGCCGGTAATCTTGTTTTATTTCTAATATTGTTGATTTCAGACAACGAAATCAGGAAAAGATATTGCATAAGTATCATCTAAGATATTATGTCATATTCATACTCTGCTAGCTATCGGAATACTATGGAGGTGTGTCTGTTTATATTTTACTATATCAAGGTAATATACCAATCCCTAAAGGTATAGTGAGGGAGTTAAAAATGAAGGGGTTAGTTTTGGAGCCTTAAGATACTTTGAAATTGTGAACTTCATAAGAGGCAATCTGCTTGCTGCGATTTCCTTTGAAATATGCATGGAAGTAAAACTTAATTAAAAACTTGAAACTACACAAACTTTAATAGACTGAAAGGAACTTAGTAATAAGCAGAACGCTGAAATGATTTAAGTACAAGATGGATAATAAATTATGATATCTCTGTACTACAGCAGTCTAATTCTGGAGGAATAAAGTACCTATATATTTGGAGATGACTTGTTGCCAGGTAAGTGATGAACATCTTGCTGCTAAAGAAACATTCAACGTGCATTTCATCGCCAGCGATTTTACCCCCGTGATCAGGTAGACTAACGGTCACTTGCACTGTCGATTCAAGAATTTAATAAACAATAGTGAACTCCAAAGAAATCTACATAAACCTATATCGGTAAAGACGAATATACCACCTTGATCAAAAAGTTACCGTGCGGCGCTCCCTTTGTCCTTTTTTTTTTGTTAAGTTGGTACATCAGTTGTGGATATTCCCTCTAAATTTTAGCGTCATAGCTTGACATTTGCAAAAGTTACATAGCCAAGTGAACATCTATATCTGTGTGTGTTGGCGATTTTGTACAATTTTAGAAATGAACTTAAATTTGCAACAGCGAACTTGTATTAAATTTTGCTTAAAAAATAGATTTAATCGAAGATGATGAACGACTGCGACTGCAGACCATCGACATCGAAACCGACGAAAACATTGATGAAGTAAAAGAAATGTTGGTCAATAACCGCAAATTAACCATCAGAGAGATAGCGGTGGACTTGAACATTGCCTATGTATCCGTCCAAGACATTTTGGTTAATTTGAGTATCCGTGTTTGAGTTTCCGTCGTGTAGCAGCAAAGTTGGTGCCAAAAGACCTCAATTTCATGCAAAAAAGAGACCGTGTTGACGTCGCAAAAGAGATGATTTGCGAGGCTGAATCCGATCCCACATTCATCAAAAGGATCATTACTGGAGACGAGACCTGGGTTTATGAGTACGACACGGAATCCAGACATCAGGCAAGTGAATGGCGTTCATTAACTGAGCCGAGACCAAAAAAACCACGTCGTTTTCAGTCAAAAAAGACGGCAATGCTCACGGTTTTCATGGATTACAACGGTGTAGTGCATCATGAATTTTTGCCAGAAGGCCAGACAGTAAACAAAGAGTATTATTTCAGCATTATGAGACATTTGCGTGAAGAAATTCGCCGAAAGAGACCAGTATTGTGGGCAGAAAACTTGTGGATTTTGCACCGTCGCACAGTGCCATCATTATTCGTAATTTTTTGACGAAAAATGCAACAAATACCGTCCAACAGCCACCGAATTCACCTGATTTGGCTCCCTGTGGCTTCTTTCTGTTCAATCGAGTTAAAAAACCACTACGGGGAACGCGTTTCAGCAACCGAATATAAAAAATGTTTTGAGGATTGGATCAGACTCTGGCATGAGTGTGTTGCAGTCGATGGGGATTACTTTGAAGGGGACAATATAGATTTAGATGAATAAACTTGTATTTTTAATTTTCTGAATAAATTCCGGGAACTTGATAAAGGTGGTATATCTTTCAAATTAAATGTCAATTTTTATTTTTAGGAACTTAACATTCAAGTGGGTATGACTTCATTTAAAAAGCCTAACATCCCGACGTAAGACAGAATAAACCATCCAAGCCAGACGATGATAGCCAAAACTTCCGTCCATGTGGCCAATATAAAGTAAGGATAGAGAGCATACACAAACTCATTTCTCAAATCTGGTCTGAAGAGTATATGCTGATAAATGGAATCTCAACATTGGGTCTAAGGAGACCCAATCAACTGTGACAACTTTAGATATATGTGTCCACAGCATCGCATAAAAGAATTTATCTTGCATATGGTGTGAACGTTTGAAATCTTTCGCCGAAATTGGTCTCTATCAGTGTAGTTTCTAACACAATCGAATACGGCAGATACTGATAAAGATGCATGAAGTCCATCCATCTTTTTCCTATTTATGGTCGCATTTATAATGAAGAGATATATGGAGCCATGTTTGGTTTTGCATCCCTGCTAAGCTCGTTCGTTTGCACAGAATGATGTTTAAAAACGCTTGCTGCTCTATCCCGAAAGGTATAAGACAACGCGCACTTTCACGGAATTTCTTTTACATCATTCCCCCCAAAGTTGTGGGGAACTCCAAGCAAACAGTGGAAGGACAATCTTTCAAAAGTGGGTGCCACTATTAGCGTACACTGATAATATTGGCATTAATAGGAGAAAACAGCGGCTTTTCACTGGTATATTGAAACAAAAATTGCCAAAATGGGTTTAAAGGTAAATGACGGCAATACAAAAATATGCTCCTGACACGAAGCGAAATACAGCATCGCAGAATTGAACAAAAATATCACAGCCGACAGCTATATAATTTCGAGATAGTAAGAGATTTTATCTATCGTGGACTGGCTATTAATTTTGTCAACCATACCTTAGCAGAAATAAAAGGAAGAATCGCTCTTGCCAGTCGCTGTTTCTTTTGAGCTAGGAAGGCAATGGGGTTGTAAGGTCCTATCTCAAAAAAACTATTAAGACTCCATATAAGACTTTGATCATAGAAGTCTTACTTTATGGCGCTAAAAACATGGGCTCTATCGACAGAGGATGAATATGTCCTCAGCCATTTCGAGAAAAAAATTCTTCGAAATACATTCGGTTTTGTTTGCTTTGACGGGCTTTGGAGGGAAAGATTTAATGACGAAATATTCGAGCTAAACATCGACATCGACATAGCTATGAAACTGGGCATCAATAATTTGAGATGATTAGGACATTTAGAGCGAATGGACACCGATGCTTCGGTCCGCCGAGTTTTCGGATCTAACCTTTGAGGACAACGCAGCAGAGAAAGTCCTCATCTTAGCTGACGCGCACAAGTAGAAATGGACCTAATCCTAAGAAAGGGACAGAGGTAGTTAGCTAAAGATCGGGCTTGCATGCTTGTTAGTTGAGGGCCAGGTTCACTCTGATTTATTATGCCACATAAGTAAGTAGTTAAGGATTATTGTTTTAGGCGTCGGGATTCCAAGTGATGGTCACAAGATTTTCAAAACTAGCTGCAGAAGAACGGCCATAAACATGTTTCTTTGTCAGATGTTTCACTGATGAAAGTTTCATCATGTAGAGTTTACATATGTACGTCTAAAGCGCTTGCTTATAAAATGAAAATCGTCTGCGAATAATCAGTTAGTTTCAAAATTTGCTCAACAGAAGCAAAGAAACGAGAGTGGCGTTCGATAAGGCCAAAGAATGATATTCATAAGTATTTTAAATATAAGTTCCGCAAGGGTGACGAAGATAGAGCGAACTATTTATTTCCTCAAATAAAAAGGACTAGTTCCTAGTCTGAGTGCAATTCCGAAAGAATAAAGTAAATTCTTATTACAAAGAACTCTCAACTCTTTCAACACTTACTTGAAATGACGGGTAAGTGAAGGCAATTTCCACTGAAAGAATATACCAAATCCATCGACATGGTTGACTCTTCCACAGAGAGAGTAGGAAAGATGCTTTATGAATTCGAAAACTGAAACTGTTTCGAGGGCATTAGAATATGAAGGCAAAAACTAGGACTAATTTGGAAACTCTTCGAAAGGATTTCGAACAACACATCAGGCTGTTCAAATTCGATTAAGTAAGTAGTGTTCTTAGAATTAATAGGATGAGATCTTTCACTACGAAAACCCTATGTTATAACATCGGAAGGTTGTATATGACAATTTCAATCCGAAGACGACTACTAATAGTTTAACAGCTCTCGAAATATCAGTGAAGTGATAATAATGTTATGGGTATTCAAATTCAGATGGCAACGCGATTATTATTGTTTTTAAAGTGAATTTTAATAAGTATTGGTTGGCACTTAATTAACAAATACTCGTAAGTCCAAAGTTAGTTTTGAAAGCAGTGAAAGTGAAAAAATCACAGATGCGTGGGTAAATTCGAAGGAGAAGGAGGATTTTAACATCATCAGAGAAGTCATACACATATATTGAAAGTAACTTGTATACAATTAGGATGCAAACTCAAAAATATGCACGGAGCATATTTCACACTCCAGTCCTAAACAAATACTAATGTTGGAAGTCCCACGGCGATGATATTTTAAATACTTGTTTAGTTTTTATTGTTCCGAGGAGCCAAAATCGACTCGGATCATTACCTTGTTATAGCCAGGGTACGATTGCGGATATCCCGAACAACGCCAAGGCAACCTTATATTGTCAGGAATTTCGACGTCAGACGGCTACATTCGCAAGAGATCGCCAAATCCTTTTCCGATCGAGTCTCTATTAATCTCTTAAGAGGTCCCTTACCGCCGGCATCAAGCACCGAAGACCAGTGGCAATACTGCCAAAAAGCCATCAGAGATGCCGTGCTGGGTTTCACTCGATCACCACAACGAAACATTTGGTTTGATGACAAATGCCTGCAAGCACATGCAGCTAAGCAAGACGTACGCAATGCGGCCCTTCAAAGAAAGACTAGAGCTGCTCGCAAGCTCTATGAGCAGAAGAGGACAAACGAGCTTCTCAGAAGGAAAAGAAAGAGCATGAGAAGCGCGCGGTAGAGGAAATTGAGCGATTCTACGCCAGGAATGGGATTCGAAAGTTTTACCAAAAGAAAAAAAACAAAGGCCATTGACAAAAGCCCCGAACCGAAGCCTATAGAGACTTTTATAGATTGTATAACGGCGATGAGGAAACAAAAACCGCTGTCAGGCAGAATGAATTTTTCAAACTGGACGATGATGACCAACAATTCCGTCCACTCGACAAAGCTGCTGGAGCGAACGGCCTAACCGCCGAGCTCTTCAAAGCGGTAGGCGATGACTTGGTGAGGAGCATACACCAACTCATCTCTTAAATATGGTCGGACGAAAGTATGCCTGATGAATGGAACCTCAGCAATGTTTGTCCGATCCTCAAGAAAGAGACAGAGGCATCAGTCTCCTTAACATCGCATACAAGATCCTATCTGCCGTATTGTGTGAACGCCTAAAGCCGTTCGTCAACAACCTGATAGGCCCATACCAGTGTGGCTTCAGGCCAGGAAAGGCCACCTTCGACCAAATATTCACACTGCGGCAGATTGATACACACCACCTTTTTATAGATTTTAAGGCTACGTATGACAGCTCTATAGAGACAAGTTATACAGAGCAATGTCTAGTTTTGGCATCCCTGCCAAACTCGTCCGTCTGTGCAGGATGACAACGGGGAATGCAGGGAGAAAACAAGATTTAGACAAGGCCGGCGATGTTGGCATAGTCGGAAAAAAGCAGTGTGATGTCAGTGGTGCACACCGACGACGTCTCGGGCAGAATGTCACCTTAGACAGGTATAACTTTGAGGTTATTAAGGACTTTGTCTAAGTTTCGGTCCCGCCTGCATTGAGTGGAGGAGGAAATTCAACGACGAACTGTACGGACTGTACAGCGACATGGACCTAGCCAGAAGAGTGAAGATCCCACGACTGGGATGGCTGGGTCATGTAGAGCGGATGGATGGACTCTCCGATCCGAAAAGTCTTCGAAACCGCTCCACTTGGGACAGCGCAGTAGCTTTCAACCGAGTGATAGTTTCGTCACCGAAGATATCTACAGTAAACCGGGGCAGTTTATTTAGCAAAGCAGTTAGGCAAATCTCATTGAACAGCTGATCTAAAAAAAAAAGTAAGTGAAGCTAAAAATGAAGGCTTTTAGAAGAGCAAAGGGAACAAAATTTGTGGAATACCCAGACTGACATGTTAAAGGGATCAAGATGGAAACCCGTAATCAATCAGGTCTTAAACAGACTGATTAGAAGAATAGATGAGGATGAATCAATGACATATGATTAAGTGAAAGAACCGTTACAAAAAATTGAATGATGATGAATAAAGTGATAGTTGGGGAGGGCTTTCGGGTCAGAATTTTTCAAGAAAAAGTGTTCAGATTTAAGAAAGAAATGGAAATTGGTACAAGTAAAATACTAGTTTTTCACACACTTACTTACCCCTGAACTGAATTCGAATTTGATATCACTCCCGCATCTAGGCTCTCTCTCGACATATCATCTGCCATTTGCACTTTTAACTGATGACCGAACGAATTTATTTCTGAATTCGGTGTCATCTGTGATGCAGCAGGTGACAATGATGTCCCACCATTCGGTATCACCACATCCACGCATATATTGTCTGAGTCTTCCTGTACACTAATTTCCATTTCATCGCCCTCCTCCATGTCAATGTCCTCCGCATTTTTATCCAACGGAGCTGCTTCTTCATCCTCGTTATAGATCTTAAAATACGCATACGTTAAATAGATAACCGATATTATAAACGAAGGAATTGGTATAGCCATAGAATACACTAAATTTAATGTATTCTGCCAGTAATCCAAATCACTTATCACAAGGCTAGGATCCACTTTCGAATAATAGCACGGGAACTTTGTCTTTAACTTCAAATATCTCTTCTGCCATATCGTACAATTCAACATAGGCGGGTAGCCGCATCCTTTTACATTGGGAAATAGTCTAGCTCCAACATAAAAGTACATTGAATTATTATTCAATAGATCCTGATTCAATTCCGATATCTGATCGAATGGTTGACCATCTTCACCGCCACCATCGCCACCACCATCATCATCATCATCATCATCTCCCGACAAACTGTGGCTCATGTCTAGCAGACTATTCTCATCAAAGTTAATACTACCTAATCCACCAAGAGTACCATCCAAGCCAATACCATCTGCATATTCATAGTCTCGTATCGCACGCTCATACCTATCAGTTCGTTTAACCGGTGGCAATTCGCGTTCCGATTCGGCTAAATTGATGTGATATTCGGTGAAATTAAATTCATCTGTATAATTGTATAAGTTCAATCGATAATTGACACGGATCTGAGTGCATACGTAGATATCTTTGGTGCAACCCTCACGGCATGACGCCCACGAGCAATTCTTTGCTCCATGAAACGTGTCCTGATACATGGTTTCACACAATGCTGGAACTTCTTCGAATTGCATGAAGATTGTTGTGAATGCTGGCTCTATAACAAATGGGACAAGGAACAGAAATGCAAACATGCTAAACGTGCCTAAAAGAATGAAAAAAGCAGTCGTGTAGAAGAGTAGCTTTTGCTTAAATGTACGAACTTCAAGCGGCTCGTCACCCATTTCCTTTGCGCGTTTTTTTTACAGGTTTCCTTGGGGATTTACAAAAACGAAAAAAAAGCAAATTGGCGGTGTACGAGTGTATCCTTTTTCGGTGTGAAGATACCAATTCTTTTTTTATTATTTTTAGTTTTATTTTTGTTTATATTTTCTCTTTCGACGATGTCGTTTATGGCTGACGTAAATTTAGATGTGAATAAACGGAACTATCACAGGGGTTGTATTGTTTGTTTGAAAATGAGGAATTCAAGTTCTTGTTGGCTGTAATTAGTGACGAAGAGTTGGTTCGTCACAAATATTTCCACAGTCATAACGTTCAATCGGAATCAGAGTCACTTTAAAAAAAAAGAACTTAAGGGTGTGACATAAATATATGTTAATTCGAGGTAAAATTTTAGAAGGAGACTATCCGCCAAAGCCTACTAAGCACTTCTTTAAGATGGCCCAGCACTATTTGTAAGATGCCAGACGATAACGGTCCACTATGACTTTCACTATTTAACAACGGCGACGCGACGATGGCAATGAAAACGATCACGGTGGATGATGAACGACAAAGACCAAGACTATAACCACGACCACGACCACGACCACGACCACGACGGCGACAACTACAACGACAAACGCACACTCACGATTCAATTATGATTCACGTCATTGCATTGCATTAATTAAACATACCGCAACGTTAAGTTGAATCCTTTATTTTCAATTTTCAAATTTACAACCCTTGACCCTCCACACCACACCACCCAGTTTTGTGCTCGGTGTATTCGGGGTTTCGTGCTTTACGACGTTACAACTCGATGACTGGAGTGTGGCTCTGTCGACAATTTGTGTATTTAAAAATTTATTAAAGGATATTTCCACTGAAACGACAAACAGTAAAGTACGAGTTCCGGGGGACAAAATAATTCTTCTGCTGTCTTTTAAGAGTGTTAGCCTTATGTAACTTTTTTAAGGACACTCGCCTTAGGTATCCTGTATCTCAAAGGGAAAATAAGACTGGACTATTTTGACATGGTAAAAATCACTTTTGATTTTTTGATTGCGATTAAGTAACCATTTAGTGGTTGTGATTCATTTTTTCCAGGATTCGCCCACGACAATGATGACGATGAGGAGAAACAAGCGGACGAGATTTCTATCGAATCTACTGAAGATGTGGAGAATTCAGCGTGATGGACGGACGGCATTGACAAAAAACACTACACTAACACGCGATGACATCGATATAAAGGACGATGGACGTTTTTGGATTCTGTTTTTATTTTATTTTTTTTTGTAATTTTCTCGATTTTATTTATTTTTATTTTGTTCCCTAATTCAACAGACTCGTAGCACTGAAGTAAACATAATTTTTGTTTTATTACATTTGATTTATTTTTTGCTTATTTCACAAGTGGCTCCTTTGATCCTCCTTGCAGAAACAGTTGGGTTGTGTTGTGTGTTGTTTTATGTAACCTTCTTGCATTGCATGAGTATAAGTATTTGTGATGAATGTTGTAAAAGCAACTCGTGTTGCAATCCTTTGTTCAACATGATTCTCGTCCTTTTCTCGTCTCTTTTGCATTAATTATAATTCCCTTTACTAACTTTTAGTTACGGTTTGTGGATGCATATTACGAAACACTACACTATACACCAGTATACATATGTACGATTACTCGTACACCTAAGGACTACCGACTAATATACAAACAAACATACACACGGACTCTTCTACGAATAAAGTCCTTTCAGTAGGTTTTCTTCTGCACCCACCACTTATACATATAGTATTCAGTAAAATGAATCATAAAAAAATAAAAAACGCGAAAAATGAAATGAAATTTTGTTAAAGCAACTTCGCATTGGTCGTTCGATTCGGTTTGATTCGTGTTGGCTCAGCCAACTCAGAATGCGATTTCGCGTGTCTCCAAGGCGAGCAAGATTCCAAATCAAAATCGAATAATCGTAAAATCCAAAAAAAAATTCGTTCTCTCGTGAGTTACAAAAAAAAAAAAAAACAAAAACAAGAATTTCTAGTCCCGTTTCTAGTTATTTGATAATTTATTGGATTTATGACCTGAATTGGAGGACAGGTCAACTTTTCTTATTGCAAAATCGAGCAAACTGTCATTCTATGTAACAACACCAGTGCGGTGCTTAGCTCGCCGAGGAAGGACTGTCACTGATGAGAGACCATTCAAAAAAACCCTCAAAAAGCTCTTCATCAACTGAGTTGTACTGTGAACTGTGACACAAAGGGAAAAACAAAAAGGATTGTGGCAAAAGGAGAAACACACAGAGGAAACAAGTCAAAATCAAATGAAATGAGAACTCGGAAAGAAACACAATAAACAAGGGTATAGCTCCGATAGCTTTACTTATGCTTTAGATTTGCACCGATACGAACACAATTGTCCATCTATACATAGGTATCTTCATAAACCTGGCTGGTTTATCAGAGCTTTAATTGAGCAATAAACTTGAGAGCAAGAGATACGTTTTTGAAGAGAGAAGGCTTTATTTTCTCCGAAAGCTCAGTGACAGAGATGAATTGAGGGAGAATGGGAGCTCTTATCCTTTGACACTTTACGAGGTTGTGTCAACTTTTTAAGGTCCATTGTGTCATATTCTATTTATTTATTTATTTTATTTTTGCTCCAGTTGGGGCGGAAAATTCACTTTGCTCTACTCAAACGCATGTTAAAGACAGCCCATGCCTGGCAATCGGGCTTAGCTCCAAAGTTAAGTTACTGTTAAAGTTTAATGGCACAGGACAGGCGGAAAGTTCATTTATGGATTGACATTTGTGCGCGCGCAAAAGATTTTCAAAAGATAAATAAATTACTGTCGGATAGTCGGTGGGTTTTTTTAAAAACAAAAAAGTTCATTCCTAGTAAATTGGAGTGATTTAGGCAGTGGCGTAGGAAGTCGTTTCGAATTTGTTTGGTGGCATACTTCCAATTATAAAAAAATTATCCTTAATAATGAGGTTATAATGACTTAAACCTAGTTGCCGCTTTATCTGCAAATGTAATTCAAAATTAGCATTGCCGTACAGCAAGTTTTTCAGCTACACAGTTGTTATGCACTTTGGGTATTTTCTTAGATAGACAAATCATTGTTTGTAAAAAATAACTGAATGATAGCTTAAAACCATCTGACAAGGACTATCTAAATTTTAGTGGAATTAATTAAATATTTTAGTAATGTATGCAACCTCTGCTAAGTTCTACAAAACCTTAATCAAGGTTGTATCTATTTCTCCGCCAGATTAACCATTTGCACCGCAGACTATCATATTTCGAAGCGTAATTAACCATTTGTCTGTGAAAAAAAAATTCGTCATAAATTTTAATTACCTAAATATTAAACCTGTAGCCTGTAGAGATGAACAAGGGAACATCGTAGTAGAATCGCAGTCGATGCTGAGGATTTGGAAAACCCATTTCTGCAGACTGTATAACAACTTGGACGATGACGACCAACAATTCCGTCCACCCGACCTGGATGAAGTGAAGATAGCTATATCGAAGCTTAAGTCCAACCAAAACTGCTGGAGCTGATGGCCTGAATACCGAGCACTTCAACGCGGCAGGCGATGACTTGGTAAGGAGCATACACCAACTCATCTGTCAAATATGGTCGGATGAAAGTATGCCCGATGAATGGAACCTCAGCATTGTTTGTCCGCTTCTGAAGAAAGGAGACCCTCTGAACTGCTCCAACTACTACAGGAGACTACAGTCACCTTAACATCGCATATCAGATCTTATCCGCCGTATTGTGTGAACGCCAGAAGCCGTTCGTCAACAACCTGATAGGTCCATATCAATGTGGCTTCAGGCCAGGAAAGTCCACCATCGACCAGATTTTCACACTACGGCAGATCTTGGAGAAGACCCATGAGTTTCAGATCGATACACACCACCTAGAGCTCTATAGAGCTCTATAGAGACGAGCTATACAGAGCAATATCTAGTTTTGGCATCCCTGCCAAACTCGTCCATCTGTGCAGGATGACGATGGAGAATGAACGCTGCTCCATCAAGATCGGTAAAGATCTCACCGAGACCTTTGATGTCCAGAAAGTATTTAGACAAGGCGATGCGCTGTCATGCGATTTTTTCAACATCTTATTGTACTTGAAAGAATAGTGCAAAACTCACGAGCAAACAATAGAGGCACTATCTTTCAAAAGTCCGTCCAACTACTCGCAAACGCCGACGATATTGACATAATCGGGAGAAAGCAGCGTGATGTCAGTGGCGCTTTCGCGAGTATTGAGACGGAAGCGGCGAAAATGGGTTTAGCGGTCAATGAGGGCAAGACCAAGTATATGCTGTGAAGCAAAAAGGACAACCAACACCGACGTCTCGGACAGAACGTCACCCTCGACAGATATAACTTTGAGGTAGTTAAGGACTTTGTCTACCTAGGCTCTGCTATAAATACAGACAACGACACCAGCGCTGAGATCAAGCGAAGAATAACTCTTGCCAACCGTTGTTTCTTTGGGCTAAGAGAGCAATTGAGTAGCAAAGCCCTCTCTCGGACAGCAAAAGTCACCGTTTATAAGACTTTAATAATCCCGGTCCTGCTCTATGGCGCAGAGGCATGGACATTATCAAAAATAGATGAGGATGTTCTTGGTTGCTTCGAGAGAAAAATTCTTCGGGCGATCTTCGGTCCCGTCTGCATTGACGGTGAGTGGAGGAGGAGATACAACGACGAACTGTATGGACTGTGCAGCGACATGGACCTAGCCAGAAGAGTGAAGATCCAAAGACTGAGATGGCTGGGTCATGTAGAGCGCATGGACACCAATGCTCCGGTCTGAAAAGTCCTCGAATCCGCCCCCGAGGGACAGCGCAGTAGAGGAAGGCCAAGACTCAGGTGGCGCACGCAAGTGGAAGAGGACCTCAGCCAACTTAGCGTGCGAAACTGGAGGCAGCTAGCCAGGGATCGAGCTGGCTGCAGAAGCTTGTTGACTGAGGCCCAGGTCCACCCCGGACTGTAGCGCCACTTAAAGTAAGTAAGTAAGTAAGTATGTAAGTAAATATTAAACATGTACGAGTATGTAGGTGTCATCCATATTACACATAAAACAACACCAAAACCCAAATTTTCCGTTTCTGTTTTAATAGTCACAAGTATTCTATTGTAACCTTGTGCTTGTGCTATTCACATATAAGTACCTGAATAATTGAATAATCTTGTTGGCAGCTGTGAAATTGAGAGTTTCACTCAAGGAAAGATATTTCAAAGTCACATAACAGTGCATCGCCTTATTTAGGACCTTACTCACGTTGAAGGTATCGGTTTTGCGATTACCCTGATGGAGCTACGTACATTCTCCATCGTCATCCTTTCCTGACTTAAAACTACAATGGTAATGGCTAGTTAGACTGTTGACAAAAATGGTACTAAGGCGTTGGAATACGGCAAATTTTATATGCGTTATTGCTTTTGTGAGCGTACCTCTGAGGATCTCCCTTGTTTAGAGTCGGGCAAAAAAGGCTGATGTTGTATTCTTCAGCATACTTTCGTCGACCAAGATTTAAGATATGCTCCGGATCTGGTCATCACCTGCTTCATTAAACCGTTTGCATTTAAGCTATCAGGTCAATATTAGCAGCTAAGCGTTTAAAATGCTGCCCTGACTGCATAAATATGTCTTCTAAAAATATTCTTCTCAGATACTTCGACTGTTGTTCTACTATAGGACTTTCTTCTCCATCCTTGCAGATTTACTAAATGCTCGTTTCAAATTTTGAAAAAACTTTATTTCTTCATTTTTTTCTCGTGGATGTTCTTTTTTTGCTGAGGAGTCTTTTCATCCCCTATATTCTGCACGAGAGCACTTTCCTTCTTTTTTTGCAGCGCCGCCCTGTACATCCGCGGTTTTTCTTTTTTTCTTTGCCCGTCTTGATTTATCATTTAAATAGCAGTTCACTCAGTTGCGGTGAGCTGAAACCCTGCACATTTGTCGTGGCCGCTCTTTTTTTTCTTTGGCAGGGTAACCCTTCTTCTCTATCAGCAGATAAGCATTTATATATTTGCGTTGGCGAATTCAGCAAATGAAGACTTATTCCCCAAGACTACCACTTGCGGCGAATTCGAATAAATATTATATTTGTCGGGGGGGTTGTGTATAATTTTTATATTGGGCCCTGGAGATGTCGCAAGTGGAAGTTGGTTTCTGGGAAGTACCCACAAACCCAAGATTTACAGACTTCAACATATCCTGTACCATCTCAGCACGAAGTTGCTTCTGCTCAATTGTCAACAATTTTGGCACAAATTTTGAAAAAAAACCCTCTTAAGTGCGAAAGCAATTTATTATATTTGATTGATTTAGTAGAAGATTTCGCGTCGCCTTGATTCTTTTTTGATCAATAACAACCTCATGTTTAGGTGTTGATTTTCTTCCAGAAACGCGTTTTACACTCCACCAATGTGTGGTGTTAATTAGTACGTCCTTAAGCGCTCTTTTCATTTTGCTGATTGTTTCAATTTTATGCAGTGCCATTATACAGTTTACACCCGAAGATATTAAATTTATCAGATGGATTCTTCTTCTGTGGTGACCTAAGATCATATTACAGTTATCTATGATATTGTACTTTACATGATAGTGTATCTAGGCTACATATTCTTAAACTGTGTAAAAACCTTATTTTCGTCTTTATCCAAGACAAGGCTCAGCTTTTGTTTCTCGTTTCATACACTGTTTAAGGTGATCCTTAAGGTTAAATTTTTTGCGGCAATGCTAATCCTTAGAGACTGAAATTAAATATCCAATTATTATACAAAGTGATTTGATTTGAAATTACACGAACTTTTCCAAAGCATTTATAGAAAAAAAAAAGCAAGTATACGCCAGAGTACAAAACGAAATATACAAAGTACGAGTACAAACGTGTAAAGATGCTTGTAGTTTAGAGAACGATACATAACTCTTTTAAATATAAAAAATAGATAAAGGATAAAACTTCAGGTCCACTTCTTTTACAACAAGAGCTCGATCTAAGAATTATGAACTCTTGTAGTTCTTAAGCACAGCGCAGGTGAAGACAAATTAGAAAGGAAGAAAAATGAGATAGCACTGGTTTGGTTTGTTTTGAATGTTTGCAAATTGTAAATAATGACGGGGCATTTCACAAGTTATTGGGGCGAATTATGATATTTCAAAGTAGGTCCGAAAGTGCACTTGATGATTGACGAATGAGCACTCATACCGAAACGGAACTTACGGTCGATTTGGATTTTGACTTAAAGGGCAAATAGACTTAGGAAACATCTGACTAGATATGGCCACTGTACTTCGATTTTGGGTGAATAAATATCTTATTTGTTATATTGATTATTCATTAAATCGCTCTCGGAATCTTAGCCATTTCATAGCACCGTCATATCCAGGAAAATCGGATCGAAACACTCGGTAAAACTAGCGGGCTAATTCTTAATAATAAATTCTTCAGTTTGTATTAATCTTGAAGAGAATATTTACTGCAGGTATGCCGATAGACATTTTCGAAAACCCAAAACGGAGATAGTTTTTTACGAGAAGGAGGAAGCAAACTAGTCTACTTATGTATGTCCTCAATAGAACAAGATTTCACATTCGTCACTGCTTTCTTTCCATACTTCGAAGAAAGATTTGTCTCGGCTGCATTACCTTAGCACTTGACTCTGCTCTAGGTACGCTGATGAGACTCCCTTATCTTTATATTTATTTTTGAGTATCGTTTGAGTCCTGTTTGAATGAAATCGTTGACTAACTTTTTGGGCAAGGCTCAGAAGTTATTATAGATTTGCAGAGCCCAAACTTTCAATAAGACTGTGTATTTAGTTTTATAGGGCTTTCTCTTGAGCAAAACTTCATATTGCTGCCCTTCAGCAGGAAAAACTGTTGACACCTTACTGGCATCTTAAAATGATAATATATTTTTGAACATACGAGTACGTCACACAAAATCCTGCGATGGGGGAGTAATTTCAATACTGTGGATCAAAATCTCTGCAGGCACTCGGAGGGGATGCATTAAATACTGGTACTGTTACTACTTTTCACTGAAAAGGTTGCACATCATTTTTCAAAAGACAGGAGCAAAGTAGGTTTACAAACATCTCAGATTCGATAATGGCGAAAAACTACTGAAAAGATGCAATTGCAACAAACCAACAGTTCCTTTGCAAATTGGGTACCAACCTTTCAATTTCTCATGATTATTTGGCTTGAATAATCTTCGATTAATAATAAAAAGGGATATTATAGGCAGTTGTGAAAAATGTACCTTTATGCGTAGGGGAGAAAATACTATAATCATTTTTGACTATAATGAACAAATGACCGCGCTTACTAAAAACGTTTATGTTTTGAAACTACATCCAATCATGACTATAGCGCCGGTTAGGTATGATTAAGTAAATAATACGTAAGAGTATCATTTTGCAACGAAAGACATCTATCTATAACCGAATTCCAGTTATACCCAAGATTAAAGCACGTCATCAATCATCATCACATATTTGTTTCTTTATAAAATATTTATCTTACTGAGTTAATTCACTTACGAGTAAATTCTACACTATTAGGTTTCCGCCTATCAATCTAATAAAAATGTTTGATCCTTGAAATTCAATACTATTAATTTGAAAGCATTTTTACGACCCCAAATTTATGACATGTCAGTCTGGTAGTTGATATGAGACTCAATTATCATTCCACCTGCCAAATGACAGATCAGATCCCAGGCGTAGCTAGGTAGGTACCTCTATTATGGCCAAAACTCATTTCAGTTCTTAGCATAAATTCAAACTACAACTACCATCGAGTATATCAATTAGGATGCTATAAAAACTTATTCAGCGTTCCCTACCCTTTTTGGAATCCTCTTAGGAACTTTGTTAATGTAATCCTGCTATATTAGGCCGCCTCGCTAACCGAACATAGCACAGTCACATTTGATGACTCATAGCAGCCTTTTCATATCAAATGCACGTGCTGTCATTCGCAAAAAAAGAGCCTGAAAACCGTACAATTTTCGAAAATCGAACAACAAATCGTTGTCAAAAGTTACTCAAACATCAACATAAACAATCACAACTACAACTCTTCGTCCCTTTTATAAAACTACTACCACTACCATCACAACTAGACTTCAATTAACCCATAAACCATTTGCTTACCATCGACGTTTCGTGTTATCTATCTTTCACCATCCATTCGCTCTCACCAGAGATAAAAGTCATAAAAGCCATACAATCCTACTGCCTTAAAAGACATGCGCACTATAACCCAACTAGACTCACCGAAAATAGAAAAAAAAAAAACTGCTCCCTCACACAAAAGTGTCAAAAAATCGGAGAAGCAAGAATTTTTCAGTTTTCAGTTTTGGTGGACGTTGTTTACAAATGGCGTGAGGACTATACCCGAACCCCAAGTATCCTCTTAGCTCTCAACCTAACAAAGTGTCAACTTAAGTACTAAAGTAAATTTTCCACTTCAAAATTATTGCAAATTCCGAATAAGAAAGTGAAAACAAGTGAACAAATAAATATATAGTATATCGTAACTTCAAAGGATTTCAATTCATAGTCCTTTTTCGATTTCTTCTTTCAAACGCAAAATAACCAAAAGTGCACTCAAAATTATAAAGAAAAACCATCGTGCAGTTGTATTATACGTAGGTATCTATACATATAGTATTCGCATGTAGTTGTCAATGGTACTCCGCCTTATTTAGAATAGCAAATCTATAAACTACGCGAACTTTTCAACTTGCGAAACGACGAGTGTCCTAGTGGAAAAGTGTCTGTGTGAGCTATTTTTGTTTTTTTGTTTTTTTTTTGTATTTTGTAAAATAACCAAGGACCTCTCTGTGCTGGAGAAGAGGACAGAGAAATATAATTCTATATTTTAAGGACATTCGAGAAAGTTTAAAATAATTTACACAAAACGGACTCCATTTGCATGAAATTTCTACCTCATACATACATACATATACACAAGCACACATGCTCACAAAAAAGCACACAAGTGATTATTATACTCGTCATTGACGTTGAATCGAATAATTGCAGGTGAGTTGCGGTACCTTAATTATTTCTACCTTACGACTACAATCCAACCCAACTGGGTCATTATAACACAGGACCTGCTGCTTGTCTTTAGTCATTTTTGTTGTTCTCTTTGTTTTTTGTTTGCCTTTTGGTTTTCCTTTTCAGTTGCTAATTTTATTTTTGCATTTGATATTAAATAGACCATGTCAATGGTGTCGTTGCCAATGAACACATAAACACACATAGATAAACCCTTCCATATCAAAAACATACACACACACACATATATATATACGTACTGATTCGTGTATTACAGTTTATTTGGCAAGTGAAAGTGCCAGGACTCGGATATGTCCGCAGTAAAATTGGCCGTGATGTTCTTTAGGTCTATAGGTTAGGAGAGTGAATTTTCATAGTGTGCTGGTTAACGGTGAAAAAATAAAAATAACAAAGAACCCGAAAAAAAAGAAAAGGAAAACAAAAAATGCCATTATTGCATGCAGATAATGTGCTTCCTTGCTGGTGTTACTACTGCTATTGCCGTTGCTATTGCTCATTTAGGTATTCACCCTGCCCTGACTCTTCTTCAAAGGACATGTGCACTATGGTGACTAGCACAATCTATTGCGAAGTGGCTAAATGTAGGGTAAACAGGCTTAGGGATGATGGCCCATCAGCCCATCAGCCCATCAGCCCATCAGCCCATCAGCCCATGGCGCTGCTGTTTTAAAGTAGACCTGGTGAGGAAAGACATTTCTGCATAGAGATAATGTGCTGTCATCATAAATCTCAGAATTGAAGTCGTAATTTCTATGGACACGGGGTGTTAAGGCATTTCTCGGTAGGAAGTCTTGCCTTTATTAACAGTTTCAGATACTTTTAGAATTTTTTTCAAAAAAGGACTTCACTTGAATGAACGTCAAAATTAGTAGAGCAATTAGCAATTGACTTATCAGTTGGTTATGTAGCAATAAGTTCGTTGTTTACAATCGGGATCTTAAAAAAAAGTGGAACTTGGTTTTTGTTTAATTTAAAAAATAAAGTCCTCAATCTTTAATGAGATAATACATCAACTCTTGAGTTTATTTTATTTACAACTTACAAGCTAGTAGCTACTTATTGCGGATTACCATTCAACACGTTTTCTTGACATAATAGAAATTATTTACTTGAATTCACTTACCATTTAGCTATTAGTTATTTACCAAAGAAAATCCACCGTTTTCATCAAGGATTAATAAGAAAAAATCGTGGTGAGCTCCTCCAACTAATTAATTAAGGCCTAATGTCTAAGCTTAATACTTACAAAAAATTAGCATGACTTACAACGAAATGTTGTGCGGCTTAGAGAGGAGTATTGGAGTAAAGAATGACCTTTCGAAGACTAGGGTAATGTTTTGTTTGAACTTATCAAGCATGCTTTATCCAGTTTGTAGCATTCTTCCACGTGCATAGAGTGCAATAGTCCAAGGTAGTCTTTTTCCGGCTGCCTCCTGGTGCTCACAGAAAGTTGGTTGAGTTCATCTTCCACTAGAGTGTCCCCAGAAGGACAGGATCGAAGTGAAAATGTTGTCCATGAGTTCATGGTGACCTAGATATCTTAACCGAACTATCAGGGCCTTTTTATGAGTCAGGCATCGCTGTCCAAATAGCTCGTCGTTGAAATCTCTCCAACATTTTCCATTGAAGAAATTTCTTCTCGAAGCGCCCGAAAGCATTTTCTCCCGCTTTTGTCTAGGTCGAAGCTTCTGTGACATAAAGTTAGACTACAATAATAAATGTGTTCTCCAAGTCAATTTGGTTGCCCGAAAGAAACCCTGATTTCAACGCTAGAATGTTGATAGCGCAGCCAACGTACTCGTACATAGATAAGTTCCCTTACTATCTCAATGTTGTATTCACCTACCGTGATGTTATATCTAAGGTTTGGGTTATGTTTTCCTCATTGTTCGCAACATTTTCTTTGATTGACTTCGAAGACAGCCAAATCTATGTTTGGAATTTCTGCTTCAATAGTTGTAAGCGCATCAATGCCATTACGCCGTGTGCTTTCCGTTATGTCAATATCATCCAAAGGGTGTAAAGTAGAAAAGTTGCAAATTTAAATTGTTATTGCCCGTAAACAATCAGAGTGTGGGGGAATCGTTCGATGAGCATGGTTTGCGAATTTCCCAGTCGTAAAGAATCATATTCGGAAAAATACTGTGCGTTTAAATTAAAGAAATATTTAAAGAGCGCTGATTCGTTGGTTCTTGCGCGTCGGGTATTTCAATATTCGACAAGTTAATGATGGGCTAAGCACGCAACTTTTCTGGTCGTGCATTCAAATGTTTATGCAAACAGAGACAATGCTTAACCAAAATCCCTCGTGAAGGTCAGTATCTGCATCGTCGCCAGAGCACGAAATTATGCGCAAACCGAGTAAATCGATAAGGAAGATTGCGGCCTGTATTTAATTCAATAAACTAACAGTGCACGTTATTTTGAAAAAACAAATTAAAGTTCACCAACAAAAAATGCAAATTATGGATTTTTTCAACCAAAATAACCATTCTGGACAAGAACCCTAAGCTAGAACGATGCTGCAACGTTTCCAAAAACACAAACGCGTAGAAACGTATTTTTTACTGGCAAAGGACATTCTTATATCGATAGCTGTTTTAATAATCAAAACATCAGATTCTGGTATGCAGACAACCCTAGAAACGCCATGAAACACGTTTGCATTGTACAAAACCGACAGCGTGCTATGTAATTTCTGCTCGAAGTATAATTGGCTCTCATGTTTTAACCAGCGAGAGACAGTCATTGCTGACACGTATTCGTGAAGAATTGACAAATTTTTGGTACCCTTGTTTTCCGGGTATAACAACAGTACACAATTTTAGCAAGACGCAAATTGAAAAGCTTATGGTAATCTTTTACCCATAAAATACATAATAAACAAGTACAGAGAAATGCACCCGGCACATCGATAAGCGGCCATTACACCGTGCAACATTTTCATGAGCTAAAGAACAAAGAGAAAATAAATCTATTCATTAGTGAAAGGTTTACATTTACTAGAATTGGTCGCTAAAAAAAATGTTGGCACTATTTTTAATACAAATATTCTAAAGCACACAAGTCAGAGATGGTTTATATTTGTTTATCAATAGATTCTTATTGAAGATATTTTAAATATAAAATCGACATCGTTTATTCAATATATAAAAATTGGATTGTCGTTCTGTTTGTATGTACCTATCGGAAAGTGTTAAAGATTTTACAAATAGCGTCGAATTTCAATTCAGTTTTGACATATGCGAAGCAAATAAAGTTAGACGTCTTAGCAATGAATGCCTTCCTAAAAATTCACATATATCGTCTCTATATTTACAACGACAACATTGTCAACAGATCCTTAGGGATAGAAATTGATATGAAGGTCTGTTTGAGCGATAGCAACATGAACCCGCGACGCTTTTCTTGATTCGTCAACCATCTCGGATGCTTTTGTCTTTCGTACCTAACAAACCGGTAGCCCTACCTTCTATTATGTAGGTCAAATTTCCTGCAGTATGACTTGACCATTAAATCGGTAATTGGGGTTCCTTTTTTGTCTTAAATCTCAAACACTCAATGTGATCATCAAAAGCAAACATCGGTTTCAGATAGACCTGCACACCCAAATACCGCTTAAACAGTATTTCTTCATTTACCCTCCTAACATGCAGAATCAAATGTTCGATGAAGATATGTTTACTATCGGAAAAGTTCCTGAATTGCTCTGCTCAGAACAACCGGATCATGAATAAATCTCAAAATTGGTCATCATCTTGTGGACATCCGTTCCTAACCTTAAGCTCGATGTGTTTTGAGGTGAAATTTGTTAGACTTTCATAAATTTGCCGCAGTTTGGTCAATTGTTGAAACGTGCCGGTAAGTATACTTCAGGTTTCAGATGACCACACTCCAGTACACTGGAGAGTCTTGAAAGCAACATTTAAAAGGGTTATTTCTCTATAGGTAGCGCGAATCATATAAATGACTTTGTTTTTATTATAGTCATTGTTTGTTTTCAGTTTATTTCAGGGAGACGGCTTTAGCCGCTTTCGATTTGTGTGCGCTAGGGCTACCTACGAAAAAACTTTCATTTATAGGTCTCCCATTCTAGGTTGAGTGGACACAGTCCACGTTTTTATGAACGAATAAGTTAAATTCTGATTAAGAAGTATACGCACGTGGACCATAGAACTGGTGCATGTTGTGTATGTATTCTGAAATAGACATTTAATTTAATTTGATAGTCTGAATGTGTTGAGTTGACTGCGCAAATTAGATTAGCCTTGTTAAGAGATCTGAAAATTGAAATGTCACTTTAAAAGAGCGGCAGAACTCATATGTTTTTCCACGACGCCTAATTATTTATATTGTTCGCAGGGCTCTGTGCTTAGAAAACATCAAATTCGCTTCAAATGCCTTGTTTTAAAAGTAGCATAGAAGTGGATTCTTAAACTTATATTATTTATTCTTCTTCTAGCAAATTCTATATATTTTCAGCAACGCGCGCTGCTTAAAAGTTTATTGTGTTTGCAAGAGCTGCAGTAAAATTATTTTGGAGTTATGCTACTTGTCACGAATCAGGCAGCATCTAGCGGTTGCAATATAACAATTTGTCTCAATTGAATAAAAAGCGTTTAAGATGGACTAAAAAGGGAATAGGATGTGAGTAGTTTTGGTCGGCCGCGACAGGTTTTAAAAGTGGCGCTCAACGTGGGATCAAGTCCGATGATCAAAATGTTGCCTATCCCCGTATTCCCCAGGTCACATTCTGTTTCTGCTTTTATATTTCGCACAGATAACAGTAACTCTTCAGTCATTACCGAGCACCTAGTGAGGTTACTGGATGTATGTGGCTGAAGGTAGAAATGTGTACATTAGCTGGATGCTGACGAATACAGTTGACTTTTTTTTAAATTGTAGGAAAGACGTCTTAAACTTGAGGTATATCCAGACTGAGACTCCTTGCCATAAGAGATTTGTTTTATCCAGATAGCCAGTGTGGGGTGATTCAGTAGCTGTAGTGATAATGGAATACCACTCTCTACTAAATGTGACTCGACAGTAAATTATGAACTAGACCTAGGCCGACTGTGGTATCCTTTCAAGACTGACCAGAAAAAAACGGTTCAGAAGCCCACGTATCAAAGCTTTTTGAAATATATTCAGTTGCTAGCAGACCACAATTTGTGTTCCAGTTCCAGTTCCAGTCTCAACCGCATAAACGAAATTAAGAGGAGTTAAATTCACCTGCTAAAATGGCTTGGACATTTTTGGCGAATAAACACCTTACACCGGAATGTCTTCGAATCAATACCAACGTGGTACGGAAAAGCATTATCGCATATACTGATTGTTATAGATTCCTAGTTCGAATACGCTTAAAAAAGTTGGAAATATGGTTGGGACTCTCAAACTTTCTTTCATCAAATTCTACAGAAAAACTTGAAAATCTTCTTCAACAAGATGGCCTCGCACAGTTGCAGAGTTTGGTGCATGAAAGTTTCCCTCCGAAACTAAAGAGTCGTTTTGAAGAAATTATATCTTGCCTTTAATTAAGTGAAACTTGTTTCTATTAACAAGTCGACTAAGCACTACATAAGTCCCGTTCCAACGATGTTACCACTACAGTGTCAACCTTCATCTTGGACATTTCAAAGAGATTTCTAACAGATGAACAGACCACCCACGTCTTGAACGATTAACAGACATAGTGTCGCCTTAAATGAAAATCAAACTCACACACATATCTGGTGGGTTATTGAGTTTCCTATTCCTAACATCACATTTCAGTAAAAACATCCTCTTCTATAACCCCTATGATAACAATATATTCACAGATATGTGACTTTGAAAGGACGGAAAACATTTGAAAATATTTTCAAAAATACCCTCATGTAGAGGTGCCAATAAAATATTACAACTTATTCAAAAATTTTAACGATTCCAGAAATGGTGAGCATAGTTACAGGATATCCTATCGTCATATAGAAAATGTGACAATTTAACCTAAATCCATATGAATATCTATTCCTTATGAAATTTTGTCCCATCGAAGATAGGTCAACTTCACTGATTTATGTAAAGAATTTCCTCATGGTACAAAAAGAAATTCTCAAAGTATGCCCCCAGACTCCGGAACAAACAGAAAATCCTTGCAAACAACAACAACCGAACCTTAGCCTCAATATCCTTGTTGGTAATAGCTTCTGCGGATTTCCATTCCTTGTATATATTTACGACTTCCTCAAACTGCAACCAATATATGATATGGTACTGTTGATATATGTAACTTACATAGAGATAGAAATATATCAAGTGTATTGTTATACTTTAAGTACAAATGTCCTTACTCTTTGCTGTTCCACATAAACATCTGCATAAGTAGTACTAGTGTCAGTACCAGTAAAAGAGTTCCAGTAAGGATACAGTACCAATATTGGCAATGCCACTAAAACTGAAAATCACATACATATGGTATGTGTGTTTTGTACTCTCACTCTCTTTCTTTGTCGCGTCCTTTATGTCTATACTCCCTTTACCCTGCATTTGATGCCAAAAACCACTTAAAAGGGAGAGCGAAAATTTTATTGATTCAATGCGCGCGCACAACTCTGATTTCTGCAGGGATATTGTTCTAAGATTCGATTCGAAAAGTTGGGAAATCTTCACATCACACCGCAACAGAGCCATAGTGTCCTTAAATATTTTTTTGCAACAACACGAGGATATCTTTCCCGTTAGAGACCAAAATTCAAAATTATAAAAAAAAATGAAAATAACTATCATGTGAACAATTTTGCAAAAACTAAGAAAAACGAAAATCACATTCCGTTTCTGATGTATCTTCTGTGTGTGGAATACTAAGAATTCAAAAAAAAAAAAAAAAAAAAAAAAAACAGATTAATACTCCGTTTCCTGGCTTTTAGAGTTTCTTTGAGTTTCTTTCAACATTTCTACACTTTTCGTTTGAGTTCGCGATAAAAAAAAGAATATTGTGATTCTCTTATATCGATTGTGCATCAACAAATAAGAATATATACAGAAATATTCTACGGATAGAAGATTAACAAAGATCCTTGAAATCCCCCTTCACTGTATTCAAGTACAATTTTGTGCATATTTTTGCCTCGTTTTCTATCACAAATAAGTGGCTTCCAATAAATATTTAAGTGAAAAATCTGTTTAACAGAAAATGTTTTGTAGAAAGGAAAAAAGTGATTGATTCAGCGATAAATGTAATATACCTACATTCAGCAGCACCAATACTCTCCCAACACGGGTCTTTTTCTATTGCATAACTCAGTTTCTTCGTGACGTGATGAGAAAAGGAAGATTTTTCTAAATCGAGAGGAAAAAAAAAACAAAAAAAGAAATGTCTCATCCCCCGAAAGACTCCTAAAATAAAGAAACTTTAGAAATTCTTGTGATTTTTGAGGAAAACTTCCAATTCAGCTAATTATTCAGCAATTCAGCACATATTCAGCGCAATAAAAATTAACACCCACAACGGAAGAATTAATCACTAAAACAAGGACGAAGTACGCGCGTGGGCTATGGGTAAGAAAAAGGTGCCCAGTGAGGATTTGATTGTGCCACCGCAGGACAATCGCATATGTGGCACAATATGCGTCTGTCAGATGACATTAGTCCTCAGTTCTGTCGCATTGGTGTATTTGACTGTTGCCATTTATATGCCATCGACAAGAGCTTTCAAAAGTGGGATTGACACAACACCCGTCATGTGCACAACAACACGTGCTGTTAACAAGGACAACTGTGAATGGGGTTCGTGCGGCGAATGGTGTCTTAGTAAGACTTCTGGCGCCTGCATACAAATTTACGTCAATCTTCGTAATAATGGCACCAATTTAACCTTCCAAAATTGTACGAATTCAGCAAATAAAACATGCTATGGCATCGATCAGGAGCGAGCTGACAAAGCGCGCTGTATCAATGATGAGTGTAAAAATTTAACAGGAACGTTCAATTGTACAGGAGGGCAGTGCCTCAATATCACCGATGCCTTTGAGTGTGTGTTCAAGAATAGTGATGCACCGTTAAAGTGTTCCGGTCGTAGGGGTAAAATCAATTGCATGGAAATAAGCGGATTGTTTTCGTGTAATCGCGGGACTTGTCGCAAAATTCGAACACCCTATAATTGTGATCGACGATGTGTAGATATTCCGACTAGAAATAAAAATGTCGTCGTTCTAAGTGGGGATAAGGTTTACCTATCACAATGTCAAAATGCAATCAATTCCGAAACAGAGGAGGAGGTTTGGAATGAGTCAGCGGATAATGTGGTCATGGCATCGTGCTATTTTATTAAAAATACCTCAGACCGCGTCGAAGCAGTGGATTGTATAAACGGTTCGGTTTTGGAAAACAACATGCTGACCGATTTAACAAATTTCACATATCTCAGTCATTTACACATTGCAGTTTCGACACCGATACCTGAAATTGCTCCGCCCGATGTGGATTTGACAATTTCAAATGAATCCCGCCTGATGATCAATTTAGAGGGTTGTGTTAACACTCTTATGGATGAGTGCAAAGATTTCTTGAAAGATTTTGGCCGTGATGGTAGCGACCATAATGCACGTGCTCGTTTCCCTTGCTTCTATGCTCCAACCAAGAAGGAAATTGTTGTGGCACGTTTTGACTTGGAGGTGACATACAGACAATTTGTCGTCGCATCGATTGTACCTTCTGTGCTGTTTGTGGTTTCGTGCTTAATTTTATTGTTATGCCAGAAGACTGTCTATGTGGGAGATGACGCAAAAATGAGATTTAAGGGGTGTGTCGATACAGATACTATTTTGGCGAAGAACAACATGGGCTCACAGAGCAATTTGGGTGATACTGGCGGAGGAGGAGGCGATGAGGTTATGGCACTATGAGATCCGTCACGTAAGAAATTACTTTTTTTTTATTTTTTTTATCTAACGGATTAACGATATATACTCTTCTTGAAGAGATAGATTAATAATTTAATTAATATGTCTCGTAATATTCATATTAGAATGCTAAAAATAAACATTTGCTAGGATTCGCTGTTTTGTGTTATTTTCTAAAATCGTTTTCTATTTGCTTACAGTTGGAGCGGAATTTCATTGAAACCGTATTCAGTTGTGTGTGACAGGATTACTTGTGCTTTATCCAAAAAAAAAAAAAAACAAAAAAAATAAACAATCTATCAAACACATGATAGATGCATATCAAGTGTATATATTATAGTTGTACGTCAAAAAGGGCTTTGAAGTTAATTGTTTTCGTAATGTTGTAATCCATAGTTGAACTCATTAGTTGAAGTAAATACTTGTTTTCCATATTCGTCATATTCGTTAGTAGCCAGTCATCATTTCGTAGTTGAATTAAATTTGTGTCGTGACATATCCACTCGTTGTAGTCGCTCGTAGATACTTGTATGGGTACTGGTACTCGTACTCGAACTTGCATTCGTACCCGTGATCATACTTGTACAAGTAGAAATTGTGTTGGGCTGGTAAATAACCAGAGTGAGTTGTAAACATAGTTTTGAGTTGTTTTTTGTTTTGGTTTTCTTTTCTTTTTTATTGCTTTGTCCACATTTTCGTCATTAATTGGTGTAGAAAGGTATTTTTGGAGGAAGCAGAACTTTTCTTTCGTCGTTTGGTGGCGTGACTGTAATCATTTTTTATAATTTTTTTTTTTTTTATATAAATAGGGGATATCCCTGGGTGGTGAAACTACAGCTGGATAAGGGACTTTTTTTTGTTGATTATTTTTTGAATATCAATGTGCATACAGCATACTAGTACTGTAGATACATACGTAAAAACTTTGTCACAAGCCTTTGGAGGTCGAGGGTGGTGACTTTATTAAGGTCGAACTATGCACAATGGGAATGCCCATGCAAACTGCCTGAACAAAAATGTTTTGGTAGTTCTTTCTTCTTTACGTGTGAACCAAGCTTACCAAACAATTATTTGCATTATTCTATGTAAAATATAATTTATGAAATTTTTATAAGGTTTTGGATTGGGATGCCAAATTATTCTCCCTTGATTACTTCAACAATCCAGTCCAGTTATACTGCAATCATGAATCTAAATACCTTTGTTTTTGAAACCAGTATTGTAAAATTTTGATACTTTTTGAGTGTCATACGACCTCAGTATTGGTCTTTAAAAAGCCGTTTCTGATTGACTTGAATGGCATTTTAGTTAAGTAGTTTTTTTAAGTTGTGTTTCCTCCGCTTGTGACTCCAAGTTTTAGTCTTGTAATCTCGAACATGCCAGTGAATTTTACATAGTATTTTGAAAAATTATTAAATTAAAAATCCACATTAATTTTCAACTTAAGTAATGCTAAAGAACCTCACTATCTAACATAGACCGACATACATAAGTGAACTGTGCATCTCTAGATGATTAAGGCTCTCCTAAGAACAACTCACATGAAGCGTATACATTTCATATTTGTACTATGGCTATAAGGACCTAAAAGCAAAAATAGTAATATAGTATAGTTTAATTTTTACTTGGCTCTTAACTCTCCAAACAGAAAATTCCTGTTGCACTTGGTCCTGCAGGGTGACAAAAAAAAAATAGAAAGATTTTGTTTCGTTTGTTGCGTTGTTGACTAGCGGACACTGAGTTCACGGAGAATCAGCCTTGTTCCACAATTTTTTTTCAAGAATTTTCTCAAAATATCGGTCGATGAATTCACCACTTTCGTCGGATATTTTTCTTTAGAGTCGCTAAGATCTGTGGCTTGTTCATAAAGATTCAACAAATTGAAATTCATTGCAACACTTTCAAAACAAAGTTCACTTATAAAAATAGCTCCGGAGTCACTGTAAAATAAGCCAGAGATTGCAGCAAATCTCTCCAGATTTCATTTAATATATTGTACATGACACAAGAATTCGATAGTACTGCGTAAGCGTTTATTGATTTTTTTTCGCTTCCAAATTGGGTCCCTATTAAACAGAAAATAAAAAGATTGCTTTACCTTGCTGGGAATTGTGGTTGCGTGAGTGAAATACAATTTTAATGTCCTAACTCACGTCATGAAAGTTTAACTGCATTTTTTTTGTTAGAAATTCCATATCTTTAACTCATTCGAAACATGACTACGCAATAATTTCAATGAAATTGGAAAATTTGGAGGACAATAACCTTTGAACTTCAATTTAAAATAAAATAGTTATTTTTAAATATTTGTATATGGACCTCAGCAGGTTCGGAAGTAAAACTTAACTCGAATTGATAAATAAATATAGAAATCCAGCTCTAAAAACAGTTTCGCATCGTCATTATTCTCACCTTAATTTTCATTTTGTATCCATGATCTGTTAAATCGAGTCATAAGAGGAGTATCGGATAAGTTTGTAGAGGTGTCATCCAATTTCACAAAGGATTTGGAAGTAACTCAAGCGCTAAAGGCAATATCTAACTCGTCACATATTTGTTTTTATGAAAATGAAGCAAAACAATGTGAGACCTTGATACTGTGTAAAGTTCTTAAAGGAGATAATCAGCCGGACTGAAATGGTTCAAGAATATTGATGGCGGCTACACCTACTCGTAGTCTTCCGAAGAACGTGTCATTCGCAAAACTTACTTTTCATGTTATCAGATCAAAACTGGCTCACGATATAGACGGATAACTGAAACCGAATTTGCAACAACGTAGAATCTCTACCAACAAGTATCTGTCATGAGTTATTGTGAGAATTTATGCCATTAAATCCGAGGTTGAGTCCTTTAATGGTTTCAGATAAGTTGGACCAAAATCATATTTCAGACTATACCGTTAATAGATATTTATTGCCAGCATGGCACTAGACTTTATACCGAAACCTTGGTAAACAGAAAGAATTTATAATTAAAATCAGAAACAATGCATTTTCACTCATCAAGAGCTGAACGCAATTATAGGCAATCTATAAGAACGACTGCATGGAAAATGGTTTCTTCGACCTAAAAGAGTTCTTTGATAATATTTGTAAAATGATCAGTAAGCAGACCCCGAGGATTTCAATATTAATCATTTATTACGAGTATATCGAAGGCAAAGTTTAGCCTTGTATCTTGGTATCGTTGTTAGGTAAATAGCTTATACTATCTGTTGAACTTGAAAACTTTTTTTTTAAATAAAACGCAAACCATTTCAGATATTTCGAAAACTTTATTATCGGCTTGAAGTACAATAAAAACATTTATGAATGGAACTCGACTTCGTTCATATGGCCATCGCGGGCACGTTTGCCTAAACGGCCGTTATTTCGCGTTCAATGTTGGCTCTGAGCTCTTCCAACGTCGCCGGCTTGTTGGCATAAACCAATGACTTAACGTAGCTCCACAGAAAATAGTCAAGCGGCGTTAAATCGCACGAACGAGGCGGCAAATGGACTGGCCCATTTCTTGAGATAATACGCCCATCATACTTACTCTTCAATAAATCGATTGTAACGTGTGCTGTGTGGCTTGTGCACCATCCTGTTGAAACCACATGTCGTCCAATTCCATATCTTCCAATTCGGGCCATAATATGCCATAATGTGGTCTGAGCGATGCCCAATTCTTGAAAACGCTGTGCAATTGACTGATTTGGAACGTTTGCTACCGACGCCCGAACGGCAGCGATATTTTCGACACTTCGACCAACCCGTTGTCTCACTGACACGGCAACATCACATAACGAATATGTAGACTCAAATTTTTGCACTAAACTTGTTATTGCCTGTCTACTAGGGCGAGAATTATGACCGAAAATTGGAATTAACAAATAATTTTTAACTATTGCCGAGTAAATAGATTCGTGTATACTTCCTATTTGGGGTAAGGGCTATATTTGCGGAACTTAAAACCATTTTGCAAGCTACTCTCATTTGGATTGTCTCATTAGTGAGTTTACTGACATTTTCGCAACTACACCTTTTTTTTTTGTTTTGATTGTGCGTGACAATCGAGAAAAAACGGTTCAGATCGTAGTCTAAATCAAGACGTACTTAGGGCACATTTAAACGGCTTGCCTTTTGCTCCTTCTGCACTACTATGTTGCAAGTACCTTGCCTGTTTAGTTCTTCTTCTGTTTAAGTTGTGAGTGCTTACTTTCTTGACAAGTGATCTTGACACAAAAATTCCTAGCCAAAAAAGTTGCTTGCGTTTTTCCAAGAATCACTTTAGAAAATTAGATTACAGATATTACATACATATATATAAATAATAACACCTATCGCATTTTGTTTTTAGAAGCTAGCCCTCCATAATCGTTTTCCAAATTTATATATTATAGCCAGAATTTATTTCAATGGTACTCGTAATTAAAAAATATTTTAAGATTCTCAGCTTCCACTTTTACTAGATGTAAATATTTATAACTTCTTAATAAGCACTTGGAAAATATTTTTCTTAAATTCCCTATATTATATATTCTCGTATATATATAACTCAAAACCTTTCTTATAAAAAGTAATTCAACTTTAGCCCTTAGCAATAAACTACAAAAATCTAAGAGTTTTTTTTGAATTTTTTCAGGCATTCCTCTGCTTCAAGAAGACAGCCCTGTTCACCAGCCTGGAGTTTTTGCATTGCAATAAAATAAACAAATTTCCAAAGCAAATTTGTTTGTAAAAGCTCTCTTTTGTCAATCTTAAAAATCTTTTTTAATTAAATTCTCATTTGTTCAAATTCTATTTCTTTTGTTAGTAACACAAACTTTTTTCGAAATAGTTTTGCTGTAAAATTTCGAAAAATACAAAAGTGTAAATAATTGCATATGTATAGATTTCAACGACAATATTAGTAATAATATTTTTTTAGTGAGATGTCATTGCTTAAGTAAACAATTTTTGCAAACAATTTTATTAAGCCATCAAAACTTTTAAATCACACTTTAAAAAGAACTAAAAAAATCGAAAAATATAAATAAGAACAATTTTACGAGAAAATATTCGAATTATTTCAATTCTTCCAAAAAGAAATTTGTTTAAATTTTAATTACCATAAAAAAAAAGAAAGAAAATACAACCGAACAAAATTAGATTTTGTTATTAAACAATTTAATTGATTTATTGATTCCATTGGTTATTTTAAGAACAACCAAATTAAAGGCCAACCAATTAGGAGGGATGCGTGATAATAAAAATGTAATACAATAAAAAACAAAAAACCTAGAAAACAACAAACAAACAAACAACTCTTAGAGACAAAAATTTGATGATATACGAAATCATATATACATAGATACAGTTCATGAAAAATTAATAATTCAAAACAAAGAATAAAACTTTTATGAAGAAAACATTACAAAAAATCAGATTATAACTTAAAACCGAACAAACTAACAACTTAACAAACTTATCTAATATTTCGAAATACTATTCATGAAAACAGCAATCTTCAATAAACAGAAAAATAAAAATTATTAGGCATATATTTCGCATATAAAAATATTTAAGAAAAAACAAAAACAAAAGATAAAATTAAAAACAAATTCTTTTTTGTTTAACGCAATTAAAGTTTTTGAATAGAGAAACAAAATAAAACTTTAACCATTAAAAAATATATTTATATTTTAGTTTTATTTTGTCGGAAACAAGATTCATATCGAAAAAGTTATATCGCAATATAGAAGAAAAACAAAAATAAATTTTAAATACAAAAAAAATCGCATGTTCTAACAAGATAAAGTAAAAATTAAAACAAAAAGTAAGATAAATAAAAGTAGTAAATAAGTATTTTTGAGATAAGAGTTAATACAAAAAAGCATTCAAAATTTACCGCAAACTGGGAACGAGAAAAATGAGGAGTTCAAGTGGATCGATATCAATACACAGTCCAACGCTGTCTACGAATAGCTTGGCTGGTAGTAAAGTCAGTCTAAACAGTAGTAGATTAAAATCAGCGCATGGCGAAGAGGAGCAAGAAATCGAAACACTTTTGGAGAAGGCAAAATTTTACACATCTGTGTGCCTAGGTAAGTTCTAAAAATTATAATGAACACTTACAGCAATAAACTTATAAAAATGTTCATGTTTTTAACATTTTGAATATTTTTTTTATGGTTTTTAATAAATTTAGTCATTCTGCTTAAAGTCCCGTTTTTATTCTTCTTTAAGTGGTCTTGAAAGTCCTTACTTTCTGAAGCTGTTCTGTTGAACATGTCGATTCGACATTTTGATCCATTGGAAACTCTGTACCTTAGCCGTTTTATCTTAAAAAAGGAAAAAGTTACGAAAGCTTAACTTAATTATGAATCTTTATCCGCCTTAGACGGTCTGCCTTTAATATTTCTCAAAAAGTATGCTGTCGTGCCATTGCTTAACTTTCTCACATATTTAAAATGTTGGAAAGTATTTTACATCAAACCCTAAGCTTTCAGTACAAGTATCTTATATCCTTCACTCAGCTTGGAAAATTGGCAAGGAAGTCGATGTTATTGCTACAAAATTTGCTATAGGTTTTGAAAAATATCTCATCAGTTAAAAAAATAATTGTTAAAATAGATATCTACTTATCTGAAAAACTATGATAACACTGTTTGGCTAAGGTCAGCAATCTCAACGGTCTAGGCCTCTTCCGATGATCCACAATTCAGCCATATTTTCTCCTTCTTTATATCACTCAAATATGAATGAGTAATTGAACACAGTCCCCTATACTATGTTCAGTACTAAATTCCTCTTCTGCGCGGCCAACCCATACCCAAGGTTCAATCTCTTCGCGACCATGGAATATTTTCCGATAGAGTATACCTTCATATGGTGAGACTTATTGATTTGACATGATTTGATCAAACGATATCCCCACAAATTTTCCAATTCCTATGTAACCAGGTCCCCGTACATAATTTTTTATTTATCGACTGCTCTCTGCTCTGGTTTCGTAAAAAAAAAAAAAAAAATCACTGTGGCGCTGGCAGCCCGGTATAAGCCATGGCCTAGCTTCTTGACACTCATTTGTGTTGCTCATGTTATCATTTTGGTCACATCTGAGCGGGGCCTACGGTTTATCGCCCAGTCCGAACGGCACTCCTTAGAAGCTCTTTCGTAGGCAATTTTACTTTCGGGAGTTTGCCATTGCCCGCCGAAAGTGTGATGGCGATTTGAAAAATTGTTGGTGACCCAACCTGGAATCGAACCCAGACTCCCTGCGTGATAGTTCGATGAGCTAACTATCACGCCATCGCCGTAAAATGCTCTCTGCAAAATAGATGTTAACGAAGATGGCCTCATTCAACCATATCTTTATCCTCCGAGCATAACTTCTAGCTTAGGATTCAAAAAACAGGTCACTTTGGGCTAGAACTCGTCAGTTAGGAGAGGGGTCAAGCATATTCGATCATTTTCTCACTTTTAACGAATGGTCCGCTAGATATGGCTAGGTTCATTGTTCACAACTCACGCGCATTTGGACATCAAGTCATAAGCCCATATCTTGAGATAATGATGTCATCGAACACTTCCTTTATTTGATCGTTGGTTCCGCAGGCAATATAGCATGCGGTGCTACCTGACCAAATGCCCTGCAATGAATGAATAATCGTTGAGTATAGACGCCATTGACGATGGTACATATTTCGATTTACCATAATTTAGAAGAAGCACGGCGCGATGTTGGCGGGGCGAATCATAAAATTGATTACATTTAGATTTTCCTCGCTCTAAATTTGACAATTTTGTTTACAATCAAAGCCAATGAGGTAGAAGTGGGACTCATACCTGAACAACATTGAAAGCATCAATTAGGGAAGTTTTAATGCAAACGATGATGTCATTTTATTTAACCATCGTTCCCATCGACTTGTGACGCCGTGCATTATTTTGTTGAAACATCACTTTTTTCATTTGCATTTGAGGCAGTTTTCTCTTAATTTCTACACCTAATCATTCCAATAATGCCATGTAATGTTCGCTATTGATAGTTTTACCTTAGTCAAGATAGTCGATGCACGTCCTAAAAAAAATATGCCATTACTTTCCCAGCCGACATTTAAGTTTTTTTATTTTGCTTGAACAGCTCCAAACAGCGCTGTGAATCGTCTTTGAGTTGTTGGTTTTCATCCGATGTAATAAAAACGTGGCACCCACTTCGAAAGCAACTTACATATGCTCAAATTTCCTTGTTAAATTGTAAACACACTTCTGATATCTTAAAAGTGTCAGCTATCTCACTTTACAATCTTCTAAAACTATTCTGTTGACATTTTTTTATGTTTTCCGGAACAACTGCCGATTTTGGGCGACCAGAAGGTTTAGCATCATCGGTGTTTGTACGACTGCGAATTAAGTAAGCATACCAGTCAATAACAGTTTATTTCTCTAGTGCAGAGACTTCATAACGCTCAGCAAGCCACTGTTTGGTTCCAATAGTATTTTTCAACATCAAAAAACAATGTTTTATCAATAATCAATGTTATTTTAAATACTCGTAGTATCTGTTGGAGAGCTCGTGGACCGCAGGTTAAATTAAGCAACTTGCAGTTCTTTTTACTAATACTTGAGACGCAATTTAAATAAACAAAATATATCCGTTTTAAAGATCTTTGCATTTAAGCTAAATAATTATTTTTATCTCTTTTAGGAACAACAGCAATTCTATCAGTATTTGCTTTTCTTTTTTTAATACCATTTGTTGTGGATCCAGCAATATCGACAATAATTGCGGATTATGATCCAGTACCTGTTACATGTGTTGTTATAGATCATATCTATGCGGAGGGCATCAAAAATTGTACATGGAGTTCATGCAGAGAAGGATGCACATCATCACTTATTAAGTAAGTTTTGTATAACAATTAAGTTATTTTTAATCCCTTTCACCAATTTATCTGCATTTCGATTGCATCTCCTGGACGGTCTTACTACATTATTTGCACACTCACTATATGGGGCTAATGTTTGAGATATGAGACTTTTGAAAATTATATTTATTTGAAGCTGGGTGAACATAAAGTCTCACAGATGGGTTCTGTTTTTATGGTTAACTCCATAAATTCTACCAAAAGCAGTGCAAAGGACGATACCGATTTGTATGTTCCGATTAAAATTTTCATTATCCTCTCTAACACTTAGATAATTTGATTAGGCAGTCTTAAAACCACACTGATATTTGCTAAATTTTGTGTTACGTAAAACCTTGAACATCCTCTCCATGTCCTAAAAAGCTCGGTTGGCAAGCCCTTACATCTACAGAACTTGTTATTCTGCCGCTCTAAATTATTTCGATGCTACAGAGTGAACCATTTGAACTGTCTTATATAAAATATTTATAGCTCTTGTAATAAAATTGGCTTACTTTGATATATACGAGGGCGGGTCAATAAGTCCGTGACTTTTTGAATTTCTGACCTCTTTACTGAAACAGCAACGCTGCTCCTGTCAACAGGCATCTGTCAGTTGACTCCTGTCAAAATTTAAACTTGCTGCGTCAGTTAGTTTGTGTTTGACAGCTATTTTTATCAGACTACTCACTAATTTGAGGAGAAAATGGAAAAAAGTGAATTTCGTGTGCTTATTAAGCATTATTTCTTGCGAAAAAAAACCATTACCGAGACCAAGGCTAAACTTGATAAATACTATGGGGACTCTGCACCATCGATTTCAATGGTAAAAAAGTGGTTTACTGAATTTCGTTGTGGCCGTACAAGCACTGAAGATGCCGAACGTCCTGGACGCCCAGTTGAGGTCTCTACACCCGAAACAATCGAAAAAATTCACGATATGGTGTTGGCCGACCGAAGATTGAAAGTGCGAGAGATTGTGGAAGCCGAAGGGATCTCGCATTGCTCAGTGGTTTCAATTTTGAATGATCACTTGGGCATGAGAAAGCTTTCCGCAAGATGGGTGCCGCGTTTGCTCACAGTCGACCACAAACGCAATCGTGTAACAACTTCACAGGAAGGTTTGGCGTTGTTTATTCGCAATATGGAGGAGTTTTTGCGCCGTTTTGTAACCGTGGACGAAACATGGATCCATCACAACACACCAGAGAACAAACAACAGTCAAAACAGTGGGTTTCTAAGGGTGAATCGACGCCAAAGAAGGCCAAGGTGGGTTTGTCAGCCAATAAAGTTATGGCGACTGTTTTTTGGGATGCACGCGGGATAATCCACATTGACTACCTTCAAAAGGGAAGAACAATCAATGAGGAATATTATGCCAACTTATTGGACCGATTCAATGACGATTTGAAAAAAAAACGACCTCATTTGGCCAAGAAAAAAGTTCTTTTCCACCAAGACAATGCAAGGGTGCACACATGTGCAGTTGCCATGGCAAAAATCCATGAATTGGGCTATGAATTGCTCCCTCATCCACCCTATTCTCCAGATTTGGCTCCGAGCGACTACTTCTTGTTCCCAAACCTGAAGAAATGGCTTGGTGGAAAAAGATTTGACTCAAATGATGAAGTCATCTCGCAAACAAAGGCCTATTTTGAGGACCTCGACAAATCATTTTTTTTGGAAGGGATAAAAAAATTGGGGAAGCGTTGGACAAAGTGTATAGAGCTCAAGGGAGACTACGTTGAAAAACAAAATTATTTTTTTATCAAAAAATCTGTGTTTTAATCCAAAAGTCACGGACTTATTGACCCGCCCTCGTACCTTTAAAGCATTACTACTTGAATATGAATTCGAACGTGTGGCTGTCGCGGCTGGCTCTTACAGGGCGTAATCTGGAAGTCAAATATTTCCACACTCTCAGGCAGTGTTTCGTCAATAACATCGGCGTAGACGTGCGACTTAACATATCTCCAGCAAAAATAATCTTATGGCGTCAAATCGCACGAACGATGTGGGCAGTTAACAGGTCCATTTCGTGAAATCGTTTGTCAAATTTTTCTTTCAGTGAATTAATTGCATTGCGCGCTGTGTGTGGCGCCGTCTTGCTGAAACCATATGTCTACAACATTAATGCCTTCCAATTGGGGCACTAAAATCTTAGTAATCATGCCTTTGTACCGCTCACCGTTGAACTTGACATTTTGACCATATTCATTTTTGCATAAAGATCCCACCGGCCCATAAAGCCCACCAAATGTTGTCTCGATAATGGCTTGTGGATTATCAATTATTGATCCTTACGTAAAATTTTCCATAAAGTCTATGGACACAAGTTTAATTGATGACTACGATGCCGAATTGACACATTTGAATCATCATCAACACCATCAATCACTTGTGGAGTGCGCACTGCACGACGTCTTACCGAATGTGTATTAACGTTAAGAGTCAATGTATTGTGAAAACGATCCATAATTTTTCGAATTAATCGCTCTAATGGACGATTATGGACACCATAAAACGCATGTAATGCCCGATAAATTTCTCGAACTGGACCATATTTTTTAAAATAAATTCGAACAATTTACCAACGTTGCTCCCTCGTCAGTCTATTCATTGCCAAACTAAACCACCTTCAAAACAACCAAGAACTGTCAAATCGGTCACAGAAAACAGTGTTCCCAATTTAAAGTTATCCGTCTCTAACAAAAAAAAACCTTTATAACAATATACTCGTAATTAGGTAAAACTTTTTTGATTTATGTGTTTATTTTGACTTTTTGACATATTTTGACAAATATGGGCCTTGCACGAATATTTTCTTAAGTTTCTAAGTTTTTTCAGGCTCTTGGCTTATGTAAGCCCGTCCTTTCAAGTAGCCCCACGTAAATAAATCAATTGACTTCAAATTTATGAAACAGAAATGAAAAGCGAAATCTGCAGTTTTCGAAATTACCCATTCACCGAAAAGTCCTTAAAGAATTTCCATTGTTAGGTTTATTTTATTATCTACTGAACACTCTTCAAATAAGAATCAACTTGCAGTTGCTTAATGCCCAAAACACATGAGCAGAATTTTGTGTGCAGTGAAATTACAATATACATGTTTTAGTTAGCGAAGCTACATATAAATGCTGCACGCAGCGCTGTTCTGCATCATATCTCTATTTCTAAATTCTCTGCAATCATCATGTCGCACATAACTGACAGTAGCAGTAAAATGACAGCAACCGATGCCATTGACTTCAAAAAATATCTGCAGAGCAGCCAGCAGTACTGCAAGTAGATTTTCTACACTGGTATAGGGCCAGATATTTTCGTGTAATTTTTCACTTGGTGAACGGCTATTAAACTCTTGCGGAGTAGTTTCTTTTATATTTGCGTTGAGCATTATTGGCTTTGCCTCATGTAGGATGTATGTGGTACGAAACTGATCCACGACACGATGGATTGCGACCGCAGTTAGTCGATTAGGAAGACCCAATATATAAAGAGATGTTTTATACGTTTAAGTTGGAATGAGACGGAGGTCATAAAAGATTTGTTTTAAATGAAAGCAGATATTTGCAGGTCTGCTTCTGTCAAGGCTAAATTGGACAGATTGGCATCAAGATAATAATCTCAAACAATCGATTTTCAAAATTTGATTTTAACTTAACGATAATATATTGTAGTTATTTCCAGTGGCCCCCTATGTTCTTTTATTTAAAAAAAAAAACGTCATTCATTTTGTTTTTCTTTTAAGGTGCCATCAATTGTATGTGAACTATACGCGAATTCCATTCGACGAATGGCAGAAGAATCCCCGTGATTTGGATTCAGTCATATGGGACGTTAGTTATACCAAGTTTTTAATCAACTCCGAAGGCTGTGGTTATCCTCCGATGACAAATTGCAGTGTTTTTGCAAAGCAATATGGGTAATTATATAAAATTCAAACTCATGAATGATAATAAAGATTGATTTACTTTTAAGTGCGGTGAGAAGACCATTTGCCTGTTTCTATAGTAGAGCATATCCAGAGGTCGTCATCGGTCGGTATTCATGGGAGGATAATCTCAAACATCTGGTGCTGTCATTAATAATACCAAATGTCCTGTTTGCCATATCAATTGGTGTTCTTAGCTACTGGTATTGTCCGTGTTGTGACAAGGCGTGCAATAAATCATCACGGGTCTACGCCGAAAAATTTCCAACCAAAGAAGAGTGAGTGTTGCCTTGATACTGAACATTTTTTTTTTGTTGTTGTCAAAATTTAAAAAAAAAAACGAAAAACCAAATTAATTATTATGATCCTTAAATAGAGTTAATTGTTCTTTAACATTTTTTTTAATCTTAAAAACAAAAAAAAAATCTTAAATCCTATTACATTTGTTGTATATATATTTCTTTAAATGCAAGCTCGTAATTATCCACGTTATGCCTGATAACTATGTCGTCACTTGTTTAACGAAAATGCGGGGATCGAAAAATAAATTTTTTGAAAACAAATTCAAAAATAAAAATAAATAAATCCGTCCATTGAAAGCAAAAAATAATATAAAATAGAAAATAAAGAATCAAATGAAAATTTGCATGTAACTTGGGTTTTGATGGTTGTCTTTGATTCTTTGGTGTTTGTTTGTTTAATTTCTATTGTTTTGTGTGTATACTTTATTTTTAATTTTTTTTTTTTGGATTTTACTGTTCTAATTACTCTTAAGTTTTGTTTTAAATAAAATCAATATAAGTATATTATATATTTTAAAAGAATTTAAAAATTTCTGTTGCGTATTTGCTTGAGCAAGAGACATTAGGTTTTAGAATCTATGTGTTTGGTTGTTGCATGGTAGTGATTTTTTTATCATAGAAATTAAGTACAATTTCGGGAGAATCAGAAACATCGAACACATGCTTAAAAAAATTGGCAATCACAATACAAGCAGTCAGTTGCAATACAGCAGGACACATTACTAATAGGATGGTGTAATTTATTTAAAAAAAAATAATGTTTTATAGATACATAAATAGTTTCAGGAGTATACTGATGTATTATAGGTATCACCAAGTGCCTTTTTGAAAATATTTTCAAAAACTTAGACAACAATACACAAATTCACTAAGTGGAACATAGAGTTATTAATGAGAACAGTTTTTAGGGACTTTGATTTTCTTTTTCAATTTCCAGCGCTTGGCGGTTTCTATTCTTGGATAGCAAGCGCTGACTTTTATTCAGTTCTTTACTTAAACAATATACTTCACCCTTTTTTATAGATTTGAAAACACTAATCCAATAATACCGGATTGCTATATATTTCTTCCACGCATTTGCATTGTGTCGCTTTTGAGGTTGGATTTTAGAGAAGAAAAACGCACAATTATTTATTATTTATTATTTAGGTGGCGCTACAGTCCGGGGTGGACCTGGGCCTCAGTCAACAAGCTTCTCCAGCCAGCTTGATCCCTGGCTAGCTGTCTCCAGTTTCGCACGCTAAGTTGGCTGAGGTCCTCTTCCACTTGCGTGCGCCATCTGAGTCTTGGCCTTCCTCTACTGCGCTGTCCCTCGGGAGCGGATTCGAAGACATTTCGGACCGAAGCATTGGTGTCCATGCGCTCTACATGACCTAGCCATATCAGTCTTCGGATCTTCACTCTTCTGGCTAGGTCCATGTCACTGTACAGTCCATACAGTTCGTCGTTGTATCTCCTCCTCCACTCACCGTCAATGCAGACGGGACCGAAGATCGCCCGAAGAATTTTTCTCTCGAAGCAACCAAGAAACGCACAATAAGCCATAATATTTCCGACATATAGTATGATATGAATTGTCATAGAAAATCAGTGACTTACGAGTAAATAGGACAGGTCTTATTTTAAATGCAATTAAAAGATATTGCTGAAACTTCAATAATGAGAGACATTTGCTCAATGACCATCATAAAAATGTATACCCAATTTTACACTTTGTTCATCAGTTGATGCTTTAAACATTTTATCTGCTTTTACAGCCTTCACGAAAACCCCTAACCAAATTGGATCTGTGTTCTATTGTTTGCAAGTTTTTTGCTACGTTTGATCCTCAACTATCACATTACCCGTTTCTATCTATCTTTCATTTAATAAGCACTGCTGGGATTATTTAATCAGGCAAGGGTGTGTTCAATCTTCAACTTCAACTAAGGCAATTTGTATTAAGTTTTACTATGCAAGGTATTCCTGTGCATTTATCCAATCTTAACGAGGTGCCGGAACGACTATCAATACGAAAAAAGAGAGGTCGATCCGGACTCGGTAATGTTGAGCTTTAATAGGAGATAACGCACGATATTATGGACTGCCAACTCCAACCGTTGTACCTGTGTCTTTATAAAAAGTGAATTTTTTTCTTTCGTAAGACATCCAATTGCCTCCCATCATTCTATTCATTTTATTACGATGCATTTTGATCTAAGTTTTTTGATGGTCTCTCATACTATAGGGGTAAGTGGTCGGTTTGCGTCAAATCTGCCATTTGGTCTTCGTATATGACAGGCAAGGGAATGCTAATGGTACAAGAATTCTTCGGTCTTCACTAATGCAAATTTCGCTGTTATCCATAAGCAGGTGTTTCTTCTTGTATATATGTGAATATAACAGCGTAGTTATATTTAATCGAAACTTTTCCAAACATCCTGTGCAGTTTCTCTTGGTTCATGGCATTTTGGGGCACTCGTGCAATTTTGTCGAAGTTGAGCGGGAAATTATTCAGCAAATGACGGTTATTGGTTCGTAGGGATCATATTAAGGCCTTTAAGTCATCTTTTCGCGTTGTCTTAGCGTAGATGGTTATCTTCATGTTATCTTCTTATTGTTCAGAACCCGTTTCTCCATAGCAGTCTTCCCTATCGTAGAATTCTTGACGCAATTTCATACTATTCGTGTGGCGTTAGTATGCATAAATGTTTGAATACACATATGTCTCATCAGTAGTATTCAGAGGTAGGAATTTAAGTTTAATGCCTCTGCAGAGCACCATGCATGTCTGTCACAACATCTGTTGCTGATTGAATTTATGGAAGAGGTCTACAATGTGGGAAGTATCAGGTCGAAAATAAAAGTAAGCACTGCTTCATACCTGTCAACTTAAATGGATCCAATGTTTGAAAAAATTAATAAATTGATGGCGTAGCAGTTCAGCTTTTGCTAAGGCCTAGTTTCTCTGTGTTGTTTCCTTTTATAGTTTTGGAGCTAAATGGAATTTTTTTTGGCTTACTATTTTGTTTATGGAAATTTGGCATTGCCCGGCGCAAGGCTGCGATGTAGAAAACCTACTTTTTATGTTTCTCAGGGTTAAGCTGTGATTCGAACCCAAACTGTTTAGTACAGTACCCGAAGAAATTAACGACTATGCCATGTAGTGCCGTGGAGTGTAGCATCTAAAACAAATTATGGAATATAAACTGGTTGACTAGCCTGATTACATTTCTACATTGCCCAAGGTCTAAAGACATCACTATTCAAAAAGCAAAGCAAGAATTGGGTACGATATACATATAAATACAACTCTCCCATTCATAATTTTCCAGTTGAAGGCTATCTACGTTGGTAAATAATTACCTGTTTTGGGAGAAGGCAGTGAAAATTAATACATAATTTATTAACAGGACCCGTTTTTCGGTCACAATCTTTTCAGTCATTGATATGACACATTTTATGACAGCGCTCCACATTGTTTTAATAAGCCGGAATATTGTAAGAGGCTTCTTCAACAATTGATTACTTGATTTTCATATGATAAGTGCGTCCATCAGGACAATCTCACGCTTTTTTGGGTTTTAAAGATTTAGCAACCGAACTTTCTATTTTAATGTAGATTTTGTAAGTAGTTTAAGCGAAAGAATATGCCCTTAGAGCGATTTATTAAGTGCATCTCTTTACACTAATACTGAGTTCATGAGACTTGATTAGAAGAATTGAAGCAAAATTTGTATCTTTATCTCTGATATTTGTACCCCTTATAAATGGCGGTTGTTAATTGTTTTTTTATTTATCAACACATGCGTCTGTTGAACGAAAAGGTATTTTAAAATTAGCCAGACTCTTGTTCTAGATCCTCAGCTTTCAACAATTTTTTGGCTCAGTTGAAACTTCAAAATGTAGATTGTTAATTCTTATGATTCAGTAAATTAGAATTTGAAATAAGAAGGGCTCTGGAATTAAAGAAGTCAATTTATCGATAAATTGAAAGAACCTTTTTTCGTTTCCCTTGGCAATAAAATAGTACACTACCTCCATTAGCACTAAATTTTTAATGTCATTTTATTTTTTTGAAAAAATGTAGAAGTTTTTTAAGCAGTCACAGGTAACTTTATAGTTATAAAATTATATTTGTAAATAGTATTATACAACCCTCTTATTAATAATATACATAGTAAAGTTCAATTTAATATTTTGCAACTGACTTTGTTTATCGCACAACAAAATCCAACACTGAAAATTACAAACATATTCATATGATGAGAACACCTCGCTCACTTTCCATGCATTCACAAAATTTTGTTACAGTCTACTACAAAATTATTCATACACATTGGTACTCGTACAGTAATATCGGTAAGAAAAAAAGAGGAAAAAAAAACAGACAAAACCAGTTTCAAAATTACAACACTCACTTCTCAGTACACCACAGATACTTTTTCAAAACAACAACTGTTCATTCAGAATTTTCTTTTCTGACATATCATATCAGTATTTCAAGTAAAACGATGCATGAATAGTTTCTCTTAGTTGTTGCATTAGAATATACAAATAAGTCCCCTTCCTCTCCCAAAAAAAAAGCAAAATAACAACAACGAGCAACAATGAAAATACCATAAAATTTCACAATCATTTTAGAAAACTTCTGTGTCGCAGCGATGACGAAGATGAGCTGGAGTACTAGAACCGATTACTGTTTATGTACCAATCGTAGATAGATTTTACGTAAAAAGAAAACAAACAAAAATTTTTAACCAAAAAGATATTTGAAATAAACTTTTGCCAAACTGACGTACGAATAACGATTCACCTTGATTTTCTCCTTTAGTTTTAATTTCTCTTATTTTCACTAATTTTTATTTAATTTTGAAAATTTAAGCACAAAACACAGATTTTGTCATTTAAATTATAATTTAACCCTTAATTTTAGTTTAGCTTCCTTTACAATAATAAATAATTAAATTAAAAGAAAAATACAAAAAACAAAATTAGGCTGATATAATACGTATAAGAATTTATATAAACTATTTTATACCAAAAAGTTAAAACAATTTTTAGCATAAAGTTAGCAACAGAAGATTATAAGAATAAAAGTTATAAGAAATTAAATAATTGGCATCGAGAATTATAAGAAAACTTTAATCAATAATTATTGAGGTAGACTGCTTACAAAATTTAACACAAGCAGTGTGGTTAAAAAATTATCAACCAATTTTTAAATTTAAAATATATCGTATGCGTGATATGAATCTGGTATTTAGGATCAGAAATGATTCTTCGAATTTCTTAACTGTTTATTTATGATGAAAGAATGACAAACTAACGCTCTAAACTGGATAAACATTTCTTTGCAGATATCTGTAATTATACTCACAAAAGGTCCAAACCCAAGATTAAGATTTGATCCTTGGTAAACTTTCATCTTAGACATGCCTACCAAGTTCAGTGGCGATCTTAGTTCAATTGCCGTCCCATTTTCACCTAAAACTCAAACAAGTCTCAGTAAATATAGTCTGGCAACGAACTTCAGAGAAGTCTTGAAGAAGTCTTGACTTTTGTTACATAGTTCTCTCCACCTACTTTTCACGACCATTAAGATTGCGTAAATCTCCATTTGAAAACCAGGAACACGTTTATCTGGGAAGGAGTGAAATACAAAGTTAACGTCCTCCTAATAGACATCATCGGTATTGGGACCATCTGTTTTTATTTCTGACTATGCGACCGGGCTCAAAAAAGTATTCATATTGCTATTGCTTGATCGAAGAGTGGCTTTAAAAGGAAGGAGTTTCATAAGGGTATTTTACGCAGAGCCAGAGTGCCAGGTAGAAACTCATTTTAACCAAAATGTTGGGAAAAATAGCAGTAACTTATTTTCGTGGAAGCTTTGTATAGAAAACAATCAACGCATAGGTTATAATTGTCTATACATAGCCGTGCAAATCTAAAGAACCCGGCTTGATGAAAAGTCCAATGTCTTGCTGAAAGCTGCTTTATGCCCAAAACACATGTGCAGAAAATCTGCTTGCAGTACTGCCGGCAGCTCTGCCCGGGAAACAGATGTGCAGATATTTTTTTACATGTGTATTCTAATTTCACTGCACACAAAATTCTGCTCATGTGTTTTGGGCATTACACTGCTACTAAACTGACTGTACATTTCATGTTTTCGACGTGGTATGTTTAGTCGACAGAGGTTTATTATTGAAGATGACATTCAAATATTAGCTTCGTTTAAATAATAGATACTATTAAACACCAGATTATTCAATCCAGACACCTTTGAGAGACAATTATTTAAGAGAGGACTGTCTGAAAGCGCATTTCTAGTGCACCAACTGTCGATCATGTCTAGAGCTTCCTGCTTACAAACTGCTTATATGCAACAAACGCTTGGAAGCACAGCAGGAGAATAAAGCAAAGGACAAAAAACGTAAAAATTCAAGTTCTCTGTAATAAATGAGTATACTCGTATCATGGAGAAAATTTTAGACCTGCTGGTTGCGAACGTTGACTGAGACTGGAGAAAATCATATAAAATGTAAACCAAACAAAATGTATTTTTGTTTCGTTAGTTTCTCTTAAAATTATTTTCTACTGTGTATTTAGAAAAACTTGGATCATAGATCAAGTTAAACTAACGAAGCTACGTTGACCTTAATATTTTTTTTATTCTCTTCAATTCAGTTTGTTCTACCAATTAAAAAAACAAATATTCGAAGGTAGATCCTATAGTTATGACATTATCAAACTTTTGTTTCGAATCAAAGTCTAATTATTTTGTAACAACCCGATCCAAGCTACAACGAAATATTATATTTTAAGGCACTCTTTTTTATTTGAGTAAGAAAAAAGTCAATAAAGTAATTCACCTTAGAGTTGAGCGCACCTCAGTTAATTTATAAAAAGTCACCGAAATGCAACGTTCAACACGTTCATATCTCTTTTAACAAGAAAAAAAAAACACCATTCGAGGTTGATAATTTTCTCACCACACTATACACGTACTTTATCTGCTTTTTGCTTAATTTTTATTTAGTTCCCATTTCTTTCTTTAACATTTCAACACTTTACTTCCTACAAAACTATTTACTAGAATTTTTTTTTTAAAATATAAGCAAAAATCTAACTCAGCTATCTTATTAAAAAAAAAAATCTTTTATCAAATTGTTACTTTAAATATTTATTTATTAAAAACAAATTTATATAACAAATAAAATATTTATTTAAATAAAAAAGAAAATTATATAAAAAAAAAAACAAAAAAACAAAATGATGTGATAATAGAAATAAATTTCGAGCAGAAAAAAAATAGAAGAATCTATTATAAATATAGATAATTCATATATAAGAAGAAAAAATAAAAATAAACTTTAGATAAAGTTATATTTACAAATTAAATAATTAGTTTGAAACTTAGTTGAATGATGGCCTAAATAAATAAAGACAAAAACAAAATAATAAAAAAAATTGATGAAAAAAATCGTTTAAAACTAAATTGCGTAAAAATTTTGTACTTTTCAAAGGAGAAAAAAGGATCGATTTTAATAAAGTCCTTTTTTTTATCTTTTCTAGCTTTCGTGTGCAGAAGTTTGTAAAACTTAGCAATTTAAATAAAAAACAAGAAACAGAGTTTGTTACACATACACTCAAGTACACAGTTTTTCTTTTATCTCAATCAATTACCAAGAAGAAAAAGCAATTACAAAAAAAACTTCATAAGTCTATCTAAATAGCTTAAAGTATTATATTTTTGCACCGCTTAAAAAATGAAAAAAAGAAAGAAAAAAACAAAAACCAATAAAGAGAAAGCTAAATAAAGTTAATATAAAGAAGAATTGAAGCAAGATTTTTAAAAACTCAATATTTATAATGTTTTTTTCTTTAAAAAGAACAATTCCGATTAAAGGTTTTTGTTTGTAAACAAATTTCACAAGATAAAACAAAATCTCTACTAACAATTACAATCAACAATTATATTTGAATCAAATAACACAAAAATAAAAATGAAAAATGTTAAATCTAACTTTGAACCAAACTAAAAAAAAGAAGCAAAACAGAAATTTGAAAATTAATAAATCGAAAACAAACTGCAGCATGTGTTTCAATCGAATATTCGTTATTAGTGCTACATAATGTATGGCCTCCCAAGTACAGTACAACAGTTGAAAAGTTTTAGGACCCATTGCTATTCATTACAAATATTTGAAATGAGTAATCGGGTCGTCAGGTCGTCTCTCTTTTACCGAGGGATTAAGAAACTTATCACGTTTTATATTGTATATATACCTCTAGGTTCCAAGAAAGGACAAATAAAGAAGCCGGTTTAGAATTTGAGGTTGTGAGAGTTTTTTAAATTATTGTAGATTTTGCAACGACAGCAGGATTTGATGAAGTCAATTCTGGATAATTCCCTAAATCTTTTCATTTTCTTGATTGCAAAGAAACAGGGTGAGTTCATAATCGCAGTATTAGCTCAGTACTGCATCGTCAAGCGTTCTTAATTGCAAACATGAGACAAAGATAGCCTAGTATTTTTTTTTAATTTGTTTAAAGTATTGTTTGTTCACTAAAAATGTTTTTCTTTTCATACGAAAATGGGGAAAAAAACTCATCAGGATAAGTTTTTATAACTTCAAAAAATGTTTGCTCTTGGGTATACATCTTCTTTCATTTAAGGACGAAGAATTTAACAATACTTTTCGACTCAATTGTTTCTTTTTTATGTCTAAAATATATTTAAATATGTTGCCAATATTATTAAGAAAAGTATTTAGAAAAATCGTCGCTTATTAATTTCTTAGACATTTTTTGTATAAAAACAAAACTATCGGCACACAAAACAACAAGCCGTTCAAGAACGTCAACAAAATTAAAGCATCGTGATGCATCGCAACATCAAAAAATCATTACACCGCATCACGAAAGCAGTGATGCTTACGCGATGCGCAATTTTTTGACATTTAAGAACTTAGCCACAGCTATTGCAAATATTCCGGTATCAAGGGGCGTTACGCAGGTACGAATATGAACCTCTTTGGGTATGACTGAATTCTATTCTTAGTCTATCACTCAATTCGGAGAAATAAGTGATCCTTTGGACAGTTGTCTGCAGAAGCATGCAACACTTATCTAGTCGGAGGAATGCAGCGTAGTACGAGTATACCAAGGCCAAGGCTGTACTTCAGTCATATTTGCTTTTGGTGTATGATTTTTATACCGCAAACGAATTAGTTGTCGCAGAAGATGAGTCAAAATATACATAGATACATAGATATCCAGATAATTCCAGGAAGTCAGTAGCGCATGTTTATCAATGCTTGTTAATTTCCTTCAACCTGAAAAAGAGGCTTTAGCCTTAGTGTTTCCTGTGATGAGTTTTCAGATAAATATTTTACTTGTAGACTACTCTTCAGTAAGACTATCAACCACTGTTGGCCATATTTGAACTCACGAAGTGTATACATATATTTACGACACATCGCTTACTTTGAAATTTGGATACGCTCATGCGTTATTTAGATTGATATGGAGCCAACAAGTTGATAAAGAAGACGACAACTTTGCCATAGGTAGCTATTTACATCGAATCTGAAGTTAAAAGAGTATTGTCGGACTCAATTTATCAGTGACGTTCCCGTTGTTGAAAAAGGAAACGCAAGTCCGCGAGTTCCTTCGAACCCCATGGCCGAAAAATCTTAAGGATAGTTTTCTAAGAAGATTCCATTTCTATTGAGATGCATTAAGCTGAAGTCTCAAGCAATTGCATACTGGGAGCCGGATAGTGACAATCGGTTTGTTCTGGTAATTTCAATTTCAATTCCCTGGTAACCGGGAAACTCAAAAGATTTATTTGAAGATCTAATTGACCGAGGAAACATAAAGTTGCAAAAAAGATTTCGAACCTTTTGTAGTAAAAATTCAAATAATATTTTTATATTGTCCATTTCGTTCGATCAATTTGGTCGAATTTTCAACAAGAGTTACTATTGCATGGATGTAGACTATTATTTTTACGTACCTCTTTTGAAGTCAATTTCACGCCAGTGTTGTAGAAATCGAAACAAGTGATAATCTGCAATGTCAGGACTATACGGTGGTGAACCAAAAACTTTCAGTCAAGGTATTTCAATTGTTAGCGAGTCACCAAAGATATGTCTGATCTGGCGTTATAATGATAAAACTCAGCGCCTTTCTTATTTAAGCTATAAAAAGTTTGTCAGGGTCAGAGGAGGTGCTTTGCTGTCTAAAAAATCAGACGAAGAAAGGCCAGGCCAGGCAGATTGTGTCAATACACTAGAGCACATCGCAAATCCACTACGTGTCTATCTTTCTATCAATCCTATTTTTTGGGACCCTCTTCTTTGTAGCCAAAACTCTTTCTTCTATGTAAAATCTTGCAAGGTGACAATTATGGTTTTCGTAGCAACAGTCTGGTGATTTAATGGTGTATCTTATCCAAAAGTGGGCCATAGTCTACACCAATCTGTCGAATACAGTTACTTGTAAATGCAAGATATTTGGCTGAGTTCAGACCCTTTTGTCAAAAATGCTTGCAATTGGGGGTCAACGAATCTCTGGTCTGGTATCCATTTATGTGCCCCATTTGTGTGCATGCGAATAAATCTATAAATGGCAAATTTTTAAGCGCTAGTGATACTTATGGCGACAGGTGTCATTTATGCCCAATTGAAGGAGGTGGATGATAGAGAAAGTGGGAACCGTGTTCAGTAAAAAGTTTCCAACGAAAACTTCAACTGTATAGGTATACTCGCTTAGAGGGCATGAATCGTTAGAGAGAGTGAAGTGATATTAACTGACATGCCTTGTTTGCGATTTGTTCTATTGGTGAGTAAATTTTTTCAAAGTAGTTTTTGAAATAGCTTGCTTTAGTTCAGCCTAAGTGAGTGTTCATGGTTCAAGTGTTCTTTCACGGAATCGCCTTTATTACCATCCACCTACTCTGTGGTGTTTTACTTCTCATTTAAGTTTTCCCAGTTACATTCTGACAGTTTTGATATTTCTTTTATTTTCGGTATATGTATCTGCTTTTATTGACCGTAGAACTAGGAGCATGGTGTTTTTGGTAGTGCGGACACCCGATAAAACTTTTTGAAAAATTTGAGGACATTAAATTGAAAAAGGCTTTGGCCAACACTTGCAAGTGACACCAAACAGTTTTTTTTTAGTAGTCGAATAGTTAATTTTAAACAACTCCAATAGAGTATGGAAGTGTTGCTTTTTTCTTTTATCTAAACGTTCACAGTTATTGTAGAAATATAACAACCAAGGTTCTGATAGACAAGACCAATAACAGTGGCTTCCAAGAAAAAATATGCATTCAAGATTGCAACACCAGGCATCGCCTGGTTGTCAATTCTGAAAATGTAACACTCAACCACCAGAATGGTTTTTAATCAAAGAAGAAATACATACATGACATAAGTCCCTAATGAAACATTTTCCACGATGTTATGTTTTCCTCGAATTCAAATAAAAACCGTCACACAAACTCATGTATGTTCATGTGTTCATAACGCAACATCACGTAAATTCCCAATCATTCATCCACAAAATTACAAAAAGAACCCATTGTCATACATCATCTAACAGCAAATACTGGAAATAACGATGATTTACTAACCGTTACGGCAGTTGTTTACTGAGCCACAATAACATCTGCTCCCTCATCCATATAATTCAAGAAGCCAATATTATAAATAACTCCGACTATGACAGGACATGTAGGGAAAAAAGAGCAAAACAGAACGAAAAAGCTGGCATTTGACAGAAATAACAAGTGTTTAACCTTTCATTGACCTAAAATGATGTTTTTAAACACTCGACAGCTGTAAAATATTCAATATGAATCCTTCCAAATCATGCGCACAAACATTGTTTAGAAAACACAGAGATGTCTTTTATGACCAAAAGAACTTTAACATATTCCTCCAAATGAATATAAATATATATACAAGAGCAAGATAGAAATTTATATTGATGAGTTCATCGTAGTGCAGTTACATCCTGCCGTTTTTTTCTTCATATTTTAATATCAATATCTTCCTGGGTCGTAATTACATGAAGTTAGTCGTTAGATATACTATATGTTTAAGCCAACAGATCCTTAAGTTGTATCATTAAATGTTGGCAGCTTCCTTTTGACTTCATTTTAGTAGCATTATGATTGTGCTTAAAAGTTAAGGACCTTTTGATGTAAGTCGAATATGTTGTTTGAAGGCAAGCAGACGGCCTGATGATCTGACCTGAATGGAGTCGAATGTTAGTTCGAGATGCGCTCTAATTAGTTTGAGAATTATTCTAGCTGTTAATTAGGCTACTGCTGAGGCACGCATGTTCCTCTCCAATCACGGAATTTTGTCAACTTTTTCTTCTTATGCAGTTTGACAATCAGTATTGCTTGCCGAGTATTGAGAAATTTCTAATATGTAAATATATATCCATTGTGTGCGCTATTAGTTTCCACGATCGGTACATCTTTCATTTTTTCCTGTCACTTTTGCCTTTATGCGATGGAAAAGGAAAGCCGATTCTCGCCCTCACAGTGGAAGGCTTGTGATAAGGCCCAACTGCACTCTTTAGTAGATTTCTTAAACTTCATTTCTTTATTTAGGAGTATATGGAGACAGTCTGTTGATGCATCGAGCACGGTTTCTATTCAGGTCCTTGTTGACCAGTTTCTTTGTCTGGTTTAGCATGGGTTTTAATTTTTTTGTGGCAAAATTTCATTTGCATACCCTATATTGTTACACCTTTATTAATGTGCCATCTTAAAATTCTTATTTAGGTAGCCTCAAATCCTATCTCTACATAAAGACCGAGCGTGCATACATAAAGGCACATAAATACATCTAAATTACCGGTCGGTAGCTTGCTTCATCTAGATCTCCAGGAGTATATTAAGATGAAGAGGCCATCGGACCACTGCGTTAGTCCGTTTTTCTTTGTTGGCTCTAGATATGAACTTACTTACTTTAAGTGGCGCTACCGTCCAGGGTGGATCTGGGCCTCAATCAACAAGCATCTCCAGCTAACTCGATCCTTTGCTAGCTGCCTCCAGTTTCACACGCCAAGCTGACTGAGGTCCCCTTCAACTTGCGTGCGCCAACTGAGTCTCGGTCTTCTTCTACTGCGCTGTCCCTCGGAGGCGGATTCAAAGACTTATTTCCTAGTCAATCGCCTTCTTAGGCCAAAGAAGGAGCGATTGGAAAGATTTATTCTTCGTTTGATCTCAGCACTGGTGTCGTTGTCTGAATTTATAGCGGCAACCTAGGCAGACAAATTCCTTAACTACCTCAAAGTTATATCTGTCGAAGGTGATGTTCTGTCAAAGCCGTCGGTGTTGAGTGTCCTTTTTGCTTGACAGCATATACTTGGTCTTGGTTATATACTTTCGCCGCTTCCGTTAGTGCAAAAACGCCACTGACATCACGCTTCTTCCGATTATGTCAATACCATCGGCGTATGCGAGTAATTGGACGGACATCGTGATGGCGATGGCGCGATAGTTAGCTCATTAGACTATCACGCAGAGAGTCTGGGTTTGGTTCCTGGCTGGGTCACCAACATGTTTTTAAATCGCCAGATGTTGAAAAAAGAACATTACAGAGCATCGCCTTGTCTAAATTGTTTTCTGACATCAAAGGCCTCGGTGATCTTAAGCGACCTTAATGGAGCAGCGTGCATTCTCCACCCTGCACGGACGAATTTGGCAAGGATGCTAAAAACAGGCATTGCTCTGTATAGCTCGTCTCTAGAGATGCTGTTAAACGTGGCCTTAAAATCGATAAATAGGTGTTATGTATCTTTCTGGAGCTCATGGGTTTTCTCCAAGGTCTGCCGTAATGTGAATATATAAGATATGAACGGTCGTGATTAAAATTAAGGTTCGAATAAAGTAAGCTTTATAATTATAAGAAACAATAAAGTGTATTATTAAATAATGATATATGTAAGTAGATAGTGATAGAAATATCAGAACATAAGATATAAAATATTTTTTTACAAGATGGAAAGTTGTTACTTCTTTACGTACTGTTCCTATAGTTATCCGGCAGTAACACAAGAAAGAAGGTTCGCGAGACCACTACGGGCTCAACAGATGTCATTCTGTTTGCAATTATTGTTTATTCACTTTTACAACTCATGGTAGCAGATTGCTGCATATTCGAGGGCGGAAAACTATGTTATTTCATGTAGTCGAAACTACGTTTTTTTCGGGCAGATTTAGTGACAATTTAAAGGAAATGATTTGGCCAAATGCCTTCGCTTATTAATTTTTCTTCAATTTAGCCACATGGACCATTGTCAACGATGAAATTATTGCGCAAACAAACGACCTTGACAAATATTACTCGAATTATTTGGAAGGAATGAAACAATAGGAACTACATTGGACGAAGTGTATTGAGCTCAAGGGACAATACCGATATGTGAATCTTAAATTTCGTACACGTACATATGTAAGCTTATGTGTGACGATTCTAGGCTCGCGAGCCTTCTAGTCCTGTCAAGGAGCTACACTTTGTCTGTGATTATGGGTTTCCGGGATATGACCGCATCAGTTTACCTTAGACAGTCAGAAATCTCATTCTTCCTGGGAATACGAAAGCCAACCACCATACATTTGTGTTGGTTACTAACGTCTTTAATCTTTCGAGAGTGCACTCGTTGTAACATTTAATTACTTTCATCCTCTTAGAAATAGTCGGCTAAATCGTACTTTCCGCCTTTATTAGCCCATATTTGAGAGTCCGTAAATTTTCTAATTGTCCTTACCAGAATTAAACGGTCAAGCAATTCCGTTCACAGATACATTAAAAAAAAATCATTTCGCTTGCCCTTCGGTAGCATCTCTGGGATATTTTTTCCATAAATTTCGCTAAACTTACAGTGAAAAGTGATTATTTCTCTTCTTCCCTTTCTTTACTATTACGAGTATGTCTTGCATCTAGTCTGCAATTATCCAACAGTCCTTGAGAAGAACTTGGTTCACACAAGTTCAGCTTTATTTAAGTTGTTTGTAATCCCTTCATTTGAGTCGACGTCTGATGGTTACCCGCTCTCCCTGGTGAAGGTAACACAACCAGATAAGTCAAAATTTTAGTCGACTTAGCATGAGGATAATAGTTGATGTTATATAATATTGCCATCCTGGTGCCCACACATTAATTTCACAATATTATCGACTAATTTAGTTCATCCTACCCTATCTACCATATACAAAATGAAAAGAAAAGACGAGAGCCTTAGTTTAATAAAATAAGAACCAACAAAAACACTTTAAAATGGTCCCTTCTTTGTGATTCTCATGAATTAGCGTGGGTATTCAAATCAAAACTTTTCATTTTTATTTGTCTGATCAGGTTCGAACTAAAAACCTGTTTTCTATATTTAATTCAAAAGAAGTGTATTTTCTCTTTTAAATTTACAATCATTCTTTTAGCGTTGGAAAAATCAATAACACATTTTACTCGGAAAACTTTTTAAGGTTACAGTTGAAGTTGGGCCTTAAATTAAGCTCTACGCCACTGTGCTTTTCCCCGAATTAAGACTGGAAAGATAACATTAGGCATTTCCAACATTTTGATTAAAATTGTTTCGAAAAGCAAATTACGCTCTCAGTTTAGATTTAGGTTCCCTCGGTGCAAGTTGTTTAGCTTTGGCAGGTTTTGCGAGTGCCGCTTCACAAATTTTCATTTTTGCATTCCAGCTGAGTTTCTGATATTATCAAATTTAATTTAATCGTGCGTGTGTGAGCAGTTGTCGTATTTTGTATGCGGGGATATCATATCAAAGGCAATATCCGTTGAATGCCAAATATTTACAAAACTCCTCCCATTGCTCCCCATCTCCGTTCGGTTATCAAAAATTTATTCCCAACGGTCGTGCAACAAATTTTTGGGTGTGTGTGTTGTGATACAGAAAAATAAAAACGAATGAAAAAATATGTAGAAAAGAGAATTATCTACCTTTGACAAGGATATCAACAAGTCAAGGATTCACTTGGTTCATTGTTTTTATTTTCAATCGTCCTGTCATTAGTTCAGTTACTCAATAATAGTCGTACATTCGCGAAATAACTTACGCAGGCACTCGGTAAATTCGTATTTCCAGAAAAATTATCCTGAATTGATAGTATGCAGTTTTTGCTCTCCTAGTTAATGTGTGATATGAGTGAATAATTGTATCCTTCAATTAAGTTATTGAGTGCAGGCATTGACAACGAATATTCACAGTAAACAGACGTAAAAGATAAGATACACGACGCTAGCATAGGATACAATAAAAATGGGCAGACGAAAGAATAAACCACGATTGATACCCGAACAGGATAAACGTATCTGTGGTTCAATATGTTTCTGTCAGTTGACAATGGTTTTGTCATGTGTTTCCATTGTTTACCTCAGTGTTGCAGTTTACTCACCTTCCTTTCAGTAAGTGTGCCATCTCTTGTGTCATCTTAAACCCCATCGTCACTGACCTAGTTTCGATGAGCTACGAATATTATAGATACTCTTTCACATGAGTATTAGTTTGTGTTTGTCTTATTGTGTTGGTGTTTGTGTGTTGTTTTTTTTTTTGTGGTGATAAAATTTCATTTCCAAATTGCATTGCAGAGCCTTCAAGTCGGGATTTGAACTCGATCCGGTTATGTGCCAAACTATTGATTTACAAATGCCAAATAATTGTCCCTGGGCGTCCTGTGGAGAATGGTGCTTGACCAAGACAAGTGGCTTTTGTCCTCAAATGCACTCGGTGGTGCGACGAAATGGCACCGATTTACAACTGAACAATTGCACAAGGATAACAACAACATCATGTCCGATGGTAAGAATTCCTGATATACGAATTATCAAAGATGTGAAGATTTTTACTATGTACCTATATACATATGTATTTTAAACTTCTTTCCTAACCCCAAAATAAACCCACAAAACGGGTGGGTTGAAGTATCTCGGTGACTCACTTTCTGGCGTTGACTTTAATGATTTACTAAGTAATAGGATACTCGTCGTTATGCAGACTAGGTTGTGTAAACTACAGAGTCGACTTAATGTCGGTTAGGTTGAGTGTTTTGGGTTTTGTTTTTGTTTTTTGTTTTTTGTTTTCTGTATTTTATGTGCCGCCTTTTGGGATTTGTACGTTCGTTGGCAGAATACAAATTCAAAGGCAACGCTGGCAAGGAGGATGATAGAGCGTAGTTATTTTAAACGATTAGAGAACTATGAATGGATCATAAAATTGGTGTGGTGCCACAAGGGTGGCTAAGATATAATTAAGTCGTTCTAAGAAGCTTGATGACGGTTAAATTTTTAAGTGGTAGTTTGCGAAATTTAATGAAAATATAGTATGGCAAAGGTGCCTCAGATGCGAATCACTTATGAGGCTATGTTTGAATGAAAATCCTCACGGCTTAATTGTGAACCGATTAATTAAAACAGGTAACTGAATACGAGGAAAGCAGTTTGAAAACAAAATCCTCTTAAGCTTCCGTAAGCTGCCATTAGTTACATAAAATTTTACAACGCAATATAATCAAAAATCAATTTCAGACACTATTTTGACTTCGTGGCGTGTTTCATGTGGCAAAGGAATTCGTTCAAGGTTCTATGGGCATAGCTAAGTATTTTCATTCATTATAAATGATGATGTTTTTTTTAAATATTAGTGTCAATGCCATCAAGTTTTCCTGGCACAAAAAATCCTTCAACAAGTTGGTATTGTTCCTAGGTTCCTTAATTTTTTTCGTTCCTATTCTCACATCCGTCGGCTTTATTCCTTTGTTCCGCAAAAATATAAAAATTATAGTCAGATAAGAGTTATTTTCACACACGTATTCACCTTTGTTATATGACTTAATAATTCCCTATCGGATTAACCGGTGACCTACTTAACAAGTGTTAAAAGCAAGTAAAACCACAATTTATATATGTCGATATACACATATAGTTTACACTGCTGATTTAATTATTCACCGAATTGAGGTGCAAAATAAATATACACAATTGAAAACAGCTAAGTCATTGTTGTATTTTTATAGCTTTGCGTGCCTAATGTCAACCTAAAGCCTAACATGATTTCTCAGACACCCACGCTTATTGAATATCACTTAAAACCTGACACACTATGTACAAGGCAGGTTGAGTTTTCATCGACTTTTTAGCTATGGAAAGGTGGTTATATGCAAATTTGAAAATCAAAAAGAAGGAATGATTCATTTTATTTTTTGTCAACACGACTGAGTTTCTGCAATAACCTATAGAACACAATAATTTAATATGTATTCTATGGCCTAACAGAAATAAATTTATAAAGAGGGTCTCACTGTAAACCAAGGAGAACTAAAAAGTAGATTTATTTTCAACTCAAAAAGGATACTAAAATTGCCCCTGCAAATAAAAGAAGTATTACTCGGGTCTGCTTGGATAAACACTATCGTATCGCTTTTTCATTTCTAAAGGAACACATCATTTAGACAAAGAGCTAATGCTTTGTTCTCTTTGTATGTCTAATTGTTGTGAAGGATGAGCATGCGCTTCGGTGAAAAAGACCACTAGTATGGGCTCCCATCACTGCGGTGTCACTATCAGTTTTATAGATAATTGATGCCTGGGAAGCTTAGGTCCTTTAAAAAAGGCATTGATGTCTCATTATAATGCCAGTAAGGAGTCTGTTGAAAGACAGTAAAATGTCGTTGGCCTTTTAAAGTCGTAATATATCCAGTTACTGTCAAGGAAATCCATAATTAGGGACCCCTGCAGTTTGAGCATTTATTAGGTAATTTATTTCCCCCGATCCGTATACACCCAACTGCATACTTTTTTTTTGGCTCAGATTTTGGCCGAGTAAGGAAAACCGAAGTTCTGGTATCATTTCATACGAAGGAATGTCCATAAAACCAGAGTCAAAAGAGAGCCAGCCCGCAATGCCATAAGAAACTCCAGTGCTAGTTGGTTTCTACAAATTGGAGATTTATCAGTTCGTCTAAATATACTACAAAGCCATGCGTCCGAGACAGACCATTCTTTTAATAATGTGCACCATCCATCGATTACGTCTATGACCGCATGTACTTTGGAGCAGATAGTCGGTGGGCAAGGTCCAAAAGATAGTATACAGCTAGATCATCTTTTCTCTACCGCATTCAGCATCCGCAACAACAAATAATGACGAATATCACCTGCGATAATTTTGACCGGTCTGCTTGTTTCCCTTAACTGTAAACCGACAAGCGCTTTCAGAGAGAGCCGATTCGGTACCTGTATGAAAAGGGGAGACATGCTTTAGAATCCTTAAAGCAAAAGAGATGAGAGATGCTCGCCATCCGATAATAAGGAGCTACAGAAGCTCTTATTCGAGACCTCTTTTCATTGCTTCGATCAAGAACTTCCTTCGATATAAAAGAAGCTGAACGCAAAACCCGCATGATCTAGGATATAAACTTAGTAAAAGAAGAGTCTTGGATCAAACCGAAAATGTTGTACGTGGTTCTATTATTCACCATGCTATAACTGCCTCAATTGAAAGTAAATATTCTGGTAACAGCAGTCAAATTATTCATAACTAGTGCAGAAGAAACTCAAGAAGACGCCGAAACCCCCCCACTACCCAAATTCGGGCCTATCGAAAGTGCGATGTCAGCCAGGTTTCATTAATTTGGCCAACATAAAATTTTAGAGCTTCAATTGGAATGAGTCAGTCTTTGATTTCAACATTGAATGATTCCAAAACAAATTCTTACGAAACACCAATTATTTTAGACAATGCCGAGGATTGGCAAATATTTCTGGCCGAAATGCAGTTGCATTTCTTACATCAGCTAACTGTCGGTAACATCTTTTAAACACGGGGCTTTTGGAGTACTTAGGGTGCAAATTAACAACAAAAAAAAGAGTATGACTGGGTGAGCTGTAAAAAAGCACCATTGCCTATAGTTTCCAATTTATTGAAATATTTAAATGGGCTTGCCAAAATCATGTGCTTAATGCCGCTGACGCTGTCATGTTCTTCTAAAAATAATAGTGCAAATAATAATATGTAATTAACATCAGTAATGTCGGAACATACTGTGAAAGGAGAAACACCCACACATCATCAGTATGGTATCTGACACATTTTGCTGTCCAGGGCCGATTGTTCTCGACATTGCAGCTACAATGAATGGGAAAGTTTCCTAATTCTGCTCAAAGGTCAACAACAACTCATTAAAATTATTTTTATTCTTCCGCCATGCAGCGCAGATTTTATAAATAATTTGAATGCCGCGGAGTAATATAATAAATAATAAAACGAAAAAGAAGCCACACGTGTATACAGCGAAGTTGTAAAGGTCAATTTAAAAAAAGTTCACATCAAATGTTAGCAGTCTTCAGTCAGCCATGAACAACAGTCTTGAAAGAGAGCCAGCAACGTGAACATGGGACATCGAGCCCATTCAAAAAAAAGTGCTCGGAATACCACTGCCAATATGTTTGTATGCAATACCAAATTTCATTATATTTTAAAAGATGTTTGTGATGGTATAAGTCCGCCAACAAAAAGAGAAATTCTGGAGTTAGTTATGGCTGGCACATGTTCGATATCTGACGTTGCTATTTGACACACAATTTCGCCAACACAAGTCAATTAACCTTTTCTGATACCGATGCCCAAGGAGTTTATACTGTCTCCAGAAAAAAAACGCGTTAAAAACTGATGTCAATTACTAAATTTAAACTGAATAGATTTAAGAATGCTTTTATGCACTTTAAGCTCGATGGTTCAACGAGAACAATTTTCTGGATAATAGTCGCCCTTAATTTGGCAAATCTTATTTCAAAAAGTTCTATATGGGCTGACACCCCGTCATAAGATTTTGAACGATATAAATTTATTTTTATTGTATGTTCTGGAAATAAATTAAATTTCGAAAAATTGTCCGACTTATATTTTAAGACCCTACTTTGATAACGATGGCCTTTTAAGAATTCGCCACTTAATGCCAGACTTCCGATTCTGATGGTGCAAACACGAATGACCACGGCGCTTGTCATGCAGCATTACCATGAGAAGTTTTATCAACAAAACACTGTTACTACCCTTCATAAATCCACCAGAAGTTTAATTTCCACGTTCCCAAACTGTTTTAAAAGCTGTAAAATGAAATTACATAGAATGCAGATAGTGCTTAACCAGTGTCACAACTTATGGGTTAAGTTTCATTAGACGCTTTCATTTCAGGACAAGTTGAACGCCTGTCAAAGGTTAACGGCTTATCGAATGCAGGGTCAGGATCTTTTTGAAATGCCTGATCTGGGCCATAAAAGTCTGCTTAAAAAAACACTGCTTGAAGTAGCCACCAGATCGAAGTCAAGAATATTATTAATTCTTGTCCACTAACAAATATTCTCTTAACAGCGGAAGATGATGAATCACTAACAATTAATCTCTTTTTCATGGATTATGCTAACTCCACACAAAAGCTAGTTTCTGTGGATGTTACCGGATGTTAGCACAGAATTTAAAAATTTTCGTGCGCTCCAGTTGAATGATAGAATCAGTCATGGCCCCTTTGCCATTATATATCTCACGAGTTTTCTGTTACAGATGAACAAATATCTTCTTGCTGATATGACAACATCAAACTGATTCTTTCAACGGCCAGCTGCGAAATTGTCATTTTGACTTGTGATTTTGAATTGTATAGAGATTTACGGCGTAAGGAACTTTAAGGAAAGGTATACGTATACTCGTATATACGGTACTGTGCAAAATATAAGCAACTGTTTCAGTCTGATAATTCATTTCAAGTTTTTCAGGCATTTATCCATAAAAAAAATGAAAATACTTAAGGAGTTTGGCCTTAGAGAAATATTTTGTGAGCGAAAAAGTTTGTAGATGAAAAAAATAAAAAATATAGGTCAAACTGCCTGTGCAAAATATAAGCAACTTCTTCAATATTTTGTATAATATCTGTGCCAGCAGCACACCTCTTTGGCATAGACCAAATTAAATTTGCGAAAGTAGTATTCGGTATGCTTTCCCAACTTTCTGTTAAAGAGTTCATCAACTCTGTTTTATTGCTAAAGCGCTGTCCAGCTTCCCTACGCTGGAGTAAATAAAAAAACTTGAATTTTTTCATCGTGGAGCCCCTCTTTTACCGGCTTCGTGGTGGTGTTTTGGGTCGTTGTCATGTTGAAACACCTATCAAAGTGGCATTTTCCATTCCGCATAACATATGGCTTTGAAGGATGTCTCTGTACTTAAAGCGGTCCATTATGCCTTCGATTTCAATGGATGCACCCAATCTATGTATAGAAAAGCAAGCCCGCACTAGTACGCTGCAACCCCCATGCATGGATTTAACCATTCTCCTTTGCTTCGTCACACAGTACAAAAGCTATCTGAAATAAAATTATTAAATTTGGATTCATCGCTGAATAGTACTGTTTTCCATCTCCATCCATCCATCTTAGGTGTTGTTTAACAAAATTTAACCTGTTACGTGAGTTATTAAGTGAATATAATGAAACAAAGTTTAAATGAACGAAGCAGCCTTTTTTGAAGATGTTTCCTCGTAAGCATAGGTTTCTTGCAAGGTCTGTAACTTTTTAAACCATGTTCACTGGCTTGTCTGCACTCGGTGCTTGCATTCTATCTTCAAATTTAGAGCTTTTACAATCTGCTCCGAACTGATAAAAGGTTATTTTCTAATGAGGGAACATATTTTCCTATCGGTTTGGCATGTGGTTTTGCGGTAGCGGCCACTTAAATGTCGGCTTTCGACTAAGCCTGTAGCCTTATATTTTGTTATTAACTGGAAAATAATTGGCTTGTTGATTTTATACTTTTTTTTGGCAAAGATAATTAAATGTCGGCTTTCGACTAAGCCTGTAGCCTTATATTTTGTTATTAACCGGAAAATAATTGGCTTGTTGATTTTATACTTTTTTTTGGCAAAGATAATTTTGAATTTTAAGGCAACTATAATACTGAACGCTAGGCACTGCAGGAAAGCGATGTTTCTACAGGGCTCTATCAAAGAAACTAATGAAAAACGTCTGCTGTTTCTCATGTACTGTATTTAGCATGTGAACTTTCCAGAAAAGTCTCGTTAGTTTATTTTTTCTTTGAGTGAGGCAAGAAGTTGCTTATATTTTGCACAGACAGTTTGATCTATATTTTTTATTTTTTATGTCTACAAACTTTTTCGCTCACCAAATATTTCTTTAAATACTGTTAATTAAAAGATCTTACCCTAACATAATGCAAAATTTCTTAAGTATTTTCTTTTTTTTATTACTGGTAATGCATGAAAAACTTGCAAAGAATTATCAGACTGAAGTAGTTGCTTATATTTTGTACTGTACATACAACAATAACACTATGAAAAGGATTTGCCATTAATTTTAGGCACAGATATTGGTTTGGAAGATTACAAGATCTAATTCGTGCAAGAATTAAAGCCGAAAAACCGAAAAGTGAATGAGCCCAAAATCAAATAAAATAGTATTGGGTACGTTGTTTTATCGAAAAATTGTGTTCAGGCTCCTTTTTGTCCAAATATACAGTTTCGGGCAGTTTATTGGCTGATGGACTCATCGGACCATAGTTTTTCAAAAATGAAACTAATCAGCATTTTAAGATCAAGAGTATTCGTTATAGTGCCATGATTAATGACTTCCCCGATCATGGAAATGAAAGAGATGTGGTTCCAGCATGATGTCGCTACGAACTATATAGCAAACAAAACAATCAACTCATTGAAGGAAACCTTCGATGACCGTATAATTTCGCGTCATGGACTTGTAAATTGGTTTCCAAGAGCTTGTGATTTGACGCCTCTTGATTTTCTTTATGGATACATAAAATCGCTTGTCTATGCTGTTTTATTGAAGACATACGGCCACAAATACTTGAAAAAGTGGTTAACAACTTTGTTTATCGGATGACATTCATCGGATTCAGCCTGGTGGATATTTAAAAATTAATTTCAAAATGAATTCTCACGATTCATAGTTAGTACGGCCTTAAAAAATAAAACACCCTTTACGTATCCAGACTGTAGTACTTTTATAAATGATAAAATCAATGTGCTTTTATAGTAATTTTGCAAAATTTGGCAACTAGCTTGCAACATGTACAATAAGTAGCTTAATACATTAGACACCAAACATAGACATTCACTGGAATCGTAAGAAAATTCGTTTGCAATCGGAACAGAAAGCGTATAAAGCCAAGTTCTACAAAAACCTATTTGTGAAATGAAGTAAACATAGTTACATGGAAGTTCGAGGATACGTTTTATGACAGCCTTTCTTGCGAGTTGACAGAAATGCATTCTGCATACACCACCAAAATATGGCCTCATCAAAATATTGCCGGTGAAAAGAACATCAACAGCGTTTCCGCTTTCCTTAAGAGTGAGGAGCTTTATACTGCACCAATCAACTTTCTGTTGGCAGTATGACTCTAAAGCGGGATAACAAAAAATGAGAAGAGTACGGTGTATGGGGAATAATTTCAAATTGGAATTATTTCAGGTTTTGCACCATAATATTGGTCTAGCATTTTCATGCAATAGAACTGGAGTACACCCGTTGAGCAACGCATTCTTTTCAGCCAATTTTGTATTTCGATGTCTTGCAGACTCATTACCCGAAAACCCATTACCCATTATGCGAAAACGGTCCAATTTGGTGTCTTAAGCAGCTTATCGGTGCACAGATTTCTAAAAGACGTAGTTTTTGGGAGAGGGAGCAGCATCAATTTGTTGCAACTGCTTGATGCATCTACGATTGCTCTTAAGACAAAATCATCAATTGCTTTCGACACGGAAATCTTGGGTATGAAGCTTTTTCAATTAACGTCGAATCGTGTGTTCGTTCATCGCTACATCCTTTTACTGATAGAGGCGCATTATGTCCCAGTTTCAATCCATAAAGAAAGAGAGCCAGAATTTGTACAATCGAAAGCATGTTAAAGAATTACTGAAATTAAATGGATGTTTAATGGTGAGCTTCTTATTTTGGACTGAAGTGAAAATCGAACACTTCGCATTGTATTTAGAGAATTTGTCTAACGAAGCTACGCTTTAAATGAATTGAAAAATATTCCGGTAAATCGTTACTTCTTATAGTTAACATTATAATTAGATAGCAAAACAGTACTCGAATAAATGAGCCACTCACTATAAGCCCACAAGATTCAATTTGCAATGGCTTAAGTGCATTGAATCAGGGCATGACATGAGAAGAAACTGAACTGATCTTAAAGGCGAAACATACTTAAAACTTAAAACTTAGTTCACACTGCAGATGAAGACCGACTCAAGAATTTTTGAGAAAATTCTCCAAACCAGACGCTGAACTCATCATTGCTGAAAATTAATTTAAAAATGTTGGGAGCGTTCTTTATGTAGAACGCCATTTGTAGGGCACCCAATTGAGATGCTTTGTAAAATATGCAGCTCAAACATTGAGTTTGTGAAGATTCGACGTTACTATAGCTTTGATTTTGGTGTCTTAGCGATAAATAGATGGCCCAAGTATGCAATTCAATAACATCTTGTTATCGGAAATCAGTACGGATGTCTTCACTTACCATCAATAAAATATGTAAAATCATTAAATTGTAAATCAGTTTAAACAACGCCTTTGACAATATAAATCACTAATCTAAGCATTTTCGTTTGCAGCTTAATCTCGTAATCTATTTCACAATTTAATCCAATTTCCACATTTTTTTCAGATCGACCTTAATAATTTAAAAAAATTCAATTGTAACAATGGTACAGCGTGTAATAACCTTCGTGGAGTATTCAACTGCTCAAATGGTAAGTTCATGTCCAGCTCTGACTAACTACGTGTACATATTTATTTTGCATCGTTTGTCATTAACTTATCGTTCTCTGCCACAACAAAATAACACAATTTCCTACTTACCCTTCCGAAAAAAAAGGACATTGCAAAAACATGTCCGAGTTTTTCCTCTGCCATCATAAAGCCGACGGACCAACTCTCAATTCCGAAAAGGACAACACCAAACTTAATGGCTTTTTCGAGTGTCGAGGGATACAGTGTACAAAAATAAAGAAACCTTTTCTCTGTGACCGTTATTGCGCAAAGATAACCACAACTCGAGTAAATGTCCTTCTGATGCAAGTAAGTAATTTACTGGGGTATTGTCATCTTTCTGCCGGCACTGGGAATACCAATGAAATTACGTTTCAGGACAACAATCTGGTGACGGCCGAATGTGAACATGGAGTGGCGTTCAATGAAGCACGGGGACCAAACAAGGGCGTACGCATACCACCCACCGATTTTTGGAAAGAAGACGATGGCACGTTGCTCACAAATTGCATGACCGTCGCTAAGGAAGGAGATAAAATTGTGTAAGTTTTTACGAGAACGAGTACGAGTGTATAGTACGCACTTTGTGAGAAACTTTAGGGGATTTTGATTTTTGCAATTTTTTTTTATTGATTTTTACTAAAGAGCTACTGACTGCCTTAATGGAACTCTATTGGACCACGACACTTTACCGCATCCCTTTATGAATTTTACTCAATTTTGGGATATCTATGAAAAGAGCAATAATATTTTGGATCCCGATCAAAGGTTTCTACCCCAACAGGATAATTTGACCATTTACAGCTTAAAGAAGCTCTTCATCAACTTGGAAGGATGTGTAAATACATTGCGAGGTGAATGCAAGGATTTCGTTGCTAGATACGGAAGTGATGGAGATAATCATACTGCTCAATCCAGATATCAATGTTTTTACAATAGGGTAAGATACTGGTCTAAAATTTTGACATAATATTGGGTTTTATTTTTTTACAGGACGAATCAGTTCCGTTTGTGGTGGCGCGATTTGATTTAGACAAGACCTACAAGGAATTGCTGATAGCTCTTATACTTCCGATAGTGTTGTTCGTTTTATCTTCAATATCATTATGCATAATAACGAATACTGTTAAGGTGAGCAAAGATACACTTTCTTTTATTTGCATAGCATTTGTTGATTCTCATAAATATGATGAAGTGTAATTCGTTAATTTTGATCCAAGAGATCTGGTAACTTAAATATTTTCCCTGTCGTGCTTCATTGAAGTCGTCAATCGTTATCGATATTTATGAAATAAAATAGCAAAGATTTTATAAAAGCAAAGTCGACACGAGAAACTGTAACATCTATCATGGGTGAGCAGATCTACAATACCATTAACTTCTCCAATATTTTTCTCTAGGGTCAACTTTACTTTTATTTACAACAGTTTTTTTGCCACTCAACTCGTATAAATGCAAGATCGACACGAAAAATCGTAACAACTATCATCAGTAAGTTTAGAGTTTCCTTGCTCCCCTATATTAAGGCAAATGCAAATTACGAAATTAATACAGCTTCCAGCCGGAGAAAGTAATACTGCATCAAATAAAAGTTGTTTGAGTTTAGAACCTAAAGGAAGTCGATGAATGTACAGAATGTACGCTACGTTCCTGCACTATTTAGCGGTATACAAACGAAAAAACTTAAAGTGATTAAGATAAGGAGGTAAGACAACAAAATTTTTTCAGGGGAAACTCGAAAAGAAAATCGAAAACAACGACAATGAATATTCCCTAATTTAGACGTATGAACTCACGAATGGTTTGACCGCAAACAAAGGTAAAGTAGAGCTTCTGGTGACGTAAGGGTTGGAAAATTATTTGGACCGCCAATGTTTAATAAAATCAAAACCTTATTAACATCGTTTATGGTTCGAATATAAGGAAGAGGACTTTGTGGAACACCAAAGGGGGCTTAAAATGGGGCTGAGAGGTCATATCTAAATCAAGGATCGAAAAGGTGGATGACACGAATGCAAGGAAACTTGTAGTAGCTATTTTCGTTGAGGAAACCATGTTGACTGGAGAAAATAAATATTTGCACTGATAGCTTAGGTACATATGTACGAATATATGAGAAAGTTTTGCAATGGACAATAATTGAATACTTCATTCCGTAATTTTTGCTTATGAATTGGAATTATAAAAGAGCTTGTCAAAACCTGAGCAAATTATCCTTGTTTGTGGGATAGATGAAATAAGTAAAACGGGGAGGGAGTCTTACTAGATCTCACACCTTTCAAAATGTAAATCCAAATATTGGAAACCCTGGATTCAAGTAATTTGTCTTCAAAAAATAAAAACTTACTCAAAACTCAGCTCTCTCCTTAACCACTAAGGAAATCAAAATCAACGCGACATTGTCCAAATGACCTTCAAATGAAATGTTTTGTGATCGAAAAATTAGGCTTAAATCTAAAGGTTTGTTCCGGATCCTAACAGAATTAACTTTAAATAACAAAAATTAAAATCTTGCAAATGTCAACAAATGGAACAAAAAGAACTAGAAATATCTGCGGATAGCAAGAAAATTTCGGGCTGAGCAACTTAGCTCGTTTTGTATGGTGAAGAAAGTCTTCAAAAAATTGCATTAAGAAAGTAATTTGGGCTCAAGTTCCGAATAGAGGTGAAAAGAAAGGAGATTGAATTACTGAAATAATACAACATAAACACACTTCCGGCCCAAGGAATGATTCAACATAAAACGGACCGTATGATGGCTATAAATCCACAAATTAAGCCGAATTTATAATTCCAGAACGACAAGACTTACTATCGAAACTCAGAATCGAGTGCGAGGTTTCGAAGATCGAAACAAAAAGTTTATAAAAAGCTAAGAGCATTCAAAGAGAACGTTTTTGCGAAAAGTGTTCAGCTCTTTCGACTTCTTTAAGACAAAGTCAACACTCCGGAGTGTCGACTACTTCCATTTTGTTGAGGTGACATCTATAACTGTCCTGTGAGGTCACCTACTAGGTTTCTGATATCGTACAGACTTAGATTTAGACATCTATTGGTATTTTTGTTGAAAGGTAGGATGGCATGTCTTAGACCTTGACTTTTTTCGCAATGTGAGATGCATTCGAGTGCTTCCAGCTATTGATAGCTAAGTTGGCTGCTGTTTTAGGAGAGCAGCAGAAAGGTTCAAGTCCGTTTAAGGTTGTTGCTGATCCCTTTCTAGCCGGTTTGTTAGCCTTCTCATTACCATCAATGCCCTCATGCCCAAGAACCCACCACAGTTTGGTCTTGTTCCTTGAGCTAACGATAGCAGGGACTTCTCAGATTCTCTTAAATCAGAACCAGTTTACAAATATATCCTATCAACGGGTTTATAGATGAACGGAGTAACACAAAACGCCGTAGCTGGTATCTGCTATTGGTTATGATGGCAGATGACGCCATCAAATAATCTGTTACTCTATGAAATGATTTCAGATTGCCTGGCACCGATGGCATATATCTAGTTATCCCACAAAAAGGTTTAGACCAGCTGATGGCAACTCTAAAAATAATCTCACTGCTTTCCTGATCAAAACCTTGACGAACTCCCACCGTTCCTTTACAAATATCCAATATCAGCAAAAATGGTAACTTGGTGGCCAGTTACACGGTCAAAATGTGTTGGTGATATCAAACAGGGATTGCCCGCAAGACAGCGTACTGTCTCCACTCATATGGTTCATGATGGTGGATTTACTGCTTAGATAATGCACTCAATTTTGCTCACGCATTAATCAACGAACCTAAGTATTTAGATGTCATCCTGAAGTGGTCTTTGCTACAACACGCACTGCAGTTTCGATAAACCTGCGTGCCGACTATGTTTTGCCTTTTATCTGATACAATGGTTCTAGTCTGATATGAAATTGACTCTCCTAATACTCAGGAATGGTTTCAGCCAGAATCATAGCTGGGAAATCAATCTGGTCGGACTTTTATGGATGACTCTATCGCCAAATCCTGACTTCAAAAAAGCGATCATAATAATCGTTGATCATAGCATTGAACCAGTATATTTTGAAGAAATATGTATCGCTGATGCGTACAATCCCCACTATGCGATTCAATTTTCTGGATGCAATTGCATCCTCAACCAGAAATGACCCTAATAATCCTGAACAAAATTGTACGATCAGAAACTGAGTTGCTCTCAAGTTTAATCATATATTCCCAGATAATACGCAATTAGGTAGCCTGTGCCATAAAATAAAATAATTGATGGAAATTTTTGTTTATTTTGCACTTAGCTATCGCATATGACTTATACTAGGTTTGGGCGAGAGAGAGCATTCTTGTTTTGTTTGAATGATGTATAAGCTAAATTAATTGCTTAAATATCAGTCTAAGAATAGATAAAAAAAACTGTATTTAAACTACGTGTGTTGATAAAATTCTAGAAAAGTTATACGTTTCTTGAATACTTTAAATTTTTATATCACCAAATTCTGCTGTTATCAGTTCTACTGTTGAAAGTTCAACCTTACAAATTGGAATTCTGGTACTTATTCGTCACATTTCAGGTCATCTTATCAACGTCAAAGTGTACAAAGTGACACTTAGCTTAATTGGAATGCTATTAATATGCTTTCTTATCCTCATAGGTCGGAGATGATGCAAAAATGCGATGTGTTTGCCTAGCAGATGATACTGAAGGGGATGGTACAGGCCAGCGTAGCAATGCTCGTTATCAAGTTGAAGATGATTGTCCTGGTCTAGGACTTGCAGACATGCCGGTAAGTAGAACTCAAATCTTAATTCAATATAGTACAAGTATTTAATTTTTGAATATTGGGCATAGGAAGACCATCCCACCGATACACACGAAATGATTGGCAGTACAAAATCATTAATACCATTAAGTCCCAGCGATGAAACAGCCGATAATTTATTCCAGGATGAGAAAGCATCAAAGTGTGATGCTCCAGAAAAACCATTAGTGGTTATTTAATGAAATTACAAGCATCATCCACCTACTAACATACACTCAATACGTACATACATACATACTATACCACCACTACGGCAACTATATACTCTCTCATCGATGTAAGTTAAAAGTGTATAAAAAAAAAACATAAAATCAAAAACAAAATATTTAAAAAATATTTTTCTACGGTATTTCAAAATACATACACACGATGACTGCCTTACGAGACGTTATATACCTACAGAACCTACAAAAAATTGGATTACACAGTTTAAATGTATGCATTCGTATGGATCTAACTAGCAGAGAGGTAATTAAAAGGTTTGGAATGGGTAATGGTTAAGGGTGAAACCTATGGGGGAGTAAACATGAAAATACGATTTAAACCGGGCAACACATACAAATACGGATATGTGCTTCAGCATCCATCAACCGTCGTCGTTCTACTATCAGAATACATCTCTGGCTCTTGAATTGCAATTGAATTGCAAAAATTTAACGAAGAGCGATTAAAAGGCATTAGGCACTTTGAATTTCGCTGATCCTCCCTAGCAACCCGGATATTTCATATAAATTCTAATTTCGAATTTTGACTGTTGTTAATGTCACACACTCGTAATAGTGTAAACTATTGCGTTTGCAATTACAGCACCTCATGCTGAGAACAGTGATTTCAATTATTTTGTGTAAATGATTAAACATTTTTTTCTAAGAAGAGTCTTACCGCATTAGCAATAACCAGATTGCTTCAGATTTTCTATGACAGTCTTCTATAATGATGTTTCTTGTCCATAAATCGCATCAAAGAGTAGAACCCAATCGGAGAACGTACGTCGCTTCAAATGGTTCATCGGCTTCAATTCTTGAGTCAGCTTGATCTTGTATGGGTGTAAACTAATATCCTTACGCAAAGTACGCCATAATGTGGTCTGAGCGATGCCCAATTCTTGAGAACGCCATGGAATTGACTGATTTGGATCGTTTGCTACGGACGCCTGAACGGCAGCGATATTTTCGACACTTTGACCAACATATTGGGCCGTCTCACTGACACGGCAACATGTTGTGTGATGAAGTGATAAGTAGACTCAAATTTTTGCACTAATCTTGTTATTGCCTGGCGGGAATTTCGACCGAAAATTGGAATAACCGCTCTTAAAGTTGCAGTCACCGACTCCGAATTTCGGTAGAAAATGTTTGTAATTTGCAGACGTTGCTCGTTCGTTGCTTTACCATGATGAAGATGTCGAGTTTACTGAATAAATTGACAGTGACAGTTTGATGATTAGTGAAAGAGTGCGTTCACAAATTAAATTCAAAGTTGTCAAGTCCCTATTGGAAAACCCGATATAATAGTTTTTTTTTTTTGACAGAAAACGTTTTGTTTGTCAACATGGGCTCCTCTCCGTAATACACTTCATCTTATGTTTCTCCATTTTGTTAATACCTTTCAAATAATAGAATTTGTCGAGATCTCGAACAAGGCGATTTTTTTAGCAATGATTTTTACGTTGTGGCCAAACCTCTTACCGCTGAGTCTTTACTTAAGGTTTGGAAAAGAGTTAATAGTCACAGGGGCCTAAGCCCGGAGGATGAGAAAGTAATTTGTAATTCGAATGGATGAAATTTTGGAACTATTGTATATACGTATTTTCTAAATACTCAGCCAAATTTTGTCCAAATCGTCGTTGAATTGTGTGTATTCCCTGGTAGTTTTTTTTTCTAAATAACAATCAGATAAAGCAATGACATTGTACTTCTGTGCTCAAATTTTTCAGCCCGATGAAGAAGAATAAGTAAGCGCTTCAGTGATAAAGTAACTGCGGTAACAACACTCACTACATCGGCGCCGAATACCTATAGCCTGATTACCGAACATAAACAGGGACATATGCCTATAACACGTGTTTAATAAAGACACAGCCTGCAGTCTTTCCTACTGAAGAACGGAAGATAGGCGATGATCTCTTTGAGTCTGTAATGCAGACCTTATGTAGGTCCGCGCCTTGAAAAGCTCCCCTTTGAGCCTATCAAAGCAAGTTTCATTTTCTGTGATCATATTGTGACTTAAGAGTTTAGCCTCCCAAATGCGTTAAGGGAAGCCTTGTATTCTCAAATCAGCTTAGAGGTTGTAAGAATGCTTTCAGCACAGCTACAGATGTAGTTAGCTCACTCTCTTTAATAAATCTTCGCTCTCGAAGTAATTTGTTGTGTATTAAGCCGCGCGCATCTCAGAAAACTATTACCAGGCCCTTTTTAGCCGGCGAAACTTCCTTGGTCGTCTTCATTGCCGATTCGTCCGAAGATTCGTCTATCTGGACTGCTGCCCGGTGCTGTTACTTCAGTATATAATGGTCGATCCACATTTGTGAAACGATCAAAAACACATTCGGATTGTGGTTGAACAACGCCAAAAATTTCAAAGTTCTCACACGAGTTGACTACCTTCAATGGCTGTAATGCTGAAGCTGAAGTACGCAGCTTATCACAATTTGACAAAAGTCTATTGACAGATTGTAGATGCCCTTCAAGTAACAGTGTTACAAATTTAAAAAGTCATGGACTTATAGATCCACTCTGAACCATTTTTCTATGATTTTTGTAGTGAATTTTGAAATTGTCAGTGCGTTTTTTCAGCAGAATTCAAGAATACATTAGGTGGAGTACGATTAAATTTATACGAGTCTCCTTTAGTGGCAAAAAAATTGTTCAATCATGTTAAATATTTTCTGCTCTCTAGGCTCAAGTATTTTGGCATATACATATATTTTTAAACAGACTTTACTTATCAGATTTGGTGGACCCTTAAATGTAGATGGCTGGGCAATAGCTTCACAATAAGCACGATTTTAAATCTCATCTGACAGGTACAGAGAGATCTTGGGAGCACCTCACTAGATGTGGGCATTGTTCTCCAATTATGGGAAAATATATGCCATAATATTGTCCACTGTTTAGAGGGGGTGAAGTATTTTTTACCTCGCTTGAGGAAACCTAGTCAATTTACAGCATTTTTGGCGATTTCGAATATGTAGTCATTCTAACGGAGGTTCCCAATTGTTACGCTTGATCCCCGGCAACCAGACCGTTGCCCCGAATCAAAAATAACTTTGGTACCAACAGTTCCAACACTGGGTTCGATTTACCCACAGGTAGCGCTTTGATGGCAGCTAAACCTGGGAAACAAACTCACAAAAAAAAACCGTTGAGCGCCACGTGATTTTTGGGGAAAATCACGAAACCAACAAAAAGAAAAAAAGAAAATACTTCCCGAAAAAAAAAACGGAAACAACAAAAGAAAAAAATGGGGTTTTCCACAACGTTATAAATGCTCCGCTGGAGCACGACGATTTATTAAAATTTACGTAGCTGTACACTCGTCGCTAGAGTGACCCGCTATTTTAAAAGTCCCGAATGAAAAAAAAACTAGTTAACGGGTCGCGTGTCTCGTCTTTTCTCGAGATTACTTTGCACGCGCGGCCTAGCGGAGTCTTTATTTTTCAATTTTAAAAAAAACCGATTTGTGTTCCTGGCGGTTCCTGCGACCTATCCTGACACAGTTTTCTCCTTCGTCCTGCTGCTCCTTTTCTTATCTCAATCCACTTCCTTTCTCCTTATCCTCCCTTTTTCTCCTCGCTTTTTCCTCTTCCCACCAGGATGAACTATCTCACAACTCGCGATTTTATTTTAGGATTTTCTCAAAATCTACTTTACTCTACTTTTTTTTCAAAAGAAAGATTGCTTTTCGCAATTTAACAAAAAAAATTATTCGCACAAAAACTCTCGCTGACCCTCGGAATTTGCTGGTCGTCACAAAAGTCCGTCATACCGAGAATGGAAACAATTTTTGGTTTTGACGTGTCTATCGAATTCCTCTCTGCTTATGGTTACTGTTAATATCAGAATTTAAGAAATAAATTACTTTAACTCACTGCCGTTCCTGTTCTTTTGTCGGAGAGAAGGGTCGTGAGTCGAGTATATGATAAGCAAAGGGGACCGGTAATGAAATTTAGAAAAAGTTTAGGAGACAGAAGAGAGCCTTGAGGTATACCAGCATTTATTTTGTGAAACCAATCAACTAAAACTGAACGTTGCGAAAGTAAATTTCTAATCCATTGATGAGATATTCGTCAATTCCAAGTGCACTCGTTTGAGAAAAAGAGCCTAAGGAAAAACCCTGTCAAATTCGTAAGAGATATTAAGCGCAATTATCTACAAAATTCATATCTTGGTATCGGCAGATTGTTGAGTTATGTTCTTCAACCAATGGTTTACTAAAAAAAAACACTTTATACAATATATTTTGTGGTTATTTAATTTGTCTGTTGTATTCAAGACTAACTGGGTTTTATATATACTTACTGGTGAGTCAATTATTGGAATATGATCACTACTACAATCATTTGCACTGTGGATGGTTGCGACTATTAATTGGGTGTCCATATTTTCTGCATCTTCATTACTTTGTTGATCTGTATTTTCATTGAGATAAATTTCCATCCTAGATAGCCCGTCTGCTACCTGGTTATCCTTACCTTTTACGTATTCAATTTTCAATTTCGAAGTTGAATTCCTCAAGCTTTATCTTCCACCTCTGTAATTTAGCGTTGGGTTCCTTTAGTGAACTCAGCCAAACTCCGGATTGTGAGTTTTCTGCCGTATAAGTACGGCCTGAAATAATTGGTTGCCCATACTATTGCGAGTAGCTCTTTTTCAACGGTTGAGTAATTGATCTCATGATTATTTAGAGTACGACTGGCATAGCAAGTCGGATGACTATCTTGAGATAAGACAGCACCGATTGCATAATTTGAAGCGTCTGTCGTTAGCGTAAACTTCTTAGTAAAGTCAGGATGTCTAAGTATTGGTTTAGATGTTATTAAAGTATTCAGATTTTCAAAACTTTGATTAAAATCTGGGTCATTCACATCAGTTTTAGCTCCTTTCTTTAAGCAAATAGTCATAGGTTTTGCTACTTTGGAGTAGTCTTTTATAAATTTTCGGTAATAACCAGGAATGCTTTTACATGTTTTTGAGTTTTATGAAGTTTATAATTTAATTTGGTTTTAATTTTCTGGGGATTAGGTTTGATGCCTTCTGTCGTGATAATATGGCCTAAAAATTCTGTTTCTTTTTTCAAGAACTCGCTCTTGTCGAGCTGTACTTTCAAATTGACTTCTTTGAGCTTTTGGAATACTTTCTTAATCGAAATTATGTGTTCCTGTAAACGTGTTGAAAATATTATTACATCATCAATATACGAGCTGTGATCAAAAAATAAGGTGACTTCATTTTTAAAAAAATATATTTATTTAATCATCCAAATTTATTTTATCCCCTTCAAAATAATCCCCCTCTGATACAATGCACTTGTGCTAGCGCTTTTTCCAGTCGTCAAAGCACTTCTGAAATGCACTTTTTGGTATTGCCTTGATCTGCTCAATCGTTGCAAATCTTCGTCCTTTCATGGGCATTTTCAACTTTGGAAAGAAAAAAAAGTCGCAGGGGGCCAAGTCTGGTGAATACGGTGGCTGAGGCATCAACATTTCAAGAGTTTCTGAGCACTTAATACCATTTTTTACGCAAAAATTAATACAAACTCTCTGCTCCATTACTTTTAACCACAAAAAATCGCCTAGTAAACAAAACACGTCCAACTTTTATGCCTCTCACATAAAAACAACAACTGCTATATGGTTAAAACTATAAAGATATGATCGTGACAAGTGAACCAACACAACAACAAAAAAATTTTGAGTTAGAGTGTACTGAGCGCGCGAAATTTAAAAAGCCACCTTACTTTTTGATCACACCTCGTATACCAGACAGATTTTTCCACGATATTCGGCCAGTACAGAATTCATCATCCTTTGGAATGCTGCCGGGGCATTCTTTAACCCAAACGGCATTCTGAGGAATTCATAATGCCCGTTATTAGTTGAAAAATCAGTTTTTTTTACATCTTTGCTGGCTATCTCGATTTGGTGAAAACCTTTCGCCAAGTCAAGCGTCGTAAAGTATTGGTCCTTCTGCTTTTTTTTGGGGCGACCCAAATTGGGGCTGAATAAGGTGAATTGCTGGGGCGAATTATCTTTTGCCTTACCATCTCATTTATCTGAGATTCAACCTCATTCCTATGAATTTCTGGGTATCTATAGTGACGGGTATAAATTGGGATTTCGTTTTTTGTCTTTATTTCGTGCTTAATCACACTTGTAAAGGTGAGATAGGTTTATGATGGCGTCTTCTTCTTCCTTATTTAGGTGTTTTGTTCGAATTTGCTTCAAAAATGGTTTTACGCTCGTTTCTATATTGTAGATTTCTGTGATTTGTACTTTTCGTCCGTTACTTCCTCCTCGTCTTTGTTAAAAAAAAATTGAATCTCCTTTTCACCTACCATTAGGATTTTCCTTTTGAAAGCAAGGATTGCTTCTATTAGCAGTAGGATGTTGTTGCCTATCAACCCGTCAAAATTTTCATGGAATTTGAACTCTAAGTCCGCAGTTTTACCTATTTTTCCTAACTCTTTCAACAATGGGATTTAAACTTTCCTATCTACATATATAGGTGTGCTTGTTGTTAAAATTTTAAGTTGGTTTTGTAGTTTTGTTTGCCATTTGAGATGGCATATCCCTGGGTTAAGGATACTGGTCTCTGATTCAGTGTCAATCAGTGTTCTTAGCCTGTACTTGTTTTTTGTTTCAACAATTATATAGCGTAATCGGCTATTAAGCTTTTTTCCCGAAAATCCTCATTTCTTTCTAGTTTATTCACTTGCCTGGTTACTGCTGATGATGTATCCATTGCTTCTACTATATCATTGGAATTGCTTCTAGAGGGGTCATTTGTGTTTGTTCTAGCTTGACAACGCTGGTTTGTCCTAAACTGATTGCTTTTAAGTATCCTAGACTGACTGAGTGCTTCTATTTGTCCTAGCCTGGTTATTCCTATTTTCTATATTTTCGTTAGAGTGTCTGTCGTCTGGCTTATGGGACTTGTCGGAATTTCGTCCCTGGTTGAAGTTGGAAATACCTCCCGAATATGTGTATCCTGTCTCTGAGAAAATCTGCATTGTCTCTTCTAAGTTTTCGGGGTTTCTGCAGTGTAACAGTCCCTTCATTGACTCTGGAATTATGCTTATAAAAATTCAAAGAGCTGCTTTACAGTTTTGTTCTATTTCGGTATGGTTATGAGCTCTAACTGTTTTGTTTTTTAGTTTTGCCTACCAGTTTATTTTTAATGATACCGAAAAAAAAAACATTTCAAAGGGTCTATGCTTAAAGTTAGTTGACTTACGCTTGCTGATGTTCTTTCTGTGTCATCATGATGGTAGGTTCTAGTTATGGATGACTGTCGATTACCTCCGTCCTTCGTTTCCTTCGTTTGATTTGATGCACTTTGGGGTTTGTATTTTTTTCTTTTTCACTTTTGCAACAATTGTTGCTAAATTTTGTTTTTAACTTTTGTCTTTAATTTAGAATGCTTGTGGTTGTTGCTTAGGTTGGTTTTCTTTTTGTTTATACAAAATGTAAATTATTTGATATACAGTGCACTACATTTACTAATTAGTCTAAGCGAACTTTATGTTGCAATGAAATTGCAATTCAGTTTTATATATATATATTTTCTTAACTAAATGGAACACTACCCAAAAAGCATAAGAGTTTATACTGTTTTGTTGTTTTTCGCGTATTAGTACTGTTCTTTACCGAACTTTATCTTTTCGCGTACTCAACGTTTACCGACTTCGCCAGTTATGTTCTTCAACCAATGGTTTGGTAAAAAAAAAAAAAAACTTTATAATTTTTTCAAACTCTTCATTATTTAGCTTTCTTAATCACTATTCGTACAACACTTAACTGCGGAAGATATCGAGAAAGAGAGCCAACCGAACTGAACTTGTCTGCATGTTTTTATATGGCAAATTTGTTGACGCAGCTTTTCCTGTGGGAAGGAAATGCGTTTTGGTGAAGGTGTCATATTTGCCAGCGCGTGTAGCGCGAAAGTGAAACGTTTGAAAAAAATGATCTGCGCATGTTGTTCATGCATTCTATGCGTGATTGGCATGCAATGTAATAAAAGAAAAAATCGAATGTTAGAAAGAGAACGGAAGTGAAGTCTCTAAAGTAACAGTTGTATCTTCGGTTCCGCTTTTTTATAGAACATGCCATCAAATCCCAGATAGATCTGTTGCTATGAAAACCGTACTGTTGGTTTATTAGTTAGGACAATTTGGATGTGTTGAACTGGCCGCAAAGTGTGCATCAAGTAGATTGGCGAACTGGTCGAAAAGCACCCGAAACTCTCTAGACAACAGGGAGGTTTTAGTCTTCTGACTCATTGGTCATGGGCTTATACCTTTAATGTAGTAGATCAGAGCTTACAGAAGTTATTTTACAAGTTCTAGGAACCTGTTAGAATGTTTTCACAGAAAAATCTTAATAATATTTTATAGCTTTATAAAACTGTACACTATCCCCTATATTACAACGTAGTAGAGATAGGAAATCCACACTGTTACCGCAAACCCTTTCATTACAACTGATCTAGAAAGAACAAATTTTTAGAAATAACCAAAAAAAAGAACAAAAAAACAAAAAACGAAAAATCAGATTTAGAGTTTCAACAGAAATAATATATGGTAATAATAGGAAAACTTTTCAAAACGAAATTTCTCACTCATAGCTATGTAATAATAAATATGATAACGTACATTAAAGTAAGTGTTCTTTACTACTTCAGTACGAACTATACAAGATGCATTTACTTCTAAAATTTACATTAAAAACATTGAAGACATATGAAAAAACGAACATTTGTAACTTTTGCATTTTTTTTCCAAATCATATAAGAATTTTGTAGATTTTTTAAAATTTTTAAATTTAAATTAAAAAAAACAAAAAAACTAACTAAAACTTTCAATACAAGACCCACCGGATATCAAACAGTCGTGTATAAGACTTTCTTAGGTCTTATTCTTTAAATCCTTTACTAACATTCAAATTGTAAGTCCTTGTTGGGGTTTTAGGTAAACAAATATATATATTCATCAGCTTCACTGATATATACAAAAATTAATTCATTTCATTCATAAATTTAGATATTAACGAAAACAAAAATTTATACTCTCTATTAATATTTACTTAAAGCACTTTAATTCACATTTACCTATAGATATTAGTTATTTCTTTTTAAGCCTTTTTGTACACATTTTTTTTTAATTTAAGAAAAAATGTGCCTTTTACAATGGAAACGAAAGAAAACACATAGAAATACATAAAATTGAAAATATATAAATATATAATTGTCCCGATGCGCACATTAGTCAGTTATTAACTTATGTGAATTGTGTATGTTTTTGTATTTATTCTATAAAATTATAAAGTGTGTGCCAACAGCTATTGTGGAAGTTTTCATTAAATTGACCACACACATTTATTGTGAAATCAATATAGAATTTTATTGATTAATAAAGTTCGGTCTCTGGCAATGATCTTTTCCGATTAACTCAATTTTTGGATGGATATGTACATAAATAAACAAAATTGTAGTTTCTGGGGACCGAAAAACCCATACGAGATTCATGAAAAACTAATGCATCCCAAAAAAGTTTTTGTGTGGTGCGGATTGTATTTTTTGCGGCATCATTGACCCGTACTTTTTCGAAGATGAGTGTGAAGAGACAGTTACAGTGGATGGAGAACGTTACCGCAACATGTGGATCGGCTATTTGTTTTTTCCAAAATTGAATGAATTCTGGAAGTCTGGAAGATCTCTAGTTTCAACAGGATGGTCATGGGATTTGACACCTTTAGACTTCTTCCTGTCATGTAAGGGTAAGAGTAAGATATATGCCAATAACTTAGAGTCAATTTAGGATCTCTAAAAAAAACATCCAAACAGAAATTGTGACCATTAACCCACTTATTCTTCACAAAGCCATCGATTATTTTGACCTTCAGATGGTCGCTTCCAACAGATGTGGTGGTGGTCACATGAACGGTTTTGTATTCCATTCATAATTACCACAGACCGAACTTTATTAATAAATGAAATTTTACATTGATTTCACAATAAATGTGTATTTAATTTAATAAAAACTTTCTCAGATGCTTTTGGCTAACCCTTTAGCAATGTTATAGAAGCAAAGATACTACAATATGATATAAAATGCAAGATTAAAATTATAAATATAATTAAAAAAAAATTAAGGGCCCACGTTTAATGAATTTCACACCAAAATTTCCTATATAACGAGTATATGTAATATAATAGTTAAATTCAATTTGTGTATATTTAATATTTACTGAAAATTTAAAAGCAAATATTAAAAAGAAAGAGAATTTACCTACTTTTACTATGTTAACCGAGATATTTAATATTACGAGATATGAAGATATTTTAACTAATGCATATATGTTTCTACAACTAATTTACGAGTATAAATGTGTAATAGAATAAAAGTAAAACAAGAAACACACTAGTGGTAAATATTTATAAAATTGTATGTCATTAGACGCTAAATAAATGAATGGAAGTGAGCGTTTTTCTTTACTTTTGCAGTTTTGAAAAGATCTGCAAAGGCTCTTGTGGTCGATTAGAAAAAGAAAAGAGAAGTTTCTACATAAAAACGACCATTGCCCAACTTAAGCTTTTCAATTGTCACCGAAATATATCAATTTACAATAAAAAAAAATATTTAAAAGGCACCGGATGCAAAACTATGAGGAAGTATGTGACATTTTGAATGAAAACCAAATCGTCCAATGTTTCTTAAGTTTATTGATTCCTTCGAAATGAAAGGATTTGTCAAAATAGGCATTGGTTTGAGCAATGATCTTATAGTTGCGGGCAAGTCCCTTTTTTATCGAACCATTCTTTTGGATCTAAATTAGGACAATATGAGGAGAATTTGACTGCTTCTATTTATGTGGTGGTGAATCCATATTTAATTCACATCTACGATTCGGGTTGTGGTGAACTGTGGCCAAATGCGGTACGCAACTTGCGGATTGCGTTCAAATACTCAAGTCAAAATGTCGAGATCACTACCCGATGTGATTTGCCTACGGCTTCTACAATCGGCAGCGCTTTCAATCCCCGATCAGTCCATTTCGTGCATCTTTTGTATATTTCGCAGTGACCTGAATAAAGTGTTTATAATGTTCTGAGTCACCCGTACTTCTACAAACACAACTAAACTACTTCTTGATTTTACAAATACAGATTAAATAACGTATCTCGCTAAATGTTTCTAGCAGTCTAATGACAAATGGTAGTTGACAGATACAATGTTGTTTTACTAAATTTAACACTGGATATTTAAAGATTCACGGACTGATTTGGCTTTATAAAGGCAACGTTGTCAAGTAAAATTGTAACAACTAATAGTCGATGAGCCTAGAACAAATATTGAAATACAGTTTCTAAGACTCATAATACAAAAACACTTATATGACTGTGGAAATCAATATTAGCTGGTGAGCTGACATTAATATAGGTAAGTGCAAGAAAAAGCCGCCAAAAGAAGAAGTCCACAAAAAGAAGATAATTTAATCACTAAAACGGTTTCATAAGTTTGACGATCTGATTCTGTAAGGCGCGGCCTAAGGATAGGTTTTTACACACCTAGAAATAATAGAAATTATTGAAACTGGTTCTGGAATACATTCATCTCCTATTACAATATTTACATACTTCCAATCGGTTGTAAAATGTTCAAACAAATCATTCTGCTTATTGATCAATTTTCACTCAGGTTACGCGTGGATACTAAAATTTTCAATTGATTCAGTTTGTCGCCAGATTGACGCTGCCACCTTAATGCTTTATCTTTATCCTGTCATTTTCTAAATAGCAATCATAACTTCCTTACAGTTGTTCTGCTGCACGCGGCTTGTTCAAGATCTGAGCATTCTATGTGAAATCCGAGACTTTTGGTTGATCTTAAGAATAAGAGGCAGACACCTCACATCGGTTTTGTCAATTTAAGTCCACAATTTATACTTTAGCATTCATTCTTAGCTCATTGGACAAATTTCGAAAAGGCAAAGCCCGGATGACAACTAGGCTAACATACAACAAAAACTACGCGGCAAGGCAGAGTATTTGCGAAATAGCTGACACATTTCATTAATGCCGGTATTAAGAGAAAGATTTGCATTTTCTTTCCATATAAATTCAATTGACAGAAAGTGGCCATAAAGAGCAGCGATGTTGCATGTCTCTTGGCAGAAAATGAGTGAGGTTTTAAAAATTTTTTTTTCTGATTGTACAAAATGTCGAGAGTATTGTGTCGAAATTGTGCAAAACTACCGAAGATACGGCATTCCAAACGACCGGCCCTCATGCTCGTGAGCATCACAAAAATTATCAAAATTGTGATGTCCTATTGAGCAGCTCACAAGCCGGTCACGAGAGAAAAATAAGGCTACATTTTTAATTTTGAAAGAAAAATGGAGCAGTGAGTGCTTGTGGTTGAAATAAACAAATAAACGGAAAGATTTAAAAAATTCTACGGAATTTGCGGGAAAGGAATGAGCTTTTTCATTAATCGATGACTGTTTCATCATATTTTTACGCCATTTTTCGTTATTTTATTATTTATTTCACAAACTTTTATTAAATAGTGATTGTCAAAAAAATAAAAAGTAATTTTTTGACAGAATAATGAATTCACCACACCGTGGTAACTATTTCTTGTGAGGCATTGGCCAGAATTCAAAACAGCCGAATGCTCACAAGACAAGCATCACAATTTTCGCATCACTGACATTCGTGAGTTGTGACCACATCACAATCAGAATAGGGGCATTAAATTTTGATATACGTTTTTGTGTCCCTATGGCGACGAACTGTGGTCGATAGTGAAACTAACACAGAAAGATAAATAAAAAGGAAAAGTCTCTCTGGAAAAGGTAAACTCACCGTATATGATGGACTAGCCATCCGACGTAAACGTAATTTTTGAAGTTCGTGAACGTCACAACCCAAAATCCAATCACTATTTCTACACATAAATCAACAGGTATTCACGGAGAGTTTTATTTTTGTTATCATTTTTTTCCATTTTATAATAACAAATTCACCGAAATTTCTTACGAAGATCGCGTTTTTCAGTTCCAAATGCTGCCAAAAACAAAAAAAATCGAAAAAGAACTCTCCGTCACTACCTCGGGAAACATATCACCTTTTAAACGTATTTCGATATTTTTGTTCAAGATGATCCGGTAACGAGTTATGGTGTTCACCGCATAACAACTTTTTTCGAGGTGCCTTCGGAGATTGGCTGTCACGGAGTTATTTATTGGTATTTTTAATTGAAAATTTTTCCAGAGATACTTCAGATATTATACTATAACGTGTATATGAAATAAATAATCCAACATTATTCATATCTCTAACAAAAAATCATGAAAATATACCTTTTTTCGCCTTTAAATTAAGAATGCAACTTCTAGGCAAGAGCAAACCAACTAGTACTTCTAAAATTGTGAAGTACAAATTTTCAAGAAATTCGATCTTCGAAATATATTCAAGATAATCAGGGACTTAATGGATAGAAAAAAGACTATAACTTGTTGCTTTGCGAAGAATTTCATCGGTGGTCGCACATGAAGGAAAACGGAAGTGGAAGTTGACAAAGTACGCCGGAAACATACAATTGGGCCGTCAAAGCAAAGACGAAAAGATATGTTGCAACAACTACCAATCGGTGGCCGCTGGTGCATTATATATATAAGAATATGAGAGATGATTTCGGAGAGTCAACCACTAAACATTTTCAAAGCTGATGTTACTCAATGCCGCTATATAATAAGAATATTAACATAATTTCAATTCAAAGCTTACGTAAATATTTGAGAAATATCGTGACGCTTTGGAATATCTGTTTCCAGTCTTCATCGTTAGCACTAAAGTTAAATTCGCAGCGGAAATAACCGGACAACTCGAAATTATAGTAGAGGTACACCAGATTTGTTTATTTGTACCTACTTCTCCGTTCGAAATCCATTGGTTTTTATAGAAGATCTTCTATTAAATCAATGCGGAACCTTTTCTCTTTTTTTGCCGATGAAAGCTTTATCATGTGCAGCGCCAGTCCTTTTGTCAACTAAGACCAAATATCTGCATTACCGCTCCTCCAATCCAGGGAAGTGGTCGAACATTTAGAGTGTAAGACGACAGACCGTCGAAATGTGGAAAATTCAAATATCTAAGCTCTTGGCAACTCGCAGTATTTTTTAACAGAAAAATGCCCTTTAAGCGTTTGTTGCACACAAGACACGTTAATCCTGACGTAGCACATACAACGTTTTGTTGAACTAAAGGAAAACCTTAAGCGGCAAATATGAAAATGATGCAAATGTTAAGGGTGCAACAAAATGTAATTTAATGAGAACTTTGCGCATTCGCAGCAGTCTCAAAACCAATACCAGAAAAATTTCAATTTTAGCAACAGTGCTGATTTCGATCCGAAAAGCAATATAGGACATCCAAAGTAGAATGCTTGTAAACTTAACAAACGCAAAAGACGCGCAGTAGGAATACAAGTTATATGCGTTACATATTGAACTGTTATTTAAATTAGAAGTTCAGTAATTGTTTTTAGAAAAATCTACTTATGAAAAAAGATAAGAACCTATCTAACCTATCTTATAAATATTGTTCGTATCAACTGTATAGTCTTTCAAAAATACCTTGAGTTCTTCTTGGCGACGATATGCATCAGCCATCATACGCATTTTGATCTCTTCTGTTACAGCAGCTTCCCTTCCCGGCGGTCCATCACCCAACTTATTTAATTTAACGACTACCTATACATTAGAGATTAAAAGGCAAAGTAAAAATAACTAAATACGAGTATCCATAGATATCTCTGTATGAACCTTTGATTTATCATTTGTGCCAAGATAATCAGATAATTTCTTTCCTGGGATCATCTGATGACCAGCAAACCATAATTGAGCTTTGGTTGGTTCAATGACCTCTTTTGATGCCTACAAAAGAAGTTGACATACTAACATACTCGTTCATCAAATTTGTAATGCACTTACATAAGTTCCATCTAAATCCTCAGTATTTGTAAACTCCATACGAATAATATCATAGGGTGGTAGTTGCATTGGATACACTATAGTTACAGCGCCTCTTAGCAAATTAATGGCCTCCTGAACTTTCTTCAGAGTCATTGGAGTATTGGAGAGAACAAGTTTCTGCAACAACAAAGCCCAAGAATCACCAAGATCCCAACATTTTCTACATTTCTATCAATTACCTTGTCTATTGCAGCTCTTGCCTCAGCAATCGTCTTGGACAACATATCTCGCATATCCTTTTTAGGTTGCCGACCATTTCTTCGTCCCATTTTGTCCAAATTAAATTCAAAACCTCCCGATGGAATACACGTCTCAGCATAAGTATCTTTAAGCTTTAATTCTTCAATTTGCTCATCCGTAAGGCCGATCATTTCCGGTGGTAACATGATTCCATGTTCTGCTAAATCTTGAATTTCATAGCACAATCGGTTGACTTTTAGCCGGCCATTAAAAATCGCTGTTATCTCGTGCATCACCGTAGTGACATCTTCAGAAACGTTTGTATCAAAAAGAAACTGATTTTCATCACCGCGTTTCACGTGTAAGCGAACCATATTCACCGTCTAACTAAAGTTTCCACCAATTTCTCAAGTGCAACTGAAATTCGAAAATGGTTTTTGGACAAGGTGTTTGGACAAAGTGTTTGTAATGAGAGAAGTTTCGAGATTTTGTTGATTCCTGTATCTGTTGACAAGCTGTAAACAAAACGTAAATGTGAGGTTGCTAAGTGATAGGCAAAGGGTTGATTGAAGTTTATATTTCTTTTCAAACAAAAAAACCGGTGGTGAACTTCATATTTCAGTTAGATATGCTCGTAATCTGCAATCCACTCAGTCTGTTGCAGATCCAAAGGGTACTACACGTAACAAGCTCCATGTTTTACCTAAGGAAACAACCCGGGAGGTTTGACTGAAAGCCTTTTTCTAGAGCACTATTCATCGATTGTGTCAAAGAATGCCTCCGGCTTAGAGCAAACTATTCTAAGGCGTGATTCGCCTTAGTACAGCCACATCCTTTACTCGTAAACATTAGAGTATGATTTTTTTCAACACTAATAATGATACATCTATACTGTGTCTTCTGGCCTAGGTATACATATCTAGCACTCAGAGTCGATGAAAATACCCAGCATGCACTCCTTCTTGTCGAGACCCAGGCGAAGTGCAGTCTCGCAGATACTTTCGCGTTGACAGGTATATCGCATGTACTAGCAAAGCAGTTTTGCCCACATGATGCCGGATTTGACAGGTCGTGTTACCCAACTCACTTGACCCTTCAGTAATAGGAGCTGACCAAGTTATTTCCGATGTGAGTCTCATTTTTCTGCGCTAAGACGTACGTAACCAATTGTCGAATATCGTGTTGCCCGATAAGGAAAATTTTCCAATGGAACAATTTGTGAAGAATCCAACGGATTGTGTTTCCCTTGTTATATTTCGTCGACATAATGACCCCCACAGTCACCAGATATATCCATTTGGCAAGAAAGTCCTTCTACGAAAATGGAAGAAGATTTTCAAGCCATTCATTCGCGCAGCGCGCAATTAGTTTGTTAGTGTGGCGACCGACCCAAGGCCACAGTTTATTTAAAAATTAATTCTTAAATCATAATTGTTTATTCTCAGATTTCAGCTTTTCATCAAATTCCTGCACACTATATCGAGCTACTCGTCACTGAAAAATAGACATTTGGCAATAACAAACAAGATATCGTGCTTCGAGTATCGTAATTTGGTATTCTGTCATCCAAGATCGAGTGTAATTGACATGCGATCGAAACATTTACCAATCAAGGAGCACGAATAAAACGAAAATGTAAATCTTTTGCGTTTGTAGGTATACTTGTTCGTTTTTCGGTCAAATTCAAATAAAATAAAAACCTTGCAAAAGGATATATTGGCGAGTCTGCGAATGAATTCCCCAGAATACAGAACAAGTGCCACCGGGGTACTCTGACATGTTTGGAGCTCAAGCCGGTAAGTATTTCCGAGACTAAGTCAGAGTCAGCTTTTATATCTACGAACTTGTTAATGGCTTCGGCCTTACCGAAAATAAGTTGAAGGTCGTGCCGCAGGGGTAACCCCTCGGCAATCGAAAAAACACGAAAGTTAGAGCAGAAACAAGCCTCGGATACGGACAGATCTATTGTTGACAACCCCTGCACACGAATCAATTCAATTCAATTCAGATATGCACGCGGAATGTTTGCTCCCTTTATAGGCCACGTGTAGGCGAACAACTACTGCCAAGGAAATATTACCGCCGTCTAAGAAATGCGATAGGATGGGCCGGACAATAATGAAACACTGCGACATTGAACCGACGACAAAAGCAGAGCATTCGTATCAAGACTAAATTTGCCAACATTAGCCCTTTTTGCCCCTTTACTTGTTCTTTGCCCTACTACCAACTTTAATAATGTATGTGTACCACTTCGTGTGACACTTTACGGTAACCAGACTCTATACTAAAATTTCGACCAGCAAGGAGATATGTATTTCAACAACCAAACACATACCTACTCAATTTTTTCATTTTTCTTCATTCTGCATTTTAATTTTCAGTCATCTTTTTTTTTGCTCGGCAAGTGTTGGTCCTTAACCTTCATTCGATTCTTATAAAAACGACTCGAAAATTCTACGAGCAATGCTCCAGAAAGGTTCATAATGATGCCATTACGAGATCTAGGGAGGGCGATTGCCTAGCTATAAGGATTTATTGCCTAGGGATTATAGTCTGATGCGTGATAATTATTATGATTATTGGCCCGGGTCTATCCCGTACAACTTTATTTAGCCTATTAATAAGCAAAAACTTAAACCTAGACTTGAAAACTAACAAAAACACTGTTAATCTAATGCGTTTGCATTAAATAATGCTGCTATTTAGGTCGAAGACTTCGGCGTAGTTGTTTGTTATACACCACATTCTTGATAATGGTTCGAAGTGACCATAATTGGCGCGGTGAGTTTGGATAAGGAGAAGTGAGACAGATCTTAAATTACGGGGATTGGCAGTGAATAAAATATTTTGTGTTTTCGTCGGGCAGTCGATGTTTCCAATCAATAACTGATGTATAAAAAGTACATCAGCGACTTCACGACATATTTTAGCTTTAACTTATTTTCATAGGGAGGTAATCCATATGGATCGGCCCAAGGTAGACCACGAAGTGCAGATCGGATAAACCTGCGCTGGACTGCCACATATTATTCCTAGATCCCTTACTTCGGTAGTGGAGGGAATAGGCTCATCGCAGATACAGCAGTACCGAAAACTTATTTAAGTCATCTTGCAAGCAATGGGAGTCAGAAAGCATTGAAATGACTTTGGAAATTGTCATGTCAGCGAAGATAGAAAGACTAAAATTCGGTCAAACGTGATTTATGTCTATAATCGTTAGGATAAAGATGATTGGTCCAAGGTGACTACCCTGAGGGATCCCAGTTGTTGCTTTAATGGAGTCGGATATTGAGGATCTGAAGATGACTCTGTATTCTCGGTTTTCTAAATAGGATTTGATCCATGCCACAAATGGAGGAAAAAACCCAAGTTTTTTTATTTAAAATTGATAGGTTAGGTTAGGTCATACAGGGTGTGCCATAAAACGCAGACACTAGGCACCAAAACGGGACCATCGCGATCCCCTGTGGGTCCAGTTAAAACCAGCTTCAATTTGCAAAAACCTAAACAATCTCCCTATTAAAACACCTAATTTCTCTACAAAAGCCAAGAAGGCCTCTGAAATCCGTGCGTCTATTTCCGCTAAGTTTTAAAGAAATATTTTCCTAAAAATTTCTTTCGGCTACGCGATATTGCCTCACATTCACACAGTGTGTGTGTTATGTCCTCAACCGCTTGTAGATCCCCGCAGAATCTACAAGTGTCTGTATTTGTCAGTTTTAGTCTCTTTGCGTGTTTCAGCAGTAGACAGTGTCCTGTTAGTATTCCTATTAGCGTCCTAAGCTTATCCCTATTCAGCTTAATAAGCTATGGCCGTCGAGAAGTGGCCATATAGCCTTTGATACCCTATGTACTTCCAGATTCGACCGCCTTATCCTGGCGGCCTTTATGGTTTTTTCTTCAATACTGCCCCTTACCGTTCAGAGGGGTAATTTGACATCAGCAACCTCACTATAATCGAGTAGCCCTCCACTTCTTGCAAGCTCGTCTGCTTGTTCATTTCGTTCCATACCGCAGTGTCCTGGCACCCAGCACAGTCTCATCCCGTTCTGAATGCAACTGAAAATGATAAGTTGATAAGAAATATTTTATCAAAAGCCTTGTTGAAATCTGTGGAAATTGAATCGACTTCATCACCGTCTTCTAAAGCACAAAGCGTCCTAGATACGAACTCAGTTAGGTTAGTGTTGGTTGATTTTCATGAAACCATGCTGGCTTGTGCAGATAGATAGCCTACATTACGAAAGTAATTGTCGTTAGACAAGGAATGACAGTTACACAGGAAGTGCCCAACAGATTGTTCTCCCTTTTAATTCTTGCAGCTCTTGTATAAATCATTGTAAAGAATATTCATTCGTTGCTTTGTCTTCCAATAACACATTAGCCCATGGTTATATTCACAATTATCTCTTTCCTGAGGTTAAACAACTCTTTTGATCACTTGGTATAAAGTACAGGCCATATAGTTATAAATACCTCGCAGTTTTCCCAATGAGTCAATCTAGAATGGTTCATTTTTTTGATGTAGAACATTGGTGGCATGACGTTGTCAACGTTTCAGATTAAAACGTTTCGAAAGCACATCTACCTATATGTTTTCTTTTATTTCTAGCCAAGCATCGATTCTATTCTACAAGAAAATGCAAAAGATAAGTAATGAAGTGTGAAAAAGAGGAAGATCACTGATGTTAGCCTCATGCTTGATTTTAACAATTTAAAACAGGCCACGTCACTACCTGCCCCTTCTTTATTGTTAAAAGTTATACAGTAGATTCCGCTTATTTGGGACATCGCATAATCGGGACAGCCGCTTAATTAGGACAAATGAACAAGAACGGAAACAGAGAAGAAGAAGATTTTGTTCGTTTATTGTGGACAGCAGCCGTTTATTCAAGACATATTCATCGCACATCTTACACCCATTTTGACAACAATATCGCCATATTGCTTGTCTGCTATGTTTCAAAAAAATTACAGCAGCAAAAGCCACACCATCGTTTGCAGTAATGACGATGAAGGCGAGAAAACAAATTGAGCCAATGCTTTTCAAGTAACGGTACTATCTCGTGGTGTTGCGCTCCGTTTTACCTTTGCATTGAGGTGGGTAAAACGGTTTCTTGTTGTTTCAATTTCTTATTCGCTTTGATGTTTCTGACGTCGCGTGCTTTTGGTTTCGTTTTAGAAAGTGCCGAGATAAAATTAATAAGTCGCGTATCCGTGCCTACTGACCGAGAAGATTGTTGCATTTGGTTAAAATGCCCAGAAAAGATTTAACATTAGCTGATAAAATAGCTTTGCTTCATAAATTAAAAAGCCAAGCCCCGAACACTTCCTATCGTGATCTAGAAAGGATCACTGATGTTCATAAGTCTACAATAGCACGTGTCAAAAGCCAAGAAGTTAAACTGTGTGAGGAATGGGGAAAAGGGGAAGGAAAATCAAGAAAGCGGAAACGAGCAGGAAAGGACCCAGATGTTGATAAGGCACTGAACCAATGGTTTTCTATTGTAACTGGAAGAGGAGTTTGTGTTAGTGGCCCAATGTTGAAAGCTAAAGCAGACGAACTTGCGGCAAAGTTGGGTCATGCCAATTTCAATGCTACGGATGGTTGGCTATCGCGATGGAAAACCAGACACGAGATCAAGTTTAAGAAAGTACATGGGGAGAAAGCTAGTGCAGATTCTTCCAGCGCAGATCACTGGAAATTGTGTAAGCTTCCGGAACTACTACAGATGTGGAGTCCTAATGACATTTATAACGCCGATGAAACGGGGCTATTTTACCGTGCCACGCCAGATGGTTCTTTAAGCGATAAACAACATGACCTCACAGGTTCAAAAAAAGCAATGGATCGTGTCACTGTGTAATGCTGCTGTAATATGTCGGGAAGTGATAAACGGAAGCTCTTAGTTAATGGAAAAGCCGTTAAACCTAGGTGCATTAAAGGTCTTAGAACGGACAGTCTACCAGTACTATATTACGCCAATAAGAACGTGTGGATGTCAGCCAACATTTTTACTAAATGGCTTTCCGATTGGGATGCGGAGTTGCAATTAACTTCATGGAGAATTTTGCTACTCATTGATAATTCGGCTGCACATCCTCCTTTAGTCAATTTAAAAAATATTAAAATAGAAATTCTTCCACCAAACACCACATCTTTGATACAACCACTGGACATGGGAATCATAAAAAACTTAAAGACTTTTTATCCAGGAAGATTGGTGCAGATCATCCTTGAAGCAATTGAAGAAAATCTCTTGACAACATCTACAAATGCTAGAGAAGTTAGCGCAAAGGTGAATGTTCTACAGGCTATACAATTTGTTGCGGATAGTTGGAGACAAATAAGCTGCTCGACAATTCAAAACTGTTTTTCTCACTGCGATTTCAAAAATTCAAATCAAGAAATCATACCAGGTCCAACTAATATTGAAAGCAACTATCCACTGGAGCGCGTTACAAATCATCAAGAATTCTTATACATTGATAACGACCTGCAATGCCACTGCGAATACGAGGATGTTGAGGATGACATTATTGAGGAAATTGCAAGAAAAAATAACGCAGAAGATCCTGGAAGTGATGTGGAGATTGATGAACCTGAAGTTCCAGTTCTAGTTCCAGTTCTAGTTCCAGTTCCAGTTACCACTCGAGAGGCGAGGAAGTATTTACAAGAATTGCGGCGATACTTCATGCAGGACGGCAGTGGAGGCAGCCCATTATCAGCATTAGAGGTTTGTGATGATTTTATAACAATCGACAATCTACCAATATCTGGAACATAAGATACTCGTATGAAATCAATTTCTTTTTTATACCTTTTTTATATTTTTTCAATAAAATATGAATCCTAAATTTAAATAAGCAGTAGTTTTTTTAACTTTCTATTCCACTGCGTTCTTTTTTTTACATACGTAGCTATTTCAATCGTTTTGCATTTTCTGTTCTTGATCATCACATCGCTTTGTTGGGACAGACAGCCGCTTAATTGGGACTAAACTATCTAGCCCGATGTGTTATAAATTTCATGAGCTTATATTGGCTCACAACATAAAGCCTCTTCGTGCTACTGACGGCAACATTCCTGCAAATGACCCGTAAAATTCTCGGGCTAGGTGTTCAGTTTTTATATACAGACAAGCTCTCGTATCGTAGGTACAGATAAAAGTTGTTGCTCTCCCACTAAAAAGTTCTTCGAAGTAAAATCAGTTCGAAGAATGAAAACACCATACGCATTACACTTAAAAATAATTGTTACCATTTAATATTTGTTTCTAAAAAAAACTCCAGAAAATATATAGGTACATACAAATTTCTTTATACAAATAAATTACTTAAGAATAACGAAAACGGATGTTAACAACTACGAGTAAATTTAATGAAATTTCAGCAGACATGTGATGTAAGTCAATATACAACTGCCAAAAATAAGAAACCCTTCCACAGTACGAGTATAACTCCACATACATTTTCTGTTTCAATAGTAAAAAAAAATGTTATGTAAAAATTATGGTTTAACAATTTAAACAACACAAAAAAGAACACACACACACACGCACGGAAATTGACAAAAGTTTCATTACATCGGTTTATACAGAAGGTAATAAGCCAACTGATAAGTGTTATTGTGGATTGGATGATACTGGAAAATCGGTTGAGGTTTAGTAGAAAATGATGAAATGAATGGCCAGTACTAGGAACTGGTTGGGTGTCTTTTGAACATAATTTTTGGAATAAAATCTCTTGCTGCTATGCTATCTTATGTTTCCTGGGGGTCAATTGTTCATTTTAGAAATGCCATACGAGGTGAGTTATCACCACGAATTAAAGCTCGTTCATCAAATGTTGTTATCTTAGAAGTTTGCGGAAGTTCTCCAACTCATATATGCTGTTCGATAATCTGAAATTAGAAAAAAATTAAACCAATTGTAAGTAATCAAAATCAACGTATGTATATTAGTAGGGATAAAGGTTACAATACCTTCCAAATGCATTAAAGAGAGCAACGATTTCAGACCGTGACAATTTAAATATTGGATCTGTTGACGTGTAATGACTGTCCCACAGACCATTTTCGGTAGCAATTTCGAATTTTTCTGAGTACAACACTTTAAGCGCTGTCCCTAGTCCCTGAGTCTACAGAGAGGAAAACAAAAAATAGTGATTTTTGTTTCATCAAATGGCATAGACTTACCTGTAGCTTTCCCCAAAGTCTGCATTTATCGCAGCCCACACAGTCCATGATCCTTGAAATATTGCGGAATTTCTCTTTGTAGTCATGTTTAAGTTTGATTGCATTAAAGCCACTGGAGAACAAAACGTGTTCATTAAAATGCGATGGGAATGATCTAAAGAAATGTCATTAATCAGTCATTTTTTTTTTTGAAATAGAATAGAAATATTAATAACTTACTCAATGACAGCTAGCAGATCATTTATAGCCATCCTCACCTCACCGTCTTCTTCGTCGATGCCGGTATAGTAATCTTCTCTTCTTAAATATGGTGCAGCTTTAGCCAAGGCTCTCAATTCAACCAAATAAATAAAGTACAAATTTTTCAACCAATGTGAACCTTCACCCATAGTAGTACTAGGACTAAAACGTCTAGTAAACTCTTCAACGTTATGCCCCCAAACTCCATTCGGATCAATAAAAGTATCCAACTCGGAGAGCAAATATTTTGCCGATAAATGAATATTAATACTCGTGTGCAGACCGGAGATCAATCGATAGAATGCCTTTTGTTCAAGACAAACAGTTTGTAGGTGAAAATTTGGAATGTAATCGGAGAAAGCGTTCGTTTTGTTTGTGATTCCGAAACAGTTTTCTAAATAAATACTCTTCCAGATGCGGTGAGCAGAGTCACCTTTGTAGCCTGTATATCGTTCCGGGTTTAATAGTAGATCTACGTATTCAGCACCATTCTGTGGATCATCTTGAATGCAAAAATCTTCTTCAGCTTCATCATGCACAGCCCATTTTGCGAATTCCGCATGAACTTGATCACTTATACTGGTATCTAGAAAACCAAGTTGGATATTGAAATCATTTTCGTCGCATGCTAATGATTGGCCTTCTTTGCTGTACTGTAATTGAAAAACAAAAAAAAAAAACAATTCTTAGAAGTAAGGTCAATGAGAAAATCTTCAAAATATAACAAAGGCACTAGCCAAACGAGTAGACAACATATGATAGAAAACTCAAAACGGGTAGATATACTCGTAGCAAAGGTAACTGGAAGAATGACATCACACTTGTACAAGATGACGCAAAATTAATCATCCTATCGAAAGAAGATACATATTTTGCAAATGGCGTCGGACGTCAATCATATTTGACATTTGTGAACTAGACAGCTGCAGTATAAAAAAAGACAAGCAATGGAGCGCTTTACTCCGCTGTCAAGCCATCCTCAATCTCAACAACGAAGCGGACGATTTTGTGACGAAAATCATCATGAGCGACTCAAAATTCGCGTGTGATGCACGAAGAGCCATTACATTCACTCACAGCCACTGTGCGGTGCGGCGTTCACGCGGGAGGAGTGAATAGGCCGCATCTTATCGGCTTGATGAACATGTGGTATTAACAAGACAGTGCAAGCGCACACAAAGCACGAGCCACTATGAATATTGTGAAGAAAGCGTTTCCTAGTCACGTCATCTCCCGTTTTGGCGATTTGGCATCGATTCGCCCGATTTAACCGTCCCAGACTTCTTTCTTTGGAGCTACTTGAATTCGCGGGTTTATGCCAACAATCCTCAGACAACCACAGCCCTTAAGGAGAATATTCGACAGGAATGCGAACAGTTATCACTGGAAATCTTACGGAAAGTCCTGGAAATTGCGACAAAACGGACGGCAGCCACTTGGCGGATATCATCTTTTCCACTTAACAGAAAAAATTGTTAAGGTCCATCCAAATAAAGACTCCCATCACTCAAAATCAATTATTTAGTAAAAAAGTAATTGAAAAACAAAATTGAATGATTAATTTTGCGCCACCTTGTATAATATAGCTGTCGAACAAACAAGCGTGGCGATCCGATCTTATGATTCTTCGTCAGAAGCGATCGCCCTGGGATTTATTGATTCATTGCAAGGGCATTTATCCTTCTTTTTAAAGGAACAAGTCACGACTATTCATTCCAAACAAATAAAGGGTGTGTTTCATTAGCCCAATACTAACTTGGATTTAAAACAAAACGTGTGAAATTTCATTATTTGTGTTTAATCGGAAGAACACATTCTGCAATATATTTTTTAACACAACTTCATCCGTGAGACAAAGTTTTAAGCCACTTTTTCAAGCATTTGTGGCAGTATGTCGTCAATGACACGAATAATGTTGGCTTCTAAAGCATCGATTGTTGTTGTTGATATCTCCAAAGAAAATTATCAAGAGGCGTTAAATCACAAGGTCTTGAAGGCCAATTTACATTGGTGTTACCAAATCTCTGCCACATTTATGTCATCCAATCGGGGAACGAAAAAGTGGTTCATCATGGTTATAAATACCCTGGACTGTAACACGCTTTTTAGCATCATAGTTGAAAAAAAAAATGGTCTAAATACTTCATCTGCCAGCAGAGTGCACCAAACAGTGCATCGTGATGTAACAGCGTTTCGTTAATTTCATGTGGATTATCTTCGCTCCAATTGCGACAATTCTGCTTTTTTTTACATATCAAATTAGCCAAAATGAGTCCCATCGCTGAACACAATTATTCAATAAAACAGCGGATTCAATGTCAGTTGATTTTGGCTCATTTTCGAAATTTCGACGCAAGACTTTAAGTCTTGCATCAGGTAAATCTTAAAAGCCTTCAAACCAAGATCTTCGCGTACAATTTTCCAAAAAGTGATCGGACAGAGACAATGGTGTTGTGAAAATAAAATTTTCTTCAACATTCTCTTAAACAGATGCAATATTCTCTTCAGTACGCACTCTTTTTATGCGTCACGGTCCCACTGCATCTTTGAGTGTTACATCAGAGTCGGTTATTACCGCTCATAAACGGAGACATGATTTTTCCTATGGCTGTGTCATTGCCCAGTACATCACAGCAACACGCTTACACCGATATTGCTTTTGCCTCTGAATATGACAGTTCAACAAATATTAAATGATGAATGAAATTAGCCAAATACTGTTTCTTCAGACTGAGGTGGCAACTATCCCAAACAAAAAATTAGATACATTTACAGACTTGTAATCCCAATCTAGCAATAAGTCGCTGAGTCTTTCAAAAACAAAAAAATGTTTCTACGAAATATATCTACCTTTATTAGGTTCCGTTTGGGTTTTAATAAGTTCTTGAGCGCCAAAAAACAGCGTCATTAAAGAAAAAATCACGCATTGTATATTAAAACTGGCTATGATAAATAGATGGATACCGAACAAACAATTTTTGAACTCAGAATCTAGCAAAAACGCCAAAACCCGAGTTCCTTTGACCCAACTAACAACATCGCATGATGGTTTACTTCACGAGTATACACGAAATTTAAAAGGAATTTGGGATTAAAATTTCAATAACAGTTTGCATCCGAGGCTATAACCAACCGACAAATTTAGTGTAACAAATGGATGATGTTCGTTTGTGGTAGAAATTTGGGAAGCCAACAAGGAAATGCACAATAACTATAACTGGATTTGATAAACTTTCAATAACTAACCATGAGAAGGAGGACGTACAGCGGATGAATTCAAGCAATTGTGGCGGAAACAGTCAATATGACAAATATCGAGTAGTTTAAATGTATTTAAAGCTAAAGTCAAAAAAGATTTGCAGAATTGATCCGGGTGTTAAAAAAGTAGTACAACTGGCATCAATGATGCTGAACACCGGGGTCATTTATACCAGAAGTACTTGAAAATCCTACTCTGATGAAGCGCTTTTAACAAAAACTAATCAAAGCTATGTCGATTTTAGGGTCCTGTCAAGCGCCTTGCCTTGGGCTAAGAAGGCAATTGACTAGCAAAGCCTTCTCTCGGACAACAAAAGTCACCCTTTATAAGACCTTAATAATCCCGGTCCTGGTCTATGGCGCAGAGGCATGGACATTATCAAAAATGGATGAGGGTGTTCTTGGTTGCTTCGAGAGAAAAAATTCTTCGGGCGATCTTCGGTCCCGTCTGCATTGACGGTGAGTGGAGGAGGAGATACAACGACGGACTGTACGGACTGTACAGCGACATGGACCTAGCCAGAAGAGTGAGGATCCAAAGACTGAGATGGCTGGGTCATGTAGAGCGCATGGACACCAATGCTCCGGTCCGAAAAGTCTTCGAATCCGCTCCCGAGGGACAGCGCAGTAGAGGAAGGCCAAGACTCAGGTGGCGCTCGCAAGCGGAAGAGGACCTCAGCCAACTTAGCGTGCAAAACTGGAGACAGCTAGCCAGGGATCGAGCTGGCTGGAAAAGCTTGTTGACTGAGGCCCAGGTCCACCCCGGACTGTAGCGCCACCTAAAGTAAGTAAGTAAGTCAAGCGCCCTCAAAACCTTTGTGGACTTCTTTACATCAAATGTAAAAAATCAGAGCTATAATGTTCAAAACGTCAACGCAACAACTTGCTGATGACATTGACATCATGGGAAGGACACAAGGAGCTTTCAGCGGTTCCATTATCAAGTATTGAAAAAATGGGTTTAGCTGTGAATGAGGGCAAAAGCAAGCATATGCTCTAAACCAACGCACAATATCGATGAATGGACAAAACTTTACAATAGACACACATAGCCTTGAAGTAGTTGGAGATTTTGACAACCCCTGCTATGCTCTTAATTCCGATAGTGACACCTCGTCAGAAACCAAACGAAGGGTGACAATTGTCAATCGCTGCTTCTTCGGTCTAAAAAACCAAATGACTAATGAGGCGTTTTCAAAAAACACTAAGGAGACTATAGATTATAAGATTCTCTTACCATCCGTCCTGCTCTATGGTACAGAAGTATTTTTTTTTTTTATATAATTTACGCGCGCCTCAAGGGGGTTAGGATACCCTTTTACTGTTGCCAGGGCGCGGGCGGAAAGATAGAAGGAGGAGAAAGGAAAGTATGGATATTAAGAAAAGCGGATGAAGATATCGTTAAATATTTTCAACTCAATACGCTTGGAAGAATTTTCGGTTTGACTTGCTCAGTATCGAAACTGTCCGATTCAACTGCAACAAGCATCCGCTCAACTTTTAGGGACGTCGTAAGGCATCTGGCAATGTGTCGTCTAAAGTTAGGCATACAACTATCAACGAAAGCCCTTCAAGTCTTTTCTAGTAAAGTTAATTTGCAGTGTCATTTCCCGTGTGAATTCAGCCTTAAAACTGCGTTCAGAGAAGCCTCCAATTAGCGCTGAGCAAAGCTTTTAACGCAGCTTCACCAACTCCACCGATTTTTTTTTGGATTGCGTATATCTCCGGTAGACAAAAGGCAAAATCCAACAGAAGGACACCAGCGACACATTCTTAATCGATTTCGAAGCGATCCGTGAAAACCCGACATTTCGCTCCGATTCTGGTCAAAATCATTTCTGGGCAAATCATCATTCTGGGTCAAAATCACCTGGGTTTCGGTGCAATTGCACCAGACGGCATGATCGTAATACCAGAATCAAAAGACTCTTGTCGCGAAGAAACATAATTAGCAAAAAGGTCAAGGGATTAAGTCCACTTTAAGGCTGCAGACTTTGTGCTAGAGAAAGCCCCCATACCGCAAAGAGAGACAGTTTTTGAATCTTGTAACCAGTAATGCATTCATTTTAAGCTTAAGCTTGTTTCACCATACAATCAAAAAATTGGATATAAATCACCTTATTATAGGCTTTTGGATCTCCAGGATCCTTCTTGGCGACCTCACCCTATGTCTTGTCAAAAATTTCATTACACTGCCGGAAAGCGCATAAACAATTTTATTTTTAAATAAAGAAGGTTTTTACTTGACAACCACACTACAGGCCTCCTCTTCTTTGATACGGTACACCAAATAAAACCTTTTGTTACTATTTTCTTTCAGCTGATTTCGGTTACTATAAGTAGGTGTGTGTCTATTTTACCTAATCCAATCAACTATTGGCGAAAAATGAATCTAATTAACAGACAAAAATCCATCAACTTTAATCCAATAAACCACGGATTTGCAAAATTACTAATCGGCTTAACTAACTAACTTAATCAAAAAACAATTCTACAGAATTAATTTTACATGTTCTTTGTCATGTGCACCTCAAGGGCCTGGTGTTTCTATGAAAAAAAAAATCTCAAATTCCCACACTATCTTGCAATCATTGTTTAAATAATTGCCAATTAGCACTGAACAATCAGCGCTCAGCAATTGTTTGGTATATCAGTATTCATATCGGCACATCAACAATCAAATAATAAATATGAATGCATGCACTTGATTCAGGGAAAACACTGGAAACACTTACGCAATCCAAAGACTCGGTGGCAAAATTGTTCAATTTTCTATTTTTGACTGATTAAAGCAGTTAGACGTGAGACCCTAAAATGCTGGCAGTGGGCTCCTCGATTATCTATGATTAATGGTCTCTATTGATATCGTTCTGTATTGATTCGAATGATTATGATATAAAATCAAGAAAACCATTTCTGAAAGGTAACACGTAAACGAAAATTATGCCACGACTTGTGGTGGTTTTAAATATTAATCGTTTATGTTACGAGTATGTATCTGTATTGTCTGTATGAGGCTGCAGTTACATGAGTGTAAACAGTTAAAAACACTTGTAAGGGCATGTCAACAATTGCGGAACAACTCGCATTTACACAGACTGTTGTTCTATAACCAATACGAAATTCTGCTTTAATTGGGTCGTTCGGCTCAAATTGGAAATAATTCGTTAAAGTTTGTTTGTTTTATTAATTCCAGTCCTTTAGTCTCTGATGTTTCTTAAGGAAGTACCCTGTATCGAACAATGAAACAGTGACACTAAGGTTTCTCGCTACAACAGCTACAACACATTTCGTCTGATCTTAAACGCCACAACTACGACTAGTGATTAATATCTATTCGCATTTCTGCGATTTTGTATATTAAAGCAGATACGTGTTTTTTTCTCGAAAGACAATTTTTCGACAGTCTTTGGTGGGGAAAATATGCTACACGAAGCAAAGCATGTCACTCAGAAAAGACTTCCGCTTTCAGTTTATAGATATACGAGTACGAATACATCTAAATTTTAAATGAAAGTAATTAACCCGCCAACTGATGTCACACTTTCAGTAAATGCTGCTCAGTTCACTGAGCAAACTTGGAAAGCTTGTCGGCAAGTTATACAATAAAGATAACACACAACAAAACAAAAGTTAATAATATGTTTTTTTACGAGTAAATGATGTTTACCTACTGTACTCATTAATCGACAGATAAATAAACATACGAAATGGTTGATAGCACGATTTTTCCAAACAAATTGGTGAAAAAACACTTTTTGTCAATCCGACATTTCAGAGAGCAGGGTGAAATCATATCCTGTTAGTAGGTTTAGATTAGGTTAGGTACTGTCTTAAGCACCCTATACCTCATCGCACTTAGGTGAAGACTTGTGTGCCCGGGCGAGGGGGCAATTGCATTGCGGCTGCAAATTGTCGTTTCCGCTTTTCGTCTCGCATTGTTTGATATTGGGTCACCAGGTGTTTAGGTCCTAAGCATCCACCTTGGTGAACTAACCTCATGTCTTGTCAAAATCTTCTTTACACTTCCTTACACCTTACAGACACCAAAGAAGTAGTTTTATTTTTAAATAAAAGAAGGCTTCAACAAGACCATTTAACATATATCAACACCAATTAAGTGCGAGGCTACAGGAATTAAAGGGATATGTGCTTAGATTCCGTGAGGAATCCCTGAATACTCTGCCTTAAGCTCACTTTCCTGGGTCTTTTAAAATTGAAATGTTTTCTGGACAGTCAACAGAATGTTCACCTCCGACAGAATCAACAATTTATCTGAAAACTTTCAGTCCTTTGGTACAAAGGGTTAAGACTTACTGCTTAACTTAGGTTCAGCTTTAATTGGGGGGAGGTCGACGTAGTATTTATCCCCACATCAGGCACTAGGCCTATCAAAATCATGCTTATAAGCTTAACATCGTTTTATCTGAGAAGAAGGAAAAGAGTTATTGAAGTTCAAATCAGAGAAAGCTTAAAAAATACATTGCCCTGCAGCTGTGTCAATACGCATATCCGAAAGTCGAATTGATAGAAGGAGCTTTGCTAAAGCTCGGACTGAAATCCATCTGCCGTAAGGAAATTGCACTTTGTGCGTTTCTTGACATAGAGGGTTCTTCGATAATGCTGGATATGACTTCATATGCTTCGTTCAATAGCAATATTGATCAACATACTCGTACTATGCATAAAACTCGATATTAACCACCCGAACAGGGCCGACTTCGGTATCATTATCGTCCATAAAAGGCTATACGCAGGCGTATCATCGCCCTCCTGTGTTATTTTGTCATTGATGATCTCTTTAACAAATTAACTAACTTAGGCAACAATACAATTAGTTATGCCGATGACCCAGTGTTCATCATTAGGGGACAGGAATGCTAACGAAGTCACTGCACGTATGCGAAACGCCCTTAGTATAATCTTACACTGCTGCACCAGAGGGAATCTCTCCCTTAACCCAAACTAGGCTGTCGTTGTTCCTTTCACTAGAAGAAATATAAATCTAAGTATAGTTTCATCTACAACCGTTGACTATTCCGACGAAGTCAAAAATCTGGGAGTAATCCTGGGTAAAAGGCTCAATGATAGATCTTACCTAAAAATCCAACATTTTGAGGTGCCGTCACATGTATGATAGCACATGGCGGATATTTCCAAAGATCACTCACTGAATACCCACAACAATGGTCAGGCCCATCATAACATATACTTCTACAGTAATAAATAAATAAATAATAAATGGTGGGCTAAAGTCAAAAGAGTACAGCGTCTTGCATGTCTGGGCATTTCCAGTGCCTTTCGAACCAACTGCTATAGAAGCAATTATTTATTAACAAAGTGGCATGCGACTTAGCGATTCCCCGGACTTAAGAACTCTGCTCTCTGGAATACTAGAACTAGATATAATCTGCGCAGTAATAGACTGCTATTTCAGGCAGTACTTCTCGCCTGCCAAGATTGTGCGAGCCATATGTACAACTCTGATATCAAAGGTGAATCATCCATAGGACAGTCAAGCAGCAAATCAGTTATATACTGCTCCAAAACCCTCAAAAAACTTAGCTCTATGAACAAGACAAAACTATGGTGGGTTCTTGGTCGTAAGGGCATTTATGTATATTAAAAGACTGACGGATCTGAATCCTGTGCTAGACCCCACAATCAGCAGTCATAATGCATCTGGTATTGGGAGAATAGTCCAGGTTTAAAACAAGCCAAACTGGCCATCCTGCCCTTCAACAAAATTGCCAATAGATGTCTAAATCTAAGTTGGCACGATAACAAAAACTTAGTAGGTTATGTCAGAGGACATCACGTTTCAAGATATCACGACAACAAAATGAAACTAGTCTACTCTCCGGAGTGTCGACTTTATCTTGAAGAAGACGTATCAGCTGAACACATTTTATGTGAAGGTCCAAATGCTAAGCTGTTCAAGGATACAGAAATTGACTTGGTGGAAATAATGCAACTGTACATATTTTCAATGTGATCGGACGAAAGTATGCCAGACGAGTGGAACCTCATAATTTTATGTCAGATACCAAAAGATACGCCTTCAACAATCCAACATCGCCTATATTTTCTTCTCTGCTTACTTCTACATCAGAGTACTGAACGAAACTTGCAACTAGAACTTAAAGCCCACTGGAGGAACAATCTTTGAAAAACCTGTATATACGATGTACATATGTTTGACAAATGAGTAGCAGGCTACGAGGGCGGGTCAATAAGTCCGTGACTTTTTAATTTCTGACCTCTTTACTGAAACAGCAACACTGCTCCTGTCAACAGGCATCTGTCAGTTGACTCCTGTCAAAATTTAAACTTGCTGCGTCAGTTAGTTTGTGTTTGACAGCTATTTTTATCAGACTACTCACTAATTTGAGGAGAAAATGGAAAAAAGTGAATTTCGTGTGCTTATTAAGCATTATTTCTTGCGAAAAAAAACCATTACCGAGACCAAGGCTAAGCTTGATAAATACTATGGGGACTCTGCACCATCGATTTCAATGGTAAAAAAATGGTTTACTGAATTTCGTTGTGGCCGTACAAGCACTGAAGATGCCGAACGTCCTGGACGCCCAGTTGAGGTCTCTACACCCGAAACAATCGAAAAAATTCACGATATGGTGTTGGCCGACCGAAGATTGAAAGTGCGAGAGATTGTGGAAGCCGTAGGGATCTCGCATGGCTCAGTGGTTTCAATTTTGAATGATCACTTGGGCATGAGATCTTTCCGCAAGATGGGTGCCGCGTTTGCTCACAGTCGACCACAAACACATGTGCAGTTGCCATGGCAAAAATCCATGAATTGGGCTATGAATTGCTCCCTCATCCACCCTATTCTTCAGATTTGGCTCCGAGCGACTACTTCTTGTTCCCAAACCTGAAGAAATGGCTTGGTGGAAAAAGATTTGACTCCAATGATGAAGTCATCTCGCAAACAAAGGCCTATTTTGAGGACCTCGACAAATCATTTTTTTTGGAAGGGATAAAAAAATTGGAGAAGCGTTGGACAAAGTGTATAGAGCTCAAGGGAGACTACGTTGAAAAATAAAATTATTTTTTTATCAAAAAATCTATGTTTTAATCCAAAAGTCACGGACTTATTGACCCGCCCTCGTATTTGTGGGGCATGTGGGTAACATAGAAACGACAAAGATAGGTCTGGTAGTAAATTAAGAAAAAACGAAGTACAAACATACCGTCATCGAGAAAGGAAACACAAAATCGACGAATCGGGCGAAATCTTACTATAGACAGGTATAACTTTTAGATATTCAGTGATTATGTCTGTCCATGCCCGGGCCATTATTTATGTAGTTCATTCAGAGGATTGACAAATAATTTTCTATAAAACATCAATCGTCCCAGTTCTCCTCTACGGTGGCGCAAACATGGATTTATTAAAAAAAAGGTTTAAATAGTACACTGACTATCGCTACAATTTAATTTTATAGTTCTCGCTAAAAAAAATAGTCACCTTGGAAATGATATCTCAAGACCGTTTAGTGCAGTAGCATTACTTTAATTTTTGATAAGTCACCTTTATTTAGAAAAACAAACGGATATTTCACAAAAAAAATAGCTACACGTCATCAAGTATGTTTTGGACAAAATCATTAAACCCACAAACCTTTTCAATTTTATGACTCATTCGAAATTACCACCAAGGAATACGTGACAAAGAACAGCAATGAAATGCAATGATGCGTGTTTTGCTGCCTTCAAACAGGTTAGAGGACAGAAAGAGTCACCTCTGTCGAGTTCATCCGCGCGATTACTTTTTTGCAAACATTAACTCATAATGGTTATAATTTTGTGGTTTATGTTATGAGTAACTCCACTTACAAGTATTGAAAAAAAAGAACCAATCAAATTGAAATAGAAATAGCTACGACGGAATGAAAGAGTACGCCATAATTATTAAGGTGAAGACATTTTCGAAAAAAAAAAAAAAACGCAAAGCGCGTAAGCCATAAAGAAGGAATGGCACGGTCAAGAATTAAAAAATGTTGAATAGGTTTATTTTTTCACCGAGCGAAGGTGGAAATCTTTTGTAGAGCCTATGAGGATCGCATAGTAGTGCTCGTTCCCTTCGAAATCAATGTGTTCATTACTGCAACTAAGTTTCGACTTTTACAGTATTTTTCTATTATCAAATGAAAACAAGTTTAACAGCAAACGCAGCTAAAGTAGCAGTAGATATAGAGGCGGACCGAAAACACTTCCTTGCGGTATGCCGGCCAAAATTTATTTGAAATTTGTGAAAATTCACTTTTCCGTATCCGACACGGAAATGTCTTTTCTCAAGATACCTAGTCAGTAAAATATATTGTAAATGCTTAGAGGCAAGACCTAATGTAATTCAAATTTCAAGCGTTCCTGACACGCAAGAAATACACTTAATCTTTCTTTCTTCAATAGCTTCCCCGTCAACGTCGGTGGCTTATGCATCTGATTAAAATGTTACCTTCGGAACCCAAACTGGCGTTAAAAAGCATCAGTATCCGCCCAAGTATGTATAGGTTGTATCCTCTTAAAAATTCTGTATAAAATCTGGAGAAGTGAAATCGATCTTTAGGACTGTTTGTCACTCAGTGGTTTTGCTGGTTTTGGCACCACTGTGCCCTTGGCAACTTTCTCGAAAAGCATTTTAAGTGCCGCATTAATAGTGTAGAAAAGCTTAGAAAATGGCCTTCCATTATTTACGGACATCCTTTTTGAATTGTCAGTTTCTGTTTTTATTGCTATTATGAATGAGGACTTGAGTGTTGAACGGGCAAAGATCTCTTCCAGATGGGAAGCAAAGATGTTGCTATTGCCTCTCCCCGTTCCTTCGTAATAAATTTGTTTGATTGGCAGCTCAGAGGCTTAAGACCTTTTCGCGCCTTTTACTGCTTTTCAAGTACTTTTAAGTATTTATTGGCGGCTTTTGAAGTTTTAGCAGGTGATAAATGCAATTCAAGTTTATTATTTGCTGTGGACCACCACCTTATTGCCATTTCTTACGGGCTCTCTATGTTTTCTTTGCCATTTCTTTTGTTTGATAGATAATAATAATTATTAGTACCCTTAAAATGATTGCACACAGCGCGGACGATGGAAAGTAAGGGAGGAAAGAAAGAGAGGTACCGATGTACGTTGGTCTTGAATGTTTGGAGGTTATAATGACTAGGAAATAAAGAGATCGACAGTGCATTCCATGAACGGGTTGTTCGGCTTAGGAAAGAATCATGATATTTAAGGGTACGTCCGAAAGTGGGTTTGAGGGTGTACTGATGAGCATTTATAGAGAGTCGGGTGTTATGGTTAGAGGTTTGAAGGGGCAGAATGCTATTGGCAATTTCTGAGGTGCACTGGTGGTGAAAATAGCGATAGAACAAGGTGGGACAGGAGACGACATTTCTTCGGTGGTCGAGGGTGTCAATCGACTCTGTAATACTAGCATCACTTATTAGTTTTATCGCACGGTTTTGAATCCTATCTAGTAAGCGCAAAGAAGTCTTGCGAGCACCTGACAAGATGTGAGCATTGTACTCCAATTTTGGCCGGATGAAAGCCTTTTATATTGAAGCCAGATCAGAGGGGGTGAAATATTTCTTACATCGCTTAAGGAAACCTAGATATTTCGCAGCATTTTTGGCGACTTCGAATAAGTGGTCGTTCCAACGTAAGTTGTCATTGACACACATACCGAGAATGGAAAGTTTTTCGGTTTCAACGATGCAAGTGCCATTCATAGATAATGGCTGGGTATTTGAATTTCACTTAAGCGCCAGCAGACAGCATTGTGTTTTGGAAGCATTAAATTCCACTCTGTTTATAGTTCCCCAATTGGTTATGCTGTTAATATCGGAATTTAATGAGCTTAACATACGCTGCCATTTCCGTTCTACACCCGAAGAGCAGGTACGTGAGTCCGGGAACGAATATGAAAAGCAGAGAGTACTGTCGTCAGCAAAGAAGTAAATTGGATTAGAAGTAGCAGACAAGAGATCATTGATGAAAATTAAAAAGAGTGTCGAAAACAGAACGGAGCCCTGGGGCACATCAGACTTGAAACCATCCAAGGCAACTTGAATTAAAGGTAATTTCTTATCCATTGAAGAAGAGAGTCATCGATCCCAAATGCACGCATTTTCGACAAAAGAGCCTGATGCCAAACTCTGTCAAATGCCTTAGAAATTTCAAGTGCAACTACCATATCTTGCTTTCGCCAGATTGATGTAAACTTTGGTTCCACTTTTCGGTGAGACATGCCATCAAATCACCAGTGGACTTGTTGCTACAAAAACCGTACTGTCGGTCATTAAGAAGTTTTCGTGTTTCGTTTTCGAGATATTTCATGAGCTGACGGTTTATCAGCGTTTCCATTACCTTGGAAAGAAGGGACGTAAGTGCAATGGGTCTGTAGAAGGAGAGAGAAGAAGATTCGCCTTTTTTAGGGACGGGCTAGACAAATGCCATTTTCCATCTGCTCGGAAAGAGTTCTAAAGAGTAGGATTGATGGAAAAGCCTACGCAGTGGTGTTAAGATCTTTAAGTACTCTTGCTACTAAACGAGTTCGAAAATGGATTCGTCCCATTGAAGATTCGACGCACTCAAGTGTAGGCGAGAACAATGCACAATCTGGAAACATTGAGTTGGCTGAAAAGTGTGCAGCAAGCAGATTGGCATTTTCAAAGAGCTGACAGCTGGAGTGTCATTGTAAATGAGCGTTGGGATGGAGGATGAGGCAGAGTTTCTTATTTTGATAGGGTGTGTTATTGAACGACTGAAACAAAGTTTGTCAACTTTGAGTTCATAGTGCGCCTTGAGCTGTAATCTTAGTCAGATTTTCTCTCTTCAATATCTTTCTTCAATAAATCCCGTTTAATATTATCGTCAGTTAGTCTTGGAGGAAATGTCACTAATTTCCTCCTACTTCACACAATGCCTTCATCATATGGAGATCAATCAAACGTCATGCATGGCTTGTATAAATATTTCTATCTCGTCAAGTTTTTGTAAATGTCTGTAGCATTCCAAGTGAGTATTTTGACCATTCGATTCATATTCTTTGTTGGATAGGCGTATTATGGCAGTTATTTTCGATAATTCCTTGAGTTTCTCATCAAAAAAAACCTGAGAAACAGGGATCGAAGAATATTCAATCCTCTACTTTGAAGTGTCACAGTCTGAACATATGTTAGACATTGGTCTTGCTTAATTGCCTGTTTTGGGCTAAGGGATGTACACCAGTAAGCGTGTATCTAGAACATTTAAAAGAAAACCATGAAGCTGACTTACCGCCTCAAAATATACAAAAAGGAACTCTTAAAAGTCCCAGATATCGTCACATTCAATAGAAAGTTAACAACATCTAGACACGAAATATTAAAATTAAAGCGAAAATCTTTGTAGGATATCTCAAGCTAACTTTTCAGTCACTTTTCAGGCAAATACCAGATAAAGGCCACTGTTTAAACTAGAAAGTGATCCATCAAAGCAATTGTATTTGCTACTTAAAGCTTATATCTTTTAAAATCATTTTAGTATATGTTATGAAGAAGAATACTCGCAATCAAGAAAAAGGAAACAGGAGTTCTGCCTTATTTATTTTTACAATAGATGTACAAGCGCCAACTGAAAGAAGCAAGCAGTGTTCGCAGATGAATTAGCTTGTGAAATTGGCTAACAACGCGGATCATAGAACAATCGACCTAATATTTTAAATCACCTCGTTACGAGTATTAAGTGAAAGAGTGTGGTGATGTGTTTGCATTTGAAAAATGCAATTATTTTTCGCCTTGCCTTAACTTAACTTTAGTTGTTATTGTCTTTTTTTTGACACGATTTACGAAAACCATTGACGTCTCTTTAGAGTCAAGAATCCTTTGGAACCCTAACGAATAGTTTGTCCAAATCCATAAAGGCCACATGAAGTTTCGAAGCGCCACAACGTTTCACCACCATTCTTTGTAAACTTTGAATAGCGTTATATGTCGGTTGGCCTCTAGATCTACAAAAAAAGAGATTCTTTCAACTGCGGCAACTATAGGCGAATAAGTCTTCTTAACACTGCGAATAAAATTTTATCTGCCATACGTTTTTGATTGGCACTCATTAGCTCGGTTTCAAGACAGGGATGTCCCCAATAAACTAAATTTTGACCCTTTAGCAAATCGATATTTCTTTAGACTAAGAATGCAATTGGATAGTAAGGATATATTCCGAAAAACTAGGACCTTGATCGACCCAATGGGCTCTATCGAAAGCGGAAGCGGAAGATATCCTCTGTCGTTTCGAAAGGAGAATCCTATGAAAAATATTCAGTCCCCTTTACATTGACGGGGTTTGGGGGAAAAGATTCAACGACGAACTATATGAGCTGTACAGCGAAGTTGGCGAAATCAGAAAACGGCACATCAGTTGTCTGAGATGGCTAGAGCATGTATAGCGAATGGACACCAATGATTAGGCCCGAAATGAATTAAAAATATAGCTCGGAGAGAGAAAGCAGTGGATGGAGACTTCACTGGGCTAACTGGAGAGGCCTGTTAGTTGAGGACCAGGTTCACACGTAGCTGTAGAGCCACTTAAATAAATAAGTACTTAGTGACCATAAACCAGTAACACGAGTTACTTATTAACTTATTATTTTAAAAAAGAAAAATGGGAAGACCACAACAAACAATGAATTTTTGTGGGTGTAATTGAGCTTTGTGAGCCTCTTGTGGATTTGTCTCATTTGACGCAAAATTTTCCACATAATGGACTGTTACACTCAACGCCCAATTGAGTATTTTCAATTTTACTATCGAATCTTCTATACGGACATAACGTTTACGCGTTGTATAATAGGAAACTCAGCTCATTTTGCCGATTATGAGAATAAAAAAAAAACTTTATCGTTTCGCGAATTGAAGAATAGTTTCGCATTGTCCTAATGGAAAAGCACTTCCTGCTCAAATCTTTGGCGTCGATTCCACCGAACAAACCTATTGGCCCACCGGTTATAAAACCGCAAAAACTCTTCCGGATTGCACTTGACAGCACACGAAACTCCAACCTTTCAATACAGATCTTAACCGATTTGGGGTGCACAACCTGCAGCTATTGAGGTAAGGGCCGAGCTCTATGGTTAAAGAATAGATAAAGCCTGAAAGCAGCACGATCTAAATAAATTTTCAGGCATAACAATCTAATCTAATGTGAGATAAGATACGAAACCTAGTCTAGTCTGTAAAGAGAGACCTGTCAAACCGATAAATAGAACACGTAAACGGCCTTTTTGGAAGAAGTTGCTGCAATGGCCTAATCAGTGATCATGTGCCAAACAAATGGCGACGTCATTAACCAGCTGCGAGTAAATGAATAAACCTACATGCATATGTACGCTCTATACCTCATTTATCTTTTTTATCATCCATTATGGATTCAATGGAAATTCAAAAAGTAACCCGCGTCGTGTGAGTCGTACCCATACTCCCATTAATACGCCCTCGTACAGAAAAAACCATAACCACATTCGTATCTACCACCACAAATGTGTTATCTATAACCACGTACGACGACTTGGTACCAGAGAATTAAACAATGCGCCACCCTACAATTAAAACTTTACTGCTGCTTGTAATATTGTGTCGAGAGATAATTTCGTGCCACAATTGCAAAATAATCATCCGACCAGAGCCAATTATCATTCAATTAACCAGCACATCGCACCGCAGTAAAACAAAAAAAAAACTTTCCCTCCAAACGAAACAAACAAGTGAACAACTTACCTTGAACGACGGAGTCTCATCGCCATGTTCCTTTATACCGGCTGGGATATTCTTTTCCTCACAATGCTCCACATGGCAAAACTTGATGGCACACTTACTATCATCGGGCCAAAATGGGCAATCTTGCTTTAGATTCACCTTGTAGAAGCGGAAGTAGTTCTTCAGCAGCAGACTCTTGAGTCGCGGATAGATTTTCACATTGTTAAAGTGATCTACTGTGTCGACGGTGCAACTGCAGTCATTTATTGAGCCCTTCAACTGCAAAGAGACGAACGCACACATACGTGCAATGTCAGTAGGTGATTTGAGGATGAGTAAGAGCCACCTACGCTCCAAAGTCTTACCTCACAGAAGCAGTTCCTGTCGTCATTGCCTACATTTGAAAAATAACCAAGTGCGACGTACACCAGAAACGCGAGCACATAAATAAACAAATAGTCACGGACTTGCCTTGACACTGACATTATGCGACGATGCTAAGCCGTGTTCCAGAATCAAAACTGTCCCCCCGTTAAGTAAATACACGCGACTCCGCGAATTTTGGCTTGCACTACACGAAAACCCGGAATTTGGCCCGATAACAGAGATTTCGTTGTGATTTTGGGGGAATGCACATTGAAATCGTTGTGAGACGCGTTAAAGAATTTGTCTTTTTGTTTCCCAGGAAAAGTCTGGAATTTCACTTGCACTTGCACTTGTGTCAAAGATCTCCGGTTGTGTGTCCAATTTGTCCAACACGACAAATTTCTCTCCTCCAAAAGGTTAGTACTAGTAACTAGTGGTGGTGATGGATGCGTTGGTTTGGTGCTGAGGATTTGTCTAGACTCTTCTCTAGTAAATAATTGGAATTGTTGTGTGCGCCCAATGACCGTAGGGTGCCTTCTAGTCGCAGTTAACAGATAATTTAATGATTTAACTGCCAAAAGGAATGGAGAACCGAAGAAAACAGAAAATCTGGTGAAATAAATATGCCGAGAGGGACACGTACTCTCTTCCGCGGAGCTGTTTGCTCGTTTTTTTTCACACTTCGTTCTTGTTTCGCTTTTTTTGTTTTGTAGGTGAAAGCGCTGAGGAGGATGACAGCAACAACAATGTACAAGTGGAATAGCTGTCAAAAACATATGGTTTCGAATGTGGTTTGAGTATCGGATGAGAGAATTATAAATAGTTGTTATTCTGAATGAATGTAAGCAACTTAATCATTCACAATGGGGACGATGTGTATTTTAAAATTTTAGGAAAATTTTGTATCTACTCAAAAATTAAATTGGTACGATGCGTCAAACTCAAATTTGCTTCTTTTTTTTGTAGGACTTGCGATATTTGTTACGGTTAGAGTTAAAGAAAAAACGGAAAATAGGGCATTTTTTGATTTAGATTCTTCCCAAAAGCACACTGGTCTATAGGGCATTGAATTCCAATTTGTCCAGTGAGAAAAGCGATAGAATTTTGGAATGCATGTTTTACCAAATTTTGTGGCATTCCAGTTTAACTGGGCTGTAATTCTGATTCGAGAGAAAATTTGTTAGTTAAACATCGGCCGACACTAACCAAATTATTTATGTCTGAATTCCGGCAAGAACGGAACAACAAGCAAAAGTTGTTTCTCAGCGCATTGAGCACTTGAAGATTCAACCTCTTATGTGCCTCTGGTGAGCAAGACAAAGCTAAGTATAAAATAAAGGGCAGTTACATAAAATTCTAAATAGAAGCGGACCCCACAGATATGTAGTGCTTAAATTCCAAGTTCTAATTGTATGGATCGTGTACATTATTCTGTGTAATGATAACACATGGTTTCTATGCTCATAAGGCTACTCAATTCACATTCATCACTTATCTCAAAAATCGGAGACAAGAGGTAATTTCAACGGCTAAATATGTTATGTACCGGTTTGGTTCAAAAACAATGAATCCTATCTTAATTCCTAGCTGGTCTTAAACTTTTTTTTTTAGCATAATTGGATATTCATAAGTCATCGATGACAGGTCGAAGTGATTAAACGAAGCAAGACCTTATTTAATGGTCCCTTTGGTCAGCACAACCAGCTATGACGGATTAAACATAACTCAGCGTACTTGCAGCCTCAGTGACAGGAACTGGTTGTGCGACATTTCTGGCAAGGTTATCTAGCAGGTTCCTTAAATTGTCCAAGGAGATTCTAAAGTAAGGCAGATATCTTAAGAAGCAGAGTCGGTTGGTAAATATGCGATATTTTAAAGTAAACCTGATGATCTCCCGACTACCTACCATAGACCTGATTGAACACATCGCGTTCGTTGTAAAGTACGGCTTCAATATTCAGTACGTCTGAAGAGCCAACATTGACTCGAATCTGTACCCTGTTGGAGATAAGGTAAAAATGCGGATATCCCTTACGCAGCTGAGTTGAGATATGCATGATAAGTTTGACGTTAGAAGGCTCCAAACACAAAAAAAAACTCTTAGTCATTTGACAATTGTGTGTAGCTTAGCCTAGTTTGACATTATGCTTCGCCGACACTTCGTTCAGAGGCCGAGTGGCAAAGCAGCCAAAAAGGCATCATGGAATTGTATTGCATAACTCATGTGCTTAGTTTCGTCTCATCTTTCTGGGTGTGTAGATTTTATATTGTTGGAGCAATGATACTCGTACTTTGAATTTCGTACTTAAGCTTACAATTTATGGTTTGTTCGAGTTAAGATTTCACCAAATTCCACATCAAGAAATGGATTAGAATACATGCGCTAAGACGTATAATGAATGTGACCTCCGTCGCCAGTTAAAAAGATAACGCGGCCAGGCAATTACTGTAACCACCTGCCGTTAGCATCCACATTGACTAATCCAGGCCAAAAATCATATTAATGTTTGATCTTGGAAATTCGATGGGCAAGACTCTTCATCAGTTCAAACTACGTACTAAGCGTTGGCTCGTTGTTGATGCATTGGTTTCTTCTGTTCAAATTCGGCTACATTGCGTGTTTAGGTATGAGTGCAAGTTAGTTGAGGTTCCTTCAACTTGAGCGCCTCCGCCTCTGAAATGAATTCAAAGATACTTTGGACTGGAACAGTTTAACATATGTTCCGTTAATGAAAATTACTCGAATAGCTTTTCTCTCGAACAACGAAAGCCAATTTTGTTTGCTCTATATAGAGTCGATGGACTAGGATGAAAAGAGTCTTATAGAGCATGTTGCGAAATGCAACAGAAAAGGGAAAAAGATGTGAACTCACCGAACTGTTAGTAATTTATTTAATTATTTCTTAAGTTATGAGTTACAAATTTAGTTATTCTTCCTTTCTTCGCTTGTGATCCTCAGAGCCGATCCGTCGTGCTGCACAGAAAATCCAGAAAGAAAGCTCCAATCGTTATTAAGGATACACGTACATATATTCAAGATGGCGGTGGTATCCTTCTGTCAGAAAAGGTTAGACGTCAGATGGCGCATGGGTAGGATTGTGCTATCCTTGCGCAACAGAGCATTTTTTTTCGTTATACGTGATAGGTACTTATTTCCCAAATGCGTTTTTAGTTCAAAGAAATGATGATCAGCATGAGTGATTCATCGTCTGATCTTTATGTTGGCCCTATTGCTTGAATTAACGACGGAGACAGACTCTTATAACTTCAAATAGTTTTGATATTATAGCTTGCTTACTGATGGGTTTGTTAGAGATGTCAATGCTCGATAGACTCTTCAAACTCGTTTCATAAAATGCAATTCCATATGGCCCTAGGCTGGAGCATCGATTTGAATTCCATAGTTTTATCCAAAACCAGCCGTAATATGTAAAACCACACTAAAAAGACATATCAAATTGGCAATATTAGGTGTCAAGCCTTCACATAGAACGGTGTATAAAACCTTGTATGCGATGTTTGAGAGAATAGTGTTCGCAGGTTAGAGAGCCTCTTTTCTTAAGGATACACGAAGATTTAAATTCGAATAAATTGTGTTTGTGTATATTCCATACTAATCAACGTCTTTAGCTAAGACTAAAAAATAACCTTCTTTGGGGGAAATGCATCAACAGCGGCTCTACTACTACGTTCTCATTCCTTAGTTCGGCATGCTTCGGCTCGGGTTTTGTGTCCCTTTTATTGCAAAAGCGCTTCTGAAAGACCTTCATCAGACATTAGTCGGCTACTTCATTTCTTTTATGACAAACCGATGTGTAGGGTTCATGAAAACGGATAGTTCTCGTTCATCGCCTTGTATCTCTCTTGCTTCGATCCATAAGTTTGCTGGCATTCTTCGCCAAAACAGATATTGTCAGGTGAAACTTGACAAAACGTATCATATGTAGGATTTCTAAATCAAACATTTACAATGTGATACAGACATGAGGCTGTGTTTTGTGTTTGATGTTGCAAAAGAAAAGACTTGGGAGATTCAGTCAGAAAAGGCTGTAAAAAAAAACGTTTGAGATTGTAGCCTGTAGACTTTTAATTTGAATACTTTGGCAAAGGAGATGTTCGTAACAACAAGTTAGTGGTCTGAAGTCACCTTGAACTTGAACATACGGGCTAGTGGAGTTGTGCCATTTGTCTGTCGTGAGAAATGTGTGTCAGCTAAGATGACATTTAAACCCCGCTTCTTAACTGATTTGCTTAAACTTTGTTTTTTAGCTACGTCGAAAAAGATATCTTTAACGTCATGCTTAGGACATCTCTTTGCAGTTTACAGCGACGGGCCTTCAGCCAGATATCTCTGGTGGTTTACGTGAACTCCTGCCTATTTGAGATTTTATTTTACAAAATCCTCATACATTCATGGGGACACACAGGTTATAGAAACCTCAAGGCAATGTAGTCGAATCTTTGCATATGGCTCCACAATCAATTATATCCTTTCTTCATCGAAATGGTCTGAGTAAAGCTGATTTCGTAAGTAGATGAAAAGTTCGGAATCAGACAAAACCGAGTGGCCAGTAATGCACAGTATAAACACTGAAGGGACAAACTTTAAGCCCGAAAAACAAAACGATGTTGTTGTCTTTTAGCATAAAGGACTGTACACTGCTGGCGTTTTACCATTACCTGCAGCGACTCTGTTGCTAAAATAGTGACCACAGCGCAGAACATTTTCTTTCTTCTTTCATGTAAAACTGTGGCACAAGATCAAGGATATTCAGGTGAGCTGTTTCTAATTATATATGGTATCCTGATGGTTTTGTTTCAGTCAGAATTCAGGGTATGAATTCATCTAGAGCAAAAAAGGTTGTTCGTTTATTTCTTATTACAAAAATTAAACCACTTTCACCACATTTAACACTTTTCTGCAAATAATCCTTTTATCTTACCTTCCGTTCTATCGAAATAGACATCCGGGGTTCTTCTTAGAACTACTACTTCCTATAGTCTGATTGTAATCTTCGTAAAGATAAAAAAAAAATGAAACTAAGCCACCTAATGATATTTTGAAAACATTATGTCTGAGGTAATTTACAAAAGGAATTCCGAAAACCGGCCCCTTTTTCTCCGAACCATCTTTCTTCCAGACAATTTGAATTTAATTGCCTCAAGGAGTCACAAAGTCATCAAAGTCAAACAAACAAACCGAAGATCATTACACTTCAACGAAAGAGTAATGCATACACTTACTGCCTGAATTAGATTAGATACATTTTGCACATTGTACCGGAGCTTATCTGTATCTCCTCCACAGTTGTTGGGCAATTTAGACGCTTGGCGGGTATCTCATCTTTGCACAATGAAACATAATATAACAGATAACAAAGAATAAACAACCATAAACCGATTCCCATTGTCCAGTCCACTTAAAGTGTCTAAAGAGGTGACCTGTGTTCAGTGCCCACCATCTGAACCTCATTCACAAATAAATAATCCAAAACTTTGTTGAACAGGTATGTTCAAGTGCCACTGCCGCTGCTACTACCAGACACCGTTCTATTCTATTAGGTTATCCATCCATTCTTAGTGTATGTATCTTATGTTTTGGCTCTTTTGTACCGTAGAAATCCATAATGTAAGAGTGTGACCAGAGTGCTGTACCTAAAATATAACCGAGTAACTTATGTCCAAAAGTAAAGGCGTGGTGAAGATGATTGCTTACTGCAATATGCCATCTTATTGACCACCAATATCTTTGTAGTTTTTAAATGTAGATTTAAACCGTCCAATCCCAAACATTCACTTATTTCCTAAGCGCGCTACAGTTCGGTCCTTAACTAACTTACTCCAGTTGTGCACTCCAAAATCCCCTTGGAGGTCTTCCTCTCCTGCCTATGGTTTAAATTCGAGAACTTTGTCGGGCGGAAAAATGGTGTCCTCAGGGGACTGATTTGCAATTTTCTGACTAGGTGGATGTCGCTGTACAGCCCGTATAGTTATTGATTTTTTTTTTTCAAAACCTGTCAAACGGAACCAAATATTTTTTTAAAGGATTTTTATCTGAAAACAACTGAGGATGGATAAGATGGAATGATCAAGGTCTTATAAAGAGTTCCCTTAATTTTTCGAGATCGGGCTTCCTGTATGGAAAAGAATATTAATGTGACGATCCAAGTAATACTTTATTCACAATTCTTAAAAGTAATACAATGTATTACAATGAAAATAATGTGAGTTGTTTTGTTTGTATGATATCATTTTATTAAGACATTCTATTACAACAAATGCTGACCACGCTCTGACTGTCTTTGACTCTATTTCTATGGTGCCGTCTGATGCTTTAAAAATGCAAAATCGGCTTTATACGTCCCTCGAAATGGTTACAGACAGAATCTGAAATAGGAAGGTGATCCTTATGAAAGGGTTCAAAACCAATCTACAATGCCTCATTGGTGTCACTCTATATGACGAAAACGTTTGATTTCACTCTTCGTTACGAAAACTTAAGATCGTCTTTCAAACGAAGTTATATATATAAGCCCTTCTACAGTAACGATGGGTGAAAAAACCAAGCTGAGCTTAAAGGCTTGCCTGATCCCTCTCACTTCCTCGAAGTGGTTCGGCAGTCTGAGTCTTACTGAATGTAGTCGAAGGGTATTCACTTAGATTTGTTTGATTTCCAGGTCACAAGGGTATCTCTAATGAGGTTATAGTAGAGGTTCAAAGACTCACAACCAGCGTTCATTGCTAGGGCTTCCATTTTTCCATTTTCGGCTGAGTTTCTTGTGAGCATATCTGCAGATGGCATGACTCTCCAGATTACCGACTGACGAATGAATGATGGAGCATCACGCCCTTCTATGCATCTAGCTAAGCTTTATTATACCAGAACATACCCCCGGAACAACAGCAAGCAAGGAAATAGCGACGCAACGAGAGAAAGCCCAAAGCCCGAATTTTCACACATGAAAGGTATCAGAATAAAAAGGTTGAACGACCAAATTTTGCTGCATCAAGGAACTCGAATATCTAGAAAAGAAAAAAAAAAGGCTTAGAGAGTTGCCTGAGCAGAAGACACGCGAAAGTGTAACAAAATTAATGCTCAAAGATTTTTAAAACAGTAATCTTCTGTCACTGTTTATCTGTGCAAGAAGTCTCGAAGGTCAGCAAAATAAAAACCCCTTACCAGACAAGAGAGACTCTTGGTAAAGAACTTTAGTATCTACTTTAGCGATAATTCGAAGAGGCAGACTCAAGTAAGAAATCTTAAGTTTCGACACGAGAACGATCCCCGCATCTTACGGCAATGCTAAACCCGCAAAATAGGACGGATGTGTGCGCTTTATTAAGAATAACATACATATGTGTGGCAGCTTTTGTCAAATGAGTCAAAAAAAACCACTGGTTTCAGTGGTAAAAATACAGACAAAATCTAGCCCAAATTATCCAATAAGGATAGCTGAGATAAGGTCTTGCTCTCCACCGTTGTCTTTTGCGAACAGATTCAAAGACATTTCCAAGCTATCTCAGTTGATGGATTCTGACTAATGTTCAGGTCACTGTACAGCCCGTACAGTTCTTGATTTCGTTTTCTTCTTCACTCTTTGTCGATGCAAACATGACCGTGATATTTCAAAATGATTGAGAGCCGCCGTTTCACCCTTGTCTGGGCCGACTAATGTTTTTTATGTGTGTGCAAGTGCTTAAACAAACTTTTAAAAGATTTTGTCTCTGGCTTGGGAGTTTCTCTTGTCGGAAGACTTCTTAAAATCAAAGGTCTCGATGAAATCATTATCGGTTCTAAGCAGCACTTACTCGCATTTCCATAGCCATTTTGTGGTGGCTTGTCCGCCACTCAAGGTACCAAAAACAAGCATGGCTTGGTATAATTTTTTCTGTCATAGGTAGCCTTAAAATCGATAAATAAAAATTTAAAGAAATACATATTTGTTGACCAATTTGCTTATATCGAAGACGGAAATGTCGGCCATCAACCATTGGTTTTCGTGTTTTTTTTTGTGGATTTGGCAATTCTTATAAGCTTGTAGTGAAATCTCCGAATGCCTTTCTTGCTATAGCATATCTTTCGTACTCTTTCTTCTTCTTTTAGAAGGCGTTGCTTGTCCCTGCTTATTGTTGATAGACCCCACGAGCCGTCCAGTCTTGTTTTGCAGCTAATTATTTTTTTCGCTTCTCTTTATACGCTAGCCGTTGTACATTATCAAACCACGGTATTCGCAGTGGTGATCCGGCGAAACGTAGCACATAAAAAGCCTCATCTTCGACAGCAACTTTGTTGGGAAAATGCGAGCAACGTACGAGGGCAAGCGAGATTTAAGGACACTTAATCGGCAAAAGCCCTGCTTCTTGCAATTCGCAGGAATTCTTCGCAGTGTTTACTCTTCTTAGCCGTATTAGGCGTATCTGCATTTGTTCCTAGGCATCGATCGCATTGTGAAGTTAGCGATCCCCCCTCTGCCATATTTGCGTTAAGATCTCCTAAGAAAATTTTAATATCATGCTCTAGTCATTGAGAATAGATCTAGAAAAGCTCACTAAAAAAGGCCCTGATGCCATAGTTTTTCACTTCAACTCGCAGCTTCAACTCGTTAACATGCCGGAAACTCAAAACTTCTTGAATAAGTCTGCTTCCTATAACAAATCTTTATCTAAATAGGCGTTGATTGTTTCCTTAAACCAAATAACCTTTCGTATCGGTAGCTAAAGGCTGTTTCGTAATCATACACACATAACAGCAATGGTTGTTGTAGCACTCCCTAGACGAAAGAAGACGCCTATGCCGGTATCAGTAGCCTCGCACGAAGCTAAGTCGTTGATCAAATTTTAGTTGTTTTGGCATCATCTATCTCTATATAAGAAAGCCTGATAGCTGATTCTGAAACCCATTCAGAAACGGGCTTTGTTAAAGTAGGTTTGAGAGAATATCAGTAGGTCAAAAAGCAGGCAACACAATTGTTTCCTAACACTTAGTCCTTGCACGCACTTGCAGTTTTAAAAGTATATGTTAAGGTTTACTAATGCAGTTTCCAGGGGACACAAGGGTATAAAATAAGTATAAGCAAAATAATTTAAGATGGTACACGACTGTCCTATCGTCGTCCTTTAATGGAATAAAGGGACATTAGTATGTCAGCGTCGACATTTTGCTTATGTTATTAAAAAAATCAATAGTCTCAGATCTATGATACCTGGTCACACTGGTATCTCTTGGTAAGGTGCAGGTACTCCTCTTTAACTTTTCGCCGTCCATCGGTTCGAACTGCGATGATTGTTCGTATTTTACTTGTTCTTCTCGCTTTCTTCTTTGCACACATACCCTAACATAATTTGTTTGATTTGGTCATCGTTGGACTGTTTCTGTTGTTGTTCTTCTTGTACGAGTATCTTTCACTAGTTCTTCAATCCACAGCAACAGCAACAACTGCCGGGCCAAGAAGCAGTCAAAGACGTTCCTTGGATATCATATGGCCAACAAGACTTCAGTACATCTTGAACTTTCGAGTTGTTCGCAAACTTCGAAACGCGGATTACCAACGGATTGAATTCTTGAATTGATTTAGTTAGATTGTTGCATCTTTTAGTTTTAGATACATACTCGTACACTATTAATTAAATTAAGTGAAGAAAATAACATCGGTGACGGTAACGAAGAAGAAGTGGAAGAAGTTTTCATCGTTCTATGTTCGTGTTGTGTTGCGTTTTTTTTTTATTCTCCTCTCATTTAACTATTTTACAATGAAAAAATAGAAATTACCGTTAGAATACCGAGTGTAGCGTGTATCTTTTAGATTTTATCGCCTTTATTCACGTTCACGTTCACGTTTGCGTTACCGTCTGCGTTCGCGTTTGCGTTTGCATTTGCGTTTTTGTAGTGCGACGACGACGTGTTGAAATTCGTGCGAGAGTGCGGGTGGAATTTAAAGAACTTCAACTAAGACGTCTACTACGGAACGGCTGTAACGATCGCCATTGTTGTTTTAAAAACAGTCAGTGTTCCCATTTTTTGTTTGCTTTTAAATTATGTTAAAAAGAAAAAAAGAAAAAAAAATATCGGTGCTTACGAGTTGTATATGCATATGTGACACACTTTTTTAAAATTGGATTCCAATTTTGGGGAGTTGGTCGGTGTACTCATGAGAATACCAGTAGTGTCACACGAAGACAGAAATAAAAGACCGAAGAAAAAAACAGAATTATATTCAAATCCTTAATAATAGCCGGAGATACTCCTCATATTCGAATCAATTATCTAATTGGGCATTTCCGATCACAAATGGTGAACGAATTCTTTAAGCGATTATTATTATTGAAATACTCATATACTTACTCGTATACTCAATACAAAAGGAAGGAAAACCAATTGAAAATGAATTCGAAAAGAAGATGAGCATAAAAGATAACTTTCGCTGATACTCTTATAAATAGGTTTTGCATTCTTCCAATGATAAAGATACAAATAGAGGTGCCTTTTTCTGTTCCTTTTGGTCAAATTCGAGGGACGAAGTGCTCTTATTCGTATCTGCACGATTTAGAAATGTACTTTGCTTTCGGTAATTGTGATACTCGTAAAATTGTACTTGTATTGTAATTGGATTGAATAGATAGGCTACAGGCAGGGGCGTGAATGACCTACTAGAATGAATGAATCAGGGTTGTGCAACCGGTTGTTGAACGATTTCGAGTATGAATTAGTGAACCGTTCGGTTTCTAATTGGTTTCGAAATACCATTTCAAGGAAGTGTTCTGTTTTTGTCGTTCTAGATAGCAAATAATTGAGTTTTAATTGTATAGGTATAATGTGGCGCCAGGAGATCGGTACATTAAGGTGGTAATTCCTTTGAAATTGTCTTTTTTTTTGTAGACGAATAGGTAGTTTAATATATTTCAAAGCGATTATTCAATGACAGAGTCAAGAAAATCGGTTCTCTTGAAATTGAAATAATGATCTATCACTTGTTCTTATAGATATGAAAGTCAACTCTTTGAACTTTTGGAACAATTATGTGATAGTTACGACTCACAGAAATGCAATAATATTTTATGATATATGTAAATAGACTATATCCTTTAAGTCTTTTGTCTACTGTGAAACAGAATCATTTGAAGCATTTTGCATTTAAAACTAGCAAGCCTATCGTCATTGGCTTTTGTTGATACATATTTATGCTTCTCCCCTAAGGACCAGGACTTGAATGGTGAAGGTCTTTTTTAGTGAGATTCCCAAGAATTGCAATGATTGGACGTTCATTTATGCGTAACACATTGATTGATTTCTAACGAGGTTGTTTATAGATAGTCGCAAGCAATTTCAAAGTTTTTGCCGACTTTTCCGGCCGAATCTTCAATATAGTGCATCTTTTCGTATTGACTTTATCCTCATTGACAACTTATCACAATTTCATTGTGAAAGAATCTTTTCTGAAGCCAAGGGTCTCGGTGAGTTTTCTGCTAACCTTTATGAAGCAATGAGGGTCTCCAGGGATGCAGTCTAGCGATTTCAGTAAAAATTGTATCTATATAGAAGATGTCATAAAAAATCGGCCTTAAAATCCATGAATAGATGTGTTTCGGTTTTGGATTTTCTCAAAAACCCTGCTTAGTGCGAATATTTTGGTAGTTGTGCGCGGATACAGCCTAAAACAATAATAATAACACTGCAAAGTTGTTGACAAGCGAATTCACATATCCCCACAGAATCTTAAGGGCCTATTCATAGGTCCATTTCGCGAATGATGCGCTCATATTTTCTTCATATGGACGATTATCTTGACGTTGCTGGCTATAAATTTTGTGAGCCAAACCACGATTTTGAAATAAATAATAACAGTTTGCAAGCGTTTTAACAAACCAAACTGAGTACAAGTCAGCTGTCATTTATCTAATTGTGTGTCGCAAAAAAAGTCTTGCAAATAAGAAAACAAAAACATTGTTGGTGGCAAATTGTTTCAGGCGTTTTTATAATAAGAGATTATAAGAGATTGGACGCTATGTTAAGGATACTGATATATAAATCGTGCAGATGATGCTAGTGGTTTATTAACCACATTCTTCTGAACAAATCATGGAAATCGATTTTTAAATATTTTTTGTCTTCTAAGTCGTCTGCGAATGTTAGACATTACTTTCCTGACTCTACTTTTAAACCTCTCTACACATCTCTGCAGATTTCTGTCCAGGTCTTTTGCCTTAGCACACTCTTTTTTAGTTTTAGTACAAGTTTGGAATGGTGTTCTTGGAGTCCCAATTCTCCATTTCTCGATAGAGCGTTTCTTTTATTCTTGTCTCCACCTTTATTCGCTGAGCACAAGAGCCACTCTGGTTCTTCTATGTTCTCCTCTAAAACGCCGGTTTAAGGCAAGCTGTTTTAATACACGTGGCTCTCTTCACTTTTCATAGAAACAGGGGCTTCGCCTAGGTCATCGAGTGGAATCTAAAAATTGATTGCATCATTTTGGACGGCTACTCCATATCGAGGCCTCTTAATTCCATGTTGTAAGTGAGTTGACTAGATGTTGAAGGATACGCGGTCGGCAAAGGTTCTTCAGGTTTCTGGCCTTACAGCCTTTCAAAGTTAAATCTTATCACATTACTTTTACCGCCGTTGTGGAATCTGAGATATTTGATTACTTTCTTTGACCTCAACTAAGTAGTAATCCAAGACAACATTGACACCTTGAAATGTTCGAACTTATTTGTATATTGGTGAAGTACCTCGATCGATCGATTGATTTGGTTGACTATTGATAGTCCTGATCCTTTGTTAATATTCTTTCGTGTAAGCCATGTACTATCTAAAGTGTTATTCTAATTTGCAAAATATTTTAGCTGCTCTTTTAAAAGTGGTCTCGTTCGAGTTTTGCTTTCTGTTCAAATGAGCCCCTAGAAATATTCGTTGAGATATCGACAACCCTTTTAGTTTGAAGCTGACTTTATATCAGACAAATGTTGATGATTACGTCTCAAGTGCTAAAGGCTTAATGCCTTATTCTACGGCTTACAAAAAATCTGCATCCAAATAGACGCTGCTTCGGTTCTCAATAGCATTCTTCGGAGTGTATATACCAGATTTGAACTCTTTTTTATTCTGGTTAATCTTACTTCACTTGCTGATGATATCTTAATTATTCGACGATGCCGACTCTAGCTAACCCCACTCTCGGCCTTGAACCAGAATAGTCAGAACCTTCCTAGAACTCTTTGGTAAATGGGGGGTAGTTTATTCCAGAGTCAGTAACCTGCTTTTGGGATATACGATTAAATGCTGCCTTTGGCCCATTAAAGGTTCACTAGCCAGGATCTCTATTTAAACCCCCTGCAATGCATCAGTTTCAATTACGTTAGAATGCTTTATTAAGGAACCTATCATGCTGACTATTGAAGCCATCGTTGGTTTGATTCATCCTGCTTCTAAGTTCTCATTGCTTAACTCTCGACCTTATTAGTTTTCAAATTCAAACCAAGTATGCTAAACGGGATTAGTACCTGAGTAGTAAAAAAAGTGCAATTCATAGTTCCAGAACTGAGTATCGTCAGGCTTACGCCGCCGAGCAGCTAACCACCGATGTAATCAAAGCGTTGTTTCAAAAAGATCTCTCAATGTCGAACAAGTTGCAGATGGCACCCTTTTTAATGGCATGTTTTTCAAAAATACTTTTAATATGTATCTCTAGCAATTCTTCTACCTCAAACTACGATAATGAAACCATTGGACTTAGCAAACTCGCTAAGATTTTGAAGATTCTTGTAAAAAAGTCCTTTAAAGTCTGCAATTTCTTAGCGATCCTAGAAGGAAATTGGAATTGCGTTTTTATTTAAAATTCGCGTCTTTTTTGATAGACATTAGCGGAAAAGAATGGATTCTAATTGCATTTCTTCGAGAGATATTTAGCCAAAAGTGTTGATGCACCACACGTACTTCCTTAAATGTCTTACAGTCGGTAAAACGAGTTAATTTTGAGTTTCTGGTCATTAATCGTTGACATTGCCCTTTCAATATTACTCAACTATATTTCGGTCTTTCGTGCCACATTTGGGTTGTCATTTACAGGCTACTGATCTATAATCCCTATTTTAGAATGTATAATCGTTAAAGTATTTTCCTTCGCTTTTCAAACGAACATGTCAATTTGGAACACCATATTCCAAAATAGAAATATTGAATGAGCACAACCAATATAACCAAACGAGTTGCCCCTAATTCATTCAAGTTACTTTCTTAAATGTATGTATGTCATTTTGTTGACCCTTGTGGAACCACATGATATAGTACAACGCCCTCAATTAGCCAGCCCACAACGATTGTCGTATGACCAACCTGTACCTATCCACAGTATTGTTTCCAAATTTGTCTACCGCGCCATTGATGGGGGCGACCTCTGAAATTAGGACGTTCCATTGAGCAGAAACTGTTTTCTCACCTTTTTTTGTTTGTTTGCAGATACAGAGCTATGTATTGTTTTGTCCGTAGATACGAGTTTTATTTGAGTTGATCCACAGTACAAAATGCTAGAGATGGAGTGCTAATTAAACCACATCGTGTAACGTTTTGTGTGCCATTACTTTGAAAAATTTTGCCGTTGTCGTTGTTGTTGGCGGTAGTTATGGTGGTGATGGTAGTGATAGTTGGTGATGGTATAACCATCGCAGTAGAACAAAAATGCCAGCAACTAGTTACGTTTACCTGCACGCTCTCATGAAACAGGTATGGCTAGGTAGGAAGGTAGATAGGTGATGAAGTGACAACCTGGAAAAGTGGCTATCTGCCATTCAAAATTTCAAATTACCCACCAAGTTGGGGACGCTACGACTGAGTAATGGTGCGCGTGCGTTTAACCGTAACCCAGATACATTCCGAATGAGGCTGAGAACGAAACACTGAAATGAGATTCTTTTACAAATTCAGTTTGACAGCATGGTGGTTCGGACCAAGTTTTAGCAAATGGGTTAGACCACTTTGTGCTTTCTGCCTTGTGCCTTGTGTCTTGTGTCTTAATGCCAACTGCACCACACCTGGGTTTTCTTGTTTTAGTATTCTTTCTCTCAATACATTTATGTATGTATTTATTTTTTTATATTTTTTGTATCTATGTTGCGAGTAAAACGAAAGACTAATAAGACAACCATTACGAACTATATTTACTATGTGAACTGGGTTTAGTGACAGGTCTTTTGGGGCGGCAACGAAGCAAAGAGGTACTCTCATGCATCTGCGAATGGTAGCATGCAACAGTTACATAGTCTTGGACTTGGTCTTCATATCGGTTTAGGTATCTGTCTTGGTCATGGTCTTGGCCGTAGTTTCGGATTGAGACTTGGTTGGAAGTGTTGTATTATCATTATGTTTGACGTTATGTCATGCTGATTGCACCGTTATCCGATGAGAAGACAAAAACAGAAAAAAGATGTCTTAAAATACCAGTTTACCAGTTTGTGGGCTAGTACTGGGTGGGAATGTATCTCAACAGGGTATTAACTCCAGACTTTGGTGACTCCTCAGACTGGTTCTTAGCTCCGTTCATTTACAACTGTACGGTTGGTTGGATGGCTGGGAATTGGATTTATTCATAAGTTCTCAGGCTTGGATTTATTGGGAAGAAGATAAACAGGACAGGAGACGATTTATTAGCATTCATTGAATTTAAATGGATTTTGAGTGTATGTGTGATGGCGTAATCATGTTTGGTAGTAATTTGTTCAATCAAGTCAAATGAGATAAAACATTTGTTTATCTTCTTGAAACAGTCGCATTAATGAAGATGGATTGCTGTGAGTGACAGTAAAAATATTATATTTAAGTTTTGAAAGGAGGAATAAAGTGGATATATTTGAGGTTTGTTCGGATACCAGTTGCTTGTATTCGAGACTTTTTTATGGATTCTATTTGTTGCTGTTCTGGGGTAATAATTTTTTATGTTTTCCAGTAGATGGTAGCCAATATGAAGGAAAGCCCATAACCACAAAATTCCCCACAAGCGGAACAAATCCAGTGTATTTGAAAATAATGTGAATAGATACTGCAGTCTTTACAATCTTCAGTCTCATACACGTTGATTTCTGTTATCTAGCATAAATTCGCTGTCATGCGTGAAAGTCTTAAGAAGTTAGCTTCTTGTTGCCATTATATTAACATCGAAGTTACTGTTGTCCATTGTGACACTATATCTCAGACGCGGACGTGTCTTGTTTGTTGATGGCATATAATAAAAAGTGGATGCCATTTGTAGATACTTTTGTTGCGTAGCTTCCCACATTTAATCTATCCAAGAAAAGTTGTTCGATATCATTTAGCATTTAATGTAATGGCCTCTTCATCGTTACAGTTCAATATAAATTCGTGTGCTTTACGAAGGACATCTTTAATCTAGAATCATTCCGAGGCCGTTGCCTCGATCTCATATATAGTATGTCATCACTATCAAGACACTATGCTTCGTATTGTAATTTTCTTACCATAGATTAGTACTCAATGGTTTGAATATCAACGCTACACTCCCGGTGCCTGCTCATAACACAAATTTAAATTCCCTTATTCGTCTGTTATGACAATCCGTAAACGTTGTCTCGCAAGAATACATTCGGATATGCATACGGAATGGCCTACCCATTTTTTATTGACAAAACATTTTTCTCCCTCATTGACAACCAGACCCACTTTCGCCGATTCCAAAGCCATACTGGCATGTTCGAGCATAGGCTCTTAAAGAATAGCGTCTTTACCACAATGTGGCATCCTATTTACACTGCTATAAAAGGCTTTCTAACTTTTATGCTCAGGTACACGCATATGATTTTGGCGTACTGTCTTTTGACTCCTGTCTTTGGGAAACGCCGTCACAATAGAACACCTGTTGCCGAAAAAACACGAAATCGTGTTTCTCTATGGCCATGAATGGTTTTGATCAGAGTTTGGGACAGAAAAGAAATGTTGTCGGATCTCCACGGATGGCTCCAAAACTAATATAGGTTGCGTCTCCGGTGTCTTTCTGTAGATCGTTTGAGTTCACTTTATTTAAAAAAAAAACTTGTATCTGTTTTCCGAGCGGAGGTATATGCAATATTTATAGCAACGAACTAAATTGGGAAAAATTCGTGAAGTGGGCAAAATACTTCCATCAGTAATGAAAGCCAAGCTTGACTTAATGAATCTTCTCAGGACTTACAACCTAGTTCGAAAAAGCCAGACTTGGTTAAACTCAACCGGAAGGCTGGCCGTTGTTTGGATTCCAGGTCGTTATGGGATCATAGGAAATGAAATCGCCAATGAAATTGCCAAAGGAGGCTTTGGCCTTTAAATGTTTCATGATGTCTCTAAGAGGTCAGGGGCGGGCCATACTGCTGTCCATCAGTAGCATGGCCCTTGCTAAAGACGCACTGCAATTTTATTAAGAGCTTAGGTGCCTTAGACATAAGTTACATAGCTGTCTGAGATGCTTGCTGTAAATGTGACAACCACATTGGGGAGTACTTCCTCTGTGAGTTTCACATGCATCAAGCGCTGCTGCTTTGTTGGACTCAGATTTATATAGGCCTAGCTTAACATTGCTTAGGTCGATTTAATTGAACGGATCATTCTACTGACAGCGGGATTCTTTTCACCGTCGCCATTATAGAAACTGTCATTTCAAATCCGCAACATCAACCTAAATCCCACTGTTATGTTATTTTGTTCGTCCTTGTAGGCTTTATTTGAAGCTACGAAGCCTAAGCATTTCCTTGTTACTTGAAAAGCTTTTTCAGTAATAGTATAGTATTTAATTTTTTATTTTTTTTTATAACTGGCGCACGCACAAGGGATTATATACCCTTAAAATGTTTGCACATAGCGCGGGCGAAGAAAATCTAGGGAGGGAGAAAAGAGAGGTACCGATGTACGTTGGTTTTAAATATTTGAAGGTTGTAATGGCTAGGAAATAAGGAGCTCGGCAGGGCATTCCATGAGCGAGTTGTTCGGCTTAGGAAAGAATCACGATATTTCAGGGTGCGCCCCAAAGTGGGCTTGAGGGTGTACTGATGAGCATTCGTAGCGAGACGGGTATTACGGTTGGAGGTTTGAAGGGGCGGAATGCTACTGGCAATTTCTGAGGAGCACTGGTGGTGAAAATAGAGATAGAACAGGGTGAGACAGGAGACATTACGTCGGTGGTCGAGGGTGTAAATCGACTGTGTAATATTAGCATCACCTATTAGTTTTATCGCACGGTTTTGGATCCTTTCTAGTAGGCGCAAAGAAGTTTTGGAAGCACCTGACCAGATGTGAGCGTTGTACTCTAGTTTCGGGCGGATGAAAGCCTTATATTTTGAAGCCAGATCAGAGGAGTGAAATATTTCTTACATCGCTTGGGGAAACCTAGACATTTCGAAGCATTTTCGGCGACGACGTAAGTTGTCATTGACACACATACCGAGAATGGAAAGTTTTTCGGTTTCAACGATGCAAGTGCCATTCATAGAAAATGGCTGGGTATTTGAATTTCGCTTAAGCGATGGCAGACAGCATTGTGTTTTGGAAGCATTAATGCGGGCCCTGATAGAATAGATGTCTTGGGCTTAAGATCTTTGAAATATCCATAAGAGTAGCCTTGCTGCAAACAAGGTAGTGGTCCGATTTAATATCCGCCCCTCGAAACTTTGAACATTTTTAAAGTGTAAGAGTGTCTTGCGTTGTTTATCAAATTTGTTACACAGTTTGATACAGTTAATTAATCGAGTGTTTTCCGAATCCCCTTTTGAATAGTGGGCAAGGGCTATTGTTCTTTAGAGTAAACTAACAGTATTACCGAAAATAACCACTCTCCTGTCTACTTTAAAACTACTCAGGATAATTTTACCATCAAGTTAAGGGTGCTGTTTATAAGTTTTTTTTAGAAGCTCTTAGAAGTGTTGGTCGTTATCTATCTTCTCGTTGGGGTAGCGCAAGTATCTTAAGAGTTCAAGATCGCAATCTAAATTGCATTGCTTTTGTTGTCGATGACAATTGCTGTAGTACCTATATATATCGTTCTTAGAACAGTTTTTGGGTACATATTATTTGTAGCGGTCTTGGGCTTCTTTACTCCAAAACTATCCCTTTTTATTATGGTTTCGACTACATTCGAAAATTCGGTAGTCAACAACCCTTTACGAGACGTTGACTTATCCATCCATCAGTTCGCCACCATCGCTTGTTCAGCACATTGACTTGTTCGAAAAATATTGGAGCTCATGTAAGGAACCTCTCATGTTAACTAGTTACGCTACCGGTGATGGCGTGAATTTATCCGCGAAACATTCTCTCTCTTAGGCTTGGTAATTTCCGAAAAAATATTGCTATTGCATTCAGATTGCAATAAACAGGCAACAGATCAGGTCTCTCTAAAACTTAGAACTGCCTAAACGCTCCACATAATGTCAATGTGTATTAAGCCTTAATTATTTTGCGACAGTGTGGCCTCCTTACCAAAAAAAAAAAACGAAAGAAAACAAAAACAAATAAATACCAACCCACCTTTCGATTCATTGGAATCCTCTCCAAAAATTCGTCAGCTGACACACTTTGTTCCCAAGAAATTCCGCATAGTTAAGTTATTCCTGATAAATCTGATTCACCAATTCTTCAATTACCTTACGTCGCCACTTATGCATAACGGTCCTCCATTCATACTTTTTTTTTATTAAGAAATTCTCATCTCTCGCGATCTCGAGTACCATCTGAACATTGATCAGAATTGCAAAACGAATAGGTTTATCAAAGTATCTTGTCATCTTTATGCTAATCGAGGACTTTGTACAACTACGTAAGCTAAACCCGCCCAAATTTGTGTTTGTCGTTCTCATCGATGGCTGAGCTAAAATAACAGTATCTCTGGAATGAATTTAGCCCACAAGGTCGGCGAACTTAAGCCTAGAAAGATAAAAAAAAACAAAACGTGAATTTGAAACTACAATCCATGACATTGGTATTTCGGACACCTTCAGGGCATCTACCTAAAGAGCGAACAAATTTCGCTTTACACGTGTAAATAATTAATTTTTGTTTTATATAATTATCAATATTGGCATCGGTTTTATTTTTTAAAATCAGACAGACAGGTACGACGAGTAATTCGCTTACAAAGTGAAACCAAAATCGAACACTTTTCGAGCGACTTTTACTCGTATTCGTAGGTATCTTGACGTAAGACACTTTCTTCATGTGTCTCCGTTGCGTCGACGGTACACTTCGGCTTTAGCTTTGGCTTTACCATGCCACCGACCTTGACACTCTGCGCACGTCGTCGCCGTCGATCCCTTCACACTCCAGTGGAAGTGACACTGGCGATCAAATGATCGGCCCAAAATTAACGACGCAATGTGAAGTGAACAAAAAATTCGAATTTTCTTTCCGAAAAGTGAAGTCACATACGTCAACAATTAATCGAAAGTTTTTGAGATTTTTTTTCTTTTTTTTTTTTCTTATCTGCGATCTAAAAGACTAATTTCGTTTTTGTATCTTCAAGATCGTCTTGCTGTTGTGTGCATTCTCGTCGGCTTTGGCGGCACGGCGGATATCTACCTATAATTTTTTGACTTTTTGAAAATCGGTGTCACAACGAAAGAGGGCACGGCGAAGGAAGTGAAATGAAGTGTTGAGTGCGAAAAGAGAAAGAGAGAGCGTTGTGAAGTGAACTCACAGATTTACCAGATCAGATACGACGAGTTTGAGCCACGGCTGCATCAGACGGGGCTTTAAACAAAAATTCACGATCACAATTACTATCACGATCTACAAGTCATACGGATAGCGGAGAATCGAAAATAAGTCATGAAACAAAGACAGAAAAAAATGAATGAATTTTTAACAGTTGGTGTAGCGGCGGTTGTATGCCTGCTCATTGCACGGCCGATAGCTGTGAAATGCGAGGAAGACTCATTGGCCGGCAGCTTTCTTTCCGGTAAGTATTCGGGTTGAATCATATGCTATGATGATACTGATGGTGGTGGTGGTGGAGGTATGCACGAGCATCTGTGCATTTCCAAAATAAAAGCGATGACACATTTGTTGCGCTAAATAATTGGTTAACCCTCTTTTTTTTTCATTTTTGATTATAATTCATGCCAACTTGTCTGCAAATCTTTTTATGGCTGTGAACTTTTCGTGAATGGGGTTGTTGTATCCAATAAATAGTGGCCTGGATGGGGCTTAATTTCTGAATATCTTTTATATCTTAAATGAATTTTGTGGATAAGTTTTAGCTTTGAATATGGCGCCATCTATACATCACCGCTATTTTTCTTTGGATATGGTTGTAAAATGATTAGTTAAACATTTTTTACCAAACGCCGAAAATTCGTTATCAAGTTTTGCCTCAAATCGTTCATGACATAAGGACGTCTTAGCATGTTTTTTTTTTTATAAAACCCTATTGAAATTTAATAATCCATGCAATTTGACTTATTGTATTCTACGCAATCTTTCACATCAACTAATTTGAGCTGCTCTTAGTGAATAATGTCTCTTAGGGCCGGTTTTGAATCTAACACTTTATTTGCACCTTGAATCGTTTCTTTTTAATTAAATTAATTAATACTTTAGACCTTTACGAATTAACTAAACTACTTACTTGTTTTAACTCATTTTCCCAACCTAGAAGCCCCAAGTTTATTCTAATACTTTCTTTAAACAAGATATCTACCAAAATTCCTGGCTCTGCTTTGGAACATCCCACAAATCGGAAGTCTCTGCCACCCTACTGATCCAGGGACGCCACACGATTCGCGAAAATTTTCCGATAGAGATAGATAGGGATAGAGAAATAAAAGATAGAGCGCATATATATGAGTATACCGATGAGCCCATTCTACACACAAAACCCCAATACCTAAACATGACGTATGTTCTGACTAAGAGGAATTCGTTACCTTTTTACCGATCCAAAAAATCGAATCGACACTCTATCTTTCCTGAGCTAGCAGAATTTGGCCTACGCCTTTTAAGCTTTGATTCTATCTTTGGACAGAATCTCGCAAATTAGACGGAAAAGATCCCAACTACGTGTGATGTGCAGTCGTAAGTGAAGCTATTATCACTGGTCATCGGTCTTGCGACGTTACTTCGAGTTACTCTTATGAGCAAATGGTCAAAGACCATGTAAGGAGATAAATTAACTGCTGTGAAATAGTCTTTTTGTGAGGGCTAAAGCTATAATGACGCGGGTAGGACAAGCATTTATATATTTGTCGAAATATGAGTATTGATTAAGCCGGATGAAAAGTGAGCTTTTTTCACGTTGGAGTTAAGTAATTTAGAGAGGGAACCAACGAGTACTAAATCACCCGTATAAATGATAAAAACTGAAGAAATCGCCAGCCCCCAGTATATGCCATTTATTTTAGGTTTGATACTCTTAATGATGACGGAAATCAGTTTCGATGCAGTATGGATAATGCCATGCTTTGTCTGGTATAATTTTAACAGAGCACTGACTACTGCTGGGGTATCGGATGACCCTGCTGTTTTTCAGTGACTTAAGGACGTACAGGGGCTTACCTTTTCTCAAGAAAATGTTAACTTTGTTACTCAGTTAGTAGCAATCGAAGTTATGTTATGAATTGACTGAACAAAGTGGTTAGAATGGATGGAATTTGTTCGATTTCTACGCTATTGGCACTAGCTTTAATGTAATAAACCTCAAATACCGCTATCGTGTGTCGGAGGTATCGGCCTCCAACGTATATATGTTGTATATACCTATAGTAATGACCAAAGAAAGAAAATTCTGATTAAGCTAAGCTCGCATACCAAAGGCATGAGTGTTCACAGCAGCTTAGATTAGATATTTCCTCCCTGGATCCTGTCCAATGAGATAGCACAAAAAAAATAATTAGATTAACGTCATTCAAATTTTACACAAGTAACTACAGCTCTGTAGAGGCCAAACAACGACTGACTACAGGATTATTGAACTAGGTGTGCAATAAATCGATTTTTGGTAGCTTCTGTAGTAAGTACCTCCATCTTGCTGAAACCATTGCTCGACCCGTCTAAATCCTCAATCTTGGCTTGGCTTTAAAAAATTGGCTATCTTGCTTCTGTAGCTCTCCCCATTAACTATCGTTTTGGAAGAAAAATGAAATAATGTTGCCACTACAAAATCACACCAAACAGTTAAACGTCGGAATACATTGGCTTTTCTACGACTCCGTGTGAAATGTTTGAGCCCCAAATACAGTAATTTTGCTTATTTACGTAGCCATCAAGTTGAGATGAGCTCAGTCTAAATGGATTAATTTTCGTCAATTTCGAGCTGCTCTAAAACTCAATAGAGAAGCGAATCCTGAATTTCTGAATCAATTGGACCTTGTTGGAGAATAATTCGAAATTTTCATGCAAAGTTCTCCTCAAGGTAATGCGACTGATGTTCAGTTGCTGATATCTTTGGAGCGATGAGGTTCTCAGATAAAGGCGCACAGGACGAATAGAGGAATATGTTTGATTATCAATTAACAATCTAGTTTCACGAACATTCTTCACGAACATCCTTCACTAACTTATACACCAACTACAGTTGGAGCATTATTTTGAACGAAACCTATTTTCAAAATTAGCACTTTTTCGACAACACAGCATCTACTCTGGAAGTAACATTGCAATATTTCAAAACGTTTTTCAAGCATTAGCCGATCCATTTTTTACTATCTTTAATGTTTTGAGCGCATAAATACCAACTAATGGCCATAATCTACCAAACTGTGTCACCATTTCAGGTGAAATTATTAAAACTAGGTTCGCCCGTCGCCGAATTTCGACGATTCACAAAAGCAGCAGCTTTCGTGTACACAAAAAAAGCATCTACACTCGTCACTATGTTCCTATTTTTTTCATTTTGTTTAGTCTCTATCCTACTTAGAGTTGGAAAACTCTTTTGCAATCGTAGTAGTGACTTTCACAGTCGCAAACTTACATAAAAAAACAAAACAATCCATTTCATAAGTCAAAGCAGTCAAACAAAGTCCTTATGTAGAACCACATGCACAAAACACGATTCGACTATACGCTTATCCCTAGCTCTTTCCTTTTCTTTACTATTGACTTTCAAAGGCAAGCAGACTTGAAAATGTTTTTTTTCCTCTCAGTAAAGCTGGCCATATACGACGAACATGTTCGTGCGATCTGTTCGTGTTCATGGTCTTGTTCGACGTTTGCGGTGCTCTTGACGAACCGATCCAATGTTAAGAAAACTTTCAAAATTTGTAGATTTGTTCGCGAGCATGCTCGCCGTTCGTGGCCTCGCTCGCAAACATTTTCTTTTTTAAATAAATTTTGTTGCGTGCACATCAGCGGAAGATAAAAAATGGCAAGTTTTAGCCATCTTTATCTCCTTTGTCCAGTCGAGGAATCTTAAAGTTGCTGACAGTCTCTCGTTTGCTGTAATTGCTTCTCACATTCCTGTGTTTTGTTTTCCAATAACTGGACTGACCAAACTCAGCAATTCAATATAAGTTTCCGAATCCATTCTAAGAATTTTTTAAAAATCTTCTGGTGCAGACATTTCTAATTTTCTCAACAATTTAGTATGAGTGCGATCGTTTCTACCATACAGCCGCTCTTTCATCCGATCTTGCCTTTTTGTTTATTATTTTTTTCTTGCTTTCGCTTTTTGCATATTATACATTAACTGCGTTTTTTTGCACGCATGTTAGCTAAAGTTGTGTTTTTTTGTGAATCCGATATCCGCTTAAAAAGCAATTTGCATGTTAATTACAACAATAACATAGCGATCAACGCTAAGTCAATTTATCCCCGCTATCTATTGAGCGGATATAAAACAGTGCTCCCAAATCATATTATCTTCGTTTCGGATGCATTTTTCCGATAAATAAGCAAAAATGTCAACCATTCGCCTACAAATTTTTTTCAAAACAATTTAAGTTTGCTCACCAACCGACAAATGAGCCACCTCTAAATGCCATATAGATGTCTGTGCTACCAAGTTTTTATGATGAACTCTTAAGCGGGAATGGATCGTTTTTTTGCGAACTTAAGCTATGTTTTTTTGCACTAGTCGGGTTATAGTTCTGTCTCGTATCTTCTAGTTTGAAACTGGGGTAATAAATAAATGAATTATCCAGAGAGAGAGAGTTTTTTAATTATGTATGATCCTAAGCAACACTGGATTCCTGATTTAATCACATCTATATCTATATCTATATGTAAAATAACCTAATCTTTTACATCTTTTACCAAGGTTTGGTAAGACCGTTTGGCAAAAAAAAGTACATTGTGCACACCTTTCCAATGGTGTAAGTATCATGCCATTCTGTTCAGTAGAACGGTGTAAAAGTGTACGACAAAAATAGGCAGCACGTATTTATATATAGATCACTGATAGATCATAGATAATATAGATAATTGGCATTATACTGATGCGCCAGACTTATTACACAAAATCGAGTAGATAACGTTTATTATAACTTTCCGTGCAAGAACAAAAGGATAGTTTTCAAGTTCAAATCTGCTTCCTCAACCTTCGGCGTGTTTTTAATGTTATTGTGGCTTTATCTTTTAAGCTATTACGTTGACTTTTCTTTTCTAAGTCGACGAGGCCTTTCCAGCCGAGGTATTCTGTCACTATCGATGCCGATCAACGACTAGGCACACTCAGCGAAAGTCAGTGGACGGTTGAAGGCTGAAGGAATCTGCTCCGTCATGAGCATGCGTGATTTGCGGTTGAACAAAGAAAAATAATTCTGAACCCTCTGGGCGCCTTAGTGAAAAAATCGTAAAAATCGACAAAACCATTTTGAACAACCGTAAAGTGAAAGTGCGTGAGATAGCTGACATCGTTGAGATATCAATAGACCGTGTACATCATATTTTGCACGAACATTTTGGTATGCGAAAGTTTGTTCGAAGTGGGTACCGCGTTTGCTCACAAACCAAGAACAACAACGTGTTGTTGTTTATACCGAGTCACATGGATACGAATATCTGTGCACATCCAACAGAGATACAGCTCTGATGAAGGGGTGATCGCCGAAACTAATGCGTATTTTGAAGAGGTAAACAAATCATTCTATGGGAAATGTCAATAGCCATAAATACTTTTGAATTCGGAATAACTGGTTATTTCCGCTTTTATAGTAAGGTTGAGGAAGTCCTTAAATTTCTGAACACTATGGGATACCAGAATATGTGAGCAATAAATACGAAGACACGCTTAAGATTATTATTCTAAGATTAAGTTTCTGATGGCCTTATCATAAGCTTTATACTGACGAAGTTCGACGAACCTGGTTTTAGGAATTTCCTCTCTTTAGTGAAAAAGCGTCTTCATGTCCAAGAATTCGATGGCCATAGCATAACCAAAGTGTCAATCAATATTTGGAATGTTGATTTCTATGAGGATCGCTAGCTGTATTCCCCAAGATATAATTTCAGAAGAAATTGCCTGGTTGAGTTGCAGAAAAATTATTTAGCCAAACAACACCCGTCTACGGTTAGTTATTGTCTTCGAACATTGGATTTAAGTGTTTTAAGCGATCAATAAAATAAATGTTTTTTTTTTCTAATTTTGATTGCTCCTGGAAACTACCACGGTGCCGTTTTGAACACACTTTAGCGAATAAGTCAAGCTGGTTTTTTGTACAGTGATGCTGGTCCTTACGCCCCCGTGTGCTTTATTATGAAACTCCAGGCCAGTATGCGTTTTGTGGTCGAAATCTTCTTGGTTTACACTGCAGGGACAGATATAATTAATCAGAGAATTTGTTTAGCTTAGCAAAAGATGAATATATCTTGAAAATCGCAGGCTGTTTAAAATAAAAACAAAATTGTTTTAGTTAATCTTCATCTTTAAATCTCGCCTGCACATGGCGGTGACTATTCACCCAGGAAAAGATACAACGACGAACATGTTGACTGTACAGCGACATTGACTAGCCCGAAAAGTTCGAATGCAACAGCCATAATTGATAGGCCGAGTAGAGCCGATGAGACTCAGGGCTGGAAAACCTTTGAATCAAAGGCCAGCACAACTAAATTAGTCCTCACTTTCTGATCTCTTAAAGTCTCTTATGAGCCCATCTCCTCTCCCAAGCTCGTCACAAGTTTAGAAATGCTCTAAGAAAAATTATTCAACATTTGTTTTGTTTAAGACGCGCCTTAAAATAAATCTTATTAGTAGTAATCATTGCAACCGAACTTGTTATAGTCAGGTTTGAAAGACCTTCCCTCATCTTCAGTTAGTGTTATCCTTGTCCTTTATAATGACGCGCAACCAAACCTTTGATGTATATGGGTATTTTGTTAACGACTTTCAACTATCGATTAAGGAGGAGTTTAACCTCCTGAAGTATTCTGAAGTATATTGAAGCAGAAGATCCGAGCTTATCACCTGTAACATTAGGTCTGTAAGAATTTAACATCTTGGAGCTGAATGCAATACTCTACTAGAAATAATCGAAGTGTCAGAGAACACCTGGTTGCAGGCGCATCTCCGCACAAAAGGAAAACACAATAAGTTGTTCAAGAAGTTCTGCGGTTTTTTAAGGTTAAAGTTAAACACACATTTTTGAAATAAAAACTTTTATTTCATCCATTAGATATTGTCCATCATGGTCAATTACTTTCTTCCAATGTTCTGGAACAGACATAATGCCTCTTTGTTTTAGAGAGAGCGAAACAGATGGTAGTCAGAAGGCGTGAAGTTCCGACTGTACGGTGGGTGGTAGATGAATTCAGCGTTTGTTTTGACACTAAAGCTGTGAGTGGTCTGGCGTTGTCATGATGGAAAACGTCCTTCCTGTTCGCCAACTCTGGCCGTTTTTCTTTCACTGCCTGCTTCTAAATATCAAGCTGAGAGCAATATTAAATGGCATTTATTGTCTGATTGCGTGGAAGCAACTCGAAGTTAAGGATACCTCGCCAATCCCACCAAATCTTGTTTACCGACCGATTGCGGTGTTGCACTAGGAGCGTACTATGACCTTTTAAGCCGAATGTTGTTGTAAACCACTCATTTTTCATATCCTGTAACCACTCTTTTAAGGAAATCCTCAAGGGAGATCTATCTCAACAATGATCCAAAGATCATTGTGCAATCCATAATGTTTTTTCTACTGAGTTCGTGAGGAACCCAAACATCCACCTTTTTTGACATTTCAAGACTTTTCAGTCTCTGTGAGACGGTTGTATGGGCAATGTTGAACGGTCTCCCGTGTCGTCAAATGCCTGTCAACGCTAACCTTGAGCCCATATTTGATTGTCGTCTGTGGTGGATGGAAGTCCAGAGCGAACAGCATAAGCAAGGTCTGTATTTCCTGAACGAAAGCCTGTACACGAACGCTGACAAGTATCAGCGCTTATAACCGAATCTCCGTACACTCTGCAAATCTCCCGTTTGACACCTTTTTTTTTAAAGAAAATGCACAGAGATCTTTTGAAACGATGAACTACTTCAAGAACTCATTTAACAATCCAATAGTTGCACTGATTATCAGCAGGCACTTAAAGCTAAATAAAGGATCCCATCTCAATTAAAGTTCAATCATTAAAACGTCAATAAAAGAAGAACTCAAAGTTAGTGATTATCAAAATTAACAATGCTTTCGCTCTCTCTAATTTTACACTCCTTGCGCTATAATCAACTCATGTCCACACGATAGTCACAGCCATTAAATAAGGCTTGATTACTTGGTGGTTACCAACCTTTCTAGTCTTTGTTTTCGATTGAAAAATCTCTATTTTACTTATATATAAAACCAATTTTTCTATTTTTCTGGTAGGACTCCTTGATACAATTACAAGCACAGTTGATGCCAAAGACTGCCCTGGAGTATGCGTACACACACTGGCAACATTAATTTGTTACGAGGTGTTGGATGATGTGCCATGCCCATCGCCCAGCATGAAATGTTGTATTGAAAGTGCGGCAGGAAAGAATGTGAGCCTGGCGCATCAAAATCCAACAACAACTACAAAACCAACTCTTACAACAAAGGTACCAACAACTGTCACAACTTCGACAACAACCACCACAACGACAACCCCAAAGCCTAAACCAACCCAAAAGAGAGTTCCAACAACTACTACTACAACAAGGAAACCGACAACATCAAAGAAGCCAGCAAAAGCTGACGAAAAGGACGAAAACGCTTCGACATCTACAAGTAAGTATTCTTGGACCAATTTAGTAAAGTTCAACGAACTCGATTTTTGTTTTTTAGAAGAAAGTTGTCATGGCGTATGTGTTGCTGATAGGATTGCGGAATATTGCGAAGCTTACTTAACTAGCTCTGGACTATGTAAAACCGGAAGTAAATGTTGTGTTTCACTTGATGAATTCCCCAATGGCAAACTTCCAAAGGATATCTATATTCCAGCAAGTATGAGACATACATTTTTCCTCTCTAAAAGCGACTTTAAATTGATAATATCTCTTTAGAACACCAAGTTGGCAACAATAAGGTAAACAAAACGACTGTTGCCAAGGTCAGTCCCCCAACTGCGTCAACATCAAGCACGTCAACTTCTTCTACAACAACATCGACAAGTGTAGCTCCAACAAAGGTATGAGTAAACATCAACATCCTTTCATAAAACACACTAAAAACTATCTTTTGCTAGGCCACAATAACAACTACTCCTGAACCAGCTCGGGTAAAAACGAACCCTCAATCCAAACCTCAAAAGTCATCGTTAAAAAAAGTTCCTGCCACAACTACGACAGAAGCTCCTGAAGAAGATGAAACCTCAGATGATGACGACGATGAGTCAGGGAACAATAGCAACGGCCAAATTCTCAAGGAATGTGATGGTGAATGTGTCAGTGGACTTTTCGCTTTATTTTGCGATGATATAGACTCGGATGCTTTCTGTCCAGGAGAAGGTAGCTGTTGTGTTACACGAAGTAATTCTGAATCTCCATCAACGAAGATCACTTCAACAACTCCAAGTCACAAACAACCTCCTCCAGCGCCAAAAGTTCCACCAAAGTCTCCTCCGAAATCCCCACCTAAGGTTCCAGTTAAAACAGCTGGACCACCACCCCCATCACCGCAATCATCTTTACAATCAGCAGTCTCTGATATGCTATTCTCGCAGATTCTGAACTTGGCAGAGAACACTTTGACAGGTGGTGGCAGTAACAGTGGACCACCACCCCAACAAGGTCCACCGCCCCAACAATATCAGCAACAGCAACAGCAACATCACAACCAAATAGGAGCTTGTCCAGGCTTTTGTATGCTTAACATCATGGCAGCATTCTGCGAAAGACCATCAGTCCTTATTCAGCAAACCACCACTTGTAAGAAAGGCTCCGTGTGTTGCGATAATTCGAGGTGAGTGAGAACTTTATAATACGCACATTGACAAGCTCGTTACATAATTTTTTTTCAGAGCTGGTCCCCAGAAACAGAGACCTGGTGGTCCACCACCACAGTCCCTACCTCCACCTCTACCGCCCACAGCACCACCATATGTAGTTCCAATTACACCTAGCCCAGATCCACGCGAAGAATGTCCTGGATCTTGCATTGTCAGTCTGTTAAGTTTCACTTGTTTCAGTAAGCACACCAATCTTTTGTAGAACTTTATTTTGACAACATTTTTGTTGCAGAAAATGCTGAAATGACAAACTTATTCAAATGCAAACGATCCGGACAAATGTGCTGCGCTCCAAAGAGTAAAATCCTCGAGAAGCAGGAATTTATGTCAAGAAACGACACATACGTCCATTATCCACAACCACCACCACCACATGCCTATCCACCTCAAGCTCAACCTGCAACACAATACCAAAACTACATGCCAGCGGGACCGCCACCTCCTCCACCACCTCATGTGGCACAATATCAGACCCCCGTTCCACAGCACTACTCACAGTATGGGCCAGTTCCAGCCCCACCAATGCCAGGTGAGTTAACTCCCATATTCAATCTCAGGACTTACGACATAAGACTCCTCTCTCAGTTCCCCAACAACCTCCACCGCCGCCACCAACGACAACTACAACAACAACCACTACAACTTCAACTACTCCTCGTCCACCAGTCTATTCGAAATACGTCTGCGGTGTCAAAGGTACTCGCCGAACTGGTCGCAATCAACGACTTGATCACATTAACTACCGTCGCGAAAAGTACGGTCGTGCAAGACGTCAATTGCAGCAACAGCTTCGACATCAAACTTATGGACCTAATGGAACTGTCATTGCACCTAATGGCATCACCAAGACCACCGAACGACTTATTCTAGGATCAACAGTGATTCCAATCCAGATCAATAATGACAAACTAGGCGATTTGGTCTATGGCGAATTCATTGAAAACAATCTCATCAGGCAGTCGGCTGATAGTGCCATTGATATTCCACAACCACGGCCGGTGTATAGTAACTTTAGCACGCGTCGACGCGGACGCGTAGTAGGAGGTGAAGACGGTGATAATGGCGAGTGGTGCTGGCAAGTTGCACTCATTAATTCGCTGAATCAATATTTATGTGGAGCCGCCTTAATTGGTACCCAGTGGGTACTTACTGCTGCCCATTGTGTAACAAAGTGAGTACAATTTAGTCCATAATGGTCCCTTTGATTGATGATGATGATGCCTTAGGTGGCAGTGATATCAAGTTTAAGCCGTAGTCGCGCTTTTGTTGCATCCACTGCTAAAGGGCATAGAAAAAGTAATGCTAAAAAGGTTCTGTTTAAAGCTAATGTATGTGTTAACACAGCTTAACTAAAATAGTTTTCCAGAAAATCATAAATGCTTTAGTTAAATCCAAAACACAATGCGCAACTGAGCCATGTAAAACTTGGCCGACAAGTCTTCTAGTCTTGTAGGACACATCCGTACCCCCATCTTCAATTCAAAATTCTGATCTCTGCTACATTAGGTAACCGTTTGGACTAGAAATGTGGTAGTTCCCAAATAACTATTTACTACTGTTGGTATTCTTTGGATTTAGGGCGATGAAGTCTGCTAGAGTTCACAACATTAAGAAGAACTTCAGCACGGTCAATCTAAGAGATTGGAGTCCTCCAATTCCCGTTTAAAGTGGATGGCAGTATCAATAAATAACATATCGTTTTGGTAGCTCTTATTCAATTTCAAATTCCTCTGGCAGCTTCTCTCCTGCTAGAGCATGAATTACCATTCCTTATAGACTGCCTTTTTGAACATAAATACAAGTTTGTTTCTAATATGCGCTACTAAGCAATGTAAACCGCAGGTTGGTCATCTTGTATGTCATTAAGTTATTCTCTTTTTGGCAAAGTTAGAGTTCCTTTGAACTCCTAGAGTCTGTATCTTGAGGAAAGGCCAAGGAGATGGTCTCTCGACCATCTTAGTCAGTGGGTGCCACCAAGGGCTATCTTCATACTGTTTTTGAAGGCGACTCGCCCTATTTTGTTTGTGATTGAGGTGCGCCGTATCATTATTACTTTGGCGAACACACAATCGAAGCAAATTCCTCCTTTCATTTCACAAGTTGATTTTCATTTAAAATCAGTAGAGAAGAGTCTATTGAATAGTTTCGGTATAAAAGCCCAATCCAAGGTCTCATGCCGTCCAGATGAATCTTAAGGGCTAGAAAAGTGTTCCTCTGATTCTTGTCAAGGAAGTTCATCATCGATCTCATTTTCCACTGTGACCTAGAATTTAAAGAAGATTCGGCATGTTCAATCCTTCAACTGCTCTCAAAGAAGCCGACGATACAAATTGCTTCAGTTGTAGTCGAAAAGCCAGCAGGTTTTTACCTAATCATATAGTCCTAGCAGTTTTTGATGGTTGATCGACAGAAAAGTCTCCTCGTTAAAATTAAAACTTTTGTGAGATCGTAAGACAATTTAGTGATTTAATTTAGCATCGTGAAACGAAGATTGTTGAACAACGTGTACGGAAAAATCGTATGCTACAGGGGTTTCAGCGATATCTAAATTTCACGTTTTGAGAAGTGACATACAGAAAAGAAATACCATATTACGCCTTGTTCGGTCTCTTACTGTTTGACTTCTAAACAGTGAAACAGTCAAGATTGAAGGTTAGAGGTAATGTATTTCTTTTTCGTTTAGTTTCGAGAATAGGTAGAAATCAGGCTAGAAACTTCAAATTGGAGATATAACTTAATCTAATTTTGCATGACAGCACAAGACATCATGCCGAAAATATTGTGGCTCACACAGCTAATGTATGAGACCATCAGACTACGATTTGTTCGCAAGGTTAAGAAGCAAATGCGACTTACGTTTTCATTCCTTTATGTTGTGCATTACTTTTAAAATGATCCTTTTAGCATAGACATGGTGACAGCATTTTTCCACAATCAAATTGATTATTACAATAATATTCATTGTCATCAGGATTGCATAACATCTAATGAAGTCTAAAAATGCAGTCCCCCACAAAGAAGCCAACGCCATATCTTTCAAGGCGAGGTGTCCTTAAGAATTTAGGTTCATCCACTCCGTTTTTTGTAAGGAGAACAACCGATCCACGAGAGGTTGACTTGAAAGCCCATATCTTGTACATCAATTCTCGATTATGTCTAGAGCTGAAACCCAACATTGTTTGACAGGCCCCACTAGAATTATTTTAGTCAAAAACATGCCGCCAAAAGTTAGTTGTCGAATGCGCCCTCGAAATTGATCAAAATGCCCAGTGGAATTGAAGAGCTGTCTCGAAAGAACTTCCGTGTGGGTAGGCTTGTGGCACCTTGGACATCACCAAACAGTTTTGTCAACATGAAGCTTATTCTCTCTATAAAACAAGTTAGCATAGCATGCTCTTACTGTTCGCTAGGGGTATAGAATGTATGCTATTGTTTACTATGTTAGCAATGTAGATTCTCTTAAGAGCTAACATCAACTGATCTCCATATTGTTGTACAAGGTGGCGCAAAATTAAACATCCAATTTTGTTTTTGAATTAACTTTTTTACTAAATAACAATAAATGATTTTGAGTGATGACAATCTTTATTTGGACATTTTTCTATTAAGTGGAAAAGATGATATCCGCCAAGTGGCTGTTGTTAGTGTTGATTAGAGGTCTGCATGAATACATTCATTTGCTCTCACCAAACGAGTGCAGTACTTCAGTGTACACTATTCAGTGTCATTATTTAACTAGGTGTGCAGTGAAGTAGTGTAAGACTCTACAAAAGACCAGGTACTGTATAATACTCGGTCACTTAATAGTAAACATGAGTACATTATTTTCTTTCTCTCTCACTCTTTGGGTGCTTGATGAATTTGGTGAGAGCAAATCGGGTGCACTGTTATCTGTGCAAAATACACTGAGTACACCGCTCAAACTTTGACAGTGTATGAGGTTATAGTTATAGTATTTGGACAGTACAGCTTTAGAGGTGTTAGTTATTAATGTTGGGCAAATTAGGATTAAAAAATGTGCGGGTGCAAATTTTACTATTAAAATGTTTAGTTCGAGCTACGTTCCATGTTGGATCGTTTTCTTCGTAAAGCGGACAAATTCAAATCTAGTAGATTCAGTAAGGAATTAAAGAATTAAGGTGCTCTATTCTAAGTCTAAATCTAAGGCAGCCTATTCCTTGTCGCGCTAAAGAACTTGACCTTTCGCAGAAGTAAACTTGGCGAATTTTGCTTTAGGACTTAGGTCTGCACTGCACCTGTATAAAATTCAATCGACACAAAAACACAAGGGCAAGAGTCCATAGCCAGCATCGAACATTTGCTGACTGGGCTTTGGAAAAGTTATAAGTAGACTCCAATTTCGGATGGAAAATCCTCTCCAGTTTCGAGCCCATTTTTGCAAAAATGGCTACACACCATTTGTCAACATTGTCGTTTTTGAGGAGACAACAACCCACATGAAACCCATCAGTTGCAAATGCTTTAAAAAAGGTCATTGTTTGGTGTGGATCTCGTTTTATTGACTCGTAGTTCTATCAAAATAAAGCTGGCACCATCATAACGGTTATCGGCGAAAGCTATGGTGCAATGAAAATCAATTTTTTGGGGCTTAAATTGAAAGATATGATCCCAATGACGAGTGGTTCTACACCACTCAGAGCTTGCAGCAGATGCTCTGCGACAGCATGGTTATCTTGATTTTCGGCAACGTCAACTGGCAATCAAGTTGCGTGTTTTAATGTCATGAGACTTCTTCTTGGGTCTCGTTAAATCACACGGTTGTGGGGATAAGCCACAGACTATTGATGCTTTAAAAGCCAACATAACCAACGCCATCAAAATTACTGGAAGAAATTTATGCGGTCATCAACATTTTAGTGGCGCACCCAGAAAAACCGCGATGGTCATTTGGTGGATATCACATTCCATATAAAATGCAATCGTATACTCGCATATGAAAACGTAAATGTAATTTTTCATGAAGATTTTGATGTTTTGCGGTAGTGGCACCTGCACTTAGTTGAATTAGCATTTTTCTTTAAAGTTAGTTGCGAAATATTAGCTACGCCAGCAAGTAGTGCATCTTTTCTCCAGCCAGAATGTTAATTTCAGAATTAATTGGATCCGACTTAGCTATATACCTATTTGTGAATACCCGTTCTTTATGAGTACACTTCACTAAGTGTTTAGTTTAAAACGGGTGCAATACTCACACAGTAAACAGGTATCAGGTGATTCATTCATTTTAGTTTTCAAGCTGTTAGAGTAGTAATGAAGTAAACCTGAAATAAAATGACATTCATTGCAGATCAATGAATAGTGTTGATACACATTTGTGCCCGATTCATCGCATTTTCCATGACTTTCCGCAAGATTTCCGGTGATAACTGTTCGCATTTCTGTCGAATATTCTCCTTAAGGGCTGCGATTGCCTGTGGCTTGTTGGCATGAGCCCGCGACTTCAAAACGGGAGATTACGCGACCAGGAAACGCTTCCTTCACAATATCCATTGTGGCTCGTGCTGTGTGTGCAATTGCACCGTCTTGTCGAAACCAAATTTCACCAAGCCCCGGTTATCCAATTCTGACAGTAAGAAGTCGTTTATCATGGTCTTGTAACGTTCGCCAGTAACAGTGACCGTATTGCCGATGGCGTCCTCAAAAAAATACGTAACCGCTTAAGTGGAAATGCGCCTCTTCGCTCCTGATGATTTTCGACCCTCGTCGTCCTCTTCATTGTTCAGATTGAGGATGGCTTGACAGTGGAGAATAGCACACCATTGCTTTTCTGTTTGTATACTGCAACTGTCTAGTTCAAATGTCAAATATGATTGACGTATGACGCCATTTGCAAAATTATAACATCTTTTTATAGGATGATTAATATTGCACCACCTTGTAGTATAAGTGTAAGGCGACATAAAGCCATCAAAAGATACACTAGCGTATTTCGTGGCCTAATCCTCCAATAAACCCCGAACCGAAGCCTGTAGAGATGAACAAGGGAACATCGTAATAGAATCGCAGTCGATGCTGAGGATTTGAGACGGAAGCGGCGAAAATGGGTTTAACGGTCAATGAGGGCAAGACCAAGTATATGCTGTCAAGCAAAAAGGACAACCTACACCGACGTCTCGGGCAGAACTTCACCCTCGACAGATATAACTTTAAGGTAGTTAAGGACTTTGTCTACCTAGGCTCTGCTATAAATACAGACAACGACACCAGCGCTGAGATCAAGCGAAGTATAACTCTTGCCAACCGCTGTTTCTTTGAGTTAAGAAGGCAATCGAGTAGTAAAGCCATCTCTCGAACAACAAAAGTCACCCTTTATAAGACCTTAACAATTCCGGTCCTGCTCTTTGGCCCAGAGGCATGGACATTATCAAAAACGGATGAGGGTGTTCTTGGTTGATTCGAGAGAAAAATTCTTCGGTCCCGTCTGCGTTGAGGGTGAGTGGAGGAGCAGATACAACGACGAACTATATGGACTGTGCAGCGACATGGACCTAGCCAGAAGAGTGAAGATCCAAAGACTGAGATGGCTGGGTCATGTAGAGCGCACGGACACCAATGCTCTGCAAGTGGAAGCGGACCTCAGCCAACTTAGCGTGGGAAACTGGAGGCAGCTAGCCAGGGATCGAGCTGGCTGGAGAAGCTTGTTGACTGAGGCCCAGGTCCACCCCGGACTGTAGCGCCACCTAAACTAAATCCTCTAACACACACATCTACTATTGGGCTCTGTATCAAGAGCTTCGGGTATAGTGGCTACCATAAAATGCGAAGCGCTTATACATTGAGGTTTTCCTCATCTAAAACATCTTCGCAAACGACGATTGCACGGGTTGATAGTAGTTTATAGAGTGTATGATTGGCCAGATAAGTATCAATATATTGCCATTTCAATGATCGAGAACTTTTTGCCCTTCATATCTTCGAGCGTTTTAAGATGGCTAACATAACATTGACACGTTTTTGTTTGGTAAGACAGATTGTCAGATTCTTTCAATCTTAGTCTATAAATTGGAGATGTTGACTAAATTGTAAAAAGTAAAATAGGTTTTCCGATGTTAAGATTGTGTACATATCAAGAGCAAGCAAATGAACACTCCACATTGGGATCAAATAAAATCTAACACGAAACTTACTTGCTTACTTTACTTTATTACTTGCGTTCGGAGTAACATCTTACTGACTTCTTTGGATTGTTCAAAAATACGTTATTTCATGGATGTGCTTTGCGGTGAAACAATGATTAAACACAATATTTCTAGGAAATTTGTGCGTCCAGACTAAGAATTCCACAACTTTTTTGTATTTTCTATTGGAACTGCGTGAGACTGCCTTATGGACCGATACGTTTTTTTTAATTGCTTAAATAGGTCTGTTTTTGAGTTTCTTTTGATCCCGTAAAGAGGATCAAGACAATATTTTGCAGACTAAGACAAAAGTCGATTATTTTATCAACACAATGTTTGGTACTTGTACATTGGTTTCGGGGTATGTTTTATTTGTTTGTTGTAATGCTACCTTATAAAGAGAATTGTACAATGAGATACCGACTAGGAGTGTTTTTTAAACTTTTCCTTTTTGCAGCATCGTGCGTTCTGGTGATGCCATTTATGTCAGAGTAGGTGATTATGATTTGACGAGAAAATATGGAAGTCCTGGAGCTCAAACACTGAGAGTGGCCACTACATATATTCATCACAATCACAACAGCCAGACGCTAGACAACGACATCGCTTTATTGAAACTCCATGGTCAAGCTGAACTTAGGGATGGTGTTTGCTTGGTGAGAATATATCCATTTATTTCAGTTATTTTAATTATTTAAATTTTACTAATAACTCTCCAATAGGTCTGTCTTCCGGCACGAGGTGTCAATCATGCTGCCGGTAAGCGCTGTACAGTCACAGGCTATGGCTATATGGGGGAAGGTATTTCATATCAATTCAACATTTTATCTTGTACTTAACTCTCTGTTATTCTAGCTGGTCCTATCCCATTAAGAGTACGTGAAGCCGAAATACCTATTGTCAGTGACACAGAATGCATTCGTAAGGTTAACGCTGTTACAGAAAAGATCTTTATTCTGCCAGCATCCAGCTTCTGTGCTGGAGGTGAAGAAGGAAACGATGCATGCCAGGTTAATACCTGAACAAGATCTTAATCCATAACAAATATTCACTCAAAAAATAAAACTTTTACAGGGTGATGGAGGTGGACCTCTTGTTTGTCAAGATGATGGATTCTATGAACTAGCCGGCTTAGTGTCCTGGGGCTTTGGCTGTGGGCGACAAGACGTGCCTGGCGTTTATGTTAAGGTGTCATCATTTATCGGTTGGATAAATCAAATAATTAGCGTTAACAATTTATAGTTCTAAGCTTAAACAAAACGACTTGACTCTGATATTCTGTTTCAATTACTCGAACTAGAGCGCACAAAGAGGGAATGTCCTAGAGACGAACTTTTAGATTAATTTCTTTTTTTTTTAGTGTATTTACGACAATTAAAAATTATACCAGTGTTTATAAGTATTTCTAGCATTTTAGTTTCCAATTAGGACCAGCTAATATTTGATTGCAAATTTGCTGGTCATAAAGATAGATTTTATTCCAATTTAGTTCTATTTAGTTCAAAATTGTTCATTTCAATCAATTTAGTGTTAACTGCTTCTAAGGTTGAAGGAGATTGGCTTGAAAATCGTGTAATTGAATAAAAATTTGAATCAAATGCTGTAAATAAAACAATAATTACAACTTATGTCGTGTTTTTTGTATTGACACATGCTTTGACCAACCAAAGGTATAAGATTTAAAAATGTTTGTATGTGGACCCTTTCTATGATCGATAGGGTCACTTATGATGGATGATGTATAAAGGCTTAAAGTTATTTTAAAACATTCACGGCAACCTGAACCGACCGAAATTTTCAGCTCTGGGCGGGAACCTAGACAACAATACTGCCTACATGGGATTACCTCAAGAGCTTGGAAATAGCACGACCCAGGTTTTTGTTTTCCCAAATACAATAGTAGAATTATAAATTCTACAGCTCAAGGGGAATTAGGTATGCCCGGTACTGCAGTTATGACTATAAATCAATTGTGTTCGTTTAATCTCGCCCACCCGATGTTATATCAGGGCAAATGCAGAACAAACAAAAAGCTCTTGAATACGAATTAAAAGAGGCTATCGAATTTTAATAGACCTCAGAAGGAGGACATACATACGTTACATATTCAAAATTGGAACGGATTTAAAAATCGACCAATAAATGGGTCCAGCTTTTTGGCCATCTGCATCCAGTTTTGTACTCTAGGGTACATCGCCGTCCCTCTATGTAGAAGTGCAAGACACTACGATTCAGAGCGTCGACACGAAATCACTCCACATATCCTATTCATCCCAACACGTGCATATAGAAAACGATTCAGATAGTCTTACCCACTTGCGAATGCATGCAAACTCAGTGTAACAAGTAACTTAACAGTCTTCTAGAAAATTTTGCTTCTGGGATTGGCCCACGAGTTTCGCCAATTTTATCAAATACCTATGATGTTCAGAAATCACTTGAGAGATAGACAAAAATCTCGTGAAGATTTCCTCCACGCTGTCAGAGGCCAATCTTATTATTTACAAACAGTATTGTATCCGTGACATCAAGGACACCGATGTCTTTATAACTAGTGCAGTTAAGGGAATCCCTTTTCTTGCGAATCGACATCCTGTCTACATGCATGCTAAACGACTCTGCATAACGCTCTTAGCTCGAGCTAAGTCATCTGCATAAACCTGTACCAGGAATTGGAATAAATATCCTCACGATCGGCAGATAGAAGACGAGCTATACAAGAAGATCAAATGTCGTACAATAATATAATGCCAAATATTTTTAAGCTCGCTGCACAGAGGCGAAAAAATTCGATGGAAATAACCTCGCCGAAATACATAAAAAATGTAGACGGTCGCTTATTAACAAATGAAAAGGAAATTTGTGACCGGTGGCTTGAAAACTGCAAGGAGTTGCTTAACAAACAGTTTCCACGTGATATCGTGCCGACAGCTGGTCTATTCGAGGAGGAAGTTTCGGACTTTTCAATCGAAGAAATAAGTATAGCAATTGTAAAAATGAAGCGGGGGAAAGCGACGGGACCGGACAGCATTCCATCAGAGTTTTGGTCGAAGATGGAGGGGATCGGCAGCGTTTGGCTATCGAAACTTTTAAATAAATTAAAATGTGGACAACCTATGCCGAATCAATGGAGAAGTAGCTGCTTGGTTCCATTATACAAAGGAAAAGGCGACACTCGAGAATGCAACAACTACTGTTCAATCAAGCTTATGTCACATACAATGAAAATCGTCGAAAGAGTCTTAAACGAACGTCTTCGGCAAATAATAAAGCTCGATAATAGCCAGTGTGGATTTGTTGAAGGAAGATCGACGGTGGACGCTATTCAAAGCCTACGAATAATAATGGAAAAGCACCGAGATTCGTCTAAGGACTTATACATGGTATTTATCGACCTCGAGAAAGCATTCGATCGAGTGCCTAGGGATCTCATATAGGCCGCGCTGAGGTCTCAAAACGTACCGGAAACGTATGTTAGAATAATACAAGACAAGTACGGAAACGTGAAAACTGCGGTTAAAAGCTCTGCCGGACTAACGAGAGAATTTCCAGTTAATGTCGGAGTGCATCTAGGAAGCGTACTCAGCCCTTTCCTCTTTAACGTAATATTCGACTATCTTTTAAAAGACTGCATGCGCGAAGCAAATGTAACGCCAATTTTCTTCGCTGACGACGCAGTTATACTTAGCGATAACGTCGAAGATTTACAGAACGCCTTAGATTCATGGAGAAATGCGCTAGAGAGAAACGGGTTTAAAATAAGTCGTTCAAGGACGGAGCATTTCACGTGCCCATTTGCGCATCCGTTGCGACCTGTTCCGGATATAATGTTAGACAGAATAGTTCTTCCGAAAAACACTATATTTAAGTACTTAAGATCAGTCGTTAACATGGAAGCGAAATGTGACGACAACGTAAACCACAGAGTGAGTGTGGGGTGGATGAAATGTCAGGAAAATTCGGAAATTTTTTTTGAGTGAAAATTTCCACTTAACTAAAATGTTAAGGATGTCTAGTAGAGTCACTAAACACGATTTCATTAGATCTACGCGTATAAGAGGAAGTCTACATATAAAGAATTCGGAAACCGAACAGCTTGAGGCGAATAGAATAAGCTGGTATTGCCACGTTCAAAGAAGTCCTGCTGAAAATCCGGTTAAAAAGGCACTATCAACTACGGTCACTCCAACTGTAAGAAAACGAGGTCGGAAAAAGAATTCCTGGATTTCTCAGATGGCAAATGCGCAACAACGCCTGGGGCTAACCACTGAAGCGATCCAGGGCCGAGCATTATGTAGACGCGTTCTGCGGTCTGCGATATTAGCCAACCCCATAAGTGGAGCAGCAGCGATGCAATAAAAATCGGAAACTCGTTACACATAAGTTCGTATAACGAGGAAAGGGTTAATAAAAGGATAAGAAGAAGATGCAGATGACTTAGCTCTACATATATTGTTTAATTATTTTTAAAGAGATGTCTGGTAGCCCTAGACGATATCGCCGGCAGAGGTTCTAGAAATGGTCTTTTTTTAAATCCCCTCAAAAGTGAGAATGTTCTCCCTACTAGGAAGCTGGCTGGTCCAACTCATCTAATGCTTAAAGGTATCAATATTTGTACTTCAACGAATCTAGATAACAAACTTCATTGGACAAAACATTAAGCGTCAAAGACTTCTTATGGGGACTTTCCCTAGAATGGCTGGCTCTGCTTTCAAATGGTTGCAGGCGGCTTTTAATGCAAGAATAGCAAGATAGTTCGAAAATGCAAGGGTTTTCTGAACCTTATCAGGAAACTGAATTCAGTAATTCTTGGTTGAGTCCTAGTTGTATAGGATTGCAGGAAATAACATTACTAATCACATTGTAAGTTAAGATTTATAAAATAGTTTCCCGATACTTCGTTCGACTCCCGGCGTTGTCGGTTACGGCCTCGATTGACAGCTGCTTTCGTGTGAGCATAATTTCAGATGATACAGTTAGTATGCCTGTACAGATGGCTCCTAATATCATTATATGCACCCTTCTAATAAACGTCGCATCGCAATGATGCACTACGCTTTTGCTAAGGATCTGATAAGTTACACAACATCATTTCTAGAGTACAGGCGACACCGACAATAGCTCCTAAATATGTAAGCATTCGTCTTAAGCTTCTACCCAGCTGCAAGAAGATAAAGCTGATGTGGTGGATGCTGGTACCGTTGTTGGCGAACTGTGAAGTTCAAGTAAGATTGTCATAAAGGATGATTCTTTAAGATAGATTTAGACCGACACAGCGTCTACAAATTTTTCAGCTGTATTACGTAAATCAACGTGTGCGTTTTGTACACTTAGAGTAACTTATGGTCTACATAATCGGCCTATCGAACGCACAGTTCGCTTTACAATCGAAAAGTTTGAAATTCAATTCTCATTTTTGCATAATACACGACCAAATACAATAGATCCCATCTTGCACGTAGTAAGGAAAATATAGTGGTGGCAGCGGAAAGTTTACGCGATGGGCACGATGAATCGATTAGGCGCCATTCTCAATAGCTTGGCTAATCGTTTGCAATAACTTGGCATATTTTACGTTAGGATCTCGGTTTAAAAGCATACAAAATTTAATTCGTGCAAGAACTTAAGCTAGCGAACCTTCCGAATCGTTTTGGTTTCCCTCTTTTTGCTCTTGGAAAGTTCCACTGTTTTCGAGCAATTTTTTGATTATTGCAGCAATTTAATTATGAAATTTTATAGTGGTTAAACACCACTTCTTATTTTTCGTTACTGCTAATTGGATTTACCACACACCACTGTAATAGTAGCCTGATTTGTTCTAATAAGAAATTTGTATGAGAAAAAATTATATTCTTCCGCTATCTATTAGATATTTTTGAAACTAATTTCTGAATCGAGTTTTGAAATTGTATTCGATTTCAGGAAAATGTTTAGGATATTTGTAAATCTGTTAACTGAGCAACAAAAAAAGGGGGCTGTTTGTAGAACAGGATCATAAGAAACTTAAAGTGTATGTAACAAATTGTTCCAATTTGATTGTTTTAAAAGATCAGAATAATTTAAACTTGAGTCAACTAGGTTTTGCTATTGATTTCGGGACAACAGCTTCAATATTAATATTAAACTAGAAACTAAAAATGATATTCACCACAGCAATTACCTAAACTCATCATCGAATACCAAAGTCCTCGAATAACTAAATCGAATTTATATAATTCCCTAGACATCTTGGCTTTAATCTATAATTCGGAAGTAAGTTTAGGTGAGACCACACTACGATGTTTCAAGACAAAATTATTTGGGTATGATCTACTATGAGCTGTAGAATTATAGAAAGGAATCTTCAAAATTCACCCCCGGATTCAATAGGCTGTGTTGCTTTTATCCTAGTATATTTTATTTAACCTGGATGTCAAATGTAGATAACTAACCATTGAACCATTACATTGAGAAATAGTTGTTAATCACCTTTGACGTTGTCATAACAATAAGAGATTTGCTATGAATGCGAATGCAGATATTCGCAGACGTGGAAGTTATGTAGAAATAAACGAAAGGCTAAGCCAACAGGTGTTGTCAAAGTTTTCATTACATCAAACACACATCTATTGTGAAATCAATGTACAATTTTATTGATTAATAAAGTTCGGTTTATTATGAGTAGAATATAACATCGTTCATGTGGCCACCACGGCTTCTGTTAAAAGCGACCGAAGGTCAAAATTATTGATGTCTTTCTGGCCGCAATTTCAGTTTGGATGTTATAATTGAGTTCCTGAATTGTAGCTGGATTATTGGCAAAGACGTTACTCTTTAAATAACCTCACAGGAAAAAGTATAAAGGTATCAAATCGCATGACCTTGAACGCCAATCAACTTCTCCTCTAACCGTAACAGGGGGATTTTCAAATTTCGTACGCAATAAATTGATTGATTGTGTGGGTCCTGTGCACGGTCCTGTTAAAACCAAACATCGTCCAGACCCAAGTCATTAAATTTTGGAAAAAAAATATGCGGCCAATATGTTGCAGTTACGTTCTCCATTCACTGTAACTGTCTCTCCAGCCTCATCTTCGAAAAAATGAGGGCCCATGATGCCGCCAATCCATAATCCGAACCATTCAGTGTTTTTTTTTGGTATGCATTGGTTTTTCGTGAATCTCGTATGGGTTGCCTCCCCCCAGAAACAACAATTTTGTTTATTTGCGTATCCATCCATTTAAAAAGGGCCTTATAGGAAGAGACCAAATTCGATAACAAATTGTCAATAATTTTTACCTTCGGATGGTCGCTTGTAACAGAAGCCGCTGTCATATACCAGAGTTTAATAATCAATTAATCATTAATCAATAAAATTCTATATTTTGAAATCACAATAAATGTGTATTTAAGGTAATATTGGGTATATAACTTAATTCATGCGGTTTTTTTTTCAAAATTTGAACGTTTGTTTGAGAAAAACATGTACAATAGTATTATTCAAAGTATTGCCCATCTGAAGCTATGACTTTTTCCCATCTTTCTGGCAATTTGTTGATCCCATCCCAAAAGAACTGCGCCGGCTTGCCAGCCAAGAATGAATCAAGCCAATTTTTGATATTCCGCTCTGATGTGTAGTCAGAAGGGGCAAGGTCTGGGCTATAAGGCGGATGGGGTAAGACTTCCCATTCACTGTTTTCCAAATAGTTCTTAACCGGAATAGCAACGTGGGGCCGAGCGCTGTCATAATGGAAAATTATTGCCTCGTGTCTGGTCGCATATTCTGGGATTTTTCGGCTACTGCTTTCTTCAAACGGATTAATTGTGTTCGGTAGCGTTGTCCATTGATGGTTTCACCCGGTTTTAGCAGCTCATAATACAGCACACCCATCTGATCCCATCAAATACAGAGCATTACCTTCGCGCCATGGATATTCGGCTTTGCCGTTGATTTAGCTGGTTGGCCGGGTTTCACATATAATTTTTTGCGCTTGGGGTTGTCGTAATGGATCTATTTTTCATCACCAGTAACAATCCGAAGCAAAAATGACTTCCTTTTGTGGCAAAACCTTCCATGCAAAACCGCCTTTCGACGTCTCTCGGCTTGAGTTCATGTGGAACCCAATTTCCTTGCTTTTGAATATATCCACCTGCTTTTAAACGTTTTGAAATGGCTGCTTGAGTGACACCCAAAGATTCTGCGAGTTCTTCTTGTGTTTGGCAATAATCTTCATAGAGTAATGCTTCCAGTTCTTCATCTTAAATTTTTTTGGCTGCCCAGGACGTTCATCGTCTTCCAAACCAAAATCACCACTTTTAAATCGTACAAACCACTTTTGGCACGTTCGCTCAGCTAGCACATAAACTTCCACCAAAATACGATGACTTTCGGCAGGAGTTTTCTTCATATTAAAGTAATGAAGAAGAACTCCCCGCAAAAACACTTTTTCAGGCACAAAGTTCGACATATTTAAGTGAAAATAAATCAGCTGATCAGCTGAAGATCTCTGCATTCGATCTTCGTAGAGATCGTGTTTGTCAGTACTGAAGCATTTGCATTACCAAAACTTTCCAACCTTTCTCTACTACTAAACTACTTAGTTTATCGGCTGCCATGCTCCATAAAAAGATAGAGATAATACCACAACGCTGTGTCCATCGATGCACATGTTTCCTAGCTAAAGATCCTACTAGTTTACTGCTGAAAGGATTTTTGTCAGAGGTTGATTATCAACACGCTTAAATGGGTTTGAATTCTCTAAACTCATAGTGGTGCTGCGTATATCATTGGATGTATTTTGGCATTGTCGAGTGTACCTGCTGCTTTGAGACTGACATTTCTGTTCATTAGCATACCATTAAGCATACGCTTGTTTCGATGGATTTCTCCTTACAATCTGCATATTGATATGCAATGTTGAATCTCTGCTTTGATGGAGATAGGTGTTAGTCGGTCTTTCTAGTAATGATGACACTATGATAGTTCTAAAACCATTGGCAATGAAATGAAAGTTCCTTTATAAAAAGAATGAAAAAAGAATAGACTTCCGATCATAGTCTGGAGATGTACTCGTACACTAAACATAAACTGTTATTGGAAATAACGTCGAGTCAAAGTAAAGTTATGTCAGAGAAGTATTTGATTTCGTCAGGAAAGATGCTATTCGATTCCGGTGGCTTAAATGGTTCGAATTTGTACAAAGTATTAGATGGAGTATTTTTGTGTGTGTTTCTGTAAATAGTATTGGTTCTCAAGAATAACATAAAAAATGAGAGCCCAGAATAAAATGTATTGTTTCTTACCGAAACCTTTACATTTAAGTTGAAAAATGGAAGAATTCTCAAGTCTTTTAAGGACCTTTCATTTTTTCCACAAAAGTTTTTAGTAGAACTCCTATTCAAAGAATCACCTGGTGTCATTAGCCCTATTGTGTATCCATAGACCTTACTTTCATAAATCCCGAATTAGGAAATTCCACCAAGGTGGTTTAGTCATGCTTTTAGGGGCGTTATAAGAGAAAGTTTCTTTGATTGCTTTGTTATATGCTTAAGTTAGATATTTACCAAGTAAGACCAGATCATATGCACAGTTAGAAGAATACTATATGAATTTATGAAGGATATAAAGTTTCCAAAGGGATCGCTAAATCCATTGCTATCGTTTTTTCCGCTATTCCAAAATATACGTTGTTTGGATGGATGATCATTTAGACTTACAGGTTAGATACTTTTGGTATAAGAGGGAGTGTTTGATTATGAAGCTTAAACCTGCTATACAGGGAATGAAATGAAACAATGAAAATATTTCCCTTTCCTGATTTGGAGAGGCAAAGTCGCTGGCAGAGTCAAAGCCTTAAAATTACGGAAGGTTATCTGCAGTATTTGCAGCACCGTTTATCATAAGATTCGACGTTTATCGACAGTGTAATTAGAAGGATATAGGAAAATGGGAGAGAAACCTCGGATTTTGATTCCTTCCCAGAAAACATCTCCACCTTGTTCGGTTCGTCTCCACAGTCGATGTCGCTTGCAACCGCCAATTCATCTCTCTTATTCAATCTTCACGTCATATCGAAGTTGCTTTCAGTTTTTTTCGGCAGTAGGCGTTGCCACAATGGAGAGTCTTTCGGTACCTACACGACTAATAATAATACTGGCTTACGACTATGGTGGGGCAAGCTGTCATATGAATATGTAACTGATAGTTTTACTAAACTGCAAAGAAATGTCAGTTCCAATTTTTGGGGGCTGTCCCTAGCACGCATGCTTCTGCTTTAGGCGTGTGGAAGAATATTCCTTTGCTTGATGTACTATGGCCATGCGAGCTCTTTAGGATACTGGCAAACCTTACGAATGTTTTTCGACTTCTCTAAGAGGTCAACTTTTATACTTTTCTGTTGTCCATCAGTAGAAAAAATACACACTGCGTCGTAACAGGGCACTTCAGTTAAGCTAGGCACCTTAATGCATTAAACATGAAGATGACACAGTGAAGCATTATTACTGTGACCCTACGGTCTGCGCTCCCGTCAAGCTGGAGATACTCGACGCTAATCTAGTGACTGCTGGTACAGTATGAGCATTATCTAAATACAATATAAATTTATCTCTCTTGTAATGACTGATATATTCCAGTAAACGAAGATGCAACTAGTACAGTAGAAAGTGGTTCATCCTGACAGAAAAAAAAACTGAGAGCGCCTGGGCAAGGGTTATCTTCAATGCTTATCTTGTAAATTTTAAATTCACTTAACCGCTTTTGATCAATGGAAAAATTGTTCCTTATCGTTAAATATATTTAAAAACGGCATAGAAGCTTGACTTTCTGCTTTTTTTAATTTTAATTTCAATAAATGGTAATTCAAAACATACACACAAACGATTATATTACCGTGCATCTGTTTGAGTCAATACATTCTCAGGCTTGACTATGAAATCGATGTACCCCTGTGAACTTCAGTAACACATAGGTACCTCACTCCAAGCAATCGTATTTCACCCGTCAAAAGTCCTTTACCTTGAAAGAAAAAAAAACCTTTTTGGAAATGAGCTCTTTTCATTCGAAAAATCCGTTATTAAAACGTAAGTGCCCGCCAAAAATTTGTTTATCTAAGACCGGTACTCATTCTCGCATATTACTACCATATCATCTTTTTCAATTAAACTCTCTCACGTGCTAATCTCTAAGCGTCTTCTGTTACCAGAAATAAAAAAAAATCTCAATTTCAAGGCGTACGTTCTGCTGAAGTAAATAATTCTTTCCCATATCCTTCGTAGATACGAGTATTTGGGTGCGCCTAAAGTTTTAATTTACCCTCAAGACGACTGCAAAAGAATTCTTTCATATCACATACGAATTTTTTTCCTTCCATTTCCCTAACTCATATTGACATATCCAATCTAACCCTTTCCGTTGTTGTGTACTTTTTTTTTAAATATATCTAAATGCAGCTCTCATATAATTACATGAGAGATAAAAAAAATTTGTACCATGAGACCATGCCTTCTTAACTCACGCGCAGGGCGGAGCGATACCGTCGATTCCTTCTCATACTCATTCAAGTTCTATTCGGCGGAACTAAAGATTCCAATAAGACGTTTATCCTATAGATGTTTGTACATAGATTTTACCTAGATACGAGTACCTATACCAAATTTACCCGTAGAGATTGAATCTCCCGGTCAACCAGGAGTAAGCAAGGGTCCATCCTTATCCAGCCAGAGTCTAGGTAAGTTTTTTTCCTTTCTACACTTGGGACTGGAAGACCTTTCGTTAGTTGCTTTTGTTGTGTTTTTTTTTTTTTTTTTGGTTCTTATTCGTTCATCTGTTTTGGTTCGTTCTTTTTGTGCATGTCCCTTTTTTAAAATTTATTTATTTTTATTTTTTTGTCTACCTTCCTCCTTATGTTCGATGTGTTGTCCAAAGTCAAAGTGGTATGTTATGAAAAGGGTAAAAACGGAGAAAGAGATTCCCTCCAAGACGATGGATGATAGTCTGTATGAAAGCTAAGCCATGGCAAGCGAACAGAACTTTGTCTGACCTCGTCAAGAACGGTTGAAATTTTGTATCTGTTACTTTATATTCTGCTGTTCTGTTCGGTGTTTATTTCGTTATAGTTCTTTAAAAATAATAATACGTTAAGTGACTTCTCTGATTTTTTTTTTACACTACAAAAGCGGTGTCTCAAAAATTAAGATTTCGTTCTGTGATTTAGGTTTTTGTTGTATCTAATTTTTTGTTTGTTTGTTTGGTGGTGTAGGAGAGTATTTATTTTATGTTGTTCCTCTAGTAACTCGTTGAGGTTGTGAATAGTGCATGTGGTTGGTTAGTTGTTTTCTATTACGGTCTCTAGGTTAGTTATAGTGAGTTCTGTGAAATTTTAAATAAAAAAAAAAAAAACAAAGCAAAAATGGAGCAACCATCTGGAAGTACCCATTCAACAGTGGCAAACACAGTGTCAAGTGCTCAACCAGTGGTTGCTAGTAGTGTACTAATTCAGGGAAATCCTCAAGAAGATCCAAATATATCACTGCCTAGTGGTGGTATATCTGAAGGACAAAGATCACTCTCTGGAGCACCATCGGCTTCATCGAGTCCAATTTTGAGCCCTCCGGGTAAAATTTTCGGACGAAATGCAAACGGCACAAGTAAGTGGATAGATCTATAATCTATATACAAAAAAATTAATTAACTTGTTTTTCTTTTAAATTAAGTTTTATATTTTTAATGGGAGTTCAAGCCCACTTTAAGTGATATGAGCGTTTAAGAAAGAATATCGGCCTATTTAAAACGATTGAAATCAATCAATATTACTCTCGAGAAAGTTATTTGTCCACCCGCTTAGCAAATTAATGAAAATGTTCTATCGTATCGCCCAACTTTGCTCTAATTCTCTGATTCCTTTATCATTTAATCATTATACCACCAACTGTTCATATAATCATACGTCTATACTAACGAGTATGTTTACTGCTTACATTATTTTATTGATTATCCTTTCTAAACTTTCTTTAAACAAATATGTTTTATTCTTAATTGCTAATGATAATTAATTATTATATTTAGTTGTTTGTTATGATTGCTTCTTTCATATTTAATCGTTAATTTAACTTACTACAACTTACCAAAATAGTTTTATTCACAATTAAACCTTAATTATTTTTGCTTTTAACTATCAAATGTTAGGACATCAAATTTTTGAATTATTGCAACAGATGCGTTTTAATTGGATTAATCAACTGATTCGTGATTGGAGATTTTCTCGATTTTGAATACCAGCACTCAATGTGAACGTGTTTTTAAAATAATTTTAAAGATCTTTAAATCTGTCGAAATAATTTGTATTTTATCCCAAAAAGCATGACAATTCTCCGGATTTCCGATAATTTATTGACTGATTTCGACAGACCTCTTAAATCAGATCTTTCAAAATCTTTCGTAGCTGCCGATGTCGAATATTGTTATTCCAGATACCAGTATTTCATTTCGTTGGACGCGACTACTTGTCGTTATTAATTATTTGTAAATCGAAAAATTATTGCGGATTCTTTTTAAAGTTCTTCTTCCTGTGAGAGTGAACCATTGAAGTGTATTACTAACTCAACTCCAATGATCTAGTTGGGTTTATGTTCGTTAATTAATTTAAATGAAGGTTGGTGTACGATATTTCAATATTCTTAAGCGTTACCCTAGCACTTCGATTACTTATCAGTTATTCTGCGGGGGTTTGTCAAAAATGAACTACTCTTCCGCTGGTAAGAATATTTCATTGCTTAGGGAAATTAGCATTGGAGTTATTAGTCGTTGGAGCATTTTAAGTGAGTTAAGTGAGGCAATGGTTTCTATATAGAGAAAACTAAGACTAATTGACATCCTGGTAATAGATTAAAAGAGTTCTTATTTTCACTTCTATTTTCACTCCTTATATTTATCATTAGGATTTGACGTCTTCCGTGCTTCCGTGCTTCCGTACTTTGAGAACTATACATGTATTGATATGATTTAAATTTAATCGATACAGGAAGGTCTTGACTAGAAACCTGCGTGTTCAATATTAAGAGTTCGTCACGTTCTCTCTAATTTTTATCCGGACTATCGTCGCTCTCCTCAGTATTGCATACCCCTGAGGTATTCACAGTCTTACTGACAAAGGATCTGATATCTCTGATGACTCACTTCGTGTTACTAAAATAACACGACAAGATCGATGTCCTATCCATGGCTTTTCTAAACGAGCTTACATACTTTTCTATCAGTAAGCCTATACACAGTAATATTGCAAAAGAATTTTCTTAAACATCTTAGATTTACTAACCTTATTGAAATACTGTCGCGCTTAGGTATCACTCAATATTGAAGTGAATAATTTGGACTTACTACGCTAATCGAACATCTAACTAACATTCTGTATTTTCAAACTCTTCCTTACTTGGATGGCAGTACATTCCGAAGTTCAGCTTTAACTTGTGCAGGACATTTAAAACGTGGGTTTTCTTTTGTGAGTGCAGCGTTTAATGCAAAGCGAAGATTCCTAGGATCGTAGCGTTTTGCTAATCATTCCCTTTTCTCATCTCTTTATTTTAAGAATTTTATTGATTAGAACAGAACTACGATGATTAAGGTCTTTTACTTGTAGAATATTATTAAAGTTTTTCAAACTGTGTCATTATTGCTGTCGTATGTTTATAAGGAAACAGTCGTCATTCTTCGCAAAAATTCTGTATTGTAGAAAAATAAGTTTATCATTTGCGCTTACATTAACTACATGGTAGTAAAATCGATTAAGATTGATTCCATTTACGACTAGCTATCGTTTGAACTTTTCTGGATTCTCTCTATAGGTTTATACTGGAGCCTTACATCTATGATACGTTTTTCAACCTTTTAACATCTCTATCTTATTTAAGGATCCGAGGTGGTTAGATTTCTATGCAGCGTGACCCAATATTAGGTGTCTGTTTTTTTAGCATTGGTGTCAGCGCATAATTTTCAGGGCCCAAAACAACGACTGCCCGCGTTAATTCTCAACATTTCGCTAATTTGGCAGTAGTAACAATACATTTAATTTGTCCAAAAAATAACTTAGGTTTTAACGTTTTTATATAAGTTCTCACTATCATGCAAAATTCTGTCTTGTAGCATTACTATCCGCGTTAATTCCGACAGATATCTTGCATTAAGTTAGCGTGTATGGTTAAGTTGAATTCGACAAAATTCATTTCGCAAATCTTACCTCGAATTTATCGAAATAAATTGTGTTTGTTTCGCAATGAGTTATATTGCAACAATATGACTTCGCAATGCTTTTCCTGAACTTTTCCATTTCGCTTATGGATAGGCAGTAATTTGTTGTTTTGAAAGAATTTATTTTTCTAACTATTCACTCCCGTTTTGGTACCTCACCGTTTATGTTATTCGCACTTGTCATCATTTATTTGTATTGCAAACGCCATCACGGTCACTTTCACAAAACGTCGAAAGGCCAGTTTGGCTTGCAATTACAACTACAATACAGATACTAGGAAGTTAAAGGCGCCTGCCTGACATTGTTGAAATACCCTAAGTGGAGCGACAAAGTCGCGTGAGCGGAGAAAAGGGTGAAATCCACCTATGTACTTCAAACTTGAATTAAACCAAATTTCCGAAGCGGGTGGTAAATTTCGCGCGAAATGTTAATGTGCTAATTGCGAATAAATCACAAAGCAAGACAAATACAAAATGATATTCTAGGGATACGATAGCATACAATAGTAAAATAAGAACTTGCTAAACAAAAATTCCAAATGAATGAAATGCAAACTAATTAAAATTTTAGATAATAAACTGCGAAATGAATATGGCGAAATGGTACATTGCCAAAACAAAAATCTGCGGTAGATCCCTGCCCGTTAAGTTATCAGTGTAATTTACACTTTTATAGTCACTTCAGAATTATCTCTTCATTGGTTATCTATTAGAAGTATATCCACAAAGTACTGCGAAAAGTAAAGATGAGATCTTGTGACATTCTCAACCAATGTTTACAAAATCTCGAAACGAGATCACAAAACACCATATCATCACTCTGATGCACAATAGCAAATTCTTTATTTTTTTCTATATACCATATACATGTATTGTATTCAGACTAAATCCTAAATTATTAACCTCACAATATCGTTTGAATCGAATACTCACTAAAATATCAAACTAAAAAGTTCCTTCTTCGTGATTCTCATGCATTTATGTTCGTTCTGGGTTAACTACTTAAACGAATGTTTAAATGATTAGTGGTCGGCTATTTGCATGTTATTAGCTTTCGGATTAAGAAAAACATTTTGGATAAACCTTTTGTTAATTTTGAATCTAAATACTCGCCACTATAATTTGATTTTAGGCTGTCACAGAACAAGAAATAACTCAACTACTTTCTATGCAAATCAACTGATATGTGTGTATGCTTTCTTCCCTGTTCTTAAGAATTTAAAAAAAAAAGAAAACAGAATAAAAAACCTAATATGTACATTCATTTGTTGTTATTCAATGTTTTATTTTTTGTTGCTTTGCAAGTCTGGTTTTAAAGACAACTATTTGAAAAAAAAAATGCTCACTTGCTTTTTGTCATCGCTTTTATCGATTGAAATTGTAAGCGCGAACCTAAGGATTTCTTATAAATGAAGAGAAGGGAAAAAAAGTTTCAGAGCCACCCAGTCGCCAAGTTCTTGCTGCCTGTGTTAAGGTTTTTTGCGCTATTCGTCTATGGATACGAGTACCTCATATGAGATTTTTCTATGTTAGCTACATGTTAGTTGGTGGCGGTGATGTGTTCTATTTTTTGTTTTTTTTTTTTCTATTTTTCTTCAACTGTCTTCTGTCAGACTCATATCCTATGAATATGAATATGGAGTAGATACGTTGCAGAAGGAAGGCAAGGTAGCAAAAGATACACACAAGTGATAGTCGGTGGTTTTTTTTTTATCTGATATCTAACTTATTGAAAAATTTAGCAAAAACGACAGAAATCCTATGATAGATGCACGTATAGGTATACCAAACTATCTCTGTGACTTTTTTTTCTTATAATATGAGCTTTTATAATGTATAATAAAGTCATACTTCGGATTCCTGTGAATGTATGTATATCCGTAAACAAACAATCGGTTAAGACATGGCTTTCAATTTGCTCCTTAGCACTTCATTCACAAGCATCAGTATCCTCTCTTTCCCCAATTACGAATAACCAAATATTCAACATTCAACACAACAATTTCGGACAGAGGACACATGCTAGGGGTTTTCCTTTCACCGAAAGGGTTAAACAGTATGTTTTGTGGATTGTTGAAAAAAAAAACTCCAAATGCTTACTTAACAGATCCACGGAAATCAAATTGTTTGGTTCACAATTAACACAAAAGGGTTTCAGGATTTCAGGTTTTGAGGCATATGTTTGTCCAAACGCACATGTCTAGGGATATGTACTTTCGGTTTTCTAAGGCTTGCGGTGGGTGTTTATCCATTCGTTTGAGCTGAGGTTCATTTACGCATATTTAAATTGATATTAATCTTCTTGATGGAAAATCTCATGAAAGAGAATTTTTTTTGTTCATAAGAAGAAGGAGTTATCAGTTAATCGTATCCTGACATGAGATGAGATCATGACATTTATTTGATGAACATATGCTACTGGAATCTGTTGGTTTTATTATCGTAGGTCATTAGTGTAGGATGTTTGGTGAGGGTTATTTTATTTTTATTGCAGGTCAATGCCCTCAATGCAAGGTTTGGCTATCTATCAATTTACTTCCACAATTTTAGAAGTGAAAGTGTATTTGTAAGTAAGAGCTCACCAGGTGGGGGGGAATATTTCGCTCCAAATGTAAGTTATATGCATAAATTATGTAAATTATGAGAGTTTAAATGGGGCTTATGGATGTAACAAATGTTACGAACATATCATAAAAATGTATCTGCTGACTAGAATGGTTTTACATACTTCATTCATTCTAATTAAATGCTAGAGTCGAGAGTAGATATACATCTCACTTAGCAGCAAGGCTTATTATTAGTTCAATTAGTTGCTTACTATCTCAAATATAACACAGGTTAAGGTCCTCTGCCACCTTAGACTCTCTGTCACTTTAGAGTAGGCCGTTACGCCACGTTACTCTTGCAGTTTTGATTGACCAAGCTTTAACATCTTCGTGTTACACGTTCTTGCGATCTAAATTCCATTTCTTTTCGTTTGCGTCATATACAGTTATTTTTATAATCCTATCCTACACCTGTATAAAAAGAAGTAGAGGCCGAAAAAAATTAAGCGAATAACTCTTGTCTCTGAATAATAGAGTTGTTGTCCATCCGCCTTTTAAAGAGTCGCCTAAACTGAGGAGGATTTCTGTCCGTACACATATTGATGGCGTAAGTGATAAGAGGATTATTTCTTTTGATTCGACAAACAATGATTTATAAAGTCTTTTGCAGTTGCGATTCCAGTCATTAAACGTCAGACACTTTTTCAGTGCCTCCTTGCCTGAGCGCTGTTCTGAATGTTCACGTCTGCACTAAGGTTCGAAAATGTAGTGATCATAAGCAACATGGGCTTCTCGAGTTGTCTTATGTCGACAGCGGTATGCATACCCAGAAAGTTTTTCTCTTCTTCGTTATGAAATTTGCTCCCGCAGAAATTGTTTCAATAGATTTTAACTTTGTTGGAATTTTTATCAATTATACCCTGTGTTTATGCCCACCAAGAATTTTTCGCAGATAAAATTATCGTATTTCCCTAAGTTTCATATTTAGCAATAACTTTCTGATTAGGTGGCAGATTGTGTCAACTGTTTAACCACTTACTTAGGTGATACAGAGTGAAGCAGGTACTCAACCAACGAGACTTTCTAAATTAGAACGATGTCTCCCCAACTGCCTACAGTGTTGTACCTCAAGCTGGTTGACAGACCCTCCGACTAGTGTGCCATAGTTCAGATGGAGTCGTCGTTTACTACGCGATCTCTCGGAATCGAAATTGGTTTTGGCGTAAAATCAATTTAAATAGGATTGAAAATCACACGAAGTTCTCCTATTTCAAAATAGCCTAGTGGTCCTTCAGCCGAGTTCGACAAAGTCCGAGCCTGTGCGCAATAAAGTAGGGCCAGAATGATGAGGGTCTTGTATAAATTGAGTTTAGTTACAAAAGAAAGATCTGATACTCAATTGCTATCAAAACAACGATTGCCAAGAGATATTCTACGCTGATGTCGTTGCTGGTCGAAACTGCAGAACCAAGGTAGACAAAGTCCTTAACTACATTTATATTATAACTGCCAATGACGACGTTTTGCCAAGCTTTCGGTGGTTTTTCCAGTTACATTGATATCATCTGTGTATGTACGTTTTTGTGCGGACTGAAAAAGTTCTTTCTAATCATCCTACACTACCTGACAAACCAAAACTGGACATGACGTTTTGTAGCTCGTCCCTGTGCACGTTGGCAAATGCGGTTTTAAAGACGATAAGAATGTGATGCATGTCGATCTGAAATTCTTTCTTTTGGTCTTCCATGATCTGCCTCAGTGTGAAAATTTGATCGGTGGTGGACTTTTTGGCCTGAATCCGCACTTGTGTGGACCGCCCACATGGTTTATGAATGCTCACATAATATAGTAGAAAAAAATGCATAGACGATGTTTAGGAAACTTAATCCTCTATATCTGTCGCATTCCACAGGGACCCCTTTCTTGTTGATCGGACAAACGATGCTGAGATTCCATGCTTCTAGAATGCTTTCCTCTGAGCATATCTTACAGATATGCTCAAAGCTGAGCTTACAGTCAATTTGCATCAGCATATTAATTAGACTTTAGATCTGATATTGCTATCTTTTTTCGGCTAGATCCAGAGGACGGATTGATTATTTACTATAAGTCTATTAAACACCGTATTTTATCTATCATACTCGTAGCATATTTCTTCAAGCCAAATGCATCATCAAGCATAAGAAGGCTTGAGGATGAGTACAGGGCTGAGTTTTACTGCCTATCTCTTGGTGTATGCTTGTTGAGATATCAAGGATGGATTTTCGGAGATCCATATATGTTGATCAGGTTTTTCATTACATCTGAAAAATGATTGCCAACTTTAGTCATTGGTATAAACAGTGAAACTTCTGTTTGCCGTCCACATAGGATGACTTATAGACTTGACTAGGCTTCTGTCAAAATATAAGGCCGTACATACGTACTGGGAACTCAGTTTGGCTTCTTACGTGTTCTTCATTGAATTATGCACAGAGGTAATATCACATTATATTGTACATATGCAATATATTTCTCCAATTATCTAGTCAATGTGAAATGCAGACTCTTCGTGAACAATAGAAACGGCCTGTTCATCACAACATTGTATTACTTCCCGATCAGGGCTGCTCGTCACCAAGAAACCAGAACGGGTGATTAAAATAATCTCTGCAGGGGCCTGGCCACTTAAGTAAATCACAACTTTTTCTTACGTTTCTTGACAGATCGCAAGAGAAAAACTTGATGTCTCTCCAACGTACAATAGCAGTCTTTAGTTGAAAAAGGCACTGGCGTTGGCGACAATGTCTACCTCCTGTTCAATTGCAGCATACTTTATTCCCGGCAATTCGATACTTAAATTTAATAATGCCAATTCAAACCTACCCAGGACTATCTATCTAAATATGACGAACCTGCACACACTAAATTAATTGTCGATTGGTTTTTATTTTTATGAATATTATCAAAGTCCAACAGAAGGCCATAATGTGTCCATAAACGGTTCCAGCTACCTCGAATACCAGGACATAAAACCTCATTCAAGGAAGCCGCACAAAAAAAATGGTTATTCATCATGTTTTGGTATTGTACAACACGGTAGCGCTCCATCGTCATCTATAAACGTGGATAGTGTCCCCTGCCTTCATCATCACAACTTGGACATAAACACCACAATCCATGGGACACACCAACTTAAACAAACAGGGATTCAGGGAATAAGAAAAAGAAAAAAATCACAAATAATTAGTTAGGGCATGAAGTAGAGAGAGGGAGAAATAAACCTTCAGCATGCAATGATCAGGAAACCAGTTGCTCTCCACGATCTGTCAGTTGATTCTGTAATGTGCGCTTTAGTGGCACTACATGGCAGCATGCGCCGCCGCCGTCGTCGTTGTCGATCGCCTAAAGACCCTCCATTTGCAATAAATAAATGATACGTGATTTTAATACACAAATAATGTTTGTAAGGAGCAGTGTTTTTGTAATTTTTTTTTTATTGGTTCTCTCCTGTCCAGCAAATGGAAAATGGTACTGGACAGAACTGAGAGTCCTCTTCCCTTTTGTCAGAAGTGGAAGATGGCTATGGCCAACCAATTCTTTTTCACTTAATTTTGTGTCCAATCGACACACGGTGGAGGGTTACTGTCTATAGTTTGCCATGGAAGCGAGAAGATGTAGTTTTTTTTTTTTTTTTTTTTATCAACGCGTTGCCACTAACATATGGATGCTACCTTACCTAGCTTGCCATTTGGATGCAGAGCAGCAAGGAATGATCGCAACCGATTTAAGGGACACTCAATGTGATCGTTTTTTTTGCGTTCTCCTCCTCCTCCTCTCCAACTACCAATTGTTTGGAATTTTTTTTTTTCTTACATCCAGGATCATTGTTATTTCATATGGGGTAGGTACATAAAAATTAAGTTTCACACAAAAACGAAACATCTCAACTCAACAACCACAGCAACATCAGGTGAGGATCAGTTGGAAAACAATAAAAAGTCGAAAAATATACCGCAGTCCTTGCGCCGCCATGCGGTATACTGTGTGATATCGAAAAGTACGGACAAAAACTACAACTATTTCGAAAATACTTATAAATTAAGGAGTTTAAGACGAAATTCCTGTCGATCAAAATTCCATCCTCCAGTGTGCAATATATGGTAGAGGTAAAGATTGGCAAAAAAAATACACAACAGTGGGTTGCTGTCGCATGGATGATGACGCGAATTTGGACTGAGTTAAAGCGCTAATGTCTTTCAGACATTTCCAACTGGGGGTAGCGCAAAAAATCATCGAAATATTGCATTGCATGGGGGAACGAGAAAACGTACACGCTGTTGAAACATTTCATCAAAGGGAAAGGATCGAGAAGGCTTAAATTATTATTTCTTGCTCCTGATGACGATGGAATTCCTGTGGCAATTGTATGCTTCTACGCGTACCTCCTCACATATTGGCCGTTACAAAAAAAAAAAACAAAAAACGAATAAACATCGTTTTTTTGGAGATACATACATATTCGTATAGTACTCGTACCTCTGCTTAATTCTCCATTTCAAATGATCAGAGCCCGCATATGCAGCGAAAGAAATTTAAAAAAAATGATTTCTGTCTACCTACCTACATAATTCACCCAAAACTAGATATTGAACGATTGTGTGTACCAATAGAAATCTAACTTCTTTAGGGGTTGGTATGTACTGGATTGTGACCCTCATATAGTATGCCTCTCAGGAGGGACCTCTTTTGTTTGATTCTGTTTTTTTGTTTATTTTTTGGTACCCAGGTCTTACACAAGCATGAGGAATCCTTTTACATAAGATGAATATGGGTAGGCTTGGAGAAAATAAAAAATCTGGGATGGTGAATTTTCATAGCGAGCCAAGGGGATTTCTTAGGTAGGAATTGTAATGAATTCCGATTGGTGAGGCAGGAAAACGGTTTCCTTCTCTTATAATTCTATGACTGTCGGGTGATTTGGTTTATGTAGAAAAATCGACTGGATTTTGCCCGTTTTTTGCATCCTAATTTGTAGGAAACAAGTTTTTTATGTTGGTCTTTTCAAATATAAAACGGCCGTTACTTCAATTAAGAAATCTAAATTTTAATCAGATGAGAGAGAAAGAAATAAATGGAAAAGGCTTACAATAGATGTAAAGAACGCCAAAAGCAAGGATTCAGTCAGCTGTCGTATGTATGACATGGTTATGGTATTATCTGGGTCCCTTAATCAAACTAAATTTATTTTTAAGAACAAAAAGTCACTATATAACTTTTGTTTTATTTTTATTTTTGTTTTTCATCCATAGTCTATTTACTACCTAAAATCACTCTCATGTAGTGGCTACACCATTCACTTGCTGAGAAGATTTATCTTTATGGAAACTGAAGCCCTACAAATTCCGTCGGAAGGTCACAGTTCCTTCTTTGAAAGCTCACGATAGCTCCTTGTAACACTGTCAAAATTGTTTTCATACTTTCTGATTTTTATAGAATAAAGAAGCTTTTCACAAACTTTTCGCTTTTAAAAATACACTTCACTTGAAATCCATAAAATAATAACGTCTCTTAAAACAGCTATTTCTTCTTCATCAGCTCGGGCTACATACTTTATTTATCAGGAGATTTTGTTTCACTATAAAGCACCTTTCCGGAATCCTTGAAAGCAGCTTAAGTGGTTGCACTTTATAACAAAGGTCTTAAGAATTGCACCATTCTTAAACAGGATAATAGTTTTTAATGATTTCTAAGAAAGTGCACTGTTTATATACTAGGTGGGGTGAAAAGTAACCTCCTTGACCGCCAGAATGTGCTGCTACTGCAAAAAAGGTTATGGCGCCTTGAAGTCCGCTCATATTTAGGTAGACATGCCAAATTTTTTTTTTGACAGCTGTTTGTTGTTGACGTGTTTGGTTCATGTCGAGTATGCACAGAAACGATTTTCGTTCTCAGTTGGAACAGAACAGTTGGATAACTACTATGGGGCTAATGCTCCGTCAGATAACACCGTCAAATATTGGTTTCGAGAGTTTCGTGGTGGCCGCAACTCTACTACAGATCAAGTCTGCAGCGGCAGGCTCTCCGATGCGGTTACAGAGACAATGTCAAAAAAATACGTGAAATGGTGTTGGCTGACCGGAAAGTGAAAGTACGGGAGCTAGCAGATACCACAAAGATTAGTACTGAGTGCACACGCCATATTTTGGGAAATATTCTGCATATGAAAAAGTTATCCTGCCGCTGGGTGCCACGCATGCTCACTCCTGACCAAAAACACGAACGCGAGAGCACTTCGAAAGAGTGTTTGGACTTGCTGATGCGGAATCGGGCGGACTTTTGGCGTCGATTGGTAACTGTTGATGAAACCTGGATCCACTATTACACACCAGAGAATAGAATGAGTGCCCGGCAATGAACTGAACCTGGCACGAGTTCTCCGAAGCGGCCGAGGGAGGCTCAATGGGTCGGAAATGTTATGACGTTGGTTTTCTGGGATTGTCATGGCTTACTCTTCGTGGACTACCTCGAAAAAGGAAAAACCATCAACAAGCGAGTATTACTGTTCATTATTGGAGCGCGATTGAAGCCCGAAATCGCTGCAGAACGGCCTCACATGAATCGAAAAAAAATTTTGTTTTTGCAAGACAATGGGCCGGCGCATAAGAGCATCGAAACCACGGCTAAAATCAATTACTTACGGCTCCAAATGCTGTCGCATCCACCGTATTGGCCCGATTTGGCTCCCTCGGACTATTATCTATTCCCAAACCTCAAAAGATGGCTCATCAATAAAAAATTCAGCTCACGCGAGGAAATCATCGACGCCACGGAGGAGTATTTTGCAGATCTTTCGGAAAATAACTTTTCGAATGGGATCAAGAAGTTGGAAAATCGCTGGAATAAGTGTATCAACCTAAAAGGGGACTATATTGAATAAAATAAAAAAACATTTAAAAAAAAATTTTTTTTCATTCCCAAGGAGGTTACTTTTCACCCCACCTAGTATAATAAATTGCCAAAGCGCTCGATATAATAAGCCAAACCTCACTAGAAAAGCTTTATCATGTGGGTTTTAGCTTTGTCTTTTATTTATTTATTTCTCAATTTATCTACAAGTCACTTAAGTGCTAACGGATTTTTAAAAACTAATAATTTACACGAGTTTAATGAAATACAGGCAATCTTATATCTAGATGAAGAATAGTCTTATAACTTGTGTTTTTAATTTAGCTCTACTTAAGTAAATGTCCAACGACAATGTTGAAAACTCTAACGTCTCGTGTCATCAGTTAATGCCTCCTGACCATTAGTCGCGTCCTCAATCTCAACAACGATTGAGTCGAAAATCATCATGAGCGACGAGGCACATTTCCACTTAAGCGGTTACGTAAATGAGCAAAATCTTCATTTTTAGGGCACTGAAAATCCGTGTGTGATGCACGAAGAGCCATTACATCGACTCAAAGCCACTGTGTGGTGCAGCGTCCATGCGGGAGGAGTGTTTGGGCCTAATCTTATCGGCTTGGTGAACATGTGGTTTCAATCGCACACACAGCACGAGCCACAATGGATATTGTCGCGTAATCTCCCGGTTTGGCGATTTGGCATGGCCAGCAAGATCGCCCGATTCAACCATTCCAGACTTTTTTCTTTCGGGCTACTTGAAGTCGCGGGTTTATGCCAACAAGTCTCAGACACTCGCAGCCCTTAAGGCGAATATTCGGTAGGAATGCGAACAGTTATCACCGGAAATCTTGCGGAAAGTCATGGAAAATGCGATAAAACGGGCACAAATGTGTATCAACACTGGCGGCAGCCACTTGGCGGATATAACCTTTTCCACTCAACAGAAAAAATTATAAAGGTCCAAAAAAGATTCCCATCACTTAAAAACATTTGTTTTTATCTAGTAAAAAAATAATTCAAAATCCAAATTGGATGATCAATTTTGCTTCATCTTGTACATTGTACAATTTAAGTCAGATTGCAGAAAATGGCAATATTTCGGATTCGTTCACCATTTATTGTGAGTCATCTGCTGGTTTATTTTTAAAAAAATCGGACTAATTATGGAATATTATTTCAATCAGGCTTGGCCACCCTTACAACCAAATTTTCCAGAAGATATTTTCGATGTTTTAAGTCCCTATTTCACTTGATCAATATTATCTTGAATCGTCTACGGAGTTTTTGCATCGCATCGATCTTTGATGGCGGTCAAGCAACATCACCAAAGTTATTGTACTCGATTCTTGGACGGCTTGGCTGGCACGTAACCCCATGTTGTCGGAACCATAGCTCGCTCAAGTCCAATTCTCTAATTTCTGGCCATGAAAAATCGGCCATCATTCCTCAATAATGCTCTCTTATAACTGTCGCTCTGAGAGAAAAATGAAATAATACCTCCACAACAAATAGTCACACGTTCAGGAAGTATTATATTCTCTTTGACTACGTATTGATTTTCAAAGCGCAAAATAGGGCAATTTTGCTTGTTAACGTAGCCGCCGAGTTGGAAACGCCGTCAATTGCCGTCAATTTCAAACTAATTTAAAGCCCAATAGAAAAGAAACGGGTGGTCTTTTCCTTTAATTCCTGAGTCAATTGAACCTTGTAGGTGAATAATTCGAGATCTCAATGCAAAATTATATTATATGCGACTGATGTTCAGTTGCTAAGATCTTTAGCTTGTCGAGGTCTTTGGACTTTGATGCATTAAGCTCGGTTATCAGTCAGCAAACCAGTCTCCCGAACTTTCTTCACAAACTTGCGTACACCAGCTGCAGCTGATGCATTATTTCGACACAAATTTCTTGTTAAAATTCGCACTGTTTTGGCAATACAGTATCTGCTTTGCAAGTAACTTTGCTATATTTTCCAACGTTTTTCAAGCGTAAATCGATCCATTTCGTACCGCGACGATACAATAATGAGTTTCTGTAAATTTTTTAAGCGTTTAAGAGCTATCAATTTCAAAATAACAGATGACCAACACTTTGCTGTTATACAGTTTTAGATCATCGGCAAATAATACTTGAACCATGTCACGAATGAAAGTGATAAACAGAAGCGGGTCCAAGTGACTCCATTGTAGAACACCACCTGAACTACATTTATCTCTTTGAAGATAGAAATACCGGTTTTAACCTGCTGTCATTTCTTCAATTTTAAGCTTCTGGAAACTATGCAATAAGAATTATGTGCAATATGAACCGTCTTATACGGTTAAAATGTATAAAAACTACAATTCACGTGTTAACAACAAGTTCGTCATATTGCCTTTAATTAAGGTGATTGGAAGACTTTGTTGAGTCTTGCCCTTTTACCTTTAGACCTTAAATACGAAAGATTGCAAACAGTTTCCTAGTACTCGTATAATATCAAAAAGTGGCTTTTTATTATATAATCCGCATCTTAAAGATGCATTCGCCTTCTGTCGCTCTAAGAACTAGGCGCATATTACACTATTTCTGATATAAGCTTTTAGATCTTTTATTGAATATGCCTCTGACATATTGTCAGTTGAAGTTTTTTAATTTTTCTTGTATTAGGGACTTTTTTTGTTTCCACAAATAGTTTTCCGACCGAGTGTGATACAAATGACAAAATGACTCGAGGAATCTCGCAAATTTGATACCTACCCAAATGGCTCGAAACAAAAGGGATATGATCCCCTTTTTACTTAGTATAGAAGTATATTATACTATATTTGAGGCCCAGGTACAGAATTGGAGTTTTAAAACTTCAGAGGGATACTTTTAAAAAACTATTTTTATAAATATTTCAAAGGAAGATTTTTTAAAAAGACCTTATGCTCACTTTACTCCGACACCAAATGAGGTCGTATATCGATTCAGTATTCAAAGAAAGAAGCATGTATTTTCCATTTCAGGCCTTCTCAAGGACTCTCACAAAGTGAGTGAATTCTGCACCTTAAAGGAGTTCAATTTCGACATCAAACCACATATGGCATAGAAGAATCATGCACTTGCTTTCGCCTAAGCAAACCATCTTGTATTGGCACATAAAGCAGCTGCTTGGAATTTGGTTAATATTCATCGCTACAACACCCCATAGATCTTGGAGGTGCACTTACTTACTTAAGCTGCCGCTAAAATCTGTGTTGAACCTGGACTGCAGCCAATAAGCATTTCCAACCAGCTCGATCTTTCGCAAGCTACCTCCAGTTTCACACGCTTAGTTCACTGATGTCCCCTTCGACTTGCTTGCATTACCTGAGTCGTGGTTTTTCGCCACTGCGCTGTCTCTCGAAGGCGGATTCAAAAACTTTTCCGACCAAAGCGTTGGTATCCATTAGCCTTACATCACCCACCCATCTCAGTTGTTGAACGATCATTCTTCTGGCTAAGTCGATGTCACTGTACACCACATACATATATGAAGTTCAGCGTTGCATCTCCTCTTCCACTCACCGTCTATGCAGACGGGATCGGAAATCACCCGAAGAATTTTTCCTGAGGACTGCAAATTAATAGATTTAATGTGAAGGTAGTCATAAGGAACTTACATTAAATTGGGTTTTCATTTGAATTGCCTTACCACCGATGCAAAAATCTAAAAAAAAAAAAGGTTAGGCTCAACAATATCACAGAGTTTATTCAACTGGACGCCATATCACTTGAAATTTGTAACAAGTATGGATTTTAAGCGGACAATTCATCTAACAAATTCAATTTTCTTTTTCCCCGTCAAAACACAGTTTACAGGAGGAGTCATTGTAGAATAGAAGTAGAAATCAAAGTATCAATTAAATCTCTTAGCACCATTAATTCGGTTACAAATCCAATAGGTATCCCCTGCCGACAACATCTTAGTTACAATATAATCTGGAACTAGTGATGTTTATACAAACAATACATCGATGCTATATTCGATGTGATGTATCAAATCTAAGGATTTCGATGTTTTCGATGTATCCAATAAAAAGATTAAAATAAAAAATTAAACATTATCCAAGGTTTTTAATTCAATTGAGTTTTATTAAAATTAAATTTACTAAATCAATGAAGCTTTGGGAATAGCAAATGCTTTAATTTTTAAATAAGAAATCCTACCAATTCCTCTCTTAACTTTGCATAAATAAAATTTTACCAACCTGCTTTCCTAGATTTAACACTTATGATTCTGTGAAAAGTCTTTCTGATGGAAATAACAAACATTTTCTTCATTTTTGTTTGACTTACAGTTTTTGTGAATAAATTTGTGATGGTCGTTCCTTTTTACTTTACTTACTTTAGGTGGCGCTACAGTCCGGGGTAGACCTGGGCCTCAGTCAACAAGCTTCTCCAGCCAGCTCGATCCCTGGCTAGCTGCCTCCAGTTTCGCACGCTAAGTTGGCTGAGGTCCTCTTCCACTTGCGTGCGCCACCTGAGTCTTGGCATTGGTGTCCATGCGCTCTACTGGACCCAGCCATCTCAGTCTTTGGATCCTCACTCTTCTGGCTAGGTCCATGTCGCTGTACAGTCCATACAGTTCGTCGTTGTATCTCCTCCTCCACTCACCGTCAATGCAGACGGGACCGAATATCGCCCGAAGAATTTTTCTCTCGAAGCAACCAAGAACACCGTCATCCGGGACCGCGATTATTAAAGTCTTATAAAGGGTGACTTTTGTTGTCCGAGAGAGGACTTTGCTATTCAATTGCCTCCTTAGCCCAAAGAAACAGCGGTTGGCAAGAGTTATTCTTCGCTTGATCTGAGCGCTGGTGTCGTTGTCTGTACTTATAGCAGAGCCTAGGTAGACAATGTCTTTAACTACCTCAAAGTTATATCTGTCAAGGGTGACGTTCTGCCCGAGACGTCGGTGTTGGTTGTCCTTTTTGCTTGACAGCATATACTTGGTCTTGCCCTCATTGACCGCTAAACCTGACATCACGCTGCTTTCTCCCGATTATGTCAATATCGTCGGCGTATGCGAGTAGTTGGACTGACTTTTGAAAGATAGTGCCTCTTGCGTTTGCTCGTGAGTTTTGCACTATTCTTTCAAGTACGATGTTGAAAAAATTGCATGACAGCGCATCGCCTTGTCTAAATCCTTTCTAGACATCAAAGGTCTCGGTGATGGAGCAGCATGCATTCTCCATCGTCATCCTGCACAGACGGACGAGTTTGGCAGGGATGCCAAAACTAGACATTGCTCTGTATAGCTCGTCTCTATAGATGCTGTCATACGCGGCCTTAAAATCGATGAATAGGTGGTGGGTATCGATCTGAAGCTAATGGGTCTTCTCCAAGATCTGCCGTAGTGTGAATATCTGGTCGATGGTGGACTTTCCTGGCCTGAAGCCACACTGATATGGACCTATCAGGTTGTTGAAGAATGGCTTCAGGCGTTCACACAATACGGCGGATAAGATCTTATATGTGATGTTAAGGAGACTGATGCCTCTGTAGTTGGCACAGTTCAGAGGGTCTCCTTTCTTGAGAATCGGATAAATAATGCTGAGGTTCCATTTATCGGGCATACTTTCGTCCGACCATATTTTAGAGATGAGTTGGTGTACGCTCCTTACCAAGTCATCGCCTGCCGCCTTGAAGAGCTCGGCAGTCAGGCCATCCGCTCCGGCAGCTTTGATGGACTTCAGCTTAAATATTGCTATCTTCACTTCATCCAGGTCGGGTCGTTGGAATTGTTGGTCATCATCGTCCAAGTTGAAAGGTTGATTCTGCCTGACATCGGTATTTGGTCCGTCATCTCCGTTATACAGTCTGCAGAAATGGTCTTTCCAAATCCTCAGCATCGACTGCGATTCTACTACGATGTTCCCTTGTTCATCTCTACAGGCTTCGGTTCGGGGTTTGTTTCCGTGGTATGTTATTTTTACCTTTTGGTAAAGCTTCCGAACCTCATTCCTGGAGTAGCATCTCTCCATTTCCTCGATCTCGCGCTCCTCATGCTCTTTCTTCTTCCTCCTGAGAAACCGGTGTTCGTCTCTCCTCTTCCGCTCATAGAGCTCATGAGCAGCTCTGGTCTTTTTTTTGCAGTGCTGCGTTGCGTGCTTTTTGCATAGCTGCATGTGCTTGCCGGCATTCATCATCGAACCAGGGGTTTCGTTGTGGTGGATGAGTGAAACCCAGCACATCAGAAGCGGCATCTCTGATGGCGTTTTGGCAGTGTTTCCAATGGTCTTTGATTCTTGATGCTGGCGGCATTGGACCTCTTAAGAAATTAAGAGACACTCGATCGGAAAAGGACTTGGCGATCTCTTGCGATTGTAGCCGTCTGACGTTGAATTTTCTCACAGCATTAGTTTGTCTTGGCGTAGTTTGGGATATCCGCAACCGTACCTTGGCAACAACAAGGTAATGGTCCGAGTCGATGTTGGCTCCTCGGAACGTACGGACATCCATAATACTGGAGGAGTGTCTTACGTTGATCGCAATGTGGTCAATCTGGTTGACGGTTGATTGATCAGGAGTTCTCCAAGTCCCCTTGCAAAGTTGATAAGCCTGAATCCGTTATCGGAGGTGGTGTCGTGCAGGCTATGTCTTCCAACAGTACTACCAAAGATGACTTCTCTTCCTAGCTTTGTATTAAAATCGGACGAGGACAATTTTAATGTCATAGCTAGGGCTTCCCTCGTAGGTCTTGTTCTTTTTGAATGGGCTATTCCATCGCATTTCTTGGGTGGTGGTTATGTCTGCTTTGCAGCAGTCTAGGGACTCCGTTAGTTGTTCGGCTGATCGTGGAAGGTTAAGGGACCTAACATTCCACGTGCATATCCGAAGTTCGTTGTCCTTAGTTGGTTTGCATGGGTTATCAACATTAGATCCGTCCGTATCCGAGGCTTGTTGTTGCTTCGTGATTTTTTTTAATTTTTCCATTGCAGGTCAGTTACCCCGGCGGCACAACCCCCAACCTGGAGGGCCAGTTCCATTTTTTGATACCCCTAGGACGAGAAGTCGGTTACACCGAAGCCAGTAACCCGTTCTGGGATGTGAGCGCTGCCGTTGGCCCATATAGGGCTCGTCCGCCACCTTCTCTTTTCCAAGACCCTGACTAAGTCCTGGAAATCCTTTCCGGCCTGAGCTCCAAATATGTCGGAGTAGCCCGGATAAAGTCTTGTTTTGTTTTTTCGACACTGATCCTGGTTTATGGCGCAGGAAACTCGCCATTTGCCCCCTTCACTTCGCAATCTCTAGTGCGATTGCCAGATGGCGCCACAAGGAGGTGTGAAGTAGGACTTATTAGTAGAGCTGCAAGATGTTCGGCTGCAGAGGCTCATTCTCGTCATTTAAAGAACCAGCACCTGGCGGAAGATGCTACTTCTAAGAGACCTTATAGTTATCGTTGCTTTTGTATTTACGTGATCCAATTATTTCTATTCTTACCTGTTTCTGAATCCTCGGTTAGAACCTGAGCCTCTAATCCTTTTTGAATCGAATTTTTCGACTATCATTGTTGAAAATGGAAAAACCAGTTGATTTTCCGAGATTCTTAATGTGGAGACAACCTGCTGACGTTTCTAACATGTTCATTTCCATCTATGAGATTTTTTATTTTTTTATTTTTCGCACATCGTCCAACACTGCGATGCGTGTATTTAGGATACAAAAACCTTTAAGTTCAAGCTTTGAAAGGCTTGCATTTTGTTCATTCGCCATTGGCTCATAAAAAGTGTTTTTATTATGGTTAGACCGTGTGATTTGCATGAGCTTAGTATATCCTTTCTAAATAAGTTTCTTGCTTCGGAATCAATCCTTTTATGAGATATTTCATAAAATTAATTCGATTACTCACTGCATATATGTAGAGCATGGGCGCCAAAGGTATTCCAGGTTTCGTGTTCAATTATCAGTTTTATTGCCACAGCCGGTCGTTAAAATATTGAACGCTTGTGATCTTACGAGTATTTAGGAGTTTCATTGTTTTTATCCGTTCGGTAACAATTAATTTTTTTATGTTCAAATAACGAGCCCCGATGTCTGAAATTTCTCCATTTAGTCTCTTAAACGCATAGTATAGCTATTTTACGTTGTCGTCATACGTTTTCTAGTTCGAAACTTTTTTTGTATTTTTTGATACCAAACCCTGGAAGATAATTGATTGTTAAATTTATCTTCTAGTAGACAAGAAACAAACTACTTGTTTCTGCATCTGCAATTCTGATCGAAAACTAAATAAAAAATTGTTAACTTCATAATCGGAGGTTTCACACCGTATGGTTGTTGTTGTCTGGTTGTATTGTTGTTGTTGACGATGTATTTTTTGAGAACTACAATGTTAGTTTCGACTCCTGCCCAGGAAAACTAGTGATAGTGCAATATAGTATATTGTAAGATAGCCACCTCTGGACTAGTTCGATAATTCAAAACAAAATTGACTAAGTATTGTTTCAATCCCAAGAAAAGCTTAGAAAAGAGTTAAAATGCTTTAGTATCGTCTCATCGCCTGCGTGCTCGGTCAACAAACCAAAGAAATGCAGTTCGACGTTACTGAAAGATCTACTATTTTTCTTCTGTCTCTCAATGGGAAGGACTGCAGGTTCTTCACTGGCATTGTGACGGGACACTACGGTTTCGGTAAGCGGTAAGAGTAATAATGACGCTGTCGAGTACTTACCCTGTGTGTATCTGGTCTACGATCGGATAAGCTATCAAGCACTTTGCCTTGTTTTGGTAAGTGGTCGCACTTATCCCCTGAAACATTTGCTTATCCTTTTATAGAACAATGCGTTAGTTCTAAAAGAGTACAAGATCTGACACTGACAAGTTGATTACAAAGATGCTGATGAACTTACGCACAAAGTTACGCATGATTCTGATATTAATTTGTTGGATGGAGGCAAAATGTATCGAAGAGCAGTAAAATGCCAACTTATTTCTTAACTTGGCCTACAACATGTAATATCGGCCTATTATTGCCTTTAACCCTCCGATCAGGGACAGTTTCGAAAGCGTTATATTAGCAACTAGGTCCATAGGGACCTACAAGGATTTGTGTACAATTTTTCAAGAAATGTACGGTATTATCATTACGCAATTGTGCCTGAAAATAAAGAAGAAATTTATAGGTAAAGTAATTTATATATTAATTAAATATTTATTATTCTGTGTAGCTAGTGCAGCAGTCCGGGTTTGGCACCGATATAAAAGTCCTGAGTGGTCAGGATAAACCGAATTATTGCAGCAACAGCAATACGCTCGGTTTTTCCGCTGGCTTTTATATTCCGCACGACATAATTGGCATGATGGCCGATTTGAACGCGGTACAAACAAAGGAACAGGTCCTAGTGTTGGTGGTGTTACTTAATTGTTTTTTTACGTGACTTTCAGTTTAACTTACCACAACATCAAATGTGTTGCCATAGCATTTCGAATTTTGCTATGCCAATTTTCCCGTCAGCAATTTCAAAAATAATAGTCGTTTGTCCAATTTTTGGACTGGATTAATTTCATCGTATATTAAAGCCAATGGAGCAATATCGATCATATTCCACCATAAATCATACCTTTCAAATCACACAAAACCATACTTTTATTACGGATTTGACTGGCTTAGATGGAATGTATTGTGTGATACGTGCCCGTCCTCGATAAGGAAGAAGTTGTTCGTCCACGGTCATCGAATCGTGGGGATTGTAGGCTGCTGCCAAATTAGCCTGTAACATAAGCCACAAAATCATCAATACTGCTATTGTTGCAGTTGCAGTTTTGCTAATGTTTAGCTCTCAGGCCCTGCTATCGCATTATCAAAGAGAATAAACTTTGTGATGGATATGAAACGACAAAGCGGCTTCATACTATATAGTGGAGCATGTGTTGGGTCCCATAGTTCCTTAGAAGGCTCGCTGTTTGATTTACACATTCCAGCATACAAAATGATAGCCAAAAAATCATTAAATGCTTTATTTTGTTTCTGCTTAGTTAGATGTGCTTCATTCCACATAGCTGTTATCTGCTTGGCTTTGCGATTCGTTTCTTGAATGATGATGTGAGTCATATCTTCAGCGATTAGAGGTCGAAAGATGGTAAATGGATAATTAACCAAGTTTTTCAATGGCTTGGCTTGCTTCTATTGTAATCGACAATATTATGAGGACGAATGCGGCTATTCGTTGATGGATCTTTGTATCATTTCGTGGCAGTCTCAGCCAGATGTCGGGCAGCAGTGGCAGTTGCAGCTTCTTCACGAAGCTTTTCTATCTCATCATCGTGGTCTTCATCGAACTCATCATCATCCATTTCCACATTCACTTGGCTTTCGACATCGGACACATCAATAGCACCTTCTGGATAATAGTGGCATATGGCACCCAAACCAGGTAGGAGAAAATTCGGGATGTATGACCAGACCAAAACAAGTCCCGTAAGCTCACCCTTTTTTTTTAGACAAAATGCAAAAAATGAAAACAGTAAATAATTTTTGTAGAATAACCATAAACGGATGCGCTAAAGCTGATTGCGGTTTGACTGTACGACTGATTTCCTCCTTATCATTTTGTTGGTCTACGACATTGATAAGGATGGTACGAGGGCGGGTCAATAAGTCCGTGACTTTTTGAATTTCTGACCTCTTTACTGAAACAGCAACACTGCTCCTGTCAACAGGCATCTGTCAGTTGACTCCTGTCAAAATTTAAACTTGCTGCGTCAGTTAGTTTGTGTTTGACAGCTATTTTTATCAGACTACTCACTAATTTGAGGAAAAAATGGAAAAAACTGAATTTCGTGTGCTTATTAAGCATTATTTCTTGCGAAAAAAAACCATTACCGAGACCAAGGCTAAGCTTGATAAATGCTATGGGGACTCTGCACCATCGATTTCAATGGTAAAAAAGTGGTTTACTGAATTTCGTTGTGGCCGTACAAGCACTGAAGATGCCGAACGTCCTGGACGCCCAGTTGAGGTCTCTACACCCGAAACAATCGAAAAAATTCACGATATGGTGTTGGCCGACCGAAGATTGAAAGTGCGAGAGATTGTGGAAGCCGTAGGGATCTCGCATGGCTCAGTGGTTTCAATTTTGAATGATCACTTGGGCATGAGAAAGCTTTTCGCAAGATGGGTGCCGCGTTTGCTCACAGTCGACCACAAACGCAATCGTGTAACAACTTCACAGGAAGGTTTGGCGTTGTTTATTCGCAATATGGAGGAGTTTTTGCGCCGTTTTGTAACCGTGGACGAAACATGGATCCATCACAACACACCAGAGAACAAACAACAGTCAAAACAGTGGGTTTCTAAGGGTGAATCGGCGCCAAAGAAGGCCAAGGTGGGTTTGTCAGCCAATAAAGTTATGGCGACTGTTTTTTTGGGATGCACGCGGGATAATCCACATTGACTACCTTCAAAAGGGAAGAACAATCAATGGGGAATATTATGCCAACTTATTGGACCCATTCAATGACGATTTGAAAAAAAAACGACCTCATTTGGCCAAGAAAAAAGTTCTTTTTTACCAAGACAATGCAAGGGTGCACACATGTGCAGTTGCCATGGCAAAAATCCATGAATTGGGCTATGAATTGCTCCCTCATCCACCCTATTCTCCAGATTTGGCTCCGAGCGACTACTTCTTGTTCCCAAACCAGAAGAAATGGCTTGGTGGAAAAAGATTTGACTCCAATGATAAAGTCATCTCGCAAACAAAGGCCTATTTTGAGGACCTCGACAAATCATTTTTTTTTGGAAGGGATAAAAAAATTGGAGAAGCGTTGGACAAAGTGTATAGAGCTCAAGGGAGACTACGTTGAAAAATAAAATTATTTTTTTATCAAAAAATCTGTGTTTTAATCCAAAAGTCACGGACTTATTGACCCGCCCTCGTATATGAAGAAGGACCATAAAAGAATTATTTTCTTGCCCAATTCCTTTGTATATAGATATATCTTTCTTAACCCTTCTCCCTTATTTTCTATAATCTCTTCTCTATAATACACGCAGGTCCCTAGGGACCCTGTCGCTAATTACCGTTCTAAATGTCTTTAAAATGGAAAAAACTCGAAATGGAGTGCACGCATCGTTTCGGAATAAGTTTTAATCGCTTAAGCATTGTTTTTTTAAAGAATACAGTAAGCATCAAGCTTCTAGCACTTGCATAAAAATATTTGTAAGCGGTCAAAAAATCAAAAGGTCCCTAGGGTTCCCACAGGTTTCGGTATAGTCATTTTACTTAATGCCACTAACATTGTATTCTCTTATTTAATGTACATACATAACTTTTAACTACATTGCTCAGATTCAAAATACTGATCCTATGCACTTAGGCAAACAAATAATGATCAGTTTTTAAACTTGTTTAATTTTTTTTTGTATGATAGTTGCAAATTGCAAAATAGAATTTCATTTTTCCCCAATAAGCATCATATGCCTTTTATGTAAAATATTTAAATTTAAATCCTAGCAAACAAGAAACATTTATAAAAAAAAATATTTTATAATGCCTTCTCTGATATTCACACGCAATTGGGTTTAACATGACACATTACAGTTTTTTTTTTAAACTTTCCCTGTCCTTTTTGTTAAAAAAAAAACTTACTCGAACATGTACATAAGTATGCAAAATTGTTTAAACCTAAATATTTTCTAAAGCGAGAAAAAAATCTACATTCCCATAGTCAAGAAATGTTTGTTGAAAAAAAAAACTTCTTCTCTACCTCACAGTCTACCTGAAAGGAAAAGTCGGACCATGGACCACGGTCAAATCCCTATATCCCTTTTTCTCGCGAGACGCATCGTCTCACGGAAGACAAACATTAAATCTGGCAGCCAAAAAAATTGCTTCTCCTTACCAAAACAAAAAAAATATATAAATACAACAAACCAAAAAAAATCTATAAAAATCGAAAGGGTTAAGCAATTTTTTCACTGTCAATTTTTTTTTTATATATAAAAAAGTTTAAAAAAAAAAAAGACACACACACTCCCAATGACGACCCGAAGAACGGACCCCTTTTTGTTCGAAAAATTTGTGCTAGCCGCCGCGCGCTACCTCATCTGCATAAAAATTTAAATGGGCCAAACGCTATACGCAACCAATTTCGCCTGGAGTCGCGGATACTCGTTTTGATGAAACGTGAGACTAACTCATCACATTGTCAGGATGTAAACTGGGAGTTGTAGCCGTGTCTTCGTTCTTGACTACCTAAATTCGAGATACATGCTTGGGTTAGTTTTGTGTGTTTTTTTTTGTGTTTTTCAGTTTTTTTTTGCTGACGGATTTTTGTTTCAAAACTTTTTTTTCTATCACTTTCGATTTTTTTTGTCTTTAATTCATACTCGTATTTGTTGTATCTGTAGGGATGTGCGGCGAAATATTTAAATCTTTACTCTAGCGTGTGAAATTGTGAGGATCATTTGGTCCTTATATAAAAAAAAATAAAGAGATTCTTTGGGATTTAAAAAAAAAAACACGTTCCTTTGGTGAATCGGGAATTGCAGATATTTTGTGGGAAAGGCTACATTATAATTAGAATTATATAGCGTAATGTCTGGGAAAGCTAAAAAAAAACTTGTTACTCCTAAATAAATTAATTTAGTATGAACAATATGAAAATTTGAAATTGCTGAAATGGCTAATGGAGGTTTCATGCCCAAGATTTTTTCTGAGTAGCAGAATACTAATCTAACTCTATCACACTCAAGAACAAAATTAGAACCTAGATCTAGTAAGACCAGACTATGTTACGTTCCTTTCCTGACTCAGGTTTTGACGGAAGGAAATTTCACTTCATACCTTCAACAGTTTCGATTTAATTGAATTAGGGGGAATGTCTAAGGACCAGAGACAAAAATCAGTTGAAGCGCCAGCTGTCCAAAGTTCCACTGCATACTGTACCAAGGTACATTTTTATTTTTAAACCAAAGAGGATCGGAATTTATCAGTTAAAAAGAGATTTGGCTAGACAACTACCACGATATATCGTAGATATTTATCTACGGAAGACCATTTGAAAGTTGTCTACTGTTTAAAATTTCGACTTAAACTTGTTACACAAATCATGATGGATCTGCCCAAAGTTCTTATTCTGTTTTCTTAGATATTTGGAGAGAGTTTCCTATTTATCTATCATAGTAAGGACTTCATCAAGGATTGCCGTTTGTTGTGGATTGTGGCCCAATGTGTTCTCTAATAAAATAACCCTTTTTTTTGTTGCGCCTGGATTATGCTTTCGGGCAGATTTTTGTAGAGACTTCGTGGGCTTCAAGTTTAAGACAACATTGCGATTTGGTGTGCAGTGAAACAAATTCTTCATGAGTTATACCACTTTTGTGCTCGGAAGAATATTAAAAACAAAAAGCAAAATTTTACGCGGCTATTAAATATATAAAATAACTTTTAATTTGCACTTACACTTGAATTTGAAGTGATAACGAATAAAAAAAATTCCAAAATTAAGGAGATATGACCCATGAAGTAGGACTCATCGTGTGAAAAACAAAAATAAAATATTTAGAAGTGTGATACACAAAGAAAAAATATAAGAAAATATATTTGTAATTTGTTTGTAGAAAGCTGGGAAAAAAATACTCTCTTTTTATCGTAATTTTGAGTAAAGAAAACTTATAACTTATGAACATCGCATCCAACCAAAAAAGCCAATGTTACATCTTAGATACTATTATTAAAAAATGTATTGTAAATTTTGACAAAATTGGTCAAGTAGATCTTGAGATTCATATCTTTTACATCAGTATGAAAGAAGTAATTTGGGATACGCCATGGTCGTAAAACCAAATTTGTGTTTAAATTACCTTCAATTTACAATTCCTGCTTTATACATTTTACCTAGCCAAGATTAGTTCGATTGTTTGAAAATCCCAAAGTAAGGTTACCCCCTAAGAGTCCAAGAACGCTGTATTTTTGTGGTCCGTATGAGACAGCTGCTAAATAGGTAAAGGCGACTTTTTGAACTCCAATCCACTCTGTGCGATATCCAGTAGTTCGCCAATCAGCCAGCCATCTATTACCAAAATGATTAACGATAAAACCTAAAAAAAATCTTCATCAATGCATGGTACCACGAGCAATGACTAGCAATGCTTAAATAGTGTTTAAATTGTCTTTGTAGACATTGGTACTATTGAGACCTGCAAAACTGTCCCATTTTTTTTTGGACAGCATCCATAACCGAGTTTAGAAAAATCACTTGGCAAACGCAGTTAAAATTACTCGCACCGATGAAAAAATGTGTACTTCTTCTATAAATATCTTTAAATGTGCAGAAGAATAGAATAATCTAGCAGAATGCTGAATCCTTAAGCATGGAATATATTGAGAGAAATTATATGGTAAAGTTTCGTGATGCACATTATTCTCGAGAGTTTTTCAAACCCTTTAAAGAAAAATTGGTAAGATATCAGATCTTAATGTTACGTCAACCGATCGGGCCAATTAAGTCTTAAAGTCAATAGAGGGAGGCTATTGGCTGAGATGAAAATCTAATAACCTGTAATTGATGGGTGCCTGTGATGCATTTTCATGCTCAGCATGGTCAGCGTAGAATTATGTTGTTGATATTAAATATTTATCCTCGCAACTTACGTAAAGAATATATAAAGATTTAATCATGTTTGAGACGAAGAAATATGAACTAAATTTGCAGGTTTAGGTACTCAGTTTTGTCATATGTATTAGGTGTGCAACTAAGTTTTTGATGAAAATGCAACTTTATCGTGTAAAAATTGTTGCAAATGAGGCCGAGCTTTGTCATGCTATAGAATGACTTTTCATGCTTCTACTCATATTGTGACTGTTTTTTTGCGCCACATCAATTGCAGTCGATACCATTCCCCAGTGATGGTTTCGTTGGATTTCAAGAATTCGTAATAAATAAAACCGACCTGGTCCCACCAAATACACAGTATAACCTTTGCAGCGTCAATATTTACTAGATGAAGATAACGGTTACCATAACCCAAATAGTACGTATACCACCTTGATCAAAAAGTACCCGGAATCTATTCAGAAAATTAAAAATACAAGTTTATTCATCTAAATCTATATTGTTCCCGTCAAAATTATCCCCATCGACTGCAACATACTTATGCCAGCGCTTGATCCAATCCTCGAAACATATTTAATATTCGGTTTTCGGTATGTCCATCAGTGCTTCCTGCGATTTTTCCATTACTTATTCTCGGCTGCTGAAACGCGTTCCCCGTAGTGGTTTTTTAACTTGATTGAACAGAAAGAAGTCACAGGGAGTCAAATCAGGTGAATTCGGTGTTTGTTGGATGGTATTTGTTGCATTTTTCGTCAAAATCCACGAGTTTTCTGCCCACCATTCTGATCTCTTTCGGCGAATTGCTTCACGCAAACGTCTCATAACGCCCAAATAATACTCTTTGTTTACTGTCTAGCTTTCTGGCAAAAATTAATGATGCACTACACCGTTGTAATCCATGCAAACCGTGAGCATTGCCTTGTTTTTTGACTGAAAACGACGTGGTTTTTTTGGTCTCGGCTCATTTAGTGAACGCCATTCACTTGCCTGATGTCTGGATTGCGTGTCGTATTCATAAACCCACGCCTCGTCTCCAGTAATGATCCTTTTGATGAATGTGGGGTCGGATTCAGCCTCGCAAATCATCTCTTTTGCGACACGGTCAACACGGTCTCTTTTTTGCATGAAATTGAGGTCTTTTGGCACCAACTTTGTTGCTACACGACAAATCATTAACCAAAATGACTTGGACGGATCCATAGGCAATGTTCAAGTCCTCCGCTAACTCTCTGATGGATAATTTGCGGTTATTGACCAACATTTCTTTTACTTCATCGATGTTTTCATCGGTTTTCGATGTCGATGGTCTGCCATTGCGTTCATCATCTTCGATTGACTCACAACCACTTTTGAACCGCTCGTGCCACTGGTAAACGACCGTTTTCTTTAGAGAATCTTTCCTGAACAACATTTCCAACGTTCGCGCACCATTAAATCCGTTTTTTACACAAAATTTAATACAAATTCGTTGTTGCAAATTTAAATTCATTTCTAAAATTGTAAAAAATCGCCAACACACACAGAAATAGATGTACTATTGGCTACGTAACTTTTTCAAATGTCAAGCTATGATGCTAAGATTTAGAGGAAATATCAACAAGAGATGTACCAACTTAACAAAAGAAACAGAACTCAAATCGACATAAAGGGAGCGGCACAAGGTGTTTATTCCGGGAACTTTTTGATACCATCATAAAAGTTGGGATTCTCCTTGCACATGATCCTGTGAAAGAGGATCAATTGGGGGCTAGATCTATTTGTATCCCATCAGTCAATAAATGAACAAATATGAGAAGAAAACATCATGGCTTAGATTTCAATTCAGCCTTTATTATTTAGACCTGATTTTGGCACTTTCAATTTTTCCACTCTTACTTTTAACTTTTCCTTTTCTCTATAACTATTTGAATATCATAAATCAGTGTTCCTCTCTGGTTTAACTTACATGGACAAACCAAAAAAGTAAAAGCAAATCCTTTTTCCTTTCAAACAAACATCAGAAGAATGACGAAAAAAAAAATTAATTACCATCCATACATGACAACAACGATTTATTTACTCTCAAGATTTTCCCAGGATTTTCTAAAAATCATTCTAAGCAATATTCGTTTGATGAAGATACGAGTACGAAGAAAAAAATTTGAGGAAAAAAACTCATTTCGTACCCAAAGTCGGAAGGAAAAAAATCAAAATTCCCAGAGTCCAAAGAGGCACACACAAATGGCTAGATCATTCTTACATTGCACGCACGTATCTACACATAATTTAGGTGCACACCGCGAAAGAAGATCCTGCTTCCACCTCGATTCTTTACAGAAGATACACAGCAGCATAGATGAAGAACAGAAAAAAAAAAACACCTCACGTATAGTCATCATCATCACCGTCATGATCGTCATGATCGTCAATCTCGCGATTTAATATGTAGATCCATCTCATATGCATATGAGCAGGGACAAGATCTACCCATACAGAGCGCACCTATCCACAAGAACAGACCATCCATCTATTGTGAGGATACACAAGAAAGCAACAACAAGAACGAACAGATAATACGGATGAGGTTATTTTGGTTCACCCTTTTGTCGCTGTTTCCTTGCTGTGCTGTTCGTCTTCCACCAGAGATGGTGGTGTTCCTAGTTACCCTGGAAGAAGAATAAAAGGGTCAATACCTCATCTTCACCCCTTTCTTGTCGTACAAATACTAGTAATGAGGATATAAAAACCAACGCCAGCATAACCAACCCTTTTATCTGGATATAAGAAACAGAACAGTCCTTTTATGCTTGGATTCAGTCTCTTACTTAATTGTCTCTAGGTGTACAGTTCTGGGGTTGTTGTTGCTGTTATCCTTTATGCATTGGCATTTAACTGCTTAAGGTCATTTCCTAGATTCTCTCATTTGCATACTGAGTGGATGAAAGTTCCTTCAAAGGGAAATCTATGGGTGCGATCGAGGATACTTCTCCTAACGGGGATCCTATTGTTTGCGTAAGATCATTTTTTATGACCATAAGTGATTTTCGATTTTTTTGGTTAGTTATTTTTTTTTTTAGTCTTCTTTCTAAGCAAATGATGGAAGATGGAAGTGAATTGCAGCGTGGAATAAATTTAAAGGATTACGATTGTCTCAAGTCATGGGAAACAATGAATTTGGTCGCTGCAATGCCATGGAAAAAGGAAAAAAAACTTTAAGAAAAATTGGTTGAGAAAGGAACTGTGAGCGTAATGATCCTTAGTCCTTACCTTTGGGATTCTAAGGAGATGGATGATTTGGTTGCCCTTGGTTTATTAAATAATTAATATTGATAGTGAGTACTCAGATTTGGAACTCACGTCAGGAATAACTGAGTGTGAGGTGTTTTGCATAAGAAAACCATTTGGGTGAGCAGATGGATTGAGGCTTAGCACACAGAAAAAAAAAAGCACAAAAAAGGATTAATTTAGTTTGAACGATGTCATGAGAGAGTTGAAAAAAATCGAAGTGAATTCTTTGGGAATAAATACATTGTCAGTAATGGCTGGCTTTCTCAGCCCTCACCTACATCTGCTTTACATTTTACTTGGAAGTCGCTTTTGAAGATGTAAAGGGTTGGCAAATGGCCATTTGTTTAGTATATATGGGCTCATATACTTTAGTTTCTGTATACAACTTGATACCTTTTACTCGTAACTTTTATACCCGAACTGTGGCCGAAAGCAAGAGCTAAGCAGCCTGTATCATTAACTCTACGATGGTTAGCCTGTCTGTCTTTGCCAAGACATATTTTTCGTTTGTTTTCTGATGAGATGTTACCATCAGTTGGCTTTGGAGTTTCGGAAAATTTTTTAGTGAGCGTTTTCTATCGTCATTTTCTCAATAGCTCGTTCCTATAGATCCGTATAGATTTGGAGCCCCTGACTAGTGGTCATATTTGGTCGAGGTCAATCGGATCGTTGACAGGACGCTTAAGGCGCTCGTCAGCAGATAAGATATCATGAAAGATATTCAGGAGACTAATGCCTCTATTATTGACCTAGTTGGTTTCATTTCTTTTAGATGGGTGCAAATAGCGTTAAGGTTTCATCCTTAAGGCATGCTTTCCGTCAACCAAATGTTGGGAAATATTTAATGCTTGCCTTCTACCAAGTCATCTCCGCTTGTTTTGAAATTGTGTAGAATTTGTCATTAGCCCAGTATTGCACATTACTGTAAAGAATGCAAATGCAAGCACTCAGTCCAACTCAAACTCCAACCAAGAATGTATTGCAGAGTTTTCCACTGAATTTATCCTCTAGGTAGGATGCAAAAGCTCTTCAAATGTCTTTCCTTAAACATTTTCCCTATTATTGATTGTAAATAAAGTGGTTTAATAACACATACCCCTCGAAAGCAAATAAAAATATTGTCAACTAGAAAAAGATAAAATCAAAATTTCAAAACAAATTTATCCTCATCATTCCAATTCACATTTAACCCCTACAACGTCTCAACAATTGTTCGCAAACAAAAAAGGAATCGTACAAGACAATCTATAGCGATTATCAATTCCTTTATCGATGGAATTTCACCTTCCTCCTTTCAATTTTAACTTTGTGTATGACAACAATCGAACAACGATCGAAACAGGACAATACCACAAAGAATCACTTTGCCTCACACACAACAATAGCATAATTGCCAAAATCAACCCTCAGATCCACATTCAAGAACAATAATCGTGCGATGAGTTGGCATCACGTCAATTGTTATCCTCTCTGCCACATTCAATTTCAAATTCGCATCCTTTCAGGTATAAAATGTATTTTATTGCAATCTAATGATATTGTGAAAACAAATCCAACAAATCGCCTTGTGCGAACTTTATCCCTTACGAGTACTTTGTTGCCCTCGACCATAAATCAACAAGGCCTATTAACAGAGATATCATCATCGATTTGAAAACTGCAACACGCTGGTTGTGTACACTTATCTTAGTATCTTCGAGTTGGGCCTGCATGATTTCGATTATGCAAATGCAGAATTATGCATGTAAATCTGTTGTTAAGTGTTGAGAATTTGCATCCTTTCTTTTGCACATAGTTAGATTTGCATTTAAACCTCAAGTATTTCGGTGGCCTGTCAATGGGTTGTATAAAAGTCTTAAGGTATTAAAGGATGCAAAATGTAAAATAGATTTTTACCAATAATAACTCTCTCAACTCGAATGGTTTACTTTGTGCTCCGTAGTTTGCATAATCCATCAACGAAAAGTAATTAATGAGAAATTCGCGAAGAAAAGTGTGAGAACAATGTGGTGCTTGAGGACCTTTTTCTATTTAAACCACTTGAAGGGTGTCTTGTAAATCTTTACCCACGATTATTTATCAATATTTTGGTTTTCTACTTAATTTATGTTTAATAAATGTTCTTTTGTTCTCTTTGTAGTGATAGCAACATCCCGTCCTAGTAATGAAGCCGAAATCCAATTGTATAGGGTGCTGCAGAGGGCTAGTTTACTGGCTTACTATGATACTCTGCTGGAAATGGGTGGTGACGACGTACAGCAATTGTATGAGGCTGGAGAAGAAGAGTTCTTAGAAATAATGGCTTTAGTTGGGATGGCATCGAAGCCGCTACATGTGAGACGATTGCAAAAAGTTTTACATGAATGGGCCAATAATCCGGCATTGTTCCAGTCGGCATTACCTTCAGTTGGTGAGTAATTTGTATTTGTAAATTAGAAGTTCAAAAACAGGTCCTAGAGATTCTACTACTTTTTTTCACCATCATATACATTTTCTGAATTCGAGTATATGGGATGATATTTCCGATACTATTCGTAATAGACCTACAAAATGTCTCTGGTCTGCACATTAGAATCCCGATCGAATACCTTCTTATAGGATATCTAGAAAAGCTTCAAAACTCTGATTACAATTTTCGCAACCACTGAAACAGCATAAATTTATCATTATTTTGTGCCCTCCACAAGACTTCCATTTTTTGGAAGATTGTCGATCATTTCATTTCGGTATCTACTCCCAATACTGGCTCTGTCAGTTGATAAAAGAGCTCTGGAGATTCTCTGGGTCCAACTACTCTAATAGGAAACCATCGCCATTTGTCGTTGCTTCGGCTTGCTTAGCGTTTGCGTTGTCCTCAAAAAGTCACGAGCTCTAATTTTTTAACCATCACTCGGCTATTTTCGGCTGCTTTTTGCTTCAATTTAATTTGGGAGAGACCAATATAAAGCTGAGAATCAAGCGCGACTCCCCTATCTCCCTCTCATCTATCTGAAATATCCACAATATAAAAGGTTATCGCTAAATAGCATGTTTATTTTTATGACAAAAAGGGTTACCATTGTGGCAGTTCACCTTGTCATTCCGAGCTCCAATGACCTGTACGCCAATAACATGTTAGAGTCTTTGGTTGTCGATTCATATTTAACCTTTCAAATTCCCCAATACGTAAACGCAGATAACTGCTTATAGGAAGCTCATCTTACCTAAAATAGAGAACGTTTGCTTGCACTTGCAATTTTCTCAAGAATTTGTGCAACTAGTTCCCTAGAATCACTAAAGAATGTACGAGAAGCACTTCATCACAAAAACCGATAGCAGCAATGTACGATCAATATATGTTTTATGAGCACTCAATTTACCGTCCTACTACTTGTAAAACAAAAGAGTTGACATGCGAACTCGAACTTCCAGCTATAAAATCAATTTTCGCGTATTTGATGGGTTTCGTTTTGTTTTCTAATTTGTGCTGACTGGATAGTTTTCAGTGATGAAACATAGATATTTGTACTACTATCTAAATACATCAAAAAATCCAATTTGATCAAAATATCCACGCTTTTAAATTTATTAAGTTTTTAACTCCCTTTAAATTTAATGTTTTCCTAATCAGTCGTTTGTTTATTTTTTTGTTTTTCAGGATTTTCTGACATTACCCCACTACCTGTTTATCATCCAGAACCATCCACGCCCCGTCCAAAATTCGCAATCTCACCTCTTTCAGGTTTCAATCCAACTCCTCTAATGAACACAGTACAAACTTCCACTCAGGTTCTGCCTAATATATCTCCTGCAGCAGTAGCTGCACTAGGTGTTGGTCCTGGTACCCCAACAACCCATCCTGGCCTTACTTCCCAAGTCACATCCAGTTCACCACAATTAACACCGATCTTGACTAATTCCCAAGTCGATCGAATTGCGTTAGGTGCAGAGAAAATTGCTCGTCAATTACCACAGCGTGAACCTCGGGCTCAGACTTCCAAAAAACGTACCTCGCGTGAGTTGGAACAGGTGATAGCTATGAGTGAGAGTGATCCCCGACGAATGGAGGAGATTCGTAAGTATTCTGCGATATATGGTAGATTCGACTGTAAACGACGTCCGGAGAAGCCACTAACTTTGCATGAGGTCTGTGTTAATGAGGCGGCAGCTCAATTATGTAAGCTTGTTCCGGCCTTATTAACCCGTCGCGATGAATTGTTTCCACTTGCAAGACAGATTGTTAAAGATGCTGGATTTGGACACTCTGCAAGTATAGCTAGGTATGGTTTAAGTCAACCAACTCAAAGGATGGACGATAGTAGTCAATCGGAGACATCATCGAAACGATTGAGATTATCGTCGACAGAGACTGCTAGCGGTGATTTTAAGGTGAGAATGTCTCAGTTTCAGGGTGCAAATAGTCCACCATAAATAATGTGGATACGCTTATGGGGATGCTTGGAGATGCTGTTTAGTTGCTTTTAGATGTTTTAAAATGCAAACAAATTTGTAATGCTTTCAGGTGCTGTTAATGACATTTCATTAGGTGCTTGCGTGGTCATTGATCTTATGGGAGAAGCTGTGAGCGTATATAGATACTCATTGTATGATGTAGAATATATTTATTTCAGTGTTGGCGGTTCCAGGGGTTGAGTTGGGTTTAGTTTTTCATTGTTTTAGGGCTCAGAAACTCTCGTGCAGAATTTCAGCAAATAAGCGGAAGAATCGCGACAAGACGTTAAAAATTTAAAGGAATTCTATGGAACTGCTGTAAAAAAAAATTATCAGTTTTATCTTGTGCATACATAAAATAGTGTTTCAGCCTTAGTGACAATGCTTTTCAGGTGATTTTGGGCTCGAACTCTCTTCTTTTTCCCATTCTCAGGATCTATGTCCTTGCCTCTAAACTGCGATAGGATTTCAATTTTCTGGTTAAATTTCAATATTTCTTTCTTTCATCTTTCGAAAATTTTAAAGTTGAATGGAATATTAGAAATATTAAAACTTAACCAGGTGTTGGTACTTTAACGCAATACAGAGATAGACTTGCAATTCTAAATTGTATAGATTGTCGTAGTTGTAGCTAGTTGTACAAAGTAGTTTTAGTTGCTTAGTATTTATTGTTTTTTTTTTTTATTGTTATCGCTGGTAAAAATATTGAAAATATACTTTATATTTTTATAAAAACAAATATTGCATTTTTTTTTGCTTTTGCTTCATAAACAATTTTCGTACATTTTTTTATTAAAAGATTTGGTAGTGCAAAATTGTATTTAGATCTCCTTTTATTTAAAATTTGGTTTGTATAAATTAAAATTAAAAGTAAACTTGCAGATTCCATACGACTGCATAATTTATACAGCGGATTACTTTGCGCTATCTAGTAATCTATCATATTTTTCAGCAATTCTCACTTGAGCGAACGGTTTGTTATAAATTAGGATGACTGTGGTAAAATGATTAATTTTGGAATTTTTCTTGTCAAAGTAACACCTTTGCTATGTAAAATCAAAGCAAGCCGGACTCCTATACTACAGTCTTTGAAGTTGGTATCTATCTTATTTTGTTCTAAGCCAGAAATTAAATAATTTAACTCAGAAACCAGATAAACATTAAGAATAAAGTGTTAACTCCTTAAGCAATGAATGAAACAATCTAGTTTGTTGCTTCAGTTAAAGGCAGAAGTAGTCAATTGCCTAGAAAACGTTGGCAAATTCTTTTCTTATTTTTCCTTTTTCACGGAAAGTATGCGAGTACCATGTCGGCGTTTTATGCTCTTTTGGATCGTGGAATGTTTTTTGATAAAAGCTTAAGATGTTGTCAGTGATTTCTTAAAAATTTTCGAGGCAGTCCCTTCCTCATTAGGCCGAAGTAATGATGTTCCAACTCATATCGTGAGAGGTCTTCTTGTAATCAATAGAAAGAACTTTTTTTTCTAATAAAATAAAACACTTAAGCAGTTTACTATTCTACCGTGCCCTTTCAAAAATTGCGCCCTTATTATTTCTGGTGTCTTTAATTTTACAACAATTATGCGTAAAAAATAACATTATTTAAATGTCCACCAAGAGCATGAGTCTACAGGCTCTGATATCAACATCAACATTTTCTAGGACCCGCTCACACATTGCCACATTAATTCCATCAATTTCAGTCGGCTGTGCAACTGTCCACATAGATATAACTTTTCAAAAAAATGAGAGCCAATGATGTTAAAACTTATGATCCTGGTGCATAGTTTATGTGAAATCAATGTCGAATATTAATATACCTATATAAAGTTCGGTCTTTGGCAATTATGAACGAAGTACAACTTTGTTCATGGGACTACCACGGCTTCCGTTGCTAGCGACTATCCGAAGGTCAAAATTATCGATGACTTTTTGAAGAATAAGTGGGTCAATGGCCGCAATTTCATTTTGTTATGTTTGAAGTCCTGGATAGTCGCTGGGTTATTGGCATAGACCTTACTCCTCAAATTACCCCACAGGAACAAATATAAAGGTGTCAACTCAAATGACCTTTGAGTCCATTCAACTTCTCCTCTAAACGAAATAATGCAATCTGTTGAAACTAGATATTTTCCAGTCCAAAATCATTCAATTTTGGAAAAAAAAATAGCCGGTCAACGTGTTGCGGTAACGTTCTTCATTCGCTGTTACTGTCTCTCCAACCTCATCTTCGAAAAAATGCGGGCCCATGATGCCGCCAACCCATAATCCGCACAACACAAAGACTTTTTGGCTTTGAGATGCATTGGTTTTTCGTGATTTTCATATGGGTTTCCCGGTCCAACAACAAATTTGTATATTTACGTACCCATCCATCCAAAAATGGACTTCATCGGAAAAAATCAAATTCGATGACAAATTGTCCTGGCGATCCAACATCCAGTTAACAAATCGACGAGTTCGCATATGGTCAAAAGGATTCAATTGTTGTGTAATATAAAATTCGCCATAAAGTGCACTATGTGAAGCCCAGTTGTTGACCTGGTTTCGAACACTTTCGCTCACATTGGTGATTTTTTGACGTGTATATGCTGTCCAAACATGCTGATATGGAGTTTGACCCGATACTCAACCAGTTCCTTCAAAACGCTTCATCATTGCACGAATTTCGGACTCACTAGGGCGATTATGTTGAACGAAAAATTCATGAATCTTACAAAATGTTACTGTTACAGGTCTCTCATTTTCGTAATAAGATTGACACCATGACTTAAATTGCCAAAGATTGTATGACATTTGTCAATATGATCAACCACATTGAACTCAGTAAATGACAGAAATTGATAGCCAATATCCACATCATCTGTTGGCTCACCCTTTAGCTGCATCCTATTGAAAAGGAAAATTCCCCTTAAAGCAGCCAAGAGCAACGACATCCATTTTTAATAATACCCATGGCATAGACCAAAACTGGCATTATTAAGGTCTTAATTTCTAAATTTCTTCAATTTGAGGTAACAAAAAATCTTCAATCATCTATCTATAGCTCTCTTTATTGACAGTTACAGCTCTTTCATTTGCTTTTTTGAAGAAGAATGATTCTAATAACGTTCAAATACTACACCAAATAGTACATTGTTGTGGATGTAATGATTTTTCTGAAATTTTTCAACGATTTTCTTCTCCTTAGATGTGACAAATTTGTCGATTTCAACTTATTTGTTAACTAATCTTTCGGACAGGAAATGAACTTCATCACTAAAGAGGATTTTACTTTAAAAACCAGCATCATGTTCTCACAGCCAATTCGTCGGCTTCAAATCTTATGTTGATCGGGTTTTGAAAATATGTTAATGCAAATCCTTATTTTTAATAGGCCACAAAGTCGATTCATTAGTTTGATGTTGTGATATTGATGTTGAATGTTCTTTAGCGTCACATCATACTACAGTGGCAATGTTCTTAGTAGTCCGTCCACTTTTTGGGCAACCAGACCATTTTGGATTCACGACAGAATCAGTTTCATAAATTTTTTTACTATCCTTTGAATTGTTGACTCATTTGCCACCATTTACAACAAAAAAAAATCCCGAATTTTACGTAATATACAATATTTTTTAAAGACTGATTATTTTCAGAGTAAGTTTGAATAATTTTAGTGCGTTGTTCTTGAGAGTACCTATCCAAGTTAAAAATTAAACATGTTTCTATTTTACAAAGTCAAAGAAAACATTCACTACTGACATCTAGGCGCTACTTTTGAAAGGCCCTTTACATTATTTTTAAGGAAATTTCGCAATGATGAGTTAATCATTCAGTGGTAATTAGGTTGCTGCATCAGCATCCACTTCATCGGTGCCTAAAACCTGTTTACTTTTAATTACTTACTTAAGGTGGCACTATAGTCCGGGGTGGACCTGTGCCCCTATCAACAAGCTTCTCCAGCCAGCTCGATCCCTGTCTAGCTGCCTCCAGTTTCGCACGCTAAGTTGGTTGAAGTGTTTTTCCACATGCGTCCACCTGAGTCTTGGCCGGCAGGTCCGGGATTATTAAGGTCTTATAAAGGGTGACTTTTGCTGTCCGAGAGAGGGCTTTGCTACTCAATTGCCTTCTTAACCCAAAGAAACAGCGTTTGGCAAGAGTTATCCTTCGCTTGATCTCAGCGCTGGTGTCGTTGTCTGTATTTATAGCAGAGCCTAGGTAGACAAAGTCCTTAACTACCTCAAAGTTATATCTGTCGAGGGTGACGTTCTGCCCGAGACGTCGGTGTTGGTTGTCCTTCTTGCTTGACAACATATACTTGGTCTTGCCCTCATTGACCGCTAGACCAATTTTCGCCGCTTCCGTCTCAATACTCGCGAAAGCGCCACTGACATCACGCTGCTTTCTTCCGATTATGTCAATATCGTCGGCGTATGCGAGTAGTTGGACGGACTTTTGAAAGATAGTGCCTCTTGGGTTTGCTCGTGAGTTTTGCACTATTCTTTCAAGTACGATGTTGAAAAAATCGCATGACAGCGCATCGCCTTGTCTAAATCCTTTCTGGACATCAAAGGTCTCAGTGATGGCGCAGCATGCATTCTCCATCGTCATCCTGCACAGACGGACGAGTTTCGCAGGGATGCCAAAACTAGACATTGCTCTATAAAGCTCGTCTCTATAGAAGCTGTCATACGCGGCCTTAAAATCGATGAATAGGTGGTGTGTATCGATCTGAAGCTCATGGATTTTCTACAAGATCTGCCGTACTGTTAATATTTGACCGATGGTGGACTTTCCTGGCCTGCAGTCACACAACCTATCAGGTTGTTGATGAACGGCTTCAGGCGATCACAAAATACAGCGGATAAGATCATATATGCGATGTTAAGGAGACTAATGCCGCTGTAGTTGGCGCAGTTCAGAGGGTCTCCTTTCTTGAGAATCGGACCAACAATGCTGAGGTTCCATTCATCATCGACCATATTTTACAGATGAATTGGTATATGCTCCTAACCAAGTCATCGCTGCCGCTTTGAAGAGCTCGGCAGTCAGGCAACCTGCTCCAGCAGCTTTGCTTCGATATAGCTATCTTCACTTCATCCAGGTCGGGTGGACGGAATTGTTGGTCATCGTCGTCCAAGTTGAAAGGTTGATTCTGCCTGACATCGGTATTTGGTCAGTGATCGCCTTTATACAGAAATGGTCTTTCCAAATCCTCAGCATCGACTGCGATTCTACTACGATGTTTCCTTGTTCATCTCTATAGGCTTCGGTTCGGGGTTTGTTTCCGTGACATGTTATTTTTACCTTTTGGTAAAGCTTCCGAACCTCATTCCTGGAGTAGCATCTCTCAATTTCCCCGATCACGCGCTTCTCATGCTCTTTCTTTTTCCTCCTGAGAAGCCGGTGTTCGTCTCTCCTCTTCCGCTCATAGAGCTCATAAGCAGCTCTGGTCTTTTTTTGCAGTGCCGCATTGCGTGCTTTTTGCTTAGCTGCATGTGCTTGCCGGCATTCATCATCGAACCAGGGGTTTCGTTGTGGTGGACAAGTGAAACCCAGCACGGCAGCACCTCTGATGGCATTTTGGCAGTGTTTCCAGTGGTCTTCGTTGCTTGATGCTGGCGGCATTGGACCTCTTAAGAGATTAAGAGACACTCGATCGGAAAAGGACTTGGCGATCTCTTGCAGTTGTAGCCGTCTAACGTCGAATTTTCTCACAGCATTAGTTTGTCTTGGCGTAGTTTGGGATATCCGCAACCGTACCTTGGCTACAACCAGTCGAGTCGATTTTGGCTCTTAGGAACGTACGGACATCCACAATACTGGAGGAGTGTCTTGCGTCGATCGCAATGTGAATAATCTGGTTGACTGTTGATTGATCAGGAGTTCTCCAAGTCCCCTTGTGTATGTCGAGATGTGGGAACCGCGTGCTAGCCACGACAATGTTTCGCCCCGCCGCAAAGTCGATTAGCCTGAATCCGTTATCGGAGGTGGTGTTGTGCAGGCTATATATTCCGATTGTTCCATCAAAGATACCCTCCCTTCCTAGCTTTGCATTAAAATCACCGAGGACAATTTTAATGTCATAGCTAGGGCATTGCTTCTAGGTCTTGTTGAGGAGCTCGTAGAAGGCATCCTTGGTGTCGTCAGTTTTCTCCTCTGTGGGGGCATGCGCACATATAAGGCTAATGTTGGCGAAATTAGCCTTGATGCGGATTGCTACGAGGCGCTCGCTCACATGCCGGAAGCTGAGGACTTCTTAGTCTGCCTCCGACAACAAACCCGTATTCAATAAGAGCTGCTTTTGCCATCGATAGCAATTTCCGTAGTAGATATCGCAGTTTTTCATCTTCTTTTTGTCCGGCCCAATCGCATTTCTTGAATGGCGGTTATGTCTGCTTTGCAGCAGTCTAGGGCCTCCGCTAGTTGCTTGGTTGCAAGTGGTCTATTAAGGGATCTAACATTCCACGTGCATATCCGAAGCTCATTGTCCTTAAATCGTTTGCGTGGGTTGTCAACAGTAAATCCGTCCATATCCGAGGCTTGTTGATGCTTCGTAACTTATGCTTTTTTCAAATGGCCGGGCAGTTACCCCGGCGGCACAACCCCCAACCTGGAGGACCAGTTCCATTTTCAATGCCCCTAGGACGAGGGGTCGGTTACACGGAAGTCAGTAACCCGTTCCAGGATGTGAGCGCTGCCGTTGGCCCATGTAGGGCTCGTCCGCCACCATCTCTTTTCCAAGACCGTGACTAAGTCCTGAAAATCCTTTTCGGCCTGAGCTCCAAATATGTCGGAGTAGCCCGGATTAAGTCTTGTTTTGTTTCTTCCGACACTAATCCTGGTTTATGGCGCAGAAAACTCGCCATTTGCCCCCATCGCCTCGCAATCTCTAGTGAGATTCCCAGATGGCGCCACGGGGAGGCTTGAAGTAGGACTTATTCGCAGCGTTGCAAGATGTTCGGCTGCAGAGGCTCATTCTCGTCATTTAAAGAACCAGCACCTGTCGGAAGATGCTACTTCTATGAGGCCTTATACTAATCGTTGCCATCCTGTTGAGTAGTCGTTAAAGTGTCAGCAAGCAATTTATATAATCGTCTGTTGAGTGGCAGCAGATAGAAAATTTAAAATAGATGTCTGGAACCATTACATGGTTTGTTTATGAATGTAGACATGAGAGTCATTTCACCGACAATCGTACTCACGAGATGTGCATTTCTTACATAAACCGATGAACACTGGCACTATCATTTCAAATGTCAGCTCAGATCATGGGAAATACTCGCCAGAGCTGAGTCACGCAAGTCTAACGGTACATTTCTGTGCTTTTAAATGAAAATTTCACCTAAATATGTTAAATGCCAGAAGTTGTGTTTAGAAATTCAGAAAAATGGCAGTGCGATGTTCGGTTCTTGTACCACTGATTCGTAAGCCTTTATTTACTAACGCCCTTATCAAAAAAATGTTGTTCAAAGTCTTGCTATCTTGCTACTTACGATTTTCTGTCATCAACGGAAAGAAGAATACAATCTTCCGTATTCATAAATAAATTCAAATTGCTTTGCCTCTCTCAAATCTTTTTATTTTAAATCTATTATAAGATGGCGATGGCGCGATAGTTAGCTCATTGGACTATCACGCAGAGAGTCTGGGTTAGATTCTTTGCTGGGTCACCAACAATTTTTCAAATCGCCATCACCCTTTCGGCGGGCAATGGCAAACTCCCGAAAGTAAAATTGCCTACAAAAAACTTATAAGGAGCGCCATTAGGACTCGGCGATAAACCGTAGGCCACGCTCAGATGTGACAAAAATGACAACATGAGCAACATAAATGAGTGTCAAGAAGCTAGGCCATGGCCCATACCGGGCTGCCAGCGCCACAATGTCTTTTTTCTTTTTTTTTTTAAAGAAATTCGTGATATGATTCCTCCGTTTTGAAGCAGCACAGTGCTAATGTCCATCAGTTCGGCTTTTTGTTGCCTTTAAGTAGAATAATAGGGTCACAAAGAGCTATTGCCTTATTGAGGTTCAGGGAAGAAATCCTAGATTTTCATGTCGCGCTCATTGGTGTTACATGGGGGAGTTAAGAGTTCAGAGGAGAGTTGCTGTTCTGTTAAAGTGTTCCTCTGTATTTTGATCAATATGGTTTCCAATAATTCCGGAATGTTCGTTGGCGGGAGGAGCATACTATAGTTCAAACTGAAAATCTTTAACAGGTTAGAGGGTATTTATGCGGTATTATCGATTATAATGCAAATAATGCCCAATGAAATGCAATCAATGCCCCATTACATGTGATGTAGGTTGGCATCGTAGACAATATATTTTCTTCATTCCAGCTGCCAAGATCACTCTTTCAAGTGGTCACGCAGTCGTTGTGAAGATATGCGGATGCCACATTGTAGATACCTTTGCCAGTTTCTAGTCTAGTAACGGCTAGGTCGGGGTCACTGAGATTAGGAAGTAAGAGTACATTAAGGCTACTTTTAACTTATACCCATACATTGTGCACGTTCTGTATTCAAATGACCCAAGTCTAAGAATCAAACCTTCTACAATCCATGGTTACTTTATTATGTCTTCTTCATCTTTGAATAGAGGTAGAATGAGTGTGCTCAAGGCCTTTTTGGAGAAACTATAGCATCATTAGCACAATCATTCAAGCTCTACCACGGTGTCTTGAGAATTTTTCGATTTAAAAATGTGCTTAAAAAATCATCTTCATCTACTGATTGTAAATGAACTATTTTTAATTCGTCGTCGGTTTCCATTTCCAACTGTATGTTTGTAGTGGAGACCGTCGACATATCTGTCTCTCAGAAATATTGGAGTCGTCACTATTTAATTTTGAAAAGAATATTCACGCTCCGAGATCTTAATCTGTATTTCCTGTTTCAATTAAAGGAGAAGAAATTTTCCTACTAGAATCCAGCTTTGCATATTTGGATACTCTTAGTGTTATGAACAACTGTTAAGGAATTCCATATTGATTACAATAAAATCTTAGTTGAACGGGTCAAGCCTAATGATCTGAAAATTTTCTTCTGGAAACGAGGATTTCGCAGTTTCTAGATCCATTTACCAGGGATATCCTCCCTTAAAACCGCAGTTTTCTCTCATGATTGGCAAGAAGCTGCTCGAAACCTTATTAAATGCCACCGTTTTGGTGAAATTGAAACGTTATCGGTTCTATAAAGCAATGAGACCTTTATTGCGTCGTTTAGAAATTTGCTTAGACCCTAGAGCTATAAAGTCGGAAAGTATTGAGAGGGTTTTAGCGCATTTGATTTTGGGCTATGTGGAAACCGACAGAGTTTCCTCCAACGACCTCTGGTGCTTAGAAAAGTCTTTTAATGTCTTTTTGGAGCATACTCACACCCGATTCAGTATTGTTTATTATTTCAGCGCAGACCCAAACGATCCGCAGAATCCTCAATTAAGATAATCGTCGACTTGATATTCTCAATGCTGCGATTGGCATATAAGCATGTTGATGTTTTCAGTGTTCGGAAATGTTTAATGAAAAATTCAATAATACGTAAAGTCCAAGTTGTTTTACCCTGAAATGTGATAGTCAATACTTGGCAAAACAAATATGAAGTTCTGTGATGCTTGAAGGAAGTACCTAGTTTAATCGGAAAAGTGATGCCAATTCGTTGGGCAGAGCAAGACCTTCGCAGAGAACGCTCAAAACCTCAGGTCAGAGCAAGTATGAAAAACGGTCACTTAAATAAGTCTTCACTTAAAGTCGTTTCTTTTCTTTTCCCTGTGGCAAGCATTGAAGCATCCGTCTTCTCATGACAATGGAATTAACGTTCCTTTGAGAACTGAGTCTATCCAAAACCGATGTCGTATTATTTTTATCTTAATACAGCTCGTAGAGTTCGGCCCAATATATTCTACTCCAATAATCTTCTCCTCAAATAATAGCTGGGAAAACCAGTAGCTTTATCCATTAAGAGTTTATATCGAGTAGTAGACTTAATTGACAACACAACTTACTGACTTAGAGCTACTTACTAGCGTGTTACGGGTCACTACAAAACTCATCTTTCTGAGGCGTTGTCTGTGGTCATATTTTGAGCATCATATATCTTTCGCGTTAGAACATACAATAAACCTGGGCTGAAGTTACAGAAAGTTGACTCGATTCGATAAGGAATTTAGGTGAAAAATATTGCCAACGACTGCTGCTGTAAAATACTCTTAAAAATTGCTAAAGTTAATGTGATTACATTGTCAATCTCTGACCACAGATGCAAAAAGGTAAATTCAAAATCTGCAGCTACCAAATAAGTAGATTTTATCAATTAGCTATTATTATTTACGCTAATATAGTTTTTTGCTTTTTAACCGCAAATATTTACATACATCATTGCTTATTACCACAACTAATTCGGACATGCTGACTAGTTATTGCTTTTTCATTTGGCTGCTTCTATAAAATATTGCAAAGAGTAAGAACTGTTGAAGAGACGAGTTGTTAGTTGCTTAAAAATGTATTTTTCTATTTTCCAAAGGACTCGCTGGAAGACTCAAGATACAATTTATTTACGATGTATCAAAAATTCGCAAAGCCTCCCTTCGACTTGTCCGATATTGCGAAATTTTCGTAAGTAATGTCAACAAATACTAATTTTTACCAAAACTTAATTATATAAGTTAATTTTTATTTTCAGATTGACAAAATCGGACTTTGAGGACAATGAGAACGATGATTCCCGATACTCGTTTAGTAATTCAAGTACTCCACCACTTCCTGTAAGTATTATGAAGGTCTATCTATGTATATCATTATTTATGAATACAATATGTAGTAGATATAAGTATGTACACATTGCCAAATTTTTAGTAAATTTCAAGAGCGGTTTAAAAGGGATTGTAAATTTATAATTCACATATCAAGACTATTTAGAGTAAGAGACGATTTGAACTATTCTTCCGTTCAACCTTCTGTTTGTGTTATATTCTGACTAATCTTCTAATCTAATCTTTCGGGTTTCACATTCGATTTGGGATAAGATGTATCTAAGTATTTCTGGAGCCCTACATAAATAGAGCGATCTCTACGGAGCATTGGTGTTATCCGCTCTACATCCGCTCTCAAACTCTTCTGGCTTGGTCGATGCACCAGTACATTTTCTATAGTTTGACGTTGTATCTCCCTCTCCACTCGTCATCTGTGCAGACGAGACTGAAAATCACTCGAATCACATCACATGAATGAACACCCTCATCCACTTTTGATAAGGCCCATTCTTTTGCACCACAGAGTAGCACTGGAATTATTCAGTTCTATTATAAGGTCCCATATGTTGTCCAAGAGGGCTTTACTGGTCAATTGTCCTCTTAGCCCAAATAAGCACCCATTGGCAAGCATTATTTTTCGTTTGATCTCAGTGCTGCTGTCGCTGTCTGATTTTATAGGGGAGATTAGGTAAACACAGTCCTTAACTACCTCAAAAAAACGAGGGTGACGTTCTGTCCAAGACGTCGGTGTTAGGTATTTTTTCTGGTTGACAACGTATGCTCGGTCTAGCCTTCGTTGACCGTTTAGCCCATTTTTGGTGCAACTGTCCTAATATTCGCGAAAGCACACTGCTTTCTTCCAATTATGTCAATATCGTCAGCGTATGCGAGTAGTTGGACGGACTTTTGAAAGACTGTGCCTCTTATATTTTGCGCGTGAGTCTAGCACTATTTATTTCAAGTACGATGTTAAAGGAATGGCTTGACAGTGCATCGCCTTGTCTTAATCCTTTTTTGACATCAAAGGTTTCTGTGAGATCTTCACCGTCGTCCTCTACAGATGGATGAGTTCGCCAAGGATGCCATAACAAGATATTGATCTGTATAGCTTGTCTCTTTAGATACTGTCATACACAACCTTAAAATCGATGAATTGATGGTATGTATCGAACCATGTGTTTGCTCCAAGATCTGCCGTAGTGTATTTGGTCGATGGTGAACTCTCCTGGTCTGAGGCCACATTGATATGGACCGACCACGTTCTTGACGTATGGCTTCAGCCGTTACACAATACGGGACTATGATCGGATTGGGATTTCACTTTACTGATGATTCCATCTGGGGAAATCATCTTCTGTCCCGTTAGAAGTCCTTTTTTGGTCTAGTCCGGATGAATATCTACCAGTACCCAATGGTTATCACTTTGTTGTAAAATAAGCACAATTGACATCTCTCAGAGCCTACCCCGATTTTACAGCCAACCACCAGCTGTGACTGCACTACTAAACTTAGTTACTCAACTGTACTTGTCTTGTTCGATTTTTTTTCTCTGCATAAACTAAATTTCGTCTTTGAATTCTTGTAGAACAAGCCAATCGCTCTGATCCTTCTATGAAGCAGCGCCACTAATCCTCAGAAATTGATATATTGTAGACTTAAATCTACAATTAATTATTCCATGACTTACCACAAACTGATATAAGATACGCTTTGTGGCGAACAACAAGTTACGCACGCTATAGTCGGCCCGGCAGTAGCGTATCTTGGTGAAATCATTGCTATTGCGAACTTAAAATAGAATTGCCATAGGCCAAAGTACAGTTGATTTCAAATGTTTGTCTAAAAGAGGGCATTGCCCAATTATCAATGCTTCTTCCATTTATGAAATTGTCTATTAAAAAAGCAAAAGGAGGGCAAGTATTGGTACTGTTCTGCTTTCCTATTCAAGGAATTGACTAAGAGCGTCGTCAAGGTGTATTTTTGTATTTTGTATCCCGTGCAATTAAGTCTCTACAGACAGCAGTTAACTTAAAAACAGAGAAACTTGTCCATCTAAAAGAATGTAATGAACTTATAATGAAAACTATCCTAAACTTAACAAAATTAATTTTTAAATTAGGAACGCAAGCATTATTAACTGCTTAGTTTTGCTTTGAGCAGTCTTGGATAAAGTCAACGTATTCTCCTCCATTATCCATTCCACTAAATTTAATGTTTGTTGAAAGAAAAGGCATTATCAAAGTTGGAGGTTCTTCCTCCAATAGTCAAACTTATTAACCCATCTTTGAAGGTACTTAATTTACTAATTCCACCAAAAGTTCGATAGTATCTACAAAGTTGTAGGCCTTAAATTCGGTCATAATTGTCGCTCTATGTTTTGATACATTATCATCATGTAAAGTACCTACATGAATTGTTCTTTCACAAATCCGCAATTTCTGACGGATTTTCTCTCGAAAACTCTTTAATATAGCCAAATGGTAGGTTTTCATTAATTTTTTTTTAAATGATAAATTCGCGGTACCTTTTTAACAGAACTTATTTTCAGATGAATGACAGAGAATTTTGTGACAACGGCAGAGATGAAACCATAAAATCACCAAATAAATCAACGGATGGACTTACATCATCACCCCTAGGCGTGCAAGTTATAGCAGCATCTGGAGGACATATAATTGCAGTGGCAAATCCAGCACTGGCAATGAGTCCAGCTTTAAATGAGGCTATGAATACTATTAAACGAGAGGCCGATTCCCCAGAAATATAAAACAACAATTTCCATCTCTTCAAGTCCTAATTACAGGACTATAAATCATACACTTACATTTGGAGTAACAAATTATAAAATGCCTTAAAAAGAAATTATTTCAAGTATACGTAAATAGTGCAATAGATGGACAGTATATAGATTAATTCTTAAAACGACTAAAGAGCAAAGCCCAGACACTGGCTGAAGACGAACTGACTTCAAATTTGTTTCCTCCTTAATTAAAAAATAAAAAATAAATAAACCTATAGAAATTAAGTTTAGGCTAAATAAAATAATTAACTATTTAATAAAGTAATAGAAAAAATGAGAATAAAGTGCCTATAAAATAGAATATTACTTTAACCAGATACTAGATCTAAAATATTTGGTAACCCTTCTAATATAAACCTAATAGACTGTGATTATTGAATAGAAAATAATTAAAGTGCTGGTTGTAAACTTAACGAACATAAAATAACAAGATTAGCCATTACATAGCTTAGAAAAACTTTTAGTCATTAAGAGGAATAATAACACTTTTTATTGAAAAAGAAAAAAAAAAAACAATTTTAATTTTATTAAAAATGAAATTGTTGTACCTAGATAATTTTTATTTGATTTCCTGTAAGTGCTACAGCTTTAGCAATAAACAAAATAGTAGGTATAGACATAATTGATATATTCTTCGATAGAGACATTAAAGCTTAAAGGCAGCGATTAATAAAATCAGCGAAAAAGTTTATTCCATATTCGACGATTCTATAACTACATATGTAGAAATTAGCTGCAGCTATTACGAGTATATTGGGTTGTCGAAAGTAATTTTATTTCTTTTTTATGAAAATAAAAGACGATTTTCTTATAGTCAATAAATATTTTACTGAATCATGGTCATGGACAATATCATTCCGAGCCAATACTTTTTGCCATCTTTCTGGTTGTAGCATAGTTGCACGCTCATACAATTTTTGTTCTCTGCTAGCACAAAACTGATTCAGCTGATAACCGTCTACAAAATTTTGTAGAGACCGGAACAAATAATAATCAGATGTTGCCAAATCTGTAGAATATAGTGGGTGTGGCAGTTTATCCAATCCAAGTTGTAAAGCTTTTGGCAAGGTAACTAACTTGTATGATGATATTTTTAGAACACTACACCTTTCCTACTGATCAATTGTGGCCTTTTCTGCTAAAATGAATCATTAAATTTGTCCAACTGATGACAGTACACTTCAGAATTGATCGTTGTGTTGTCCAAAAGAAAATCAAAGAAGACGATATCTTTGAAAACCCATCAAACAGAAGGCATCACCTTTGTCTGTTGAATACCGGTGTTCAAAGCGCTTTGAGCCTGGTCATATTTTCTAATTCATGATCTCTTGTGTTTAACATTGTAATAGACAACCCATTTCAAGTCTCCATTAATGATGCGCTTCAATAGTGGATCATGTCCATGACGTTTTAGAAAAAAATCACAGACATCAATGCGATGGTACATATTTATTTCCGTAAGAATATGAGAAACCCATATGTCGAACTTTGAGATTAAACCTAGACGTTTCAAATGATCATGAATTCAATAAATTTAATCTCTCAGCGATCTCACTTGTTGTTATTCGCCGGTTTGTATCAAATAATGCCTAAATTGTGTCTTGATTAGCTTTAACTGGCCTTTCAGAACGTGGTGCATTTTCAACATCAAAATTACTGAATAAAAGTTTTGCAAACCAGTTTTGGTACTGGCGTTCTGTCAATACATCTTCTCCATACTCATCGGGTATTTTTTTCCTTACTTCAACAGCATTTTTACCTTTTCGATAGAAAAAAGGTAAAATATGTTTAAAATGCTGCTTTTCATTTTCTAAATTTGAAAGAGCACCAAGCAAAAACTACTGCGTAGAATCAATCGAACTTTTTCACAAGCAAGCTTTTCTGTTAAGACCTTGAATAAGTTCTCACTGTTTTTTACAAAAGTGTCTCTATTCGTATAGCGGCCGTTTTTCTTTAGTGCTCGATTCAAACGCGTAAATTGAAGTCGGTAGCGATCTTCAGTGATAATCTCATTCGGTTTGAGCAACTCATAATAAATTACACCCTGCTGATTCCACCAAATGCCGAGAAGATGCTTCGAACCATGGACATTTTGTTTTGCGGACAAAGTTGACACAAGGCCGGGCTTATCCCATGATTTTCTACGCTTTGGATTATCCACTTTTCATCGCCAGTCACGATACGTTGCAAAAAACCTTCTCTTCTCTGCCCCTGAAGCAGTAGTTCACACATGAGAAAACGCCGTACGACGTCTCTCAGCTTTAATTCAATTCAATTTTTAAACGTTTTGAAACTGTTGACTCATCTACTTGTAATGTTTTTCGAAGTTCTCTTAGCGTCCGACATCGGTCTTGATCAAGTAATTCCTCCAATTCTTTGTCTTCAAATTTCGGTCGATGCGCCAAAACGTTCTTTATCCTCAAGTTCAAAATTTCATTATTTTTGAAGCGTCGAAACCAGTCTCTGCATGTCGTACCCGACAGAGCATTGTCACCGTGAGTCTCAACAAGAGTTCCCCGCAAATACACTTTATTTGGCACAAAAATAGACATTTTCAAAACCATTATAAAATTCATTTGTTACACTCAAGTGATTTACCACACACTACAATTAAGGGATAGGTACAGTACTTCCTTCCAGGTGCGTTTCCATTCGAAATTGCATGCAAGGAGTACTTCTACTGCCACCTTTCAAGAAACAGCGAGTACTTATTCAAGGTCCCAATAAATCAGCTGTCAAAATTATAATATTATAGCCGCGTTTTATTGGCAGGTCAGTAGCCAGCTCAGCATTCAATGCCAATAAAACAATTTAACTCACTCCGAACGTCATTTGACTTGTTGAATAAGCTTGCGGGTGAGTTCGCAAAGTTGCAAATGTTTTTCTTAGCTCGCATTTAGTTTATAGGCCTGAGCAAATAGAATTCGCTTCTTAAAAGACATGCGCGAAATTCTTTTTGTGTTGAAACTTAGGAATAAATTAATAAAAGCAAAAAAATTTCACAAAAAAGTTAAACTTAAACACGTACAAATTTAACATGAAAAGTATTTTTCTCTTTATTATTTTTTAGTTCGTGTAAAAACAAACACATAATTAACGAACGCATCCTTCATAAAACAAAATCATTTCTTAAAGCATACATTGCGCCATCTGAATGTCAATTTTTAAAACTTTATCGGCAGCAATGAATGCTGGCTTATTTATCGCCAGCATTGGACTTGTTGTGTGTAACGTTAAATTTAACTGTGCTGGTTACTCACCTTCCAATAAAATGCACCTTATATAATCAGCTTCCCCCCTATGTCGGCCTTTTTTGTAAGAACTTTTTTTTAAATTTTTCTGACGTCTAATGAGAATATAGAACTTTGAATTCTTTATCATTTATTTATTTCTTTTCTAGTTCACGAGTATGTAAAAGAAGTTTCAAGTAAAAATCTTCATTAGAACGTAAGTTGTACTACTCCGAAGGAACCCCCTTTGAAAAAAGGACACTTACTCCCTCCACGATTTCGGCTGATTAGCCTATCTAAAAGAAAAGTAAAAAAAAAGCGTTTTAGTCGGGCGACCTGAATGCATCGAGGGAGCTTGAATCATTTGCAAATGTTGAAAATTTGATTTTTGGCAGACTGCTGAAAAAAAAAGTTTCAAACTTCATAATTTTTTTAAAGTTTTCGTTACGAAAAAAAAAATAGAAATACTCGGAGTTTAAGGATGATTCTAGTTCACTTTGTGCGTCTACCCTAAAAATTTCAAATGATTCAGTCAAACCGTTCTCGAGATATGATGGAGGAATGTTTAAAAAAACATAGAATCTCAACTCAGCGCTCCGAACATTTGCTTCTTCTAACTGCGGTATCTTTATAACGAGTTGCAAATCCCAAAAATCACTTTACCAGATTATTCTACACAAAATGAAATTACTTTTCGAATAACCCAATAATTACCTTGGGAAATGACGATTTTTATATTGCGCCAGTTTCCTAGGACTCAAGAATTACGTCAGACATAAAATAGAGTTTTGGTTGGTTCCTGCTGTTCAGACGTATTCAAAATCAGGTCTCATAAGCGAACCTGTACAACTAACTATGTGCAGACTGCTCGTTTTATCTTTTCCTTACCGCAGTAAACAAAAGGCTTAGAAGCAACCACAGGCCAAAACAGGGCTTCAACCAACAGCTTTCTGCATTTAGTGAGAATTTGCGCTAAACGTCTCCACTGTGCACACCAATCAACTCGCATCACCGCTTCTGCTTCAGTGGTCGCCAATGCTGACTCTTCTCTGATTTCTTCTACTATGTCAAAGCTTTCAATAACTACGGTTGTGCAGACTTCTGGCACATATAATGGTGGGCAATGGCTACTGAGTTTCGCACAACCTTTTCAAGTTTGATGTTTATGATACCACGGGACAGCGCATAGCTTTTCTGAAATTCCTTTTTACTTCCTGATAGGGAAGTTCTTGCATTCAAGACACCATAAACTCTTTAAGAAACTGTGAAGACTAACTGTGGTACAAAACTCATCCAATAGTTGTGATAGAACTATCTTTATATACACTTAAACTTAAGAACATTCAGAACGCCTATAACAACTGTCCATTCGGAGACCTGGTGTTTTACCCTGCTGACAGCTCGGGGGAATCAGAGCAGCAGTGATCTGCACCACTAACAGTGCTCCTATATTGCCTTGCTGATATCTCAAGGGAGCCAGCGCAGCTTGGTTCTGTAAAGATCCATGCCATAACGTGATTAGGCGCTATCTTGTTAGATATCTGGTAGCATTCACTTGGTATATCTGATCTGCGGCATGGAGAAACTTAACATCAACAGCTCACGTGATCAGCGTAACCGATGAAACGAGCAGGCACTTAGAAGCCCTCCGCCTTCGCTTTTCTGCAAATGGTTGTAAGGTGTGATACGGCAGAATAAACTACACCTATACTACGAGTATTATATGACCGAAAAGATCTCCTTTATTCGTAGGCATTTTGCATCTTAGACCGAGAATGCATTCTAAAACCATGATGCTTATCCGTTCTCCCTATGAAGGAATTCAAGCTAATTGTTTTAAAGATGTTTAAAAGCTTGTAGTTTTCATTTCCAATATAAGGCCTATTCTCCCAGTTCATCAAATTATGTATGGTATTGGCATCAGAGCTGATCAGAGCTGCCAACAAGTTTTATGTACCTGGTTGGAGCAAAGCTGGTATATGTTCTTGCTGTCAGGCTAATTGAAACCAATAAAGCGCCATTTGTCAACAAAACCGATCACGTATACCAGCCGGTTGTGTCACTCAGCTTCAGTGATGAGAGATGGTTTTGGTTTAGTTCAGATAATGCTACCTGAGAAGTGAGTCTCAATCAAAAGTCTTTGCTTCAACCCAATGTTGAAGTCTTTAAATTTTTGTTGGACTTTGACCAGTTTACCGATTTCACCCAGTATTTCGATCTGCAGTAGCATTTCGGGGGAGAGTACTTGAGTTTGAAAATATTAGATGCGCAACTAAGTTCTCGCTGTTTGTTAATAGATGGCTCCAGCAGTAAGTGCTGCTCGATTTAGACAAACTATATTATAACCCAAGCCCAGACGTATGGTAAGCAAACTGTTTTGACACATTAGTGATTTTGTTTAGACGTGATATACTTTTGATTGTGTGAAAATATCTGATTTTGCGGAAAGTGTTGATTTTCTTATTTAATTCGAAGAAATCGGCGACAGAAGCGCATCGAGAGTTCCAAAAAGTTTACGGGGATGCTGCGCTAAGTAAGCAACTTGCTGTGATTGGTTCCGTCACTTCAACGATGGTGATTTCGGTGTTGACGACCGTCCGCGTGAAGGAAGGCCAAAATTCTTCGAAGACGCTGAATAGAAGAAAGTCATGGGGACTTCCCAGTCATGCTTCGCCCGGATATTCACGCTGCGAAGGTTATGCTGTGTAATTGGTGGGACCAGGTTGGAGTTAAATATTATGAACCCGACGAATGGTAAAATGTAGAATGGTATCAACTTCAATTGATGCGATTAAGCCGAACACTACGAGAAAGACTGCCACAATACGAGTAGAGGTACGAAAAAGTGATTCACCAGCATGAGAACGCTCGGCCTTACGTTCCCAAATCCGTTAAAACCTACCTGGGTAAGCTCAAATGGGAAGTCCCACCCCACCAGCCATATTCCCCACATTGCGCCGTCCGATTATTACTTGTTCCTTTCGATGGTACATGGTCTGGCTGATCAGCAGTTCCGCTCCTTTGAAGACATCAAAAAATTGCTTGATTCGATAAAGTTGCATTTTCATAAAAAAAAACGAGAACTTAGTTGGGTACCTAATATTTTTGGAGGCCGCTGTGAGGTTATGAGCAGCCAGTTTGGTTTTTTGAATTCCTTCTTTTTATTAAAGTCATGTCGTATCGGGATCTGAATTCGAAGTCTGGCTTACATAGAAGCAGACGTCGTACTTTTCAGACATAACCTTATTTGCAGATCTATCAGCATTAATACCATAACTACTTAGGTGGCGCTACGGATCGGAGTGAATCTGGACCTCAACTATCGAGCATCTCCATATGGCCCCATCGTTAATTACCTCCCTCCACCTTCTTCTGATGCGTCTATGTCGACTGAATTATTAGCAAACCTTGTGTCCCTTACTACCTTCAAGTTATATGGTAGCTGTCGATTACGATGTTTTGTCCAATTTGTCGATTTTGAATGTCTCGACCTTGACAGACATTCTCCATCGTCTTTCTGCTGACACAGGCGAGTTTGGCAGCAAAACTAAGTACGACTTGTCTCTATAACTGCTGCCATGTGCGGCCTTAAAATCGATGAAAAAAAAGATAGACGTCGATATCGATTTCTTGAGTTTTTCCAGTATCTGCCAGAGTCTGAAGATTTGGTCGATTGTGGATTTTTCTGGCCGACATTCTTTATCAAACCCGGCATTTCTGGAGCCCATCAGCTACGGTATCTGTGATGACCAGTTGGCATATGCTTTTCGTCTTTGTTGCAACCCGTCGGTGCCAAACGTGAATGTCATTCTTCTCTATCCTGGCTTTAATACACCGAATGCAATTTTAACCTCATACTCATGGTTTTTTCGAGAAGCTCGTAGAAACATTCTGTGGTGGAGTCATCCCTGTCTTCTTCGGGGCCGTGAGCGCATATCAGGCTTATGTTGGTGAATGCGGGCTGTCATAAGAAGCTCGTGTTGGAGACTTTCAGACGTAATTTGTAGCGTACGACTGATCCAGAATAAGCGCTTTTTTTATTCCCTATAACAATAACCATATTATCACAGGTATGTATCACACGTTGTGTTGAATTTCGTGGTGATCATCAGGTCTGGTGCAATGGTTAACACTCAGACTAAAATTAGCTGACGGTTGAAAAGCAGTAATATTTTTTATTTCGGATTTTTAAATTTTCGCGAAGAAAAGATTTCTTAAAAGATAATTTAACTAACTTGAGTTGGTAAATAAAATTTTTCAGAAATTTACAAAGTACAAAAGGTAATTATCCCATTTTATTTGCTAACTTAAATAAATCACGAAATTTCTAAAAACTATGGAGTATCAGCAACCGCATTTTGAATCCAATTGGTATCAAGGAATTTGGCAACTCTAGAATAGACTCCCGGTATCTCTGGTCGCGCACAACCAATACCGTACGATACAACACCAATCAAATGGAATCGCGTACTCTCCTCATATTGCTGGGGGAAAAAAAAACACAGTCAACATGAAATTACATTCCCAATCAATAGTTTGAAACTAATATTCCTACCTCAGGCGTCATAAGTGGACCTCCAGAATCTCCTTGGCATGTATCCTTGCCACCTCCTAAGTAGCCAGCACAGATGACAGCATCATCAAATTGTGTCTCTGAGATGAGTTTATTTTGCTTTTTGTACAAGTCCTTGCACACGGAATTGTCATAAATTGGAATTTGTAGTTCTTGAAGGACTGTAGCGGATTGGCCACCCTCCATTGTTTTACCCCAGCCAGCTACAAATGGATTTCTACCCACAAGCGATGCTGATCGTAGTTGTGGATTGATTTGAAGGCAAATCGGAGTTATTCTTGCTGAAAAGGAATTTATGTGAAAAATTGCAACTAAGCACTTTTTATAAGACCTTCGAAACTTACGAGTAAATTCAACATTTCGCTGTAGGTACAACATAGCAATGTCATTATGACCATCTTGCCGATTATACTGTGGATGCCTAAGAACCTGTTGAAGAGGCAAAAAAAAAAATATTTAGAAAATACTGAAACTTTGTCAAAGTCAACACTTGGCATACCTTAGAAACCGGCACATCAACATGGTTGGCTTCGGTGTCTGTACTCAAATCATGCTCACCCAAACGTACAAAGGTGCTACAAGGCAATTGATTAGTATTATTGCATCTCGAAATGTAATTTCAACTTACAGATCCGATCGAATACAATGCGCCGCAGTCAGCACATGTCGACTTGTGATCAATGTTCCACCACACTTGAAAGGAGAGCTGGATAGTCCATCATCGTATCCAATTAATGCAATCCATGGCCAAGCACCAGGCTTACTAGCCGTTCCACCGACAATTTTTCTAAACGAATTATCTGTATATCCACAGCCTTCCGCCATGGTAAGGAGCTTCCTTGGTATGTCGTTAGTATTTGCCGGAATTATAGGTTTTCGCAATTGTTGGTCCTGATTGGCCGATGGACAACACACAACCGCGTATTCCTTATTACAGATTTCATTGGATATTCTGAGAAAATTAGCGAAAGTTGCATCCGATGGATTTTGTTGTAACTTCGTAAGCAATACTGGACATTCAACTAGTGCTGCACATTGGAATATTTAAAATTTGTTTTTTCAAGACAAGGTGATGTTAGTTGTTAATTTTCTCAAACTTACATATACATGTTCCGTACATTAGATCAGGACCTCGACATGATGTTGATCTGTCTGATATTCCCGATGTGGTGCTTGGTGGAAGTGGTGCTGTCGTCGTTGTAGTAGTCGTGGTAGTTATAGGCGTCGTTACTGGTGCTACAATAATCGGAGGAGAAGTTGGAGGATTTGTTGGGAAAAATGGATTTTCTGGTCTAGTTGTTGTGGTAGGAAGGTCTTGATTGATACCACAACATACCTAGACATTTACCAAAACACGAAATCAAAGAAAAAGAAACAAAAAGCTGTTCAAGCAACACACAAATAGTTTAAGTATACATATATGTAAAGCATTTGCAGGTAAAATTTACAAAGCGTGCAACGTTTTCAAATTTTTAAGCAAACTCATACAAATCATATAATCGATATTTGATGATATAAATTATTTTTATTAAATTTCCTAAACGTTAGGTAATTTTCCCTGCAAATACTTTGTCCAGAAATGAGAAATCATTACCACTGGATCGCCACGAATGTTGACATTTCCACAGCTTCTTTGGGCTGCTTTTAAATACTGCACGGCTATATTACGTGGATAATCGTTGAGCACATTTGCGATTGCTGGACAATTGTTCAACGTATAACATTGTCCAACATCATTTTCTGGAGTATAACAGGGTTGACCTAGAAATGAATTTGGTAATTAGTTCTGATGATGTCCTTGCACTCTATAAGAAGTTGAAGGTACGTCCCGTTAACAGCGTACACCTCTATTATGCTTTTAACAAGCAAAAACCTAAATACGAGTATTAAACTTAAAAACTAACAATTTTACTAGGTGCTATCGACTGGGATTAGTAGACGATATATGTATCGGGTTTCCCAATAGGGACTTGATAACTTTGAATTTAATTTGTGAACGCACTCTTTCACTAATCATCAAACTGTCACTGTTAATTTATTCAGTAAACTCAACATTTTCATAATGGTAAAGTACACGAACGAGCAACGTCTGTAAATTATAAAAATTTTCTACCAAAGTTCGGAGTCGATGACTGCAACTTTAAGAGCGTTAATTCCAATTTTCAGTCGTAATTCTCGCCCTAGTAGACAGGCAATAACAACTTTAGTGCAAAAAATTTGAGTCTACATATTCGTTGTGTGATGTTGTCGTGTCAGTGAGACAACGGGTTGGTCGAAGTGTCGAAAATATCACTGCCGTTCAGGCGTCCGTAGCAAACGATCCAAATCAGTCAATTCCACGACGTTCTCAAGAATTGGGCGTCGTTCGGACCACATTATGGCGTATTTTTGGCCTGAATCGGAAGATATGGACTTGGAGGACATGTGGTTTCAACAGGATGGTGCCACAATTCACACAGCATACGTTACAATCGATTTATTGAAGAGTAAGTATGGTGAACGTGTTATCTCAAGAAATAGGCCAGTCGATTGACTGCCTCGTTCGTGCGATTTAACGCCGCTTGACTATTTTCTGTGCAGCTACGTTAAGTCATTGGTTTATGCCAACAAGCCGACGACGTTGGAAGAGCTCAGAGCCAACATTGAACGCGAAATAGCGGCCAACATATCGACCGCTGCAAACGTGCCCGCGGTGGGAACTCGAACGAAGTCGAGTTCCATTCAGAAATGTTTTAATTGTACTTCAAGCCGATAATAAAGTTTTTGAATTATCTCAAATGGTTTGCATTTTATTTTAAAAAAAAGTTGTTAGGTCCTTATTGGAAAACCCTTTATGTATTTAAAAAGCAAAAAAGGGCAGTGTTTAGGGAAAGGGCAGTGCTTACGAAACATTGTCGTAGCCAGCACGCAGATCAACCATTTTGATATTCACAAAGGGACTTGGAGAACTCCTGATCAATTAACTGTCAACTAGATTGACTACATTTCGACTGACGCAAGACACTCCTCCAGTATTATGGATGTCCGAAAGTTCCAATATCGACTCGGACCACCAGCTTGTTGTAGCAAAGGGACGGCTGCGGATATCCCGAACAACGCCAAGACAAGCTAATATTGTGAGGAATTTCGACGTCAGACGGAACTAATGGGAGAGATCGCCAAATGCTTTTCCCATCGAGTCTTCCTGAATCTTTAAAGATGTATTTTGCCGCCAGTATCAGAGATGCGGCAGATCTTGAAAAAACCCATGAGCTTCAGATCGATACACACCATCTATTTATCGAATTTAAGGCCGCGTATTACAGCACCTATAGAGAGGAGATATGTCTAGTTTTGGCATCCCTGCCAAACTCGTGCGTCTGCGCTGGATAAAGATGGAATTCACGCTGCTTCAACAAGCTCGGTAAAAATCTCATCGAGACCTTTGATGTCAAAAAAGGATTTAGACAAGGCGATGCACTGTCATGCGATTTCTTTAACATCATTCTTGAAAGTAAAGTGCAAAACTCACGCGCAAACACAAGAGGCAAAATCTTTCAAAAGTCCGCCCAATTACATGCATATGCCGATGATATGACATAATTGGAAGGAAGCAGCGTGATGTCGGTGGCGCCTTTGAAGGTATTGAAATGGAAGCGGCAAAAATGGGTTTAGCGGTCAATGAGGCAAGACCAAGTATATGGTGTCAAGCAAAACGGACACTGAACACCGACGTCTCAAACAGAACGTCACCTCTGACAACGACACCAGCGCTGAAATCAAACGAAGAATAACTCTTGCCAATCGCTGCTTCTTTGGGCTAAGAAGGCAATTGACTAGTAAGGCCCTTTTTCGAACAACTAAAATTACCCTTTATAAGACCTCAACAACCCCAGTCCTGCTCTATGGCGCAGAGGCATAGATATTACCAAAAATGGATGTGGGTGCTCTTGGCTGCTTTGGTCATGGTTGGGTCATGTACGAGTAGATCGGATGGACACAAACGCTCTGGTCCTAAAAGTCTTCTTCTGCGTCCCCGAGGGACAGCGCAGTAGAGAAAGACTGAGACTCAGGTGGCGCACGCAAGTAGAAGGGGACCTCCGCCAACTTAGTGTGCGAAACTAGAGGCAGTTAGCTAGCTGGAGACGCTTGTTAGCTGCGACCCAGGTTCACTGCGGACTGTAGCGCCACCTAAAGTAAGTAAGTAAGTTTAGGGTAAGTTTGCTTAGGTTCTGGCCATGGGTCAATAGTTTTTACGATAAATATTAATAGGGGATACAATTTCTCTGCCAAACAGTGGAAGTCTTATTAAGGTCTTCATGCAGGCGAAAGCAGTAAGAGATACTATGCAGTCGATGCTATGAACCTAAAAACAATGCTATAGTGTCTTCTTTTAAGCAGGAGCAATTACCCCAATCTATTTGCCTTTTTTTTAGGGTGCACAGAGTCTATATATCTTTCATAATCTGTAAATCATATGATTGTAGATTTAATAAACTAAAATAAACCAGGTAGTGACAGAATCATTGTCGATCATCAGTAAGAATGGATTTGCAATGAAAACCACATTATAATATTTTTGGAGAACAATGGAATCACTTCCAAGGATCAATCAGAGAGTCTGAGTCTAATCTTCTGGGTTTCAAACCGCCGCCACAAAGAAACCTCTGGCTCAGTGGTGAACGAAGTAAGAAACCAGAGGGTGTACAAACTCGCTGTGCAGAACGAATGCAAGAGGGAAAGAGCTTAGCATTCTAGAAACATGAAATTTCAGTTACCGGCGAATTTTATATAAGGTTTCAAATCTATTCATAGCACCTCTTCATCGGCTTCAAAGTGATATATGTAGACGACTATAGACAAAAAGTAAACCGAATCGCGACGGGATGACGATAGAGGATATACGCTACTCCGTCACGCCAAAACTGAGACCTTCAAAGTATGAAAAGGACTTAATCCAGGCGATGTATTGTCATGAAATTTTTCACCACTGATCTTGAAAGAATTTTGAGAAAGTCGCAGGCTTGTTCAGTAACTCGCATATATACATAGATGACATTGACAAAATGTCAAGAAAACAGCGAGCTGTCAATGGAGAGTTTAGGACTTCTGGAGCAGGTGCAACAAAGATATGTTTTATAGTCCATGAAGAATATACAAAGTATAGTATATGCTGTTAACAAAGAGAGACACACGGCAGCGGCGGTTACGACAAAACGTCGCAATAGCCGGCTATGTAAGGGACTTTACAGCGGAGCGAAAGTCATGCGAAGAGTCACTCTGGCTAATAGCTGCTTTTTTTTGGCATGTAAAGCAATTGATTAGTAAAGGCGTCTCTCGAGCAACTAAGGGTTATACTCGTATATAGATGTCTGGATCTCTGGATGTTGCATGGAAAAAGGAGAGCGGTTCAGATGTTCAATAAGCAAGTGAGAACGAAATAATGTGGGATTCTCCTCCAAAAAATGGCATGCTATCGGTCAGGCCGTGCTTCGCCAGAAACAGCGTTCAAATGATTTACCAAGAAGTAAACAGAACGTATAAAGCCAACAAGATCTAAACAGAAACCTATAGAGACGAGCAGTAATCCTGTTGACATCGAAAAATTGCTTTTCCAGACTAGTATATGTCGAGGCGACCTTAATTTCACTCTTAGACGGAACAATGAAAGTTAAAAAATTCACTAAGTTAAATCTTATTTAAAGGTGGCAAAGACCAGTATTCCTAAGCTGTATTATAAGAACAACTGCACACTTGAACAGGGACAGCCAAGACTTCCTTTTATGAACATTTAGATATGGCAAGGAAATTAGACCCGATATCTGCCGCAGAAAATAGAAAATGAAATGGAAACAGGAAAGGTGATCAATTTATCAACAGATAATTGAAAACTACGAGCAATCACTGATATATACTCGTACCTCTTACAAAAACGAGTGTAGATTTTCTTCATTGTTCCAGTGTGAGGGACTATTCTGAGAAGCTGTATCTATGTTGATAAGTAAACGACTAACGCTTTTATTCTATTTTCTTTTCACAGAAATTCTTTTTCAAATTCCAATTTCTTTTTTTCTAGAGATTCATCGTTAGACATCATAAAGGAATGGGTAAGAAGAAACCGAAAACATGAGCTTATGGTAATTTTTGGTAAAAATTTCAAACCCATAGTTAAGGCTAAAAAAAAACGAACTATTTGCATTTCAATGTGGGATATCCCAAAATTCATCAAACTCGTCTATGTTGAATTTTTTCAAGTCAAACTACTTAGTAAACTTCAAACATTTCAACGAACAAACTTGGTCATCTACTCTTTTGCTCACAAGTCAATTTAGTTTTGTTACTGTGTCATTCTTCTTATGACGTTTGTTTTTATTTGAATATCCCATTTAGGCTTATAAATAATGTACTGAGATTCACAAGTATTACCGCGACATTGAGCCATCAAAATAAATCGATGAGTCAACAAACGACACTTTTGAACCGTAATTCATGAATTTCGTTGCTTATGAGTGATATTTCTGCTTGCTTCGAAGACTTTCAAATGCTCATTCCAGTGACAGATTTATAGTATTGTTCGTGTTTTGAATACATTTAAATTAAAGCAAAAGAAAAATAAACAAACAAACAATTATCAGAAAAAAAATTTGTTTAGGGGTCAGGGTCAGGCTAATTAATAAGTGAATTGATGATAGCGTTAAATTTCCCAAATTTTTGATTAATAAAAGATCCCCGTGAATTTTCTTCAGTTTCATTGATGAGGGGAAACACAGAAGATACGATTGTTACTATATGCATCAAGTTTATAGATACGCTTCAAGTGTAATCGATAATGTCAATCATAGCAATGTAACCTTGTATCCGTTCACATTTACATCTTCATGCAGCTGATAGCGTCTTTTGCTCGGCCTTGAATGGACGAACTTTACTCTTCATATAGGGCCATGCAGTGCACATGAAAAGATATTACACTGCTATCCAAGAAACTAGACAACTGAAGAATCAACTGCAGATTGTGTTATCGAGCGTTAAACAATGGATAGATATTTAAGTCCGGATTTCAAAACAGAATCAGGCAAAAAGCCTTTAGTTGACGCCGTATCACGAATGATAGCCTGTAATAGCCGCTAGATATGTCATAAGAGCCTCATATTAAATTTAAATGCTCAAAACATGACGTTTATTCTTTTCGAATTCTACATCCAGCTCTACAGAGTGAAGAGACCTGCATACTTAAAAAGAATACAGATAACTTATGCCATAACAATTGTGGCAATGAAAGAGTTTTATCTTATCCATAACTTACTTTCACTACTATAATGTACATAAAGGAAGTTAGTTGGAGATCTCTGGATAAGTCCTATGTGAAACAAATTGATCACGTCAACACTAACACGAGAAAATTTTCAAGTATATTGGCTCATTAGAATACCTTTTTTGAATATCCAAAACAGCACCAAACGATGCAAATTTTCAGATTAAAATCAACTTCTAACAAATACAACAGGGAACCTGTCCTTCCAATACGCAAATGCCCAAGCATCCAAGTGTCCAAAAGAGGGAATGCGAATGAAGTGGAGCATTTACGAGAATTTTCAGTATCTGGCTTATGGACGAGCTTGCTATCTCTTATTGATTGACACTCCGTTTTAATGTTGCTCTGTAAATAGGTCTAAGCAATTTTCCAGCATTTGAAAATTTCAAAGATAATAAAATGAACTAGCAGTGATAGGTCCTTTGCGAGCAGAATTTGCCATTTTGAACTTAAGGATAAAGCAAGGAGAATTAGAATTTGTATGAATAAGCAATGGAAAGCTATACACTTGAAGAGCGCGGCATGGTCGTCAAGATGTTTTTGATGATCAATTCGTCTCTAATTATTGTATATCGTAAGATTCATTTCGGGATGAGCAAGCTGTTCGTAAGGTTTCGTAACTGTCATTCGGCCGAAAATATATCTGCCGTGGCTGAAAATGTCGTCAAGGCTCCGTTGAAATCGATCAGCCAGCGTGCCATGCAGTTAGCCATCACACGCATGTCACTAAATCACATTTCGGTGGAAACGGATGATGATGCTTCTTTATAAAGTGCTAACATTTCATCAACTGGTGAGTATTGACCATGAACCGCTTCTAACTTATGAGCGTGAGCTCCCCTGAATCTGTGCAACGAAATAGACGATTTTGATTTTTAAAAAATTATGATTAACGAGATTCATTTCCAGCTATGTGGATATGTGAGTAAACAAAATTTGCAGTACTTGGGCACTAAAAATCCCCGAGTAGTACACGAAAAGCCATAACACCTACTCAAATTTACTGCATTGTAAGCCATTTACGCCGGAGAGTAATCAAATCATTTTTTTTTTTTCCTTAAGCAGACATTTTTCGGCCATCTGACTTTAAGTTTTGACAATTTGTACTGCCCGCAAGATCAGCCCATTTCGACTTCTTTGAATGAGGTTACATACAGTTGCGGGTTTATGTTAACAAGCAAAAAAAAAAACTCTGACAGCTCTCAAGGATAGCATCTGTCAAGAGGTGGAGAACCTTTCAGCCGAAGTTCTAAAAAAAACATGGAAAAGCCGTAAAAAGACCCCAAACAGGATGGAGAAAAAACTGTTTTTTTTCTTTCTAAAGATACTGCCCCCGTGGGACAGCGTCGTAGAAGTAGACCGAGTGGAAGCGGTCCTCAGCCAACTAAGCGTGTGAAACTGGAGGAAGCTAGCCAAAGACCGACCTAGTTGGAGACGCTTGTTGATTGAGGCCTGGGTCCACTCCGGACTGTAGCTCCACCTAAAGTAAGAAAGTAAGTATTAAAGATACAGCCTAGGAAAATAGCTTAATAAAATATAGCTCACTCTGTACAAGACAGGCGATGGCGATGGGGCGATATTTAGCCAGTTGGACTACCACGCAAAGAGTCTAGGTTCGATTCCTGGCTGGGTCAACAACAATTTTTCAAATCGCCATCACCCTTTCAGCAGGCTATAGCAAACTCCCCAAAGTAAAATTGTCTACGAAAAAGCTTCTAAGGAGTGCCATGCGGACTCGGCGATAAACCGTTGGCCACGCTCAGATGTGACAAAAATGACAACATGAGCAACACAAATGAGTGTCAAGAAGCTAGGCCATGACCCATACCGGGCTACCAGCGCCACAGTGTTTTGTTTTTCTGTACAAGACAAAGGGCCACAAATTAGATGTGGACAAAATAGTGTTAATCCATCGAAAGAAAATAATCTTTTTTCAACTTCGTACTGCCTTTACCCAAGCGATCATTTTACTAGGATGGTAAACAACTATACGGTCGAGTTCAGCCCATTTCAGACCTTATACTCGTAGTGCTCTAAAAAAATACATCCAAAAGGTATTTGATTTAGACCGTCGTATTAACGTGATTATAGAAAATTCCTTGCATCTTATCCAGGTCAAGAAATATATTTGGAGAGTCTTAGTGTTTGCTAATATTCTATTTAATTAGACCGACCGTTTCAATGAAATAGACATAAAAGAACTTTGTTCAGCACTAGGTTTGATTTTGAATTCTTCGAAGTGATAGGGGAAGATTTAGAGTCAGAGTTACCGAGTAGACTCGAGTGGCATACTCTGCCCATCTTATTACCAATGCAATTATCAGCAATATTTTGTCCCATCAATTGTTTATGTAATTCAATTTAGCACCTAACCAACATAATAGCTTTCTTTGAGAAATTTTTATATCCGTTCTAGCCTTGTGACCTTAGCAATTCAAAAGATTCTTGCGTTATCGAACTTTTTGGGAAATGTTTAATTCTAAACTAGAACAGCCCGAGATCCAATACTGACGCAAATAATTCAATAATAAGATTCTGTTAATTTTCGATTGGCTTATTGCTTATTTGCCTCATTCGACAACTGTCACGGGACTAAGACGTTTAATGAAAAGACCCCTCAACCTGATCCTTCATAGGGCCTAGAAAAATTCCCCAAAATTTGACTTTGTCTCTTTACGATCTGAAATATAAATAGCCCTTCCTGATACACTTAATATCATCAGAGTTGATGATATGAGACAAGGGGCAGATCAAATAAAAGTTCTATTTGCTGGATTTAACCAACTAAAAATCGAGTTGTCTAGGTAGACCACGGCCGAAGTTACTTGTACCCCTACAAAGAAATGCCTTATTTTGATTTATGCTTTTATTTGAATGTTCTATGGGGTTGAATGTGAAAGTCTTTGGGATATCTTGTCAACATTCATGGGGTGTAAATACCTAAAGTACCACAGTGAACTGAATAAACATGCAAGCTTATTGTGCGTAGGACAATATCGTAATCAAGGTTACATAAGGCACATTGCAAATCAGAAAGCCCAAACTTATTTTCGAGGAGTTTGTCTCTAAAACCATGTATTGCCTACCAGCAGCGGCTGCATCTTGAAAAATTTGTTTTACCAGGTGTGTTGATATTTTTGGATGAATATGATCTGACCAAAAACCGATTAACGATGGCGACAATCTTCCTCGTCGACAGCTAGAGACAGGTAATCCAATTTACACATAAATGTAGGTGGTGGCATACATCTACTTCGCACAGCAAATTTTGATTAAAAAAGAGAGAGGCCTGTTTGAGCATGTGATCTCCGACGAGATTGACAAATGAACATCCTTAATATGATGCCAGCCAAAAATGTGTGCAAATACACAACCCTTGTTCTTTCAGTTTCTACTAATGGTACCATCGCATCGTCTAAATATAAAATAAACATGCATCGCTTGAACTGATCTAGTTTTGGAAGGACATTTAGCGCAATGATACCTTGTTCAATAGATGCTTTGTCTATTATCTCGCACCTTTTGACCGGTTCAACACAAATTGCCGAACCTCCAGATCATTTACATCTTAGAGATTCTGAGCGCTGAATAGTAAAAATAGTAAGCAATGACCGATCAAAAAAAAAACAAACCAAAACATTTTGGAACAAAATGTATAAATCTAGCACCATATACATAAGGAAAACTTTTAAGTGTGGACTATGTGTAGCAAAACCACAGAAGATATACGAGTATAAAGCTCGCCAAGAAATAAGAATATAAAGTTCTATTCTCATAACTAATAAACGGGCAACGAACAATACAAGAAATGCAACGTCGAACCACGTGGTCACGAACAAATATTTTTAAAATACTTTTGCGCTGCACAAAGAACGAAGAACTTGTAAGAGATTCAATCGCCATAACATTGTGAAGAGGAGGAACAGGTGTACACTCAACTTAATGAGGCATTCCCACGACTTTAAATTCGAAGAACCGGAGTCATGCATCAGCGGTTTTGTTTACAAAACAATGAGATCGAGTATTTAACCAGTCTAAATTGACAAAAAATCCGGCCCAGACAGAGGTTCAGGTTCCAGGGTAGGAGCGAAAAATAATTTGATTACTCAAATGCAAAAATAAAAAACCATAGGGGGTCACATGTACTCGTATAATAGTTTATTCATTCAATTCATTTTATTAGTACAAATATTGTAGTAAGATCACAACGATCTTTTAAATTGTGCAAGCCTTAGGTTTATGTATATATAAATACGTGCTGCCTATTTTTGTCGTACACTTTTACACCGTTCTATTGAACCAAATGGCATGATACTTACACCATTGGAAAGGTAATTTCGCGTAGATGTGCCAGACGGTTAAGAATAACCTTGGTAAAACGTGTAAAAAAAATAGGTTATTTTACATATAGATATAGATATAGATGTTGTAAAATCAGGAATCCAGTGTTGCATAACTTTAGGATCATACATCATTCATAAACTCTCTCTCTCTCTCTCTCTCTGGTGAATTAATTCATTACCCCCGTTTCAAACCAGAAGATACCAATAAGAACTAGAACCCGACAAATGTGGTAAAAATACAGGATGAGAAACAGCGTGAGTTAAGTTGATTTTTGGAAAGCGACAGAAAAGGAGCTCAGAATTTGAATCTGAAGCTTGAATCTGTATCTGATATCGAGCTTTCAAAAGTTCAGTACATGTATAATCTGTATCTTGAATCTGTATGTATGATGTCCTATTGAGCAGCTCACAAGCCGGTCGCAAGAGAAAATTAAGGGCTGAATTTTTAATTTTGAAAAAAAAAAACAAAATGGAGGAGTGAGTGCTTGTGAGTAAAGTAGACAAATAAAAGGAGAGATTAAAAAAATTCTACGGAATTTGCGGGAAAGGAATGATGCTTTATCATTAATCGATGACTGTTTCATTAAATTTTTCCGCCATTTTTCGTTATATTATTTTTTATTTCACAAACTTATATTAAATTATGATTGTCAAAAAAATAAAAAGTAATTTTTTGACAGAATAATGAATTCACCACACCGTGGTAACTATTTCTCTGGTGAGGTATTGGCCAGAATACCAAAGGCAAGTATCACAATTTTCGCATCACAGACATTCGTGAGTTGTGACCACATCACAATCAGAATAGGGGCATAAGTGTTTTGAAATAGAATAACGTTTTATCATTTCGAACCCTAGTCGAAATTTTACAATATTTACAATTTTACGTAGCTTAAGCTGGCCATACACGACGAATATGTTCGTGCGATTTGTTCGTTGACATTTGGCCACACATGACGAACCGATTTGCGGTACATCACTTTTGCTGGAACTTTCAACAAGAAAATATGGAGAACGCACACGCGGATGATGCATTTGCATTATTAACAATGTATATATGCAAAAAGCGAAAGCAAGAAAAAAATAATAAACAAAAAAGGCGAGAGTGGATGAAAGAGTGGCTGTATGGTAGAAACGATCGCACTCATACTAAATTGTTGAGAAAATTAGAAATGTCTGCACCAGAAGATTTTTAAAAGTTTCTTAGAATGGATTCAGAAACTTATATTGAATTGCTGAGTGTGGTCGGTCCAGTTATTGGAAAACAACACAACAAAACACAGGAATGCGAGAAGCTATTACAGCAAACGAGAGACTGTCAGCAACTTTAAGATTCCTCGCAACTAGACATAGTTTCGAGGATCTAAAGTTTTAAACAAATATTTCTAAGAATTTCGATATACGAGTATTCCAAAAGAAAAGTTTTGCTAAAACTTGCCATTTCTTATCTTCCGCTGATATGCACGCAACAAAATTTATTCAAAAAAGAAAATGTTTTTCGAACAACGCCACAAATGGCGAACATTCTCGCGAACAAATCCACAAATTTTGAAATTTTTCACAAACATTGCTTCGGTTCGTCAAGAGCACCACAAACGTCGAACAAGACCATGAACACGAACAGATCGCACGAACATGTTCGTCGTATATGGCCAGCTTTACTGAGAGAAAACAAAAACATTTTCAAGTCTGCTTGCCTTTGAAAGTCAATTATAAAGAAAAGGAAAGAGCTAGGGATAAGCGTACAGTCGAATCGTTTTTGTGCATGTGGTTCTACATAAGGACTTTGTTTGACTGCTTTTACTTATGAAATGGATTGTTTTGTTTTTTTATGTAAGTTTGTGACTGTGAAAGTCACTACTACGATTGCTAAAGAGTTTCCCTACTCTAAACCCTGGGTTCAGGATGTGTATCTGTACACGAGAGACCGAGTTACCTAACGTTCATACACGCAATTGGAAAAATAGAAATATTTACATGTGTTGAGTACACGCACACGATAGAGGAACTTTGTAGTCTATTGTCGGTCTACTTGCAGCCGAAATTTTGCCCGCAAGTATGGTGATTCTAAAATTTGAGAAATTTTGTGTTACTTTCTTCCTCAGATTTTCTTCTGTCTCATTTTCGGATTCTCTTTTTTTTTAGCGATTTCAGTTCACTTTTAGGGTGAAAATTTTAAAATTCTCAGTGCAGGATAGATTTTGCTGTGCATTAAGGCGATGGCGATGGCGCGATAGTTAGCTCATTGGACTATCACGCAGACAGTCTGGGTTCAAATCCAGGCTTGGTCACCAACAATTTTTCAAATCGCCATCACCCTTTCGGCGGGCAATGGCAAACTCCCGAAAGTAAAATTGCCTACGAAAAAGCTTCTAAGGAGTGCCGTTCGGACTCGGCGATAAACCGTAGGCCCCGCTCAGATGTGACAAAAATGACAACATGAGCAACACAAATGAGTGTCAAGAAGCTAGGCCATGGCCCATACCGGGCTGCCAGCGCCACAGTGTTTTTTTTTTTGTTTTAGGGTTTTTATGTTCAAGCGCCTACACACAGGCTAATTTCCCAGTCCAATCTAGGATGTCGTACGAGTAGGTAGTCATGTCGCTGCTATCGAAAAACAAAAATGTGAATTACATGCATTCAAATTTTCTTTTCATTTTCAAAGACGTAATTCCACCTGCAACAAAACTTTATTTAGTAAATTTTGAGGATAAAGATACCCAATACCCATCACCTTATAGCAGATTGCTTAAAATGTTGTTGTTCGCTTCAAATCTCGATGAGGTTAATAAAACTGGATTTGTCCTCAAATGTACCAATATCTTATTTTGTTGTGTCTGTTTGCTTTCTCAGCATCCTTTTATGATTTTTTCCGCTTTACCTCCGTTGCTGATGACGTTCAATTACAGAATAAACCGTCTGGTTGTCGACAAAATGCAAAATGATTTTCTTAAAACACACACATTGAAAAAAAACTAGCAAAATGATAAATCCAGATTTTTAAGAAGTCCTGTGTAACCCCTGGGTAAGTGGGAAAGAGACTAAACAAAATGAAAAAAAGAGAAACATAGTGACGAGTGACGACACTTTTGTTGTGAACACAACTGTTGCTTTTGTGAATCGTCGAATTTCGGCGACGGGCGAGCCTAGTATTAAGTAATTATACGCAAAAGTGAATAGGATACTAGTTTAAATTTACAAAATACATTCACATATAGCTACATTCCAAGAAGTAAAAAAAAAACTTAAAAATTATGAATTGTGATTGTTTCAGTGGCCAGATATCGTAGAAGAGAGGACTTAAAATTATTAGTGCTTCTAATTCTTCTAATGTTAATGGGTAGCGAGTTGCATTAACAAAAAACTGACGTTCGGAAGTTAAGCAGGCAGATCTTGTTTGGCTTTTTGGTTTGCATGATATTGTGCAAGAGGCATAATGTTCTACATTTAAGCAAATTGTCGAAGGTACAATCGGAGATCTGCTTCGAGTGGGAGGAAACATGATCAAGTCTTCTTAACCTAAAGACGAAGCGAGCAATGTTATTGTAAGCGACATTTAGTTTTCTTCTTGAGTCATAGTCTGGACTACAGTATATCTAACAGCAATACAACAGAATTGGTAAAAGAAGGGTTTTCACCAACAAGAGTTTTGTGCGTGTAGGAATAAAATACTGTGCAACCCAAAGAGCACGTAGTCCTCCATAAACCTTACCAATAATGGCATTAATATGTGTAGACCAAGTAAGAGTCCGATTAAAGGTTACCTATACCAAGGTTTTTGGAGTATTCAACATACTCTATTGGGTTTTGCGCCAATTTGATTGGTGGGAAATTAGATATATCCAATCTTCTTTTATGTATCATGGGTGCGTTTGACTTTTGAGCATTTAGGCGTAAATCATTCTTAGTTGACGAATCGAGTATACGCTGAAGATCTTCAATCATCAACATAGCGGCTTCGTCAACACGATTTAAAGGCTGACTCAAGTGAATGTGTGTGTCATTAGCAAACATAAGTATTGAGCAATGCTTGACAAATCTAGGCAGTTCATTAACATACATTGAAAAAAGGAGTGGTGCAAGGATCTATCCCTGCGGCACTCCACATTTGATTGACAAAAAAGACGAGGACCGTTCGCCAACTACAACTCGTGGCAGCCTCCCTTGTAAGTAGGAACTTAATACCTCGTGGAAGATGTTGAAAATTTATACTGTTTGCTTAGTTTTGAACAAAGAATAGAGTGGTTGACTGTGTCGAATGCTTTAGAAAAGTCGAGTAGTGTTAGGATTGTTGCCTGGTTTTCATCAACAGCTTTTCTGACTTCGATCAATAGCAAAGCAGTCTTGCAGCTACATTTAGGCCGGAAGCCTGATTGGTTTCCAGATAAGAGTTTTTTTAATAAATAAATATTTTTGCATTTGCGATAAGACAGTTTTCTCAAAGACTTTCAAAAGAAATGGTCAAATCGATATTGGTCTATACTCCACCGCAGTTCCATTTGATTTCTTTGGAATAGGGACAACCTTGGCCTGTTTTCATTGCGAGGGGAAGACCGATGTTGTTAAAATGGTTTGACGAATTTTGGGTGCACTTCGTCAGATTTGATAGACAGCCGAGCTTCCACAACATCTTCCTCGCTAAGTCTTCAGAAATCAAAGTATGGCTCCCCGATATCTTCACATGACTGGTCGAAAGCAAGCAAATGAGTTGAAACGGTACTCCCATTATTTGAGACTAGGAAGTTCAGATTCAACTGGTCACAGCTGATATTATCAGGAGTTTTCGGCTTTTGTTTTCCAGGACCAAACTCTCGAATCTGTTGCCACACTTCTTTGCCTGACGAGCAACTGCTAAATGTCCTGCTATAAAATGCCGGCTTTGCGGTTCTTATTTTAGATACTACTTCATTACGAAGTGCTCGATATTCGTTAATTGTATGATTCAATTCCGTATTTTTTCCAGCTTTTAAAAGCATCATCGCCCTTTTTTATGAGCCACAGAATATTTGGAGTCAGCCACTGAGTTGAAGACAATTTAACACTTTTTGATTTTAGGAGTACGTGTTAACCGTTAACTAAATGCAATTGATAAATATACTCCCAATTCGCGCTGACAACATCTTGTTGTAGTAAGGTGTAGTTTATGTCACGAAAGTTTCTGTACATGACTTTTGACTCATGAGAAGCAAGTCATGCTTTGAAAAACCTGGTGCTGAGAGTTGGCTATACAACAGAGTCTTGTCTTTATCAGATACAAATATTGCATCAATGAGCGTCGATAATGTGCTCGTAAAGTGGGTCGGGGTAGACGTGTTTACAGCAGTAAGGTCAAACGATTTCATGTGCTCCAGGAACGGAGTTGAACGGTGTTTGTCCAGGAGGTTACAATTAAAATCGCCACATATTATAATATTACTATAACTGCAGGTCAACTACTCTAGGACACTATAAAGTGGTTCAAAGGCAATAGCATTATCTGGTCTGTAGGTAACCCCCATCATACATTTTTCATGTCCTAGTGCAATAACTGCAAAGACATAATTTATAGCGCAGCTTGTGTTTGCCCTGCATAAGAAGTTGTATTTGAGAGTTTTGCGTATATATATTGCAACCCCACCTCCAACACGGCCAATCCTATCGGATCGAAAAAGATCGAAACCTTTAACTTTATAAATTTCGTCAGATACCTTTTCATAGAACCATGTTTCGGAAACGCAAATGACGCCAATTATAGAGTATACGCAAATATGCCTAAATTCATCAATTTTAGGGTATAGGCTTTAAGCAGATGCGAAGGCCCTCCTGTTGCGTCTGCAAGACCCGAATCATATCAGCTAAATTTCTATTAACTCCACCAGCTGCGGATTCTTCACCAGATCGACTTTCCATATTCATGGTGAATATAACAACTGATCATAGAAAAATCAGTAGCACTAATAACATGGAAAATATTCAAGATAATAAAATAACTTATCATGGCCATTGAAGCAATATAAAAGCTAAAAGATTTGAAAATTTAAGCAAAAGAGAAAAAGTTAAGGGGGATAAATAGAAGAGCACTATGGAGGTACAGCATAACAAGAGTAGGAATAATTCTTCAAATTTAGCCAACCCCATAAGCGGCACAATAGCAATGCAGTTGCTTGGTGGGAAACGTGTAGGACAGAGGTCTACCTCTTACAAAGCCAATAGGATACATTTAAAATGCGGGAAGCTAACATACCAGGGATCAATCCATAACAGTTTTTTAGAAGGAAGAATCAATATTTCGCCATGATTAGTGAAGAGCAACAAACATTAGTACTTGACCATGCCAGCAAATGGTGAAAGGCATATTCATATAGCACAAGACACAATACGTTTTAATAAACAGAATATTGATCTGGACTCGACACCACGATTTTATACATTTCATGTTCAGTCATAGGGAAAAACAGCGGTGGATTTCAACCACCATCTTCGCCAATAAGAACGATCCAATGCACCTCCGAACATTTTTTAATAGGTTCAAACCGTCTACAGGATTAAACAGAACTGGAATGATAAGAGTCATGTGTAAGGCGAGTTTTGTCTTCTGTGAGTGCCCTGTTACTCAATTGTTTTCTTGAATGAAAAAAAAAAACAACAATTGGCAGGAATAATCCTGCGTCGTTATAACTTTAAATGGCAGACGTTCTGCGTTTCTGAAGTAATTGTGCCGACTTTAAAAAGTTCCTGCCTCTTTATTGAGCAGTAACTCTTGCACGACTTTTTCTCGGAAGATGTTATAAAAGACAGACGACCGCGCGTCGCCTTTTCTTAAACTTTTTAAACATTGAAGGTCTTGGCTTATTTATTACCGACCTTGATGGAGGGAAGAAAATTCTCCATAGTCATCTTCGACAATCTAATGAGTTTTGATATTTGGCAGGGATGGCACAAGATGGCATGGCGTTGTATAGAATATCCTGAATGCACGCTGTCATAAACGATTTAAAGTCGATTCCTGGTTCTTATCGAAGAAAATAAGTCTGCTATTATAAGCTGAACTTCTTCTTGATAACCTAAAGTTAGTTTCAAACAAAGAGTACAAGAATTTAACCGCTTTTCAATTCCCCTGGGTGACTCTAGGAATACCTACTTGATTTAAGTAAAAATAATTTATAACACGTAATATCAAAGTTAACGGATACTTCATCATAACCAAACCCTTTTCCCACATATTCCTCTTACCTAAGGTTTGTCAAAAGATTTCGGAGAAGAGCCCTTTAATTAATTTACAATTAAAATACATTAACAAAGCAAAGCATAAATCTGATTACTTTCTATGAGGTAAGCCGAGCGTAAGGTTCCTAACAAACAAGATCACCTTGAATGCAAGTTTAAGCGCAAAAACACATCGTGCCAGGCTGGCCATTCATCCCTAATAAACAACATGTAAAGCTTAAAATCTTAAACAATTTGAATGATAATTATACAAACAATTATACAACATCATCATTTTAACCAGCATAACCAGTTAAGAAGTGGTGAGTAATAGTCTATTCCTTGATACATAGGCTTGTAAAAAAGAGATCAAATTCTAACAATAAGTTACGTCCCTTTTAGAAAAAGAAAAAACGCGTTTAAGCTTATAAATTATAAAAAAAAAACATGCACAGAGTAATCACAATGAAATACATAGATAAACTTGCACCGATCACATGTTAATTGCAGGTTTAAATAGGAAATAATAATTATTGCGCAACTTTTGCGAAAGCGATAGTAGAATGAATTTGATTCAGTCATTGTTTTTTTTTTTATCAACAATTTTGATAGAAGTTTGAAAGGAGCAGAATAAGATTTATCATGTCGTCCTTCACTTCAAAGGCAACTCAATTTCCGAGTTGATACCGACGGGACTCACCTTGCTGAACACGTCGGCGTTGCGATAATCCAGGTGCAAAACAGGCTAATCCAATCAAAGCTACAAGTAGCTTCAACCTATCAGATACTAAAAGAACTCTCATTCTTGTTGAGTTTTATACTCTTAATCTTAATGCAGATACTTTTTTTTTATTTATTTTTTAATTTGTTTAATATAATCGTTATTGTATCAATCACACACAAGATGTTACACTTGATTTTAACACTTCATATTATAATATCAATTTCAGTGATTGATATACTTTAGGCACTCACGGATACGAAAAGTACGACTTACGTCACAGCACGGACGATGCAGATTTGCTAAACCGTTCGAATGAACGCTTATGTCAAGACTGCTTAAATAGTTTCGATTTGATTTTATTATACCTACCTTCGTAGAGCGCTTCTCAAATCTCGAGTTTGGGTTGGAATTCGTATATTTTCTGTGGCAAAGTGTTGTTGTCATCATTCTACACATTTATTTGGTGGACATACAAGTATAAACATTTAAAAAGGTATTTGTGTATTTTTCCGATACTTCACTTGCTTACTACTCCCAAATTATTAACATCTCGACAGGTGTATAAGATGCACAGTGGGGTTTCTGAGGTAAAAGAAAAGAAATTGCAGATTGTGATATTTCTAGTAAGTAATAAACTCGAACACTGACTTATTGTCAGTGTGTGACAGGGTAGTAAGTGATGTCTTATTATTCAGCGAAAATAATGTTTCCTTGGAAAATGTAGGTGTCAGGTCTGAAATACAAGTGCCCATATAGGTGTCATTTAGTCAAGGTTAGGGCAGGTGTTTTATGAAAAAAATTATTCCAACCTTACAATAGATACTCCTAGTTCTGTTCATAGTTAATCAGTCGGGCAAATCAATTTAAAATATTACACTCATATTTAAAGACGCCTTAATCTCCATGCGATAAGCACATCTGACACTTTCAGATTTAATCGTATATTTAGAATTTTTGTGAAAAGATTGATCTCTGACCTTTAAAGCATAAAAGTATTTTTTTGATGCGTCATCACATCCACAGAGTGCAATGGGTTCTCTGATCACGTGAATTATCTTCTTAGGAATTGGAGGACTTAGTAGGGAGTAGTAGGAGTATTTTCAGTAAGCAGGAAGTAAATTAAGAATTCCAATTAGCGAACTGATTAACATGTATGTACTGAGAGCTGTTTTTTAGTCCTATAAATAATCTTTAGGAGAGATAAGAACCACTGGAGAACTGGAAAGAGTTACTGAAATTATCCAACAAGAGTGTAGGAAGGTTAATCTAGGATTCTATTAACAAAATCGGATCCATATTGAAACTTAATCGTGCTGCCTAAAGAACCACAAGTCAAAAGCTTAGCTGGTTAAGACCGCAGGAGCTCCATAGACCAATCCATCATTTAAACATTGCCCAACTAACGCACGATATACGTAAACTTGTAGTTGTTAAAGCATTCTGGCAATAGATACGATCGCAAATATCGAATGAAGGCATTGAGAACTTCTTATATATAAAAGAAAAAGACGACCAGCAGTTTCAGATCGGTGCTCGTACTAAATTATTATACTTTTCTCAGATGACATTACTGTTCAAAACGGGTTTACATCTCAAAGAACATACCCTTCAGTCAACTCCATTGTTTGACACTTGCTTTCAATTCAAACTCCAAGATGTGTGAAAACATCTGAGGTGTCTGAGGTGTCTTCTTCTCTGCGCATTCTTTCTATGATGAATTCGAAGTCTTTCCGATCAGGAGAGATTGTGCCTATATCACATATCTCAGCCATTTAAGCAGATCGCTCGCAGCTCTTCTTCATCTTTTTCCCATAAAAACCATACCACTGCTGCATAGACTAAGACCTGAAGCTATTAATGGAAAGAGTGCTATTTCGATTTCCATGAAGTGCTCTTGACAAGAGTAATTCTACAAATGGTCTTTAAAGTGTTTTCAATGTTAATATTAAGAGCCAAGAAAAGCATACAGTCCGTTTGATAAGATCGTATACGGCAAAACTCGTTTATAAAAACCGGTTTGGATGTGGCATTTGCATTAGCAGATAAAAAAATACTTCTGCTAAGATGCTTTGAATAAAAAAATTTAAAGAGTGTTCAATTTTTGTCAGAGACGGAAGTATATTAAAATGAGTGTCGCGTTTGCATCACGTTATGAAGCAGTGTTCTTGTGCACGCATCCAAAAGGACCGAAAATGTCATACGGAGCAGCTGCTAAATATATGAAAAAGTCAAAAGTATTTGTTAGCAAGTAGCTGCACCGTTATTCCCAAGTTAAAAATGTAGATGATTTGCCAGATCGTGGGTCTACGCCAAAAACAACAAAAAAGCAGGACAAAATGATTCTACGCGTGTTTGAAAAAAATCATTTTCTATCGTTACGTGGAGGACAAGGAATAGAAAAACGACTCAGTTGAGCCAAAGAGAATTTGGACAGGGATTGGAACAACGTTATTTTTCGGATGAAGCTTCTTTTTGGGCATGGTCTCCTATCACTCATAGCTGGTGTACACAATTTAATAAATTAATCAAGCGGACCGTCAAACACCCGGCAAAGGTGCACGTTTGGGGATGCTTCTCAAAACAAGGATTTTGCAATTTGTTCATGTTTACAAATAATTTAAACGCACCCAACATGGTCAAAATTTATAAGACGGCTTTATCACCATCTTCCCAAAGGTGGTTTAAAAGAAAGAATGAGAATTGGTTGTTGCAAGAAGATAATGACCCGAAACATCGCAGTCTTTTGTGCAGTGCGTGGAAACCAGAAAATGACGTCGACGTTTTAGATTGGCCATCAAAGTCGCCGGATGCAAATCCCATTGAAAATGTTTGGACATTCATGAAGCTAAAGCTCCAAGGAAAGAAGATCTCGACGGTCAAACAATTATCATGAAAAATACGAGTTTTATGGAGATCTTTGTTTCAAGATTATGCTATAAGATTAGTAGAAAGCATGCCTCGAAGACTCCAAGCAATTATTGATAATGGAGGAGAGTGGACAACATATTAATTGAAAAGCATTCAAGTTCTGCTCTAATTTTTGTCGTGTACGATGTTATAAAACAGACTGTAATCCTTGACTAGCTAGTCAATAACAACACGTATCTCGAGTTTGTGAGTCCATTATCGCAGCTTTTATACACGTTGCGTTCTAACAATAATGTCTATGTCATCTTCGTAAGTAGTAATTTTAAGGATTTTTGAAGATCGAGCCTTTGGTGGCGGCTTGTGAGCTTGAAACAATACTCTCTCAAGTATGCTATTAAGAAATTCTCATGATAGTGGTTTTGGTAAAATTATTACTCACACTCACAAAGCAGTGAGGTTTCCAAAGCCATATAAGTTAAGTTGGCATACCTAGGCTATCTTAAGCACAAAAAGTTACTGTTACGAGTAGATTGAAGCACCTTGAAGGACCTTGCTTAAAGAATTTTACGAAATAGGGGATGCAGAAAGATGCATGCCTGCTATGATGTCATTTCGCGCGAAAGCGAATCCCAAGCCTCAATTCGCTCTCGAAGTTGTGTTTCATGGAATCTTTATTGACCCCTTTCTAAAGTTAAGACGTCGTGCTTACTATATCGATCGATATATTTCTTGTTAAGCAGCTCGTATTCATCGCCCATCTTATTCATTAGGACGAACGAGGATATAAGGCCGATGTTGAGGAAATTTACCTTTAAATATACCTTTAATGATAATGATAATGATAATAATTTAATGATAATCACCATAGTAGTTTTTTGTTATTCTTTTTGTACTCAATATATCTATTTATATACTTATTTATTTATTTATTTCAGCATTTTTTCTTCTTACAGAAAACGTATATAAACGTGAATACGTGGCATTAATATTTAAAAATGATAAATAGTGAAAATGTCACTTCAAAAATGAAAAAATTACGTTTTTTGTTTAGGAATAAGGTTTTCAAAAATCAAAAAAAGCAATACAGTACATACAAAATTAGAAATATAATAGAGCAAAAGAGCACTGGGCCAACAAAACATTGATTTCATCATGTTATATCCAAAAAGCCAATTTTTAACTTTTTTTTAAAAACTTCTGATGTGTCTTATTACGCGAACATGTGAAGGGAGTTTATTAAATAATTTAAAGGAAACTATAGAGTAGAAGTTTTTATGTATTGTAGTGCGAAAAGTGGGAATGTTATCAAAGTTCATTGAATTACTTCGCAAATTGTGGTTTCCAGAAATACGACTTTGGAAGTAGCCTGGTCTTATAAAAAAGTATTTTTAAAATTTTATAAAAATACAAATGTTTTAGAGGTAGAATTCTCAGCGTTCTAAACATAGGCACTGAATGGACAAAACGATTTGATCTATAAATACTTCTTAATGCAGACATTTGTAGTACAAGTAGTTGCTGAAGCTTTGTTTGATACGCACAATCCCAGCAACTGATTCCATACTGCAGTTTCGATTGGAATAGAGCGAAATACACTGTTTTCATAGTCTTATCATTAAGAAAGTTTCTGAGGCGATGTAAACAACGAACTGTATAATGCAGGCGACCGAGACTGAAGTGCATAACTTTAGTTTTTGGGCTAACTACTAGCTCGTGCACAGCAAACCACATTCTTAAAAGAAAAAGATCGTAATTTATGTCAGCAGAGAGATTAAGGAGACTAGGTGTGCTATAAGCGATGCCAAGATCATCCGCAAATGCTATGAGATTTCCTTTAAAAGGTTGACTTAATAAGGAATTTATGTAAATGAGGAATAATATTGGGCCCAAAACTGAACCTTGAGGCATACCAAGATTAATGCTTGATGGGTTGCTTTATGTATTATTTATTATATTTGACCTGTTGGGATCTATTCTTTTCTTTAGATAAGACTCATACCAGTCATAAACAAACCCTTGAAAACCAATGCAGTGGAGTTTATGAAGCAGGATACGATGGTTGACCATGTCAAAAGCTTTGGTTATATCCACGAAGAGTCCAGCACAACATTTTTTGTCATCCAAAGCTTTATAAATAAAGGAACAAATTTCTAACAGAGCATCTTCTGTTGACAGTGCTTCCCTAAATCCATATTATGCTTTACTTAGAAACGCCAGCACTCTGTTTTTCATAGCTTTTTCAAAGTCTTTTGAATTTGAAGGTAGTAGCGAAAAGGGCCTATAATTATTGTTGTCACTTTTGTTACCTTTTTTGAATAGAGGAAGCACATTGGCATGCTTAAGTTTTTCAGGAAAAACTCCACCAAAAACACTGTGGTAGAAAATATAAGCAAGTACCTCAGCAATTTTGAGTGCAATGTTGTTGAGTGCACGATTTGATATACCGTCATAGCCACATGCATTAGAGTTATTTAGGGAGTTGATAACTTTGTAAACTTCTAAGCCACTGTCATATTCCTTCGTGCTTCTTGGTTGGCGATTAGATCAGCCGTATAGGATCTCTGCAACTTATTCGAGCACATAGTACCAAAGATTGTTGATAGCACTGACCATTCCTTTGGTGACCATATATATTTTCTTACACTAATGAGGAGTTGATCCAACGAGATACTCTCAGCCTGAAAGGCCAAGCCCTCCTTAACACAAGTAGCCGGCTTTACGAGTACGAGGCGATAAGTCTGCCATAAATCTAATGGGATTTCTTCCACCAGCCTTACCTTTCACATCATCCTTGTTCTGGTGTTAGATGCAGGAGAATATGCCAAATTATCAAAGTCGAGTATTAAATATCCAAATTTGCAATTTTCAGGATTTTGAAGGACTTTACACTCGAAAACGTTAAGAACATAGAGGAAGATGCCGATTGAATGTACGAGGGCGGGTCAATAAGTCCGTGACTTTTGGATTAAAACACAGATTTTTTGATAAAAAAATAATTTTATTTTTCAACGTAGTCTCCCTTGAGCTCTATACACTTTGTACAACGCTTCTCCAATTTTTTTATCCCTTCCAAAAAAAAAATGATTTGTCGAGGTCCTCAAAATAGGCCTTTGTTTGCGAGATGACTTCATCATTGGAGTCAAATCTTTTTCCACCAAGCCATTTCTTTAGGTTTGGGAACAAGAAGTAGTCGCTCGGAGCCAAATCTGGAGAATAGGGTGGATGAGGGAGCAATTCATAGCCCAATTCATGGATTTTTGCCATGGCAACTGCACATGTGTGCACCCTTGCAGTGTCTTGGTGGAAAAGAACTTTTTTCTTGGCCAAATGAGGTCGTTTTTTTTTCAAATCGTCATTGAATCGGTCCAATAAGTTGGCATAATATTCCCCATTGATTGTTCTTCCCTTTTGAAGGTAGTCAATGTGGATTATCCCGCGTGCATCCCAAAAAACAGTCGCCATAACTTTATTGGCTGACAAACCCACCTTGGCCTTCTTTGGCGCCGATTCACCCTTAGAAACCCACTGTTTTGACTGTTGTTTGTTCTCTGGTGTGTTGTGATGGATCCATGTTTCGTCCACGGTTACAAAACGGCGCAAAAACTCCTCCATATTGCGATTAAACAACGCCAAACCTTCCTGTGAAGTTGTTACGCGATTGCGTTTGTGGTCGACTGTGAGCAAACGCGGCACCCATCTTGCGGAAAGCTTTCTCATGCCCAAGTGATCATTCAAAATTGAAACCACTGAGCCATGCGAGATCCCTACGGCTTCCACAATCTCTCGCACTTTCAATCTTCGGTCGGCCAACACCATATCGTGAATTTTTTCGATTGTTTCGGGTGTAGAGACCTCAACTGGGCGTCCAGGACGTTCGGCATCTTCAGTGCTTGTACGGCCACAACGAAATTCAGTAAACCACTTTTTTACCATTGAAATCGATGGTGCAGAGTCCCCATAGTATTTATCAAGCTTAGCCTTGGTCTCGGTAATGGTTTTTTTTCGCAAGAAATAATGCTTAATAAGCACACGAAATTCACTTTTTTCCATTTTCTCCTCAAATTAGTGATAAGTCTGATAAAAATAGCTGTCAAACACAAACTAACTGACGCAGCAAGTTTAAATTTTGACAGGAGTCAACTGACAGATGCCTGTTGACAGGAGCAGTGTTGCTGTTTCAGTAAAGAGGTCAGAAATTCAAAAAGTCACGGACTTATTGACCCGCCCTCGTATATGTCAAAGACTAAACTACGGCTATACGAGTACATTTGTGACAGCTAGGAAAACTGGTCGATTATTAAGTGTAGTGCCACAGCAAGATGCGATGCCTTCCGAAGTTTTGTTCTTTTCCTACTTCTGCCATCTTCTATTTTCGAACGGAGTTAATCCAAGTTGATATATCAAGGTGATTGTCCTTTATTTAGAGTCGACTTTAATTAGAGTTGTCAACAAAAGAACAATTAAGAAGGTGAAGTTTAACAATGCTTTCGCTGCTTTTACAACAATTATCTAATCAAATTCTACTGATCGTCGTCATGGATTCAATAGCGTCAAGTATAGAGCCACCGTTCGTACTTCCACATATGAAAGATTGCCATTAAATGAGCACATACATGCATCCACCTCATATTACTCTTATTAAATATCTAAATAAAGATAAACTGCCATCACGCAATACAACTCCAACAGTTCCAGCAATAATATCAAAAATGTCATTTGGTAAATTATACTCGTACTTAGCACTTTTTTTAAAACTACCCGAATGACTAATGTGTTATCAGGTTTTACGTTTGGAAAACCGCTTCGAAATAACTCCCCTTTCGACACCAATAAAAAAATCCATACATTAATCGTAGGCAAATGAAATTACCATTAGCGATTAAATCAATTTTGATTGCTTATCGGCGATTTGTTATACAGAAATGCAGATTTTTTTTTCTTTTTAGACACACATATGGGATCATATGTACTTTTCAATTTGTACGAGAATAATTGTTTATGCAACTCTGGTGGCAATTGAAATATGAAAATACATTTTTAAGAAAAAAGAGGGAATATTAATGCTTGACATGATAACATTGGGAAAACAAAATATTTACGAATAATAGGTGTGTAGATAGTAGTATTCAAGTATACACATTTGTTATGCACTACAAAGGGTGCTTGACTGACTTGAAACCCAAAGCATCTGCAGCAAATTTTGCAATATTAGAATAAATGTATGGTCTGGACCTACTTAATGCAAAAGTGAATATTGTAATTCTGATATTACTATGGAAACCTGATAGTAACTTTCTTCAACAAAACTACCACAGTCACTTAAAAGTGTTAGATATAATAAAATTATTTTCAGAGATGATGTAAGATAGCCTTTGCTACTAGTTAACCAGTTGACGATGCCCGGAGTTATAATTATGAATAAACATCAATGTTTTCTTTTTACTTCCTTGGGTACTGATTTTGTCCAATCAATTTTACCTGATTTGCTAAACTTATAAGGCCAGTGACATGCTTAAACAATTTTCAACAACATAATACTCTGTTAAACACGATTATATAACGAAGGACGTACGATGAGCTTACATGAGCTATTTCAATATATGGGGACTTGAGCTCCAAAAAAATGTTTCAGGCAGAGTCAGATGATGAAAGGTCATGGCATTATCAAATATTCGGCTCAGGAATATTCAGCATTTTTTACTCAACAGATCGTTGAAAGAGCTTGATACTCCTCAAGCAGCGCACTCCAAATCGGTTGGGATGCCCTTCTACTTGTGGCTCTTCCAACAGATCTTCCTCTACTGTGTTGTCTCTCCGCGTTAGATTTAAATACTCCGCGAACAGGAGTTTTGATATCTTCTCGCTCTACATGTCTTATTAATCTTAGATAGGGCCGGGATGGTCAAGATCTTATTAAGAGTCTCCTTGGGAAGTGATTGGGATAGAAGATGCTAAAGCTAGACATGTCTCTTTGAAACATTTCTCTATAAATGCTGTCATAGTCGGCCTTAACATCGATTTATTGTGTTTTTTCCAGGATCTGTTGGAATGCAACGACTTGGTTTGTTTGGGCTATCTTGGCAATGTAAAGGAACCTTATAACTCTGTAGTTGGCGCTATAATTCTATCTATACTGAGATTCTATTCATCAGGCATACGATCTCCTTGCAGGATCTGTGAACTTAGTTGATGTTAGTTCTTTACAAAGTACAGTTGCTCTGAATACCTTTACTAGTAAGCCATCAGTCTTGAATTTTAACTTAGATGTTAATATTCTCATTTTTTATCAGGTGGATGGATGGTTTTGCTACCACCGTCTAAGATTAATGGTATATTCTGCTGATGACGGTATGTAGGCCTTCGTCGCGGCCTTACAGTCCGCAGAACAACTCTACCATATTCTTGGCACAAAACGAGACTCTATTACAAGTTGACACATTCTTTTAACTTTATTTTCTTCTTCCTCTGGGAAAGCCGATATTCTTTTGTTCTTAGAGCTCACTAGCGGCTCTTGTCCTTCGTTGCAGGCCACACTAAAGGTGTTGAAAAATTTCAGGATACGTTTTTGAAAAAGTTCCTAGTAGTCTCTTAGTTATATTTTCTCACATTAGTTCTTCTTTGTTGTAGCGCTTGGGAAGCCGAATTCGGCTTGGAAGGTTGGAATAGTGGAGGCATGTCTTACGTCCACCTCGAAATGATCAATTAATATTAGTGTTTCATGATTCAATGCGAATATTGAGATGAGAAAACCGTGTGCTCTCTGAAATGACATTTTTTCGCCCGTAAGGTCAATAAACTTTAGTCCAGTGACAAAAGTTGTGGCGTATAGGATAGGCTCACCAGTTGTCCTACCGAAGATGTTCTTCTTTCCTATCATATCATACTAAGGATGTTGCTCATATCCTTTAGTGGAGTTGTCCTTGACTTCGATTGAGACATGAGCACATATAAGGCTTATGTTAGTGAATTTGGAATTTGATATAGATTGTCATGTGCGTAATGGGGCGCGTCGGAGGTGCAAGAATTCTTGACTAAGTTTGCCACTTATGACAATTGCATAACCGAATAAGTACTGTTTCTGTTCCCAATGGCAATCGCCATAGTAAAGACAACAGTTGTTATCTGTTCAACAAATTTTTCGGATGCATCTTGCCTGCTAAAGGTCTGAAGGACCTTATCATTGTTTCATTTCCTGAGGTCATAAATAGTAACGTCGCACATATGTGAAACTTGTTTTTGCTTTGAAACTTTTTTAGTTCAAGGCCTGTCATTGTCCCATTTCGAGGTCATCATGAGCTTCAAATATGTCAAAATAGTTACAATAAGGCCTTCCCTAGTCCGATTAAGAATTTCAACAGTAAATGCAACGAAGCGAACTCCTCCGCTTCATATCCACATCAGTGTAAGCCTGATACATGCACATACAAATAAATCTGTGATGGCCAGTGGAAAGAAAAAATATACTCATAAGAAATTGCATCTTTCCGATCTATATGCCCCCACTGTCCAACTGGTTTGGTAATGAAATACTATAAGTAAATGCAAAAACATTCAACAAAAACAAAACACAGAACGCAAAAAAATCACACAACTTAATAAACTTGGCGGTGTGATACCAACCAGTAGCGGTGTATCTGAAGGTTGATCCGTTCGAGAAGATAAGTATGTATACCAGTTTTACAGCTGAAGTTTAATGTCAATAGATTTTGATGGTAGCCGTGACTGGTTCGATCGCAGCCGATTTACCCTCGGTAGCTAATACTGCATGTGTATCATCGCTGCTTCAGCTTTATCCAAAGATACTATATGTTCGACATTAATCACCACCCACTTAGCACCACTTTGCTAAATCGAGCGACTTCTATCAATGGGACTCATTTTCTTCCATGGAAGTCGAAGTTGGAATTAATTTTCAAATAATTTCAAATTATTAACCAAATCCGATACAAAGATCCGTTAAAAGGTGACTCGACTACATTTTGGCGCCATACATCTCAAACACAACTTAATTAAGTTATTCGAAACAGCAGTTCTAAAAACGCTTTCAAGGCGGATTATCTAGAATCTCTGGAAAACAATCGATGTAATCACTTCACTTCACTGGGGGGCTGCGTTACATGAGATACAAATACACAAGGTCCGCTTTGTTTGTAAACAAATCACAGATTCGTTACATAGACCTTTGCCTTGACGACTCATAGAAATATTGTACTATCTACAACTTAATACTTTGGGGGGCTCAACACCATGGTTGATGTTAGCTCATTGGAATTCATATACATATGACATGGTCAGTGGTCTACGAGAACATTTTTATGATTTTTTTTTTTTCGAAGTGAACGCACCTTTTGAGTTATTTATTGCAAAGAAGCCAAGTTGATGGCCATGCTGTAGTGATTCTGGAAAATCCGAAATTGCGTGCAGACTATTTAGAAAAAATTGTCGCATCCGCATTCGCTTGAATCGAATGAGTGATTTTGCAAACAGAATCAACAATTTTATTGGCATGTTGGATGACTCAACTGTAGTGAACGGCAGTGGACAACTTGATGCGCTTAGGCGTGTTCTTGTTTTATTTTGTATCTCATGCTACGTATTTACTTAATTAAGAGCAAGGTTTTGTTCAAGCGATTTTATTTAAATTTTTTAATTGAAACTTTCTCCCATATAGAGAGAAGGTGATGACAAAGAAACTTCCACTGTTGCCTATCCATACCTAATGTAGGAGAATGCATAGCTTGAGAAAAATATATACGAAATAGGATGAATAAATTTGAAACATTTAGTTTAACTATTACTGCTCCCAATACAAAAAGACAATCTTATCTCCACGTTGGTTTCGATTATCTATCAAACATATGATACTACTCCTTTCATTCGACCATTAATTCAGGAATAACGAATACACTTATTAGAAAACCACGATATAACTTTCGGCACAACTTTAAGGTTAGATTTCCAGACTATCTTAATTGGAAACAGAAAATACCAAAATTTGCCAAAGATTCACATGCATGACACATAGATGGATCCAAAACAAATGAAGGAGTTGGAGCTGGGGTATACTATCCTTGCAGAAAAACACCCATACATGCCAGTATAGATATAAGCAGCTCTAAATTTTAGACAACAATTTACGCAATACACCTTGGATTCGAGAGAGTCTAAACATAGATTTAACAACCATAACCATTTACATTCTCTCCAACAGCAATGCAGCACTGCTTGCAACTAACGCCTTTGAAATAAAATCAAAACTGATCTGGGATTGTCTTCAACTCCTACAATTACTGGCCTTCACAAACAAAATCCATCTTATTTGGGTGCCAGGACATAGTGGATACAAAGGTAATGAAGAAGCAAACGAACTAGCCAGAAAAGTATTCACACCCCAATTCATAATGTCGAGACCATTCTGCTTTAGATAAACACCATAAAATGTATTATTAAAACCTAGCTAGAAGAAAAGAAGCTACATTTCTAGAGGGAAACCGAAGGATACAGACAAGCCAAGAACTTTATGCCAAAAAAAAACGAAACTACTACTACAATTAAGTACAAGTCAGATTCGACTGATCACAGGCTTTCTCATAGGGTACTGCCGCTTAAAAAAAACACCTAATGACCACGGGCATAGCACAAGACAATATATGCAGACTGTGCAACGGGACGTGGAAACAGCAGATCACATACTATATGACTGCTATGGTTTAATCAAAACACGTCAACGTTTCCTAGGTTAATTCTATCCCGAAGCGGCGTATATAGCTCCCAGCTCACCTTAAGCCTTAGCCGCCTTTCTCACGAACTGCAGCATCATAGATGGCTTTAAAATGGAGAACATCACAATAGGCCCATTTCTTCTTCTTCTTCTTCTTATCCTTTTATTAACCCTTTCCTCGTTATACGAACTTACTGCATCGCTGCTGCTCCGCCTATGAGGTTGGCTAATGTCGCAGACCGCAGAACGCGTCTATATAATGCTCGGTCCTGGATCACTTCAGTGGTAAGCCCCAGGCGTTGTTGCGCATTTGCCATCTGAGAAATCCAGGAATTCTTTTTCCGACCTCGTTTTCTTACAGTTGGAGTGACCGTAGTTGATAGTGCCTTTTTAACAATAGGCCCATTTGTGGATGCAGAATTCTGGGATACATTATAACACCTCCCTTAGCAATCTAGTCTAATCATTTTACCACCCAAACTTACTGTATAGGTAGATTCTATTATATTATGCATTCTTGCCCTTCTCTTGATGATGTCATACCCAACATCAGACCCTACATCCTAGAGCGCATAATCCAATTCGCAGATATTTTAAGTACAACTCGATAACATTGCATGTTAATTGTCTCTTGTACTACTGATATACTATGTCTAACACGGTGAAAGCAGTCTTCCGGCGAATGTCTAATCAAGTATTATATAAATTTTTCCGATTTTATGACCTGAAATGTATGTATTCTGGGTGATGGTAATACACATTTCCCTTGCTTGAAACTGGCTCTGTTCTGTGTGCGTTGCAAATCAAATCCCCACAACATAGTAGATAGATAGTTTCTAAAGGTAATCGTCTACTCTGAATCCTCACATTCTTTTAAATAAGAAAAGTCTTCAAACATCAAAGATCTTTATCATATCTTGCCCCGCTGAAGATGGATGTTTTCCTTTAAAAGTTGCATAAGTTGTGCCGGAGTACCGGATTCTAATATACTCGTACCAACATGTAAGTGGCTTTTATTGTATTGTTGAATAGTTTTACAAATCTTTATCAGTTTGTTAAAGGTGATTTTCAATGTCTCAAACAGTAAAGTTGATGGAAACCTCAAAGGCTCGTATTCTTCTATAACAGTTTTAGATATAAATTAAGTAAAATACAGTAAAATACATGGCATATTTCCATTCAACTAAAAAATCTACAATCGTGTTCTGTTTTTTTCTTGTGATGAATAACTTCGGTCATTTGGCATTGGGGTTAAAGCTATGGACAAAAGCTACGTGAGAAGCATCAATGCTGTCATCGGTAAATGGATTATGCTGATCAGAATCAATACCATCATCGCCCTTCAATAAATGTTATAAGTCGCGACAAGATAACAATTTTATTTGTCTGATGTATCAGATCGCATATAACTTCTGATCAAAAAGTACCCGGAATTGCTCATTCTAACAAACCGCGCTTTAGACAATGTCATCCATCCGCCAGTCTAACTGACGTTAACATAGAAAATGTTAAGAAAACAGTCCTTGAAGACCATAGGGAGATAGCAGTCGATCTTGGTGTCACGTTCGGATCGCTGAAGAGCGTTATGTACGATTTTTTAGATGTGAGACGAGTTGAAGCGCAGCATGTGCCGGCAAGTCATAAATACTGGTACACAACTGAACTCATTCATTACGAATGCAACACTGGGCGCATCCATATCGTATTGATTGCGATTTGACAGTTGATATTTATGCTTCATTGTGACGTAAAAAGTATTTGACATTAATTGCTTAAAATCATGGAATGGGACGACATCGAAAATCGTATTGTTGTAGTTGGCCTACTTAAATGCAACATGGAAAAAGGCGATATCTTTAGGACGTTGCGACCGCTTGGAATAATTCGCAATTTTGTGTATGGTGCTGTTATTTGAGGATACTGGTGGTGGAGTACGAGACCGTCAAAGATCCGGCCGTCCGCGTACTGTGAGAACTCCGAAAGCGATCAAAGCCGTGAAGAAACGAATCGACCGAAAACCGCTGCGAAAACATAAAATCTTTTCCCGGGAAATGCAAATTTCTACAAAAATCCATGTCTCGCATTATCAAAGAAGATTTAGGACTCAGCGCGTACAAGCGACATACTGGACAGTGAGCAGGTGCTCACGGCCGCATTGAAGAACTCATCCCGAGGGTTCAAAGAGGCCACCATCCCGCGTCTGTAATGGTATGGTGGGGACTGTGCTACGATGGCGTTACCAAGCTCCATTTTTGCGAGAAAGGAGTGAAAACATCGCCCAAAGTATATCAATCGACCATCTTGGAACCCATTGTGAAGTCCCTCAACCAATCAATATTCAACAACAAGCCATGGAATTCCAACAAGACTCTACTCCAGCTCACAAAGCAAAAACGACTTAACTGTGGCTCAAAAACAACGTTCCGGACTTCTTACCAGCTGGTAATCCAGACCTCAACCCGTTGGATTACAAGTTTTGGTCCGTATTAGAGGGCATGGCTTGCTCTACTCGACACTTAAATGTTGAGTCGTTGAAGCAAGCCCTCATCCGTGCAGTGGACAATTTCTCCATGCATGAAGTGCGTCTCGCAATCGATGAGTGGCCACATCGTCTTAAGTCGTGCTGGAAGGCAAATCGAAGTCATTTCGAATAAGTTGTTCTAAGTTTTGTAGCCATTGAATAACCCAATAAAAATAAAAATAAAAAAATTTAAATATTAATTCGTTTTCATTTGGCGCTGATTTTTCTGTGTAACAGTATTTATGTCTCTACTAGGTAGAGTGCTGAATTTGTTGCAGAAACAGCACCGCATTGATATCGCTAAGGAAATGCTTTCTTTGGGCCAAAATGTTATCGATGGCATCATTACCGCTGAAGAGACTTGGGTCTAAGAATATGACATCGAAACCAGCAATCATCGGAAGGGCGCTTATTGGACGAGCCAAAACCGATAAAACCACGATTGGTCAACAAAATCGATCCAAAATCAAGGCTTTGTTGATTGTTTTCTTCGATTGCCGTGGTGTGGTCGGCTCCGAATTTCTTTCGCCAGGCCAGACAGTAAATAAGTAGTTTAACATGAGCGTATTTAAGCGTCGTTCGTCGCAAGCGACCGAAGTTGTTGAGAAACGACTCTTTTTAGGCTTCCGTACATCCGAATAAAAAACGGAACCCTTATAGGATCACTCGTGAGTCTATCTGTCCGTCTGTCACAGTCAATTTGCTCCGAATCTACCGGACCGATTAAGTTGAAATTTGGTGTTCATATGTATTTTGTGACCCAAATACGGACGCATAAATACGAGTAAATAAATAAATTTTGAACATGGGGGTCATTTTTGGGGCAAATTAGGAAATTAAAAAATACTTTGGCAAACTGTACCGTGTGACATATCAAATGAAAGGGCTTAAATAGTTTTAGAGTTAAATAGATGAAAATCGAACATTTTAAAAAAAATACAGAAATCAGTCCTTTACTTATAGATTACAGGAAAACCTTTGCCGTTTGAATGTATGGGAGAACATGTTTGTTTTCAACTAGAATGTAAAGTTTGTTCTTTGGATAAATTATTTTAGATACCGCAAACAAATTCTGATAAGATTTTAAAAACATAGTAACATATTCAACATAGGGAACCCTCTCCATGTCAGGTCATTTCGCACTTTTCTGCTTTTTTTCTTCACCATGACAATGTACCGGCTCACACATCTCATCTTGTACGCGACTATTTGATCAAAAATAACGTTCCACAAGCTCTGTATTCACATGACATAACTCTTTGTGACTCTTTCCTATTTCCATGACTCAAGTTACCATTTTACCAAAAGCGTTTCAAGACGGTTGATGCTATAAATAAGAATTCGCAGAAGGAGCTGAAGGCGATTCTAGAATCGGGATATAGAAAGTGTTTTGAAGAGTGGAGGAAGCGTAGCATAGAATATGTGTAGCAATACAATGGAGTAAAATGAGTTGCTTTACTTACTTAGGGGGAACTACAGTCCGGGATGGACCTGTAAGGTCCTTTATAGGGTAACTTTTATTTGTCTGAGAGAAGACTTTGCTAGTCAGTTGCCTTCTTAGCCCAAAGAATCAGCGATTGGCAAGAGTTATTCTTCGTGTGATCTCAGTGCTGTTGTCGTTGTCTGAATTGATAGCGGAGCCTAGGTTGACAAAGTCTTTAACTACTTCTGTTCTGTTTGAGACATCGGTGTTGAATGTACTTTTTGGTTGACAGCACATACTTGGTCTTGGCCTCGTTGACCGCTAAACCCACATTCGGCGGCGAATATTGTAAAATGAATACCGATGAATAATTGAACCGTTTTCATTTTTTTTTTAAGAATTCCGGGTACTTTCTAGTCAGAAGGTTCATTCACGACACTGGAAGTCGCATTCTATTCATCAAAATGCAATCAATGTGTACGTCTTATCAGGAGACAACTCTTTCTCTGTGACAGCAACATTGGGTCAATTTGGTCAAGTTTAGCACTTCGCCGTGAAAAAACCTTTCAACAGAACAACAGTAGTCCGTGGTTCCGTTTGCGTAGCATAGCGTGCACTATTATGATTGTATCGTATATTTGAGCTAATAATTTGAACACTCGATCATTTCTGCACTAAGCATACTTTAATTTTATTTAAAAAAACGAATTCGCGTAAAGTCCTACAGTATGTACCGAAGGAGCTATTGGTGCTCTTTACTGAGACACAGTTGCACCCACCAAAACTAACTATTTAGTGTGAGTTATGGGCTGTGGGAATCATTAGGTCAAACTTCTTCAAAAATGATAAATGTGGAAAAAATATGATTTCAATTATACGGAAAACATACCAAATGGCGCCTGCCATTTGATGAGAGCACAATTTTAAAAAAATATGCCTCCAAGATTGTGAAGTCGTTGGCTTACGCCGATTAATCACAGACGCATTATTTCCAATGCACTGGACTTCCAAATTGCGTTGTATTCGCCAAAACGATGGCACTGAAGTCATACTTAAGCACTTATCGCATAAAATTATCTTCCGGTATCGGCAACCTTTTTGGACCTAAGTTTCGATATGATTGCCCTCAATTCATTAAGGTTGGGTGGACAAAATTGCTGTCCACAATATAGATCATCATCGCCTTTTGACAGGTTCCAAAAATGGTTCTCTCATGTCCTCAACATTGTCTCCGAATCTACTAGCAAGGATTGCGTTTCTAATTTGTTGACCTGAAATGTTGCAATTCCAGGCAACAACATATCTTGCATAATTTTAGTTGCCTAAAATGAGGAATGCCTTTCGGGCGCGATTGAAATCTGAAGGCTGAAGCCATTTAGAAGCCACTACCACGTGAATCACGATCACTCACAAGATTAGTTTTAGCAACGTTGCTACATCTGAAAGATACTGATTGCTGCCCCTTAGAACATTTGTACTACCAGAATAATGAATGAAGACGCATCTACCGCCGAACGCAATACGATTGATCACTAACTCCTTTTATTAACGCCGATGCGTGGAAACCGTGAGTATCATAAATCTTCAACAGTGGAATCCGTCCTAATTTTACGAGGTTGTAAGTGTTACAAATGTCTTCCACTTCAGAAATATTGACTTTTTTTTAAAGTCACTTCAGACCTGAGCTTTTAAAAGGAAAGAAAAAACTCTGAATGAGGATCACTGAGTCAAAAATTTTGATGCAAGCAATTCAACTGGTTCTATTTGAGTACGTTTCCACTGTTTCTTTATACAAGGTTAAGTCCTGGCTTGAAGGTGAGCTTGAAATGCCGCATGACTGGCTTATGCATGGATGGATATGTATACGTATGTTTAGCTCAATAAATTCCCATATTGGGGAAATATCGACAGAGTGGAATTTAATTCCTTCCAAAACACAATGCTGCCTACTATCATTAAAGTGAAATTTCGATCACGCTGCCATTATCCATGAATAGCACTTGCATCGTTCAAACCGAAAAAATTTCTATTCTCCGTACGCGTGTCAATGACAACTAACGTTGGAATAAACATATATTCGAGGTCGCCAAAAATGATGCGAAATCTCTAGGTTTTCTAAAATCTTGTAAGAAATATTTTACCCTCTCTTATCTGGACTCAATGTATAAGGCATTCATCCGCCCAAAAATGTAGTGCGATGCTTACATTTGATCAAACCGCAGGATAAATTCATAGTTGATGACAAAAGTACAGTTAATAAACACCCTTAAACACCTCCAACCGGAACACCCGTCTCGTTATGAATGCTCATAAGTATACCATCAAGCCCACCTTCGGGTGAACTCTAAAATATCGTGGCATTTTCCTACGCTGTATGGAATGTCCCACCAAGTTTTGTATTCCCTAGCCACTATGACTTGTTAATATTTAAGATCAACGTATATAGGTATCTGTCTTTCTTTCCCCTCTAACTTTTCATCGCCCGTGCTGTGTCTAAACCTTTTTAAGGGTGTTAATAAGCCCTTGAGGGTGAGATAACTAAAAAAAACGTAATCCCTAAAGCTGACTCTTGATTCGAAGTTGAGGAGAACCTGAGACTGTAACGCCATTTATGCAGTAAATTCTCTGCAAGTCAGTTTGAAATATCACAAAAGGGGAAATACGTAATTACTTAAATAGAAATCGTAGGAATTTTACAAGTATCTAACTAATTGATTCAACAGTAGCAAGAAAGTACAGACATCTAACACCTCAAGCCGATTAATTAATAATATGTTAATATGGGCGTTAAGTCGTGGGCAAAACTCTTCAATGCTCATTGTCACGTTTTTCTAATATGGAAATTAGCTACCAAAGTTATTTTTATCATGATTACAACTTCATCTGATCTAAATTTGGTTGATGACAAGGTTTGATTCATGTTTTTGATTGCAACAACTACAAACGTACCTAATTTCAGAACTTATTACTGAATTAAAACAGAAACCTAGATGCAGGCAATTGATTTAATTATTTTATTTACAATTCCTATTTACAAATTGCTTACAAGTTTTATGCAAATTTCTTTATGCTATTCATGGAAAATTGATTACAATGTATCACACGTGCATGGCTTTATGGATCTGTAATTTACTTTATCTGCACTCAATCTATTATTACTGTTCCAAGCGGCCGTCTTTCTTGATTCATTGCTAGGAAAATTAGTTAACTATAAAAAATTAAATAAATAAAAATCAACCTATTTTGAAAACATATATATACTAACATGTATCTACAATGGATTGTATAAATCAACTGACTTGACAAAGAGAGTTTATAATTTACTCGTATCATTTGCATTTTATGTGACTCAGCTGTGTTTAAATGAACTAACCACCAATTTCGATGCTAATGTAGTTCGAAAACTGAAACTAGTCGACTGCAAAAAGGTACTTTCTGTCCAGGGATATCCAAAATGTACATATATTCACATTTTATTTTAATTTTAAATTGATATTCAAAAGTAAATATTCAAAGAAGTTTACCCGAAAAAGTGAGAATCACAAAGAAGGAATATAGCTTTCGAAATTTTTAAACTCACGAGTTCACTTAAGTGTCTTGAATCCCACATATAAAGTGTACAATGGTTTTGAAGTTATTGATTTGGCACTGATTTTAGTAAAGAAATAAAGGCAATTTTTATGAATTCAATGAAACCTTTGAAGTCTTTTTGAAGGCACCCAAATCATTGAAATCATTTTGAAGTGTTTGAAGCAAGCGAAAAGTCGTCACCCAATGTTCTTTGACTGTTCTTTTTTTATGACGGAAAACTTTGCCTTTGCTTTTAAATAATGTTTAATTAATGTCTTAACTTGTTTTCTATTGAGTGGCCGCCGCCAGAATTAATGACCATTCGGGCCGCATTTTCCATCAGTCTTGCAAAAACTTCGGCGATATGCCCTCGCATTTTTGATGGATATTCTCATTGAGAGCTTCAAGTGTCTGAGGCTTGTTAATATAGAATCGTGATTTCAAAAAACTCCACAAAAAGAGGTCTGAAACAGTTAAATTAGGCAATAATGCCGGCTAGTACAAATCGCCAAAACATACCGACGAATTATTCCGCAAAAAAATCAACAATTGTTTCATGTTCTTTAGGAGTTTAGCGATTTATGTCTTGTTGACAAGTATTTTGTATCTGTTTACTTCACAATAATGTCAAAATAGAATTGAATAGAATGGTAGCATATATTTGCAAAAACTAAAGCATCTTCCAATAGGGTGATAACTTTTGCGACATCTAGTATATCATACCCATTATCAGTGCCGTAATCGTTTTGATATCCTTGAAATTTAAACACAATTTGTTAGCATTCTGAAACCGAACCGTCCGGCAAGATGTGGTTTTCTGATGTTTCAAGAGATGATTTTTGGAAGGTTATCCTCTGGTTTCAAAAAGAAATTCGCAATGATAATAGAAACCGCACTCAAATTACTAACCTGTAGTGTCTCTCCAAGATCGTTGCTGCTAAGCGAGCATTTATTCTTTTTCGATGTTCGTTCCATATTCGGTTTTAATACCAGCGACAGACACCGTTGCGTGTTACCACAAAGTACATTCTTATTCCCAAAGGTTTCTTTATGATACTATCCAAGCACTTACTCGGATGAAGGTACTGCATAACGAAGACTGGTTGTACTGGTACTCTTAGTAGCTCCACGTTTCTCGAATCATAGGGAATAGCTACTTACAGTGACGACGGCTATGTATCTTCTCAACGCGAGATATCCGGAAAACAATGAAATTGCAATTATGGCTATTGCGTGAGAAGAAGTTCTATAAAGTAAAGTTTTAAGTTATGAATATGGATGGCGATTATTCTTCTGATGACCAGGATGTTCATCGAAACTACTCTCCAAGTTTGCCAACTTAAAAAAGATTGTTTTCTGATTGCAATATAATGTAGGGCAATACCAAAACTTGCTTTACATTATCATATCTGCTCTTGGCCCATTCTTCAGTCTAAGGTGAATCTTAGCTTTGGATGCATCATTTAATGACTCTTAAATATCTATTAGTGTTCCTAATACCATCGCAAATTCTATGGCCCTGGCACCCATTTTAATGGTTTTCCAACAATAGTCAAAAACCCTCCCTACGTTTTTATGTATAAACCGCAGTCACAATGACCATCTCTTTCAAAACGAGCTAGAACGGAAATTCCAGGAGGTCCTGGCTCAATTATTCGAAGGTAAATATAGCCGCTCTACCAGTAAGAGCCCTACAAACTTCATATATCGACTAGCCGCTAAAAAGCCTTCAAATATTTCGCTGGTCAAATGCCATTTACATCACTTGCAACTCCTATGTTCTCTTACACAAGACCAGCTTTGCTGTATCTCAATTTATTATCAGACTACGCCATTGAATAGATGTAGCGTTCCCTACTTTTAGGAACCTTGTGCCCATTTTTCTTCTAAGTAGGCACTGAGCGGTGTTTAGCTTGGGAACGTAATAATTGAACGTTAAACGGCCGCAGTAACTACAGACCGCCACAGTTCATCCTTTAAATTGTAAAGTCCAGTGGCATCAGTGACAAAAAACTATCAGAATTGAAACAAATTGATATGCTGCGCTTATCAACACCACCCCCACAGAGCCCATGGCTTGAAGAAAAATGCAAATTAGCACACGTCGTACGAAGAACCCTTACACAGAAGTACGAAAGCGGCCCGGGAGCTCAACCAACAAAAAAAGAAGAACGGACATCGGCTTTTTCAAAAGAAAGAGAAGCGCACGATTGAAAAAAATCATGTTTGCTACTCTAGGAACAACGTTCTCAAGTTTTACCAAAAGGTAATACAAATGTGTTGAGGCAACAAAGAAACAGGGTAGAGTCTAGTCACAGACGATACTGAGGGCATGGAAAAGCAACTTGTGCAGCTTGTTAAAAATCCATTTTTAAAAGTCGGAATCAATAAAAGTGGAGGTATCCAATTACTGGCACAAATATGACATTACTGGACAAAATAGACTCCTGCGATATGGAAATAAGGAGGGTAGTTCTGTACATTGGTATCCTGCTTGACCAGTATTTGTGCTACATACCGTTTTTCTTGGAAATACGCAACCATTTCAGAAACAGTGTCGTAGAAAATGCCTTCGGCGGTAGAAAAAATAAGTCCAAGTAAGAGTATAGTACATGAAATATTTTCCCAATAAGACCTTTTTGGGGTGTGGCTTGACTAAACAGGACCGAAAATAAATTACATAAGCCATAAGTGGTGGCAATACCTGTTCTTCGTGGTGCATTACTTCAGTCCGATTTTATACACGTGCAGAGTAGAGACGGTATACTGATATTATTTCGCCGCTACAGCGATTTAAGGAAGAAGCGGCTCATCTACGACGGGTTAGCTGCTTATACGAAGCGGAGCTAGTCAACAAGTCTCTAGTAAGATTAAGGTTGCATAGTAGATTTTCTTAGAAGGCCAAGACTTGTAAACATAAAAAGGGTGCGTCTGGTAAGATGACTTGGATAAACAAACACAGAGAGCGCACTTAAAACATTTAAAATAAACTCCTGAGCGAATACCATTACAGCACAAACTTTTTAATGTCTCAACGGCTGCTAGGATACGCCAGAAAAAAATGACATTATGGGAAGTATTTAACTGCCAAAAGCTGCAATTGAAGCCAAATCGTTTAAGTAGGTTTAGTTTATGACACTCTAAACAGATAGCATGACGCAACAATAAAAAAAACAACTAACTTAGCGTTGGTGAATAATTTTGTATGTATTCCGCGATGATCGAAGAAAGTATAAGTGCAACTGCAAAACAAGTCCCTCACTTATACTATATAGCGCCGAAGTATTCAAATTAAAATTTAACAAGCAAATGGAAATCCTTCACATATTATTCAGTTGGATAACAAGGTTCATAGCGACATTAGACAACACAACAAACAACAATGGCACGAAAACTCATGGGCTTCCATTGCTACAATATATTGAACAAATGAAAATCAAAGCTCCAAAATGGAAGGCCTTCAAATTCATCACGGATTGACAACATACTGAAAACAACACTTCGCCTTAGGTGTTATAAAACACCTCAATCAACCTGGCTATTAGATCAAGATCGCACTTCAGTGGGATATTGTTTGAACGTAAATTTAATTTAAATTTATCTGCGAAATGCACAGTTTTGACCAGTTTAATAACGACAAACAATTACATCTAATATCACGTTGAGGTATCAACAAATTACTCTCTGATTCCTGGAGGCCTACAACTTAGAAATCTTAAATATTCATAGATCTAGCTAAAAGTAAACAACCGTTTTTTTCTCAAGCTATTAATGCGATTCTGTACTATCTTAAGTTTTAAAATGCAAATCATGATGTGAGATAGCTTTAAAGTGTGGGAACTGTACAGAAATACAGTAAATGATATGAGCAAACACCTGTAAGTGGGCTTGTGAGGCTCTCATTTTAATTAACACACTCAGTGCTTGTCAGTCACTGTCTGTCAATACGTCTATTTGCTAGGGCATGAAGTCAATTCTTATGCCGATTACCGATTTCTTTTTATATATTGACATTTACAAATATACTTAAAAAGCTAAACATCTTTTGAGTTGAATTTGGACTTCAAACACAGAACGAGGCAAGTGTTACGGTTGACGGTTCGAAAGTTTGAAGGGGTGAAATACAACTGACAATTCCGGTATAGCAATTGTGGTAAAAACACACGGTTTTGAATCCTATCAAGTATGTGAAGAAAAATTTTAGTGGCACCTGACCAGATGTGAAAACTACCACAGATGAGGGGAGGTGAAATATTTCTTACATCGACTTAGAAAACCTACAGGAAACATATACCTAGATGCAATTACCATTTATGAGAGCATTTTTGTTTGATACCAATAAATTTTCGATGACACCCCAATCAGTTATGCTATTAATATTGGAATATTGGAAGTTGAGCTTTACATGCACTGCCCTGCCGGTAATAATACCAATGAGCAGCAACATGAGTCTGAGAACTAGCACCAGCAGAAACAACAACTGCAACACATAAAACAGCAGCAACGACAACAGCAGCAGCAGCAGCAACAACAGCAGCAGCAACAACAACAACAACAACAGCAACAACAACAGCAGCAACAGCAGAAGAAGAAGGAGAAGGTGCCTCCTATCAACACATACAAATTAGAGGTAAATGCAACCTGTGTAAGTTGGTCATTGGTAATAATTTTAATATTAAGTAATACAGTGGAAGGCTATGCGAAAATGAAAGAGCTCCTAAAAGAAACGACGACGGAGCACTTTTCATTCACACCGAAGTGTGAAAAGCGGCAATCGATACTGCTGAAGGGGTTGGAACCATCTTCTGATCCTGAGGAGATCCTGGCACTGCTCAAAGAAAAGGAGTGCGAAGGACTCAAATTTGTGGGGTAAAGCCATTTACCACAGCTAGAGCTAGAAGGGAGAAACGGGGTCTGTCGTTCTTCCTGGTGCAGCTCAGTCCCGAAAGCCCTCCGGATAGTCTAAGGTGCATCAATGTCCTAGACTACCAGGTGGTTCACTGGTAGAAATTTAAAAGGAGCGAAGGCGTTATACTCGTACAATGCGTTCGCTGCTAGAGGTTCGGGCACGCCGCGTCGAACTGCCAAATGCAGCCTCGATGCGTAAAGTGCGCAAAGAACCACAGTTCCGAGGAGTGTGCTCTGGGTAGGGACGGAGCATCTGATAGGACGCAGCTCTTGTGCGTGTTATGTGGAAACGTGGGATACACCGCAAACTATCGGGGTTGTCCAAAGTTCGCTGACATTAAAAAAGCAAAACTGGCTCGGCAACAGAAGGTGGAGGTGAAACGTTCACCTGTTTGGTTTCAAACACCAGCCGTCACGTCCCAAATCTCCTACGCCCAAATGGTGTCAGGTAGGGGGGCTACGGCACAGCAAGCAGCTGTTGCTTCTCCGGCGCCAATGCCGAGAACAACAGAAGCTGCACCTAACATGCTGGCCATCTTGCTCGCAATCCAAGGGCAGATGGCTCAGCTGCAACAGCAGGTGCAAGAACAGGCCAAGCGGGTGGATCAGATCTACGCACTGCTGCCGGGCTTAACGCAACACATGTCGTAATGGGTACGCACATAGTGGAGCAAACTTTGAAGGTTCTTGCGGTGAATGTTAATTCACTGATAAGGATCGAACGAAGAGCCGCGATGTTTAAATTGATACAAGACCAAACTCCTGATGTGCTTTTCGCTAGCGAAACCAAGCTAACCGATGAGCACAAACTGGAGTACAATAATTATATTGTTAGAAGAAGAAACCGGCCTAACTCCCAACGTGGAGGCGGTGTCGCGATTTTCATTAAAGAAGGCATAAAATTCCACAGAGCGTACAAGGGAGTGTTACGCAGGTTCCGGGTGTTAGAGGCAGTAGTCATTTACATCCCACTCCTCAGTGGAAAGCGGCTGTACTTGGCCTCTGTTTATGCATCTGAGGCTTCACAATCCACCTTATTCATTACAGAGCTCGACACACTTTTTCGACTTCTGAGGTTGGAATCGAGGGAGAATTATTTTATAATCAGCGGGGATTTCAACGCTAGACACAGAGATTGGGGAAATAATTTGCCAAATACTAGGGGGAACCTAATACTCGATTGGTGGGGTCAGCACGATGCCATGTATAGACTCGGTCTTAAAGCGACGGATAACCCGTCGTTTCCCAGAGGCGGGTCTTATTTGGATCTATTACTGTACGATGAACGTATATAACTGACATGTACGAATTTACAAACGCTAAACTGCCTGCGCACATTCGTGTATGACAGCGACTATTGCGGTTTTAACACCGAAATTACAGTTCCCAACCGAATTGCGGAATTGGAGGAGTTTGTCCAAAGATACTCTTACAACTACAGTAAGACTCGCTTCTCCGCAACCTTGACAAGGGCACTCTCCTCGAACACGATCCACCCACCGTCCAATAGGAATTTATCAAACGAGGAGATCGATAAGTACCTTAAACGAATGGACGAGATAAATAAAACAAACTATGGACATTACAATACCGCGGTATAAACAAACGACTAACGAAAATCTGTTCCGCAATCCCACTATTGACGCACTGCACCGACAGAAAAGTAGATTTCTGACAAGACTTAAAAACTTGTACAGACAGTTTACAGACAGACAAGACCCAGAGATTAGGGCACTGAAGTCGTCGATTAAAAATATTCAAACGTTAATCAAAGAGAATTACAGAAGTGCTGTAAGTTTGTATTGGAACAACAAGGTACGGGCTGTAAACACCAGCAACCCGAATATGTTCCCGCAAATAAATAAACTATTTCGGAGAAAAAATCAAAATGCCCTTCAGTGTCTTAAAATAGCCCGGACAACAGACAACGAACCGTTACTAACAATAGCAGGCATTGATACAAATGAGGCCGCTTTGTGATCGAGGATCCAAAGAAGAAGGTTGAGGCCATAGGGGCGACTTTCCAGGAAGTATACAAGGCCAATGATATCATTGGCCCTAATTATGACCTGGGCAATCGCGTCCTGGTGCACAACTTCTATATTCGAAATGAAGTAGAGAACTGCCGATCCGAGGGCTCTGGTTTTACCCGGTTCAGCGACGGAAATATGGTAAATAATGTCATTGCCAGAGAAGGTGACCTACTCCCGTTCATTTCGAAGGAAGAACTCCATGAGATCTTCGACACAATCAGAAGTAAGAAATCAGTGGGGATGGTATTCCGAACATCGTACTTCGACATCTTCCTCTAGAAGCGGTGGACATTTACACCACCCTGTTTAATAATACAATGTATATGTTCAACTTATTTCCAAAAAGGGAAAGGATATATCCAATCCGGCGAATCTTCGGTCGATAAGTCTACTTCTGAATATCAGTAAGGCGTTTGAAAAAGTAATCAATAGAGCTCTGACTAGGTGTACTGATGCCTGCCAAGTTGATTTAGAAAAGGCCTTCGACACCGTATGGTTAGAGGGTCTTTTCTATAAGCTGACTAGGCTGGGAATCAGTAAACCATTCTTGTACATTCTTTATAATGTGCTAACCAACAGACAGTTCATCGTGAAAAATGGTGATGTGACTTCTGTTGGAATATTTCAAATTAAAAATGGTCTTCAGCAAGGTGCGGTCAATTCGCCGATCCTATTCAACATTTATACAAGCGACTTGATAGGTTCACTTCCCCATACTATTGCGTACGCAGATGACTTGATAGCGTACAGAACAGGTCCAAAAATCGAGGTCATTAATACTCTCTTACAGCGTGACTTCGATAAGATAAGACGATTTTGCGATGACTGGAAGTTGAAAATCAACTTTCAGAAGTTGGAAACCATTCTTTTTAGGACGCCGTTGTCTGGAGCCTCTAGGGATACCAGAAAAAATTGGCGAAAGTTCTCGATCATTGGACAACATGGACAGCCTCTTGCCTGCCGAAATGTAGTCAGATACCTTGGGATCTGGCTAGATCAGTTTCTGTATTTTAACAAAAATGTAGATGCTGCTCTAGCCAGAGCTAAAGGTGCTTTTGCCCTCACAAAGAGACTGTTTTACAGCAGCCAACTCGATGCGAGGGTAAAGATAATCTGCTACATGGCCCTTATCAGACCCATGCTGGTATTTGAGTGTCCCGTGTGGTTCAATGTACGAGCAAGCTTAATGGAAATAATTCGGGTGTTTGAGAGGGCTTGTTTTCGCTTGTACAGAACACCAGAGTCGGAGTACAAAAAATTGTATCCTAATGAAGTCCTTTACAACAGGGCGAACCTAATACGAATGGACAACTTCGTAATTAAGCTAAGTTTTTTCATAACAATTTTTTTCTTAGCCTTAAGTATAGAAAATAAGTAATCATAAATAAGATGTAAATTAAGTCGAAAGACATAGATATAAGAATTTAGAGCAGCTTAGAGTGCCTGTGTAGGGCCAGTAAGTTAGTATAAGATTGTTAGTAATTTTAAGCTGGCATTTAAGCATTTTTTGTTAGTATGTAAGAGTTATTGATTAATAAAATAAAATGCATTTAAAACTAATGGAAATATTGGATTAGAAGTATCAGACGAGAGATCATTTATGAAGATTAAGAAGAGTGACGGAGACAGAACAGAGCCCTGAGGAACACCAGCATTTATTTTGTGAATACCAAACATGAAACTTGAAACATGAATATTAGAAAACTTGAACTGAACGTTCCGAAAGGTAGTTTCTAGTACTCAAATGGGTCTTACTACACTTAAAGTGCTTGAGCACGTATTAAGTCTTAGAATAGTGGGACAAAGAGAGAAAGAAAGACGTTTGGGCGCAGTGGCTATTTTGTCCCATGGGTGGCACCCAATATGGGGACACTAAATTATTGGCCTTGTTGAACTTGTTGTAATTCTATGCAACCACTTAACTTGGTTTCAATTGCCTGAAAAAAGAGAGTCCTTTGGGCGCAGTTGGGTTTGAACACCGAACCGTTCGATTTGGAAGTCAATACACAACAATTCGATACCATTTTTCGCAAAAAGTCAAAGCCAAACTCTGTCAAATACTTGGGATATATTACTTGTAAGTGCAGCTACCTTGCTTTCGGCGGTTTGTTGTATGCCTTAGTTTCACTTGTCGATGAGACATGGCATCAAATCATCACTGAACCTATTGCTTCAGAAACCAAACTGCGGGTCACTTGCAATAAAACTCTTCGTGTTTCGAGATATTTCATGAGCTGACAGTTTACCAGCATTTCCATGAACTTGGAAAGAAACAACATAAATGCAATGGATCTGCAGTAGGAGAAAGAAGAATATTCGCCATCTGCTCTGAAAGAGTCCTGAGTAACATTCGTTAAGTACTTTTTCTGCTACACGAGTGTGAAAGTAGATTCGTTACATTGTACATTCAACGCACTCAAGCGTAACAAAAGATAAAGCACAATCTGGAAGTACTGAGCTAGCCACAAAGTGTGCTGACACATGCTTTAAAAAAGACGTTGCAGTCATTCGCGGCTCGTTTGAACTTCGGTTTTTCTTTGGCCGGTTGGTGTTGTAAAGCCAAAAAAACATTGCTCTAACATTGACAGCCTCCTTACAGCTCGGGTCGTATGAGACGTTTTCTTTTGATCTGTTACTCTTAATCCAATAAGAAATAAGGACTCCTATTCCAAAGGCAATAGTGTCAGTGATAACATCAGAAAAAAACAACGACAAATTAAAATTCTTAAGGAAAGTGTTAAGTCCACTTTAATTGATTTTTTCAAATTCCCATACAATTCTTTTAAAAATCTTTCTCCAACTGTTTGGTCAGTGTACGAGACATTAGCAAATATTTCACTATGGTACGACGATCCTAAACAGACAAGCACATCAACACTGTACTTATCATGGTGAGAAGTTAGAAACAACTATCAACGTCTAGTATTCCCATGGGCTCATTAACAAACTCAACACAGCGTCCTTCAAATGTTGTAATAACGATTTCAGTATGAGGATATGGAGATACAATTCTTTGTATGGGGCCAGATAGCATATTTAACTCGTTGAAGGTCGAATAGCTGTCCAATTTAGTGCACGTACATGTTGAGACTCCGAGAGAAAATAATAATACCACTAGTTTGTAGCCAGATGGCTTCAAAGTAATATCAAAAATGTGGACGAGGATCTAAGTGTGTTTTACTTAGTGTCAAAACGGCTGGCCTATATTTACAGCCCTGGGCATCTATCATCATAAACTCAGTAATTGCCCTTGCCATATGACAAATACACAACTGCAGTGACTGAGTGCAGACAAATATTCTAAGACCAGGGGTGGGAAGGGTGAGATACCCGTATTGTGTAATTTTTATTTTAATTCTCTTTATACTCTCCAATTCAATCCACCATATAGTATCCAATAATTTTTATTATTTTTGTTTCACATGCGGACACGGTGATATATTTTTGTTTTGGAAAATAATGGAATAATATTTACTAGTGCACTAGTCAGCGAACGCACTTTGGCGTTATCAATCTTCCTAGCATTTGATCCGAGAGGTAAGCATCTGCATCTACTCAGGTTGTCAGCGACTCATTTCTCTATTATGTCAGACTGTGGCGCTTATCATCTTGTTAAATTATGCCTACCAGTCTCTTATATCTACCCTGATCGCCGCAGTACAGTTACTAGATCTTTCAACGAGAGTTTAACAATCATCAGGTCATGAATTCCTTACTTATGCAGGGAAGTTACCGTTAGGTCCACATGGATTGTGAAGCTCGAAACTGAAGAAACTTGAAGATTTATCAGACAGATCATGTCTGGATTGATCTGATAATAGATGGACTTTGGTATGAGTGATCTTTTTGTTCTCCCAATTCGTCTTACGATTTTTGCAGTAGATGAATGTAGGAGGAAATTCCTTGTTTCATATGCTAAAAGTATCCGTGATCATGGTTCGTCCCAGAATTTCTAATTGTGTGCGGGTGACCCCATAAATCAATTTGTTAAATCTACTCAGGTACAAATCATGGCTTTTTGCCATCCATGAAAGTCAGCCCTATTATTGCGAAGTCGTCTGTGCTGTATTATAGAAAGAAAGAAAGGCTAAGTTGTTATAATCGCCTCTTTTCTGCCAGCTAGCTTGATGTCCTTAGAGATGTTGACTTGGCAAACTCCATAAGAGTAGCCAACAATTATGTTTCCGGTGCAGTATTCATTTTCCCTTTTCTTGAACTGCCATAACACTGCACCTCTAATGCCCAATTTAACGGAGAAATTGCTCGTACCAAGCAAAGAACGCAATTAGCCCATCAAGCAAGGTGTACTAATACAAGTAAGTCAAGCTGATTGATTACGTCATTTACGTTAAGATCGAACAGATATTCAGATACTTACAGGATTTATAAGTGCCTATACTGTAGTTGAGTTTGAGGTTTCAAGGTTTCTGATCGAAAACAGATTTCAGAGATCTTATATTAAGATTTGAAGTTTGTTCTTTTTTAGTGTAGGAATGTGTAAGTCAGACTCTGATGGTCTAGAACTTATCACATATTAGCTCTGTGACCAGGAGTCTGAAAACCTACATGATGTGAGACAAATTCTATTGATGGCAAAGTAATTAGGGTGCTGAAATACGATACGACACACAATAGGTTTGCTTGTACGCTTTCCAAATATAAATAAGCAAACAGTCAATGTTGTAGTGACTCACTATACGCTAATTTCTCATTGGGTACTTTATATGATTGGGTTCATCCGATGACTCTATAGAGCACCCCACGTTCTATTTATCATTATTCCGAAACTGCTCACCAATCAGATGTTTATTAATTCAGAAAAACTTGAAGACATTTCAAATAGTGGATTTTCCAGTGAAATCACAAAGTGGTTTAATCTGGCAAAATTCCAAATATTGTTTTTACCTCTATAAATTGGCTTTAAAACAAATAAATCAACCTACAGCATGTTGAGTGACCGTTTGTTTGAATAATCTCTTGACAGTGATAACAACAACTTTTAGAGAAGTCTGGTCTGCCATCATCGTCGAGAGTAATGTAATCTGCAGTTACATTTAGTAGAAAACCAAATGTCAATAAAATACTTCACTGAATGCGCAATGCTATCGGACGTTCATCTCCTTTCCTGGCAGGACTCAGTGAATTCAGCCCTCTGACTTCATTTTCGAACAAACATGAAGGTGGTGAAACGCAGTATAGCTGCCGTAACTTAAGCAGAAAGTTTGTCCCTTCCGCCAATTCTTCACAATTTATGTAGTTCATTGTCATTAGGACTGTAAATTTCCACACTTGGAAGATAGACAAAATGTCTCTCTCCTCCAACAAGGAGTGAAATCTAGCATTCTCGTCCTCTATCGTAACCCAGATCAGTTTTGGAGCCATCTGTAAAAACCATATTCTGGTTAAATCCATTCCTCAGCACTAGAACAAATAAAAAAATTAATATACATTCATTTAGTAATAAAAAGGAGTAAATAAATAGAAGTGGTACATATTAAGAATCAGTCTCACTGCTCCCTTCAGCCCGGTGGTAATCCTGGAAACATATTTTCGATTTTCCTAGCTGAAGTGGTACAGATGTGTCTTATGATTAATATGAACACCTGTCGGGGAGACTTAAGTTTCACGGGATGCCCATACATCGATGGGGGCAAGGATACGCCTTGCCATCGCTTTGCTACTTTGCTACTGTGTTGAAGGCATAGCTCCACCTTTTGATATGAGTCGAGGCCTACCTTAAACCTCTTACTGGTCTTTGGGTCGCAGTACCCAGTATTTTCATCAACTCCACTGTAGGTATTGAGCCCTAGCAGGGCCACACTCCCTGCGTTTTAGGTTTAAGCCACAACCACCGCGACGCTCCCACAAGGGGAGCCTCAACACTTTCCTCAGGAAGTTAGGCCCGGACCGAAATCCTGGGGGCTCCTTACTCCCACGGTACCGTGTTTTAAGTCCTGACATGGACTACCGGTGGTCTTGCCACTCAATAAGACCTATGACCGGCGTCTTATAACTGAACAAATCAGAGCAACTATCAGTGGCGAAAGGTCTGATGATGACCCGCTTTGTGTTAGATAACGTCTTTGTCAGTGCTTACTGATAGAATCTCTTCAACCTGAAACACTGTTCCTGGTGGTCTTCCCGTCAGCTTATACAAAATGTACGAGTTGACAAAGCAAGCATACAACAAACAAAAAAAAAAACTCGGTGCCACCAAAGAGTCTTCGATTTGATAAGCAATCACACATGGCATCATCAAAGGCCGGAAAGGAAACTTAGAAAAACCACAATTAGTGCTAAGCATCCAGAAAAATCTAAGATCCTTCTGTTGCATTTCGTAGACACCTTCGATCCCAAGTCAACCGCCTAATCGGTCCCTTTCCCTAGTGCTTTGACAGGATCAAATAGATCAAATTTTCAAATGACAGCGGATCTTGAAAGAGCCCATTAGTTTCAAATCGATACACAGCATATTTTAATCAATTTGAAAACATCATTTGCCAGCGTCTATAGAGACGAACTATGCGGAGTCATCGCAGGGTGACCATGAAGACTGCACGCTGGCCCCAAGGTTAAAAAAAATTGCTTAAAATGCTTTCAAATGCTCAGACAGAGTAAATCTTCGAATAACCATAAGCATCAATGGAAAAGAGAAAAGAATAGCGAACTGTATGAATTGAAGAGCGATTCCGACTTTGTCAAAGAAGCTCGGATAAAACGTTCGAATGGCTTAAGTCACCTTCAACACATGGACATAAGCATCCCGGGGTGGAAAATATATCCCTCCAACCTACAGGAACCACGCCGTAGAGGATTAGGTTGTTGTTGAGGCATGTGTAAGGCGCTGCTCTGACCCAGACTGTTGCTCCATTTCGGCAAGTAAAAGTTCAAGAAATTTTTAAGTAGCACTCTCAGCCGCTGCTCAATGTACAATAATAGGAGATACAATCTAACGCCAATAAATTAGTCATGCCTACTATCCAGCATTAAACAAGTTGGTGCAGTATAGTAATATTTTCATGCTGGTTAGTACGCACTAACTACCAGATCATCTGTCAAACTTAAAAGGGTAAGAGTACGCCTATCGACTGTACATCTGCAAATGAGGCGATCTAATATCCGGCAACAGCTATAGAGGCATATTTCTGCTAAATGTCGCCTGTAAGGTACAATTTTATTCAATTTATTAAATGAACTTCTAAAACCTTTTGAACCACACCAATCGACCAATATCAGTGTGGCTATTTGAGGAGAATGATGATGTAATTGCTACATTACTATTTATAGCATCCAATCCAAGACCCAACGATCTTATTTCTACATGAATTCTTACTTTAAACGAGACAGGATTCCCCAAGTTCTTAAGAAATTCTACATAATCAATATGCCGTTCGGTGATGACCAGCTTGCTTCAAATTACACAATTACCGGACCTTGTACGTAAGTCATTTTACTGATGACCCCTATTTATGTAATTGTGCCGGTTTCGGTTTCACTATACATTACTGTATGCAAACAATCAAAAACAAGGTGTGTCTACACATTCGACAGTTCTAACGAAATTTATTCACGAAGGCGTCATTCAATGACGGCACGTTTGCATTTGCTTGCAACAAACAGCAAACTCTGCCCAATACTCAGGCTTTCCGATCACACAGACACGCGATTTTGGATTTTTCTAACGATCGTTGGCAATTGTTGTTAATTGATTATGCACGTCTTTTTAAAATATTAAACAGTCTAGTCGTTTTCCCAAGCATGACTGAATATGACTAATGTCGCGATAAAATCATCTTCTGTCATTCAGTGCCATTCGAGCAGAATAATGTGTTCGGTATGATGAATTAAATATTCTTGTCAAATATGATCGAGACTATTAATCTAAGTCAATGAGTATTGAGTCTTTATCTGGAACCATAACTTTGCTAATAACTCTGTAATTGAGAAGTAATAGTGACTCGATGGTGAAAAAGTACGAAAAAGGAATGTTGTCAGAGGAAATTCCTTTTTTGTTTACGAATACATATTGACTCGTACTATATAACAGGAAATGCTGACGACATATTGCACCACTTTCTTGGAACAGATTATTTAACCTTTAAAGGCAATATTGAAACATATGGTATCTTGAGAAGTGAAAGGAGAAAAACTGTGTTAAGTGTATTGGTTATTTAAAATGAGTATGCCTTAACCGCGGGGAAAATACAACACTCGACCTCCTTGCAAAATCTACGTCAGAGGTGACCTACTTTTATAATAGCCAGTCAAGTCAGTGATGCAACACTTAAAGAATCTGCAAAACCAGAAATCTTAACAGATGTGGAAGTGTTCAAGGCTAACATTCATCATCATCATCGGTTCCTCTTGAGTAATGACATGGATTATCGATGTACCAGAGTTAAGAGTTAAGAGTCAGAGTCAGAGCTAAGTACTCGGGTCGTATTTGTCATTATCGGAAGATTAAGAGTGCATTCATCATGACAATCATCACACTCGACAATGGATTAGATAAAAAATATGTTAGCGCGTTATTGCATTGGCTTAACAATGCTGAGGATCATTCATCGGAGCTACTAGCCAAATCTGAGCGATAAGTTCACTTGTCCAAGTCTTGATAAAAATTAGTGAAGTTCCCTAAAACTGATAACGAAAAGGTGGTTTCGACAAATTCCAACGAAACTAATGCAGACAATTATTTGAAAATAGTTCAATGTTCACTAGTACCTCTGCGACTAATTTTTATTACAAAAATCCAACACCATCCAAATCAGAAATTGAAGTGAATCAAACATTGACATTTACTGTGGTCGATAGCAAGTGTGTAATGTACCAACCGACACAAAATCACAAAAAAAAAACACTGTGGCGCTGGCAGCCCGGTATGGGCCATAGCCCAGCCTTCTTGATAATCACTTTCGTTGCTCCTGTTGTCATTTAAGTCACATTTGAGCGGGGGCTAGAGTTTATAGCCGAATTCGAACGGCACTCATCAGAAGCCTTTTCATAGGCAATTTTATTTTCTGGAGTTTCGAAAAATAGTTGGTGATGCCGGAGATTGAACCACGGACGCTCTGCGTGATAGTCCAATGAGCTAATCATCGCGCCAGGCATCGCCGCCACCCTACAAAATCAACGAACATCAAAAGACTTCAACGATTTGAGTAAATATAAGGAAGTCAACATAAATTCGTTACAGTTTGGATTGTCAATATTACATGAGAGAGCACCTTTTTTCACATTGCATATACGAGGGCTGTATGATAAGTACCCGTGTTTACCGACAGATGAGACCATTTTTACAAAGATGACTGTCAAAATTTCAGACAGATGTATCGAGTAGTTATATAGCACTTATTTGGATGCGGATTTGTTGTCGGAGGCAGACTAAGACGAGAAATCCTCAGCTTCCGGCATGTGAGCGAGCGCCTCGTAGCAGTCCGCATCAAGGCTAAATTCGCCAACATAAGCCTCATATGCGCGCATGCCCCCACAGAGGAGAAAGATGACGACACCAAGGATGCCTTCTACGAGCTTCTCAACAAGACCTACGAGCAATGCCCTAGCTATGACATTAAAATTGTCCTCGGTGATTTTAATGCAAAGCTAGGAAGAGAAGGTATCTTTGGTGGAACAATCGGAAAATATAGCCTGCACAACACCACCTCCGATAACGGATTCAGGCTAATCGACTTTGCGGCGGGGCGAAACATTGTCGTGGCTAGCACGCGGTTCCCACATCTCGACAACACAAGGGGACTTGGAGAACTCCTGATCAATCAACAGTCAACCAGATTGATCACATTGCGATCGACGCAAAACACTCCTCCAGCATTATGGATGTCCGTACGTTCCGAGGAGCCAACATCGACTCGGAACATTACCTTGTTGTAGCCAAGGTACGGTTGCGGATATCCCAAACTACGCCAAGACAAACTAATGCTGTGAGAAAATTCGACGTCAGACGGCTACAATCGCAAGAGATCGCCACGTCCTTCTCCGATCGAGTGTCTCTTAATCTCTTAAGAGGTCCAGTGCCGCCAGCATCAAGCATCGAAGACCATTGGAAACACTGCCAAAACGCCATCAGAGATGCCGCTTCTGATGTGCTGGGTTTCACTCGTCCACCCCTGGTTCGATGATGAATGCCGGCAAGCACATGCAGCTAAGCAAGATGCATATAACGCGGCGCTGCTTAGAAAGACCAGAGCTGCTCATGAGCTCTATGAGCGGAAGAGGAGAGACGAGCACCGGCTTCTCAGGAGGAAGAAGAAAGAGCATGAGAAGCGCGCGATCGAGGAAATTGAAAGATGCTACTTTAGGAATGAGGTTCGGAAGTTTTACCAAAAGGTAAAAATAACATGCCGCGGAAACAAACCCCGAACCGAAGCCCGTAGAGATGAACAAGGGAACATCGTAGTAGAATCGCAGTCGATGCTGAGGATTTGGAAAGATCATTTCTGCAGACTGTATAACGGCGATGACGGACCAAATATCGCTGTCAGGCAGAATCAACCTTTCAACCTGGACGATGATGACCAACAATTCCGTCCACCCGACCTGGATGAAGTGAAGATAGCCATATCGAAGCTTAAGTCCAACAAAGCTGCTGGAGCGGATGGCCTGACTGCCGAGCTCTTCAAAGCGGCAGGCGATGACTTGGTAAGGAGCATACACCAACTCATCTGTAAAATATGGTCGGACGAAAGTATGCCCGATGAATGGAACCTCAGCATTGTTTGTCAAATTCTCAAGAAAGGAGACCCTCTGAACTGCGCCAACTACAGAGGCATCAGTCTCCTTAACATCGCATATAAGATCTTATCCGCCGTATTGTGTGAACGCCTGAAGCCGTTTGTCAACAACCTGATAGGTCCATATCAGTGTGGCTTCAGGCCAGGAAAGTCCACCATCGACCAGATATTCACACTACGGCAGATCTTGGAGAAGACCCATGAGCTTCAGATCGATACCCACCACCTATTCATCGATTTTAAGTCCGCGTATGACAGCATCTATAGAGACGGGCTATATAGAGCAATGTCTAGTTTTGGCATCCCTGCCAAACTCGTCCGTCTGTGCAGGATGACGATGGAGAATGCACGCTGCTCCATCAAGGTCGGTAAAGATCTCACCGAGACCTTTGATGTCCAGAAAGGATTTAGACAAGGCGATGCGCTGTCATGCGATTTTTTCAACATCGTACTTGAAAGAATAGTGCAAAACTCACGAGCAAACGCAAGAGGCACTATCTTCCGTCCGTCCAACTACTCGCATACGCCGTCGATATTGACATAATCGGGAGAAAGCAGCGTGTCAGTGGCGCTTTCGCGAGTATTGAGACGGAAGCGGCGAAAATGGGTTTAGCGGTCAATGAGGGCAAGACCAAGTATATGCTGTGAAGCAAAAAGGACAACCAACACCGACGTCTCGGACAGAACGTCACCCTCGACAGATATAACTTTGAGGTAGTTAAGGACTTTGTCTACCTAGGCTCCGCTATAAATACAGACAACGACACCAGCACTGAGATCAAGCGAAGAATAACTCTTGCCAACCGCTGTTTCTTTGGGTTAAGAAGGCATTTGAGTAGCAAAGCCCTCTCTCGGACAACAAAAGTCACCCTTTATAAGACTTTAATAATCCCGGTCCTGCTCTATGGCGCAGAGGCATGGACATTATCAAAAATGGATGAGGGTGTTCTTGGTTGCTTCGAGAGAAAAATTCTTCGGGCGATCTTCGGTCCCGTCTGCATTGACGGTGAGTGGAGGAGGAGACACAACGACGAACTGTATGGACTGTACAGCGGCATGGACCTAGCCAGAAGAGTGAAGATCCAAAGACTGAGATGGCTGGGTCATGTAGAGCGCATGGACACCAATGCTCCGGTCCGAAAAGTCTTCGAATCCGCCCCCGAGGGACAGCGCAGTAGAGGAAGGCCAAGACTCAGGTGGCGCACGCAAGTGGAAGAGGACCTCAGCCAACTTAGCGTGCGAAACTGGAGACAGCTAGCCAGGGATCGAGCTGGCTGGAGAAGCTTGTTGACTGAGGCCCAGGTCCACCCCGGACTGTAGCGCCACCTAAAGTAAGTAAGTATCGAGTAGTTTCGTTTTGACATCTGTTGAAAGTCATCAAGTTTGTGTTTATTTGCAATCATGGAGAAAGAGCAATATCGATCAATAATTCGATTTCTTTTTTTTGCATGGGAAGACGTGTGAGGAAATCAATGCCGTTTATAAGGACCATGCATCTTCGATGACTACCATCAGATATTGTTTTATTGAATTCAAGCGTGGGCCAGGCAGTTTGATTGAGGTGACTACGGAGGATATGGTTAATAAACTCCGTGATATCGTGTTAGCAGATGGTCGGGTGAAGGTCAGAGAGATTGCTGACATTGTACACATCTCAATTGAAAGAATACAAAAAAATTGGACATGAGAAAGTAATCGGCAAAATGGGTGCCGCGTTTGCTGTCAGTGGAGCAAAAACCCGTCCACGATCGCCACAGCAAAACTGGTCAAATTACACTACGAATTGCTACCTCACCCACCGTATTTTGGCCCCATGTGATTTATTTTTGTTTCCAAACATGAAAAATGGCTGAAAGGAGACTATATTGAGAATAAATAAAAAAAATATCGTTTCTGGAGTTGCACCTCTATACTATATTTCACTCATCACGCCATTTTCGTACTTCTTAAGGATTCTGCCTATCATTTGGGTATTAATGTCGACTAGTTTTGTTATTTAAGCATTCTGTAGTATCTTAACCAGTTCGCATTTTCCTTGGGAGTTTAGCTTTATATGCTGCCTGCTTGATTACAAATGCCATGTGCATCTTTCGTCCGATCAGGCGGTTACTATGCATATCAATTAGCAGGTAAGCCACTGAACTTCCTGAGCCACTGCCGTTTAAATAAATGAGTGATATATTTTATCTGTGTAAGTTTCAGTTGACGCATTATGACATTATATTTTTTCATACTTTTTCTGCATTTACATTTTTAGCATACCAATACGAACCTCCACCGCAAGAAAGTAGTTTATTTTGGCTATATGGATATATGTCTAGCCTCTATCGCAAAGTAGAAAATTTTGTAGAATTTGATTGAATATCGACATGTGCTATTCCCTGAGCCTTCAATATTCAAATTTCGCCAAATTGTCAAACCTAAAAGAATTAATTTATTCTCATATATAAGGTTTATGTAGGTTGATGGTATACATTCGTGCGGTTTTTTTTCTAAATTTGAACGTTTATTTAAGAAAAACATGTACAAAGTATTATTCAAAGTATTGCCCATCTGAAGCTATGACTTTTTCCCATCTTTCTGACATATTCTGCTCTGATGTTAACCGTATTTCAGTGAGGGCGTTCTGCATCGAACGGAACAAATGGTAGCGGCAAGATCGGGGCTATAAGGCGGGTGGGGTAAGACTTCCCATCCACTGTTTTCCAAATAGTTCTTAATCGGAATAGCAACGTGGGGCCAAGCGTTCTCATGATGGAACATTATTGCCTCGTGTCTGGTCGCATATTCGGGGCGTTTTTCCGCTACTGCTCTCTTCAAACGGATTAATTGTGTTTGGTAGCGTTGTCCATTGATGGTTTCACCCGGTTTTAGCAGCTCATAATACAGCACACCCATCTGATCCCACCAAATACAGAGCATTACCTTCGCGCCATGGATATTCGGCTTTGCCGTTGATTTGGCTGGTTGGCCGGGTTTCACATATGATTTTTTACGCTTGGGGTTGTCGTAATGGATCCATTTTTCAACACCAGTAACAATCCGATGCAAAAATGACATCCTTTTGTGGCGTTCCAGCAGCATTTTGGACACCAATTTCCTTGCTTTCGAATATATCCAGCTGCTTTTAAACGTTTTGAAATGGCTGCTTGAGTGCCACCCAAAGATTCTGTTTCCAGTTCTTCATCTTAAAACTTTTTTGGCTGCCCAGGACGTTCATCGTCTTCCAAGCCAAAATTACCACTTTTAAATCGTGCAAACCACTTCTGGCACATTCGCTCAGCTGGCGCATGTTCACCATGAACTTCCACCAAAATACGATGACTTTCGGCAGCAGTTTTCTTCATATTAAAGTAATGAAGAAGATCTCCCCGCAAAAACACTTTTTCAGTGTTGTTGTTTACGCTTCAAATGAATGACATATACTGAAATGACGTACAATGACAGTAGCTTTCCAACGCATTTTCCAATGAAATAATACAAGTTACGCCATCTCTAAGCAAACCGCATGAATTAAGTTATAGACTCAATTAGTCCTCGGGTTTTTATAAAACGGTCACATATGAAGTCCACGACGTATTTACAAAATTTGATATACTGGCTTTAGGTCCAATCGGATAATTTGGTCCTTTATTACTGACTTACTTAATGGCCTTACTATTCTGACCAAGTGCACTGCTTGATCCAATTTATGTAAGTATTCTCGTACTTTCGTCCTCCTCACATATGTCAACAATGTAGAACTAGCAAGCTCAATATTTTGTAAGGATGCATTTACATAGTTTTTTGAGTAACGAGTTGTAAGCCTATTTGCCTCGCAAATATAAAATATGAGTGGATTTCTAAGGCAGACTTCTCTGAATCTCCACAAAGGTTTCATTTGTGGAGTTGATATTTACTCCGATACAAGTTAACTTCTTAACCACTTCGAACTTACTATTGTCAGCAGTGACGTCCCAGATGGTGGACAAATGTTTGTTGGCAACGCGTACTTTGTTCGGTCCTCTTCCACTTCGAGGCTAAATTGTTTTAATAGTCCTTTTATTGTATTAAAAGCCCCTGTGCCTGCAAAAAGCCAAGTGACACTGATTTCGATAGTCCAACACAACTTTAAAATAGTTCGGTTGTTTCCAAATTTCACTTTGCAATCACACCGCACAGATGGTTCATTTTATGCGATACCTTGTATGGCTTCGCCTCATAGAGCTCAAGTAGACAAGATGATAAGACTATGTTTGAAATTCTTTTCCAGAATTCCCCGTAGTATGGAGTTCGGTCTGTTCTTAATCCTTCAGGATGTAAGCCACACTTGTGAAATTCAGAGATTACATAACGTGCAACATTTAGCAGATAAATGGCAAATAATTCTTACAAAACGTATGATCGCCTTCGTTGTAGATGGATCACATAGCAATCGTTGGACATGCTTTCACACATTTCATCTACTTATACCTGTTTGATGATTAGGCGCATCATCCCCATGTTTGATAGAAGTAGAGAAGTGAAGCTGGCGGCTTTGTAGTTCTTTAGTTTCCGGATAGGTGAAGCAACTTCTTCTAAATATATTGGATGGGCGATGGGATCTTCATTGGTTGTAAACAGATTCTCTTCTTGTCCTAACACTCTCTCTCTACCTAATACACTTAAAGTAGCTGCTAAAAGTGCTGCTTTTACCTGCACTTCAGTGATTCAGGTTTTTTCACTGTTTCGAAGAGCTTGTGTCCCATGTTTGAAGACAGCTGCCTGTTGCGTAGTTTCCAGAAGAACATCCAGATCCTACCGCTGGACTTCTGTATATCCTTGTGCTGAGTAGGACTTGGGCTTTTTTTTTAGCTATCCCTCAATTCTCTTCCCTTGCTGGTCTAATTTTGCGCTGTAGTGTTCGTAGGTATGCATGTCTTTCATCCTTGTTTTCCACGAACCAAGAGCTCTTTTTCGGTGAGCTGTATTGTTAACTACCTCTTTAATGGCGAAAACAACCTCTCGCCAGGCGCTCTCTGTAGATTCTTACTACTCCAGCCGAGATAAATTTTCTGTTTTTGTTTTTTGTTGGCGGTTAAAACATCAGTGATCTTCTTCTTTCTTTTTCAGCCCAATCAAACAAGTTTCTTGAATTATTAGGTGCGCAACTAAGTTCTCGCTATTTGTCAATAGATGGCTCCAGCAGTAAGTGCTGGTCGATTTTGACATATCGAAAACATCATAACATATGGTATTTTCTTTCATTCGAAGAAAACGGCGGCTGAAGTTCATCGAAACTCCAAAACGTATACGGAGATGCTGCACTGAGTGAAGCAAAGTGCCGTGATTGGTTCCGTCACTTCAAAGACGGTGATTTCGATGCTGACCAACGTCCACGTGAAGGAAGACGCTGAATTGGAGAAAATGCTCGATGAAGATCCGTGCCAAATGCAAGAAAAGCTTGCCTCAGCATTAGGAGTTACCCGCCAAGTCATTTCCAAGTGATTGCATGCGTTGGGTATGATTCAAAAACAAGGAACTTTGGTTCCTTATGATTGTAAGCCAAGGGACGCTGATCGTCGTTTTTCACCTGTGACAAAAAGGGAAGTGTTTTCTTCATCGCATCGTGACGGGTGATGAAAAGTAGATTCATTACAGAAACTCAAAGAGAAGAAAGTCATGGGGACTGCCCGGTCATGCTTCGCCTGAATTCTCACGCTGCAAAGGTTATGCTGTGTATTTGGTGGGACCAGGTTGCTGTCATTTATTATGAACTGTTGAAACCCAATGAAACCATCACTGTGGAACGGTATCGACTTCAATTGATGCGATTAAGCCGAGCACTACAAGAAAGACCGCCACAATATGAGTAGAGGCACCATACACTCGGCCTCACCTTGCCAAACCCGTTAAAACCTACCTGGGAAAGTTCAAATGGGAAGCCTTACCCCACCCGATATTGCGTCATCCGATTACTATTTGTTCCGTTCGATAGTACATAGTCTGGCTGATCAGCAGTTCTAAAGACATGAAAAATGGCTTGATTCGTGGATAAGCTCAAAAAACGAACACTTTTACCGTAATGGTATTCGAGTTTTGCCAGAAAGATTGAAAAAGTTGTATCTAACGATGAAAAATACTTTGAATGATTCATGTTTAACCATTTTTTCGCAATAAAGTTGCATATCCATCAAAAGTAAACATTGATCAGTGTTTTGTAATTGGTAAGGATGATGAGCTGATCTAAGGATCTTTGTTCTTTAAGATCCTAGAAGTTCATTAAAGATAGCTAAATTAATTATCCTTTGCCTGTCATTGTCCCATAACTGGATCTTTTCGATATCGTTTGATAGATAACAGGCGGATAACCACAAAGAACCAATGTGCAACCAAACCAAAGCAAGTCCTTGTTATAAACTGAAGATATCGGTCTTCTAAACTGTAAGGTAGTATTGTTCCTTAAGCCATTTATACCCTTGGATTTCTGATTTACTTACTACTAGAAAAAAACAATACTCCATTGAATGCTGGAACCTGGGTATAAGATTGCAAATGAAGGAGGAACCACAACGGTGAATTCTAGTACGCACAAGTACGAGTAGATGCATCTCAAGAATATAATCTTCGCGAATGCTAGAAAGGAAGCCTAATGGGGTAATAAAAAGCTAAAAAGTCAGTAGGTAAACTCATGAAAATGACGCGTTAAATGATGATCAAACAAGCCACTTCCCTATTGTATTCTCAGACCGTGGATCCCAAACTAACTCGGCCACAAGAGACCAGAAGGCCTTAAAAACTAGTAATTAATACGAAATTACTTGAGTCAATGGTACAATACTATAGATTTCATATTTTCTAATCAATTGACAGCCTTTTGGGTATGTATTTAGCAACTCAGAATAAATCTTTTATGAAAATATGAAAACAAATTACTGTTCCGTCTTTTACATGACTAAACACTCTTGTGAAGGCCCTAAAAAAATTAAATCGACCCCTTCTACATCAAAAGGCAAAGCTCAACATTGAGATACGAAATAAAAAAACAAACTGTCCTCATCTTAATTAAAAATTTATTGCCTCTGTTGTTAATTATTGTCATTTACATACACTACAATGACGAGATTTTTTTCTTAATCCAGTCCATGTAGGCACCAACACGTGTGTATATCCCCGGAAAACCTGTCCGAGCGCATTCATATCCAAAAGATACCAAACCCATGAGGTGGTACCGAAATGCTTTTCCGTCTTGCTAGTTTTTTTTGTTTTTGTTTAAATAAAATCAAACAAAATAAATAAATTCAAAAATTAGTCAACATAACGGTGAGTCATTATACAAACTTGTGGCATCATGAGTGGTCCACCAGAATCCCCCAAACAAGCGTCTACTTTGTTATTACCGGCACAGATGATCTGCAAAATACAAACCACAAGCAATCACAAGATATTCTCGAAAATATCTAATAATCCAAGGTCGTCAACTTACAGTATTCAATGATTCAGCAACTCTGAAGTCTGTTGAATAATTTTCCAAGCATGATCGGGTTTCAACTATTGGCACCTGAACGTCACGGAGGACATTTGAACCGTTTCCCTTATACTGAACTGCTCCCCAACCGGCTACAAATGGATTATGTCCTACAAAATCTTGTTGAATGAACTTACTACCCGCTGGCAGGCATATGGGGCTAATAAATTCTGAAAATAATTTTATTCATAATTTATGTTAACTGCATGACTTTGAGATACGGATGCGATTATATCCGACATGAAAGCAGGTACGAGGCTTTCGAGTACGATTACCTGTGAATGCAACTGGTTTGCTCAATGTAATCACAGCTATATCATTAGAGATTGGATCAAGATTGAACCCTTCATGGATATCAACATTTTTTATTTGTGTATCAACTGAGGTTGCTTCCGATTTTGACAGATCATGCGCCCCAAGACGAACTAAAGTCAGGCCATGGGTTACACAATGTCCCGCTGTTATGATATGAATGTTCGATACCAGACTACCACTGCAGAGAAACTTCAACACATTTGGCTGTTCGTAATAACCCAGTGCCACTATCCAGGGATATGCGCCTGGTTTAAACTGAAATATGAAACCATTTAAATAGGCTAGGTCCAAACACTTACCCTTATTAGCTTCCATTCCCCCAACTACTCGGCGAGTCGTATGGTTAGTGATGCCACATTCGCCAATATTCATAGATTGAATTGGCGAAGGTGATGGTAAGACTGGAACTGGGTTGATTATTCTAAAAGTGGTGTGTGTTGCTTGACTAGTTGGAAATGGTGATGTAGTTGGAGTGGGCATATTCGGTCGAGTAGGCCTTGGTGGTCGAGAATGGCCTTGAACCGATGGAGTCGGTGGTATTGATGGAATCGGTGGAACCGGTAAAGTCGATGAAACAGGAATAACCGGTGAAACCGGGGGAGCCGGAGGTCTTGGGTATGTTGGTGGAGCAGGGGGATTTGCTGGACTCGGTGGACTCGGTGGGCCGGGTGGGCCGGGTGGACCGGGTAGGCCGGGTGGGCTTGGACTAACATCACTTTCGCTGCCTAATCTTGCGAATTGAAATGCAGCCATCGGAGATGGATATGGAGGGAGATTACTGCCAGGTGGTCTTATTGCACAACAAATCTTAAAGAGAAAAGAAAAACCTTCTAAGTGAAATTGAGAGTTAGAAATCATTATTTACTTACGAGAAAATTAAATCCATCAAATCCACATATGGACTGACTAACGTAAGCTTGAAAACCAATGGCAACAGGATTCCCCTGAGCTTGCATTGATAACTCTGCCAATAGGGGCGGACATCCAGCAAAATTTATGCAGGTGCCGAGGCGACCATTCGGGTCGAAACAATTTTGACCTGAAATGAAAATAAACTTTCATTTGATTGCAAACAATGATTCTACTTTGTGATAAACAAAACAACTTTGATTTCTCGATAAAATAAGAAATATTGCCCACTGAACGGCTTTACAGCAACTATACTATATATGTACTCGGTGGGGTGAAAAGTAGCCTCATTGACCGCCAGAATGCGCTGCTACTGCAAAAAACATTATTTTTTGAGAGGCAAAACGGCGAAGGAAACAAAAGAAATGTTGGATAAATATTATGGGGCTGATGCTCCGTCAGATTCCACCGTCAAATATTGGTTTCGAGAGTTTCATGGTAGCCGCAACTCCACTACCGATCAAGAGGACAATGTCAAAAAAATACATGAAATGGTGTTGGCTGACCGGAAAGTGAAGGTGCTCGAGCTAGCAGATACCACAAAGATTAGTACTGAGCGTTATCCTGCCGATGGGTGCCGCGCATGCTCACTCCTGACCAAAAACATGAACGCGAGAGTACTTCGAAAGAGTGTTTGGACTTGCTGATGCGGAATCGGGCGGATTTTTGGCGTCGATTGGTAACTGTTAATGAAACCTGGATCCACTATTACACACCAGAGAACGAGTGCCCGGCAATGGACTGAAGCCGGCACGAGTGCTCCGAAGCGGCCAAGGGAGGCTCAATGGGTCGGAAAGGTTATGGTGTCGGTTTTCTGGGATTGTCATGGCATACTCTTCGTAGACTATCTGGAAAAAGGCAAAACCATCAACAGCGGGTATTACTGTGCATTATTGGAGCGATTGAAGGCCGAAATCGCTGCAAAACGGCCTCACATGAAACGAAAAAAAAATTGTTTTTTGCAAGACAATGCGCCGGCGCACGGCTAAAATCAATTACTTACGACTCCAATTGCTGTCGCATCCACCGTATTGGCCCGATTTGGCTCCCTCGAACTAATATCTATTCCCAAACCTCTAAAGATGGCTCATCAATAAAAAATTCAGCTCACGCGAGGAAATCATCGACGCCACGGAGGAGTATTTTGCAGACCTTACTTTTCGGACGGGATCAAGAAGTTGGAAAATCGCTGGAATAAGTGTATCAAGCTAAAAGGGGACTATATTACAATATATAAAATAAAAAAAACATTTAAAAAAAATTTTTTTTTCATTCCCAAGGAGGTTACTTTTCACCCCACCTAGTATGTATTGACAACGTGATAGTATAGATTGAATTTTAATTAACATGCCTCTCCAATTAGGACGATTCAGTTTTATTTTTTCCTTTTAAACTGTTCTTTTACCTGTTCTCGCACTTAGATAACTCTACAGATCGGGGTGGACCAGGCCCTCAGCAACACGCCTTCCCAGCTAACGTGATCTTTTGCCAGTTACCCACAGTTGGGCGCACGAACTTGGTTCAGATTCCCCTTCTCTTGCTTAGTTCAAGGTGACCTAACCATTTAAACCGAATTCTCCGAGCTTTACTGAGGAGGCCGTCATCTTTACACATCCGTAAAACTCAATCTTGTAACATCTCAATCGAGGACTTTACTGCTTAATAACCTTAAAAGTCCAATAACGTAGCGATAAGTACGTATAGTCTCTGTGTAGTTTCCTTCTCGCAGTTGACAGCGGTGGCGAGGTGGATAAAGTTCACTACTACCTCAATGAAGCAGATTTTGTTTATTAATTTTTGTTAACTGCAAATCACTGTTTTTCATTCATTCGCTACGAAACTTATCCGATTCTGTTTCAATAGTTTCATGTGCTAGATTGAGAGTTCGTTGTGCTCTTCCCATTACATCAATGTCGCCTGCGTATGAGCAGACTTTCTCTCTTTTAAGAGTTGATTTTTAAACTTCGCACAATTCTTTGAAGAACAATTTCGATAACATCACATGACAACTCATTGTCTTCGTTAAGTCCTTCCTTCGGACATTGAATGTCTCTGTCTTGTCATTGCTGACCTTCATGTGGCAGCTCACATTCTTCTAATAGTCGATTGAGCTCGGCGGGGATCCCAAAACGAAGACCATAGCTATGCATTTTGTCTGTATAATTCTGTCATATGCGGTTTTGTAATCTTTTAAGAGATGGCGTGTACCGATCTGGGACTCCCAGGTTCTTTTTCAAGATATTCCGTCTTTTGTTACTTTTTTTTTGGAGGGGGCAGGTGAAAAACTTCTTTATGACACTATGAGTATCGCAAGCATGTGCCTATATTACTGTGAAATTCTTACTCACAAAGACCACCTCCCTACGATATTTTTTGTTTATATTACCAAAACTAAGTTCCTACTTATCAAGCAGTTTTTCTTTTTATTGAAATAGACTTGTTTGGCAGGTGACTTTTCAATGATAGTTCCTGCATGTTCTGCTTGTTAACGCGGTTTCATTTTTGCGACCAAAGTCCAAGAGTTCAGTCCTTTCAATACGGTGCTATAGGTTTCTCCCGTCCAAAATTTGTAGGACTGTATGTATGTATCTTTAGTCGAACTTTGCGTTTCTCCCGAAGTCTTTTGCTTCGTCTTCGACAGTAGGAATTCCGAAATCTCGGTGTAAATAGTCGTTTCCAATGTCGACGGTGCATATTGACATTCGTTTTGTTGGTACAAGTCCAAATTGGCTTTAGCACTTGTTAATATAAGAGCAACTTGTTTTCAATACTCAGATTAGAATATTTATAAAGTAACTATTACATCTCTTGAAGGTAGTAAGCCTTGTTTGCAAATGGAAAACAGACCGAGCTTATGAAGATAGATAGCCGACTAATTTGTCCGCATGTAAAATTAACATAAACAGATTTGGTCCTTATTGAGGGCTGTCCGCTTGACCCATGTCCATTTATATACTTTATCAAAAGCACTTTGCAGATTCACCATTGTTTCTTAAATGGTTTTTCCCACTTATATATCAGTATCATCCGTAGACGTGGCTAAAACTGTTCCCTTTTCTTAGTGTATGTTCGGGTATATAAAATAAAAGATACATAAGTGGGCCAAGAACTCTCTTTGAATTGCGATACTTCGTTTCCGATCCTGAAACGTATATTACGAAAGCCGCCATAATTTGAATTTTAATCCTTTATCTCATACCTTATAAAAATTTGCCAAACCTGGCGATAAACACTTGAGCAAACCTTTTCTTTCTTTGAAGGCTTTTTCAATAACATCGACGATTCTATGCATCTGATGAATAGTGAAACTCCTAAACCACAACTGGTAATTAAGGTTTCAAATTTTTCCGTCAATGTTCGATAAATTTTGGATATTAAAATTATGCCTATAAGACTTCTTGTCATTCAGAGGTTTTTCTGATTTTAGGACCATTATTACCTTAGCAACTTTCCACTGACTCAGAACGTATTCTAACATCAGTTAGTATTATAAGAGGCTTAGTAGATGATTTTCTAGGCAGCATTTAAAGGACTTCTCCGGGTATTAATTTGTTCAAGGTTATTAATTAATTAATTGTTGCGCTAAGTTTCGTTCCATCACTGATTCAATGATATTGTGGATGAGTGCCTGACCGTAGAAAGGAATAAATGTCTCATCCAGATGGGAAGTGAAGATTTTCAATTTCACAGGAGAAGCTATCAATGGCGATATGAGTACGAGAGGTTAAAAGCCAAGGCTTTTTAGAAAGTGTGCAAAGCAAATGATGTCACTGACTCTTACCACGATTAGATTTAACTGAGTTCAATGACAAAAACACCATCACCAACTAAAGTGGGGGATTAATGGTATGCTGAAGAATTTTCTTTAACATCTCCCAGTAGACGTAATAATACAAGAGCCGACCATATGATGCTCTAAGGCATAAGATAAAATGATAAATTGCATATGAAATGAAAGCTTACTTGAAATGTAGATGAAATTAACAAAGGTTGGCGGGAATTTTTGTCCAGGCATGAAAAACATAAGCGTCTTCCGGTACGTCATTTTTTCAACTATTCATAGGAATAAAACAAAAGAAAAAATTAATTACCATTCAAAAGATTAGATCAAATAGTACTCAAAGACATTGCAGCCCAACTTTTAATACCGCATTTGTTTTGATTGACTATAGGCATAACATAAAAAGTTGAAATAGGTACCAAACTAAAGCTGAGGACTTACCATTTACAAATATATAGGGTTGTCGGTGATAAATTGACCACATGTATAGACAACCCATGATTTTAGCTTACTTAACATATACCAACTCAGTCAATTATAACATGTTATTTAAAACCAATATTTTTTTTAAATACATTGTTTGTTTTTGTTAACAAAATCAGAAAACGAATTCAATTCATTTAACAATCAAATCTTAACAATATTTGTAATGTAACAACAATCTAGTCTTAATAATTAGTCTGAATCTGAATCTGAATCGTCAACAGTCTGATTGCAGTCCCACTCTTGACAACATTTTTATAAATTTTATTGCATTTCATATGCAAATGGCTTATTTTCAAGCATTGGGCAAGTACATTGATGGCTCTGGGATCATTGACATTCTAGTACAAGCTGGCATTTTAGCTGGGAGTTCAGTAAACCGTTTCATTGGTTGTAATCATTTTAACAGATGTAAACGAATTCACCCATTGCTTTCATGTGCGTTGCAAATGTTGCACTTTGAAACTTTCCTGGCGCAATACGAATTTATTTTACACAGTTTTGTTGACGACTTAACGTATTTACTGGAGAATTCCATTGAACTGTGCGAAGAATTAAAGCTGCCATCTACATTAAACCATGTTTTGAAGTGTTACCGGAAATTTCGTTCTGAAACATTGACAGGTGAACACGGAAAACTGCTCAATATTACATGCAGTACGTAGATTTTCTTAACACTTTCTTTCTTTCGCTTCTCTCGAAGCATTAGAACAAGTGACTTCGCGTTGCATATTGATTCAATTTTTGAGCTCGCTAATTTATTGTATTTTTTTTAATTTAATCAGCCAAAGTATGCAAGATGGTCAATAAAGCAGCTAAGTGACTTAGCAGATTTAAAATTAAAATAATCACCTCTTTTGAACGAGTTTAAGCGGGGTGCATTTGGTGTAAAAAGAACCAAAACTAGTTTTGCGAGATCTCCTGTCGATTTAAAAACTGAGAAAACTATTAATCCTGACGCTGCTAACTCTTTATCTAGTATAAGTCACTTTACAAATTCAATTTCTGCTAGACATCGTTGGGCCTTCAGCCACAGTATGCGAACTAGAATTATAACGCAGTTGCAAGAGATTATTAAAATGATATGAGTAAGTAAGCGGTAATTAAAATGTAGCGAGATATTTTTGGGCGTCTTTTAGCGATTGCCCTTGAAAAAAAATTAATTTAGAACTTTGCCTTTCTTATCCATTAGCTCCTGTACCACCAAGTTTCTGTCAACCCACAGGGGAGATGCACAGAACTGATAAATCTGTTCTTGCAAGAAACTTAAAGTCTCTTATTGGACCCGCAAAACCTATATTGGCAGATGCTGAAGCTATTTTAGTAAAAATTTGCGCCACAAATTCTCTGCAAATACATTTAATTTTCGATAGATATATGACCACTTTTATAAAGGATTCTGAACGCTACCGTAGACAAGAACAGGATATTCACTATTCCCTTGTTGGGAAGCAACAAGCTAGGCCAAACGATTTCATTAAAAGTTTGAAAAATATCAAGTTCAAAACAGCAATTGTTAGGTTTTTGTCAGATTACTGGGGAAACACTTCGATGGCATGTATAATTGGCAATAAAAAGGTACGAGTATTTCTGACAGTTGAAGAACAATGTTTTTCATACCGCTCAGAAGGAAATTTTGTCATTAAAACCAATGAAAATAATTTGCAGTGTTTCCACGAGGAAGCAGATACGAGAATTATCTTTCACATAAGGAAATGGTCTGAAAATTCAAAAATCATCATAAAAGCTTCAGACACGGATATTTTGGTAATATTGTTAGGCAACATATATAAATTTCCCAGTAAAGAGATTTGGATGGTACTTCTTCAAAAAGCATTGACCACAATTGTATTTATTGCGATGCCTTAGCAGCAACTCTTGGCCCAAGTCTTTGTTGCGCTTTACCTGGTTTTCACGCTTACACTGGTTGCGATTACACATCAAGTTTCTTTTGTAAAGGCGAAACAAACCCGTTTCAACTTCTTCAGAAATAGAGAGAGTTTAAGGATGTGTTTGTTTCTGTGAATAATGTTAAAGATATTTATGACTATGCAAAAATATATGTATTATAAGAGTATACTTCACTGATGTATGGGGTTAAAAGCTGTAATAGTATAAATTTAGCAAGATACGTTATTTTTCAAAAACTTTATGCTAACACAGCCTGCAATGAGAAATTTTTTAAAAACAAGATTAAAAATTTTGATTCTAGTCTCATCATCATGCTGGAGTTCATTAAAGCAAAAAATTCTGCGTGCTATTTACGTCAATTTGGCAGAATGCAACAAATGCCACCTGCACAATATTCAATGCACAAGAATGTGGATATGTATTAAGAGAACTACTAGAACCAATATGGTTTTTAGGAAACCCAACGCATTTAAATGTAGACGATGTTCTGCAGATAGAAGCATGTGATAACGAAGAAAATAATGACATGTTAAATAAAACTGTTGACGATTCAGATTCAGATTCAGACTAATTATTAAGACTAGATTGTTGTTACATTACAAATATTGTTAAGATTTGATTGTTAAATGAATTGAATTCATTTTACAAAAAAACTATGTATTTAAAAAAAAATATTGGTTTTAAATAACGTGTTATAATTGACTAAGTTGGTAATGTACTGTATATGTTAAGTACGCTAAAATCATGGGTTGTCTATACATGTGGTCAATTTATCACCGACAACCCTATATATTTGTAAATGGTAAGTCCTCAGCTTTAGTTTGGTACCTATTTCAACTTTTTATGTTATGCCTATAGTCAATCAAAACAAATGCGGTATTAAAAGTTGGGCTGCAATGTCTTCGAGTACTATTTGATCTAATCTTTTGAATGGTAATTAATTTTTTCTTTTGTTTTATTCCTATGAATAGTTGGAAAAATTACGTACCGGAAGACGCTTATGTTTTTCATGCCTGGACAAAAATTTCCGCCAACCTTTGTCCATTTCATCTACATTTTGAGTAAGCTTTCATTTAATATGCAATTTATCCTTTTATCTTATGCCCTAGGACATCATACGCTCGGCTCTTGGACTATAATGAACATTTACACCGCTCTTTTATATAATCCTTTAAATAATGTCAAATATCTAAGTTGTATGACAGTGATGCAACTAATACCTAAGAGGGTGTAAAGACAATTCTAATTCGATGAATCTTCAGTCGGTAAGTCTCCCTTGCGAGTATTAGCAAAGTACATACATATATCTAATATCCAATGGCAAAAAACCAAGAAAAAAGGAAACAAGCAAACGATACGTAAGCTGCTACATATTATATTAAATATGCTGAACAGTAGAAAGTTAATCTTAAAGAATGTATGAATATTCGGTGTGACTTTTGCTCGAATACTTAAAATTAGATATGGTCTGCAACATGCTATCAACGCTTTTATCAAGACGTAGTGTATGAGTATGCTGAGGACTCGAGTGTATACAAATCAGTTCCAAATACCGAGGTTTTTAACATTTTTTACGACTGACTTGAATAAGACTACCATTATTAATATTTTCCATTACTGGAAATTGCAACAAATTCAGAATGCATTTATCTGGGGCATAATGACATTTTCGTTATGGGGCAACAAGGTCAACCTGTTGCTTCCAAAATGTCTGGTTCAACGTAAAAGCATGTTCACTCATAAAACCATATTAATTGAACTTACGATTAAGTAAAAGTATTAAGTGTAGAAAAAAAATAAAATAAATAAAAAGGGCCTGGGTAACAGATTGCAGAAATTTTATGTTGACCATGCTAGACAAGCTGACCTTTTGACAAGTGATCGGCCGATCTTATGTGTGTTCCAGAAGCTCTTTAAAGCGCACCAAGCTTCATAACTCATAATCCCAATAGCCAGTATTCTAATGAGCACAGGAAAAATGAATAGATCGGCAACAATTACTCTTGGAACCTATAGTGTTTCTTTTAACTTGAAAAGTAGAAAACATCCAAATTTACACATAAAATTTACAAAAATCAGAGTATGCGCAAGTAAACTCCGCCAATACTACACGAGATAAACCAAAGGGAAAAGGCTATTACTCCATTCAAGCCTGGTGATCATAATATGTCTAAAATCTCCTATCAATACTAACGATGGTTTCAATGTTGGCCTTTGGAAATCATCGGATGGGCTGAAGCATCTCCGATTCTCAACACGGGAGAAGGACTTGATCATGTCATGGGTTTATTCCTATACACATATTATAATATGTTCCAATGAGACAAAATAAGTATAGAGGACTAGGTACGAAGTACTTCCTTTCACCTTGCTAGGATATTCATATAAATTCAGACCTGCTATTTCCAAGCTAAACAGAAAGGTCGTATCCAAGACAACCGATTACCATATATCCTTCCAGGAACTGTAATATATCCTCTTATTTAAGTAATAACAATAAACACTTTGACGAAATTCTGTCCATCGCACTTGCATGTATCATGGGTTGTCTGTCCTGTCTTATGAGGATTGCATACATTTTGAGGACAACAGAACTTCAAAACTGTTAACGGTTGGTTTAGCCCCCGTCAAATTCTGAACTGAGAAAGAAATGTTATTGAATCTGCCAATGGTGGAGAACTATTCGCGGAATCAAACGATATGATCAAATTTCATTTTTTCATAAGTCTAGCGACTGTCTGCTCTAAAGCACAGGCATCCCTAGACGTGACCGACGACCTTTTCACTCGAAAAGGTTTTTCAGGTTGTCCTGTTATAACAGAAGTTGTTTTCTTTATGCGGAGAAGGAAGCTATTGTTCCAACGAAACGATATCTTTTATTTTATGGGAAGTCGAAAACCTTCAAAGCGCTGATACATTTCTGGCGATGTTAAGGTGCTTTCGGCAAGACTAGTCACAGAGGAGGTTCCTCCTAATTAACACGGCTAAGATAAACCTTCAAAGTCGGTTATCAACTGGAATATTTTTTACGGAAAGAATTTACTTTTGGGCTCTTAAAATTGGTCTCTACCGATTCTTTTCGTAATGAACTATTTTATAAATCCAATGGAAGCGCTGAAGTATCTGCATATGTACAACGATGCCTAAGCTGTGCTTGAAGCCTTGCGACTCACATTCAATTCAAACTAGTTCTAGAATGCAAGGCATCTCTGTATGGAATCATAAAGCTGAATCAAATAAATCTAACAACAAAATTACATTGCTAATGAACTACTTAGGCAACGCGTAAAAGGAGTAGATATGATCCAATTGACATCGACAGTTAAGACTGATATTGCTATAACCGCAAAGTGCATGACTCCCCAGACTGACGGCATCCCAAATAAATGTTTTTTTGTTTTCTCTAAGCTGTCATCAAACTCTCTGCTGTTAATCAGTAGGAAAAATGAGACAACTACTTACAGTCATCGTGGAAATGACGATAGCACACGACGCCGCACAAGCTTATTACTTCCTTTTGGCTGCAGTTAGTCGGACCTGGAGTAGAGGGTGCTGGCACTGTAGGCACTTTACCATTAAAGCTCTTACTAATCGTCCTACGAAGGTCTGAAAAATTCCAATAACAGAAGCTTGCAAGGGTTACAGTGCCCGGCCAATAGCCATCCGTTTTATAACCATATCTCGCAATTGTGCAAAACATTTACGGATTTTTTTCTCAAATATGTTCGTCAGCTAGTAAGTGATGGGAAATGGGACTTTGGTAATATTTTTTTTGTATTTTAAAAAACACATCTTAATTCGATAATCGCATAAAACAAATTAAATGCACGCTTATATGCAAATGTTATATTTAAAAATAAAAAAGATCTCAATAACATGCCTGTGCAAAACAATCCGGATTTCGTATTTTTGATAACAGTTTCTGCTGTCATTTGAGTTACATTTTTCCAGAAGAAGATCTAGAAAGAAGGTTACGGGTGATTTTCAAACGATTCGTATATACTAAAAATGGCAAAAACACAGTTATAAAGTTACCAGCTTTATAAAAAATGAAATTGTAGAGGACTTAAAAGCCGGATTAAAGCAAACAGCAATAGCTACGAAATATAATATTCCAACCTCAACAATTAACGATTTGAGCTTCAAGAGCTTCAGATCGATACACGCCACCTATTCATCGATTTTAAGACCGCGTATGACAGCATCTATGGAGACGAGCTATACAGAGCAATGTCTAGTTTTGGCATCTCTGCCAAACTCGTCCGTCTGTGCAGGATGACGATGGAGAATGCACGCTGCTCCATCAAGGTCGGTAAAGATCTCACCGAGACCTTTGATGTCCAGAAAGGATTTAGACAAGGCGATGCGCTGTCATGCGATTTTTTCAACATCGTACTTGAAAGAATAGTGCAAAACTCACGAGCAAACACAAGAGGCACTATCTTCAAAAGTCCGTCCAACTACTCGCATACGCCGACGATATTGACATAATTGGGAGAAAGCAGCGTGATGTCAGTGGCGCTTTCGCGAGTATTGAGACGGAAGCGGCGAAAATGGGTTTAACGATCAATGAGGGCAAGACCAAGTATATGCTGTCAAGCAAAAAGGACAACCAACATCCACGTCTCGGGCAGAACGTCACCACGACAGATATAACTTTGAGGTAGTTAGGGATTTTGTCTACCTAGGCTCCGCTTTAAATACAGACAACGACACCAGCGCTGAGATCAAGCAGCGAAGAATAGCTCTTGCCAACCGCTGTTTCTTTGGGTTAAGAAGGCAATTGAGTAGCAAAGCCTTCTCTCGGACAACAAAAGTCACCCTTTATAAGACCTTAATAATCCCGGTCCTGCTCTATGGCGCAGAGGCATGGACATTATCAAAAATGGATGAGGTGTTCTTGGTTGCTTCGAAAGAAAAATTCTTCGGGCAATCTTCGGTCCCGTCTGCATTGACGGTGAGTGGAGGAGGAGATACAATGACGAACTGTATGGACAGTACAGCGACATGGACTTAGCCAGAAGAGTGAAAATCCAAAGACTGAGATGGCTGGGTTATGTAGAGCGCATTGACACCAATCCTCCCGTCCGAAAAGTCTTCGAATCCGCTCCCGAGGGACAGCGCAGTAGAGGAAGGCCAAGACTGAGGTGGCGCACGCAAGTGGAAGAGGACATCAGCCAACTTAGCGTGCGAAACTGGAGGCAGGTAGCCAGGGATCGAGCTGGCTGGAAAAGCTTGTTGACTGAGACCCAGGTCCACCCCGGACTGTAGCGCCACCTAAAGTAAGTTTAAAAGTTTGGAAGTGGAAACCGATAAAAAAAACACATGGTGGCGGACGCCCACGGAAGAGAACACCGAAAACTGACAGGCGCATACAGCGTATGGCCTTAAAAGATCCTTTTCTATCCTCTGCGTCTCTAGTGACCCAGCTTCGTTTTCCTGTTGACGCAAGTACTGTTCGAAGGCGTTTAAAAGAAATCGGTCTTCATGCTTTTCGGGCAGCAAAAAATTCGCTCCCCTCTAAGCACCGTCTTAAAAATACTACATTTGGGAAAGTTTATCAAGTACTCAAAGTAACGTTTACATTATGTTTGAATTTGTACAAAAACATCTAAATTGGTCAGTTGACAAATGGAAGAGAGTGCTTTTCAGCGATGAGAGCAAATTTAATTTATTTTATTCCGACGGTGCACGCACAGCAAGACGCAAACAGGGTTCACGCTTTAAGCCAGAAAACGTTCTGGCTACAATCAATCATGGTAGGGGTTCCGTGATGGTTTGGGGCTGTTTTTCTAGTGCAGGTTGTGGTCATATACATAAGATAAATGGAATAATAGGCCGTTTCCAGTACAGAGATAATCTGGAAACAGTAATGCTGCCAGAATGAAGATCTAGAAAACTACTCGTATAATTGAAATAGTTATTACATTAACAATATAAGAATGTTGAAAACTTTGATTTTGTTTTCTTTTCTACCTATTTCCACATTATATAGCAATGATGAAAAAATCCGGAATGTTTTGCACAACACTGTATATCTACTCGTAAATTTAGTCCGAAAGCATATTTCAATGAGTAGTCGTATCTTTAGGCTTAAGGGCATGTAATAATACTTTAAAATAGGATCCCATTGAACTTGTAAAACAAGACGTTAATTTTTTGAAACGGCTTCATTGCGATACGAGTATCTTTAAATCATATTATATAAAAATATCAATTAACTATTCGGTTCTTCAAGATAACAACCGTGGATTGTTTGACCTATTTTTACACCAGCTGGTGACATCAAGAGGCAAGTAGCCTTTTCATTTAATCCCAATCTTTTGTTCTATTCAAAACAGGGAACTTACAATAACGATGGTAAAACCTTATAAGACTTAAAATTTAAAGGCGCTCTTTCACTAAACTTCCCAAACTCGCAACAACTAAAAGTTATATATAGATCCCTGGGCTTAATCTTGAAAGTTCAGATAAATAAATAAAAAGAAAAGAACAATTTGAAAATGCGCACTTACCGCAAGAGCGATCGATCCCTAAACCTAAAATCACTAAAACTATCTTTAACATACTTTTGGCCAGCAGATTCACAGATAATTATATATAAAATTTAAATCTTCAATACGCGACGTTTCCGACGTTTAAGCGGTGAAAATACCATCATATCAGCACCGATCGGTCCTACTTGTCGTTTATCGTTACGTCGCGGATCGATGCAGGGGCAATTCGGATCTGGACGAATTCCACCGGGGAGACAAATTACCGGAAAAAGGGGGCAACTAGGCGTTGCCGGAGGTGATAGTGTAGTCGGGATTGTTGTCGGTGTTGTCGGTGTTGTCGGTGTTGTCGGTGTTGTCGGTGTTGTCGGTGTTGTTGGTGTTGTCGGTGTTGTCGGTGTTGTCGGTGGTGCCGGTGGTGTTGGTGGTGTTGAAGGGGTTGTTGGTGTTGTTGGTGTTGTTGGTGTTGTTGGTGTTGGTGGTGTTTGTGGGGTTGAAGGGGTTGTTGGTGTTGGTGGTGTTGGTTGAAATGTGGATATCGTTGTTGGTGTTAGAGTAGCGTTTGGTGGAAGAGTTATTATCGGAAAATACGCTGGTCCATAGCCCGGTGGGCAGACACCTTTTATGTTTGCCAAATAAGATAAATATGGCCAAAAGTATAGCTTCAAACAGATATTCTCAAAAAACATCCCGCAGAACTGAATTAAAGCCCGTTAATCCACTTTACCGCACCCTGGTTTCGCAATTGAGTCAATTTCACTACTGACCCATTCCACATTCAACCAGACGTATTTGAGCCCATCATGCAGATGGACTAATGCATTCTACCATGGACTGGTAGAAATCGAAAAACCTAAAGAGTGGAAAAAAAATGGAAATTATACCGACACCCTTGCTAATCGTGGGATTCGATTCTATTCAAACAATCTGGCATGGGCATGAAAGCCACTTGTCATGCTTCAGTGTTTTGGAATTGCCCGCAATTGTTTGATTGGTCTCAAATCTAGAGCCCACGAATAGAATAGAATTAAAATAACTCGGCCAGTTACTTTTTGTTAGCTAGTGTCAAGTCAATGTTAGCAAATCGTTTCAATCTTTGGATGGGGAAAAACTCTAATGGCACTGACACATGGGAGAGTTTTCACTCGGAAAATCCAAATGCAAGTGTCATTTCAGTTCAGTCATCAAAATTGTTCACTTTAACGAAATTAATTAGTTTTTATTCGTTTGCAATTAAATAACCCTCAGGAAGTTTCTAATTTGTTAAGCATTACACGTTTGGTCACCGGATGATAATGATGGCAGATGGGTGATGGGCAACCGACGATGGACGATGGACGATGAACGATGGACGATGGACATTGACGTAAACAACGACGCATTGCACGGCCAAATGGTTGGCTTTATTAAGATATTATTGGCGACCAAAGTGATTTAGATTGAAATTTGCGATATTGTTTGGAGAATGGTTTCGAAATTAGAGTTCATGGCGCGTTAAGCTCGTTACTTTACTTTTTATTGCTAAATATTTAATTGATTTTTCGGTTTTTTCTTTTGAAAACGGATTACAGATTAGCGACATTGTAAAAATTTGCTCAAATGAACTATGATTGCATTTTAATGATGTTTAATGAAAATGTATTAAAAATATTGAGAAAATAATGTTACTAATATTTAAGAAGTAATGTTGTTAATATTTATGGCTTACTCGTAAATTAAAAATATAGACAGGCCGGCAAGCTTCAAAAGAAAGCAGAAAGTGGCAATTAAATAAATTGTTCAGTTAGTTGTTACGTGACCTTGCATCTTCATTGAGTTTTGACGTTAGTTCTCGCAGAACTTATTTACTTAGATGACGTAACAGTTGAGGGTGAACCTGTGTCTCTCCAGTTAACCTGATCTTTAGCTGTCTCCAGTTGCGTACTCCAGATTTTTTGAAGTCCACCTTTACTTTTGTGAAGTCTTCCGTTACTGCATTATCCCTCCAGGTATGTTTCGAAAGCTCTGCAGGCCAGAGCGTTGATGCTAGCCATCTCAGGTGACTGACGTGCAATGATGACTGAGGCCATGCCGCTGCATTGCCCGTATAGTTCGTCGGGAAATCTTCTCATCCAAAAGCCCGTCAACGGAAAAGGAACAGTAGGACTGGGACAATAAAGATCTTATATAGAATCTCCATAGTTAGTCAGAACAGGACCTTACTACTTCATTAATTACTACTGAGCCAAAAAAGAGAGAGATAAACAAGAGAAATTCTTTTTGCTGCAATTTTGTTGGCAGAGAATTATAGCAGAGCAAGGGTAAAAAAGTCTTTACAATCTCGAAATTATAGCTGGTGCCTCTGACGTACTGTCCCTTCTTGTTGGCTGTACATTCTGGCTTTTGTCCCATTCATGGCTAAATTCATTTTGACAGCTACATTACACAACTGTGATAGGCCGCTGTGTTCTACCAATTATATCGATATCATCGGCGTTCGGACAGACTTTAAAAGAATTTCAAGAATGATGTTAAAAAAATCACATGACAGAGCGTCGACTTGTCTTAAACCTTTTTGTCAAAAGAAGGAGTGCAAAGATTTGGTTGATTATGGACTTTCCTGACGGGCAATCTTCATCAAAACCGGAATTTCTTGGTGGTTGTCGGGTGAAATCCATCCCATCAGTTCTGACGTCTCTGATGTCCAGATGTTGCCACTAGTCTCCGGTTCTTGATGATGATGGCAAAGAAGTTTTTGAGAGATTTCACGATACACGTTTGGCGAAGATTCCGGTGGTCTCTTTGCGAACTTTTCCATGTTACACCTTATCACAGTAGTTCTTCTTTTTTTTTGGCGCTTGGGAAATCTGCATTCGCACCTTGGCATCAATGAGTTGATGACCCGAATCAATGTTATTACGATATAGCATTTCATAAATGAAAGAGGCCACTAAGTTGTATATTACACGCCAGAAGTGGTGTTTAGTAGGCTATGCTTACCACCCGTTCTTCCAAAGATGCTCTCCTTTGCTATCCTTATGCGATTTTAACGTCAAGGATCGAATATTGCTTATATGTCTTGACGAAGAGCTGGTAGAAACATTCTTTGGTGGAGCCATCCTTGTAGGGGCATGGGCGCATATCTGGGTTATGTAAGCGAATTTAGCCTTGATGCGGATTGTCATGAGATGCTAGTTTACGTGTCGGAAGCTCAAGACTTCTTACTTAATTCTGCCGCATATGGCAAATCCACATCCAAATAAGTGCTGTCACTATATCATAAAGATATCATATCAAATTTTGAATATTAAGTTGAATATTTAATCCTTCTTTATCTACGCCATCTGGAAAATGGTGATATATACCGAAAACGCAATCAAAGCTAAATGCTCGGTTTCACTTGTCTTGTGAAATTTTGTGAAAAATTGCAACGGTCGTAAGTAGTGAATCCATTTTTATCCCGGGCTATGAACCCTATGGCGGAGTAGGACAGTGCTATGCTACTATCCGAGCATGCCCTTGTTATTTTTCCTTACGTGTGTATGGGTTTACTCTTGCAGTAATCGGGAAACACCACTAGGAGTTCAAAGAATTAGGACAGTCCACAATCAATCGCCACGAAGGCGCCCATAGAATTTCACTAAAAATTGTTGCTAAGACATTTACCATAGCTGTTCCACATGGCCTTAAAACAGCAGACTGGTCACACGTTTTAAAAATAAGCAAATCAGCCGGAAAGTAAAACTCAGATTATTTAAGTTGATAAAGACTGAGAGTCTGTCCTTTATTTTATTTAAGAAAATTATGTGAGGCTGCGCTTCAAAATATGTTTAGTGCGCTCACCTTTAAAACGCTTTCGACATGTTTCAACAGTATATATGCTTTAATCCAACAATACACAGAGACGAGTCACCAATTTTGGGAATTTAACCAATGCGACTGGAATATGATTGGAAATGGTGACTGCAGATAACTGGAATAAATAGTGGTCGCCCACTCGTGGCATAAAGAGATCGTATTCTGTTTTCACTGATATAACTTATCTGGATTGATTGTGCACTTTCTTCCGAATCGTAAAGTCAAGTTAATCGTGTTCCGATCGACATACGAAACTCCTCCAACTCCTTTCTGCACAACTTCCTAGTTGCAGCCATGACAAATATTTCAGACGCCTCCGTTTCAGAGCCAGAGCATAAGGAAATTTTACTTTTAATGATTGCAGTCCTTAAATTTGATATTGCCATACTCTGAAACCATATTTCACTATTTCAAATTCACAACGACTTCGATATTAAAATACGGTACATCGCAATACTGCTGAAATCAGCGGAAATATGTAAATACTGCAAGCATCGCTAGAAAAGAAGGTCCATTTACGAGTACCTGAGTCAAAACGAGCCTTCTATAATCCAATTACAAGTTTAAATTGAAATATCCCTCATGGTTATTGACATTCATATACGTGTGTGTTTCTTTTTTTAATTTTCTAGGCACCCATTAATAGTCATTTTGACTTGACAATTTTCACTATCTTGAAGCATGTATCTCTAGTTCAGTTTCTCACAATACATTTCCAAGTATAAAATCTTAACACGTAATAAAGTTTACCACTAAAACTCACCACATAACACTAAAATTTAAATATCGTTATCACTTACATTTTCCAAAAGAAATTAAAAATGTGAATATCATTAGCACGCCTAAAGCAGCACGATCACTTCGGCCCATTTCTACCGTTTTACCGGACAGTGTGCGTTTCAAACCGACAAATATGCTTGCGTGTCTGAATTCGGATGTGGTAACTACAATGACGACATACTCATAAATATTATAAAAATTAACAAAAATCACAAACTGGAGCGATTATTTGTTTGTTGAAAATTGTTGGAGAATAATCAACTTTAACATTGAAATTCGTTTGGGGCGGTGCAAATTGGGAATACCCCATGAGGTGTGCGGCCGATGTTTTTATGCGGCACTTACTGGTACAAAGTATTAGATACTTTTTTGTCATCTAAATACAATATTTTTCTTTACGCAGTACTGAGTTACATAATACGTTTTATAATGCATTTAATGTTTGTTTTTTTTTACCATTTAAGTGAAGCCATCTTTGAAAAGGTATTTTTCATTCATAGTTGTCATGAGCTTTGTTTCTGAAGGATATTCATGATTCTACTTTTGTATTCGAAGTGCAGTTTGATTGGATCACGAGTAGCGACATAAATTATAACCAAAGAAAGCAATCACAAGGTGGTTAATAACATGACCCTGGGGTTAATGTACAGCTTAATCAAATATCAACTGAATGATTCTTTAGCCCATAGAGAACATAATAGTGTCTCTTTGCCGGTGTGACGGCATTTAACAAAAGCCTGTAGACTTTCTTCACTCCAATTTATTGGCATGGGAATACAACCATACAACTATACAACCAGCAAACCCCATCGCTGAACAAAATTTTGTGATGAAAAGGGCCAGCGCACACTGGACTACTTTTACCCCAGGGTTAAACCGGGGTAACTTTTACTTCAATCGCACACGGGATGAATATTTCGGGGGAAAATTATGTATACATATTAACCGATTTTGTTTGTGGTGGTATTTCCGATGATTTTCTCACCCTTAAAATTGACGATTTATACGTTTTTATGTTTTACTCCGATGTTCAACCGCTTCATCTCTGGTTCAAAATTGTACCCCGTTTTCTCTTCGCACTTCATCTCCCTCTTCTATAAAACCAGTTTTACGCCGGGGTAACCCTAGGGCAATTAGTCCAGTGTGCGCTGGCCCAAAAAGATGATTAAGAGCTATCTCACTTTCTGAATATTTACAACGTCTCTGCGGAAGCGTATTATCAATTAGAGTGTGCGTAGTGCGAACACGATTAATGGTTGTTGAAATTAATTGATCACATGAACGACTTCGTCAACTATGAAAGTAGTTAGCTAAAATACTAATTTCGTATCTGCAGTCTGTGGTTCTGATGTATATAGTATCTTTTTGTGAAAAATGACAAACTAAACTTGGTTGAAGCATTGGCTCCATCGAAAGCTGGTACAGGGATCCATAGCCGGTTTTGAGAGAAAAATCGAAAAAATTTTAGCCCGAGTGAATTGACGAACTTTGGAGGAGAAGATTCAACGATGAACTATAAGAACTTTGCAGTGACTTCTACCTACGAGTAATTATAAAAGTGCGCATTACTCATCCAAGATACATGAGAAATGTAGAGCGAATGGACACCAATGCTTCGACTCGCAGAGTTTTTGAATCTAACCCGCAGGGACATCACAACCTTAAGTCGCGCGCACAACCACTTGAGAAGATTATTTGTTCAGATGGGCCCCAGCCCAATTTTTTTTTTTTTTTTTGTATTAATCTTTATTTTATATAAGAAACTTAAAGCTAATACAATAATAAATAGTTTTATTTATGAAATAGTGTGATACACTCTATTGTCTAAGACAAGAGGCGAATGTATTTATCGTTATTAAAAAAAAACTAATAATAGGGAAGAGATATGTAATTCAAAGTGTTAAAGAAATAGCTATAGCAAGAAAATTAAATCATAAAATTGGAGATAAAAAAATAAATCAATTTTACGTTATTAAAAGAGAAGAGCCATTTTTTAACATTATTTAAAAATACTGATTTCACTCTCTCGCATCTTAGGTCTACAGGCAAGCAATACTATATATTAAACAAACGAGGCGCAGCTACAAAATAAAAGCGTGGAAAGTGTTTTTTTTAGACTGCTGGCACATTCACAAAATTACTGTTGTTGACTTGTAAATTAAAATTTTCATGAAGCCTAACCCGGAACTTTGAAAAAATATTTTTAAGACCTCATAACAGTAAAGATGCCTTAACGGAAGAATTTCCAATCTTTTTAACAGCACAAAACTAGAAGTTCTACGATTTACCTTACACATAATTCTGATTGCGTGTTTTTGCTGTCTAAGTAAAGACTTTATATTATTAAAATACGTACCACCCCAAGAAGATAGTCCGTACTGCAGCTTTGATTTCAAAAGACCATTGTACACTAACTTTAATATACTAGATAGACTACGGTACTGGCTAAGATGATAGAGTTGAGTGCTAACTCTATTCAGGTACTGCTTTAGATACGAGTATAAGGTATTGTCTTTCCAACTGAACTTATTATCTACTACAATACATAAATATTTAAAATTGTCGACGCGATCTATTTTGAAGCAGGCTTCATAACAATTGACGTTACTATTGAAGGTAATAGAATTCCGGCAGCTTTAAAGAAATCTCAAGCAACACGGGCAATTGAACCTTTGATATTGAAGAGCATAAATTTGTTTTTATTACTGATTACCATTCTATGCTGATGGAACCATCTACACAATAGAACTAAATCATTATTAACATCCAAAAGAAGACTAATATAACTCATATTGGAATAGAACAGAGCAGGGTTGCATAAATAGCGAATTTACGTAGACTAAAAATAGGATGGGACCTAAGATGGAACCTTGCGGTACACCTATGTTGATTAAATTCTGTGAACTGAAACAGTTTTTGATTTTTACCACTTGCTTACGATTTTTTAAATATGAAGCAAACCAGTCATAAATAAAACCTCTGAAACCTGCACTATGGAGTGTTCTCAACAGCAAAGAATGGTCCACCATATCAAAAGCTTTAGTAATGTCGATGCAAAGAGTGGCAGGAATTTCTGAAAGATTCAAACTATCATAAATTTCACTAGTTACTTTTATTAAAGCACTTTAAGTAGATCTTCTGCTTCTAAACCCAAATTGGGAAACGATAAGAAAGTTTGTTCTATCTAGGAAAGATAGAATTCTAGATTTCATACCTCTTTCAAAAATTTTGAGAAAACAGATAGTAGGGAAATAGGACGATAGTTATTTAGTACCATAGCGTCACCCTTTTTATGGAATGGTATTACTACTGCTGTTATCACTGATTCTGGAAAAATTCCATTCTGAACGCAAGCATTGAATATAAAACATAAGACATCCGCAATTTGATAAGAAATGTTTTTCAAAACAAACCTGGAAATCTTATCAAAAGAACATGAGTTAGATGTTTTTAGTGGTAATACAATTTTTTGTATTTCGAGTGCCGTAAACTGTTCGAAGAAAAAACTTTCAGATTGAAGATTCATTTGTTTTAAAAATAAATCAAGTTGATTATCATCTTTAGGATAATCCTGCAAAGAACTCATTAAATAAATTAGCAACTTCTAGGGCTTCAGTTATGGGATTGTAAAACTGGACTTATCATAAAAATCATCAGACCTGTCCCCTCTAATGGTTGCTATGATTTGTCGTTACAAGCTGCCAGTCATAGGTCTTATTGAGTGGCAAGACCACCGGTAGTCCATGTCAGGACTTAAAACACGGTACCGTGGGAGTAAGGAGCCCCCCGGATTTCGGTCCGGGCCTAACTTCCTGAGGAAAGTGTTGAGGCTCCCCTTGTGGGAGCGTCGCGGTGGTTGTGGCTTAAACCTAAAACGCAGGGAGGGTGGCCCTGCTAGGGCTCAATACCCGCAGTAGAGTTACTGAAAATGTTGGGTACTAAGACCCTAAGATCAGTAAGAGGTTTAAGGTAGGCCTCGACTCAGACCAAGGGTGGAGCTGTACCCTCAACACAGTTCCGCATTGGTATTCTATTGTTAAATAGCAAATAAACGATGGCCAGGCGTATCCTTGCTCCCATGGATGTATGGGCATCCCTGAAACCAAGTCCTCCAGACATGTGTTCACGATAATCATAAGACGTTCTGTTAGTTAAGTCCAAGGCTTACCCCGAGCTATAACGCCACCTAAATTAGTAAGTTAACTGAATACAAATCAACTATCAACTGTCGAATTGCTGGAAAAATTGTTGCCAATATAAGGACAAATACTTTAATTTATCGAAGAGGGGCTTTCCTAACACTAGTTTCAGTTACTTAGATAAAAAATGTATAAGCGGTTCCTTGTTGTTGCCCCTGCAACTGCTTATTTACAACGCTATCTGCTTAAGAAACGACGATGATTTGTTACAAACAATTAACGTCCCATTTCTACCCTTCAGGGGAGGTTTTTCTACCGCTTCTAAGAGGACCAAAAAGATAACCTCGCAAAGTGAGGTGAACGACGTGGGGCAGACGGACAGTCCACCATCTGATGCTCCTATCAAACTCATCAAATATTAGAAATGGCAAAGAGTCCAGCTGAAATATTTTAAAGCGTTTTTTTTTCAACCCAGTACCTTATTCAGATATATATATCTGTAAAACTACTCGTAATTGTCAGATTGCAAGCTGTCAGTGTCATTTTTTAAACTAGTCCTTGCAATTTTATCGCAATGAAATACACGCTTCGGCGATGTCACAAAATTTAATAAATTAAGTTCTGTGCGCCAAACTTATAAAGCACTTGCATCATATTACATCTGATATAATCGAACATCTGAGATTCCCTATTGCTGACCGTTTTCGACAAACGTTTTATTTAAAAGATGCACTGGCACTGAGACGCATAAGGAGAGTGCATACTGAAGAGAATGCATCCGTTCAAAAGAAGATCCAAATTCATCGATTTGACATTGTTCACAACAGCTTGGTCTTTGTCTGTCCAATTTATATAAAATCTTATGAAAGATTATAGTTTGAAGGCTTACACGATCCAGCTTGTGCAAGGACTTAAGTCAAATGACCATCGTAAAACAACTGGCATTGGAACCGAGCTTTAATCGAAATAGGGTGTTCAGCAATTTGCCATACAACAAACGAAAAAATCAACTTATTAAAGCAAACATTCGACGAGCACATAATGTCGCGTAGTGGACAGTGTAAATTGGCCTCCCAGATCTTGTGGTTTGAAGCCCCTTGATTATTTTCTCTTCAAATATCATTAACAACTATCTACGCATTAGAAGCCAACATTTTTCGTGCCATTGAGGACAAACGGCCACAAATGCTTGAAAAAGCGGTTGAAAACTTTATCTCTCGAATGACACTCATCAGCCCAAAGTCGTGCTTAGAAATTAATTGCAGAGTGTATTCCCTCGATTGAACTGAGCGATTGTTCGTTTTAATTCTGTTATGATGGTCCAATTTGTCGAAGACAAGTATTCTTGTGAACAGAAGAACAGGGTGATTCAAATACAAGTTTCTCTTTAGAAACTAAATAAAATAAACAGGTTAAGACATTATTAGAAAGAACAAAATAATCCATTTAGTTTTAAGGTTTGATTTTATTCCTGCTGCTGACTCGGCTGACTTCGCAGTAGCACATCTTGTCGACCCAATTTCCCAATACCTTGTTGACTGTATCTGGTTCTGTCTCGGACTTGCTTTAAGGTGTAGATTGGTTCCTGGGTTGTACGCATATTTTCGTTCTTTAGGGGCACCTCACAAAACAAAGCTCATCCGTAAATTTTGGTCAGATAAAAGTTGTTCAGTGGAGGGAATTTTGCCATATTCTGCTCGATGGGTACTTCAAATTCTAAAAAAGGGCGTGCATGTAACGTAAACTTCGACAACTATATTAAAAACACTTTCCTTGACACCGTTTACAAGATTTTAACAACTAGTGCGTAAACAAGCAGAATCTCAGTATTTAAAGCAAGTACGATTCTCAAGAAGTTCACCGTCGTTGCATCCAGAAAAATGTACCGTATAGTGTGGATTGTGGACCATTGACAGTATCGGTCCCAATTGCTTCATAAATGATGCCGGACAATAAGTTTCTGTCAATAGGCACCAGTATAACACCAACATGGACCTAATCAGAAGGGTATGAAGTCATTTTGAACGTTTTGAACGAATGAACGCTCACATGGTAAAAGAAATCTTGGCTTATGTATCGAGCTCAAGTGGCAAGGGCGTTATCTAACTTGGTGTACGTAACTGGGGCGATCAGCCCAAAAATGAGCTAAATGGATAGAGCTGGCTACTGCTGACTTATTGTTAAGTAAGAAAACTCTTCTTTTTATGTTATGCGTATATATGTATATTTAAAGTGAAAGGTTCTATCAATAAACTACTACATAATAAATTGTGCCAACAACTTAAGTAATTCTAGGAAAAAAAAAACAAAAATGTTAAGTGCAGTGGGGTTTTTCGGTCTTCATCCATGCCTCCAAATGTTGTCTATTCCTTGTGATTGCAATCAACATAGAATTGTGCTTGTGTCTTTAAAAAAAAAAGACATAAATAAATTGTCATTTAGAATTAAAACAAAAAAAAGAAATCCTACCTGAACGAATCTGAAGATATCCAAAAGAATATCATTAGCATTCTTGCAGTTTCCTTTTTGTTGCGAAAATACTCCAACTTCACTACCGGAACGTTTTCCCCAATATGGCGAGAAAGTTAGCTAAAGTTATGTGTTTTATTTTAAATCGAATATCTCATGTTGAAGGTTAACTTACCTGACAATAGGCCATGGAAACAACAACTAAGAACACTGATGCTACTAACAGTCCCCGGATTGAGCACATTTTAAATGATTTGCTATTCAGTGCTGGTTATAGGAAGTCGATTGCTAATGCATTTCATTTGGTGTGTGCTCCTTTTATATAAAAGATAAAACATATTTTCTTGTCTGTAGGGCTTCTTAGTGATTACTTTCAACACCCACCATAAATGTGATCAATTAGTCATGTTTCGTAGCAAAATCATTTTCTCCTTAAGGAAAAAACAGAGCTTTAAGAATGTCATCATATAATATAAGATATAGAACTTAAAATTTAAGATTTCGTGGATTGAAAATTCATTATCATACGACTAATTCAAAAATATACATATTTATTAATTCAGAACAAACCTCAATGTACCTATCTTTGAGAAATGAACTTTGGATGATGAGAATCTCCTTCTCAGTCTCGGTGGCATCAAGAAAATATGGGAATTTTCAGATCTTTTAAGTTGGACTTTATTTTTCAATAAGAGTTTAAATTATATTTTGAAACATTGACTTTATATTCTGGCCAGAGAAGAACAAAACGTAAACGAGTTCATATTTAAATAGCATCCAAACAGGTACCCTAAAGAGATTATCAGCGACAGAAAATTATTGTCGATGGTTGGGTGTTGTAGAAATAGGATAGGCACTGGGAGATGTCAACCTGGCAATATCCAGTGATGCACACAACAATTGTGCTTATATTACCTCCACGTGGTAACCACCGGGTACTGGTCAATGTCCATCTGGACTGGACCTACTAAACTTATAGATGCGAGTGCTGACCTGCAAATAGCAGCACTATAAGCGGGACAGCGGATGAATTCCCCAGATGGAATCAACAGTGGAAACAATCTCGAAACAAATGAGACCTATCCGGGCTACTCGGACATATTTGGAACTCAGGCCGGTAAGGATTTCCGAGACTAAGTCAGGGTCTTGGAAAAGAGATGGTAGAAAAGGTGCCCTTAATGGACTAATGGCAGCACTTACATCCCAGAACGGGTTACTGGCTTCCGGCCCAACCAACCTCTCGTCCTAGGGGTATCAAAAAATGGAGCTGGCCCTCCAGGGGGTTGTGCCGCCGGGATAACTGCCTGGCCATGGAAAAATTAAAAAAAAATACGAAGCAACAACAAGCAAGTAGATTCGGACGGATCTATTGTTGACAACCCATGCAAACGAACTAAGGACAACGAACTTCGGATATGCACGTGGAATGTTAGGTCCCTAACCGGCCACGAGCAGCCGAACAACTAGACTTAACACCACCCAAGAAATGCGATGGAATAAGCTATTCAAAAAGAACAAGACCTACGAGGGATGCCCTAGCTATGACATTAAAATTGTCCTCGTCATCTTTGGTAGTACTGTTGAAAGACATAGCCTGCACGACACCACCTTTGATAACGGATTCAGGCTTATCAACTTTGCAAGGGGACTTGGAGAACTCCTGATCAACCAAGCGTCAACCAGATTGACCACATTGCGATCAACGTAAGACACTCCTCCAGTATTATGAATGTCCGTACGTTCCGAGGAGCCAACATCGACTCGGACCATTACCTTGTTTTAGCCAAGGTACGGTTGCGGATATCCCAAACTACGCCAATACAAACTAATGCTGTGAGAAAATTTGACCTCAGTCGGCTACAATCGCAAGAAATCGCCAAGTCCTTTTCCGATCGAGTGTCTCTTAATCTCTTGAAAGGTCCAATATCGCCACCATCAAGCATCGAAGACCAGTGGAAACACTGCCAAAACGCCATCAGAGATGCCGCTTCTGATGTGCTGGGTTTCAATCGTCCACCACAACGAAACCCCTGGTTCGATGATGAATGCCGGCAAGCACATGCAGCTAAGCAAGAAGCACACAATGCGGCACTGCAAAAAAAGACCAGAGCTACTCATGAGCTCTATGAGCGGAAGAGGAAAGACGAGCACCGGCTTCTCAGGAGGAAGAAGAAAGCGCATGAGAATCGCGCGATCGAGGAAATTGAGAGATGCTACTCCAGGAATGAGGTTCGGAAGTTTTACCAAAAGGTACAAGAAAACATGGAAACAAACCCCGAACCGAAGCCTGTAGAGATGAACAAGGGAACATCGTAGTAGAATCGCAGTCGATGCTGAGGATTTGGAAAGACCATTTCTGCAGACTGTATAACGGCGATGACGGACCAAATACCGCTGACAGGCAAAATGAACCTTTCAACTTGGACGATGATGACCAACAATTCCGCCCACCCGACCTGGATGAAGTGAAGATAGCTATATCGAAGCTTAAGTCCAACAAAGCTGCTGGAGCGGATGGCCTGACTGCCGAGCTCTTCAAAGCGGCAGGCGATGACTTGGTAAGGAGCATATACCAACTCATCTGTAAAATATGTTCGGACGAAAGTATGCCCGATGAATGGAACCTCAGCATTGTTTGTCTGATTCTCAAGAAAGGAGACGCTTTGAACTGCGCCAACTACAGAGGCATCAGTCTCCTTCACATCGCATATAAGATCTTATCCGCCGTATTGTGTGAACCCCGTTCGTTGCACCACTAACTATTATATTGGTTAAAAGTTAGCTTAAAGGAGTGGTGGAGCATTCGTAAACACGGACACCGAAGAGGGTGCCACTTTTATTTTTATTCTTCATGAGCAAGGCTTTAATATTCATAGCATGAGCTACACACGCAAAGCAATCCTTCGTTTGAAAAGAAGTGAGCTGCACACGCAATGGAGTTTTCTTGACTTTGGACAGGGACTGTATTTTAACTCTGATCCGATGCGATGATAATAGAATTTAGAAATTAATTAATCTCGAATTTTTATTAAGAAAGTGACGTTGTCTTCACGCTTTTAAGGCTGTCTTTAGAATTTTCTAGAATGCGATGCTAATAATTTTTAGGGGTAAGCTAACGAAAGATTTGTGGAAAGTATACCTTTAAACGGAGATGTAAGCAATCGTTATACTGAAGAATGTGTAGTGGGGGGGAAGAACCCCCATTCATAGCGACTGTTGGGAGAACTTGCGTTTAAGAGCTAGCTTAACCTTCCCATCTGTTCCACGCTACTTATACAGTTTAAACCTACTCTAAACGCAAACAACCATGTTTGGGTGCCTAATGACAATGGATTAGAATTAGATTAGAATGCATTATAACTTCCTATGTCCTCTATTAGGTAATAGATTATTTACCTCGCTTTTGCTACGCACCTAGAAGAGTTACGATACCGACTAGGATAATTTCTGTCGGCGGTAATGATGGCACTTTTTCAAAACATGCACTGTCAAAATTTGGTAACGAAAACTAGTGGGGTTTGCTACATCAGAAATACCTTTGATGAGCTAGATTTCATTTCGCGACCACAAAAAATAAGAAAATCTGAAAAGACCATCAGGCCAGACACACCTTCATACCATAATGGTGATTGCGAAAACAACTACTCACCTGTCCGAACCGAAAAAGCAATACTAATTTCCAAACTCGAACCCAACAAATCCACCGAAGCAAGGGCAGTTGAACTACCAATAAGATAGAACAGCATTCTCTTGCTCATCTGTAAAATCTGGTCAGAGGAGAGCTTGCTCGATTACTGAAATACCTGTATCGCATATCATGATTGTTGGTCATCGAAAAAATATTCACCTTGCCGAAGATTTTTAAGAAGACAGAAGGTTATTTAATTGATACCCAGCACCTCTTTATCATGGCCCCTTTTAGAGAGCCATGAACAATCTTCAGGACGAATAGAAACTCTGTCGACCTTTAGCCATACCTACATCAACAGAGTTGGGAAAAGAAAAATATATAGTTTATACGGTATGATCAAATAGGGGCGCTTTAAGCGACTATGAAGATAAACTCACACCTTCCCAACTCTATTTCGACTCCCAAGCTAGTTTATTTCTTTCTATAACGCAGTATGCTGGGAGACAACATCGGCACACTTGGATCTGCCTACAGAGTACCTTTAGCCACAGCTTTATCAACATTTATATGAATAAATACAACTATGATATACATTGATATACTCGTAAATTGGATACACTCTGAATATCCGATATTGTTTAAAACCATTGCATCGGCGCCTAATACCTACATCTTAATGCAAGCTTAAACTAGAGGGGGTCCACGGGATCGTTATCACTCTCATAGCAACCATTGCAAAAAGGAATGAAATGTCTCAGCAAAAGCATTAAAGATGCTAGTAAGACATTTTTCCTCTTCAGAGCGACATTCAAATTGCCACTGAGTTGTCTTTGGCGTCCTAAAAAGTTATGCTGCCTATTGTTGTACTCATAAGAGCCATAACTGCCAACCTAATTGTGACCTGGGACCTAGAGAGGGGTAAGTGAATCCAGATTCCTACTATGTTCAAAGAAACCATGCATACTCGAACTACTTGCAGTTTTGAGTACCAGGAAATTTTGTATATTTCGCATTTCTTGTTTCTATAATGTCAAAACAAGAAATAGAATATTTTTGAATTATAGTACCTTTGTTTTTTATTATGCGTTAAATTGAATTGTATTTATTTATAACTAGGGAGCACATTGTTTTTTATCATAAGTGAGATTTAAAAGGCTACATAGGTTACATGGTGCGTAATTATGAAAGGAACTTATGCGACATTTAAACTAAAGAAAAAAAAAAAACAAGTCTTAGGAACATTTTTGTGATCAAGAGACATCAAACGGCAACAGGAATCGTGTGCTTATTTTTGTTGATTGCAGTCCAAATACAGCTGGCCTTCGTTCTATTAAAAGATATCATGAATATCATTCAACAAATTATTAATCCAGTTTACTTATACTCGTAGTTACCTGAACAAATTTGAAAATATCCACCAGCATTTCGTTGGCACTACGACAAGTCCCTGGATGTGTTTCGAAAATTCCAGATGAAACTGAGCGTTTCCCCCAACCGGTAGAAAAGGTTAACTGCAGTTTTAAGGTTAGAAATTTCCAAGGGATTTTTGTAAAATTTTCATTACCTGGCAATTGCACATAGCAAGGACGACGAGGAGAACTACTGATACAAGAACTGTTCGAAGAGAAGGCATCTTGATGAATCTGTGCAATGTACTCGTATTCGCTGCACTATCCTTTTATATTCGTACAATTGAAATGTAGGGCTTCAGTTAATTACTTCTATTAGATTGAACATGGAACTTGTGGAATATCTTTGGCCAGTGTGACAAAAATAGAACAAGGGATGGAAATATTCTTTAAATGCAATTTGATTTGGAATTTTTTCCTATCATTAGTCTTTATGTAAGACTTGTTCCAATGACGTATGTAGAAGCAAAAAGGGACATTGAATGATATATAGTAGTGAAAACAGTCCATGTTGTCATGAAATAAATTATTAGTCGTATTTTTTGGATATTCTAATTCTATATAGGCTTAGCGAAAAATTCACATCTGAAATACAACTAACGGCAGACTAATAATACGAGTAGGCGAAAGGATCCAAGTGATTTGTATCTCGCACCCATAATAGCGGATTGCTCGATCCCATTTCGTACGAAAATTTGACAGCTAAGCATCTGTTGAATTTAGTAATTCAAAATTTCTTTTAAAAACATTGACATTAGAAGGAAACACATACCATATATTTAATTATCAAATTCATCCAAAGTGCTTTTATTGTGGATTTGTGCCTTTTTTTGGAAGAAGCTGAAATAAGATTTTTAGAACTGAATACATGAGTTAATCCACCTGGAAAACACTTTGGGTTGGAGACTGTTAACACTTTCAATGTAGGTGTAAACTTACGCGGCAAATGAACAACCTGCAGATTAGATTGACTCAGTTCCGGTTGAAGATGTTGAGCAGCAGAAGAAAATAACTTCTCGGAAGAGAAAGCTACAAAACGATCGTATATCATTATTAGAAACCCAAACTGCTGACCAAATGAACTACTACGAAAATATGATTTATATTTTGGGTGATTTAAAAAAAAGTATGAGCACTATTGAATATTATTCAAGAAAGAAACTTAAAATAGCCAAAGATGAAAAGAAAGAAACTTCTGAAAATTAAAATGGAAATAATGAAGCTGTACAAGGAAAATAAAGAAAACAAAGAAAGGGATAGGAAAGCCAAACTGAAATTGAAAATTGAAATGCTGGAGCTGGAAAAACAAAAGTTTCAAATGAACAATTTTTAAGTTAAGTAACATTTGTTACTTTTTTTTATTAAAAAAATATTTTGTGTACATAAAACTTAAAATGGAGTCTCTTATTCGGCGGCATTCATTGAAATCATCGTTGAAAGATTCAATATCTTGACCACTATTGGGAAAGCTGTTCCGGTGCATGTTCAATATTTTCTTCTTCTGGGAGATTCAACACGATATTTAATGCATATGTTATGCAGTGCTGCACAAACATTAGTGATTTGTGTCGCCTTTTCTGACTTGTAATAAGGGTCCCTTGCCTGTATATTACAAGACCCCCCATAGTTTTAATTTTATTAATTTTATGATTTTCTTCTGTTTTTTTTTTTTTTTTTTTAATAAACAAACTTTTATCAGATGCACGTCGCCATTGGCAATGATGAAATATTTTGAAGGCATTCACAATAGCACAATATTGTATCAATTCATTTTCACAATACCAAATTCGATTTGAATTGGCAAATTCTACTCGTATCAATGGTCAATCAGTTGATAGTTGATCTTCGCAATAAGGGTGTTTAACTCAACACATATTAGAAATAACAATTACTTTAAGACTTTTTTAATTTTAATCCGCACCAAATTAAAAGTTTTCACAAATGCAAAACAAAACAAACGACAACATGACCTTATAGATGGATACGTTTTCAAAGTTCTATTATGGGCAACTTGTCCATTTTAAGTAACTTATAGCATGTCTCGACCAAAACTATATCAGAGATTTAGTAAGAATTTAGCTTAATCCACTTAAATCTTCACTAAATCTCGAGGATTTACCATACGTCCCGTCGAAATTCGAGATTTATAATAAATCTCACTTAAATCCTCGAGCGACACAAATCAAACAGTCCTTTTTTCATGTCAGCAAATGTCAGCATTTTCGTGTGCTGACAAAAAAAAATTAAAGTCTGTGAGTTAATTAAAGTTTCAAACGAGCGATTAGGATTATTTTTTGGTAAGTATTTAAAAAATTTTACATAATTCATACATAATAAAACTCATTTGCTTTGCTTGCAGACAATGGAAGAATCAAAACAAACAAAAAGCCGCAAAGCATGGTGCAATTCACACGACGATTTCCTGGTGGAACTGTGGGCCGACAAAATTCAAAATATTCACCAACAATAGTTTTATATATGAATCCATTTCTCGAAATCTATAAAAAGTATAAACAGCTGTGACAATCTTTTTGAGAGTAAACGTCAATATAAATCCTTAATTCCGGTGGGGACACCTCACGTAAATCTAAATCTTTTTTCTTCTAAATCCGGATTTAGTTTTGGTGGGAACATGCTATTAAAGAAATTTTTCGTTTAGTTCTGACAATAGCTCCAGTTTACTTTCGCCTATTATGGTTGAGCCTTAAGACTTTATAGAGTTACTTTATGGCCAAATCACAATGATGCGTTCGCGCGGTCGCGCGGTCGCGCTTTTACATTTTTTATGTAAGCTTTGTATCGAACTTTCGATAACTTGCAGCAAAAGCACGAACTTGTATCTTCACACTCCGGAATGTCGCTTCGGCGTTAAGCTGAGAGATAAAGTATTGCTTTCTCAGATTTAATACGAGGGCGGGTCAATAAGTCCGTGACTTTTGGATTAAAACACAGATTTTTTGATAAAAAAATAATTTTATTTTTCAACGTAGTCTCCCTTGAGCTCTATACACTTTGTCCAACGCTTCTCCAATTTTTTTATCCCTTCCAAAAAAAATGTTTTGTCGAGATCCTCAAAATATGCCTTTGTTTGCGAGATGACTTCATCATTGGAGTCAAATCTTTTTCCACCAAGCCATTTCTTCAGGTTTGGGAACAAGAAGTAGTCGCTCGGAGCCAAATCTGGAGAATAGGGTGGATGAGGGAGCAATTCATAGCCCAATTCATGGATTTTTGCCATGGCAACTGCACATGTGTTTGTGGTCGACTGTGAGCAAACGCGGCACCCATTTAGTCTAGTAGTCTGATAAAAATAGCTGTCAAGCACAAACTAACTGACGCAGCAAGTTTAAATTTTGACAGGAGTCAACTGACAGATGCCTGTTGACAGGAGCAGTGTTGCTGTTTCAGTAAAGAGGTCAGAAATTCAAAAAGTCACAGACTTATTGACCCGCCCTCGTATATATGAAAATTCGTTGTACGAGTTAAAGTAGAAATGTACCTTTCTTATTTATACTAAAATTAAATTAGGAGAAATAACTTTACAAGCAATGTACTTTAATAAATAAATTAAAGAAAAAACAACAAATACATACTCATAGTTCATATTACTATTTTGCGCAAGAAAACCATAATAAAATAATAGCAAAAGTATTTTACATTACACTATAACCTATCTTGTACCTACAAATCTAACAAATCAACGTATCGCGTAATGTCAAACGGGCGACAAAGTAGAAAGTAGCTCTACTTGGGCTTTGATGTCGAGCTTACGATATTTACGATCAACGAGCCCATTGTTTCTATTCAATATGTCAAAGCGCTACAGCGCGAACGCGAAATTGTGAACTGGATTTTATTCTGGATATCTATCGAAGCATATGTATTTAGTGTCGATAAAATCAGTGCTCCCAATTCATTTTATTGGATAGGGCGCCTAAAATAACTCTACATTCATCATGCATAAATAACATTGCAAAAATAAATGAATTCAAGCCAGAAAAACTAAGAAGACATGAATTGAAAGCAACATATACAATTATTTGAGTATTTGTTTTTGTTTTTTTAAGAATACGAGTATATATGCAAAGAATTCGGTTTTGAGGTTGTTAAGATGTTAACAAATCAACAAAATAAGATCTGAAAATATTATCAGACACTGTGCTGAAAAATGTTAAAGATGAAATGACTAAGACGCTGTATGTGTTTTTTTTTAGTGCATACTTTGCTTGGCCTATATATTGTAGAATACCAACAAAACACGCCTACAATTGTATTTAAGATTATTTTGGATATGAAACATTGTTATCAAACCTATTTCATTTTCACATACCTATACAACTAAAAATTAATTTAAATGTTAATCTATGAGTACGCTCTCTTATACTTAACTTTCATTACTTGTTCTTTGCTCTTGCACTTTGTATAATACTTTACTCTAATTACTAACTTACTTTACTTTAGGTGGCGCTACAGTCAGGGGTGGACCTGGGCCTCAGTCAACAAGCTTCTCCAGCCAGCTCGATCCCTGGCTAGCTGCCTCCAGTTTCGCACGCTAGGTTCCACTTGCGTGCACCACCTGAGACTTGGCCTTCCTCTACTGCGCTGTCCCTCGGGAGCGGATTCGAAGACATTTCGGACCGAAGCATTGGTGTCCATGCGCTCTACATGACCTAGCCATATCAGTCTTCGGATCTTCACTCTTCTGGCTAGGTCCATGTCGCTGTACAGTCCATACAGATCGTCGTTGTATCTTCTCCTACACTCACCGTCAATGCAGACGGTTGCATTGACTTCTCTCGAAGCAACCAAGAACACCCCCCATCCATTTTTAATAATGTCCATGCCTCTGCGCCATAGAGCAGGACCGGGATTATTAAAGTATTATAAAGGGTGACTTTTGTTGTCCGAGAGAGGGCTACTCAATTGCCTTCTTAACGCAAAGAAACAGCGGTTGGCAAGAGTTATACTTCGCTTGATTTCAGCGCTGGTGTCGTTGTCTGTATTAATAGCAGAGCCTAGGTAGACAAAGGGTGACAGCATATACTTGGTCTTGCCCTCATTGACCGCTAAACCCATTTTCGCCGCTTCCGTCTCAATACTCGCGAAAGCGCCACTGACATCACGCTGCTTTCTCCCGATTATGTCAATATCGTCGGCGTATGCGAGTAGTTGGACGGACTTTTGAAAGATAGTGCCTCTTGGGTTTGCTCGTGAGTTTTGCACTATTCTTTCAAGTACGATGTTGAAAAAATCGCTTGACAGCGCATCGCCTTGTCTAAATCCTTTCTGGACATCAAAAGTATCGGTGAGATTCCATTCGTCGGGCATACTTTCGTCCGACCATATTTTACAGATGAGTTGGTGTATGCTCCTTACCAAGTCATCGCCTGCCGCTTTGAAGAGCTCGGCAGTCAGGCCATCCGCTCCAGCAGCTTTGTTGGACTTAAGCTTCGATATGGCTATCTTCACTTCATCCAGGTCGGGTGGACGGAATTGTTGGTCATCATCGTCCAAGTTGAAAGGTTGATTCTGCCTGACAGCGGTATTTGGTCCGTCATCGCCGTTATACAGTCTGCAGAAGTGGTCTTTCCAAATTCTCAGCATCGACTGCGATTCTACTACGATGTTCCCTTGTTCATCCCTACAGGCTTCGGTTCGGGGTTTGTTTCCGCGGCATGTTATTTTTACATTTTGGTAAAACTTCCGAACCTCATTCCTGGAGTAGCATCTCTCAATTTCCTCGATCGCGCGCTTCTCATGCTCTTTCTTCTTCCTTCTGAGAAGCCGGTGTTCGTCTCTCCTCTTCCGCTCATAGAGCTCATGAGCAGCTCTGGTCTTTTTTGCAGTGCCGCATTGCGTGCTTTTTGTTTTGCTGCATGTGCTTGCCGGCATTCATCATCGAACCAGGGGTTTCGTTGTGGTGGACGAGTGAAACCCAGCACATCAGAAGCGGTATCTCTGATGGCGTTTTCGCAGTGTTTCCAGTGGTCTTCGATGCTTGATGTTGGCGGCATTGGACCCCTTAAGAAATTAAGAGACACTCGATCGGAAAAGGACTTGGCGATCTCTAGCGATTGTAGCCGTCTGACGTCGAATTTCCTCACAGCATTAGCTTGTCTTGGCGTAGTTTAGGATATCCGCAACCGTACCTTGGCTACAACAAGGTAATGGTCCGAGTCGATGTTGGCTCCTCGGAACGTACGGACATCCATAATACTGGAGGAGTGTCTTGCGTCGTTCGCAATGTGGTCAATCTAGTTAACTGTTGATTGATCAGGAGTTCTCCAAGTCCCCTTGTGTATGTCGAGATGTGGGAACCGCGTGCTAGCCACGACAATGTTTCGCCCCGCCGCAAAGTCTATTAGCCTGAATCCGTTCTCGGAGGTGGTGTTGTGCAGGCTATATGTTCCGATTGTTCCACCAAAGATACCCTCTCTTCCTAGCTTTGCATTAAAATCACCGAGGACAATTTTAATGTCATAGCTAGGGCATTGCTCGTAGGTCTTGGTAAGGAGCTCATAGAAGACATCCTTGGTGTCATCATCTTTCTCCTCTGTGGGGGCATACGCGCATATAAGGCCAAAGTTTGGCGAATTAAGCCTTGAGGCAGGTTGCTACGAGGCGCTCGATCACATGCCGGAAGCTCAGAACTTCTTCTCTTAGTCTGCCTCTGACAACAAATCCGCATCCAAATAAGAGCTGCTTTTGCCGTCGACAGCAATTGCCACAATAGATGTTGCAGTTTTTCATCTTCTTTTTGTCCGGTCCATCCAATCGCATTTCTTGAATGGCGGTTATGTCTGCTTTGCAGCAGTCTAGGGCCTCCGCTAGTTGCTTGGTTGCAAGTGGTCTACTAAGGGGTCTAACAATCCACGTGCATATCCGAAGCTCATTGTCTTTTGATCGTTTGCGTGGGTTGTCAAAAGTAAATCCGTCCATATATTGTTGATGCTTCGTGACTTCTTTTTTTTTAAATGCCCGGGCAGTTACCCCACCGGCACAACCCCCAACCTGGAGAACCAGTTCCATTTTTAATGCCTCTAGGACGAAGGGTCGGTTACACTGACCGACTTGTTTGGATAAATTGTGGTCAAGAAGAAAGAACCGGAAAAGAATTTATTTTTCAAAATGACATGCATTTGCATAAAGCGTAGGTAAAGAGTTTACATTCTAACACATTTCAACATTCTCTATTGGAACTTTCTTTTAAGAAAATAGTGATGTATGGTAATTTTTTATCCTGGTGCAAGGAAGCTTGAAGTGGTTGCTAATTATACTTCAGGTTTGATTCGCGTATTTTCGCTTCAAATTACTTTTCTCAAGGGTTAAAAGTAAATTGAATTTGAACTTGTCATTCTCAAATATGTAATTTCAAAAATAGATATTCTCTTATTACATAGGCGTTTTGTTATCCCGCACTTTTCGACATGGCTTTATCCGCAGTCTTTTCTTATTTTTTGCATTATTCAAACCTTTTAACAACATTCATACTCATTATTTGAACATATTTTGGATCCATGTCAATAATTGCGGTTAGTTAAATTGAATACGTCTTCAACTAACTCGAATTATTCATATTATCACAGAGGAACAGCCCCGCTAATAGTAATTGCTGAGTGCTACAACGAACGGCTAATAAAGAAAACAATAATAACTCTATCATACAGAGCACAGGAATGAATGCATCATCCAGGACGAAGAGGGAATTTAAGGAAAATGTCTAGTATAAACTGTGTAGTATGAAACAGGACATAAGTGTTATTTTTTAAACTCTCAATATTATTTTAATCAAATTGTAGAAAATTGTAGACCATGTAATTCAGTGTCCATTTAGGAAGGAAAATGGAAGAACCAACATACATTTGTATCACTATTATCTTGATATATGTACAAACGATGAAAACAATCTCAACTGGTTTTGGTATTTCCGTAGCACTTTAAAATAAATTCAAATTACGAGCAAGTTAAAAGAGTAACGTTTAAGTGAAAACATTGTTGATAAATTATAAACTTAAATGGCACCTTTTTTAAGTCTAGATAAATGATTGGTTCTAAGTAAGGTCCTATTTCTTTTAGGGTAGCGTATATAAGTGGCACTTCTGGAGAAGCGTAATTATAATGTTGGCAGTTAGCGAAGTAGTCGGTTCTTAAAAATTAATCGTGTAAGCTGGAGATACGAGTATAAATTGAGTTTTCGAATTCGTGGTTTGTGAGACATAGGGTAAGTAAATTCTGGGGATAAATAAAAAGCTGATAATTGCGTCATTGTTTCCCTTTTGTACCGAACGGACATACGAGTATTGTCACGGTATTGATACTTTTGTGGAAACTGCAATTGTACAAATTTGATAAGAAGTTTTCCATTCGTTTATGTAAAATATCTAGGTCTTTCTAACCATTAGTAACATATCAATTTTCTAAATTTGCAGTGTTTTATTCAACCTTATCATCAGGTACCTTTAGAGAGGAATTGCTGATATTTTCTGGAATTGCGTCAGGTTCGTTTATATCTTAAAGTTAGTACGTATTTCATAATCTGTAGTTTTAGTTTTCTCACTGTCGGTATTGTGTGATTTTTCTTTTTTGCTTCATGTTTCGGGAGCAGTTTTTCCCTGAGTTAAGTTAGTCGTTTTTTTATTATTGTTATTACAGTCATTATAGCGATGCCTGCATAGTGCACAGTAATTTAAAAAAATGCATTGTAAATTCTTATTTGATAAGGCGTAGATGAAAAATTTATATCTTCATGTAATTTTTGTACTCTTTAGAACGGATGTATGTTGGTGCCTCACTACTACACTTATAACTGATAAATGAGACGTGTAGATTTATACAAACATGTTCATCTATATTTTTAAAGCGTTCGCTGTATGTTTGTGTGACGTAGGTGTATATTTTATAGTGTTTGTTGTATATTTTTCAATGTTTAGCACATGTGTATGTATTATATGGAATTATTGGTATAGTCGTATTTTGTTTTTATTTATTTGATTCTTACACGATTTTGATCAATAGTTGCTTTGGCGTTTTATTTAATGTAATTGCCCATATTTTCTTTAATTCCAGGGGGCTAGCGGCTGTATTGATTTTTGTGCCGTCGAAATTGCTGATAACCAATATAATACTGCAAATCATAAATAATACGGAAGAAATTTTAAGAATTCAAATACAAAATTAATAACAATCGCACCATATTACCTGTATAAAAAATGAATCCACTATTTAACAAAACTGTAGACAAGTATAGCGAATGTAATATTCCGTTAGATCTGTCGAAGAAGAAAACATCTACATTATCCGCAGATATGGGGTATATAATGAATTTTCCCAGTAATCAAATTCTGGTTTCAACCAGGAAAATAGGGTTGAAGATATTCGATAGAAAAGATTCTACAACAGGGCCAACTACTTCTGCGCTTAAACCGCTCGACCCTAGTAAATTATCACATTCACCCCTACCGTCAACATCTGCAGCAGCAAAGCCAACTACTTCTGCGTTTAAACCGCTCGACCCTAGTAAATTATCAAATTCACTCCTACCGTCAACATCAGTAGCAGCAAGGCCAACTTCTTCTACGTTTAAGCCGCTCGACCCTAGTAAATTATCAAATTCACCCCTACCGTCAACATCATCAGCAGCAAAGCCAACTACCTCTGCGTTTAAACCGCTCGACCATAGTAAATTATCAAATTCACTCCTACCGTCAACATCAGTAGCAGGAAAGCCAACTTCTTCTACGTTTAAGCCGCTCGACCCTAGTAAATTATCAAATTCACCCCTACCGTCAATATCAGCAGCAGCAAAGCCAACTACTTCTGCGCTTAAACCGCTCGACCCTAGTAAATTATCAAACTCACCTCTACCGTCAACATCAGCAGCAGCCCGAGCTCAAATATGTAATGCAAATATGCACGGAATGAACGCTGTAGCCACACCTAGTTTGTCCAATCGTCCAGTGTCGGAACCACCGAGCAAATACTATAAAATTCAAAATAAAGAAGCAGCGTATCCTGTCCATCACCCCAATTCCGTATTGAGAATAGACGATTCGGGGTGTTTAAAAATAAAGCTACCTAATGCCATGACTCGAACTGAATGTAAACAAATTTTGAGAAATGCAAAGGCTCGTCCTTCTCGTCCCAATATTTTTGTAATTGATAATCAAGCATACCCGAAGGAATTTATGTCAACTAAAGATAAAACCCTTAGAATTGACGTGGAGGCTGCGGATTCAAATTCATACATATGGATGTTTTCAATTCATCCAGATCCTGTGAACTACCCTCAAAATTTTGTCAAATATGTTCATAAAGTTGTAAAGCGGAAGGAAAATTGCATTGAATACAGCAGAAAGTTTTTCTACAAAGGCAACTCTCTAGTTTGTGCATCAGTCTGCATGATAGAAAGGATAAAAAATAATTCAACAGAGGAGGCTGCAGGAGGAACAAGTGGTGCATGGTCTGCATCTACAGCCGCTTCGCAGAGACCTAGTGTCAGTACAAAGAAATAAAAAGAAATGTTTTTACAAGCCAGTCGCAAAAAGCAATTCGTGTTATCCATTTTAACTAAAAGCTAGATTTTATATGTATGTCATGCTATCTTTTTTTGTATACAATAAAATTTATTACATGGTTAACAATTTTCTTTTTTTTAACAATTTCTAAAGATGTAATAAATTTAAATTTAAATGAGTCAAAATTATCACAGCATCATGAAGTTTACGACGAGGAACCCCGCAATTTAGAAAATTTTTGAACAGTATGCGAACACAGCATATCGATTCTGTGATATTTCTTCAATTCAATTTTCAATATGATCATCTTTGAAAAGGATCACAGTGTCAAATCTGTCGGCGAATGCATTGCATAAATCTCGAATGACATTCTGTGGAATTTTGTTCCACTTGCGGAATAGTGCACGTGCTAGCCTCGCTATCTAAAATACCCCATATGGCGAAATCCACTTGATTGAGGTCTGGTGAGGCCGAAGGCCTATCTACCGTTGAAATTAAGTCAGGGACATTTTCTTTGAGCTAAATCTGAGCAGTCATGGCTTTGTGATCGAGTGCCCATGGTTTGACACAACCTTCCGATACAACTTCTTGATAAACTTCGACGTTTCGCCGGCACAAAAATGAGTGGAATGCACCCAGTTTCAGTTACTCCACCATTCACGGATGCTGGTTTTTGACGACAAAATGCCCGCAAATGATCTAAATTCATAGCAAAGCGTTCAGGCAATCAAACTCGATAGTTTTGCCTTCGATCTTTGGGGCCTAAACAACTGTAGATCTTAAAATAAAGCAACCGGTCAGTCGTGTTTTCTTAAGTGTGGTGGAGTGCGCGCTTTTGCTTTAAGCTCTCGAGAAGTACTTATAAACTTTTTTTTATTTTAAAATCATGAACTGTGGAAGTTGCAAAGAAAGAATTGATCGAAGTGATCCCCTAAAATTAGATTGCTCTGATTGCAAATGCTTTTTCCACGGTGCTTGTGTCGATATTCTGCAATCCAATATTGATTATATGAACACTACCAACAACAACTATCGCTGTATCACTTCATAAAATACCAACATCTGAACCCATTGCAGTATCAATCTCAATACAACAGAAACAACATCGAAAGGCAGTGCGCTCGTTGAAGCACCTCACTAAACAAGTGCAAAGGCCTTTTAAATGAAAAACTTTTAAGCGAAAGCTGGAATGACACATATGCCGAAGAAAATGCCTCTATTGCATATGAATCATTCTTGAAAACTTAAAAAAAAACATATTGATGGTTCAAGCGCCTCGATAGTACAAAAGAAATCTCAACATAAACTTAAACCCTGGATGACTAGTTCACTTCTCAAACAAGTAAAAGTGAAACACAAGCTGCGTAGTAAAACCCGTAAACACCCACTAAATCTTTTTTTTAAAACATCGTTACACTCATTTATGTAAAAAAAATTAATAAAGAAATCAGTATTTATCAAACAAATACTTTGAAAACAAACTAAGAAGTGCTCAAGGAAACATAAAAAAAAAAGAGTGGGAAGTAGTAAACAACCATAATGTATCTGTTACACTCGAAAAAGATAACGTTATTGTGTCAGATCCTGTAACTGTTGCAAATGAGTTCAACCAATACTTCTCCTCAGTGTCCAAAAGTCTTCAGCTTCTGACTTTTCAATATCTTGTGGGGGTAGTTTAACGTCCCAGCTCTTTGATCGGACATTCTCTAGTAACAGTTTCAATTTCATTTTTAATCCCATTTCGAAAACTCGAATTCTTGCGATGAAGATGAAATTTCCAATTCCACCCTAAAAAAAAATTGCTTACAATGTGGTTGATACTTTGGCTCACATATTCAATTTAAGCATCTTTTCGGGAACCTTCTCTGAATTGTTAAAACGAGCCAATGTGATTCCTCGTTATATCAAATATTTTTGAAAAAGCGATCAAATGTAGACTTTTAAAATTTCTTACTTACCACAACTTTTTTAGTGAAAATCAATTTGGTTTAAGAGTAAACTTTTCCACTGAAGATGCTCTACTAGATTTTTGTCAGTTTACTTATAAAGGCCTTGATAAAAAGAAAACCTGCGCCGGTCTCTTCGTAGATGTAACCAAAGCATTTGGCAGGATTGATGACGAAATCCTTTTGGGTAGACTGTACCGTACAGGATTTCGAGGATTTATCGCAGCTTGGTTTACATCTTACCTCAAGAACACGACGCAAAAAGTAAAAATTGGGAACATTGTTGGCGGCTCTGAAATAATTAACCACAAGGTTCTGTCCTTGGTCCATTTTTGTTCTTAATATTGTGTATGTAAACTCAGTCTTCAGTCTTCCTTTTGTAGGTAGGCTGAAGGCTACTGCTGATGTCTTTGCGTTCGCAAACGGCTCAGATGATCTCTTCAATCTACATGCTGAAATCAACCATGATGTCGATTAGTTAAGAGAATGGTTTGCGCAACATAGGTAAATAGTAAGCAGTAAGACGAAGCTAATGTTTTCCAGCGATACCGCCAAGGAACCTCCGGCAGTTAATATAGTGTTTCGTGCAGCTTGTTGCCGTAGGTCTAGTTTACTGAATTGTGGATGCAGTTTCACATACAATGAAAGCTTCGAATGTAACGCTCACAGCTTTACTATAGAGATAATAAAAGGCTTAGCCCTTTTTAATAAACTGAAAATTCTGTCAGTTAGACACTTATACTATTTTAAAGTTTTAAATTTTTTTTTTATTGGAGGTGGGTACTTACAGAGCCCTATCAATGACAACCATAACCTTCGAAGCAATTCTAGTTCCATGGTTAGCATTCCAACTTTCCGCACTTCTAATTTGAGAAACTTTTACACAATTGTGTCTCGTAAATTATTTAACACACTCCCTGCAGACATTCGAATCATTGGGACATTGAGAATCTTTTTGTGTAAAGTAAAACTGTGGATTTTGAATATTAACCATCATGAAACGAAATTTTGTTACACTTAATCTCCTAATCAACTTTAAAATGTATATTATATTAAATTTGTTTCATTTTGTCTTCTGTTTTCCATATTCTATCTTTTCTTCTTTGCCATCTACATACTTATTTGAACTTACTGTTCACCCCACTGAATTAATTTAAATAAAGTGACATTGCCTCTATTCTCTAAATTGATGTTTGGATTACTTTGAATTTGTAAAAACGACATTTACTATTTTATACTACTCGTAATTTTGAGAATAAAGAATAAAAAAAAAAATAATAAAAAAAAGCTCTTCTATTTTGAAAGGCTTGACCATCGGCTTATTCCAAAAAATGGAATTTATGCTGGCTGCAGACACACCTAACTCTTTTGCCATTGCGTGCATTTCACGCTGCGACGTGGATTTCGCTCTAATTTGCTTTTCACCTTTTTCACGTTCTCAGCTGTAGTTGCAGTCGGTCGACGTATGTACACCACCGTGCTTTTTGTCTACTACGCCGGCATCCCGATATCGTTTTATGGTCCGGTAGACGAAGATACGATTCACGTTTAGATGCCGCAATGCGCTAACTATCGCCGAAAACGATTTTTTTGTGTCAAATACAGTGCGGTCACTGGATCATGTTTCATAGCGTCGGTCGGTCGGTAATGCTTATATCTCAAGAGGTTACTTGTTGACAGATAAGAATTGAATGGTAAATGGACATTTGGCTCTCAGATGGGCACCTTTAAATGATTTCGAAAAAATTTTACCATGGGCAAATAAGGCTTAATACAATGAATTCTTCACACCTTTAACTTAATTCTTAGAAAATAAACCTCAATTCGTTGATAACAGGATATGCTTCGTGATCACCATGTAGTATGCAAAGCATGTAGAAGAATTGTTTCAGTATCGTTGCAGTCGGATCTATATCTTTGTAATGAACATCAGGATGGACTTTTTTTAATTTTTCAAATTCGTCTGGTTGTATACAAAGTTCGATAACGCAATGTTATTTCGTTGAGAAAGAAACTGTTTTAGTTTGACGGCCGCCAAAGCCGATCATATTACGGAAAGTATAAAAGCATCACCATCTATATCGACGTGCAAGACCTCCATTATCCGACTTGATATGTGTTGGCAACCGCGATTTTCACTTAATTAAACATATACTGGAGTATATAATTAACCAATACTTGTATTTAGCTATCTATAAATGAATTCTATACACTTATATTTAAATACACTACACTAAACATATGTATGTATTCATTGTACTTAACTTGTACGATCATGATATACTCGTATTACTGTTGACTGAGAACAAAGAGTTAGTTAGTTAGTTAGTTGATTACCATAAGTAAAGCATTGCGTTGACATTGGCTTGCTGTTTTCCCAACAAGCACAACAATGTGTATAAAACGTCATGACTTGAAAATGCAAACTTCGCAGGGCACATTATCGATGCTGCATGAATGACAAAATCTCTCTTCAAAAGCAAAGATAAATCCGAATGTAAACAGTAAAAATGTTCCATATCGTAAAAATCCCAAGTGTTTTGGTGTATTCCAGTATAATCGTAGATTTGAAGATTATCTGTAAACACCACAGGTTGAATGACGCAATCTGATGAAAGTTTAGGATCGCACATAATTTGAATACGGAAAGCATGGACATTGGGTGATAGAATTTTACACCTCATACGAGTATAGCTTTTACCGCTTTGTAATATTTGTTTGAGGGAACCATTTTTAAGAGGAATGGTTTATCTACAGTGGCTTCAACGACTTGGTAAGAAGGGCCCGAATATTTTTTTTTGCAATCAATATCCTGTTTATTTTCTTTTCTTTATACTCGATATGGAAAAATCAGAGGTGGTGATCCTTTTCTAAATAATTACCAATTTTTCTTACACAGACTCAGTGGTGGATGAATAACCAATAGACGGTGGCCTTCGTAAGATTCGGCGCATAATTTGCAGAGCATAGTTCTGCATTTTTTATTAAATTTCGGGTAATAGCATAGCATCTGTGAGATTTAACATATATAACACAAAGTTTGGCCAAGAATTTTCGAAAGGTTTAGTCTGTCAGCATAAATTGCATAGTTTTCTTTTAGATTCATAACTAACCACGAGTGATGTACGAGTATTTATAATCTTGATAATTCGGAAGTTCGTTAGTCCGGCATGTTTGGTAATCCGGCGTCTTCAGTAAGTGTGAGCAATTGTTCACCGCGAGATGTAAACATAAATAGTTCTCGATACTTTTTCCTATCAATGTTTTTAATCGGTACGTGATGATGTCCTGGTTTTAAAACGACTACAAGAGGGTATTTTTGTCAAAATTTATAATGCAATTAAACAAAAAACAATGGGTCGTTTTGTTGATTCCGTATCGCACTCATTCCGCACTCTTTCCGTGCGTTGCATTGTTGTTTCCTACACGGAAAACTACTATACCTACTCATCTTTCCTCACATATCTCTGTATTGTTGATTCCGCATTATCAATATTTCTGTTAACTTTCTTTCCGTGAGAGTTTGCGGAAATTTTTTCGAAATGTATTTGTGATGCTTTTTAGAAATAAAAATTGAGGTTTTTACAGGAATAAAAGTGAAAAATATACCAATAATGCCCAGTTGAACCTAATGGTAAGCGACCTAAAAAAAAATCCTGACATCGCACAAGGCTTCAGTCAACGGAATCCGCAGGAGGTGCGAGACTTCTGTTGCGAACTGAAACAAAAGTTGAACGTATGTGGTCCTCCTGTAAAACACGTTGCAAGATGGAAAAATGTAAAAGCAGACATCTAATTCGTATAAATATTTCAAAAATTATTTAACCACAGCATTACTTTAGGTGTGGATCGATTTTAAAAACGGCACAAAACAAAATTTCTAAAAATAAGCAGTACATAATGGGTACCGGCGGAGCACCATTTAAAGAAATCCCCTTAAGCGACATGAAGGAGATCGTAAGTGAGATATTCAATTTGAAGCACGTGGTCGACGGTATCCCAAATGTCGCCTGCTTCGGATATGCGGCCTCTTCGTCCACAGCTTATTCCGCCGCTAATGTTTCGGCCAACACTTCAATGGCACACACCTCCACACTATCTTTTAAAAGACTGCATGCGCGAAGCAAATGTAATGCCAATTCTCTTCGCTGACGACGCAGTTATACTAAGCGATAACGTCGAAGGAAAGGACTAATAAAAGAATACGAAGAAGAAGAAGAAGGCGCTTGTATGCGCAAATGACTTCCATCAACCACCATTACTATAGTACACCCGGAATAACACACTTTTGGAAAAAGTTTGCTTTAACTTCACTCTCTTCGTCCACATTCATTTCAAGGCATATCCATTTGGTGCAAAGAATGTTTTCTGATAATTCTTATACCTCGGATAGCACTAGCGAAAATGTGGATGGCGCAATGTTGACGTTAAGGTCTTTTCCAACGTCGTGCTGATAGCTGACTTCCGCGAAATAGCGTAAACAGTCAGCCAACTTTTCTTTGGTGGAAAGTGAGCCTTGTCTTTTTCTTTGGCTAAGCGAATACTCCAGTTCCATAAGCATGTATTGAAACGCAATTTGATTAAGGCGGAAGTTGCGCTGAAAACTTAAACTGAGCTTAGACCAGTGGAAATAAAAAAGCGGGGCCTACGTTTTATCGCCGAGTCCGAACGGCACTCCTTAGAAGCTTTTTCGTAGGCAATTTTATTTTCGAGAGTTTGCCATTGCTCGCCGAAAGGGTGATGGCGATTTGAAAAACTGTTGGTGACCCAGCCAGGAATCGAACCCAGACTGTCTGCGTGATAGTCCAATGAGCTAACTATCGCGCCATCGCCATCGACCAGTGGAAATACATTTCTTTTATTAAATTCAATCTTTGTCGTTCAATTGCAAAATATCAGCTGAACTGCATCGCAAAACCCTTCGCTCACGTCTTAAAGCATAGTCACCAGTACCACTGCCACTATCTGAATCTAAATACCCCATAACTTCCATTTTTTTTTATTTTATTTTTTGAATTCTTAAAATTTTTTTCGATCTTACAAAAACCGCAAGTCTTAAACTTCAAACGTCGATAACGTTATTTCTTCCGCAGGAAGTGTCAAAAAGTCAGTAATACTAAAAAATATATCGATTGATATACTCGTATCTTTCCGCATGGAAAGCTTTCCGCGCAGAATCAACAATAGGACCCTAAATGACTACTTTTCTTAGTAAAGTTACATGTTTGTGTACTATATAATTTATATTTCTTTGTATAAAATGTTTGTATAATATGTGTATGCACATTTATAGCAAATTCTTCGCTTTTCCTTCGATAGTCCGGCATTCTTAATAATCCGGCGTTGCGTAGTCCCATATACTCGTATGTCGGATTATTAAGATTCTACTCTACTTCATCTTCTGTGCAAAAATGATTAAAAAATACTATCCATTACATTACTATATATTCGTACTACATTTAAAAATGCGATAATATACTTTGAATTTCCATTTTATCTCCATGTTACAAAAGTTAATTGATTTTATGTTTACCAGTATGAGCGAGTATTTGGAATATAAAATCTTTATAAATTCTTTTTATTTTAAGACAAAACAATTAATGTTGTAGATAATGATTATCTACAAATGCGTACTGAAATATTTTTTTCAGTATTCCCAACTATTGAATGAAGTGAATATTATTTATCCGATAACGTTTCATCGTATCAAATACGAAGCAAAATTCCTCAAAAGAGCTGTTGGGAATGACTCAGCTAACATATTCATAGAATGCAAAAACTGCAGTTCTAGATGAAATCAATTGTTTGGTGTGCAGTTTATGAATGAGCGATCAAGCAATCACAATATTTGAATTTGCTTCTGTAAGAGATTTATTCATAATTATACGTACACTGGGGCTGGTTATTTCATATTATGAATCCCAAAGCAACATATTGTTTTCGCTATATACTCGTATGGAGTAGTCATTTCAAATGAGGAAAGCTTTTTCCTCATTTGATCTCACTGCTTTTGTAGTGGTCATTTCAAATGAAGAAAGCTAGGGCCGCATTTGATCTCACTGCTTTTGTAGTGGTCATTTCAAATGAAGAAAGCTAGGGCCGCATTTGATCTCACTGCTGATGTAGTGGTCATTTTAAATTGAGAAACTCAGAGTAGCATTTCGTCCCACTGAGTTTGCAGTAGTTAATTCAAATGGTGGGTTGGTGTTTCATTATAGTGTCTATCAAATGTGATACAAAATCGTGTTTCGTCGTCATGGGGTTGTTATATGAAAACGAATGAAATACACAAGACTGAAATTGTAAGGTCGGGAAGTTTTTTTTCTTCACACCGAAACGGAAGGAATACATGTTGCCATATATAAGATTTTAATAGATTGAAGAATTTGCAAACTGCTTCAATTTTCTGGAGACAAACCTACAAATAGTTGGTGATCTATCTGAATTTTATTACGCACCCTATTATTTATTTTATTTGTTAACAGCTGATCATTGATTGAAGTCGTCACATCAGTGTTGCATTTGGAAAAGTATGTATGCAAATATTTATTTCATGTTGGAAATAACGAATGAATGTATTCCCAAACGTAAGCAGATCAATCTTGGCGTACTGTCAAATATAATTAACTTTATATTTTTTTCGTTCTTAAACATAATACGAGACGCAGATGTTGAACTTGAGAGCGCAAAACGCGTGGACCGGTTTTTAGTTGTGGAATAGGTTGCTCCAATATTGTATCGTGTATAACAAAATCTCCTTTTGAATATTACATGTCTAAGATGTTCACGATATGTCCGAGGATACTAATTTTGAAATTGTTGAGATAGGTATATTTTAGAGAATTTCCTATCATTTTTCAATATCCCAAATGTTAAGAAGATGTCTTGTTCAGTATTGTATGTTTTCCAAAGAATGGTGCATACTAGTCTCAACGTTTTAACAACAAACGATCTCGGTACAAAAATATCTTGATACTCGCAAACACGTCTTTTTTTACTAATGGGGGGTATTTCGATTTCGAACGACGTAGTAAATCAATGAACAAAATAAATCAGATTGAGATATACCGCAGATATTTCAAAAATGTCTCTTTTACTAGGTGGGGTGAAAAGTAACCTCCTTGGGAATGAAAAAAAAAATTTTTTAAATGTTTTTTTTATTCTATTCAATATAGTGCCCTTTTAGGTTGATACACTTATTCCAGCGATTTTCCGACTTCTTCATCCCGTCCGAAAAGTAAGGTCTGCAAAATACTCCTCCGTGGCGTCGATGATTTCCTCGCGTGAGCTGAATTTTTTATTGATGAGCCATCTTTTGAGGTTTGGGAATAGATAATAGTCTATTCTTTTGATAATAGGAGTAGGGAGCCAAATCGGGCAAATACGGTGGATGCGACAGCAGTTGGAGCCGTAAGTCATTGGTTTTAGCCGTGGTTGCGATGCTCTTATGCAAAAACAAAATTTTTTTTCGATTCATGTGAGGCCGTTCTGCAGCGATTTCGGGCTTCAATCGCTCCAATAATGAACAGTAATACTCGCCTGTTGATGGTTTTTCCTTTTTCGAGGTAGTCCACGAAGAGTAAGCCACGACAATCCCAGAAAACCAACGTCATAACATTTCCGACCCATTGAGCCTCCCTCGGCCGCTTCGGAGAACTCGTGCCAGGTTCAGTTCATTGCCGGGCACTCATTCTATTCTCTGGTGTATAATAGTGGATCCAGGTTTCATCAACAGTTACCAATCGACGCCAAAAGTCCGCCCGATTCCGCATCAGCAAGTCCAAACACTCTTTCGAAGTGCTCTCGCGTTCGTGTTTTTGGTCAGGAATGAGCATGCGCGGCACCCAGCGGCAGGATAACTTTTTCATATGCAGAATATTTCCCAAAATATGGCATGTGGGCTCAGTACTAATTTTTGTGGTATCTGTTAGCTCACGCACCTTCACTTTTCGGTCAGCCAACACCATTTCATGTATTTTTTTGATATTGTCCTGCCGCTGCGGGCTTGATCGGTAGTGGAGTTGCGGCTACCATGAAGCTCTCGAAACCAATATTTGGCGGTGTAATCTGACGGAGCATTAGCCCCATAATATTTATCCAACTTTTCTTTTGTTTCCTTCGCCGTTCTGCTTCTCAAAAAATTATGTTTTATGAGAGAACGAAAATCGTTTTTGTCCATACTCAACATGATGCCAAACACGTCAACAACAATCAGCTGTCAAACCAAAACTAAAGACAGTATCGCACTGAAATTTGGCATGTCTGCCTAAATATGAACGGACTTTAGGGCGCCATAACCTTTTTTGCAGTAGCAGCGCATTCTGGCGGTCAAGGAGGTTACTTTTCACCCCAACTAATACATTAAGCTTGTTTAATGGAAACTGCATGTCTCATTTAATAAAGTTTCTAGATTGTGAAGCACTGACTAATTTGAGGCGAGCGTACTCATTCATACCCTGTAATAATGATATAATAGTCATACCTCTAAAGTAACTAATACTTAACCTGTTTATATATATAACTTTATGATTTGCTATACTTGTGAAAACTAAAAAAAAGGATAATGTACTCGTATGTAACAGGATGGTTTATTGACGTGAAAACGTCTATTCGTCCGTTAAGTATAGTGATTGCTGGTCATACTATATTGTGCTGCAACGTACCAATTGATGGACGATGATTACTCAATATACGTGAATAAAAAGAAGCGGCTTACACACAAGTCCTCATATCTCAGCTGAGTGGTTCGTAGGGATATAGTAGAGAAATGGTTACAATAATTAATAGAAACCCTACTCTATCTATATTACAACATAACAATCAACTGGGCGGCTTTTAAAGAGCTCAATAACCAGGCGGTGACAAACAATGATCCTCTTTTAGAGAAGATCAAGTGTTTACTAGCCAGACAGGGAACGAGGATATGTGGCTCAACATAGTACTAGGGCAGCATAGTTTATCGCTGAATATAATCTACGATGTGCATGCAGAGGAGCTGTCATTTCCATCCATTTACTATCTTGTGGCACGTTCCTTTAAACAAAAATGTACTCATCACACCATACAAAATAACTAATAGTGAGGTACGCCGTCGAGATGTAATACCCGATCACACTTAAAAAACACACCGCAAAGATATCTATTGGGCGCGGTAAACCGAAGTGTAAGCGAACGCAGTTTCCAGTTTCTCCAGCCTCTGCTCTCACTGTTCATAAATCTCAAGGCGCGACATTTCATCAAGTATTGGTAGAGTAGGATTCAAAGCAAACAACTCAACTATTGTACGTAGCGCTGAGTCCTATTATCTCAATGAAGGGTTCTATATCCAGCTACGAACCAAATAATGCATCATTCGGACTATCTCACACTCTCGGAGACCTCGATGGATGAGTTCCTATTTGGCGACAGCTCATCGGTCAATCAGCGCAAACAATCTGCTGGAAGCGTTGGTATCTATAGAAATGCCGAATCTGTGACCGACAGTCAAATCGTACATAGATGTGCCAGATCAGCACTCGCATTGGACCATCGACTGATAGAGCCACATGTCGGCGATATATGCTTGATCAACGCGACCCTGGACGGAGAACTGAAATTCCTGCTTCGATCGATCTACGTTTACCCTGGCACACGAATACAAATGCTAATAAGTTCAGCCTTGGCTCGATACTCAGTCAGTATTCATAATACTCGTATTATACCGACATTTGAAGACTTGTCGTCGTTTACTGGAGACTTTAATTTTAATGCCGACAGCGATAAAACAGTGCTGCATAACTTCCTGCAAGTGCAATGTGGTATGATGCCCGTAACGATTCCTGGTCCTACAACACTCGCAATACCATCAATATGACTTTCATTAAACATTTCCATTTGAAACAAGCATCTGCTAAGAATAAGACTGTTGTACCTATACTGTATTTAAGATAGCAGAACTTGGAATAGCAAATATAATACCTAGTGATTATATGTTCCACAGAAAAGACTGTACAATTTCGGTAAACGCCATCAGAAAATCTATATTACTTTTACAAAATACAAAAAAGAATTTGAACATTGAAGAAGTCGTTTTGATTTTTAAAAAAATACGCCGGGAGATCCGGAAAGGAATTGTAAAAGGTGGGTCAGCAACTACTGTTGAAGTTTTCGTTAAATTAAAAACACATTTATTATGAATTCAGTGTAGAATTTAATTGATTTATAAAGTTCAGTCTATGGGAATTATACCTATAAATGGAATACAATGTCCTTCATGTGGCCACCACGGCTTCTGTTGCAAGCGACAAATCGAAGGTCAAAATTATCGACAATTTGTCATCGAATTTGATCTTTACTGATGAACTCTTTACAGCGACGGGCGCTGACTTGGTAAGGAGCATACACCAACTCATCTGTGTACGAAAGTATGCCCGATGAATGGAGCCCCAGCATGGTTTGCCCGATCCTCAAGAAAGGACACCCTCTGAACAGCGCCACCCACATAAGCATCAGTCCTCTTAACATCGCATAGAAAAAAAAGGGCCGCCAGTCCTTGGCTTTAATATCCCTATCCGGAAGTAACGGCAATGTTGCGAAAATCGGCCGGAAGCTACACTCTGGTACCATGGGATGCATCAGGTCTCCCATGAAATTGGCCCCCTTGTGAGAGTATTGTGGTACCTGTAGGTTAAACCAAAAATCGCGAAGACGGCTAAACGAACTGAAGTTAAAAAATCTCTTGGTTTAGCATAGGTTGTATCGTGCTACGGCTGGTGTTGAACCATTTGATGACTATGGAACTGATTCGTTGTTGAGGTGCACTGCAATAGGGTGGCAAGACCTATAGAATAGCTGAGGTATTAGATAGGCCCCGGCACTTCATCAAAAGGGAAGAACATGCCTTAAACTTTACTTTGAATTGTGAATGGCAGTACTTGTACTGTCAGAAAGCCGCTGTTTTGGTATCTCGTGCGGAGACACACATAACAATTGAGCCTTCACGGCAAGTAGATACGTACGACACTAGCCTGTGGCCTGGGATAGTGAATCCAGATTTTCTGCTACTTTGAAAGAAGCCTTTCATACTCGAATTAGGGCAGTAGTGAATGGGCTCAATAAGCTAGGAAACTGTCTTTTTCTCGTGAAGATAACAACTAGAAAAATCAATTTTGTAAATTTTCGATGATCAACAATCAGGCCCCTTTTTTTTCATTTCTTTATGAAAAGGAGGAAACAGGATATCTTCGAATTATAGTACCTTAGTATTTTATTATGCACTTCATTGTATTGTATTTTTCTAGAACTAGGGAGCACATGGTTGTTTTTCATAAGTGAGTTTTAAAGGATACATAGGTTATATTGTACATAATTATGAAAAGAACTTATGCGACATTTTAACTAAAGGAAAACAAAAACCAAGTGTTAGGAACATTTTTGTGATCAAGAGTCATCAAACGGCAACAGGAATCGTATGCTTATTTTTGTTGATTGCAGTCCAAATATAACTGGGCTTCGTTCTATTAAAAGATATCATGAACGCCATCAAACAAATTATGAGTTCAGCTTACATATACTCGTAGTTACCTGAACAAATTTGAAAATATCCACCAGCATTTCGTTGGCACTACGACAAGTCCCTGGATGTGTTTCGAAAATTCCAGATGAAGCTGAGCGTTTCCCCCAACCGGTAGAAAAGGTTAACTGCAGTTTTAAGGTTAGAAATTTCCAAGAGATTTTTGTAAAATTTTCATTACCTGGCAATTGCACATAGCAAGGACGACGAGGAGAACTACTGATACAAGAACTGTTCGAAGAGAAGACATCTTGATGAATCTGTGCAATGTATTCGCTGCACTTTCCTTTTATATTCGTACAATTGAAATGTAGGGCTTCAGTTAATTACTTCTATTAGATTGGACATGGAACTTGTGAGATATCTTTGGCCAGTTTGACAAAAATAGAACTAGGGATGAAAATATTATTTAAATGTAATTTGATTGTGAATGGCGTTTAATAAGATATTTATTTGTGGTTTGTTTCAATGTTAATCGTTAAAAGTTCATTAATCTATTCTATTAAATGATATAGTGAAAATAATCACCTGAATGATGTGAGTTCGGTTTGCTTTTGAAAGAAATAACAAGATCAAGAGCTGCCAAAAGTATTAATACCATGCCATGGTGAAAGAAAGATGAAAACCTGGAACATAATTAGACATTGTTTTGAAAAGCACGAATGAATTTGCTTTTGAATTCAGGAATAAATAGTTTTTCTGCATCTTGGAAAATGATGGTAAATGGCTTGGACTATAGGAGAGTGTCAAATTAAGAGTGACTGGCGAATGGTTGTCTTCACGAAAGAAAAGAGGTTTAATTTAGATGTTTTTTTCCAAGAACAACGGTTTCTAACCCGTCTTGATAGCCGAGAGGGTAGAGTAATGATCTGAGGTGCGATCACCTATTTTGGGGCGCTTAAGCTAAACATTGAAACCAATAAAATGACGGGAATTACTTACAAAAGCATATTGGAGTCAGCTTTTCCCAAGTTGAATGAGTTGTTTGGACCTTTGCCTTGAATTTTGCAACAGAATAACGCATCAATCTATACTGCGCGCGTGGTAAACACGTTTATTGCAAGCCAACAGGTGGAATTGTTGAATTGGCCGCAGTGAATATGACTTGAATATTATAGAAAATGTTTGCTAACTCGCAAAGTATATGAAGAAGGGAACCACTACGGTAATAAAGAATCACTACTCCTGTGTATTAAGTCAGCTTGGGCTGAAATATCGCTTATTTACATAAAATCTTTGTATGTCTCACATCCAGACCGCATATTTGAAATTTTTTTTTTAAACTTGACTCGCTAGTGGCGATTGAGAAACACTTCGACCTAAGAAGATCTTCTGTGCTGAATTAGTCAGAAATGAAAATAAGGATAATAGGGTTTCTACCTAGGCTATGGCGATGGCGCGATAGTTAGCTCATTGGACTATCACGCAGAGAGTCTGGGTTAGATTCTTTGCTGAGTCACCAACAATTTTTCAAATCGCCATCACCCTTTCGGCGGGCAATGGCAAACTCCCGAAAGTAAAACTTGCCTACGAAAAAGCTTCTAAGGAGTGCCGTTCGGACTCGGCGATAAACCGTAGGCCCCGCTCAGATGTGACAAAAATGAAAACATGAGCAACACAAATGAGTGTCAAGAAGCTAGGCCATGGCCCATACCGGGCTGCCAGCGCCACAGTGTTTTTGTTTTTTTAGGGTTTCTACCTTCCGAATGAAGTTAGCAACTCTACTAGCGGGGAAGTCCCTTATTTCAGAGATGTCGAGTTGTTCTTTGAGGAAGGTGTTCCGTCTGATTCTATTGAGGGCTGGGCAGTACATAAAATTTGTTCAGCTGTTTCTTCGTCTTCGCGACAGAGTCGGCATTCGGCGGAGTCAGCAAGTCCTATTTTGCTGAGGTGATATCTAAAACCGTTGTGTCCTGTAAGGTATCCTACTAGATTTCTGATATCATGCCGATTTAGATTCAGACATCTGTCGACATTTTTATTAAAGGGTATATTGGCTCGTTTGGCCTGCCTTAGGCCTGGAGTCTCCTGCCAGTATGAGATGCATTTCGAATGCTCCCAGCGATTAGTGCTGTTTTAGATATACGAGTACGGCAACACGGTTCAGATCCGTTGAAGGGGGTTTCTGAACATTTTCTGGCCTGTTTGTCTGCCTTTTCGTTTCCGTCAAATCCCTCATGCCCAGGAACCCACCATATTTTGGTCTTGTTTCTTGAGCTTAATTTTTGGAGGGTATTGAAGCATTGCATAACTGGTTTAGAGTCAATAACGTACGAGCTAAGGGTATTTATAGCTGCTTGAATGTCCGTGAATATGTGGATGTTTACACCTTTGATACCAGAGTTGTATCTGGTATGGAATGCTTTGCACATTTTAGAATGACGTGTATTTCGGCTTGGAATACACTAGCACTCTTGCCCATGGCAATTTATATGTTGTATTCCATTTTGGCTATTTGGTGGGTGTTTACTAACCCATGCTTCTTTGCTGGGAGTCTTTGTTGAAGCATAAAGTCTTTTGGAGGCGGTCGGTGACCGCGCAGATCATGTCTAGTTCTGGTAAGTCAGAGAGTAGGATTCTTAGGTCCGGGTGTACGTGGAGATCCAGCTCTGTGGCTTGTACCAGACTAGATGAGCTGTGTAGAGCCACTTTGCTGATGTGCGAGTGTAGGAGCGTTAGTCCTATTATTGCTTCTATAGCCGCTGTTGGGCAGATCCGAAAGGCTCCGGACGTTGCACTTTTTTAAGCTTAGCAATGGCGGTCTTTTAAGTAATTTTAGTCCACCATATACAAAAGCATATGTTAGGATGGGTCTAAGCATCATTGTATTGATCCAGAGAGTGACTTTTGGAGAGATCCCCCATAGGGTTACATACATGCGGCGGCAGGCCCACACAGCATTGGTTTCTTTAGTTATTTTATTATTTAGGTGTGAGTTCCAATTTAATCTTTTATCCAGGATTATTCCCAGATATTTGACTTCATCAGAGTACTTAACGGTTGTGCCGTTTAGTGAAACTGAATCTAGGTTTAGATTTCTCCTTTTTCTGAAGGGGACTATGATAGCGTTGTTTGGATTTATGGAGAGATTCTCTCCGTTGCACCAGTCTAGGACTATCTTAAGGGAATTTTGCATGCGTGCAGTGAGCACGTTTGCATCCCTGCTTCTAATAATGATGACCAGGTCACCGGCGCTGCCAATTATGTTGTAGCCTTGGTTGCTTAGTTTATTAAGCAGATCATCTATGACCAGGGACTACAGAAGGGGTGAGAGTACACCCCCCTGTGGGCAGCTTCTTACAACTGATACTAATGCTGAGCTCGGTCGTCTGGCTTGCTTTTCGAAATCTTTTAACATAGTTTGGAAAAATCTCGTTACTTTTTTTGGTGTGTATCGATTTTCTTGGGCCATAACTCACTGTTTAGTAAAATTAAAGTGTTTCCTTTATTCAAGTGAGCCGTAGTGTAGGTATTTGAACGCTTAATAAAAATAATAAAACATGAAGGCAACAATAATTAGTTTGTAAAAATGTAAAGATTAATTTTCTTTATTATTCAATTTAAAAAAAAAAATACATAAATATACACATTTATATTTAATAGTTTAACTTAAAAAATAAAGCCGTTTAAAAAGATTTTTTTTCTGATTTGGCAACATCAATAAACTTGTTCAGATTCTTTTAATTCATCATATTTGTATATGTATATATATATTTTTGTTCTTTATATAAAATAAGCATTCGTTACAAAAAATAAAATGTTTTGATTCGTTTTGTTTTGTTTTGTTTTTGTTGTTTTTTTTTTTTTTTTTTTTTTAATATATATAAAAGCAATAGAAAATACTTAAATTTATTTATTTGTGCTTTAAAATATTTACGGACAAGAACAAAAATCGTTTTGTTGTTCGCGGTCAACGTTGAACACTTTTCTTAAAACAAAAGCACCGCAATACTTTTAACAGGATTTAGTTAAACAAATAAATGTATAGACATATAGATAAAGATATGCAACAATAAGTAAGGTAAAAATATTTTGTTAAAATGTTTCTTTAAATTTAAATTTAAATTTGTGCTGTATCTTTGAAGATTAAATGAAATTTGAGTATTTGTTGTTCTGTTTTGTTTTTTTTTTTTTTTTTGCTTTTTGGTAAAAGTCATTTAAGCAATAAAACTAAGAAAATTAATATTTTTATAATTAATTATGCTGTGTTTTTATGTTTGTTTGTTGTTGTTTTTATTTTTTTTTTTTATTAATTTTCATTTTTCTTAGATTCGTATTCAGGCACTAAATTGTAAAACATTTGTGTGTTTTTGATTTTTTTATATGTTTTTGTGTGTTTTTGGTTTGAAGAAAAGTTTTGCATTTTCAAAAAGACAAAATAAAATCGCTGGGTTAGAATTTTTGTAAGACTACATTTGATTTCTGTTTTTACCGCGTTGTTTTTTTTTTTTTTTTTTGTTATTTGTTTTTGTTTAGCTCTGTGCTTTAGTTCATATAAAATATAAATATATATAATTTTAATATTTTTATTTAATTAATAAAATTGCGTTGTGTAGCGCAAGATACATATATTGGTGTTTTACTTTTCGTTAGTCTTTTTTTTATAATTTTTTTGTAATGTTTTTTTTATTATTATTATTATTATTGGTGTTTGTTTGATTTGTTTTAAATTTTGATTCATTTACACATATATTAGAATATTTAATTTTAAGATGAAATAGTTAGGTGTGGCTTGGGCATTAGTTGGCTATAAATATATATTTCATTTGGGAGACTTTCATATACATAATGGTGTTTCATGGCAGTTGAACAATTTTGTTTTTTTTTTTTTGCTAATAACTCTTACATCGTTTAGATGAAGATATTGCCCTGGCCACGTGCGAAGAAGTCGAGAAATTGTAGGCTTTGTGGAAAAAAATAAGCTACAGAGAGAAAAGACTTTGTCTCAGAAACACTGATAAGTTGAAGGATCAAAAGGCAAGACCAGAATTAACGAATTTGGAATTTATGGCCCTTTTAAATCTAGGTGTAATATATAAAGAATATGGTGCGATACATTTCTGGAAGCGAATCCAATCGCTAATCATTGATGAGCATCTCTGAACACCCGGTAGATAAGGTAATTTAATAAGTTTACACGAAGAAAGAAATGTAAATGCCTAATTCATTTATTATTGGAATATCTCCCCTTTTTCGATTCCTATACACTGGAGTCACCGCGTAATCCGCGTGCGAAAAAACAAAAATCTACGGAAGCAATCAATACAACATTTAGTTTCTTCTCATACAAAAATATTGCTTTCCACTTTGTGCCACTGATTGTAAGTTTGTGGAATTTTATAAAATACTTATGAATTCGGAACTTTTGAAGATTTAAGGCATATCGCAGAAGCCACGGACACATCAACGGAAGACAAAGTCTCAGTTCCAGCTCTTGTTGCCGGATTTTGGAAGAGAATATTCACCTCTGTCAGTACCCAGCCCATCAAGTCTAAAAACATCATTTTGAGAGATTCACGTTGTATTTGAAATACGAAAGAGTAGTTTTAAGTCTATAAAGCATGCTGAAAACGTTTCGCGCAACTTAATGATGACCAACGAAAAGCACTTCCACATGAGCGGCTACGTAAGTAAATAAAAAAAAACAGCTGGATTTAGGGATTCCAGCATCCATAATAATAAGTTAATAGAAACGGCTTGAGAATAAGAAACTTTGGTTTGAGTTTTATGGCGAGGTTATAATAACAGCAAGCTACTTGCATAATAGACTGCAACTAAAGATTAAGTGTTTGGTGGAAAAGCATATGTCTACACTCATTAAACTAGAACACAGGGACCATGTGAGAACTTTCGATTATTAGGATGAATTCTGATAGGCCTATTGGGCAAACTCCAAAAAAATAATCTCTACATACCAAGGGAAACGAATACCCATGAGATTATCAATGAGGATTCAAATTTAAAAAACAGTTTGTGCGAAGATGATGAAAAGATGTCTATCAGGCCGTCAAGCAGGGTTAACAAAAGTAAAACAGCAACACTTCTAACACTAATAATAACGGCAGTTCAAATACAAAACATTACAGATCTCAGAAGTTCTAAGGATTCCATGAATGGTAAAAGCAATAATCAGGAGACAAGTATCCTATAAGAAATTAAACATGAAAACTGGTTCCTACACAGAAGGAGAAAAGATTGTCTGGTATAAATGGTTGTACAGTCAAAAATAGGGGATACGACTACGAAGAAATTTTTGAACTAGGTAGTCATAAGGCAATCAACTCAACTTTTATAATGCTTTGACCAGTAGCGGGCGATCGACGAATGAAAATCTGAATCTGAAAAAAATTAAAAAAAAGGAGAAGGATAAGTATATAGACTTCAAAAATGCATACATGCTCTTAAACAGGCAACACACATTCAAAGTGAAGCAATTGAAATCATGTTTCAAAGATTGATTTTTTTTTCTAAATCCATTCTTTTCAGTGCTATTGTTTGTTCGATCCTAATCTTGGTGTGTACAGCGCTGCATTTGTTTTAAAATCAAGAAATAATGTGATGTGAAAAATAGTGATTCCTTTACTTGTTCATATGGTATGTTTAAACCTGCCTACTCTCTGCAAAAGAAAAATTTGCCAACTTAATAGGAAAATCAGCAAATGTAAGCCAATTATACGGATACCATTAGGTAATTTTGATGCTTTTCAAAAGAGATACTGAAAAACATGAATAGCTTATGGTTTATTGGGAAAAGCTTTTCAAGTATTTCTCAAACCAATCATCATCCGAATATTTTATATTCCTTGCTGTGTCTATATATAATTCCAACCCTTCTTATAAAACAACCTAGTATACTCATTAATCCTAACTTCTTTAAATTTGCAACAAAAAAAAATTAAAGATGCTGAGCAACAAAATCACTTAGCTTAGAATTTCTCGACTTTGTTCGTTGTTTGTTTGTTTGTTTGTTTGTTTTTTTCTTAAAAGAAAAAAATTCCTTAACCTAGTTTGGTGTTTTGTTTTAGAACGTACCTACCACGCCTATGCTCTCATCATCATCGTTTTTTGTCATATTTTCTTAGTAATTATATATGTATTTGTTTATATGTTTCCATGCAAATATGAACTAGAAATATTTATGTATTTGTAGCTAAAACTTTTTTTAAAAAATTGGTGTTTTAAGATAAAGTTGTTGGTGTTGGTTGAGTCACGTATATTGACTCGTTTTTTCAGTTGGAAATTCGTTTCAGACATTTGTATTTCTTTACTTTACCTACAGGCCTGCTAAGATTGTTTTTGTTTCTTAATTCTTTATGCACGTTAATTATTTTTCTTTTTTTTATAATATTATTTATATTATATAAGAGACAGGCGAAGAAGTTTATTTTTTTTTATATTTTAAATTAAAAGAGGCAACATTTTTTCTTGTTTTTCCTCTTGTAATTCTCCTCCATGTAAGGTCTTTCGGCAATTTGAAATTTCCTTACAATGCGAACGAGCTCATGAAATGCCTGATCGACATTTATACGTAGTTTCGCACTACATTCGATATAGGGGATAAGTAAGCTTCGACTAAAATTTTGGGCTTCTTCAAGCGATACCTGTCTCTGGTAATCTAAATCGCACTTATTACCAACCATAAGCATGGGAAACTCATCTCTATCTTTGACGCGAAGAATTTGCTTTTGAAACTTGGGAATCTCGTCAAAGCTGGAATGATCGTTCAGCGAAAAAACGAGAAGAAAACCTTCCCCGGATCTCATGTATTGTTCACGCATTGCACTGAATTCCTCCTGTCCGGCCGTGTCGAGAACTGCAAATGGAAATTGTTAATAATTCAATCAGTATGAGTATAACAAAAGAGTATGCTACTACTCACTGTCCAATTTTGCGGGAATGTCATCGATAACACATTGTTTGGTGTATGAATCTTCAATGGTGGGATCATAATCGGTTACAAAATAACTCTAAAAGAAAATAATGTTTTTTTTTTGGTTTTCATAATTATGTTTTATTTAAATAAGCAAATCAAAAGGCAATATATATATAACTAGTTGCTGAATTAATTTAATAATTAATTAATACACAAATATTTGGTGCGCCCTTCTCTACAAAGAGGATATAATTTTATGTGTTCCACTTAAGTACTCGTATTCTGTATAAGCCATAAAACATGTCCTCTCTAACACTCCAATCTTTTCCTATGAACTTGCTGTTAAATTGAACCACACGAGACATCCCAATATAACCATAAGCCCAATAAAGGCTATGTAATCCGATACTTCAGTAGATTAGCCAAGAAAAAGTCTAAATTAGAATATCCCAGATAGATACCAGTAAGGTTCGTTGGTTGATAAGACCTGTTTTTATCATTTTACAGCAAAAATTTGTTTAATAAATGAACCAAGGATTTCTAAAAGGCACATATATAGCTGATGAATGAATAGTCATCATCGTTTCTGCGGCGAGGGACACTCTTTGAATCAAATGCAAAGAGATAAAGAGATAAGACTTCTGAACATCGCTTATGAGCTCCTACTCCCTCACTCCTTCTCTACGAATGCCTAAAACCAATCTGGATAGGTAATGTTAGAAGCATAAGTGGACGCAACGAATTCTGGCATATTCCGGGATCTCCTTCAATTTCCTCACCATTAACAAAGCAATGACATTAAAGATTACCAACAGAACAGTAGTGAGATTAAGGATTACTACACAACTATGTATGTAAGTCCCTGGAAAGTAAGATTCATTTATTTAAAAACTACCATCTGAAGATACTTTAGATACTCTGTCATACGTTGAAAATGGAAAGAAACAGATTCTGTATACAAAGAACATGACGTACACAATCTCCCAGCTGACAGTAATCAATCTTAACAACAAGCTGTTTTAAACAAAAACCCCAAGCTGACTTTACACACGAAACTTGTACCTTCTGAATATTATTCACCAACTTTGGAATAACCTAATCTGAAGGTTGCAGGCTCTAATGACATACCAGTCAAGCTTTTTCAAACATGGAAATAAAGTAGTATGCGCGCATTAAATCTTTAATCAAACATAGATGAAGGAAACTGGAAAAAAAAACTCTATTTGTGATCGTCTGAATAAAAGTCGATCCCACGTCTGGCATAATTTATGAACAAAGGCCCCTAATGAAGATAACATACAAGATCTGAAATTTCTTTTAACCTCGTTTCATAACATTTATCGTGCTGTAAACTAAATGGGGCCCCCTGCCCAATTATCATTGCTTCGTCCATCAATGGGTTGTCTAATAAAAAAACAGGGGAAGATTGGACTTATCATAAATATCATCAGACCTTTCGCCACTGATGGTTGCTATGATTTGTCCAGTTACAAGCTGCCGGTCATAGGTCTTTTTGAGTGGCAAAACCACCGGTAGTCAATGCCAGGACTTAAAACACGGTACCGTGGGAGTTAGGAGCCCCCCGGACTTCGGTTCGGGCCTAACTTGTGGAAGCATCACGGTGGCTGTGGTTTATACCTAAATCGCAGGAAGGGTCACCCTGCTAGGGCTCTATACCCGGAGTGGAGTGGCTATAAGTACTTCGTACTGAGACCCTAAGATCAGTAACCAAGGGTGGAGCTGTGCCCTCAACACAGTTCCGCATTGGTATTATTTCATGCCCGATGCTCCCATGGATGTATGGGCATCCCGTGAACTTAAGTCTACATGACAGGCGTTCACGACAAACACAAGACACATCTGTAAACTAAATGATATTGTATGATTCATTCAATTCGTGGTCGTGAGTTTACATCCCTGTTTTAATCACATAAGTCAAACCGAACTATGATCCGAGACTGTATATCTTTGGTTTAAGATTTGCCATTTTACAATATGGATAGTTTAATAATCGCTGAATGTAATAAAACTCTGAACTCGCGCAGATTATGGTCGACAAATCGGCAAAGTTGTAAACAAAATCGAAGAGACTGGCTCTGTTAGAGATTAAGGCCTATCCAAAATCGAAATGCACACTGTACAGAAAATATGGCGCCTATTAGTGAAAGTGTTGTATTATGGCACATTATGGAGTATTTTGCATTTGCATTTGCAAAGTTCAACTCACTCAAGAATTGAAGCTAACTGACCACGAAATACGTAAGACAAACGCCGATTAGGTCCTTAGGCGTTTGAATGATCAATTTTCTAACAACATTTTCTTTAGCGATTTTATTTTTATAATTTGCGCGCGCACAAGGGATTATGTACCCTTAAAATGTTTACACATAGCGCGTCGGTGGTCGAGGGTGTCAATCGACTGTGTAATATTAGCATCACCTATTAGTTTTATCACACGGTTTTGAATCCTATCTAGTAGGCGCAAAGAAGTCTTGGGAGCACCTGACCAGATGTGAGCATTGTACTCCAGTTTTGGGCGGATGAAGGCCTTATATATTGAAGCCAGATCAGAGGAGGTGAAATATTTCTTACATCGCTTAAGGAAATCTAGACATTTCGCAGCATTTTTGGCGACTTCGAATATGTGGTCATTCCAACGTAAGTTGTCATTGACACACATACCGAAAATGGAAAGTTTTTCGGTTTCAACGATGCAAGTGCCATTCATGGATAATGGCTGGGTATTTGAATTTCGTTTAAGCGACAGCACACAGCATTTCGTTTTGGAAGCATTAAATTCCACTCTGTTGGTAGTTCCCCAATTGGTTATGCTATTTATATCGGAATTTAATGAGCTTAACATACGCTCCCGTTCCCGTTCCCGTTCTACAGCCGAAGAGCAGGGACGTGATTTCGAGAACGAATATGAAAAGCAGAGAGTACTGTCGTCAGCAAAGGAGTAAATTGGATTAGGAGTAGCAGACAAGAGATCATTGATGAAAATTAAAAAGAGTGTCGGAGACAGAACGGAGCCCTGGGGCACACCAGCATTTATTTTGTGAATATGAGACTTGAAACCATCCAAGACAACTTGAATTGAACGTTCCGAAAGGTAATTTCTAATCCATTGAAGAAGAGAGTCGTCGATCCCAAATACACGCATTTTCGACAAAAGAGCCTGATGCCAAACTCTGTCAAATGCCTTAGAAATATCAAGTGCAACTAGCTTGCTTTCGCCAGATTGATGTAAACTTTGATTCCACTTTTCGGTGAGACATGCCATCAAATCACCAGTGGACCTGTTGCTACGAAAACCGTACTGCCGGTCATTAAGAAGTTTTCGTGTTTCGAGATATTTCATGAGCTGACGATTTATCAACGTTTGTTGTTTTCCATCTGCTCGGAAAGAGTCCTGAAGAGTAGGATTAATGGACCTCTTCAGAAGAAGAGGATATATACCATCTGGACCAGCGGATTTGTGAGCGTTAAAATCTTTAAGAACTCTTGTTACTACACGAGTGCGAAAGTGGATTCGTCCCATTGAAGATTCGACGCACTCGAGTGTAGGCGGAGACAAAGCACAATCTGGAAGCGTTGAGCTGGCCGCAAAGTGTGCAGCAAGCAGATTGGCTTTGTCCAAAGAGCTGACAGCTGGAATGTCATTGTAAATGAGCGTTGGGATGGAGGATGAGGCAGAATTTCCAATGTTTTTGACGATGAGGCGCATTTTTCACTCGGTGGATACGTTAACAAACAAAATTATCGCATATGGCGACCAGAAAACGTCACTGCAAATCGAAGATATGAATGTGGAAGACATGCAGTTTTAACAAAAAGATGCCACATCTCACATATTGAAAGAAAAATTACCTGTTGTTGAGTTGTTTCGCGTTTTGGTGATGTAAACTGCCACCAAGATCGTGTGTTTTATCGCCGTTGGACTTATTTTTGTGGGGCTATGCAAAAGATCATGTTCGTGCACACAATTCGCAAACTCTTGACGCTTTAGAAACGAATTTTGCTTAAGTTATGCCCGAGTTACTGCCTGATATGACAAGTCATCGAAAATTACCTTATCAAAACTCCAGGACATTTGAATGATGATACATATATTCAATTCATAATAGCAAGTTCCAAACAATATATTAAATAAAATGTTGATCAAAATTTAAATCATGAGTTAATATTATTTGAATTTACTTTTGGAAGCACAAAAAAAATGGACCCTGTATAATCCAGTGATGAAGCAGAGTATGGAGGAGCGGATTTCAACAAAATTTGTCTACGTACTGAGTTAGACGGACGACATAGAAGACATATACAGTGGATTCCGCTTATTTGGGACACATCGGGCTAGATGGTTTAGTCCCAATTAAGCGGCTGTCCCAACAAAGCGATGTGATGATTAAGAAAAGAAAATGCAAAACGATTAAAATAGCTACGTATGTAAAAAAGAACGCAGTGGAATAGAAAGTAAAAAAAAAACTACTGCTTATTTACATTTAGAATTCATATTTTATTGAAAAAATATAAAAAAGGTATAAAAAAGAAATTGATTTCATATCTTATGTTCCAGATATGTATTGGTAGATTGTTGCCTGGCGAATATTTTGAGTTCTTTGTGTTGTTATAAAATCATCACAAATCTCTAATGCTGATAATGGGCTGCCTTCACTGCCGTCCTGCATGAAGTATCGCCGCAATTCTTGTAAATACTTCCTCGCCTCTCGAGTCGTAACTGGAACTGGAGCAGGTTCATCAATCTCCACATCACTTCCAGGATCTTCTGCGTTATTTTTTCTTGCAATTTCCTCAATAATGTCATCCTCAACATCCTCGTATTCGCAGTGGAATTGCAGGTCGTTATCAATGTATAAAAACTCTTGATGATTTGTAACGCGCTCCAGTGGATAGTTGCTTTCAATATTAGTTGGACCTGGTATGATTTCTTGATTTGAATTTTTGGAACCACAGTGAGAAAAACAGTTTTGAATCGTCGAGCAGCTTATTTGTCTCCAACTATCTGCAACAAATTGTATAGCCTGTAGGACATTACCCTTTGCGCTAACTTCTCTAGCATTTGTAGATGTTGTCAAGAGATTTTCTTCAATTGCTTCAAGGATGAACTGCACCAATCTTTCTGGATAAAAAGTCTTTAAGTTTTTTTATGATTCCTATGTCTAGTGGTTGTATCAAAGATGTGGTATTTGGTGGAAGAAATTCTATTTTAATATTTTTTACATTGACTGAAGGAGGATGTGCAGCCGAATTGTCAATGAATAGAAGAATTCTCCATGAAGTTAATTGCAACTCCGCATCCCAATCGGAAAGCCATTTAGTAAAAATGTTGGCTGTCATCCACGCGTTCTTATTGGCGTAATATAGTACTGGTAGACTGTCCATTCTAAGACCTTTAATGCACCTAGGTTTAACGGCTTTTCCAATAACTAAGAGCTTCCGTTTATCACTTCCCGACATATTACAGCAGCATAACACAGTGACACGATCCATTGCCTTTTTTGTACCTGTGAGGTCATGTCGTTTATCGCTTAAAGAACTGGCGTGGCACGGTAAAATAGCCCCGCTTCATCGGAGTTATAAATGTCATTAGGACTCCACATCTGTAGTAGTTCCGGAAGCTTACACAATTTCCAGTGATATGCACTAGAAGAATCTGCACAAGCTTTCTCCCCATGTGCTTTCTTAAACTTGATCTCGTGTCTGGTTTTCCATCGCGATAGCCAACCATCCGTAGCATTGAAATTGGCATGACCCAACTTTGGCGCAAGTTCGTCTGCCTTAGCTTTCAACACTGGCCTACTAACACAAACTCCTCTTCTAGTTACAATAGAAAACCATTGGTTCAGTGCCTTATCAACATCTGGGTCCTTTGGTGCTCGTTTCCGCTTTCTTGATTTTCCTTCCTCTTTTCCCCATTCCTCACACAGTTTAACTTCTTGGCTTTTGACACGTGCTATTGTAGACTTAGGAACATTAGTGATCCTTTCCAGATCACGATAGGAAGTGTTCGGGGCTTGGCTTTTTAATTTATCAAGCAAAGCTATTTTATCAGCTAATGTTAAATCTTTTCTGGACATTTTAACCAAATGCAACAATCTTCTCGGTCAATAGGCACGGATACGCGACTTATTAATTTTATCTCGGCACTTTCTGAAACAAAACCAAAAGCACGCCATGTCGTAGCACAACAAACCTAGAAACATCAAGGCGAATAACAAATTGAAACAACAAGAAACCGTTTTACCCACCCCTATGCAAAGGTAAAACGGAGCGCAACACCACGAGATAGTACCGTTACTTGAAAAGCATTGGCTCAATTTGTTTTCTCGCCTTCAACGTCATTATTACTGCAAACGATGATGTGGCTTTTGCTGCTGTAATTTTTTCGAGACATAGCAGACAATCAATGTGGCGATATTTTTGTCAAAATGTGTGTAAGATGTGCGATGAATATGTCGCGAATAAACGGCTGCTGTCCACAATAAACGAACAAAATCTTCTCTTTTTTGTTTCCGTTCTTGTTCATTTGTCCTAATTAAGCGGCTGTCCCGATTATGCGATGTCCCAAATAAGCGGAATCCACTGTATACGCGTACGTTCCTAACTTATCATGTCATAAGGAAATTTCAATGAGTAATCAGGAGAAACGAAGTTTGAAGTTTCTCAGATTAAATCCGGCCTCCACGAATGCAACCCAGTTGAGATTCAGTGCTGGCATTATAGGAATCTGCTCCTACTTTCTTTTGCCAAGCTTAATAAAGTTAGACTTACTGAATCACAAAACAAACTGAACGCCATACAAAACACTGATCGGGATGATGTACCGTGAGCTAGATGGCAGCGCAGCAACTCTACATTTTTGAGTCAACATTACTTTTTCGAATATGTGTTTCTTTATTAAAAGAAGGGTTTTGAATAGAATATACGTCGCGAGCCCTGTTACCCATGGGGTGCGACATCTGAAGCTTCGGTATAGAAATGTTTAACAAAAATATATTCTGTCCGCCTTCATTATATAGTTTGTATAGTTTGGCACGCAGTGTGACATGGCGCGACGTCTTGTTGAAGCCAGAAGTCTTGTTTGAAAACATGTAAGTTATTGCTCCAAAATTCTCCTTAACTTGGTTTCACTTATCTTTAATAGCTGAGAACGTCAGCGACTCTCTCTTACAGCTTTAACAACTTTATTGTAACCACGTCGACGCTGTCTAAAGAATTGTGCTTACTGAAGCACAACCGATTGGTTGCGAGTTGTTCATGTTATTAATATTTCTATAAAGAAAAACACCATATGGGGCACCCATATATTGACATATGGAAAACACAGAAATGTTTTAGAATAAAAAGAACGGAGTTGCCATCACAGATGAATGGCCTTAAAGAAACTGGTAACTAGACTAGGATCTTGGAAAAATTTTGAGTAATCGAACTCGGAATACGAACCCCGCTTTAAAAGACGGTTAACAAACAAGAGACTCATCGGCAGAAGATACACTAAACTTATGCAAATCAGGACGAATTCCACCAAAGTTTGCGGATAATAAGAGAGAAACATAGCAACGCTTCGAAAGATGTGCATATCGTCCTCGTCGATTTGGAGAGATAGAGCTTCCAGTTAGCCAAATGCCACGCTAACCAGAGAGGTTTATTAGCTCTTTCGGTTAATAAAATAGAGTTCCCAAGAATGTTATATGGGCGGCGCTTGAATATCAAAATGTATCCGCAACGTTAATCGAATTAATAGAATTGTAGGATCACATTAAGATGAAAGTTATATTTGTAGTGGAAATAGTGTTCGAAGTCCATTTCCACTTTAATTTCGTCCATGACTTTCAGCACATTGCCGACTAAGTTACGACTTCTCTTCTCTTCGCCGATGATAGAGTTATCATAAGCAGCATGACAACCTTTTAATCAATTCTTTATAACTAGAATTTCGATAAAAGATAACGATTATGGAATCAGTCATGATAAGACCGCAAACCCAACTTTTGACATCTAGGTACTACCATCATCCACCAAACATCAACAAATTTAGAATCGACGGCTCTAAACCTCAGGAAATCGACAGAAATCAGCGGGAAGTCAATGGAAGAAATTAAAACAAAATATTCAAAAACAACAATCGACACTGACGCCTTATGCGAAACATGATTTTGAGATGGTAAGGTAATTTATCTGATTGACCCTTAATCCTTGTGACCTTCGGAGGAATATAGTGGCCTTAGAGCGCCATGAAGCTGGGAAAACTTTGATTACTGGAGAGTCATATAGGTCAGGGCCCACGATTTTCCCGTTTTGTCATTACATCTAAGTGAAGTATGCATATCAGTCGTCGGCTTTAACATCCGCATAGCCGCCTTGAAGAGATATATAGGGAAATTGTACGGAATTAAGCGGTTGTAACAAACATGGGCAGCATAACAGTAGAAAAACTTTAGGCAAAGTTCCAATCAAGTACCAGAAAAAGTTCAAAAAGTGACTGAAAGAAGAAGAATAAGACTCATCAGCAAACAACTATTGGCTCCATAAACGGTATTTTTATGTAGAGCGGCCTGCAAGTGGAGATAAGTTCTACCAATTTAATCAACCCTACAAGCGTCACTAGTTGGTAGGAATGAAGAAGCAGCTGCACATAGTAAAATACAACATTGGGGCTCGGCAGAGGAACACCCAACCGTGCCATGATATCCTAACTGACAGTATCAAGATAGATATTAGATAATTTATAAAATCTCATGAATTTGTTGCAACAACGAAGAGAACTCAGTAGATTCAGATAAAGCCGCTGCACATATGTTAATAACCAATGTAAGCAGACGCAAGCACTTCACCGAGCAGTACCTGTAGAACACTTACTTAAAATAATCAATATCACTTATCGAATACACAAACTGAATATCGATTTTCTAATACCTAACAATAAAACCAAAGCGACATATGCGATAAGACTTCTGTTTCATAACCTATTATCGCCCATCGCAAACAATTTGTTGCTATCGTCAATTCAGATGATTAGTTTGTTGAATTTTAATTGAGCGCAAGCTTGGGGCATGACTCACTCGTTCAGAGTCATTCAAATCAGGAAAACGAACATCTGGTTCTTTATGCAGATGTTATCTGAATAAAAATTCTACATTCGGATACATGATTCAACCCTGGAACAACAAATAGTAAAACACCAAATCGTTGTAGGTCAGAAAATGATTGAAGCCAAATAACAGCAGCATATCACCGATCTAAAGATTTGCAGATCGCACATATAGATCACTCTCAATCACAAGTCACAAGATCATCATAATTCTACAATTTATGGAGGTATTAACTCCGCTGAAACTCAAATTATCATCGCGAACACACATTAGATATTTGTCAAAACAACGCTCCCACTGTTGTTACTTGCTTTTTATTTAGATCAACGATCACAGTGTCCTTGTGCCGCGATGTTTCGGTGTATGGCATCGCGCGAGACATCAAAGAACTTTATTTATAGAGAAGACGACTTTTTTTTATTGAATTCCATAAACGCCCTCGATCATCGCGTATGTACATATGTATACGTGAGTACATCATTATTTCTGTTAGTTGGCTGATGATGCGATTTGGGTTTGGCAAACTTTAGGCCAATTCTATAAATGGCTCCTTAGTCAAACGTGTACCAATTTCACATCCACGTAGATTTTCATAATTCACCATTGGCTCCGCCGTGTGCCCTCGGTTCCTGCACATTGATGTTTGTTTTCCGAAAACACGGGGGGTGCTGGTAGCGACAATTGCCAATTTTTTTTTTTTTTTTTTTCTTGCTTTTGCTGAACTAAAACAGAATAGTGACGCAAACAACTAAAAATAAATCTCAACTCGAACATACAAAACTTTCTCTGATGCGCGTCTGTTGGCTTGTTGTAAGTGAATTCCAACCACCAAGTACTGCATAATGAGATCACTTTGTGACCAAAAGGTCTCTAAAGGTTTATGTTCCTTGAGAATTCCCCAAAGTCGTGAAATTCCACAAGTACTTTTGTTTGGTCATCATGGTGAGTGGCTAAAGCGATAATAGAGAAACGGGTGGGCGGCTTCGAACACGACTACGACTGCGACTGCGACAACAGCGAAGCAGAGATGTGCTGATGCCCATCTGTGGGTATGTTATAGGTAATAGAGATAGCGACAAAACGCCTAATCAATCATCAGGCGATGATGACAATGAAATTAAGCACACAAATCTGCAGTGCAGATGACGAGATGAAGAGGTTTATCTTTGACTTTACCTGAATGAATTGTATTGTGATGGCAGATTTGCCAACACCTCCGCCGCCGACGACAACCAATTTATAGGTTTGTGTTTGGCTGGAGCCTCCCTGGTTTTGATGTTTTGACATAATTTCAACGAGTTTTCGTGAATTTCTTTTGCCCGAATGGAGAAAATCGAAAAAAAAAGTTCCACGCCCGAAACACTTTTCCCGAAACTGACAGATTGGAGTTTTTTCTCTTCGGCTTGTTTCTTTCTTTTTTGTTTCTTTCTTTCAAATGGATTTCTGCTTTTGCTATCAACACGTTAGCGCTGTCAACTTGTTGCAGTGCGGCCGTATTTGTACTGTGTTTTGTACATGAAAGTTTAGGGTGCGTCTATATTATAAAGATTTATTTTTAAAAAATTGAATATATAAAAAAATTATAATCAAGTTACCCCTTATTGAAAAAAATAAAAAAATAAAAAAATAAAGTTAATTCAAGAGCTGCTCTCATGCATAAATGAACTAATATAGATGGCAAACTTTACAGATTTTGGTGGCTCCAAAAACCGGTTTCTACTGATGGTCTCTACCGTGTGACCCTGGCTGTTAATACGTGTGAATTGTAAACAATGTAAATTCCCCTCACAGTTTACACGGAAACAAAGTCTATATTCTATACACTTTACGTACAAATTGCAGTGATTCTAGCAGTTCAAAGGGTTGCGAAAGTATTTTGGTGATACCCCTTTGGCGTATTTGTGACAAAGCCCAGGATTGCAAATGTAATATATTTTTCTCATCGTCTTATGGGGCAGTTCATCATAGCAATAATTATCATAGACGTATAGATTTGAAGAACCATTTTCAATTGCAAATCTCATATCGACGAAAGAAATTTTTCGCAGCTCGTTATAGCTATATCATCTGCATCTGCCTGAATACAGACGTTGACAGCGTTAAGCAGGCAGAGTACCAGCATTTATCATAGCACAGAATGACGTCCATACGGCAACCGCGCTTACTCCCGCTATTACATATCAGGCTTAGTTAGAGTTTTGTAGTACTGCATATTTTTGATTAACAAAACTTAAGACGTGCTTACGCAGCCCTGTCTTGCCAAGCTCCATAGGCCTTTAAAAGTATCGATGAAACCCACAGGGTCATTGTCGAGTGCGCTTTCAATTTATCCTACAAAATTTTGAAAGGCAGTCTCGCGTGATCTTGCATATTCATATGAAGCACATCCATCCTTTTCATGCACTTAAACATAAAAAAGAGTCAAACCGATTGGTGTGAAGCTGATCTATATCCACTTGTACCATAACTGGACATATATTTTCTATTAGTGCAAGGCGAGCATAGGTTAGGTTAGGTTGGGTAACAGTGCCGGAAATACCACCAACATAGGTCTATTGCCTTATTGTGGTGCCACGTGAATCTGTGATTATTTTACTCTTGGAATTTTATCTTTTGACGAAGGGGAGGAGACTGTCAACTTTTATATTATGTGGAGCGCTTAAGTCGTTGTTAAAGAAAGCTTCTAAGTAGACTCCTTCGAACTTTGTTTAGTTTGCTGCAGTTAACTGCATTGTCTTAGGTCATCCAGAAAAAACCTCGGTCTCACAACCAGTAAGTAATAATAAACTCCACAAGTGAGTAATCTACCCTTAGAGTTGGCAGTGCAGTTGTGATTGCAGATGTGTCGACGTGGATAAGGTCATCTTCTATTTCCAGAAAGTGGCCATTGTGTTCTTTCTGAACAGTAGGCATGTTGAACCCTACTCGCAGTTCCTTATGACATTGACTGAAGACATTTGTAGCTTGGCAGCCGACTTGTGTTTAGAGCAACTTGTCTCATGTAATTAGACCGTGAATTTTAGTCGCAACAGCAAAAGTCCAATAAAGGTTGTTACCTACCGTAAATAGGGAGCTACCTGGAACGTGGGTGTCCAATAGTAGGCCGAGTGATGCATCAGTAGAGGTCGTCTAAAGATCTAGCCATCGTAGAATTGGTAGACTGCATTTTTTTAGCCGCAATGCCTCTGAGGTTTCTGTTACTTTGTCACAGAATGATCACAAGGAATTCCTTAGTCCCAGTCTATCACTTTCCTTATTCCTCCCGTGTTTCTAAGCGACCCCAGTGCTGATTATCACTAGTTCCTTTCTGGGGTCAAGGTATTCAACACATTTTGGCTAATATGACGATACCGAATTTAAAATAGGACTTGAATGGTTGCAAAGACAAAAAAATCTGCCTAAACTTAAATATTTAAAAATGACAATGGTACGTCGGAACATATGTTTAATAAACGCTTAACAATCTTTGTGCTAAATTAACCTGCTGGTTTCGGTTCAAAAAGTAATAAAAGCTTCAGCTCGAACAGAGGTTTGAAGAGGAAGCTGAAAGATAAATAATTAGATCATCAAATGCAGTCTGTTGAATGGCACTAAATGTTACATGTTGCAGAGATTACCTAACCTAGTGATGAAGTTATATATAGTATTTATAAGCAACCTAATGACACCATCTCGTAGTCACAAAGACTACGTGAAACAGTTATATTACTTACTAAATGAGGTGGCACTACAGTCTAGGGTGGACCTGGGCCTCAGTCAACAAGAGTCTCCAGCTAGATCTTTTGCTAGATGCCTCCAGTTTCAGATGCTACGTTGGCTGAGGTCCCCTTCCACTTGATTGCACAACCAAATCTCGATCTTCCTCCATTGCGCTGTCGCTTGGGGCGGATCGAAGACTTTTCGAACCGGAGCGTTTGTGTCCATCCGCTCTACTTGACCCAGCCATTTCAGTCATTGGATCTTCGCTCTTCTTCTTATGACTAGGTCGACAGTCTCCTCCTCCACCCCTTTATATATTGACTTCAAAATGCTGATTCTGTAGATAAATGTTTATCGAAATGATTGCTCATCTCAAAGGAATACCGAAAACATTAAGAAGTTTTACGTTCTAGTTCCTTGTCCTTGCCCAATTTTCAATTCTTGACAATTAAACGAAACTATTTCCCAACCATATAGACTTTCTTACACTAAGGCCATGCGCATTACTTTGTAACGCAATTAATCTCTTCTTAATTTAATCCACTTGCCAAACGTAACTTTGCCTTGTTTTAGCGCCCTTTGTTTGTAGCGCCTGAATACGATACTCAAACCGCCCCTTTGCACAACCTATCATCGGTGCCTCATCCGCCCACAGATTGAATACACACGCTAACTCTACACTGCTCGCATTTCACTTAACATCATCAAAAATGTAGCTATCAACACATTCCCTACTGGATTTCCCCCCCATGTTCTTACCGCACCATAAAGCTCGACCCTCAACCATCTCGATTTATTTCAATCGAAATGCATAATAGCTGTTGTACAAGTGACGCAAGTCAATTGACCTCATTATGATCTGCCACTCACATCTGGGCTCGGACCCTGACTCCTCCCCTATTGATGAATTCACTCCCAGTAAAACACTTTCCCTGTTATCGTTTCCGTTTAAATGCGAGCATCACATAAACATCATCGCAACGACTACGTGTCCCTTTGATTAAAAACGATTGGCTGCGTGCCACCCGCGGCTTCCTGAAAAAAAGAAAAACAAAAAAGGAAAAAATCTTCGACAACCGATAACCCCGTAGGGGGTCAAGTTCCCTCTTCGAACCATCTAGAAACACTTTGAGTAGTTGTTAAAAATATTTTTATTCTCTGCATCGAACAGTAATACGTTTTGTTGATATTTTATTCGAAATATGTCACAATAACCGTTACATTTACAAGAATATAAAAATGAGAAAAATTAACATGACTATTTTGTGTCCGAGACACTGCTTTGGCAGTCAGCCATGGAGGAATGAATGCTAGCATCCGTTCCTCGGAACTTAGGGCGATTCTTCTTTGTCTTACGAAACTAGACTTAAACTAAACGGAAACGATACTCGTAAACGTGGAAAATTTGTTCGTCGCTTGCTACTGCGATATGAGATTCGTCGTCTTAAGTTAAACACTACTAATCGTGGCGTGGGAGCAGAGAGCAACCTCAACTGTAGAATGTCCACAAGGGAATGGCATTACTTAGAACTCATCATGGCGCGTGAGAGCCTCTCCAAAGTCAGTGGCTTGTGAACCGACAAACAGATCGTATTTGTCGAGTACCTCGTCCTTGGTCAACTTCTGGTCTTCGTTTTCGTCTGCTTCGAAGATCAAATGCTTTGCTTCACTCTCGGCATGATCAAAATCTTTGGGAACTATCCAAGCTCGCACTTCCTCCTTGTCGAGGAAACCATCCGAGTCGAGATCTCTGAAGTTTGAGAAAGTCTCGCGTTCCTGCACTACCCATTCGGGTTCCTCGTCACCAGGTTCCGATGCGCGATACATATCGCCGATGTATTCATCAACAGATACCTTACCATCTTCGTCCTTGTCGATATCCTCGATTGTCTCGATTACCACAATGTCTCTCATGGTGGGATGGTCCTCTGGATGGAGGAAAGCAGTGAATTCTTCCCGGTTCAAGTTGTCGTCACCATCCTGATCAGCGACACCCCAACGACGGCGATCTCTAGCCAACATGCGTTTATAGGAGATTCCATGTTCTTCCTGACCCAACTCTTCGGGATCTAATTCATCGAGAAAACCGTAGACGTTTTTGCGGTACACTTCCCAATTTATACTGGTGGCATTCTCTGGAATGTGTTGCTTCCACATCCGGTTGACGTCTTCATCGATGTAACGACGCTGGGTGAATTGAATCCATTTTTTTAGCTCAGCCATATCGATTAACCCATTCTGGTCTTCGTCGATTTTATCAACAATCAGTCCCAAGCGGCGTTTACTCTCCTCCGGCGAAAGGGTGTCGAATTCTTTAGCCTCGTCTTCTCCGAGAAATGCTTCATGGTCAAATTGTGTGTTGTGATGATCTCCGTCGAAATGACTGACGTGGGCAGAATCGTGCTCCAGTGGATTACGCTTCTCGTCTGGTTTTGGTATGGCATTGACCGTAATGATCATGCTCAAGATGAAGGACAGCCAAATTAAATCCATTTCAAGTGATTTGTTGTTGTCAATGCACTGGGCAGTTGGATAACTTAACTTTCTTTCGCTATAAGAATGTAAAATTTAATATTCGGATAGACGCGTTGCTAGAACGTTCTTACTACGGAGATAGATTACTTTCAAAACAGGAAGACGGTCAATGCAATAAGAGCAGAAGAAGAAGATTCCAACATGATTTTCTCCAACTCACACACGTTTGACATTTGACAGATTTTGATAAGTACCAATTTACAACAGCAGTGTTTGGGAATTCAAAAAAGGTAAGGTAGTTTGAAGTATTTTTCTTCAACTGGAAATTTTTAACGATTTGGAATTGTTTTTGCTTCCTACTTGCCTCAACAAGTCAATTTATTTCCTAGATAATTAGAAATCATATTTTAAGGAAAGTTGTGGTCAAATCATTGTGGCACAACGAAAAGTTATAAACGAATGGCTTGCACACTGCAAGCCGGCTGGCTGGACTACATCCAGAAACTTCTAAAAAACTAGGTGGCTACTTGGGTTAATATTGATATCACATGTAGATCATAGTTTTCATAGTTTTCAGATTTTCTAGCTTCTCTTTTTAATAAGAAAAGGTTTTTTGAATAATTCGTGAATAATGCAAGTCTATGAACTTATTTTTCTTTTGAAAGTACCAGTCATTAAACTCCTTCATTTTGTGGAATAACTTATGTTATGTACACTGTTGGAATTTTGTTTACTTGTTTTTTTCTCTTGTTTTTGAACTACTTAAAGCAATCTACGAGAATCTCTGCTTTGGAATTCATGATTCACAACACAACAAAACGTATCAGCGTTCGTACGTACCAAAATATATTAAAAAGTTGATTGATGAAATTGAATCTCTAATAAAAATGCGGCATTCAATTTTCATTGCAAGCCGCCCCCGCCGCTGGACTTAAAATCAATGAAAGACAGACCAAGCACCAAATTATTTGAAGCCCTTGCCCTGGGATTGAGCTAAAATAACGATTATATAGCTCTTACGTTGCCGGAATACGTCTTCTTATTTGAAAATTTTGTCTGCCATTGTGAGGATGTTCCGATTTATTTCTTGAAAACAAAGTACTGCCGACCCCGGAAATATATCTTCATCTTTTCGGAATCACTTTTTTTCTGTACATAATAAATAAAATGCTATACTTTCGAAATATTTCCCTTTCAGCCGTGTGACTCTGGCTCGAGTGGGTGTACGAATGTATTTTTGATTTCTCTTTTGCCCCACCTATAGTGGCTGATTGTGACTTTTCCTCATGAGTCGATATTTAACTTCTTGCGGGTTCTTCCAAGACCAAACGTCCAATAGGAATGAAAAGAGTTTGGCTAGCGAAAGCGATCTTATTAATAAGATCTTAATTTTGCCATTTCCGTGAAATATTGCACGAATTTTTGTACAGATGTTGCTTATTGTCCTCATTCCTTAATTCCTGTGCTTATTCCGAAAGTTCTACTGTTGCTACATGTGGTCCTCTGAAAAAAAAACTGAAAAATTGAAAATAAAATGTAAAAGCTGTAATGCTTGAACAGAAATCTGAAATTATGAAGAAGAAACCTTCATATTAGAATGATTATGTACTTCAGCAGACTCTTGAACCATGATGATGAACGACATTCCACCGTCACGTATAGGGAACTATTCAATCTGGATGACGGCAGAAAACATTTCCGTAAACCTGGTCTAGATGAAGTCAGATCAGCATTTTGCAAGATAAAGTGTAACAAAGCTACTGGACTCGATGTCCTAATTGCCACTAAGCTATTTAAAGCAGTAGCAATTCATCTTCAAAATCTGGTTTGCCCGGTTAATGGAACCTTAGCATTGTTTGCAACATCTTAGATAAGGAAGATCTCCTAAATTGCACTAATTGTAGAAGAGTTGGACTCTCCTACATCGCATTTAAAATCCTATCTGCTGTATTATGTGACTCTTCCTAAACAAAATTCACGCGGTACATAAAATGGCTTGTTTTGTGGATAATCTAGCAACGATTGAAGGTCCCAAAAAGGCAAAAAAAAAAATTAACCGAAAAGAAATGCAAAGCGTTAATTGAAAATAAATAAATAAATGAAAAATAATATATAACTACGAGTATTACAAAAAGAAAATGGTCTCTTGTTGTTTATATCATTGGCAATACTTTTCAAGTACTACCTTATTTGAACTACATTACCGTCACACTTCATTGCCATTAATTATTAGAACATCATGCAACGCTGTCAGTGTCAAAAGAAAATTTGAATACTTACATTTAAAAAAATAACAACTGTCAGCTTACCTTTTGTCTTTCTGAATTCTTCCACGAAATTCTAATTAAATTCGAATTTCCAAACAAAGAAACAATTTTAAAATTATCGTAATTATACTGTGATCCAACAAACATAAAAGTTTCTATTTAAAAAATAGAAATGAAAAATTAATTCCATCGATAGGAATAACACGAGTACAAGCTTATATTTCCCACACCATAAACGTGGGTTCAAAACATCGGACGAATAAATTCCATCAAACATGACCTCGAAGGCAAGCGGAGCATATCTTCCTGTTCCCGATATCCGAGAAGATATCGTTTATCAGCATTCCTACAAGGTAGGTGGATAAATTGTTAACTATTTTTAAATCGAAATTCTAGGTGGGGCTTTTTAATTTTACAGTCGAATGTAAACAAAGAATCATCGTTCCGGATGAAGCCGCCAAAGCTGAAACCACGTTACCATGATCTGAATTTAAATCGCAGCCAGAGCTCATTATCCGCTAATGCAATTTCGTTTAAAGATTGCAGCAGTCTAACAAGTGATTCGTTGCTAAGTCCCGTTTACAATCGATCCTCGGAGGAGAGTTACTTCGATCAGTGCTTCACGAAAATCTCGAAAATCGGCGAAGGTTCGTTTGGTGAAGTGTTCAAAGTGCGTAGCAAAGAAGATGGCTTGCTATATGCTGTGAAAAAGTCGAAACAATTCTTCCGCAGCGAAAACAATAGACAAGAGCGCTTGGAGGAGGTCAAACGTTATGAGCAATTCTCGGATCATGAGAATTGTGTGCGACTGTACAAGGCATGGGAGCAAGACGATCGATTGTACATGCAAATGGAGCTGTGTCAAGAATCTTTGGAGCAGTATCTAGGGAAAAAAAGACGCATTCCCGAGGAGAAAGTCTGGTCGATCCTGCTAGATTTGCTGCTGGCTGTGAAGAGCTTACATGACAAAAATCTCATCCATTTGGACATAAAATTAGACAATGTGTTGATTGGTGATGATGGCATATGTAAATTGGCTGATTTCGGTTTAGTAATTGACATCGATAGGGTAAGTTGCAACAGAGGCATGTGCTAATAACTTTGGCTGACTGGCTGACTTTCCGTTCATAGGCAAATCGACATGAAGCAACAGAAGGAGATTCACGTTACATAGCGCCAGAACTAATGAAAGGACACTTTACCCGTGCTGCAGATATCTTTAGCTTAGGTATTGCTATTTTAGAACTTTGTTCATATTTAGAACTTCCACCCAATGGACCGCTATGGCAAGAGTTACGAAGTGGCATCCTTCCCGAGGATTTCATCCAATGTAAGTCAACTACTTGATGTCATAGTTAGTGGCTCATAAAATTATAACTCTTGTCTTTTTGTAGCCATATCACAAGAACTGAAACATATGATCAAGCTGATGATGACACCTAATCCATTGGCTAGGCCAACTGTAGATGCATTGCTTAGTAATAGAAAATTAGTTAATCTCCTCCAGAGACGAAGGCGCTGGGAACTCGTTAAGAAAGTTGTAAGTATCCACAAACTTACTACTTGGATTTGGCGTAATAGAATTGAATTTTGTTGCAGAAACAAACGTATCGAAAGTCCAGACGTGCCGTTTGGTCAAAATTGTGCAATTTTAGGAATTTTATCTGCAGATTCATTGTGTCGCTCATCACAAATTTGAAAATCAAAGAACCCCCCACTGTGTCGGACAACAATGGCAATGGCACGGACAATAGCTTCACGCAGGACAATTCGTTCGATGTGTCGTCGAATCAGGGTACGCCAACACATTTCAGTGATAATGCGACGAAAATTGTTAATTCCACACCACTGAACCACCACCATCCCGGCTTTCGATCGCGAAAAGATCTCACCAAGACCAGTTTTAGGTAAGTACTAAGCAGACTGTTGTTGTTAGAAACCTTGAGTGGGTGTTATCATTTAGGCTCTATCTCAACGTCCGAATTCAGAGTTTCAGAGTTGTGCTTTGTCCTAAGATCGTTTATTAAACTTGCGCTTGTAAAGATCGTTACGTTGCAAATTTCTATATGTCAGACTTTCGTTTTTCTAAAAATAATAAATAGGTTTACTGATGACAAACAACAAGTATGGAAGTCAAAGAATGGCTGATAAGGGTGCACGTGCACTTCACACTTACGTTGGCCTGAACTGAAAGCATTTCCAATTAATGTGGTTTTTGGTCAACTTTCTCCAGTTGCACACTCCCAGATTGTTGAGGTCCTCTGTGCGTAGCACCTAAGTTGAGATCTCCCTTAAATGCTATTCCTTATGGGTAGGAATAGGACCACTTTTCTGACCACATCAATGTCGCTATACAGCTTGGAGAGCAATCTTAATTGCCTTCTATAGAGTCTATTTAGTGTTGACAAGTTTCTTGCATTCTTAGGCCAAAGAAACAACCCTTGACGTTATAAGTGGCTTTTCTATATCCTTAACAATGACTACGTAAATGTTGAGCTGAAGCATTGTGTTAATCTATCCTGCAGCAAAGTCAATAATGCTTGGGCCATCCAGAAAGCGTGTTAGATTTGGCTACAATTTGAGGCTTAAAAGGTGCTCCTTTGCTGTTTTAATCGTGCTTATCTAATACTACAGTGCATGTAGACTTACTGTAGAAGCTCATAGAAACCTTGTTTTGTAGCATTGTTCTACTGTGTGGACTTAAGCGCTGATGTTGGTAAGTTCAGACTTAATACAAATTGTTACAAGTCTTTCGTTCACGTTTTTGTCTCAAGATCTTCCCTCGTATCCTGCCTGTTACTACAAATCCGCACCCAAATAGACTTTTTTTTCGTTCTCATTCATGTTGGTCGTTATGTATGTTACCGGTTTTTATCGTGGCTTTGTCAGGCCCATCCTAAACTCTTTAAAAGAGGTAATGCCACTTATTATTATGTCAAAGTCTAGGACAACTATCGATTGTGCACGCTCCGTCTTTCAGACCCAAATATAATATTTTGTGTAGGAAAGTCAGCACTAGATCTTACCTTGTCCGAAGCCTACGATTGGTTTAACGTGTCGTTCGAACTTGTAGGGCCTACGGCTTTTTGGGACCCCTTGTGTAAAAGGAGCCGAATATTTGGGAATATGAGAACCGCCGTTGGCCTATAACTTATGTATCTATTTTTGATTTGGTCCTAGAGATGTTTATAGATCTCACTCAAATATTTTTAAGGAGCTCATATAAGGAATCTGTCATGTTGACATCACCGTGGATTGACTTGCGCTAATTCACCCGTCGTATAAAGAGAATTTCTGAGGCCTAATCATTTCTTAAAGACTATTACTTGTTGTTGTCTTTGTTTTTTTTTTCTTGCTCAAAACTCGCGTAAGCTTAGCGAATCAAGCACGATTGGACGTGACTATCATCTCGTGGCTATTAAATAAGTACAAATACATTATCGTTGTTAAAGCACTAGGGATACTCAGGTTGATGCGCGTCAGTGCTGTCCAAGACCGAAAGAGATCCCGTTTGGTGTTTCTAAAGAAACTTGCAAAGACACACGGTTGCTTACTTAAATTATTTCTTCGTTTATACCAAGGGATACATTACTCGATTTGTGTGGGCATATGTAAATTCATTTTAAATGATTTTATTGCCTTAAACCCCTAGTGGTGTAGTAGTACATTTCGTGCGGCTCATATTCATTACCACTTCTTTGTCCTATAGCCTCCTATAGCGTCTTTCTGTTGAACCCTTTAAATATTCATCTTCTTGCAATAATGTACAGCCTTAAAGTTTTTAGCTTCCAAAAAAATCCACTCATCGACTTTAGAATCAAATAGTCTCGCCTTACTAAGAGTAGATTCAGCTTTTCTAGATCTTAGAAGGTTTATCCAACGCAGTTTTTCTAATTCAAATGCATTTTGGTACTGCTTCACAATGTGAAATCTCGAAGGTTATGCTTGCTGATGTAGTGTCGCATTAATTGAAGCTTATCTTTGCTGAGCTATGAAAATCAGATCCAAGCTAGTATGGTACTGCGTTCAGCTACTGGTAATGATAGCCAACTCAAACAGAGTCCATCTCATTTGGGTGCCAGGACACAGCGGCCACGACGGGACGAAGAAGCTGATAAATTAACCAGAAAACGATCTGCGTCCCAATTCGTGATGCCCAGCTCATTCTGAAGCCCACCCACTAGCACTGCTAAAGACAATAATAAAAAATGCTTCGAAGATAAAGCACATCATTACTGGATAAATACTGAAGGTAACAGACAAGCCAAACTACTCTCGCCCAAAGCTTCCAACAACAAAACAAAGCAACTCCTAACCTTAAACAGAAGTCAGATTCGAATGGTCACGGGCTTTCTGACCGGACACTGTCGAGTCAAGAAACATTTAATGGTCATGGGAATAGCACAAGATGATATCTGTAGATTGTGCAACGAAGACGAAGAGTCAGCCGAACATATATTATGCCGCAAAACAAAACACTGTGGCGCTGGCAGCCCGGTATGGGCCTAGCTTCTTGTCACTCATTTGTGTTACTCATGTTTTCATTTTTGTCACATCTGAGCGGGGCCTACGGGGCCTCTGCGTGATAATCAGAACACATCAACGTTACTTAGGTAAATTATATCTCGAAGCAGAAGATATTTCTGTCAGTTTAACCAAAGATCTGTCGGCATTTGTTGTCAAATTCGGCATCATGGTTGAACTTTAATTATGAGGTAATTAAAATAGGCCCAATTGAGGCTGCAGTAAGAAGGGCTTATTTCCCACCTCTTACGTAATTTATCTCTCTATCTATGACTCATGAAATATTCATTGTAAGCCTATTATATAGGTTCCATTTGGAAAAAGTCCTTGCATTTGAAATGTATAGTGCAGCTTCCAAAGAGTTGGCTTTATGCAAAATGACCAGCTGAAGATTCGTTGTCTGCTTTAGGGAAAGCTCTCCTTTCTTGTTGAAGGAAATGGGGCAGTATATGGGCCCTTACACATGCCGGAATGCTATTGTTGTTCTTCCAACGGTTATCGTACTTAAGTTTTCGTGGAGCAGAAAGTGTTTGATTCGTTATGTTCCCGTAAAGGTCTGTGTTCATTGGAGACTGGTGGTAAAATACCAATAGCACAAGTGATATAATGTGAACGTGTTGGAGTGTGTCAAATGACTAATACAAATGCCACTTATAAGATGTTTCCCAAGGTTTTGGATCATATGCAATAGAGACACGGATGGCCTGTAGATATCTGAATAGATTTGAGCACTGCACCTAAACTTTGAGTATATAAATGCCTTAAATGGACCGAATTAGAGAGGGTATTATTATTTCTAATGCATTGAGATTCACTGATTTCGAATGCCCGCATTTTTGTCAAAAAGTCAGGACGCTAAACTCTGTCAATATTGGTGGAGACATTGCTTCCAACTTTGGGTAAGGCAAATTCCAGTCATTAAAATGTTTTCTTGCCTTGGGAGACTGTGTAAGTTGACTATTTGACAGGGGCTCAAATCTGCAGCAAACATAAAGACCTAGTACAATCAGATTTTCGCTGAAAATGAAAAGTAAAGAAAACCAAATATTTCTACTTCCAAAAACGCTGTTATATCTTTTACATAAATTTCTGCTCATAGGCGAGTTCTATGGTGACCCACCTAACACCGAACTGTCTTTTTTTTTTCTAAAAAAGTGTTATCATTTTAAACAGAAATCTACTAACATTCATCCTATCCTCTTGTTATTTCAGGCTTGATTTACTTGATGCCAAACAGGATAACGGCAGCATCATAAGCTTCGAAGACTACGATTCAATATCACACTGTAGTTCGTTAGTAAGGAACCAATTGGATATATCTTCTTTACGAGGTAAAAAACTATTCTCCAAAGCAGATGACATTGAATCTGACTGAGCGCCGCAACTGCACAATTTAACAAGTAACAAGCATCAACAAGAAAGGGAAACAGATTTTGAAAACTTGAAAAAGAAATAATATATATACATATATATATTTGTATGTCGATTTCCAAATAGTACATATGAATGTATGAATTTATCATGTTTTATTTGTATATATAAGCGAGACCACACATTCTATACGCCGAATTTAATATACACGTAGTCTATAATCTATATCTGTATTACAAATACACATCCATACTAAACAACGATCGTATATAAACAATCTTTTTTTTTATTATTATTTGCAATTTTCTATAATTTTCCCCATTATTTTTTGTCTATGTTAATTGTGTAAATTTAAGAAAACCAGCTGTTAAAAGTCCAGTTTATGAAAAAGAGAACAAAAACAAAAGAACCAGATTTAAGTGTTGCACTGTTTGTGATATGTATGAAATAAAAATTGAATAAAACCCCTGAGAAAACAAAACAAAACTTACTTAAGTCAGTACTTGGTTTCAGAATACATACTCGTACTCATCTTTAACTTGGTCTTCTCCTCATCTTTGTTGTTTTTTTTGTTTTTTTTTACTTTCGTTTTCAAACGATTTGGGCTCTCAGATGTTGAATGTGAATCGAAAGAATTAGGCAAATTTAGCGATTCATGCGTGGAATGAAAACGATGTTAAATGTTGGAAAAAAAACCACAACAACAACAAAGGGAGAGTGCGTATGAACGTCATGATTTAGGTCTGAGTTGGTCAGAGTCCCTATAGATTTGGTCAGAAAGTTAAGAAAGTATTTCACGTGAGATCATCAGATAGGTGTGGTGTGAATGTGACTAGTTGACTAGGCAAAATGATTTCACAAATCATTGCGATAATCATTCAGCCATGGTGAAGTGATTGAATGGAGTGTTGAAAGAATGCGATTTGATGTTATTTAAATTTTCTAAGTACACACACGAGGAGTTGTTTACTCTCATTGACCTAGACAGTAAGACAGAATTGGGTGACTGGCACCAAAGTACCGCGCCTATGGTGGAATATTGTTATGAGTTGCTGAGATGAATCTTAAAATAGACTGGTAAGTATTATTTTTGAAATGCGACTTGCATAGGTGAAAATAAATTTGTATATTTGGTTATGAAGAAGGTAACTGTATGAGTTCTTACTAGTTCTTACTGACTTTAAGAAGCGCTACAGTTTACAAGGTTCAACTGCTTTTCAAACAACAATCGCCATCAATTGCGCACAAGAAGTTTTCCAAGGTCCTTTCCATTTGAGCGCACCACTTATAGATTCACCGATCAATCCCACTGTTGTGTTAATTCATTTGCTTAACATGTCATATCTGTCGAAGCCGCTGCTCGTCATAGGTACTATAGGAGTGCAGTGATAAGGGTCTTATATGTACAGTGATCTTCGCGTTGTTCGAGAAGGAACTTATTTATCAGTTGCCTCCTTAGTTCTAAGCAACGGCGATTATAGAGCATTATTCTTCGCTTTGTCTTTTGATCTTTAAGATGGTAATGTTGATTGAATTTACAGCAGAGCCTAGATAGACAAATACTTTTACCACATGAAAGTTGACTATTCAGTAATAGGCTGAGAATGCATTTGATTTGGCCAAGAGTGCAAATGTTCAGACAAGAAAGGACAATCTTTAACAGATAGACGGAATTATGAATGTTAGCAATGGCACCATAACTTGAGCTGAAATTAATAAGGAAAATCGCCTCTAAACTGAGATTAAAAAACGAAACGAACTGTTTCCGTAATTTGAAAATATAAAAAATTAAAGTTCAACCCATTCAAGATGCAAATCGTTTGGGATATTGAAGAAAGTGACTCCTCCTTGCGAGAAAAAAGGCAACGAATTCGTCAAGATGGTTACATTGGACATGATCGGCCGCAACCTGAGGTGAAATTTCCCGAAATCCGCGTAAATTGATAAGGAAGATCGCTCAACTGGTATCAAAAAACCAACTGTGACCGTAATTTGAGGATGGCAACGATTAGTAAAAGGCCTCGTAGAAGTAGCATCTTCCGACAGGTGCTGGTTCCTTAAATGACGAGAATGAGCCTCTGCAGCCGAACATCTTGCAGCTCTGCTAATAAGTCCTACTTCACGCCTCCCCGTGGCGCCATCTGGGAATCTCACTAGAGGTTGCGAAGTGAAGGGGGCAAATGGCGAGTTTCCTGCGCCATTAACCAGGATTAGTGTCGGAAAAACAAAACAAGACCTTATCCGGGCTACTCCGACATATTTGGAGCTCAGGCCGGAAAGGATTTCCAGGACTTAGTCAGGGTCCTGGAAAAGAGATGGTGGCGGACGAGCCCTATAAGGGCCAACGGCAGCGCTCACATCCCGGAACGGGTTACTGGCTTCGGTGTAACCGACCCCTCGTCCTAGGGGCACTCAAAGTGGAACTGGTCCTCCAGGTTGGGGGTTGTGCCGCCGGGGTAACTGCCCGGCCATTTAAAAAAAACAAGAAGTTACGAAGCATCAACAAGCCTCGGATATGGACGGATCTACTGTTGACAACCCACGCAAACGATTTAAGGACAATGAGCTTCGGATATGCACGTGGAATGTTAGATCCCTTAATAGACCACGTGCAGCCGAGCAACTAGCGGAGGCCCTAGACTGCTGCAAAGCAGACATAACCGCCATCCAAGAAATGCGATGGGATGGGCCGGACAAAAAGAAGATGAAAAACTGCGACATCTACTACGGCAATTGCTATCGACGGCAAAAGCAGCGCTTATTTGGATGCGGATTTGTTGTCGGAGGCAGACTAAGGCGAGAAGTCCTCAGCTTCCGGCATGTGAGCGAGCGCCTCGTAGCAATCCGCATCAAGGCTAAATTCGCCAACATAAGCCTCATATGCGCGCATGCTCCCACAGAGGAGAAAGATGACGACACCAAGGATGCCTCCTACGAGCTCCTCAACAAGACCTACGAGCAATGCCCTAGCTATGACATTAAAATTGTCCTCGGTGATTTTAATGCAAAGCTAGGAAGAGAAGGTATCTTTGGTGGAACAATCGGAACATATAGCCTGCACAACACCACCTCCGATAACGGATTCAGGCTAATCGACTTTGCGGCGGGGCGAAACATTGTCGTGGCTAGCACGCGGTTCCCACATCTCGACATACACAAGGGGACTTGGAGAACTCCTGATCAATCAACAGTCAACCAGATTATTCACATTGCGATCGACTCAAGACACTCCTCCAGCATTATGGATGTCCGTACGTTCCGAGGAGCCAACATCGACTCGGACCATTACCTTGTTGTAGCCAAGGTACGGTTGCGGATATCCCAAACTACGCCAAGACAAACTAATGCTGTGAGAAAATTCGACGTCAGACGGCTACAATCGCAAGAGATCGCCAAGTCCTTCTCCGATCGAGTGTCTCTTAATCTCTTAAGAGGTCCAATGCCGCCAGCATCAAGCATCGAAGACCATTGGAAACACTGCCAAAACGCCATCAGAGATGCTGCTTCTGATGTGCTGGGTTTCACTCGTCCACCACAACGAAACCCCTGGTTCGATGATGAATGCCGGCAAGCACATGCAGCTAAGCAAGATGCATATAACGCGGCGCTGCTTAGAAAGACCAGAGCTGCTCATGAGCTCTATGAGCGGAAGAGGAGAGACGAGCACCGGCTTCTCAGGAGGAAGAAGAAAGAGCATGAGAAGCGCGCGATCGAGGAAATTGAGAGAAACAAACCCCGAACCGAAGCCTGTAGAGATGAACAAGGGAACATCGTAGTAGAATCGCAGTCGATGCTGAGGATTTGGAAAGATCATTTCTGCAGACTGTATAACGGCGATGACGGACCAAATACCGCTGTCAGGCAGAGTCAACCTTTCAACCTGGACGATGATGACCAACAATTTCGTTCACCCGACCTGGATGAAGTAAAGATAGCTATATCGAAGCTTAAGTCCAACAAAGCTGCTGGAGCGGATGGCCTGACTGCCGAGCTCTTCAAAGCGGCAGGCGCCAACTACAGAGGCATCAGTCTCCTTAACATCGCATATAAGATCTTATCCGCCGTATTGTGTGAACGCCTGAAGCCGTTTGTCAACAACCTGATAGGTCCATATCAGTGTGGCTTCAGGCCAGGAAAGTCCATCATCGACCAGATATTCACACTACGGCAGATCTTGGAGAAGACCCATGAGCTTCAGATCGATACCCACCACCTATTCATCGATTTTAAGTCCGCGTATGACAGCATCTATAGAGACGGGCTATATAGAGCAATGTCTAGTTTTGGCATCCCTGCCAAACTCGTCCGTCTGTGCAGGATGACAATGGAGAATGCACGCTGCTCCATCAAGGTCGGTAAAGATCTCACCGAGACCTTTGATGTCCAGAAAGGATTTAGACAAGGCGATGCGCTGTCATGCGATTTTTTCAACATCGTACTTGAAAGAATAGTGCAAAACTCACGAGCAAACACAAGAGGCACTATCTTTCAAAAGTCCGTCCACCTACTCGCATACGCCGACGATATTGACATAATCGGGAGAAAGCAGCGTGATGTCAGTGGCGCTTTCGCGAGTATTTAGACGGAAGCGGCGAAAATGGGTTTAGCGGTCAATGAGGGCAAGACCAAGTATATGCTGTCAAGCAAAAAGGACAACCAACACCGACGTCTCGGACAGAACGTCACCCTCGACAGATATAACTTTGAGGTAGTTAAGGACTTTGTCTACCTAGGCTCCGCTATAAATACAGACAACGACACCAGCGCTGAGATCTAGCGAAGAATAACTCTTGCCAACTGCTGTTTCTTTGGGTTAAGAAGGCAATTGAGTAGCAAAGCCCTCTCTCGGACAACAAAAGTCACCCTTTATAAGACTTTAATAATCCCGGTCCTGCTCTATGGCGCAGAGGCATGGACATTATCAAAAATGGATGAGGGTGTTCTTGGTTGCTTCGAGAGAAAAATTCTTCGAGCGATCTTCGGTCCCGTCTGCATTGACGGTGAGTGGAGGAGGAGATACAACGACGAACTGTATGGACTGTACAGCGACATGGACCTAGCCAGAAGAGTGAAGATCCAAAGACTGAGATGGCTGGGTCATGTAGAGCGCATGGACACCAATGCTCCGGTCGGAAAAGTCTTCGAATCCGCCCCCGAGGGACAGCGCAGTAGAGGAAGGCCAAGACTCAGGTGGCGCACGCAAGTGGAAGAGGACCTCAGCCAACTTAGCGTGCGAAACTGGAGACAGCTAGCCAGGGATCGAGCTAGCTGGAGAAGCTTGTTGACTGAGGCCCAGGTCCACCCCGGACTGTAGCGCCACCTAAAGTTTTAAAAAAGACCGTAATTTGAACAAAAAAAAACTAGAGTTAAACCCATTCAAGATGCAAATCGTTCGACAGAAATAAAAAGACAAGGTCGTCATCAAGATGTTTAAATTGTTCAATTTACTGAGAAACAAATAGTGACTGCAGAATTATCGACAAGTTTCTGTGCCTTTTTAAGAAAGATGCAGAGATTTAGTTTAATTTAGCAAGTATGGGGACAATGGCTTACAATAATGATCCTCTACCGATATCAATATTGATATCAGACTTTATGGAAAAATATCAAACGATGTTGAGATTAATTTTATGGTATTTTAGTGAAGAGTTGGTGCATGCTTCGTATCAAATCAATTCCCACTGCTTTCGAAAACTCGACAAGGATTTCTAGTAGCCGGTCCGGTTGAACTCACCTGAAAATCTCGTGCTAGTCAGGTTGACAGAGTTATTGTCGATTATTGTTCACTTTAATTGGTTTATTCTGTCAGACAGCGAAACATCTTTGGTAAAGAGTCTCAAAAAGTAATCATTTCAAATTTTCAGATTTCAACAGCACGTGAATGAACTCAGCAGGAAATGCTCTACTCAGCTCTACTCAACTAAATCAACCAAGATCTGAACTTCAGCTTCAAATAATAAGGACGAACTTAAATTTGCATCATTAAAAAACTGAAAAACAAAGAGTACGGCTAGGACCTTCTCGAAAAATAAAGAAAACTCAGTGAGAGTAGAGCACAGATAATCAAGAAATTAAAGGCATATCAATTCAAGCTGCTCTTTAAAAGAATACCAAATAACAAGACATGAAGGAGAAGTTCGGATAGTACTTCAACTCTTCGTTTTAACTACGTACGCGGCAGAACACAGATGAAGTTAGTACACCACATCATAGTGAAAAACAGATTTATTCTGATAGACACTGTATAAACAGGCTACTGAATGCTAATTGGGATTTTTACAGATCGAAGCATCAAGAAAAATCGAAGCACTAATTGAAAAGGTTGACTAGTAAAAGCTCCCAAAAGAGCCTTCCCACCTAACTAGAATCATTCAGAACGTCTGATAGTACACCATACTGAGTCGAAAGCAGAGACTCTTTGTCTTTTTAGAACCAGCTCACAAATAACTTTTACCACCGAAGCTGCAAGAAAGGTACGTAGCAAGGCAATACACGCCACAGATGTTGTTTGTCATCGGTTGTGGGAACGAATATTGCTTGTCGCCAGACAACACGACGTAGACGAATCACTAGTTTTGTAGATAACAGTATTACTAGTGAATAGGACCCTAATTACGGATGCTAAACGCCGAAAAATTGCCATGCCGGGGGAAAACATGCATTGTCTGCCAGGCGATGTTCTATCTCCACTGCTATGCTTATTGCTTTTTTGCTCAAATTAGTTTTAATTTATAAGCTAACGCATTGGCAAATAACGAAGCTATATTATCTGTTGGATCGTACCTAGAGACTGTCTTATCTAAAGCCCAGTCATTATTGACGATTTGTGCACTAGAAAATTACTTTCAGTGAATCTTTCCATAACTGAGGTCGTCTGTCTCTTTATAAAACAGAGAAGTATTACTGGTCTAATTTATTTAGCATTTGAAGGCATTATCATCCGTTTTTCCAACGAGGTCATCCTATATAGCCAACGTTTTTGTATTAAACATGTCGTGACGAAAACCTTCACGGCACTTTGGATTTCTTGATAGTGCCTAAAAGTACCATAAGGTGCTTGTCACTGAGGAGCATCTCTTGGACTAACTTGCACAAATTATGTCATATGTGCAAGTTGTTTGGTAAAACAATTCTTTCAAAGAATACGTTACTGTTGTTTTATAAGTTTTTAAAAAAACTAGTTTCTTTGGACTGCGTGGGGGCTTTCCATAGTTCAGCATGCTCTGCACTTAGCGTACTGATTAATCTTCCTCTCCTTGATATTCTATCTGCACTTTCTAAGCCAATTTGCTCTAAAAAAAGGAATGGTACAAGGTACAGTGAAGTTTATATGACCTTGCAAGCCGATTGCTCAAAAAGTATGATAAGGTTAGACTTCACTCCTCGTTTTTGCCGTTCGAGCAGAGATATACGTAATTCTGTTAGCAGTGAATTTTGAATTTAGTAACTGCTTAAGGAGGCGAAATATCTGCACTGGCAACGTCAATCTACGCCCAGGGCCTTGCTGTACTCTTTCTCTAAGAACGCTGGGCTTTCCTGAACGCAGTCGGAAAGCTGAATTCACTCATTCATGTTTGGGACCGATCTCACAGAAACTGATGAACTTGGTAGGTAATGTACAAAAGAGTATTTCTTAGGACAATCTTAGGAGGTTCTATCACATTTAGGTGTCTTGTACATAACTGCAAGTCTCTGGGTTATTCAGACCCGCCGCAGACTAAGCGAATCCTTTCCGACGACTTCAAACGAAAATTCACTTAGAAGCTGGGCCTATAGATATTGGCGATTCTCTGGTGACCTCTTAGGGATTAAATTTAGTTGAGTATTTTTTCGCTGTTGATGCAAATAACTTAAAACAGTTCGGCAGAAGAACAGCTATTCCATTGATGAATAAATCATCAAGTTTTCTCTAACCTTTCGCACAAAGCTTATGACGTACACTCCGGTTCACTTGAATTAAGGCAACCCAGACAATTTCCCAAAAAACAAGAGATATAAGTGCAAAAACAAATGAAGAATATAGATATGGAATTTTACAAGACCGAACAATCACAAAATCTCCTGACAGTAAAAGGTAATGGGACTATAACCCGGTTTTCTTAAAAAGAGTCTAAAACACAGTCGGTTCACATGAATAAAGGCAAATACAGTAAATAAGGAAAATGTACACTTTTTGTTTCCAATATTCCTTTGTAGGTAATTCCCGTCATTTTTGTGCTCTGAACATTTAACTCAAATGTTCCATAATAACTGATCGCACCCTAAATAATAAATGGTCTGACTCCACCCTCTCGGCTATGATGACGAGTTAAAAACCGTTGTTCTTTCCGTAAATCATGAAAGAAGAATTTATACCCATCCGGTCCATCTAGATTAAACTTCTTTTCATCCGTGAAAACAACTATTCGCCAGTCATTCTTAATTTGACTCTGTCCTAAAGTCCAGACCATATGGTCTTTTGCGAATTGCAGTCGAAGCTGCTTATGCGCAGCATTTAGAGGAGGTTTTTTTAACCAACTTTAACCGCTTCAGGTTCTTAGAACTAACAATAACACGTCTAACAGTGGATTTACTGGCATTTACGCCGGCCTCAAATTTAATTTTTGATATTGAATCACTGGAATTAGAAGCGCAACGAATGATTTTGTGCCTGTCAGCCGCTGAAATCACTGTAGAAATTCTTCCTTTATAGTTTATTCCATAAAAATCTGGATTCTTTAAATAATTGTCAACAGAAGTTGGGCTTCGATCAATTTTTTTTCGCGATTTAGCGGTTGGAATAACCTTCTGAGTGGTACACATCTATTTTCGCTTTCTCTGATGTAGTTAAAGTGTTTCCTTTGCCCATTTTTGATAAAAAAACTGCATAAAACTTGTCTACCTTAATTTAAACTTCATTCTACAATAATCTAACACGGATTTTTCTAACAAACTTTCTTTAATATTATTAACTTCGCAACTGCCTTTATTCAACTGAACCAATTTTATTGCTTGCATTTCCGACACTGTTTACGATCTTTTATAATGTCCCGTTACTTTGTACAGTAAAGTGAACTTTGTTAATGTATTCTCTTGAACAATTCTGAAACTGTTATTTCACTCGCTGCTGATAATTTTCTATCGAATTTGCAGAACAGGATAAAATAGTTGCCTTTATTCAAGTGAACCGGAGTGTATGTAGTCTTCAAAAATCTCCTTTTGTTTGAAATATTTCTCCAAAATATCTGCGTTCATTTCAAATAGAATCGCTACTTTCTAAAGAAAGTCACTTGCTGGTGCAATTTTAAGACTCTTCAGATGCCTTTAAGGGTTTCTGAATTTTCTCCCTCCTGCATCACTGCAGAGAAATCAAATAAGCAATCTTTGTCTACGTAATCTAAACAATATCTAAATTCAAAATTTCCCATAAGCATTCGAAATGCATTATTCAGTACACTTTAGCGCAACATACTCGTAAAACGATAATTCCTCCTCCCATAAAGTTTTATTTCTCCAGTGTCCAACATGGCACTCATGAATAATTGCACTCCGAGAAATTGAATCCAAAAATAAACGGAACTGTAAAAACACGAATCCCCAAGAAGAAAAAGTCTAAAAAAAATTTAAAAAAAAAAATCTTAATTAGCCATTTCTGAGTTGGAACTGGTCGAAAAGAAAACTTTTTATTCTCGTTCAGTTCCGGATGCCTTATTTGAGGCAACACATATTCAGACATACATGGCCATTATCTGAGTGCTGAGCCATACCAAGCTAAGCATGTGGTCACTACCAAAATAGCAACCTTTCCATTGGACCTACCTAAAGTCTCAGCTACAATGTACAATTTCTGGTATCCAAACTATAAGACCCAAGCCATCGTACGTTTACTGTTCCGAACCGAAACTCATTTACTGAGTCATTCACCGTCGCCATTAATTTCACTTTCACTAATGTAATCCGTTTGTTCAAGACTTTGGGATACCACACAGCACCCCGCATATGGTATGCCAAGATCCACATACCCACTCACAGCACTTAATACGGTTTAGAGAGGTCCAAAGGGCGATGGAGGTGCTTAGGAAAAAAAAAAAAAAAAAAAAAAAACAAAAAAAAGTAATGACGTGCTCATGTAGCAGACAGACAAGCCACTCCAATCCAATCCAATCCAATACAATCCAAGCGCGCCTCCCTGCCAGCAAAGAACAATAAACGTAACATAACCAAAGTGGGATCTCGGTACGTGTTGGCCTAGGTAAGGAAAGCGCCTTTTGGCTTGGTGGCATGATAAAGAGTTTTGGTTTCCATTTCGTTGGAGCTTGGAGCACGACGAATGTGTCACCCTTGGCTAACGAAACACGGATGTTGCTGGCAATTTGCCACAACGATCGTTTGGAACTCTTTCACTGCGTGACAATCACTGGTTAAAGCTGAGGCAATTGGGTTTTCTGTTTCGTTGTGCAACTTGGACGGAGTCATCAAATTGTTGTAGTGCAACGACCAGACGATCTCTAGCTTTTGGTGTGGGTTTTGCCAAAATATCAATCGAAGATTACAATTCAATGCACTCACGGATACTACAAGTATTATGGCGCGATAATTATGGAGCGTGTGACATTGAAATTGTTTATCGTTGGTCAATGGGTTAGTTAACGGATCGCCTTTGGGGGAAAGTCAATTGATTGTTGGGCACGTCGTCAATTGTTACACACAGAGGCTTGAGCTGAGTCACCTTTTTTTAATGGAGTACTATAGGTGGAGCTATTTTGTAATAGGAGAGTCTAATTGAAATTATGATACAATATCATGGGGACATATTTGGGGACTAGCGGTGTTGTGGTAAAGTACGATTATATTATCGAACTGCAAGTCGGGGTATCTTATGATCCTTGCCCCAATGCGTTTTGTTTTTGGTTGCAGGCTCTATTACGTGGTAATGACAATAAATGCATGAAAGTTGCGTGAACTAATTGTCCTTTACCTATATAAGTACATACATAATGGTTTACAAGACCATGTTAAGGATATTAGCTTGCCAGTGAGTTTTAACATGAGCCTGACCAGGTTAATTGGACGAAATGGAATGCAGCTTCAGCAAAAGGTGGGAGATAGAAATCGGTGGGAGGTAAGTTCTTATTCAGAATCTGTATTCGATCAACTTTATTTCGATTAACATTCATACTCACATTTTTAATCTTGTTCTTTTCCTCTTCGATGGCGATGGCGCGATAGTTAGCTCATTGGACTATCACGCAGAGAGTCTATATTCGATTCCTGGCTGGGTCACCAACAATTTTTCAAAATTGTCATCCCCTTTCGACGGGCAATGGCAAACTCCCGAAAGTAAAATTGCTTACGAAAAAGCTTCTAAAGAGTGCCGTTCGGACTCGACGATAAACCGTAGGCCCCGCTCAGATGTGACATAAATAACAACATGAGCAACACAAATGAGTGGCAAGAAGCTAGGCCATGGCCCATACCGGGCTGCAAGCGCCACAGTGTTTTTTTTCCTCTTCGTCGACTGGGCTTTCTCCCACTTCCCCTGAGCTCAACGCACTTTTAACATCTTTTCTCCCGCTTAGCTATCCCTTCCCGGAAGCGGTTTTCTTTAATGTCTTCAAGGAAGTCGTTAACAGCTGTTCTGACGTCATTATTGGTTGAATAACGGTGCCCGGCCCGAAAAATTTTTAATTTTGCAAACAGATGACAGTCCGAGGGAGGCAAATCCTGCGAACACGGTCGGTGCTGTATATGGAACTTCAGCGGGTCCAATTTCTGTTGGATCAAAACACATGTTTTTGCTTAGAATTAAGCAAACGTGGCACTCATCTTGCGGAGAGCTTCAAGTAATTCAATTTTTAATGCAACATTTTGGGTACGCACCTAGTTAAAATACTTATGGCCTTAGCTATCTCCGACACTTTCAGTTGGCGATCTAACATATCCTGGAATTTGTCGATATTTTCGATAATTGGCATTTTTGGCCGCCCTGAACAGGGTCATCTTTCACACTTGTTCTGCCACGTTTTAATTCTGTAGCCCATTCAAAATATTGTGGATCGCATAGGGCAATTATCCTAACGTGCTGAGGTTGTCAATGCTGAGAACTTCGGTCAGATGGGCTCTCCTTATCGACAGAGGGAAGATTGGGGAAAATTGTACATTATGTGCAGAAATGCCAAAAGAACTGTTGATATTGAGGGCATCCATTTGTATGACGCCTTGTTATCCACATTAAGAGATTGCCTGAATGCAATGGTTAAGGGCTGTCGAAGTCAAGTATGGTGCATCCGTAATAAATAAAAATAAATAACTTATGATGGCGGTACAATCCGGGGTGAACACGGGCCTCAGCCAACAAGAGTGTCCAACCAGCTCGATTCTTCGATGGCTGCCTCCAGTTTCGCACGTAAGTTGGTTGAGGTCCCTTTTCACTTCACTGCGTAGTCGGATATGGATTCGAAGACTTATCGAACCGAAGCGTTGGTGTCCATCTGGTCTACATGATTCAGACATCTCAGTCATTGGACCTTCACTTCTCTACCTAATTTTATGTCGCTGCTCAGCTCGTACAGTTCGTCGTTGTATCTCCTCCTCCATTCACCGTCTATACAGACGGGACCACAAATATCCCGAAGAATTTTCCTCTCAAAGCAGCTCATCCACTTTTGATAAAGGCTATGCCTTAGAACAGGAGTCTTATAGTCTTATATAGTCAATTGCCTTCTTATTGTAGCAAGCAGCAATTGGCAAGAGTTGTTTTTCGTTTGATCTCAGCGATACTAAACCTATTTTCGGCGCTTCCGTTCCAATACTCACGAAAGCGCCAATGAAATCAAGCTGCTTTGCTTTGTCTATGTTAATATCGTCGGCATATGCGAGTAATTAGACGAACTTTTGAAATATTGGGCCTCTTGTGTTCGCGCGACAGTTTTGCACTACTTCTTCAAGAATGATGTTGAAGAAATCGCATGACAGTGCATTGCCTTTTCTAAACCTTTTTTTTAACATCAAAGGTCTCGGTGAGGTCTTTAGCGATCTTTATGGAGTAGCTTGTTTCTTCATCGTTATCCTGCATAGATGGACGAGTCTGGTGAAATAGATTAGATATTGATCTGTATAGCTCGTCTCTATAGGTGCTTTCATCCGCGGCCTTTAAACCGGGTAAGATATGGTGTGTCGATTAGAAGCTCATGGACTTTCTCCAAGATCTGCCGTAGTGTGAATATTTGGGAACTTTCCTGACTTGAATTCACACTGATATAGACGAATAAGGTTGCTGTTAATAAACGTCTTCGGCAGATAAGATCTTGTAGGTGATGTGAAGAAGCCTGATACCTCCGTAGTTGGTTTCGTTCAGAGGATCACACTTTCGTCTGACTATGTCATCGCCTGCCGCTTGGAGTATCTCGTCAGTCAGACCTTTCGCTCTAGCAGCTTTGTTGGACTTAAGCTTAGATGTTGTTCGTTGTTCATTACCATTGCGATGACTTTTGAAAATAAAAACTAGGCGGTTTTTGAATATGGGTCGCAAAACGTGTTGAAATAGCAAAAATTCAGAACAAAAACGGACGAAGTATCGTGGTAACATTAAGTGAAGTTCATATTGTTTTTGGTCATTATCAAGCTGATCGATCAGCTATAGTGAATTTAGTTAGTGGTGTAAAGACCTCAACTCGTGTTCGTGTAACTGAAAACCCAGGTATATCCATTTCGAGACGATCCCAAAAATAGGTCCTAACCGCAACCACCTTGTACTGCATTTAGCATAAAGATCTTGGACTTCATGCCTATTGGGTCCAGTTGGCACAAGAATTTAAGCCAACAGACCAGGCACAGCGTTACTGTTACCGAACAATGTTGGCTGACTTTTTTGTTTACCTTAAATTGATGGTATAGGCGTAGACGACTTTTATTTTTGGCAGGACGGCGCTAAGTGCCACGCAACTGGTTTTCACCAATTGATCTATTGCGTGACAAATTACATGAGTGTATGTCTCGAAATAGGGACTTTACTTGGCCGCGGAGATAGTGCGAATTAGCACAATTATAGGCAGAAATGTTTCTTTGCGGCTATATTAAAGATAAAGTCGACACAAATTCTCCGCCAACAATTCGTACACTAAGAGAAAATATAATAGCTGTTATTAGCGAAAAACAGTCCCAATTATTCGAAAACATGATGTAAAATTACTTCCAAAGGATGGCTATTCGTGAGTTAAGCAAATGTGAAAGTTTTTTTTTAGATATTGTTAGCTTCAGTACTTAGGCTTTGGATTAAAGTATCACCGCTTTTCATAAAAATATTGCGTTCTTCAATTTATTTTAAATGAAACCTCTTGTTGGATTACCCTATACGAGTTATTCGACAAAACCTGCAAGCATTGCTCCAAATTTGACGTGGAAATCGACCTTGCCGATGTAAATCTCCGATGAATTTGTATATACTCAAACAATTTGATTGATTTGCGTTTGAAGTAAAGCACCCCCCCGTGTTTTGGATGTCTGAGCAATCTAGGCCCCCCGCCCAATTATCAAGGTTTCGGCTATCAATGACGTTGCGTAATAAAAAGCGGGAGTAGAGCAAAACTGGACCTATCGATAACATCTTTAGACGTTGTTACAATTTTTCTAGTTACAAGCTGCCGGTCATAGTTCTTGTTGAGGGACAAGGCCATCGGTAATCCATACCAAGAAGTATACTATGGGTCTCGGGAGCTCCCCAGGCTTCGGTCTGGGCCTGACTGGTGAGAGCATCACGGGACTTAAACCAAAGATGCTGGGAGAATTCAGATGAGACCCTAAAAGGTTTTGGATGGTCCTCGACCCATTCCTGGGTTAAAAGCAGTGTCCACAACACGGATTCCGAATTGGTAGAAAAGAGACGAGAGCGATTGCAAGGCGTTTTTTGTTGCTCCCATGGATGTATGGACATCCCAGATATGGATGCGGGTATCCGTAAAAACCCAAAATAAGCGAACATGAGGTTTAACGTTTTATTGTAGATTAAAGTAAAAATATCAAAAGAAAATCATAGTTAAAAAAATATCAAAGAAAATATTGCTTGTGAGGTGCCACTACTTTTATTTTGGTCGCCACTGTATAAATGACAATGCACGGTAAAACTGAGCATGAGTGTATTCAGTACGTAATACAAAAAAGTCAGTAATCAAACGTCAGCAGCGTGGTGTCATAATTGATTACACCAAAGATGATCTCAGTTTCAGGAAATGATTTTACCTTGACCCATCCTAGGATCCAAATTCCGTAAGTGAAAGTGGATTTTGTTTCAAAAAAAAAACAAAATAAAACAGCTCACTTCAGGTAAGCACAGCTTAAAAAGGTTTCTTTCAATAATATTATACTTGTAGTAGTATTTCAGTTCCGATGAATCATTTTCGTTGCGGTTTTCTTCCCACTTCCCCCGTGATATGACTACAAAATAAAATACATAACTTTAAGTGTTAAATAAAAAGCTTAATACTATTTTGCGCTAACTATCGTACGCCAATGTTGCAATGAACCCAATTGTGTACTTCAGCTGACTCACAGTGTGCTCTATCGAATACAAAGTGACAGATCATAGATCATATTGTCACATAAACGTCTTATTCGTACCTCGTGCGATCAGACGTTTACTACCGGTATAGCTTACGTCGAAACCCATCTATCAAGTAATCATAATTGACTTGCATTCAAAAATGTCGCATTAGATACGAGTGTTATTATTATTATGATTATTATATTTTTTTTAATTTGTTTTGGTGAATTTCTTTGAAAGTGAAATTTATTCGCGGCAATAGCATAATGCGTTTCAACTTAATTATAGGACACAAGTCACATACTTGATCGGTGAACTGTATACAGTGGTAACGATCGGCATAGATACGTGTTAACTTATAGTATATGTACATGAAGGGGAAACTGTCACGTCAATGCAATCAGTGGAACTTGACTAAGAGATTCAGCGGTTTTCAGTATGTACCATACACTGGAAGGTACCACTGAAGCATTTTTTTGGAGACATTTTGGCTGCCTTTTTGTAGCTCTTTCTTTGAGATTTTTTTACTGTGATTTTCTTTTGTTACGCTGGGATTAATAAGGTTTTTTTTATTCTTCTATGAACGATGTGATAATATATAATAATGGAGTTTTTTTTTGGCTTTGTGACTGTTGTTGTTGCCCGTAATCAAGACAATATTTTCCTGTTCATATAGAGAGTTTTGATTGCGTAATTTTGACCACAAGTCTGGTCGACTTGATTATAATCAGACAATTCGAATTGTAAATATCTGAGTAACGGGAATCGAATTGAATTTTCAGAAATTTATTATTTCGAGCATAATGTACTGCTAATTAAGAGTTACTACCAAAGCTGGGTTGGCGTTGAAAAATAGAAAATGGCCTTAAGCCGTTGATTTTGATTTCTATCATCCGAGGAGAGAGATGTTTGATTTGTAAATTTTATACAAATCGCTGATGTGGAACTTCAATCTGATTGAAATTAATGTTTGCTTATGCAACATTCTTTAAATTGATAACTGCAGTTTTGCATAAGAAAAGTTGTTGAAATAAACTGTAGCATGAAAAGCAACTTTCAAATGGCTTCCTTATTCGACTTTATCTTAGTTGGGGGAGCTATTTCAATATACTCGTACATACTGTTATAGCAAATAACTTTTACAAAGCCAACATGCCAACAGTAAAAAATTATTGTCGTTTGTCGAAATCTCATTACACTTTGTCAGCTATATTACGCTTTACTTAGACGGCGCTTTAGTTTAAGGTGGGCAAGCAATAACCCTCTTCAAGTACGAGTAGTCAACATTCGATTTTCATATCCCAGCTACCTAAGGTGGCAGATGCGCTCTTTCTGTCACGAGATCAACTGGCTTGGTGAGATTCTTTCCGTCCTCATTTTGTACGAGCTTTTTAGGGATGCCAAGTGTATAGCTTGTTTGATTTATTCCGATATGGTGTACCGAAGGTATTGTCCAAGCAAAAAAACGGTAGTGGGTGATCGTACCAAAGAGAAACATGCCTCTATGGTTTGTAGATCGTAAAACAATCGATCTTGCTGGCTCTGTTTATAAAAGTTTTCGTAAGTTTTCGTTTGGTGGTCGTGTGAAAGTCGGCACATGGGTTTCTTCGTTTTCAGACAGAGATTTTGTGGCATTGATTCCACATGTCTTCAGAATCGTCTGATGTTGTCGAAGTTAATTTATTTCCGCCTTTATCCCGATGGTAGGGTGGTGGAAATACCTCATTGATGGTCTTATCTTTTGAGGTTGGAGAACAGTATAAGAAAGGAAGAATTGACTATACGGCCTCCGAAGGGCTAGTCTAAAAGACTGTGCTTGATGTGCTAGTCAAAGTAAATGTTGTAATTCTTTGTTTTAAGCATAGGAATAGATTCAGATGTCAAGGAGAAACCGAAGGACAGACGCATAATAACCTTTTCTCTGCTTGGTAGTTTGGGACTAAGCGGTCTAGAAAAAGTTTATAGTCGATGACCTGGAGCTCAGGATTAAATATCTGATGATCTTTAGGATCTTATCATTGCATTTTAACTTAGCACTTGACCAAGCCTCACTAAGACTACCGGTGATGGAGGAACTCCACTGAGTTCTATTTCAACAGCCGGCTAGTTTTACGAACCTCTCATGCAAATAAGTCATGAAATGTACTTGGAGGCATTTTAGTAACTAGAAATCCACCATTTCTCAGAAATATCGAGACGCGGAATCACAGGACAGGACTTTACCATCTAAAAAAGTTTTGGAGAAGGTTTTAGCCATCGAATTAGACCTTGGCCAGCTCGTCGATGCATTTTTGTATTTCCATGAAAAATGGTCAAAGATGCGGGTTTTACATTTATGGGTGTCTCGCGTCAGGTTGGGTGAATTTTTGTGGGGTTTTTTTTGAAAGAGATGGTCCAGAATGTGAAGACTTGACTTTAACACCATGGATTGCTTCTTCGATTTAGTATTCAAGTTCCTTTTCCATGTTTATAACCTGTTGTAATAGCAAGTCTAAACCCAGTTTCTGCTTCAGTTCATTCCTCTACAATGTAACCAATGGCAGAAATATGGGATGTGTTGGACTTCTGGAAGCTGATTCGAATGATCCAAAGCTGGTAGAGGTTTTCTTTTCTCTTTGCTTGTTTGACCGAATCAAACAGATACTAATTTTGTCACTAAGGCTAAGATTGAAGAAATCCCCTTCATCTTTATAAATTTTATCAATAATGCTTGTGCGGTCGGTGCCAACTTGAATTTGTGTTTTTTTTTTGTTCAATTTTTATTCTTACCAGTAGCGTGGTAAAAGAGTATTTATATGGACGGAGTCTCACATCATGTAGGTTGTCTAGAAGTTTGGTCGGTAACTAGATCTAGTCCATTGTATGAGATCACCGGTATTTATTGCTGAGTGAGACTGACTAAAGCTTAGTTCCTGACATCTGAGGGGCTGTTTCTCATAGTTAAGTTTTTTTTTTTTGGCGAGGGCCTTATTAATACTAAAGACAATACTGCTGCAGTCCATAACTTCATTATTAGTGCCTAATACGTTAATGTTTCTACGCCTATTGCAATTAACATTACGCTGCACTTCTTTTCTTTTCATACTTTTCTATTTTGAGTTCAATACGGTTATCGATTCGTTTTCAGGTATATGTGCCAGATAATGTTTCGCCGACGCAAGATAAAAACATTTTGCACAGAGTTTTAGTAGTAGTCGCTGCTCTTGGCAACTGACTCTGTTTATTCTGCATTTGTGGCAAGGTGGCCTCTAAGTTTTTGGCGCATTTGGTGATCTTGCTGCTTATCGGCATTTTATTTAACTGTGTGTTCGTAGCAAGTGCCTCTGTGGCCATGTTATACAATCACATGTTTTAATGTCGTATTATTGTTGTCTATCTTCGCATACGAATCTTCCAATACGATCACGATATGTCCGTCAGGCATTTTCGGCTGCGTTCAGTATGCGAACGTATTCGTCGTTGTCATTCTATTCTTGATCTGGATATGACATCCCAGTTTCAACCACGTACGTAAAACCGAATTGTCATCCGAGACTGTATATGTTTAGTTTATTTCACAAAATGTACCGTTTGACAGTCACTGAGTGTGTTAAAATTGTTAAAACTCATTTACTGGCTCTGTTACAGATGTAATAAGGCCTATTCATCATCGAAATGCACGCTCTACAGAAAATATGGCTGCCAAAAGTGAAAGTGTTGAATCTATCCATGTAGTGGCGAAAAGTAGAATATGCGCCGATTGGGTGCTTGAACAGTAGGGTTTGGATGGCCAATATTCAATTAACATTTTCTTTAGCGATGAGGTTCATTTTTTACTTGGTGAATAAGTTAACAAACAAAATTGTCACATATGACTAAGTAAAAATCCACATGTGACTGTAGAAGAAGTTACTGCATGGACTGCAATGGTGTTAGGGGGTGTCATTGGCCCATGTTCCTTCAAAAATGATGAAGGTGAAACCGTATCCGTCTATTCTCCTCATTGCTGTAGACAAATATTAGCGTTATTCTTTTTGGCCTCAAATCGAAGATGTGCAAGGCATACGTTTTCTTCGTCGTGTTTATGCACTTAATTCGCAAACTCCTGATACTTTTAAAATGAACATTCGTCAAGTTATGGTCGAGTTATTACTCGATATGTGTCGAAAAGTCATCGAAAATTTCCTTGTCAATATCAAGAGCTGCAGGAATTCCCGTGGAGTATATTTGAAATGAAGTTATATACAATTCATAATAATATAATCAAAAACTTATTCACACTTGTGTTTTATTTAAATTAACTTTTAGAACAACAAAATGGATGACCCTGTAGTTTGACGAAAGATATAGCCTGAATATATTCCTGACCTAAGTTCTTTTCATTTTCGACTCATTGCCTCTTTTGCTACGGAATGTATTTTCGCTATCGCTTACTTTGTCAAGTGCACCGTAGTATAAAACATAGCCGAATGCCATTCATTTTTTATCACAATCATTTTTTATCACAAAAGAATGAGTGTTCTAGCCTTAATGTTTCCATTTGTTCGTATACTTGATCATATCTGCTGGTTTAAGAGATGTTGTTGATCATGTGAGAGGTAATGACAGCCAATTGATGAGATAGATCCCGAGGAACTAAGAGCAAGCAACCAAATGACATTGATCCAATTAATCGTTAAATTCGTTCTATTTACTGCAGTATGTGTAGTCACTCTTTTTGACAAGACACATGCAAGAAATACAAGCTAAAATCAAAAAAATAATCCAAAAACTCGTCATTCCATTCCGAAATACAACAGAAAATGTTCATTGCATTGCATCGAACTATCGGGCAATACAACAACAATAACGAAAGTAAAATAATTTCTCACCTGCAAGTCATTACCCTCGAACTGTTTTCTAACAGAGTTATTTATTGTATCTTTCTTGTCTAGAAATTTTACCTTTCACCCAAAAATCTCCACCAAGTCTTTGCTTTTAATTATTTTCCAAAAATCAAAAAGCGCTGCTTTTGCTACTGCCTAAATCCATTTGTTTGTGCGCACATTCATTCATTAAATTCAACTTTTAGTTCGTTTTACTTTCATGCAAATGCGCATTATACATATGTACATCCACATATGTATGTATGTATATATGTACCTTTGTGCACTACGTCTTTTTTCAGTTAAACGAATCGAAAATCATTTGAACTTTCACTATCACCGTAATATTAAAAAAAAAAAGAAACAAAAACAGAAAACAAGAAAAAAAACTTATTGATTGATGCCCTCGATAAGCCCCGCGAAAGGCTGATTTACTCGGTGGAAATTAAGTCTTCTCTCAGCCTAGTTCACCTTGGAGCCCAAAAATTATCACCTCTGCTTCACAATACTCCCATGCGTAGTTGGCGTAAGGCATCTGTATCTTTTAACCTGAGGTACATTGCCTACTCGTACGCAGTATTTAATTGTATCTATGTTCTAACTGTGCAATGGTTCCATGCGATAAACTTTTCAGGCCAATATCTCCTTGATATTGGGTTAGAAATTGAAATTCGAAATTGCATTCATTAAGTCGAGGAAAAAAATGTATCTTTTTCTGATGGATTCCAATAATAATAACGCCAAAAACTTATCGGCTCTGCACTGACTTTAGCATAATTTCTCTTCGAGGAAATGAAAGAAACTGATGCGAAGAAAAAAAAATTATAAACCGGACAAAAATCGGATAGAGATACTCTGCAAATATTTGCGAGTATAATCAGATCAAGCCACAGACGGTATTTTGGCAATGGTGGTAATTTTGGTTTTTCGAACATACTTGTGAAAACGTTGGTTGAAAGTCGTCGGGTTGTGCCTTTGACCGGCACGCACTAAAGTTGGTATCTGTACTTTTCACTTTCGATTTGATTATGCAAATTAGCCTAGAAGCAAACAAAAGAAACAGAACCAGAATGGTAAACAGCGATTTTTGAGAAGAGATACGTGCTGTCTTTTCTTTAAGAATACTATACTAATTCACGGATATATCAGTGAAAACCTTTTTAGATTTGCATCGTCTCGAATTATGATGGCAAATACTTTTAAACCCTGGTTACACTTAGTCACTCCCAGCGGGGAATCAGAAAAGTAGAGAAGAAGAGACGACGACGACGCACGGTTCAATGGCGATGTATCACTATCAATTTAGAACTTGGTTGGGTAACTTTCCTTTGCACGATGAATGCCTACCAATTCGTGCCCTGTCACACTGTCGTGATTGTTTTTGTTGTATAGGTAGTTACGCAATTTTCGATTGCTTTACATGGGGCCGATATGTAGATACTTGGGGAGTTTAATCTCGAAATAGGAAATAAGATTAGAGATTGTTGATAATGTATATTTTGGGAATTTAAATTTTATTTGGATAATAAAAATTTGGCTTAGGGTAAACTACTATTTTGAAAGGGATTTAACGTAAGTGTGATCACTCCTATTTGTCATACTAGTAAGAATAATTATAGCTAATAAATCGATGTGTTTATGCGGGTTTAATTCAGATTAAGTCTTATGTGAAAAATTTGAGAGAATTTCGTTTGGACAAGTATCTGTCAGCCGTTTACATTTTTATTGAGTTGTTTAAGGGGAAAGCCAAGAGACGATATCTGGCGAACGTATAAGGCTACCCGTTGATTCAATTAAATCCTCATTGTCACGCCATTAAGACATACATAACTCACATCAATCATTAGTAATTAATAATTCTTTTTTTTAGTCAAATTTAGGGTTTGATTGATACTTAGTGAAGGCGTAGCATGATAAGATTAATTTACCGCAATGATCAATTCGTTTAATTATTAATAGAAAATCCTCATAATTGTCTCTAAATAGGACGCCTACCGCTTATGAGTTGCAAGATTGTGCTTAAAAAGATAATACTCGTAGATAATCATTTTAATTTTTTGTAGATGCCTTTTTTCCTGACACTTCAATAACTTACACAAATCATCATTGTGTTTTATCAAAATAAAATTAGTCCAACTTTCGGGCGTTTTCATCGTCCCGATATGCACATAATTCAGCTTAGTGGGCAAATTTGAATCTTTTCAACCACTCCATAATGTTTCTATGACAAGATTGAGCATCGCACGAACATAAGCATAAGATTGTATTGACCCAAGCGCTAAATTCAAATGATCATTTCGAACTTAAGCTGTGAAAATATTATAATTCTTACTAAGGCACAAGTTAAATCGCTTTTAGAATAGCTACCGTTGCATACGATAACGTAAACTTTCTGAGTTGGTTTTCATGGCCTTTCCAGATGTTGCCTGTGAATCGGTTACAGTCAATGGAGATCGCTTTCGCTCCATGTTAACGAAGTGTTTTGGGATAAATTGGAGCTGGAAAGCTTGGTTTCAAAACAACACACAGTGAGCGTCATAACCAATTAATTGAACACGAAGTTCGATGATCCTTTCATGACAAAAAAAAGATCCGGTAGTTGGTTGTTCCGTTTGCATAATTTAACATCTTTAGACTAATTGGGGCTACTCTGATCTGATCCATATCAATAAGTTGGACGAACTTTCGACATGAATTGCTGAAATATCGATCAAATTATACAAAGAAGTTGGAAGTTTAAGATTGATCCAATCCGAATATTCCTGAAGGATAACTAAGTATTGTCTCTTTACTTCTTGTGAAACTTTGACCGAAATATATGTAAATACCCACCTAAGTAGGGTTACCATGAACTGCTTAATCAATACATGGGGCATGTGCTGACGAGGCTTCTGTAGATGGTATAGGTGTGTCAACAGGTCATTTGGACATATGCGAAGCAACGACCATGAGGTTGGTGGATCGTGTAAGCAGTCTTCGACGCTGGGTTAACCAACTACATTGCTACATTGTATTATACGAGTATGTATCATATTATCGGAAATGAATATTTAGGAAGTATTTAATTTACGGACAAATTGGTTATCCAATTTTTTTATTGATCCTCGCAGAGGAATTCGTTAACTGGCACCTGAGCAGAGACCGGCATTAAACTCTGCATATCCTTTTCGACCGAGGATCTATATGACTTAGACTAGTTCGCTTCAAGGAGTGCACGTCACTATACCTATAAGACCACGGTTGACCATTTTACATCTCGGGCACAAACCTTCTGCATACCCGCAAGAACATGCGAATGTCTTAGAAGTGTAAGGGAAGAATTTTCGCATAGAACCAGATATCTACCGAGCTATTTAATTCCGTCGAAATTGAGTTTGTGCATAAGTTTCATAATTTTCAATTAAGTTTAATGAATGAAACCTCAGTATACCTCAGTCCATAAGGGAGCTTTCTAAACTGAGGCAGCACCTTCACGGTTGCAGTTTTCTCGTATTTCGTATTTCGTATTTCGTATTTCGTATTGTGAAAAATCAAATTTTTACAAAAATAAATTGGGCCTTGAGGAAGTTAGGAAGAATTTTACGCTAGAAAACTGCCCCAAAATTATATAAAATTTTGAAGCATTTACTTGATCAAACACAACATATAGTACATGATTGTGATACACCGATGGCAGGCCACTCAAATATCATACGACTCAACAGTATTTTTATTGAAGAGACTAGTAATGAAAAAGCGAGTGAAATATTGACATTAAATACGACGAGTGGACGGCATTGGAGTACGAGACATCAAGGTACATGCCGATTATTTGCACCAATAATCGCGAGAGTAAGAATAATAACCGAAGTTTAAACCAATCCAAAATTCGGGATAAAATTTAGATTTCGTTGATACGACCAATTAAAGGTAGTATTGCAAATTATACGCCTATTTCAACACTCTCTGCAATTGAAAAGAGTTTAGAAGAAATTGTGACGAGGCAGCTACTAAAATTTATCAAAAAATATTCAATTATTCACGAAAAGCAGTACGGATTTCAAGAAAACAAAAGTACGAATAAACTTTTAGGGGAAATTTCAAATACTATAAATGAATGTCGTATTAGAGGTTACCATGTATTAGTGCTTTTCATGGACTTAAGCAAGGCTTTCGACACACTCAATCATGCAAAATTGCTCCTTTTGGAGTACCGCAAGGGTCTAAACTAGGCCCACTTCTACTTATCTTATTCACAAACGAACTGCTTCGGATTTTCACTAAGAGCACTCCCTACGCGTTCGCAGATGTAAGGCAATAGGCAATTGCAAGAAGAGCTCGACAAGGCGACTGAATGGTGTCGTAATAACGGGCTCATATTTAATTCATCTAAAACTTAGCTTATACACATTCGCACCCCGCATCATGAAAAAGCTGAAAAAACTGAAAAACTTTAAGATTCAACAAAATCTACGAGGGTTGTCTGAAAAGTTTCCGACCGCAACGTAAAGATAGCGGCACTCGTCAATAAAAGCTAGTGAATGCTAGTTGTGCATCTTTTGACAGTTACTTATTGAAGTTTCAGTCATTTTGGACGCGCAGTTTTTAGTTGGCAGTCGTTTGAATGAGTCGATGTGAGTGTTTTTTGTGAAAAAGGAAAAAATTGCACATCGAGCTGTTATTCAATTTTTGTTTTTGAAAGGCAATACGCCTGCGCAAATCACAAATAAGTTGGACTCTGTGTTTGGGGACTCTGGACCATCATTTACCACAGTGAAATTTTGGACAGCTGAGATGATGAACGTTCGGGATGGCCAAAAACTGCAATCACTGACGACAACATTGCTTAAGTTCACCAAATGGTGTTAGACGACCGCCGAATTAAAGAGAGAGAGATAGTAGAGGCTATAAAAACGTCCAAAGAACGTGTTTGTTACATATTAAATCAAGATTTAGGCATGAGAAAGCCGTTCGCGCGTTGCGAGCCGCGTTTGCTTATGTTAGACCAAAAACGTGTTCGAATGAACATTTCTAGCGCTCTGTTGGCGCAGTTTAGGCGCAATTAATTACTGTAGATGAAACTTGGAGACCCCATTATACGCCCGAAATAAAAATTCATTCAAAACAGTGGACTGAAAAGGGCGAGCCGGCTCCAAAAAAAGCAAAAACTGTTTTTTTCGGCTAGGAAAGTGATGGCGACTGTTTTTTGGTATAGTAAAGGAGTTATTTTCAAAAAGGAAAAACCATTACAGGAGCCATTACTACGCATAATTACTTGCCAAGGCAGAAATTGCGGAAAACGGCCACATTTGCAGAAAAAGAAAATCCTGTTTTAGCAAGACAACGCGCCGTCTCACACCTCAGCGGTTGCCATGGCGAAAATCCATGAATTACGGTTTGAACTGCTTGACCATCCGCCTTATTCACCAGATCTAGCCCCAAGTGACTTCTTTTTGTTCCCTCATCTAAAAACTGCGCTCGGAGGAGGCAATCACCTTCGTGAACAATTATTTTGCGGAGAAAAACGCCAAGTACTATTTGGACGGGTTAGAGAGATGGGAGCATCGCTGGGAGAAGTGTTTAGAGTTACAAGGAGACTATGTAGAAAAATAAAAAACAAAATTTGAGAAAAAATGTCTTGTATCATTGTTCGGTCGGAAACTTTTCAGACAACCCTTGTACAAGGGTAGAGGTTAAGTTTTTGAGGTATAAATACTTGGGAATTATAATTGAAAGCCATCTCATATGGAACCTCAGATACGATCTCAAAAAGGCTCTTTTAGGTATTGTTTATATGAGTTACTGCTCGACACCGCAGGTTCTGAAGAAGATAAAATAGGAATATTAGTATGGGGTAATGCATCTAAAACATATATTGACAACCTGCAAAAAATTCAGGACACGATATTAGAGAAGATAAATAGCAGAATTTCAACCAGCACTCTAAAAGACCATTCATTGGGAGTGAACCTGATTTTTTAGATGTCAATAGGCCTTGAATATTATGACGTTTATCAGTTTATGTTTCAAGTACCTTGCATCAACAATATCTATGGAAGAAGACAGCTTAAGCATAGTATCCCGACAATATTTAATGAGATTCCGCGTCCGCTATCAAATATCCTATATTGAGAAGTAAGAAAAAACCTAGTAAAACAATTTTTTCTTTCTAATATGTAATGATGTACTTTGTACGTACTCTGTACTTAAGCTTACGTTAAATATTATAGTTTAATCACCTCTGCCAAGCCCGTCGGATAGTGCATAGTTAAAATGTCTTAATCCAGCGTTTTGTGTTAAAAAACGTAAAAGATCTTTACCATCATACTTGAGAAAGTTGTGCAGTAGACAAATTATTTGTCAAACGTATTTTAGTGAGAAATTTTTTCAACCTTAGAAATAGATTAAGAAATTTTAAAATTTTTTGGCAGTTAAAAATAGCTTTTGCACAGAGTTCTTCAAATGCTTTTTTGGCTCTACATGGCTATGGCGTTTGTTTATTTTGTAAAGTAATAGAATAAGTATTAGTTTCATTCTAAAAGAAAATTAAGCGGAATTAGTCGTGTCTCATTGACTTTCAATTGGTTGAAAATGGAAGATCAATGTGTGCATTTTCATTATATTTTACTTTCATATAAGCAAAAATGCCAGTCAAGTTTGTGAAAAGTTGCTTAAAGATAACGACGACGATGTTCTACAGAAACGTGAGAAGAAATAAAGGCCTTGATCGATTAAACAACACTTTAGGAGATTGCGGAATATTGAACATCCATTATACAAGATAGAACGTAGAGTACGTAAGCAAACTCGAAATTTGGGTTTCTCATGAACTCAAGCAGATTTATTGGGCGACCTTAAAGGTATCGTGTTTTTTCAGCTCCTACCAAGGAATCAAAAGAAAAGTGGTACGAAAAATCAATTCTGATACTTACTGCCGGCGGTTGGAAGTTTGAATGACAATGAATCCATCATCCAGAGACGACAGTTTTCTATATACTGTTACTTTTGTTTGTAAATGCTCTCATTGCATTAGTAAGACTCTTCTTTAGTCATCTGAAGGCACACAAAAAATTATATTCTAGAAACAATTGAGCATTATAAGGATGCAGAGCTTATAAACTTTAAAACGACTTTCTGCAGATCTTTTTAAAATCTGTTGAGGTTCCCTTGGAATAATTTTACTGCTGCTTATTTTGAAATGATAGCTGACTTGTATCTACATAGGTAACAAATTATCTAGGTAAGTGAGACAAAATCTGCTTCCTCCCCATACTCACAAAACGAAGCTCAATATCAAAAAATCAAAAATCTTTTTTGGTATAAACAACTTTTTAAAACTCTTATAAAACAGCATATATTTTACACTTAGAATTTCACAACATCTCGTAACTGTCCAAGTGACGTTACATTATTAGTAACTGTTTTTACTTCACTTTAAATCGTTTTCCAAAAAATTCTACTTCCACTTGAAAAAAAAACATACGTACGAGTACACATATGTAGGTATGTAGTTAACAATGATTCTACTCAAGGTAGAAAGTAAAAGTTCTTAAAAATCGTTTTTGTTACGAAATGTTGTTCGAAAAAGAACACGTAAAAAAAGTTGACTACCCATCCCAGACATTCAAACACCATGTGCTCCTACCACGCCTCAGCATGCCACTTCACCGATGATGATGGGGCCATGACCTATAATAATAACTCAAAAAAAAAAAAACACATCTTTCAGTTGTCCATCCGGACTTGGTGTTGCTTGGGTCTGAGTCTTTTCTTATTTTTTGTTTTTTGGAAATCCAAGTGCAGAACGAAAACAAATCCGCCAACACAAGTGAAAGTGATATTCCATCCAATTGAAGCGGATCGAACTCGATGTTGACATAGAGACATCAATTGAAATCCAAATCAATGGTCATCTCAATACAATTAGACTAGATCATATATTTCAGATTGGAGAGTAGCGTATTTTGGATACTAGACATAGCAACTACTGAAACACTACACCCTGGTTAAAAAAAGTGAAAAAATAAAAATAAATAGATTTCAAAGTGGAATTGGTTAGAGGATAGCTGAAACCATGTCCGCTTTTGATGATTCATTTGGGCCATATCGGATTGCAAAATTCGTATTCATTATGGCAAAACTAGAGGGCTGACTAAAGCTAAATATTCCCTAAGAGACTCCTTAACGATGGTGGTGGTAACGACAATGAAAACGACGTCAGCCTTTACCTTGTCACACATTCGTCAAGTGACAAATTTCTGAGCAAATATCTCAAAACCAACAATAACAACAGGCGATAGTACCGACAACGACGACTACGTCAAAGATGTTTTGAAAGAAAATTCCATCTATGAGTATACGAGTACACTGGAAATACTGGTGCTGCCACTTTTGCTACTGCTGCTGCTGCTGGTACCTGGTTACTGCCTGATGGCTGTTGTTGACGCAGTCTTGTGTGTGCGTTACACTGTGGTAATTTCAATGTTATACACTCTTTCTCTCTCGTTTGTGCGAATGGATTTCGATTGAGAAAAAGTGCCATGCAAAGTGGAGAAAGGGGTCACAACTTTCACGCGATATAAAATCTAGATACTGATTCGGGACTGCCGCATTTCCATGTTAGCTTCGGATCTGGTGAGAGGTGTGTTGTTTGTCAGTTTTATTTTCTTAAATTATTCCTTTCTTCTTTTATTTATTTTTATTGCTGGCTAAAATCGTTTCTATTTTAACGTAGACAAATCGTAACAATCCAAAACAGATCGTTGTGTACATTTACAACCTTTTCTTGAGAAAAATAAACCAAAATTGAAAAGAAACAAATTTAACAGTGCTTATACTCGTACAGTGTGTTTTAAAACGAATTGAAAAAGGAAATTCTTTGTGATTTCAGGATAAAAAATTTAAAATCAAATAAGTGCTAAGCTAATTGGATAGAAAAAATACTATACAAAGTGCCATTTTGGATATTAAAAGAGAATAAGAAAATTTTGTGGATTATTACAGCTGACAAAGGATTAAATTAACCAAAAACGAATTATTGGAGCTATAAGGTGAGAATTTTTAGTGTAACACAGTGGAATGTATTCACAAAATAAGACACATGGCAATATTGACAAAATCGACAGATAAATTTCAAACAAATATAGGTCAGTGAATAGTTAATTAGAAGATTTTCTAACACAAGCTAATGTGTGAAGGAAATTTAAACAGCATGCAGTGATGTTAATTTGCGATGTTATAGTGCTTTATTTATTTGGTCTCGGCTTAGCTTCATCATTTCGTGAAGAACCTAAAGAATATAAAAAAAAAGGGTGACAAGTCATGATTTAAACATCATTTGAAAGAAAACAGTGGGACAGAAACCAAATGAGGAACTGTAGTTTGTGGATTTATGCTAGTTCGCAGCTCAACTCTTTTGTTTTCAAGCCATTGATCGATTCGGCTTTGAGATGTTACAAAATGTAGTGCTATGGTGTGCTATCGTTCATAAAGAATCATAAAAAAGAAAACACGATAAAAAAATAAAATTTTGTGCGATGTTACAGGGTGCGCATACAAGTCTTACCAAAAACTGTGAAATGATTGTTAGTTTTCACTGTACGACTAAGCACTTTACAACTGTGTGAGGAATAGCAGATTATTCTTCTCCTCAACACACTAAATGGTAGTTTGATCTGTTTGATAGTGGACGAATATTCACAAAAGTCCCTCATTGATTTATCTTGGGATCATTTCACGAACATTGAAATGTCGTTTTTTGAAACGCCTTTTTCGCCTTCTAGTAGACTGAGATTACAAGGATTTTATGTAAAAGTTTAAACTTTCACAATCTATGAATTTGTATTTTGGTATAGTGATTCAGAATCAAGCCTGTTCTCTATAGAGAGAAGGTGGACTTTTATTCACTTATCTGTAGTTTACAGCCGGTCTCTAAATATAACTTTAGAGAAACTCGTCATGCATTTCTAAACATTATTTTCAAAAACATTGGTAAAATTGAAAGATTAAACGTTTTATTAGACTAAGTTCGTCTTCTAAAGGGTATTGCAACAAGTGCGGAAAATTTAAATTCCATAAAAAATGACAAACAATTTTTTTTTGGAAAATGGTAGAGTTTCAATTTAATCTGTCTTTTCTGGCATTTTTACGTTCTTTTGATGAAAATTTTCACTCGCGGTTTGGTATAAATATGTCTGGAATTCAGTAATATTGATCTGCTTCTTCAAGACCTCAGTGGTTGTGGGGTTATCGATAAAAACTTTGAACTTCAGTATAACTGTAAGACAAAAGTTTAAAGGTGTTTAATTAAACGACGGCCAATTGTTATATCTTAAATCTAATGAGTAGATTACACGAAAATTTCAAACAGATTTTATTTAATACGATGTGAAGCAAGCTTTACCATCAACTATATATCTTGAAGATTCATACAATCAAAGCCTTAATATAGGAAAATTGTTCACAATGATCTGTTTGTGCATTTCCAGCAGCATCTTTTCGTCCTTATAAACATAATTTTGCTTTTTTAAGCCTCATCTTCAAACTAAGTCAGTAAATCCCAATACTTGTTGTTCAGATTCTGAAGAGAAAATTAATGTTTTTCAAGAGAAACTGAATTCGATCGATTCAATTTTGTTTCTCCATAACCTTTTTGAATTAATCTAACCTAAGATGGCTTTGAAAGTAAACTGCACCATCCAAAGAGCAAATTCCACCTTGATCTTCAAATTCTTTAGACCAGATGTCGTTTAAGATTAATAACTCAACTGAATTCTTGATGTGGGCCCCATCAACCTAGTCGTCTGTGTAGGTAGTTTCACCACCCCAACAGTTTTTTTTGACTTAAACAAATGTTGTAAGATAAGTGGTGGTCAAAAAGTGGTAGTCATTTCGTCCATAGCTTGAAAGTCTCTTCTAAGATGTGATCATCAGCTTTAAAAAATCTTTAAATTTTACACGGGGATGAAAGATCTTTTCGATAATTTTATTAAAGTCGCATTCATGTTTATTAGAATGGATCTGAAAATTTCAATAAGATAAATTTTGGTAACTTGAATTCCTAGTTATAAGATACATTATATTATTTACAGTAACCTATCTCCCTTACTTGCGATACATGATTTATGTGCACATATTGGTCTATGTTGATTCATGGTTAAGATATTACTACCCAGCTTCTACCTAGTGAAGTGGGTGAAAAAGTTATCAATGTGGTTGAATAGTTCATTTTGCTTAACACTGAATGTAACTTTGCTATACCGTTCCTGTCCCTATCATTCAGGGGCATGGAAAAAAAAAAAAAAAAAAAAAAACACTGTAGCGCTGGCAGCGCGGTATGGGCCATGGCGTAGCTTCTTGACACTCATTTGTGTTGGTCATGTTGTCATTTTTGTGACATCTGAGCGATTTGAAAAATTGTTGGCGATGCCGGGGATCGAACCACGGACCTCTGCGTGATAGTTCAATGTGCCAACTATCACGCCATCGCCACGCAGGGGCATGGACTCTTTCTTTTTTTTTGAAGAAGGCCATGTTCCTTATTTTCTTTTTTTCTACGCCGCCGCCTTGTTGGTACTCTCGGTCGAATCAAGGGTTTCACTTTGGTGATTGAGCATAACATTCTACACTAGATGCGATGTCTTCATTGGCTTAGTTACAATGTTGCCACTGGCCTTCTGTGTTAGATGCTGCACACATAAGAGAGAACTTCTCAAAAGGATCTTATGGCCCCAAGCCGAAAAGACTTTAGCAATGTCTTACGTTTTAGCTGTTGGACGTGAACAATCTTCAAAGTAATTCTTGAGTATTCTGGAATATTCTCATTCTACCTTGGCCACAGCTAAGCACAGATCTAAGATGTTAGTGCTTCCAAGCGTTCGAGAATGCTAGACTAATACGATAATGTAAATCTGTATGATGATTTTTTGATGCGTGACTACCAGGTTCCATCGCAAAAACCACTAATAAAGGTCTTGGTTTTAAGGTCATGCTAAGAATGTTGCTCAGATATTTCGTACAAAACTCTTTACTCAGTGAAGGCGTTAACGTTTAACTGGCTTATTTTATTTACTTATTTTATTACTAATTTAGGTCTCAAAAACCAAACCAATGAAAAAATTCTTCCTGAAAAAATAGCCGCTTATGGTCTCCAGAATATTCAAAATTAACGCGTCTAACTTTCAGGCTTTACACATCCATTCCAGGGATAGACTTACTCGGTTTGATTTCAGACAGACTTTCTTTAATAACTTCGTTTCCTTTTATTTTATTGACACCCCTAAAATGTTTGCACATATATGTGGCCGAAGCACGAATAGGGAGGAATCAGAAAGAGTTACTTACATATGTATATTGGTTTTGAATGTTAGGAGTTTACAATGTCTCGTAATTAAGAGTTCGGTACGGCATTTCATTAGCCTAGGTCTAGGAAAGAATCCCGATATTTAAGAGTACACTAAAAAGTGAGCATAAGGATAATTTACTGCGCATTAATAGCTAGGGGGATGAAAGCCTGAAGCGTTACTTCGTTGGAACATTGGTGATGGTAGAAGAGCTGACAGAACAAGGTGAGACTAGAGAAAAAACATCGATTTTGGAGGGTGTTAATTGACTGGGGAATTTTAGCGTCACCTATGAGATTTATCGCAGAAGACTTGCAGAAAGGATTGCTTAAAAGTCCGGCAACTTTTTGGGTCTAATAGAGTGTTTCAAATTGTTGCAGCTTTTGCTTCTCCAGGTAGAAAATGTTTCTCCAGACAATGACGAGTTTCGATTTCGATTTCGATATGTCGACATCTATAATCTTCAAATTTAACTTTTTACGCAGAGAAGATATTAGCCTCCTAGTCAGTATACGTATAAGTATTAAAAAATTATTTTGGGGGCTTTAGTTTAACTGCTAGGTTTTTTCTTCAAATATAGCCATGTTTGGAGACTGTTTTGTAACCCGTAGATTAGTACTTATTTGTAATTTTTTAGTTTTCATTGCAATTTTTCTGGCATTCAACCTTGAATTCGATTGCTAAAAACTAAAAATAACCATACAACTGAGAGTATTCTAGCTGGATTCTAGTTACGTATACGCCCCATAATATGTTTTCTTACGAAGAAAATGGAGATTTGACTGAATCTTGAAGCAAATTGGTGGCATGACCAAAACAATGGTCTTAAGATAAATGACAGACATCACACCCAAAGACCAAACAACAATTGAATTTCCCATTCATAATATTTATGTCTTACAATTCAGTGGACGAGTAAGTTCTTATTTTTTATTCAAATAATGCACCAAATATAGAACAATGAAAACATTGGTGCACCAGTACCACCATCACTACCAGTACCACTGGTTATTTCTGTTGCATTCTCTGCCCGACTCTAACGACGAGTATACCTTATTTTCTGCACGCAATCTAAAAATGTTACAAAAATAAATAATAACTGCAATTAATTATACGTACGCGGCAATAGAAGATGCTCAATGCGCGCACAGAAATGGTATGAAAAAAAAACTTTCTTTTATACCATCTGTGGTGGTAAGGCCAAGACTAGAGTGAGTTGAGAATGCGAGCATCCAATGACAAGTGTAGCCGGCTGTGCAACAATTAAGAAAGCACCAGGGAAAAATTAAACCCTTTCTTTTATACTTACATACGAGTACTGGTATTGTATATATCGACTACATATTCATATAGCTATATCATCTGAATTGACGAACGTGAAATATATATCAAATGTAAAGAAGAAAAGGAATCGAAACTACTTGCCACAATAACAAAAACAGAAATGCCAGTAGTAATGGCTGCCATGGACGGAAGTACGCCTGGCTTCAGTTAGGATCAAGTTTTTTTTTTGTTTTACTTTTTTGTGTTCTTTTCTGCGAAATAAAAATGGAAAGCACTTTCTTCTTGAACCACAACTGAGGCAACATACATATTAAAGTGGATACGACTTTATGCAGAGGGTTTCGCATGAAACTAGGTCAAACTTCTCAATGGCCTGCTGCACATATAGCCGACGACTATGCACAAACACACAGACAATCTTTAATGTGAATCGTTAAAATGTCTGGCCGTGTTGCATTGCATTTTACCAGCAGGCGGGCAGGATATTTTACTAAAAAGTGCAAGCCCTTGAGTTTTTACTTTCATTTCTGTTTGCAGTTTTTTTGTAAAAACAGGTTCTTTCTACCTTTGCCTTGGATTTAGTTGTTTTTTTTTTTCAAATTTTAATGAGTTTATTTCGATTTCATTACGGTTACAACGGTTATTTTTCGAACCGACGTAATGCGCGAAAAATACTTTACTCATATGTGTGGGTATATTCCCAGTTTGTACGTCAACTCTTTTGTTTTTTTTTTTAACTGAGAATATCAATTTCGCTTACTTTTTTTGAGAGGTACTATCTGTTCTTTTGTTTTTTTTTTCTAAAAAGCACATAAATTAAAATAAAGATAAGCTAAACCAATTACGAAAAACACTTTCCCTGTCGATGTTGTGTGTTTTCTGTTTGCTCGTTCCTTATGGGCTGTAGAATTGATTGACTGATGAGCTGTTGAGCTTAGTCGCCCTCGTTGGTGACAAGTTTTACCACATGCAGGTAACAATAGATATTATCTCTACTTGTAGAATGGCGTAAAACTAGAACAAAGAAAATTAATTAGTTACCTGCTTTGTATAATTTGAGCCTTATCAGTACTCAGGCATGTTGTAGCATAGTACTTCTTTTTTGAAAACAAATTGGAAACAATTGCTGGAAACGATACTTAGGTTTAGCATGGTTAAGTATTATTTTCTCTTCATCATACTCGTAGGTGCACATTTGATAAGAGTAAATTAGTGCAAACTTTTATGCGTTAAAAGTGGTAGAAAAAGAATTGCGTAAAACATGTGCATATGTACATGTATGTCACTCACAGCGGGTATTTCGGTTTCAGTTTCGGTTTAGTTGTGGTAAAGTTGTGGTTTCCCAACAAACCCATTAATGATGGCAATTTGCCAAAAGGTATTCTTGCCTTACCCCTGATAAAGTGAACATAATTTCACTTTCACATACGTAACCCTCTTTGATGTTTTTGTTGAGAAATTTACTTAGCATGACGAAATGAATTGGTTCAACAATTGCTATTCAGCTGTCTGTTTAAGTTGTTTTATTGGCAAGAGTTGGTTTTTCATTATTTTTTACAGGAAACTAATAACGGGGAAATGACTAAACTGTATTTCATAAGTATATTTTTTTAGTTTTTGTTGTTAAGGGATCTTGGGTTGTAAGAAAGTCCTTCATTTTAGAGTTAATGCTTTACTATAGCATGCACTTTGACTAACAATTGGCTTATTAATATTTGTGTGCTTTGCTAATTTATTTTGGTTGTGGGACTTACTCTACGCTAAGCACCTCCGTCAAAGACTCAACATATTTCCCGTCAATCTAGCTCTAACATCTAAAAATGAAAATTTTTGTCAACTTCAACTTGATTCAATTAGAATAAAAGCCTGTAAATAAACACGGCAAGAGATGTTGAGAATATCTTACCGTCTGCAGTTGAGCCGATTTATCGAAGACAGTCCCTTCCATATTGAGAACTACTGCCCCAGATGTATATTGAACAATCATATGGTGATGCAATTCCTTCCCAAAATCTGGTAGAATAGTTCGAATGGTATATTTCCATACAGCATCGATTCCATTGACTTTTGCATAATTAAGCGACAAAGTTGAATGGATTTTCGCGGAATTCCGAATTCGGCGACCCAGATTTGATTTGATGTGAACGGATAGGTAATGCATTTCTATTTGACATTTTGTTGAAACCCTTCATAACTTGTATAGGAGCAACCATTTAGCATAAAATCGTTATCCCAAGCTGAAAGTCATGAGGGTGTGATCATATGCGATCGAAGGATCGCATTCTTAAGGCTAATATATTTGTATTGAAGTATCGGCTCAATATGCAAAAAAAAGCCTTCGTCATCGGTTAATTTACTAGGGTACTGAAGCATAATTTTTTTCCTTAACATTCACCTTGTCGGTATATACCTGGATGTAGATCACGATTTAGATCGAATCTAAAACGGCTCCTACTCAGTGACTAAAATGATGAATTCTTTCGGAGAATGCAATGCATTTTAAAAAGATATTTTGATAATGTAGTTGGCATTTTTTTACTATTTTTTGACTACCTTGACAGTATATACAAAGGAATAGAAATTATTTCTTCATGTGTTCATGCAAATAATAATTATTAAACTTCACAAATAAATAGCAAATAAGTACAAACTTATGTATAATACATACATATGTATATACGGAGTATATGTATAATGAAATTGTTTGATTATATGTGTTGATGCGTGTAATTTATCTCTACGAGTTATTTAATTTAACGCAGACTTTTCTAGTAGGCCTTTTTTTTTTCCTCCCCATAGCACATAGAGCATTGGCCATTTTGAGTGAAACGACCAGGTCCATCTCGATCTATCAATTCATCCGGTACGAACGGCACATTCTGCTGTTCTCGTAGCTCTTTTACTGAGATACCTAGAATGCATTCTACAGCACTTCCTGTTGGAAAGTGGCTCATAACTCTAAGAATTTGAGCCCTTTTATTGATGACTGGAATGCGAAAGTCTTCAACCAATTCTTGTAGAAACTACCTTCATCGGCTTGTTTGGACATTATGCTTGCTTGACGTGTTATTTTTAGTAAAAATTATGTAAGCTGCGAGCCCTTCTATGTCAATTATATTGAAGAACTGCACCTTTAGTTTTGTTGTAATATAGAATAATGTACAGCTTCAGATTTGGCCCAGAAACACTATCATCATTATGTTGGGTAAACAATATTACGACAGCCTTGTCCTTTTTTGGCACATAGGAGCAAAGCACCATTTTTTCTCTAAGACCAAAGGTAGTTTATAAAACCTCTCTAGTTTTCGAAGCATTGAATTCGACAGGGATACAGCGCTTGTTTCTCTTCATGGTGCCGACCACAGAGAGATTCCATCCCAGTAAATCCTTGGCTAGAGGACCGATATGAATAAATTATCCATTGTTACATTTCTGCCAGTGGTTTTATAAGGAACAACTAAATACTCCACAACACGGTCGCCTTGATTCTTATCACGGATATTTCCAATTTTTCCAGTATAAATCTGCCCGTTCAATAGATATGCCGTGTCCGAATCACGGGCCTACCATATCTTGATCCCATATTTTACTGATTTTAGATTTGCGTTCAGCATTTCGAAAATCTCGCTAATAGGTTTCAACTCAACAAACAACACAACAAACATAGCACGTCAAACCATAAAGCACAAAAAACAAAAAACAAAATTGAATGTAGAAAAAAAAAATTCCCATACAAAACATATGGGAGTTATATTTCTATACCCGGGTGTTTACTGCCAAGATTATGAGTTTTTTATTGGCGACAAAGTGAAGGCTACGCAAAGAAAACAAAAAAAAACTTGTTTTTAATTTAACATGATATCTGCTTCGCATTTAAAAAGGTTGGCCGTTTATTGTAAATTGATAAACCATTTTAAATTAGAAGATACTTTCCTTACAGTTCTCAATCCTGTGCAAAGGCAATAAGACTATGGGCTTCCGATTAGAACTTCAAATTAGCTTTATCGACCAGCGAAGTGAAACCTAAAACGCTTTTCCCTAACTGTAAACCTGTATTTTATATGTCAAGGATTTACATGTCTAGAAAGGCTCAGTTGTTTGGCGCGTAAATCATCTTCGAAACCAACGTCAGTTATGTTGAACGTCTGGGTGTGTTTGCTGTTCTGCAATACACTTAAGTACCTTCTGGTGTTACCTCAGTGTTGTGTTCCTCTTCAACTGTCCTTCTCAGCGTTTGCCTTGGCATGTACCAGAAATCTATACTCAACTCATTGTTCAACAATAATCTGCAAATTGTCGATGTGTTCCCATAGGAGCATATGACCCGAAAATGTTCCTATTCATCCACGAATGTTAGATTGCAGTGCACTGTTGTTCTGGAAGAACGTCAATATTTAGTACATATTCCAGGTTCTACATTCCGTGAGTTTTTCCTTCGTAATTGATTTAATATTCATTCATCTCTCTCTATACTTTCATAATTTGAGGGCTTCCGTTGAATGCGGCTTATAACATTTCTGCTAGGATTGCATGTATGCATCAGGTGCAATACGAAGGCGTATTGAAGACCATCCATTTTCATAGTAATATATGCTCTACATCTATGTCAGACGTCTTTTATGTAATTTTTTAGACACTGGCTGATCACTATGTGAACTATCTTATTCGATGTTTGTTATCTATCAATCGATCAACTGAAAGAAAGTTGTTGTTCCTAAACAGTGTTCCTTCAATGACCAGGCGTTTGACGTTGCAAGCGTTAACAAATCGGTAACCGTCGCTGTTCTGTTGTTACCGAAGCAGTATGGTTCCATTACATGTTTAAGCCTTGTGAAGATAAGAATTCTTATCGCCATCACGATCATGGTGTCCCTGTCAGGCTTTGAATTTATAGCAAATGCTAGTTGGCTGTAATTAATTAATCGGTTAAAACCATCTTTGGCCTCATCATCTGTATACTATAGTTTGGTGGACCTAAGATGATCTTAAAGTAGAATGACCACTTGATCTAGCCGTCAATATCGCATCGTAGAGTGGTAAATAGGACATGAGGTTACTACGTGTCTTTGGGGTCAGTAGTGGATCTATTTCATGTTGGGTGTGGTGTTCGACCAGGTAAAGAGGGAGTTGGTTTCAAATTTCGCAGGCTTTGCATCCTAATAATAATCCCAGTAGCTGTAAGAAGAGATTAAATGTATCCATTATCTGCCTTCTCGGAGAGAAAAACTAGAACAGAGGGTTAGTAAGACAAAAGTCAATGAGAGTCATGTCATTACATATCATTCTTATCTGGCTGTTGTTTTTTTAAGGTTCCCAGGAACAGTACTTCCATTGTGTGGGAACAGTGTACCTTCTGCTGATGAAAGAGTGCAGTGACTCCTTGTTAAAAGCGATACTTACCTAGCAGCTTGTTGCTTATCTTTCCGATAGGATATGTGATCGTGTGACTTTAAAAAAATGAAAAGCACAAAGTTATTACGAAACAATGGTAAGAGTATCCTTCGTAAGGACCTTTAATCCCAGTATATACAATATTCTAATAATCGCAGTCATTTTTAATAAACTTAAAAAGTGCACTATGAGCTGTCATTTTGCTTTTAAATATTGTTAAGCAGGCGTTAAATAAATGTGCAAATAGGTTTTCGATTTTTTTATCAAATTTTTTACATCCTCCTACCAAACGAAGTATGCGAGTAGATCGAATCTAAAGTTTCAAGTGATAATATCTTCATTTTCACTTCAAACTAAAAATAAATCTTCCCCCACTATACTCGTACATCATCTAACTGTTAATTGTTTTTATTTGACACTTTTGTTTCCCTGGTAAATTAACGTGTAAATAAATTGAAAAAAACAAATGCCGATTAAGGCCACCAAATTTACACAGAACTGAGCTACAGTAGTATCCGAAGAAGACAATGGAATCGTTAAAAATGCAAAAAGACCACAAAGCGAATAATGGTTTCAAGATTCAAGCCATTGAAATGGCCCTAAGTGAAATCTTTGCTGATTGTGCTGGGATCTTATGTAAGACAGTGTTTTGAATGGTCACCCAAATGGCATCCAACAATTCGAAAAACAAAACAAAAAAACAGATGACAGTGCTCTTTGACAGCACTGAACACTGGAGATCTGAACAGAAATGTGAAAGTGTTTTCGTTCTCTTATTTCGTTGAACCAATTTTTTTCTTCTTTTCATACCCGACCCGAGTATACCTCAACCGAAGACTTGGTGTGCTGTGAGGTGCACCTTCTTTCGAAACAGGTGCTGCTGTGGTTTTTTCGCTTCAAAATAATGCATCTCCGGTGGTGCTAAATCTAAAACAACACAAAAGCCTCTGATGGTGTTGTTTTTTTTTTTTGTAATCACGCAGTAGTTGCAGTTGTCGCTGTGGTTCCGGTGGCTTTTCACCATACCATCATCAACAGTGCAGATACAATTTTTCCGATTTTGTTGTCTTGTCTTGTCTATGGAGTTTTCTCCAGCATCTGATGTGATAAACTAGGTGAACCGGTGAACCAGTATCCAACTAAACTGGCAAAAGAAAAGAAAACCACTACTATCGCTTGGTTGTTGTTGTATTATATTTGCTTTTGGTTCTCAGATACTCGTACGAATACATCTCCTTTATTTTTGTTGTTGTAATTTTTCATCATTATTTGCGCCTAATGCGCAGATATTGCATGTTCACGTGGTCTCTCCATAATAGATTATTTTTTTCTAACTGAAATTAGCTCCAAATATTTACAATTATCCACAGTGTGGTGGCATCTTTGAGTTTGGTGCTAAGCCGAGAAATGCAGCCCGAGGAGCTGGTTACATTTCAATTTCTTCCGAAGAAGAAGATGTCAACTGAGATACCAGCTTGAGTTTGAGTTCCACTATGAAGATACGAGTAGATACGAATAGATTCTCGTATTCAATTGCAGCTGCATGGTGGAATTAGATGAAGCCAGTCAGTGTTTTAAGTGGAATTTTGTATGCCTCAAGGGGTAACTTGCTAACAGTGGCAGCCTCCAAACGCGGATAATTAGTCAATGGAACAAGTGTATCTGATTTTTTTTTTTGTAGCTTCAAAAGCTAAAACTTGTGGATTTAACTTGTGCGCCTAGACTGGTGGCCTTTCTCTTTTCATTTCGTATGTTAAGTATTGATGAATTCTTCGGTTTAACATATTTGGTTGAGGAATCTAGTTTAGTCATCGTGGTTGCCGTTGTTGTCGATGTGATTGTCGTGTTTGGGGGTATCTTTCTGTAGACGCAGCAGCAAAAGCGAGCTATTATATCAATTAAATTTAAATTGAGCGCTTTCTCATGGAAATGACTGATTTTTATCGCACTAGGTGCTAGAGCTATGGCTTGTGTTAGTGCTTTGGATGTGGTTTGGCTAGTGCTAGCTTAGCGCCGACTTTGACGAAAGACAAAGATGCTTGTGGCGCAAATTTGTTAATTGCTTTAGGGAAAGTGTTCTTCTGGTGCTAATAGATTGGTGCTATGTGACCATTTTAAATGTTGACGTGATCATAAATTTGGGCCAATATTTGGAAATTTATTTTCAAATGAGTTTGAACTCGTTGAATGAATTTGAAGGTATAATAGCCTTTCATTTTAAAAGTAATTAGAAAAATAGTTTAGTTAATTGATGAATCTCATTTAGAAGTTAATTGAATATCGGATACTATATACTACAGGCAAAAATGTTTCAAGAACACATAATCAAACTTGGCCACTGTATTTCAATTTTATGCAGATGAAAGCCATATACTTGTGGCCAAATGAGGTAGAGCGAAGTACACCAAAATACATTTTCTCAACATCATTCGAAGAAACCTTGACATCTCCCAGCGATTTTGTTGACATCGATTATGTGGATATTCCAAAACAGGTTGGCATTAACATTGAGTGATATTAACTTCTCCGGCCTCTAGGATGCAAGCTCTATTCATCTATAATATGTTGAAGGTTCGTTATGCCCATAGAAGAAATGGGGAAAAAAACATATGCTGCTCCTATTCTTCAAAATACAAAGTAGAGAAAAATGTGAACGCCACAAGATAAGAGAATCGTTAATTGTTTAAAAAGAGTCTTGGACTAAGAACGGAACCCTGTTGTAGATGCATGGAACCATCTAAAATAACTTGAAAGTTGTTCTGAAGGTTCTGAAAGATATTTTTATTCCATTAACGAATGGATTTCATCGATTCCAAATGTAATCGACAAATGCTGTCAAATGCCTTTGAAATATGCAATGCAACCATCTCGCCAACTGGTTTTATGGACTCTTGCCCAAACCAATGCCAAACCAGTACTTTCTTGGGCATACGCGGGTGGAACTTATTTGAGACATTGAGGACTGCTACTTTGGCATTTTCAGTTTGAAGTACATACAAGTTAATTTATCTTAACTGTTACAAGGTATCCAAGTCAGGACCAGACGTTCGGATATATTTAATACATAAGCCTGTAAGAGTGGGCATCTTGTGGAAGAAGTAGAAGGACTCGGTAGCTCTTCATGCTGAGAGAAAAAAAACATCGATCATGAAGAAAAAACAAAAGTTTTACTTAGGAGTAAAAACAAAGTGTCGGACAAAACACGACTCGAGCAGTAATGCATAAATATGAGTATGAGAGTAATAGTCTGTGTTGAAGGAATGGCAAACAACTTCTGCAGACTTCGATGAGGCAAGATCAGCCTAAATTTGCTTTCAAATTAAGTATCGCAAAATTTTTTCTGCCGTATTGTGCGAACGGTTGAGACCATTTGTTAACCACCTTACTGGCCCATATAACAGTGATTGTGTGCAGAATTAAGTCTGCAATTGATTAAATATTCACACTACGGCAGATTCATGGTATTTTCAGAACCGATCTTTACGAAACACTATCCAGTTTTGGCATTCCAAATGCATAAACGAAAGGATAAGTTGATAACATAGATTTTATTGGCAAAACTCAACAAGCTATCACTTGTGCAGAAAAGCAATAGCTTGAACTGTGAGGGCGAAATCGAATTTGCTGTGAGCAAGAAGGGACACACATCGTAGGCTGCTCAGACAGAATAGAATAGCTATAGCTTTGAGGTTGGTGAGTCAAGGATTTGGTCTAACACGGATCCGCAATGACCAAGTGAAACCGATTAGAAATGTCAATCCAATTGCGTTGATAGGCAGATTGAAAGTGCACTTTGACTTGAAAGTGCCACAATAGTCTCCGGAAAAATTAAGTAAAGATAGATCTCGTTAAGATGGCGCACACAAGTAAATGTAATCTTCAATCATCTTGGAATGAATAATTGAAGGAAGTTGTCTTAAGAACGCGCTGATTGAGGAGTGATCATTAAGTTGTCGACACACAAGCAGAAGAATTTAACTTAGGGTAGCCGATAGTAAGGTACCCGAGTACATTTTGGACCCAAAAAATAAGAAGAGGTTTGAAAGCTTCATTTTGTGTAACTATGATCCACGATACAAAAGTAATTCAAGCTTTTTAAAAAGATGAACAGTCACCATGCTTGTGGAAGGGCAAAAGAGATACTGGATAGCACTTCAAAATTAAATTAGGATGTTAAATTAATCCTCTTAAAAAATATCCTGTTTTTTAAGAATTAAACAGGACAGGACAGAACGGCAGATCCATTCAAGGTCATAATATTGACAAATATTGACTTCCAGAGATTTCTTCAAAACAGGTACTTCAGTCAGTAAGGATATTCTTTTTGGGTACTCATCGTAAAAATTGTTCACTTTTACAACAAGTGCCAGCAAGCAATATACAGTCTCCCCTAAAAAAAAGAGAAGAAATGTTGCAGATCTGATAGTATCGGGAAGCATTATTTTCTTTGTTCTGCCCGCAATCTTTTGAATCATGTCATCTGTTCATGAAAGCCCCATCTGGGGGCGCAAATAAATTTTCCGTGTTCCAATTGTGATCTGGAACTAACTGTGAGAGGGCGGCTTTAAGCACAGCTTGGCGATCTGTAATAAGTTATCTGTTTTGATCTTTAAATCTCTTACTATATGATAGTAAGGTGGCAGAAGCGAGAATTCGAACTTCAAGCTATTAAATTAATTGTTGGTCAAATTCAAACCGTACTGTTCAAAACATCTTACTGATTTAAATAACATTTTGGAAGTTGTAAATGCTATGCAATAGCTAATGTGATTCCCATACAATAGTATTGAGTGGGATGATGCTTGATACAAATTAAAACTTCTCGATTCTTTCCATTCCTTGGAACACAGTATGTTATTGACACGCCAACTCATACTATTATAAGTGAATACAACTTTTCTTCAAAAACCATGACTCATTTATAAATTAAGTTATTTTCCAATCCTCGATTTTGATCACTGAAATGGAACCCAAACCAAACGATCACGCTTGCTTTGTCTTTCAAAATGATCTACCTACAGTCAGTAGAGACCTTGTAAATCATTTTTCAAAATTCATCTAGATTAGCCCAAGAATTCAGTCATCCGGTTGAAAATTGTGTCAAAATGCGCCCATTTCGCCATACCTAGTTTCAAGCCTCTCCTTTCAAAGTGACTAATAGGCGTTAAGTTTCGTAACGATTTGTTTCTGTTTCTTTTTTTTTTCTATTTTACATCATATTGCGAATATAACTTTGGATGACTATGGCAAAACCTTGTACCACATCCGTATTTCGTCAAATTGTTGGAATAAATTGCTCAGTTACATGCTCTCTTGAACATCAGAAAGATATATTCATAGAGATTGGTGGAACAATCGAAAGATATTGTACAAAGATCATCATAAGCTCAAACGGTTTCTTAATTTGCATTTCTTAAAACATTCCACAGCATTGAATTTCCATAAAAATTAAACATATCTCTACCTAATATTTTCGTAGCCGTATATCAAGATATGTCTATCCACCATGTGGCCATACTCTAAGAATGTTTTAATAGAAAATACCCGCCACAGATACAGCACTACTCTTCGTTGTTCTTCGTTGGATAGAAAGTAGGTTTTGTTTACGCGTTATTTGAATATTTTTAATGTTTCCTATTTTTTCTTTCTATTGAATTTTCCAAAACGAAATTTTAAGATACCAAGTATCTATTCGGGCACAGACAAGTTATGCACTTTCTATTTATATCGCACTTTGACAAATTGTCATTTGGTAAGGTTACTAGCTGGGACATACTCGTAGTGTGAGTACTCTCACTTTCTGATATCTGAAATGGCGAAATTGCGAATTTGCTAACTTCACCTGTGTTATGGACAAGTTTATCATTGCGAATACCTATGGTTATTGTTGGAGTACCTTTCAAGCATCAATTGCATCGCATCAACCGCCAGACATCAAGGTAGACAAATGCAGCCTCAAGCAAAATTGAGGAAAAGTTTTTTTCATCGTTGTTGCCATCTTAAAGATCGCTGGAGAGTATCTAAACCATGCAGCCATACTTGAAGCTGTATCAGTAAGACTTTGCGAGATTGTAGAAGTCGACTCCAGTGATGTTGGCTCCATGGTTAGATGGATGCATCTACTGTAACCTAATCAAATGCGTGCAGTGCCGCGTATTCTTTTCACTCTAAATCTCAAGCCCGGAGAAAGCGGTTTATTATTTTCATTATTATCATCTTATGCGATACCTTATATTGAATTCTTCTTTTCTTTTGGTAATATTTCTGTTCGTTTAGATCTTGTTTGAGGAAGACTATAGCTGATGAATAGAGTGGTAAATTGCGAAGAAAAAAACAAAAAGAAAAAAGAAAACAACTCGCGATTTCTTAGCCAAATGTAAAGCATTTTACCTGCACCAAACACCATGATAATGATGATTTATGTTCTCCGTTGCTAGATAGATGATTTCGGAGCCCGATTTGGTTGGTGCTTGGTGGCTGGTGGTGTTGCATTCAATGCCACAGCATGGCACAACAACAAGGTGCACTTAACTGATATCACTTTGTGGCAAAACGATAAAATAAATTGATTTTTTGGTGGTTGAACATTTGGGTTTATGGATTTTTGTAGTGTGTGGTGAAACTAATGGTCTAGATAGGGAGGGAGACCTATTACAACCAATTGGACCAAAGGGAAATACAAACTTTTGTTAATGGTAAATGGCTGACAGTAGTCGTACTCGTTTGGAATAAAAGAAAGTTCCCTGAATTCCGTCTGTGGTTACTGTCGTGGTGCCTCAGTTGCTGGAGGTTTCTGTTGACTTTAACTAAAACAATTGCTAGCTATGGTTTTTGAAGCGCTTACTTAATAGAAAGAGAAGGGGTCTCAGTCAGTAAATAGGACACAACCTTGATGAAAAGTGGGTTTAACTAAGAGAGAGCACTTATAATTTACACCACAAAAGTAATTTAATGGACAGTGGTCGCTCATTGCTGGCATTTGACATTTTAAAAGAATTCCAAATACATCACTTTCAGACCAAAACGAAAAGCAACACCTCTCGACTAAGAAGGATTTGTTGTTTTTCTTAATTTTAACAGAAACGTTTCCCATTTCATAGTTTAAAACATTCAGTTTTTCGTACCAAATATGTACCTCCTTAACAGCACTGCCTGTATTTTGAGGCAATAGGTACAATATTTATTGATTGCATCGTTGTATTATATTTAGAATATACTCTTGAATCGTTTCTTTCGAAATATTATAAAATACATTAATTTGCTTTGCTATATAACTCAAAATCTGTGTACCATGAGAATTTTAAACGTTTTCCTGGTTCAGCAAATTTGTTGGTCGTTTATTGATTTCAAAGCCCCATGACATCAAAAATTGTACACCTGCTGGTGGAATGTGAAATCCTTATAATGTTTTAAAGGACGGGGAAGAATAGTGTGTAAGTTATTGGCCCTTTCTCGGACTTTTTCTCACTCGAAGTAACAAAAAACTACTCCTTCCTACTATCAGACAGCATACCACTGTTAGGCAACACTATCAGATAGTAGACATGTAATTAAAAAGTTTATGAGGCAAACTCTTTAGGTGAATTTTAAATCAATAAGTGCTCACAGCTATTGCGCTCGATTAGTCTTTCTCCTGAGCTTTCCTTAACATAGTTTAGAGCATGTCTTATTCTAATCGATAAGAGACTTTGTTGTTTCATTTATTATGACCAGAAATATTTTGTTCGCGATATTAGAAAGGGTAATGCCTTTGTAGCTGCCTTAGTTTAGAGTGCATTTTTAATTTCATTGTTGGCCGTAACTAAAGAAAGAGTATTCCCCATTCTTGTTTAAAGGCAGTGTTCAGATGGTACACAGCTCCATGGAGTTCATATATTATGTGTTCTACAATAGGATAAATAATTTGACTGATTCTTTAATTTTCTAACGCTGACTGTGAGGTTACTGAATTGGACACACAGATACTTTCGGTGACTTTGAAATTAGTAACAATTTAAACCATATAGGACAGTAGGGAAGCAGGTTCGAGACATTTATTGCAACTCTAGACACTCATTAAATGTCAGCAAATTCTCGGGGTTATCGATAGTTTTCTAATGTGATCTAAAACGCCATATAGAATTCTCTTAAGGTTTAGCGGAACGATGGATAATATACCTATAAATACAGTAAGATATATTTGAAGAAGATATTGGTGAAAAAAAATATATATGATGACGGAAACCTCATCCTGTCTGGCAGCAGATGTCTTTCTTTTCCTGGTTTAAATGAGCCACGAATAACTGCAACTCCTTTCTTTAGTGTGTTGAATTCAATACGACCAAAAACTAAGTAAAATGGACTTGTATTTCCAAAAGGTAGTACAAGTTTCTGTTGGATCGTCAAAAATATTAGAAATTGTGCCTCAGCTTCCATTCCAACTCTTATTGACATTCTCGCTGTCAGGTCTTTGCACAAAGCCAAACTGCTTACTCTTGATTGCTAGCTAAATACTTCTAGATTGTTCTTTGTCTCCACCTACACTTGAATATATTAAATCTTCAATGGGAAGAATCTATTTTTACGCTCGTGTAGTGGCAGGAGCACTTGAACATTTCAATGCGTTTTCTCACGCTGGCAAAACCATTGCGTACTCTTTGGAGCACTTTTCGAGCGAATGAAAAACACAATCTTTCGAGCTTGTCCCTAAAACGGGGAACCTTTCCTAATTTATGGTGGGAAAAAGAAAAACTTCGAAGCGAACACATATCTAGCGAAAGCCAGATATTTTTACTTTCTAAGGAATTTGGCGTTTGGCATCGAACTTTTTTGTCGAAAGTGCGTGCATGTGCGATCGACGAGAGCTCTGTTACGTCTCCAACACTCTTCTTCTTTTTCATTTATGATCTCTTGTCTGTGCTTTTAATCCAGTTTATTCCATTGAGGACAGAACTCAGTGCTTTTCATATGGATTATAAGACCCACGGTCCTACTTTTCGGCTATTGAACGGAAACGACTGCGTATGCTAAGCTCATTTAACTCAGATATTGACAGCATAACGAAATAGGGAACCACCAACACAGTGGTTGCCGTCTGCTGTCATAAAATCGAGAAACTTTCCATTCTCAATTGGTGTTTTAACGACAACTTTCGTTGGAATGACCACATATTCGAAGTTACCAAAAATGTTGCGAAATGTCTCCGTTAAAATTGTAAGTAGTATTCCACCCCTTCAAACCTTAAACCGTAACGTGCGTCTCATTTTACTAATTTTAAAGTTGGAGTCACTCCCAGACTTTGATTTCAATACACCAGTGTGCAAGACACATCATAGAGTAGCATCTATTGTGCCAAACCTGAGCCTTATTGTCATAAAATTCTGAATCATGCTGCAATAGGCTTTGGACCTGTCCAACTATGATCCAAAGATTTAAATATGACACAAGTAAATTGTAAGGGATTGTATGGTATCGGCCTTTGATCTTTTCAAAAAGTATTCCAACTAGTTTAGGGACAAAGCTCAAACATTTTTGCATGCCTGTGAACTAGTAAATTCTTATCTTCATTAGCACTGGCTTCAACCGCGGCTATGGTTTTTCCGAACGTACTAGTCTCATGTCATGAACCACTCCATAACTACCAATAATAAGGTAACTCTATCGACAACATACGAGTAACTAAAAGCACCATTATTCAGATCCTAAAATTTAGAACAAAGTTTAAAATCTTTTGAATTGAACACTAATTTCAGGAAATATATTCCACCAATTGGTAGCGTTCTTAAAGTGCAAATCTATCTGTTATGAATTATTAGAGTTGACTAATAAGAAAATGACAGTTTTTCCTTTTAAAAACACCCTTTACGAACTACCACTTGATAAGTTAATAAGTGCTTGGTTTTGCAGTTCGACAATTTTCTAAAAGATGATGCTTTTCTTATAAGTACGGACCAATAAAGATCTTCGAAAAATTATTGGACTATTGGTGACAGTACTTCAAATTTTTTTTTTGTGAAAATACTTTGGTTAAAGGTCACCCGATCTGAGTCACATAAAGCCTTAAAATCAAAGAAATGAGTACCACATAAGCAACTAAGAGAATAATTCATCCAAAGAAAAAGCCTTCAGTTGAAAATTTTTCGCAGAAAGAAGAAGAAAAGAAAAGATTACTGACCAATTCCTCTCATAGCATACAATGCAAACTGGAGCAAATATTTTACAATCGTGCTTACATGGTGGACATAATGCATAAAATCTAAATGAATCTGTCCTAATTGAGAGGGAGTACAAAAAAGTGCACAAGGCAACAAGGCAAATGTAACACTTATTTGGTAGAAGAAAGAATAGTTCACGTAGGGTGCTGCATTTTCAGCTGTTTGCCGAATATTTTTTAAAAGGCCTGAAAAAGAACTATTATAATATATAAATCACTGTATCTCGAACTTCGTAGTATGATCACCTTGTAGATCAGCAATCCGAAGAAGATATGACAGCCAATATAAAATCGGGAAATTTTTTCTTAGGTGCTTCAAAATCACACACCGATCATTACTTTACTAAAACTTGCAAATACCTCCCAAGTGTCTCCCATGCCATATACTCGTATCTTTACAGAACAACAAACTATACAGACACTGTATACAAAGGTATTTTGTGGAAATAATTTTGAAGTCAAACAAGCTGAGAACGTCATAATCAAGTCACTAGGTTACTTTGTGGCATAATTCCCACACCATACTCGTATAAGCCAAAATCGTACCTTATAATAGAAAAAAGAAGGAAACAAAAAAGACATAATTCCCTTAATTTAATTTCTAATGACTAACACTTTATTTTAAGAGCTTGTTCGTATCTTATTTCATAACAATCTCAGGCCGTTTAACAGGTGGGACGGAACTGTTTCTGACACTATACATGAAAACGCTCACTTAAACAGGTTGAACGAATTTGTCTTCCTTTATTTTGTATCTTTTACTTTTAAAATTCATCTGCAGATATTCCTTGGTATACAAACTTTTCTTAATACCATTTCGCTAATTTCCATATACCACTACTTATGTATGTTTATGTATCGGGTGGGGTGCGGGGCTAATTAAAGTCCGAAATGTGCAAAATTTTAGTGCGCATTTAATTGCCATTTGCCTGATAATCGTATTAATAAAATACAAATTGCTGCCACTAACTGTTATTAGATAGTTTTTATGGATTTAATTGAGTGATTTCCGTCGAGACGAGTGCCGCATAAAACTTTCACTTCTTCTTTGCGCTCCGTTAAACATGATATCCAATGCCTCAATTGGAATTAACGAGCTATGCTAACAGCTCAAGCTTATGTCTAAGTGTAGCCGCAATCTCGCCCGGACTTGTACTAATGTTTGAAGATACGAGTAAAATTTTTCTTTTTTCCAACAATTTACCGATACCAAATCTTGATTTAAAGTTGAATTATTGAATTGATCTTTAAGGAGAGATACGACAATAACTACAAGTATAACTACGACAACATAATTTACGAGTTTTTTTTTTTAAAAAAAAGAAAGAAAATGTAAAGAAATAAAAACTCATCGCAATCCATGAAATTCAATTTGGCCCACATTAAATGATTTCGCTTTCGATTTCATTTTTAAAAAGTGCACTTCATCAAAACCGAAAAAGATCTCTTTCCAAATTCGTTAAACCAAATGGTGCTCTAGCTATCTTAAGGGGTCGGCATGCGGGCCGATGTTATTTATCTGTGTGATGGCTTAGCGTATCAATGCACTGGATCTCCCGAGTGAAAGATACTCAAATACAAGTTGAATACGCGTAAACATAAATTTTGTCTTTTCAGTTAAGCAGTGTTGCCTACAGATACCAGCAGCGTTGAATCCCTAATGTATGCTTTGGTTTAAGAGTACATGTGTGTACGAGTATCTTGTCTCTGCAGAATAGATACTCGTATACTAACGGCTTGGCCCACAGAGAATAACTTTCACTTGCATTAAATGAAAATCAACAAAAAGTTCCGTTGAATCTGTGGTACCATAAGCGCCAAGATACCAAGATACGACTACCAACAAACTACCAAATGAGGGGGGCAGGAGAAAAAAAACATACGAAAACCGGAGGTACATACTTCAGAAAGTAAAACGTCGAGCGCAATCAACAGCAGCAGCAACAACAACAACAGCAAAACTAAAAGCGGAAGAAACCAACCGCACCGAACAACGGATTTAAATATCCAATAGTTGGATAGTTGGCGAGAGAGGGATCATTTGAATCTCGCCTCAAATTAGATCTTACCCTCCCACTTGTTGTTGGCTGCATGTGATATCCGAACCCGTTTCTTACCCAAACATCGTCTTTGCTGCTATCTATGGAACTTATATCTAGCGCTGGATGCACACTGCACATCTAAGAAAAAGTTGTATCTAGTCATGCCTATGTTCGCCTAAGAAATGGAGAGCCAATGTCATTTGGTGCCAGTCATCGCAGTTGTTGGTGTTGTTGTTACTGAGCGCGCGTATAAAGTTGCTTTACTATAGTTGGATGGTTCTGTATCAGTAGGTTAATAGCACACTTGCTTTTGAGTTGCTTCTTCGGTTCCTTTTAGTTAGCGTTTTGCTGTTTACCACGTACAAATAAACACACTGAAAGACGACAGAAAATTCACCGGCTGAGCTTGGAATTGTTAAAATTGTGGTGCAACGGGCCATATAAAGTGTTTGACAAAACGATTCGAGTTTTGGTTCTGATTCTTTCTTTAGATTCGTTCAGTTAGTTGCATTAGTCGGATAGTCATAAGAACAAACCGAGAATCAAGTCTCAAGGCTGGTTATTTTCTTTTAATGACGAAGATAGACTGGATTTCGGTTTCTTCTTTTGATAAACTAGAATTCCTCTGTTTTTGAGATTTTGAATGTTAATTGTAGTTAAATTGGACAGCTGTAGCTAAACAGTTAGGCTATAATGAGTCTTAGTCAAATCGAAATAAATAGGAGGTGTCTCATTAAACAGCAACGGCAAAAAATTTAACTAATTGTCTGTGATGAAATTAAAAGAAGAGAATGTATTGAGAGGCAAGGTCAAGAACAGTAATAAAGAAGGTGGACACATACAAATAATTAGTAGTGCACACCATGAAGACGAATTAAATATATGATTTAAGATTATGATCATCCAGAAATAAATACCAGATTGTTCATAAATATCTCTAGATGCCAATTGTCTTGTGAAGCTATTTTACTGTGCATTTCAGTATATAAGCGTACTCTTTTGATAAAGGCATATTTGTAACAAAGAGACAATGGTTTCTAAAAAATTCGAAGTTTTGATAAGAGTATAGGAGTTGTTTTAACAAATTGAAAGTCCGAAGGCGCTTAAGAAATACTCTTTCGGCTTCGCTAACTTTGTTTGTAAGCCCTGGAAGTTAGAAAAATTTAAATTTCAATCTAGTTCTCATCGCACTCATCGTGGCCACTAGAATTATTAATCACTTAATTATAATTTTACTTTCAATAATGTAATTGCAAGGTCGATGCTAGAGACAGCTTTAAGAAAGAAACATTACTTCAAATAATTTTTCAGAGCAGAAAATTATTAATATTATTCAGTATTTTATAATGCCGCTGTACAATACAAGTTTAAATATAAATTGCGAATAATAAAACTACATCTAAATCGCTAAATATCTTGATACGAATTTCGGGTGTTTTCGTCGTTAGATAATGCAGCCCTTCCCCTTTCTTTGCTAAAATTGTGGCCAGACAATCTTTAGGAAATCTTTCGGAGATACTAGATAGAGCTAACATTTGCTGTGTTTTGCTTACTTCAAAATGAACTTTATTGAAATTATAAAGTCCCCCCCCAATGTTTTGGAACCACAGTCATATCGAACGGAATATCAGATTTGAACAGATATGTATCTTCCTATCTTCCTACATTTGGTTGATATAAATTCACTGCTATTGTCCTTAGTTTTTCATCTAACATAAATTAAGTCTTTTATTTAAAATTATATTTTAATTAGAATACAGCACTGTAGGCAACAGATTATTAAAAGGGCGGACCTTCGAGATCTAAATAAATCTTTAAGTGTATCGTTATATACTTCAAAGAATCAATTATACTAAAGTGGATAAATACTCGTACCATAGGATGAATATGTGGTAAAAAAGTTGTGCATATCTATTGAGTTTATTGAGGTTGGGAGACGATTTTATATTTTATTGTTGATACTCATTGAAGTCGACGGATTTTTACTAGTCAGAATTTACTCACATACTTAAGTAGCTCATAGAGCTTAAATTTGTTTGTCTTCCTTATTGATTCTGGACCACCAACGTATATTATACCAGATACTATATTTCACGAAATATTTCAAAACAGCTGCAGATTATCTTTGACGGCTTGCTTCTTGTCGGTCTTTAAAAAGTTTGGCCTTAAGTTTTTAAACAAACTAATGAAGTAAAATGAAATAAGACCTGCTTAGTGTAATTCTTTAAGACTAATTTTACAAGACTTAGATGACCACTTCCTACGCAACAGTGGTTTCTGGTAAAGTATTTTCCAACTAAGACCAAAGTAAGCCATCATAGCCTATTCTCACATGGTTTTGATTGCAATATTGCTTCACAGTCTTTGAATATATTTAATTGGGGAACGTTTCAAAACTCAGTCTTGGCTTTCATACTTATTTAGCCTTGTACCGACTTCTTTTTAATTTAATTGATCTGCTTTTTTATTCTTGTAAAAGAATAAATGTCCCTTCTCCTCTCTTCCTTGACGTATAGCTTCGTACTTGACATAAATGTTGCCTATATACATTCTGCTTAAAGGGATATTTGGCTATTTTACCAGAATTTTCTTACTTGCAAAGACTGCAAAGGTGAAAGGCTGATATCTTTCACAGTCCTACGTGCTTCGTAAATGGTATCCTTCTTTGAAAATGTGATCACTTTATTTTCAGAATGTCCGATCAATTCTTCCTTTACGAACTGGAAAGGTTTTATCCGCAGTCTCTTTGAGCTGAAGTATTTTCATCCATCTGTTCAATGTGCTTGAACATTGGTGACGAATTCTAACTTAAAACTCCTTGGCCTTTTTTTTTTTTAATTATTGTAAAGTCTAAAAGCAAAGTCCGTTGTGGATTTTTTAGACTGTTAGTAACATAAAATTATTTATTTATTTTCAAATGCTTTAACTTTAAACACGGAGCTTACCTGACCAGATATTATAAGCCAAATAAGCGTAGTATAGAATCGTCTTAAAATTGAGATAGATAGTCATTTATATCTCTATAATAGTGAATGAAACAGTCCAAATTTGTTTAAAAGATTCTTTTTTAAAAATCGCTCAGTGCATTTGTCGAGTAACTGCAAATCATTAAGTATCTCAATATTCATTGAAGGAAAATTAAATCTTTTTAAAAACACATCAATCTCCGATACTACTTACTATACTTAAAAACTTGTATCTATTTCATCAAATGCATCAAGCCAAAAATGTAGTATCTCTAGCAGAAGCTAGTCGGTATCATCTTATACGTTCAAATAGAAATTGCGGGCTATTCCGAAAGAAGCAATACTAACCATGTGCAGAGAAGCACACTTAGCACCATCCAACACCGACAAGAAGTAGAGATACCAAAATCATCAAAAACGCATACGAAAAAAGAAAAGCAATTAAAGAAGAAGCACATCAAGAGAAAGAAGATTGAAGAACAAAAAAAAAACACTTTTCAAAAGAAATGGTAAACGAAACGAAACGAAACAGTGGTATGGATGGATATCTAAAGAGAAAGAGTATGCGTCGCTTCAAACTTTAGCTATCAGCTTCATTCGATTAGTCGAACGTTAGACTTGGTAACATCGGTTAGTTAGGCAGAATAGCAATCTGCAATCGTAGTTGCATACGAGTATCTGCGTGGATCCGTTAACCATGCGTCTTGTATAAATTTAAGATACTCTTTCTCAATACCATACAAATTTTGAATTGATACTCCTGTATTCCGATGAAACCTTGTTACAAAGTGCGTTTTGATAGTGAACTGGATCGCTGGATAAAATTGTCATAAATCACACCTACTGCAGTAGTGAGTTTAAAAATTTGTCAGTCGGCAAGTCAATGTGTACTCTCGTAAACAAGATACGATGAGAGATGACTGAAAAATAGAAAGTGGTTCCTTTCGGTGGCTGAGAAGTCTTTTTTTTCTGTATTCGTAAGTGAAATTTCAGTGAATCTCTCGGTTGGCACACTTATTAATTAACACCAGGCAGTGAAAGATACACAAATGGATCAGTGATTGTTTAATGATTTTTTTTTTTTAATTTATTTCTTAAATATCGGTTGTCAATATTGTCTGTGGTGAAGAGAATTTGTTAAAAAAAAAAAAAATTAAAATACCAAGTGTCCAGTGTTTCATGTCTAAATCTCTTCTATTTTATTTATTTTTTCAGATCGAAGAAGAAGACATTAAGGGACATAAAAATTGACATAGTCATAGATAAATTGAAATTTGATATTTTTGGGGACATTTTGTGCAACCAATATGGGACATCACACGCGGCACTATCTGCTCGCGACTTTTCTATGTTTAGTATTTGTATCAAAGGTGAGTTCAATTTAAAATAACTGAAACGAACTGTCAGAGAAAGATACGAGTACAAATAAAATTCATTCGTATCTCATCTTTATTTCTTATCTATATCTGTATCTGTATCTATTGCCAATAATGTCTATTCATAGCAGTTTTTCGATATTGTTTTTTTTTTCTTTTTTATTGTTGTTGTTGGTATTCGTTACTCATTTTAAAAACAGAAAATATTATAGATACGCTTTCTGACCGTTACCAATCTCACCAAGCATAATATAGTCCTATCTAGCACCATAGATACTAGTTCTAATGCAGAAAATTGAAAAAAAAAATATTCCAACTATGTATCTGGTATTAAAGTTGTGGCGGGCGCTTAAACCGGGGAGAAGCAATGGAGGAATAAAAAAAATCCAGTTATGCTCTGATTTGTACTAGTTTCGACTTTCTTTTGATAATAGACTTATAGGTGATTTTATCATATGAATTGGTGAAGAAGAATCAAGTGGCAGCACGAGACGACTATGACGATCAAGCCGATTAAGACTCGGCAGACGAACGAAACGATAGACGAAGAAGATACAGTGGTACAGATGATGAGCATGCTCTTGGTAGCTGTATAGCAATTATATGTTTGTTCCGGGAATCAATAGTGTTACATGGGGGTAATTGATTAAATGAGGGGGAAAAATGCATCTAACGCTTACAACAAGATGTTTAAAGATAATTTACAGCTGCGAAATTTGAAATCATTGTGTTTTAAGTAAATTAAAGGGATTCAAACACCGCGTAGCTTTAGATGGATGAACTACGAGTATGTTAAGTTTCAAGTAAAGGGGTCATTTGAGATATTTGAGAAATGCTTCTTTTAGAAATATGTCCATGAAATGCGAGGTAGGCGAAGAAGTAAATATAGGAGTTAGAAAATATCTTCATCTCTCATAAACCTATCTGACAACGATTTCAGTAAAAAAAAACTAAGGTACTTCTTCAACAACTAAACAGTGTTATATTTAAGCAATAATTACAGAAATTAACGCCGAATCATCATAAATCTTTGTCCATCAAAAAGAATGGTTTGCAACACGTTCATTACACAACTTCAGGCATATGCTTCCCTCGATCCTGTCGGTCTAATTTTTTGTCACTTTTTAAAGTATTTTGAGCTCTATTCTGTCACGTAGCTTCTTTTTACTTGAACCGCATAACTTCCCGACTATTTCGTCTTCATTTTTCAATAAATAATCAAATCAAAAATGAATTTTTTTTTTAGCCAAATTACCTTAGCCCAAAAGCCCAATTCATGAACTCCAGACTTCATTCTCAAATCTGGTGGTAAACTTTATAAAGACTTTCCAGGATATTCTTAAGAAATTGATTAATCATTTCTTATTGTAATCTTTTTCTTGCAAACCTTAAATGATACAGCCAATGCAACTATTTTCACCAAATTCCTTTAATGTTTCAAAAACTACAAATGTGCAAAAACTGCCTGTCACAGGCGACTTCAAACCTAAACTACATACACAGAGTTTTAAATATTTGTTGCCTTTAAATTTAAAATCGGGCAAAGATATGCTTTATTCGATCATCTACTGGTGATGATAATGCGAAATTTATTACATGATGTTTACTAGAACTACTACTAGAAAATTGTTTACATTTTTATAGTATTGAAGTGCAGGTGCAGCCTTTAGAATTTATTTTCCGAAATTATAATCATTGCATTTAATCATTTAATTTAGACACGAGTTGTTATATAGGGAGTTTTCTACAATACAGTAAAACGGTAGCAGAACAGTTAAACGACAATCATTGATACAGTTCTTCGAGAATCAGTTTTTCTCGTTAAGATTATGGTATATGCTGTGAGCATATATTTACAACTCTTTAATTTATCCTCTATTGTGTTTTGCACCGAATTTGTAATGCCCATAGTAAGATTATTCTCTCAGACTGAAGTTTTACCACTTCGTAGGGGAATACAAATTCGTATTTCTTACTAATTTGCGTTTTGTCACAATATTCGTAGTCTTTATATTTTTTACTCAAATAAGCCTGCCAAGTTTTTGCGCTCTTTAAGCTATCCTACATTGTTATAGTTGTTTCCACCAAAATAGAAATCAGGATTAACAAAGCGAGATAAGTTAAGTGTTTCCACCGAAAGTTAAACTTGACATATTAAACCAAAATTAAAGTCCAGGTTTCGAATAATTTAAAAAGGAAGACAACCAAGTACTATAGATAACACAAATCCAATCGTTTAAGCTTGTTGCCTGCTCCACAATTCCTTAAATGTTCATAAGCTGTGTTTTTTTTTTTGCACGCATGTTAGCTTTCTTCGCAAGAAAACGATCCATTCCCGCTTAAGCGTTCATCATAAAAACTTGGTAACACAGACATCTCTATGGCGTTTAGTGGTGGCTCATCTCTTTTGAAAAAAAAATTGTAGACGACATGTTTGACATTATTGCTAATTCATCGTAAAAATTCATCCGAAACGAAGAAAATATGATTTGGAAGCACTATTGTATAGTATATATATCCGCTTAGTAGATAGCGGATATAAATTGACTTAGCGTTGATCTCTATGTTATTGTTGTAATTAATATGCAAATTACTTTTTAAGCAGATAGCGGATTTGCAAAACAAACACGACTTTTCATTAAGTGAACAAAGAAAACAATTAAAAATAATTTTTCTCCATATTTAATATCTGACATTTTTTTTAGAATTATTGACGTTCGCTGCTGTGAAGTGTTTTTGTAAGAGGTGTGTTTGATTTCACAATAACTTTACTCTTTTCGAAGTGGGATACGTCTGATTTCACATCTCTTGTTATCTCCTTTAATAAAACTCGGTTTTATGAGAACAATTTTCGTATGGTTAATCCTGAGATTCGACGGAGATTAGCGAAATATTTTTGATGAGAGATCGATGAAAACGTTGTACAACTCTAGATGCAAAGTTGCAATCACAGTTTCCCTGATGACTTACTTCCGAGTTCTTCCGTTATTCCCGAACGCAATTGTTAAATGTATCATACATATAGCGTACTAATCCGATAGACGTCTCAGAAACATTTTAATATGAATATAGAAGAAAATAAGAGAATTTTAAAAAAAGCAAGCATTTTTTCTAAGCTACTTTTATTTTTTAGAAGAATAAATTTTTTAAAAAATGAGACCGTAAACGTAATAAAACATTGGTTCTGCGCCTATTGTTGTATAATGAAAAAACCCAAACGGTAAGTTATTGTAGTTAGAAAACGGATATTTTGAAAAAAAATTTAAATTGTAAGAACGGAGCGCAAAATACTAAAAATAAGAAATCATCAATCGGGCAATTAGTCTTTGAGAAATCTTCATCGATTCAAAAGAGATAATTTAAAACAAAAAACATTTAAAGATTTTTCGGTTAAAAAACATAATATTGTTAAGGTTCAAGTTTATTCCTTAAGCTTAAACTTTGTTACTAATCGATAAAAGGATCAACAATTTAATTGAATGCCCCTTTCGGTTTTACATGAACTAATGTTTTGGCAATCCGAGCTTTTTTAGTCGCTTGTTCATTTTTTTCATTAAACGTACCCATTCCTCCTCGCCTCTCGTAGTGTATTATGCATGGTTGCCAATTTAAATTTTTAGTATCGCCATTATTTTCAGTTAGGTGTGAGTAATTCCGATAAAAATCCAAGCGGCGATCCAGAATGCAAATAAAATAATATTTTTGGAACAGAAGGAACGCGTGGGACTAAGCGACCATGTAAAGGTGTTTAAACTCATGTTGCTGTTTTGGGCACTCTTTTAAATCTCCTTTAATCCAGTTTCACGACTAATAAAGGAGGAATATCGGTTTAAAATTTTAAAGGAATATATTTATTATAAACAGCAAAAAACTAAAAAATTGAAAATCTTTTTTCGAAAAATAGGTATGCTTTTACTCAATACAGACGGATTTATTTAAGTATCACATATTATGTGTAACATTAGCTTTACGGATCGGTTATTGTTAGTTTTCCGTTTTAACTTTTCCTATATGCCTTCTCTCCATATAAATTTTCGTCTCACCACTATCTTGACTAAAATCTCGAATCTTACGAATCCAAAGGTTTGGATTTGTTTCTGTACATTGGGTAGTATGTGATCTAGTCTGACTCCCCCAATTAACTCTTTTTTCATCTTCGCTTATAAAGAGTTATGTAAAATTATATGTTTCTGTTTCAGGCGTCAGAGCAAAAGTAATTATCCATTGCGATCATTTTGTTTTCCGTAATTAAACGTCCCCGCTTGTTTTCTAATTTTGGTGATTTAATTTTTTCGCTAAGCAGCAAACTTATAAAATATAAGACCTTTGCTGGTGCATCGACGTTTTATCTCGTTCGATGCTTATAACATGTTAATTGCCTTTTTGATTCCCCGAAATTGTTTGTATCCATAGTTCGATCTCTGTTGAAAGGACAATTTGAAAGACGCCTTCTCAACATAAAGTACATAAAGTTTTAGTCTTAATTTTACACTTATGTTTTTTTTTACAATTCCGTTGACTTTAGTTTCTTTCTTTCAAAGATTATTGAATAGGATATTTTTATTCGATGTTTAAACTTTTGTTCGAAAAGACCGAACTATAGCTTACCTTTTAGTTAAATTTCTTAACGTACATAAGGTTTTTTTTTTAAAAAACATAAGCAATCCGTAAATATTGGTAAAAGGGGATCGCACGAGTACGGAAATCAAATTACAATCGCATTCACTATTTGTGGGTTTTTAGTATTTCATCTGATTTATTATTGCTTATAAAAAGTAGATGCCTACGAAAATATTAAGCGCGCTTTTACGTAACAGAGTGTTCTCAACAACCGATAAAGATACATATATCTGTTCATATGGTAGGAAATGTGTTAAGTATTATTTGTTTTGAATAGAAAATCCATAGTTTTACTAGAAAAAGCAATATCAGACAACCGGAAAATAAGAACTCGGTACAGTGGCAGAAGTTACATCAAAGTTCTCGAATCCCTAGATGAAACAAACGAAGAATTTGAAAACTCATATTTTGAAAAAAGTTGGAGATTTTCTCTGTACATATTAGCTCTTAATAGTTAATTGATTAGTAACTAGGAAAGTATTTCCATTGCAATTGATTGAGCATATTTTTCTCTAACAAATTGGGTCGAAATATTTATGATGATAATAAGTTTTATCTACTTTTAATAACAATGACAAATTGCAGGTGTAGATTTCTAATTACCTAATTGTATTTTTTGACTAAAAGAAATATATTTTATCAAGTTTAAACGGCATCAAATATTTGTTCGCAATTTGTAGAACTTTTTTTATTTTTATTAGACTTTTTTTATATCACCTTCTTTGACAGCTGTCGATCAGTTTTATAAAAAAAATTAAAAAATGGCATTTCCTCTGTTACAATAGGGCAGTGAAGTGTAGGAATCCTAAGGACGATATAAAAAGTGTAATTCGCTTCACCATCCTTGACTGACAAAGAATAGATACGTGCGCTGAGATCTCTGCTGTGAAAATCAATTTGAACCAACGTGACTTTATAATCGTGGGTCAACAGGTCTAATCTTAATGATTGTACCATGGATCGAGTGCTCGATATATAATATTATAGATCGGTTATACCCTGGCTATTAGATTAGAGGAAAAAGAACATAGCCTAGCAATAAAGACAAGTCAATTGAGATAACTTTAAAAATCTGATTTATGTAACATATTTTGTATAAAATCCTTTATTACTTGCCGCATGGAGGGGATTTATCCACGAACCCACGCATGATACCCGGATCTATTAGCAAACTTTTAAGATTTGCAGCTCGAAAGCACATCAACAGAACGAAACCATATGGATTTTAATTACTTCAGGTTGCCTGCCGTGTCCACATTGAATATTTGAGACGCGAGCTTTGTCCACCTTATTAAGGGGCATAAGGGACAAAGGCGACTTCATCTCTGTTTAGTAAGAGGCCAATAGCCATTATACACTCTCTTTCCATGTATGTAAGTCATTAATAAATGAAATGATATGCGAATACCTTTTAATTATCTATATTATAGTTTTCATAAGACGTGATTTGGTACGTCTTGCTACAAAGTGGGATCGGAGTCGACATTGTTGAAATGAAAGCAAGAAATTTTCAAAAGTTGTTGAAAGATTTTAATTTCAGATGCGCTTTTCACATGATAGTGTACCCCAGGGATCGGTTCTGTCTCCGATACTCTTTTTAATTTCCATTGATGAATATAATTCATCATGATGTACGTACCTTATGCTTCTATAATCGAAAATTTGCTATTTATTTATAAAAATTTCTGGTTGACGATGAAACTCTTTGACTTTCATATTCTTTGATTGGTGAAATTTGCGCTCTTAGAACCATCTATTAGGGAGTCATTTATTACTGATACCAAGACTTTTCTCACACTTTGTTTTTCTTCATTTGAGTGATATAACTCGGTTTAGTTCGGCATCGGTTCAAACTTAGGCCTCGATTGCTCTTTTGGACTAAAATCAGCCTTCGTTTTCTAGGAGTAGGGGCTAAAAATATAAAGAGTCTAATAGTAATCGTATTCGTCAATGAAGGAAAGATTCTTTGTCAGTCTTTTGCTTGGTTGTGAAACAAACTTTTTTAATATTTTCCTCTTTAGGGCCACTAATTCGGAAGAAGTTAAATCTAGGTAATGCACTACTGTGTTAATTTTGCAAGTTGATATGCAACAAATAATTTTCCTTTACTGTGTTCTGTTTTTATTATGACTAGGCTTAACAGATCCGTTCGACTAAAACTAAACATTTTGTTATTTTGATCTGAACTCGAGTGAGCCATCCAAAAGCATATTGCCATATAAACCATTATCAAGAGGTTTATATATGTATCTGAAGTGGATAGCTTGCCTAATTTTCTTTACATTCAGCCCAATTAGATCAAAACCCCTCATCCTCTGCTTGTTTCTTGTCTTTCAAATCTAATTGTGCATTCTATTAAAGATTAATTTTAAAGACATAAATATTTCTATACCCAATTCGGAAATTCCATGGCATCTGCAACCAAATGGGAGAAAGCGATTAAACAATTTTGTTTTCTTTTAAAAATGCTTTACTTTCAATTGAGACGCAGTTAAAGATAGTTCAAACACATAAATGAGTTACGCAACAGTTATAAGCTACCCATGAGGACCCTTGAAATACGATCATTAAGTAATAAAAAGAATTATGTACAAACATTCTCGCACATGTAGCGCAGATATATTTGTATCTTATTCAGTGTGTAGTCAGTGTACTTCTACTATGCTCCAAGTGTGTTAAGTTTGTGTACATAAATTTTCAATGCGACCAAAGGCGCAACGAATTCAAAGGGAAAGTTCATTAGCAGCAGAAAGTGATGACAAAGAAAAATGCGCGCAAAGAGAACTTATAAACGAAAGAAAGTCTTCACCTTGCCGTAAGATGCAGAAGATATTTTTCGGAGATATCTCTAGTAATAAAAAAATAAATAAAAAGAAAACAAATAAAAAAACAATGACAAATAGAATTGACATGATTACATATACTCTAACACTATACAGTGGGAATTTACAGAAATTTCAATTTATTTTTCCTTATTTTGTTTATTCACTTAGCAAACTAATGGTTCATCTCTTTACAGAATGCACGCTGTGAGGGTCCACTTGTGGACTCGGCATCATTACCGCTAGAGCACAGATCTGTCTACGGCCCTCCACAACAATCGCCCTCACCTATATACGGAGCGCCTCAGACAGCGCTTCTAGGTTCTGGTGCTAACAACGAGGTCGCAGAAGATGCCTGGCCCTTAGCTGCCACAAACGACAGTCCACAAATCAAGCATTTGCAGGTGCAATGCGAGAAGACTCATATGCGAGTGAACATCGAATTCGATCGACCATTCTACGGGATGATCTTCTCGAAGGGATTCTACAGTGATTCACATTGCGTCCATTTAAAACCTGGTACTGGCCATTTGAGTGCTACTTTTGAAATCTTTCTAAATAGCTGTGGCATGAGCAGTTCAGCAAATCATAACGCTGCCGGATTTGGTGCTCCAACTCCATCGGGTAGTTACGTGGAAAATACGATCATAATTCAATATGATCCATATGTGCAGGAAGTCTGGGATCAGGCTAGGAAACTCCGTTGCACATGGTATGACTTCTACGAGAAGGCAGTTACATTCAGGCCATTCCAAGTGGATATGCTTCATGCAGTGACAGCGAACTTCTTGGGTGATAATCTACAATGCTGGATGCAAATTCAAGTTGGCAAGGGACCATGGGCCTCCGAAGTTTCAGGCATTGTGAAGATCGGTCAAACTATGACAATGGTGTTGGCTATTAAGGACGATGAAAATAAATTCGACATGTTGGTCAGAAATTGTGTGGCTCATGATGGCAAGAGGGCTCCAATTCAATTAGTCGATCAAAATGGTTGTGTAGTGAGACCAAAGATTATGAGCAAATTCCAGAAGATTAAGAACTTTGGCCCATCAGCATCAGTTGTATCATTTGCATATTTCCAAGCATTCAAATTCCCCGATTCGATGAATGTCCACTTCCAATGTGTAATTCAAGTGTGCAGATACAATTGCCCTGAACCTAAGTGTGGACATGGACCAAGTATTGCCGGTGAATATGGAGTACCACAAATCGGAGGAAATGCACTCTCAGCTGAATACGGACCACCAGAGGGATACGATCGTGGAGATTTCGGACTTGGAGGTCTACCACCAGCAGCATACCCAGATCCAAGACACCCAGCTGATGCTAGTGGAGCTTATTCGGAAAATCAACCAGATGTTGTTCCATCACCTCAAGCTCAAACTTCTGCAGTTACAACATCAGAATCAAACTCACCAAGTTCGCCACCGCCTCAAGGATCTAACGAATTACATTTGCCTCCACCTCCACTACCTGGACAATCTGGCTACAGTACAATGAAGAGAAAAGATGACATCGATGGTGGTAACTTAGTCTCTCTGGGTGGACGTCCAAGATCCGTCGAAGGCTTAGATGATTTACGAGGTGTCCGCAGACGTCGTGAAACTGATTCTGATTCCGAATCAATAGATATTATGATAAGACCACGAATTTATAAACGAGACGCCCAAGAAATGACAGATGTCAACACAAGTCGAACAATTCAAGTGGTCGCCCCAGGCGATGTCAACTTCGCTCTCAACAGCAATTCCAACAACGAAACAGTTGTCATACAGTCAGCGAGAACGGCAGATGCTGAAACAATTTGCATGTCAGTGCCCAGCTTCGTTGGAGGTCTGGTCATGTTGCTACTGGTCCTTGCAGTGGCATCACTAGTCGCCGCTTTCCTGTTTGTGCGGGTACGGCATTTCGATCGCAAGGGCGCGGGCATGGCGTACGTTAATTAAGGCCATTTATTCCCAGTCCATAGCATACCACGAACGAAAACGAGAACACCCAGAATTTCGATAGAATAAACCAAATTGTTGTCTCATCAATTCTATTTATTATAATATGGCGATCCAAACTTTCAAGGCGCCATCCTCATCCCACTATTTTTCTATTTATTATTTATTTTCTATTTATTTTATTTCTTACTTTAACTATTTATTTATGCAAAGCGAAAAATGAAAAATATTACGACTAGACTTTCACACTTTCCTATTGTTTTCATTTTTTTTTGAAAAAATTTAAAAAAAAAAAATTGTATCAAAGTTTAATCTCACGATAGCTGATCCGAAGTCGGGGAACTAAACTTTCACGACCACAAAATGATTTTCTTATTTTTATATGATAAACCGAGAAATGTGAGGTGAACTTGCAGTTCTATTTTACATTTTTGGAGTGCAGCCTATTATATATAAAATTATTTTAGAAAAAAAAAAAAAAACAATAATTATAAAAAATGAAACTGAAAGAAAGAGAAAAACGATATCAAATTGTTTAAGGTTAAGTGAATGTGTATATATTTAATTTATTATTGTTGTAATAATAGCTCTGAAATAAATTTGTATTTTATATTAAAAAAATTGATTTTGTTCTAATTTAAAAAAAAAAAAAAAACGGCACAGTTGTTCGAGAGATTTCAAAACAAAAGGGAAATTGACTCTTTTTCTATTTCAAATTCAGGGCTTATATAGAAGTTTTTGCAGCAATGGAAAACACTGAGACACTTTAGCACTTACATCACGATTTGCGGCAGATCTTGCTTCATTAGCGTCATCACCAAGCGGTACTTATTTGGTACACCTTGTTAGCGAGTTTACTAATATTTTTTGCATATAAGTTATCCAATTATTTTTGTTTCACCCCCTTCTTCCAACTGAGGTTGGAACTTAAACGCGTTTTTCTTTTCGGGCCGAATTATCAGATAACTTTCGTTGAATGAAGCGAAACCAGCTTGTTTGCTTTGACTGAAATCGATCCACCACTCGTACATCACGCTTTTCCTATGTATGTGAAGTTTGTTAGTCTACTGTTTCCAAACTTAACAGTTTTCTCTTTACAACATTGCTAAGCTTCGCTAGATTTGTGTGAACTAAAATGGCTCAGAATTCATAGTGGGTACACGGGGATATACATACGTGGGCTAAAAGCATTTCATTGTCTTTGTGTAACCACGTTTGTAAATACAGCACATCTGTAAGTACTGGAAGATCCCTGCCCACACCACTCAGATCTGAAGCTACCTGGCTACAACTCCAGCGGGTCTCATTTATTATTAACTAACCACGATCTCGCCATTTAAGTGCGTGGTAATGTAGCTTACCAAACTCCACAATGTATTCCATGTTCCGATCCAGAATTAAAACTCGGAGATGAAACTTTGACCTTTAAAAAGTTTGATGTGCTGTCTGACCCCATATCAAAAACTGCTTGCCTTATTCCTCATACATACAGTCGATTTCAATATACACAATTTTAGGGGGCTTCGATTTTTTTGACAGACAACTACTAAAGAGGATATGTCAAGATGTTCGCCGAGGAAAAAGCGATCAAACAGCCCACCGTAATAAGTATACCGTCGCGTCGATGTAACCTCTCCTCTGGGTTCGAAGGACCATATCAGCTTATTTCTCGTTCATTGACTACATGGTTTGAGAAAAGATTCAGAAAAAAAAACGGGGTAGCAATACGAAAAAACTGATTTCAGCGGACTGAACAGCTTATTTAGCTGTTTAGCTGCAGCGAAAACTACTGCAGCGTAAAGAAAACTGCTTTTCAGTCTTCGAAGATAAACTAAAAAAAAAAGAAAACCGACAAAAAAATCCTATGAGCCACAAATGGTTGCAACGGCTTCTTATAAGCGAAAAAATTTAATACAACAAAAAAATCTGACAAAAAGTACCATAATGTCCCCACGGAGATTGCAGCTGTCAGCTCTTTGGGTAAAGTCAAACTTCTTTATGTAACCTCCTAGGCTAGCTAAACACTTGTGCCTTGTCTATGCCGACACTTGATTACATCGAATCTTCAATGGGATATATCTACTTTTGCATTCGTGTAGTAGCAAGGGAATTTAAAGATCTGAACATTTAGAAATGCTGGACTTAATGATATATTTGTCCTTCTTACGAAGAGGTGTTCATTAGCGCCTGCCCGTAGCTAAGACGAATCTTCTTTTCGCTCTTTATAAAGACCCATTGCACTAATGTCCCTTCTTTACAAAGTCATTGAAACCCTGGTTTTCATAGCAATGGATCCACTAGAAAATTGATGGCATGTCTCACCGAAAAGAGGAACCAAAGCGAACATCAATTTGGGGTAAGCAAGATGTTTGTATTTCATATTTCTAAGGCACAGTTTGCCAATAGACTCTTAAGTCGAAAGTGCGTGCATATTTAATCGACGAATTCAAGTTGTCGTGAATAGTTTCAAATCTAATATTCGCAAAAAAAATGCTGGTATGCCCAAGGGCTCTGTTATAACTACGATTCTCTCATTCATCTCGTACCCTCTACTTCCAATTCAATATATTACTTTGCTGATGATAGTACTCTCTATATATGAACTGCGTTATTAACACCAAAAGAGTGGCATTTAATGCTTCTGAAACACAATGCTGTCTGCTGTCTTCAAGCCGAAAATTAGCACCCAGCCAATATCTATAAATGGCACTTGCATTGTTATCAGGAATTTACACATTTTTTGAGGTCTCCAAAAATACTGTAAGATATATAAGTTTCCTAAATCAATGTAAGATATTTTTTACCCCTTCTAATCTGGCTTCAGTAAGGCATTTATCCGCCCAAAATTGGACGCGATAAGACTCAAAGTGTAGGCTAATACCACCCAGCCAATTGACAACCTCGAATACAGACGAAACGTTTTCTGTCTTACCACATCCAGTGTTTCATTAAAATTGCCATTAGTTTTCCCACCTTCAATCAATGAGCTATGAATTCTCGTAAGCCCACATACGGGCGTATTCGTACATTGAAATATCGGTTTATTAAGAAACACTCGATTTTACAGGTATCCCCACAAGAAAAAATCGCAAGGTGTAACTTCCAGGCTTCTCGGAGGCCATGGAAAATCAAGAAATCAATTTCTTGGGAAACATTTCTTTGACTACCGATAAAGTCACATTTGACGTATGGCATGTTGCTCCGTCTTGTTGCATCCAAGTCCTGCTGTTGTATTCTTTAAAGTCATGTAACTGTGGTGTTAAAAACTCTCGCAACATCTTCACGTATTTCACAATTACGTTATTTCCTTGATTATTTCATTTTAAAAGAAATACGGACCGATTATGCCCTTTACTGATATGGCGACCCATACTGTCGTTTTAGGTAAATGAAGTGGCTTTTAGTTTGCTCGAACTTCTTGACCCAAACTTTGATTAAATTAACACTTCAACACTCACTTACACGGCGTAATCCGTTTTCAATTCTAAATAGGCGTCGTACAGTCACTTAGGAATCGTTGTTTTTTTTAAATTGCTTTACACAAAAAGTCAATACTAGTTTTATTTATCAGTTTTAGTGATAAATACACATTTCGCAATCCACGTCTTTTTTTGACTACTGACACAGCGTAACTATCAGAGTTAATAGCTGAGTCAAGCTAGATATAAGCCATAACCATTCCAAAGTTATAGCTGCCTAGTCTCTCACAATTTTCTCACGTACGAGATAAATATAATTAGTTACGCGGCATCACTTTGTGTAAACGTTTTTAATATCAATCGTTTTAGCCATCGTTTTTGAATTAACAAAATTATAATTGATAAACTAATATCATTGGATATGAAACTAATAGTTCTAGAAATCGATGGTGGTGCCTCTCGTGGCAAAAGTAAACACCCTTCGCTGAGTACCGCATAAATATTACCCTCTTTTGCCACAACCATCTGCAGATTTCATATACAATGCTAATATTCAGTTCAGGCAGGGTAGAAAATAAAAATTCCCTCATGGGGAACTTTCGATTCCAGCAAATGCACAAACCCAAAAAATCGAGCAACAAACAAAAAACTTTACAAATGCCGTGTACTTATTGTAGGAGCCAGCTCTACACTGACGTGTATTGTTTAATGCTTCTATCTAATCTACCAAACACAACACAAGGCAACTATTTTTCATTATTATTATTATATTTTATTTCTCTCATTACAGCTTATTTGAATAGAAAATAATGTTCTAAGTGGATAAAATGTAATAGTAGTGCAATAATTAGAAGAGAAGGGACTGAAACATTCATAATTGTACAGTTTCGACCTACTTTTCAATAGTGACAACAATTTCGATGAGCATTCTTCGACTGGGAGGTTGGCATCTCCTGTAATCCGGCTTCTCGGAGGTCAGGTTGTAGGATGGTCTGAGGATGGGAGTTCTGTGCTGTGGGCCAGTTCATGTTGACGGAACGTCCGCACTAAGCTTTCCATCAATATGGGTACCATGGAGGAGTCCAAGGTATTCAGGTTGGCTAAGGAGGGATGAACCGGGCCAGGGGCGAAAGCCAGCAGCCAAGAGTCCCCGTGGTAAGCAGTAGTGGGATAGCGTACCGGAGTGAAATGCCATGGTCAGCCCATCCAATATGGTCAGACTCCATTCTTTTGTTATTTATTTATTTTTTTATTTCTTATTTTTTTCTATATTTTGAAACGAGTACGAGTACATGTGTTCAAATGTATTTTCATTATTTTGGACGTTATTTTAAATATTTGGTAATAGCTTCAAGCTAGGCGGCACTTCTTCCTCTCATAAAAGAAAGGCACTGGCTATCTCCAACCCCTGGGTACCATAAATCAAATCATGAAACAGGGTCGTTTAATATGGGATAAATACGAGTATTCCCTATACTCGTATAAATACAAACGTTAATATACTTCCTCACCACCACCACCTCACCTCTTTTAAGACATCGCTCATTTTAACTGTGTGCCTACTGAACAGACAACAGAAATTTGGCCCTCTCTAGTTAGTTACTTTCATTTGGAACAACCGACGTTAGGTCCGTATTATCAGACTGATTGTGGGATTGTTCACTTTTGATGTCTACCCTTCTTTTCCACATATCTGGTTATACATATAGGGGTAAATCAATTTGCTAGCCCTTTTCTTATCTTTTGACAAGTAACAATTGCTAAGTGATAGCGGTGAGTGGAGTATAATATTTTGTAAGCCTTCAATTTAACTTTGTTAACTATATGAACATGTGAAATATGAATAAGAAGTATAAACAGATACCCGACGGGCACTAAGATGTTTTCCAATCTGACTACATCGCAACGCAACCTATGAAATCTCAGCTCCGCACCAACTGATGAGCGAAAATTTCATCCATTTTACATGCAAGAGTTTCATTCACGTTTATAAAATTCACAGTCACTTCAAACAATAGTATCGATAAGATACTCGTGTAGGTCACACCATCTTTAAGACTATACTTCACAGGATCATTTCTGTAGTTAGTTTTCACTTACTTTTAGAGCAATCTGAAAGCATCCACATCCGCGATGACGAGGAATATCGTTTTATCTGTAGCGTGAGGTTTTGACTGTTGTTTGACGTCTCGGCGTTTCTGACAGCATGTCGTCGATGATCGCTCGGTTCACATTGGATAAAACGAATTCTGAGTGGTTGTATTTTAAAAACTGTAAATTTAAATTTAAATGTTAAGGCCCCGGGCCGTCGTTCAATACGTTAACAGCGATTGACGGCTATTGTTGATAGGGTATACACCTTATTTTGGGAGAAGAGGCCCATAGGGACCGTTTTGTCCGTTATCAGTTCACACATTCACGTGTCGAAGACCGCATGCATTTACATACTAATGTTCAGTTCACGAATTCACGAATTGAGAGTTAGCACTTGCTTTGGGAGTTATGAGAGAATGAAGAGAAATTGTCATAGCAACAAAGGAAACACTATTAGCATTCAGCAATAACAAAACGTCATCGGTTATAATCTGTCAACGTACGTATGCGACGGATTATATGGACCTTAGTCAACTCGAACTGAAAGTAATTTTCACGGAGTGAATGACTTATTGATTGGCTCAAGCCATGGGCCCGATTCCGCAAGGATGAATTTTGAATGTGTACAGTGATCTGTTCCGATTCCGCAACAGTGGTGAGTGTGAGTTTTTTTTTCTAGTGTGCACAATAAAGAGATTTATTCACATCATCCTTTCGGAAGATGTTATAATTTTTGCAAATGGCGTCGTATGTCAATTATATTTGACATTTGAGAACTAAACAGCTGCAGAATACAAACAGACAAGCAATGGAGCGCTAAACTCCGCTGTGAAGCCATCCTCAATCCCAACCATAGTATATAGATCAGACATTAGGTTCACTTCGCAATATTTTCCTTATCTTTTTGTGACCTTGTCGCAGTTATCCTTTGTGTGTGTTGGTATTATGTTAGAAGTTGAAGGCAACACACGCCAATAAGCAAGAAAAGGATACACAACAGAGTAAAACACATCTTGGAATCGGAAACATTGCAACAGGGTGTAACCAAATACAATATAATCGCAATCATTTACACATAGTAAAAAATTTCGCGGGCAGCCAATCGCGGACGCATAAACCAAAGAATATCAAGGATCACTCCCCCTGAGGCTGAAAAAATCCACCCGTCGTACAAAAAACCAACAACAACGTCTCAATAGATCAAATAGCGCAGTTCTATTGCTTTGTTTCAAATTCCAAATCCCATTTAATTTTTCCTGAGAAAGAATGCATACGATAGTTTTCCCCATCGTTTTTTCCTCATGTAAATTTTAATACACCCTGAAACATTTTTGTGAGCAAATTTTCACCCTCCCGAGACTGCAAAACAAAGTGGAAGCAGACTGGTTTTTCTCCTTAAGTTTATGCGTTCGTGATTGGCTAACCCCAAAACTTTTTACTATGAGTAAGTGATTGGCATCGCATTGTATTTGATTACTGAGTGTTCCGAGAGGACTAATTTACTTTTTAAAAAGAAAAATATTTAGTATAATGAATTTATTTTTAATTCACCTTTTCATATGTTTTAAAGTTAAGCTAGTCATTTATTTATCTGAAACGGTTATTAAAAAACGCGTTTTATTGATAATACGACTTCACTCAGAATGAATGTTTAAATAATAATAAAGAATATATATTTAAAATGATTCTATTTTATTTTATTTGTGAGAAGAATTCATGTAATTACACTTAGATAAAAGAAAATCAATCCTTTTTAATCATGCCGCTAGGAATGACATTTTATTATTTTTCTTTTAAGACTCCTTTGCTTTTGGAAATTATGATTACCTAATGTATAATTTTGGATGAAAAAAAAATGTCTTGCAATATTTCTGAGTGTTAAAATAAAAGATGTAATTCATGATCTTCGTCAGACAGGTACATTTTTTTTATAAAAGAAAATGCAGGTCATTTCATGACAGCAATAAATAAAGGATATTTCCTGGTTTTATGAAATGAATTACGCCTTAAAAAAATGGGTTTTCCAAAAACCCTAAAATTAAGAGTAAATATTTTTTATTGCATTAAGATTTGATAATATGAATTTTGTCCTTCCTAAAAATATTAGTCAGGATGCATTGGAAAATACTTTCGGATTAATGAGGAAGAGAGGAGGAAATAATAAACATATTACTCCATACCAATTTAGTTGTGCGTTCAAAAGATCATTCTCGGTTAAGTGCATGGAAAAAATGAGTTCATTTGGCAATTGTGAAGCAACTATTTCTATGGATTTTTGTCAAATAGAAATTCCAAAAGAAATAATTTCAACGGTTAAGGAAACTTCTGGCAAAAATGATTGTTTAAAGTTGGACACCGATTCAATGGAATTTGGGGAAATAAATGCCTTCTTCTATTTTGGAGGTTGGATTTTAAGAAAATATAGAGAGCACCATGGATGTGAACTACAACTAGCTGACGAAGAAGGCGCTTCTCTAACTTACATCGACTTCAAGCAATATGATAATGCACATTTAGTCAGACCACTAAGGTTATTTATGGACGCTCTTGAGCAATTGGAAAATCAATTTTCTGCCAATTTCATAACAAGCTGTCGCATCGAAGAAAAATTGTACGGATTATTGAAATCAGAATTTATTTATGAATGTTGTGCCAGACAGGATAAAAAATATTTAATTACCTTGTTTAAAAGGGTGAGAATATACTTTTTAATTAAGAAGTACAACAAAGATGTTAAAATATCTGATAACAAGAATAAACTTTTTTTAAATTTTATTTCACAAGATGTGTTTTACCCTGTTTTGTATCCTTTTCTTGCTTATTGGCGTGTGTTGCCTTCAACTTCTAACATAATACCAACACACACAAAGGATAACTGCGACAAGGTCACAAAAAGATAAGGAAAATATTGCGAAGTGAACCTAATGTCTGATCTATATACTATGGTTGGGATTGAGGATGGCTTCACAGCGGAGTTTAGCGCTCCATTGCTTGTCTGTTTGTATTCTGCAGCTGTTTAGTTCTCAAATGTCAAATATAATTGACATACGACGCCATTTGCAAAAATTATAACATCTTCCGAAAGGATGATGTGAATAAATCTCTTTATTGTGCACACTAGAAAAAAAAACTCACACTCACCACTGTTGCGGAATCGGAACAGATCACTGTACACATTCAAAATTCATCCTTGCGGAATCGGGCCCATGGCTTGAGCCAATCAATAAGTCATTCACTCCGTGAAAATTACTTTCAGTTCGAGTTGACTAAGGTCCATATAATCCGTCGCATACGTACGTTGACAGATTATAACCGATGACGTTTTGTTATTGCTGAATGCTAATAGTGTTTCCTTTGTTGCTATGACAATTTCTCTTCATTCTCTCATAACTCCCAAAGCAAGTGCTAACTCTCAATTCGTGAATTCGTGAACTGAACATTAGTATGTAAATGCATGCGGTCTTCGACACGTGAATGTGTGAACTGATAACGGACAAAACGGTCCCTATGGGCCTCTTCTCCCAAAATAAGGTGTATACCCTATCAACAATAGCCGTCAATCGCTGTTAACGTATTGAACGACGGCCCGGGGCCTTAACATTTAAATTTAAATTTACAGTTTTTAAAATACAACCACTCAGAATTCGTTTTATCCAATGTGAACCGAGCGATCATCGACGACATGCTGTCAGAAACGCCGAGACGTCAAACAACAGTCAAAACCTCACGCTACAGATAAAACGATATTCCTCGTCATCGCGGATGTGGATGCTTTCAGATTGCTCTAAAAGTAAGTGAAAACTAACTACAGAAATGATCCTGTGAAGTATAGTCTTAAAGATGGTGTGACCTACACGAGTATCTTATCGATACTATTGTTTGAAGTGACTGTGAATTTTATAAACGTGAATGAAACTCTTGCATGTAAAATGGATGAAATTTTCGCTCATCAGTTGGTGCGGAGCTGAGATTTCATAGGTTGCGTTGCGATGTAGTCAGATTGGAAAACATCTTAGTGCCCGTCGGGTATCTGTTTATACTTCTTATTCATATTTCACATGTTCATATAGTTAACAAAGTTAAATTGAAGGCTTACAAAATATTATACTCCACTCACCGCTATCACTTAGCAATTGTTACTTGTCAAAAGATAAGAAAAGGGCTAGCAAATTGATTTACCCCTATATGTATAACCAGATATGTGGAAAAGAAGGGTAGACATCAAAAGTGAACAATCCCACAATCAGTCTGATAATACGGACCTAACGTCGGTTGTTCCAAATGAAAGTAACTAACTAGAGAGGGCCAAATTTCTGTTGTCTGTTCAGTAGGCACACAGTTAAAATGAGCGATGTCTTAAAAGAGGTGAGGTGGTGGTGGTGAGGAAGTATATTAACGTTTGTATTTATACGAGTATAGGGAATACTCGTATTTATCCCATATTAAACGACCCTGTTTCATGATTTGATTTATGGTACCCAGGGGTTGGAGATAGCCAGTGCCTTTCTTTTATGAGAGGAAGAAGTGCCGCCTAGCTTGAAGCTATTACCAAATATTTAAAATAACGTCCAAAATAATGAAAATACATTTGAACACATGTACTCGTACTCGTTTCAAAATATAGAAAAAAATAAGAAATAAAAAAATAAATAAATAACAAAAGAATGGAGTCTGACCATATTGGATGGGCTGACCATGGCATTTCACTCCGGTACGCTATCCCACTACTGCTTACCACGGGGACTCTTGGCTGCTGGCTTTCGCCCCTGGCCCGGTTCATCCCTCCTTAGCCAACCTGAATACCTTGGACTCCTCCATGGTACCCATATTGATGGAAAGCTTAGTGCGGACGTTCCGTCAACATGAACTGGCCCACAGCACAGAACTCCCATCCTCAGACCATCCTACAACCTGACCTCCGAGAAGCCGGATTACAGGAGATGCCAACCTCCCAGTCGAAGAATGCTCATCGAAATTGTTGTCACTATTGAAAAGTAGGTCGAAACTGTACAATTATGAATGTTTCAGTCCCTTCTCTTCTAATTATTGCACTACTATTACATTTTATCCACTTAGAACATTATTTTCTATTCAAATAAGCTGTAATGAGAGAAATAAAATATAATAATAATAATGAAAAATAGTTGCCTTGTGTTGTGTTTGGTAGATTAGATAGAAGCATTAAACAATACACGTCAGTGTAGAGCTGGCTTCTACAATAAGTACACGGCATTTGTTAAGTTTTTTGTTTGTTGCTCGATTTATTGGGTTTGTGCATTTGCTGGAATCGAAAGTTCCCCATGAGGGAATTTTTATTTTCTACACTGCGTGAACTAAAAATAAACTACATGTATTTGTATTAGATAGTGATGTCTGCTATTTCCAGATATATTTGTGATCATTAAATAAATTTAATAATGGCGCCTCGTTACTCAAGGTAAGAAATCCATAATTTACAGTAACGGCGGCAGAATTGTGTTTTGCATTGATTTAAAAACAAGCAGGAGAGTCATTTTATCCGGTTCCAAAGAAAGTTTATTCTAAAAAATGTAATATATTTCATGGTGAGTTCTTAGTCATAGTTATATCCAACGGGGCAGACAATTACCAACCAATAAAATGTAAGTGGTTATATGGCTCAAAATGTTCAACTTTCAAAGTGAAAAACACGAAAAGAAATAATAGAAGAAAAGATTAGAATTCAATAGTATAGATCGAATCGTTAATTCTTCTTCTTATCCTTTTATTAACCCTTTCCTCGTTACACGAACTTATGCGTAACGAGTTTCCCATTTTTACTGCATCGCTGCTGCTCCGCTTATGGGGTTGGCTAATGTCGCAGACCGCAGAACGCGTCTACATAAAGCTCGGTCCTGGATCGCTTCAGTGGTTAACCCCAGACGTTGTTGCGCATTTGCCATCTGAGAAATCCAGGAATTCTTTTTCCGACCTCGTTTTCTTACAGTTGGAGTGACCGTAGTTGATAGTGCCTTTTTAACCGGATTTTCCGCAGATCTTCTTTGAACGTGGCAATACCAACTTATTTTATTCGCCTCAAGCTGTTCGGTTACCGAATTCTTTATATGTAGACTTCCTCTTATACGCGTAGATCTAATACAATCGCGTTTAGTGACTCCACTAGACATCCTTAACATTTTCATTTCCGCTGCCGTCATTTTGTTTTTAAACGCTTCGTACATTGTCCAGCACTGTGAACCTTATATAAGAGCTGGTCTAACAACTGTGGTGTAGAGTTTCCCCTTTAATTTAAGTGGGAATTTTCGGTCGCAAAAGATTCCCGAATTTTCCTGACATTTCATCCATCCCACACTCACTCTGTGGTTTACGTCGTCGTCACATTTCGCTTCCATGTTAACGATTGATCCGAAGTATTTAAAGATAGTACTTTTCGGAAGAACTATTCCGTCTAACATTATATCCGGAACAGGTTGCAACGGATGCGCAAATGGGCACGTCGAATGCTCCGTCATTGAACGACTTATTTTAAACCCGTTTCTCTCTAGCGCATTTCTCCATGAATCTAAGGCGTTCTGTAAATCTTCGACGTTATCGCTAAGTATAACTGCGTCGTCAGCGAAGAGAATTGGCGTTACATTTGCTTCGCGCATGTAGTCTTTTAAAAGATAGTCGAATACTACGTTAAAGAGGAAAGGGCTAAGTACGCTTTCTTGATGCACTCCGACATTAACTGGAAATTCTCTCGTTAGTCCAGCAGAGCTTTTAACCGCAGTTTTCACGTTTTCGTACATGTCTTGTATTATTCTAACATACGTTTCCGGTACGTTTTGAGACCTCAGCGCGGCCCATATGAGATCCCTAGGCACTCGATCGAATGCTTTCTCGAGGTCGATAAATACCATGTGTAAATCCTTAGACGAATCTCGGTGCTTTTCCATTATTATTCGTAGGCTTTGGATAGCGTCCACCGTCGATCTTCCTTCAACAAATCCACACTGGCTATTATCGAGCTTTATTATTTGCCGAAGACGTTCGTTTAAGACTCTTTCGACGATTTTCATTGTGTGTGACATAAGCTTGATTGAACGGTAGTTGTTGCATTCTCGAGTGTCGCCTTTTCCTTTGTATAATGGAACCAAGAAGCTGCTTCTCCATTGATTCGGCATGGGTTGTCCACATTTTAATTTATTTAAAAGTTTCGATAGCCAAACGCTGCCGATCCCCTCCATCTTCGACCAAAACTCTGATGGAATGCTGTCTGGTCCCGCCGCTTTCCCCCGCTTCATTTTTCCAATTGCTATACTTATTTCTTCGATTGAAAAGTCCGAAACTTCCTCCTCGAATAGACCAGCTGTCGGCACGATATCACGTGGAAACTGTTTGTTAAGCAACTCCTTGCAGTATTCAAGCCACCGGTCACAAATTTCCTTTTCATTTGTTAGTAAACGACCGTCTGCGTTTTTGATGTATTTCGGCGAGGTTATTTCCATTGAATTTTTTCTCCTCTGTGCAGCGAGCTTAAAAATATTTGGCATTTTAGTGCTGTACGACGTTTGAACTTCTTGGATAGCTTGTCTTCTATCTGCCGATCGTGAGGATATTTGTTCCAACTCATGGTACAGGTTTTCCGCTTCTGCCGCTCGAGTTCGAGCCAGGACTTTCTTTGCGATCTTTTTAAGACGCTCGTATTCAAGAGCCAGTCGAGCTTTTTCGATATCGTCGCTCTGATCGCATTTTGTCCACGCTTGGAATGCACTCTTCTTGTCGGCCACAGCTCGCTTGGTTTCGTCATTCCACCACCATGTTTCTTTGCCGACGTGATGGTATTTCGATATAGTCCCCAGATGGGACTTTGCGAGTGTTATGCATTCCTCGTGCATGCTGTTCCACATTTCTTGCGGGCTAAGTGAGTCTGCTATACCATTTATATTTTGAAGTACTTCTTTAGCCAGTGCGATAAATCTTGCGCTTCGTTCCGTCGATAGATTATACCACCGGATTTTTGGCTTTCCAAACGATGCCCGTGTTTTCGGAGGTTCCGCTGTGAAAAATTACAGTCCTTAACACGGTTTCTCATCGACATTTTGCAGAGGTGATAATCTATTTGCATTTCATGGCCTCCGCTGCTATAGGTGATAAGATGTCGTTGGTGTTTAATAAACATTGTATTTAAGACGGTTAAGCCGTAATCCCTTCACGCTACAAGGATGTCTTCGCCTGCTGAATTTCTGGTTCCAAAGCCTTTACCGCCATGGCAGTCCTCATAATCAACATTTGTTTCTCCGACGTGGCCATTTTAAATCTCCGCCTACGAAGAGCATCTCATCGATAGGTATATTTCTAAGCAAATTACCGAACTTTGACCAAAATGTATCTTTTTCCGATTGGTCGCATCCATTTTGTGGAGCGTACGCGCTAACAATGTTCCACGTTTCTTTGTGTATGACGAGTTTAACACTCATCAAGCGGTCGCTTATTTTCAAGATACCAACGATGTTGTTTAGAAGATCCTCTGCAACAACGATTCCAACACCGTTTCGTCCATTGACCGTTCCATGGTACAACATCTTAAATGCCTTAGTTTTTAAATCTAGAAAACGCGCTTTATTTCCTGTATTACACCACTTCGTTTCCTGTACGCACAGGATTTGTAGAGTTCTCCGACGCATAATCGCTTCCAGTTCTAAACTTTTTGAGGTCATCAATCCGACGTTCCAACTTGCTCGAATCGTTAATTCAGTGCATATTATATATGTTACTTAATGTCTTATAATTTTTATGAGACCCGTAGAAAACATAACAAGTGTATACATATATCCAACAATGTACCAACAGTGATGATGCAATCCAACAATTTCAGAGGTATTCAAATGGTATGGAGCAAATTGAAGTTCTGCTAAAAGAGATCACGCGAACAATGCAGTACTCCGGTTAGGCGACTTGTTTATTCGATCTAGGTAGCAATCAGCTGCAGCCAGAAATATTAAAAACTACTCGTATTTTTACGTTTGAAGTATCAATATTGAAGTTTGTAGGGTCGTTTTTGTCTTAAAGCATGGATATAAGACAAAAAAAGCTTATAATTATATCGCTCTAAAAAAACACGATATAACTGTAACAGTACCAATGCAACATCATGTCATTGTAGTCGTAAAGTATCAAATGAATTCCTTTCCCCATGTTGGATCCCATCCCATCTCACATTATATTAAATGCGTTACATATGAATAATTGTTCAAGATAAGAAAAGGTGGAAACAATAAGAAAAATGGATGTGGTTCGGTTTTTCAATATATTAGACACTTCATCTCTGATCTTAAATTCTCTGCTCTAGGAGATTTGACAACTAAGAAATGAATAATGCCTAGCCTATATCTTTCATTCACTTTGACCTAAAAACACATTCTTTGAAAAATGACATCCAAAAATCCAGAACTTCCTATTTTACAAATGCATTCGTTTGTTGTTTATTTTTATTTAAAAATATTTATATTTTCGAAGTTGTTCCACTTTAATTAACACAAGGCTTACAGAGGTGTTTTAAAGAACTCCTCAAGAAAAAAAGGAAACCAGTTTCTTCATATTGAATTACCAAAAAAAAATATTAAATAATTCGGCCCATATTTGATGTACTCATTGAGATCTTCTGCACAATGAATAGTGGATCTGTCAGGACATGTTTGGGCATGTTTTTATACCTATATAGTGATAACCGGTGATACATTTGTGTTCAAAACATAAATTTATTTATTTTTTTTTTAACACGTATCACCTGGTATCACACGACGGAAGAAGTCATTCAGTGTAAAGTTAGAGCTGAGAGTGGACGTGTTTTATAATTTTTGTATTTGTTGTATTAAATTGATAGAGAAATGGATCCCGAGCAAATAATTGAAATATTTGATAACACCTCTGATAAAAAATGGGCAACAAAGTCGGGAAGTGAATGTAGCAATACCTGATATTACAACAGGGGGACGTCAAAAAGAAATTCCGGTAACCTGGAAATCTCCCACAACTGGAGACACTTTAAAGTGTCAATTCTCAGAAATGTTCACTCCATATCAGATTAGTGAAGATGATCATGGTTCTTCGTCTGAATAGGGATACAAACAAAATGCCCAAGCACAAAATCCTCAAACCTTAAAATCCCCATGCTACGAAAAATCTCCAAGCACAAAATCTCCAAAACTTTGAAACTCATGAACCTAACCCGTCTGAATATTGTAGAAAATTTTTGACGGATATGTGCTTAGATATGTGCAGATATCCGAGTTTCGTCAAAATATTATTATTTATTTATGGTAAGTGGTCAAGATAATTCATTAACTGCACGAAGACCTATGGAAGAAAAACATATTTTAACACTTTCAACGGCACTAACAACAGATGGTAGGCGAAAGAGGCATCGCTGTCAAAAGTGCTATACTGAGCTAAAAGCAAATGCGTCGGTTGCAAGTTGCTACTGCAAGAAAAAACGCAAAGCTTGTGGACACGTATTGTTCGCAATGTCCAAAAAACCCCTTTTTATGCATTCAACATTTGCAAGAATTGCATTAAGTTGAACAAAGCCTGATTTTCATATCATTTTTTTATGAATATTTTTTTTTGTTTTATTATATTTTGTTAGTTTTTTTTTTAAGTACTATGAATAAAGTTTTTTGTTTTTTATGCAAAGAAAAATATATTTACTCTTATATTTAATTTAAAAATTTACATAAACTCCTTTAACTTTTATGGTAGAATCGATATTTTGGAGGTTTACGATTTTATCACCCGTGATACATTTTCCTCTTGGGGGGCGAATTTTGATGTGATTACCGGTGATGCACTGACTTTTGGGGGAGTGAAATTTGTTGTGATCACCGGTGATATACTGGCAGCCAACGTGTTAATCTTTTGGCATTATCCAAAACGCGTCATTGCTCTAATTCCGAAATAGCAACCATTTCAAAACGCAAACAAAAAAGGTTATGCCAATGCATACTATTCCAAAACACATTTTGAACAACAGATCTGTCTTTCTCTAAATGTTTTTTGGTTTTTGTGATTGTGGGGAAATCAATTAAAGCAATCGCTTATAACAAAGAAAATGTTTAAGATGTTAAACCTTCTTTCTTAAATTATGTGTGAGTTTTGGTCAAAGATATAATTCCCAAAATTTTTTGTATGTGCAGCTATTCTTAAAAATTTAGACTAAATATTTAATAGTCTTCATAAGAGTGGAATAAAAAGGTTCTAATATAATTAATTAATTATGATTATTAATATTATTGTTAAATTATTATTTCATAAAAAAAAACTAAGCTCTATAAACTGAAAATTTAAATTTCTCAAAAGATAGATCAATCTACAGAGCTCTGTAATTCTCTACCGGCGAGATACGAGTACATACGCTCAACTCAACTCAATCGATTCAAACTGAACTTATTTTTTGTCCCGATTGACACTTACTTTGAATTTGGACTCAATTCCCAGCATATAAAGGTACTTGCTGTATTCAAAGTTTAAAAGTAAATTTTTTTAGATTTCTTTCCAGCAGCCAAAAAGTTTCAAAAAAAAAAAGGAAAAACTATCCGCAGCGAATGATTTGCCAACTTATTAGACCCGTTCAACGATGATTCGAGAGAAAAATGACAGTATTTGAGCAAGAAGAAAGTGCTCATTCATCAAAATAATGCACGCACACGTACACAGTAGCGAATTTTCAAAAAGTGGGCTATGAATTGCAGCTTCATCTACCATTTTCTGAGAACATCGACAAATTTTGTCATCTGGAAGGGATACGGAAATTGAACGTTAGGCCCAAAGAGACTATGTTGAGAAATAAAACCCTCGAATGCAGATGGTCATGGTTTTGTTTTTTGACTTCCTGGTAGGGAAGTTCTTGCATTCACCTTGAAATCGGAAATGAAAATTCTGTGATATTTTACGTTTTAAGGGGTCCATAGTGCTACGAGTATTAGGCAAGCTGTATGAAAATGGCTGTGCGTGTGTAAGAGAGCACGCATATTTATATGTCCGTATGTGTAAGTTTTTTTTTGGCATACGTAAACTCGCGAATGACTGGTGCTATCGATTTGAATTTTTGTCAGATAATGGGTCCTCTTCAAAATTATGACCATTCGATTTTAATTTAACGAAAACCCACCGCTGACTTTTTAAATTATTAAAGTAAAACATTTTTTGTTTTTATTAAAAATAGAGTAGGTACTCTTGAATTTTTTAAAATGCTTATCGAAATCTAATAACCTGGCACATAATTGACGAAAATTTTAAAAAACACATCGGTTCAGTTTTTAGTTATTCAAGAAATTGCAATAGCGATCGGTCAAACATTTATGCAACAAGTTGTCTTTATCAGGAAGTTATCGGCGTGGATGTTATCGGTCGCACCTATTTCGGCTGGTTAAATTAATTTCATATTTTGAGCATGTCGTTATAGACAGAAGCGGTGTTGTTATAAATACTGATTATACGGCTTATCTTTGACCAACTTGGTGCTAGTCCAACACCCAAATGTTGGAAAGTAACAACGTTATTAACGCTCCAGGCTTAAGTTATTACCTTATAGGCTTTACGAATCCAGATTAATTTAATGAAATATTTACCCCTATTGCGATAGTCGTTTTTATTGAACGACAAATGTCACTTATAGAAATCGGTATTGCGATAGCCACTACGATGTCATTTTGCTTGTCGATAAGTGGAACGTATTTTTCTTATCGACAAATAACAAATAACACTCGTCGGTATTGTAACTCTCATTTAAGTTCAAATAAGCGCTGAGTACTACGATATTTTTTGGCGATGAAATTATTTTAAACGTCAAGCTGTGTGCATTCAAATAAAATGTAAGTTTTTGTTTTTTTCCTTTTTTTCATTGCTTTTTAATTAATTTTTATTTACTAAAGGCCGAAGATAACAAATCAGGAGCAATTTGCACTATATGTGCAATCAATGGAAAGAAACCATGCATTAGCAACCAACTTCCGGAGAGGAGTTTCGCCAACGGCGGAGAAAATTAAAAAGTGGGAAGCAATTTCTGTTCAACTCTATTCATTTTTAATCACAATTCACAAATTTTAAATTTGAAAGAACGAACAATTTTTTTTCAAATGTCTAGCTCTATTTGTCTATTGTTTATGTGGATTGCATGTGGATCGAAAACGACTGGCGTTTAAGTATTGTAATACCGACACTTGAACGCCTACAAAGTGACTCGACAGAAAAAGTGAGAAGTGTCGTTAACAAAAAACGACTATCGCAATAGGGGTGATTAGTTTTGTCCTTACTAGAAATATTAATCAGGATGCATTGGAAAATACTTTCGGATTAATGAGGAAGAGAGGAGGAAATAATAAACATATTACTCTTTACCAATTTAGTTGTGCGTTCAAAAGATCATTCTCGGTTAAGTGCATGGAAAAAATGAGTTCATTTGGCAATTGTGAAGCAACTATTTCTATGGATTTTTGTCAAATAGAAATTCCAAAAGAAATAATTTCAACGGTTAAGGAAACTTCTGGCAAAAATGATTGTTTAAAGTTGGACACCGATTCAATGGAATTTGGGGAAATAAATGCCTTCTTCTATTTTGGAGGTTGGATTTTAAGAAAATATAGAGAGCACCATGGCTGTGAACTACAACTAGCTGACGAAGAAGGCGCTTCTCTAACTTACATCGACTTCAAGCAATATGATAATGCACATTTAGTCAGACCACTAAGGTTATTTATGGACGCTCTTGAGCAATTGGAAAATCAATTTTCTGCCAATTTCATAACAAGCTGTCGCATCGATGAAAAATTGTACGGATTATTGAAATCAGAATTTATTTATGAATGTTGTGCCAGACAGGATAAAAAATATTTAATTACCTTGTTTAAAAGGGTGAGAATATACTTTTTAATTAAGAAGTACAACAAAGATGTTAAAATATCTGATAACAAGAATAAACTTTTTTTAAATTTTATTTCACAAGATGTGTTTTACCCTGTTTTGTATCCTTTTCTTGCTTATTGGCGTGTGTTGCCTTCAACTTCTAACATAATACCAACACACACAAAGGATAACTGCGACAAGGTCACAAAAAGATAAGGAAAATATTGCGAAGTGAACCTAATGTCTGATCTATATACTATGGTTGGGATTGAGGATGGCTTCACAGCGGAGTATAGCGCTCCATTGCTTGTCTGTTTGTATTCTGCAGCTGTTTAGTTCTCAAATGTCAAATATAATTGACATACGACGCCATTTGCAAAAATTATAACATCTTCCGAAAGGATGATGTGAAAAAATCTCTTTATTGTGCACACTAGAAAAAAAAACTCACACTCACCACTGTTGCGGAATCGGAACAGATCACTGTACACATTCAAAATTCATCCTTGCGGAATCGGGCCCATGGCTTGAGCCAATCAATAAGTCATTCACTCCGTGAAAATTACTTTCAGTTCGAGTTGACTAAGGTCCATATAATCCGTCGCATACGTACGTTGACAGATTATAACCGATGACGTTTTGTTATTGCTGAATGCTAATAGTGTTTCCTTTGTTGCTATGACAATTTCTCTTCATTCTCTCATAACTCCCAAAGCAAGTGCTAACTCTCAATTCGTGAATTCGTGAACTGAACATTAGTATGTAAATGCATGCGGTCTTCGACACGTGAATGTGTGAACTGATAACGGACAAAACGGTCCCTATGGGCCTCTTCTCCCAAAATAAGGTGTATACCCTATCAACAATAGCCGTCAATCGCTGTTAACGTATTGAACGACGGCCCGGGGCCTTAACATTTAAATTTAAATTTACAGTTTTTAAAATACAACCACTCAGAATTCGTTTTATCCAATGTGAACCGAGCGATCATCGACGACATGCTGTCAGAAACGCCGAGACGTCAAACAACAGTCAAAACCTCACGCTACAGATAAAACGATATTCCTCGTCATCGCGGATGTGGATGCTTTCAGATTGCTCCAAAAGTAAGTGAAAACTAACTACAGAAATGATCCTGTGAAGTATAGTCTTAAAGATGGTGTGACCTACACGAGTATCTTATCGATACTATTGTTTGAAGTGACTGTGAATTTTATAAACGTGAATGAAACTCTTGCATGTAAAATGGATGAAATTTTCGCTCATCAGTTGGTGCGGAGCTGAGATTTCATAGGTTGCGTTGCGATGTAGTCAGATTGGAAAACATCTTAGTGCCCGTCGGGTATCTGTTTATACTTCTTATTCATATTTCACATGTTCATATAGTTAACAAAGTTAAATTGAAGGCTTACAAAATATTATACTCCACTCACCGCTATCACTTAGCAATTGTTACTTGTCAAAAGATAAGAAAAGGGCTAGCAAATTGATTTACCCCTATATGTATAACCAGATATGTGGAAAAGAAGGGTAGACATCAAAAGTGAACAATCCCACAATCAGTCTGATAATACGGACCTAACGTCGGTTGTTCCAAATGAAAGTAACTAACTAGAGAGGGCCAAATTTCTGTTGTCTGTTCAGTAGGCACACAGTTAAAATGAGCGATGTCTTAAAAGAGGTGAGGTGGTGGTGGTGAGGAAGTATATTAACGTTTGTATTTATACGAGTATAGGGAATACTCGTATTTATCCCATATTAAACGACCCTGTTTCATGATTTGATTTATGGTACCCAGGGGTTGGAGATAGCCAGTGCCTTTCTTTTATGAGAGGAAGAAGTGCCGCCTAGCTTGAAGCTATTACCAAATATTTAAAATAACGTCCAAAATAATGAAAATACATTTGAACACATGTACTCGTACTCGTTTCAAAATATAGAAAAAAATAAGAAATAAAAAAATAAATAAATAACAAAAGAATGGAGTCTGACCATATTGGATGGGCTGACCATGGCATTTCACTCCGGTACGCTATCCCACTACTGCTTACCACGGGGACTCTTGGCTGCTGGCTTTCGCCCCTGGCCCGGTTCATCCCTCCTTAGCCAACCTGAATACCTTGGACTCCTCCATGGTACCCATATTGATGGAAAGCTTAGTGCGGACGTTCCGTCAACATGAACTGGCCCACAGCACAGAACTCCCATCCTCAGACCATCCTACAACCTGACCTCCGAGAAGCCGGATTACAGGAGATGCCAACCTCCCAGTCGAAGAATGCTCATCGAAATTGTTGTCACTATTGAAAAGTAGGTCGAAACTGTACAATTATGAATGTTTCAGTCCCTTCTCTTCTAATTATTGCACTACTATTACATTTTATCCACTTAGAACATTATTTTCTATTCAAATAAGCTGTAATGAGAGAAATAAAATATAATAATAATAATGAAAAATAGTTGCCTTGTGTTGTGTTTGGTAGATTAGATAGAAGCATTAAACAATACACGTCAGTGTAGAGCTGGCTTCTACAATAAGTACACGGCATTTGTTAAGTTTTTTGTTTGTTGCTCGATTTATTGGGTTTGTGCATTTGCTGGAATCGAAAGTTCCCCATGAGGGAATTTTTATTTTCTACACTGCGTGAACTAAAAATAAACTACATGTATTTGTATTAGATAGTGATGTCTGCTATTTCCAGATATATTTGTGATCATTAAATAAATTTAATAATGGCGCCTCGTTACTCAAGGTAAGAAATCCATAATTTACAGTAACGGCGGCAGAATTGTGTTTTGCATTGATTTAAAAACAAGCAGGAGAGTCATTTTATCCGGTTCCAAAGAAAGTTTATTCTAAAAAATGTAATATATTTCATGGTGAGTTCTTAGTCATAGTTATATCCAACGGGGCAGACAATTACCAACCAATAAAATGTAAGTGGTTATATGGCTCAAAATGTTCAACTTTCAAAGTGAAAAACACGAAAAGAAATAATAGAAGAAAAGATTAGAATTCAATAGTATAGATCGAATCGTTAATTCTTCTTCTTATCCTTTTATTAACCCTTTCCTCGTTACACGAACTTATGCGTAACGAGTTTCCCATTTTTACTGCATCGCTGCTGCTCCGCTTATGGGGTTGGCTAATGTCGCAGACCGCAGAACGCGTCTACATAAAGCTCGGTCCTGGATCGCTTCAGTGGTTAACCCCAGACGTTGTTGCGCATTTGCCATCTGAGAAATCCAGGAATTCTTTTTCCGACCTCGTTTTCTTACAGTTGGAGTGACCGTAGTTGATAGTGCCTTTTTAACCGGATTTTCCGCAGATCTTCTTTGAACGTGGCAATACCAACTTAATTTATTCGCCTCAAGCTGTTCGGTTACCGAATTCTTTATATGTAGACTTCCTCTTATACGCGTAGATCTAATACAATCGCGTTTAGTGACTCCACTAGACATCCTTAACATTTTCATTTCCGCTGCCGTCATTTTGTTTTTAAACGCTTCGTACATTGTCCAGCACTGTGAACCTTATATAAGAGCTGGTCTAACAACTGTGGTGTAGAGTTTCCCCTTTAATTTAAGTGGGAATTTTCGGTCGCAAAAGATTCCCGAATTTTCCTGACATTTCATCCATCCCACACTCACTCTGTGGTTTACGTCGTCGTCACATTTCGCTTCCATGTTAACGATTGATCCGAAGTATTTAAAGATAGTACTTTTCGGAAGAACTATTCCGTCTAACATTATATCCGGAACAGGTTGCAACGGATGCGCAAATGGGCACGTCGAATGCTCCGTCATTGAACGACTTATTTTAAACCCGTTTCTCTCTAGCGCATTTCTCCATGAATCTAAGGCGTTCTGTAAATCTTCGACGTTATCGCTAAGTATAACTGCGTCGTCAGCGAAGAGAATTGGCGTTACATTTGCTTCGCGCATGTAGTCTTTTAAAAGATAGTCGAATACTACGTTAAAGAGGAAAGGGCTAAGTACGCTTTCTTGATGCACTCCGACATTAACTGGAAATTCTCTCGTTAGTCCAGCAGAGCTTTTAACCGCAGTTTTCACGTTTTCGTACATGTCTTGTATTATTCTAACATACGTTTCCGGTACGTTTTGAGACCTCAGCGCGGCCCATATGAGATCCCTAGGCACTCGATCGAATGCTTTCTCGAGGTCGATAAATACCATGTGTAAATCCTTAGACGAATCTCGGTGCTTTTCCATTATTATTCGTAGGCTTTGGATAGCGTCCACCGTCGATCTTCCTTCAACAAATCCACACTGGCTATTATCGAGCTTTATTATTTGCCGAAGACGTTCGTTTAAGACTCTTTCGACGATTTTCATTGTGTGTGACATAAGCTTGATTGAACGGTAGTTGTTGCATTCTCGAGTGTCGCCTTTTCCTTTGTATAATGGAACCAAGAAGCTGCTTCTCCATTGATTCGGCATGGGTTGTCCACATTTTAATTTATTTAAAAGTTTCGATAGCCAAACGCTGCCGATCCCCTCCATCTTCGACCAAAACTCTGATGGAATGCTGTCTGGTCCCGCCGCTTTCCCCCGCTTCATTTTTCCAATTGCTATACTTATTTCTTCGATTGAAAAGTCCGAAACTTCCTCCTCGAATAGACCAGCTGTCGGCACGATATCACGTGGAAACTGTTTGTTAAGCAACTCCTTGCAGTATTCAAGCCACCGGTCACAAATTTCCTTTTCATTTGTTAGTAAACGACCGTCTGCGTTTTTGATGTATTTCGGCGAGGTTATTTCCATTGAATTTTTTCTCCTCTGTGCAGCGAGCTTAAAAATATTTGGCATTTTAGTGCTGTACGACGTTTGAACTTCTTGGATAGCTTGTCTTCTATCTGCCGATCGTGAGGATATTTGTTCCAACTCATGGTACAGGTTTTCCGCTTCTGCCGCTCGAGTTCGAGCCAGGACTTTCTTTGCGATCTTTTTAAGACGCTCGTATTCAAGAGCCAGTCGAGCTTTTTCGATATCGTCGCTCTGATCGCATTTTGTCCACGCTTGGAATGCACTCTTCTTGTCGGCCACAGCTCGCTTGGTTTCGTCATTCCACCACCATGTTTCTTTGCCGACGTGATGGTATTTCGATATAGTCCCCAGATGGGACTTTGCGAGTGTTATGCATTCCTCGTGCATGCTGTTCCACATTTCTTGCGGGCTAAGTGAGTCTGCTATACCATTTATATTTTGAAGTACTTCTTTAGCCAGTGCGATAAATCTTGCGCTTCGTTCCGTCGATAGATTATACCACCGGATTTTTGGCTTTCCAAACGATGCCCGTGTTTTCGGAGGTTCCGCTGTGAAAAATTACAGTCCTTAACACGGTTTCTCATCGACATTTTGCAGAGGTGATAATCTATTTGCATTTCATGGCCTCCGCTGCTATAGGTGATAAGATGTCGTTGGTGTTTAATAAACATTGTATTTAAGACGGTTAAGCCGTAATCCCTTCACGCTACAAGGATGTCTTCGCCTGCTGAATTTCTGGTTCCAAAGCCTTTACCGCCATGGCAGTCCTCATAATCAACATTTGTTTCTCCGACGTGGCCATTTTAAATCTCCGCCTACGAAGAGCATCTCATCGATAGGTATATTTCTAAGCAAATTACCGAACTTTGACCAAAATGTATCTTTTTCCGATTGGTCGCATCCATTTTGTGGAGCGTACGCGCTAACAATGTTCCACGTTTCTTTGTGTATGACGAGTTTAACACTCATCAAGCGGTCGCTTATTTTCAAGATACCAACGATGTTGTTTAGAAGATCCTCTGCAACAACGATTCCAACACCGTTTCGTCCATTGACCGTTCCATGGTACAACATCTTAAATGCCTTAGTTTTTAAATCTAGAAAACGCGCTTTATTTCCTGTATTACACCACTTCGTTTCCTGTACGCACAGGATTTGTAGAGTTCTCCGACGCATAATCGCTTCCAGTTCTAAACTTTTTGAGGTCATCAATCCGACGTTCCAACTTGCTCGAATCGTTAATTCAGTGCATATTATATATGTTACTTAATGTCTTATAATTTTTATGAGACCCGTAGAAAACATAACAAGTGTATACATATATCCAACAATGTACCAACAGTGATGATGCAATCCAACAATTTCAGAGGTATTCAAATGGTATGGAGCAAATTGAAGTTCTGCTAAAAGAGATCACGCGAACAATGCAGTACTCCGGTTAGGCGACTTGTTTATTCGATCTAGGTAGCAATCAGCTGCAGCCAGAAATATTAAAAACTACTCGTATTTTTACGTTTGAAGTATCAATATTGAAGTTTGTAGGGTCGTTTTTGTCTTAAAGCATGGATATAAGACAAAAAAAGCTTATAATTATATCGCTCTAAAAAAACACGATATAACTGTAACAGTACCAATGCAACATCATGTCATTGTAGTCGTAAAGTATCAAATGAATTCCTTTCCCCATGTTGGATCCCATCCCATCTCACATTATATTAAATGCGTTACATATGAATAATTGTTCAAGATAAGAAAAGGTGGAAACAATAAGAAAAATGGATGTGGTTCGGTTTTTCAATATATTAGACACTTCATCTCTGATCTTAAATTCTCTGCTCTAGGAGATTTGACAACTAAGAAATGAATAATGCCTAGCCTATATCTTTCATTCACTTTGACCTAAAAACACATTCTTTGAAAAATGACATCCAAAAATCCAGAACTTCCTATTTTACAAATGCATTCGTTTGTTGTTTATTTTTATTTAAAAATATTTATATTTTCGAAGTTGTTCCACTTTAATTAACACAAGGCTTACAGAGGTGTTTTAAAGAACTCCTCAAGAAAAAAAGGAAACCAGTTTCTTCATATTGAATTACCAAAAAAAAATATTAAATAATTCGGCCCATATTTGATGTACTCATTGAGATCTTCTGCACAATGAATAGTGGATCTGTCAGGACATGTTTGGGCATGTTTTTATACCTATATAGTGATAACCGGTGATACATTTGTGTTCAAAACATAAATTTATTTATTTTTTTTTTAACACGTATCACCTGGTATCACACGACGGAAGAAGTCATTCAGTGTAAAGTTAGAGCTGAGAGTGGACGTGTTTTATAATTTTTGTATTTGTTGTATTAAATTGATAGAGAAATGGATCCCGAGCAAATAATTGAAATATTTGATAACACCTCTGATAAAAAATGGGCAACAAAGTCGGGAAGTGAATGTAGCAATACCTGATATTACAACAGGGGGACGTCAAAAAGAAATTCCGGTAACCTGGAAATCTCCCACAACTGGAGACACTTTAAAGTGTCAATTCTCAGAAATGTTCACTCCATATCAGATTAGTGAAGATGATCATGGTTCTTCGTCTGAATAGGGATACAAACAAAATGCCCAAGCACAAAATCCTCAAACCTTAAAATCCCCATGCTACGAAAAATCTCCAAGCACAAAATCTCCAAAACTTTGAAACTCATGAACCTAACCCGTCTGAATATTGTAGAAAATTTTTGACGGATATGTGCTTAGATATGTGCAGATATCCGAGTTTCGTCAAAATATTATTATTTATTTATGGTAAGTGGTCAAGATAATTCATTAACTGCACGAAGACCTATGGAAGAAAAACATATTTTAACACTTTCAACGGCACTAACAACAGATGGTAGGCGAAAGAGGCATCGCTGTCAAAAGTGCTATACTGAGCTAAAAGCAAATGCGTCGGTTGCAAGTTGCTACTGCAAGAAAAAACGCAAAGCTTGTGGACACGTATTGTTCGCAATGTCCAAAAAACCCCTTTTTATGCATTCAACATTTGCAAGAATTGCATTAAGTTGAACAAAGCCTGATTTTCATATCATTTTTTTATGAATATTTTTTTTTGTTTTATTATATTTTGTTAGTTTTTTTTTTAAGTACTATGAATAAAGTTTTTTGTTTTTTATGCAAAGAAAAATATATTTACTCTTATATTTAATTTAAAAATTTACATAAACTCCTTTAACTTTTATGGTAGAATCGATATTTTGGAGGTTTACGATTTTATCACCCGTGATACATTTTCCTCTTGGGGGGCGAATTTTGATGTGATTACCGGTGATGCACTGACTTTTGGGGGAGTGAAATTTGTTGTGATCACCGGTGATATACTGGCAGCCAACGTGTTAATCTTTTGGCATTATCCAAAACGCGTCATTGCTCTAATTCCGAAATAGCAACCATTTCAAAACGCAAACAAAAAAGGTTATGCCAATGCATACTATTCCAAAACACATTTTGAACAACAGATCTGTCTTTCTCTAAATGTTTTTTGGTTTTTGTGATTGTGGGGAAATCAATTAAAGCAATCGCTTATAACAAAGAAAATGTTTAAGATGTTAAACCTTCTTTCTTAAATTATGTGTGAGTTTTGGTCAAAGATATAATTCCCAAAATTTTTTGTATGTGCAGCTATTCTTAAAAATTTAGACTAAATATTTAATAGTCTTCATAAGAGTGGAATAAAAAGGTTCTAATATAATTAATTAATTATGATTATTAATATTATTGTTAAATTATTATTTCATAAAAAAAAACTAAGCTCTATAAACTGAAAATTTAAATTTCTCAAAAGATAGATCAATCTACAGAGCTCTGTAATTCTCTACCGGCGAGATACGAGTACATACGCTCAACTCAACTCAATCGATTCAAACTGAACTTATTTTTTGTCCCGATTGACACTTACTTTGAATTTGGACTCAATTCCCAGCATATAAAGGTACTTGCTGTATTCAAAGTTTAAAAGTAAATTTTTTTAGATTTCTTTCCAGCAGCCAAAAAGTTTCAAAAAAAAAAAGGAAAAACTATCCGCAGCGAATGATTTGCCAACTTATTAGACCCGTTCAACGATGATTCGAGAGAAAAATGACAGTATTTGAGCAAGAAGAAAGTGCTCATTCATCAAAATAATGCACGCACACGTACACAGTAGCGAATTTTCAAAAAGTGGGCTATGAATTGCAGCTTCATCTACCATTTTCTGAGAACATCGACAAATTTTGTCATCTGGAAGGGATACGGAAATTGAACGTTAGGCCCAAAGAGACTATGTTGAGAAATAAAACCCTCGAATGCAGATGGTCATGGTTTTGTTTTTTGACTTCCTGGTAGGGAAGTTCTTGCATTCACCTTGAAATCGGAAATGAAAATTCTGTGATATTTTACGTTTTAAGGGGTCCATAGTGCTACGAGTATTAGGCAAGCTGTATGAAAATGGCTGTGCGTGTGTAAGAGAGCACGCATATTTATATGTCCGTATGTGTAAGTTTTTTTTTGGCATACGTAAACTCGCGAATGACTGGTGCTATCGATTTGAATTTTTGTCAGATAATGGGTCCTCTTCAAAATTATGACCATTCGATTTTAATTTAACGAAAACCCACCGCTGACTTTTTAAATTATTAAAGTAAAACATTTTTTGTTTTTATTAAAAATAGAGTAGGTACTCTTGAATTTTTTAAAATGCTTATCGAAATCTAATAACCTGGCACATAATTGACGAAAATTTTAAAAAACACATCGGTTCAGTTTTTAGTTATTCAAGAAATTGCAATAGCGATCGGTCAAACATTTATGCAACAAGTTGTCTTTATCAGGAAGTTATCGGCGTGGATGTTATCGGTCGCACCTATTTCGGCTGGTTAAATTAATTTCATATTTTGAGCATGTCGTTATAGACAGAAGCGGTGTTGTTATAAATACTGATTATACGGCTTATCTTTGACCAACTTGGTGCTAGTCCAACACCCAAATGTTGGAAAGTAACAACGTTATTAACGCTCCAGGCTTAAGTTATTACCTTATAGGCTTTACGAATCCAGATTAATTTAATGAAATATTTACCCCTATTGCGATAGTCGTTTTTATTGAACGACAAATGTCACTTATAGAAATCGGTATTGCGATAGCCACTACGATGTCATTTTGCTTGTCGATAAGTGGAACGTATTTTTCTTATCGACAAATAACAAATAACACTCGTCGGTATTGTAACTCTCATTTAAGTTCAAATAAGCGCTGAGTACTACGATATTTTTTGGCGATGAAATTATTTTAAACGTCAAGCTGTGTGCATTCAAATAAAATGTAAGTTTTTGTTTTTTTCCTTTTTTTCATTGCTTTTTAATTAATTTTTATTTACTAAAGGCCGAAGATAACAAATCAGGAGCAATTTGCACTATATGTGCAATCAATGGAAAGAAACCATGCATTAGCAACCAACTTCCGGAGAGGAGTTTCGCCAACGGCGGAGAAAATTAAAAAGTGGGAAGCAATTTCTGTTCAACTCTATTCATTTTTAATCACAATTCACAAATTTTAAATTTGAAAGAACGAACAATTTTTTTTCAAATGTCTAGCTCTATTTGTCTATTGTTTATGTGGATTGCATGTGGATCGAAAACGACTGGCGTTTAAGTATTGTAATACCGACACTTGAACGCCTACAAAGTGACTCGACAGAAAAAGTGAGAAGTGTCGTTAACAAAAAACGACTATCGCAATAGGGGTGATTAGTTTTGTCCTTACTAGAAATATTAATCAGGATGCATTGGAAAATACTTTCGGATTAATGAGGAAGAGAGGAGGAAATAATAAACATATTACTCTTTACCAATTTAGTTGTGCGTTGAAAAGATCATTCTCGGTTAAGTGCATGGAAAAAATGAGTTCATTTGGCAATTGTGAAGCAACTATTTCTATGGATTTTTGTCAAATAGAAATTCCAAAAGAAATAATTTCAACGGTTAAGGAAACTTCTGGCAAAAATGATTGTTTAAAGTTGGACACCGATTCAATGGAATTTGGGGAAATAAATGCCTTCTTCTATTTTGGAGGTTGGATTTTAAGAAAATATAGAGAGCACCATGGCTGTGAACTACAACTAGCTGACGAAGAAGGCGCTTCTCTAACTTACATCGACTTCAAGCAATATGATAATGCACATTTAGTCAGACCACTAAGGTTATTTATGGACGCTCTTGAGCAATTGGAAAATCAATTTTCTGCCAATTTCATAACAAGCTGTCGCATCGAAGAAAAATTGTACGGATTATTGAAATCAGAATTTATTTATGAATGTTGTGCCAGACAGGATAAAAAATATTTAATTACCTTGTTTAAAAGGGTGAGAATATACTTTTTAATTAAGAAGTACAACAAAGATGTTAAAATATCTGATAACAAGAATAAACTTTTTTTAAATTTTATTTCACAAACACCCTGTTGCAATATTTCCGATTCCAAGATGTGTTTTACCCTGTTTTGTATCCTTTTCTTGCTTATTGGCGTGTGTTGCCTTCAACTTCTAACATAATACCAACACACACAAAGGATAACTGCGACAAGGTCACAAAAAGATAAGGAAAATATTGCGAAGTGAACCTAATGTCTGATCTATATACTATGGTTGGGATTCAGTCGTTCATCGATCTCCGCGGAGAATTGACTTGTTTCGGCTTGTTTTGTTTCAAATAGTGAACCAAACATTAAGTGTACAACCGTATTAGAGACGAATTTAGTAAGTCATTTGGTAGTCTGGTGGTAGTGGCAGTGAACTGAGGAATCTGTGGTCGTGGGTTCGACTCCCCAAAAAACCACTTTCCCATTTTATTTTTTACAAGTGTTTTTTTTTTTTTTTTTTAAAAAAGACAATAGAACAGTATAAAATAAAAAAAATAGAAAAAAAAAGTGTGATCGAACGATGAGTGGCAGCGAGCGGTCCGCTATGTCAATAGCGGGATTAGATGATGGCGCGATGTCATCGGATAATCAGGCCGTTAAGCCAGCTCAAAAGAAGACACCGTCAATTACAACAACAAAAACAGCAACACCGGTAATTACGATTAAGAGGAGGAGGGTGTTGAAACCAACTCCAAACTTAACAAAGCCCCCTTCCCTTTCAACCTCTACCAAAAAGCTGCCGGGTAGAGCAAGGGAAGAGGCGCCAACAACGACAAAGAGGGCGGCAGCTGGTAAAGATGATTACCCATACGTGGCGGTTGGTGGAGAAGGCCACTTTATGAATAAAAATACCTTCGCATCTCTGGCTGCTTCTGAGTCAGATGACGAAGAGGAGGAGGTTGAAGCTCTTAACAACAGCATTAAAGAGCTTCAACAAAAAGTACAAACAATAAAGGCCAAACAAATGGCAAGAAGAGAGAAGGAGCAACATCAACAGCTCTTTAGCTCTCAGCAACAAAAAAATACCAGCGAGGCTAAACAACAACAAAAGAGTCATTCTGTACACCAACAACAAAAAACAGCACAAATTGAAACGAGCAAACAAATGCAGCCAAAACAAAAAAGTCAATTTGACCAAAATAACAAACAACAACAACAACAACATAAACAACAACAACAGCAACAGCAGCAGCAACAACAGCGAAAGCAGCAACTTCAACAGCAACAGCAACAACAACGAGCTAAACAAAGGATACCCCCGATCAATACTTACAAACTGGAATTAAAAGAAACCATTGATCTGTGTAAGTCGGCCATAGGCAATAATTTTTTTATCAAAAGATTAAGTAATGATAGGCATGCGATCCACTGCAACACAGTGGAGCGCTATAATAAAATAAAAAGCTTGTTAAAGGATTCGACGACGGAGTTCTTCTCCTTCACCCCGAAGGGGGAAAAGCTGCAAACAATGCTGCTGAGGGAGATTGAACCGTCAACTGATCCGGAGGAGCTCCTCGCACTGCTCAAAGAGAAAGAGTGCGAAGAGCTCAAGTTCGTAGGGGTCAAGCCGTTCACCACAGCCAGAGCCAAAAGGGAGAAACGGAAACTACCGTTCTTCCTGGTTCAGCTTACTCCCGAAAGCAAACTGGATGGTCTAAGGAGTATAAAAGTCCTAGACTACCAGGTTGTACACTGGGAAAAAGTAAAACGGAGCGATAACATTTTGCAATGTGTTCGCTGCCAAAGGTTCGGGCACGCCGCGTCGAACTGCGAAATGCAGCCTCGATGCGTCAAGTGCGGTAAGAACCACAAATCAGAAGAATGCCCGCTGGGTGTGGATGGAGCGTCGGAAAAAAGTCAACTCTCTTGCGTTTTATGTAAGAATACGGGACACACCGCAAATTATCGGGGTTGTCCTAAATTCCAGTACATAAAAAGAGTAAATCTGGCTCGGCAGCAAAAGATGGAAGTTAAGCGACCACCAGTTCAAATACAAACACCAGCCGTTACTCCCCAAGTTACCTACGCCCAAATGGCGTAGGGGGAATACGGCACAGCAAGCGAAGGTTGCTTCTCAGGCTCCAGCGTCTAGAGCACCGGAACCGGCAACTGACATTCTAGCTATCTTGCTCTCTATTCAGGGGCAGATGGCTCAGTTTCAACGTCAGATTACTGAACAAACTGCGCGCGTGGATCAAATCTACGCGCTTCTGCCGAGCCTAACGCACCTCCAGTCGTAATGCGTACGTACATGGCGGAGCAAACCCTGAAGGTCCTTGCAGTGAATGTTAATTCACTGATTAGGATTGAGCGAAGAGCCACACTGTTTAAGTTGCTTAAAGACCAAGCCCCTGATGTGCTTTTGGTTAGCGAAACTAAGCTAAGCAAAAGACACAAAATGAGGCACAAAAGGTATAAAATCATGCGAAGAAATCGACCCAACTCCATACAAGGAGGAGGCGTTGCAATCTTCGTAAGAAAAGGTATACGTTTTAAAAGAATATACAGTCGTGTAGTACGTAAGTTTCAGGTGCTAGAAGCATGCATCATGTATATCCCTCTCCGTAGTGGAAAGCGGTTATACATGGTGTCAGTTTATGCATCTAAGGCTACTCAATCCACCCTATTCATCTCAGAGCTCGAGACACTTTTTCGATTTCTGAGACTGGAATTGGAGGAAAACTACTACATTATCGGCGGAGATTTCAACGCCAAACATAGCGATTGGGGAAATAATACACCAAACACTAGAGGGAACCTGCTATTCAATTGGTGGGGTCAGCACAGTGTGATGTACCGACTCGGCCTAAAGGCGACGGATAGTCCGTCGTTTCCAAGACACGGCCCCTATTTGGATCTCCTGTTGTTCGACACACGAATACAACTGACAGGTACGAACCAACAAACTGTAAACTGTCTTCGCACTTTTGTGTATGACAGTGACCATTGCGGTCTTAGTACCGAAATAACCGTTCCGAACGAAAATGCGGAATTGGATGAGTGTATTCAAAGGCATTCCTACAACTATAGTAGAGTGCGTTGGACACACTTCTCCAGGACACTGACTAGAGCACTCTCCTCGAATTCGCTCTACCCACCGTCAAACGAGGAGATTGACAGGTATCTAAAACTAATGGACAAGACAATTAAACGGACTATGGACAAAACGATACCTCGGTATCAACACACTGACAACGAAGACTTATTCCGCAACGCAACTATTGACGCACTTCACCGACATAAAAGTAGACTACTCTCAAGACTGAAGACCTTGTACAGACAGTTTACTGACAGACACAACCCGGAGATTTTGACATTAAAGTCATCGATCAAAAACCTCCAAACATTAATAAAAGAAAATTACAGGGCTTCTGTAAATTTGTATTGGAACAACAAAATTCGGGCTGTAAACACCAGCAACCCGAATATGTTCCCGCAAATAAATAAAATATTTCGGAGGAAAGATCAAGACGACCTTTCATGTCTAAAAATCGCCCGAACGACTGATAATGAACGCATACTCTCAACAGCAGGCATAGATCCAAATGAGGCTATTGATGATGACGACTTCTTTGTGATCGAGGATCCGCAGGAGAAGGTCGAAGCTATAGGAGCGACTTTCCAGGAAGTGTACAAGGCGAATGACACCATTGGCCCGAGCCACGACCTGGAAAATCGAGTCCTTGTGCACAATTTCTACCTTCGAAATGAAATAATGAACTGGCGAATCGAGAACTCGGGTTTCACCCAGTTCAGTGACGAGAATATGGCAAATAATGTCATCGCCAATGAAAGGGAACAACCCCCATTCATTTCGAAGGAAGACCTTCACACGATCTTCGACACAATTAGAAGTAAGAAATCAGTGGGAACCGATGGAATTCCGAACATTGTGCTTCGACATCTCCCACTAGAAGCGGTGGACATTTACACCACCCTGTTTAACAATGCAATGAATAATGCACATTATCCAGCGCATTGGAAAACTGCGGTGGTACATCCCATCCCCAAAAGGGATAAAGACACCTCCAATCCGGCGAATCTCCGGTCGATCAGTCTCCTTCCAAACATCAGTAAGGTTTTCGAAAAAGTCATCAATAGAGTCCTGACTAAGTGGGTTGAGGACAGAAATATAGTTCCGGATAATCAATTCGGTTTCAAGGCGGGGCATGATGTTATTCATGCCGCGTCTAAACTGGTTTCTGATATCCAATGGAACAGAGCCAAGAAACACTGCACGGGTGCCTGCCTGATTGACTTGGAGAAGGCCTTCGATACCGTATGGTTAGAGAGACTCTTCTACAAGTTGAACAGACTGGGCATTAGTAAACCACTGCTGTATATTCTTTTCAATATGCTTTCAGATAGACAGTTCATCGTGAAAAATGGCGATGTGACTTCTACTGGTACATTCAACATTAAAAACGGTCTGCAACAAGGTGCGGTTAATTCGCCAATCCTTTTCAACATTTACACAAGTGATCTGATAGGTTCACTTCACCATGCCATAGCGTACGCAGACGACTTAATCGCGTACAGATCAGGTCCAAAGATTGAGGTTATAAACATTCTTTTGCAACGTGACTTCGATAAAATTAAACAATATTGCGACGACTGGAAGTTGAAGATCAACTTTCAGAAGTCGGAAACCATTCTGTTTAGGACGCCTTTGTCTGGGGCCTCTGCGGATACCAGAAAGAATTGGCGAAAGTTTCAGATCGTGGGACAACACGGACAGCCACTTGTTTGTCGAAATGTAGTCAGATACCTTGGGATCTGGCTAGATCAATATCTGTATTTTAACAAACATATAGATGTTGCTCTGGCCAGAGCCAAAGGTGCTTTTGCCCTTACAAAGAGACTGTTTTATAGCAGGCAACTCGATGCGAGGGTAAAGGTGATCTGCTACATGGCCCTTATTCGGCCTATGCTTACATTTGGTTGTCCCGTGTGGTTCAACGTGAGAGCAAGTCTTTTGGAAAAGATTCGGGTGTTTGAGAGGGCTTGCCTTAGGGCTTGTCTTCGCCTATACAGAACACCAGAGTCTGAGTACATAAAATTCTATCCTAATGAGGTCTTGTACAATAGGGCTAACCTAATAAGAGTGGACAATTTTGTTATTAAGTTGATTCGAAGGCACATTGCAAGAGCAATGACTTCATCAAATAACCTGATCTCTGGGGCTTACTACCCCAATTATATGTATCACGAGAGAGTTCGCTTTGACGGCTTTATTCCTCCAGAAGCGTTCCTCTACCTCGACATGAAAGGTCTGATCCAGGATAGATTAGCGGTGCCGTTAATCTTCCACGTCGCTCGAACAGCTGCGGAGAGGCGACTTAACTACGATAGAGACGTCGCACACGGCAATGCGGAGCGTCTCCGGTTCAGTAGGGCGGTAGGGAAACGCGATATGAGGGATGTTGCTCGGCAGCACCAACAATTTTGGTGGCTTGTTGAAGGAGCGGAATCTACGTCGTCGAATTCCTCTAGCACTAGTTAGCTTCGTTAAGGAGCAGGGTCGCCAGCCTAATTTTCTAGCCATGGCCGACTTACATAGATTAAGGTAGGAATAGGATAGTTTTAAGGGAAAAAAAAAATAAAAAAAAATAAATAAAAAATAAAAATGTATATATATATATATATTGTATATATATATATACAAAAAACAAAAACACAAAAAAAATATATATAAAACAACAAAAAGATGGGTAACCTTCGGGTAACTTCTTCTCACAAAAAAATATAATACCTTAATGATAAGATAATTTTAAGTAGCTTAAGTAGCCTAAGTAGATTAAGAATAGTGTTAAGGTAGTTTTTAAGCTTTAGTTTTAAGTTTAAAAGATGATAAAAAAAAAGTCAATTTACTAAGTTTTTGTAACAAATTTATTTTCTTAGTTTTAATTCTGTTTAATACAAAATAACATCAAAATCAAATGTACGAAACGTCGAAAGACAAATTTTAATTGTTAGGTTTAACTTAGAGTGTCCGCATGGGGCCAGTAAGTTAGAATAAGATAATATTAAGTTAATTAAGCTAATTTTTAAGCATTTTTTTGTCTAGCATGTAAGAGTTATTGAATTTAATTAAATAAAAATGCATATTAAATGAAATGAATGAAATGGTTGGGATTGAGGGTGGCTTCACAGCGGAGTATAGCGCTCCATTGCTTGTCTGTTTGTATTCTGCAGCTGTTTAGTTCTCAAATGTCAAATATAATTGACATACGACGCCATTTGCAAAAATTATAACATCTTCCGAAAGGATGATGTGAATAAATCTCTTTACTGTGCACACTAGAAAAAAAACTCACACTCACTTCTGTTGCGGAATCGGAACAGATCACTGTACACATTTTTTCGTATACAGAGCAAAATTCATCCTTGCGGAATCGGGCCCATGGCTTGAGCCAATCAATAAGTCATTCACTCCGTGAAAATTACTTTCAGTTCGAGTTGACTAAGGTCCATATAATCCGTCGCATACGTACGTTGACAGATTATAACCGATGACGTTTTGTTATTGCTGAATGCTAATAGTGTTTCCTTTGTTGCTATGACAATTTATCTTCATTCTCTCATAACTCCCAAAGCAAGTGCTAACTCTCAATTCGTGAATTCGTGAACTGAATGTGTGAACTGATAACGGACAAAACGGTCCCTATGGGCCTCTTCTCCCAAAATAAGGTGTATACCCTATCAACAATAGCCGTCAATCGCTGTTAACGTATTGAACGACGGCCCGGGGCCTTAACATTTAAATTTAAGTTTACAGTTTTTAAAATACAACCACTCAGAATTCGTTTTATCCAATGTGAACCGAGCGATCATCGACGACATGCTGTCAGAAACGCCGAGACGTCAAACAACAGTCAAAACCTCACGCTACAGATAAAACGATATTCCTCGTCATCGCGGATGTGGATGCTTTCAGATTGCTCCAAAAGTAAGTGAAAACTAACTACAGAAATGATCCTGTGAAGTATAGTCTTAAAGATGGTGTGACCTACACGAGTATCTTATCGATACTATTGTTTGAAGTGACTGTGAATTTTATAAACGTGAATGAAACTCTTGCATGTAAAATGGATGAAATTTTCGCTCATCAGTTGGTGCGGAGCTGAGATTTCATAGGTTGCGTTGCGATGTAGTCAGATTGGAAAACATCTTAGTGCCCGTCGGGTATCTGTTTATACTTCTTATTCATATTTCACATGTTCATATAGTTAACAAAGTTAAATTGAAGGCTTACAAAATATTATACTCCACTCACCGCTATCACTTAGCAATTGTTACTTGTCAAAAGATAAGAAAAGGGCTAGCAAATTGATTTACCCCTATATGTATAACCAGATATGTGGAAAAGAAGGGTAGACATCAAAAGTGAACAATCCCACAATCAGTCTGATAATACGGACCTAACGTCGGTTGTTCCAAATGAAAGTAACTAACTAGAGAGGGCCAAATTTCTGTTGTCTGTTCAGTAGGCACACAGTTAAAATGAGCGATGTCTTAAAAGAGGTGAGGTGGTGGTGGTGAGGAAGTATATTAACGTTTGTATTTATACGAGTATAGGGAATACTCGTATTTATCCCATATTAAACGACCCTGTTTCATGATTTGATTTATGGTACCCAGGGGTTGGAGATAGCCAGTGCCTTTCTTTTATGAGAGGAAGAAGTGCCGCCTAGCTTGAAGCTATTACCAAATATTTAAAATAACGTCCAAAATAATGAAAATACATTTGAACACATGTACTCGTACTCGTTTCAAAATATAGAAAAAAATAAGAAATAAAAAAATAAATAAATAACAAAAGAATGGAGTCTGACCATATTGGATGGGCTGACCATGGCATTTCACTCCGGTACGCTATCCCACTACTGCTTACCACGGGGACTCTTGGCTGCTGGCTTTCGCCCCTGGCCCGGTTCATCCCTCCTTAGCCAACCTGAATACCTTGGACTCCTCCATGGTACCCATATTGATGGAAAGCTTAGTGCGGACGTTCCGTCAACATGAACTGGCCCACAGCACAGAACTCCCATCCTCAGACCATCCTACAACCTGACCTCCGAGAAGCCGGATTACAGGAGATGCCAACCTCCCAGTCGAAGAATGCTCATCGAAATTGTTGTCACTATTGAAAAGTAGGTCGAAACTGTACAATTATGAATGTTTCAGTCCCTTCTCTTCTAATTATTGCACTACTATTACATTTTATCCACTTAGAACATTATTTTCTATTCAAATAAGCTGTAATGAGAGAAATAAAATATAATAATAATAATGAAAAATAGTTGCCTTGTGTTGTGTTTGGTAGATTAGATAGAAGCATTAAACAATACACGTCAGTGTAGAGCTGGCTTCTACAATAAGTACACGGCATTTGTTAAGTTTTTTGTTTGTTGCTCGATTTATTGGGTTTGTGCATTTGCTGGAATCGAAAGTTCCCCATGAGGGAATTTTTATTTTCTACACTGCGTGTACTGAAAGTAGTCCATTATAATAGTTTAAATAAATTTTTAGAACTCTGATAATTTATTTAAGTTATGAGAATAGTTAGTATTATATTTTACTCAGTGAAATTAATAGGGATAAATGCCACTCGAGGTAGGTACAATGTGGGTTGATCAAGTGGATGTACATATATATATTACAATTTATTCAAAATAAAATGAACATAGATCAAGGTAATTTTCTATTAAATATTGTTTCCATTTTATTGTGGTAAAAAATAACAAGCAGTCACACTCTTACGTTTTTCAAAATATTCCGGCAGCGTTTAGACGATCTGTATATTAGCGAGAAGAGCTGTAAATTCTTGTGTTGCTTTGCAAGCTTAAGTCAGAATTAGAGCTCTTGTCTAGAGCATTATCAATATGGTTGTTGAACTAGCTCCATGAAGTGGGATAACTTAGCCAATTTACATACATACTTTCCGAATAGTTCTTTTTTGTAGGACAACCATCTGTAGGAATTTACTAAGGTAAGCACCTCTTTAACAGTCTATTCCGTACTATTACCTAAAGTAAAGTATCCAAAGGAGGTGGTTTTAAGCTTTTTGTAAAACAGTATTTTCGCAGATGGTAGAGACTACGAAGAGATGATAGAAGATATTGCTTCAAAATTGAAATGTTTGTTTGTAAATATTTTTGGTGTTCAACCATTTAAATTTCTAAGCAGTCCACAGAACAGCCGATATTTGGATCACGGAAACATTGTATATCGTAAACACAATTTAGCAAAATTTGTCTACAGCTACTAGAAGCATGGAATACAATGTCAATGTCCGGTGCACTGTATTTTGAAAAGATTAAATTCCACGCTGTTGCTGAGTGGGCATACACCAACTTGTCTACAAAATATGATCGGGCAAAAGTATGCCCGACGAATGGAATCTGAGGACTGTTTGTTCGATTTTCAAGAAAGGAGACTCTCTGATCTACGGCAACTACAGACTCATCAATCTTCTTAACATCGTCTACAAGATCTCATCTGAAGTATGTTAATGCCTGAGGTCATTCGTCAACAACCTGATTGGTCAGGCCATTCGGGCCATTAACTGAATATTCACACTACGGCAGATTTTGGAGGAAACCCATGAGCTTCAAATCAGCACATCTAACCTTTTCGTCGATTTTAAGGATGCGTATGACAGCATCTGTAGAGCTGAGCTATATGAAGCAATGTTTAGTTTTGGCATTTCTGCCAATTTGTGCACGCTGTTCTATCAAAATCGGTAAAGATCTCTCTAAGACCTTTTGCGTCAAAAAAGGATTCAAACAAGGTGTCATGTCCATTTATTCAATATCATACTTGAAAGAATATTGCAAAACTCACGCGCCAACACAAGTGGCACAATCTTTAAAAAGTCCGTCCAATAAGTCGCATACGCCTATGATATTGACATAATCGGAGGAAAGCAGCGTGATGCCTATGGCGTTTTCGCGAGTATTGTGACAGAAACAAGGCCAAAATGGATTTAGCGGTCAACGAGGAAAAGACCAAGTATAAGCTGTCAAGCAAAAAGGACACCCAACCCCGAAGTCTAGGATATAACGTCACCTTCGACAGGTATAACTTTGAAGTAGTTAAGAATTTTGTCTACCTAGCGTTCGATATGATTTCAGAAAAAGACACCAGCGCCGAGGTAAAACGTAGAACGCCAATCGCTGCTTCTTTGGGCTATGAAGGCACTTGACTAGCAAAGCCCCCTCTCGAACAAAGTGACCGTATATAAGACCTTAATAACCCGAGTCCTGCTCTTGGGTGCATAGGCTTAGACATTATAAAGAATGGATGAAGGCGCTCTTTTAGAAAATTCTTTGGTTTTCGGTCCCGTTTAGATAGACGGTGAATCCGAAAAGTCTTCGAATTCGCCGCCGAGGTACAACGCAGTTGATGAAGACCACAATTCAGATGCCGCACGCAAGTGAAATAGGATCTCAGGCAACTTAACGCTGGTGAGGGTAAAAAACCAACACGCTTATGATAAGTAGCTTTTATAACAAATTTGGCGAATAAATCAAACTATGTATTTAGGAAACCAGAAACGGCAGGTGGAAATAATTTGCTTTCGCTAGATTGATGTAAGCTTTGGTGCAACTACTCGTATTAATATCGCACTTCTTCGTGCGGAGTAAATTTTTATGCGACCATCGAACTGTACAGCTCTTTTCCTAATCACAAAAAGTACTCAGGATAAGGAACATTTTACTTCTTGAGCATGAATACTTTTTCGCAGACTTAGATCACACGAAATCTCCACCAACTCTGATGAGTTCCTATGGCACAACACGAAAAACAGAATGGATTCGACTCGAAGCCCAACCGAAACAGGCAGCGAATTCGTTTTTTTTTTTCGAAAACAAAACACCCACCTTTTTAGGTAAGTAACTGCCCCTAACCGGCAATTGCAGTCTACATTTATTCAGAAGTTCTTAAATCTATGTACAGGGAGAACACACGCTTAAGACTACAATTTACTTGGCCGCAAGTTTACCTTTCTTTTGCGGTTTCGCTTTCTGTTTGAACTGATTGTTGGGCTTCTTTCCTTGGGCTTTTTTGTTTGGTGGCGCATTTCCTTCCTTTTGTGGAAACTTGCCATTTTTCTTCTCTTTTTTGGGAGCTATGGGACCTTTACCCTCGGCAGTTGGTTGCTGGGGTGTCTTGGTTAATTTCGCTTTCTTATTAGGAACCTTAGACTCGTCATCCTTGGGTTCCCTCTTCTTGCTCAAGGGTAATTTCTGTTTAGTTGGCGAACCGGCTTCATCTTTCGGTGGCTTGACTTTGTTTGTTTTATTCGCCTTCTTTGGAGATTTTTGCTTGTCTCCGTTGCTTACTAATGGTGTTGGTGCAAGTGGTCCCTTCTTTTCACCTGCCTGTTGCTTATTTTTCTTTGCCATTTTTCTGTTCTTCTTGTTTTCGTTGTTGAATCGAATGATGAGCTTATTACCTCCTAAGGTTAGGTTTCTTTTGCAACTCTTACTGGCATCCAAAGTGGATGGTAAAGTAATTGTTGCAATTGAGTAGCCATCGAACTTGCTTGGCGCTGGTTTAATTTGCATATCAACAGCGTTGGGGAAGAGCTCTTTGATCTGAGCTACCGATGCGGTCTTCGGAACGTTAAGTATTACAATGGTCGAGGTGTAGTTCTTACCTTTAGGGGTATTCTTCTTCTCCTTTCTTAGAAGTTGCTTCGTACGTTTTTTCTCGAGTTTCTTCTTCCTGAGCTCAGTCAGCTTCTTGATAAAATCGTCGCTTTCGGCTTTTGGAAGCGATACCATTAGTTTATTTTCTGCGCTGTGCTTTTTCAGTTTCTTCAACGTTTCATCTCGATCTTGTGTGGTGGCGAAGTCAACCAAACAGAATCGAGCATGTTTTTGACGAGGTTTGTGAGCTGTTACTATCAACTCAGAGATGGCTTTTACTTTTTTATCAAATTCTTCTTTGTCTTCGGGAAGCTTCTGAGGGAATCGGATGAACAGCTGTTTGCCCTTACGCTTCTCATATTTTTCTTGCATTTGCTGAGTTAATTTATCTATTATAGGTGGTGCTGCAGGGGTTTTAGATTTTTTCTTGGGTATGTCTTTGTCGTCGTCGACTTCATCATCATCGTCTTCGTCGGATTCGGTTGAACTTGCATCGAGTGCTGGTTGTTTAACTTCCGAATCATCTTTGCCATCTGAGTCTTCTGCTTCTGAAACTCCTGCTTCAGACTCACCTTCATCCTCTGTGTCTTCATCAACGGCTCCAGTCTCGCCGGAAAGAACCTCCTCTTCTTCTGAAGAAGACCCGTCTTGTTGCAAATCTTCTTGTTCTGAAGATGATGACATGACTAAAGATAAGTTATTTTACAAAGTGATACTTGATGTTTCGAAAAATTGAGAAAACTTACTTGTTAATAAAATAGTTGGGTTAAAATTTATTAAAATTCAAAATAAGCGTGAAAATGTGTTTTAATCAAAATGCTCTTCTAACACAAATCACACGTGCAGTCGGCTGTCAAGAGCGCACAATATACAATGATGCCAGTGAGGCCACATTCCTAATTTCTACAAAAAAATAATCTACTACAAGACTTTAGAATAATTCTATGAAAACAAAAAAATTTTCGAAATATTTAGTTCAATTTAGTTTCAATAATTTGGTGGACTTACATGCAAGATAAAGAAATTGAATTTTTGGTTAATTGGCCGATGACGAGCAATTAAGGAGTTTAGTTTAGATGATTCCCTATATCAGCTGAGAATACATCAATAATAGTAAATTTTGAAAGAAGTTCGGAAGGCTACTTTCAAAAATAGAGCTGCGTTCAGTAATTTGAAAAAAAATTCATCGGTCAAGAAAAGGTGTACATGCGGTGCAACTTTCATAGATCAGCCCTAGTGGATAAAAAAGCAACCAATGATTGATTGTGACGTATTACCACAGAGGTAAGAGCGGCTTTCAAAGAATAGAAGGTGTGTATTAACTTTTAAATATTACAGAATTTTATTGAACATGTTTTCTTAAACAGCAGTTCATCGACTTATCAACTTCAGTAAGAATTATCAGATTGGATTAGATTGTAAAAATGTAATACCACTAGTCTGCTCGGTAATCTGTCTAGCTATTGATGCGGAAGCTGCTATCTGTCAAATTATCTGAAATAAGGCAGCAATGCGACAATTGGCTACGATTCGACGTTATCATCGACATACAACACAGCGCAGTGAAATCAGAAGAATTGTAGAGTAAGGCAGTGCTAGCTTACATAATCTTGATTGTGAATACCAATTATGAAAAATATGTGATGGCGGGAATAAATAGGGATTAGTCGCTTGGTGGCTTCCTGTTTCAACTTCTATCATATGTTTGATTTTATTCGTGTGACTGCTTGAAACTCTTAATAGTTATAACGTGTACGCTGAGACATTAACAGATAATTTAGGTCTACTATCTACTTAGCAGAAAAAACTAAAGTTCGCTCACTATTTAGTCAATCAAACACGGAAATAATATTTCCGAACGCACTTTTTATTCATAAGTCTACTACAATACCATGTTCCATTACTCCAAAACAAATTCCACATAAAGTGCATATATGTCAACAAATTTTCGTGACAGTCGCAGTTTTCTCTTCATAAAAATTGAAATTTTTCCAAATTTTCAACAAATTTCCGACGATAATACTAAAAAATTACCTCCGAAATGGGTCTAACTGATAATATGCGCGATTGGTTTACCTCAGAAACAGCTAGAAACAAAAACGCAGCGATATTGTCCGGATTCCTGGTAAGCGAATCGAACTTTGTTTGTGTACTCACTTATCTGAGTCATCTTTGCATTGTTTTTCTTAAATTTTTCTCGATCTTCATTGAATGCTTTGTTTGGAATTAGTTCTTCGCAGGATGGTGGATTCTCATCGATGCAATGTCGGTGAGTAAAGAACACCAAATCACCACTGGACAGGTTTTCATCGGGATCTTCGGAACAGTCAGTTTTTTCATGGTCAACACCGTGAAAGATTCTCATGTAAGTTGAGGGACAATCAAATAAGGTGCTTCATTACTCTGAGTCATATAATTCAATGTCTCCATAACAGATTAATGAAAATTCTGATGATTCTGGGGCGAAAATAGCAAAAGTCTGGCTACTTATTGGCTTCATAATGGGATTCGCATCCATCATTGCTGCTGTGTGGATAATGATCGATGATTTCATTAACAATCGTAAGATAGTGCACTTAAACTAATTAATGTAATTGATTATCACCTATTTTTGATTACAGCGAAAAAGGAGAACTGGCAGGGAGTTGCTTTGCTGATGCAGAATGTCCTGATACTCGTTGGCAATTTGGTTTACAAGTTTGGCCGCAACGAAGAAGTCTGGGCTGATTAATAAACGCTGCCATCCCTGGCACTGATTAATATTAGAAGAGGAAAGATCTTATTTATCCTAAGCATTAACTTTTATTTTCCATAGCCTTTTTGTATGTATGTATACACACGTAAACTTAGGTGGCAGCGCGCATATTTAGTTGCAATTACCCATCTCAACGGGTAATTTGAGGTTTGTTGCATAGCGAAGTGAATGTGCGCCCACACACAAGTTATGCATCTAAGTTAAGCAAAAAACAAAAGCAAAACTAAATATAACGAGAAAATAAATTAAATAAACAGTTTTTAGAAAGTTAATTGCGACTTTGGGTTGGAGTAGGTCTTTGGACATTTTGGCTGGAGTAGGATACGGGATCTTGCTTAAAACACATATTGCTTGAGTAAAGCATAGAATTATCCTGAAAGGTGGTGCTCCCTTGCATTTTTACGATCCGTCTTTTCCCTTCAACTCGTCATTGCTCTAATGCGCTGATCAAAAAGTCGTTTGGTCCTCTGAACTCGATATGAATGTTTCTCGTTCTATTGCAATTGTACTCATTTTGTTTTGGCGAGGGAGCCGGTCGCAACCTGTCAAACGTACAGGCACGAGATTGTGAACAACAGAAACTAAAAACACAATAATTCACTGTCAGAAATGATTGAACCTTAGAAGGAGTACCTGTGGCGGATGAATTCATATCATCGAAGCAGCACTTAAGGTGATCCTGAAATGGGTGAACAATTGCTTCCAAAGCCCTGAAGTCGAATATTGAATCCATAATATTCGGCACCATCGCTAATGGAATCATTAAAGGGCACAGCCATCCAGGTTAGTGTCTAGGAATAATTAACCTGGTATGCCAACTGCTTACCCTTGCGAATCAACCAAAACCCTCAGATTGTGACGGATCTATTGTTGCCGACCTTGCAATACGAAAAAATGACGACGTTTGAATCTGCATACGGAATAGACCGCACGCATTCACAGAGCAAAGAGACATTTCAACCAAAAAAATGTTTCTACAATTCCTGTATAAAACGGATGTGCCGAAATGCGACGTTAAAATCGTCTTAGGTGATTTCAATCCTAAAACAGGAAGGAAAAGGGGTTAGGGAAGTTCACATCACCACTTTCGAAAACGAAATGAGGATAATTGGTTGAGCTGCGTTGTATAACACTGCTTCTGCACCGGTCTGAAAAGTCTGTGAATTCGCCCTCGACGGACAGCACAGCAGAGTTGCAGTCTTCACTCAAGTAGCGAATGCCACTGAAAGTAAACTTCAACCAACTTAGCGTGCGCCACCTATAGCAGTAGTACGACAGATCTTGGAAAAGGTCCTGGAGATCCAGATCGGGTTTTGGGGCGAAATTGCTTTAAATGGGTATGATAATAAAAAGTTCATGTTATCTTCCGAAAGGACATAAATAAATGACAGTAGTTAGGGAAAAGGTTCAGGTTCACTTCGGGTTGTATGGCCGCCCAGTTGCTTAAGTTATTGAAGCGTTTTATTGCCTATGGGAGTTGTGTTTTTTTTTTCTTCGTATTCTTGCCTGGATCACAGTCGACAGCCATTAAGTCCGTGGTATGGTGCAGCAGGACTTTGCATTCACCCATATGAGGGCTCGTGGATATGATATGAGGGTTCGTGGAGCTAGGAAGATCTTACCAACAGAGCTGCAGGATGTTCGGCTGCGCTAGCGTTTTTTTATGATTGCTTATCACAAACACCTGTGGAGGGGTGTTCTTATACAGCTCACTGACATCCTATAGCTTCTCCATTTGCGCTAAGGCTATGAGACTCGTAGCCTTGTTCTAAAATTACCATATTGTGGACTGCTGCAGTTTAATCAAATGGAAAAAAAATACTGCTTAGTTTCGTAGCGGTCACTATTGTTTTATTCCAGTAAAAATTAGCTAAGCCAGATACCTGATTCCATTCCATTCGAGAAGCTCTTGCTAAACGTCTTATGCGAACTAGTGTTTAAAAAAACGCGTTGAGCTCTTTAACAAGGAGAGTTACTATAAAGTCACATCCTAGGAATACACTTAACTTATATTACTCAGACTTTGCTTGACAGCTTTCCGAACATAAGGCTCTTTTCTTGTCATCAAGTCACAGCTAGTTCTTTAGCCAGTGTTTGCCTTTGAAAATCAACTCAGCTCCCGCTCTCTGATCCTTCATATCAATAGTTGAATTAGGATATGTGCTGCTACTCGTACGACCTCCTTCCACTGCAAAGTGTTTCCTTGTGTACCATTCGAAAACAGGAAATCCGCCATCCATCTCTAATCTAATAGAAATGAAAATAAAATTACAGATCCTTCTGCCCGTCCTACCACATACACTCACACTCATATTGGACTCATTCAGGACCCCCTTATTCCACCCACGGTTGGTGGCAATCATGGTTTCACGTCTTAGAGAAAAGCATTCAACATAACAAACAATCGTAATCGTGGGGGGGTGATGAAATGCATTAAGGATCTCAAAACGACCAGCAACAACAACAAAGTCCTCATTTCCACTGGTCCACCCCTCCGTTTGAATGGCTTAGGTGAGCATAGTTTTGCGAAAAAGCAAACATCTCTGACGTCGGACTTTCATCGAATACAATCTATTCGTATCCACGACGATTCCGGATACCAGCCACACATGCACGGCTAGGGCACTATGAGAACAACATCCTGGCTCCTTACGGCATTAGGATATAACTCAATTCCATATTTATTGCTTTTGCTTTTCATATTAGTTCAGTTGATGTCGAAAATTGAGTTTTGAACGTTCCCCTCGGCCGATTGTAGCATTGACAATAGGATTATCTGATTCTGGTGGCTGTGGCTCTTTGTGTGTGGGCCTTCAAGGATGTGGGCTTGAAGTTTGAGCACCTGCTGGTGGGATATTACTCGGGCATCGTGCGGTTGCTACTATTATTGACCGTGTAATAAATACTCGCAATAGAGATAGCGACCGATTGGTCTTTGTAGGTTTGGACATTTGTCTTGTCACGGGGCAGATACACTTGAGTCCTGTCAGTTACATGCATTGTAGGGATGATTTTGCTTGCATCCTTGACTGTTTTTTTTTTTTTTGATACAACTCACGTTTTACGCTTTTCAAAAGTGAAACTACACACACATATCGCTGGCTGTAATCTGATGCTACAGCACGCCCGTGGGAAATTTGTTTATGGCGGGTTGAACACTTTTTCGAGTTCTCGAACCGTAAAGTGTGTGGTTGCAGCCTTAAGGGTAAGTTACAAACACGGTGTCGGCGGCAACGGTTTTATCGGTGACGACGACGGATTCGAACACAAAGGATGTGGCGCCAAATGGGAGGAGGAGAACATTTCACTTTGAGGCTAACATTTACCTCACTTTTCCACACAAACACTCAGACAATTCAATTTCCATTTTTCAACGTGTTTCTGAGAGTTTTCCGAATGAGAAGCGGATTTATTCTTGTAAACACATTCGTGGCAGCAGAAGCGGAAATTTCGCGTTTATTCTTTCACATGCCGGCAAAGTTGCACATAAAAGTTTAATGAGAGAGAAAATTACAGCGGATGAAGGAAATTAAATTGCGAACATTTTTATCACTCTAATGGATGGTATGATACCTTTAAATGGATGCGTTTTGATTTCAAAGCGATAGAATCAACACGGAATAAACTGATTTCATCGACGGAGATTTATCATAGCTTTTTGGTGATGCTTCTAAGTAACGACCAGCTCCTTACCACCTGTATTGGCTAAAGTAGCAGAGGGTCTTCTATAAAAATCATTGGATTGCTTTCATCGCTACTTGAAAATCACTGCTGGATATGGGATGCTACTTAGTACCATCTTGTAACTGAACACTTAAAACCTGCAGTTCGAAGCTCTGCAACTAAACGACCCTCTAAAACATTACACAATAAGATCGAACATACGGATTTGGATTGGATTATCCAATTCGTCGATGTGTTCCTTGTGTGCCCCTTCTTGTTGACAGCATAAACTTAATGTTGCCCTCATTTACCATTAAACCTTTTTGGAAGCTTCTGTTTCAAAACAAGCTAACTCAACGGTAACAGCCCGCTATGTGGTCCCAAATATAGCGATATCATCCTCATACACTAATAGTTTTTGAAAGATTATGCCTCCGGTTTTCGCTTGTGAGTCTTATGTCGGCTAAGTCATTACTGACGTTGACGGGGCAGCGAGCGTTCTTAATCGTCATCCTGCACACAGGGGCGAGCTTGGCAGTGATGCCAAAACTAGACAAGACTCTATGCAGCTCGTTTCTATAAATGCTGTCATATGCGGCGTTAAAATCGATAAGCAGATGATGTCTATATACTTGGGCTTCTTAAATTTTCCAGTCTGAAACTGCACTGATAGGGGCCAATCTGGTTTGTTGATTGTTGACGAAGAGTTTCAGATGTTCACATTATGTGGAAGATAAGACCTTTTATGCGATTTTGAGAGTATTTTTACCGCCGAAGTTGGTGCAGTTTATTGGGTCGCTTGTTTTTGTGGGCATTGCAAGCGATTCTTGAGAGTGTGAAGGTATTTTATATTTAAAGAAAACACCTTTGTCTAAGTCTTCACTTTCTTCAGCAAAAATTTAAAGCGCTAATAATTGCTCTTTGTATTGTGTAAACTTTTTTAGAATTTCCTCTTCCACTTCCGAGTCCGAAGCCGGTCGGATCAGCTAGTAATAAAAATGTATTTGGAACAAAGAGAGAAGGCATGTATACAGAATTTCAATTGTGAATGCTATTCAACATTAACAATTAACAATTAACTTGCAATTAATTTGATTGTTGATTAATTTATTTGCAAATCAAATATTAAAATTGATCTGAATTTAAATTAATTGCAATTAATTTTTTTTAATCAACTAATTAATTGCAATTAATATTAAATTGTTGATGCTCTACTATGCTAAACGGATCTTCTTGCCTTTAGACTTTCCTTTTTCTTGTTGGTAAAATGTTCGTATGTAATTTCTGTTGTACAGCCACTCAATGTCGTCGATCGCGCACTTCTCGCGCCCTTTCTTTTTCTTCTGGAGAATCCGATGTTGTTCCCGTCTCTTCGCTTGTAGAGCTCAGCAGCGCTTTTCAAACCAGAGATTTATTGATGGTGGTCTGGCGAAAACGGGAACATCACTTGCAGCGTTTTTGTTTGGCACGTTGGAGCGATGCCACTGGTCTTCGGTACTTGATGTTGGCGGCATAGTAGTTGGTAAGAGATTTTGGGATACAAGTCCGGCGAAGATTTTGGCAGTTTCTTACGATTGCATCTTTTCTACGTTATACCTTCTTAGTTCTTCCTTGTTGTCGCGCTAAGGAAATCCGCAGATCGACTAGTACGATTTCAACGTCATACTTTGAACATTGCTCATACTCGTATGTCCTTCCTATAGCACTTCCTGGATGGCAAAATCATTTGCGTTCAATTGCGGATCTATGATACTGACTGACGGTAGTCTCGATTTCAAGCGAGAAAAAGCTGTCAGTGTCAAAATAACACATGATTCAAAAAGAAACTTGTATTTGGACCAACTATTTCTTTCATGTTCCTTTTTACTGTTCTTGAAGAAAGATGAGTAATCTTTTCGGTGATAAAGTGTTTGCAATATTAGTGCTCACCATATAAGGGTCTAGTTATTGTAGCCTTATGTGAGCTCAAGCCAAACATTTACAAAGGAAGTGATCCATCGTGTCTTCATCAGTCTTGTGAGAGATGTGCCAACTAGTTGGCATCATAAGCGGCTGTCTATAGATGTTTTTGCAGAGATTGCAGAGAGGAGTGAGTCTATCTGTAAACCTAAAATATATTCTACCTTAAATTGTGCATTTAGAAATCCTAAACTGAGAGCGCTGGCAACGCGATTCAATATTCTAAAAAAGCTCTTCTTTTGTTGAAAAAAGAAAAAAATTAAGCCACGAATGTTACGACTTAACTTCGAATCAGTGCTGTACCAGTCTTTGGTTTTAAAATTGGCCCCCCTGATAAAAACGTACTTTTTCTTAATCAGTCCGGGGTGAACCTGGCCTCCTAGTAACAAGTTCAGCAGCTAGCACTGCTTCCCGCAAACTGCCTCCAGGTCCGCACTCCGAATTGATGGGGTCGCTTTCTACTACGTCGCCTCTTAGTGTTAGACTCAAAGACTCTCTGTGTCAGAGCTATGGCATACATTCGCTCAACATTGCCAATCGTTACTTTCTTAGATGCCTGATAATATTGATATCACTTTACTATAGATTGTGGTTGAACCTCGTCTTTCATTTTCCGTCAATACAAATGGGACCAACAATTACGCGAAATATCTTTTGTTCGAAACGGACAAGTGGTTTCGACAAAGTCTAAGCCTCTGCACCATAAAATTGGACTGATTGTGGTTTTAGGAGAGAGGCCTCTGTTACTCAATCGCCTCCAGAGTCCAAGGTAGACAATGCTCTTAGCTAGCCATCTTGAAGTTGTAATAACATCTTCATCATATTTTGCCTTGGGAACCAAGGTCGATTATGACTCCCTTGGCGATCAATATGAAACCTCTTTAGCAGCATACAATTACACCTTGGGAACAGCCACTACCTACGGTTCTACAGGTGTATCATATTGTTCACGTCGCTGCATACGAGCGTGTTTGCTGACGTGGCGTATTGCCACAAATTGTTTCGATGATTGATCAACGCCAGGCAGTTCTACTTGAACCATCTAAAGAAGTACATGCGTTCTCATTACAAAGTTTAAACTGCCAATAGTGACGTTTTGGCCAAGCGATTGCTGGTGTGAGTACTTTATTGATGACACCGTGTATTTTGCTTTCGTTTATCGTTGAACATGTTTTGGCCACTTTTGTGATATTCACGAAAGTTTCATTGATGGCTCGCTATCTCCGTCAAATAACATAAATGCCATCCAGGTATGCAATTAACTGTGAGATGTTTAAATAGTCACATATGTATCAGGACACAAACAATTTGATTGCATAAACATACAACATCAAGGATAAAGCACTGATGCATTGTTTAAATCGCTGTGAATGACCAAACGTCTCCGAAATTGTATTCTGGTAAATTCTACTTAATTCAGAACACACCTTCTGCCCTCGACGTCAGTTGATTAAAAACCAATGTTTGCCCGATGGCCGTGTAACCTGTCCATCATAACAAATGTGAGCTTTTCTATCCAGTGCACTTCATCGAAATATTAAAAATTTCAATGTCCAACCATGTGGCGCTTCCGGTGGTGGTGACGGCTACAAATACTACAAATACCTAACTTCAATCGGCAAATCGAATTTTATTTATTTTCTCTGCCAATGGTCTTGACGCTTCATTTATATAAATTCCTATAACCGAAACCACTCCTGAACAAGTACTCCTCCATCCAGGCAATATTTCATTCCGCTTCAACATGAATTACATCAACGGTTTTATTGACCTCCTCCAATCAAAGGCTTATTGCTCTGCGATTCCCAGTACTACTCAATGGAAGCGAAAATTATTGCCACCGCTTAATCTTTGACCCGTCAGCGAATACTAGTTTCACAACAACCACGAGACACGAGATGAACGACGTGTTTCTGTTTCAGACTTTTAATTTATGTTTCGGTTGCAATTAGGTAAGAGGAGACCCGAGCGAATTTTTGTACTTCTCCAGACCCGGAGTAATTGGCTTTATTCTGCTGAAATTGGATACAATAAAAATGAACATATATAGACGTCGATCGTCTTGTTCGGACACCCCAATGTGCCAGGACAAAAAAAAGGAAACAACAGAGTACATCTTCAAAACGAACTAAAGTCGAATTGTAGAATAAGAAGAAAAGTCATTGCAACCACCTTCGTCGAAGTGACACCCTTCGCCTCCAGCATCGACCGCATCCAGAGTATTCTTCCACCACAGTAAAGTACAAAAACAGCCACTAGACCACAACGACATGGTTATACAAGAAACCCACTCCGGATCCTGTTCGTCCTCTCCTCCAGCCATCCATTCGACGATGGCCATCAAATCGATGGTGAAGTGTTCGCCTAGCTCGTTGTGTAAATTAGTAACAACCACGTTAAAACACAGGAATCTACAATTGGCTGCAGGGGATGGAAATGTATTGTCCTAACATAAGGACCATTAAGTTCTCACGTTTTACGATTTCATTTTCGTTGCTGTGTCCTTTAGTTTTTCTTTTTCATTCGTTCTCTTGTTTTCTTTTTATTTTTTTGTATTTCTTACTTCTGGAGCATTTTTCTGGGATTGAGTCTTCGACTTGTAGGGACTTCATTTAAGAATGAATATTTTGAGATTGTAGAAATTTGTTGACGAATGCTTCAAGTAAGCAAAAGTTTTCCCCATCACATTATGTCGAAGAATTCAATTGAAAATTGTGAACAATCGGGGTCCAACCATTTTGACTTGAGCCAACGCAAGTGTACCCATATTCACCATTTCTATCCCGACATTCAAACAAACCTCGCATAAGTTAAGGTTAGCCAAATATATTCAATGAGCATATCTACTATCTGCTAATGGCTATGATACGGCTTTATAGAAGACAGCAACGTCAGGTTCGGCATACAGAATTACCCGAAGCAAGTGATGCGACTTAGTTGCTCCCCACTTATCAGTAGATTTGACCAAATCTTGGCAAAGTTTGAAAGAAAAATCCTGCGGAGGAAAAGATTTAACTGCAACATAAGTTACTAGAGATCAGAATAAAGCTGGAAAAGCAGAAAACCGATTGCTCAACTGGGTCGGCTGCTTAATCTTTAAGAGACTTCAAATCCTAGCCACTTCGTCCGGGAAGAAATGTGATTGTGAATCAAACACACTCGACCAAAACCAAATTATTGCTAATTGGAAGAAAACGTGTCCGAGAATGTGATAAGAAGTAGCTCATTAAGACCATCGGTGTCTCCATGGAAGGATTGCTCGTAAAGCCTAGGAAGTGAAACTGCTATATTGAAAACACCTATATATTGGTATGAGTCTGTGATGTTTCGTTAGTTATATGCGTATATAAAGCTATTTGAGATATTTCAAAAACTTTACTATCGGCTTGAAGTACAATCAAAAGATTTATGAATGGAACTCGACTTCGTTCATATGGCCACCGCGGGCACGTTTGCAGCGGTCGATTCGTTGTACTCAAATTTTAACGACTCGGCCACACCTTTCGGCCGAAACGGCCGCTATTTCGCGCTCAATGTTGGGATTGAGCTCTTCCAACGTCGTCGGCTTGTTGGTATAAACCATTGACTAAATATAGCCCCACAGAAAATAGTCAAGCGGTGTTAAATCGCACGAACGAGGCGGCCAATCGACTGGCCCATTTCTTGAGATAACACCCTCACCATACTTACTTTTCAATAAATCGATTGTAACGTGTGCTGTGTGGCTTGTGGCACCATCCTTTTGAAACCACATGTCGTCCAAGTCCATATCTTCCAATTCGGGCCAAAAATAATCTGTGATCATGGCGCGATAACGCTGACCATTCACAGTAACGTGACGATCGTTATCGTCGACGAAAAACTTGAATGATTCGGATCGTTTACTACGGACGCCTGAACGGCAGCGATCAACCCGTGGTCTCACTGACACGGCAACATCACACAACGAATATGTAGACTCAAATTTTTGCACTAAACTTGTTATGGCTTGTCTACTAGGGCGAGAATTACGACCGAAAATTGAAATTAACGCTCTTAAAGTTGTAGTCACCGACTCCGAATTTCGGTAGAAAATTTTTATAATTTGTAGACGTTGCTCGTTCTTGTACTTTACCATGATGAAATTGTTGAGTTTACCGAATAAATTGACAGTGACAGTTTGATGATTAGTGAAAGAGTGCGTTCACAATTTAAATTCAAAGTTGTCAAGTCCCTATTGGAAAACCCGATAGATTGGGTCACTTTAATAGTAAGAAATGGCTTCCACAGTTCACCATCAATATTTGGAGAGGGCATGAGAGTCATAAAGTTGATGGAAAGACTCAATCTCCTGATCCCTGCAGCTTCTCCTGATAACGGATTGACCTGTGATAATATCAAACATTTGATCGAATGCGCTTTATCATATTTAGGCCAAATCGTCCTAGGTGTAGCGCAGTTTTTAATTCGACACTTGTTCAAACAAAGACCTTATCCACAATGCTTTTAGGGACTGTTCTCAACAGATGTTTGATGGAAAGGAGGGTCTGTGCTTTATGCTTCGCCTATCTCTTATCTTCAGCGGTCAACAATCCTTGTTCTTATTATTGTGGAGTCTGTCTATAGGTTTTTTCCAGAATTTAGCTTTCGTCAACATCATTTTTAGTAATTATTGGATAACAGCAATAGGCAATATTTCTCAAGAAGGTTTTCGCCGGTCCAATACAAAGCAATGGAACTAAACAGAGTTTTGAATGTTACTGTTAGTTTGTTCTGATTGATCTAAGGATTCCGATGAAGGCAGTCTTCTTGACTCTTGAGGTGCTTCTCGATTTTTGAATCTAAAACAGCGTTTCTCTCTGGAGCATGAGAATGAGGATTTATGTCCTGCATGAAATGTTAATCAATTACTTCTCCATCTGACCGCGTCTCCAGAACATTCAGAATTCGGAAATTGGCGTTGCTTGTTGAAATATATTTTTGTATTAATGCTTATTTCTCTATGCGGACGCGAATGTGGATTAGGCTCTCAATCAACATGTGTAAAAAGGAAGCAGGGTATTAATTTAACGCCACCCAACGGGTATATTAAAGAGGTTGACAGCTAGAAAGTACTATCGGAGGCTTTCGTGTCAGATAACAGATGCATCGAATTCTAAATCGAGGTCTTGGTCTTCCGAAGGAAACCAGCTACACAACAGAAATTAAACCGCTTTAAGAAAGAGCTCAGCAAATCCGTCAGTGCATTGCCCAAACTCAGAACGAAACAAAAGGCAGATGAAGGTGTTCAAATATTAATGGTGCTCTAACTAAATGTTTCAAACTGACGTTCTCAGCTAGAAAGAACTCCGGCAGATCATCGATTATGCAACTAGCTCTTATCGTCGAAGCTGCAAATGAGTAGAGTAACACAACATGAAGTAAATAACTTGCCTAAAGCGAACGAGTCTATGTGACATCTTAAATATATAAAATGGGTTTTGGAAATATTTTAAAATCAATAAATAAAAGTCGTCCATTCCTCCCAACGCACTCTTGCAATCAAATTCTTTTATACATACTATATATGAACATTCGAAAGAAAGGTGTTGGTTCAATAACAACAATTTTACGAGTATGGCGGATATTTTCTTGTAGGCCCTGACCTATTTAGGGACTGTTGCTGTAAGCATTCGGCTTAAGTTATCCCAATATAAAAATTTTGTATGGTGTATAGTAAGTTGAACGAGGTGCCCAGGGTATGTCTCCGTACTTGCTGATGAATTCATCGAGAAAAATAGCCCTAGCTTCTCTATTGAAACGCTAAAGTCTAACGTCTTGCTTGAGTTGCATTCTATTGTTGAATCCGGGAAACAGCTACAGTTATGGTACCAAAAACTCTTCGGTCATTCGGCAATACAGAACAGGAGTGACTATTTCTCGGTGGCGAAAAAATGAGGGCTAATAATCCCTCGGCCAAAAATTCCATCTTTTAAGAATGGAGACGTTTTTAATGGCATTCCCTTGATTTGTCCTAGTACCAGTATTTTATGTTCGGCTAAATTATACATCACAGCAGAGTTGTAAAAGAATGCAATCATTTTGGATTGCATTTATGATTGCAATCGTTGACTTCATTTAAGACTTAAAAAAAAAGAATGCAATCACCATTCATTTAACATCGAGAGATTGCATTCTTTTTTCTTACCATTCAATTGAATGCAGTCATTTATGAATTCATTCATTATTTTGCATTCATTTGCATTCTTTTCAGTTTTTTCGAATTTTTTAGCAGATATTTACATTCTTTAGCATGTTTATCAAAAGTATACAATCCCCACCCCGTCCCCAAAAAAAAATGAGTTTTTACTTTTTTTTTTTTTAATAAACGAGAAAATAATTATTGTATTGGTATTTGGTAGATTATTACACAGTCAAGAAATAACATGTATAACATGTCGTACGTCAATCATATTTTAAATTTGTGAGCTAGACAGCTGCTGAATACAAACAGACGACCAATGGAACACTATACTTCGCTGTCAAGCCATCCTCAATCTTAACAACGAAGAGGACGATTTTGTCGAAAGTCATCTTGAGCGACGAGGCGCATTTCCACTTAAGCGGTTATGTCAATAAGCAAAATCTTCATTTCTGGGGCACTGAAAATCCGCGTGTAATGCACGAAGAACAATTACATCCACTCAAAGCCACTGTGTGGTGCAGCGTTTACGCGGGAGGAGTGTTTGGGCCGTAGTTTTTTCTTGTTTTTGAGGACGCCATAGGTAATACGGTTACTGTTACTGGCGAACGCTATAGGGCCATGAGAAACTACTTCTTACTGCCGGAATTGCATGAGCGGGGCTTGGTGAACATGTGGCTTTGAGACGACGGTGCAACCGAACACACTCCACGAGTCACAATGGATATTGTTGAAGGAAGCGTTTCCTGGTCGTGTATTCTCCCGTTTTGGCGATTTGGTATGGCCGGTGAGATCGCCCGATTTAACCATCCCAGACTTCTTTCTTTGGGGCTATTTGAAGTCGCGGGCTTATGCCAACAAGCCTCAGACAATCGCAGCCTTTAAGGAAAATATTCAACAGGAATGCGAACAGTTATCACCGAAAATCTTGCGAAAAGTCATGGAAAATGTGATAAAACGGGCACAAATGTGTATCAACACTGGCGGCAGCCACTTTTAAATTTCCATTAAAATTTAAAGGTCCAAATAAGGATTTCCATCACTTTACTTCCCAACTCAATGCAAATAAATGCGAATGAATGTTAAATAATGAATGAATTCATAAATGATTGCATTCAATTGAATGGTAAAAAAAGAATGCAATCTTTCGATACTAAATGAATGATGATTGCATTCTTTTTTTGAAGTCTTAAATGAAGTCAATGATTGCAATCACAAAATCCTAAATGATTGCATTCTTTTACAACTCTGCATCACAGTTTACAGTCCTAAAATTTCTTGTAAAGTATAGTCATTTTCGTCGAAAAACGGCCTGATTTTTATTCCGTGTGGGTGAAACTTTAGTTGCTTTTAAAATAACCAGAACTGTTTACTGTGTGATTTTGCCGCAACTTTCCTTATCTTGAGCCACATCTCCTGGCATAATTGCGGACGTCGCATTGATGGTTCCAGAGGATTTTGGTTAGCCTTTGTACCTCATTGTCTACAGTATTGAGCTCCCGATCAGATACTCGTAAGTTGCGTGCTCGGCTCATGTTGGGTTGGGTACAAAAGAAGCCACGCGCACGAACCAACAAACCACAATACTCTAATTATTGCTCAACGCGAACGCTCGACACGTACCCAATAACCTCTGAAGTTATGTCGGTTTTTTGGCAGTATTATAAGGGAGTTGACACCGTATAAGTCTTAGGTTTATCACTTTTTCTTGCAAACACTTACTCGTATTTCTTTGAAAATCTGAAGAATTATGTACAGTACAATGAACTAGTTTCAAACTTCATTGTTATTGTTTTTGCTTAACTTGAGACGTTAACCGAGATTGTTGGTTGCCCCGCAACCCCTGTTTAAAACGAGGTTGGAAAATTAGCCACTAGTACAACTTCAAGGATCAGAGGGTTGGTTCCAAATTGAAATTTACCTCGAAGATATAGGAATTACAATTTACCCATTAAAAGCCTATCCGACTTCTTTTAGCCTGATTACTAGTTAAGAAAAATTCTTACTCTATGTACGATGCAAAAGTTCAAAATGTAACTGACTGCCGTATAGATTTTTCTCCTGAGCATCGTTCATTTGCCAAAGAAGATTAGAAGATCGTATGCGAATGTGCCTGAATAAACATATGCTTCTATGCTAAGGAAACCAGAAACAGCAACACTTTTAATTAGCGCTGCCAATACGACGCTCATCTTCAAAGTTCTGGAAAAAAGGCAAGAAAACAACAAACGCCAACTGACCCATAGCCTTCAGATTTATAAGGCATAAGTCTATCAGTAGAACTTTTTCGAACTATAACGGTATTAATTGGTTATACAATGTGACTCAAAAGTTGTCAACCGATGTTCTTTGGCTGTTTTAATGAATGAACAACTTTGGTTCTGCTTTTGGATTATGTTTATTTGATGTCTTCAATTTTTTTTACATTAAGTCAAGAAAATGATAACGGCTAAGTGGCCGCCGCCAAAATCGATGACCCTTCGGGTCCGATTTATGACACTTTTCATCACTCTTTTCAGGACTTCCGGGGATAGGTCTTCAAATTCTTGACGGATATCCTTTTTGAAGTCTTCAAGATTCTGAAGCTTGTTAACATAAACTCGTGAATTCGAAAAAGCGTACAAAAAGAAGTCTGGAGCTTTTTAATCAGGTGATCTTACCAGCCAGTGCAAATCGCCAAAACGAGAGATTAGGCGACCTGGAAATGCAGCCCTAAGAATTTCGGTTGTGGCTCGTGAAGTATGCGCCGTTGCTCCATTCTGTTGAAACCACATGTTTTCTATCCCAATTCATCAAATTGAGGAAGAAGAAAGTCGTTGAGCATGACTCTGTAACGCTCACTGCTTACAGTAGTCGTTTGGCTAGCGACGTTTTCGAAAAAATAAGGCCCGATGACGACTCCAGCTTAGGCAGCAAACTCTGCAGTAACTTTGAGCGAGTGTAGTGGCTCTTCGTGGAGAGAAGAAAATGGGCCTCGTCGTCCATGATGATTGTTGTCTCCCTTGAAGTCAAGATTCAGGATGGCTTGAGCGTAGCTTACACGCACTTCGCGGTCAACAGCTAATAACTGATGCACTGTCTGTACTTTGTAAGGGAATATCTTACAATCTTTCAATAAAATTCTCTGTAAAGACAGCGGATTGATGTCCAATTGCGTGGCACGTCGTCTGGTCGATACTCCGGAGTTCTCGGCGACATCTTCAACCACAGCTGCGATATTCGGGCAGGATCTTGTGTTGTCCTATACTCTTCCAGGCGAGCGGCTAATCGCCGTAGTGTTTACCCAGTTGCTGTCAGACGATCGGCAAATCTGCGCCGAAATTCACTCTGCACCAACACCACCGACGAATTATTCCTAAAAAATTATAGCATCCTGACTTTTGCGCCACCTAGTAGGTACCAATGAAATTACTGAACAGCTGATATGCGAAGCTGAGAAGAATGATGTTGTCTTTATGTGAAAGAGGAAAACATTACATAAGTTTTGCAATCGTCATAAAAATTAGACTGGTTTCGCCATAAATTTATACCAATTATGTATGTAGTTGTAAATTGGTTTGTCAACATTGTACCAACCACTGAGTGTTTATAAACATTTCGTCTAAGTCAACAAATCTAAACCATTAGTAGATTGGGTGAGATTTTAACCAATTTGAATTTGCGGCAAGGCCTTCGTTGTATAGTTTCCGGCTTTAAGTTTCCGTTTAGTCCTCGTATATATAGGTAGAAAAAAAGTGAAAGATAATTTGATTGCATGCAATAAATTCATTTTCCCATTCGACTGACTAAAGTTAATAATATTTCGCACTCGCACAATTCTCTAATCAAATTAAATCAAAATCGTAATGGAAAAAGGGGGGAGGTATTCCCACTCGACCAATAAACCAAATAAACGTGCTCCTACCACAAAGTGTTCATTTGTCGAACTCCAAACACTGTGCCTGAACTGTGTTGGATACGGAATTGGATGTACGTATGTAGAATTGGAGCTTCGGTTGGAGCACTGGTACTACATAACATCACAGAATAATAAAATAGTTTATGGAATGGAAGAGGTGATGGAAACAGAGAATGGACTCATTGTATGGAACCATAAGTAATGAGGTACATTTGAGGGTGATTTTAAGGGTACAAAGGTTCTACTGCTACTCAAGGTAATTGCGGTTGTTCAGGCAATGGATGTCATATTAAAAGCTTACAATTTGAGTTGAAGTTAGAATGATCAAGGTTAAGATTGCTTCTATTTGAAGCGTCAGTGTTATTATTATTTCAGCATACTTTGATGGCAGAGGTAGAATTGTTCAATGTTCGAGGAGTTGTGAAGTCAGTCAGAATCACGTCACTGATGAAGAGTCCTCTTGCTAGGATCAGAAATGAGTACTCGCAAAATATTTTATTTTGGCATATTTTCTTGAGTTTATGACCATTCTTGAGAAGTTAACTGTCTTGCAAGTCACGGGCTCCTCAATATGTGTTTATTTAATATAATGATTGCTTTAAATACAATATTGGTAAAAACAACATCGTTGAAGGCTGGTCATCGTTTTGATGGAGGAGCCTTGAAGCTTTGAAACTTTGCTCGATGATTATAAGAAATATTATTAACTCTAAAGTTGGTGGGAAGAACCTAATTTATACATTCACGCGATGTCTGTAACCAGCAACTCCTTCTACGTTACATGCCTTATCGTACTGGCAAGGTATAAGTGTAAAGGATTTTAAAGTTCAGATAAAAGAAAGTGTTGATTCGACGGTAAATTGTTAAATGGTCTGAAAGTGACCTTGTTCAATTAAACTTCAGTCGGGACCCGCAATAGCGATTACCATACAGAGCGGCCAGATATGGATACAGTTAAAGACAAGAACACCCGAGTAGGTACTAGAAATTGCATTCCTCCGCCGGCCAAGAGCAGAAAAACAGATTAGTGGAAGTAAGACTGTCTGAAACTGAACAATATCTCGGGACTGAAACTTTTTGAAACTAAGCTTCCGTCACTCTCTCTTTTTTGTTTCTTTTTTCGGCATCTTTTTGCGGATCCCTCATGAAAAATAACTACCAGGGCTAGTTTAACCATGGACAAGATTATGTTTCAATTGCTGCATTCAGAAAAATCCCAGTTCAAGTGGGAACATAGATGTGGCCAAACACTTCACCTCCATGAAAACTTTAAAAAAATATCAAAGGGAACGGAGCCGTTATCTCAGATGAAAGACGGATCTAAGATGAGTGCTTCACCTTTACCATCTAAACTTGGACATTTCTGCGACCGATTTATGGTCGCATCAGATATAAATTTAGAAACCAAGTTCATTCTTGCGTCAGTTGTGTTCCATGTGATTCCTACAATAGCTAGCACCAAAAGCAGTAGCTGAATATGTTAAGTGCTCAAGATGAACAGAGTTAATTAATTTTTTTTAATAAAAATCAGAAACGATGACTCAGAACTCACTCAGCTATTTTAGTCCGACTTTCTGTATGGTGGAGCTTTATATACTCAAAACTGTTTTGCACATGTATCCTGCAATATGCCTATGATTGCTAAATAAATCTTGGCGCTGTTGGTTTTCTGGCAACTTAAAAGCACAACAAGTATTTGGTGCAACAAATACTGCTGCTTTCACCAGAATCTAACGAATTTTTCCCTAACACACCAGACTCTGCTCTAAAGAGACTTATGAGACTATTTACCATTTTTAAACGATGACAACGTAAGATTTCACTCCTCTTTAGTAAAACTTACCTCTGTTTTCTAATCACAGATATACGGGATCCTGATGTAAAAAATCGGTTGATGGGATAACGTATTTGAGTCTGTAGTGACAATTCAGCTCCGTTCAAGACCTTGTTGAACTCTGTTACCAATTCCAAGCTAGTAGGAGGATGTGATCCTTTTCTTAACGCCATCAAAAGGTTGAATTTACTGAGTCGTTAAGCCTCTGTAAAGGCTAGTTTGATGGCCATTTCGATCTAGATTGATAGACTGTTTGCTAGTAGATAAAAACAATGATATTTTTACTTGTATAGCATTGACGGTCTAGGGTCTACTTCTGTTCCGCTCTGAGATCTAATAAAAATATCGATATGAACGAGAAGTTCGTGATTGGCAGTCTGGATTATCGTGCATTCATTTCATTTGTCATTAAATTTGTAACTTTTTTGTACTTTAATACGGTCTAAGTTTCTCTATATATTCTTTCTATCTTATCATTATAAATTAAATATAATGTCTAAATCCAAATGTCCTTCACGGTAGCTCTTGCAAGACTTTTTGACACATTTCGAGCAATAACTAGGCCATAACTAATAAACAAATTGCACATCATACAGTGACTTTTTGTGGATGTAATGGTCGCTTTACACTTTCTCCTACGACAATTTTGTTTGTTAAAGTATCCATCGAGTTAAAAATGAGCCTCATCACTTAGTAAGATCTTGTGTGAAAACTGATCATCGAAATGTCAATGTTCAAGGACCACTCGGAGTATATTCAACTCATTCCGTGCTTAGCTGGATCCGATTTTTGAGTGAGCTAAAGGCTGTAGATGCAAATCCATATTTAAAATATGCCACAATGTGCCGTGAGACAAGTCCAAGTGATGTGTTCGCCGTAAAATTAATAAATTCGGATCTTTTTTAACACTCTGAAAATTGTACAAAGTTTTCGTAATTTTAGCACCTTTAGCTCCACCACATATGCAACCAACGAAAACATCGTTTTAGTGACAACAATTTTGGCAGTAGAGTCATCTCAAGAAATGGACCATCAGTTGGCCACAAAGATCGTACAATTAGATACAATTTGATCATTTTTTGTGGGGCTATATCAAGTCACTAGTTTATGCCGATAAACGAGCAACGGTTGACGCTTTGGAGTAAAACATAATTGGAGTAATATGTGATATACGTAACACACCTAATTGTTCGAAAAAGTGGTTAAAAATGGGACGTCTGCAATGTGAAGGGCAAACGTAGTTCATATGTTCGAAAATATTCTCAAGTATTATTTTTTATATTTTTTTTTTTTTTTATATGGCGATGGCGCGATAGTTAGCTCATTGGGCTATCACGCAGACAGTCTGGGTTCGATTCCTGGCTGAGTCACCAACAATTTTTCAAATCGCCATCCCCTTTCGGCGGGCAATGGCAAACTCCCGAAAGTAAAATTGCCTACGAAAAAGCTTCTAAAGAGTGCCGTTCGGACTCGGCGATAAACCGTAGGCCCCGCTCAGATGTGACAAAAATGACAACAGGAGCAACACAAATGAGTGTCAAGAAGCTAGGCCATGGCCCATACCGGGCTGCCAGCGCCACAGTGTTTTTTGTTTTGATTATTTTATATATAAGACTTGTGTACAAAACATATCTTTTAAAAAAATAGAACAAGCTTTTGTACATTACTTTAATTTGAATTTAGTTTAAGGAGTTAAGTTTAAATAAAAGAAGGAGATAAGGAGAGGAAAGTACCAAGAAAAGATAAGAGGTAGGAAAGTAGGCAAATCTATTAGGAATTATTAGTACCTATATAATGAAGAAACAGTTTTTTCTTAAAGGCGGTTCTGTTTGTCGTGCGCTTCATATCTACGGGTAGACTATTCTAAAGGTGACAAAAAATTGTCTAGATGTATTAACATATTTGCATCTTGGAATGATCAATTGAACATTCTAACATTAAGCGGTTTTATTTTTTCACTACTTTATTCAACTTCTCAAGAAAGGAGATCCTCTGAACTGCGCAAACTACAGAGGCATCAGTCAACTTAACATCGCATATAAGATCTTATCCGCCGTATTGTGTGAACGCCTGAAGCCGTTCGTCAACAACCTGATAGGTCCATATCAGTGTGGCTTCAGGCCAGGAAAGTCCACCATCGACCAGATATTCACACTACGGGTGATCTTGGAGAAGACCCATGAGCTTCAGATCGATACCCACCACCTATTCATCGATTTTAAGGCCGCGTATGACAGCATCTATAGAGACGAGCTATACAGAGCAATGTCTAGTTTTGGCATCCCTGCCAAACTCGTCCGTCTGTGCAGGATGACGATGGAGAATGCACGCTGCTTCATCAAGTTCGGTAAAGATCTCACCGAGACCTTTGATGTCCAGGAAGGATTAGACAAGGCGATGCGCTGTCATGCGATTTTTTCAACATCGTACTTGAAAGAATAGTGCAAAACTCACGAGCAAACACAAGAGGCACTATCTTTCAAAAGTCCGTCCAACTACTCGCATACGCCGACGATATTGACATAATCGGGAGAAAGCAGCGTGATGTCAGTGGCGCTTTCGCGAGTATTGAGACGGAAGCCGCGAAAATGGGTTTAGCGTTCAATGAGGGCAAGACCAAGTATATTCTGTCAAGCAAAAAGGACAACCAACACCGACGTCTCGGACAGAACGTCACCCTCGACAGATATAACTTTGAGGTAGTTAAGGACTTTGTCTACCTAGGCTCCGCTATAAATACAGACAACGACACCAGCGCTGAGATCAAGCGAAGAATAACTCTTTCCAACCGCTGTTTATTTGGGTTAAGAAGGCAATTGAGTAGCAAGGCCCTGTCTCGGACAACAAAAGTCACCCTTTATAAGACTTTAATAATCCCGGTCCTGATCTATAGCGCAGAGGCATAGACATTATCAAAAATGGATGAGGGTGTTCTTGGTTGCTTCGAGAGAAAAATTCTTCGGGCGATCTTCGGTCCCGTCTGCATTGACGGTGAGTGGAGGAGGAGATACAACGACGAACTGTATGGACTGTACAGCGACATGGACTTAGCCAGAAGAGTGAAGATCCAAAGACTGAGATGGCTGGGTCATGTAGAGCGCATGTACACCAATGCTCCGGTCCGAAAAGTCTTCGAATCCGCCCCCGAGGAACAGCGCAGTAGAGGAAGGCCAAGACTCAGGTGGCGCACGCAAGTGGAAGAGGACTTCAGCCAACTTAGCGTGCGAAACTACGGGCAGCTAGCCAGGGATCGAGCTGGCTGGAGAAGCTTGTTGTCTGAGGCCCAGGTCCACCCCGGACTGTAGCGCCACCTAAAGTATTCAACTTCTGTTGTAATTATTCATATACATATTACAAAATCTAAAACAAACTACATACTACTGCTATAAGAATAGAAGTGACTCTATTGGCGGTCGCGATCCAACTCATGTGATGGTCCACAGAGGAAAAAAAACGATGCAGGAGAAAATGAATTATGATGTGTAGAGAGAACGAGCATGTATGGGCGAGCACGTCGTTCATACATAACACCTCTTAATGCCCAGTGGAAGTATAGAATTCTGGAGGTCGCTTAACACGAGCCGAATGGCGCGGCGTTATATCGGCTGGTATTGTTCTTGGAGAAAAGAATGGTGCTGGTAATGAGGATGATCCGTGGGCTGGCGATGAGCTGGGCGACATCAGCAGAGGCATTGGCAATGACGACTGACGGAATGTAATTAAGTCGTCTTTACAAGTGTTGTTGGAGTCTAATGAAAATTCCGAATCCTGGTCATCAAAATCCAACCCCATATCTGTAGGACGCTTACGAATCTGATCTAAGTGGTGTTTGATTACTTTCCTGTCTTGCAATCGCACGGCATATGAAACCGGTCCCGATTGCGATTCGATCGTTGCTTCGACCCAATTGGGTCCGGCAGAATAATTGCGAATCCAGACCAGGTCATCTTTGCGAAATGATTTTGTCACCGAAGGTTCCTCCCTCTTATCTGTCAATTCATGTGGGTGAATTTTGTCGAAATACGTCTTAGGCTGGCGATTGGAAATTAATTCTGCAGGCGAGCGACCCGTTTTGGTGTGCGGTGTAATGTGTTGGTTGAACAAAAAACGAGCTAGCTTTAAATCCATGTCAGCCTTTTCTGGCATCTTTTTTAAAAATTTTTTAGTTGTCTGCACCATTCGCTCTGCCTGTCCATTCGAGGAAGGATGGAACGGAGCAAATCGAACGTGGCGAATTAGATTATCTTGAAGGAACGTCTTGAATTCTTCGGATGTGAATGAAACTTTTTAACACCGGCTACTAGCGCGACTGCCGGTCTGTCGATTTGTGCATAGTTCCTCTCAGTCTTTGATAACGTCCTGGAGTAAAATGCTATCGGCTTCTCAGCTCCATCGGGCATACGGTGGCTAATGACGGCTCCAATTCCATAGGGAGATGCATCGCATACGACTACAACAGGAAGTTTTTCATCATAATGCACCAGGACGCGGTCGGAAATTACTAGTTTCTTTAGGCTATCGAAGGCTTGCTGGTGCTTCGTTGTCCAAATAAATTTGGAATTTTTATCGGGAAGGCGGTGCAACGGCTCAGCTATTGTTGCTTTGTGCGGTAAAAACGAATGATAATAGTTCAGGAGGCCGAGGAACGCCTGCAGTTGTTTCTTGTCGATAGGAGCCGGTGCGTTTTTAATGGCTTTTAGTTTCCCTGGCGATGGCCTAATTCGAAGTGAGTCCAGCTTGAACCCAAGGAAATCAATGGTTGGCACGCCGAACTTACATCTATCCTTGCGAAGTCGAAGACCAGAACTGTCAAAATGAATTTTTTCAAATAGATATTCCGGTTATTTTGTTGTTAGAATTTTATGTAGTTATAGTACAGTTCGATATTTCATCAATTCTTCGATTGACAATCCTACAAGCTGATGGGAGTAGAAAGAGATATGTTCATAACTTCCTATGCCGAATATGTATCTCGCACAGCTATTATAGGCAACATTCAGCTTTCGCCAAGATTCATAATCCATGTCGAAGTATATTTCACACGCATATAATAGAATAGGTAGGATGTATGATTTTTCAAGCCTTAACTTAACTTTGGTGGGAAGGTAGTTGGAGGTTGGACTAAGTTCTCTAACGGCTCCGTATATTTTTGATGCAGTTTTTGTAATATTGGTCCTCCAGGTAAATTTTTGGCTCATGTAAACCCCAAGATTTGTTTGGCTAAGTCGTTTAAATAACATATAAAGAGTAGGGGACCTAAAACGGATCCTTGGGGGACACCTGATGGAACGAAAAGACCAGATGAACGCTTTTTTTCATGACTCACATACTGTGACCGATTACTAAGATATGACGACATCAAATTAAATAGAGACTGGTCGAACGAGAATTGGGTCCAAAGTTTCATGGCTAGTATTTTATGATCAACACAAATAAATGCCTTAGAAAAGCCTAAAAACACAATACGTGCTAACATTTTGTGGTCGAAGTCCTCACGCAGATCTACGCAAGTCTTAAATAAAGCTGTGGTGCACTTATGCTTAGCACAGAAACCCGACTGACAGTTTTTAATAAGCTGTTTATCGTTTAAATAATGATTGACTTGTTTACTAACGATAGTCTCAAAGACTTTATTTAGAAATGGAAATATGGCAATATGGGTCGATATTCAGTTTCTGGGTGCGATGGAGATTTCGGAATTGGCACCACTTTAGGAATTTTCCAACTTTTAGGGAAGGTTGAAGTTGTGAGTATTGAATTAAAAATATGGGTTATATGAGTGAGAATCACTGGAAGCAGGATCAATTTGGGAACGATAATATCCCATGCAACTGCGTTACATTGTAGGGAGAAAGTGTCGTCGCTACTGCATTGCGGTTCAGAAATATTAGTCGGATTATGTATATCATATGCAGAAACAAATTTATCATTAAGTTCGTCTAAATTGATGGGGCTTGGAAGGGCTGGCTTTTCAGAAGTCAAACCGAGTGAGCGCACAGTCTTCCAAAAGTCGGTGTTTGAGCTAACTGCATTGAACTTGTTTGCATAAAATGACCTTTTATTAGATCTGATTGATAAGGTTACTGCATTACGAGCAACTTTGAACTCTGTGTATTTCAGGACATTTGTATAGGATATCCGGGGCTTTCATGTGATCAAAGACTTCTATTGTAAGCCAAGGTAATGTGCATTTCTTGGACCTTCTTTTCACCACTGGCACATGCTTTTTAAAAAAGGCATAAAATGTTCTCATTGAAATATTTAATTTGAAAGCTGGTACCACTTGTTGCTTATATCGGCTGCCAATTTATCGTCTGGCAGTCATGAAAGAGTACTACTAGATTAAGTTTTGTATAATCGGATAACTCGAAGAAATCATTATTCGTTACTTCTGAAAGTATGTTGACTGTTAAAAGAATCATGTCGTGATGCGAAAATCATTTACAATGGAAAAATTGTGGGTGAATTAAATTATATTAGTTTGCTTCACTTAATGTGATTAAAAATGTAAAGATAAATCAATAAAACAAATTGTCACCACAACTTATACGAGTACGCAGGAGGAATACGAATCCTGATGGAATTTTCTTCGTCTACTAGACTAGCAAATCTTCCTTCCTCGCATGGTGAATTCCTTGGTATTTTAGGTAAAATTAATGACAAAAATGTCTGATTAAAAATTCCGTAGCTCAACACTTGGGTGTTGTCGTTACTAACCAGCCAACCAACCATCCAAGTGATGCAGGACTTTTTTATAGCTCGACGCAGGACCTTGACTCGTAAGTAGTATTTATCTACTCGCACCAGTCTAACCTTTCACTGTTGGATGACGAAAATAAATCTACCCCCACTCCAGTGCACATTCTCTTGGTTTATTTTTTCCTTTTGGATTAATTTAGTGATAGATCTTTAAGACTTAAATTTCTAGAGGAAAACATTATTTTAGTTTGTATACATGCTCACATTTATGTGTTATATGTATTGTAGGTATGAAAGTATCTTTATGATCTATGTATACTATACTTATCAATTGAGATACAATTTTGGTTTATCTATTGTATAATTGCACAGACGAGATTACCCCAAATAACGCGGGTAATTCGTGGATATGCTTGCCCTAATGAGTTTCAATGTGAGATCTTCATCCTATCTTTGGCTGTCTTATCGTATGAGGTAGGCATCAAGGTCAGTAACCCACGATTTTGCTAATTTTTTTTTGATTACGGCGGTGTCAGCTACCAACACACAAAATAAGTTCCCCGCTGATTTAGACGCTAAATCAGAAGTTGCTAGATCGTTCGACTTCCTATGAAGGCTCTTGAGCTCTGTTTTTGATGGCTTGTCCCAAAAAGGTAGAAAGGGCACTAGAAGAGGCATAAAATTAAGGGGCAATAAAAGTGAAGAAAAAGTCGTGAGGGAAGTACCGCGAGTCAAAGGCGCGAGTAAAGTTAAATCCTTTTCTTAATTCTTGAATAGAGTTAAAAAAAGAAAACGTTCTGGCACTCTCTCTGATGATAAATTACTTCGCGTATGATCTGCGATGCTTCGATCAAGGCTTCCAGTAGACGAAAAATGGGAAAAGCAGCCAAAATCATTGACAAAAACAAGACCAATTTTAGCTTTAGATGCACACGATGTCTGGATAAAGTTTGCGCTACAATTAGCAGTGACCAAGAAGCCTGAGAAACAACATTGGTGGCGGCTATCCTCGCGCAATTGCAGTTGACAGATTTTGTGTGTCCCACATGGGATTTTATGCACAACGACAGCAATCTAAGTGAAGTTGAGTACAAACACTGCAGAGATCAACTTTTGCTGCTAGATAAATTAGGAGAGTTTTATTTTAATTAAAGGAACTCTTGGTCTGAAGTGTTCCAAGCACCAATCTGCTCAGTATCTAAACACGTCCGCTGAGAAATCTGCTTCTAGAAACGTGGATTCGGAGGTTTTCAGGCTATGAAATATAAAGCATGCCATTTCTGGTTTCTGAGGAAACTCAAAAAACGAAAGGACTCGTTGTTGCGCGTGCATAAGGAGCAAAAAAATAGGTAATTCTAGGACGGCTCTTCACTCGTTGTGAGCTTAGGTATCGATGCGGGAAAACGCGTTTGTTGTACCAGATATTTGAGGGCTTTCACACTTATATATTTGAATGATAAGGGTACGCTCTTAAATGCTTAAGCATAGGTTATTCTGAATTCCTTATTAAGTTGCAGCATAAATAAACTTCGAAATGGATGGATAATGGTGCGTTACCTTGTTTTCTCTGTGATTTAATACTGTCACCACCACTTAACTCCATTCCAAGGATACGCTAAGGTAATTACCAGCCGGAAGCTTATACTATATTTCATGCGAAAGGTATATCGAATTTGAATTCGGATGAGTGACCTCGGCCAGAGTTGTAAAAGAATGCAATCATTTTGGATTGCATTCCTTTATGAATGCAGTTTTTACTTTTTTTTTTAATAAACGAGAAAATAATTATTGTATTGGTATTTGGTAGATTATTACACAGTCAAGAAATAACATGTATAACATGTCGTACGTCAATCATATTTTAAATTTGTGAGCTAGACAGCTGCTGACAGACAGACGACCAATGGAACACTATACTTCGCTGTCAAGCCATCCTGAATCTCAACAAGGAAGAGGACGATTTTGTCGAAAGTCATCTTGAGCGACGAGGCGCATTTCCACTTAAACGGTTACGTAAATAAGCAAAACCTTCATTTCTAGGGCACTGAAAATCCGCGTGTAATGCACGAAGAAGAATTACATCCACTCAAAGCCACTGTGTGGTGCAGCGTTTACGCGGGAGGAGTGTTTGGGCCGTATTTTTTTTTTTGTTTTTGAGGACGCCATCGGTAATACGGTTACTGTTACTGGCGAACGCTACAGGGCCATGATAAACTACTTCTTACTGCCGGAATTGCATGAGCGGGGCTTGGTGAACATGTGGTTTTGACACAACGGTGCAACCGAACACACTCCACGAGTCACAATGGATATTGTTGAAGGAAGCGTTTCCTGGTCGTGTATTCTCCCGTTTTGGCGATTTGGTATGGCCGGCGAGATCGCCCGATTAAGTCGCGGGTTTATGCCATCAAGTCTCAGACAATCGCAGCCTTTAAGGAAAATATTCAACAGGAATGCGAACAGTTATCACCAAAAATCTTGCGAAAAGTCATGGAAAATGTAATAAAACAAATGTGTATCAACACTGGCGACAGCCACTTTTAAATTTCCATTAAAATTTAAAGGTCCAAATAAGGATTTCCATCACTTACTTCCCAACTCAATGCAAATAAATGCGAATGAATGTAAAATAATGAATGAATTCATAAATGATTGCATTCAATTGAATGGTAAAAAAAAAGAATGCAATCTTTCGATGCTAAATGAATGGTGATTGCATTCTTTTTTTGAAGTCTTAAATGAAGTCAATGATTGCAATCATAAAATTACATTCTTTGAATGCTTTTCAAAGAATGCAATCATTTAGGATTGCATTCTTTTATAACTCTGACCTCAGCCTCATAGAAGTAGGGAAGTTCCGAAATGGATAGACAGAATGAGCTATATGAGTATAAAATCGTTGATCCCGTAATAAAGCTGCAACATACATACATGTTATTAACGCCGAGAAACCTGTAAGACGACATTCCTAGTTCTGGTGGCAGGAATTGAATGTACAATCGACTGCATTCATGGTGCTTTCCACAAACCAAATTCTGACGGCATGTATGCATACCTCGGCCAGACAATAAGTCGTCGACTTAATACTAATCATATTATAAAGAGTAGGTAGTTCTATTAAGAAAGATCTTGACTGTGGATACTGATTGCTGCAAATATGTAATGGCGGGGTAAAGTGGAGGACTCCCGAAAAATGTTAAGTACATTTAGCCATATACAAATGCAGTAATTCTTCTTCTTCTTCTTCTTCTTATCCTTTTATTAACCCTTTCCTCGTTATACGAACTTATGCGTAACGAGTTTCCCATTTTTACTGCATCGCTGCTGCTCCGCTTATGGGGTTGGCTAATGTCGCAGACCGCAGAACGCGTCTACATAAAGCTCGGTCCTGGATCGCTTCAGTGGTTAACCCCAGACGTTGTTGCGCATTTGCCATCTGAGAAATCCAGGAATTCTTTTTCCGACCTCGTTTTCTTACAGTTGGAGTGACCGTAGTTGATAGTGCCTTTTTAACCGGATTTTCCGCAGATCTTCTTTGAACGTGGCAATACCAACTTATTCTATTCGCCTCAAGCTGTTCGGTTACCGAATTCTTTATATGTAGACTTGCTCTTATACGCGTAGATCTAATGCAATCGCGTTTAGTGACTCCACTAGACATCCTTAACATTTTCATTTCCGCTGCCGTCATTTTGTTTTTAAACGCTTCGTACATTGTCCAGCACTGTGAACCGTATATAAGAGCTGGTCTAACAACCGTGGTGTAGAGTTTCCCCTTCAATTTAAGTGGAAATTTTCGGTCGCAAAAGATTCCCGAATTTTCCCGCCATTTCATCCATCCCACACTAACTCTGTGGTTTACGTCGTCGTCACATTTCGCTTCCATGTTAACGATTGATCCTAAGTACTTAAAGATAGTGCTTTTCGGTAGAACTATTCCGTCTAACATTATATCCGGAACAGGTCGCAACGGATGCGCAAATGGGCACGTCAAATGCTCCGTCTTTGAACGACTTATTTTAAACCCGTTTCTCTCTAGCGCATTTCTCCATGAATTTAAGGCGTTCTGTAAATCTTCGACGTTATCGCTAAGTATAACTGCGTCGTCAGCGAAGAGAATTGGCGTTACATTTGCTTCGCGCATGCAGTCTTTTAAAAGATAGTCGAATACTACGTTAAAGAGGAAAGGGCTAAGTACGCTTCCTTGATGCACTCCGACATTAACTGGAAATTCTCTCGTTAGTCCAGCAGGGCTTTTAACCGCAGTTTTCACGTTTCCGTACATGTCTTGTATTATTCTAACATACGTTTCCGGTACGTTTTGAGACCTCAGCGCGGCCCATATGAGATCCCTAGGCACTCGATCGAATGCTTTCTCAAGGTCGATAAATACCATGTGTAAATCCTTAGACGAATCTCGGTGCTTTTCCATTATTATTCGTAGGCTTTGGATAGCGTCCACCGTCGATCTTCCTTCAACAAATCCACACTGGCTATTATCGAGCTTTATTATTTGCCGAAGACGTTCGTTTAAGACTCTTTCGACGATTTTCATTGTGTGTGACATAAGCTTGATTGAACGGTAGTTGTTGCATTCTCGAGTGTCGCCTTTTCCTTTGTATAATGGAACCAAGAAGCTACTTCTCCATTGATTCGGCATAGGTTGTCCACATTTTAATTTATTTAAAAGTTTCGATAGCCAAACGCTGCCGATCCCCTCCATCTTCAACCAAAACTCTGATGGAATGCTGTCTGGTCCCGCCGCTTTCCCCCGCTTCATTTTTCCAATTGCTATACCTATTTCGTCGATTGAAAAGTCCGAAACTTCCTCCTCGAATAGAACAGCTGTCGGCACGATATCACGTGGAAACTGTTTGTTAAGCAACTCCTTGCAGTATTCAAGCCACCGGTCACAAATTTCCTTTTCATTTGTTAATAGGCGACCGTCTGCGTTTTTGATGTATTTCGGCGAGGTTATTTCCATTGAATTTTTTCTCCTCTGTGCAGCGAGCTTAAAAATATTTGGCATTTTAGTACTGTACGACGTTTGAACTTCTTGGATAGCTTGTCTTCTATCCGCCGATCGTGAGGATATTTGTTCCAACTCCTGGTACAGGTTTTCCGCTTCTGCCGCTCGAGTTCGAGCCAGGACTTTCTTTGCGATCTTTTTAAGACGCTCGTATTCAAGAGCCAGTCGAGCTTTTTCGATATCGTCGCTCCGATCGCATTTTGTCCACGCTTGGAATGCACTCTTCTTATCGGCCACAGCTCGTTTGGTTTCGTCATTCCACCACCATGTTTCTTTGCCGACGTAATGGTATTTCGATATAGTCCCCAGATGGGACTTTGCGAGTGTTATGCATTCCTCGTGCATGCTGTTCCACATTTCTTGCGGGCTAAGTGAGTCTACTATACCATTTATATTTTAAAGTACTTCTTTAGCCAGTGCGATAAATCTTGCGCTTCGTTCCTTCGATAAATTATACCACCGGATTTTTGGCTTTCCAAACGATGCCCGTGTTTTCGGTGGTTCCGCTGTGAAAAATTCTGTAATGAGCAGACGGTGTTGGCTTACTAGCGATTCTCCAAGTATTACTTTACAGTCCTTAACACGGTTTCTCATCGACATTTTGCAGTAATTATACACGAGAAGTGGAATTCTGCCAAGGGCTGGACTCTCAAAATCATCTTCACCATCAGTCTGCGACGCAGGACTGTTTTCTTTTGTAGCACGACAAAATTAGGTTTTACTCCTCGTGAGAAAATTTGGGTCTGTTTTCCAAGCGGCGATATACTCGATATACTTCCACACAGAGATAGATGTAATGGCTACGTAACTTTTGCAAATGTCAAGCTATGACGCTAAGATTTAAAGGGAATATCAACAACAGATGTACCAACTTAACAAAAAAAAAAAAAAAAAAACTCAAATCGGAACAACTGGAGCGCCACACGGTGGTTATTCCGGGAACTTTCTGATCAAGGTAGTATACACCATCGTGTCAGCAACCAATTGTATTGTGTAGATTTGTTGAAGAGAAGAAAGCCTTCGCAACTGTATGCGACAGCTTGAGCAGTCGAAAGGCTTTTTTCTATTTAGAACTCAGCTCAGAAAAGGAAATGAGATCGCAAATGAACTTGGTGAGCAGGTTTGGTAGCATTCCAATAAGTGTTAGGACTGGATGTGTCTTCAGTTAGGGGTGTTAGAATGGCTCTCCTATTAGATGGAACGCTTCCATCTGTAAGACTTTCTTAGTGTCTTCAGTAGAGAAGACTTTATACTGTTTAATGGTGTCATATTAAGGAAATACACTAATAAACCAAGTGTACCAAGCACAAACGACATAATATCCTGCGACTTTTTAAGCGCAACAATTTAGCATTCCAATGTGTAATTACTCAGGATTATAACAGAAAATTTTAAAATTCCTAACCCCAGGTCCTGTTGAGAAATCTTTGAAAATAATTTGTAAGATAAACAACTATAACTGAAATAAGAAAAAAAGTTGTCATTTTCCAAATGGACCGCAAATTGCCAGAGGATGGGTCATCATTTGTAAAATTTATTTTAAAATCGTGTGAAACACTCGTACAAATCTAGAAGAGAGTTTACGTGATTCCCTCAAGTCTATAAGTTGGGCAACAGTTGAACGTGATCAGCATTTATTTCTGTCACCAATCCCTTTCTTCGAAAAAGATTTTCTTTTCGGTTTTTCTTCTGTTGCTAAAGAGTTGTAATTTTTCCCTTTCGTCCTTAAACAGCATGTGACAGTCATACTCGTACATGTGTTTTAACTAAGAGAAATTCCACTTTTCGTTTTTCGGTTAAACTTGTGAAGAAGTCTAAAGAACTCTTAAAGACGGTCATTACTGCATAAATCAAGGATTCATCATAAATCATGGAAAATTGAAAATCTTATTAACTGCCTTTGGAATTTTCTTACCACGATTTTGCAATTTGTGGTCGCACATTCAACTGCTGGAGAATTGGGTGCGCCTAATGTATGCAATCGCATTAATTTTTCTTCTGGTAAAATCAAGCCCCGGTTGAATGGCTCCTTCGAAATAGTTGATACCATCATTTAATGGAAAAATCAATGAGGCTTACATAAGAAGGTCCTGGGGTAGACTGTGCCGAATCATTGATAACTGGAAACATTTTATGAATTATGTTTTTGGAAAAGAGTTGATGTAATGAAGTCGGTAGTAATTTTTTCTTATCCTGGCAGGTGGGTAAAGTTCGATTTCCATTAGCTCATGTGGGGCATGGTGGAAGCAGGAATGATAATGGCTTGTTTGAGTAAGAGGATCCCTTAACAGCAAGGCAGGGTGTGTTTAAATCATGAAATTGTTCCATTTCAAAGATCCGGAGGTAAGTGCACCCACCTTGACAGGATGCTCGTTAAGATGGTTGGTATTTGAAAGTAATACGTTTTTAACCAAACAACCAGAGGTTTGGTTTTTAAGTTTTTCCTATCATATCTACTCATTTTATCTCTCTGGTTTTATTTATTAAGATTAAGTAACAAGGGAGGTTGGTTGCGGTGACAGTTAAACAATTATTCAATTTGCAATTGTCAAGTGGAAAATACAATTTAATTTCGTCGTGAATCTACAGATGGTATTATCAGCGTGTCATTCTGTTTCTGTCCACTCTCGGCCTAGAACTAGGATCAATTAAAATCCAAATAAATTCATGGGAAAATCGTTTGGTTGCTAAGAGTATTGTTATTGTTTTCTTTGCAGTTGTTGCTCTATTGCGCTCCGTTCCTGGTGCAAGCTTCTGTTTGATTCAAATTTTCAAATTCAAATTTCAGATTCAAATTGCTTTTTAAATGGCCTGTAAAAAGTTTTAATGAGTTTCCAACGTAGGTACGCTTGTGTATTCCCCACCCGTCCATGCGAACATTATCATCTTGCTGCGGTACAGAGGTCAAATTGGTAACGACAGCCAGAGTCGGGACTAGAGTTGGAGTTGAAGCAGGCCATCTGCATTTATGAAATTGTCGACGTGGAAAATACAACACAATAAAAATTTATTGAAAATAAGAAAAAAACAAGAGAATTAGGAAGAAAAAAAAAACAATATTCTCTGCTTGAAAAGTGAGGGAAAAATAGAAGAAAACAACCGAACGGAAACACTTGCACACTGTCAAGGAGTAAGTTTGTTATATTTCGAATAACTAGGGGTGGAGGATGGTGTTTCTTAAGTCAAAACAAATGTAATTACAAGAACTCATTATTTTAATACTTTTTTGTTTCATTTTTCATGTTTTCCTTTTTCTTTTACGCGGGATAATGTATTTGCTGTAAACAGAAGTACTCGTATAAGCAACGTAATTACTGTTTAGTGGAAATTAGTTTAACAACTTCGCTAGGCGATGGTACATTTTTTTACGTCTTTTCCCTGGTAAGGTTGTCATTTTTCTTCTTTCCTTTCATAAGAATGGGCTGTTCAAGATTGCTTAAAATAATTAATTTTATATTTTTTTGGCAAGCCTTGGTTTTACATTTAACGATTTTGGTCTGTATTTGGGAAATGGTTAATAGGGATGATGTCGCCGAGCACTCACAGAGGTAGTGCTCTGGGTTTTCGTCATCATGCTAACAGCCAATTTTAGAAGTATGTTGTATTTCTTATACCCCCTTATACCACCACCAGTTAGCCTTTCCTAGTAAGGGACAGCGGGTTAGTTAAAATTGGTATTCATATTGCAGGTTTGGGTCTTGAAAAACTCTCCTCTCCTCTCTTCGGACTCAAACAGGGCTCTGTAAATTCAACGTTTTTATTACGTTTAGGTAAATCTCGCGAGTTTCTAATTATAGCTTCGTTCGTCGTTCGTCGCCAAGAATCAATCTGATTTAGATTATGGCTAAAACCTAGCTTTGCGAAGAGGGAACGTCGATTTCGTATTTTTGCAGCAACACCAGTTTTGGCGTCTTTTCATTAGGTGGTATATCAAAACTCCAGTGTGCCGCTCATGATGTGTATATCAAGAGAAGCGAGATTCATCTATTCGCTTAGAGTAGAACCAGCATAAAGGAAAAAGTTGATCTAATTACAACCGTGAATATTCAAAGGGACCTCTTCAGCGACTGGCCTCATGTCTTACTGAAAGCGCATTTGCATTAGTAGAAGGCCGACAGCGAATTGGAGACTTACTTACTTTCTTTAAGTGGCGCTACAGTCCGGGGTGGACCTGGGCCTCAGTCAACAAGCTTCTCTATCCAGCTCCGTCCCTGGCTAGCTGCCTCCACTTTCGCACGCTAAGTTGGCTGAGGTCCCCTTTAACTTGAGTGTGCCACCTGAGTCTTGCCTTTTCTCTGCTGCGATGTCCCTCGGGAGCGTATTCGAAGACTTTTCGGACCGGAGCGCTGGTGTCGCTCTACATAACCAAGCGATCTCAGTCTTTGGATCTTCACTCTTCTGGTTAGGTCGATGTCGCTGTACAGTCCGTAGAGTTCATTGTTGTATCTCCTCCTCCATTCTCCTTCAATGCAGAGGGGACCGAAGATCGCCCGAAGAATTTTTCTCTCGAAGCGACGAAGAACACCCTCATCCATTTTTGATAATGTCCATGCCTCTGCGCTATAGATCAGGACCGGGATTATTAAGGTCTTATAAAGGGTGACTTTTGTTGTCCGAGAGAGGGCTTTGCTACTCAGTTGCCTTTTTAACCCAAAGAAACAGCGGTTGGCAAGAGTTATTCTTCGCTTGATCTCAGCGCTAGTGTCGTTGTCTGTATTTATAGCAGAGCCTAGGTAGACAAAGTCCTTAACTACCTCAAAGTTATATCTGTCGAGGGTGACGTTCTGTCCGAGACGTCGGTGTTGGTTGTCCTTTTTGCTTGACAGCATATACTTGGTCTTGCCCTCATTGACCGCTAAACCCATTTTGCCCGCTTTCGCCTCAATACTCGCGAAAGCGCCATTGACATCACGCTGCTTTCTCTCGATTATGTCAATATCGTCGGCGTATGCGAGCAGTTGGACGGACTTTTGAAAGATTGTGAGTGAGTTTTGCACTATTCTTTCAGGTATGATAGCAAATAAATCGCATGACAACTCTTCGCCTTGTCTTAATCAGAGGTCTCGATGAGATGTTTACCGACCTTGATGAAGCAGCGTGCATCCTCCATCGTCATCCTGCACAGACGGACGAGTTTGGCAGGGATGTCGAAACTAGACATTGCACTGTATAGCTCGTCTCTATAGATACTGTCATACGCGACCTTAAAATCGATGAATAGGTGGTGTGTATCGATCTGAAGCTCATGGGTCTTCTCCAAGATCTGCCGTAGTGTGAATATTTGGTCGAAGGTGGACTTTCCTGGCCTGAAGCCACACTGATTTGAACCTATCAGGTTGTTGACGAACGGCTTCAGGCGTTTACACAATACGGCCGATAAAATCTTATACGCGATGTTAAGGAGACTGTAGTTGGCGCAGTTCAGAAGGTCTCCTTTCTTGAGAATCGGACAAACGATGAGGTTCCATTCATCGGGCATACTTTCGTCCGACCATATTTTACAGATGAGTTCGGCAGTACGGCTGTCCGCTCCAGTAGCTTTGGTGGACTTAAGCTTCGATATAGCTATCTTCACTTCATCCAGGTCGGGTGGACAGATTTGTTGGTCATTATCGTCCAAGTTAAAAGGATGATTCAGCCTGACAGCGGTATTTGGTCCGTCAACGCCGTTATACAGTCTGCAGAAATGGTCTTTCCAAATCCTCAGCATCGACTGCGATTCTACTACGATGTTCCCTTGTTCATCTCTACAGGCTTCGGTTCGGGGTTTATTTCCGTGGCATGTTATTTTTACCTTTTGGTAAAACTTCCGAACCGCATTCCTGGAGAAGCATCTCTCAATTTCCTCGACCGCGCGCTTCTCATGCTCTTTCTTCCTTCTCCTGAGAAGCCGGTGTTCGTCTCTCTTCTTTCGCTCATTGAGCTCATGAGCAGCTCGGGTCCTTCTATGCAGCGCCGCTTTATATGCATCCGCATATAAATAAGCATCCAAATAAGCGCTGCTTTTGCCGTCGATAGCAATTGCCATAGTCGCAGTTTTTCATCTTCTTTTTGTCCGGCCCATCCCATCGCATTACTTGAATGGCGGATATGTCTGCTTTGCAGCAGTCTAGGGCCCCGCTAGTTGTTCGGCTGCACGGGGTCTATTAAGGGATCTAACATTCCATGTGCATATCCGAGGCTCATTGTCCTTAAATCGTGTGCTTGGCTTGTCAACAGTAGATCCGTCCATATCCGAGGCTTGTTGATGCTTCGTAATTTCTTGTTACGAGAGACTTATGAAGTAAAATATTTACAAGGCTGATTTCGAAAATGACACCCAGATACTTAGTATTGTTGAAGACACAGATGGTGAAGGCTTTGAGTCTTTGATTCGTCAGACCAGTTTTCTGCTTTTGTTTAAAGATAAATCTCTGTTTTATTGTAAAAAGATTGATTAAAGGCCGTGTTCTAGTTCATTAACCGTCGATATCGTGAAAGGTTGACAACATATTCTACGCCTTGGTCAATTGTCTGATATGTCGGATTGAGCGAGCGTGTAGTAGTCACTTCTTTTAATGTTCGCTAAAAATTTAGTATGTTTTCTTGTGTCAGGTCATCTGTAAAGATTCTCTTCAAGGTTGCAAGCAGTAAGTCTCTACGTTCTTGTGGGATAACTGAGTAGTGAGTTTATGCCATCGGCGTCACGATACATATATAGCTCCAATGATGCGCTATAGTTTTTTCCGAATTGGTCTTGAGCGAATTGTTCGAAAATTTGGCTTCTTTACGAAGTCGGTGTAGATCTGCGATCTGCCAACAAAGCCTCGATTTTGGATCGACTCTGTCGAGTTTTTTTTGGTGTTTCGGCTCGCCTGAGAAGCACCATTCCGATGATTGATGGTTAATTTCGATGTCATATTGATAGACTTATATCTTGTCACCGGTAATGATGCCATCCATAAAATGTTGACCCAAAGAAAGCATTTCTTTGACGACATCAATGCGATGCTGTTTCTGCAAGAAATTCAGCCACGCTTCAACTCATCTCATGCCCAACACGTCGTGGAAAACACTCTGTACCGATCCGAACGAGATACCAAGATCGCTGCTATTTCCGCGATGCTCACACCACGACCTGCGCGGACCGTTTTCTTAATTTTTTCGGTATTACCGTCAGTCATACTGGCGCATGGACGACCGGAGCGAGGCAAATCATCAACCACAGTAGGGCCGGCTTTAAACTCTTTGCACCGCTGGTTCGCTTGTGTTTTCGACATTTTCGGGCTACCGTTACCATTTTCAAGGCTTCCGCACATAATATTTGTGTAAGAAAGAAACACAATGTTTCAGGCAAACTTTCTGCTCAACTAAATTTGACATTGCGAAATTCGCAGAACACAACAAACACTGCCTTGTGTACAAAGCAATCATGCAAAAACTCCCGACAAATTGCGCTGAAACAGATCTTTAGGCGACAATATCTCAAGCACTGTTTGTTTAAATTGGAAAATCCGGAGTTTTCTTAAACGGAAGGTATATGTTTGTAAGAGAGCTCTCGAGTTTAAGGAATTTTGAAACAACAGCGGTTGACTAGATTTCTTATCTTAATTAGGTAGGTGAATAATCCTGGATTTAAAAAGCAGGCTTGCCGCGATTGGGCAAGTACACACTACAGCAAATCGTATATCGATATCAAGGCCGCAAATAATGTGTAGTGACGAGGTATGCAGAGCAAAATGCTGTCATGCGGCTTCCATTAGAGTATTGTGCGAAGCTCGTCATCTGTGCAACTGATTGCTTATGCCGATTGGCTGCCATTGGTACCTTTTGAAAACTGAATCAGTAAGGCCAAAAATACTTTTTTCTGCTGAGGATAAAACGTAGTGCATGCTGTCAGAAGAAGTTATCAGGAAGGTGCGACAGACACTTTAGCCTGAATTTAGCCTGAAGAGGTTGGATCCTTACTCTGAGGTATAATACAGTAGACAGAGCTCTTGGCTCGCATTGAACGCACAAGAAAAAAAAGGAAATATCTATTGAAGTAGCAAGGAGCACGCTAACCGAAGAGGTTTATCGCTTAAGACCAAGTTGTAGCTGATATGAACATACTATATGTAGTAGTTGCTCGTTTTATTGAAAAGGGATAACCCGTTTAAATCTGATTCATTTTGATTATACTGTTGTTGTTTCTTAATGTATCCGCAATTTTGTATCCAAACAGCAGAGCAAAACAAAAAGAAAGCGAACAAATTATAATTTCCGGTTGTTTAAGGCACGCAACAGTACAAGATATCCGTTTGAACAAAGAAAAAAAGAAATAATTCCAAAGGACCAAAACAAATTACCTTCGAAAGGACTTTTTTTTCAGAACAGCTACCTGTTTTCACTGAGAATCCCTCATTGCCACTACCACAACTGAGCAAAGGGATTAATTTTCATTTCATTCATTTAATTTTCACCTCCCTTTCTACGGGTAGCTTCTTGCTGTTTAAATGGCAACGTGCATAACATTATCCGGCTTGATGGCTGAAGACGGAAGCGAAGACATCTTTGAAGGAGCGGAAATTCCTTCGTACGGTTGATGTTGTAGGGATAGAATGGCTTGAGTGAAAAGAAAGTGAATAAAAAAAATGGTTCACACAGAAACGAGTTTGTTTTATCCTTTCGGCACGTCATTTGCATACAAAGTGGATTCAAATAATTTTTTTTTTTCTTCTATTTTTCCATGTTTTTCTGGGTTCCCTCTTTTGCCAGCGCTTTGACTTATTAATGACTTGATAAATGGATAAGAGGCGATAATAGCGATAGAACACAATTTTTTCCTTATTTTACCAGTTTTAAATATTTTTTGGGAGCTGGTGATGGAGGTGGGACTTTAATTAGGCACGTCAACGACTCAATTGAAAGTGGAAAGGTTTTCAATGCTTAAGTTTTTATTTTTATGTTTTTGGTGCAGAGGTGTCTTCAATTTTTGAGAAATTTTAATTACAAATTTATCAAGGCACCGATTGTCCTAATTTGAAATAGAAGAAGAATATCGTGGTGTGACCTGATTTTGAATATTTGTTCAAATAAATTTTCTAAAGATCTGTGGTAACTTTTATGAGTGATCTAAGAACTCTCTTTTATTCCTCTTCGTACATGGGCGTTTGGTTGCGTAGACTTTGGACTTTTTTGTGCCTGTTATTTATTTTTTTTAATTTATTTTATTTATTTATTTCCCACATCTCGACATACACAAGGGGACTTGGAGAACCCCTGATCAATCAACAGTCAACCAGATTGATCACATTGCGATCGACGCAAAACACTCCTCCAGCATTATGGATGTCCGTACGTTCCGAGGAGCCAACATCGACTCGGACCATTACCTTGTTGTAGCCAAGGTACGGTTGCGGATATCCCAAACTACGCCAAGACAAACTAATGCTGTGAGAAAATTCGACGTCAGACGGCTACAATCGCAAGAGATCGCCACGTCCTTTTCCGATCGAGTGTCTCTCAATCTCTTTAGAGGTCCAATACCGCCGGCATCAAGCATCGAAGGCCATTGGAAACACTGCCAAAACGCCATCAGAGATGCCGCTTCTGATGTGCTGGGTTTCACTCGTCCACCACAACGAAACCCCTGGTTCGATGATGAATGCCGGCAAGCATATACAGCTAAGCAAAAAGCACACAATGCGGCACTGCAAAAAAAGACCAGAGCTGCTCATGAGCTCTATGAGCGGAAGCGGAAAGACGAACACCGGCTTCTCAGGAGGAAGAAGAAAGAGCATGAGAAGCGCGCGATCGAGGAAATTGAGAGATGCTTCTCCAGGAATGCGGTTCGGAAGTTTTACCAAAAGGTAAAAATAACATGCCACGGAAATAAACCCCGAACCGAAGCCTGTAGAGATGAACAAGGGAACATCGTAGTAGAATCGCAGTCGATGCTGAGGATTTGGAAAGACCATTTCTGCAGACTGTATAACGGCGTTGACGGACCAAATACCGCTGTCAGGCTGAATCATCCTTTTAACTTGGACGATAATGACCAACAAATCTGTCCACCCGACCTGGATGAAGTGAAGATAGCTATATCGAAGCTTAAGTCCACCAAAGCTACTGGAGCGGACAGCCGTACTGCCGAACTCATCTGTAAAATATGGTCGGACGAAAGTATGCCCGATGAATGGAACCTCATCGTTTGTCCGATTCTCAAGAAAGGAGACCTTCTGAACTGCGCCAACTACAGTCTTCTTAACATCGCGTATAAGATTTTATCGGCCGTATTGTGTAAACGCCTGAAGCCGTTCGTCAACAACCTGATAGGTTCAAATCAGTGTGGCTTCAGGCCAGGAAAGTCCACCTTCGACCAAATATTCACACTACGGCAGATCTTGGAGAAGACCCATGAGCTTCAGATCGATACACACCACCTATTCATCGATTTAAAGGTCGCGTATGACAGTATCTATAGAGACGAGCTATATAGAGCAATGTCTAGTTTTGGCATCCCTGCCTTACTCGTCCGTCTGTGCAGGATGACGATGGAGAATGTACGCTGTTCCATCAAGGTCGGTAAAGATCTTACCGAGACCTTTGATGTCCAGAAAGGATTTAGACAAAGCGATGCGCTGTCATGCGATTTTTTCAACATTTTACTTGAAAGAATAGTGCAAAACTCACGAGCAAACACAAGATGACGATGGAATATGAACGCTGCTCCATCAAGGTCGGTAAAGATCTCACCGAGACCTTTGATGTCCAGAAAGGATTTAGACAAGGCGATGCGCTGTCATGCGATTTTTTCAACATCGTACTTGAAAGAATAGTGCAAAACTCACGAGCAAACACAAGAGGCACTATCTTTCAAAAGTCCGTCCAACTACTCGCATACGCCGACGATATTGACATAATCGGGAGAAAGCAGCGTGATGTCAGTGGCGCCTTCGCGAGTATTGAGACGGAAGCGGCGAAAATGGGCTTAGCGGTCAATGAGGGCAAGACCAAGTATATGCTGTCAAGCAAAAAAGACAACCAACACCGACGTCTTGGACAGAACGTCACCCTCGACAGATATAACTTTGAGGTAGTTAAGGACTTTGTCTACCTAGGCTCCGCTATAAATACAGACAACGACACCAACGCTGAGATCAAGCGAAGAATAACTCTTGCCAACCGCTGTTTGTTTGGGTTAAGAAGGCAATTGAGTAGCAAAGTCCTCTTTCGGACAACAAAAGTCACCCTTTATAAGACTTTAATAATCCTGGTCCTGCTCTATGGCGCAGAGGCATGGACATTATCAAAAATGGATGAGGGTGTTCTTGGTTGCTTCGAGAGAAAAATTCTTCGGGCGATCTTCGGTCCCGTCTGCATTGACGGTGAGTGGAGGAGGAGATACAACAATGAAGTCTACGGACTGTACAGCGACATCGACCTAACCAGAAGAGTGAAGATCCAAAGACTGAGATCGCTTGGTTATGTAGAGCGACACCAGCGCTCCGGTCCGAAAAGTCTTCGAATACGCTCCCGACGGACATCGCAGCAGAGAAAGGGCAAGACTCAGGTGGCGCACGCAAGTGGAAGGGGACCTCAGCCAACTTAGCGTGCGAAACTGGAGGCAGCTAGCCAGGGATCGAGCTGGCTGGAGAAGCTTGTTGACTGAGGCCCAGGTCCACCCCGGACTGTAGCGCCACTTAAAGTAAGTAAGTATATGTAGATAATAAAAGGGACTTAACAAGTAGCATCTTAGTTTTGATCGGCAAAGAATTTTGCGTTGCCCATAGCAGTTGGAGATCATTATATACCTTTCCGATTGTAGTTGCATCATTATCTGTCCAGGTAAGAGTATCTTTGAAAACAATACCCAGATTTCGAGACTTCTTGACGTATTCCTATTTTATTGGTGGAAATGTGGTAGTATCTAGTGACTGCTTATAAATACAGAGCGTCTTGGGTTTGATGGCCGATTGTTGTATGATCTCTAGATCTTCGTTCGTCATTTCAATGGCAATACTGAGCACCTCCAGCGGGCAACACAAGTATAATTGGACGTCGTCAGCGAACATGGGGCAGTACAATGTTTAACAAGTTGTGAGAGTTCGTTCACATAAAGTGAAAATAGTATGGGCCCAAGAATTGAACCCTGTGGAACTCCTGCGCTAACTGCAAGAAACGAGAACATTTGGCTTCCTACAGTCACACATTGCTGACGGCCCGTGAGGTATGAATGCATGAGTTTGACTGCCAGAGACGAAAATCCAAATTCAAACCGCAGCTTCTTATAGAGGAGAAAGTGGTCCACCTTGTCGAATGCTTTCGAGAAGTCCAAAAACGTCAAGAACGTAGGACAGTTAGTATCTAGTCGACAACAACAAGCAAAAGTGCAGTTTTGCAACTCCTTCTTGCGCGAAAGGACTGGGCTGGGATTTAAGAGGTTGTTGTCGACTAGGTGCGCTTTAGCATAGTTTTCTCGAATACTTTGGATAGAAACGTTAAGATTGCGATTGGCCTATACTCAGTGTTAGTTCGGCTTTGCGACTTGGGTATCGGTAATATCATAGCGATTTTCCACGAAAGGGGGTATTCATAAGTGGTAAGTACGTTATTAAAAATATGTGTTATGTATTTGAGTGTGAAAGGAAGCAGGAGTTTTAAAAAAAATTCTATTAATTTCATCCAAACCTATCGCATCAAATTTAACTGTTTCAACTACATCTTCATCCGTAAAGCGAATCTAGTTGAGAGACTTAAAGTATCTTTATTGGTGTGAAGCTTGATGTCTTGCCAAAAGCTTTCTCACACTGCGAGAAACCTAAAAGAGCTTAAGAGGATTTCGACGTGATATGTTTAGTTTAAAAAAATAATTACTTAGTTTTTTTTTTGGAACAGAAGGTAATAGCTTTAAGCATTGAATGAGTCAGACTATTCAGCTTTCGCCTTTTTATTAGGAGTCAACGCAAGATTTTGTGATAGTTGACTAAAAGCCGATTTCTATTACACCGATTGTCGATCAGGTCAAGAGCTGCCTGTGCTCTAGGGAAGACAGTCTTAGGCATGATCCGACAGACAAAGCCTTATCATATATTTACATTCGCTCGAGCTTGGACATTAGAGCAACTGTGATCGTCTTTATCATGTTGTTTGGTCGAGAGACACATGTTGAAATTTGTTTCGTAGGAAGCACCCACAGATTTTTAAACGCTGGCTTGCAAAATCTTCGGTGGTGACAGGAGTGTTTGTTTCGGAAAGAGATGCATTGGCAAGGCAAATCATCCTTTGCATGCCCTTCAAAGGTGTTGTTTTTGCTTCTCACGACTCGGTATGTCTCATTTATTTTTTTATATGTAATAGCACAACTGAATATCTTTCATCGATGCCAGGTATCTTGCAGCTACCAGTGGAATTAACAGTGTTTTCTCTATCTTTCGGATCGCTTGTCATATGGTGTCGTGAAACCTCTTTGACATTCAAAACCAAGGAAGAAAGTCTATACCTTCCAGGGAGTATCATACCTAAATTTAAGAGTTTTGAGACAAGTCTCGTCTTAACCCATAACAGTACAAGAACTAATATTAAGAGTACTAGTTTCCAGGCCACAAATTTTCGGTCAAATTTACGTTATTCCTGCTTCTGCAGTTGGCCAACATAATGCCTACACTAAGCAATCTACAGAAGAACTTTGCTGACACCAAGGACGGTGATGTTTTTCATGAATTAATTTGTGCTCCCACTTCGTCACGCTAGGGGCCTGAAAACAGCAGTGGCTTTTTTCTTTTCATCTCAAATGTTAAATAATATATTTTATGCGACCATCAGAGTCATACAAATTTTGCCTTCGATGGTCCCTAGGTTAAAGTTGATAAAAAGCAAAATTTACGAACTGCTACCATAATAACTCAAAGACAGTTTATTAAAAGAACCACTGTTGCCTGCTTTTGAATGATGCCTTTTTCCAAAGGGTTTGCTTTGCTTTGCCCTATTTAAAAATTTCACTGCAACACAACGAGAAATGGTCCTTTAAGAGTAAAATATGCAATCCATAAACTATCTCTGCCGTGACCTTAATTTTGGTTTCTTATTGAGAAGAATTCTCCAAGACAACCAGACACGAAGCCCTTTGAGAAAGTCCCTTCTTTGCCTCAATTTTAGTTTGAGGGCACCATGATGGCTATGACAGTGAAGACGGGAATACTCGTATAGGACTTTGTCATCATTTTCTTTTGTCAATTACCATAAACGGATTTCACCCGAGGCTATCCGAAAGCATATCCTTTTGTTCCGCTCATCATGATGTTTCAAAAACAGAAACACAAATCACCCACAACCAAACACAACCTGCTGCCGTGTCCTGTGTCCTGTGTCCTGTGTCCTCTGTCAGTCTTTTGACTCTGGGACATTTGCATTGGAGTACAGCAAACGGAAGCGAATGTGTTGTTCAACCACCGAAAAATATTTCCTTTCAAGATTGCCGATGCCGATTGCATTGTCGGACCTTTGCATCATGATGATGGTGGTTGACAAGTTCTTTAATCATTGCTTGTAACTTTAAAGACATCCTTCCATGAATATCTTGAGTTGCAAATGATTCTACTCCCTAGAAAAATATGAATTCCTCATATTTTGATTAAGGAGAAAGCCTTAAGTCGACCGTCCCGGTTGGGTCCAGAGTGTACCATTTGGAAGTTAAATTGATGCACTGACTTGGATCTCAGATAAGATGGAGGGTCCTCCCGTTTCCTGTCAAGGAAGAAGGTACCGGGGAATATAAAAATTATAAACTTAAACAAATGTGATGGGTCGAGGAAATTGCAATCGCAGTATATGAATACGAATACGTACATGGGATACGTCCATGTAGAGGCAGATTCTCCAGCTCCTTTTTCGATCGTCCCTGCACAATAACAAACTGCGGAAAGCACTGAGTTTGATAGGTAACCATTTTTTATGTGGCGACTAGAGACCGACGCTTTATTACTTTTGTACATGAACGCTGTCAACATTGGTTCCGTTTTCTCTCCGCTTAGTGCTGAGTTGCCTTCATCCTTCGGCATCGCCCGACTAGGGTGAATTTCTTTTTACCATCTCATTGTGACTACTTGGTTGTGGGATGCGAAGGCGTTCTTAATTCCCGTAGTAAAGTGACTGACTGACAGTTGGGTGCAGAAAACAGGACGTCAACGAAGCGAATCTATATGTAGTAGACATGGGTGATGAGGACTCATAGCCAGGAGGATTATCGTACATGTTATGGAGGATATGAGGGGGGCAAGATTAAGCACTCGGGCGGTCGGGATTTAGTCGATTTGTGTGTGAAAAGTGTCAGAGGGTTGGTCCTCAACTTGTTCACTTTTTCTCGAAGAATTCTTCTTGTGTACTTTTGCAGGGTGGACGAGACGAGTTTTCCAGGATGTTTTCCATCGCCATCCATGCCGTCATCGTTGAGATTGTTGGTGATTTATGATGGAATGTTGCACTGCGAGACAATGCGAATTAATTTGTTACATTGAATTATTAAAATTGAATCAGGATTCGTTGCAAATTAAATTTTAAATAAACAAAGGGCAATGGGTATACTCACAGTATGCTGAGGCTGAGTATGCGTTATGTGGCTTTCCTTTGGGATTTATTCTAAGCTGAAGGATAGCATTTTGAACTTTTCACATGATGCAAAATTGTGGCATGCTTGATGAATAGCAGAAGATTGTAGTTATATTTGCGGTTTAAATTTATTCGCATTAATTGGCAAAGCTACACATTTTTGTTTTAAATCTATTTGTTAAGTAAACTGAGATTTGATTGACCAATGAGATAAGTTAGGTGCTCTTGTAGGACCGGCCCCAATTATAATCGACCTGAATTGTTCATTGTCTTTCAATTAAGCTGGATTTTATCTATTTTTGTAACTAAAATTTTCCTCCAAAGGAATTACATGAGACTGAGTACCATTACATTCAATTCCCTTCTTGGACGGATAAGGCATGGGCGACGATAAAGCGGGCAACTAATGATTGGCTACCCCATGAATAAGGTCAGTTGTACAATGTTTCAAGTTCGAGTATAGTACCTGCTTAGTTGCTTTATTGTTTCGGTGGATCTGTTGGACATCCTTATCAATGCAGTCTTAGATTACAAGCTGGAGTCAGAACTTAACGTTGGCTAAATGAACAGCGGAATATGTTTTTAATTGACACCACTGGTGTTGCCTCTTGATCTAGTGACATGAGATTCATATACAATATCATCTCGAAACAATCCTCGGATACGAAAGACATAACTGCTTGCGACCCATACTATTCAAGAAAGGTAAACGAATTCGGTCCTGAACATGGCATGAAATGAACTTTCAGAGACCATAAAACACTTCTCTTCTTATGTTAAGATGACTGATGCCTCTTTAGTTGACGCAGTTCAAAGGGTCCTCTTTTTTGAGCATCGGAGAAATAATACTGAGGTTCCATTTTTCCGTTGTTCGTCTCATGCTTTCTTTACTTCTTGGTAAAACTTCGAAATCGCATTAATAGATTGGTATCTTTAAATTTACTCGACTCCGCACTTCTTATCATCGTGTCTCCTCTTCTGCTCGCAGTGCTCATAAGCTACTTTTTATGCAGCGCCATTTTGTATGCATCTTACTTAGCTGCATGCTGCTGCGGGCACTCGTTGTCAAACCATCGATTTCATTGTGGTAATCGAATGAAGCCCAGCATATCAGAAGGGGCATTTATGATGACTTTTTGGCGGTGTTGCCACTTCGATAATTGATGATTGCGTCAGAGCATCTCTTAAGAGCTTAAGAGAGACTCAATCGGAAAGAGATTTGGCGATCTCTTGCGATTGCGGTCGCCTGATTTCGAAATCCCTTACAGCATTGACTTCCCTTTGCGCCATTCGCGATATCCCGAAACCCACGACGACGGCTATAGAGAAAAACAAGGGAACATCGTAGTAGAGCCGCAGCTGATGCTGAGAATCTGGAAAGATTATTTCTGTTGACTGTATAACGATGATGACGGACCAAATACCGCTGTCAGGCAGAATCAACCTTTCAACTTGGACGATGATGACCAACAATTCCGTCCACCCGACCTGGATGAAGTGAAGATAGCTATATCGAGGCTTAAGTCCAACAAAGCTGCTGGAGCGGATGGCCTGACTGCCGAGTTCTTTAAAGCGGCAGGCGATGACTTGGTAAGGAGCATACACCAACTCATCTGTAAAATATGCCCGATGAATGGAACCTCAGCATTATTGGTCCGATCCTCAAGAAAGGAAACCCTCTGAACTGCTCCAATTACAGAGGCATCAGTCTTCTTAACATCGCATGCAAGATCTTATCTACGGTTTTGTGTGAACGCCTGAAGCTCTTCGTCAACAATCTGATAGGTCCGTATTAGTGTGGCTTCAATTCCACCATCGACCAAATATGCATACTACGACAGATCTTGGAGAAAATCCAAGACCTTCAAGACCACACCACATATCACCGATTTTAAGGCCGCGTATGACAGCATCTAAGAGAAGAGCTATACAGAGTAATGTCTAGTTTTGTCATTCCTGCCAAACTCGTCCGTCTGTGCACTATGACGATGGAGAATGTACGCTGCTCCATCAAGATCGGTAAATACCTCACCGAGATCTTTGATGTCAAAAAAGGATTTAGATAAGGCGAGGTCATGCGATTTCTTTAACATCATACTTGAAAGTACGAGTATAAACTCATGCGCAAATATAAGATGCACAATCTTTCAAAAGCCCGTCCAATTACTCGCATACGCCAACGATATTGACATAATCGGGAGAAAGCAGCGTGATGTCAGTGGCGCTTTCGCGAGTATTGAGACGGAAGCGGCGAAAATGGGTTTAGGGGTCAACAAGTATATGCTGTCAATCAAAAAGGACACTCAACACCGACGTCTCGGACAGAACGTCACCTTTGACAGGTATAACTTTGAGGTAGTTATGGACTTTGTTTGGGTCATGTAGAGCGGATGGTAGCCCCATTAAGTAAGTAGGAAATTATCTTTGGTATCTTCATCTTTCTAACCTGTGAGTTGTGCGTGCAAATAAGGTTAATGTTGGTCAATTAAGTCTTCAAAGCTATTGTTACGAGGCGCTAGTTCAAATGCCAGAAACTTGAGGCTTCTTGCCTAAGGCTGTTTCGCCGTATAGCTCGTATATGACACAGTTTTTCATTTTATTTTGTCCAGTGCATTCCATCATATTTCTTGGATGGTGGTAATAATTTCCTTTGCAGTAGTCCACGGTAGTTAGTTGTTTAGCTACAATTACTCTGTTAAGGGACCTAGCATTCCATGTGCATAACCTAAGTTCATTGTCCTTAATTCATTGGCATTGATTGTCAACAGTAGATCCGTCCATATCCGACGCTTATTTCTGCTTTGTAACTTTCGTAATTTGTTCATGGCCAGACAGTCATCCCCCCAAAACCTGAAGGGCCAGGAGGGGCGTCATAACTGAATACCTCATTCGCAATTTATGTTTTGATTTCATTCATTCACTTGATTAACACAACAATGCTTCCTCTCCTTTATTTTTCGCCCACCTAAAACCTCAACTAACACCTTAAATAAACAAGGAAAGCCGACAAAAATCCGGAACGAAGCCACGAAAAAAGTCGTATCCTATGCCACACAAACCTTAACTCTTCATAGGCCGTAGCACAAAGGAAACATAAATATTGGTGTTGATATTGCTGGCAATTGTTGGCGGACGCGCCGAGATTTAACCATTTTGAATATTCATGAGTGCACTTCATCCAAAGCATTTCGACAATATCGGTGATACAACATTTTTTCCCTCACTTCCCAGCCCTCATTTTTCATATTTTTATTTTTTTCCGTTTCTGCGTCTTTTTTTTTAAAGCTTCCTGCCAAAAGATACGAAACAAATTGCCAAGGCGATTTTATGGAGGATTCCCTTCCCGAAATTTGAATTTTGAATTCAATATTTTCATATGTAAATTTTTGACCAAACATCAGACGTGTATCCATCTGTGTCCTGTATACGTATTCGTATACAATGGACAGCGCCAAAAGAGCTGATGTTTCTTTGGTGTTTTTAATGGTGTGATGGTGAAATGGATATTGTCTCTGTTATATGAGCTCCAATTTGTAGATTAATATGCGGTATGGTCTTAACAAACATTGGTTTTGTTGATTTCTAAATGTTTTGATGAATATTTGAGATAAATCAAATCAATCAGGAAAATTATACGACGCCGCAACAAAAAACATTAGTGTGTCACAATCATTGCAAGTGGAGGAAGCACAATCATAAAATCATAAACAAATGTGCGTAGAATTGTGGAATCTCTTAACCCAGCTAACCCAGATGTGGAAGGCCTCCATTAGGATCAAAATATTTCTTCTGTTTAGTGACTGTCAGAATAAATGTTGTTACTTACCACACCCGTACTCCGCCACTCAACAACTCAACAGGTCCCTTTTAAAATTACGTTTAAACATACCTTAGATCCTTCGTGCCGTCTGCAATTCGAGACATCTTTCTGCTGAATCTCTGCTGTTAGAATTTATTTCCAAATCGTGTTTGCGATGTTCAAGAGATTTTTCAAACCGGACATAGTCCCGCACGTGATGCGAATATTTTCATAATAAATCACAGGATAATCACTAGTTCGCTGGTTGGCTGGTTAACTTCCAAAACTTCCCTAACCTACCGTAAGTGATTTTCATATTGTGGAGGATTTTAGTGTTTTAAACTAATAAGGATGCAGAGTATTATTTGAGCATGGATTATAATAAACTGACAAGAAGGATTAAATTTTTGTATTTTTATTTCGTGTCCTTAGAATTCAGTGTATACATACACATATTACTACTTTAAGGCTTCTTGTTTTTCGAGAGAGCATACATTAATGATGGCAACGATTAGTATGAGGCCTCGTAGAAGTACTATCTTCCGACAGGTGCTGGTTCTTTAAATAATGAGAATGAGCCTCTGCAGCCGAACATCTTGCAGCTATGCTTATAAGCCCTACTTCACGCCTCTCCGTGGCGCCATCTGGGAACCTCACTGGAGATTGCGTAGTGAAGGGGACAATGGCGAGTTTCCTGCGCCATGAATCAGGACTAGTGTCGGAAAAACAAAAAAGACCGTATCCAAGCTACTCCGACATATTTAAAGCTCAGACCGGTAAGGATTTTAAGGACTTAGTCAGGGTCTTGGAAAGGAGATGGTGGCGAACGAGCTCTATATGGGCCAACGGCAGCGCTCACATCCCGGAACGGGTTACTGGATTCGGTGTAACCGACTCCTCGTCCTAGGGGCATTAACTGGTCCTCCAGGATGGGGTAACTGGCCGGCTATTTAAAAAAACAAAAAGTTACGAAGCATCAACAAGCCTCGGATATGGACGGATCTACTGTTGACAACCCACGCAAACGATTTAAGGACAATGAGCTTCGGATATGCACGTACGATGTTAGCGGAGGCCCTAGACTGCTGCATAGCAGACATAACCGCCATCCAAGAAATGCAATGGGATGGGCCGGACAAAAAGAAGATAAAAAACTGCGACATCTACTACGGCAATTGCTATCGACGGAAAAAGCAGCACTTATTTAGATGCAGATTTGTTGTCGGAGGCAGACTAAGCCAAGAAGTTCTGAGCTTCCGGCATGTGAGCGAGCGCCTCGTAGCAATCCGCATCAAAACACCATCAGAGATGCTGCTGTTGATGTGCTGGGTTTCACTCGTTCACCAAAACGAAACTTCTGGTTCGATGGTGAATGCCGACAAGCACATGCTGCTAAGCAAGATGCATATAAGCGGCGCTGCTTAGAAGGACCAGAGCTGCTCATGAGCTGTATGAGCGGAAGAAAAGAGACGAACACCGGCATCTCAGGAGGAAGAAGAATGAGCATTAGAAGCGCGCGATTGAGGAAATTGAGAGATGCTACTCCAGGAATGAGGTTCGGAAGTTTTACCAAAAGGTAAAAAAAAACATGCCACGGAAATAAACCCCGAACCGAAGCCTGTAGAGATGAACAAGGGAACATCGTAGTAGAATCGCAGTCGATGCTGAGGATTTGGAAAGACCATTTCTGCAGACTTTATAACGGCGATGACGAACCAAATACCGCTGTCAGGCAGAATCAATCGAATCAACTTTTCAACTTAGACGATGATGACCAACAATTCCGTCCACCCAACTTGGATGAAGTGAAGATAGCTATATCGAAGCTTAAGTCCAACAACCTGCTGGAGCGGACGGTCTGACTACCGAGCTCTTCAAAGCGGCAGGCGATGACTTGGTAAGGAGCATACACCAACTCATCTGTAAAATGTGGTTGGACGAAAGTATGCCCGATGAATGGAACCTCAGTATTGTTTGTCCGATTCTCAAGAAAGGAGACCCTCTGAACTGCGCTAACTACAGAGGCATCAGTCTCCTTAACATCGCATATAAGATCTTATCCACCGTATTGTGTAAACGCCTGAAGCCGTTCGTCAACAACCTGATAGGTCCATATCAGTGTGGCTTCAGGCCAGGAAAGTCAACCATCGACCAAATATTCACACTACGGCAGATCTTGGAGAAGACCCATGAGCTTCAGATCTATACACACCACCTATTCATCGATTTTAAGGCCGCGTATGACAGCATCTATAGAGACGAGTTATACAGAACAATGTCTAGTTTCGGGATCCCTGCCAAACTCGTCCGTTTGTGCAGGATGACGATGGAGAATGCACGCTGCTCCATCAAGGTCGGTAAAGATCTCACCGAGACCTTTGATGTCCAGAAAGGATTTAGACAAGGCGATGCGCTGTCATGCGATTTTTTCAACATCGTACTTGAAAGAATAGTGCAGAGCTCACGAGCAAACACAAGAGGCACTATCTTTCAAAAGTCCGTCCAACTACTCGCATACGCCGACGATATTGACATAATCGGGAGAAAGCAGCGTGATGTCAGTGGCGCTTTCGCGAGTATTGAGGCGGAAGCGGCGAAAATGGATGTAGGGGTCAATGAGGGCGAGACCAAGTATATAGTATGCTTGCAAGCAAAAAGGACAACCGACATCGACGTCTCGGGCAGAACGTCACCCTCGACAGATATAACTTTGAGGTAATTAAGGACTATGTCTACCTAGGCTCTGCTATAAATACAGACAACGACACCAGCGCTGAGATCAAGCGAAGAATAACTCTTGCCAACCGCTGTTTCTTTGGGTTAAGAAGGCAACTGAGTAGCAAAGCCCTCTCTTGGACAAAAAAAGTCACCCTTTATAAGAGGCATGGACATTATCAAAAATGGATGAGGGTGTTCTTCGTCGCTTCAAGAGAAAAATTCTTCGGGCGATCCTTGGTCCCGTCTGCATTGAAGGAGAATAGAGGAGGAGATACAACAATGAACTGTACGGACTGTACAGTGACATCGACCTAACCAGAAGAGGGAAGATCCAAAGACTGAGATGGCTGAGTCATGTAGAACGTATGGACACCAATCCTCCCGTCCGAAAAGTCTTCGAATCCGCCCCCGAGAGACATCGCAGTAGAGGAAGGCCAAGACTCAGGTGGCGCACGCAAGTTGAAGGGGACCTCAGCCAACTTAGCATCCGGAACTGGAGGCAGCTAGCCAGGGATCGAGCTGGCTGGAGAAGCTTGTTGACTGAGGCCCAGGTCCACCCCGGACTGTAACGCTACTTAAAGTAAGTAAGTAATACATTAATGCTAAGTTCTGGTCTCGACCAGATTTTCGACCATAGACGAAAATTGACCAAAACAAAATAATGGATAAATGCACATTATTGCATCAAAGGTTGCTTCAACGATCAGTATGGCAGTAGCCTTATTTGGGTTACTTAAACGTACTTGAAGCTGAAATTAGTAGGAATTTTCAGGACTAGTGAGAGCGCTCACAGAAAAATTGGGTGTTGCTATATAGGTTGGAGGTTGTGGCATATATGAGCTGTCTGGTCAAGACGACGATGGCTCAAGGTTTGAACCCTAGCTCACGCACAGCAGGACACCCAGCACAAGCCTTTGATTGCTACGAGTACAAAACAAATATCACCACTATTCAGAGCGTGCGTCGAAACATAAGAGCATGAAAAATTGCGACGTCGACCACCGTGATTGTTATCAACGGCAAAAGCAGCGAATATTTTTAACCGTTGTTGGAGGCAGACTTAGACAAGACGTCTTGACTTTTCAGCGCAGCACAGGAAAAAGATGACGACACTTGAGATAGCTTCTACGGGCTCTTGAACAGGACCTATGGTACCTATAAGCGCGTTCCCTATTTCTGTAGCACCTAACCATCATCGGGGTATGAAAATGACTATTGACATTTGAACTGATTCAAAGGTTGTCAGATTTAAATAGTCTTATCCACTTATCGCTAGGGATATGTAATCATGTATTAAGAGAAGAGAGAATTTAATCCGAAGTGCGAAAGACTTCTGAAAGATTGGCAATGTTTTTTCACGGCTCTGCGCTGTATCTACTTGTTCTAAGAGTTAAGTCCTTATTTATTATCTATATTTTCAGCACATGTTGGCCCTCTACTTCTGATTACTACTTAATAGTTTAACTTCAAATTAACATCATTAGCTTTCTAGTAAAATTGAACTGAATTATTTAAGAGGTTTTCTTGTCTTTAAAGTTTAAAAAGAAGCCAACAGTTTTAACCACTTAAAATTTACTACACCATTAAGGACGTAATTATGTGGATGAATGTTCTGCTATCAAAAGATATATACATACGAGTATATCCACAGAATTGTCGGAATTCTAGATAATTATCACCACTGGTCCAGGCTTTTCGGAAATGTCTTCACAAAATACATCATTTCCATTTGCTTTAGCCTTAAAAGTATCTGAAGTATGTACTCTCGGCATCTGTGTTTTGGCTGTTTCTCATTCATTTCTCTCTCTCGTTGCATCATTCTCTAAGGATTATTATGCAGACCACACCATAATATTTATTTAACGTTGATATTTCTTCATTTCTTTCCACCTGAATTAGCCTTAATAGCTTTCCTCAAAGGAGAAACAGACACAAATTTAAGAGCCCTTTACCTGTCGTCCATCAACCTCGAGGATATTTTTTTTGTCCTTTAGTTGAAGCAATTTCCTTTGACTACTATCTGTTGCTTTAGGTGATGAGAGATGCATTTGAATAGATTCGAAAAATTATAAATGCAATTTATTTAAGTTCGATTGCAATAGATGTTTTTAGTTTAATGAATAAGCATTGCTTCAAGCAACAGGATTCAAAGGTAAGCACAAATGTCGGTTTAAATATGATCCATAGAACTTCTATGGGGCCTTGCTGGTCTTGTGAGGATGCTGGTTAACAAAAAGAAAACAAAAATCACTTTAAAGTAAAGTTGAACCGCGAATTGGGCTAGAATTAATTAAAATAGTCCCAAAACAGCTATTTGATCGTTTCTTTTTAACAACAATGATTTCATATTGTTGAACATAAATTTAAAAGCTTCATTACATTCGTCCCCTTTTATGTTAAAAAAAAATGTCCCAAGTGCAACGACTGTAAAAAGAATGAGAGGAGACTGGGTTGCTTTGGGTTTTAGTGAAACACAAGACGACCATCAACTCAAATCTGAAGTTGTATAGATATGAACTAGTGGCATCATTATTTTTTCGGCCACTAAATATTGCGCGAAACTTTGTTCTTACCGTGAAGTTATTTGAGGATACTGGTAGAAGAATCGACCGTGGAAAAACTGGCCTCCGGCGTATTTTGCGCGAACGCAACATACTACCAAATTTGTGGAGAATCTACCTAGTCAAGTCATAAATACTGGTACACAGAAAAATCAGCGCCAAATGAAAACGAATTAATATTTAAACATTTTTTTATTTTTTTATTGGGTTATTCAGTGGCTGCAAACCTTAGAACAACTTATTCGAAATGACTTCCACTTGCCTTCCAGCACGACTTAAGACGATGTGGCCACTCATCGATTGCGAGACGCACTTCATGCATGGGAAAATTGTCCACTGCACAGACAAGGGTTCGCTTCAACGACTCAATATTTGAGCGTCGAGTAAGTGCAAGCCATGCCCTCTAATACGGACCAAAACTTGTAATCCAACGGGTTGAAGTCTGGACTACCAGCTGGCCAATCATCCGTTGATATGAAGTCCGGAACGTTTTTTTGAGTCGTTTTTGCTTTGTGAGCTGGAGCAGAGTTTTGCTGGAAAGTCCATGGTTTGTTGTTGAATTTTGATTGGTTGAAAGCTATACTTTGGTCGATGTTTTCACTCCTTTATCGCAAAAGTGGAGCTTGGTAACGCGGTCGTTGCACACTCCCCACCATACCATTACACAGACGTGGCATAGTGTCCTCTTTAAACCATCGGGATGATTTGGAATGCTTCTCTGGATGATCGAGCATACACACGTTCGTTTTCTTTATTGAACGATTCTTCTACGGTGAAGGTTTTCTCGTCAGTAAACAGAATTTGTCTGTGAGCGTTCTTCGCGTACCGGCTGAGTAACGCTTTCGATCTTCGCTTGCGTTTTTCCTTCAATACGGCCGATAGCAGGTGTCCAGTGTGTCGCGCTGAGTCCTAAATCTTCTTTGATAATGCGAGACATGTATTTTTGCGAAATTTGTATTTCCCGCGACAAGATTTTCTGTTTTCGCAGCGGTTTTCGGTCGATTCGTTTCTTTACGGCTTTGATCGCTTTCGGAGTTCTCACAGTGCGGTTTGGCGGTCTCGTACTCCACCAGTATCCTCAAACAACTTCACAGCACGATACACAAAATTGCGAGTGATTCCAAGCGGTCGCATGTTGCATTTAAGTAGGCCAACTACAACAATACGATTTTCGATGTAAGGAATTAATGTCAAAAACTTTTTACGTCACAATGAAGCACAAATATCAACTGTCAAATCGCAATCAATACAAAATGGATGCGCCCAGTGTTGCATTTGTAATGAGTGAGTTCAGTTGTGTACCAGTATTTATGACTTGACTAGGTAATTTTTTGAAATCTGTTGCGCCAGCACAATTTTGAGAAGATGGATATAAGTTAGCACGGCATATCGAGCACCTTGAAAAGTGGTTTGAGGTGCGCCCAAGATCGAAAGCCTTTCTTTGCCTGGATGCGAAGACTGGCCACAGACGAATTGTTTTTACTCGATAGAAAATTTTCACTGTTAAAAAATCGTTCAACAAGAATAGTGTATATGCTGTCAATACGACATGCATCTAAACTAGTTCTAAATTTCAACATGTCCACACCCGCGTTCTGTGATGGTTTGTGGTGAGTCACCTAGTGTATTGAATGGACGTTTAAGAGAACGTTGTTGGGTCCCTAAATGAAATCCAAATATATGGGTTGCAGTATTCTGTATCCAATACATGAGATGTGCAAATCTGCAATCTATGAGTGACCAGACGTGCACAACGATGTTTCTACACGATGAATTTAGAGTTAAAGTCCTTGTTGGTGAAATTCCAACTCTACTACCAAATCATGTACTGCTTTTTTATTTTGAAAAACTACAAATTGAAAAGCTACTCGACTCTGAAGTTTGATACGCTGCCCGTACTTCATCCATCCTTATGTCTTCATACTGAAATAGTTATACCGCTACAAATCTGCGTTTCACCATTGAACAGGCGATTTGCAATACCTTGGCTCAAAACATTTTGTAAAGTCACTGTGTCTTCCTTTAACTTTCGTTTTTTTTTTTTAAAGCGGAAGCATTAATAGATTCGCTGAACTCCTCTTTAAAGCTTGTTCAGTTGATTTTTCGCGGATCTCTCCAAGGTCGAGACCTTTTGATCGATTCTAAAGTCGATGTATTCTATCCATGGTCTGATATGGAGATTCCAGATTGTTCTTTCTAGCCGGTAAGCTCCTGCAGTGTTATTACTGTTGTATGACACTAAATTGATAACTTGCTCACCTACTTTAGTAAAGCTGGTTGAGGGCCAACATTGTGGAAAACCAGGTTAGACGATAGTATGAAATCAAGAAGATAATTGCAACCAAGGCTACTGTTCCGAAAATAATTGCAAATATCAACGCCCCAATAAATGACAAGTATCAACTTTCAGCATCACAAAATTCAATTAGTTCCGCTACTGCCTTCGGTGTTTAAGTCATAGGGAAAACAAGCCGCAAAGTCACATTATTGTGTTATTGTCCATTCGTTTCGTAGTTTATAAGTGCAGCAACGAAAGCTGGCATGCTAAATTGCTCAAGTTTAGATGGTGAGAGTGGATTCGGCTCAAAAAGACAAGTTGGCAGCCTCTCCGATCGCTTAAACTTCCGAAATTGCAGATGGGTTTGTTTCACTTCCATGGTTCAATAGCATGAGACTTGAAATGTCGAAGGTTAATCTGAGAAAGTACGTCACTTTCGCTGATCTGGTTTCTTCTCTGTCGTTGTTGGAGGAGTGGGACTTTTAGAACTCGCGCCTTCGACAGCACTTGCTATCTTTTTGCGCCTTGCGTTAGCCTCACGTCTTCTTCATTTCTCTAGTTAAAGCATTTCGGTTTCTTGTGTAAATATGGACAAGTGGGATAGTGGCTAGTTAACAGCAACTTTCATTCTCCAGAAGTAGATATCCGGTCCATTTCACCCGAGTGGTCATGAAAGGGCCTTGTTCTCAAGCTTGTTGGTTGTGTATGCGTTTAATTTCCCAGCCCCGTAAAAATCTCAATGTTGCGGAGCAACCAAGAAACTCAAGTAATAACTGATCTACTGTTGATGACTTTGCAAAAGTGAAAAAGGACAACGACTTTCGAATGTAACCTGTAACCGAACCTCGAACCTTGAAGAGATCGTCTGCAGCCGAAAAAGTGGTAGATGACCTCGCCTGCTATAAAGAAGATACCACGGCGGTCAACTGATCATCAAACCCTCAGCCAAATTGATCATTTTGCGACATTCCTCAAGTTTGATGGATGTTCAAACTATCCGAGAGGCGACCATAGACACAGACCAATACCTCTTTGCAGCCAGATTTTCTTTGGTCTCGTATCGTTCATCCTTTCAACATCCGCTATGTATCAAAAACTAAAGTTCTGAAGAGCAGAGGTATGGATGCCAAAAAGTAGTCATAAACGACGCAGACTGTTGAAGGGCAAGGAAAACTAAATTCCGTTGATAGACAGAATGAACCATGATGTACGGTAAAAGTCGAAAGATCTACTAACCCGACTAAAATAAGTGAGGATAGTAATATAGAACCTAGATGAAGGTTGCTGGAAAGAAAACTTACCTGTCAAGACATCTAAGGCAGTGGGAAATAAGATTTTTCGCCTTAAATATCTTTATACCATCCTTTTAGGCTTCAAATCGTACAGACTTTTGAAGGCTTGTGCCATTGGCTTTCGAGCTTCACATAATACGACGTAGTCCCGTGTTAGTAAAAAGTGCTTTCGGTTTCGTTAAGCTTTCTATTTTTCTCTGCATGCGTATCCCGCCATTCATTACTTAACCACGGGTACCGCAGTAGTGGTTGGGCGAAACCATGCTAATCAGACCCCGCATGTATGATGGCTTGTTGACAGCTTTGCTACTGGGTTTCGGCTTAAAACATTGGGCGAGGTTAACGAATATAGGATCGGCTCTGGTAACTTCTTGCGATGGCAGCCTTCGGAGCCTGTGTTTCTCACAGAGTTTCCTCTGTTAGCAAGGTAGTAGGCCCTATCGGTTGTAACAGCTCTGAACTGTCAGACAACAAGAATACTGGAGGCGAGCCCTGAGCCGATCACAGTGCAATCACAGTTGGTAGTAGATTAATCAGAAGACCGCCAGATTCGTGTATGGAAGTCGAGATGCGAGGAAATCGTGTTTGTTTTGATAAGGTTTTGTCCCGGATTTGACTAGCCTGAATCTATTGCTGTGCTACCAGAGGTATCCTGTTCTACTACATTAACATTCAAATTGCATAGGACGATTTTGACATCGATTTTCTATGTGTACGAGCATATTAGGTTGATGTTGACTTATTTAGCGTTAATTGTTCTTTGCTTTTTATGATGCATTTGTTTATGTCCCTAAAACTCAAAAGTTGCTATTTTAGTCTACCTCTTATGACACAACCGAATTTAAATTGTCTTCGATGGTCTTCTTGGTAGCAAATACCCTAGCATATATCGGAATTTTACATTCTTCGTACACCCGGTCCTTTCCATTGTATTGTAGTTCGTAATTGAAGCTTAGAACTGCTTAATACCAATCTAGCGCCGAATATCTTATATTTTTTTTTAACGAGTTTGGGTCGTCAATAGTGTTTTCATTTATTTCCGAGTCTTTCGATTGTTTCGTAATCGAGGAGTTGAACATCGCGTAACTCTGTTGTCTTGCTAAAGGGAACACTGATGTTTCCAGTCTTACATGAGGTTATGAGTGGTATCGTTGACCTAATTTGGGCTCTTTCGCCATCCTTACACCTGGTCCTGCAGCCGCTACTAGATATAAACTTTAAAGCTTTAAGGGTAGCACTAAATGTACTCGTAGGTTACCAGATCAATGGCCTGAATTCTTCTGGTGTCCTTTTATACAGTTTGGAATATACTCATACTAATAAAGTCCTACACATGCAGTACCGAGGGTCCTGCACTTGGAACAACTTGAAACATTTCGTTATTGACTCAAGAGCCTCTTTAATTGAATAAGCTTTAATTCCTTTGAGTTCATATTCCACTTTAATTTTGAAAGTCAATTAGGCAGAATCACCACTTTTCAGTGTAAAGTTCAAAAATCAACTTGCCTCGTATTTCCAATTAACACACCTTCTCCGTGGAATACCGTAATCGGCCATTAAAAAAGTGTTTCCTCCATCCCAGCAGGACTCCCCGTGTTTACGTGTAAACGCTGCCGTCGTCGGTAATAACCAGATGGCCCAGTTTCAATAAATTTTCAACCCAGAAAGCTTCACTACAACACACACAGTCATCAGACGGGATAAGGTTCTTGTTAATTAGATTCTAAAATCATGATACACATCATGGCTGGTGCTTTAATTTCCGCTCTTCACAGCAAATGGGAAATGACATCTCCATTTGTTTCTATGGAAGTAGCAACAAATGCAAAAAATGAGGACATCACGAGTGAATGACTTCAGTAGCTAAGGGATGCATTTAAAAAAAAATCAAAAAAATACCCTCGGTGTTGGAAAAAGTTTTTTTTTAGAGCCACAACTGAAGTTGAATGTACACGAAGGCCGAAGTGTTCTCCAAATCACTTACACGTGGTAATTGCTTGGCATCAGCATGACCCAGGGTGAAATGAAGTACAAGGATACTTGTACACTATTGGGAATATTTCGCGCATCAATAAATTCGACAGTGTTTGTGTTTGTTAGACTCCTTCTCCTCCATAATTGGGTTAATGGAATTCCCTCGAATTTGGAAAACAAGCGCTCCTGTCTGTTATGGAAGAGACATTTAGATGGCGCTGTATCGAAAATTTATTCCGCTTGGTAAGAGTACTAATTAAAAGTTGACCTCTACATACTCGAACGTCTGTTTCAAGAATTTTGAATTAGTTGGAAAAATATATGACAAGCTGAACTGCAGGAAAATATTCGCCACAGGTTGAATATCTTACCGATAGTGGGCAGTATTTATTATGAAGGTATCATTTAGTTGATGATAGGTTTGAAGACGATCACACATCTGGTAGAAACTTATGCACTGTGTTGAGAGGATTAACGCTTCTGCAGTCATCGCATTTCAAAGGTCTTCAGGCTTCAAGGATCGGGTCAATGAAATACGAATACTTTCAGTGTAATGAGACAAATGAAGTAGCGTTTACAATTTGTATAGCGCCACAGTAAGCGCATTTATTCCTTTATTTATGAGACCTTTGTTTTGCTAATTTGTTTAACCTAATACTAATCCACTGACCCTGTTGAGCACAAAGAGAAATTTTTGGCTTCAAAAACTGGGAGATCAGACCAAATGATGTCAAATTTTTACTGTGACAGATCAACGAAGTCAACCCTGTTCTGACCATTGGGGTGTTTGTCAAAATATAAAGACTGAGGTTGCTTTTGACAATAGAAATAGATCTCATTCACAGATTCCTGTTCTTCGGTAACAGCAGAAAGTTGCCATCTAGTTTATAGTCGAATGCTGCAAATGAGATGCTATATATTCCATACTGCGCCTTTCTTCTTGTGCTACTTCAAGGCTGATATTTTATCCATGTATCTGCACTGTTACTGTGCCTTTTGGGGGTTGGTCAACCAAAGGACAGATCGTAGCATCAGAAGTCGTTTTATCGCTAGACCCCGTTGAGATTGCACTCATTTTCTTACACGTTTGCCGCAACGTGCAACGAGAAAGGAACTGGTAACAAGCAGGTGAAGGTGCAGTACACGTGGCAAAAGCTGGCTTCTATCCAATAAATGTACTGTTATCTATTTTGTGGGCTTCCACTTATTCGAGCATTTTTCACCTTTCGAAAGAATCAGGCGAATTAGGACTGTGAGGAACTCCTTAAGCGTAATAAGAGAGTTTAAGAAAATCGACCGGTTTTGGCTAATCGAAAAGGTGTCATCTTCCATCATGATTACGGCTTCAGGAGCAGAAGAAGCTGCACGCAGGTGCGACAGTAGGACCGTCTATAGAATCACACAGGAGCTGCAGGTGGTCGCAGCTTCAGCTAACATCCGGTGAAAGGCCTAAACGGCTCTTTGCTTGGTTCGGATGAGGAACAGAGATGGATTGAGCAGTTTTCTACCGTTTGAATCGTGTATTCACTATCGATAGCCTCCCAAATCAAACAGAGCTGCCTGAGGAACAAAACTCCCGAATACGTACCAGGATCCCCAGTAAGGATGAGATCAATACCGCGATCAAAGCACTAAAAAACAACAAGGCGGTGGGACTTGACGGTATTCCCGCCGAGATCTTAATAGCAGCGCCAACAACACGGGCTGAGATACTGTTTCCTTTAATTAGAAGAGCTTGGGAAATTGAGAGCTTTTCTGATGGGTAAAAATGCTACGTCCTGCACAGAGGAAGGTTGCCAAACGAATTCGAGATCCAAAGTGGGGTACGACAAGGTTGCATTCTTTCACCAATACTATTCCTTTTGGTGATTGGCGAGTGCTTCGTGCAGCTTTGTCGACGGGAAACGGAGGAATTCGATGGACTTTTAAATCTCAATTGAAACATATTGACTACACCAACGATGTATGCTTACTTTCTTACAGAATTACTTTTCTCCATCAAATGACAGCTGATGTGGAGGGAGAGACAGGCGTCGTCGGGCTGAAAATTAATTCGGCAAAAACTAAAGTTATCAGCCTTGGTGCAACCTCATCAGCTGAAATATGCATTGCTGGACAACCGGTAGAGAAAGTATCTGTTTCTTTGGAGTATTGTCTCGAATGACGGTGGAACCCAACTGGATAAAGCCCACAGAATTTCCAAAGCAAAATCTGTTTAAACACCAAGCTAAGACTGTTCCGCTCCAACGGCATATCCGTGCCATTATATGCATGTAGCACGTGGAGAGTGACCATCAACATCACAAGAAAGTTATAAACGTTCGTTAACAACATCTAAAAGATTTTCTGGCCCAACCGTATCTTTAATGAACACCTCTACCAGAGAACGGGTCAGGAACCTATCCAACGATCATCCAACGACGAAAGTGGCAGTGGATTGGACACACGTTCCGAAAACGTGGCAGTTCCATAGCTAACCATGATATGCAAAGGAATCCATTGACACAGGATGGCAAAATACCCAGCGGTCCGAGGAGAACATGGTGTAGAACTGTCGAAATGGAGGCACGGCAGTTGGGAATTTAAAGCCTGCTCTAATTCTCCATCTGCAACAGTAAGTTCGTCCGTACACGAAGCTGCTGGTTACTTCGCAGTAGTAGGGTTCTTACATCGCCCTGTAGTTGACCCCCACGAACAACTCTCGCAGATACTGTATTAGCCACGTTACTATTATTCGATGTCCAAGATCTTGACCCGGTGCCTGTTAGCCCTATTTCCTTAGGTGTATGTTAATGTTTTGCCCAATATGCACCCACTAGAACGCAAAGATGCCCTCAAAGTCTCTAATACATTGCCATGAATTATGAAACGCTCATCAGAAATAAAGTCGGGTGTCATCATTTTCGTGGATTTAATGAATCGGTCTGCATCTGACTATGATATTTTACTCTACTCTGCTCTGTAACGTTTTATTAATATTTTGATTCAGACTCAGTCTGGAATATCTTTTAAATCAACTTCATATTGCACAATACTTGTATTTGGGACTTGTTCTAAATAAATATACAAATATTAACCTTCTGATTACGATTTTCCTATTTTTAAATGTCTCAACTCAACGCACAGCTAAAAAAAAAATTTAAGCATTGCTTATTATGAATGCAAGAGTATTTATGGATACACGATGGCAGTTTAATTGAAAGGCCCTTCTGTTGTTCAATTTGAATGGATGCAATTGTTTGAAGACTACAGAGCAGCTGTTGTATCCACACGTTGCTAATTTTAAAAATATCTGCAAACCATGCGCAGTTCAAATGCCGCATAAAACGATAAACTTACTTCGTAAGTATCTGAAGCAATTTACATACATTCCACAATGTTGCAGCAACATTTTGAGGCAAACAATTGTTTTTCTCTCTATTGTACCGGGAATTGCGAATCAGCTGAGATTGGGGTTTCGTTTATTTTTGAATGAATTTCTTAGTTGCCTTTTACGTCGTGATTCACACATAGTTTCGATTTTTTTTTTTAAAGAATTTGTCGTTGCTCACATATGGTGGATTTATATTATTTTTAACACAGATAGTCATAGGTAAATTCTTAGATTTTATTTGTAGGAATTTTGCCATTAAATAAGGGAAAGTCGTCAATCAAATCGTTAATGAAAGGCTTGCTTTATACTAGTGTATTACCTCATATACGTTGCAAAATAGGGAAAAAGTTAGATTAAAATGTGTCACGTGTCACCTTTGTTCCATAAAATCAGAAATCCAACACAAATAGGTTAAGTATTTTCCCAAAATGAAGATATTTTGGCCTCTGAATGAATTGTTTTCATAAACAGTGATCAAGCTCTGCGCGGCCATTTTTATGCCTTGGTACATAAGAAAATGATCTAGGTAGTGTAGCAACTAGTGCTTAGTTAACATGACTGTCGACGGGACGGTTTTTTAAGCAAATTAAAGTGGACCTTTTTTTCAGAAATTGCTGATAAGTGACGAGCCTTGTTTTGAGCTCGTCGTGAAACCATTGACTTACTGAGGACTCGATTTAAGGAAAATACCACCTTGATCAAAAAGTGTTTTGTTTTTATTAAGTTGGTATAACTGTTGTTGAAACTCCCTCTAAATCTTAGCGTCATAGCTTGACATTTGCAAAAGTTACGTAGCCAAGAGTACATCTACTCGTATATCTGTGTGTGTTGGCGATTTTTTACAATTATAGAAATGAATTTAAATTTGCAGCAACGAACTTGTATTAAATTTTGCGTAAAAAACGGATTTAATAGTGCGTGAATGTTGGAAATGTTGGAAAAGTGTTTCGGCAACGATTCTCTAAAGAAAACAGTCGTTTACTAGTGACACGAGCGGTTCAAAAGTGGTTGTGAGTCAATCGAAGATGATGAACGCAGTGGCAGACCATCGACATCGAAAGCCGATAAAAACATTGATGAAGTAAAAGAAATGTTGGTCAATAACCGAACATTAACCATCAGAGAGATAGCGGAGGACTTGAACATTGCCTACGGATCTTTCCAAGACATTTTGGTTAATGATTTGGGTTTCCGTCGTGTAGCAGCAAAGTTGGTGCCAAAAGACCTCAATTTCATGCAAAAAAGAGAAAAGAGAATCCGATCCCACATGCATCAAAAGGATCATTGCTGGAGACGAGACGTGTGCTTATGAGTTCAACAAATGAGCCGACACCAAAAAAACACGTCGTTTTCAGTCAAAAAAGAAGGCAATGCTCACGGTTTTCATGGACTACAACGGTGTAGTGCATCATGAATTTTTGCCAGAAGGCCAGACAGTGAGCAAAGAGTATTATTTGGGCGTTATGAGACGTTTGCGTGAAGCAATTCGCCGAAAGAGACCAGAATTGTGGGCAGAAAACCAGTGGACTTTGCACCATTATAATGCACCGCCATCATTATTCGTAGCTTTCTGACGAAAAATGAGAGAAATACCATCCAACAACCACTGAATTCACCTGATTTGGCTCCCTGTGACTTCTTTCTGTTCAATCGAGTTAAGAAACCACTACGGGTTAACGCGTTTCAGCTGCCGAGATGGGAGCACTGATGGACATGCCGAAAACCGAATATAAAAAATGTTTCGAGGATTGGATCAAGCGCTCCGGATTACACTGAAGGGGACAATATAGACATAGATGAATAAACTTGTATTTTTAATTTTCTGAACAAATTCCGTGGTATATCACGATGGCCTTATGAATTGGCCACCTAGAGTTAGTCACACGCCAATCTAACACATGTATAAATGTAAATGTAAATTCGAAAGCTTATGTCATGCGTCGTTATGTATTATTAAACTTAGAGGGATGATAATATAGGTAGAATGAAAACTGGTACTCGCATCGGGATTTGGCCTTTTCTTTACAGGAATGACTTTAGTCGACGTCGAACTATTGCAAAACTCCTAGGAAGTCGAGCAAAAATTGAATAAATAAAATCGAATCATACTCTAAACTTAACCGATTCGGAATTTTATCCTATGACGAGAGTGAAATGTATTGAGAGCGTCATTCTTTGAGATTGCTTAAAATTTAAAGGCATTCAGGGGGTCCAAAGGTGGCTGCATTGATTTCACAGAAAAATTAGTTGCGGTCTCTTTTTAAAAATAAAAGCCATTCACATATGGCATACCTCAAAAATCGTCTTCCATGACAACTCTAACCACTCAAAGATGAGTCCAAATATTTTAAAAACCTAAGGTATACCTAGTTTATCATTTTCGTAACAAATAAAGAAGGTGTTGCACAGATGTTTGCATATAAGGGTGGATTAATACGAGTACTTGTAACTACCCGTGTCAGGTATAAAATCGCAAGTTTTTCCCTTTTTTTTTATTTTACAATGTAGTCCTCTTTTGGAACCATACAGTCTTCAAACATTCCTACTATCTCTTAACCACATAAGGAAAATGAAAAATTTGCCAAACTCCTAAAAAAATAGGTTTTTTTCCTGCGGGCTACATTATAATCTTGGGGAAGGAACAAAATTAAAAAAAAGAATCAAGTCGGTCGATTCCAGTGGATGCGGCAGCAATACTTAGCTAAATTCATGGAATCCGGCCACATCGATTCCGGGGGTAGCGTTGTCTTGGTTGAACACCTCCATTTTCTCTGGCAAATGGAGCAGTGTCTTTGCCAATATCCCAATAAATCGGCCCAATATTTCACTTCAGTGCTGGCTGACCTGTAAGTGTGCTTTCTTTCTTCAAAAAGTAAGCCAATCCAGTTTGACTTCTTCAGAGCAGAATTGTTTTGTTGAATCGTTACTGGTGTGTAGTACTGGATCCAGGTTCCATCAGCGTTCACAATACGAAAATATGAGTGGCTGCCTTGATGTTAATGCGGACTTTCCCCAACACTTTCACCTGTTTTAAAAACGGGTGCTAATTGATCGACCATCGTTGGTATCTTCTTCATTTCAACAGTTTTTATCGAATCTATACGCTAATAGCCAATTCTCATTTTTATGGAAGCAAACACTGATCAATTTTCGAATGTTTCCATAGTTTCCCTACAAACAGCCGCAGATTTGCATTTATATTCTCTCATAATCCTTAATTTTACTGCACAGTGTGTCTTTTTTTAAAAGCGAAGTGTCTGAAAAGGAAGAAACTACACTCTATTCTTTTAACTTTTGTTTTCGGCTTATTTTTCACACATTTCTCACTTTCCCTCGGCCTTTACTCAACAAATATTGACTTTTAAGGGTCCCATAGACCGAGAATTATTGGTAAAGATACTACTTTTATTAGTCCCTTTAAAACATCTCTAGTGGGCTTACATAGCATGATCTTGATAGCCAATTGATTTGAATAAAACATAAGAAGGTGGCCCATCAAAGCTTTCAGGCAAAACCTTCACTATGTTGGGCTATGTGACACCCCAATGGATCAACATTTTCTTCAAATCAAAATATTTGATTTCGTTTTAAAAACCGGCATCTTCAAATCGGTTTTCCTATCTAGTTATGTGTTTAAATTTCGAAACTGCTCCTAGTCGCCGCCGCCGTGAGGAATCAAAGTGCAAGTAGTTAATGCTTGTGGCCGTAAAAAAGAAGAAGTCATAATAAAAGGTCCAACCGTAAAAGAAAGACGCACTGTGAGCAGAACATATTAGTTTTAACCTAGGCCTCACGAGCAATTTAAGAACAACACTGTGATGGAGATGATGGGATAAGATTGGTACAACTGCTGATGATTTATACAAGCAAGGACAAGGGTATGTATTTGGAATTCGAGGTCTCTTAGAAGATTTGTCCAAGAAGAATCAGTGACACTATATGAGGTCTATAAAGCCAATTTAACCACAATCGAAGAATGAAAGGCATCCACTATGCGAATGTAATTGCTCTTGGCACTGGAAGTAGGCTTGAAAGTTAAGTCGTATGCTTTAGGCCTACACATTATCGAGTAGTTTAACATAAAAGAAAGATGACGATACAAAGACATTCTTGTACATAATATCAGAGAGAGCATTGAGCTCCAAACCTGGTGTAACGAAAAAAATCATGCAGAGCTATCATAATTGTATAATAGAAAAGAAGGCATGAACTTATTTGGACCGATAGACTTTGCAGTAAGATGGAATATCCTTCTTGTGGGTTCGTGTTTCCCCCATTGAATGATCATGATACCAAGGACGTCATCACCTGTCGACTTACTTTAGACCACTGTATAGTAGTAGCCAAGGTACGAATGCGCTTATCACAGGCAATCGAGATCCAGAAAATGTCATACGATTTTACGTCTGTCAACTACATTGCTTAAACCTTTGTCATGCGCTGGGTTAAACGCCCAATCATTCAATGTACAACAGTGAAGGGAATTGTAACTTTACGATCGGAAACAAGAAAGATACAATACACTTATGCTAACGGTTTTTCCAATCCTCGAAACAATTGTTAAAATCCATTTCCGGAATTTCCTTCAAAACACGCAGCGATACGGTTTTATCTCCTCAATCGTGTCGAAACTGTATCGTTAACCTAGGAAATAGCTAGAAGTTACACAACCCTAAATCAGAAAAAAACGGTGGTTATGGAATGATTCGAACTATGTCTTCAACGCTTTCATTGCCTTCTTTGAATTGCTTGTACGACTTGTTAGCACCTTTGTGACATTGCCTGGTCACAGAAAGCTTCCTGCAACATTCTCAATGTTTCTGCAGCGGAAATTTCATTTCACAAATAGAATAAAATACAACTTCCTTGCTCAAAAATCGCAAAATTACTCGTATCTTTTGTTATTCACAAAATATGTGCGTAACTATTGAACAAATGCATATTTTGACATGAACTTTGAAACAGATGGCGGCACTACCAATCTAAAACAAAATATTTGACAGACATCGAAGAGCCTGCGTATTTAAAAATTAAAAATCAATCTTATCTTTTTTAGATCACAGTAGTACTCGTTCAGTTTGTAGTATGGAATTACCGATGGGATAACTAAAGAAGCAGAAGCAACAGCGAAAAGGTTGAAACTAAATCACATTTCACAATGTGGCCATAGCTCTTGCTAACACCCAGGAAAAGTTACTGTGGTTGGTTCGTTGTAGATAAGAATCAAATCTGGAAATAAAGCGAATAACCGAGTACTCGCCAGAAATAAACAACCAAGCTAGGATGACCATATTGTCCATACTCCAACTTCGGCGACCAGGTTCGCCAATGAACCTGCTGTTGCTTAATGTTTTCGATAGAAAAATAGATCTTTACCAAATGACAACCAGAACTTATCGTAACTACGTCAACACTAAAAGAATCAGCCTTAATCTAACAAGTTAGCATAGCAGAACAGCCGGAAGAGAGGGAAAAAGTGTTTCTAATATTTTAGTCTTTCATCAGCGTATAATTAAACTAGATATAGTTAATCGAATAAACAAAGTTATATTTGCAATCAGCATCTTGTCCAAAGTTTGTACGTGCAATGCTGTCAGCGTATGGGTGCAGAATTTGGTAAATATCAATCATTATCACAAGAGCGTTGCAAAGAGATATCTACGATAAATCTGTAGTCCGAACCGAATTCCTAAATCGGTTCTAAGATCCAGGGTTCTATGACAATTTAATACAAAAATCATTAAGGTGTCAGTAGGCGACACCTCGGGGCAAAACTTAGAGAAAAGAATGACATCCACTCGAACGAAGATTGGCAAAGTTAAGACACATCTCTAGCATCCTTACGAGGTGGCGCGCAGATGAAGTGAAATCGGTATCCACAAGTAAATACAGGATGTAAGTAGAAAGTTCAATAATAGTTCGCAAAGTCAATGAATTATTTTAATCCTGTTTTCACCTGGTTTTTCTAGTTGTTCCTACACAAAAATAAAATCTGTTGCTCTATGTTATAGCCGAATTCCTGCTTAAATATTCGCATGTTTGCCACTATTCTGTTCTCTCAAAATAAAATCATAGATATGTAGACATGAATATGCCTCTATACGATAGCCAGATGAATATTACCAAGGTTATGTTAAAGTACTGGCCGAAGCCTGGAGTCCTGTGGAATTCCAAAATTTCTTTGAAAATAAATCGTTAGAAGTTATTTATGAGGAACATTTTCAGGAAAGATACTACAACATACACATTAAAAGAAAACTGCGCGTAATCTGTGTACAAGCTTAATTCTACAGAGACCAATATTCTCCACTTTTCATCAATCTTATGTGTGACGTACTAAAAAAAATAACTAAAAAATATATTTCACGAAAATTAATATACAGCTATCAAATAAACCTTTTGCTAATTTCAAGCAATTTCTAAGTCCTTCATCCTTCTCTAATACCCTATCAGGACTTCTCCCAACAAAACAAACAAAAAAAAAAGATGTAGAAAACTTTTACTCCATATTTACAATATACGGTAATTTACAATTGGCAGTTAGAAACCATTTTGCCTGTGTGCGTCCCATTGCAACAAATTTTCGTAATGGAATTGCTATGGGCAATTTATTTTATCCTCTTTTGTTCCTCCTACACATCCTAACTCTCAGCCTACTTATTCTCCTCTCGTTTGTCCTTGGACATAGAGTGTAAATTAAGAATTATTGTTGTACGAATAGTTAAATGAAAATATTTCTCTTTCCCTCAGTGTCATTTGGGAATTTTCTCAAAAGAGTTTATTTTCCAACGAGCTATCCTTTGAAAATGGTTAAAAAATTCCTCCTAAAAGCATCCTTTTTTGCCTAAAGGACAATTGAAATTTGTTGGCAAAAATTTAAGTATTCCTGCAGAAAAATATATAAGAATCTCATTTAATGGTTTCAATTTTGTAAAATTCCCTCTGTTTCAATTAATTACCTTATTTTCGTCGAAAAAAGCAAACAAGGACATAACAAATCTGGGTGGATCCTAAATTTCCACGCCGTATTTTCGAAATTTATACGCATTTTCCCAAAGCGAAAGTCTTCAAAAATAAGAAGAAAAATATATGAGAAGAAAAGAAAAAGGATTTCCATCGATAGATACGAGAATTCCCAAGGATTTTCGCTGATATCGCGCTTTCTTATCAGCAAATTATGATTGGCCAAGACGAAAACACTCAATACACACAAAAGGAGGGGTTCGTAAAGCCATAGTACCGTTGTATTCCTTCAAGGATATACACGGTCGCAGTAGAGAATTTTTGGCGCACATGCTCCTTGCCAACACAGAAAATTCAAGTACCAGTAGCAGCAACAACAAATCAGTCAACGAAGGAGTATTCGTATTCGTATTCGTAACGTTGTACTAACTGGAGACGATGGAAACCCAAAGACCATAGACCAGAGACTGGAGACGTAGACGTACTCTATGGAGCTTTAGTTAACTGTAACTGTAACTGTGTGTTTAAGGATAATTGTGTGGAAGCGAGTAAATTTAGTACAAATTCGACATCGATGGAGGAAGGATCCTACTCCGTCTGTCGTTTTATAATCAGCATCGTTGGCGTTGTTGTCCCAGGAAGGGACATTTTACGTTTCGACTTGTGGCATCGTTAACTTGGTACAACCAGGGGGGCGGCCACCTTCTGTGGTTTGTTAGGATGACGGGCGGATATCCTTTAGTTTGGTAACACTTTCACTCAATTTGACTGAAACTGAAAATTCACAGAAAGTGTCGATGCTAATGTAGTGGGTGCGGGAGAAGAACAAACACTTTTACAAGTACTTTCTGAACTATGTCCGAAACAAGGAAACTTTTAAATGTCCTGCGGGCTTTTTACTGCGATAAATGTTTAATTTCATGGTGCTTAATCTTTGTTGCATTTAATGCAGTTTTTCTCTCATTTTTTTTTGTTTTTGCTTCGCCTATGTATCGCTTAAATAGTAGAGAGTTGCCTTAGGCAGTTAGATGCTCACAATTTTCTGTTCACAGTTGTGAAAGTTGGTTGCTCCTTTGTTAAAAGCAAAAAGACGAATTAAAGCTAGAACGGGGTGGCGGAATTTTGCTAGTATTATATAAAACGAAGCCGAGTTAAGTTGGTAAGGAAGATAAGGTCTGTCAGTTCCATTACATCGTATGTTTTATAACCCTGAGGATTTCTAAATGAGAGTGAAGATCCGCAGAGTCACTTGCGCCCAAATGGTTAGCTGCTGATTGATTGCCTTTACAGCTTCTCGAGAAAACTGTATAATTCAGCAAGTTCTTGAATCGAGACTTAAAGCGAATTAATGTTCCATTTTATCTATGCTAAGTTGGTGCAGGGCCTTGCCAATACCATTTGAATCTGAGATTTCAAGAAAGCAGATGTGTACCATTGTCTTCTCTCAAGATTATGGATTTAAAGTGTTGGGTTTTGGTACTGCACATACTGATATCCTTTACGTGCATTTTACTTTGTCATTTGGACCCAAACCGCGTATATTGATTCAGCTAGTTGCATACCAATAGATTATTGAGAATCTAAGGACATTGTCAGAAAATGGATACATTAGCAGAATGTCCTTATGTTGAAAATAATTTGCTGAGAAATACTGCTTTGCAATGATTGAGATTAAAAACCGCATCGAATATGGTGTTGAAATTGTTTGAGTACTCGTAAGACTACATTAATTGCCTGAAGAGAACATACTACCTTGATCAGAAATCGCCAGTCAATCGCCAAACACACAGAGATAGATGCACTCTTGGCTCGTAACTTTTGCAAATGTCAAGCTATGACGCTAAGATTTAGAGGGAATATCAACAACAGATTTACCTCAACTCAACAGAACTCAGAACCGCCACACGGTGGTTATTCCGGGAACTTGCTGATCAAGGAGTATGTACATACGAGCAGTATAAAGCAAAGACCCTACTTGGTGATTTTATTGTCAAAACAGGGCAGTGGAGTTCGGTAGGCATAAACAACTTAATCGATATTGCATTCGGAAACAGTTTGAGACTTATCGAGTTCTTAAGTGAGCGGAGAAGTACGGGTTTCTCACATTTTAGGATCCAAAATGCCAAATGGCTTTTGCTGATAAAAAAAACAACAAGTAAGATCGACCAACCGAACTATAGAATATATGTATAGGGTTTTCCAATAAGGACTTGACAACTTTTTTTTAAATAAAACGCAAACCATTTGAGGAATTTCAAAAACTTTATTATCGGCTTGAAGTACAATCAAAACATTTATGAATGGAATTCGACTTCGTTCATATGGCCACCGCGGGCACGTTTGCAGCGGTCGATTCGTTGGACCCAATTTTCAACTACTCGGTCACTCATTTCGGCCGAAACGGCCGCTATTTCGCCTTCAATGATGGCTCTGAGCTCTTCCAACGTCGTCGGCTTGTTGGCATAAACCAATGATTTAACATAGCCCCACAGAAAATAGTCAAGCGGCGTTAAATCGCCCGAACGAGGTGGACAATCGACTGGCCAATTTCTATACCATACTAACTCTTCAATAAATCGATTGTAACGTGTGCTGTGTGGCTTTTGGCACCATCCTGTTGAAATCACATGTCGTCCAAGTTCATATCTTCCAATTCGGCCCAAAAATAATCGGTGATCATGGCGCGATAACGCTGACCATTCACAGTAACGTGGCGATCGTTATCGTCGACGAAAAATTTGACTGATTCGGATCGTTTACTACGGACGCCTGAACGGCAGCGATACTTTCGACACTTCGACCAACCCGTTGTCTCACTGACACGGCAACATCACACAACGAATATGAAGACTCAAATTTTTGCACTAAACTTGTTATTGCTTGTGTACTAGGGCGAGAATTACGACCGAACATTGGAATTAACGCTCTTAAAGTTGCAGTCACCGACTCCGAATTTCGGTAGAAAATTTTTATAATTTGTAGACGTTGCTCGTTCGTGTACCATGATGAAATTATTGAGTTTACTGAATAAATTGACAGTGACAGTTTGATGATTAGTGAAAGAGTGCGTTCACAAATTAAATTCAAAGTTGTCAAGTCCCTATTGGAAAACCCGATAGTATTCTAAATGTGTGAGTATTTCGACAGGCAAACATGAATTCAAATCAAAACTTTTGCTACTATATAAAGGCAAAGGCATCACGAGAAATTGTAACCCCAGGGATCGGTGAAAATAATGTATTTTTAAACAGCACCTAAATCAATGTGTCTTTGGTAGATACTGGCCGCCATATGACGCGATCAGAATGCTATACATACTCATACAAATATTTTTTTCATCGATATGAAAAAAGCATTCGAAAGAGTTTCCAGAGATTTAAGTTTGATGCGGCTCAGATCTTAAAATGTACCTGAGTCGTATGTAACATATGCAGTATCCCACTAAGGAAATTGCGATGATAATGGGACCTGCATGAAGGATCTGTGCCGTAGACCAAATAGAATTTAATGCTGTAAGGTTACTTCCATACTTTTTAAGCTTTTAACGTATTTGAGGCTGAGTTCGATGTTTCTCCTCACGATGCCTTTCTTCACAACGTTAGGATCTTAGACTTTTAGGCTTACCTGCCACGACTAAGACGTCAAGAAAGACAGGCTCTGTAAGAGGCATAAGCTTCTGTGATCGCTATGGAGAACAGAAGCGGTCACTGTTTGGGGTGATTGTAACGTCACGATGGCAAAGGGACCTAGTTTGACTATCTTTGCTGCGGGGAGGAATAGCAAACGGTTTCCCGTTTATCACTATTGCGATCGACGATACACACAACTGCTAAGCTACGTACGCAGGAAGCCACCAGCAGTCTTTGTCTATTGTGTTTCCGTCAACTTTAAGTCATCTTATATGTCACCAATATTACGAGTAAGTACCAAAAACCATTTTCATCGATGCCAACGGGGAAAAAAAATCAATTAAAACAACTCACCTGATATGCTGTGTTTCACCTTACTACCTCCATGGTTTAATGAAGAAGGTAGGCACGGATGTGTAGGAAAACTATTCGTTTACTAAGTGGCACGCTGGTGCCCATGAAATCAACGAGTAAAAGAAGAGGAACAAAAAAAGAAGCCTTGTACTACAGTACTATACAGTCACAGTCGATGCTGAGAATTGATCCACAGACTGTATGACGTCGGCGAAGCCCAACATTCCGGCCTCAGACAGAATAGACCATTTAATCCCGACGTCGAAAGTCAACAGATTAAAATGAAGTGAGGACAACAATATCTAAACTCAAGGAAAACAAGACTGTTGGATGGGCGATTTACCTACCGAGCTATTTAATACGGCGGCGGAAGATGACTTGGAAGGGAACACACACCAACCCATATCTGAGATTTCATCGTTTCTTCGACTAAAAAGAAAAGAGATTCTTTAAACTGAATCAATTGTAGAGGCATGAGTTAGCTTAACATCTTATCTGCCGCCTTGTTTGAAAGCTTGAATCCATTTATTTGAGGCTTGACTGGTCCATATCAGTGTGGTTTAAGCCAGCGTTAGTCTACAACCAATGACATATTTACACTAACATAAAATTTCCATATAATTCTGGGTCCCTTTTGCATTGGGCGACGGGATTTACCGACGAACATTAATCTGACTGAAAACGGTACATGGGTCGCTTATGAGGGCTTGGAGAGCTGGAGCAAATAAACTGAAGGCAGTTAGTTAGAATCCGCAGTACCTACCTGTAGGGACATAAATATTGTTACACAGAAAAATCAGCGCCAAATGAAAACGAATTAATATTTCAACAATTTTTTATTTTTTTATTGGGTTATTCAGTGGCTACAAATCTTAGAACAACTTATTCAAAATGACTTCCATTTGCCTTCCAGCACGACTTAAGACGATGTGGCCACTCATCGATTGCGAGACGCACTTCATGCATGGGAAAATTCTCCACTGCACAGACAAGGGTTCGCTTCAACGAATCAATATTTGAGCGTCGAGTAAGTGCAAGCCATGCCCTCGAATACGGACCAAAACTTGTAATCCAACGGGTTGACGTCTGGACTACCAGCAGGCCAATCATCCGTTGATATGAAGTCCGGAACGTTGTTTTTGAACCACAGTTGAGTCGTTTTTGCTTTGTGAGCTGGAGCAGAGTCTTGCTGGAAAGTCCATGTCTTGTTGATGAATATTGATTGGTTGAGAGACTTCACAATGGGTTCCAAGACGGTTGATTGATATACTTTGGCCGATGTTTTCACTCCCTTCTCGGAAAAATGGAGCTTGGTAACGCCATCGTAGCACACTCCCCAACATACCATTACAGACGCGGGATAGTGGCCTCTTTGAATCCTCGGGATGAGTTGAGATGCTTCTCTGGATGACCAAGCATACACTCGATCGTTCTCCTTATTGAACGATTCTTCTACGGTGAAGATTTTCTCGTCAGTAAACAGAATTTGTCTGTGAGCGTTCTTCGCGTACCGGCTGAGCAACGCTTTCGATATTCGCTTGCGTTTTTCCTTCAATGCGGCCGTGCGCTGGTGTCCAGTGTGTCTCTTGTACGCGCTGAGCCCTAAATTTTCTTTGACAATAGGAGACATGTATTTTTGCGAAATTTGCATTACCCGCGACAAGATTTTCTGTTTTCGCAGCGGTTTTCAATCGATTCGTTTCTTTAGGGCTTTGATCGCTTTCGGATTTCTCACAGTGCGCGGATGGCCGGATCTTTGACGGTCTCGTACTCCACCAGTATCCTCAAACAACTTCACAGCACGATACACAAAATTGCGAGTGATTCCAAGCGGTCGCAATGTCCTAAAGATATCGCCTTTTTCCATGTTGCTTTAAGTAGACCAACTATAACAATACAATTTTCGATGTCGCCCCATTATAAGCAATTAATGTCAAAAACTTTTTACGTCACAATGAAGCATAAATATCAACTGTCAATTCGCAATCAATACGAAATGGATGCGCCCAGTGGTGCATTTGTAATGAGTGAGTTCAGTTGTGTACCATTATTTATGACTTGACTAGGTATAGAGGACTTTTGTTTAAGGCACGGATCCACCTCGGTTTGTAGTAAGCAATAGCAAGTTAAACTTAAGTTTAGTAAGTCCTAACTAGCTTTGCTGATTGCACTTTTCATTGTTCTGTCCTTTAAAACGATTTGTTAGAGGCATTGACAAGTAGTACATCTAAGAACTGCATTTAGGTGTCTTCTTTTGGTTCTTTGGCATCCTTATTCGATGGACGCTCTTGTAGTGATCTTTTCGTTAATATAAATTTGAGAAAAATCTGCAAGAACTGTTTCCTTTTCTATTTATTTTGGATTTCAAATGTTGGAGTAATTTAAAATGGATTGCCCATATCTATACGTATATTCTTCTGAAATTCGTTTTATATAGACTTCAAATGCATCCCTCTTATTTATATGCCCGAGAACATGTATCTTTGCATTTGGAATAAGTTAACCGAGTATTTTTTTTTCTAATTAAAAGGAATCCATATTTCGTAGAAACACAAAAAGACGGCTCTCCCCATAGAATTCACTTGTAAACTCGGAAATGGACTTGAAAACATCTTTTCCTCATGTTTACTTATCCTGCAGTAAAAAAGGACTCCTCCAGATTAAAGACTTAAGAGAAAATAAATGAAACACAGCTCCACGCGTTTTGTGTGTTTTTCTCCATCATCAACAAGCGGCAAAGGAAACGTAGGTAGCCTTGATTTGAAGGACACAACAAAACAAAACACACAGTCACAGTCGTCTCGAATTAAATATTAAATTTCAATTTAACGCAATACAAAGGATAATAAAGCAACCACCTTGATTGCCTTCAATGTAGTAATTCCCTTTCCCTCGGTGTCCCTAGGAATACCATGAATGCTGCCGTTCTATTCATTCAAAGTAAATTGAATGGCATAAGTTTGACAAGAGACTGAATTGATGTGCCTGTATTTGTAAAGTTGTTTCTGGTTGGATGCTACAATGAGGTCACCTAGTTTATGTTTTATTTTTTTTATTTTTCAAGGATAAAGTATCTATTAGTTACAAGTGGAGAACTTATTTCGCTTGACAGAACCGAATTGACCAAAAATCCAAACAAATTAATCATTTCCATCTGCGATGCGGTGTATAGAGTGATTGCCGGGCATTTTCAGTATCCAGAGTGTAAGTTTCTGTATCTCTCAATCTATATGCAAGGACACCATCACCAGTGGGCTAGTACTTACATCCAGAGTGTGATGAATCTCATATTTTAATTACAGTTACAATTTCACAGACAGGATGTGTTGTTAATTGCATTGGACTTGGCATAGACATGTCTGCCAGTCACTGGACGCTTCCGAAATTGTTCGGACAAAATTGTTTCGATAAAGCAACTAAGTCACAGCAATACCCACAGCAACAGCATTGGGGATGATGCACAACTTCTAACATGCAAAGCAAAACTCTTACAATTGGTATGAGTACCACCACCATAAGCACTTTCACACATTTGGGGGGGTTTATAGCTGGATTCAACTGGATTCAACTCTCTCCACTTGACCATAAAACTTTCGAAAGTGTTTATGGGACAACAACTCGGGCTGGCGCATATGTCCACTGTCGTCGTATGGTCAGGCTGGTATGGGACTTTCTGGTTTCCAACCCATCGACCAGGGCCATGGGGGTGTTAAGGGTTGCAATCCGAAACATGCCTTATGTCAAATGACCCCCGGGGAATGCGATTTGATTTATGACTTATTATGTCTTGTGTGTCCCTTTCATAATTTAATTACGTTCTGGCATTTTTGTGAGAAATTATTTTGCAGTTTATTGGTTCCAGCAGTGTACGAGTAGTGTAGTGCAGTGCAGTGAATTCGATGTGTTAGAATGAAGCTGTACTCTAGTCCTGGCCCCGGCTCCGATTGTCTGGCATGCGTGTGCATTTGGTCTGCAAAGGACATTGCTAACGTTGCAGAATTTGTGCAAGGGCGGACACACTTACACCCTTGAATTTGGAATCTAGTCGAACCTACGATTTTATGAGATTTCGTAACATTTCGAGTGTTTCAAGCTCTCTGAAACAGTGTAGGAGGGAGACATTCAATTTTGAGAAATGCACAAAGTGCGTGAATTATTAATGAATTGTCCTTGATAAATTGCCTGGGTTAGATGAGGGGTTATTGCAAATGAGTTAATGCGCTGTTTCCTAACATTGTGGTTACATTTGGTTAAGAATAGGCATGCTCAAGTTAACATGTTGTTAAATGGAAATTAAATGCAACTGTTGGTAGTTATATGGATAATAAAGGACCCACTTCAGGACACCATGGACACATGTAAGGAAAAACTCTATCTATTTCGGTAATCTGTCCTCTATTTTCTTTGTTATTAATTTTCATGTAAGGCATGTGAATTGCGAGACAAAGTTGGCGGCTAGGAAAGATAAAATTTTGAACCCATAAGTACACCTTTGCTTTTCATGTCATATAATTAACTGAAGTTATATTAAACATTCAAAATCCGTGCAAAGTTCGTTGGATTCCAGTGTTGGCCAGAGAGGAACTTCCTTGAGGTATAATACTGTATTTATTTCTTCTTCTTGGTATCATATCACTGGGCTCAATGGGATGTGTTTGGGATCACCTGGTTGATGACTTTTCCAAAGAGGAGATTTTTTTCTTCTGTCAACTGCTGCAGTTTGTAAGTAAGCTTCCACTGCGTCATCCTGAGATGATTCGGTAGATCTTGGGATGTTGAAACACTGAACTCCCAAATAACAACTGGAAGCTTATGACAAGACATGATGCCTTTCTTCATCCAATTCAATCCTTTGATTCGTGCAAGGTATAACACGTTTAACTTTGATGTTAAAACTGTAGTGCAAACACTGTTAAAAAAAGAGACAAATCACGTGGCTACTCCTTGGGAGCCTGTCAAGCCAAAAGTTACTACTATCCACTAGTCATCCTTGAAAAATATAAATAGAAGGTGCTAAGGATTAATCAGGCCCTTATTCGAGGCTGTAACAGCTTTTCGAGATAGCTGATTTCCGGGATAATAGTACCAAACTACAATATCAAAAAAGGTATATCTAGAGCTTGTCAGGCTGGTACAAAAATGCGCACTGTGGGCAATACAAACATTAACATTAGAAGTGAGACACTCTTTGATAGTAACTAGTCTGCAACATACTGGTAATAAATGAGGTACAATTTCTTTGGTAGGTGCAGTTCTATAGTAATTGCGGACGGAACGGAACTGGTTTTCTTCATTATTTTGCATTATACCAACTAATTTAGATTTGGACTAATCTAAATTTTTTGAGAAGCATCAGGCATCTTCCGTCTCAATCTGGATAGCAATCGAAGATGAGATGAATATGTTGCAGATCGAAAAATTGCTTTCTACTGGCACAGAAGAGCGATGGACGACTCGATGTGAGTCTTGCAACAAACAGTCTTTTTTAACCTACGCCGTAACCATTTGGTGGTTTGTCAGGAAAGACGGATCATCATCAACCCGTAGAGAAAGAACAAGGAATAAACTGTCTGTAGAAATATTACTGGCGTACTTAGAATCTCATCCACCATTGCTTCCCAAACTAGGATCTAATTGCAACAAGACTTTTGATTGTAATTCACTCCTTTCTCAGGATGAGAGAAACCCAACAATGGAAAGAGCTAACTGTACGATATGCTGCTGATCTTTGATTAGCTCAGATTGACGTCAAAATAAGTCTTTACTGAGAAGCTCTACTTATGAACATCTTTCAGTCTACCCGCATACAAAACATCTTCTAATCCGAAGAGTCAGGTATTCATCAGACCTTTACTAGGCATAGCCTGAATCTATAATCTCAACCATAAATTCGAAGATGATCGAACGCGGTCTCTAGATACAGCGTATCTCGAAAGGATAAAACCAAACAACTCAGAATTATACTGTCTTTAATTCAAAAATATAGTAAGCAGTTTGATAATGTCAAACCACCTATATTCTGAAGCGCTTTCTGTGTTCAGTTGTAGATGATCTCATCGAAATAACACTAACAAACTTAGACTTATATGAACCAAACTTGATCCCAAAGTATAAAAAGAGCTGATAGAGCTTAGAGGAAGAGATATCTTCAAACTCACAAATATAATCATGGGACATTGTGCTTTTGGAAGACAAGCAAAGCAATGTTCGAAGAGCATACATCTAAAAGTATTTATTGGCAAACAAATTAGTTTCTGAATCGAATCGAACTATGAAATCATTGATAAAAAAAACTGAGCTTCATACAGTCAGGTTCGTTTTCGTATAGGTACCTGCTAAAAACCACGTCAATCTGGTCTCTGCTCCTCCTCTAGTTGTTCAGCTGCACAAGTTTGCACGGGTTGTTGAAAGCAAATCCGTCCATATCGGAGGTTTGTTTCTTCTTCGCAACTTTCATCTTTCCATGGTCTGGCAGTTACCCTGGCGGCACAACCCCCAACCTGGAATGCCAGTTTAATTTAAGATAAGCCTAGAAGCCAGTAGTCGGTTCGGGGATGCGAGCGTCGTCATTGGTCCATTAAGGGCTAATCCGCCACCATCTCATCTTAACGACCTGAGCTCCAAATATGTCGGAGTAGTCCGGATAAGGTCTCATTTGTGTTATATATATATTGGTCTATAACTTAATTCGTGCGGTTTGCTAAGAGATGGCGCAAGAAATCATATGTGAAACTCGGCTAAATCATAAATAGCCAAATCAACGGCAAAGTCGAATATCCGTGGCGCGAAGGTAATGCTCTGTATTTGGTGGGATCAGATGGGTGTGCTGTATTATGAGCTGCTAAAACCGGGTGAAACCATCAATGGACAACGCTACCGAACACAATTAATCCGTTTGAAGGGAGCAGTAGCCGAAAAACGCCCGGAATATGCGACCAGACACGAGGCAATAATTTTCCATCATGACAACGCTCGGCCCCACGTTGCTATTCCGTTTAAGAACTATTTGGAAAACAGTAGATCGGAAGTCTTACCCCACCCGCCTTATAGCCCAGACCTTGCCCCATCTGACTACCACTTGTTCCGGTCGATGCAGAAAGCCCTCACTGAAATACGGTTCACATCAAAGCAGAATATCAAAAATTGGCTTGATTCATTGTTGGCTGCCAAGCCGGCGCAGTTCTTTTGGGATGGGATCCACAAATTGCCAGAAAGATGGGAAAAGTCATAGCTTCAGATGGGCAATACTTTGAATAATACTATTGTACATGTTTTTCTTAAATATAGTAGTAAAGTAGTAGTATAGTAGTAAATTTTGGAAAAAAACCGCAAGAATTAAGTTGTATACCCATTATAAGTTTGGTAAGTCAAGTCCGTATGGATTCCAATCAATACACGAGGTTAAATAAGCACATTGATGTGCGGAACAGTTGCAAAAGTGGGTGTCGCCAGCCTGACATCTCCAAGCTAAGATAGCGCACAGGTCGAAGTACCACAAATATCGCAGCCGTAAGTGCTTCAATTTATAATGAGCCAAATCAGTCGATCCCACACCGCTCATAGGGATTGAGAATCTCTCAGTCCACATTTTGGCGAGTTTTGATAAAAATCTTGACCTTTAACCTAACAAGAGCAAATTATCTCAACAACTGCAGCCTCTTGATCATTTGTAGAGTCGAAACTTCACCGAGGCTCTAAAAGAGTTTAAAGAAAATCCTGAATTTCCTTTTACCTTAATTGCCTTGTCAAATTCACGGCCAATGGAGTTTGCAATCGTGGCATGTTGGAAGACTGTTTTTAGCCAGAGTTGGGTTGACTTGAATTTTTTGACATCATGATAAGATGGTGCCACATGCCAGACACCTGGTTAAACAACCGATATATTGAAGGGCGAGTTAGGTAATTGTGTAATCTCGAAATAATTTTCGATCGAATGACAACATCGCTCAGCGATTTAACTCCGTTGAATTTCTTTTTACGGATTTACGTTAAGTTGTTGGTTTATGTCAACAAGCTAACAATGCTTGTGGAGCTTGGGAATAATATCGAACGCAAAATTGCCAACGTTCAGGCCGATATGTGGGGAAGAGTGGTGGAAACTTGGCTGCAAACGTGTTTGCGGTGGTCATATGAACGAGATCGAATTCCATGCTTAAATTTAACATTTGTACTACTCTTCAAAAAAATTCCAGCCCAATATCTCAATTGTTCTGTGTATGATGAACCTCTGTATGTGAGGCTGATGTCGGCAGTGATGTGAAGAATTCAATCTCCCATAGTCAGCTAGAAAGAATATTCAGAGACTGTTGTTTGGTATTTTAAAAGAATTTGTTTAAAATCTTTGTTGATCCTTCAACAGCTACTGAAAGGCTTTATTCCTTGAGGTGTTTGTAAATTTTGTAGATCTTTTCAAACTTGTAGTGTGTTTAAATTAAACTATTGAGGAGCGGACCGAAAGCACCGACAGTCTCATCACTATCCATACTTTTTTAGAAATATTTGAAAAGACATCAACGCTGTCAGTAGTAAGTTTGAAGCCTTTTACAGACGTTTTAATAAAATATACGCCGAGTGCCTGCTTTAATACCAAAAAACCAAAACGTATCCTTGTAAGGACATTGCAGTTTATTCACAAAAAGTACTAAACTTTGCTGTATAAAGTTGTAACAGGAAATTGTTTATAATGCTAAAAACATTGCTTGCGATTTGAACATCGCGTGTTTAATGTTTTAACTTAAAATACTGCAATGAATACAATTACTTTATGTAACAGGGTGATTCGAAAGTATGTTTTGTGCATGTAGGCATAGAAACTCCACGAAAAGCTTTTGTCTACCACATGACAAACAGTATTATATTATGCGAGCAATACATCAGGAATATAGTTGCTTATCAGATATCCTGGGCTTCTATTATCATAATATTGTGTAATAATTTGTAATTTAAGAGAACATACTAGAACTTAGTAGTTAGAGGGATAGCCTGAGAGAGAAACTACGGCAATCTGATGATAAAAACTAACAGCTCCATTAAAAACGACCTTGCTCTAATCGGCGTCTCCTGTTCTATTTTAGAGATCCAAGCATAAATCAGTACAGAAATAGATGTACGCAGGCCGTAGCAGGCGTAATCATACTCGCTAATCCGAAGTCGAATTGTCACATTGATGATGAACACAACAACTCTGCCGTAGGTGGTGCTATACAACCGCTCATCGACACATCCTGGCAGCCATTAGGATTTTTTTCATAAAAGTTAAACGCAACTCAAATGAAAAACTTCTTCTACTTCTTATGTTGTTCAACCTCTACTACAAGGTCGTAGTTTGCCATCTATATAGATCATGAGCTTCTATGATACATACAGTCCGTTTGACAAGATCGTATACGGCAAAACTCGTTTATGAAAACCGGTTTGGAAGTGGCATTTGCATTAGCAGATAAAAAAATACTAAATACTGCTAAGATGCTTTGAATAAAAAAATTTAAAGAGTGTTCAATTGTTGTCAGAGACGGAAGTATTTTAAAATGAGTGTCGCGTTTGCATCACGTTATGAAGCAGTATTCTTGTGTACGCATCCAAAAGGACCGCAAACGTCATACGGAGCAGCTCCTAAATACATGAAAAAGTCAAAAGCATTTGTTAGCAAATGGGTGCACCGTTATTCCCAAGATAAAAATGTGGATGATTTGCCAACAAAAAAGCAGGACAAAATGATTCTACGCGTGTTTGAAAAAAATCCTCTTCTATCGTTCTAGATGTGTGTTGTGATACGATACGAAGATGTTTACTAGCAAATAATGTAAAATTTCGAAGCACAATAAAGAAGCCACTACTGTCAAAAAAAGCACGTAGAAAAACGACTCAGTTGGGCCAAGGAGAATTTGGACAGAGATTGGAACAACGTTCGTTTTGGGCATGGTCTCCTATCACTCATATCTGGTGTACACAATCCAATAAATTAATCCAGCGGACCGACAAACACCCGGCAAAGGTGCACGTTTGGGGCTGCTTCTCAAAACAAGGATTTGGCAATTTATTCATGTTTACAAATAACTTAAACGCACCCAACATGGTCAAAATTTATAAGAAGGCTTTATTACCATCTGCCCAAAGGTGGCTTAAAAGAAGGAATGAGAATTGGTTACTGCAAGAAGATAATGACCCGAAACATCGCAGCCGTTTGTGCAGTGCGTGGAAACAAGAAAATGATGTCGATGTTTTATATTGGCCATCACAGTCGCCGGATGTGTTTGGGCATTCATGAAGCTAAACCTCCAAGGAAAGAAGATCTCGACGGTCAAACAATTATCACGAAAAATACGAGTTTTATGGAGATCTTTGTCTCAAGATTATGCTATAAGATTAGTGGAAAGCATGCCTCGAAGACTCCAAGCAATTATTGATAATGGACGAGAGTGGACACCATATTAATTGGAAAACATTCAAGTAAATAGACAAAATAGACCAGTACAATTGATTTTTTTTTATTATTATAAGTTCTTCTTTAATTTTTGTCGTGTACGATATTATCAAACAGACTGTATTTCGATCAATGAAGTTCTAACTTTTGTCGGATGCCTACAATATACATAAGATAAATAAATACTGTACAATTCTGGGCCCCAAATCAATCATATAGTGCAGGTCGTAGATTTTAACACGTCTCCTGTATTCGCTTGTGAGTTCCGTACAATTCGACCAAGTATCATGCCACATTACAGCGCGTCAGACCGTCCAAAACCTTTTTTGGCTCAAATTTTTCTTGGTTAAGTCGTTACCGATATTGATGGAGAAGCTAGCGTTCTTAATTATATTTTGCAGAGAGGGACCAGTTTGGTAGGGATATCAAAACTACACATCTAGGAACTGCCTTAGTGGTCGATTGTCGACACTCCTGGTCTTAAATCATGATAGGGCCAATAAGGTTGCTGACGACGTCCACACAATATGGCAGATAAGTCCTTATGTTTATATTGGAGAGATAAATGTATCCATATACCTCTATTATTGCCCAAATTGAGGCAATCTCCTCAATACACAGATTCCATTCATCAGGCATACACTCTTTACAAAGGTATTTTAACATCATTTTCGCCTTATCTATGTGGATACATAGACTATTCCTTAGAAAAAATTAAAAGGACAATCAGCAAAGTCAACAAGCACGTTGATGGTGCCAATATTTCATATAGGGATGTCCAAGAGTATGAACTATTGCTCTCCCTCTTTTGTTGTTATTATCCGATCAGTAAATGGTTACATCAAACTTTTGGTTTTTGTAAAGGAGGTCACACCAATACTTGGGTTAAACGATTGGATCCTTGAACAGAAGAGAACAAAAACTTATATGGGAAGTAGAACCTAGGAAAATGTTGGTTCAATATTCTCTTGAATTCACGTCAAACTTTTCTGTTTCACGTATAACCACCACCCTGTGTATTTTTAAATTCACTTATTTTATCTTCACTGCTTCCTTTTGTCAAGAATCAAACATGCGGCAGAATATATACCTTTTTTGTTGCCACTTAACTGAGTGAAAATGCAGTACACCCCCGTATTCCAGGCAGCAAGAAATGAAGGATTTCTTTTTGCTTTCATAAAACTTTTTAATTATCGGCGTTAAGTATGAACAAGTTTTTTAGAAAAGAATTACGAATGTTCCTGCTGTTATAAACGACAAAGCACCCCATGGATACTTCAAATCGTTAATGCACAGGGAATGGGGAAGTTGTATTAATTCTTTCCACCGCATAAGCCGGAGGGCAGGACGTCTTCTAAATCACGCTGTCAGAAGGATTATTCATAATTTTCTCCTTTTTTTTTTTTTTTTTGTTTTGTGTGGTCGCCCGCTGTGCGAAGTGATTTCAATTTTCAAGTCCTTTCACAAATGGATGGAGGGAGATGGATTTTCCCTTAAGTCCTTCCAAAGAGAGTGAGAAAAAATAAATCGATTGAGAAGGCGTTAGTCTGTATCAAAATAATTTGTAACAAAAGAACCCTTAAGCAAATTCAAAAGTAAATCTGCCAGCATACGAATAAACTACACTGTCAACGTACCACTAGAACGACATCCCTTACCATTTAATGAATGAAATCGTAATAATTCTAATGCGTACTTAGGGACACCACATCTACCTTCGCATCTATTAACGGTATGATACCGTAAAGCTTCCTTTATGATTATTACCCAGGTCATTTAAGTCCAATTTCTTATCGCATAATGAGCCCAATAAAATGACCCGCAACAAGCAACAAGCCAAAAGTTCCAAGTCCAAGAGAGCTACTCGAAGCTGTTGACGACGTCATCGCACCGGAAATAGGGGCAAAAGGACATCTGCTGATGGTAACACAACACGACCAAGTACCGGTTTTATCTGTGTTTTTAATGCTCGTCTACACTTAAAAGCACGATGACATTAGTACTCGTAGAGGTCGGGCGAGAGCATCGTACTGGGTGTCATCGAAGTAAACCCCAAAACACTCATCATTTTGGGTTGAGAATGAAACAGAAACAGAAGCAGAAACAGGGGTAAGTTACGGTTACAAGGCATCTTGTTTTTGTTTAGCAGCACGTCTCAGGTTCATGGATGCGGGTGGTTTGCGTGTCCCTTGGAAAGCTGTTACGACTCTTTCGATTGATGGTGTTCGCTAATAATTTGAAATTTAAGACCAACACTCAGTCGTATTTGAATTTTTTTGTGTCCATGTGGGGGAAGGATTGTGGTATGGTGTCATACAAGACAGAAAGTCGAGATGAGTAGAGTAATGGACCCCAAAGGGGTTAATTATAGAGCTCTTCTGTCCAATGAGTTGAATATCATATTTAAAATAGCAAAAAAGTAAATAGGGTCGATTTGGTCCCTTAAGAATGCAACATAGTCAATTAGATAGAGAAAACGTAACTGGAAAGAGTCTTAAGTTCCCAGTAGCCTGTGCCTTGGATAGCAGCGGTATCCTATTAGCAATAGAATTGTGAATATCTTGTGGGAAATACCATACTCTGAATTTTAATTACCTTACGGCTGTCTCTAACTTCGCCAAGCTGGTTTATCTTCTTTTGACTTGAAATGTCATGTATCTACATTCATCTACACAGTATTGGGTAATTAACTTGACCTCTACGAATTGAACATGCCCTTCAGATACTTGCCAAGAGTGGTTAAGAAAAAGGAAGTTCGAAAATGTGCTGATTTTGACTGAACAATTTTCCAATAGAGATAGTAGGCCTTCTTGTCATTCTGGACAGGTCTTTGATATTAATATTAACTGTTATTCGACAAATAGGCTCAAAACCGAAAAACTCTTCAGTATCATTCAAAAATTAGTCCCCAATTCGCGAACCATCTTCATGTTCGACCAACTGAGAGTGGACAATTTTGTCGGAAATCGCTGACTGGACCTTTATAAGATCCAACTGGTGAAAGAACTCAAGCCTCGAGACCATAACTTGCCACTGAGACTCGCGCTAATTGTTATCGAACAATCATGGGCTTGCTACGATAATTTTCGATTCTGTAGTGAACCAAATTTAGAAGAGACTGCTCAGGTCCAATAACATACACAAAATTCCACTGTTAAGTGTAGAAGTCTTTACGCTATTGGCATCACTGGATTGTGGGGCTATGACTTGGTTATTGTTTTTCTGACAGAACAGAACACTTAGATAAAGAACTGTGGGAATGTGTAAAGATCAATTTAGTACTTCAGTGGCAAAGTGTCCACTATACCAGCAGACATTACAGGGATAGCACGTCGCCAATAGCCTTTCCTACTGGGGAATATCAGTCACATCTTAGAGAAAAGCATTTGTTTGGTCTGTCGGCGACCTGGCGAGCCATACTATCTGCTTTTATGATCAAATTGGACCACTTACCGAGGCCATAGGCCGTTTTAAAGCTGGTTCGGTTTCGGACTCGGAAACGTGCGTAATTTCTTGGGATTCCATTGTGAATTGCTTAAGTATGCGGCTAACGTTATGCCATTTTACTCTTTGTATCACTTCGCCGGCGGTGATTGTTGCTTTCGTGATTCCAAAAAATCGTGTGTCTCAGCGGCTAACTATCTCTAGCATCTTTAGACTCACTAATGAATCTCTCTCCTCCTCATATTCATATCATGTCCTGCACCCTCGAAGTCGTTTTCAGTTTAAAAATAAATGGTCCGTTGACTATAGCCTAATGGATGCTCAACTACTCGTACTTTCTCCTTGCCAAGGAATGAGTTCGACAAGAAAAAGATCAAAGAAAGGCATGTAGCCATTTATGAATCACTCAAATCTGGGATGAGGTAGTAGTGTTTTGTGTCGGTCTTCCAAGCACAGATATACATAATATGCTGCGATGCTTGGTCTGGGAGTGATGAAGAGACATTTTCTCTGAGCCTAAACTCGCATGAGGTGTCAGATACTTAGCGCGGATATTCTGGATGCTGTCACCTTCGGGACTTTATTATTGGGGAGTTAACTCATTCTTTGCCGTAGTGTTTTTGTGGAAGCATTGTGGTCCAATTCCATAATTACACGCACTACCTGTAAATTTTCTGAGATTTAGAATAATACAATGTTTTAGTTGGTTTAGTGTACTTACCAGAACACCATGGTCACTAACGCGATGCCCAACTTTAGCAGGGTAAAATACGCTCTTCCAGTCGGACGAATTTAGTTTCATAGGGACCTCCTGTTCGCGAGTCGAGGAGTGTGCCAATATTTCTAAATTATGTCTTCGTTATTGATTGACGCACGGTAGAAGTTGGCCTGCTGATGACGGGCGGTATCCTACGGAGCTGCTCACTTTTTAAAGTGATTAGTTTTTACGGTTGTGACACCGAGGAGGACTACGGGACTGATCGTCTGCACTGACAAGTTAATGATATTGTTGGAACCCAAAATATTTTTTGTTGTATAAAGAATGATGATGTACTTGAGATGGAAATGGATGTAGTCCAAATGAAAATGAATGAGCATTTTTGATTATGTGACCTGGCTTACATTTAATTGGTGCCATAAATGTAGTGTATGTCCAGCTTAATTCAAAAAAATGGGGCTCAAACTAATATAGATGTTGTAAGAGCAATGTATGTCTGATCTATTTTTAAGTTGGCAATGTTGCGAGATGTTGTATTACAATCTGTACGAATGCCAATGAGATTTTGTAGCCGTCGCAATTTTATCTTTTACATATAAAGGGTGTCTAGCTCGAATACTAACAGAGGGGGTGAGAGGGATATCGTTCCATTAGCTTGATCTCCTAGTCTCAATATGTCACTGATAGGAGGCGAACCACTCGTTTGCGGGTTAGCAATATTTTAAGTGCGGTAGTTCGTAAGTCGTGCGTTCTATACGTATACTCCCTGCAGCATTATGATGAGTAAGTGATGTGGGAGCAAGCAACTTATTTGGTCGTAGGCTCAAAAGTCCAGATGGTTGAATAAAATTTTCCGGGGCCATCAAGGTCGGCAGCGACACCAAAACATGTGGCTCAGTTTTAACGCGAAATTTTGCGGAATCCGCGTAAATCGATAATGAAGCCCGCAGGCTGTACTGGCACAAAAGTTGCACCCAAACACAATATAAATTATGCAGCTTCTGAATGAAAATTACTTTTCTTCATGAGAAAACTTTGCGGGAATGATGCTGCGACGTTTTCGAACAGCACGAACGCTTGAGATACTCGTGCCCCAAAATTGATTATGTGGTATGCAATTTCTGCCTTTATTTTCTTTGAGACAGATACGGCTGACGTGTATTGTTGGCAAGTTTTTGATACCGCAACTACTGCTGTTTCCCGGGTTCGACAAAAGAAAACAATTTTAGGAAGACACACAGCTAGAGTTTCGATGGAGTAGTTGCGGTTAATTTTTCTCAATAAATTTTTCAGCAAGTAAGGAGACATAACCTGGGTACCACGGGCATTTTTATGGAGATACCTTAAGGCGAGGGCTGACAGCAACAATTTTCGAACAACTCATGTCCTAAAGAAAATATTCGCTAAGAAGTTCCTGTATTGAACAAAGGCTTTGCTCTTGGGTGTTAACAAATTTGAGAGTCCGATTGCAAGAGTGTTTTGAGGGGAATGGACATCATTCAGATGATATTTTTTGCCAAATTTTCGCTTGATAGATCCTAACAGAGAACCCAGGCGGCTCAAACGCAAGTTCAGGATCTGTGAGCTTTGCTATCGTAAACTCCTGCCTGATATCATTTCCGGTCATCTAAATGTGACTGGTGAACCAGACAAGAACTCGCTGTGCCGTTTTCTTCAGTTGTGTTCACAGAAGTCGTGCGGTAATCAAACTACCTACATACTTTACAAAAACTTGAAAGTTCACAACATTGTTCATGGCTATTGGGTAAGGTGTGCTCTGCACACAAGGCAGACGACTTGTTAAAGGTTTTGGTGTCAAATTGACTCATTTCGATCGGAGGAGCAGCAACAATTTCCCAGATCACGTTCGTTTACCTGCGCAGCTAATGTAGCCGCAGAATACCAATAGAAAAGATGCCACGAGGAGAGAACCTTCACTACGAAACCATTAGGTCGATGAGTAGCAAGAAACTTGACAAAGCAATAAATTTCGAGTTGCGCTTGGATTGTTGTATCCAAAAGAATACCCAGAATACCCAACTCAGACCTCCATCCATGTTGCCACGAAGGCTCATGTCAAGTGTCTTTAACCTGAAGTACAAAGTATGAATTATTTTGATTTACAACATTTTTCCAGCTTAATTGACCGCAAAGAAAATACAACTTCTGTACCTCTTACTTGATGCTGTTCTCCTTGATCTCAAAAGCTATTGACATTTAACAACCGCAGAGTAAGTACCTACGCCTAATGGCAACCAAATCCTACGTGACAAAGTGTCGAACAAGTAAAAATGTTAAAAAAAGAAAAAATTCAATTTCACCCTTTCGGCAGGAAAGTTGCCTAAGTGCTCATTAGGATTTCCAAGGATTTTCTCAAAATAAATTACTTCAATCTGTCGTTTACGCTAAATAAAAATGCAAACAAAAAGATTTATGCTACTGAGCATATTTCAACATATTTATACTGTTTAAGGATGAGACCATTATCATGTGTCATATCCTTGAAGGAAGAAATTCCCCAACGGGCCTTACTTGAGCATGTACATCTTCTTTAAAAGTTTATTCCACTTCGAACAAAGGGACCAATGGTCCAATGGACTTTACAGGCAAGTAGGCGAGTAATTATGATAAAAAAAAGCCAAAGATATCCTGCGGCTAAAGGAGTACACGATTAGAAATATCTTACGAGTACTTCGAAAATGTTCATTTCCATTTTCATTTCTATCAGCCATCTGGATTTGTGAGCCATTCCACAATATCATGATATGCCCAGAGGCTGATTAAAATCTATTGAAATTCACAATTTGAATGGGTGATCGCCCTTTTGACGAATCCATTTCATTTCGACACCATGACGTAGTGCGATGAATTAAATTCGTTTTTAATTTGACAACATTTTAATGAGTTTGCAAATTGGCAGAGAAACAAGGAAGACAGTCTCAAATAAAAGGAGCAACGTGTACGGAATATTTGTGCATGTTGAGGATTCTCAGATTTTAGTGTTCACTTTTTAAGCATCTAAGATCCTTAAACAATCTGGATAAGTCCATGAATCATTTTCATACGTTTTGTGATGATATGAGGATTCTCAAAGCCAGACTATCCAATGGTGAGAGTTAAATTGAAACGACAAGTGGGAGAAGCCTTGGTTGGCAAACCTGATCTGATTTAAAGTTCCACGGAAAAATAGCTTGAACAAAGGGTCTAGAAAGTGAGACATGAGAAGCTTGATTGGATGAATGGAACCTCAGCATTGTATGTCCGATTCTCAAGAAAGGAGACGCTCTGAACTGCGCCAAGATCTTATCTGCCGTATTGTGTGAACGCCTGAAACCGTTCGTTAACAATCAACCTAATAGGACGATATCAGTGTGGCTTCAGGCTAGGCAGATCTTGGAGAAGACCCATGAGCTTCAGATCAATACACACCACCTATTCATAGATTTTAAGGCCGCGTATGACAGCATCTATAGAGACGAGCTATATATAGCAATGTCAAATTCGTCCGTCTGTGCACTATGACGATGGAGAATGCACGCTGCTCCATCAAAGTCGGTAAAGATCTCACCGAGACCTTTGATGTCCAGAAAGGATTTAGACAAATCGATGCGCTGAATGGCGATGGCGCGATAGTTAGCTCATTGGACTATCTAGAAGCTAGGCCATGGCCCATACCGGGCTGCCAGCGCCACAGTGTGTGTGTGTGTGATGCGCTGTCATGTGATTTTTTCAACATCGTACTTGAAAGAATAGTGCAAAACTCACGAGCAAACACAAGAGGCACTATCTTTCAAAAGTCCGTCAAACTACTTGCATACGCCGACGATATTGCCATAATACGGAGACAGCAACGTGATGCCAGTGGCGCTTTCGCGAGTATTGAGGCGGAAGCGGCGAGAAAGGGTTTAGCGGTCAATGAGCGCAAGACCAAGTATATGCTGTCAAGCAAAAAGGACAACCAACACCGACGTCTCGGGCATAACGTCACCCTCGATAGATATAACTTTGAGGTAGCTATGGACTTTATCTACCTAGGCTCTGCTATAAATACAGACAACGACACCAGCGCTGAGATCAAGCGAAGAATAACTCTTGCCAACCGCTATTTCTTTGGGCTAAGAAGGCAATTGAGTAGAAAAGCCCTCTCTCGAACAACAAAAGTCACCCTTTATAAGACCTTAAAAATCCCGGTTTTGCTCTATGGATGAGGGTGTTCTTGGTTGCTTCGAGAGAAAAATTCTTCGGGCGATCTTCGGTCCCGTCTGCATTGAAGGAAAATAGAGGAGGAAATACAACAATGAACTCTACGGACTGTAAATCGAAATCGACCTACCCACAATGTGAAGATCCAAAGACTGAGATGGCTGGGTCATGTAGAGCGTATGGACACCAACGCTCCGGTCCGAAAAGTCTTCGAATCCGCTCCCGCGGGACAGCGCAGTAGAGGAAGGCCAAGACTTAGGTGGCGCACGCAAGTTAAAGGGGGCCTCAGCCAACTTAGCGTACGAAACTGGAGGCAGCTAGCCAGGGATCGAGCTGGCTGAAGAAGCTTGTTGGCCCAGGTCCACCCCAGACTGTAGCGCCACTTAAAGTAAGAATATGTTGTGTGTCCACCCAAAGAATTCGGTTAACTCGGCAGTGTATGGCATGTGCCTTCAACTTGTCAGCCTTAATATCGGGTGTCCCATAATTCACGCAAAATGCAATTTTGATAGAAAATAGAGATTTTTAGTTAGAAAGCCAATTTTTTTTATTGATTCATTGATTATACATATTGGGGTTATGTATGGAATAGCACATCGGATAAATGACTGTTCTGTTTTATTGAAATTTATTTATTTTTTTAAACTGACTTATAATATAAAATTACAAAATCAGGGGAAAGCACGAGCAACTAAGTCCATCGGCTTGTTTTTAAGTGGGTTATGTAAGGTGATATAAGTTACATTGTTTAAAATATAATAAAACGGTGTTGATGTTTTTAAGAGTGGGGTTCGAAAGTAAGGTTATTGGGTTGGGATCGTGAAATATTCGTCTCCTGACGTCAGCAAAGCGTGGGCATGTATTTAGGATATGTGGAATCGAGATGGTTGCCTGAGTGCAGAAAGGACACAGCGGTGATATGTTTCTGTCGACATAGTGTTGGTGAGACAGTTTGGTGTGACCTAGTCTAAGTCGTATAAACTTGTGCAGCTTTGTTTTTGACTCGCTACCTATTCCATTTATAATGAGGTAATCCTTAATGTTAAGTTTGGCCCCGTTGGCATTTTTGTACCACTCAGAGGAATTTAGCCACTGTTGTTGAAGTTTGGTTTTGTGTTGGAAGTTTAACCATTTTGTGATGTCTTGAGGGTTGAAGTTTGGGCGGCATTTTTGGCGATTTTATCTGCAAAGTCATTCGCTGGTATTTGCACGTGCCCGGGAATCCATACAAGCTTTATATTTGGGTGATTATCGGAGATAATATTTCTTATAAGGCTTGGATAATAATGGCTATTGTTAGTGTTTTGTATGGCTTCTATGGAAGATAAGGAATCAGTGCAGATCACGTATTTTCTTTTTGAGTTTTTGATGTGACTTGCAGCTATGTATATTGCAATTATTTCCGCAGAAAAGACCGAGGTGTATATGGGAAGAATAGCATGGTAGATTATGTCGTTTGATGATGTGACACTATATAAAATATTGTTTGTTTTTGACCCGTCTGTGAAGATAAATGTGTGGACCTTGAGTTTGTCTTTTATTTTAGTGAATTTGGCGCGAAATACCCCCGGGGGGGTTGACGACTTGGCGTACTTATGAGCTGACGTGTCTATTAGTTCTGTGTTAAATGTCCACGGTGGGTTTTTAGGAAGGGGGGGGGCTTGATTAGTCTGCACGGGATATTATCGGCTTCACATAGTGCTATGGTTGGATAGTTGAAAGGAGTTTTCTTGGTCGTTTTCTTGTTATTTGGTTGTTTATCAATTTTGAAAGCGGGGTGTCAAAGCTAGATAAAAGGGATTTAAATATTGTAGTTTTCTGGCACAGATATCTCTTAAATTTTCTATTATAGGCATATTCGACTCGAAGAGGAGATTGTTAATGTTGGTCGTTCGATATGCACGCAGAGCTGTTCTTATTGCAGAGTTGTAAATAGTTTTAATTTTATTTAATTGTGACTTAGGAGCTTGGCCATAGAGAAATAGTCCGAATACTATTTTGTTGATTAAAATTGCCTTTATTACCGATATTATTGATAGTGGGTTGCTGTTAAATTTGGTACTAGAAAGGCATTTGATAATATTCAGCCGTGTAGCCAGCGGAGGAAGGAGTTGTTCGATGTGAGTGTTTCATCTGTATTTGCTGTTAAAATGGTTTCCTAACATTTTCAACGAGTTCACCCTTGGTATGGGATAGTTGACAAGGAGCATATTGCAGTTACATCTTATTTTTCGACAGATGTGTAAATACTAATATTTCTCAACTGACAGTTTTGCGCCTGAGTATTGATACCAGTCTGCAATTTTGTTGAAGAGGGGGCTAAAGTCGATATTGTCGTTGTTGTTCTTGTTTAGCTTCTTAATTATGTGAAAGTCGACGACATATGCACAGAATTCGACTTCCTTGTATATTTTCAATATTTCGGTTTGCTTGTGGTATGCTATGAGAAAGAGAATAACTGAAAGAGGCGATCTTTGAGGTATTCCGTTATGCATTGGCAGTGGATTGGCAGTGTAGTTTCCAATTCGCTTTTTTATCTGTCTGTTTGTCATAAAATGGTGGATATAATTTATTATATTAGGTCTTACTTTCCACTTTTTTAGCTGGTCTATTATTGTATGAGCACCTATTTTGCATGGAGACTATCTAGGGTTGATGCGAGTTCCAAGTAGTTTATTTCTTGTACAGCAAGGGCTGTACGAGATGTAGGTATTTGCAATCAGCTTTTGTTGGCAAAATCTAGGTGGGAATTTATTGAAATTTTTTATGACCGTTTCGTAAAATGTGGCTGAATTTCATTAATACACCTTCCAATTTTCTCTTTCAAAGCGTTGGTCGTCATGGGCTTATTTTCATGGATCTTTGACTTCAAAACCCCCCAAAGAAAAAACTCCAATGGCGTTAAATGGCAAAATCTGGAGGGCCAATTCTCATGGAAAAAAACGGCCGATTATACGATTAGGAAATGATTCATGCAGAAATTGAATTGTTTCTCTGGCTGTATGGCATGTGGCACCGTCTTGTTGAAACCACATGTTGGTCACATCCATATCTTGTAATTTAGGCACTAAAAACTAGGTTATCATATCACGATAACGAACACCATTAACTGTTACTGCCTGACCAGCCACATTGTCGAAGAAGAATGGTCCGATCATGCCTCCAGTCCAAAATCGTTACCAAACAATCAAGCGTTGTGGATGCATTTGTTTTTCAGTATTACTTCGTGGGTTTTCTAAACCCCAAATGCGACAATTTTGCTGATTAACGAAACCATCAAGATGAAAATGAGCTTCATCACTGAAGATGATCTTGTTCGACTGTAGTTGACAAACCTTCATTATTTTCAAAATATTTCTCAGCAATGAAAATGCGTTGTTCTTTCGTATAGTGTTCCATTTTTACTAACCCCAAAATGTCAGCTTTCACATTGTTATTTTTTGTCCATTGTCATCATTGTACTATTAAATGGCGCAAAATTAAAACTTTGCGTGAAATTATGGGGCACCCTTTATTAAGGCAGTGTTTTCTTATCCTAAATACGAGCGGAATTATCTTCAAGAATTTCTATTGCACTTTTTATTTCCTTCAGCATAACATACGTTGCAAATCTGAACAAACATGCACTTTGCAGTACTTTGCATTGTGTGGCAAGTCGTCAATATACTGAAAGAAAACAACAGGCCTAAGAACTGAACCCTGTGGTAGGCCACTTTATGGTTGATATTATTATTATTATTATTTATTATTTAAAAATTTCTTACAAAGCAGGACATAAGTCTTATAAATTGTTGTAAGCCTTTATATAAATTTAAGAAATAACTGATTTATGTTATATATTTGAAACTCGTATATATATATATATTACTTACTTACTAAACATTCAATGATTTGCTAAATAACTGAAAAGAACACGTTTAAAACTTCTTGTGCTTCTGATTTCTCTCATAGCGATTGGCCGGGTGTTCCAAAGGCGTACAACATGAATAAAAAATTGACGCTGAGTGTTAAGATAATTAAATCGAGGTGGTATAAGGGCGAAAGAGCTTGTTGATTGGGGGAAATTCAGCCTACTATGAAGGCAATCTTCATAACTTCGCATCCATACAGTAAAACGGGAAGTAAAAGAGTTCTTGCCAGTAACAGTTTAATTTTTTTTAGGAATGAACCTTTGAGTTACCCGAGGAAGACGAAGATTTCCATATACTTTTCCGATAGCACTATTTAGATGGTCAAGTGAGGGTACTATTGAAAATCATTCCTAGGTTTCGGGCGGAGCTGACATAGTCAATGGTTCCCTCCTCTAGCTTCAATGAGTTTAAAATTGTAAAATTGATACATCCAACGCTTTACGATAGATCGGCAGGACTTTCGACTTGGCAAGATTTAGTCAGAAGTTGTTGTTTTTTTACCAGCTGAATATAAGAAACAAGTCCTCGTTCATTCGATCAACTGCTTAATTTTTTTCAGAGAAGGGTCGACTGATTAAAACTTGTGCATCATCAGCGTATAGATGAATTAGGCAATGTTTTACAACTTGCGGAAGCTCATTGATATAAAGTGAAAAAAGGATTGGGCCAAGTATAGATCCTTGGGACACACCTGTCAAAACGTCCATAAAGCTGGAAGACCGACCATTTGATACAACGCATTGTTATCTCCCACTAAGATACGAGAGGATCAACTTACAGGACTCGGAAGTAAACCCATAAGAGATTTGCGCTTTTTACATAAAAGTGAGTGGTTGACAGTGTCGAATGCCTTGGAAAAGTCTAAGAGAGTTAAAAGCGGTAGCTATTGCAGTTCTTATTTCATCAGTTACTAGGAGTACGGCGGATTTGCGACTTCGTTGTGGTCGAATACCTGACTGGCAGGTGCTTAACAGATTATTGGATGTCAAGTAATTTTCTATTTGCTTGAGAACTGCTTTTTCAAAAACCTTTGACAGGAACGGTAGTATGGCTATTGGTCGGAACTCTGTCTCTATATCTGTGTTTTTTTAGGAATATGGATAGTTTTAGCTTTCTTTCATTCCAAAGGAAACTCGGAGGTAGTTAATATACTATTAAAGATGTGTGTTATGAAGAGCAAAATGTACGGTAGTAACAGTTTTATAAATTTTGGATGAATTTGAAATTTGAAATCAATACCGATTTCCCGCAGGAATCTGAATAATCAAGTTTTTCTTCATAAAAGTGCATTTTTGCCAATCTTATCATTCCGACCACTAGATTTCGAAGTCTACGATAGGATTGTTGGTGAAAATGGATTTTATCTAAAAACCTGCGAATCTCTCTTAGTATTTTTTATTTATTTATTTATTTATTTATCATTATCCTCGTTTTACAATTTACAAATAATTTCTAAAAAAATAACAAAAGTATGTTGTAGCTTAAAATGCGAGAATAGTTAGTGACATTTTGTATTAAATAAAATAAATAGAGGCAAATGTCACTTTATATTAAACTATTAACAGTGGGGTGAACAATAAGAAAAAGAGAAAAAATAAGAACTATTTTATTCTAGATGCAAAAAGGAAAAAAATTTCATAAGGAAAATTTGTTTAGAGTATATTAAAAGCTATTAGTCAATGTAGTGTAGCAAAATCTCGATTTCGTTCTGATTGTAGCTAAAAAGCCATTGTTTAACTCTTTTCATGAAAGTACGCAAATTACCTACGAATCTTGTATCTACACGGAGACTATTGAATAATTTGCAGGATAAATTAGAATATGAATTTCTGTAGCAGGTGGTACGAAAAGCAGGAATAGCGACAAGTGATTGTTGATGGCTCCTCAAGTTGTTAGCGTTAGAAATCGGACTCTGCATATAACCACCTCGGATGAAAAATATTTTTAAGACCTTAAAATAAAACAGATGCCTAACTGGTAGGATTTGCATGTATCTAAATAATTCCATGAAGTGGGCCAGACAAGAAGAACCACAGATCTTCCGTATGACACACTTCTGTAGAACAATTAACGGCTGAATTTTACTTAGGTAAGCACTTCCCAAACATCCTATACCGTACTGCAATTTCGACTGAAATATCCCATAATAAATTGATTTTAGAGTATTAGAAGGAAAAAAATTCTTTAGACGGTAGAATGGTTAGACCAACCTAAATTTCGGTCAATAATAACACCTAGGTATTTAAAATAGCTTACATTTTCAATTTTAAAGCAACTGTCTTGGCAGGGAACATTCACGTCGAAAGACATTTTAGAGCATTGGACAGAAGATGGAATGTGAAACATATTAAACCTTGCACATTTAGAAGCATGGAATACGACCTCAATATCTGGAGACTCGTGGTAAGAGTGAAAAACATAAGTTTTGTCTTATCGCTTACTATTAGCTTATGCTCCGTGAACCAAAGTCTAAGCAATTCAACATCACGGTTTATATCAGCCACTAAGTTTAAGGGATTGGCGGATTCATATGCGATCCCAAGGTCATCTGCAAAAGCCCTGACTTTTCCTACAAATGGCTGGGTAAACAAGGAGTTGACATATATGAGAAATAATATAGGTCCAAGGACCGAGCCCTGAGGGACACCAAGGTTGATAACCATAAAGTTACTTAGGCTGGATTCGATTTTCACTTTTTGTTTTCTGTCTTTTAGGTAGGACATAAACCGACTATGTATCGAACTACGAAAACCTATATTATATACGAGGGCGGGTCAATAAGTCCGTGACTTTTTTTGAATTTCTGACCTCTTTACTGAAACAGCAACACTGCTCCTGTCAACAGGCATCTGTCAGTTGACTCCTGTCAAAATTTAAACTTGCTGCGTCAGTTAGTTTGTGTTTGACAGCTATTTTTATCAGACTACTCACTAATTTGAGGAGAAAATGGAAAAAAGTGAATTTCGTGTGCTTATTAAGCATTATATCTTGCGAAAAAAAACCATTACCGAGACCAAGGCTAAGCTTGATAAATACTATGGGGACTCTGCACCATCGATTTCAATGGTAAAAAAGTGGTTTACTGAATTTCGTTGTGGCCGTACAAGCACTGAAGATGCCGAACGTCCTGGACGCCCAGTTGAGGTCTCTACACCCGAAACAATCGAAAAAATTCACGATATGGTGTTGGGCGACCGAAGATTGAAAGTGCGAGAGATTGTGGAAGCCGTAGGGATCTCGCATGGCTCAGTGGTTTCAATTTTGAATGATCACTTGGGCATGAGAAAGCTTTCCGCAAGATGGGTGCCGCGTTTGCTCACAGTCGACCACAAACGCAATCGTGTAACAACTTCACAGGAAGGTTTGGCCTTGTTTAATCGCAATATGGAGGAGTTTTTGCGCCGTTTTGTAACCGTGGACGAAACATGGATCCATCACAACACACCAGAGAACAAACAACAGTCAAAACAGTGGGTTTCTAAGGGTGAATCGGCGCCAAAGAAGGCCAAGGTGGGTTTGTCAGCCAATAAAGTTATGGCGACTGTTTTTTTGGGATGCACGCGGGATAATCCACATTGACTACCTTCAAAAGGGAAAAACAATCAATGGGGAATATTATGCCAACTTATTGGACCGATTCAATGACGATTTGAAAAAAAAAACGACCTCATTTGGCCAAGAAAAAGTTCTTTTCCACCAAGACAATGCAAGGGTGCACACATGTGCAGTTGCCATGGCAAAAATCCATGAATTGGGCTATGAATTGCTCCCTCATCCACCCTATTCTCCAGATTTGGCTCCGAGCGACTACTTCTTTTTCCCAAACCTGAAGAAATGGCTTGGTGGAAAAAGATTTGACTCCAATGATGAAGTCATCTCGCAAACAAAAGCCTATTTTAAGGACCTCGACAAATCATTTTTTTTGGAAGGGATAAAAAAATTGGAGAAGCGTTGGACAAAGTGTATAGAGCTCAAGGGAGACTACGTTGAAAAATAAAATTATTTTTTTATCAAAAAATCTGTGTTTTAATCCAAAAGTCACGGACTTATTGACCCGCCCTCGTAGCTTGTTTAGAATAATATTATGGTCAACCATATCAAACGCTTTTGTTATATCAACAAAAAGTCCAGCACAAGACCTTTTTTCATCCAAACCTTTCTGTATAATGGAGCAAAAATCTAAAAGGGCATCTTCAGTAGAGAGCCCAGCTCTAAGCCCAAATTGCATTGGACTGACGAATTTTATTTTGTTCAGATACTCTAACACTCTTTTCTTTACGCATTTCTCAAAAACTTTATTGATAGAAGACAACAGTGAAATTGGTCTATAGTTGCTTTTTTCATGTTTGCTTCCTTTTTTAAAGAGGGGAATAACAATAGCACATTTTAAAACTTCAGGAAACATCCGGACAGGATACTCAAATTGAAAATATGCTCCAAAATATCAACAATATTGAAGGAAATGTTTTTAAGCATAACATTGGAAATACTATCGCTGCCACAGGAGTTGGAGCTATTTAAGGAGTAGATGGTCCTCAAAATCTCAACCCCAGAAATTGGTTCGAAAAAGAAGCTATCCCTTTCAAAACTAATATCTGTCAGCCTGGATTCGGGATAGCAATAATTGCAAATGTTAAAATTATTTGTTTGAAAAGAATGTTGCCCAATTGAAGCAAAGTATTTGTTCAATTCGTTTGCTTTTTCTGTGGGTTCTGAAACATTAATATTTACATTTTTTAAGACAACAGAATTATTTTGCTTGGTTACACTTCGATTCATAATTTTATTGATCACTTTCCATTCTTGTTTAAGATTCCCTAGCGCAGCCCTTATCTGATTGTGATAGTAATCATCGCGGCATTTTCGTACTTCATTATTTATTATTCGACACATACGGTTATAGCGACGCTTTAGATTAGCGTTCTGTGGATATTTAAGGCACTTTTTCCGTAATTTGTGTCTTTGCCTAATTTTCCTAAGGAGTAACCAGCAAATCCAAGGCTTTAGCCTGAAATCTGTCTTTTTAGGGATAATGACATAGCTAACTGAGCTTATATGATTATTTAATATCGTCAAAAATAAATTAACAGCCGTAGATACGAGTACATTATCTTGAGTATACACCTCTTTTCAATTTTCGAAACGCAGTAAATTATTCAGCAGCTCGTAGTTAATTTTATTCAACTTTCTTGGAAAATTATGCTTTTTTTCTTTTCTACTTTCCAAGCCATTAAAAATTACACCAGTCATACAATGATCAGATATTTGAAGATCGAGGTTGATACCAATGTAAGCATTAGGACTTATTCTCAAAAATAAGGGATGTGCAGAATTGCAGCTGCTATTCCCTTGTACACGTTATAGTATGTTATAGTTCTCGTAAAGGATATACATCACACTTGATACTGAAAAAGCATTACATCATCGTGTACAGAAAACATAATGGTAATTGGATCAACAGTGTACTCGATAAATATGGCAAATGATTTCATTGTCAACTGAATATCAACTGATAGACAATGTTGTGTTGATTCGGAATGCTAATCCTTTACTGTGTGGGTATTAGGCGAAAGCCAAATAAATTCGTATTTAGAAAAAACTGCAGAAGAAAACCATGGAAGTGATATTGCCAACGAAGAGGATGTGAATGAGAACATGAAACTTCCAACAAGTGTTTTGAATTGCAGAAACGTACTGTAAGTAGACTGAATGATTTCATTGTGAAAGATAAAAAAGCCCAAACAAATAATAGGATAAGTACATGAGAGGAAATCATTAATTTCACCTTTTTACCTTAGGCGTAGAATGCGAAGACCTTAAGAAGAAACTATTATACATACAACGAGAAATGGTGGACAGAGTATCATAACTGGCAATGTTGTAACTATCAAACATACAGTGCACTGTGAAATCGATCGATTTCAAGGTGAATATAGCTTTTGGGCTTGCCTTACGCCACATGATATCGTATTTTGTATTTGGATTCGCATTTATACTTCTGAAATGTTCGGCTCACTCAAGAATTAAACCGAGCTGACCAAGGAATGCATAAAACATACGTCGATTGGGTGCTTGAACATATGCGTTTGGATGACCAATTTTCAGACAACATTTTCTTCAGCAATGAGTCTCATTTCTTACTCGGTGGACAAGTTAGCGAACAAAATTGTCGCATAGAAAAAGGGAAAACCAACACGTAACTGTCGAGAGACCATTGCGTCCACTAAAAGTTATTGTATGGTGGGCAATTGTGTCTGGTGGTGTCATTGTTCCAAACTTCTTCTAAAATTAGGAAGATGTAATCGTCACTGTTAATTCTTATTGCTATAGCCAAATGTCAACCGAATTTTCATGGCCTCAAATCGAAGATATGGATGTGGATGGCATGTAGTTTTAACAAGACGTCGTCATATTTCATTCTACAATACGAAAGGGCTTGGCTTGTAAGAAAAAAATTCCTAGACTGGTTATTTATATTGGTGATGTGAACTGGCTACTTAAATCGTGTGATTTGTAGCCTTTGGATTTCTATTTGTGGGGCTATCATGCACACAATCTTCAAACTCTTGAAGCTTTGAAAATGAATATTCGTCCTGTACGTGACCCTGTACAGAGAACAGAAGAAGTGTTTATTTGCAACAAATTAAGGGAAAAAGTGCTGATCGAGTGCTTTGTTACAGTCCGCTTCAAAGCAAAGTCCGCCAGCATTAGTCTGATTGCATTGATATGCCTACAGAAGAAATAGATGATGCCACCAAAGAATATTTTTTGTGTTCGTCGACAAAACTTACTAACAATGCCCTCAGTACGACTATTACACTTTTGTCCAAAGGGTCGGCAATATTCTTTCTCTAGAAATGGCCCATACAGCGGCATACTTAGTTTTCGCATCCCTGCCAAATTCCTTAAATTCTGCAGAACGGCGATGGAGAAAGCTGCTTCGTAGGATTCGCAAGTAATATTCCCGAAATCTTTCTTGCCAGGAATGGATAAGTTGTGGCCATATTTGCTAAAATTACACCCCCAAACCATTGAGACCTAGTAGAAGCTCCGAGGATCTTCCTTTCTCTGACGTAGGTCAGGCAACCAGATTATTATGAAAACTCTCAAATGTGACAAAGAAGGTTAAACCAAGTAAATACAATGAGTGATGTGGTAAAGAGACCTTGAAAGGATCAAAATCTCGTCATGTAAGCTAGAAGACAAAATACAGTCAGAGATTGATGACGATTTTCTGATTTCATACAGGGCCTCAAGTAATACACTTTTTGAACACCGGCAGCCGATACTTTGCGGATTTGCATTGCTTCTGCGGTGCTTTACGTTGGCTAAATTAAGGTCACTACCATTCTATCGGCTGTTTTATCACCAAACTTTCTTCTTCTGGTGAACTTTTTGGTTTGCAAGAATATGTATGGGTAAAAGTTGATAGAATATCTCCATCCATATATCTCCATCTTATCTGCGTCAGATTTAACAGTGACATCAGCAACAAATTTTCCATCTATTACCTACATATGGGAGGTATTGGTTTCTGTATTCGTATTCGTATTCGTATCCGTATCCACACCCGTTTTCCTCTTCATTTCCGTATCAATTAGTCAACCCCAACGGGTAGTTGGATTGCCTCGAATTAATCCAATCACCCTATTTACATAAACTACCAGTGTTGGCAAATTAACACAACAATAGAACAAATTAGCGATACGCTTATATAGTACATCACTTGACGTCAACAAAAGACCTCAACTACGGATAACACCCCACATGAAACAACAACAACCCACCCACAGAGATGTGGTGGGCAGAAGGTAACACCGAACACACAAGTGGATCAGAAAGTCTCACCAACTGTTTGGGGTTTTTCCTGCTGCTCCTTAACTTTACCATCATAATTGGGCAATAATCTGTCTGCAGCATCTGTTGGTGTCATAAAAAAAAAAACAAAAACTGAAAGATACAGCCAGAGCAAACAACTACTGAGCAAGCCACCAGGACACTCCAATTTGCAACAATTTACCCTAATAATCGATACGATGTCTTAATTGAATAATAATCGTTGCGATAGATTCCATCGGCATCTAACTTAATTGCTGCCCGGATGAGAGGGGAAATATGGTAGATATCATGTCGGTTGTCTTAAGCTAGGAATATTCATAAAGCCACAAAACCATTTATTATTCCAGAGATGGTGATGATGGGGGTTTTATGATGAAATCATCCTACCAACTGGTAGTAAGTTGCACGATAGGTATTCCTTGAAGAAGTGATAGTATCCTTGTTAGCGAGGTAGGAATGTATTGCCCCCTACGTGTGTCCTTGTGCGTTAATACATCAACATCTTTAGAGTGCACTTTTTTCTTTTTTTTTTTATTCATCTATCATCTTTGTATCTCGTTTTAATTGAAAATGCAATAAAATTTAATGACACAGTCCCATTGTAGGGGTGAATGTGCACTTATGTCACATTAACTCAGTCCCAGACGCGATTGTTCTTTTAGTTTGTTTTATTTTTTTTTTTGATTCGTTCTCTACGTCGTCGTCGCCAGAAAAAGGACGCGACTCCATTGAGGAACAACTTTCACCGCCACAAGATAGAATCGAGGAAAAAGCTTTCTCCTCTGACATGGCGTAGGAACTGTTGCAAGGGAAAATTCAGGTGAAAGATGAAATTGAATGAAATAATTATTTCAGAGGGAAGAATAATAGAACCAACGTCATAGAGAGACGATCCACACACAAACGTGCAGATGAGGAAGGAGCAGGGTTAGAGCATCCAGGGAAATGGAGAAAAATTATTTGTGTTTCTGCTTGAAGTAGATCACAAAGCGAATTATCCAATGACAAAGGAACAAAACACACGACACGGCCGTGGCAATAGAATGTTAAAAAAAAAAAAAAAACCAAAAGAAAGAAAATTGTAAAAAAAATTAAAAAAAAAAAAAGAAAATTAGCAAATGCGATGAAAGGCTGACATTCGCCTTCTCAGGGTAGGGGCGGTTTAAACTGGAAACTGAAGAGAAAGAACAGAAAACAACCCCGGCAAGGAAAAATACCCTCAAAGGTAAACTTAATCAGGAAATGAAATGATGACAATTTGTTTGGCTGTTTATAGTTGTTGGTGTATTCAAATTAGAGAATCAAATGAATTTTACAAATTTCAATATTTTTTTTTGAATACGAGTAAGAAGAGGTGGTTATCAGTAAAATCAAAAGACAAATTTGTAATGTAAGCAGTGAGTAAATGTTGTGGAAGGAATATTATACAGCGGAATCTGGGATCTTTTTTATCTCGGCACACGTGGGCACTTGGATTCTGGTAATATGTCACTACATCAGTTGGCTGCTGCGTAAAGGTGTTTTTATTTAAAAGGAAGGCCTTTTATTAAGCTTATACAGCTATGGACACATAAATAGCCCAAACCTTCTAACCAGAATAAAAACGTTATTGAACAAAGTAATACATCAAGAGGAATATTGAACTTAATTTTATTGAAAACGGTATTAATGTTGAATGTTATTAACTACAATTAAATGTGTTTGTAATTGTAGGAAAAAAGTTAGAATATAAAGAAAACGATGAGCACGGAATTTGTCTGGACACAGAATTAGCACAAAACTTGATTTCTAAAAGTAAATTAAGAAGTATTCAACATATAATTTAAAATGTTTTTGTCTTACCTTTAACCTCATCAATATTTTGTACTATAGCCAGGATTTGCTATTACTGCCTCACATCTTCGCCCCATACTTTCAACAATAGCCATCGGGATAGAATACCAAGCTTCTCACATGCCATCCCAGAGCTCATCCTTATTTTTAAAGATTTGTTGCCCAATTTTTACCTTAACGTCATTTGACAAATTTGCGATTCTTCACTAATTTGGCGTAGTGTTTTGGATCATTATCCTGCATAAATATCCAATTAATTTGCATAAATTCACAAATGTAGGGTTCCATCGTATTTTTCAATATTCGTAAGTATTGAAACTTGTCCATTTTTCCACTTTTTTTTACAAGCGGTTCTTCTTCATGCTAGACCATTACATTCCCTCCACCATGTTTAATTGTTTTTTGGGTTTCTCTTGGATTCAAAGCCTGCCCTTTTGAACGGTGGACAATTGTTTTGCAATTCTATTTACCTTAGTTTCGTCACTTCATAACACTTTTTTCCAGAAGTTTAAGTGTTTATATTGATGCAAAAGTTAAGCGTTTTCGAATATTGTGGTGGTTTCTTTCTACTCATCCGTCCAAAGAGCTGAGCTTCATTTAACCTTCTTGTGATTAATCGGCTCGATACATAAGCATCAAATTCTTTGTTGATTTCATTCCCAATTTGCCGAGGTGACTTGAAGGGATCCTTCTTGCACTTTCGGATAATGGCCTTATCGATGTAAACAGTAGTTTTCCTTGGTTTCGGTTCCCTTTTTTTCTTTTCATTTAAATAAATCATTATTGACCATTTTCCTGGAGCTGCTTATTGTTTTAGGTGTTTTAGCTGGCATTTTGCCATCCGTATACATGTCATATATATTTTTTTCTTTTTTCTGGAGTAAACCTCTTCCCATTATGTCACTTAGCTAACCCGTAAAATAATTATAAAATTAAATTTTGCAAAAACAAATGAAATACTAAGATAATTCGCTTATAAATCGTTAATATCGCAATTTGTGCTATTTGTACGTCCAACCACAAAAAGCGCTTCGCTCAATAAAATCAACACCTGTCAAAGCACCGAAATGATAACGGTAAATTTTTATACCAGAAATTTACAGCAAAATCGGGGTAAACCGTTTCATCAGCAAAAGTAGAATTCATTTAAATTAAATACTAAAAAAAGTGCATATAGAATTTTTATATAAGTTTGTGTTATTTAGGTGTCCATCGCTGTATGTAGAAAAAGAGTCCCTGAGAAGGTAAAATTCCTTCAGAGCTGACTTATATACATGTGTCCAATAATTAAAATGAGAATTTTCAATAAATTGTCACAGCATGACAGTCAAGATACACATATTTTTTATGGAAACGATTTCTGCTTAATATTCTGACAAAAGCCTCCGAAGCACATCGACTGTCTGCCGCCCTACTGAAAAGAAGACACTTTACACATGCGCGACATCTCTCTCTTAGTTGAGTCGTCTTTTCGGACCTGATTGAGTTTAGTGCCATTGAAAAATGCTACCAAAAGACTTAGCGCTTGGACAATGAACCATATTTAACAATTTTAAATGTAATATCATCCTTGAATCCAGTATTCAAAGTACCCTAACAATCACCGATTAAAGAACAGGTACACAAAATCAACTAAAAGATATTACCATCTATCGGTATACTTACAATATTATTGAAATAAATTCAATTTTGGTAATGGAACCCAAAATTCGTGTAAATGACAGTTGCAACTGTTTTTACACCTAAATTGTGCTCTAAGTCATAACCGTCGCTGTGCTGTTCGATGCCCAACCGGATTCGAATTACAACTCATAAGCCCGATTACTGACTAGCAGATCAAAATAGCATCAACTTAGTGGATGGAATCAACGGTGAAGTTAAATTCCGGAACAACTCAACTCAAATAACCCTTGGGCTTCTTCGACATATTAGGAGCTCAGACCGGTAAGGATTACGAGACTAAGTCATGAAGAAGAAATGGTGGCGGATGAGACTTTAGTGGACCAACGGCAGCGCTTATGTTCCTGAACGGGTTACTGGCTTTCGTTTAACCGACCCCTTGTCTTAGTGCTATAAAAAAAAAGGAACTGGCTAAATATTTGCAAAGATGATTTTTGTAGACTGTATAACGGCGTAGATCGTCCATCCAAACTGCGTAAAGTAAAGATAACCTTACCTTAGCTCAAGTTTAACAAAGCTGTTGGAGCGCATGGTCTGATTGCCGAGTTTCTCAGAGTAGCAGGCGATGACTTGGTAATGAGCATACCCCAAATCATCTGTGAAATGTGGTCGGACGAAAGTATGCCCGATGATTGCAACCTTCGCATTGCTCGACCGATCTTCACAGACCCTCTGAATTGTGTCAACTACAGACTACAACTATCTGCCGTATTGTGTGAAATCTTGAAGCCGTTAGTCAGCAACCTGATTGGTCAATATTAGTGTGGCTTAAGGCCAGGAAAGTCCCCTATCGACCAAATATTCACAGTACAGCAGATCCTGGAGAAAATCAATTAGCTTCAGATCGATAGAGACGAGTAATATGGAGCAATGTCTGGAGACCGAGACCTTTTTTTGAAAAAAGCAGTGTGATGTCAGTGGAATTTTCGCGAGCGTTGAAGACGAAGCGGCGAAAATGGGTTTAATAATCAACGAGGGCAAGGCCAAGTTATGCTCTAAACGAGAAAGGACACCTAACATTGACGTTTCGAACTTTTTTTTACCCAGGCTCGGCTCTCTTTCCCTAGTTTCGCACGCTTAGTTGACTAAGATTCCCTGTCCCACTGTTCCGTGGCAAACTCGAACACTTTTCGGTTCAGAGCGTTGTTGTCTATCCCCTTAACATGATAGAGCCATTTCAGTCGTTAGCTCTCAACTCTATTAGTTACGTAGATGTCGAGTTACAGCTCGTACAGTCATTGTTGTGTCTCCCCCTCCACTCACTGTCTATCTAGACTGGAGAGAACTCTTACTTACTTTCATTTCTTGCCTTCCTAGTCCAAAGAAGCAACGATTGGCAAGAGCGAATCCCAACGCTGGCGTCGGGATCGTAATTTCTTATCCGAATAGATAGCGGGAGTCTTTTCTTTTTGACAGTATATACGCATGTGTATGATATACGATATATAAATAAAATTCCATCACTTTTAGTTTCGCCAAAACAATGTTTTAAGAAAGATAAGTGGTAAAAACTGCCGAACTATCCGTTGTTTCGTGATTTGAATATTCTTCTTGTCTGTCATCTGTTTTGCTTTAAAGCACTAAAAACTGTTTTTATGAGATCTGGAAATCTTAATTGCAGATAGGTATCTGACCAAAATACACGGAGCTACTTTTTGAATGTTGTTTTAATAGCGATGTCTCGTTCATCTTCCTTTCTCAACTCTACCTTCTTTATAATATTTTTTGTAAAACGATATAAACCATACTGGAGCTAAGACTCCAACAACAACAAGTCATTGTATGCCCACATTCAAATTAATTGAAGGCAATGCAGACTTACACATATATAGGGACCAAGGATGCCTAAAAATTTTGTTAAGATATCGTTTCGGATATGAAGTACGTTCGTTCCAATATGATGTCGAAGTTCTTAAAGTAGTTCACTCGCTAAATGTTAAATCAGCCAGAACTACAATTAGGAATTGCACTAAAATTGGTGGCCAACCTATTCTGGCAAACTAAAGGCAATCTTCGGAAATTAAGCTAATGATAATCAAGAGGGAGATCTTCATGAAATGCATAAATATTGTCAGAAAGCACTAATTTATTTTTAACCGCTGATTGTTTTAAAGGCACTTTTCCAGTGGCGATTACATGAGAGACTACGCATGCATTGTATCACGCTGATATGGTATTTTGTTCAGTCTTGTTTGACATTTCATCATGCAGAGATTTAGCGTGGCAAAGTGTCAGAAAATTGTTTAGTTGTATTCAGTGGCGTAGCATCTGGGGCGGATATCATGGTGTATGTGCGTAAATTACTTTTGAGCCAATTTGTACCTAGTAGAATTTTTGTAATTTTTTTTTTACAATCGGATGTCACCCCCAAATGGGTGGCACTGGGTGCGGGCCGTCCTGTCGCACCCTACTAGCTATGCCACTGGTTGTATTCCTAAAATCGAGGAATGTATTTCGTACGCCTGGAGCAACTTATGGTCCACATAATCGGCCTACCGGTCGCACAATTCGCTGTGACACCGAAAAGTTTCAAGCCAATTTCCATAATCGTGATGAATCCATTCGGCGACATTCCCTACATCTTGGCTTCACTCATGCAACAACAGTCAAATGGAAGAATTGAAAAGTACCTTAGCCAAATAAATGAGACAATAAAACGATTGGTGGACAGTACGAGTATGATACCTCGGTATAATTTCACGAAAAATCCATCTGGTCCTTTGAGAACACAGGCTTGACTCAGTTCAATGGCGAAATATGGTAAATAATGGCAATCAGATAGACCTAACCCCTTTCATATCAAAGCGCTCCAAAAGATCTTCGAATAACTAAGAAGTAAGAAAACAGTGGGAACCAATGGGATACCGAGATTTGTGCTTCGACATCTCCCACTAGAAGCGAAGGACATTAGCACCACCCTGTATAGTAATGCTTCGAATAACGCGCATTATTCAACGCGATTCAGTGCATCCTATTGATGGAACCGCTAAAGATATACCCAAGCTGGCGAATCTACGGTCGATAAGCCTCATTCAGAATATCAGGAAAAAATTTTAAAAGGTGATCAGTAGAGTCCCGACTAGGTGGATTGAGAATAAAATTATAGATCCGGTTGGTTTTATGGCCGACCATGATATCTCATTTGCCCCGTTTTAACAGGTATCTGTTATCTAAAGGAGCAAGATCAGGAAAAAATGGACGAATGCTTTCTTAATTGACTTGTGGAAGAGTCCCTTTAATCATACAGTGTCATAGGCCTTCGGCGATGGCGCAATAGTTAGCTCATTGGACTATCACGCAGAAAGTGTGGGTTCGATTCCTGGCTGGGTCACCAACAATTTTTCAAATCGCCATCACCCTTTCGGCGGGCAGTGGCATACTCCCGAAAGAAAAAAATTGCCTACGAAAGAGCTTCTAAGGAATGCCGTTCGGACTCGGCGATAAACCGTAGGCCCCGCTCAGATGTGACAAAAATGAAAACATGAGCAACACAAATGAGTGCCAAGAAGATAGGCCATGGCCCATATCGGGCTGCCAGCGCCACAGTGTTTTTTTTTTTTTTTGTCATAGGCCTTCTCCAAGTTGAACAAGTAAGACATATGTAGGTAAACCACTGCTGTTCACTAGTAGAAAGTTAATCGTGAAGAGTGCCGATATAACTTCTGCTGGAGTATTTGACATAAAAAGCAGTTTCCCGACCGTATTCAACATTTACATAAGTTATCTTCACTTCACTATGTCATAGCGTAAGCAGATGGCTTCATTGTATACAGATTTGGTTCAGAAATCGAGATCATTGGAATGTTCTTGCCAGGATACATCGTTGATGACCAACTTTCAGATGCCTTTGTCAGGGGCCTCTGTCGATGGTAGAAAGAATTTCGATAGTGGGACAACACGGGCAATCACTTGCTTGTCGAAATGTTATCAGATACCTTGGGATCTGTATTTTGATAAACATATAGATGTTGCTCTAGCTAGAGCCTAACGTGCATTTGTAAGGCGTGTTTTATAGCAGCCAGCTCGATGTGCCTGTATAGATAATCTGCTATAAGGACCTTATCCGGCCAATGCTTGAAGGAATGTCCTGTGTGGTTCAAAGTGAGAGAAAGTTCAATTTCAAAAATTCCGGTGTTTCAGAGGTCTTGCCTAAGGGCTTGTCTTAAACAAAAGAGCGTACGTACATAATAAGAGTCTACAATTTCGTTACTAAGCAGACTTGAAGGCGGATTGCACGAGCAATGAACTTGACGGAAACTTGACAGGATCTTTGGAGCATATTATCTTAATCACATGTTTTAAAGAGATTGGTTCTTGGGAAGCGTTTCTCTATATCTTTAAGAGTTGATACAGGAGGGATTAGCGCTGGTTCTATAAAAGTTGGAGACTGCAGACTCGACTACAAAAGAGACATCGCACAAGTCAATGCAAAGCGGCTATGGCTTAGCATGGCTTGAGAGTCGCAAACTCTGTGCTTACACCATTTATATAGATATGTAGATGCACCCAACTTTGAAGATGGTGTTGAAAAGAGAAGTGAAGATTGATTACATTTTAGATCATAGTGTGATTTGTTAAGTCCGTAAGTCCTAGGTACTCTTTATCGGTCTATTATTTTCGACTTAGATTATTTCGAAGAATTTGGTTGCCAAGTGTAAAACGTGCAAAAACTGTTGGTATAAGGTGCTAGTGAGACGTTCTTCCATAGTGCATTTGTCATAGCTGAAAGTTGAAGGAAATTGTAGGTTCAGTGTTCACTTAAAGGAACAGTGTAATAGTTCCAACGAGCTGTTTGGCATGTAATTTTTCTCGTTGAACCAACCTATTTGGCATATCGATTTCGAATTACGTAGACATTTATGTATGTATATTACGCAAAACATACTAACATTCTAGCTAACGCAGAAACCCCTTGCTGGGACCTTAAAGCACTGACAAAACATTGCGACCCCTTTGGCCTTGCACTAATATATTCATTCGCGCCCCTTGCCACTGCTTATTGTTGCGTCCTCTGGCAGCTACTAAATCCTGAACAATGTTCTAAAGGAAGAAATAAATTTCAACGAATAAAAAACCGACAACCAAGAAGGAGTAGAAATAATAATGAAATAGAAATCGTTTTACATTTCAAAGCAAAACAATTTGACGTTGTTGTATTTTTTTGTCGGTACGAATCGACTGACATGGGACAGCTAGAGGAGCTTCCACTTCCACCTCTGGTTGCGCGCTAACCGTCAATAGAACTTCTAACTCCTGCCATACACCCGGTGTAACTTCACTGAAAATACTATGCAGTGGTGCTGGCTTTAAGGAGCTGTTGCTTCTATAAACTGAGCTGTGTACGTAGACGGACGTAACGTAGATATCCCTCAGGTTTACTTTGTTGTTATTCTATTTTCTTTGCAATGCAGCTTGTTCAGAAGTTGCCAATGTTGAAATAGTGTCTCGATGGCATTTCTTCTAAAAATGTAAAACTAAATTGGAAACGACAACTTTTGACTGTGGACCAAAAGTCCAATAATTTCATAGAATGTTCAGAATCTGCATCGTTGATGCGTCGCATAATCTGTTTGGCAACACATGAAACCTTCTATGTGAGCTGAAAGGTTTGATCTGCAGAAAGTGTGATATCTCTATCGGTGTGTGGTGAAATGACCGTTTGACTTATTTGGTGGACCAATAATAGTTACCGAGCAAAGCCAGATGATGGTGGTGAAACACTTTAACTCTATAACCACTGATCCAGAATGTGCACTAGATTGTACATTTTTGATTTAAAAGAAACCATGAAGTCATATGAAAGAAATCTTACTGTTTTAGAGGGAGGAATAAAAGGGACAAACACTTATCAAGCCACCCAAATGGCAACACTTGAGGTATGTCATTCTGTTCTTCTTCTGCGAAACATGATGTTGTTCCTTGTGAAGTTTTCTTTTGTAGTCGAATTTTTATGTGTGAAAAATAGAAAATTAAATAGTTAGACGAACGATAGAAGCGAAGCGACGAAAAATCGTATTCTTTGGTAGTGTCTCAGGAGTCAAAGGAAATCCATTTGAGAATAGAATCACATTAGCGCTATCAGTTGATAGTTGTCCCTGTGAAGAGTGTGAAACCTTTGAAGTTCTATACTTCCGCGAAGTTATAGTAACTGGAGCTCTTTAATATGAATTGAAATATTAGTGACACAGGATTGATCGAAAATGACAACACGATTTACTGGCATAAGGAATACATTTTTAAAAGGATTTGAGACTGAATTTCTTCGCTTGAAACTCGTAAAGAATTGTTTTGAAGTTAGCATGGAATAAGATCAGTACTTCACTGATCACTAAGATAGCTGAGATGAAAAGATGTCCTATCCCACTGATTCGAATCTATTTATACATCCCTATTATGAACCGAATTTTGGCATTCCTCTATAAGTACTCGTATCTGGAGCGCAGTGTGAGAATTCAGTCGAATGAGGCTTGAAAGACAATGGAAGGATATTGATATCAAGCTTGCCGCTAGCAAATTTGCCTTAGCTCCGAAAATACAGGAAGAAAGTGTGTACAGCGTGAGATTCAATAGACTGTGCCAGCTGTATCCTAATAACGAGTGTAAGCAACAATGATTGAACACTTTGAAGCTTATTGAGAACAGATGTTGTGAATTCTTTTGGATAATCTAAAAAGAGTGTTGAAAAGTTTGTTGCTAGATCGACGCCACTGGGATGTTGTGGCACTACACAATCCTGTTGAGGTTTTTCATACCGCGCCAAATTTTGATCACAAGCCCTACGTAGTGGAGGGGGTGTAGTACCCTTATGGAAGAGTAATTCGATGGTACATTGAATCTGTACAGACGTAGCGAAGATGATAATCGACTAACAAAGGCCTCGTAGGAGCAGTATCTACCGATAAGTATTGGTTCGCTAAATGATGGCAAGAGTCCACCGCAGTAGAAAACCTAGCGGCTCCGTTAGTAAGCCCTCCTCACATCCACTCCTGGTGTCATCAGGAAATTTCTTTGGAAATTGTTAATAGAAGAAGACGAATGAGGAACTTCCTTCACCACAAAACATGATACTCGTACATAAATGTCGTTAATGCTTCGGATACGGACGGATAACGTTTACGGAATTTGAACGATCCGACAAAACAATCGGATTCTGGAACGTTAAGACTCTCCTGGACTCACTCAAGGAAGAACTCTCATATCCTGTGACAGGATATTGACGGCTAGATTCCAGAGTAGAGTAAAAATTTAGTTAAACGCCTAACGCGGACGTCGTTATAGTGATGGCATATCTCGCATAAACACGTGCTCATATACGCCTTTGTACTACATCCATCAGCAGCATCCGATCAAACCTGCTAAACATCACCCGGTTCAATACTGACAGGTTCAGGGATCCCCAAGTGTGCCGAGAATTTAATTCATGGACTATCTTGTCTTAGATTGTGAAACAATTAGAATCACAATCCAGGAAAACGTAGATGATTTCTAACGTGCTGTGAAAAATGGTTTTGCAACTGGGGCACATATAGTATGTCAGTAATAGGCCGAAAAGCCTCCGCGTTTGTCTGGCGACAGAAGCCTGGGGAGGGATCAAAGAGCGTATAGAAATCATGTCTTAGATGTAGCGACCGCAGCAGTAGCGGAGATTGAACTCCAATATAGCACGAAAAAGAAGAAGAATCAGGGTAGTGTGAGGCATGACAAACGTTTGTATATCGACACCTGTGCCTGATGGGCTGAAGAGGCAGCGAACCCAAGGAGCTCAGCAGCAAAACTGAAATAGCTACAGCAAAAGCGATTTAAAGAAGAAGAAGAAGAAGTAGCGAAAATTAAAGCAAGGACAGACAGAGAGCAAATAAGAAGGCACCTAGACTAAGCACTCGATGTTAAACAAGCAGTTTTTAGGGTTAATTTATATTGCTCAATGACAGTGCGTCGGAGGACATTGGTTTAAAAAGTGTAGTTTATCAGGGTTGTACTAGGGGATCTTTTTGCTGTTTGGATATTCAGTGTTCTATTTTTGACAGCTCATCCTTTTTGGCATTGCCATTTTGTCATAAAAAGACTTGCACCCAAGCAGTGCTTAAAAATTATTGAATTTCGTTATCAAAATTCGTGCTCTATGAAAATGTTTTTCGCGCACTTTGGTCACCTACTCGTATGCGTAGACTACGTACAGAGGAAAATACTCGTTCTAGGTGGGATGAAAAGTAACCTCCTTGACCGCGAGAATGCGCTGCTACTGCAAAAAAGGTTATGGTGCCTTGAAGTCCGTTCATATTTAGGCAGACATGCCAAATTTCAGTGCGATACTGTCTTTAGTTTTGTTTTGCAAGCTGATTGTTGTTGACGTGTTTGGCATCATGTTGAGTATGGACAAAAACGATTTTCGTTCTCTCATAAAACATTATTTTTTGAGAGGGAAAACGGCGAAGGAAACAAAAGAAAAGTTGGATAAATATTATGGGGCTAATGCTTCGTCAGATAACACCGTCAAATATTGGTTTCGAGAGTTTGAAAGTGGCCTCAACTCCACTACCGATCAAGTCCGCAGTGGCAGGCCCTCCGATGCGGTTACAGAGGACAATGTCAAAAAAATACATGAAATGGTGTTGGCTGACCGGAAAGTGAAGGTGCGCGAGCTAGCAGATACCACAAAGATTAGTACTGAGTGCACACGCCATATTTTGGGCAATATTCTGCATATGAAAAAGTTATCCTGCCGCTGGGTGCCGCGCATGCTCACTCCTGATAAAAAACTTCGAAAGAGTGTTCGGACTTGCTGATACGGAATCGGGCGAACTTTTGGCGTCGATTGGTAACTGTTGATGAAACCTGGATCCACTATTATACACCAGAGAAGAGAATGAGTGCCCGGCAATGGACTGAAGCCGGCACAAGTGCTCCGAAGTGACCGAGGGAGGCTCGGAAAAGTTATGGCAAGACAATGCGCCGGCGCATAGGAGCATCGCAACCACGGCTAAAATCAATAACTTACGACTCCAATTGCTGTCGCATCCACCGTATTCGCCCGATTCGGCTCCCTCGGACTATTATCTCTTCCTAAACCTCAAAAGATGGCTCATCAATAATAAATTCAGACCACGCGAGGAAATCATCGACGCCACGGAGTAGTATTTTGCAGACAATCCGGAAAATTACTTTTCGGACGGGATCAAGAAGTTGGAAAATCGCTGGAATTAGTGTATCAAGCTCAAAGGGGACTATATTTAATAAAATAAAAAAACATTTAAAAATTTTTTTTTTTCATCCCAGCTAGTATTGCTGCTGTATGCTGTGTTAATGAAAACCGTGATTTGTCTATTCGTCGCCATTCGTAGAAATTGTTGTTGTGTAATTTGATAACATGGAAGATTTTACGCAAAGATCTTGGCCTAAAACCTTACAAAATACAGCTCGTGTTAGAACTGCAGCCGAACGATCTGGCACAGCGTCGAATTTTCGGTTAGTGGGCTTTGAAAAGCTGGAGGAAGATCCTCATTTTATCGAAAAATTATCTTCAGCGACGAGGCTCATTTCTGGTTAAATGGGTATGTAATAAACAAAACTGCGGTAGTTGGTCCGATGAGTAACCTTAGGCAACACAGGAGCCGCCAATGCACCCATAAAAAATCACTGTTTAGTGCGGGTTATGGTCCAGCGGAATCTCTGGTTCGTAATTTTTCGAAGCTGCCTGTGAGAACAATGCTATCGTCAATAGCGCTTGCTATCGTTAAATGATTTCGAACTTTGTTTTGGCTAAAATTGCAGGAGCTGACGGCGGTACATGCCACATAGCACGCTAATTTATGGACCAATTGGCAAATAAGTCCGGTGAGCAATTTATCTCTCTTTTTGGCAGGCTAGATCGTGCGATTTGATGCCTTAGCTTGTTTGGTATGGGGATACGTCAAAACACTTGTCTATGGCGATAATCCAGTGTCAATTGCAGCAATGTAGTCTTGACTATAGCGGCACCTGTGCAGGTATCTAAGTAAAATGTTGCACCCTTGGGTATCATGGGCTGCACTCTCAAATCTATTTTCTGTTTACAACACGCAGTGTCATTAGCCCTTGCTCACCGACAGTCTTTTGACACCGCTCGTATGGAAATACCGTCTGATGCAATACATCAGAACTTCTGTTACTGCAAAAGTACGTTAAAACTTTTTCTGTTCCCAGGAATGGTCTCAGCACAAACTGAGTTAAGAAAGAGCTGTAGTCGGGTCATTTGCCAAGCTGTGCTCAAAGCCTCCCTTCTTTCTTTCTATTCACGAAATATAGTGTAAGGATGCAAGGCTTTACTGAACACAATCAGCTAAATTTTCTGAGCCTTGTTTGGGTCCAAGGTCACAATCAGATTAGCAGAAATTAAATGGCTGATGTACTTACAAGGAAATGCTTAGGATACTGCTGTTCAACCTAGGTTAGGTATTTGGGTTTTATCTGAGCATTACTGCAGATCTTCAGAGAAGAAAGACAATAAACTGCTTAGGGGTGTCTAAAAGAGGCACTATGCTTTTTCTTAGCTCTTAAGAGCACTAGACATTTGCGAGACACCACGCTGCAACGTTTTCTGTAAGAATGATAACTACCGATTGAAGTTCTAACACTGTGAGTGTCGGGCCTAGGACCGCATCAGTCTGCAGGCGCTCGGAGCTGATGTGTTGGGTTCTGGTACTGAAGCACTTCCTAAGAAAGGCCGAGAAATGAAAGTAAATTGATGACGCAGCAGACAAAACAAAAAAATTGTTACGGAGATATGAGGGCGTATTTCTATGCATACAGGTACCGGACTACTGGTTGCCTTTCCACTCATGATGACATATGACCGGCAGCTTGTAGCTGTACAAATCATAGCAACCTTTAGTGGCGTAGAAGTCTTAAAATGTTATTTGCTTTGCTGGAGAAGGCGAAGCCTTAATATTTGGGCAGGGGCCCACAAATGTCAGCTCTGAGTATCACCGCGTTAACAATTATGCGTATTGAAAAAGTTTGTTTGACATGTTTAGCATCGCCATGTCATTTTGCCCAATGTTCTTACTTATTTTCCAATTAAATGATTATTTGAATCGTTCCGCCCAAACAGATACAAAACTTAAAAAAAAAATGGGAAATTGCCAATATGTGACGTAAGTCATCATAGTCGTCTTCTTCATATGGGTTCGCATCCGACTCTGCTTTAAGTTTAGTGCCAGTATCAATGTCACTGTGAGCGTTAGTGTCAAAGTTGCCAGAGGATGTGCCCTTAAAAATTACTCTATTATTCATGTGACTTTTATGCGATGATATTTCTCAGCGAGCGATAATATAAAAGTGTATCTTCAGTATGATGACATTCTTATTATTATGTGCGGAACGTGTCAACTACAATCACCTCCTCGCCGCTGCTTTGCTCTACGATTCTGGAAAAGCACTTTGCATTGCATATGTGCACATGGAGTACTCGTATTCATAGTGTTGGAGTGCGCGTGTGTATGTTGTTTGTCCTTGTTCTGAAAGTAGGTATTGAACTCTTTACGATTTTGAACATCACCCATCCTCCACTTATCCAGCAACAATTTTTTGCCACGGAGTGAGTCTGTTGTAAAGTATCAACAATCAACCCAAACCCAACCTACCAGGACTTATGGACCATTCTTGATACATTTGCGATGAGCTTATGTGCAGGCGGGATGAGATGGGGGTATACACTGTATTGTTATTGAAAGAGGCACTCTCGCAAAATTACCCTCAATCGAAGTTGAGGCAGAAACACCCCTTCCAGCATCATTTTGCTCTGACACGAGTACATATTCACATATACTCGAATGAACGCAATTTTAATCCCCCTCATTAGGGTAGGATTCCATTCGATTTCTATGATATGTGGTTGTATGTGACAAGAGATTTTTTTTTTCGTTTTCTTTCGTTGGAATCCTTAATTTTGGTTTTCCATTTACCAGCGACGTGACAAAATGACAAAATTTCTACACCCCCTGTGCATTGGAGCTTTTTTTTAGGGGTGGTCGGGGTAATTTCAATAATATGGGGATCCAAGTTTTTTGGAAAAGTTTTTTTTGTTTGTTAGCCATTTTCAATGCAACAGAGATGACTGTATGAGCGATCAACTGACAGCTGTTTAAGTGATTGACAGATATGGCGGATTTATTTTTCAATTCTCCCCTGGGGAAAGAAACAAAGGCAAAGGATTGTGCTCATCTGTTTTGTGGTGCCTTTTGCTCATCCTTGCTCTGAATCAATGTCAATAATTTTCGTAATCAATTATAGGGAGGCCATAGGCAACAGGCGCAATAGGCATGATAGCTCTTTAAGTAGGTAGAGTAATACATCAGGGACGGGATTTAAAAATAAAAGGAAAAAATTTAGAAAGAGGATATCTTAAATGAATACGCATCAATCAATTTGCGTAAGACAGGCCTCACCTGGGACTGAAACACTTTCGATTGACTGCTTGTGATGGAAAGGAAAGTGAATAGATGGGTGCTTGATTAAAGATGATTGTAATCTGTTTTGCTCTGAAATTCTTAAGGCAATTACTATCGGGAAATCATTTTGAGAATCTCCTCTCAACTGGGGACCATAAGCTCGTAATATTCTGCTATATTCGGTGATTTTTCAGAAAACGAACTTGCCATCACCAGTTGAACGATTTTCCTTGATCTCAGCAGCGCCAAAGACCAGAGCAAAACGCCACAGTGTCAGAGAAAAGTTGGTTGTACTTCATTGTCCCGATTTTGGAAGTCGAATCTTTTGGAGCAATTACGAGGACAGGGAGGCTTAGAGCTAAAAGAGTAGTGTTTATGCTGCTAAAGAAGGAGGGGAGTCCAGTGGGTACAAAGGTGCCACCAGAGCCGGTTCCTCTGTTTCCAAGGGGTGCAGATCGACTTATGCAGGAACCCTGTCATGTCCGAAATAGCTTTTCAGAGAATTTAACTTTGGGACAACACAGGCACTTTACGAAGGTAGTTAATGACGATTTAGGAGAAAAGATAGGACCTTTAAATATCTATAATAGTATTGGATCTATAACTTAATTCGTGCGGTTTGCTAAGAGATGGCGTAACTTGTATTATTCCATTGGAACATGCGTTGGAAAGCTACTGTCATTGTACGTCATTTCAGTATATGTCATTCATTTGCAGCCTAAACAACAATAATTTTTTTTCACTCAAATATGTAGAACCTTGTGCCTGAAAAAGTGTTTTTGCGGGGAGTTCTTCTTCATTACTTTAATATGAAGAAAACTGCTGCCGAAAATCATCGTATTTTGGTGGAAGTTTATGGTAAACATGCGCTAGCTGAGCGAACGTGTCAAAAGTGGTTTGCATGATTTAAAAGGGGTGATTTTGGCTTAGAAGACGATGAACGTCCTTGGCAGCCAAAAAAGTTTGAAAATGAAGAACTGGAAGCATTACTCTATGAAGATTGTTGCCAAACACAAGAAGAGCTTGCAGGGTGTCACTCAAGCAGCCATTTCAAAACGTTTAAAAGTATCTGGATATATCCAAAAGGAAATTGGGTTCCACATGAACTCAAGCCGAGAGACGTCGAAAGGCGGTTTTGCATGTCCGAAATGCTGCTGGAACGCCGCAAAAGGAAGTCATTTTTGCATCGGATTGTTACTGGTGATAAAAAATGGATCCATTACGACAACCCCAAGCGCAAAAAATCATATGTGAAACCCGGCCAACCAGCCAAATCAACGGCAAAGCCGAATATCTATGGCGCGAAGGTAATGCTCTGTATTTGGTGGGATCAGATGGGTGTGCTGTATTATGAGCTGCTAAAACCGGGTGAAACCATCAATGGACAACGCTACCGAACACAATTAATCCATTTGAAGAGAGCAGTAGCCGAAAAACGCCCGGAATATGCGACCAGACACGAGGTAATAATTTTCCATCATGACAACGCTCGGCCCCATGTTGCTATTCCGGTTAAGAACTATTTGGAAAACAGTGGATGGGAAGTCTTACCCCACCCGCCTTATAGCCCAGACCTTGCCCCTTCTGACTACCATTTGTTCCGGTCGATGCAGAATGCCCTTACTGAAATACGGTTCACATCAGAGCAGAATATCAAAAATTGGCTTGATTTATTCTTGGCTGCCAAGCCGGCGCAGTTCTTTTGGAATGGGATCCACAAATTGCCAGAAAGATGGGAAAAAAACATAGCTTCAGATGGGCAATACTTTGAATAATACTATTGTACATGTTTTTCTTAAATAAACGTTCAAATTTTGAAGAAAAAAAACCACACCACACCGCAATTAAGTTGTATACCCAATAGGATTTAATCTTGTAGTCCTTAGCATGGGTAATAGTCCTTGTTAGGATTTTGACTTCACCTATGTCTGCAATAGTAAGCTGGAGACGCCACCTAAATTAAAGTAAGTATGTCTGCAATAATCTTTCTGATCCGATACATGACAGGAAATAGCCCTCTTGCTCTATGGTAAGAAGAATATGGGATAGGCGCACGCAGTGGTGATTTAAAAGCCTTTAGGAAATCAGGAGTAAAAATGTCTGGTACAATCCTCGAGGGTGTGGCAGACCCTGTTCAAATAATATATGAGAACTGAATTTGAATAGTTCATGGGCTGACTTCGATTAAGAACCTTTGGGTCTGTTTATGAATACTGTTTTCCCTGGCTGCATTACAGCACTTCACCTTACATCTATTTCCAGATCAACTCAGACATGACCTGCAAAATTCAAAACTGAAAATTTGTAGGTTGCTACTTTTTATTATATGGCGCAGCTATACACCAGATGGTATCTTCGCTACACAACTGCAAAATGCATTTCAGGAAGGCGGAGACATTATATTAGGTGGTCTTACGAGGGGAGATCTAGGAGTAATGATAATCGACATAAAACACAATGTTTATCATCCAAACAAGCCATTACATTTAGTTCAACTCTTCTCTAGTGCGCAAATTCCTTTTGACAAAAAAATCTTCATCTTAACTCTCCCAAAATACTTTTAACCCTCCGATCAGCGACAGTTTCGATAGCATTATATTACCTACAAGGTCCATAGGGACCTACAAGGATTTGTATACAATTTTTCAAGAAATGTCCACTATTTTCATTATGTAGTTATGCCTGGTTGTTTTGTTAATTAACTTATTGTTGTTTTCCGTCAGAAAATTTATATTGTTGAGAGAAATAACAAAAGATAAACAACAAATTTATAGGTAAAGTAATTTATATGTAAATATCATATTTATATTGTCTGTGTAGCTAGTACAGCAGATGTCACATGTGTTTAACGTAGGTACCTGCCGTGAAGGCTCAAGCCTACGGTGCGTCTTCGCACAAGATATCAAAACAAAGCGTTGATGAGCGCCCTTCGGGTGATAAAGGTACCGCCACTAGTACCAGATTCGAAGTCGTGTGTAAGGCACGAACTTCCGTAGCAGGCTACGACATATGCTCAACCATGAGATGTCCAAGCACCATTTGTTCCACTCTTCCCGCGACTTTGGGTGTAAACCTCAGCCACCACGATACTCCCACAAGGAGGCCAACTCCTAGGTCAGGCTGGAAACAATAGTTCCAGGGGCCCCTGACCTCCCGTGGTACCAGAATATAGCTTCCGGTCGAGCTTCGCAACCTTGCGGTCACTTTCAGTTGGGCACCTCACTGCCCAGGACTGGCGGCCTTTAGTACCTCAATTTCTACTACTCACAATCAACCCGCTAGCTCTCTACTGCGTCTTCTAAGAAATACTTCCCTTGCAAAGCTACAGGCTCTTTCGAACCATACGGTGTCAGTTAGAATTCCACTGAAATCGTAGGTCTCACCATTGAAGGTGATGCCCATAGCATGCAAGTCCCTAACTTCCGAATAATTTGGGCACTCGCAAAGAACGTGCAGCCAATCTTCGTGGGAAGCTCCACATGAGCAATTCGCCGAGCCGCTAAGCCCCCTTTTATGCAAAAATGAATTAAGGGAGCCATGCCCGGTCAACAAAAAGCCCAGACTGAGGTTAAAGTTCCGTTCAGGAAACCTCTGCATGGTCAGCACATCCTTAAGAAAGCTGTAAGTAACCCTGCCATTTTCGCTGCCATTGCCTCTGTGGAGACAGTGCGGCACACAGGTAGGCAACCAATCAATGCCACTCTTTGGCAAGCCAAAATCTGACGGCAGCAATCATCATTCGTTGCCGCGTCGTACCACACCGACGCTCCATAAGTTGCACAGGCAACTAAAAGACCGTCGTATATGACACGAACAGAACGCCTGTTAAGCCCCCAGTCAGATCGCAGAATGCGCCACACCTGGCCTACAGCACACAACATGCCAACGCTTTCTCCCCATTCAGAAACGATTGAAAGAGCTCTTTCTCCTACTTGTTCCGCAAGAGCCCTGGACTGACCCTCAAGGATAAGGAGCAGGTCATCTGCATAAGCGCAGCAACCACAGCGCTCACTCAAACGCCACAGAAGCGGATCCATCATCAGGTTCCAAATAAAAGGACCGCAGATGGACCCCTGGAGGCAGCCCTCCCCAACGTCAACGCAAACGCTGTCATGTGCATTGACCACACTCGGTTTTCTACCAAAAAAATAGCTTCCCCAAAGCCCAATTTCCTGGCAGCCCAATTCTCTGAACCTGGTGAGTATACTCTGCCAGTTCAAGTTGTCAAAGGCACCTTTAAAGTCAATAAAGATGCCAATAATCACACTGGCTTTGCTGCTCTGGACTCTGTCTTTGAGGAAAGACCAAGCATCCTCTACATACCTGCCTTTTGTAAAGCCGAATTGGAATGGGGACATTGGTTCCGTCATACTTTCAGAAATCCTTTCCACCATGACCCTTTCCAACACTTTTCCAAGTACCGGAAGAAGGCTGATGCCCCGATATGATCCAGGATCAGACCTAATCTTATCGGGGGACTTCAGAAGCACAACCACCCTTGCCTCCCTCCAATCCTGAGGGAAGTAGCCACAGGCAATGCACTTGCTATAAAGGCAAAGCAGGTATTCTGGAATAGCTTTCCAGATGGCTTTCGCCATCTCTCCAGTCATTCCATCTGCTCCAGGAGACCTCCTGGAACGAAGAAGTGAAAGCTAGTACAGCAGTGCAGGTTTGGCACCGAGTGTTCAGCACAAACCGCATTATTTCAGCTACAGCAATACGCTCAGGTTTTCCGCTGGCTTTTGTACTCCGCACGACATAAGTGGCATGATGGGCGATTTGAACACGGTACAAATGAAGGAACAGGTCCTAGGTTTGGTGTTGCTACATAATTATTTTTTTACGTTGCTTTCAGTTCAACTTACCACAACATCAAATGTGCTTCCATAATATTTCGAATTTTGCACGTCATTCGTAGATTGGTTTGAAATATTTGAAATTGCCAATTGTCTCGTCAACAATTTCAAAAAAGATCGTCGGTTGTCCGATTTTTGGAATGGATTAATTTCACCGTACATTATGATTGAAGCCAATGCAGCAATATCGATCACATTGTAGAATGTTGCAAGCGAAATACGATATTTTTGCATTGATTGATCTCGCGCTTCTGTTCCGGCATCTTTTCATCATAAGTCATACCCTTCGAATCACACAACCGCCATACTTTTTACTTTTTTTTATACTTTTATTCCGATTGTAAGCTGCTGCCAAATTAGCCTGTAACATAAACCACAAATCATCAATAGCAGCACTTTTGCTAATGAGTCATCTCTTCAGCCTTGTTTTTGCATTATCAAGGGGATAAACTTTGTGATAGATATGAAACGATTATATGATAAAGCGGCTTCATATATTGGAGCATGTGTTGGACCCCATAGCTCTTTACCAGGCTCGCTGTTTGATTTACACATTCCAGCATACAAATTGATAGCAAAAAAAACCATTAAACGCTTTTAGAGTCAAGACTTTATTTTGATTTTGATTAGTTAGATTTGCTTCGTTCCATAGTAACGGCTTGGCTTTGCTTGATTAGAGATCGAAAGATGGTAAATGGATCATGAACCAAGTTTTTCAATGGCCCTGGCTTGCTACTTATGTAATTAACAATGAGGGTGAATGCGACTACTCGTTGGTAGATCGTTGTGGCATTTTTGAAAATAAAATTGGCAGCATCAATTTCAGCCTGATGACGGGCAGCAATGGCAGTGGCAGCTTCTTCACGAAGCTTTTCTATCTTATCATCGTGGTCTTCATCGAACTCATCATCATCCATCTCCACATTCACTTGGCTTTCGATACACATCAACAGCACCTTCTGGATAATTTGTCATATGGCATGACCAGGCCATAGCAAGTCCCGTAAGCTCACCCTTTTGTTTAAACAAAATGCCAACAATTAAAACAATAAATAATTTTCGTAGAATGACCATCAATGGATGCACTAATGCTGCCTGCGATTCGACTGCATGTTAGTAAGCAACCGGAAATCGTTATAGCAACCTTTTTGCTCCAAATCATATTATTGGTCATAAGACACAGATAGGGATGGTATTTCATATACCAGGACCATACAAAAATTATTTTCTTGCCCAATTCCTATGTATACAATATATATTTTTGCTAACCCTTCTTCCTTATTTTCCATAATCTCTTCTCTATAATATACGCAGGTCCCTACGGACCTTGTCGGTAATTACCGTACTAAATGTCTTCAATTAAAAAAAAATCGAAATGTAGTGCACGCATTGTTTATTTTTAAAAGAATACAGTAAGCTTCTAGCACTTGTATAATAATATTTTTAAGCATTCAAAAAATCAAAAGGTCCCTAGGGAGCTTCTCGTTAATCGGAGGATTAAAGCGGCCATCACTTCTCCATTGTCTTAAATTTTTTTTACCCATGATCTGCTCCTTAAGCCGTGGAAAGAGGTAGAAGTCGCGGTGGGTCAGGTCTATAAAATAGGGTGGTTGTTCAAGCAATCCATAACCCGCTGCTCGAATAGCAGTTATCGAGACTTCGGCTTTGTGTGGTGGTGCGTTGGCTTGGTGAAACAGCACTCCAGCTTGAAGTTTTCCAGGCCCTTTTTAATTGATAGCTTCCCGAAATCTTCTAATTTGGTCTGCGAGCCTGTAATAGTAGCTCTTGGCATCCTAAAAAACGGACGCCAGAATTTTTTGATCTGAACTGGGGACTTTGAATTTCTTCGGGGTCGGTGGACATGGTTTTTCCCAGGCCATAGACTGTTGTTTCGACCCAGAATCAAAGTAATATATCAAAGTGTCCGGATCAGCTTTATAGTTTTCAAGATTTGCTTTGAAAGGTCAACTTGTTTTCTAGTTTCTTCCCATCTTCCTTCCGACTTTTCCAACTGTTCGTATTGTAATTAATGTAGTTTCCAATATCAAGTGCAGTATCAATCATAGGAAACTGTCGAATTTCCAGCATGCTTACCAAAAATAAAAGTCGGCCCAGCACCTTTTTTTCTACTACTCATTGAGAAATCCGTTATTTACTCATTAAGTATAAAATAAAGTATTTTCTTGAAGCCAAAGACCTTTTCACAATGCGGGCATCCCTTTGAACTGCTTCTAAAAAAATTGATGAAAACGGCTCTTTCTGCAGCCTGGTGCACTTCATTCACAATAGTTGACTCAGGATGGGGAATACCATAAAGGTAACACCTCTAGGACGTGTACTCTCTTCTTCCTTTTGAAATCTAGTGCTAAACGGACTGCTAGCGCAGACGATGTTTCTTTCTATGAGTCAGGCGAACTTCCGCAGTGAAATTCTAACATTCATTCTGATATACGAGTACTTTTCTTTGGCACACACGTCTAACCCCACCATCAATTTGATTACAACAGAGGTGCAATAGCTTTCTTAACAATATTAATCCGGAACAAGGCATCAACTTATCTAAGCTAAACAGCGAGTACCAAATAGCAGAGGCTCATCATTAAAGGCTACAAAGAAAAAATGGATTGCCAGCGTAGGTATAGCCGGGGTATTAGGAACTTCTATATTGTCGCCCTGCACACTCTGTTTCATTTTGATACTTTTGACATGAAGCTTTCCACAAACTCTGCCCCTATCAGAGTGAGAGACACTGTAGCAAGAAACTGGAGAAGCTTGGCTGTGTCTTAACTTTGGCCACAACTATGCTTACACAAAGTCAGGCTATCTAGGAAAGATAGAGATCGGTTTTTGGGACATAAATGCAGAATAGCACCACTACGTCTCGAATATCACCTTTAACTAGTCACTTAAAAGTAAAGCCCTCACAATGAATAAAGATTTTAGCATAAGACAAAGGAAGGCAAATGAATTGCAACAGAATTCGAGAAGACATCAACTTAACTGACTTTTGAAATTGTTCGCAGAAAATTTGACTTTCTAAGATTTGACGATTTTCACAATATATACTGAGCCTTAATTGATTCGCAACAGAAGCTCAACCTAACCTATCTTCTGGCAACAAAAAAATGCCTTAGAAATTTTTCCAAGCTGAAATCGACTGAGTGTCAGCTTTAATCATTAGCATATAACTTTGCACTGCAACCTCCCAGAGCTAGCCATACCAAAAGCCTATCGTGTTAATGCGCCCCACCTGTCTTCGGTAGTAGAGTCTACAAACAAAAATATTAGCTGCTTACATAAGTTTTACGTTTTACCCCTTGTCAGGGGTGCACATTTGATCAACTGCTGTTTCTCGTTGTCATCCGTGATGTGCCCTACAAAGCATTGGCAGATTAAAGGGTCTCTATGGCACTGACTATATCTGAAATTCGGATATGCACGTGGAATGTTAGGCCCCTTAACAAGCCCCGAGCTGCCGCATAGCAGACATTACCGCCATTCAAGAAATGCGATGGAATGGCCCGGACAAAAAGAGGATGAAAAATTGCGACATCTACTACGAAGATTTCTATCTACGGTAAAAGCAGCGCTTATTTGGATGCGGATTTGTTGTTGGAGGCAGACTAAGGCGAGAAGTCTTGAGTTTCAGGCATTTCAGAGGAGAAAGATGACGACACCAAAGACGCCTCCTATGAGCTCTTGAACAGGTTCTACGAGCAATATCGTAGCTATGACATTAAAATTAGGAAGAGAGGGCATCTTTGATAGCACTGCCGGAAGATATAGCCTGCATGACACCACCTTCGATAACGCACTCAGCCTAATCGACTTTGCGGCAGGGAGAAACATTGTCTTAGCTTAGCACGCTGTTCCCGCATTTCGATATTCACAAGGGGACCTGGATAACTTTTGATCAAACAACCGTCAACCAGATTGACCACATTGCAATCGACGCAACACACTCCTTCAGTATTATAGATATCCAAGCGCTCCGAGGAGGCAACATTGATTCGATCCACAACCATCTTGTAGCTATGGTGCAATTGCTTACATCTCAAACATCGCAAGGACAAACTAATACTATGAAGAAGTCTGACATCGAAAGGCTAGAATCTCAAGAGATCGCCAATTCCTGTTTCGATCGAGTTGTCTCAATTTCTTAAGAGGCTCGCTGCTGTCAGCATCAAGTATCGGAGACGGGTGGCAACACTTCTAAAAAGTCATCAAGGATGCCGCTTCCGATGTGATGGATTTCATCAAATTTGGTAAGGAGCATAAACCAGGATACCTGTAAAGGGGGTTAAACGAAAGTATCCCCAATGAATGGACCCTTAGCATTGTTTGTCCGATCCTCGAAGAAGCAGACCGTCTAAATTGCGTCGATTTAGACAAGGTGATGTCCTGTTATAGGACTTCCTTAACATCTTTCTTGAAGGAATAGTACAAGACTCACTTGCATTTCCAGTTGACATTGACATAATCGGAAGAAAGCAGCGTCATATCAGTGGTGCTTTCGCGAATACTGAGACGGAAGCGGCAAAAATAGTTTTAACGATCAACGAGAGCCAGACCAAGTACATGGTGTTAATTTGAAAGGTCACGTAACACCAACTCTCGCACAGAACGCGAATCTCGACAGGTAAAAGGAGGTACAACGACGAACTCTATTGACTGTACAGCAACATCGACAGAGCTAAAAGAGTAAAGGTCCAACGACTGAGATGGCTGGGTCATATAAAGGGCCATCTCTGGGGAGCTCAATTAACCTAGCTTGAGAAACTGGAGGTATTTGGCGATAGATCGAGCTGGCTGGAGACGCTTGTTGGTTGAGGCTCAAGTTCACCGCGGACGGTAGTATCACATTAAGTAAGTAAGTAAAGATTGCTCGGTTGAACGTGGCCTGTTACGGTTTCGAAAATTACCCATAAAGATACAAAGGTTGTTGTCATTTATTTGTTTGCAAATACTGTCAACACTTAATTCATTAATATCCGAAGTTGCAAGCTCTATGACGGCGTACGTCCGAACGATGCTACTGGCCGAGCATGGCTTGCCATCTGAGCCTGCATGAGTAAACCCTTACTTACCTTACCCTTACCGGGGACAACCATGGGAAGGTAAGGCAAGTTCTTGGCTGCGAACTCGACTGCCAACAGTTTCCCGATTAACCGCTGGATAAGGCCCCAATGTTAAAGAACAAGTTTCACCCAAGCTGTCACTGAGACCTTGTCCACTTTCAAATCTAGGTCTCTTTAAGACGTTTGGTATGTATTATCGCTAGGATATCTTCCAGATTTCGGGTCATTTTGAAATTCTGGGGGCAGACTTCGAACTTTCTTTTGGGGTTTTTGCAATTGCCTTTCTGGAGCCAATAAACATTATATACTCAATGCGTGAAATGTTGCTGTTTGGTACGAAAGTGGACGATGATATGTGTAGCAAACCAGCCTTCCTTCTGTTATTCTTTTTATGCTGATAAATCTCGTTTGAATCCGTACAATAGAGAAAATATAGTATCGACAGGTGCATATCGATTTCACACGTGAAATTGTCCAGAGGTCGTATCAGTCTAATGTCTAAAGTAAACAAAGGTGTAGGAATTGAACGGCAACCTATGTTAGAAAATCCTAATTAACTCTAGCCAATCACAACTAACACCTACCGCCACTGGTATTCGAAACCAAAAAAGCTGATTGCAGAAGTTTTTTTTCTTCTATTAAATCCCGTCACCTTTTCGTAACTGCTACCATCAAAAGAATACTTCCTTCTACTACTGGTAGATAGATTCTCAAATGGTTCCGTGACTTGTCGGTTATATGAAATTGGTTTTGCTCTCAACCCAACCAACCACTCTGACGACGTATGTTTTGACACTGAGTATTTTATGCCAGTGGTATTGTCCCCTCTGACACGCACCAATAAATTAACCCAAGTCCAAGTCACCAGCAACCCTTAAAGGAGCTTCTACTACGTAAGCCACTCATCTTGGTGTAGTTTTTGTGGGCAACACAAAAAAAAAACCAACAAATCTGAAATTGAAACTCGTGACCGTTTCAATTGATTTTCGCAGGAAGAATTTAATGAATTCCCAACGTTATATGGGCCCCAAAAGTGCAGGTTCATCAGAACTCAGTTTTCAGAGTTCCAGAGGAGTCATTAGCCGGCGGCAACCCATGAATACTCCATGTATAGGGCAGACATTCTTCCACTTCCAGGTTATGTTTAATCAAAGTACAAAGTTCCTGCTCGTCATGTTCGGTTCGTGTGCGGTAGGGAAAGTTTCTGTCATTTTTAAGCGTAATTACTCCTGGCACTAGTTGGCACCGTCATGGGCCAGGAACAACATGCATGTTGTCCTCTCATTCTTAAGGTAAATGTATCCGTATAGTTTATCCGGTGCATTATTATCTCTAAGTGAGTAAACTTTATATTTTCCTGAGGGTTGAATGCCTCTGACGTTGGAGGAATGGAAGTAAACATGGGATGGAGGGGAAACAAAGAAAAAGAAGAAACATTCAGCCAGACAAAACAAAACTGCATTATCATGGTGGAACTGCTGCAAGTCTGGAGTCTAGAGCGTCCCCTTTTGCCATTACCGAACGCGAGCTGTCTTCAAATTCCGAAAGAATAATTACCAGACGAAGGCAAGTTATGACATTGCTACAATTTAATGTCTTCTACTGTCAAGTTAACTGCTTCGTCCTACGTCCTACGTTATACGTTCTACGTCCAATTTTCAACGTTTTAAGTCCAATGTCATGTTGCCCTCTTGCCGTTGTGTTGCGAACATTAGAAATTCGGTGCTGGATGAATGCCACCGGATAACCGACAAGGGTTACTTTAAATTTAAAAAGATTTTTTGGTTTCTTCTTTTTTGTTTTTGATTAGGTAGTTGTCGAAGGGTGCTAAAACTCCGTTCAAACCTTGGTTTATGGGGAAATTCTGATCACGTATTCAAGATTCCTCTACACATGATGGTGATTCTAAGCAATTTTGTTTAATGGGAAAATCAAGTTCTTTATATATGAAGGGTCTTGAATACCTGTGACGCCGGCTGTAGTGTTGCCAAAACTTAACACCGCAACAATTCCGATAATAGTGTTTGAAGGACACGGATGCATGCTCTTCAATACGTAATAAGGCCTCTTAGACAATATGTATGTAAATCCGGAAAGAAATTCTATATTATCATCCGGCTCATGTGCTTTGCTACTGTGCCGTCTTTGGGAATGTAATAGTTTGTTCAGTTCGGAGACAAGTAACGATTCAAAATCGTTGTAGGAGATCTTATTGCAAGGTTAGTCAAGAAAGGATCACATCCGAAAATCCGTAAACAGGTAGACGCGACTTAACCCTTTAATAACCACCACGCGGCTCCCGCGAGAAAGTCACGCAAGTGACTTGGCTATTTCCCGATCGATCCTAATATTTCCGTCAACCAGATTAATAACATCAATCATTTCAACCTTTCAACTTGGACGATGATGACCAACAATTCCGTCCACCCGACCTGGATGAAGTGAAGATAGCTATATGGAAGCTCAAGTCCAACAAAGCTGCTGGAGCGGATGGCCTGACTGCCGAGCTCTTCAAAGCGGCAGGCGATGACTTGGTAAGGAACATACACCAACTCATCTGTAAAATATGGTCGGACGAAAGTATGCCCGATGAATGGAACCTCAGAATTGTTTGTTCAATTCTCGAGAAAGGAGACCCTCTGAACTGCGCCAACTACAGAGGCATCAGTCTCCTTAACATTGCATATTAGATCTTATCTGCCGTATTGTGTGAACGCCTGAAGCCGTTCGTCAACAACCTGATAGGTCCATATCAGTGTGGCTTCAGGCCAGGAAAGTCCACCATCGACCAGATATTCACACTACGGCAGATCTTGGAGAAGACCCATGAGCTTCAGATCGATACCCACCACCTATTCATCGATTTTAAGGCCGCGTATGACAGCATCTATAGAGACGAGCTATACAGAGCAATGTCTAGTTTTGGCATCCCTGCCAAACTCGTCCGTCTGTGCAGGATGACGATGGAGAATGCACGCTGCTCCATCAAGGTCGGTAAAGATCTCACCGAGACCTTTGATGTCCAGAAAGGATTTAGACAAGGCGATGCGCTGTCATGCGATTTTTTCAACATCGTACTTGAAAGAATAGTGCAAAACTCACGAGCAAACGCAAGAGGTACAATCTTTCAAAAGTCCGTCCAACTACTCGCATACGCCAACGATATTGACATAATCGAGAGAAAGCAGCGTGATGTCAGTTGCGCTTTCGCGAGTATTGAGGCGGAAGCGGCGAAAATGGGTTTAGCGGTCAATGAGGGCAAGACCAAGTATATGCTGTCGAGCAAAAAGGACAACCAACATCGACGTCTCGGGCAGAACGTCATCCTCGACAGATATAACTTTGAGGTAGTAAAGGACTTTGTCTACCTAGGCTCCGCTATAAATACAGACAACGACACCAGCGCTGAGATAAAGCGAAGAATAACTCTTGCCAACCGCTGTTTCTTTGGGTTAAGAAGGCAACTGAGTAGCAAAGCCCTCTCTCGGACAACAAAAGTCACCCTTTATAAGACCTTAATAATCCCGGTCCTGATCTATAGCGCAGAGGCATGGACATTATCAAAAATGGATGAGGGTGTTCTTGGTTGCTTCGAGAGAAAAACTCTTCGGGTGATCTTCGGTCCCGTCTCCATTGACGGTGAGTGGAGGAGAAGATACAACGACGAACTGTATGGACTGTACAGCGACATGGACCTAGCCAGAAGAGTAAAGATCCAAAGATTGAGATGGCTGGGTCATGTAGAGCGCATGGACACCAATGCTCCGGTCCGAAAAGTCTTCGAATCCGCCTCCGAGGGACAGCGCAGTAGAGGAAGGCCAAGACTCAGGTGGCGCACGCAAGTGGAAGAGGACCTCCGAAACTGGAGGCAGCTAGCCAGGGATCGAGCTGGCTGGAGACGCTTGTTGACTGAGGCCCAGGTCCACCCGGACTGTAGCGCCACCTAAAGTAGGATTAATTACATTTTGATCGACGCTAGATACTCCGCGAAGAAGTTTCCCAGGAACCAACATCAAATACAACTTCATGCTGCGGCTAGAGTACGAATGCAGTTATAACAGATACAGATGCCACAAGTGCTTTACGTAGGAAGCTGCCCTGAAGGCTCGAGCTTTGCACGAGATATCAAAACAATGGTTGATCTGCGGCCTTCGGGTAGTACAAGTAGCACCACCAGTACCAGATTCGAAGTCGTGTGTAAGACACGAACTTCCCCTTTGGTGAGGGGTCGCGGCCTATCTAATAACTCAGCTATTCTGCGGGTCATGGCAACTGATTGCAGTGCAACTTCACATCTAGCCTACTAATCTGTTCCTTAGTCAGTCAAATAGTTCAGCACAGGTAGTAGCATGCCACAACATATGGTCAACCATGAGACGTCCAAGCGCCATTCGGTCTACTCTCCCCGCGACTTTGGGTATAAACCAATAGCCACCACGATACTCCCACAGGGGCCTACTGTTCCAACCTGACTTCTCGTGGTACCAGAATATAGCTTCGGGTTGAGCTTCGCAACCTTACGGTCACTTCCAGTTAGACACCTTACAGCCCAGTTCTAGCGGTCTTGTCGCTATGAGGTATATCTACTGCCTTATGAGTTGTCACTCGCTAACTGCCTACTCCGTATTCTGCTGAATAGTTCTCCTGCGAAGCTACGGGTATCAGAGAATACTCCCCTGACATTGTAGGCCTTAGCTTCAAAGGTAATGCCCTTAGCCTGCAAGTCCCTAATATCAGAGAAATTCGCACGCTCACACAGAGCATGCAATAAACCCTGCGAAGGGGCTCTGTATGAGCTTTTTCGCCTACCCGTAAAAGCCTCTCTTATGCAAAAATGCATTTAAGGAGCCATGTCCGGTTGGCAGGAAGCCCAGGCTAAGGGTAAAACTCCGTTCAGGATAATAACGCATTGTCAGTACATCACTTAGGAAACTATAAGTTACCCTACCATTCTGGCTAGCATCCCATATACATTGCCATTTAGATACAACACATGCTGTAAGTATGGCCTTACCTTCCTTCAATGATAAGCCTTCCACTTTTTTCAGGGAAACCCAGTCACGCGTACTTAAAGGGAGACCTTTCCGAATTTTGAAAGCTATACCGGGACGTATCGCTTCCAGATCAAGTGGTAGAACTCCAAACAATACCTGTATTGCCTCTGTCGAAACAGTGCGTCATACAGATAAACATCCCATAAGGATTTGGCAAGCCAAGATCCGACGGCGGCCTTTCACAGTCATTACCTTATCGTACAAGCCCGACGCCCCATATGCTGCACAAGCAATAAAGAGACCATCCTATATGATACGAATAACAGGTACAGATATGTCTTGTGTTTATTGTGAACACCTGTCGTGGAGACTTAAGTTCACGGGATGCCCACACATCCATGTGGGCCAAGATAAGCCTTCCCATGGCTTATTTGCTACAAATAATACCAATGCAGAACTGTGTTGAAGGCACAGCTCCACCCTTGGTATGAGTTGAGGCCTACCTAAAACCTCTTACTGGTCTTAGGATCTCAGTACCCAGCATTTTCAGCAACTGCACTGTGGGTACTGAGCCCTAGCACCCTCCCTGAGATTTAGGTTTAAGCCACAGCCACCGTGACGCTCTCACAAGGGGGCCTACCTCAACAAGTTAGGTCCGGATCGAAGTCCGGGGGGCTCCTTTCTCCCACGGTACCGTGTTTAAAGTTCTGGTATGGACTACCGTTGGTCTTGCCGCTCAACAAAACCTATGACCGGCAGCTTTTTACTGGCCGAATCATAGCAGCCATCAGAGGGGAAGGGTCTGATAATGTTTATGATAAGTCCAGTATTTACTATACCCCCGATTCTAATTAGACAATGTTATTGATGGTCGAAGCCTTGATAAATGGGCGGAGGTCCACAAATAACAGATACAATGGAATCAAGAAAGATCATCAAAGTTCGACTTTTAGAAGCTGAATTCGCATTTAATTCAAATTCGCTCAAAAACCCTGCCACCGCTATTAAGAATATTGTTAAGGAGGCATAATAGAAGATGCTACCAATCGATTGGTTTCAAAACGCTGCGCATTTTGTCCATTCCATTTTGTTAAGCTCGAGTAAATGGAGAGATAATATTCCCCTGGATGAAGTTCGCAAATTTCCCATGTGTCAGGATCACAAAGTCGGATTGGAAGCCTGCAAAGATGAACATCGATACCTTGAAGCAGATTTGCAGTGGATGCTAAGAATACGCAACTACTACTCCTATGGACTGTACCTATAATGCCGAGGTGGTCCTGCTGTGAGGCAGGACGAACCATGTGCCATGGACTAAGAGCAACAAAGATGCTTGCAGAGGTCTTCCTCACTGCCTTCTATGTCAATTGGAAGCATGCCTGTTGAATGGAATCTCGGATATTTGTTCGGTCCACAAGAAACTGAACCTTTACGACTGGGCCATCACAGAGGAATAAGTCTCTTTTACGCCTGGCAAACCTCACCATCGATAGAATATTCACACATGGAAAATATACATGAATTTAGGCTCGTTACTACGACCTATTTGTCAATTTTAAACGCGCATTTCTCAACATGCATAAAGACGAGTTATGCAACACCATGTCTAGTTGTGACATCCCTGCCAAAGTCGTTAGGCTATGAAGGATGACTATTGAAAATTTTCGCTGATTCATCAAGATCGATTATAAATTAACTAAAACCTTCAAAGGCAAGAACATTTTAACACAAGGCAACGCGCCTCCATGTGACTTTTAATTAAAGTGAGCTGTCAAATAAGTGTTTGTCAAAATAGGTTTTGTCGGCAAAAAAGGGCGAAGCAATACTCTTGCTTTTTTTAGTAAAGGACCCATACCATCAGAATGTATCATTGTCTTACTACTTTTTTTTCGGCGTACTACCACACTACACCTTAAGGTAGTTAAGGGCTTTGTCCACCCTGCCCGTGCAGTTAAGAACAGAGAAAACATAGCGCTGAAATCAGACTCAATTACCTTTGTCAATGACTATTTTGTTGACTGCAAGTTTCAATTCAGTAACAGAGGCTGTTTTCATATAGGGACCGGTCTCCTATGAACCAAAGTCTTAACCCGACAAATAAAGCGGATGAAAAAGAATTTGGCCATTTCAAGAGTCACACACACGAAGTGTAGGCTGCACAGAGACATTGGACTGGTCGGGCGTCAACGCATTCAACATTTTTTGAGTTTATAGACGTCAGTGCTCCAGGCCAAAAGGTCATCAAGTTTGCCCCTAAGAAACGTGGCATCGGAGGATGACCGTAATTAAGGCGGCGCACGCAAGTGGAGGTAAACCTCAATCAATCAATGATGCCCAAGAGGCAGCTGTTGGATCGCTTAACACTTCGAAACAAGCACAATTCGACAAATAACTACTACATTGGTAAGTAATCGATTCAGTGATAATGTGCCATTAGCAACAGCTCCTCCATATCCTCTATCTCATGGGTAGACATGCCAGGTCGTCACAGGGAAAGTGTTGCCATCATCCTCAAAGCAATCGCCGTATTGGGGCATTCGTTTATGCTCGGTGTACTTTGATTCTAAGTATAGTATAGTCTTGCAATCTGAAAAAGTGTCCACGAGTCAACCCAACAATCAGCGGAAGATCGTACCAAAGGCGCAGCCAATCTCTACGCCCGTGGAGATTTGATTTGACTATATCCCTGTTATGGTACTACTTAGCACACCGCTGTTAAATCCACCAGAGGCATGCTTTTTGTAAGAACTGCCAAAGTATAATATATTGTGCCCATATTTTGTAGACCGGAATTATTCACCGAACTAGGGAAGATATTATTTTAAGCGGAAAATACTCAACAACCAAACAGATAGTGTTGCTTTAAAAGTGTCTTAGGAATGTTTCAAAGGATTGTTTGTAAAGGGTCATTCATTTTTCGATTTCGAAAGGAGAGCTAAATAAAACACACACAGCGATACATTTTTGATGAAAATTTTAGTTGTTTATAAAGTTTGGACTTTGCCATTAAGTGTGAAAAACAATATCATTTAAATGGCCGCCTCGCGATTCATTCGAGGAACTTTTTAACCACTTTCTCGCACATTTCGGGCGGTATCTCGGCCATAACTTGAGTAATGTTGGTTTTTGATGCTTCTAGAGTTCGGGGATTATTCGCGTAAACACGATCCTTGCGTAGTCCCACAGAAAAAAATTTACCGTTGTCCAATCGCATGATCATGATGGCCGTCGCCAAAACGTGAAATTACGCGAACAGGGAACTTCTCAGGCAATAAAGCCAGAATTGGTCGTTTTGTGTGGCTTGTTGTCCCATCTTGTTGGAACCACATATCGCCCAAGTCATGGTCTTCAATTACCGGCCAAAAAAAATCGGTTATCATTCGACCATATCGCTCCGAATTGACTGTAACCGTCCGCCCACTGGTATCTTCGAAGAAATACGGACCAATGACACATTTCGAGCATAGAGAACACCAAAAACTCACTTTGTCTGGATGCACCGGCACCTCTTCGATCACTTGTGGGTTTTCTGAGCCCCATACACGGCAATTTTGTTTGTTTACATACCTACCGAGTGAGAAATGTGCCTCATCACTGAAGAAAATGTTGTTCGGTGTTTATTGTCTGTTGTTCCAACACCCAAGAAGCGTATCTACGGCGTTGTGAATGGTCAGCAGGCTTCAATTGTTGCGTCAGTTGAACTTTATAAATATGGAGATGCAAATCCAATTCCAAAATACGCCATAGTGAGGTGTGCGACACGTGCAATTGCTGCGAATGTCGGGAAATCGATAAATTCGGATCATCAGCAACACTTGCAATTACAGCAGCAATATTTTCGACTGAACGTGCATTACGATGATGCACAGGCCTTATGACATCAGTAACGCTTTCACTCTCTTCAAATTTCTTCACAATTTTATCGATTGCTTGCGTAGTCGGCTGATTATGACGACCATAATCATAGCGTAATGCGCGAAAAGTGGCTACGCTTGAATCACTACTTTTGTAGTAAGTTTTAATAATTTTAACGCTTTGTTCGATTTGTAAACGATCCATTATTGTAAATGGCAAACAATTAACTAATATTATGACACTTTAAATGATACTCGTAGCTGCGTTTGGCAGGTGTCAAACGCCAGCGTTACCAACTTGAAACTACGAAATGAATGACCCTGTACTAGATTCAGACGGTAGAGCACAATTCAGTTCTAATGATAGCACAGCGGCTATGGCACCCTGTCTGAGAAAGTATTGTGCCTAAATCTGCGTGATTTGGGTGATAGAATGGAAACAAATGGTTTCAGCGTATCGAGTCTTTTTGAGAAGTTACTATACGAGTATATGACACTTTGCTCAAAAAATCTGTGGCAGTTTTTTGTGGATGCAGTGGACCGACGTCGATGGCCCGATGGTTAGCTCTTTGTACTATCACGCAGAGGGTTCGTGGTTCGATCCCCGGCATCGCCAACAATTTTTCGAATCATCATCACCCTTTCCGCGGGCAATGGCAAACTCCTGAAAAAGCTTCTAAGGAGTGCCGTTAGAATTCGGCGATAAACTGTAGGTCCCGCTCAGATGTGACAAAAATGACAACATGAGCAACACAATTGAGTGTCCAGAAGCTGAACCATGGCCTATACCAGGCTGCCAGTGCCACAGGTTTTTTTTTTTTGTGAACCGACATCAAGTTTTTTTTTCTTCAAATCCCCATGAAGTAGCTGAATTCCATGTTGATCCAAGGAAAAATTTGGTCCATCAAATTCGAAGGCATTATTTTCTATATGAACATCCACTTAATTCGCCGTAACTATGTGCCAGGACAGCTTGAATAGTAAGGGCTACTCCACATCGTGTATCCAGTAAGATGATGAAAATGTATCACTCTTTCAGAAGCCACGTAATGCGAGATAACTTTCTGACTATTTTCCTCCAACTGTCCTTCTCCTTGACATCATCATGAAACATTTCCCGTTTTGTTCACTAGTTGTGGTCGGAAAACTGGTAGAAACTACATATTTTTGGTGGCCTAGGGGGAGAAATTGGATATACGAATTTGATCACTGAACTAAATACCAATGTGGATTATAAAGATGTGCTCATCTAGATGCCAAAGATCCGAAACTTCTCGCCTTAGCCTTCTAGGTTAGGTCTGTAAAGGTTGAGAAGTATTTTTTTGGCATGAGTAAGTGTTCATAATTCTATCGTCAACAACGTTGATTGCACCATGCCTGCTCTTAGCTTCGAGTTCGAAATATCTGTCTGTGAAATGGGTATTCAAATGCTTCTGTTGGATCACTAAGCAATAAGAACCATATAGAGAGCCTATTGAACCAGCAAAATACATTTATAATTGTTCTTCCGACATAAAGGAATCGAATTTCCTGTAGCCCATTCTAAGTTTAAGGACATGACTCTTAAATCTCCCCGTTATTTGATTCCCAATAAAAATTTACAGCGACGTTAAGGAATCATTTTCAAGAATTCCAAGACAAAATTAACCCTTCCAATTGAAAACATCTCGAACGTAATGGTAACACAATCTGACAGTATCACTTGGCTTAATCTTGAAATTTACCTGATGCTAATTTTATTCACAATTACCACCCCCAATAGGCCATCCCATTCACAGCTCAAATTGAAGAACAACACGAATGAAAACATCTAAATGGCTTCGTTTACTGTTTGTTGGTGAGAGGTGTGTAGTCCCATTGAAATGCTAAACCTTTGAAATGTTATTTGGAAGGACATTGAAGTCCTTTTCATCAGACCAAAAACAAAACCAACAAAAGATGTGGTGACCAGGGTACGGGCGGAGTGGAGTTAGAACTGAAGACTTTAAAACACAAAATACACTGGAAACATCTCAAATTGTTTGGAAAGGGTTGTTGGGTATTTGTATATTTTTTTTTATTCATGTTCATCCCTTCTTTCGTGTCATTAAAGTTTTATCAACACCACAAATGAAAACACACACTGGCAGAAGCCTTCCACACGGGGACGCTGAAGGGTTGAGTTCATTCAATTTATCCCAGAATCTGATCTTTGGTTAAGATCGGGGTGGAGAGGAGTTTTCTCCAAAGGGTTGAAAATATTGGCAGCATACCTCGATGAATAGTTGTTGGGGTTGGACGAGTATTTCAGAAACGCACACAAGTAATAGGTAATGGGGTTGAAAATGGCAAGAAAAAAAGGTTTCTTTGTCTCCCTGGCTTGGCTTTAAGAGTTTTTTTTTTTGTTTGTTTGTTTGTGCCACATCTTTGGCTGCTGTTGTAAGCGTCTCAGAAAGCAACAAATAATCTGGAGAAACCCACCCAGCCATAAATTGGTTGAGACTGAAACAGATGTTTTTGGGCAGACAGTTGAAGTGCAGAAGTGTTATGCGAAGCGAATGAATGAATTTTAAGTCGGTCGATGTAATGGGCAATTAAATTTGTCAAAAGGGGTTTTTTCTTTTCTTTTTTTTTGTTTATTTATGTTTGTGTGTTGTTTTGGTGCTCTCATGGATTTACCTTTTGATTTTCGGCATTTGTTGTCATTTCATTTGGTCGTTGTTGGATATAAATTGAGTCGTTATGGATATCGTTAGGATAAAGTTGTTGCGGTTTCTTTGGGAATGAAGAATCGGTTGAGTTAAAAGGAAAAAGACAAGAAGGCCACATAAGCCGAATGGAATTGAGATTTTTGAATTTTTCAACCTGACACTGTAATGATTATTGAATTAGGATGTCACGCGACCGGTGCTGATAGTAAACCTGGGCACTAAGCCAGAATGATAACCAGCTTAGTTACGGTTCTGCTCGTGTCAAATCTATGCGCAATTTCCTACATTCTGAGTTTAACCAACGATTAAGCATGAAAATGAACAAGAACATAAAGATCTCTCAAAAATCTACCGAAAGCACCATTTTAGTGGTCAGACGCAATGGATTAAGCCTTCGATTACAAAAAATCTTTGAGTTTTTTTTTTTTTAAATTGGCGCGGACACAAGGATCTTTGTGTACCCTTAAAATGTCTGTACATAGTGCGGGCAAGGGAAATTTATGGAGGAAGCAAAGAGAGGAGCCATTGTATGTTGGTTTTGAATGTTTGAAGGTTATAATGACTTGGAAATAAAGAGTTCAACCGAGTTGTATGGCTTAGAAAAGATGCGGAATGCTACTGGTAATTTCTGTGCAGCACTGATGGTGAAAATAGCGATTGAATAAGGTGAGATAGGAAACATTACGTCGGTGGTCGAGAGTGTCAATCGACTCTGTTATATTGGCATCACCTATGAGTCTTACTGCATGGTATTTGAATCCTATCTAGTAAGCAGATGGAGATCTTAGGTCTGAGTATTTGACTCCAATTTATGGCGAAAACTGCCTGGGTCATCCATTTTGTTATTTCGAAAGTAAATTTAAACAAATTACATTTATAACTTAGAATGCAATCAAATTGTTTATTTGAATATATTGCTGGGATCTTGCCATTATGAGTGAAGTATAACAACACTCAAAAGTCCTTCGTAGGTTTTGCAGGATTTCGATGACTTTTCGATGCATATCGGGCAATCACTCGGCAACTACTTGGTGAAAATTCGCTTTCATAGCATCGAGAGTTAGCGGATTGTGTGCATAAACATGTTTTGCATAGGCCCAAAAATTTAAGGGGCCGATAAAAATGGGAAAATAAAAATGTCCAAGGAGAACCTGTAAGCTCTTGCGTGAGATGTATTAGGACTAGTAGTCCAACCAGTGTCTCAACACGATTCTAGACAAAAACTAAGCTAGATGCGATATATACACAGCGTGACTAATAATATCCCGGACATGAATCATATCTCAACAAACAAGGGCGCCATCTATTTGTCCGGACATGCGTTTTAAAGCCTGAATTCTTCTCTGCTATCTGTCAAAATTTTATAACATTTGGTGGACATTTAATATTTATAAAAATAATTTTTCTAGAACATCTTTTTATTTAAAGTTGAAATTTTAACAGGGACCAAGGAGCGCTTATTAAGTTAAACACAAAAATGCATCAAAAACATTCCGTTGGACGCAACAGGTGTATGTGAAGATTGTTTCAGTAAAACAGTTGTTTTCCAATGGCATAAAAGTGTTTTGGGCGGGAGAGAGACGCTGGAGGATGACAAATACAGAGGAAGGTAAATTTCTGTTCGGACGCCTGAAATGATCCAAAAATTACTTGATTTTGTTGCAAAATTCATTCCAACAGTTACTGCGGCTTATTATCCTGGTTTTAAAGCGTTTGACGGTCAGAATCCATCATATTCGACCTAAATATCGCGATGCAATAAGTTGGTCTCCGTTGCACGATAATGCATAGAGTCACATAGGAGTCATTGTTCGTCGATTTTTGGCTCGAAATCAAGCCTGTGTGTGTTACATCATCCTTTTCTTTCTTCTCAAAGTTGAAATGAAGTTGAAAGGATGCTTTTTTGAAGACATTCCGACTATTCAAGCAGCTTATATTGTACAAGAGCACTGTAGGTATTTGAATCACTATCGTGGAATCAATTTAATTTTCTTCGTAAATATATGGAGGCCTATAATCATCAAATCCGTCTTGTGATTTCAAGGAGGATCTTTGCAACTATTTTTTACCAGCCACGGAATTGAATTCCACGAACAAGGTTCTGCAATGAACTTATGTCATCAGCGTATGCAAGTATGCTGCTGTGGCTTACCTTAGGGTGAAATCTCTAGAAGCTGGGACCAGAGTATCGATTCTAATGGCCAAGTCAAAAGTTGCGCCCCTAAAGAAAATATAGATTCCCTGCTTGGAGCTCAACGGTGTTTTGCTTGCTGCTAAAGTGTGTGCAAATGTGACAGAGGTGCTAAATATTAAGTCACTTCAAACTTTCTGCTGATCGGGCTCTAGGACTACTCTGAGTAATGCAGTAATGCTATTAGATTACTAAAATACTAGGCCTAACTGCGGTTGACTGCTGGAGTTATGTACCATCGGCGAGCAACCTAGCTGATGTTGCCGCCCGCTTCTTTTACCTCTCACAACTTGAACCGCGTGATTTGGTGTGGCTTGGACCAAGTTGGCTGGTGGAAAGTGACAATAAGTGGCCTGTTCAGAAAACATTTAGCGAAGAAATCCCCGCGGTCACCACCCTTCTTGTTACTTCAAAAACTGAAGGATTGGTACAACAAGAAGAGCACAAAATGTTGTGGAGATATTCCCGTTTAGACCGGCTCATTGCTGTTACCGCTTGGTGTTGGCGGTTTGCAGATGCCACTAGGGGAAATCTCCTTGAAACCTCAAGCTGGTGCACTACCAAAGAACGAAGAGACGCCTTACAATTCTAGATGAGGTACGATCAACATGTATATTATATTTTATTAATAAAATTTCCTGTCTTTCTCTAGGCAAACCGGTTCCTGTGAGGAGTAAAATTCGTAAATTGAATCGCTGTTTAATTGCCCAAGGCATCCTAAGTCCTGGCAGGAGGCGGAAGAATGCAGCCTTGCCGGAAGCTGAAACATTTTTAGTCATCTTACCAGAAGACAGCGCGCTCAGTATGCTACTGATCGATCATGCCCACAAATTCACCTTGCATGGCGGTATTGGATAGTTGATGCCTGGTGCTCTATCGGTAAATATATTCGTGGATGCGTCCGGTGCTTCCAGCAGAAGAAAACCGTTCCTAGTTAACTTATGGGCAGCCTGCCATCTTCCCGCTGTTCGCCATCACCAGAATTTTTACATTGCGGTCTGGAATATGGGGGCCCTGTCTAATTCGTGCTTACAAGGGTGGCGGCCATCGCACATACAAAGGTTACATAGCTTTACTTGTGTGCTTCAGTACAAGAGCTATACACCTGGAGCTGGTCGGGGACATGAGCACGGAGTGGTTTCTTGCCGCTCTTCGACGGTTTTTTACTCACCGCGGATACATCTCGGATATTTATAGCAATTGCGCTACAACTGTTTACGCTAATAGAACCTTGAGACAAGAATCATCCGAGTATTGCAAGCAGGTTGAGATTGCAGCACAAGAGTTTGCCAGCCGAGGAGTTACATGGCACTCTATCCCTCCAGACCCCTAACTATCCCTCCAGGCGCCCCGAATTTCGGAGGCATATGGGAGGCCGACATGAAGAGTGTCACAAATGATCTTTGAAGAATACTACGCGGTGCTCAAGCAGATTGTAGGCGTCCTCAACTCAAGACCCCTAACTGTCTGATAACTCAAGGGATCTACTGGTGCTATCAACTCAGTTCCCGAGCCCAATTTACTTGACACTAATACCAATCGCCTGACTAGATGGAAGTAGTTATAGCAGATGCAAGAAGACTTCTGGAAGAGCTGGAGCTGCGAGTATCTTTATCAGCTCCAGGTAAGATTCAAGTGGCAATAAGCGCAGCGAAATCTTCGAGTAATTGAACGAGCTCCGCCCTCACACTGGGCTCTCGGAAGAATTCTAGAAGTGCATCCAGAACAGCACCATATTGTACGAGTGGCAACTATTCAGACTAAATTCTGTCTTCAAACGATCAGTGTCTTAACTAGTGGTGCTTCCTATTAACGATTCTAATGAGGAGCCAAATGGTGGGCGGTTCTAATGCCCTGTCCACTGTTCATTTATTTTCGCCGCATTACCTGGACGAGGTGGGCGGCATATTCGAAAGCTGCCCCAGACCCTTAAGGTCTGAAGATATTCGCATTTGGTATGATACTACGCCATTTTGATAAGCGCCTTTTTCAGAATTAATTATCTTTTGCTGTTTAATGTAACAAAATACGATTTTGTTCGTCAATTGGCTGACTTTTAACTTTCTTTAGTTTCTGTTTAACATCAGCAAACTTTTGAAAAATTGCGCAACTAGTGTAGGCTTTCGAATTTCGTACAATATGTATGCAATGTGCGTCATGTATCGTCATTCTGCAAAATCTGATAGGTTTGGCAGGGTAGCGCAATTAAGGTAGACCCAGTTTTGTACACATAATTCTATAGACGCTTTTATAACATAATTTGTCTTGAAATTGATAGAGTGCTGGTAAATGTCCAGTCAGTCGTCTCATTTAACAAGGGCGTTTTGGTTGGAGAAATAGTTTGCCCATATCCTCAGTACCGAGTGTGAGTCTACTGATAAATTTCCTTGCTGAATTCCACAGGTATTGTTTTTGATGTATGCTTTTCTATTTCATGGCCTTTCTTTTTCTCTTGGGAAGCTTTTCCTCTTCGTTTGCATGATGCAGCTCTACCTCCTATCTAATTGTTTTGATAGATATGATTGGCAGTTGAAATCCAGCGCAGCAGTTGTTACTAGTTTTTTGGCAACGGCGCCACTTACCTTCGCACTTGTTGCAGATTATTAGAAACTTCAGGATATGTTGAAGGATATGGGATTTCAGAAGGATCTGACAGCTTGCTGAGGTTGTATTTCTTCAGTGTTGTCGCGTCTGAGAAATCTGTAGATGTACCTTTGCTGTGACTTAGTAGTAGGAATGAATCTCCACTGGCCGCTCAGAATGTGTGGACATCTATTGTACCGGAGAAGTGCCTTTCGTCGATTACAACATGACTGGTTCGCTTAAGTGTCTAACGATCTGGTGACGGACATGTTTCTTTGTAAATAAAATGTGAATAAATAGGAAAAGTTTCAGGAATATTCTAAAACGCACAACTGCCGGCCGGATATTTTACGATGCCAGCTATCCACTTATAGAATATGTGGAAATCATAAATCTAATTTAGCACTCAACTGCTGATGTTAATTCAACTGCAAAAACTCTGAGCTGCAAGCTACTTAACCCTCTAATGGGTAAGACCGTCTCAAGACTGCCTTCAGTTTTTTGCCGCCTACGTCAAGCTTACTATTTGTTTCTGCTTTAAACAACGGAAACGTGTTTTTGTTTACTTGTCTGCACATTTCTGTATATATATCACTTCACATTGACCACGCGTTTGAGTGCTGTCAACAATTTAGTGCACAAGTTCATTGAATTTCTACCGGAAGTTAATTTTTTATTTTTCCAATTTTTAATTGTTAAAGGATATCAGTTAGAATTAAAAAATTTAATACATAGTTCTACTGTAAGTAGTTAAAACAATTTATTTAAGTTTAGTTATAAGTTTAGTTTAGTTTTTTGTTGTTTTTATCAGAAAATAATGCTCAGGTAATTGAAGAATGCCTCCAGAAAATGTTCGTTTTTGTTTAGTTCTTGTGTTTTCTTTTTGGAGTCTGAAAACATAATTGTTAAATTCTAATGTGTTAGATGGATCTTCGAAGATGCCGATTTCAAAAAAAAAAAAAAAATTTGAAAGCCTTAACTGATGATCAATTGGCTGAATTCATTGAATCAATAAAAAGCGGCGATGATGATAACAGCAGCGATGACGCCATTTTTGATCCTGATTACGTTGTCGACAACATTGAGCCGGATAATTTAGATGACATGTCAGAAAATAATGCTCAGGTAATTGAAGAATGCCTCCAGCAATTGAACGAAGCTGAAACATAAGATGCATTGGTTAACGCTATGCACCTGAATTTTAACGAAATCGAAAATCCAGCAGCTTCAACTTTTATTGCTAATGATACAGAATTGCAGCCATCCACTTCATCTGCATTTCCGAATTCGCGCTTCAAATCTCAAAAAAGGCCAAGATCTCCCTTACCATCGTTTGATATAACTGAGCCAACGATTCAGCCTTCTTCTGGGCGATTCAATGGTTTACTCAGTTCAATTACAAATGACACAAAAATGTTTTCCAAATTGGTCTGGCGTAAACGCTCAATGCGCCTACATGTAAATGAAGTTGCATTTTGTGGTAATGCGTCACTTCCATTGAATGTCAAAAACCTTGATACGGCAATGGAAACCTTTAATTGGTTTTTTACTGACGAAATAATTGAGCTCATCACTGAAGAGACAAATCGTTGTGCTTTGATGGAAAACACTAACTCCGGTTTCAAGACTTTTGCCGAAGAAGTAAGAAATTATATTGGAATGATGATTTATATGTCGCTATACCGTTATCCTAATATTGAGAGTTATTGGAGCAAAAATGCCTTCCCATCGATTCAAAAATGTATGTCATTAAAACGATTTACTGCAATCAAGAGGTTTTTATGTTTTCAAGATGAATCAGAACGTAGAAAAAAAGGTGAACCTGGCTACGACCCTTTGTTTCGCATTCGTAGTCTGGCCAACAAGCTCAACGAACGGTTCGATGCAATCTCAAAAACAGCTAGACTTTGTGTCGATGGACAAATATGCAGCACCAAGACGAAACACCATCTTCGTCAGTATATGCCAAACAAACCCCATAAGTGGGGGGTCAAATTGTTTGTTTTCTGCGATTCAAATGGATTTGAAGTGTACAACGGTGCAGGTGATAACGTCATTTTACCTGGCACACCGGATCTAGGAGCTACTTCCAATATTGTTGTTCGGTTATCGCACAAAATTCCTGAATTTGCAAACCATATTGTTTACTTCGATAACTTTTACACATCGCTTCATCTTTTAGTATATTTACGAGGCCGAGGAATCATCAGTTTAGGCACAGTGAGAGGTAATTTTTTATATTGGTGTAAGTTGCCGACTGACAGTCAAGTAAGTAGAGAAAGTAGAGTACATTCCATAGAATATATGACATCAATCGATGGAGTGTGGATGTAAATATGGTTTTATGAAGGATAACAAGTGTGTACGTTTGGCATCCACCTATGTAGGCATTGAATCTTTTGAAAGATCTTTTGAAAGATTCAATCGTGATGAAAACAAAGCAAAGGCAGCTCGATACGACAGAAAGCAAAAATTATTCATCGAAATCGACTGCCCCCAAATTATCCGCGAATATAATGCTCATATGGGTGGAGTAGACCTCATGGATGGGCTCATGGGTCGGTATCATATTCGAGCTAAAGCCCGCAACATCATGACGAGGCTATTTTACCATTTTATTGACATGGCCGCAACGAACGCATATGTTCTGTATAAACGAATTCGTGTCGAAAAACTGAAGAATTTGCCTGGAGAACAGCTTCTGAAGCTTCCACAATTTCGAGAAGAAATAGCGACCATCATCGACTCAAAGTGTTGAGCAACCATCATTAGCAGTTCCTGGCACATACAAAAAAAAAACACTGTGGCGCTGGCAGCCCGGTATGGGCCATGGCCTAGCTTCTTGACACTCATTTGTGTTGCTCATGTTTTCATTTTTGTCACATCTGAGCGGGACCTATGGTTTATCGCCGAGTCCGAACGGCACTCCTTAGAAACTTTTTCGAAGGCAATTTTTTACTTTCGGGAGTTTGCCATTGCCCGCCGAAAGGGTGATGGCGATTTAAAAAAATTGTTGGTGACCCAGCCAGGAATCGAACCCAGCCTCTCTGCGCGATAGTTCAATGAGCTAACTATCGCGCCATCGCCATCGCCCTATTACATCTTACTTACTTACTTTAGGTGGCGCTACAGTCCGGGGTGGACCTGGGCCTCAGTCAACAAGCTTCTCCAGCCAGCTCGATCCCTGGCTAGCTGCCTCCAGTTTCGCACGCTAAGTTGGCTGAGGTCCTCTTCAACTTGCGTGCGCCACCTGAGTCTTGGCCGTCCTCTACTGCGCTGTCCCTCGGGGGCGGATTTGAAGACTTTTCGGACCGGAACATTAGGTCCATGTCGCTGTACAGTCCATACAGTTCGTCGTTGTATCTCCTCCTCCACTCACCGTCAATGCAGACGAGACCGAAGATCGCCCGAAGAATTTTTCTCTCGAAGCAACCAAGAACACCCTCATCCATTTTTGATAATGTCCATGCCTCTGCGCCATAGAGCAGGACCAGGATTATTAAGGTCTTTTAAAGGGTGACTTTTGTTGTTCGAGAGAGGGCGTTGCTACTCAATTGCCTTCTTAACCCAAAGAAACAGCGGTTGGCAAGAGTTATTATTCGCTTGATCTCAGCGCAGGTGTCGTTGTCTGTATTTATAGCGGAGCCTAGGTAGACAAAGTCCTTAACTACCTCAAAGTTATATCTGTCGAGGGTGACGTTCTGCCCGAGACGTTGGTGTTGGTTGTCCTTTTTGATTGACAGCATATACTTGGTCTTGCCCTCTTTACCGCTAAATCCATCTTTGCCGCTTCCGTCTCAGTTGTCGCGAAAGCGGCACTGACATCACGCTGCTTTCTCCCGATTATGTCAATATCGTCGGCGTATGCGAGTAGTTGGACGGACTTTTGAAAGATAGTGCCTCTTGTGTTTGCTCGTGAGTTTTGCACTATTCTTTAAAGTACGATGTGATGGAGCAGCGTGCATTCTCCATCGTCATCCTGCACAGACGGACGAGTTTGGCAGGGATGTCGAAACTAGACATTGCACTGTTTAGCTCGTCTCTATAGATGCTGTCATTCGCGGCCTTAAAATCGATGAATAGGTGGTGGGTATCGATCTGAAGCTCATGGGTCTTCTCCAAGATCTGCCGTAGTGTGAATATCTGGTCGATGGTGGACTTTCCTGGCCTGAAGCCACACTGATATGGACCTATCAGGTTGTTGACAAACGGCTTCAGGCGTTCACACAATACGGTGGATAAGATCTTATATGCGATGTTAAGGAGACTGATGCCTCTGTAGTTAGCGCAGTTCAGAGGGTCTCCTTTCTTGAGAATCGGACAAACAATACTGAGGTTCCATTCATCGGGCCTACTTTCGTCCGACCATATTTTACAGATGAGTTGGTGTATGCTCCTTACCAAATCATCGCCTGCCGCTTTGAAGAGCTCGGCAGTCAGGCCATCCGCTCCGGCAGCTTTGTTGGACTTAAGCTTCGATATGGCTATCTTCACTTCATCCAGGTCGGGTGGACGGAATTGTTGGTCATCATCGTCCAGGTTGAAAGGTTGATTCTGCCTGACAGCGGTATTTGGTCCGTCATCGCCGTTATACAGTCTGCAGAAATGGTCTTTCCAAATCCTCAGCATCGACTGCGATTCTACTACGATGTTCCCTTGTTCATCTCTACAGGCTTCGGTTCGGGGTTTGTTTCCGCGGCATGTTATTTTTACCTTTTGGTAAAACTTCCGAACCTCATTCCTGGAGTAGCATCTCTCAATTTCCTCGATCGCGCGCTTCTCATGCTCTTTCTTCTTCCTCCTGAGAAGCCGGTGCTCGTTTCTCCTCTTCCCCTCATAGAGCTCATGAGTAGCTCTGATCTTTCTAAGCAGCGCCGCGTTATATGCATCTTGCTTAGCTGCATGTGCTTGCCGGCATCCATCATCGAACCAGGGGTTTCGTTGTGGTGGACGAGTGAAACCCAGCACATCAGAAGCGGCATCTCTGATGGCGTTTTGGCAGTGTTTCCAATGGTCTTCGATGCTTGATGCTGGCGGCATTGGACCTCTTAAGAGATTAAGAGACACTCGATCGGAAAAGGACTTGGCGATCTCTTGCGATTGTAGCCGTCTGACGTCGAATTTTCTCACAGCATTAGTTTGTCTTGGCGTAGTTTGGGATATCCGCAACCGTACCTTGGCTACAACAAGGTAATGGTCCGAGTCGATGTTGGCTCCTCGGAACGTACGGACATCCATAATGCTGGAGGAGTGTCTTGCGTCGATCGCAATGTGATCAATCTGGTTGACTGTTGATTGATCAGGAGTTCTCCAAGTCGCCTTGTGTATGTCGAGATGTGGAAACCGCGTGCTAGTTACGACAATGTTTCGCCCCGCCGCAAAGTCGATTAGCCTGAATCCGTTATCGGAGGTGGTGTTGTGCAGGCTATATTTTCCGATTGTTCCACCAAAGATACCCTCTCTTCCCAGCTTTGCATTAAAATCACCGAGGACAATTTTAATGTCATAGCTAGGGCATTGCTTGTAGGTCTTGTTAAGGAGCTCGTAGAAGGCATCCTTCGTGTCGTCATCTTTCTCCTCTGTGGGGGCATGCGCGCATATGAGGCTAATGTTGGCGAATTTAGCCTTGATGCGGATTGCTACGAGGCACTCGCTCACATGCCGAAAGCTGAGGACTTCTTGTCTTAGTCTGCCTCCGACAACAAATCCGCATCCAAATAAGCGCTGCTTTTGCCGTCGATAGCAATTGCCGTAGTAGATGTCGCAGTTCTTCATCTTCTTTTTGTCCGTCCCATCCCATCGCATTTCTTGGATGGCGGTTATGTCTGCTTTGCAGCAGTCTAGGGCCTCCGCTAGTTGCTCGGCTGCACGTGGTCTATTAAGGGATCTAACATTCCACGAGCATATCCGGAGCTCATTGTCCTTAAATCGTTTGCGTGGGTTGTCAACAGTAGATCCGTCCATATCCGAGGCTTGTTGATGCTTCGTAACTTGATCTTTTTTTAAATGGCCGGGCAGTTATCCCGGCGGCACAACCCCCAACCTGGAGGATCAGTTCCATTTTGAGTGCCCCTAGGACGAGGGGTCGGTTACACCGAAGCCAGTAACCCGTTCCGGGATGTGAGCGCTGCCGTTGGCCCATATAGGGCTCATCCGCCACCATCTCCCTGACTAAGTCCTGGAAATCCTTTCCGGCCTGAGCTCCAAATATGTCGGAGTAGCCCGGATAAGGTCTTGTTTTGTTTTTTTCCGACACTAATCCTGGTTAATGGCGCAGGAAACTCGCCATTTGCCCTCTTCACTTCGCAACCTCTAGTGAGATTCCCAGATGGCGCCACGGGGTGGCGTGAAGTAGGACTTATTATCAGAGCTGCAAGATATTCGGCTGCAGAGGCTCATTCTCGTCATTTAAGGAACCAGCACCTGTCGGAAGATGCTACTTCTACGTTACATCTACGTGACAAAAAATTATCAACTTGATCCGACCATTTCCGCCCGTTAGAGGGTTAAGCAACGGCCCCCTTTAGAACATTGTTTCCGAAGATGAATATGTCATTGCCTGCTTCTATTTGTACCCGAAATAATGCCAAATTAACCCGCTTTGTGCTATCGTAAGACAACTACTTTTATTATTTACAATCAAAGTCCAAAGCTAGAAATAAATTTACGGGTTTTGAATTGTGAAGAGCAATATAAGACAAACTGTATGTCCGAGCCATTGAACGAGCTAAACTGAACGGTTTGTCTCCCCATTTATTAAAAAATTGTTATGTCTACCATGTGAGGGACAGCTGTATTTACAAAACTTCAATATTCAATGCGAATTTCCTACCTATGTCGTTTGTTAAGAACTTTTCCACTTAACACAAACTCAATTATCCACTAGAACTCATAACTTGATTCCATTAGATAATCTACTGAACAACAAGTAACAACGTTTTGAAAACATCTCATCTTGTGTAGCTCATTAAAAGCCAATAACCCGAGCAGTCCACATGTTTTGATAAGAATCATCATCGAGTACAGGAAAACTTTTCCAAATCGTCCTCATCGTTCTTTCTTGTTACCCAACAGAAAGAAATCCTTTTCAATTGCTTGCACACAAAGTACAAACAACAAACGAGGTACGACTTACTTTTTCGTTACAGGTCTATTTTGCTCTTGCTCATCGTCCTTCTAAGGAGTAAAAAATTAGTAGTTAAGGACTTTACCTTGTTTGTAGCTTTTACTCTTATCGACAAATCAAAATCAAACAGCGCCAACGTTTAGGGTAAATCCAAAACTTTTAAAAGGAAACTTTCGCAAAGGTCTTTACTTGAGAAACCCTCCACATACATATATATCCCTGCGCCAATCGCCAATCGACAAACGGCTAAAGAAGCAATGCATAGCAAAAGGATAAAATCTATAAATCATAGACTAAAAGGTAGGGCAAGATGCCAAAAGAAACGGCAACAAGGATGAAAAATAAAATTTTCAACTTTCACAAACAAACTTATCCAATAAAAGTTTCAACGACATTGATTCCTAGTCGTCCAAGTTGTCTCCTTGTAAAGGAGTTCTGTTTACGAATAACTTGTGCCCCATCCAGAGAAATGATTTAATTTTTGTTGCTTCCTGAAATGATGATCCAGAGGAGGAGAGGAGAGTCCTGTCAAAAGTTATACATCGTATTCGTGTCAAAATTGATCGAAAAACGAATAAGAAAATTTTGTTTTCATTTTTATTGTTGTTTTCGTGAAGAAAGGACATTGAGAAATATTTGCAAACAACACTAGTACGAGTACGAGCACTCGTGTCCTGTTGATTTGTAGACCTGGTCCCATCGTGACCCAATTTTGTTGCTTAATAGTGAATGACTTGACAAAGTTTATCCGGCTCTTTTGGGTTGGAGGAGGATAATGATTTCAGAGATAACTGCATCATTCTGAATTGCCAATTTAATTCGTTTCTTTATCCTCTCACATACTTGCAGGGTCATTATGAGAGAATCGTATAGAGGACTATATAAGGATAAAAGTGCAATAAATCTTCTGGTTCTTAGTGGGTCTTTAAAATACTGTGAAACTCTTTGGCTAACTACTTAGAGCAGAAAGTTTCATATGTTTCGAGTTCTGGAAAAGGAAAAGTTTCCAGGACCAGATCCTAAAATGTTGTTTCTTGCTTCTTGTGGTGTTGGTAAACATTTATGTTATGTATGCCGTGCAGCGCAAGGACATTGTGACTAGGTTGAAGAAGTGCGATTGGGTCAGTTGTTCGCGAAGTTAAAAGTGTTGTTTGTTGTGTTTTTTTTTTTTTTTTAAATGTTTATTTATGAAAGTGGAAGATACTTAAGAAGTTTTGTTCATTGTTTAGTCCGAGAAAGAACAACTTTTGTGCTAAAGAACCAAAGTTAAAAGTAGGGATTTCATTCGAAAATAAATATACGACCGCTGAGTGTTTATTAGCTCGGTTTTGTTAAACTGAGATTGCATATATGTATTTGGCAAGCGATTTCAAGATTGACTTAAGCACACACGAAATGTAAGTTCAAGGAGGCAAATAAGAGCAAAGTATTTGAAACTAGCTCAAAATATGAAACCTGTGCTTTAGTATCCAATCCAATTTTTCAAGGCAACGAATTTGTGTACGATTTCGTTCTTCATGTGGAAGCTATTGAAGACTTGGATCTGAATCGAGATTTTTACGATGTGTAGATACTATTTTGTCAATCCAGATCAATCAATACTACACTCCAAAGCACACACTTACTTTATGCTATATGTCACTGAGTCAGGTTCGTTCACCTATGAATAATAGCCGAATTCATTGAATATGAATATTGTGATGTCAGAATGATGGTAGTTTGTTGTAATTCGCATAATTAATGCGGTCAATTTTTTTCGACGGGTCTGTGTAGGTGTTGGCCTCAGAGCAGTGTCATATCATATTGTTAAAGCTACAGTGCATCTCAATGATTCTTACGTTTGCATTCAAGTTCATACATATATGCAGATAAAGTACTGTAGGCCGGATCGTGCCTAGCGCCAGCCGGATATAATATAATCGGCGATAGATTGGGTCAAGTATTGGAACACGTATGTTATTTCGCAAGCAAACTTTTTTGGACTAAACATGTTACGTTGAACACTTATAACGATCAATTGGCTATATTGAGTAGCTACTACTATAACCTTATCATATGGTCGTATCGCCTGACACAATCATATCGAAACTTTGCTTACATCGGGAATACAAAGTCTGACTTGCTTGTATTCAAAATAAGCTTCGGCGAGCATCTCATCCGATGGCTGCAAAACTAATCTAAGATTTTGCGCTGGCAGTAAGTAATTGACAACAACCTTAGATGTCACTACTTGTCAGGCGAATTTGTATCTGTGTATCAAATCGAAACATTCGTAGTCATTGATTGAAAAGTAACTGTGTCTGAAGCGATAGGTAATCTTCTTTTTTTAGAGTCTTACTTAGCTTTCTCATCACCTTCAAGCAAGCTTAGGAATCCAAACGTCTTATTTAAATGAAGTTCAACACTTAAATGCAATGATTCTTGTCTGGTTCGTATGCCTCGCTAAAGAACTTGCTAGGCAATGCTCAGGTGAGAGCTTTTAGGAACCGAACCTGCATTTAAGCTGTTTGCATTAACTTATACTGCTACCTTTTACGGCCACTCAGGAGAACAACTAGGTTGTAGGCAAGAGAAACAGGTGCTCCAGGATATTTGTAAGCCTGTTGCTGATCACCAGCAGAAAGAGACCACTGTGTTTTGGAAATAAATATGGTTTTGGCCAGCTGTGTGACAAGTGGATATGGAAACCACATCTTCAAACATATCCCTATAGCGCCTTATCATCACCCAATGAAACTTTACTTTTACTTTAGGTGGCGCTACAGTCCGGGGTGGACCTGGGCCTCAGTCAACAAACTTCTCCAGCCAGCTCGATCCCTGGCTAGCTGTCTCCAGTTTCGCACGCTAAGTTGGCTGAGGTCCTCTTCCACTTGCGTGCGCCACCTGAGTCTTGGCCTTCCTCTACTGCGCTGTCCCTCGGGGGCGGATGTCCATGCGCTCTACATGACCCAGCCATCTCAGTCTTTGGATGTTCACTCTTCTGGTTAGGTCCATGTCGCTGTACAGTCCGTAGAGTTCATTGTTGTATCTCCTCCTCTATTCTCCTTCAATGCAGACAGGACCAAGGATCGCCCGAAGAATTTTTCTCTCTAAGCAACCAAGAACACCCTCATCCATTTTTGATAATTTCCATGCCTCTGCGCCATAGAGCAGGACCGGGATTATTAAGGTCTTTTAAAGGGTGACTTTTGTTGTCCGAGAGGGGGCTTTGCTACTCAATTGCCTTCTTAACCCAAAGAAACAGCGGTTGGCAAGAGTTATTATTCGCTTGATCTCAGCGCTGGTGTCCTTGTCTGTATTTATAGCACAGTCTAGGTAGACAAAGTCGTTAACTATTGTACCTCAAAGTTATATCTGTCGAGGGTGACGTTCTGCCCGAGACGTCGGTGTTGGTTGTCCTTTTTGCTTGACAGCATATACTTGGTCTTGCCCTCATTGACCGCTAAACCCATTTTCGCCGCTTCCGTCTCAATGCTCGCGAAAGTGCCACTGACATCACGCTGCTTTCTCCCGATTATGTCAATATCGTTGGCGTATGCGAGTAATTGGACGGGCTTTTGAAAGATTGTGCATCTTATATTTGCGCATGAGTTTATACTTTCAAGTATGATGTTAAAGAAATCGCATGACAGCGCATCGCCTTGTCTAAATCCTTTCTGGACATCAAAGGTCTCGGTGAGATCTCTACCGACCTTGATGGAGCAGCGTGCATTTTCCATCGTCATTGAGCACAGACGGACGAATTCGGAAGGGATGCCAAAACAAGACATTGCTCTATATAGCTCGTCTCTATAAATGCTGTCATACGCGGCCTTAAAATCGATGAATAGGTGGTGGGTATCGATCTGAAGCTCATGAGTCTTCTCCAAGATCTGCTGTAGTGTTATTATTCAGTCGATGGTGGACTTTCCTGGCCTGAAGCCACACTGATATGGACCTATTAGGTTGTTGACAAACGGCTTCAGGCGTTCACACAATACGGCGGATAAGATCTTATATGCGATGTTAAGGAGACTGATGCCTCTGTAGTTGGCGCAGTTCAGAGGGTCTCTTCTCTTGAGAATCGGACAAACAATGCTGAGGTTCCATTCATCGGGCATACTTTCGTCCGACCATATTTTACAGATGAATTCGGTAGTAAGGCTGTCCGCCCCAGTGGCTTTGGTGGACTTAAGCTTCGACATAGCTATCTTCACTTCATCCAGGTCGGGTGGACGGAATTGTTGGTCATCATCGTCCAGGTTGAAAGGTTGATTCTGCCTGACAGCGGTATTTGGTCCGTCATCGCCGTTATACAGTCTGCATAAATGATCTTTTCAAATCCTCAGCATCGACTGCGATTCTACTACGATGTTCCCTTGTTCATCTCTACAGGCTTCGGTTCGGTGTTTGTTTCCGCGGCATGTTATTTTTACCTTTTGGTAAAATTTCCGAACCTCATTCCTGGAGTAGCATCTCTCAATTTCCTCGATCGCGCGCTTCTCATGCTCTTTCTTCTTCCTCCTGAGAAGCCGGTGCTCGTCTCTCCTCTTCCGCTCATAGAGCTCATGAGCAGCTCTGGTCTTTCTAAGCAGCGCCTCGTTATAAGCATCTTGCTTAGCTGCATGTGCTTGCCGGCATTCACCATCGAACCAGGGGTTTCGTTGTGGTGGACGAGTGAAACCCAGCACATCAGAAGCGGCATCTCTGATGGCGTTTTGGCAGTGTTTCCAATGGTCTTCGATGCTTGATGCTGGCGGCATTGGACCTCTTAAGAGATTAAGAGACACTCGATCGGAAAAGGACTTGGCGATCTCTTGCGATTGTAGCCGTCTGACGCGAATTTAGCCTTGATGCGGATTGCTACGAGGCGCTCGCTCACATTCCGGAAGCTGAGGACTTCTCGTCTTAGTCTGCCTCCGACAACAAATCCGCATCCAAATAAGCGCTGCTTTTGCCGTCGATAGCAATTGCCGTAGTAGATGTCGCAGTTTTTCATCTTCTTTTTGTCCGGCCCATCCCATCGCATTTCTTGGATGGCGGTTATGCCTGCTTTGCAGCAGTCTAGGGCCTCCGCTAGTTGCTCGGCTGCACGTGGTCTATTAAGGGATCTAACATTCCACGTGCATATACGAAGCTCATTATCCTTAAATCGTTTGCGTGGGTTGTCAACAGTAGATCCGTCCATATCCGAGGCTTGTTGATGCTTCGTAACTTAATCTTTTTTAAATGGCCGGGCAGTTACCTCGGCGGCACAACCCCCAACCTGGAGGACCAGTTCCATTTTGAGTGCCCCTAGGACGAGGGGTCGGTTACACCGAAGCCAGTAACCCGTTCCGGGATGTGAGCGCTGACACTAATCCTGGTTAATGGCGCAAGAAACTCGCCATTTGCCCCCTTCACTTCGCAACCTCTAGTGAGATTCCCAGATGGCGCCACGGGGAGGCGTGAAGTAGGACTTATTAGCAGAGCTGCAAGATGTTCGGCTGCAGAGGCACATTCTCGTCATTTAAGGAACCAGCACCTGTCGGAAGATGCTACATCTACGAGGCCTACTACTAATCGTTGCCATCCCACCCAATGAAACCACTGGAATAAAAACTGCGCCATACAGTAAATTTTTGTGGATGAGGTGGCGTCTCATGAGGCATAAATGGGTTTGTATCCAAAAGTGCCAAAAGTTGCCCATAGCAGAACTCTCTTCCATACTCAAACTGTTCGAAAGCATAATCTATCAACAATTGCTTCCGTACTGTAGGCCATCTATCTGTACAAACCATCACGGTTTCATTAAAGGTAAATCCACTACCAATAACCGAACGGAGTTCGTATCTAGGACGCTTTGTGCTTTAGAAGATGGTGATGAAGTCGATACAATTTCCACAGATTTAAGCAAGGCTTTCGATAAAATTTACCATCAACTTATCATTTTCAAACTAAAAAAACTTGGGTTTTCCCCTCCGTTTGTGGCATGGATCAATTCCTATTTAGAAGACCGAGAATACAGAGTCATCTTCAGATCCTCAATATCCGACCCCATCAAAGCAACATCTGGTGTCCCTCAGGGTAGTCACCTTGGACCAATAATCTTTATCCTAACGATTAACGACATAAATCACGTTTTAACGAATTCTAATCTTTCTATTTTCGCTGACGACATGAGAATCTCCAAAGTCGTTTCAATGCCTTCTGACTCCCACTGCTTGCAAGTGGACTTAAATAAATTTTCGGTATGGTGCAAGCAAAATTTTTTGGAGCTTAATGTCAGCAAATGCCAAGCTATAACGTATTCCCGCAAACGTCTGCCTCCGCTTCCAAGAAACTACTTTATCTGCGATGAGCCTATTCCCTCCACTGCCGAAGTAAGGGATCTAGGAATAATATGTGACAGGGAATTGAATTTCGACTCACATATTGACTTGTACTGTACTTGGCTGTATCAAACGGTGGTTAAAAGAGTTTTCCAACCCCTACGTTACAAGGTCTCTATACATTACTTTTGTAAGGCCTCTTCTAGAATATTGCAGCCAAGTTTGGTCACCCTATAAGCATACACCCTAAACTGTATCTCAACCTTTCAATCGAAAAATCGTTTCAGACTTTTAGTTTCCTCGAAGATATTCCTGAATGGTCGCCTTAGCAGGTCTAAGCCTGCATTGATATGGGCGTATCGGGTTGTTAACGATGTTTTTCAGACATTGGCGTAATCCGGATACAAGGTTGTTGTACGTATATGATCTCTGGCATGCTCATGTCTCTGAAGTTTACAGTATTGAGGGGATCTCCTTTTCTCTGAGTCAAACAGAAGATAGTAAGACTATAATAAGCCATGGTTAACCTGAACACAGGAGCCATGTTGAGTTCAGGTTTGGTAATTGTGCTTACTTATTTTTCGGATTTACAGTAGTGCTTCTGTGTTTAAAACATTGTCTGCCTTACGGGAATTTTTCCCTCATCTTTCAGTTTTTTTTTTATCAAAATCCCCAAAACCAAATACCTCTTTTTACAGATCTTTCAAGCTACTGGTTTTTCCTATGACGTTGTATGAATCACTCGGGGACAGAGAATTTACTGGACTTATTCAACAACGTCATTTATAAATGCAAACATGTTAAGTTTAGGACTGAAGAGGCCACAAGTACTATATACAAAAGTTTTACCAGAGGATATGTTCTGGTGCTCAGTAGTCAGAAATGCTTAAAACTACATTCCCAACCTGGTGGTGGCATGGTGATGTGGAATATCAAAAATCAATACCAATGATCTTTAGACAAGCGAAGATGTTGCAGGTTATTTTCAATTTCTGGTAAAACTTACTTTCCTCACTCCAGCAGTAACATTTTGCGTTTACTTTGACGTCGCGTTTCTCGCTTTTTCTCGAGCTTCATTTTTTTTTAAAGAGAATTTAGTGATTTGCCTATATTCTTGGTTGTGTTGAAAGCAGTCCTCATCATAGTTGTCAACTCCGTATACAGCATTAAGAACCACTGGCTAAAACCCGTCAGTGCATTAGATGACGCTCAGCTGGCTGCATTCTAATACCTTAGAGGGCACATTACACAAATTGTCTTCTGCACCTAGTGCTACACGTTATGGGATTAAGACAAACAGGCAGTGGGCAAAATTACTGGTCATACGAAGTCAGTATTTCCTACAGTACTTGTTCGGGGCTTTACTTCCCTTGATATTATTTGAACCCAACAATAGAGTCAGTTTTCTTCCTCCAGGTATTAGAATGCTATCTTGCTGGCTTGAAGGGCTTTGATTAGGAGACTATTTGGCCTTGTAGTTGTAAAGATTCGGAAAGTGAGTCCTTGCATCGACAACATTTCATCCACTTCCGAAATGAAATTATTGTTCTTCTTCTCCGATGGTGCTTCCGCGATAACAAAACTTTCCTTTCAGTTTTCTTACAATGACACATACTCATCCAAGTGAAAGCTAAGCGTCATCGCTGTTGCCAGTGTATATAGTATATCGTCAAATCCTCTTTTTCTCTCCCTATAGCATTTCTTGCATTGATATTAGAAGTATGTATGTTTCCAATATTTAGGCGCACATTCTGACTGCCGCGCTCTTCAAAGCATCAGCATTGTTTGCCTGAATCTCAAGAAAGGACACTCTTTGAGCTGTGCCAACTACAAAGAAATCAGTCGTCTAACATCGCTTACAAGATCTTATCTGCCGTATTGTGTAAATCAGACATTCAGGCCCTTCGTCGACAACCTGATTGGTTTACATCAGTGTGACTTCTGGAAAGTAAAGTCTACCATCGACCAAATATTTACTCTACGGCAGATGTTGGAAGAAGCCCATGGGCTTCAAATCGATGCACACCACCTATTCATAGATTTTAAAACCGCGTATGACAGCATCTGAGATGGGTTGATCATGTAGAGTGGATGGACAACAACGCCCTGGTTCGAAAAGCTTTGGAATCCGCTTTCGAGGGGCAACGCAGTAGAGAAAGACCGCGATTTAAGTGGCACACGCAAGTAAAAGGTGACCTCAGCCAACTTAGCGTGCAAAACTGGAGGCAACTAGCGAAAGATCGATCAGGCTGGAGACGCTTATTGGCTAAGGCTCAGGTTCAGCCTGGACTGTAGAGAAAGTAGAGAAAAAAAACCGGGTAGCCCGAATTTGGGGAGTCAATGTCACTTGGTACATGCAAATGTCTTTGGATTTATAAGTATGTCTGGCGAGGATCGTCATCTTCTATCAGCTATATGATTTTGAGTCAGTAGCCCACTCTGAGGGTTTTAAGACGTCGAAAACTTTGGTTAGAAATGATGACTAATTAGAAAGCTGAACGTTTAAGTAAAACACTACGTTAATATATAGAAGATAGCAAATAAGTACATATGTACTCGTATGTCAGGCAGTTATCAAGCTGTGAAATTGAATAATTTTTACAAATTTCGAATACTACTCGTAGTTCAAACAATAACAATTAGCCTAAGAACCCGAAAACTTATTTAAGAAAATAAATATATTCATCGCAAAACTCCAGCGCCTGCCAAACAGCATCTATATCACAAGTATTGTATTAACGTGTCTGTCAATGTGTTGACAACCAACAAAAGGATTAACTCCTCTGCAAAATTTCCATATTTCGAAGCTACGTTCTCAGCTCCATTAAAGTACTCGTCCTGGCATTTATCGTTCGACGTTCATCGTTCGTCATTCGTCAACATTTAAATTTATTCGTCTGTGCGGCAACACATTACCAGTCAATTCACACAAAAGTCGACATGTAATCGGGGTGTAAAAAATGACTGCACACAGCAACATGTGTCATAATTGATACTCTCTGTTCGAAACCGTAATATGTTCGCCATTGATTTTCAGTGAATAAATCGACAAGTGACGGGCGCCATCGACTCATACCTTTCATATGAGACGACTCCACTGGTGATGTCGTCCTTTGGCTACATACTCATATATGGCAATGGCATGCAACAGATTGCCGAATCGGAAATAAAGTTGACACATTTGCATACCTAATAAAATTTTCATGTAGAGCTGACGGTTATTTTTTTTCTGATTTGTTGTTCCTCCTCTCTGCATTACACTTCGACCTGTTGTCAGTTTTATATGCAATTCCTTACCACCCAGTTCCGGATTGTTGCCAACTTTTGTGAAAGCAATTTTGGCTTCCAGTTTTGAGTGATAGTATATGGTACATATACTCTCCAGAGCTATGTCGTGTGTAGTATCAGTTTAGTTAAGTAAATTTATTTGAATTTTATTTGAACTGACTTTTGGAAGAGGTTGGGCTTGTGTCACGGGATCAGGCCCGTGAATTTATGTGTGATCCTATAACGAATGTGAAGTATGTTGACACGTGATAATTGAATTTCGATGTGTAGAATGCAATAGTAAGGTACATAAGGTGAAAGGAAAACAAATGATTTTTTAACAAAGTTTGGGTTACTGGACAGTAGCCGGATGTACGCCAATGGACAGACAGACAAATCAAAGCTGTTTCCCAGTTTATGAGCTATCATTAACAACAAGCATATATGGGCATTGGAAGCACAAGTATTTGATGTCATCATTTGTTTGTGACTCACATATTCGATGCATGATAAATATTTACCTCTTTTCACAGTTTGGTAGGTTCTGTGGTTATAATCGATCTGCAAATGACAAATTGAAATATTCAATCAAAATAGGTTAAACAAGTTAAAGGCTACTGCAATAGCGGGAAAGCTTAAAGTTTTCGCTTTGTTGTAGGAAGTTGGCAAGAAATTTGTTGCGAGGTTGGTCATGAAAATCATCGTTGCCAAATCATGTTGCAACGAGGAAGAATGGCACAAGTTCGTGTTTTTGTCAGATATCCGTACTTAATTGATACCTGGACCCACTCAAGGCAGAAGATGAACTAGTTACGATGCTGTGATCGGAGGATTTTTTGTGCAACTTTTTGCGACTTGGCTCCTTTCCATCAAGCACACTAACCCGATTATCGTTTTGAATGTACTGACGGAGTCTTCCGTGTAGGGACTTCAAATTGAGAATCGAATGCAAGGTCTCGGTGTTTTTAAAGAGGAGGAATTCAAAAATAACAAACCAAATGCACTTCAAGGCAGCTCATCAAGTCTGCTAATGATCGTCCTAAACTCAGACCAAAACAAAAGATAGACAAAAGTTCTTCCTATGCCCAGCCTTGAAGGCAGTAGTAAGGAAATGAGCTGAAGCTTTCAACTAGGAAATGCTCCGGCATATAGCTCGTTCTTTGGTGGAAAGCTAATTTGCAGCGACCCCGTAAGGAAATCCGAATATTTCTAGCAGGTCACTCAAAGCTTGGCCACCCAATGCAACATAGACGAATCACAATTTTCGTGGATAAAACTAATAGTTAGTGAAAAGAATCTCGGTGGTGGAGGTGGACTTTGTCGTACGGTGATTGACTTGCTGCTTCAGGCTTAAGACAGATTTATAAAAGTCCCCTCTCAAGTGCTCTAACGCGCAAGGCATCTTAGACGTGATCGACGATTTTTCCACTTAAAATTGGCTTGCGGGCAGTCACGTATTATTCTAAGTGATTTGAAGGCCATGTTACCTTTCGACGCAACGTTGCTACCTTCGAAAACGGACTTTTAGAATTTAAGATGAAATTTCATCAAAGACAACAAGCTAAAGTTGTGAAAAATTGCTACGCCAGACGTCTTCGGTCAGAAGGAATCGCTAGATCCTTTTTTGATCGAGTCTCTCTTACTCTCTTAAGAGGTCCACTGCCGTCAGCATCAAGCATAGAAGACCAGTAGCCACTGCAAGAATATGCAGCTTAGTAAAACGCACACAAGGCGACGCTGCACAGAAAGATTAGAGCTGCTCACGAGCTCTATAAATAGAAGAGGAGATACGAGCACCGATTTTTCAGGACGAAAAAGAAAGAGCATGAGAAGTGCGAGGTGGAGGAAATTTTGAGATTCTACTCCGGGAATGAGATTCGGAAATTTTACCAAAAGGTTAAAAAAAACTGTATGGCTGTATCCAAAGTTAGAATTTACATATCATGGATGCGAAATACTAACGAAACCTTACAGTTGCCATCACACAGGAGTGTTAAGGCGTTTACTGATCGATTGTAGAATTTCTCTGGTTCAGCACTTTAAACGGAAGATCTGTAGTGATATCATCATTCGCCATCATAACGAAATTCTTGGTTTGATTGAGCGTCAAATATATGGAGCAAAATAGGCAGGATACAAGACAGCCTCTACCAGACCTAGAACGGATCAGAATATTCTATGTAAACTCAAGACCTAAACTAAACAGACGCAGCAGATGGGTACTCTGTCCAACTACTTAAAACAGCAGGAATTGCTTTGGTTGCAAATATGAATCAACCCGTTTGTTAAAAATCTATGGACGCCAATGTGTCCGATGAATGAAAACGTTTGCCCGACGCTCGAGAAGACTGACCCTCTGTATTACGCCAACTACACATACATTGCGCCCTGACATTCATCTTATTTAATTCGAAGCCCTTGATTCGAGAAAATAGTGCTTTGATGCCGTCTGCATAATCCTACATACAATACTCGTATGTTTAGAAGATAAGATACAACATTGAGTTGAGCAGAAACATTCACCTTGCTATAGAAGCCGGCACTCATCGGTTAAGACATGGTCAGTAACGTTTAGTTCTGAAAAGTCATCAAATCAAGGCAGCACCTATAAAATGGGCTCAAAAATACCCGAAGAATATACGTAACAGTGTACGAGGGTTGTCTGAAAAGTTTCCGACCGTAACGTAAAAATAGCGGCAATCGTCAATAAAAGCTAATGAATGCTAGTTGTGCATCTTTTGACAGTTACTTACCGAAGCTTCAGTCATTTTGGACGCGCAGTTTTTAGTTGACAGTCGTTTGAGTGAGTCGATGTGAGTGTTTTTTCGGAAAATGGAAAAAAATTGAGTATCGAGCTGTTATTAAATTCTTGTTTTTGAAAGGCAATACGCCTACGCAAATCAAAAATGAGTTGGACTCTGTGTATGGAGACTCGATAACATTGCTAAAGTTCATCAAATGGTGTTAGACGACCGCCGAATTAAAGTGAGTGAGTAGAGGTTGTGAAAATGTCCAAAGAACGTGTTTGTTACATATTAAATCAAGATTTAGGCATGAGAAAGCTGGCCGCGCATTGGGTGCCGCGTTTGCTTACGTTAGACCAAAAACGTGTTCGAATGAATATTTCAAACACTCTGTTAGCGCAGTTTAGGCGCAATAAATCCGAGTTTTGGCACCGATTAATTACTGTAGATGAAACTTGGATACACCATTATACGTCCGAATCAAAAATTCAGTCAAAACAGTGTACTGCAAAGGGCGAGCCGGCTCCAAAAAAAGCAAAAACTTTTTCGACTGGGAAAGTGATGGCGACTGTTTTTCGGGAGGAGTAAAGGAGTTATCTTAATCGATTATCGTCAAAAAGGAAAAACCATTACATGAGCATACTACACATCATTACTTGCCAAGCTGAAGGCAGAAATTGCGGAAAAACGGCCACATTTGCAGAAAAAGAAAATCCTGTTTCACCAAGACAACGCGTCGTCCCACACCTCAGCGGTTGCCATGGCGAGAATCCATGAATTACGGTTTGAACTGCTTGACCATCGGCCTTTTTTTTTCCCCATCTAAAAACTGCGCTCGGAGGACAGAGACTTTCGTCATATGTGGAGGCAATCACCTTCGTGAACAATTATTTTGTAGAGAAAAACGCCAAGTACTATTTGGACGGGTTAGAGAGATGGCAGCATCGCTGGGAGAAGTGTGTAGAGAAAAAAATTTTGAGAAAAAATGTCTTGTATCATTGTTCGGTTAGAAACTTTTCAGACAACCCTCGTATACGTAGAGGCCACAACAGATTTCATTGCAATAATTTCAAATCTTGATCAATGATGGAATGTCTTCACGACCTTATTTCTTGGATGCCTTGTAGTACCATCAAACAGATACACGTTTTGATGGAATTTTTAAGTCAGCTCATGATCGAAGGTATATCTTTGGCTGTATACTACACAGCTCTTCATCTAACAGAAGACAATTTGTTTTAGTGTCAAATTCAAAATATATGTGTATGAGCTGCGATGCGCCCACAATCTGACCTCCGTCAGCTGTTGTCTTCCCCAGCCATTACAATTTGGGTCGTTTGGATTCAACTAGCAGCACTTGTTCTTTATCTTTCGAGAGTCTCTATCTTTCGCACAAAAGCTCATCAACTCTTGTACTTTAAGTTGCCATACCATCATTCGAAGACCGTGCGCCATCGAATTGCATTGGTACTAACTAAAAGACTGAAGAGCTCTGGTATACAATTTTACCATGCTTTTCTTTCATTGAATATTTGGCGGTGTCCTACCTTTACTTTTCCCTTGACACTCGGGTAGGCATTTAGTAGAAGACATCGGCCTTGGAACCCGATCGAACTGTTGAACTCTTTTCTAGGCTAAAGCTGCATCAGCCCTGACTGCAGCGCTTAGCTTAAGTAGTTGACTAGTTCTCGATCATTCGGCTACCTAGTGACCTATTGATCAAATGTACTTGACCAGGAATAGGTAAACTGAAACACCAAACAATAATTAAATCTGCAAACAGATAGCCATAGCTAGTTTGGAAGTGGATAAGGCATCTAAAATGGGGGAAAAAAACTGTTTGTTGTTTTGGAAAACTTTAAATTTTATTCATTTTTAAAAATAAAAACTCAACAAATGGAAACATGGATTAGTCTGACACATAGTGCTCGTCTTAATATCCATAATGAGCTCCGAATCCGTCAAAGGTGACATGAGCAACAGCAGCAGCTGGAGAGTAAGCGATGGCATGTGTAGCAGGATGAGCGTAGACCGCTGCTGGAGCAGCATGGGAGTACACAGCTGGGGCAGCATGAGAGTACACAGTTGGAACAGCATGAGAGACTAGAGTTGGAGCAGCATGAGCAATAACAGCCTGTGGAGCAGCAACCTTTACAACTGGAGCAGCAGCAGCATAAGTCAAGGTCTTAGCGTAGGCTGGAGTGTAAACATTGTTGTTGATGCGTGTATCAGACTTGCGGACGCTGGAGTATGGAGTATCAACTGCCTTGGAGTACTGAGACACAGTACCAGCATATGAACGAACCACATTTTGTTGGGTTGCACCTACGGCATCCAATGATGGATTGGCCACTGCATAGTGAGCCAAAGGAGCAGAGTAAGTTACTGCCGCTGGAACAAGTCCAGCATGAGCTACAGCCAAGATAGCGAAAAGTGCAACGAATTTGAATGCCATTTTGTTGGATTGGTTTTTGTTTGGTTGTTTGGTTGTTACTCCTGTGAACTCTGAGAGTGGAACTGATGCTGATTACCCTTTTTGCGATCGTTTTTATACCAAGTCTCATTGGGATGAAGGTTCCTTGGAGATAATTGAACGACAGACTGAATACCCTTTCTTCTGCTCCAGCTAATCTACTTTCAATGCTCTTGACCACCAATTGTGGCTTGCGAATTTACTTTCAATTTCTGTTACGAGTTTTTTTTCCTCCACTTTCTGGCCTCTTTTGAATTCGGCTGTGTGTTGTTTTTGTTTTGTTTTTTGGTTTGCTCGTTTTGAATCAATTCTTCGACCACCGATTGAGTATATGAACAGGGTGATTCATCTTTTGCTGATCAAATTTTGGTTAATGAAGGGTAAGTAAGCAGAACAAATTCAATCCCTCAGTCAAATGAGAGCCATGTTAGGTGATGTGGTAAAAGATTGATTTTTTAACCTTGAGCTCTTTGACAGTTTTGAAGCATCTCGCGCCTTAATTTTAATATGGCTCTTTATCTTCGGCCCTGAAGTGATATCAAAAGAACTTATTTATTCCCTAATATCGGAGCTCGTTAAAGGATCTGTGTTTTTCATACTCGGTTTAACCCCAGCGAGTTCTTCAAACACGCTGTACACAATGTCAGTGCAACATCATGGACATCAATACGATGCGTTGGTGTATCAAAAAACAAACATTCTTTGCATTACCAGGTCTCAATAAGCATTTGTCTAGAGCAGCTGCACGGAGAAAATTCTTCATCAAATTGTTCAAATTATTTGGTCCTATTGTTGATTCCGCGCGGAAAGGCTTCCCGTGCGGTAAGATATATCGATCGATATATTTTTTGGTATTGTTGATTCCGACAGTATAATTAAATTTACCGACACTTTTGACACTTACTGCGGAAGATATATATTTATCGACGTTTGAATTTTAAAAATTGCGGTTTTTGTAAAATCGAAAGAAACTTTAAGAATTCAACAAATAAAATAAAAAAAAATTGAAATGATGGTCTATTTTGATTCAGGTGGTGATAGTGATACTGGTGAGTATATTTTAAGACGTGAGCGAAGGGTTTCGCGATGCAGTGCAGCTGATATTTTGCATGTGAACGACAAAGAGTAGGTTTCATACAAAAATTGTATTTCCACTGGTCTAAGCTCAGTTTAATTCCGCGCAACTTTCGCCTTAACAAAATTGCATTCCAATACGTGCTTAAGGAACTGGAGCATTGGCTCAGCCAAAGAAAAAGTCAAGGCGCACTTTCCACCAAAGAAGAGTTGGCTGCCTGTTTGAGCTTTTTCGCGGAAGGCAGCTATCAGCATGAAGTTGGAAAAGACTTTAATGTCAACATTGCGCAATCCGAGGTGCTGTCCGAGGTGTTAGAATCATTAGAAAACATTTTTTGCACCAAATGGATATCCCTTGAAATGAATGTGGACGAACAGAGGGAAGCTAAAGCAAACTTTTTCCAAAAGTAGCCTCATTTTTGCAGATCTTCGCAGTAGTTATCTTATATGTTGCTGTTTCGTTCTAAATATGTAGTTGTAGTTCCCACGGCCTTTTTTTCATTTCTAGTTTTCCCCTCGCCAATCGGACCATCTCCATGTTATGTTGGTTTTGTTCTTCCAATTGTTCCCTTGTAAACAAAAATATCGATAATGCGGAATCAACAATGTGAGGTAGGTAGGTAAGGTTGTTTTCCGTGTAGGAAACAACAATGCAAACATTTTTTTCCGCTCGGAAAGAATGCGGAAGGAGTGCGGTACGGAATCAATAATACGACTCATTAATAATGCCTTTCAGTATGAAGTGTATGCCTTAGAACCTTAGATTTATAAAAAGTATAGTGCCGTCGGTTTTGCTTTTGGCATGAATTGTACCCGAAAGAGATCCTATGACAAAGAAGTAGTCCCTGGTACTCTTTGTATACTCCTAATAATTTGCAAGGAAATATAAAACAGAGGTAGAGTATCAGCAATTAAGTACTGTGTAGTTATCATCATTAAAGTGCCACGTTAAGATGCCAGTAAGCTGATTTTTTAGGAATAAATGGATTCGTCTGTTGAGAATGATGCCTTATACGGTTGTCTAGATTTGGTACAGCTCTCAGGAAGGCCTTATTTCAGCCTTGTTTATCAAATCGATCTGTGATAACATCTCCTGCGATGTCCTAGTGATCCGGACGTCTTATTACGTCTACGTCTATTGACTGCACTCAGAGAAGCCTCGCATCTTCAACATACTCGAAAGTGATAAAGGATTCAGCAATGTTTCAAGTGCAGCTTGAGTGAATGTAAGCCTATATATAAAACCGAGAAACTATTTATATACATATATCCGTTTTAGACTGCCCCAAAAATGCACATTCGGTCCATTCATGAAGTCGATTTTCGACTCTTCCCATACAAAAAATTGCAACCTCATCAAATGGTGGCGTTACTTGCAAATTAATTAAAAACATTAGTGTGAAGTTGGTGCACAATAGAGACTGTCAACACAACAACACTAATCTGTCATTCTCATCAGAAAGTTTTGTCATTTGTGGTTGTTTTCTCATGTCAAATAATCAAATTAGAAAATATTAAAAATCTTATAAATAGTAAAAAAAAAATACTTGTTTTCGTGAAATTTGGTGGTTTTTTCACAGTATTGTTTGCAATTGTAAGTGTTCATTCAAGTTTATCTCACTTTTTAAAGGAAAAATGCACTCACAATCAAATCTAAATCAAATCTAAAAATTCGAAATATTATTTCGCTTTGTGTAGTACAAAAAAAAAATATCTATCCACATATAAAAAATAAAAAATATTAATTTTCAAAAATGCCACCGAAAAGAGCTGTAATTGAAAGAAATACAGCAGATGCGAAAAGAAAAAGAGCCGAAAGAGAAGGCTGACAGATCAACAGCCAAGAGCAGCCGAAACACCTGAACAACAACGTCTTGAATAATTTCGAATCAGAGATACCACAGCAAGAGCCGCTGAAGCTCCTCAACAGCATGAACACCGTCTTGAAGGTTATCAATTACGGGCGGCTCAATCGAGACAAAGAAATGATTTTCAGTTTACGGCATTCAATTTTGACAAAGACTGCGACTACAGTAATCATCCGAACGTTGTGATTGGGCCGACGAGCCGAGTAAGGTCTGGTTCAACCACCTGTGCCACTTATAAGCTACGTTTTCGGCAACACAGCGTTGTCCAAGCATTTTTTGGAAAACATTCGGAAATACAATTCGAGCTGTCAAATGACTTCCTTCGGAGCTACAAACATTGTTAGCAATACAGGTTTATCTATTTTTTTCGTTTTTTTGTTTGTAGGTATACGGAAACGTGAAAACTGCGGTTAAAAGCTCTGCTGGACTAACGAGAGAATTTCCAGTTAATGTCGGAGTGCGTCAAGGAAGCGTACTTAGCCCTTTCCTCTTTAACGTAGTATTCGACTATCTTTTGAAAGATTGCATGCGCGAAATAAATGTAACGCCAATTCTCTTCGCTGACGACGCAGTTATTCTTAGCGATAACGTCGAAGATTTACAGAACGCCTTAGATTCATGGAAAAATGTGCTAGAGACAAACGGGTTTAAAATAAGTCATTCAAAGACGGAGCATTTGACGTGCCCATTTGCGCATCCGTTGCGACCTGTTTGGGATATAATGTTAGACGGAATAGTTCTTCCGAAAAGCACTATCTTTAAGTAATAAGGAACAATCGTTAACATGGAAGCGAAATGTGACGACGACGTAAACCACAGAGTGCGTGTGGGGTGGATGAAATGGCGGGAAAATTCGGGAATCTTTTGCGACCGAAAATTTCCACTTAAATTAAAGGGGAAACTCTACACCACGGTTGTTAGACCAGCTCTAATATACGGTTTACAGTGCTGGACAATGTACGAAGCGTTTAAAAACAAAATGACAACAGCTGAAATGAAAATGTTAAGGATGTCTAGTGGAGTCACTAAACGCGATTGCATTAGATCTACGCGTATAAGAGGAAGTCTACATATAAAGAATTTGGTAACCGAACAGCTTGAGGCGAATAGAATAAGCTGGTATTGCCACGTTCAAAGAAGATCTCCGGAAAATCCGGTGAAAAAGGCACTATCAACTACGGTCACTCCAACTGTAAGAAAATGAAGTCGGGAAAAGAATTCCTGGATTTCTCAGATGGCAAATGCGCAACAACGCCTGGGGCTAACCACTGAAGCGATCCAGGACCGAGCATTATGTAGATGCGTTCTGCGGTCTGCGATATTAGTCAACCCCATAAGCGGAGCAGCAGCGATGAAGTAAAAATGGGAAACTCGTTACGCATAAGTTCGTATAACGAGGAAAGGGCTAATAAAAGGATAAGAAGAATGTGCATAGAAATATAACATACTCGTACATCAAAAATAAAATATTTTTCCAGGTTTTATGCCAACATTCAAAGTGCAAGGATAAGTTTACGACCAAATCGGTTCGATTCTTTCAACACCAGATCAAGATTCCAAGTTTTTGCATATTTAGTTGGTAGACCGTTGATGTTCATTCGCGACTTAGATCCACCGAAATTGTGCAACGGAATAAGACTTGCTGTTAAATATCTATCGCCGAATTTGATCGAGGCCTCAATCAGCAGCGGCAAATATAAAGGGGAAGATGTGCTGATACCACGAATTCCAATGATTTCAACCGATTTGCCCTTTCGATTTCTTGTCATAGACAAGAACAAAAGGATGCCCTGGGTATTGCAGCTGCAGCAGGTTCTCTACTATATGGCCCAGGAATTGACGATTTAATGTTAGTTGAAAAAAACGTTTTTCTTGAAACTCTGTTTTCAAAGTCGGTTGTCAAGCTTTCTCCAGAACTACTCAACCGATCTTGATGAAATTTAACACAGGTCTTCAAGATATACCATAATTCACAAGGACTTGGACGAAGAATTTTTTTTTCGATTACAACTATTTAAAAAAAAAATGTAGTGAAATTTTCACGAAAATTTTCTAATTTTTTTGTAAAAAGGTCTGCCAAAACCCCAATTTTGTCCTTTTTTTTCTTTCGCCCAAGCCCAAGTTCGTCGGAAATGATGTCTCAATGGGCGAGTTTTTTTATATTTACGAGTATTTACGAAAATTTCAGAAAATCTTTGTGAAATATGTATCTTTGAGACAGTATAAAGTTTGAATCAAATATTTTATTTTTTACATTAGAAATAAATTGTTGAAAATTGGCCGTTTTTTCCCTGAGGAAACCCATGCAACCCCTTAATGCACAGAGAGAAAAATGCATTCTCGACTTTCTGGTATTACAAAGGATCTTTCGATATGAAATTAAGTTTGTTACCAATTAGCATGCTCGTGCTTCCCACTTCACAAGGCAAGACAGTTGAAAAGGTAGTGTGTCATAGATTTCTATTGTGGGAAATATTTAGCTATCTTCGAACGCAATAGTGTCCCGTGATATCTCATATCCTGAGGTTGTTTAGCTTTCTTGATCACTTAGAATCGAGCAGTCTTGATGTCTGAGAATCGTCTTATGATTGTCATTAGAAAAATATTGTGAGATGTTGTTATTTGTTTTGCGTAGAATAGCTTCGAGATGTGCATATACGAGTGACTCTCCAGAATGCCGGCAGATCAAATGAATGCCTCCCTACGATTTTGAAAACTCAACGTCTTTCCTGTTGTGTCTCAGTGAAAAAGACTGCAGAATGCAGTCCTACCCGTCTTAACAGGGTACTACGCTTTGTTTAGTTCCTATGTGTGCATTAATGCATAGTCACATCATGTGATATTTGTAGTCACACCCAGTATTTTTATAAATTTTTATCGGGTTAAAACCAACTGGAACACCGTTTCCGCGGTTTAAGTTTAAACCACAGCCATCGTGACGCTCCCGCTGGGAGCCTACGACCAATAACTAAAGCTTCCCACGATTTCAAGTTCTGGCGTATACTATCGGTAGTCCTCCCATTCAACATGGCCTATGACCGTCAGCTTGATACTTGTCACGTCATTTTCAAGATGTTTACAATTAGACCAGTATTTGATCGACACCGTTCAGTATTAGACTACGTCATTCATGGGCGAAGCCGTGATAAATGAGTGGTGGCCTAGCGGGCGTTTGTACTGTGGGCCCTTTGTTGTTGAAGTGTTTCCTCAATTTTCTATAAAAGACTTAGTCTTGAAATTTTGAGGAAAGCAATAGTAGGGTTCTTGCGTCGGCTTAAACTCTTTTTGGATAAATTGAAGGAAGAGGAACGGTGACCTTCATGAGCCATCGCGAAACTTAACAGTTATACCTTTTGGTTTCCAAGAACGAAGGAGAGGAGAATAAAACAAAATACGAGGTTATGTAAAAACATGCTACCACAGGCTGGTAGTGTTTCGGACCCGGAAGAGTACGTTTTACTTTCAATAGTAAATCACGCAATATTTTGCCTTAGCCCTGACAGGGTGGTGGCTAACTAGGCAGCTTAGTTAATAGAATTACTGCTGAAGGGCTAGAGGAGAAAATAAAATTCCCGGCGCATTCTTAAAGGAGCAAGGCGGATAACCATGTATTGAAGAATCTAGTGCTAATGATAGTAACACTGCGTGGACTTATAAATATATTGAAAAAAGCGATCATGACAGATAAGAGGGAGATCAAAGATGTGGTCCCAACCATGTTCGTCTCCTCGAAAAAGCGAACTAATCTTCCAAGAGGATAAGAAGACTGTAAAGACAAAAAAATAAAAGTCGAAGAAGAAAAACGGGAAGACGAGGAGGGAGACTGAGCTGAATACCCCCGAAATTCATCAGGGGTAACCTTCGGCCTAAACCTGAGGAAGTCCTTCTTTGAGATTATTGGACTGATGAAGAAGTTCCGGGCGCCAACCTTAAGCCGATGCAAGAGACAAGGGCAGGTAGACTGCGTAGAATAGGGGGTATAAGTTCCTCCCAGCCATCGCCAAATCAGTGTTGGGTGTGGGTAGCGTTAACACATTGACCCCACGCATTACCTTGGAGATACTTGCCGTCGATCCAATTATGACACAGGAAACAAACAAACAAACAGCAAAGAGCTACTTCTAGAAAAAAAAATTGGCTGTGTACGCTAGATAATGACGGGAAAATGGTACGAGTGAAGATAATAGTGTGCCGCATTCACTCTGATAGTCAATTTAGATTCCTCGAGGGGCGCTTGACACTTATGGCCGTTGCCGAGATTTAAGAAGTAATGGCGCAGGTTTGGCAAGCTCCCATCAAGACGAGAAGTGCCGGCATCTTGTTCATGCTCAATGTCAAAAACGCATTTGACTATGAACGATGGACCGACGTCCCAGAGGCCTCGAGACGGAAAAGCGCGGTGAACTACTTTAGAGAGATACTAGATAGCTATCGCCAGGATCAAGTATTATGGTACGATACGACGGTGTAACTCAGAATTTGGCACATGACCCCGATCTCTGGAACATCGTTCACGACGGACTCCTGCGCCAAGACATACCTCTGAGGAACAGGCTGCTTGGCTATGGCGATTTCGCAAAGGTCATTTCTACGAAATCCCGTCAGTATGCCGAGCTAAGAATACAGCTGGTGTGGAAAGTGCGGGGTCACGGTTGTCAGGTAGTGAGGAAGTGACCCAGAAAACTGCGATAGTTGTTTTCACAAGACAACGATGATTTGGAGTGTCATTCGTATGAACATCACGGGTGCAGTAGTTGGCCCAATTCCTTTTACTCCGCCATCAAGAAATACGAGTCGACTCATGACTTATCTAAATCTGTCCTTTGAATTCGAACAGGAGAAATATAATATTGGTGTACTGGTAGCAGAAATAGGAAAACAAGACCATGGGTAGCTTACTTTCACCTACTCTTATTGTAATTGGAACGCAGTCATGGTGATATGAATTATAACTTTACCCATATGCTGTCTGGACAACATATATCTACACCGCATGGCATTGAAAGAATAATCCAGATGTTTCTTTTATCGGATGATACTCCCTCGGACACTTTCTTCTTTTTTACAAGGTTGCATCAGTAAGGACAGCGTTTAGAGGACTGGTTGAGCTTCATAATCACACCCGAAAACATTGTTTCAGCAGGCAGTGAACGGGCCTACCCGCCTTTACGCGAAGATTCATTTTGATAGCATGTTGATATGTAGCTAAGCTGCGCTGGCTGTGCATATCTTCGAGTCCTCCTCTAAAAATAAGTTCAGCAATAATAGACCAAGGTTCTCTCCGGGGTACTTGCAGTGGGTGTATTTAAGACTCAGAGACAAGCTTTATCGTTACTGTCGCGGGGCTATAAGATCTCAAATGTATTGGCGCACTGTTCTCATTTTCTATCGATGCTGCTGTGAAGATTGTAGAAGTTGGTAGATTTTATGATTTTTTTAAAATTGATGTTACAATGTAGAAACGTCAAGAAAACACAAATGTTCTTTGCTTTTTTAAGCTTAAAAACCTCTTTAATTGTTCGTGGAGAACAAGTAGAATGTCTGAGAAAAGTGAACCAAATTTGAAGCTCCTAGGACCTAGAATAACATCAACAAATGTAGCTGGTAAGTTGAGTAGTTCAGCTTTCATTTCTCAGCACCGATGTTTGGTACCTCAAAGCCCTGTATTTGTAAATTATTTGCGATCACGAATAGAAAATGTTGTTAAACTTTACCCAAGGATCAGAGACTTTGAAACGTTGAACGACTACTTCGACAAGATAATTCTCGAATAAGTTTATGGCAGCATATTCATCGAATTAAAACCAGATTTTTCAGAGATAATCTATTATAAACCACTCCATACTGAACTGCTTTTAAAGCAGATCTACGAATTTCACTATACATATACACATATAATTCCTACGTTTTTTTATGTTTAAGCAATCATTAACACCCTGTAAACTGTGTGTGAGACTTCTTTATCACCACACGAATCTTGATTGATCGCCACCTTGCTTGCTTTCGAGCGAATGACATAGTACAAAAGAATCTGGAACTAAGATCTCCTGTAGGTACAAGTATTACCGCACAGGTGGACGTACAAAAGATACAGACAAAAAAAAACCTTTAAGAAAAAAAATGGAATCGACAGTAGTCCAACTTCCAACGAATATCGGTCAGAAGAACTGGTTGTTGATGAGTTCGGCACTATACTGCATCAAGGTCAGTTCCTTTCAGTATATCAGCATCGTTTGTTCATGCCGATGGTTCTGGGTCATCAGGTTTTTTTCTTCCTTTCTGTTGCCCCTCATGTGATGTTCATGATGTTGTTACTAGCATTGGAGTTGTTTTGTTCTGCAGGGAACTCTTGCCATTGTTAAATGTTGCTTCAAAAGTGAAGAATTACTCGGACCCTAGTAATGGGACCGACTTGTTAGTGATTAGTTTGGAGGTCACTTAATTGGATTTCTGTCCAGTGAAAGTAAGCCTATGCCTTTTATGAACCTGATGTAGATACTTGTACATTGCGGCAGGTTCTGGTCGAATTTACTGTAATTTTCCACTCTGAACAGTGAGGTTGCTGCCATGTGAATAATTCAGACACAGTAGAGTACAAGGGATATATCAGAAAAAGGTATCAAAACGGCATTGAAAATTATATGAATGCTGATACCCGGTTCTAATAGGTTTAAGCTACACTGAATTCGCTTTTAATAACTGGGGCAATCTACATATAATTTTGAGGGGATAGCATTGAGGAACTGTTTGCTGCAACCTAGTACTCATCATTCGAATATCTCAGAGTCAGATAAGGCATCATTCGACTGTGTCTATCGACTGTTTTGAACTATAAGAGTCAAGATGAAATTAATTCAGGTCTTCTGAGTTCCTTGGAATGCTCTTTGCAGTATTCTTCGGCTTATGTCCATATAAGCTTACTTTTCAATTAGTGTGACATTGTCCTTTTCCCCACTTAGCAAGGAACGGATTCTACGTTCCTAATGCAACATCCCCTGTTTACCAATAATGTGAACACTGCTCACCCATGGTGCAAATTAATATCAATTTGCTAAGCACGGATATTTACTTCCCAATGAAGGAGAACCGCTCCAACCCTCGAAGAAAAAAAAAAAAAAACAAATCCTCCCAACGAATCCAAGTGAAACTGAAATAAATATTCATCAACTCAAGGACAGATAGAATAAAAATAAGAGAATCAGCGTTCCACACCCACTATTTGAAGAGTGAAAGAAAAGAAAAAGTTTTTCCATTTTTGAAACTTTATTGAGCCGCGGGGTAGCTCACCCCGAAAAATTATTCTGTTTGGCGTATTTCATGCCTCAATACCGGCGTAATTTAATGGAAGAACCCATTTCAGAGTGAAGCACTGCTACGTTTCTTTTTCTTTGCCCCTCGATACGCGTGTGAACAGTGAAATAGTGATTTTTGAATTTATGATGTTATATCGAAAGCGCTATGGTCTGGGGTAAGGTTGAGGTTGAAGTTTGAAACAAAAAAATTTCGAAACTTACATTTGTTTTCTTTTTGTAAAGTAAACTTTTTACTTTCTATAATATTCCTGCCAAAATATATTCTCAGCTGACAGACGACAGATAAAGTGAGGGTTCATAAGTCGAAGATACATGACGGCACTTCGTAAATAAAAATGGAAAACTCTCAGTCAGCTCTTTCGACAAGACGTTCTATATAGACGATCATTTAGTTATACTTCGCATCTGATGTAAGTTCTAAAAATTCAGATCATTCGGTGAACGTCCTTGTATAGTATAACGAGGTCTCTTTTCAAAAGGTGGCTTGTAACTTTTCTCTTTATGTGTGCGTGATGCCACTACTCCATTCCGGCAGAAGACTGTTACACGATTTAAAGCCAGAGATGAAAGGGAAAACGCTAGCTCATTAGACCAACGAGAAGGATCTGCGAGTATTTGAAAATATAGATTCCACTGGAGATGACTTAGCACCACTTCTTCCAAGTCGCACAACTTGGGAAAGCTTTCATTTGTTCATGAGTGTGGAACAAAGACGAAATGGTTTTTGGTAGTTCATGGCGTTCTTTACACCTCTGTACTTACTTTGAAGATAGTACATTGGAGCTATCTGACTACATTTCGACATGGCCAACAGAGGCGTCCTAAAAAGAATGCTTCCTATTACTGAAAGTTGATCTTCAACCTTCAGTCGTCACAATCCCTCTTAATCTTATCGCAGTCACGTTGCTAGAATATAAAAGCGACCAATCTAAAGGCAACTGTCTGGATAGGCCATGGCATGGCCAAGTGAGTTTAAAGATAGCTTACGTAGATGCTGGATAGGATCTAGCTCATTGTTAATTTCAACAGACCTTAAATGTTGAGTCTTCCATTGAAAGTCCCATCGAAATTGTTCAATATGAATGGTTTACTTTAAATATATCCATCAAATTTGTGGGCCGGATTTGACATCCCTGTTTCGATGACATACGTCAAATTGAACTGTCATCCGAGAATGTACATGTTTAGTTAAAGGTTTGCCATGACGAGGAGATTATGGTCGACAAAATCGTTCATCTGAGCGTACTAAAGCCAAAACTGTAAAGAGAAATCGAAGAGACTGACTCTGTTATAAAGGGTTTTCCAATAAGGGCTTGACAACTTTTTTTTTAAATAAAATGCAAACCATTTGAGATATTTCAAAAACTTTATTATCGGCTTGAAGTACAATCAAAACATTTATGAATGGAACTCGACTTCGTTCATATGGCCACCGCGGGCACGTTTGCAGCGGTCTGTTCGTTGGACCCAATCTTCAACGACTCGGCCACACATTTCGGCCCCGAAGCGGCCGCTATTTCACGTTCAATGTTGGCTCTGAGCTCTTCCAACGTCGTCGGCTTGTTGGCATAAACCAATGACTTGACGTAGCCCCACAGAAAATAGTCAAGCAGCGTTAAATCGCACGAACGAGGCGGCCAATCGACTGGTCCATTTTTTGTGATTACACGCTCACCATACTAACTCTTCAATAAATCGATTGTAACGTATGCTGTGTGGCTTGTGGCACCATCGTGTTGAATCCACATGTCGTCCAAGTCCATATCTTCCAAAAAACCAAGATCCTTATTCAAAATACGCCATAATGTGGTCTGAGCGATGCCCAACTCTTGAGAACGCCGTGATTTGACTGATTTGGATCGTTTGTTACGGACGCCTGAAAGGCAGCGATATTTTCTGCACTTTGACCAACCCGTTGTCTCACTGACACGGCAACATTACACAACGAAAATGTAGACTCAAATGCTTGCACTAAACTTGTTATTGCCTGTCTACTAGGGCGATAGTTACGACTGAAAATTGGAATTAATACTCGTAAAGTTGCAGTCACCGACTCCGAATTTCGGTAGAAACTTTATATATTTTGTAGACGTTGCTCGTTTGTGTACTTTACCATGATGAAAATGTAGAGTTTACTGAATAAATTGACAGTGACAGTTTGATGATTAGTGAAAGAGTGCGTTCACAAATTAAATTCAAAGTTGTCAAGTCCATATTGGAAAACAAGATATTTAGATGCCTTAATGAATATCCATTATCCAAGTGCACGCTCTACAGAAAATATGTCTGCCGTTAGTGAAAGTGTTTACGGAGATCAAAATCTACCGATTTTAGGACAAACAAAGCATTTGGATTTTCAACTCACTTCGGAATTGAAGCCAGCTGGCGTAAAACATACGCCGATTGGGTGCTTGAACATCAGCGTTTGGATGACCAATTTTCACACAATATTTTCTTCAGGGATGAGGCTCAATTTCCACTCGGTGTATGCGTTAATAAACAAAATTGTTGCATATGGGGAAGTGACAATCTACGTGTAACCCCCAAGAGACCATTGCATCCATAAAAAGTACTGTACGCTGTGCAACTTGGTCTGGTGGTGTCTTTGGTTCATAGTTCTTCGAAAATAAAGAAGGTATAACCGTCATCGTCAATTCTCAAAGCGGTCACGAAAAGGTGTCAAGATAAGAGGATCCTTCCAAGGTAGACCCCAAAGAGCAAATAAAAGAAAACGACGCTGGATGCTCTCAATTCGGGATACATCAACCCGATGAAAGGGACACCAAGCTTGGCTAGCGTACTCGAGAAGGGGCCTCACAAAAGTGATGTATAGTGATCTGGTCGCGTACGGGTTGTAGAATTCTTCGGACCATCTTTTAACGAAGCCAAGTGATGAGTTTGTTTTATAAATTATTAATTATCTTATCAATATGCGATCGGAAATCAAGCTCCCTGTCGCATAATATGACAAGATCGAGGACAGACAGAACAATGGATATACTCGTAGGTTGGCCGTGGAATCCCGTGAGAATGTAATCGATTGACATTTGGTGACATTGAGTTCCAAGTAGTTCTTGATGCACCAGGTGGGAAAACTATTTGGATCTATTTGGGGAAGGCTCGAGTCATGTTGTGGGGAAATGGGCTTATAAAATTTGGTATCGTCAGCACAGAGATATCGTAAACGGTTAGGATGAAGGGGGGTGGACCTAGGTGACTACCTTGAGGAACACCCGAGGTGGCCAAGAAAGGGGCCGATAGGACAGACCTGAAACGGACACTACAAAAACGATAATCCAGGTAAGAAGATATCCATTGTGGCAAAGCCCAGGATGGACAATTTAAACAGAATTAGTTTATGAGATATCTTGTCAAAAGCCTTACTAAAATCAGTTGTTATAACGTCAACTACTTTACCACTTTCTAAGGCAGAAAGAACAGAGGACACGAATTCAACGAGGTTAGTGGTAGTTGATCTACCTCTCAGAAAGCCGTGTTAGGAGATATAGGAGATTTACACTGTTTGGGTATATGTGAAGGCTTAGCTTAGACGGTAATTAGTGACTTTTTTGTGTATCGGTGTTATGAAAAAAGACCTCCATATCTGTGGAAATTTACCTTGAGAGAGCGATAACCAGAAGAAATTCGAAAGGGGTTGGGAAAGTGTTGAGAAATTCAAGAAATATGGATGGGAGGCCATCTGGGCCTGATTTCCATCTGGTAATCAACCGTATGATCAAAACTTTGAGAAAAAGATGGGCCAAGGGGGAAGTTAAGTTAACCCAACCAACAGTTTTTAGTTTCACAGCAAAGATATGGATGTTGAAGACATGTGGATATGCCTCACCCTACACAATACGACCCGTTTTCGTTTTATTGCACGAGCAATTTCAAGTACGTGTTATTTTGCGCTTTTGGTGATAGGAACTGGACACCAAGATTGTGTGATTTACCACTGTTGGATTTGCTTTTGTAGGCCTATGCAAAAGATCATGTTTAGGCACAAAATCTGCAAGCTCTTGACGCATTGAAAACGAATATTCGCCAAGTTATGATCGAATTATTGTCCGATATGTGTCGAAAAGTCATTGGAAAATACCTTCTGTTAAAGGCGGTTTACTTTGCAAAGATTTTGAGCACTGTTTTCGAAACAATTCCCGCTTTTCAACAATGAGATTGTTTGCTTAGAATTTTATTCGAACAGCAGTCGTGTTGGTGCAGTGCATTAGTAGTTAATTAGGAAACCTGCCGATTTCCATTACCCTATCCCTCAATGTCATGAATTGAGTAGTAGGTTCCTTCTGGTATTTAGTGTGTTATATCCTTAATTTCTATTAAAACTCTTGTGATTCGATCCTTAGGAGTCAAAAATATGTCTCGGATCTTTAGGAAGAATAAGGTTGCTTGATTCTGATTCTCTGAAAGTGGTGGTAAGTCTTCCCTTTGAGAAATTAAAGCAGTTCAATTCTTTTCAATGTACTTCATTCAGCCTTATGATCCTTGGGGTCACGTTTAACGTTAAGCCACGGGCTTAACAGTCGTAGTTGGGCGAAACGTTGATCACCTGTAACAGGATCTCGGATGACTTATTGGTCACTGTGATTCGTGAAAAAAAACTGGAGAAGTAGTATGTTGAGTGAGATTTAGGGAAAAGTATATCGATAAAGGTTTTGGTGGTTTCTTGCGATTCGAACCTTCCGACGTCAGTTTTCCTCAACAATCTGGTGGAAACAATCTGGTTGGTAGCAGATTGATCAAGAGGCCGCCAAGGGAATAAATAAATATCAACATGCAGAACTACGTGCTTGCTACAATGACATTTCGCCCCGAAGCATAACTGATTAACAAGAATCAATTTCCGGAAGTGATGCCATTTACGCTATAATAACTGAGTGTACTAGTAGTTTTGTTTCTTTTGCCCTCAAATCTCCTAGGATGGTTTGATCGCTATGTTTAAAGTATTGAGAATTAAGCCTCGATGAGCTTATGAAAACAGTCTTCAATGCCGTAGTCTCTCTTCCTCTTTAAGGCGTTCTCGCACATTAGCCCTTTGTTGGTGAATCTACCCTTGATTAGGATTATCCCGAGACTTTAGGTCTACGCCTACTTTTCGGATGATAGATCTGCATCTAGATAACCTATGATTGTCTTTTCGGCCGTTAGTTGTAGCGTGACCATGTGTTTTTTGTACAGTACCGCGGAGTTGATGAGCAACCACAATTTAGAAAGCCAAGGCTTTTATGAAACCTCAGAAATTATAAAAAGATTTACAGCAAATCGTTGTTGTTTAGGGTTGAAAAGGTCGGAAAGAAAAATCTCTATAAGACCCACATTATTCAAATTTTGCTCGTTGATACAGAATATGCTTGTTGCTCTGAACCATCGCAGCTTCCATGGGAATAAGTAAGAAACCTGCAATATTGTTGAAGTTGTCAAAACGTGATAATTTGAGTTAATAGGAGGCAATAGGGGGTAATAGGAGGCACATCACGTAGATTTCTTTATTGTATGCAGAAAGGCACATATTTGATCGAAGCTAACCTCGGCTTAGTCAAAGATGCAACCTGGAAAAAAAACTTCTCCTCAAAGTACTCTCAAAGGTTTCCTCAAATATACAGTTAAGTTAATGCATTCACTTCTACGTAACAATAAATGCCCAACAATTTGATTATTTGATTGATTTGATCACTTTTCAAGTTCAACGCCTGCCAATAATGTATCTGGGATGAGTTAAAATAAAGGGTGATTCTTTTAGAGGTACTTTTTCAGTGAAAATTTCAAGAGAGGTCACTCATGCGTCGTGTCAAACTGATATGGTACTTCTATTCAGTATTATTTAGTATTTCATCAAGGAAAAACTTGGCCAGCACAGGATCTATAAATTATTAAGCTGTGTGTTCTACGTGTGTGTTTTGAGCGCTTGTGGTCTACATAGTCATCCTACTGAACGCACAATTCGCTATACCATCAAAAAGTTCGAAACCCAATATTTAATCCGGGATAATGCGGGACGAAATAAACCACATCTAGCACTTAGTAAGGAAATATACCGGCGGTAGCAGAGAGTGTACACAATGACCCTGATGAATCCGGAGGCATTCTCCACAGCTTGGCAAGACGTATGAAATAACTTGGCAATTTTCAAGTAAAGACCTTGCAACAACTTAAGCTGTCCGACCTTCCGAATCGTCTCGTTTTGCACTCTTGAAAAGCTGCAAGAAGTTCCTCTGTTTTCAAAATAGCCGTATTTGGAGTGCGAAGCAACCCGAAGATGTTGAAGAGCTGTTACGGTTTGTAGAATGGTGGAACTATCTGTCCATAATTCTTTAAAACTTGAGCCAACTGGAACATAACTGTGTGTGACGCCGGTTATTGCGTCATCATAAGGGCCTATTTGTTGCCTAAAACTAAAACGCATGGTTTTGACGACATTTAGTTCCAACAAGACGGCGGCACTTGCCACAAAGCCCGCAAAACCATCCGAAAACGATTCGGTGAAAAGTTAAATTCTTGCTCTGGACCGGTTTATTGGCCGCCTAGATCATTTGACAACACCCCCATAGACTTTTTTCTTTAGGGCTATGAAAAGTCCAGAGTCTGCATGGCTAAGCTGGCTATGATTGAGGAATTGGTGGCCAAGATTACTGGAGTCATTTGGCAAAAACCACTCGTACTGCCCGAAAGCGTCATCGAAAATTAGGTCTTTAGACTGGACCATCTTAGTCGCAGTTGCAGCCAACATTTGATAAAAAAAAAAACAATTTCGAAAAAAAATATTATTTTTTTGAAAGAAAAGTACTACTAAAGGAATCACTATCAGGTTTGCCGCAGTGTCATGCTGTTTAGGCCTTTGATGTTGGGTTCTCTTCTTGTGGATAGCATTTATTTTGTATTTCCTCATTTATCACTCAACACATCTTCCCCGCTTCTGCTGTAATGGCTTCAGTAAAAATCGGTTGATTTCTTCTCTCATTTGAATCTGGGGATTAAAGATTTCATCTGGCTTTGGAGGCTTATAAACGAGGCTAAGAATACTTTTGAAACCGAGACTCCAGCCCAAGAAGAATTGTTTCTTTCGACTATCTTCACAACTACGAATCGTTAAATTACAAGGAAGAACCTTAGGGTGTCATACGACTCCTGGAACATCTCGTATTGTAACAAAATAGTCCTTGAATTTCTTTTGATCTTTTCTAGTCGGATTTTAATTTTCTTAGCAGCATCATATATGATGTATCGCTGGAGATGTCTTGGGTGCCATGTATGTCTATATCAACGATTAGATCAACAGGCTTCACAGTAAATATAGACCACGAAGCTACCTCTGTATTTGCTTCAGTTCACAGTAGAAACTTATTTATCAGAAAGATTCTGAATTTTTATGAAGAGTATTGAACTTTACCTGGCCACTTACAAATGACTAGTGACAGCAGTGCCTTTAATTTTTGATGCGTCTTATGAAGAAGAAAATGACGTGGACATCAACACTCGGAAGATTAATCCAGTAGAGAAATACTTCGACTAAAATAGAGTGGCCAACTAGAAGGCAATCACTAAGCAAAGGATTGACTTAACTTAGACGATTTGCTTGTCACACCAGAATTCCGTGTCGCTCTATGGCCGCACTGTGCCCTTTGTTAAGAACGATCTCATCCAATTGGTTTGTTTTACTAGGTGCAACCACTTTTGGACCAATATTACTGGTTAAAGTTGCTCTGAAAATATGTAAGCCAGTCTAAGTTGATTTCAAAAAATTTTTTCTGGATACGGTTTTTTCACAAATAATTTAATTATGCTCGGATGGGCCTCATTTGCTAGAATTAAATTAGAAATTATCTGCAATATTGTAGAAAGACCACTAATCTCGGCCTTTGGCTAACTCTTGTGATTGTCAGAAGTATCCTATTACGAATCTAATTCCTCAGATAGGGTGTGGCACAATATACATATGCATGTAAGTAATAAAAACCTCCCGCGAATCATAAGACGTTGTCAAGCAAGACACTTCAAACTCTTTAACAAAAGCTTTCTTTAGATACTCAAAACCGTATCAGATTGTTTCTCTGTCGATTATCGATTATCGACTTGCATAACCGACAAACTGTCGAAACCTACCCACTGCATCTGTCTGTCAAAATTATGTCACATTGCGAGACAGGATTCACTCATAAAAAAAAATTTAAAAATCAATTTCGGATTCGGCTTTCAGGTGTTTTTTTGTTTTTTTTTTTCATTTCATGTTGCTGACCGCTTTAGAGTTGTTGCCAAGAGACTGGCAAAAAGGGAGCAACAAACAAACAACTGCCCCCGTCATATTGACAGTACGAACGAAAGGAAAGGTGAAATGCCAATGTTGTATGTGAATTTTGCTTCGTACTTTAATTTTTCAATAGTCATGTGAGATGCGAATTCGGGTAGAATGGAAGGATGAAAAATCATTAAACAAAGGTCATGCAGCCTGCGAACTTAATCGTATAAATATCCCAACGAAATTGGGTTTTTGTATCAGTTCCACAGTGTCTACTGCTTCAATTCATTCGTATCCATACATCAGTTCCAACATTACATCCTTCGAAATGGCATTCAAGTTCGTTGTTCTTTGCGCTGTCTTGGCTGTAGCTCATGCTGGGCTTGCTCCAGCGGCAGTAGCTTACTCTGCTCCTTTGGCTCACTATGCAGTGGCCAATCCATCATTGGATGCTGTAGGTGCAACACAACAAAATGTGGTTCGTTCATATGCTGGTACCGTGTCTCAGTACTCCAAGGCGGTTGATACTCCATACTCAAGCGTTCGCAAGTCTGATACACGCATCAACAACAATGTTTACACTCCAGCCTATGCTAAGACCTTGACTTATGCTGCTGCTGCTCCAGTTGTAAAGGTTGCTGCTCCACAAGCCGTCTATGCTCATGCTGCACCCGCAATCTACTCTCATGCCGCCCCAGCTCTCTACTCACATGCCGCCCCAGCTGTCTACTCACATGCCGCTCCAGCAGTCTATTCTCATGCCGCTCCAGCTTATGTTGACCCAACTGTATCGGCTTACTCCAGCAAGACCATCAGCTATTCTCCAGCTGCCGCCGTTGCCCATGTCACCTTCGAAGGATTCGGTGCTCACTATGGATATTAAATTACATTTAAGGACCTTTGTTAACTGTTAAGTTTAATTTTTTTTCCATTGTTTTTGTACGAATAAACAAATGAAATCCTCTATCTGAAGTTGCTTTTAATAACCAGAAGCTCAGTCGATAATACTATAATTCTATGAATTTTCTAACAACTCCAACTAGATTAGCAGGTGGGGTTCGCCTATTTCTTGACCTCCGGCAGGAAGTTCTCGTCGACAGGATGAAAGCGAAATAAAGCAATTTTCGTTTCAATTGCAGTTCGCTCATCATAAAATCGATCAAGGGATAAAACATTTATTCAATTTATCGGATGGGGTGATGGTGGCAATGCATATAGTACACTTGGAGTAGTTATTGTAAATTGGACAAGGGAATCATGTTGTAAGTTCCATTTGTCCGTCTCAATCATCGCGAGCGTGATATGAGGTCGTGGACAAACTGGAAATTGAAATTGAAATATAATTAAGCCAGGAGCTCGCAGGTATGTTTTGTTGTAGCCCAGCTAAGATGGAAGTATTCGTATCTTTTGCTTGGGGTTATATTCGTAGATACGTTCGGAAGTCATTTTATTTGCCACGTGAGTGGGTTCATTTTACTCAAGTGTGCCATAACTCAGCACACCGAAGCGAAGACGAAATAAAACTTGATTCTAGAAAAGATCGATTATCTCGTAACTACCTACAACTATCTTTGGTTTTTTCTACATTGATTCAAAGTAAATAAGATAAAGTATAAGTAGATTTGTCGGAGGACTTATCTCGTTTTTCATTAATGGTGTTGTTGCACTACTTGTTTAGTTAGATTCTAACTGAGTTTAATTTAAGAAGAGGGACCTAGGCTGATTAGAAGGCTAGAGCCACTCACATGTTTTTGGCATTTTAAGACTTCGTGTCTTAAGCTTAAGCAGTGATTGCTTTCAATTTAAAGAGACAGTCTTCTGACGCCAAGATCAATCAAATTATATACTTTTCTAACCATCCCTGTTGTTTGTTCTCTCTTTGCTTCATTTTACTTTGGTGATGGACTCACCATATGTATTCCATCCGCTCTACATGTCGTGGTTTTTTCAGCCGATTAATTCTGACTCTTTTAGATAAGTTCAGGTCGCTGCTCTGCCTTTACATCACTCGGGTCACCCTTCGTTTATTGAAAAAGGGCCCCTGTTACCTAAAAGCAACCAAACAACTCATCCTTATTCCATTTTTTAGTTCATGCCTCTGTGCAAATAGAGCGCTATTTTGGTTGAATGCCTTTTGAAGTGGTGTCGCTGTTAGATAAAGTCCTAGACAAATTCAAAGTATAAATGACTTTGCGATATTTTGCCGCAGCTCTTGGTATTGTATCCCCCCTTTCGATGACAGCTTCGTCTGTCTCTCGGGCTCCTGCCTTATTATTTGTCTAATGCCTAAAATAATTTTGAGGAAATTGCATGACTGCAGATCGTCTTGTTGGAAGCCGTTTTGATTTTGAAGGTTAAGGACAAGTTTGGCAAGGATGACAAAGCTGTACTTACTTTAGGTGGCGCTACAGTCCGGGGTGGACTTGGGCCTCAGTCAACAAGCTTCTCCAGCCAGCTCGATACCTGGCTGGCTGCCTCCAGTTTCGCACGCTTAGTTGACTGAGGTCCTCTTCCACTTGCGTGTGCCACCTGAGTCTTGGCCTTCCTCTACTGCGCTGTCCCTCGGGAGCGGATTCGAAGACTTTTCGGACCAGAGTATTAGTGTCCATACGCTCTACATGAACCAGCCATCTCAGTCTTTGGATCTTCACTCTTCTGGTTAAGTCGATTTCGCTGTACAGTCCGTAGAGTTCATTGTTGTATCTCCTCCTCCATTCTCCTTCAATGCAGACGGGACCGAAGATCGCCCGAAGAATTTTTCTCTCGAAGCAACCAAGAACAACCTCATCCATAGAGCAAAACCGGGATTTTTAAGGTCTTATAAAGGGTGACTTGTGTTGTCCGAGAGAGGGCTTTGCTACTCAGTTGCCTTCTTAACCAAAACAAACAGCGGTTGGCAAGAGTTATTCTTCGCTTGATCTCAGCGTGTCGTGGTGTCGTTGTCTGTATTTATAGCAGAGCTTACGTAGACAAAATCCTTAACTACCTCAAAGTTATATCTGTCGAGGGTGACGTTCTGCCCGAGACGTCGGTGTTGGTTGTCCTTTTTGCTTGACAGCATATACTTGGTCTTGCCCTCATTGACCGCTTAACCCATTTTCGCCGCTTCCGTCTCAATGCTCGCGAAAGCGCCACTGACATCACGCTGCTTTCTCCCGATTATGTCAATATCGTCGGCGTATGCGAGTAATTGGACGGACTTTTGAAAGATAGTGCCTCTTGTGTTTGCTCGTAAGTTTCGCACTATTCTTTTAAGTATGATGATGAAGAAATCGCATGACAGCGCATCGCCTTGTCTAAGTCCTTTCTGGACATCAATGGTCTCGGTGAGATCTTTACCGACCTTGATGGAGCAGCGTGCATTCTCCATCGTCATCCTGCACAAACGGACGAGTTTGGCAGGGATCCCGAAACTAGACATTGTTCTGTATAACTCGTCTCTATAGATGCTGTCATACGCGGCCTTAAAATCGATGAATAGGTGGTGGGTATCGATCTGAAGCTCATGGGTCTTCTCCAAGATCTGCCGTAGTGTGAACATCTGGTCGATGGTGGACTTTCCTGGCCAGAAGCCACACAGATATGGACCTATCAGGTTGTTGACGAACGGCTTCAGGCGTTCACACAATACGGCCGATAAAATTTTATACGCGATGTTAAGGAGACTGTAGTTGGCGCAGTTCAAAGGGTCTCCTTTCTTGAGAATCGGACAAACGATGAGGTTCCATTCATCGGGCATACTTTCATCCGGCGTATTTTACAGATGAGTTCGGCAGTACGGCTGTCCGCCCCAGTGGCTTTGGTGGACTTAAGCTTCGATATACGAGTAGCTATCTTCACTTCATCCAGGTCGGGTGGACGGAATTGTTGGTCATCATCGTCCAGGTTGAAAGGTTGATTCTGCCTGACAGCGGTATTTGGTCCGTCATCGCCATTATACAGTCTGCAGAAATGATCTTTCCAAATCCTCAGCATCGACTTCGATTCTACTACGATGTTCCCTTGTTCATCTCTACAGGCTTCGGTTCGGGGTTTGTTTCCGCGGCATGTTATTTTTACCTTTTGGTAAAACTTCCGAACCTCATTCCTGGAGTAGCATCTCTCAATTTCCTCGATCGCGCGCTTCTCATGCTCTTTCTTCTTCCTCCTGAGAAGCCGGTGTTCGTCTCTCCTCTTCCGCTCATAGAGCTCATGAGCAGCTTTGGTCTTTTTTTGCAGTGCCGCATTGCATGCTTTTTGCTTAGCTGCATGTGCTTGCCGGCTTTCATCATCGAACCAGGGGTTTCGTTCTGGTGGACGAGTGAAACCAAGCACATCAGAAGCGGCATCTCTGATGGCGTTTTGGCAGTGTTTCCAGTGGTCTTCGATGCTTGAAGCTGGCGGCATTGGACATCTTAAGAGATTAAGAGACACCCGATCAGAAGGACTTGGCGATCTCTTGCGATTGTAGCCGTCTGACGTCGAATTTTCTCACAGCATTAGTTTGTCTTGGCGTAGTTTGGAATATCCGCAACCGTACCTTGGCTACAACAAGGTAATGGTCCGAGTCGATGTTGGCTTCTCGGAACGTACGGACATCCACAATACTGGAGGAGTGTCTTGCGTCGATCGCAATGTGATCAATTTGGTTAACTGTTGATTGATCAGGGGTCCTCCAAGTCCCCTTGTGTATGTCGAGATGTGGGAACCGCGTGCTAGCTACTACAATGTTTCGCCCCGCTGCAAAGTCGATTACCCTGAATCCGTTATCGGAGGTTGTATTGTGCAGTCTATATTTTCCGATCGTTCCACCAAAGATACCCTCTCTTGCCAGCTTTGCATTAAAATCACCACATTTTTAATGTCATAGCTAGGGCATTGCTCGTAGGTCTTGTTAAGGAGCTCAAAGAAGGCATCCTAGGTGTCGTCATCTTTCTAATCTGTTGGCTCCTCGGAACGAACGGACATCCATAATGCTGGAGGAGTGTCTTGCGTCGATCGCAATGTGATCAATCTGGTTGACTGTTGATTGATCAGGAGTTCTCCAAGTCGCCTTGTGTATGTCGAGATGTGGAAACCGCGTGCTAATTACGACAATGTTTCGCCCCGCCGCAAAGTCGATTAGCCTGGATCTGTTATCGGAGGTGGTGTTGTGCAGGCTATATTTTCCGATTCCACCAAAGATACCCTCTCTTCCTAGCTTTGTATTAAAATCACCGAGGACAATTTTGTCATAGCTAGGGCATTGCTCGTAGGTCTTGTTAAGGAGCTCATAGAAGGTATCCTTGGTGTTGTCATCTTTCTCCTCTGTGGGGGCATGCGCGCATATAAGGCTAATGTTGGCGAATTTAGCCTTGATGCGGATTGCTACGAGGCGCTCGCTCACATGCCGGAAGCTGAGGACTTCTCGTCTTAGTCTGCCTCCGACAACAAATCCGCATCCAAATAAGCGCTGCTTTTTCCGTCGATAGCAATTGCCGTAGTAGATGTCGCAGTTTTTTATCTTCTTTTTGTCCGGCCCATCCCATCGCATTTCTTGGATGGCGGTTATGTCTGCTATGCAGCAGTCTAGGGCCTCCGCTAACATCGTACGTGCATATCCGAAGCTCATTGTCCTTAAATCGTTTGCGTGGGTTGTCAACAGTAGATCCGTCCATATCCGAGGCTTGTTGATGCTTCGTAACTTTTTGTTTTTTTAAATAGCCGGCCAGTTACCCCATCCTGGAGGACCAGTTCCATTTTTAATGCCCCTAGGACGAGGGGTCGGTTACACCGAAGCCAGTAACCCGTTCCGGGATGTGAGCGCTGCCGTTGGCCCATATAGGGCTCATCCGCCACCATCTCTTTTCCAAGACCCTGACTGAGTCCTGGAAATCCTTTCTGGCCTGAGCTCCAAATATGTCGGAGTAGCCCGGACAAGGTCTTGTTTTGGTTTTCCGACAATAACCCCGATTTATGGCGCAGGAAGCTCGCCATTTGCCCCCTTCACTTTGCAATCTCTAGTGAGATTCCCAGATGGCGCCACGGGGAGGCGTGAAGTAGTGCTTATTAACAGAGCTCCAAGTTGTTCGGCTGCAGACAAAACTGTACAGGGCTTCATATAATTATAAGAGTTTAGATGTCCTTAAAAAAAGGTTGTTTTTAGAGGCAATAGTCGGCTTTCGAGCTCACCAATCACACTAAAAAAATCCACGCAGTTGGTCGACATAGGTCTATGTATATAGTAGACAGAGATCTTATGTGCAACATTGTGTTGAGTGATGCCTTCATTTTCCTAGCATGTTTTCCTAGGACCATAGTTATAATGATTAGGTGCATGGTTTCCATAAAACGTTCTATAGCCGCCCTGAACAGCTCAGCAAATAGACCATCAGCACTAGCGGCTATGTTGGGCTGAAGTTTTTAGGCATAGCTATCATCACTACTTCTAGTACATGTGATTATTATCATTGAATGTTGACCCTAATCGCTGTTTTTCCCGCACGGCTTTCTTTTATTGTTGTGACATCTCACACTCTGAATTTCACGACAAGATGTTGGCTGAGCAAGAAGTTAATCAAGACTAGTTTGATTGCTTTTGGTGGGTTAGTGACTATATATTCATTCTATACTGCAAAAGAGTTGAAAAGGGATACCCGAATCAGTCACACCAATTAGATGTAAGGAGCCTACTACACCGATATTACCAGCTCCGTTGGAGACGTATTCATTTATGTTGGTAATATAACTGACCAAACTGTTAAGAGAAGAAGTTGGAAAGCCTCCTGATATCACATCTGTTGAAGCTAAGGATATTTTTGCACTTAGTGTAACTTATTTCTTGAGTATAATAATAACGAAACAATTTTTTATGGTGAAGTTCATGACTTTCAATTTACAGATCATCGCTTGTGTTCCTTAAATGTATGTGATAAACTGGACTATCCTAGTTCTAGTCGGCGAAAACTCGAAATTAATTATGAACTTTTATATGAGAGGCTTCAGCAAGAATTTTGGGAAACAGTGTTTTTAAAATGTAGTGTATCATCTGCATATGACATCTGCATAATCACAGCCTTTACAAGTACTATTCCAAACTCTGCGATAAAATAAAAAAGCTTGTTTCACTGACTCGTAACAATTCTTACAATATGCTTCGCTTATGTGCAGATCCAGAGGCAATGTTAAACAAGAATGGAAGGTAGTTAATCAGATCTTGGATAAAGAAAGAAAACCTCAAGGAGTCTATAATTTATATGAAAATAATGAAAATATTTCTGACCCTTTCACAATTGCCAACATTTTTAATGAATACTTTGTTGAAATTTCTGATAAGCTAAAACCTACCACTCCGCTTAAGAACATTTCCTCCTGTAGCATTTCTAATGGTCTCATACAGGAAAGTATTGTCACAAATACGAGTAGTTTCGTTTTCGACCCGTTTAGGTCTTTTGAGATTTTGAAATTAATAATGTCAATGCAAAGTAAAAGTTCGTGCACAAGTGATGGAATCCCTTTTATTGTTCTCAAAAAAATTGCTTGGTATGTTACTGATGTGTTGTCTTACTTGTTCAATTTTAGTGTTAACAGTGGTGTATTTCCAAATCAGCTGAAATGGGTAGAAGTTATTCCTCTTTTTAAGAAAGGGAACCGCAAGTCTATTTCTTGGTACATACCGATTTCTCTTCTTTCAACTTTTTCAAAAATATTTGAGAAACTCATAAGAAAACTAAAACAAAAATAAACAGTTTGGTTTTAGGTCTGGCTTCTCAACAGAAGATGCAATTTTGAACTTCAGTTGAAATCTTTTTAAAGGAATCAACGAGTCTAAGACCATGATGGCCCTTTTCATTGACATGACAAAAGCGTCTGACATGGTTGGTCACAAGTTACTTTTAAATATACTCTACAACATCGGTTCTAGGGGTGAAATTCATGATTGGTTTCGATCATATTTGTTCGAGAGACAGCAGAAAGTTTGTAATAATGGTGTACCTCAAGGGTCGGTGTTGGGACCTCTTTTGTTTCTGATTTACATAAACTCACTTCTTGAGCAAAAATTCAATGGTTTCTCTTCTGCTTCTGCAGATGATATAGCATTTACTTACGAAGGGGCCACTACCTTTGACTGCATCGTAAAAATTGAGAAGGATTTGGTTTGCATAAGCATAAGCTTGTGCTAAGCGATAAAACCAAAGTGATGTCCTTTAAGATTACTGGTGCTTTCTTCGATCGAAATCTGTTTTTTCATGCTGCTGAGTGCAAAAAGTTCTCTTTGCCAAGCCATAACTGTGGAAAGATAAACTATTCTTCAGCTGTTAGTTGTTCCCGCAGTTGATTTAAGATAGAAGAAGTCGATTGCTTCAAATACTTGGGAGTGCTTATTGATTCTAAATTAAACTGGAAGCCTCATATATCTTCTGTAAAGGTACATTTAGGAAGCGTTGTCAGGAAGATGTATCGACTCCAACCCATTTGTTCAAAAAGTGTTCTCACCATGATTTATTATGGGCCGGCTAATTCAAAACTGCAATACGGCCTTTCGAGTTGGGGAGGAGCTTATGTAAGTTATTTTGGGACCATATTTACTGCGCAAAAATATCTTGTAAGAATAATTAGTAGGAAAACCGTGTAAGTCATTCATTGCCTCTTTTCTGTGTACTTCTATAAGACATCTCTATTTTTCAAACAAAGTGGGAATCTAGCCACTAGATACTCGAGATCATACAATTTGCGCGTCAATAACATGTCACTTGTTTGTGTACCAATTGCACGCAGAACACATTTTTCTCGTTTCTTTTTATTTTCCGCCCCTACATATTTTAATAAGTTTTCTCTGTTGGTTACCCACATCAGAAATTAAGTTGTAAAATTTCAAGCAGACCATTCGTCACTGATCGTTTTTCTTTCAAAGAATGGTCACTTTATTCTTTTCGCATTGTAACGCTTTTATTCTTAAGAATCTTGTATTATTTTTTAAGTGAATTTGAATAAAATTTAAATGAAATGAAAAAGTGTTACAACAGTATTCCATATACGTAGGGCATCTACGCAAAGATCGGAAAACTGAAGTTCGTAGCGCAGTGCTTGGATTTTAATTTTGAATTAATTCGTTCAACTCATGCAAGCTAGAGTTCGAGCGTGTGCTTGATTAGTAGCATGATACTGGCCTACGGACTCATAGTGCCTAAAACACTTTACGAACTGAAGTGTCTTCACGACATCACTTCCTGGAGCGAATAAACATTTATTCATTTTGGAGCTGGGGCTATACAACTATAGCCAACACAGGGCTTTCACACCTTAATATGCGCTAAGACACGTGGCTGACTTCTGATTAAGAAACCGCTAACAAAACTGATCCTATTGGTATAAAGACAAAGCGTTTATGGATCGACTAGGACCATTATCTTATTATCGCTAAGATACGGTTACAGATTTCAGATACAGCCTTAAGCCAGCGAACTGTTATGAGGAAGTTCAACTTCGACCGGCTACAATTGCAAGACAATGCCAGTTTGTTTGTCCCTCTCGATGAGTCCGATGCCGACAGGTTAAAACGTAGTAGATCATTGCCATCACTACTAAAGAGCAGGAAGCTGTCTTTTATGTAGAAGTTTCAACTACCCCAACAAAGAAGTCTTTAGTTTGCTGTAAGAAAAATCTCGTAAAATAGGGGATGTACAAAGCGGCCCTGCAGAAAAGACGATAGGGGTTCTTGAGCTCTACGAGCAGGTAAGAAGAGAACAAAAAGAAAAGGTCGGGACCTTAGAAAGCTGCTCTTAGATCAATAAAGTTCAGAAGTTTAACATTTTTTGGTTAAGCGAACAAGGGGATTAGATTAGATTAGATTGCTAAGAGAGATGGTAAAATAAATCAGAGATCACTGCGGCCACAGATGGGCCTCTTATGATGTCCTCCATTTTAGAGCTTATCTATGATGCCGCAGTTCGTGAGAAAGGCTACTTAGTCTTTAGGTCAGCTGGCAACTGTGTTCGCCGCTTTGAGGTTGAATTTAAGCAGTAAAAGATTTTTTGTGGGATTTGTTTGGCATAAAGTTCTTTGCTTGTCCGTTTCCTTCGGTTTCTCCTTCAGAAATATAGATTCATTTCCTCTGGCCAGGTTTTAATACCATAATACCTGTTATGGTGTTTATCGATAGCCCACAGAATAGTCTTGGCATCATGAACTGGAATGCCGATCCTTTTCTGGGTAGTTCGTCTGCTTTTCCATTGCCTTCGTTTCCGCTATGTCCTGGCACCCAACTATGACAGTCTTTGTTTGTGATGGCCAGTAATTGTAGAAGTTGAAGGCCAGACCAGTTTTGATATTATTTTAAATGCGTTTATTGTAAGTAGGGTTGCTCTGCTGCCGGAGACAATTTTAATGTTTTGTTTGTTAAATTTCTGTTAAGATTCTCTCGAATCCAAGCTCTATTGCATGAATTTCTGACTGAAATACGGATCTGCTTATACCCATACTAGTATGTATGGATACTAGTATACTCCTCCATTTGTTATGGGTTCATCTGTGTACCATACTCGTACATGTGAATCCTTGGTTGGAATGTTGGTTTTTTTTTGTTCCCAGTTAAGACGGTCTGGAAATGTAACCCTGAAGTTGTGCCGAAAGTTATAACGTGGTAGACAATTGTCTATTAAGTGTATTCCAAGTAGTTCGGTTTTCCTAAATTCATACAGGATTTCATCATGAACTAATTTGGAAATTGTTTCATCCTTTATGATGAGCATGTGAGCATTTACCATTGCTTCTTTCATGTGTTCTCGATGAAGTGGTGCGATGTTCGGGATAACCTCCAGTACAGCTGTTGGAGCAGTTTTCATTGCACTAGTTGCAAAGACACAGGCTATTTTGTTGATTTTAGCCTGTGTTGACCACAGCGTTGCTTTATGCCACCAGACGGCGCGGTGGCAGCATAGGTGATGATAGATCTCGCTATTGCCGTATACATCCTCATTGTCATTTTGGAGTTTAGTCCCAAATTTTCCAAACTACACTTTTGCTGGTCTACGATGACGTCTTGACCTTTTCGAACAAGGGGATAGATTCGTACCAATGTCAGTGCTGTGAATTTGGAGAGATTACATTTGCAGGCTGTTTGACGATTCAAATGAATATACCAAAACTGCTAGAGCTAGTGACTTAACTTCCAAGCTATTTAAAGCAGCAGGCGGTGATTGAATATGGAGTCAAATAGCCTCTATTAGTGAGGTTTTAGGCCGGAAAAGCCCACCATAGATTAGATTGTCATTCCATTTTGTCGTCATTGATTCCAAAGCCGCATATTTCAGCACGTTTACAGCGCCATGTCTTCCTTTGGTGTCCCTACCATGTTCGTTTGGCTAAAGAGGAGGTTGGTGGAAAATTGATGGTGCTCCTTTAAAGTCGGTGATAACATGTTACCAAAGCGTGTAAACAATTCGATGAGTTATTAGTGATTTTCCATTCTTCTTAAAAGAATTATGTAAAATTCACAAAAGTCAACTCCAAAGGTACCTTCTTTCAAAAGTCTGTTTAGTTGCTAACATATGCAGACGACATTAACATAATGGGAAGAGCACATCGGGAGTGTTTACGACTATTAAAGCCGCAGCGGCAAATGTGGGTTGCGAATGCAAAAGAATGTATATGTTGTCAACAAAGAGAAACATTGGAAATCGACGCATGGATAAAACGTCACAACCGGCAAATAGAACTCAAAGGTAAAAAGCGACTTTATCTAACCCGTCGCCACCTTAAATCCGACAACGACATTCATTGTACTCGCTGCTTCTTTGGGCTCAAAAGCCAGTTGAAAGTCAAAGTGCCTCATCGTGCACAGAAAGATCTGCACAGGGCCTTGATCATCTCTCTCCTCCTTTACGGTGCAGAAGTTTGGATATAGACAAGAGAAACGTTCTGAAGATGATGAAGAATTGAGGAAACGTTTTAACCGCAAACTGTACGAGCTGTATAGTGTTGCCAGTCGTCAGAAAAGCTCGGCCTGGAGAGTTTTTGATTTAAACCCAGATATTACATATATTCTGATTCTGAGAAACAAATCCACAGTCACACAGTTGCAAACATACTGCATTTGTCGACGGTCTACAGATCACACCAGCGGACGTGATGAATTCGGTGTTAATGGTTTGTATTCATGGGGTTAGCACGCTCAAAACAAAAAACCACAACACCTCTTTCAAAGGATTCTCAAGATACACTTATTCACTAACCGAAAAATGACCTCAAGATCTAACCACAACAATCAAAACCAATTAATCGTAGTTTTACATTAAACAATTACTCGTTGTGGGAGTACGTGAGTACCTAGCCCAAATTTAATTACAGGTTTAACTGCTTCCTTGGTAAAAGTACTGTCGCATAATGTTACAATTTTGTGTCCATTACGTATAACCTATTACGTTGTCCAGATTATGCATAAGCCACTCTCCAACTGACGTGCAATTAATTTACTAAACGACCCACTCACATCTTTGCAATTAATTTAACAAATTTACTATTGTCGTCAATTGAATAACATTCGACAACCGCATTTCACTGCCTTCCATGCGGGGACAACATTTTGTATCTAATACACGGCTGTTGAAAAAAAAAAATCCATTTAAGCCAATAGATACCCCGAAGAAAAGATGTGTGTAATCGCAGAAAGCCGGTTGAACCGCAAGTACCAACTTCCATTGAACACTTCAACCATCAATCGCTCTCGAAGACCACACCCGACCTGGACCGTGTATGTGGCAGGGCCGTCGAAATTCGTCTCACATTATCCGCTTAAAGTACCTTTCATCTGTGCGAAGTATTTCGCTGATACTTCAGAGTATAAAGTTGCTCTGGTCGGTGGATAAATGTTGTTTTTTTTTTTTTTTTGAATGAGCAATTTAGTTCGCTCCAAACAGTTCGGCAATAGAGCAGTTCTAGCTGCGGGCATGTATCTTTTGGCCAACTGGTTTCAAAGCCTCGGGTATAAGTACGAGTACATATGTGTTTTAATTTACGGAGCAAACCCATGGAGAATTGCTTCTCATAACCAAAGTAGCTCTGGACAAAGATACTTGAATCTACTCTATCGGTACACTGATTCCGGTCGTACATGCTCGCAGCATGCCAATGTCAATGGCGTACAAATGAAATTGTTAATCACGCGATTAACACCATGAGTCGAGGATTTTGATTGATTTCCATCAGAGTACTCCTTTTGCTGTTGAATTGAGTGGGTGGTGTTTAAAAAAAAAAAAAAAAAAAAAACCCGAATAACTACCAACTGGTGGAGTTAACCATTGGATAATTGTGTGCGATATTTTAGGCAGAAAATTTGTGGTGTACCTAATTGAAGTGCGGATTTAACCGATTGCCCTAGTTGGTGGAATGAAAGTGATTTTATCCGACACGAGGAATTGCTACATCTGTGTTTTGTGCTGGAAATTTGATTCTTTCGCAAGTTGTTTACGCAATTATTATCGGCTACGGCAGTATTATGACATAGTTGGGTTGAAAGTGATCAAACGATTAGATGTAGTGAGACCTTATGTGGCTAAAGTACAATGGCGTAGCCACTTGTATATATTGCTTGTTGATTTAGATAATACCTCGTTATTTGCAAAATTAAATTTAATTCTACAGAGTTCGTTTAATATTTTGCGACTAAGCGGCAATCTCACCACTTTCAGGCTTCTCGATCGTTATGCTAGATATTGGTTTTGATTGTAACAGCTTTTGGTTAGCTTTCTTACAGTATTCCTGCAATTTGCCTTATACCATCTGATCGAAGAGAATTCTTCAGTAAAACGAAGATGGTTCTATTATTCATCGATATTCAACCACGAGTTGTTTCTCCACAATTCTGGCCTCTTGCGAGAAACATTTTCTTTCAAACGCTTTAATAAGCTCACGTGATACTTCTTTTTACTATCGGGAGCACCACATTACGGCAATCAAGGAATACAGTCAACAAAGCTTTGAATTTAAATGGACTCTGCCGTGTTTTTTTGGGTTTTGACTCGATTGAGAAGCGCCATTCCGATAATTGTTGGTCAGTTTTGATGTCATATTCGAAGACTGTTGTCCCGTCACCGGTAATGATGTCATCGATAACATTTTACCCCAAAGAAAGCATTTCTTTAGCGAAATCAATGTGATGCTGTTTCTACAAAAAATTTAGCACTCTCGTCCCATGCCCAAAACATCGCGCATATCCCTCTGAACTGATCCAAGAGAGATACCAGATCGGCTGTTATGTCCCTGATGCTCACACGATGGTCTACGAGGACAGTTTTCTTAACCTTCATTGTTTACGTGAGCAATATTGGTGGCTGCACGACCGGAACGAGGCAAACATCAACCACGGTACGGCCCGCCTTAAATTCTTTGCACCACTAGTACACATGGTTTTCGACATTGTCAAGCCCTCGTAAGCTACTGATAACATTTTCAACGCTTCCGCACATGATATTTATTGGGTCTATAATTCGTGCGGTTTGCTAAGAGATGGCGTAACTTTTATTATTCCATTGGAACATGCCTTGGAAAGCTACTGTCATTGTACGTCATTTCAGTATATGTTATTCATTTGAAGCGTGAACAACAATAATTTTTTTTCACTCAAATATGTCGAACATTGTGCCTGAAAAAGTGTTTTTGCGGAGAGTTCTTCTTCATTACTTTAATATGAAGAAAACAGCTGCCGAAAGTCTTGTATTTTGGTGGTAGTTTATGGTGAACATGCGCTAGCTGAGCGAAAGTGCCAAAAGTGGTTTTCACGATTTAAAAGTGGTGATTTTGGCTTGGAAGACGATGAACGTCCTGGGCAGCCAAAAATGTTTGAAAATGAAGAACTGGAAGCATTACTCTATGAAGATTGTTGCCAAACACAAGAAGAGTTCGCAGAATCTTTGGGTGTCACTCAAGCAGCCATTTCAAAACGTTTAAAAGCAGCAGGATATATTCAAAAGCAAGGAAATTGGGTTCTACATGAACTCAAGCCGAGAGGCGTCGACGGCGGTTTTGCATGTCCGAAATGCTGCTGGAACGCCACAAAAGGAAGTCATTTTCGCATTGGATTGTTACTGGTGATGAAAAATGGATCCATTATGACAACCCCAAGCGCAAAAAATCATATGTGAAACCCGGTCAACCAGCCAAATCAACGGCAAAGCCGAATGTCCATGATGCGAAGGTATTGCTCTGTATTTGGTGGGATCAGATGGGTGTGCTGTATTATGAGCTGCTAAAACCGGGTGAAACCATCAATGGACAACACTACCGAATACAATTAATCCGTTTGAAGAGAGCAGTAGCCGAAAAACGCCCGGAATATGCGACCAGACACGAGGCAATAATTTTCCATCATGACAACGCTCGGCCTCACGTTGCTATTCCGGTTAAGAACTATTTGGAAAACAGTGGATAGGAAGTCTTACCCCACCCGCCTTATAGCCCAGACCTTGCTCCTTCTGACTCCCATTTGTTCCGGTCGATGCAGAACGCCCTTACTGAAATACGGTTCACATCAGAGCAGAATATCAAAAATTGGCTTGATTTATTCTTGGCTGCCAAGCCGGCGCAGTTCTTTTGGAATGGGATCCACAAATTGCCAGAAAGATGGGAAAAAGTCATAGCTTTAGATGGGCAGTACTTTGAATAATACTATTGTACATGTTTTTCTTTAAAAAAAACTGCACGAATTAAGTTGTATACCCAATACTTAGAAACACAAAATTTTGAGGCAAACTCTTTGCTCAACTAAATTTTAAATTGTGAAATTCGCAGAACACAACAAACACTGCTTGGCTTGCAAAGCTATTTCGCGAAAATTCATGACAATTAGCGCTGAAAGAGATTCTTAAGCGCCAGATGACAGATGTACCAACTTAAAAAAAAGAAGAGCTTTTGACAATATCTCAAGCGCTGTTTATTTGAATGAGAAATTCCGGGTTTCATTGATATGAAACAAAACAAAAATAGCAAACACAGAACCTGAAGAAGGCCGTAATTAGCTTCCTTTGTCTTACTCTTCGGTCAATCAGTTTACTTCCGAATATAAGCAAGGTATTCGAGAAAGTTCTCAATAGAGCTTTATTAAGGTGGGTTGAGGAAAATAATATAATTCCGGAAAATCAGATTTCTTTTAGGGCGAAGCATGACACTATTCATGCTGAGTCAAAGCTGATTTGCTGATTTGCCAGTATACGGGTGCTTGTCTCGTTGACTTTGAGAAGGCCTTCGACACCGTATGGCTAGAGGGGCTTTTCTACAAGATAACTAGGATGCGCATGTCGAAACCTTTGCTATATATAATTTACAACACGCTTATGGGAAAGAAGTTCGTTATCAAATGTGGCACCGTAAATTCAAGCAAAGTCTTTGATATTAAACACGGCGTGCAACAGGGGGGCGGTGATTTCTCCGATACTGTTAAACATTTACACAAGTGATCTAGTAAGTTTCCTCAATCACTCTATAGCGTACGCAAACGATTTAGTGGCGTACAGATCAGGTCTCAAAATCGAACTCATCAATACTCTTCTGCAACATGATTTCAATCAAGAAGGCCTTAGCCCTGACAAGAAGGCTGTTTTACAGCAGTCAACTTGTTTCCAGGGTGAAGGTCATATGCTATGGTTGCCCTGTGTGGTTTAATGTAGCGCGTCTCAGATGGAATAGATTCGGGCGTTTGAAAGGCAGTGTCTTAGGACCTGTCTGGGTTTGTATAGACCACCAGATTCAGAGTACAAAAAATACTATCCCAACAAAGCCCTTTACGATGGGGCTTGTCTGAATAGGTTTGACAATTTCCTGATAAAGGTGATTCGAAGACATGTTGCAAGGGCAATGACTGACGATAATAGCTTGATTTTTGGGGCTTATTACCCCAATGATTTCTATCGGGCCTTATTCCGCCAGAGGCTTTTCTCCGTATTGAAGCCAAAGGTTTAGTTCAAAGCAGGGATGGTATCCCGGTAATATACCAACGCCACCGCGGTGCAAGGGACAAGCGGCTCATCTACGACGAGTAAGTCGCCAATGCTTAGGAGCTCCTACGTTTTAGTACCGCGATTGCGGAAAGGGATCGGGTCGATGCCGAAAGACAGTTCACCGAATTCTAGTGGCTAAAGGAAAGGGAAGGGGTTAACATGCTCTCCTACATCGGTATACTACCAAGGTTGCATACTCCTCCTCGTTTTAAGTTAGATTTAGGATAGTTAGGGGAATTTTGTAAAAAGAAGTTAGAAGTTTCATAAATTGCATAAGTGAAAGATTGTGTTGGTTATTAGACAGTTTTAAGGTCGCAAGTCAAACTTGATTGATATTGTTAAGTTTAGAGCTCTCGGTAAGAGCCAGTAAGCTAGAATAAGTAATTGTCATTGTCAGATTACTTACTTACTTACTTTAAGTGGCGCTACAGTCCGGGCTGGACCTGGGCCGCAGTCAACAAGCTTCCCCATCCAGCTCGATACCTGGCTAGCTGCCTCCTGTTTCGCACGCTAAGTTGGCTTAGGTCCTCTTCCACTTGCGTGCGCCACCTGAGTCATTGTCAAATTAGTTTTGAGCATTTTTGTCTAGAATATAAGTAATAATGAAAGAAATAATTAAAATGAATTAAGAAGTTAAAAAAGGACACTGAATAACGTGTTACTTTCACACTTAGGTCGCCACCTAGTCCATGCTTCAATCAATAAGCCTTTTCAGCTATCACAATCGCCCACCAGCTGTCTCCAGTATCACACTCCAAGTTCCTTACGTGCAGCACCATATATCCATATTCGTTTCGCAATCCTTCGGAGTTAAACTCGAAGAATCTTTGGTTTGAAGCTGTGGTGCCCAAATGCTCAACGTGAATCCATGGATGGCGTATTTAATCGATGTCGCTTGATAACTCCTACACTTCGCAGTTAAATTTCCTAACAATAGAAACGGGATGATTACTGCCTTGATATCCCTACTCTTTGTAACTGCGAAGATAGCATGGTCAAAGTTCTTTACTTTTTCAAAGTTATAAATGTAAATAGTGTCATTCGGGCCAAGTCTTCAGTGGATTATGGACACATCCTTTACTGAAAACTTACAAAAGACCATGCCTTTGATCGCCGATTGCACAATCAGCACGTCGCCTGATCTCATTCGTTACCGACCTAGATGGAGCACCGAGAATTCTCCAAAATCGTTCAGGACTGAATCACATCAAAATCAGTTCCTCCTATCACTGGTTGACATCATTCTAGTTTGTTCTAGGAGGCAATGATTTTTGGAAAAGCTTAAAGGAATTCGATCAGAAGAAATTCAAGCGATCTCTTGCGATTGCAGCTTCTCAACCTCGATATTTAGCGCCATTGTTTGAATCCATTGTGATACCCGTATCGTGCTTTGGCTGTAAGAAAGTGATGAACTTTGTTATTCAGGAGGGCCAGGATGTAATAGCAGTCTTGGATGAATGGCCTGCCTAAACGACTGGGTACCAGTAAGCTCGCCAGGGCGCATTACCGTGCTTGTGTAATTACAGGAACACGAACCACGCCGTATAGAAAACCTCCAAGATACCGTCCGCCAGATAATGAAGCTTTCGGCAAAACATGAGGTTCGTGACCGACGAGGATCCTTTGAATCGACACGGCTATGATAAGATAGGTCATAGGTCATTTCCTATCCAGTTTGCACGCACACTCTTTCCATACTTTCCATCCTTTTTTGCAATCGCACAGTAAACCTTCAAACTGCAATAAGTGACTTAAGCTGTTATTCCGTGTGGCCACAGAGTTGTATATCTTGCTCCTGTTGTCTGGTCGAACAGCTTTTATGAAAAATAAATTACAAGATTCAGAGTACTTAGATGAGCTGGCGTATCTGAATCCAGCAGCTTGAGATCGTAGTTCCAAGTAAAGCAAATTGCTATTGCTAGATAGTACTTACAGGAGAGTTCATCACTTCTTAAAATGTTGGTCAAAAATCTTCCGCCCTCGGATATGGCTTTTGTTGAAAGTTATTTGGCCCAAAGGGTCTTTGAGTCTGACACCTTTGGAGGGACCAACAGAAAATTAGGGTAATTAAAGCGGGGTTAGTAAATATAGAGAGTGCCGTGAAATAACGCCAAGCGAAAAAATGCCGAATTTTGGAATTCAGCCGAGTCGGCCTTATTCCACTTTTCATTTATAAAGACATTCAGATAAGGTGACGTCAAATGAGTCTGGTGTATTTAAGGCATGAGGTGATTGGTTTCGCTTTCATAAAGTGAAATAACGCCGAATTCCAAAATTCCAAAATTCGGCATTATTTCGCTTGGCGTTATTTCACGGCACCAGTATAGAGGTTGAACAGTACCTTCTTAAGCTCCATAAAAGGATTATAAAGATACGTCAACGATAGTGCCATCCAGATTTTCTGAGGATGACTCTTCAGAGCATTTAAACTAGTCTCCGATGGCAAAGCCTAACAAAATTTTTCCAATTTATATTTCAATATCTTCAGGATAAGAGTTCTAGACCAAGCTTCACCGCCCATAACAGTTTGAAGAACTTCTTATAAAAGTCAGCATCGTTGAGAATAGGAGTTGTAGGAGCATATTTTGGCATATAAGTAAATAGCTCTTAATAAGCCGCCCTCTGACGGCATCGCTAAGACAGAGGCTTCGGACACGTTCATTGACCGTAAAGGTTTCATCAGTTACTGTGTTGTTGGTGATAGTTGGGGTCTTGGGGTTTTCGATTTAGGCCCGGTCTAAGAGATTCTTTGGGAAAGGATGATTGTTCTACAGAGAGGTCCACATCGTGTAGTAAAGGCTAATACGTCTGGAAATTCGTCCAACAGCTATGCCCGTTTGGGCCCAGTGGATACACAGCAAAGAAGCTATAGTGAGAGAAGCTGGAGTTGGTTGTTAAAAGTCTTCGATAACCAGAATTGAGGGTCAAGTCTTGTCTCTACGTCGCGGCATAGTTGGCTATCATCGCAAGAGAGTTCATGTATTTTGATTTCGATTGATGGTTCGATGTTTGTAAAACAAAGTTGGTCCTGTGGCAAGGCTGGGGCTCAATAGATTCTTTTGCAGCTTACACTGACATGGTGTAAAGTGGAGGTGAGACCCAAAGAAGACCATTTCAGAACACGAAATTGAGGATCTTGGGACTTGCTACGTCCGCCGTTGAGACTTCTATTGACAGTTTCCGGTTAATCAAACCTGATCTTTGCCAGGACATCTTGAATGAATATAACAAACAAGCTATCTACAAAATTTTTGAATGTCAATATCGCGCAACAAGAGGACTTGAAGAGCTCGATGGAAACTTAAGAATAAAGCTATGTTTTACAACTATCCCTTCTTACTTTTAAAGCTGACATAGGATCTCTAGAAACATTTGGGAACATTCAAGCATAGATTAGGCCACCGTTCTACCACAGAAGGGAGCACCAGACTTCTTTTACACAGAATGACCAGCTGTGGTGTCGCTGAGTGCATATCCATTTGAACCAATACAAGTTGGAATACTTCCAGCAGCTACAAATAATTCTCAAGAATTCCTTTTCAGAATATTCACGCTTATATTCTCTTAGTTTATAAAAAATAAATTGAAGCTTTCTTAAAATTAAACAACAAGGCACTTTACAACAAATGAAATAATCAATTTTTGGCTTTAGCTATCTGCTGGCTTAATATCCGTAATGGGTTCCAAATCCATCGAAGCGGACATGCGACACGGCACTAGCGGTAGAAGAGCCATTGCTTTCACTAGAAATACTGCGAGCAGAGTCCTGGAGTTTATATCCTGATGGTGTTCCATGGTAAGAAGAAGGAACTTGGTAGGTTCCAGGAGCCTGATTCGTGGAAGGAGCTTGGTAGGTGGATAAACCTTGGTATGTAGCTGGAGCTTGATAAGTAGCCGGGGCTTGATAGGAAAGTGGAGCTTGATAAGAGGCTGGAGATTGGTAGGAAGCTGGAGCTTGATAGGTAGCTAGAGGTTGATAGGAAGTTGGAGCTTGGTAGGTAGCTGGAGCTTGGTAGGCCGCTGGAGCTTGGTAGGTGGCTGGAGCTTGATAGGTAGCTGGAGCTTGGTAGGCCGCTGGAGCTTGGTAGGCCGCTGGAGCTTGGTAGGTAGCTGGAGCTTGGTAGGTAGCCGGAACTTGGTAAGTAGCTGGAGCTTGATAGGTAGTAGGCGATTCATAGGTTGTAGGAGCTTGATAGGTAATTGGCGATTGATAAGAAATTGACGCACTTTGCTGATTTGTGGTTGAAACCGTTTCCTCATTTTCGATCTGAGAGTCTTCTTGATTTTCTATGATTGGTGTCGGTGGAGCTACTTCAGCAGATTCAGTTGGAGCTGTGGTCGGCGCAGCTTCATTTTTAAGCAAAGAAGACAATGCACCATATTTTAGAATTGGTTCTGGAGCACCATATTTAGTATAAACAGTTGGATTTGGAACTGGAACTGGAAGGGTTTGTGATTGAATGTCATATTTAGCATAAGTTGTTGGGGCAGGGGCGCCATATTGAGTGTAGACGGTTGGAGCGGGTGCACCATAAGCAGTAAATGCAGTTGGTGATTGAGAATAATCAAATTGGGCTGATTCTGGAACAGTGTATTTTGTATTAACCGTTGGCTGAGCAGCAGAATATTTAACTTCTGTTGGCACTGATGCGGTATATTTAACATTAACTGGAGTTGGAGCAGTGTAGGTTATGGTGGTTGGTGCTGGAGCAGCGTAATTAACCACAGTTGGAGCTGGAATTCCATAATTTCTCGAAACCTGAACTGGAGCAGCATATTTCACAAGACTTGGAACAGGCGCTGTATATTTAACAGAAGCCGGTGCATTGTACCTGGCAACACTTTGGACTGGGGAGGCATACGTGAAAATTGTCGGAACACCAGATGCTATTTTGTATGAAGATGGCTTGGGAGGTTCGTATCTATACCCACTTAAAGTCGTTGTTGGTTCTGGGACAGTTGCAGCTGATTTTGATTCAGGTGTTGGCTTTTCCGTTGTTTCAGGTAAAGCAGTAGTTGATTCAGTTGCTACCTCGGTAGTGGTTGAAGATTCTTCACCACCAAAAACCGATGGAGTTGGTGAAGCCTGATATGTATACGGTGTTTCTGTAGACAAACTTCTATCATACGAAGGTGCTTGATATGTTGGATAAACGGGAGCAGAGTAAGTAGGAACAGAATACCCCGGAGATGAGTAAACTGGAGCAGTATATTGCACACTTTTTGTGTAAGTTGGAGTGTAAACACTGTTATTAATCCGAGTATCCTCTTTTTGTACACTTGAGTAAGGAGTTTCTACTGCCTTCGAGTGATCCGACACAGTACCACTAAACGACCGAACGACACTCTGTTGCGTAGACCCAATTGCATCCACGGCGGGATTAGCGATTGCAGCATTTTGGTATTGCGTGTAGCCGATTGGAGTGACAAGGCTACCAGCGTAAGTAGCGACGAACAATGCACAGAGTACAACGAATTTGAATGCCATTTTACAGCGGACGGTGTGTTGAAACTTAATGAATACCACTGAAGACTGATGCTGGATTTGGACCATACCATTCGTTTTTATATGATCGAAAGCTGGTTTCGGGGTCCCTTCTATTACATTTGCAGATCTCTTTTCTTTCTTTTTTTTTTTTAAATATATTTGCAGTTTTCTATGGATTGCTCCGAGGCACTTTCATTTCAATGAAAGAAAAAACGAGACAAAGTAGAAGATGGAAATAAAAGTGAGATTACCTGAATTTGGTAATAAAAACGTGGCGGAGATCGGAAGGGGGGCTATGTAAACATGCTCTAATGACACAATGTCGCCGATTTTGATTCAATTGTTTGGGTAATCCTCGCCTTGGCAGATATTTTTTTTATAAATCATTTTCTAATTGTTGTAGATCACTTAACCGGGGTGTTAGCTTGATTTTGTATGAAAACGCTTTACGGGATGAGCCTAATAGAGGTCGATTGGAGACTTTGTTTGTGAAATATGTTGCGATGAAGAAATGCGAGTAATTTTCAACGAGTAAGGATGGATGGTTTGCTATGGTACGGTAGGCTAATATACGGGTAGGGCGAGACCAGATATTGCGCCGTTTTCTTTCATTTGTTGCTTGGCTCTTCAACGGATTGGCTTGCCTATGAATTCTCTTCATGGAGATTATACTCGTATTTGTTTGAAATGTAGCTCGTCTTAGTTTCAGTGCTGGACAGTCGGCCATTAGGTGTGTCATAGACTCCTTTGTTTTGTTTTGTTTTTTTAAACAAAATCTATAATACAAATGCTGGTTGAGATGATTCCCATTCTGTCACGATGTTTATTACAAGGTAAGTGACTTGTTTTAAGTCGTAAGGAGGGTCATTGATGAGTATGAGTAGCACTTTAGGGCTTTGACTACCGATTGAATATTGATGAGTATTTCAACGTTTTCGCAGTCGATGCTGAGAATCTGGAAAGATTACTTCTGTAGACTGTTTAACGGCGACAATGCAACAAATACCGCTGTTAGGTAGAATGAGCCTTTCAACCCGGACGATGTAGACCAACAATTCCGTCCAAAAAACCTGGATGAAGTGAAGATAGCAATATCTAAGCTTAAGTCCAACAAAGCTGCTGGAGCGGATGTCCTGACTGCTGAGCTGTTCAAAGCGGCAGGCGACGCTTGGTAAGGAGCATATATCAACTCATCTCTAAAATATGGTCGGACGAAAGTATGCCCTATGATTGGAACCTCAGCATTGTTTGTCCGATCATCAACTAAAGAGCCATCAGTCTTCTTCACATTGCATATAAGATGTTATCTGCCGTATTGTGTGAATACCCGAGCCCTTCGTCAACAACCTCATAGGTCCACATCAGGGTGACTTCAGGCCAGGAAATTCCAGGAAATTCCTAATATGGAGAAAACCCGGTAGCTTCAGATCGATACGCACCATCTATTTATCGATTTTAAGCCCGCGTATGACAGCATTTATAGAGATGAGCTATACAGAGCAATGTCTAGTTTTGGCATCCCTGCCAAACTCGTCCGCTGCTCCATCAAGGTCGGTAAATATCTCAATGAGACCGTTGATGTAAAAAAAAGGATTTAGACAAGGAATGACTCTTGCCGATCGCTGCTTCTTTGAGTTAAGAAGGCAATTGACTAGTAAAGCTCTCTCTCGAACAACAACAGTTACCCCATCTAAGACCTTAATAATCCCAGTTCTACTTTATAGCGCATGGACATTATCAAAAAAGCATTGGGGTTGCTTTGAGACAAACATTTTTCGGGCGACATCGACCTAGCCAGAAAAGTGTAGATCCAACGAGTGAAATAGCTTGGTCATGTAGAGCGAATGGATAAAAACGCTCCGATCTGAAAAGTCTTCGAATGCGCCCCCCAGGGACAGCGCAGTAGAGGAAGATCGAGACTCAGGTGGTGCACTCAAGTGGAAGGGGACCTCAGCCAACTAAGCGTGCGAAACTCGAGGTAGGTAGCACAAGGTCGTCACCCTTTATAAGACCTTAATAATTCCAGTCTTGATCTATGGTCTAGAGGCATCGGCAATGTCAAAAATGGATGAGAGTAGTCTTGGTTGGGAGGGAAGTTCTTAGGTCTCGTTTGCATAGACAGTGAGTTGAGGAGGAAATATAACGACGAACTGTAGAACTGTGCAGCAACATCGATCTAGGCAGAAGGGTGAAGATTCAACCACTAACATGGCGTGGTCAATAACAATCGGGGTCGAAAAGTCTTCGAATCAATCCCCAGAAACAGAGTATGCGGACCGCACTCAACTACGAGTAAGTATGCGAAATTGGATGCAGCTAGCGAACGATCGAGCCTTAATGATTTTCAAGATTTGAATGAGTTTTAACTTTAGTTGTTATGAAGTTAAACTATATCGGTTTTACAGGATCTCTTTCCTGCAACCTGGAAGTATATGTGAGGTTCTCCTTTACACTATTTTATTGTCCCTGTGGAAATATTGCAGTATACTCTTCTGATAGGAACTTTTGTACCCTAGCAGTGGCGGCAAGCATGCTCCATAAGTCATAGCAAGAATTGTTTTAATAATTTCTTTTAGATTTCCTTTAGCTATTTTTCGAAGTTTTTCTAGTTTATTGTTCCACCAAATCATCCATTTCGTCCAAGACTTCGTCTTCATTGAATAGGAGGATACAGTAGCTCCAGTGAAGGCCGTGACTTACCCATCAAGTTTCTCTTTTGTGCTTAACGCTAATGTTGTGCAATTATCGCAGCTCTAGAATTATCTCAACTTTTAGTCTGGTTGTAGTATTGTTATAGACTACACGTTTGTTTCATTTGCCGCTCTTGTATTACCTAAGGCTGTTCAATTACCGCAGTTTTGTTTATTAACATTGAAGACAATTTTTCGATATAAAGGCGGATCTTCCTCCAGCTTTTCTAAGGCCCACTCACCGAAAATTCGACGGTGTGGCGGGTCATTCGGCTTCAGTTCTTGCACGAGCTGTATTTTTCAAGGTTTTTGACCGGGATCCTTGCGTAAAGTCTTCCACGTAGTCGAGTAACTAATAAAATTCCAATTGCTGCGAACGGCAACGAATTAACACTGGCGGATAGAACAGCAATATTTTTCTCTGTACGCATTCTACTGATACGGGTAGGTGGCTTGATGTCCAATAGCATGTTTGGTGTGAAATTTGGTCAATATCGTTTGAATTGTTTCCTCAGTAGGTCGATTATGATGACCGTAAAATGACCAGAGTTGCCGAAAAACATTGTTGTTTGGATGTTAGTATCTCCATGATGAAATGGCAATGATAGCTGAGTAGACTTGACCTTTACACATGCCACCAATCAGACGTGAGCTGTCAAAAAAAGATCACTGGAAAATCAAATAGCAAGAAAATCACCCGGTATATTAGGTATCGTTATTGTAAAATCACACCAAGGGATCGACTTTTGAATTTGCTTAAATTTAAATAAATATGTTGGTAGAATCCATTCTCCTAGCCCTGAACCCTGCTTTTCGCAAATATGATTTGCTCTATAAGTTAATTAAGGCAGCACAACGAAGTTAAACGTTCAAATGCTTTAATCCTGAAGCTTGTCATCTTTGCAGAATTAGAAATCTTTGAGTTTCCGATCTCTCCCCTGGGGTGGTTGAGGTCTGCTGTCCATAGTCGATATTTCTTGAATTTTTTGTGTCCTATCATCCTTTGGTAAATAATGCTTGTAGACAAGAGCTACGAATATGTGGCTCTGCTCATATGTATAGTGTTTTCCAATAAGGACTTGACAACATTTTTTTAAAATAAAACGCAAACCATTTGAGATATTTCAAAAACTTTATTATCGGCTTGAAGTACAATCAAAACATTTATGAATGGAACTCGATTTCGTTCATATGGCCATCGCGGTCACGTTTGCAGCGGTCGATTCGTTGGATCCAATTTTCAACGACTCCACCCAACATTTCGGCCGAAACGGCCGCTATTTCGCATTCAATATTGGCTCTGAGCTCTTCCAACGTCCTCGGCTTGTTGGCATAAACCAATGACTTAACGTAGCCCCACAGAAAATAGTCAAGCGGCCAATCGACTGCCCCATTTCTTGAGATAACACTCTCACCATACTTACTTTTCAATATATCGATTGTAACGTGTGCTGTGTGGCTTGTGGCACCATCCTTTTGAAACCACATGTCGTCCAAGTTCATATCTTCCAATTCGGGCCAAAAATAATCTGTGATCATGGCGCGATAACGCTGACCATTCACAGTAACGTGACGATCGTTATCGTCGACGAAAAACTTGAATGATTCGGATCGTTTACTACGGACGCCTGAACGGCAGCGATCAACCCGTGGTCTCACTGACACGGCAACATCACACAACGAATATGTAGACTCAAATTTTTGCACTTAACTTGTTATTGCCTGTCTACTAGGGCGAGAATTACGACCGAAAATTGGAATTAACGCTCTTAAAGTTGCTGTCACCGACTCCGAATTTCGGTAGAAAATTCTTACAAATTACAGACGTTGCTCGTTCGTGTACTTTATCACAACGAAAATGTTGAGTTTGATGATTAGTGAAAGAGTGCGTTCACAAATTAAATTCAAAGTTGTCAAGTCCCTATTGGAAAACCCGATAAAATATAGGGCCAGCTAATTTTGCAAAAATTGATGTAGGCCTCTTGATATTTTGGCTCCAGATGTATAGTATGCGTTGATTTAATCGGATGCTACAATAGTTTTCAATTCAATTACAATCATTTGCGTGAAAATATCTCCAAAAGTCAGATTCGATGAAAGTAGAAAGCATAGCATAGTTGACATATAGTCAAATGCTTTCCGTGGCTGTGAGAGAGCACTTGGGTATTAAGTTGGGAGAACATCCACTTATAGCGAGGTCTTCCTCCGCTGTGATATCCAATTCTTCTACCTTCTCTAACCATTTGACAAGAACGATGTTGCTATGTAGCTCGTATATTTCGCCAAGTTTCCTTCTTTTTATTCCAATCACGCAAAGTGTACAAAAACCTTATTTTACTTTACTTTTGGTCGAGCTACAGCCCCGAATAAACCAATATTTCAAAAAACAGCTGTCTCCATTTACTGCGGCCTTGCGCTGATCACCTTTAGTTGCACTCACCAAGTTGACTGAAATTCCTCTTCACTTAAATGATTTCTAAGATATTTCGGATCGTACGATGATATTTATGCACAACACATGGCAACGAACTCAAGCCCAAGCTATTATCAAGCTATTATACTTTCTCCTCCAAATTTTAGAGCCCAAACATTTCTAGAAGTTACCAAAAATCTGCCGTAGGGTGAATATCTGGTTGGTAGTGGAATTACCAGGTTTCAAGCGTTTGTACACATACTCGTATATAGGTAGCTACGAGGGTAATATCATGTGTCCAAGTAAACATTTTTCTCTACCCTTGCATTTTTTATACATGTGTGCCACCTTGTTTTCATTGCTTTTTGGCATCTTTGAGCTGTTGAGTTCCCAAAGCTGTCCTTATCCTTATTGATTTGAATTGAATACGGACGAAAACTTGTAATCCAACGGGTTGAGGTCTGGATTACCAGCTAGCCAATCATCCGTTGATATGAAGTTCGGAACGTTGTTTTTGAGGCACTGTTGAGTCGTTTTTGCTTTGTGAGCTGGAGCAGAGTCTTGCTGGAAAGTCCATGGCTTATTGTTGAATATTGATTGGTTGAGAGACTTCACAATCGGTTCCAAGACGGTCGATTGATATACTTTGGCCGATGTTTTCATTCCTTTCTCGCAAAAGTAGCACACTTCCCACCATAACATTACAGACGCGGGATGGTGGCCTCTTTGAACCTTCGGGATGAGTTGGGATGTTTCTCTGGATGACCAAGCATACACACGATCGTTCTGCTATTATCTCGTCAGTAAACAGAATTTGTCTGTGAGCGTTTTGGCGTACAGGCTGAGTAACTCTTTCGATTTTCGCTTGCTTTTTCCTTCAATGCCGCCGTGAGTAGGTGTCCAGTGCGTCGCTTGATAATGCGAGACATGGATTTTTGCCAAATTTGCATTTCCCGCGACAAGATTTTCTGTTTTCGCAACGGTTTTCGGTCGATTCGTTTCTTCACGGCTTTGATCGCTTTCGGAGTTCTCACAGTGCGCGGACGGCCGATTCTTTGACGGTCTTGTACTTCACCAGTATCCTCAAATAACTTCACAGCACGATACACAAAATTGCGAGTGATTCCAAGCGGTCACAAGGTCCTAAAGATATCGCCTTTTTCCATGTTGCATTTAAGTAGGCCAACTACAACAATACGATTTTCGATGTCGCTCCATTCCATGATTGTAAGCAATTAATGTCAAAAACTTTTTACGTCACAATGAAGCATAAATATCAACTGTCAAATTGCAATCAATACGAAATGGATGCGTCCAGTGTTGCATTCGTAATGAGTGAGTTCAGTTGTGTACCAGTATTTATGACTTGACTAGGTAGGAATGCTCGGGATACAGTAGATATATCTAGTACGAAAGCGGACTAATTCATCTAGTTGACACTTTGTATGTATCAAGTCTTCTGTAAACTTTTAGATATCGGTGATGTGCGCTGGTGATAGCAAAATGTTGCTACTCCACCGATTAATCGAATTCGTTTTTAGAAGGTGCGGCCGTGTAAATTATACCTCCTGACCGTACAATCGGTACTGTTATGAGAGAACAACCATATAATCGCAATGGTTGAAGGTTTTTAATTTAAATTGATCAACAATAAATCCTTATCCAGCATATCAACGAGGTGGCCGTGGTGTAGTGGTACTAGCCATCGCTTCTCACTCGGAGGATCAAGGTTCGAATCCTACTCATGACAAGTTTTTCATTTGTGTAATTGGAACTCAGTCAGAAAAATCTGCGTGTGAAGGCATAACACTGGCATGCAGATTTGGCTGTTCGAGAGTTTCAAGCACAAAAACAACCGTTAAAATGTACAACCTGAATCATTCCGAGTGAAGAAAAACTCTACGTCCTATTCGGACTCCCACCCCTATAGAGTCAATATCGAAACCAAATATTCCTGAGTTTCAAACCACTACATCACAACAATGCTTTCCTTTCTCCTCCTTTTATCTTTCCGCCCGCGCTCGGGCAACAGTAAAGGGGTAATCATAACCCCCTTAGGGTCGCGTAAATTTAAAAAAAAAAATCAGACTAACACATCAACCAGGCGAGTCTTTGACGACCCATCAGCTGTTAGTGGAGTAGCCAATTGAATAAACAGTATAAAAATAGGCAATTGTCTTATGAAGGAACGTGTTATTTGAAGTCCTAGTTGGTCACCACGTTTGGTAGCCTTTTACATTTAATTGCCAGGAGATTTATTTTGCAAAGGAACACATATATTTACACACAAGTTAAGGGGTTTTCTCATATTTATGGCCTTCTGCTGGGAACGTAGTGAACCTTCAGCATAACTAACGCTTTTTACTACTTTAAATACATCTTTAATGCTTGGATTACCACTACAAAAATATTAATTTTCTGAGAATGTACACTTAAAGTCTACTCGTATGTTCTGCAGATTTTTCGCCATTTTTGTCCTATTTTTTTTTTATCAAACGAAACACTCCATCCAGCGGTGTATTCATTCCCTTTATAACGTGTTAAATTGTCTGCAAAATGTCAACTTCTCAGCTTAGTCATGCATGAAATGAAGTACTTACCCTCAGTTGCTAAAGCCTCCGTCAAAATACCCTCCTGATTATGTGAGGCATGCACCCAGCAACATATGATTCATATTTTACGCATTAAGTCGCCCGAGGTGGCACTAATGCGCTCATTGAAAGGGATTTCTACCCCACACCAACCACCATCGTACAAGGCTCACTTGAGTGGCTTCCATGTCAGTTGAAATCGGACTCTGTCGTTGGTTACTTAGAAGCTACTTGACATTTGGACAGAAGACAAAAGACAGAACGATTCCTTGCCGTTTTCTCAGAAAGTTGAATTCTTGACTCGATTCCTTCCCTTACTCAATCGTTTACTTATTTTACGTTGCTATGGCTTCAACGCTTAACCCTGCCTCCTACCTGTCAGGTTACGTTCACTAAGCAATAATTAGAAACGTAATTTCTTAAATGAATGAGTTTCCAAGTAAATGAAAACAAAACAAAAAAGAGAAGAAAAAAGCTAAAATAAAAAAAGCATTAAGGTAATCCTTTTGAGAAAGTGTTGCAACGATGATTACTTTCAATGAGATAACTGTTGGTAGTGATTCTGATTTTTGTTGCTTGACTCAAAGGTACGGATATCCTCTTTCGGAATGAATGTAATTAACAGGCATGAAAGGATGTTCTCAGATTAAAAAAAAACACACCAAAGGAGGTGTGCAAAGTGCACTCTGGTAAAAAGCTGCTCTTGAATGGAGATCTCGAATTTTTTTTTTCACGAGTGGTCAAATCCATCACGGTAATTAGCTAAACGAAAAGTTTAGCTTCACAAAAAGTTCCTTTTAATTTCCTAAATGGAACTTTTCAAAAGTGGGGATATGCAGCAGAGGAAACGGAAAACACCAACAAAGGAAGGAGAGAATGGGCCTATTTTATGATTATTTTTTGGTTGAGCAGCTTTGAATTTTCAAAATTTAAAACCAAAAACCGCCGTTGAGAAAACCGCAAATATCAATTATAAAAGTACCAGCAACAGCTTCTACAGCTGGGTGATGCTAAAATGAGATGCATATACACAACAGACATCATAAGCTGGACAGTACTGCTCCTATCTATCTTCAGGTGTCTACGCAATGATGACAAGGAAGAGGTAGCTTAAGGAAAAGATGGCTGGTACTATCTGTTAGAAGATTTAAAATACCATTCGCTGTTATATTCCCGAGTAGATAAGCTGGGATATTCTACGATTCATTGAACTTTAGATGCTCAAGTCGTCTGCTAGACTACAGCAGTGTCATCCAAGTTGAGATATTGGCGGTAGCAAAAAAGGCCAGATTAATAACTGACTGAACAAAGTATTAGACATTCACTCTGCACGATAATGCAAGTGGAGCAAACTTTAGAAATACAAGGCAATACAAGGTGGAAGCCTTTCAAACGTGTGGAACATCAAGCTAACTACGGCCGAAATTCAAAATACAGATCAAGCAAGATTTTCTGAAAGGGCAGAGCTTTACGAACCTCACATCGTAGATTGCTAATAGTCTATAACATTCCGGCGCGGATGCAATAAAGCCCACGATAACTTCTGCAAAGGCTGCCTGGGTCTTGACTTATGGGAGAACATCCTCCACTTTTTAAGCCATAAGCTAGCACCATTAATTTAAGATAAAAAACTTTAGAATGTTACTATTTGCATGACCTCTCAGAGCTATCTTCTGTTTCATTTCCATCTTTTTGCAGAACCAAATGAGTACGTATTAATAAGTGATATGAGTTTGGATCTACAATAAAAGGAGACTTTAGCCGAACACAGATCAACTAAATCGTTCTAACTAGTCAAAAATTATATCTATGCGTTGTTTTTTGAGCCAGCACTTACGAGTACTTTGTTTTGAAGCAAAACCTTTGAAATTTCACTGATGAGCCATTTTTTTCTACTCAATCGAGAGGTTATATTCTGCATGGATCTATACCGAGTATCCTTGACCGTTAACTCCACTAGCCCACAGACTGCACCAAACTATGCATTGTTCGGGATCCAACGAAGTTTGGATAATTGCAACAATTGGAAAATGCAACAATTTTACTTATGGACATACCTATCGAGCTTCATCACTGAAAACAATTTTTTAATAAAACTGCGGATCCAATGCCAGTTGATTTTTGGGGCCATTAACCGAAATTTTTTCACATACAATGGTCACTCGGCTTCAATTCTTCCACGAGCTAAATCTTGAACCAAACTGTTGTGAACGGTATTGAATCTATAAACTTGTATCTTCTTTAACACTCTCGGTAATAAAACAGAACCTTAATTTTGGAACCAAATTCTTAGAATTTGGCAACGTTGTTGAAGCGCGTATGTCATCACGATAAAGTTGCAAAGCCATTGACATTAACAGTTTACATGATGACTAGTACTGGGTTAAAATAATACCCTTTAGAATATTCAAACTAAATACATAACCGCTAACCTTATCTTGTCAAATCATCAGCATCTTGTGTCATATTGCTGAAAAGGTTAAACATATCAGACATTACGGCATCATGAAATTAAATGAACAAGCAAATAGAAAAGGTCTCATATTACAGCCCAACGATTTGTTGGGCCAATAAGTGTGTTCTTGAAGTCAAATATAGACAAATTTTTCTAGCACTTTCTAAGCCATTCATCGTCTCTAATTTATCGGGATGGACTACCGATTTAAATATCCTCATAGAAAATAGTTCAACGAATTACATTATATCTAACGGTTTTGGAGGTCAGGGTCCAATATGTGAAGTTATGGGCTCATCGAATTTTTCCTTTAATAAACCGATTGTGCCTCATGCTGTGTAGGATGCTTCTCTGCCTTGAATTAACTAACGGACAAACTGATCAAGGCATGCAGAAAAATAGACGATAATAAGGCGCCTAGACCCAAAAATAATTCCAAATAAGGCCGTAAAAGCAGCTGTCTAAAAAAGAACAGACATGCTTAGGTATAACCAGAGATGTCTAGAGGAAGTAATTTTTCCTGACCCGCATTTGTTACTCCTGCCAAAGGAAAATAAGCCACCAGGTGAACCATGTTCATTGTCAGTAGCTTGGCAAAACGGAGCTTTATAAAATCGTCAATTCAGTTTTAGGAAATCTCGGTCTACCATAAAAACGGTAGTAAACATTGCGACCAAAGCAATAGCAGGGGTAAGATAGAGATCTGGCACATAGGAATATTGGGCACTTGATGTTAAAAATGCCGTTAATTCCCTAAGCTGGTTATGCATAGCAAGAGGACTCTTTTGAATGGATATATCAAGCTATTTACTTAAGATAGTAAGAAGCTATCTTAACACTGGGTAGCTTCAATATTGAACAGAAGATGGTATCAAACATTACAGTGTATCTGTAGGTGTACCACAGGGATGAGAACCAGGACCATTATTGTCGATTATTATGTACGACGGAGTACTGCGACTAGCGCTGCCACGAGGCATTTACATAATAGGTTCCGCTGATGACATTGCTATTGTTAAGGTCGCCAAACACAGTCACGAAGTAGAATCTGCTACAAATGCTGCTATTGCACAGATAAAACATTGGCTTTATTCAGCTGGACTTGAATTTGCTGACCACAAAACCGATGCGATTTTAATAACCAGTCGTAAGACCGTGGAATATGTAATCTTCCGGGTTGAAAGCCAAACAATTCGGCCTAAAAGAGCACTGAAATACCTGGTAGTAATGTTAGATTATAGACTGCACACATGTCTCGTATACCAGCGAGAAGGGATCTTTACTATAAGCGGCATTGTCACGAATTCTACCACATATCGGTGGATCTGGTTACACTAGAAGAGTGTCACTTTTAAGAGCGATCAGCTCAGTTCTACTTTACATTGCCCCGGTTTGGTCCACGGCACTAGTCAAACAGGATGCTAAGAAAAAACGATTGTCGACATACAGACAGCATATGTTATAGCTGGAATGATATCCATAGACATACTCGCGGAAGAGATGTTTGGGAAAAACGGAAAAAAGCTGGGCTGAAATTTGTGAGTCTATAATCGGTGTGCAGAAAGAACTCCGCCTAATCGAACAGGTATAACGTGCTAAAACAGCAAGGACTCCTCAGAAAGCATAGATGCTGATCAGCCCCGCGAAGTAATGGTTTATTACGTAGGCATACTCCTGACATTGGAACATTTAGGGGTATGAATCGTGCATACTTGTGGCTGGAGTTGCTGTTATCTTTCGAAGATTGCGCGCTCTTTGTGGACGCAATGGTATCTCACTAGTTGACTCGTGAATTTGTTAGTTTAAATGCGACAATTTTCCTTGTTGATGTAGCCTTCCTTGATATTGATAAAGCGGTATTGTTTTCGTCTCACTCGCCGAACGCACACGAAGGTAAAAGGGCTTCACTTTTTCCCCGAACTGAATCTTGCTGTTAGTTTATATTTTTGTCTTAACTCTGCTATGGATGGATGCAGCTCCAATACACGATGGTTCCTCCTGAATACTAAGTTCCACAGCACTAACAACCTATTTGGTGTCCATCTGAAGACATCTCTGCGAGTGCCTCTTTTCAATTAGAATACCATATGTGTGATGGTTAGTATTGCAAACTGAATTACGATTTTTGAGATGAGTTTGCACAAATTTCTAGGGTTCATCGATATAGTCTTCATTCCAGCTCTAATATTTATAATTCCTCTCGAAAATAAACACATTCTACATCCGGTTTGGAGCTATACCATACATTCTAATTCGCCTACATTCCTTCCCTGAAAAGATTTTGCCTGAAACCTTCTCTGGGCACGGTAAAAGTCGATTTCGTATTTTTGCACTTATAGGAATACCGATTTTTTTCCATAAACCATATTAAAAAGAAGCTCGCCGCCCAAAATTAAATTAAATCCAAGCCCCAGTGTATGTTGTGCCAATAATTATTTATTTTTAAACAGATGATGGCACTAAGAGTATATGTAGTCCATGAAATGAATATTAACGAGGAGCAGATTCATCAATGCAGCTTTTCACAGCTGTCCTTTTTGACTGTTGTTTTTCTTGTTAAAAGCTTGTTCTAGTATTGGGTCTAAAACTTATTCATGCGGTTTGCTAAGAGATGGCGTAACTTGTATTATTCCATTGTTATTATTATTTAATTGGAACATGCGTTGGAAAGCTACTGTCATTGTACGTCATTTCAGTATATGTCATTCATTTGAAGCGTGAACAACAATAATTTTTTTTCACTCAAATATGTCGAACATTGTGCCTGAAAAAGTGTTTTTGCGGAGAGTTCTTCTTCATTACTTTAATGTGAAGAAAACTGCTGCCAAAAGTCATTGTATTTTGGTGGTAGTTTATGATGAACATGCGCTAGCTGAGCGAACGTGCCAAAAGTGGTTTGCACGATTTAAAAATGGTGATTTTGGCTTGGAAGACGATGAACGTCCTGGGCAGCCAAAAAAGTTTGAAGATGAAGAACTGGAAGCATTACTCTATGAAGATTGTTTCCAAATACAAGAAGAGCTCGCAGCAGCCATTTCAAAATGTTTAAAAGCTGCTGGATATATTCAAAAGCAAGGAAATTGGGTTCCACATGAACTCAAGCCGAGAGACGTGGAAAGGCGGTCTTGCATCTCCGAAATGCTGCTGGAACGCCACAAAATGAAGTCATTTTTGCATCGGATTATTACTGGTGATGAAAAATGGATCCATTACGACAACCCCAAGCGCAAGAAATTATATGTGAAACCCGGCCAACCAGCCAAATCAACTGCAAAGCCGAATACTCGTATCTATGGCGCGAAGGTAATGCTCTGTATTTGGTGGGATCAGATGGGTGTGCTGTATTATGATCTGCTAAAACCGGTTGAAACCATCAATGGACAACGCTATCGAATACAATTAATCCGTTTAAAGAGAGCAGTAGCCGAAAAACGCCCGGAATATACGACCAGACACGAGGCAATAATTTTCCATCATGACAACGCTCGGCCCCATGTTGCTATTCCGGTTAAGAACTATTTGGAAAACAGTGGATGGGAAGTCTTACCCCACCCACCTTATAGCCCAGACCTTTCCCCTTCGGACTACCATTTCTTCCGGTCGATGCAGAACGCCCTCACTTAAATGCGGTTCACATCAGAGCAGAATATCAAAAATTGGCTTGATTCATTCTTGGCTGCCAAGCCATCCTTTGGGATGGGATCCACAAATTGCCAGAAAGAGGAGAAAAGTCAGCTTCAGATGGGCAATACTTTAAATAATACTCTTGTAAATGTTTTTCTTAAATAAACGTTCAAATATTGAAAAAAAAACCGCACGTTAAGTTATATACCATACAAAACCGATGCATAGGATGGCTTATCTTAGCGTTATAGGTACATATCCAGACGACTCACCTCGGTGAGCAGTTTGTACCACAACTGGGTAGATGCCATGGTAGTTGGATATTTACTATTATCAGCTGGACAAACTGCGTCCAGCGGAAATAAATTCTGTTGCATGCGTATTTAATGTTGGACCAGTGCCACTGAAAGGGATATTATTGGACAGATGTATTGCTGAACACAGAAAAAGATATGTACGCCTTTTGATCGACAGATAAAAAAGATTTTTTTTTTCTTACAAATGGGCCAAATTGGTGACTGTATTAATCCCTTGTGGAAATCAACTTCTCAACTAAGTTACATTCAAATTTCCAACATCAAAAACAGATACCTACGGTTTCATATCCGTGACCCTGAGGTTTGATCCATTTATTTTTCCACAAACAAACAAGATGCGTAATGAAGGTTTAGTATGCTTTGCGAAACATATAGATCTAGACTAGGATCTCGTCTTCACACCATCACTTTGTAATGCCGAATCAATTGCTTTAGGCCATGTAAAACGTTTTCACGCTTCAAATTTCCATCGCAGTTCTTATACCATCGCTGTAAAGTAATCAGCAGAAAAACAATTGAAAAGCGCTCCTTTTACAGTTAATAAAATTTGCATAATTATTCTTATATCACATTTCTCAGCCCACAACCCTCCCCCAAGTCAGACGACTACAGCAAGTTGACTGTGCACCGCTTTGGGCAAACATCATAAATTATGCGAGAGAAATGAGTTTCTTATTTGCTCTAAGAAAAATAAAATAAAAAACACAAACTGTAAAACAACATTAAACACCAACACGAAATCCACACGAAATCCACCATAGAGGAAAGGGAGGTGGAATGAGATGGCCCGTTTCGGTAACAAGGACATTAACACCCTGCACTTGTATGCCACTTGACAAAAGAAAAGTCTCCCAGGGTACTCTTTACCTGGATGAAACCTGGATATGTACGTAGGTATCAAGCAGTACGTAGCACCGCTTACATGGGTCTCGTGAGCTGTGGAAATTGTTTGCTTGCGTGGTGGTTAGTTATTTTCCGCCAAGAGATTTTCCCTTAATGATTTTTAACGCTTAGCTGGTCCTTTGGCACGTTCTCATGCAGCTCCTAACCGAAGGAAAGCCAATTTGCAGCAGAATTTTATTTTACACCTGCAAAACGCTTTCTGTCACAATCGACCAACTTACCAGAGTAGGATACGAGTATAGATGGGGAAACAACACATTTGCTCCCCTGCAGTATAGACAGAGTCTTTTATGAGTTTGTATGAGCATATCCTGATCCCACAATGACGACTGTGCACAGTAGACTTCCAACTATAATACGTCCAGGGGAGATTATGCCTTAAAATAAGGCACAAACCATTTACCGAGGGTGCACAAAAACATTCCTCCAACCACCAGCATTACGAGTAAATTTAAGGGGATGAGTGTGTATTATAAGGCGAGTGCAAACTACACAGGCACATACGAATCCTTTTATATTCTAACCTATAGCAGTTCCTTGGCAAATTAACTTCGCCAAAAGAATTTGAATTTCAAATTTAAATGCCATTTTCGTAGGCTTGTCAGAAAACAAAAATACACACAATCACACATGAGAGCAGACGTAAGAGTATGTATGACTGATGATTTATGCAAACATGTGTGAACCTTAACTGTTATGGCAGTCAACCCCACAGTCCTTCTGTAGTTTATCCAATTTGTGGAAATGAAATTCTCCTCCCAAGAAATTGCGAAAAATCGCTCAAAAAGAACGAAGAAATGAAAACTGGATACGAGTACGTTTCAAATCCTATTTGGATCTGTGAAATGTTTCCTAAGAAAATCTCTCATTTTAGTTGGCATATCCTTTTTGGCATTGGCCTTATTTTTTTTCTTTTTCTTATTCGTTCGTTTTTTTATAGTGACGCGACGGATTTGCCAGTTAAAACATGGATTCGCACTCTCATGTGATTTGGAAAAGCGGATTTTGTTTTCCAAAATTGTAATTTTAAAGTACTCGTATTCACTTTTAATATGTGGAATTTCGGGAATAGTCGTACCAACTAGTGCAACTAACTGTGAGATAAAAGGCATGTGTCAAATTTAAAAGGTCTGTAGTACAGTGACAAAGGGCAGTATTCGATTTAGAGGTTTTCAAGTAGGAATTCAGATCTATTCAAAAAAAAAAAATTAAATACTTCACCTTGAAGTAATACATTTCGTCGTTAGCGTTCTGAGCTGAAGATATTGCACTATCAGCATACCAGAGAAACGGGTAAGCTTGGGAAAGTGTTCATCAAAGAAACAGCGAGTAAAAAAGTTGCTTCTAGGTGGTAGTCTAGACAAGATATCTAGGTAATCATAAAATCTTTAAGATGGCCAAGGTAAAGGAAGACTTTGTTGTTTGGCAGCGCCACGTGGTAAGTTAAGTCGTAAGAGCTGATAGAGGCCAGCCTGCACCCCACCAAGTTTGCAGCAGATTTCAGAAAATTGCGAAAATTATTTCATTCTACATACGAGTATATTCATGGACAAAGTATTAAGAAACGACAAATTGTTCAGCATTCTCTGATATTGCTGTGATGAGTGTAAATACATATGCCTTTCGTACATTCTACCGATACGGGATATCGACTTTGGTAAGGGTAAGAAATGGGATAGAAACCAGTTGGGAAGACTTTAAGGAAGTACTCGACAAATACGCCAAAGCTCGTCTCAAGGGGTTTTTATGATACCCTTTTAGTATCATAATAGATACGAGGGCGGGTCAATAAGTCCGTGACTTTTTGAATTTCTGACCTCTTTACTGAAACAGCAACACTGCTCCTGTCAACAGGCATCTGTCAGTTGACTCCTGTCAAAATTTAAACTAGCTGCGTCAGTTATTTTGTGTTTGACAGCTATTTTTATCAGACTACTCACTAATTTGAGGAGAAAATGGAAAAAAGTGAATTTCGTGTGCTTATTAAGCATTATATCTTGCGAAAAAAAACCATTACCGAGACCAAGGCTAAGCTTGATAAATACTATGGGGACTCTGCACCATCGATTTCAATGGTAAAAAAGTGGTTTACTGAATTTCGTTGTGGCCGTACAAGCACTGAAGATGCCGAACGTCCTGGACGCCCAGTTGAGGTCTCTACACCCGAAACAATCGAAAAAATTCACGATATGGTGTTGGCCGACCGAAGATTGAAAGTGCGAGAGATTGTGGAAGCCGTAGGGATCTCGCATGGCTCAGTGGTTTCAATTTTGAATGATCACTTGGGCATGAGAAAGCTTTCCGCAAGATGGGTGCCGCGTTTGCTCACAGTCGACCACAAACGCAATCGTGTAACAACTTCACAGGAAGGTTTGGCGTTGTTTAATCGCAATATGGAGGAGTTTTTGCGCCGTTTTGTAACCGTGGACGAAACATGGATCCATCACAACACACCAGAGAACAAACAACAGTCAAAACAGTGGGTTTCTAAGGGTGAATCGGCTCCAAAGAAGGCAAAGGTGGGTTTGTCAGCCAATAAAGTTATGGCGACTGTTTTTTGGGATGCACGCAGGATAATCCACATTGACTACCTTCAAAAGGGAAGAACAATCAATGGGGAATATTATGCCAACTTATTGGACCGATTCAATGACGATTTGAAAAAAAAAAACGACCTCATTTGGCCAAGAAAAAAGTTCTTTTCCACCAAGACAATGCAAGGGTGCACACATGTGCAGTTGCCATGGCAAAAATCCATGAATTGGGCTATGAATTGCTCCCTCATCCACCCTATTCTCCAGATTTGTTCCCAAACCTGAAGAAATGGCTTGGTGGAAAAAGATTTGACTCCAATGATGAAGTCATCTCGCAAACAAAGGCCTATTTTGAGGACCTCGACAAGTCATTTTTTTTGGAAGGGATAAAAAAATTGGAGAAGCGTTGGACAAAGTGTATAGAGCTCAAGGGAGACTACGTTGAAAAATAAAATTATTTTTTTATCAAAAAATCTGTGTTTTAATCCAAAAGTCACGGACTTATTGACCCGCCCTCGTAGAAGGAGGAGAAAGGAAAGTTGTTGTCAGGTGTGTTTGGTTTCGATATTGACATTCCAGGGGTGGGGTGGGAGTCCGAATAGGACAGAGAGTTTTTCTTCACTCGGAATGATTCAGGTTGTGAATTTAAACGGTTGTTTTGTGCTTGAAACTCTACAACAGCCAAATCTACATGCTAGTGTTATGCCTTTACACGCAGATTTTTCTGACTAAGTTCCAAGTACACAATGAAAAACTTCATGCTGGTAAATTAGGGATGGACTGCGGATGACGACTGCAGGCAATACTTAATGGTGGGGTTGCTCGCAAGGCGGCTGGCATAGTGCATCCTGTTCAACTCTAAACTATAACGTCTATGATCAAACATATTCAGATGATGTACAATTGTAGAAGACTTCCAAGGTGTTGTTGGCTTTCTGCCAGAATCTTAACAACCTTCGGCAATACATTGGGCTTGTCACTGAGGAGTATGCTTTCAATCTTTAAAGAATCAGACATTCTGTCAAATTCAATGGCATGAAAATGAACAAAGTCTACTTTCTCTTTGCTCAGGAATGTTTTTGTCTGAACCAGAAAAGAGACGGCAATCTTAGATGTTACACTGTCTGCCTTTAAGCGGATATGTAAACAATCAGCACCGCCCGACTGTTATTAAACCCTATTTCAGACTTATCACCACTTTCATGATAGTTCGAAAATGCAGGGGTTATCTGATTGCATTTGGAATGCTGAATTCAATGAGTTCGCAGGAAATGAAGTGACCGAAGAACCATAATATTGGCTTCAAATGTTTCGACACTACTTTGTTTATCAGCGCAGATTAGCGACTTTTTGTATTCCCAAAGAAAACAAACGAGACCTGGCGAATCACAAGATCTTGGAGGCCGACTAACAGGTTCATTATGGAAAATTATGCACTGATTAAATGTTTCTTTCATTAAGCTGATTCTTTCAGTTGCTGCATGGCATGTAGCACCAAATATCGAACTTCTTCAACATTCTCCGGAGGGCAATATTCTATTCAGGACGCACTCTTCGTATGACACTTTATCTTCGGTCGATTATTCTGGGTGTAATATGGTGGAGGTGCTCTACGAGTTTGGCGCATAGCACTATAATTTTCGAACCAATTTTCTAAAATTTGTTAATGTTGTTGAAGAGTGTATGTCATCACGATATAATTACGAAAGTTATTAAATAAAAACGACGCTGACAGGTTTCCAATCTGACAATTGGTTTTCACTGCTTTTTTACAGGCATGCAGTACTTCATAGCTTACATATATCTTTTAATTATTTCTGAGTTGTACGCAAGCTTAGGATACGTCTTTGTTCTCCTTAGAGGTCAGCGAAGTCACATGTTTTATATTGATAGACGAAAGAGAGAAGGGGATCCTTATTTTTATTTCTTTCGCGCCTGGTAAAAGATGTTTAAGTTCAATTCCTTCACCAGGGGGAATGGGGGTTTAGGAATGGGGTTTTTGAGTTGAGAAACATCGAGGTTTTAGAATCAGAAAACGTATTTATTTATTTATTTATTTATTCAATCTACGATTTCCACAATCTACAGATTTCGAATTCATTAAAAAATAAAAGTATAAAATATAATATAATATAATAATATAATAAAAATTCATTGTTGAATAACAATGAATAATGTGTTCTTAAAAACATTTCTGGGCAAAGATATATCTAATTTTGAGTAATAAAAATTAAATATTTTACTTGATGGCTCCCGTTGGCCATAAAGCCTATTATGACGACTCTCCAACAACAAAGGTCTTGGTCTCAGAGTTCTAGACGAAACATAAAGATTCAAACTATTAAGCAAATTCACACTATCAATAGTAGCACATAAAATGTCACGAATAAACATTACGTTGTTAATTTTTCTTCTCATTTCGAGAGTTTGCATACCAAGTAGCAGACATTTAGAGCGATAAGATGGCTGAGATTGAATATCATTTTAACAAAAAAGCCGGCGAAAGGCGAATTTTAAAAATTTCTTTTGAATAATTTCAATTCTTTTTATGTGTGTAAGGGAGTTAGGACACCAGACAATACATGCATACTCCACTATAGGACGAACAATACTACAATACAGAGCTTTAAGGGTATAAGGATCCTTAAAATCAGTGGAGTTTCTTTTAACAAATCCTAGAAGTGAGGATGCTTTTCTAACGACAAAATTAACATTTAGGTTAAACATCAATTTACTATCAAAAATTACACCTAAATCTTTAAAATCGTCAACTACTTTTATCCGAGAGTTGTTTGAAAAATAATTTGGGAAAATGTGATGAAAACTCCTATTGAAGCTCATACAGCTCTTCGTAGGCGGAGATTTAAATGGCCACGTCGGAGAAACAAATATTGCCAGAAATTCAGCTGGCGAAGACATCCTTGCAGCGTGTAGGGCTTACGGCTTAACCATCTTAAATACAATGTTTATTAAACATCAACGACATCTTATCACCAAAAGCAGCGGAGGCCACGAAACGCTAATAGATTATCAACTCTGCAAAATGTCGATGAGAAACCGTGTTAAGGACTGTAAAGTAATACTTGGAGAATCGCTAGTAAGCCAACACCGTCTGCTCATTACAGAATTTTTCACAGCGGAACCACCGAAAAAACGGGCATCGTTTGGAAAGCCAAAAATCCGGTGGTATAATCTATCGAAGGAACGAAGCGCAAGATTTATCGCACTGGCTAAAGAAGTACTTCACAATATAAATGGTATCGCAGACTCACTTAGCCCGCAAGAAATGTGGAACAGCATGCACGAGGAATGCATAACACTCGCAAAGTCCCTTCTGGGGACTATATCGAAATACCATCACGTCGGCAAAGAAACATGGTGGTGGAATGACGAAACCAAACGAGCTGTGGTCGACAAGAAGAGTGCATTCCAAGCGTGGACAAAATGCGATCGGAGCGACGATATTGAAAAAGCTCGACTGGCTCTTGAATACGAGCGTCTTAAAAAGATCGCAAAGAAAGCCCTAGCTCGAACTCGAAGCGGAAAACCTGTACCAGGAGTTGGAACAAATATCCTCACGATCGGCGGATAGAAGACAAGCTATCCAAGAAGTTTAAACGTCGTACAATACTAAAATGCCAAATATTTTTAAGCTCGCTGCACAGAGGAGAAAAAGTTCAATGGAAATAACCTCGCCGAAATACATCAAAAACGCAGACGGTCGTTTACTAACAAATGAAAAGGAAATTTGTGACCGGTGGCTTGAATACTGCAAGGTGTTGCTTAACAAACAGTTCCCACGCGATATCGTGCCGACAGCTGGTCTATCCGAGGAGGAAGTTTCGGACTTTTCAATCGAGGAAATAAGTATAGCAATCGGAAAAATGAAGCGGGAGAAAGCGGCAGGATGAGACAGCATTCCATCAAAGTTTTGGTCGAAGATGGAGGGAATCGGCAGCGTTTGGCTATCGAAGCTTTTAAATTAATTAAAATGTGGATAACTTATGCCGAATCACTGGAGAAGTAGCTTCTTGGTTCCATTATACAAAGGAAAAGGCGACACTTGAGAATGCAACAACTCGGTAATAGCCATTGTGGATTTGTTGAGGGAAGATCGACGGTGGACGCTATCCAAAGCCTACGAATAATAATGGAAAAGCACCGAGATTCGTCTAAGGATTTACACATGGTATTTATCGACCTCGAGAAAGCATTCGATCGAGTGCCTAGGGATCTCATATGGGCCGCGCTGAGGTCTTAAAACGTACCGGAAACGTATGTTAGAATAATACAAGACATGTACGGAAAGGTGAAAACTGCGGTTAAAAGCTCTGCTGGACGAACGAGAGAATTTCCAGTTAATGTCGGAGTGCATCAAGGAAGCGTACTTAGCCCTTTCCTCTTTAACGTAGTATTCGACTATCTTTTCAAAGACTGCATGCGCGAAGAAAATGTAACGCAAATTCTCTTCGCTGACGACGCAGTTATACTTAGCGATAACGTCGAAGATTTACAGAATGCCTTAGATTCATGGAGAAAAAAACCCGCTAGAGAGAAACGGGTTTAAAATAAGTCGTTCAAAGACGGAGCATTTGACGTGCCCATTTGCGCATCCGTTGCGACCTGTTCCGGATACAATGTTAGACGGAATAGTTCTTCCGAAAAGCACTATCTTTAAATGTGACGACGACGTAAACCACAGAGTGAGTGTGGGGTGGATGAAATGGCGGGAAAATTCGGGAATCTTTTGCGACCGAAGATTTCCACTTAAATTACAGGGGAAACTCTACACCACGGTTGTTAGACCAGCTCTTATATACGGTTCACAGTGCTGGACAATGTACGAAGCGTTTAAAAACCAAATGACGGCAGCGGAAATGAAAATGTTAAGGATGTCTAGTGGAGTCACTAAACGCGATTGTATTAGATCTACGCGTATAAGAGGAAGTCTACATATAAAGAATTCGGTAACCGAACAGCTTGAGGCGAATAGAATAAGCTGGTATTGCCACGTTCAAAGAAGATCTGCGGAAAATCCGGTTAAAAAGGCACTATCAACTATGGTCACTCCAACTGTAAGAGAACGAAGTCGGAAAAAGAATTCCTAACCACTGAATCGATCCAGGACCGAGCATTATGTAGACGCGCTCTGCGGTCTGCGACATTAGCCAACCCCATAAGCGGAGCAGCAGCGATGCAGTAAAAATGGGAAACTCGTTACGCATAAGTTCGTATAACGAGGAAAGGGTTAATAAAAGGATAAGAAGAAGAAGAAGAATGCATTTCAAATCTGATTGGTATTTTTTTGTTTAGGGACTCGTTGGTAAATACTTTTTTAACAATTTTGTGCCATTCATTTTTCACCAAATTCCCAATTCGTAACTCAGTTTTTGCATTCATTGCAATAAGAAGGAAAAAGAAAAAGAAGAACTAAATCTGTGTAAACTGAACGCCGTATTTTCCACAAACACCACGCTATAATGGTAAAATTTTGCGAAAAGGTCAAGAAATCTTATTAGTTCAACAATATTGGTATACGTTTGCTATTCCGGGTGATGAAAACTAACATCAAAAACACCACCCTTTTTATTATTTATAGTAAATAAAAATAAATAACATTCCTGAATTTTTTAAATTAAAAGAGTCAACAAATACTTGAAATACTTAAAAATGATAAAAATAATGATTTATAATTTATTGGATTGTATTACTTAATAAAATTACAATGTTTACTTAATGCGTGATTAACAACAACAAAAAAAAATTTCCAGAGCTCCTAAATATACTCAAAGCTTACACAGTTGACTTACAATACCAGTTTAAGTTTTATGATAAGCTGATTTGCAATTCATTTACATTTTGAAATAAATCTTTTGAATTATGATTTTAAGGTCTCTTACTAATTTAGTTCTGAAACCATCATTTTTTGGTACACTTAAAGCAAAATAAAAGTATTTTTTCATATGTTCTACTATATTTACTTTTTCACCACCTTGAAATAAATATTGACCACGTTACTCGTAAAATACTTTTTCTTTTATGTTTGCTTTTATTATATATACCTAGTGGACGTTACGTGAAATTTGCTGTCATTTTAGCTATTTTGACAGGTATCAGGCTTGGATTAGTGTTGGTGATTCACTTACAGTGTATTTGTGAAAAAGGTCTAGGCTTGCAGCTGTAGTAGTAGAGTTTGCCATCTATGTTAGTTCATTTATGTACTTAAACCTCTACACCATAGCTTGAGGAACATACTGTAAACGTATTTTGCCTTACATTTGATATTAGATATTTTTCATTTGTCATATAAGGTTAGAGTGCGCCCCAGATGATTAGGTGTCCAACACTCCACTCTACGACAGACCACTTTCTATAGACATTTTGGTCTCACAGTCCGACATATTTGTCTGTGGAGTTGTCTTATTCTGCGACGTTAAACTCTCTCATAGTTTTGTAAGTTACACTTAATTGATCATAGAAGTTGTCCTTCTAATCATCAGTCAGAGAAATTGTCGAATATATGTGAAGTTTTGTGTTCTATTCTAGAATTTTGTAGTTCAATGTTGAACGGAGCTAAGCCTCCATGCTACTCCAGTCAACATAAGCCGCCTGAGAGAATTGCGCATACTTATAGTTAACTTGCATTAGTATAGTACAGTGTCTCCAATTGAAAAGGATTCAACACACCATCCTTTTTTTTTTATCCATACGAAGATATGTATATAAAGAATGCACTGCACTCATATAAGGGAAAATTCGTACACTCTTCGTCAAAAATTCGGCAGTACAACCTTATCGATACTGTATCCATGTATGTATAAGTATAATTGTTTAACTACAATGGTTCTTTCTAGCTTTTCGGCAAACCAACACAAGTGGAAAGATGCTTCTTCTACGCGTTCTAGCACTATCGCAGCCCTTTGAGTGCCTGTGTCGAATAACGACACGACGGTCTATACCACGTAGTCTACTATGCAAAATAAATATTTCGATAGGTACACAAGTCCAAGCTTAGCCAAGGGGTTGCTTTCACAATTTTATATGTTTGTTGATTTATCCTTTGTCATTTTGCCGCATTACAAGTTGCGTTTCCACAATACACACCGAAAATTCATGCAAAATTCATTTTCATTGCCAACGTACATTTCAATCATCTGTATCACCACAAACCACGGGCAACAAACCCTTAGTTACAGAATCTAATCCGATTATTCATCTCCAAAAGCACAAGTGTACTGGTACCTAAAAAATGAGCAAATAAAACCGGATGTTACGTCACTGTCTGTGGCTTGAGTAGAAACCGCATCCCTGCACCAATCTAGCTTAATGAAATTTTTACATCCTTTCTCCAGCAGACACTTGTGAACGCCTGTTGCTCTGCATCACATTCGAGTCCTGCAACTCTATAAATACCAAAACATGCAATTATTTTTCATTGTAGTCATGCGTTTCATCAAAGCACAGAGCTAGGATGATGAATGCTTAAAAAAAAGCAATTTCTCTGTTTGTATAAGCCAACAAAACACATAACAAAAATACAGATACATTTGGCCGACGAAATTCTAACTTCAATTGTTTTGAAGCGATCCTTCGCTTCTAATGAAACTCCTTCTGGCTTTTGCAATAATCTCTTTCAAATAAACGCCTTCAAGGCATTTGAAACAATGTTGATGTCGTCACATCACCGCTAAGACCAAAACCACGTCACCATATCACCGCAAAATTTAATTCTCTTATCATCCTTGACGAGCAGCCGTTTAATGCAATTTTACGCCGAATTAAGCAAATAAGCTAGGCACGGATAAGCGTGTAACAAGGATGCGGAGGTTCTGCACATATACTCGTACATAGGACTCTACAATATGTGATGTACGATGAGAAACTTTAATACGATTACACTGTGGGATGGGGAGGGATATAAAAATGGAATACTGCATACGATGATGATGATACTTGACAGGGATTTATTGTAGGGATCCAAGAGGATGCTGGAAAATTCATTCTAACATAAGGACATTAACTAAACAACAAGCAATGCGTTGCGAATCAGCAATTTGAGTAACTCTTTGGCTCCACTTCAAGTTTGTTTTTTTAATTTGAAAGCTACATAGACGTTTGTAAATTTATTAGTGCTGAGGTTGGTAACAGTGGGGATCAAAAGTTAAGCGAAAGCAAATTAAGGGGAATTGTTGCATTTACAATGAGTTCAGTTCTATGTGAATAGAATGACTGTTCGATGTGGTTGTCATGTAGGAGATGTCACTGGGACGAACTTCTACCGAGATGTGTTTTTCTCCTACTATTGGCAGTCTGGGCAAACGGTTGAGTTTTTGTGCCCGAAGCGGTTAAGATATTTTTGGTACCCACTGTAAGCAGATAGGAAATGCATACTACCATCTAAGAAGCTACAATTTCCGTGTCTCCGGTGTTTCCGATTGTCTATGGATGGATCAATCTGTAGGTCCATCTGTCCTTCGTAGAAGTGTTCCACTGAACTTGTCACGTAATCATGAAAGTCGACCTTTCTTCTATCTTGATCCTTTTGACGACTGTAGCCTCTTGATAACTAGAAGTTCACCTATTTTAGACCCTCTTCATCTCGTCCGCAAGGATATCGTTGGAAATAATTCAGTTTATGACAAAAACTTCTTCCTCCGGAATCGTTCAAAAGCCTCTGATTAACCTTAAAAAGCTTAGGCTGGGACCGCACCTGAACTGGGGCAGCTTATCACAATATTGAGTTGTCTACGTTAGATATTTAATTTCTTCAGATGTATGGCAGTATTCCAGAAAGTGCTACCTGGAGCTGTGAAGCCGTTTGCTCGAAAAGTCGATGCAAAGTATCTATTTTTTAAGTATTATAACTAAATACGTGTTAACAGAGTCTTTTGATTTAATGATTTGACTTCCTACTATTATGTCCATGTATCCAACATTTTTCCAACTGATTGATAAAAGAGCTTCCGTTTTCTGGTAGGTCTAGGCCGGTAGTTATAGTCAGTATTTTATAAGATTGATAGCATCGTTCGTAGCTGATTCTGTCTTAAAAATATTCTTTCCAAAAGTTACAATTGGCGAATCCGATTATTTTAACTCTTTGTGGTACAATTAATTGCAGAACTCCGTCGTATATTCTGTATTCCAGAGTAGAGGCCTCAGTACTGATCCTTGTAGGACTTCCGCTGAGATTTTGCAAAACGTTTTCCCTTCGTCGGATTTATGTCTCACCCTTTTATTGTTGAAGAAACTGGGTGACAAAGTCCGCCGGTGACTTTAACATCTTATATTTGTACTCGTATATGTACAGAATACAGTTTCGCAATACTAAATGATACATCACGTACTTAACGAAAATGCGAAAATTAGTACAATTTGTTGATTTATTGTACTTTTGAGCCCTTTTCCATTGTTTTCTCGTTCTTTCAGGAAAAATTCTGTTACCAAAATTCGGTGCTGACTCGCACCTCAAGATCCAAAAAAACAAATTCATTGTTTGGTATTCCAATGGTTTCTTGAATACAATTTTAGTCGAGTTTACGTTGCCTTAATAAGTTTTCCAGCTTAAAAACTTTTGCCCGTCATTGTGCAGACGTTCCAAACTACGATTCATAGTTTATTTCTAAAATGTATCATAATCACAAGTCGAGATACTTCTTTTTTCTCTGTGTCAAAGACGTACATATTTACTTTAAGTAGCGCTACAGTCCGGGGTGGACCTGAGCTTCAGTCAACAAGCGTCTCCAGCCAGCTCGATCCCTTGCTAGCTGCCTCCAGTTTCACACGCTATGTTGGCTGAGGTCCCCTTCCACTTGCGTGTGCCACCTGAGTCTTGGCCTTCCTCTATTGCGCTGTCCCTCGGGGGGGGGATTCGAAGTCTTTTCGGACAGCAGCATTGGTGTCCAAACGCTCTACATGACCCAGCCATCTCAGTCTTCTGGTTAGGTCGATGTCGCTGTACAGTCCGTAGAGTTCGTCGTTGTATCTCCTCCTCCACTTACCGACAATGCAAACGGGACCGAAGATCGCCCGAAGAATTTTTTTCTCGAAGCAACCAAGAACACCCTCATCCATTTTTGATAATGTCAGGACCGGGATTATTGATGTCTTATAAAGGGTGACTTTTGTTGTCCGAGAGAGGGCTTTGCTACTCAATTGCCTTCTTAGCCCAAAGAAACAGCGGTTGGCAAGAGTTATTCTTCGCTTGATCTCAGCGCAGGTGTCGTTGTCTGTATTTATAGCAGAGCCTAGGTAGACAAAGTCCTTAACTACCTCAAAGTTATATCTGTCGAGGGTGACGTTCTGCCCGAGACGTCGGTGTTGGTTGTCCTTTTTGCTTGACAGCATACACTTGGTCTTGCCCTCTTTGACCGCTAAACCCATTTTCGCCGCTTCCGTCTCAATACTCGCGAAAGCGCCACTGACATCACGCTGCTTTCTCCCGATTATGTCAACATCGTCGGCGTATGCGAGTAGTTGGACGGACTTTTGAAAGATAGTGCCTCTTGTGTTTGCTCGTGAGTTTTGCACTATTCTTTCAAGTACGATGTTGAAAAAATCGCATGATAGCGCATTGCTTTGTCTAAATCCTTTCTGGACATCAAAGGTCTCGGTGAGATCTTTACCGACCTTGATGGAGCAGCGTGCATTCTCCATCGTCATCCTGCACAGACGGACGAGTTTGGCAGGGATGCCAAAACTAGACATTGCTCTATATAGCTCGTCTCTATAGATACTGTCATACGCGACCTTAAAATCGATGAATAGGTGGTGTGTATCGATCTGAAGCTCATGGGTCTTCTCCAAGATCTGCCGTAGAGTGAATATTTGGTCGAAGGTGGACTTTCCTGGCCTGAAGCCACACTGATTTGAACCTATCAGGTTGTTGACGAACGGCTTCAGGCGTTCACACAATACGGCCGATAAAATCTTTTACGCGATGTTAAGGAGACTGTAGTTGGCGCAGTTCAGAGGGTCTCCTTTCTTGAGAATCGGACAAACGATGAGGTTCCATTCATCGGGCATACTTTCGTCCGACCATATTTTACAGATGAGTTCGGTAGTAAGGCTGTCCGCTTCACCAGCTTTGGTGGACTTAAGCTTCGACATAGCTATCTTCACTTCATCCAGGTCGGGTGGACTGAATTGTTAGTCATCATCGTCGAAGTTGAAAGGTTGATTCTGCCTGACAGCGGTATTTGGTCCGTCATCGCCGTTATACAGTCTGCAGAAATGGTTCTTCCAAATCCTCAGCATCGACCGCGATTCTACTACGATGTTCCCTTGTTCATCTCTACAAGCTTCGGTTTGGGGTTTATTTCCGTGGCATGCTATTTTTACCTTTTGGTAAAACTTCCGAACCTCATTCCTGGAGTAGCATCTCTCAATTTCCTCGACCGCGCGCTTCTCATGCTCTTTATTCTTCCTCCTGAGCAGCCGGTGTTCGTCTCTCCTCTTCCGCTCATAGAGCTCATGAGCAGCTCTGGCCCTTCCAACAGCGCCGCTTTATATGCATCTTGCTTAGCAGCATGTGCTTGCCGGCATTCATCATCGAACCAGGGGTTTCGTTCTGGTGGACGAGTGAAACCCAGCACATCAGAAGCGGCATCTCTGATGGCGTTTTGGCAGTGTTTCCAATGGTCTTCGATGCTTGATGCTGGCGGCATTGGACCTCTTAAGAGATTAAGAGACACTCGATCGGAAAAGGACTTGGCGATCTCTTGCGATTGTAGCCGTCTGACGTCGAATTTTCTCACAGCATTAGTTTGTCTTGGCGTAGTTTGGGATATCCGCAACCGTACCTTGGCTTCAACAAGGTAATGGTCCGAGGTGATGTTGGCTCATCGGAACGTACGGACATCCACAATACTGGAGGAGTGTCTTGCGTCGATCGCAATGTGATCAATTTGGTTAACTGTTGATTGATCAGGAGGTCTCCAAGTCCCCTTGTGTATATCGAGATGTGGGAGACGCGTGCTGTTTGTTCCCGCCGCAGAGTCGATTAGCTCGAATCCGTTATCGGAGGTGGTGTCGTGCAGGCTATATTTTCCGATCGTTCCACCAAAGATACCCTCTCTACCTAGCCTTGCACTAAAATCACCGGACAATTATAATAATATTCATGGTCTTGAGCCCAACAAAACTGATACTCGTCGTTCCAGTATCTTATATACAAAACAGTTCATTAGAACTATTTCAAACCAGTTCCGGTATTTTTTTAAGAGGTACTGGCACACATAGCAAACGGGCATGTGCTTATATGGAAGGTATCACCCTTAGCAAATATTTGTAACAGACGACGTCCACATAATTGGTCGTTCCGATAGCGCAACCTTAAGGATTATAGAGGAATTTAAGGACAGGGACAAATAGATGTTAGAATAACAGAAAAACATCTGTCGAGCTTTTGATTTGTCGAACATTTATCCTAGGATTGGTACTTATCTGGTACCCAGATAAAAAAGTACATGTAGATCACTCCATCAGAGAGTTCTGCTATGCGAAGACAGGTACTAGAAAGTAACCAAGAAAGCAGAACACTTTTGAGAGAGAAATTCTTTGTCAAATATTTGTCAGGGTATGCCGTTTACGAGCTCGATGAGTTGTATCAAAATGTTGTTGTAATTGAAAAAAGTCGACTACACTGACTCAACTACATTAATCGAATGAACATTAATGCTCCAAAGAGAGGAATGACAACCTCTAGATTCGAAGTAACAAGGTAGACCGATCTACAGTTTAGGGATATAGCTATAGGGATGCCAGAGTACTTGGTCCGGGCAACTGGAAACGGTGTGCAATATTGGAAGGTGCAGGAAGGTGAAGGATTTCAGTCGTAGTCTGTGGGGGTTATTGATTTTGTGCGCCAATTACGAGTAGATAAGAGTAAAAACGCAGCTCATGTCCGCTTTCGACTTGTTTAGGGGAAATTACATACTTAGTGACTCGAAGTGGTTTGCTTTATTCAAAATCATATAAGTTAGGATTTGGTTGAAGGATGTAGTGCTGGTTTTCTTCTCTAAAGCCTTCTGAAAACTTTTCCCCAGCACTGTATTTATATCTTGAAATTCAGTGCACTCCATCCCTTTCACTTTTGACTCCCCATTAATATGCAGTAAAATGCTATAATGAAAAAAAAAACAAGCAAACAAATTTATACCAAAGTCAGAAGGCTCCAATTTCGACACCATTGAATGCTTGACAACTGGGCAGTATTTGCATATGCGAGTGAACCATCAGCAAACACCATCTATACAAGTCGAGTGTCGAAATTTGGAGAGCGCGTAGTCTCCATTGGAAATAAAATCCAACCCCAGCGCGAAGGGAAGCATAGTTGTTTTTCGTTTTTTCCTCTTTTTTTTCGAACAACAATAGTATGAACAAATAGCTTGCCCTGGTGGTGTCCGGAGTGGGATCATTTCAGCGTATACAACCTCGGATAGGGATCACTTTATACAAATTGTAAATACAGCACATATTCAGGATCAAAGGGCCAAGAGCAATGAAAGGATTACAAAAAGCAGAGAGAGGGAAAAAGAAGAAGAAAATATTGTCGCGGACGAGTTCAGTTGGCTCCATCAATACGAAAACAATCCGGTTGAAGGAGGAGGGGGAGTTGTTTTCATTGAGGAAAAGGACCCAAAACAAAAACAAACCCGGAAAGTGGAGTCATAATGCAAAGAGTGATATGAATGCAAAATTTATTTTCGCTCGACGGTCGGTTGCGACGGCCAAATGTCCGTTCGTTTTGTTAAGTGGGCACGGCTGCTGCTGCTGTAGGTGGGTGGATAGACGAGGTGGTTTGTATTTTCAGTTTTGTATGCAATTCGCATTTTGGCAGTTATTTGCCGACACATTATCACCATTGAATCAGATTCAGGGCGTTGAATTGTGTACATGAAGCGCTTAAGGGTTGCCAGAGAAAAGCTTGCGAATACTTGGCCAATAAATCTTGTCAGGATGAGTGTTGTGTGCTTTTCATTTGACTCAGTATTTATACATGAAAGGGGTTTCTTCGGATATTTACCCCTTTTCGGTAGACAAGAATTGGTAAATACTTTCATATCGATTGCAGTTCTAGTGAGCTAAAGTAACACATCGTATTCATAATTTCAGGAGATGGAAAAACTCTGCAACAGCAATACTGAGGTAAAGATTTAGGATCTAAAAAAGAGCCAATTGCGGATTGTTTTTCTTTTTTAACTGCTCTCTAGGCACCATGATGAAAAACATTTTTGCAGCAGTTTTTCTTTCGTCTCCATGTAAATATTATCGCAAGTCCAGTGCAACAGTTTGGATCAAAAAGAACAGATTACAAACTACTGTATATACCGGGCTCTAGTCGCTATTCAAAACTGATTTGTCTCCGTATGAAATCTGTCTAAAGGAATTCGGAAGAAACCTATTTCAAAGGCAGACGTATCAAAAAAGTCTCATAACAACCACCACCAAGGCCATCTTCAGATATATGAGCCCGATATGCGTTCTTCCCCTTACGAAGGGTTAGAGAAAAACGAGCAAACTCATGCTATGGGATCTTATTGGATCTCAAGTGAGAGTCAGTGGCGAAAAGAATTTCTCGGAAGACTACTTAATGCATATGATTGTCAAACTCTAGGTTAGGCTAGGGGTTCCCATCCCTCTGACCTATACTGAGTTTAGGTAGCAATATCCAAACTAAAGTCTATTGAAGCTAATCAACTTTAGTTCGAGATGCCTTGGTTTTGAGCATTTACGAGCTTATCTGTTTAATACCTTAAATACGGTCACAGGAAAGCATGCCAGATGACTCACAGTATTTTGGGTTGGATCCATCAGAAAGTTAACTCTTTTGACTTCACCATATACAGAGAAATATGTCTCCTTGACATAGCATGTAATTTTTTTTCCCGAGGAGCCGAGGAAGGCAGTTGAAAATTCCATTAGACACTCTAAGGATCTCAAGGGCGTGCTCATAGTAGTGTGATATTCTTACTCGTCAGAAAACATCTCTAAACGATATTAATGTTTATTCTACCGCAACTATAATAAGTTTGAGAGGTGTCTTTCCAATGAAAGTTCCTGCATTTTCGTTTCTCAACGCGGTTTCATTTTATCATGCTTGGTCCATAGGTTTGGTCCTTTGGAGACAGCGCAATAGGTTTCTCTAGTCCAATTTATAGGACTGTATTGGTTGTATGTTCGTTTAGTCGTTAAGTCGAGTCGTGCTCTTCAAAGCGGCAGGCGATGACTTGGTAAGGAGCATACACCAACTTATCTCTAAAATATAGTCGGACGAAAGTATGCCCTATGATTGGAACCTCAGCATTGTTGTCCGCCTCAAGAAAGGAGACTCTCTGAACTGCACCAACTACAGAGGTATCAGTCTTCTTGACATTGCATACAAGATCTTGTTTTCCGTTTTGTGTGAACGCCTGAAACCGTTCGTCAACAACCTGATAGGTCCATACCAGTGTGGCTTCAAGCCAGGAAAGTCCACCATCGACCAAATATTCACACTACGGCATATCTTGGAGAAGACCCATGATACGCACCATCTATTTTTCAATTTTAAGGCTACGTATGACAGCATTTATAGAGACGAGCTATACGGAGCAATGCCAAAAACTCGTCCGTCTGTGCATTATGACGATGGAGAATGCATGCTGCTCCATCAAGGTCGGTTAACCTCTCACCGAGACCGTTGATGAAAAAAAAGGATTTAGACAAGGCGATGCGCTGTGTTGCGATTTCTTCAACATCATACTTGAAAGAATAGTGCAAAACTCACGAGCAAACCCAAGAGGCACTATCTTTCAAAAGTCCGTCCAACTACTCGCATACGCCGACGATATTGACATAATCGGGAGAAAGCAGCGTAATGTCAGTGGCGCTTTCGCGAGTATTGAGACGGAAGCGTCGAAAATGAGTTTATGGTCAATGAGGGCAAGACTAAGTATATGCTCTTAAGCAAAAAGGATAACCAACACTGATGTCTCGAACAGAACGTCACATTCGACAAAAATAACTTAAAGTAGTTAAAGGCTTTATCTACCCAGGCTCCGCTATCAATTCAGGCTATGACACACGCTCTGAGATGAAACAAACAACAAAAGCTATCCTCTACGGGTATAAAACCTTATTAATCCCAGTTCTTCTCTATGGCGCAGAGACTTGGACATTATCAAAAATGGATGAGGGTGCTCTTGGCTGCTTTGAGAGGAAAATTCTTCGAATAATCTTCGGTCCCGTCTACATTGATGGTGAGTGGAGTTGGAGATACAACGACGGACTGTATGGACTATACGGCAAAATCGCCTAGCCAGTAGACTATTGATCCAACGACTGAGATAGCTTGGTCATGTCGGGCGGATGGCCACCAACGCTCCAGTCCGAAAAGTCTACGAATTCACCTCTGAAGGACAGTGGCATAGGGGAAGACCGAGACTCAGGTGGCGCATGCAAGTTGAAGGGGACCTCAGCCAACTTAGCATGCGAAACAGGAGGCATCTAGCCAATGATCGAGCTAGCTGGAGACGCTTGCTTACTGAGGCCCGGGTCCACCCCGGACTGTAGCGCTACCTTAAGTAGGTAAAGTAAGTCGAGTTATGTGTAATAAAGTTTCGTCTCAGACGAAATAAATTCTAAGGTCTCGCTGTAAGAAGTCGTTTCTTATGTACCACATTGCATGGCGATTTTTTGGTAGAAAGTCGTATACCATAAGTCTATACCGGCTTTAGTTAATGTTATATGGAAAAGTTCATAAAGAAAGGCTACTGACTCCTTTTACAGTATGTACGAGTAATTTATTTAAAATTTGGTCTCACTTACAGAATTTGACCCTTTTCTCCGCAGGGTTTAGCTTCTCACGCGACTTTGTCGTTCGCTAAAGGTATGTCTGCAACTGTCAGGCAGGCGAAAATTTAGGATTAATATTCTAGTTTCGGAAAAAAAATGTCATAAGTGTCATATGTGATCATGTAGTTGTCTTGATCGTGGAAGGGCATTAAGATCTCTTCCAGATGAAAAGATTCCCGCTTTCGTTTTATTTTTTCGTTGCTATTTTTTCTAATTAGTGGCGCGGAAGCCCTAGGTCTTTTAGTACTTTCTAATGCTTTCTAAAGGGAATTCGATTTCCTTTTTGCTGCCAGGCCTTTTAGATACGTGCCTAGTGCACTGTTCTTAAAGTTTTTAATTTTCTCTCTTAGGAGGTTACCTACACAGATTATTCAAATGTGTTTCATGCTATGGAGCACGACTTTGTTGTCATTTCTTAAGGACTCAGCTATTGTCTAGTAGGATTTATTTTATCTCCGGCCGAGAATTTACAAAGTAGTTTGTTAGTTTCTTGCTTTGATGGGGTGTGATAAACCACGCGGCATATTGAACTATTACAACGAAGTGAAAAAACCTCGATTTCTACTTCATAGGGTGTCTAGTAGATGGGCATATCTTCGTTTTTCGGTAACTGCGGTCTAAAGGCTTAATGACTTTTTTTACATCACGTTTTGTTTTATATTTTTAGACCAGAGACCGATGCCTTTCTATTAGATATTTATAGTTTGATGGGGTTAGGATTCTGCATACTTGAGTGCTTGTTTTGTGGCTTTAGAAATTTATTTCGCTTATTTGCAAATCCCTGGCCACTTCAAAGCTTCTAGAATTAGATGGGTGTTTTCTTTTGCATGCATATTTCTAGTTTGGTTTATACCTTTTGTTTGTTTTGTTGTTGACTTTAAATCCGTCCAACTCTTTCTTTATCTTTATTCTTCGCAGAGTATTTCCACTTTAGATAGCCTGGACCGAAGTTTCCTATTTTCCTCTGATTTTCGCTAAAGTCGCTTGCTTGTGCGCTGGCATTTTCGATGTCGTCGGACTACGTAGTTGTTTGAGATCTTATTGGTGGGGATCTCGTGAAGTTTTTCCAAATCGGTTCGTGAAATATAATAAATTGGTCTTCGCAGAATCATAAGAGCCGACCTTCAAAGTGGATGGATTTTCCAGCAAAGCTGGACTGGCATCAATCGACACTAACCATCAATTTGTGGACTTTAAAACCGCATGTGAGGAGTGAGGTGAGGACATACAACTGGTTTTGATATCCCAAAAAGACTTATATCATCTTAGGCAGCAATTACTCATACTGAAGTCGTTATTGCGGTCGGTTTCAATATAATATATGCAATTCTCGGAAGCTTCAACTCTCTGAATAGTTTTATCAAAAGTTAGGAAGGACATGTGAGGCCAACAGAAATCTGTAGAAGTAAGCGAGGAACTTTAATTGTTGACTTTTGGTACATACTATGGATATCTAAAAACGACTTTCACAAACTGTGAAATGATCAAAACTTCAACAGACGCTAGGCAAAACAAACTCTTGATTGCAATATCTTCACATAAGTACCTTCTGATCAACTTGTACCCGCAATTATTCACTAAAACGAAAACGGTTCAATTATTCATTAACATTCATTTTATTTCCTAAGAGTAATCTCCATTTGCAGGCAATACAGATCTTCAAAACACTTTTCATAGGCCGATTCAGCTTCTGCCAATTCTCCTTTAGCGCCTCAATTGCCTCAAAACGCCTTCCGCGAAGTGATAAATTGAGTTGAGAGCATAGAAAAAAAGTCATAAGGAGACATTTCAAGTCAATACGGAGCTTGTGAAATGGTATGAACGTTGTTTTGACCAAACAGTCGCGTACAATATGAAAGGTGCAAGCCGGTGCGCTGTCGTTGTGATAAAAACCACGAGTTGGTTCTCCAAAACTTAGGCCTCTTGCGACAAGCATTTTCCCTCAAACCCCTCAACACACTCACGTAATACTCCTAATTTACTATCTGGCCTGGCGGAGTGGACCACAAAACAGCTGTGTTCTGTCGTGTATTTTCGGTATTGGCTCGTCTGAGAAGCGCCATTCCGATGATCGTTGGTTAATTTCGATGTCATATTCATAGACGTATGTCTTGTCACCGGTAATGATGCTATACATACAATTTTGGCTCAAAGAAAGCATCTCCTTAAGCACATCAATGCGATGCTGTTTCTGCAATACAATCAGCACTTTTCGTGCAGCAATTCGTCTCACGCTCAAAACGTCGCACAAAACGATCTCCAGCGATCCGAACGAGATACGAAGATCGGCTACTGCCTACCTGATGATTTTCTTAACTTTTGCGGTGCTTACGTCAGCCATTCTGGTGGATGGACGACAGAAATGAGGCACCACAGTACGGCTCGCTTTAAACTCTTTGTACCACTCATAAGCTTGTGTTTTCGTGTTGTCAAGTCTCCTTAGGGTGCCGATAACATTTTCAACGCTTCCGCACATGATATTTTGTTAGAAACACAAAACTTCAGGCAATCTCTTTGCTCAACTAAAATTGACATTGTGAAATTCGCAGAAAGCAACAAAAACTGAGTTATTTACAAAGCCCTAATGCTATCCCGACATATGGCGCACAAACAGATATTTGAGCGCCAGATGAGAGATGTACTAACCTAAAAAAAAGTTTGACAATATCTTAAGCGCGGTTTGTTTAAATAGAAAATTTCGAGTACCTTTTGATCAGAAGGTACTCTTATAACAAGGCTGCTAGATAGGATAGCCTACGTGCCGATTTACGAGTATGCTAGGTAGCATGAAAGATATTTTTAAATATACCAACCAGTCGGAGGAACGCTTACCTGATGAATGGAGAAAGTATGCCTGGTCCGCAAGAAAGGAAACCGTAATACGAACGAGATACGTTAAATTAGGATCAAGCCAGAGTTACCAGTGAGCTGAAACTTATACTGATAAAGCCTGCACCAAATTCTATCAATATTCGTCGTCGAACCCACTTGATGCTTGTTCGTGCAATTCCAAATTTAAATTGCTTAAACTGTTGCAATTAAAATTTTCAATTTCACAACAAAATTTCCAATAAAAAAAATTAATTTCCACAAATCATCCACTAATTTGCTTATTTAATAGATCCGAGGGAGCACAACTGTAGTACGAGGAAGGGCAAAAAAAAATCGGTTTCCCTGAAACACCGTAAAGCTGTTTATGAGTACACATGATGTGGCAAGGCAACTGTTGACAAACTAATCCCCGAAAGCTGTAGTTCATTAGAGTTTACAGTGTGAATACCTACAAACGCCCGCATGTTTATGGAGTAAATTTTTGGGAGAGACTCATTATAAATCAGCCCAACCGCAGGGCATTTGAAAAGACTCGAACTGACTGACTAATTTGGCTATTTGGCTTGTTCGCCGTCATTAACACATTAATTATCGTAATCAATTAAAAATTCTATTTAATTCACATTTAATTTCAAACGGAAGCCGACGGTTGTTGCCGGATCTATTTTTCAATTATGCATTATCCTTTGAGTTTGCCTTGTCGAGTTTTGAGATAGGTGAAATTAATTTCAAAAATTCAACGAACAGGAGATAATGAAAGAGATAACCGTTGGATTTGACGGTGTTTGATGATTTTCCCGTTAAGGGATTATGGTATAAAATAGGTGGATGAGTTAAAGGATATTATTTACTATGATACTTGCAGCCCGGAACTGGTAGTTAGTTTTGTTTTAATTGTTCCTAAATTACTTTAGAAATAAAATGCTCGAATAGAATATAGGGAAGGCAGTTGCAGTTTGACTAAGAAAAGTATATAAGGAAGCATGGTATATCTGCTCTACATCATCTCAGATGACTGGTGAGTATTTCCCTGATAAAGCCGACATTCTTGCTTCTGGAGTTCTATATTCAAAGCCATACTACGTCGTCAGCGTTTATCATTCTGCGCCATAGAGAATGACTAGAATGACAGGGGAACTACACAGGGTCTCCATATAACCAGGTCTTAGACCAATGAAATAATGATTTTGTTTGTCATAAGCCTACACTCACGGTACAATGAACATCCTTAAAGTGTTTCCGCACCGCTCGAGAACGGTTAAATCAGGGTGAAGAGGTAGAGAATCACCGTTGGTCTTGAATGTTTGGAATTTATAATGTGTTTTCGGGATAGGAAAGATTCACGATATTTTAGAGAATGGCCATATGTGAGCTTGAGGAAGCTCATAGGTATTCATAGACGGAAGATACGTTTGAAAGTTTGAAGGGTAGTGCGAATTTCATTGGAGCACAAGGAGTAAACCTTGCGATACATGGTAATTTAAGAGACAACGTGTCTATCTTAATGGATTGTTGGAGTCTCGGCATCGTCTATGGATCTGATTTTACGGTTTTGAGTCCAATCTATCAGGTTATCTATCGATAACATCATATTGTTGGTCATTCTAAGGGTCGATGCATTTGACACTGATACTGAAAATCCTGAACATCTCGTAGTCTATTAGCCTCGTGTATTGAGGTGTGCCGCAGTATTCAAACAGTGGGGGCCTCACTGGCCGAAAATGTTTGAATATCATTTGTTTTTATACCAAAAACAGATGTTGTTGAAACAGGATATTTCTTCAATCTATTACCCTAACACTGCACTCATCAATTAACGATTTTAGCCTTACTAGGCGAGGATCATCCCATTTATGTTCATGGAGGCACAAGCGCTGACACTAAAGTAAGGCATATTGTTCGTTGACCGCAACTGTCACTTAAGGTCCTAAACTTCGGTAGGATATTTACCCCGTAAAGCTTCAATTTGAATCTCGCTTTTGCCAGATTGCTGTAAAATATGCCATCAAATTACCATGTGGCTATTGTTACCGAAACAGTGCTGCCTGTCGTGGAGAGTTTTCTTGTCCCCAGGTATGAATTGAAGGCACATTCACATGCTCATAGAAGGGAAGTAAGGAGGAGGATTAATAAAAAAAACTTCTCAGTAGTCTTGCCAAGGTGCAAGTAAAGAAGAGTGAATATACTATCTGAACTTGTTGATTGTATGAACTGCAAAAGGTGGCTGGTCCTATTTATTGTTCGATTCGATAAAGTATATTTGGAGACAGACAATCCCGAGGCGTTGACAGGTTACAAACTATACTCCAAGAGATTTGCTTTGTCCACAGAGCTGACGGCTAGAATATAATTTCGAATAAGGTTTTGGAATATAAGGTTCGGTAAATGACCAACAACTTTTACTTATTTTGGAGAATTGTAGTATTTTTGTCTTAGTTTTTGGTGGTATTAAAATCTTGCTCAAAGTGTGACAGTCATTCTTGACGCGTTTGATCTAATTTCGGGCTTCCACTGTGAAGTTGGTCTTGTAAGATCCATAAAACAGTACTCTAACCTTGTCATATCTAAAAAACTAAACGCGGAAAAGATTCAGTGGTTCACCTACGAAAATAAATCAGAAAGACCGCTCTGTGTTATAGCAAGGGGTCTCCATCCCCCGTGCACTAAAGATGCGTGGAACGCAAACGGTCTTCGGAAAGAAATTTACGAGCTAGAAGTATTTCTACCGTAAAATAATATTGATATATGTTTGGTATCGGACACGCACTAAAAAAGGGACTTAGACCCAAAATAAACGGTTACAGCGATAGGCGGATCCTCTCTTTACATCAAAAACTGCAAAGACTGCATTAATGATTCTCTGCAAATAAGCTCAGTCTCCGTAAAAATAAACCACTTAGGCTACAACATTGGATCTAGTTACTTCCCTCCGGGATATACGATAGTAGAAGAAGACCTCGTTCGTCTCTTTGACTCACTCGGAAATAATTTTGTCTTAGGTGGTGACCTTAACGCCAAACACACATTCTGGGGATCAGGATGCATTTCGACAAAAAGCAGGTTATTGTACAAAGCCAGCATGAAACGTAGGGTGAACCTTTTTTCGACAGGAAAGCCAACTTATTGGCCAACTGACAAAAATAAAATCCCTGACCTCGCCGACTTCTTTACCGCAAAAGGGCTAACTAAAAATTTAACGGAAGTCGAAGAATGATATGATCTATGCTCAGATCACTCAGCAATTACTCTGAAAATAGGTGGAAGTCTAGTAAAAAAGTAAAGACCACTTAAGTTAATGGAACTCTTTCAGAAGAGACGGGAAGGAAAATGTTGCTTAAAATATACCGCTAAAAACACCGTTCGAAATAGAAGAAGAAATCGACAAAATCGTCGAAGCCATTCAGAGCTCAGCGTGGAAAAACAGTCCTTTGCGGAAGACAGAAGCAAGGAACAATAAATTCAAATACTAGCCGGAAATCGAAGACCTCATAAGTGAAAATAGGAGAGCAAGCAAGAGATGGTAACAATCCCGCCCGACACCGGATAAAACTTATCTGAACCACATTTGTAACAAGCTAAAAAATGTGCTGCAGGACCTAAAAAATCACGCTACTTCTACTTACCTCAAGGGTCTGACCGCTGATAAGTATTCAAACTACTCTCTATGGAAAGCTTTGAAGTCCATAAGGAAACCTAGAAGGGAAAAACATATTCTCTAGCGCTTTTCTCGACTTATTGCAAACCTTCGACAAGGTATGGCACGAAGGCCTAAGGTATAATCTAAGAGTAATCTTATCGGAAAAGTTATACAGAATATTGGAATCTTATCTTGAGAACAGACTTTTCCGTGTTAAGCACGGGAGTGAATATTTGGATTTCAAAGAAATCTACGCCATTGTTCCACAAGAAAGTGTTCTCGGTCCAATCCTGTCCCTGCTCTACACAAGATATATACCACAAGATGAAGGGACCGTTGTAGCAATGTTTGCAGACGACACGGCTATTCTCGCAACGGATGAGTCAGTCGAATCATCAACGGGAAAACTCCAACGAGCCTTAAACAAAGTATGCAAATGGACAAAAACCTGACGAATAGTCCTGAATGAGATAAAAATGTCAATTTTACGTTTAGAAAGATAGACAACTTATCTATTTCAATTAACTCGGTACAAATACCGTACACAAAGAGCTCGAAATCAGATCGGAAGATACTCGAATTCAAGCGTAAACAAAAAATTGTTTCTTCTGCATAAGCAAGTGTTAAAACCGTCTTGGACATATGGTATCTTTGGGGTTGTACCAAACCAAGCAATATGGCTCTACTGCAAGCATTTCAAAACAAAATACTAAGAGCTATCGTGAATGCTCCTTGCTATATAAGGAATAGTGATATTCACAGAGATCTAGGAATTGCTACTGTGGGGGACCAAGTAACAAACTTTGCTCACATACTTCGTACCCGTCTTCTCATAGTGCCTCTCTGAGGGGGAGGTTTAGCCCGTAGGCATATACTGACAAGCACTGATGGCATTGTCAGATATATGAATTGGGCATAGCCAAATGTACGGACAATTGGTATTATTTGAAGATTCCTACACAAGAATAATAGTGTTTTGTTAAAGAAATTGAAAGAAAAGTACAAATTGTTGAGGAAGCTGTTATTTGTATGTAAGCCCACCAAATTGACTTGATTACTTAGCCATACATTTCGTTTAGGATTCTTTTCTCTAAATGTTTGTATGTTTACTAGAAATTTGCTGATATGATTTAGAAGTTGGACAAGCCTACAGAGGAAAGCACATCCGATGGAGTTCTTATCAGGCTGAGAATCTTTATACAAGTCGACGGTGGTGGCTCTTTTGTTGGTCGGCTCTTTTGGAAGCTGAGTTAAGGAGTTTTTCATAGCAATGATCTCGATGCAGTTCTCCAAGAGTTATCTGTCTAGAATGTCCAACCTATCTAGAACATAAAAGCAAAAGATTTCTATTGTACCATTCTCTTGTATTCGTCGATGTTATGTATCCGTTTGGTTTCTTGTTGCGAGAACTTGATTTTGCTCTGAGCGCAGATAAGTGAGTGCTTCAATCTCTCTGATGACCAGTATTGTTCCATTAGGGGCATGCTGTGTGTATATCGGTTGCTTGGAGTAGGTTTGGCAGACAAGGTGTCTTAGTGCACTGATAAGGCTCGACAACACCCAAAAGCTTTTTAAGTGCCAAAGTATCGGACTAGCTCCGGATAGCTCTGTGTCAACCTCGTGAAATATAGGTTTCTCCAGAAATGCTTTAAAGTTCAGTCTTTTCTGGTCTGTGCGAGGCCGAGCCCGGAATACTTCATGAAATCGCCTGGTAGTGGCTAAAAAAACCGTAGATAATTGTCCTCCCCAGGCAATGATGGCTCGGGGTACTTCTGTGTGAACTTCCGCTCATTTACTACGTTGTGGGTCGACTTATGACTTGCTTTTGCCAACACATTGGAAAAGAGGTTGATAAGACCATCAAAATGACATCTGGCTGTACAGGCTTATGCTGAATGGTGATGGGTCGCGGAAGGCAAGACGAAGGTTATTTGCGGCGTACCATCTGCACCATCTTTATGGCAAATCACCCGTCCTATTGCTCGCTCTGAGCGCAAGGTGCTTCCCCCGGAAGCAAATCTTCTTGGCAACAGAAATAAGTTGAGGAGATTACCGGTATGTAAACACACCGATTCTGTTCGATGCTGCGACCGTGGTTTATATGAAATCATGGTGAGGTGAACTATACCCTTATTCACCATCTCACCGTATGGTCTAAGAGCTTCACCCAGATACAACCATTGACTTCTTTTGTTGCACCAGGTGGCACCACCGACAGAGTGGCTCTGTCACAGAGCTCATCAGAGTTTTTGTGCAACTTAAGCCATCCATACGAGTGGCACATTTATCCAAATTTTCGGTGCGCGGCTTAAGTATTTAAATTGTTGATTGATGACTTCTCCTATGAGTAAGTGGATGTCAGGCGTAGGGTTTGCTTCGTTGGATTAACTGAACTGGAGTTGCTTTTTGATTCCTGATACAACTAATCCACTGCTATTCTACGCACTTTTGCCGGTTGTCTCCAATCACGCATACAGAATTTGTCTTCTAATGTGTTAATGCACCTCGGGATTATATAAACTGTTAAAGAGGCAAAATATGATTTTGTTCCGCCAATTATCTAGGTTGCCGTTGGTGATTATTATGAGACTACATGCCGACAAAGCAATTAGTTCATATACCTTTTAGAAAAAAAGTCTTCTGTTAACTTTCATAAGATTCCACCTGTACTATGGGATAGTAATGCTATCATCTGCATACTTACAATGTATCATCTTTCTAAGCATCAATTACGATAAGCACCATATCACGCTTACAGAAAATGCAGAACCGGCCCTTAGCAAGCACTTATAAGCACTTTGATGTCATTCACATGATAGAATGTCCGTTTGATGTCCGTTTCCTCTTTCCAAAGCAAACGGATAGGTTTACATTTACTTACCTATCAAGGACACTTCACTAAATTCACTTCCATTCAAATCGACATAAATTTCCCCGCAAACTGTCAATAATTCCAATAACAACCTCATCCTCACCCTTAAAGTGGAGTAGGTATATAGGTACTCGTACACTTTCAAATAATTTACCATCAAACGTACAAAACCATCACACCGAGTGGTCCTTAAACGCGGCCACCATACACTCATTCTTCATCATCAAATGATTTTTCCAAACTCCGTTTGCCATAACTCATATTTTATAGGCCTCGGGGTTTTTCATTCCTCCATTCACAATTCACCATTGAAAAACAGTCCGATATGCCGAAACCTCCTCTAAATGTGCGAATGTATTTCAAAATAATTTTTACGAGTCTATCTCGACGAAAACCGCAAAAATTACATCGAACGCCAGTAAGTACGAGTGTGTACCGGGTGGAACAAATACTATACATGTGCTGACATAAACCACCACCGACTGTCACAACCCCCATTTACCGCCATCCCCCAATTCATCCCCGATGACGCTAAGTGTTTTTGTGGTAGACAAGTCGTAAATATTTTCTATTTCATATTTATTTCGTTGTCATAAAAATGACACATCCTGCCGACGACGACGACGACAGTGGAGATCCCTCTAAAATGAAAAAAAATAAAGGACACACACAAAATGTAAGTGGGACAAATTTTAATGAGCACATAAATTCCGCAGGATCAATTTTTATGTGCGAATTGAAACAAATGGCAGTACTGGCAGTTAGAAACCTTTCAACCCTTTAATGCAACGCCGTTAAGCGTGTCCTTTTATCATTCAATTATGAGATTACAGGAGGGAAAGAATGTCCTGGCAATCTTTCTACCTTTTCGGTATCAATCGCTCAGGGGAACACCTCTTTGAAAGTATCTTGGGCAAATGAAATCAACTTTAATAGAATAGGATGTCCGGTGTAGGATTTCTTTATGCGCCAAAGGACCTATGCAACAATAATCCCAATACAAAGAAAATAAGAAGAAATGTTTCTTCCAGGTTTTTAGTACACCGCGTCGGTACCCTGCGACGGCTACACCATATATACAATTTCGTCGAGATGGGGCACGTCTTTTAAACGACAAATTTAGCGAAGCGTTTATTGAATAAAAGTAAATCTGTGTTCGGAATATTAAAACGCCACGCCAAAAAGGTAAAGAAGTGAATTCTCTTGTTACTTGAGAAATTATCGGATTTGTATTTGAGCCTGAGATTTATTCTTGGCATTGTACTTAGTGTACAGTGTGGCGACAGAGGAGTTTGTATTTTTTTTTTTTTGCCTTTTTCTGCTTCTGAATTTATTTCCGACACCTTACGGGAGGGAGAAAGAATTTCGTGATTGAAGGAAGGAATTTTTTTAAATGAGTTTCTATGAGAGCTTGGGGAGGAAATTGGTGTGAAGCTTAAGATTTGCGAGCATCGGGATAGTGGACCTACCCTCTGAAAATACGTGAGGGCGGAAAAATATGGCCCTGACTTTGGTCTTGGCGTTGGTTTCTACAACACCATTGATTATTTTAAAGACTAAGGCATGAGCCATAGGAAAAGGGCTTCGTATTATTAAGAGACAGCGTCTCTAACAAACAAATAAAAGGCGTTCAAAATAATTTCCCTGAAGCTGCAACTAATAAAGTTTCCAGTATATCATTGTTGTGTGTATCATGACTCATAAGTCTGTCCATAGTACGTAATTTTGAATTGCTTTCCTATGATTTAGCACACTCCTTAGACATTGAGTAGTTCTGACATTGCGATACCCAGATCTGTACCTATAGCCAAACAAAAATTGTTCTCCTTGTGGTAGACATCGGGTTGGCAAAATCACATCATCACCTGGATTTCTATTAATAGTGCACTAAAATGAGTGTGTTTATACTGATTGGACACTCGGACCTGTGAAAGCACAGCCCATAGCGCATAGACTATATCAGACGAGGCTGATTCCGCTGCCCTGATGGCTGAAATATGCGTCTCAGATATGGAGCAGGGTCCTTCAGAAGGAGGACGTAGGGCTGAGGAACCCTCAAGATGAAGTAAAGGGCGATATCAAAAATCGGATGACGAAACCTTATACGAACCACTTCAACATATTTGAAGCCTGGGTCCATAAGGATTTTCAGGACTAATCAGGGTTCTGGAAAAGTGATGGTGGTGGACCCGATCTATCATAAGCCAACGGCAGCTTGCCTACCCCCGATGTGGGATATTGATATCCCCGTTGTCCTTGAGGGTTAACTAAGAAACTGGCTCTCCAGGTTTGGGAGTTGCCCGTAACTTCCCAACCGAGGAAAACAGGTTCAGAGATAACCACACGCTTCCGATACGGTCGGATACAAAGTTTACGATCCCAGCAAATTGAAAAAGGACAACGAATCTCGGCATTGCACCGCTTGCAGCCGAACAACTCGCGGATGCCATAGCCTGCTCTAAACCAGATATTACCGCAATCGGAGAACTGCGATGCCAGACAAAAGACTGATGAAAAACTGCGCATTTATATACTACGGCGACTGCTACAAAGGGAGAATACGGCTCTAATTTGGATGCGTATTTGTTATACGGAGCAAACTTAGGCAAAGAGACTTAAACTTCCGGCATGTGAGCTAGTGCCTTCTTACAATCCGTACAAGGCCGAATTCGTGAAAAACAGCCTTATTTGCGTACAAACCCTACAGAAGAAAAGAATGACACTTCTTAGACATAATGCTTAATACTTCTGACTTTTTTAACATCGCTTTACAAAGAGTCGTGCAAAATTCACTCATCAGTAGAAAGGGACCGAATCTCAAAGCATTTGAAGCTGTCGAAGAGGAAGCGGCGGGAATTGGTTTCACACGGTAAATGAGTCAAAAACCAAGTATATGCTGTCAACAAAAAAGGACTCTCAACACTGACAACTTGGCCAGAGTGTCACAATTGGCAGCTATTACTTCGAGGTAGTTAGAGACTTCGTCTACGCAGGTAAAAGCAGCAAAGATACCGGCACGGAAATAAAACGTAGAATAACTTTTGCCAATCGAGATTGTTTCTTGATTAAAACGCAATTGAATAGCAGAGCCCTCTCTGACTTTATACAAGACCTTAATCACCCCTGTCGTTTCTAGAGGAAAATACCACGTGTTTCTTTTCGGTCCCGTCTGTATTGACGGGGAATGCAAGAGAAGATTAAACCACGAACTGTACAAGTGATGAGCAGTAAAAAATCAACGCTGTAAAAGGTCAATGGTCGCTCTCATATTTCTATAGCGGCTAACTGACTTTGGAATATCTGGTCCCTTTGTCCCGAACCAATACTGGCCTAAGAAAGACAAAAAAAACACAAAGTTAGGCGGTTAGGCTATATTCAGCCGTATAACGAACAGAGGCCCTTTATTGCTAAGAAGCAGATACAACGCCATACAGGATTTTGCTGGGCAGGCTAGACAAAAGGAGAATTAAAATCTCTATGAAGACTGAAGCGTTTCCGCTTGCTTTGCCTGCGATAAACACAATATCCCTGTTCCAGCAAAGGAACTGTTTTTTTTGTAGAGCTGTGCCTCCGTCGTCGCTGCAGGAATCTGGTCATTAGACGTGATGCCAACGCGTTGAGGGCTTCATGTTGAGCAGAAATAACTCAATCATAAGATGTGAGTGGTCATCAAATTTGTAAGCCCACCTTTTTCACCTCAAGCTAAGAAGAGGTACAAGAACTCACTACCGTCTTTTGTGTAGAATCTTTGTGTCCTGTGAAGCATTTGTGTTGTACCATATCCATATAGTAAAAGGCCCAGCAAAAGATGCTATTCGGGTCATGGTTAGACTATTTTTTTTAAAAAAATTAACAAATCGGAGCCCAGTCCAGTGGGGAATTAATTAAAAGGTGTGTACCATAGAGGAATAAGCAACTAAAATAGCTACGCAGAAGGGTGAGATAAATGTTCAATCAAGCTAAAAGCAACGGGTTAGTGGAACACATGCATGTTCACATTGATCGAAACAGTGTAATTACTCATAGATATTCATATCAGAGAATCTTTAGATAAAAGTTAACCTTTTGCAGTGAAATCAATAGCCATTCAGGAAAAAAAATCTATGGAAGGCAGCCTTTTAAATACTAGATACGATTCAAATGCCATGGAACTGTTAGGTATGAACTATCCAACCACCAAACGATGTCAAAAGCCACCTCACAAGGAGGTGTTCACCCATTCTGTGATTACTCACCATCTTCAACCTAAAAGTCAAACTAGTAAATTTAGTTTTCAGAACGATTGGCTATGCCGAAGATGTGGTCATCATTATGAAAGGTAAACACCCAAAGGAAGTTTCCAACCGAATGCAAAATGTTCCAAAAGAAGTGTCTGAGTTGAAGTTAACCCCGGATAGGCTGTTCTAGTTTACTCTATCGCATAGAATGCTGACTCTTCACCAGATTTCTCTGAATTACGCAATTATAAAGTTCTCTTATGAAAACAGGTACCTAAGAGCAGTTTTATACAAAAGTCATAAGCCACCCATTAGATCTGCACAATATGGTCACACTGATTATTGTTAACCTGTCAGTCACAAAGTGGAGTAAGACTCCACTGATGGTGCTTGGTGCTATTTTCCACTGCCCCACTTATCCATATATCCGGGAGTCAAGCACGATTGAAAGCGATTCAACCTGATGTAAAGTTGCAATAAGCACTGGGTGCCGTGATCTTAAGATCGGCAAGGGATCTTAGGTTGGACTTAGAGTAGGTTCTATGCCCTCAATAAGGGTTCCGAATTGATATCAAAGAAATGGCGAAGTGCGATAGTCAGGCGTATCCTGAACCCCATTACTGTATTGGCATTCCGTGAACTTGAATTTTTTTTAAAAGCTGTTTATAGGTATATAAAACACTAAAGACAGTGTGGCATCTTTTCTAACTTGGCATTGAAATCACAAACGACGGTCTTTCGTTCGAGCTAGATTAGCTAGTAAAAGCAATCTTTGAGATATGTAGTTGCCCGAACCCTCCTTGAAGATGTGACTGCATTCAGGCTTATAATGTCCAACTCAGAGTAAATGTAGATAATAAGGCTTCTTGCCTAGGTGTTTCTCTGATAGTACATCCTTATTCAGATAGGTGCTGATATTACTTTCTATAGCAATCATTGTAGTAGTTATCAAATTTTCCATCCATCTTTTACCTGGCCAACTTTATCATACTTCCTGGATTCCTGGGTAATTCAGCGGCCGCAGGTGGAAAGTTTAAGGATCAAGCAATTCACCTGCTAAAAGTTATTGCCGATTTTTCGAAGTATTTATTTAACCCGACAATCTTATCGGCATTACTTTTCTGTATTTTTATAAATGACTTACCCAAAGTATGCCTGAATGTAAACACTCATATCTACGCTGATGATGCCCAGATATACTTGTCACGACCGATTGGGCTCCTTGATGATCTTTTTGTCAGAATAACTTGTCAATGGTTTCAATCTGAATCCTAACAAATCGCAGCTTATTCTTATTTCCAAGAAGCACCACTGATCTGCTGCAGTAAGCTTGAACAATAAGCAACTCAAATTTGTGGATGCTGTCACAAATCTCAGTTTCAAATTAAATTTTTCTCTCTCTGCCATTGACCATACATACTATATTATTGGGCAAATCTATGCTGGGCTACGTAAGCTTCCATTGTATTCTAGTTTTACTCTGGTTGATACTGAGCCCACTTTAATCAAAACGTTATTTATGCCTATTATTGACTATGCCACTTGCCACTGTTGTTTACTGCAAGCTCGACTCCCTTTCCCAGCAGAAATTGCTTGTGACGTTTAGTGATATGGTTAGGTACGTGTATGGTCTCCGTCGGTCACTGTTTCTTGGTTATTCGTTTCAGCAGCTCCAAAAAATTCGATGTCCTTTGTTTATGCACAAGGTCATAAACAGCAGATCCCCCAAGTATCTGTTTGAAAAACTTCAATTTGCTCAGTTCTCCAGAATATTTAATATTAAAGAACCCCCTTTCAACTATTTGATCTCTTTGCGTCTCTTTTTGCGTATGTCAGCAGGCTCTAGAACCAACTTTCGACAACAACAAAGCAAACAATTGAAGCTATTAAATTCAAAAGTGCCGTATTGAAAGACATTGAATAAGCAACACATAACTACTCTCTTCAAATTTTGTATCTTTTACCTTTTATCTATTTGCTACACTTTTCTTTAAATCTTTTCACCATTCCTTCTCTTAACAGCCCTTCCTTTTCCAATATTTTTTATCTTTAAGTATCCCGCCGAAAGGGTGATGACGATTTGAAAAATTGTTGGCGATTCCGGGGATCGAACCCCGGACCCTCTGCGTGATTGTCCAATGAACTAACCATCGCGCCATCGCCACCACCATGTACTATAAAAGGCTAGGTCTTATTTGTGCAATGTTTTTTTTTTATAATAAATTGAATTGAATCGAGTTACTATCTAACTACTATAGATGTCGAAACATCCTCCCATGGCCTCAACTCTGAATATGCTGACGAAGTTCGAAGATGTAAGAACTGTGTTTGCTTAGATCCCCAGTATTCAGATACATTTGTGCAGTCTTCGACTCAATATTTATGCAGAATGTTAATAATTAGCGTTTTTAGTAAGACCCTACCTCCTACCTCCAAACTGGGTTGGGAAGATATGTCATGGTTCCGACGATCTGTTCTGCCTCGGGATTTTGGTTATCGACATTGGGTTAGGAGCTGTATGGTTTTGTTAATAATTCGGAGAGGTTGTGTCGCATTTGAATCAAATACTGATGCTGGGATACCCAGAATATATTGGCCACTGAGACCATGTAGAGACGTATTGAATTAAGTACTCGTATATGCTAGAAGCTCGTTTACTTAATAGCTTCCTTATCTTAGACTAAAATGATTATCGTCGATGGGAAGACATTCCATAGACGTATGTAAATGAAAAGTAATAGAAAATAGTTTTAGATAAAGTTCTCAGATTAAGGAGTAATCGGCCTAGGCAATAAGAAACGGAAACGGTACGGTTTAACAATTTTGTTTTATTTCATTGTTTATACTAAACCGAGCGCCCATACATACAAGATACACTCACTAGGAAAACCGTTAAGAACAAAAATAAACATATTAAGCTCATTTCCTTAGAAATTGAATGTGAGCGAGAAAGTAATTGAAAATCCTGTGGCAAAACCAAATTCAAACGCGCAAATCAACATCTCGACGTCAATTCGACGGCATAAATTAATTTCTATGGTAAAGAACGAATCCGCATCCGTTTCCTCCACGTCCGCTCGGTAATTCAACCCTCGTTGTCTGAGGAATTTTTAATCACACATTTTTTCATCAATTACACTTTAGGGCGAGCTATCACTTGGTGCTGTTAATGGTCAAGGAGGTGTGAAAATTCCTAGTCGCGGCCATTCGTAAATCAGATTCTCGGGCATTTCCACAATTTTGTGGTAGATCTTTTTGACTGAAATTTTTAGATTTTATCATTCTCACTTTAATTTTCATTCTGAATTTTCCATACCAAAGGAGTTACTATCATATTTTCAAAGAGATTCGAGTTTTTTTCACAGGATTTCAGTCTATCTAACCACAATTCTAGTTAACGTATTTCTTTCTCATATCGATGCTTACACGTGCACGTACAGATATTGTCGTCTCGAAAGAATTCAAATTGAATTCATGGTCCTTCCCGGGGACCCCCACTGATTTATGAGGAAACATTTGTTCCTACCTAAACTACACACACAGCGAAGTCGAAACAAACGAGCTCTCTAACAAGGTTAATTTCATTGATCATCCCTGACACCGGCCATTTGTCTTTGATGGGGGGATGCAATAGAGATGGTGTAGATGTTGGTTGTATCCGGAGTGAAATCGAGAAGGCGAACAACAAAAAAAAATCCGACAGCACAAATTGTCGAATAGTCAATGGGGTGGGTGGTTTTGATGATCTGAAACTGTGCTGGTGGCTAGCAAAAACTCAGAAGGGAAAGTTGAATATGCGATACCAAGGCTTCGTGTCGAACCGAGACTATGTGTGGGGATATGTAGCATGTCGAGCATCATTGTCTGGAAATCAGAGAACATCAATCAATTCTATTTTTCTTCTACTTCTTCTATTACTCACTTTTTGGTGGAAGGGTTCATTTTTTTTTCGTTGTCTCTGGAAGCAACAGCCTTGTCTGTGGCGTTCCGAGTTCATTGATTATAGCTTTTTGCCGGTCTGTTGTGGTACCCTGGGAAGGAGGCAAAATTAAAATTCAATGAAAAGTGTCATTTATTGTTGGGTTTTGGAATTTTTTTTTCCTTTTCACTTTTAAGGAGAGGAGGTAAATTGCAGGAGCTCTTGGATTTGAAAGGATGGCGTTCAAATCGATTTTGGTTTCGCGGTCTTCAATAGGAACAGTGCTTTAAAGACGTGTTTGTAATTAATCTTGCCTACTCCAGTGGTTAAATCGAAAAGCTGGACTCGATAGTTAAAATGGTGCATTATGGTGTTACGTCCGCGGGGCGATTCACTCTCAAAACATCATAATGCCAGCTGAATTTCAAGGGCTTCAAAGTTCAATGTAGTTTGGTTTGTTTTCTCGGATTTTTCTTGAAGGTAAAGTATCTGTAGTTTGTAACTGCAGAAATAGGGTAGGCATTGAGAGATGTCAACTTGCCGATATCCAGTGTTGCAACTATTTCCTACACGTCGATTGTGCTTAAAATACTTCCACGTGGTAAGGGCCGGGTTCTAGTCGGGAGTGCTGACTAGCAGACAAAAATAGCAGCACTATAAACGAGACAGCGGATGAATTCCCCAGATAGAATCAGCGGTGGATACAATCCCGAAATAAATGAGATCTTATCTGGGCTACTCCGACAGGCCGGTAAGGATTTCCGAGACTAAGTCAGGGTCTTGGAAAAGAGATAGTGGCGGCAGAGCCCTTAATGGACCAACGGCAGCACTCACATCCCAGAACGGGTTACTGGCTTTCGGTCCAACCGATCCCTCGGGAGGAACTGGCCCTCCAGGTTGAGGGTTGTGCCGCCGGGGTATTTGCCTGACTATGGAAAAAAAATACTAAGCAACAACAAGCCTCGGATACGGACGGATCTACTGTTGACAACCCATTCAAACGATTTAAGGACAACGAACTTCGGATATGCACGTGGAATGTTAGGTCCCTGAACAGGCCAAGAAATGCGATGGGATGGGCCAGACAAAAAGATTATGAGAAACTGCGACATCTACTACGGCGATTTGGAGGCAGACTTAGGCAAGAAGTTTTGAGTTTTCGGCATGTGAATGAAAGCTTCGTAGCAATCCGCATCAAGTCTTCTAATGTGCTGGGTTATACTCGGCCACCACAACGAAACCCCTGGTTTGATGCCGAATGCCGGCAAGCACATGCAGCTAAGCAAGTCGTACACAAAGCGGCGCTGCGTAGAAAGACGAGAGATGCCCCCGAAGTCCATGAGCACAGGAGGGCAGACAAACACGGGCTTCATAGGAGGGAAAAGGAAGTGCATGAGAAGCGCGCGGTCGAGGAAATTGAGACATGCTTCTCCAGGAATGAGATTCGGAAGTTTTACCAAAAAGTGAACAAAACATGCCACGGGCACAAGCTTCGAAGCGAAGCCTGTAGAGACGAACAATGGAACATCGTAAAAGATTCGCAGTCGATACTTAGGATTAAGAAAAGCATTTCTGTAGACTGCATAACGGTGTTGACGAGTCATATACCGATGTCAGGCAGAATGAACCTTTAAACCTGGAGGATTTAGACCAACAATTCCGCCCACCTGCCCTGAACAAGGTGAAGATAGCAATTTCTAAGCTTAAGTCTAACAAATCTGCTGGAGCGCACAGCCTGACTGCCGAGCTCCTCAATGCCGTAGGCATACTTCATTACTTGGTAAGAAGCATACAATAAAATTGGGCGAAAATATGTTAGCGAACGGATTCCCAGCTTTGTTTGTTTGATTCTTAAGAAGGAAGACCCTCTGAACTACATGACTACATGTCAGTCTCCTTAACATCGCATCCGGTGAATACCGGAGCCCTTCGTCAACAACCTGATAGGTCCACATCAGTGTAGCTTCAGGCCAGGAAATTCCACCATCGACCAAATATTCACACTACGGCAGATCTTGGAGAAGACCCATGAGCTTTAGATCGATACACACCACCTATTTTTCGATTTTAAGGCCGCGTATGACAGTCTGTGGAGGATGACGAAAGAGGAATGCACGCTGCTCCGTCAAGGTCGGTAAAGACCTCACCAACACCTTTGATGTCAAAAAAAGGATTTAGACAAGGAGATGCCCTGTCATGCGATTTCTTCAACATCATATTTGCCAGAGTATTGCAAAACTCACGCGCAGACACAAGAGTGACAATCTTTGAAAGATTTGTCCAATTACTCGAATACGCCGATGATATTGACATAATTGGAAGAAAGCCGCGTGTGTCAGTGACGCTTTTGCAAGTATTAGTGGTTAACGATGGCAAGACCATTTAATTAAGGGCGTTGTCTACCTAGTCTCGGCAATAAACTTACACACCGACAGCAGCACTGAGATGAAAGGAAGAATAACTGTTGCTAATCGTTGCTTCTTTTGCCTCCAAAGGCAATTGACTCGTAAAGCCCTCTCTCGAACAAAAATAATCCTTAATAATCCCAGTTCTGCTTTATAGCGCAAAGGCGCGGACAATACCAAGAATGGATGAGTGTACTCTTGGAGGCTTTGAGAGGAAAATTCTTCGAGTAATCTTCGGATGGACACCAACGCTCTGTTCCGGAAAGTCTTCGAATCCGCCTGTGAGGGGCAGCGCAGTATGGGAAGATCGAGAATCAAGTAGCGCACGATATTGGCATGGCACCTTATCCAACTTAGCGTGCGATACTGCAGCAAGCTAGCAAAGATCGAGCTGTCTGGTAAATCTTGTTTACTGAGGCCCAGGTCCATCCCGGACAGCGCCACTTAAATTCAGTAAGTAAGATTCCCTCAAAAAAATTGTTTATGTCAGTCGTATGCATTTATAGAATGAGGATCACTCAAAAGTCGTCTTGAGGCGAAATCTTTCAGATGTTACGGCCGCTGAAAATCACATGAAGCCTTTTTTATTGTATCGTTAAGTTAAGCGCACAGTACGAACGCCTCAAGTTATCAAAGCCGTGGAGAAGCAAATTCGTTGTAATCCAGAAAATCATTTCTTGGGATATGGATATTAGCAAATACAGCATGTTGCGAACCTTGAAACGTAATTTGGGACTCATAGCATACATGAGCTATAGCGGCTACTTAATCGCCGAAGTATTGAAAACGAAACGTAAGTCGGAAGCCTTACGGCCAAGACCGGCCACCGACGAATTATTCTACTGAACAGAAAATTTTCCGCATTAAAGAATAGTTCAACAAATAAAACGATAGAAGGTTTGCTCCATCAGCGCTACAGGCAACTGAACTTGTTTCCAGAGTTAACGTAGTAGGCAGTCGCCCACGAGTTCCACTTCGGCGAGAAATGTGTGAAAATCTCGGCGAAAATGTATTAAACGGACGTTTCAGAGAACGTTGTGGAGTACATCAACAAAGCACAATTCGCAAGTAAACCATGGACATTTCAAAATAATTTAATTTTCAAGAATGGTTGATCATCTGGTAGACCGAACTCAAATCCTTTAGTCTACAAATTTTGGGATTTGCCTAGAAAAATTGCGTAGAAAAATTGGGTCAATTGTCAATAATTTACAAACAAAAGCTCATTGTTAGCTTGGGCATATTTGACTGGTACTGCATTGGGGAGTACCGGAAAAATCGCAGTCCTCAAGATGCTTCAGACATTTAAAAAATATTTCCCATGTGAGCTGTTTCCGAATCTACAAGCATACGAGTATGTACACATCAGACCATCGTACAATTGGTTTTACGATTTAATTTACTCACTTCAGTTATAGAAGTCTCATAAATAAAATACTGGCACAAGTTGTAGGGGCATCTCATTTTGAACAAATAAAATATCTAAGAGAACTCCAAGTCCAGCAGAAGTATCCGTAAACTCAATTCACATCCCTGCTAGGCTGACAAATATTTGTCCTTCTAATTAACTTAATTCACTTTGATTTCCATTTAATATTACTTCAGTTGTTTGCTTAAGTTAGGTGGGCAGGTACGAGTAGGTATGCTGGAATGTATATGACTCCTTTGCGTCTTTGGCTTTAGTTGAATTGCATTAGAAATGAATCCTTCGAATCGTCTGATCCTTTTCCACATCCGTATTCAGATCCGGATGATGCGTACTTAGGAAAACTTTTGAGGTATCTAAACAATTGATTCCATTAGGTAGCATCTGTAGATACATCCGACGATGACTTGTACTTGCTGCTGCTGCTGATGTGCGTAGCAGTAAGTGCTCTTAGTACGTGCGTGTGTTGAAGACGACTGACTCTCTGCTATTGACACAAATCCATTGCATTGTTTACTCAGAATAGAATCAAACTTTCAGATTAGTTTGGCTTCCAATGCGGCTCAGTTAGATTTGCTGGGACTGTCATAATGGTAGCGAATATGTTAGCTTAGGGGTGGAGGTCTACTATCACTGTCGTTCTGCTGGGTTGGTAGTTAGTTGAGTCATTGACGTCTTTGAAACATTCAATGCATCCTATAGTGAGTTATTCTTATAACGTTTTGGACATAAGGCTGGTGAACTTAAACAAAGTGCAATCCTCATTGCCATGCGGTGTTGTGTGAAATGCATCATCGCGGATACAAATCATTCAGGGCAAAAAAAGCTCCACTGCCCAGAATTGTAAGTCAGTTGGTGGAATACATGAATAATAAATACAAATACCTGAACCTCTACATTCGGACTAGAGATACAACACCGAAAGACAGATAGATAGATATATCCGGGTTGGGTATTACATGGCATTTCCTGGTTTTGTCCATATCATACACCCGTTGGTTGTACCTACTTTTTTATGGTTTTTTTTTTTGCGCAGAATGTACTTGTTTTTGGATGCTTCAACTTTGGGGTGGGTTTCGGGTTGCGTGCTCTGTTTGGGGATAGCTTTTGATGGTACAATTGTAAAGAATACTCGAGCGGGCGTTGCAGTATTTTGTAAGTTGATGGTGATGGTATTCATTTGTCTGTCAGGGTCATGTTAAGGAAGTAATTTGCATGAAATCGAAATAAAAACGAAATAACGCGCGAACTGCCTGTGGTAGACGCTTAGATATGCCTGAAGTTCCTCCAAAAAAAACCAAAAAGTAAAAAAACTATCCTGAATGAGAATTACATGCAAACGTACTTACATATACATGTTTTTGAAATTTTATTTTTGAAGTGCTAGTGCACTTTAGTCGGTGAATTTGTGAATATTTAAGTTGCGAATGCATTTGGAAAAATCTAATCAATCCTGTTATGATTTAAGAGTACCTGAAATTCTGATTTTAACTTTTAAATTTATATATTGCTGCTTTTGTATCCCTTTATTCTGGCGCCCAAAACACTCAGGCAAAGAAAGAATCCATTGTACCTCTTGCATGTTCTTTTTACTGAAATTTCCCATTCTTTCGTCGATAGAGTGAGCGCGAATAAGCGCTTAATTGATGAAGCACACAATTCCAGCACCCATAAATTCAAGAACGCTTAGATGCAATCCGATGCAAGCGTTTACTGTCATGACGTTTTCACCCTCCAAACAAGCTTGGCAGGATGTTATGTGACTTATCCTCCAAAATCGGTGAAAAATGCCTCGCTACGACGCTTAGAAACACGTGCAAGCATTCATTTAATCTGTCAGCACCTTGAAGAGCAACGTAGTGTTCTTATAAAACCCAACTGTAAATTAGAGCCCTTAACGACGCCACAGGCAGTACTTACTCATGTTTGGGTCCTAAAAACCTCCCATCTAAGCCATTTCGACATGGTTCAAGGAAGCCTTGCATCGTGAGGCTAGCTGGAAGTGATGATAGGGCAAAGAGTAGTCTTAAACACTTCTTGGTCATCGCCACAGATTCTGAAATTAATCATGAGATACTAGTTTGGCATCTGAAATCGACATTGGAGCTATCTCTGAAGATCCGAATTTTAAAGATTTCCCGGTCAAGATTTTGGCCGAAACCGGAAAATTCTATGTCAGTGTATCAGAAGGTAAGCACCCTGTTTTTAAACTAAAGATTGCTTTAAGAGTGCAAATAATCATATGAATGCCAAGAAGAGGAAGACTCGCCAAAGGGGCCAGAGGTTGCTTTGGTGTACTTGGGAAAATAAGCCAATCAAACAACTAATGCGTGGGAAAATATTGATCTTAGCACAGATTGTCTCTCGGTGGCGTACCTCAGTCTTTGCAGAAAGGCTCCTGAAACTGTCATAGTGCCGACAATAGTGCTGAGTTTGCATTTAAGAGGTTTTAACACAAGATGACGTCGAAGTAACGGCTGATACTCGTACTACCTTTTAAAAGTAGCCAGCGAGTGACTCAGTCAATTTCCTTTTTCTCGTGAATAAAACATGCGCGTCTTGCATTTTAGATAAGGTAATAGATTCGGGGATTAGTTTGGGGGGAATTAAGCTCATTTATTCGTATTATTTTGCTCAACATGAAGGATGTTATTCTAATTTTTCTATAGCTCTTAGTGAACAACAAATTTTAAAGGTTCTTCTTACAATCCGCCGGGATTTCGTACCAGGGTGGCAGAGAAGCTTCACTTCAGTGTTGAGACCATATGTTCTACACTCTCGGCAGCATCATTTTATCTATGCCATCGGTGGAAAGCGACACTTGGGGATATCCCGAACATCGGAAAGAAATGTTAATGCTGTGAGAATTGTTGGTAGCTACATTCGCATGAGATCGCCAAATCCTTTTCATATCGAGTATTTTTCAATCTCTCAAGAGGTCCCTTGCCGCCAGTATTAAGTATCTAAGAACAGTGGCAACATTGGCAAAAAGCCTTCAGAGGCGACGCTTCTGATGTGCTGTGTTAAACTTGTCCATTCAAACTGGCGCTGCAAAGATGGTTTAGAGCTGTTCACGAGTTCTACGAGCAGAAGAGGAGATATAGACATCGACTTCTCAAGAAGACTAAAACGGAGTGCATGGTAGAGAAAACTATGAGCTATTACTCCAGGAATGAGATTCGGAAGTTTTACCAAAAAGTACAAAAATAAAAATTCCGCAGATACAAATCCCGAACCGAAGTCAATAGGGACAAACAAGCGAGGATTTGGAAAGAGCATTTCTGTAGTCCATATAACGGCGACGCTGAGCCAAGTACCGCTATCAGGCAAAATAAACCTCCCAACTTGGACGATGTAGACCAAGAATCCTGTCCGGAAATCGTTCGCTTGAAGAACCTGATCGGTCCGTGTCTGTGTAGCTTCAGACCAGGAAAGTACATGATCGACTTAATATTCAAGCTACGGCAGATCTTGGAGAAAACTTAATTGTGGGGTAATTTTACTCTAACCGGCGCACGGTTTTCAAACCTTGATATTCATCAAGGCGTCTGGCTGGCTCTTTTAGTTCCAAGCAGGAAACTCAGATTGATGTCGTTTAAGAGCGAATGTAGGGCGATGGCGATGGCGATGGCGATGGCGCGATAGTTAGCTCCTTGAATTATTACGCAGAGAGTCTGGGTTCGATTCCTGGCTAGGTCATAAACAATTTTTCAAATCGCCATCACCCTTTTGGCGGGCAATGGCATACTCCCGAAAGTAAAAAATTGCCTACGAAAGAGCTTCTAAGGAGTGCCGTTCGGACTCGGCGATAAACCGTTGGCCCCGCTCAGATGTGACAAAAATGAAAACATGAGCAACACAAATGAGTGTCAAGAAGCTAGGCCATGGCCCATACCGGGCTGCCAGCGCCACAGTGTTTTTTTTTTGTACAAATGCGGATATTCGTAATAGCCCAAAGACGGCAATACATTGCAGTTCAACGTCTTACACCGACAGTCACAAAATACCGACCGGATCTTTCCGATTGAGTCTCGGTTGACCTCTATATGAGTCATGGTAGTGTACTTCCAAATCGGACGTTTCGGTGTTCAATCCCAGCCGCGCCCCCCCGACAGTTGTTTTTTTTCAGGCAAGTAAGACCACGTTAAGTGGTTGCCTTGAATAACAACAACAAGTCCAATTACACCAATAATTTAGTCTCGCCATTAAATGTTGAATGCCACAGCCATGGAGCGAAATAGCCACTGAGCCCAAACATCTTTCTTTCTCCCTCTGTCCCATTTTTCTAAAAAACTTAACACGTGCTCAAGCACTTTTAGTGTAGTCATATCCTTGAGTGTTAAGTTCTTTTAAAAACAAGTGGGAGACCAGCGACACCAATGGGTAAATGCATTTAAAAAAGCCGCCTCTAAAATATTGGGCTTACCGTTTCTTCATCCGTTGTAACGCCTCAGAATCCACCGCTCGTTCGCCACCCGTTTTCTGGTCACAGGAAAACGGATGAAAATAGTCTCGGGCGCTTTGAGAGATAATTTTTAGTTCAACCCACAGCACTAAGGGTATTCGTTTTTCGTCTTTAGCTGGCGTTAACAAAGTTCGAACCTTCTTTAAGTGGGGGCTTCTCTTAGTGTAGGTGTTTTCATTTTGCAGCGCCTTCAACCATGCATACCACAATTTTCAAGGCTTTTCAATACCTAGTAACAGTTGGCTTCCCTGTAATCGAAGCCTTTCTGAGAATTGCTCGTAAAAGACGGCTAAATTGTCTGAAGCTAGTAATCCGCTTGGAAGATTATGCCTGATCTCAGTCATTTTCGAGTGCGTTTGCAAAGCAAAATAGTCCTTCTGTCTGGGAAAAGGAAGTTTCTTACAGCGCTATCCCACTAGTTTACAAATCCGTTGGTTATTTTCAAATGTTAGACTTATTCGATAGATTATTTTTGATTTTATTTTTTATAGAATGACTCAAATCCTTGCACTAACTGCCGGTTGGAAATGCTTTCATCAGTGTTAGCTGGCATTTCTCATGTCATTCAAGCGCAACTTCTATATTATCCTTTCGGTTTATTCATCACACTTTTGTATGCGGTGATTAGAAATCAGAAATGCTATTCAAACGTGAGTGCAAGGACATTGTAATCGTTTTATTGCTTAGTCATCATCAAATTTACCATTGAATATGGCTGGATGCAGTCGGACTATGCCATAGAATCCTCCAGTGAGGCCAAATAACCGAAACGTATATTCGAAACTGTAGAGTCCTCTGAACGATGTGTTCATTTTGGCAATAGTCTGCCAATTGTACGAATATTCTCGGTTTTGTGTTGGGAGTGAGGTTGAAGTCCAACGGAATAAACCAATAAAAGCAAAACGACAAAAAAGATGAAAGGGGATGATTTCAAATATTTTTTTTATACAGAAAAAATATGAATATTCACGTAAGAGCTTAGGTTCTTTCTGAAAGGTCCTCGGATTGCTGACTGTGTCCACTAAGCGCAACCCTATACTCTTGGTTCGATTGCACAACTGTCAAGTGTCAACTCGTATGTGACTCCACGTATGTGTGGTTGAATTACAAATTGTCCAAAATAACCGACAGCACAAAAAAAAATATTCACAAACGAATGAATGTTTTCTACACTCGTAGCTACTCATACAAAGATTTCACGAACGTTCGATATGAATTTGATTTTCTGTTTCGCCATGTGGAAGAAATTAAATTTGGAACTGAATTACATGTGAATTCCGATATTCGATTTGTAAGATCATGTTGTACCAGTCAGTTAGGTCGAAAAATACATTTTTTATTTTTTTTTTAAATTTCAAAACATTCTTCTGTCTCCATTTGACATTGAACTATTCTGTCACGGAGAAATATCCTCCTAGGGCGAGTATCACATTTGGTCATAAATTAAATGCAGTTCGTACGTACACATCTAAAGGCCAACTTTGCTGTGAAATGTTTTTAACAGCCACCACAGTGACAGGGTCTAATTGGATCGAATGTGACCAGAACGAGTACTTAATGCGGAGTTATTATGTTTACCACTGGACTGTTGAGCAACTGGAGCTGGTTTGGGGTAGTTTCCTTGGATATGTGTCCAATCCAGATGTCATGTGATGAAAATTTATGAATGGCAAACAATTAAAACAAAATGTTGTCACAATAAATTGTTGTGTGTGTACAATTTCGAATGTCTGTATCATTTCGATTGAATTCTTTGTATGAAAGCAGAAATTTTTGAGAATCCTTTAACCAATATTCATCTTTTGGTTAATTTTTTATTTTAGCAAAATAAACTTAATTCAACGTGTGAGAACAGATGGAATAGATATTGTTATGTTTACCTCATAAGGTTCTGTGCAGGATCATTTGGTCGCGTGTCCCCTTTCTTTGCTGAAGTAGCAAAACAAAGTCTCTGAATGCTGCCGTGGCTAGTCAAATCTAGCTAAAAAGAGACTGCTAGTAGTTTCTGTGAAGCTGCTTAGAAAAACATCTAGTGATCCAGCTAGGTATTGTAACATATCGATCAGCAGAGATTATGCCCCAGATTGAGGAAAACCTAATGCGTTTAGTGAATACCGGATTGAATTCATTGTACAAAGGCCCTTACAAATATTGTGGATAGTGGTTTAAGAATATGCACATGGAATGCCCGGATACTATACGGCTGGATTCCACCTCTGTTAAACGGGCGTCAGTGCCCTGCAGGCGATACGATCGTTGGTTCGAGATTGCTTCAGAAACAAGTCCCAAAATATTTTTAATATTTATCATCAATGCAGTGTACAGTAACCAAATATCTTCTAATTGTATTTATCTTAGCAAATCTTTGATTTTACCAGCCACGGAAATATTTTTATCTCTCCAAGCCCTTTTCTTGCCAAAAAAAACATCATCTACTTCTGCAAAATTCTTGGCTTCCTTCGCACTAATTCTTGTTCAAACTGCTCTAGCTCCCTTGGAACGAATCTCAAATTTACTCAGCTCTATAACTACCTCTATAAGCGCTTTTTTGACACTTTCCATTCACACTTATCAAGGATCATAAGCCTTTTTATCAGTTTCTCAATAATAAAAGAAAATCCGACGGTTACTCTATCATCAACCGAACCTTTAACTATTGCCAACAACAAAACTTTGCTAATGTTTTTTTAACAATCGTTTGCAACCAACTTCTTTGTATCGAACATCTTATATTTTAATTACCATTCTTATTTATGATAAACTTTCAATGGGACCGGACCGGATCCCCACATTATTTTTCAAGAGGTGCGCGACCAACTTTTCTCTACCATTTCATAAGAGGAATTTCCTCACATTGGGGAGGTCTTTTTCATAACTCCGGTTCACAGAAAGCGATCGGCGAATTAAGTAACTAAATACCGTTCAAACTAACTTCTCACTTACCTAAAACATTCGAAATAACGTAGCTAAAATTGTATACTTGCGCCTTTAGCCCCTAAGATGCAATTAAATTCATGATATTGCTCAGATTTTGCGAAGTCTCTAATGACAGATCTGAATTGGTCTCGTCCTTGACTCCATATTATTAAAAAGGAAATGTTTTCATCTGGCAAAGAGTTATGTTTATTTTAGGTCAGCCCTCTAAACCACTCCACTACTAGTGTTCCATAATGAAGCCATATAAGTCCCCAGAATCAAGGCTAAATTGACCAACATTGGCCGAACGGCCCCACAGAGGAGAAAGAGGACGACATCAATGATGCCTTCTATGAGCTCTTGAACAAGACCTACGAGCAATTCCCTAGCTATGACAATGCATAGGAAGGGAAGGCATCTTTAGTAGCACTGTCGGAAGATATAGCCTGCACGACAATACCTTCGATACCGGAATCTGGCTAATCGACTTTCCGACAGGGAGAAATATTGTCGTAGCTAGCACGCGGTTCCCACATCTCGATATACACAAGGGGACTTGGCGAACTTCTGATCAATAAACCTTCAACAAGATTGATCACATTGCGATCGATGCAAAACACTCCTCCAGCATTAAGGATGTCCGATCGTTCCGAGCAGACAACGTCGACTCGGACTTTTACCTTACCTACGATTGCGGATATCTCGAACAACGCTAAGACAAGCTAATATTGTGAGGAATTTCGACATCAGACGGCTACAATCGCAAGAGATCGCCAAGTTCTTTTCCGAATGAGTCTCTACTAATCTCTTAATAGGTCCCTTGCCTCCAGCATCAGGCATCGAAGACCAGTGGCCACACCGCCAAAAATCTATCAGAAATGCCGCTACTGATGAATTGGGTCTCACTCGAAGACCACAACGAAACCCCTTGTCTGATGACAAATGCCGGCTAGCACATAAAAAAGATTAGAGCTGCTTACGAGCTCTGTGAGCAGAAGAACAGAGACGAACACCGGCTTCTCAGGAGGAAAAAGAAAGAGCATGAGAAGCGCACGGTCGAAGAAATCGAGAGATGTTTCTCCAGGAATGAAGCCTGTAGAGAGAACATCGTAGTAGAGTCGCAGTCGATGCTGGAAATCACGTACCACTGTCAGGCAGAATGAACCTTTCAACCCGGACCATTTCGTCCACCCGACCTGTATGAAGTGAAGATAGCAATATGTAAGCTTAAGTCCAACAAAGCTGCTGGAGCGGATGTCCTGACTGCCGAGCTATTCAAAATACTCGTAGCTGGCGATGACTTGGTAAGGAGCATACACCGACTCAGCTCTAAAATATAGTCGGACGAAGGTATGCCCGATGAATGGAATCTCCGAATTGTTTGTCCCACCCTCAAGAAAGGAGACCCTCTGAACTATAGTTGGCGAACTAAAGAGGCATCAGTCTCCTTAACATCGCAGACTTATCTGCCCTATTGTGTGAACGCCTGAAGTCGTTCGTCAACAACCTGATAGGTCCATATCAGTGTGACTTCAGGCCAGAAAAGTCCACCATCGACCAAATATTTACACTACGGTAGATCTTGGAAGAAACCTGTGGATAGAGGTGCTCTTGGCTGCCTTGAGAGGCAAATTCTTCGAGTGATTTTCCATCCCGTCTGCACTGACGGTGACTGGAGATAGAGATACAATGACGAACTGTATGGACTGTACAGCGAGATCGACCTAGCCAGAAGAGCGAAGATCCAACGACTAAGATAACTGGGTCATGTAGAGCGGATGAATACCAGTGCTCCGGTCTGAAAAGTCTTTGAACCCGCCCCGGAGGGACAGCGCAGTGAAAGAAGATCGAGACTCTGGTGGTGCACGCAAGTGGAAGGGAACCGTTGATTCAACGTATTTCTCATGTTAAAACTGGTAAGTGTATCCCTCCTTTACATTGCGTTCGAGTGCGGTCAGGAATGTAGTTGAGTGGTCTTAAGAAAACAAGTTTCACGAGGATACCAAAGGACTATTCCACGGCGCTGGAACTGCTGACTAATTGGTTAGTCACTACAATGATTGAATTTGTATGTGCCTAAACTTTTAATGCATTCTTCTCAAAACTACATATATTCTTCAATTTTAATCAATCGCGATAAAATCTTGCGCACATCTTTTCTATTAAAACACGAATAAAGATCAGCAATGGTGTGAGTTTGAAGGGGTATCTCGGATAGAAAGATATAGAAAAAGCATTTGGTGTACAAAAGAGTTTCGGACAAAAAGAATTATGTACAATACATACATATATATTTTGTCCATTAAAGTTGAAATAAACCTAAAAGTTTGACAATTAAACCAAAAACAAAGCAAGCAGTCGGTCATATTTTTGAGCGGCCTTTAGGAAACTGCCGAAAAAGACAAATATATAGTAGGTACATACAAAAAAAAAAAACCGAAAAAGGCCGGGAGGCTCTATGTAAGACTTATTTGTATGAGACGTCCCTGTGCGTACGTTTTATACGCCGAAAATGGTGTGTGAATAGGCGGACCGACCGTCCTCCGATGAGCCTGAAATTGACAGTACGGGATGCACAAGATATGACGACATAACAAGAAGTGACATAACTGACTTTCAATTATCCTTCTTTACAGGTTGGTGACTGAAAGTGGTTTTGGTTTACGGACTACTTTTTACATATTCGGCCAGAATGGCAGCAATTGGTCGCATTCAAGTGCGATAAGGAGGGTTGCCCATCCTCACACAGTGACATCCGGCTTGTTTTAAGTCGTAGGGAGCTGTTATCATTGTCCGATTTAGGTTTAGTTTAAATCGTTATTTTAATTTTCGAAAAGGTAGATATTAGATAAGCATAGGTTTAGTTAGATTCAAACGGGTATGCTCCGGTCTTACACAGTGTTGATGGCACTCAGACGTGATCTTACTCTTTCACTTCCTCTTTCACATTTTTCCCTTCCTGTCTTTTAAGTCCGTCTGAAAAGTTACATAACTTTCTTTTTCTATCCTTGATTTTCCTATTTTTGTTTAGTTGGGCTAGGATGTTTGGAAAAGTGATAAGAACCAACACAGTCCGACGAGCTCGAGCCGAGCAACCACGAGCGTGCTACTGCCGCCTACTCCTGCACCACGGATGCCTCCTTGGCCTACTAGACTTTTTACGTGACATTTCCAACAGATCATCTGTAGTGTTTCGACGCTTCCTGTGAGACTAATGACGACATCGTGGAAAAATATCACCTACTATTACAGTTATTTCATAGGGTTTCTCCTTAAGGCGCTAAGTCGAATGGTCTAGTTATTTGAAGTCGCCGCACAAGATTTTGTCGCGTCCAATCCCCGGATTATTTCCTGGTTGCAATGATGCACAAGACCAGTATGAAGTTTACGTGCAAAGCTTGTTACTTCGTCTTTCACGGTTGCAATTCCCAGATCGCGGTGAATATCGCTATTCCTTATATACCGTGCCTAGTTTAGAGTATTTTCCGATAAGCCAATTTATTTCTCTTAGCCTGATTTCGAGCTCTTCACGTTTCTTTTTTACATGTGATTTCCACTTCAGTTTTGCATCTAGAGTCATTTCCAAATATTTTGCCTCGTTTGCATACGGTATTTGTACCGAGTTGATGAATAACGTGTGTTGACTAAGTCTCGCTTAGCACGATTCGCCAGCTCTTCGTCCACTCAAATATTTTGTTCAGAGCTCGTTGAAGTTTTGTAGTCGAGGATTCAACTGTTTGACCTGTAGTGAGGATCTCCGTGTCATCCGCGAACGTGGCTACCACAGTCTCTTCATCTAGAGGTATGTCTCTTGTGTACAGTAAGAATAGGTATGGCCCCAGAACGCTTCCTTGTGGAACGCTAGCTTGAATTTCCTTGAATTCAGAGTATTCAATTCCATATCTAACCCGAAATAGTCTATTTTCATGATAAGATTCGAGTATTCTATTCATTCCTCCCAGTAAAAGTTGTTGTAGCTTATACTTCAAGCCCTCGTCCCATATCTTGTCGAAGGCTTGCGATACATCGTGAAAAACGCTTGAACATATCTTTTTTCCCTCTAGCGCGTTTTCAATTACATTTGTTATCCGATAGACCTGATCGATTGTGGAATGTTTGACCGTAAAGCCGAACTGGTGATCCGGGATCAATCGCCTTTCTTCAGTTATCGGTTTTAAAAGTTTAAGCAGGAGAATTTCGAAGACTTTTGAAATTATCGGCAGGAGCGAAATGGGTCTGTATGATTTTTTGTCGTTTGGACTTTTTCCCGGTTTTGGAACCATTATTACTTCTGCGACATTCCATTGGCTTGGAACGTATAAAAGTCTCATGGAAGCATTTATAATGTGGAGGAGCTTGACGAACGCTTTTCGAGGTAGCTCCTTTAGAATTTCACTTGCAATCAAATCGTATCCTGGAGCCTTATTATTTTTAGGCCTTTTATTGTTTGCTTTAGCTCAGGCAGTGATACGGATTTTATATTGTAGTTGTTGGATCCTGTTCTGGGATTAAGTTCTTGGGCCAATTGACGTCCTTTGAACGGTTTGTATGCTTCGTGGTCGGCAAAATAATTCGCTTTCTCTTTGTCTCCTTTTGCCCATTCGCCGTTGGCTTTTTTTATCGGTGACAAGTGCATAACAGGTTTCTAAGTGGACTTTACGGCTTTCCAGAGCGAATAATTGGAACTCTTGTCCGCAGTCAAGCCTTCAAGATAATTAGAAGTCTCGTGGTTCTTATTTTCTTGCAGCATTGGCTTTAGCTTATATAATAGGCGGTTCAAATTACGGTTCAAAACGTGATTGTTGCCATCTCTTCCGTGCTTTCCTTTTTCTCGTAGGAGGCCTTCTATAGCGGGCGCGTATATTTGCCTTTCCTGTTTTATTCCTCTTGTTCGAAAGGAAGTGTTGCTCCACGCAGCTCTTTGGATGATTTCCACGAACTTGTCAGCTTCGTCTTTTATTTGCAAAGGCGTCGTAAGTGAAACTCTTAAAACAATATTTTCCTTGCAGTTTCTTCTGAAACCATCCCAGTTTGTTTTCTTACTCTTCAATCTGGGCGGTCTTTCGGTCCTTGTTATGCTCCTGCCGCTTTTAAAGATTACTGGCGAGTGATCTGAGCAGAGATCATGGGATGCTCCTGAAATCGTGAGATATTTGGGGACCCCTTTTGTAATTAAAAAGTCGACCAGCTCAGGTATTTTATTTGTGTCGGTGGGCTAGTAGGTTTGCTTCTCCGTCGAAAAAAAAGCTGCATAAGATAGTGTCAATAGAGTATCATCTATCTTTTTTTTTTAAACATACTACGTATTTGAAAGTAAATCTAAATACTAATCAGCGAAGGCAAGTCTTCCAAGTCTAGACGATTTTCATATTCCACTTTGACAGCACCCCGACTGCAGTCCGTTTGGGGGTTGTATCCCAATCGTACCTCAACCTGCCACTGAAAAACCCCTTTAAGCCGACTAATTTCCTGAATCGAACGAAGAATGCAATTAAACTTTTCCGAATTGGATGCAGTAAACTTCAAGTGTTCAGTGTCAGTACTCAAAACGCAGATGGGCTTTCGTTTACCTTTTGCCGGTTCTTTATGTGCACGCGCTTCCACACTCCTAATCATGGAGCATACTTTGACGTTTCCTTTCAGTTGATTGTAGTACTACTACCAACATCGGCAAAATACCAAGAGTGAATGTTCGTTTTGCAGTTCATCGTAATCAGCGATTACAATCCGACACATCCTCCTCTAGATTTACACGGAAGTGGGTAAACTTTAAAGGAAAACCACATGACTTTGTACATGTGGCACATTATACACGAGCTTTCCGAGTCTGCACCTACTTCATGCCAGTGTAAATGTTCGTATATATGTATGTAGTCAACTGCAACTGGGTAAAAGTATTCGTATATTGAGGTGACAGGTAGTACCGACTGCGTCACTAAGGAAAACAAATGCGACGAGGTATTCATTACAAATACACCTTGAACCTGAAGAGTCACCGGGAAAGTATTTTAAAAGTCATTATAAACTTTGTTGGACTCCTTCCGTAGTAAGGAGTTTGGTAGTGGTAAGGAGACGGGCTGTTTTCAGTTGTCGTACGTTAATTTTGCGTGATGCTAGAGTACACTCTACTACTACTCAGTGGAGACTAATTTGGAAAGTGCATGCAGCAGGAGGTGTAATGACTGTTCTTACCAAGCTGAGCGTATGAAGTCGTGAAATAGGGAAACCCCTTGAATTCGTGAAGGTTTACGTATTTTAGTTGCATGAAAGCCTTCAACTTAGAACATTCGCAGGGGAATTGTTAAAGCTTGAAGTGACAGAGTGAAAAGATTTAGGGGTATACTAAATTTTGGCCTCTATAGAGCTGTAGGCTTCTAAAATCGTTGAGGTATAACATTAAAGTAGGTAAGGATTCGAAAAGAATATTCTCGATTACCACATTGACGTTTTGTTTTTTGAAGAAGGCCTGTCTTAGCTAAAGAAAAATTAAATGGAAAGGTATCCGCATCTTTTCGGCACTATCAAATCCCTGAGCTCAGTCCCAAAATCCTAAACCACCCTCAACTGCCGATTATCTCTCAAGAAAAGGGCGGATCAGTTATAGAGCAAAGTATAGGTCCATGTTGGGTGCCGGGTCACAGAAATATTCCAATGAATTGTAGGGCAGACAAACTCACTAAAATTGGAACAACTCGATGTGTGATATCTGAAAAAGGTATTATCGGTACAAGTTTGCCAATCACTCCTCGGAAACTAAATTTAAGGCTGCGTGCTAATAGAAGAACATATCTTAGAGCTGCAGGAGATTTATTCTTATTCGCTTACTGAAGGAAAGTTGCAATACGGGGTAGATTAAGGCTTAAGATAACAAGCGTCTCCAGCCAGCTCGATCTTTCGATAGCGGTTTCCAGTTTTACACCCTAGTCATCTTCTAATGAGCTGTCCGTCGCTGTGTTGTTGTCCACCCGCTAAATATGACCCAGCCATCTCAGTAGTTCTGTCCTCAATCGTCTGACAAAATCAATGTCGCCGCACAGCCCATACAGTTCAGCGTTGTATCTCTTCCTCCACTTATCGTCTACGCAGACGCGACCAAAACTCATCCAAAGAATTTTCCTTTCAAAGCAGCCAAGTGCATCCTCATCCAGTTTTGATAACCTACATGTCTCTGCGCCGGATAGCAGGATTAGGATTATTAAGGTCTTATTTGCCTTCTTAGCGTAAAGGAGCAGCGATTAGCAAGAGTTATTGTTCGATTGGTCTCGGCGCTAGTGTTGTTATCTGAGTTTATAGCGGAGCCTAGATAGATAAAATCCTTAATTACCTCAAAGTTATATCTGTCGAAGGTGACGTTTTGCCCGAGATGTCGGTGTTGAGTGTCTTTTTTGCTTGGCAGCATAAACTTGGTTTTGTCCTCGTTGACCGCTAAGCCCATTTTCGCCGTTTCCGTCTCAATACTTGCAAAAGCGCCACTGACATCATGCTGCTTTCTTCCGATTATGTCAATATCATCGGCCGCTGTATATGCGAATAATTGGATGGACTTTTGAAAGATTGTGCCTCTTGTGTTTGGACGTGAGTTTTTCACTATTCTTTCAAGTATGATGTTGAAGAAATTGCATAACAACTCTTCGCCTTATCTCAATCAAAGGTCTCGATGAGATGTTTACCGACCTTGATGGAGCAGCGTGCATTCTCCATCATCATCTTGCACACACGAGCGATTTTGGCAGGGATGCCAAAACTAGACTTTACCCTGTATAGCTCGACTCTATACGCGACCTTAAAATCGATGAATGAGTGGTGTGAATATTTGATCGATGGTGGATTTCCCTGGGTTGAAGTCACACTGATATGGACATATGAGTTGGTGTATGCTCCTTACCAAGTCTTTGCCTGTCGCTTTGCAGAGCTTGGCAGTCAGACCATCCGGTCCAGCAGCTTTGATGAACTTAAGCATACATATGGCTGTCTTCAATTCTTGCAGATAGGGTGGTCGGAATTGTTGGTCTACAACGGCCGATAAACTGGATATACCGATCTATGTGTTCAAATCCTCTGAATATTACTTATCCTATAGTAAATCCAAAAACATCATCCCTCAACCAAGGAATGTAACTCAACTAGCTAACTCCTGACAGCACCACAAACCAAAACGAATTTAAATTGAAAGATTTTTTAATTCAATCATCACTTGCAGGAGCAGGATCAAAAATGAAAAATGAAAAACACCAAAGGAACATCTGAAAAAGATTGCAAATTAAATATTTATTGTTTCCGCATCCTTGTAATGGATTCACTCATTTCTTATCATCCCACAGGCATAAAGTATGTACAAACTTCATAGCATCAACCCACTTGGAAGAAAACAAATACGTCGGGGCTGTGGTCGAGCAATAGCATTCTCATATCTGTCTGCGAACGCCGCCGTCGCCGCTACTGCCACTATCCGTTCAACTGCCATTGCTCCGGAGGTAATTTTAATCTTCGATGTGCAAAGCTAACATTTTGGAGAATATTTGTGGCATTCCAACATCCAAGCATCTAAATATCTAGCATCCTCATATGAATTTCTCTTTTCCTGCCACCAGTATCGCCAAAAGTCCTTGGTTTTCCTGATTCGCAGACAAGCAGTCGTAGTTCAGTTGTGTTACTACTCGGTCGACTGTGAATATCCTCGGCGACCGACCGTCATAGCTTTTGCAAGGTGGTGTTGAACAATACTGACTTCCGTTTTGCCATTTCAGTATAGAAGGACATGGTACTTGGTTTTTGGCTTCTGCTATTTGGGGTATTCGTCTCCAGGTAAATATTTGATTTTTGCATTAAAGTCAATTTGCTTCCATGATTCTGTAATTCATTGTTTGCTGTCTTGGAGGGTGTTTAATTTAGTTCATCCCCTGTACTCCTTGTTTTGATGAAGAGTCACTTTCAGTTGTTTGTATGAGAAAGTGGTAGTCGCGTGTGTGGTAGTTTTTTGATTTCACTTTTCATAACTAAGTGTAGGCGATAGGTATGATAGAACTAGATTTTCAGATATAATGTTCCATTTGACGAAATATTTAGTAAAGAGTGAGAATTTTGGTAGGAAATGGGACAGATTTGAGTAAAAATGTATGACCAGTGCTTATAATCACAGGATTCGAAAGTGTTTATTTCCAATATCGCTACACTTTTTCTAGAATGTCTTCGGAGACTTAATTCTTTTTAAGGCCGAGACAACCGCAGTAGATACAAACAAACGGGTTTCTTCCATATAACAGGTTTGTTTTTTTATTAATTTTTATAAATCTTTTTAATGTGGAAATTTAAACGGAAATATTAGAAAAATTTGGTGGCAACATATTTGCCACTACCCGTCTGGTGTAAATAAATAAATAAATAAAATAGACAAATTATTTCAAAATTTTTATTTCTTTTCTCCTACTATTACAAATACTACTTTTTATAAGGAACTTGTAACACAAACTATTTTTAAAAAATTTACTTTGTGTGAAATGCTGCAAAACTTTGGAAAAAACATAACATAGAGGTACCTGACAATGAGTACACATTATCTTGCTGCGTTTATTTTGTACTCGAGTACTACACAAGCGGTAGATGTCAACGCCGATATTAGTGAACCTAACTTCATCTGGAACATCCAAGACTTTTTGGCAGTTCTGTGTGGGATTCGTCTTTTTCATTCCGCTGCAAAATTCGGAAGCGAATCGATTTGGCTCTTCCGTGTTGAGAAGTTGCTAATCAGTCCTCTTGCAAAAGCCAATCGAAATGACAAGTTGGACATTGGGTTTGGGACCCTCAAGCCACATTAATATAATAAATATGAATAGGTACCCCTTTTTCGGTTAAAGCGATCTACTCCTCCCATCCGTTGAGTATATTTTTTTATGGCTTCGGGGCACTCTATTTCTTTACTCATTCCGTCTTTCATTGTCCTATTGCACGTCGTAGCTGAAGTTGGGCGAAAAACCTTTGTAAGAACAGTAACAAGTTTTGTGTCTTTCCATATGAGAAATGCTACGTCCTTTTTCACTCGCCATTTATACTCTCCCCGCAGTAGGTGTTTTTAATTAGTTTTAAGATGAAAAAGAATGTTCGGGTTTCCTTTCTGATTTTCTTCAATTGTTTGCTGCCAACAGTCCTCATCATCTTCATATCCGTCTTCTGAATCCTCAGGATTTTCCAAGCCCAATAGAGATTCCAACTCTTTTTCTATATCTTCGTCCCGTAGATATTTAGTTTGTAACAAGGCAGTGGATAATTTATTGCCACCAACATAAATATTGCCATCAAATATTTTCTATTTTTCATCAATTTTCCACAATACAGAATATAAACAAAAGGAATGGGAAACAAATTTTACCATTTTGCTCTTTCATTCAAAAGATTGTACCGGATAAAGCTAGAATATTATACTCAACCTCGTTTCGCTGTGTCAACCAATAAATGTCAAACTACGCGCCAAGAAATTCATTTTGGCGGTTTGATTCGTAGCACATGTAAATCTGTGTTGCCACTTACAATAAATATCTGCAGTTATATTACAAAAAATTAAATGTAGTTAAAAAAAAGGTTGGTGGCAAAATGATTGCCTTAAAAAGGGTAAAATTCCAGGAGCCACGTCTTCCACAAACTATGAACAACTTAGGATGGCTTAGGGCCCTGTGCAAGGGGGTGATAGGGAAACAGGTGGCTCAGTCACTTCCCTACGCTTGTTAAGAACAGACGATTAGTTATTGGCAGTAAGTTAAATTCAAAGTGTGCTAAGTAGCTACTTATTTGAAGTGGAGGGGACTATTGTTCGAGCCCGTGGGTTGAATATTCCAAAATTTCTACGAAAGCCGAAAGGCAGTCAGACGATGGACATCAGTTAACCAGAAGTCTCTTGCTAAATAGAATGCTGATACATTGGAAGGAGAAGTCATTAACAGGGCTGCCAAGTAAGAATTTGCAACAATATAAAAGGCATACCACCTTGATCAAAAAGTTCCCGGAATTTATTCAGAAAATTAAAAATACAAGTTTATTCATCTAAATCTATATTGTCCCCTTCAAAGTAATCCCCATCGACTGCAACGCACTTATGCCAATCCTTGAAACATTTTTTATATTCGGTTTTCGGTATGTCCATCAGTGCTTCCTGCGATTTTTCCATTACTTCCTCTCGGCTGCTGAAACGCGTTGCCCGTAGTGGTTTTTCAACTCGATTGAACAGAAAGAAGTCACAGGTAGCCAAATTAGGTGAATTCGGTGGCTGTTGGATGGCATGTGTTGCATTTTTCTTCAAAAAATTACGAATAATGATGGCACTGTGCGACGATGCGTTATCATGGTGCAAAATCCACGAGTTTTATGCCCACAATTCTGGTCTCTTTCGGCGAATTGCTTTACGCAAACGTCTCATAGCGCCCAAATAATACTGTTTGCTTACTGTCTGGCCTTCTGGCAAAAATTCAGGGTGCACTACACCGTTGTAATCCATGAAAACCGTGAGCATTGCCTTCTTTTTTGACTGAAAACGACGTGGTGTTTTTAGTCTCGGCTTATTTGGTGAACTCATAAACCCACGTCTCGTCTCCAGCAATAATCCTTTTGATGAATGTGGGATCGGATTCAGCCTCGCAAATCATCTCTTTTGCGACTCCAACACGGTCTCTTTTTTGCATGAAATTGAGGTCTTTTGGCACCAACTTTGCTGCTACTTGACGGAAACCCAAATCATTAACCAAAATGTCTCGGACGGATCCGTAGGCAATGTTCAAGTCCTCCGCTATCTGTCTGATGGTTAATTTGTGGTTATTGACCAACATTTCATTTACTTCAACAATGTTTTCGTCGGTTTTCGATGTCGATGGTCTGCCACTGCGTTCATCATCTAAAGATGGACCCTTAAAAGGTACGTATCTTGTTATACTTACTTACTTATCTGGCTCTAAAGTTTGGGGTGAACATAAGTCTTAATTAACAAGCTTCTCCGGTCAGCCCGGTTGTATGCACCGCGTAAGGTAAGGTCTTCTTCTACTGCGTTGTGTCACCTGCTTGGATTCGAAGACTTTGCGAATAGGTTGCTGAATAATTTTCGAAGAATTTTCCCTTCGACTTCTTTTAATGTTAAAAATGGAATACGATACAGCGTCAGCTTGTCTAAAACCTTTTATGACATCAACGGTTTCGGTTAAGTCTTTGCCGACTTTGAACGGAACAGCGAGTATTCTCGATCTTCATTCTGCTCAGACTAGCTTGGCAGGGATGCCAAGACTATACATGGCTCTATGTAGCTCGTCTCTTTAAATACTGTCATATGCGGTATATCGATGAAAAATTTCTGAATCTGCCAGAGTGTATAGATTCGCTAGGTTGTGAACTTTCCCGGTCTAAAACCTTTCTGATAGGAAGCTATCATATAGAAATGGAGAGTTTCAGAAGTTCACACAATACGACAGAGAAGAGATTGTATGCAATGTTGTAAGGACTGGTACGTCTGTATTTGGCAGTTAAGGGGTCTCGTCTTCCAAGGATTGGACTAACGATGCTCAAGTGTGAATTGGTGCATGCTCGGAAATGTCATTTCAATCATAACTCTGCTAATTTTTATTCTTCTGGAGCAACCGATGATCTTCTGTCGCACACTGGTCAATATATGATTGAATACAAATTTGAGTTGTACGCCATCAGCTGATTAGTTTGTGGAATTGGCTCTTATAGACAGTATATTATAAATTACACAGGTGGATCGAAATATAGGAAACCAGTTGCCAAAGTTCGACTACAGTACTGGTCAATACGGATTTTCTGGCACAAAACGGCCTCAAAAAGAGCAAACGCAGCTGGAGCAGTATGATTAAGTGCACTCATACAACAACAATATGGCAGGGGAATCCGACTAACAGAAACTTAACAACAATGAAATCGACTGACTTTTACTGACGATAAATGATATTGCTAAACAGGTTAAGGATACCCAGATTGACAAGTACAGAATCATCGTGTGTTTGTGAAACAGTACTTTAGAACCTGTCCCAGTCTGTACAGAACACCAAAGTCAGATTATAAAAAATATTTTTCCAACAAGGCCCTTTACGGCGCAGCTCATCTAAGGATCTATTCGATCAAAATTGGGCTTTAATAGAACAATGCATTATCATCAGATTTTGTCAACATCGTTCTTGAAAGAGTTGTGCGAAACTGGTAAGTCATCTCGAAATCCGTCAGTGTCTTGCATACCCAGATGACATTGATATAATAGGAAGAACTCAACAAGTTATCAGATGCGGCAAAGCTGGGCTTACAAGCCATTACTTACAAGTTTAGGAAACTAAACTTACTCGACTCGGCCGTTTCGAGAGAAAAGTTCTTCAAGAAGTTTTCGGGAAGACTTTCAATAGCGAACTCTACAAGCTGTACAGACATGCCCTCTTTGTCAGAAAATCTCAGTTAACCTGGCCTCATGCACATGGACACCAATACTATAGCCCGAAAGTTTTTGACACCAACCCGCAGAAGCAACGTATTATCGGAAGATCTCATCTTTGGTGGCGCACAGACGTTCGAGTAGAAGGGAACCCCAACCAAGTTGGTGTGCGCAACTGGGAGCAGCTGTTACATGACCCTATTCAACCTTCATTCAACCCTATCCCTATCCGTAGCGCAATTTATTTTACATCAAGTTCGTCGTATTGTTTAGAAGGAAACAAGAAACCAAAAAAATGCTGTACGAAGTGTATTGGACTCAAAGAATTCTTTTGCAACATACAAAACGTTGCCATGCAGAAGACACTTCTTTTCACGGACTTACTGATTCACCCTTGAATGTAACGAGTCGAGAGACAATTATCTCAGGGGATCGTGATTGCATAGCAACATTGCCTGCAAAGAAACCTTACATTGGAATCAACTTCATTTAGATACTAACAATGATTTCTACTCTCATAAATTTTTAAGATTTTCCTTAAGGATCTACGAGTACCTCCAATGTAATTTGGTTTTTATCAGCCGATATACCTACCCAGTGCTGATAAAATCTCAATTCATCTGAAGCCTGGAAACTACTTACCGCCAAGAGGTCATTTCTGAAAGTGTCCTCTCCTAACATTGCCGGTGAAATTAATTTTGCAAAATGGCCTTGTAACATACTTTATTGTTGCAGTGTTTATTATGCACTCCATAACGCGCTACAAAGATGCTTCGTTCTGTGTCCCGTTTTATTGCAAATTTCTACCATGCAGCAGTGTTTGTACGAGAGACAGCCAGAAACCGCAAACACGAGGTTGATGTTGTTGTTTTCATTTTTATTATTTCACTTTTTAAGGAGGGACCTTTTTGCTGGGCTTACACGATTACACCGTACGAGTATGGTGGAAAAACTCGTTAACTGAAACAAGGTATTGGAGATGAAGCATACCGCTAAATAAATTTTCGCATCATTTTGATGGTATACGGATAGTACGGATAGTACATTGTAAGTGAGATTGTAATCAAGGATCGTTGTTTCGCCGCTGTGAATAGTGTTGTGTGTCATTTGATATTTGTGCAAATATGCTCACCTGACTCAAGTAGAGGATTCACTTCCTAGTGGGGGCAGGCACTCGTAATTGAGTGAAAGTATTTTAATTGCCTCACAAATTTGAGGGTTCACGAGCCTCGGATTAGTGCAAGTTACTATTGCATATCAACTACCTACACAAAAACCTTTTCTAAATTCAATCCAACTATCATCTACAAAGTGTTTGAATTTATCAACCACTTCAAGGGCGTTTGCCAAAATGCCCTGTAATCGTCATCCCCTTACGATATCAAATTAAAATTTCATAGATGCAATGAAGATTGACTCCTATTATACCAATATCGATTGATAGAAGGCAACGATGATGATGTCGATGAGGCGGGTAAGGCAACGATACCAATTTGTATGCAGGCCGCGAAGAAAATTACTTTTTCGCAAGGACTCCCACCCCGTATCCCGTAGTATGGTTGCAAATCCGCGAGTACTCGTACTATAAACTAGGTTTATGGCATAATCTTATCAAAAGCAATCTTATGTCGTGATTTCCATTTCTGGCACATGACATTCCAATGGCAATTCCACTGACACGTCTGGCACTTTGATTGAGTGTTAATGTGTTAAATCCGATATCACTACCAGGACGATAGAGCAAATCATTCATTGAGCATTCACAACACACTTATCTCATTAAATCGGAACGATTTTTAATTTAGGTTCGCGTGTGTGGTTTTTATATTTAATGTGTAAGTTATGAGGGCAGTATGTTAAATTAACTTCTTCCTTTAGATAGGTAGATTCAGGCTAAAAAGTTATCGTAAATATATTTTAGCCTGGATTAGTTTACTTAGGTTTGCTAGACGTGTTACATGGTAAATATGCTAAATCTTAAATCTGGATCCGTTAATGAGAATGAAGTGAGTCTCTTTTAGAAAGTGATCGAAATGGAGGAACCCAAACAATCCAAGGCGCAAGCTTACTTACTTAATTACTGAGATGTTCCTACCACTTGTACACGTCACCTGCACTGAAGTGTTACTCTTTTTTTTTTTCTTTGTAATAAGTGCGCTTTCAAGAGGTTGTTCTTGATTCGGCCGTGCTCTGCCCCGGGGCTCGGATTTGTAGATTATTTGGGCCGGAGCTGTAATGTCCATTCGCTCTACATGGCCCAGCCATTTAAGGGGTTGAATCCGTAGACGTCTGACCAAGCCGATGTGGCTGTGCCGCCCGTACGGTTCCTGGTTAAACACGTAGTGTTTCCCCCTCAAAACGGCCAAGGGCTTCTGCATCCTTTTTGATTAGTGTCCATGTTTCTGCGCCATAAAGCAAGATCAAGGTCTTGTATAAAGCCAGTTTGGTCTTGCGAAAAAGGGCCCTGCTACTCAATTGCCTCCTGAGCTCGAAAAAACAGCGGTTGGCAAGAATCTTATTTCCGTGCTGTTATCGTTGCTATTTGTAACTGCGGAACCAAGGTAGAAGAAGTCTTTAACTACCTCGAAGTTAGAGATGCCAATTGTTTCACTCTGATCAAGTTGTCGATGTTGGAAGTCTTTTTTGATGACAGCACTTAGTATATTAGAAAAACTAATAGAAAATTGTCCCCCTTCTATTAGCCAGTGAATTTTATAGGATTCTCTCCAAAGGGATTTTGAAAAAGTCACATGACAGCGCGTCCCTTTGTCTTAAACCTTTTTTGAGACTAAAGGTCTCTGTTAAGTCGTTACCGACCTTTCTTCATTGTCATCCTGCGCTACTTGACGAGTTTGGCAAGAATGCCAAAACTGGCGGTTAAATCGGTGGCGGTTTGAAACCAAATTTGTCAGATGCTGCTTCTCTTGTGGCTCGTTGACAGCATTCCCATTGGTGTTCTACGGATAATGTAGGGAATCCCGGACTTTGAGAGAGTTTTAGGGGAAAAGCGATCGGCAATGATTCTAGCGGTCGCTTGCGTTGGCAGCTTTTCAACTTTTCAGCACTCCGTTGTGCTCGTGATATCCGCATCCGTACACTACATCAACAAGGTAGTGATCCGTGTCTATGTTGGCTCTCGGAAGATATGTCTTGTGTTTATAGTGAACAATTGTCGTGGAGACTTAAGTTCACGGGATGCCCATACATCTATGGGGCAAAGATTCGCCTTGCCATCGCTTTTTTGCTACAAGTAATACCAATGCGGAACTATGTTAAGGACACGGCTCAACCCTTGGTATGAGTCGAGGCCTACCTAAAACCTATAACTGGGTTTGGGGTCTCAGTACCCAGCATTTTTAGCAACTCCACTGCGGGTACTGAACCCTAGCATGGCCACCCTCCCTGCGATTAAGGTTTAAACCACAGCTACCGTGACGCTCCCACAAGGGGGCCTACCTCAACAAGCTAGTCCCGGACCGAAGTCCGGGGGCTCCTTACTCCCACGGTACCGTATTTTATGTCCTCATATGGACTGCGGGTGGTCTTGCCACTCAACAAAACCTATGACCGACAGCTTGTAACTGGACAAATCATAGCAACCATCAGAGGAGATAGATCTGACGATGTTTATGATAAGTTCAGTTTTACTCTACCCCGGCTTCTTATTAGACAACGCCATTGATGGGCGAAGCCTTGATAATTGGGGGGGGGGCCATGGCCCTCGGAAGATTCGGACATCAAGAATATTGGAAGACTTTCAGGCGTCGATCTCAATGTGATCAATCTTATTGACGGTTGATTACTCCGGAGACCGCCAAGTCCCTTTGTGGATGTTGAGATGTGGAAACCGCGTGCTGGCTACTATAAGATTGTGTCCCGTCACGAACTCTAGGAACCTGAGTGCATTTTCGGATGTGGTTTCGTGCAGGCTTTGTCTCCAAATGACGAGCTCAAAAACGATTTCCTTGCCAGCCTAGCATTCAGGTCTCTTAGAACAATTTTGGTGTCATAGCTGGGGCACTGGGCATATGTTCTGTCTCGGAGGTCATAGAACTCATCTTTGATCGCGTCATCCTTCTCTTCTGTAGGGGCGTGTACGCAAATCAGGCTGATGTTTCCGAGTTTGGCCTTAACGCGGATTGTTATGAGGCTTTCGCTCACATGTCGGAAGCTTAAGACTCTTAAGATTGACTAAGTGTGCCTCGGATAACAAATCCGCATCATCATAAGCGCTGCCCTTTCTCTTTGTAGCATTCACCGTGGTACTCGTAAATGTCAGTGTTTTTTATTCGTCTTTTGCCTGGCCCGTTCCATCGCAGTTCTTGGATTGCGGTAATATTTGCTTTATAGTAGTCTAGGTCCTCGGCGAGTTGTTACATTCCAGGTACAGGACCGAAATTCGTTGTCCTTTTTGAGTTTGCTGTGGTAGTCAACATTGTATCTGTCCGTATCCGAGGCGCGTAATTGTCTCTCAACCATATTTCTTTAGTTTATCCCAAAAGACAAAGGGGATGTCAGTATTCCACTTCGGAGCAAGCTGCCGTTGCCTCATGATGGAGCTCTTTCGCCATCATCACTTTTCCAGAAACCCTTACTAGTCCTGAAATCCTTAGTGGACCTAGGTTCCATTAGCTCGCGTAAAGTTTCGCCGTCCGATTCTTTGACGCCCCCATTGACTCCATTATGGGGGCTTATCCGCCATACGTTCTCCTTCTAAGGGATTCTGCTCCACATCTGAGATGCATATTTCAGCCATCAGAGTAGCAGAATCCGCTTCGTATGGTATACTCTACGCGCACTGCAGTTCACAAGGCTGTTGTCTAGCAGATCCAAGTGTCCAGTTACGCACGTATAAAACAGACTGAGCACGCTCATCGGTGGGTCACTATAAATAGCTATCCAGGGGGAACCGCGGGGAGGTGATGATGCGATTTTACTCCCCTCGATATGTTATTAACACGCTTAAAATAATAGTACACAGTGCGGGAGATGGAAAATGAGAAAAGAAAGACATAGAGGCACCGATGTACTCGTATGTAACGTTGGTTTTAAATGTTTGAAGGTTATAATCACTTGCAAGTAAAGAGCTGCGCAACGCATTCCATGAGCGAGTTGTACAGCTTAGGGAAGATTCACTATATTTTAGAGTGCACTGAGGAGCATTTACAGAAGGACGGATGTTGTGGTTGAAGGTTTGAAGTTGTGGCAATTTCTGTGGAGCACTGGTGGTCAAAATAGCGATAGAACAAGGTGAGGCGGAAGACATTACATCGGTGTTCAAGGGTTTTAATCGACTCTGTTATATTGGCATCGCCTTTAAGTTTTATCGTACGGATATGAATCCTACCTACCAAGTTGAAAGAAGTCTCAGTTTTTTACCCTAACTTTGGATGCCTGACTGTCTTATATATTGACGCCAGATCAGAGCGGGAGAAATATTTCTTGGGTGGCTTGAAGAAACTTAGATACATGTGGAAATGTTGGTCATTTCAACATAGATTGTCATCGACGCACATATCGAGAATGAAAAGCTTTTAGGTTGTAACAATGAAGTGGCATTCATGGACAATGGCTGGGTATTTAAAATTTGCTCAAGCGGCAGCAACAATATTGTTTTTTAGAAGTTGATAGTTCCTCCATTATGCTGTTAATATTGGGATTTATGAGCTTAGCATACATAACAAACTCTGTCAAATGCCTTTGAAATGTCGTGTGAAACCATCTTGCTTTCACGAGACTGACGTACGCTTTGGTTCCACTTGCCATCAAATCGACAGTGTTCCTGTTGCTACTAAAACCGAGCAGCCGGTCATAAAGAAGTTTTCTTGTTTCGAGTTATTTCATGAGCTGGCGGTTTGTCATCTATTGCATTGAAGCTGGGACATTGGCGTCATTGCCATGTAAGCCAGGTTTTCATAAGTTTTCTGACGCGGTCGGCCGTATAGCTCATACAGTTTCCTGCTAAAAACTCTTCCCCATTCTCCAGTAATGGGAGCTTGCTACTCAGTTGGCTTTTCAATAAAGCTAGGCTTAGGTATGATATATATATATATTAGGGTGTCCCTTATATGGGCTTAAAAAAAAAACAAAATTTTTTCACGCATACCCCTTATTTTTTTTCTTAATGCCAATACTAACTTCGATGCAAAATATTTTCCACCTGGGATGCCGACACGTGCCGACTAGACGGCAAAGTCAACATTGAAAATCTGTATGAAAAATTTAGAGCCCTTTTTTTTCATGCAAATATTTCATTTCAATTACAACTTTTTATTAAATAACTATACTAAGCACTTAAATAGGAATTAAAAGTAGCAAAAATAAATTATTGCGGATACTTTCTCTTCAAAACTTCTTTCTTGCAATCAGGATATAACTTCCTGTGCTCGTTCACACAACGAAGAAGGAATTGTTTTTGCCCTTCTTCAGCTATCAAAAGTCCGTGAAAATCCTGCATTGGCTTGACAGCTCTTTCGGCTGTATCGTCCACTACTTTAAGAGAAGGAACCGTTCTTTTGGCTTCTAAATAGAAAACATTGTTATCCCACGAAGATGGACTTTCTTGAAGAAATGTTTCATTTATTTTCAACCGAGAAAATATATTTTTACTCTTGGCCCACACAAAATCATCCAACGTTTTATCTAAATCAAATAAAAGAACAATTTCAGTTATTAATAAATAGAAAACAATTATAAATAGTCAAATTATCTAACCCTGCATTCAATTGCCTATTGCTTCTTTCGATGGGACATATCTTTTAAGAGAATGGGATTGACTTTCCTAATTAAAGTTAGCTACCATTTTCGTTTTTGTGTCTTAGTCCACAGTGTCATCAAATAAAGATAAAACTACAGTCTCTTCGGTCAAATAATATAGATGCTGACACAATATTTGAAAGGCTGCTTTCGAAATTGACTCGTTTACTCTTTCATAATCTTTCAATTTTTTCAGAAAGCATAAGTCGTGAAAGGGTGCTTTTACTGCCGAACTGCACTGCAACCATGGTTTAACATAAACCATAACAATAAAGACACAGACCTCTTTCAATCCACCACTATCTTTTTTTGCCAATTTAAGTTGCGAACGTAGCAAAAATATTTTTATCGCATAAATTGCTCTTGCCACCCATCTGGCTTGATGCATTGCACCTGGGGGCCTGATTTTTAGTTTCTTATCGACATCTCCTCCTAAGAATATTATTGAAAGTTCAGTAAGTTCGCGGTAGTCATTCCTAACAATGGATTTCAAAGTAAAAACTTAGAATTTCGGTAATTTTGTGGTCATTAAAATTCTCTTTAACAATGTCTGCACCGGTTTGAAAATTGTTAGTGTCAATATTTTTCCATTCATCTCGAAACATTTTAAAAAGAGATATTTCTGTACTTATTGTTACTTGGTGGACCTTCGTTTCGAAGACACTTTTAAGCACGAGCTCATATATATGATGCTGACAACCAAAAAGGACCAACTCTCTTTCTAATTCCTGTTCTAAGAGCACACATGTTCCATTAAAGCGACTCTGTCATCCAAGTTCCAGTCTTTAATTGCCCTAGAAACAGCTTTGTCTTGTTCTTTACCAGAAGAATTATCCAATTTTGGCACGGATAGAAGTTGTTCCTCATCTCCAAAAGTAATAACAATAGGAAGTCGTTCTTCCTTAGCACTCCTTACATTCAAGCCAGGTAACAATTTTCCATCCCAGTAAACAGTAACGACCTCCGAAACATTATTCTGAAAATCAGTTTTAATGTTTTCTGCCCTTTCTTTTCTGATCCGTATCCGCACGCGTTGAATCGAAGACTTATTGATTGGAAAATCCTCAAAGTAAAGCCCTAGAGCCTCCACTATAGCCTGAAGTATATAAACAGAGTCTCTTATAGTCAACTGATATCTTGGAGTAACAAAGTTCTTTCTTCCTCGTTTTTAGCTTGCCTCAGATGACGGTTTAGGAGCAGGGGAAAGAACTTCGCTGCTTTCGTCGGAGCTTGCATATACATAAGTCGTGCTCTTCAGGACTTAAATCATCCAATGTCGCTGAAGAAGTAGGTGGTATTGCCGATAACATGTTCTTATTACGTTTTTGTTCTTCTTCTAATCGCCTTTGTCTTACCCTATCTTCCTTTTCAGATTCTTTTTTATCAACTCCCGCTAGGCAGCCCGGTAGTCCTGGCTCTCTCTGACGCTTTTAAAAAAAACTCTGTCCTCGTCTATTTTAATTTTTTGAAGACCATCAGCATGGGCTATGTCAAATATGTTATCCAAATCGTCCTGGAAATCTGCTACTCGTCGTTTATACACCTCCTGGGTTTTCGTTGAATTTTTTTGCAATTCTCTCCAAGCTTGATACAAATTTATAAGTTTCTTCACAGAGTTGGGTAGTGATTTTGTGGGGATTCTTGCCTTTTCCCAAAAAATAGTACACTCGCGAATAACAAGATTTGCACTTTCGCTGACTGTCAATTTAACCTCCCGCATATTAAAAAAGAAAACTGCAAGAACTTGTTGATTTGAAGGTAATTTAGCACCCTTTATTTGGTGTTGCTTTTCATTCAAAACAGATAACAAAAACACAATTAATGTCATGAGAGATTTACCTGAATTCAAGATAACTGGATACTTCTGAATAGTGCAAACAACAGTGTAGATACAAAAGCGAATAAATGGCAAAGATAAATACAAATACATCCGCTTAAATGAAGTACTTGTACATTAAATGCCATAATCACCTCCTAATTGAACACGGGTGTCCGCGCCACTTAATCCAACCCCCAACCAACCCTTGTGATAAATAAATAAATCAATCGCAGATTAAATAATTTCACCAGCTCATTAGCTGGCATTAGTATCCATAGAATCCATCGCCGCGTATTGGATCACAGCAGGTGCTCCAGGAGGCTGGGGTTTTGAAATGAAATTTTCAATTTTCATTCTCAAATCCACCGCATCCCTCACGCTCGAAAGTTCCCCGTCCATAAAGTGCTTGCAATTTCGAATTTATTTATGTTTCTATTTATTTTAGGTTGCTGGGGTTAATTTATTGTCCAGTGACCTGTTACACATTTGAACCCGGCCAAAAGGGCTGTCCCGGCCTGTGGCCACAAATTCCCGATTAAGTGAGGACCGACCTGGTTATAAAATCCATCTTCTGGTTGGCTGGGTGTTATGTGGTTGAACGATAGTTCAACTCTAGCAGAGGTGAGTGGAATTAAGTGTGGAAATGTTTATTTTATTACACGGAAATACAATAGCATGCACTTTATGGGATTTTGTTTGAATTAGTCTGGGAAGCTTTATTTCTTCTCACGAAATCGGTTCAAGGGAGTTTTTACGGATAATGTGTGGTGCCTTTATGGTTATCAAATGAAATGTGAAGAATTCGTTTTAGAAATAATTGGACCGTCATCTTCATCATCAGAGGTCTCCTTGAGTCCTTGCCGACATGGATGGAACAGCGTGTATTCTCCATTGTCGTCTTGCACAGATAGGTGAGTTTGGCAGGGAAATCAAAACTAAACATTGCTCTGTACTCGTATAGCTCGTCTCTATAGATTCCGTCATACGCGGCTTCAAAATCGATGAATAGGTGGTGTGTTTAGCATTGGAGCTCATGGGTATCTTTCTTTATCTGTCATGAGTGAATACCCTGTGAATATTTGGTCAGTGATGGACTTTTCTTTCACACAGTATGGCAGATTAGATCTTGTTGGTACAGTTCAGAGTGTCCCTTTTCTTGAGGATCAGACAACCAACGCTGAGGATCTACTCATTGGTCATACTTTCGCAAAACCATAATTTTCAGAAGAATCGGGGCATACTTCTCACCAAGCCTGCCAGTTTAAAGAGCTCGGCCTCTATCCAGGAATTGTTGGTTCATTCTACCTGACAGTGGAAATTGGTTCGTCATCGCCGTTATACAGTCTACAGAAATGTTCTTTCCAAATCTTTAGACCCCTCCGTTTTTTACAAGGTTTCACTGTGGTGGTCGAGTAAAACTCAGCACATCAGAAGTGGTTTCTCTCATACATTTTTGCCAGTCTTGACACATGGAGTCAATATTTGATGCTGAAGGCAGAGGAATCTATAAAAGATTTAAGAAGAACCGATCGGAAAGGTCCTTGGCGATTTCTTGCTATTGTAGACGTTCGACGTCAAACTTTCTTACAGTATAGTATACGAGTAAGCTTGTCTTTGCGATGCTCGGGACCTCAACAACCGAACCTTGGCTACAACAAGGTAATGGCCCAAGTCGATGCTGGCTGATCGGGACGTTCGTGCATCCGACGGTTTATTAATCAGGAGATCTCCGAGTCTTCTTGTGAATATGGAGATGTGCCATCTAAGTGCCATTTCTTCCTAGCTTTGCATTAAAATCGACGATGATATGTTCGATGTCATAGCTAGCGAATTGCTCGAAGGTCTTATTCAAGATCTCGTAGAAGCTATCTTTGATGTCATCATCTTTCTCCTCTGTGGGACCGGCGGGCATATAGGTATATTGTTGATAAATTTAGCCTTGATTATTACACGGCACTATTTCAAATGCTGGATACTAAAGACTTCTACTTAAGTTTTCCCCCAACAACAAATCCTAATCCAAACAGGGGCTTCTTGTACTGTCGATACAAGCTGTCCTAGCAGATATTGCAGTTCTTACCCCTTTTGTCCGCCCCATTTGTGGGTGCTGTGCAACAGTCCAGGGCCTTCGTTAGCTTTTCGGCTGAACATGGCCTATTAAGGGACCTTACCTTCGTTGGACCTTACTATTCGTCCGTATCCGAAGCTTGTAACTTCGTAACTTTGGTCATTTTTCATGGCCAAGAAAGTACCTTAGCGGCACAACACCCTACAGGGAAGGCCAGTTCCATTTTTGAAAGCCCTAGGACAGAGGGTCAGTTACAGTGGGGCCAGTAATGCTTTCGGAGATATGAGCGCTGCTGTTGGTCTTCGTGGGCTAATCCGCCACTATGTTGTCTCCTTACCGGCCTGTTTTGGATTATTCCGTGATTTTACCTCAGCTTTGATTTCATCTGGGAAATTTGTCCCCTCTCCTGTTTATAGTGCTGCTATTTCTGTCTGCTTATTACCACTCGCGTTTATAAGTTTCGCAAGTCGAACCCGCGTGAACATAAATCCTTATCACTTGAAGGTAAAATAAGCACAATTTATACGTAGAACCAGCTGCATCATTGGATATCGCCTGGTTGACACCTCTCAGCACCTATTTTTGCGACACCCAGCCACCGTTTAAGCTACCACACGTTTTACCAACTTTACTGATTTGAAAAGCATACGCTTCTCAGGAAAATAAAGCATAGAAGGGCTTGTTGATAATGTCATGGCAGAGTCACAGCCTTAACCAATCGGCCTCTGCATTTAAGACAAATTCTAAGGAGATGCCTCTGGTTGAGTATTTCAAGTGAGTTGAGATAGTCATAATGTTGTTCACGCCATCTAGGGCGAAATCTTCTTGTACTGCGTTGTCCCTCCGAATTTGGATCAATGACTCTTAGGTAGGGAGCATTGGTGTTCATTCGCACTCCATATCCTAGCAATCTTAGGCTATTCATGTGTACTGTTTTTATAAGCCCATGTCACTGCCCTACCTTGCAAAAGGTGTATTTTGTGGCTCAATATTTCACGTAACTACAAAGCGAATGAACTTGTAAGACATGGCTTTTGCAAAACTACAATGGATATAGCCGCCAATGATGTAACCAATAAATCGTACGTAGATGAGTCAAACCCGACCTCATTAACCTCATTAACCTAGTGAGCTCTGAAACTATCACATTCTACCCGATTTGGATTGAATTAACTTATATTGAAAAAAAATATATTTAAAGATATTATCACTGAAAACGACTTCAACTGTATCTCCTACCCATCGACGGTTCATCTCGATTTTAAAGTGCAACAATACAATCGATTGAAGAGTCTTCTTTCCATTCAAAGGTGCACGGTCCAATATCCTCTTAAGTGTCCATTGCCGGAATGATTCACAATTTTATTTTTCCATCTCAAGATGTCCCTGCAGACAATTCTCATTCAATGGTACTCGTCTGCTCCAGTACTATTGAAGATTCCTAGTTGCATTGACATGGTATTCGTTCTTCGCAACATACTCGTATACGAATACTTGGACAGTAACTGAAGTGTTTATTGAAATTGATATTCGAGAAGTGAGGAATTTATGGTCAGTTGGACAGATAAGATATCGCAAATCCATTGTCGTTAGATAGATATTCGAATTCACTTGGCCGTGATGCAATATTACTCATGTGCACGTTTCCAACACTATTGTAGTTTATTCTGCTTGAAGCTCTAGGGGCTTCCCTTTAGTGTTTTACTGTGGTTTGGGGGCTTGACAGTACCTGCTAATGAACTCGTTGTTCTTTGTTTTTTTGGGCTACATTAACTAAAACTAACAGGCAGTTATAAATAATTCCGATGTATAAACACTCATTTTCTATGACGGTAACTAAAAGCTGGGCCTGTGACACTGGCACTGGTATTTTCACACTTGCGATTATCAAAGGACATACCGAAAGGACGACGGAGAAAATGTAAACATTATAACTTTGCTTAATGAGGGTTGCTGGAACCCTTTTGGTTCCTTTTTTTTTTTTTTCTTGTTTATCCTGTTGCATGAGGTGGTCTGTGCTACGGATTGGTATTGCCCCCTAAGTGACCATTAAGTTGAAAAATTAAAACCATTTTTTGGTTTCGAAACTTTTGCCATCATTAAGAGGACTGTGTGGCATGGGTGAAATGATTCAATTATGCGGTGTCCCTTTGGATGGAAGAGGACTTCTTGAAAAAAAAAAAGTAAAAACCATACCATTGTTGGTCACAGTTTCCTTTTCAATCTTTTTTTTTTTGTTGTGACTTTACTCTCTAGTGGTAGTTATAACTGAATATGATGATGGATTGAAAGGATTTCTTTGAAGGTTTTGCTACAAATTCTTAAAGCTTTCATGATGGTGGTTGAAAAGTCTGAAATAAAATCAATATAGCTAAAAGAGTGCTCTAACCGAGAGATCCTCCATTTCAATCATAGAAATGTTTCATTGCATATGTCATTTTCGTCGGCCCTTGACAGTTCTCAGAAAAGTGGAAAAGTTGGACAGCACTTACTGACTCTATAATAAAAGGTTTGGCAATCCCGATTGCCTTAAGGTTGGTGTTCCAAAAACAGACAAGAATCTGGGATATTGCTGACCAAAGATACTGCTCAGTCGAAAAATGCTACCCAAAAGATTGCGATCAAATTCGTTTGGTAATCGTTCAGAATGATCGGAAAAGGTGCATTTAACACCAAGAAGCCTCATTGTCTTGCTGAATTTTTATACTATAATCCTGAGAGGCGATCATCTTTTCAGAAGTCTTCCCTGGAATACTGCTACGGGTCAACGTCCTACGAAATTACATACCTATATACACATAAATTGTACCCCACTCATGGATCTTTGATCCCTACGTCACCAGTTTCTGTTTTTGTAGTTCAGACTTTGGACACACTTTCAATCTTCTCCAGTTAAGTGCGACACCTTAAACTTAGTGGGCAACTAAGTTCTAGCTATTTGTTAATAGATGGCTCTAGCAACAGGTGCTGGTCGATTTTGACATATCCAAAACGTCATGAATCAAGCTTAGACATACAGGGTGAGTTTTTCAACTTGTCACATCCAAATTACTCGAAAAATACGAGATATCGCGAAAAATGTTTCAGACAAAAGTCACAAGGTTCTGAAGGGGACATAAGATGGTGACCACGAGTTTGACCTTGAGACCCATTTTCAAGGTCAAACGAAGGTCACTTTTGATCTTTCAAATGATAATTCCTGATTTTCATTGCTCAGTCGTATTCCTCAATGGGGCACACGACTTTGTCTCAAAGGTCTTATTCATTCAGTGCTAGATACCACTGCACTGGCACGCCTAAATCATTAATCGGTTTCAAACGTTGTTAAGGTGTTAAAAGTTCGAAATTTCTTTTGAGGAACTGATTATTATTAGTAACGTTTTCCAGATTAATAATGCAGGCTATTTCAATTTAAGAGAAAATTGAAATGGTATTGATTTATGGAGAAAGTGGAAGGAACATCGATGGTGCTGTTGCTTTTTACGCCCAACGTTTCCCAGACCAGATACGATCGCGCGCTTCCTTTAACGGGTAATCCAACAATTCACTGGTGAAGGAAGTGTGCAACCAAAGAAAAGGAATCGGTCAGATAGGGTGGCTGTTGAGGACAATGAAACAGCAGTGTTAGCTGCCGTTGCACACGATCCTCACATGAGCACTCGCCAAATAAGTCGTGAATCAGAAATTTCTCAAACGATTGTCTGTAAGATATTACATCGGCATAAATACCATCCTTATCATGTTTCAATGCATCAAGAACTTTCTAGTGAGGATTTTCGCAACCGGGTTTCCTTTTGTCAATGGGCACTTCAGCAAATTGAACGATACCCCTTTTTCTTCGCCAAGGTGTTATTCCCTGATGGGCTACCGAAAACCCTTTTTGGTTGCGACAAGTTGAACGCCAGCACCCTTGGAATGTTAATGTTTGAGCGGGAATTATTGGGGATAAATTAGTAGGTCCATATTTTATTGAAGGCAACTTGAATGGCGAAAAGTATGCAAACTTCTTGCGGGACCATTTTCCAGTATTACTAGAAGAACTGCCATTGAAGTTGCGACAAACAATGTGGTTTCAACATGATGGTTGTCCAGCCGATTATTCCCAAGTAGCCCGGGACGTATTAAACAATGTTTATCATCAACAATGGATCGGACGAGGGGGTCTGAGGCAATGGCCTGCTAGATCACCTGATCTTACGTCACTTGATTTCTTCTTGTGGGGCTACTTAAAAAGTGAGGTTTACAGAAAAAAGCCAACAACACGTGAGGACATGAAAAGACGAATAACTTAAGCTTGCCGGAAGATTACGCCAGAAATACTTCTCAGTTCTGTTGGTTCATTTAGAGCGCGGATAGACAAGTGTATTGAAGTGAATGGTCACATTTTCGAGCATTTGTTGAAATAGTCTCGGAAAATAAACGTCGAAATGGGAAGAATTCAATGATTCAACAGTGGGAGGCAAAGGGACCCACTCGAATTAATCACCCCAAAGGAAACAAAATACTGCTACGTCCACGTCGTTGTTTCTGGGTTATGCTAAACGCAGTATGTAAAAACAAATGACAAGCCTACGAGCAATACGACTGAGCAATGAAAATCAGGAATTATCATTTGAAAAATCAAAAGTGACCTTTGTTTAACTTTGAAAATGGGTCTCAAGGCCAAACTCGTGGTCACCATCTTACATATGTCCCCTTCAGAACATTGTAACTTTTGTCCGAAACATCTTTCGCGATATCGCGTATTTTTCGAGTAATTTGGATGTCTCAAGTTAAATAACTCACCCTGTTTAGTAAACAAACCATTTGGAAACATTAGTGATATTGTTTTGGCGTCATACATATGCTTTTGGGTTGTGTGAATATGTCTGATTTTGTGCCGAATAATTGCAATTTGCGGGAAATGTTTTTCATTTGAAGAAAGCGACGGCTGAAGCGGATCGAGAGCTCCAAAAAGTTTACCAAGATGCTACTCTAAGTGAACCAATGTGCCGGTTCCGTCGCTTCAACCATAGTGATTTCGATGTTGACGACCGTCCTCGTGAATGGAGGCCAAAATCCTTCAAAGACACTGAATATGACGCATTGCTCTATGAGGATCCGTGCCAAACGCAAGAAGAGCTTGCTTCAGCATTGGGAGTTACCCGTCAAGTGATTTCCAAGCGGTTGCATGCATTGCAACAAGGAGATTGGGTCGCTAATGACTTGAAGTCAAGGGACGTTAAGCGTTGTTTTTTCGCCTGGGAAAAACTGCACCAGCGGCAAAAAAGGAAGGATTTTCTTCATCGCATCGTGACGGGTGATAAAACGTGGATTCACTACAGCAACTCAAAGAGAAGAAAGTCATGGGGACTACCCGGTCAAGCTTCTACGTTGTCGGCTCGGCCAAATATTCACGCTGCGAAGGTTATGCTGTGTATTTGGTGGAACCAGGTTGGTGTTATTTATTATGAACTATTGAAACACAACAAAAACCATCACTGGGGAACGGGAATTGGTAATTTAATTGATGCGATTGAGCCAAGCACAACGCGTTAAACGGCCACAATACGAGCAGAGACACGAAAAGTGATTCTGAAACATGAAACACTCGGCTTCATGTCGCTCGAAGTCGGCTAGAAAGATGGGAAAAGGTTATAGCTAGCGATGGGCAATACTCTGAATGATTCATTTGTAACCATTTTTTCACAATAAAGTCGCGTTTTCATAAAAAAAAAAAAAACAGTAAGAACTTAGTTGCGCACCTAATACTTCGTTCCTTTGACGTGAACTCGAAAATCGTTTGTACCAATTTGCTCTACATTTTCCAGACATTTTCGAATAGTTCAATTCTGTTCTTCCAAGCCATAGAAATCCTTTATTTAGCCGCTCTCCCCATTACCATTAGGTAAAATTAAAGAAGTCCCTCCCGAGATGCACTTAGATTAGTTATAGGTTCATTGAAATACCCCTGAGAGACTCTACTTCTACTTGAACCAAAGAGATGTCTTCATAATTTTGTCAAGATCGGTGATCTTCATCGAGCAGAGATCATTTAGATTTCGGAAGCGGAAACTACATAGAATATTTCTCCTTCTTTGTATATGATTACTTTCGAACATTCCTGGCTTGAATATGTTCACTTGGATTAACCGGAAATTTAACCGGAACCCTACGGGGTGTGATCTTTCGATATATGCGCAGTAGTTACCTAACGCCAGTAAATTTATGGTATTTGATGTCTGAAGGGTCGGTCTTTAGAGAAGATTTCTTTGCCAACGTCTTCTTCTGCTCGAGAGCAGCTTTCAGAGTGGGCTCTTATTTCGTTTAAATTCCTTTTGTCGCCATTCATTTATTTCGGAAATCAGTCGATTGTATTCAACGATGAAGTCAGTTGTTAATTGAAAGTCAATTTGCTGGGAAAGGTAGCGTGACTGGTATCCCTTACTCTTAGGTCTTTCCATTATTTTTAGATTACATCTAAGCACCCTGGGGCAGTAGGTCTGTATTGTTTCTGTCTAAGCCCTTCAGTCCAGCCCACTAAATACATAGATCTTCACGAGCTCAACGAGTGCATGCGAAAAGTATTTGTGATTCCTGCAAGCCATTCTGTATATAAACAGGGAAGTTACTATCTGGTGGTGATTCCTCCGAAGTCTCGTAGCTTCAAAATACCGTTTTAACTATTTCTCGCAGATCATGTTGCATATAGGAGTAGATTTGAAGTAGGATCTTTTGAATATTGGGTGAAATGGTTACATGACAATGGGAAGAATGCATGTAACAATGGAGATTTTCAAGGCTCATCGTTTTGGTATACTATTATTTGCTCCAGATACTGTCCAGAAAGTGGATTGTATTCGTACAACATCTTTATTAGAGCACTTAATAAAACACTCTATGTTTTGCAACGGTGTTTTAAAAGTAAAGAAGGCGCTGGGCCATCACACTATGTAAAGTTTCAAATTTGAAGGGACATCATAACATTTGCTTGCGAATCTTTCTAGTGGATCCCTAAAAATACTTAAAATAAAATAAATTAACAAATTGTTGACGCGATAGTTCAGGTTCTACTATATGGTAATCTAAATAGGGCACTAAAAATGGCGTTCGAGAAAACTTGTCCAACTAACCGAGCACCCAAAAGGGCCCAGCCGAGATGGTGGAATAGGGAAATAGGTCTTAAAAGTAAAGAGATAAGGCAGCTCTATAATAGGGCGAAGCTTTTTAAATGTGACAATAGGTGGAATGAGTACTACGATTGCAAAAGGCAATTCAAGTACCTAGTTAGGAAATCGAAAAGGGCGTCATGGCAGAGGTACTTCGATTCCATAATGGCAACAGACGAAGTTTCAAGGTTACGCAAAATGCTTTCAAAAGAAGCGAGCGTCCCTAGCTTCCTCAGGAAAAATGACGGAACATGGGCTGAAAGCAGCCGGGAAGTCCTGGTAACGCTGGTGGAAACCCATTTCCCTGGATCCACATTATCAGCTGACTCCGGCTTGCCAAGGCACACTGATGACATCAATCCTTCCCTCTCTGAAGGAGAGATTGGTGTTCTTATAAACCAGGAAAAAATACGGTGAGCAATTCAATCCTTTAAACCGTATAAATCCCCCGGCCCGGATGGCATTCTACCCATTATGCTGCAGAAAGCGCTGGAGGTAGTCATCCAAAACATTATGGAAATTCTGACATACAGTTTAAAAACGGGCTATATTCCAAAAGCATGGAGAGAAGTTAAGGTAGTTTTTATACCTAAGGCCGGCAAGCAAGGGCACACAACAGCTAAAGACTTCAGACCAATAAGTCTGTCATCTTTTATGCTTAAAACCCTGGAGCGTTTGCCGGAAATTCACATCAGGAACGGTTTTTTGACCGGGTCACAGCATGTCTGCATGAAGGGCAAATCCGTGGAAACCGCCCTACATGAGGTGGTGGGGAAAATCGAAAGAAGTCTAAACTTTATTGAGTTTGCGATGGCGGCCATCCTAGATATAGAAGGGGCCTTCAATAACGTAAAGCTGAGCATCAAAGGTGCTTTAGTAGACGCAAACATAGAACAAGGGATAACAAATTGGATCTGCAAATGCTTACAGGTAGGGTAATAAACTGTTCCATTGGACAAAGCTCGGTTAGAATGTAGTGACCAGGGGAACACCTCAAGGGGGAGTTATATCTCCACTCATTTGGGTACTGGTCATAAATGTGATTCTCAAAAAGCTTAATTCAATGGGTATTAGCTCCACGGCATACGCGGATGACGTGGTGATAATAGTGCAGGGAAAATACTTAAACATTTTAAGTGAGATCATGGAGCTTGCCTTGAAGGCGATCAGCTGTGGTCTCAATGTCAATCCCTCCAAAACGGAGCTGGTTCTCTTTACCAGAAAGTACAAGATACCGCAATTCACACTGCCAAAACTCGGTGGAATGGAGCTGTCCCTTTCGGATAGTGCGAAGTACCTTGGCGTGATTCTGGATAAGAAACTGAATTGGAATCTCAACGTAGCGGAAACAATTAAAAAGGCATATAAAGCTATTTTCATATGTAAAAGAACTGTGGGAAAAATTTGGGGCCTTAAACCTGCTTTGGTGTACTGGCTATATACGGTTGTGGTGAGACCAATATTGACATATGGCGCACTAGCATGGTGGAAAGCAACAACTAAGAAAACGACTTACGGAAAATTAGCGGCGGTTCAGAGAACGGCTACCATAGCCATCACAGGAGCGCTCCGTACCACCCCTACGGCAGTATGGGACACCTTTCTACACCTGACACCGCTTGATTTACAGATAAAAAAAACTCGCAATTCGACTCACTAATCTGGGTCTTTTCAAAAACAGTAGCTTCGGACACGGCACAATCCTGGAAGAGCTACTACCTGGCAATACTGTTAGAACGGATGAAATGCCTTCCTTAATCGATTTCGACATTCCGTATGATATACTATATCCGGAGAGGAAGGACTGGCAAGGAAATGCAGTGACAAGATCAAACGAAATTGCAGTTTTTACAGATGGCTCGAAGACAGAGGAAGGAACAGGTTCCGGAATCTTCTCGGAGGACCCGGAACTAAGAGTCTCCATAAGGCTACCGGACACGAGCAGTGTCTTCCAATCAGAGGTTCTAGCTGTCCTCAGGGCGGCTGACCTGATGCAGATGAGATCGGTATCCGGCAGGGATATCGCTATCTACACCGACAGCCAGGCAATGGAGTTAAATAACGTTAACTCTGACACAGTCAGGGGCTGTCGCACAATGTTCACAGCATTATGCGTTCAGAACAGGGTGAGACTGTGCTGGGTGCCAGGGCACTGCGGTATAGAAGGAAATGAACAAGCAGACGAGCTTGCAAGAAGAGGAGGACTGCTCGACAATAGTGAGCTTGCGAATGTCAAACCACTCCTCTGCACAGTAAGGGGCACTATTGAGGAAAAAATCATAAAGGCCGCCAACATAAGGTGGCTGAACCTGGAAGGACATAGGGTATCAAAGGCTCTATGGCCACTTCTCGACGGTAACAGATCTAGGAAGTTTATTAAGCTAAATAGGGATAAGCTTAGGACGCTAATAGAAATACTAACAGGACACTGTCTACTGCTGAAGCACGCAAAGGGACTAAAACTAACAAATACGGACACTTGTAGATTCTGCCGGGATTTTATGTGAATGTGAGGCAATATCGCGCAGCCGAAGGAAATTCTTGGGAAAATATTTCTTTGAAAACGTAGAGGAAATAGACGAAACGGACTTCAAAGGCCTTCTTGGCTTCTGTAGAGAAATTGGGTGCTTTAACAGGGAAACGGTTTAGGTTTTCTGCTTTTTGGAGTTGGTTTTAACACACAGGGCATCGCGGTGGGCCCGTTCAGGTGCCTAGTGTCTGTGTCTTGTGGCACACCCTATTTTACATAACCTAACCTAACTATTTAGATTAGATTAGATCTCATTTTTATTTCGTATAAGAATTTTTACATAAGGTTTGTTACCGCACTTTTAATAATACAGGGATTTGATAATACAAAGTATCTTGCCACTGAAGTTGTTGAAATATTTGAATACAGAAATTTATTAACAAGAAAGAATCATTAGAAGGAAAATACGACAAAAACCTTCCATTAGAAAAAAAAAGTTAATAAATAAATAAATAAATAAAAATAAATAAATAAGTACGTAAACAAGTAAACAAGAAAATAATTTAATAAATAAATAAATATATAAATTAATAAATAAACAAATAAGTAGATAGAAATAAATAAATAAATTAACAAAAATTTTAGCTAATTAAAGAAACTAATATAAATAAATAAAGTCGCATTTAGCTATCAAACAATTCGTTAATTAGCGGGTTATCGGGGAAGCTACATCTGATTACAAAATTTGAGTCAATTTTTGCGATTCTTTCACAAATCAATTCAACATTCGCTTTTTTGTGTAGGTCTACTGTTGAATGATGCCAGGGTAAGCTGAGCATCATTTTTATGACTTTATTTTGACATGTCTGCAGTTTTTTTATGTGGCATTTTGCGCAATCCCCCCAAACTTAGCATCCATACAAAAGTATAGCCTGAAAAATAACTTTGAAAATTATGATCTTGTTTTCTGTTGAGAGCGCTGATTTTCTATTGATAAAAGGGTATAACATTTTAATTGCCACCCCTACTTTCTTGACCGTTCTAGTTATGTGTTCGTTAAATAACAACTTTGAATCTAGCTGGATACCTAGATATCTAACATGGGGCTCCCAAGGGATATTTACTCCATTAATTTGTAGCCGGTTAGAAGGAAGAAAACAATGTTTTCTTTTTCTAGTGAAAAAGATAGCTTGCATTTTCGCTTCATTCCATTTTATTTTCCATTTTGTGTAATACCTTTTTAATACTTCCATCGCATTATTGAGATTGCTTTCAATATAGAAAGCAAACTCATGTGACGAAAATACTGCAGTATCATCAGCAAAAATGGCTACATGGCAATCGTGCAAAACAGGAAAATCGGACGTGTAGATATTATACAAAATTGGGCCTAACACAGAACCTTGAGGAACACCAAAATCAAAAGTTATTAAGTTTGAGACATCACTATTAACAAAGACCTTAAAACAACGACTAGATAAGAAACTTTGAACTAACTTACAAATGTAGTAAGGAAAATTAAATTGTATCATTTTGTAAATAAGACAGTATCAAATGCTTTTTCGATATCTAGTAAAAGTATTCCAGTTGATTTACCTGCGGAGCGATTTGCTTTCACAAAGTTGCAAATTCTAACAACTTGATGTGAAGTGTTATGATGTCGCCTGAAGCCAAATTGTTCTTTAGGATAAATATTATTATCACAGATATGTTTTAGTAACTTTTCCTTAATAACTTTTTCTAATATTATCTTTTAAAAATGGTAACTGCCTTTTTCTATTTTTTATTACCTTCATAATGTTCCATAAAGGTCTAGCATTTTTTTCTAATGAGTTTAGCTTCCTGTTCCAGTTTTATTGCGAGCCTGTGATATTATTAGGGCAATGATCTTATTGATATTTGATACCGCATGTCTGTAAAAAGGGTCCCGATATCTCTGCCAGTTTTTTCGGTAAACGTTTCTTATTTTTATTAGATAAAAAATATAGGGGGGAAGTTTTATGTTAACTTCACTTATAGATTTCTTTGGAATACTATTTTCAGCAGCATTTAATATAATTTCCGAAAACTGTTTTAAAATATCATCGACATTTTCTTTACTGGAAATAGCTTCTACGTTGTCAATTTTCCCTCGAAATGTATTACTGATCTCAGATCTGAAACGTGCCCAGTTCGCATTTTTCAAATCTTGGGTAAGCTTAATTTGTTTAACCGCTGCGCAATAAACCTTGCAAAAGACAGGAGTGTGATCAGAACTAAGGACGTTAACAACAGTTGGCTGTGATATTAAGCTAGGAACATTAGTAATGAACAAGTCTAGAACGGATGGCCGGCCACGGGAACTACAAGGGAAAAAGGTGGGACTAGAGGGAAACATTATAAAAACTGGTAGGTTAACACATAAATCAGACAGAATATTTCCCCAGGAGTTAGCTCTTGAACAACCCCAGTCCCTATGTCTGCCGTTAAAGTCTCCTCCAAAAAGTACTTTTCCGTTCAAGGAGAATAACATGCGAAAATCATTTTTGACGGCAATTCTTTTGTCATTAGAAACGCGTCCGCCAGGGAAATATACACAAAATACTTTTAACTGCTGATGGTTACTTAAATTTATTTCAATACCAATGTTTTCTACGTAGCGCGTTCTCACTACAGGTAAAAGCGAATGTTGGATTGATCTCTTAATTAAAATGGCAACACCACCACCTCGTCTATTTATGCTATCGTATCGATAGCATTTATAGTTAGGTGTGGATAGTTTGAGATCATTTTGTAACATTGTTTCAGTGACCAAGGCAATGTCAATGTTGCTACTGTTTAAAAAATATATAAATTCGACAATTTTCCCGCGTATACCTCTTGCATTCCAATTTATAATTCTTAGATTTCTAGTTGACATATGATTTATCATTAGAGTATAAAAACTTTGTCGCTAAATGTACGATAACATTAAATTGGTCAATTTTATTTTTGCACACTGATAATTTCGTTATCATCTCCATACAAAGGGAATTTATCTTCTTCTTCTTATCCTTTTATTAACCCTTTCCTCGTTATACGAACTTATGCGTAACGAGTTTCCCATTTTACTGCATCGCTGCTGCTCCGCTTATGGGGGTGGCTAATGTCGCAGACCGCAGAACGCGTCTACATAATGCTCGGTCCTGGATCGCTTCAGTGGTTAACCCCAGACGTTGTTGCGCATTTGCAATCTGAGAAATCCAGGAATTCTTTTACCGACCTCGTTTTCTTACAGTTGGAGTGACCGTAGTTGATAGTGCCTTTTTAACCGGATTTTCCACAGATCTTCTTTGAACGTGGCAATACCAACTTATTCTATTCGCCTCAAGCTGTTCGGTTACCGAATTCTTTATATGTAGACTTCCTCTTATACGCGTAGATCTAATACAATCGCGTTTAGTGACTCCACTAGACATCCTTAACATTTTCATTTCCGCTGCCGTCATTTTGTTTTTAAACGCTTCGTACATTGTCCAGCACTGTGAACCGTATATAAGAGGTGGTCTAACAACCGTGGTGTAGAATTTCCCCTTTAATTTAAGTGAAAATTTTCGGTCGCAAAAGATTCCCGAATTTTCCCGCCATTTCATCCACCCCACACTCACTCTGTGGTTTATGTCGTCGTCACATTTCGCTTCCATGTTAACGATTGATCCTAAGTACTTAAAGATAGTGCTTTTCGGAAGAACTATTCCGTCTAACATTATATCCGGAACAGGACGCAACGGATGCGCAAATGGGCACGTCAAATGCTCCGTCTTTGAACGACTTATTTTAAACCCGTTTCTCTCTAGCGCATTTCTCCATGAATCTAAGGCGTTCTGTAAATCTTCGACGTTATCGCTAAGTACTCGTATAACTGCGTCGTCAGCGAAGAGAATTTGCGTTACATTTGCTTCGCGCATGCAGTCTTTTAAAATATAGTCGAATACTACGTTAAAGAGGAAAGGGCTAAGTACGCTTCCTTGATGCACTCCGACATTAACTGGAAATTCTCTCGTTAGTCCAGCAGAGCTTTTAACCGCAGTTTTCACGTTTCCGTACATGTCTTGTATTATTCTAACATACGTTTCCGGTACATTTTGAGACCCCAGCGCGGCCCATATGAGATCCCTAGGCACTCGATCGAATGCTTTCTCGAGGTCGATAAATACCATGTGTAAATCCTTAGACGAATCTCGGTGCTTTTCCATTATTATTCGTAGGCTTTGGAAAGCGTCCACCGTCGATCTTCCTTCAACAAATCCACACTGGCTATTATCGAGCTTTATTATTTGCCGAAGACGTTCGTTTAAGACTCTTTCGACGATTTTCATTGTGTGTGACGTAAGCTTGATTGAACGGTAGTTGTTGCATTCTCGAGTGTCGCCTTTTCCTTTGTATAATGGAACCAAGAAGCTACTTCGCCATTGATTCGGCATAGGTTGTCCACATTTTAATTTATTTAAAAGTTTCGATGGCCATTCGCTGGCGATTCCCTCCATCTTCGACCAAAACTCTGATGGAATGCTGTCTGGTCCCGCCGCTTGCGCCCGCTTCATTTTTCCGATTGCTGTACTTATTTCTTCGATTGAAAAGTCCGAAACTTCCTCCTCGAATAGACCAGCTGTCGGCATGATATCGCGTGGGAACTGTTTGTTAAGCAACTCCTTGCAGTATTCAAGCCACCGGTCACAAATTTCCTTTTCATTTGTTAATAAGCGACCGTCTGCGTTTTTGATATATTTCGGCGAGGTTATTTCCATTGAATTTTTTCTCCTCTGTGCAGCGAGCTTAAAAATATTTGGCATTTTAGTGCTGTACGACGTTTGAACTTCTTGGATAGCTTGTCTTCTATCTGCCGATCGTGAGGATATTTGTTCCAACTCCTGGTACAGGTTTTCCGCTTCTGCCGCTCGAGTTCGAGCCATGACTTTCTTTGCGATCTTTTTAACACGCTCGTATTCAAGAGCCAGTCGAGCTTTTTCGATATCGTCGCTCCGATCGCATTTTGTCCACGCTTGGAATGCACTCTTCTTGTCGGCCACAGCTCGTTTGGTTTCGTCATTCCACCACCATGCTTCTTTGCCGACGTAATGGTATTTCGATATAGTCCCCAGATGGGACTTTGCGAGTGTTATGCATTCCTCGTACATGCTGTTCCACATTTCTTGCGGGCTAAGTGAGTCTGCGATACCATTTATATTGTGAAGTACTTCTTTAGCCAGTGCGATAAATCTTGCGCTTCGTTCCTTCGATAGATTATACCACCGGATTTTTGGCTTTCCAAACGATGCCAGTGTTTTCGATGGTTCCGCTGTGAAAAATTCTGTAATGAGCAGACGGTGTTGGCTTACTAGCGATTCTCCAAGTATTACTTTACAGTCCTTAACACGGTTTCTCATCGACATTTTGCAGAGGTGATAATCTATTTGCGTTTCGTGGCCTCCGCTGCTATAGGTGATAAGATGTCGTTGATGTTTAATAAACATTGTATTTAAAACGGTTAAGCCGTAAGCCCTACACGCTACAAGGATGTCTTCGCCAGCTGAATTTCTGGTTCCAAAGCCTTTCCCGCCGTGGCAGTCCTCATAATCAACATTTGTTTCTCCGACGTGGCCATTTAAATCTCCGCCTACGAAGAGCATCTCATCGATAGGTATATTTCTAAGCAAATTACCGAACTCTGACCAAAATGTATCTTTTTCCGATTGGTCGCATCCATTTTGTGGAGCGTACGCGCTAACAATGTTCCACGTTTCATTGTGTATGACGAGTTTAACACTCATCAAGCGGTCGCTTATTTTCAAGATACGATGTTGTTTAGAAGATCCGCTGCAACAACGATTCCAACACCGTTTCGTCCATTGACTGTTCCATGGTAGAACATCTTAAATGCCTTATCTCGTCTCGTCTGCCGTAAACAATATATTTGAATTATTGTCTAAAGTTTTGCCACAGATGTTGCTGGGAAGGTTGCTAGGTATATCGGTATGACCACGGTATATGTTTTTGCATGCGCTCGCGTAGCTTTCTAACCTAACTATGTTTCACTCACTATGTGGAAATAACGATTTTATTTTCAATCGTAAGGTTGCATCGAGTTCGTTTGCAAAAGTCACTATTTGTAGAGATTTACTAGATTGGCATTGTATGGCAATTGAAGTAGTAACCAACTTTTAGCAGCTACGGTCTAAGTCGATATTTGTTCTTAGGAGAAGCAACAATCTTAAGAGAAGGTGTCTTTTAACTAATGCGGGTGTATCAAAAATCGAAGTGTCTTTTTCCGCTTGTTGCTTTTTTTCAGATTTTGAGTTTTCTGCTCAATTAACTACTTTGAATATTTTAGACGTCGACCAGCACTTTTTTCATCAACCTCAGCCCTTGAAAGTTATGACACAATTTATATTCAGCTACCGAAGGACCCAACTATTAATGGATCTTCACCAAAGGCAGATAGAGGCCCTAAGAAGTCTTCCTCTGATCCCTTAAAAAACAATTAATCAGCAGTCAAATTCGCTGACCTCTATTTGAAGCTTCGACTTTATTTTTTCTTTAATCAAACTCAGAAAATGCAGAAAATAGATTTCGTTTGCTGCGTGCAACCCGATTTGTGGTATTATTTCTTGAGATGGTTTAAACAAAACTAAAGTAAGTCAGATAAGGATAATGAAATTGACTACTTCTATCCATTACTATCTCTATCGTTCCAGCTCAATCTGCAGAATATTTCGTAGTGGAAGCCGCAAAATTCAATGATAAGTCAACCTACCGGGTTTCTCAATCAAGTTTTTTTTATAACAAAACAACAAGTCTTCCTTCTATGTGCGTAGAAAAGTTAAAAAAAAAAACAAACAAAATTTATTTCAACATCAAGTACACTTAAATCTAAATGTCCTTTGCTCATCGCGGCTCATAGCTTTGGCAGACATATCACCTATACTGAGGTAGACCAATTCGCCCAAGTCGGACATGCGAATAAGAATTAAACACAAATACTTATTAAATTTAAAAAAAAAAAAAAAAAAATTAAAAATGTTAAGTTTAAGCTTCCTTCTCAGGATAATTTGGTCCAGCTTCGGCAACCTCATCATTAGCTTTCTCTAACCGTTCAATCTCCAAACGCTTCTTTTTCCGCATTCTTAAGTTCATAAGGAGTCTGACTGTGCAAAAGTATCCCAACTCCACAAAACTTAGGGTCGACACACCCATGAACAGCCCCAGTAAACCACCGCAATTGGCAAGAAAATCTGTAGTACCATACAACTCGGAGCGTTTTGAAGTTAGAAACTGGGCTTCCTTGAAGAATATCGACAGTCGGGACATGCGAGTTCTGAGAAGACAAAAGTTATCACAGTGTTTTGAAGGAATATCAATTGACCTTACCCTGGATTGTCTTTCATGTAGTTTTCCTCTTTAAAAGCTCGAAATTGTGAAGCGTAGTCATAGTCAGCCTGAGAGATCTCTGCCTCATAGGCAATAGACGTGCACGCTGGCAAGCAATTACAATCGGTGGCTCCACGGAAATTCTCAGCTGATGTCTTTAATCCCTGCTTAAACTCCTTTAAGAGGAGGGCGTCTTCTGCCTTGTTGACGCAAGGAATCTTGGCAGCTCCACACACAGGCGTCTGCATGTTTCCTTCAAAAATACAAATATTAGTCAAGGGCAGATTAAAATACTTTTAAACTTACTTGGCATGGAGAACTTAACGCAGCCGCACTGCTTCATGGTAAAGTTCGACAAACACTCCAGTTCGCAGTTACTTTGGGTGTATAGCTTGAAATATCTTAGATATCGTTCCTTCTGAAAGTAACACTGTCGTCTAAAATAAAAATAAAAGAGTCACCTTAGCATACACCTTAACAACAAACACATTTGTCCAACCTCATCGGCTCATAATGCTTAAGTCCATCCGATGTGGTAATGATCTTTGGCTTAATCGATATCAGCACTTCCTGGTCGAAGGGAATTCGAAAGTATTGCTGTGACACTTGAGGCACCTCGCCCGGTGTATGAAGTAGAATTTTAAATCCCTGAACTGGACCTCGACACAGTTGGTCGTTATCTTCATCGTTTCCTTTAAGTACTAGAAATAGGCCCGCTCTAGCTCCAGCACCTAGCACACGATAAGGATACGTATCTGGCCCAGCTTCCACATTGTAGCCATCCTCCAAATTCCATTGAACAGTGTTATTGAAGTCGCCTTCAAAGAGGATATCATCTACAAGGCTAAAAAAAAAAAATCATTATACCCTGCCGGTGGTTCTTTTCGACAAACATCTTACGCTTCGTCTCGATAGATGTCCTTAGGGTCAAAAGCATTGAAACTATAACACAGTCCTTCTTCCGTCAATAATTTGTGAAATTTTTCACAATAACTGTCAAAGTTACGCCATTTGCAGTAGAAGTAAGTCTCATTGAAGATCGGGGAAGCTTCCTCCATGGCGTTTATCAATTGTGAACCATTGGCAAATTTTTTCCCATAATCAGCGCCGCCCAGAAGATGTGATAAACAAATTTGTGATATAGCCTCCATGTAATAGTCCCTTGAATGAACGGAAATTAGAAGTTATAGGAGAATTTTTGAAATAGCCATACTCTTGTGGTGTTATCTGATCATCTAAACGGGTCGGAAAGAGTTTCCAAAACATGTCAGTAAAATTGAATACACGTTGCCTGGCCTTAGTCTCCGGACAGACTGTTACCGATGGAAATGGTATCTGCCATACTGGTGTTGATTTTTCGGCAAAACTAACAATCACTGGATTATTGTTCCATTTGTCCCAGATATTCAGTGTTAGGACACAACAGATGTATATCGAGAGGATGAACACAAATCCCCAAAAGATTCTGCGAAATAAAAAAGAGTATATAAAGTTGATTAAAAGGGCGTAAAAATGTATCTAGGGACGCGCTCGAGTCCATAGGTTGCGGGATGGTGGCCTCAAGGGTCTTAATGTTATTAGATATTAAGGCGAGAAAGTATGTCATCATGTTCTTATGTCAAGCCCCCGGGAGACTGGTGTCCAGAAATATTTATTACCAACGTGGTCTTTCACAAGCTTTTACAAGAGATTAATAGACCGATTGTCTAGCAATTTAAAATAGTATTAACAACTTCCAAATGACAGTCAAATCAGTAAAAATAACATTCACAAACACCCTTCTTCAAAATATCTTGCAACTTCAAAAAGAAGATAAAGAAATATAGTGTTCACTCACGACTGTGCTTGATAACATTTTTGCATGTTCTACGGCTATTAAATCCTTTAAGTTAGCCATCACCACCAGTGACATGTGTTGGGCTATCATACATTGTTTAGTTACGCCATGCCATCGAGGAAGGTCAAAATAATCTCTGGCAATAGCGATTTGAAGTACGAAAAGATATTACTTTCCGCTCACCAATCACAAGGTTCGGAATGTCAAAAATTGTGGGAAATTAATAGAATGTAGGTGCAATCGTAACTGGTGCGTTTTTTCAAGCAACGGCAGATAAACACAATGCCACCGGACGTCTCTTAGAACTTAACGACCTTCCTGCTTTTACGCGACAGAAAAGAGTCGAGAACCAGTGAGTTTACATCCTGCGGCGCTGACAAAGGCACACATCTCCTAAAGCATTTGAGTTTCAAATTGAAAAAATAAATTAACATGGAGAAAAAGCGGTCTCCATTGACTCTAGCCGACTCGTCGGCATTATTTCGAAATATCTGCACCCAAATGAAACCTCCGGCATGTAAACGACATAAAATTCCTAAACCGTGAGCGGATTTCTCTTCTGGATCGTGGGAGTTCTGGTTTCACATCCATGTTGGGCATCATAACTGATGACGAGGCATCGATCTTCGAATTTGAAAACCAATCAACAGAATCCAAAGGCCCTAAGATGAGCCTCAACCGTAAAAAATACGTCAGAGTTAGTCAAAGGTCAAGTCCTTGTCCCTGCACATCGTTTTGTTTGATATGAGAAGTTTGGTACATAAAGAGTTGGTTCCAAAACGATGAACGGTCAATATTGGCCATATTAAAGCATTTACTTCAGAAAACTCGTCAGAAATACCGAGATTTGTGAAAGAACAAGTCGGAAACCTTATAAGATGTTAATCCGCAATTGCATAAAACGACAGTTGCGACTGAATTTATGGCCAACTACTTAATCTATCGAATACTCGTAAATCCGGCTATGCGGAGGCCACGAAACGCAAATAAATTATCACCTCTGCAAAATGTCGATGAGTAACCGTGTTAAGGTTGCTTAACAAACAGTTTCCACGTGATATCGTGCCGAGAGCTGGTCTATTCGAGGAGGAAGTTTCGGACTTTTCAATCGAAGAAATAAGTATAGCAATTGGAAAAATGAAGCGGGGGAAAGCGGCGGGACCAGACAGCATTCCATCAGAGTTTTGGTCGAAGATGGAGGGGATCGGCAGCGTTTGGCTATCGAAACGTTTAAATAAATTAAAATGTGGACAACCTATGCCGAATCAATGGAGAAGTAGCTTCTTGGTTCCACTATACAAAGGAAAAGGCGACACTCGAGAATGCAACAACTACCGTTCAATCAAGCTTATGTCACACACAATGAAAATCGTCGAAAGAGTCTTAAACGAACGTCTTCGGCAAATAATAAAGCTCGATAATAGCCAGTGTGGATTTGTTGAAGGAAGATCGACGGTGGACGCTTTCCAAAGCCTACGAATAATAATGGAAAAGCACCGAGATTCATCTAAGGATTTACACATGGTATTTATCGACCTCGAGAAAGCATTCGATCGAGTGCCTAGGGATCTCATATGGGCCGCGCTGAGGTCTCAAAATGTACCGGAAACGTATGTTAGAATAATACAAGACATGTACGGATACGTGAAAACTGCGGTTAAAAGCTCTGCTGGACTAACGAGAGAATTTCTAGTTAATGTCGGAGTGCATCAAGGAAGCGTACTTAGCCCTTTTCTCTTTAACGTAGTATTCGACTATCTTTTAAAAGACTGCATGCGCGAGACAACTGTAACGCAAATTCTCTTCGCTGACGACGCAGTTATACGAGTACTTAGCGATAACGTCGAAGATTTACAGAACGCCTTAGATTCATGGAGAAATGCGCTAGAGAGAAACGGGTTTAAAATAAGTCGTTCAAAGACGGAGCATTTGACGTGCCCATTTGCGCATCCGTTGCGTCCTGGTCCGGATATAATGTTAGACGGAATAGTTCTTCCGAAAAGCACTATCTTTAAGTACTTAGGATCAATCGTTAACATGGAAGCGAAATGTGACGACGACATAAACCACAGAGTGAGTGTGGGGTGGATGAAATGGCGGGAAAATTCGGGAATCTTTTGCGACCGAAAATTTTCACTTAAATTAAAGGGGAAACTCTACACCACGGTTGTTAGACCAGCTCTTATATACGGTTCACAGTGCTGGACAATGTACGAAGCGTTTAAAAACAAAATGACGGCAGCGGAAATGAAAATGTTAAGGATGTCTAGTGGAGTCACTAAACGCGATTGTATTAGATCTACGCGTATAAGAGGAAGTCTACATATAAAGAATTCGGTAACCGAACAGCTTGAGGCGAATAGAATAAGCTGGTATTGCCACGTTCAAAGAAGATCTGTGGAAAATCCGGTAAAAAAGGCACTAGCAACTACGGTCACTCCAACTGTAAGAAAACGAGGTCGGAAAAGAATTCCTGGTCGGAAAAAGAATTCCTAACCACTGAAGCGATCCAGGACCGAGTATTATGTAAACGCGTTCTGCGGTCTGCAAAATTAGACAACCCCATAAGCGGAACAGCAGCGATGCAATAAAAATGGGAAACTCGTTACGCATAAGTTCGTATAACGAGGAAAGGGTTAATAAAAGGGATAAGAAGAAGAAATCCGGCTATTCTTCGTCATTGAACCCAATGTTCAGTTAGCTTTAGCTCTTGAGTCAATAGTATAGAACAGCCAAGTTTTTTGGGTAAATATGCCACAGTTTCGCGGATTACAAGCCACATTTCCACACAGCTGAAATTGCTGAATTTAGCACACAAAAAAAATATTTACAATAAATCTGTTCGTGTACTGTGAAAGTCAATTTGTAAGATCCAAAATGGTAAGACAAATAACTTCATAGAAGTTTGAAGAACTTTGTATTCCTTAATTAGTTAAATTCCTCTGCAACTTGTGCGAGTTGCATGTGGTGAGGGGTTCCTCTATAAAGCATTGCGCTGGAGCATTGGTGTCTATTTGCTCTACATGTAACCATCTCAGGCAATTTATGTTTCTTTCTGATTGCTCTCTCTTTATCCAATTTTCAGCGCTATAAAGTAGGATAGGGATTATTAGGGTCCTATACGGAGTTTCCTTAGTTTTTTCAGGATATTGCCTTACTACACAACTGCTTTCTTAGCCAAAGAAACAGCGAATGGCAAGAGTCATTATTTATTTGCTAAGGTGTTGTGGGCAGAAATTATAGAAGAGCTTATCTAGACATGGTCCCTTACTACCTTGAAATTATAGCTTACTACTGTAACAGTTTGTCCAATTCGTCGATTTAATGTGTCCGTTCTTGTTGGCAGTATTTAGTTGGTTTTGCCATCATTTGCAGCTTAAGCCCAGGAGTACTCCTTGCTGAGTTTTACCAATTACTACCTTGATCAGAAAGTGTGGCGCTCCCATCGTTCCGATTTGAGTTCTGTTTTTTTGTTAAGTTGGTACATCTGTTGTTGATATTCCCTCTAAATCTTAGCGTCATAGCTTGACATTTGCATAAGTTACATAGCCAAGGGTACATCTATCTCGGTGTGTGTTGGCGATATTTTACAATTTTGGAAATGAATTTAAATTTGCAACAACGAACTTGTATTAAATTTTGCGTATAAAACGGATTTAATGTTGCGCGAACGTTGAAAATGTTGGAAAAGTGTTTCGGCAACGATACTCTATAGAAAACGGTCATTTACCAGTGGCACGAGCGGTTCAAACGTGAGTCAATCGAAGATGATGAACGCAGTGGCAGACCATCGACATCGAAAACCGACGAAAACTTTGCCAGAAGGCCAGACAGTAAACAAAGAGTATTATTTGGGCGTTATGCGACGTTTGCGTGAAGCAATTCGCCGAAAGAGACCAGAATTGTGGACAGAAAACTCGTGGATTTTGCACCATGATAACGCACCGTCGCACAGTGCCACCATTATTCGTAATTTTTTGACGAAAAATGCAACAAATACCATCCAACAGACACCAAATTCACCTGATTTGGCTCCCTGTGACTTCTTTCTGTTCCATCGAGTTAATAAACCACTACGGGTTAACGTGTTTCAGCAGCCGAGAGGAAAAAGTGGAAAAATCGAAGGAAGCGCTGATGGACATACCGAAAACCAAATATAAAAAATGTTTCGAGAATTGGATCCAGCGCTGGCATAAGTGTGTTGCAGTCGATGGGGATAACTTTGAAGGGGACAATATAGATTTAGATGAATAAACTTGTATTTTTAATTTTCTGAATATACGAGTATTCTGGGAACTTTTTGATGTTCAACCAGTATCACGTTCCTCCGTGATATCCACTCCACATTACCTTAAACCTTTATTGACATCAAAGGTCTCGTTGGAGTCAATGCCGACTATAACATAGCAAAAACCGTTCTCAAATCGCTGTTCTGCACAGGCGGGGTGCCAATTCTGGACATGGGTTCATAGAGCTTTTTCTCTATAAATGCTGTCGCAAGTGGCTGTCATATGAAAGGGTGGTAGATATCGACTTAGTGTTCTTGGGTTACTTTCAGTGTGAAGTTTGGTCGATACTTTCTTTATACCTGTGCATACATCAGTGCTTTACTCCTGAAGTGCAACCTCTCAATATCTTTGATGGCGTATTCTCGTGCTCTTTTGTCTTCTTCTAGAGAAGCCGATGTTCAACCAGTATCATCTTTTTATAATGCTCATGAGCGGCTCTCATTCTTGTAGCGTCACTATATTCACCTCTTGTGAATACTAACTGTCCTATACAACAATCAAGTTCATGGTGAAGTACTCGCCTTACCTTCCAGTCCTACTTGCCTCATCAGCTAACATGGCATGGTCATACTCGGCCTATATCATAATACTGGCCTACGTCTTAATATAGTTCGCGTATGAAGAGGTTAAAGGATAAACTAAGGGCTTTGGGTAAACCCGGATTCACTTACAAATATTTAAAGGGCAACGATCGTCGGACCCTTGACAGGCAACGTGCGTCCGAACAATAAGCATAAACCCTTGACTGCTATCAAAATGACATCACCGCCATCAAGAAAGTGCGAAAAGATGAGCAGAGCAAAATGAGACTAAAAACCTATGATATTGTATAGAGAAAAGAAACATCACTTATTCGAGTGTAGATTTGCCATACACTGTAGACTTAGGCCTCCAAAACGTAACTAGCATCTTATGGCATCAATCTTTAACTCAAATTGATCACATTGCATCCAGTATTCTGTGTATCAGAACCTTACGGGCAGCCAATATTGAGTTGCATTACTACCTTGTTGCAGCCAATGTGCGAATGCGGATTTTCCAGAGAACTGCTGCAATGGCAAAAGACTCACAAATGATACTAGAGTCAGAGTACATGCAATTTTATTCTAACGAGGTTCTATATAACAGGGTGAACCTTACAAGGGTGCATAATTTCGCTTTCAATCTGACTCGAAGTCTCAATTTGCAGGAGCAAGGACCACGACGACGAAGCTTGATACCTTAATGTACATATCTACATAAATACATCTAGAGAATGTGCGGGTCAGGGGGCATTCTTCTGTTGTAAAAGGAGTGATTTGTGCTGCTAATGGCATACAGGAAGACTCGAAGTTAAAGTTTAAATTGACAAGGTTCGTTGTCTTGAGGATATCCAAGAAACATATAAGAACGATCGAAAAACCACTGCAGAAAGTGGCAGTGGGTTCGACACACACGAAGACAACTTCATTACAGTGTATGAAAAGCAAGCAAACATGGGGCAGCACAATCGAGGAGGAATCGTGATCTTTAGCAATGAGTTAGAGTTAGCTCAAACGCGTTGCAGAAGTTCGAACGAGGTGAGGCGAAAACGTTTTTGACAGGGTATATGTTTGAAAGAATTTTTTATGGAAGCCCAAGAAGTGGTTTAAGCTCTGCAGTCATTTGCGGTCAAAAAGTACTCCGAGTACACTGGAGTTTATGACAATTTATTCAGATTGATGATATAAGTGACGATGGCGATGGCGCGATAGTTAGCTCATTGGACTATCATGCAGACAGTCTGGGTTCGATTCCTGGCTGGGTCACCAACAATTTTTCAAATCACCATCACCCTTTCGGCGGGCAATGGCAAACTCCCGAAAGTAAAATTGCCTACGAAAAAGCTTCTAAGGAGTGCCGTTCGGACTCGGCGATAAACCGTAGGCCCCGCTCAGATGTGATTAAAATGACAACATGAGCAACACAAATGAGTGGCAAGAAGCTAGGCCATGGCCCTTACCGGACTGCCAGCGCCACAGTGTTTGTTTTGTTTTGTTGATATAAGTGACCTTCAATCAACACTTTTCGCTGGAGAATTGTTCTCTAACAGGAATATAACCTTTGGTTTTTGCAGACGATTTAATTCAGCCTTAGATCAAGTCTACAAGTAGAAGGTGGCGCAAAATTAATCATCCTATCGGAAAATGTTATAATTTTTGCAAATGGCCTCGTACGTCAATCATATTTGACATTTGTAAACTAGACAACTGCAGAATACAAACGGACAAGCAAGAACGGACAAGAATATAAACGGTTACGTCAATAAGTAAAATCTTCGCTTCTGTGGCACTGAAAATCCACGTGTGATGCACAAAGAGCCATTACATCCACTCAAAGGCATTGTGTGGTGCAGCGTTAAAGCGAGAGGAGTGATTGGGCTGTTTTTTTTTAGGACGCCATGGGCAATACGCTCACTGTTACTGGCGAACGCTACAGGGCCATGATAAACGACTTCTTACTGCCGGAATTGAATGAGCGGGGCTTGGTGAACATGTGGTTTCAACAAGACGGTGCAATTGCACACATAGCATGAGCCACAACGTATATTGTGAAGGAAGCGTTTTTTGGTCGCGTAATCTCCCGTTTAGACGATTTGAAAAATGGAAAATGCGATAAAACGGGCACGAATGGCACAACACTGGCGGCAGCCACATGGCATAAAAAATTTTAAAGGTAGAAATAAAGATTTCCATCACTCAAAATCTTTTGTTTTTTTTGTTTAGTAAAAAAGTAATTCAAAAACAAATTTGAATGATTAATTTTGCGCCATCTTGTATATAGGACTCTTAATCGACCACTAGGAATTAAGTGTGTTTTGTAAGGATACACGTAAATGGGTTGATATGGGGACAGAAATAGCTTTAAATGTATCCCCAGGAGATTGGATGATTTAGTAGAATACATTTATTTTTTCATGCAAACATATAACATATGTGTACATCAATGTAGTATGTTGGTTCAAATAAGAACAGCAATATAAATTTGTTTCCAATTCTCTTATTGCAGGAAACTCCATTACATATTGCCAAGAGAACTAATCCATGTTTATTATGTATCTACTTCTAAAAACTTGTAAGCGAGGGTTAATTATTAGCATGCAACAAATTCTGCATAGATATAAATGTGTGTCAGTGGTGAAAAGATATGAAAAATTGACCCCGGACTGATCACAACCAACCACTTTTGTATTTTAATAATCAAATTAAGTAGAATATGGTACACTCGCAGAAGGTTAGTCTAACCTCGCACCACTCTACGGTGTTAACTATTGATTTGGCATTCTTTCTGTGATGAGTTATAGACAAACATATACGAGTTTGACAATTGTCACACATGAGGTCATGAACTTAGAGTAAAATTTCCAAGTTTTAATCAAAAGATTGGAAGAGAACGTATCATCGAAAGACGACTCACACTTTGTTGACTCGAAATTCTCAACGTAGGTGGTTTTGTTTTTGGGACATGTTAAGATATACCTACTCGTAAACACATTTCAAATCTGTTGTCTATTTTGGGTTAATTTTTTGCACAAACTTAACAAATTATTTGTGGAAAATCCTTCAACTTGCTGCTATCCCACTCCGGTTTTTTTTACAGTCAAAATATTTACTCGATACTTAGAATTAGCAGATACATAAATCTTATATTATTAGCTTCACAATATTTAAGAGTTAATTTATTTTTGATGTTTTTTTTTCAGTGTCCGATATTAATCTTAAACACGCGACATCCAAAAAACAAACCTGTCATGACTTTTACGAGCAAAATAGAAATTACATGGCAGGTGAGTATAAGTGCGAGTATCTATTTCTTTATTTCTATGATAAAACGAAAAAAATCTAAACAATCACTAAACTCACCTCTCGAGGATGGGCCGCTTTTGTTCGCCCAAATATTTGATACCATGGATGGTGCTGTTGTCACAGTATTCGGTGAAAATGCCCCAGGCCGCCTGACATCTAGTTCCGTATTTTATTTGTTTCCGCGAATCGAACTCCGAGCCAGCATCACTTTCAGCTGATGAGATTGTATCTTTGAAGGCGTTCACTGCCTTTGTGTAGAGTGCTGCTTTCTTCCTGAATTTTTATGTTTTGTTTGTTTTTTTTTTTAAATAAAATGAATTTGTATCTCTTTTGGTTAAGATGAAAGAATTATAGTTTAAGCTCACCATTGCGAACTCTGTGCTCTAGGTCTTGTAATTTTCTCATTATGATGTTCGTCCATGGGCAACGGGAATGCGTATGGTTAGGCTGGAGCTCGAGAAATGTCTGAAGGTATGCACAATCGCTTGGAGGTGTTTTATAACCGCGACATTCCCATGAATAAGCAGGGAGTGGTGTGCAAAAGTGTCTATTCCCAAATTATTCAATGGGGAATCGCACTAGCAATGCTGGCGTAAGCCTTGTAGTTCTTTAAACCTCTAGTGGCCTATATCAATGGGATAGGACTACAAATATATACATATACTCGTATTCGCATAAATTGAATTTATGATTGTGTGCGCGGTATTTGCATTACTGGTCGGATAGAAAGGTAAGTGTAATTCGGTTCGCTGTGCGAATAAACGACACACGTCTCATTTAAGTTTATGTACAAGTTGATTAATTAGGACACTTGTTTGATAGTATTCGTGTGTGGGAGACTATGACTAGGCCATGCATGGAATTATTTCATTTGAATTCTGTGTCAGATTAAACATTATTTATTTTTTTTCCATTTTATTAAGCGCAACTAGTTTTATTTCCAAGATGAACTGGTCGATATGAGAAGGAAAATGAATTTCCTGGTCCCCTTCAAAAAGAAACAAATTTATGGCTCACATTTTTAAGGTCAAGCCTGAGTCCCTTATTTAATTCACTTTAATGTTTAACAAAACAATACTCATCATATTCACCATGCAGTACTTTAGATTGTTGTATAGCTTCAGTGCTAAGAGTAAGAATCGCGGATTTATCGTTGCGCAGCATGTAACAGCCTCCTTAAGAAAATCTTTATTCCTAGCAGGGCACTAGGATACAAACCGAACCCCTGACGAGCAGTCGAAGGAGCATTTATACCAACAATTGGAAAAAATGACCACACGCCCGCCACAAGCTTCGCACCAATTAGTCTGACTTCCTTCAGGTTGAAGAGCGTGGACAATATGATCGGGCTTTATATGTCCAAAATTCATGTGCATCTTGGTTAGTTACTGGTGAAAATGAGTCTGATTTCGGATTCTGACTGCAGCAAATACGTGTGAACAGCAGTTGCCCACAATGCAGAGTACTATTTTCCCTGCTGTGCTACTGCTTAACGCTCATAATAGTTCAATCATCTACGATAAGGTTTATGTAGATGATGGAGCTGTCAGTTGGATAATGCCTAGCGATTACCTACTCCAAAGGGCAGAGAAGTCTTAATGTGATCGACGATTGGTGCATCAGAAATGGGTTTTCAGTCAATAATCACAAAACTGGGGATGTTTTCTTTACAAAAAAAAGGAAGTTGATTGGTCTGACTTATCAAGAGTCCATGACCCAGCCATCTCAGTCGGTGGATCTTCACTTTTCTGGCTAGGTCGATATCGCTATACAGTCAATACAGTTCTTCATTTTATCGCTTCATTCATTCACCGTCAATGCAAATCACTCGAAGAATTTTCCTCTAAAAGTAACCAAGAGCACAGTCATCCATTTTTGATAATATCCATGCCGCTGCGCCATAGAGCAGAGCTGGGACCTCGTTTGATCTCAGCGCTGGTATCATAGCGGAGCCTGGGTAGATGAAGTCCTTAACTACCTCAAAATAATACCTGTCGTCGGTGAAGTTCTGTCTATAACGCCGGTGTTGAGTGTCCGTTTTGCTTGACAGCATCAACTTAGTCTTGCCCTCATTAACCGCTAAAACCATTTTCGGCGCTTCCGTTTAATACTTGCAAAGGCACCACTGACATCATGCTGCTCTCCTCCGGTTATGTCAATATAATCGGCATATGCGAGTAGTTAAACAGACTTTTGATAATCTGTCACTTTTGTGTTTGCGCGTGAGTTTTGCACTATTGTTCCAAGTAGTGAAGAAGTCGCATGACAGAACATCGCCTTGTCTAAATCCTTTTCTGACATCAAAGGTCTCAGTGAGATATTTACCGACTGACCTTGATATAGCAGCATTCTCCATCGTCACCTAAGACAAACAGATGAATTTGGCAGTGATGCCAAAACGAAACATTACTCTGTATAGCTCGTCTCTATAGATGCCGTCATATGCGGGATTAAAATCAATGAATAGGTGGTGTGTTTCGAATTGGAGCTCATGGGTTTCTTTCTTTATCTGTCATGGTGTAACTATTTGGTCGGTGATGGTCTTTCCTTTTATACAATATGGCAGAAAAAATTTTCTTATGCCTGAAACACATGTGCAGCAAAGCATCGTGCAGTTAATGCATGCAGTAATGCATGCGAAGCAGACGTGTAGTGAAAATTTGACATTTCATCGCATTGTGTGCTGTCATTGTCACATTTCAAATTTCAAAAACAAATTATTTCACAATGGACATTAAAAGACGTGAGAAATTAAGAAAAATAACAATTCTGTTGTGTTCTTCAATGTTATGTCCATTCGCTTACATACGAGTATAAAGCTTTGCTTTCTAATTTTGCTGCACGCATTTTGCAGCCTCTGTAGTAGGCGCAGTTTAGAGGACCTCTTTTCTTTAGGATCAAACAAACAATGCCGATGTTTCATTCATCTGGTCTGTTGGTCTGTGCTCCTTACGAAGTCATTGTCTCCCGCTTTGAAAAGCTCGGCAGTCAGGCCATTCGTTTTAGCAGTTATGTTGAACATATTCTTAGATATTGCTATCTTCATATCATCCAGGTCGGGTGGCGGAAATTGTTGGTCTACACCGGCCAGGTTAAAAGCTTCATTTTTCGGTATTGGTTCGTCATCGTCATTATACAGTCTACAGAAATGATCTTTCCAAATCTTCAACCTCGACTGCGACTCCATTACGATGTTCTTTCTTCGTTTCTACAGGTTCGGGGTTTGTGTCCGCGGCATGTTTTCTGTACCTTTCGGTAAAACTTCAGAATCTCATTCCTGGAGAAGTATCTCTCAATTTCCTCGATTGCGCGCTTCTTATGGTCTTTCTTTTCCCTCCTAAGAAGCCGGTGTTCGTCTTTCCTCTTCTCCTCATAGAACCCGTGCGCAGCTCTAGTGTTTCTATGCAGCGCCGCTTTATGTTCGATTTGCTGCATGTCCTTGCCGTCATTCTTCACTAAACCAGGGGTTTCATCGTGGTGGTCGAGTGAAACATTGGACACCAGAAGCGGCATCTCTAATGGCCTTATGGGAGTGCTCCCACTAGTTTTCGATGCTTGATGCCGGCGGCAGAGGACCCCTTAAGAGATTGAGGAGATTCGATCGGAAAAGTGTTGAGCGATCGTAGCCGTCTGACGTTGAAATTCCTCACATTATTAGCTTGTCTCGGCGCCGTTCGGGATATCAGCAACCGAACCTTGGCAACAATAAGATAATGGTACAAATCGATGGTTGGAAATCTACTTTAGTAGTTGAAGAAAGGAAAGATTTACTTCGAGCTGCGATGCAAATAGAAGAAGGCTTCCAGATATGATCAGTAAGTATGCCAGGGGACAACCTGTATGTATAAACGGCTTACATCATTCGGCATGCTATTTTGGGATAAGTTGGCGAGAGATGAGCAATTTGTAGCCAAGTCCATTCTCTACCTCATTACACCTAGGTTTCTGTAGACCTATTGTGATATCTGTGTGGGAGAATTGGAACGGGATGTGAATTTGATTGCGGTTCCTAGTTCTAGTTTCCGCTTTCCATCTCGCATTGGTTGTCGTCTAGTCTCTCAACTGATCTAAGTCATCTTTTTGCATAGGAAGTAATAACTTGTCTCAAATTACTGAGGTTGGGACAGTAGTGCGAAAAATGGAGCGAATCCTTCCATGAGCCTATGTCCTCACAGCTTCTGCAGAAGTTGTCGTCATAACAAGATTATGGTCGGTGAGCAATTCAACAAAAGAAGGTAGTTCGGATCTGTTTTTCTAAGGAATCTTACTTGTTTTGAATTTGCTAAATTCCGGCTATAGTTTTCATGAACTCTCGTGAAATGTTCGAGGATATTACTCTGCATGATTATTATAGTAGCTGCCACTCCTTTGTGCCTAATAAACATAGCAATATTCTCGTGGGATATTGTCTTTAGTGCAGCAAGTTTGGTTGCATCTGATACAGGCAATATCTCGCCCTGTAGTATGGTAGGCGTCGTCATGGCCAAAGTAAGTAGAATTGATCAGAGAAGATGCGGGCGCCGTTTCCTGTCTCCATCTTTGATTCATCCGTGAAAAAGAAACTCTCCTCTGCTTGGGAGGATGCAAGCGAATTGTATTTCGATATCGTGATGGGGTACTATGGCCGTTTTAGAGCAAAAATTCTTGCATGTCTGTCACTCCATTGGTGTCATTCCCATGACATGAGTCTTTTCCAGAAGGACTACATGCCTTCTTACTTTTGTCATTAATCGAATGTTGCTAGTTTTATTTGTCGATTGCCATCATATTAAGCTGCTGTAAGCTTAAATGGGTGTGAAGATAGCCGTGTACATCATTTGGATAGTCTTGGCGTTTTGTCCCTATTTTTGCCTTAATATACGGCTGCAAGCGTAAAAGGCGATCGTTTATTTCTTTATTCATTCTTTGACATTGAGTTTCAACTAAGCTTACTATCTAGTATAACACCGAGGTATTTTGCAGCGATTGATATTCGGAGGGAGGCAAAATTGTGTCATAATTCTTGTTTTTATGCGGATTGATGGTTGATTCCCAGCCCCTAGAGCTTGACACAACCTTCAGAGATTCTAGGGGCATAGTTAATGATTTTACTGCTTGTTGGGAAGAACTTGCCAGTGGCTACCCACATAACCCGCGTATGCACAGGCTTTTTTCAAAAAGATCAACCGATTTGTACGTGACACGAAAAATATAAATTATTTTATCCTTTGCTTGATTTTCGATCCAACACAGTCACTTGCAATTTTTCCAAAATTTATTCACATTTTTAAGCACAAAAAAACTATGTTTCGCTATTTTAGGGAGCTTATCAATAAATCCGGTGATTTATCAAAATGTTTGTCTTACGTATTACTACGGTACTCACCTTTCGATTGCTGGCCTCCTTGCTTCATTTAAATATTTAATCCCGTGAATCGAACATCTGTCACAATACTCTGCCAATGTTCCGCCCACCACTTGACATGTACTTCCGCTTTCCGAACAGGCACACCTACCTGCTAATGAAGTAGAATTTTGAAAATTATTTCTATCTTTTGTTCTTTTTGATGTTTTTCGCCTTATTTAAAAAAAAAATAATTTTTAAATTGTTTTATATTTTTTACATTGATCACTTTTTGTTGTTAAATCGCTATTTCTTTTGATCGTATGTTTGTCCATCGTTTGTAGTGAGTAACAGTTGACTAGTGGTCGTGAAATATCTGACAGTGAGCAGAACATTCTGCAGTCGCAATATTTCTAAAAATACGGAACCACTTACAAAGAATACTGTGAGGATATGAGTGTAAAAATAACACAAGTACATCGATTTATTCAAATTCAAATTTAATTAAGAGATATTAATAAATTTAAAAAAAATCGATATTCGACTGAAGAGCATTAAAATTAAGAAGCATCAATCAAACTGTGCGAACTCTTTAATAGGGCAAGTGGGCAGAGTGTAATGGCCAGCCTTGAAATTATAAGATAAAAAATTGCTAAAAATAGTGAACCATATTGTAAACAAATTAGTTTGAACCCATCCAGAGGGATAATGATTGGCATGAATTGATCCAGGCGGTGCGCTTTTCGTAAGAAGAGGATTGTCCCTCTTCCTAGGGAAGATAAACATCGGGTGCTCAAACGATCTTGCACTCTTTCAGCCGAAGTAAGTCTTTCTATCTACTTTATATTTCGACAACCGAAATTGCCGTTTCATCGAAATTTTATATGTTGCTTGGAGAAAAGTTGTACGTTTTCATTTCTTTTCCTAGAGATCGAACGAATGGCGAGGTTTTCCTTAGAAAGTCCTTTTACTCGAATATAGACGTTCAAGTGGGCTGATGGAATGACAATTTAAGGCATATCTAAAGCCATACCCTACCTGCAGCTTCTTGTTGCCATGAAAAAGGGTTCGTAACATTGTTTTCAAAAGCTAGTTGAAATGCTAGTGATCGTATGTATTTTCTTATAAGGCCGAACAACTTTGCTTCCATCAATAGCGTATATTCCACTAAAGAGTCCTCGAGCTCTAGAGGGAAGATGGGTTTTCTGCCCAACTTAGTAGACATCACATCTTCTACTGGTTTTTATGTCTGTGCAGCCAAACGCCTCAAGGTGGTTTTTAGCACTTTAAATTGTTTGGATGCCTTCAAGAACCCCATACTCTTCTCTTTTAATGACAACTAATGCTGCTTTCATATCCTCTTTGTTACACGTCTGTCGTATGTTTTTTGGAGGGTTGTACAGCTCTCGAAGCCATTAAAACAAAACTAAGTGGAGATTCATGCATAATAGTGGCCCACTGGCCATATTTGCAGCACTTACACTACGTTTGATCGTAAAAAATTACTTGCTAAACAAAAGTGATCAATTATTCTAAAAACTTGTACAATGTACAATACAAGTTCCTATAGATGAGTGTCGGCTTAGGGACACCGCCTCAAATTGACGAGTTCGCGCTTTTATCAAACCGGCCTGGCTAAACTTTAACCTTATTTTAACTAGAAGGAGTATATTCGCTAAGTAATGCTGCGTGCTAGGAAAATGTTTTGACTCTCTCCCCTTCGTAGTCCCACCAAGATTTTTTGTCTTTTACTTTCTCATTCTATGCCTGCCATCGGGAGTTAGCGTTAACGTCGTCCCGGTTGTAAATGAGCCGCTTGTAGTTCGGTCAATTTTGGCGGTGCTTCAGTACCAGAATACCATCCCTACTTTTCTGCTTCAATTAAGATTAAGTCCAGAAGATTAGACCATTATCAATGATCATAGCTTGTTTTGGGATAATTTTTTATGTACTTCCACTCTGAGACAAGTTCTAAAGCACTGTTTCTTAAACAGCAGATCATTTCCACATACCTAGCACTATGCTATTGTACATTGTGCTAATTAGAGTCATATATTTGTGATCCTGCGGCCAACAAGTCAAGAATTCTTATGTTTGTCAGAATGTAGTTACTCATGGAGCCAGCTAGCATTTAACTTCTTACCCCCGATGGCTGTCTTTGCTTTCCAATGATGGCAAAATTTTGCCAGTTATTTCTGGTATCCTCAGAATCCCACGTTACTTACTTACTTACTTTAAGTGGCGCTACAGTCCGAGATGGACCTGGGCCTCAGTCAACAAGCTTTTCCAGCCAGCTCGATCCCTGGCTAGCTGCCTCCAGTTTCGCACGCTAAGTTGGGTGAGGTCCCCTTCCACTTGCGTGCGCCACCTGAGTCTTGGCCTTCCTCTACTGCGCTGTCCCTCGGGGGCGGATTCGAAGACTTTTCGGACCGGAGCATTGGTGTCCATGCGCTCTAAATGACCCAGCCATCTCAGTCTTTAGATTTTCACTCTTCTGGCTAGGTCCATGTCGCTGTACAGTCAATACAGTTCGTCGTTGTATCTCCTCCTCCACTCACCGTCAATGCAGACGGGACCGAAGATCGCCCGAAGAATTTTTCTCTCGAAGCAACCAAGAACACCCTCATCCATTTTTGATAATGTCCACGCCTCTGCGCCATAGAGCAGGACCGGGATTATTAAGATCTTATAAAGGGTGACTTTTGTTGTCCGAGAGAGGGCTTTGCTACTCAATTGCCTTCTTAACCTAAAGAAACAGCGGTTGGCAAGAGTTATTCTTCGCTTGATCTCAGCGCTGGTGTCGTTGTCTGTATTTATAGCGGAGCATAGGTAGACAAAGTCCTTAACTCGAGGGTGACGTTCTGTCCGAGACGTCGGTGTTGGTTGTCCTTTTTGCTTGACAGCATATACTTGGTCTTGCCCTCATTGACCGCTAAACCCATTTTCGCCGCTTCCGTCTCAATACTCGCGAAAGCGCCACTGACATCACGCTGCTTTCTCCCGATTATGTCAATGTCGTCGGCGTATGCGAGTAGTTGGACGGACTTTTGAAAGATAGTGCCTCTTGTGTTTGCTCGTGAGTTTTGCACTATTCTTTCAAGTACGATGTTGAAAAAATCGCATGACAGCGCATCGCCTTATCTAAATCCTTTCTGGACATCAAAGGTCTCGGTGAGATCTTTACCAACCTTGGTGGAGCAGCGTGCATTCTCCATCGTCATCCTGCACAGACGGACGAGTTTGGCAAGGATGCCAAAACTAGACCTTGCTCTATATAGCTCGCCTCTATAGATGCTGTCATACGCGGCCTTAAAATCGATGAATAGGTGGTGGGTATCGATCTAAAGCTCATGGGTCTTCTCCAAGATCTGCCGTAGTGTGAATATCTGGTCGATGGTGGACTTTCCTGGCCTGAAGCCCCACTGATATGGACCTATCAGTTTGTTGACGAATGGGTTCAGGCGTTCACACAATACGGCAGATAAGAACTTGTATGCGATGTTAAGGAGACTGCTGCCTCTGTAATTGGCACAGTTCATAGGGTCTCCTTTCTTGAGAATCAGACAAACAATGCTGAGGTTACATTCATCGGGCATACTTTCGTCCGACCATATTTTACAGATGAGTTCGGCAGTAAGGCTGTCCGCTTCCGCAGCTTTGGTGGACTTAAGCTTCGATATAGCTATCTTCACTTCAAGAAGATCCATACAGAAGCCTCTAGAGTTGAAGAAGGAAACCTTGTAATATAATCGCAGTAGGTGCTGGGAATATGAAACGACTTTTTCTGCAAACTGTATAACGAGAAAAAAGCCCAACATGACACCGTCAGGGGAAACTATTCCATTAGATGATGATAGCTAAAACTTCCGTAAACCTGAAAAAACAGCTGGACCCAACAGCGTACCAAGCGATGTATTCAAAAAGCTGGTAATGACTCTGTAAAGCGCATAAACCAACTCATTTTCCAAATCTCAGAAGAGTGTACGTCTTATGAATAGTATCTCCGTATCGTTTGCCCGGCTCACATAAAAGGAGACCCTATTAACTACGCCCACTATAGAGTTGTAAGACTTCTCAACACAGTATGCAAGATTTTATCTGACATACTCGCATCGCGCAAACATCTAAAAGCCAACGTTGACAATCTGATTGGGCCTTAGCAGTACGGTCTTAGATTAGGAAGGTCCACAATCGAACTAATCTTCACACTCCGCCAAATCCTTACAAAATCATAAGAAGTGTAAATCGATACTCCCCATCCATTTATAGATTTTAAGGCCGTATATGACAGTATTTATAGAGACTAGTTACGGGTATATAAAGCTATGTCCAGCTTCAGTATCCCTGCAAAGGTCGGCCTCTGTTCAGAATAATGATTGAAAACCGAGCTCTGTCAAAGTCGGTAACGAATAAATGAAGAACTTTGATGTCAAAATAGGTTTTAGGCAAGGGACGCACTGTCAGGTAACCTTTTTAGTATCATACTTGAAAGAATTGTGCGAAACTCCCAACCGAACACCAGAGGTACACATATTAAAAGCCTGTATAACTACTGGCATACGCTGATGGTATCAACATACTATAGTTGACAATACATAATGGGTTTTAACCGGTACTGAAATGGAAGTTATCGAAATGAGTTTAGCTATCAACAAGAAGAAATATATAACATGGACGAACTGAATATGAGCTCACAGTTGACAGCTATAATTCCGTGACTCTGATAGTGTATAACGATCAAAATAAAGCACTTATACAGCACAAGGTGCTCAGCAGAATTCGGGAAAAATTTTAAATTTATTAATGGTGGAAGAATTAATATCACCCTAGGCTTACAAACTGAACAACAAAAAAACCACTTCTCGAATCTGCTCAACGCAACTCAAACATCCCAACCGTTGCAATATGCAGCGCATAGGTACAATATGTAATGCAGAATACTAAAAAAAAAAATAAAGCCCCAGGAGACGACCGTATTTCATTTGAATTTTATAAGAATTGTACGCGTGAGTTCCTATCAGAGCTTGTATCGGAATTTAATCGAATCTTTGAAAACGCAGATATACCAGGAAGCATCCTGATATCGTTTTTATTTCCACTGCATAATGATCCCACAAACTACAGAGGTATATCGTTTTTGATGCCGTTGAGGAGTTTCTGTGATACTTTCTTCAACGAATATTTATATTGTCTAGTAGCGCCCCCAACTATATGCTACATTTAGAAACGAGAACGCCCCCTATGTTTCTGAACACATTAAAAATGCATTTTGATTATACGAGTATAGTAACAGTGATGGCGCTGGCGGAAGACAGGCTACCGAAAAAAGTACTTACGCAAATCATAAGAACAAGAGGCAATCTAGTGCAAGAATGGGAGCGTCTTGTGTCAGAATGTGGAGTAATACTTAATACTACACCAGATACTCGTATGCAGTTTGATTCTCTAAGAATGCAATTTGATATTAACTATTAAAAAAAATTGGCAATATTGTATATCATAAATTTGTGAGTGAAGCCCAATCTTCACAATATAGGTTGTAGGTTGTTGTGGAACGAACTTACTTTTAAATTGCTTTACGACAGATAAAATAAGCACTATTTTCAAAATAAGAGGAGAGTTGGTTCAGTTGAATTATACACCGCGCAATATCTGCAATATGAGCGTAAGGGAAGATGTACTACACTTTCTAGAAATATTTACAATTTTAAGCGATTCGATTACCTGACTTCACATTCAGTAGGTCAGTTATGATAAGGTAAGTGACACCGTTCTTTTTACATTTCATATCCTCCAAGCCTTCCAGTACCAGTATATCACAACATAAATTAGTTGGGACAATGGCAGCCCGATAACTTTTCCAGGCATAAAAACCATACTTACGATACCGCCACAAAAAACCGACATGTCTATATTCGGCCTTTGGGTACTTAATTTGTAGGCCTTTACGACCAATCGGCTTCATCCTGACAGGTTGGCTTATTATTTGCGATAGCGCAACTATCAGCGAAAAAGAAGAAATGTTTTAACCTACTTAAATACAAAACAACATTGAATGGCCGCGGAGTTCAAACGTTTTCTCGGTGCACTTCAACTTTAATTTTGAGTCCCGGTTATCCCTCCTGTATAGATTACTTACTTACTTACTTCAAGTGGCGCTACGGTCCGAGATAACCATGTTCCCCAACCAACAGCAGTCGCCAGGCATCCCAACCAGCTACTTACATAATTACGACCCGTGAATAATGTCTGCCTGAGGCAATGCAGGCTTTTACCTTCTGCGCCCCGGACACGTTGCTTTCAGTTGTCTAGAGAGCGCTCTGGCATCCACGATCACTTGATCTGTAAAACAAAGATTCGGTATTCTTGCCGTCCCGAACCCGGGGGCTGGAAATTGACGATTCTCTTGACTAAAACATTATTGCCCATTCGCTTATGTAGCCAAAACAATGCTGTCGAGTTTTAGCTTTTTGGACTTCATGTACATCTTGGTACAGCTCGTAGAGTTTGCGGTTTTATCTTCTTCTCTATTCGCCCTAGTCGCAAACGGGACCAAATAACTGTCGAAAAAATTGTTCTCGGAAGATTTCGGTATCTGCATTCGGCGACGTTAAGCAGTGCTGACAAGACCAATAATTTGCAGAGCTTGCCCTTGAACTTCCGAGATAGGAGTTTTGAGCCCATTGTTTGCCCAAACTGAAGTAGCAGCATTTTCCCAGGGTAATTCTTTGTCGGATATCCACTAACGTGTCATACGTGGATTTGGAGTTGACTCTGAGGTAGATGAACTTCCTACCTACCCCGAAGTTGTTGCTACCAACAGTCGCGTTTTTTCCTTAGCCGTAGAGAGATGTTTGTTTGTTTATTGTTAGCATATATTTCGTCTTGTGCTCATTCACTACAAGGCTTTCCAACATTGCTTGTTCTTCAAATGCCGTGAAAGCCTCTATTACCGCATGCTGCGAGTGGCAGATGAAATCGATATCGTCTGCGCACCCCATTAGTTGCACAGATCTGTTGAAGAAAGTGCTTTCCGTATCGACATCTGCCATGCGCTTCAAGACAAGATTGAAAAAATCACGTGAGAGCTCTTCTGTGCACATTGCAACCCGTGTTCTTCAGTGTCACACGAAACAATTGGATCAATTTTTTCCGGATCCTAAATTCGCCCATCGCCATGTAGAACTCTTGACGCTGAAAGCTAACGTCTTCTATTTTATGTGGTGGTACCGGTTCTTCATTGAGTGCATGTAGGTTCTCTTCTTGCCCGAGCACTCTCTCTTTATTTTGCCCATTTAACATTTGCTGGAAATCCTGCTTAACTACACAAACTGATCTCTGCCCTTCGGTGACTAGGTTTCGATATTTCTGAGATAAAAGCCTGGCGCCAGTTTCTTGACTTTCTTGTAAAATATCCTGATGCTGTGTCGATCTCGAGACTCATCGATTTGCTTGAGCTGAAAGAATGCCTATGTCAGAATTTTCTTCTATTCCCTATTTCTGGTTCGATACTCTTCCCTCGCTGCCCTAGTTCTGCGTTGCAGTGCTTGTAAATGTGCACGCTATGTCGCCACTTTTCGATAAACGCACTCATCATCATATCACGGGCTCTTTTTCTGAGGTGGTTGGTTACCTATTGTGGTCTTATCTACCTCTTTAATGATGTCGCCATACTGATTCCACATTATGTTAGCATTTGTACGAGGCGAGTGCACATCGTGAGGTCTCTCACTTAGGCGCTCTCTGTAGACTGACTATTCCATTCGGGCTCGTTAAACAGCCAATTTCTGAATGATCGGAGTCGAAGTTTCGATATGTGTGCACTTTTTGAATGCAAGTTCCTCGCATTAAAAAGCACATGATTGATTTAGTGGGGGTTCAACCATCTGGAGAGCGTCAGCTTGCTTTCTGGGTCCTTAGCTTTGGAAATCTAGTGGTACTTGTCACCGTGTTACGGATTGCCTCAGAGTCGATTAGTCTGGAGTTGTTTTCTGTTGTCGTGTAGTGGAGGGTGTGCTTACAAGCTAATCGGCCAAAGGTGTTTTTCGATTTTGACGTCGTACTTCGGACAGGGTCCAATCTTTACCTACCTGCTTCCAATTTGGCGATCTGAATTGTTGTCTTGCTTTACTGCGCTGGCTGTCCATCGCTGATCCCGATTTGAAGTTTTGGAGCATTGGCATCCATCCGCTTTACAATACATAACCCAGCCACCTCGGTCGTGGGACCCGTACTAATCGTTGCCCTATCTCCGCCCTTAATAAAGCAGCCAAGGGCGCCCTTATCTATTTTTAGTAAAGTCCCTGACTGTTTCCGAACTGCATTAACACTTCAAAGGGTGTTGACTTAGTCCCTCACTTGCGTGGAAATTCCATGCATTCAACGTAAAAGTTAGATCAGAAATTACCGAAGTTGATTTTTACGATTTGATACAAAAAAACACTCTCGTTGAACACAAAATGACTGTTGGACCACGCACTAAGGGTGCAGTACATTTCATGAAACGTACCTCTCTGTTTTCGTCCTCACAAGTATCATTTTGTATAAGTACCTTAAAAATGCTGGTTACAGCTTATTCATGATGGCTGATTCTTTCTACCCAGAAACTCCTGATTGTGATGCATTCCATTTTTCGAGACATACAGTATCCTGAGGACAATATAGGCAATGGTTCAGTCGAATCAACTGCTCTGTTGGAAAACAAGATCACATAGAACGTGCTTAGAAAACCTATGAGCAACTATATGTTACAATACAATTGTCTCTCTAGTAAAAGTAGCTTGGATTCATCAAAATCGGAGCAGTTATGGTTTGGGCTTATATATTTTACAAGATAAGAGCAATAAAACAATTAATTAAACATTTCAAGATAAAAGCCAATAAAAAAACTTCAAGTTCTTTGGGCTTCCTTCTAAGAACATTTATATCCAGCATCAGTGACAACTTCTATATCTTTCTCGAAATTTTCGATTTCCAAACGTTTTTTCTGTCTCATTCTCAAATTCATAATCAGTCTTACTGAGAAGAAGTATCCTAGTTCTACAAAACTGAGAGTAGATACGCCAATGAATAATCCCAACAAACCTCCACAATTGGCGAGAAAATCCGTAAGCCCGTACAGCTCAGAACGTTTATAAGTAAGGAACTGTGCCTCCTTCAAAAACACTGATATCGGCGATATATGAGTTCTAAAACGATGAAAATAATAAATCAGCAAAAATGTGTAAAAAGTCTATCTGACTTCATGCTACCCGGAAAGAGATTGTATAAGCTCCTCCAATTGAAGTGCCTTAAAATAAGCAATAAAATCGAAATGTCCCTGCGAAATTTCCGATTCGTATATAACAGAAGTACAAGCTTGAAGGCAGTTGCAATTATTTCCACTTTCGAGATTTTTCGCAAAGTTAAATTGATCCAAAACTAATTTATCTTCGGATTGACGTACGCACTCCGTCTTGGCCAAACCACATACGGGAGTGTCAATATTTCCTAAAAAGTGAACATAAATAAAGATAAAATAATTATACGAATAATTTGGCAACTTACTTGGCATAAAGAACAGAACGCATCCACATGACTTAAGGGTATAGTTTGAAAGGCATTCCAACTCGCAGTTACTTTGGGTGTATACCTTGAAGTATCTTAAGTAGCGTTCCTCTTGAAAGAAACATTGCCGTCTTAAACGGTGGCATTTTTAGTCAAAACTATAAATGGATATTGATAAGCATATGTATGTACCTCTTAGGATGGTAATGCTTGAGGCCTTGGGACGTAGTTGTGATCTTTGGCTTGACTGATATCATTACACGCTGGCCGTATGGAATTCGAAAGAATAACTGTGACACCAATGGCACGTCGCCTGGAGTATGAAGAGTGACTTTAAATCCCTGATCAGAAGCACGACATAGGTTGTCGTCATCGTTCTCGTCGCCTCTAAGCAGTAATACAAGACCCGATTTAACTCCAGCCTTAAGAACACGGTGAGGATATGTATGCAGTTCTGCTTTCGGGTCATAACCATCATCCAAATTCCATTGAACAGGGCCATTTGAATCTTGTGTGGAATCAAGCCCATCTAAAACTCTTTGGAAAATACCTACATACTATAAATCGATTAAAATCTTTTCAAAATTACTTCTTACGTTTCCTCTCTATAAATGTCCTTCGGATCCAAAGTATTATAGCTATAGCAAATACCTTCTTCGGTTATTACTTTTCGGACATTCTTACACAAATCTTGATTTTTACTTGGCCGGCACATATAAGTTTCTTCGAAATCAGGAGCCGTTTCAGCCATGACTTGAATCAGTTCAGAGGCGTTGACAAATTCCTTTCCGAACCTCGGCAAATCTGACACTAAACCAGGCAAGCAGATTTGTGCTATAGCCTCCATGTAATTTTGCCTTAAAAAAAATAAAAAAAATATTTAAACGATTGATGACATACTCGTAGCTTCTGGCTTCTGGATTCTCTTACTCTTGTTCAGTTAATGTCTCATTTGATTCCTCGTTTTGCAATTTCCAGAAAATCTCAGTATAATTGAATACGCGTTGTCGAGATTTAGTCTCTGGACAAATGGTTACCGCTGGAAAAGGGATTTCCCACACAGGTGTTGATTTTTCAGCAAGACTGACAATGACTGGATTGTTGTTCCATTTGTTCCATATTTTTACGATTAAATCACAACAAGTGTAAATCGACACTATGAAAATGACCGCCCAGAAGATTCTAACGAAAGAGAGGGATATTGTTTTTATTCCTTAATCCCGGAGAAACTAACAAATCTATATTCTGATTGTTTAAGTGAGACTCCATAACCAATCAGCAACTTTAAAATTTTTCCAACCCTGGCAGCGATTTTTTTGATGCAACCATCATTCGCCAAAGGCAAGGACTACTTCAAACCTGGGACAACTTCCTGGAAGGTAGGCTAAGTTTCCAAAATGCAAATTAAAGCCAAATCATTGCTTTCAAAAACGTCTGTGTTACAATAATCAACTTGAAAGCTTGTCAAAGGACGCAAGAATATCCCGCTTTTCGGTAAGCAAGGCACTCTTAAGGAATTTAAGCTTATGCAGTGGGATATTCGAGCGACCTTAGAATGGTTGAAAGAATTCATCAGCAATAGGAAAGCTGAAAGCCGAACTAAGTACACATGTACATATTGTCGACAGAAAAGAGCTCGTAGATCTCATCAGATCCAAGGGACTGTTAAACATTCCTTATATACATATCTATTGGAGGCTCTTGAAAAAGGTATCCACATCAAGAGTGGCATAGGATTTGTGGTTAAATTTAGCCGTAAATTGATGTACTAGTACCATGCAACGCCATCATTAAGGTCGATTTTATAGTCGTCCTGTGATGAAAACCGAGAAGGACCCAAATAAATCTTGATCATAGTAAAGTGGCGAACGTCAACTTTTTCTACTTTATGGCTGCGCAAGATGATGTCAATACCCTCATTTAAGAGTCTTGAAAATACCGAAATAAGGCCGACTCAAGTAGGTAGTCAACTATAGTCAACTATGAGCAGATGAGAAAACTGCTACTCAGGCAAGGTACGAGGTACATGTTTTATGAACTGGCTGAACAACCTTCACTAGCAATATAAATGTGAGCTAACTTTCAACACACAACATAGGGTAGCACGATTATAAGCTCTCAAGTTGCGTCCCTTTTCCAACACAATATTGAGCTTTAGATGCTCCATGCTCCCATCGTTTGCCAACCTGCAGGAGTATCTTTCCAGATGAGATATTGGTTGCATTGGAAGGGACCAAACTTATGTCAATTAAGATACTATTCCACGAGGATATAGCCATATTCATTGACAGCCAGGCTGCTATTAAAGCCTTTGCTGCAATAGAAAAAAAAATGCGTATTCGTCAAATGTGAGTTATACTCGTATCAAAAAAGGCTAAATTTTTTAATATAAACTGGCGGATCAAAGTATCAAACCTCCATCTTGCACTCTTAGAATGCAAATGAAGCAAATGGTAACCAATGAAGATAGACAAGCCTTTCAAGCTGCAGAACTCCTTGACAATAGAGGGCGAGATTCAACAAACTCAAATGCCACGGTCCCTGCTCAACTAATTAGGAAGTCACTACTTTTGTGACTGTTTCATAATCATTTCTTTCAGATTCGGGGACGCAAAAGAATGGCTGAGACACACACCAATTGTTAGCCGATGCGAGATGGAAATCAGAGACTACATCTACTAGCCCAATTTCAATTTCCATTTATTTCTTATTCCCGCATCCGACCATCACATTGGAGTTTTTTAGGTCCAGGTACCCAATCCCCCTAAAAACCGTTCCCATCGAAGAACAGCTAATATGCTTACTTGCTCAACGTGAGGCTTGCGACTATAGCTTTCGTAATGTGGATATCTCCGCGATTGTGGGTACTTCCGTTTTTATCACGTTCTGTTACATTCTCTCTCTTACTAAAAGGTGTTTTTTTACCTGCATGTGAAGTTTCGTTGGTTGTTGTCTATGGTTCGACAGCTGTCAAAGTCAAACTGTGTTGTTATTTCTGTTCAGCAAGCTTTGACAGTTCATTATGAATTGTTTAACGCCAGAACAATGCTTCCAAATTGTGGAATGCACTTTGAAAAAAGTAAATCTGTTCGTGAAGTTCAAGAGCAAGTCGTCAATTTTACGGGCAACATATCCGGCCCAGTGAGCAAGCAATTCGTGCAGTTATTAATCGTTTTCGCACTAATTTTAATCTTTTCGATTCAAACCATCAACAAGACAAAGAAATGTGAATACCGAAGAGAATTTGCGGCTGTAGCGCGAAAAGTTGAAGAAGTCGCCGAAATGTCCATCCGTCGTCGTTCTCAACTTGTTGGCCTTAATCCTTCGAGAAAAATTAAAAGACGGCGCAACTTGCCATACAGCGCGCTTAACCATCAATTTATTGCAAAATCAATTTGGTGTCAATTTTATTTCCAGAAGTGCTCCTGTTAACTGGCCCCCTCGTTTGTGCGACTTAAACTCTCTCGATTACTTTTTATGGGGCTATGTCAAGACATTGGCTTATGCCGACAAATCAGCAACTCTTGAAGCATTGGAAGCCAATATTCCAGCCACCATTGACGCCTTACGGCCAGATTTATTAGTGAACAATTATACTGACCGAATGGACCATGTAACTCGTAGCCGCGGCGGGCATCTGCCGAAAATCATATTTAAAAAATAGATGAAATTAAATTATCTACCGGATTATAATAATAAAAAATTTATTCCAACAATATTTCTGTCTTGTAATTTTATTTTAAATTTTCCAGCTCTTAAAAAAACACCCTTTTACTAAAGGTTTAAGATCCTCTCGATCGGCAGACAGAAGACAAGCTATACAAGAAGTTCAAACGTCGTACAATACTAAAGTGCCAAATATTTTTAAGCTCGCTGCACAGAGGCGAAAAAATTCAATGGAAATAACCTCGTCGAAATACATAAAAAATGCAGACGGTCGCTTACTAACAAATGAAAAGGAAATTTGTGACAGGTGGCTTGAATACTGTGAGTAGTTGCTTGACAAACAGTTTCCACGTGATATCGTGCCGACAGCTGGTCTATTCGAGGAGGAAATTTCGGACTAATCGAAAAAGTAAGTATAGCAATCGGAAAAATGAAGATAAACGGTAGACGCTATCCAAAGCCTACGAATAATAATGGAAAAGCACCGAGATTCATCCAAGGATTTACACATGGTATTTATCGACCTCGGGAAAGCATTCGATCGAGTGCCTAGGGATCTCATATGGGCCGCGCTGAGGTCTCAAAACGTACCGGAAACGTATGTTAGAATAATACAAGACATGTACGGTAACGTGAAAACTGCGGTTAAAAGCTCTGCTGGACTAACGAGAGAATTTCCAGTTAATGTCGGAGTGCATCAAGGAAGCGTAATAGCCCTCTCCTCTTAAACTTAGTATTCGACTATCTTTTAAAAGACTGCATGAGCGAAGCAAATGTAAGGCCAATTTTTACAATATTTACAGAACGCCTTAGATTCAAGAAGAAATGCGCTAGGGAGAAACGGGTTTGAAATAAGTCGTTCAAAGACGGAGCATTTGACGTGCCCATTTGCGCATCCGTTGCGACCTGTTCCGGATATAATGTTAGACGGAATAGTTCTTCCGAAAAAACTATCTTTAAGTACTTAGGATCAATCGTTAACATGGAAACGAAATGTGACGACGACGTAAACCACAGAGTGAGTGTGGGATGGTTGAAATGGCGGGAAAATTCGGGAATCTTTTTCGACCGAAAATTTCCACTTAAATTAAAGGGGAAACTCTACACCACGGTTGTTAGATCAGCTCTTATATACGGTTCACAGTGCTGGACAATGTACGAAGCGTTTAAAAACAAAATGACGGCAGCGGAAATGAAAATGTTAAGGATGTCTAGTGGAGTCACTAAACGCGATTGTATTAGATCTACGCGTATAAGAGGAAGTCTACATATAAAGAATTCGGTAACCGAACAGCTTGAGGCGAATAGAATAAGCTGGTATTGCCACGTTCAAAGAAGATCTGCGGAAAATCCGGTAAAAATGGCACTAGCAACTACGGTCACTCCAACTGTAAGAAAACGAGGTCGGAAAAGAATTCCTAACCACTGAAGCGACCCAGGACCGAGTATTATGTAGACGCGTTCTGCGGTCTGCGACATTAGCCAACCCCATAAGCGGAGCAGCAGCGATGCAGTAAAAATGGGAAACTCGTTACGCATAAGTTCGTATAACGAGGAAAGGGTTAATAAAAGGATAAGAAGAATACTAATGGTTTAAGATATCTATTGTAACACTTTGCCCTGGGCGTCGTGTTAATAATTAGAAATCTTAGCATCGGCGTAAGCAAACAAGCATTCAACGGTTCCGGGAAAATGTCGATTGGAAGCGTTCTTGGGCATTTGATATCGCTTGGGCTCGAAAGCACGCTTCTATTTCGGTACCACGTGAGTTGAAAGAAGACATCTGACAAAGCTTATGAACATCTCAAACATTAACTCACCAAACGCAAAGAAAATGATCCATTCTTAAAAAGGATGGTGAAGGGCGACAAAAAATGGATTGTCTTCAACTATACACCCGAAAAGAACGTTGGCATTAGGAGAGATTAAGAAGTGGAAAGGCGAGAAAATCTAATAAGAGAAGGTGACGCTACTAATCTGGTGGATTTTCAAGGGACTAGTTTCTATGAGTTGCTTCGATATACTCGTAATAAAACTATAAAATTGTTGATGCTTCATTGAAATGTGTTGCTACTTCCACCGTATAGCCCAAATGTTGCGTCATCAGACTTCATATTATTGTCGCCAAACAGAGAAGAGATAAAAAAGCGGGAGGACATTTTGCTTAAATTCCAGATTCAATTGGGCCTTCTAAGCGAATAATCTGAGATATTTATGCATAATTCCTCCAAGGCTAGTGCGGCTGATGTTCAGTTGCTGAGATTTTTAGCAAATTGAGGTTCTCGGATTTGGGCACACACTTTCGGCAACAGCTGCATTATTCTCCATTTAGCGAACAGGACGAATACTGAAATATGTTTCTGGAACTTTTTTCACAAACTCGCATACACCAGCTGCAATTGATGGATTATTTCGATCGAAATTTCTTTTTCAACTGCCGAACGTTTCGGCCACAGTGGTTGCTTCATTTTTAAAGTAAATTTTCAATATTTTTCAAAGTTGTTCACTTCAAGTTCTTGCAGTTCGTTCCATCTGTCAAGATTATTATATTTATTTCTGGGCTTCCGCATTTCCTTCGAAAATAGCATGTTGAACTATGTGATTTGCATAAGTTTAGTACAATGTAATACATTAAACCGAGTCACTTCTCGCGGTGCTAAGAGAACTCTATTACAAAATATGAATCTAAGCAGTCTTCATTCAGTTAGCAAGTCAAGAAGACACTACGTAACACATCACTTATGTGGAGCAGAACAGCAACAAATGAGTCAAGGTTCTTTAGAGTTAGTTCATTACTCGTACACTTTCCGAAAGCCAGTGTATAAGTATACTGCTCGTATGTGCCACCGGCGGTTGGAATAATTTAACAAAGTTAGAGTTACATTTTGATAGTCCATAGAGATTTGTTAAAATATTCAATTTTCATTAAGAAAAACTCACCTCTCAAGTATGGGGCGCTTCGGTTCACCCAAATATTTAAGGCCATGTACCGTGCTACTGTCACAGTATTCCGAGAATATTCCCACCGCAGCCTGCTTCTTAGTTCCATATTTAATTTTTTTACGAAAATTTAGATCAGATCCTGCATCGCTCTCAGGTACGGATATTGTTTCCTTCAAGGCATTTATTGTCTTTGTATATATCACCTTGGACTTTAAATGAGGTTCGTCCATTGATTTTTATGATACGTTTTGCAAGACTGCTACTTGAAAACTATCTAAAACTAGGTATTCATCATGGTTTTGAGGGATTTTATAGACATAGTACTTTTAACGAGCTGGGCGTGCTGGTTAAACATTGTATTTAAGAATTATTCAATTGGGAATTGTCGTACCGTTGTCTATGTTAGCTTTTAGAGTTTTCAAACCTCTTGTGGCGCACATACATGAGATACACATGCGAACTACAATGTGTAGTGCTCGTATGTGCGCTGTATATAAAGGAGATACATTGTTTACTTTTTTTCAGTAAGTATGCAATTACTATGTATCTCAGGATTAAATGTTGTAAATGTAGCAAACAACCTGAATCTCTGAAGAGCAGAGAAGCAAATCAAGTGCAACTGTTATTAATTATCTGTTGAATTAATATTTCAGACTATGAAATACGCCATCATTTGATAGCTTCAAGTCGCATATAAACGTGCAAGTTCGATGTTAAAAAAGGGTAAGGAAGATAGGGGGATTTCTTGAAAGGCATCTGCGAAAATTGTTTTAAGAATGCTTCCACTGCCTAGTACTCTACGTAAGAGATCTTAATTTCTACTGATGTGGTAAAAGTAGTGGAAAACATTAAATTGCTATTTAAATGCTAGGAAAGGCTATTCAAATGTCTGAGACTGACATTAAGAGTGCCTTCTACAGTGCCTTCTACCAATCGTCTAGTTATGTAATTTTTTGACATGCACTAAAGCACCCTCTGTCATATTCCAAAGGAGCGTGGACTTTCGGCTTTTCTGCTTGACAAATAAGTAGATTCTATTGTATGGCTTACTCCCCAATAAATTGATTTGTTCAATAGAATGCGCCTAATTCCAGTCATATTTTCTGCAGTAGATATATGAATGTCTATGAGCTCCTGACCTATTCTTGTATGGAGCTATTCAATTGGTCTTAGTTGCGGCTAGTTTTAACACTTTAGACAGTCTACTTAAGCAGCTTCAAGGCGTTACTGATCGCTCCAACAAGCAGTATACGGACAATATAAAGTACCAGAGATTTACATGGATCGCAAATGGTTAGCTCAAATTTCTGAACTTTTCTTAGGAAATGAGGGTCAACTCGCGGACTGAACATCAACCAGTTTTCACATCATCCACAAATGTTGACAAAATTCCTCCATAAAGTGGAGTCTAGGTACAAAAAGTCCTGAACTAACTTATCTGCCGAAGGTTACTTTCGGTTCGTGACATTGATGTTGGGTGGCCGTCCCAATACTTTCGACAGTGCCGTTGACATGAAGCTGCTTTACGCGAGTAATTGGATGGATTTTGGAAAGATTGTGCCTCTTGTATGGCGCATGTGTTTTGCTCTCTTCTTTCACGAAATACCATGAAAGCGCATCGCCTTTTTGACATTAAAGGTTTCATGTTACATGTGCGTCATTCTACACAAACAAACGAGTTTGGCAAGGAGGACAAGCTCGACAATGCTCTGTACAGCCCATCTCCTCTCATACGCGGCCTTAAAATCGTTGAATAGATGGTGTATATCGATCTGAAGCTCGTGGGTTTTCTCTAAGATTTGGCATAGTCTGAATATTTGGTTGATAGTGAACTTTTCTGGCTTGAAACCACACTGATATGGATCGATCAGGTTGTTGATTAACGGCTTCATGCGTTCACACAACACTGCAGATGGTATCCTATGGGTGAAGTGAAGAATACTAATGCCTCTTTAGATTGAAAAGTTCAGAAGATCTCCTTTCTTCAGAATCTGAAAAACAGTGCTAAGTTTCTCTTCATCGGGCATACTTTCGTCCGACCATGTCTAAGAAATGAGTTGGTGTATGCTTCTAACCAAGTCATCGCCTGCCGCTTTGAAGAGCTCGGCAGTCAGGCCGTCCGCACCAGCAGCTTTGTTGGACTTCAGCTTAGATATTTCTATCTACATTTCATACAGGTCATGTGGACGGAATATTTGGTTTACATCGACCAAGTTGAAAGGTTCTTTCTGCCTGATATTCCTTTCGTAGTCGCCGTTATATAGTCTACAGACGTAATCTTTCCACATATTCAGTATCAACTGCGACTCTACTACGATGTTCCCTTTGTTCCTGAAGTTTTTTCTACCTTTTGGTAAAAGTTCCGAATCTCAGTCCTTGAGTAGCATCTCTCAATTCCCTCGACCGCAAGTTTTTCATGCTGTTTATTTTCCTCCTTAGAAGCTGCTGTTCGTCTCTTGTCCTCTTATGAAGCCCGGCTTTGTATGCATCTTACTTAGCTGCATGTGCTGGCCGGTATTCGTGATCAAACCAGGGGTTTCGTTGTGGTGGTCGAGTAAAATCCAGCACATCAGAAGTGACATCCCGGGTGGCTTTTTAGCAGTGTTGCCACTGGTCTTCGATGCTTGATGCTGGCGGCAACGGAGATCTTTAGAGATTAAGGGGGACTCGATCGGAAAAGGACTTGGCGATGTCTTGGGATTGTAGCCGTCTGACGTCGAAATTCCTCAAATATTAGCTTCTTTTGGCATTGTTCGGGATATCCGCAACGGTACCTTAGCTACAAGTAGATAATGGCCCGATTCGATGTTGGCTCCACAAACCGTTCGGTCATACATAATACTGGGTGAGTGTCTTGCGTCGATCGCAATATGGTCAATCTTGTTGACGGTTGATCGATCAGGAGTTTGGCCCGTCCCCTTGTGAATATTGAGACTTGGTAATCGCGTGCTCGCTGTGACAATGTTTCGCTCCGCCGCAAAGTCGATTAGCCTGAATCCGTTATAGGAGGTAGTGTCATGCAGGCTATATTTTCCGACAGTGCCACCAAAGATGCCCTCTCTTCCTAGCCTTGCATTAAAATCGCCGAGGACAATTTGAATGTCATAGCTAGGGCATTGCTCGTTGGTCTTTTTTCAGAGCTCATAGTAGCAGTCGTTAATGTCGTCATCTGGCGGAGCCATGCGCACATATGAGGCTAATGTTGGAAAATTGGGCTCTGATGCGGATTGCTATGAGGCGCTCGTTCACATGCGGGAAACCCAAGGTCGGTTAAACTGAAAGCCAGTAGCCCGTTCTAAGATGTGAGTGCTGCCGTTGGTCCATTAAGGGCTCTGCCGCCACCATCTCTTTGCCAAGACCCTGACTTAGTCTTCAAAATCCTTACCGACCTGAGCTCCAAATATGTCAGAGTAGCCCCGATAAGGTCCCATTTGTTCCGGAATTCGAATTAAGAAGAATAAATCAGGACCCGACGGTTACCATGTGAAGGTATTATAAGCACGATTAATGTGTAGAAAAAGTTACAACACTGGATATTGCCAAGTTGATATCTCTCAGTGTCCTCCCTATTTCTACAGCACCTAGCTACCGTTCATGGCTCTAGCTAATTTAAAATCGCCATCTATTTGTTAGCTTTGTAACACCATGTCTAGTTTAGACAGTCATCCCTGCCGAACTTGCATATTCTGCAAGACGACTTTTGTCAAATTCCGACGCAAGTATAAGCAGCAAACATGTGCATCAGCGCACAAATTAACCGCAGAGTTACTCTTGTAAATCGCTATTTCTTGAACTCAGGGGTTAGATGTGTGACAAAGCATTTTTGGGCGTAGAAACCTAGCCGTTGTCAAAGTGTCTACAAATGAAGTAAGTCGTTTCGAGAGAAACATCCTGCACGTGATTTTCTGTTTTGACGGGGAAAAGATGAATTTCAGTCAACCCTCATCTGTACGGCCTGTACATCGACATCGATTTAGTCAAGCATCAGTGAATCTCACCCTTAGAGATGACTGGTCGAGGTTGAGCGAATCGACGCCACAGCCCCGAGCCTAAGGATGTGCATTGTGCATACGATCAATATTTCATTCGATAATAGATTTCTCACCAGCTCAGGTACATACAAAACGTTTTTTGAATTAGGTTTGAGCAAATTTATCTTCTAAGTCAGTTATCCTCATATTAACTTTGCCACATTAGCAAGGAAGCCGGTCCATTTTTGGCATCACAAGCCGAGTCCGAATATTTTATCATGTGCGTCAAAGTCGTTGATTCAATTTACTCGTACAACAAAATGTCGTCCCATGGTTGTTTCCCGTATTTTCACTCCTGTAGCTGATACACTTGCTAAGACTTCTGTTAAAAAATCCTCGCAAAAGACATGCCTTCTTCTTTAAACCACACATTTCCATGTGTTGTAATTTTCCCAGTCGGTGAATCTTTCGTTGAGGCTGTTGTCCTTGTAGCTTCGATAAAGCATTCGCCTTTCACGTTCCGTAATTAGATTGGAAGTTTAACATTAACTAACTACAGGGTAATATCGTGATCTTGAAGTGGGGTTGTCCTTACCTTTTTCAACATTCACTGGCTGTTTACTTTGATTCCTCTATTATTCACAAACTGCAGAGGCGACATGTAAGGATCTGCAGAATGCTGATGCACCTACTCTAAATCTCATTAAAATAAATGATCTGCATGTAATCCTTTGTCGAAGTTATCGCATACCCAGAAACGGATTAAAATCGTCACACATTTCCAAGGATATTCATACATATATACGACAGTACTGTACAAGTACACAATTGTCGCTTGGTTCAGCTCATTTTCGATGCAACAAGGACTTCAGCCGACAAAATTTCCAACAGTTAACTAGCTACAACTGTATTAAACTGAGTGTCCTTGCTACGACTGTATTAAATCGAGTGTCCTTGTACGAGAACTCGTATACACATATTTTTACATTTCCATGTATCGGCAATGTCCTTGTTTTCGTTGTTGGCCTCCCGAATAGTCTTTTATGTTTTGTTTTCGGCAAAACCTTACAACAGACCGTATGGTCGTTTGCTCATTTTGCCGGTTGGCATTCATTTTGTGTTTGTTGTAAGTGTGTGTGAGTGTGTATCGCCGAAAATTAAGTAGATCTAGCATAGTCGGTGATTTAAAATGAACATCGGAGGCAAAATGCAAACATGAACCATGACCAAGGACCCAGTCATAGACCGAAAAGGGAGCGAGGACATGAAAACCATTATGGCGACATCGTTAAGAAACTTGTTAGCTAGAATGTGTACTCAATTACCCAAACAGTGTTGCTGTCGTACAATAACTAAAATACATCTACTCCACTGTAGAAAAAACACTAACAGAGCTTAAAAGATTTCATTTTCAGAAACTTCTGGAAGGTAATCGTAAGTTATCCTAAATTTTAACTCTAAAACTTTAGTACTCGTAATCGTAAAATAATTCCCAATACACCTGAATTTATCTTAAGGTCCGTAGTTGGTTTCGGATTGTGGAGTTTTTACCCTGAGCTTAAAAAAAGACGCTTAAGGTGGCCTGGTAGTTCAACCCTTTACCATATTACCATTTACTTGAAACCTTTGATTCCGTATGTATGAACCACGGGTAGCACAATAAAGTGGTGACGCAATCAAAAATTCACCAGGAATCCTTTACGGACAAAGCTACGAGTGCATTTATAGGGCGCTCTGTTGAGCATTGCTACGAAATCTGAAACCTCTCTCTAGTCAGCTAGCATCCCCTTAAGCTTACATTGGAAACTGTTTGGAACTAGTTGGTAACAGAATAACTCTACCAATCTGTTAGTGTTACAGTATTTCGTGACGACTTTTTCTTTATAGTAGATTATAGTGAAATTTGCCATCAAGTAGTTAAACATTCGATATCGTTCATATGTGTAGAGCCCACTACGGAGGACTGAGCTAACTAATGTATAAACTGACTTATTGTAAGTCTTTAAGTCTTCAAATGGCGTACGGCCTTCAGCGCGCTATCTTATTTAGAGTACTGCAGTGCCTTTGAGCTGTCTACAAGATATTCCTAGGGAAGTTGGAATCTTTATTGTCACGTTTGCCTGTCCACATTAGAAGATACAAGTACATTGCTGCTACTTATGCTTCATAAAGTAGATTCTATTGTAAGTAAGAAAGTTGATTTATTTTCTCGACATCATATCTGACAATTTGGGATGGTGTCCTTTTTATGATTTATTGTAAAAGGAGACTTTAATAATGTGAAATGCAGCGCCATTAAGATCGCTCTAACAGACGAAAGTATTGAACAGAGCATTGTTGATTGGGTTTACAACATAATTGCATGAAACAAAATCCATTACACAAAGCTTGGCTAGCATGTCAGTAACAAGGGGAACCCCTTAAGGAGGAGTTATTTCGCCACTCTTGTGGGTGCTGATCATCAATGACATCTTTAAAAGTATTAATTCAATCGATATAAGTGCCACAGCATACGAAAATGACATGGTCATAATAGTGCAGGGAAAATACTTAAATATTTTAAGTGAGATTATGGAGGTTGCAATGAAGACGATCAGGATCAGTACTTGGGAAAACAGCTGTGGTCTCAATGCCAACCCCTCCAAAACGGAACTGATTTTTTCTACCAAAAAGTACAAGATACCGCAATTCAAACTCCCAAAACTCAACGTAGTTTGTACCTTACACCGCTTGATTTACAGATCGAAAAACTTGCTGGCACTAGCCCGAGAGCAGTAGCTTCGGACACGGCACTGTCCTAGCTGAGCTACTGCCAGGAAATCTAATTTTAACGGATGAAAATCCTTCCTTGGTCAACCGTATGATATAATATATCCGGAGAGGGAGGACTGGCAAGAAAATTCAGCAATCAGTCCAAATGAAATTACAATTTTCACAGATGGCTCGAAAACAGAGGAAGGAACAGGTTACGGTATCTTGACAGAAGACCCAGAACTAAGAATGTCTATAAAACAACCGGACGCAAGCAGTGTCTGAGGTTCTGGCTTTCCTCAGGGCGGCTGAGCTAATGCAGATGAGATCGGTATCCGGAAGAGATATCACCATCTACATCAATAGCTAGGCCGCACTTAAGGCAATGGAATCGACCGACGTCAACTCTGATATAGTCAGGGGCTGTCGCACAATGCTCAAGGCATTAATTAAGCAGTCAGAAACGGGTGAGACTGTGCTGGGTGCTTGGCACTGTTGTATAGAGGGAAATACAAGCAGATGAGCTTGCAAGAAGAGGATGGCTAGTCGATATAAGAGGGGCTGCTAACATCAAGCCACCCCTTTGCATAGCTAGGCGCACTATCGAGGATAACAACATAAAGACTGCCAACCTAAGGCTTGACTCTTAAAGGATATAGAGGATCCAATGTTCTATGGCAACTTCTTGAAGGTAAAAGATCTAGGGAGCTAATTAAATTAAACACAGATAAGATTAGGACAATAATAGGAATCCTGAAAGGACACGGTGTCCTGCTAAAACACGCAAAGAGATTAAAATTGTCATTAAAATTAAATTTAAAAACATAACACACATATTGTGTGAATGTGAGGCAATATCGCGTAGCCGAAGGAAATTCTTGGGAAAATACTTGGGAAAATACTTTTTTGAAAATTTGGGGGAAATAGACGGTACGTATTTGAAAGGCTTTCTTGTATTTTGTTAAGAAGTTGGGTGTTTTACCAGGGAGACTTTGTAGGTTTTTGCCCTTTGAAATTAAATTCAACTGGTCCCACGGGGCTCGCAATGGGGCCGTTTTGGTGCCAATGATGTGTGATGACACACCCCTATTCAACCTAGCCTAACCTAAACTATCTGACAACATTGAGCTAATATTGTGTGAAAGGGCTTTTATTATGACAGCATCTTCCGATACCTTACCATTGCGAAAAAAGTGATACTAACAATCTTTGTGTGTTGGAATTCCTCTTACTTGTAGAGCAGACCAGACAGCATATCGTTTCAAGCTGTCAGCGCTCTTTATGAGGCCGACAAACTTTAGTGATTTTTACTACAAGCACTACTCTGTAATGATCCGTAAAGTGTTTATGTGATGATGATACCGAAAGATCCAGCGAAGAAACCCGTCGAGATTATGAAAAATTGAGTCTCAATATTCCTTCATTCGTTCTTAATAGTTCTCAAGGACCAAAGAAGAAGAGAGAACTCATACCTATAACACTCCAGTGTACCCTTTGTACACATATTCTTTTCCATTCCTCAAAAAATTGATAATTTTTCTCACATCATTAAGCAGTTCTGCCTATTTTCTCTTATTTGGCGACTCATGCATAGGGTCTTGATTTTGGATGTTACCTAGCCTGTTGTCAGAGATTTAGTGCGAATTGGGGAAATTGTTGCTTCGGAATGCTCGCTAGAATAGGAGATAATATCAAAATTGTCTTAAAAGATAAGGACTCTAAAGAACCTTAGAGCAATTGTAAGCTGTTCCAAATTACATATCGGAAGGTTGGCATCAAAACTCTTCAATATACCTTCTGCACCAAGGAAGCGTACTTAGCCCTTTCCTCTTTAACGTAGTATTCGACTATCTTTTAAAAGACTGCATGCGCGAAGCAAATGTAACGCAAATTTTCTTCGCTGGAGACGCAGTTATACTTAGCGATAACGTCGAAGATTTACAGAATGCCTTAGATTCATGGAGAAATGCGCTAGAGAGAAACGGGTTTAAAATAAGTCGTTCAAAGACGGAGCATTTGACGTGCCCATTTGCGCATCCGTTGCGACCTGTTCCGGATATAATGTTAGACGGAAAAGTTCTTCCGAAAAGCACTATCTTTAAGTACTTAGGATCAATCGTTAACATGGAAGCGAAATGTGACGACGACATAAACCACAGAGTTAGTGTGGGGTGGATGAAATGGCGGGAAAATTCGGGAATCTTTTGCGACCGAAAATTTTCACTTAAATTAAAGGGGAAACTCTACACCACGGTTGTTAGACCAGCTCTTATATACGGTTCACAGTGCCGGACAATGTACGAAGCGTTTAAAAACAAAATGACGGCAGCGGAAATGAAAATGTTAAGGATGTCTAGTGGAGTCACTAAACGCGATGGTATTAGATCTACGCGTATAAGAGGAAGTCTACATATAAAGAATTCGGTAACCGAACAGCTTGAGGCGAATAGAATAAGCTGGTATTGCCACGTTCAAAGAAGATCTGCGGAAAATCCGGTAAAAAAGGCAATATCAACTACGGTCACTCCAACTGTAAGAAAACGAGGTCGGAAAAAGAATTCCTGGATTTCTCAAATGGCAAATGCGCAACAACGCCTGGGGCTAATCACTGAAGCGATCCAGGACCGAGTATTATGTAAACGCGTTCTGCGGTCTGCCACATTAGCCAACCCCATAAGCGGAGCAGCAGCGATGCAGTAAAAATGGGAAACTCGTTACGCATAAGTTCGTATAACGAGGAACGGGTTAATAAAAGGATAAGAAGAAGAAGATACCTTCTGCACCACGCTGTAGCGTACTGGACTTCTGGTTTGATTCTGTCGAGATAATCCGATATCTCTTATCGATAGCCATGTGCTGTGGATTATTATCGACCGACCGCGATGTATGTATGAGCACCAGTTGTTTACACTACACAACATTTCAGATTCGAAGATCATTCACGTTTTCCTGCAATCTGCTGCTAATTAATTCTGTTTGTAAGGGACCATCCCTGAAGTGCTGGCGCATTTGAGATCCTTTGCCCTGGCAATGTTAAGTCGGTTTGAGTGGTTGCTGTTGACGGTATAGACGTAGACTATGAATGTGTATTGAAGCTAACATATGTCTGTGATTGCTTTCTTGTCCGATAGTCTGATATGTTGCTCAAAATATATGAGATCTGATTACTGTGGCAGCTACTGTACCTAAGCAATGAACTCAAACGAATAGTTGGTTGGGATAAAAAAGGCGATACTACTTTGCATTGTGCATCTTTACTGTAACCGAAGTTTCTATTAGGTATTTGGTTGTACGAATACGAGTAGCTATAGAAACTATCCTAATCATTCTCACTCACACCTTTAATCGAGAAAGATCTTGATGACCCACAGAGCAATGTCCTTGTCCAATAGTGATTAACAGAGCAGCACAGAAGAGTCTTCAGTTCATACACAAAAAGGCAACTTAGTAGATGAAGAATCAACTTAAGGTAGGATGCTCATCGGTCTTGTAGTTCCTATTGAGCATATGTCCATCTAGTTAGTTTGTTACCTATCACTATCGAGGATGGTGCTCAGTTGACATTCTAAAGTTGATGTGAAAGAAGTTTGAACCATGTGGTACCAAACCTGTATACCAAAGTTTCCCATAGGTCGGTTTTTAGTAATCGATTCGGAATAAATGTCGTTTCATAACATATTTTGGAATCAAAGCATGCTACTTTATATAAAGTCTTTTGTGAATAAATGCTCATACACTGGCAACACTATCATCTAACCTATGAGTACTTAAGAAAAAAGAACCTTGACTGTGAACCCGGGTGCAATTTGTAATGGTGAGACAATTCACTTTTGTTACGAAGGGGGTTGGATTGTAGATTTCAAGCAAAATAGTGTACTGTCCTTGTTTATGTATGTGAACAATGATCTGCTCAAAAACCTCGGATTTAGTTTAAAAAAAGGCCACCAAGAGAATTTATTTTTATTTTTTTGAAGTAAGAAGTTTCAACGAAAGTGAACAACTGAACATAAACACTTAAATCTTGACAGAGGGAAATCAACGGCGCTAAATTGAGTTATTTTGCGGGATTAATTCACAGAATCTGGCTTATGCAGAGAATTTTATTAACATTCCATTCCGCGCAATTACATTTCACATTTTGGCCAGCTTCGCATCCTTTTCATTGCGCGTGGGCATCCTTGAGCCTGTGGAAATGGTTGGAATTCCATTTGCCACCCTAAGGAATGAAAATCTCCCCGATATGGTGAGCTGAGAGACTGAATGAATGAATAGTGGCGTGGCGCAGCTCTGTCCCTGGCAGGACTATTATTTGTGCTCTCTTATTTTTTTTTATTTGTTTATTTTTTTATATTGTTTTGCATAAAGGGGGGGAGATGGAGTTTATTCAAATTAAGTAATAAAAGTGATGGATTTTGTGTACGGGGTAGTTTCTGAGTATTAAAGTTTTAATCCACTTAAGTTAATGTAGCAGATTATGGAGCTATATTGAAGTAGTAGTACACACATCTATGTGCAGTTAGTTGTTCCGTGGTGCTTACGGACTTACACCAAATTTCGGGAAATTGTTTAACTTTTCTGTTTTTGTTTTTTTTTTTGTACGCAGCATATTTATTTGCTTATGATTTATGACAGCGTTTGTTAGTGAAAATTAACTAAAGTTTAAGGGGCTCGCCGCTTATCCTCTTAAAAACAAAAAAATTACCAACCAATATTTAAGACTGTGTCATAAACACGTTTGCATAGTAATCGTGTGTTAATGGGCCTTGTAAGGATGTTGGCAGGATATCTCAAAACTTGGGAATGTTTTGATAACAAATAGAGAGGATTGGCAACATAGGTAGGTGCTGACCTTAGCACCTTTTTCACTAGATTACCCCGGGCCAAATTATTTTACTTAGGCGTATACACCCTGTATGTGTGGCGAATTAATGTCATAATGTGAATGTGCCATAACTTTTGTCGTCAAATGTGAACAGAGGGGATTACCATAACTCATCTTTCAGACAGAAAAAAAGAATCAAATTGAGCGATTTCCGATCGCCCAAAGAAAACGATGTTAAAGCGACAACATTTCGACTCAAGCAAAACAAGGCTACCGGATCAAATGACCTTATAACCGCGCTACTTAAGGCATCATGAAATGATTTGGTCGCTCATTCATTTCCGGGTCTAGCTACTTTGTTTGATTTCAGCTTAAATATTGCTGTTCTTACTTCATTTTGGACGGACGTTTTGTGTATCATTGTCAAAGATGAATGGTCTATTTTGCATAACGGCGGATGTTAGGCTTCGTCGATTGTGGTTCTTCTTCATCTCTGCAGACTTCTGTACGGATCTTCTTACTTTTTAACGTTGGAAAAATTCCATACGCTATTTCTTGAGAACAACCTCTCAATATCTACGATCACGTCATTCTCGTGCTCATTTCTTAACTATACCTTCTCACAGGTATACAACCTTTGTTGTAGCGCTTGGAAAATCGACATTGGCTTCAACAAGGTAGTGATCCGAGTCAATGTTGACTTCCCGGAACGTTCTGACGTCCAGAATACTGGACGCATGTCCATAGCAATTTGATTTAGAGTTTCAGATCCGGAGACCGCTATGCTCCATTGTGTATATTGAGATGAGAAGCCGTATGCGTGATAAGGTGATATTTCGTCCGGTCGGAAAATCAATGGTACGAGGGCGGGTCAATAAGTCCGTGACTTTTGGATTAAAACACAGATTTTTTGATAAAAAAAAATTATATTTTTCAACGTAGTCTCCCTTGAGCTCTATACACTTTGTCCAACGCTTCCCCAATTTTTTTTATCCCTTCCAAAAAAAATGATTTGTCGAGGTCCTCAAAATAGGCCTTTGTTTGCGAGATGACTTCATCATTGGAGTCAAATCTTTTTCCACCAAGCCATTTCTTCAGGTTTGGGAACAAGAAGTAGTCGCTCGGAGCCAAATCTGGAGAATAGGGTGGATGAGGGAGCAATTCATAGCCCAATTCATGGATTTTTGCCATGGCAACTGCACATGTGTTTGTGGTCGACTGTGAGCAAACGCGGCACCCATCTAGAGACCTCAACTGGGCGTCCAGGACGTTCGGCATCTTCAGTGCTTGTACGGCCACAACGAAATTCAGTAAACCACTTTTTTACCATTGAAATCGATGGTGCAGAGTCCCCATAGTATTTATCAAGCTTAGCCTTGGTCTCGGTAATGGTTTTTTTTCGCAAGAAATAATGCTTAATAAGCACACGAAATTCACTTTTTTCCATTTTCTCCTCAAATTAGTGAGTAGTCTGATAAAAATAGCTGTCAAACACAAACTAACTGACGCAGCAAGTTTAAATTTTGACAGGAGTCAGCTGACAGATGCCTGTTGACAGGAGCAGTGTTGCTGTTTCAATAAAGAGGTCAGAAATTCAAAAAGTCACGGACTTATTGACCCGCCCTCGTATGATGCTCAAGTAAAGAGTACACTTTTAACTAATTTAATGAACCATTACCTAAAAATTCTCTCAGTATTGGGGTTGTTTCGGTTGAACAACTTTTGACGGCATGTTTAACTCGGCTTGACAACTCCTCGTCGAATCATTAGATATGTGGATAAGAGCAATATGTTTCACCTGTCGATACCCTAATTGCGGAATACCGAATGTCCCAGTCGGCCGTTTACGTGACCGATGATCGGTGCTCTAAAAATGGTGTTAGGATTTATTCGCTGCAAAACTCAGTCGTCAAATCAAAACAAGCCCTGGAATCCATTATTTCGACCCATCAGGTACTATATACGAAATCTACCAAGATAATGGGATTTTTGCCAATGCTTTCTTTATGAAAGGGAGGAAGCTGACTGATCTTCTCCTTATTCAGTGCTTTATAGCACAGCATCGAAGCAATTATGTATTTGGGCACCATGCCAGATAACAAACCTCTGTGAACTAAACGTGGTGCGCTAAAAAAAACCCTCAAAGTTTTGACGGCTCTTCGGCACCGAAGATAATTTCGAGCCTATGGTCGCCACGGCTGGCTTCTGGCACAATGAAGAAATTCAATTTGTAAGCACTATTCGCAGTTAATCAAGCTGTATTTCGGCAATAACCCGTCAAATGTTGGTTTGTCCGTGCTCGATTGCTTCTGGTGTTCAGCGTAGACATGCAACTTAATAAATCCGCAGAGAAAATATTTGAAAGGCGTCAAATCGCACGAATGAGGTGGGCAGTTAACAGCTTCACTTCGTTGAATTAATCGTTCGTAAAATGTTTCTCTCTATTCTGCAACATATCTCTGTTCCGCTTACCGTCGACTGCAATGTTCTGACATATGAATCAATGATTCCATCGACCCATAAAGGACACCCACCGGTAACTTTTTGTGGATGAAATAATGTTTCGACAATGGCTTGTGTATTACATTGTTTCAAATGCGGCAATTCTGTTTACTGAAATAGCCATTTAACTTAATATTCACTAAATAAAATTTTCAAGGCAAATTGTGGATCATTACCAATGTTTCCTTCGGCCTATTCAACAAATGTACGGCGCGAGCGAAAATCATGTGGCTTAAAATCCTGCAAAAGTTGAATTTTGTATGAACGTTATCCAACATCTTTACGTAAGGTTTTCCATAAAGTGAATAGACAAAAATTTGATTGTTGACTACGATGACGAATTGACACATTTGTATCATCATAAACTCTACCCTGTATATACCATAATTCTCCTGTTTTGTGTGCGCCGTACGATGTCTCATGGAATGCGTACTATCGTTTGGAGTAAACGGATGGTGAAAACGTTCCATAATTTCTCGAATTAATCGCTCTAAGGAACGATTATGGGATCCATAAAATGCAGGAATGTCAGGTGAGTTTCTCGAACTGAACCATATTTTTACAAATCTGAACAATTTGAAAACGTTGCTCCGGCGTGAGCCCATTCATGATGAATTGCCAAACCAAACTTACCACAAAACAACCGAGAACTGTCAAATCGGCTGTCACAGAAAGCGGTATAGCCAATTTAAAGTTCTCTGCCTCTTACACCATTTATATACGACTATTCGTATCATAAAAACTATTATTTCGTATGTGATGTATCTCGGCTGTGTTTATCAAATTCCAACCAACATGGGGGCCTTCCCAATAACTCCTGACTCCGGTTAATATGCCATAATGAATCTTCATATCATTTATATCAATATCATACTGTCAAAGCTGTAAAAATAAATTGTCTGGGACACAAAATGGTCAAAAGTTAAAATGACCTCTAAGCCGACTGCCATTTCGAAGTGGACATGTCTAATGCAATGACTCTTGTTGCCTCGAAAATACGAAGTCGAAGCCCCGGGAATATGTTCGACAAAGATCTGGGTCTAGCTCATGTAGTTAGTTCCTCATGGATGGCTCCAAACGGATTCAGAATGAGATGCTGTTTTTTGTTTTTCGGGGACGAAAACAATAGAATTCACTGCTTGTTAAGAAAATGAGAGATACTCAGGACCATAACTTGCAATTGGACTGACTGTTTCTGTGTAAGGTCTTCGATGGAGAGTTAAGTATTACACGAGCATAACTTTCCAGGTTGCTTACAGGCCAAACGAAAGTAAGCTTATGTCCTTAAGAAGTTGGCAATTTAATGCCGTTCCTCGGTATGAGAGGATGTTCACTGCTAGCTGCCATCGTGATGGGGTACTAAGCATTCAAATTTGAAATGCAAAGGTTACCCACCATCATGCAATGCATTCTATGAAGCAATGACAATACCGAGAAGCATTTTATCTGTGAGTGTCCATCGGTTTTCATCGCTGATTATGTATGTATGTAGCAAAATTGACACATGCAACAAGAAATGAAAGAGACTAGTTTCTTGCCAGAGTATAAAAACACAACCAGGTCAGCCCTCCAGTCCCTAATTCGGTAGACTCAAATAACCGTATTAGTTGTTTCCTTCACGATCACCTGTTTAAGAAAATAAGGTAAGAACAACACATCTTCTTTTACATAAGTGGAGGACATTTATTTTAGAGAAGTAGCAACCTTAATATAATTTTTTCCTTTCACATATTAAATATTTGTTTTTTTTTTTTTTGTTCGTTTTTATAATAACTGTATATAATTTGTTTTGTTAATTTATTCTAAACTAAAATTAAAAAGCCCTTCTAAATTATTTATTGAAGTACATTGATTTAAACGATTTTACATATACAATGAAAGAAAAAATACATTAAAGGCTTCCTATAGCTCCCGACAGAACACGAACGAACAACCAAACGCAAAACAAACTATGTAAATCAACAAAATGTTAAATGTTTCCTTAAAAATTTATTTACTACAATACGTTATTTTTTTAATACCATTTTTGGGTTTACAATTTATATAATTTTGTTTTCTTTTTTTAACTATAGTAGTAAATATAAATATAACAATATAATTTTTTTTTATTGATTAATATTTCCTTTTAGTAAAATGATATGATTATGTGATGAGAGTATTTCCTTTCTTTTGTTAATAACTACAGACTAACTATAATTTTCAGGTTAAATAGTTATGATGTTGTTTTATTTTATTCATTTTTGTTTTCTTATATACAAAGCTCGTTAAATATGGTTTAATTTTTTTTTTTTAAATATTTTCATTAGTACGACTGGTATAATATTTTTTTGTTGATCCAAATCTTGGTCATTTTTAGAAATTTTATTTTTTAACTTCAACTAAAATACAATTAAATTGTTTTCAACTTAGTTTCGATACATTTTTGTTTTTATATTTTTACGTTACGTAATATATAATTGATTGTTACATTAATTAACAGATATGTATTTACAGTGATTACGTTGCATAATATGATTACATGTATGGCACAATTGCAGTATTTTGTGACTTATTCATATTGTGTAATATATTTTCTAATTGAATTTAATCTTCATATAAAAAAAAAACATAAAATAAAAAGACATAAATGAAAATTAAAATTGTATTGCTTAAGTCAGTTAGACGAGGACGACACAACAAATTAGTTTCAACAAATTTCAGTGTATCAAAGAAATACATTTTCTAGAACACCAGTGCAATCATGGACAATAATGTACTCCTGATGTTTCCACAATCGGTTCAGGTTAGAATCTTCTGATTTGAAATTTATAATCTCTGTTCAGTTTGGTTGAGTTATTGTTGGAAGATTTTATTTTCAAAAAAGCTTGTATGTGGTAGAAATCTGTTTTCAAAATTATGGATCGATGAAAGCAAGCCCTACGAAACGAGATCCCCTGAACTGTCAGCCGAACAATCAGCCGTATAATGTGAACACTTAGCACACTTCGGGCTCTTTCAGTGTGGTTTTAGGCAAGGAGAATCATAAAGAGACTTGTAGTTCCCCGAATCAATCAACCGTCAGCCAAACTAAAAGACCAAAAGACCAACATTGACTCGGACCATTACCTTATTGTAGCCAAAGTATGATTGCGGATATCCCAAACAGGCAAGCAACTGCTAAAGTCAGACGGCTACTATTGCAAGAGATCGTTAAATCCTTCTCCTATTAACTCTCTTTTAATCCTTTACGAAGTCCTGTGCCTTCAATATCAGTTATCGAAGAGGAAAGTGGCAACACTGCTAAAAAGCAATCAGATATGACGTCTCTGATATGCTGAGTTTCATGCGGCCACCGCAACCAAATCCCAATTTCGACAACGACTACTAGCAACACATGCAGCCAAGCAGGACCCATAAAAACCGGCGCTGCATAAAAAGATTTGAGGATTGACGAATACTGGCTTCTCAGGAGAAAAAAGAAGGAGCATGTGAAACATGATCTTCGAAAATCATATCGAAAAGTAAAAATCATGCTATGAGCACAACATCTGTACCGAAGCGTGTAGAGACAACAAGGAAACAAAGTAGTAGAGTCACAGTCGATGTTGAGAAATTAGAAAGAGAATTTCTGTGGACTGTATAACAGAGATGACGAACCAAATACCACTGTAAGCAAGAAACAATCTTTCAGCGTAAATTATGTAGACCAGCAACTCTCCCTACCTGACTTGGACGAAGATAATCACATCTAAACTGAAGACCATCAAAGCTGCTGGAGCGGATGGCCTGACTGCCGAGCTCTTCAAAGGGGCAGGCGATGACTTGATAAGGAGTATAAACCAACTAATCTGTAAAATAGGGTCGGAGAAAAGTATGCCCGATGAATGCAACCTCGGCATTGTTTGTCCGATTCTGAAGAAAGAAGAAACTCTGGACTGCGTCTACTACAGAGGCATCAGACTTACAAACAGTAAGATGCTACTCGTATTTGCTGTTTGAACACCAAAACTCGTTCTTCAACCAACCACCGGATTGGTTCCTATCAGTGGGGCTTTAGGCCAGAAAAGTCCATCACCCACCAAGTATTCGAACTATGACAGATTAAGAGCTCCAATTGGATACACACCAAATATTTATCGATTTTAAGGCCGCGTTTGACAGCTTCTATGGAGACGAGCTACACAGCGCAATGTTTAGTTTTGTTATCCCTGCCAAAATCGTCACTCTGTGTAGGGTGATGATCCTCTATCAAGGTCGATAGAGATATCACCCAGACCTTTGATGTTAAAAAAGGATTTAGACAAGGCGATGCGCTGTGCAATTAGTACATAAGGCATAGTCATATAATAGTGCAAAATTTAAGCGCCAACACAAGAGGCACAATCTTCGTAAGTTTGTCCAATGACTCGCATACGCCGATGATATTGACAAAATCGGAAAAAAGCAATACTTTTGAGAGTATAGAGGTAGATCCGACGAAGTTGGGTTTAACGGTCCGTGGTGGCAATACCAAGTACATATATGCTGTCAAAAAAAAAAGGACACGTTCTCGAACAGAACGTCGTCCTCTATAGGTATATAGCTTTAAGGTTGTTAGGGACATTGTTTATCTGCTTTCAATTCAAACAACGACAATAGCGCTGAGGTCAAACAAAGAATAACACTTGCCAATCGCTGCTTCATTGGGCTTAGAAGGCAATTGACTAACAAAGCATTTTCGTGAACAAAAATTTTCCTATATAAGACTGTTGTAATCTCAGCCCTACTCTATAGCACAGAGGAGGTATGGATCTTATCAAAAATGGATAAGAGTGCTCTTTGAGGAAAAAATTCTTTTAGTAATTTTCAATCCCGTTTGCATAGACGATGGGCGAAGCAGAAGATACAACGTAGGTTTGTTCCGACAATGCTGAGAGGATAACAATGAAAAAAATGAAACATACATGCATCCTCGAGTTCTTCTTGGAATCCAACAGTGTACGTATAAACATTTCCTTCCATCATCCCTTAATCTTGGAAGAAAAGTCGGAAAACATTTTAATTACACTTTTGATTACCAAAAATCGAACATAGTTCGTTATACAATAATATTTATTATTAATTGCATGTCAGAAATCTACTAAAGGTGTGTAGATATAACTCCTTAAGGGCAATTCGTAGCTTGGAAAGCACTTTACCGCAGCCCAGAAAACGATTTTCGATCTGAAGGGCGCACTAAAATCTTTAACATTGATAACCCATTATGTCAGTGGTTGCTTCTCCCCACTTTACGGGTATTTTTAAATTGCTATCAGTTCAACAAGTCACTAGGTCAAAACAACTCATTACGGAAATCAATTTCAATTTACCGATTGATAACTTTCGAATCAAATTGTTCTCTTAATACTTGAACTCTTTATTTATTTTTGTTGTTTTTATCGGAGATACAAAAAATATCGGATTAATATTAATTAACGTAGGTATGTTGGGTAGTACGAATAAACCATTGACGCAGGTGACCATTGACATCATAAGCAAAACGTAGTCACCACGTTTATACACGTCTAGGGACATAATCCCTCGAATCTCTCTTACAAAAAACCACTGACAGATAAACACAGCTCCTACAGGTACTCACCATTCCCATAGATATACGAGTATCGGATAAAAGGCATGCTCCTGACTGATAGTCCTCGTCGACGCAATTAAAAATATTAATCCTACATACGCGTATCCTGGTTTCGAACTGATTCTCCCTTTTATCATCGTCCATGGTCCTGATCCATGGTCTATGGTCCATGGTCTTAGTCCATGATCCACATCGATATCCAATCCGACAAGCAATTAAAACCAAAAAATGGTTAAACATTCAAACAGGGCTAATTATATCCACGAAAAACAAAAGGGGGAAAAGAAAAAAATCATACAAAATCTGAGAATACTGGAGGGAGGGTAGAAATTAAAAAAAAAAAAAAAATTATTTAATAAATAAAAACAAATTAATTATTAATGCAAAGGATCTGCTGAACAAAAAAGAAACATGAAACAACAACGGGATAACATTTCAGTGATAATTGGGAACAACATTCATTTGTTTAATAATATTTTCGTGTCCATTTTTTTGGATAAGTATTTTTTTTTTTTTTTTTTTAATTTTTCCGTTTGCTGCATCCTGGATGCGAATTGAATCTTTTTTTTTTGTATTTTTGTTTCTTTGTTCGTTTTTATATTTCATTACGTATCGGCGTATATTCGTAGGAGATCCCCAGGATTTGGTATTTGTAGCCACTGGTCCTGGTCACTTCTACTGTGGGGATACGGTTGTTGCTCCATTCGTTAAGCTTATAGCCAGACTTGTGGTCATTATGCCAAGAGCTGCTGCTGCTGCTGCTGTGGCGGTGGGTGGGCTTGTGGCTTCCTTTAACGAAATAAATATTTTTTTTGAAATTTTTTTTTAATATTTTGTTTTCTATAAAACTGATATACATTTTAATTGCGATTCTTTTTTTTGTTTATTTTCTTGGTGAGGGAAAAATCATTTCATATAAATCCTAGATACTTACAATGCTTAGGGTACGAACAATGCAGGCGCGGGGCTGATCATCCAAAGCTGGAGAGCTACCACGTGATGACACTGATCCATTTAGTTTCATCATATCATCGGAGTGATGAGTTGGCGATGAGATTGACATTCGTCCGTCAAGTGATGCATCATCGGGATGAATGTCCTGCGTTTCCGGTAAAAGACAAATTTCCAAAAACAAATTAGTTCCAAAAAGAAAACACAAAAATCGAATGAAATGTTAAATGGAAATGGAATAAAGGGTTTGCGAATGTGGTGGGCCAAAGGAAGCGCTTGTCATCATCAATCATTCGTAATTGCTGTACTGGCAGATTATGCTCCTTGCCGCATCGGGAAGACCACTGATAATAAGGGAAGTTTGTCGCTCTTCATTATTTCACAAATGAATATTTTAACAATGGCAGAAAGGGAATGAGTCTGGAGGAAGAAGTTATTTAATTCGATGCTTCTACAAATTAACACTAATTGTGACGAAAGGTCTTTAGCCGAATGAAGTAACTGATATACTTTATTTAAAAAAATCAGCTCCGAACGACAAAAGCCCATACATTTATACAACTGAAGTATAGTTTTCGCCCATCTCATAACCTAAGTGCAGTTTGGTCATAAATTGCGACGAAGGAAGAATGTCACCTGCTCTAAGTTGACTTTTAAGCTTGCCACATAAAAAAAGATTTTCCATTGTAGATATTGAAGCCAAACATGACTTCAGTGTTCAGCAAATCACCACACTGGGACCGATTGTAAATCGAAGATTTAAAGGCGATGATAAGGCTGAAGAAACAAACATAAGTGCATGGCGGAAATCTAGTCTAGAAACTATCTTCAAATTTCCATGGTAGGTTAAATAGAACGTGAAGAGTCTATATAAAGTGATGTCTCCGCAGATAAGAAACATTGTTAAGGGTGGCCCATCTGTTGATATATTTTTAAAAAGGCTATAAAAAAAAACACTGTTTACTGTCAACCCAATTTTTATATTTTTTTAGTAAGCATTTCACGAATAGCCTAATCAAAACTGTCCCTGAGAACCTTAATCGCCTCTGGATAGTTCGGTTAACATCGATCTTAAATGGCACCCAAGAAAGCAAAGTCAAGCGTCGTCAAATCGCAGCTATGTCAAGCTGCCAAGCAACATCACCAAAACGATTGTTTACACGATTAATGAACTTAGTGTGCAATACATCGATTGTAGGACGGCTTGCGTGGCGCGTAGTCCCATTTTGCTGGAACCATAACTAGTTCAAGTCCTAATCCTCAATCTCTGACTATTAAGATTATTTATCCATCGACAGTAACGTTTCTTTCATTGTTGTCTTGAAGGAAAAATGGGCCAGGATACTTGGGCATGTGCATAGCTACGTATAGATTTTCCGAGCCCTAAATGTGGCAATTTTGCTTGTTTACGTAGCCGCCGAGATGGAAATGCACCTCATTTGAGTAGACGATTTTTGGAGCAAAAATTGTCATCAATTTCAAGCTGCTCTAGCGATATGGTCACTTTCCATCAATCCCTGAGACAATTGGATTTTCCAAGTGCATACTCCGAGATATTTATGCAAAATTCTCCTAAGGCTAAAGCGACTGACGTTCAGTTGCTGAGATCTTTGGCGTGTTGAGGTTATCAGGTTTTGGCATACACTTTCCGCAACAGATGCAGTATTCTCCGGTGAGGGCACCGCACGAATACGAGAATATGTTCGGTTATTAATCAGCAAACCAGTAACACGAACTTTTTCTACCACAGTTGGAATTTCTTCCCTGGCACTGCAAAGGCAACACAGCATCCACTTAGGGAGCAACTGTGCAATATATCTCAACCTTGTTCAATAAATCGATCCATTGCGTACCGCGAAAATATAGAACTGAATTTTTTCAATAAGACAGAGTACATAAAAGCACATAAAAGCTGCCACTATAAAAATAACATGTCAAAGAAACTAACAGGTGGCCCACCCTTTTCATAGATGGCTGATGGTTTTTCGCTGACCTATGACGAAAAAAAACTGACAAATCAATTCATTCGCAAGACTTTCAGCGTTGAAACTCATCCGCATTAATGCTTATATGTGACTTACTATAGCTTTCAAAAGAAGCTAAACAGAAATCCTAAAAATCTCCCCTAGCAAGTTCATCGGCAATTTCAGTTTCCTGTCGCTACAGATGGAAATGCTTCGCCGCCTTCACCCAATCTTCACTAGGTATATTGTTCATTGCAATTTTTTTGTAACTAGCAATCAAATTAAAAAGAAATTGTGGTGTTATTGGAACAGAGCCAGGCGCGCTGGGGAAATATGTCATGCAGTCAAAACTGACCGTTCTTTGGAGTCAAAAAAGTGTAGCGTTGATATATTTTCATAAAATTTTGTTCCAACAGAGAAGCTATATAGTTTCTTTAATCATAGCCGTGTAGGTTAAAAGGCTGCCCGTTTATAACACTTCTCACTCCTCAAGATGTTGGATAGCATTTTACTGCTCATACCAAGATCAATACGGCTGCCATCAACTGATCGACCTCCAGTCAAGCAATGTTAAGTTGAGTGAACGAGCTTATAAGACCGAGAGCTTTGGCCTGGGATGCATTTATCTAAAACTCTATTCCGATCGCCTTAGATTCCAAGTTTGACATCATTTTTTCATGGTCCATAATTCTATTTAAAAGGATGGTATTTAGTGTCAGTGTCACTCACTATTATAGAAAAGACAAGATGGTATTTAATGCAGCCATATTTTACACCGCTTTGGACTTCAAAATATCTTACAACTTATCGGGCTCGGTAATAGACCCTTTTGTTACATAAGCTCCCAATTCTGGATGTAGAAAGTAGAAGTATAAAAAATCTATACTTGACATACTATCTTCTAATGATACAAAAATCGCTGGTTACCACGACCCTTAGGTCGCCCTTAATTGGTAACTTGAAGACTTTTCAGTTGATTGACTCTAACGGAATGAATTTGTTTCACCTATCACGAGCTTTGACGGCCTTCAATAACCAAAAAAACAAAAAAAAACACTGTGGCGCTGACAGTCCGGTATGGGCCATGGCCTAGCTTCTTGACACTCATTTGTGTTGCTCATGTTGTCATTTTTTTCACATCTGAGCGGGTCTACGGTTTATCGCCGAGTCCGAACGGCACTCCTTAGAAGCTTTTTCGTAGGCAAATTCACTTTCGGGAGTTTGCCATTGCCCGCCGAAAGGGTGATGGCGATTTGAAAAATTGTTGGTGACCCAGCCAGGAATCGAACCCAGACTGTCTGCGTGATAGTCCAATGAGCTAACTATCGCGCCATCGCCATCGCCGCCTTCAATAACCACGCTTGTTTATAATCCGAGTATAAACAAACTAACATCTGTACGAGTACTATATGTCATCAATCTGTCTAGCTAAAGTGTTAATGTGATTCCACTTGTGATGCCAAATGTGTCTCTATCTTGACATGAAATTAGGTTTCATTTTCGAATAAGACTAACGATTTAAGCTTTGAGTGAAATATGGAATGATTATCGATTTACCCCCAGGTATTTACTGGTAATCATCCGGTGGAATACTTCTGACTTCGGGTTGCGAAAACACTTCTTTTTTTTCGTAGAGCTTTGTAGCCGCCCACAAATTTTGTTTTTAGATTTTTTCTGCTAATTTTCTGAGATTAATTGTTGCCGAAATGGAAAAACTCAAACAAACTATCTTTCAGATGATATCCATCTGACCGAGGCAATCGAACTTTATTGTTTGAAACATTCCACTACTATTGGAACTTGATCACAAAGCCTTAGGTTCTAAATGGCATCAGTTGATAGTCAAATTAATCCTCCTCATCGCCAGTTGACCGATAATCAACGCCGGACTCATGTACGCTTTCAGCTCTTTTCTCAAAGTAAAATAACACAATGCACTCACCAGTATCCGATAACTTTCCGACAAAGTTAAGTGGATCTAGCATTTTCAAAACTTTCTTTTAGAACATGAGCGTGATTTTCGCATTCCAGAACTCATCCATATTTTTGTCCATATATAGGTAGAACCAACAAATTGAGAACTAAGACAGGTTATGTTAAATTTTTTTACGGAAATTCTATAGAAATACTGCATTTTTAAGAATCGTGCAAGAAAACTGGGATTCTCCTGTCTTATTTCGGTGTTTTGGGAACTTTTTTTTATTTTTTTTTAATTTCTTAAATGAATACAATATTGATAAGACCACATACATGAACTTAATAGATACAAAGATATTATAAGAAATATTGTGTGGTGACATTCTATAATCTATAACAATTAGTTTTGAAAGTCACTTCGATTGTAGGATGTACGAGGGCGGGTCAATAAGTCCGTGACTTTTTGAATTTCTGACCTCTTTACTGAAACAGCAACACTGCTCCTGTCAACAGGCATCTGTCAGTTGACTCCTGTCAAAATTTAAACTTGCTGCGTCAGTTAGTTTGTGTTTGACAGCTATTTTTATCAGACTACTCACTAATTTGAGGAGAAAATGGAAAAAAGTGAATTTCGTGTGCTTATTAAGCATTATTTCTTGCGAAAAAAAACCATTACCGAGACCAAGGCTAAGCTTGATAAATACTAAGGGGACTCTGCACCATCGATTTCAATGGTAAAAAAGTGGTTTACTGAATTTCGTTGTGGCCGTACAAGCACTGAAGGTGCCGAACGTCCTGGACGCCCAGTTGAGGTCTCTACACCCGAAACAATCGAAAAAATTCACGATATGGTGTTGGCCGACCGAAGATTGAAAGTGCGAGAGATTGTGGAAGCCGTAGGGATCTCGCATGGCTCAGTGGTTTCAATTTTGAATGATCACTTGGGCATGAGAAAGCTTTCCGCAAGATGGGTGCCGCGTTTGCTCACAGTCGACCACAAACACATGTGCAGTTGCCATGGCAAAAATCCATGAATTGGGCTATGAATTGCTCCCTCATCCACCCTATTCTCCAGATTTGGCTCCGAGCGACTACTTCTTGTTCCCAAACCTGAAGAAATGGCTTGGTGGAAAAAGATTTGACTCCAATGATGAAGTCATCTCGCAAAAAAAGGCCTATTTTGAGGACCTCGACAAATCATTTTTTTTGGAAGGGATAAAAAAATTGGAGAAGCGTTGGACAAAGTGTATAGAGCTCAAGGGAGACTACGTTGAAAAATCTGTGTTTTAATCCAAAAGTCACGGACTTATTGACCCGCCCTCGTACATATAAAGATTACAAGTGTAAGGTGCGGTGGCCAAACTATAAGATTAAAGTCAACAATACAATCAATTTATTTCAAATATAAGGAAACAAAAAGCAGTATCAAAAATTATTAAAATAGAAAAGTTTCAAGATAAAAATTATAGATGAAAACTATGTAAAAATATCTACATACATATTATAAATAAAAAAAACTAAAAAAATTTCAATCAGAATGCCTGAAGTAATTGCTTCTACACCAACATCGTTGTAGTTAACCTTCACTTCGTCGTCAATAAAAAACTCTTAATCTTGACAGTAAACACCCGGGTATGGAAATATAACTCTCATTTGTTTTGTTTGGGAATTTTTTTTTCTACCATTCAATTTTGTTATTTGTTGATGACATTCTGAAAAAGGGTTTTTTTTCACTCAAGATAGAAAATAAGGAAATAAAATTTCTTTTGAGTGCTCATTTGAGCAGGTAATCAATTATTTACTACAGACTCTCATTTGAAGAACAGCATAGAAAATAATTTGTAGGCACACAAACAGAAAGGCCGAGAAGGAGTTCTGTTAATGGAATGCAAAAAATCCTCCTGAGGCGCTTTGCAAGAAGAGGAACTATTGGCATATAGAGGACTTCTGATTGTTTTTGTGAGCCACCGATCAAATTACGGAGATGTGAATCAACTTTTAAAAAGGAATGCTTTTCCGCTATATCGAGCAACTATGTCTGTTCGGCGGTACCACAGCATAACGCGGTTTATTCGCTTTGATTTTGATGCCGCGTAACAAGCAAGAATTAAAACCGATAAGGCGGCACCCATTAGCGAAATTTTCGAAATGCTTCTAAAGGACAACTTCAGGCCGTACAGTTCTATAACAATTGATGAGCAACTATTCCCTTTTGGAGGTCGCACCAAATTTACTCAATATACTCTATCAAAGCCTTCGAAATATGGGATCAAGACACGGCGGGACTCGCAGCTTACATAATTTTTACGAAAAATAACCTGTCAAGCAATCATAATGTCCAAACAAGCCGACGAAGGAAGTTTCTGTAAGAATTTGGTGAACACTTTAGCATTCCATTCATCAATAAAACGGCTCAAATTCAAAGAGCTATGAGCCACTTTCCAACAAGAAGTACTGTAAAATGCTACGAGAACCGCAGAATGTGATGATTTGATGGATCGAGATGTGCTACCGGAAAGTCTGCTTACAATAAATAAATAAATAAAAATGTAATGCATTCAATTACGAGTACTTCGTAAAGTTGAGTAACTCGTAGAGATAAATTACCCTCACCAAACCATATAATCAAACAATTTTACTATACACATACTCTGTATGCACATATGTATGTATTGTACATAAGTTTGTACTTATTTGCTATTAATTTTTAAGAATTATTTGCATAAACACATGAAGGAATAATTTCTATACCCTGGTATATACTGTCAAGATAGTCGAAAAAATGGTAAAAAATTCAAACTAAATTAACAAAATATCTTTATAAAATTAAAAAATTGCATTCTCCGAAAGAACTCAACATTTTAGTCACTGAGTAGGAGACGTTTTAGATTCGCTTAATAAATCTCAGAGAATGCGAAATTGAAAATCGCGATCTACACCAGGGTATATACCGACAAGGTGACGGTTAAAAAGGAAAACTATGGTATTTGACAGTTTTTCGACGAATAGCTCTTTTCTGAAGTACCAAAAGAGGATTAATTTTGTTTAGATAAATTCCGCCCCAACAGGGAATCCCATACTGTAGTTTAGAATATGGCGTAATAAATAGTTTTTAAGAGGAAAGAAGAGCATACAATTCGTAAGTAGTAAAAGTATCTAAGTGTAGAAAGAAGATATTTCCTCAAAGATTCGGTGTGGGTGGTAAACTCATATTAGAATCAATATGAGTGTCCAAGTATTTAAAATTATCTACTTTCTTAATAAGAAAGCAGCTCTGATTACTATTAAACGTTGAAGAAGAACTTTTATGAACGCAGTCGATATTATTTGGTACTCTGTTGCATGAAAGTAAACCTTTTGTTCAAAATTTTGCACTGCTGCCAAACTAAAACACATAATTTTCTTAGAATTTATAATTAATTTATGCATTGCAAACCAGCTTCTCAACAAGTCTAAGTCACAATTGACATCAGCGACAAGATGCAAAGGGTTGCTTGCGCCATAAAAAAAAGCCTATATCAGCAGCAAAAGCAATATGATTCCCTTTAAAATTAAGAACTAGAGAGCTGCATAAATGCACTCAAATACTACGGCTTTTAGTATACTCATCAGTTATACACGAAAATTCGGGTGCAGAATGCAATGAATATCGAGTACAATTTATTTTGAGTGACCAGTGTTTGAATGTTTGAATGTTTTGAACATTCAAAGAGAAATGAGTGAATGTGAGTGAATGATCGATTTGAATGAGTGGGATTTTAAGAGAGCACATGGTAGACCGAACAAACATTCAGTGTACTAACTGTATTTAGTATGTGCGTTTGCTGCAATAGCAAAATAATTTTCATATTTGCAATTCTATATTTTATTTATTACAAAGAATGGATTCCCAAAGTTCTTTTGAGCACGTAAGTATTTATATATTATATATATGTATGCACAATGTACATATGTATCTACAAAAAATTAAGTGAACATGTAATATGTGCAATTGTTTTTGTAATTGAAATGTTAAAAATCTCAACTAACTGTTATATATGTTCTTTAAAAGTGTTTTTTTTTTTTGCGTCGTTGTTTAATTGTTTTTGTAAGTACGTATGTGTGTATTGCCCTGCTAAGAAATGAAATCTTAGTGAAATTTTATCAAAATGCAGAATTCGGCATCTAATTCTTCTAAAGTTCCAAGAAGCTTAAAAATTAAAGAGATGCTTCTCAATGGGGAATATACTCGTAGTTTCAATTTAAAAAAAAATCGCAGTAAAGTGTGGAATACATTTTGTAAAATTAACGATGATCACGGGGAGGAGATGAAATATATTGTAGCTTGTAGGACATGCTAAAGTATATATAAGTTTACAGGGAGCACATCCAACTTAGTGAATCACAAATGCTACATAAATGCTAGCTGCAATCCAAAGAACATAAAGGAGGTAAATGTAGATACGGAAACAAAACAAGAGGGCATAACATTCGTAACGGAGTGGACGGTTAAAAATTGCCGTTCCTTTTAACTGATTGACGACTCAGGTCTCAAAAATTTAGCTAAGTTTTTCATTAAAGTAGGAGCAAAGTTTGGCCCAATGTTAATGTTGATAACCTGTTGTCACATCCAACAACAATTTCGCATAACATAACTTTATTGTATGAGTCATACTTCGGTCCAATCAAGGAGGAAATATTAAAATATAAATGCTTCGGTTACTCGATAACTAGCGACATATGGACAGATAATTTCCTGAGGTCATCTAATTTATCTTGCACGGCGCACTACATAAAAGAGGGTGTGCTCATACATCGTCTTTTATCTATAAAATCAATGGAAGGAGACGCCTGTACCGGTAAGCATGCATTTACTTGAATTCTTAATATTTTTTATTGAGATTGCTTAAAATTATTTTTAAGTTGCTAAGATTAAGGAGAAAATGACGCAAATATTAAGACAATTTGGGTGCGATCTGGAAGAAGATAAGCCCGTTGTTGTGACTGACAGGGGGTCGAACATGATTGCGGCCTTTCGAGAAGGTCACAACATTCACTGCGTTAATCATTTGCTACATAACATAGTAGAAAAATCTCTGAAGAGAGTATCCGAAATAGCAGAAATTGTGAGCAAATGCAGCAAACTGGTCAAATATTTCAAAAAATCGGGAGCTAACTGCAATTTAAGCAAATCATTAAAAAGTCATTGTCCAACACGCTGGAATACAGTATACTATTTGCTGAAATCCATTGAACAAAATTGGGTTGATATAACAAATATGTTAATAGAAAAAAAGAAACAAATAGAATAGAAGGCATAAATATTACGAGTACCTATGTAAGTTCAATTGTTAGGCTTTTAGCTGCATTTGAAGACGCGTTAAAAAAAACTTGAAGCCAGCAAATTACCAACCATTCATTTAGTTATTCCCTATTTAAATAACTTTAAGAAAACATGCGTTACCAACACAAACGACAACATAATAATCATGCAGTTAAAATCGGTTTTAGATGAACTTTTATCATCTACAGTTATTCAAAATTTGACACAATATCCTAAAATTGCGCTTTTCCTATTTCCACCCACAAATAAATTACTGCAATTCTCGACAATTGATAAACTTAATACTAAAAAAGGGTGCAAAGAAATCATGGCAATGCATTTGGAAAACATAGATATGGCTAATGAACTAATTGAGAAGTCGCCTGAAAAAAATGACAGCGTTTTTGCAGATTTCATTGGGACATCAAATGAAGGCAATAGTATAGATGATTGTAATATTGTAACCTCAAAGTTGTTTTTAGCGAGGACTTCGATTGCATTCAGTGGTGGACTTTGCATAAAGATTATTTTCCTCTTTTATTTAAAACAAGTTGTAAAATATTATGTATCCCAGCAAGCAGCTCTGCTTCTGAAAGTTCATTTTCAGACGCTAGAAACCTTATAACAGAAAAGCGTTGTGCACTCGCTACAAATTCTGACAACATTTCTACATTCAAATGTTGACAATTTAAATAAATAAAAATACACACCTAAACATTTGTCTTTGAAATTTTAATACTTATAGTTGTAATTATTTACTCTTTTGAAATAAAGTTTAAAATCTCTTAAAATACACTGAGTACACTGAATACACTGGGTATTTAAATTCGACAAATGAATGCAATGAATTGAACAGGTTCGGTGGCATCATATTCATATTCACATTCATTCAATTCGAACCCTTTTCGTTTGAATGGTGTGAATGTCTCTCTCATGGCAACACTCACATTCATTCACAGTTTTTAGAGAGAGTGGCTCACGACTCACGCATTCAATTTCGTCGTGAATCACTCAAACGCTATTTTGAATGCATTCATGCAGCTCTCTATTAAGAATAACGAATTTATGTAGACCAGAAACAGTATGGGACCGAAAGCCAAATTGAAGTGGGCTGAAATAGTGAGTTTTATCGAGAATGTCAACAAATCTATTCTTCATAAGTTTCTCGAAAATTTTACTCACAACTGGAGGCATTGAAATAGGTCTATAATTGCACAATTCAGAAACAGAACCTTTTTTATATTGTATAAGGGCATAACTTTAGCACATTTCAATTCATCAGGAAAAACCCCTGAAAAAACACAACGATTAAAGATTATTACTATACATCCACAATATAGTATGCAATCCTTTTAAGAACTGTACTAGAGACACCATCATCACCACTAGAGTTCGAATTCTTTAGAGTTAGTGATTATGGAATTATTAATACACAAAACTATTTTTCCAAATTTCCTTTTGCCGAATGGAGACAAGAACGGTACTAATTATCACGACATTATCATTATAAGTTCAGAACATATTTTTTCATATTTACTTTTTAGATCAATGTTATTTGGAAACCTATAACATTTCTGTCTAAGGTCATTCTTGTAATTAACTTTGTTAGCTTTGTTAGTTATTTTTTGAATGGCCATGTTGAAGCAAACTATCAAGAACATATAGCAAACAGAGGTTTCGTAAGCTTTAAGGATACGACATGTTTTCTTTTTGACGTTTTATAGCCATTCAATCATAAAAAAAGGGATGTTTGTTTATGCTCTTGTTCAAATAGAGTTAAATAGCAGTTAAAGTGATTTTAATGACTCAAAAGTAGTACTTGGCCCCGTATTTTAATGTATGCAGTCCTCATGTGAAGAATATGAGATTGTGATTAACAATAGTCAAACCAAGTACACAAACAGACTTTATTTGTAAATGAATACGTTATAGTCGACTTGATTTTCGCTATAAACTATCTCACAATAATTTGTACACAAAATTTACCACCCAATTTGCACCTCCATTATATCTACATCATTTAAATGTCACGTGTCCTCAAAATTGCAGCCTAATCCATTCTGCAGACAACGGTCAGACGCACTACTTTCACCCATTCCAAGTGGACACATACTCAAATCATATTTCACTCCCAATTCCAACCCAACGATCAACAGTTCCACTTACCTCTTTGGCAATTGAACCATTCGGGCTACACAAGCCACCATTGATTTCCAAACAATGTTCACCATCGCTGGCATTTCCGTCACCAGAAATACTATTGTTGCAGCTACCTACACCGCCATTTAGAGTGCCATTGACTTTTGGCGGTAAATGCGGTGATGGCACTAATTCGACAGCGTTTCCCTCCGTTGAAATGCAAACGTCACTCTCGTTCACAGTCAGAACTGTGCCATTCATTCGAACCATGCCATTCAATTCATTGCTGCTACTATTGTTCTTATTGATACTCATGCAGTTGTTGTTGTTGTTGCTGCTGTTTTTGATGTTAGCATTTGTGGCGTTGGCTGCCTCATTGCCCAGCTCATAGATGTTTACCATGTGAGCCGCTTGTGCATGTACCATTAGATCCCAGGGATTTGTAAAGGCATCCTTACAAACGGCACACAAAAGTTTCGCTCCCGCTAGTGGATTCTCTGTAAATAGATAACAGACGTTATTTTTTGATTTTTTTTTAATTTGAAAAATTTGTCAACAAATACAACACACTCAAGCAGCCCAAGTGGAGGAGTTTGAACTAAGCATTTGTACAATGAACAATGTTCCTTCTTCGTGATTCTCATGTTTTCGGGTGAGCTTTGCTTACCCCCAAAACTCAAACACTGAGATCTCCTGCACTTGGTGCTGAAACTTAAAATAAATTAATTACTTGAGGCTAACGCAATGTCCTGGCACTTGCATGTAAACCTTAATTTACAGTAAGTCCTTTTGTGGTCCAATAATTCACCGAGGTCGGAGAAGCATTCTCTGCAGTTGCCACAAATTAATGTGTCCGGATTACCTAGAATCAACAGAAAAAAGAACCGAATAAGATACAGAAAAACAATTCCGTTAAGCTGATGCAATGGCCACTCGGATAATGGGTGGCAATTGTTTTAAAAAAAAAAAAAAAAAAAAACAAGAAAATACTAAAAACAAAATAACGAAGCGCGGCAATCTTGCTTGCATTTGTAGAGGTTGTGTTCGAGCTGAAGGACACATTTGGCATAACTACGAATACTGTCGTAAGCACTTTGGCAAACAAACAACAGTTTCATCTGTTTTCATTGCGAAGGGACCTTTTACACACCGAACCGAAGATAGGTCGTCGGCTAGCGAACTCTTTCACCATCGTTGGACCGGTTTCTAGATGTACGAGTACTCTCATACATATACCGATACTTTCATACTTCCTGGCTTGTAACAATGGCCAGTGTTTGTGGTACAAACACAGTGTACCAGTATGCTTGTTTTGTCCTACCCTCACATGGTTAGTTTGTGCAATTGTGGCAATTGTTTATCCATTATCCCCTTATATTCATAAATCACAGGGTTTGTGAACTTTTCGTATTAGGTACGCAATTTGGGGCGAAGCTTGATGCAATTGTTTAGTGAATAGTTTTACAGAGCTGCCCACAAGTCGTAGTAACCCTGCGGTTTGGGATGATGCATTTTCAGTCGCTGAAGTAATAGCAGTACAAACTGGAAAACTGCTGAAGTTTCCAAATAATTTTTAACATCTTTTTGTTTGTAATAGAATTTGAAACGAAAAATGGTTTAACTGGAAGGGCAAAAATGACTTTTCGCCAATCTGAAAGGACACCACATCAATTGAAGGTTTTCGTGGATTGCACAATCCACACACATTTTAAATTCGAAACAGTGAAAGCAAAATCATCTTCAATATTTAGAAATGATAAAACCATCCAGAAGCCTATGACAGAACCTAGATCACTCTTAAGAGGACTTGAACAGCTAAATAACAAACTGCGAGTTATAAAGATGCTGCACAGGAGGAGGCTGACTAATCAATTTTAAATTTAAAAAAAAAAATCAGATGGGATTGTCGCCGCTATTACTTCTTCCGGTTTTCAGTAAAAAAAAACTTCCTAAACACGACGCGGAATAAGGCTCGAGTGATCTTCGTGTCAAATAAGAAAAGTAGAACATATTTGTCCGGAAAGTTAGATAACAAAGACTACACGATACAAGGTCTGAAAATAGCCACTCCATGGCGGTAAAATTGTTGAGACAGCTACTACACGTTTGCCATGCCTCAACTACCCCAAAAGGGCCTGACACTCAATTGATCAAAAGATTGTAAGCCAGATATATTATATTGCGATCGGCGCAAGACATAACTCAGGTTTCTGACTATCCGAATGTTGTGAAAAGCCAATAACATCCGGAACGTCCGAACTCGGAAGAGGCACTTTGTGGAAAATTAAAGTTGGGAAACTACGACCTCAAGGAGCTGCTAGAAAACTTTCTGAATGAGATTGTCAAAGCCTCTCAAGGAATGTTTTGCACTAGAGACGCAAAAGAACGGAATCCGTTCTCATTACGAGGGTACGCAGGGTGCTATAGACGATAACTATAAAAGTCGAAGAGCACACGATTATTTCCAGACCATTTATAAAATAACTGTGAGTGATGATTGATGCTCGACTTAATTTCAAGCATCACCTCGCATACGCTTGCAGGAAATCGTCGAAATCGATAGGCGTTCTTTCGAGACTCATGTCGAATATTGGCGGCCCGAAACAAGGCAAACGATTAATGCATGCCAGAGTTGTAGCCTCCATACAGCTTTACGGGGCACAAATATGATCTGACGTCACGAATAAAAAGACATACATGAAGGGATTCAAATCTGCGAGTTAGGGGTGCATTTCGAAAGGCATCCCACGACGCGATATTGGTAGTATCCTCTATGGTACCAATCGACATCATAGCTTTAGAAGCTAGGCGACTTTATGAAAATCGCGGGCAAATCGGGCCATCCATAAATCATGCGAAGAAAGAAGCCGCAGTATAGAAGCGTGGCAACAACAATGGAATGAGTCCCAAAAAAGGAGATGGACATACCGACTAATCCCAAGGATTGAAAGTTGGGTAAAACGAAAACACGGCAGACTGAATTACTACCTCACACAATTCTTGACGGGTCACGGTTGTTCCCAGGGATATCTATTCAAGCGAAACCGTGATTCGAGTCCGTCCTGTCCTCGCTGTGTAAACGCGGTAGAGAACGTGGAGCACGTTTTCTTCGAATGTGCGCGGTATGCAAACGAAAGAGCTATATTCTGTGAAGAATTTGGTAAACGGCCAACACCAGAAAACATAGTTCCATTTATGTTGAAATCTAAAGATTTTTGGCCTGCTATGAACCATGCAGCAGTACGAATAATGTGCGATCTAAGGAATTTAGAACAGCACGGAACGCGAATTCGCTAAGCACCCCGTGACGAAGCAAAAAGCTCAAATCCGTCCCTCGCGAAGTAATACTTAGCGGTAGTTCCGCGGGGGAATAAACAGAAAGATGCCCCGGGAGGTGGTTTTAGTAAGTAAGAATCTGGCACTACCAATGGACGTCGGACCATTGGTGCCTATGCAAGGTTTCCAACTTCCCACGCAAAAAAAAAAGCAAACAACTAGAGACGCCGCCGTATCTGATAAAATAGGTTTCATTTGAGTACGACAACGAATCCGCAGCTCTCGAACTCAAATAATATCGACGACGCAGTGAATGGAATCTCAGCATTATTTACAGGTTTCTCAAGAGAGAAGGCCGGTCAACTGCGTGAAGTGTAGAGGAACTAGTCTCCTTTGCAACGCGTACGAGATTGTATCGATCGTAATATGTGGGTTTAGCTGTGGCAACTTCGTTATCATCAGATATTCACCTTAGAATTTATACCCTTGAAGAACTACCAACTTGTTCATCAAATCAAGACCACTAATCGGTACAGAAGGTCAAGAAAGATCTAGCCTTAGATGCGAACGGATTAAGGCCAACTTGGTGTGACTATCTTGAAACTCGTAGGGAAAAAGCGCAGTATAAGAATAGGCTATGGGTGAAGGAACAGGTTAGCTTCGGATAAAAGTGTTAGCTAAAGTAAGGCACTAGAGTAGTATTGTTGCGAATAAGACAGTTAGGTAAGCCAAGGTTGTTACGCGTATTCGAATGAATGAACCACTGATAAAGGATTTAATGAGAAGATGCGCCTTTTCCTTTTAAACGTTAGTACTGCTATATGGAAGTTAAACGTCTTTGTCGAAAGCTATTAGCGATATTTTGGCCAAACCATTACTCTAACTAACAGCTTTCTAAAGAACAGTCCGATTATACGAAAAACGAACGGATATTGAATGTGGTCCAAGCAAGCTCGCAAGCTCGACATCAATATAATAAGAATCAGCTGACTTAAGAAGGAAGAAAAGTGCGTCGCCCTAAAGATACATGACGAAATATTGTTTTCATGGCGATGGCGATGGCGCGATAGTTAGCTCTTTGGACTATCACGCAAACAGTCTAGGTTCAATTCCTGGCTGGGTCATTTTTCAAATCGCCATCACCCTTTCGGCGGGCAATGGCAAACTCTCGAAAGTAAAATTGCCTACGAAAAAGCTTCTAAGGTGTGCCGTTCGGACTCGGCGATAAACCGTAGGCCCCGCTCAGATGTGACAAAAATGACAACATGAGCAACACAAATGAGTGTCAAGAAGCTAGGCCATGGCCCATACCGGGCTGCCAGCGCCATAGTGTTTGTTTTTTTTTTTTGTAGGCTCGATAGTTAGAAAATAGCTGAGATGTGGTTGATGCTGTCGATTGTTAGCAGCTTCTTGACGTTCAGACCGAAAACATAGTTAAATTAGCAGCTTAAAATAACTGAGGTAAAGAACTCTGCATAAAAGAGCTCTTCCTTGTTAAGTATTATACAAACACGTTTAAGTAACTGCCGGACTCTAACTTGTAGTCTCAGCACTAAGATATTATATTGTTGTCCTATCGTACAACCCTTGGCACACGCTCCCAATACCTTAATCATGACGGACAGTTTGAAAAAATAATAAGAAGAAAGAGATAGAAATAAGGCCGATGAATACTTACTGTACACTTTAAATGGCCCCCACTGTGAGTGTTGTTGTTGCTGTGTAGTCACTTGCTGCTGCAGCAATTGCTGTTGGAACATTTGATGCTGCTGCTGGTGCTGCTGGTGCTGCTGATGTTGCTGTTGTTGCTGCTGCTGTTGTTGTTGTTGATTTGTCTGCTGAATCAGTGGCGAACTGTTTGCACACAATGTTGACATTTGTTCACAATTCGCCATCGAGGTAGCTGTCGTCGTCAATGGATTATTTGATGTGATAACCGACGATGTGGGTGCAACTGTAGATATAGCTACGGCATTCACTGTCGGTGAAGTCGACTTTAAATTGAGTCCAGCAAATTGATGCTGCTGCTGTTGTTGTTGTTGCTGTTGCTGTTGCTGTTGTTGCTGAATAAACGCATTCAGACTGTGATGTGACGTTGTTCCGGAGGCACCACCACCCACACCATTGACCATGCCATTAGCAGCTGCAGCCACAGCGGCAGCAGCAGCTCCATTCGATAATAAACTTTGCTGATGCAAAATTAGTTGCTGCTGCTGTGGCAGCAGATTTGCCATTGCCGCCATAGCAGCGGCAGCAGCATGCTGTTGATGCTGTTGCTGTTGTTGTTGTTGCTGTTGTTGCTGCTGCTGCTGTTGGGCGGCTGCGGCTACGACAGCCGCATTCAGACTGCCATTATTTACCGAATCGGTCAACAATCGAGCTTGTGGTGTCATTAAACGTTTGCGTTTCTTTGGCCGAGCGCCAGCTGATCGAAATAGGGTGGATGAGTAGTAGCTGAAATGAGATGTATGTATAATTAAAGGGTTGTTTAGGAAGATTGGGAACAGGTGATGTGCTTACCTGTCATAGTAGTAGTCCCTGCAAAGAAAAGGAAAACGATTTAAAGACGGTGTAAGAAATATTCAAACCCATTCAACCCCGTTCAACCCCTTATAAGCGATTAAGAAGAAATATTATGTCATCCCCTGTGAAGGGGTTGTTTGTCTATTTGAAATAAAAGCGTGAACACAAAAGTTTCGGTCAATATTTGATTTGGAATTATTTTTCACCCCTTACACTCTGAGTCAGTTCTTACCTTCGAACTGACGAACTTTTAGGACTCCTTACAGCTCAGGGAGCACAGATTGATATAAATTACAAGGATCGCCCACAAACGGGTAGTTAGTGGTTTAACCATTCTAACCATTCCATCAGAAATCCCTTCCACGTGCTTGTTTCCGGTTTTTTTTCGGGTGGGGGGGGGGGGGGATGGACTACGGTAAAGTCAGTTGTACCTTGAAAAATAAATAAAGCTTCAGTCATACTGTCACACTGGGTAGAACAGATGGGACAGTGGAAAGTAGTTAAAGCCCGCAAAAGATTGGGTCACCAGGATAGCAGTTGAGTTCCGGGGGAACTGAATCAGATGACAACTGGACAAATTCAGTGCGGTGAAAAGTGTCGGTCACACACAAACTTCACAACTTCTGCGAGTCATGATGGTGTGATGTGATGTAGGATAGGATGGTGTGGTGTGATGTGGCCAGGCCTAGTGTGTGTTCACCCAAAAAAATTTCCACTTGAAAAATTTGCAACTTTTTTTGTTATTTTTGTTTTGGGGTTTTGTTCATCCCTTTTTGATGTGACTAAAGAACTGAAGGACCTCTAGAAGCGGAAGGGAGAAAAGTTACAATTTATTTCCGGTCGCTTGCATTCATTTATTCAGCAAATTTTCACTCTCGTGTTGACTTTTAGGAAACATCTCCTGTTAGCTGTGCTGGTGGCTGTTGGCATTTTTCGAAACTGTTTACTATATGACTGGACAGTTAGTCTATAGGAACAGAAAGGAAAATGCCCAGAGTTCAGGACTAGTTACTACTGTGTTGGATGTTAGCCGGGTACCGTCGGCATTTGGAAGGATACGTCATTGGGACGTTTAAGTGATGAATTGATGTTATTTGTGAAGGGAATATAAAATAAATGTTAAATGGATTGTAAATAAAACAAATGAGTGTCGACGGTTATTCGGGAGTATATATACACGGTAAAGTTAAGTTACGTGGGAGAAAGTTGGGAGAGCTTTTTGAAAGTATTCGGCGTTCTATTCTGTAGCTGATGAGGCAAATTGAAAGGTTATTCGTATCGTCACATCAGTCCTGCTCCATATGCAATTAATTTTAATGTATTTGTCATGGAGAAAAGTAAATGCAATTCTGGTATCTGAAGAACAAAAAGTTGTGCAAGGATAAGAACTTCCAATGTCAAAAGTTTGAACTGGGGGTGGACAATTTTATTGGCTCATCAACTTAGAGAATCTATGAATTTCAGTGACCTTTTCCAAGCAAACAGGATATTTATAAAGCCAGCAGAGCGTAGTAGCTTAAAAAAATTACGCGATCGAATATTGATGCAATTTCACACAGATCTGCTTTCAAGCGGACAGTACAGCACAGCAAATCTAATTGTTGGATGGAAGACTTCACCTGTTAGACTTGGAAACATTTTATCTGGTTGAGCATTTTAAGATAGAGCGGCCGGCGCCTGCAAAATAGTATTCAGGGTGCCAAAACCTAACTTGGAGCTGATATGGCAACGAGAGGCGACCGTTAAACTTATGCAAGCGACCTCATTCATTCGTTCCTTAATCACTGATATAATTTTTTCTAAGTCCCTGGGAAAACGGAATGCTGGAAAATTAGCAGACATCAACAAAAACGCCGAAGATAAAAGGATATGCAACAAACTGTCAAGTGTAATGAGAGGCATACAACTCATATCGAATGGAAAAGAAGCCACGATACTGCACAAAGCAGTACCAAGCCATTTGACGGGCAAAAATTTATGTCATTATGCCCCTACATGTTGTCAAATATACACAAAATTTACTAACATTATTAGGAAGATGAATAGATTAGAAGCTTCTTTAAGCTCATCTTGACTTCCGCTAAACAGGCAGGTACTTCGTTCCCCCTATCTTCGCCGTACATCCTAGATCGTCTTCGGAGGTATCGGTGAACATTTCTTTCTTAGCTAAGATTCTAATCAATACCAGTACCGGAACGTCGATTTCGTATCCCCACTGCAAGTTTTTGAAGCGATGTGCATAGTCAGAAGAACTTTGATATCCAGGACAATTCTTTGAAACTTAGCCTCGTCGGGGAACTGGGTGCTGATGATTCTTGGAGATAAACGAATAAAGAGAGCGACGCTAGTTTCAAAAGGCTTTCTTCAAAGTATCAGTCGTCGTATATGTCTATAACCGACTTCTAACTGATCCGACAGAGAATCGCAATGCATTGAAAGATTTAAGGGGAGAGTAAACCAATATGCACATGTTTAGCAGTACAGACAGAATGTCGGCCTGTGGGCAACTCTTTTTTAATCTTGCTATTATATGCTCGTATTACCCGCATTCAATACTTAACAAAAAAAAACAATGTGACGCTGGCAGGTCGGTATGGGCCATGGCCTAGCTTCTTGACACTCATTTGTGTTGCTCATGTTGTCATTTTTGTCACATCTGAGCGGAGCCTACGGTTTATCGCCGAATCCGAACGGCACTCCTTAGAAGCTTTTTCATAAGCAATTTTACTTTCGGGAGTTTGCTATCGTCCGCCAAAAGGGTGATGACGATTCGAAAAATTGTTTGCGATGTTGGGGATCGAACCACGGACCCTCTGCGTGATAGTTCAATGAGCTAACCATCGCGCCATCGTCACCACCACGCAGTCAATAGTATAAAGTTGCGTCTATATACGAGTTAATTAATATCGCGTACTCCTTCCATTCGACTGCAAATTCAAATTCGGTTACCATATTTTAAAGCGCAGTCTTACAAGGTTTTCCGAGTCAGTATACATGTTACCTGTAGATAGAAGATGTATATGCAAAGCATTCGGGAACGTCAGCCATGCTCTTTGCAGGAAGGAAGTCTAACTGAGAGGTCTGAAACATCGCTGCCGATTTTCATTACAAAATATAAACTCCCTGTTCGCGAGGGATTTGAAATGTAGGTCAGTCCCAAGCCACAAATCATCACTCTCTTCAGAGGTGCCAGGTGGCTTGAAATTGTCAAATAACGTAGCAGACTATATATTTACTTGTCACCACAATCGATGCCAGATACTACGTACTTACATCAATTGTGTTACTTGTAAGTGCTGTACTAGGTGTAGATTTGCATTCTATCATAGAAGAAGGGAGCAGCGAAAGTGTCTCCTTGCATTTTTCAGCCACTGAAGAACTTCTTATAGCTAATATGCCCTTAAGTATTTGCCAAGTTCCTCCTTTAAGCATGTCAAGGCAGTTTTGTAAGATTTCCACTAATAGCCCGATGTGGACCCTTGCCTCGAATCAGCAGTGGAGATCTGAACTCCGCCTGACCAGATTTTCGGCAAGCTTGCTTCCTTTTATATCACTGTGCCCTGGAATCTAGAACAGTATGACTCCTCTAAAGCATTCACCCAGACATGTAAGCTCGGTCCGGCACTCCTGCACCCATTTTAAGGCGAGTCTATAGCTTTGACAACCCATTGGCTATCTATGAAGATAGCAATGTTTTGTTTGTACGATGTATCATGCCCCAATTGCTATATAACCCTGAGTTATATGTTTTGCTTTTAGTGATGTGTAGGTCCAGATTAATACCCACGTACCTAGCTCTGGAGGAAAGAATGAGCGGTATTTTTATCTTGGTGGTAAATAGCATCGATTCAGTTTTGTTCGGGTTTAGACCAAAGCCACAGCTTGTAGTCCAATTGTTAGTTTCACTCATCACGAAAGAAAACTTCTCTGATAGTAGTATCACCACGTCATCCAAATACGGGATCACTTTGACCGCTTCTCTATCTAATCTCGCAAGGATTTTGTTCATAACCATTAGCCAGAGTAAAGGAGAAAAAAGCCACGTTGTCAAGTTCTTCAATGGCTGAATATGGCTAAGTGGCTGTTCTCTAGTGTTACCCATGGACTTATAAATTCCTCTATGCCTCCTCTATATCTAGAAACGGGGCTAGAATATATTTTTTGTAGTGCATGGACTTTTCGATTGTTGGCGCTACCTCGTGAAGAGCCGTTCTCGCGATTCTTCCCTTGACGTAGGATTTGAATAGCGACAATTTCTTTTAGAATGCTTCGCATGTGGATGTCTGTGTGAAAGACACGTGTCTGGGTTTACTTACATTTGGTACAAACACCACTTAATTATAATTATAATCGCATCTCCAAGAGTACGATACCTACATAGTTCAATATTAAACAGCTCCCGACGACTGACGCTAGCCAAGGTGTTGTTAGGTCTTGAATTCTCTGTAGCATGAGAGAAAGTATGCCGTCAGGGCCTTGAGACTTGAATGTGCACAAGCTGTTAATAGTGTAACATTTTTTTCCTAGGAAATGATTAAGTTGATATTGCTGTGGGATGCGGGTTATACTTGCCGAGATCGTACTGATATCACTGCATCCGGGAAACCAAGAGTTTTAGGTTCTTCGCAGAGAATTCTGTCCATCCTCCATCTGACCCTCTTAGAAAGGAAGGGTTGAAATGTTCCTTAGAAAGAATTTGGCTTAGCCTGGCGGAGTCATATAGGGTTCCTTTTGACTGGACCATCTAGGCCTGTCTCTTGGAAATCGTTATAGCTTTCTTATACAGAATTAAACAATTCTTGTAAGGATTTGTTTTGTTTGTAGCAGATATTGAAAATCGCTCTGGTCATGGAGGAAGTTAGCAAGTTACATGAGCTTAAAGCACCTTCTAGAGGTTTGCGAGACTAAAAAGATACAACTACTAACTTCACGAGTGGTGTACTAAGGCGAAGCGAAATATTTGAATTTCCCAAAGTTTTCGGTTGGCAGCAATGATACTAAAAAGCTCCAATCCCACGTTGGAGAGGAACCGCGGGCAACTAATTACAAGAATCGAAAGGCAGCTGTACAACGACGTCAGAGATCTAAAATGTATCCATATAGACTAAATCTTATGAAAATGTTATTATGCCGAAAAATTGTGAAATCTAAGAGGCTTACGTACAACAAAAGTTGACACAAAAACCAGGCCCATAAGGATCAGTACTTATCTCACTTAATGAGTAAGAACCAGCTTGTCGTAAGAGGCGACTAAATGGGACACCAATCATATACAGGCAACTATGACACCAAAAATGAGCCTGTGACACTTTAACACCTTTAAACTTTCCCACAAGTTTGTATGCAATCAGTGGGTTCCCACGTCTGGAGACTACCGGTGGGGTAAAAGAACAGTCAATCAATTCGAAATGAGCATACAAGTGTCAAAGCACTCAAACTTTAAACTTCATGGAAATGATCGCAATTAATAGCACTACCCCGCTGGGCACCACGGTTGCAACGCACTCGGGTGATCCCAGAGCAAGCAGAAATGCTTGTGCCAGAGCCCGACGGATTCCGGGGGCGGGCAAAATGAAGTTTCCAAAATATTTTTATAAACTTCGGTTTGCAAGTTGGAACGTCGGATCATCGGACCTTAAAAAGTTTAGAACTGGAAGCGATTATGCGTCGCAGAACTCTACAAATCCTGTGCGTACAGGAAACGAAGTGGTGTAATACAGGAAATAAAGCGCGTTTTCTAGATTTAAAAACTAAGGCATTTAAGATGTTCTACCATGGAACGGTCAGTGGACGAAACGGTGTTGGAATCGTTGTTGCAGCGGATCTTCTAAACAACATTGTTGGAAACAAATGTTGATTATGAGGACTGCCACGGCGGTAAAGGCTTTGGAACCAGAAATTCAGCTGGCGAAGACATCCTTGTAGCATGTAGGGCTTACGGCTTAACCGTCTTAAATACAATGTTTATTAAACATCAACGACATCTCATCACCTATAGCAGCGGAGGCCACGAAACGCAAATAGATTATCACCTCTGCAAAATGTCGATGAGAAACCGTGTTAAGGACTGTAAAGTAATACTTGGAGAATCGCTAGTAAGCCAACACCGTCTGCTCATTACAGAATTTTTCACAGCGGAACCACCGAAAACACGGGCATCGTTTGGAAAGCCAAAAATCCGGTGGTATAATCTATCGAAGGAACGAAGCGCAAGATTTATCGCACTGGCGAAAGAAGTACTTCAAAATATAAATGGTATAGCAGACTCACTTAGCCCGCAAGAAATGTGGAACAGCATGCACGAGGAATGCATAACACTCGCAAAGTCCCATCTGGGGACTATATCGAAATACCATTACGTCGGCAAAGAAACATGGTGGTGGAATGACGAAACCAAACGAGCTGTGGCCGACAAGAAGAGTGCATTCCAAGCGTGGACAAAATGCGACCGGAGCGACGATATCGAAAAAGCTCGACTGGCTCTTGAATACGAGCGTCTTAAAAAGATCGCAAAGAAAGTCATGGCTCGAACTCGAGCGGCAGAAGCGGAAAACCTGTACCAGGAGTTGGAACAAATATCCTCACGATCGGCAGATAGAAGACAAGCTATCCAAGAAGTTCAAACGTCGTACAGCACTAAAATGCCAAATATTTTTAAGCTCGCTGCACAGAGGAGAAAAAATTCAATGGAAATAACCTCGCCGAAATATATCAAAAACGCAGACGGTCGCTTATTAACAAATGAAAAGGAAATTTGTGACCGGTGGCTTGAATACTGCAAGGAGTTGCTTAACAAACAGTTCCCACGCGATATCGTGCCGACAGCTGGTCTATTCGAGGAGGAAGTTTCGGACTAATCGAAGAAATAAGTATAGCAATCGGAAAAATGAAGCGGGGGAAAGCCGCGGGACCAGACAGCAATCCATCAGAGTTTTGGTCGTAGATGGAGGGAATCGCCAGCGAATGACTATCGAAACTTTTAAATAAATTAAAATGTGGACAACCTATGCCGAATCAATGGAGAAGTAGCTTCTTGGTTCCATTATACAAAGGAAAAGGCGACACTCGAGAATGCAACAACTACCGTTCAATCAAGCTTATGTCACATACGATGAAAATCGTCGAAGGAGTCTTAAACGAACGTCTTCGGCAAATAATAAAGCTCGATAATAGCCAGTGTGGATTTGTTGAAGGAAGATCGACGGTGGACGCTATCCAAAGCCTACAAATAATAATGGAAAAGCACCGAGATTCGTCTAAGGATTTACACATGGTATTTATCGACTTCGAGAAAGCATTCGATCGAGTGCCTAGGGATCTCATATGGGCCGCGCTGAGGTCTCAAAACGTACCGGAAACGTATGTTAGAATAATACAAGACATCTCCTCTTTAACGTAGTATTCGACTATCTTTTAAAAGACTGCATGCGCGAAGCAAATGTAACGCCGATTCTCTTCGCTGACGACGCAGTTATACTTAGCGATAACGTCGAAGATTTACACAACGCCTTAGATTCATGGAAAAAAAACCCGCTAGAGAGAAACGGGTTTAAAATAAGTCGTTCAAAGACGGAGCATTTGACGTGCCCATTTGCGCATCCGTTGCGACCTGTTCCGGATATAATGTTAGACGGAAAAGTTCTTCCGAAAAGCACTATCTTTAAGTACTTAGGATCAATCGTTAACATGGAAGCGAAATGTGACGACGACATAAACCACAGAGTTAGTGTGGGGTGGATGAAAGGGCGGGAAAATTCGGGAATGTTTTGCGACCGAAAATTTTCACTTAAATTAAAGGGGAAACTCTACACCACGGTTGTTAGACCAGCTCTTATAAACGGTTCACAGTGCTGGACAATGTACGAAGCGTTTAAAAACAAAATGACGGCAGCGGAAATGAAAATGTTAAGGATGTCTAGTGGAGTCACTAAACGCGATTGTATTAGATCTACGCGCATAAGAGGAAGTCTACATATAAAGAATTCGGTAACCGAACAGCTTGAGGCGAATAGAATAAGCTGGTATTGCCACGTTCAAAGAAGATCTGCGGAAAATCCGGTAAAAAAGGCACTATCAACTACGGTCACTCCAACTGTAAGAAAACGAGGTCGGAAAAAGAATTCCTGGATTTCTCAAATGGCAAATGCGTAACAACGCCTGGGGCTAACCACTGAAGCGATCCAGGACCGAGTATTATGTAGACCCGTTCTGCGGTCTGCCACATTAGCCAACCCCATAAGCGGAGCAGCAGCGATGCAGTAAAAATGGGAAACTTGTTACGCATAAGTTCGTATAACGAGGAAAGGGTTAATAAAAGGATAAGAAGAAGAAGAAGAATGAGTAAGAACCAAAAATAACAACAAAAAAATCACTTTTGGTTTTAAAAGGCCCCCACGAATGTCTGCTGCCAAGTCTAGTGGTGTTAAATGTCCGCCTGAAACATCAATAAACCTTGGTGGCAGAAAGAACGCAGATACCATTCATCCATTTAGCATAATTAATTACACCACACCTACATAACAAGGTATAAACACGTGTCTTTGACATGCAACAAAGTTCGTTGCGACAAAATGGAACTAAACATGCAAACTTGCCACAAAATGCATTGCATGTCTTGGTCATCAACAGCGCGCTTGATGTCCATTTTATGTTTCTCCTCATATCTTAAGTGACACTCCCGAAAAAGGAAAAATTACAAATACGAAAGTCATCGCTGATAAGTTACATGAAAAAACGTCATTTCAGGATTGTGTAGCGAATATCTACTATTAGGTACAACCCATTAACCATAGTAATTTGCTTACGGACTTTATCCGCTGTTCATTTAATGTAACATTATCCGGCAATGTAATAGTGAACAAAAAAATTTGTCAAAAACAAATTTTCGGCCATCAATCACACCCATAAGACACAAGTCGAAAGACTGTCAGAATACTGAAACGAATGAGGTGTCGGTTTATAATATTAGAAATAGTTACTGTCTTTAAATGTGCCACAAAAAACTAAAGAGGAAACCTCTTGCTAAATGAGACCTTACCAGTCATTTCCGGTTTTGGTTACATTTTGCCGTTTACGTCCGACTTGATGTGGCTTTGGTTCTGCTACCATGTTGACATCTGAAAAGAAAGAAAGTTGGAGGTCAGTACATAGGTAACAAACTTTTGATTGATGTGTCGTGACTTAGGAAAACAATACAAAGAATGCATAGAAAATGCTACACCCTATTCAGAAAAGTTTTTCAAGGATAAGCCTCTCACTTTCTTACTTAACACAATTTATTCCTTAATTAGTATATCGTTTTAGTAGGCAGTCTTATAAGCAAATATATTTAAATTTAAAGCAGATGAGATTGGCCTCTTTCAAGAAAACCCAATCCTTTCTTTCTGCACCAAAGCTCTTAATCAGGCGATGCCTGCTTCTTCCCTCTTATCTAAAGGCAAGAAAAAGCCGCACTGGTGAACATCAACAGTGAGACCGCTTAGAAAAAGGAATCCCTCAAAGCGACAATTCCGGAAGTCATTTTGTGACAAGATAAAAGAGGCGTCGCGGCTAGGAAAAATCCTTTCCACAGGTCCTTCGATTCGTAGCTGTTCGAAAAAAAATCCACTGCTTTTAGACAACCTCTAAGGATAAGTCACTCAACATGACAGAGACAAATTGCTCTGGACAGCGCATAGTTTCAAACCACACAAATATGCTATGCCAGACGGTGTAATACGGGCTAAGCTTCCAAGGTCCTCTGAAATTATCCTTTCAACACTTAAGAATATAATGAGGAGCTGCATAGAAATGCCTCACATTCCCCTGGCATGCAAAGAAGTTAATCTAGTCTTCATCGTTGAAGCCAGAACATGCTCTCATGTCGTCCCAAAAGACCTCAGACTATTAGTCTATCATCTTTCCTTTTCGAAAACCCAAGAGCGATTGATTGCTTTTCATTAAAATCTAGTATCGATTCGAGACTTTTGTCTATGACTCAACATGCCAATTGTAAAGGATAGTCTACATTTAACGTTCCTTCAACAACGTCAACACATCTTCAACCATAACAGCGCTGTAACTCTGCGTGCAGATGACACATTTGGGAAGTTTATATTCTGGTGCTAAAAAGTAGGATATACAACTCCAAACTGAGTGGGTTTTCTACCAAAACATGAGTAATCAGAGGCACGCCGTAACGCGGTGTTCTCTCGCCCCTTCTCTACAAGTTAGTGGTCAACGGACTGCTGATATACCTGGAAGAGGATGAAAGCAGAGTAGTTGCCTTTGCTGAAAATATTGCCGTCTAAGGAATGAATTTAATACAATTGAAGACAGTGGACAAATAAACTATTTGCTCAAGGTTATATTCCTAACTAACTAGGAATTCTTTCAGAGACTCTCATCTTTTCATTTTCAGATCTTTCTAAGAGGAAGAAGTCTTCATAAACGACAAGTCAGTCCATCTCTATACGGATGCATCTAATGAAAACTGATAGCGGGGTTGTTTGTGGTGTTTTCTTAGATAAACTTTATCTAAGCCTCCCCTTCTTTCTTCCAAATCAATGTTGCGTGTTCCAGGTGGAAATTTTGGCTATCAAGGAAACCCTATCCTGGCGGAAGAAAAACTTGATATCTACAAAGGATATACCCATCTTTTTTGATACTCAATCCTCTATCAGATTCCTGAATTCATTCTGACTAAACTCTTAAATCATCCTAGACTGCCGATCATCTCTCATGGATGGCAGAGCAATTCAATATTTACCTATATTGGGTGCCGGGACATAGAGATATTGCAGAGAACCGTAGGGCCGACGAACTTGCCAAATTGAAACTACTATCCCCATCCTACTTAAAAAGGTAGCATCGGTATACAAAAGCTAAGTGCAAACAAATTCTAAAGCTGGATGCTAATAAAAGAGAAGAACAATCCTTAAGTGGACATCTAGCGACAAAACAAATCTGACTAAAATTGTATCTGCTCTTCATCATCCCATAACATCCAAATAATATCCTTTTGATTTTTCCGAGGAGTGCCAGGTACTTATGCCTCGTCCTAGACTCAGAAAAAAAAAATAAATTTGATACACTCAAGGTAGTTTTTACAACCCACCACCATAAAATGAGTATACACTACGGTCGTCAAGCTGATTCTCTTTTTCACGTGGTTGTTTAGTAACCTAACTATTAACCTGTTACAAAAGCGAAAGAGGCTACCCGCCTAAGCATCACTTCAATCCACTGAAATTTAGTTCAACATCGACTTCATTCGTAGTGATTCCATCGGTAAGTAAATTACCATCAGCACTGACTGAACTTGACCAAAAGGAGGCACTGGTGCATGGATACTACCTGCAAATGCCTCCATTTCCCAAAAATTCAGTCTACTCATATATTATGCAGACCTCCTAGTCGAAGTCTTACATACTTATAAGGCAACTGGTTATCCTAGCCATGCCCACTACCCCTGCCTGATATTGCAACATATATAGGCAGTCAAGCAGTAATCTTCGAACATCGAGAAGATCCAGGCTGTCTCTCAACGAGTCGGCTAAGCATTACAACAGCGCCGTCTATTGAATTCCGAGACACTAAGGATGAAAAAGAGAGGAATCATCGGTTGGGCACTTTATTTGCAACTGCCTTTCTTTGGCACGCATCGTAGTAGCTAGGACATCGTTTTTCTAAACTCTCCCAGAGGTATCGCAATGAACTAACAACTGAGGCTAAGTCCACATCAACGATGACCACTTTAGGTTAGAAAACTGTTAAATCTTTCTCCCAGTAGTTGTTTCTTACCAAAACAGAGATTTGAAATCATCAAAGCATTTATTTACTAAGGGAGAGGTGACAGTCAATCGATTCAATTACCAAAGTCGCCATAAGCGCTTAATCTTTAGGAGGTTTGAGTAAAAAAAAATTCATCCGCTGCTAATATCATATGCGCCAACACGAATGCAAAATGCTCGGTAGGGATATGAAGAAATAAAAGATTCGAATTACTTAACATGTTTTGATTACATTTTTTAGGCAAAGACTTGGGAAAGTGCTGAATCTATGTTGAAATATACAACGTCTATGCGTTGTCTTCTTACGAGGTATCTAGAAACACAAATATCAAGACGAGGTCCAGGAAAAGTTTCCCCCGGAACTGTATGCATCTTCCTTCACCAGATACCGCAAATACATAATTCTGTTACCAAATTCACAAGGCAAATTTAAAATGGAACACAATTTCTCACAATTTTAAATTGCTTTTCGAAAATACCAAACAAATTCCGTTCAATCGTCTAGGTAGTCTCACAAATATTTCATCGGACGACAAATCATTATTCTCGACATCGTCACAATCAACTTAAACGCTCTGCACATGCTAATTGACTGTCATCGACGGCGTAACAAATCATAAAATATATTTCCACTGCTCAGAAATAAAACTGAAACACTATTTTCGCTCGTATAGCAAGGACGTGTGACGTGACTAGAGCACACAACTAAGTTCTCAGTCATTCAACCAGATACTCAGCCAACCAGCCATTCAGTCAGACCGCCGCTTGGCCAACTGGCAAACGAGCAAATTAAATGATGAGCATCCAAATCCGTCTAATTCGCAACGCACCAGCACAGGCACAGGCACAGGCCCATCTAATTTTGAGGAAAAATTAATTTCATTTCATTCTGAAAGGAAAATGCAGTATTACAATGCCCCAAAATACTCCTCCCATCAAAATGCACCAACAAACGATTTATCTGCTGACAGACGACCGCATACAAATGAAAGTGCAAACGTCGCATGTGAACTTGGAGTATACGGGGGTACCCATACGAGCTTGTGACATCAGACATCCCCCTCCCCTCCCCCCAACGGCCCACCAACTCTATCAACTACAATACTTGGCGAGATTTATTCAAATTTCAAACTGGAAAACATTTTCCATTTTTCGGAAAACATCTTAATGCACTTAGAGACTCTAATTGAATTTTCTCTTCAAATTACTATACATATACCGAGATACGAACAAAGGGATGTTACAACGTTACGACCGACATATGAAAGTATTTATTCGCATGGTATTCCCTTGGCAGTATTTCGTGCATTGTGCATTGTAAAATTAAATGCCGAAGGATATCCGTAGTTTGTCGGTTACAAGCGGGCTAAAGGAATCCCAAAATATCTGCATTTAATTAAAAATAAATATCGAGTGTCACAAAAGTTGATAAATTTGGCCCGTCGCCAGTGCGACCAGCTTTAAAAAATAGCCAGCTACGAGTATAAAAAAATGTCATGGGTGGGAGTAGGTTCTCTTTTATCCAGCTTTATACAAGCAGAAAATGAGAATTTATAAATAGTTCTAATATAGGAACCACAGCAGGCTTGCTTACTTAGGGAACGCTACAGTCCGGGATGAACCAGAACCTCAGCTAGCATATATAGCTGCCTCTAGTTGTGCACACACATACAGTTGGGTCGGAGTTAGTTACGGAGCCGAGGTCGGCACATTTCAAGGTTGCAGTTACTATAGAATTTCTAAGTCAGGGATTTGGCAAAGACATGAACGTCAGCGCTCACATCCGCGGACGGATTCTAGTTTCGGTCTAACCGTTCCATCGTCCTAGGGGTATACACAATGGGACTGGCCCTCCAGATTGGGAGACCAAAGTTACGAATCAGAAAAAAGTCTCGAATACGGATGGGTTACGTGGAATGTTAGGTCGCTAACAGAACACGCGCAGCCGAACAACAAGTGGAGGCCCTAGACTACTGCAAGGCAGATATTATCGTCAGCAAAGAAGCGCGAAGGGACTGGCAAAAGCAGAGCATATTTGGATTCAGATTTTTTTGTTTGAGGCAGACTTAGGCTTGAGTATCCGGCATGTGAACGAGCGCCTCGTTACAATCCGTATTAAGGCTTACTTTGCCAACATTAACATTATCGCGCACGCTCCGACATAGGAGAAAGATGGAGACACCATAAATAGCTTCTACGAGCTCTGGAACAAGACCAAGAATCGAGGACCAGAGACAATACTGAAAAACAAAACCCATCAGCGATGCCCCTTCGTCGATCACCACAACGAAACACAACCTGTAGTTTGAAGATGAGTTTCATGAAGCAGCTAAATAAGATGCATGCAAAGCGAAGCTGCATAGAAGGCATAGAGCTGCTCACGAGTACTATGCTCATTACTAGCTGCTCACGAGAAGGAGGATGAGATGTTCGCAGTCATTATTTGTCCGATCCTCAAGAAAGGAGACTGCACCAACTACAGAGGCATCAGTCTTCTTAACATCGCATATAGGATCTTATCTGACATATAGAGTGAACGCCTGATGACATTCTTCAACAAACTGACTGGTTCATATCAGAAATCCACCATCGGCCAAATATTCACAATATGAAAGATTTTGCAGTCGATACACATCATTTAAGGCCGCGTAGAACAGCATCTATAGAGACGAGCTATACCAAACTCGTCCGTCTGTGCTGGATGACGATGAAGAATAGACGCTGCTCCAAGGATAGGTAAGGTTCTCACTGAGGCCTTCGATGACAAAAAAGTATTTAGACAAGGCGATGCGCTGTCAAGCGATTTCTTTACTATCATACTTGAAAGAATAGCGTAAAACTAGGGCAAGGGCCTTTTGACCAACGAGTACTACTTCTTCAGACCCTGCTTTCCAGGGTCAGCAGAATCCCTTTTTTTTGTACAGGATAGGGCAAGTTTGTCAGAATAGATACAACAAATTCCGCTCTTCACAACATAATACAAAACCACTAGTATTGTTGATATTCCTTGGAAAAAGCGTAATCATGTCGACCAGTTTTCGGTACTACTTCGTCTACCATTGTTGGCGTATTTAATTCGTTTTAAGCAGATTAATATTGTGTGAGTAAATTTAAAAAAAATTTGAATACGAAATTTTACCCTGGTCACACCCTTTTTTCTTCTGACACAGAGTTGAAGTTTTGACAGCTCCACCATCGCTATTCATCTGCCAACTGTTGAATGATGATTAAGTTGGCATAAACATCGCATTAACTCATTTGTTTAACCGCGTCAAACCCACAAAATTAGGTAGAGGAGGAACGGTTCTGACTTGTGAGTTATTAACACCATCCACCCTTTCGTTGTTCACTGGAATCCCTTTAAGGGTTGAAGTTTTGCTTCAAATCCTCAGAACATCCTAGACAACAAAGAGTTGGTTTCATCTTAATTATGGAAAAGTTTTTCTACATTTTTGTTTTTTATTTTGTCTTTTCTTTTTTATTCAGCTCGGCTAAATGACTTATTTTCTCGTTGTACTGGCAATTCTGAGATTGGAACGACTTTACTACTTGGCAACTTGGAACGACGATGGACGAACAAATAAGAAGCGCTTGAGATGGGCTGTGGTGATACTACTTTATGCTGGCGTACACCAAAGTAGATAGTTGTCGGAGGACCGGAGAAGCTTTTAAGTGAAAACAAAAAGTGGATAATGGCTTGATGAATAACACTCAGCCGAACGAGAAGTCATGTTTTTGATGGCGTATTGGGTGTGGGGTGTCACTGGTGAAGTATTTTTCTCGCTATTGTTTCAGTAGGTTTCAGTTCCAGCACAAGGCTTTCCCAACGAAGTTGAGTCTTATTGTTTTATTGAAAGATTTATCGGAGAAGTTTTTATTAAAGCTGATTTTATAAGAGAACACTGGAATTCTCTCACATTTAATCCTACATCCGAAAGCATCTTAGTTAAGTATTGTCAGTATATTTATATTGGAGCTTATATTTTAAACACAGCTGAGTTTAGAACTTCTGTCATTGTTGGATTAGAAGCAGCATGAAATGCGCATGGCTGGGTTGATGAATTTGAATTATCACTGGCTTTTAAACATTCGGCAATATGTGCCTGAAAACTGTTATGGAAACGTGGCGGGTTAATAAACCGTAAGGCCGCATAGCCCAAGATTTACTAAAAGCCAAGCCAAGGCTTAATACCAAAAAATTAGATTTTTATGAGCTCTCGCCATGCAAATAATAAATGTTTTTGTGATTTCTGCTTGCAGACGTCACAACAATGAAAAAATATTGCGAGAAATTTAAACGCGAACGGCTACGAAGGTAGTCAAGGAAATGGAGTTGCGGCGACTTTTGATAACATGGTGAAATTTCTTCTGCAGACTTTTAAAAGGCAGTAACGACTTATATTTCAATGTCAGGCATGACGATCTATTCATGTTGGGCAATGAAAGCTACGATTGAAGAATTGAAAAAGCAATTGTTAAACCTAAATGTTACAAGGCTTGACACTAATGCTACAGAAGTAGACTTGGTAAAGAACATATCAGTTGGCTTTATAACATGGCAAGTTTCAAACTCGTTTATTATAAAAGATGAAGTGGAATAAAAAGATTCATTCCAACTGTAACCTGTAGCAAGATTAATAGTGAGTTGCCTCTGAATTGTTCTTTTCCCCTTCAATCTCATCAGAACTAAAACATCTCTGCACCCGCTGGGAAGTTTCAAAAGTAAGCGATAGTAATGCAGCGTAACCTCCACTGTCATCATCACCACGTCCGTCATAAAGAAAAACGTTTAAAACTACCAGAAACTTCCTCAGCTAGGACCCCGAAAAAATCTAGTACGCCAATAATCATCTTATGTAGGGACAGTCTGTTTTTAGGGTTGAAGCGTAAAGATGAAAGCTATAAAACAAGGCAACAGAATGAGAAAGATCCTCAAGAAGATAACCTACAATAAATTACTCGTAGCGATAGATAAGAACTACCAATTTAGCTTCAGAAAAATGCGACCTACTGTCGATGCCATAAAATCAGTAGTTGACATCGCAAAAGGCTGCATCGGAGGGAAAAGAACTGTGTAGTAGTAACGCTGGACGTTTAAAATGCTTTTAAGCCTGCGAACTGCTCGTTTATTAGAAGGTGGCCGAATTCGTAAGCGCAAGACTTGAAAAGCAAATTCTCTGCAAAGCACATGTAGTAGAGCAGTTGAAACGTCAAAAGTATATGTTTGCATTGCAAGTGCAACATAGACAGTTGCATCTACTACGTTTTAGAACTGTTTGCTTTGTAGTAATTTTCCGTTGTGCGTTTTCAAATCATCTGTTTCCCACACTTTGCGAAACATATGCGTTTACAAATTTGGCCGATCACTCACCAAGATGGGGTCTATCCAACCACTCCTTGCTGCATATATCACAAACAGGAAGTTGAGATATAATACAGATGAAGGTAAAAAATACTGCAACATCACTGCCGGAGTTCTACAGGAATTGGTCTTGAGGTCTTTATTGTGGAATATCATGTACGACGTAAACATGCGATTGGCGTTGCTGGGAGGTGACGTTAATTGGATTCGCCGATGACGTTGCCGTCGTGACAGTAGGTAAACAGATTCCCAACTGTTCCACATGAGGCAATTATCCGAATAAAGGACTGGCCATCAACCGCTTTCCTAGAACTATCCAACCATAAAACAGATGCTGTCCTCATAACCAGCCGAAAAACTGTAGGGTTCACCAACTTTCAAGTTAATAATGCAACAATTAGATCCAAAGAAGGAGTTTAATATCTTGGAGTAATGCTGGACAGCAGATTCAAAACATACGTGTACTATTTCACGAAGAAAGCATGGCTAATGGAAGTAGCTTTGTTGGGCATACTGCTTAATATTGGTGGACTTGGATACGTAAAAAGGATCCTACTCTCTAGTTTTATCACTAGGCTGCCTTAGTGTGGGCGCCAGTACTGAGGACGACGGAAACCAAAACAAGATTATCGTCAATCAGCGGCTTTTGAACCACATCGAACGAGGCCGCCTTTGTTATAGCTACAATATTTCCCGTCGACGTTCTTGCAGATAAAATGTTGAGGCAATATAACAGAGCAGCCTCAAGTCAACACGTTGCCAATGCAATCAAGAAGAACAAAATTGAAGAAAATGCAACGTCAATAGTTATGTTGAGAGCTCAGGTGGCCATACAAGCTTTTTCTGACAATCCATGACTCGGTAGAACGTAAACATGGTAAACTGCAACTACAACTTCACGCAGTTCCCATCTGGCCCCGGTGGTTATCTCAATATCTTCACCATTCTGAGCACGACAGCTCACCATCTTGCCCCAAATGCCCAATTGGAAATGAAAATAAGGAGTGTACAGAATTTTATTGCTCAAGTTTCATGGCACGGAGAACTACTCTGCCCAGCCCGTCGCTTGCCCTCGATCACATGTCGCATTCGGGAGAGAATTGGGCGGAAATTTTTATTTTTATAACAATTCTTCAAAATCTCCTACGGAGAATAGAAATGAAGAAAAACAACAGCAGAAGCCTCAATAGCTGCAGAAATATCAGAAGCAGGTGATACAACACGAATAGTTTAATTTGCCAACAAGCGCCGCGATGTAATACCTTACGGCAGTCTCACGGCTGAAGTGTGTAGGGAATTGGTTTAGTCGAATCGTCCATGCAAAAAATACTCGGGATACTTGTTTTTATGAAGATAACTTATTTTTGGTGCAACCCAAAAAAACATATATTCAATGCACTGCAGTAAATGATACCCCGCATTTTTTCTCTCTAAACTTTTAATAAAAACATCTGTCTGGCTATAAACTCCTAATAATCTTATCTATAGGCTGACTTCAGAAGTATTTTCTAAACGAGTACAACTTGTTTATAAAATTCTCTCCCGAAATGGTGTTATTCAATGACGTAAGGCCTACAAAACAAATGTTTTGTACTCGACACAACCAAGTAGGCGCACACATTATATTTCAAATGCCTGTCTTTCTCCAACAATTGCAAAAATATCAAATCGTCCATGAATCTCAACAGCTAACCTTACACATTGATCTTATTACCTTACCTGAACTTATAAATACCCTTACGGCCATTCAAACAAGAACCCAACGGCTTCATACTTCAGGTGACTTTTAGCTCCGGAATGTGCCCTTGACATTATCGCCCCCCAACCAACAATGCCATCCTACCATCCTGCCAACTGACACCTTCTCATTTGCTGTGTTTCATTTCCTTAGTAATTTTTAAGCCACCCTTGAGACATTTACCCCAAAGACAAGACAAAACAGAGCGATGGAGGGAAAGAAGAAAAATAAAAGAAAAGTCAGAACCCAAAGGAGACAAAAGCCAAGTGGCAATAATTTATGGTCTCGAAATTAGTCGATATAAATACAGACAACTTCGACAGGCAATAAATTCACAAAGTGCAATGCACTAAAACGGAATGAATTCCTCAACTCTTGTAGAGTTGCTTCGCCACAGCGGACAGTAGGAAAAAAGCAAAAATCCAGACCAAGACAGATATCTACATCCACATCGACATCCACATCGACATCCACATTCATGACCATAGACGCGATACAGAAAAACCATTTCAAGTAGCCGCATTACTATTAATTCCAGTACAACCCTTGTTAAGCCGGTTTTTACGTTTCAACGTTCTTAACCTCGCACCAAACTCCACCTCATCCGGCCGCTGACGAGCGATGGTAGTTCTTGGCCAATACTCCGGAAGTAAAACACTGAAAATTATCGTCCATTTTCGAATATGTACAACCAACTGAGTACGTGGGATGTTTCCCTTGCACAATTCCCCTCTAGTATTCGTATGCAAACCGTCCATGTCTATGTTTCTGTCTAAGGATAACTCCTTGCCGGCATGAAACTTTTAAACGACAACGAATTTTCAGCAGAAATTCATAAGTACGAGTGTCTTCCTTCCCACTTAAGTAAAAATATGTAAAAAAAAAACACAAATACAACAACAATTCTTTATGATCATTTAACTCACCTAACGTTTGACTTAGGACCGTCCGTCCATCCTCACCGTGGCAGGCATTCCGCGCATCGAAAGGATTCGTAAATTGCACGAACGCATAGCCCTTGTGCATTGAAATTCCTGAAATTGCATGAGAGCAACTCATAATCAAATCGGGTCAACGACAAAAATTTTAATCGCATTAAACGAAAACCAGGATGAAACAAAAAAATATTTCGAAAAAAATCTGGACCATGATTTTGGATTGTGTGTTATAGATATGCGAGTATACATAGGGATTGAATGATGCTTACCTGCCAATCGGCCATAGATCTGAAACATACGTTCCACATCCGTTTTGGAACACTGAAAAGTATTCAAGTTGCCAACAAATACACGTGAATTAACCGCCTGCGGATCCTGTGAATTGGTTTGGTTCGATAGCTTTGACATCTTCATGTTGGCAGGATGCGAAATTTTGAAATGTAAGCACAGATCCGAAGAAAATAGAAGAGAAGGACAATGCACACAGAATGCACTATTCACTTCAATCTTTTCCTTATTGAAATTCCACTAACGCAATCGATTTGCTGCCGATGATATGCTTATGTGGTCACTGGTTACTGGTTACTCGTTACTGGCTTCTGAATGATGCTTCCTGGTAGCTGGTTTCTGGCTAAGGATTAAATGCTTACCACTTGACGAGGACAACGACTAGTCGTTGACGACAATGAAAATGATAGCTTCGTTGTTGGATGTTACGTCGATATTATTACGACAATGACGATGATGACAACGAGTACCAAATCCTAGCTTCGGACACAGGACACTGCGGATAATCCTGGAAAAATAATAAAAGCGGAAGATGAAAAGTGAGTATAAGGACAGTACAACAACAAGAGAAAAAAAAGTCAACGTATTTAGTGAACCCACAACTGAGTTATCTTTTATTTTTCACTCTCCTTCATCTGTTCATCTTGTCTATACAGTCCGTTCTATCGAAAAGACTGCGACGAAGAGTTGCCAGTTCAAAAAGAATTAATTGCATTAAAAGTACAGAACATAAAATCAAGTCAACTATTCTTAGCACATTCTGAGAAAGGGGCTTAAATCATTAGATAACGTACAAAATGGACATGTTTAAGGAACAATATCTTGTTGTTGAAGCAGCAAACTTAAGACTAATAAACATGCGAATTGTCATGCACCATAAGAGAACTTTGCAACTATTAAATGCCCCTTTAATGAGAACGATCGTCCACGCGTTCAATATGAAACCAAGACAGCGATTTCCAAAGTCAAGTTTAACGAAGCTCCTGTACCACACTGTTTACCTATTTAAATAGCATGTGATGCTAGACGAATGACGAAGCCCGTATAAACATGTCTCCTTACTCTAGGTCGACGCAAGTATTTCCGATGATCGGATTCTCGGAGATTCTGTGAACTGCGCAAAGGGTTCATACAAATATTTGAATACAATGCAATAATTTCCATTGAAAAATTAAGCAGCAGGGATTGCTGTCTGTATTATGCTTACGCCTGGTACCTTTCGTCAAGAGTCGAACCAGCGCCTATCATTGGGGTTTTCAGCCCAGGACAGTCCACTATGTACATATCTAGTTTTTACATAATGGCAGAGTTCCAAGTCGATACAAATAACCTTGTCATCAAATTCGCAATCGCATGCGAAAGCTATTGAAAAAAAAACTGGCACTGATGGGTCGAGCGACTAACGAAGTCAGCAAATAAGGGCACATAACATTAAGGTCTAGTACACAACGTCACGAAAGTCAACTTTGTCTTTAAGGTATCAAGGGACTTTATCCAATTCGGCTTCGATAACATTTCCGCAGCGAAAAAATCATGTGAGGAACCACTTGCGCGGTGCAATCGCTTGGAGGGAACTACATAAAGCCTTCTCTTAACCAACTGAGAATACTTTTCACAAGAAGCGAAAGACGCAGCAGATAAAAAGGCTCTTCGTTGCTTCGTAAGAAAAGCAATTAATTTGATTCTCGACCATGTTTGCATCAATAAAGAGTGTACGAACGTTTGAAAAGCCAAATATACGAGTTCTTGAGTAAATACCCAGGTCAGTTTGAACGTATGGTCCGGAAAGTTTTTGATCCGATTTCAGAGCACGGCCTCATCAGGTTTTTAAAACCTGCGTAGCCATATACTCATTTTAAAATTAGCTTTTAGGGTTATGTATAATATAGTTCATGTAAGAGTATAGTATTTCATCGAAAGCTATGCGGCTTTTAAAAAACCAACAAAATTCTTGCGAACACTTGCATTCCATATTTATTGGCAGGTACCAGTTCAAATTTGATTTCAACTTTTGGATTTTAAGCAAAATCTTAAGCCAGAACAGTAACTCTTTTCTATTTTAAGTCTGAGTCTTATATTGGGAAACGTTGCTGTAGATACGAGTATATTGTGATTTCAGGATTGGATACATATTGCGATGACGACGCCAGGCCGCACAAGGTTGTAAATAGAATGATGTCCCCTGGACTAATATGGTTTTCTAAATTATAGTGTCACACAGAAATTTCTCCACGAAAGGACAAACACATGTTTCCTTTTGAAAAGTTCTATCAAAGGTAACCATGTCGTGCAATAATCTTCAATTTATTTGATAGTAATCCGACTAGCCTGCTATTCCTTTAAAGGAACAACAAATGAGCATAAAAACAACTCCCTATAAGTATCGGGTTTTCCAATAGGGGCTTGACAAATTTGAATTTAATTTCTGAACGCACTTTTTCACTCATCATCAAACTGTCACTGTCAATTTATTCAGTTAACTCAATATTTTCATCATGGTAAAGTACACGAACGAGCAACGTCTGCAAATTATAAAAATTTTCCACCGAAATTCAGAGTCGGTGACTGCAACTTTGAGAGCGTTGATTCCAATTTTCGGTCGTAATTCTCGCCCTAGTAGACAGGCAATAACAAGTTTAGTGCAAAATATATGCGTTATTGGTCGGGTGAAAATCCACATGTGCTTCATGAATCACCACTTCATCCACAAAAATAACTTTTTAGTGCGGTTTGCATGCCGGCGGCGTTATTGGGCCATATTTTTTCATCGACGATAACGATCGTCACGTTACTGTGAATGGTCAGCGTTATCGCGCCTTGATCACCGATTATTTTTGGCCCGAATTAGTAATGCTGGTAAATAACAGCTTGCTTCAGGATGCCGACTGCGGTCAATATGCCCGCTGGTGCCTGTCCACAATTCGGCAGTCCTTTTCCAATTCGGTAGTCCATGTTAATTAAATTCTTCCCTGACGACTAAAGAACAATTGAAAATGACAATATGACAAATGTGTGCATAACGACGGCCAAGGTCCACTTAAGGTCTTGCTTAAATCTTTTAGAATGCAAACCCTTCCCGGGTACATGGATTTTTCGCGGAGTTTCGGAGTGCAATGGGAGTTGCTTGGGTTCCTGTGACATTTTTCAGTATGAAGATCAAACAAATGTGTATTTCGCTACGCACGTCTCTTTAATGTCGCTCAGCAAAAAATACTGCGGAATATTTACAGGCATCTTCACAGTGTACTACGCTTAAGCTTGAAAACTCAATGTGCAAGCCAAACTGCTATCGCCTCCTGGAGTTCTTGCTTAAGAGTTATTAGGACAATGCGGATTACTTCCTCTGTAAACTTTCTATAAGATAGGATAAGTATTTCTGTATGAAAACCTTTGCTATTTAAGAACATGAATTCAAGCCGAAATAATCAATAAAAAGCTGTATACGAATTTGAGTCAAATAAAGAAAGAGAAAGTCGATCTTCACACCACCCAATACCTCTGGAGCGTTTAAGTTAATATTCTCCATCTACCAATAACATGACATTGAGATACTTCCACATGCCAAACTTGATTCTGACAATGTGATTTGCGATGATTTTTCGACACATATCGGGCAATAGCTCGGCAATAACTTGACAAACAATCGTTTTTAATGTGGCAAGAGCTTGCAGATTGGTGCATAAATAAGATCTCTTGAATAGCTCCACACAAAGAAATCCAGTGGCGACAAATCACACCCTAAATCATCTAGTCGCCAGTTTACATCACAAAAACCCGAAATAACTTTTCAGGGAAATTTTTCTTGCAATAAAGCCAACACTGGTGGTGTTGTATGAGATGCGGGACCCTTTTATTAAGACCACATGTCTTGCACATTCATATCCTCGATTTGAGGCCAAAAATGTGGTTAACTTTTAGCTATAGCGATGAGTGAGGCAAACACCTTCCTCATTTTCGAAAAAGTTTGAATCAACGACAAAACCAGACCAAATTGCACATCCTCCAGTGACTTTTTGTGAAGACCATTGCTTTCGACAATTACATGTGGATTTTCACTTTCGCATATGCGACTCGCATCCACCAAGTGAAAAATGCCCCTCATCGCTGAAGAAAATGTATTCGGAATATTGATCATATAAACGCTGATGTCCAAGCACCCAATCGGCGTATATGCTTCGTATCCCGTGGTCAGCTGGCTCCAATTCTTAGGTGAGCTGAACTTTACCAGAGCCCACTCGTAGTTGCAAACCAAATTGCAAAATACGCCATAAGGTGCCGTAAGGCAAACTCAAATGCTGTGTTTGGCGTAAAATCAATAGATTTGGTTGTTCTTCAACACACAACACTAACGGCATCCATATTTTCTGTAGTGCATATATCTCGATGATGGTTAGGCCTTAAGACATATGTACCGAGCCAGGTTTTTCAATTTGTTTTTACAGTTTTGCCTATAATACGCTCAGATGGCCGATTATGTCGACTTTCGTAATGCACGAAACGTACTTACCTTCTACCTAAAAAAAATGGGAAATCTTAAACAAAACACTAACAGTCTCAGATGACAGTTCAGTTTGACATACGTGATTAAAACAGGGATGTTAAAAGCGGCCCACTAGTTGGATGACCATATATGTAAAACGTTCTGTCCATGAAGTTCTTCACGTCCTTCTTTGAAGACAATGTGTACCAAGTTTTCACCACTGTGTCTCTTTGTGTTTAATCGTTTTCAACATCCGAAGTGTTAGTAAAGCCGATACCCACTTTAACACAGTAGCACGCAGTCTCTCTTGTCTTCTGCTTAAGACTAGGATAAGTTTGTACATATGAACTCAATCATTTGCCTCTGCTGGAACATTTCGACAATTAAATTATGACCTAATAGACAGCTTTGAAAATTTTGGAGGGCAAAACGACACGACTTAAAGAAGGTCTGCCTGTTTCTTACGGCTAAGCTATAATCTTTTTTTTGAGCCTAAGGAACTGCGTGCTGGTTATAAAAAGCCTAAAAATTGTCACAAAATCGATGACTCTATAAACACTTTCGCAACTCGTGTCCTGTAGACTATACTTAACTACAACTCGCCTGTCCGTTTAAATGCAAACATTTTGATAAATGTGCCGTCTAGTTAGTCATAAAAACCGACGCGAAGTGATGCATCGGAAAACCCCTTTTTTTTGTAAATTTAAATATAAACCACAGAGCAGTTTGCCAATAAAACACATAGTTTGGCAACGCTGCTGGCGAGTTACTGGTTTTTCTGAAATGAAGAGCCATGGCAATATCCATCATTATTCGAGTTGAAACCGGCGGATTTTTCTGCTTTAAGTCGGATTAAGGCTGAAAACAACCCTAACAAACACACGCACAAGAGTATAGTTAGTCAGACAATAAATGGAATCCTCATACAGATTTGCCACAGCAAATGCCATAGCACAGTTTCTGTAGATAGGCTTTCGTATAATACTCGAAGGCCAACAGCATTTGAGCACCAATATAGACTACTGTCCAACTAAACTACGAGTATATGCTATCCAAGGCGGGTGAGGAGAGGCAACATAGATTCAGAGTTAAGCAATTGAAATAAAACGGCGAAACTCAATGGAAATTTATTGTTATTATTATTTTTATTTTTTTCCTTTTACTTTTCCCGCCTTATATAAAATTTTTGCGGGAAAGGATGAATGCGGATTGTGTTTTGTGCGGGCATTGTTCTGCTCTGTTCAGTTATGTTGTGGGCACACCGAATGGAAATTGGCGGACGCAGTCCCTCCTTTCATGATGAATATCACTCAGCTGGCATTACTTCATTTAAGCGAAATTGTTTTCATTTTCGAATTTTTTTGTCTATTTTTGTTTTTTTATTTTTTTTTTAATTTTATTTTTACAGCTTTAAGTCCATTAATTGAAATTTTAATCGCTTTAAAAGAATTATAATGAAAATCATCATAACGATAAGCAATGATGAAAAGCATGAAGCAATTTTCCATTGCAATGCGAGATGGGCTTGGTGATTTTTTTAAATTTGATTCGAAAACCGTTGTTGAAAAAATGATTTCTCCAGGATGAGTACTATAGAGACAATTGCTTAAATCGACGTTGGACTTTTATAAACAAAAAAAAAAACTTAGTTAGATGAGGACTTTAGTAGTATTACAGTAAATTCTGATAGCATGCGAACGGTGGTTTCAAAAGATTTAAGAAAACTTGAGTTCTGATCATAAGCTCGTGGAATAGATGGTTACTAAAGTTTTTACAAATTTCGTTGAAAACTATTTGAGCAGCTACAGCATGTTTTCCAAGCCCATATTCGTTCCAGTATCTGAGCACACTTAATTCGTTTTGGTGTCATTTACGTGTTTTCAATGGTTTCTAAGTTGGAACTTCGTAAATATTAGGCTAAATGACTCTCCAGGCTCTCCAATGTGTCGTAGTGACTTTTTTTTCTTACGCTTACGCATACGGATAGTTAATTCTTTGCAGTAGGCCGAGCGCAGCTCAAACACAGGATCTAAGGTGAGACTCAACAAAACTATCGATGAATCTATCTGGTGGACTACGGTTGCAAAGGCGAGGAAAATCAGACAACAGATCTTGCTCCAAAATGCTATAAGCCCAAGAACAACTAACCGGAAAGCAAAATTGCAAAATATACAAACCTGCTCGGTATTTCACATCTGCTGCACATCAATGAACAAACATGATGATGAGACAAAAAAGACGGTAAAGAAGTCAGAATAAGCTCTTCAAGCGTAAACTAAGAACAGCGAAAATTGCCAAGAACTCAAATAGTGTCTTTAGATGGCCAGTTGCAAGAAATTAGCGTCGAAACGCTTGCTATATCAGTTGAGTATTGCAAAGAAGTTTGCAGAAAACTCTATCAGTGCCGTGCCTACCACCGACGAATGCATACGTTACTTAGTTACTTCCCAGGTCATGGGGACGCTGATAAATCGTCAGCTCATGAAATATCTTGAAACACGAAAGCTTCTTAATGACCGGCTTTCGTAGCAACAGGTCCCCTGGTGATTTGATGGCATGTCTCACCGAAAAGTGGAACTAAAGTCTACATCAATCTGGTGAAAGCAAGATAGTTGCCCTTGATATTTCTAAGGCATTTGACAGAGTTTGTCATCACGTTCTTTTGTCGAAAATGCGTGCATTTGGGATCGATGACGCTCTTCTTCAATGGATTAGAAATTATCTTTCGAAACGTTCAATTCAAGTTGTCTTGGATATTTTCAAGTCTGATATTCACAAATTATTCGTAAATGCTGGTGTGCCCAAGGGCTCCGTTCTGTCTCCGACACTCTTTTTAATCTTCATCAATGATCTCTTGTCTTCTACTTCTAATCCAATTCATGCCTTTCCTGACGACAGTACTCTCTGCTTTTCATATTCGTTACCAGACTCACGTCCCTCCTCTTCCATTCTTGGTAAGTGTGTCAATGACAACTTACGTTGGAATGACCACATATTCGAAGTCGCCAAAAATGCTGCGAAATGTCTAGGTTTCCGCAAGCGAAGTAAGAAATATTTCACCCCCTCTGATCTGGCTTCAATATATAAGGCTTTCATCCGCCCAAAATTGGAGTACAATGCTCACATCTGGTTAGCCAGTCGATTGACACCTTCGACCACCGACGCAGTCTCTTGCCTCACCTTGTTCTATCGCTATTTTCACCACCAGTTCTCCGCTGAAATTGCCAGTTGCATTCCATCCCTTCAAACCTCTCACCGTAACATCCGCCTCGCTATGAATGCTCATCAGTACACCCTCACACCCACTTTCGGACGTACCCTGAAATATCGTGATTCTTTTCTAAGCCGAACGACTCGCTTATGGAATGCCCTACCGAGCTCTTTATTCCCTAGTCATTATAACCTCCAAACATTCAAGACCAATGTACACCGGTACTTCTCTTCTCTCTATCGTCCCTAATTTTCCATCGCCCGTGCTGTGTGCAATCATCTCAGGGATGCTAATAACCCCTTGAGCGCGCGCCAATTATAAAAAAAAAAATCAAGGGACCGGTGCAAAATTAGAAAAGTTCTTAAGCGGAATACTTAACCAACAATTTCTGCGCAGGAATGGAAGAGTAAAAGGGAAGCAGTAAAAGGTACCTTTCGAAGTTTAGGCTGCAATCGCAAATCTTGTTTTGAAATAAAGTCAAAAAAGTGAGACAATCAATACCCAATACCTTTGGGTGAAGATAGTTTTCTTTAAAATTCGGTGAACGCAATGAAAGTAAACGAAAGTGATAAAGGCTTTCGTAATAGTGTGATACGAGTACGTTGCTCCATCTTCCTGAAACCACAATTCGCTCACATTACGTCAATTTGGAACGTAAAATTCGTTTACATGTTAGACACTATGGACTAGAACTAGTTCATCCTTTATTTTTAAAGCTCCGGATAAAATTTCGCATTAAGTTATCCTTCTGTAACTAAAGGCTTTTTAAACAGCTTTCATTATTTGGTTTATTTCCTATTTAAAGGAACGACACTTCGATGTCATCTTCAGGTTTACAGTATCTAAACTCCCTTCCGGCGTACCCCAAGGAAGCCGTCTCGGTCCTCTGTTATTCATTCTAACAATTGACGATGTTATCTGCATCAATGTCAATTCAGTACATGCAGATGATATCAAAATATTACGGTACATTTCATCTCTATCAATCTGTTTTTCGCTTGATGCTAGAAAAATGCGATCGATCTCAGCCTCCTCCCTCCCATAGTTCAAAAAGAACAGAAATGCACGAGTTACGGATTCTAGAAAGAACTCACTTCCCAGGCGAGGTTATCAGAACCAGCTCACAACCAGCTCCTATTAACGAAGCTGGTAGTGAGTTGAATAACACTACATATAACAACTAGTATTGCTCACCGATTGTGATGACAGATAAGGCAATCAAACATGATGTTCTTGATTCAATAGATTTAAGTCGCCTGCTATATACGCAGTTATAACGCAAAAGGCTATAGACCAGCTGCTGGTATCTCTGATGCGAATCTTTACTGATAGCATTGGCATACGAATACAAACCATAGCCCAAGTAAGCAGTGAGGATTGATTTTATACCGAAAACCGGAATAGCGGTCTACACGCTGGCCAAGAATTTCAGACTATTATCCTAATTTCATTCGTGAAGAAGATGCTCGTGCTCCATGTGCGAAAAACTGCCTTGCTCCTCTACACGGTGGTAGACTTGGTTATCAACGCGCAAGACTCTAGCTAAGTGCGTTCCCAAATGTGGTAAGCAGAATTGAAGCCCGTAAAGATACGAGGGAATGCGCGTTGTCCCCTTCCATGGTCCACGTTGCTCTACTCACTATTTTACGCTCTCAATAGTTCTGACGTCTTGGATCATGTCTAGTGACTAACTACACTAAAGCACAAGCAGCCCTAGATGTGATCGACGATTGGTGAACTATAATTGGGATTTCAGTCTCAAAACTGGAGTTGTTGTTCACATGACTGTGAAATTCTACAAAGAAGGTAAGTATTTGAGAATCCTATTGTATAACAAACTCCTCTATACTTACTTAACATGTAACTTCGATGTTAAGTCTCTGAGGTAATTTCGGTCACCGTTTAGGAGTTTTTGGCAAGGCATGAGGCTTGTAACTGATGAGTCTTCTTTGGATCTACATGGATATGAAAAGTCCAATTATATCATACGAATCGATTGTCTGGTGGAACTAGCTTTTCCGAAAATACTTCACTGAAGCTTTTCACGATTTCCAAGCTTGTAAATGCAAGGCTTTACTGAAGACATTGCTTACTGGCGTCGTGACGTGGTACTACGCTTTTGCCAAGTACGTAAGTGCGCTGTGCATTAGTGATAAAACATGCTACGATGATTTCTTTGTATGTTATGACTTACAAAGTCTGAAAAGTCTTCGAATCCGCGCCCGAGAGACAGCGCACTAGACGAACCCGAGACTCAGGTGGCGGACGTTAGTGGTAGGGGACCTAAGCCAACCTAGCGTGCGAATCCGGATCCAGCTGGCAAAGGATTGAGCTGGCTGGAGACGCTTGTTGACTTAGGCCCAGGTCCACCTCGGACTGTAGGCCACCTTAATTAAAGTAAAGGTAGCGACGTTACATTAGACTAACAAGGTTTCCTTTGGTTTTTAGCAAAACAAAAAGCCTTCAATAGTTGACAATGAAATGCCTAAATGTACTGTATGTACTACGATATAATTCTCATCTCAAAGGACATCTGGAACATAGCAAGCTGTGGAATATTGGAGATCCCGTTCCAAAAAATCTTCAACACCAACCTGTGGATTCCTTACCTGTGTAGACCTCGTCTATGAAGGCACGCGTGGAACAACGTAGGGAAAAGCTACCTGAGCACGATATTTTTTTTTAAGCAGAAGCGAACGATCAGCTGCAGATTCATCTTAGTGAATTCCAGAATTAGAGGCCTGGTTGGGGGCCTTTAAAACGTCAACACTTAGGTATATTTGGTACCGTAAATAATTTTAAAAGTGAAATTAACGATTAAAGCTCTTAAAACGATGACATCTGCTTCACAAAATACTCTTCACTAACGAACCCTCAAGCCACAGTTTACTGGCTCCAATCACAGTGAATTCAATAATTTTTTAATTAATATTCCTGACAAATCTGAACACACCAGATATATCATTTCCCTTTAAGGCCGACGTATGTACGAATGTGTCCCAATCCATTTCCATCAAAGCCCATTGTTTTCTGTTCAGGGGTACATGATGGCATAACAAAGTATTGTCCTTGTAAATGATACGTGCTCCCATTGTTTTCCCATTTTCAATTCTAAACCCTTTATTCGAGTGCTTTACAAGCCCGCCTCTCTTACGGGAGCCCTTCTTTTGATATCACTCAAAAGAGGGTGTGAGTACAAACAAATGAAAAGCAACAGCAGCAACAAAAAGCAAAAAGCAAAAACATTTTCCAAATCATTACACAAACAAAGACAAATAACTTTCCAACAATACGAGTAAGTTGCCGTTAATTCTTTTGTTTGAGTAAATGCACGTTTATGGTAATGAGTCCTGCCGCTACTGCCATTTCCATTTACGAGTATGTATACGAGTACATCTACTCCAACACTACGTTTTTCAAATATTTTTTGGAAATTAATTGTTCATGTCGAAAACTGCAAGGTAAAAGTTTTACCAAAGTAGAAACAGAACCTTGAAAGTTAGAAGAATAAGAAATGAAGAACCATATGGTGGGTAGGAGGTGCCCTTAAACAGAATTACTTCTGTGGGGGTTTTAATTAACGCTAGATACATTCTATGTACTCGTATGTTTGTGTGCCGACCTCTCTAAGTTTTCTTTTTGAGAATAAAGTGCACATTTATGCGGTTTCCTTTAGAACAGAAAACGCGTTGTCAATCGGGAACAGAATTTGTCCATACGACTAGTACGTCTTCGATCCAATAGAATCGAATTAGAATGGCATTAGGATGCGATTACCATTCCCGTACAACTGAATTGAAGGAGGTCGGTTATTTACGGTTGACAGAGAGAGCTAAAACTTACATACATACTTTGTGGCAGTGTTAATACTGTCGACTACCGAATTGACAGCGAAGCCATACGTGAACATTAGGAAAAAAAAAAGGAAATTAATGAGATTATCGAGAGAGGAAAAATGCTAAAATGCTTTATCGTATCGAGTATCGTGTAACAAATGGTAGCGAATAATTAATTAGGAACGAATGTCACAGAGTTGGGTTAGGGACTACTACGATTTCCAACGATTAGGTTTTGTAAATATGCTTTTGGCATACTTGTACTTGTGGAGATGGTATACTTACGTCCATACTGTTAACTGTGCCAATCTGCAGTAATTGTTTCTCTTTAAGTGCTTAAGTATTAGGTAAATAATCTTTTTTTGGATAAAACCAACGGCCATGAGTGCTTCCAAAAGTACATCCAAATCCAAACCGTATCTGCTGAAGGTGAGCCCATATTTGTTTTAATATATTTTTCATGTTTGTTAGAGTATGCAATCAAAGGGCTGAATTTAATGAGTCTTGCTAGGAAAGGACATGAACGTCAGTTAACATTGTCTTCTTTAGGTCTTTCATTGAAATTTGGTCTTCTACTAAATTTAACTGCAAATTACACTCCTTGGAGGATGACGGCAGATCGGACCTTTCTAAAAGCACAGGGACTTTCCTGAAGTCCGTCAGTAAGAAATACGTTTTTGCTGAGCTCATATTTTCCCAAGGAGGGGTGAAGCACCTCGCAGCTGTGAGAACACCTACGGCACTCCTCTTTTAACCATGTAGTCCATTGGAACTGATTTTAGCCAAAAAATGTTGAATGTCATCAGATGTTTTATCACTGTCAAGAGATTATTCAAACAAATAGGAACGTTAACTCAACGTGCTGTAAGTTGAGTTTCCAACTTATTTACTTTAAAGTCAATTGATGGAGGTGAAAACAATATTTGGAACTTTGCCACATTAAACCGCGTTGTCATTTCACTGGAAAATAAACTTATTGAAATGTTTTCAAGTTTTTCTGATTTACATCTTGCTTGATGAGCCGTATAGAGTCATCAGATGAACCGATGCATATTAAGTACCCAGTGCGAAATTAGCGTATTGTGATTGAGTCACTACAACATTTGCTTATTTATATTTGGAAAGCGTATCAGCAAACCTTTTGTATGTCGTATCGTATTTCAGCACCTTAGTTACGTTGTCATCAATGAAGTTTGTCTCACACCAATTAGCTTTCCAGACTCCTGGCCACAGAGCATTAAGCTAATATGTTAATAGTTACCAGACCTTCAGGTTCTGACTTTGGGCCCCTTTTTAAACTACCTCATTTAGTGGATCAAGTTGGCTTGCACATTGCTACAATAATACCTGCCCAATGATTACCATGCACATATCAAGAAACTGATTTATGGGGTCACCCGCACACAATTAGAAATTTTGGTATAAACCGTCCGAGTCAGATCATTGATACTTTGGGCATATGAAACAAGGAATTTCCTCCTACATTCATCTACTGCAAACACCGTAAGATGAGCTGCGAGGACAAAAAGATCAGTCATACCAAACGGTCACATTTTGATATCCTAGTAGGACTTGATCCTAAAATCTCATACAGTAAGGAGGATGTAGGGTTTGCACACGAAGGATGAATTACGGATCTTCACGAGCTACGTTGGTAGAGCATATGAAGAGTTTTGACTATGACAGACTGTCTAGGTCAGGTCGTGACTGATTGCTCACTTGAAATACTGTTCGGAAATCCATTTCAAATCAAGTTTGATTGATCAATACGAACATGATCTGTCTGATAAATCTTAACAGACTTCTTGAAATAAAACCTTAATGTTAAAAATTGACTTTTTGCCAAAACTGCAATGTTTTCGAAATTGTGGGCAGTTGCTTTTCCAACAGGAGTTAATGGGACAAGACAAGTTATGCACTTTAGGTCCTTGCACTTTATGCACTTTAGAGGACTCTGTTTCAATAATTATGAACGTTCCAGTGATACCATGATAATCACAACGTGCTCGTCAGGGCACAGTAGCTGGCTGTTTTGTGAGTTTTAATGTCAAGAATTCGAATGTCAGATACAGTGATATTTTGTACCGCACCAAGGTCAACTAGACGAAGTCCGTCTTCTTCCTATTTCCGCATAAAATTATTTAAAACGGTTTTGGGCCAGGAAAGTCCACCACACCTCTAAATTTTCACATTGCAGGCGATCCTGAAAAAAACGTAGGAGTTCCAACTCGATACACACCACCTCTTCACCGAATTCAAAGCCACAGAGCCAGGTCTAGTTTTGGCATCCCTGCCAGGGTCGTTCGACTTTCTGGGATAACGATAAAGGTTAGAAATCACAAAATCGAGCCCTTCGGGTTAGGACTTATACAAGGCAATGCATTGTCATGTAACAGTCTTCATATGATTTTTTAACAAATTATGCGAAACTTACAAATCAACTATAACAACTCGTAATTTGTTTCAAAAGTGTGTTCAATAAGTCGCGTATGCAAAAGACATAAAGAGAAGATTACAGCAAGTTGTCAATAGAGCGTTTTAGACTATTAAAGCATAAGCAGCATAGATGAGCTTACATTTCAGTGAACGAAACAAAATGTAGATGCTCTCAATAAAGAATGGCATATAACATTGCGGTAGTAAATCACTTTGTCTACCTAGGCCCTCTCGGGTGAAAGGTAATCAAAAACTTGTTGGGCCCGCTTAAATCAATGGAGAAGTAAGGAGACTTTCAACAGCAAACTGTATGATTTTCCGCGATGCCCGGAAAATTTGGCTTACATCACGCATGATCGCATGAACACCAGCGCCTCAGCCCAAAAAGTTGTGGTTCTAAGCCAGGAAAACAACTCACAAAAAGACAACGCCATGTTAAGTCGCGCACGCAAATAGAAGGGGCCTAAATCCAACTTAACGTACTGGCAAAAGACCACTCTAACTGGAGTGCACACGGACTATAGCGCCATCTGAGACACTTTGAGGGCAAAACAATTTTGAAATCATAATGAGGGCAAATCTCGTCGAGAAGCTTTTATTGTAGAAACATTTTTTGGTAGTTTTGCCCATTTTTTCTGCATATCAGGCTGATGATGATTAATTTAAGTGTTATGTGCGTTTAAACAAACATCTTGCTGTTTATCTCTGCAGCAGTCTATCCAATTGTCTCTTCTTGGCAGGCCCCACTTGGGCCATTAGGTCTGGTTAGTCCAGAATTAGTAACCCGACATAGAGATATGAGAGCACTACACACAATTGTTCAATTAACCATACTTTGAATAGCTCATATAAGTAGTCTGCCATGCTGACTGTGTCAACTCAATCGAAACATTATTATAGTTACCATTTTTAACCGCTCGGCATTTGATCAAGTTTCGCAGGGCAATTCCGATTGCATAAAACCGGTATCATTTGGCTAGCAGGAGACAAACGATGCGTAGTCATACATACAGTCACTTAACTTCATAGATCTATGGCTACACAATGCTTTATTAAACTACAGAAGAAGTAAAGGGTGGTTGGTTGTTGGTACGAGTATCTGTTTATGAAGCCCATAATAAAAACACTTAAATATTTATCAACAACTGTTGCTTTATCGAAAAGAGTAAATCTCCTTTAATCAAGTAATATTAGTTCATCTTTATGATTTTCCTGTCAACCCAATCTTTCAATACATTTCGATTTCACGAAATAAAACAATCACACCAAACAGTCACACGTTCAGGATGCATTGCTTTCTCTATGATCTCGTGTGAATTTTCCGAGCCTCATGATGAAAACGCGCCTCATCTGAACTGAAAATATGTTTTTTCAACCAAAATTGTCGTCAATTTCGTACTCAGTCAGTTCAATATTGTAAGCGCCTAATTCAAGTTATTTACACAAAATTGTTTAGTTGCTAAGAATTTTGGCGCGTTAAGGTTCTCGGGTTTAAGCACTTTAAGCAACAGCTGGAATATTCTCCGTTAAGCGCAACGGACCAACACGAGAATATGTTCAGTTGTCAATTAGCAAAGGAGTCTCATTAATTTGCTAATTGACAACTGAACATATTCTCGTGTTGCAGCTGCAGATGATAAATTATTATGACCAAAATATCTACCGAAATTCGCACTGTTTCGGCAACACAGCATACACTTTGGAATTAACTTTGCAATCGATTAATTTCATACCGCGTAAATATAATATTGGGTTCCGTCAACTTTTGAAGTGTATTAGAGCTGTCAGTGTCAAAATAACTAATGATTCACTTTATACGATGTCAACAACAAGAAGAGCCATAACAAATAAGACAGAACGTCACAGTTAACAGCTCTTATTTCGAGGTCGTAAGCGATTTTGTCTAACTAGGGCCTGCTATAAACTCTGACAAGAGCATCTCAACAAAAATAAAGATGAATCACTCTTCCCAATCGCTGTTTTCTTCCGCTAAGAAGGCACTTGAGTAGAAAGGGCCCATCCCGAAAAACTCAGGTGATTCTACGAGGGCGGGTCAATAAGTCCGTGACTTTTTGAATTTCTGACCTCTTTACTGAAACAGCAACACTGCTCCTGTCAACAGGCATCAGTCAGTTGACTCCTGTCAAAATTTAAACTTGCTGCGTCAGTTAGTTTGTGTTTGACAGCTATTTTTATCAGACTACTCACTAATTTGAGGAGAAAATGGAAAAAAGTGAATTTCGTGTGCTTATTAAGCATTATTTCTTGCGAAAAAAAACCATTACCGAGACCAAGGCTAAGCTTGATAAATACTATGGGGACTCTGCACCATCGATTTCAATGGTAAAAAAGTGGTTTACTGAATTTCGTTGTGGCCGTACAAGCACTGAAGATGCCGAACGTCCTGGACGCCCAGTTGAGGTCTCTACACCCGAAACAATCGAAAAAATTCACGATATGGTGTTGGCCAACCGAAGATTGAAAGTGCGAGAGATTGTGGAAGCCGTAGGGATCTCGCATGGCACAGTGGTTGAATGATCACTTGGGCATGAGAAAGCTTTCCGCAAGATGGGTGCCGCGTTTGCTCACAGTCGACCACAAACACATGTGCAGTTGCTATGGCAAAAATCCATGAATTGGGCTATGAATTGCTCCCTCATCCACCCTATTCTCCAGATTTGGCTCCGAGCGACTACTTCTTGTTCCCAAACCTGAAGAAATGGCTTGGTGGAAAAAGATTTGACTCCAATGATGAAGTCATCTCGCAAACAAAGGCCTATTTTGAGGACCTCGACAAATCATTTTTTTTGGAAGGGATAAAAAAATTGGAGAAGCGTTGGACAAAGTGTATAGAGCTCAAGGGAGACTACGTTAAAAAATAAAAATATTTTTTTATTAAAAAATCTGTGTTTTAATCCAAAAGTCACGGACTTATTGACCCGCCCTCGTATATAAGATCATCCAAATCCAACTCTATGGGACTGAATCATGAACTATTTTGAATGCGGATGAAGATATCTTTAGTTGTTTCGAGAGAAAAATCCTTCGGAATATATTCAGTCCTATTTGCGTGAATCGGCTTTGAAGGAAAAGATTCAACGTTGAACTACACGTGCTGTTCGGGGAAATCGACGTAGTCCGATGAGCGAATGGACACCAATGTTCAGGCCCGCAGATTCTTAGAATCTAACCCAGAGGGGCAATGCGGCAGAGGAAGACCTCACTATAGGTTATATTCGTAGCACACTTCCACATTTTAAATGCCACCTCCAGATGACAACTTTCTTTTGTTGTTTTTTAAGGACTTCCTGTGACTTCTTTCTGTTCAATCGAGTTAAAAAACCACTACGGGGAACGCGTTTCAGCAGCCGAGAGGAAGTAATGGAAAAATCGCCAAACACAGAGAGATACACGTACTCCTGGCTACGTAATTTTTGCAAATGTCAAGCTATGACGCTAAAATTTAGAGGGAATATCAACAACGGGTGTACCAACTTAACTTAACTTAAAACAAAACTCAAATAGGAACAATGAGAGCGCCACACGGTGGTTATTCCGGGAACCTTCTGATCGAGGTAGTATTGTAAGTTTGTCGTCATCCGGATAACCTATGACATCCTTTTCTTCAGGGACAACTGAAAGGATTCCATCCAAAAATGCAAATCGCGTATCATGTGTAGCCCATCAATATTCCCCGCAGTTGTTTTTGCATCAAGAGATGCAGATGCAGATGTTTACTAAGATTTATAATAGTTCCACAGTAGATTCTATCCAAAAGCCATCATGTCTTTATGCTCAAATAAATAGCTCCTTCCCTGTCCTAAGTCATCCGGTCTTCCACCAACGTTATGAAATTAGTGACCATTTATGTATCTCTTAACTCAATCACATAATCAATGACAGCATTCGGATAACAATCGATTACCAAATGACAAAAGCGAGAAGCAAATCCCGTCGAGCCAAGAGTAAGCACAAGCAAGACTCAGTTCATTCGCCTAGGAACCTGCAATAGAACAGATCCAGTAACTTGGAAGAACAAATGAGCTGAACAACGTATTGTAGTTGGTATTGTAATTTGAGCAATATTATCGTTCAAATCTTCAACCATAAACAAATGGATTATACAATACATAAAGACATACACCTGAATGTCTTTCATAAAAATGTTCAAGTCAACAAATGTGGAAACATAAACCTTTTTGCTTGCCCCATTAATATTGATCAACAACAACCATACCTATCCCACAATTAGGACCAACTTTTCGCATTTTGTCTCATTCACCAGGACCTGCCACAATGTTAAACGAGATTTAAAGTTAACAACTCTACTTAGAAACCTTTAATCTACATCTACAGACATGGCACGCTTCTACGTTTTCCCTTAACTGATAAATGCAGTGTTTGTTAGTATGTAACGCATTTCAATGGTCAATTTAAAAAGACGTAAAGCCTCACAAATATTCAGAAAGAAATATAAATATTTCCCTTGCGTCCAACAAAAGGTCACCCACCATTCATCTGGCCAAAGTCTTGTATAGGATTCAAAAATAAAAAGCCTTCTATCCTACATCGCACTGAATCAACACCATAGGGAGTATGGTAAGTCTCCTTTAAAAGCTTGTAAACAACATGCCTTTGAAGGGGTTAAAAGTAAACAGTGGTGCACCACAGACAAACACCCAAATGTAAAGGTAGGTAATGTATTACTCTTAGATGCAACCAACATTGATAAAAATTTCTCTAATTCACCATATAATGGCTGGGAATATGTAACATATACTCGTACTCGTATGCATACTACATCAAACCATAGTCAATAGGTCGACCTAACATACTATACTCGTTCGTGAACACAAAAATATATGAGGGACTTTGTATATTTTCGTAGACCTCTAGTTCTTTTGAAAGATGAATAAGCAAGAAAAACTGCTGCAGGCCTAGAATATCCTGAATACAAAAATATCCTGATGGCAAATAAGTTAGACGAATACATAAACAAAGATGACAACGACACCGATGATGATGTTGATGTTGATGATGATGATGATAGCCAAAGAATGATGATGAAGATGATGTCTGGTAAACAGCAAGTAAACTGTTCGCTCCCACCTCCCCAATTTCTTGGAAGGACTCTCGGGAAGAGAATAAAAGAACCTAAACATAAAACTGAAACACATTTGGTTCGTCATTTTATTTCAAATGGAAAACTGAATATTTACTCGTATTTACGGATATACTCGTATGTTTATTTATTTTTCTGCTATTGCCAGTTTGTGGCTCTATGTCGCCCCTCTTTTCACCAGTATTCGTATCTACGAGTAGTATTCTTTTTATATATCTATAGAGGGAGTAGCTCATTCATATTTGAGTTAACTACTATACAACAAGGCAAGAAAATATAGTTATACCTTTGGGAGCAGTACAGATATAGAAAATAGTCTCGGCTAGTAGGAGTCAAAGTTCTTTACAGTTTGTCAAAGAAGAGAAACCATTGGAAAAGAAAAATACAATTGAATTTTGTTAGATCTACCTTAAATCAGTCGGGCATTATAGATAATTCAAATTTCAAAATACTTTATGTTTAGGGTTATACTCGTACTTATCAAACGAGTACTCTGTAAAGTCGCTTAAAAACTTGTCACATGAGCGTTATAGGACCTAAAAAATCAAGCTGTCGTTGCTCAAAATTCAGGGAGTCCAATTCAGGATATCGAACTTTACTGACAGGGAATCCACGTTTATATTTTGTTCCAATTGGTGTGCCAAGGAATCTGTTGTATACTACAGTGAGAATGAGGTGCGGTAATGTAACATCGAGCCTCTCTAGCCGCTCAGCATTAAAAATGCGAAGGCTCTAGGTCACCCTTATACTACTCTTTATTCTCGGATTAACTGTGGCTTTGATCTAGTAGCTAAATACGTGCTGAACTTTCAACGTAGCTGAACAAGTGATTCAGTATTAACTGAAGTTTACAGGAAGAATTTCTGCACAAATTCTTTATATAAAGGTTTCATGTTGCAGCAACATTTAAACTTAGCCGCCTTACCCCCTGATTTGGTAATAGTTTTGTTATTGCCAGGGTATTCATTTCGAAGAAGCCAACATTTATTTCCTTCCCCCATAGATCATGCTCCGCAAAGTAAGTACTGTCAAGTTTTGTGAAGAATACAATTCAATGACTCCTGGACAACAAAAGTGATTAGCAGCTTCGTTCTAAAAAGGCTTAATGCCCATTTATTCAACGCCGCACATCCGAACTGAACAAATCCTGAGATCAGGCCGGCATTTTATCAGCCAAATTGAGAATGATTTATGACACAATTCTTCCAGCGCTAGAGATAATTTTGAGGATTTATCTGATCTGGGCCTCATTCCTTGGTTAATGAAATTCCACCACCAATGATTTCATAAACATTAGCCTTTCGCCGCTTCAAACCTTTAACCTTAACACCCGTATTGCTCTGTATTCTGTACTCTGAAATATCATAATTGTCTCTAAAGCCTAATATCTCGTTTTTGGAATGCCCTTAAGGGATCTTTATTTGTTGGTGAATCTAACTTGTAAACATTCAAAACCAACGTACATTGGTACCACGTTTCTTTTCTCACTTACTTACAGCGCGGGTGATAGCTGTGTGGAATCATTTTAAAGATGCTACCAACCCGCACCAATTACATACACCATACAAAAAGTTAGAGAAATTTTAAAGAGGTTGATACAAAATTTCTGTTTACGACATAACATACTTATTGCAAAAATATTTCGATCGAAACAGCTCTATATTTACGACTACTAGTCCCTACAATCCAGTACTCATTAACCAATAGAGGTATAGTAGCCAATCGAAAAATAGAAGGCTCTTTAGGCAACGTCAATATACTCGCATGTATCTAAAATTGAAAAATGTGCTCTCAGCATGCGAGGTAAATAGCTCACTTTGTGATTTGACTAATCTCCAGCTTACTAGCTGGATTGACAATACGGAAATGGGTAAAAAATTGACAAGCAGAACTTGCAGTAGAAGAAACTAGCAAGGTAGCATCCTTTTCTCTTTTCGCTGATATTTGGTTGTTCTTGAACTATTAACATGCCTATGTTTGGAGTAAAGATTGCTTACGGAAAAACATTTGCTCTCAATAGCCTAGAGAGGTGTACTGATCGTTCTAGATTGACTATAAGCCTTCAAAAACCCAAACCTTATCCACTTGTTGAAGAAGTCCAAAACACTTTGAAACCTAATATGCACAAAAAACCAACTGGTTATTCGTGTCGATCTGAAAATACACACCTAAAAGGCTGTCTAGTGATCTTCGACAAAACGACAAATATTTTCTGGTTAAAAAAGTAAGTCCTAACGATTTCCAACTGTTTATCTTAAAGCAATCTCACAATGAACCATAAGGCAACTGAACGCGGTGCTTTTCTTAGTTCTAACGAATTCTATTGAGATAGCAACGAACTAGGCATACTCCAGTTACAGTCGAATAAAAGGTTCTAAGTCAAGTTTCATTCGGGGATACTACCATTCATTCATCCATTCATACACCGACGAATCAGAAACAATTGGTTGTGTAGGTGTGGATATCATATCATATCTTGTGATGTACTTCAAAAAGGGGCCCTAGCGAATCAGTCAATCCCATTTCACTCGCATTTATTAACCTATGTCTTACGGCGTGAAAATTAAGATTTTTAAGCACTGATTATTCTTACCATAGGCTATTTTTTAGAACCAAGGTTCCTGACCTGTAACCTGCCAAGAGAGCTAATTAAATACTTCAAAAACCGTGGAGTAGACAAGTACCTAGAAAGCCTGACAGCAAAAAGGGAATCAAATTATTCGCATAAAGCATCCCCGGCACCAATTGGAAACATTAACAATGAACAGGCGAAGGAAGAGACCTTTATACCCTTCGATGGGCAAGCACTTGATAATATCAGTGAATCGGAAACAGTCTCAGGTAATCACACGATGACAAATGAATGCAACGCTAACTGAATTTAATGCTGAAATAAAAAAACTAAAACCAAGGAAAGCTCCGACTTAATAACCGGAGAAGACCTTAAAATTCTGCTGACTAAGCTTCTTTGCATAATTAGCGCCGCACTGATGCTAGAATACGTTCCGAGTGAGTGAAAAATTTCTGATATGATTATGGACCGATTTCACTTCTCTTATATCGAACATTTTCAAGAGGATGATTTTTAGACGTATACTGCTTATTAACGTATCGTTAAATCGTATCCCTTATCACCAGTTTGGGGTCAAACGTAAGAGTTCCACTTTGGAGAAAGCTTTTGAAGAAAGATAGATTTGCTCAAGTTATTCTTTGACGCCTCGAAACCCTCTGATAAGGTAAGGCATGAAGGATTAAAGTGCTCTTATAATATCCTGACAAAGAATCTCGAGACTAGAATTTTTCGTTTAAGACTCGTAAATGAAGTATAGAAATTTAAAAATAATCTTAATCGGCGTACCGCAGGGAAGTGTTCTCGGCCCACTTCTGTATCTCCTCTATACTTGAGACATACCACACGAAGCGGGAACAGTTCTAGCTACATTTGCCGAAGACACTGCTATATTAGCAGTAGGTAAACAATTAAAGAAACAACGGCGAAACTGCACAACGCTCTCAATAAAGTATATGAATGGACAAGGGCTTGGCGGATAGACCTCAATGAGACCAAATCTGTTCATGTAAATTTTACATACAGAAAAATGAGTCAGTTGCCTATCTTTATAAGCTCAGTTTGTATTTAATTGCAAACGAGGCTAATTACTTTGGAATGACACTCGACGCAAAGCTTAAATGTAGACATTCCAAGCTAAGTATCGATAACAAGCTGCCGAGTTGCCGAGTTGATGAGGACTTATAAATTTCTAAAAATGAAAGAGCTTTAGGAAGGCCTCGGTCCCAATTAAGGGTGAAATCCGTACTCGTCTCCCCTTTACTTTATTTGCTACTAATTAATCAATGAGAGCACTAAATAAAAGCTATTTTGATCCCTTGTCTCATGGCAAACCGTTGGTTTAAAACAAAGACTAGCATTACTTTAGCAACTCTTTCATGCCTAAAAATCCTAAGTAAGGTCCAGTTGGAATTTCCCGTTAAAAAATACCTGCTCTCTTCTTCTCAAGAGGTCAATTCGCTTCAGCTACCAGACTGTTTCTTCACTTACATATGCCTGTAAGAAATTACCAAGAAATGATTGTCCCTTCTTGTTGATTCTCACAAATTCACATATGTTAATATGCACATTGACATTGCCTAATAACCGTCTTAAACTCTATTGGAACATTGTTTGCCAACCCCTAATATGCAAACAGTTTTTCTTTTGTGAAAACTTTTACCAGTGCAAGACGACCTCCTGGCAAACCATGCACGGGAATTGAAATTGAAATGTCATACGTAAAATATTTGGGCCAGCATCTATTTATTCAGTTTGTCTCTAACTTTCCTTCAACTTTTATACTTTAACTAAATGCATCTGTACCGTTATGCATTGAATTAAAACCATACACACCAACGACATCGTTGTCGCATCTGGGAAGGCGAGTGAAAAGTTTTTCAACCACCACCACCTTCACTGCTGCCTTTTGTCCAGTCTAAATCGAAAGATTCCTGCAAAAACTTTACTAAAAGTGCATCCGGCAAGGACTTGAAAGTGAAATTCAAAGCATATACCACAGTTTGTGTCCTTTTGCAGTTGAAAAAAAAAGATACAAAAAAAGGGAGAACGAAAAATTGAAACGAGAAGGAAAACCGGGACACGGAATGCAAAGTTTTAGGTTAAGACAATATTTACCATATGTGCGAGCATATTTATAGCATCCTTAATCGAAGAAAAGGGAGTCATCTGTGAATGGGAATTCCTCCTTGTACATATGGAACGTTCACCAAAAGCATCAGAAGTTAATTCATTCCATCTATACGAGTGTAGGTACGAGTACTTTTATAAGGTTTCGCTTTTATTGCTGTTTTTAAGGATTTTCTAAACATTTAAGTGTTGAAAGAGATATACCACCCTCGAAAGGTTTTCCCTGCCGCACACATCCATCTGATCCATTTCATTTCCATCCTGTTAACCTAAATTGGTATTAAATGTGTTTTCAGCTTGTTAATATGCTGCAGAGGCTTGCCTTCATAAAATTATGACTTGCGTAAGTAGTAGATAGGTACGACTCAAGCACATGTTGGAATCCGTATGTGGGCCATGTTGTAATGTTAAATACTCGTATGTTGCCACTTAAGGACTTGTGAAGGTGTGGAGACCGGTTTAAGGAAACGACTTGGAAATTCATAAACAGTTACGTTATTAAGGTAATTACGGTTTGAAATGGCAGAAGAAATGAAGAAAGTCTGTTTAATTGATTTAATTTCACTGAATTAAGGAGTGGTTAGCGTATGTTGCACGAATGAATGGAGAGTTGGAAGAAAGTATAGAGGTTGTGAAACAGAAAATTAAGGGCAAAAGCCTTGAAAGATAGTTACTAAAACTTCCACACAGACACAACTAACAGACGAAATAGTTCCTGTTTTTTGTTCGTCCTCATCTTTGCCCTCTATCGTTAACGCAAAAGTAAAAAAAACCTTTTTCATTATTGGGATTACATTGTCTATCACCGGGTATTTAAAACAACAGCCCTTGTCCGCTAAACCAAACAGATTATAGCTCCAATAATTCACAGGTTTTTTTGGAAATTTTTAGAAGAAGCTTTGATGCTATGATAGTTTTGTCTACTTATGATGGGCATCTTTCGAGACAGTGCAGTCAGAAATGTGGTGAATATGTTATGCATACGAAAACTGATAAGCCAAATCGCCGCTAAAGTCTCGTACTTTACCTTAAGCTCTACTATACATTCATAGATATAAGAGCACTATGTCCTGCTGGCGCTAGCATCAGACCTATTTTCTCTCACAAAGTACAAGTAGAACTACTTTTAGAGCTGACTTTTTTTAGGCGTGTTATTTGTTAGTTTTGTAAACGAACAAATTAGCCACTCTTAACTATCGAAAGGAAACGAACATATTGACTGAGGTATAAGCCCTGAACCAATGATTAAGGCGACAGAGTGGTCCTAACTAATGAAGAAAAATTATGTATTTTTGGTATACTACGGCTTATTACATTCCCATTTGTTATAAAATACGATTTTGTCTACGCTTTTAGCTCTATTTTACGAAAAGGTCAGAAGATACTTCCTGTAAAGGCTTGAAGCGTTTCTATAATATTAGCATAGTGCACAGTGTGGCAAATTGTATCCCGAACACGAGCCATATTTCAGCAACCATCTATTTGTCCGAACATGCGTCTTAAAACTTGAATCTTTCTCTACTATCTGTCAAAAGTTCATTTTATTTGTTGGACATTTAACAATTTTAAAAATTATTTTTCCAGAACACATTTTTGTTGATTTGATGTTGAAATTTTAACATGAAACAAAGAGCGGTCATTTAATTTGGAGGTAACTCCGCATGATGAGCTAGAACAGACATTTGAATCACTGTTACAAGTGTATTAAATCGGGATGAGAATATTTCGTATAAGAACACCGAAAAATAAACAGAAATCGTGTTTTGATTATGTTTTCTAGAGGCAGTCCCGTATGTTATTTGCCACACTGTGTATATCAATATTTAAGGTCACCCCACAAAACAGGTTCAAATCGCAACTTCGAGGCGCTTAATTGATATCGCTAAGGCGGTTGATAACACGACTACCGAACTTAGCGCACAAAAGACAAATTGCTTGATGAACTCTGTGGCATGCCGCGCATTGTGCTGAAGCCAAAGATTGTCTAAGTCCATGTCTTCAATTACAGCCCACAAAACTTTGGTAATCATGACCTTGTAGCGCTCAACTTTGACCGAAATGGAGTTTTCAAAATAAAACGGGCCAATGAATCCACCACTCAAAAATCCGCACCAAACTGTCACTCCTTGCAGATACACTGACTTCACGACAATCACTAACGGCTTTTAGAATCTTCAGATTTGGTAATTTTGCTTGTTAATGAAAAAAGAAATTATTTTTCGGCTAAATTCGACGTTCAAGACAAATATTTTGCATCAGTCTTCCAATGCCACCCTATCCGGTTGCGGATTTACAGCCATAAACGGCGAAAGGCCACAAAAAAAAGGCCCAAAAGTAATATTCCAAAGTCCCCCCCTCAACCGAACTCAGTCTAGTAAGACAAAGTATGCATCATAGAATTGATCAGCTGAGTGCAAAAAATACTCATGGCTCAGTAGTTAAAAACGAATCCACAATTGCCAAACTAGCAACAGTCTGTTCACTTGCCCATATCTACTGAATGCAACCACAATACCCGCAGACCTAAACTAGACACCAACAAAACTGTCAAACCACAAAATTGTCACACAGCTGTATGAACTCGTTTTAAAGCCACTACGCTTGAACTGTCAAAAAGTGTCCCATTACCAGGAACTCTCCCATCAAAATGGTGTATTGGAGGATGGGTTTTGTTGGGAGTCCTTCCCACTCAATTGCACTCCAACATGAGTTAATGCAAACAATTCTCAAACAAAATAACAGTTACAATCACAATCATAATTGTTGGAATTAATTATTTACACAATTTTACCGTTGCCAAACAATAAATCATGTCAAAAGGATTTTCACATGTGCAGCCATGCGTCGCCTTTTCACCGCTGGCCTATCCCTTGGCCGTTTTGGGTGAAAATCATTCGCGCAATGGCCTCTCCAGTTAACGTTGCCACCGGTATCGGTGTTACTTTTCAAGTGACCGGATTTTCCAATTATTTTATTTTGCCTCACCGTACTTGCTTTGCTTGTTTGAAATGATGTGCGCGTGTTGGGTAAATGTTTTGGGTTGGAGTTGGTGCCTTTAGGGTAAACGAAAACGTTTAACCTCAATCGATCATTTATCAACACAATTTGCATTGGTGCCATTTCTGGGAAACATTATGGTCTATCATTTAAGAGCTGCTGCAGCTGGGGAGGATGTGTGGAATGTGAATTCCATTCAAGCTTGCACTTATTAACATTATCAACGGTGCGAGTAACAACAGAGGTTTGGCAAATTTGCCGGGCATCAGTAGTTTTAAGAAGGCAACGTACAAGCAGTGTTTGGCCGTGGTATTTTATCACGTATCCCTTAATACGTAGGTTTGCCAACAACCTTAAGATCTGTTTATGGTTGTAAAATGTGACAAAAGGATGTGCAGAATTATTGTGCCAATGCCATTTGATTTATACATCTGGACTCTATGCGACTCAGATTAACTCAGTATCTGTATTGCGGCTTAATCTTCCTCTCAGTTGCAAAAATTATTTTGCAGTTCCACCTATAACATATTCTGGAGATGAGAGTGGACCGGTTTTTCTCAAGAATTTCGGCACTATCAAAGTATTGTATGTATTTCACAACAGTTTAAACTCACCAATGTGAACTCCAAAACATTCCTTCATTCCAAAACAAGTGGATATAAATTATAAAAGGAGAATTTATACGTTTTCTTAACTAAACACCACGGCTCTATTTTCGTCATGGAATCGATAGCCTCCCACGACCATGTACACAAGTGGCAGTTACCAAAGCTGCACACTACAGACCTAACTTAGTTACACTTGTAGGGTCTCGCTAATCTGGACTTTAATTAATTAACTTTCCTAGTTAGCGCGATGTTAGGCCAACTGACCCTAGTTATATACTGCGAGGTGGTCTTCTTCCATTCGAGCGCCTCACAAAAAAGGACATCTTTCTTGTCAAAGATCCCATGCCATAGAGCAAAATCCCGAACTTGCTCTTACTAAATCTAAAACTAAAGTTGCCCTCGCTCACGGCCTAACCCATTTTCACTTCTTGTTTTTCGATACTAGTAAACGTGCCAGTAATAGCTCGCAGTGTTCTGCTTATATTTTCAACGTCATTATTATATGGAGGTAGTTGCACCAACTTTTTGTAAATCGTGCCTATAGTTGGGTTTTTGGGAATCTTGTACAAGTTTTTAGTCACTTTCTCTAAATCGTTTTTTTTACCTGAAAGGCCTCGGCGGGAATATTTCCGGACTTTACGCAGCACCGAAGTATATCCATCATCATTCTGCACAGTTTGATGAATTCAGCAGTGGTTCAAACTCAACATGAATCTGTATTCTCGTCTCTGTAGATGCTGTCATATGAACCCTCCAGACCAATAAAGACGGTGTATTTTCTCTGGCATCTGCCGTATATATTTAGTTATTTGTGAACGTACCAGCCCTTAACTCGCTGAAAGAAGCCAATCAGATGGCTGACAATTGGTGTCAGGTATTCACACAGTACGGAAGCCAATAGAAACGCGATGTTAAGGAGGCTAATGCCATTTTAGTTGACGTGGTTTAGATGCCTACTTTTTTGAGAATTAAACACAGGATGATAATTTTCCATTCGTCTTTTTGAGCTGGTTAATAAAAATCTGGAATTTCTTTTGCAAGATTCAATGGTTCATTTTAATAGTGGAGTTTGAGTCGCCCCAATCGTTTAACAGTCTGCCAAAGTAGCTTTCGCATATTCTTGTCACTCTATTATTAAATTTCCTCGCTCATTTAAAGGGTTCGGTTTCGGTCTTGTTACATTTTGGTATGGTTTCCGAACATTGTTTCCGGAGTTGCACTTTCTATTTCTCCGTTCGATCGGCCCTCATACCCTTTCCCTTTTCTCCATTCAACGATTAACGTTTCTAAGTGGAACTTAGTATAAGCCATAGCCTAAGCTCTTCAATGGGATAGCGAATCTTGCGTTCTGTTGGTCGATTACATAAAGCATAAGTTGCCCTTAGCAAACGACACACATACCTCGCTGGGCGTTGATTTCCGTTATACAGCTAAATAATTTGCAAACACTGTCTTTCCAGATGAAATGTCATTGGGTGATCTTATAAAATCCCCACTAAAAAGAAGTGCCTCCTAAAGAATCACGATTTACTTAGTTACTTAGCTTGACGCCTTCTACACCAATATCCAGCTGATCATATCTATACGTCTTCGAACTAAAATATATCACAGATCATTTCATTGCAGCAGCAAGAGAACATACTCTGATAGCGTAGAGGCATGGCCTGCAATACGGATATTGTGGACTTTATGACATTGATCGTTTTGACAGCTCATCTACTACTTTTGTTTTTAAAGGTTTTTTTGGGGTAAGACGCCTTTAACAAATTCCATGATTTGACAATTAGTAAGCACCTCCCAAAAATCATTGAAAAATTGTTTATTCATGGGACTGCCCCAATCCGTTTTTAAATATCCCGAGGCTTTTACTCTCCCAATAATTTTTTATAAGTTCTACTATCATTTCAGTCGATGTAAATACAACACGACAACTTCAAAGACAGGTGGTAAACATTCATTAATCATTCAGGAATGAAAAAATCTCACTGCACACAATAAGCGAGAAAAAACAAAAACATTGTCGCAACATCATTTCTAATTTTCTAAAAATAATAAATAAAGTCATAAATTCTAAATTAACTCGGCAACTTCAAACGCTTGTTTCAAAGGTCAAGCAAAATCATAAAAAACAGTCTCTCTAGACATGTACATAGCTGCACACATTTTGTTGTTCTATAAAAAAAAAATTAACAAAATCCTCCACACCGTGGGAGTATGCGTAAACTCACAACAATCCACGTCCAATCCAATCCATAAATCCAACAATTATGAGTAATAGCAAGAATTCTTCTCTGGCAACACCTATATAACAATCTAATCAAAGTATCTGCAACTAAATAGAGTAGGCGATAAGGTACTCGTCACAGATACAGCAGGTTGTCTGACATCAAAGAGTTTTCAATTGAAAACGAGAAGAACATAATTCACTAAAGAACCACGACCACAATAATGACCGGACCAACCATACCCTCTATCAATTTGAAAATCAAAAAGTATCTATGGCTGGTGTGTTCTTTTTCGCAGCCATTGTGTGTGACTCATTATTTATGCCAGATAGCAAAATAAACCACTACACATGCATTTCCCCACCAACGCGACGATCTCTGACGTTTTTGATTTTTCGAAACGGTGTGACCAGTGACTTAGTTTTAATTTAAGTTTTATTTATATGTTGCAAATGAGGCAGGTACAGCTACAACTAACCAGTAGAAGGGGAAAATGGTCTTCTGTTGGCCGTCAATTATTCTCTTTTTAGAGCTTTTGGATACCTACAGCATTTGCGGTGCATCGTTTGTACTCCATGTTTCATGAAAAGAGGTCTGTACAAGCCTATTGCCACATTCCTTCCCCGGCATAAATAAACCTCATCTGTTCACAATAAATTACCAGATGACATTGAGCGAGTCATGTTACGTTTTTGTTCAATTTTGAGCCTCTAGATTTGTTATTGTATTTTAAAGTTATTTCTTGTGCTATTGAATTTTAACGCTCCAGGTATGAACCATTCGCAAATGCCAGAAAGCCTAGAGCAACGACTAAATTAATATGCTGCCGTTGCACGTTCGCTCAGAGAAAAGCAGAGTAGACAATCGAATCTTTCTATTAAATTAACATTCGGCTTCATACTCTACAAAACCTTTGCAAACAAAAATTATATTCAAAATCTCAAATCGTATTGGCTTGGAAAGTGAGATAACTGGTGAGTCAGAAACGAAAGCAGTTGCAAGATTAGCATGACATAAATTAATTTCGACATACATACAAAGGTAATAATTTAGGTACTCCTCGCTGATAGAAAAGCACCTCTCAAGGCATGCTCAAATAGAATATCAAACTGCATTAATGCCCTCCAAAACTTAAAAAAAAAATTTCTCTTAACAAAAGTTTCATAGAGCACTGTATTCTGAAATATAGCTTTAGTAAAATGAACCCCTCTCCTGAAGTTGTCAAATTCCGCGGTCAGGCCCATCTGAGTAAGTAAAATAAATCTGACAGAGCTAATGATCAAGCTGAGCAGCAGGAAAAGACTTGAATAATAGCATACAAAAAATTATGTCCTAAGGTTTCTCAGAAAAATGCTTGCTTGCTGAGTTGAACTTTAACGTCATAAGCTCAGGTTCTTGTATACGTAACACATAGTGTGAATGCCTTAAATCTCTTGTCAACGAGCTGAATGACTCTTGTCAGGGATGTTTTGTACTGTAGAGAGAGCCCGAAAACATTCAAATCGAGACTTTCACGGGCCTGTCATTGTATCTTTGCTCTAATAAAGCAATTAGACCTCGTTAAATAATATAGAGGGGAATTGTAAAAGCCTATAATCAGCTCATTCCTGTTCTTTGGTCCAAGAAAGGACGCTAGCGAAAGCGGTATTGGATATCATTGAAAGTTTTGAAATTAAGATTTTTGAGTGATTGATCCTGTATTTGCTAACGAGTGAAGAGGGATTTTATTAGTTGAAAGCAGAAGAAGGGATCTGGATTAGAGATGCCACGAATATTCGTTTGCTATTCGGTATTCGGCCACTTATTTCAATATTCCGAATACTGGGTACTATTCGGCCGAATACCGAATATCAATTAATGAACAAAAAGACGCAAACGATTGCGTTTCTCTTCATTAATAATGCCAGCTTCCGAAAACAGTCTCTCTCATTGTATAAACACTGGTAAATGTATTACTAATCTAAAACTCCTTACTTGGAAGTGCTAACTTACCACTTTGGTAATACAATGTGATCCAATCAATGAATAATGAGCAAATAATGATTGTCGCGAAGAGATCCTCTTGCAAATGAAACAAAAGACTTTCGAATTGTCGGCAACTTGTAACGTAGTACGTAGATACATACTCGTATGTCTTATAAAATTTGTTCCCCAGTATTCGGCCGCCGAATATTCGGCGCTTCGGCCTAGAGCGCTTCAGCTTAGAGCGTCGCCGAATATTCGGTATTAGGCTAAACCACTATTCGTGGCATCTCTTATCTCGATTTCTATCCGGAGTGACAACGCAGTAGAGGAAGACGTTGACTCATGTAATGTAAAAAAAAAATAAAGGGAATCAACTATCGTGGAGTTGACACCCGTTGTCTACTGAAATCAAATACCGACTATGTAAGGAGGATAGCGATTTAACAGAGCATGTACCTTCCTGTAGCACTCTGCCACTATAAGCGGTATACTTTCCTTAGAAGACTTTGATCTTATTTTCAAAGCCACTACTTCTGATCTGCTCAGAATTTTCTATGTTAATCTGATTAAATGAAAAAAAAGGAAATAAATAAATAAATTCCTCAATAAACTACTAAAGAAAATAAAATATTTTTTTAAAAAAATCTAAATTCTTTAGAAAAAGGCAACATTATAACAGAGAACTGGTTTGTTAGTCCCCATCAATTGCTATTCTGTTCACACTGTTTTCAATTCAAATTGGAATAAATTCACATCAGAACGGGACAACCAGTTTGTAGATACATTCACCAGACCAGCACCGATCTACCAACAATCGGACGATCAGTGATCTCTCTTTAATGTTCGCCTGCGCTAGTATTCGAGTCAATTGCGATCAGTTTGGGTGTGTTTTTCCCACAGAATAACTAGTTCTCGCGGGCGACGAAATTAATTAATAAGAAGAAAAAAAAGTTCTACATATTTCCAAAATTGCGTATCTCATCTATCGATAGTGGTTTGTTGAGTGATATCTACCTAATATCCCATAATTTAATTGTGTAATCTTATCACAAGTGCACTGGTACTGGTGCTGGTGCTGGCTCTAATTCTATTTTTATTACGGGAATACACTGGACTACACAACAACAACAACCACACACGATTAAAAAAAATAAAAATAATATAAGGAAAAACCTATCTACGAGAACAGTCGCCTTCTTGCCAAATAGTTTAGTGTACGAGTGTGCCTATCAGTATTTTCTTGTTGTTGCAGCTGAATTGCTGAAGTAGTGACATTGAAATTCCTGGAATACGAACGTGAGAAAAATGCAAGCGATCAAGTGTGTTGTTGTTGGCGATGGTGCCGTTGGTAAGACATGCCTGTTGATCAGCTACACAACGAATGCCTTCCCCGGCGAATACATCCCCACTGTGTTCGATAACTACTCGGCAAATGTTATGGTCGATGCTAAGCCAATCAATTTGGGACTCTGGGATACAGCTGGACAGGAAGATTACGATCGTCTAAGACCTTTATCTTATCCACAAACCGATGTTTTTCTAATTTGCTTCTCATTGGTTAATCCGGCATCGTTTGAGAATGTGCGGGCGAAATGGTACCCCGAAGTACGTCATCACTGTCCAAATGTTCCAATTATCTTAGTCGGCACCAAATTGGATTTGCGTGACGATAAGGTCACCATTGAAAAGTTGAAGGATAAGAAACTATCACCAATCACGTATCCACAAGGTCTGGCAATGGCCAAGGAGATTGCCGCTGTCAAGTATTTAGAGTGCTCTGCCCTAACACAGAAAGGCTTGAAGACAGTTTTCGACGAAGCTATACGATCGGTGCTATGTCCAGTGATGCGCCCAAAATCAAAACGCAAGTGTGCACTTCTGTAAGGGATTTTAAAAAGAAAAAAAAACAAAACAAAAAAAAAACGGGTTGCTGGGGCTTATAGTCCAGGGGGACAAATATATCGTGTAGCAGTGCATTTGATTTTTATTATTTTGTTTTTGTGATTAGGGAGGGTGTTTTCGGTTAACTTTTGCTAAATGACTATGTGGTGATAATAATATCAATAGAAAATGGGTGTGACGAAGTAAATATTCAAAGTTGATATCTACTTTAGTGGATTAACAGATAAATTATTTGTTTTTGGACGCTATTCCCAATTAACTCAGTTTGACTCGATGACCTATTTTTCTACTCTCTATTATTGTACTTATACTCTGTCTAAAGGCCTTACAAAATGGGTGCCTTTAATGTTGTTATAGAAGACCAAGTGCGTCGATGATGGCAAATGTTTCCAGTAACGTGTTGCGTCGTACTACCTTCTGATTTGTCGCTATTTGCATACCAAATCATCACGTACAACACAAGTTACCAATCTTCTAAGCAATACGTGTCCGGCAAGGTGTGTGAATGAATGCCAACATGTGTTTATGGACTTCAACTTCAATAGGTCGGTAACACCTTTTACTTCAGTCATAACAAATTAATTTTTTGCAAATTAGTTCCAGATATTCTTTAAAAAAAAAAAAAAACTCCAAGGCAAAGCAATTTACATAACCGGAGCTGGGTTTTGACGGTTTGGAGAGCAGAAAAGGAGTTAGTGTTCCAAATATTCAAATAATGGAAAGGTTACTCTACAGCTTCAAAGCCACAGAAAATCTTTATCATCTTATCAAAGTGCATAAAGCACACCAATATGGAAAACCACGTCGTTCTGAACATAAGATTAGACTTCGGGTTATGATGTTGGTCCTTAATATTGCTTACCAACAGTTAAGCCTAACAAATTCCTCTTTCTTTTCATATCGGAAAGCATTTATGATTATCCTTTTGGACTAGGTATCTTCTTTTCAATTCGTAGAGTAAGCTTATGGCAAAAAGTTAATTCATATACTATGTATCTATAAGGATATATAGTCAGTTTAATAATTAAAAAAATATAGTACCAAATTTACAGGTCTTTTTGGGACCAGATGGATAACCGCCACACATAGATCTGAAAAATGCCCTCTGCAAAAAGCGCCATATTTTCAAACTGTTACTGTTTTTTTTATTTAAAGTCACACACAGTGAAAGTCACACCCATCTCTATTAAACACTATATTACCTAGTTGTCTTGACCAATTTACTAAAAGATGAATAGTCATAAAAAAATAACCGAAAACACCCTCCATGTAGCGTTTTGCTTGCTTAAAAAACTAAAAATTACCCAAAAATTCTAATTAAGATCGTAAGCCTTCTACTCTTTTTTTTGTTATCCTTTTTTCCCTGTAATTCCAGCTTTTTATTATTTGTAAATGTATAACGATTTTTGAGTAAACCAACAAACACAAACAAAACATAATCTTGCTTTATATGCACAATTTAAATTGTTGAACAAAAGTTACACACAAAAATTCAACAAAAATAGTTCAAAACTAAAAAGAAAACTGTAATCCATGTATACAATCAGTTAAACACTAAATATATATATATTTTTGTCTAAAAGAAAAATAATTAAATTAAAAATAACGTCTTCCAGCAGTGTGTTGTTCAAATTTTTAATGTAAAACGTTTTTTTTTTTTATATCTTGTGATGAGAAAGTGAAAACTTTTTTATGCCTACTTTGTTAAATCGAAAAAAAAAAAATAAAATAAAAAAAAACATTTTTATTGTAATAAATAACTAAACAAACACTTTTGGTTTTAAATCTTAATTACTTTATTAAGGACGACATTGTTCATAAAAGCCATACAGGACCCTGTGGTTTTGGATGCCTAAGGGGGTTCACATCACTGTCTGACGAGCTGTCGGTAAGACCGAGAACTTGTCAGAATCAGATGCGGGGTTTCGACTTTGGTTAAGAAGAGGAATTGAGTTAAAAACCAACTGGACACACTTTAAGGAACAGAACAGCTAATTTGTTAATATTCCGCTTAAGTAAGTGCTCTGAGCTGCAATGTCTAGTTAAAAAAACAATCGTGCGGATAGCTCGTTTTGTGAAACGCAAATCTGCTGAAGTCACTAGATTAACTTAAAGACAAACTGGAGTCAATATATCGAGGCAAAAAGAATATATCAGGTTGTCACTTAAGTATTAGTCGCTTTTTTTCCGGGGGTTATTCTCCAACTGCCATTAAATGCACAATTTACTGCTGAGACTGTTATTGAAATATGAAATATACTGCTCATACAGTTTGTAAATTTGATTGTCTGACGGCAGAATTCTTTACAGCATTAGTTTGACTGCGGTCTTTGGAATATTCTCAACGACGAGTTAATAGTTTGAGTAGATGTTGGTTCCTCGGGACGTTCCGACATCCATAATACTGGAGGAGGGTCTTGTGGCGGTTGCAATGTGGACAATCTAGTGGACGGTTGATTGATCAGAGGTTCTCCAAATTCCCCATGTGAATATCGAAATGTGAATCGGCTATCGGAGCTCGTGTTGTGTAAGCTTACCTTCTGATAGTACTTTCAAAGGAGCCGTCTCTTCATAGCTTTGCATTAAAATCGCCAAGGACAATTTAAATATGACAACTGGTAGAAGCTATTTTTGGTGTCGTCATCTTTCTCTGTGGGGGTGTTCGCGCATATAAGGCTAGTGCTGGTTAATTAAGCTTTAATGTGGATTGTTAAGTGGTGTTGGTTCACGGGCCGGAAACTCAAAACCTTCTGCTTAAGTCTGTCTACAACAACAAATCCGTGTCTAATAAAGGCGCCGTCGATAACAATAATAATGGGAGATGCTACAGGTTTTCATCCTCTAATTTTCCGGCCCATCCCATTTTTTGGGTTTGTTATTATTTATGAAAAAGCAGAAAGAAAGTGAACCCACTAGAGAAATCCAAAATGTGTATGGGGAGGGTGTTCTTAGCGAGTCTTAGTGTCGGCGTTGGTTTGCAAAGTTTAGCAATTTTGACCGTAAGGATGGAGCTTATGCGGAGTGGCCAGAAGACCTGAACGATGAGCTACCGCAGTCTATCGTCGGAAGAAATCCAACGGTAAGGGAACTAGTAAAAGAACCCAGCGTTAGCCACAGACCATCCATTAACATATCGCAAAATAATTTTCAGTAAGAATCGAAGCTTGCGCTTCTGTCGAACATCACCAAGAGCCGTTTTTGAACCGTTTTTTTTTTTACAGGAGATGAAGGATGGGCTTTTTACAGTTGCAGTAAACGTCGCTACTAATGGCTCAGTCTAGAAGACAAACCAGGACAACATCTCGCTCAAGTTGTTACTGTCTGTATGAAGGAATGCTGAGGCAATAATCCATTTTGAATGAACAAGTCTCTGTCTACAACTGTGCAGATCAAAGTCAGATTTGATCTCGAGATGATATTCAAGAGGCTCTTGGGGTGTTCTTTTCGTCAAAGCCCAATAGTTGTTTCAGTTACTGTATTAAGAAGTTGCATGAGAGATGGACTGAGGTATTGTTTGATGAAGGAATTTGATTTTGCATTTGGTGTTAATTAGTTAACATCACCAGACATTCAAAAATCGTGCAACACTGTTGTATGTATCTACCGGATAGGAAGCTTATTCGAGTTTCATGTGGAAAAGAGTACCTCGTATACATTAGTGACCAAATAAAAGTTACCAGGGTTTTGTACATAGTAATTCCTCTTGATATTAAGTCTTGATGCGAGTTGTGACGCGTGCGACTAAAAATGAAAAATAAACGAGGGAACGAAAATCCTAAAAATAATCTTTACGAAGCGTAGATTTTCCTTACATTGTTGTTGATAAAGGATTTGGATCTAGTCAGGGTGTATTTCTTGCTTATATTTCACAAATTTAAAACTCAGAACAGTATGAAAAGGAAAAGACTACAAAGCGAAAAGACAGTATTATTTTAAGAAAGTGTGATACAAACAAATTTCTGTCATCTGAAAAAATAAGCCAAGAGCTTGGCGATGAAAACTGAGTAATTATTAGTCCGAGGACTGTACAGAGAAACCTGCACAACATGGGACTTAATCGATATAAGTTTGGACAAAAGCCAACATTAGTTTAAATTTAAGTGGCGCTACAGTCCGAGGTGGACCTGGGCCTAAAAGCGTGTAAAAGCGATTCCGAACATGTTTGCTTTATTACTAACCAAAGCCAACATTAACAAACAAAAAATGCTAGTTCACCGCCCGCGTTTTGGTAAGGAGCATGTTAATTAACTCAGGATGACTGAAAAATGGTGATTTTTACGGGTGAGTCCAAATAAATCAACAGCAGTCAAATGGAAACTCCTATGTGAGCTGAGGAATAAATAAAGATTCAAGAAAGCCTATATTGCCCCTCGAAACAAATGTTGCTTAGTTTTATGGTCTGTGTAGGAATTCGTTTTTACGGTTCGCGTCTATTAGTGTTCATTGAGGGAAAATTTAATGCTGATAGATACATTAACATAAGAACGTCAGTTTGGGAGCCTTCAATCGATATGCTGTGTCCAACACGCACGTTTTCAGGACGACTATGTACCTCACCGTCTTGTCTCGACTGCTATGGCAAGTATAATACACTGCTTTGTTGCCTAACTAGTTTTGACGTATTTGTAGATGATGTAGCTGTAATAGGTACTAAGATCATGTCCAACGCCTAAGATTTTACTTTAAAGCAGATTGACGGTTGTGGCGATGGCGTGGTGGTTAGCTCATTGGACTATCACGCAGAGGGTCCATGGTTCGATTCCCGTCATCACCAACAATTTTTCGAATTGTCATCACCCTTTCGGCGGGCAATGGAAAACTCCCGAAAGACAAATTGCCTATGAAAAAGCTTCTAAGGAGTGCCGTTTGGATTCGGCGATAAGCCGTAGGCCCCGCTCAGATGTGACAAAAATTACAACATGAGAAACACAAAAGCGTGTCACGAAGCTAAGACATAGCCCATGCTGGGCTGCCAGCGCCACAGTGTTTTTTTTTTGGATTGAGGATAATTGCACTATAAAAAGGATTTATTCAATTCTCTTAACATAAGGAAGCTGATTTGTCTGATTTTTGAGTTTCAAACAAACTTCATTGAAGTGAACATGCCATGACATCATGTTTGCCATTGGAGGGGGCTATGAGAAAGTGGACTTTATCTTATCCGGCGGATTTTTAGTGGCACAAAATTTCCTCACACGCCAGCACTGATGAATTTCCCTTCTCTGGAATCATTTTATGGGTTGCACTCTCAATGTCATCTTCCGTTTAAAAAGTAGTACTTCAACATTTTCTGAGATTTTGGTGACCTAACCCTCCAATAATCTTTTAGATCTGGTACCATGTGATGTAATGGCACCAAATTCCTACTGTTGTAAAACTCCGAAATCTTGTTTCTCTGTGCTCTGGAGTTGTTTCGTTCCTGACCTAAGCCAAAGAAGGATTGTTATTGGATTTCTACGGAACTTTTTAAAGCTAGTCTTAGGTATTTTTTTTTGGATAGATTTCATTCCTCCTTGGGAAAGATAGGGATTGATAGCGAATCAAATTTGGTTCTCATAAAGTTGTAGTCTTAACGCACATTTCGATTAAGTACAGGTTTTACATATTCATGAAGTTTGAAACAAATTTTTCTGGATAGAGTTTGGTGCTATCCTTAAATCAAATTTACCTTGCTCAAGAACCATTTGGTGAATTTATCTGAAAGTAGAAAGAAAAAAATATGTTGAGCAGTTAAAATGAGAAAAGAAAATTATAGGTTTTAATCGATTTATGACACCGTTTGCCTATTCACAAAATATTAATACTATACCTCCTGGTTCTATTTTGTAAGCCCTTCAGTATCATTCGAATCATTTTCTTCAACCAATATTATTAAAAATAGTTTTGATGAAATAACAGCAACGATTGCAAAGTTTTCTAAGAAGGAATCCCGCTTGACTAAAAAGTTATTCAGATAGAATCAGCGATTAAGCCTATAGTAAAGATTTAGTCAATCATACTATATATTAATCGCAACTAAAGACTTTGTGATTTTCCAGAGCGCTTGCAAAACCGGGTATTTCTATGCTAATGTCAGTACTTAAGGTATGACACTTGTGATAACTGCCTGATATTGCCGAACGCGTTCTTAAAACACCTGTCCCTCTGGGTTGGAAATCAAGCCGTATCTGGCCAGAGGTCATGGAATGGTGAAAAGTGTATCCAAGCTAAATTTTCAAAAATAATCCGCCTATAGAGCAGACTTGCAGACAACAAAATGTTTGTGAAATTTTCGGACAAAATAAAGGGTTTGCCATCTATTGGTATCTTTTTGAATCATATGTTATGTTGACACTGACAGCTCTTATCAGAAAATAGACAGAAACCAAGTACGTAATAGATCTATTTCTTCAACCACGTTGAGAAATATTCTAAAGTTACTTCCAAAGGGAATGCTGTATTGCAGAGAGAGTTCGAATTTTCGGTGGAAATACACCACAAACTGTAGCTGGTGTACGCCAGGTTTTCAGGAAAGTTCGTAAGAATGATTAATAACTGAACATATTCCCTTGTCACACTACCCTGATGAGAATTTTGCATAGAGATTTCGAATTAATCGCTTACAATGTCCAATTGACCCTAGTGCGAATTTCGATCTTAGCGGTTATGTGAACAAGCAAAACTGCCGTATGCGGATCGAAATATCCACACGTAGTTACGAGGGTTGTCTGAAAAGTTTTCGACCGTAACGTAAAAATAGCGGCAATCGTCAATAAAACCTAATGAATGCTAGTTGTGCATCTTTTGACAGTTACTTACCGAAGCTTCAGTCATTTTGGACGCGCAGTTTTTAGTTGACAGTCGTTTGAGTGAGTCGATGTGAGTGTTTTTTCGGAAAATGGAAAAAATTGAGTATCGAGCTGTTATTAAATTCTTGTTTTTGAAAGGCAATACGCCTACACAAATCAAAAATGAGTTGGACTCTGTGTATGGAGACTCGATAACATTGCTAAAGTTCATCAAATGGTGTTAGACGACCGCCGAATTAAAGTGAGTGAGTAGAGGTTATGAAAATCTCAAAAGAACGTGTTTGTTACATATTAAATCAAGATTTAGGCATGAGAAAGCTGTCCGCGCATTGGGTGCCGCGTTTGCTTACGTTAGACCAAAAACGTGTTCGAATGAATATTTCCAACACTCTGTTAGCGCAGTTTAGGCGCAATAAATCCGAGTTTTGGCACCGATTAATTACTGTAGATGAAACTTGGATACACCATTATACGTCCGAAACAAAAATTCAGTCAAAACAGTGGACTGCAAAGGGCGAGCCGGCTCCAAAAAAGCAAAAACTGTTTTTTCGACTGGGAAAGTGATGGCGACTGTTTTTTGGGAGGTGTAAAGGAGTTATCTTAATCGATTATCTTCAAAATGGGAAAACCATTACAGGAGCATACTACGCATCATTACTTGCCAAGCTGAAGGCAGAAATTACGGAAAAATGGCCACATTTGCAGAAAAAGAAAATCCTGTTTCACCAAGACAACACCTCAGCGGTTTCCATGGCGAAAATCCATGAATTACGGTTTGAACTGCTTGACCATCCACCTTATTCACCAGATCTAGCCCCAAGCGACTTCTTTATGTTCCCTCATCTAAAAACTACGCTCGGAGGACAGAGATTTTCGTCAAATGAAGAGGCAGTCACCTTCGTGAACAATTATTTTGCAGAGAAAAACGCCAAGTACTATTTGGACGGGTTAGAGAGATAGGAGCATCACTGGAAGAAGTGTGTAGAGTTACAAGGAGACTATGTAGAAAAATAAAAAAAAATTTTTCGAAAAAAATGTCGTATATACGAGGGCGGGTCAATAAGTCTGTGACTTTTTGAATTTCTGACCTCTTTACTGAAACAGCAACACTGCTCCTGTCAACAGGCATCTGTCAGTTGACTCCTGTCAAAATTTAAACTTGCTGCGTCAGTTAGTTTGTGTTTGACAGCTATTTTTATCAGACTACTCACTAATTTGAGGAGAAAATGGAAAAAAGTGAATTTCGTGTGCTTATTAAGCATTATTTCTTGCGAAAAAAAACCATTACCGAGACCAAGGCTAAGCTTGATAAATACTATGGGGACTCTGCACCATCGATTTCAATGGTAAAAAAGTGGTTTACTGAATTTCGTTGTGGCCGTACAAGCACTGAAGATGCCGAACGTCCTGGACGCCCAGTTGAGGTCTCTACACCCGAAACAATCGAAAAAATTCACGATATGGTGTTGGCCGACCGAAGATTGAAAGTGCGAGAGATTGTGGAAGCCGTAGGGATCTCGCATGGCTCAGTGGTTTCAATTTTGAATGATCACTTGGGCATGAGAAAGCTTTCCGCAAGATGGGTGCCGCGTTTGCTCACAGTCGACCACAAACACATGTGCAGTTGCCATGGCAAAAATCCATGAATTGGGCTATGAATTGCTTCCTCATCCACCCTATTCTCCAGATTTGGCTCCGAGTGACTACTTCTTGTTCCCAAACCTGAAGAAATGGCTTGGTGGAAAAAGATTTGACTCCAATGATGAAGTCATCTCGCAAACAAAGGCCTATTTTGAGGACCTCGACAAATCATTTTTTTTTGGAAGGGATAAAAAAATTGGAGAAGCGTTGGACAAAGTGTATAGAGCTCAAGGGAGACTACGTTGAAAAATAAAATTATTTTTTTATCAAAAAATCTGTATTTTAATCCAAAAGTCACGGACTTATTGACCCGCCCTCGTAATTGTTCGGTCGGAAACTTTTCAGACAACCCTCGTATACTATATGCGTAGAGAAGGCAATGTGTCCTGAACTGTGTGACTGTTTAGTGTAGTTTTTGGAGTGATGGCATTATTGTGCCGTTTTTCTTCCCAGACGACAATCGAAGAAACATTACTGTCAATGGAGGCATGATAACCGATTTTTTATGGCGAGGAATTAAGAATTTGAAATTGAGCTTGTGCCACACAAATCGTCAAACAATCGATTTATTTCATACCAAGTTTCAATAATCGTGTAGTTAGTTGTTTTGGTGACGTTGCGGGTCCGCTACGGAAGTGCAATTCGTTGGGATTGTTTTTGCGAGTTGCCATGCAATGCGAACAATCCAGAGGCAAATCATGCACAATAGAACAATATTGGTCAATCTATTCGTGAAATAGCTTCCGAAGTTTTGGTTGACCTCCAAGCCAGCCGAAGTAGTGAATGAATTAAATTAAATACCATGTTTAAGGAAGGTTTATCCTTTTCAATAAAGTAACAATTGTTAAAAAACATTGAATAGTGTCTTTTTCAAAGCCTTTAAAGCAGATACCAACAGATGGCCAAAGGGCGGGCCATCTGACCATTGCCCGCAACATGAAGATAAGTTTTTCAGGGTAACTTTATCGCCGGATTGAGTAGCATGAATCAAGACTTATCAAGTCGGACTGTAATGTCTGACGATTACGGTTTAATATTTTAACACTTTTAGTGAGTATGACTTCACTTGAAATGTCTGAATATGTGTTTAGTTTTTATGTGGGCCAAACACTGAAATAAATATTTTTGGGCGCAATGGCTTTTTCACTCCATGGTTGGAATCCAGCCTTAAATGGGGACACTTAATTTTAAGTGTAATTGGGACTTCTTGTCGTACTTTTAACATCCACTCGTTTTATGTAATTTTAGTTGACTGAAAAAAAAGAATGTCTTTGGAGCGCGATCTCATTTGGAAGCCAATACACCATCACTTGAGTCACGACTCGAATATTAGACGATGAAAATGCGGTCGTCCTCTGAATCATTGTCATCCCAATTACGTTCGTCGAGAGTCGAAAACGACTTTTTTGTCGGGTTAGGTTGATTGAAAATCTAGATTCCACAATTTAATCGACCGACTAGACGTGTACTAGATTTTTTTCGACACCAACACACAGTTTTTATTTTTGACAGCTCACTTTGATTTTTTTATTATCGCCTTTTCGGGGTTAATTTAAAAAAAATGTTAATAGCGAAGAAGATAAAGACGTTTAAGTAAGAAAACGCTTCGAACTAAGTCAAATCTCTTTAATTTTCCAGGCATGAAGTATGTTTAAGTTTAAGCAAATATAATTCTTAAATGTTTAAAATAAGTTCGTGCAATACTTCAGGGTTACAAAAGAATGATTTGGTGTTGTTCTTTAGCAAGTGGAAGGCAAACTTTCTTTCAAGAAATAGATCTTTTTCATTCAAACCTCAAAAACGCCGTTTATGAGTTGATTTCATTTAAAAGGTTTTGTTTAGGTGTAGCAGGAAAATTCATATGAAAAAGTTACCAGATTTATATTTATTTGGTTAAAAACGAACTCCTTTACATTTTAAAAAAACGCACGCAACACATTCAAAAACAAATAAACAACTACAAGTCGTTTATTTTTCTTCTCGACTCAAAATGACATTTATCCGCCCACCATACGTCAAACAGAATAGCAGGTGAAGTCGAAAATATGTTTTATTCTACTACAAGGTCTCGACGTCGATTTTCTAATCGTGTCGCGCCAACTGGGAAAACATTATGGCGCTTGGCTACTCGACTCGAACAGACTGGAACCACAGGAGACCATGCAGGGAGTGGACGCCACCGGACTTGTCGTTCGGCCGAGAATATTGCGGCTGTGGCTGCCGATGTCGCTGAGAACCAGACGACGGGTACGCAATTGGGCCATGATAAACTACTTCTTACTGCCGGAATTGGATGAGTGGGGCTTGGTGAACATGTGGTTTCAAACCGCACCCAAAGCACAATGGATATTGTGAAGGAAGCTTTTCTTGGTCGCGTAATCTCCAGTTTTGGCGATTAGGCATGGCCAGCAAGATCGCCCGATTTAACCACCCCAGACTTTCGACAGGAAAGCGAACAGTTATCACCGGAAGTCATGGAAAATGCGATATCAGCCACTTGGCGGATATCATCTGTTCCATTTAATAGAAAAAATTGTCCATCACTCAAAAACATTTTTTTTTTTAGTAAAAAAGTAATTGAAAATCAAATTTGAATGATTAATTATACAAATACGTCAAACGGAATGAGCAATCTTCGCAGTCGGTCGAAATCAAGTCGATTATTAGTCGAAAACGACAAACGTAATTGGAGTGAGCGGTTAATATCGAAATCAGCTTTGCCGAATGTGCTCCAGTTAACAATACTCAAATAGCAACCTCGATTTTTTAAAATCAGTATCCTCCAATTTGTTCCGCAAGGTTACGCAAAGTCATTTCGCCGGATTTCCAACCATTTTTTGTTCAACTAAACACTCAGTTATAAACTTTTTATTTGTAGTTTTATGCAGGATCTTTCTATTTAAAATATAATAACAAAATCCTATTTGACAGGAAATCCCTTTACGAAAATACATTAGATTACATGAAAATTCATCCAAATCACATAAAGTATTTTCCAGCATTTAATATGGCCGTCATTAGTATATTTTATTTAAATTTATTACCACTGGGGATCTGGCAGTCGCCTTTTTTTAACGTTTAAATAGACGTCTGTAGTCCTGCCTTAGTAGTATGACAAAGCCATGGTCATACTACAGACAAACAGGGTAAAAGTGTCTCTACCGCTTTCAGCGCAATGTTAATTGTGGACATTTTGTGGACGTGGCACTAAGTATGCAAAAAGTAATAATAAAATGTCGAATATTAGTGGCACGCGTGTTGGCCACTCTCCATGCTGTGACTGGAAATAATTAACTCTTTAGAAACATTAAAGTTAAATTAAAACCGACAAACAAAACCAACCCAATGTTGGCTGCATTATTTCAAAAAACGACAATTTAATTGAATTGCTTTGTGACATTTTGACAAGTAAAATTACCCATGAGATTCATTACTCTCGGCCAGAAGCAGATGTTGCGCTGCATTTAAATGAAAGAGTCCACGGATTCGTTGACCAAACGGCTAACCATACTACGAGTACTATATAGATAAATCAATGAAATAAAAAATTAAATAAAATATGTATCGCCAGACTTCAGGGAAAGGTAGATTCGCACAAAAACGAAAATTATGCATCCGATTGCGACGTATCTTGAGCATTAACTTAACCAAGTGATGTAATGAGCTTGGCACAGTCAAATAGGCTGGGCAGAGATGGAAAAACTAGGCATTGTGCTGTAGAACTTTTCTCTAAAAACTCTGTCACATGCGCGTTTGAAAACTGGGACATTCTTGGGTCCCAGTCTTAGGTCTTAGGTGTTTTCATAATATGGCAGTCAGAATTTAAAATGCGATGTTGAGAAGAATACTAGAATACAAGTGCCTTGTAAAGAGTGTTTTTTTAACTCAGTGCTAACTTCAGACGTTTATATCTGTAAAACTGTAAATTAGTCGCTAGTATATGCTGATAAAGCAACAACAATTGACGCAATGGAAGCCAACATTATTCGTGTTATTGAAAATGCCACAAGTGCTTGAAAAAGTAGTCGAAAACTTCGTCTCTGATGACATTCATCAGTTTAAGCTGTGGTGGGTATATGCCCAAAGTTGTGTTTTGAAATTATTTCAGAATGTATTTTCTCGATTGAACAATAATTAAGCTCCTGCAGCTTTGTAAGGCTTATGTCAGCTTGCAATTGCTATCCTGACTTTATTCTCACTCGTCCGGAAAACTGCTCTCTACACCAAATTTATGGCCTTTCATGGACAAATTGTACATGCATGTAATCTGTGTGACTTGCTTAACCAGATAGCACCGTTTTTGGGACAATGAAAAAATCCTCGCCTTTCGATAAAAAAGACGACCCTGGGGTCGTTAAAATTGTGAATTTTTGAGTTTTTCACTTGTCCAGAAAACTGCTCTGTACACCAAATTTATGGCCTTTCATGGACAAATTGTACATGCATGTAATCTGTGTGACTTGCTTAACCAGATAGCACCGTTTTTGGGACAGTGAAAAAATCCGCATTTTTTGACAAAAAAGACCCCGGGGTCGTTAAAATTGTGAATTTTTGAGTTTCTCACTTGTCCAGAAAACTGCTCTGTACACCAAATTTATGGCCTTTCATGGATAAATTGTGCATGCATGTAATCTGTGTGGCTTGGTTTTGTTTGTAGAACCCGGGAATCCCCTTAGTTTTTTTCAACAGGGCTTCTCTGTATTTCCAGGTTTGCCCGTATGGCCAGATTGAAACTCAGTACATCAGATGCGGATTCGTTGGTTGATCTTTTGCAGTCATGTCATCAATTTTTATATCCGATGTTGAGCGCATTGAATGATTAAGGGAAATTCGATCTGAAAAGGCTCTAACGATTCCTTGCGATTATAGTTTTTCTTCGTTATTTTCTTATAGTGACTGTGCGCTTTCGGGATGTTATGGATATTCGCATCCGTATCTTGGCTAGAACACTGATAGTCCGAGTTCGAGTTGGTACGTTCGGAGATCCGAAACACTTTGATCGCAATATGATCAATTTGGTAGTCGGTTTGTTAATCAGGAGTTCGGCAGGCTCCTTTATTGATATCAATGTGTGGAAACTGTATGCCTTAGCTACATTTCGATCCGCCACAAAATCAATAAAACTGTGTCGGTGTCCGACAGTAATGCCAAAACTTGTTTCAATCGATGATTTGTAGGTTCTATTCGCGCAATGCTCATAGTTTTAGTTGATGAGCTGCCAGTAGCTGCCTTTGGCAAGGTGGTTCTCGTCATTTGTGGGGGCGTAGGCGTTTACGACTTGTCGTTTTCTATCCTCATTTGTCAGAGTCGACAACATAGAGTCCAGTTCTATCCGAACTGCTTCGTCACTTATTTTTTTAAATTTCTTTATATGATGACGTAAGCCAGTATTTTGCTACAGGTCGAGCACCCTCTTCCCATTTCAGTAAGAGTTTGCTCATGCTGTAACCGGTCCGCCCCTGAAAGGTAAGGCTTGAGCTCTGCAATGACTTTGCTTGCTACGCTGCCTGCCCATACCAACCCTAATACAGTCTGACAATCTATATGGAAGGATAAGGATCGAAATATTCTTACAAGACACAAGACAAGTACACAGTGTTATGATCAATTAAAAAGTGGAAATTTTTTAAGTTATCCAGAACACGCATCTAGTGGTTATAGCCCGGCACTCTCTAGTTCTCCACTGAATATTGAAATTCCAACTGATAGGTTAATATTTTTCCGAGTAGAGAACATCGGGAAAAATTCTTTTTATTCGCATAAAGACATTCGTTTGAATAATAGTAAAGTTTACTTTATAATATGAGGGTTGTGGCAACCATTTTGAATGTAAATTAAATTTTTTTTAAATATAGTTCATAATTGTTTACTGTTCAAGATTTAAGTGTTGCATCATATTAATCTGCAGATCTTCACACCACAGGATGTTCTGCAAGCAAGGCCCAGTAAATACACTTTGAATTAATTAATTAGATGCGCGAATGATGGAATTCCGACAGATATCCACTAAGACCCATTTATCTTTCCACTCAAATCTTTCATATTTCTGTCAATGTGATGTAATCCATTAAACATTTCACTCACTCAACTGTTTACATGCTACCCCCAGAGTGGCAGCGATATCCTGCTGGCTTTGGCTTTTGAAAATATAAACACTACCCCCAAACAACATCTGTTCAATAACGATGGCCGAATTGCCAATAATTTTTTTTCAGCTCTTTCGACAACAGCTACGTACAAACGAGAACGCACTTGGAAACTCATGTTTCTAAAATTAGGCAATTACTTTCTGTGCCCGGATCTCATTGGACATTGGAATGTCTCAATCAGTCGCACCTTCCTTTCCATGATGAATGATCGCATTTTCGACATCAATCAACGATATGTCCACGTGCCTGAACAGACCCTCCAAGTTTGGTATGACATCACCAAGGGTGGTCACCCTTAGTCAAATGCCACCCTCACCGTATACAGGATCCTGATACGAGTACTTTTAAATTTATCCAATTATTCGACATGTGTTTCATTGTGTCGTTGCGTGTATCTTGTTCTTATAACCGCAATTATTTGCTCATCATTAAGAAAACAGAAAAAAATGTATTGTCACTGAATGCGGCTCCAAATCGTGTACCTCAAATGAAATACACCGTCTGCGTTGGCCTCTATTTTTGGTTTCGACATTTTAACACACCCCACCGCAAACACAATCAGTGTCAATCAACAGATGTGCTCGAATAGATACACTATAGAGCACTATAGGTAGAATTGCTAGGCATTGGATCTATACTCGCTCTTGTCAGAGTATCTGCTTAATGCTCGTACCTGCTGAGTTGGATTTTATTTTTAAAAAGAATACTAAATACAGCAACTTCGTCACCTGAAAACCCCTTCTTACGAAATACTGAATGTGTACTTGTATTCCCATGTGAGGATGAAGCCATTTGAATGGACGACCAACTGTTGGTCGACGTACTGTATTTGTGAAATTAGTCAAAAAAAAAAGGATACAAAAAAATAACAAAATTCTGATTCAGATACTAAATTTGAAGTAAATTGCTTGCGAGTATTTTGAGAATTTGAAGCGTTTTAAACGTATCCACACACAATGATGAACCGTAATTGCATTTGAGCATTTTTAAATGTGCAGGCAATTTACTTGGCACCATTTAATTTTAATTAATTTATTCTCCTTGTGTGCATCTTCTTTATCTTGTCACATTTCTTTGTAGGTACATATTTCGAATGCGAAAATCAAAGATAAAACACTGGCTGGGTGGATCGACTGTTCATATGCTCGCAGTCAATTTCTGCGGGGGAACCTTGATCAGGTTGCATGAACTGGTTTGAAATCACGAGAAGACGGGTCGATTAAGTGCGTCTTTGATATACGAGGGCGGGTCAATAAGTCCGTGACTTTTTGAATTTCTGACCTCTTTACTGAAACAGCAACACTGCTCCTGTCAACAGGCATCTGTCAGTTGACTCCTGTCAAAATTTAAACTTGCTGCGTCAGTTAGTTTGTGTTTGACAGCTATTTTTATCAGACTACTCACTAATTTGAGGAGAAAATGGAAAAAAGTGAATTTCGTGTGCTTATTAAGCATTATTTCTTGCGAAAAAAAACCATTACCGAGACCAAGGCTAGCTTGATAAATACTATGGGGACTCTGCACCATCGATTTCAATGGTAAAAAAGTGGTTTACTGAATTTCGATGTGGCCGTACAAGCACTGAAGGTGCCGAACGTCCTGGACGCCCAGTTGAGGTCTCTACACCCGAAACAATCGAAAAAATTCACGATATGGTGTTGGCCGACCGAAGATTGAAAGTGCGAGAGATTGTGGAAGCCGTAGGGATCTCGCATGGCTCAGTGGTTTCAATTTTGAATGATCACTTGGGCATGAGAAAGCTTTCCGCAAGATGGGTGCCGCGTTTGCTCACAGTCGACCACAAACGCAATCGTGTAACAACTTCACAGGAAGGTTTGGCGTTGTTTAATCGCAATATGGAGGAGTTTTTGCGCCGTTTTGTAACCGTGGACGAAACATGGATCCATCCCAACACACCAGAGAACAAACAACAGTCAAAACAGTGGGTTTCTAAGGGTGAATCGGCGCCAAAGAAGGCCAAGGTGGGTTTGTCAGCCAATAAAGTTATGGCGACTGTTTTTTGGGATGCACGCGGGATAATCCACATTGACTACCTTCAAAAGGAAAGAACAATCAATGGGGAATATTATGCCAACTTATTGGACCGATTCAATGACGATTTGAAAAAAAAACGACCTCATTTGGTCAAGAAAAAAGTTCTTTTCCACCAAGACAATGCAAGGGTGCACACATGTGCAGTTGCCATGGCAAAAATCCATGAATTGGGCTATGAATTGCTCCCTCAGCCATCCTATTCTCCAGATTTGGCTCCGAGCGACTACTTCTTGTTCCCAAACCTGAAGAAATGGCTTGGTGGAAAAAGATTTGACTCCAATGATGAAGTCATCTCGCAAACAAAGGCCTATTTTGAGGACCTCGACAAATCATTTTTTTTGGAAGGGATAAAAAAATTGGAGAAGCGTTGGACAAAGTGTATAGAGCTCAAGGGAGACTACGTTGAAAAATAAAATTATTTTTTTATCAAAAAATCTGTGTTTTAATCCAAAAGTCACGGACACGGACCCGCCCTCGTACAATGCTAAGCTGTTCAACTGTTTTCTAATTTCAATTCAGCAAATCTTAAATTTTGATCCTTCATTGGATCTTACATTCTGATCATTCGTTCAGACGCAATCAATTTTGTGATTTTAGCTAATAAAACAAAGTGCTAATGAATGCTTACAAATTGTAGAACAACTTATTCCTCATTTGCCTTCTAGCAACGGCTAAGTTGGCTTGGTCACTTATCGACTACACCTCATACATTGGAAAGTTTTCAACATTTCGTATAAGGAGTTGGATGTATGATGCAAGCCATAGTTTCCAGAACAGACCAAAGTCTGTAGTCTTTTACTTTATGAGCTGGAGCCGAGTCTTTTTAAAATCTCGAGTATTTCTCTAAAAAGTCGGTTTAATACACTTTCGCGGAGGTTTTGACAACTTTCCCGCAGAAATGAAGCTCGATGAACCACCACAGAAGCTGGTTGGAGGCCACGATCATGACTCGGAATGAGTTTAGGTGGATGTCGTGATCTACATTAACTCACGTCGATCCACGTGGCCGGTGTATGCGCTGAGTCTTACGATTATATTTTCTGTACACAGATTTCGACGAATTCGATTCGCCTTGACGACTTACCATATAATCGTCGGCGCGAACGGTCGGATTTTCGATTATTTCCCCAGTATTCTCAAATCAGTTCAAGGTTCAGTATATAAAGCTTCGTGTGATTTCAGTGACCGCAATGTCCGAAAGATTTTGTGTTTTTTGTGTTTTGATTTTCGAGCTAGCCCCATTCCTTGATTGCAAACCAATGACTGCAAAAACTTTTGCCGGGAACTTAGCATAAATGTCATTTGCTAAAGAGCCGTCATGTTTGAGTGGATGCGTTCACCGCTTCCTGAGAATGAATGCGTTCTTTTCGTGTACCAAAACATTTGCTAGTACATACTAAGAACATAGTATAATTTGCGACTTTTCAAAAAGAATATTCTTTGGACCTGCCAAACTTATCATAACACGAAAACGATTTGTAGTTGATGTCAGTAAGGAATATGAGGATTAGTCAAGATGCTGATAGGGGTGATTGCGAATTGACCATAAATGAGCAAACAACAGCTCTCGTGCCACCGAAGTGGGTTCTTTAACCCTGACAACCTCTTTACAACTCGAGTCGTATTAGGCGTGTACTTTTGATCGGCCATTTTAATCTAATAGGGTGAGTGATATTAGTTCAAAGAGATCAATACAAAAAGTTTTTTTATGGGCTGCAAACGTAGTTGATTCTTATTGTCGATTCTAAAGCAACTATAGCAACCAACGTTTATGGACCTGCCGTCGAATGTACGGAAGTACATGGAGGATATCTCCAAAGATCACTCACTGGATCTATAAAGTGATGGTCAGGCCCTTCTTGACATATGGTTCTCTAGTATGGTGGACTAAAATCACACAAAAGACAGCTATTTCAAAGCTCAAAAGAGTGCAAGGTCTCGCATGTCTGGGCATTTCCGGAGCCTTTCGGACCTGCCCAACAGCCGCTTTAGAAGCATTAAAAGGACAAACGCCCTACATTTGTTCATCACCAAAGTGGCTCGACGCAGCTCAGCAAGTATGGTGTAAGCCAAAGAAATAGATCCTCCACGGAGATCCCCAGCAAAGAATCATATGGATGAGAAATAACCCACCAAATAGCCAAAACGTAATAAAGTGGTATTCGGATGGTTCTTAAATGGAAACGGAAGTGTATCACACCCAATTCAAGAATATGCCAACCTGATCTACAACTCTGGTATCAAAGGCGCAAACATATAAACAATACTATATATGTATTTAAGGACAGCCAAAAACAAAAAAAAATATTATGGCGCTAGCAGCCCGGTATGGGCCATAGCCTAGCTTCTTGACACTCATTTGTGTTGCTCATTGTGTCATTTTTGTCACATCTCAACAGGGCCTACGGTTTATCGCCAAATCCGAACGGTACTCCTTAGAAGCTTTTTCGTAGGCTCGTATATCATTGACTCCAAATCAGTCATGTCGAACTAAGCGATGACAATGTCAGATTTGACATATTGACATTGGTGTTGCCATATCTCAAAACTTAAGTAGCAACCTGCATAATATAGGTACAGCATAGTTAGGACTCTTTGCAAAGTATTGTTTTGACATGCCAAGCTCTTGCAACAATCTACATAAAAGTTAAACTATGTTTTCAAATCTAAAATATTCTAGAGAATGCCAATGGATATAAAGGCGAGATCTGTAATCCTTTTATGAGATTTAAAATCTTTTCTGTCACACTATGCTAGGCAACATGCAATATACTGTAGCGGCAGTCATTGGAAACTACAGAGTCATTCATTTCGTAGTTTCAAGTTGGTAACGCTGGCATTTGACACCTGCCAAACTCAGCTGTCATTTTAAGTGGCATAATATTAGTTGAACGTTTGCTTTTTACAATAATGGATCGCTTACAAATCGAACAATACGTTAAAATTATTAAAACTTACTACAAAAGTGGTGATTCAAGCGTGGCCGGTTTTCGCGCATTACGCGATGAGTATGGTCGTCATAATCGACCGACTACGCATGCAATCGGTAAAATTGTAAAGAAATTCAAAGAGAGTGGAAGCGTTACTGATGTCGTAATGTCTGTGCATTATCGGAATACACGCTCAGTCGAAAAAATTGCTGCTGTAAGTGCAAGTGTTGCTAATGGTCCGAATTTATCGATTTCCCGGCAGCAATTGAACGTGTCGTACACCTCACTATGACGTATTTTGCATTTTTACATCCTTATAAAGTTCAACTTACGCAACAATTGAAGCCCGCTGACCATTCACAACGCCGTAAATACGCTTCTTGGGTGTTGAAACAACAGACAATAAACACCTATTTTTCGAACAACATTTTCTTCAGTGATGAGGCACATTTCTCACTCGGTGCGTATGTAAACAAACAAAATTGCCGCATATGGGACTCAGAAAACCCACAAGTGATCGAAGAGGTGTCGTTGCATCCAGACAAAGTGACTGTTTGGTGTTCTCTATGCTCGAAAGGTGTCATTGGTCCGTATTTCTTCGAAGATGCCAGTGGGCGGACGGTTACAGTCGATTCCGAGCGATATGGTCGAATAATAACCGATTTTTTTTGGCCGGCGATTGAAGATCATGACTTGGACGAAATGTAGTTCCACCAAGACGGGGCAACAAGCCACACTACGCGACGTCAATTGGCCGTCAAGATCATGCGATTTGACACTGTTAATTTCTTTTCTGTTCGGCTACGCAAAATACCGTGTTTACACGAATAATCCCCGAACTCTAGACGCATTAAAAACCAACATTACTCAAGTTATGGCCGAGATACCGCCCAAAATGTGCGAAAAAGTGATTTAAAATTATCTCAAAAGAATCGCATGCTGGGAATCTTCCCGAGGCGGCCATTTGAATGATATTGTTTTCCACACTTAATGGCAAAGTCCAAACTGTGTTTTATTTATCTTTACTTTTGAAATCGAAAAATAAATGACCGTGTACAATACTATCATCTACAAATTCATCATGTTGCCGGAATTTGTTAAGACGATCAGCATCGCCTCTGAAAATAGTTAACAGTGTAAACAATTTTGTTGATAAAGCAAATACCAGAGTTCCTTTTAAACTTTGTTGCACAAAGGTTCTTTACAAAATATTTGACCTTATGGAGAAGAATATATATTCAATCAAATTGAAACAATGGTCCGGCTAACAATACGCAGAGGTGACAAGCCTTTGATTTAAGAATACTTAATAAATGAATGCAGCGTGCCTGGAACCGAAGAATAAAAAATATTTCCGGGTCTTTGCCAGAGACTCTATATGGTGGGGGCATGAAAATAGTTCACCTGCACATCTAAAAGATGGCTAATAATTCGACTGAAAATTAGTCTGGGAAGAGTAATACGGGTAATCAGGATATGGAACTAATACTAGGTGGGATGAAAACTAACCTCCTTGACCGCCAAAATGCGCTGCTATTGCAAAAAAAGTTTATGGTGCCTTGAAGTCCGTTCATATTTAGGCAGACATGCCATATTTCAGTGCGATACTGTCTTTAGTTTTGCTTTGACAGCTGATTGTTGTTGACGTGTTTGGCATCATGTTGAGTATGGACAAAAACGATTTTCATTCTCTCATAAAACATTATTTCTTGAGAAGCAAAACGGCGAAGGAAACAAAAGAAAAGTTGGATAAATATTATGGGGCTAATGCTCCGTCAGATTACACCGTCAAATATTGGTTTCGAGAGTTTCGTGGTGGCCGCAACTCCACTGCCGATCAAGTCCGCAGCGGCAGGCCCTCCGATGTTGTTACAGAGGACAAGGTCAAAAAATACATGAAATGGTATTGGCTGACAGGAAAGTGAAGGTGCGCGAGCTAGCAGATACCACAAAGATTAGAACTGAGGGCACACGCCATATTTTGGGCAATATTCTGCATATGAAAAAGTTATCCTGCCGCTGGGTGCCGCGCATGCTCACTCCTGATCAAAAACATGAACGCACTTCGAAAGTGTTTGAACGTGCTGATGCGGAATCGGGCGAATTTTTGGCGTCGATTGGCAACTGTTGATGAAACCTGGATCCACTATTACACACCAGAGAACCAGAGAACCGGCAATGGACTGAAGCCGGCACGAGTGCTCCGAAGCGGCCGAGGGAGGCTTAATGGGTCGGAAAGGTTATGACTTCGGTTTTCTGGGATTGTCATGGCATACTCTTCGTGGACTACCTCGAAAAAGGAAAAACCATCCACAGGGAGTATTACTGTGCATTATTGGAGCGATTGAAGGCCGAAATCGCAGCAAAACGGCCTCATATGAAGCGAAAAAAAATTTAGTTTTTCCAAGACAATGCGCCGGCGTATAAAAGCATCGCAACCATGGCTAAAATCAATGACTAACGGCTCCAATTGCTGTCGCATCCACCGTATTTGCCCGATTTGCCTCCCTCGGACTATTATCTCTTTCCAAACCTCAAAAGATGGCTCATCAATAAAAAATTCTGCTCACGCGAGCAAATCATCGCCGCCACGGAGGAGTATTTTGAAGACTTTCGGAAAATTACTTTTCGGACGGGATCAAGAAGTTGGAAAATCGCTGAAATAAGTGTATCAAGCCAAAAGGGGACTATATTGAACAAAATAAAAAAAACATTTAAAAAAGTTTTTTTTTTCATTCCCAAGAAGGTTGCTTTTCACCCCACCTAGTAAAGGGATTTGAGTCAAATCAGATAATAAACTATTCAAAAAGTCTCCTAATCGTCACGACATGTATGTACATGTATATTCGGAAAACTATACTTTTGTTAAAATTATAGTATCTCGCAGTCTAAATCATTTTATGTAACACCAATGCACCCGAACTGGTAGATTTCCTCATTTGGGAATGTCAAATATTCAATAAACTTTTACTACCTCTAGGTACCACTTGGTAATATACTCGTCCTACACATACCCACATACTACAATATAAGAAGCATTCCTTTACAATCGATTGGTAACCTTTTCGAATTTCTTTTCAACAAATTCAGCCGCAATAAAGAATTTAACAAGCCATCATGCATCGTGGTTGGTAATGTTTTTATGAGTCACCATCCTCAAACGTATCCACATTACAGGTACTGGCCAATATACTTAGCTTGTGCGCCAAATTACCACCTACGTAACCATTCGAGGTCGTTCGGAAGCAACTCAAGAACTCAAACCGAATAGAAGCAGCAACGGCAACAAAATATGACGTTCATTGAAACTTATCCCTTGTGTATAGATACGAGTACATACCCTCAACGGCATTGAGTGTCTGCTTCATGCAATTTAGCTAAAGGGGTTGGGAATTTCATTCCTCAAAACGATGCTAGAGCTATGTATCTATAGTACCGAAGCTCTATCACATAAACAATTCCTGATAATCCCATGATATAAGTGGCTGGCGGTTGCTCAATACCCCAACCTTAGTCTGCCAGACTAAGACTCAGTTGAGGTGGAGGTGTAATTTCTCACCCCAAAGGTCATTTGTGGAATTAAAATCCTACCCTCAATTAATGCCTTCAGCTCGAAGCTCGGCAAAATGTCAAAAATCCAAGTTTAACAATGAATTTATGGATTCTGTTCTGTATTGTTGTTGTTGTTGTTGTCACTCAAAGATGAGTTGATTAAATTTTCCTTTTTTTCAAAATTCATGATAGAGAGAGAAAAGTCTTTTTAATTTGATGAATGAGATTCAAGTGTTGAGTCATTTACACGTCGTTGGCAGTGTTTCAACAATGAATGAAGTGAAGGCAAATATTTGCACTATCTCGAAAATTAAAGACAAAATGATAATAATAATTAAAATGTAGATGATAGATTTTTATTGATAGTGCAACAAGTTGGACGAGAATTAATTATTTTACTCTATTGTTCAGTGTGAATTGTTGCTTGAATACAGGTGCACGACAGGCATTTAGTGTTTGTACTCGTAAACCATAATTTGTTGAGAGAAATGGCCAAATATATTTATTCTCAACAGATTCCGACTCTTCCGGGTAACATTTGCAGTCAGGATTTTCTTTGTCTTCGGTATTGTGCCGATTTGAAAAATTCCAATAGAACCATTCTGTTCACTCAATCAGTAACAAAATGTTCAACAAGTTTCACAATTTTGCTTCAACTAAAATGAAAATTTATGAAACTTGTGAAACTTATGAAATTTTCCTGCTTTGTCTGGCAGACGATATGAGCCACGTAAATCCCAACCCCTTGGAAGTTGAACACTGAAAATCACAGTTTCAATTTCATAACTCTATAAGTGTGTGTATGATCACAAAAGTTCATTACTTTATGTCTACGATGTCATGCCAGATGAAGTCGGCACGTTTCAGGACCACTTTATCAATAACACGATGAGCCGGAGACAGGTTACTCTGTTCACTACTTCTATCTTTACAACCCTTGAGTGCTTATATGGTTCATTTGTTTTCGAATGAAATATCTACGAGAGTACGTTGTGACGATGACAGGATGCATCTAGTGAAATGTGAAGTTTGTTAGTTACTTGTTTAATTTCCTCTTAGTTTTCATTAAAGTTTTTCCCTACTTTTTCACAATTTTTGTGACAATCGACTAGTGGCCGACATTAGAAAGTTATTCTCATTGAATGATTGTGTAAGTATTGATTTAGAAAAGGGAGCAGAAGTTGTTTTCCATTTGATATTCCTCATGAGGAAAATAAAATAAACAACTCCAGGGTGCAAATTAAAAGTATGCAAAGAATTTAATGTGAGATATACTCAAGGGGAAAAAATCCCTCTTTTCGATTCTCATGTGTTTATGGGACGTATATTTCCCATTTCTAATTAAGTAATCGGATGGCAACGTTTAGTATAAGGCTTCTTCCGGCAGGTGCTGGTTCTTTAAAAAACGAGAATGAGCCTCTGCAGCCGAACATCTCCGGACGGGCTACTCCGACATATTTGGAGCTCAGGCCGGTAAGGATTTCCAGGACTTAGTCAGGGTCTTGGAAAAGAGATCGTGGCGGACGAACCCTATATGGGCCAACGGCAGGGCTCTCATCCCGGAACGGGTTACTGGCTTCGGTGTAACCGACCCCTCGTCCTAGGGCCATTAAAAATGGAACTGGTCCTCCAGGTTGGGGGTTGTGCCGCTTGGGCTGGCAATTTAAAAAAAACATAAGCTACGAAGCATCAACAAGCCTTGGATATGGACGGATCTACTGTTGACAACCCACGCAAACGATTTAAGGACAATGAGCTTCGGATATGCACGTGGAATGTTAGATCTTTTAATAGACCACGTGCAGCCGAGCAACTAGCGGAGGCCCTAGACTGATGCAAAGCCGACATAACCACCATCCCTGAAATGCGAAGGGATGGGCCGGACAAAGAGAGGATGAAAAACTGCGGCATCTACTACGGCAATTGCTATCGACGGCAAAAGCAGCGCTTATTTGGATGCGGATTTGTTGTCGGAGGCAGACTAAGACAAGAAGTCCTCAGCTTCCGGCATGTGAGCGAGCGCCTCGTAGCAATCCGCATCAAGGCCAACATTAGCCTTATATGCGCGCACGCCACCACAGAGGAGAAAGATGACGACACCAAGGATGCCTTCTTTGAGCTCTTTAACAAGACCTACGAGAAATGCCCTAGCCATGACATTAAAATTGTCCTCGGTGATTTTAATGCAAAGCTAGGAAGATAGGGTACCTTTGGTGGAACAATCGGAAAATATAGCCTACACAACACTACCTTCGATAACGGATTCAGGCTAATCGAATTTGCGGCGGGGTGAAACATTGTCGTGGCTAGCACGCGGTTCCCACATCTCGACATACACAAGGGGACTTGGAGAACTCTTGATCAATCAACAGTCAACCAGATTGATCACATTGCGATCGACGCAAGACACTCCTCCAGCATTATGGATGTCCGTACGTTCCGGGGAGCCAACATCGACTCGGACCATTACCTTGAAGAAGCCAAGGTACGGTTGCAGATATCCCAAACTACGCCAAGACAAACTAATGCTGTGAGAAAATTCGACGTCAGACGGCTACAATCGCGAGAGATCGCCAAGTCCTTTTCCGATCGAGTGTCTCTTAATCTCTTAAGAGGTCCAATGCCGCCAGCATCAAGCATCGAAGACCTTTGGAAACACTGCCAAAACGCTATCAGAGATGCCGCTTCTGATGTGCTGGGTTTCACTCGTCCACCACAACGAAACCCCTGGTTCGATGATGAATGCCGGCAAGCACATGCACCTAAGCAAGATGCATATAACGTGACGCTGCTTAGAAAGACCAGAGCTGCTCATGAGTTCTATGAGCGGAAGAGGCTTCTCAGGAGGAAGAAGAAAGAGCATGGGAAGCGCGCGATCGAGGAAATTGAGAGATGCTACTCCAGGAATGAGGTTCGGAAGTTTTACCAAAAGGTAAAAATAACATGCCAGTCGATGCTGAGGATTGGGAAGGACCATTTCTGCAGACTGTATAACGGCGATGACGAACCACATACCGCTTTCAGTCAGAATCAAGCGAATTAACCTTTCAACCTGGACGGTGATGACCAACAATTCCGTCCACCCGACCTGGATGAAGTGAAGATAGCTATATCGAAGCTTAAGTCCACCAAAGCTGCTGAAGCGGACAGCCTTACTGCCGAACTCATCTGTATAATATGGTCGGACGAAGGTATGCCCGATGAATGTAACCTCAGCATTGTTTGTCCGATTCGCAAGAAAGGAGACCCTCTGAACTGTGCCATCGCATATAAGATCTTATCCGCCGTATTGTGTGAACGCCTGAAGCCGTTCGTCAACAACCTGATAGGTCCATATCAGTGTGGCTTCAGGCCAGGAAAGTCCAACATCGACCAGATATTCACACTACGGCAGATCATGGAGAAGACCCATGAGCTTCAGATCGATACCCACCACCTATTCATCGATTTTAAGGCCGCGTATGACAGCATCTATAGAGACGAGGTATATAGAGCAATGTCTAGTTTTGGCATCCCTGCCAAACTCGTCCGTCTGTGCAGGATGACGATGGAGAACGCACGCTGCTCCATCAAGGTCGGTAAAGATCTCACCGAGACCTTTGATGTCCAGAAAGGATTTAGACAAGGCGATGCGCTGTCATGCGATTTTTTCAACATCGTACTTGAAAGAATAGTGCAAAACTCACGAGCAAACACAAGAGGCACTATCTTTCACAAGTCCGTCCAACTACTCGCATACGCCGACGATATTGACATAATCGGGAGAAAGCAGCGTGATGTCAGTGGCGCTTTCGCGAGTATTGAGACGGAAGCTGCGAAAATGGGTTTAGCGGTCAATAAGGGCAAGACCAAGTATATGCTGTCAAGCAAAAATGACAACCAACACCGACGTCTCGGGCAGAACGTCACCCTCGACAGATATAACTTTGAGGTAGTTCAGGACTTTGTCTACCTAGGCTCTGCTATAAATACAGACAACGACACCAGTGCTGAGATCAAGCGAAAAATAACTCTTGCCAACCGCTGTTTCTTTGGGTTAAGAAGGCAATTGAGTAGCAAAGCCCTCTCTCGGACAACAAAAGTCACCCTTTATAAGACCTTAATAATCCCGGTCCTGCTCTATGGCGCAGAGGCATGGACATTATCAAAAATGGATGAGGGTGTTCTTGGCTGCTTCGAGAGAAAAATTCTTCGGGCGATCTTCGGTCCCGTCTGCATTGACGGTGAGTGAAGGAGGAGATACAACGACGAACTGTACGGACTGTACAGCTATATGGACCTAGCCAGAAGAGTGAGGATCCAAAACTGAGATGGCTGGGTCATGTAGAGCGTATGGACACCAATGCTCCGGTCCGAAAAGTTTTCGAATCCGCTCCCGAGGGACAGCGCAGTAGAGGAAGGCCAAGACTCAGGTGGCGCACGCAGGTGGAAGAGGACCTCAGCCAACTTAGCGTGCGAAACTGGAGGCAGCTAGCCAGGGATCGAGCTGGCTGGAGAAGCTTGTTGACTGAGGCCCAGGTCCACCGCGGACTGTAGCGCCACCTCAAGTAAGTAATTAAGAAATCAATTCAAACATTTCAGGAATGTTGTTTTCCACAAAATTTGTTTAGGTCACAAAATTAGCACATTAAAGTAGCGAACGTACTATCTTTTTAAATAACCCTACTGTCTGTGGCTCAAGCATTAAGCCTAAGCAGTCAGTGTAGCTTTAGGCAACTGCTTTTCCTGCTTTTTTACGACAGGTAAGTATATAGTAGGGCCTCCTACCCCTGTGCTTACTGTTAACTGAACTCGTGACCGAAGGTATAGATTAGGTTAGATGAAGGTATTCTCTGTGAGTATTACCTTTCGGTGACTGAGATAAGATCAATAAATTAGTTTTAGAAAGTTCCTCAGCTCAAATACGAGTATTTTCCTCCAGCTCATAGAAGAAGAGTTCACATTCGACTGAGCGCAAGTACCTGCAAATATGCAGTTCTTCGCTTTGCATTTTTTTCATATCGTAGTACTTGTGCTAGATCTTAAAACGATTCGTCTGAATACTTAGACCAATGGCACAATTTTGAATCATAATACTAGCCAATATACTATAAGACTATAGTTTGCTTCGTTTTGGATCACTTTCCAAATAAGTAACTAAGTACGAAGTAACCGATATAACACTGTGCAACAGATTCGCATAGGAGATTTCAGAGCAGAAAGTACTATTGCAGGTATCCGCAAATGTATCCTCTGCGAGATTATCTTACTAAACATGTTATATCGAAAACCAGCAAGACCGACTTTTGATAGTTTAGAAGAGCCTTCGAGAAGTTATAAGATTTGTCACGGAGAATTTAAATAGACAAATATATACCCTATTATCGATTGCCAGGGAAAACAGGCTTTTACGAATATCGTCACTGCTGCTATACCAGAGATACAAACAACCGTCCATCTCAGCTAGAAGGGGACTCTCTCTAACTTTTCTCTGGCTATACCTTGAACGAATCTTCCTCCACCTTGATGTTCATATTACTGTCGGCAATTTCCAGCCGCTCTATTTAAAGCAAAGAGGTCTTTGGCACATCACACACTGGAGCTTTAATGACCTTGCCCACCAACTGATGCAATGACACCAGAACTTCCGCTACCAAACAAAATTCGAAATCGACTTTCCCTCTGGCCAAAAATAAATAGTAGCAGCCAGAATGTAAGTCGTAGAAGGAATGTAGTCGGGCCTTAAAAAATGGATTCAAGCCCTGTCTGTCTTCTAAGCGAATATATATGCAATCTTGAAATATATTTTATAGAATCGATGTTGGTGAAAAAGCAACTTTTAAGCTAATTCGATAGTAAGGTCTTCTCTGAACGCGTTTAGAAGTCTTCCACTTCCACTTGGTATCTCCCTCTCACTCGGTTGGTTGCAGTTATCTTTACACTGTTCCAAGGGAGGTTGAGTTTTTCCAGTTCCATGTGTTCTTGGGACGGCCTTTGGATATTTTGCCTTGAGGGTTCCATTCTAATGCCGATCCTCGTTCCTGATGATGTTTGGCCAGTACGATGTTGTTGGAAATCAACCAGATTTCGGTGCCATATATCAGTACTCACTTGACACATGAGTTGAATATTCTGAGCTTCAACGTCTGCTTCTACGCGACAGTCTGTTGTTATTGTACTACCTAGATAGCAGAAGGTATCTACATATTCGACGGGGTTTCCTTCGACGGTAATGTCTCCTCTGTTGCAGGTGTTGATCCTCATGGCCTTAGTCTTCTGGATATTTATCTCCAAATCCGGCGCATCGTGCTAATCTTGCGAGCTTGTGTCATAGAAGACAAATATCATCCACATAGTCTTAGTCCTCGAGATGTCGTGTGAGACTCCAAATTCTTTCACGTCTCTGCGCGCAGACTTCTCTCATAATTTTATCCAGGACAATTTTGAACAGTTGAGGTGAAAGTGGGCATCCTTGCTTTAATCCTGTATTTGTAGTGAAAGCGTCACTGATGATTCCATTATGTAGTACCGCGAGATCCGAATCTTCGTATATTGCTCTGACGATTTTAATTGTTTTTTGGGGTACTCCATTCATACTTAGTGCTGTCCATATTACAACTCTTTTGATGTTGTCAAAGGCCTTCTGGAAATCGATGAACAGCAGGTATAGAGGTGTACGCCTTTCTATAGACTGCTCAGCTATTATGGGCAGAGTGTCTACGCAGCTTCTATGTGGGCGGAAGCCAGCCTGTTCATCTCGTAGATTTCCTTCGATTTTGTTTTGAAGTCTCCATTGAATGATTGTTGCAAGTATCTTGTATATGGAGTTAAATAGAGTTATTCCTCTCCAGTTGCTGCATTCTTTCAGGTCGCCCTTCTTTGGTAACTTCACGATTATGCCTTTCTTCGAAGATGAGGGTAGTCTTTCTTCTTCCCATATCTTTCTGATGTGAGGGTATAGAAGTTCTGCTGATATTCTGCTGTCAGCGTGTAGCAATTCGGCTGTGAAACCATCCTCGTGCGCTGCTTTGTTACACTTCATTTTCATTTGACACTGGGTGCTTCACACGATATTTTTAAGTTGTTGACTATTTGCTTTCACTTATCTTATTCAAAAAAGTCAAAAGAAGTGGACCAAGTACCCATTCTTGCGGAATACCAATGATTCAATCTGAAACTACTATAGATGTCTTTTCTGTTGGTGGATAGAAACTATTTAAAACTCAATTTCTTCCTGATGCTCCATGGCAGATACGCCGAAATTTGTGGATACTTATACTTACAGAATTGTATTGGGTCTATAACTTAATTCGTGCGGTTTGCTAAGAGATGGCGTAACTTGTATTATTCCATTGGAACATGTGTTGGAAAGCTACTGTCATTGTACGTCATTTCAGTATATGGCATTCATTTGAAGCGTAAACAACAATAATTTTTTTCACTCAAATATGTCCAACTTTGTGCCTGAAAAAGTGTTTTTGCGGGAGTTCTTCTTCATTACTTTCATATGAAGAAAACTGCTGCCGAAAGTCTTCGTATTTTGGTGGAAGTTTATGGTGAACATGTGCTAGCTGAGCGAACGTGCCAAAAGTGGTTTGCACGATTTAAAAGTGGTGATTTTGGCTTGGAAGACGATGAACGTCCTGGGCAGCCAAAAAAGTTTGAAGATGAAGAACTGGAAGCATTACTTTATCAAGAATGTTGCCAAACACAAGAAGAGCTCGCAGAATCTTTGGGTAACACTCAAGCAGCCATTTCAAAACGTTTAAAAGTAGCTGGATGTATTCAAAAGTAAGGAAATTGGGTTCCACATGAACTCAAGCCGAGAGACGTCGAAAGCCGGTTTTGCATGTCCGAAATGCTGTAGGAACGCCTGGTTACTGGTGATGAAAAATGGATCCATTACAACCTCAAGCGCAAAAAATCATATATGAAGCCCAGCCAAATCAACGGCAAAGCCGAATATCCATGGCGCGAAGGTAATGCTCTATATTTGGTGGGATCAGATGGGTGTGTTGTATTATGAGCTGCCAAAACCGGGTGAAACCATCAATGGACAACGCTACCGAACACAATTAATTCGTTTGAAGAGAGCCCTGAATATGCGACCAGACACGAGGCAATAATTTTCCATCATGACAATGCTCGGCCCCACGTTGCTATTCCGGTTAAGAACTATTTGGAAAACAGTGGATGGGAAGTCTTACCCCACCCGCCCTATATAGCCCAGACCTTTCCCCTTCTGACTACCATTTGTTCCAGTCGATGCAGAATGCCTTCACAGAAATACGGCTCACATCAGAGCAGAATATCAAAAATTGGCTTGATTCATTCTTGGCTGCCAAGCCGACGCAGTTCTTTTGGGATGGGATCCACAAATTGCCAGAAAGATGGGATGAAAGATGTTTTTCTTAAATAAACATTCAAATTTTGAAAAAAAAAAAACTGCACGAATTAAGTTATATACCCAATAGTATACATAAAGCTATGTACGACTATGTGTAGGTCAAATTTTTAAAATTTTGACAAATCAAAATACAAGTACATTTGATGATAAAGGTTCTCAAAACAACCTGTAGATATCACACTCAGCCGATTCATATAAATAGAGGAGACATTAAAAACGAATTGACCATTTATACTCGTGCCACCTCCAGTGGCAGCCTTGATTGGACCATAAAAAAAAAGTTTATTTCTCCATTGAACTCGATTCTCGAAGAATTTTGCTGTATGAAATAGTATGAAACATAAATAGTCATTACTATAACAGAGCCGAACACAAGTAACCGAAAGAACGCCGGATTTTGAAAATCTCCCTCTCCAAATATTTATAGCTTTTCTGCTTAAACAATTAAATTTTCAAAATAATTTTGACTTTTACTACTTAGTTGAGAAACCAGAAAAAAAAATTTGATTTAATTTTTGTTCAGTGGCGGGGTTAACATATTTCTTTTTCCACCCAAACAAGGTGGCCAACGATGGCCACTTTAATAAAAAAAAAAATCCCACAAAGCCTTCAGAGTCAATTGTCATCATCATCGGCATCGACAACGACTACGGAATGGATATCAAAACAAATCGGCAATAAAAATCAATGAAACTAATCAAATCGATAACTCTGATATGGAATTCAACTGAACCAGAGCAGCTACAGCACAGTACATGCTTATACTCGTACGTATATATACGTGCAAAATCGATTTCTGAAGCCAAACAAAAGCGTTTCACGCACATCCGTGTGTTCGATTCGATAATAAAGACAATGAAAGGGGGGCTATTCATTTAAGGGTTAATAAACTAATTCCCGGTCTTGTTGATCGATCATAAATTAATAAAGTAGGAAGGGGTAGTTACAGCTAAAGTTGGTTACTCGTGCACCCAAAGAAACTTATAATTGCGTGCATCGCGAAGGATTTGTTTTATCAATTTATTACAGAGTCACGGGGAGGGCGCCAAAAAACTTCCCTCCACTACTAAAGGCGCAAGCTTAAAATGAATGACGTAGGTGGTCTTGTTTCATATCTGTATGTACTCATACATAGGTATCGAAAGAAAATCCAAAATGCAAATCTTCCTCACTAATTGAACTTCAAGAAACTCTTATACTTGGGTTTCGACATAAAAGATAAATAAAACTCAATCCTTCGAGAAGAGTTTTACCTTCTCAATGTGCATGTGAACACTGAGTAACTCTTGAGTAAAGTTATGTTCTATTGAGAAGCCTCTTAAGACCTTCGGATTAGCTGCAACCTGTAATGTATTCTTGAAATTCAATTAGAGAAAGTTTTATTTGCTCTATCACTTTTCATCGATTTCTATGGAATTTTCTTTCACTAAAAGACTTGTGTTGAAGATTCTATCTAATATAAATGTGTTTGAGTTCTTCTTCCTTTTTTTTATGTGAACTTTTTTCTACAATGAAAATTCAATCAAACGTCATTCATAATTTATCCTTTCTTCAAAATCATACACAAGATGCTTGGATTCATGTGTGCATATGTGTCCACATATTGAAGAAAATCCTTCCATATCGAGTGCATCTACATATCTTATCCAATTAGGAAGTGCCTTTTTGCAAGGAAATACAGTGGTCTAAATTGAATTTTGTAGAAGAGATAACCTATTTCGAGCAAAGTTTTTCACTTGGAAAAGGGGCATAAATGGGGAGACTCTAATAAGCCTTTGGGTTGGGGTGATTTCTAAATAAATTCTAAGTATCTGGCGTGTTATCATAGCCCAAAACTCGTGCACATACCGTGATCAATCCGCTTTTAATATTTTATTGATATGGTCTTATTAGGTGCGCAGTTAAGTTCTCGCTGTTTGTTAATAGATGGCTCCAGCAGTAAGTGCTGGTCGATTTTGACATAACCAAGCTTAGACATAAGGTAAACAAACCATTTTGAAACATAAGTGATTTTGTTTTGGCGTCATAAACTTTTGGCTGTGTGAAAATGTCTGATTTTGTGCCAAATAACCATCATTTGAAGGAAGTGTCCTTCGAAGACAATGAATTCTAGGCATTCCTTGATGAGGATCCAAGCCAAACGTCAGAAGAGCTTGCTTCGATATTAGGAGTTGCCCGCTAAGCTATTTCCAAGCGATTGCAAGCGTTGGGAATGATTCAAAACCAAGAAACTTGGGTTCCTTATAATTTGAAGCCAAGAGACGTTGGGCGTCGTTTTTTCCACTGTGAACAACTGCTCCAGCGGCAAAAAAAAAGGAAGAGTTTTCTTCATTTCATCGGAAGATGAAAATTGGATTTATTACAGCAACTCGAAGAGAAGAGAGTCATGCGGACTGCCCGGTCATGCTTCTCCGTCGTCGGCTCGGCCGACCAGGTCGGTGTTATTTATTACGAACTGTTGAAACCCAACGAAACCATCACTAAGGAACGATATCGACCTCAATTGATGCGATTGAGCTGAGCACTGCGCGAAAAACGAACAGAAGCACGAAAAAGTCATTCTACAGCATGACAACGCTCGGCGTTACGTTGCCAAACCAGTTAAAACCTACCAGGATACGCTCAGATGGGCCCGCCAATTGTTCCGCCGTCTGATTTTTACTTGTTCCGTTCGATTGCACATGGTCTGCCTGATCAGCCTTTCTGCTTATATGAAGACAAAAAAATATGGAGCTAAAGAATGTGGAGTTAGTGATGGGCAATACTTTGAATGATTCATTTGTTACCATTTTTTCACAAAAAAGTTGCATTTTCATAAAAAAAAAACTGCGAGAACTTAGTTGCGTACCTAATTAAATGATGCCTAGATTTTAACTAAGAGTGCCAGGCACCACATCTATGAAATGGCTTTGAAGAGCCCCTAAATCAGATGTCTTTGGGTTTATTTTCTGAACGATGACATGAAGATAAGACCACCATCGAAATGACAGGAAATTTTCAAAACTGCACATTACACTGCATGCGATGTGAGATATGAACCAGCTATACCGAATAAGTCACAATGCAAAACGGAGCACTACATTGAGGCAAGTAGCACCATTAAGGACTTCGGAATAATGTTCAGTTAATACCGTCAAGCATTTGTACATCTCCCGTCCTTATTATATTCAGCATGTATTACGCAAAGAACACAACAAAAATAAAATAGTACTCTGTGTACTTCAGCATATTTATAATAACTTTAGAAGAACCAGAAGTGCGTACTAGTGCCAACAATACAACGTGAGAAACTCAAACAACACAGTGAACAACAAAAGTGGAAAAACTAGGAAGGCGTGACGGAAGCTCAATAAATAATCTTTCTCGATGCATGCATTACATTCAATGAAAAAATTAGGATTATCCTAGTTGCCGCATATGGTGCACTATTGCCGCGAATTCAGTGGGCAGCAACAGAAGCGCACTAATGAGAGCTACCAGGGTGCAAGAGTCGATCTTGACAAACTAGTGGCGCTGCTGGATATAGACGGTTGCAATGACTTTATTTTGGTATCCTACTATTATGACAAGCATATATAGTACATTAAAGGACTGCCGGATACTAAGTGCGAAAATATAACCTTAAAATGGCGCTGAGATTCCTTGGCTTAACGAAAGTACAATGCAGTTGGAAAGAAAGAGCTCATTCACCAGGACTTTAAATACCTAAGGACAAAATTGTGACCAACCTAAGACACCTTAATCTCAAGCATATAGTAGGAAATTAGAGATCTTCCTATGGAGAGTCACACTAAGAGTGAGTGGTAGGGCAATTGTGGTTAAACTGAGCTGATGGCGCTTTTTGCTAGGCCAACGTACAGTCGCTCTAGAAAGGAAGCCAAACGGGTACTGACCCATCAATTGCGGAAGAAACAGATCTATTACACCGCAAAGTCACTTTTTCCTAATAGCATAGCACAGACACACTTTTTTCCCCAACATTTAATCGTTCTCTGGGCCATTGAAAAGATCAGCTGTACCTTTTTACATTTAACTCTACGTGAGTATATGGTTGGGAATGCCATTCTTTTCTGTTTCAAAACTGATGTGATAATCTGGCTAATTCCTTAATGAAATAAAGTTCATCCCGGAGGAGGCTAGAACCTTTGCCCTTGGTTTTGCAAACTTTACTTTTGGGCCATAGTTATCTCTACCTATTCTGGTGTCAGTTTTAAGTCCGTCTGTATACCATTTATTGCCTTTGAGGTTTGATGTAAGGTTTTGTGGTTTTCTTTCGGTTTGTCCGGTTGGGATCGCAATGTTCATCGAAGTTTTATTCTGCCATAGCTTTGTACGCACAAATTAATTAATATGCGATCAGAAGGATGCATGTTGTAAAGTCTAAAAGTCCAGAGATTTGTAATGAATTAGAAAATTGGTTACCAAAAGGATCAATTCTATTGGGCTGACTATTAAAAAACCGTTCTTAGAAGCTTTCAGCATCAGTAGACCTTAAAGTCTTTCAAGCCCCAACACGTAACCCACATCAAGCATGTTGACGATGAATACGAGTATTTGTGGCCGTAGTAAGATCAATGTAAACCTATGCACCAACTCTTGTTTATGTAAAACAAATTCAATCATAAACCTTGTACATCCAACAAACTGAGACTTGCATCGACATTACTGGGCTACATGACGAAAAGTAGCCAATTATTTTCCAAACTTCTGAAACTAACAGACGCTCCTAAAAATGATAAAAAAGACACTCTTATCGATTTATTGAATTAAATCTTGGAACGAATTTTCTGGTCGAACTCAACAGTGGACAGAAATGAAGCCACGAGCAGAAGAATCCGGCCGTTTAAGTTCTAAAAAGAAATGTAGGCCTTGAACCACATTATTCTGGGGGAAAATGAGATCGCATTGCGAAAGAGAATTCAGTAAACAATAATTGGAAATCAAGATAAGAAAAACGACAAGTGCATCAGCAATCTTGCGCTTCCACTAGCGACTGAAGACTAGCATTTTGCTGATTTTGCAATAATTTCAGCATAATTTAGTTCAATAACATATCTACGTTAATATCAACCGTTAACTCCATTTTCATTCTCAGATTACTCCGAGAACGGCTGAGCCGAGATAACGCCCATAGATACTTTTTATGAAAACATGACTCTGAATGCTGGAAGGAGTCGCTCCATCCAAGAAACTTTAATAGGATCATTAACAGCAAAATAAAAGTAGCAGAAATCATACACCCTTCCTAGATAAGGAATCTAGATGAAATGAAGATATTTTCTTATAAAAAGGTCTACAGAATTTCTTATGACAAAGCCAACTCCTTGCGACGCAAATGTTTGCCTTTAGGTAATCTATATTGCAGTAAAATACAAGGTCATCAATTGTGTGCTTCCGAAAAAATAAAACACATCTATGATTCAGATTTCGATCAAAATATTATTTCAATATAATGATTGGATCTTGCCATGGTATTTCGACGGTGATATTTTGTCCTACAAACGCTGCATTTCGATGAGAAATATGCCTTAAGACATATGTAACAGAGCTAGTCTCTTTGAATTTGCCTAAAGTAAGCTTACATGGGCAATAATGTCGGACATAATTTGCTCGTAATGCGCGAAATTTACGTACTACAATCACTCTTTTTTGTAGGAAGTTTTCACAATTTTAACGCGTTCCATTAAATGTAAGAACCCTATGCTTATTATTTATTATTTAATCCGGCTTGTATTGATCGATGAACAGCTGAGCAATAAAAAAAATTGCCATGCCATAGCTTCAATATACTAAACGTTTGCACCAATGTCTAGTCAATTCTTAAGTTCATCTAAGAATATGGATAGAGATTCCACTCCGTATTCCACACACAATTTAAACAAGTTATAGTGCAAACATCTGATAATTGACTTGGTATTTGTTACTTTCATCTACCCCGGACTACAGAGCCGTATTCGCAGACTACATGAATTTTGTTTTTTGTTTTTCAGTGTATTGCCTGGGAATCGAACCCAAAGCTTTGGCGCATTAACAACAATAACCGCAGAGGTTAACCAATTTCCAATTTTTTAATTTTTATAACGAAACCTCATGTGTATGGTGTATCGGAAGACTCACTGTATATTAGTATAAAGGGAACGAGAACTATCCTTGAATCAATTTAAATTCTCCTCCAGCTTGTCATGTTCAAATGACAAATGATGATTTAAGCGACCTTATTCGTATTTATTTCCTTGTTTTCCTCATTTTTTCCTCTTTTGACTTCCTTGAGTCATTCTCCCATCCGAAGGAAAGATCTCAGAAAATAAGGGTGAAGAAAAAATCTTCTGTGGAAAAGATGAATTGAGGGGTTGGAAATGATTTGTACTCGCAAATGAATCGCTAACGCTGTACGTGAAGGATTTAAAACAAAACCACTTAATTTCTTCCGACTGGAGCAACAGCACAACATCCTTTGGTTCTTTATAAAACTAACTCCGCGGCGGCATTAAGAGTCAAACATATTTCTCAATGCCACCCGGAGTCGACTCACAAATACACCATCGTATTTAAATGTGCAATTGGAAAGTAAAGTAAAGCCTTCTGGAGTAAATGCTTCAAGGATTTACTTAATTTAACCTCTTAATCGGCATTTTTGTCTTCCGCAGGACTTTCTTCCTTCCATCAAGTTAACTGTTGGTTGGAGGTCCTTGGAAAAGTTATCGCTTCCCTCATCGATAAAGTTCAGTTCAATAACTGCGTCGTCTTTTTTGTCGATTCCTTAGATTGACTTTGCAAGCGATTTAATCCTGATTCTCCGACTGCCCGTAAATGATAGAAAGGACATAGAGGCGTAGTACGATTACGTGAAGATAATGTGACAAGAAGGAAAAAGTCCTCTAACGGATGTCCTCATAGTCCTCATGGAAGCAGTGGTTCAAGTGAATTAAAAGGCGTTTGGCTCTGAATAAAGCAATAAGACGAGGAAGAAGACTTCTTAGGTTACATTGGTGAAAGTTCATTTTAATTGGTCGTATTGTAAGGTAATCACCGCAAGGACATTTTTATTTAAATTACGGGTTAAATGAACCTGAAGAATAATCGTACTTTGACAGACAGAAGGGGAAAACTTTGATTCACATTTAAATTTGTTTGAAGAAAAGTTCACCTTCTACACGATTTACATAATGGATGTCAAGGATCTAGTTTATGTCTCTGACAGGCTTTCACAATTTGTTATATAAAGCGTACTATGACATTCTATTGCCTTCGTTGCAAGTTTAGCCAGTCTGTGAAAAGTTCAACAGGGAGATGTTCTTTCAAGGGTTTGAGTGCAATCGAACTGTGTTGGGTTGACGGAAGGTATAATTCAACAACCTTCTCTCATTCATAGCTTCATAGCTGCAGTTAGTTAACGTGGCATGCTTTTTAAATAAATAGGCGTGGCCCATAGAATGAACCTCATAGGTCTTAAGTTTACTTTGATTAAATGGTTGTATACGGAAAAAATAGTAGCCTTACACTTTGACGTCCAGTATTTTAAATAACATTTTCTGCCATCAACTGCTGTTATAGTTATTTTCAGAAACGAGTAACAGCTTTACGAATTTATATCAATCCTAGCATTGCATTTGCTACGCTCTTCGAGTTCTACGCTTTATTTACGTGAACAATTGAAAATTTTATGATTTTCGGGAAATTTGAGCAAGTCAATTTAGATACCTACTATATAATGGTTAAAGTGGAACACTTTGAAAAGTATTGGAAACCAAAAGCACAGAGTGGCAATTCCCAGGCACTAACCATGTTTATTCTTAGAACCAATATGGGCTTGTGGGATAGGTCCTAGGACTGTTGGAAAATGGCTTAAAATCACGATCCTTATTCATAGTCAAAACGACGCACCACATCTCCATAAAAATAAATCTTCCATAAGTATTACAGGATAATATCAACTCCAAACCATACATACTCCTGGATGCAAGGACAATGAGTGCGTTGTTGTTGTTAAAAAAAAAAACTAAACACGTCAACAATGACTTCCTTTGATTGCTCTTAGTCATCGTGCATAGGAAGCAAATGTAGAACCAGCTACAAACTACTGCTAGTTTGGTACTAGCATACATACGAGTATGGTTGAACAGTAAGACAAGGTTGTATACCGAAAATGGGAAAAGTGTAATCATCTTCAGGATCGTCAGGAGTTGCCGACCAGTTAATTTACTTTGTCTATGTTGAGGAACATGTAAAGAATGGATGAGTTCCATCTGTGCAAAACTACAAAAGCGAGAGATCCCTCAGCTTTAATATTTGGTGGGCCCAAGTAAAGGTAATAGGAAGTACTTGATGCGCATTTTTATACGCATTAAAGGTGTCTTAAATAACGCATGTGTATCTCGGAAAAGGAACACTTCGTAGACGGATCATCAGTTTAGAGTCTGTTATCGGATGCTGATTGCGGCCAATATGTGACGTCGGCAGTAGACAAAAGATGCTTTCAAATCATCGCCCTGTGTCCACTACTCTGCTGTGCGTTGGCCGCCTCACTTTTAAACGCTTGCAATTATTATAACGTCTACGTTAAGGCATATGGGGATGATGTAGCTTTACCGCAGGCCGCTCTAAACTCAACCGACGATTGGTGTACTAGAAATCTACTTTCAATCAATCAATCGTAAAACTAATCTTATGTTTAAAGACAGTAACATCCCTTTCAGAGAAGGGTTTTCAGGACCAAAACCTGCGTCTCCGCAGAGATATTTTTCGCACGTGATATATTCAATACTTGAGTTCATGTGGAACCCAATTTCCTTGCTTTTGAATATATCCAGCTGCTTTTAAACGTTTTCAAATGGCTGCTTGAGTGACACCCAAAGATTCTGCGAGCTCTTCTTGTGTTTGGCAACAAACTTCATAGAGTAATGCTTCCAGTTCTTCATCTTCAAACTTTTTTGGCTGCCCAGGACGTTCATCGTCTTCCAAGCCAAAATCACCACTTTTAAATCGTGCAAACCACTTTTGGCACGTTCGCTCAGCTAGCACATGTTCACCATAAACTTCCACCAAAATACGAAGACTTTCGGCAGCAGTTTTCTTCATATGAAAGTAATGAAGAAGAACTCCCGCAAAAACACTTTTTCAGGCACAAAGTTGGACATATTTGAGTGAAAAAAATTATTGTTGTTTACGCTTCAAATGAATGCCATATACTGAAATAACGTACAATGACAGTAGCTTTCCAACGCATGTTCCAATCGAATAATACAAGTTACGCCATCTCTTAGCAAACCGCACGAATTAAGTTATAAACCCAATACTTTGGCCACTTGCCATATGGCAACAGATGGTGCAAAGCAATTTCTTAGACAAATTCATTGTATCTTTGATCATTTATATATGTAAAAAATAAAAACAAATTATTTATATTTTGTCATGAAACAGTGATTGATTAAAAAAAAAAAAGCGTATTACTCGCTTGGGATGAAGTAGAAAGGGAATGAATGTTCTCGCTCCAAGAACCTTAAATTTTTAATTACAGAAACGAGAGTTTAAGTAAAAGGGATTTTAACTATCTTGATTTCCATATCGGAATGGGGTTGACAAAAGATATTGCTATGCTATGGAGATGATCGTTGGTTAAGGCTAAAATTTTTTAGTATACACAAATATATGAAAGTTAATACAATTCGCTTCCTTTGTCGTATCAGTTGAAGGTACTGAACTCTGGAGATCTACATACAGTGCCAAATAATTTTTTACGGATCTTTCGAACACACGGGATTCCAGATTGTCTACCATTTAATCATCGAAAAGTTAAACATTTTAATAAAATTAACAAATTATCCTTTTTTATTACAAAGTTCGCGGCCAGTTAGAACGTGCGTTTAAAGCATCCGGACAAATGAAAAATTGAGCGTTCAGTGAAGCAATTCTAATCAGCTTGTTTAGTCAATAATTTTGCTTTGTCAGTGAGTGTGGCTGTACGCTAGTCGGTTAATCAAGACCGCGATGAATCGATTACTATACTTCCCGTTTTCATTTTTGGAAAAAGATTCACCTTATCATCCGAATTATTGTACTTAAAAACTAGAAGACACGTTTTTGGTTAAATGGCTTTGTTTATAGGATAAATTTTCGCAAATAGCTAGACGTTATACAGCAGCAGCAATTATATTCGAACAAATCTATTGTTTGGTGGGGGTTATACAGCGCAGACGTCATTAGGGGGCTGGCAGCCCGGTATGGGCCATGGCCTAGCTTGACACTCATTTGTGTTGCTGATGTTGTCATTTTTGTCACATCTGAGCGGGGCCTACGGTTTATCGCCGAGTCCGAACGGCACTCCTTAGAAACTTTTTCATAGGCAATTTTACTTTCGGGAGTTTGCCATTGCCCGCCGAAAGGGTGGTGGCGATTTGAAAAATTGTCAGTGACCCAGCCAGGGATCGAACCCAGACTGTCTGCGTGATAGTCCAATTAGCTAATTATCGCGCCATCGCCATCCCTTTTTGTTAACCAATTTTTGTGGGATAAGTTGAAACTGGAAGGAGTCCCTGTGGTTTCGGAAAGTAACTGTCACTTCCCTCAAAGTCCTTATACAATGGACTTAATGAAAACGAAGTTCGGCCACAAATGATCCTGTCAATTGGCTGACCCGCCCGTACTTTTGGAGATAAACCTGTATGAGGACTCTGGTCTGAGTCCTCAGCTAAAAAAAATTAGACGGAGGGTAAGATTTAATGCAAAATTGCTGTGATATCATCGGAATTATGCGAAGCTATCGTACCAAACTAAGTCCAGTATTTATGCGAGCGGTTCTAAGAAGGACATTTGAACAATTTCCTATTTCACAATTATATGAAAAATGTTGAATACACGATATTTAAGAAATGAAAAACAGATTAGGGTGCTTCCAAAGGAAAACCATATACGAGTGTTCATACTTCTCTTGACTCGTCTTGAGTCTGGTCTTTTCTTTCAGATAATACAATATTTTTTGACTGATGAGCCCTCAGTTCTGACAGAGTTTTACACTGCCATCATTCACTGTTCAATAACAAACAAACCAAGCACTATATCTCTAATTTCGCGTGCTTTTAATAAATTGTTTGTTATTATTCACAAGTTTCAGTTCAGACAGAGTCCATTTCCACATTCTTTCGATTGATTTCGAGGTGATTAAAACAGTAAATCGTTCACAAAAATAACAGGATCAGTGGAATTTTAAATAAACAAATTTTCTATAGAAAAACAAAAACAGAAAAATATTGATTTTCGAACAAAAACAAAAGAAAGAAAAACCTGCGTCAGATATGGTGACCATTAAACAAATTAACGATTTCTGTCAAAACAAAAAGATTTTTTTCTTCAGTCCCTCTTCTTCTCATTCTTTCTTTTGAAATGTTACTCCTGTTTTTAATTTGTTTTTTGTTTTAGATATTGAATTATTTTTGGCCGCAACTTAATTATCACTTATAGCACTTTCAGATAGAAAAAAAAAAGAATTACCTCGCAATTTTCACAAATGCGGATGGGGGGTGGCCAAAATTAAAATCATTTCCCCTTGAATAAAGATCATCGATTTTCTCGAAATTCCGAAAAAGCAATTAAAATGAAATTCGTTAATGAAGTGAACATGTTTTTTGGTTTGGTTTGGTTTTTTTTTTTCTTTTGAAAACCTATTATAAATACTAAAAATAAATGCCATTCATTGCAAAGTGAATAATGCACACTTAAACCTTATCCGATTTTTGACGCCGACTATTACCAACATAAAATGAAATCAGAATAAAATTCTATCTTTATATAATATAATATTATATTTATGCAGTGCAGTATGAGTACAATGGCAATAAAAGTCTGTCGCTTCATAGTTTCGATTTTACATAAATTCACAGCGAGTGAGCCAGAATGCAGGGATTTCCATATGTAAGCATATGCGATTGCATATCACAGGTTTTCGGTTAGCTCTTATTTCTTTATATATAAAAAAAAAAAAGTCCGAGATCATTGTCTCCATTAGGCACCCATTGCAGTTCAATGGCCGGAACTGCCCTAGATAATCTTGGGTAATTTCAACTATTAAGGGACCAAATCGAGAGAGATATTAGTGGCCTATATACGAACTCATAAGTGTGCCACTGACGAAACAAAAAAAAAACCTAAGGCGAAAGGTGGATACATATCCTATTAATTTGATCGGCTGCAATATACGTTTTAAGAGTTTCCGTTGCTGATATGTGATTGATTGTGATTTACTTGCTTTTAAAAATAAAAATTAGGTTTTTTATATAGGTAGGAATAAAAAGAAAATACTGTGGCGCTGGCAGCCCGGTATGGGCCACGGCCTAGCTTCATGACACTCATTTGTGTTGCTCATGTTTTCATTTTTGTCACATTTGAGCAAGGCCTACGGTTTATCGCCGAGTTCGAACGGCACTCCTTAGAAGCTTTTTCGTAGGCAATTTTATTTACTTTCGGGAGTTTGCCATTGCCCGCCAAAAGGGTGATGGCGATTTGAAATATTGTTGGTGACCCAGCCAGGAATCAAACCCAGACTCTCTGCGTGTTAGTCCAATGAGCTAACAATCGCGCCATTGCGATATTTTTCCTATATTTTTATAGGAATAAAAGGGATAAAAATATACCAATAAAGTCCAGTTGAACTTAATGGTAAGCGAGTTAAAACAAAATCCTGACATCGCACAAGACTGCAGTCAACGCAATCCGCCGGAGGTGCAAGACTTTTGATGCGAACTGAAACAAAAGTTGAATGAATGTGGTCCTCCTGTAAAAGACGTTGCAGGATGGGAAAAGGTAAAAGCAGACATTTGATTCATATAAATGTTTAAGAAATTATTTAACCACAGCATTACTTAAGGTGTGAACCGATTTTAAAAGCGGCACAAAAAAAAAATTTATAAAAATAAGCAGTACATTAGGGGTACCGGCGGAGCACCATTTAAAGAGATCCCCTTAAGCGACATAGAGGAGATCGTAAGTGAGATGCTCAATTTGAAGCACGTGGTCGACGGTATCCCAAATGTCGCCTGCTTCGGATATGTGGCCTCTTCATTCACAGCATATTCCGCCGCTAATGTTTCGGCCAACTTTTCAATGGCATACACCTCCACACTATCTTTTAAAAGCGCTAGAGAGAAACGGATTTAAAATTATTCGGTCAAAAACGGAGCATTTGACGTGCCCATTTGCGCAACCAATACGACCTGTTCCGGATATAATGTTAGACGGAATAGTTCTTCCGAAAAGCAGTATCTTTAAGTACTTAGGATCAATAGTTGACATGGAAGCGAAATGTGACGACGACGTAAACCACAGAGTGAGTGTGGGGTGGATGAAATGGCGGGAAAATTCGGATATCTTTTGCGATCGAAAATTTTCACTTAAATCAGACCGGTTCTTATGTACGGTTCATAGTGCTGGACAATGTTCGAAGCGTAAACCGGCAGCCAACTTTTCTTTAGTGGAAAGTGTGCCTTGTCTTTTTCTTTGGCTGAGCGAATGCTCCAGTTCCATAAGCACGTATTGCAATGCAATAAAACCAGTGAAAATACATTTTTTGTATGAAACTTGCTCTTTGTCCTTCATTTGCAAAACCCTTCGCTCACATCTTAAAACATAGTCACCAGTTTCACTATCACTATCTGAATCTAAATAGGCCTTCATTTCCAGTTTTTTTTATTTTATTTTTTGAATTCCTAAAGTTTCTTTCGATTTTACAAAAACCGAAATTATTAAAATTCAGCAAAAAATTCGCAGTAAGTGTCAAAAGTGTCGGTAAACCAAATTATACCGCCGGAATCATAATATCAAAAAATACATCGATCGATATATCTTTCCGAACGGAAAGGCTTTCCGCGCGGCAACAACAATAGGACGTCTATAATAGCCGATAGAGTAAGAAAGCCAGAAAACCCTCTTCTTAAATGTGAGAAGTTCCAATTTAAACAAATCTGTGTTAAAAAATACCACAGTGTCCCGGACGAATTACCAATTTTTGGCGTTACTTCACAAAAACATTTGAAATTCTGCCTCACCCAGTAGTTAGAAAACAGAACTTGTTTAGCTCTTTTCTTACAAACCTATTGCAATAACGTTTCTTCTATCCATGTTTATGGAAAAGCTGATTAACCGACATCTCATGAAATATCTCAAGACACAAAATTTTTCAATAACCGGAAGTACGGCAGTTCACTGGAGAGATTTGATGCCATGTTTCTCCGAAAAGTGAAGCCAAAACGTTCATCAATCTGGCAAAAGCAAGATAGTTGCATTCGACATTTCTAAAACATTTCACTGAGTTAGTTATTAGGTTCTTTAGCGAAAATGCGTGTATCTGTGATAGATGACTCCTTTCTCGAATGGATTCAAAAAAATCACCTTTCAGTTCAAGAGGTTTTGGAAAGTATTAAGTCTGATATACCCAAAACAAATGCTGTGTCCCAGGGTTCCTTTCTGTCTCCAACATTCTTTTAATTTTAATTTAACGATCTCTTGTCTGACACTTTTAATCCAACGCTGCTGACGGTAGAATCCCCAAATTTTGATATTCGCTCCTCGGCTGTAGAACGGGAACAGCAGTGCTCACTGAATTTCGATCTAAATAGCATCACTAAATGCGGAACAACAAATAAAGTGGAATTGAATGCTTTCAAACCTCAATGCTGTTTGCTGTCGTTAAATCGAAAGCAATTAACCTTGCCATAATCCACGAACATCATTGAATCGATATATACTCGTAGAATATTTACCCCTTTTAATCTGCCTTCAATACATTTTAAGGCATTCATCCCCTAAATATTAGAGTACAATGCCTCACTTCACCTTGTTCTATAATTATTTTCTCTATCGGTGATCCGCCGAAATTGCGCGTAGCTTTCCCTTCTAATAATCAAACATAACAACTGTCTTGCTATGAATACTCATCAGTGTATTATTAAGCCCACCTTCGGATGTATTCTGTAAAGTATGGAGATTCTTTCTTAAGCCCTACAACTCGCTTATGACATGCCCTGACGACATCTATATTTCCTAGTTATTATGACTTGCAAACATTTAAGACCAACGTATGTACATCGTTATCTGTCTTTTTTCTCTCCCTAACAATCCTTCACCTGTCCTACATGCAAACGTGCGCACATTGTTATGTGCAAACATTCACTCGGACCACTTCCTAGTAAAAGTCACGGAACAAATTTTGATATAAAAGGTGAAGACGAGGACGCCACCACTGATATCAGGAAGGGCACATCACTCAACCACCATTCACTGGACCAAACTGAAGTGAAGATAGCAATATTCGTGTCAAATGGAGCAAATATACGGGAGCCGACTTCCAAATCGCTAAGATTTTCAAAGTTGAAAAAAAAACGGCACCAATCGTCGAAAACCTGCTTGTGATTTAATACATGACAAGTCTAACATATTCACTCTACGGCAAGTTAAAGAGCGGCCCCAGGAGTACCAATTTGCTATTTATCACCTCTTTATTGGTTCCTAGGTTGCTTAAGATAAAGTCTAAAAAAACGAGCTCTACAAATCCAAATCTGGTTTTGGAGTCGGAAGAAATATCACCGAACTTTTTGTTATTAAAAAGGGTCTTAGTCTGGGCTATTAGCTATCATCGTGGGCTTTACTTGCTGAAGAATTTTAACACACTTAGTTGCAATATTCCAAAGGATGGATACTATCAAGACGAAGTAGATTCTTTTATTAGCTACTTCGAGCTTATGCAGAATTATATCGTCTACACAGCGATATTATTCTGGTCATGTGCAGCATATGGACACCATTACTCCAGTCTAAAGAATATTCGAATCTACATCAGTTTGACAATACTGAATGGGAAGACCTTATCTAAGCTGGTGCAGCCAATCACAAGGTAGGAAGCTACAGATCAAGCTAGCTGGTGAGACGTCTTTATTGACAACTGGGTGCGGCTTCCATAAGATATCACCCAACGAAATCCAACAAACTGTTTAGCTTGGCAGGTTAAATCTTTTCAGAAATATGGATTGCGTCCTAAAGCGTGCCAAGTCAGTGCAGATGCTAAGGAATTGTTTCACAGATTCTTCTTTCTCTTCGTAAGGATTTACTATGAGAAAAACTCAAGCATTTAACGTCCCTTTCAATAGCGCAGCGTGCCTTGATTATTTTTTTTAATTTGGAGATATTTTCTCTCCTAAATATGATCAGTTCACTTGTCTCCATTCGTTTCTATCTGCAATCAGTTGATTGAAGTCTACACTGAAGGTAGTTTCAGTAAATCTAAGGATTGAGGGAAGCCATGGTGAAGCTTGAGTAGAGTGTTACGTTCAACGTTCAGCTCTTCCATTGCTAGTCACACACCTTTTTGCGATATTGTAAATGGCCAAATCGTCAGTAAAAATCATTGTTGCTAGTGTTAAGGACTTACTCTGTATATTGACTCATACCACTTCCCTCAGTAGGGCAACCAATGCTTGTATCCTAAACACTGCAACAACGAGGATTCACTGCGTTCACTGTTAGATATTCTTCTGTAATGTTCCCGGTTTCGGAACTAGGAGCAAAAGAGGAAACTGATTTCCGACTTCAGAGTTAGGAGATGATTAACTCCAAGAATGCTGAGGTAAGCCACAAACATTTTTGAACATAGGTACTCTGTAAACAAACATCTTATGTGAATGTGCAAAACTGCATTTTATTTCATTACAGAGCTACGTATATTTGCTTGGTGAATAGCGAAGAAATAAATCTTCAAAATGAACCAACATAGCAGTCATCACTTGAGGAACTGAATCAAACTAAATTGAATCGGAAAATGTCTTGTTGATCTGTACTTTAATGGATGGGGCTACAGTATAAGATCTACATACGTTCAATGTATGTATGCTGTAGATACGAGTATGAGTACTTCCCCAACTACAGTTCAAAGAGCAAGATTTACTCGAAATTATTTTTATTACCACTTACTGTGCCGTCAGAAATCACCGAAGGTGAGGTATTTCTAAATCTCAACCCAATCCGCTCATCATCTTTAGCTGATTCCAAAGTATTCGTAGATACATTACTCGTTACTTGTGTGCTTTGCATCTTAAATCTTTAAGTGTTTATAGCACTCGAATGAACACAGACAGGGTGTAGTGAGAAAAAAATATGAATCATGTGGTAGTCCAATGTTTATTTCGGGAATGTATAAAGTAAGCAAAAGTTTCATATCTTTGTGCCTTGCCAGTGGATCGGTGCACACTAGTCTTCAAATTCAGATCAAACGGAAGCGTTTTTGACGTAAAAGATATGGACATACCTGGGCCAAATGTGAATCCACCTCAAATGCAATTGTCGGTACTGAAGGAATCTTTTTATTTTTTATTTTTCTATTGCTTCCAAACAAGTGCCGTACTTTCTTTGAATGGGTATAAGTGGGAATTTCAAAATTTTAAAAATATCCAATTATTTATATTACGCTAGGGTAAATTGACTTTGAGATAATGAGGTGTCAAGTGAGGGCAGATCAAAGAGTTTTCGATTTTACCCATTCGTACCTATTGTGATTAAGTTTGACTGGCCTCAGGCATGCATCCTATAACCTGGTTTCCATTAGTGATAAAGAAATTGTGTTTGCCGAACACGCTTATTTATTTTTTTTTTAAAGAAATTATACGAATTTAAGAGAGAAATAAAAAAAAATTATTTTACTAAAATAATTAGCTAAACTACACATCCGTGGATCGGTTTTTTTGTTCTTTCAAAAGGTAAGTACACTTTTTGTTTTTGATTTGTTTTTCATGGAAAGAAAATACGTTTTCATGTCTTTTTTACGTTAACATGCATTTTATCTTTAATATACTCGTACACATGACATTGAAAGCAACATCTTTGAGATAAGATACGAGTACATTATAAAGTCTAGTTGGTCAATATCTTCAAAGAAAAGTCGGGAATTCTGGGCACAGGCAGAACTTTCTTCATGATAAGCGCCAATTTTGCCTCAGCGAAATTTTTTTATGGCGAAAATAAAAATTACTTCTTTACCCAGACAAACAGATTTGCCAATATTTTGAATGTCATTTACCTTGCCATAGGTTGCGTCATGTATAAGCACATGGGCTGCTCCTCAATCAGCTGAGTCAATCGGCAGGCTATTATCCGGCAAATATAATAAATTGACAACTTGGCAATTGCTCAACGCCTTTGAGGATCTTATACGAGCGCGCATTGATAGCAGCGCTGAGTTGACATTTCAATACTTTGGGCCAATGACTTAACAGCGCTGATGTGCTTGTGCGCTTTTAAAATATAAATGAATATGTCAAAATAATCAGCTTCCGAGCACAAAAGTAGACTCCTTAAAGAGATCTTTCTACGAGCTTGTCAGTTTTTTATGGACGCTTTACAATGGCCGAAACCATAACGAGTAAAATTCATAACTAAAAGAGTACTTGCTTGTGCTGTCCAATATTATGCAATTACGTTGTTGTCCATGTTGATAATATTGCTATTGCTGTGTCTACAAAATATCTTGACAACTCTATACGAATTGCTAAGGTACTCGTAAGTTACAATTACTACCGACTAATGTTATTTATAAGAAAAAGAAAGTTGAATCCCCCTGAAATCGACGGTGTTAAGAGACAACCAACTTCATATCTAGTAATCATCCAAGACAGTTAGCTCATAGCATCGACGAAAAACCCAAAAGGACATCAGGATCACTCCATACATGACAAAGAACCTTTGGTGATCGTTGGGAACAAAGACCATGTATAATATTGGGTCTAAAACTTTATTCGTGCGGTTTGCTAAGAGATGGCGTAACTTGTAATACGAGTATTCCATTGGAACATGCGTTGGAAAGCTACTGTCATTGTACGTCATTTCAGTATATGTCATTCATTTGAAGCGTAAACAACAATAATTTTTTTTCATTCAAATATGTCGAACTTTGTGCCTGAAAAAGTGTTTTTGCGGGAGTTCTTCTTCATTACTTTAATATGAAGAAAACTGCTGCCGAAAGTCATCGTATTTTGGTGGAAGTTTATGGTAAACATGCCACCAGACACGAGGCAATAATTTTCCATCATGACAACGCTCGGTCCCACGTTGCTATTCCGGTTAAGAACTATATGGAAAACAGTGGATGGGAAGTCTTACCCCACCCGCCTTATAGCCCAGACCTTGCTTCTGACTACCATTTGTTCCGGTCGATGCAGAACGCCTTCACTGAAATACGGTTCACATCAGAGCAGAATATCAAAAATTGGCTTGATTCATACTTGGCTGCCAAGCCGGCGCAGTTCTTTTGGGATGGGATCCACAAATTGCCAGAAAGATGGGAAAAAGTCATAGCTTCAGATGGGCAATACTTTGAATAATACTATTGTACATGTTTTTCTTAAATAAACGTTCGAATTTTGAAAAAAAACAGCACGAATTAAGTTATATACCCAATACATTGGACGAACATGGCTTACTCATGGCACTCTTAGCTACAGTTAGCTGGTATGGTGGAAAGTCTAGGAAAAAATAGTTATCTCAAAACACTCAAACAAGTTCAAAGAATCGTATGAATCGCAGTGACGGAAGCGTTAAAATCCTAAATTGCTACTGCTCAAGCTCCACTAGAGTGATTCTATAATACAGGAGTGCGAACCACCGAAACTGGTGAAGCGGGTTCACTACATTGTGCTGAGCGGGGACTTGATAGAATTGCTCCATATTATTTTCTAACAAATATTACCGGGTAACTAACACTGCCATCAATGATGGAAAACTCCACCTCTACACCTATTAAATGGGTAAAGGTATTGGAGCTTGAATTAATTTACTGCCGAATATTAGCAAGTTTGGTTTTAGTTTTACCACTATTCATGTCGCGACAAAATTGATTTCCGACATACGAGTACAATGTAATAAAAGTAAGAACCAATGTGATGGTTAGAGATGGTTAGAAGGGCTTTTCTACAAGTTTACTAGTATGGGCATGCCTAAACCTCTTATAAAGGGTGTTTTTTTTTAAGAGCTTGAAAACTTTAAATAATAATACAAGACAGAAATATTGCTGGAATGAATTATTTATTATTAAAATCTGGTAGATAATTTCGTTTATTTATTTTTTAAATATGATTTCCAGCATATGCCCTCCGCGGCTTCGAGTTACATGGTCCATCCGATCAGTCCCATTTTTCACTACTTTTTCCAATAAATCTGGCCGTATGGCGTCAATAGTTGCTTGAATATTGGTCTCCAATGCTTCAAGAGTTGTTGGTTTGTCGGCATAAGCCAATGACTTAACATAGCCCCATAAAAAGTAATCGAGAGGCGTTAAGTCGCACAAAAGAGAGGGCCAGTTAACAAGACCACTTCTGGAAACAAAGTTGACACCACACTGATTTTGCAATAAATTTATGGTTAAGCGCGTTGAATGGCAAGTTGCGCCGTCTTGTTGGAACCCAATGCCGTCGATATTGAGCTGGTTATTTTTTGGAAACGAAAAATCAGTCAGCATGACTTGATAGCGCTTGCCATTCACCGTAACGACAGCTCCTTCCTCATTTCAAAATAGATAAGAAACGATGATGCCGCCAGCGTGTAAACCACTAAATAGTCAAATTTTAATGGATGATCATATTAAACAGTATTGCCATGGCAATTGGAATTATTTGAAATTGAAAGTAAATTATAAAAAGTTGAAAACAATTTTGTTTAGAACTCGATTGAGAAGGGCTTCTAGGGATATCAGAAATAACTGTCGAAAATTTGTCATCATTGGACAACTTGGACTGCCATTGGCGTTGAAGAGAAGCAGTTAGGTACCTTCGTATCCATCTCGGTCAGTATTTATATTTCGACAAAAATATAAATGCTTGCTTGCTCGAGCCAAGAAAGCTTTAGTCCTGACAGGAAGACTATTTCCCAGCGGTCAACTTGACTCCAGGGTGAAATTTCTATGCTACGTGTGATTGAGAGGCAGTGTCTTAGAACGTGTCTTCCACTCTACAGAACACCGGAGTCTGAGTAAACGAAATATTATCCCAACAAGGCTTTTTATGACGGGGCTCTAATTAACAGAATTGGCAATTTCACCATTAAGGTGACTCGAACGCACGCCGCAAGAGCGATGACCAGCGACAATGGCTTGATATTTGAGGCTTATTACCCCAACAAAATGTACCATGAGAGTACACTTCGATATGGTTTTATTCCTTTAGAGGCATTTCTATACATTGATGTCGACGCTGAAAAGCAATACACCGATTTTTTGTGGCTAAGCGATGGGGAGTCGTTACGCTCCCCTGAATCGGTAAAACATTTCTCCTAGTCATAAGGTAGGTTAGAATTAGGTGGGGGTCTTGCGTGAAGAGGGCGGGCTCGTCAACATGAATGGGTGCCTTCGACAGGTGATCTGCACCTTCTGGCCTCGGCCAAGTTTTAAAGACTAGTGTGCACGACTGTAGGGAGCCCGAAAACGCAATCGGGATAGTGACCGCTTGGGGTTAGAGACAACAAGTACTTGCTACACCGATTACAATTAAGTTAAGCTTAGGTAGTGTTAACTTTTAAATAAAAAGTAAAATTTTCTTGGAAATCTGTATATAAAATACAAGTTTAGTCGTAAGTTAGATTTTAGGTCGAAAGGCAACAGTTTTAGTATGACTAAGCTTGGAGTGCTCGGGAAGAGTCGGTAGGCTAAATTAAGAAAATGTTATTGTTGAATTAGATTTAAGAATTTTTGAAAAGAACCTAAGTTATATGGATAAAAGAAATAAAGATTAATTAAGAAAGTAAAAAGGTATTGGGCCTTGAGTCTACTATGAAGTGAAGCAGATTTAGGACTCCTTCACCATTCCGGACGAATGTAGAATTTTTAAAGCAGAAATAAATATGGGCCATTCACAAATCTTCGCAAGCCATACCACTCACGAAACTTGATTCGTCAGCTATCTTTATCTTTGTGAAGAGTCAAGAAGATTTAAATGTTTTGTCAGTTAGAACGTCGAAATCAATACAGGTTCAAAAAATGTCATCAAACTCTAAGTAAAGTCGATTTGGTGTAGCAAGTGTTTGGTCCTTCGACACACAAAAGTAATTTAATCCGAAAGTGGATAAATTAACAAGGGAGGGTACCTCTCTGCATAGCACTTACTCAAAAAATAAAACTCAAAATGGAATTGTTGGCTCTAAAAACGATTTAATAAAGCAGTAATCTAGAATAGGAGCCTTCTCTCAAGATTATTGTAGAAGCTGTAAGAACAAAGACGAAATAAAGAAAATCGCAAACGTGCTTTGCGACTGCCATAACCTCCGAATACGACGTGCCAAGCACCTGATATACGGACTAACGACGTCTGCAAAACAAAACTGATGATTTGTTAGAAACTCCGGCTTGTTTCCAGCCAACATAAGCTAGGTACGAGTAGTACCTGCCATAATAATTATAATAATAAAAATATTATATATAAACAACAACAACGGATGGTAACAATAGATTGAAATGCCTCCGTGTATGTCCTTTAGGGACTTGCACATCTTCATTACCCAGCCATCCACCTTACATACAGTACTACCATTACGCTGTACATAATTTTAGGATGATTTATCGGTTTGTTTTGATTTGACAGCCATTTGTATTAAAAGTGTTTTGATTTTTTTGAAATACTAGAAAAGTAGATACATCGATCGAAAAGCATATGAAGACAGATGAGGAAAACCCCGGGCGCCCAGCAGACGTGATTACTGAGAAAATCGTCAGAAAGATTCGTGACGCATCAGAGTCCCCAAACGTGTCGTACAGAACGACAAATAAAATATTACATGATCGGTTACGCATGAGAAAGCTGTCGGCCCGTGAATGCCACGATTGCCCTATTAGACAACAAGCGAAAACATTTGTCAACTTCGAAGCAGCGCTTGAAACCCTTAAAGCGAAATCCGCACGAGGTTTTTGCACTGTTTTTGCACTATAGAACCAGTACTGCATACATAGATTATACCAAGTGAATATCTTTCGAAGGCAAAGATGCTTCCATCGGCGTCGAATTGAGATTTGAAGGTATTAATCTTCATAGAATTTTTGGAGAACGGAATCACAACCACCAGCAGTACTACAGGGAATTATTGGACCGATTTAATAAGAAATTGACAGAGTTATGGCTATATTTGACAAAGAAAAAGTGTTGTTTCACTAACCGGAGTCGCCATGGCCTATTTGCTTACGATAAGAACTGCAGCTGGAAATATAAAATTCAAACGAAGAGATCATCGGGAGAAGGAAAACAAGAATTCGACAATGTCAAGAACTTTGGGAAAAGTGTAAAGTGCTCGAAGGAGATGGTTTTATTCCAAACACAGGTTTTAATGATGCATTCTTAGATTACCAGCGGATAGAAAATAACATATTTTCGCGTAATGAATTCGTAGCTTTGAAGAAACAAACTAATGGAACAACATTTTTGTGCGTCAATATTACCCGCGATTAAACAAAAGATTGATGTTTTACATAAACAGCAAGCAAACAGCAAATATTTCAGGATCACAAATAATCGCTATATAGATTCCAGATCCTTGTGGTATGCACCTCAGTATGCTAAGTAAAACCGTGAGTCTAGTCTTAAGACGCAAGACTAGCTGTTGTTTACTAGCAAATTTCAATGCAAAGATAAACGTGGTATTCTTTGATTCGAATCGACCAATCATTGTCCAAACACAGGACCTAACATAGGTTTAACTGGTTCTCACTTGTAGATCTCGCAACATTTACATTGGTGTACAATTATCTTTATAATTGTACTGTCTACTGTCAAAAACAACCGTAAAATGTTTTCAAAGAACAACCAGATAAAAAACTAATAATAACAACAACTGTAGAAGAATTTCGTTATAGCAGCAAAATAAGTCGTTACGTCGATAATTGATAAGGTACGATTACTACTGGAAAGTTGCCTGTTTTTTCTTAAAAAAAAAATATACGTGTACGAGTACATACTCGTACTAAGTTGGAAGCCCAATAATGCTCGAAAAAAACTTAGAAACAGCGTGAAATCGCACGTTCTAGTAGATGGTGCAAAAGTCAACACCCTATCGGAAGATGCTATAATTTTTGCAAATGGCGGAAAATGTAAATTCTACTTTGACATTTGTGAAGTAAGCAAATACAAAATACAGGTCAACAAGATATGAATCGCTATTCTCCTAAAGAACGCGGAATAATTCGTCGGTGGTCTTGGAGCAGCGTGAATTTCGGCGCAGTCTTCCCGGTCGCCCGACACCAACTTGGCAAACACTATGGCGATTAGCCGCTCTCCAGTAGAGTATAGGACAATACGAGAAGCTGGCCGGCCCTGGAGCAGCCGTTCTGCTGAGAATATCGCAGCTGTTGTTAAAGACGTCGTAGAGGAGTATAGACCAGACGACATGCCACGCCATTAGGCATCAATCGGCGGTCTTTATTGAGAATTTTGTTGAAAGACTGTAAGATGATCTCTTATAAAGTGCAGACAATGCATCAACTATTAGCTGGTAATCGGGCCTAATTTTTACGAAAACGCCCCGGGCCAAACGACTACTATGGACGGCTTCGCTACAGGGCCATGCTCAACGGCTTTCTCTTTCTTTAATTGGATAAACTGGTTCTGGAGAACATGTGGTTTCAACAGAATAGAGCATACTGCACGAGCCACTACCGAAATTCTGAAGGCTGCATTTCCAGGTCGCCTAATCTCTCATTTTGGCGATTTGCACTGGACGGCAAGATCGCCGGATCTACCCGTTCTAGACTTATTTTTGTGGTGTGTTTCGTAGTCATTAGTCTATGTTAACAAGACTCAGACTCTTGAAGAGCTCAAAGAAAATATCCGCCAAGAATGCGAGGACATATAGCCGGAAATACTGGCAAAAGTGATGGAAAATGCCATAAATCGGGCCCGAATGGTCATCAATTCTGGCGGTGACCACTTAGCCGGTATCATTTTCTAAACGTATTGGAAACAAATTTTAAACATCAAAAAAACATAATACAAAAGCTCAATCCGAATATTTATATAAAAAATGATTCTGGTTTCGTCCCCATCTATGCCTATATTTGGACACTTGCAAAAATAGCAGTGCCCAGTTCTGGCCTCGAAAACTGTATACTGTTGTTCACTGAATTATAACGATTTTTTTGAAGAGTCGAAAACCAATAAATTTAATCAAAGATTTGAGACATACGCGATTGGGCTCGACGAACTTCGACTAGTAACCCTATTGCTAGTGTTTTTCGTAAACGCATTTTCGACCTATGACCTTAACAGGATAAAGTGAATAAAGTTTACTATAAAAACAAGCCTCTCATTTCCGAAATAAGTGATGTGAGCCTCAAACGCAGGCTGACTGTCCCAACGAAGGCAAATAGTTTGTTCTCTTTACTTGATCTTTATAATTTTTTTGAATAAAAACCATTGCCAACAGGACTGACTCTGTATGTTAGATTAGAAGATAGTTATAGCAAATCTAACGGGGAGATTTCAACGCCATATCCTAAATCGGTTTAACTTTTCTAGCTTAGACACTGGGAACGATCCGGATAGAAGTCGGAAGTCAATGTTAGTGTTCTCGAAAAAAAAAAATTCTGGAATCATTGGATTAGCATCAAGTTCTTAAGACCAAACTCAAAGTAAATGACAATCCTGTACCAGGTGAGTTAGGTTTTAGAGTTCAGGCCAGTCTGGTAAAATCTGGAGTGACATATTTGCTGAAAAGCTTATTTTACTAAACAGCTGACGAATAGTATCGAGTTGGTGTTATTTTCTAATATTTTGTAGTTTTTGAAAATCTGAAAACTAAGCATTTAGGTGATCTGACGGCCTCTTGTCAGTGGTGTTCTATAGCCTGCTTGCAATCGACCAAATATTCACATCATGGCATATTCTCAAAGAAAAAAAGAAGAAAACCCAAGAAGTCTAGGTACAAACACATTACCTCCATGTCACTGCAATAGAGACGAGTTATACGCAGTCATGTCTCCTTTAGGTTACCCGACCAAACTCATCAGAAGGTGTAGAATGGCGTTGTCGTAATCATGAGGTTGCAAAAGCAATGTCACTTAGAAGTTTGATAACTAAAAACGACAACGAAAATATTTTAATGGAGACTAAGTTAGATTCATAGGCAATGTGAGTTCCGAATTTCTATACGAATGGTGAAGTTTTAAAACAATCTCTGGCACTTAACGAGGAAAGAACTATTGCAGCGCAAATTAAGAAGATTTAAATGGAAATCTTCGAAAAAGTCATCGATGCTTGTAATTAAAAATACTTCTCCTTGAGTTGATTGAAATACATAAGCATTGTTTAGCTCGTGTAAACTGAAATATACTCGTACTCGTATCGATTTCCGAAAACAATTTTGCAGTTTTGAAAGAGAAAATTCCTCAAAGAAACACATGACCAACTTGCTATCGACGAAAATACAATATAAACTGAACAAAATCAAATATCTACATCCTCAATTGTTCTTAGCTAAAATCATTTTGAAAATCTAAAATAAAAACGTACATTTGCAATAGTAAACAAATTACTCTTGAAAATCTTTTATATGTGTAATTCACCTTTTTAGTGGCTAGTCCTGAGTAAAAACAAAAACTTCTTAAATTGTAAACAATGGGAAACAATTATTCCAAAATTTCTCATTCGAAAATTTCTTCAAATCCAAACAAAACGTTTTCATTTTGAAATACGAGTACTACTTTGAAATGCCTAGACACTTGCACAGGAATAAACAGAATGATTCCAGTAAAGCGCTAAAGTAGTATGTCTGACATAGAGTAAACAAAATTTTAACAAAAGTACGATTATCCACAATTGCTCGTCTAAGAAATTTACAATTCTTCAGCAGCACACTAAATCTTAATTCGAATAATAAAACAGATACGTGTTGACCAAGGTAAGATATGTTTTTAACGATTTTCCTGTTCCAGCATTGAGGAAAAACTGAGCGATATATCTGTTTAATGTCAGTGAAATGTTGAAACTGTTTTCTTTGTTGAATTGGATTTTTAATGCGTAGTGAATAAGTATGGAATGTGAATCATCGAAGCTTGACAATTTGCAATTACTGTTGTCAAATGCTTAGGTCTTGAATAGACACCGATGTCAAACCAGATAGACAACATTGCAATCAGTCGATGATTTAAAAGCTGCCCTCTTGACGCGCATCTTATCTTATTTATGATGACTTTAGTCAGTTTCATTGCAACCCCAGCAATATGGTAACTCTTTCAAAGTACAATACCGGCCGACTTTTGTTTTTTGCAGAGCGCGCTTAAAATTGAGGGACTATATCAGCTTTAAGCCTGACCAACCAACCAACGTATTAAAGCGCACTTCTGTGGATGACTATTGAACATCTGTGAACGATTGATCAATATTTCAAGAGCACGCAACTGATTTTATTGTGAATACAAAGATTCAAACAATGGAAAAATAGTTAATATAATATACAGCGATCCCGAAAGTTGTGGATTAGATTCGAGTAACTTCATAAGGCATCCACTGGTGTAAAAAAATCTGTAATGAACACTACTACAAAAAAGGAAATTACAAATTGTACAGGATCTTGACCTATGTAAGGACGCTGGACAAAGAAACACATTTTCGTATCGATGGCTTTGTGATGAACACATCATCCATTATTGGTGACTCAACAACTTTTGAGAATGCCAACAAGAAATGTTTACATTGCCGATATACCAGATTGATGTGCAATTTCTGCTAATGATCTGTTAACAAGATGGTGCCATTCAGGCAATTCCTCGCTCAATCTAAGTATCAAAAGCTTACAACTGCAACGACTATTAGTGCAAGGCCTTGCCCTAGAATACCATATTTGCAAATAAACGAATAAAAATATAAAAAAACTTACTAATGTGTCAAATGATCAAAATAGCAAAAAAGATAATCGCTAAAGAATCAAAGAACTCTCAGTCACTGTAACACAAGCCTTCAAGGCGTTTCGGCTGCCTGTTATGGATCACGTTTTGAAAACCATAAAGGAAAGTGGCTTCTAGGTGATTTTTGGCAATTGCAGCACTGAGCAAGTATTAAAATTATGAAGCACTACATTTGTAAATAATTGAGCCAGTAGTGAAGGCAGAGATGATTCTTTCGATTGAAAGAAGAAGTGTAGGAGAAGGTCCATTTATTCCTTCGAGTTCAGAAGCATAAAGTGAAGTGATCCTAGATTCTCAATGGAGTTTGAAGGAAAGTTTTCGTGAAACCATCACGAGGAAGTTTCCGAGAGTCAACTAACCATACGGCACTAAGTTTGGTTGAAGTCACTGTTAACTCCCAAATCACTAAACTGCAGAGAACAGCCTTTACCAGTTTACAAAGAAGAACAAGTGCCCTTAGCCTACTCAGCAATAATGCAACGGTTTCAACGTCACTTAGACTGAGGAAACCAAATTTATGGTCACCGGTGCCACATGAATAGGTCTCAACCCAAAATGGGTATCTTGTTTCCGATCGTTTACATGGACAAGGTATTCGCTATAAAGACTACAAAGAGAGTTGACTGGATGAGACCAAATTACCAATGTGTCGAAAATAAAGGTCTGTACTGTGGAGTACTATAGCACATATTAACCTTATCCCTAGAATAAGGACTACACAGATTATATCGTTTTCCCAGTTGAAATCCAAGGCATTATTCAAGTTTTTAAAAAGGAGAATTACTTTGTGTTAATTTGGTTAATTTCATCAAAAGCAGTCGAGAGAATACTTTCAATAATTTTTAAACACAACTTCAAGGATATGCCTAACACAGCTAGGTCTGAAGAATGTCATTCGAGAAACCAGAAACCAAGTTTTCAAGCATTTGTGGTCGTACACCCTTAATGACATGAATAATGTTGGCTTCCAATGCTTCGATTGCCAACGTAGACTTGCGACTTTGCGCATCCCCAAAGAAATTAATCAAGAAGCATCAAATCACAAGATCCTGGAGGTCATTTCGTGTAACATATTCGTTCATGGCATGTTCCCAAGCCAAGTTGATTTTGGGCCCATTCAACTGTAGCCATTCGGCTATTTATATTATTGCGGAGGCTGAATATTATCAGCCTTCAAATTAACATTTTTATTTAAAATTTTCCAAAAAGTGGACAGACAAAGACCAAGCTATTGTGAACAACGTCGAATCGATAAATTTGGATCTTCTTCAACACTTTCCATAACAGATACAATATTTTCTTCAGTACGCACTCTTCCTATGCATATCGGTGCCACTGCATCTTTTTAACAAAGTGTCGTACGAAAACGGTTAACAATACGATGAATAACGGTCTCAGATGGTCGACTATGGTGCAAGTGCTCTATAAGTTTTGGGTACAAAACCATAGTTTTGGAACCAAATTTCTAAAATTTGGTAAGGTTGTTAAAGCGTACGAGTATATGTAATACAATGTGATAATTGGTTTGACTGGTATAAATGTTTGAAGTAAGTACTGGGTTAAAAAAACACCCTTTACTAGTACTAGGCAATGAAAGAAAAGGATAAACTTACAAGAAAGACTAAGCACATCATATTTCCCATATCCTTTAATTTTTGTGAGTTTATCTTAAGGTCAACAATTTATTGTGGATTCACTCTGGAGCAATTTATGATATAGATACATTGAACAGATTGGAATAACACTGTTAGTATTTTGAGCAAGAAAGTAATGGCTTACGACACATTCATCTATTGTAACCAAAGCCCTAGGCCTGTAATGTCCTTTCACACCACTAATCAAAAGATCGCGATTCAGGTTAAAAGTTTTCTCTATGCATGCAATCTTTAACTTTACGGGACACCGCGGTACCGAACTCGATGGGAAGGTAGAAGCTGTATTTTGTGTGGTATCCAATAATGTTGCGACAGTTACACTACAATTTTAAATAAGTACTTCTGAGTACACACCACTTAAAACATACCGCGCATTGTCACATAAAAGCCGTAGAACTACGGAAACTGATGTCTAAAAGTCACCCAAATTTGAGATGAGTTAGTGAGTTTCAGATTGAAATTAGGCATTTTAAGCGTTACATGCAAAACGAGGAGTATTAGGATTTAAGTTTCAGTAGTAGTAGCATACGCTAATGCAAATACAGTGTACTCACTAATAAAAAAATTAAAAGCCGAAGCATATTTGAAAAAATTTGGTTTCTCATAAGTTAAAACGTGAGATTCACTTTCGATTCAATAGGAAACTTAGGCCAATTTTTCCTCTATTTAGACACATTAGATCTGGTAATGTAAACCTTTTTTGCAGCTTGATGATAAGCTTTCAATTTCGATCCTATAGATGTATAACTCTATTAAAATAAAGGATTATGTGGAACTTCTTTCCTTCTACCTAAACTAAATTAGCAATAGCGCAAACTTATGCACCGAATATATAAATCTGACATCCAAAACGCCATTGAAGAGAGAAATCAGTAATTCAGCGAATTTGGTTTTGATTCTGACATAACATGTGAGTTCAACTTTCGCTGAAAATGCACCAGAACTAGACAGGCCAGTAAACAAAGAGGTTTCTACCCGAAATGTGGATCGGATTCGTATCCTCGATTTGAGGTTAACATTTAGCTTAGCGATGGGAATTAACCAGTATGGACCAGTAATGTCAGCAGACCAAATTGCACACCACACAGTGACTTTTCGTGGATGCAGACAGTTGCATATGTGACATTTGTGTTTCTTTACGTATCCACTGAATGAAAAATGAGCATCTTCTCTAAAGAAACTATTGTTGGAAAATTGTTAATTTAGGCGCTGATGTTCCAATACCCAATCGGCTTACGTTCTATGCATTCCTTGGTTAATCTCAATTTTTAAGTGAGTTGAGCTTCATAACGGTGTTAATACATATCTTAATGCAAAACAGGTCATAGATCTTCTTCAACACTTTCACTAACGACAGCCATATTTTCAGTAGAGCGTGCATTTGAATTGGCCTTAAGATATCTGTAGCAGAGCCAGCTTCTTTGAATTTTTTTTACAGTTTTGAATACAGAATCACTATTTTGGTAGGAAGTTTCACAATTTTAACACATTCAGCGATTCGGTTTGACGTTCATACGTAATTGAAACAGGGATGTCAAATCCAACCCAAGAATTGGATGATCCTATCGACTAAAATAAAAGTGAAATAGTTTAACTTTTTAACAAAGTTTTTTTTGGGAAATTTTTAAACTTTTCACAGGAGTTTGGTGGAATCATATCTGGACATTGTATTGCTGGAAAACTCACATACGGATATTCCAGTTTATAGGAAAATATTCTTTTTAACATTTAGAGAAAGTGAAATACAGAGAATTCAATGGGCTACTCGGTTTCTTGAAGGACACCGCGTAGGTTTGTTATCATTCTATTTAGTTTTGCAGAAGAGATGGTATATTTTTATGCTGGGTGAGGATCCAAGCCATATTCCCTTTTTAATATAACCTGACCAAACCCTAGAATTCTTGGTAAAAACATGTTGCGTGAATCAATGTGAAGGTGATGCTGCATGTAGAATCTAATATGTTAAATATTTTGACATATCCATTACAAAGTATAATTTCCGCATATGGATTAACGACTGAGCCATAAGGCAATTTTAAGAGGCCGTTTTATTTTCAACAACACTATGTTTGGTATGCTTTATGGAATGGAAGAATCAAAGATCGAAATTATAGTCCATGGAGGATGGTATAGATCCTTGATTATCAGATTTGTCATTCCGAAATTAAATGGCATTGGTGCCGATGACTGTAGTCTAAACAAAACGTGCCAAACTGCGCGGAGCACAATCAATTTCTGATGTTTATGAAAGTATCGATGAGAGCACAAAACTTACGTTAATAATTGCTCTGTGAATTTGTATTAAACATCGAGTGATTTAAAACCTTTGGATTACTCTCTTTGGGGATATGCAAAGTCCTTCGTTAACATCGATAAAACAGACACGATAGCGACTTTGAAGTCAAGACTCGTCACATGCAACGTGGCGAAAATATGGCCCCAGCTGAACAAAAATGTGGTCAGAAATTGGACCACTAGATTGTGACGTTGAAGACATGACTTCGACAGAACGGAGTCATCTGCCAAAACCTCCTTTGGCCTTTGAAAAGCCCATTCAAATTAGACTTCCAATAGGACATTTTGAAGCAGACTTAGTGTTAAAAATCAACATTATCCATATCATTCCTTTGATGTTACGATTCTTTAATTAATGCATCACAAACAGAAAATATACGCAAAACAATCGTAGGTATTTACCTAACCCAGGATGTTGTTTTCATTTTATTCAAGACTATTTGGCGCCCCTAAACCTCGGCGTCATGATACACTGGGTAACCTTAAAAATATGTAATACTATTCCCAGTTTATTCGTTAAATGATCTTCAGAAACGATTAATCTAGTCAAGTGCCCAAGCAGTCACCTATTAGACGAGTTTGCACACTAAATTTTTTTTTCTAAATGATACTAAACTAAATCCCCAAAGAATGCGTCCATAAATCACTTGTGTCATGTTTTCATCCTCTACATACTTCAAACATATGTTTTTATGTGCAAACGTTTTGTTCAATAAAAGTGTTTTGCACAGCCCTGACTAATTCATTGGCAAATGGGGCAAAACATTATATTTCAAACAAACGATCTATGTAGAATGTTGCTAGAAGAAACAATTCCCTCTGGCATAAGTCAAAGCTCCGTAAGTTAGAAAAGTCTGATAAATTATTTTTTTAATGTTCGCCGAGCTTAGAAACACAGGGTCCCTCGTCGGATGCGATACAACTTTATTTTTTTTAAATAAATCGATGTGTTAATGAAATTTTTTTAATACCATTCGTTGTGGAATGTACTGCAGGGTATAGTTTGCGCTGAACTGTATTTATCATGATTTATTCGCATATTCGAGCGTCTAAAATATCTGGCATTTTGGCAAAGATTAAACATCTTACAAAGCCCGAAAGAAAGGATTCCTAAAGTGTTACACGGCACGAACAAGGCGCAGAGTTGCTAATGTAATTTCTGGGGATATGACAATTACCGAACATTGACTTCAATAAGTCAATATTGATCTGCAAGTGTCACTAACATGTTGGAACCATATTTCCCCCAACCCTCTCAATTCCAAGTTTAAAAATCAAAGCGAAGGGATAGCAGCCATTGACTGTTACCAACTTGGCAGCATATTTTGGGCCAGTAAAAATACTGAACAATAGTTCCAGTCGGAAAACATGCTCGCTGTTCATTGAATCAAATGCTGCAACCCATCTCAATGGATTTAAATCAGCGATAGATCGATGTGCACGATAGTCTATCAGCTTCGGTTCCTGCGTCAACATAAACTTATACGGACGTTTAGCAAAGTCTCAATACTCAGCAGGGATCCCGGCTCAGTTTTACCCTCAAGGGGTCGATCATCGTGCCTGAAAATTAGAGATGACGCACATAAAGTAACTGACTGCGTTGTAACGTATTCCCTTCCATAATTATATGGTAAAAAATCAGGAACACTATCAAAGAATATGCCGAAATTCAGGGAATCGCAAAAAATAGACTTTAGGTTTGGCACAATTTTCTGATCGTTGAAGTCGTTATCACATTTTTCTGAAAATTTGACAATTTGTTGAGTCAGATTCTTAAGATCAACGTTAAGAACATGTTTTTTTTTTATATAAGACAAGTAGCTTCGCGGTATCTTACAGTACTGAGCATCCACTTCGTTTTGGGAGCAAAATAATAGATGTGCCTAAAACTCGATTCTTCATGGTCGGATGAGGACGGTCTTCACTTTAAGACTTCATTGAAATATTTTTTTTTTTACCAATTTTTGGTTGCCGCAAAGTATTGAACGGCAAATATAAACTTACTTTTAAAAAATCCACTTTCCCCTCTATTCTGTTTTATTTAATTTTATTTTTTTTTTTTAAATTCACTAAAAACACAAAAATTTTGTAAAATTCACTGATCAACAATTTTTTTTAAAAAAAATTTAATTTTTCTTTCTCATTTTTTAAGAAACAATAAAAAAAAGAATTCCTCTCTGGCTCTTCTCTTAATTAGCACTTAACACACATTTTTCCACTTTTCAATGAAACTTTCGAAAATAATTCTTTTTTTAAAAGCACTTTTGAGTTTTTTTTTGTTAATTTTTTGTTTTACTAAGTTACGACTATAAGCAATTGCTATAGAGAAAAATATTCTCAAATAGAAATTCCCGCGAACAAAAAGCGAATTTTCGAATTTTCCCTCTTCGAACAGATGTTGGAATAGACAGAATTGGTAAAAGAAAGGAACAAAAAAATTTCAAAGAAAATTTTGTATTTCACGCGTCACTTCCCGTTAAACAATACACGTCCATTCGCAGGAATAAGTCTGCATCAACTGAATTTAGTCACCCACGAATACGACGATGGTGGTGGCTTAATGGCACTGCCACAAGATTTTCATTTTTATCTTCTAGTGCCGGCCACACAGCCACACTAACACAGTGAATGGATGCACACAAGGCACCAGAGAGACAGACGGCTAACAAGTAACAACGATGGCAACAGCGACTGACGACGACGCAGCCAGCAGCAGTTTACTGTTGTAAAAGGGCAAAATCCACATGGGGATGATACTCGTGCCCAGAACCAACACCAGTTAATACGCGCCACCTGACAGATATGTTGCATACGAATATTATTCACTGGCGCTATTTGATTTCACGCTTGTGTGAGTATGGAAAAAGTGGCGGGAAATTTTGTAAACATTTGGCTTTGACTTTTGGCGACGAGCAGTTGGATACGATTTCCGGAATGCATTCGGGGCAGCATGTTGCTTGTGGAACGTAAATTTTTGGTGGAGGCAAAACAATGTTGCTGATGTTTGATTGGCTGGGAATTGTTTTGTTTGTTTGAAGAGTCAGAAGAACCCAAAAAGATACAATTTTGAAAATTTTTAAATGTAAGAATTTTACGAAAGTTACTCTAAATGATTTTGAGTATCTCTTCTGAAAATAAAGCAATATCAGACTTACAGAGGGTGACTATGTTTGTGTTGCAAAGCAACCACTTGTTGGATTTGCCAATTTCTGCAAACCGAGGAGGAATTTGTAAACAAATGCTAAGCGCACGCGTCCTAATTGAACGTATTGTTAATATAAACAATTCAGTTGCTTTAACGGGGCTGATATACTGATGAAGGTTGAATCGGGATAAGGCTTCTAACGTGGCAAGGAATTGCTCGATGATAGAAAATATTATATCGAAATAACGGGTTGAAATTTATTGCAGGTGTAGTACACATACGAAGTAACAATATGAAATTCGATATGACTTCATGCTCGATATGAGCATGTTTGCACCGATCGGTTCTTTGGGTCCAATTTTCCATCACTATTCCACAAACACGCTTTCCTAACGCTGTAAGATTGTTGACATAAGCCAACGATTCCACGTAACTCCATAAACAGAACTCTAAATTCATTAAACTGCTTGAGCCAAGTGGCCATTTAGCTGGATTACCGTACTTCCTCTTCAATAGATCAACTGTGTGGCATGTGGCATCATCTTGTTGGAGGATTTTGGCAGAAAAAGCCTTCCAACATAGCACGACAGCAACCTCTATTGACAGTAACATGGGGATCATTTTCAGCGAGGAAAATACCGCCCAGTCACACCTTCGCCATGAAACCCATACCATACAGTCACTTTATGTGAATACAATGCTGTCTCTTGAAGCAATTTGGATTTGTTGCTATTAAGCCAAAAATGAGCTACATCGCTGAACATGATTTTTCGATGAAATTCAGGATTTTCTTCAAACATTTGCAGAGTCTAATCGGATAAGTTTCCGCGTTTCAAATGATCAAGAGGCGTCAGTTCTTGTGTTTATATGATCTTGCAATGGTGTAGGCCGAGATCTTTGCAAAATTCGCCACAATGTGGAACGAAAGACTTCCAATTCCTGTAAATCGCCTGATTTGACTTATTTTAAACTGAAGTACTTACGGCTTACGTGATTTCAGTTCTTTGACCGGCGCGTTGTTTTACTGGCACAGGAGCATTCAGTAGTGAATAAGTTCACTCGAATTTATCCACTATATAACCACAGCATGTCAGGTGGGACGTGCCTAAATTGAGACCCGCAACTCAGAATTTCGGTGGTAATTTAAAATTATTTTCAAGAGTGAATTCGAACACATTAAAAATTTAGGGACATTTTGAGGAACGTAAGAAACATTTAGAGGAACATTGGTCTGAATGCGTTGTATCTTCCTCTCTTTCTTTGATGCAAAAGTATCAATAGTGAAGTTGAAATCCGTCTTCTCAACTTCTTCCCGTTCTACGCTTAGGAAAGCAAGATCGAGTAATCGATATTGACCCATGAAGGCTCGAAGCTAATGAAAACCGAAATGGTTAGTAATATTTGGATGGCGATTCGAAGATTTCGGAAGGCGCCCTCATCTTCCTATTGCACGATGAATAGCAGAACGTCTTCAGGCCTTGTTAGTTTGATGTTGGTCCTAGTACTGATCATCATTCTGAAATCCAAAATCTCTTCATAAAGCTGCTGATCATCAACGTCGCTATTGTAGGTCTGGCCGAAGTTCTCAGAACGACGAAGCTGATACCGGAACATAGACATACGATGTCAAGTAGAAATCCAAACTTCTTGTCAGTGTCATGCAAACGAATGAATTTATTATCCATTTCTGTGTGAAGGCGGTCGATTGTTTCCTTCATAGCTCGCTCGATATCCCGTCTTGCTTAATCCGGCATCTCTCGTTGTTTCGCTAGCCATAATCTTTCTTCATCTTGTGCGTCTTTCAGTCTCAACCTCCCACTCTTGACAGAGACTAAGCCCATCTTGTAGAGCTTGATTTACTAACGTTTCTCTTTCATTGTGAAAATGATCTGTTAAACTTTCCAGGTCCAAGGCGGCATCCAGGAAGTCCATCGTCGGCTCTTGCAATCTTTTCTGAGCTCGGTTAATGGGAGTAAGCACTCTGGTCCAAAATCCAAGTAGAGTCAAAAAATCCGGAGTCAAGACAGACAAGTTATACAGTTGCCTGGCGTCACTTTTTGTGTCTAGGGTTTCCGTGACATCATCCATCCATCAAGCAAGCCTGAAGGGCTTGCAGAATCTCGTCAAGGTGCTTGTTTATGAGTTTCACAGCTTTCACCCTTGCACTCCATCTAGTTGTAGACTCCGATTTCACAACCGTGGGCATATCGATTTTTAGTTTCCGAATACGCCAAAACTTACGTTGTATCTTATAAGAAAAAATGTTTAAAATTATATCGTCCGGTAGTATTCGCGCCTAAGCTCTGAAAATTTAAAAACAAAATTTGAAAACTTGAAGTCTTTGAAGATTTTCAGAGATTTTCAAGGTTTCAACTAAGAATCTCTATTTTTTTTGAGTATGTACGTCTATGCGTCCGTCAGAGCCAGAACTCTTCAAAATTTTGCGCCCAAACATTTTTTGCAGCCGTGGTGCTGCGGTACCCAGGGCGCGTGCCCTGTCTGTCATACCCTAGATACGCCACTGTATGGTAAGGGTATTCGATAAGCGTATAAAAGCAATGTTGATATTCATTGGCCAATGAATTCTGTTTTTTCAAATGACGATGATGATGCCTTGGCAGACAAACAGCTACAACTGTACTAGTAACACCTATTTTAATGCTCCCACGTGATGTCTCTGGAAGTACAATATCTTCGAAAATTGCAGAACTTAGAGATTGGGAATGTGGACAGGACATGTGTTACTTGGTCTATGGCTTAGCGATCCGTCAACGTCAATATGCCCTTTGATCACGGAAGAAGGGTCCCCTTAACTCTAGGAACCTTTAACTAGAAAGAAAAGTCAATTGGACGTACTGACAAAAGCGTGAAAATAGTCCGGAAAAACTCGCGTAGTTCTATGTCCTAATGTACGATTCTTCAACAACGTCCATAGATGAGGATAACAGAGACAGTTTTTATAGCAAATTGATCGCAGTTGGAGGTACACTATTTAAACAAACATTCAGTTGGGTCTCGAGCGATCGAAGACGGTTTACTAGTTTAGGTTTACTAGTGATATCTGGAACGTTCAAAACAAACGTGAAGCTGATACGTTTTCGTACTACATTCGTTAACAGTACCGAAAGACTCCGGGTTCACTGCGCCGGAAAGCAAATGCAGACAAAATCCTCAGGATCAGACAAGACAATCGTAACTGAAAATCCAGCTAATGCATATGGACGGTAAAATGGTCTTATGTACCTGAGGAACTTGTTTGTGATCAAAGTTAGAGAATATTTCTATTACAGGGACTATACAGAAATATGCTGATTTCCGATGAATAAAATAGTTCATCAGGTGTTATGGTAAATCTACCGCAGCAACAAGTACCTATTAGATAAAATCCTGATAGTATATGGTATGTCTTGCATTGGAAAGTATGTCTGAAAGTAGACTTTTATTGTAACAGCTACCTATAATGACGGTAAATGCTATGTTTTTCACAACAATAATGTATCAAAAGTCCGAAGCGGAGTGGGAACTGCACTCTTTAGCCACTGAAATCTTAGCTATCTTTCCTGGAGGAAATATGGGGCCGAGTTGGACCACGAGATTATATCTTGAAACATTTTGACTACGTTTATGATCAGTTTGTTAATTGTCAGCTCCCTCACAGGAGGATTCGACCTGAAAATGACATACAACTTGGAGCCAGATTCGAACAATGTAGGGCTCAAGATTAATGCACAAAAAAAAAAAAAAAAATACATAGCCACAAACACACTCAGTGTAACACCAGCGTCGCGCCAGTCAGTCGAGAAAGTTAGAAGCTTTCCATTGTATATCTAGAAAGACTTAGAAGATGGTAGTACAGGACTTAATATGTTGCGATAAAACGTGAAAACAGTGCAACTAAATGAGTGCCGAATTTGGAAAGCGATCAAGCAAATTAATATCTATCTACGCAGACTTGGAGGCAGATAGTATAGGAGCAGTCTAGATTTTGAGGTAGATTAAGAGGGCACTCAAGCCCTTGAAAACACGATCGCTCGCAGGGGTTTTTACGCCTTATGGCCCACCAGATGTCAGATGATCTGAGTAAGTGAAAAAGTTATGTGAATTGATCCGGTGAAGAAACGCGTTTGTATTAAAGTGTTTGCTTATCTTCTTTCCCCTGATGATTACTAAGAATTAAATGAAAAGTTCCTTAAACTGGTAGCATTAAAAGACAAGTGCACATGGGCTATCACTGTGTTACCAAACCTCTACAGTTATCAATACGGATACTATGCCTTGTTAATCAAATCATGTCACCTTTTAGCTACGTAGCTTACTTGTACAATGATTTGTATCTGGAATATTAAGACTCATCTAGGCAAAAATGGCGAAGACTAGTTTATTTTAAGTGACGCCAACTGAAGCATGAGAAATATCAGCAAAATTAGGTCATATAGGAAGTGAGCAGGCAAAGTGGTTGGGTACCAATGTATTAGAGCCAAAAAGTGCTACCACTATCCCACGGAACTCAGAAAATCTTCACGGCAGTATATAATAACACAGAGTAGTTTTTATTGCTAAAAAGACAGGCTACCGTGTTATACTGTCTTAGATGTAGAGTAGGAAACGTCACCTTAATACAGTGGTATGCTAAAACAAATGCAACACCAAAAGCAGGCATTGTCATTGTGATGAAATCCTAATGCCGCCTGATCAAAAAACTATATGGTTTGGGCTTAAAACCTGCACTGCTTTAGGAGTTGTTTCTTAGACCTCCGAAACAGATGCAGTGTAAGCAAGATTACGAGAATCAAATGGCGAATTGTTTGAATAAAAAGACTCTGCAATATATCCCAGGATTTCCAGGTAAGAAAACAACAACTGGCTACAGAAGTAGCATCTTTCGCGCGGCTGAAGTAACAGAAAGTTGCCAACCATTCAAAATATTGAAACGCGGTGAAAAATGTTCTGACTTTGAAAAAGTTTTCGAAAGAACCCTTGGTTTCCTAAGGACATTGAATAGACTTATTGAACGACGGAAAATAGTCATTCGTCGGCCCTTATAAAAACAACCTAAGTTGCAAGCGAAAGGATGAAATATCTGTATATTCACCTTTAGTCCCAGTAAAGATTAAATCACTACCGTTCGGAAAACATGTCTCATGCCTTGCTGAAAACCCAGCTATACACAACACTGATAACGTCCTGGATGTTTTCGACGGGTAAAGTCAAAATAATTATGCTATACTAGATGGCACCCATTTGGGTCCAGGAGAGTTCGATAGATTCTCTATGGGGTTGAGATCAGGGGATTGCGCTGGCCACTTCATTACAGTTATTTCGCTTTCGTTAAGCCAATCCTTCACAAGTTTAGCGGTATGGCATATTCTCCTCAGCATAAGGAAGCACGACTTTTTCAAGGTTATCCCGGTACATGAAACGATCCATTATACAACTTATCCTATGAATTGGCCCCACTCCATGACCGGAAAAACATCTCCACACAATAATACTGCCACCACCGTGTAAAACTGTACCCGTGGTGAATCGTAGATTTAGGCCTTCGCTTTTCGGCCTCCATACCAAATGAAAACCATCAGATCCCTTTAAATTGAATTTGGATTTGTCAGAAAAAAGGACAATTTTCCATTTTGTTACGGTCCAGTTAAGGTGTGCATTTGCAAATTCAATTCTCGCGAGTCGATTTTTTAGAGAAATAAATGGCCTTTTTTATAGGACGATATTGTCCTACTTGAGATTTCAATTTCCAGTACTTTTTTTTACACATTTTGTGGATATAAAGGGGTCCTTTTTAATAAGCCTTATAATTCTATTATCCTCGCCACTGGTCGTTTTTCGGGGTCTACCGCCACTGTGCACCATTTGGACATTTTCCCGAGCACGAAATCAAGCTAGTACTCGCGAAATCACCGAATGGCTTATACCAATTTTGCAATTAATGTTACTGATTTACCGCTTTCAAAATCACAAACTATTTCTTCTTTTATTTCGTCAGAATACTTATTACGAGCCATTTTATCACTTTTTTGTCACAACTAAACACAATTTAAGCTTCCGATTTAAAACGCCGCCGATCACACACAAATAAATTGTTTTCCATTGTTTAGAATGTTTTTGAAAAAAAAACAACAGTAATCTTTGATGCATATTATACGTAAACGTTGAAATTTGCTGACTGAAGCCAATAACCATATGCATGTGCTTTAGTTTTGTCCACTTATTTTTCAATGGATTTTTAATTACTTTACTTACTTTAGGTGGCGCTACAGTCCGGGGTGGACCTGGGCCTCAGTCAACAAGCTTCTCCAGCCAGCTCGATCCCTGGCTAGCTGCCTCCAGTTTCGCACGCTAAGTTGGCTGAGGTCTTCTTCCACTTGCGTGCGCCACCTGAGTCTTGGCCTTCCTCTATTGCGCTGTCCTTCGGGGGCGGATTAGAAGACTTTTCGGACCGGAGCATTGGTGTCCATGCGCTCTACATGACCCAGCCATCTCAGTCTTTGGATCTTCACTCTTCTGGCTAGGTCCATGTCGCTGTACAGTCCATACAGTTCGTCGTTGTATCTCCTCCTCCACTCACCGTCAATGCAGACGGGACCGAAGATCGCCCGAAGAATTTTTCTCTCGAAGCAACCAAGAACACCCTCATCCATTTTTGATAATGTCCATGCCTCTGCGCCATAGAGCAGGACCGGGATTATTAAAGCCTTATAAAGGGTGACTTTTGTTGTCCGGGAGAGGGCTTTGCTACTCAATTGCCTTCTTAACCCAAAGAAACAGCGGTTGGCAAGAGTTATTCTTCGCTTGATCTCAGCGCTGGTGTCGTTGTCTGTATTTATAGCGGATCCTAGGTAGACAAAGTCCTTAACTACCTCAAAGTTATATCTGTCGAGGGTGACGTTCTGTCCGAGACGTCGGTGTTCGTTGTCCTTTTTGCTTGACAGCATATACTTGGTCTTGCCCTCATTGACCGCTAAGCCCATTTTCGCCGCTTCCGTCTCAATACTCGCGAAAGCGCCACTGACATCACGCTGCTTTCTCCCGATTATGTCAATGTCGTCGGCGTATGCGAGTAGTTGGACGGACTTTTGAAAGATAGTGCCTCTTGTGTTTGCTCGTGAGTTTTGCACTATTCTTTCAAGTACGATGTTGAAAAAATCGCATGACAGCGCATCGCCTTGTCTAAATCCTTTCTGGACATCAAAGGTCTCGGTGAGATCTTTACCGACCTTGATGGAGCAGCGTGCATTCTCCATCGTCATCCTGCACAGACGGACGAGTTTGGCAGGGATGCCAAAACTAGACATTGCTCTATATAGCTCGTCTCTATAGATGCTGTCATACGCGGCCTTAAAATCGATGAATAGGTGGTGGGTATTGATCTGAAGCTCATGGGTCTTCTCCAAGATCTGCCGTAGTGTGAATATCTGGTCGATGGTGGACTTTCCTGGCCTGAAGACACACTGATATGGACCTATCAGGTTGTTGACAACCGGCTTCAGGCGTTCACACAATACGGCGGATAAGATCTTATATGCGATGTTAAGGAGACTGATGCCTCTGTAGTTGGCGCAGTTCAGAGGGTCTCCTTTCTTGAGAATTGGACAAACAATGCTGAGGTTCCATTCATCGGGCATACTTTCGTCCGACCATATTTTACAGATGAGTTGGTGTGTGCTCCTTACCAAGGCATCGCCTGCCGCTTTGAAGAGCTCGGCAGTCAGGCAATCCGCTCCAGCAGCTTTGTTGGACTTAAGCTTCTATATGGCTATCTCCACTTCATCCAGGTCGGGTGGACGGAATTGTTGGTCATCATCGTCCAGGTTGAAAGGTTGATTCTGACTGAAAGCGGTATGTGGTTCGTCATCGCCGTTATACAGTCTGCAGAAATGGTCCTTCCCAATCCTCAGCATCGACTGGCATGTTATTTTTACCTTTTGGTAAAACTTCCGAACCTCATTCCTGGAGTAGCATCTCTCAATTTCCTCGATCGCGCGCTTCTCATGCTTTCTTCTTCCTCCTGAGAAGCCGGTGCTCGTCTCTCCTCTTCCGCTCATAGAGCTCATGAGCAGCTCTGGTCTTTCTAAGCAGCGCCGCGTTATATGCATCTTGCTTAGCTGCATGTGCTTGCCGGCATTCATAATCGAACCAGGGGTTTCGTTGTGGTGGACGAGTGAAACCCAGCACATCAGAAGCGGCATCTCTGATGGCATTTTGGCAGTGTTTCCAATGGTCTTCGATGCTTGATGCTGGCGGCATTGGACCTCTTAAGAGATTAAGAGACACTCGATCGGAGAAGGACTTGGCGATCTCTTGCGATTGTAGCCGTCTGACGTCGAATTTTCTCACAGCATTAGTTTGTCTTGGCGTAGTTTGGGATATCCGCAACCGTACCTTGGCTACAACAAGGTAATGGTCCGAGTCGATGTTGGCTCCTCGGAACGTACGGACATCCATAATGCTGGAGGAGTGTCTTGCGTCGATCGCAATGTGATCAATCTGGTTGACTGTTGATTGATCAGGAGTTCTCCAAGTCCCCTTGTGTATGTCGAGATGTGGAAACCGCGTGCTAGCCACGACAATGTTTCGCCCCGCCGCAAAGTCGATTAGCCTGGATCCGTTATCGGAGGTGGTGTTGTGCAGGCTATATTTTCCGATTGTTCCACCAAAGATACCTTCTCTTCCTAGCTTTGCATTAAAATCACCGAGGACAATTTTAATGTCATAGCTAGGGCATTGCTCGTAGGTCTTGTTGAGGAGCTCGTAGAAGGCATCCTTGGTGTCTTCATCTTTCTCCTCTGTGGGGCCATGCGCGCATATGAGGCTTATGTGCGAATTTAGCCCTGATGCGGATTGCTACGAGGCGCTCGCTCACATGCCGGAAGCTGAGGACTTCTCGTCTTAGTCTGCCTCCGACAACAAATCCGCATCCAAATAAGCGCTGCTTTTGCCGTCGATAGCAATTGCCGTAGTAGATGTCGCAGTTTTTCATCTTCTTTTTGTCTGGCCCATCCCATCGCATTTCTTGGATGGCGGTGATGTCTGCTTTGCAGCAGTCTAGGGCCTCCGCTAGTTGCTCGGCTGCACGTGGTCTATTAAGGGATCTAACATTCCACGTGCATATCCGAAGCTCATTGTCCTTAAATCGTTTGCGTGGGTTGTCAACAGTAGATCCGTCCATATCCGAGGCTTGTTGAAGCTTCGTAATTAAATATTTTTTTAAATGGCCGGGCAGTTACCCCGGCGGCACAACCCCCAACCTGGAGGACCAGTTCCATTTTTTAATGCCCCTAGGACGAGGGGTCGGTTACACCGAAGCCAGTAACCTGTTTCGGGATGTGAGCGCTGCCGTTGGCCCTTATAGGGCTCGTCCGCCACCATATCTTTTCCAAGACCCTGACTAAGTCCTGGAAATCCTTTCCGGCCTGAGCTCCAAATATGTCGGAGTAGCCCGGATAAGGTCTTGTTTTGTTTTTCCGACACTAATCCTGGTTAATGGCGCAGGAAACTCGCCATTTGCCCCCTTCACTTCGCAACCTCTAGTGAGATTCCCAGATGGCGCCACGGGGAGGCGTGAGGTAGGACTTATTAGCAGAGCTGCAAGATGTTCGGCTGCAGAGGCTCATTCTCGTCATTTAAGGAACCAGCACCTGTCGGAAGATACTACTTCTACGAGGCCTTATACTAATCGTTGCCATTTTTAATTATTTTATTTAATTAAAAATTGGATAAGATTTAACTCGAAGTGAGTAACTGTAAATCAAAAAGTAATATTTTGTGAATAGGAAAATTTAAACATTTTTAAACTGTCACAAGTTTTTCTCAATGTTCCTTACTTTTTTCCTAAGTGAGAATTTTTCGTGCTATAGTTTTGGCCAACACAATAAGATACCAGCAATTCCTAATCAGTGCCTAGATCCATAGAACTAGTATTTCAAGTATGCAGTGTTATCTGTACTATGCTACTAAAAGTCGGGTTGACGAAAGAACTCCCAATTTCGATGGAAATGCCCAACGTTAACCCTTTCTTGTCGGATACCATTCAGTTCTGCCCGCAAGATTGTAAAGCGCAGTCTCGCAAGATCTTTCGCTTTGGTATGCATGTTGCTTCATCGACTGAGAGTAAAGTTGCAAAGCAGATTGAGAACATAAAAATGATTAATTTTGCAATGCTGTTCACAAAAAATAGAAAGTATTTTGAGTGGTCATGTTTACTGATTTTCGTGGTTTGAATAATTTTCGCTGTTTGCCAACTGTTGGACATACATATTGGCAAGTCCCAACCAAGCAAAAATAATTATTTTCAAAGTTGCCAGCATCTGATTTTTACACTTTTTTATATAATTTGATATATTTAAATGCCATTGGTGTCAAGTCACTCGAAACCATCTAAAGGCTTTACTGGTTGTAGTATTGAAGAGCTGATTGTGAGCCGGTCATTGCCTTTGGTGGTATGGTAGGGCCAAATTATATTGAAAATAATCTGACCTATCGATGAATTTATTTCTCTTTCATTCGTTTCGTAGCTTAAGACTACAAAACCCTCAAAATTTTATGCTGAGACAAGGTCCACATACAAAGAAGTATTCGGTTTCTTCACGGAAAGTCTGCTATATAGTCTTGGCATATTGATAATTAATCCAAGTAAACTTCATAGATAAGTACTGGGGGAGTCGTCTGCTAATTCCACTCACTTAGTGGTTAATTAAATTTGAATCCTTCCAATGTACTATACATAAAGTGCATGCATCATAATTGGTCGTAAGGCTCTTGAAAGAAGATCAGTTTGATCCATTTCTTTTTTTATATATGGGGCGTGCCCAAGAACCGACTAGTACCCTTAAAATGTTTGCACACAGCTCGAACGAGGAGGAAAGAAAGAAACAGAGATACCAGTTGGTTTTGAATGTTTGCAAATTATAACGAGTAGGAAATAATAATCTCGGTAGGCCATTTTATATATAGTAAACAAGTGTTACGGCACAGAAACGAATCAGAATATTTCAGATTAGGTTTTGAAATTATGTGAGAGACAGCATTTATTATTCACTATTCACATCAGGCTAGAAACCATCAAAAACAAATTGAATTGAACGTTCCGAAGGTAGTTTATAGTCCATTAAAAGATCCCAAATGCACGCGTTTTTAACAAAAGGCATGTTAAACTTTGTCAAATGCCTTATAAATATCAAGCCCGTATTTTTCCTCCGCTTAAATGATGTCCGCTTTGATTTCAATTTGCATCTCAGAGATGTGGCATTTGTTTTTTATTCGTTAAAACGTTGAACTTTGACAGAAATCATACGACAACCCTTTTGTAAAATTTGATTATATGAAAGATCTGATCCTTTAATAACAAATACGAGGGCGGGTCAATAAGTCCGGGACTTTTTGAATTTCTGACCTCTTTACTGAAACAGCAACACTGCTCCTGTCAACAGGCATCTGTCAGTGGACTCCTTTCAAAATTTAAACTTGCTGCGTCAGTTAGTTTGTGTTTGACAGCTATTTTTATCAGACTACTCACTAATTTGAGGAGAAAATGGAAAAAAGTGAATTTCGTGTGCTTATTTCTTGCGAAAAAAAACCATTACCGAGACCAAGGCTAAGCTTGATAAATACTATGGGGACTCTGCACCATCGATTTCAATGGTAAAAAAGTGGTTTACTGAATTTCGTTGTGGCCGTACAAGCACTGAAGATGCCGAACGTCCTGGACGCCCAGTTGAGGTCTCTACACCCGAAACAATCGAAAAAATTCACGATATGGTGTTGGCCAACCGAAGATTGAAAGTGCGAGAGATTGTGGAAGCCGTAGGGATCTCGCATGGCACAGTGGTTTCAATTTTGAATGATCACTTGGGCATGAGAAAGCTTTCCGCAAGATGGGTGCCGCGTTTGCTCACAGCCGACCACAAACGCATGTGCAGTTGCCATGGCAAAAATCCATGAATTGGGCTATGAATTGCTCCCTCATCCACCCTATTCTCCAGATTTGACTCCGAGCGACTACTTCTTGTTCCCAAACCTGAAGAAATGGCTTGGTGGAAAAAGATTTGACTCCAATGATGAAGTCATCTCGCAAACAAAGGCCTATTTTGAGGACCTCGACAAATAATTTTTTTTGGAAGGGATAAAAAAATTGGAGAAGCGTTGGACAAAGTGTATAGAGCTCAAGAGAGACTACGTTGAAAATTAAAATTATTTTTTTATCAAAAAATCTGTGTTTTAATCCAAAAGTCACGGACTTATTGACCCGCCCTCGTATCAGAGCCAATTATTAGATTGCTAAACTTTGAAACCCAGAGACAAAAATTCTGTCTGCACTCTTTGATGTTTTACACTACTTTCCAACAACCTTATGTCAGACACTGACTCAGTAACATATGGCCTGAGGCAATTTCATCCCACCATAGGCTTAAAAAGATACTAATCACATAGCACAATCCTCTTATAAGTCACGTAGATATACAAACTATAAATGTCCTTATCCTGTTTGTCTCAAAAAGTTTTCTTGATTGAAACCTCCGCAGTTGTTATGTAACTTACATTTGGTTAAATTGTTTTATTAGCTCTTTGTCTAGCGTAGACAGTCTTAAATAAATTAAATTACCAAATGGTAAAGCCGATTCCGCAGAATTTTCTCATGTCTTTCCAGGTGGGAAATTGCGGTTTTGCATGCATACAAATATCATGAAACCACCTTCGATTTTCAGCCGCCCCCTACGGCAAGCTAGTCTGATTCCATTGGATGAAATAATGATCTAACTTTAGTCAAGGATTATCCACATTTCCACGGTTTCCTTTCGTATGTCACATTGGCGGTAGTAGTTTACGGTGGCGTGTCATCCCTCTAACCACCATGTGACATGCGACCGGGGTTTTTTTTTTCATTTCTTCATATCCTCTCTCATTTGTCATCGAAAATGAAGACTTTAATAGAGGCGGACAGGTTGGAATCGACTGTCGTCGCGTATTCCTTTCGTTTCATAAAGCCAGCGTTGTAATGCCATCGTTCCCACTTTTTCAAGCATACGTTCATTCTTAAACAAATATTATTTGAATTTTAAATTATTGAAAGATGCACAATTTGCCCAGGATTTATGTATAAGGTTACTTGATTCTTGAAGTCTGTTTGTCGTTTGAAATCTAGTCAAGCTTATTTGCAGTAGTTGGCTAAGCCACATTGTTAGGTCCACGTGGAGAAGCGTGTATAAAGCTTGTGACAGTCATAACCTCTTGAGGCAGCATTTATTTAATAAAATAAAATCGACTTTATCATTCAACGCTCTAACTTTTCAATCGACTTTGCCCAAGTGAAACTCACAGCGATATTCCACCTCAAGTCTAACTCAGCCCCAACACTTGATACCTTAGGTAGTATTTTCTTCAGAGTTGGAAGAAAACACCTTGGTCGATGGAGAACTCTCAATGCTTTATTATACTCGTATACGGATGAAACACCACTGTATCGTTTAAAAAAAAAAAAACAAATCTTAGGTAGTGCGATGCGGCGTCCTGCTTCTAGAGTGTACAACTTCTCCCTAAAGCAACAAGCTGTTAGAGGGTATTTGTATGTTTTGAGCCGAAAGCAACGAAACTCAGCCATAGTTCACTCAAGCCCGAATTGAGGCAGAAGGGTGTTACTCATTATCTATATTTTTTGGTATTTTTAGTTTATACGTAAACAATCAATTGGGTGAATCTGCGAAAATAGACATCATCTAGGCCACAGACACAGCGAGCGTTCTCGTTCTCTCACCATTCTCCACAGACGGACATGTTTGGCTAAGATGTCAAAACTCGACATAGCTCTACCTTCTAATCAAAAAGTACCCAGAATTTTCCATTTAAACAAACCGCGCTTGGGATACTGTCAAACAATTTTTTTTGTAGATCGGTACATCTGTCATCTGGCGCTTAGATATCTGTTTGAGCGCCATTTGTCGGGAGTTTTGAGTGACAGCTTTGTAAAAGCAAGCCAGTGTTTTTTGTGTTCTGCGACTGTCACATTTAGTTGAGCAAAAGATTTGCCTGAAATTTTGTATTTCTAACACAATATCAGGGGAGGCAGAAGCTTTGAAAATTCTAACCGTAGCTTATGGGACCTCGACAATGTCGAAAACAAAAGCATATGAGTGGTGCAAAGAGTTTTTATCGGGCCGTACTGTCGTTGATGATTTGACGTGACCATCGAAAAAGTTAAGAAAAACTGTTCTCGCAGATCATCGTGTGAGTATCTGAGAGATAGCAGGCGATCTTGGTGTCTCGTTTGAATGGGTACACGGCATTATGCACGATGTTTTGAGTTGACGAGTTGAAGCTCGGCTTATGACGAGAGTGCTGATTTTGTTGCAGAAACAGCATCGCATTGATGTCGCTAAATAAATCCTTTCTCTGGGGCAAAATGTTATAGATGGCTTCATAACCGGAGATCAGATATGGGTCTATGAATATGACATCGAACCTAACCAACAATCATCGGAATAGCACTCCTCGGACTGGCCAAAATCCAAAAAACAAGATAGCGTCGATCCAAATTCCGATTTCTTTGATTGCCGTGGTGTGGTTTACTCCGAACTTCTTCCTCCAGCCCAGACAGTAAATAAGGAATATTACGTGAGCGTTTGTCAGAAAAAGTTTCTCGCTAGAGGCCAGCATTGTGGAGAAATAACTTGCCTTCTCATTTCATTTTGTATGCGACTATTTGATAAGAACCAACATTTATACCGTTCCACAAGTTCCGACATAGATCCTTGCGACTATTTTCTATTCCCACGACTCTAATTAACCACTTCGCGAAAAGTGTTTTCAGACAATTGAGGCGATAAAGGAGAATTTCCAGAAGGAGCTGTAGGCGATTCCAAAATGGGCATATTTTATATGTGTTTTGTTTTTGTACTGCTTGCAATGAAAATAACTTCGAAGGAAATGAATTGAATGTCGATAAATAATTGAAGAGTTTTTGATCAGAAGTATTTAGCTCGTCTCTATTAATTCAGTCATGTGCGGTCGATAAAAAGATGGTCGACATCGATTTTGTCCTTGTTAGTGTGAAGATTTGAACGATTGCGGATATTCCAGGTCTAAAACCGCACTTATAGGGCCCAACTAGGTTGTTGATCAAGGGTATCAGATGTTCACACAATATGGCAGATAAAATCTTATATGAGACCAAAAAAAAAAAAACTGTGGCGCTGGCAGCCCGGTATGGGCCATGGCATAGCTTCTTGACACTCATTTGTGTTGCTCATGTTGTCATTTTAGTCACATCTGAGCGGGGCCTACGGTTTATCGCCGAGTCCGAACAGGACTCCTTAGAAGCTTTTTCGTAGGCAATTCTACTTTCAGGAGTTTGCCATTGCCCGCCGAAAGTGTGATGGCGATAGTCCAATGAGCTAACTATCGCGCCATCGCCATCGCGACGTTGATGAGAATTTTACATTTCGCTTGGCTAAGTTGAGAGGGTCTCCTTTTTTGTTGACCGGACAAACTATACTGAGGTTACATTTATCATACACTCTTCTGACCAGATTTGGAAATTGAGTTGGTGTTTGCTCTTTACAAAGCTATTTCTAGCAGCTTCGAATACCTTTGCCGATAAAACGTCAGTTCCAACTGCTTTGTTGATTTTCAGCTTAAACATTGCTATCCTTACTTCATTTTGGTTAGGTCAACCAAAGTTTTGCCTATCATTGTCTAAGTTGAATGGTCTACTTTGTCTTACTGCGGGTTCTTGAATTCTTGTTTCCCGTTATATGTTTATTCTCCCGCACCGCTCTCGTACCTCGGTGCAGCGCTGCGTTACATGCTTATTATTTGGTTATTTGGTGGTCAGACGAAATCCGCCACAGTAGTTTGCGGCGTCTTTCATGTGATGCGACTTGTCATTGGTACTTGAAACTGGCGGTAAATGAGTTGCTGAGATTTTTCTGGATACGCGGTCGGCAAAAATTCCAGAAGTTTCTTGCGATAACACCTTTTCTACATTATACCTTTTCTTTGTGCTTGGTGATTGGGAAATAAGATTTCGCATCTTAACTGCAGAAACGTTGGCTGCCCAGAAAGCTCATACGTCTGAAATATTGGAGGCATGTTTTATGCTTTCCCATTTTGGTCAATTTCATTTATTATCCCGTAACACGCAGACCGCCAAAAGAATTAATTTCATTTAAATAAGTATCTCGATTGCTTTGGCAGTAGACCATCCTGTCAACCAAATTTTTCAACACAATGTCGATGATTTCGAAAGGTCGATAAAGACCTCATCGAGACCCTTGATGTCAGAAAAGGAAATATACAAGGCAATACACTGTTAAGAGAATTCTTCAAAATGATTAATTGAAAGGATAGTGCAAAACTCACGCACACACAGAAGAGACATAATATTTCAAAAGTCAAGTACTCGCATACGCCGATGACATTGACATAATCGAAAGAAAGCAGCGTGATGTCATGTCCCGTCTACATAGACGGTTAGTAAAGTAGGAGATACAATGACGAATTGTACGAACTGTACAGTGGCTTCGACTTAGCCAGAAGAGTGATGATCCAACAGCTGAGATGGCTGGGTCATGTAGAGCAGATGGACATTAAAGCCAGAGTGGAGCACCGCAGTAGAGAAAGACCGCGACTCATGTGGTGAAAGCAAGATAGGGTGCGAAACTGGCTTCAGATAGCGAAGGAACGGGGTGCCTGAAGACGCTTATTAGCTGAGCCCGAAGTTCATCCCGGAGTTTAGATTAACCATAGTTAAGTAAGTAAGGGGCATCTTTTCGTTTTGCCGAGAAAGCGAGCTAGAATTTGTCCTAAGCTCTTATCTCTTACCTCTTATCTTATTTGTAAAAAAACTAAAGTGGAAACCCTGCACGTAACTTAAAAATCTATAAAGCTCCTCTATACTTTCACTAAACGTAGGTACATCCTGTCAATTAATTTATTAGCTGTGAAAATTCTCAATCTGTCCATCGATGGAAGCACTGAACGTGCATAAATTGTCCACCAACCGTGTCCACTAACCCACTGGGGTGCAGCCTCCCTCGAGTCTATTCATTGGCATACGTTTACACATTCTAAAGGATTTACTCTGTCCATCTTTTGTATTTCGCTGACCTAACCAGAATTGTGCTAGTTATGCGTTATTTCCTCATTAAGAACGCGAATCAAAGTGTGGGCAATGGTGAAGGCTTTTACATTGCCTGTACCCTATTAGATGATATTTCCTACCCTGTATTCCGTGTCACAGATGCTGCCGCCAACGCACATTGTCTGTCAAATGCAATTAAAATTTCGGCGTCTATCACGTGTCATAAATCTGAAAATTTCTTAATGAATATTGAACTGTTGCAAACTGCTAGTGCGAGAAGGTGCACACATGTACAATATCCATGTATCTATGGGTATGTAGCTCCATGATAGGGGATAAATTCCTGTTTTGGGGTGATTTTCACGCATAAGCACTCTCATACCTCGTATACTCGTACATGGCAATATTGCTTTTGACGTGCAATTGCACTGATTTACGTGCGCGACAATGATGCTAAATCCGTTCGAGTGTCGCGAATAAATGATTTAGAGAGCAGGTTGACGGGTTATTGACTTAAAGCATTTAAATTGGAAAAGTTTTCAGGGGCACTCCAACTGGACATTTTTATTTATTTATTTTTTTTTTTATTTGACAGAGACATTGTTAATGATGCAGACGCAAAAGTTTAAAAATATCTTCAGAGTGTATCAACAAAATAATGCGTGACTCATGTCAAAATGATGACATCTCATATTTATGAATTTTTTTTTGTGAAAATTTTGACAACAACCGTATTTCGAAGAGAGGTGGGATAGTGAATGAGTGAAGCCATAATGATTGCTGACTGAATTGGAGCCGTTCCAAAGAATTGTGTCGGCTAGAGTAGTGTGTGTTGCAATTGAGCACACGCGAAACAAGGGAATGTTTTCATTTTAATTAGTGGGTGAAGGTGTTTCGAAGATTTATTCGGGGAGCTGTTTGAATTTGCAAGTATAATTGATTACATTGTAAGACGGCGGTTGTATTACAAGAGTAATGTCTTTCTTTTTGTTTATCTGTAGACTATGTAAGGGCTGATTAGTGGTATCCAAGTGTTCCCATGAGAAAACTGCTCTGGTAAATTCAATTAACACCCCTTGAATCTTCAAGAACGTACGTTTTGGAAGGTTCTTTCCGGTAGTTAAGAACTGGGCTTTTTGTTCCTATTGCTCATATTCGGACGATTTCTTTTATTTCTTATCGAGCAGCGTGTCGGCATGGGGCATCTGTCAATACAACTGATATGATCTACTTTCTTCGCTTGTAAATTTACTGTGGCAAATCAGCTAAGTGTTTGTACATAGACCCCACCATGCTATGCTTCCACGATAACGATGCGAACCCCGTGAAGTATTATGGAGAAGTTTTTACACTCTCGCAAGACCTAACAAAGAGAGGAAAATTAAGAAAAGTTCAAACGATTCATGAATGACTTCAGCACCAACAACTGAGTAAAAAAAATTCGCCGCCAGCTTAACGCTTTCGTCTTGTTGTAAGCCTTCTTTCAGACTATCCGGTTTTAGCCGTACGACAAAAAATCTTACGGCGAAATTATTTTAGTGACCTGAAGAATAGCATGGCCCCTTTCACATTACACGGTTACAGCAAAATGCAGTCACCATGCCGTGTAGCAGCCGTCCACCGCCATTGCAACTCACGGTGTCCGTACTGCTACCGATAACGCAGTAGCGTACATAACCAAATGCGCGCTTTTACATTTATTGGTCTTAAATCGTGCGGTCAGTTGCCTTCAAGCCAGTGTAATTTCGGTTTGGTTAATTCTATTTATTGGTTATTTAAATAATAATGGAAGCTATTGATAACGAAGTGTTGATTACACTTGTGGAAGCCAGACCTTTGCTGTGGAACAAATTTCTGGACACCTACAAGGATTGAAATGCTACAAAAGATGCCTGGAATGAAGTACATCCGTAAATCCTTAAATAAGATATGAAATAAGCCCACTTTCTCTCGCCTTCCATTCAGAGGATGCACCCAAAAATTACGTTTGCGTTGTCGTCTCTTTCGTCGACGTATATTTAACAATAATGCAATAACTTGATTACGATTCATTTTAATTAACCAACCACTTACCACACCACTTAATCACAAACAGAGCTTGCGATGGAAAAAAGCCATGCATAAACCGTATAGTGTGAATGGACAACAACACTCGGATTTTCACCGTTCGACTTTTTGCCGTACGGCTAAAACCGGATGTGGTGAAAAAAGCCTTAGAGTACAAAAATATCTTAAAATTCACGAATCTGGTGGTCCGAATGGTATATCTTCCATTCTTCTTAAAAGGTTTTTTTTTAGTGGAAAAACCACATCATAAGCTTTTTCATCAATCCCATTGTTAAAGTCAGAAACAGAGTGTGAAATCAGGCCTTTTGTCGACGAACTCTAAGCAGGAACGAAATATCGATTCAAGAACTGCAGTCTTCTGTTGTTAACGAAGCATTATAACAAAAAGTAATAATCTGTAATTGGAACTTGTATTGACAAAATGTAAAACCTTAGTTTCCCATCCTCTTCGTTGAAATTACCATTGATTCGATGCTGCCACAAATGATTAAAAACTTCAAGGTTCCCTTAAGCGATGAGAGAAACACTTTACTACATACATCTTATCTTCCCTCAATACCTAATGCTATCTATACTCCAATAATTTGAGTGTGTTTGCAACACCTGTTCAAGTCCTCCTTATATACTCTGCTGGATAGATCTCGAAATGGAGCAAGAAAACTCCAAGGGGCCTTAGTTGGTCTTTATGGTTTTTTTCACTACTACTGCTCAACCAGTAGAATACGAGCCATTCCTAGTCATTGTCGCCTACAAACATTCAAAACCAACGCGCACCGGTATCTCTCTTTCTTGATTCCTACAATCTCTTTCATTCCAACTCCTGGAAGATGTCTGATGAAAACCGTGTTCTGTAGATCTTTCGTCCTATAGTATCAGGACCAAACGTATTTGTCATACCTAAGTCGTTACAAAAGCGATTCTCAACAACAACTTGGATATTAAAAGCACAATCGCTATACGAAGAAAGGGAGGTACATACATTTTCGCCATTAGCGAGCGGCTGCTCTGAACGTACAAATCAATTTTAAATCTTTAGATGATTTTGTGTTTTTTCGTTCATCTAACACTAGGTTAGGCTAGTTTTGTAAGCTTACTCACTTATTTATAAGAGTCTCTACCCAGCTCGATCTTTCTCTGGCTGCCTCCAGTTTCGCACGTTACGTTGGCTGAGGTCATCTGTCACTTACGTCGGCCACTTAAGTGGCGGTCTGTTGTATCGTTGTATCTCTTCCTCTGCTCACCGTTTATGCAGACGGGTCCGAAAATCATTCATCAATTTTTATTTTTTTCTACAGTTGGCACACACTCAAGGGAATATTGGCACCCTTAAAATGATTGCACACAGCGCAGGCGATGGAAATCTAGGGAGGATAGAAAGAGAGGTACCGATGTACGTGGGTTTTAAATGTTTGAAGGTTTTAATGGCAAGGAAATAAATAGCTCGGCAGGGCATTCCATGAGCGAGTTGTTCGGCTTAGGAAAGAATCACGAAATTTCAAAGTACATCAGAAAGTGGGCTTGAGGGTGTACTGATGAGCATTCAAAGTGAGGCGGGTGTTACGGTGATAGGTTTGAAGGGATGGAATGCAACTGGCAATTTTAGCGGAGCACTGGTGGTAAAAATAGCGATAGAACAAGGTGAGGCAGGGAACATTACGTCGGTGGTCGAGGGTGTCAATCGACTGGGTAATATAAGCATCACCTGTAAGCTGTATCGCACGGTTTTGAATCCTATTTAGTAGCCGCACAGATGTCTTGGAGGCAGCTGACCAGATGCGAGCATTGTACTCCAATTTTGGGCGAATGAAAGCCTTATATATCATTATATATCATTATCATTGTGTTTTGGAAGCATTAAATTCCACTCTGTTGGTAGTTCCCCAATTGGATATGCTGTTTACCATATATCGGAATTTAATGAGATTAACATACGCTGCCGTTCCCGTTCTACAGCCGAAGAGCAGTGACGTGAAAAGCAGACAGTACTGTCGTCAGCAAAGGAGTAAATTGGATTAGAAGTAGCAGACAAGAGATCATTGATAAAGATTGAAAAGAGTGTCGGAAACAGAACGGAGCCCTGGGGCACACCAGCATTTATTTTGTGAATATCAGACTTGAAACCATTCAAAACAACTTGAATTGAATGTTCCGAAAGGTAATTTCCAATCCATTGAAGAAGAGAGTCGTCGATTCTAAAAGCAGGCATTTTCGACAAAAGAGCCTGATGCCAAACTCTGTCAAATGCTTTAGAAATATCAAGTACAAATATCTTGCTTTCGCCAGATTGATGGAAACTTTGGTTCCACTTTTCGGTGAAACATGCCATCAAATCACCAGTGAACCAGTGGTCATTAAGAAGTTTTCATGTTTCGAGATATTTCATGAGCTGACGATTTTTTAGCGTTTCCATGACCTTGGAAAGAAGGAACGTAAGTGCAATGGGTCTGTAACAGGAGAGAGAAGAAGATTCGCCTTTTTTTAGGGACGGGCTGGACAAATGCTGTTTTTTATCTGCTCGGAAAGAGTCCTAAAGAATAAGATTGATGGAAAAACTTACGCAGTGGTTTTGCCAGCGTAGAAGAACACCTCTTCAGAAGAAGGGGAAATATACCATCTGGACCAGTGGGTTTGTGGATGTTAAGATCTTTAAGTACTCTTGCTACTACACTAGTGGGAAAGTTTATTCGTCTCATTGAAGATTCGACGCACTCAAGTGTAGGCGGAGACAAACACAATCCGAAGAGTTAAGCTGACTGCAAAGTGCTCAGCAAGCAGATTGGCCTTGTCCAAAGAGCTGACAGCTGGAATGTCATTGTAAATGAGCGTTGGGATGGAGGATAAGGCAGAATTTCTAGTGTTTTTGACGAACGATCAACAATTCTTACTACATTTGGGACATTGCAGTGTTTTTTGCGTCAGTTTTTGGTCGTATAGAAATTTCATACACTTAAGAAAGGCATTGCGGTCATCCCTGGCTCGCTAAATTTTTTCCGGCTTTCCTCTATCGGAATGATAATGTCCATGCCTCGGCACCATAGAGCAGGACTGGAATTATTAAGAATCTTATCTTCTTTTGGGGAACTTTTGTTGTTAGAGAAAGTGCTTCTCTAGTCAGTTGCCTTCTAATCCCTCAGAAGCATCGATTGGCAATAGTTATTATTCGTTTGATCTCAGTGCTGATGTTATTGTCTTAATTCATGGGGATGCCTAGGTAGACAAAGTCCTTAACAAACTCAAAGTTTGGTCTGTCATGGGTGACGTTCTTGAGTGTACTTTCTGCTTGACAGTATATATGTACAGTACATGGTCTCACCATGGTTGGACCTTAAAACTCACCTTAACCGTTTCGGTCTCAATGCTCTCGAAACGCCTCTGACATTACGACTATCAATATCATCTACGTACGCGAGTAATTGGGCGAACTTTGAAAGATTGCGCCCCTTGTGTTGGCGATTGATCTTGTCTAAATCCTTTTTTGAGAGCAAAGGTCTCTGTGATATCTTTGCCGTCTTTGATTGAGTTGCGTGCATTCTCCATCGCTATCCTCAGGAGCCGGATGAGTTTGGTAGGGATGCCAAAGCTTGACATTGCTATGCCCCATATTCGGCATTCAAACCCTTGAAAAGGTTGTGTGTATCGATTTGATGCCCACGAGTTTTTTTCAGGACAAAATCTGGTTGTCGGTCCGTCGGTCCCTGTCCAAGCCCCCTCGTGAATATCAAGATTTTGAAAGCACGTGCTAGCTACGACAATGTTTTCGGAAGTGGTGTCGTGCAGGCTATACCTTTGGCCAGTATTACCAAAGATGCCTCTTTCTCCAAGCTTTGTATTAAAATCGCCGGGGACATGTATATTGTCACAGCTAGGCCATTGCTTGTAGGTGTTGTACTTACTTACTTACTTTAGGTGGCGCTACAGTCCGGGGTGGACCTGGGCCTCAGTCAACAAGCTTCTCCAGCCAGCTCGATCCCTGGCTAGCTGCCTCCAGTTTCGCACGCTAAGTTGGCTGAGGTCCTCTTCCACTTGCGTGCGCCACCTGAGTCTTGGCCTTCCTCTACTGCGCTGTCCCTCGGGGGCGGATTCGAAGACTTTTCGGACCGGAGCATTGGTGTCCATGCGCTCTACATGACCCAGCCATCTCAGTCTTTGGATCTTCACTCTTCTGGCTAGGTCCATGTCGCTGTACAGTCCATACAGTTCGTCGTTGTATCTCCTCCTCCACTCACCGTCAATGGAGACGGGACCGAAGATCGCCCGAAGAATTTTTCTCTCGAAGCAACCAAGAACACCCTTATCCATGTCCATGCCTCTGCGCCATAGAGCAGGACCGGGATTATTAATGTCTTATAAAGGGTGACATTTGTTGTCCGAGAGAGGGCTTTGCTACTCAATTGCCTTCTTAGCCCAAAAAAACAGCGGTTGGCAAGAGTTATTCTTCGCCTGATCTCAGCGCTGGTGTCGTTGTCTGTATTTATAGCAGAGCCTAGGTAGACAAAGTCCTTCACTACCTCAAAGTTATATCTGTCGAGGGTGACGTTCTGTCCGAGACGTCGGTGTTCGTTGTCCTTTTTGCTTGACAGCATATACTTGGTCTTGCCCTCATTGACCGCTAAACCCATTTTCGCCGCTTCCGTCTCAATACTCGCGAAAGCGCCACTGACATCACGCTGCTTTCTCCCGATTATGTCAATATCGTCGGCGTATGCGAGTAGTTGGACGGACTTTTGAAAGATAGTGCCTCTTGTGTTTGCTCGTGAGTTTTGCACTATTCTTTCAAGTACGATGTTGAAAAAATCGCATGACAGCGCATCGCCTTGTCTAAATCCTTTCTGGACATCAAAGGTCTCGGTGAGATCTTTACCGACCTTGATGGAGCAGCGTGTATTCTCCATCGTCATCCTGCACAGACGGACGAGTTTGGCAGGGATGCCAAAACTAGACATTGCTCTATATACCTCGTCTCTATAGATGCTGTCATACGGGGCCTTAAAATCGATGAATAGGTGGTGGGTATCGATCTGAAGCTCATGGGTCTTCTCCAAGATCTGCCGTAGTGTGAATATCTGGTCGATGGTGGACTTTCCTGGCCTGAAGCCACACTGATATGGACCTATCAGGTTGTTGACGAACGGCTTCAGGCGTTCACACAATACGGCGGATAAGATCTTATATGCGATGTTATGGAGACTGATGCCTCTGTAGTTTGCGCAGTTCAGAGGGTCTCCTTTCTTAAGAATTGGACAAACAATGCTGAGGTTCCATTCATCGGGCATACTTTCGTCCGACCATATTTTACAGATGAGTTGGTGTATGCTGCTTACCAAGTCATCGCCTGCCGCTTTGAAGAGCTCGGCAGTCAGGCCATCCGCTCCAGCAGCTTTGTTGGACTTAAGCTTCGATATGGCTATCCTCGCTTCATCCAGGTCGGGTGGACGGAATTGTTGGTCATCATCGTCCAGGTTGAAAGGTTGATTCTGACTGAAAGCGGTATGTGGTTCGTCATCGCCGTTATACAGTCTGCAGAAATGGTCCTTCCCAATCCTCAGAATCGACTGGCATGTTATTTTTACCTTTTGGTAAAACTTCCGAACCTCATTCCTGGAGTAGCATCTCTCAATTTCCTCGATCGCGCGCTTCTCATGCTCTTTCTTCTTCCTCCTGAGAAGCCGGTGCTCGTCTCTCCTCTTCCGCTCATAGAGCTCATAAGCAGCTCTGGTCCTTCGTAGCAGCGCCCCGTTATATGCATCTTGCTTAGCTGCATGTGCTTGCCGGCATTCATAATCGAACCAGGGGTTTCGTTGTGGTGGACGAGTGAAACCCAGCACATCAGAAGCGGCATCTCTGATGGCATTTTGGCAGTGTTTCCAATGGTCTTCGATGCTTGATGCTGGCGGCATTGGACCTCTTAAGAGATTAAGAGACACTCGATCGGAGAAGGACTTGGCGATCTCTTGCGATTGTAGCCGTCTGACGTCGAATTTTCTCACAGCATTAGTTTGTCTTGGCGTAGTTTGGGATATCCGCAACCGTACCTTGGCTACAACAAGGTAATGGTCCGAGTCGATGTTGGCTCCTCGGAACGTACGGACATCCATAATGCTGGAGGAGTGTCTTGCGTCGATCGCAATGTGATCAATCTGGTTGACTGTTGATTGATCAGGAGTTCTCCAAGTCCCCTTGTGTATGTCGAGATGTGGAAACCGCGTGCTAGCCACGACAATGTTTCGCCCCGCCGCAAAGTCGATTAGCCTGGATCCGTTATCGGAGGTGGTGTTGTGCAGGCTATATTTTCCGATTGTTCCACCAAAGATACCTTCTCTTCCTAGCTTTGCATTAAAATCACCGAGGACAATTTTAATGTCATAGCTAGGGCATTGTTCGTAGGTCTTGTTGAGGAGCTCGTAGAAGGCATCCTTGGTGTCGTCATCTTTCTCCTCTGTGGGGGCATGCGCGCATATAAGGCTTATGTTGGCGAATTTGGCCTTGATGCGGATTGCTACGAGGCGCTCGCTCACATGCCGGAAGCTGAGGACTTCTCGTCTTAGTCTGCCTCCGACAACAAATCCGCATCCAAATAAGCGCTGCTTTTGCCGTCGATAGCAATTGCCGTAGTAAATGTCGCAGTTTTTCATCTTCTTTTTGTCTGGCCCATCCCATCGCATTTCTTGAATGGCGGTGATGTCTGCTTTGCAGCAGTCTAGGGCCTCCGCTAGTTGCTCGGCTGCACGTGGTCTATTAAGGGATCTAACATTCCACGTGCATATCCGAAGCTCATTGTCCTTAAATCGTTTGCGTGGGTTGTCAACAGTAGATCCGTCCATATCCGAGGCTTGTTGATGCTTCGTAACTTAATCTTTTTTTTTAAATGGCCGGGCAGTTACCCCGGCGGCACAACCCCCTACCTGGAGGACCAGTTCCATTTTTTAATGCCCCTAGGACGAGGGGTTGGTTACACCGAAGCCAGTAACCCGTTTCGGGATGTGAGCGCTGCCGTTGGCCCTTATAGGGCTCGTCCGCCACCATATCTTTTCCAAGACCCTGACTAAGTCCTGAAAATCCTTTCCGGCCTGAGCTCCAAATATGTCGGAGTAGCCCGGATAAGGTCTTGTTTTGTTTTTCCGACACTAATCCTGGTTAATGGCGCAGGAAACTCGCCATTTGCCCCCTTCACTTCGCAACCTCTAGTGAGATTCCCAGATGGCGCCACGGGGAGGCGTGAAATAGGACTTATTAGCAGAGCTGCAAGATGTTCGGCTGCAGAGGCTAATTCTCGTCAACTAAGGAACCAGCACCTGTCGGAAGATGCGACTTCTACGAGGCCTTATACTAATCATTGCCACTAATAGGTGTTGTACAAGAGCCCATAAGAGCTATCATTGGTGTCGACATCTCTCTTGGTTGGTTAAACCGAAGTCAGTAGCTTATTAGGGGATGTGAGCGCCGCCGTTTCTCTACTAAGCACTCATCTGACACCATCTCCTTCGAAGACCCTGGCATAGTCTCGGAAATTCTTATCGACCTGAGCTCCATACATCGAAGTAACCTGGATAAGGTATTATTTAGATTTTTTCGATATTTTTCTTTACCCCTGATTCCCTCAGCACTCGCTCTTATAAGTTTTGGAAGTCCAGACTGGATAGACATCGATCAATATCCGAGGTCAAATAAGCTCAATTTATGTGTACAAACAGTTGCAACAATGGGTATCGCCGGGATGACACCTCTCAGCGCCTACACTATTCCAACAACACCCAACTACATTTGAATATGCAGGTGATTTTTCTAGACAATATCATGCTGTTGATGTATGATGATGACTGAACATCCGAACTTATTTAAGTCTTGAGAGTCCCAATTTGTTCATTTTCGTCATCATCGATGAGGCTTGGTATGTTTCTTCTTAGTCAATCAATCGTTTGATTTACGTCACTCTTTTAAGAAAGCTGTACTATTAGGGTTTTCATCGAATTGCATTTTTCGTGACACCGCGCTACTTCTTCTCTCCTGATAGTCGGAGTCTAAAATTAACTGCCAGAGGGCCTTATGTGTGTCAGCGATAATGTCCAAAGATCTACTCAATTCAATCATTGTCTCTAGATACGGGGCAATCTAAGTTCTATATTCGAATCAGTTTTTTGCAAATGAAGGTAGCTCTTGTGCTAACACTATCTTACATTGTATCTTTATTGTTTGTAATAAATCGCTCTCCATTTATTAGGCGACATCTGCCAAAAGAATTTTAATTCACGATTAGTTACTCTTGTGCAGCAGGACATTATAATAAACTGCCCGACCTAATGAGGTGACTAATTATACTTACAATTGCCAGCTTCCATCTAACGACATTTTATTTTTAGGCCTTAGCCCTACGTAAGCTCTAACGCAGATTTCCCCCCAAAACAGCTGTCCGGTTGCCCGAAATCATAATAAATTTTGTGAGTTGTACAAGAATTACAATTTGACTGCTATCATTTATTTTTTTTTTGTAAAAAAATGTATGTTCCATCTAAAAACACGGCAGTACTGCGAAAGACAAAAGACCGACACTGCCGTATATATATATCCCAATTAATAATCCTCTCAGGAGAATTAGGACACTCATCCAACACCCACGATCGGTACCAAGGCTTCCGGCTATGTTTAGTGATTTTGATTTGCAGGTGCAAAAATGTATCTTCTTCGAACGTACTCGTATCATCGTTTGCTTATAGCATTCGTTTCGTCTTCATTTCGACTTCGTTTCTTTGTTTTGTTTTGGCAAAACAAATTCTTTGGCCAAGGGCCAACTAAATTTACTCAGGTAAATACGAATTCTTATTCTAAAATCAGCTGGGAAAAGGGGGAGTGGTGTATCTCCTCTTCATTCAGTAGCGATGATGGAAATATTCAAATGAAAATCATCCACTGAGAAGAATATTGAAGTATTCTGGCCAATCTGTAGATCAGATTTAGACTTGAAAATATTTTGATCACCGTAAGACGCCCTGGAATATAGGAATTCGATAAACGTACAGACATGCACTCGGATGTACGTAGGTATACGTAGGTATATCAAGGCTAGTTATAAACACTTGTTCAAAATGCCGCAATAATATAAAGAAACCTAACATGGAGTATAGGTTTGGTAGGTTTACTCGTCCGAAAGCTTCTTTGTGAGACTCTTGTTGTAATGACCCTTATTTTAAAAGTTTCACTGACGTTTTTGAAGAAAAAAACAAAGCCGTATACGAGTATCTTTAGGGTGAAAATACTAGAACATCCCTCTAATATCTCAGAGACGAGGTATCCAATAAACTTAGATGATAGACTGTTTCGCTATCTCTTTGAGACAATGCCATTTTTTCGTCGGAAGTAAGCACTCAGGCAAAGAGCTAGCCCATGTAAGTTCCTTTTACTGGAATCCTTAAGTCATTCAAAGAGAGATGTGTAAGCGCTTCAAAGATAAAGCATTTAATATCCACAGCGAGCGTAAGCCGAACACTCGCAACGGCAGTGCTCCGCTTTCACAGTAAACGTGGCCGGATTTTGCACACTTATGTATAATGTAGTGGCCTGTCTCTGCACCAGTAAGCAGCATGTAGTCTTTTCTAGTAAGGGACATCAGAAAACCCACCGACTTTTTAGAGACATCAGCAAGCGTTCGTTTCTCTGGCAGGAACCTAGAGAGTAGGTAATGCCATCTGGAGTTGTAATTATTATAAAACCCAACCGTCAATGGACGCCCTAGCTGAAGACGTAAATTCGGGTCCTGAAAAACTTTTCATGCCTTTTAAGTTCGTCGACGATTTCATTTCCCGTGAACCAACTGCGACTTGGGACTTATACAAGGCTCAGTGACTTTAGCCTATCGACTGCTTTCGTGCAGTTAAGCAAGGCTTTAGCTTTTCCGTCGCAACAGATCTTAATGCTTCGCCCTTCCACAAGTTCTTTAAAATTATGTAGTTCACTCCCATCAGGATTTCATGTACTTCCTCAAAAAAGACACCAGCGACCCACTGTAGATTTAGAACCAACTTTGTCACTAGACGCAATCTAACAGAAAGTACAGCTACAAGATCTGCGTATACTAGTGAATGGACGTCATAACCATTGAGACCGTTGAGCAGTGAGTCGACCAACATACACCATAGCTGTGGAGAAAGAGCGCCGCGTTGCGGGAAACCCCTGTTTATCCTCACCATCACACAGTCAGCAATCGCAATCAATGTCAAATTCACTCCATTGATTTTATCCACAAAACTTTTGGGTTTTCTACACCGCCGTGCAGCCTCGTCGTGTTAGACATGCCGTCAAAATTTGCACTATCGAGAGCATCCTAAAAATGTCCAGTGCATATTCCTTCTTGTCGAGTGTGTCTTTAATTCTTCCTACGAGATTTTAAAGTGCTCCCTTGTAAGAGCTTTCTCGAAGTCGATGTATTCACAGAGCAGTTTTGCGCACTTGGATCTCGTAACAAAACTGGCCTCATTCGTCACCACAGCTCACTGGCAGCTTCATTCTTAGGAGCTTATTGCGAGATAGTTCTGATAAGTTACATGAGAAGCTTAAGCATGAGATGTGGAGTCACAGGGTAGGCCCCATTAGATTTTCTGAATATTTCCAACCTGGTTGATCTTTCCCTTATGAGGACTTTGGACAGTCTGTTGGTTTTACTGACAGTTTCGTTCTTTTCTGAATGTTTCGATTTGTAAAGATCCAAGTCTTCCTCCAAATCAGTCTTACGAGTATGTGGTTTCTTTACGTGTAGGCGAAGATCAGCATTTCACTAAGGAACAGGCAATTTCCAGGATTGATTTCTAGCTAAAATTAAGACTTCAAAGTTCAAGCAACTTCCTCTAATTCTTGATTTGTCGTGAGCTTAGGGGAACAATGTAGGACTCGAGCTCTTTCCTAAATCGTCTCCAGTTGGTTTTCTGCGGATTCCTCCTCTTTTACAAGATCGAGACCTCGCATCCGATTTTTCTATCTGTCTTACACTTAAAACAAAGGTTGGCTACGAGCTAAAAATGCTGTCAGCCAGATGAGACGATACTTTGAAATCAATGCGATTATTGTCTCTCATATCGCATTCGCTACTGCCCTCAAAAATATTCTAAGCATAAACACTGCAGTATATGATAGTTCCCATCTTCTTAGAATCACAATAGTCATTGAGTTGGTTAGCCTAGTTTATAGTCTCGTACTGAAGGATAACTGCTTTGCGACTGCATTCATAAAGGTTTTGCATTCTTGCACTAGCTTATAAGAATCGAAATAGTTTAGCAAAGTCCAAAGCGCAGCTTACCTTTCGTTAAAAACGCAGATACTTTGCTCTCTTAAAAGATTCTTCATTACAAAGCTTATCGCCATCACGATTACTTACATCTCCGTGGAAGAAAGACCGATGTGGAATTTAATGCTATTAGTCTTTTAAAGACACCGGCGTCCTATTTAGCCCATCATCTTTGGGACTGCATTCCTACTCTGGGTCAGATTGTAACCAAAACCGTTCCTGAGCCCCAATAAAATTTCACAGCAACAAGGGTTATGGTTTTATATCGAGAAGACTATATGCTCTTGCTTACTTAAGTGGCGCTAGAGTTCGGGGTGAACAAGGCCTCAAATAAAAAGCTCGGTCTTTAGCTACCTCTCCCAGTTCCATTCTTTAATTTGGCTTAGGTCTTCTACTGCTTGTGGGTGTCACCTAAGGTTACGTCTTCCCTACTGAGTTGTCCCTTATGTTTGGATGCGAAGACTCTACGAGCCAGTGAAGACTATATATTTCCGAGCCATCTTGAAGGCTGTTGCGCAGTTTTGTGCCTCGATCGATGTCGCTGTATAGCTCGTAGTTGAATCTGCTCCTCCAAAGCCTGTCATCGAAAACGGGCGTGTTCTCGAGTGAATCCTTGCTTAAGCGCCATAAATTAGGACTGGGACGCATTAGCCCTTGTGTATATTGGGATGAAGAAACCGTGTACTTGCTATATTTATATTTCGTCCCGTTGCAAAGTTAATAAACTGAAATCCGGTGCCAGACATGTCGTGTAGGCTATGTTTACTATCTTTCCAACCAAAGATGCGCTTCGTTCCCATTCCGAGATGAACGATACGATTTGATCGTCGTTGTTCCGATATTGCTGATATATCTTGTGTATATCATAAATCTGCCGCATCCGAATAAGAGACGTTTCTTTTCCTTATAGCAATCATCATAGTACGTTTATATACGAGTATATCACAATTTTTTATCGTTCTTATGACATCTCACAGCAATTCCTGGATGACACTGATATCTGTATGAAAGAAGCCAAGGGCCTATGCTAATTGCTCGGCTGCACGTGGTCTGTTAAAGGTCCGAATATCTCATCCATATAGGGCTGTAAGCACTATGACAGCGTAGGCCAGTATATTGCTACTCACCGAGCACACCCTTGCCATTTTAGCAAGAATACTACACACACATGACATCAAGACTTTAGTGCATGTTGAACCAAGAATCACTATTCAGGACTTGTCAGGACAACAGCCAGAATCATGATTCAGCGCAATTGTCCAATTGACTTTGTCCGAAATTCACAAAAATAATTTCTTCATTTGACCTCAGGGCATTTCGTCATTGAAGCAATTTCAATTCAAGGATCTCCTTCCCATTGGGTTCATAAAATCTTAATGTTTCACTATTTCCTAAGCCCTACCCTCAAAGTTGTTCGCGTGTCATAATCAAATAACCTCAAACTGGCCAGAAAAATGAACCCAAACTCTGCGATGACGGTAAACGGTTGAAGGAACCAAATAGCAACTTTTTTTTTAGATTAAAGGAGGGTTAAACACATCATCATTGCATGTCTACAGAATTAGGGAGTGGATGTGATTTTTATCATTACCACCTCTCCCTGTTGGCTTAACTTTTTATTCTTCGACTTGATCCCAGAACACCCTCGTTGACCAGAGCCAGAATAGAGCATAGGGCAACATTGAAATTGAAGTCACTCCCAGTTCGTTTGTTAATTTCAGGAAATTGCAATCTGTTAGACAAGAAATTAAAAATGGAAAACGGAAGAAGTTATTTATAGGTATTCGTATAAATAAAATAAAAAAAAAAATAATGACGAAAACTCGTTAGCAAAAATTGTAGGAGTGGCTGACATATCCGGTCAATCCTCTAATCGATTTGTAATTATAAAAAGGGAAATGGAAAAATTATTTCATACACGAAACGTCAATCTATGTATCCTTCTGTTAGACAAAAATGTCCATAGCCTGTCAGTAGTCTATAAAAACCGAGAAGTATGGAGATGGAGAATTTATTGCTCAAAAGGAGCACCCAACAACACACATTCGACTACCTGCAACTCCCAAAACATATGAAATTAAATCATTTTGAAAGTAGGTTAAGCTGTTCACCCTGGAAATAGTTGTAAGACCTCTAAGCCATTTGCCTCCGATAGAGGTTTCTAAGCCCCCTGACCAGAAGAAGATAAACAGATTCTCTGACTATAACTTGACAGAGGAGTAGAAACTAAATTTTATAATAAATTTCAATTAAAATCTAAAGCAGGGGATGAAAAAAAATTCAACTACACAACACAGATCACCCCTGTCCAACAATTATTTTCATTTCGAAGTTACAGCTTCCAAAAATGTGTCATGAACCAACCTTACCAACAATTTCGATGGTTCTGTTTCTGGTTGAACGCTTTTCACTTCTTGATTATAAAGAAATTTCCTCCACACTGTGGCTCATGTCAGAGGATCATTAATAACCGTACGCACCACTTCATTTCGTTCAACCACTTAGAGACTTTTTAGCTGGTGTGTCTGTCGTCTGCTCAAGGAGTGCCACTAGCCTGCCATGAAAAATTAATTTTCTCTAATTCGATTAAATTTCGGGCCAGAATGTTCTACATACAAAAAAAGATACATGGATTCGTATATTAAATAAATGTGGGTGTCCTTAATCGGACATTTTTCATGTACGCGTACATGTGCTTATTTCACCAGCTAGACGACGAGTCTACCAAACCGACCGAACCAAACTGAACTCAGTGATTGATTTCCTGTGACCCAAACTACGAAGGCTTGTACTGATAGACCCACACAATTTGTATGAATGTTCATTGAAGCAGGTTGGGTTAATGTCGATAATTAACATACTAAACCACACAGGGTGGTTCATAAATCAGAGCTGACGGAATTGGTGGCAGGTTAAAAGCTTATGTTGAATGTTAAAGCTTGTAACCACACCACAGATATATTTAACTTTGATTGAATTCTGAAACAATGACATAACTTGGATGAAGAAATACGAGAAATACCAATTGAACGTCCTTAAGCCTCGAACCGGATCTGAGTCAACGACTTTACTTAGTAAGAGAAATCCAGAAATACCAATCGAACATGGTTAGATAAATTAAAACTCGATTAAATCATCAAACGAGATAGAAAACAGGAAAACTTTTCAGAATCTAAAAAGTGTCCTCAAAAGCATGCTTACCTGGTAAGCCAACAAAAAATCTTGAAAATAAGGCTGACTACAAATTACATCCATTGTTAGTACTTATTATAGATTTTGGAGATGCATGAGGCAATCAAATACGTTACGACCGATAGTAGACTCAAGGTGCCTACGAGGCATAAGCAGACCAGCTACCTTAACCTCTAAAAAGGTTTGCCGCTAAATAAAAAGCAAGATTGTACTGAAAATCCTAATCAAACAACTATTGATTTTATACCAAAATTGCCCTTTGGTGGCAAGTACACCGATTTGGACACATCTTTTGCAACCAATATTGCTTCCTCATTTTGATGGAGCTCAGTCCAGAATGCACGTTATTTCCAACTAACACGCCTCTTCTGAGGTCTCTATCTAAGTGGGCGCCGCGCCGCCTGGGTTTGGGATTTCTCTGCTGCCTATTGCCATGTCCTTGTCGCTGTACAGGTTTCCACCTTCCGTTGTTGTAGACAGGGGCGAAGATCACTCGAGCTCTGTTACTCAATTGCCTTCTATTTCGTATAAACACCGATTGGCAAAGTTACTCTTATGATCACTAAGGTGATGTTGTTTTTGGTAATTGGGAAGTCTTAATAGATAAAGTCTACTTCGAAGTAGCGACCGGGTCCCCACAATACTAGAGCTCGACTGGAATGTGGTAGACTAAACAGAAGATTGCAAGATCCTTGTAAGAATGTCGAGATATAGAAAGTGAGTGCTTGCAAAGATAAGATTTTGCCCTTGTCGGTGGCGTGCAGGCCATATTTATTTTCCTTACCATATCGCTGAGTTCTATTTTTTAAATTTTCCGGAAAAGCAGCACTCTAACCAATAGCTCTTCGATTCTGATTGAGCTTAGCTGTTACAAGCAGTTCCTATCCATTGTACCAGCTCGATCTACCCAACGCGTCATAGAAGAGGAGCTATTTTTACTATTATATGTTGGTTAGGGCCTGCACTATTCCGGCCGCGGTCGGATCCATGGGTGGATTATTCCGCTTGCGAGTTTTCCTTGAAATATGATCACCTGGGGTCAGCTCCGTACCGTTTAACAATTTAATGTCGACGCTTAGTTTTATTTCTTATGCTGCAAGTCAGTCAATGCCAGGAAGTATTGTTCCACATTGGGATAAGACGTATTTGAGATACTCCCCTAGATGTTCGTTTAACTCGACTAATGCTTTCAGTGCTGTCTTGTTTCACACCTAGTGCTTTTTAGTGCAGTTAGTAGCATGATCTGCATGAGTTTAGTATACGAGTACATTTAAGTATTTTCGTAGGTTGAGTTTCTCGTTTCAAAATTGTTTACTAAATGTCGTTCTTCGAATTCGTAGATCGATTGACCAACGCGCTCTAATGAATCTTCATGGAATTTCCTCCATTTAATAGCTGCCTTAAACATGAATTATATTAGCAGCGCAGCGTTATAAGTTTGTTGCCAGCTTCTGAGATTTTGATCTGACGCTACTTTGATATTGTCAAGGTACATGTCTGAGAGTGGCTTTTGAACTAGCTATCAGTGTATTTGAACTATATGGTGTTGTAAGAACTCAAGTTGGACGGTAGCACTTGTAACTGACAACAATGTATCGGTGCTTTATGTCCAAGTGCTGCCACAAACGATCTGGCCGGGATGGGAGGTTGTGGTTTTGAACAACCGAAAATCTTGGGTATTAATGATACCACTGTTGACAACATGCTTTTCGAAGGAGGCAAATAATTTTCGGTATTGCTCGTAGAATGTAAGGTCCCTAAGGTCATGTGCAGCAAAACGACTAAAAAAAAGGACATCTAATCGTCGAAATGAGTGAGCTGGAATAGACCTAGTTTAAGGAGGACGAAGACTGGCGACATGTTTGTTGTTAGTGTGATTACAACATAAAAGGGCAAGCATAACTAGATGCAGACTAAGGCAAGCAGTTTTGAGTGTGTACGACTCACCGTACTTGGCGAGATTTTAAAGTTGCCCTATTCGCATCTTTAAAGAACTCTTCTCTTACATAATGGGACTTGTAGGGGAGAAGAAAATGCGGGATATGAAGGGTGCAAAGAGACGGCAAGTGCAATCGAAGGTGTCATTGTAAAAAAGCTTTCTTCTACATCGCCGACAAAAATAAGGAATCAGTTCGGCGGAAGTGATATCCACTGAAAGCGATCCATTCCTTGAGACTGAAAATGTATCCTTTATACTGTGAACCAGTACTCCCTCCTTTGGTTGATTTTCTAATCTAATCTTACTTTAACCCCTCTGAGGTAATAATTTCAGTAGACGGTATTTTAATATCACAATAAAGTCGGCCTCTTAAGAAACCTCGACTATCAGAGGGGATAAAACCGGGTTATCTATAAGGCTGCAGATATTTATATAAGCGACGGAACTCCTGGGGTGAGGTGATTCAGGCAGCAAGGAAATGCTTAAGCAAATCTGTTTTGAATGTGTTTTCTGCAACCTAGGCCACTAAAGCGACACGCACCTCTTTCGGTGCAACCTAGACCTGTGGATTCTACTGAATCAAGACTTTGGTTCTGTATATCAACCGTACTTAGTGTTTGCTTGAAACCATATATCAGCAATATGACAGGTCTTTTTCAACATGGTGATTACCGATGGTAAGCAGCGATGTCTTTTTAAGTCCTCCATTGTTGGCAATTTCGCTACATAACTTCGAGCATTGGTACTAAAGGATTTGAACACTTGCTTTAGGGAGACGTTCCAGGTTTTTCTTTTCCGATATTTCAACGTCAGAATATGCGCATTTTTAACTACATTGGCCACATTATGGAACTGGTCTGACTCGATTTCACACTTTCGGTTGATGTGGACATCCACACAGTTGAAGCTGTGCCTTTTTTTTATCAGGTTCTTTTCGGAGCTGATATCGCAAAATGGTATTTTCGAACTATGCTTCAAATTCTCTAACTGTCTAACTTGGCATTTTAATCACTGAGGACATTTTGGAACTAATGACATTGTTTATCTGTTTTGATTGAGGAGCTCGTAAAAGTAGCTTTGAGACAATGTGCGCAGGCTTATACGGATCGGAATCAGGCCTTCGCACTGATCTTTAACTTTTGAGTTTTCGTCTATGTCTTCTTCTGATAAAAAGCCTGCACCCGAATATGTGCTGTTTCTGCAATCTATCGCAATCCCAAAAGTGACATCTGGTTCAGTATATAAAATGGTGATGATGAACCTCCCCAATAACATGCTCGAAAATGATAAGCTCCATAGCAGAGCAATTTTTCCTGAAAGAGCGTTCAAGTTTTGATGTCATGCGACAAGTGTCGGTCGATATAGCAAAGGATTCTAATAAAGAAGAAATATGGTTTTAAGGCACACAGTAGTACTATTAACCTGCGTAAAAGCGCTTTTAGTTCTTCGAGCTGGATGTCAATTAGAAGGGCTCTTGCTAGAGTGGACCCAGTGCAAAATAGTCTGCGATGGTGACGAACTATATCAACAATAAGAAGCTGATGTAAAATTCCGATAAAGACGTAAAATACTAATACTACAAGACCACTGCAGGAGTACCACAGGGATTCGTTCTAGGGTCACTATTATTGAATATAACGTATGATGGCCTTATGCCAAACGTTGTGAGGACGGTGGAGATCATTGACACTTGCCAAACCGATTCATAAAGTGGAATCAGTCACAGATGAGCAATGACTTAGTTAAAAGACTTGGTTATCTCTCTCGAGTTGGAGCTGGTCGATCATAAAATCGAAGCTGTCCTCATAATAAGTTAGAAAGCCATCAAATCCACCAATTTTCAAATCGGTAATCAAATCATCAGCTCCAAAGAAACAATTAATTATCTTGGAGTTATGCCTTAGAGTAATTACATTACGCTTCAGCAACCTTCTGTATGCCATCCCAATGTGGACAGAGGCAGTATGAACGAAGGAGTGTAAAAGGACTATGTGATACTCTTGACTCTCAGATTGAAATTGCTTTATTCATTTCACAATTACAATATTTTATATAATGGCTCATGCTTAGTCTCCTGTAAATGTTTGTAAGCTAAGACTACTAACACAATATTAATACTTCGTGTAGATCTGATGCGTGTAAGCTAGGGCTATTAATGCAGACACTATCGCCAAAATACAGACTTTGCGCGCTACAGACTTTAAGCTGTTTTTTAACTATCTCAGTCAAAGCAGCCTTTGTTAGAGCTAGAATGATACTCGTTGAAATACTTTCAAGCAAGACACTGAGGATATATAAGAGAAAAATCTTCAGCCAGCACAATGCCAACAGAACCAAAACGTTAAAACCCAACGGAAAAGCAGCGTCAATAACTAGGTATTTCGTAGTCCACTAAATTAATACGAAAATCCTAAGGTTGTATAAGTCGAAGACTCAAGGACTGTAGCTACCACCTAGCACCTTACGCAGTTCTTAGGTACAATATCAACTCTTTTCCCCAAGCTACCCAAATCAGAAGGAATATTTCAGCTAGCGCTTTCTAGGATAGAGAACTCACACACCCTTTAAGAGGTCCTTCAATGGAAAATCATTTACTGCTTAGTATTCTCTCTCATGCGAACGAATCTAGTATGCGCACCTTTTGGTCTAATAGTAAGGGTGTTTCTTGACAACCTCAGTAGATCTTATGGTTAACTACAGTCTCTTAAATCGAACGTCGAAAGACAGTCACTTTAAAATGCTATATTTTGAAAGGGAAAAAGGAGAAGATAGGAGCAATCCATACTCTCAAAAGCTTAACAAATTCAAAGAAACAAAGAAAGGTTTGATGACCATGGCAAGTTAAACTTCCATTTGAACTCAGAGTATCCCCTCTTGCATGCTTCTGCTGTTAAAAAATAAAACTGGCGAACCCAGAGGCAATCGAACAAAGTCCAATTGCTTAGGAGTTCATTGAAAATCTTGATACCAACGACTACGGCTACTGATTGTACTCCATAGAAATCGTTTAGACAATAAATCTTTAATCCATTGTGAATGCAAACTTACTCTAAATAGAATGCACTACAATTTCACTCATTATGCATTACTTCTGGCCGTCAAAGCCACACCCTAGTTCACAATTCATGTGTACAGGACATAGTACGAATATGCCCACCACAGAACCCAGCAGATACTAAATCAGGAAAAGTTTTACCTCCTCCCCAAAACCACCCTTTCCAACCACAAAGTATGGAATTAAAACTGAATATGTTGGCAATTAAAACGATTTAGTAGTCAGCCTATTACAGCACACCAACGCTAAAGCTAACGCCCGGCCTATATCATTAGAGATACTCCCTACGGAATTTGCGGTCTTCTTCTTCTAGTCATTTTTCGTACTCGTATCTGGTTCTATTCTTTCTACCTCCTCCTGGCCAACTTAAATTATTAGCCGCAGTTTTTAATTTACGATCATCCGGCACGGAATTCAAGGCGCTCACAATTCCACAATTGCCAGCCGAAATTTTGTTGCTCCCGCAGTCAAGATACTGCACCAAAAAAAAAAAAAAAAAAAACTAAACTCGAAATAAGTAGAAACTGAACTTTTCGGCCCAATTTCGGAGCACGAAATACAGAACCACCATCCCGAGTTAGTAAATGGTAAGTCATAGTTCTTCTTTCCTGGCAGGTGGTAGGGAAATTGTTTGTTGTGGTTTACGAGTACCAACTGATTTCCTCCCGTATAATCCACCAACAATACACTCGTGTATGAGTCCAGGTTATCATTGTAACTTTTCCGTGTTAAATAATTCCATGATTTCTCTAACCATACTATACGAGTAGTTCGTAGTTGATCCTAAAAGGTGCGTGACTAGGTCTATTCAGGTAGCCAAGACTTTTCGTATCTTCGTCGACCCCTTATAGATGTCTAATTCATGTATCTTGTCCTTTTGCAAAAAACACAATCCGGTTCGTATGAGTCTCTGGTGGTTTAACCGAGAAACCAGAGATAAAACTCATTTGCTTGCCGAGTGGCATATCTATTATTCTCCTTATTATTGGCTTAGTATGTAGTGTATGTATCTATGAGCACTATCCCTCAATTTATTTGTGTGCGTGTATCTAAAGCAATAAACCAGATTCGTAAATTGTCCCGGGAAGTCCCGAGCTTGAGCTGAAATTCTCTCTTTTCAAATAGAACATGCTTGGGATACAGATAGTTGATAGCCCGTGACCTGTTCTTATTAACATGTGCCCCACAGTACTCGACGGTGCGGTGGTATTACAACCCTCATTCCATCCCAAATTGGTTGACCTATTGTGAAACTGGTGAAACCGACACCCCTCTGCATACGAGTAGATAAGTCTGAGTGGAAAAATTTATAAGTTTTCGGTTTACGACTTTGAGGGTATGACACGCCATCTTGATGAGGTATCGGGGTTACGAATACATAGTCTATCCTCAGAAGAAAGAAGCCATTCGTGGGGACATTATACGGTACTTAATTATTAATAGAAGGTTACAACATTAATGCGACCAAAGTTAATGTGAAAATTCCTCCAAATAGACACGGACCAACCCCTCAAGACAGTCAAGTCACTGAGTTGTTGATTAGCTTGCTGGTCTACAGTTGTCGAATTGTCTGTTGTATTCCTTGTTGACTTTTGGCTACAACTGGCTGAGGCTATTTTTACGGCCGGGGCTCTTGATGGTAGGTGAAAAGCTGACATAACAAAGTTGACTGTGGTAATCGATCTGTTTGCGATTTGGTTTACGCTGTTGACGTGACATGTCGTAAAGTTTTTTTCCTTTTTTTTTCGTTTTGCTTGGCTCCAATTTCAGTCATGTCAGGTCCGGTGAGTCAGGGAGAGGAAACGTGAAGAGTTATAGCCGGCACATAGTAGTGACGGTGTTGGTACAATGTTTAATGCATGCGACAGTAATTTTTGTCGGAATTGAACAATTTGTTTGGTTTACGAGATAAGTGGATGGTAAATGGCTGCCAATTATCCAAATTAAAAGGAAATAAAACCGCAGAAATTTGATTTATTTTCCTAACGGATTTTCATAAATGTGTTAATGGGGTTTTTATAATTGTTGGTTACGCGACTGTGAATTGCTTAAATGTCCCTTATCGGCAACTACTATTACTAGTGTAGTTACCGCTTTTACTGTAACCAATTATTTAGACGACAAGATCTACATCAGTCTTATATTTATCATCTCTGATAAGGGACGATACGTTGTTTACATTCAGTTTCCGCTCAAACAGTTTTTCAAGCACACGATCGGCCTGGCAACTTTGTTTTCAATTCGCTTGAATGGAGCCCCCAATGATGGTTTGAATCATGAAACAGTACAAATACCAACAGTTTATGCTCATCAAACCAAACAAGCCCGGGATTTTCACCTAGTCTAGTTTTCAGGACTCTTGAGGTTTTAGGCTCAACGAATGTTTAGCGGATAAGCATTCCAGAAGCACCACTTAATATCCAATTAGTAGCTATGGATTATTGACAGTAGGGTGCTGTAGAAATAGGGTAGCACTGAGAGATGTCAACCTGTGTTGCGACTGTTTTCTACACAACAATTGTGCTTATAATACCCCTAACGTGGTAGCCGTCAGGTACTGGCCGTTGTATATCCGGACTTGACTTGCTAAACTTATAAGCGCAAGTGCTAACCAGCAGATAAAAGTAGCACCACTATTAATGAGACAGTAGATAAATTCCGCAGATGGAATTAACGGTGAAGAAATCTTCCGGAACAAGTGAGACCTTATCCCGGCAACTCCGACATATTTGGAGCTCAGGACGGTAAGGATTTTCGAGACTAAGTCAGGGTCTTAGGAAAGAGATGGTGGCAGAAGGCAAACGGCAGCTTTCAGTCTAACCGACCCCTAGTCCTAGGGGTATCAAAAAATGGAACTGGCCATCCAGGTTGGGGGTTGTGCCATCGGGATAACTGCCCGGCCATTGAAAAAGACGAAAGTTACGAAGCAACAACAAGCCTCGGATACGGATGGATCTAATGTTCACAACCCATGTAAACGATTTAAGGACAACGAACTTCGAATATGCACGTTTAATATTAGGACCCTTAACAGACCACGAGCAGCCGGAGGCTACCTAGCGGAGGCCCTAGACTGCTGCAAAGCAGACATAACCGCCATCCAAGAAATGCGATGGAATGGGCCGGACAAAAAGAGTATGAAAAACTGTGACCACTACTACGGCGATTGTTATCGACGGCAAAACAACGCCTATTTGCATGCCGATTTGTTGTTTGAGGTAGACTTAGGCAAGAAGTCTTGAGTTTCCGGCATGTGAACGAGCGCCTCGTAGCAATCCGCATCAAGGCTCAGTTTACCAACACTAGCCTGATATACGTGCACTCCCCCACAGGGGCGAAATATGAGGACACCAAAGATGCCTTCTATGAGCTCTTGAACAAGATCTACGAGAAATGCCCTAGCTATGACATTAAAATTGCCCTTGCCGATTTCAATGCAAAGTTAGCAAGAGAGGACATTTTTGGTAACATTGTCGGAAGGTATAGCCTGCACGACACCACCTTCGATAACAGATTCAGGCTAATCGACTTTACGGCGGGACGAAGCATTGTCATAGCTAGCACGCGGTTCCCACATTTCGATATTCACAAGGGTACCTGGAAAACTCTTGATCAATCAACCGTCACCCAGATTGATAACATTGCGGTCGACGCAAGACACTCCTCCAGTATCATGGATGTCCGAACGTTTCGAACAGCCAACATCAACTTGGAACATTACCTTGTTGTAGCAAAGGTACGGTTGCGGATATCCCGAACAACGCCAAGACAAGCTAATATTGTGAGAAATTTCGATGTTAGACGGTTAAAATCGCGATCTCACGATCTGACGATCTCAAATCTTTTTCCGTTCGAATCTCTCCTATTCTATCAAGAGGTCCACTGCCGCCAGCATCAGGCAACGAAGACCAGTGGCAAAACTGTCAAAAAGCCATCAGAGATGCTGCTACTACAGCTCACGATCTCTATGAGCAGAAGAGGAGAGGCGACATTGGCTTCTCAGGAGGAAAAATATGGAGCATGAGAAGTGCGTGCTCAAAGAATGATATTCGGAAGATTCACCAAAAGGTAAAAAAACATGCCATGGACACATGCCCCGAACCGAAGCCTTAAGAGATGAACAAAGGAACATCGTAGTTGAGACGCAGGCGATGCTGAAGATTTGAAAAGATCATTTCTGTAGACTGTAAAACGGCTATGACGAAACAAATACCGCTGTTAGGCAGAATAAAACTTTCAACTTTCCACAACGATGTGGACCAATAATAAGGTGCATACGCCAGCTCATCTGTAAAATATGGTCGAACGAAAGTATGCCCGACGAATTATTGTTAGTTCAATTCTCAAGAAAGGAAACCCTCTGAACTGGGCCAACTACAGCTGTATAAGTCTTTTTAACATTGACGCCTGAAGCCTTTCGTCAACAACCTAATAGGCCGATATCAGTGTGGCTTCAGGCCAAGAAAGTCCACCATCGACCGAATATTGACACTACGGGAGATCTTTGAGAAAATCCATGAGGTGCAGATCGATACACACCACCTATCTATCGATTTTAAGGCCGCGTATGACAGCATCTATGGAGAAGAGCAATGTCTAGTTTTGGCATCCCTGCCAAACTCGTCCGTCTGTGCAGGATGACGATGAAGAATGGACGCTGCTCCAAGGATAGGTAAGGTTCTCACCGAGAGCTTTGATGTAGAAGAAGGATTTAGACAGGGCAATGCGCTGTCATGCGACTTCTTTGCTATCATACTTGAAAGAATAGTTCAAAACTCACGCACAATCTTTCAAAAGTCCGTCCAATTACTCGCATACGCCGATGACATAATCGGAAAAAAGCCAGGTGATGTGAGTGGTGGTTTTGCAAGTATTGAGACTAAAGCGGCAAAAATGGGTTTATGGGTCTGCTTCTTTGGGTCCAGAAGTCAATTGACTAGCAAAGCTCTCTCGCGAACAACGAAAGTGATCCTTTACGAGTATGCGACCTTATTAGTTCCAGTATTGCGGTTTGGCACATAGGCATGTACGTTATGAGAAATGGATGAGGCTACCGTCTGCACAGACGGTGAGTGGAGGACGAGAAGAAATGAGGAACTGACTTTACAGCGACATCGACTTAACCAGAAGAGTGAAGATCTAACGACTAAAAAGGCTGAGTCATGATGAGCGGATGACACTTGGGTCCGAAATGTCTTCGAACTCGCTCGCGAGTGACAGCGTATCACCAGGAAACCGCGGCTCAGGTCGCGCATGCAAGTGGAAGGGAACCTCAGTAAAATCAGCGTTCGAAACTGGAGGCATTTTTCAAAATATAGAGCTAGCTGGAGACGCATGTTGACTAAGGCCCGGGTTTATGCAGAACCGCAGTGCCAATAAAATATTGTAATGATTAGTAAAAGAAGGAATCAATTTCTCTACTAGTTGAATCTGATTCGTCTCCTTATTATAAAATACATTACACGCAAATCAACACCAATCTTAGAAATCTCCCAAACAATAACGTCATTAGTAAAAATCCTATTTTCAAAACTAATTGCATTCCATTATGTATTTGCGTAAAAAACAAGAAGTTGATAACACCGGCGACATCAAAGGAACATTTGCCCCTTACGTATTGTATTCGTACCTCATACGATTACATGGATAGGAAGCCAAGGGATATTTTTTTGCGCACATCTTGACATTTCATTCCGTGCTGAATGGGCTAAAGTATCCGGATAGTATCGTGCAAAACAAAATGTTATTCTCGCATACACAGGGACAATACTAACCATTTCACGAACCACTAGGTAAAACAACTGGGAGGGAAAAAAACAACCCAGAATATATTGCCATTCGACCGATTTAATGTCATGCATACCGCAATATGACAAAAAACGTTTTTACTCCTTCGTATTCATCCCTTTTTTGGTGGACGGACTACAACAGGCAACGACAGCGATGAAAATGTTGAAAACGTTGAAAACGGCGCCCTGTGCGAGGACGCTATCCGACAAGGAATCGTGTAGGAAGACCAACATTGCATGTTTCGTGATACTGTAGACATGTATCATAGTACACCATTGCCTTAGCAATGACAAGGAGACAATCCTCACCATCATCGCATCACCATCACCCCATGCAAGGAGTATTTTTCATGAGGCAACTGTTACAGTTGCTTAATACCGTCATTTCTATCCCTAGACCAGCGCAACTAATAGAAAGAACATCGTAGTCATACGACCGAAGTACCATAACAATAAAACGGGAGAGTGGGTTGTACGAGGAAAAGTTAAAATGGAAAAAAAAAATGAAGAAAACTAAAGAAAACAGCTCCAAAGGGTAATTTTTGTACAATTTTCGAGTCGTTAATAGTGGCCACAAAGGAAGTCGACGACATCCTTAGGCTGCCGCTACTAGTTGTGCTCTTGTTGGTGATAACATTTACGCCGGCTCGAAAATGACTTTACGCCGCATGATGCATCCTGGTAGTTTCACAGTCACTGCCATTAAAAGTAGCTCCAGCTTAATGGCTTTTTAAGGGGAAGATTCCTTTAATTTGTTCTTAAATTTGAGTGCAAATGCCATGAGGGTGGCGAAAATGGCATCTTGGAAAAGTAAGAAAGTCTAAAAGTTAAAAGTGGCAGCTTGTGTATATGAAAGATTTAAAATTGGCATAGAAACAACCAATCTGATTGAATGATTTAGATGATACTGCATTTTAATCGAACCACATTAAAACAACCAAGCTTGGGATGAAAAAAATAGACATAAACATGCTTCAACAACAATCCTCCAACACACTCTAACTGCGACATCACAACTATGCTACTGGCTAAACTGTTGTAGATATACGAAACACAGAAGAAATCTCACTCAAGCCATCAATATTCGAGTTAAGAAATGCCTAAAGCGTTCACGAATCCGAATCCATATCTATGCACACTCTTTAATACTACTGACAACGCTTTGTGGAGTCCGACCAGCAACACCACTAGAAAGCACATAAGAACTTGTTGATAAATCCACCTGATTTTCCCCTCAGCATTCTATTAAAACAAAAAAAGATAAAAGGACACCCGAAGCCACATAATGCCTTAAACTCTATTAGCAGGGTACACTTCACCCATATAATGAACTTGTTCGGCCTATGACTCAAAGACTAGAAATCTGATACGGCAATCTGACTGATCTAAAAGTATCTGACATCATTCTCGTTTATTTTTCTTCAACTTATCGGTCTTGACCTCTCTTCGTGGAATGAACATACAGATAAATCTAATGATCCCGTGATAGAAACTTAGGTAGGTTCTTCAACTCAAGAGATACTCGTATCATCTAATCTCTCAAAGTGAAGTAGGCTGGGGGCAAACGCTGATATAGATTGCTGCATGAATGTTGTCATATACGACGAGTAATGTCAATGTTATCGTTCGTATCAAAAATGGGGATGTGTCGTTCGTAAGAAAGAGCCTTTTGTGTTAAAAAAAATACATTTAGGAGAACGTGGCTCAGTTGTCTTCAACCCAGAGAGCTTCATCGTGAGCGCAACAAAACACCTAGGATAGGGACGGGTAATATGAAGATGATCTCCAGCCATTGTTTACGGATAATAAACAGTAGGGACAAAGGAAAATTAAGGAGGAAGGAATGTACTTACTTACTTTAAGTGGCGCTACTATCCGGGGTGGACCTGGGCCTTAATCAACAAGCGTCTCCAGTCAGCTCGATCCCTGGCTAGCTGCTCCAGTTTCACACGCTAAGTTGCCTGAGGTCCCCTTCCACTTGCGTGCGCCACCTGAGTCTTGGCCTTCCTCTACTGCTCTGTCCCCCGGGAGCGGATTCGAAGGCTTTTCGGACCGGAGCATTGGTGTCCATATGCTCTGATGACCCAGCCATCTCAGATCTTCACTCTTCTGGTTAGGTCGATGTCGCCGTACAGTCCGTAGAGTTCGTCGTTGTATCTCCTCCTCTACTCACCGTCAATGAAGACGGGACCGAAGATCGCCCGAAGAATTTTTCTCTCGAAGCAACCAAGAACACCCTCATCCATTTTTGATAATGTCCATGCCTCTGCGCCATAGAGCAGGACCGGGATTATTAAGGTCTTATAAAGGGTGACTTTTGTTGTCCGAGAGAGGGCTTTGCTACTCAATTGCCTTCTTAGCCCAAAGAAACAGCGATTGGCAAGAGTTATTCTTGCGCTGGTGTCGTTGTCTGAATTGCTAGCGGAGCCTGGGTAGACAAAGTCCTTAACTACCTCAAAATTTTATTGGTCGAAGATGACGTTCTGCCCGAGACGTCGGCGTTGGTTGTCCTTTTTGCTTAACAGCATATACCTGGTCTTGCCCTCGTCGACCGCTAAACCCATTTTCGCCGCTTCCATCTCAATACTCGCGAAAGCGCCACTGACATCACATTGCTTTCTCCCGATTATGTCAATATCGTCGGCGTATGCGAGTAGTTGGACGGACTTTTGAAAGATTGTGAGTGAGTTTTGCACTATTCTTTCAAGTACGAGTATGATAGCAAATAAATCGCATGACAGCTCATTGCCTTGTTTAAATCCTTTTTTGACATCAAAGTTTTCCGTGAGAACTTTACCGAGAGCATGCATTCTCCATCGTCTTCCTGCACAGGCGGACGACCTTGGCACGGATGCCAAAACTAAACATTGCTCGTCTCTATACGCGGTATCGATCTGAAGCTCATGGTTCTTCTCCAAGATCTGCCGTAGTGTGAATATTTGGTCGATGGTGGTTTCCTGGCCTGAAGCCACACTGATATGGAGCTATCAGGTTGTTGACGAACGGCTTCAGGCGTTCACACAATACGGCAGATAAGATCTTGTATGCGATGTTAAGGAGACTGATGCCTCTGTAATTGGCGCAGTTCAGGAAGAAATGTACGTTGGTCTTAAATGTTTGAAGGTTATAATGAGAGGAGGCATTTGACGCAAGTTTTGTTTCGATAGCTTAAGTCACTGTAGAAGAAGGCTCATAAATGGAGTTTTCATTTTTGTTAGAGGGCTGGTCATATAAAAAGGACGCAGCTTCTGCAGGAGTCGTTTGTAAACATGCCAAGCCTTCTTGCAAACATGTTCAGTGATGATAGCGCTGATATGTTTTCTTTTTTTTCAAAGATCAGACTCATAGAGCGATTCAAATCCAGCTTTAGCCAGATTCGTCTGGTTGCTACACATGCTGATCTAACAGTCCACCTACGGTTTGCTCTTCTATTAGCATCCAGCTTAAGTTTTTGTTTGCACGTAGCGATTGGTAAACCGATGCTATCTCTTCAGGTAGAATGGGTATTGTGGTTCCAATTTTGGCTGCTACGTCGGTCCTACTGTTCCCTAGAAAATCTCTAAGCTCGGGACCTAGTAAAGGTGAAAGTTGAACTGCTCTGCCATCTTCATGAGAGATGATCGAGTTGCCTTTAGTCCCATAGCTGCGTTAGATAATGACTACAAATAAAGAGATCGAAAAAGCATCGCATTAGCAAATCTTTCAACTTTCGAAAGGATCCAGATGTTTCAGGGTACGTCCTATAGTGGGCTTGAGGGTATCGATAAACATTCGTCGCAGGACATGTGCTACATTTGAAGGTTTTAAGCGGCGAAATTCTACTGGCAAATCTAATTAAACACTGATGGAGTGAATTGCATAAGAACAAGGTAACATAGATCTCTGCACGAGAGTGCCAATCGACTGGGGAATATCGTCGTCGCCTTTCAGATTCGATTAGAAGGGAAAATATTTCTACTTCGCAGCATTTTTCACGACAATATATCGTAATTCTAGTGCAGGATTAAAAAGTTTTTCAATTTTAACTATGCAAATTCCATTCATTGAAAATGGCTTCAATTGTGCTTTAATGACAACAGACCGCATGGGTTTTGGCTACTCAGCTGATGCATTCGAAATAGGAACTCGAATAGCTCAACAGATCTTGTTAAATGATACCGTTCCTATTTCATATTCGAAAGGCATGACCTTGAAGCTATAAACGAGTACAGGTGGGCCATAACGCATAGCTCTATTTTCCCAGGCTAAACCTTTGGAGTGAAATACATTAAAATCCATGTCTATTATGTTTGGAGAATGATATCGTTTAAGTGGCCACGGTCATTCCTTCAGCGTAAACAGCACGCCGTGCAGTTACTGTTAGTGGATATAATATTGTATAATCCACATTAGAGGAAATGGTCTGCATCACACTTGATTATTTTTAGTACGACGCCATGTCTTCCATGCTTGTCTGTCCTTGTCTCTAAGAGTCATGTGGTTAATTGCCGCACGCATAGACCATTGGGAGCCGGGCAGCCAGATAGACGGTTTGGAAGTGCACGTTGAGCCAAAATAATAAAAAAATTTTTCTTCAAAAATATTGTGAAGATATTTCAGGAGTATTGTATCCAATACACTTATTCACACAAATTCTAATTCTGTTTGCTTCACAAATGTCAAAACGGAATTAACATTCGCGGCTATTTGTGAACTCTGCGACACTTTCCGATAGGGTCATACATTTTGGTACGTCGGCAAAGGAATATATTGTTTTACAATAGCAGTCAAGAAACAATTAATCAGAATCTAAAAGTGTCGGAAACAGAATGGAGCCCTGGGGTATATCAAAATTTATTTTGCTCAGATTTAATTTATTTTGATCAGACCTTATTTCGAAATGCGTTGATTTTAACAACAGAGCCTAATGCCCAATCCAATACCTTTGAGTTATCAAATGAAAGAGATTGGTGGTCAGACAAGACCAGACCATTGTGCCGGTCATTGACAAATTTTTGTGTCACGGGATAATTCTTGAGCTGAAAAAGAACTTTGAATGTGGTTCCTTACGCCAAACATATTAATTGTGGTGTTACGAACATGGCCTAGTTCTACCAGCTAAGTGACTATTCCGAACTAAATCACATTTATGGCCAAGTCGAGCCGGCAGGGTCATTTTTAAATAAGAGATGCGTGCTTTTGGACGTTAAGGCCTCTTTGTATTGCAACAAGTAACATGCACGTACATATATGCATGAAGAAGCGTCATGTTCATCGAGAAAGCAGCGGTGATCAGAATTCTCTCAGATGGCAGATTGTTTAAGCCGAATAGGCAATTTTCGCCAACAACCGTGCTTCTTTTTACCGTTAAGCCTATCGATTTCATTCGTGCCCATTCCAATGATGGAGTAGATCTAATTTTTCCGGTCTACATTGGGGCTTAAGTCATGTAGCCAATTGCCTATTAAAAGTGCGAAAAAATACAACGAGTTTTGGATTTCCGCATCGAATGTTAGAACGCTAAATAGACCAGGTCCTGGTGAACAACCCGCGGAGTCACTAAACTCCCATATACCTGATATTATCGCAAGCAAAAGGCGAATAAAAAACCACGACTCTGCTACTGCGCCTCCTAAAAACAAGTAAGAAAACTCTTATTTGGGTGTCGATATGTTATTTGAGTGAGGCTCAGCCTGACTATTCGTATCACGGGGGGAAAATTCGGACATATATACCTGACTTACGTTCATACCCTTCAGAGGATAAGGATGACAGCATCAAACACAAATTTGTTGATCTCATAAACTGAACATATATTGAGGAACACAGCTATGCCACCAAAACTGTACTAGATCTTAGTGCAAGGCTAGGCTAAGAAGCCATTATTCTGCTATCAGGCTCAAAGACAACAAAAATTCCACCCTCCCGACGAAGTAAAGGTAGCAATTTCGAGGCTAAGACTACATAAAACTCGTGGTGCCGACGGAGTGTCTGTATAAATAGAACAATTCTTTTGTCAATATCATCTCCAGTAATACTGGACATGAGACTTTTACTTCATGCAGACATCATCCTGGGAATGAGTATTTACTTACCTTTCGTTGGGATATTTCTGATGCTTCTCCTTAAATCGATTTCCACAAAATGCTTGTGGTCAAAACCGGACTCACTTTCCAGGAATATTTTAGATATTTGCATTTAATGGAGGAAGATTGGTGGAAGTATCTATTTAAAGATGTCGCAAGAAGGTTGTGTGTTCATGTTTATGGTTAGTGTGAGCGATAACAAGATTAGTCTGGCCAATATCCAGCTGCAAACACTCAGTTATTTTTCTCTGTAAATTAGATCAAACATTGTACCATTTACACTTACATACCTGAGTATTTAGATACATCACTTCGGAGGTAAATTGGATTATTCGCGTACATTTGTACATACCACCTTGATCAAAAAGTTCCCGGAATTTATTCAGAAAATTAAAAATACAAGTTTATTCATCTAAATCTACTAAATATTGTCCCCTTCAAAGTAATTATATTCGGTTTTCGGTATGTCCATTAGTGCTTCCTGCGATTCTTCCATTACTTCCTCTCGGCTGCTGAAACGCGTTCCCCGTAGTGGTTTTAACTCGATTGAACAGAAGTAAGTCACAGGGAGCCAAATCCGGTGAATTCGGTGGCTGTTGGATGGTATTTGTTGCATTTTTCGTCCAAAAATTACGAATAATGATGGCACTGTGTGACGGTGGGTTATCATGGTGCAAAATTCACGAGTTTTCTGCCCATAATTCTGGTCTCTTTCGGCGAATTTCTTCACGCAAACGTCTCATAACGCCCAAATAATACTCTTTGTTTACTGTCTGGCCTTCTGGCAAAAAGCATTGCCTTATTTTTTAACTGAAAACGACGTGGTTTTTTGGTCTCAGCTCATTTGGTGAACGCCATTCACTAGCCTGATGTCTGGATTGCGTGTCATACTCATAAACCCCCCGTGTCGCCTCCAGTATGATCCTTTTGATGAATGTGGGATCGCAAATCATCTCTTTTGCGACGTCAACACGGTCTCTTTTTTGCATGAAATTGGGGTCTTTTGGCACCAACTTTGGAGCTACACGACAGAAACCCAAATCATTAACGAAAATGTCTTGGACGGATCCATAGGCAATGTTCAAGTCCTCCGCTATCCCTCTGATGGTTAATTTGCGGTTTTTGACCAACATTTCTTTTACTTCATCAATGTTTTCATCGCTTTTCGAAGTCGATAGTCTGCCACTGCGTTCATCATCTTCGATTGACTCACGACCACATTTGAACCGCTCGTGCCACTGGTAAACGACCGTTTTCTTTAGAGAATCGTTGCCGAAACACTTTTTCAACATTTCCAACGTTCGCGCACCATCAAATCCGTTTTTTACGCAAAATTTAATACAAGTTCGTTGTTGCAAATTAAAATTCATTTCTAAAATTGTAAAAAATCGCCAACACACACAGAGATAGATGTACTCTTGGGTACGTAACTTTTGCAAATGTCAAGCTATGATGTTAAGATTTAGAGGGAATATCAACAACAGATGTACCAACTTAACAAAAAAAAATGGGAGCGCCAGACCGGGAACTTTTTGATCAAGGTGGTATGTTCAGCGATTGAGATTAAAACTGCATCGAGAAATACGAAGTCAGGTAGGTAGACACTCAACTAATTCAGACCTTTTGCTGAAGTTCTAAACTAAAAACAACTTAAAGTATACCAAATACCATAAAGAACCAGTCGAAGTCGATTTCAATATCAGTACCAAGTAAGGCCGCAAACCAGCTCCCCTTTTTTAATCGTAGTAAACTACCCTGAATTGGTTTTCCACTCCAGTGGAGTTCCTGGTTCCATTAAAGAGTTATAAAAATGGGAGCGACTTTCACTCGTACTCCTCCTAACTGCCTGAAATCGGCGTTCATCCTTTACCCCACAAAACACACACAACAGAACCCCCCAACCGCGCGGCTTGCCTTTTATTTCATTTTGCTTGAGTCTTTTAATTCCGTCTCTTGGTGGCAAATTAAATCCATAAAAAGGTGTGTGTGATGCTTAAATAATATTTCGCATTTCATTTTATTACATTTGCCGGTGGAAGAAGTGTGAGGATATACCTAACCACTTCACCACTTCACCCTCCTCAGGCAAATGTGACGTAACTCCTGTGAAATTGTATCTTATGCATGAGATGGGATTTACCACGGCGAAATGTTTAATCCACAAATTCATATTCATTTCGGCTACGGACGGGGTAGTGAGTCAGTTCCACAGGGTTGATGTTTAACTGTTGCTGAGAGCGTGTAAATTGAAAGTAGTAGCACCACTGGGAAGTGGGAAGGTTTTTGTATGAAAAGACTAGATACTTTCAGATGTTCGAGGTGGTGGGTTTTTTTCGTTATTTTTGTTGAAATTTAATTTTCCGAATTAGAAGCAGGCCTTGGTGGGACTTAATTTTTCTGGCTCCTTGATCTATAGTCAAAGTTTGGAGGAAGGAATTTTAAGACATTTTTTGTGAAGAAGGAAGGAATAAAACGAAATTACCTCATCACTCGAATAAGAACAGACAAAACAGCTTTTGAATCTAATCGCGTTTGTACGTATTGAATTGTTTTTTTTTTTTTTTTTTTGTTGGTTTTACTTTATCTCGTCTGTTTCTGTAGATGAAAGACTGTCTTTTGTTGGCCGATTTTAATTAAGCTTTACCTACCGAGCATTGCAACACAAAAGACGCTTTGTCATGCCCTTGGGGCTGTTGTTGTTTTAATGCTGAAATTAATAAAATATCCCTTAAAATGGGGAAGGGTTATACGACTAATTTCTTTGTTTTTGTTTTTTAATTTAACAAAAGCAGGCGATAAATTATGACTGAGTTAAATATTTTGCACGTTAAATACCTCAGACACACATACAAATATGTATGTTCTAAGAACTGGAAATGAAAACGAAAATGTATCCCTTTACTTCTCTAAATTGATGAAAATAAGATCCCCTAAGCTGGGCCAACTATAGGTATCAGTTCAGTATCCTTAACGAACGAAATCATCTCTGCCTTATACAGGCGGGTCCTGAAACTATTTCTTAACGAACTATATATTCTCACTACGGCAGATTCACTTTAATTGCAGGGCCGCATATCACAGCACCTTTATAGCCGAGCTTGCACAACTAGCTAGATTAGGTGAGATTGCGGGGGGATGGGTGGTATATTGAATCCCAGATCACTGCGGCCACAAGTGGGCCTATTGTGATGTCCTCATCGTCTAAGTTGCCTCAATTTGGGAGGAAGACGGCTAACTCTTTAGATGAGCTGGCGCCTATGTGACCTGCTTCAAGGTAGAATTTTAGTTGTCGTAGTTTGATCAAGGTCCTTTGCCATTGTCATCAGATGTATGGGAGAAAGCGTTGGCGTCAAGGTGTCACTGGAGAAGACTGTCTCAATGTTGCTTAAGGGCAAATTGAATACGAGAAGTCGGACACCTGTGATTCGCATGAACGGCGTTAGGATCAAGTATGTGACTGAGGTCAAATACCTAGACATAATCCTGGGTGAGCGCATGACATTCATGCCTCATTCCGTACAAATGAGGAAACGCATGCTGTGTGCTGTAGACCAGGTGAGGCGCATTCTGCGATCTGACTGGGGGCTTAACAGGCGTTCTGCTCGTATCATATACTACGGTCTCTTTGTTGCCTGTGCAACATATGGAGCGTCGGCGTGGTACGACGGGCCTATGACTGTTGATGGCTGCCGTCGGAATTTGGCTTGCCAAAGAGTCGCATTGCTTGGTTGCCTACCTGTGTGCCGGCACTGTCTCCACAGAGGCAATGCAAGTTTTTTTGGGAGTGCCACCTCTCGATCTTGAGGCGATACGTCGTAATATTGCTTTCAAGATCAGAAAAAAGTCTCCCATTAAACGAGCGGGATTGGGTTTACCAGAGGGAAGTGGATGGCCTATCCCGGAGGCCGGAGGGAGCGTAAAGCCTTGCTTAACGCATGCGTGATATCTAGATGGCAATTTAGATGGGACGCTAGCGAAAATGGCAGGGTTACTTACAGCTTTCTTAGGGATGTGCTGACCATGCGGGAGTTTCCTGAAGGGAGCTTTACCCACAGCCTGGGCTTTTTGTTGACCGGGCATGGCTCTCTTAATGCATTTTTGCATAAAAGAGGGCTTAGCGGTTCGGCGAATTGCTCATGTGGAGCTTCCCATGAGGATTGGCTGCATCTTCTTTGCGAGTGCCCAAATTATTCGGATGTTAGGAACTTGCATGCTATGGGCATCATCTTCAATTTTGAGACCTACTATGTCAGTGGAATTTTAACTGACACCGTACGGTTCGAAAGGACCCGTAGCTTTGCAAGAGAAGTATTCATTAGAAGACGCAGTAGAGAGTTAGCGGGTGGATTTTAAGAAGTAGTGAGAAAACTTTGGTACTAAAGGCCGCCAGTCCTGGGCAGTGAGGTGCCCAACTGGAAGTGACCGCAAGGTTGCGAAGCTCGACCGGAAGCTATATTCTGGTACCACTAGAGGTCTCGGGCCCCTGGATCTATTGTTCCAGCCTGACCTAGGAGTTGGCCCCCTTGTGGGAGTATCGTGGTGGCTGTGGTTTACATCCAAAATCGCGGGGAGAGTAGGCCAAATGGTGCTTGGACATCTCATGGTGGAGCATATGTCGTAGCCTGCTACGACCTGTGCTCACCCATTTGATTGCTGTGGAATCATTGGTCTATTCGGTGTGGAGTTGCACTGCAACCGGATGCCATGATCCACAGAATGGCTGAGGTATTAAATAGGCCCGGTTTTGACACTTCTTTTTATAGTTATTATTGGTTGTCCACAGAATGGTCCTGACATAATGAACTGAGATGCGGATCCTTTTCTGTCTTTTGCTTCTGCTTTTTCGTTGCCTTCATATCCACTTTGTCCTAGCACCCAAATCAGATGGACTTTGTTTGTAATGGCCAGTACTTCTAGGAGTTGAAGGCTATCCCAGATCATATTATGTCAAAAGTGTTAATTGCAAGTAGGGGTGTCCTGCTTTCAGAGAGAATGAAAATGTTAACGTTTGATATATATCTCTTTAGAGTCTCTCGAACGCAAAGCTCTATTGCATGGATTTTAGCTTGAATTCGTGCTGGCGTGTAGGGATGTGTTGGTGCGTGGGGATACTCCGGCTCCAACTTCTTCATTTGTTTTTTGGTACATCTGTTTGAGCGCCATTTGTTGGGAGTTTTTGCTTTATACTATAGCACTGTAAACTCAACAAAGTATTCTGCGAATATTGCAATTGTTGAGCAAAGAATTTGCCTGAAATTTTGTGTTTCTAACAAAATATCATGTGCGGAAGCATGAAAACATTACGGCAGCCTACGGGGACTCAACAATGTCGAAAACACAATCATACGAGTGGTACAAAGAGTTTTGCCTCATTCCGGTCGGCCATCCACCAATATGACTGACTTAAACATCGAACAAGTTATGAAAATTGTCCGCCCAGATCGTTGTGTGAGCATCGGGGTAAAAGATTTTGCTGTCTCGGTCGAATCAGTTCAGAGCGTAATGCACGATGTTTTGGGCATGAGACGAGTTGAAGGGCAGCTTGTGCCGAGAGAACTGAATTCGTTCCAGAGCAGCATCACATTGATGTCGCTTAAGAAATGCTTTCTTTGGGCCAAAATGTTATCAATAGCATTATAACTGGTGATGAGACATGGGTCTATGATATGACATCGAGGTTAACATCGGAACAGCGTTTCTCGGACTAGCCAAAACCCAAAAAATAAGATAGCGTCGATCCAAATTCCAGCCCTTATTACCGCTTTCTTTGATTGCCGTGGTGTGGTCTACTCCTAATTTCTTCATCCAGCCCAGACATAAAGAAGGAAGTATAACGTGAGCGTATTAAAGCAAAGGTCGCCAGTTGCCGCGAAACAAATCGTGGCTCATACAGGATGAGGCGACTATTTGATCAAAAACAACGTTCATACTATCCGCAAGGTAAAAGTGAATCCTTTGAAAATGTTGGTTTGTCCTGTTCTCAGCTTAGACAGTCTGGAAATGATATAGTTTGTTAAAATGTTATAATCATTCGAGAAAAGCCTTAAGCATTAATATAGATAATGGTTTTATTTCTGAGACTGGAATAAACACTTTTTTATCTACAAGAATTATATACTTACTTACTTATCAGGCTAGCAACCCTCAAAGTATCAATGCCTGAGCGACAGTGGCCTTCCATCCATTACGGTCCCGGGCGCGTTGCTTTCAGTTGGAGATGTCAGGCGTTAAAAAGTTCGCAATCGCCTGACTTCTAAGCCGGAGGTTCGGTCTTGCTTTTCTTCTCGAACCTGGTGGCTGGGATTCAAAAACCCTCTTAGCTGGAGTATTGTTGTTCATTCCCTCGATGTGGCCGAGCCAATTTAGTCGACACATTTTTTCCTTCCGGACTATGTCCACATCCTCGTACAGCTCGTAGAGTTTGCGGTTACGCCTTCTTCTCCATACGCGTTCCTCGCAGACAGGAACAAATATTCGACGAAGGATTTTTCTTTCAAAATAGCCAAGAACCTGTTCTGCTGTCTTACTTATCGTCCAGTTTTCGGCTCCGTAAAGCAGGCCTGGCAGGATTAGAGCTTTATAGAGCATGATCTTGACTCTTTGAGTTAGGAGCTTGGACCCGAGTTGTTTTGCCAAACCGAAGTTGCAGTGGTTACCTTGGGTTATTCTTCGCCGAATCTCCACCAAGATGTCATTTGAGGAGTTGATATGTGCTCCGAGGTAGATAAACTCCTTGACTACCTCTAAGTTGTAGCTGTCGATAGTGACATTTTGTCCTAGATGGTGTGCGACGGATGGAACAATTCAGAGGTTCTTTTTCCATACTGTACAGCGCATCGCGAATTTTCTAGTGTTGCACACACAACCGGATCCCGAATTTGGCCATCGCATTATATAATTCGATGCGGTGGATACTGTCGTATGCGGCTTCAAAGTCGATAAAGAGATGGTGTGTGACGACTTGAAACTCGATGGTCTTTTTCAGGATCTGCCTTAGTGTGAAAGTTTGGTCTGAAGTGGATTTGCCAGGCCAGAAGCCGCACTGATATTGGCCGATGTGTGCGGTGCAATACGGCTTCAGACGTTCACACAATACACTGGATAGGATCTTATAGGCGACGTTAAGTAGGGATATGCCTCGATAGTTGTTACAAGACTTGGATCACCCTTTTTGTAGATCGGACAGATAGAGCTGATGTTCCAGTCGTCGGGCATGCTTCGTCCTCCCATACTTTGCAAATGATCTGGTGCATTTTCCTTACCAAAACATTGCCTCCAGCTTTGGGAAGCTCTAATTGCAAGCCGTCTGAGCCAGCGGCCTTGTTTTTCTTCCGCTTTTGGATAGATGTGCCGACTTCTTCTAAGCTGGGTGGGAGGATTATTTCATCGAGTAGTGGTGGGTTCTCTTCTTGCCCTATCATTCTCTCTTGGTCATGTCCTTCAAGCAACTGTTGGAAATATTGCTTGAATATAGCCACAATTCCCTTTTAATCGGTAACGAGGTTGCCTTCACCGGTACGGTGTGCTTGGAGACCCGGTTTATGGCCAGTAGCTAAGTTTTTGCTTTTTTTAAAAAAGCTTCAAGTGTCCAAGCATTATATAGGGTCATTCAATTCCCAGTCCACGAATTTGACATCCCTGCTTCAATCACAAACGTCAAACTGAAACTGTCATTCGAGACTGTACATGTCACAATATGGATCGTTTAACAATCGCTGAACGTGTTAATATTGTGAAAAATTGTTACAAAATTAGTGACTCTGTAGTAGGTACATTTTGCGCACTATGACCAGATTATTGTCGATAAAATCGTCAATTTGAGAGTACTATAGCAAAACTGTAAAATAAGTCGAAGAGACTGGCTCTATTAAGGCCGATTCGTTATCGAAATGCACTCTGTACAGAACATATTGGTGTTGTTGATAAGAGTGTTGAAGAAGATCCAAGCCTATAGATTTGGTGATGATGATTTGACCACGCCAAGATCGTGTGATTTGTCGCAGTTGGATTTCTCCTTGTAGGGATATGCAATAAAACGTGTTCATTAACACAATCCACAGGGTTTTGACGCGAATATTCGTCAATTTATTGCCCGGTTTGTGTTGAAAGTTATCCAAAAATACCTCCCTGTGTATCGGGCATACTTGTCTGGACCCAGATCTCAAATACGAGTTAATGTATGTTCTGTTTTCAGTCAACACCCGGCTCGGGAATTAATCCATCGACTCCAACTTCTTCTTTAGACTTCAGCTTAAAAATGTCTGTGATGACTTCATTTAGGTCGGAAATGTCTACTTACGTTCAGATTGAATAGTTTTTTTTTTGCTAGGTGGTGGGAGATTAATCCCCAACACTATTCAATGTCTGGAGAAATAGTATTTTCAGAACCTCAGCACCAACTGGAATTCTACCTTTATTATGAGGTTTCCTTTGCCGTCCTTGCAGATTCCTGCTCGGGGTTAATAGTATGTTTATTTTATATTTTGTTCAACTTTCGAACTTCATTCTTCTAATAACATTTTTCTAAAGTCTTGCTCTTTCGTTTTTCTGAGCAGCCTATGTTCATCCCTTCCTTTCTGATTGTAGAGTTCGTAGCGCCTTCTAGTTGTTGCTACAAATTCAAACCAGGGCTTTCTTTATTCCGACGAGTTGAAATTTAGTACATCAGGGATGGCTTATGACGGCTTTCTACGCTCAACACTGATGGCATCAGGTTCCTCGAGACCAACTCGATTGGTGATTTTTGGCAAATGTATTGGAGTTAGACGTTGAGCTGAGTCTAGTCGATGCTCGGAATGTTCAGATATCCAATAAATTGAAGCAATGCAATATAATCAACTTGGACAAGGAGGCATTGTCTGTATGTTTTTTTTTTCGGGAAGCTCGTAGAAGAAGAGTGTTTAGTAAGGTCATCTCTCTCCCCTGTCGCTTATATGCCTGAAGCTCAAGAGTTGTTTACTAAGCCTTTGACTAAAGTCGAAAATATATCCAAATATACTCTTCGACAGCTGTCTTTACGCTCTTTCTTTTGTCTGGTCGATGCAGCTGCACTTTCTTAATGACGGTTATGTTTGCTTTGTAGCAGTCGAGCTAGTTGTAAGAATTTTCTCATCGTGTTACCGAGAACTAAAACTGGTCGGTAAAGCAAGCACTATGCTCATCCCAATTATAGGACAGTGAGCGATTCCTCAATCAAACGCCGCTTATTTGCTGTATTGGTATATGGTGTGTCACCAGGCGAAGAAATTTTAGCGATTCTTTACCCGATATATATTTTAGACTCAATTTCACGGCAACAATCACAGTCCATTCCTTAGGAACAGCCTAAAGACAGCCCGCTCTTTTTACCTCAGCTCCTTGCTATTATTTTTGTTATGTCCTCACGTCACCTGAATCGTGTCCTGAACATGCCCTCCATGTACATACGTACGATTTCTCAACAGCCAAAAAACACAAAACTTCACCTCGTCTTAACATCTAATTAATTACGGTTGTCAACAACACCCCACCTTGCTTTAACCTGAAAGCACCATCAATTTTATCCAAGAACTGAAAGAAAGACCTTTGTTCGATCGTCAGTCAGAAGGATAACATTCACATATGAGTGCCACAGTTCTGTTAAACGGCGACGTTTACTTCAACTCCCCCTATTGCTCTCTTTATGACATTAACCTGGCAAATGTCACCGACATTAAGGATGAAATTAATTACATTTCGAGAAAATGTAATTACAATTATTTACCGAAAATATTAGCCCCACCACCACCATCACCCAATACCAACACCGCATGCCTTTCATGATTCCATGGCTGTCCACTCGACAGCTCAACCGCTCAACCGCTCAACCCTCAACCCTCAACCACCATCCGCAAAACCAGCACTCTGTGGCAGCTATTTCGTTGTTCCCTCTGTTGTCTTGGCTTGGCCAAAGTAATTATGATAATTAATGATACGATGTAATTAATCATAAAACTCTCATACTTACAGGATGTCAATGAGAATATCTTTGAATTAGCTGCGGAATATGGATAGGTGAGTAGGTTTACTCAATCCGAAGCATTAAGTATCGGACCAGTTTAAGTGGCAGCTTGTCAAGGTGATCTGTTGGATTTTTTCTTTTTCTTTGAAATACTTCATGTAAGGGCCTAATTAAGTGGTGGATTAAGGGGACGGATTGAGATTTTAATAAATTATATTCATTCGTAAGGAACATTTGGAGAACATTTGTAAAAACAATGTGGCGAACGGAAGTGGGGCAACAATTGTATGGCGAAATTTACTATCATGTGTATGCGGTAAATGATCTTTCTGAAAACTTTTGTTGGATGTTATTTTTTATTTCTGCCACAAGATCTCTGGCTTGTTCGCATAGAAATATAAATTAAAACTATGTTGAGGTTTCTCTTGAAGGCATCCAAGGATATTTTTGCCGCTTTAAAAATAAGTCATTTTCTGCAGAGCACTATTACTGGGATCAATCAGTGCTTTTCTTTGGCCATGAGAGAGGCTTATTTTTGTTGCATGTCTTATCCAACTGCATACTTAGGTGGCTTAAACACCATAACATAGGACTTGGATAGTCAAGATCTTACATGGAGTCTCCTTAGTTGTATTTCTTTGGAACCGTTCTTGGGGGAATTGACAGCAGCGCCAAGGTACACTATGTCACATACTTTCTCAAATTTTTAGCTATCAAAACGTTCTGTTAAAGATGGATTTTGTGTCCCTTAGTCAGCAATATAACTTTGTTTTGCGAAAGAAGACACTTGACTTCGAAGGTCTCAGTTAAGTCATTACTGACATTGACAGAGAACCGAGCGTTTTTCATGGTCACCCGCAGACAAATTTATCAGGGATACCAAAACTTAGACATGTCTCCATTGTTGGTGCTGTTGAGAGTGATTTCACTTGTTTTGGACCAGGCATACGGTGTTAAGATTCCATTTATCAGGTGCAGATCCTCACAAAGTCACTTCTAGCTAATTTGAATATATCGTCTGTAAGGCCGCCATTGTTGGATTTAATTGTAGATTTTGCTGTCTTCACCTCGTTTTAGTCAAGTAGACGAAATCTTCGGCTATTGTCGTTATAATTAGATGGTCCGTTCTGCCTAATAGCAAGATATGATTTTTCGTCGTCGTTGCACAGTCTTTAAAATAAGTTTTTCCGTATTTTCAACACCGATTGTGACTCTACTTCAACGTTTCTTTCTTCATCTCTACAGGCTTCTGCACAGATCTTGATGCCCTGACACGTCCTCCGCTCCCTCTTTTTTGCTGGAAGAGTTTTGTTGTTTAAAACTGAAGGTTATTGCTTTTAACAACTTTGGCAAGGGGTAGGATGCTTCGATTCCAGTTTTCCACTTCGGAGATACGAGCGCTGCTGTTGGCCCCTTGAGGCTTTCTTTCTATAATCTTTTTTGAATACCCTGCCCTAATCTTGAAAGTTCTTAAATGATGGAAGTGGGGAATATACGAATTAACTCAGGTGAGGTTTCCGCTAGCCTGGCCGTACACATAAATGTTCACTCCATCGAGAATAATTCATCTGTTGCACGCCTATCTTGTAAGGCATCTGAGGCGGCCATTGCTTAAAAGATCAAGAAGGGGCATGATTCGTCTAGCCTTTTAGACGATGGATAAGTACTTGCAATAAACAAAAGAAATCCTGATTTGCTAATTTAAAAAAAAAAGGATTTTAATTGCGAAATAAATGTATTGTCCCTATGACAACTGAAAGTGGACTGTCTAATTTTTCATTACTTCTTCCCTTTTAACTTGCTTGTGGTGGGTCCATAATACCGCTTCTCGAGAGTGACAACAAATAAAGCAAGTGCAAAAGTGAATTCTACTTTTTGGTCGCAACTACCGCTACTCTTCGGCGACCGTAGATGATGGTGCAATGTTTGGCGAAGTGCAAGCGCTGTCTATTGAAGTTCGTCGGTCGCAACTCCCCCTATTTGGGGAATTGAAATTGGTGCGTTGGCACTTGTGTGCATAACTGATGCGAAGTGATGCTATGTTACTATGGTAGGTAGTTCGATGTGCTGTGCAAAATTGGAAGTGAAATCACCAATATGATGTTTTTCCTGTGGTAGGTTGGAATAGTAAATTTGTGTCGAAGAGAAATGAAGGAAAGGTTATATTAAGTTATTTAATTTAAAAGATATTTTTTGCGTGCAGAATCAGGACACATACGACCTGAAGTTGTCCCGGCTGAACGTTACCCCGCTGGCTTTGAAAAATTAAAAACCTCATACCTCATACCTCACGTATACCCCAAGATTGACAAATTTTACATAGAGGTTTTTAAAGGTGTCGACATAAGTTATGATAGACAAGATGGGACTCAACTCTTTTGCGTACATATTCTGTAGGAAGTCGGGACAACGCGTTAGTTTCACCAGATGTCCTGAGAAAGAAATTCAGACTTGAAAACAAGTCATCAAGGAAGAGAAGCTTCAAAAACGTCCTGCGTTTCTGATTTTCTTGTACCCAGTATACGAGTATCATTTGCCCTAATACTATTTGGATGTGGTTAATCTATAATGACAATAAAATATGCCTTAATAATCACATTGCTTTAGAATTCATTAAGATAAACTTAAAGGTAGGTAGATACTCGATCAATATTTATATTTTGATATTTAGATATTTAGAAGAAAGCAAAACGGCCTTAGCCCTCACTGTTACGGGGCATACTAGCGCATACACGTATAGTTTATTTCTGTTATAAAATTAAATACAATTCAGAAAGTCAGATACAGATACAGTAAGATAATGTGGCCGACCGCTGGAAGTGTCAACCTCAATAGGAAACTACTTTGACTTCAAGAGGGCTCAGGAGGCGTCTAAATAACTAAAAGTTTATGTTACATTGATGTTTTCGATACAATTAATAACACAAACAAAAAAGCTGTTTCACAGCAGTCAACTCCAGTGTAAAGGTAATATCCCCTAAATAAGCCAATCATCACTTGTGACTGTCCAGAGAGCACTTTGCAAGAACGATGACCAACGGCAATAACATGATTTGTGAGGCTTTTTACCCCATTGTTATGTACCATGAGAATCCACTTTGATTAAGCTTTAATCCGCTTTAATCGCTCTCTGTCAATTTCCCCCTGGGTGTGAGTCAAGTCCTATGTAAAGATCTAATATCAGGTTCTCAGCACCCAGAGACCAGCAGGTGATTTAAGGCGACGTCCCTCTTCAAGTTAGGCCCGAACTAAAATCTTGGAGCTCCTAACTCTCACGGTACGGTGTTTCAAGTCCTGGTATGGACCACCGGTGGTCTTGCCACTCAACAGGAGCTATGACTGGTAGTTTGTTGCTGTACAAATCATAGCAATCATCAGCGACGTAAAGGTCTAATGATGTTTATAATAAGTTCAGTTTTTCTTTACCTCCACTTTTAATTAGACAACGTCATTGATGGAAGAAGCCTTAATAATTTGGCGGAGGCCCGTTTTTAAGGTTGGTGTAGAATTCATACGGTTCACCAGTATTATATCACCGTCAACCCAGCGAAGATGGGTACGACGCTAATGCTAATGCTCAGCAGCTCTTTAATAAAAGCTCGGCGATTGAGGACCGAAACCCGGTAGATACTGAAAAACAGCGCGCTCTTCCCTGCTGGTTTAAACAAAAAGAGATAACATATATGCCCTCCTAAGCCAGTGCATTACTATTGTAACACATGATCTTAATTTAAATTAGATTTGGGTTAGTAAGACGGTTTTCACGGATAGGTCGGCCCCTTTGACAAATTCCGGATCTTCAGATAAGTGACCGGTGCTTCGCGGCATCGCTCCCCACATTGACTACAATTGAGCTAAGCTAAGTAGCTAAGGTAAAATAAATGTCACAGGTGGTACTTAGTTCTATTAGATATGATTAAAATCGCACTCAAGAAGTTCATGAGAAGATGCAAAATTTATGACATTTAATTGAAGAAATGGTATCGGTTGAATGACCATTAATTTGTTCCTTTTACGGAATTATGAATTGTTGCTCATTAAACATCTGGCTCCATTTGGTGATCTCTCTTCAATGTTGGCTTTCTAGACTAATAAAGTCTGTGGTTTTTTCTGGTAAACATGAGACTTCAAAATGTTCCGAAGAAATCTGACGCCGTTAGATCTATTGATCTGGGAAATCGTCAAACGGCCTGTAATTAGTGATTCAAAATCTCCATCGTTGCCCGAGCTATGCGAAAAGTCGGTCCATGCTGCTGTAACTAACAATGCTCGTGGCCCAATTCAACAAGTTGCGGCAAAAAAACTCGTTTAACATCTGTTTGTAGAGCTCAGCAGTTACTGTTACGGTGGTGCGTCGGCGTGCTCAATAAGGTTCAATCACTTTTTAACTATGACTGCCAAACAAAACAGTCACTTTGAGGGGGTGCAATGGCTCTTCGTGCATTTCATGCGGATTCTCCCTGCGTCAGAAATGCAAATTTTGTTTATTCACATAACCTCTTAACAGGAAATGGGTTTCGTCTATCATTGCTATTTTTGATCTCCTTGACTGACCGTCCTTCTTGACGGTCAGCAAGAAGCAATTGGTTACCCTTTTGGAATATCATCAAGTCTTTCCCAGAATTCGATGCAACGAATGTCTGTTCATAACAAATTGGGTGCATCATTGTCCTGTCAATGTTTGGGGACTCTTGTCCACTATCACAGCAGTGATCGAACGAACAATACGTGGCCAGCGATTTCTTGCGACGTCTCTAGTGAGCCCAGTTTGAGCGAGACGATCAGCTAAACGCTCAACTGTTCGCGCACATCCTTCAGGACGACAAGTAAAATGACAACGAAATTCACAGACCAGAAATTGCTCAATTTATCAGTAACAATAATTCCGCTTTCTTCAGGTGTATATACGAGTTTATATATTTCGATTGCATATTTTATATACAATTTTGCCTAACAGTTATAAGTTCAATGGTAGGAACGATTTAAGGCTGAAAGGCAATCAATTTGATTGATTGGCCTTTTCAGCGTTGAACGTTTATTCTTCCAAATTTTCAGCACCGTCATTGTCTGTCTTCGACATTGTCATTGTGTCATTGGCATGTTCCATTAATGTTTTTCCAAAACTTCTGAATACCATATCTGCAGATCGAGCACTTCTTTGCCCCTTTCTTTGTTTTTTTGAGAAGCAGATGTTTCCGCAGTCTTATTTGTTCATACAATACTTGATCAGCACTCGTCATTCCTTAAGATATTGCCTCCTGAGCTAAGATAAACCATCAGATCAAAAGATGTCTCGAAACGCAACAGCTTCTTTATGACCGACATGAAGGACGAATTTTAGTAACAACAGGTCCACTAATGATTTGATAACATGTCTCACCACTTGAACCACAGTGAATTACCAATCTCGGGAAAACTATTGAATATACATAGATAGTTTCGCTTGATATTGGAAGGTATTTGACAAAGTTCGGCATCAGGAGAGAATGCGTGTACTTAGGATGTATGTAACTCTTTGTTTTAGTCGGATTCAAATCGAATATCTCTGATATACCGCAGGGCTTCTTCCAAGCTACGATACTTTTTTGTATTTTCATATATCATCCCTTGTCCGCGATTTCTGTTGTAATTCAGTTTATTCCTTTACTGACCGCGGAACCTACTTCCTGCTCGCTACAGATTCAGTTCCGTGTTCTTCCCCTTTTGGAACGGAAACGGTTGCGGATGTCGGGAAACATTAGATGTCACTCCTCATTACAAAAACTTCTCTCTGAATTCCAACGTTAAACGAATTTTCTACAGTCGTCCTTTAAGAGAAACTACATACTACTTAGTGGCGTCCTTTCAACCTATTTTAATTTTAAAAAAATGCTTAAAGGCGAAAGTATCTGATACTAGAAGTTAACTACAAATAAAGGATTATCAATGAGAATTTTAAAGCTGTTTATGCATACCATCTTGTTCATTGTTTAAACGAAGTAACAAAATGAAAAAAACTAGCTCACAAAGAGAAAATCTGCTAACTTCACATGACACCGTATTCCATTGCCGAGGGCAGTGACTCATAATTACCCTCATTACGAAGTGTGTCAGTCGTAGTTAAAATTTATGCGGCTTTGTTTTAATTATGTCACCTAGAGAACAGGTAACCTTTCCCATTACATAGTAACCTTACTCACAGTCAAGCTACAGTTGTCGTGCCATACTCTCTGACACATGAAACCCTTCACCAGACGAAAGTTCGAAATTTATGGTCTTCACCTCTAAAAAATAAAAATAATAAAAAAAAAACATCCCTCCACTTGGTTGTTGCAATTTTTCCAAAGAGAATTCCCACAGAGACTGTCCCTCAACTAATGTTCCATTTCAGACTTATCCGGTTGGAGCAACTTCCTCCCCATAAATATCGATTCACAGTGAAATGTCAAGCTGAGGTTGAAAAGGATTGACGTGCCGGCACTTTTGAATGGATTCCATAACCGAAAACCTCAAAAAGCGAAATGCTAGATACGAAATACAGAATATGAGATGCGGAATTCGAATAACCCTTCAAGGTCCCAGCCAACCATACAGTCGCACTTATAATTCAATTAGTAAGCTCGGCATCAAGTTGTGGAGTAATTTTGATTGATGAACCAATTATTTAGGTAATATATCATTTGCATGCCAGATTTTGGTCCTGCCGGGGAAGACAATATGACAATGAGAGCCAAGCAAAGTCTAAGCAGCCGGACGCCTTTCACAAAATCAACGTCATATTGTGGACACAAATTAAATTTGCCATATCATTTGGGTTGCATTTGTTCATCATCGGTAGTTATTCAAGAAGGAGTTGCAGCAAACTGTATCTATGAATGTTTCCATGTGTGTTGTAAGATGTAGTAGAATAGTAACAAATCGATATAAAGGTAGGATTTTAAGAACTAAAGAGGAGATGATAGTAATTAATCTCTTTAAATGCGATTAGGGGTTTCTACTCAGACATGAAATCTTTTAATTGAGTTTTCTTCATCACATAGACTTGCACCTTAGGTTACGAGTGAGATTTAACCAAGAAGACGGTGAGCAAAGTATATTGGTATTGTTAAGGTGAACTTAAATGAACTGAGTCAAAAATCTTCTTAGGCTTGAAATTTATCACTTGGAGTAGCCGGAAATGTAATAAACTGTAAGCAGGAACCAACAATTCAAAGTTGGATTTTTATTGGATTTGTATTCTCTAGTTAGCCATAGCGACAAACAACCCGTGGTCTTTTAAACGCCGGCCAGAGCTCAATTTCTGGATGTGCATACCAGCAAGCAACTATACCACGAGTGAGAGTTGGTTTCATGACTGTGAAACTGTGGAAATGGGTCTCCATTTCTCTGTAACATAACATTTCTGTTCACTTTAAGTTGGTATCTAGGAGCTTCCTTCCTCAAAAAATATCCCGGTTGATCTGTATGGGTAGATTTTCTCAAAGTAGGTTTGAGGCGTGTTGCTAAAGTGCAGCCAGTAAAGTAAGTGTTCATAAGCAGATTTGAGGACTATTCGTTGATGTCAACCCAGATAGGACCCGGGTACTTAAGTACGCTCGGAATTTGTGGTATTGTTAACAGAATTAGACGTAATCTCGAGTTCCTACGATTGAACTTCCCAATCTTAATTTCTCGTTTATGGATCCAGTCAAGTTCTGAACTAGACAGATTGGCACAGCTGAAGAAAGCTTATTGTTAAGTTCGTCAAGCACTAGCTGGGCAATCTTCTCCTAATTTGTCAACCATTGCGATATATGACAGCAGGAGATACATGCTTATTTAGTAATAATAATCAGAAATGTTAATATCGGTCGCCAGAGTAAGATGGTTCATTTGGCAGTTTGAAGGTATTGTACTGCATTGAAAAATTATTTAAGACAAGAACTCTTTGGTATTTACAGTAGTGTTACTGCGAAATAGTCAGGCCAGTATTGAAGGAAGAAAGATAGATAGAGAGAATAAATTATGACTCCTGGGTAAGGGCAATGTGATCACTGCTCACAGTGAAGCAGTTAATGAGGTTTAAGGTGGTGGGTGTTGCATTTTTAAGGTAAATCTATACCCCCGTAGCTCAATAGAAGTGTGGTAAAGATTCCTCAATGATTCTTTTATTGGGATCCATTGAGAATGACGCTTTGTTGTACTATTTGCGAAAAGGGTATCGACTTGACAGATTCCGCAGGGGTAGCCTAAAAGAGAGCTCAAGCCCACTATCGACTGATATTCATTTCATATGAAATTTCTTGATGAAGTCCCGCGATTCTGATCTTTAGAGGCCATAAGCTTAATAAATATGTATCCTCTCGTACCGTCCAGTGTCGTTGAAGATGTGTACGTACGGGTTCGTAGAGGCACGACAATGTTCGACAGCGGTATTTCGACGCGCGGCATGCTGCTAGACCTGTAAACACAGTCCAGCTCTTTTGTACGAAGTATAAGATCCCTTAAACCCATTGTTAACATACGATAAGTTGCTAGAAATGTGCCCTGAAATTAACTCACAATCAAAACAACTAGAGTTTGAACAACCTCATTTGATGTATCGCTCCCATGCACACTTCCTGTTCCAAAAATATTTTTGAAATAAAGGTTCTTACAGGAAGGAGCATTTGATTAAATGTTTGGTGCAGGTATCGACAAGAGACGAAACATAAGTTTAAAGAACGATCTAACCAAAATAATGCCCTTCACGAAAAAAAGCTTTTTTCAAATTAGTCAACAAGATTTCTCAGCGCCCAATTTTCCGATTGACCCAAATATTTGTCCATTATGTGCGTAAACTTATTGTGTAGTTAGTAAACTAGATATTAACTCACTACACAATAATACTTCCCAGTTTTTGTATGCAAGAACACGATTTTTACGAGTATTTTGAGTGGTGGTCCAGAAACAGGAACAAAAATTTCCTCAAACAAATTTATAAAAATTGATGCTTTCTTCACCCAAAAATTCCTATTTTTCATCAATATTGTGCCCAACTTCACATACCACACTTACATTTAATTTAATTTAATTTTGGTGGGGGCTAAGGCTTCCATTTATTTGGCTTAAAAATACAAACTAAGTATAACTTAAAAACAAAAAAAAAGACTTAAGAGCTAGTGACCAAGGGGATGGTGAAGAAGATCTATTTTGAGACGAGACGTGCTAAGGTTAAAGTCAAAAGCGGATAGGTTTAAGTTGGCTTTTCGGAGCATATGAGAGATTGGTTCATTGGAACCGTAAGAGGAGAGATTGGTTGGATTACAGAAGAGACGAGGGCATCGTTAATGAAGATGGAACCAGAGAGCAGTCGATAGATAGGAATATTCGGTACGTCTCTGCGTTTTTCGAAAGTATTCTAGTTAAGAAGTCCAAGGCATTCTCGATAGAGCGTTTAAAAAAGAAAGTATCCTAGGATTCGAAGGAAACGCCGCTGAATGCTCTTTATTATTGATATCGCTGAAAGAGAGACCATACTTGGAAGGCATATTCAAGAGGGGGTCGGATAAAGGTAATGTAAAGGGACCTGGTCACATAGGGTTTGGAAAATCGGTTATTGTTAAGATAAAAAGAAGCGGACCTACTTGGCTGCCTTGTGGGACACCAGAAGTGGCTGGAAATGAGGTTGAGACGGTTGACCTGAAGCTAACGCTATTAAACCGATTTTCCAGATAAGAAGATATCCATTCGAATAATATGGGATCAAAGCCGAGAGAAGACAATTCGAACAGGACCAATTGATGAGATACTTTCTCAAAGGCTTAAGCAAAATCTGTAGCAATAACATCGATTTCGATTTTCTAGGGCGGAAAGCGCAAACCACACGAATTCAACTAAAGTTGTAGTAGTTGATCCACCTTTCAGAAATCTATGCTGACTGTGGGATATAAGGAACCTGCACTGAAAGCTTAGAAAGTCATATAAAATACTTTCGAAAATTTGAAATATGTAAGAAAGTTTCGCAATGGGGCTGTAATTTGTTACTTAATTCTTTGATCCCTCTTTGAGAACGTAGGGTTATGAAAGAGGTGTTCCAAACTTGAGGAAATTTCCCTTGTGTGAGAGATATACTATATAGGGAACAAAAAAAAGAAAGAAAGATTAGAGGCACACTTTGTAAAAAATATTAAAGTTAGCCCGCCTGGGCTGGGTAAAAATTCAACTTTAAGATTTTTCAATTTTCTTTCGATAAGAGTAGATTCAAAAGTTTGACAGAGAGAGAGGCCAATAGAGAAACTAGGAAGGTAGTTCAAATATCCCTGCATATAATTGTTTAAAAAAGATTGCAAAGTAGTTGGCAATATAATGTTGGTCATAAGAAGATATATTATTGTACGATGAGATGCTCTTCGTAGGCGAAGATTTAAATGGCCACGTCGGAGAAACAAATGTTGATTATGAGGACTGCCACGGCGGTAAAGGCTTTGGAACCAGAAATTCAGCTGGCGAAGACATCCTTGTAGCGTGTAGGGCTTACGGCTTAACCGTCTTAAATACAATGTTTTTTAAACATCAACGACATCTTATCACCTATAGCAGCGTAGGCCACGAAATAGATTATCGCCTCTGCAAAATGTCGATGAGAAACCGTGTTAAGGACTGTAAAGTAATACTTGGAGAATCGCTAGTAAGCCAACACCATCTGCTCATTACAGAATTTTTCACAGCGGAACCACCGAAAACACGGGCATCGTTTGGAAAGCCAAAAATCCGGTGGTATAATCTATCGAAGGAACGAAGTGCAAGATTTATCGCACTGGCTAAGGAAGTACTTTAAAATATAAATGGTATAGCAGACTCATTTAGCCCGCAAGAAATGTGGAACAGCATGCACGAGGAATGCATAACACTCGCAAAGTCCCATCTGGGGACTATATCGAAATACCATCACGTCGTCAAAGAAACATGGTGGTGGAATGAAGAAACCAAACGAGCTGTGGCCGACAAGAAGAGTGCATTCCAAGCGTGGACAAAATGCGATCGGAGCGACGATATCGAAAAAGCTCGACTGGCTCTTGAATACGAGCGTCTTAAAAAGATAGCAAAGAAAGTCCTGGCTCGAACTCGAGCGGCAGCAGCGGAAAACCTGTACCAGGAGTTGGAACAAATATCCTCACGATCGGCAGATAGAAGACAAGCTATCCAAGAAGTTCAAACGTCGTACAGTACTAAAATGCCAAATATTTTTAAGCTCGCTGCACAGAGGCGAAAAAATTCAATGGAAATAACCTCGCCGAAATACATCAAAAACGCAGACGGTCGCTTACTAACAAATGAAAGGAACTTTGTGACCGGTGGCTTGAATACTGCAAGGAGTTGCTTAACAAACAGTTCCCACGCGATATCGTGCCGACAGCTGGTCTATTCGAGGAGGAAGTTTCGGACTTTTCAATCGAAGAAATAAGTATAGCAATCGGAAAAATGAAGCGGGGGAAAGCCGCGGGACCAGACAGCATTCGATCAGAGTTTTGGTCGTAGATGGAGGGAATCGCCAGCGAATGGCTATCGAAACTTTTAAATAAATTAAAATGTGGACAACCTATGCCGAATCAATGGCGAAGTAGCTTCTTGGTTCCATTATACAAAGGAAAAGGCGACACTCGAGAATGCAACAACTACCGTTCAATCAAGCTTATGTCACACACAATGAAAATCGTCGAGAGAGTCTTAAACGAACGTCTTCGGCAAATAATAAAGCTCGATAATAGCCAGTGTGGATTTGTTGAAGGAAGATCGACGGTGGACGCTATCCAAAGCCTACGAATAATAATGGAAAAGCACCGAGATTCGTCTAAGGATTTACACATGGTATTTATCGACCTCGAGAAAGCATTCGATCGAGTGCCTAGGGATCTCATATGGGCCGCGCTGAAGCCTCAAAATGTACCGGAAACGTATGTTAGAATAATACAAGACATGTACGGAAACGTGAAAACTGCGGTTAAAAGCTCTGCTGGACTAACGAGAGAATTTCTAATCAATGTCGGAGTGCATCAAGGAAGCGTACTTAGCCCTTACCTCTTTAACGTAGTATTCGACTATCTTTTAAAAGACTGCATTCCTAAAGCAAATGTAACGCCAATTCCCTTCGCTGACGACGCAGTTATACTAAGCGATAACGTCGAAGATTTACACAACGCCTTAGATTCATGGAGAAATGCGCTAGAGAGAAACGGGTTTAAAATAAGTCGTTGAAAGACGGAGCATTTGACGTACCCATTTGCGCATCCGTTGCGACCTGTTCCGGATATAATGTTAGACGGAGTAGTTCTTCCGAAAAGCACCATCTTTAAGTACTTAGGATCAATCGTTAACATGGAAGCGAAATGTGACGACGACGTAAACCACAGAGTTAGTGTGGGGTGGATGAAAGGGCGGGAAAATTCGGGAATGTTTTGCGACCGAAAATTTTCACTTAAATTAAAGGGGAAACTCTACACCACGGTTGTTATACCAGCTCTTATATACGGTTCACAGTGCTGGACAATGTACGAAGCGTATAAAAACAAAATGACGGCAGTGGAAATGAAAATGTTAAGGATGTCTAGTGGAGTCACTAAACGCGATTGCATTAGATCTATGCGTATAAGAGGAAGTCTACATATAAAGAATTCGGTAACCGAACAGCTTGAGGCGAATAGAATAAGCTTGTATTGCCACGTTCAAAGAAGATCTGCGGAAAATCCGGTTAAAAAGGCACTATCAACTACGGTCACTCCAACTGTAAGAAAACGAGGTCGGAAAAAGAATTCCTGGATTTCTCAGATGGCAAATGCGCAACAACGCCTGGGGCTAACCACTGAAGCGATCCAGGACCGAGCATTATGCAGACGCGTTCTGCGGTCTGCGACATTAGCCAACCCCATAAGCGGAGCAGCAGCGATGCAGTAAAAATGGGAAACTCGTTACGCATAAGTTCGTATAACGAGGAAAGGGTTAATAAAAGGATAAGAAGAAGAAGAAGAGAGGATTTTGTTTTGTGATTGACGAATCGATAAAAAGACTTAGGATCGTTGATCTGCGCAGTGCCAGCAAAGCGCAGATAGAGGCAGTTATAGAACTGTGTAAATTGAATATACTCGTAGGTCCCAGAGTAGTTAGAGTAGTCGGAACAAGAATTGCTGCGAAGAGCCACTTCCCATAATTTTTTTCGTTGTTTCGTTAGGAGCAAAGTCTTCTGTCATACTAGCGAGGAGAAGTGGATGATGTCCTATAGTGGGGAAGGTGCTATTAGAGTCAATGCATTTTGTGACAGCAGGTGTTTTAAAGACATTTTTTGGGGGCCTGACTTTACATTTTTTTTTTTAAATGCGAAATTGTATTACTATAGCTAGAGAATGGGTAGTTGATTTGCTCAAAGCCCCGTCCAAAGTCCATACCAAGACCCACCGTATATAATTGAGCTATTTTTAAACTAGTTTTTTTTAGACCAGTTAATCTTCATTACAGCTTTAAATTATTCAAGAATTCAGAGTGTTATCCACAGCAGAAAGATAATGGGTGGTGGGGCATCTCCTAATTTTCCACCTATATGATTGATTTGAAAGTCTGGCTGGAATCGCCGTGAGCTATGTCCGTTAAGCTCCGTCGAAATAGATAGGATGACCCAGAAAATCAAACGTTCGCTTCTGAACAGACACCCTCTGAAAGACAACCAACGCAAAAGGCCGTCTGAAATTTATAGATCTATGCTGAATGCAACACTTACGCCTCGAATAAAGTCAAGAGAAAGTAGGCCAATGCTGATGATCTGATCTACGTACGATACGCTAATAAAACCGGTTCAGCAGTTGATTGAAATGGACCAAGTCGGCCATATCCATCGACAGGAACAAAATCATAATTTTAAAAGGTTTCAGGTCACCCAAATCGACACGCTTCATTTGCTGCATCGCAGGGCAACTCGAGAAACGGAGCATATGTTGACATAAGAAAAGCAAAATTGGAAGAAAAACGGCTTTTCTATCGTTGCTGGCCTAAGGTTTCTATCGTTCTCTTGATCATTTCCAACAGATATGCTTAAGAGATGATCATCTGAAAAGTAATGCCGTATCTATGTAGGACTTTAATATATTACTGTGGTAGAAAAATAAAGTAAAATTGTTTATAACTTTTAAAATTCTATGAGAAATTTTGAACTTGCTAAATCGTTCTCATTCCAACTTTTACAGACAGAAATATAAATATATTTTGCTCGGGATTTACCCCAAAAAGTTTGTCACCGGCAACAAAACCAAAAACAGACAAGCCTGGTGGGTGCGAGACCCCCTGGAAGTTTTTATATGGGCAAATTTTCCAACCAACCTTCCAAAAGCTACGACGCCAAGAGGTTCTCCGAGTGACGTCACACAACAATAACAACAACATACAAAAACAACAACGAGAAACAAGAAAAAAAAGTATATGTAGGTAGATATAAAAAAACTTAGATAAAGTTATAGATTTGGGTTTTTCTTTTTGATTTATTGAGTAAGATTAAAAGTGAGTTTCTTTGAATTTTATTTTTGGATTTTTTTTCTTTGTTTCACAAGAACAAAAAAAAATTAATTATGTGGAATTTCAAGGGAGGTTCGTCGAAGTACTGGCGCCAGAACAACGAGGGATCTGTAGAAGTCATTTAAGTAATTTTTTTTTGGCGGCTAGACTTATTGTAGATTAGTTATATGCACCTTGGATATTAAGTTTTTCTCATGATTTTTTTTTCAAATGAAACTATAACGATTTGAAACACGGATTTTGAATTTAATGATGGAATAAACTTCTAGCGCGAGTGGTGTCTAGATAGGCGGACTGATTGTGCTTTGATGAGGCCGTCTTCGACTATACCTATATAAATGACCTGACGGACATCCTCTGATTTTTGTTTTATATAGATGGCGACTACTAGGAACTTCATTTTAGGGGCTACCAATTATAGATTCGTCCAGAATGTTCGCATTTAGGTGCGATTAGGGTGGGTTGGCCATCCTCAACCATTAACATCCAGGTTTTTGCAGTTCGGAGCGAGCCTTCATCACTGTAGGACACAGTTACATTTTATTCGATGTGGGGCTTATAGGATTAACTTAGTTTTAGGTTTAGTTTTTGTAATTAAAGTTTCGGGTAGGTAGCATTAGTTTAGCGCAGGTTTTGTTAGATTTAAGCGGGTATGTCCCGATCTTGCGCAGTGGAGATAGCAGCCAGATGTGGTCTTCCCTTTGCATTTCCTCTTTCTCTATCATCTTTTTCTTTTCCTGTCTTTTAAGTCTCTTTGTAACTTTGCTACTTGCTTTTTCGACATTTTGACACGAAATAAACAGATAAGTTGAGTTAGAATTGCATGGAGTAGTGGCGAAAACGAACCCCGTTCAACGAGCTAGAGCCGAGCAATAGCGAGCATATCACTGCCGCTTATTCCACCATTATGGATGCCTCCGTGGCTTCTAGACTCCTTCCAAATTATTAAAGTTGATTTCCAAAATGGCCTTCAAACCGCGCAGCGATTCGGTTTTAATCTCACCAAACATGCCAATACGGTGACCCCGGTTCAGTCTCTTAAGCTTAGGGAATAACTAGAAAATATACGTTGTGAATAAAATTTTACAAAAAAAAAATTGAGTCATTTTGGAACCAAACGAGATTTGACTTTTTCAGGCACTAAATATCATTCAAAATGGTCTGGACTGTTTCAAATGAAATGTTAATGGTACCAGCGAGGCCTCTAATGTCAATCGATTTCCCTGCCGTGTTGTTCATCAGTTGATATTGATCCCCGTCCAGCGTGATCTTCATCTTTAAAGCTTCCTTCGCTTTTCTTGAATTGTTTTTACCACTTGTAAATATTTTTTTATGATATAGCCTAGTCACCGAAGATCTTCTTAATGTTTCTGCAGCAAAAGTTTGCTTCTTTGCTCAACAAAATTAGCTATTCTAAGAATCGCTGAATTCACTTTTCATAGTTCACAAGATACGTGTGTTACTATCGAACAAATCCCGATTTGGACAGATGTCAATGACAATACTACCAACCTAAAAAAAAATATTTGTCAGAGTCGAAGAGCGCGCGTATTTCAAAACTAAAATAAAATAAAATAAATTCCTTGATCACAGTAGGTTGTATGTTTATCTTATTTCAAATCGGATACAGGACTTCCATTCAAGCGCTTGAGGCTAGGCAAACCTAAACCGGAAAAGTAGTGCAGTTATCGACAAAAGACGGCTTAGAAGGCATTTCTGTACACAACAACAATCCTAAACTTGAGTTAGAATGGCTTTAGTCTCTCTCTCTCTCTTTGAAGAGTAGATATTTGTAATCCTGATGGCAGTTTATGTGAAAAAGCAGCTATACTAGGTGAGGTGAAAAGTAACCTCCTTGACCGCGAGCCTTGACCGCTGCTACTGCAAAAAAGGTTATGGTGCCTTGGAGTCCGTTCATATTTGGGCAGACATGCCAAATTTCAGTGCGATACTGTCTTTAGTTTTTTTTTGACAGCTGATTGTTGTTGACGTGTTTGCCACCATGTTGAGTATGGACAAAAACGATTTTCGTTCTCTTTTCGTTATTTTTTGAGAGGCAAAACGACGAAGGAAACAAAAGAAAAGTTAGATAAATATTATGGGGCTAATTCTCCGTCAGATTACACCGTCAAATATTGGTTTCGAGAGTTTCGTGGTGGCCGAACTCCACTACCGATCAAGTCCGCAGCGGCAGGCCCTCCGATGCGGACAATGTCAAAAAAATACATGAAATGCTGTTGGCTGACCGCAAAGTGAAGGTGCGCGAGCTAGCAGATACCACAAAGATTAGGTCAATATTCTGCATATGAAATAGTTATCTTGCTGCTGGGTGCCGCGCATGCTCACTCCTGACCAAAAACACGAACGCGAGAGCACTTCGAAAGAGTGTTTGGACTTGCTGATGTGGAATCGGGCGGACTTTTGGCATCAACTGGTAACTGTTGATGAAACCTGGATCCACTATTACACACCAGAGAACAGAGTGAGTGCCCGGCAATGGACTTGCGAGTGCTCCGAAGCGGCCGAGGGAGGCTCAATGGGTCGGAAAGGTTATGGCGTCGGTTTTCTGGGATTGTCATGGCATACTCTTCGTGGACTACCACGAAAAAGGAAAAACCACCAACAGCGAGTATTTCTGTGCATTATTGGAGCGATTGAAGGCCGAAATCGCAGCAAAACGGCCTCACATGAAGCGAAAAAAAAATTTATTTTTACAAGACAATGCGCCGGCGCATAAGAGCATCGCAACCACGGCTAAAATCAATGTCTTACGGCTCCAATTGCTGTCGCATCCACCGTATTCGGCCGATTTGGCTCCCTCGGACTATTATCTCTTTCCAAACCTCAAAAGATGGCTCATCAATAAGAAATTCAGCTCTCGCGTGGAATTCATCGACGCCACGGAGGAGTATTTTGCAGATCTTCCAGAAAATTACTTTTCGTGCAGGATTAAGAAGTTGGAAAATCGCTGGAATAAGTGTATCAAGTTAAAAGGGGACTATATTGAATAAAATAAAAAAACATTTAAAAAAAAAATTGTTTCATTCCCAAGGAGGTTACTTTTTACCCCACCTAGTATATCTGAGTTTGAGTGACTGCTAGCTGTACTCGAGTTTTTGATAAATGCACATTTTCCAATTAAGTTTGAGAATGTAGAGGCAGAACGACTTTGAAAATTGACCGAGTTCTTCACCAAATATTAATATGATTGCGAGAAATGAGATTGCCCAAGAAATTGGTTGGCGAGGGAGAGGAAACAAAATTTCAGAACCAGAATTAACGCTGGGAATGCTCTTTAATAGCTACGTTTCTTATAAGCACAGGCAATGCTGGTAATATTCAGTCAAGCTGATTACTGATATCTTCTATCTATTAAGAATTAGCGCAATAATAGAAGGAAGCCCCAACCAGCAAGAATGGCCTGTTAATTAAATTTGAAATTCATAGCTAACTTCGGAGTAGAGTAAGGATCTAAACGATCCCAAGTAGAATTGTTTCGGAAAAGAACTGAACACTATGCCTATACTCATCTCATTGCTGTTGGTAATATTTCCCTCACAATTTAGTTTATTGGATTGTCAGTTGTTGGTGGACTGTTGCTTATTTACTATTACCGACTCCGTACATATTTTCCCAAAGGATAATGAGTTTACAAGTAAAACCTTTTTTCAATTAAAAATTTTGGGTCAAGATCTCTGACTTAGACCTTTCACCTTTCAGAGAATAAAGATAAACCCTACTAAACCCACCCTATCAACAATTAAAACTGGCCCTCCGTTAATAATTCAAAATTGTTAATAAGTAAATTTTCATTTGTCATTAAAACAAACACAACAGTTTTACTGCTACAGAGCTGTAATTTTAATTTTAAATTGAATCCCACATGAAATAAACCATAATCTGTATTAACACTTTAATCGCTCCCTCATATGTAATCTGATCCTTAAGCGGAATACTCATACAGAGTTTTATATGGAGGGGGGTTGCTTACAAACTATCATTACTTTATGAATATTTCAATACCGTCCAATGACTCCAACTCTTTAAGAGTTTGCCGGCAGCCAACAGTTCAGTGAGACATTCCAGAAGGCAGAAAAAGCAATAAAAAAAGTTTGGCAAAAAGTTTCTTCACCCCATTTCCAATCTCCGAACAAATCCATCGTGAAGCCTGTGATTATGAGCAAAGTCCTATATACAATATGCGGCTGACGTTATACTTGTCTTGCCGGCATTAGAAATTTATATCCTTGAAAAATTCCATGCATCCCCAGGATGACTAGGTAAGGATATATACACATACCGAGGACTGGATATTCAAGTAGGATTTCTTTTTTTTTACATCCGAGGCATCCGTCCGAACTCAAACCCATGTGGATGGAATGAAGACGAGAATACAAGTTCGGCAAGAATTATGGGTTTGAAACGAAAAGCTGTTGAATTTTCATTAAGGATGGAATTTAATGCTGGATTTTGTGGTAATTAAAATACGTTAGCTCCGATTAAATCTCTTGCTACAGCAAAACTATTCATCTCTTGTGGTTTTGACTTTTTATTACCTAACATCCTTTAAGAGATTGATGTGGATCATTCTTATGATAGCAGATGTTTGGGATGCTAAATAAAAGTGGACACGCAGATATCATCATTATTAAAATAAACACCGGAAATGATAATAGAAAAAGGAGGAAATTCGCTCAAATTCGCCTAAAATTAAAATATTGGGCTACAATATCTGACAGTTGAAACTTCTCCTTCTCCAAAAAAACCGAATCAAGGCCATATCTTGACAACATTACCGTTAAATGCACGCATGCACGCAGAGGAGAAAGTTGACAACACCAAAGAAATTGTCTAAAAGCTCTTGAAGAAGACCTATGAGCAATGCCCTAGTTTGCGGCTGCGGATATTGTGAACCTACCAAAGGCAAACTACTACTGTACCGAAGTTGGAGGTTGAATAGCTACAATTGCATGAAATAGCCATATCTTTAATCTCTTAATTAGGTCAATTAATCCAAGTTCTACTCTATAACACAGAGGTATGTGCATAATATGTACGTTATCAATAATGGATGAGGATGCGCTTGACTGACTTGGAAGGAAAATTCTTAGGGTGATTTTCTGTCCTGTTTATACAGACGGTGAGTGGAGAGGAGATACCATGACGCACTGTACGGACTGTATAGCGACATTGACTTAGCCAGAAGAACGAAGGTCCAGCGACTGAGATGGCTGGGTCGTTTAGAGCGGATGGACTCCAACGCTGCGGTCCAAAAGGTCTTCGATTTCCAAGTCGCTTCACAGTATCTGTAGAGACCGTCTATACAGAGATTCTTCTTTTTTTTAAGTGGCGATACAGTCCGGGGTGAACCTGGGCTTCAACGAACAAGCCTTTCCAGCTGACACAGTCTTTCGTCAGCTATTTCAATCGGTGCTGCACTCAAAGTTGGTTAAGGTCCCATTCCACTTATTCGCACCATCGTCCTCTGCTCGCTGTACAACCTGTACAGTTCGTGGTTGAATCTCCTCCTCCATTTCCCGTAAATACAAACGGGACCAAAAAAACACGTATTTTTTTCGAAACGGCCAAGGGCTTCATCATCCTTTTTCAAAGGCGTTCATACGAGTATCTCTGCGCCATAGAGCAAGAAAGGGATGATCAAGGTTTTCAATTAAGCCGTTTTGTCTTGCGAGAGAGGGCTCGACCACTCAATTGCCTTCTGACTCCGAGAAAACAGTTGTTAACAAGGGTTATTCTACGTCTTATTTTCGTGCTAGTATCGTTGCTACTTGTAATTGCGGAGCCAAAGTATACGAAATCTTTAACTACCTCAGAGTTATAGCTGCCAAGTGTGACACTCTGACCAAGTTGCCGATGTTGTGAGTCCCATTTTTGATGAGAGCATGTACTTGGTGTTTGCCTCATTTACCTACCGTGAGACCAATTTTAGCCGCTTCCGCTTCGATAGCTGCGAATGCGTCATTGACGGCTCGCTGTCTTCGTCCAATAACGTCGATATCATCCGCGTACGCAAGCAATTGGGAAGACTTTGTAGAGAATCGTTCCCCTTCTATTAGCCAGTGAATTTTTCACTATTCTCTCTTAAGCGATATTGAAAAGGTACAAGACAGCACGTCGCTACTTATTGAAGCAGCGGGTATTCTCCATTGTCATCCTACATAACCCGAGGAGTTTGGCAGCTCTATGTAGTTTGGCAGAGTTATGTACAGCTCGTCGTTGTACATGCTGTCATAAACGGCGTTAAAGTCGACAAATAGTTGTTGGTTGTCGATCTGGAATTGCAGATTTTTTTCCAAAATCTGCCATAGTGTGAATATTTGATCGTTGGTAGACTTCCCTGGCATGAAACCACTCTGATATTGACCTATAAGACTGCTCATGATCGTCTTCAAGCGATTGCATAATAATTCAGAAAGATTTTATAGACGATGTTCAGGAGACTGATTCCCCTATATTTGGCGTAATCGAAGGGATCTCCTTTTTTGTGGATTGGGCAAACGATGCTGATGTTTCATTCATCAGGCGTGCTTTCTTCTGACCACATCTTGTAGACGAGCTGGTGCTTGATCCTAAGCAGGTCATCTCCAGGTGCTTAAATAGCTCAGCCCGCCTAGGTGTTCGACTTTGGTCTCGATATCGCTATCTCAACTTCATCTAGGTCAGGTAAACGGAATACTCTGCTATCATCGTCCAGTGTTGAGGGTTCATTCTACCTGGCAACGCTAATTTGGTCGCCGTCGCCGTTATACGGTCTGCAGAAGTGGTCACATTTTCAGCACCGTATACGATTCTCATTCTGCTCTATTTGTTTCGTTCCGCTTGTAGCCTTGGCATGTCCTTTTTATTTTTTGATAGAATTCTCAAGCATCATTCCTGCCATACCATCTATCCATTTCCTCGACTGCGTGCTTCTCGTGGTCTTTCTTTTTTCTTCAAAGAAGCCTATGTTCTCCCCTTCTTTTCTATTCGTAGAGCTCACGAGCTGGTCTCGTTCTGTGATGCGGAGCACCTTGGTATGCTGTCTCCATGCGCCTACCTACATTCGTCATCGAACCAGAGGTTTCTTTGTCATGGCGGAGGGAAACGAAAATGGGTTGTCTGTCTTGACTACACAGAGCTATGCCTGCCCCCGCCCAATTATCAAGGCTTCGTCCATCAATGACATTGTCTAATAAGAAACGGGGGTAGAGTAAATCTGGACTTATCATAAGCATCATCAGACCTTTCCCCTCTGAAGGTTGCTATGATTTGTCCAGTTACAAGCTGCCGGCCGGTCATAGGTCTTGTTGAGTGACAAGACCACTGGTAGTCCATACCCGGACTTAAGACACCGTACCGTGGGAATTAGGAGCTCCCCGGACTTCGGTTAGGGTCTAACTTGTTGAGGAAGGCTCCATTGTGGGAGCGTCATGGTGGCTGTGGTTTGAACCTAAATCGCAGGGAGGGTGACTCTGCTAGGGCTCAATACCCTGAGTGGAGTGGCTATAAGTGTTGGGTACTGAGACCCTAAGATAAGTAAGAGGTTTTAAGTAGGCCTCGACTCATACTAAGGGTGGATCTGTGCCCTCAACACAGTTCCGTATTGGTATTACATTGTTAAGTAGCAAATAAGCGATGACAAGGCGTATCCTTGCTCCCATGGACCTAGGGACATCCCGTGAACTTAGGTCTCCACGACAGGTGATCACGATAAACACGTGACATATCTACAAAGCTATGCGTATGGATAATATATGCTAGCTCTGTCAATGTCAGCTATGATAAAACGAAGACCTTAAATGTCAAAACCGGACTTCAACAAGGCTATGCCGTATCATGCAATTGTTTCAACATCATTCTTTAACGAATCGAGCAAAAATCGCAAGCCAACTCCAGAGGAACGAAAGTCCATACTAACGCACACATAAAGGGAAGAGCACAGCGATAGAGCGTTTGTGGCTTTTAAATTACAAGTGCAAAGAAGGGCTTAGAGGAGAAATCATCGTGCAAGGCAGCTGCAAATTCTAGGTAGTGAGGCACTTTATCCACTACTACTCCGTTATCAACATCGGTAACGACACCACCGAAGAAATCAAGAGAATAATTATTCTTGCTAACCGTCGGTTGTTTCAGCATATAAAGCAATTGAATAGTAAGACCTGATCTCGAGCAACTAAAGTGATTTAACCCAAGGCGCCGGTCATCAACACTAATGAAAGCGGACGAAAATCTCCTCAGACAATTCGAAAGAAAAGGTCTTCGGTCTCGCTTGCATTGATGGTGAAGATTTTCCAACCTCGACCTGTATGGAGGTTTCGAAACTCTATATCTTAGATGGCTAGGTTGACCCGACCGCATAGACCAACTCCCTGGAAAGTTCGCGACTTCAACTCAGAGACAGGGCAGTGGAAGACAACCTCATCTTAGGTGATACACATAAGTGAAACGGGACCTCAGTCAATTTCGTGAGGCGTCTGACAGAAAACTGCGCTTAAATAGGTAGACATCCTAGCTGAAATCATGGTCCACCCAGGAATGTTACCCTATTTAAGTAAGAGTGCGGTTGACCAACGCCAAACACTCTTTCGAAGCTGTCACATGAATTTTTATTTTTTTTCATTTTCGCCAAAATCAAGAGGTTGTCACACTTTAACCAAATGACGTAGCTGGTATGGCAGTCTATTAACAAATGATGGAAAACAGTCATGAACTTGTTGATCAAACCTAGTTGTACATAAACAATCCCAAATGACTTCTACTGAAGCATGTCCTAACTTTTGTAACAGAAACTGGCTGCTTTTCAAAGATTTTAAAGTAATCCTAAATAGGGGCTCTGGAAAAGAGAAAATAATAACCAAGGCAAAACTACAACCTACCGTGCCAATTTTTTTGTGACAAAAATCGGCTTAGATGCCGATGCCAAAAATTTACCATCACATGCTGTGAAAGCAGTTCTTTTTAAACAATTAAGTCAAACTAAATAGCGCGTGTTGTTTCAGTCACATTCAGATGTTTTATTCACTGCAAAACTTGCCAAACTCATTCTCCAATTGTCTCTTTATATTCATAAAACAAAGCCATATCCAAAAAATATGACAAAAATAAGGAAAATGGAAGAAAAAAAAACAAACTTTTCGTCTGTGTTCATTGTTTTTGGTTATGGCCGACGGCAGCTAACTTTACAACAAACATTTTTCAATAAATTGTCGAAAACTCAAAACAGCAAAACGTCCAAGTTTCCGAGCGCTGTGTGGACAACTTTTTCCGTTTGCTGTTGTATTTTTCGATGTGTGAGTGGGTAGGGCTATGGGTCTGCGGAAACCTACATACTCGTATCTGCTTACGAATATAGCCTGCCACCAAAAGCCCCCAAAATGTTCCCTTTGGTCTCTTTGGTTTTGGAATCATCATCATCATCACTTCCATCTGAAATAACCCATTTCTCATTCATGGAACACGAAAGTGTGGTGAGGATGTGTAACCATAGGAAAGAGGATATATCTATGTAGGGATACTGAAATAGATAGAGACCGAATAGACAAACAATAGTCGGGATGAAAGGCCCGTAAAAAACTAATAACAAACGGGAATACAATACAAAAACTCTCGACGAGCACAAAGGACGATCGAGCCCGTTGGCAAAGGGTGTGTGCGAATGAAATGGTAAATGTGGTTTGATGGTGGAATGATTCTGCATATGCAGTTCGTTTCTGGAGATGGTATCTAGAATCTGGGATCCCAACCCCCATCATCATCCTTTGTGGAGTTTTATTCTTTTCTTTTTCTCTGTTTAAGATATAAGGAGTCTCCTTGAAGCTCTTACAGTTAATGAATGGGCATGCAACAAGTTTAGGCAAATAAATGGAAAATCGAAAGATAGAGAGTCGGCAGGTCACAATGGATGAGGAAATGAATAACGAAATAATGGAATGACATGAAGAATGGGGAACTACTCGTACGAGTATATTGAATTTGGATGTGATGAACGAGCATCTAACAGATGGGGGCAGCAAGTGGTTAGTTTATTGAATGAATGCTGTTTGGGTTATAAATTCATGAATTAACAATTTATTTTTACGAATATATGATACAGTTCTAGATACAAATCTCGTTTTATTGAATGACGGCACGCTAAGTATCCGAAATCTCGTGTATTTACAGAAGCTAATGAAATGTAAACTTGTGTCTATTAGTGTAACGATGTCATGAACTATGCTGGGTTACCCTGAATCAAAGTAGAGCTAATGTGTGTTGACTTTTTGGCTGAGAAATGCAGTTCCCAAATATTGTAAATCTCTCAAGTTGATTACTATAAATTACTCTCTAGTCCGAATATATCTGACTAGAATTCGACAAGAAATTGGTTACCCGCTTTGTAGTATGATCGAAAACTTTCACCATTTCTTTCTGGTATCTGTGGAGACAAGGGCATTCTGAAAAGAATGATTTACGATATTTAAGGATAGTGATCCGTTGAAGCACCAGTCAGCTTGCTCCTTTTTATGAACAGGAAAGCTCCGTTTTAATAGAATTGATTGACAGCACACTTTAAGAACAAACAACGTCATAGAGCCTCCTGTACCCAAGAGCGAAAAATCGCTACACAAGATCCAACAGACAGTACAGCTATAGTATCTGCATTGCCTGAAAATATCAATAAGAACTACTGCGAGCATTAAACAGTATTGCTGGTAGACCCTACTTACTTCCGCCTTTAGATTACATCTTGCCTATAATCGGCATGTGCCGTCAAACGTTGCGTTTTCAAAGGCACATCAGTGTCAATGGCTTGTTTTTTAGTTATTATTTTCGTCAGGTTGTCACCGTAGATCTGACATATCAGCTTCAAACACTTGATGAGGGCACGGTTCGAGTGCTGAACAACAATCTTTCGACTTTGTTGGTTTTTAATTCAGGGGAACCATTAACTGATTTACTGATCTTTACATGGAGACCTCCAGAAACACTTTCCAGTCGTTTATCTCCTTTGCGGACCCGTTGAATAAGAGCACTCCTTTTTTTTGTAAAAATGCTGCCTGAGAGCTACATATGCTCATATTCCACACTCATGGACCGTTTCTGAATATATCGTGAGGTTTCTTGCTTCTCAATGATTCAAAGATCGTGGAGCTAATGACTTCTCAGTGGATATTACTTGCTATAAGATCGATATTTGCCTTCGTGAAGTTTGAGTTCTTCAACCACTAGTTTTCCTTATGATTTCAAAGGAAGTAATTGTACAAAAGGACTTGATTTATTAGCTAATGGTTCGAGATGCAGGAATCTCAATGTACTCCTAGACAAGAGAACATTGCATGCGATGGACGTAAAGCGTGCTATGAGTTTTCTATACGTCCGATCGTTAAGGGCGGCCAACAATAAATTGGTTCACAACCTTTTTGCAGAGAATGTGAGAATGCGCCGCAACAAATAAGAATAATTGTAAGAAAGTATAACGCAGAAAAGCTATAATCGTAAGTAATCACTGGAATCTTTGCTGGATAAGTATTCCGAAATCTCTCAACAGCTCCTATCCCGCTAGCAACAAGTACCGGAGATCAGTGGCAACTCTCATATGCTGGGTTTCGTCCTATCACTATCCAGAAATCCGCAAACTTATGGTGGCAGAAGCGTATAAAGCGAAGCTGCTGCGAAAAAAAGCCACTCGTGAGCTCTATGATTAGAATAGATTGAGAAAAACTGAACACGAGCAGCGAGCGGTCGAAAATATTGAGAGGTTGAAGAGGTAGTAGAGTCACAGTTTGTACTGAGAATATCGAAAAACTATTTCTGCAGACTGTACACCCCAAAATCCAATCATCGGGCAGAAAAGACCATCCAACCTAGTCGATGATAACTTCTGTCTACCTATGAATATAAATAGGAATCAAGCAATGCACCTGAAACCGATGGCTTACCGGCCAAGGTAATCAATGCTTCTGGGAATAAATTTGTTGTTAGCATACACTAACTCATTCTCAAATATGACCAGAACAAAGTTTGTGGATTTGTGAAGTTTTGCCAGCCTCCCATCGAGCGAGCGAGATCCTTCGTGGCGAGCCTATATGGCCAACACTCGAATAGGACTGGTGGAAATATCAAATACCACTCGTGGACAAAAAACTGCCATTAGGCGAATTATCTTAAAAATATCTAAATAAGGAGAATGTGATGAGTGGGTAAGATTTAAGAGTACAGGGAGTCCGGTCCCCAGTGCCTGCGTCGGAAAGTGGGCGAGCAGCCTCAAAGTCGTCGATATCCGATGACTGCAAAAATAATAATGATGTACCTACTACGGCAGTGGTTAACTTGGCTGTTGTAGTTAGAAATACTATATGAAAAGACTGTGTGAACATGCAAATATTATCCCATACGTTTACTAGAGTTAACGCGTTGCACGATCACTGGTAAAGACGGGTCCTCTAAGGGAACATTTCCGCCCTCAATCGGTCTCTACCTCCCTTTTGAGAACTGCTACTGCTTCAGATACGCATCACCCAGGAGACCCGACCACAAGAGCGAAAATGTCACAATTGGACTAAAAATCGATGTGCTGTTGATTTTTATAAAGCAAGGACAGGGTCCTTTTCTATGATTCCGACGACGGAATCAAGAAATACCTAATAACCGACGGTGTACCACAAGTATCGGCCTTGGGTCCTCTTCTTTTAAACATAATGTATGACGATATCTTACGTCTACCAATCCCACGGGAAGCATCAATCATCGCTTTCGTGGATGATATCGCAGTAAAGTAAGTAAAATCGTACTCACGCGGAATTAAGCCTGTTTACGGGCTGTGCGACTTAAGAGTCGGAAGCACATTTCGAACGGTATCCCACGACGTGATACCGTAAAATTCCGCCCGCGAATGTTCGAGGAAGGCGTTTTCAGCCCTTAAAAACCCGGCACTACAGATGGAATACGACCATAGATGACCATAAAAAACAAAAAAGAAAACAGAAGAGATATGCCTGATGAATGGAATCTCAGTATCGTTTGCTCTGTCCACAAAAAAGTAGACTCACTCACAGCGCCAACTGTAGTGGTAAAATTCTTCTCAAGATAGCATACAAGACTTTATCTGCCATACTGAAATCCTTCGTCAACAACCTGATTGGACCCTTTTAGTGCAATTTTAGACTAGAAAAGTCCAAAATCGATCAAATCTTCACACTGTAGAAGAACCTGGAAAACAGATACAACATTGACCAATTAGACGAAATGTCACAGTTGACAGCTTTTATATGATTTCGATTTAGTGGGTGGTGTTGGCGCAGCGTGAATTTCGGGGCAGATTTCCCGGTCTTCCGACACTAACTAACTGAGCCGCTAGCCAGAAGAGTTGGGACAACACGAGTTGCTGCGAGATCTGGCCGGCCCCTGAACAGCCGTACTACTCAGAATATCGCAGCTGTTTTTGAAGATGTCACAGAGAACGCCGGAATATCAACCAGATAACGTGCCATGCAATTAGGCATCAATCGGAGGTCTTTACAGAGAAATTTAGTGAAAGTCTCTAAGATGTTCCAAAGTGCAGACAGTGCATCTGATGTCAGCTGTTGACCACCAAGTGTGCGTTCACGCCGCCGTCCGACTACTATGTACCGCGAGCGCTACAGAGTCATGCTCAACGACTTTGTCCAGGCTCAATTGAATGAATTGATGGTGGTGCCACCAGGACGGAGCAACGGCTTATACTCCACGAGCTACAAATTCTAAAGGCTACATTTCTGGATCGCCTAATCTTCTGGTTTAGCGACTTACATTGGCCGGCAAGATCGTTTGATTTAAACTTTCTAGACTTATTTTTGTGGGGTTTTTTGAAGTCATAAGTGTATGTTAATCAGCCTTTTGAAGTACTCAGAGAGAATATTCGTCAAGAATGCGAAAACCTATCGCCGAAAGTTTTGGCAAGAGTGATGAAAAATATCGAGCCCGGATGGTCATCAATTCTGTCGGCGGTCACTTACCCGATATTATTTTTTCGACTAAATGGAATAAAATGTTAGAGATCAGATTAACATTATTCAAAAGCAGAAGCAAAGTTTTTTATTCATAAAAAAAATTACAGCTAAGGAACATCGGGTGGAAACTTTTGCGCCACCTTGTTGAAGTGCCCAATCGCTGGCAAATTAGATTGAGGAGCTTGTAATGCGGACGCCCAACTTTACGCCCAACTTTACGACAAACTAACTGTAACGCCACCTAGGTAAGTGAGTCAGAACTCTTTGCAAAAATGGGCAAATAGACCAAAACATGGTGCAAAGGTGATTTTCGAATTTCGGTTTCCAAAATTTGAACGACAAATCCGAATCTTTAATTTAAAGATAAGGTCACTGCAGTTCCAAAAACGTTGGTTCAAGCATTCAAGAACCCGTGGCATCATTGGATATGGATTACATCATTGACGCAGGTACATTCTCATTTAGCCCGTTAAGCGTGTAAGTCTTAGTTTCTCTATATGTGTCGATTGTTATCATGCCAGTCTAACAGGAAAAACAATATCCACTCTAATGTGTTTGTGCCGACTACAAAGTAATCTCTTCACAGTTTTATTATTTTGCCACTTCACAATTTTGCACAAAGTTTATATCTTGAACAAGTAGTTCTACCGTTCTAATTAAAGTGAAGGACATCAAGCGCTTTGAGGACGGTTTAACTATCGCATATGCAACATATCAAGCTCACGTCGTATTATATTTAGAACAGTATTTCTTCCTCCAGTACCTTATAACAAAGACATAGGCGGCTAAGAAGACTTGGTCAGGCCTAGTTTCCATAACAGAAATTTATGGGTCCTTCTCTATTTAGAAATGTCGTAACCTTTGCTGTATGATCTTTCGAAATGAAGGCAACTCTAATTACTCTTTCTGATAATAGATTGTTGTCAAGCACCTTCCTTAAGTTGCTGACGATCGAAAAACAGCCATATCAATCAGACTTTAACTATCCTGTTGGAGATTGATATCATCCCTGCCTGTCAATGTGTTTCTTTTCATTTATTTTCTTTCTCACAACTGTATATCATTTCTTTTCATTCTCATAACTGTATTTTTGAATTGTGACAAATATAATTCTTCAATCGTTTTAACAGTGCGGTTGTATTTTCTTTGAATCCCCAATATTTTGGTGCCTCCTGTGAGGAATATTGTCACAGGGTTTTGCTTTAGTTTTTTCATAGTGGTATACTAAGCACATCGTTTGAAAAAAAAAAATAAAAATAATAATTTCTTTGCATTTCGGCTATTGGAGCAACACATTCTGTGCATATATTTATGGCGGAGCTGAATTTACGAGCGGCTGCAACGAATGCCCTTCGACGTGCGCATGACCGCGTGGCTGGAGCTGGCCTCGATGGTGCTGACATTGCTCAGTTCGAGCAGGAGATAAGGTCTATAACGGCGCATTACCAGCGGCTCGTCACTCACCACGAGATACTAGTTGGAGCGCAAAGGAGGAAGAATTGGATGAACATGCAAATCTCTGGGAACACGTGGACAGTCAGTACAATGCAGCATGTGTGATACTCAACCGTAGGTTGGCACAGCTTCAGAACGCACACACGGCTTCCCAAGATGCTTCAAATGAACGAGACGTTCATGGAAAATCCCTAGCGGAGCACGTCAACTCATCTGCAAATAAAGTGGACATGCGATTGGACCCCGTTACCATCCCGACCTTTGACGGTGCACTTCACAATTGGCTGGCGTTCCGAGACACATTTGAGACTCTGGTGCACCCTAGTGGGTGCGATGTATTCTGGTGGTTATCTCGAAGTGTGGCAAGCTCTTAAGACTCGCTTTGACAATCGCCTTTTGCACTTGAAGAGCGCTGTGGACGAGACGTCAGATGAGCTGTTAAGAGTGGTGCACACTGTGCACGAGTCATTGCGCGCACTCCGTGTCATGGAATTACCGGTGGATTAGTGAGATGTCTTGGTTGTTCCGATTATTGTTGCGAAGCTGCCCCTTACTACGCAGTGGGGTTGGTGTATGGACTGTTCGTCAACCGAGATCTCCAGTTTGGCAGATTTGTTAGCATTTGTGGAGAAACGCGCTCAATATGGGTCAACAACTCCACGTTCTTCCCGTGCTCAGCCGTTGATGAAGTCACATGTGGCGATACCACCTCAAAATTGATGTCCCTCCTGCCAAGGTCCGCATCGGATTACCTGCTGTAGGCGGTTATTGGATAAAACTCCAGCTCAACGATTTGCTGAACTGAAGAGCTCTGGGTAATGCTCTGGAGAAATACACCTGTTTCATGCGGGAGTACAGCGCTCTTGGTCATATGGAGCGTGTTGGTCAACCTGGCGATCACACGAACTCTTATTTCATCCCACACCATGCTGTGCAGAGCAAATTTCGCGTTGTTTTTAATGCTTCAGAGCGCAGCAGCAATGGAGTTTCGCTGAACGACACACAATTTGCGGGCCCCACTATCCAGGAGACGTTGGTTCATGTGATCTTCAGGTTTCGACAGTATCCGATTGCGCTCTCAGCAGAAATGGAAATCGGCATGAAATGGTCAGTGCACAGAGCGAACAGAAAGCATCACTGGTGATGATGACAGCAGTACTCAGGGAGAAGCTCATGATGCGCAGAATTGATGGTCATGCAAGCGCTTACTGAACGTTTTAGCGACTACTACACACAATGGTGTATGTATTACGGTGGTCCCCAAGTCGGAAACATCTTCGTGGGTCCATTGTCCTTTCCGAGGAACTGGATGGTGCTCTATTGGAACTTCTGCGATTGGAGCAGGACAGTGCATTCAGCGTCGAACTCCAGGCTATTCACAATGGATTGAATATACCTAGCTCAAGTCGCTTGCTTCCACTTAACCCTATTCTGGATGAGGATGGTATTTTGCGAGTAGGTGAACGGCTGGGTAAGCCATCACTACCGAACGACCAGCTTTTTCCAGCTATTCTTCTGAAGACAGAGCCCTAATATGGCTGCTCATCAATCAAGTACACGAAAGCACTCTTCATGGTGGAACCCAACTCATGCTACAAAATCTTCGTCAGCGCTATTGGATTCTGCATGGGCGACAGGCTGTTCGGAGCTATCTCCATCGGTGTGTGATCTGCAGACGGCAACGTCGAGAGACATTAGTTCAACAAATGGCTTCTTTACCGAGGCAAAGGGTGACGGCCGCTCGACCCCACTTGGCATCTGGAGTGGACGTGTTGGGACAAAGAGGTCACGCACAACAACTTAGGCCTATTTGGCTATCTTCGTTTGTATGAGGACGAAAGCGGTGCGCATTGAGGTCGTCGATGATCTGACAGCTGGAGACTTCCTTATCGGCGCCCCGCTAATTGCTATATCGGAGCCGAGAGTCGAGGACATCCCGATAAGCCATGTCAAACGATGGCAATGGTTGCGTCAGGTGCACCAACATTTCTGGCAACGCAGGAGTGAAGAATATCTGACAACGTTGCAGTTGAGGAGTAAGTGGCAGCGATGGCAGCATAAGTAAGTGAAATGTCAAGTGAATAATTTGCTCCTGATCCAAAGGGAAAATTAACCGCCTTTTTATTAAACTAAAGTTAAAAATCATAGTATTCAATTAAACACATTTGTTATTTTGTTACTCAGTGTTTTACTTAAATTTGAGTTGGTAAAAAACCAAATTTCACCACATTTCGACGCTTTTCGCCTAAAAACCAAGTCTACCGATGATCCGCTGCTTATCAGACTCTCTTCGCACACCGAGCAAAGTGCATTTCTTGGTGCATTTCGGGCAAAGAGAGGTCTAAAACTTGCAGAACTTATAATCAGCTCTAAGACGACGGCTGATGTCAACAACACCACCCCTTACAGACGCATCTACATCAATGAGAGTCTAACGCTAGAGAATGGATCATTATTGCGACATGCTCTGCGATTACGTAGAGAGGGTTTACTCTATTCTGCTAGAACGCGCAATGGACTGGTTTATGTTAAGAAACGAAGATTCTTTCAACAACGAAATTCTTTTGAGGTCTCTGCTTGGCTGCACACTCAACTTTACCGATGCACAATCAACACTACCGCTGCACAATCAACACTACCGCTGCACACTCAATCAGTCTATCAACGTCTGTTGGTGTTAATGAGGATGGGGTCGCAATGCGGTCAATGATTAACATTTTGTTCAGAGTATGTGAAGGGTTTAAAAGCTGCTACCTAAACGCTCGTAGTCTAAATCTTACCAAATTAGACTACATAAAGAATATTTTTGTTAATTCTGCGGTCGATATTATATGTATTACTGAAACCTGGTTATGATCTGACCCTGAAGATGACGATGTCGTGGATCTTTTATATGAAATACCGGGGTATAAACTTCTTCTGAATGATAGAATTACTACTACATCTGGTGGAGGAGTTGCTGTATACTACAGTACTGCTTCAAGTGTAGAGAGCTTAAGAAGTCTAAAGAAGACGCAGTAGAATATCTTTTGCTGGATGTTAATGATGGCAATACAAAATGTTTTCTTGACGTTGCTTATAACCCAAACGCTGTTATTCTTTGGAGCCATTGTTTTCTGCAATTCAAGAGTTTACTGCTTTATATGAGCACATTGTAATCTGTGGTGATCTCAATTATGATCTTCTAAAATGTGATTACAAAAGTCACCTACTCTTAGATCCTGCTGCTGCTTGTGGCTTGTCGATTATTAACTCCTATGCTACACGTTTTGGCCCAGATGTTCCCCCCAGTCTTATTGATGTCCTTATGGTGTCCAATCGTCACAATGTTCTACTTCAGGATCAGTTGTCTCTAGCAGGGATCTCCGACCATGATTTAATTTTTTGTACGTACAATGTCCACTTTTCTCGATCTCGGCTTCCATTGTCATTCCAGTTTAGAGATTTTTCGTCTGTAGACAACTATAACTTGTAACTGGATGCAAGCCAACTATCATGGCGTAATTCGTATTATGCCTCAAATGTCAACGATAAAGTCAATCATCTGCAAAGTCTACTACTTGACCTTTTTAATTGGCATGTTCCATTAAAGACAGTTGCCGTTCAAAACGGGAATTGCCCTTAGTTCACGTCAGAGGTTCGAAATGCCATGAAAGTCCGTAAAAAGTTATACTCTAGGTGGAAACAAAGACCAACTATCGCCAACTGGGAAACATTTTGTCGGACACGCAATCATGCAACCTTTGTAACGCGAAAAGCTAAGAAAAGATATGTTTTATCTAAACTAAGTACTAATCAATCCCCAAAAAAACTATGGAGCAATCTACGTTCAATTGGGGTCGGGAAAAATGCTACCGTCGATACAAAGACACTTGATGTTGATAATCTCAATGGCGCGTTTCTTTCCGGTGCCACAAACAACCTGAATTTTATTCCTGAAAATCAACAGTTGTTTGAGTTTGATTTTGACTTTGAAGTCGTTTCCGAAATTGACATAGTTAATACCATTCGCTTAATCAAATCAAATGCTGTAGGTGAGGATGGGATACCTATCCGATTTGTGAAGATGGTTTTACCTCATATTTTGAGTTCTCTCACACACGTTATAAATTACTGTATCGCAACCTCTTCTCTTCCAGACAACTGGAAGTTGGCAAAAGTAATCCCTGTCTCGAAGAAGCCTCGACCTTTAACGGCGAATGACTTTCGCCCAATTAGCATTTTACCGTGTCTGTCGAAAGTCTTGGAGAAAATTCTTGCAATTAAAATCTCGAGTCACATCAATTAACATTCCCTATTATCCCCAGTTCAATCTGGATTCCGAGCTCATCATAGCTGCTCCACAGCCCTGATTAAAATTCTGGATGATATTAGGACTAACTTTGATAGGGATTATCTAACGGTACTCTGTTTGCTGGACTTCTCCAAGGCTTTTGACACAGTGGATCATAAAGTATTATGTCAGAAGCTCAGACTGTATTTTGGTTTTAGCGAAAGGTCGGTGTGCCTGATGGGTAATTACTTAGGTAATAGGTACCAGAGAATTGTGCATGGTGACAGATCCTCCAGATTTGCTCCGTTAATTGCTGGAGTGCCACAAGGATCGATACTAGGACCAATCCTATTTTGTTTATTTATCAATGACCTTCCTAAAGTATGCTCTAATGTATCAATTCATCTTTACGCTGACGATGCCCAGATTCATTTATCACGGCCTATTGGTCTGATTGAGGACCTAATAGTAAGAATAAATGAAGATCTGTCAAACATATACAACTGGTCACAATGTAATGGGCTTAATTTTAATCCAGACAAATCTCAGATGATACTGATTTCTAAAAAAACAATGTAATACGGATGAACTACCACCAGTGTTCTTAAATAACAGGCAACTCAACTTCATTAACGTTGTAAAAAATCTTGGTTTTAAGTTGAATCGATTACTCTCTTCTCATGACCACGTAAATTATTCAATTGGTCGTATCTATGCTGGCCTGCGTAAGCTCCGGTTATCCTCCAGTTTTACCCCAACATGCACAAAACTTAAACTTGTAAAATCCCTATTTGTGCCCATTATTGATTACTCCATAACTGTTTACTGTAAGCTTGACTCCCACTCAGAACACAAATTGCTCGTTGCGTTCAATGCTACGAGTATGATTAGGTATGTATACGGGTTGAACCGTTATGCCCATATATCTCACTATCATAAATTGGTCCTATGGTGTACGTTTCAGCAATTTCTAAAGATAAGGTCCTGCCAATTTATGCATAAACTTATATATAAAAGATCACCTAAATATCTATTTGATAAGCTTCAATTTGCGCAATCGACCAGAACGATGAATCTTATAATGCCTAGTTCAAACTACTTAAACTCCTCTCGCCTCTTCTTCATTTACGTCACCAGACTTTGGAACTCTCTTCCAACAGCGACAAAGCAAATAATGGAAGCTAACAAGTTCAAAACTGCCGCATTAGAACACTTTTCCTGCTTTTGACTGCAACAACTATACTTTCCTTTTTTCATTGATCTAACCTCCTTTCAAACCCCTTTTTACGCTCTTCCTTCTTTTACTCTCTTTTTTCTTCTTTTTATATATTACATTTAAGAATTATTAATGTTACTTATCTTGCTATTTATGTACTATAAAAGACAACGTCTTACTTGTACACACGAATTAGATAAATAAATGAAAATGAAATGAAATGAAATGTCCAGGTCGGTGACATAGTGACTGTACGGCAAGAGAATCTTCCACCAACTTACTGGCGCTTGGGCTGAGTGACAGCCGTTCACCCGGGCAGTGATGGATTGGTCCGCAACGTTACGATCAAGACTGCGAGTGGGACATGTAATCGGACAGTGCAGAAGCTGTGCGTACTCTTAGAGGCTGAAGATTTCGAACCCAGTAGTTCGACCGGGCAGGATGTTGGAGATTCATATCATCCCTGATCATTTGAGTTGGCAGCCCTGCCTGTCAAAGTGTTTCTTTTCATTTATATTCTTTCTCACAACTGTATTTCATTTCTTTTCATTCTCATAACTGTATTTTTAAATTGTGACAAATAAAATTCTTCAATTGTTTCAACAGTGCGGTTGTATTTTCTTTTTATCCCCAACAGATCCCATAAGATATAATCTAACACTACTAAACACTAAGCTAAACTTCGTCCACAATCTCATTGACACCTCTGAGTTATAAGTGCCTAAAACGGTCTCGTCCTAAATACCCAACTTATTCACCTCCTTGTGTCTTACTAAGCAAACTGTTATCAAAAACCATATAAAGAAGCACCAATCCTTCACTATAAATCACAAAGGGTTTATGAAAGATATACAATTTGGGATATTGTATTTATAATTCAAATCTAATCAGCTGTTTGTGAAACCACTTTCGATATGTTTTCCAACTCCAAATCACTTCCATCTCGATCGTTATAAATTTCAATTGAATCTAATCGGTACAAGACAGTTAACCGCCTTTTAGACTAGGACACATTTCTGAACTTTTCTTATCATATCGAAGACAGAACAAAATATACGAGTATGTTTAAAACGAAAAACATCAGATTGTTACACGCAAGGTTTCATTCAGATCGGTGTTCTTGAGCGGAATGGTCACAAGATGCTCCGTTTCGGGTTAGTTCTTCTATTGTTGGGGCTTACCAGTGTCCTGGGGTTGGGATATGAAGGGTGAGTTTGTGCTTATTAATGACTTTTGGATATTTTTGTAACTATTCGACGGTTGAATAGGTTCAAAATCTACGATGTAGTGGTTTCATCTAGGAGTCAAAGTGCTATCCTATTTGAGCTCTCTAAATTGGAAGACTATGATTTCCTCACTCGTACGAAGTTGGCTAATCATCCTACCAGGGTGATGGTACCGCCAGAGAAACAGGAGGAATTTCTTCAAATCCTTGCCGCAAACAAAATGGACTATAAAGTGATTAACACAAATGTTGCACGCACGATTGAACAGCAATTTATTGAGAACAAACGTCAGAAATCAACCTCACCAAAACTAGGCACCGACCGTTACTATGGCCACAGTGAAATCAATGATTATATCGAGCTGCTGGCTTCGTTGTATCCAAGTCGCGTTTTTGTGAGGACTGTTGGTTATACCTATGAGAAGCGCGCTATGAAAACCATAACCATAACCAATGGTGATGGAAGATCAAACAAAAAAGTCATCTTCGTCGATGGTGGATTCCATGCACGTGAATGGATCTCACCAGCCACTGCCATCTACGTTATTGAACAGCTCGTTGAGAATTTCGAAGCTAACAAAGAGCTTTTGGAGGACTACGATTGGGTTATACTTCCGGTGGTGAATGCTGATGGATATGAATACACTCTGGCATCTCCTCTCAATCGAATGTGGCGCAAGACAAGGACACCATACCAAGGGTCATTGGGTGGAACTTGCATTGGTGCTGATCCAAATCGTAATTTTGATTTCCATTGGATGGAGGAGGGTGCTTCAGATAACCCCTGTTCTAACACATTCGCTGGTCCACATCCATTCTCAGAGCCGGAAACTCAGGTTGTTCGAGATTTACTCTACTCGCTCGAAGGTCGGGCCAAATTCTATTTGACATTGCACTCGTATGGAAATTATCTTATATACCCATGGGGTTGGACTTCGTAAGTACAAATTATTTCATTGATCTATGTGAAGACACTACAAAGTTTGTATTCTTGTAGAGATCTTCCAGATACTGTTGATGATTTGGACGAAGTGGCTATGGCTGGTTACAATGCAATCTTTCAAGCAACAGGAACTCACTACACCGTAGGATCATCTACAAATGTCTTGTACATAGCTGCTGGTGCAAGTGATGATTTTGCATTCGGAAGTGCCCACATTCCGATTTCAATTACAATGGAATTGCCTGGTGGTGGCGAAGCAGGATTCGATCCGCCAGCATCCAAAATCGATCCATATGTAAAGGAAGCATGGATCGGCATCAGAGCCATGGCTTTAGTTGTTGTAAACAAGTATTAAAATTAAAAAAGGAATCCCGTAAAGAGGGCTGATATGTTTTTTGTTTTAATTTTTAAGGAACAATTTCTTTTGGGAAAAGGAAATACAGAAATTCTTAGCTTGAAAATATCTGTAGAAGATACATACAGGCAGCACGCGTAGAGCTTCTTAGTAAGACATGGTATTCAAATATCCCACGGTTTAATATTCACATAATGAACTGTAATTGCAAGCTCTCTACGGTTCACATTGGAGGTTCCTTGAACTTGTAATGTCAATTCCTTAATTTTGTTGTCAAAGATAAACTTTCTGAAGCAATGACAAGTCAGCAATTTACAAATATTTTTCTTATATCCGGTTTTCCAATACCAAACATTTTCATCATGGTAATGTACACGAATGAGCAACGTCCGCAAATTATAAAAATTTTCTACCGAAATTCGGAGTCGGTGCCTGCAACCTTAAGAGCGTTAATTCAAATTTTCGGTCGTAATTCTCGCCCTAGTAGACAGGCAATAACAAGTTGAGTGCAAAAATTTGAGCCTACATATTCGTTGTGTGATGTTGCCGTGTCAGTGAGACAACGGGTTGGTCTAAGTGTCGAAAATATCGCTGCCGTTAAGGCGTCCGTAGCAAACGATCCAAATCAGTCAATTCCACGGCGTTCCTAAGAATTGGGCACCGATAACCGATTATTTTTGGCCCGAATTGGAAGATATGAACTTGGACCACATGTGGTGCCACAAGCGACACAGCACACGTTACAATCGATATATTGAAGAGTAAGTATGGTGAGCGGGTTATCTCAAGAAATGGGCCAGTCGATTGGCCGCCTCGTTCGTGCGATTTAACGCCGCTTGACTATTTTCTGTGGGGCGACGTTAAGTCATTGGTTTATGCCAAAAAGCCGACTACGTTGGAAGAGCTCAGAGCCAACATTGAACGCGAAATAGCGGCTGTTTTGGCTGAAATGTGTGGCCGAGTCGTTGAAAATTGGGTCCAACGAATCGACCGCTGCAAACGTGCCCGCGGTGGCCATATGAACGAAGTCGAGTTCCGTTCATAAATGTTTTGATTGTACTTCAAGTCGATAATAAAGTTTTTGAAATATCTCAAATGGTTTGCGTTTTTTTTAAAAAAAAAAAGTTGTCAAGTCCTTATTGGAAAACCCTTTATAAGAAAAGACTCTGTGAACAAGGAAATATTATCCGATCCATTAACAAGAGCTCACGCGTTGCGCGATCACCGATAATGACAGCTTTTCTAAGGCATCATCCCCGCCCTCAATCGGTGTCTAACTCCCTTTTAAGAACTGCTTCTGCTCCAGACACGCATTATCTAGGTGACCCGGTTACAAGAGCAAAAATGTCACAATTTTTGTAGAGACAAGCACAATATACACGAAGAGGCTGAGACTCAAGTCTGCAGGAGAGAGTTTCTGAACTGGAAAAACATGTATTGAGTCTTAGTCAAAATGTGCAAGAAGAAAGTCGAACGATCCGGCAAAGTTAGTACCAGCAAAAAATATCAGAAGCTCTAGTGATAAAACCTTAGCGGATTCAAACTTAAAGCCAATGAAAGCGCGGTATGCAAAATCTCAGCCGAGGGTTGGTTCTAGGTTAGCACCCGAAGACAAGGTACCAAAAACCAAGAAACCTCCAAGTCCTGACGCTATTGTTATGAAGAAAGCTGGTGAACTTTTATATACCGACATGCATCGAAAAGTGAAATCAAATCCCACTCTAAAAGATGTGGGAGTGAACGTATCCGAAAAAACAGCAAGCGGGCAGAGGGCACTTTTCCAGAGCCCTGAAAGTGACAGCGACTAGTACTGCTGCCGAAAGGAAACAAACCACATAGTCAAAATTTTTATTATCAGCCGCTTTGTATGCTCGACACAATGGGAAAAATCCTCGAATAAAAATAGACTTGAGTCTGCAATCGAGGCATCGGGTGTTCCAGTGGTACTGATGGCGTTTTGGCAGTGTTTCCAGTGGTCTTCAATGCTTGATGCTGGCGGCATTGGACCTCTTAAGAGATTAAGAGACACTCGATCGGAGAAGGACTTGGCGATCTCTTGCGATTGTAGCCGTCTGACGTCGAATTTTCTCACAGCATTAGTTTGTCTTGGCGTAGTTTGGGATATCCGCAACCGTACCTTGGCTACAACAAGGTAATGGTCCGAGTCGATGTTGGCTCCTCGGAACGTACGGACATCCATAATGCTTGAGGAGTGTCTTGCGTCGATCGCAATGTGATCAATCTGGTTAACTGTTGATTGATCAGGAGTTCTCCAAGTCCCCTTGTGTATGTCGAGATGTGGAAACCGCGTGCTAGCCACGACAATGTTTCGCCCCGCCGCAAAGTCGATTAGCCTGGATCCGTTATCGGAGGTGGTGTTGTGCAGGCTATATTTTCCGATTGTTCCACCAAAGATACCTTCTCTTCCTAGCTTTGCATTAAAATCACCGAGGACAATTTTAATGTCATAGCTAGGGCATTGCTCGTAGGTCTTGTTGAGGAGCTCGTAGAAGGCATCCTTGGTGTCGTCATCTTTCTCCTCTGTGGGGCCATGCGCGCATATGAGGCTTATGTTGGCGAATTTAGCCCTGATGCGGATTGCTACGAGGCGCTCGCTCACATGCCGGAAGCTGAGGACTTCTCGTCTTAGTCTGCCTCCGACAACAAATCCGCATCCAAATAAGCGCTGCTTTTGCCGTCGATAGCAATTGCCGTAGTAGATGTCGCAGTTTTTCATCTTCTTTTTGTCCGGCCCATACTATCGCATTTCTTGGATGGCGGTTATGTCTGCTTTGCAGCAGTCTAGGGCCTCCGCTAGTTGCTCGGCTGCACGTGGTCTATTAAGGGATCTAACATTCCACGTGCATATCCGAAGCTCATTGTCCTTAAATCGTTTGCGTGGGTTGTCAACAGTAGATCCGTCCATATCCGAGGCTTGTTGATGCTTCGTAACTTAATCTTTTTTTTTAAATGGCCGGGCAGTTACCCCGGCGGCACAACCCCCAACCTGGAGGACCAGCTCCACTTTGAGTGCCCCTAGGACGAGGGGTCGGTTACACCGAAGCCAGTAATCCGTTCCGGGATGTGAGCGCTGCCGTTGGCCCTTATAGGGCTCGTCCGCCTCCATCTCTTTTCCAGGACCCTGACTAAGTCCTGGAAATCCTTTCCGGCCTGGGCTCCAAATATGTCGGAGTAGCCCGGATAAGGTCTTGTTTTGTTTTTCCGACACTAATCCTGGTTAATGGCGCAGGAAACTCGCCATTTGCCCCCTTCACTTCGCAACCTCTAGTGAGATTCCCAGATGGCGCCACGGGGAGGCGTGAAGTAGGACTTATTAGCAGAGCTGCAAGATGTTCGGCTGCAGAGGCTCATTCTCGTCATTTAAGGAACCAGCACCTGTCGGAAGATGCTACTTCTACGAGGCCTTATTCACATCGTAAAATTCAGCCTGCTAGTGTTTGAGGGAGGTGTTTTTAGCCCTGAAAAACCCGGCACTACAGATGGAATACGACCATCGGTGACTATGCAAGGTTCCCACCTTTAAAACAAAACAAAAGAGACATGCCTAATGAATGGAATTTCAGTATCGTTCGCTCTGTCCACAAAAAAGTAGACTCACTCACAGCGCCAACTGTAGAGGTAAAAGTCTTCTCAAGATAGCCTACATCTGCCATATTGAAACCTTTCGTCAACAACCTGATTGGACCCTTCGAGTGCAGTTTCAGACGAAGAAAGTCCACAATCGATCAAATCTTCACACTCCAGAAAACAGATTCAAGATCTTAGACTTACAATTAAACAAAATGTCACAGCCAATCGCTGTTTCTTTGTGCTTAGAAGGCAATTGAGTAATAAGGCCCTATTCCGAAAACTAACGAGATTCTATATAGGACCTAGATCATGTCGATTCTACTTTACAGCACTGAAACATGGACTCTATCGAAAGCGAATGAAGATATTCCCAGTCTTTTCGAGAAATAAATCTTTCCAAATATATTCGGCCCGACTTGCGTTGACGGACTTTGGAACGAGAAATTATACCAGCTGTACAGAGACATCGACGTCCAATCCACAGAGGCTTCGAATCTAACTAGAGAGAACAACGCAGAAGATAAAGAGCCCATCTTAGGTGGCGGGCACAAGTACCAAGTGACACAAGAGTCATCACTTTATCGGAAGATGCTATAATTTTTGGAAATGTCAATTTTACTTTGACATTTGTGAAGTGAACAGATACAAAATACACCTCAACAGGACATGAACCGCTATAATCCTAAAGAACGCGGAATAATTGCTACGATTTTTTTGCAGTGTAATTCGTCGGTGGTGCTGGCGCAGCGTGAATTTCGTCGCAGATTTTCCAGACGTCCGACACTTACTGGGCAAAAACTATGACGCTTAGCCGCTCGCTAGAAGAATATGGGACAACACGAGTTGCTGTCAGATCTGGCCAGCCCTGGAGCGGGCGTTCTGCTGAAATTAGCGCAGCTGTGGTTGAAGATATCGCAAAAAACCCCGGAGTATGATGATGATGATGTGCCATGTAATTGGGCATCAATCGGAGGTCTTCACAAAGACTTTTAGTGAAAGACTGTAAGATGTTCCCTAAAAAACTTCAGACAGTGCATCTGATGTGAGCTGTTGACCACCAAGCGTGCATAACCTACGTATAAACCATCTTAAGTCTCGACCACGACGGAGACAACTTTTCACCGAAAATAATCATGAGCGACGAGGTCTATTTCCACCTCTGCGGATATGTGAATAAGCAAAATTATCGCTTCTGGGGCACGAAAAATCCGCGAACATCTCAAGAAGAGCCATTACACCATCTGCATTTCTGGATCGCCTAATCACCTGGTTAAGCGGCTTGCATTGGTCGGGAAAATCGCTTGATTTAGCCTTTCGAGACATATTTTTGTGGGGTTTTGTGAAGTCATGAGTTTATGTCAATAAGCCTCAGACTCTTAAAGCACTCAAAGAGAATATCCGTCAAGAATGCGAATATCTATCGCCGGAAGTTCTGGCAAGAGTGATGGAAAATGCCTTTAATCAGGCCCGAATGGTCATAAATTCTGGCGCCGGCCACTTACCCGATATTATTTTCTCGACTAAATGGCGATGGCGATAGCGCGATAGTTAGCTCATTGGACTATCACGCAGACAGTCTGGGTTCGATTCCTGGCTGGGCCACCAACAGTTTTTCAAATCGCCATCACCCTTTCGGCGGGCAATGGCAAACTCCCGAAAGTAAAATTGCCTACGAAAAAGCTTCTAAGGAGTGCCGTTCGGATTCGGCGATAAACCGTAGGCCCCGCTCAGATGTGACTAAAATGACAACATGAGCAACACAAATGAGTGTCAAGAAGCTAGGCCATGGCTCATACCGGGCTGCCAGCGCCACAGTGTTTTTTTTTTTTTTAAATGGAAAAAAGTGTAGGAGATCAGATAAACATAATCCAAAACCAGAAGCAAAGTTTTTTATTCATAAAAAAAATTACAGCTAAATAACATCGGGTGGCAACTTTGCGCCACCTTGGTGGAGTGCGCCGGGCTAACAGGAGAAGCTTGTAAGGAGAAGGCCCAATTTTACCCCAAACTTTAAGGCCACCTAGGTAAGGAAGTCAGAACTCTTTACAAAGTTGTGCAAATAGACCAAAAGCCAAACACGGTGCTGAGGGGATTTTCGAATTTTGGTTCCCAAAATTTGAACGACAAGTCCGAATCTTTAAAGATAAGGTCACCTTGGTTCAAGTATTTTGTAGAGCCCGAGGCATTGTTGTAATAGGAAAAGGAATGTCCGCACTTACTGTGTTTGTGCCGAATGCAAAGTAATCTCCTCTCATATATTTTGCTATCAGAATTCTCCTCAAAGTTTGTACTCGTATCTTTAGCAAGTATTTTTTCTATGGCACAGAGGTTATCACTTCAACATCTCCTTTGTGCTCGAAATTTTGAGACGTATATAGATATTGATTGCAATTGGATTATTGGTTTGTTTAGATTGGTGATCAGTCAACTCTACCCTACGCTTATGTGATTACTCAGAAGCTTGTTTTAAGAGCTTGTAAAAGCAAATTTTGACAATCAGATACAAATTGAATAGATTTTACTTGAAATAACACGGTTCATACAATTTAAAAACGTTTGTTCTATTTACCTTTATGTGAGCCTTTGTTTAAACTAACTTTTTCGAGTTAAGTGTTGAAGGATAAACCTTTTATCAATTAATCCGTCGTATTTTTCCTTATTACTTTAGCCTGTAACAAAAGAAGTTATTACTATATCGATGTTTAACTTATTCTACAGTTCTAACTAGCTGATCTATAAGTGCCTAAAAAGGCCTTCTCCTAAATACCCAACTAATTCACCTCCTTGTGTCTTACTAAGCAAACTGTTATCAAAAACCTTACAAAGAAGCACCAATCCTTCACTATAAATCACAAAGGGTTTATAAATGATATACAATTTGGGATATTGTATTTATAATTCAAATCTAATCAGCTGTTTGGGAAACCACTTTCGATACGTTTTCCAATTCCAAATCACTTCCATCTCGATTGTTATAAATTTCAATTGAATCTAATCGGTAGCCAAAAGCCCAACACACTTTACAAGATAGTTAACCGCCTTTGAGACTAGGACACATTTCTGAATTTCTCTTATCATATCGAAGATAGAACAAAATATATGTTTAACACTAAAAACATCAGATTGTTACACACTGATAACGCAATCATATCGTTATAAGATACACGCCTTTCAACTGTCGTTCGTTGGCGCAAGCTTTCATTCAGATCGGTGTTGTTGAGCGGAACGGTCACAAGATGCTCCGTTTCGGTTTAGTTTTTCTATTGTTGGGGCTTACCAGTGTCCTGGGGTTGGGATATGAAGGGTGAGTTTGTGCTTATTAATGACTTTTGGATATTTTTGTAACTATTCGACGGTTGAATAGGTTCAAAATCTACGATGTAGTGGTTTCATCTAGGAGTCAAAGTGCTATCCTATTTGAGCTCTCTAAATTGGAAGACTATGATTTCCTCACTCGTACGAAGTTGGCCAATCATCCTACCAGGGTGATGGTACCGCCAGAGAAACAGGAGGAATTTCTTCAAATCCTTGCCGCAAACAAAATGGACTATAAAGTGATTAACACAAATGTTGCACGCACGATTGAACAGCAATTTATTGAGAACAAACGTCAGAAATCAACCTCACCAAAACTAGGCACCGACCGTTACTATGGCCACAGCGAAATCAATGATTATATCGAGCTACTGGCTTCGTTGTATCCAAGTCGCGTTTTTGTGAGAACTGTTGGCTATACCTATGAGAAGCGCGCTATGAAAACCATAACCATAACCAATGGTGATGGAAGATCAAACAAAAAAGTCATCTTCGTCGATGGTGGATTCCATGCACGTGAATGGATCTCACCAGCCACTGCCATCTACGTTATTGAACAGCTCGTTGAGAATTTCGAAGCTAACAAAGAGCTTTTGGAGGACTACGATTGGGTTATACTTCCGGTGGTGAATGCTGATGGATATGAATACACTCTGGCATCTACTCTGAATCGAATGTGGCGCAAGACAAGGACCCCATACCAAGGGTCATTGGGTAGAACTTGCCATGGTGCTGATCCAAATCGTAATTTTGATTTCCATTGGATGGAGGAGGGTGCTTCAGATAACCCCTGTTCTGACATATTCGCTGGTCCAAATCCATTCTCAGAGCAGGAAACTCAGGTTGTTCGAGATTTACTCTACTCGCTCGAAGGTCGGGCCAAATTCTATTTGACACTGCACTCGTATGGAAATTATCTAATATATCCATGGGGTTGGACTCCGTAAGTAAAAACTATTTTATTGATCTATGTGAAGACATTACAAAGTTTGTATTCTTTGCAGAGATCTTCCAGATACTGTCAATGATTTGGACGAAGTGGCTACGGCTGGTTACAATGCCATCTCTCAAGCAACAGGAACTCAGTACACCGTAGGATCATCTACAAATGTCTTATACGAGGCTGCTGGTGCAAGTGATGACTTTGCATTTGGAAGTGCCCACATTCCGATTTCAATTACAATGGAGTTGCCTAGTGGTGGCGTAACAGGGTTCGATCCGCCAGCATCCAGAATCGATCAATATGTAACGGAAGCATGGATTGGCATTAGGGCCATGGCTTTAGTTGTTGTAAACAAGTATTAAAATTAAAAAAATTAATCCCGCATAAAGTGCTCATATGTTATTTGTTTTAATTTTTAATTTTTAAGAAAACTATGGTAGTTTTGAGGTAAAAATAATGCGATCGTTCGTCGAAACGACGAACTACAAATTTGTGAACTACAGTTTCAGAATGTTTTCAAAATTTTCTTACGAATGAAATTGTTGAAGAAATTGTTAAATGGACAAATGTCGAAATCGACATGTTATAAAACATCAAGTTCTACTATAAAATTGACGGAAGTTGATGAAATATGTTAAATGCTTTGTTGGGAATTTTTATACTTTCTGCCGCTCTAGAAGATAACCATCTTACAGCCGATGAAATTTTTAACTGTACATATTCGGGAAGTAGATATAATTCCGCGATGAGCAAAGAGCGATTCAAATTTCTGATAAATTCTTTGTGATTTGATGATAAATCGATAAGAAGTAATATTATTTCTGATAAGTTTGCACCAATAAGGAACTGTTAAAATGTTAATTCAGAAATGTCGCCAAAACTATACTCCAGGTCTTTATTTAACAATTGATGAACAACTTTTGGCATTTCGGGGTAGGGCGTCATTTCTTATGTATATCCCTAACAAACCAGCTAAATACGGTTTGAAAATAACTATGCTTTGTGATAGTGGAACTAAATATATGGTAGACGCAATGTCATATCTCAGAAAAGGCACGGATACTGGGAACTTACCGCTGGGAGAATATTGTGTAAATGAACTTACCAAAACCGTCCATGGTACAAATCGAAATATCACAACGGACAATTGGTTCACGTCTGTTCAACTCGCTAAGTCCCTACTCCGTTTACCGTACAAATTAACACGCGTGGGAACATTGCGTTCTAATAAAAAAGAAATCCCAAATGAAATGAAGAAATCAAGATCTCGCAAATGTGGAACGTCAATGTTTTGCTATGACAAAGAGCTAACACTTCTATCATATAATCCGAAACCCAATAAAATGGTATACTTGCTTTCGTCCTGAACAGTAGACATGCATTCGGAAAAACCTCATATGATTGCATTTTACAATCAAACCAAAGGAGGCATCGACACATTTGACCAAATGTGTAGTAACGTGTCTTGTTCCCGAAAGACGAATAGGTGGCCTGTGTGCATGTTCTATGGAATGTTGAATATGACATTTATAAATAGTTATGTTACCTACACTCATAATGTCGTTTCGCAACATCGTAAGGCCTTAAAACGAATAGACTTTTTGAAGAAGCTGCATTCTAGCCTCGTTACACCGTGGATGCAGAAAAGACTAGAGCTTCCCACTTTATACTCCAATCTCAGGGCTAATATTCAACTGAATTGTGCTGACACAGAACAACTTCTAGCACAGCACAGCACAGTTGAAAAAATCCCGAAAAAAAGAAGATCTGCAAATTATGTCCATCAAAAATGCGGCGAATGACTTAGTTCAAATGTGCAAAGTGCAAAATAAATATATGGAGAACACAAAACTGATATTTGCACCAAGATTACAAATTAATTTTATTTTCTGGTATAAGCTCTTTTTCGCTCACATTGGAGTTTCCTTGAAATTGCGATGTCAATTCCCTACTTTTGTTGTCAAAGATAAACCTTCTGAAAACCAACAACTCAGCAATTTACAAATATTTCTCTTATATTTTCCTGACTCTGCCAGACTTTGGCTAATAAAGAAAATGCGTCGACTTTATGCGAATAGCTCCCAAAGCCATGACAAGTCAATCATAGCTTAATGGAACCCTTATGGCCGGAACAAGCAGACTAAAACCAGAGGTGGTTTTACCAGCACACGTTATTCGGATGAGGTCAATGGTACAACTGGCAATGTTCGTATATCTGATCGACGGAAGGCGTTGGCTGATTTGAAATTTACCACACTGGTGATAGAAAGATGATAGAAAAAGATTCGACGGAAACCGATACTGCATTTAGAAAAATTGCAGATCGATTCGAACTCCAACAAAACCCAAAAACGCCGAAGCTCTTCAACGATTTGAGTTCAGAACTACTAATATTTAGTCTAAAAGACGCTAAGAAGATGTATTGATCAACGGCAGTAGAAAATTTTTGCATTCAAACAGTGTTCTACGATGTGGAAAATGGAACTCTTGGACTGATGTGCTCCGTAAAGTAAGCTAAAACTTTTAAGGTTTGCAGGCCACCAAACTCACACACGCCATCTTCTAGGTTCCGGGGTAACTCAACGCATGATGTGCAAATGCGTCTTATACTCAGAACCCCGGACTCGATTGTGAAAAGTGGAAAATTTATACTCATACGGAGGATATAAATCGGAAAACAACGACTTGAACTTAGACAAGGCTTCTGTAGAGATAAATATATCTGTGAATGACTCAAACACCTAGATGCACCTCGTGAGGGTCCTGTTTTAGGGGTTTCACACTACTATTTGATCAGAACGGTGAAGAACTTGAAATAAAAACTTAGCTGCTAGGGACAAAAGCTACGAAACGAAGGAAGAATTATATGAACCACCACCGCCGAAGGCCGTAGCTGAATTCATTGAATTCTGTCATAGTTGTTGTCATATGCTGTGATGCTAGTCCTCAAAATACTTTTTAAATCCCCAGGAAGTGCGACAAAAGAAGTAATCATTTAATTGATTTCAGGCTGTCGTCTGACCTGGTTGTCGACAATGTAGACTTTCAGCCACATTTTGTTACAAACTAAGACAGTATCTAATAGACCTAACGCTATCCAGCAAGTAAGCTAAAGAGATAAGTGACTGAAAGTTCAATCAGAGATCTTTTTATGAGATTATAGGTACTCGGAATTCAGAAACGCATGAGTAGAGGAGGAATTTCTCACCACCAGGGGATCAGCAAGTTAATGCTCCACCTGAACTCTAAACAAAACAAAAGCTGGACGAAATTATTCACTGAATACCAGGTGCCCTCGGTTTTTTAAGTCATTTGAATTGGCAAGTCCAACTAAGAAACAATCATGCAGATTGCCCATTCTATGATGAAACGCAGGTACGAGGGCGGGTCAATAAGTCCGTGACTTTTGGATTAAAACACAGATTTTTTGATAAAAAAATAATTTTATTTTTCAACGTAGTCTCCCTTGAGCTCTATACACTTTGTCCAACGCTTCTCCAATTTTTTTATCCCTTCCAAAAAAAATTATTTGTCGAGGTCCTCAAAATAGGCCTTTGTTTGCGAGATGACTTCATCATTGGAGTCAAATCTTTTTCCACCAAGCCATTTCTTCAGGTTTGGGAACAAGAAGTAGTCGCTCGGAGCCAAATCTGGAGAATAGGGTGGATGAGGGAGCAATTCATAGCCCAATTCATGGATTTTTGCCATGGCAACTGCACATGTGTTTGTGGTCGACTGTGAGCAAACGCGGCACCCATCTTGCGGAAAGCTTTCTCATGCCCAAGTGATCATTCAAAATTGAAACCACTGAGCCATGCGAGATCCCTACGGCTTCCACAATCTCTCGCACTTTCAATCTTCGGTCGGCTAACACCATATGGTGAATTTTTTCGATTGTTTCGGGTGTAGAGACCTCAACTGGGCGTCCAGGACGTTCGGCATCTTCAGTGCTTGTACGGCCACAACGAAATTCAGTAAACCACTTTTTTACCATTGAAATCGATGGTGCAGAGTCCCCATAGTATTTATCAAGCTTAGCCTTGGTCTCGGTAATGGTTTTTTTTCGCAAGAAATAATGCTTAATAAGCACACGAAATTCACTTTTTTCCATTTTCTCCTCAAATTAGTGAGTAGTCTGATAAAAATAGCTGTCAAACACAAACTAACTGACGCAGCAAGTTTAAATTTTGACAGGAGTCAACTGACAGATGCCTGTTGACAGGAGCAGTGTTGCTGTTTCAGTAAAGAGGTCAGAAATTCAAAAAGTCACGGACTTATTGACCCGCCCTCGTATATAGTGACTAAGGAAACTATAACAGTTACAAACAAGTCTCTTACGAGTAGTTCAAAACAAGACGGAATCCTTACAAATCGAAGTAAAATGAATATTTAAAGCTTATTCGGGTCTTGAAGATTGGCTCTTTTAAATATATCCGTCTAATCATAGCCCCGAAAGGCCCAAATCAAAAAGACCGGAAACTCTCAGAAAATCTGAAATTCTAAAGCAGAGACTTACTTTCCAGGTAGCATTATCAGAACCAGCTAGCAATCAGATCTTTTTACCGAAGCCACCAGTAAGCTAAATAGAAACATGCCACAACTGGTATATTTAGCCGGCACTGATGGCATATAGTACATCCATTTATGCCATAAAAAGGTAGAGACGCTAAAGGGAGTCTTCATTGCAAGCTTGGTACTGGCATACATAATGAACCTCTAGTAAATAGAGAGAGTCGCCTTTAAATCGAAAATTAGAAAAGGGGACTACACGCTCGCCCAAAATTTTCAGACCTGTAAATCTGACTTCCTTTAAGTTAAAGAGCGTAGAGAGAATGGTCGAGATAAATGTGTCCAAACCTGTTTTCAGGTCGCACTAACAAAGTAAGAAGAAAACGCGTGCAATAGTTCTAACGTTTATGCTAAAGCATACCCAGCGACCGTCTTCTCTGCCCCACTTACATAGTGTTTCGGCTGCAGGGTGTGGCGCTGACGTCTTATAGAGGACACTACATTAAGGTTGACCCATCGTTAGGATGCCTCATCTTTCAATGCAGATATAGGTTATCATGATGGGAACGAGCTACTATACGAGGGTTGTCTGAAAAGTTTCCGACCGAACAATGATACTATACAAGACATTTTTTCTCTACATAGTCTCCTTGTAACTCCACACACTTCTCCCAGCGATGCTCCCATCTCTCTAACCCATCCAAATAGTACTTGGCGTTTTTCTCTGCAAAATGATTGTTCACGAAGGTGATTGCCTCCTCATTTGTCGAAAATCTCTGTCCTCCGAGCGCGGTTTTTAGATGAGGGAACAAAAAGAAGTCGCTTGGGGCTAGATTTGGTAAATAAGCCGGATGGTCAAGCAGTTCCAACCGTAATTCATGGATTTTCGCCATGGCAACCGCTGAGGTATGAGACAGCGCGTTGTCTCGGTGAAACAGGATTTTCTTTCTCTGCAAATGTGGCTGTTTTTTCCCAATATCTGCCTTCAGCTTGGCAAGTAATGATACGTAGTATGTTTCTGTAATGGTTTTCCCTTTTTGAATATAATCGATTAAGATAACTCCTTTACTAACCCAAAAAACAGTCGCTATCACTTTCCCAGCCGAAAAAAACAGTTTTTGCTGTTTTGAATGAATTTTTGTTTCGGGCGTATAATGGTGTATCCAAGTTTCATCTACAGTAATTAATCGGCGCCAAAACTCGGATTTATTGCGCCTAAACTGCGTCAAAAGAGCGTTGGAAATGTTAATTCGAACACGTTTTTGGTCTAACGTAAGCAAACGCGGCACCCAATGCGTGGACAGCTTTCTTATGCCTAAATCTTGATTTAATATGTAACAAACACGTTCTTTGGACATTTTCATAACCTCTACTATATCTCTCACTTTAATTTGGCGGTCGTCTAACACCATTTGGTGAACTTTAGCAATGTTATCGTCAGTGGTTGCAGTTTTTGGACGTCCCGAACGTTCATCATCTCCCAAGCTCTTACGGCCACGTTTAAATTCAGCTGCTCCAAATTTTCAGTGTCGTAAATGATGGTGCAGACTACAGAGTCCCCATACACAGAGTTCAACTCATTTTTTATTTGCATAGGCGTATTGCCTTTCAAAAACAAGAATTTAATAACAGCTCGATATTCAATTTTTTCCATTTTCACAAAAAGCACTCACATCGACTCACTCAAACGACTGTCAACTAAAAATTGCGCGTTTAACAGATGCACAACTACTATTTACTAGCTTTAATTGACGAGTGCCGCTATCTTTACGTTGCGGTCGGAAACTTTTCAGACAACCTTCGTACATTGTGAAATATCAGAATAATCTGCATCCCTCTATTACTGTGGCCGGGAATCTAGACTAGAGTGGTATCAAGTCGAATTCTTACCTGCGTGACAGTTTTCTTGCACTGTTCTGCTAGTCTAAATAGGCAGCCTGGCTATCAATAAAGGTTAATATGTTTATGGTTATTGAACAGAGACTAAGTGTCTTGTAGTCCTCTCATCTCGCTAGTTCCTTCGCCTGGAAGACAGCCTAGGAATCTGAAAGGCCGTTAGATTTGGATACGGTCAGTTTTGTTGAGAAAGCACCTTGTCCAAAGCTGCATTTCACCTTTGAGCCGTCTGTGAAGATCCATAGTTGGTATTACGTTAAGAAGAAGAAAACAAATTCTCTAAGTTACACAAGGCAATGAACAATATGTATTTGATGTCCATGTCCCAATACCAACTATTTGTCTGACTCTGCTAAGTCTTATTGTATTGAAGGCTTTACCAAAGAGGCACCAGAATCCGAGCGATCAAAATTAAAAATGGGACCAACTTCGGCATTCTTACATTTGAAGTGAGCCAACAGATGGTGTGGATGTTGACTGTCAAATACTGTTGATCTTTTCGACAGATATCGTACAATATTTGGCAAATTTAATCATCGAGTCATTTCCCACGCAACAAAGCATTTTTGTCATTCAATCTTATTACATAGATGGGCGGTCTGTAAAAGTTGTGAATTTTTCGGTCAACATAATCGCCCTAGTGAGTCCAGAATTCATGCAATGGTGAAATGTTTTGAAGAGACTGGTTCGATAGCGATAAAACTCCATATCCACTCCATACCACTGTGAGCGAAATTGTTAACTATCAGCCAAGCACCTCAATTCGTCGTCGAAGTCAACAAATGGACCTCACTTATGGCACTTTAGGGCGAATTTTAGAAGTTGATCTTCATTTGCACGCCTATAAAATCAAAATAACACAACAATTGGAGCCTCTGGATAATCTACAACTTCGCCGATTTGTTAACTGGATGTTGAATAACCAGGACAATTTGTCATCAAAACTGATCTTTTCCAATGAAGCCCATTTTTGAAAGGATGGGTACTAAATAAACATAATTGTCCTTTCTGGGGACGGACCGGAAAACCCATACGAGATTCACGAAAGACTAGTGCATCCGAAAAAATGTCACTGTATGGTGCGGATCATTGATTGGCGACATCATTGACTACTACTTTTTCGAAGATGAGGCTGGAGAGACAGTTGCAGTGAATGGAGAACATTACCTTAACATGTTGAGCGGCTATTTTTTCTCAAAAATTGAATGAACTGGGTCTGGGCGATCTCTGGTTTCAAAAGGTTGGTGCTACTGCCCACACAAACCATCAATCAATCAATTTATTGCGTACGAAATTTGAATATTGCATTTTTTCGGTTGTAGGAGAAGTTGATTAGCCTACAAGTCATGCGATTTGACAGCTTAAGACTTCTTCCTGTCTTGAAGGGCAAGGTTATTGACATAGACCCAGTGACAACTCACGATCTCAAAAAACATAGCATCCGAACTAAAATTGCGGAAAATGCTTAAGATTCTTTAAAAAGAATAAGTAAGTAGTACAGAGGAATAGCTCTTTGTCTAAGTGCTCTGTTTCGTAGCTTGGGCACCAGCAGGTTATACGAAAAACGCTCTGGCCTGTTAAATAGGCCCCTCTACTACCACTTGAATGACGGTGTAGTAGATATAGTGAAAGTCATTTCAATAAAACATGGGATTCCGTTTAGGAAATGCCCTCTTATGTAATCCCTTTAATCTTGTACTTAAACGGAAAGGGCTCCTAAGCCTACGATATATACGGGTGAAACCCTTCTCTGCCCACGTACGAGTAAACTGTTATTGTGGCAGATCTAAGTGGCTTTTTTTTCAAATTAGCTTTAGTTCGGAAGTGCAATCTTTCGTTCTCGAAGACAGTCTTCATGTATAAGAGGTTTGTTCAAAGTACAGACATTTTTAGACTTTATTTCAATTTTTTATTTTTATTGTTTTTAAAAAAGAAATTCAAACTGCGCAGTATGATTTATTTTAAGAAATTATAAATAACAAATAAAACCGTAAATAGATAAAGCAAACGAAAAGATACCCATTGGCATTTATTGTGATTTACCGCATGGATTTAATTTTGTCGATCTATCAGATTTAGATTGAGATATCGTTGTTTAGCAATAACACGGTCATAGACTCTGATTTCAATTACGTTATGAACAAGGCGGACTGTTATGTGATAAACAAGAAATAGTAGTGCAGTCTCATCATTGACAATAGATACGAACCATCTAGATTGATAGTGATAGCTTTAAGTGGCAGAACGAATAGCAAAGGATATGTTCCACACTTTACGTGGATTTTTCTCTTCGGTTGCTGCTTACAACAAGATGTCTCACATATTATTGTTTTAACAAACTCGAATTAACTAGTTTCAATTTAATCAAGAACTTCGAAACTAGATATTAATATGAGTGCAGGTACTTACGAATTGGCTTACTTTTTAGGTAGACCAACTCGTTGACAGTACTTAAGTACAGCACAATAGTTTTTATCTGGAACAAGGTTTATATTGGTAAAGTGGATAAAATTGTAAATAAAATGAAACAGTTCAAAATCTTCTGTGACTAACATGCTCGTATAAAGCACATGTATTCGCAATATTCTACTTTATTTATCAACGTACCTAGTCCAGTCACAAGTTCTGTTACGTTTTGAAAGTGCAATAAAAAAAAGTCTTGTAAATCTTTTACCATGAAATTTATTTTTTACATTAGTTCACAATATATACAGTAAGTTTGAAGAAAAAAAAGTTTTACGCTGTGACGCAGGCTTTTAAACGTTGTGGCCATTGTTCTATAGCGGCACGCACTGTCTCGATGGGAATCGACGACGCTGCTGTTATTAAAGCTGCCTTAAGGTTGTTCAAATTTTGATGGGAAGTCTTACAGGCCATGCTCTCCAGCTCTGGCCACAAATTGTAATCCAGCGGATTTAAATCTGGACTTCCTGATGGCCAATGTGCAGCAGCGATAAAATCCGGAATATTGCATCTAAGCCACTCTTGCGTCGTTTTGGCTTTGTGTGTCAGAGAAGACTCTTGTTAGAAGACCCATCTTACCCCGTTGAATAGGATATTTGTTAAGCCCTTGACAACACCTTCGAGAACACTCTCCTGGTACACTTTTACCCCTGTTTTCACACCTTTCTCGCAAAAATGCAGTGATGTGACACCTTGATGCGATACTACCCACTAAACAATTAAAGAAGGGGGATGGTGTCCGCGCTGAACCCTCGGAAGTTCGAAAATTTAGTTCGAGTTTTTTCCATACTTATGCAAAGCGATTACAGCGACACGATTTTCTTTGATGCCCCACTCCATATCAACCGATCGAATGCTTAAACCAAATTATCTTCTATTCTTCACCTATAAGTACACGTGTTAAGAAAAAAATAGTTAACGGGATTATTCCTATTGAAAATTATGAGCAAGGGGTACTTTTAATCATGTAACAGAACTCATGGGAAGACTAGGTACATATGTGTAGTCTCCTTCCTGTGTGATACAATATTCCAGGTCTGGAAAGTACTTTTTGCTTTGGGGTTTGCGAACCGGTAATAGAGTCAATGTAAAGGGTGTTCCATAAACACTGTCTATTTTGAAATTTAAAAAAAATTGCAGTGATGTTTCGAAAAGCTCTGATGTTGTTAATTTAATAAAGAGTGTGGCCATGGAGGTTATGTAAAGTACACAATATCCGATAAATGACCGGCTGGCAGCACACGCTCGTTCTTTTAACCAACTTATTCCCATGTTTGCGAAAAAGGTCAAAATTATCGATGACCGCAACCGCACGCACAGTAAGAGCTTCTCCTTCTTATCCTTTTATTAACCCTTTCCTCGTTATACGAACTTATGCGTAACGAGTTTCCCATTTTTACTGCATCGCTGCTGCTCCGCTTATGGGGTTGGCTAATGTCGCAGACCGCAGAACGCGTCTACATAATGCTCGGTCCTGGATCGCTTCAGTGGTTAGCCCCAGGCGTTGTTGCGCATTTGCCATCTGAGAAATCCAGGAATTCTCTTTCCGACCTCGTTTTCTTACAGTTGGAGTGGAGTGGAGCTATATTGGATATTTTGAAGGAAACGTTTCTTGGTCGCGTAATTTCCAGTTTTGGCGATTTGGCATGGCCAGCAAGATCGCCCGATTTAACCATCCCAGACATCTTTCTTTGGTGCTTCTTGAAGTCGCGGGTTTGTGCTAACAAGCCTCAGACAATCGCAGCCCCCTAAGGAGAATATTCGACAGGAATGCGAACAGTTATTACCCGAAATCTTGCAGAAAGTCATGGAAAATGCGATAAAACGGGCACAAATGTGTATCAACATTGGCGGCAGCCACTTGGCGGATCGAATATCATCTTTTCAACTTAACAGAAAGAATTATAAAATCCAAATAAAGATTTCCATCACTCAAAAACAAAATTTGCGCCACCTTGTACATACTTCATCATGTCTTTGAAGGCAACAAGTACAATATTTTGTGGTGGGATTTAGAATCAAGCTTATTGTACACAACTATGGCGTAGTCAGTAGTAGGTACGAGTATAAGCAAAGTTTTAATAAGCCCGAGCTAAGTGTCGACGGGTGTTTAACTAGAATACGGCCTAAGTTTGCGCCACCTATCATAGATGCGTGAGTGAACGATCTACCTTAAATCCAAGATTGGTTACGATATTCATGTATTGAAGTCTTATGTTATAAAGAAAGACCGGCGCTAGATCATCCGTGTTCTACTGTTGCTTTGAAATTAAAAGTTAGTCCATTGTCTTGAGTCCATCTATATATACTAGAAAGGTTTCATTTATTCTGTAGATAAGGTCCTCAATTAGCCCGATTGGACGGGATAAGTAAATCTCTGCATCGTCAGCGTAAAAGTGAACGCTGGTACTGGTGCAAGTTTTAGGAAGGTCATTGATAAAAATGCCAAATAAAATCGGACCTTATATTGAGACTTGGGGTACCCCGGTTAGCAGTCTTAAAATTTGAGGCATTATCACTCAAAAAAAATTTAATTCACTCGAAATGACTACCTTTTGCTTTAACACAAGCTTCCAAACGGGGTGGTCATCGGACTGTAACGACACTTACCGTTTACATGGAAATCGTGGACGTTTCTCTGGTTAATGCTGTTTAAGGCTTTCCAAATTTCTGTGGGGAGTCTTGCGGGCTATGCTCTGCAATTCTGACAACAAACCATAATCCAGTGGATTCAGATCTGGACTCCCCGACAGCCAATCTTCAGAAGATGACCCGTAGACCGACGATAGCCTTTCATATGCAGATCATACCATATTTCATTGATATATCCAATTCCTTGGACATGATCTTATGCTTCCTAAGGAGATTTCTCCAAATTCGTTCACACACTTCCTTTACTACCGCATTCGTACGCGGGCAACCACCTCTTGGCCTGTCCTCTACTCCAGACAATTCGCCAAAGCGTGCAATAGCCAGATAAATGAATATTCTCGATATTCCGAGTGGTTTTAGCAACTTGAGAATTTGGCCAGCACTCTTTCCGCATTTATGGAACGCTATTACCGCGGCTCGATTCTCTTTAACGCCCCACTCCATTTTAATAGTTTACAAACTGAAACCAAGCTGACTAGTATTCTTCACTGATCAGTGTATGGGTTCTGAAATAAAAAAGTTAACGGTTCTAATCCCGCAAGAAGTTTTGAACGATAAGTGCTGGAAATTGTGTAACAGAACTTATGGCAGGACTAGGTACATAAGTAAATGTTTATGATTGGCTTTATTTCACTAACCTAAAGTGAAACTAAGTCAAACTCTTATTTTGAAAGCGAATTAACACCAACTCGGCATTATTGCAGTTTGTCGAAGTGAAATAAGGCCAACTGCTGAAAGTTGACTTTATTACACTTTTGAAAAACGGCGTAATTTCATTGCACCATTCCAGACTCACTAGGGGTATTTTGTTGACCGGAAATTCACGAATTTGACGAAATGTTACTTTTACAGATTGCACGTTCTCGTTATAAGATTGTATAACAAAAATGTGTTGTTGCATAGTAGGTTCCCTAAGTACCTTTAGTTGTCTTGTTTTGATAACGTTTCCAAACGGACAAACGGCGAAACTTTAGTAGCCTCTGGAAATATTTCCATTTATGTCAACGGTGCTCCGTTGCTTGGTAGTGCAGGCGCTGTACCATTGTGGTATACGGAAAGGTTGAAAGGCAACATTTTGTCTGAATATTGTCTTGAAGCTTGCAAACAATTTTGAAATTGGTAAGTACAATAATTTGTTGTATTATAGACATACTCGTACAATAAATTCATGATACAAGAGTGGGTTTTATTTAAGAGTAATATAAAATATCGGGTGATCCCAAAAGACCTTTGAATCTAAAGGAACTTGAAGCAATTGTTGAAAACATTGATCTGGATAAGGATATATGACAACGTTATTGGTGGAACGGGACATTTGCCTTCGGATTTGGCGGAAACAGAGTGCATTCTGATTATGAGATAGATAAAGAAGATTATATCCACCACGAGGTTATTAAACCTTCATCAAAGAAATCATCAAGAGCTGATGATGTTACTTGGTGTACAATACCAGTTGACTATGAGACTAGTGCTATATCCAATGGAGAAGTTACGAGTAACTTGAAGAAAATTGTTGAAGATCGACAAGGTAGCACAAAAGTTGTCACCCGAAGTTCTTTGCCTGGCATTTTGGTTTGGAATTTTTTTTCCATTAAGTCGAGAAAATGATATCGGCTAACTGGCCGCCACCAGAATTGATGACCATTCGGGTCCGATTTATGGAATTTTTCATCACTCTTGCCAGAACTTCCGGCGATAGATATTCGCATTCTTGACGGATATTCTCTTTGAGGGCTTTAAGAGTCTGGGGCTTGTTGACATAGATTCGAGACTTAAAAAAAAAATTCACAAAAAGGAGTTTGGAACGGTCGAATCAGGCAATCTTGACGCCTAGTGCAATTCGCAAAAACGAAAGACTAGGCAACCCAGAAATGCAGCCCTCAGAACTGCGGTTGTGGCTCGTGGAGTGTGAGCAGTTGCCTCATCCTGTTGAAGCCACAGGAAGGAGAAAGTCGTTGAGCATGGTTGTAGCGCTCGTCTTCCACAGCCATCATTTAGCCCGTGGCATTTTCGATGAATCGATCATCAAAAATCTCTATAAAGACCGCCGATTGATGCCCAATCGCATGGCCCGTAGTCTGGTTGATACTCTGGGGTTCTCTGCAACATTTTCAACCACAGCTGTGGTTTTCTCAGCAGCATCTAGTGATGTCGCATACTCTTCTGGGAGAGCGATCCAAGGTCGTAGTGTTGGCCCAGTTGGTGGCGGACGACCAGAAAATCTTTGCCGAAACTAACGCTTCGCCAACTCCACCGATTAATTATTACGCAAAATAATCGCATTCCGCGTTCTTTAGGAGTATAGCGATGTCCTGTAGACCTGTATTTTGTATCCTCTTACTTCAAAAATGTCAAAGTTCAATTGACATTTGGAATACTGATTTTAAGCGGATAACGCACTCTCGTACAAGCAAAACTTTACTGGTAACCTAATGAACATAAAGGGGTTCCAATTGGAAATATGCATTTGACAGATACAAATCAGTTGAACAAGAAACACAGATTTGCGAAATAGCGTCTGCTGTTTGATCAATTTCTTAAAGGACGGCATCCTTTCACATCACTTGTCAAAACATGAACAAATGGTGCCCTAATATAGGGTAACTATAACTATAGACCGAGCCGCACGAACACGTATAGGTCTCGTCTGGGTGGGATTATTCGATCAATTGGTACACTGTATCGATTCTTCATGTTCTAGAGGTGCTCAGAGTATTGTAAGTAAGCATTGGTTTCACGAACCTGATGTACTCAGTGAATTTGTAGGCCTTCAATAGAAGATGAGAAAGTTCACTGGTTTGAAGTTTTACACTATATGGAGCAGCTTTCAAGGTTTGAGAATAAATCGGATCAAACAACAGCTTGAGTCATATTTCTCCAATTTTTAAAGAATCTTGATGATAAACGAGGTGTCTGCCTAAAGTTTCTATGATCTCAGGTCTAGGTCCAAGCAATATGTTATGTAAACAGGTCTGCAAAATATGAACATACATAGCAGAGTTGCGAAAAGCACTCTGTGGTTGAATGAGGTTTACGGTTTGAGGCAACAAACTGCCAATTTTTCCGTTTCTGAAGTAAAAGAAGAGTCAATGAGTAAACATCAGCAACATTTCCTCTTGATTATACTGGATCGTTGCAAAAGCGATTACACTCTAAAGAAAACAATTCCCTATATCAATTGTGTAGTCAATCTTATATTCAACAACTGTCTTCCAACGTTTTACAAGCTTGCGTATTCCGTTTTGATGAAAATTCTGACAGCTTCGATGAAACCAAATTTGAAGCGGATGAAAATCTAAAGGAGTGAGGTCTGGAGAATACAATGGGTGCTTAATAATTTCCTACTGTTACTGCTACAGTTTTTGCATCGTTTGTCAGGCGAGACGTGGCCTGGCTTTATCATGATGGAAAATAATGCCTTTTCGATTAGCCAAAACCGGACGACGATTTTCCACTTTGTTGCCCACAGCACTTATTTGCGATGATTGTTTCCATATGTAAAAGAAGTTCGAGAAAGCTTGTATCCATCGAGTCCCTCGAAACAGACAAAATACCGTCATTGCCACGGGTTCTGCTTGTTTGCAGTTCCTTTTCCGTTTAACGTTGTTGTACAGAATCCACTTCTCGTTACCTGTTACGACTCGATCCAAATAATAACCATTGGCATGATGTCTTAGTAGATATAGGCATGGCCACGTTGATGCTGCCTACCTTAATTTTTTCCGTCAGACAATGCGTTACCCACGTGGCGAGCATGGAAGCGAAATCAAGTTAAATGGCGAAATGCTGATGAATCGCCAGTATTAAGCGTCTCAGCAACCTCCTCAGTTGAAATCTTGGGGTTATTTTCCTCTAAGGCTCGCACATTGTCTTCATCAATCACGGAAGGCCGCCAAAAATGAGGTTGATCGACCAAGGTTATAACACCGTTTCGAAATCTATCAAACCACTTTTAAACGGTCCTTAGAGCAGGAGTACCATCTGAATAAACGCTCTGAATGATTTTTTCTTGCAGTTCCAACCTTTCTTTCTGAAACTCGTACAGCATTGCACGGCGAAGGTGTAACTTTTCGTTTTCCATTTTAGAATATCAGGAGTCTAGCGACTTCGGATGCCGCGATCTACCACTGGTCTATAAGCATAAACATGCGTCATACAGCAATCTTTTAGCCACGTATGAAGATTGAGCACAATGTATGACCTCATTAATCAGGTTCATGAAAAGTCTGAGTGGAGCAGATTTATCGTCCTAGCTTCTGTTAGCTGGCTCACTAAAGTAATTCATACTTGACTTGACAGCCTCTAAAGAGGTAGAATCTAAAGACGGAATCATATCAGAAACCTTATCACTACTTTTGTAACAAGATGAATCTTATAATTTCTTGCTCGGAGCAAAGGATTGAGACCCCGACTAATCAGGGCCTTCTCTTTACTGGTGCGTTGCCGCGCAGCTATTTGTGAAAAGCTTCCAGTCGTAAGCTAAGGGTTTTGATATCAGAGTAATCGAATGGGGCATTGAACTTAATACCAGATTTATTATTACATAGACCCTCAGCAAAGCACCATACTTTAGCAAGCCAGCTCATAGCTTCACAGTGATATGAGAACTCTTCGACTTGTTGAGGCGTTGAACACCTTGTAAATGGATATGCCCAATTTTTGGTGCCCTGACAGGTAGAGACCCCAATATTTCAAATACCCTCCTAGAAGCGTGTTTCATCAAGTGGTTTAGTGGAAGGTTTGGTTAGGTTAAACAGGGTGTGTCCCAAAACACATCACTAGGCACCAACACGGGCCCATCGTGATCCAGTTGAATTTAACTTCAAAGGAAAAAGACCTACACAAACCTGTTGGGATTCCTATTAATGTCCTAAGCTTGTCCCTGTTTAGTTTAATTAACTCCCTAGATCTTTTACCGTCAAGAAGTGGACATAGAGCCTTGGATAGCCTATGTCCATCAAGATTCGACCACCTTATGCTAACAGTCTTTATGGTGTTTTCCACGATAGTGCCCCTTACTGTGCAGAGGGGTGGTTTGATGTTAGCAACCTCACTATTATCGCACATTACAATTGGATGGCCTGCTAGTAGTTCGCTAAGATCGTGCAGTGTCCGAAGTTACTGTACTGAAGTGACCCATATTAATGGGTCGAATCACACTGTTTCCACCATGTGTTTTGATCTGTAAGTCAAGCGGGGTTAGGTGCAGAAAGGTGTCCAATGCTGTCGTTGGGGTGCTACGGAGCGCACCTGTAATGGCAATGGAAGCCGTTTTTTGAACTGCCGCGCCGCTAATTTTCCGGAGATCGTTTTCTTATTTGTTGCTTTTCAACATACGAGTGCGCCATTTATAAGTATGGGCCTCAGCACCACCGTATATAGCCAATACACCATAACAGGTCTTAAGCCCCAAATTTGTTCTACAGTTCTTTTGCATATTCAAAGAGCATTATATGCCTTTTTGATTTTTTCCGCTGCGTTGAGATTCCAATTCAGTTTTTTGTCCAGAATTACACCTCAGGTACTTCGCGCTGTCCAAGAGACAGTTCGAGTCCGTTAAGTTTTAGCGGTATGAACTGCGGCATCTGGTACTTTCTGATAATAAGAACCAGTCCCGTTTGGAGGGATTGACTTGACATCGAGACCACAGATGCGTGCCAAAGTGCTGATCGTCTTCAACGCAAGCCCCATAATCTCACAAGTATTTTCTCTGCACTTTTCTGACCACGTCATTCGCGTATGCCGTGGCGCTAATACCCACTGAATTAAGCTTTTTAAGGATGTCGTTGATAACCAGCACCCACGAGAGTAGAAATATGACTTCCCCTTGAGCGGTTCCCCTGGTCACTGACATTTTAGCCAAGCATTGTCTAATGGAACAGTTTATTACCTTACTTGCAAGCATGTTGCAAATCCAATTATTAGTGTCCTGTTCAATATTTGCGTCTACTAGAGCGCTTTTAGTGGTGCTAAACTTCACGTTACATAAGGCTCCTTCTATATCAAGGAATTCCGCCATCGCCACTGTAGACTCCTTTCAATTTTACCTGAGCAGCTGAGCCAGCTGTTCCTACTTCTGCCATCTCCGATGCATTGCCATGATTTTTAGGATTTTTGGAGGTAGCTTCGGCAGCGGATGTCTGAGCTGCTGCTACCCCTATCGAGGTTCCACCCTGTGTATCACCGGTGTGAGTGCAAGCCTGCTCACCGGTTATATCGCTCACGTTAGTGAGTGTTCTCTCGAACTCCTCACTGTCGCTAGCCAGAAGCTCTGCTTCTTCCAATGCTCTTACCAGAAGGAAGGTGGATGAAGTCGAGATTTCGCCACGGATAAGGTCGGAAATAAAAAGTCAGCCCAGGGAGCGCCGCCATACCTGGATAAGGCTTAGTATAACAGGCCAGGGCACAACGCGCCTGGGGTAGCTCATTCGTGTTTGGTTTGCTATATGCTCACTTCACCACTGGAATCAGGTTTGGCAGTTCTTGGTTCACGACTCCTCAGCCGACCATGGTCAGTTGAGTCATTGCGACTTAAGCCCCCACACCGGCGTCATTGAAGATGACTCTCGCGTCAAGGCGCCTGCCGCGCGGAAGGTTGGGTGGAATCTCGTTGGTCTTTCTTAAGCAGGGTAAGCCCGGTTAGGGTTTTCTACAGCTTGGCTAATCGCGGTTTGCGGTGGATCCAAAAAATCTTTTTTTAGTTGAGAGTAGAAGTTGCTGAGAAAAGAGTGGTTGGTGTGCAGAAAAGACATGTTAGTCTATAAAATGTGACAAGTAACTAGACCCCTCGCTCTAAGATATTTTTAAATTGCACTCAGGCAGTTTCCTGCACCTTGATTACGCCCAGAAAGAAAGAACGATTCGAAAATAACTCAGCGCCTATAATTGATGCAAGTCAACTACAGATTATACCGGTACTCTCAAGGAGTATCTGTTGCGCTAAGCCCTTTGTAGAAAAGGGCTACTCGTAAACTTAATGGGTTCTGATGAACTCAACATCATTTAAGAAGGCCACAAATATAGTGACAACAACTTACAATTTCGAAAAGAAATAAAGATTAAACGCGAATTTTCATTTCACTTCTCATACGAGTACACTTGTCACAGGACTTTAAAGCACTTAGAAGTTCACAACAGGTTCACATGTCCAGCAAATATTTTTGCACTAACACCCATTGCAATCGTTTCGATGTCTCGTCTGGATACCGTGTAATCTTAACTATGCCGCACGTCGCAATCGTCTAGCCAAGGTCGATTTATTATTAAATGATACAACGGGAAAACGATGTCGTAAATCTGGATCAATAGTAATATAAATCACAGCGCGAAGGCTATTTATCTAGGTCTCGTAATACCCCAGAACCTAGCTTATCATAATTCGCTTCTATTTACAATTTATTGAGTAAACATTCACGGGCTCTCTAGATGTCTTATTGACAAATCATCGCAAAAAGTTGAAGTGGCCAATAAAAGTGCAACCGATCTGGTCGGACATACTATACAAGTCGCTTTTGGGGAAAACCTATTACCCAAAAAAATTCTAAACGGATTTACAGCTGCCGTATACGTCATAGCAAGGCGGCACTTCTTCCAACACTGATACGATTGCAATCCAATTGGTAAAATTATCTGTAACCGTCTGTAAATTTGGGCTCGTGGTTTTGATAAGATTGGTTTGGTTTGCGATAAGTATTTGAGAAAAGGCGACCAGGTACTAGTATAAAGGGAGGAGTTCTATTGAGGTAAGATATCAGTTTGTTAAGACATTACCATGGGACTTAAAGTATTCTTAGGCCTTTTGGTCTGTGGCCTGGCGGTCGTTAGTGCTGAATTGGAAGGGTGAGTACAGAATAAGAGGAATTGAATACCTGTAGATGGAAGAGTTGGTTTCTATCTAATTTTCTCATTTTAGTTACAAAATCTATGATGTAACCCCAACCAATGATTATCAGCAGCACATCCTTGAACAACTTAGGGAAAATGTCAAGTATGACTTCTTCCTTCGTCCAAAGGCTTTGAATGTAGCCTCACGCGTTATGGTTACTCCTGAGGATCAAGCTGACTTTGTTCAATCAATGAAAACCTTTTCGATTGACTTCAGCGTGGTGAATGAGGATGTTTCCAAATCAGTTGAACTCGAGCGTATGCAAAACTCTGTTTTGAGATCTTTGTCACCTCGCATTTCATTTGCCAGATTCCAGCGATTCGATGAAATCAATGCTTACTTGGACCAATTGGCTTTGAACTACGCAGGTCGTGTATCTGTTAAGAAAGTCGGCACTTCCTACGAAGGTAGGGACATCAAGACCATCACCATTAGCAATGGCAATGGAGTTGGCAACAAGAAGGTTATCTTTGTTGATGGTGGTATCCATGCTCGTGAGTGGATTGCTCCAGCTGCTGCTCTATATATCATCAGTCAATTGGTTGAAAATTTCTCACAGAACAAGGCTCTTTTGGACAAATATGACTGGGTTGTCTTGCCCGTTGTTAATCCAGATGGTTATGAGTACACCCATACCAACAGTCGTATGTGGAGGAAGACCAGGAAGCCAGCAAGCGGCAGTTGTGCTGGTACTGACGGAAATAGGAATTTCGATTTTCATTGGGGTGAAGTTGGAGCCAGTAGCTTAACTTGCGCTGAAACTTATAAGGGTTCAAAGGCTTTCTCCGAACCAGAAACTCAAATCGTAAGGGATCAACTATTGTCATTAAAGGGACGTGCCAAATTCTATTTGACTATCCATTCATATGGTAACTACTTGCTGTACCCATGGGGTTATACTTCGTAAGTATAATAATTTCTTCTAAAGGCACACATACCTCTGATTGCCGATCTTTTTAAAATCCTTTTTTAGAGCTCTTCCATCCACTGTTGCTGATCTGGATGAAGTTGCCCAAGCTGGTGCAGCTGCTATCAGATCTGCTACTGGAACCAAATACACTGTTGGATCTTCAACCAATGTCTTGTATGCCGCTGCTGGTGGAAGTGATGATTGGGCATTTGCCGTTGCTGAGATTCCAATTTCAATCACAATGGAATTGCCTGCTGGTGGTTCTGGTTTCGATCCTAGCCCAGCACAAATTGATCCTTTCGTTTCGGAAACTTGGGTCGGTGTTAAGGCTATGGCTGAGAAGGTCATTGCTAAATATTAATCTATGAAAAAGCTGTAGCTTTGCAATTAAATGAATTTTATCTAAATGAATTTGTTCTGTTTTTTATTTACATGGAAAGGGCATAATCTGTCTCAGAAAAATAAGTCTTACGAAGTTAAATTGCAATCATTTTCTCCACCCTCTCTATATGTCCTAGCCGTCTTAGGCAACTAATAAGATCGATATCGTCAAACAGCACAAATAGTTGTTGAATCTTCTCCTCCAAAACCAATTTACGTTAACCGGACCAAATACGAGTATATTCAGAAGAATTTTTCTCTCAAAACGGCTGAAGATATCTTCATCCGCTAAAGTACGACTGGAATGGTCAAAGTCTTATAGAGTCGCCTTAGTTTTTTGGGATAGAGCCCAATGAAAGAGCTGGAAGAATTTATATTATAGCCAAAGTAGACAAAGTTACTTACAACTCCGAGACTATACTTGACGCTGCCGGTGACAATCTGTGACTGGAATTTGCCCTCATTTACATCTAAACCCATTTTGCAGTTTCTGTTTTGCATCAATTATGTGGATATCATCAACGGCGTACACTAGCATTGTAGTTGAACAGAATTTTGAATGATTTTGTATCCAGTTTTCATTTGTCAGTTCTTGAAATGCCAGAGAAGTCACAATTCACCGCGTCGCCTTTTCTTAAACCTGCTTTGAGCGATTTCAATCGTCGATTTCCATAGACTGACGAGCTTGGCAGGGATGACACAACTAGGCATTGCTCAACATAGCCCCTCTCACTACCATGTGTGATCATATTATCGATAAAAAGATGATGGAAATCGATGTGGACTTCTTGAATTTTTTGCAGAAGTATGAAGATTTGGTTGAATATGATTTTCCTGGTATTTCCTGGACGTGAGAAATGAGTAGGTGAAGCCGTCAGGTTCAACTGTTTTATTGGATTACAATTTAGATATTGCTATCCTTACTTTACATTGGTCAGGTGAAAAAGTTTTTGTCACCATCGTCTATATTAAATAATCTATTCCGCCTGACGGTGAGATGTTGGGCTTTTTTCCTGTATAGCACTATCTCCACTGACTGTGGCTCTTCTACAACGTTTGCTTGTTTATCTCTGTATGGGTCTTCTTGCCTTAACATGTTTATACATTATTTTTTCATGGCGTCTTTAATAGCATATTGGGAGCGTTACCACTAGTCTTCTGTTATAGATACAAGCGGCATAGAAGTTGAGGGATTACGGGATACGTGTTCGGAGAAGATTTTTATGGTCTCCTGCGATTGTACCTTCTCCAAATACTCACAGTACTACTTATTTGAGTTGGCATTTTGAAAGTATGCATTCGTACCCTGAGCTCACCAGAGTGGTTATCAATGTTGGCTGGCCGGAACCTTTTGACGTTCAAAACACTACAGGCATGCCTTAGAACTTTCGAAATTTAGTCAATTTGAGGCCACCACATCCCGTTGTGAATATTAAAATGTGCTTGCTGTAGTGATATTTCGTCCCACTGCAAAGTCAAGAAGCTTATGGCATCGTCTTTATCTTCTGTATGGTCATGGGGGAAGTTGAGGAAAATATTAGCGAATTTAGTCTTGGTTCGTATTGTTATGAAACGTAAGCCCACGTATCGGAAGCCCAAAACATCAACCAGTTAACTCAAATGGATCGTAAAATCAATTTTTGCTTACGTCCATGCTACTGCTGCAAAGATATGAATTAGAATTGTGGCTTTATGCATTTAAAGTTTCCTTAGAATCGCTAAGGTTCCTTTAACGCAATTGCCTTCTAGGTATGATAAATGAAATGTCAATTGGCAAGTGTTATTCTTCATTTTGGTCGTCATTAAAAGTGGAGCTGAACTTGGCAAAATCAATTACCAATTCAAAGTTCATAAAATTAATATTTATGATATCAACAACCTATTTCTAACTTCCTCCTGGTGTAACAATAGACTTCACTCTTCACAAAATAAAGGAAATAAACTGTGGACAGTTTTTCTTTGCAACAATTCTTGTTCTCACTACTCTAACTACTTTGGAACCTACCTTCAATTCGCCGAGCATTATAACCGCCTCTATCAGCGCTTTCTTAACACTACGCAGACCAACCTAATTAACGACGGCAAGTCTTTCTACAAATTTGTCAATAACACAAGGTAATCTGAAGGTCAACACCAGTTCTCTCTCGTTCTCCAATATAGAATCTACGGGCCCACGTATTATTGCCGACTGCATTCTAACCTTATTTAAACAAATTGCTCGAAAGTATTTTATATGTATTCCCTCGACTTTGCCCCGATACTATTAAGGGAAATCAAATGGATATCTTCTTTATTGAAAAAAAGCCACATTACTTAATCAACGTGCATTTTCTTACATTTTCCTTTTATATTCTGCTTCCTTATTTAATTACTTATCCCTACTCTTTTTTATTGGCAAAATAAACGTCTCTTTTTGCACACGTATTCCCGCATCGATTTAGATCGTTAATTTCATATGAAAATCGTCATTAATGAGTTCGCTTTAGGTCCCCCCTCTCAACCTACTTTTTAGCCACTTTTGGTGTCCCACAAGGTAGCCGTCTAGGTCCCTTTCTTTTTCTGTTAATTATAAACGATTTTGAGTGTATTATTGAAAATTGCCTCTGAACCATACGCCAAAGACACCAAGATATCAAAATATATTTCTTTACAAGAAGACTCTAATCTCTTTTATGAAGACCTTGACAAATGCTTAGACATTAATACGAGTATCTCCAATTGTCACTCCATGACTTATTAACGTAAGTTCAATAAGTCTCTTCCTTCTGCTTGGCCATTCTATACAGCACGTTCAGTCCCTCATTTTGAAAAAGAATTAAACTAATTTAAAAACGAGGTTTCCTTCGGTTTGCTCCAATAGGAGCTTGGGATGACTCTTTTATTTTTAAGCACTTCCCTTCACAAGTTAAATCTCCCTAACCATTTCCTGGGATACCATCAACGGCTTTTGGAAAGTAGTGCCTGTGGTTGTATGATTGTTGAAAAGCCCGCATGACAGCAGACCACTTTGCCTTGATCCGCTCTTGACTCAAAAGGTCTCGGTAATATTGATTTCAACTTTTACGGAACAGCGAGCGAACTCCAAAGGCATTCTACTCAATCTGACGAACTTCTTTGTGATGTCAAAACTTGACAGAGATGTGTATTGCTCTTTTGTATAGATGCTGTCATTTTGATTGATCTTCATAATTCTGATGTCCAAGGAAATATTAATTCAATTGCTGGTGGCATTAAACCTTGTTCATATGGCTCACTTAGATCGTTCACTAGTCGGTCCAGGAATTATTAGAATATGGCCCTCAAGATCCTGTAAGATAAATTCTTGTGAATCGAACAAAAGATGCTAAGACTCCTTTTCCTTGACCAAATTTTGAAATCGTGTTAGTGTATGTTCTCTATTTTGCTTCTTGAAACAAATCAACAGTTAGACCATATAAGCCGGCGGCTTTCGTATGCTTAAATGTAAATACTTCTTTCTTCACTTTATTTAGGTCGGACAGGCGAATATCTTACCTACCTGCACTCTTCATCAGGAAAAGTGTTTCGTACCAGGGTTCGGGTGAAAGGCAGCACTAGTACATCAGCTACAACTGCATTTCTTATAGCTTCTTCCACTGATGGCAGTAGTATTCATATAGATCGACAAATAAGCGATAGGCAATACTTCTAGCGGTTCGTTGCAATTGCAACCGTACACTTTACATCTCCTTTCAGGATTCGATTTCTTCGGGACAGATGGAACATGAACCCTCAACAGGGATTGAGAGGTCTGGAGGAGTAGAGGCCCCCTGACTTATTATTCTCTAAATAAAATGAACAATTTTTTTCAGTCAAGTGTTTTAATAATCTATGGCGAAACCGAGTAAATTATCTTAGCAAACATACATATATCAATATAGACAAAAACAAGAATTATATGGAATTAAATTAAAGCGCAAATGGAACCTTGCGAACTTTTTTAAACGAAAAATCCTTGATGATTTCGCTAAAATCCAGCTCCCGGAGAAAATCGTTTTCTATGCTGAGTAGGGATAGCTTTGATAGACGGTTTTGCCCCATCGTAGTTCGAAGCCTATTTTTTATAATTTTCATTTTTGAAAATGAGCACTCTCCAATGCAATTAAACACCATCAAAACCAAATACATTCTCAGTGCAGAATGTACCTGACAAATTTTGATCTTCAAGAATAGCTCGATAGATTAGTCTTTTCTATAATCCTTTTTGTATAAGTCGATCGAAGATACAAATCGAATCAACTCATTACCAAAACTAGGCTCTAAATCATCTTTATACACTTTTACCAATGCCTCTGCTGCAGCGACAAATTGGCAGCATCCATCTTCTCTATGTGATTGAGAAATCCAAATCTCGAACGTACACCTTCGTATACTTTGAATTTCTCTTTTAGTGACAGATTTGCGTCCTGCGCTTTCATGTAATCGAATGGATTCAACCTCACATTTCTTGTTCTGGTACGTGATTGTACATATTGGTCAGTATGACATATTTCTCTGGCTGCTTCCGCGTATTTAACAAAATTGTCTCTTTTGGATTCAAAGAACGATTTCAATCATTCTGATGTACGCATTGCAGATTCAAAAATCATTTTCGGGTCCTACAACATCTTGTTTTTAGCATCGAATCGCTCCAAGATGTCGTTCCAAAGGATAGCAAATATAGTCGTTTCGAGACAACTCAAATTTATAAAAGGTGCGATGCTTCATTCCTCACGATGTCTTTTCAGGAGATATGCTGGTTAGAGCTCCTTCGAGCGTTTGCTATGGCCTGGCCGGTATGACCGCAATTTGGTAAGAAGGTAAAAAATCTTTCTTCTGGATACTATTTCAGTTAGCACTTTGTTACCCATAGAACTGATCAGTTCTTCGCAAATCGTGGACGAAAGGTAATTAACATGACCACTTCCTTTATTTGTATGCTCTTTCGAATGGGTTGCCAGGATTAGTTAGTATTCGGCTAGCAATTCCAAAATTCCTAGAAAATTTCCATTCCTCGGTGAAACAATAATTTCATTGTCACCTCGAAAGGCTAATCCATGCTCATCTATGAATTTGACAGTGTGTACTAACGATAATTCAGAAGATTTTTTGCCGATACTGAATTGTTTGTGCCTCTTGTATCGCTAGCTCTTGATCGATGCGCACTGTGATTTTTCCCCGTTGCACTAAACTCAATACTGATTCCAAATGAATCTTTGAAAGCTCATGTTCATATAGACGATCAGATACATACATCCGGTTACTGAAGCCTTCTCCACTGAGTTTGGTGTTTTGAGTGGACACGAACCTACACGCATTAAAATATAATTTCCCCTTAGTTGGAGAAAAGAAAAGCCAGAATCGATTGACGGTCTCTTTACTTTTATTGTGGCAACATATAAAATGTAAACATATTCTTTGAACATTTCCGAATAAAGTTTGAACTATCTCGTGACTGATCTTGAAGAACTGAATTCTGCAACGATACTTAATCGCAATTTTGAAGTTCTGTGGAACGTTGTAGTTTACTCGTTGGAATTTGAAATAATTTTTTTTCGAGATCTATTGTGGGGGGCCCTGTTTTGTGGAGGCTGACCCTGTAGCCCCAGTTGCCCTCCACTAAATCCGGCACTGACCCCCAACATACAAGCCGTAGAGCGATCCGGGACTTGCACAAACCCTTTTAGATGTCTGGGGCACATCGAGCACATAGACACCAGCGCTCCGACCCGGAACATTTCTGACTTCAAGCCAGCCAATTCAATAGGGAACAAGTACAACTGGAAAGGACATCTGTCAATTTCATGTGAGGAACTATATGCAACTGGCAAAAGATCGGCTCACCCGATCTTCATTCCGAATTTGAAGAAATATGTCTGCTCTTTCACATAATTTTTAGGGCTTACACTTGTGTAGCACTGTTATTTCATAAAAGCGAAGCTCACATTCGGACTATGTATAAGTAGGCGACACCAAACGTCTTTTTTTTTTAAGGTTAGTGCACAGTGCAGGGCACACTCTCCAAAGCCCCAAAAACGCATCCTTCTGCTATGCATCTCGGTGTCTACAAAACACTCGTCAAAATCCTTAAGTTTGGCAAATCCAATGATCCGATGGGTTTACATGAAAAATGCTTCAATCGCACATCTGAGACTTTCTTCATTCGACCCCTTGACATTGGCTACTTATTCTCTTCGACCTTATTTTCGTCACCCTATTTTTGTGCTCATCCACTTCAACTCGTTCATATACCCGACCTAATTTCAGTAGCTCAAAGCGATTGGAATTCTTCTTTGATGTGGTCGGGACAACCAAAGGATGTCATATGTGACCATGTCAGTTAATCGTTTTATTATATCCTAAATGCAGTGCCTCCAGCGCTACTGGTCATCCTTACAGCCATAACAAAACCTATTTTCTGCCTTTCGTATTCCGTTCTCCTAATCCATAAATTGAAAGAAAGTATGTCTCTACCAGTAGCTACTCTTCCTTTGGTATTTCCCGTTCCAATTTCCATTAGATGGACTGCTTTCTGCAGGATATGAATCGCACAAAACAGCTCCAAAGTAAATAGAAAAGCTATCGTACAGCTAAAGGGAATTACTACATCACTAGCGTTGTGAACAAACCGCCCATCCGTGTATGTTTCCAATGCTAGGTTGCATCAAGCAGCTTTCCCTATCCACTTGTCCTGTGAAAGATGAAAACATTGAACATTATCCAGAAGCGAAAACCAGGATTCGCTTTTAACCAGATTATATCAGCTGTCAGGAGAGACTATGAAACGATTCCCCACTTCTCATTCACTTTTCGAATGCCTTCTGCTTTGTGGTGTAGGAAGCGGTACTGATGATGATGATGGTGATGGTAGTGGTGGATATCAAGACTCGACACTGACTTTGCCATATTGTCCTTGTAGAACGAGTACGATGAGAACGACACGATGTCTTGCCATTGCCGTCGTTGTTGGCGGGTGTACATAGTGTGCAGCGAATGTGTTAAATATGGCGGAAAATTGCATTAAACAGCTGCTTGTCACCGTTGATAAGGGAATTAAATTTTGCGGTGTCATAAAGAACCCTAGGCAAGGACATCGTATCGGTTGTGTAGTTAGCTCAGGACGACGATTCTGGTCGGTGTATTGGTTCAGGTCTTTCATTTTACTTTGGCTCCAGGATCATGTTTATTATCGAATGGGCGATGTTGACGACAGATAATATCCTTTATTTCAAGCTTTTAGAATGTCATTTCCGTTTTTATATAAATTCTGTTTGGATGATTTGGAAAGTGGTGGATACACACATATGTATGGGTAGATGTCCGTATCCGTATGTAAACCTTCGAAGAACGTTTATGGAGTTAAAGTACGATTTAAGATTTTCGAGTATTTGTGAGTGCCTTCAATGTATGAGATACGTAACATTTAAATTTCTTCCCGACATTGCTCTCCGAGAACGAATGTATGATACGATGATGAAAAGACAAATATAACTAAGACAAGAACTAACTACAAACTCTATCACCACATTGTGATATTTTGATTGGATTCATATCTCAAAAGTGTTCAAAAAGAAGATTATATCTCAAATTGGTCGTCATGTATCGTTACGTCAAAAATAGCAGCTGTCGTTTGTGAACTTTCTGCTTTGACAATGTTGCTGATCAGGTAATAGTAGTCAATGATGCTTGCCATTCCGACATTGTATTCTACTTGTTTGTGTCTTAATTACAAAACATGGATATGGATGACAAGTGGTGTCAAAAGAAGGTGCCACATGCCCTTCAGTGATTTTTTTTTCTTGAGGTTTTTATGAAGTCTGAGGTTTGTGTGACCACCCACGCCTTAAAGAAGCAAATTGAGCATTGTATCAACGCAATCCAGCCACATTTCTGCAAAATTGTTATGGAACATTTCGACAAAACAGTGCGTGTGTGCCAACAAAGTTGTGGAAGCCAATTAGCCGATACCCTATTCCAGACATAACCGTAGACTGTATACTATTTGAGTACAAATAAGTTTTCGCCTTTTGACAAAGGATGGCCTTACCAGTAAGTTATGGTTTTTACATTTGCAAATGTAAAACGTCGTATCGAAAGGTTGGAGATCTGCCAACACCATAACCTTGAAGTGTTAGCGTTTTTTGGAACGAAAATGTCGAGTTTTGAGCAGAGTTAGCGTCATTTGGGGGAACTTTTGATAAAATTCTTGGTTTTGTAAGAAATATATAGCTGGTGCGAAGCATATGGTGAGGCTGTTTTAAGTAAGAGAAGTTATCGTGAGTAGTTTCAAAAGATTAACCATAGTGAGTTTGACGTCGAAGAAAAAGAACGTAGCTGAAGGCCGAAAGACTATGAAGATGCGGAATTGGCAGCATTATTGGAGAAAGTTTCATCCCAAACGCAAGTACAACTAACACTTACTTTAGGTGTGACAACTAGCAACCTCACACCATTTAAAATCATTAGGAATTATTCAAAAGCTGAGGACTTAGGTTCCATAGAAACTAAAGTCGAGAAACCGTGAAATCCGTTTTATCACATATGAAATGCTGCTTGCCAGGCAGTTTTTTGCATCGTAAAGTCATTTCATGGTGATGGAAGGTAGATCCACCATGATAACCCAAAGAAAAGGAAATCATGGGGACCATGTGGTCATGCTTCAACTTCTACAGCAAAGTCGAATATTCATGGGAAAAAAAATCATACTGTGTTATTGGTGGGATCAGCTTGGTGTCGCGTGTTATGAGTTGTTCAACCCGAGCGAAACTATAACTGATGTTTCTCTACCAAACACAGTTGATGAAATTGCACTGAGAGCTCAAGAAAAACTCGCCTACTACTACTTCCGACAAGACAAAATTATTCCCAAGCGTGATAATGTTCGTTCACATATTACGGCACCGGTCAAAACCTCCTTTAAATTACATAACTGGGAAGTCCGTCCCACCCGCCGTATTCACTAGACATTGCCCCATTTAATTATCACTCATTCTGATCGATGGCATTCCTCAGCATTTCTTCATTTCACAAGAAGTATCTTATAATTTCATAAAAATCTACAAAAACAAAGAAAGCTTCCGGTTATGACTTGATAAGAGGAGAAGTCCTTAAAATGCAGCCTTGAAAACCAGAAAGTAAGCTTCTTTATATTACAAACGTCGCATTGATGTTAGAATACGTTCTGAGTCATTGGGAAGTTCTTGAAGTCCTTGTGGTCCTATAATTCGGAAACCTCCGAATTGTTGCTCAGAAGTCTTATAAACCGATTTCATTTCTCCCAATTTTATCGAAAATCTTTAAGAGGATAATACTGAGACGTATACTACCAATTATTGGCTTAAAAATCGTATCCGTGATCAGCACTTTGGGTTTAGGAACAAGCACAATTGACCATGTGCATAGAAAAACCGAAGTAACTGAAAAAGCTTTGAAAGAAAAAAAGATTCACCCTTTCGGCGGGCAATGGCAAACTCCCGGAAGTAAAAAATTGCCTACGCAAAAGCTTCTAAGGAGTGCCGTTCGGACTCGGCGATAAACCGTAGGCCCCGCTCAAATGTGACAAAAATGACAACATGAGCAACACAAATGAGTGTCAAGAAGCTAGTCCATGGCCCATACCGGGCTGCTAGCGCCACAGTGTTTTTTTTTTTTTTGTTTTGGTACATCCGTTGTTGACAATCCCTCTAAATCTTAGCATCATAGCTTGACACTTGCAAAAGTTACGTAGCCAAGAGCACATCTATCTCTGTGTGTGTTGGCGATTTTGTACAATTTTAGAAATGAATTTTAATTTGCAACAACGAACTTGTATTAAATTTTGTGTAAAAAACGGATTAGGTGTTGCGCGAACGTTGAAAATGTTGGAAAAGTGTTTCGGCAACGATTCTCTAAAGAAAACGGTCGTGAATTAATCGAAGATGATGGACGCAGTGGCAGACCATCGACGTCGAAAACCGACGAAAAGAAATGTTGATCAATAACCGCGAATTAACCATCAGAGAGATAGCGGAGGACTTGAACATTGCCTATGGATCCGTCCAAGACATTTTGGTTAATGATTTGAGTTTCCTAAGTGTAGCAGCAAAGTTTGTGCCAAAAGAGATGATTTGCGAGGCTGAATCCGATCCCACATTCATCAAAAGGATAATTACTAGAGACGAGACGTGGTTTTATGAGTACGACATGCAATCCAGACATCAGGCAAATGTACGGGGTTCACCAAATGAACCGAGACCAAAAAAACCACGTCGTTTTCAGTCACAAAAGAAGGCAATGCTCTCGGTTTTCATGGACTACAACCACGTAGTGCATGATGAATAGCCCTAGAATATCATGCCTATTTCTCAAGACCGTAATTCTAGGGCTAGAATAGCATGCCTAATTCTCAAGACCGTAATTCTAGGGCTAGAATAGCGTGCTTAATTCTCAATACCGTAATCTAGGGCTAGAATAGCATGCCTGAATCGCAAGACCGTAATTCTAGGGCTAAAATAGCATGCCTAAATCTCAAGACCGTAATTCTAGGGCTAGAATAGCGTGCTTAATTCTCAAGACCGTAATCTAGGGCTAGAATATCATGCCTAAACCTCAAGACCGTAATTCTAGGGCTAGAATAGCATGCCTTAGTCTCAAGACCGTAGTTCTAGGGCTAGAATAGCATGCCAACTTCTCAAGATCGTAATTTTAGGGCTAGAATAGCAAGCCTAAATCTCAAGACCGTATTTCTAGGGCTAGAATATCATGCCTAAATCTCAAGACCGTAATTCTAGGGCTAGAATAGCATGCCTAATTCTCAAGACCGTAGTTCTAGGGCTAGAATAACATGCCTATTTCTCAAGACCGTAATTCTAGGGCTAGAATATCATGCCTAAATCTCAAGACCGTAATTCTAGGGCTAGGATATCATGCCTAATTCTCAAGACCGTAATTCAAGGGCTAGAATAACATGTCTTATTCTCATTCAATAACATGATTAGCTGCGTCAAATTGGATATCATATGTTAAGAATATAAGATCATGTTTGGAGAAGCCTGGCGCTGTGAGTTGACTATAGAGCAGGAATTTTCTACTATCTTTGACAATGATCACATCAATAAATGTAGCAGGGTCGTGTGTAAAATGTGTGGCAGTCGATAAATTAACACATGTCAAGTCAATGGTTCTATATCTTCAATTAACTGAACGGAATCACGAACATTAAGCGAATTGCAATTTGGATCACAGGTAATACTAATATTAGGATAAGAACAAGGAATCCCATCCAGTACACTAGAAATAGGCGAGTTATCTATGTTTTTATTTTGTCTGTAGATTACTTCAACTAGCAAGCACTCAACACAACATTTAGCATTAACAAACAAATGACCAGATGTGCAATTAGCAGTTAATTTGCAGAGAAAGTTGCCTCGTAGTCCATTGCGCACATAAACAGCTACACCCCCATCCAACCGACCAATTAAATCACCTCTAACGAGCTTATAACCATCCATCCATCCATTGAATAGCATGAATTAATTTGAAGTTCTAGCCCCAGCATACCATGCCTAAATCACAAGCCCGTAATTCTAGCCCTAGAATAGCATGCCTAATTCTCAAGATCATAATCTAGGGCTAGAATAGTATGCCTAATTCTCAAGACCGTAATTCTAGGGCTAGAATATCATGCCTATTTCTCAAGACCGTAATTCTAGGGCTAGAATAGCGTGCTTAATTCTCAAGACCGTAATTCTAGGGCTAGATTAACATGCCTATTTCTCAAGACCGTAATTCTAGGGCTAGAATAACATGCCTATTTCTCAAGACCGTAATTCTAGGGCTAGAATAGCATGCCTAATTCTCAAGCCCGTAATTCTAGGGCTAGATTAACATGCCTATTTCTCAAGACCGTAATTCTAGGGCTAGAATATCATGCCTAAATCTAAAGACCGTAATTCTAGGGCTAGAATAGCATGCCTAATTCTCAAGCCCGTAATTCTAGGGCTAGAATAGCGTGCTTAATTCTCAAGACCGTAATTCTAGGGCTAGAATAGCGTGCTTAATTCTCAAGACCATAATCTAGGGCTAGAATAGCGTGCTTAATTCTCAAGACCGTAATTCTAGCCCTAGAATATCATGCCTAATTCTCAAGACCGTAATTCTAGGGCTAGAATAACATGCCTATTTCTCAAGACCAAAATTCTAGCCCTAGAATAGCATGCCTAAATCTCAAGACCGTAATACTAGGGCTAGAATAGCATGCCTAAATCTCAAGACGGTAATTCTAGGGCTAGAATGGCATGCCTAATTCTCAAGACCGTAATTCTAGGGCTAGAATAACATGTCTTATTCTCATTCAATAACATGATTAGCTGCGTCAAATTGGATATCATATGTTAAGAATATAAGATCATGTTTGGAGAAGCCTGGCGCTGTGAGTTGACTATAGAGCAGGAATTTTCTACTATCTTTGACAATGATCACATCAATAAATGTAGCAGGGTCGTGTGTAAAATGTGTGGCAGTCGATAAATTAACACATGTCAAGTCAATGGTTCTATATCTTCAATTAACTGAACGGAATCACGAACATTAAGCGAATTGCAATTTGGATCACAGGTAATACTAATATTAGGATAAGAACAAGGAATCCCATCCAGTACACTAGAAATAGGCGAGTTATCTATGTTTTTATTTTGTCTGTAGATTACTTCAACTAGCAAGCACTCAACACAACATTTAGCATTAACAAACAAATGACCAGATGTGCAATTAGCAGTTAATTTGCAGAGAACGTTGCCTCGTAGTCCATTGCGCACATAAACAGCTACACCCCCATCCAACCGACCAACTAAATCACCTCTAACGAGCTTATAACCATCCATCCATCCATTGAATAGCATGAATTAATTTGAAGTTCTAGCCCCAGCATACCATGCCTAAATCACAAGCCCGTAATTCTAGCCCTAGAATAGCATGCCTAATTCTCAAGACCATAATCTAGGGCTAGAATAGTATGCCTAATTCTCAAGACCGTAATTCTAGGGCTAGAATATCATGCCTATTTCTCAAGACCGTAATTCTAGGGCTAGAATAGCGTGCTTAATTCTCAAGACCGTAATTCTAGGGCTAGATTAACATGCCTATTTCTCAAGACCGTAATTCTAGGGCTAGAATAGCGTGCTTAATTCTCAAGACCGTAATTCTAGGGCTAGATTAACATGCCTATTTCTCAAGACCGTAATTCTAGGGCTAGAATAACATGCCTATTTCTCAAGACCGTAATTCTAGGGCTAGAATAGCATGCCTAATTCTCAAGCCCGTAATTCTAGGGCTAGAATATCATGCCTAATTCTCAAGACCGTAATTCAAGGGCTAGAATAGCATGCCTAAATCTCAAGACCGTAATTCTAGGGCTAGAATAGCGTGCTTAATTCTCAAGACCGTAATTCTAGAGCTAGATTAACATGCCTATTTCTCAAGACCGTAATTCTAGGGCTAGAATAGCGTGCTTAATTCTCAAGACCGTAATACTAGGGCTAGAATAGCATGCCTAAATCTCAAGACGGTAATTCTAGGGCTAGAATAGCACGCCTAATTCTCAAGCCCGTAATTCTAGGGCTAAGACCGTAATAGGATAAGAACAAGGAATCCCATCCAGTACACTAGAAATAGGCGAGATATCTATGTTTTTATTTGGTCTGTAGATTACTTCAACTAGCAAGCCCTCAACACAACATTTAGCATTAACAAACAAATGACCAGATGTGCAATTAGCAGTTAATTTGCAGAGAACGTTGTAGTCCATTGCGCACATAAACAGCTACACCCCCATCCAACCGACCAATTAAATCACCTCAAACGAGCTTATAACCATCCATCCATCTATTTAATAGCATGAATTAATTTGAAGTTCTAGCCAGAGCATACCACGCCTAAATCACAAGCCCGTAATTCTAGCCCTAGAACAGCATGCCTAATTCTCAAGACCATAATCTAGGGCTAGAATAGTATGCCTTATTCTCAAGACCGTAATTCTAGGGCTAGAATATCATGCCTATTTCTCAAGACCGTAATTCTAGGGCTAGATTAACATGCCTATTTCTCAAGACCGTAATTCTAGGGCTAGAATAACATGCCTAATTCTCAAGCCCGTAATCTAGGGCTAGAATATCATGCCTAAATTTCAAGACCGTAATTCTAGGGCTAGAATAGCGTGCTTAATTCTCAAGACCGTAATTCTAGAGCTAGATTAACATGCCTATTTCTCAAGACCGTAATTCTAGGGCTAGAATAGCGTGCTTAATTCTCAAGCCCGTAATCTAGGGCTAGAATAGCATGCCTAAATCTCAAGACGGTAATTCTAGGGCTAGAATAGCATGCCTAATTCTCAAGCCCGTAATTCTAGGGCTAGATTAATATGCCTATTTCTCAAGACCGTAATTCTAGGGCTAGAATAGCGTGCTTAATTCTCAAGACCGTAATCTAGGGCTAGAATAGTATGCCTAAATCTCAATAGCGCAATTCTAGGGCTAGAATATCATGCCTAAATCTCAAGACCGTAATTCTAGGGCTAGAATATCATGCCTAATTCTCAAGACCGTAATTCAAGGGCTAGAATAACATGTCTTATTCTCATTCAATAACATGATTAGCTGCGTCAAAGTGGATATCATATGTTAAGAATATAAGATCATGTTTGGAGAAGCCTGGCGCTGTGAGTTGACTATAGAGCAGGAATTTTCTACTATCTTTGACAATGATCACATCAATAAATGTAGCAGGGTCGTGTGTAAAATGTGTGGCAGTCGATAAATTAACACGTGTCAAGTCAATGGTTCTATATCTTCAGTTAACTGAACGGAATCACGAACATTAAGCGAATTGCAATTTGGATCACAGGTAATAATAATATTAGGATAAGAACAAGGAATCCCATCCAGTACACTAGAAATAGCCGAGATATCTATGTCTGTAGATAACTTCAACTAGCAAGCACTCAACACAACATTTAGCATTAACAAACAAATGACCAGATGTGCAATTAGCAGTTAATTTGCAGAGAACGTTGCCTCGTAGTCCATTGCGCACATAAACAGCTACACCCCCATCCAACCGACCAATTAAATCACCTCTAACGAGCTTATAACCATCCATCCATCCATTGAATAGCATGAATTAATTTGAAGTTCTAGCCCCAGCATACCATGCCTAAATCACAAGCCCGTAATTCTAGCCCTAGAATAGCATGCCTAATTCTCAAGACCATAATCTAGGGCTAGAATAGTATGCCTAATTCTCAAGACCGTAATTCTAGGGCTAGAATATCATGCCTATTTCTCAAGACCGTAATTCTAGGGCTAGAATATCATGCCTAATTCTCAAGACCGTAATTCTAGGGCTAGAATAGCATGCCTAATTCTCAAGACCGTAATTCTAGGGCTAGAATAGCGTGCTTAATTCTCAAGACCGTAATTCTAGCCCTAGAATATCATGCCTAATTCTCAAGACCGTAATTCTAGGGCTAGAATAACATGCCTATTTCTCAAGACCATAATTCTAGCCCTAGAATAGCATGCCTAAATCTCAAGACCGTAATACTAGGGCTAGAATAGCATGCCTAAATCTCAAGACGGTAATTCTAGGGCTAGAATAGCATGCCTAATTCTCAAGACCGTAATTCTAGGGCTAGAATAACATGCCTAAATTTCAAGACCGTAATCTAGGGCTAGAATAGTATGCCTAAATCTCAATAGCGCAATTCTAGGGCTAGAATATCATGCCTAAATCTCAAGACCGTAATTCTAGGGCTAGAATATCAGGCCTAATTCTCAAGCCCGTAATTCTAGGGCTAAGACCGTAATAGGATAAGAACAAGGAATCCCATCCAGTACACTAGAAATAGGCGAGATATCTATGTTTTTATTTGGTCTGTAGATTACTTCAACTAGCAAGCCCTCAACACAACATTTAGCATTAACAAACAAATGACCAGATGTGCAATTAGCAGTTAATTTGCAGAGAACGTTGCCTCGTAGTCCATTGCGCACATAAACAGCTACACCCCCATCCAACCGACCAATTAAATCACCTCTAACGAGCTTATAACCATCCATCCATCCATTGAATAGCATGAATTAATTTGAAGTTCTAGCCCCAGCATACCATGCCTAAATCACAAGCCCGTAATTCTAGCCCTAGAATAGCATGCCTAATTCTCAAGACCATAATCTAGGGCTAGAATAGTATGCCTAATTCTCAAGACCGTAATTCTAGGGCTAGAATATCATGCCTATTTCTCAAGACCGTAATTCTAGGGCTAGAATATCATGCCTAATTCTCAAGACCGTAATTCAAGGGCTAGAATAGCATGCCTAAATCTCAAGACCGTAATTCTAGGGCTAGAATAGCGTGCTTAATTCTCAAGACCGTAATTCTAGGGCTAGATTAACATGCCTATTTCTCAAGACCGTAATTCTAGGGCTAGAATAGCATGCCTAATTCTCAAGCCCGTAATTCTAGGGCTAGAATATCATGCCTAATTCTCAAGACCGTAATTCAAGGGCTAGAATAGCATGCCTAAATCTCAAGACCGTAATTCTAGGGCTAGAATAGCGTGCTTAATTCTCAAGACCGTAATACTAGGGCTAGAATATCATGCCTAAATCTCAAGACGGTAATTCTAGGGCTAGAATAGCATGCCTAATTCTCAAGACCGTAATTCTAGGGCTAGAATATCAGGCCTAATTCTCAAGACCGTAATTCAAGGGCTAGAATAACATGTCCTATTCTCATTCAATAACATGATTAGCTGCGTCAAATTGGATATCATATGTTAAGAATATAAGATCATGTTTGGAGAAGCCTGGCGCTGTGAGTTGACTATAGAGCAGGAATTTTCTACTATCTTTGACAATGATCACATCAATAAATGTAGCAGGGTCGTGTGTAAAATGTGTGGCAGTCGATAAATTAACACATGTCAAGTCAATGGTTCTATATCTTCAATTAACTGAACGGAATCACGAACATTAAGCGAATTGCAATTTGGATCACAGGTAATACTAATATTAGGATAAGAACAAGGAATCCCATCCAGTACACTAGAAATAGGCGAGTTATCTATGTTTTTATTTTGTCTGTAGATTACTTCAACTAGCAAGCACTCAACACAACATTTAGCATTAACAAACAAATGACCAGATGTGCAATTAGCAGTTAATTTGCAGAGAACGTTGCCTCGTAGTCCATTGCGCACATAAACAGCTACACCCCCATCCAACCGACCAATTAAATCACCTCTAACGAGCTTATAACCATCCATCCATCCATTGAATAGCATGAATTAATTTGAAGTTCTAGCCCCAGCATACCATGCCTAAATCACAAGCCCGTAATTCTAGCCCTAGAATAGCATGCCTAATTCTCAAGACCATAATCTAGGGCTAGAATAGTATGCCTAATTCTCAAGACCGTAATTCTAGGGCTAGAATATCATGCCTATTTCTCAAGACCGTAATTCTAGGGCTAGAATAGCGTGCTTAATTCTCAAGACCGTAATTCTAGGGCTAGATTAACATGCCTATTTCTCAAGACCGTAATTCTAGGGCTAGAATAACTTGCCTATTTCTCAAGACCGTAATTCTAGGGCTAGAATAGCATGCCTAATTCTCAAGCCCGTAATTCTAGGACTAGAATATCATGCCTATTTCTCAAGACCGTAATTCTAGGGCTAGAATAGCGTGCTTAATTCTCAAGCCCGTAATTCTAGGGCTAGAATACCATGCCTATTTCTCAAGACCGTAATTCTATAGGCTAGAATAATATGCCTATTTCTCAAGACCGTAATTCTAGGGCTAGAATAGCGTGCTTAATTCTCAAGACCGTAATCTAGGGCTAGAATAGTATGCCTAAATCTCAAGACCGCAATTCTAGGGCTAGAATATCATGCCTAAATCTCAAGACCGCAATTCTAGGGCTAGAATATCATGCTTAATTCTCAAGACCGTAATTCAAGGGCTAGAATAACATGTCTTATTCTCATTCAATAACACGATTAGCTGCGTCAAATTGGATATCATATGTTAAGAATATAAGATCATGTTTGGAGAAGCCTGGCGCTGTGAGTTGACTATAGAGCAGGAATTTTCTACTATCTTTGACAATGATCACATCAATAAATGTAGCAGGGTCGTGTGTAAAATGTGTGGCAGTCGATATATTAACACATGTCAAGTCAATGGTTCTATATCTTCAATTAACTGAACGGAATCACGAACATTAAGCGAATTGCAATTTGGATCACAGGTAATACTAATATTAGGATAAGAACAAGGAATCCCATCCAGTACACTAGAAATAGGCGAGATATCTATGTTTTTATTTGGTCTGTAGATTACTTCAACTAGCAAGCACTCAACACAACATTTAGCATTAACAAACAAATGACCAGATGTGCAATTAGCAGTTAATTTGCAGAGAACGTTGCCTCGTAGTCCATTGCGCACATAAACAGCTACACCCCCATCCAACCGACCAATTAAATCACCTCTAACGAGCTTATAACCATCCATCCATCCATTGAATAGCATGAATTAATTTGAAGTTCTAGCCCCAGCATACCATGCCTAAATCACAAGCCCGTAATTCTAGCCCTAGAATATCATGCCTAAATCTCAAGACCGTAATTCTAGGGCTAGAATAGCATGCCTAATTCTCAAGCCCGTAATTCTAGGGCTAGAATACCATGCCTATTTCTCAAGACCGTAATTCTAGGGCTAGAATATCATGCCTATTTCTCAAGACCGTAATTCTAGGGCTAGAATAGCGTGCTTAATTCTCAAGACCGTAATTCTAGAGCTAGATTAACATGCCTATTTCTCAAGACCGTAATTCTAGGGCTAGAATAGCGTGCTTAATTCTCAAGACTGTAATACTAGGGCTAGAATAGCATGCCTAAATCTCAAGACGGTAATTCTAGGGCTAGAATAGCATGCCTAATTCTCAAGACCGTAATTCTAGGGCTAGAATATCAGGCCTAATTCTCAAGACCGTAATTCTAGGGCTAGAATAACATGTCTTATTCTCATTCAATAACATGATTAGCTGCGTCAAATTGGATATCATATGTTAAGAATATAAGATCATGTTTGGAGAAGCCTGGCGCTGTGAGTTGACTATAGAGCAGGAATTTTCTACTATCTTTGACAATGATCACATCAATAAATGTAGCAGGGTCGTGTGTAAAATGTGTGGCAGTCGATAAATTAACACATGTCAAGTCAATGGTTCTATATCTTCAATTAACTGAACGGAATCACGAACATTAAGCGAATTGCAATTTGGATCAAAGGTAATACTAATATTAGGATAAGAACAAGGAATCCCATCCAGTACACTAGAAATAGGCGAGTTATCTATGTTTTCATTTTGTCTGTAGATTACTTCAACTAGCAAGCACTCAACACAACATTTAGCATTAACAAACAAATGACCAGATGTGCAATTAGCAGTTAATTTGCAGAGAACGTTGCCTCGTAGTCCATTGCGCACATAAACAGCTACACCCCCATCCAACCGACCAATTAAATCACCTCTAACGAGCTTATAACCATCCATCCATCCATTGAATAGCATGAATTAATTTGAAGTTCTAGCCCCAGCATACCATGCCTAAATCACAAGCCCGTAATTCTAGCCCTAGAATAGCATGCTCTAATTCTCAAGACCATAATCTAGGGCTAGAATAGTATGCCTAATTCTCAAGACCGTAATTCTAGGGCTAGAATAGCGTGCTTAATTCTCAAGACCGTAATTCTAGGGCTAGAATAACATGCCTATTTCTCAAGACCGTAATTCTAGGGCTAGAATATCATGCCTAATTCTCAAGACCGTAATTCAAGGGCTAGAATAGCATCTAAATCTCAAGACCGTAATTCTAGGGCTAGAATAGCGTGCTTAGTTCTCAAGACCGTTATTCTAGCCCTAGAATATCATGCCTAAATCTCAAGACCGTAATTCAAGGGCTAGAATAGCATGCCTAAATCTCAAGACCGTAATTCTAGGGCTAGAATATCATGCCTATTTCTCAAGACCGTAATTCTAGGGCTAGAATAGCGTGCTTAATTCTCAAGACCATAATCTAGGGCTAGAATAGCGTGCTTAATTCTCAAGACCGTAATTCTAGGGCTAGAATATCATGCCTAATTCTCAAGACCGTAATTCTAGGGCTAGAATAGCATGCCTAATTCTCAAGCCCGTAATTCTAGGGCTAGAATACCATGCCTATTTCTCAAGACCGTGATTCTAGGGCTAGAATATCATGCCTATTTCTCAAGACCGTAATTCTAGGGCTAGAATAGCGTGCTTAATTCTCAAGACCGTAATTCTAGAGCTAGAATAACATGCCTATTTCTCAAGACCGTAATTCTAGGGCTAGAATAGCGTGCTTAATTCTCAAGACTGTAATACTAGGGCTAGAATAGCATGCCTAAATCTCAAGACGGTAATTCTAGGGCTAGAATAGCATGCCTAATTCTCAAGACCGTAATTCTATTGCTAGAATATCAGGCCTAATTCTCAAGACCGTAATTCTAGGGCTAGAATAACATGTCTTATTCTCATTCAATAACATGATTAGCTGCGTCAAATTGGATATCATATGTTAAGAATATAAGATCATGTTTGGAGAAGCCTGGCGCTGTGAGTTGACTATAGAGCAGGAATTTTCTACTATCTTTGACAATGATCACATCAATAAATGTAGCAGGGTCGTGTGTAAAATGTGTGGCAGTCGATAAATTAACACATGTCAAGTCAATGGTTCTATATCTTCAATTAACTGAACGGAATCACGAACATTAAGCGAATTGCAATTTGGATCACAGGTAATACTAATATTAGGATAAGAACAAGGAATCCCATCCAGTACACTAGAAATAGGCGAGATATCTATGTTTTTATTTGGTCTGTAGATTACTTCAACTAGCAAGCACTCAACACAACATTTAGCATTAACAAACAAATGACCAGATGTGCAATTAGCAGTTAATTTGCAGAGAACGTTGCCTCGTAGTCCATTGCGCACATAAACAGCTACACCCCCATCCAACCGACCAATTAAATCACCTCTAACGAGCTTATAACCATCCATCCATCCATTGAATAGCATGAATTAATTTGAAGTTCTAGCCCCAGCATACCATGCCTAAATCACAAGCCCGTAATTCTAGCCCTAGAATAGCATGCTCTAATTCTCAAGACCATAATCTAGGGCTAGAATAGTATGCCTAATTCTCAAGACCGTAATTCTAGGGCTAGAATAGCGTGCTTAATTCTCAAGACCGTAATTCTAGGGCTAGAATAACATGCCTATTTCTCAAGACCGTAATTCTAGGGCTAGAATATCATGCCTAATTCTCAAGCCCGTAATTCTAGGACTAGAATATCATGCCTATTTCTCAAGACCGTAATTCTAGGGCTAGAATAGCGTGCTTAATTCTCAAGACCGTAATACTAGGGCTAGAATAGCATGCCTAAATCTCAAGACGGTAGTTCTAGGGCTAGAATAGCATGCCTAATTCTCAAGCCCGTAATTCTAGGGCTAAGACCGTAATAGGATAAGAACAAGGAATCCCATCCAGTACACTAGAAATAGGCGAGATATCTATGTTTTTATTTGGTCTGTAGATTACTTCAACTAGCAAGCACTCAACACAACATTTAGCATTAACAAACAAATGACCAGATGTGCAATTAGCAGTTAATTTGCAGAGAACGTTGCCTCGTAGTCCATTGCGCACATAAACAGCTACACCCCCATCCAACCGACCAATTAAATCACCTCTAACGAGCTTATAACCATCCATCCATCCATTGAATAGCATGAATTAATTTGAAGTTCTAGCCCCAGCATACCATGCCTAAATCACAAGCCCGTAATTCTAGCCCTAGAATAGCATGCCTAATTCTCAAGACCGTAATTCTAGGGCTAGAATAATATGCCTATTTCTCAAGACCGTAATTCTAGGGCTAGAATAACATGCCTATTTCTCAAGACCATAATTCTAGCCCTAGAATAGCATGCCTAAATCTCAAGACCGTAATCCTAGGGCTAGAATAGCATGCATAAATCTCAAGACGGTAATTCTAGGGCTAGAATATCATGCCTATTTCTCAAGACCGTAATTCTAGGGCTAGAATAGCGTGCTTAATTCTCAAGACCATAATCTAGGGCTAGAATAGCGTGCTTAATTCTCAAGACCGTAGTTCTAGGGCTAGAATACCATGCCTATTTCTCAAGACCGTAATTCTAGGGCTAGAATATCATGCCTATTTCTCAAGACCGTAATTCTAGGGCTAGAATAGCGTGCTTAATTCTCAAGACCGTAATTCTAGAGCTAGATTAACATGCCTATTTCTCAAGACCGTAATTCTAGGGCTAGAATAGCGTGCTTAATTCTCAAGACCGTAATTCTAGAGCTAGATTAACATGCCTATTTCTCAAGACGGTAATTCTAGGGCTAGAATAGCATGCCTAATTCTCAAGACCGTAATTCTAGGGCTAGAATATCAGGCCTAATTCTCAAGCCCGTAATTCTAGGGCTAGAATACCATGCCTATTTCTCAAGACCGTAATTCTAGGGCTAGAATAATATGCCTATTTCTCAAGACCGTAATTCTAGGGCTAGAATAGCGTGCTTAATTCTCAAGACCGTAATCTAGGGCTAGAATAGTATGCCTAAATCTCAAGACCGCAATTCTAGGGCTAGAATATCATGCCTAAATCTCAAGACCGCAATTCTAGGGCTAGAATATCATGCTTAATTCTCAAGACCGTAATTCAAGGGCTAGAATAACATGTCTTATTCTCATTCAATAACACGATTAGCTGCGTCAAATTGGATATCATATGTTAAGAATATAAGATCATGTTTGGAGAAGCCTGGCGCTGTGAGTTGACTATAGAGCAGGAATTTTCTACTATCTTTGACAATGATCACATCAATAAATGTAGCAGGGTCGTGTGTAAAATGTGTGGCAGTCGATATATTAACACATGTCAAGTCAATGGTTCTATATCTTCAATTAACTGAACGGAATCACGAACATTAAGCGAATTGCAATTTGGATCACAGGTAATACTAATATTAGGATAAGAACAAGGAATCCCATCCAGTACACTAGAAATAGGCGAGTTATCTATGTTTTTATTTTGTCTGTAGATTACTTCAACTAGCAAGCACTCAACACAACATTTAGCATTAACAAACAAATGACCAGATGTGCAATTAGCAGTTAATTTGCAGAGAACGTTGCCTCGTAGTCCATTGCGCACATAAACAGCTACACCCCCATCCAACCGACCAATTAAATCACCTCTAACGAGCTTATAACCATCCATCCATCCATTGAATAGCATGAATTAATTTGAAGTTCTAGCCCCAGCATACCATGCCTAAATCACAAGCCCGTAATTCTAGCCCTAGAATATCATGCCTAAATCTCAAGACCGTAATTCTAGGGCTAGAATAGCATGCCTAATTCTCAAGCCCGTAATTCTAGGGCTAGAATACCATGCCTATTTCTCAAGACCGTAATTCTAGGGCTAGAATATCATGCCTATTTCTCAAGACCGTAATTCTAGGGCTAGAATAGCGTGCTTAACTCTCAAGACCGTAATTCTAGAGCTAGATTAACATGCCTATTTCTCAAGACCGTAATTCTAGGGCTAGAATAGCGTGCTTAATTCTCAAGACTGTAATACTAGGGCTAGAATAGCATGCCTAAATCTCAAGACGGTAATTCTAGGGCTAGAATAGCATGCCTAATTCTCAAGACCGTAATTCTAGGGCTAGAATATCAGGCCTAATTCTCAAGACCGTAATTCTAGGGCTAGAATAACATGTCTTATTCTCATTCAATAACATGATTAGCTGCGTCAAATTGGATATCATATGTTAAGAATATAAGATCATGTTTGGAGAAGCCTGGCGCTGTGAGTTGACTATAGAGCAGGAATTTTCTACTATCTTTGACAATGATCACATCAATAAATGTAGCAGGGTCGTGTGTAAAATGTGTGGCAGTCGATAAATTAACACATGTCAAGTCAATGGTTCTATATCTTCAATTAACTGAACGGAATCACGAACATTAAGCGAATTGCAATTTGGATCAAAGGTAATACTAATATTAGGATAAGAACAAGGAATCCCATCCAGTACACTAGAAATAGGCGAGTTATCTATGTTTTCATTTTGTCTGTAGATTACTTCAACTAGCAAGCACTCAACACAACATTTAGCATTAACAAACAAATGACCAGATGTGCAATTAGCAGTTAATTTGCAGAGAACGTTGCCTCGTAGTCCATTGCGCACATAAACAGCTACACCCCCATCCAACCGACCAATTAAATCACCTCTAACGAGCTTATAACCATCCATCCATCCATTGAATAGCATGAATTAATTTGAAGTTCTAGCCCCAGCATACCATGCCTAAATCACAAGCCCGTAATTCTAGCCCTAGAATAGCATGCTCTAATTCTCAAGACCATAATCTAGGGCTAGAATAGTATGCCTAATTCTCAAGACCGTAATTCTAGGGCTAGAATAGCGTGCTTAATTCTCAAGACCGTAATTCTAGGGCTAGAATAACATGCCTATTTCTCAAGACCGTAATTCTAGGGCTAGAATATCATGCCTAATTCTCAAGACCGTAATTCAAGGGCTAGAATAGCATCTAAATCTCAAGACCGTAATTCTAGGGCTAGAATAGCGTGCTTAGTTCTCAAGACCGTTATTCTAGCCCTAGAATATCATGCCTAAATCTCAAGACCGTAATTCAAGGGCTAGAATAGCATGCCTAAATCTCAAGCCCGTAATTCTAGGGCTAGAATACCATGCCTATTTCTCAAGACCGTGATTCTAGGGCTAGAATATCATGCCTATTTCTCAAGACCGTAATTCTAGGGCTAGAATAGCGTGCTTAATTCTCAAGACCGTAATTCTAGGGCTAGAATAACATGCCTATTTCTCAAGACCGTAATTCTAGGGCTAGAATATCATGCCTAATTCTCAAGACCGTAATTCAAGGGCTAGAATAGCATCTAAATCTCAAGACCGTAATTCTAGGGCTAGAATAGCGTGCTTAGTTCTCAAGACCGTTATTCTAGCCCTAGAATATCATGCCTAAATCTCAAGACCGTAATTCAAGGGCTAGAATAGCATGCCTAAATCTCAAGCCCGTAATTCTAGGGCTAGAATACCATGCCTATTTCTCAAGACCGTGATTCTAGGGCTAGAATATCATGCCTATTTCTCAAGACCGTAATTCTAGGGCTAGAATATCATGCCTATTTCTCAAGACCGTAATTCTAGGGCTAGAATAGCGTGCTTAATTCTCAAGACCATAATCTAGGGCTAGAATAGCGTGCTTAATTCTCAAGACCGTAATTCTAGGGCTAGAATATCATGCCTAAATCTCAAGACCGTAATTCTAGGGCTAGAATAGCATGCCTAATTCTCAAGCCCGTAATTCTAGGGCTAGAATACCATGCCTATTTCTCAAGACCGTGATTCTAGGGCTAGAATATCATGCCTATTTCTCAAGACCGTAATTCTAGGGCTAGAATAGCGTGCTTAATTCTCAAGACCGTAATTCTAGAGCTAGATTAACATGCCTATTTCTCAAGACCGTAATTCTAGGGCTAGAATAGCGTGCTTAATTCTCAAGACTGTAATACTAGGGCTAGAATAGCATGCCTAAATCTCAAGACGGTAATTCTAGGGCTAGAATAGCATGCCTAATTCTCAAGACCGTAATTCTATTGCTAGAATATCAGGCCTAATTCTCAAGACCGTAATTCTAGGGCTAGAATAACATGTCTTATTCTCATTCAATAACATGATTAGCTGCGTCAAATTGGATATCATATGTTAAGAATATAAGATCATGTTTGGAGAAGCCTGGCGCTGTGAGTTGACTATAGAGCAGGAATTTTCTACTATCTTTGACAATGATCACATCAATAAATGTAGCAGGGTCGTGTGTAAAATGTGTGGCAGTCGATAAATTAACACATGTCAAGTCAATGGTTCTATATCTTCAATTAACTGAACGGAATCACGAACATTAAGCGAATTGCAATTTGGATCACAGGTAATACTAATATTAGGATAAGAACAAGGAATCCCATCCAGTACACTAGAAATAGGCGAGATATCTATGTTTTTATTTGGTCTGTAGATTACTTCAACTAGCAAGCACTCAACACAACATTTAGCATTAACAAACAAATGACCAGATGTGCAATTAGCAGTTAATTTGCAGAGAACGTTGCCTCGTAGTCCATTGCGCACATAAACAGCTACACCCCCATCCAACCGACCAATTAAATCACCTCTAACGAGCTTATAACCATCCATCCATCCATTGAATAGCATGAATTAATTTGAAGTTCTAGCCCCAGCATACCATGCCTAAATCACAAGCCCGTAATTCTAGCCCTAGAATAGCATGCTCTAATTCTCAAGACCATAATCTAGGGCTAGAATAGTATGCCTAATTCTCAAGACCGTAATTCTAGGGCTAGAATAGCGTGCTTAATTCTCAAGACCGTAATTCTAGGGCTAGAATAACATGCCTATTTCTCAAGACCGTAATTCTAGGGCTAGAATATCATGCCTAATTCTCAAGACCGTAATTCAAGGGCTAGAATAGCATCTAAATCTCAAGACCGTAATTCTAGGGCTAGAATAGCGTGCTTAATTCTCAAGACCGTTATTCTAGCCCTAGAATATCATGCCTAAATCTCAAGACCGTAATTCCGTAGTTCTAGGGCTAGAATACCATGCCTATTTCTCAAGACCGTAATTCTAGGGCTAGAATAGCATGCCTAAATCTCAAGACGGTAATTCTAGGGCTAGAATAGCATGCCTAATTCTCAAGACCGTAATTCTAGGGCTAGAATATCAGGCCTAATTCTCAAGCCCGTAATTCTAGGGCTAGAATACCATGCCTATTTCTCAAGACCGTAATTCTAGGGCTAGAATAATATGCCTATTTCTCAAGACCGTAATTCTAGGGCTAGAATAGCGTGCTTAATTCTCAAGACCGTAATCTAGGGCTAGAATAGTATGCCTAAATCTCAAGACCGCAATTCTAGGGCTAGAATATCATGCCTAAATCTCAAGACCGCAATTCTAGGGCTAGAATATCATGCTTAATTCTCAAGACCGTAATTCAAGGGCTAGAATAACATGTCTTATTCTCATTCAATAACACGATTAGCTGCGTCAAATTGGATATCATATGTTAAGAATATAAGATCATGTTTGGAGAAGCCTGGCGCTGTGAGTTGACTATAGAGCAGGAATTTTCTACTATCTTTGACAATGATCACATCAATAAATGTAGCAGGGTCGTGTGTAAAATGTGTGGCAGTCGATATATTAACACATGTCAAGTCAATGGTTCTATATCTTCAATTAACTGAACGGAATCACGAACATTAAGCGAATTGCAATTTGGATCACAGGTAATACTAATATTAGGATAAGAACAAGGAATCCCATCCAGTACACTAGAAATAGGCGAGTTATCTATGTTTTTATTTTGTCTGTAGATTACTTCAACTAGCAAGCACTCAACACAACATTTAGCATTAACAAACAAATGACCAGATGTGCAATTAGCAGTTAATTTGCAGAGAACGTTGCCTCGTAGTCCATTGCGCACATAAACAGCTACACCCCCATCCAACCGACCAATTAAATCACCTCTAACGAGCTTATAACCATCCATCCATCCATTGAATAGCATGAATTAATTTGAAGTTCTAGCCCCAGCATACCATGCCTAAATCACAAGCCCGTAATTCTAGCCCTAGAATATCATGCCTAAATCTCAAGACCGTAATTCTAGGGCTAGAATAGCATGCCTAATTCTCAAGCCCGTAATTCTAGGGCTAGAATACCATGCCTATTTCTCAAGACCGTAATTCTAGGGCTAGAATATCATGCCTATTTCTCAAGACCGTAATTCTAGGGCTAGAATAGCGTGCTTAACTCTCAAGACCGTAATTCTAGAGCTAGATTAACATGCCTATTTCTCAAGACCGTAATTCTAGGGCTAGAATAGCGTGCTTAATTCTCAAGACTGTAATACTAGGGCTAGAATAGCATGCCTAAATCTCAAGACGGTAATTCTAGGGCTAGAATAGCATGCCTAATTCTCAAGACCGTAATTCTAGGGCTAGAATATCAGGCCTAATTCTCAAGACCGTAATTCTAGGGCTAGAATAACATGTCTTATTCTCATTCAATAACATGATTAGCTGCGTCAAATTGGATATCATATGTTAAGAATATAAGATCATGTTTGGAGAAGCCTGGCGCTGTGAGTTGACTATAGAGCAGGAATTTTCTACTATCTTTGACAATGATCACATCAATAAATGTAGCAGGGTCGTGTGTAAAATGTGTGGCAGTCGATAAATTAACACATGTCAAGTCAATGGTTCTATATCTTCAATTAACTGAACGGAATCACGAACATTAAGCGAATTGCAATTTGGATCAAAGGTAATACTAATATTAGGATAAGAACAAGGAATCCCATCCAGTACACTAGAAATAGGCGAGTTATCTATGTTTTCATTTTGTCTGTAGATTACTTCAACTAGCAAGCACTCAACACAACATTTAGCATTAACAAACAAATGACCAGATGTGCAATTAGCAGTTAATTTGCAGAGAACGTTGCCTCGTAGTCCATTGCGCACATAAACAGCTACACCCCCATCCAACCGACCAATTAAATCACCTCTAACGAGCTTATAACCATCCATCCATCCATTGAATAGCATGAATTAATTTGAAGTTCTAGCCCCAGCATACCATGCCTAAATCACAAGCCCGTAATTCTAGCCCTAGAATAGCATGCTCTAATTCTCAAGACCATAATCTAGGGCTAGAATAGTATGCCTAATTCTCAAGACCGTAATTCTAGGGCTAGAATAGCGTGCTTAATTCTCAAGACCGTAATTCTAGGGCTAGAATAACATGCCTATTTCTCAAGACCGTAATTCTAGGGCTAGAATATCATGCCTAATTCTCAAGACCGTAATTCAAGGGCTAGAATAGCATCTAAATCTCAAGACCGTAATTCTAGGGCTAGAATAGCGTGCTTAATTCTCAAGACCGTTATTCTAGCCCTAGAATATCATGCCTAAATCTCAAGACCGTAATTCCGTAGTTCTAGGGCTAGAATACCATGCCTATTTCTCAAGACCGTAATTCTAGGGCTAGAATATCATGCCTATTTCTCAAGACCGTAATTCTAGGGCTAGAATAGCGTGCTTAATTCTCAAGACCGTAATTCTAGGGCTAGAATATCATGCCTAAATCTCAAGACCGTAATTCTAGGGCTAGAATAGCATGCCTAATTCTCAAGCCCGTAATTCTAGGGCTAGAATATCATGCCTATTTCTCAAGACCGTGATTCTAGGGCTAGAATATCATGCCTATTTCTCAAGACCGTAATTCTAGGGCTAGAATAGCGTGCTTAATTCTCAAGACCGTAATTCTAGAGCTAGATTAACATGCCTATTTCTCAAGACCGTAATTCTAGGGCTAGAATAGCGTGCTTAATTCTCAAGACCGTAATTCTAGGGCTAGATTATCATGCCTATTTCTCAAGACCGTAATTCTAGGGCTAGAATAACATGCCTATTTCTCAAGACCGTAATTCTAGGGCTAGAATAGCATGCCTAATTCTCAAGCCCGTAATTCTAGGACTAGAATATCATGCCTATTTCTCAAGACCGTAATTCTAGGGCTAGAATAGCGTGCTTAATTCTCAAGACCGTAATACTAGGGCTAGAATAGCATGCCTAAATCTCAAGACGGTAGTTCTAGGGCTAGAATAGCATGCCTAATTCTCAAGCCCGTAATTCTAGGGCTAAGACCGTAATAGGATAAGAACAAGGAATCCCATCCAGTACACTAGAAATAGGCGAGATATCTATGTTTTTATTTGGTCTGTAGATTACTTCAACTAGCAAGCACTCAACACAACATTTAGCATTAACAAACAAATGACCAGATGTGCAATTAGCAGTTAATTTGCAGAGAACGTTGCCTCGTAGTCCATTGCGCACATAAACAGCTACACCCCCATCCAACCGACCAATTAAATCACCTCTAACGAGCTTATAACCATCCATCCATCCATTGAATAGCATGAATTAATTTGAAGTTCTAGCCCCAGCATACCATGCCTAAATCACAAGCCCGTAATTCTAGCCCTAGAATAGCATGCCTAATTCTCAAGACCGTAATTCTAGGGCTAGAATAATATGCCTATTTCTCAAGACCGTAATTCTAGGGCTAGAATAACATGCCTATTTCTCAAGACCATAATTCTAGCCCTAGAATAGCATGCCTAAATCTCAAGACCGTAATCCTAGGGCTAGAATAGCATGCATAAATCTCAAGACGGTAATTCTAGGGCTAGAATATCATGCCTATTTCTCAAGACCGTAATTCTAGGGCTAGAATAGCGTGCTTAATTCTCAAGACCATAATCTAGGGCTAGAATAGCGTGCTTAATTCTCAAGACCGTAGTTCTAGGGCTAGAATACCATGCCTATTTCTCAAGACCGTAATTCTAGGGCTAGAATATCATGCCTATTTCTCAAGACCGTAATTCTAGGGCTAGAATAGCGTGCTTAATTCTCAAGACCGTAATTCTAGAGCTAGATTAACATGCCTATTTCTCAAGACCGTAATTCTAGGGCTAGAATAGCGTGCTTAATTCTCAAGACTGTAATACTAGGGCTAGAATAGCATGCCTAAATCTCAAGACGGTAATTCTAGGGCTAGAATAGCATGCCTAATTCTCAAGACCGTAATTCTAGGGCTAGAATATCAGGCCTAATTCTCAAGCCCGTAATTCTAGGGCTAGAATACCATGCCTATTTCTCAAGACCGTAATTCTAGGGCTAGAATAATATGCCTATTTCTCAAGACCGTAATTCTAGGGCTAGAATAGCGTGCTTAATTCTCAAGACCGTAATCTAGGGCTAGAATAGTATGCCTAAATCTCAAGACCGCAATTCTAGGGCTAGAATATCATGCCTAAATCTCAAGACCGCAATTCTAGGGCTAGAATATCATGCTTAATTCTCAAGACCGTAATTCAAGGGCTAGAATAACATGTCTTATTCTCATTCAATAACACGATTAGCTGCGTCAAATTGGATATCATATGTTAAGAATATAAGATCATGTTTGGAGAAGCCTGGCGCTGTGAGTTGACTATAGAGCAGGAATTTTCTACTATCTTTGACAATGATCACATCAATAAATGTAGCAGGGTCGTGTGTAAAATGTGTGGCAGTCGATATATTAACACATGTCAAGTCAATGGTTCTATATCTTCAATTAACTGAACGGAATCACGAACATTAAGCGAATTGCAATTTGGATCACAGGTAATACTAATATTAGGATAAGAACAAGGAATCCCATCCAGTACACTAGAAATAGGCGAGTTATCTATGTTTTTATTTTGTCTGTAGATTACTTCAACTAGCAAGCACTCAACACAACATTTAGCATTAACAAACAAATGACCAGATGTGCAATTAGCAGTTAATTTGCAGAGAACGTTGCCTCGTAGTCCATTGCGCACATAAACAGCTACACCCCCATCCAACCGACCAATTAAATCACCTCTAACGAGCTTATAACCATCCATCCATCCATTGAATAGCATGAATTAATTTGAAGTTCTAGCCCCAGCATACCATGCCTAAATCACAAGCCCGTAATTCTAGCCCTAGAATATCATGCCTAAATCTCAAGACCGTAATTCTAGGGCTAGAATAGCATGCCTAATTCTCAAGCCCGTAATTCTAGGGCTAGAATACCATGCCTATTTCTCAAGACCGTAATTCTAGGGCTAGAATATCATGCCTATTTCTCAAGACCGTAATTCTAGGGCTAGAATAGCGTGCTTAACTCTCAAGACCGTAATTCTAGAGCTAGATTAACATGCCTATTTCTCAAGACCGTAATTCTAGGGCTAGAATAGCGTGCTTAATTCTCAAGACTGTAATACTAGGGCTAGAATAGCATGCCTAAATCTCAAGACGGTAATTCTAGGGCTAGAATAGCATGCCTAATTCTCAAGACCGTAATTCTAGGGCTAGAATATCAGGCCTAATTCTCAAGACCGTAATTCTAGGGCTAGAATAACATGTCTTATTCTCATTCAATAACATGATTAGCTGCGTCAAATTGGATATCATATGTTAAGAATATAAGATCATGTTTGGAGAAGCCTGGCGCTGTGAGTTGACTATAGAGCAGGAATTTTCTACTATCTTTGACAATGATCACATCAATAAATGTAGCAGGGTCGTGTGTAAAATGTGTGGCAGTCGATAAATTAACACATGTCAAGTCAATGGTTCTATATCTTCAATTAACTGAACGGAATCACGAACATTAAGCGAATTGCAATTTGGATCAAAGGTAATACTAATATTAGGATAAGAACAAGGAATCCCATCCAGTACACTAGAAATAGGCGAGTTATCTATGTTTTCATTTTGTCTGTAGATTACTTCAACTAGCAAGCACTCAACACAACATTTAGCATTAACAAACAAATGACCAGATGTGCAATTAGCAGTTAATTTGCAGAGAACGTTGCCTCGTAGTCCATTGCGCACATAAACAGCTACACCCCCATCCAACCGACCAATTAAATCACCTCTAACGAGCTTATAACCATCCATCCATCCATTGAATAGCATGAATTAATTTGAAGTTCTAGCCCCAGCATACCATGCCTAAATCACAAGCCCGTAATTCTAGCCCTAGAATAGCATGCTCTAATTCTCAAGACCATAATCTAGGGCTAGAATAGTATGCCTAATTCTCAAGACCGTAATTCTAGGGCTAGAATAGCGTGCTTAATTCTCAAGACCGTAATTCTAGGGCTAGAATAACATGCCTATTTCTCAAGACCGTAATTCTAGGGCTAGAATATCATGCCTAATTCTCAAGACCGTAATTCAAGGGCTAGAATAGCATCTAAATCTCAAGACCGTAATTCTAGGGCTAGAATAGCGTGCTTAGTTCTCAAGACCGTTATTCTAGCCCTAGAATATCATGCCTAAATCTCAAGACCGTAATTCAAGGGCTAGAATAGCATGCCTAAATCTCAAGACGGTAATTCTAGGGCTAGAATATCATGCCTATTTCTCAAGACCGTAATTCTAGGGCTAGAATAGCGTGCTTAATTCTCAAGACCATAATCTAGGGCTAGAATAGCGTGCTTAATTCTCAAGACCGTAATTCTAGGGCTAGAATATCATGCCTAAATCTCAAGACCGTAATTCTAGGGCTAGAATAGCATGCCTAATTCTCAAGCCCGTAATTCTAGGGCTAGAATACCATGCCTATTTCTCAAGACCGTGATTCTAGGGCTAGAATATCATGCCTATTTCTCAAGACCGTAATTCTAGGGCTAGAATAGCGTGCTTAATTCTCAAGACCGTAATTCTAGAGCTAGATTAACATGCCTATTTCTCAAGACCGTAATTCTAGGGCTAGAATAGCGTGCTTAATTCTCAAGACTGTAATACTAGGGCTAGAATAGCATGCCTAAATCTCAAGACGGTAATTCTAGGGCTAGAATAGCATGCCTAATTCTCAAGACCGTAATTCTATTGCTAGAATATCAGGCCTAATTCTCAAGACCGTAATTCTAGGGCTAGAATAACATGTCTTATTCTCATTCAATAACATGATTAGCTGCGTCAAATTGGATATCATATGTTAAGAATATAAGATCATGTTTGGAGAAGCCTGGCGCTGTGAGTTGACTATAGAGCAGGAATTTTCTACTATCTTTGACAATGATCACATCAATAAATGTAGCAGGGTCGTGTGTAAAATGTGTGGCAGTCGATAAATTAACACATGTCAAGTCAATGGTTCTATATCTTCAATTAACTGAACGGAATCACGAACATTAAGCGAATTGCAATTTGGATCACAGGTAATACTAATATTAGGATAAGAACAAGGAATCCCATCCAGTACACTAGAAATAGGCGAGATATCTATGTTTTTATTTGGTCTGTAGATTACTTCAACTAGCAAGCACTCAACACAACATTTAGCATTAACAAACAAATGACCAGATGTGCAATTAGCAGTTAATTTGCAGAGAACGTTGCCTCGTAGTCCATTGCGCACATAAACAGCTACACCCCCATCCAACCGACCAATTAAATCACCTCTAACGAGCTTATAACCATCCATCCATCCATTGAATAGCATGAATTAATTTGAAGTTCTAGCCCCAGCATACCATGCCTAAATCACAAGCCCGTAATTCTAGCCCTAGAATAGCATGCTCTAATTCTCAAGACCATAATCTAGGGCTAGAATAGTATGCCTAATTCTCAAGACCGTAATTCTAGGGCTAGAATAGCGTGCTTAATTCTCAAGACCGTAATTCTAGGGCTAGAATAACATGCCTATTTCTCAAGACCGTAATTCTAGGGCTAGAATATCATGCCTAATTCTCAAGACCGTAATTCAAGGGCTAGAATAGCATCTAAATCTCAAGACCGTAATTCTAGGGCTAGAATAGCGTGCTTAATTCTCAAGACCGTTATTCTAGCCCTAGAATATCATGCCTAAATCTCAAGACCGTAATTCCGTAGTTCTAGGGCTAGAATACCATGCCTATTTCTCAAGACCGTAATTCTAGGGCTAGAATATCATGCCTATTTCTCAAGACCGTAATTCTAGGGCTAGAATAGCGTGCTTAATTCTCAAGACCGTAATTCTAGAGCTAGATTAACATGCCTATTTCTCAAGACCGTAATTCTAGGGCTAGAATAGCGTGCTTAATTCTCAAGACTGTAATACTAGGGCTAGAATAGCATGCCTAAATCTCAAGACGGTAATTCTAGGGCTAGAATAGCATGCCTAATTCTCAAGACCGTAATTCTAGGGCTAGAATATCAGGCCTAATTCTCAAGCCCGTAATTCTAGGGCTAGAATACCATGCCTATTTCTCAAGACCGTAATTCTAGGGCTAGAATAATATGCCTATTTCTCAAGACCGTAATTCTAGGGCTAGAATAGCGTGCTTAATTCTCAAGACCGTAATCTAGGGCTAGAATAGTATGCCTAAATCTCAAGACCGCAATTCTAGGGCTAGAATATCATGCCTAAATCTCAAGACCGCAATTCTAGGGCTAGAATATCATGCTTAATTCTCAAGACCGTAATTCAAGGGCTAGAATAACATGTCTTATTCTCATTCAATAACACGATTAGCTGCGTCAAATTGGATATCATATGTTAAGAATATAAGATCATGTTTGGAGAAGCCTGGCGCTGTGAGTTGACTATAGAGCAGGAATTTTCTACTATCTTTGACAATGATCACATCAATAAATGTAGCAGGGTCGTGTGTAAAATGTGTGGCAGTCGATATATTAACACATGTCAAGTCAATGGTTCTATATCTTCAATTAACTGAACGGAATCACGAACATTAAGCGAATTGCAATTTGGATCACAGGTAATACTAATATTAGGATAAGAACAAGGAATCCCATCCAGTACACTAGAAATAGGCGAGTTATCTATGTTTTTATTTTGTCTGTAGATTACTTCAACTAGCAAGCACTCAACACAACATTTAGCATTAACAAACAAATGACCAGATGTGCAATTAGCAGTTAATTTGCAGAGAACGTTGCCTCGTAGTCCATTGCGCACATAAACAGCTACACCCCCATCCAACCGACCAATTAAATCACCTCTAACGAGCTTATAACCATCCATCCATCCATTGAATAGCATGAATTAATTTGAAGTTCTAGCCCCAGCATACCATGCCTAAATCACAAGCCCGTAATTCTAGCCCTAGAATATCATGCCTAAATCTCAAGACCGTAATTCTAGGGCTAGAATAGCATGCCTAATTCTCAAGCCCGTAATTCTAGGGCTAGAATACCATGCCTATTTCTCAAGACCGTAATTCTAGGGCTAGAATATCATGCCTATTTCTCAAGACCGTAATTCTAGGGCTAGAATAGCGTGCTTAACTCTCAAGACCGTAATTCTAGAGCTAGATTAACATGCCTATTTCTCAAGACCGTAATTCTAGGGCTAGAATAGCGTGCTTAATTCTCAAGACTGTAATACTAGGGCTAGAATAGCATGCCTAAATCTCAAGACGGTAATTCTAGGGCTAGAATAGCATGCCTAATTCTCAAGACCGTAATTCTAGGGCTAGAATATCAGGCCTAATTCTCAAGACCGTAATTCTAGGGCTAGAATAACATGTCTTATTCTCATTCAATAACATGATTAGCTGCGTCAAATTGGATATCATATGTTAAGAATATAAGATCATGTTTGGAGAAGCCTGGCGCTGTGAGTTGACTATAGAGCAGGAATTTTCTACTATCTTTGACAATGATTACATCAATAAATGTAGCAGGGTCGTGTGTAAAATGTGTGGCAGTCGATAAATTAACACATGTCAAGTCAATGGTTCTATATCTTCAATTAACTGAACGGAATCACGAACATTAAGCGAATTGCAATTTGGATCAAAGGTAATACTAATATTAGGATAAGAACAAGGAATCCCATCCAGTACACTAGAAATAGGCGAGTTATCTATGTTTTCATTTTGTCTGTAGATTACTTCAACTAGCAAGCACTCAACACAACATTTAGCATTAACAAACAAATGACCAGATGTGCAATTAGCAGTTAATTTGCAGAGAACGTTGCCTCGTAGTCCATTGCGCACATAAACAGCTACACCCCCATCCAACCGACCAATTAAATCACCTCTAACGAGCTTATAACCATCCATCCATCCATTGAATAGCATGAATTAATTTGAAGTTCTAGCCCCAGCATACCATGCCTAAATCACAAGCCCGTAATTCTAGCCCTAGAATAGCATGCTCTAATTCTCAAGACCATAATCTAGGGCTAGAATAGCGTGCTTAATTCTCAAGACCGTAATTCTAGAGCTAGATTAACATGCCTATTTCTCAAGACCGTAATTCTAGGGCTAGAATAGCGTGCTTAATTCTCAAGACTGTAATACTAGGGCTAGAATAGCATGCCTAAATCTCAAGACGGTAATTCTAGGGCTAGAATAGCATGCCTAATTCTCAAGACCGTAATTCTATTGCTAGAATATCAGGCCTAATTCTCAAGACCGTAATTCTAGGGCTAGAATAACATGTCTTATTCTCATTCAATAACATGATTAGCTGCGTCAAATTGGATATCATATGTTAAGAATATAAGATCATGTTTGGAGAAGCCTGGCGCTGTGAGTTGACTATAGAGCAGGAATTTTCTACTATCTTTGACAATGATCACATCAATAAATGTAGCAGGGTCGTGTGTAAAATGTGTGGCAGTCGATAAATTAACACATGTCAAGTCAATGGTTCTATATCTTCAATTAACTGAACGGAATCACGAACATTAAGCGAATTGCAATTTGGATCACAGGTAATACTAATATTAGGATAAGAACAAGGAATCCCATCCAGTACACTAGAAATAGGCGAGATATCTATGTTTTTATTTGGTCTGTAGATTACTTCAACTAGCAAGCACTCAACACAACATTTAGCATTAACAAACAAATGACCAGATGTGCAATTAGCAGTTAATTTGCAGAGAACGTTGCCTCGTAGTCCATTGCGCACATAAACAGCTACACCCCCATCCAACCGACCAATTAAATCACCTCTAACGAGCTTATAACCATCCATCCATCCATTGAATAGCATGAATTAATTTGAAGTTCTAGCCCCAGCATACCATGCCTAAATCACAAGCCCGTAATTCTAGCCCTAGAATAGCATGCTCTAATTCTCAAGACCATAATCTAGGGCTAGAATAGTATGCCTAATTCTCAAGACCGTAATTCTAGGGCTAGAATAGCGTGCTTAATTCTCAAGACCGTAATTCTAGGGCTAGAATAACATGCCTATTTCTCAAGACCGTAATTCTAGGGCTAGAATATCATGCCTAATTCTCAAGACCGTAATTCAAGGGCTAGAATAGCATCTAAATCTCAAGACCGTAATTCTAGGGCTAGAATAGCGTGCTTAATTCTCAAGACCGTTATTCTAGCCCTAGAATATCATGCCTAAATCTCAAGACCGTAATTCCGTAGTTCTAGGGCTAGAATACCATGCCTATTTCTCAAGACCGTAATTCTAGGGCTAGAATATCATGCCTATTTCTCAAGACCGTAATTCTAGGGCTAGAATAGCGTGCTTAATTCTCAAGACCGTAATTCTAGAGCTAGATTAACATGCCTATTTCTCAAGACCGTAATTCTAGGGCTAGAATAGCGTGCTTAATTCTCAAGACTGTAATACTAGGGCTAGAATAGCATGCCTAAATCTCAAGACGGTAATTCTAGGGCTAGAATAGCATGCCTAATTCTCAAGACCGTAATTCTAGGGCTAGAATATCAGGCCTAATTCTCAAGCCCGTAATTCTAGGGCTAGAATACCATGCCTATTTCTCAAGACCGTAATTCTAGGGCTAGAATAATATGCCTATTTCTCAAGACCGTAATTCTAGGGCTAGAATAGCGTGCTTAATTCTCAAGACCGTAATCTAGGGCTAGAATAGTATGCCTAAATCTCAAGACCGCAATTCTAGGGCTAGAATATCATGCCTAAATCTCAAGACCGCAATTCTAGGGCTAGAATATCATGCTTAATTCTCAAGACCGTAATTCAAGGGCTAGAATAACATGTCTTATTCTCATTCAATAACACGATTAGCTGCGTCAAATTGGATATCATATGTTAAGAATATAAGATCATGTTTGGAGAAGCCTGGCGCTGTGAGTTGACTATAGAGCAGGAATTTTCTACTATCTTTGACAATGATCACATCAATAAATGTAGCAGGGTCGTGTGTAAAATGTGTGGCAGTCGATATATTAACACATGTCAAGTCAATGGTTCTATATCTTCAATTAACTGAACGGAATCACGAACATTAAGCGAATTGCAATTTGGATCACAGGTAATACTAATATTAGGATAAGAACAAGGAATCCCATCCAGTACACTAGAAATAGGCGAGTTATCTATGTTTTTATTTTGTCTGTAGATTACTTCAACTAGCAAGCACTCAACACAACATTTAGCATTAACAAACAAATGACCAGATGTGCAATTAGCAGTTAATTTGCAGAGAACGTTGCCTCGTAGTCCATTGCGCACATAAACAGCTACACCCCCATCCAACCGACCAATTAAATCACCTCTAACGAGCTTATAACCATCCATCCATCCATTGAATAGCATGAATTAATTTGAAGTTCTAGCCCCAGCATACCATGCCTAAATCACAAGCCCGTAATTCTAGCCCTAGAATATCATGCCTAAATCTCAAGACCGTAATTCTAGGGCTAGAATAGCATGCCTAATTCTCAAGCCCGTAATTCTAGGGCTAGAATACCATGCCTATTTCTCAAGACCGTAATTCTAGGGCTAGAATATCATGCCTATTTCTCAAGACCGTAATTCTAGGGCTAGAATAGCGTGCTTAACTCTCAAGACCGTAATTCTAGAGCTAGATTAACATGCCTATTTCTCAAGACCGTAATTCTAGGGCTAGAATAGCGTGCTTAATTCTCAAGACTGTAATACTAGGGCTAGAATAGCATGCCTAAATCTCAAGACGGTAATTCTAGGGCTAGAATAGCATGCCTAATTCTCAAGACCGTAATTCTAGGGCTAGAATATCAGGCCTAATTCTCAAGACCGTAATTCTAGGGCTAGAATAACATGTCTTATTCTCATTCAATAACATGATTAGCTGCGTCAAATTGGATATCATATGTTAAGAATATAAGATCATGTTTGGAGAAGCCTGGCGCTGTGAGTTGACTATAGAGCAGGAATTTTCTACTATCTTTGACAATGATCACATCAATAAATGTAGCAGGGTCGTGTGTAAAATGTGTGGCAGTCGATAAATTAACACATGTCAAGTCAATGGTTCTATATCTTCAATTAACTGAACGGAATCACGAACATTAAGCGAATTGCAATTTGGATCAAAGGTAATACTAATATTAGGATAAGAACAAGGAATCCCATCCAGTACACTAGAAATAGGCGAGTTATCTATGTTTTCATTTTGTCTGTAGATTACTTCAACTAGCAAGCACTCAACACAACATTTAGCATTAACAAACAAATGACCAGATGTGCAATTAGCAGTTAATTTGCAGAGAACGTTGCCTCGTAGTCCATTGCGCACATAAACAGCTACACCCCCATCCAACCGACCAATTAAATCACCTCTAACGAGCTTATAACCATCCATCCATCCATTGAATAGCATGAATTAATTTGAAGTTCTAGCCCCAGCATACCATGCCTAAATCACAAGCCCGTAATTCTAGCCCTAGAATAGCATGCTCTAATTCTCAAGACCATAATCTAGGGCTAGAATAGTATGCCTAATTCTCAAGACCGTAATTCTAGGGCTAGAATAGCGTGCTTAATTCTCAAGACCGTAATTCTAGGGCTAGAATAACATGCCTATTTCTCAAGACCGTAATTCTAGGGCTAGAATATCATGCCTAATTCTCAAGACCGTAATTCAAGGGCTAGAATAGCATCTAAATCTCAAGACCGTAATTCTAGGGCTAGAATAGCGTGCTTAGTTCTCAAGACCGTTATTCTAGCCCTAGAATATCATGCCTAAATCTCAAGACCGTAATTCAAGGGCTAGAATAGCATGCCTAAATCTCAAGACGGTAATTCTAGGGCTAGAATATCATGCCTATTTCTCAAGACCGTAATTCTAGGGCTAGAATAGCGTGCTTAATTCTCAAGACCATAATCTAGGGCTAGAATAGCGTGCTTAATTCTCAAGACCGTAATTCTAGGGCTAGAATATCATGCCTAAATCTCAAGACCGTAATTCTAGGGCTAGAATAGCATGCCTAATTCTCAAGCCCGTAATTCTAGGGCTAGAATACCATGCCTATTTCTCAAGACCGTGATTCTAGGGCTAGAATATCATGCCTATTTCTCAAGACCGTAATTCTAGGGCTAGAATAGCGTGCTTAATTCTCAAGACCGTAATTCTAGAGCTAGATTAACATGCCTATTTCTCAAGACCGTAATTCTAGGGCTAGAATAGCGTGCTTAATTCTCAAGACTGTAATACTAGGGCTAGAATAGCATGCCTAAATCTCAAGACGGTAATTCTAGGGCTAGAATAGCATGCCTAATTCTCAAGACCGTAATTCTATTGCTAGAATATCAGGCCTAATTCTCAAGACCGTAATTCTAGGGCTAGAATAACATGTCTTATTCTCATTCAATAACATGATTAGCTGCGTCAAATTGGATATCATATGTTAAGAATATAAGATCATGTTTGGAGAAGCCTGGCGCTGTGAGTTGACTATAGAGCAGGAATTTTCTACTATCTTTGACAATGATCACATCAATAAATGTAGCAGGGTCGTGTGTAAAATGTGTGGCAGTCGATAAATTAACACATGTCAAGTCAATGGTTCTATATCTTCAATTAACTGAACGGAATCACGAACATTAAGCGAATTGCAATTTGGATCACAGGTAATACTAATATTAGGATAAGAACAAGGAATCCCATCCAGTACACTAGAAATAGGCGAGATATCTATGTTTTTATTTGGTCTGTAGATTACTTCAACTAGCAAGCACTCAACACAACATTTAGCATTAACAAACAAATGACCAGATGTGCAATTAGCAGTTAATTTGCAGAGAACGTTGCCTCGTAGTCCATTGCGCACATAAACAGCTACACCCCCATCCAACCGACCAATTAAATCACCTCTAACGAGCTTATAACCATCCATCCATCCATTGAATAGCATGAATTAATTTGAAGTTCTAGCCCCAGCATACCATGCCTAAATCACAAGCCCGTAATTCTAGCCCTAGAATAGCATGCTCTAATTCTCAAGACCATAATCTAGGGCTAGAATAGTATGCCTAATTCTCAAGACCGTAATTCTAGGGCTAGAATAGCGTGCTTAATTCTCAAGACCGTAATTCTAGGGCTAGAATAACATGCCTATTTCTCAAGACCGTAATTCTAGGGCTAGAATATCATGCCTAATTCTCAAGACCGTAATTCAAGGGCTAGAATAGCATCTAAATCTCAAGACCGTAATTCTAGGGCTAGAATAGCGTGCTTAATTCTCAAGACCGTTATTCTAGCCCTAGAATATCATGCCTAAATCTCAAGACCGTAATTCCGTAGTTCTAGGGCTAGAATACCATGCCTATTTCTCAAGACCGTAATTCTAGGGCTAGAATATCATGCCTATTTCTCAAGACCGTAATTCTAGGGCTAGAATAGCGTGCTTAATTCTCAAGACCGTAATTCTAGGGCTAGAATATCATGCCTAAATCTCAAGACCGTAATTCTAGGGCTAGAATAGCATGCCTAATTCTCAAGCCCGTAATTCTAGGGCTAGAATACCATGCCTATTTCTCAAGACCGTGATTCTAGGGCTAGAATATCATGCCTATTTCTCAAGACCGTAATTCTAGGGCTAGAATAGCGTGCTTAATTCTCAAGACCGTAATTCTAGAGCTAGATTAACATGCCTATTTCTCAAGACCGTAATTCTAGGGCTAGAATAGCGTGCTTAATTCTCAAGACCGTAATTCTAGGGCTAGATTATCATGCCTATTTCTCAAGACCGTAATTCTAGGGCTAGAATAACATGCCTATTTCTCAAGACCGTAATTCTAGGGCTAGAATAGCATGCCTAATTCTCAAGCCCGTAATTCTAGGACTAGAATATCATGCCTATTTCTCAAGACCGTAATTCTAGGGCTAGAATAGCGTGCTTAATTCTCAAGACCGTAATACTAGGGCTAGAATAGCATGCCTAAATCTCAAGACGGTAGTTCTAGGGCTAGAATAGCATGCCTAATTCTCAAGCCCGTAATTCTAGGGCTAAGACCGTAATAGGATAAGAACAAGGAATCCCATCCAGTACACTAGAAATAGGCGAGATATCTATGTTTTTATTTGGTCTGTAGATTACTTCAACTAGCAAGCACTCAACACAACATTTAGCATTAACAAACAAATGACCAGATGTGCAATTAGCAGTTAATTTGCAGAGAACGTTGCCTCGTAGTCCATTGCGCACATAAACAGCTACACCCCCATCCAACCGACCAATTAAATCACCTCTAACGAGCTTATAACCATCCATCCATCCATTGAATAGCATGAATTAATTTGAAGTTCTAGCCCCAGCATACCATGCCTAAATCACAAGCCCGTAATTCTAGCCCTAGAATAGCATGCCTAATTCTCAAGACCGTAATTCTAGGGCTAGAATAATATGCCTATTTCTCAAGACCGTAATTCTAGGGCTAGAATAACATGCCTATTTCTCAAGACCATAATTCTAGCCCTAGAATAGCATGCCTAAATCTCAAGACCGTAATCCTAGGGCTAGAATAGCATGCATAAATCTCAAGACGGTAATTCTAGGGCTAGAATATCATGCCTATTTCTCAAGACCGTAATTCTAGGGCTAGAATAGCGTGCTTAATTCTCAAGACCATAATCTAGGGCTAGAATAGCGTGCTTAATTCTCAAGACCGTAGTTCTAGGGCTAGAATACCATGCCTATTTCTCAAGACCGTAATTCTAGGGCTAGAATATCATGCCTATTTCTCAAGACCGTAATTCTAGGGCTAGAATAGCGTGCTTAATTCTCAAGACCGTAATTCTAGAGCTAGATTAACATGCCTATTTCTCAAGACCGTAATTCTAGGGCTAGAATAGCGTGCTTAATTCTCAAGACTGTAATACTAGGGCTAGAATAGCATGCCTAAATCTCAAGACGGTAATTCTAGGGCTAGAATAGCATGCCTAATTCTCAAGACCGTAATTCTAGGGCTAGAATATCAGGCCTAATTCTCAAGCCCGTAATTCTAGGGCTAGAATACCATGCCTATTTCTCAAGACCGTAATTCTAGGGCTAGAATAATATGCCTATTTCTCAAGACCGTAATTCTAGGGCTAGAATAGCGTGCTTAATTCTCAAGACCGTAATCTAGGGCTAGAATAGTATGCCTAAATCTCAAGACCGCAATTCTAGGGCTAGAATATCATGCCTAAATCTCAAGACCGCAATTCTAGGGCTAGAATATCATGCTTAATTCTCAAGACCGTAATTCAAGGGCTAGAATAACATGTCTTATTCTCATTCAATAACACGATTAGCTGCGTCAAATTGGATATCATATGTTAAGAATATAAGATCATGTTTGGAGAAGCCTGGCGCTGTGAGTTGACTATAGAGCAGGAATTTTCTACTATCTTTGACAATGATCACATCAATAAATGTAGCAGGGTAGTGTGTAAAATGTGTGGCAGTCGATATATTAACACATGTCAAGTCAATGGTTCTATATCTTCAATTAACTGAACGGAATCACGAACATTAAGCGAATTGCAATTTGGATCACAGGTAATACTAATATTAGGATAAGAACAAGGAATCCCATCCAGTACACTAGAAATAGGCGAGTTATCTATGTTTTTATTTTGTCTGTAGATTACTTCAACTAGCAAGCACTCAACACAACATTTAGCATTAACAAACAAATGACCAGATGTGCAATTAGCAGTTAATTTGCAGAGAACGTTGCCTCGTAGTCCATTGCGCACATAAACAGCTACACCCCCATCCAACCGACCAATTAAATCACCTCTAACGAGCTTATAACCATCCATCCATCCATTGAATAGCATGAATTAATTTGAAGTTCTAGCCCCAGCATACCATGCCTAAATCACAAGCCCGTAATTCTAGCCCTAGAATATCATGCCTAAATCTCAAGACCGTAATTCTAGGGCTAGAATAGCATGCCTAATTCTCAAGCCCGTAATTCTAGGGCTAGAATACCATGCCTATTTCTCAAGACCGTAATTCTAGGGCTAGAATATCATGCCTATTTCTCAAGACCGTAATTCTAGGGCTAGAATAGCGTGCTTAACTCTCAAGACCGTAATTCTAGAGCTAGATTAACATGCCTATTTCTCAAGACCGTAATTCTAGGGCTAGAATAGCGTGCTTAATTCTCAAGACTGTAATACTAGGGCTAGAATAGCATGCCTAAATCTCAAGACGGTAATTCTAGGGCTAGAATAGCATGCCTAATTCTCAAGACCGTAATTCTAGGGCTAGAATATCAGGCCTAATTCTCAAGACCGTAATTCTAGGGCTAGAATAACATGTCTTATTCTCATTCAATAACATGATTAGCTGCGTCAAATTGGATATCATATGTTAAGAATATAAGATCATGTTTGGAGAAGCCTGGCGCTGTGAGTTGACTATAGAGCAGGAATTTTCTACTATCTTTGACAATGATCACATCAATAAATGTAGCAGGGTCGTGTGTAAAATGTGTGGCAGTCGATAAATTAACACATGTCAAGTCAATGGTTCTATATCTTCAATTAACTGAACGGAATCACGAACATTAAGCGAATTGCAATTTGGATCAAAGGTAATACTAATATTAGGATAAGAACAAGGAATCCCATCCAGTACACTAGAAATAGGCGAGTTATCTATGTTTTCATTTTGTCTGTAGATTACTTCAACTAGCAAGCACTCAACACAACATTTAGCATTAACAAACAAATGACCAGATGTGCAATTAGCAGTTAATTTGCAGAGAACGTTGCCTCGTAGTCCATTGCGCACATAAACAGCTACACCCCCATCCAACCGACCAATTAAATCACCTCTAACGAGCTTATAACCATCCATCCATCCATTGAATAGCATGAATTAATTTGAAGTTCTAGCCCCAGCATACCATGCCTAAATCACAAGCCCGTAATTCTAGCCCTAGAATAGCATGCTCTAATTCTCAAGACCATAATCTAGGGCTAGAATAGTATGCCTAATTCTCAAGACCGTAATTCTAGGGCTAGAATAGCGTGCTTAATTCTCAAGACCGTAATTCTAGGGCTAGAATAACATGCCTATTTCTCAAGACCGTAATTCTAGGGCTAGAATATCATGCCTAATTCTCAAGACCGTAATTCAAGGGCTAGAATAGCATCTAAATCTCAAGACCGTAATTCTAGGGCTAGAATAGCGTGCTTAGTTCTCAAGACCGTTATTCTAGCCCTAGAATATCATGCCTAAATCTCAAGACCGTAATTCAAGGGCTAGAATAGCATGCCTAAATCTCAAGACGGTAATTCTAGGGCTAGAATATCATGCCTATTTCTCAAGACCGTAATTCTAGGGCTAGAATAGCGTGCTTAATTCTCAAGACCATAATCTAGGGCTAGAATAGCGTGCTTAATTCTCAAGACCGTAATTCTAGGGCTAGAATATCATGCCTAAATCTCAAGACCGTAATTCTAGGGCTAGAATAGTATGCCTAATTCTCAAGCCCGTAATTCTAGGGCTAGAATACCATGCCTATTTCTCAAGACCGTGATTCTAGGGCTAGAATATCATGCCTATTTCTCAAGACCGTAATTCTAGGGCTAGAATAGCGTGCTTAATTCTCAAGACCGTAATTCTAGAGCTAGATTAACATGCCTATTTCTCAAGACCGTAATTCTAGGGCTAGAATAGCGTGCTTAATTCTCAAGACTGTAATACTAGGGCTAGAATAGCATGCCTAAATCTCAAGACGGTAATTCTAGGGCTAGAATAGCATGCCTAATTCTCAAGACCGTAATTCTATTGCTAGAATATCAGGCCTAATTCTCAAGACCGTAATTCTAGGGCTAGAATAACATGTCTTATTCTCATTCAATAACATGATTAGCTGCGTCAAATTGGATATCATATGTTAAGAATATAAGATCATGTTTGGAGAAGCCTGGCGCTGTGAGTTGACTATAGAGCAGGAATTTTCTACTATCTTTGACAATGATCACATCAATAAATGTAGCAGGGTCGTGTGTAAAATGTGTGGCAGTCGATAAATTAACACATGTCAAGTCAATGGTTCTATATCTTCAATTAACTGAACGGAATCACGAACATTAAGCGAATTGCAATTTGGATCACAGGTAATACTAATATTAGGATAAGAACAAGGAATCCCATCCAGTACACTAGAAATAGGCGAGATATCTATGTTTTTATTTGGTCTGTAGATTACTTCAACTAGCAAGCACTCAACACAACATTTAGCATTAACAAACAAATGACCAGATGTGCAATTAGCAGTTAATTTGCAGAGAACGTTGCCTCGTAGTCCATTGCGCACATAAACAGCTACACCCCCATCCAACCGACCAATTAAATCACCTCTAACGAGCTTATAACCATCCATCCATCCATTGAATAGCATGAATTAATTTGAAGTTCTAGCCCCAGCATACCATGCCTAAATCACAAGCCCGTAATTCTAGCCCTAGAATAGCATGCTCTAATTCTCAAGACCATAATCTAGGGCTAGAATAGTATGCCTAATTCTCAAGACCGTAATTCTAGGGCTAGAATAGCGTGCTTAATTCTCAAGACCGTAATTCTAGGGCTAGAATAACATGCCTATTTCTCAAGACCGTAATTCTAGGGCTAGAATATCATGCCTAATTCTCAAGACCGTAATTCAAGGGCTAGAATAGCATCTAAATCTCAAGACCGTAATTCTAGGGCTAGAATAGCGTGCTTAATTCTCAAGACCGTTATTCTAGCCCTAGAATATCATGCCTAAATCTCAAGACCGTAATTCCGTAGTTCTAGGGCTAGAATACCATGCCTATTTCTCAAGACCGTAATTCTAGGGCTAGAATATCATGCCTATTTCTCAAGACCGTAATTCTAGGGCTAGAATAGCGTGCTTAATTCTCAAGACCGTAATTCTAGAGCTAGATTAACATGCCTATTTCTCAAGACCGTAATTCTAGGGCTAGAATAGCGTGCTTAATTCTCAAGACTGTAATACTAGGGCTAGAATAGCATGCCTAAATCTCAAGACGGTAATTCTAGGGCTAGAATAGCATGCCTAATTCTCAAGACCGTAATTCTAGGGCTAGAATATCAGGCCTAATTCTCAAGCCCGTAATTCTAGGGCTAGAATACCATGCCTATTTCTCAAGACCGTAATTCTAGGGCTAGAATAATATGCCTATTTCTCAAGACCGTAATTCTAGGGCTAGAATAGCGTGCTTAATTCTCAAGACCGTAATCTAGGGCTAGAATAGTATGCCTAAATCTCAAGACCGCAATTCTAGGGCTAGAATATCATGCCTAAATCTCAAGACCGCAATTCTAGGGCTAGAATATCATGCTTAATTCTCAAGACCGTAATTCAAGGGCTAGAATAACATGTCTTATTCTCATTCAATAACACGATTAGCTGCGTCAAATTGGATATCATATGTTAAGAATATAAGATCATGTTTGGAGAAGCCTGGCGCTGTGAGTTGACTATAGAGCAGGAATTTTCTACTATCTTTGACAATGATCACATCAATAAATGTAGCAGGGTCGTGTGTAAAATGTGTGGCAGTCGATATATTAACACATGTCAAGTCAATGGTTCTATATCTTCAATTAACTGAACGGAATCACGAACATTAAGCGAATTGCAATTTGGATCACAGGTAATACTAATATTAGGATAAGAACAAGGAATCCCATCCAGTACACTAGAAATAGGCGAGTTATCTATGTTTTTATTTTGTCTGTAGATTACTTCAACTAGCAAGCACTCAACACAACATTTAGCATTAACAAACAAATGACCAGATGTGCAATTAGCAGTTAATTTGCAGAGAACGTTGCCTCGTAGTCCACTGCGCACATAAACAGCTACACCCCCATCCAACCGACCAATTAAATCACCTCTAACGAGCTTATAACCATCCATCCATCCATTGAATAGCATGAATTAATTTGAAGTTCTAGCCCCAGCATACCATGCCTAAATCACAAGCCCGTAATTCTAGCCCTAGAATATCATGCCTAAATCTCAAGACCGTAATTCTAGGGCTAGAATAGCATGCCTAATTCTCAAGCCCGTAATTCTAGGGCTAGAATACCATGCCTATTTCTCAAGACCGTAATTCTAGGGCTAGAATATCATGCCTATTTCTCAAGACCGTAATTCTAGGGCTAGAATAGCGTGCTTAACTCTCAAGACCGTAATTCTAGAGCTAGATTAACATGCCTATTTCTCAAGACCGTAATTCTAGGGCTAGAATAGCGTGCTTAATTCTCAAGACTGTAATACTAGGGCTAGAATAGCATGCCTAAATCTCAAGACGGTAATTCTAGGGCTAGAATAGCATGCCTAATTCTCAAGACCGTAATTCTAGGGCTAGAATATCAGGCCTAATTCTCAAGACCGTAATTCTAGGGCTAGAATAACATGTCTTATTCTCATTCAATAACATGATTAGCTGCGTCAAATTGGATATCATATGTTAAGAATATAAGATCATGTTTGGAGAAGCCTGGCGCTGTGAGTTGACTATAGAGCAGGAATTTTCTACTATCTTTGACAATGATTACATCAATAAATGTAGCAGGGTCGTGTGTAAAATGTGTGGCAGTCGATAAATTAACACATGTCAAGTCAATGGTTCTATATCTTCAATTAACTGAACGGAATCACGAACATTAAGCGAATTGCAATTTGGATCAAAGGTAATACTAATATTAGGATAAGAACAAGGAATCCCATCCAGTACACTAGAAATAGGCGAGTTATCTATGTTTTCATTTTGTCTGTAGATTACTTCAACTAGCAAGCACTCAACACAACATTTAGCATTAACAAACAAATGACCAGATGTGCAATTAGCAGTTAATTTGCAGAGAACGTTGCCTCGTAGTCCATTGCGCACATAAACAGCTACACCCCCATCCAACCGACCAATTAAATCACCTCTAACGAGCTTATAACCATCCATCCATCCATTGAATAGCATGAATTAATTTGAAGTTCTAGCCCCAGCATACCATGCCTAAATCACAAGCCCGTAATTCTAGCCCTAGAATAGCATGCTCTAATTCTCAAGACCATAATCTAGGGCTAGAATAGTATGCCTAATTCTCAAGACCGTAATTCTAGGGCTAGAATAGCGTGCTTAATTCTCAAGACCGTAATTCTAGGGCTAGAATAACATGCCTATTTCTCAAGACCGTAATTCTAGGGCTAGAATATCATGCCTAATTCTCAAGACCGTAATTCAAGGGCTAGAATAGCATCTAAATCTCAAGACCGTAATTCTAGGGCTAGAATAGCGTGCTTAGTTCTCAAGACCGTTATTCTAGCCCTAGAATATCATGCCTAAATCTCAAGACCGTAATTCAAGGGCTAGAATAGCATGCCTAAATCTCAAGACGGTAATTCTAGGGCTAGAATATCATGCCTATTTCTCAAGACCGTAATTCTAGGGCTAGAATAGCGTGCTTAATTCTCAAGACCATAATCTAGGGCTAGATTACCATGCCTAAATCTCAAGACCGTAATTCTAGGGCTAGAATAGCATGCCTAATTCTCAAGCCCGTAATTCTAGGGCTAGAATACCATGCCTATTTCTCAAGACCGTGATTCTAGGGCTAGAATATCATGCCTATTTCTCAAGACCGTAATTCTAGGGCTAGAATAGCGTGCTTAATTCTCAAGACCGTAATTCTAGAGCTAGATTAACATGCCTATTTCTCAAGACCGTAATTCTAGGGCTAGAATAGCGTGCTTAATTCTCAAGACTGTAATACTAGGGCTAGAATAGCATGCCTAAATCTCAAGACGGTAATTCTAGGGCTAGAATAGCATGCCTAATTCTCAAGACCGTAATTCTATTGCTAGAATATCAGGCCTAATTCTCAAGACCGTAATTCTAGGGCTAGAATAACATGTCTTATTCTCATTCAATAACATGATTAGCTGCGTCAAATTGGATATCATATGTTAAGAATATAAGATCATGTTTGGAGAAGCCTGGCGCTGTGAGTTGACTATAGAGCAGGAATTTTCTACTATCTTTGACAATGATCACATCAATAAATGTAGCAGGGTCGTGTGTAAAATGTGTGGCAGTCGATAAATTAACACATGTCAAGTCAATGGTTCTATATCTTCAATTAACTGAACGGAATCACGAACATTAAGCGAATTGCAATTTGGATCACAGGTAATACTAATATTAGGATAAGAACAAGGAATCCCATCCAGTACACTAGAAATAGGCGAGATATCTATGTTTTTATTTGGTCTGTAGATTACTTCAACTAGCAAGCACTCAACACAACATTTAGCATTAACAAACAAATGACCAGATGTGCAATTAGCAGTTAATTTGCAGAGAACGTTGCCTCGTAGTCCATTGCGCACATAAACAGCTACACCCCCATCCAACCGACCAATTAAATCACCTCTAACGAGCTTATAACCATCCATCCATCCATTGAATAGCATGAATTAATTTGAAGTTCTAGCCCCAGCATACCATGCCTAAATCACAAGCCCGTAATTCTAGCCCTAGAATAGCATGCTCTAATTCTCAAGACCATAATCTAGGGCTAGAATAGTATGCCTAATTCTCAAGACCGTAATTCTAGGGCTAGAATAGCGTGCTTAATTCTCAAGACCGTAATTCTAGGGCTAGAATAACATGCCTATTTCTCAAGACCGTAATTCTAGGGCTAGAATATCATGCCTAATTCTCAAGACCGTAATTCAAGGGCTAGAATAGCATCTAAATCTCAAGACCGTAATTCTAGGGCTAGAATAGCGTGCTTAATTCTCAAGACCGTTATTCTAGCCCTAGAATATCATGCCTAAATCTCAAGACCGTAATTCAAGGGCTAGAATAGCATGCCTAAATCTCAAGACGGTAATTCTAGGGCTAGAATATCATGCCTATTTCTCAAGACCGTAATTCTAGGGCTAGAATAGCGTGCTTAATTCTCAAGACCATAATCTAGGGCTAGAATAGCGTGCTTAATTCTCAAGACCGTAATTCTAGGGCTAGAATATCATGCCTAAATCTCAAGACCGTAATTCTAGGGCTAGAATAGCATGCCTAATTCTCAAGCCCGTAATTCTAGGGCTAGAATACCATGCCTATTTCTCAAGACCGTAATTCTAGGGCTAGAATATCATGCCTATTTCTCAAGACCGTAATTCTAGGGCTAGAATAGCGTGCTTAACTCTCAAGACCGTAATTCTAGAGCTAGATTAACATGCCTATTTCTCAAGACCGTAATTCTAGGGCTAGAATAGCGTGCTTAATTCTCAAGACTGTAATACTAGGGCTAGAATAGCATGCCTAAATCTCAAGACGGTAATTCTAGGGCTAGAATAGCATGCCTAATTCTCAAGACCGTAATTCTAGGGCTAGAATATCAGGCCTAGTTCTCAAGACCGTAATTCTAGGGCTAGAATAACATGTCTTATTCTCATTCAATAACATGATTAGCTGCGTCAAATTGGATATCATATGTTAAGAATATAAGATCATGTTTGGAGAAGCCTGGCGCTGTGAGTTGACTATAGAGCAGGAATTTTCTACTATCTTTGACAATGATCACATCAATAAATGTAGCAGGGTCGTGTGTAAAATGTGTGGCAGTCGATAAATTAACACATGTCAAGTCAATGGTTCTATATCTTCAATTAACTGAACGGAATCACGAACATTAAGCGAATTGCAATTTGGATCACAGGTAATAATAATATTAGGATAAGAACAAGGAATCCCATCCAGTACACTAGAAATAGGCGAGTTATCTATGTTTTTATTTTGTCTGTAGATTACTTCAACTAGCAAGCACTCAACACAACATTTAGCATTAACAAACAAATGACCAGATGTGCAATTAGCAGTTAATTTGCAGAGAACGTTGCCTCGTAGTCCATTGCGCACATAAACAGCTACACCCCCATCCAACCGACCAATTAAATCACCTCTAACGAGCTTATAACCATCCATCCATCCATTGAATAGCATGAATTAATTTGAAGTTCTAGCCCCAGCATACCATGCCTAAATCACAAGCCCGTAATTCTAGCCCTAGAATAGCATGCCTAATTCTCAAGACCGTAATTCTAGGGCTAGAATAGCATGCCCAGTTCTCAAGACCGTAATTCTAGGGCTAGAATAACATGCCTATTTCTCAATTCTAGAGCTACTATCTACTATCTTTGACAATGATCACATCAATAAATGTAGCAGGGTCGTGTGTAAAATGTGTGGCAGTCGATAAATTAACACGTGTCAAGTCAATGGTTCTATATCTTCAATTAACTGAACAGAATCACGAACATTAAGCGAATTGCAATTTGGATCACAGGTAATAATAATATTAGGATAAGAACAAGGAATCCCATCCAGTACACTAGAAATAGGCGAGATATCTATGTTTTTATTTGGTCTGTAGATAACTTCAACTAGCGAGCACTCAACACAACATTTAGCATTAACAAACAAATGACCAGATGTGCAATTAGCAGTTAATTTGCAGAGAACGTTGCCTCGTAGTCCATTGCGCACATAAACAGCTACACCTCCATCCAACCGACCAATTAAATCACCTCTAACGAGCTTATAACCATCCATCCATCCATTGAATAGCATGAATTAATTTGAAGTTCTAGCCCCAGCATACCATGCCTAAATCACAAGCCCGTAATTCTAGCCCTAGAATAGCATGCCTAATTCTCAAGACCATAATCTAGGGCTAGAATAGTATGCCTAATTCTCAAGACCGTAATTCTAGGGCTAGAATAGCGTGCTTAATTCTCAAGACTGTAATACTAGGGCTAGAATAGCATGCCTAAATCTCAAGACGGTAATTCTAGGGCTAGAATAGCATGCCTAATTCTCAAGACCGTAATTCTATTGCTAGAATATCAGGCCTAATTCTCAAGACCGTAATTCTAGGGCTAGAATAACATGTCTTATTCTCATTCAATAACATGATTAGCTGCGTCAAATTGGATATCATATGTTAAGAATATAAGATCATGTTTGGAGAAGCCTGGCGCTGTGAGTTGACTATAGAGCAGGAATTTTCTACTATCTTTGACAATGATCACATCAATAAATGTAGCAGGGTCGTGTGTAAAATGTGTGGCAGTCGATAAATTAACACATGTCAAGTCAATGGTTCTATATCTTCAATTAACTGAACGGAATCACGAACATTAAGCGAATTGCAATTTGGATCACAGGTAATACTAATATTAGGATAAGAACAAGGAATCCCATCCAGTACACTAGAAATAGGCGAGATATCTATGTTTTTATTTGGTCTGTAGATTACTTCAACTAGCAAGCACTCAACACAACATTTAGCATTAACAAACAAATGACCAGATGTGCAATTAGCAGTTAATTTGCAGAGAACGTTGCCTCGTAGTCCATTGCGCACATAAACAGCTACACCCCCATCCAACCGACCAATTAAATCACCTCTAACGAGCTTATAACCATCCATCCATCCATTGAATAGCATGAATTAATTTGAAGTTCTAGCCCCAGCATACCATGCCTAAATCACAAGCCCGTAATTCTAGCCCTAGAATAGCATGCCTAATTCTCAAGACCGTAATTCTAGGGCTAGAATAGCATGCCCAGTTCTCAAGACCGTAATTCTAGGGCTAGAATAACATGCCTATTTCTCAATTCTAGAGCTACTATCTACTATCTTTGACAATGATCACATCAATAAATGTAGCAGGGTCGTGTGTAAAATGTGTGGCAGTCGATAAATTAACACGTGTCAAGTCAATGGTTCTATATCTTCAATTAACTGAACAGAATCACGAACATTAAGCGAATTGCAATTTGGATCACAGGTAATAATAATATTAGGATAAGAACAAGGAATCCCATCCAGTACACTAGAAATAGGCGAGATATCTATGTTTTTATTTGGTCTGTAGATAACTTCAACTAGCGAGCACTCAACACAACATTTAGCATTAACAAACAAATGACCAGATGTGCAATTAGCAGTTAATTTGCAGAGAACGTTGCCTCGTAGTCCATTGCGCACATAAACAGCTACACCTCCATCCAACCGACCAATTAAATCACCTCTAACGAGCTTATAACCATCCATCCATCCATTGAATAGCATGAATTAATTTGAAGTTCTAGCCCCAGCATACCATGCCTAAATCACAAGCCCGTAATTCTAGCCCTAGAATAGCATGCCTAATTCTCAAGACCATAATCTAGGGCTAGAATAGTATGCCTAATTCTCAAGACCGTAATTCTAGGGCTAGAATAACATGCCTATTTCTCAAGACCGTAATTCTAGGGCTAGAATAGCGTGCTTAATTCTCAAGACCGTAATTCTAGGGCTAGAATAACATGCCTATTTCTCAAGACCGTAATTCTAGGGCTAGAATAGCGTGCTTAATTCTCAAGACCGTAATTCTAGGGCTAGATTACCATGCCTAAATCTCAAGACCGTAATTCTAGGGCTAGAATAGCATGCCTAATTCTCAAACCCGTAATTCCAGGGCTAGATTAACATGCCTATTTCTCAAGACCGTAATTTAGGGCTAGAATATCATGCCTAAATCTCAAGACCGTAATTCTAGGGCTAGAATACCATGCCTATTTCTCAAGACCGTGATTCTAGGGCTAGAATATCATGCCTATTTCTCAAGACCGTAATTCTAGGGCTAGAATAGCGTGCTTAATTCTCAAGACCGTAATTCTAGAGCTAGATTAACATGCCTATTTCTCAAGACCGTAATTCTAGGGCTAGAATAGCGTGCTTAATTCTCAAGACTGTAATACTAGGGCTAGAATAGCATGCCTAAATCTCAAGACGGTAATTCTAGGGCTAGAATAGCATGCCTAATTCTCAAGACCGTAATTCTATTGCTAGAATATCAGGCCTAATTCTCAAGACCGTAATTCTAGGGCTAGAATAACATGTCTTATTCTCATTCAATAACATGATTAGCTGCGTCAAATTGGATATCATATGTTAAGAATATAAGATCATGTTTGGAGAAGCCTGGCGCTGTGAGTTGACTATAGAGCAGGAATTTTCTACTATCTTTGACAATGATCACATCAATAAATGTAGCAGGGTCGTGTGTAAAATGTGTGGCAGTCGATAAATTAACACATGTCAAGTCAATGGTTCTATATCTTCAATTAACTGAACGGAATCACGAACATTAAGCGAATTGCAATTTGGATCACAGGTAATACTAATATTAGGATAAGAACAAGGAATCCCATCCAGTACACTAGAAATAGGCGAGATATCTATGTTTTTATTTGGTCTGTAGATTACTTCAACTAGCAAGCACTCAACACAACATTTAGCATTAACAAACAAATGACCAGATGTGCAATTAGCAGTTAATTTGCAGAGAACGTTGCCTCGTAGTCCATTGCGCACATAAACAGCTACACCCCCATCCAACCGACCAATTAAATCACCTCTAACGAGCTTATAACCATCCATCCATCCATTGAATAGCATGAATTAATTTGAAGTTCTAGCCCCAGCATACCATGCCTAAATCACAAGCCCGTAATTCTAGCCCTAGAATAGCATGCTCTAATTCTCAAGACCATAATCTAGGGCTAGAATAGTATGCCTAATTCTCAAGACCGTAATTCTAGGGCTAGAATAGCGTGCTTAATTCTCAAGACCGTAATTCTAGGGCTAGAATAACATGCCTATTTCTCAAGACCGTAATTCTAGGGCTAGAATATCATGCCTAAATCTCAAGACCGTAATTCAAGGGCTAGAATAGCATGCCTAAATCTCAAGACGGTAATTCTAGGGCTAGAATAGCGTGCTTAATTCTCAAGACCGTTATTCTAGCCCTAGAATATCATGCTTAATTCTCAAGACCATAATCTAGGGCTAGAATAGCGTGCTTAATTCTCAAGACCGTAATTCTAGGGCTAGAATATCATGCCTAATTCTCAAGCCCGTAATTCTAGGGCTAGAATACCATGCCTATTTCTCAAGACCGTAATTCTAGGGCTAGAATATCATGCCTATTTCTCAAGACCGTAATTCTAGGGCTAGAATAGCGTGCTTAACTCTCAAGACCGTAATTCTAGAGCTAGATTAACATGCCTATTTCTCAAGACCGTAATTCTAGGGCTAGAATAGCGTGCTTAATTCTCAAGACTGTAATACTAGGGCTAGAATAGCATGCCTAAATCTCAAGACGGTAATTCTAGGGCTAGAATAGCATGCCTAATTCTCAAGACCGTAATTCTAGGGCTAGAATATCAGGCCTAGTTCTCAAGACCGTAATTCTAGGGCTAGAATAACATGTCTTATTCTCATTCAATAACATGATTAGCTGCGTCAAATTGGATATCATATGTTAAGAATATAAGATCATGTTTGGAGAAGCCTGGCGCTGTGAGTTGACTATAGAGCAGGAATTTTCTACTATCTTTGACAATGATCACATCAATAAATGTAGCAGGGTCGTGTGTAAAATGTGTGGCAGTCGATAAATTAACACATGTCAAGTCAATGGTTCTATATCTTCAATTAACTGAACGGAATCACGAACATTAAGCGAATTGCAATTTGGATCACAGGTAATACTAATATTAGGATAAGAACAAGGAATCCCATCCAGTACACTAGAAATAGGCGAGTTATCTATGTTTTTATTTTGTCTGTAGATTACTTCAACTAGCAAGCACTCAACACAACATTTAGCATTAACAAACAAATGACCAGATGTGCAATTAGCAGTTAATTTGCAGAGAACGTTGCCTCGTAGTCCATTGCGCACATAAACAGCTACACCCCCATCCAACCGACCAATTAAATCACCTCTAACGAGCTTATAACCATCCATCCATCCATTGAATAGCATGAATTAATTTGAAGTTCTAGCCCCAGCATACCATGCCTAAATCACAAGCCCGTAATTCTAGCCCTAGAATAGCATGCTCTAATTCTCAAGACCATAATCTAGGGCTAGAATAGTATGCCTAATTCTCAAGACCGTAATTCTAGGGCTAGAATAGCGTGCTTAATTCTCAAGACCGTAATTCTAGGGCTAGAATAACATGCCTATTTCTCAAGACCGTAATTCTAGGGCTAGAATATCATGCCTAATTCTCAAGACCGTAATTCAAGGGCTAGAATAGCATCTAAATCTCAAGACCGTAATTCTAGGGCTAGAATAGCGTGCTTAATTCTCAAGACCGTAATTCTAGAGCTAGATTAACATGCCTATTTCTCAAGACCGTAATTCTAGGGCTAGAATAGCGTGCTTAATTCTCAAGACCATAATCTAGGGCTAGAATAGCGTGCTTAATTCTCAAGACCGTAATTCTAGGGCTAGAATATCATGCCTAAATCTCAAGACCGTAATTCTAGGGCTAGAATAGCATGCCTAATTCTCAAGCCCGTAATTCTAGGGCTAGAATACCATGCCTATTTCTCAAGACCGTAATTCTAGGGCTAGAATAATATGCCTATTTCTCAAGACCGTAATTCTAGGGCTAGAATAGCGTGCTTAATTCTCAAGACCGTAATCTAGGGCTAGAATAGTATGCCTAAATCTCAAGACCGCAATTCTAGGGCTAGAATATCATGCCTAAATCTCAAGACCGCAATTCTAGGGCTAGAATATCATGCTTAATTCTCAAGACCGTAATTCAAGGGCTAGAATAACATGTCTTATTCTCATTCAATAACATGATTAGCTGCGTCAAATTGGATATCATATGTTAAGAATATAAGATCATGTTTGGAGAAGCCTGGCGCTGTGAGTTGACTATAGAGCAGGAATTTTCTACTATCTTTGACAATGATCACATCAATAAATGTAGCAGGGTCGTGTGTAAAATGTGTGGCAGTCGATAAATTAACACGTGTCAAGTCAATGGTTCTATATCTTCAATTAACTGAACGGAATCACGAACATTAAGCGAATTGCAATTTGGATCACAGGTAATAATAATATTAGGATAAGAACAAGGAATCCCATCCAGTACACTAGAAATAGGCGAGATATCTATGTTTTTATTTGGTCTGTAGATTACTTCAACTAGCAAGCACTCAACACAACATTTAGCATTAACAAACAAATGACCAGATGTGCAATTAGCAGTTAATTTGCAGAGAACGTTGCCTCGTAGTCCATTGCGCACATAAACAGCTACACCCCCATCCAACCGACCAATTAAATCACCTCTAACGAGCTTATAACCATCCATCCATCCATTGAATAGCATGAATTAATTTGAAGTTCTAGCCCCAGCATACCATGCCTAAATCACAAGCCCGTAATTCTAGCCCTAGAATAGCATGCCTAATTCTCAAGACCGTAATTCTAGGGCTAGAATAGCATGCCCAGTTCTCAAGACCGTAATTCTAGGGCTAGAATAACATGCCTATTTCTCAATTCTAGAGCTACTATCTACTATCTTTGACAATGATCACATCAATAAATGTAGCAGGGTCGTGTGTAAAATGTGTGGCAGTCGATAAATTAACACGTGTCAAGTCAATGGTTCTATATCTTCAATTAACTGAACAGAATCACGAACATTAAGCGAATTGCAATTTGGATCACAGGTAATAATAATATTAGGATAAGAACAAGGAATCCCATCCAGTACACTAGAAATAGGCGAGATATCTATGTTTTTATTTGGTCTGTAGATAACTTCAACTAGCGAGCACTCAACACAACATTTAGCATTAACAAACAAATGACCAGATGTGCAATTAGCAGTTAATTTGCAGAGAACGTTGCCTCGTAGTCCATTGCGCACATAAACAGCTACACCTCCATCCAACCGACCAATTAAATCACCTCTAACGAGCTTATAACCATCCATCCATCCATTGAATAGCATGAATTAATTTGAAGTTCTAGCCCCAGCATACCATGCCTAAATCACAAGCCCGTAATTCTAGCCCTAGAATAGCATGCCTAATTCTCAAGACCATAATCTAGGGCTAGAATAGTATGCCTAATTCTCAAGACCGTAATTCTAGGGCTAGAATAACATGCCTATTTCTCAAGACCGTAATTCTAGGGCTAGAATAGCGTGCTTAATTCTCAAGACCGTAATTCTAGGGCTAGAATAACATGCCTATTTCTCAAGACCGTAATTCTAGGGCTAGAATAGCGTGCTTAATTCTCAAGACCGTAATTCTAGGGCTAGATTACCATGCCTAAATCTCAAGACCGTAATTCTAGGGCTAGAATAGCATGCCTAATTCTCAAACCCGTAATTCCAGGGCTAGATTAACATGCCTATTTCTCAAGACCGTAATTTAGGGCTAGAATATCATGCCTAAATCTCAAGACCGTAATTCTAGGGCTAGAATATCATGCCTAATTCTCAAGACCGTAATTCAAGGGCTAGAATAGCATGCCTATTTCTCAAGACCATAATTCTAGCCCTAGAATAGCATGCCTAAATCTCAAGACCGTAATACTAGGGCTAGAATAGCATGCCTAATTCTCAAGACCGTAATTCAAGGGCTAGAATAGCATGCCTAAATCTCAAGACCGTAATTCTAGGGCTAGAATAGCGTGCTTAATTCTCAAGACCGTAATCTAGGGCTAGAATATCATGCCTAAATCTCAAGACCGTAATTCTAGGGCTAGAATAGCATGCCTAATTCTCAAGCCCGTAATTCTAGGGCTAGAATAACATGCCTATTTCTCAAGACCGTAATTCTAGGGCTAGATTATCATGCCTATATCTCAAGACCGTAATTCTAGGGCTAGAATAGCATGCCTAATTCTCAAGCCCGTAATTCTAGGGCTAGATTAACATGCCTATTTCTCAAGACCGTAGTTCTAGGGCTAGAATAGCGTGCTTAATTCTCAAGACCGTAATCTAGGGCTAGAATATCATGCCTAAATCTCAAGACCGTAATTCTAGGGCTAGAATATCATGCCTAATTCTCAAGACCGTAAATCAAGGGCTAGAATAGCATGTCTTATTCTCAAGCAATAACATGATTAGCTGCGTCAAATTGGATATCATATGTTAAGAATATAAGATCATGTTTGGAGAAGCCTGGCGCTGTGAGTTGACTATAGACCAGGAATTTTCTACTATCTTTGACAATGATCACATCAATAAATGTAGCAGGGTCGTGTGTAAAATGTGTGGCAGTCGATAAATTAACACATGTCAAGTCAATGGTTCTATATCTTCAATTAACTGAACGGAATCACGAACATTAAGCGAATTGCAATTTGGATCACAGGTAATACTAATATTAGGATAAGAACAAGGAATCCCATCCAGTACACTAGAAATAGGCGAGTTATCTATGTTTTTATTTTGTCTGTAGATTACTTCAACTAGCAAGCACTCAACACAACATTTAGCATTAACAAACAAATGACCAGATGTGCAATTAGCAGTTAATTTGCAGAGAACGTTGCCTCGTAGTCCATTGCGCACATAAACAGCTACACCTCCATCCAACCGACCAATTAAATCACCTCTAACGAGCTTATAACCATCCATCCATCCATTGAATAGCATGAATTAATTTGAAGTTCTAGCCCCAGCATACCATGCCTAAATCACAAGCCCGTAATTCTAGCCCTAGAATAGCATGCCTAATTCTCAAGACCATAATCTAGGGCTAGAATAGTATGCCTAATTCTCAAGACCGTAATTCTAGGGCTAGAATAACATGCCTATTTCTCAAGACCGTAATTCTAGGGCTAGAATAGCGTGCTTAATTCTCAAGACCGTAATTCTAGGGCTAGAATAACATGCCTATTTCTCAAGACCGTAATTCTAGGGCTAGAATAGCGTGCTTAATTCTCAAGACCGTAATTCTAGGGCTAGATTACCATGCCTAAATCTCAAGACCGTAATTCTAGGGCTAGAATAGCATGCCTAATTCTCAAACCCGTAATTCCAGGGCTAGATTAACATGCCTATTTCTCAAGACCGTAATTTAGGGCTAGAATATCATGCCTAAATCTCAAGACCGTAATTCTAGGGCTAGAATATCATGCCTAATTCTCAAGACCGTAATTCAAGGGCTAGAATAGCATGCCTAAATCTCAAGACCGTAATTCTAGGGCTAGAATAGCATGCCTAATTCTCAAGACCGCAATTCTAGGGCTAGAATAGCATGCCTAATTCTCAAGACCGTAATTCAAGGGCTAGAATAGCATGCCTAAATCTCAAGACCGTAATTCTAGGGCTAGAATAGCATGCCTAATTCTCAAGCCCGTAATTCTAGGGCTAGAATAACATGCCTATTTCTCAAGACCGTAATTCTAGGGCTAGATTATCATGCCTATATCTCAAGACCGTAATTCTAGGGCTAGAATAGCATGCCTAATTCTCAAGCCCGTAATTCTAGGGCTAGATTAACATGCCTATTTCTCAAGACCGTAGTTCTAGGGCTAGAATAGCGTGCTTAATTCTCAAGACCGTAATCTAGGGCTAGAATATCATGCCTAAATCTCAAGACCGTAATTCTAGGGCTAGAATATCATGCCTAATTCTCAAGACCGTAAATCAAGGGCTAGAATAGCATGTCTTATTCTCAAGCAATAACATGATTAGCTGCGTCAAATTGGATATCATATGTTAAGAATATAAGATCATGTTTGGAGAAGCCTGGCGCTGTGAGTTGACTATAGACCAGGAATTTTCTACTATCTTTGACAATGATCACATCAATAAATGTAGCAGGGTCGTGTGTAAAATGTGTGGCAGTCGATAAATTAACACGTGTCAAGTCAATGGTTCTATATCTTCAATTAACTAAACGGAATCACGAACATTAAGCGAATTGCAATTTGGATCACAGGTAATAATAATATTAGGATAAGAACAAGGAATCCCATCCAGTACACTAGAAATAGGCGAGATATCTATGTTTTTATTTGGTCTGTAGATTACTTCAACTAGCAAGCACTCAACACAACATTTAGCATTAACAAACAAATGACCAGATGTGCAATTAGCAGTTAATTTGCAGAGAACGTTGCCTCGTAGTCCATTGCGCACATAAACAGCTACACCCCCATCCAACCGACCAATTAAATCACCTCTAACGAGCTTATAACCATCCATCCATCCATTGAATAGCATGAATTAATTTGAAGTTCTAGCCCCAGCATACCATGAATAAATCACAAGCCCGTAATTCTAGCCCTAGAATAGCATGCTCTAATTCTCAAGACCATAATCTAGGGCTAGAATAGTATGCCTAATTCTCAAGACCGTAATTCTAGGGCTAGAATAGCGTGCTTAATTCTCAAGACCGTAATTCTAGGGCTAGAATAACATGCCTATTTCTCAAGACCGTAATTCTAGGGCTAGAATATCATGCCTAATTCTCAAGACCGTAATTCAAGGGCTAGAATAGCATCTAAATCTCAAGACCGTAATTCTAGGGCTAGAATAGCGTGCTTAATTCTCAAGACCGTAATTCTAGGGCTAGAATAACATGCCTATTTCTCAAGACCGTAATTCTAGGGCTAGAATAGCGTGCTTAATTCTCAAGACCGTAATTCTAGGGCTAGAATAACATGCCTATTTCTCAAGACCGTAATTCTAGGGCTAGAATAGCATGCCTAATTCTCAAGACCGTAATTCTAGGGCTAGAATAACATGTCTATTTCTCAAGACCGTAATTCTAGGGCTAGATTACCATGCCTAAATCTCAAGACCGTAATTCTAGGGCTAGAATAGCATGCCTAATTCTCAAACCCGTAATTCCAGGGCTAGATTAACATGCCTATTTCTCAAGACCGTAATCTAGGGCTAGAATATCATGCCTAAATCTCAAGACCGTAATTCTAGGGCTAGAATATCATGCCTAATTCTCAAGACCGTAATTCAAGGGCTAGAATAGCATGCCTAAATCTCAAGACCGTAATTCTAGGGCTAGAATAGCATGCCTAATTCTCAAGACCGCAATTCTAGGGCTAGAATAACATGCCTATTTCTCAAGACCATAATTCTAGCCCTAGAATAGCATGCCTAAATCTCAAGACCGTAATACTAGGGCTAGAATAGCATGCCTAAATCTCAAGACGGTAATTCTAGGGCTAGAATAGCATGCCTAATTCTCAAGCCCGTAATTCTAGGGCTAGAATAACATGCCTATTTCTCAAGACCGTAATTCTAGGGCTAGATTATCATGCCTATATCTCAAGACCGTAATCTAGGGCTAGAATATCATGCCTAAATCTCAAGACCGTAATTCTAGGGCTAGAATATCATGCCTAATTCTCAAGACCGTAAATCAAGGGCTAGAATAGCATGTCTTATTCTCAAGCAATAACATGATTAGCTGCGTCAAATTGGATATCATATGTTAAGAATATAAGATCATGTTTGGAGAAGCCTGGCGCTGTGAGTTGACTATAGACCAGGAATTTTCTACTATCTTTGACAATGATCACATCAATAAATGTAGCAGGGTCGTGTGTAAAATGTGTGGCAGTCGATAAATTAACACGTGTCAAGTCAATGGTTCTATATCTTCAATTAACTAAACGGAATCACGAACATTAAGCGAATTGCAATTTGGATCACAGGTAATAATAATATTAGGATAAGAACAAGGAATCCCATCCAGTACACTAGAAATAGGCGAGATATCTATGTTTTTATTTGGTCTGTAGATTACTTCAACTAGCAAGCACTCAACACAACATTTAGCATTAACAAACAAATGACCAGATGTGCAATTAGCAGTTAATTTGCAGAGAACGTTGCCTCGTAGTCCATTGCGCACATAAACAGCTACACCCCCATCCAACCGACCAATTAAATCACCTCTAACGAGCTTATAACCATCCATCCATCCATTGAATAGCATGAATTAATTTGAAGTTCTAGCCGCAGCATACCATGCCTAAATCACAAGCCCGTAGTTCTAGCCCTAGAATAGCATGCCTAATTCTCAAGACCGTAATTCTAGGGCTAGAATAACATGCCTATTTCTCAAGACCGGTAATTCTAGGGCTAGAATAGCATACGCTGGTTTGTCAACTTGCTGTCTCTACCACCCTTCGTGGTAGAACAAGCATCTCGCTACGAGCTTGATTTTCGTTTACTTCTCTAGAATGTTCGGCTCTTGACAGCCATTGCAAATGTATGAATGTAGCTAAGATGGTGTCCTTTGAACTGAAAGGAGCTCATGAGACACAAACCTATCCATCAGTCAGGTGGATTGAAAATATTTTATATCTTTTTGCTCGTTCAGACTCGAATGATGTTAACTATTCAATAACTATCCATCAGCTAACGTAAAAAGTAGGAAATGAGATATTGCCTACGTTTGAATGATAAGCCTACGACTGCATAATTTAAATGTGATGAATACTATAAGAAGCTAGAACCTTTCCATAAAAATTAAAGATCCAAGAAAAAAACAACTTTTAAATGTTTTTAACAAAACTGTGATAGTAAGGAATGTACTGTCATATTCACATAACCTACTCGTACATGGCATCAAATCGAATATGGAACTTTAGTATTTGAATATGCAAAAGGCTTTGAATCGAAGTAGATCTCGTTAATTAAAAATACGATCCGGCTTGCTCGAATCCCACCATATCATCACTCTTGAACACAAAACTCGGTTAACAACGTTTCCTCGTCATTTATGATATACGCAAGTGTCAATAGAAATTCTTTACAGTTCATTGTTACGTTGAATACCAGGATCAAGTGTTCTCACATTTGCATATTAGCGAATTGATTAAGAAAACATTGCAAAAACCATGTCATCTTCCCAGCTGCCGTCCGTAGGATAACTCATCTCCACAAAAACCGCCAACACTCAAATGAATGCACACCGGCACATCCTTAAAAATGGAAAAGGAACTCCGCATACGTAATCACCGTCAACACCCAAGCCATTCCACATAGAAAATACAATTCACAATCATTTGTAAGATTCATCACATTCACATGCCATCATGGATGGAATAAGGACGAAGGAGTACCCGTACATTCATAGGAAGTACATTCATTGAAAACAATGCAAACTACGACTGCATATCGTATCCTCTTTTGCATTCCATCTATCTTTGTACACTGACTACACTCTAACCATACCGCTGCGCCTGACGATGTCGACAAGAATGATGAGAACGATGAGAACGATGAGGACGCCCAACTAAATTGCAATCCCTCTGATTGGATGTGCGGAATAATTTACACTTTTCCTTTCTTCTGTTTGAAGATAAAAATAATGAACACGAATAAAGGATTACATACCACATCCATCGGAATCATTTCCGCCAGTTAAATTAAAGTGTTGCACTGTGAGAATATAGCCCATTCTCACACTCATCATCCTGGCAATGTTGCTGATGATTATGATGATAATGATAATGACGAAGGGTGTTGCCAGGCACACTCTCTAGCCAAACACTACGAAGCTTCGGAAGCAACGCTTCTCGCTATGAAGAGTTTGCTTCCTGATGTGGCGATAATGAGAGCAGAAAACTTGAAAATTGCATTCATTATACAGAAGCGGCGTAAAATAATAAAAAATAAACCAAACACAACACAATGTTAGGTCGACCAAAAGCCCTTCCACTTCTTCTCCTTCCCAACAAAAAAAAAAAAAAAAAGCCAAAAACGACAGCCATTCGGGGCATTCAGACAGACACATAATTTAGTCCTTGAAGAATGAAGTCGGAGCTCTAGAAACCAGTGTACACAACAATTATTTAAAATAAAACATAACCCACAAAAAACAAAAAGAACGACGACGGGAGGACCCTCAAAGGATCGACAGACAAGGATGGGAAGTGGGTACCGAGTACGAGGAGTTCAAATGAACAAGCAACTAACATGCCACAAGGATATCTATCGTGTTTTTCTATGCTATTTTCTCCTACTGACGCTGCTCTTGGTGCTGCTCTTTGGCGTACGACATACGAAAACAACATGCAAAATTTCACAGGAAAAACTTTTCCAAGGAAAAGGATTAAAGTGTTGCGGTTCATGGTTTTTCCAGTTCGGTTCGCCGCTTTGTTTCTGTCGCGGGGTGGCAACAATAACATTTCGCGTACACATTTCACATAAACGCAGTCAGTAACATCTCAACCAACACCACTGTGACTTGTAAGTTAGCATTGTTGACGGTGTGAAATGTGTAAATTACAATTATTTGCATATTCCATATCATTATCCTTGCTTCCTGCTGTTTCTTCATCTTTGTGTTCCAAATATTATTTTAGCTTCATCCTCTTTCGTTTAGTTTTAAGAACGATACGAGTACGGTCCTTGTTAATGATCTGCTCTGATTCCTTTGAGTAGGTCGTAAACATAATTAAAATGGATGGAAGATCTTACTGAGCAACATAATTTAAGGCTTAAAAATTATCCTGGAGGGAAACATTTCCTTATTCATAGTTCCAGGCATTCCTGAAAAACTCTCCTTTAAGCCTTTCCTGGAAAGTTAATGGACTTAGCGAATTTAGCCTTCTGACTATCGTAAGAGGAATTAACAAGGCCATAAGCGCAGTAAGTGTTGAAGCCGCTCCACCAGTTCTTCAAAATATTATTCGGGGCATCCAGAATCCTTTATAAATACCTCAGCTTGAAAGACAGACACAAGTTCTCCTTAGAAGGAGTTAAATCCAACGTTGTTGTACCCCAGAGAGACTGTATTTTCAGGCTCAGATTCTGGCCGACACCAGTCTTGCACACAGAGACGGTTGATTTCGTAGTTTTTTTTTCAAAAAGAGTTCTGTTGTCATTGCAAAAATATGGCGTGTACATCAGACCAGAGTCAAAAGACAAGCGTGGTAGCGATAGCCCCCATGCTGCCGAAACGCGCCTCAATTTTGAGTCTGGTGAAGGTAGCAATAAAGTATTTTAGTGTCAGCTTACTCCACCAGACAACCGATGTGTAGGATATAATTGGCCCTCTCACAGCCGTGTAGGCCTAGAGGGCTCTTCTCGGTGTGTCCGGCCCCATGTCTTGGAGATAGATTCTTTGCTTTGCCAGAAGGCCCATCGAAGTTGTCTGTCCACTATGACACCAAAATACATACCTTCTTTGTGTAGTTGAATGGTGATACCTTTTAGCACTATATGAGTCAGACCAGACAGCTTAATTCATCTCGTAAGGAGAACAACCTCAGATTTTAGAGTATTAACTGGGAATGCTGGCGATGGCGATGGCGCGATAGTTAGCTCATTGGACTATCACGCGGAGAGTTTGGGTTCGATTCCTGGCTAGGTCACCAACAATTTTTCAAAATCGCCATCACCCTTTCGGCGGGTAATGGCTAACTCCCGAAAGTAAAAAATTGCCTACGAAAAAGCTTCGAAGGAGTGCCGTTCGGACTCGGCGATAAACCGTAGGCCTCGCTCAGATGTGATAAAAATTAAAACATGAGCAACACAAATGAGTGTCAAGAAGCTAGGCCATGGCCCATACCGAGCTGCCAGCGCCACAGTGTTTTTTTTGTAACTGGGAATGCTAACCTTTTAGTACATTGGGTTGTCGAAAACACCCTCTATGTCAATGATAATGCGCAGCAAATGTCCTTTCTTGTTGAGTATGCCTTCAATTCTACCTACCAGATTTTGAGAAGCACTTTCGCAAGATCTTCCGCGTTGATAAGCATGTTGAATCGCAGACGGAAACTGAATTGACTAAGTTTTGTTAGATATTCTTTCTCCTCTTGTACTTACGTCCCTTCTTTCAAAGGTCATGGATACGCTGATAAATCTTCAGCTTAAGAAATATCTCGAAAAACGAAAACTTCTTAATGACCGGCAGTACGGTTTTCGTAGCAACAGGTTCACTGGTGATTTCGTGGCATGTCTCATCGAAAAGTGGAACCAAAGCTAACATCAATCTGGCAAAAGCAAAATAGTTGCAATTGATATTTCTAAGGCATTTAACAGAGTTTGGCATCAGGCTCTTTTGTCGAAAATGCCTGCTTTTGGGATCGACGACTCTCTTGTTCAATGGATAAGAAATTATCTTTGGGAACGTTCAATTCAGGTTGTTTTGGATGGTTTCAAGTCTCACATTCACAAAATAAATGCTGGTGTGCCCCAGGGCTCCGAATTGTCTCCGACACTCTTTTTAATTTTCATCAATGATCACTTGTCTGCTTCTTCAAGTCCAATTTACTCCTTTGCTGACGACAGTGCTCTCTGCTTTTCATATTCGTTCCCGGACTCACGTCCCTGCTCTTCGGTTGTAGAACGGGAACGGCAGCGTATTCAATTCCGATATAAATAGCATCACCAATTGGGAAACTAACAAAAGAGTGGAATTTAATGCTTCCAAAACAAAAATTCTAGGTGGGGTGAAAAGTAACCTGCTTGACCGCCAAAATGCGCTGCTACTGCAAAAAAGGTTTTGGTGCCTTGAAGTCCGTTCATATTTACGCAGACATGGCAAGTTTCAGTCCAATACTATCTTTAGTTTTGTTTTGACAGCTGATTGTTGTTGACGTGTTTGGCATCATGTCGAGTATGGACAAAAACGATTTTCGTTCTCTCCTAAAACATTATTTTTTGAGAGGCAAAACGGCGAAGGAAACAAAAGAAAAGTTGGATAAATACTATGGGGCTAATGCTCCGTCAGATTACACCGTCAAATATTGGTTTCGAGAGTTTCGTGGTGGCCGCAACTCCACTACCGATCAAGTCCGCAGCGGCAGGCCCTCCGATGCGGTTACAGACAACAATATCAAAAAAAATACATGAAATGGTGTTGGCTGACCGGAAAGTGAAGGTGCGCGAGCTAGCAGATACTACAAGGACTAGTACTGAGCGCACACGCCATATTTTGGGCAATATTCTGCATATGAAAAAGTTATCCTGCCGCTGGGTGCCACGCATGCTCACTCCTGACCAAAAACATGAACGCGAGAGCACTTCGAAAGAGTGTCTGGACTTGCTGATGCGGAATCGGTCAGACTTTTGGCATCAACTGGTAGCTGTTGATGAAACCTGGATCCACTATTACACACCAGAGAACAGAGTGAGTGCCCGGCAATGGACTGAAGCCGGCACGAAGCGGCTGGCTCAATGGGTCGGAAAGATTATGGCGTCGGTTTTCTGGGATTGTCATGGCATACTCTTCGTGGACTACCACGAAAAGGAAAAACCACCAACAGCGAGTATTACTGTGCATTATTGGAACGATTGAAGGCCGAAATCGCAGCAAAACGGCCTCACATGAAGCGAAAAAAAAATTTATTTTTGCAAGACAATGCGCCGGCGCATAAGAGCATCGCAACCACGGCTAAAATCAATGACTTAGGGCTCCAATTGCTGTCGTATACACCGTGTTCGCCCGATTTGGCTCCCTCGGACTATTATCTCTTCCCAAACCTAAAAAGATGGCTCATCAACTAAAAATTCAGCTCACGCGAGTAAATCATCGACGCCACGTAGGAGTATTTTGCAGACCTTCCGGAAAATTACTTTTCGGGCGGGATCAAGAAGTTGGAAAATTGCTGGAATAAGTGTATCAAGCTAAAAGGGGACTATATTCAATAAAATAAAAAAACATTTTTAAAAAAAAATTTTTTCATTCCCACTTTTCACTCCACCTAGTACTGTCTTCTGTCGCTTAAGGGAAATTCAAATGCCCAGTCATTATCCATGAATGTCACTTGCATCGTTGAAACCGAAAAACTTTCCATTCTCGGTATGTGCGTCAATGACAAAGTCGCTAAAAATGGTGCGAAATGTCTAAGTTTCCTCCAGCGATGTAAGAAATATTTCACCCCCTCTGATCTGGCTTCAATATATAAGGCTTTCATCCGCCCAAAATTGGAGTACAATTCTCACATCTGGTCAGGTGCTCCAAAGACTTATTTGCGCCTACTAGATAGGATTCAAAACCGTGCCATAAAATTAACCCTTCAAACCTCCAACGTAACACCCGTCTCGCTATGAATGCTCATCAGTACACCCTCAAGCCCACTTTTGGACTTTCCCTGAAATATCGTGATTCTTTCATAAGCCGAACAACTTGCTCATGGAATGCCCTGCCGAGCTCTATGTTTCCTAGCCATAACAATATTCAGACATTTAAGACCAACGTAAGACTTTTCTCCCTCCCTAACTTCCCATCGCCTGCGCTGTGCTCAATCATTTTAATCAAGATGGTCTGCGTCATAGATTGGAGATGGCTTTCATATGAGCATAACTGTGGACAGACCAATCGAATGTTTGCTGAAATCTCTAAGAGACTAGCGAATTCTGTGCTCACCTACAGTAAACTAGGTTGAAAACATCCTAATGGTGTCGTGACGATTCACTACTCATCCACCTAAGTGTGCTAGTTAAAAGTAACGCAAAATGTTGCGTTGAAATGTCGATTCGGCGCCGATCAGCTGGATTAGGCCTAGCCATAGAGTCAGCCCGGCTTATTTTGTTATTGGCTTTGGGCCTACATCCGTATAAGATTGTGCTGACGCAGGAATTGCAGCCAGACGACCAGAGACCGTAAGGTCTAAGGCTAATTGAGCGCTGGAAATATCAGCCGGAGATTCGGATTTGGCCGAAAAATCATTTTTTTGGACTACGGCTATTTTTGGGTCAGTGGCTTTGCCGTTATTGAAGCGAACGCAATCCACAAATGTGCTAAGCATCAATGCACAAAGATTGACTATTTGATGCGGTTTATGGCATGGCGGCATCATCGGACCTTATTACTTTCGAAATGAAGAAGGAGACACCGTTACTGTCAATGGTCTCAGGTATCGAGCGATGTTGGCCGACTTTTTTTTTTTGTAGTCAGAGATCGATAACATCGATACATCCGAGCTGTGGTTCGAACAAGCCATACAAGTGACGCTATTTGATACCACTCTGAGGCTACGTCAATTCCTTTGGCTACGCTAAGAAGCCAACCACTTTGGATGAGGTCGAGGCTCACATTCGACATGCTATTGCCGGGATAACGCCGCACATATTCGACTGAGTTATCAAAAATTGAACCGACCGCTTGAAGCACTGCCAGCGAATTTGAATAATTTGATATTCCACACATAATGGCATGAATCCACATTCAACACAAAGCCAGAATCAATTTTATATCTCGCATTGTTCTTGTTTTATTAAAAAAAAATCCCCTATCGTTCTTATCTGGTCCCCTTTTATATTCGTAGAGGTTTTTCAGCCTCCTTATTTTACGGTATTTCAAACATATCGGAAGCTTGTTTTTATTAAGCTCGCATCTGTTAGGACCGTCGCTTTTTGAGAGGCCGGTAGCATAGTCAAGTACTGCTGATAGGTTTGACGACTTAAACCCACCAATATCTGCATATATATGAAGATGTATCTACGTTTACAACTTAAACACTTATACTCGTAGATCACAACCATCGATTGGTGTTTGAATTTTACCTCTCGTTAATCATTTCTAGTCGCATGCTATCGATTACTGGAACGAACCCTTTTGCCTACATAAACTGTTGATAGACTCAACTAATCAACCGCAAACAATCCTTTCAGCCTCAAAGTACCTTCCACCAGTCGCAACGTTAACTTCTGGAGTCTACTCACCTCCATGTTGTCGGTTCTTGAAGTTCAATTAATCTCTCGATTCGATTTAATACTCTGGCGCGATTTTTCGCACTTAATTAGAGAGTCGACTTGACGAAGCTCGTTGAAGCCCGAAACCATTATTTGATTAAGGCGGTGATGAATTTTAATTAAAAATCCTTCATCCTCTGCTCTGGCATCTGTTAATGGCAATAGCAAGGGAAATGGCACACTGGGACACTGGGAGAGACGCGGGCAGGTCTCTTTTCAGTTACAAAACACTTCAAATCGAAATATCATCTGGATGCGAATCAACTGAGGGATATGAGGAGGCTGTGTGAGTGCTCCTTTGGGGGGAAGGAGGGTCTTTTGCGGTTTGAAGAACTTATATTCGCTGGCTCATTGTTTTAATTATCCTGGGAGTGTTGATGGTGGTGAAACTGATACACACAGTTGGAAAGAGGTATCACTGGCATCTTAAGTTTTTTTGTTGTTTTTTTGGATTTTGAATATTTAATTAAATTACGTCCATCAGAATGGCACAATGAAAAGTTTTCTGTTTTTTGCTTTTGTTTTTCATTAGAGCTGTATATAGTTCTTTTGTCACTCCATCGGATGAATATAGATCCATTAGTGGCACTTGGACAAGAAGCTTAGATGGATAATGGATGTATATTGATTTGAAATGTTTGTATTACCTCACTACAATATATGGATGTTGTACCCCAGAAGAAAGGGTGGAATAGAAAATTGGAAACCATCCAAATTCATTTTAAGGGGAAGCTTTATATATGTGTTCACATGTATTTGCTTGCTATTTTCTGGAGAGGCTGACTTAACATTTAGTTCTATGTGGCAAAAATGAATTTACAATTTTTGTTCAAAATACTTCGCATGAGGACTAATACACGTTTGGGTCTAATCGACCGTCTTAATCAACTTCGCAGTTTATTGTGAATGTGCAGGACTTAAAGAAGTCATTGGGTGCCAAATCTGGGATGTATGGTGAATTTGATGTTTTGAGTGCTCCAAAAGTCACTTATTTGAGCCGACATGTGAGAGCTCGAATTGTCGAATTGACCATTCTACGTTGCTCTAATGGCACGGTAGGTGCATATTCGGTTTTTCAGAAGAAACAGACGGCCGTTTGCTTCGAACGCAAACATTTTTATTGAATTAGGGTCGATATTAAATACTCAGCGACACATATTTAGTTTTGGGCTTATATGCATAGATCCGTGATTCTCCACCTGTCACGATCTTTTAAACATTTTTGAGGCTCCTGCACTCACCGTCAATGCGGACAGGACCGAAAATCACTCGAAGAATTATCTTCTCCAAGCAGCCAAGAACACCCTCATCCATATTTGATAATGTCCATGCCTATGCTCCATAGAGCAAGACTGGGATTGTTAAGATCTTATTAAGCGTCACTTTTGTTGTTTGAGACAAGGCTTTGTCAGTCAAATACCTTCTTAGCCCAAAGAAGCAGCGATTGGCAAGAGTTATTCTTCGCTTGATCTCAGCGCTGGTGTCGTTGTCTGTATTTATAGCGGAGCCTAGGTAGACAAAGTCCTTAACTACCTCAAAGTTATATCTGTCGAGGGTGATGTTCTGCCCGAGACGTCGGTGTTGGTTGTCCTTTTTGCTTGACAGCATATACTTGGACTTGCCCTCATTGACCGCTAAGCCCATTTTCGCTTCCGTCTCAATACTCGCGAAAGCGCCATTGACATTACGCTGCTTTCTCCCGATTATGTCAATATCGTCGGCGTATGCGAGTAGTTGGACGGACTTTTGAAAGATAGTGCCTCTTGTGTTTGCTCGTGAGTTTTGCACTATTCTTTCAAGTACGGTGTTGAATACATCACATGGCAGCGCATCGCCTTGTCTAAGTCCTTTCTGGACATCAAAGGTCTCGGTGCTATCTTTACCGACCTTGATGGAGCAGTGTGCATTCTCCATCGTCATCCTGCACAGGCGGACGAGTTTGGCAGGGATACAAAGGGTATCCTCGAATAAAAAATGCTGAGGTTCCATTTATCAGGCACACTGACTGACCATACTTTACAGAAGAGTTTATGTATGCTCCTTATCAAGTCATCGCCTGCCGCTTTACAGAGCTCGGCAGTCAGGACGTCCGCGTCCGCTGCAGCAGCTTTATTGGATTTAAGCTTAAATAATGCTTTCTTCACTTCATCCAGATCGGGTGGTCGGAACTGTTGGTCTACACCGTCAAAGTTAAAAAGTTCGTTCTGCCTGAAAACGATATTTTGTTCGTCATCGCCGTTATTGAGAAATGCTCTTTCCAAATGCTCAGCATCGACTGCGACTCTCCTTAGATGTTGTGTATAAGACTAATGTTGACAAATTTAACTTTGATACGGACTGTTACGAGGCACTTGTGCATGTGCCGGAAATTCAAGACTTCTTGCCTAACTCTGCGCTGCTTTTGCCGTCGATAACAATCGACGTAGTAGATATCACAGTTTTTCATCCTCTTTTGTCCGGCTCATACCATCGCATTTCTTGAATGGCAGTTCTGTCTGCTTTGCAGAAGTCTGAGCCGTCACTCATTGTTCGGCTTTACGTGGCCTATTAAGGGACTTAACATTCCTTAACATTCGTTGTCATTAATTCGTTTGCATGGGTTGTCAACAGCAGATCCGTATCCTGTTGTGGCTTCGTAACTTCCATCGTTTTTCCATGGTCGGTAGCAAGATCCCGAACCTGGAAAGCCAGTTCCATTTTAATTACCCCTGGAACGAGGACGTGAGCACTGTCGTTTATCTATTAAGGGCTAATCCGCCACCATCTCTTTTTCCAAGACCCTGACTCAGTCGCGGAAATCGTTACCAGCCTAGGCTCCAAATACGTCGGAGTAGGCTGGCTAAGGTCTCATTTGTTCCGGGATTTTTCTTCACCGTTCATTCCACCTGGGGAATTTATCCGCTGTCCCATTTATATCTGCTCGTCAGCACTCGTGCTTGTAAGTTCAGCAAGTCGAGTCCGAATGGACATCGACCAGTACCCGCGTCGGTTACCACGTGGAGGTATTAGAAGCGCAATTGATGTGTAGAAAACAGTTGCAACACTTGATATCGGAAGGTTGACGTCTATCATTGCCAACTCTATTTCTACGGCACCCCACCGTCACCACCGCAGACAATTAGATTCCAAAAAACGTTAAGCCCTACGTTTTATGAGGCAAATTTGCTTATGAAAACTTTCCTTTTGATTGTGATCACCATTACGAACTAGTTTTTTTCCAAGAATCTAGGTTCTTAATGCTTCCGTCAAATGCTCAACCTTTCACCAAAATTTGTCGAGCCACTGTATGATTTTTACTATGTGCTTTGGGCTTTTCCTTGGGATGTAAGCATATATCATACATCGGACTGACATTTGCTAACATCTGTTTACTATTCAAAGTGTATTTTGGCAGGCATCCCTATTGGCGAAAAGTGTTCGCTATTCAGAGCACTTTTCTTTGCTTCCTTACAATACAGATCTCTGAATTACAGCCAGTCAGATGCTCATTCTTTGTGTTAACTCTCCTTTACTTCGCAATATCTAAAAAAATTCTCTTCTCTGGCAGCGGGAAAGCATGAAAACAGACAAAATATTAGGTTACAAATAATATTTCATATTATTTAATTAATCAATAGTCAAACAAAGATACTTTTTATGTCACAATAGGCCTTATACAAGTCTTGGCCTGCTATAGGCAACATAGTCAATGTGTGATAAGTTCATTAGTAATCCCCAGCATGGACTAGTCGAGTCTATCGGCAGCCTGAAAGGCTTTTTATGTTTGAAGTTTTCAACTGTCATGCGACAGGACATTCTTTCCTGAAACCTGGCACATATCTGGAATCGTAATAAAACATTTTTTATGCTTTGTCTAAGCTTATATATTGTATTTGGTCCATGTTCGATTTGTTTAAGAGAAACCTCGCCGTTTTCCACTGATTGTCAGGAACTGAAATAACCTATTACTGCGCACTGAAAGCAATGTTCGTACTCAACATACGTCCATTTTAGTGGAATCAACAGTGATACAAAGAGATGGCACCATCTATCATATAAGCCATCGGATATCCACTGTATCAATTAATTCCATCGGGATCAATTGAAAAAACACTTTCGGTAAGCGCCTTTACCCTGTTGTTGCGCGAATATTGTCGACCCTATTCACAGTGACGTTCATACGAATAGAAAATTAAAATCGTTTGTGCTAACTGACACTTTGTTGTTGTGAGTAGCTCACGTAAAATACCTTTCTATTACAATAAGTGTCCTTGTGCAATGATTCTATGTATGAAAATTCGCCTTCTCCTCTCCACTATATGTGTATCATTCTGTCCTTTGAAACAATGAATCGCCAAAAAAACAATCTCTGGACCTTCTTTAACTTAGTGATTGGTATGTACGAATATATGAATCGAATCAACAAAAAGCAATTTCGCCAAAGGATCTCAAGAAACTTTGCTCATAAATCATAAGAAGTTGGTAAGGACTTTGGACGTACACTTTAAGCACATGTTGAAAGTGGATGAACAAGTGTATGAGCAGAGAGTTTTGTTATAATGTCGAAAACCTCTGATTTCAGCGTTGCCGTTTAAAAATGTTAATCAGCAGAATTTGGAAAGATAAAAAGGAGAATGCACTCCTCAAGATATCTATCATCTGCAGATTTCAAGAGATGGTGAGCACTCTCGAATGCAACGTGACTTGAAGAGTAGGGACATATGTGGAGCATCTCCCTCATGCATAAAAGTATAGATTTTGTTTTGAAACTAATTAACTACTGTTTGCTGTATAGAAGCTACTGCATATTTTCATCTCTATCGCTTGTTCAGATTATTTTCTTATGCGCTTTGGCATGTCATGCCTGTAACCAATACTTGGCAGATACACCCTTCAGCATAATTATTTCATGAACCATATGAACGTTCATGAGACAGAATGCAAAACTCACCTGTCAACGCCAGGGTTTTTTGTCAGATACATCATGTTTCTGTTGATTGTGACAGATTGTGTCAGATTCCAGTAGATGCCCGATATCGAATGTCTAGTCAAAGGCGATGAACCCATCATTTAGTAACCAAGATAACACGAAAGGTGAATATGCTTGCTGAGGCAAGGTTCCACCTAATCTGTTCTTGCGTAAAAGTAGCTTCCGTAGGCATATAAAGGGCTATCCAATTCGTGGTCGGCATTTGACATCACTGTTTCAATCACAAACATCAAACCGAACATGTACATGTTTAGTTTAAGATTTGCCATTTCACAGTATGGATCGTTAAACAATTGCTCATGGCGTTAAAATTGTACAACCTTACACCAAAAATAGTCATTCTGTACGTTTCGGCCATTATAACCCGATTATGTATAAATAATCGTCAAAATGAGCGTACTACAGGCAAAACTGTAAATGAAATCGAAGAGATTTAGGATATTTCAAGGCCTACCCAACGTTGAAATGCTCGCTTTGCAGAAAAAAATTCTGTCTTTAGTACCATACTTATAGAGCACTTGCCCCATATTACAGCTGACATTACAGTAGCAACAAACATACAATTCCAAATATCAGAGAGTCAAATTTTGTCAATCGCATACCCCTTACCTCCCGCGCTCACGATGTATTGGCTTCTTCTCAACTGACCACAAGAAACCACTTTATCCATCTATAAATTTGACCTTGATTATGTCACCTAATCCAATGAAATGTAATATATCCCAATAGACCTTGTCAAGAGCAAAAAATGGGTGTAAATGATGGCCGATGTAGACATTTGTGACAGTTTTAAGGATTAGATTCTTTTTTTACGTTTGCGTAGCTAGACTTTGATATATGATAGTGAACACTACGATCTTTGCAAAGATAACAACTGAGTCAGAAAAGAGCGCACCAGCCACCTGAGACAGCTAGAACATGTAGAATGAATGAACACTAACAAAACAAACGGGCATAAACATTTTTATAAAAGGGTCCAAAAACAGCTCAACGGTAACACCGACAACTAGTATTTGCAATTGAGATGACGCACGTACTCTTTGTAATTCAATTTCAGTGGACATCGACTACCTTTAAGTAAATGCTCCCCGGGGAACAATACCGAAAAGAAAACAACAAACTGTTCTCAATGAAAAAAATAACTAAAAATGAATTTATAGCATTATGTATGTAGTAAAACAATCTGAAATCCTTTCATGGTTCATAGTTTTCAGCAGAGACAGAAGAAGATTTTTTTTTCTTAGAGTTCCAAAAAGCTGGTAGTGACGGCGTTTTAGCCAAACATTCAAATCATTTGTAAGAACGTTAGAAAAATGCAACACCAGTTGTTTATCTGTTTATCCTTGAAAGTGCCTGACAGCTACACAAGAAGCGCATAAAGCAGCGCTGAAGCAAATTATAAAAGCTGCTGCATCGACCCCTCCATAAGGAAAAAGAAAAGCACGAGGAGCGCCCGATCGAAGGCATTGAGAAGTTGTACCCCACGAGTCACATACGGAAGTTTTAGCAATTTTTGTAGATTGTAGATGGTAACGAACCCAATACACCACCGTCAGCTTGACGACGATAACCAATATTTGTCCACCTCGACAGATTGGGAAAAATACAGAGGGCTCTTACCGGTGCTTTTGCTAGTAATATCCACCCGCCCCGGTTTCGCACGGGTGTAATTTAGAAAACAAAAGACGTGAAGAATGTGAAGTACTGCCTTTGATTATAGAATTTCTTTATAAACAATGTTTGTAGTAGAATTTTGGTTACACGATACGCGAAGTTACGCGCGAAAAGCTACGTATAGCTTTTCATGTGAGTGCTTTTCACAACTCTTAGGTCTAAGATCCGTTGGTATCAGTGGAATCTGGGGAATAAGAACGGTTTCCCCAGTTCCATATCCGGTCAGAATTTTGCACTCTATAGTAATAGTTTTTAGGCGTTTAGCCTGGAGACGTGTACTATTGCACAATTTGGGTGGATTGAGGTCTCGCAATAAGACAAGAGGACACCCTTCTTTGATTATCTAGATTAGCTCTCCCATTATTTTGTGACATCTGTCCATTTCATATTTTGAATAAAATCTCTGAAAAATCCCGGTTTTCGTATGCTGACAACGACACTCTCATATTTGTTTTGAGTTCTAATCTATTCACAAACGGCCAGAGAAAATACGAGTATCTTTTCAATGAAGCATTGATTTCATCAGCACGTGTCTTTCTTTCTTCCACTGGTAAGATTTTCCAAAAGTCACCAGAGAACAATATCGTGCATCCATCCATGGGTGAATCCGTACTGCGCGAATTGAAAACTTGTTCGAAGTGGTAGCTTCGTCCCAAATAATTAGTGAGCAATCACGTATTAATTTTGCAGTACTACTTTGTTTTGAAGTGCTGCAAAAACTGTGCTTGTTTCCTCAGTAGCAATCTCTAGTGGCAGTTTGAATGTTAAATGAGCAGTTCGGCTTCCTTCCAAAAGAGTAGCTGCAATTTCGGATGATGCTACAGCTAATGCAATATTGCGAGTAAATTTTACTTTTCCAAGAAGCAAGTTGATAAAATATGTTTTCCTGTAGCTCCTGAAGCACCAAGAAAATAGAACTTTCCTTCGTTTCTGTCATCTGATGTTAATAACGCATCGTATAGTTTTTTTTTAATCAATGTTCATGCGATGTTCATCTTGAGCTACAATTTTTTAAATAGTTTAAATTGATCATAGGAAGTTTCTCTTGCGTATTCGGCGTTAGTTAGTTCGAGGTTCGTTGTATTTGTAGGCATCGGCAGTCCAAAATCCGAAATGGATTTACACGAAAGTTCTTTTACTACCTTATTCAATTTTAACAACGCTTCATCAAAATATTTTGATCATATTGGACATAATCTGACATTAACTCTCGCCGTCCCGGATTCAGTATATCTTCGGCTATATTATGCTCATACTTGTTCCCGAGAGATACAATATCGGTCACTTGACAAAACGCTGTAATAATGGCAAAGAAATACCATAATGACCTCGATGAACTGAAAATAGTAGCTTCCGGTAATGTGGTGTCCCATTCAGAGTCGTCTTCCAAAAGAGTCTTTGCATGCTGCTTTATATGTATTATTATTAATTACTTCTTGAATGATGGGCCCCTTACAATGTTGGGATGAATTACATAGACCGTCCCAAGAGCATCAGTTTTTCTCAACTCCAGGGAAACCTTCATTTGGGGTCCCTTGTTTCATCCGTTGAAAGGTTTTTATCCGGCCTAATTTTGTTCACTAACCATACCGGCAGATGGGCATGTGGCAACCCACATTTCTGCCACTCAACAATCTACATGTGGCAATGTTATACAACGTTGTATCCCGGGATAAAAATAGTCTAGTGTGCGCTGGTCCATCTACCCCAACTGACCTTACTGTAAAGCGCCTACACACGGGTCAATTTCGGACACAATTTTTGTAAATTAGGCACTAAAAGCTGGGTTATCATGTCACGATAACGAACACCATTAATTGTTACTGCCTGACTAGCCGCATTTTCGAAGAAAAATGGTCCGATAATGCCTCCAGCCCAAAATCCGCACCAAACAGTCACGGGTTGTGGATGTACTCGTGAGTTTTCTGAACTCAAAATGCGACAATTTTGACGATTAACGGAGCCATCAAGATGAAAATGAGCTTCTTCACTCATGATGATTTTTTTCGACTGTATGTGACAAACCTTTCAATCAAAAAAATAAGTATAGCAATCGGAAAAATGAAGCGAGGGAAAGCGGCGGGACCAGACAGCATTCCATCAGAGTTTTGGTCGAAGATGGAGGGAATCGGCAGCGAATGGCTTCGAAACTTTTAAAGTAATTAAAATGTGGACAAACTATGTCGAATCAATGGAGAAGTAGCTTCTTGGTTCCATTATACAAAAGAAAAGGCGACACTCGAGAATGCAACAACTACCGTTCAATCAAGCTTATGTCACACACAATGAAAATCGTCGAAAGAGTCTTAAACGAACGTCTTCGGCAAATAATAAAGTTCGATAACAGCCAGTGTGGATTTGTTGAAGGAAGATCGACGGTGGACGCTATCCAAAGTCTACGAATAATAATGGAAAAGCACCGAGATTCGTCTAAGGATTTACACATGGTATTTATCGACCTCGAGAAAGCATTCGATCGAGTGCCTAGGGATCTCATATGGGCCGCGCTGAGGTCTCAAAACGTACCGGAAACGTATGTTAGAATAATACAAGACATGTACGGAAACGTGAAAACTGCGGTTAAAAACTCTGCCGGACTAACGAGAGAATTTCCAGTTAATGTCGGAGTGCATCAAGGAAGCGTACTTAATGTAGTATTCGACTATCTTTTAAAAGACTGCATGCGCGAAGCAAATGTAACGCCAATTCTCTTCGCTGACGACGCAGTGATACTTAGCGATAACGTCGAAGATTTACAGAACGCCTTAGATTCATGGAGAAATGCGCTAGAGAGAAACGGGTTTAAAATAAGCCGTTCAAAGACGGAGCATTTGACGTGCCCATTTGCGCATCCGTTGCGTCCTGTTCGGGATATAATGTTAGACGGAGAAGTTCTTCCGAAAAGCACTATCTTTAAGTACTTAGAATCAACCGTAAACATGGAAGCGGAATGTGACAACGACGTAAACCACAGAGTGAGTGTGGGATGGATGAAATGGCGGGAAAATTCGGGAATCTTTTGCGACCGAAAATTTCCACTTAAATTAAAGGGGAAACTCTACACCACGGTTGTTAGACCAGCTCTTATATACGGTTCACAGTGCTGGACAATGTATGAAGCGTTTAAAAACAAAATGACGGCTGCGGAAATGAATATGTTAAGGATGTCTAGTGGAGTCACTAAACGCGATTGTATTAGATCTACGCGTATAAGAGGAAGTCTACATATAAAGAATTCGGTAACCGAACAGCTTGAGGCGAATAGAATAAGCTGGTATTGCCACGTTCAAAGAAGATCTGCGGAAAATCCGGTTTAAAAGGCACTATCAACTACGGTCACTCCGACTGCAAGAAAACGAGGTCGGAAAAAGAATTCCTGGATTTCTCAGATGGCAAATGCGTAACAACGCCTGGGGCTAACCACTGAAGCGATCCAGGACCGACCATTATGTAGACGCGTTCTGCGGTCTGCGACATTAGTTAACCCCATTAGCGGAGCAGCAGCGATGCAGTAAAAATGGGAAACTCGTTACGCATAAGTTCGTATAACGAGGAAAGGGTTAATAAAAGGATAAGAAGAAGAAGTGTGTGACAAACCTTCATTATTTTTAAAATATTGCTCAACAATGAAAATGCTTTCTACTTTTGTATTACGCTCTGATGTCAGCTGTGATAATGTTATCTTTTTGTCCATTGTCATCATTGTACTATTAAATTATGTGACACCCTTTAAAAGACAAATAATAATTACATAAGAAACCTACAATAGTCCAAAGAACGAATAGAGAAGAAAAAAAGTTTGTTTGATAAACATGAATATGAGCGCACTCCACTGATGGGCTGTTGATTCCAATGACCTACGCATATCGGTGATTTATGTAAATCTCAAATAATTATATTTTTGCTCATTACTTCCGTTATAAGAATCATGAATAATGATAATGATTGATACATCAATCTCTTCACCATGATATGTACTAACCGAAGAATAAAGTCATATTCAAATCTGTTCAGCCATTTTGTAGTTATGTCTGTGGAAAGCATAAACAAATTCATATTAAAGGTCCAACAACAGACCTAAGATACTAATACCGCTACTCACAACAAATCGTTTGTGTTGACGGAATTTGGAGGAGAAGATTAAACGACGAACTATAAGCGCTGTACAGCAACATTGATCGTGTCGGAAAACTGCCTAAAATGGCTAAGATATGCAAAAACAAATTGAGAAATACCTCAGAGAGTAGAAGGGGACGCAAACCGAATTGGAGTGCGCAACGGGAAGTAGTAAGCTAAAGACCGATCGAAGATGTACCCAGTACCGATTGCAATGTGATCAATGTAATTGGTGGCTTATTTATGAACTGACACTCAGATCGGCGTACGAATCTCGAAATCATTTTTCACCGAAACCGAGTCGATATTTCTAAATCCGTTTTCAGACTTGCCGTTGTGCCTGCTGTATTTTTCTCAACTGTCGTGGTTTGCATTAAAATATTGTAGGACTCAAGACTTCTTGCCTCGGAATGATTTCAATATCAAAATCCCATCCAATTAACTACTACATATCTTCTCGCTAGCAATCACCGTAGTATATGTCGCATCTTTTTGAATAGCTGTAAAACCTGGTTTATAACGTTCTAGGTATCTGAAAGTTTTTCGGCTATACGTGGTCACCACATCCACCCTGAAGCATCAGGCCCTATGGGGCACCCTTTCGGAGAAAGTGGTCAGTAATCCCGTATAACATCTCTGGTCTCAATGCTGCTATAAATATGTCAAAGAAGCCCTGAGAAGAGAATCACTAGGTCATTGTTCTTCCGCGATTGCTTTATTAAATGTTGGATATGATTGAAACACTTGGCGTGAACTTAAAACATTAAGCTATTTGCCTAGGCATAGGTTTGGTGTGGATAGCTTTTTGTTTTCTTTTGTAATAGCTCAGTTCCAGTGCCTTTAGGGCAGACAACTCTTTGCTAATATTTGACGTAAATTTAATATGGAGTAGTATCGCAGATCACAAAAAGTTATGTACGGTATCACTGGTGCACTAGTTCTATAAGCCGCATCAAGATGCAGCTGCAGGGACTTCTGCTATAAAAAAAACTACCTTTTGTAGATGTTTTAAGTCCGATACAACATATGCATATTGTGTACAAAAAGGTAGGGCAGAGTGATGATGTTGCCTGATTGTGTCAAAAAATTTAAAGGGTATGTGGGTTATACGGGCATTTTAGAGAGTTATAACAAAACTCAGAGTATGAGGTGGTCTTACAACACCTAGATCCTAACTTGAGCATTTGATATGCCTTTTCCGCTCAGAAGTGTCTACTACCTGTAGTGTGTGCTTTTTTTGGTTAAGTCTACAGTATTTTACCCACGTTTAGTCACTTATCACCTGCATCTTCAATGTAGTTTGATGACCTCCCACCCCAATGTGCATGATGTGTGTACTAATGCATTTTATATCAGCATTAAATTCAGAGCAGGGCGCGTCAGTCTAAAATATATTTTGACAACTGCTTAGCTATCGTTAATTTTATTTCATTTGACAATCTTGCCCCCTGGTGATGTTTCCACAGGGTAACCTTGCATTTACCATTCAAAAAAGATAACACAATGAACATTCTGTGGGAAATGGTGTCCATATAAATGCAGCAGCATTTTTGGTAGCTCACCTTTGGCATAACACTTCTCAGCTGTCAACACTTGAGAAATGTTTCTCCAAATATTGTGCATTATTCTGATAGGGCAAAGCAGTTACGTGAGATCCGAAGATGAAAATTACAGCGTCTATCAAGGGTAAATATAATTTTCAATATTCACCATCGCATTTCATTATGGTTCTATTGCAGCTACAAAATAATTGAAGTCACTCCACAAACAAAGTTACAGAGCTCGTCGTTGCACGAATTGGAGAACAAAGTACCCTCAATAAATTTTCTCAGCTCATCGAAACTCCTTGACGTCCCTCAACTGATTCTTGTAGATCCAAAAGTGGAAAAAGATCTTTTAGAACTATTTAATCGTTTACAACTTGCCCATAGGGTCGTTTCAGACGATGTATTGCAGTCAGTCCAAAATGAACGTTTGGAAAACCTAAAACGTAGATCCTCCCTTCGTGTGGACTTTGAATCCTATCTCAGATATGATGACATAGCCAAGTTTTTAGAAGAATTGACAGAGAAGTACCCCAAGCAAGTTACGCTTGTTGAAGTTGGAAAAACCTATGAAGGACGACGTATGAACGCCTTAAAAATCTCAGATGGTAGTGAAAGTCGATCGGATAAGAAAGTGATCTTCATAGATGCTGGGATTCATGCCAGGGAATGGATTGCTCCAGCCACTGCTCTTTTTGTAATCCATCAACTTGTGGAGAACTTTGAAATAAATCAAGACCTGCTAAAGGACTATGACTGGTTGATTCTTCCAGTAGTAAATCCAGATGGATATGAGTATTCTCAAACGAAGGAGCGATTCTGGCGTAAAACACGCCAGCCCAACGCATTGACATGTGTGGGAACTGATGCAAATAGAAATTTCGATTTCCACTGGGGTGAAACTGGAGCTTCGAGTTATGCCTGCTCTGAAACATACAAAGGCCCTAAAGCCTTTTCAGAACCAGAAACTGAGGCGGTTCGACAAATTCTTCAATCATTCAATGGAAACTGTAAAATGTATCTTAGTCTGCATTCATATGGGAATTACCTGTTGTATCCTTGGGGATACGATTCGTAAGTTGTCATAAACGAATTTGTATTTGAATTCAACAAAAATGTCACTATCTGTGTTTTTTAGAACCCTACCGTCTACATGGAAAGATCTGGATGAAGTGGCCCAGGCTGGTGGGAATGCGATAAGAAATGCAACTGGCACCAAATACACTGTTGGTAGCGCAACAAATGTCTTATATGCCGCAGCTGGTGCTAGTGACGATTACGCATTTGGAGCAGCCAACATACCTATTTCCATTACAATGGAACTGCCTGGAGGGGGTCGTGGAGGTTTTGATCCCCCGCCAAGTAAAATTAAGCCATTCGTTGAAGAGGCATGGATTGGTATCAAAGCTATGGCACAAACTGTGGCCAAGAAATACTAAAAAATAAAATTCGTTTTTAGAAAACAAAAAAAACGCATTTTATTAAGTTGACTAACCCAAATACCCTTCAAAGATCTTTGATGATTTGGGGGAAAGCAAATTCAGTTTCTCACATCCCAATTGGACACTTAGAGACTACAAGAAGAAATTTTATACTGCGATTCAAAGATGTAGCCCCAGTACCCCCAGTCTTAGTTAAAGGAATTGTTCGTAAAAAAATATTATTTGAGTGAAGTCCTAACCGAATCTACACTATAACATCAGCCTCCGTCGATGAGCCCAGAGATTCTATCAAGGAGGATTGTAATAGTTACCTCCCTACATAGAGAAGAGAAACCTGTTAGGCATAAGATACCGAAAATGTACTCTAAGAAAGCCGCCTTGAAACAAAAACTTCTTGCTTTGACTACCATTGTGCAAGATCCATTGCGATGGTTGAACTGCTTCTTCTTCGTATCCTTTTATTAACCCTTTCCTCGTTATACGAACTTATGCGTAACGAGTTTCCCATTTTTACTGCATCGCTGCTGCTGCAACCCCGCTTATGGGGTTGGCTAATGTCGCAGACCGCAGAACGCGTCTACATAATACTCAGTCCTGGATCGCTTCAGTGGTTAGCCCCAGGCGTTGTTACGCATTTGCCATCTGAGAAATCCAGGAATTCTTTTCCGCCCTCGTTTTCTTGCAGTCGGAGTGACCGTAGTTGATAGTGCCTTTTAAACCGGATTTTCCGCAGATCTTCTTTGAACGTGGCAATACCAGCTTATTCTATTCGCCTCAAGCTGTTCGGTTACCGAATTCTTTATATGTAGACTTCCTCTTATACGCGTAGATCTAATGCAATCGCGTTTAGTGACTCCACTAGACATCCTTAACATTTTCATTTCCGCTGCCGTCATTTTGTTTTTAAACGCTTCATACATTGTCCAGCACTGTGAACCGTATATAAGAGCTGGTCTAACAACCGTGGTGTAGAGTTTCCCCTTTAATTTAAGTGAAAATTTTCGGTCCGAATTCCCGAATTTTCCCGCCATTTCATCCATCCCACACTCACTCTGTGGTTTACGTCGTTGTCACATTTCGCTTCCATGTTTACGATTGATTCTAAGTACTTAAAGATAGTGCTTTTCCGAAGAACTTCTCCGTCCATTATATCCCGAACAGGACGCAACGGATGCGCAAATGGGCACGTCAAATGCTCCGTCTTTGAACGGCTTATTTTAAACCCATTTCTCTCTAGCGCATTTCTCCATGAATCTAAGGCGTTCTGTAAATCTTCGACGTTATCGCTAAGTATCACTGCGTCGTCAGCGAAGAGAATTGGCGTAACATTTGCTTCGCGTATGCAGTCTTTTAATAGATAGTCGAATACTAAGTTAAGTACGCTTCCGTGGTGCACTCCGACATTAACTGGAAATTCTCTCGTTAGTCCAGCAGAGCTTTTAACCGCAGTTTTCACGTTTCCGTACATGTCTTGTATTATTCTAACATACGTTTCCGGTACATTTTGAGACCTCAGCGCGGCCCATATGAGATCCCTAGGCACTCGATCGAATGCTTTCTCGAGGTCGATAAATACCATGTGTAAATCCTTAGACGAATCTCGGTGCTTTTCCATTATTATTCGTAGGCTTTGGATAGCGTCCACCGTCGATCTTCCTTCAACAAATCCACACTGGCTATTATCGAGCTTTATTATTTGCCGAAGACGTTCGTTTAAGACTCTTTCGACGATTTTCATTGTGTGTGACATAAGCTTGATTAAACGGTAGTTGTTGCATTCTCGAGTGTCGCCTTTTCCTTTGTATAATGGAACCAAGAAGCTACTTCTCCATTGATTCGGCATGGGTTGTCCACATTTTAATTTATTTAAAAGTTTCGATAGCCAAACGCTACCGATCCCCTCCATCTTCGACCAAAACTCTGACCAAAACCGCTTCTGCCGCTCGAGTTCGAGCCAGGACTTTCTTTGCGATCTTTTTAAGACGCTCGTATTCAAGAGCCAGTCGAGCTTTTTCGATATCGTCGCTCCGATCGCATTTTGTCCACACTTGGAATGCACTCTTCTTGTCGGCCACAGCTCGTTTGGTTTCGTCATTCCACCACCATGTTTCTTTGCCGACGTGATGGTATTTCGATATAGTCCCTAGATGGGACCTTGCGAGTGTTATGCATTCCTCGTGCATGCTGTTCCACATTTCTTGTGGGCTAAGTGAGTCTGCGATACCGTTTATATTGTGAAGTACTTCTTTAGCCAGTGCGATAAATCTTGCACTTCGTTCCTTCGATAGATTATACCACCGGATTTTTGGCTTTCCAAACGATGCCCGTGTTTTCGGTGGTTCCGCTGTGAAAAATTCTGTAATGAGCAGACGGTGTTGGCTTACTAGCGATTCTCCAAGTATTACTTTACAGTCCTTAACACGGTTTCCCATCGACATTTTGCAGAGGTGATAATCTATTTGCGTTTCGTGGCCTCCGCTGCTATAGGTGATAAGATGTCGTTGATGTTTAATAAACATTGTATTTAAGACGGTTAAGCCGTAAGCCCTACACGCTACAAGGATGTCTTCGCCAGCTGAATTTCTGGTTCCAAAGCCTTTACCGCCGTGGCAGTCCTCATAATCAGCATTTGTTTCTCCGACGTGGCCATTTAAATCTCCGCCTACGAAGAGCATCTCATCGATAGGTATATTTCTAAGCAAATTACCGAACTCTGACCAAAATGTATCTTTTTCCGATTGGTCGCATCCATTTTGTGGAGCGTACGCGCTAACAAAGTTCCACGTTTCATTGTGTATGACGAGTTAAACACTCATCAAGCGGTCGCTTATTTTCAAGATACCAACGATGTTGCTTAGAAGATCCGCTGCAACAACGATTCCAACACCGTTTCGTCCATTGACCGTTCCATGGTAGAACATCTTAAATGCCTTAGTTTTTAAATGTAGAAAACGCGCTTTATTTCCTGTATTACACCACTTCGTTTCCTGTACGCACAGGATTTGTAGAGTTCTGCGACGCATAATCGCTTCCGGTTGAACTGCAATCCATAATAAGACTTTTTGTTTTTTCTTTACGTGGGTAGGGTAAAAATCTTAATATAGCACCTTCCTTCTACTGGTTAACTACGTCTAAGTTTCCTTATCAAGTGATTTTATTTTTAAAAATATTAACGTTTGGTAGGTAGTTTTTCAGCAAAAACGCCTGCTATAGCCCGCAACTATAGTAAATCCGCTTGCCCTTTTGCTATAAATTGAAAGGCTTCACTCTTTGTAGTCGGCGCACAAGGTCTGTCTCATCCAGAATCTGGAGTATAGCACTGTTGCAATGTCCATGGAGACGAATACAGAGTTACTCCAATGTCTCTGTGGATATCACTATTTTTAAAATATACCACGGAGCACCTCGGTATATACCTTGCTTTGAAAAGATTGTATCTTTATTGATTCGTAGCTACAACCCCAAAGTTGTATACGATACGTCTAAACAGGTTTAGGCACTTGCTTGTATAACAAAAGTTTGTTTTACATGCTTAATTTGGAATATCTTCCAAGTACTTAGCTAATATATTTTTCTGAATTTGTTTTCAAGTTCGTCACGTTTCTTTTTAACTTGTAACTTCCATGTAAAATTCACATCTAGTGTCATTTCTAGATATTTTGCTTCATTTGCATACTGTTTTAAATTTTTTTGTAAGTAAAATTAACATGGATTGATTTAGTTTCATTGAAAGCCAAATCTTTGTCCACTCGCAAATGTTGTCCAAATATCGGTAGAGCCTTAAGTTGCTAACTCAACTGATTATCTGCGATACACGAACGTAGGTACAAAAGCATCTTCATCTTGCGGTATATCTGGAGTGTAAAGTAAGAACAAGACCGGACCAAGAACAATTCCTTGTGGCACTCCGATTTCCTTAAATTCAGAGTACTTCAATCCGTGAGTTACACGGAAAAGCCGCAATCGCAATCTTACTTACTTACTTTAAGTGGCGCTACAGTCCGGGGTGGACCTGGGCCTCAGTCAACAAGCTTCTGCAGCCAGCTCGATCCCTGGCTAGCTGCCTCCAGTTTCGCACGCTAAGTTGGCTGAGGTCCTCTTCCACTTGCGTGCGCCACCTGAGTCTTGGCCTTCCTCTACTGCGCTGTCCCTCGGGGGCGGATTCGAAGACTTTTCGGACCGGAGCATTGGTGTCCAAGCGCTCTACATGACCCAGCCATCTCAGTCTTTGGATCTTCACTCTTCTGGCTAGGTCCATGTCGCTGTACAGTCCATACAGTTCGTCGTTGTATCTCCTCCTCCACTCACCGTCAATGCAAACGAGACCGAAGATCGCCCGAAGAATTTTCTCTCGAAGCAACCAAGAACACCCTCATCCATTTTTGATAATGTCCATGCCTCTGCGCCATAGAGCAGGACCGGGATTATTAAAGTCTTACGAGTATAAAGGGTGACTTGTTGTCCGAGAGAGGGCTTTGCTACTCAATTGCCTTCTTAACCCAAAGAAACAGCGGTTGGCAAGAGTTATTCTTCGCTTGATCTCAGCGCTGGTGTCGTTGTCTGTATTTATAGCGGAGCCTAGGTAGACAAAGTCCTTAACTACCTCAAAGTTATATCTGTCGAGGGTGACGTTCTGTCCGAGACGTCGGTGTTGGTTGTCCTTTTTGCTTGACAGCATATACTTGGTCTTGCCCTCATTGACCGCTAAGCCCATTTTCGCCGCTTCCGTCTCAATACTCGCGAAAGCGCCACTGACATCACGCTGCTTTCTCCCGATTATGTCAATATCGTCGGCGTATGCGAGTAGTTGGACGGACTTTTGAAAGATAGTGCCTCTTGTGTTTGCTCGTGAGTTTTGCACTATTCTTTCAAGTACGATGTTGAAAAAAACGCATGGCATCGCATCGCCTTGTCTAAATCCTTTCTGGACATCAAAGGTCTCGGTGAGATCTTTACCGACCTTGATGGAGCAGCGTGCATTCTCCATCGTCATCCTGCACAGACGGACGAGTTTGGCAAGGATGCCAAAACTAGACATTGCTTTATATAGCTCGTCTCTATAGATGCTGTCATACGCGGCCTTAAAATCGATGAATAGGTGGTGGGTATCGATCTGAAGCTCATGGGTCTTCTCCAAGATCTGCCGTAGATCTGCCGTAGATGGTCGATGGTGGACTTTCCTGGCCTGAAGCCACACTGATATGGACCTATCAGGTTGTTGACGAACGGCTTCAGGCGTTCACACAATACGGCGGATAAGATTTTATATGCGATGTTAAGGAGACTGATGCCTCTGTAGTTGGCGCAGTTCAGAGGGTCTCCTTTCTTGAGAATTGGACAGACAATGCTGAGGTTCCTTTCATCGGGCATACTTTCGTCCGACCATATTTTACAGATGAGTTGGTGTATGCTCCTTACCAAGTCATCGCCTGCCGCTTTGAAGAGCTCGGCAGTCAGGCCATCCGCTCCAGCAGCTTTGTTGGACTTAAGCTTCGATATGGCTATCTTCACTTCATCCAGGTCGGGTGGACGGAATTGTTGGTCATCATCGTCCAAATTAAAAGGTTGATTCTGCCTGACAGCGGTATTTGGTCCGTCATCGCCGTTATACAGTCTGCAGAAATGGTCTTTCCAAATCCTCAGCATCGACTGCGATTCTACTACGATGCTCCCTAGTTCATCTCGACAGGCCATACGATCAGGCAATGTTTTTATACTTAAGTTTGAGTGTGGGGTCGGTGCCACACTTGCACTAGGGAGAAGTGCAATTTGGGAAGCGCCAATTGTCTCTGGTTTGAATGTTAACCACTGCTCCATTAGCATTCATGCTGAGAGTACACACGTATTTATTTACAAGGCACGAGAACTTATGCAATACTAAATTAAGCAACCCCCGGTGATTCATATATTTACTTGAGTATAATACATTTTGCGGTCACTCTTTGGAAATAAGAATAAACCTATTGTCGTGGACACAATCTTCTTCTTCTTAAATGGCGCTACAGTCCGGGGTAAATCTGGGCCTCAATCAACAAGCCTCTCCAGCTGACACGGTCTTTCGCCAGCTCATTCCACTGGTGATGCATTCCAAGTTTATTGAGGTCCTTTTTCACATGCCCGGTCTCTGCTACGTGGGCCCCGGGGCTCGGATTTGAAGATTTAAAGTCGTGGACACAATAAACCATTCTTAAAGGAAGAGTGCAAAATTCACGCGTAAACACAAGAGGTACAATTCTTCGGAAGTCTATCTAACTACTCGCATATGCCGATGGCACTGACATAATCGGAAGAAAGCAGAGTGATGTCAGTGGCGCTTTTGCGAGTATTGAAACGAAAACGGTGAAAATAGATTTAACGGTCAATGAGGGTAACAACAAGTGTATATTATCAAATGAGTGTCAACACTCAACATCGAGGTTTCAGACAGAGCGTCACCCTCGACAGAAATAAGTTTGAGGTAGTTAAGGACTTTGTCTATCTAGGACAAGCTATCAATTCAGACAACGACACCAGCGCTGAAATCAAACGACAAACAACTCTTATATATAACAACGAACTGTTCGAGCTGTGCAGAAATTGGGAGTGGACGCCCAACAACTAAGATGATTGAGTCATGTACAGCGGACAAAAACCAATGCTCACCAATGTCCTCGAGGTACAGTGCGGTTGAACAAGGCTGCTGCTCAGGTCGGGCACCAAGTTCAAAGGGGCCTCAGCCAACTTAAGGTTCAGGATCAGCGGCAGCTAGCGAAAGAACAACTGGGTCAAGACGCTTGTTAACTGAAGTTTATCCACCTCAAACTGTTACGCCAAGCTAAGTAAGCCACGACCACTCAAAAAGCTAACAAGGTAATTGTCCTTGCTAGAAGTGTGTCGCTCAATGTTGCTGTACCATGAACACAGGGAACTTCTACATATTTCACCTTGTGAATTGCGGCGAATGCAAAACGAATATTGGAAAAAGTAAGACGCATTCTAAACCCATAGATGAGCATAGCAATAGCTTTTCGGCCTTGTTTGCTCACAGCTCTCCATATAAGGGTGTAACATTGCGGATGCAAAGATTACTGGATAATTAAGCCAAAAACATGAACTTGCCTCTCCTGGAGATAGAAAAAGCGCTTACGCAAGAAATTTTCCACTAAGTCAAGTGGCTTAACTCTAAATATGTAAAATTGGCCGGTGGACCATTAAGAAAACACCTTCTAATATTGATTTTAACCCCGATTACAACAGAATAACTTACAAATCGCGATCAAAGGGCGAGAAAAAAAAACTTCAGTGTCATATATCATTTGAGACATGTTTGAACATTATACACGTACATACACAGATACAAATTAGTTCAACCCAGAAAGATATTCCAGTTCAAAAGAAATCCTTCCTTTAATCTAAAATCAGCTCAGTACTAGTACATATTTCGTTTCCTCATTGCATTTATTACGGATATCCTTGCCATAGTCGTATGGGGTTGAACGTTGCATTGCAATCAGCATAGGGAGCTAAAAATTATGCACACATCCGTTCTGCATTTCACTATTTCGCCGTCTGCGCTCTAGTCCCTTCGAGCAACGATGACACCACAAAGGACTTGGAAACATTTCGTATCCTGCAAATGGCTTTCTTTTTACTAAGATCCTGGTTTGTAACCATGTCGCGTCGTTTTGTTTCTCCAAGGAGTAATGGGCTCTTAACTGATTTTCTAAGGCACCGTGGAACCGTGCAAACATGTGTCTGTATGTACGTAAGTGAGCGGATTGCAGCAGGCAGACAATGAATATTTCATAAATTTTTTCCACACCGGCAAGTTGCTAGAGTCTCGGTTTTTTATTAGTGGGTAATTTATTTACACGAGTAGAGAATTTATCGAATGTCCTTTTGCATTAACTGTTAAGGGTTTCTGCTGCCTTGCTGCTCCTCTTGTAAACAGGGTTCATTGCAGATATTGTAATTTATAAATTTCTTTTTCTATGCCTATCAGCTTGAAGTAGACTCTATACGAATTTGTGACATGCCTAAGAACAAGTCCCTTTGTAAGTAATGAAGTTGTAAAAGTTAATGTGACATTGAAGTCACGCACACAAATGCGTCCAAATCCTTTAATCCTTATGTCTCGAAATGGTTAGGGAAAAACTAAACCTAAGTTTTATGATGGCTTCGATATAAAATATTTAACTCCTCAGATCGAGGTGGAGTGCATGTTACTTACGAGAGCGTAATAGAAGCGTTCGTTAACTTAAAGTTGGAGCTATAGTAACCCTATTCATATGCTCGCGGTGTGTCCGGGAACTTCCTAAAATCAGCTAATGAAAGAGGAAAAATGACGAACATTCTACAACTTTAGTTTAGAAAATATCGGACGCGTCTTAGGCAATTTCTTTAATAATAGACGAATGCATCGCAAATGTCTTTAGCAATTGACTAAGGACAGAACGTCTCTTGTGTTTTACTTGGACACCTGCCGTGAAGGCCTTATCCCACGGAGCGCTTACGCTCATAAAAGGATTAAAATAATGCGTCAATCAACGCCCTTCGGATAGTATAAGTACTATCTCCGGTACCTACTAGAAGTCGTGTGTAAGGCAGGATCTTCTCTCTTGGTATAGGGTTGAGGCCTATCTAAAAACCTCTGCCATTCTGTGGGTCATGGCACCCGGTTGCAATGCAACTCCACATCGAGCAGACCAATTAGCGCCACGGCCATCAAACGTGGCTGTGATGTCCAAGCACCACTTGGCCTACTCTCCCCGCGATTTCGGGTATAAACCACAGCCACCACGATACTCCCACAAGGAGGCCAACTCCTAGGTCAGGCCGGAACTAAGTTCCGGGAGCTCCCGACCTCCCGTGGTAAAAGAATATAGCCTCTGGTCGAGCTTCGCAACCTTACGGTTACTTCCAGTGGGGCCCCTTATTGCCCAGGACTGGCCGCCTTTTACCCTGCTCATTGAGCTTCAAGGTAAAGCTACCTAGTTCGACGCTTAGTGAACACTATGTTCGCATAGTCCTGAATTCTGGCTATTTACGCGTTGTCAGTTAGAACACTGCCAACATCGCAAACACCGTCTTCAAAACTTACGCCCATAGCTTCAAGATCCCTAACATCATCATACAAGGAACATTCACACAAAACGTGCAACCAGTCCTCAAAAGGAGCTCCATACGAGCAGCCTTCCACCTGGCTTAGACCCCTCCTATGCAAAAATGCATTAAAGAAACCATGTCCAGTAAGAAGAAAGCCCAAGTTGAGATTAAATCTCAGCTCAGGCCGCTCTCGCATGGATAAGACATCCTTCAGGAAGCGGTAAGTAGCCCTGCCGTTTTCACTATCGTCCCATCTAGATCGCCATCTAGATATGACGCATTCGTCTAACAGGCTCTTACGCTCCCGGAATGACATCTGGTTGACTCCATCATCAGACACCCAGTCACGCTCTCTTAATGGTATACCCCTCTTCACTCTGAAGGTTAATCCACGACGGATAGCCTCCAAGTCAAGAGGTGGTACTCCCAACAAAACCTGTAGACAATATGGCAAACGGGTAAACAGAGAGAGGGTACCAAAAGACGATCTTTCTGAGACCCCACTTAGTCGTGTCTATGCCACTCCATACGGATGCCCCGAATGTTGCAAAAGCATCAAAAAGGCCACCATATATGGTGCACACAGCACGCCTACCAAGCCCCCAGTCAGACCGCATAATGCGCCTCACTTGACCCACAACGTTTGTGAGTTTGTCCTTGATTGTTTCCAAATGTGGTAAGAAGTTCAATTTCTCACTCATGGTAATACCCAGATACTTGACTTTCGTCACATAACTAAGGGTTTTACCATTTAAACGGATTGTGGGAGGTTGTCGTTTTAATGAGTCTCCTTTTAGGACCATCTTTACAGACTTTTCCTCTGATACGGCGAAGCCCACACTGTCGCTCCAGACCGCGACGACTTGGAGTACCCTGTTTCCCAATTCTTTCAACGCTCTCCTGAAGCGTCCCTGAGTACTGAGATGAGTAACAGGTCATCCGCATATGCGTAGCACTAGCAGGTCTCGGATACCTGCCCTAGCATTGGGTCCATCATGAGGTTCCAAATGAATGGACCACAAATTGAACCCTGAGGACATCCATGCTCCACAGTCACACGCACACTTTCACTACCACCTGCATTCGTTGCACATGCACTTCTTCTAGAAAAGTAGCTTTTCCAAAGGTCAATTTCCTACATCATGTAATCGCTGAAACACACTTCCCCAGCTTAGGTTGTCAAAAGCACCTTTAAAATCCATAAAGATGCCTAGGACATATGTTTCCCTACTTTCTTGGACACAGTCTTTGACATATGTCAATAGACACGCCCGAACCAATGTCCCCTTTCCAATTCTTGAATCCGAATTGGAAAGGGGACATTGGTTCGGTCATATTCTCCAGAAGCCTTTCCACCATAACCCTTTCCAGCACTTTTCCAAGTACCGGAAGCAGGATTTGACCTAATCCTGTCGGGAGATTTCTATAGAACGACCACTTTTGCCTCCTTCCAACCCAATGGAAAGTGATTCACCTCAATGCATCTGCTGAAAGTGCAGCCTTGATATTCCGCAACGACATTCCAACTGGCTTTCACCATTTCGACAGTCATTCCATCTAGTCCAGGAGACGGAGAAGTGAAACACCGTGTTCCACCTCTTCAGTTCGCAGTTCTGAGTTGGCTACTGACTCTGCAGCCAGAGGGGCCTCAGTTCGGTCTTCCCGATGGAAGAATACATTAAGTAAGGCGCCCATGCAGTCCTTCCACTCCCTATATGTAGTATTACCCACACATATACGTCCAACCTCGGGTAATTTATTGTTAGCTCTACATATTTTGTAGAGCCTTCCCCAAGGATTGTCCCTATTTGAATCTGCGAATCTTCTCCAGTCATCTTCCTTAACCTGCACAATCATTCCCTTGTACTCAGCGAGGCATCGCCGGAAGGCAGAGCCCAGCTGAGTCAAGTTTGCAGCGATGGTAGCCCGAGCCCTTTGGAATTTCTTCCTAAGTTTTCTCTTCACCATCTCTTTTCCAACCTAGGCGCCCTAACAATATCCTCATAAGTGATCTCAACTTGTATCCAGCGGATCACTTATGCTTCTGTAGAGTTTCCAGGCAAAAGAGAACGCCCTAAGTGCGGATTCATTTGCAAACGTAACGTCAATGTCGCTTCGACCATGCGCGTCAAAAGTATACAGTACACTCGGCCGGTTGAGAGGGTGCATATCAGATAATATAGCCTATTCACTAAGCGCTTCACCTCGTGGATAGCTTGGATATCCAAACGAGTTGCTGGACATCTTGCTATGCCATAAAAGGGAAATCGCATTAGCGTCAACGCCGAGGATGTGAGGGTCGCTCCCGACTAGCAAACGCACTTCCTCCATGTATTGGATGTATGGTTCGATTTCCTCGATTTCGAAGCATAGGGCTCCTGAACCAGAGCAACGCTGTAGTCCCTATCGCACATCTGAGCTCTCAGGGCTACCATAATGGAGAAAGCGCCCTGGCAGTTCAATTGCACGAAGCTGAATACCATGTTAGTTTCTGGCATTCAACCGGGCAAGAGCGGCCGCAAAAAGCGGACATTCAGCCGACACCATACGATGGTTGGCTGCTCGTCCCTTCAGCGAGCAATTACGGCATTTAACCGGTTTTGAGCACCCTTTTGAGTGGTTCCCCTCTTCGCCGCAACGGCGACATACCTCCTGGATTTTGCAATCTGCAATGGCGTGGTCAAGACCGAGGCACCGGAAGCAGCCAGCAATGGTTTTGTACTCATTTACGAACAGGAGTACCACCCAATGTAGCAGCATCCATTTGCAAGGAGTACCTTAAGCGCTTGCGCTGAGCCAAGACTCTCCAGCACAACGTTAACGCTGCCTCCTTCTTTGGTATTCCATTGTCGGGTTACCATTTTCACCTCCTTAAAGTTTAGTTCATGAAGCTGGTTCATGAACTCCGCCGGGGTGATGGAGGTGGTTACGCCTGTAATCACCACCATTGGGCCAGGTTTTTGGCGGATCGAAAACTCTAGCCCTGCCTCCCTGAAATTGGGGTTCACCAATTGCAACATTAAAATGCACCCGAAAGAGCAGATATGACTGCCACCCAAATATTGCGGTCGGATGAACCGGGCAAAAGCAGTAACTATGTGTCCAGACCGCAGTTGAAAGTTCCCTTGTCTAATATATAGGTATGAGCAATGTTGTAAGCATAATGGGAAGAGCATTTTAGATGTTGCAACTAGTTTCCAAAACAAACTAATGCATCCCATTGGGACCTGGTAATCTCCTTATGAAGAGCCAATTTGATAAGAGTTTCAATTCTAGTATCGTTGGAGCATTTCAGGGAGTTGAGAATGCGGATATCTAGAAAGACGAATTTCCAGAGAATGTCTTGAAGAAATTTGACGTTAAACACTTGCAATCGGAAAAGACTAGTTGATCATTTTCTGATCCAAATATAAATGAGCTTGGGAAGCAAAGATGAGACAGAATTTTAAAATTTTAATTTATCAGCTCTGATAGTTAAGCTTGTTCGAATCTATTCCAGAAGAATAAGGTTAGGTAAAACAGGAGTGTGTCATCACACATCACTAAGGAGCAAAACGGGCCTAAACATCAAAGGGCAAAAAACCTAAACAATCTCCCTAGTAAAACACCCAATTTCTTTAAAATCGGTGCCTCTAAATTTTCAAAAAAGTATTTTCCTACGACTACATGATGTTCCCTCACATTCGCACAGTATGTGTGTTATGTCCTCAACCGCTTTCAGTTTGCCGCAGAACTAGCTACAAATGTCCGTATCTGACCATTTGAGTCTCTCTGTGTGTCTTGCTTAGTTGCCCTTTCGTTTAGAGACGTTAGCCCCTTCTTTCCAATATTTCGCCGCATAGGAGGTAGAGGGCGACATCTCCCTTGCCTGCCACCTGCTGAGTAAGCAATTGTTTGGTCAGGATGCCCTTCGCTCTGTCAAAGGCGGCTTTTTCCCATTTACTTAGGTTGCTGGGATCGTAACCATCGTACTTTGCTACGTTATTCCTGGCGTTACACAGCAAAGCCCTTGCACTTTGGTGTGCGTTCTTTGCACTCTAAACAGCGATGATAGAGGCGGCAGGTACAACAGCCTTTTGGACAAAGCGCTAAAGAAGTTTTTGTTGACGCTCTCAAGTGAAAAGGGACTCGAACCAACTAAACTATTTCACTGCACTTCAGGATAGACTCGCCAATTTCTTCGATCATATGCATGCTCTAGGATATTCGATAAATTTAAATGTGGTAAGGCTTGGTGAAAGTGTTACCGGACAACCCAAAAAGAGGTTTTAAAATTTGTCACCCTCTAGGAAATTATACAACTTCTTTAGCAGTGTCTCTTTACTAACTTGCTCGTTTGTCTTTATGATTGATAACATATCGTTGCATTGATAGAAAAGTGTCACATCTTGAAATTCGGCTTTTTTAAGTTATGCGGTCACAAATGGCCCTAATGGTAGTCAGAAAATTGTGGATTAACGTTTCAAGTTTAAGAGCATTCCCTGGCCGCAAGGGAGCAACAGTAATTTTTGTTTCCTTAGAACTGTACACATTAGTTCAAATTTCCAAACCGCTCTCCTTGAAAGTTGATGATTTTGAGTTGTGACACTTTTCTATCAATGCAGCGATATGTATAGGTGGCCCTTTAGCATTAGTTGATATATACTCCACATGGTGATGCGTCACAAACTAGCATCAATTTAAGTTGTAAATAACTAAAATTGTCCCCCTAATACTCGTAAGCACACGAAATTCACTTTTTTCCATTTTCTCCTCAAATTAGTGAGAAGTCTGATAAAAATAGCTGTCAGGCATAAACTAACTGACGCAGCAAGTTTAGATTTTGACAGGAGTCAACTGACAGATGCCTGTTGACAGGAGCAGTGCTGCTGTTTCAGTAAAGAGGTCAGAAATTCAAAAAGTCACGGACTTATTGACCCGCCCTCGTATTTACATCTTAGTTAAGCCCTTACAATGGTCCACGTTTAGTCATTCTGAATTTATATATAATTTACAACACATAATGGGCGGCATCCTAAATTGGTCCAGTTGGCAGATCCGTACAAAAGAATATGTTTTTCATGGTTTGACCAGCGTTTGTAGAGATTTCTCAGAATTCCCTTCCTCGTCTTCTTAATTGCCCCTACAACCAATAGCTTCGAACTCGTAGATAGCTAAGATCTATTTCAAAGGTAGAAATTTATAAAAATTTGAAGACTCTTCAGGCCGTAGCGCTAAAACAATTTTACTTTAAATGTCCTATCCATCTCAGGACATTTTTCTGACCAGAACTGACTAGGAGTAGATGTCACTTCGTATCAAGTATATATCCTCTCTTAACATCACTTAAAGAATCTTCCGAATAAAACGCGCAAGTATTCTCAGTCGCCTTCAATGACATCCATGCTTCTGCGCAATGGAGCAGGATTGAGCTGATAAGGATTTTACATAAGGCTTCTTGCGTTATGCAAACAACGAATATACACCTATGTATGTACTTGTACGTCATCTAATAAGGTGTCAATACCTAAATTAGTAGCGGAGCCGAGACCTTACTTCAAAGTTATACCATTTGGACGTTTTTGCAAGCTCGTCGATCTTATTTTTCCCTTCCGGTTGGTAACATATATGTTCTAGGTTTTACTCTTACTGACAGTTGCACAAAATTTGATGGTTTCTCCCTCAGTAATTCCAAACGCACAAGTGATAACTTTTTGCCTTCTGTCAATAAAATCAATGTCATCAGTATACGCAAGTAGCACTGACACTACACTATCTCAATCGCTCTTTGACAGCGACCGTCCTCCGCCTTCATGTCGTAGATTTGAATTATTGACAGGGATGTCGCAACTAGAAATGGTCCAGCTTGGTTCATCTCTATACAAGCTACCACATGCGACCGGCGACGGCGTTGTGACCTTGTGAGTATCGACTTGGACTTCTTGAATTTTTCACAGCATTTGTCGTACATCGTATCGACGGCAAGAGCAGCGCTTATTTGGATGCGGATTTGTTGTCGGAGGCAGACTTAAACGAGAAGTCCTCAGCTTCCGGCATGTGAGCGAGCGCCTCGTAGCAATCCGCATCAAGGCTAAATTCGCCAACATAAGCCTTATATGCGCGCATGCCCCCACAGAGGAGAAAGATGACGACACCAAGGATGCCTTCTACGAGCTCCTCAACAAGACCTACGAGCAATGCCCTAGCTATGACATTAAAAATGTCCTCGGTGATTTTAATGCAAAGCTAGGAAGAGAGGGTATCTTTGGTGGAACAATCGGAAAATATAGCCTGCACAACACCACCTCCGATAACGGATTCAGGCTAATCGACTTTGCGGCGGGGCGAAACATTGTCATGGCTAGCACGCGGTCCCCACATCTCGACATACACAAGGGGACTTGGAGAACTCCTGATCAATCAACAGTCAACCAGATTGATCACATTGACACTCCTCCAGCATTATGGATGTCCGTACGTTCCGAGGAGCCAACATCGACTCGGACTATTACCTTGTTGTAGCTAAGGTACGGTTGCGGATATCCCAAACTACGCCAAGACAAACTAATGCTGTGAGAAAATTCGACGTCAGACGGCTACAATCGCAAGAGATCGCCAAGTCCTTTTCCGATCGATGTCTCTTAATCTCTTAAGAGGTCCAATGCTGCCAGCATCAAGCATCGAAGACCATTGGAAACACTGCCAAAACGCCATCAGAGATGCCGCTTCTGATGTGCTGGGTTTCACTCGTCCACCACAACGAAACCCCTGGTTCGATGATGAATGCCGGCAAGCACATGCAGCTAAACAAGATGCATATAACGCGGCGCTGCTTAGAAAGACCAGAGCTGCTCATGAGCTCTATGAGCGGAAGAGGAGAGACGAGCACCGGCTTCTCAGGAGGAAGAAGAAAGAGCATGAGAGGCGCGCGATCGAGGAAATTGAGAGATGCTACTCCAGGAATGAGGTTCGGAAGTTTTACCAAAAGGTAAAAATAACATGCCGCGGAAACAAACCCCGAACCGAAGCCCGTAAAGATGAACAAGGGAACATCGTAGTAGAATCGCAGTCGATGCTGAGGATTTGGAAAGATCATTTCTGCAGACTGTATAACGGCGATGACGGACCAAATACCGCTGTCAGGGAGAATCAACCTTTCAACCTGGACGATGATGACCAACAATTCCGTCCACCCGACCTGGATGAAGTGAAGATAGCCAAATCGAAGCTTAAGTCCAACAAAGCTGCTGGAGCGGATGGCCTGACTGCCGAGCTCTTCAAAGCGGCAGGCGAGGACTTGGTAAGGAGCATACACCAACTCATCTGTAAAATATGTTCGGACGAAAGTATGCCTGAAGCCGTTCGTCAACAACCTGATAGGTCCATATCAGTGTGGCTTCAGGCCAGGAAAGGCCACCATCGACCAGATATTCACACTACGGCAGATCTTGGAGAAGACCCATGAGCTTCAGATCGATACCTACCACCTATTCATCGATTTTAAGGCCGCGTATGACAGCATCTATAGAGACGAGCTATATAGAGCAATGTCTTGTTTTGGCATCCCTGCCAAACTCGTCCGTCTGTGGAGGATGACGATGGAGAATGCACGCTGCTCCATCAAGGTCGGTAAAGATCTCACCGAGACCTTTGATGTCCAGTAAGGATTTAGACAAGGTGATGCGCTGTCATGCGTTTTTTTCAACATCGTACTTGAAAGAATAGTGCAAAACTCACGAGCAAACACAAGAGGCACTATCTTTCAAAAGTCCGTCCAACTACTCGCATACGCCGACGATATTGACATAATTGGGAGAAAGCAGCGTGATGTCAGTGGCGCTTTCGCGAGTATTGAGACGGAAGCGGCGAAAATGGGCTTAGCGGTCAATGAGGGCAAGACCAAGTATATGCTGTCAAGCAAAAAGGACAACCAACACCGACGTCTCGGACAGAACGTCACCCTCGACAGATATAACTTTGAGGTAGTTAAGGACTTTGTCTACCTATGCTCCGCTATAAATACAGACAACGACACCAGCGCTGAGATCAAGCGAAGAATAACTCTTGCCAACCGCTGTTTCTTTGGGTTAAGAAGGCAATTGAGTAGCAAAGCCCTCTCTCGGACAACAAAAGTCACCCTTTATACTCGTAAGACTTTAATAATCCCGGTCCTGCTCTATGGCGCAGAGGCATGGACATTATCAAAAATGGATGAGGGTGTTCTTGGTTGCTTCGAGAGAAAAATTCTTCGGGCGATCTTCGGTCCCGTCTGCATTGACGGTGAGTGGAGGAGGAGATACAACGACGAACTGTATGGACTGTACAGCGACATGGACCTAGCCAGAAGAGTGAAGATCCAAAGACTGAGATGGCTGGGTCATGTAGAGCGCATGGACACCAATGCTCCGGTGGAAGAGGACCTCAGCCAACTTAGCGTGCGAAACTGGAGGCAGCTAGCCAGGGATCGAGCTGGCTGGAGAAGCTTGTTGACTGAGGCCCAGGTCCACCCCGGACTGTAGCGCCACCTAAAGTAAGTAAGTAAAGTAAGTATTTGTCGTACATACCTGATAAGCGCCAATCATATAGTTGACAATCAATACGATACGATACACGATGTACACTGGCGACTCTACAGTTAGCACAGCTTATGGAGTCTCCTCACCACTGGTTGCAAATCTAGTGGTCCCTTGTTCATCAGACATCGGTTCGCATTTTTATGTTTCTATATTTACATTCTGGTAATTTCCAAATGTCTTTTCTTCTTGAACATGTCAAAAGTTTCTGAATCTTTTGATCAAGAACTGCACGGATCGATTGCGCTTTAATGCTCTCTTTCCATCCACCTGGTAAACCAGTGCTTGTTGCCCTTTTTTTGTTGAGCGTAGAGCTCCCGAAGCGCCCTAGATACATGTATGAATTCCGTTTTTTTGCATATACCAGCAAATATTCATTGTCAAACTAGGCCTTCCGCGGATGGTACCTCTAAGAGCTTATTGGCAGCTTTTCCACTGGATTTTGGATAAGACTCTGTCGGCGTATAAATCAGTTAATCAGCAAATCGTTTGGCTATTCCTTGCGCTTACAGTCTTTCGTCGAACTCCTTAACAGTATTTCATCTTTTTAGCCGATTTGGAGGTATACGCAATTATCTCTTGATTACACCACAGTAGCAGTCCAACTCAATGTTGAAGATAGTGTGACGAGGGCAATAGTTGTATTCAGCGATTATGCTACCGAAGATGTCATTCTGTTTTTACTTTGTATTAAAATTGCCTCAGCCCTTATACGAATTGTCAAGCGATGCACATTCACAAGTATGAAGCTCAACTCTCCTTGCCTGACTCTTAGGACAAATACATATCCACGTAGGCGCTGCTTTTCTTCTTGTTAACAATCACCGTTGTGTATATGCAGTTTTTTAATACTTGTTACCCATATTTACATATATACCTGTTTCCTTTTTTTTTTAATGTATGTATATTTCATTGAGTAATAATAATAATAATAATATATAGGGTGTAGTACACTGCGACTTTGTAGTCTATTGTGCCCCCTACTTATACCTGGGTGCTCCCTCTTCCAGAGCCCCCTCACAGCTTAATTCACAAGGAATTATGTTGGAGTAATTATCTACAGCCATCTCTATGGTTTTCAAAAGAAAAGAAGTGAGGCTGATCGGTCTGCGTTGAGTCTTCTTCCCCACCTTCGGTATGAACACAACCTTTGCTCGTCTCCATTGCAGTGGTATGTATCCTGATGCAATGCTACCCAGGTGTGGTAGTAACGCGTTTTGCCCTTTCTGTAGTTGAACTGGCCTTATACCACCAACACCTGGGGGGACTTTCATTGAGTAAGATCAGTGTCTAAATTTTTGAAGTCGCATCATGAGTTTGTCAGCATTTTAACATAACATGTTGATTTTTAATCCATAACTACATGTGTGCATCAGCTAGAAAGCATATCAGCTTCTTACGTAAGATAGCTGAACATTAAATCCGATAGATGTGTTAACAAACAATATCTCATTTAGCAGCAATGATCTTTGGCACATTTGCTTTAAATTAAGATCAGTGCGGGTCAGTTAATTGCAACTTAAAATACCCTGGCTTCCACCCCAGTCTCGTCTTCTGAATATTTATTATTTTTATTTCTGTACACATACATACGTTTATATGGGTCTTTCCTACAAAGCCTCTTTACATAATGCAATTCAAAAAAACAAAAATAAAGAAAACACTCAACACCACAACTACGAGTAGTATCTTATGCAAACCAATTTAGTACTGACATTCAGTTTGGCTTTTATTCGCAAGCTATTCAGATCAATTGTATGAAGTAACTCGATCTCTAATCTTTTTAGCTTCCCTGACACAAATTACAAAACCAAAACCTCACCTCGATTAAGGTACAAAATAATTTATTTTCTCATATTTCCATTCGTTTTAACAAAATAAAAAATTCGCTAAATTAGTAAAGAATTAGAGCTACTCGTAAGATATAAAACTATCTTAAAATAAACTAACGTGCCTAATGAACTCAATAAATCCGGCAAATGTTTCTTTACACACGTGGATGATGTCGGAGGCTGGAATATCGAAACCATTTCCGGGCAATTCCACCGTATACGACAGGGGAATACCCAATGCTCCATATGCGAAATCGTCCAATCCTCCAGAAGCCTCGTATAGAATATTGGAGGAACTGCCTATGCTGTATACGGTTCCACGGTATTTAGCGATTTGAGTTGCAGCCCGATTAGCAATCGAATGGAGGAGATTTCTTGTTGGTGCTGCAGCTCTGTAAAGGAAGAGATGACAAGTCAATTGAGATAGTTTTTTTTTTTTTTTTTGCTTTTGCTTTGAAAACTCACTTTGTGAAGCCATATGGATAGAAAAGGAATTTTCCAAATGAATGGACATCGAGCACCAATTTCGCTCGGAAACGATTCTTTTCCAAGAAACGTCGGACTGCTTGAGTTTCAGGCTCTGAATGTGGCTGCACACCGGAGTATACTTCGGAGCAGTGCTAATTGAAAAGAAAAGAAAAAATTCCGTCAGGCCAAGGATTGGTTTTCAATTAGAATTTGGATGCTTACATTCTGGCTGGAACCTCTGTAGTTCCAGTAGTGACCAAAGTTTCGATTGATATCAACGCCAACACATGAACGGCCCGGGAAACGATGTCTGTTCTTTCTCCAAAAACGGTCCTTTAGAAAGATTTAAATTTTATTTTTTCAAATGCTTTACCTATTTTCTTTTTTTTTTTAATTAAATAAACTTACCACTGTGTGTGTATATTCGTATCCATCGGGATTTACAAGAGGAACAATGTAGATCTCAGTATCAAATAAAATGCGACGGAAGGCATTAATATTGGCAAGCAGTTCGGCAGCAAAATACAGGACAGCTGGCGGAGTTATCCATTCTCTTCCATGAGTTCCACCCTGAATGTATACCAGTTTCTTTTCACGTCTTGAGCCGAGGGAAATCGATAGCCCGCCAATGATGCGTCCTTCAACTGATCGGCCTAGAGCTTCAAACCTTGTATACTGAGGATATCGGAGCGAAAGAGCGTTCATATACTGGAGGATCTGAAAGAAAAAGAGATAATTTCAATGAGTTGCGCCCAATAATTGTTGTGATTGAATTTAGATCGGATAGACAATCATACAAAAGATAAACATACCGAGAAACGTTTGATAATAGCTCACATTAGCCTCGAAGAACAAGATGAACACTGTTAAGGATTGTCCCTAAAATACGGATCAGTACAGCAGAAGGTTTCAGTGTATGTTCATAAAAGAGTAACATACCGATAAGACAGGCAATGTTACAATAATCGATCACGTCATATACGGATTCGGAAATTGGAATTTGAAGGTTGAAGTCGATACTCGTATTTGAATTGCTAGCACGTGAATCGAAAAGCCATTGGGCCTTAACGCCCTGTACATAATGACAAGTAGAATCTACAGTAAGTGAAGAGGTTAGGCCATGTTCCACACTGAATTGTGATGGTATCAATTAAATTATTTATTTTTTAACGTCAATAGATTCTCGGGAAGGCGTTTGCCCCGGATATTTAATGTACCTATCTAACAGATTAGAGGCTCTACTACCAGAATATCATCTGGAACAATGCCTCTGGTGTGTTGGTCTTCATCTGCCCTCTACTGTGGCTTGAAAACAAATGCAGGTGAGGAAATGCAACAAAACATGATGTAGAAACAGAAGAACAACAGAAGAGGACAAGAGCAGTTTGCGAGCTCAAAGAAACGGGTTTGGTCCCTCCATAACAAAAATAAACAGCACAATTAGCACAATTAGTAAGAGGTGAGAAATAAGTCCTTCATACTGCGACCTCAGTTGGGTCTATTGCGATTACCTTATAATTTAAGTTCAACCATGATGCCGGGTTTGACAATAAATGCCGACAGATCTTTGGGGGAACTGACAGAAATTTCTTCTGCTTCGAGGTAGAATTTACCTAAGTAACGTTGACGTGTTCTGATTAGACAGTTGCAGTGGAATACTACGAGTATATACTCCTATAAGCAACTCCGTTTTTCAAGCTGAGATTCATGCAATAGAGCTATGTATCCGAAAGAATCTAGACAGACGAACTATAAATAAGAACATCTACATACTCTCGGATAGCAAGGCGGCACTGCTTGCAATCAAGGCACATGAAATCAGATCCAAGCTAGTTTGGGACTGCGTTCAGCTGCTGGCAACGCTGGAAAACTCAATCAGAGTCCATCTCATTTGGGTGCCAGGACACAGCGGCCACGACGGAAACGAATAAGCTGATAAATAAGCCAGAAAAGGATCCGCGTCACAGACCACTCTGTGGCCTACCCACTAGCATTGCTAAATGGCTGGATAAATACTGAAGGTAACAGACAAGCCAAATTATTCTCGCCAAAAGCTTCCCACAACAAAACAAAACAACTCCTAAACCTAAACAGAAGTCAGATTCATATGATCACGGGCTTTCTGACCGGGCACTGTCGAGTCAAGAAATATTTAATGGGAATAGCACATAACAATATCTGTAGATTGTGCAACGAAGAAGAACATAGAGGGCGGGTCAATAAGTCCGTGACTTTTTGAATTTCTGACCTCTTTACTGAAACAGCAACACTGCTCCTGTCAACAGGCATCTGTCAGTTGACTCCTGTCAAAATTTAAACTTGCTGCGTCAGTTAGTTTGTGTTTGACAGCTATTTTTATCAGACTACTCACTAATTTGAGGAGAAAATGGAAAAAAGTGAATTTCGTGTGCTTATTAAGCATTATTTCTTGCGAAAAAAAAACATTACCGAGACCAAGGCTAAGCTTGATAAATACTATGGGGACTCTGCACCATCGATTTCAATGGTAAAAAAGTGGTTTACTGAATTTCGTTGTGGCCGTACAAGCACTGAAGATGCCGAACGTCCTGGACGCCCAGTTGAGGTCTCTACACCCGAAACAATCGAAAAAATTCACGATATGGTGTTGGCCGACCGAAGATTGAAAGTGCGAGAGATTGTGGAAGCCGTAGGGATCTCGCATGGCTCAGTGGTTTCAATTTTGAATGATCACTTGGGCATGAGAAAGCTTTCCGCAAGATGGGTGCCGCGTTTGCTCACAGTCGACCACAAACGCAATCGTGTAACAACTTCACAGGAAGGTTTGGCGTTGTTTAATCGCAATATGGAGGAGTTTTTGCGCCGTTTTGTAACCGTGGACGAAACATGGATCCATCACAACACACCAGAGAACAAACAACAGTCAAAACAGTGGGTTTCTAAGGGTGAATCGGCGCCAAAGAAGGCCAAGGTGGGTTTGTCAGCCAATAAAGTTATGGCGACTGTTTTTTGGGATGTACGCGGGATAATCCACATTGACTACCTTCAAAAGGGAAGAACAATCAATGGGGAATATTATGCCAACTTATTGGACCGATTCAATGACGATTTGAAAAAAAAAAAACGACCTCATTTGGCCAAGAAAAAAGTTCTTTTCCACCAAGACAATGCAAGAGTGCACACATGTGCAGTTGCCATGGCAAAAATCCATGAATTGGGCTATGAATTGCTCCCTCATCCACCCTATTCTCCAGATTTGGCTCCGAGCGACTACTTCTTGTTCCCAAACCTGAAGAAATGGCTTGGTGAAAAAAGATTTGACTCCAATGATGAAGTCATCTCGCAAACAAAGGCCTATTTTGAGGACCTCGACAAATCATTTTTTTTGGAAGGGATAAAAAAATTGGAGAAGCGTTGGACAAAGTGTATAGAGCTCAAGGGAGACTACGTTGAAAAATAAAATTATTTTTTTATCAAAAAATCTGTGTTTTAATCCAAAATTCACGGACTTATGACCCGCCCTCGTATCTAAGCTTGCCACCACACAGGTGCTGCATAGGTAACAATAGCTCTCGCTATGCCAGTGTACATCCACAGCATCATTTTGGGATTTAGGCCCCAGTTTTTGCCGGCTAGACTTTTGCTGGCTTTGTCTATTGTCTTGGAGAGGTGAGTATTCCAGGTGAGCTTTTCATCAAGGGTTACTCCCAAGAATTTGACTTCTTTTGAGAACTCAATTGCTTCGCCCATGAGTGTGGGGTTTCTTAGTTTTTCCTGCTTTCTTCTCTTTGTGAACGCAACTATGGTTCTTTTTTTGGGATTGACGCTTAGACCAACCTTTTTGCACCACTTAGTGACTAGATTAAGTGCTCTTTGGAGGCGATCCGAAATAGTTTGTTCAAATCTGCCCCTGATTAGGATTGCAACATTGTCTGCATATCCAAGAACAACCCGTCCCGAATCTCCCTCGAGCAACCAATCTCTACTTCTTTGAATTTGAGGGATTTCTCAATTCTTGACGTAAGATTCAGAAGAGTGTGGGTGGTTGATTTCCCTGCTTGGTAGGCATATTGGTTTTTGTGTAAGGGGTATATATGTACAGCCCAATCTCTGATGTGCCTGTCCAGAATTTTTTCATAGTTTTGAGGAAAAAGGTAAGATTTCGGTAGTTCAGATGGTTTGCGCCCTACCTTGGGAATATATAATACTGAGAATTCTTTCCAGCTTTTAGGTATATATCCCCATGTATAGCTTGCTCTGAAGATGTTTTTTGGATGAAGGTAGTAGTTGATGCCCTTTTGAAGGAGTGCAGAAAATATTTTATCTTCTCCTGGGGCTTGAAAGGCCTTCTGATTTGGCTCTCGTTAAGTAAAGAGAGCATACGCTTGAAGATGCAAGGCGTGTAGTACTGCTGTTATTTCTATCTAACTGGTGAAGTCAATATATACCATGATTAATGTTTTTGCTAATAAATTGTCGTGATGGTTTTAAAGTTTGTCATTTAAATGCACGTAGCCTGAATCAGTATAAGTTGGAATATTTAAAATATTTATTTTCAAAATCTGACGTCGATATTATTTGTATTGGAGAGATATGGCTTAAGAGTGATGTAATGTCTTCTTCTTCTTCTTCTTATCCTTTTATTAACCCTTTCCTCGTTATACGAACTTATGCGTAACGTATTTCCCATTTTTACTGTATCGCTGCTGCTCCGCTTATGGGGTTGGCTAAGAGTGATGTAATGTAAGGTTTCCATTTCGTTGAGGTTCAAAATCTGGTACAGAAAAACTGGTAAGAAAAAGTACTTTATTATCTGTGGCACTATAGACCCATTTCAATTCTGTCAGTAGCATTTAAAGTGCTTGATGGGGTACTCTCAGATAGGCTTTACCGATATCTAGAAAGATACAACATTTTAGAAAAAAACCAGTATTGATTTAGAAAAAAACAGAAGTATTAACGAACTATGATGGAGTTCACAAACCAAATAAATAGCAGCCTAGACAGAAACCATAATATATCTTATTCATCGACTTTAAAAATGCGTTCGATACCCGAGTCACAGGAATATATTACGGCACCTAGACAAAATCGGCGTGAGAGGAATCATCCTGAGGTGTTTTGAAAGTTACCTAAAAAATCGTAACTTTAAAGTTAAAATTAAAGAACATCTTAGCTATCCGGGGGATACACTGTATCGAGTGCAGCAAGGATCAAAACTCGGGCCATTGTTTTTCATAGTATATGTGAATGATCTACTTTCTGCTCTTCGGCAGAGTAAGGGATATGCGTATGCAGATGATACGGTGATAGTAGTCAATCATAAATGTTCGGAAACGGCAGTTGAAATAATGCAAGAGGAATTCAATGCAGTTACAGCTTGGTGTCATGATCATTGTCACGTCGTCAACGCAGAAAAAATAAAAATAATGCACATACGCCCACCGCATATCCGAAAAGCAACAATAATAATAAAAATGCATGATATCAAGTGCATACACAATGCAAGGAATCATATACGCTTACAAAGAGATGACGGACCTATAAATATTTAAGGGATAACCCTGGACTACAATTTTAAATGGATCTACCATACAAGAACGCTTGAAACAAAACTTCTGCAGTCAACTTACGCACTGTTCCATCTCAGGAGCTTTTGCACGGTGGAGGTTCTAAGGCAAAGCTATTTTGGACTAGTAGAATCTCATCTACGACATGGTATAGTAGCGTGGGGTAATGCGCCTCAGATTCAATCACTGCAGCCAGTACAAACACAAATCCAAAAATTAATAATACGTGCAAAAACAGGGCAGCGTCACGACCGACAACAAATCAGCAATAAGACGAAAATGCTTAACATCAAGCAGCTGCATAAGATGGAAATTATTTCGAGATTTTGGAATGATAATACTTACAAAATACCAGCTACACATAACTAAACACACGAAGAAGACAACAAGGACGATACGAGTATGAAGTAGTGGTGCCGAAAATGTTTAATGAAGTTCCAAGCAATTTCAGAAACCTTTCAAAGCCTCTTTTATGAAAAGAGCGAAACAATACTTTTTGAACTTAGAATGACATATCAACATATGTATGTATCTATATATTCACATTGTTTTCCTTTTGTTTTGGGATCCTTTATATAAAAAATGTGATCTTGGAATTTAAGTCGGAGTATGTATAGGTATACTCAACTCGGCTCACATAAAACAGAAAGATTATAAACATTATGTAACTAGTCTTCTGCAGATAAGACCTTAAGGCTTTGCAGATAATTATATCAAAGTGATAATTATTTATGATATTAGTAAAAAAAAGTTGAATTGAATTGAATTAGTACGGAGCCAGTCGCCAGTTTAGGTACGAACTGCTAAGAGATATTACTATGCCTTCAAGCTGAATACAACAGTTTATTTAAAGAAGCTTTGCAACAATCTTCGAGAAATTGGTATTACAAGTGCCAAAAGTAGTTTTTAATGCGATACAGATGCTTATACTTCAATAACTTCTTTCTTGCGACCACAATTAATGCAACCACTTTTCCTTTATCTGAAAATCCGCATTCAACCTTATCTAGATGCTTGGAAATAGTTACAGTGTATGAAAATGATGTTGCAAACTGTATCGCAAATATAAAATCGAATTCTTTTGGGGAAGATGATAAACCGACCGAAGCCGATAAACCGCGATTTATTAACCTTTAGGTATAGACGTCATTTTTTCCTAACACTACCTTGGACATGGAGCCTCACAGGCTCCTAAGTTCACATGTAGTTTTTTTACTGAAAAATATTTAAGTTATGAGAATGAAAAAACGTGATTTTATAATCAACTTATAAAGATATAAATTTGAAAGACCTAATAATTATGGCACTTTTCAGACTCTTTTGATATACCTATAGGTTACATTTTTGGCAATTTCTAGTAACTAAATATTTTCAAATCAAAAAGAGACTAAAATGACAAATTTGTTGGCAGTTTTTGCACTAAGGACGTGAAGACTGCAGGCATACAGGCTTGCTGCATCAAATACAGACATAAGTCGTCATCTTGTGTTTCTTTGCAAAACAAATTCTGCATGCCCGCTTAGTTGTCTTATTAGTTTCTTATGCAACGATTTCCTCTGCAACTTTTGCCTAAAACTCGAGTCATTACAAGTTTGTAAGTTTTGAGAAAATCTCCTCCAGCTAAGACCTCCGATTTATTTAAAAAAAAGCCAAGAAGGCCTTTCAAATCCATGCAGTCTATATCCTCAAAATTTTCAAAGAAATATTTTCCTAAGAATTTCTTTTGGCTACGCGATATTGCCTCTCATCCACAAGTATGTATGTTATGTTCTCGACCGCTTGTACTATAGATCGCCACAGAAACTACAAATGTACTCGTATGTATGTGTAATTTGGATCTCTTTGCGTTTTTCAGCAGGAGACAGTGTCCTGTCAGGATTCCTATTAAAGTCCTAAGCTTATTCCTATTCAGTTTAATTAGTATTCTAGATCTTTTACCATCAAGAAGTGGCCACAGAGCCTTGGATACCTTATGTCCTTCAAGATTCGACCACCTTATGTTGGCAGTCTTTATTGTCTTTTCCTCGATAGTGCCTCTTACCAGTGCAGAGGGGTGGTTTCATGGTCGGAACCTCACTATTGTCGAGCAGCTCTTCTCTTCTTGCAAGCTCGTCCGCCTGTTCATTTCCCACTATACCACAGTGTTCTGGCACCCAGCACAGTCTCACCCGGTTTTGAATGCAGCGTCAGATGAAGGACACACTCTTTGAGAACTAAGCATTTCTGTTCTGATGTCGTCAATCCTGCACCATCAGAGTTTTTCCCAGTGTAGACATAGCCGTTGTAAAAGTAAAAGTTTTTGGAATTAGATAACGCTCGAATCACCATTCAATATTTACCCGGTTTTTAGGCATATATGATATCATATGTCTTCTTCCCCGAAATTTGACAAGCATTTCGTCTACTGTAACGCACTCAGAACATTCGTACAATTTTTGAGAATTGCAGACAAATTTGTTGAAAATGCCAGATATAGCCGCGAAGACATCAGTCTTCCTCTTCTCAGCGCAGTCTTTTGGATTGTCAAATCTCAAACACAATACTAAAACTAGGAATCCCGTCGCTGACATTGAATATGGTTTGACTTCAGTACATCTGAATAATGAGTTCAATAATGTCCATGTCTTTCAATTCAGGCCTTTCAAAATGAGCAAACTTAGTTCGGTAACTACTGATTTTCGCATTTGTCTTTGTCAACATTTGTTGCAGCATCTCATCATCACGTAATTTATTCCATATATCGAAGAGATCTTTCTTATCATCAATCGTCAACTTTAAAGAAGCAACACGGGATGTAATTATATTATATTGAAGAGTGCGAACCCTGGAAGTAGGTGGAGCCTTTGCCCATTTATAACAATTTTTGTCATAGTAATAGTTAGATCGTAAATCTGACAGAGGTTCATCTAAGCAATCACTTCAACTTCCTCTTCAACATGCAAACATGTCCTACAACATCTGTCTTATCACAGATATCGGTTTCATAGCTCTTACCAGTTCAGTAAGATGTTCCGCAAAAATAAATACTTGGGTCAAGCTATTTGTTAATGATTTACTAACTGTAGGTAAGCACACCTCGGTAGACATACATGTATGTATGCTGATGACATGCAGCTTTCCGCGGGGCAATCAATCAATAATATAACCAAACTTCCAAATGATATGAATAAGGATCTTGGCATGATTCAGTCCTGCTCGGAAACACATGGTTTGCTTTTTAATCTAACTAACTGTAAAGCCATCCCGATTTCATATAAGTTACCACCTATTACAAATTTGTCTATTTGCTATTCTACCCTTAATAAAGTATGCTGAAACTTATTAGAGTAGTACCGATTCCTTATCGCAACGTAAGCTTCAGGTGGCCTTTAATGATTCAACACTATATCTATGCGGTGTTTGAAGAAACGATCATTTATCAAATTACTCTTATAATCTGCGTGGTATATTGTTACATAATACAACTACTAATAGAAGTCCAGTGTATTCATATGAGAAACTTAACTTTTGACGGTCAGTCAGAATATTTGTTCTTATTCCATCCTGCTATCGATACATTAACTCATCTCGACTATAAGTGGTCCCTTTGAACCAAACAAAATTCAGAGTAAGCTGCTTAGAACAGAAAGTTGAGAAATCATTTTGAACTGATATGGAAACCAATTCTACAGATCACCTTTCTAGGATGAATTGCTTGGAGGAAGTCTAGAATCTTTGCAGAGAGACACAAAAAGAATATAAAAAGTTAAGGAGATCGAAATAGTCAGCGGAAGCAGCGGGCTAGTCAACGTCATAAAAAAAAAGGAAAAATCTGATGGCACCTACTTGAAGCTCATTCAATCACAACCAACCCGCAACCAGCTTGGATTAAAGATATGTACCTGCAACTAGCAACTTTGAGGAGTATCTTTACTGCAAGCCTGGCATTGGCATAGATATCGAAAAGGTAGCGAACAGTAAAAGTATTTTTATACCTAAAATCGGGGAAGAGATTACTCGCTCGCCAAGGTCATAATTTGTGAATGCATCATTTTTCTAAGATGGAACATGCCAACCAAAATAGTAGATCTGATGAGAAGAATTGAAGGCCCACTTGAAAAGAAGTAACGGCTGCTTTGACTCAACTAATACATCCCAAAAAACTGCCGATATTATTCTCGGCAGGCTACTATATGTGGCTTGTCATCGCAGTAGATCCTCTGGCTCACATGGCAATTATGTCCAATCAGTTGTCTGTTGAACAAAAATAACGTCACTGCTGCTTTTGTCTGTCTTAGGAGCGTAGGTTGCGCCTGGCTCCGCTCCTAGTCTAGCTATGAATTCTGTTACAAGGTTTCAAGTACCCCTTGCTCATAATTTTCAATAGGAATAATCCCGTTAACTCTTTTTATCCTAACACGTGTACTTGTAAGTAAAGAATAGAAGCTAGTTTGGTTTAAGCTTTCGATCAGTGAATATGGAGTGGGGCTCCAAAGAAAATCGTGTCGCGGTAATTGTTGTGCATAAATGGGGAAAAAATTTCAACAAAATTTTGGAACTTCTCAAATTATATATCGAAAATGTTTGTTTATCGAGCTATAAAACGTTTTAATGAACTTTTAGAAGTAGAAGACAGAGCAAGAAGTGGTTGTCCACGCGTCGCTCGAACGAGTGCGAAAGGTAAGGCTGTGCGTGAACGAATTCGCAGAAACCCTCTTCGAAATAAAAAGATAATGTCGAGAGAATTGGATAAATCCGCTAGATTCATGTCAAGGCTTATTCGAGATGATCTCCATATAAATCCTATCGCCGAGCAACGGGACATCTCTTAACTCCCAACCTAAAAAAAAAATAGGACTCGAAAGAAGCTAACAATTGTTACAGTGGCATGCGGCTAATGGAAATGAAAATATTTTATTTACGGATGAAAAAATGTTTTCCATGACAAACGTGCAACGTCATCTAAGGAAGCAAAAAAAGTTGTTCCGAGGGTTCAGCGCGGACACCATCCCCCTTCTGTAATGGTTTAGTGGGAAGTATCGCATCAAGGTGTCACATCACTGCATTTTTGCGAGAAAGGTGTGAAAACAGGGGCAAAAGTGTACCAGGAGGATGCTCTCGAAAGTGTTGTCAAGGGCTTAAAAAATACCCTTTTAAACTGGGAAAGATGGATCTTCCAACAAGACTGTGTTCCAGCACACATAGCCAAAACGACGCAAGAGTGGCTTAGATGTAATATTCCGCTGCTGCAAATTGGCCAACAGGAAGTCCAGATTTAAATCCGCTAGACTACAGTTTGTGGTCAGGGCTGGAGAGCATGGCCTGTAAGACTCTTAGCAATAAATTTCATAGTAAAAGATTTACTAGACTTTTTTTATTGCACTTTTAAAATGTAACAGAACTTGTGGCTGGACTAGGTATATGCACTGATAATAAATAAAATTCCAACCCACTCTTTTACGAGTTGCTGCAATAATTCGAAATCGACCTTCAAAAGTAATCAAAAAAGAGATATACTCGGATCTTCACGGATGGTTCCCCGATCGATCTAGTAGTGCATTTTTGTAATATGAAAACGTTGAATTTCACTCTTCGATAGAAAAACTTATACTCGTATCTATCTTCCAAATGAGGATACACGCCAATCTGATGGCAACGAACTATGTTGTGAAAAACCAAAGAAGCCGCGCTTACTGAACCGTCTCAGGACTTCCAAGAAGCTCGAAAATCGTTTGAGAGTGATTATGATACCGTGGAGTACTATCTCTGTTAGTGTCCAGCCTACGGCTAGAAATACACGGCGATGGTGTGATGCGTGGTGGAACTGTATGTACTTAATCACCGAAAAACGTATTTATCTTTCTTTGAAAGACGGAGAGGTTCCCGTATAATGAACATACAAGGAGTACATGAGTACCACCAATGAATTGCATTGTCAAACCATCATCAATCAAATTCCATAACCGGAATTTAAAGGTATGGATGAGAGTGATATTTATTTCAAACAAGACGCTTCCAGATAAGTAGTGAAAAAATTGCTATTTTATGAGTCATTCCTCAAAATGAATTCTTTCCTTGAGACTATGTAGACACGGCCAAAATTCATACTGTTATCGATGAAATAGAGCCGCATATGTGATGAGTAATTTTACTAAAATATTGTACAATGGATTTATAGTGTGAGTTATTGGGCCAATACTGTCTATTTGGCCCAAAAAAGTTGTATTCCTTTTTATAGAAAGTACATATTTTTTTTTAAGAAATGAAAATGAAAACTTTCATTAAAAAATGCTTTACGTATCTATAAATCTATAGGTTCGGTCAAATTAAACTAAAACCAACAAAATAAAATCAGAAGCAAAAAACTGTGTACTGAGGGACGAAACTGTCATAGTTTGTCGTCTTTTTTTTTCCTTTTTATTAGAATATGAAGCATATGAAAACGTGTTCTTGTGAATACACTCTGTTTTGAAACCATGTCACCACATACGAGTATAATCTTTTGACCAACTTACCGCTGCATATCTAGGAAAGTGCCTGAAAAATCCAGCTGTTTGCCTTGTTTTCCTATTCAACGGGCACATATCACCATCATCACATTGTTCATTATCCGATTCATCCAAAGGTCTTAATTAATTTTGAAAAAAAAATCAAAACAAAACCCAAAAGAAAAAAAACAGAAATCGATCGTTATTAGAAATTCAAAACAATCTATGTGTTTACTCACATCTCAGATTCCAGCGGAGTGGCTACATATGGTGTTCCAAATGAATCCAATGTTGACTCCAATATTTTCTGCATAAAAGGTGCAACCGAAACAATTGACATATTTCTGGTTAAGAGCCAGAAATCTAGATTCGTATCGTTTGTCTGTAGATCGACCATGTATTGGAAAATATCTTCTCTGTCATGTTGGATTGTGTACTTTTTGTATCTGTTGATTAAAACATTGATTGAGAATTTGTTTTTTTTAAATTACAAAATTATAAGAGCTAAAGTTATGCAATGAATTGGGTGTAACCTACGAATTGAGTGCTTGATTTATTATTTAATTTTTTCTAACATGTTCGTAAGATACATGCCGGGATTTTTTAATTTCTTTCGACTTTCGAATAGATTTTGTTTTAAACTTATAGGTTATAATGGTTATACCTCCCAAAACCCTTGACCTTTAAGAGAATAAGGGATGACCTTGTAACACAAATGTCAATGCTTGCCGCTTAAACTAGTTCCTCATTAGAGGTGTGATTATTTTTTTCCCTAATTTACTTTTTATGGTAAGTGAATCACAAAACAGATTTGAAATTTATGATAATTTACAAAGCCAATAGACGTCAAAATTATTTATGCATAGACGAGGTATTATGGGGACGGTGACTTAGTTTTTGCGGTGGAATAAATATTAATAAGCGTCAAATATTGATGAAGGAAAGCTGGTTTCAAAAAAATTCATTAACCCAAAGAGTTATTCACGAGGGCAGTCTATCCTCCGAGATATGTCAAACAATGATACGAGTATAATGATAAAACAATTAAACCCGAAATTCATATTGCAACGTGTGTCCAAGAGGATCTAAAAGTGTTTTAGAAAGGTATACGCCAATCTTTCTATAGTTTTGAAACAGGTGACCGCATTATAAAAATTGAAACACTAATTGAAAACTGGTATCTGTATGCAAAAATGATGTCCCTTTGATGATTACTATTGAAATGAATGACATTATGCTTCGAGTTAAATCTATGCATGTGAGATCCAGAAGCTTGTTGATTAACAAATCATCGTCCAGCTCAATAATTGTTTAGATACTCATAGAATTAGAACTAGTTCTTGAGCCAAACGCATGTTAAAATTAGCTTCACCAAGCATTAGAATTCAAATGCCAACACGAGTTTTTCAATAGTCGTGTGAGGTTTCATAAGGCTATTTTTGGAAAAAAAAAACAGGATCTCTCCATCTCATGGGACTAATCATTACCAGATATCGTTAAGCTTCCGGTATTAGGAAGTTGACTCAACTTTGTCACTGTTGAACATATTCAATTTACAACGTATTGTACGTATTCAATTTACAACGGGAAAACGTTTAAAGGTTTATTTTGATGGAAAGCTTTTCATTCCACGTATCTAAAGGTATGTGCATAAATTCTATAAAGTGTGTGGTGTTCAACGATGACCTATGCCTAGACGTGGACAATGCTCGGTATTTTAAACCAGGCAATCTTCATAATTCTTTAAATGTTCTGTAGCTGTTGTAAAAAGAGCATTTCCCATATGACCTTAATCAGATTCAGTTGCAATTTCCGCATTTTATAGTCTTATGAGTGGCCGTTGTTGGCTGATTCATTTCGAATAAGCAAGCAAATATATGTATAAGTCCATTGCATTGTTCCAGAGTCAAAATTGAACTTAAGTTAATGCAAAGTAATTCCGGGAAATGGAACTGGCCCTCCTGAGTAGATATTATATTTATTTAGAGGCCGTGATAACCGCCCGGCCATGAAAAAAGGACGAAAGTTACGAAATAGGAAGAGGCCTTGGATACGGATGGATCTACTGTTGAAAACACCTATAAGCAAATCAAGATCAAAGAATTTCAGATATACACGCTGTCAAAGAAATGCTATGGGATGGATCGGACAAAAAGAAGATGAACATTGACTCGGAGAGCTGCCTTTTTGTGTCCATGTTACGATTTCGGATATCCTCAACATCGCAAAGTCAAGCCTGTACTGCGGGGAAGTTTGACATCTAACGGCTACATTCGCTAGATATCGCCAATATCCTTTTCCAATCGAGCTTCTATTAATCTCTTAAGACCCCGCCAGCACAAAGCCAGTGACAACACTATCAGAAAGCCAAGAGATGTGCCGCTTCTAGTGTGTTTTAATCGACCACCACAACAAAAGGCCTGGTTTGATGACGAGTGACGGCAAACACATGCTGCTTAACAAGATGCATATAAAGCGGCGCTGCACAAAAGGATTAGAGCTGCTCAAGAGTTCTATGAGCTCTATTAAGAGGAGAGACGAACACCGGCTTCTCAGGAGGAAAAAAAAGGAGCATGAAAATCGCGTGATTGAAAAATTGAGAGCAACTCTCAAGATAAAAAAAAACATGCCACGGACACATTGGGAAGCATTGCAGTAGAGTAGCAGTCGATGCTGAGGATTTGGAAAGAGCATTTCTGTAAAATGTATAACTGCGATGATGAACGAAATAACAGTGTCAGACAGAATGAACCAACTTGGACGATGTAGACCAACAATTCCGTCCACCCGACTTGGATGAAGTACAGGGACCAAAATCTAAGCTGAAGTCCAACAAAGCTGCTGGCAATGGCTTGGTAAGGAGCATACGCCAACTCATCTGCCTAATAGATGAAAGCTCAGCTGTGTTTGACAGATTCTCTAGAAAGGAGACTCTCTAAACTGCGTTCATAATATCGCCTACAAGATCTTATCTGCCATATTCTACAGCGCCCGAAGCGCTGACCGGGAATATTCACATCAAGCAGACCTATAAGCTTCATATGGATTTACGTTACCCATTCATCGTTCTTAAGGAAGCGTAAGACAGCATTTATAGAGACAAGCTATACGAGCAATGTCTAGTTTTGGAATTCCTGCCAAACTCGCCCCTCTGTGCAGGATGACGATGGTAAATGTATGCTGCTCCATCAAAATCGGTAAAGATCTCACCTTTGATGTGATGTGATTTAGATAAACATAATGCAAAACTCAAGTGTCAACAAAAGTCCATTATACTACTTGAATACGCCGATGATGTTGACATAGTTTCAAGAAAGTAGTCAAAGGAGGTTTCGCGAATATTGAGATGGAAACGGCGAAGATGGGTTAAACCGTCAACAAGGGCAAGGGTATATGCTGTCAACCGGAAAGGACACTTAACATAGAAGTCTCCGACAGAACTTCACCCTCGACGTAAATAACTTTGAAGTAGTTAAGGACTTTGTCTTCCTAGACTTTTGGGTGCTTTGAAAAGAAAATTTTTCGGGTCATTTTCGTTCCCTGCATAGACAGTAGATAGAGGAGGATTATTAACTTTGAAATGTAAGGGTGGTACAGCGACATCGACTTAGCCAGAAGAGTGAATGTCTAGCGACTAAGTTCGCTAGGTCATGTAGAGTGGATGGGCACCAACTCTCTGGCCCAAAAAGTCTTCGAATCCGCCTTTGACTTACAGTGCAGTAGAGAAAGATTGCAACTCAGGTGGAACATGCGAGTGGAAGCGGACCACAGTCAACTCAGCTTGCGCAACTGGGGGCAGCTAGCGAAAGTTCGAGCAGGAGATGCTCGTTGTAGCGCCCCCAAATTCCGTAAGTAAGCTGTAATGATTTCTGTAAGGGCGGCATACCATCTTAACAAGAATAATCATTTATATTGAAATCGTTAACTCCAACCAGCCAAAACGCAACCACCTTTTAAAATTCCTAAAGAAACCGCTTATTCCACTCCAATAAGCATTGTTTTCTTATAGGCATTCTTTCTCTTATAAAGCGTTTCCTTACGACTAAGGTCTTAACACACCGGCCTTCAGATGTTGTCTGCTCAGATTGCTGATTGTTTTTTTGTCGCCGCAATATCAATTTCTGTTGAGCATGGCTTTTTCATTTAAAACTTCTGTAAATAAAGCAGTAACTAATGATTTGCTTTTAGAGATAGAACCAAATGAAAACCAATTGAATTTAGATTTCAGATTATAATACCGATGGCAGTAACGTTTGCTAAGCTAGGCAAATGGTGCAAAGAGTAATTGCACCTATACGCAGGCGATTTCAGATGTGAGTAATCCAAGGGAATATGCCTTTATATGAAACATAGTTCTTTAACACAGAGAAGTGATTATTTACCACTGAATCGCCGAGTCATTTTAAAAGACAAACACAAGCACCAATGATGGTAAGCAAACCTGTGTCACAACATCGTTAAACAAATTGACAAGGCAACTGTAAGATATCCCTAAGTTACGAAAGCGAATGAAATTATGTCAGCAGTTATTTCTTAAATATCATCTAAGAGCATAGTTTTTTTTTGAATTTTTACTATTGGTAAAATAGAAAGTAAAAACAAAAGTTAGAAGAAGGATTTATCCCTTGCACCAAAGAGCCAAATTAGAACCAAGTGGCATAGTTTTGAAATCAATAATTAATTCAAAGTTTTCTTGAATTTAATTTATAATCCGAATCTTCTTTAATTGCTGGCGAAATTGAATAAATTTACTCCTGATCAGGAACTCGGTTGTATTGCAGAACTAAAAAGAGTGATTCTGACATTCACCTTAAGTTTAAAACACGTGTATCTTCAGTCGGTTTTGATTACACCCATCCAAGTGAGTTGTTTATGCAAATGATTCGTAGAATTAGCTGTCATGCGTTAGTCGCTGGTGATTCCGTGATTAATATATCAGCTCGTCTTCTTCTCAAGCAATAAAGAATTAAACGAAAAACATTTGCCGATTACTTTTTTTTGTTGTTGATTAAATTTAAGTGCTCAAATTAGCATTTGGTGTTTTTTTTTTAAATACAAGTTCATTGACAGTAGTGGTCAATCAAGGAAGTAAGACTCCTATCGAAAGCCCGTGTAGTAAGCTCCAAAGGCTTCAAAAGACATATACAAAATGCAATCAATTCTCTTGAAGTAGCATTTGATTGCCTTCTTACCAAGCGGCAAAAACAAGATATTTCTGTGACAAGAAACCTGAAGTTGTAACAAATTCGTTACTCAGACGTATTTTTTGGATGGACGTAACGCAATAAAGTCACAAAAAATTAGTTTCCGCTTAATACGAACAGTTCGCAGCCATTCCTAACGAGTAGGCTCAGTTTTTAATCAAGATGTGCATCATCCACCACCATTTACCTATTTAAACAAAGATGATTGACATGTCATACAATCTTTGACAATTTTAGTAGTAAAGGCGTTTTCCACACAACAAGGCATTTTTGCTATTCAATCTTATTACGAAAATGGGCGATCTGTAGAAGTAACGTTTAGTAAAGTTCATGAATTTTTTGGTCAACATAATCGCCCTAGTGAGTCCGGAATTCATACAATGGTGAAGCGTTTTAAAAAAACTGGTTCGGTATCGGGTCAAACTCCATATCAGCATGCTCGGCCAGCATGTACACGTCAAAACATCACCACTGTGGGCGCAAGTGTTCAAAACCAGCCAGGTACCCCAGTTCGTCGTCGAAGTCAACAGTTGGGCCTCGCTTATGGCACTTATGGAACTATACAGCGAATTTTAAAAGATCTTCATTTACACGCATATAAAGTTTAAATTACAAAACAATTGACGCCTTAGGACCACCATCTACGACGTCGCCGATTTGTGAACTGGATGTTGGATAGCCAGGAAAATTTGTCATCGAATTTGATCTTTTCCGATGAAGCCCATTTTTGGATGGATGCGTATGTTAATAAACAAAATTGTCGTTTCTGGGGACGGACTGGAAGACCCATACGTGATTCACGTAAAACCAATGTATCCCAAAAAAGTCATTGTACTCGTATGTTGCGGATTATGGGTTGCCAATATCATTGGCCCGTACTTTTTCGAAAATGAGGCTGGACAGACAGTTACAGAAAATGGAGAACTATTTTTTTTTCCAAAATTGACTGAATTGGGTCTGGACGATCACTGGTTTCAAAAAGATGGTCCTACCACCCACAACAGCAATCAATCAATCAATTTATTGCGTACGAAATTTGAAGATCGCATTACTTCGTTTAGAGGAGAAGTTCATTGGCCTCCAAGTTCATGCGATGGGAAACCTGTAGACTTCAAACTGTGGGATTATTTGAAGGGCAAGGTGTATGCCAATAACCCAGTGACAACTCACGATCCAAACTGAAATTGCGGACGTTGACTCACTTTTTAACAGTCGGATGGTAACATGCAACAGAGGCCGTGGGGGTCCCATGAATCATTCATAATTTCCATAGACCGAACTTTATTAATTAGTAAAATTTCACATTGGTTAAACAATAAATGTGTGTTTTATTCAAAGAAGACTTCCACACTGGCTGTTGGCTCACCCTTTATAACTGAGTATATTTTTTTAAATTGCAAGAAAAAGGTAAACACTTTCAAGTTTGGGGACTATGCCAAGAAAACAGCACAGATATCCCGAAAAACAACTCACGCCTACTCTTTATATAATGTTGGCTCATAGTACACCTGACAACTTCCTTTTATCAAAACAAACAAAAAAAACTGTTCTGATATCTTCATTCGTCTAGGAGTTATGATTTTTCCAAGGCGAAAGGCGTTTGTCTCTGAGTGAATTGCACTTTATATGATACAAATCTTTCGTAAGAATACATTCTGAAGAGCTTCTCGAAATATCCAACTCTTGACCACCGTTTCGAATTGATGTTCCTTGGCTCTTATTAACTGCTCCTATATTTTATGTTGAACGATTTGTTGAAGCACGACTAGAGTGTCAATAATTGACTCTGTCTTCCTGAATTTTGAATTAATTTCTTTAGAATTTATAAAGTTGAATCACTATTCCGTACATATTTTGCACGAAAATTGCGTACTGTAGCTACGAAACCCTCATAATTTTTCAAATATTGGTCAAAAATAAAAACGCGTTGTTCCTTCGTGAAGCGCCGATTTTTTAGTAACCCTGAACTATCAGCTATGACGCTGTCTTTTCTTTCTTGAACCTTGAAGCACCCATCCCTGCCGACTGTGCTCCAAAAGTAGCAAGCCCCCGACTGATAGCTCACTGTGTTCTTACCATGATGGTAATGTCGCCTGCATGTGCAATTCTTCTAGGAACCCTATTATAATAATCCCATGACACTGCATCGGCTTGCTTAAATCATTTTCGAATATAGAATGCCTCTGTTTTACCGACCTCCAGAGCGGTAAAGTGCATTGGTGGTCGCCATCCTGCATAGTTTACTGAAACTAGACTCTGCAAGCTGTACAACGACATCAGTCCAGTCAAAATGGTTCATATACAACAGCTTCAATGACTCAGGAGAGAATAATCCAAATGATTCAATTGAATTTTGAGACAGGCAATTAGAAATATATATTTATAATTGGAAATGGCTTTAATGATTTTCAAAATAATCTCCAATTTTCGAAGCACTCTTTCCACTATGATTGTGTCCGTATAATCCGGTTCGAAAAACACTGACTTCTTTTCTTGATCTGCGGGAATAAGTTTGGGTGCCAAAAAAGAAACGCACGGCGGATGACCCATCAACTCGATGCTTTGAATGCTCAAAAATTCAATGCTTACATTGTCATGGTGGACAATAATTCGTCTTCTGCAATTGATTTCCCCTATTTATCCGAATACTTCTGCAAACAAATGGTAGTGAACCATTCATTATAGACCGTTCTACGTTCAAAATGATGACATTTCCTCTTCTTCTTCTTATCATTTTATTAACCCTTTCCTCGTTATACGAACTTATGCGTAACGAGTTTCCCATTTTTACTGCATCGCTGCTGCTCCGCTTATAAGGTTGGCTAATGTCGCAGACCGCAGAACGCGTCTACATAATACTCGGTCCTGGATCGCTTCAGTGGTTAGCCCCAGGCGTTGTTACGCATTTGCCATCTGAGAAATCCAGGAATTCTTTTTCCGATCTCGATTTCTTGCAGTCGGAGTGACCATAGTTGATAGTGCCTTTTTAACCGGATTTTCCGCAGATCTTCTTTGAACGTGGCAATACCAGCTTATTCTATTCGCCTCAAGCTGTTCGGTTACCGAATTCTTTATATGTAGACTTCCTCTTATACGCGTAGATCTAATGCAATCGCGTTTAGTGACTCCACTAGACATCCTTAACATTTTCATTTCCGCTGCCGTCATTTTGTTTTTATACGCTTCGTTCATTGTCCAGCACTGTGAACCGTATATAAGAGCTGGTCTAACAACCGTGGTATAGAGTTTCGCCTTTAATTTACGTGTGGAAATTTTCGGTCGCAAAAGATTCCCCAATTTTGTCGCCATTTCATCCATCCCACACTCACTCTGTGGTTTACGTCGGCGTCACATTTCGCTTCCATGTTAACGATTGATCCGAAGTACTTAAAGATAGTGCTTTTCGGAAGAACTATTCCGTCTAATATTATATCCGAAACAGGTCGCAACGGATGCACAAATGGGCAAGTCAAATGCTCCGTCGTTTCTCTCTAGCGCATTTCTCCATGAATCTAAGGCGTTCTGCAAATCTTCGACGTTATCACTTAGTATCACTGCGTCGTCAGCGAAGAGAATTGGTGTTACATTTGCTTCGCGCATGCAATCTTTTAAAAGATAGTCGAATACTACGTTAAAGAGGAAAAGGCTAAGTACGCTTCCGTGGTGCACTCCGACATTAACTGGAAATTCTCTCGTTAGTCCAGCAGAGCTCTTAACCGCGGTTTTCACGTTTCCGTACATGTCTTGTATTTTTCTAACATACGTTTCCGGTACGTTTTGAGACCTCAGCGCGGCCCATATGAGATCCCTAGGCACTCGATCGAATGCTTTCTCGAGGTCGATAAATACCATGTGTAAATCCTTAGACGAATCTCGATGCTTTTCCATTATTATTCGTAGGCTTTGGATAGCGTCCACCGTCGATCTTCCTTCAACAAATCCACACTGGCTATTATCGAGCTTTATTATTTGCCGAAGACGTTCGTTTAAGACTCTTTCGACGATTTTCATTGTGTGTGACATAAGCTTGATTGAACGGTAGTTGTTGCATTCTCGAGTGTCGCCTTTTCCTTTGTATAATGGAACCAAGAAGCTACTTCTCCATTGATTCGGCATAGGTTGTCCACATTTTAAATACTTTAAAAGCTTCAATAGCCATTCGCTGCCGATTCCCTCCATCTTCGACCAAAACTCTGATGGAATGCTGTGGAAACTGTTTGTTAAGCAACTCCTTACGGTATTCAAGCCACCGGTCACAAATTTCCTTTTCATTTGTTAATAAGCAACCGCCTACATTTTTTATGTATTTTATGTATTTCGGCGAGGTTATTTCCATCGAATTTGTTCGCCTCTGTGCAGCGAGCTTAAAAATATTTGGCAATTTAGTATTGTACGACGTTTGAACTTCTTGTATACTCGTAGCTTGTCTTCTATCTGCCGATCGTGAGGATATTTGTTCCAACTCCTGGTACAGGTTTTCCGCTGCTGCCGCTCGAGTTCGAGCCAGGACTTTCCTTGCGATCTTTTTAAGATGCTCGTATTCAAGAGCGAAAAAACAGGTGACCATCTACTTCACATTTCCTTTGTTGAATTTGCCTCGTCTTGAAAGACTCATACCGTCGATTGTTGTTCAGTCTTGGTTTCATATGCATAGACGTCTCTCGAAGAACAGCGATTGAATTTTTTCAAAATTTCTTGGCACCAATCGACACGGCCTTTTTTAAAGCAACTGTCAAGTTATGCGGAATCAAACATAGACATATCATTTCGACGGCCAAATGTTCATGCAATATTGAATATTTGCGAGTGGAACTAATGCCCAAACATGCCTCAATCTCACGGTATGTCACATGAAGATCTTGCAGCGTCAGTTCAGCATTTTTTCACATAATACAGCCGATTTTGGGCGACCTTTACGAAATTCGTCCTGTAGCGAGCACAATTGAATTCGGAAAATCAGCGTACTACAGTGGCAGCGAGTTAATCGGCTCACTGTTGTTGGTTTAATCCACTTCGAAAGTGATAACAAATCATTGCACGAAAATGTTCACGATTAAATTTTATTTTTCGACCAAGATGAATATCTCAAGAATCTGTACACAACACAAATAACACTCCTCGTATGACAGAACACTCTAAATACGATTCCCATTAAAAGTGTCAAACTTTAAGATGACGTTGTCAGATTTGACATATTCACACTGGGTGTTGTCATATTTCAAAACTTAGGTAGCAATCCTCATATCAGCTAACTTTTCATCGGAGCAACTTGTCTGCTTTTAAGCTGAATGAGAAAGCATGTTGGTTAAGATCGTACTAGGCTACGGTTTTTCTTTTTCTGTCTTTGATTCACCGCCCTGTACATATGGCAAGCAATGCAAAGATTGCCTTTTGTCAAAAAAAAAAAACTAAAAACCAATTTCACACCGGCAATGAGTGAAAGAAATAAACCTTTTCCAACTTTGTCCTATGTATACTGTATAGTATATGTTATTGCATTTGCATGTCCATGAAATCGTTGTTGCTAACATGAACCTTGTTTTCTTGCTTCGTTTTTCATAAACCACGACCTTGAAAAAGATTTCCGACTCAGCGATTTAATACGCCCACCAAGATCAGTCTTCTAATTGAACAGTTCCGGATATATTTGTGCAAAAATACAAATTCCCATTCACTAAAGTTATTGGTAGCAAATAACCGACATTAATTTCCTGAAGTATAGATTCATGAAAGTGGGCGGATTCTTTCTTCCGAGACAATTTAAAATATATTTTTATATATTTACTTGTAAGATATGAGTACGTCCATGCGTGGCAAATGCTATTAACTTGTCTTCGATGCTCATTTTCTCTTTAACGACTATATATAATTTCCATTAGCAACCGAAGATCAATACTACAAACTACGAGTATAAACAGAGAATGGAGTAGAAGCCGCCAAGTTATTTATTTTCTGTTTTGTTTTATATACAAATCTAATTTGATATAGCACATCAAAGGCACCTGCAGACTTATTGTCGCCAAGTATCACAAGTTTAATGTGCAAATTTGCAAATGACCAAAACCAACAACCATTAATAAAGACACAATAAAAAAAACAACTTCTAATTAAATTAGAAGCAATTATATCGCTTGAATTATCATAATGCAAATTCGTAAAAGTTATTGCAAACGCTGTAAAAGCGATTAGGAATCCTGCTTTGATTAATATGACACCATAGATGTATTTGCTGGCAAATCTAGTGGTGAGATGATATTTAAAAATAAATCACAATATCCATATTCAATATTGGCACACGCTGCCGAATTAAGTTTATTCCCCCTTTATAATCCCCCGTTTAGTTCCGCCAGCCACAAACCAGTATGACAGCCACACGATTAACCTTCAAAATGTATCTCACAAAATCGATATCGCCTAAATTGTATCGGCACAGCATATATAAAATTAAGAAAAAATTGTATAAGCATAATGGGAGCACGAATGGATCATACACATAGATACATATACAAAGTTGTGATTGGAGGTCGTTAATTTGAGATAACTTTGCAAGCTAAAGTGTTACTCCTAAATTTCGGGGACTTTAATAGTTCCAATCACTTTGCAATTGATGGGACTTTGAAATTAGCTTTCTTCAGTACTTTGACCGATATGTGTTAATTAATCTTGATCTGCAAGCTTAAATGATATACGAGTGTGACTGTTCGAAAACCCTTCACACATTCAGTAATAAATCCATAGATTACCCTTTCAAAAGATACGTATGTGGGAGTTGAGGTTTTTTATGGTTGCACAAGGGAGAACTTATTACTTGTAAAAGATTTCCATTTCCAGATTTCCTAGGGCATACAGGACACTCTAGTTAGTCGTCGACTGTAAGGCGGTGTAGGTTTTGATGACATCCGTTTTAGCCTGACATGTACGAGTACGATGATCCCATTTATCAATTATTAAGTGATGCTGTTATCTCTTAAATAATAGTTTTGCTTGGTTGTTACGGCTTACTCCTTCCAGAATTTGTTTTGCCTGTACAACAAGAATATGAATGGTGGTTTTTAAGTCTACTACTAACTTCAGACATTTAAATCTGTCAAACCAATTGTCAGATTGCAAACTGTCAGTGTTATTTTTATTCAGTAGACTTTGCAATTATCGTAATGACATACGCGCTTCAAAAACATTGCCAAATATTAGAAATTTGGTTCCAAAACTATGTTTCTGTGCATCATACTTATAGACCACTTTCTTGCATAAGTAAATAGCGTTCTGGAATGAATATTGCATCCGTTCACGAGAGTGTTAAAATGATCCAAATTTTTCGATTCGACTTCGTTCATAACAGCTTGGTCGTTGTCTTTCCACTTTATAGAAAATTTCGACGCAAAGATCTTGGTTTTAAGGCTTACCAGATCTGGCTTTATGAAAAAATTGAAGCCGAATGAATATCGTTTGCGTCGAAATTTTTGGTGAAAGGGCCCAAAATCAACTGGCATCGGGTCGAAAAATTTTGTTCGCGTTGAGGCTCTTTTTTGACCCAATGTTTGGATATGGCAATAAACAAAATGTTCGCATTTGGAGCGAAGACAATCCAAGTAAGATTATCGAAATGATGTTACATTCCGAAAAATGCACAATTTGGTGCGGTCTATGGGCTGGTGGAGTCAACGGACCATATTTTTTGCTTGAGTAAACTGAAGGTTACTTATTCCCTTCGACTTTCATGCTCAGTCTCTCCCAGACTAAGAGCCCAATTTGTAGGAACCTGAACCCTGAAAATACCAATGGGTAAGAAATAAAGCAGTGTTTGTAAGGACGGTGATGGAGGACAGGGAGGATATGGGAAAAAGTGCTAGTATATTCAAAGATGAACTTCACACCATTCAGGACCGCGCCAACCTGATCTACAACTCTAGTATCAAAGGCACAAACACCCATATATTCACGGATAGTCTAGCAGTTATAAATGCCCTTACCTCGCAAATCATTTCCTCCAAATCAGTCATCAACTGCTTCAAAGCCCTTCAAAAACTAACTTCAAGGAAACAAAACCAAACTATGGTGGAATTCTAGGCATGAGGGAATTGATGGCGATGAAGTGGCCAAAAAAGGTTCAGAAACACCTTTCAATGTACCTGAACGCTTTTGTTGTACCTCTTAAACAGCAGTAAATCTATCCATAAAATGCTGGGAGGAATCAAAATGCATCTCGTATTAGAAGCAGACTCCAACTCTAAGACAGGCCAAACAAGCCACACTGCCCTTCAATAAAAATGCCAATGAATCTAAGCCAGCATGATATCAGAAGCCTAGTGGGGAACCATACAGGTATCACCTCAATAAAATAGGACTATTCCGCTCTACGGAATGTCGACTTTATCTTAAAGAAGATGAAACAACTGAACACATTTATGTGACTGCTCAGCCCTCAACGGAATCAGACGGAATACCTTCTTCAGGGAACAACCCGACACCACTGAGCTAAGGGATCTCCCTGCTGGTAAAGTTACTAACTCCATTAGGAACGTAGAAGATCTACTAGTCGAAACACAGTTCTAACAAACCGGTACAAAAGATCTTCTTGGTCGACATCCCTTACTATCGCAATTGCACAGTCAGAAATTACAAAAACATGAAAAATGGGTTCATTACAGCAACTTAAAGAGAAGAAAGTCATGGGGACTGCCTGGTCATGCTTCTGAGAAAACGGACCACAATATGAGCAGAGGCAAGAAAAATTATTTCAAAGCATGACAACGCTCGTTAAAATCCACCTGGAAAGGCTAAGATGGGAAGTCCTACGCCACCCGCTGTATTCCCCAGATATTTCGCCGCCCGATTATTACATATTCCGTTCGATTTCACATGGTCTGGCTGATCAGCAGTTCCGCTCAAATGAAGACATCAAAAAATGGCTTGATTCGTGGGTAGCCTCAAAATATGAACACTTTTACCGTAACGGTATTCAATCACTGCCAGAAAGAGGGGAACAAGTTGTAGCAAGCGTTGGGCAAAACTTTGAATAACTCATTTGTAACCATTTTAATATTAAATTTGTAAATGGAAAAATGAGAGCCGATCATTGGACAAAAATTTCCATTATTATATATAGAATGTACATTATAACGGCTGGAGTGTTACGATAACCTATAACATTGTACACAATAAAAGTCTATGAAAACAAAGCCGATACTTAACATTTTCTACACTACGGAGTCAGACACTCGATTAGATAGACTTACAACACCTACACGGAGTATACATATTTAAGGGCACACTTAGGACCCATATCCTTCATGACACCAGCTCTGAAAATAGAGGCTTATCAACTTCTCGACGAAGCAAAATATCATCACAGTTACCACACATCAACATCCACCAAAGAATATGGCAGTCGTTTGGTCGAAAACGATCAACCATATCAAAACATATCAAGGCTTCTTCCATTAATAAAATACTAGTCTTATCGTAAGCATATTCAGATTTTAACGCTACTAAAGAGTGCTAAGATTTTACAAGTTTCAATTTGCAAGTTATAGATTTTGTGGCAAGACCACCGGTAGTCCGTACTAGCTGAAACATATGTAGTACCGTGTGAATCAGGAGCCCCACGGATTTGGGTCCGAATCTGACTTGAAGAGGTAGGACCCTTAGTGGGAGCGCCACATTTTCTGTTGTCTAAACTCAAATGCGTGAAGAGTTTTCCAAGTGGTTTTGGCCCATTGTGAGGTATCAAATAAGTGCTGATCAGCAAGAGGTTTCAACCTGGCATAAACTCATACCCAAGATGGTTAAGAAAGACCTCGCCTTAGATGCTATGCTCAAGTGGAAAGAGATGTCAGTCAATTTGATTTGCACAACATGTAGAACAACATAGCAATACAAAAAACAGTTGGTTGTAACCCAGATCTACTCTATGTTGTAGCGCCAACGAAAAAAATGTAGAAGATGTATCGTACAAGAAAAATATGATTTTCTTTACAAACATACTATACCCTACAAATTATGTCCTGCTGGTCTTCAAAGTAGTGTAATGACAGCAATGCATCTTAGGCCCATGCACCCTTTATGGGGTTGCTCAAAAAGTCATCGCGTTTTTTGACAATTATTGACTTTCCTTGCGTTTGATTGTATCTAAACTTGGCATATGTATACGTTTGCACAGGATTTTTTCACGAATAATAGCATTACACCACAAATTTCGCTATTCGGTCAAGTTTTGTGCGTATAATTGACAGCAGAAATACCAGATTATGTTCACCCGATTCCTGCATGTTGGATTTTAGGTTGAAGGCACTTCTCGCTTGGTTAAAGTATACTTGTATTTGGCTAATCGAATACCGCACGAGTTAACAGAAATTTTTCCGACCATACCGAACGCTATAACAACGATCCATTCGTAAAGGATTGCCTACAACAATAATAAGTCGAAAGAAAAATTTTGAGTTCGCAAGATGAGACATCGGAAGGCAAGCAAAGGCGTGCACCCAGGAGGGATTAATCTTTTATGTGCTGCTTCTACAGAACAAAACAAATGACTCCGATATCTCCTTCGAGTAACACCCAAATACATTTAAATCCCATACCTTCATTTATGTGTAACATATGAACGAGAAGTCGAACTATATTACTGAGTTTTGTGGTGGAATTGCTTAAAGTTTTATGGGGAAATATGCAGTCATTGGAATATAAACACGCATTCATAGTATTGTTATGTACAGTCATATATAGCAACGGCCTAGTTGTCCAGCTGCCACTGACAGCGATTTAAATAATCTAGTAAGCAAAGCAACTGCCCTTCAAAGTAAAAATTCGGTTTTATTTACAAAAAGCATTAATTTAATGAGCTGTTTGCTGATCTTCACCGCGAAGGAAATTTAGTTATTTTCAGTGGCAGTGAGGATTCTTTAATTGATTACGACCTTTTTGTGGAAATACTGATAAGCTCAATGGATCTCAAATCTGCTTAAAATATTCATAATCCACGTACTCACTTACATATGTCTAGTTGCATAGCTTTATAAAACGTCCACCAGCATATATATGTTTTTAAATCTAAACATAAAAACAATTTACAATATATTTATTAATTGAGAAATTTCTTTTCATGCAGTTGGAATAATTTCTATCGACACAACTCAGGATCACTAGAATTTATTTAAGTAGTCCTTTCAATCCTTCTATATATAGTATCTAAGCCTTCTATGTATGTTCATTTAATATTTTTACAAAACCCTCACTCTAATAGTTATGAAGATATTGTCAAATTGTCGCCACGTATACAATAAAATTGTTTGTCTTTGTAGAACCAACAATTGCTTCTTCTGAGCAGGAAATTCTACAATTTATTCATAACCAATCGATTCGAGAATAAGAATGTTTAGTTACTTAATTATAATATGTCACCGTTAAGACAAGTAGAAAATTGCGCAATAATCTGATCGAGTACCTACCCCTCGTATCCTTGGAGTAAACTATACGTTACTGAAGTGCATAGCACTAAACACACTAAAAATTTCATCCACATGTTTTCAAACGTGTGCAAAAGATACACGTTCTTAACACAAAAATGCAAATTAATCTCACAATTAAATCACTAATTCAAATAGTCAATACACACGATTCAATGTTTCACGACTCTTAAATACGAGTAATTTATGTAGCAGATACTGTTTTATTTAATTGAATTTACACTACAGTAGTACGTTTTATGTCAACAAATGAGTAGAGTAACCGCGAATAAGTCGGTTAAGACAAAACCGATCTAAAAAAGTATCGGAACGGATTTTGCACAAGAGTTAAGTTAAGTGTCCATCCGTAGCGCTTTCGATTTCATCGCAGACTGATCGAGTCCAAAACTTTGCTTTCGGAAGACACATTGACTATAAATTTGTTAGAAAAGTGAGTGTCAAGGTCAATTGTTAGTTTAACAGTGCCCAAGACTGTATCCGAGTATCTAAGTGTCTACCTCTTCTTCAATTTATTTATTTTTTTTTTTTTTCTTACTTTCGATCACTGGTTGGTTGGTTATCGTCAGCACTATCATCATCTGCTTTGCTTGAGTCTGGCTTTTAGTATTTTTTTTTTTGTTAATGGCTTGGCAATAGATTTGCATATTTAGTATCTCTGAGATGGATATAAGTTTTAATTTTTTTGGGCCTATGTGATTAGTAAGCGGTTCTTGTTCTCTTGGGCATTTTAAATATCGCGGACGCAAGCGCGCGCGCTTAGCTTATTATGACAAACAGCTGAAACTAGTACCGGGTCGTTTATGGCCCTAAGGTTCTTCAAAATGTGACAGTGTGCAAATGATCGCTGGATAGGAAGCGAATTTATGATGACAGATAAATAGACTTAATGTCTACTGATCGCCAAGGTGAATTCTTATGGAACAACTTTCAGTTTTTCGTCAATCTAAATTTCGAACTCTGCTCACCATCCCATTAGTAAATGAATAAATATATTCTTGACGGCATCTTGCTTGCGTTAGATGTGAATGTAGTGGAAGACTTCCGATAGGTGTTGATAGAACTAGAGATAAGTGGTAATCAATGAATTTCAGCGACAATTTCGCTATTTCTTTTTATATCAACACTGCTTTTCGTGGGAATCAGAAATGAATAACTGTTTAAATGCCACTAAGCAATGAATAGAAATGCTTGTCAAACTTTTAGTATGCTACATGACTAGTATAGGATAGGTGTTGGTATTCTGTTTGCGAAAACACTTTAATTGTCTCTGGTTTTGAGATTCATAGATTACCATATTTATTGTGGGTTTATACACATTTCGGTGACTATTTTATTGTTGAAAACGAAGATAAGATTTAGAATTAAAGGTTTTCAAATGATGATAGCAATTTTGACTAATTTTTGAACAACATAAAAATATTAGACAAATAATATTAAAATAAATTCCCAGACGCAGAAACTGGAGTTTTTTTTTATGCGAAAAGATTAAATTTTCTCTTACGTTCACACAACCTGCAGCTCATCTTCTCCGAAGTATTCAATATTTATAAAGACAAGATACATTTAAGATTGCTTCGCTGTTTACTTAATCTAAGGGCTATGCCTACTATTCCCTCGAACTTTGCCTTTCATGGCTCATTTTGACCAAAGCTTAGATGTATTAAAAGTTGTAAAATTTACAGTACTACATATACGAGGGCGGGTCAATAAGTCCGTGACTTTTTGAATTTCTGACCTCTTTACTGAAACAGCAGCACTGCTCCTGTCAACAGGCATCTGTCAGTTGACTCCTGTCAAAATTTAAACTTGCTGCGTCAGTTAGTTTGTGTTTGAAAGCTATTTTTATCAGACTACTCACTAATTTGAGGAGAAAATGGAAAAAAGTGAATTTCGTGTGCTTATTAAGCATTATTTCTTGCGAAAAAAAACCATTACCGAGACCAAGGCTAAGCTTGATAAATACTATGGGGACTCTGCACCATCGATTTCAATGGTAAAAAAGTGGTTTACTGAATTTCGTTGTGGCCGTACAAACACTGAAGATGCCGAACGTCCTGGACGCCCAGTTGAGGTCTCTACACCCGACACAAAATTCACGATATGGTGTTGGCCGACCGAAGATTGAAAGTGCGAGAGATTGTGGAAGCCGTAGGGATCTCGCATGGCTCAGTGGTTTCAATTTTGAATGATCACTTGGGCATGAGAAAGCTTTCCGCAAGATGGGTGCCGCGTTTGCTCACAGTCGACCACAAACGCAATCGTGTAACAACTTCACAGGAAGGTTTGGCGTTGTTTAATCGCAATATGGAGGAGTTTTTGGGCCGTTTTGTAACCGTGGACGAAACATGGATCCATCACAACACACCAGAGAACAAACAACAGTCAAAACAGTGGGTTTCTAAGGGTGAATCGGCGCCAAAGAAGGCCAAGGTGGGTTTGTCAGCCAATAAAGTTATGGCGACTGTTTTTTGGGATGCACGCGGGATAATCCACATTGACTACCTTCAAAAGGGAAGAACAATCAATGGGGAATATTATGCTAACTTATTGGACCAATTCAATGACGATTTGAAAAAAAAACGACCTCATTTGGCCAAGAAAAAAGTTCTTTTCCACCAAGACACTGCAAGGGTGCACACATGTGCAGTTGCCATGGCAAAAATCCATGAATTGGGCTATGAATTGCTCCCTAATCCACCCTATTCTCCTTGGTGGAAAAAGATTTGACTCCAATGATGAAGTCATCTCGCAAACAAAGGCCTATTTTGAGGACCTCGACAAATCATTTTTTTTGGAAGGGATAAAAAAATTGGAGAAGCGTTGGACAAAGTGTATAGAGCTCAAGGGAGACTACGTTGAAAAATAAAAATGTGTTTTAATCCAAAAGTCACGGACTTATTGACCCGCCCTCGTAGTATTAGATCCAGTACTTTGCCGAATTTTACTATTCCCAAATTTACCCAAAACTGAAGACTTTCCTTAATGTGTCGAATACAATATCATGAAATAAGCTTGGGCTATATTTTAGCCTAGATCTAGTTGCTGCAGTTACTCGTGTAAGCTACGACACGAATGGTTGACAACATCAGTTCGTCGTTGCATCGCCTGACCTAATCTTTATAGTTTCCTTTATAGTACCTGATCACATTGAACATGACAATACCAATAATTTTACAATATGAATCGTTTAACAACCGCTGAATGTGTAAGACCTGTAAAATCTTACTATAAAAAAAAGGAAACCTACAGAGTTCCAAAGATAGTAAAAAATGTTGGACGTTCGTCTAAAATATTAGAAACTCTGCCTCAGCGTCCATCCCAATGCTCACTTGCATCAATCCTACCCTCTAGGACTCTTTCCGAGCAGATGGAAAACAGCATTTGTCCAGCCCGTCCCCAAAAATCTTCTTCTCTCTCCTCTAAAATACCCATTGCACTTACGTCCCATTTTTCCAAGGTCATAGAAATGCTGATCCAATGGTAATTAGATGGCATGTCTCACCGAAAAGTGGAACCAAAGTCCATATCAATCTGGCAAAAGCGAGATAGTTGCACTTGATATTTCTAAGACATTGGACAGAGTTTGGCATCAGGCTCTTATGTCGAAAATGCGTGCTTTTTGAATCGACGACTTTCTTCTTCAATGGATTAGAAATTACCTTTCGGAACGTTCAATTTAAGTTGTCTTGGATGGTTTCAAAAAAATAAAATGCTGATGTGCCCCAGGACCCCGTTCTGCCTCCGGCACTCTTTTACATTTTCATCAATGATCTCTTGTCTGCTTATTCTAATCCAATTTACTCCTTTGCTGACGACAGTGCCCTCTGCGTTTCATATTCGTTCCAGGACTCACGTCTCTGCGCTTTGGTTGTAGAACGGGAATGGCAGTGTATGTTAAGCTCATTTAATTCTGATATTAACAGAATAACCAATTGGGGAACTATCAACAGAGTGGAATTTAATGCTTCCAAAATACAATCCTGTCTGCTGTCATTAAAGCAAAATTCAAATACCCAGCCATAATCCCTGAATAGCACTTGCATTGCTGAAACCGAAAAACTTTCCATCCTCGGTATGTGTGTCAACGATAACTTACGTTGGAATGACCACATATTCAAGACGCCAAAATTCTGCGAAATATCTAAGTTTCCAAGCGATATAAGAAATATTTCACCCCCTCTGATCTGGCTTCAATATATAAGGCTTTCATCCGCCCAAAATTGGAGTAGAATGCTCCTAAGATTCATTTGCACTTGCAAATTAAACTTATAGATGATGCCAATATTACACAGTCGATTGACACCCTCGACCATCAATGTAATGTCTCCTGTCACATCCTGGCTAGTTTCATCACTAGTGCACCTCAGAAATTGCCAGTAGCATTCCGCCCCTTCAAACCACCAACCGTTAGCCGGTCCCGCTATGAATGCTCACCAGTACACCCTCAAGCCCACTTTAGGATGAGCCTTGAAATATCGTGATTCTTTCCGAAGCCGAATAACTCGCTCACGGAATGACCTGCCGAGCTCTGTATTTCCTAGCTATTACAACATTCAGACATTTAAGCTCAACGTACATCGGTACCTCTCTTTTCTCCCTACCTAACTTTCCATCGCCCGCTCTGTGTGCAATCATTTTAAGAGTAACGAAAACCCCTTGAACGCGCTTAATATATAAAAAAATAAAAAATAAAAATAATGATTCTGTAGTAGGTACGTTTCGCGTATTTGGTACAGATTATGAAACGTCCATCTTAACGTGCTTTTGGAAAAAATGTGAAACAAATACGAAGAGATTGGCTCTATTACAAATGGCTTAAGGCCTATCCATCATAGTAAAGCACGCTCGAAAAAAAAATGGATGTCGTGAAAGTGTTGAAAAAGATCCAAATCTATCGATTTCACAGCTTGTCTTACGGCGCATTATGGCGTATTTTGCATAAAAGTTGATGAAGATCAACTCACTCAAGAATTTAAGCAAACTGACCAGGGAATGCGTAGAAAATACGCCTATTGGGAACTTGAACATCGGCGTTTAAATGACCAATTTTCGCAAGCGACGGGACATATTTTTCACTCGATGGATACGTTAAAAAACAAATTTGTCAAACTGTTGAAATACCATTGCATCAACGAACAATTACTGTATTACATGCAATTTGAATTTGATTTGGTGGTGTTCGAAAATGAAGAAGGTGTTACCATCATCGGCAATTCTCATCGCTTAGCCAAATGTTAACCGAATCTGTTTGTCTTCAAATCGAAGATGTGGATGTGGAAGACAAGTAGTTTGAACAAGACGGTACCACATCTCACACAACACCACCCGTTTCGGCATTATTGAAAAAAAAAATTCCTGGACGAGTTATTTCGTAGTTTTGATTAGATATGTGAACTGCCCACCAAGGTCGTGTAATTTCTATCCGTTGGATTTCTTTTTGTAGTGCTATGCAAAAAAACGTTTTAACGCACACAATCCACAAAGTTTAAACAATAGCCGAGTTACTTTCCGATATACGTCGAAAAATCATTGGTGATCACCTTGTCAGAATCGAGTCCTGCAAGAATTCCCATAGAAGACATTTGAATGGTGTTACATTCCATCCAAATCCATTCAGCATCTCCCTAGTTCATGAATACAAGTCTTTTTTGAACTCTGCTATCGCAATGGGTTCCAAGAAATAAAATCGCCAATGTAATTGCTAGATAAGGCCCTAGAGTTGACTTCTCAACAACTAAAGTCACGTAGAAACTATATCCGCTCATAACTGGATCTCTTATGAGCACAATCGTAAATTGAATGTTTCTGTAGAATACAGCCAGACCACAAATATGCTTCCGGTCGTCTGGGAAAGCTGCCGTCGCGTTGTTTTTCCTTGATAATCAAATCACATGATGTGATTATCTACTGTTTCAGAATTAATATATTTAAAACTAATTCTTATCCCAAATCAGTTGGTTTCGATTCTGCAATTATTCTTGCTAGCTCTGAGAATTTGTTGTTTCTAGAATGTCTCCTAGATATTTGTTTTCATTAGAGGAACCTATAATTGTGCCATTGAGACTCATTAAGTATATAGGTTCAGGCTCAGTTCAGATTTCTTTTCCTAGTAAAAGGCACCAAGACTCTCTTATTTGACTTAATTGGAATACCTTCCTTGTCACAGACAGGAATGTAGTGTTCTGTAATAAGAGCTATGAACGTTAACGTTATTTTGAGTTTATTATAAACTATTTATGATGTACTATATTTCATCAGTTATCAAATGACATTGTATCCAAATACGCGAGCATAAGAACGGTAAGAGATAACCACGTTATGGACATCATTTTGTCGAAGAAACTGTCAAATTTTTCGGTTTTTTTTTTGGGGTTAGTGCCTGTATATTGCGGATTCTTCCGCTGCGGCCTTGCAGCGGCCTAGATTTGGCTTGGAAAATCCCTGTTGATCTCAGTCCGAATTATTCGAAATAGCGTATTTGCTCTTTTCTTTTTCTAAGGCCGAAAGAATTCATATTTGCTGTATTTTAAACGAATCCAACATTTTACTTGTGGAAATTCTACCAAGTTACGATCTTAACTATCTTTGTAAAGAGCCATGGTATTATAGCCCGGCCCTTTGGCTAATCTCATCTTAACACCTGTACCATTTTACGCTGCCCAAATCTGCTTCAGTTAAGTGCCATTGTGACACAATAAGAAAACCGACCCGAAGGTTAAAAAAAACTATTATTTATAAATAAAAATGTTTCAATATACACATATACTATATACATATATGGATTTTTTATATGAGAAGAAAAGAATAAACAAAACTGTTCAAAAATTGATAATTATGCAAGAAGTATCTGCATATGTTAAAAACAAAAGGTTTCCATGTAACGTTGTGAAGGTTAAACAAATTTGATATCTTCTTTTTTTTTCTTACTAGAAATTATTTACATAAATTATGTGGTGTTCGGATTTTGACCTTTAGAATTGTTTAATAAATTTTAAATACGAATTCTAAAAGCTTCCGAAAAGTGAGATGGCAATTCACTTTTTTCTTTAACAATGAATTTATTGGAGGGGAAATTCTCACAACACGGTAGGTAACTCGATGAAGGTTTCACATTTTTAAATTGCGCAAAGGTACTATAATTGCTAATGATAAAACGATGGAAAAGGCTAAATATCTTCAGATCAAAACGGTCTATATGTGGGAAGTTATCCGTTGACTTCATCAAAAGAGGCTCCTCTGATTCGAACATGCAATTAACTGTGAGGGCAAAGTGAGAGCAAATCCAACAGAAGGACCTCAGTAGAAAGCAAATCCTTTGAGTGATGTAACATTCTTAACATACTGACATTCTTTCGTCGACTATTCATCATCTTCTTCTTATCCTTTTATTAACCCTTTCCTCGTCATACGAACTTATGCGTAACGAGTTTCCCATTTTTACTCTTTCGACGATTTTCATTGTGTGTGACTATTCATATTTACATGAAAGATACCCCTTAGCTTTACATGGAACTTTTACCCACAATTAAGGTTTAGAAAGACTTGTAGAAAAGCCTAAAAATCCAGCTGTGATGTGCACATATATAACCTGATATCCAGCAGTCTATTGAAGTTAAAATCACATCTGTCAGTTCGACCGGCAAACTTCTGTAGACCAACTTGAAATACATATTTTAGAAAATTCGAGCAGGTATTTACCGAACGAAAAACCACATAGACCAAACTTTGCACCCAGAATTTTCCATTCCCGAAGAGGTTTATTGAGCCTACATTTTAGAGTAACGATCAATCAATTCCCCATGCAACTTGGTCTAATGTGCGTTTGTTACGTTGAATTGTTTACCCTCTGTAAGGAACTGATAATCGCTGAAGTTTTAAGACAGGTTTTTTCAGGGTCTCTCTACATCGAAAACGGCCACAACGATAAACTCTTCTATTTGAGGGAGAGTGATTTTTCAATTCTATAGACTAGATGTAGAATATATATAAATAGGCTTTGATGGTAAGATCTATAATTTTCTCCACTCTATGTCGGCATAGAAAAAAATATTAAGACACTCACAATTGGTACAAAAACCAAGGATGCCTTTATACTACGTTTATGCCTCAAGTGTTAAACGCTGCAGGCTGATCTAATTACAGTGACTGTCCTGAATTAGCCTTAGAAGGGCACCATTTGTCCACTTTGTCATATCTACTTCATTCAGGCCAATCAAAATGAATTGCATGGTACTTAGCAGTACTCAAATAGCTGCAGCAACGTTTTTATTTTGGTAACTTTGGTGCCTATTGAAGTTTTATTTCACAGTTTACAGCAAAATAGAACCAGGGAATCTTAGTCCATGATTTTGCACTTAAAAACCTATATTGTTGGTGTAGAGCAAATCTCTCAACTACATTTTCCATATTCATATTTCGGCACTTCTTCTTGTTCCTGCGCAAATTTTTCGTTGACCAAATTGAGGATAGTGAAAAAATTTGTCCAGCTCTGACATGTAACATTATATAGAACGAGATGTTCTGCGCCAATGAAATGCTTTTCCATGGTGATGATGATTCGAAAAATGGTTGGCGATGCCGGGGATCGAACCACGGACCCTCTGCGTGATAGTCCAATGAGCTAACCATCGCGCCATCGCCACAACCTTCAGGAACCAATAGTGCCATCTATTTTTCTTGAATCTTTTTTTTAGTATCAGTCAAAATCTCATGACATTATTTTTCCAGAATACCTTTTTATTTGATGTTGAAATTTTAGCATGGCACAAAGAGGGATCATTAAATTCCACTCAAAACTTGTTGAAGTTTTGATGCAATAAGTGTATCGTGATGATTGTTTGAGTAGCAGAGAGAAGCTGAAGGATGAAAAACACGCAGGAAGGCCAATTTCAGCTTAAACGTCTGAAACGACCCAAAAAGTACGTGATTTTGTTGCTGAAAACAGAATCAAGCCTCTAACGGGCTACCAGTAAGATCACTTTTGTCGACTGGCCACTAATAGGATTCAAAAATATCGGTAGTTAAAAGATATGTTCATCAGTCAGTCGAACATGATGTTCTTTTACAATACATCAGAACAGCTTTGTCCCACCCCAGCGGGGGCTGTTTCAGGTTTAAATCATAGTTACCGTGAAATCCGGGGGCTCTTACTGCCACGGTACCGTGTTCTAAGAGCTAATATGGACGGCCGGCAGCTTGTTGCTAATGACGTCACACTGAAGATTATCATTGATTGGCGAAGCCTTGATATTTAGGCGGCCCCTTAGCAACGTCAATAAGAGGTCTACAGACTTTCCTTATAATTGATAGAAAACAAGACGCTCATCTGTTAAAGACCTCGGGAAACATACAGGAGTGTCAATCTATCTGTTATTAAGAATGGAACTGAGAAACTATCTTCTGTGCCTCGCTTAATAAGTTCATCGCCATGGAACCCAACAAGACTCAGTGATTTCACTCGCCTTTCTGCGTTAATAAAAGCCATCACTACCAAATTTACTTGAAATAGGTAAGCGCTAAAATATACCAGCTCCACATCCTGAATCAGCTTAAGAGCCATTCGTGAAGACTTCATTCAATTCCTGACACAGTCGAGACCTTGGGAATTTTGCAAAACGTTACGTTTAAGTAGGTTTCGTATACAGACTGTTTTAAATACTAAGCTTCTCTGTAAAAACGGATGATGATCCCCTATTCTCATTCTTGTAACGAGAATAACTTTAATTTTAGGAGAATAAAATGAAAGCCTATTACTACTTGGCTAATAGGTTATCACGACTGCCTGCGCTGGACTCGTTCCAGCAGGTAGCACGGGTACATCGTACACATATACCTGAACGCAAACGTAAAATTCATCGAAAGAGTAAACAGTGAGGCGATCATCATGCATCATAGATGTCAAAACCAAACCACACCCTTCCTTCCCTAAGGATTCGTTAATTCCGTGTCGCCCGGCCCAGTTACACATGCCATTGTAAACACTCTGAATGTCAATGAAAACACAAAGCTCGTTTTCCGTCTTGTGTGCTTTCAATTCTGACGAAGGATGACTGATTGGTCTGAAGCTATTGGACAAAAAGTTATCACCTTTTCCCCAGGTATAAAAAAAAATAACAGCTACGGCAGATTGCGTTATTTAGCTCACTCGCAACTTTAGCGACAGAAACTAGTTTTATGCCGGTTAAGTTCAGTTCACCTGGAAAATGCGCCAAAGAACTTCTACCTTCGACTCAGTACAAGAGGCCCTATTCAAAATCCGTATAAGCCTGTTACATGCTTTTTGCTTCGATCTGTTAAGATTCCGATTTCACCAAATTAGTCCTAAGTAACCTGAGCGGGTGATCTGAATAAGTTTTTCCTGGCTTAAAAGGTCAGTTCAAAACATTTCGTACAGGCACTGTTCAGGTTTTCAGGTTGCTCTTCTACATTCTCATTCTGTCCTTTTAAATTTAGTTTTGGCGGACTTGCCGATTGCTTCTTTAGCCGAGTCCAGTTAATTTATTGCGGTTTCCTCCTTATGTGGAAGAATAAGACTTCGCATCTAATGCTGTCTTCAGAAGAGGATACTTAAGACCAACGTGTTCTTTACAATATTTTCGTAGGATAAATGTGGAATGGAACCTATTATGATTCAAATTTGAAGGTTAAAATATTTCTGTATATAATTTTGACAATCTCTAGGTCATTAACATTTGGTAACTTAAGTTAACAGACCTTTAGATCTATATCTCACTTTAAAATTGATGATTTTTCCATTTGATATGTCAAGATATTGTTGTAAAAACTCGACGTGTATCCATTACTAATTCAAAATTAGAAATCAAATTAAAAATAGAGGTTTCATGCAATTTGGGTTGATTGAATCCCAATTTGTATATACCTCAGGCAAAGAGCTTCACGCCGACTGACGAATTACACGCTTCCTATTTCCTAATTCAGACTCATCGTTCATAACGTTAATTCAAATTTCCGTTCCATCCCACACGAATTAGAAATGCGGAAGTGTTTACATTCCATTCAACCCAATACACACTTTGCTGAAGAATAAATACGCGTAACTTGAGAGCACTCTTAAGATATACTATCTGCCCCCAAGCGACATAAATCCGGCACGCGGATAGTGATTGTAGTTTTCCCTCCATTACCGGGTTGATTATTCGGCTGCCAATCCACTGATGCTGTATCTTTATCGTTTCGCCGATAATCTCCACAGTATTCCCCAAACGGTGAATGAAATTAATTTGCGTTCTCGTTTCGGATTAAGGTACGCCAAAAGCTAAACGCAAACTTGAACTCAACAACAAGTTCAGTGTCAATAGAAACCACCAACACAACACCATCTTGACATAGTACTTGAAGATACAAGTTTGCTGTATCTGACAGTTTGAAGCCAATTAATGACTCTGTCATGAGGAGAACAGAAGTGAACATGAACTGTACATGCTTACATCGCAGATATCCGTACCTTTTAGGAGTTTGTTTTGTGAACTTCATCAAATCTACCAAAAACCGTTGTGAGCTCTTCATTGTGTGAAGTAGCAAATGTAGAATTTTATGTTGTGTCACATTAAAGTGTTATCCTTGACTGGGGTGGCTCTACGAACACTATGAGGTCTTCGTATAACCGTATAACTGAGATTCTCCGTGATTTCCGTTTGCAATTAGAGGGATACTTTTAGGAATCCCAGATGTTGTCATCCCTTCCCAGAGGATAATTAGACATCGTAGAAAGATGATTTTTATTTCCTTGCAATTCTCATATCAAATTGGCGGGAATAGTATTCTTGTCAGAAACAGATATCAATGTTATGGGGAACGTGGTATAGGGGATATATTGTGGTAAAGGTTGGGAAAGTGAGATTCTTGCATTCAATGAAAGACATATGTACTCGTATCAGCAACACAGACAAAAGGAACAGCGCTTATTGGGATACGGATTTGTCATAGCAAAATGTGCTGAATTTCCGACAAGTGAGAGAGCGTCTTATGACAATCTGCATCATAGTTATATTCGATAGCATAAGTCTTACCTGTGCCCATGCCCTTACAGAAGACAAAAGACAAAGCCACTACAGAATATTTTTACAAGCTACTCGGCATGACATATGAGAAATGTTCAAGGTATGGCGTCAAGGCGATTTTAACACCAGGATTGGAAAAGGGAACATCTTTGGTAGGACAGTTGGTAAGCATAGCCTACACTTCACCATATCTTGCATCGGACTAAGGCTGGCGTTGCGACAGGTCGAAGTATTGTTAGCAAGCACACGCTTTCCTCAAATTTTAAGCCGAAATTGCGGTCTTCGGATCACTTCACTTGAAATCGAAAAGAAAATGCGCGATCGAAAGAAGAAAACCCTGTAGTAAAGTCACAGGACCGACTGTGCTGACCCCAAGTAAAAGGGAACCTCAACAGACCTGGTGTGCGCAACTGAAGGCAATTCATCTCATCTTTCAGATGTTTAAATAGTTTCACCAGCTAAACTTCTGGTTGCTCTGCTATGACACAAATTTCCCCATGGTGACATCTGAAATTAATCTACAATATAAAAACACAACGTCTGTGTCACAAAACAAAACAAATAATTCTCCTTAGGTTTAAATATTTGGTCACTTCAGAATTAACTAAAACTGATCGTTGACTGGTCTATATCAGAGTAGTTTTAGGACAAGAAAGTCCACAATCGATCAAATATTCACACTACAGCAGATCCTGGAAAAAACCCAAGAAGTCCAAATCGACAACCAACTTTACATCGATTTTAAGGCCGCCTGTGACAGTATCTGTAGAGAGGGGATATATAGAGCAATGTTTAGTTTTGACAAACCTGCCAAACTCGTCTGCCTGTGCAGGATGACAATGGAGAATTCTCGCTGCTCCATTAAGCTCACCGATACCTTTGATGTCAAAAAAGTATTTAGACAAGATGATGCGCTGTCATGCGATTTTTTTAACATCATTCTTGAAAGAATCGTGCGGAATTCCCAAGCCAACACAAGAGGTACGATCTTTCGGAAACTACTCGCATACGCAGACGACGTACTATAGAAATAATTGGAAGAACACAGCGAGCTTTCACGGATTCTTTTACGGGTATAGAAATGGAAGCAGCCAGAATGGGTCTGGCGATAAACGAAGGCAAAACCAAGTATTTGCTGTCAACAAAAAAGGACTACAACACCAACGAATTGGACAGAACTTCACAATAGACAGCTCCGACTTTGAGGTGGTAACCGACTTTACCTACCTCGGCTCTGCTATTAACTCAACAACAACATCTCATCGGAGATCAAACGAAGGATTACTCTTGCCAATTGCTGTTTCTTTGGGCTTGGAAGGCAATTGAGTAGTAAAGTCCTCTCCCGAACGTCTTTATAATCCACTCATCGTCCTAGTCCTGCTCTATGGAGCGGAAGCATGGACCTTATCGAAAGCAGACGAAAACATCCTTGGTCGATTCGAAAAAAAAGTCTTTCGCTAGATTTTCGGTCCCGTTTGCGTTGACGAACTTTGGAGGGGAAGATTTAACGACAAATTATTCGAGCTGTACAGCTGCATAGACCTGGCCAGGAGGCTTCGCGTTGGCCGTCTAAGGTGGCTAGGACATGTAGAGCGAATGGTCACCGACCGGGCTAATTGTTTTAGGCCTAGGTCCAACCTGGATAGTAGCGCCACCTCAGAAGAAGAAGAAGAAGAAGATCGTTGACAAGATCTTGTACGTGATTAATAAAGACTTCCCTTTTTTTGTGCATTAGACAAATTTATTCATCAAAGATAAAATCATGGAAATGGATTAGTATCCTCTATTACTGTCTCATCAGGTGCAGGCAATCCGATCCGGCAGGCTTGTTACGCCTGACTTTAGATACTGCAATTTTAACTTAATTTCGGATATATTGGGAGATCTGTCGCATAAGCCTAGCACTGACTTTGAGCATTCTTTTAAATATTTTTGCTCGTTTTTGGCCTTCTTCAAGAACAATGTTCTAAAATCGTACGAAAGTTAAAAAAAAAAAATTGAAGTTAATACATCTACACAACATATGTTTGATGTTAAATAATTTCACACCTTTTTCCTCTAGCAGTATCGTCCGGTATAACCCAAGGCTTAATTTGGCTCCAACTATCGGTTGACAATTAAGTAATTGCCGATTTTACACATAGATGTCTTTGGCCATATTTTTTAATGGCTTCTGTGAGTGACACATTTTTTTCCTTTTCACATTTGTTAGCTGTCAGTCTTACTTAGCTTTAGAAGCAAATTGCTCGTATTTTTATTTGTTTAAGTTTGGCGTCAGTTTTAATATGGATTGCAAAAACAAGCATTTTCGTCATATTTTACTTTTTTATTTCCGTAAAGGAAACGACGCAGCGCAAGCTGCTAAAAAGTTACGTGATGTGTATGGTGAAGGAGCCTTAAGAAAAAGACAGCGCCGGAATTGGTTTGATAAATTCCGTTCGGGAGACTTTTCGCTCAAAGATGAACAACGATCAGGTAGACCAGATGAGCTTGATGATGATGAAATTAGAGCCATAATCTTGTCGGATCGTAATGTAACTGTACGAAAGATGGTAAATATATAAAAGTTAAAGGTGTCACATACAGCGATTGAGAAACTTTGGGTTCCACCTGATATCCACCAAATAAGTGCGGTGTATTTTGACCTGCTTTCATGGAATCAAACGGCCAATACGAATGTGTACTGCCAACAACTGGACAGATTAAGTACAGCGATCAACGTTAAACCACCAGAATTGGTTCACCGAAAAGACGTCATATTTAACCAAAATCAGAAGTTCTACGAACGTGGAATTATGAAGTTGCTAGAAAGATGGCAAAAGGTCATCGAACATCCTTAAAGCAAAACGCAGGAAAGGCCACAGATTACTTGGAAAATCTTTTGCTCAAAACTCACAAGGAGATCCATAGTACGACAGAGAAATCTGGGATTGTGTATGGCGTCTTCTCCGTCGCCACATCGCCTCCTAAGCTTAAGAAACAACGGTGAGCATGAGTTATTCTTCGCTTGATCTCCGTACTGAAGTTCAACGCAGAGCCTCTTATCACTTCAAAATATTCATTATCCAATTTTATATGCTGCATATAAATATGTTTCTTTTTGTTTTGGTTTCATTGACCGACTGCCAGTTGCATCAATTCTCGCAACTGTCTTACTAACAGCCGTCTAATTTCCACCGATTATCTCAATTTCGCTTGCAAAATTTTTAACTGTTACTTGCGCAAAAAACGTTTAATACTCGTATTTTCTAAAACATTATTTGACATCAAAGCACTCAATAACGTTTTTACTAACTATGGGTGTATAGTGGGAGTTGTCCATCGACACTATAAATAGCCCAACAAGTTTGGCAGAGTTACCAATACCAGATCTTGTTTACATAGCTTGAGGTTTGTTGCAATAGTAACTGCCTGGAGTGAAACCTTCTCACAATCTGTTTAGCGCCGTACTGCCAATGATTCTAATACATACACATATCCAATCAAGTCCTAGCTAGTTGTCTTAGTCATTGTTCGGAATGAGGAGGTCCGGAATGCTAGATACTGCTGGCCTACTTTCTTATTCTGAACATCAAGAATGATTTTTACGACATACTTGAGACTTTACTTGTGGACTACTTTGGGCCAACGTGTGCGGTCGTCCCATGAAGCAGCGAAAAAGAGATATTGCGTGACTTGTTTAACAAGCAGCGCTGTTCGTTTAGAGGTCCCATACTCACTATCTGCTGATTTTTGGATCTTCGTTATTCGAAATTTTTCAGCGAGGCGAATCCGATTGAAAACTGGAGTGACAATGGAAGCAGAACTTGACTTAAGAGAAACTCTTCGGTTGAACAAAAGAAAGTGATAAAAACCTTTACAATGCCTCCGAATAGTTGGCAATTGATACCGCTGACTTCACCTCAAATGTGATGGACAATCTTAGAAGATACTCTTTAAGATATTACCGTGAGTGAAGAAATTGAACTACGAGGGGACTTGCAAGTGGCGCAGCAGCTTCCAGATGCCTTTTGGAGACGATGACTTCGCGAATATCTGCAGTGACCGTTGATGATGTCGTATACATTGCGAGTATACACACACATTTCCGAATGTAGCTTAAAATCCTAGTAGCTATGGGACTATAAGACAGTCATCTTATATTAATTTTGACTAGAATAAGGATAATTTGACAGTCTTTATAAGTGTATGTCCACTCTTCTTATAACACTAACTTTATCCAGATCGATCTAATTTCACTTCAAACCTTAACAAGTTGAATTAAATTAGAAAGACATTCAAAACCTGTTGGCAAACTTGAAATATCTTGTGGAAATCTAGCCATTACTCATTCATGCTAATTCTAATTCGCAGACTCGACTTTACCCAATTAACACTCTCGCAAGACTCAAAGATACATCTGTGGTCAAAATTGATTTTCTAATTTACGCTAATCCCTACAAATTGTAATTCAAACTCTATTGACTTTCAGTTTGTCACTATCACTGAATATGGTACAAGATTGAGAAATTAAGTCACATTGCAACCGAATTTTTAAACTCACTAGATTCATCACCATTTGCCAACACGTTCAGGTAGAGGGAGTCATTAAATTTATCCATTCACCCATATTGACGTCGTGAAAGTCCATTGTTTTAATTTCCCCATTCCCCATTGTTTGGCATAAGTTAATAATTTATGTTTTGAATAATTACTCAGGTTCAGATGCATTAATCAAGTCATAGCACACTTGTCGGAGGCTATTCATGGGCTAGAGGTCAGCCATCATGCATTTATAAATCGAATTAGGTACCGAGACTAAAAGTTAAATTAAAAACCGAAACACTTAAACGCCTGCCTTTCGTTTGTTTGATCTGAACTCAGTCTTAAACGAAGCTCTAAACGAAGGCAATTTCCAAGGTGTAGCCCCTTAGCTGGATGATTTATTAGATTGGCAACGTTTGAACAATAGATAGATTCGCACTGCTTTGGGGGGTGTTGTGAAATACCACTTGGGAAAAATCGGCGTGCAGATTTAAGCACTTATGAGCAATGCATGTCCTTCAGGTGGATAGCCATCTTTAACATAAGATACATACTGTATTTCAAAACAAGCAAAAGATATGGTATCATGCGTGTTTACTTCAAAGATACGAGTACATACGTCGCAGAGGAACTTGTTTCATCATCCAAGAGACACCAGAAAACGGCTAGTTGACTTGTCTCACACAACAGACCGAGACCTTGACCATGTATCTACCCGACGACAGCGGCTATTGTAGTGCTCCAAATTCAGATTGTTTTGTTTCTTTTTTTCTTTTTTTCTTTGGTAACGAAAAGAAAATAAACAACACCAATAGCATGAAATTTGTTATTGTTAATTTGCCTAACAAGGGGCAATTCATCACATGCGTTTTATTGTGTTTTTAATCTAAGCTTGGAGGTGAGATAATTTTTAATATTTCTTGGAAAAACGATAGATACGCTTGCGTATTAAGATCGCTTTATTCAAATATGTCTTCATCGTCTTCAGAAACTGATAGTAAACAGTTTCAGTAAAGCTTTTATTATTCTAAAAATCATGACTTGCACCTGCTGAATATTTAATACTCATAATCCCTTAGAAATTGTTTTGAATATTTATTTTGTTTGAAGCCTTCTCAGTCAACCTACGAGTAAATTAATTTACAATATCTTTAGTCCAGCTAGCAGAATGATGTAGCATCATTTAAGTGATCGAGTATGTGGTCGAAATGAAATGTGTAACAAAATCTCTTAAAATGAAACGCTCGACGTTTTTAGAGTTAGTCACTAGGAAAACTCAACTAATTAAACGATGACAAACGATGTTGATAATCGTGTAGGCTTCTTTCACAGCCAGCTCAACGCTTCCGGATTGTGCTTTGTCTCCGCCTACACTTGAGTGCGTCGAATCTTCAATGAGACGAATAAACTTTCCCACTCGTGTAGTTGCAAGAGTACTTAAAGATCTTAACATCCACAAATCCGCTGGTCCAGATGGTATATCACCCCTTCTTCTGAAGAGGTGTTCTTCTACGCTGGCAAAGTCAAAGCGTAAGCTTTTCCATCAATCCTACACTTTAGAACTCTTTCCGAGCAGATGGAAAACAGCATTTGTCCAGCCCGTCCCTAAAAGAGGCGAATCTTCTTCTCTCTCCTCTTACAGACCCATTGCACTTACGTCCCTTCTTTCCAAGGTCATGGAAACGCTGATAAAACGTCAGCTCATGAAATATCTCGAAACACGAAAACTTCTTAATGACCGGCAGTACGGTTTTCGTAGCAACAGGTCCACTGGTGATTTGATGGCATGTCTCACTGAAAAGTGGAACCAAAGTTTACACCAATCTGGCGAAAGCAAGATAGTTGCACCTGATATTTCTAAGGCATTTGACAGAGTTTGGCATCAGGCTCTTTTGTGGCGAGTGCGTGGGATCGATGACTCTCTTCTTCAATGGATTAGAAATTACCTTTCGGAATGTTCAATTCAAGTTGTCTTGGATGGTTTCAAATCTGATATTCACAGAATAAATCCTGGTATGCCGCAGAGTTTCGTTCTGTCTCCGACACTCTTTTTAATATTCATCAACGATCTCTTGTCTACTAAATCTAATCCAACTCATTCCTTGGCTGATGACAGTAATCTCTGCGTTTCATATTCATTCCCGGACTCACGTCCCTGCTCTTTGGCTGTAAAACGGGAACGGCAGCGTAAGCTCATTGAATTCCGATATAAACAGCATAACCAATTGGGAAACTACCAACAGAAACACAATGCTGTCTCCTGTCGCTTAAGCGAAATCCAAATACCCAGCCCTTATCCATGAACGACATTTGCATCGCTGAAACCGAAAATCATTCCATCCTCGGGATGTGTGTTAATAACAACTTTCCTTGGAATGACCACATACTCGAAGTTGACTAAAATTCTGCAAAATGTCTAGGTTTCCTCAAGCGATGTAAGAAATATTTCAACCCCTCTGATCTGGCTTCAGTGTATAAGGCTTTTATCTGCCCAAAATTGGAATACAATGCTCACATCTGGTCAGGTGCTCCCAAGACTTCTTTGCGCCTACTAAATAGGATTCAAAACCGTGCGACAAAACTAATAGGTGGTGCTAATATTGCACAGTCGATTGACACCCTCGACCACCGACGTAATGTCTCCTGTCTCACCCTGTTCTATCGCTATTTTCATCACCAGTGCGCCTCAGAAATTACCAGTAGCATTCGACCCCTTCAAACCACTAACCGTAAACCGGTCCCGCTATCAAGCCCACTTTCTGATGTACTTTGAAATTTCGTGATTCTTTTCTAAGCCGTACAACTCGCTAATGGAATGCCCTGCCGAGCTCTTTATTTCCTGGCCATTACAACCTTCGCACATTTAAAACCAACGTACATCGGTACCTCTCTTTCTATCCTCCCTAATTTTCCATCGCCCGCGCTGTGTGCAATCATTTTAAGGGTGCTAATAACCCCTTGAGTGCGCGCCAATTATAAAAAAAAACAATGCGAAACCCAGAAAGGATTCGATGGCGATATCATATGCTAACCCGGGAAAAAAGGGCTGCCTTCGGTCATAAAGATCTGACTTGACAGGGCCAAAGACGATAAAAGAACAAGATTTTTGTCAACCAAAACTACATATTGCACTGAAGGTTTTACGCAAACGTCGGTGGAAATCCATCAACAGAAGAAGTAACAGTAGCTTTATTAAGACCTTTTCAGGGAGTAGAAGAACGAGAGTGATTCAAGTGGAAGGAAAGAGGAAAAACATTAAAATAGCTAAACCCATTTTGGCAGCTTCTATTTCAATACTGACGAACGCACAACTGACAGACTGCTGTGTTTTCCCAACTATGTCATTATTATCGGCATACGCTAGTAGTTGATCCAGTGGCACCGAGACGCATATAAATAAAGTGTCTTAAAAGAATACTGCACTCGTGCAGGAATGTTGAAGAAGATTCAAATTTACTCGACAGCTTAGTGTCTGTCCATTCATTTTATGAACAAATTTTGTGCAGAGATCTATATTTGAGGCATTCACACATGAACTGAAGCCGAATAACCATCCTTTGCGTTGAAATTTCGGTGAATTGACCCAACATCAACTGGCATCGGATTCGCTGTTTTATCAAAAAAATTTGTTCAACCATGAGCCTTATTTTTGGCCCAATGGGTATGTCAATAGGCGTCATTGTGGCATTTAGAATGATGAAATGAAATGGAATCATTGAAACGACGTTACATCTCGAAAAATTCACAGTTTGGTGCGGTCTGTGGGCCATATTTTTTCAAAAATTAAGCTAATCAGCGTGTTTCAGTCAAGCTTATGTACTATAGAGACATCATTAATGACTTTTTCCTGATTGAATGGCATGTATTTGGAAGAATGTGGTTCCAGGCGAATGGTACTACGTGCCATACAGCAAACAAAACAATCAACTTATTAAAGGAAGCATTCGAAGAAAGGATAATTTTGGGTACTAGACCTGTGATGTTACCTCCAAGACCTTGTAATTTGACGCCTCTTAATTATGCATAAACCAACAGTACTTACAAATACCCTTTACTACCTCTATAGTCGGCGTAGTTAAGGGAATCTCCCTTTTTGTAGACCGGGCCATTGATACCGAGGTTCCACTCATTAGGCTGATCTGTGAAGTGTATTGTTGTATGCTCTTTATAAAGCCATTTGCAGCAGCTCTGAATACCACGTCCGGCAAGCCGTAAGGTTCTTCAGGTGTTTTGTTGAATTCCAGCTTAGATGTCGCTATCTTCACTTAATTTTGGTCAACTGGCCTGACTGAAGACGGGATGTTGCACTTTTTTGTCTTTTACAGTCTGAAGAAATAGTGTTTTCACATCCCCACCACTGGCTGTGACTCTGATAGGATAACTAACTAACCTGATAGGATAAGATTCACCTATTGGTAAAACTTCAGTACGTAGTTCTTGGCGCATTACCTAGCAATATTTTCAATTGCGTGCTCCTCATGCCCTACTTCTTCTTCTGGGGCGGTCGATCTTATTCCCGATTCTGCTCTTTGCAAAGCTCAGGATAGGCTGTCGTCCTTTTTGCAGTGCCGCTTTGTGCGCTTCGTGTTTAGCTATTTGTGGCTGTCGAGTGAAACTAATCACAACAGTTGCGGTGTCTATGATGGCACGTTAACGCCACTTGTCTTCGGTATTTGATACTGACCTCATAAGAATTGCTGAGATATATCAGCATAAGCCTGTCTAAAAGTTTCTGTGCGGTCTCTTGCGATTGATACTTATGTACCTATACATTACACCTTTTCACAGTAGTTCTCTTTGTTGTGGCGCTTGGGAAATCCACATTTGAATCTTAGCCTCAAGAAGGTTGTGATCTGAATCAATGTTATCTGCCCGGATTTTTTGGGCGTCCTGAATACTGGAGGTATGCCTTACGTCTATCACAATATCATCAATTTGATCTAGCATTTTATGATCCAGAAACCGCCATGCGTCCTTGTGTATATGAAAAAATTTGGAAACTATGTGCTTACTATGGTGATATTTCGCCACGCGTAAGGTCAATAAACCTATGTCTGTTGCTCGACTAAGTGTTATGTAGGCGATGCTTACCAACCTTCCTATCAAAGATGTTCTCTTTTCCCATCCTAGCGTTTAAATCGCCTAATTCGATTTTGACATACTTCTGATATTTCTCATATGTCTTGTCGAAGAGCTCGTAGAAACATTCTTAAGCGGCGGCATCTTTGTCTTCTGTACAGGCATAGGAGCATATGTTAGCTTATGTTAACGAATTTAGCCTTGATGTGGGTTGTCATAAGACGTTCGCTCACATGTTGATAGCTCAAGTTGTTACTTTATTTAGTTTTAAATGCATTTTATTTCCTTAATCATTAATTCTTACATACTAACAAAAAATGCTTAAATGCTAGCTTAAAATTACTAAACAATCTTATATTAACTTACTGGCCCTACACAGGCACTCTAAGCTACTCTAAATTCTTATATCTATGTCTTTCGACTTTATTTGCATTTTATTAATATAGCTCAAGTTGTAAGCCCTATTAGGAGGCCAGTATTATTCTACTATTCTACTGAACATGCCCTTTACATTTTAGTCTAATAATCCATTACTCATGCAGTTACGGAGGATCACCACTAATACTAGCACTTCGCTATGAACTTCATTGTTTCTCTGCTGACCCAAACCAACGTATAGGAAAGTTATTTTCCCGAATTATCACCACGCAGGTCCACGATTAAGTAGAAAGTTCGCTATAAATACACATCGTGCTGAGGATTTCCTTCTAAGCTAAATTTAAACGAAATGTTTGCGAAAATGAATGATAATAATTAGAACACTTGAACGCAGAACAGAGTTGAGACTTAACGCCTTCTATTTTCTGTCACTAAAATCGAATTAACTAGTTTGCGTTCCAATCTCATTCCAATCTCTGTTTAATTCAAACCAAACACAACACGAACTCAATATTCTAAAACATTAATTCCTAAATGAATTTCCTTATCAGCTATCGTAAATTCGAATAGGCTAGCCAAAACCAAAAGGAAAAAATACCACAAACACATAAATAAAGTTCCTAAATGGCACAAGTTGAATTAACGATTTCCAAACGAGTTACAGCCCACCAAGCTAACCAAAGTAAATCAAAAAAAAATTCATAATTGCATCCCTGGCGACTGGTACCGAAGATTCGCCAATTATACTTTATTACCGAGAACGGTTAGCTACTTTTGCCAAAACAGACAAAACTTTATCCTTGTTACGGTAGGTCCTAGGTCTTCCTTACTTTTGTGAATGATTATGCGGAACAACTGAATTTCAGGAAAGTGAAGGGCGCTAGTACTACAGACATAATAAATCCCTTCCTTCAATTCATTAACCTCTTTAGCAATTCACAAAGGTAAGGATAACTCTTTCCTTACATTTGTATCGTTATGATTATTATTTTCTTTTTTTCTTTTTCTTTTTGGCGGGGAAATCTTGTATTCCCGCTCGTGATTGCGTGCTCTGTTTTCTATTAGGCTATTTTCATGTTTTTTTTTTTTTTTTAGTTTGGCGGACTAAGTAGTAGAAACACGAATATCTAAAATCAACAGTTGAATAATATTTCGAAAGAAGGAAGTCAAACGCTGAAACCCAGAAAGCATTGGTACAGTGAGTCAAACAGTTTTCCCCGCTCTACTTTCCATCAGTATATATGTGCATAGTCTTCAGTGAGATTTCTTAATAAATCTGAGAGACTGGGAAGTTTTCAACACATTTCTCACATTTATTGCCACAAACCAAACAACGTTTAACGTTTGAAGAGCAGCAGATCTTTGATCTCGTACTGCCTCATCCCGAGTATCCTTTTTTTTTATGTCATAATCTAGCTTTTGGTTTCAACTCCTATTTTAAGAAAGGCGTAAATCTGCGTCTGTCTCTGCTGCTGCTGTCATCGATTTTGAAGCAACTCTTGCTGCTCTAGCAAACACAATGCAAGCTCTGTGCTTTGCACGCAAGTAAGCTATTTTCACAAAAAAAAATAAAACGAGCCAAATCCACTTAAAGGGCTGAACAGAATGTGAATCTGAAGCTTGAATCTGATATCGAACTTTCGAAAGTTCAATAGATGTATAGGTGTAACCTGTATCTTGAATCTGTATCTCGAAGTTGAATAGCAACCAATTTCGGGATACAGATACAGATTCAAGCTTCAGATTCACATTCTGTTCAGCCCTTAAGAGTTGATTCTTAAAACTTGGTAGCACAGACATGTCTATGACATTTAGTGACAGATCATGTGTTTTGCGAAAAATTTGACATTACTAAAAATTCATTGGAAAAATCCGTATTATAACCACTAGTAGACAACGTATATAAATTGATCGCTATGTTATTGTTAAAATTAACACGCAGATTATTACAGTTTATTGTCCAACATCAACACGCAGATTATTACAGTTTATTGTCCAACATCAGCTGGGGAATACATTTGCAAATTTACTTCACAACCATACAACATAGATAGTAAACAATTTCAGTTTATGCTTAGTGTTGTGAAGTTTTGCTGTTTAGCAACAAACTTAATTTAAAAAAAGAAAACAGACGCAGAAAAATAGCTATGCAAAAAAGTGTATTTGCTTCATAACCAAACAATATGAATATTGAGAAATTTTTGTCAATCCATATTATTTATCTTTAAATTTTGCATTTAGTTATCAAATAGTTAACAAAAATGCTTTCACACAAGGTATTTTTTTGCAATGTCGTTGTGCCTTGACATTTATAGTATATTGTAAACAGATAGAGAATCAGCTGACAATAAGCAGTGGAGCGATACAAACCTGAGGAAAGCGTCATTATTGTAATTATTATTACCACTAATGTGAGGAAAGAAGATATCACCAGTTTATAGAAAAGGTATTTTGCAAGCAACAATTCAAAATGTCGTAAAGCGAACACAAATGTGCATCAACTCAGGTGGTGGTCATTTGAACTATATCATCTTTTCAATTTTACACCTTCAAATAACCTTTTCAAGAAATCAAGGGCCAATTTTTTAACTTCTAACAATTCAATTCGTATTATGACGTAACCTTGCCCTTTAAAAATACAATTGAACATATGAAAAATAATGAAAAAATATTTTCAATTTCTTAATGGTAAATTGTAAAGTTCCACAAACACGTGAAGAATCAGTAAACGTCAAATTTGAATCGTTTCAAAAAGATTATGTCAATTCAACTTGAGCAGCAGATGCAGACGCAGATGCACATTGTGGGCATTCTTATGGGTTCACCTATAAGTGAACAGGGTAACAGTTCTCCGCGGAAAGAGCAGACGCAGACGTAGATGCATGTTGTGTTTGTCGCTTTACACTCCAAATCGACAAATTATTGTAAGAAATTCGGACAAAAGATGACGTTCGCTTCTTTACAAGTTATTCATTCAAGTGACAGATGAGGCTTCTATCAGAACCAGATGACATAAAAGTGGTGTGAATATGAAATGTCGGTTTGACTAACAAATGGCTAAACTCCTACGAGTACATATGATTTGTGTCATTGATAGGAAATACAGTATTTTTGTGGTTAACCATCTGTCAATAAAAGCCGGTACAGGCAGACCCATAATAGAAGAAAGGACCCGTACGACTACGTACGTAAATGTGCGATTACAAGTAATTTGTATCTCTCAACCATAATGTCGGATTGCTCGGTTTCGTCGATTTTTCGCTCACTTTTGCTTTCGTACGTTAATTGCGATCAGGATCGCATTTCGTACGAAAATTTGACAGCTAAGCATCTGTTGAATTTAATAATTCAAAAAGCAGTTTCATTTTTTTGCGAAAAAGGTGTAATTTCTTTCAAAAACATTTATATTAGAAGGACACACATATATTTGATTATCAAAATCATCAAAAGTGCTTTTACTGTGGATTTGTGCCTCTTTCTTGCGAGGTGAATTCCAGAAAGCTTTTGTGTGGGAACAAATTGCTGTAAAAAAATTAAATTCGGTTCGAAAATTTGTTGAAGTAATTGTCGAGTTAAAATGGCGAAATGTGAAGGGTTTAGAAATGTTGGTTTGAACAGAATCGTGCTTTAAAAAATGTAAACAAAGCACTTGTGGAACATAAAGAAATTGTTGTGTTTCTTTTTTTTCCTTTCAATATTTAGTGAAAAGTGTATAATAGAAAGTTGTGTTTTAATATATAGTTAATAACGAGGATCCGGGAGCTCAAAAAAATTTTTTATCATTTGTCAGTTTTTATCACGAAAATATATCGCAGTGGGTACCCGGGTACCCGGGTATGAACACAAGGGTTAAACAAGAAAATATCCGAGACAGTTAAATGCACTTTAAACACTTTACAAACACCTATTTCACAACTTACATATTTGTTTTCAACATTTTACTTCAACAAATATTAGAAGCGACAATTACTTTTACAAATTTTCCAATTTTAATCCGCACCGAATTAAAAGTTTTCACAAACGCAAAACACAAAAACAAAACAAATGACAACATGACCTGACAGATTGATACGTTTTCAAACTCCTATTATGGGCAACTTGTCCATTTGAAGTAACGTAAAGAAACTTTTCGTCCAGTTCTGACAGTAGCTTCAGTTTACTTTCGCCTATTATGGTTGAGCCTTTATTCATTCAAGTGACAGATGAGGCTTCTTTCAGAACCAGATGACATTGAAGGTGTGTGAATATAAAATGTCGGCTTGTCTAACAATTGGCTAAACTCACAGATATGGTTTGTGTCATTGATAGCAAATCCAGTATTTTGGTGGTTAGACATCTGTCAATAAAAGCAAGTATGTCATAGGTTGTGATTGTATGGGGTTTGCCAAAATTAATCACCCCATTTCTTTTTGTTATATTTTTTTCAATTTCGATTATTTCTTCAAACTTCTTTCAGATTATTGTGAATCAACTCAAACAATTTTAAAAGATAGCTTTAATATACACCCGAAACAATAATTCAAGTATTGCTACGCAACGAGAATTTCGAGGAGAATTCCCTCGGCAGCAGGCGCCTACGGCTCAGAAAATTAGACGTTTAGTGGCTCAAATTGAGGAGGATGGAACCTCTAGTGATCGTATTCGTACAGAAAGAAACCGAACAAGTCGGTCCTCGGTATTGAGCTTGTTAGCGAAAATTCTCGAGAAGCTCCTCAAATATCTTTAAGACGACGAAGCGCAAAGTTTGAGATTCCAATAACATGCCTGCGCAGAATAATGCATTCAAACTTGCCCCTTTTTCCTTACAAGATACAGTTACTTCAATCTATCCGCCCAGCTGATTTCCAAACACGTCTGACATACTCTGCAAAGATCTTAAACCTAAACAATGGAATTGATGATTTTTATTCAAAGTTATTGATGACGGACGAAGCCCACTTTGAGCTGAATGGAACAGTCAACAAACAAAACTGCAGGTTTTCGGGAGAAACGAACCCAAGAGAAATTCATTCCAGACCCTTACAACCCCAAAGGCCAAAGGGTTGATTCATCATAGGGCCGTACTTCTTCGATGATAGTAAAGGAAATGTAACAGCAATAACTCATTGAATGGTTGTCTGGTTGTCATAAAACGCAGTAAAAAATATTCATAGCTCCTCCGCATTTTCTCGACCCGTACCGGATAGCACTCAAGGCAAATGTCGATTCAGAAGACAAATAGTCAACCACCTGGTGTATACGGGCTAACCAGTGTACTCGTAAACCAAATTTTCCTTCGTGTTGTTTGAAAAAAAAACTTTTAAGTAACCGGTGTTTGCTCATATAGTTTGTGAACATCTCTCGCCTTTCTTTACAGCGCTGCTTTCTACGAATCTTATGTCGCTGTAAGCGCTTAACAATACTCTTCACCAAGCAATGGCTTAGATGAAACTTAGGACAACGGATGGAGCATATCTAAGGCTTGCTGAGAATATTGCCACCAGTCTTTTGTTCTTGATGCGTTTCTCTTGATAACGTCCTTCCAACGTCGAATTTCTTCGGTTTTCTGGCATCCGTTCTTATTTGCATTCGCATTTCATTATAACCTTCTCGAGACTATCGGACATTTATATGGAATTTTAGTCTTGCGTTGATCACAGTCTTAGCAATCTAGTTGGGGTTTTTTTGATAAGGTGACGCCCGGGTTCCTTTGTGAATGGTTAACTGTGAGAAACTTCTCCTAGCAAGATGACATTCCGCATCGGTACAAGCTATTGGCAATTTTACTGCATCAGTGCCCTCCTTTTCTGATTTGGAGTTAGAAACAGTTCCCATATGTTTACTCGAGGAAATCATAGAAGCAATTTTTGACAAAGTAATCCTCTCCACTACAAGGAATGGGGTCAGGGGTCCAGTAGCCCAGTATGTCATTAGATCTAAAAATATAAGTTCGTTGATAGAGGATTTTGTAAGTCGAGAAATGGTCCCTTATTATAAAATGAATAACTCACCTTCCTGGTGACAACAATTTATTTGCCTTACTATGGTTTCACTTCGTATTATAATCTTACTCACTGTACTCGTTTCCAACTTATACTTAACCATAACAAAAAAACAAATTCTATGCACCCCACTCGCACAAGGAATTTATGCAAACTAGTTGAACTTAACCCCACTCAGCCCGCAACATAAGTTTTTTTTATTTCTCCCCCAGGATTTATGAGCGTCTATGCTAAATGTCGCGCACCCATTTCAACATTTGAATAAACGAAAAACCCAGACCTTTGACAAAAAGTTGCTTGTTCCCGAGGCTAAAGTCCGGACAATGACTTCAGGCAGTCGGAATCCTTTTTTCGTCAACATAGTCATCATTCGGAGTTTGTCAAACAAAAATCGTTCGGATTTAGCGTTCGTTTAAAAAAATTCCAAATTTCTCGTCAGGAGAAGAGACTTGTCAAAGGACAAACTAAATTTCACGTGCCTCTTCTCAGTTTAAGTCAAATTAAAAATGCATTTATCATGATTGGACGGAAGAAGCCCGATGTAACCAGTAGCTATCTTCGCCATAAGGAGATCAACGACTATCTGGAAATGCTGGGCGTTCGCTATCGTGATGCCGTCAAAGTACACACTATAGGACAATCCTACGAAGGACGACAGGTGAAGGCCATTCAAATTGATTGGCATAAACCCAATCAACCCTTCGACTTAGTAAATGGTACTTCCACAAGAAATTTGGTCTTTATGGAGGCTGGAACTCATGCCAGAGAATGGATGACAATTGCTGTTGCCCTAAGGTGTATCCAACAATTAACAGAGAAACATGTTCGACACCGGAAAATTCTAGAGAAACTGAGATTCTTTATTGTACCACTGGTGAATCCCGATGGATACGAATACACCTACACAAAGGTATGTAACATAAAAGGAGACTTAGTGTAACAGGCATTTGTAAGTTTCTAATCTTTTACTTTTCCACTGCCCCTTGATGGGGTATCCTTGCAGAATCCCATGTGGAGAAAGAACCGACGACCGCATAGTATTCTGAAATGTATCGGAACGGATTGTAATCGAAATTTTGATTTCCACTGGGAGAACGGTTCGACCAGAGCTAGCCGGGGCACATTCAAAGGGGAGAAACCTTTTTCCGAACCAGAGACTTGTGCCTTACGGAACATCATGGAGAAACTGCGACCACATTTGTTACTATTTTTATCGTTGCACTCTTATGGACAGGCCATCATGTACCCTTGGGGATATACCAAGTTTGTATGGATTTTATTTTATTTTTTTTCTATCACAAGTGCACTTTAGTTTTAAATGTTGAAACTATATTTAGGAGAATATAATGCAGAGGAACGTGTTTTAGCTAAAAGTTATATTGTGGTAGTTTCATCAATAACAACATATCCATCAATCGTAATAGAATTTTCGCATTGATACTGTTGGTATTAAACTATTGTCTGGGCAATCTTAATAGACATTTCCTAGACAGACGGTTTTCAAACATTTTTCTTGATTCTTGTTACACAGCCCGCCACTATTTGTTATCAATTTAGGTCCAACAACACAAGACATCCTCGGTAGATTAAAATTTTGTAGAGAAAATATGTGACAACAGAATGCAGGACAACCTATTAGTTGTCTATGTAACACACTGGTTAAATTGTCGAATCTGCCGCAGATCTTTGAGTTCAACTCTTAGCCCATACACGGAAAAACAAAAAACAAATGTTCTAACCGTTTCGACAAAAAATAACAAACCTCGAAAAGTGAAAACTTTTGGGTGAAAACTAACCTCCTTGGGAATGAAAAAAAAAATTGTTTAATGTTTTTTTTATTTTATTTAATATAGTCCCCTTTAAGCTTGATACATTTATTCCAGCGATTTTCCAACTTCTTGATCCCGTCCGAAAAGTAATTTTCTGGAAGGTCTGCAAAATACTCCTCCGCTCCGAGGGAGCCAAATCGGGCGAATACGGTGGATGCGACATTAATTGGAGCCGTAAGTCATTGATTTTAGCCGTTGTTGCTATGCTCTTATGCGCCGGCGCATTGTCTTGCAAAAACAAAATTTTTTTTTGCTTCATGTGAGGCCGTTTTGCAGCGATTTAGGCCTTCAATCGCTCCAATAATGTGTTGGTGGTTTTTCCTTTTTCGAGGTAGTCCACGAAGAGTATGACATGACAATCCCAGAGAACCGACGCCATAACCTTTCCCACCCATTGAGCCTCCCTCGGCCGCTTCGGAGCACTCGTGCCGGCTTCAGTCCATTGCCGGGCACTCATTCTGTTCTCTGGTGTGTAATAGTGAATCCAGGTTTCATCAACAGTTACCAATCGACGCAGAATATTCCCCAAAATATGGCGTGTGCGCTCAGTACTAATCTTTGTGGTATCTGCTAACTCGCGCACCTTCACTTTCCGGTCAGCCAACACCATTTCATTTATTTTTTTGACATTGTCCCCTGTAACCGCATCGAAGGGCCTGCCGCTGCGGACTTGATCGCTAGTGGAGTTGCGGCCACCACGAACCTCCCGAAACCAATATTTGACGGTGTAATCTGACCGAGCATTAGCCCCATAATATTTATCCAACTTTTCTTTTGTTTCCTTCGCTGTTTTGCCTCTCAAAAAATAATGTTTTATGAGAGAACGAAAATCGTTGTTGTCTTTACTCAACATGATACCAACAACAATCAGCTGTCAAAATAAATCTAAGGACAGTATCGTACTGAAATTTGGCATGTCTGCCTGAATATGACTTCAAGGCACCATAATCTCTTTTGCAGTAGCAGCGCATTCTGGCGGTCAAGGAGGTTACTTTTCACCCTACCTATTAGTGCTCAGCAAAAAACTCTGGGTCTAACCCTCCGTTCATAAAATGATAAGTCGAACAACGGATCATGTAGAGAAACAAGTTTTTACACTACACCGTACTCCAATTTACCGACTTGATTTGAGGCACGAAAAAATGTATTATAAACTGGCCTTTCGTTGAGCCCATTTGGGTCTTTAGATTTGGCGCTTCATGAATTGAATACTTTTTACATCATGTAACCCGATACTCATATCACGAGGGCCTGAGTTCGAATCTGGACTATGAACTAAAAATCGTAAGTTCCCTCTTACCGAGACTATGGCCCGGTCTAACCAAGAGACTATTGTTCAAACAACGTAATCGTACATACGTCCATGTTCCTCTTGTATTTTTTAATTGTAAGGTTGGGGGAAAACTTACGCTTTTTCTGTATGGCCACATTGCAAGTCTATTATGAACCAGTATATCGTTACTTCTATTCATAAGAGATTTGTTTTTAGGAGGCCTGGGATGGTCGGCGATTAAAAAACATATTTATAGCACCGGCTCTCGGAAGTCTCCGCTGGGCCACAAAACTACTTACATCAGCCGAAGTATCGACTTTCGTGCCGACAGCCTGTTAATTTAAGACTTTGAATAGCCAAAGCTTAGCTGAGTAGAACCTCATACGTCAGCTGCGATGTGTCTGATATCTTGCTGGCAACATCTCGAGAGTTTTTAGAAGAGTCCATCAGAATAGCTTTCAACTACAAAATCTTTGTGATTGTGCTTAACTTTCGTCAGCACTTCTTCAGCGTTTTGGCATCAGTCACCAGCGAATTTGTACAACATGATAGTACAGGGTGGAGCAAAAGTATTTTTATATTTCAAACGATGATAAAAAAAACTAATCATATGAGATAAAATGGGTTTATTTGTATGAAAGAACACAAAAAGGTGCTGAAACTTGGACCGGAAATTTTTAGTCACTGCCTTATAAGTGTTTTGTGAAATGTTTTGCATTTCCTCTCGGATATGCGCCTTTAATTCTTCAAGAGACCCTGGGTTGTTGCTATAAACTTTACTTTTAAGGTATCCCCAAAGGAAATAGTTCATTGGGGATAAGTGTGGGCTACGAGCTAGCCAGTTAATGTCACCTCTTTTGGATATAACTTTTTCCCCAAAATTTTCGCGAAACTGCACTCAATGAAGCGTTGGAGGTGTGACATGTCGTTCCATCTTGCTGAAACCACGTACGTTGATTAAAACCATTAAAATCCTGTAGCGCTGGAGCAGAAAAGTCCTGTAGCATGACAATACTCGTATACCGCTCTGTATTCACTGTAACAGAATTTTTTCTTTGGTCTACATAAAAGTATGGACAATAATGCCTCTTGCTGACAAAGCTGCCCATACAGTAATTATGAATGAATGTGGGGGTTTTTGATGCTTAAACTGCGGATTAGTGTCTCTCCAGTACTTGCAATTTTGCCTGTTCACATACCCATTTAGGTGGAAGTGGGCCTCATCTGAGAAAGTAATGTTGGTAAAGCTGGTGAATTTCTTTAGCAAACTGCAACTTGTGAGAATGATCTTGAGGCTTTAATTCCTGCACAACTTGAATTTTATACGGATGTAAATGTAAATCTTTGTGAAGAATGCGGTTTAAAGATGTTCTGGACAAATTTAAGACGCTATACAGCTTTCGAGTAGAAAGTCTAGGTTGTACGCGAACAGACGCTCTTACACGCTCTACATTTTCGGGATCCATTGATGTACTAGGTCGGCCGAATCGTGGTAAATTTATTGTTAAACCCGTTTCCTCGAACCGATTTTCTAATCAATTGAATCGATGGAGCTTCATTTTTATGCCGTATGTTGTAATGAGCGCATCTTTGCGCTAGAGTCGAAGAATCGTTGTTTCGATAATACTCGCGTACGCAGAACGCATGTTGTGTTCCGACGCCATGGCACTAAATTCCCATTGACCGCCCTTGCGATGCGTAACCCCACCACCCAACCCCGCCATGGCTATGCGTCGCAGCTGCCGATTTAAATATAAAAAGACTTTTGGTTCACCCTGTACTATAATAGGTGTGTTTTGATTGGCGATATGGAAGAAACATATACGGTTGCATTTTGCACGGGTCAGGTTAGTTTGTCGGTATCCATTACAGGGTAAGTCTGCTTGCTATTCTAACGAAAGACCCTTTTCTAACATGGCGTTTATATTCCTATTAATTAAGGTCACTAACAGAACATTTATCTGAAGCCATTTCACCTTCAACTATTAGGGTTCTTAAGGCGACATCTTTGTCATCTTACTCTACTGAATGGCTGGTTTTTGACAATATCTAAGACTGCGCTGTCCAAAGTAAGGAACACCAACAGCTTATACGAGTATGCTTTGAGCCGTCGAACTATGCTCTCGGACGAATTCCATCTTACATTTCTTTTGGAAATAGTTTATCTCCTCCGACTACGTAAAATGCTGATTCGAAAACCATATTGAAACTTCCCGGCAAAAAGCTTTGTGTTGCCCTTGCATTTGGCTTTTTGCGTGCCTGTTTTATATACACTTACTCCGTTTATAGCCTTAATTTAGCCCGCAATGGCGTGGCTTGATATTCATAATCAATGAGTAAAACTAAACCACTTGAAGAGAGCTGCCTATTCTAATACCTTCGAAGTGTCTGTCATGAACGTGGACATAAATCAGCTTCAACACAACGAGTTAATACCAATCTACTAAGTCATTAACAGTTACAGCAAAACACTTGATCACCTTTATTGGAAACGAGGTGTATTACATTGAACTCTTTCATGAAGTACATTTTAATGCAAAGGAAATTAGTTATCGCCTGTAGAAATGAATGGAAATTCATCATTTCGACATTGATAACCTTCACAAGGTCACGCCATCGACATAATCTACCCACAGACATCTTCTCATTAATTTAATCGCGATATAAATTATTAAAAACAAAAACATTACATTCCTCTCCAATCAATTGATTGTCCTTTTTTATATTCTCAACAGGGATTTACCGAGCACATGGCGTGAACACCAACAACTAACCGAATGTGGCAAGAAGGCAATTAAAAAAGTGTCAGGACGTGTGTACCGTTGTGGCAGCATATCCGGAATCAGAAAACGTACCTACTCTGGCTCGATTGTCGACTATGCCTTTGGCATTGTTAAAGTGCCATTTGCTCTGGTCATGGAGTTGCCTTCGAACGAATTGGGCTTTCAACCATCTCCTGTGCATATTCGGCCCATTGGACACGAAAGCTGGATTGGCATCAGAGCAATGTGCCTGAAAGCATTGGAAATCTCAACGCTGACAATACTGACAGAACCTATGCCAAGTCCTGTGGGGGAAGATACTGAAGCTTCTTCTAAAGTAGTTTGTAAGTCTTAACATTGTTTTATGAATAGAGGAAGGGATTTCCACTTCAATAGGAATAATAATTGCCTGGTTCAGTAAGAGGATGGAGTGGAATTTGGCATTAATGATATATCACACTTGAGGTAAAATGTTGGAGGTAACAAGTAAATAGGGGAAAATGGTAATAAAATTCATTTGTGCCACAAAATTGGAGTTTCTTATTGTACCATTGAGGTCAAGCTAAATGGATTAATCCACTGTACTCCTCGTAAGTTTATTTTAATGGAATACATATATCTGGCCTTCCAAGAGATAAAGGTGTCATAGAACCAGCACGTCAACCCATAGTACTTGCAGTCAATGCGAGCGAAACCCTTAGATATAGAGAGGTATTGCTCCACGGTGTCGTCATCACTTTCACAGCAAGCGTCGCAGGATCTTGTACTAATTATCCCCAGGACACTTTAGTGGTTAGTAAGAGTGTGGTACCCAGTCACGACGCTAGTAAATTGAAGGACTAAAGAACATCAGGAAATCCGCTGAAATCATTGAATTGTCGGCAACCGGGAGGGTCATATCATTTGCAGTTGCGCTAATATGAAACCCAGAGTGAAATCGAACGCTATCGTCTGCAAGAATGACACCAACTACGCATTCTAGACCAGTTTTGGAGCCAAACTTGACTACATTCCTTTTCTGGCTGACATTCTAGTCCAAACAGGTTTTGGGTACGGTGCTTTCGATTTCATATTTTTTCCGCAACAGGAGTTTTGGACCAAAGTCCAAGGACAGTCGGTGCACAAGATCTGGATAATTAATATAGATAAGTACTAGAGTGGTCGTCTCGTATCTTCACTAATTCGGAAACAAGAGAAGAGCTGTCGTGTTTTCCCGGTTCTTTCTCTCCTTGTGGTATGAAGACGCATCAGCATATCGCCCGTTTTCCCGAGTTGCCCAAAGGCCGAAAATGCGCGTCAGTTTCGATGTATCATAAACCTCGAAAGTCTTAGTTCTCATCCGACAGCATGAGAGCCCACTACTTGAAAGTAAAAATTCTCTACTTTGACTAGCTCCCACAGTTGATGGATACAGGTTTTGTACTCAGTGCCATTCAGACTGCTGTCATTGCCAGCCTTCCGAATTCGGATCGCAAAAGAGAGATAGCGCACCCTTATTGGTAAGCACTAGTTTCAGTCTAATCGCAGGCCGCGGAAAAGTCACCACCAGAGTTGTTTCTTAGCGGGAATTTCTCCGCATTACCCGACTTCCTTTGACCAGAATTATGGCGATAGCTCATTGTGGCACTGACCTAATCCAGACACCATATGTGGGTAAAACCGCCGCTGATTTTGTTTTCGCCAACAGCTTGAACGTCTTCATGCTATTTTCATTTAATGGAACTGCAGCCTTAGCTGCCTGCAGTAGTGTTTTCATCCAAGCATCGTTCGCGGAAAGGTCCAACGGCAGACGATTTCCAGAAACTTTGTTCCCCTTGATCCTGCTCATGACAAAAGAAGAGGGCGAAGTTATAGATCCCAAATGTTATTCGGTTTCAGTGGGTAATACTTCCACAGACATGTTTCTCTTCTCTATCACCGCTGGAGGTGTGAAACTTTAAGCACTTGCGCCTTGAACAGCACAAGCATTTCTTTACGCATCTCTTTAACGTTTTGCACGTTTTCCTTTCCCTTTCAAGTGCTCCAAAGTGTGCCTCTTCTGGTGTATGTCGGACCTTTTCGGTGTCCCGACACAAACCGTCAAAAACAGCGGTCTGACCAACCTCTGATCTTTTTTGATGGAGCTTAACCGTACTAGGCAGGGCCTCTCCGGTACTCTCTCCATTGTTCCAATCCAATCTACTAAACGTGACTTACCAGCAGTCATCGAAATCATGAGATCCAGCGTACTTCACGTCCATACTTTAACAATTTAATGTCCAGTTTAGACGCCTCGATTCGCTTCAAAACCTTAGAATCCATGACTCATGAGCCTTTGTGCCACAACAATGAGAAGGAGAGAGAATTTCATATAATGTACATTGGGAGACGAAAATGCAAATGTTTCTGCAATCAAGAAAAGGGATTTAAAGGTCACGTTCCAAATCCATCCGCTTTCTGAGCCATGTCCAGAGCTAGTTAGGGGTTTTACTTTGGTAATCTTAATGGCTTTTCATCGAAATGTTCGGTAAATTAAGCTGTAAAAATATAGAAATTATCGGATAGTCAAGCCTAAGGATAAGCTGTTTAAATAGATCAGAGACTTGTCTTGGTCGACCGACAGTAGTCTGTCTTCATCATGTACCCATAAAAGATGAGCCCAATCAATGCTTTGACTAGGTTCAGAGGCGCGATATGGTACTTCAGATGTCAGCCTCTATGATTGAGTCCAAGAGTCCTTTTTGGATTCGAAGGGAAAATCGTTGCCGAATCAGAAATCGAATACATATCCAAATGACAGGCAAATAGCTCAGAAAATGGCTCTTACCTAGACTATAAAACTCCATTTACATTGTAGCTTCCAGTTTATTGCCTTTGCATCTGCCCGATATAGAGTAATAAATCCTCGTAAACTGGTTTTTCAACACCATACAAATGGGTTGCATTTAAGCTTAGCTAGTTTTCAAGTTGAAGCTCTTAGAATCAAGACATTGAAAAGTTGAAGATGATCTGCACAGCTACCTGTAACCGTGCGTCACTCTACGCCAATTCTAGGGAGAGATATGGTAAGCGTACTGAAGAAGTTTACAAACAACTGTGTTCCTAATGGATCGAACTCTACTAGGGCAAAGAAATTCTTCAACTTCTAAGAGTAATAGACCTCCGTGTCAAGAACATTTTTTTTTAAAGATATTTCCGCAATTCAAGACAAAATACCAGGTCTTTAGCTTACTAACGTACTTAGAGCTACAGTTCAGGGTAAACCTGGGCTTATACAACAAGTCCTTCCAGTTACCCCGGTCTTGAGATAACTGCCTTAAGTTTTGCACTCTTAATTGATTGAGCTTGTACTTAGCGTGTCATTTCAGGTGAGGTCTTCATCTACTATGTTGTCCCTGTGGACCGAAGCACTAACTACTTTAGTTCACAGCTCGTATAGTTCGTCGTTAAATCTTCTCTTCCAAGCTCTATCAACACAAAAAACGACTGAGGATATCATGATTCGCTTTCGACAGAATTTATGCTTCAGTGCCGGTAAGGAGGCCTGCAATGATTTGCTCTGAAAACGCACTGTTAGTGGTCGTGGTATCGAAGATTTTCATACATTCACACCATATGGCAGATAACATAATATCTTGTATTGAGGATCCTTCTACAGTTGCTACATGGTTGTATAAGGAGTTGAAGCGATCTCATTTTTTGTGGACTGTGGGATGGGGTTTCATTCAACGGGTAGCTGACCAGATTTGAGAAATGAAAACAAAGTTTGTTTCAGCACGTTTTAGCTTAAAAATCGTTATCCTTACTTCATTTTGGTCAGATCAACGGAAGTCTTCTTCTTCTTATGCTATTATTAACCCTTTCCTCGTTATACGAACTTATGCGTAACGAATTTCTCATTTTTTCTGCATCGCTGCTGCTCCGCTTATGCGGTTGGCTAATGTCACAGACCGCAGAACGCGTCTACATACTGCTCGGTCCTGAATAGCTTCAGCGGTTAGCCCCAGGCGTTGTTGCGCATTTGCCATTTGAGAAATCCAGGAATTCTTTTTCCGACCTCGTTTTCTTACAGTTGAAGTGACCGTAGTCAATAGTGCCTTTTTAACCGGATTTTCCGCAGATCTTCTTTAAACGTGGCAATACCAGCTTATTCTATTCGCCTCAAGCTGTTCGGTTACCGAATTCTTTATATGTAGACTTCCTCTTATACGCGTAGATCTAATGCAATCGCGTTTAGTGACTTCACTAGACATCCTTAACATTTCCTTTTCCGCTGCTGTCATTTTGTTTTTAAACGCTTCGTACATTGTCCAGCACTGTGAACAGTATATAAGAGCTATCATCGTCTTAGATAAATGCTGGGCTTCTTCGCCGTTAAACAGTCTGCAGAATAAGTTTTTCCATGTACTCAGCGCCGACTGTGCCTTAACTAGCTACAGGGTTTCAGCTTTGTACGCTCCTTGTTTAGTTTAGAACCTACATTTCTTAAGGGTAGTGTAGCGAAACACTGCAAATTAGTTGCGGCGTCTTTGATGGCACGTTGGCACCGTTTACACTTATCACTTCTTGCATAAGTCTGGCGTACCCGAATTAGAAATAATTCCTTTCCCTAGAGCCAAGTTTTTCAGGATCCTTATGTTCACCAATCCAAGGGCACCTGCACATTGTTCGACTACACGCGGCCTGTTAAGAGCCTGATCATTCCACGTGCAGACTCGTATGTCTTTGTCCTTTAAACGTTGGCAAAGGTCGTCAATCCATTTGGTCGCGAATTCATTTAGGACATTAGTAAGTTCGTCACATGTTTTTAAACTCTTTCGTAGATCGGTGCGAGGCCTAAGAAAGTGTAACTCAGTACTACACTACTAGCCGAGCAACTTTTCGAGATTTTAGGCAGCATGAGTAAGCATTTACACTGCTATTTGACAGAAAAAAAAATCACTCATCGTCTCTTAAAGTTCATTATTTAAATGATTCAGCCCAGACGTTATGGCAGCATTAGAACTTTATTCCTTCTAATACAAATCTTATGAATTTGTCAACAGTGAATAGTGCAACAACAGTTGCGACTCCATATGAAATGAGAAGCCGACAATAACCAATTTAAACTCAACGGTCCCCATATCATTTAATAAAAGTAAACCAGTGCACACGATAGACAAAATCAAATTCAAACCAAATCCGATTACATTATTGGATCTATGTATGTATTTATGTACGTTTACAGGCTAAACAAGCATTTCACCGCATAAATATCTCATTTGTTAAGTTCTCCTCTATGCTTAGCTGTGTTTTAAATAAGAAAATTAAAATTGAATGTTGAACGCATACTCGTTCGGTTACTAAGTGGAATCTTTTGAATCGATGGTCATGTGGACAGTTTAATTAAAATAATAAAATAAATGTCTGAAAGATGAAATGAAGTAAACTGAAAACTTTTAAATTAAAGGTGGCTGGAAGGTTTAGTGAGGTTTGTTGCGGCACTATTCGCTCCCATCCGGCACACGAGGTGCCGCATATTTCTGCTTAAGCTTCTCATAAACTTTACGATCCTGTAAAAGACGATTTAATCAGACTTTGTGAATTGAAATCGAAATATGGTTTGTCTTACTTGTGCATTGACGGACGGTCGTAGTAGTGACAGTGCTTTTTCAAAGTGTTTAGCCCTAACCGCTAGATCGTCAAGTGCGATGTCGGGATTGTTCGTAGATTCTTTTAAGGCTAACATCGCAGCTTGTCGTACTAAACCGGCTAAGTCAGCTCCTGTGTAGCCTTCTGTTCTGCCTGCAATATGCGCAAAGTCCACATCATCGTCCAGAACCGGTTTCTTGCGATTCTACCGAGAAAATTTCCATTCATAAACGAACATGGGGATTCGAACGGATACTTACCTTTGTTAAAGCTGTGAGTATTTCCTCTCGATCGTTAAGTTGGGGCAGTCCGACGTATAATATTGTGTCCAAGCGGCCAGGACGAAGAATGGCCGGGTCAATGATGTCAGGTCGGTTGGTGGCGGCTAAAATGTAGACACCTTTTCTATCCTCTACACCGTCCATTTCGGTGAGCAATTGATTGACAATGCGTGTGCCCGATCCACTGTCATTGTTATCCGACCGTTTCGGACATAAAGAGTCAAATTCGTCAAAGAATATGACACAAGGTGCAGAGTTTCTTGCGCGTTGGAAGCATGCCCTCACAGCACGTTCACTTTCACCGACATACTACAAACAAAAATTTTAATAATTGATAGAGATGAAGTGTTAGAGCGCTTACCATGTTCATCATTTCGGGTCCTTTTACGGAGATAAAATTGATTCCAGCTTCGTTTGCAATGGCCTTGGCAAGAAGAGTTTTACCACAACCTGGTGGGCCACAAAGCAGTACACCCGATGGTGCAGTCAGTCCTAATTTTTCTAGTTTCTCGGGGAACTTTACTGGAGCCAAAACAGCGAGTTTGAGCTCTTCTCTGATGTCTTGTAAGGAGCCCACATCATCCCAGGTAACATCTGGGACGGTGATGAATCCTTCTCGCTTTGCCGAGGGTTGTACCACCCTTACCGCATCCTTAAAGTCCTCGAGGGTAATACAGAAATCTGTGACATCGCCAACATCTATCGCTGCATTGTCGAGCATGTTAATCATCTCGAAAAGCGTCGGCTCCGGCAATTCTTTTGCTTCCTCAGATACCTTTTTCTCGGGAAGCTCATCAACATCGATGGGTTCCTCAACACTTGTTGATTTCTCTGTCTTTTCCGTCTTATCTTTCTCTACTGCAGCAGCATCGTTCTCTTCTACGTCCATCTTCTCTGGCTCATTTGACGCCTCATTAGCATCTGATTTTCGCGGTAAATCTCCGTCCTTTGACGTGGGCGTCGTAGTACTAGGAACAGACTCTTCTTCCACATCTTTTGGCGGTTGTGTAACATTTTTTTGCACCTCTACAGGTGACTCTATGTTAGTTTTGTTTTTTGAGTCTTTTTCCACTCTAGTTGGCGTAGAGGTTTTCTTCTTAGACGCAGAGTCGGCGTCTTCTGCTTGTCCTTCGTCAACCAAATCCACAATCGTTATGTTCCTTTGAGATTTCATCTGCATTTCCTTCATCTGCTGAGTGCATCTGAAAAGAAAATAATTCAACCCGTCAAGAAGGTAATTAGAATATCTTATAGCAAACTTACTTCCTCTTGACTGCTATAGTTGCAGCGCAAGACACTAACGCCAGCATATCGGCACCAACATAGCCTGGCGTTAACTCGGCAATTTTATCAAAATCCATCTTCGGATGCACCGACAAGCCGTCACAAATGATTGTGAGGATTTCGCGCCGATCCTTGCGATTCGGAATACCAATGGCAATCTCATGATCGAATCGTCCAACGCGTCGCAAAGCCGGATCCAGCACATCAGCCCGGGTTGTGGCTCCAATCACCAAAACCGCCTGGCCGCGCTCGCTCAATTTGAGATTGTCCAAACTGCTGATCAACTGCGACACGATACGACGTTCCATGTCACGTTGGGCATTAGACCGATTCGATGAAATCGCATCGATTTCGTCGATGAACAGTACGCATGGTGAGCATGCGATTGTCTGTTCAAATACATCCCTGATTCTCTCCTCAGATTCACCCGAGATTCCAGCAATTAATTCCGTCGCAGCCACTTCGATTAGATTAAGCCCAAGTTGCTAAAACAAAGAACCAGTTGGTAAAGTCAAAACAAAACGAAAAATCAAATACGTACTCCAGCAATCGCGTGCGCCAACAAGGTTTTACCACACCCAGAGGGGCCATGCAACAATAGACCTCTGGGCGGCATCAGTCCTAGCATAAAGTAAATGTCTGGCTGCTTGATGTGCATGAGAATTTCGCACAACTTCTTTAGTACACTTTCCATCCCACCAACATCTTGGAAGTTTTGCCGCGGTTTTGTTGGGCGAACTTCCTTTTTGTATTTACGCGGACGTAGCAACGGTAGAAAGCCAGATACATCGCCTCCAGCACCGGCATCAATAGCGTTCGCAGTAACAGACTTCTGCGTTGTCAGAGCTGTCAGCTCAACTTTGTCTGTCTGCGAGTTTTCACTCTTTGGCGGGGACTGCGAACGACCTCGCTTACGTTTCTTTGTTGACGGCGTAGCTGTATGTTTAGCTGCATCTCTGTCACCTGCAATCGATTGTCCATCTGATGTAACTGGAATTTTCCTCATTGTTACTTCTCCAAACTTCATCACAGTTCCTGGAGGTTCTTCTGCCAAATAAAGTATACATAGAAGATTGAGTCAGAGAAACTCAAAGTGAAAGCCCTTGACGACTTACCCTTTGTTTTGCCATTTGTGGTCTTATCCTCCTCCGAACTCTCGTCGCTGCTGATGTCAATGAGTTCATTGTTTCCGCCACCGCTTGCTGCACTTTTTGCATTTTTCTTTGAATACAAACTGGTTAACATGTTGTTCATTGAATTTGGCGCCACTTGTGGAGTGTCCTGAAGCAAGAAAAAAAAAACACACAAAAAAAGCTTCACAATGACAGGTGGGAGAAATTTTCTCTAAACTTACATCCATGACCTCTAAATCCGACCCAGAATCCGGACTCGGTGGTGTTATATCCAGGCCGTAGCTTTGTGACACAACTTTGTACGCTAAAAATACGCAAATGTAAGTTTAAAACTCAAAACATTTCAATTAATTTACCTTGTTCGACCAGAGAACGGAAAGGAGCGATTTTACGTCTACTGTACTCTGGATAGCGTTCTTGTAAGGCTTTTGCCATTACACCAACATCGAGGTAAGTTTGATGAACATTTTCTTCCAAATACTGGAAAAGAAATGTTATTTAGTACAGCGGTTAAATTAGTGAATGAAAATAAGAAGCGGCGCGCGGTCATTAATTGAAAAATAAACGCTTTCCGGCCAAAAGAAGCCAACTGGTGCGACATAACCTAACAATGTTTTTTTTTTCTCCTTTTTTCCTTTGGGCTTACCTGTTTTACACGATTTATAATTAACGGATCGTACAAAATCGGTTTGGTTTTCTTCATTGCGTGCATACAAAATGATTAAATGGATTTTTTAATGTTTTTTTCCGAATTCTTTAGGTTTTGTCGCAAATTTTTTAATAAAACACACAAAGCCGCAGGAACCACAAACCGAATTGAAATGTTACAATCGGATATGTCGAATCGGGACGTAATGTAACGTACTGTCAGTTGAGGAAACCATATCCAATTGGAAATTAAATTTAGTATTCAAAGCACAGACTAAGGGGTGGCAAATATTGCGCACAATTAATAATTCGAAACAAAACGTCAAAGACTAGGATATAATGAAGGACAAGGAAAATTCGAAAGGCTTTAAACGTAAATTGTAAATAACCGTATTATTTTCTAATACTATATAATATAATCCACTATCCATTTCGATATGCTCATCTCCAAAACGTTATAGGCGTCGCGATTTCAATCTAGAAATAATAAAAATTATTATTCACTGACACATGGACTTTTATAAAGTGTATTCCCTTACGTATAACAAATCTGTTATTTTGCAAAAAATAGTATCTATAACAACAAATTAGACACCATCTTTACCTTAAAGCAAAGATAATCTGCAGATCTGAGTATTGAAAATTTTATGACTGACCATTTGAGATAATTCTAAAATCCGGTAGAGCAGAGGTGTAACGTTAAGATGCATGCAGTTAGCTGTGCCAAACGCTGCTACATAAAGGCAAATCACAGAGCAATTTTTTTTCAAAGATCGCTTTGGTCGCAGCAGTAAAGGGACATCAGCATTTTAGATCTACAGGCCAAGGAATTAGAAAACCAGCGCAACCGTAAGCCCAAGTAGGTCACTGAACAATATCGACAGACTTTAATACCCATTCTGTGATTGATTACACATTATTAGCGTTTGCGTGGTGATCCTAATTTTGAATGAGCTTTTCGAAACACTCAGAGTGCCTGTCAGCGAACACCAATAGTAGGGATGGAGATTTTTCGGCAAAAATAGTAGCAAAGATATTCTTAAATCTTACTCTGGATGGCAACAAAAATAAATTCGTTCAACCAGGTGTGAACCTGGGGTACATATTGAGAGCTTTGCAAAGGATAGCACTTCTGACAAAATCATCGCTTTCATTTGATTTCACATACTTATATACTTGGGTGGTGCTACAAACTGGGTAGAATATGAACGTCAACTAACAGACATCTCCGGTTAGCCCGATCGTTAGCTAACTGCTGGCTTGTACGTACCTTCTTAGGCAAGATCTTCCTATACTGCGTTGTTCCACCGGGTTAGATCCGAAGACTCAGCGATTTGAAGCATTGGGGTCCATCCGCTCTGCATGCCTTAGCCATTCTTGGAGGCACAATTTGACTTGGTCGTGCAGCTTGACTAACTTTTTTTGCTGTCATATTTAACCTCAATATCTTTCATATTCTCAGCACCAACTGAGACTCTGTTACAAGCTTTCCCCTACAAAGTTATAATTTTCTGTGCGATTCTTGTCGCGCCTTAATATGTTCTTTTTTCCTGTTAGTATGACTTCCAGTAACTTCAAACTCTTGACATCTCTGTTTTCTTTTTCTGGACCAGCCGATGTACTTCACGTCTCGTCGGGTGGTGCGGCGTGTCTGACGAGCCGTTGACAGCAGTGCCACTGGTCTTCTGTACTTGATTCTGGCGCCAAAGGAATTGTTCAACAATTTCGAATTCTACAAATATTAAGCGGACCCTTGCCATTGCAGCTTTTTTGTGTTAAATATTCTGACAGTTCCTTTGCTGCAATAAGGAGAATATTATGTTGTTGCTAAAGTGATATTTCGAACGCAAAAAAGGCCTGAGTCCTCTCATGTAGGCTCTACTTTGCCTGTCCTACCAAAGATGGCGATAAAATCGCCTTGTATGACTTTAAAGTGATACTTAGAACATTGCTGATCGTATTTGCCGGAGAAACAATCTTTGTTTGATATCGTGCGGAGTGAGTAAATATTATGCGTATGTTAACGAATTTAGCCTTGATGCGGAGTGTCAGAAAACGCTTGCTTATGCTCAAGATTTCTAATCTAAATCTGCTGCATATGGCAAATACACGCTGATTCTTTCTCTATGCCAATCACTATAGTACATACCTGAGTTTATTTACCTCGGTCCATCGCATCGCTCTTCCTGGATAGCAGTCAAAGGGCTGTTTTAATAGTTTGGTTGCACGTTCCCTTCATGCAATGTCACAACACTAAGGTTCCCTGGCATACATTTCTTCCACTACCCAGTGAAAGATACGAAGCGTCTCAGGGTCCCAACATTACACATGTAATTCCGAATTATTTGGTCTCCGTAAGCCAATGAGTAAGAATTTACTCATGCAGTGACGGGGCCCACCGCTGGATGGTAAGGAAAACACTCCACTATCAGCTTGATTGCTATGCTGGTGGCCCAATCCAAGTTATAGGAAAGTCAGCAGTTCTCCTAATCCAGCAAATTATGTCTTGTTTACTGGTTTTCGCCAAACTTATATTGCGGTTGTAATTTTTAAAGCCTTACGGTGCCATTTTGCATCAAAAAAGTTCACTAAGTATCGAGAGAAACGTCTTTTAATAACTGTTTAGGCATAATTTCTATTTTTAGGTAAGTATGATTGTATGAAGAGAGCAGCTAAAGTATATATTTATTGGATTCATGCTGGATCGTTAACATGCAATATCGCACAAATGTGATCCATTCATTATATGTATTATCGAAAAGCAGATATATTCCGTGGTTTCTTTTAACTCCCTTAATACTCGTATATCAATAAAAGCTCTCATAGGCGAGTCATTATAATAATTCTGGTTGCCCAGGGATATTTGACAAACAATAAAATGAAAACCATTTTGAAATACTTTGTGATTACATAAAACAAATTTTGTCCACAAATCGTGTCATTTTTAAGTTAACCCACTGAATCCATCCATTCAAATCGACGTAACGTAAGTCCAAAAAAATGTACTGGCAATGCTCCTGTAATGAAATCAAATGTCACTTTTTCATTTGACAGTTGAAAAACAAAGCCAAAAGAAGTTTTAAGTTTTTTTTTTTGAAAAATTCAACTATTTTCTTTTATTAGTGAGATTTGCCGTGTGTTAGAGAAAATTCCAAACAATGGGCGGTTGTCGTTGCACGTTCCGTTCATGCAATGTCACAACACCAAAGTTCCCTGGCATGCATTTCTTCCATTACCCAGTGAAAGATACGAAGCGTCTCGAGCAGTGGATCAATTACGCTGACTACCCGTGTGTGCGGGATTTATCCGCAGCCCAAGCTAGAAATAGAGTTGTCTGTGCTCTTCACTTCCGTGACGACTGCTTTATGAATTTCAAAAAGGATCGCCTCACTCCGACAGCAGTTCCCACGCTAATGCGTCTAAGAAACGGCCTTGTTCTGGATTATGCTACATCAGACAATCCAAAACCAACAGCTCTGCCGCCGACATTGGAAAAACACTTGATCCCGCCAAAGGGATTTGTCGTTTTGGGACTACCTGCCGATTATTTTTCATCAAGTTCGAGTATCTCTGAAGGGGAAACCGAAAAAATCAGTAAACCCAGGATAAGGCCTATTAATAAACCCCAACTGTCGAAGAGGACTTCCATGCCAATTCAAACTATCCTGAACAAACGTTGTCGTTTAGATTCAAACTCATCGTTGAATGATGCTTTGGAATGTGACGACTCTTCTATGATTACACTGAGTCGAGTTGCAATAAAAGACGGCGACGACGAGGTAGAAGTAGAGGAATACGGTCTCCTCATCGATGATACCAAAACAGACATGTCGGTCAAACCTGTGTCCACGACAACAGTGACAGTTAACGAATGTGAGGAGATAGAAACTGTGGAGATAGATAACGAAGAGATAGACATAGTAAATGAGATCAAGTTCCTGCAAAGCGACAAGGAGGACATGGACGAGGGTGAACATGTGGTCAGTAGCGACCTGTTCAATCAAACAGTGGAGACTTTGGAGAATGCAATAGTTGAACTGCGAGAAGATAGTGATAAAAAGGAGTTTGAAGCTGTGGAGAAAATAACTCGACTGGAGGCAGAGTTAGCGGCGACGAAATACGAACTTCAACAGGCGCTGGACAGAGCTGAATCTGCAGAATCCGAAGCAAAACATTGTGCCAATCAACTAAACGAATGCAAAGCAGCAAACGATACTCTGTCCAAGGCGTATATAGCGCCAAAAACCCAATTACCTGTGCCCTTGACTAAACCCCAACTGTTTAACGGGATCAAAAAGTACCTCACAGCATCGATGACCTCGTTGGTACGCATGGAAATGTTTGGAGGACCTGAACGTCTCTGGAAGCCGGACGAGAAGCAAGTATCTGTGGAATTACTGCGACTGGGCGCGAATGTGTATAAATATTTTAATGACGAATGGAGGTTTAGACTACCGCCCAGGAAACTGGTTGAGAAATGGGCGACTGAAGTGAATGCTGAGGAAGAGGAGGATCTATAGAATGATTCTTGATAGATGTAAGCTAATGTTAAGTGTTCAGATATGCCGCTTTAATCTTTGCACTAAGACCTAATAAATAGTTCAAGTATTTGTACGATTTGAAGTTTTTGAATGTTCAACTTTGAGCTGGGAGTGGGTTTTCGAAAGTGCTACGACTATTCCTGAGTGGGTATTTCTAATGCAGTTGAGGATAAGGACCTTGGTAAACACAAACCAATTCAGTATTCTTCCTACGGCTTCCATAGTGGGATGCGCCGAGCAGAAGTGCAAATTTGATTTTGCCTTTCAATCGTCGGCAACATTTTCGACAAAAACTCAGACACAGAGGAACGCCGTAGAATGCTCTCCGTTGTTTCGTTATAGTTCACATTCAGCGTTCTAAATGAATTATCCATTTTCCAAGAGTTCGTATCGCAATGGTTAAATAGACAGTTCACAGTGTTTTATGTGATCAGATCTGTTTTATGCGAGATCTGTTAAGGAATTCCGTCGTTGTCAGTTAGGGTAACTATTTGGTACACTGTGTCTCTATTCTTTGAGTACTGTGCAGTAAGAGTGAATCAGTTTGGATAAATCTGCTTTCTGCTTGAACTTTCTCACGCAAATTGTCCATCACAATCACATATTTGTTCCGGATAATACTCCAGAGATCACGTCGGTGATTACAAAAAGGAGCCCTAAACAGGCTTCATAGGTAGCCTTAATATTCTGGGCATAGTTCAATAATGATCTGTAGTGTGCTGATGTAGTTGATGTAGGAACAAACGTCTGTTCGTAGTCGAGTGCGCTCTTAATCATTCTATAATTACTTAAGTCATTAATTTGGCTACTATAGGAAACGCTTTTTCCTCTTTAGTTTCCACATTCCGTCAGGTTTCCCTTAGGTAATTTGAAAATCATTCTCTTTTCCAATCTTCAGATTCGCCTGAGTTGTTGAATGTGGCTTTGAAGATCCCCCTTGCTTCGTTTTTCTTTAAGGACCTGATAGTCGATCTAATTTCAATGATACTGAAGTGGGAAATCTTTTCCAGCAAAAATGCTCGTCAGGGTCTGGTACCGGTTTGCTCTAGTGATCCCTGCTTCTGGTTTCTCTTCCGAAGTCAATAGGTTGTCGTCTAAGTGTATTAGACGAGATTTGCAACTTTGTTGACCTGTAAGTTCCTTTGTGATATTAAAGACGTTCCTGCTGTCACATCACTGGCTGCATCTTTCGCTATGGTGATTGGTGCGTTAATATATTCACACTTATTAAGTCTTACTCTACAGCTGCATAACCCTTTATTTTATTGAACTTCTTATTCGAGTGGCAATACTGCTGAGCCTGCTACAATTCGGGTTTGATAACTGTCCACTATTGTGTTCATGCATCTGCTGAAAGTCAAGTCCTCTGGCTATTTTGTCTTCTACTGACGATTGTGCCCACGCTCGATGAAAAAACTTTTTTAACAACTCTCAAGTGTTCGTCTATATTTGTTGGCGGACATTGTGACTCCGCAGATTATCTGTATTAAAGACACTTTGGGGTCGCGGATTGCGTTGTCGAGCTTCAAGAAGAAAGTCATGATTAAAATAGCAAGACTCGTTTTCAATGGTCTTTTTGTAAACGAAAACCGACAAAAGTTTTTGGCCACACAATTCGCTGTTTTATCGAAAAACTGTGTTCAGCTATGGGGCTCATTTTTGGCTAAATGGGTCACATTTAGAGCGAAGCTTATCGACATAAGAAGCCGATATATCCCGAAAAATGCAAAAAAATAAGCGTGTTCAAGGTATTGAATGTCATGATTTTGTAATTTTAGAAATAACACACACAGATGAATTGTAAAGCGAACACGTCATCTTTATTTGAAAAAAGGAACTGAAAAAAGAAAAGGAAGATACTTAAAAAGTGGGGACAACAATAGCTGGGAACTTTTACAGTCACTTAGAAACGTAACAGTGCTGCCGTAGAACGATCTTCAACACATGAAAGTGGAAGGGATGCAGTTCCAGAGGAATGTCGCTACGTACCAGACAGCAAACTAAGCAAACAACTAATAGAAGGAAACATTTGATGAAGGCATAGTTTCGCGAATGGAATGTTAATTGGCCTCCAAGACTTAGTGATATGACGCCTCTGGATTATTTTCGCGGGGATACGTTTTGTCGCTGGTCTATGCTGACAAACCAACACCAATCGACGCATTGGAAGCGAACATTATTCGTGTTATTGAAGACATTCGTCCACAAATGCTTAAATAAGTGGTCGAAAATCTATGTCTCGGACGGAATCCATCAGATTCAGTCGCTGAGGGCCCAAGTTGTATTTAACACTTAATGGCAGAATGTATTCTCTCGGCTGGCATACAAAAAAACAACTATTTAGAAGCTAATCAATCACACTCATGAGCAATGCAATCAAAACGCAAAGAGGGAGTTTGATGATTATTATGTAAAATTAGCAAACAAAAGTATTCTGGACGACACAATTGAAAAGAGTGCTGTCCGAGAGCGCACTCCAACAAAGAACAATTGTAGTTTATTGTCCTCTTTGTAATTTCCCTTCAATGGAATCTTAGTCTTCCACGTAAGCTCTTCCGTGATAAGGTGCTTTTAGTACCCATACCGACTAGGTTTATCCTGAGTACCTGCAGCCTAAGTACTTTACAAAAGTGTAGGGCTTGAGGAAGCATTCGATTGGTCTTTCGCCAACTTTGTTCGTGTCCTTAAAAACTCACTGGGACATAATAGAGTAAAGCCAGCCGTGCTTTGGAAATTCCCCAAGCAGCCGCAACAGATCGTTCTTCGCAGCGTGATAAAAAGCGGTATTTTCGTGTAAGCTTGTATTATTACAAAACCAACGCATAGGATATAAGGGCCCTTATCATAACTGTGTAACAGCATCTATAGAGACGAGCTATAGAAAGCAATGCACGTCCGTCTGTGCAGGATGACAATGGAGAATGCACGCTGCTCCATCAAGGTCGGTAAAGATCTCACCGAGACCTTTGATGTCCAGAAAGGATTTAGACAAGGCAATGCGCTCTCATGCGATTTTTTCAACATCATACCTGAAAGAATAGTGCAAAACTCACGAGCAAACACAAGAGGCACTATTTTTCAAAAGTCCGTCCAACTACTCGCATACGCCGACGATATTGACATAATCGGGAGATAGCAGCGTGATGTCAGTGGCGCTTTCGCGAGTATTGAGACGGAAGCGGCGAAAATGGGTTTAGCGGTCAATGAGGGCAAGACCAAGTATATGCTGTCAAGCAAAAAGGACAACCAACACCGACGTCTCGGACAGAACGTCACCCTCGACAGATATAACTTTGAGGTAGTTAAGGACTTTGTCTACCTAGGCTCCGCTATAAATACAGACAACGACACCAGCGCTGAGATCAAGCGAAGAATAACTCTTGCCAACCGCTGTTTCTTTGGGTTAAGAAGGCAATTGAGTAGCAAAGCCCTCTCTCGGACAACAAAAGTCACCCTTTATAAGACTTTAATAATCCCGGTCCTGCTCTATGGCGCAGAGGCATGGATATTATCAAAAATGGATGAGGGTGTTCTTGGTTGCTTCGAGAGAAAAATTCTTCGGGCGATCTTCGGTCCCGTCTGCATTGACGGTGAGTGGAGGAGAAGATACAACGACGAACTGTATGGACTGTACAGCGACATGGACCTAGCCAGAAGAGTGAAGATCCAAAAACTGAGATGGCTGGGTCATGTAGAGCGCATGGACACCAATGCTTCGGTCCGAAAAGTCTTCGAATTCCGCCCCCGAAGGGACATCGCAGTAGAGGAAGGCCAAGACTCAGGTGGCGCACGCAAGTGGAAGAGGACCTCAGCCAACTTGGCGTGCGAACCTGGATGCAGATAGCCAGGGATCGAGTGGGCTGGAGAAGCTTGTTGACTGACACCCAGGTCCACCCCGGACTGTAGCGCCACCTAAAGAAAGAAAATCATAACTGTGAGACTTTACACCAGCAGATAGTTTAGTCCAAAGACGTTTGCTATCTAGGTTTACACCTAATTACTTAGCCTCCACCGAGAAACGGATGGTGCTGACTGAAAACCCATTTCATCTAGAGCAATCGTCGATCACTTGAGGACCTCCCTGGGCTTTGGATCTTAGATATAAAATAAATGTTATGCCCAAGACACATGTGCAGAAAATCTTCTTGCAGTACTGCTGGCAACTCTGCCCGTGAAACAGATGTGCGGATATTTTTTGAAATCAATCGCATCGTTTGCTGTCATTTTACAGCTACTGTCACTTATGTGTGACACTGTCGATTGCAGCGAATTTAGAAATAGAGATGTGTTGCAGAACAGCGCTGCGTGCAGCATTTATATGTAGTTTCGCGAATTAAAACATGTGTATTCTAATTTCACTGCACACAAAATTCTAATCATGTGTTTTGGGCATTAGGCATCGAACTTAGTTTAATCTAAGTTGTTTATTTCATTTATTTTACATCCACCTCCTGCCTTCTGCTCTCAGGTGGTTCACTTCGGCCATTGTCCTTGTATAAACGATGTCATTGATAATGACTAAGGACTGTCATAAAGACCATGTAAAAGGTTATATGAGAACTAAGACCGAGACATTTGAACTATCGAAATATGTTATATCTAAACAGATTACAAGTTACAGAAGTTGTTTAATATACAATAACACCTTCAAGGCGTCAACGAACAATTCCTTTTTTCGCAAAAGTTGAAGTTAGCGACGTATTCAAAAGGAATGATAATGAGATATGCTAAGCAACTGCGAGCACAATATACTATTGTATAACTTCATAGCAACTAATGTGACTTTGTGAAAGGCAGATCGACATACACACATACGTTGCTATTCAAAGTTAATGAAAGACGACGGATGGCGAAGCTGCGAAAGATCTGCATTATCATCTTAATAACTTAAGATAAAAATCACCGGTAAACTCCCAATGATTTAATACGGGCGACGACAATGCTATAAGAAAATGTATAACTATACAAGTAATATACGCTGTAAGAATAACTAAAGTAAGAGTACCCCAAGACAGTTTGCAAAGTCCATTACTCTTACAGACGGTCTAGCAGCATATCAAAGAGCTTGTCATAACTTATATTCTTTTCGGTGCTACTATGTGACGCAAAAGATCTTCAGGCAATATTAATAAAGATTGAGGCCCCGGAAACTTACAATTTGCGAATCAGTTTTACAAAGAACAAATATCCGCACCTTCAGACATTTTTTAAGAAGAAGTTGTCGTATTGAAAGTGCATGATACTTAAGCCATTAGGGAAATTGCTACGGTAGTATTGCATACAAATTAAACCCATGAGTGGTGACTTTGATTTTACGAAATCTGTTTCTTGAATGGAAAATACAGTTTCAGCCGGGAATCAGAAAAGGCCAACATAAAAATAACAGGACCACTAAAATGGAAAAATGTCAGAAAAATTTCTGCCTCACCTAAAATATGATTGATTCAAAAAGAGAGGCCTTTAGAATGGTTCTAAGGTCGGTAAAATTAGTCAGTACATCAAGCGGCGCATAAACAATACAGATGTTTGCGGAATAGATGCAGCACTACACTTATTAAGATCTATGCATTACATACAACACTTGTATGTTAATTTATAAAAAAGAAGAAAAACGTCTGTGGTCAAATTATAACGATATCTGCTAATAAGTTGAATCAAAGTCCATATTTTTATATTTTTTAATACAGAATGAAGTTTGATAATGCGGATTGTATGTTTTAAAAACAAAATCGTCTTAATGTCGTCCATTCCTTTCAACACACTCTTGCAATCGGATGAAATTTGTGAAAACGCGAGATTTAAGCGATGGCTCAATGACAAAAACGAGGAATGTACATAATTTCCCGTCGAACTTGAGCCACATGTTTTGACGTTGGTGCCGACCTTAATGATCCCGAAGGATTTCGGTTAACCATTGTCTCTTCTTGTTCAAATCGCGAAAGCATGCGGCACTCCTGACCAGTGGCTAATGAGATTGTGGAATCCGCAAATCATGCGCATAGTAATGGTATTCCTCTCACTTACCTCACATTTTTAGTTTACGAACAATTTAAATTTAAACTCGAAAATTTTCTGCGGGATACCCTTAATCTATCTATCTGTATCTTTGATATGTTTTGATGAAATTTTCCGCAATACAACTATTGTATATTGACTGACGTACCGAAACGCTTAACTCGCGTTGACACTCTATTTCAACCACTGGTTATGTCATGACTGCAAGAACACTCAAGTGCGTAAACACACTTCCTCCAATTCTTTATTAATTTGGATTACCTAACCCATTTCATATGTATGTACTCGTAGCTTGTGACACAGAATTTCTTACTTTCTAAGATTAACTTTCTGACATAACTAAATTGCCAGAGGCCTCTATGAGTGGAAAGTTATGTAAGAAGGAGCGTTTTCTACATTTTTATTTTGGCAAATGTCAAAGTTTACAAAGTTGTAACGAAACATGTTCGAAACGCAAGGTTCAAGCGAACAATTGACAGTCTATTTGACATCTGTCAGTTATGGTCTACCATTTGTGACTCAGTTCATTCTATTCCTAATTGATGGTAACATGTATGCACCTTCAACGTTACACAATTGTTTAATCACACCAATTAGGTATGCCTGTGTCAAGGACCGTTAAAAAGTGACATTGACGTCAATTATGTAGCAATAGATCTCTTTTTTTCTGTTCATTTCATTTAATTTTTTCATGCAACGCTACATGGTGTTGGAATGACAGTTTGTTTTAGAGCTATCTCTAAATTTCTCACTTCGGTGACAGTGAAAACGACAAATGTGCTCGCAACTATTGTTAGGGTGTAAAGATTCACTTTCATCGGAAGCGTAACTAATTGATAAACGAATTAGAAAATTAAATCGCTCGCTCCAGATGAGTTTGTTGTTAGTCGGGCCTGTTACATGAAAAAAATTATTCACGACGTGTTATAATTTAAAAAAAAAGAAGTGGTAATGACTTAAAAAAAATCACTTACAAGTAATGCCAATTTTGCGATGTTTAAAATCGAAGTTCAGAAGGGTTTTCGAACACTCGCGAACATGAAGTCGTATCGTGCGGATTTAAGTTAGAAACGAGTGATTTTTTTTTTATAGTAAAAATAATGTTTTCTCGTATTGTGTGTCACTTATTTGTGTCACTGCTGTTATTGTTGCAAATAACGTGTGAAGTGAAAAATGCAAAGAGTTCGTGGAAGGATTTAATTTTCGGCAGTAAATGGGGACTTCAACGTGATACAAGGTGTAAGTGAAATAATGCATAAATCTATTGGAAAACAACGAAATTAAAGTGATTGTGGTATGGAGCAGTTGTCTCGTGCAAAGATTTCGGTTGACTGAGAGAGAACTTTGTTCAAGGGTGCGAAATAGATATTTTGGATCGTTATACCATATATTCAGATAGCACAAAATTCAATTGAATTCAACTCATTTTCGCTTCGGTGATCTCTGGTTCAAAAGTGATCAAGGATCTTCATTTTCCTTGTTGCATTCACAGAGACAAGAGTAACAAATTGATTATTGCTCCGATTGTGATTTTCTTTCTAAATCCTCAAAATAGCAATCCGCTTTTGCTAACATCAGATTTTTGTGTAACATTGAAGTTTTGGGTCACGATCAAGATTGAAATCAAGGCTTCCACTAATGGTTAGGTTGAATAGCATCATTAATGTAGGATGTAGGATGTAAAATTGTACGAGTACAATGCAGACGAGACAAATACACGTTTTATGCAGGTATTAGACCCTAAAAAAGCAAAGATGGCAGGATTGAAATGATATAGGTAGAGGTCTCGATTGGAATTTTTGTTTTATTTCAGACCTGTATCACCTTGTTGACGGCATGCCTTCCACTACCATCATTTGCGACTTCTAGAAGTTTTCTTCAAACTTCTTCTTTTCTTTTATGTTTTCCTTTAGGTTATTCGTTCCATATATGTTCCAGACAACTGGTTTTTCACCCATCTAGAGCAAGTGACTTTTATTGCCTTTCACTTCACATTCACATTCCCTTGTCTAGTGGAGAGGATAAATCACAAAAATAGTATGTGTGACAGAATACTAACCTGTGTCATGCCATTTTTGACTTGAGAATATTGGGACAGTTTCTTTCGGACGTGGCATTATGGCCCCTACTATTTTTAACCCACATCACATCGGCAGATGCTGAAAATTTTGTTCCAATCAGTTTGGAACACACTCATTGAACACAAAGCACGTCAGTGTTGTTCATTTTGTCATTTTCGGACAAAGACAATGACCTATCTTTCCTTTTTAGCTGATAGTTGAATTGGACTTGTGGCAAAATTTTAGCCCAATTATGGTGCCTCACACGGCATGTTGATTGGTATTGCAAAATTTGTATTCCATTGCTTGAAGCCATGATACGTGAAACACCCATGGGTTCAAATGCTCTGTCATGATACTTATTCTCTGTTTGGTGTTAGGTGTACCACCTTGATCAAAATACAAGTTTATTCATCTTAATCTATATTGTCCCCTTCAAAGTAATCCCCATCGAAACATTTTTCATATTCGGTTTTCGGTATGTCCATCAGTGCTTCCTGCGATTTTTCTATTACTGCCTCTCGGCTGCTGAAACGCGTGCCCCGTAGTGGTTTTTTAACTCGATTGAACAGAAAGAAATCACAGGAAGCCAAATCAGGGGAATTCGGTGGCTGTTGGATGGTATTTGTTGCATTTTTCGCCAACAAATTACGAATAATGGTGGCACTGTGCGACGGTGCGTTATCATGGTGCAAAATCCACGAGTTTTCTGCTCACAATTCTGGTCTCTTTCGGCGAATTGCTTCAAGCAAACGTCTCATAACGCCCAAATAATACTCTTTGTTTACTGTCTGGCCTTCTGTCGAAAATTCATGATGCACTACACCGTTGTAATCCATGAAAACCGTGAGCATTGCCTTCTTTTTTGACTGAAAACGACGTGGTTTTTTTGGTCTCTGCTCATTTGGTGAACGCCATTCACTTGCCTGATGTCTGGATTGCGTGTCGTACTCATAAACCCACGTGTCATCTCCAGTATGATCCTCTTGATGTCTCTTTTTTTCATGAAATTGAGGTCTTTTGGCACCAACTTTGCTGCTACACGACGGAAACCTAAATCATTAACCAAAATGTCATGGACGGATCCATAGGTAATGTTCAAGTCCTCCGCTATCTCTCTGATTGTTAATTTGCGGTTATTGACCAACATTTCTTTTACTTCATCAATGTTTTCGTCGGTTTTCGATGTCGATGGTCTGCCACTGCGTTCATCATATTCGATTGACTCACGACCACTTTTGAACCGCTCGTGCCACTGGTAAACGACCGTTTTCTTTAGAGAATCGTTGCCGAAACACTTTTCCAATATTTCCAACGTTCGCGCACCATTAAATCCGTTTTTTACGCAAAATTTAATACAACTTCGTTGTTGCAAATTTATATTCATTTCTAAAATTGTACAAAATCGCCAACACACACAGAGATAGATGTTCTCTTGGCTACGTAACTTTTGCAAATGTCAAGCTATGACGCTAAGATTTAGTGGGAATATCAACAACAGATGTACCAACTTAACAAAAAAAAAAACAGAACTCAAATCGGTACAATGGGAGCGCCACACGGTGGGAACTTTTTGATCAAGGTGGTATAGAAGTTGGCTTATAAATCTTTAACTAAAAAACTTTGTGCATAACGCAGTAGTACTCGTATCTTCGTGGTGCTGCAAGGATATTGCTACTGAAAACCTTAAGCCCACTCTTAATTTACTCTTGATAACAATCTATGGTTTTTTTTTTAAAGATCTGATCCGCCAATTGCGGGAGCACAGCACCCTGAATGATCTTTCGCACCACAAAATCAGTAGAATGTCAAGTAAGGCTCAACACTTTTGGTGAAATTGAGAATCTTTCTGGTGGAGATTTTGAGGGTTAGGATTTCTCTGAGAAAGTGCCGACTCCTTAAGGCACTAGCGCCATGCATTCACATGAGATGTGTTCCGGAGTTTCGGCATTTTTCATGTAAAGACGACATTAAGATTCCTGAATAAGATCTATTTTGTGTAGGTGATATCGAAGATGGCGGTGTCCGGTTACAACTCCAGTCTCCTGATATTCCTTCAAAGTTCTATGGATTCTTTTGTTTTTTGTTTTTTTGAAAGAGTTTGATGCCTTCTTTAGCCTGACGAAAAGTGATATTTTCCCAGTGGGATAGAAATATATTGTTCTCCCAATTCTTTATTGTTGAGTAAATTGCTGAACATGAGGTAGTGTAGTGTATTGAAGCAGTGCAAAGGTAAATTGAAGTCAATAAGGTTGGAGCCTTTTTTTTTTATTGACTGTCCGTTAATACATGGATTGCGACACTCTTCATTGCCTAATGAGATTGACGCAAATCTGAATGGTATCAATTTTTTTGGATTGTGTTTTGTCTTAATATATCGGCTCCCACATCCTATATATCCATCTTTGATATATCCATGTTTCAGTTAGTGCCACAAGGATTTGAAGTTGGGTTTTTGTAGTATCATGCCTCTCTGCTTAGGATCGTTGTATTGAACCTTATGTTCGGCATAAAAGTCTTTGGCAGTCGGTCATTTACCTCGCAGATCATGATCCGGGGAATAAGAGAAACTATTAAGAATCATCTGTACAGATATCATTATTGCAAGAGCCGAACAGAAACTTGTTAATATGGGCAAAGAAATATGATAGAAGGAACCGCTCAGTTTGCGCGAGGCCTTCGATTTCGGCAATATCTAAGCCTCTTAAAAAGGCTTTTAGTCCGGGCTACAAGCCAGCCAAGTTATTTTAAGGATTTGCTCAACACGGCAGGATCTGACGAATGTCATCTGAGAGGCAATGTCTTTGACCACTTTTTCAAGCGTTTTAGGCCTTCTGTCCTTAAAAGGACATCTACCAATGGGTAGATCGTGAAAACCAATTTACAGGTCCATTACGCGAAAATATGTGCTCATCGAATATTTCCTTTAATATTGATTGCTTCGTTTGCTGTATGGCACGTAGCGATATCCTGTTGGATCCACATCTCTTTCATATTCATGCCATTTAATCAGGGAACGAAAAAGACCTTAATCATGCCTCTTAGCGAATACACCTGGCCATAACACGCCAATTAGCTTTATTTTTGTAATATGGTCCGATGAATCTACCTGTTTACAGACCGCACCAAAATAAACATTATTGGCATGTAAGGGCGTCTCGGTTATCTCATGTGGATACTTCGCTTTAAATTCGCCAATTTTGCTTATCGACATACCCATGACCCAAAAATTAGCCTCATCGATAAATACAATTTGACGAAAAAACAGCGCAATCATGGTCTTTCGGCTTCAATTCTTGCATGAGCTGGATCTTCTAAGTTTCCAAATCATGACCTTAGCGTATAATTTTTTATAAAATGGACGGACAAACGCCAATCTGTTGTGAACGACGCTGTCGAGTCGATAAATTTGAATCTTCTTCAACACTCTTACAAACGGATGCAATATTCTCTAAGTACGCACTTCAAAGAACATGTTGTGCGAAAACGGTCTACAATACCGCGAATAGCGGTCTCAGATGGTCGATTTTGTCGAGTGTAATATGATGCAAGTGCTCTGTAAGTCTTGCGCACAGACCTATACTTTTGGAACCGAATTTCCAAACTTTGGCAACGTGGTCATGTGCATGGTGCATGTCATCGCGATAAAAGCCTAAATTGATAAAATTTGGCGCTCTGTTGTTAGCTATTTGCTTGAACCGAAATCTATAGATTAACGGCACAGAAATGGTTGCTGCGTCTTCTACAATAACTCTCTTGTATAGAATACTGTGACTCTTATCATAAATATCCAAAATTCAGAATTGAACTCGATTATCTTTCAGTTTTACCAATTTTTAATTTTGTCCAAGTGGGTGCTAGCACATGTTTAGCGCCATCTGGCGAGTTTGGAAATTGCATTCCAAGTAAAGACTGTTTGCTACGAGGTGGAATACCAGCTGGACCTTGTGCGGGAGGATATGGTTTATGTTGTTTATGTAAGCCTTAACATATTGGTTGACAATTTAAGAAACAAATTCTTTTCTGCAGTCCTACAAACTTGCAACGGCAACATTCGTGAGAACTCCACCTATTTTGTGAATCCTAATCACCCGGATATTTACGATGGAACTGGCAGTTGCCAAGTTACCGTGCATAAGATTCATCCGGATATCTGTCAACTAAGGTAGGTATCGAAGGAACAATCACTCTTAGTGTCTTTATGATCATTTTTATTTCCAGATTAGACCTTGATATATTTTCTATAGCTCAACCAGAGTCTGTCAATCATATTTGTAACCAAGATCAATTGCTGATATCTGGCGGAAATCCCGCTCCTACCATTTGCGGATCTTCAGCCGGTGATCATAGTAAGGTAGCAGAACCTTATAGGTGTCCGTATTATAACCTTCTTTTTTTTCAGTGTATATCGACGCTGGACTAGGCCAAAGTAATCCAATTGTCCTGTCGGTCATAACTAGTGGCGCATTTCCTCGTTTATGGCGAATTCGTGTAAGTCAAATTCATTGCGGCAGTATAAATCGAGTGGATCAAGGTTGCTTGCAATATCACACCGGAATAAGCGGTCGAGTAAAGAGTTTCAATTTCAATACGGTATCTGGACGTCAACTCTCTAATCAAGACTACAGTGTCTGTGTAAGGACTGAACGAAATTTCTGCGGAATACAGTACAGTGCATGCATGGATCAAGGTTAGATTTGTTAGCATTTTAAGCTCATGCCTAAGCTTAGGCTTTTGTTTTCAATTTTCTAGAAAACAACCGATCTCGATCGTTTACATTGTCTGGGAACTCTAATACTCCTGTGCTGGCAATGGTCGGCAGTGGAACAACCCAGGTTCAAACGAATGCCTGCCCGAACGATTGGCTTTTGATCGGTTGTATCAGAGTAGCCGATAGTGTACCACAAGCGAGCGCTTGTGAAGATCGTGTTTGTGGCGGCACATTTAATGCTGAAGTTAGTCCAGAACAAAGGACTGTTCAAAGTAAGTTTCATGGCATCTCAAGATGAAAGGGAATTTGAGATTTTTGGTGTTACTTTCAGCTACCGTTCGCCCTTTTCGACTGTATTTCCATACCGATGGGATCGAGGCACCTCTAGATGTGGACAATAGAGGCTTCTGTCTGGATTACGTTCAATCACCTTGTACAAATGGATGATTGTGCTGCCGGTTTTTTTTTTTAATTCAAATTTATTTATGAAAAACATAGTTTTAAGGATTTTTTGTACTTTTTTCATTAATTAAATGTTTTTTTTGAACACACGAATTATTTGTTCATTTAGCTTGGAGCAGTAAGGGAATGATTTTAGGTGCATTGCAGTAAGTAAACAAAAGGCTTAAGGCATATTAGACCTTAAGGAGACTGAAGCCTTAAAACAAAGTTTTTGATGAGAATTTTTGCCAATTTTTAGCAATTTAATGTTGAATATTCAATACCGACTCACCAAAAGTTTTTGACTTGCTGCCATTAACCAGAAACTTAATCTTCCCTCAAAAAAAGTGCTCTAAAGTGTTACATCGCACGAGCGAGGCGGCCAACTGAAAGGGCTATTTCTATGAATAAAACGGTCACCAAGCTTTGCTTTCAATAAGTTGATTGCGGCATGAGTTTCTCAAGTCGCCGGGTTTGTTGAAACCGCATACTCTCAAAGTCTCTGGTTCTAGTCGCAATTGGAGCAAAAACTTTTATTAATTACAACTGGCTTACATTGCGCTGTTCGCTTGACCTAATGTGGCTATTTTGCTTATTAAAAAAGTTATTTTAATAGAAAAAATCTGGAGGGTCTAGAGGACCAACTCACTTTGGCCTATTTGCCCGTTGTGCTTCGTCGAAGAAGGCTCCTAAGTACACTTTCCTTTTTTGACAGAAATCTGGATATGTATCAAATAGGTGGATGATTGTCAACTCCTCCCTCTCGTTCATGCAAATTTCGCAGAAACTGTTGGTACTCGTAAACATGCTAAGCCTTCTTGTTTGTTTTCCTTTGTGAATGTGTCCAATGATGATGATGATGCACCGGATGTTTTTTGTTTTGAAAAACCCTACTTTAAGAGGGATTCTGATTCAGCTTTGACCAGATTTTTTTTGGTTGCTTGACATGTTGACCAAACAGACCACCTAAGGTTGGTTGTTCTGCTATCATCCAGCTTTAGAATTGGTTTGAATGTAGCTATTGTTATGCTATTGTATTATGACCTTTTTTGGTAAGCTCGTTGGCTCTACAGTTTACTAGAATACATGTATGTCCCGGCAGTGGTGAATGATAAACTGCATTACCATCTTCATGAGAAATGATCAGGAGTCTTGGGCAATTTAAAGTTTAGCGAGAATGAATCCAGGTATCCGATAGCTGCCTGAATATTCGAAAAGATGCGGATGTCTTTTGTAGATACCACGTTTTTCTTTAGCCGCGAAAGGGGTTTCTTAATTGGCAAAATTTCGGCCTGGAGCAGCCTACAGTGATTTTTAGAGCAGAAGAAGCACCTTAGGTTCAGCCTCTCTGAGATTCATCCATATAGAAATGGACTGACATGTCGTATATGAAGACATCTTCCTCCCAGTAAGATCTAGAGAGAATACTATCATGAATGTCTTTGTCAAACCAATGTTGTCCTATGTTGCCTGTAAGGATGTTTTCTGTAAGGATTCCTATTACGTTAAGAATATTAGCGTGGCAAACTGTTTATAACTGCGAAGTTACTAATAGCTGCATTAGCAGCAACTTGCTTGGTGAAAATTTCGAGGGGTGTCAAGTGAAGTGGAACATCAAGTTCAGCGGAGAAAGTTGTGCATAAGGCTCCATTGTCCTTTGGTAATGTGAGTGATCTGCCCAACGGGTAAATCTGTTCAGATTGTACTGTAAGAGGTTTTGAAAGGTCACCCCTATCGTAGAATACGCCGTATCTGAGATTCACTTCACTTCCTCGATTCACTTTCATTTTCCATATGCATATTTTATAATACGCCAGCGAACTACATTACCTATACGTATTTCAAATTCGAAGTTGGAACGGCGAGGCAACTGTTTTGTGAAAAGTGACGGGAATCAATGTAGGAAAACAATTTCACATTCAATTTAAGCAAGTGAATAATAGTGAAATAGAAGGTGGATAGATATTTTACTTAAATACATCTAATAATGAGGACGAAATACCCTGCAGTAGAAAAATACGTGCATCTTTAAGAGGCACTGCAGAAGATATTATGGAACTTCCAGATTCAGCGTAAATATTCTAAAACTCAAAGTTTTATTAATTCTAATGAAAGGGTTAATTAATTTTTCATTTAATTTGTTTTTATTTAATTTATCTAACGTCATTCCAGAATTGCCTAAGTACATCTGGTGGTCGTTTGCAATCGTTCCTTGCTACATCTTCATTATATTTATCGATTCTCTAAATTGATCGCGTTTTGTTGTTTTTTGCTGCAATACGATACATTTACAAAAAATACATATTAGAAATAAAAAAAAATATGCGTATACTCACAACATTTTTAAAAAAATCGGTTAAATCCAGCACTTGAGAAAGTCAAAAATTGTATGGGGAGTTTTAATTCGAACGTTTTCTACGATGGCCTGAAAACGCATTCACCTTACCGACAAGTGAAACATTCACTTCGAACGTATTCAACGATCAAAAGTTGTGAATTTGAGTGAAACGTTCCCCCCGGCGTATTCTACGATAGGGGTGGGTATTACGATGCTTTCCTGAAAAGGCTTGATCGTCAGTCAAGTCGAAACAAATAAATTTCGGTAGCATGTGACTTGAAAAGAGTTTCATTGTGACTTCTGCTTAAAAAAAATCATTGTGAACTTAGAAATGAAATGTCAAATCTCAAATAGTTATTCTTTAATTTGAAAAGTAAAAATAAATGATGATATTTTTAGATTCCGAAAGCGAAGATGAGGAAGCCTCTAATTTTAAAATCAATAGAAGAGCTTTAAGAGATAATAGTAAGATGCGTAAGAATTCAGAAAGAAATATCATCTATGTATGTTATTGAAAAACTTAATGCCGTTTTTTTTTAATATGGTGGGACAGTTTACAGTTAGTAAGGAATGTTTTCTTATTTTTCTTAACTCTTCAAAACTTCCAGAAAAGATAAGAAGTACATCAGTACCACCAGTTTTCCAGCTTTGTGCAACATTAAGTCTCTTTATTTATTTTTTGTTCACTGCCATGTTTTGCTTATTTTCAATTTTTTTCCACAAAAACTACTGTCAGCGGTAAGTACGAGTATTTGCTATCGAGTATAAAGTTTTGTTTCAAACGTCATTTTAAAGTTTGTGTGCTGCCATTTACCACGATACAATCGTAGACAGTCGATTGAACCAAATTAGGTGCTACCCATGCTCGATTGTATCGACTAAACTCGATTGTATGAAGTTACGTGCTGGCACCCTTGCTACCACCCGCTTCCAAGTATCAGCAGTCCATTGATGACTTAGTTCCAAAGAGAGCACATCGAGGCGTACTTGTGCTGACACATCTTTTGGCTGGACTTCGTTATCTAGCTTTTTAGGACGAAACTGATCAACGCTCTTGAACAATAGCTATCACCCCTATAGTAGAATACGCCGGGGGGAACGTTTCACTCAAATTCACAACTTTTGATCGTTGATTACGTTCGAAGTGAATGTTTCACTTGTCGGTAAGGTGAATGCGTTTTCAGGCCATCGTAGAAAACGTTCGAATTAAAACTCCCCATAAAATTTTTGACATTTCTCAAACGCAGTTATTTCATTGCGTATTTGGGTGTCTGTTGTAAGGTTGTGCTGGATTTAACCAATTTTTTTAAAAATGTTGTGAGTATACGCATATTTTTTTTTTTAATCTAATATGTATTTTTTGTAAATGTATCGTATTGCAGCAAAAAAAAACAACAAACCGCGATCAATTTAGAGAATCGATAAATGTAATGAAGATGTAGCAAGGAACGATTGCAAACGACCACCAGATGTACTAAGGCAATTCTGGAATGACCTTAAATAAATTAAACAAAAACAAATTAAATGAAAAATTAATTAACTCTTTCATTAGAATTAATAAAACTTTGAGTTTTAGAATATTTACGCTGAATCTGGAAGTTCCATAATATCTTCTGCAATGCCTCTTAAAGATGCACGTATTTTTCTACTGCGAGTATTTCGTCCTCAGTATTAGATGTACGAGTATTTAAGTAAAATATCTATCCACCTTCTATTTCACTATTATTCACTTGCTTAACTTGAATGTGAAATTGTTTTCCTACATTATTCCCGTCACTTGTCACAAAACAGCTGCTTTGCCGTGCCAACTTTGAATATGAAATACGTATAGGTAATGTAGTTCGCCCGGCGTATTCTACGATGCATATGGAAAGTGAAAGTGAATCGAGGAAGTGCAGTGAATCTCAGATACGGCGTATTCTACGATAGGTATGTATGTATGATGTTCTATTTTCTGCATAAATTTCCAAAAGTCAATTATAAAATCTCACAACTAGTGGTTTTAAGTATGTAAAATATTTTCCAATTCTCAACATGTTGAATGTTGATCCGTCATTGCGGACAATGCAATCGCCATCTAAATGAAAACACTTTTTTCTACATTATTTCTTATGACTATATTTCTAGAGCAATTTGGATTTTAAACCATTTTTTTTAAAATAGATTAAATTTTTATTTTCGATTTTTTTGTTGTTGTTTTGTAATTTTAAACTAATTTAAACATAAGCAAAAAAAAAAAACAAGATTAAGTGTGATGATGAGTTACACAATTCATATAAATACAAAATAACAAAATGTGAAACAAGGATCTAAACATAAAAAAAAAATCCACGTCCAACATTAACAAGGGGTTTAAAGAAGTTTTAATTTTTTTTAAAAAAGAAAATAATACTTAAAAATGAAAAATTAAAAAAATTAGAAGACAAATTAAAATGATAAAAATACGAGTAGTAGAAAAAACCTTTTTTGAAGTTCAAGGAAAGGATGATAAAGGGTAAGTAGTGGATAATTTCTTCTTTTCTTTTTTCTATAAATCTAAAACCTATGATTCTCAGAGTGTAAACTTTATTTCACTTTATCACATAAAAGTATGCAGACACGGACGATTCCTAAACAAATGAGTGATGTTATTCATACACAGGTGGAACTCCATAGACAAAAAAAAAAAATAAACTTTAAACACTTGGATCACAAATAAACTTCTGAGATCGTTTTCATATTTTTTCCATATTTTCTATATCTTCTCTTGTTTGAATTATTTTCGTTTCGATTTTGTAGATCCATGTTGATCCAGTGATAAGTTCGACAAGTCCCGCTGTTAGTTACGAGTATGGTGCTTAAGGTGATTTGTGGTGATGATTGATCGTAATGATTGATACTTATGATTGATAGTGATGATTGCATTCAACTTTCTGTTGATGTACTACACAATACAATGACTAATACGTTTTTATTAAGGCGGCTACATGCTGTTTCTCTTCCTCAGTTAGGCCATTTTTTAAAGTTCGACGTACTGGAATTAAAACAAAATAAATTAGTTCACTTGATATTGGTTGTTTTTTTAATAAAAGAAAAAAAACGACATTTAATTAATTCAGCTTGCCGAACAGTTAGTTAAGAGTTTTTTTTTTTGATAAAAAGGACATGTACAATTTTTTTTAAAGTTTAGTTTTATTGTTAAAGATATAAGCTTTGGCTGTATGTTTTTTTGAATATGAGATGGGTCAAATTTTTTTTTTTGAGTGATATGTCTGAAATACAGAATTTTATGAATGTGAATGAAGAAAAAATACGCACATAAATAGACTGAGTCTGAATCAGTTGACGAACGAAGACAGATTGTACAATATTGGGGGAAATAAATAAACTGTTTTCTATTTCGATTTTGTTATCTCAAGATCCGTTGCTAATAACTTAATTCGACAAAACAAAAAAATACTTATTAACAGATTTAGGCTACAAGTATTTTATTTTTTGATAGCCATCAAGACAGAAATAGGCCTCAGCGCTAAACAAAATTTTGCTCTTAAACAGTGGGTCTTCTTAAAGCGTTTCAAGAGCCCAACGATTGATACGGAGATGATTCAAAAGGTCTGGCGGCTTTAGTTCTTGTACGAATTGAAATTTGTATGCTTTTAAACCAAGACTCTCACATAAAACACGCCGAGTTGTTTCATACGACAAACCAAGCTGTTGAGAACGGCGCCGAATCGATTTATTACGGTTATCGCATAAAGGCTACACTATCCATCCCTCACGAAACCATCGAAGAAGTGCATGAAATCGCATTGGAAGATAGACGAGTGAGGCTGAGTGAAATAGCTGGGGCTGTGGGGATATCGGAAGAAAGGGTGCGAAACATCTGGCACAAAAATTTTGGGATGCGAAAGCTCTACGCAAGATTGGTGCCGCATTTGCTGAATGCCGATCAAAAGCATATCCGCAAACGATTTTTGCAGCAATTTTTGGATCAATTCAATAGGGACTAAACATGGGTTCACCACTACACGCCAGAAATGAAACAGCAGACGAAGCAGTGGGTGGAAGCCGGCGGCAGCAGTCTTTCATTGTCAGGCCGAAAACTACTCACCTTATTCTCGTATTTGGATGAAACCGGGGCTATAGTGTTTGCCCAAAATATGATGAAAAAATGATATTTGGGATTATATTTTAATAGTGGGTAAGTCTGGGCATGAAGATTGAACATCAGAATATTCGAACCGATGTCGGGCTATCAAAAATTAATATCTTCAATCAAAGTAAGGGTCGACTTCAAACTTTATAAATTTTTAGAGCAACTGGATCGGGTAGGAGCCGAGATCTTTTTCCTAAATTTTGCCGTTTTAGATTGACAAAGACCAAACTATTGCGGTCGATGATGAACTGATAATTCAATAAATTTGAAATTTATCCACAAAACGAAGAATGGAATGTTCAGTTGGTGATTCTGAGAATCAAAAAAGCCATTTAATCCTCTATAATTGAATCGAAGGCCGATTTAAGGTTTTACCTGTAGTTGTAGTTGTGCTTTTACGTATGGACTGCAATGAAGAATGATGTACGGAAGTATGGACGTTAAAAGCCGGTGAAGGAGGGAAGAATGTTGCAAGTTGAGTGTTCTATTTTCAAAGATATTAGCGAACTCATGGGTTTTTTGCCAATGAGGTCCTACTGTCAGTCTATGTAATCTATAATCATAACTATTAAATTCTCATCCTTAAGCTAGGAATGAGATGTCAAAAATGGGATATCCAGCTGAAAATATATTCCTAAGCCTATGTATCAAAATCATAGCTAGAAGTTACTACAAACCCTAACTTCAACTTTTGAACTTTTGACATCCGGAGCAACTTTCGAGAAGTTATATCTTTGTCCAGCATGCGCATGTCGAAAAAAGTTTTGGACTCGCAAAAGTACCAATCAAGTGGAGACTGCCTTCATCATACTAAATACCTGTTACTCTAGACTTCCGGTTGATTTGCAAAAGACAAAATTAGTTATTTTTACCAAAATTGGTAATGTTGCATGTGACATTTAACTGGGATCTCAATGTAAAGAAACGAGCAAAGAAAGTAAGGATAACCTCCTGCCTGCAATAGGATATTAAGCAAAACTTGAACATTAGAAACTTGAAGGTGGTAAAGAGTGTCTTCATTGCCTATATAGGAGCAATTGAAATCTGAAATAGCGCTCTTTGACGAAGCAAAACAGGAAGATGTAAATGGAATCTGATGAGGTATAGCACTACAAAAAAAAATCGAGATGGTCTTGTAATAGCCTTAGATAGACTTGGAAGTCTGTTGAAAGTGTTAATATGCAAAATATCCTGTTGGGACATATTAGAAATTATACAAATAATTATCAGCATGAATGACCAGGCCAGATAATAAAGTTATGAAGATGAACATAGTGTACTCCACACTTCTTCTGTTACTGCAAAACACTCTGTCACACTTAAAATAAAATTTTCGAACATTTTTTCCAAGATGAAGAAAAGTTATCTGGCAAATATGTAAGTGACTTTATAAATTCTAGGGCTTCAGAATGAATCTACATTAATTTAACAGGGTCTTATGCAGGGTGGAAGATACATGTAGTAACAACCCATCTTGCGATAAGCCGACAATTGAGAAGCTATTACAAGGTTTATCGCGAAGGAGTTTTGTAGTGTATTTGTCAATAGTAACCGCCCAAATTAGCTATAAACAATATAGCACAACGGGCATGGGTTTCAGAACCCTTCAATGCAAAATTCTGAGACCACCATTCTAGACATCAGCAGTTCAGTGCTTAGAGATATTCCACTGACTTTTAAAAAAGGGCTGCGAAAAATTCAATTTTCCATTCTTATGCCAGATAGGGTCGATGAGCTTAGATTTTTACAAAACAAACTTGAGAAACAAGACCAGAACATCATAAGTCGCAATGGTTTTATTGATAAACAAATGTCCGTGGAAGAGTCAGACCAGATTCAAGACGTTAATTTAGCTTGCGTCTGTCAAAACTGCCACACTCCAAAACGTGGCGTTTTTGGGTTATTAGGTCACAAATGGCCTAATGGTTGTCCGAATATTGTGGATAAACGTCTCAAGTGTAAGAGCATTCCCTGACCTCAAAGGAAAAGTAGTGTCATAGGTTTCTTAGAACCTTAGACATACATTCGTAGCAAATCTTCAAACTACTCTCCTGAAAAGTTGATGATTTTGAGTTGTTAAACTTTTCTATCAATGCAGCCATACGCACTTCCGATGGCAACGACCTAAGAACTATATGAAGGATCGGTGGAATAATTTGCATGTTTTCTCGCATTTACATCCTTGCCGAACCCCCTGTTGTCGGACTATAAGTCTTTATAGTTCAAAAATGCAAAACTTCAGTGAATGCAGTCGGAAGATTAAATTCACTACACGACTGCAGATGGCATAGTTTTCAGGTTGCCAGCATACCAAGCAAATGCTTTCCGACTTCTCTAAGGGGTTACTGGCGTTCTTTCTATCCCTCAGTAGGAAAGACTGCGGTCTACTTACTACTATCGTGACGGGACACTACACTTTGCTAAGCACTTAAATGTGGTGGGCCTAAGTGATATAGTACAACATCTTGCAATGCTTGCTTTTGGTTCAAAGATTATTTATTTTAAAGAGCGTTTGTCAGCTTTCGGCAATATTCAAGTCACCTTTCTTTAATGAACCACAGCTCTACAAGTGTTCAGGTCTACACTTGTTGCGTTCAGTTACAGAAATAAGAAAATTGAACAATTTTCAAGTTTTCACCGACTTGTCGTTTTGTTTTACACAATTTTGTACAAGTTTTTGAACTTCACTTGTCCTACAAGTACTTGTCGGGTTGTATTATAGGCCCCAATGGTAGTGCCGACTTTCTCACAAAATTATGGATTATAAGCGAACTGAGATTTTAAAAGTGTGTTACTAAGTGAGTGTTTTAGATATTGTCGCATTTGTCTTTGCCACTTCAGTAAAGAAGGTCTTAGCTGATGGTGGAATTACAATAAATGTGAGCAGTAGAAATAGGAAAGTTGTGGTTTGCGCTTTTATTGATTCACATGGATTTAAGAATTCGTCTAGTCGTACAGAGCAGCTGCATAAAACTTTCAAAATTCAGGATTCAGGGCTTCATGTATAAGTCAAACGAATGGTGCATGGGACGATGAAAAAAATTGTATGTACAGTACCTACACATTTTTGGATAAGGAAAGGACAACGAAGAATTATTTAGAAATAAATTCACACTAAAAAATGGGTAAATAAAATTATGAAAATGATGATAATGACCAGACGATGATGTAAATTGAAAAGTCAATCCAAAAAACAAAATAACTTTTTTTTTTCATATAACAAAGCAGTAGATGGGAAGGGAACTGCGGTAATTATTTCATGCATGCAGGAGAAAACTTATTTTTTTCTGACTAAGCAAAACTTGCATAGGAATGGAAAAAAAACACTTCAAAAAAGCCAAAAACAAAAAACACATCTATTTGTTTTTTTTTTTTTTTTTTTTTTTTTTAATTTTTAACTAACCACATCTCTGTCTAATTTCTATTTACGGCGATGGTGCCTTTTCAATAGTAAATCCTTCTCTCGTTCGTGATCTCTTCACTACCTCAACACATACATTTTAAGTTTGGTTTTTTTTTTTTTGTAATTATTTTTGGATACAAAAATCGGTTTTTGACCAATTTAATTGTTTATTTTTTTTTTTTTTTTTTTTTTTTTTTTTTTTTCAAAATAAAAAAGAAAAGGAATATATAAGCACTATATGAAAAAATCAATAAGAAAAAAAATTCTAATTTTGTAAAAGTAAAATTCGAAAAAAACCATCACCAAAGAAAATTTGATAAATTTTGAATTTTGGATAGAAAATTCTCAAAGACAATTGTTTGGGAAAATTTGTAGAATTTTTTTGCAATTTGGATAGCTTACATGATTTTCGATCGGCATGTCGTGTACGTTTCCGTTCACGTGGCGTCGGTCTGGGGCCTGATGTTTTGGTCGCTGTCTTAACTAGGGATTCTAGAATTTCATCATCACCGTCGGTGAAGTTATCGTCGGTTTGTTTAATAATCGGTGATCGAAGATTCTCAGCTCGTCGTCGCCGCCATGTAAGAGTTCCATCTAGACTGGCATTCCCTGGACTGGGTGTTCCAAGGAGTTCTCTGTTTAATAATAAATAATAGTGGAATAGTAGTAGGATATACATATCTCAAATTAGCTTACTTTAATTCGGCATCAGCTCGATCTTCCTTGGTACGGAATTTTCCAACATCGATGATCATTTTGCCTCTCGTTTTGTTGCGTTCACGATGATTGGCTTTCTTTTCAATTTGCTGTTGAACACGTTCTCGTGTTGTTCGATATTCTAGAGCGAACTCTGAGACGATTCGACAGAATTCATTTGGTTTTGATTCAGCCACACTATGCTGTGGCACACCCAGCCACAAAAGGAACTTTCGATACCTGGACAGATAGAGAAAAATTACTTAAAAGATTCAAATCTTTTTAGTTAGATTAAACCTGTTAATTATTCTCCTATGGACGATTTGCAGGATAATTATTCTTTCAGCACAATCAGCCAAGAAGTCGACAAGCTTCTGCTTAAGTTGTGGTGGACAATCATGCTTGGCAATAAGTTTCAGTCGGTCCCATGAGGTCTTGCATTCAGTCTCCAGTTGAATTAGATTATGTGCCAAATCGGCAAAGTCAGCTTTAGAGGCACGTGTTATTGGACCAATTTCCGAATACAAATCTGTTGTATCCGTACATGTTTCCATGACCATGTGACATAGATGATGCAGGAGAGAATGCTTGTGTACAGTGTCTTTTACTTCAGGTACCTGGTGATAAAAGAAATAAACAAAAGGAATTTTAATAATGACTAGATTTTATTTTTCGGACTTAAGTTTCATTTTATTATATTTCTTCAGTTTAAATTTCCAAACAAAATTCAGTGGTGTCACGATAGCATAATGCTCTCCTTATTTTTAGGACAAAAGTTGTATATCCAGACGACTCGATGATCCGACCAACAGTATGGTCACATTATCTGTGAATGCTTATAAGAGAACATGTGGAGGGTTTAGAACAAAATCCATTAACAGACTTAATGTTCTGTGAACATCGATATTTACTAAAGCCGCCATAAAGGATTGTATACGTAAGGCTTCAGATTGCTTTAAGAAATAGGTTCAAATTAAAAGTGATTGCCAGGCAATAATTCACATTAGAACCTAGTCATGTAAAGTACTTGTGAGCCAATTAAGATGCGGACTCTAATCAAACAATAGTTAAGGAGTAGAGTAATCATCGATAACAGTTGACTAGGTGATACAGGCAGGTGTGGCTGAGATACCGACTATAAAGCTACTGTACCCTAGCTAGGAGCTTTCTTCGAATCAACAACCCTGTTAAAAAAAAACAAGGTACTCGTAGTTTTTTAAGAGGTTTTTACTTTCACTTCTTCAAGTGACTTGACAAGTTACTTTGAAACACACGTTAAGAAGGCACTTAACGAGGGACACTCACCTAATCTCTCACAGCATCATGTCATGTTCTCTTGGTGGCTTTGGTAGTCTAAAAATTACTATGTTGAACGATGAAGCGTATCGAATTAATGGCTTGAGTAAACATTCCGCGCTGATAGTCAAAAAGTCGTATGAGTGGAGGCCCCACAATCTGCGTACGAGATCTGATTTGCGACAAAAACAACATACTCGTAGGCGTTGCATACCGACCAAATAATTATATGGACCTTTTGCCCTTGATCAACGTATTACAGCTAATCTCGCGTCAGGCCATATGTGGTGACCTTTACTATACCTGGTTAAATCATGATACACGCATGCTCAATGAACTACGAGATGTTGTGAATCTCTACATTCAGAGCTGAGAGAGCCGTCGTGATTGCGAATGTTTTGAGGTTGTTAAAGGCGCCTTCTTTGTTCAGTAAAGCTACCATTGTATATTCGTTATAACGTAAGGATCGTTCGATGTGGATTGTTAGTGAGTGTAGAGCTGTTTCCACCGACTTTCCTTTGCAGTAGGCATGTTGTGCCGTGGATAGGAGTCTAGGATAAAAGCTAGATCGAATACGAGTATATCATTCGTTCTAAAGTTTTTAGAAGGAAAAAGAGGTCTTAGCTCCTTTGGGACAACATGAGAACATTTACCGCTTTTGGGCATGAAAACTACATTTACTTCTCTTCATGACAGAGGTATGTGGGATAGTTCTACGTAGTACCTCATGATATTTTCCAAGCGATGGCAAGATGGCTGGAATTATATCATCCGGCCCAGCAGAATAACATGGTTTGAAGCAATGCAGTGCCCAGAGCAGTTTGTCTCTTGTAATAAGGCCAGTAATTTCTGTCGCGGCTGCAATAGTTCTATTATGATTGTTGCTAGCCGTGAAAGGGGAGCTACCAGGAAAATGAGTATCCAGTAGCAAGTTGAGTGATTCGTCACTTAAGGTCATTCATTCATGAACCGTCGCCTTTTTTAAGCATCTGGTCATCGAATGACTTGTTGGGAGGATTCTTCTTAGTCGTAATGCCTCAGAGGCTTCATTGATTTTATCACAAAAGGACCTCCAGAATTCACGCTTTGCCGTACTCATTTGTTTTTTATATGTTTTGAGGGATTATTTGAATGAGTTCCACTTCGATGCTTTCCTTGAGGTTTTTAGATGTCCACCACTATGGCCTTTTCCCGCCTCTAGGTTTAATTAGAGAACAGGAGAAGGCCAGTACTTGGTTGAGAGCCCATGTTAGAGCCTCGTATGCCAATAGGTATAAGAAAAATGCTTTTTAATGTTGACTATGATTGAAAAAGAAAAGTCAACGTCGCGTTTAATAACATAACACGATACAATTATTTTCTCCGAAGATACGAACATACTCGTATTAAAAACGTATATTCGGCTGCTATTTTGAAAATCTACTGATGTATGACTAACTATTATGTTTACACAACATAATGCAAACACGTGAACATAGGTATTTTCATAGCAGGTTTGCTTTTTCCAATCCCGGCGGACTTTTGCTTTAATTCAACCTCGGTACTATTGTCTTACTTTAGAGCGATAAGTTTTCGATCATGCTATTCGTCTGTGGAACAGCCTACCAATTGAGCTGAGAGGAGATAAAAGCACAGCACACCACTGAAATTTTCACGATGAAATGGCAAACTGTACTGAAAATAAATTAAATAAATTAAATATTTGTAAATACTCGTAATTCATACCTTGGACAAGTATTCAATTTGGAAACCTTTAACTGGCGCTCCATTCAAAAATATTCCCACCGATAAGAGTGTCGAAAGAATACATTTGAAGGTTCGGTTTTGGCGAAGAAGTTCGATTCCTTGCTTCAGGTCCATTAGTGGTTCAGCTATTTCTTTCTAAATATTCAAAAATAAAAAAATGTATCAAATATCAAAAACAATTTCAAAACTTTTAAATAAAAATAAAGTATGATACTAACCTCACTATTCTCAAAATCTAAACGGAAGGCCCATAGTTTAAGCCTAGCTGCGAGTTCTGATATTGAGGCTAGTGTAAGCAGGAATTGCTCAGCGCTGCCAAGTGGAAGTTCAGGATTTGCCATCTACAAAAAAGATATATACATAGATATATTTGCATACAATAAATTTTTAGTCAGAGATCTTACTTGAGCTTCCTGGATTTTTCCGCGCTCCTCATCAGTTGGTAGCATATTAAGGAGCTTATCGATACCCTCTCTGGTAACTACAGTAGCATCCATCTTTAGAATCGCTGCTTTAATAGCTCGAGGTGGGGGCAATTTAGTCATTGCGATATTTATCGCATTCGATCGCTTGTGATCCAAAACGATAATCTCTTTGTTCTTATTCAATTCTTGTTGTTTCTGTAAAAGGGTTCGAGACACACATATATATATTTATATTTTTAATTCAACATAAGATACAAAAATACCAGAAAAAAATCAAATACGGATAAATTGTGGGGGAATATTTAGTGCATTTGTGTAATAATAACAATAAGAAAAAACAAATAAAAAAACAATAGCAACGTCTACGTGAGATACGTTTAAAGATGTTTCATTGTGCAGGTGTGGGATAAATGTTATTTTCTTTTTCAATAAAAAATAAAACAAAAAAATATGAATTACATTACAAGGGAAAGATGTAAATTGTCTTGTTGTTAACAATATCTATTAAACATTGATACAAAACACAAAGAAACAAAAAACAATCAATTTAACTACGATGGATAAAGTTTTGATATTGTTTTTGTTTTTAACTGCACTCACCTCCTGTTAATGTTATTTTGCGTTAGATGAATAATTTTAAATTTTAATTTTAGGTTTCGTATTTTAAAATATTTGTTTTGTTTTTTTTTGAGTTGCATGGTCCAGCAGAGTAGTAACGCGTGAAAGTAGCACAAGCAAATTTCAAATTTTTTTTTTATCAATTAAATAGATATTTATATAGTTGGTCAATAATTAATAATAAATTAACTTAAATGAGCATTAATATGTAAAATATGTTAAAAACAACAAAACATACACTAAAAAGGGGGAATGTACGAATTTAACCGAGACAAATGGGCGCAATTTCAAATGCTAAACGTACACATAAGTTGGGCTTTCAAAAAGATAAACAATTACTTGAAGAAGAAAAAAATACTTGAAAGTGATTTGCAAAGAAGAACTTATTGCCCAACAGATGCAGACAAGGTACTTGCTCTATTTATAAGAGCAGTGATTGAAAGATTGTCCTCGGTGATTTTAATGCAAAGCTAGGAAAAGAGGGTATCTTTGGTGGAACAATCGGAAAATATAGCCTGCACAACACCACCTCCGATAACGGATTCAGGCTAATCGACTTTGCGGGGCGAAACATTGTCGTAGCTAGCACGCGGTTACCACATTTCGACATACACAAGGGGACTTGGAGAACTCCTGATCAATCAACAGTCAACCAGATTGATCACATTGCGATCGACGGAAGACACTCCTCCAGTATTATGGATGTCCGTACGTTCCGAGGAGCCAACATCGACTCGGACCATTACCTTGTTGTAGCCAAGGTACGGTTGCGGATATCCCAAACTACGCCAAGACAAACTAATGCTGTGAGAAAATTCGACGTCAGACGGCTACAATCGCAAGAGATCGCCGATCGAGATCGAGTGTCTCTTAATCTCTTAAGAGGTCCAATGCCGCCAGCATCAAGCATCGAAGATCATTGGAAACACTGCCAAAACGCCATCAGAGATGCCGCTTTTGATGTGCTGGGTTTCACTCGTCCACCACAACGAAACCCCTGGTTCGATGATTAATGCCGGCAAGCACATGCAGCTAAGCAAGATGCATATAACGAGGCGCTGCTTAGAAAGACCAGAGCTGCTCATGAGCTCTATGAGCGGAAGAGGAGAGACGAGCACCGGCTTCTCAGGAGGAAGAAGAAAGAGCATGAGAAGCGCGCGATCGAGGAAATTGAGAGATGCTACTCCAGGAATGAGGTTCGGAAGTCTTACCAAAAGGTAAAAATAACATGCCGCGGAAAAAAACCCCGAACCGAAGCCTGTAGAGATGAACAAGGGAACATCGTAGTAGAATCGCAGTGGATGCTGAGGATTTGGAAAGATCATTTCAGATCAAATACCGCTGTCAGGCAGAATCAACCTTTAAACCTGGACGATGATAACCAACAATTCCGTCCACCCGACCTGGATGAAGTGAAGATAGCCATATCGAAGCTTAAGTCCAACAAAGCTGCTGGAGCGGATGGCCTGACTGCCGAGCTCTTCAAAGCGGCAGGCGATGACTTGGTAAGGAGCATACACCAACTCATCTGTAAAATATGGTCGGACGAGAGTATGCCCGATGAATGGAACCTCAGCATTGTTTGTCCAATTCTCAAGAAGGGAGACCCTCTGAACTGCGCCAACTACAGAGGCATCAGTCTCCTTAACATCGCATATAAGATCTTATCCGCCGTATTGTGTGAACGCCTGAAGCCGTTTGTCAACAACCTGATAGGTCCATATCAGTGTGGCTTCAGGCCAGGAAAGTCCACCATCGACCAGATATTCACACTACGGCAGATCTTGGAGAAGACCCATGAGCTTCAGATCGATACCCACCACCTATTCATCGATTTTAAGGCCGCGTATGACAGCATCTATAGAGACGAGCTATATAGAGCAATGTCTAGTTTTGGCATCCCTGCCAAACTCGTCCGTCTGTGGAGGATGACGATGGAGAATGCACGCTGCTCCATCAAGGTCGGTAAAGATCTCACCGAGACCTCTGATGTCCAGAAAGGATTTAGACAAGGCGATGCGCTGTCATGCGATTTTCTCAACATCGTACTTGAAAGAATAGTGCAAAACTCACGAGCAAACACAAGAGGCACTATCTTTCAAAAGTCCGTCCAACTACTCGCATACGCCGACGATATTGACATAATCGGGAGAAAGCAGCGTGATGTCAGTGGCGCTTTCGCGAGTATTGAGACGGAAGCGGCGAAAATGGGTTTAGCGGTCAATGAGGGCAAGACCAAGTATATGCTGTCAAGCAAAAAGGACAACCAACACCGACGTCTCGGACAGAACGTCACCCTCGACAGATATAAATTTGAAGTAGTTAAGCACTTTGTCTACCTAGGCTCCACTATAAATACAGACAACGACACCGGCGCTGAGATCAAGTGAAGAATAACTCTTGCCAACCGCTGTTTCTTTGGGTTAAGAAAGCAATTGAGTAGCAAAGCCCTCTCTCGGTCAACAAAAGTCACCCTTTATAAGACTTTAATAATCCCGGTCCTGCTCTATGGCGCAGAGGCATGGACATTATCAAAAATGGATGAGGGTGTTCTTGGTTTCTTCGAGAGAAAAATTCTTCGGGCGATCTTCGGTCCCGTCTGCATTGACGGTGAGTGGAGGAGGAGATACAACGACGAACTGTATGGACTGTACAGCTACATGGACCTAGCCAGAAGAGTGAAGATCCAAAGACTGAGATGGCTGGGTCATGTAGTCTTCGAACCCGCCCCCGAGGGACAGCGCAGTAGAGGAAGGCCAAGACTCAGGTGGCGCACGCAAGTGGCAGAGGACCTCAGCCAACTTAGCGTGCGAAATTTAAGGCAGCTAGCCAGGGATCGAGCTGGCTGGAGAAGCTTGTTGACTGAGGCCCAGGTCCACCCCGGACTGTAGCGCCACCTAAAGTAAGTAAGTAAGATTGAAAGATAACTTACTTCGATAAAATTTTATTGCTCGTTATTGTTTCTTTGAGGTCAATATTTTTTAATTATAGATCCCGTTCGAATAATGGTTCAGGTTATGTCGGAATCGATGCCAAATCTCTCTATTTCTTAAGGATTATGAATAACAAACAGTCATTCAGCTGCACATTTCATAAGATTGCGACATAGGAACTAGGTAGGTAGGCACCGATTGGTTTTTTTTGGTAGAAGAACACTTCATTCTTGACAAAATAGTGTCATTTCAGGTTTAAATTGTCATTGAACTAATCCAATAAGGTAAGTTTTGTGGTTTATGCCGCATGCATTCCAATGAATGCGACACTGTCGCCATGCACTTGTCGGTCGATAGTACCACTTGGGCTTTTTCAACACAGATTCGACTGTTTCTTAAAATTTTTTGTAGTGTGGTTATGTATACGGAGGCCCTAGACTGCTGCAAAGCAGACCTAAGCGGAACACAAGATCGAGCTAGCGGAAATTGCTTGTTAATTGAGGCCCAGGTCCACCTCGGACTGTAGCGCCACCTAAAGTAAGTAAAGTAAGGTTATCCATGTTTCATTTACATCGATAAAACGTCAAGATTGCGGGTGGCAAATGACAAACACTCGTTCGAAGTTTTTATATAAAATTCACCGTTTTCTGCTTTAAACAGCTGTCACAACAAACTAACGCAGCTTGGCAAAATTTGACAAAAGTCTTTTGATAGATGGTTGTTGTCCGGGTCAGTGATGTGTTTGCTGCTCTATTGATCCGTCATATTTTGTATGCTCGGCTTAGTGTTGCGATGCGTACGTTAAAGCTGGATGAACGACTGTCGTGCATAAAAAAAACCCTTAACTTTAAGTGGCATTTGTTTCGTCAAACAATGCCTAGTTTTCGTGTCACTTATGTTGGCCCACACTGACTTCGTGTATTTAATTATAGGTTAACTACAGAGCTTAAGCATTTTATTTGTCCTCATTTTGACACAATGACTCTTTCGAAACAGATGTCAGGACTTGGGTTTATGAGTTCAGAAAAAGGGAAATGCAGAAACTCTAGCGCCTTGATTTTAAGTTAAAGAAGTTGTCTGAATAGCTCTCACGCCGCTGTACTTATGCGTTATCGGCGCGACAACTTATCGAGAAGTTTCTCCAGAGCCGCCAACGAGTTGGTTTAGGAGAAAATCTTGCACAACATCAAAACTTAACGGACCTTGGACACTGACTGGGTGAACTTCATCTCTAATTTCAAGTTCTCTTGCCTCAAACTTTCGCTTTAAGGGTATCGTACATATCGCGTATCATTTTTATTTACCTCCCAGGTACAACTTGAGATCCTAGAAACGTTCAGGTAAGGTTTTTGGGAGCCCTTCGAACGCTTTTCACATCGATGAAGACGTTATGCGGGTCTTTTGAAGCTTCGCAATATTTCTTATTATCCGTAATCCTTGAAAGGCCGCAATGCCTTTCACAAAGACTTTGTCGAGTGTGTAGTACTTTCTTATATATTTTCATAGTACGCGACATAGGTTTTCACTGATCGGTAGTTGTAACAATTACCTTTATACAGAAAAATCAACCTCTACACATCTCATCATTTTATTGAAAAATATCGTGAGCCTTTGCTGTTTTTTTAACTATTTTATCTATCCATGCTTCGGAGGGTATGTGATCTCGTTCGACTCCTTATGCATTGCTGTGCTTTCTTCGGCTCTATAAGATCTATAGTTACTTTCGTAATTGGAGACTGAGGGAATTATACTTCGCGGAAAGTAGTTAGTAGCGCACTAAATTACTCTTTCCGTCTGTAAAATATTTTGTTATTCCCCTCTAGCAGCCAGGTTTGCTCATCTTTAATTGACATATTTCGGCGATTCAATCTCTTGGGAGATTTCATTTCTTGCGCTACAATTTTAAATATTTTGTAACGTTTGCACTAGGTCTTCTTTTTACCACGCTTATAGTTTAACTTAACATGCAGATTGCCGGTTTCACTGTATTCCGATGTATTATACATGGTTCATGCCTCCTTTTCCTTACAGTCATTCCTGTCTCATCGATACACCGCAGTGTTCTTTTTATTTGTGTTAGCAGTTTTTTAAATACCGGGCAGAGCTTCTTCCTCTTCTCTATTCCATTTATCTTGCGCACCTCTGGGTTAATGGCATTTTGGAACCATTGTCCTTCCTTGTTGGTAATGGTTTTCTCTATATTCTTCACGGAATTTTAGTGAACAAAAGTCGTTGTTCACTTGTTATTGGTTTGTCCAATATCACTTAGAAATCTTAGTAATCTGTTTAAGATCGGTATAGACCGCAGCAATATACAGAGAATCAAGTGTGAATCGAAAATATAATAGGAATCGTCTGAAACAAGCTACAGGAAACATTGTAGTAGAAGCAGCCAGGAAAGCACATAAAGGAACCAATGAAGTACTCAACTTCACAAAAAAAGTGAAATGAAGTCAATTAATTATAAGAAATCCACATCAAATACCACATAATACCGCAAAATATTCAGGCATGAGTTTGTATGCTAAATTAAAGTGAAAAAAGATAACAAATAAAAAATAACAATAATTAGGTTTTAGATTAGAAAAATACGTTGATTCTAAGGGGAAATTCTGAATTCTCTATTCACAACAAGCGAATACTGAAATTTGTTGCCGATGTATGTACATAACACAGCTCTGGGGCTGTTAAAAAAAAAACAACGACCAACCAACAAATTATACAGAGATTCAAAGTTAAGGTAGTAATGGAGCTATGCGAGAATTACAAATATTTTGTGCCATAGATACTTAAATATCAAAATGGAGTAAGAAGAAATTTACAGCGCTGCAACGAAACACATTGAACCACACAAATTCATTTTATGTACCCATCTGCAAGCAAATAGCGAACGATATTGCTTAGTGGAGAAAAGAAGTTGGTTGATGCCCAGGTCTACCAGGGACTTTAGTGCCACTTAAAGAAGAGTAAGTTCCGGGATGATTTGAAAGCAAATCAGAATATTGCATCATGACAATGTGCAGACATTTTTTCTATAAACACAGTCATTCGTAAGTCAGACCTGTATTCAGTTTGTAAGTGATGCTTTTCAACTTTCGAATCCATTTGAAACTTGGGAGATAAAAGAAGATTATTTAATGTGATACGGAAGTATCTTTAAGTGTCTATTTATTTTTGCGCCATCAGAATGACGACAACAATTCTTACTTTATCCAACAGAATAAAAGAATTGTATAGATTGATAAACCAGGGAATGATCTTGCGATATTTTCACGTGTTTTTCACGACATCTAGTTTAGTTTATTTTTATAGAAATCAAAAGAGTAAGATCGATCGGTTTCTCTCTATACTTATCGTTATCAGATCTTTTAACTGGTAAAATTTACTTTTACCAACGATTAGACGTAGATTTTGTTATTTCCTTTGATAAAGATACTCATAAAACATTTTGCAACAAATTGACTCATCAAAATATTATACTTATAAGCAAGCAAATTAAATATTTACCAATTTAAAGAGATATATACATTTACAGGTAGTTGAAGTAATTTGTGGATTTGGATGATTTTTTTGGAAAATCCAGAGATTGTTCAAGTCCAATCGGGGAAAAGAGTGGTTCTAATGTGCCCAATTCTGTCAAGATAAGGCAGGGAAGCAATAAAAAATAAAATGAAGCGCAACCACGTGCACTATCGATTTATTTATATACAAACAAAATTATAAGACACATTATATGATAACAAATGCAACATTGCTTTGGAGGAACGTTTTGTAGTTATCTTCTTTTACAATATGTAAGCTTGGAAAACAGTTGTCGGCAAGTAAGGAAAGAGCTTCTTAATTTGAACAGATAAGGGAAGGAACTAGATGTATAGCAAAATGTTAACTCTTCCTTACTTATATATCTTAATTTACGTCTCGTACTGCCCTGAAATAGTACTTCTTTTCATTTATCCCAGGTAAGCGGATTATATTTCTTTGTAGGGTAAGAAAAGGCATTAATTGAAATTTGTGACAAATCCTTTGTCATTTTCGCTCGTGGAAAATATAGTATACTCTAACAGGAGTAAATGATAGATAACCAGCAAACTAGTATCCCTTTCCACTACGGTTATGATGATCATTGTTGTGATGCTTATCTCATCTCCACGGCACAGCCATGAGAAGCCTTAAATTTACCTCCATACTCTTAGACGATGCCTCGTACATTCTGTTGGCTCATGCATATCAATTAAATTGCTTCAAAGTGCGAAAGACTCTAGGCATAATCGACATGTGCTGCACTAGAAAACGGACTTCAGTTAAAATTTACATTTTTTTATGGATAGAGTTGAGGCTCATCGAAAACAGCAAAAACGATGTGAGGTTTTCGACCAAAAGTGCTTTCGATTTTGATTGCTTTCTTTTAGAAGATGTTTTCAGGCTTAAGACATAGAAACTATAGCCTTGTGAAATCTTTGTGAAGCCTAGGAGAAGGACTATGCTCCTAATAAAGGTGTCCGCGAGATCTTGCAGAAAGTGTTTGAGCGGTGTGCTAAGCCAGAAAAGAAACTCCTCCTGGTAATGGCAGGCATGCACAGTTCTAAAAAAAAAATTCGCTCAGAAACGGACACAGATTGACTTACTTCCCACATCTCAGGGCTTACCCCGCTACATGGCGGTCTCTTCGTCAAAACACAACTACTCAAATTGATCTTAATGCTTCAGATTGAAGACACACATCCAGATTTCCAGATGCCCGTCTCTTTTGAGGGGCCAACATTTGAATCGATATTGGCTAAATTACGAAAATGGAATTCATAAAAAAAACGGCTTCATAAGGAGACTACGAACAAAAATCTGGGGAGAATTCCTGGTCTTATAACACATGTAGACTCCTTTATGTGCGAGGCTTATGATTGATATATTGTAGAAAAAAAAGTTAGTACAAGGGCGGGTTTCTAAAAACATGAAGTCGAGGTTGTCAGGGCTATCGAGAGATGGAACTTTAAGAGCAAAGTTCAATATTTTTTCAAAATATAATCAGAATCCAGCAAGAAAGTCAGTTGTTGCTAAGAATTGAAGAGGACAACATTATTTTTATACGGTGAATACAAGGAACACATTGCTGTCAAGCAGGATGCACTATTCAACCCGGACGAACATCGGGAGTGCTACCAGTCACACGGCTTAAACGAACTGGGTACATCAATTTTGAACTCAAATGTACGAGCTCATATGTCAAATTTTGAAAAGAGGAGCATATGTCTGATGAATAAAATCTCAGTTTCCTCCATCCGATCCTAAGTTTAACCCCGGACTGTAGCGTCACTTAAAGTAAGTAGGTAAGATCCAGGTCATCTGTGATTGGCTAGAAGAGAGCACGTTCTACGAAATGAATCTTTGAAAGGAAGTATAGCTTCTGAGCTGATACAATTAAGGATGGCTGCTAAATATTGCATGCAAGACCCTTGCTGGTGTATTATGTAAAAATATAAGACAAATCGTTACTGCTCTGGTAGATAAATGTATATAGTTCAGGCTTATACCTGCATATTTCATATTTTTCAACCACTGGTGCTATGATAATTAAGACAATTAAGAAGAAGGCACTGGCATATACCCTCTATAGTTGAGTAAGGGGCTCTTGATTCATTTTAACGAAACGTTCTTTAATCTACTCTCAGTCCGTTCTCTGTTAATAGAGTGTGATAAACAAGATGCAACGAAGTAATATACCGGCTATACAGCGATATGCATCCGGTCATAAGTCTGAACTTAACATGTAAGTTTACTAGATCATATGGAGCTAACAATACCAATGATTCACCTTGAGAATCTTTGGATTTATTTTAAAGAGAAGAAAGACATTATGCAATTGGAAAGAGGCTTCCAACTCGGCGTGTTTAACTGCAGACATCTGCCTTGAAAGACTTATTGATAAAGGCTCAGGATCATCAAAATGCATGTACCTATATGTGTAAATTCGAATTTCTTTATTTTTTATTTTGCTATAAATATGGAAAATCAAAAATGAACCGAACTTCTCAAATCAATACACGTAGTTCCTGTATCGGCTCTGAAACGGCTAAATAGATGAAACATGCACATAGCTGTCATTTCTAATATAATTTCAATAATTTTCTAGGTGCAGCAGCTCGATGTATGGCAAATTATTTAACCTGCTTGTGCGACAGGGTCGATAAATTATTCTTCAACTTCTTTAAGTTAGTCTATCTATAAAGTTGATTAGTGTTGCAGAATTAATAAGTTAGTCTTAACATCAATGATACTAAGAGTAAAGATATGCTGATATCAACTAAAACCCACTCCATCATAACAGAGGATTGTTTTCCAGCTGCGTGGTTTGGGAAATTTAGGAAATTTGTCCTCTACGAAACTTTTATATGTTAAACTTAACAAATAACACCTTAGTAAAGATGAATAAGTCTATAAAAAAAAATGTTTTAACTGTACGGGTTGTTTAACAACAAACATATGAGGCACGAGTGTAGACTTAGTGGATGTAACAATAGTTGCTCTTGAAACAATAAGACACATGTGCGATACTAAACAGAATGCAAGGTAATAGGTTATCCTCCAATCCTTAAAGGCTCATCATTTTTACAAGTAATTGTATAGATGTAATGAATATAAAGTGAAATAAAATTTTATAAGATTGTCTTGATGAGGGCCTTTCTGAGGTAGAGGTACCTGGTTATGGGATAATCAATTTTAAATCTATGAATCTACACAACTCCTAAACTTCGGTGTTGATAAATTTGATGGATATGCCGGCATATTTAGTAGCAAGGTCTATAAAACAAAAACAAACATCTATATTTCCCCTTAACTTTATCGAGTTGCTTATCATTCCAGAATAAACACTCATTAAAGCAACAATTGCTCAAAAAAAAATATTACTATCGCTTAATGAATGGCAATAAAATTGTGATATTTAGAAAAAAAATTGTATTCTTAAACTGCAGAGCATAGCAGTAAATACGAGTAAATAAAATATCATAAAAAGTAGCTTTTCCCTTTCAGTAAAATTGTAGATACATATTATGTACTTAAAAATAGTGTTTCTTTTCAATGAATTGGAAACCTACCTTAGTCATTAAATCTTTGGCTCTTGATTCAAATAGATGCTCCAACTTTTGTGTATCTACATTTGATTTTGGTAGTTCATCCCAAATTGTTTTACCAATTGCCATAGGGATCATATCCTCTCGTACTTCCTTCCAAAATAGTTTTACCTATTCCCAAAAAAATACCAAATTTAACTTTATATCTAAACTATAACCAAATTATCTATCTAACTTACCGTCTTTTTGTTTTTCTTTATCGTTGATGTACTACTACTGACATCACCGTTAATTGAATTATTCAAACTACTGCTATTGCTGTAGCTGCCCTGATTGTAACTAAACATTGGTGGTATCAAATTTGTTGGTGGTGGTGGCATATTCATCGGTGGCGGGCATAAAATCTGTCCAATCATCATTGGTGGAGGAATTCCTTGCGGTGGTGGAGGTGGTGGTATACCACCCCCGAGGCCACGTGGTGCTAGAACATCCTTTTCATCTTCCGAATTTAAATCAGTGAAATCCATGTCACAGAGATTCAAGGGGCGCGACATACTCTTGACCAATTCCTCCCAATGCAGTTCATTTTCGGATTTTTTCGGTTCAGCCTTTTTAATCTCCTGATCTACGCTGGATGATCTACAAATAAAAATTACGCATTACGAAATCAATCGATTTTAAGTGCCCTTGGGTGGTAACACAAAGTTCAAGGTGATAATGATTTTGCGTGACGTGGCTTTATTTATTTTTATGGGGCGAGTTATCGGTTTCGCTGTGTGTGTGTGTGTGTATATATTTATCTAGATGCTTTACATAGTGGCAATCTAGTAAATACAGATACGAACATACTGAAAGTAATTAAATTGTTGAAAGGAAAGGAGATACATGTGTACTGTATGGGAGGTTTATTACGATAAAACTTTGACTAGGAACGTGTTTGTACTTATGAGTGGGGTAGTCATAAATTAATTAACAAAAAAGCTGTTACTTAATCAATTAGCAATCTAGCTATGGTTATGGATAATTTGGCACCTTTCGGTCAACTAAAATCTTTCATTCCGATTTTTGTTCGATGTAGTTTATGATGGATGCTTAGATAGTATGTGTATAAGGAACTATTAGAATGTAGCGAAAAATGTTTTTTTATATTTAGTAGATTGTCCAGATTTCAAGTTATGAATCAAATATATTTCTATTGTCTTTCTATTCATAATGCTATACGAATATATGAGCTTGTTCTTGAAATGCTTTCGGACCTTCTTAGCTAATCCATTATTATTGTGTTAGTGATGATTGAAAATCTATGAATGACGATTTTATAAAGAAATGAGCTGAATATCATGAGATAGGGTATACTGCATGATAAAAATAATAAAATATTATTTTTGTATGTTTTTTTTTTGTTTAATTTGTGCTTCAATATGTACTAACGGATCTGGTAATGTGCTTCATAAATCCATTTTTGAAAAGGCATGTAAAAGGCAAAAAAAATTAAAATCTGATTTTGATAAAACAGCGGTTTTCAACTTAAAACTAACAAGACATAAGTAAATGAACTTTATAAAAACGATTTCCCTGAGTCTCATCAATTTTTGCAAAGTAGATAGCATGCACCGAACTTAATTGCAAGATTTAGTCCTTCTTTCGACTAATCCGGTCACTAGACTTTGATGAAGAGAGGATAGGAATATCTAAGTTTAAGTCCAACAAGGTGGGGCGGACGGCTGAGCTCTTCAAAGGGGCAGGCGATGACTTGGTGAGGAGCATACAACTCATCGCCAAAATATGGTCGGACGAAAGTATGCCCTATTATTGGAACTTCAGCAATGTTTGTCGGATCCCCAAGAAAGAAGGCCCTCTAAACTGCGGCGCCAACTGTAAAGATCATTCGTCTTAACAAGGCCTACAAAATCTTGTCTATTGTGTGAACTCCTAAAGTTGTTCGTCAACAACCTGATTAGTCCCCATCAATATGGTTTCAGGCCAGGAAAGTCCACTATCGAGCAAATATTCACACTATGACAGATCTTGAAAAAAAAACTCAAATCGGTACGCATCGCCTATTCATCCAAATTAAGGCCGTGTATGACAGCACCTATAGAGCCGAGCTACACAGAGCAATGTCTTATTTTCGTATACTTGCCAAACTTGTCCGTGTATGCAAGATGGAGAATCAAAATCGGTAAAGAGACCTTTGATATCAAAAAAGGATTTAAACAAGGCGATGCGCTATCATGCGATTTCTTCAACATCATACTTGAAAGAATAGTGCAAAATTCACGCGCAAACACAAGAGGCACAATCTTTCAAAAGTCCGTCCAATTATGTTCGCATACGCCGATGATATTGACATAATCGGAAGAAAGTAGCTTGATGTCAGTGGCGCTTTTGACAGTATTAGGATGGAAGTGGCGAAAATGGGTTTAGCAGTCAACGACTTTTAAAATATGCTGTCAAGCATAAAGGACACCCAACACCGATCTTTTGGATAAAATGACACCCTGGATTGTATATGATAGTGAGGTAATTAAGGACTTTGTCTACCTAGGCTGTTCTGAGATCAAACGAAAAATAAGTTTTTCCGCTGCTTCTTTGGGATAAGAAGGCAAATTGACTAGCAAAGCATTCTTGAACAACAAAAATATATAATCACAGTACTCTTCTATGGCACAGAGGCAAGGAAACTTTCAAAAATGGAAGAGGGTGCTATTGACTGATTCCTTTGAGAGGATAATCCTTTGGGTGATTTTCGGTCCCGTCAGCATAGACGCTGAGTGGAGGAAGCGATACAACGACGAACTATATGGACTGTAAAGCTACATCGACTATGGCAGAAAAGCGAAGGTCTAACCTTATATCCGGGTGGACAAGTCTTCGAATCCGCCCCCTAAAGATAGCGTAGAAGAGGAAGAGCACGGATTTAGGGACCGCACCTCGGACTGTAGCGCCACATATAGTAAGAAAGTTAAGTTAATTCTTTGCAAAAATTGACACCTTATGAAATTTATATAGTCCCATCTAGGCTGTCGTTGGGTGGAGGATCAGATTTGACAACGAATTCTAAAGACTATAGGACAACATCGGTTTAACAGGAAAAAAGTTCGATTAAAACTGGCCTTAGTGACTCTTGTAAAGCGGATTAAAAAATAGAAATATGCAGCTACTTCCCAAGGAAGGTACATGCACATTTTATAAAAGACTAATGTGGAAAAGGACCGGAACCCTTACGAACACGATATATGTTCTATCTGTACTATCAGGTGTTGTTGTGACAAATTACCCTTTTTAATATACTTTGATGGATTTAGGTCCTGTTATAAAGGGTGTTTTTTTTAGCTGCATGAGAAGTTTCGATGGTTGTGTTCTATGGTTTGACAGCTGTTAATGTCAAACTGTGTTGACATTACTGTTCAGTAAGGTTTGACAATTCATCGTGAATCATTTAACACCAGAACAACGCTTCCAAATTGTGGAAATTTACTTTGAAAAAAATTAATCTGTTCGTGAAGTTCATAGAGCACTTCATCAATTGTACGGTCAACATAATCGGCCTAGTGAGCAAGCAATTCGTGCAGTTATTGATCGTTTTCATACTAATTTTACTCTTCTCGATTCAAAACTACTCGTATTAACAAGACAAAGAAATGTGCAAACCGAAGAGAATATTACTGCTGTAGAACGAAGTGTTGAAGAACGCGCCGAAACGAGGAATGGCGAGCGCTATCGAGCCATGCTGACTGATTTTTTGTTTCCAAAAATTAATCAGCTAAACATCGACAAGATTTGGTTCCAACAAGACGGTGCAACTAGCCATACAGCGCGCTTAACCATCAATTTATTGCAAAAATTATTTCCAGAAGTCGTCCTGTTAGTGCGACTTAACACCTCTCGATTACTTTTTATGGGGCAATGTTAAGTCATTGGTTTATGCCGACAAACCAGCAACTCTTAAAGCATTGAAAGCCAATATTCAAGCCACTATTGATGCCATACGGCCAGATGTATTGGAAAAACTAGTGAAAAATTGGACTGATAGAATGGACCATGTAACTCATAGCCGTGGCAGGCATATGCCGGAAATCATATCTAAGAAATAAATGTCATGAAATTATCTACCAGATAATAATAATAAAAAATTCATTCTAACAATATTTCTATCTTGTATTATTATTGAAAGTTCTCAAGCTCTTAAAAAATCACCCTTTATATCCAGCTACGTGATGTTACCAAAAACGTATACTTTGCCTATGGTTTCTGGTTTTGAATGTTTGAAGACCACAATGAAAGGGGGAAAAGGACAAGAATTCTCAAAATTTACGGAAGGATGACTATGCTTGCTTAATGTATTTCCTTCTTCCGAATAGAAAAATTATTCTGGCGATCATAAGGTTTACCAATTTTGGCGAAATTAAATGAGAAATTGGTAAAAAAGAGGCAGAGCCATGTCGTTATTTTTTATACTCCTTTACACTCATTAAATCTTTCTACGAGTATCTTTAATAAAACAAAGTCAGCGAAGATGAACAAACTAATTTTATTTCCCGGCAGAGAACAAAACGCTGATTAGAGGTGTGTAAATTTCAATCATTGACCCAATATACGATCTTGTAAAAAGATCAGAATTTACGTACGTTTTCATATAGGTAAGGTAAGCTATATCATAAATAAGTGGTCTAACAGCTGTCAATAAAAAGAGAAATTATATATATGATTCACCGTTTCAACCCACCCCCTCTGATTAAGTAATTTTTTAATTTTTTTTATCGAAGACGATAATCAGCGTTTTTTTTTTTTTTTTTTTATACTATGTACAACGTTTATTTGGTCAAATTTAATTCTGAAAAGTCAGACTTGTACCTTGCACCTGCCAAAAGTTTATTATCTGCCAATACATAATGTTATTAAGTAAAAATAACGTGGAAAACAGTGACAGTATATGTACTCGTATAGCTGCGGTTATCAGTGAATTGCATGTGAGGGACTAGGTACATACCTACACTAAATTCGGGTATGAGTGCGTCTGATAACTGCGGTACATACAATCACCGGCCGATAGGCATATCAACTTTTAATTTTATTGTTGTTATTATAATATAATATTTGTTTTTTTGTTTTTTCGGTACAGAATTTGTATAAAAGATCGATGCATTTCATTCGGGGGTATCAATTGCCTTTTGATAGTATTTGGAGGTAGGTTCGAACTTGAATTTTGGATATTTAACATTTTTAACGAAATATCCCTTTCCTTCTAATTTTTGTTTGCAGTATCTTAAAAAAACCAAAAAAGCCACTTACAATGGATGTGAGTTAAATTTGAGTTTTAGTGAAAAGAACATTTTATTTTTAAAATAACGTTTTGTTATATTCCAGTTCGCTACCGCCTCTGAAAAAGCAAAGAACTTCAGCAAGAAGCCCAGCAATGATATTTTCTTGGAATTCTACGGTCTTTTCAAACAAGCCACCGTTGGTGATGTCAATGTTGAGAAACCTGGTGTAACTGACTTGACTGGTAAGGCTAAGTGGGAAGCATGGAACAAAGTTAAGGGATTGTCCACTGATGAAGCCAAGGCTGCCTATATCAAGACCTACGAGAAATACGCTCCACAATACGCCTAAGGAATTTCACCTAATTTTTTTTTTTGCTATGTAAACTAGTGGATTAAACTAACGACTTAGTAGTGAATAAGGGAAATTCTAAAGACTGTAGAGTTAAAATTAAATAAATAATCATATGATGACAAATAGCATTTGAACAAATAAAAAATGTTTTTATCTTTTAAAAGGGGAGCCAAGAAAGACATCGATGGCAATGACAGATTTGGGTTTTAGAATATTTATTATATTTACAATACTATATGATGATGTGTAGTTATTAATGATTAAGTAGACGTCACCTAACTTAATAAATACTACTATCTTGACGAAAATGGCATATATCTGTTATACTAATAAGTTCCGGCATTACAAAGACCATGTTATTTCTTAGTCACCACAAATTGGTTCGAAAATAATTTATTTCGTTTCGTTTTAATTCTTTCTGCTGAAGGCATACTAAATAAGTCAGTTAATACTGTTGTAAAGTAATATAAAATATTGTAACTTTTTTTGGAGTCGCTAACCGATAACCAGCAACTCGGTTATCATCGTCTGTTAGCGATCGTTGCAACTTCTGAACGACTTCACCGATTGAAATCATATTCCCACAACATATTTGTTTTGCCAAGACGATGGTTCATTTTTAAAACGACAATTAAAAATAGATTGTGGAGTTAAAATATTTTTAAAAATCTGTTAAGTCTAAAATGGCTTGCCGAATTATACGAGGGCGGGTCAATAAGTCCGTGACTTTTGGATTAAAACGAAGATTTTTTGATAAAAAAATAATTTTATTTTTCAACGTAGTCTCCCTTGAGCTCTATACACTTTCTCCAACGCTTCTCCAATTTTTTTATCCCTTCCAAAAAAAATGATTTGTCGAGGTCCTCAAAATAAGCCTTTGTTTGCGAGATGACTTCATCATTGGAGTCAAATCTTTTTCCACCAAGCCATTTCTTCAGTTTTGGGAACAAGAAGTAGTCGCTCGGAGCCAAATCTGGAGAATAGGGTGGACGAGGGAGCAATTCATAGCCCAATTCATGGATTTTTGCCATGGCAACTGCACATGTGTGCACCCTTGCATTGTCTTGGTGGAAAAGAACTTTTTTTTTGGCCAAATGAGGTCGTTTTTTTTTCAAATCGTCATTGAATCGGTCCAATAAGTTGGCATAATATTCCCCATTGATTGTTCTTCCCTTTTGAAGGTAGTCAATGTGGATTATCCCGCGTGCATCCCAAAAAACAGTCGCCATAACTTTATTGGCTGACAAACCCACCTTGGCCTTCTTTGGCGCCGATTCACCCTTAGAAACCCACTGTTTTGACTATTGTTTGTTCTCATGTTTCGTCCACGGTTACAAAACGGCGCAAAAACTCCTCCATATTGCGATTAAACAACGCCAAACCTTCCTGTGAAGTTGTTACACGATTGCGTTTGTGGTCGACTGTGAGCAAACGCGGCACCCATCTTGCGGAAAGCTTTCTCATGCCCAAGTGATCATTCAAAATTGAAACCACTGAGCCATGCGAGATCCCTACGGCTTCCACAATCTCTCGCACTTTCAATCTTCGGTCGGCCAACACCATATCGTGAATTTTTTCGATTGTTTCGGGTGTAGAGACCTCAACTGGGCGTCCAGGACGTTCGGCATCTTCAGTGCTTGTACGGCCACAATGAAATTCAGTAAACCACTTTTATACCATTGAAATCGATGGTGCAGAGTCCCCATAGTGTTTATCAAGCTTAGCCTTGGTCTTGGTAATGGTTTTTTTCCGCAAGAAATAATGCTTAATAAGCACAGGAAATTCACTTTTTTCCATTTTCTCCTCAAATTAGTGAGTAGTCTGATAAAAATAGCTGTCAAACACAAACTAACTGACGCAGCAAGTTTAAATTTTGACAGGAGTCAACTGACAGATGCCTGTTGACAGGAGCAGTGTTGCTGTTTCAGCAAAGAGGTCAGAAATTCAAAAAGTCACGGACTTATTGACCCGCCCTCGTACTAATGATTTGGCACATTTGTTAATCAACAAACAAAAGGCCATTTATGCTCCAATATTGTTTGCGATTGCAACAAAAGAAGGCGTTTTTTCTTTGTTGATGCACATGGTGAAAATGTTTTTAATCCCGGTCATCCTTGCCATGAGAACATCGCATTCGCATTAGCAATTACTTCGTCTGACATTGCTGCAACTGAAGTATATATTTTCCAAGCAATTACAGGATATTGGTAATGAGAATATTAGTTTTTACCAAAACACACAGTTAAATCAATTATCTGGAAGGTTCTGCACCACCGTTGATTCGAAAAATGCGTTAGTAGCAGAGGAGTGACTTCGGCTGCTAAAAATGTTGATGTTGAAGAAATATCAGTTAATAAAAAATTATGGGAAATATCATTTAAGCGATTTAAATTAAGAAAATCAATCTTTTTGTTTCTAATGGGAAAAGATTAAACCTTTTTATTTATGTACACGTTATTTTGTGTTAATTTTAACGCTAAATCAATAAATATTTATTACTCTATATTAATTACCGCATTTATTGTTAATATATTTTGCATAAAATCATAAGAGTGCCAATTTCCATTTCCAATATTTAATTATGAAAATATTAATTCAAGATTTTCATTTAAAAAGATTTTCTGTTTCAATCTACCGTTTCTGAAGTTTCTTTTAAAAAATTACAATCTTCAAAATTAAATGTAGGAAATTTTAGTTTGAACTGTCATAGCCAATGTTCCATTTTTCTTCATTCAGATAAACTGCAATTTTCGGCGCTTTTACGAGATTGATAATAGGCGCTGTCAGTTTTTGGTTTCCTTCCTCCAATCGCGTCAAAGACCTCCTTCCATCTACACTTTCTTATACAGGGACTTTAACCAAACCAAACTCATCGCGCCACCTACCAGAAAGGGCAGCAAAACTTCTGCCGCTTCAGAAAGTGATAGAATTTCAAAAACCTGGCAGTAGCCAGCAAAAGGGACAAATGGAGACAGAGGAAGTCCAAGTCGCACGTTAGAAAACTGTATTGCGAAGTCTCTAGCAAATAAAATACAAAGAATAAGAGAGGCGACATCCAAGGTAGATCAAATATTAAACACAATAGGTGCGCAAAATGCTATAGGAAACATACGATGGCAAGGTGAAAAATTCTCGGCCTGACGCGGAGATGGCAATCTAATCAACAAAAATTGATGTTTCCTGCCTGGCTGTACGTTTCATTAGTTCATATGACAAGTTTCAATTTGTTCTCTCCAGCAGTTTGTTTACACGAACTTTCGCAATAGACGTCTTGCTTGTGGATAAACTTGACTATCGTGCGGTCATAGAATTCTTTGCTTTGGATTGATGAACCCCTTATTAAATTCATACAAATTTGACAAGAGTTTACGGGGACTCTGCTCCTTCCATGTCAATCGTTAAAAAGTGGGCTGCTGAATTTAAACGTTGTCGCACGTCCCTCGAAGATGACTCACACGAAAAACGGCCAAAAATTGCAACCACACGCGAACCCATCGAAAAAGTGCATGATATCGTGTTGAAGAATAGGCGAGTGAAAGTTAGTGAGATAGCTGAGGCTATGGGGATATCAAAATATCTTGCACAAAAACTTAGGGATGCCTTATTTGCTGAACCGATTTAATAGGGATCCGACTGAGCTTTTGCGGCGAAATCCCACCATGGATGAGACATTGTTCCACCACTTCATGCCAGAAATGAATCAGCAGACAAAGTTGGTGGAATATTACTTTAACTTTCTTGACCAGCTGGATGCCAAAATTTGCGAGAAAAGGCCTGGATTGAAGAAGAAAAATTCATCTCTCACCAGGACAATGCACCTGTATACAAAAGTGCATTGGCGATGGGAAAAATGCGGGATTCGATATACGATTTGCTCGGCCATCTCCCGTTTTTTCTGATTTGGCACCCTCAGCCTTCCATCTGTTCCCAAACTTGAAGAAATTTGTTTCTGGGAAGCGCTTTTCATTCTATGAAGAAGTTGAGAGGGCCGTAAATGAATATGTTCACAGCCTTCCAGGCTGTCAATTCCGTGAAGGAAAGTTCATGTTAGAGAAACGCTCGACCAAGTATTTTCAAGGGAGATTATGTAAAACAATAAAAACATTTTTTTACCGAAAATCGCAGTCTTTCATTATCAGATTAAATAATTTTATACAATGAATTGTAAGCCTTTACATTAACAAATTTAAAGGTACAAACACAAAAAATATTACAGCGGGAGAAAGCAAAGTATGAATTAAATTTAAAAGAAAGAAATACAATTAAATAGAAAGAAAAAGTAATAAGTTGAAGATAAATTCATGAAAAAGCTTATAAACAGCACATAAATGTAAGGACGACATAAAATTATTCGCTGTTGTTATTATTCTCAGGTTAGTAGGAAGAGAGTTCCAAAACCGAACAACTTGGACAAAGAATTGGCATTTAGAAGGGAGACAAAAGTATCTTGGTTGAACTAGTTATATGTGCGATTACAAGAACTGAGGCTTATTAAAGAGGCAATCTGGCTCTCGAGTTCTAATATGGTTATACAGAAGATATAGCGTTCTGTATTTTAGGAGGCTGGGAAGAGAGCATCCAGTTATTTGCTTAGAGAAGTGAGAGATATTAAAAATGTATCCCGCAATATTGTTGAAGACAACGTTAAGTTTTCTGAAACTATTGTGGTCAGGCTTGTAAATCTCGCATCCGTGTAGTAGGTGAATAGGTAGAAGAAGAGTTTTTGCTAAAATTAATTTAGTTTTTGCTGATACAAGATGTTGAGTGACCCATGGAGTACCAAGTCCATTGTAAACTTTGCCCATGATAGAATTCATGTTAGTATTCCAAGAAAGTTTTTAATTAAAGGTCACACCAAGATTTTTAGCTAAGACAGCCCACTCTTTGGGCATTTGATTTATATGGACAGGCTGAAGGCCTGAGAGGTCAACTACTCTTCGTCATGAATTCTAACAAGATCTTCGTTTAGGAGGTCTATAGCACGATTTATTTCATTTGTCGTACAGCCTATCATAAGTTCCACATCTTCAGTATAATAAGAAAAGAATAGGTCCACGGATTGATTCCTGTGGCACTACACTCAACGATAATACCGAGCTTCGAATTTTTTTTTTAGTAAAACTTTATTTAGTACTACCTTATCCTATTAGGTTAATTACTCGGAGCTTCTAAAAGATGATGAATATTTCATATGGTAGGCAGCATAGTAATATAAGTACGAATCATTGTATAACTACCCTCTTCCAAACAATTTCCTTAAATACATACAATTTCATTAGTGACAACTTTTTAAGGAAGCACATCACAACGGGATGGATTCAAAAATACAATGTTTTTAAGAATGATAAGATGGGTAGCTGTAAAAAAGTATTTTTTCAACAATTCTTAGGTGCAACGGATTAGTGTCCATACTATCTCGAGGGAGCTAAGGCAGATAGCTCAGTTTAATAAACTTCATGGAGTTGCAGTAAGACTAAATAAGGAAAATGTAGGATGATCATGTCTAAATGGCCCTTGTGATGGTATCATCATTATTTCGAGACCTCAGTAGTATATAAGTTTTAAGTCATTTATTCTGTAAGAGGCTTGAGGTAAGGAAACAAAACATCAAAAAAAATTCATGCAAAAAAAAGTATTAATTAAGAAGGATCTTGACAACAGTTTTATGGAAAGGTCCTTCTTCAATATTTGTCTATATATTTCTGTTTATGAAATTTTAAGCAAAATAATTGTTTCCCAATAGGTTTATCATTTCTGTACCCTTCTAATCCCAATACTCTATCACTGTCAGTATCTTATCATAGAGGAGTTCGATCTGATGTCACACAGTTGAAAAACCGTCAAAGGTGGTTTTATTTCTGTTTTTTATTGCCAAGATTAGTCAGTTGGAACTGCAATAATTGTGAACTTTGGAAATTTCACCCCTTAAGTATTATCACAAAAAAAAGAACCATAATTAGTTTATAACATTTGCTATCACTGATCGCGTAGTGACAGCCTTCAAGAGTTAACCGGGAGGTATATAAAAGTTTGCAAAAATAATAAGATAAAACCAAAAAAAAACTATCTTTATCTACTTAGAGCCACTTGATCGCATATGCAGTTGCCTTTTCCTGTTCATGCCATATCGGCAATAAGATAAGGCGTGCAGAAGGGCCTTACATTGATTGTACTTCTATATAGCCAATTAGTATATAAACTGAGGCAGATTGAACGAAAAGGCATTCAAATCATTCTAAAAACTGTCGTAAGGTGTTCCTTAAACTTAACAAACTCAATCAAAATGGTCGATGTAAGTTAAGATCAAAAGGATTTTGTCTTTAACATTTTAACCACTTCAAGCATATAAATTAACTCTGTCTCCTTTAGTTCAACACAGCCTGTGAGAAAGCAAAATCCTTCAGCAAGAAGCCAAGTGATGCTATCTTCTTGGAATTCTACGGTCTCTTCAAGCAAGCCACTGTTGGAGATGTCAATGTTGCCAAGCCAGGCGGTGTTGATCTGACAGGCAAAGCTAAATGGGATGCATGGAACAGCCGCAAGGGCATGTCTCAAGATGACGCCAAGGCCGCCTATATCCAGTGCTATGAGAAATATGCCCCAACCTATGCTTAAGTTAATTGGTATGGTTTTCAATTTTGCCAACAAAGGCTTTTTGTTTTTAAAATGTCCTTGAAGAGTGTTTTGTTTTGTTAAAAGTAATGTCAATAAAAAAATAATGTTTTTTGCATATTTTAAACTGAGATTTTGATTTACGATTTTTGAATTTTATTAAACAGAGTTGTTCTTTTGTTGGCCACAGAATTTTTCTCATTTTGAAAATAAAATAGCGATTTTAATAAAAAAAATTATTATATTACTTTATAAGAAAAAATAACAAAACTTGCTGGCGAAAAGAGTGGCAAAAAACGGAACAGATTTAATGCCTTGAAAAGACAGCCTTATGGCAGTTTTGACTATTTTATAGGATGCACAGTTATTGGGTCCATTACTATTTTCAAAGTTGTTTTCGTTAAGTTTCAAACAACGCTTTATTGTAGTATTTTCCAATTAAATTATTTAACTGTTGGGCTGAAATAAATCAATGTTCGTCCGAAACATTACCACAGCCTTTTTTAAGAGCATACAATTCGATATGGACCTTTACTTACTTTAAGAACATCTACCTTGAAAGCCTTTTGGAAATAAACATTATACTGCATTCTAGTGAACATGATATTCGAGTGCACATTGACATAAGTTATTCAGGCATGTATGGTATATGTACAGGGTCAACTATTTTGTTCTTTCGTAGATAAATCGAAATACAATAGAATCTATTTATGATTTAGATTTCGCACAAATATTAATTTCAATATATTGTTCCTTGCCATGTTCAATGAAGGACTTGATTGATACTCGTAACTCGGCCATAACTCAAAAAATATTCGTTTACAAAGCGTCAAGAGTTTCTGAATTGTATGTACCTATATACTCGTAAATACGATGAACATGAAATTTTGTCTTGCAATACATGCAAAACGGGTCGTGTTCTGCGAAATGTGGCACCGTCTTGTTGAAATCAAATGTCTTTCACATACATATCTTCAATTTGAGGTCAAACAGATTTGGTAATAGTGATAAGAATTGACGGTAACAGTTACACGTTCCTCATTTTCAAAGATTAATGGACCAATGACACCACCAGACCAAACTGCGCATCAAGCAGTGACCTTTTATGGATGCAATGATCTTGCGACAGTTACATGTGAATTTTCACTTCCCCATATTTGTCTGCCAACATATCCACCGAGTGAAAAATGAGTCTCGTCGCTAAAGAAAATGTTTTGTGAAAATAAGTCATCCAAGTCATGTTTACGCAACCAATCGGCGTATGTTCTATGAGATACGTGGTCAGCTACCTTCAATTCTTGAGTGAGTTAAACTTTATAAAAATGTAAGGAGTGCCATCGAAAAAATTTACCCACCGAAAATAAATAAAAAAAAAAACAGGAAAATAGAACTTCAAAAATTAAAAAAAAAAATAAAAGTATTTATTTCATGTCTCCAAATTTGTAAAAATTAAAAAAAAAAAATTAATCTTTATTTTTAACAAATTTTTTAATTTTTTCAAGAGACCCTTCCATCATTGTTTTTATGGTCCCATCTGGCACCTTTTTAGAGCTAATTTTCCAGCATTTTTTGAAGTCTTCCAGGGTGTTGACAGCTTTTTAGGTGGCCCTTAACTCTTTTTTGACTAGGCTCCAATATCTTTCAATTGGCCTAAGTTCTGGCGAATTCGGAGGATTGGCCTCTCTGAGCACCACCGAAACATTGTTTAGCTCATATCAATCATTCACCCATAGTGACATGACGCAAGATAAGGCCAAAATAAGGGGAGTTCTCGATGATTGTTGTAAAAAGGCCTTAAGCGCTTCATGGAATCGGACTCATTTAAATAAATATCGCCATTTATTGAGGCAGTCGTGATGAAAGTTTGGCTTCTGAGCTCGCCAGAACAAATTGCTTGCCAAACAAGGATTTTTTTTGGAAATTTCGCAGCTGGTTGAAATTAGCAAAAACTTACGATTCATCGTCCATTACAATGCATGAAAAATTGGTTAAACAATTTTATTGCCCGTTGTTTGCATCCAAATTTTTTTGGTATTGCGATCTGGAACCTTTTGGACTTTGTATGTTTTCAAGCCCGTATTTCTCTTCACTTTATGAACTAAAAAATGTGAACATTCTGCTTTTTTTTGCCAAATTACGTTCAGAAATGTTCGGATTTTTTTCAAGAAGGCTTAAAATCTTAGTGACCTTTTTTGGGTTCATAAAACCAGTTTTTTGACCTAGACCTTTCTTTTCTTTCAACTGCCAGGTTGTCTTTATAATTCTTAATAGCAGTAGCAACTATTATCCTTTTAACTTTTAGTTCCTTTGCGATTTTTATATACGTCCACCCTGGGTGTGCTAAGTGACACTTAATAATATTTTTTTCTTACATCCAATTCAGATTCCATGTTGATTATGTTAACTACCAAACAGAAATGATATAAAATTTAAAAATAATAGAAGCACTCCCAGCATTACAAAAAAGAAGAATTTGAGTGATTTTTCTGCAATTTTTGGAAGTAAATTCGAAATGAGAGTGGGTAAATTTTTTCGATGGCACTCCTTAGGTAGAAATCCAAATGCAAAATACGCCGTGAAATCGATATATTCGGGTCTGCTTCAACGCCTTCACTAACGCCATCCAGATTTTCTGCAGAGCGGGCATTTCGATAATTTCGACCATCGTAATGCGCGTAACGTTCATAATACAGCATTACTATTTTTGTAGGAAATTTAAAAAATCTGAAGACATCAGCCCACTTAAGAATGATTTCGCGGAAAACTTTCCCCCTCGTATTTTCTGAATGGCTTGAAACATTTGTCAATGATCTGTTATCAAAGCAAAACTGATTAGTTCACAATTGACTTTTTGACAAAATATTCACATTACAAAGCAAAGATTCAAAGGCGGCATTAATAGAAATCTAAAGCTTCTACACAGACGTGTTTCATGGATGCCCTTGTATAACCTCTCAACAAGACGGGACGTACAACATCGATGAATTCGACAGAACGTCACATCAGCCAACTTTTAATTTGAGGTGATCAGGGATTTGCCCAACCTCGGTTTCGCTTTTGTTGGAAAATGGCACCACGTTAGAAATCAGACACACATGGTAATGGCAGTTTTTTTGTCCTAAAAAGGTACTAAATTTGAGTCCTGTTGCATTGATGGGATTGGGGATAGACATAAAACATCGAACTCTTCGAGTTGAAAAGGCTGATTCTATTAAAGCTTCTTTTTCCAGTGGTTTTTTTTTATGAGAGATCATGCATGCATCTTGTCAGTCCGATATAATATTTTTCTTCAGCATTATTTGATTCAACTCATCATGGATAGACTTAGCTCGCTTCGCCGTCTTCAAATTAATCAGCCGTTTAAGAAAAATCAGCGTTCTTCGAGAAATGGGTTTCGGGCGCCAAGACAAAGTTTTGGTCCATATAATCGACCTACCGAATGCTCAAATCACTATACGAGTACTTTCGAAAAGTTTAAAATCCAATTTTTACTATTGGATAAAATGTGACCACATAGATCACATCTATTACCATAGCACGAGAATGATTCAGTGAACAGTAAATTTCACGCTTTAAACCGGTTATTTAGCATCCTAGATTATGTGACATCACAGCTCTAGACTTTTTCCTAAGTCTACATGGATAAGCCGGCTATAATTGAGGAATTGGAGGCCAAAATTACTCGAGTAATTGAAACTTCAGGATTGATCATGTTAGCGGCAATAACGGCCAGCATTTGAAAGAAATAATATCCCAAGAATGAATACAAAGAATTTTTCTTTTGTATGATGATAAATATTATCCATTAAACCTGAATATTTCGACTGCTTTTTTATTTTTGATATAAATATTTCGAAATGAATTACCCTTTAGAATTGAGTCAATGTGGTAGAAAAAGTGCTCATCAGCCGCCACAGAAGGTTGAGGCACATGTGGACATCAACCTTCCGATTCGAAGAGCTCTCGATTCCTACCGAAAGAGACAATGTAGTGGGGGAAGGTTCGCCTTAGGTGTTACATGAAGTTGAAGAGGATTTCAATCACGATACGTAACTGGAGCCGTGGACAAACTATGCCAAATCAATGGAAAAGTAGCTTCTTGGTTCCAATATACAAAGAAAAAGGCGACACTCGAGAATGCAACAACTACCGTTCAACAAGCTGATCTCACATACGATGAAAATCGTCGAAAAACTCTTAAACGAACGTCTTCGGCAAATAATAAAGTTCGATAATAGCCAGTGTGAATCCAAAGTCTACGAATAATAATGGAAAAGCACCGAGATTCGTCTAAGCATTTACACATGGTATTTATCGACCTCTAGAAAGCGTTCGATCGAGTGCCTAGGGATCTCATACGCGCCGCGCTGAGGTCTCAAAAGGTACCGAAAATGTATATTATAATAATACAAGACGAAACGTGAGAGCTGCGGTTAATGTTGGAGTGCACCAAGGAAGCGTACTTAGCCCTTAGCCGTAGTATTCGACTATACTCGTATTTTAAAAGACTGCATGTGCGAAGTAAAAGTAACGCCAATTCTCTTCGCTAACGATGCAGTTAAACTAAGCGATAATGTCCAAGATTTGCAGAAAGCCTTAGATTCATTGAAAAATGAGCTAGAGAGAAACGGTGGTCGTCGTTCAAAGTCGTTCAAAGACGGAGCATTTGACTTGCCCATTTGTTCATTCGGATAGAATATAAGACGGAATAGTTTTTCCGAAAAGCACTGTCTTTAAGTAGCTAGGATCAATCGTTAACAGGCTAGCGAAATGTGACGACCACGTAAACCACAGAGTGAGCGTGGGGTGGGTGAAATGGCGGGAAAATTCGGGAATCTTTGCGACCGAAAATTTCCACTGATAAGAAGACGCAACCGGAGCCATACAGCGAAAGATCACGCCAACTGGAAAGGAGTACGTTACGACTGTAATGCCGTCTAAGTAATTTGGTGTTAAAGTTGTGTTAAGAAATAATTTACGGCAGATTCTAATCAGTCTTAGGATTACGTACTTGCTCTTCCATTTTGAAGAAAAGGTTAAGGTCACAGTGCCTAGCCGCACATGGAAAAGGCAGTATCTAAAGGCAGCACGAAGTTTCTCAATTTCTCCAAAAATCACAAATGCAAACAATAGATGCTCGGATTGCCGCAATTTCATAGAAGATGTAAGCGAAAGTTCATTTGACTTCCAGCTACGCTTTTTGGCGTGATCTTGATAGCATTCCGCACAATATCTAAGAAGAAGTCTTCTTCAATCGCGTTGTGCCGCCGAATTTAATCCGAATATATTTCTGACCACATCGGTTTTCGCTTTCCGACGAAAGGCCTTCATTTGCCGTACAATTGAATTAATTATGAACTGTGATAATTTCACCTAGTCCTACAAGAGGAGTTGTCATTAAACTCTTTAGAAAATAGCAGATTAAGTTTAAAATTTTGATTATTTATTTATGGAAAACACGTAAATTTTAAGATACAGTGGATCTCCCTCATCAGTGGGCAAAATATTTAAGATAAATGTCTTTCCGCAGCCACTAAATCAAACACCAGCAATGTGAACTTTGCCAGAAATCAACATCTTTCAAATTCTGATTAATAAGACTACAAAATATTAGGCCCTTGATGTATTGAAAAGTTCGTTTTTTGCTTAGGTTTTTACAGAATAAGATTGATAATTGTTAAAACATATACGAGTATGTATAGTAGGCATGTATAAACTCACCTTGAGATCTCTCCTTTGCTCTTACTCTTAGCGAGTCCTTCTTTGGCTTTTGAAATCAGTCCGGTCATATCGCCAACGATACGATTCTGTAGTTTATCCTCCTGTGTCGGGCTCATTGGTAAATTGCTGAGTTTTGTTGTCAGGTCCTTGACAGTGTGATCTCTTTTCAGCTGTAGAATGAGTTTTTTCTCCTCGCCATCTGATTCTATTGGAAGGAATGCCAGTTCAACATTATTAAAAATGAAAATCAAAATTTTTGTGTTCACAAGGATGTCCTGTCTGGTTGAATTCATTTCCCTTCTTCGGCTCTTTTGTTAGTTCACAGAAAGCAAGAAAAGGGAAAAAGAATTCCCCCCCAGAAGGCAGCCTTGTACATTAGTTGAGTGAATCTTAAAACTAAACCTTTTAAGGAAAACCGAAAGCATTAGCTCATAAAAAATCGACATGAATGTGATGCGTGTGGAAAGTAACCCTAAGGTTGTGAAGAAAAAAATAGGAGAAGTATTACTAGTAAGCGCACAAGACTCACCTGAACCTTCATCGTTTGACGTTTTTGGCGGCACTATTCCGCTGAAATTGGTTGAAGGTGTTGTTGATGCTTTTACCGCTGGCACAGACACCGGCATTGACATAGGAGTAGTTCGCCATGCATCTGGAAAAGGTGGTGGCGGTGGTGGTGGTGGTGGAGGTGGAGGTGGTGGTGGCTGTGCACTCACAGGTTCCTTAAGGACAACAGCTTCTTGCAGAACTGGCAAAGCCATATCACTTTGCAATGGTGGCGGTGAATGCATCTCCTTTAAACGATGATATGGTGAGCCACCATTACTTCCGGTTATCACATTTGTACGCGTCAACTTTGACGGATTCTCGGCGGCATTGTTATTCTTTTGACACAACACGGCATGATTCTTTGGTGTACTCAGCTGAGTGTAGTAATTGTTGAGACGATTTGCATCATTTTCAAACTTTTTGTGACTACTATATGAGATCGTGTCACGATTTTCATTATCATTGCGATTGATATTCTTCATGATACCGTTAATTACAGTTGCATTACTCTTCATCATTAGATTCTTCTTGCTAAGAAATTCGGGAGAACCGTTTTGCTTACCATTGGATAGATGATTCAGTGGTTGCTGTTGGCGATTTCTATCGAAACCATTTGTTGGACTGTTGGTATTGCTATTGTTGTTGTTGTTGTTGTTGTTGATGGAGGTGTTGTTATTGTTGATGGTGTTGGTGATGTTGGCATTAAGATTAATGTTAGTGGCATTGCAATTATTTGCGTCATTTGTTAGAACAAGTGAGTCTGGAGGACTTTCGTTGTTTTGTTTCAAATGAACTGGCATGGCGGTTACTAATTGTCCTGCACGCGAGCATATTTAGTTTTAAGTTATTTAACAAAGAAAAAACAGAGAGAGAGAGGAGACAGAGAGAAAAACAAAAAAAAAATCGTAAAAACCAATTATTTAAGCTTAACGTTGTTTTAGGCACTATTATAGGCATTAATTATATTATTGGGGCAAAGTGGGCAGCGTTTTTTTATTTTTTTTATTTTCGATTTTTATATGAATTGGCAACAGCACTCCACAGAAATGAGGATATGATGGCTAAGAGGAATGTGGTGATAATTGCGGAAGTATACATACCCAATTCGTCACGTTTCTCAAAGGCAGCCATAATGCCATTTGTTGCGGCTTCCTGTTGTTCACGAAGGAAACTCTTCTGTCGTTCGACACGTTCACGACGACGCCGAAAGCCTGGAGTGATGCTGCTATCAAGGCGATTATCTGGAAAAGGAAAACAGGAAGGTATTTCAATATATGAAATTGGGGTAAGATGCATTTAGAAAATCAATTAGGAGGGCTGTCAGAAGTTTATTTGAATCACAATTCAACTGGGTGGAATGCTTTGATGTTACAGATAGGAGTACTCATTTATAAACTGGTTATATAACCGAAGTATAGCTCAAAAGGGCTTTTGGAAAATGCTATCACCAACAGATTTAAAGTATCGCAAGTGCAAAGTCGCGAAGAAGTGGGAAGAACAATTAGATAAACTGTTTTCTTGTCTCTGCAAGGATTTAATTCAATAAATCTTTTCACCATTCAATTTTGGTGGTTGAGTGCTGTAGAAATAGGGTAGGCACTGAGAGATGTCAACCTGGCTATATCCAGTGTTGCAACTATCTTCTACACATCAATTGCCCTGTCCATACGGAAGGGACGTGCTAAACTTATAAGTGGGAGTGCTGACCAGCAGGCAAAAAAGGCAGTACTATAAAAGGGACATCGGATGCCTTCCCCAGATGGAATCAACGGTGGAAACAATTCCGAAACAAATGAGACCTTAAATGAGCTACTCCGACATATTTGGAGCTCAGGCTGGTAAGGATTTTTGAGACTAAGTCAGGGTCTTGGAAAAGAGATAAGGGCGGAAGAGCACTTAATGGACCAACGGTAGCACTCACATCCCAGAACGGGTTACTGGCTTTCGATCCAATCGACCCCTCGTCCTAGATATACATTAAAATGGAACTGGCCCTTCAGGTTGGGTGTTATGCCACCGGGGTAACTGCCGGGCCATGGAAATAATACAAATGTTACAAGGCAACAACAATTTTGACACATCCATAATACACGGTGGCGCAGAATTAATCATCGTATCGGAAGATGTTATAATTTTTGCAAATAGCGTCGTACTTCAATTATATTTGTCATTTATGGACTAGACAGCTACAGTATACAAACAGACAAGCAATGGAGCGCTATACTCCGAAAGAGCTTGGAATAATTATGTCGGTTTTTTTGACCAATAGTCCGTCGGCGGTGTTAGCGCAGCGTGAATTTCGACGTCGATTTCCCAATCGTGTCGCGCCAACCGGGCAAATATTCCGGCGCTTAGCTACTCGACTCGAACACACAGGCGACCGTGCCCGCTATCGGACTAGTCGTTCGGCCGAGAATATCGCGGCTGTGGCTGCCGATGTCGCTGAGAACGAAGAAATATCAACCAGACAACGGGCCACGCAATTGGGCATCACCAGACGGACCCTACAGCGAATTTTTGTAAAAGACTTATACATGTTCCCGTACAAAGTGCAAACAGTGCATCAGGTAATGCCTCCTGACCGTCAGTCGCGTGTGAATTACTGTCAAGCTATCCTCAATCTCAACAACGAAGAGGACAATTTTTTGTCGAAAATCATAATGAGTGACGAGACGTGTTTTCACTTAAGCGGTAACGTCAATAAGCAAAATCGTCGTTTCTGGGGCACTGAAAATCTGCGTGTGATGCACGAAGAGTCATAACATCCACTCAAAGCTACTGTGTTGTGCGGCGTTAACGCGGGAGGAGTGATTGGGACGGAGTTTTTTTTTGAGGACGCCATCGGCAATACGGTCACTGTTACTGGCGAATGCTACAGGGACATGATAACTTCTTACTGTCGGAATCGGATGAGCGGGGCTTGGTGAACAAGTGATTTCAACAGGACGGTTTAACCGCACACACAGCACGAGCCACAATGGATATTGTGAAGGAAGCGTTTGGTGATTTGGCATGGCCAGCAACATCGCCCGATTTAACCATCCCAGACTTCTTTCTTTGGGGCTACTTAAAGTCGCAGGTAAATGCCAACAAGCATCAGACAATCGCAGCCCTTAAGGAGAATATTCGACAGGAATGCGAACATTTATCACCGGAAATCTTGCGGAAAGTCATGGAAAATGCGATAAAACGGGCACAAATGTGTATCAACAGTGGCGGCAACCACTTGGCGGCTATCATCTTTTCCACTTAACAGCAAAAATTGGAAAGGTTCAAATAAAGATTTCCATCAAATCATTTTTTTTATTTAGTAAATAAGTAATTCAAAAACAAAATTGATTAATTTTGCGCCACCTTGAATATGTATATGCAATAAGAACTGGATTGTATAGCATTCTATGTGGACGTTTGAATTGAATTATCACAATAAAGTGACCTAGAAGGATCTTGGAGGAGCTATTGCAACAGGCATACCTGTTGTGTTAGACTGTTTGATTTATAGTGGAAGCAATGAAGCCACAAAGAAGTTACCATAATTTTTTCCCTTCTGCTTAAGTTCAATATTAACGCGCACTGCACATGCACTGGCGCAAGCTCTTTATTTAATTAATTATATGGTGAATTAGCATTTTTCTTGTACTACTACGGAGAAGACTCTTACAGCAAATACGATCACAGAAGAAGATAAGAACTATACAAAAAAAAGACAAACGCTCAAAAATGTGCTAAAAATATTGAAACAGATCATATTCGTTGCAGTAAAAACGTTCGACTTGCAAAAGTCTACCTCGGTAGTGCAGAATGGAAACTCTTTGACGAACGGTTGGCGGTTATTGAAACATAGATTCGTGGACTATGACCAAAGCTCAACATATCTGTTGTGAATTGAAAAGAATTCCTTAATCTCATTGGTACAAGAGTAGTTGAGATGATGAACCTAAGCAAAGGACTTGAAGTTACCTAAGACGTCCCAATCTCAAACTCAACTGGGGGGAATGGAACGTCTTATAAAATGGGAAGCCAAACCTTTATGCTCGGCAAATGGCACATCAGTATATCATAATAGGTCAAAGCATGTAGTGTCACCATCACACAGCAGTGATTTTAATCCAGTTGTTAACATAATAAACGGTGGGCCATCTCTTGGTATATTTTCAAAAAGGCAATAAAAAACACTGTTAAATGTTTTCCAATGAGTTTTGCTTTATTATTTCATTCAAAAGACTGCCTCGGCTGACTTGGAAGTAGGACATCCCGTCAACCAAATTTTTCAATACATTTTCGATGGTTTCGGCCTCTATTTTATGAATAACTTGATCAGCATTGTTTTTGAGTGTTTCATTAACAGCTTTAATATTCTCCGTTTCACAGGACGAATGCGGTTATATTTTGGATTATTTATCAGCAAACCAGTCTCACATACTTGCGTACACTAGCTGCAATTGGTGTATTATTTCTTCTAAAACCACGTATTCTTTTTGGCAACACAGCGTCCACTGAAGAAGTATATAAATATAATACTGAGCGTTTTGTCAATTTTTTGAGCGCTTGCGAGCTGTCAGTATCAAAGCAACAAATGATTCAAAAATATACCAACAGAAGGCCCACCGCTTAACACAAAAACTTGCGCCTACTACTGTGTATGCGGATGATAAAGTTCATATGACTCTTGAAAAGCATATCCGTATATTTATTTGAAACGTGAACATTTAATTGGTGAATATAGGCATCTTTTTGTGATCAACTGAATCCACAATGGTTATTTTTCCTTTCATACTGCATTTGTTGTTTTAAAGTCGATTTATTGCCTATAGCAGAAGAAACTAAACTAGTGAACCTTATCATACGAGGGCGGGTCAATAAGTCCGTGACTTTTTGAATTTCTGACCTCTTTACTGAAACAGCAACACTGCTCCTGTCAACAGGCATCTGTCAGTTGACTCCTGTCAAAATTTAAACTTGCTGCGTCAGTTACTTTGTGTTTGACAGCTATTTTTATCAGACTACTCACTAATTTGAGGAGAAAATGGAAAAAAGTGAATTTCGTGTGCTTATTAAGCATTATTTCTTGCGAAAAAAAAACATTACCGAGACCAAGGCTAAGCTTGATAAATGCTATGGGGACTCTGCACCATCGATTTCAATGGTAAAAAAGTAGTTTACTGAATTTCGTTGTGGCCGTACAAGCACTGAAGATGCCGAACGTCCTGGACGCCCAGTTGAGGTCTCTACACCCGAAACAATCGAAAAAATTCACGATATGGTGTTGGCCGACCGAAGATTGAAAGTGCGAGAGATTGTGGAAGCCGTAGGGATCTCGCATGGCCCAGTGGTTTCAATTTTGAATGATCACTTGGGCATGAGAACGCTTTCCGCAAGATGGGTGCCGCGTTTGCTCACAGTCGACCACAAACGCAATCGTGTTTGCCATGGCAAAAATCCATGAATTGGGCTTTGAATTGCTTCCTATTCTCCAGATTTGGCTCCGAGCGACTACTTCTTGTTCCCAAACCTGAAGAAATGGCTTGGTGGAAAAAGATTTGACTCCAATGATGAAGTCATCTCGCAAACAAAGGCCTATTTTGAGGACCTCGACAAATAATTTTTTTGGAAGGGATAAAAAAATTGGAGAAGCGTTGGACAAAGTGTATAGAGCTCAAGGGAGACTACGTTGAAAAATAAAATTATTTTTTTATCAAAAAATCTGTGTTTTAATCCAAAAGTCACGGACTTATTGACCCGCCCTCGTATTTATTTGTAGTCAGACTGACATAAAGAACATGTCTGCCATCCAGGTAAAATGTGTTAGTTTTACAAACATAATATCCGCTGGGTGAAAAACCAGTAAGCAGTAAGTACGCAGACGAGCAAGTTTAAAAAAAAATTCAAAACTGACTAAAGCATCATCTACATTGCAATTTGGCGATGAAATTTGAACAGAAAATTTCAACGTGCAATTTTTTTGTCATTTTCCAATCGGAATTGCGCAATGACGAAGGTAGGACTATCATTAAAAATTGAGGGTTCGCCAAAATGAATACATCTTTCAGCATTCTGGCGCATCATCTCGTTTTCTGGCACACATAGCTGTTATAGGTAGGTTTTCGAAACATAAAATATAATTTCTTAGAAATAGACGACGCTCTAGTATATAGTGTGCGCTGAAGCTCTCAAAAAGTTGAAATCTTGACAATTAACTGAACCGGAATATTGAAAGGAGAGTCCCTAGGTTTGAGCGAACTTCGTGTTGAGAAATGGAGAAACCTAAAGGCGTACACATGAAAATACAGTAGCCTACTGTGATAGTATCACAATAGTGGTCTTTGAGCGTGCATGCACCTATGTTGGCAATAATTACGGCTCTAGCGTCAATGACAGTCACTTCCAAAATAGGGAGACTCTGTTGCTGTTTATATCACTGACAACAGAATACCAATAAAACCGCTATCAGGTAAGATCTGCGCGCACACTTAAACATTTTGGTTTTAAATAGACTCAAACAGTTCGGGACACCTGGTCGTCCTTTAAAAAGTGGCACACTTCATAAGTACTCTAGCTTTATTCTCCTTACAATATTTTTGGAAATGTTAAATCAGAAGGTAAAGTGATGTGAGTGATGAAGCAAGTTCCTTGAGGTGGGAGCTTCATTGTATGCCATCAAATTCAAATGCCAGAATAAAAAGCCCGGTAGTTTCGTAAGTTGTTGTTTGTGTTCTTAAACTTAAAATACCACATTTAAACTCACCCTTCATAAAACCATTAGCGTACTCATTCGAGTTATTGGAACTTGAGCTATCTTCATCTAGAACACCATGTATTGTTGGTGTACATCTCTTTGGCGATTGTATGATTTTATTAACAGATGGACTAGTTCCGGTACTATGACGACGTGATTTGCGTCTTTCTGCTGTATCTGTACTCGGTCGATATCGCAAGGTCTTTCGTAGAGAATTATCCGGTAACCTTATACCGTCAGCTTCACCATCTTCGAATCTAGAAAGACACAACAATTATATAATACATTCTATCTTTTTAGTGTTTTTGGTTTTTAAAGTTTCTTACTTTAGAACAGCTTCATACATTTGAAGCTGATCTAGGAGATCTAAATCGGTGCCAGGTCTTGACATATACCGCTGAATGACACCCTCCATGCCTTGTTGCTCTAACAGATCACTTTCATCATAGAAGCTATCCTGATCGTTAAGACCGGCCAATGTTTTATTGATCAGCGATGTGGCGTAGATAAGTAATTCTGTATCTGCGTTGTCATAGTCTTTAAGTAGCCTGAAACAAAGTCAAATAATTTGATTAGAATGCTCCTAATTTACCACTCCATTTTATAAAAATATAATTTAATCCCAAGACTATGCAATGAAATCGAACAAACTACCGTTGATCATTTATTTTGGTAGATCACTTGGCAAAGAACAAAGGGTTCAATCCAACGAAATTAAACAACAAAAAAGAATAAAAAATTAAATCAGATATAATTTTTAAAATAACTTACTTCATAATATTAGACCAAGGTAAGGTGCCTTGAGCACTATCCACCGCATGTATGGCATTCACCAGCAAATAGCAATTGGTCTCCACATACTCAACGAATACCAGCAGTAATTTCAGTGCAGTCTTCACCACCAACCTATACTTAGAGGCTATTAACGAATACAGCCATTGCATCGTAGGCTCATGCTTCATGACACCATTCATTCCGTCAACGTACAGCATAACCTGTTGAATTTACAATAAAAAAAAAATAAATAAAAAACAAAATAAGGGATCAGCAAAAAAGGATCAACGCGAGCTGAACATTTAATGTTTTATGTTCAATTGAATGGAAATGTAATTCATCGCCATTGTGAGCAAATTATTGATCAAATTGTGGACATTAGATATTGATAGTGTATGTAGATGGAACTTCACATTCTTACCTGGCCAAGGGCGCGTAATATATAATTCTGGTAATTTTGATCGGCTCCATTGCCAACACGAACCAAACAATTGAGGCCACCCAATGCGACGAAGGCATGCACTAGATCTTTGTCCTCCTGGAAGACTTGCTTCAATGAGAACAATGCCCGACGCAATTCACTTCCCTCAGATGATAGGAGTTTTTCTAAAATCAAATAAAAAAAACAAAAAACAAATAATGTTTGTTATAATTAAGGAAATTAGGTGTATGGTGAGGTGTTTGTTTGCTGTTATGACCACCCAGAGACTTCATGCAGAAAGAATAGAGTGGGTCGCGAAGAAAAAGTGCAAAAGGCTTGCGACTAAAGGCGTAACAGGCGTCATGGATTTTTTTTATCTTTAGTTAATTACGTAACTTTTTATTCTTGTGTACACTGCATCGCAGTGGGGGGAGAATTTTCTACAACTGCGGTCAGAAGCATATGTGTGTTCGGTCATTGTGTGACCTGAAATATGACTTACGGATTTAAGGCATGGTTATTTAGTCTTGGATTATTGCATTCTCTGGAATCTGAAAACTACCCTATATTTTGTGTACGATTTCTTTGATCGATTAAAAGCCTCTGAAAACGGTAATTGTAGAGCCAGCTTTCGCCATTTTGGTATTCCCTGACCGGCTAGTAATTGTAAGTAAGACTTCAAATCAATTTTTCTTATTTGATCTCTTTGGTCTCCGACGTGTACTAGATTCGTCTTAGTTTCACTTGTGAAAAGGTGAAAATGTCGACATTATTGTTATATGGCTGAACCCCAAAGAGAGGGTATAAAAAGTATGAATTCGAGTAACTTAACCAAAGATGAACAATCATAACACACTTTAAATATAAGGTTCTTTGACGTAAATATTTTAAGCTGATTTTGCGGAACTAGCACTGTCAGGAGTCATCGGTAGCTCTCATATTATCAGGCAGGTTGCTGGCTTCGAAATATTCGACCTCTCTTGCTGTTGCAAAACAAAACAGGCCTGTAGTCTCAAATAAAGACGGATAACATATTGCTGTAAAATGAAAAACGAGAAAAATGTTCTGCCCACTCGTAGTTGTTTGCTCTAGCAAGGCTCTAGACTGCTATAAAACCGTTGAGAAAGTGCAATTAGGTGAGCTAGTTACTCCCACAGAAAAGAAAAAAGGGCATCTATTTAGGTGCGAGCGGGCGGAAGGTACAAAACCTATTGTACAATATTCAAATTCAACAAAAACATGGTCATACAATGGTCTGCCAAATTTTTCATCTTGGGAACAAGGAAAGGCACTTGCCCATAATTATAGAGGTCTTAATATTTCGAGAGGCCAATGTATTTTTGGATCATTATTAACAAGAATTGCGTACAAGGTATGTACCCAAAGATCCCAGATGTCACAACAATAGAGAAATACTGTGAGAACTATTAGAAACTTTTCCATTCGTGTATCTTTAACCTCTCCTGAAAGTAGACCATGTGCAGTAGACAATAGATGAAAAAGAGAGGTGATACTTCTGAAACAAGGTTCGGTTGTTTTACAATAGGGTTAACCAAACCAACAAGACTCGAATTGAAACCTGTTAAGATAAGCAGGAAGAAGTAGAAGAATCATAGTCTAAGCTTCTGCTGCAATGAAAATATGGAATCAACTTGCCAAAAAATGGTTTTGGTAAGAATCTAAGCCAGTAAATAAATGCAGTCGTGTTTTTACCAACGGCTCCGAAACCTACGTAGAATATGTCGTTGGTATCTTTTAGGAGAACGACAATGTTAAATTCTACCTGCGTTATGACAGCCACCGACCTTGGTTACGGTTATGTGTTTCCAAGCTCACTCAATTTAAAAGAAAAGTAAATATCCTAACAAAAAGTTTTCACAGAGTAGAAAAAAAAAACAATCAATGCAAAAAGAGGCAAAAATGAGTCCAAGTCGTGTTAATTAGTTCCTTATTCTCGTCACTCTATCCAATTCAATTGACAAGCCATGCACAGAGATCGTTTCAAATCGAAAATAGGTCTTAAGTTCATCGATGTCAAATGGAAAATAGACTCTCTAACAATCTCAACTGCATCCATGATGAGCAAATTACATAGTCAAACTAGAAAAGAAAACCTCCATAAGGGTCTTTATCTCAGAAGATACATTTCATTGTACGAGTAGATTCCTTATTCGAAATATCTCCGCAAGGCAACCACAATTCAACTGCACTCCGACCAAAAACGATTGCAGGTTGATTGTTCTATCTTGAACTTGACCATTTATCTACAAGCTCACAAGCAGACACAAGTGATCGTGCATAATATCTAAGCATAGAGAAAAGAAAAACCAACAACAAGAGAAACATCGTCTAACCATCTATATGTCAGGTTTCAAAAACGTTTCACTAGATGATAGCTCAATCTGGTCATTACTCAAATCAACGAGCACAAAGGCACAGAAACAGACATAGAGAGGTAGGCAGACGCCACGCTCATAGAGCTACTATTAGCCCCCGAGTACACGAGTAGCTGGATGGCCACTGAAATCAACACTAACACCTATGCAAAGGCTATAGCACGGGTAGAATGGATATGAAATTAGGTCTCATTTGCGATACACAGGCTTAAAACACGGCTTCAAATCTGCCAGGCAAATGACTAGGTAAACGTTTTATTAATAGTCACTAAAGTGGCATCATTACTTCTGGATTCTTTCTTCTGCTCCTTAGATAGACATTTGTCGTTTTCTTTTTTCTGGTTCTTCTACTACGAAACTACCTATATGTACTACAATGAATAGTTACTTTGGTTTTGGTTTATCTGTTAGTCTTTGTCTTTGCGGTGGCTATCAAGACCGGTAGCTTTTCTCAAGTAAACCATTTGAAAGTTGTAGTCTTTGGGAGAGTTCGAATTCAGGTTCTTTTGTTTATTCGTATCTTCTTTAAGTTGGGTGCTCTTGCACCAGAATACTGTCGAGTCGAATAGCCAGAGGAAAAATGCATTAAAATTACCCAATGTAGGTAGCCAGCAAGTATTACTCGTATACTTGCATGAATTATAAATTTCAAGGAGCCATTAAACTTTCTATTCCAAATCATTATTTTTGACCAAACATATCCAAATGATGATACTGAAACCGGAATCGTTGTGGTATTAAGTATTACTCGGGCGTAATGTCATGAATCATTCATCGTTCCCTGCCATTCAATGTGATTCGAGTCAAGGACAGTACGACTTAACAGCCCCAGCTGACTACTCATTCGCGAAATCAAACTTGAATTCACTTTAAAATACAAAAAAATCTATTCATCTACATACATACAATAGGTGTATCGGCATACTGGTACACTGAGTGCCACTGACTGGCACTGCAACCATAAAGTACAAATAGCAACGCATGAGATCAGAGTGTTAAATTGTGCTTACTTACCGATTATTGCATGTACTCGAACGCTTAGCTGAGTTCGTACCACCAACGAGTTTTTACGACTGAAAAGATACAAACAAAAAAATATTAGGAAACCAAAGAAAACGATAAATGAGTATTGTGCATTTGAAATATTGCATCTCGTTGATTTGATGAGTAATTAACGGTACAAAAAAAAAAGTTTATTTATTAAAAGAAATAACCATTTGTCAGATGAGGTGAGGTAGTTATAAACTTGTTTCGATGTACAGTATGGGCTCTAACAATTAATCTTAGGATTTTGGCTGCCAGTTACTCATCAGTGACATAATAGTGACGCATAAGTAATAGTTGGATTTTTAAGACATTTTTAAGTAACTGTAATCAACAGATCAACCTCCATCTATTGCAGTTTCGTTTGAGTGTAAATGTGACACATAATTCTTTATCCATTACACTCATCGAATCATATTCTTATCTGATCAAAAATGTTACAAAACAAAAGTAAAACTTCTAGTGTGGACATACTCCAAATCATGAGAATCACAAAGAAGGGACATTCGTCATCGTTTGTTTATTTATTGGTTTTAATTGAATTACAACTTTTTAATTTTATGAAATGGTGTCATTATCATGTTGGTATGATTTAAACATACGTATTATGTACGAGGGCGGGTCAATAAGTCCGTGACTTTTTGAATTTCTGACCTCTTTACTGAAACAGCAACACTGCTCCTGTCAACAGGCATCTGTCAGTTGACTTCTGTCAAAATTTAAACTTGCTGCGTCAGTTAGTTTGTGTTTGACAGCTATTTTTATCAGACTACTCACTAATTTGAGGAGAAAATAGAAAAAAGTGAATTTCATGTGCTTATTAAGCATTATTTCTTGCGAAAAAAAACCATTACCGAGACCAAGGCTAAGCTTGATAAATACTATGGGGACTCTGCACCATCGATTTCAATGGTAAAAAAGTGGTTTACTGAATTTCGTTGTAGCCGTACAAGCACTGAAGATGCCGAACGTCCTGGACGCCCAGTTGAGGTCTCTACACCCGAAACAATCGAAAAAATTCACGATATGGTGTTGGCCGACCGAAGATTGAAAGTGCGAGAGATTGTGGAAGCCGTAGGGATCTCGCATGGCTCAGTGGTTTCAATTTTGAATGATCACTTGGGCATGAGAAAGCTTTCCGCAAGATGGGTGCCGCGTTTGCTCACAGTCGACCACAAACGCAATCGTGTAACAACTTCACAGGAAGGTTTGGCGTTGTTTAATCGCAATATGGAGGAGTTTTTGCGCCGTTTTGTAACCGTGGACGAAACATGGATCCATCACAACACACCAGAGAACAAACAACAGTCAAAACAGTGGGTTTCTAAGGGTGAATCGGTGCCAAAGAAGGCCAAGGTGGGTTTGTCAGCCAATAAAGTTATGGCGACTGTTTTTTGGGATGCACGCGGGATTTAAACAATCAATGGGGAATATTATGCCAACTTATTGGACCGATTCAATGCCGATTTGAAAAAAAAACGACCTCATTTGGCCAAGAAAAAAGTTCTTTTCCACCAAGCCAATGCAAGGGTGCACACATGTGCAGTTGCCATGGCAAAAATCCATGAATTGGGCTATGAATTGCTCCCTCATCCACCCTATTCTCCAGATTTGGCTCCGAGCGACTACTTCTTGTTCCCAAACCTGAAGAAATGGCTTGGTGGAAAAAGATTTGACTCCAATGATGAAGTCATCTCGCAAACAAAGGCCTATTTTGAGGACCTCGACAAACCATTTTTTTGGAAGGGATAAAAAAATTGGAGAAGCGTTGGACAAAGTGTATAGAGCTCAAGGGAGACTACGTTGAAAAAAAAAATAATTTTTTTATCAAAAAATCTGTGTTTTAATCCAAAAGTCACGGACTTATTGACCCGCCCTCGTACGTACAATATTGTCCCGGCGTCCAAATTGTAAACAAAATGATATGCTCGTATGGAAAGATTTATGCAAAGTTCCTTAAAACTTTGTGTGAATCCTGAGAAGTTAATACGATAATTGTTTTCTTTTTATGAAATACTAAAAGAACAATCATCAAGCAAGTAATATACTTGTAAAATTCTGCATTTTGTTTCAATGTTTGAAATAAAATTACGATTCTATAAAACATCTGCATGCGATCAGGTAATTGGAGTGAATCAGTATTACAACAGTCGTATTTGGGATAAAATGTTTGGTTTATCTTCTGGTTCTGGATTTTTATATTTAACAAATGGTGTGAGTTAAGGAAAGATGGAGATGCTAGAACACAATTTTATGGTAGCTAAACCTATATTGCATTTAGTATCATTAGAAAGATTTTGCAACATTTTAAGGAATCAAGAAAAGGAGAAAATAAGGGACATATCAGTGCGATAATTTATAAAGGGACACCAACGGCAAGGAGTGAAAATAAACTTTAGCCTAACGTCTCCAATTATCAAAAAAAAATGCATTTTTTGGAAAAATTTATACTCGTATATTATTATTATTACTGGCCCGGTTCTACCCCGGACAACTTTATTTAACTTATAAACAAGCAACAACTTAAACCTAGGCTTAAAAACTAACAAAAACATTCTTAATCTAATGGGGCGAGGGAGAAAATTAGTCGGGGGAGATGTTATGGGCGTTATATATTCAACAGGGCTTTTTTTATTTCATGTTTACTGCTATTTAGGTCGAAGACTTCGGCGTAGTTGTTTGTTATACGCAACATTCTTGATAATGGTTCGAAGTGACCGTAATTGGTGCGGTGAGTTTGGATAAGGAGAAGTGGAACAGATCTTAGGTTAAGGGGATTGGGATTGAATAAAATATTTTGTGTTAACTCCGGGCAGTTGATGTTTCCAGTCAATAACTGGTGTATAAAAAGTATATGCATGCCATTTAGTTTTAACCTATTTTCATAGGGAGGTAATCCATATGGATCGGCCCAAGGTAGACCACGAAGTGCAAATCGGATAAACCTGCGTTGGACTGCTTCGATTCTTTGAATGTGGATTTGTTTATAGGGTGACCAAACTTGGCTGCAATATTCTATAAGAGGCCTTACAAAAGTAATGTACAGAGACCTTGTAACGTAGGGGTTGGAAAACTCTTTTGACCAGCGTTTGATAAAGCCAAGTGCAGAGTTAGCTTTATTTATAATGCTGTCGATATGTGAGTCGAAATTCAATTCCCTGTCACATATTATTCCTAGATCCATTACTTCGATAGTGGAGGGAATAGGCTCATCGCAGATAAAGTAGTTTCTTGGAGGCGGAGGAACACGTTTGCGGAAATACATTATCGATTGGCATTTGCTGACATTAAGCTCAAAAAAATTTTGCTTGCACCATACCGAAAACTTATTTAAGTCATCTTGCAAGCAATGGGAGTCAGAAGGCATTGTTATGACTTATGGGGGGAAATTCTCATGTCGTCAGCGAAAAGAGAAAGATCAGAATTCGTTAAAACGTGATTTATGTCGTTAATCGTTAGGATAAAGATGATTGGTCCAAGGTGACTACCCTGAGGGACACCAGATGTTGTTTTGATGGGGTCGGATATTGAGGATCTGAAGATTACTCTGTATTCTCGGTCTTCTAAATAGGATTTGATCCATGCCACAAACGGAGGGGAAAACCCAAGTTTTGTAAGTTTGAAAATGATAAGTTGATGGGAAATTTTATGGAAAGCCTTGCTGAAATCTGTAGAAATTGAATCGACTTCATCACCATCTTCTTAAGCACAAAGCGTCCTAGATACGAACTCCGTTAGGTTAGTGATAGTGGATTTACCTTTCATGAAACCGTGCTGGTTTGTACAGATAGATGGCCTACAGCACGAAAGCAATTGTTGATAGATTATGCTTTCGTTTGGGTATGGAAGAAAGTTTTGCTATGGGTCTATAATTATCGACTTTGGCCTTGCTTCCTTTTTTATGAATAGGGATGATGTAAGATTCATTCCATAGGAAATGAAAAGTACCTATTGAAACAGACAAGTTAAATAGGGCAGCGAAGGGAGGACCGAGATGGCTTAGACACTTTTTTATTACAATGGCCGGAATTCCATTAGGGCCTGACAAAATATCATCTTTAAGTTTGGTAATGTTTTTAGAAACAAAAGATGTTGTTATATTAAGCGAAATGGATGACGTCTTTGGACAGTTTCTTATATAGCTAAAGTAACTAGGATCGGGTTCGGGTGTTTGCCTACAAAAGAATTTGTTAAAATAGCAGGCAAAGAAATTAGCAATGGCTTTTGGGTCGGCAGAAGATTCACTAAGAAATTTGAGGGTAGATGGGTAGCCGTCTGCCTTTTTTTTCGTATTAAGAAACTGGTAGAAGCGTTTGGGGTCCGAGACTAAGCTTAATTGCATGCGGTAAAGGTACTCAAGGTAAAGAGACTAACAATGTCCAGAAAAACGATTGTATACAAAACGATAGTTACTGAAGTCGGAATCAGATCGAATTCTTAAGAATTTTTGCCACAGCTTGTTTCTTTTATTGCGGAGAGAGCGCAACTCCTTGTTATACCAAGGAGGAGCGGACGTGCTGTCTTTACGGGAGGAATATGGAACCGATTGGGCAAAGCAGGTTTTGTGGAAGTTACTATCAAAAAATGTCTTCCTTGCCCTCCTCGACAGATGATTGTATTATAAAGTGTTCCAACAGCATAAAATGGCGGCAGTCTCAGTCACTACACTGATATTATTTTGAATAGAAAATTAAACTCACAGTAAATTTCTTCACTTACTATGAGACTAAAATGATCGGTAGATATTCCCTCGATAAAATGCGGAACTAAACAAGTCATAATGTTACTACAGAATGGGATAGCTCAAATTTTACATACTTGAAAAGTTAAGAGCGTTAAACATAGGCTTGATTACAATACATTTTGCAACTGCCCCCCCAATGGGTATTGACTTTTTTTTTCTCAGAAAGCGTCTGTCTACATGAGGTGACTGAGCTTACCCGCTTTTGATTATGTAAGTGTCCTAGTGTCCTTGATTAAGGACAATTTTAGTCATTTCTTTGTTAATAACATTCAAGGATTCGACCACTTAATATAAAATATTTGAGTAAATGTGTTTTATACTCTTCTTATGGGTGACTTATAGTGCCAACAAAGATTCTTATATTCTGAAAATAATCTTCTTAGAAGATCGATCCAACTAAACAAAACCAACTCACACCCTGCTCATAATTTTGAAACAACAAGTGATCTGAGCACTACAACCCATAGTGGTTAGTATATAGTATTTTATCGATTGTAGTAGCAGATGGGAGTATTAAATAAGTTGTTGCGTTTTTTTTTTTTTATGACTTCAAGTCGATGGCATATATTCAATTAACATATGCTGCAAAATTTCGGATACCAACTCATAAGATAATTTTGACTACTAGATTGGCACAGTATGGAAATAGAACCTCCGAATTCTTCCAAACCTGCACCGGATTTCGGCAAGGAGACGCGTTGTCGTGTGATTTCTTCAATCTTGTCTTAGAACAAATAGTACGTCGGGCCAAAGTTAACACGGAAGGTTCTATTTTCCTCTAAGTCTGTTCAACTGCTGGGATATGCGGACGATATCGATATCATCGCGCGATCTCAGAGTTCCGAAATTGAAGCCTTTACGGCAATTGAAGAAGAGGCGAAATGAGTTGGTCGACTCTACGAGCTGTAAGAGAATTTGGACATAGTCCGGAAGGGAAAAATCCGTCGATTAAATTAGCTCGGCTACATCGAGCGAATGGACAACGATGCTCCAGCTTCGAATCCCAGCCACCAAATTCGAAAAAAAAGGAAGACCGATCCTTGGACATATTTAAAGATTTTCTGCTTTCCTTCTGCTGGACTTTGTATAGGAAATGAATGAAAACTGCATATATACAAAACTACTTTATAAATGCATCATTTGGCTAACGTACAATATGCGTAATATCGTCGAAGATCTTTGGAATTTGCGCTTTGAAATTAACCTACGAAATACTAAAGAAATCGTGAAAATCGCAACCTAATATTGCAAGACTTTTGCCTTTACAAAACAGAACTCCTGTTTTTTTAAACTGACTTTGACTCAGGCTTCAGACACTGAATGATTTGGGAGAAACGTCTTAAATAAGCTTCCATATGACTATGCTTCGAAATCCTCGTTATCAATGGTTTGCTGCATGCTCTTCAAGCTTCTCTCACCAATCACTTAATTTTAATCAATCTTAATCGCCTATCATGTTTAACTTTGACAGTCGTGATTGCTTGACAATATGAGAATCACAGAGGAGGAGGAGTGTTTTCGATTACATTGACTGTGAGCTTGAGTAACAAGTAAATGGAATCATTTCAACAGAATTGGCAATATCTTCTTTTTTTCGCCAAACATTTCGAACACAAATGAATGCTCTGTCTGTCAAATATAATGAATTCTTATTTATAGAAAGTGACAATCCCATTTTATTGGAATATTTTTTAGGCTTAGACAAATATCTGATAGTGATAACGAATGTGATTTGGTTCGAATTACCACTTCAAATTATCAAAATTCAGAAACTTCAGTACTGATAATGAAATATCGTTTGTAAATATTTATAATAAACTTATCTGATAAATCTTATTCTGATCCAGATAACTATACATTAAGAGCTATAGAGAGAACTGCGAACAACAAAAAACCAACTTGTAATGAATACTGATTAGTTGTTAGTTAAAAATAGTAAATTCTTTATTAATTCGAAACACACTAGCTTTCAATTTTAGTTACTCATTTGTGGACTTAATACATCATACCTCCCCAATCGACGTCACTGTCTTTTGTTGCATAATCGATGGACTCCTATCCGTAAGCTCATCAACAAAGCGTAACCGACAATTTCGCTGGACGTTGGAATGTAATTAAAATTTTTTTCTGTATCTCTTTATTTGCAATGGACAAAGTGAAAGGCTTTACACTTCAGAGCGGAAGGAGGAACACCCGCAGCAAAAACTAAAACGAAGGCGCACATCGATGCAGGAAGGCCATCAGGTGGCCCAGAAACCTATTGAAGAGTATGAAGGTGCTCCCGTATTGGATTAGTAAAAAAAAATTTCATCCTAACAAGGCATGTGCATACTTGTAGAACATCAGAGATGTAGCATTTTCGTGATTTTCTGTTGCCACAAAAGCATCATCTTAAATTCCAAAGTATGTGAAACAGTTACTGTTAACCACGAATTGATGAGGCGAAAGTACCAGCACACGACTGTACTCGTATGTAGTTAAAAAGAAATTTGGTAATTGGTTTTGATTGACATGGGAACTCAATTGGCTGATGGTTGTCAATTAAAATGAGAATTTTATGAAATTCATCCATCAAAATAAAGTGAGGACACTGAACCTTATTAGGGTGAGACAAAGAAATTCTGTAACACTAAGGATTTGGCCGGCAGTATCTATGTGTCTTTTAGTCTTTCTCGGAAATGAAGTTGGAAATTAGTCTAATATCGGGTTAGTAGTGTCTTTGTTTTATTTAAATTTAAAAGACTGGTGAAGGGGTTTAAAAAAATTGTCTATATCGTTATACACACATATGATATAAATAAATCTCCCGGCCCTCTACACAGGAAAATGATAGTAATAACTAAAGACCAATTGCGCTGGCAGTTGCGGAATAGGCAGGTTCAGGACTAAGGCATTACCCGCAACAAATTGTCGTTATAACAACAGAATGTAACTCACACTCTGTTTAGATGGTTACTCCCGACTACACTACCTAGTCTGAAATAAGTGAGTTAAAACGCCTTTGTATGGGACACTGCTCAACGATCCAACTAATAATGATAAAATGGAATAGGGATAGAACTTTTTCGGCATGGAATGTAACTTTTCTCGATTTTTATATTTTGTTCATAGCTCTCCCACTCTCTTTCTGCCACTCTTCTTTCCGGCATACTACCTTGATCCCGGAATAACCACCGTGTGGCGCTCCCATTTTTTAAGTTGGTACATCTGTTGTTGATATTCTGTCAAAATCTTAGCATCATAGCTTGACATTTGCAAAAGTTACGTAGCCAAGAGTACATCTATCTCTGTGTGTGATTACGATTTTTTTACAATTTAAGAAATGAATTTAAATTTGCAACAACGAAATTGTATTAAATTTTGCGTAAAAAACGGATTTAATGGCGCGCAAACGTTGGAAATGTTGGAAAATTGTTTCGGTAACGATTCTCTAAAGAAAACGGTCGTTTACCAGTGGCTCGAGCGGTTCAAAAATGGTCTTGAGTCAATCGAAGATTATGAACGCAGTGGCAGACCATCGACATCGAAAACCGACGAAAACATTGATAAAGTAAAATAAATGTTTGTCAATAACCACAAATTAACCATCAGAGAGATAGCGGAGGACTTGAACATTGCCTATGGATCCGTCCAAGACATTTTGGTTAATGATTTGGGTTTCCGTCGTGTAGTAGCAAAGTTGGTGCCAAAAGACCTCAATTTCATGCAAAAAAGAGACCGTGTTTACGTCACAAAAGAGATGATTGGCGAGGCTGAATCCGATCCCACATTCATCAAAAAGTTCATTACTGGAGACGAGACGTGGGGTTATGAGTACGACACGAATTCCAGACATCAGCAAAGTGAATAGCGTTCACCAAATGAGCCGAGACCAAAGAAACCACGTCGTGTTTAGTCAAAAAAGAAGGCAATGCCCACGGTTTTCATGGATTACAACGGTGTAGTGCATCATGAATTTTTGCCAGAAGGCCAGACAGTAAACAAAGAGTATTATTTGGGCGTTATGAGACGTTCGCGTGAAGCAATTCGCCGAAAAAGACCAAAATTATGGGCAGACAACTCGTGGATTTTGCACCATGATAACGCACCGTCGTCACAGTGCCATCATTATTCGTAATTTGTTGACGAAAAATGCAGCAAATACCATCCAACAGCCACCGAATTCACCTGATTTGGATCTCTGTGACTTCTTTCTGTTCAATCGAGTTAAAAAACCGCTACGGGGAACGCGTTTCAGCAGCCAGGAGGAAGTAATGGAAAAATCGCAGGAGGCACTGATGAACATATATAAAAAAATGTTTCGACGATTGGATCAAGCGTTGGCATAAGTGTCTTGCAGTCGATGGGGATTACTTAGAAGGGGACAATATAGATTTAGATGAATAAACTTGTATTTTTAATTTTCTGAATAAATCGCGGGAACTTTGATCAAGGGGGTACTATCGATATACCAGAGGCATAAATCGTCTTCTAAACTGGATCTCAAGTACATTAGGCATAAGCAGACATCCCTTAGCTAGTCCTTAGCTCTTTCTCTCGAAAAGTTCGTCATGGTGAGTGTTAAGAAATTAAAATACAAATAAAAAAAAACCATTAATACCATCAATAATTGTAAAAGCCGCGCAAAGGCATTGTAACAATACGCGAATCCCTCAACTAGAAACAACTGACAGTTTTAAAAAGTGTCACTTACTATTGAAGAACCTAAAGTGGACCTTCGGATGTCTCCACTTATAAAGTAAAATTCTTTCATATTATTATGCATCAAAGATTCATTTGTATTTCTTTTAAGAAAATGAAATGTTCCCTTTGGTTTAAATTATGGTATAATCTCTTGCCATTTGTTGTCGACTTTCTAATGTCGAGGGATGCCAAAATTCTACATCCATCGAGACCAAAATTTACCATCTCTATAGTGAGTCTCACGACTACTCTGACTCGGCTAAAAAAAGCGAATTGAGAGCAATACCGAAGCTTATAGAATCTTCAAATTCCAGCTCCCTGAGTCTTTGACCAATCACTGTTCTGAGGACACCGATTTTATATACTCGTAAGCTTGTATTATTTACCCCGCTTTTGCTGTTAGAGCTATCCTTTTCACATTTTTTTTAGCTGCCAAGAAGCAGTGTAAATTGTTAGCCTATTTAAATTTACTATCTATCAGTGTAAAGATGTTAACCTGCTTGAAACCTGCGTATTCTCTATACATACTGAAAAACCCGATTTACTCGTATTTATCTAGAGACAATCAACTTGGGTCAGCTTTCAAAAAATCAATGAACTCTTAATCACTGTCTGTTGTGGAATATTCAAATTTGACAAGCCCTCTCTGGTCTATTTGACCCACTTGTCCTAATTGACACCAAGTCCTAAATAGACTTGCCCTAATATCGAAACCAACTAACTTAAATCGGAAATGTATCAGTGTAAAATGCCTGTAACTCTCACAAACTAAACACGTTTTAGATCTTCAAATGAAGACCCAAATATTTGTGAAAATATGTAAACGTATTCCAAAGTGAACATTACAACTTAAAAACCGTTAAAATCACCCGATTACCATACCTCATTGTTATGCATTTATTTCTTCTCTTTTCGAGTTGGAATAAATTAAAATTTTGACACAAAGTCTATAGATTTGATTGAAGCCAGTAACCGTGAAATGGAATGAAAAACATACAATAATACGGTAATTGGACGAATAGCTGCTTTGACAATTACAATTACAGTTGATAGATTGTTAACTTGGTTTTGGCAACAAACATACGAGTATGTTAGTCATCTTCAGCCTGCTTAAGGGTAGCAAAAAAAAGAAGTGATTTCCATAACTACAATAGTTCAATGAACTATCTCTTGGACTAGATGCGTGTATGTTAAAATGTTAAACTATCCTGCATTATTCATAGGCTTCCAGTAACGTTACGTCTTTGTTTAGGATTACAAATTAATCAGATTCTATTGAAATATGATATTAGCTTATTTGAAGCGCTAGCTTTAGCTAACCGCTTCCATTTTGAAAGTGTGCATAATTTTGCAAATTATTTAACCAGTGTTGAATAAAATTTCGCAAAAACAGAAACAAAAAAAATATACACCCACGACTTGGGGTACTAAAGTACAATCGTACAGAGGCAGTGAAGTAGTCATGTGCTGCGAAAGAGATCTTCTGATGAAACTCACTCGTAAATATCTGTATCGCTTTCAGTACGTCAGTGAGATACATTTCGAATTGTAGTTGGGATTGTGACACCATTGCAAATACTCGTATGTAAGTCGTACGTCATTTTTCACTTATAATGAACGAAGATTTATTTTTCCTACCAATTTGAGGGACACATTGTGTTAAATAAGAAGGCGTCATCGCAAATCGAAAAACATTGACGTCAATTTTTGCTTTATTTTTCCAATGACATAATAATACAACATGGGACCATGAGCTACATCTGATCGAACCTAGAAGGCGTTGTTGTATTTGACACTGGTTCAGCATTGAAGCGAAATAAAACTTTCAATCAATCATATCTTTTTACCTTATCAGTTCGAATATATTTGTTTTGAATTTTATTTAATTCCAAAAGAGGATTCTGGAACTTTTCAGATTGTCTAAGGAACGCTTAGCATAATTGTAGCCCTGCATCAACCGAGTTAAAAAGTAATGGGGCTATTACGCTTCGTTGCGGCAGTCCATCGATTGCTTACTTTGATTAGCTGAATAAACTATTTAGCTGCTATTGTTGAGCATATAATTTAGGCCATTCGGCGTGGAAAAAGAATCATGTGATAGTTACCTTTTCCAGCAGAATTTTCCCGCCGACGACGGCTTGGAGGACGATAACTTGCGCAAGGCACATTTTTTATCAACGTGTGGAAATTATGTCAGCGATCTGTTGAAGAAATTATTGGGAGCCGAAGATGTAAGTACAAACACATTTAAGAATCTTTCTGCGGAACTGAAAAAATATTTCCAATCCAAACTATATGTACTGGCGTCGTGGTGCATATTTTTGAAGCAAAAGATGCAGCCAAACCAAACATACGCTGAATGAATTTAGGGTCTTGCTAGGGACTGTGCTGTTTGCTTTTGTTTGCTCGAAAGAAGGATGCGAAAAGTCATATACCGATACGATGATTAGGGGCATGATCGCCTTTTACACACCGCACGACACAGTTCGCATGGCCGCGACACAAAAAAAAAAACCCACTTTGGGTGAAGTCGAGGAAGTTGCGATGGCTTACGAGTCTACACAACTGGCCTCGAGTATTTTAAGAGGAAGCAGTACTTCCACCGCATCTGCACCTTCGAACGTAAGCCAGCTGAACTACACAAGTTTCCAGAAATAAAATGATTTAATTTTAATTTAAAGAAATCGTACCCTGGTTGTTTCGTACAGCAAAGTCGAAACAATTGCAAGCATCTAGAGACGGTTTGTAGTACTTGTAGACGACCTGGGCACATTATTAGGGTTTGCTTATCCTCAAAGCATGCCAAGCTTTCAGTCACATCCCAAACACACTCCCGATCGAAAAAACGAGGAAATAGACCACCAAATTGTGGCTGACGCCATAGGCAGACGGATTCTTTCCTTTCTTTTACACAGGTAGTAGACCAATCAGTCTTCAACGTACCTTTGTCACGGTTAGATGCTGGTGTAAACGAGAAAACGATCTTCGTGTTGCTTCAGGTTAATCAACGCCGCCTAAAGTTCCAGTTGGACACCGGTGCCACATGGTCCTTGGTAGGTTTAGAAGGATACCAAAGATCGAATTCTCAAAGCAAATAGAGGTGAACCCGTACCGGTTAGAGGAATTATAAACGTTGTAGTCCAGTGGAAGGCTACAACTCAAAAACTACTACTCTTAGTTTCAGATTTTTGAGGAGCAAACATAATGGGCTCAGACTGGCTTAGAGCTTTCGGTTTTAAAATTTAATTCGCGAAAGATTACACCACACTGCAAATATCGGCAGAGCCAAAGGACCAACTGGTCGTGGCGGCGCAATGTTGTTTAAGAAGCATGAACTAGTTTAACTATACATCCTTGAGGTAGGATGTAGTAAATTTTTCATGACGCAGCTAGCTCTGAAGCCAGTCAACCGAAGTACTTTAAGTATCGCCCGTGAAATTGAGCGACTGCGGGAGTAAGCGATCTTACGCCCGGTTGATACTAGACAAAGGGCCGAACCCATTGTAGTGGTTTGGAAGGAAAATGAAAATTTGCGTATATACGAGTATAACGATTTTTAAGTCACCATTAATCCCAATTTAGAAATAGACTGCCATCCAGTACCACGCACCCAGGGACTATTTCAGAAGCTACAAGGTGGCCGTTTTTCACAAAAATCAGCCTGTCTGACGCTTATCTGCAAATGCCATTAGATTAGTCATCAAAAAAGCTGTGCGTCGTTAACACGGAGTTCGGGCTTTTCCAATATCTACGATTGCCGTTTGGGAACTTAGGTTCCACTGGTATTTTCCAACGATACATGGATCAGTTAGCAGCTGATATGGAGTTTTGCGTCTCCTATCTGTATGACATCATTGTATTTGGACGTATAAACGAGTATCATCTAAGAAATCCGGAAGTTTTTCTCAAACGGCTTGAACGCCATGGATTACGATGTCGTCAGGAAAAATGTTAGTTCGCTAAGATCGAAGTGGAATACTTGGGTCATATAATTGATGAGGCTGATATTCGTCCGGCAGAGTCGCTGTCAAAAGCCATAGGTACGTGACTTGTCGCAGCCGAAAAACTCTAAGGACCTCGAGGCATTTATTGGAAAAACTAATTATTACAACCAATTAGGGGCTACGCTGAATAAGCTTCGACCCTTGGCCTGTTAACATCCTAAAGAGTAACTTCACGCATAAGTTGGGTTACGGAAAAACTTCGTTGGAAGAGAAGTTATTCTATTTAAAGGTTCATGCCCTAAAACGTACTCCTGTAAGCAAGTTTAAATCTGATCGCAATATAATTGTTATAGGGATCTTGAACCAAGCTTTGGATTCTATTAAATTTTGAAGCTGACTGTGTAAATTTGTTTATGTGATATCTATTTCTTGAATGGATTCTGGTCGAAGCCAGTTCTGAGTGCTGGGGATTAAGATTACGTCGAAAGCATAATCACAGGAACAAGAATACACAGATGAGAACAATATCAGTTGAGAGAATGTTGTTTGAAAAATAATTTCTAGTGGATGAATCACAAATACTCGTACACTAGATCTGTTGAAGAATTAAAACGATAGTCAAACAGTTCGCGACATAGCATTCACGACAGAAAACCAACCTGTAGAAAGGATGTCATTAAACTAAATTTCTATTCACTGGCATTTGTCGAATCTGGAAAAAGAGTGCTAGGAGCCGGTGCGGATTGAGTTAAACTCGCTAGATGCTTAAGCGTAGACTCAAAGAACATTCTGGTATCTATGTTGTAGCCTGGCACAAGATGACTCCTTCTTCTTCTGAGATAGCCAAAATAAGCTCTTTATTCAGTGTTTCGAAAACTGTGATACCAAACTCAGCACGGAAAAGGAATTCAAGTTCAATAACGCTTCAATTGAAAAACAGGGAAACTTTCTCATGTTACAAAAATATCAAACAAAGGAATGATCGTAGCGATAAGGGCTTTCAGCTATTCCCATTCTAACGCAGTCCTTAGGAAGTGCGGCCATACATTTACCTAATTTGGAGACATCTGTAGGCAGTCTCAAAAGGAATGGATTGAACCATTTACTACGTAAGTTAAGCAGTATACTTCTTCCATCATCGTGAACACAGCACACTTTTGTGTATAGTTTTACAGTTTCCGATAATTTTACAGGGTACAGGTTCCTGTTGTGTAAAAGTAAGTCAAGGTGTGGCCCCTGAAGGATCAAGATAGACTGATACCTTAGTCAAATTGAACCTTTGAATGCACAAATATTCGTGCATCGAAAAATTCATACTTTACGCAGAGGTCTACGAGTAGTAAGTCTATTTTTGCAAATACTAACTGAGTTAAAAATGCTCAATAACTATCATTCATCTAAAGTCATTTCCGATCTATTAAATTAAATTCATTCATTTCATGTACCATAAGCAGCATTAATCAAAATTGGAAATCACCTACAAAGTGGCACTTAAAAAAAGAAATAGGTTCACACACCCAGCAATTACATCAAACGAAAAACAAAACCACGCTAATTTAATTTGCACTTTGTAGATACATTAATATCTCGCAATTCTCAGTAAATTAAAATGTATCTACACACATCTTAATAGACATTTTGTCTGCGAATAAAAAAAAAAAAAAACCTAAACGAATTCGAAAGTTCGTTTTCACTCCTCGGCAGATGTGAGAAGACCATTATTAGGTTGTCGTGCAGATTTCGTTGAATCCATCAACTGAAGCACTTGTGGGCATTTCCTAGTACGAATGGTACGGAAACGTGTAAATGTATCTATTTTCAGTTCAAATGCTAGCTATATAGAGTCTTGGATACCTAGAGGGCGTACACATATTCATTTGATTGCTAGGTATTTGAAGTAATCACTATGTGATAATTGTTGTCACTCGACGATAGCAGTGGCGGCGGCAATGCGGCGGTTGCGGCATTCGACTCAATGTCAGAGTTTTTGGTTTACCCCAATAGTTTTGCAAAATCGTGCTAGACATTGCCCGCGAATGAGTAATACCTCAGTTGAGCCTTGTAGCCTGCGTCTCCTGGATAGTATATAACCCTTTGTTGGCAATTTACGAGTATGTATGCAAATGAGTTACGTGATACAAAGTTAAACGACAGTACTTTGTCTTGATGGCGGTTCTTATCGTGTATCTATATTCGGTTGAGTCATTCATAATGTATTATTATTTTTTTTTTTTTGGAAAAATATGCGTAGCTTTGATGTTTTCGAGCTGATTATGAAGGTAAGGTACTTAGATTCATAATTTTGTCAATCTGTGGTTATAAATGGTGTAGTATTTCGTTGGAAATGCTTTAAATTCTGCGGGTTTAAAAAATTGTAGCTATCGAAAGGTTGAAGACTCGGTAGATTTAAGTCGCTAAGACGGTGATTGACGATGCAACATTTCTTCAGACAAATTAATATTCAAAATGTTGTGGGGCCATGACTCATGGCTGAATGGCTATCTGTTTTATATTTTTGTGCAAAAGTTTGTTTGATATTAAATAATAGAAGCATCTTGTTCCAACAACTATTACGACAAGTTAAAGGCAGTTTGAACTGTTTCGAAAGATAAAAGTCATCTTGGACGCAATCTTAAATGCAATTCAGATCTTTTTGTCATATTTAGCTGATGCCGAGCACTGCAAGTGTTAGAATGCAGATCGACTCACATCGAACGCCATAAGTTTAACTTAACATTGTAGGCCTTAGTACGCCCTGAACAATTAGACCCTACAATGAGCATCAGAGCACAAAATACTACGTCCTATCGCACTTTAAAGACTTTGATGTATAGCTGTTCCCGTGCTGCATGATCAAAAAGGAAGTAGTGAACTATCAGCCATACCAAGAAAAGAAAAGAAAATAAACAGCTGTAAGACACAGGATATACACAGAGCCTATTAGACAACGAACCGGTCGGAGTACTAAATATATCGCAGCCGTACTTTCTTCGGTTCAAAATGAACCAAATCAGTTGATTCCACGCCGTTCACGGGAATTGGGAATTTTTCAGCCCACGTTGTGGAAATTTTGCATAAAAATCTTGGCAAGCGTAATAGATCAAACAAGATCAAATTTACTGAAGAACTGAAGCCTTAAAAAGCGGCGAAACTTTTCCGATTGGGCTCTGCAAGATTTCGAAGAAAGTTCTGAATGTTATCCAAACAACATCATTGGCTCAATGGCTGCAACAGACTCTAGTGTATCAACAAAACACTGTGGTTTGGATTTCATGCCGGAGCGGAGGTGTGATACTTTTTCGTCGATGTACGAGTAAGTGCCATGTTGTTATACCATTTTTAATTAGAATTGGATGGACTTGCCATCGGTAATATGTGGTCCCGACAAGAAGGTCAAACACTTAAAAATACAACATCGTTCATGTGACTACTACGGTTCCTGTTGCAAGCGATCACCTGAAGGTGCGATATCAGCGAGAAAGCGAGGAGCTATGAAGATTTGTTGTGACTCCACTGTATTATAACATTAGACTAGTAAATTCAGCAGATATTGGCATCCCTGCCAAACTCGTCCATCTGTGCAGAATGACGATGGAGAATGCAAGCTGCTACATCAAGGTCAGTAAAGATCTCACCGAAGCCTTGATGTCATAAAAGGATTTTGACAAGCCGATGCAATATTATGCGATTTTTTCAACATCATTCCTGATCGTTGCCAGGGATTTAAGTACACGCAAGTGTATTGCCAAAGAGAACCGCGTTGCATCAAATGCGCAGGAACTCATCTTTCAAAGGATTGTGTTGTAAGCAGACAAACCGCTGCGATCTGTGTCAACTGTAAAACGGAAACCGAACGCAATTCCTTTACCATTTCACCCATTTACTTCCCTCCGTGATCCAAGGTCACAGAAGATATTATCAAGAATACATTTATTTCTCTTTGATCTGCTTTTATATTGTAATTGGCGGTGACTTTAATGTTAAATACACTTTTTGTGGCTCAAGATGTGTTTTCCAAAAAGTTAAATTGGTCTACGAAGTTGGTATGGAACACAACTGTGGCTGCCATTCGACGGGTAAGCCGACTTATTGGCCGACAGACACAATGAAAATACCCGATCTTGTCGATTTTTTCATTTTTAAAGGAATTTACAACAATTATATTAAAGTTGATGAAAGCTTCGATCTTTCCTCCGACCAGTCTCCAGTCATACTGACAATGAGTGACACGTTCATTAAAAGACAAGTACCGCTTCGACTAAGTGGAAGAAATACAAATTGGGAAGGGTTCAGGAAAGAAATCGAAGATAACGTGGAATTAAACGTATCAATAATATCACAACTGGAACTTGAAATCGAAGTTGACTTCTTCGTGGAAATCGTTCAATGTGCTGCGTGGCACGACACACCTCACCAACGACAAAAACCGGCGAAAAATAGCACAAATTACCCGCCAGAGATAAAAGAAATGGTAAGGGAAAATAGGAAAGCATGCAAGAAATGGCAATTTACTCGAGCTCCGCAGGATAAAAGACGTCTAAATAAACTTTGTAATCTGCTCAAGGATTGCATAGTAAATACGTCAGGACGCCAGGAAAAGAAACGAATAACTCGCTTTGGAAAGCATTTAAAGGCTTCAAAAAGAACAAACCCCAGCGACACCAATTAAAATGGATAACAATGATTGGGCGATTATCTAGAAGAAAATTGTAAGCCCTTTGGTAGGTAGAATGGGCAAACACTAGTACACTATACTAGTATATCAGAAAGGGTGTCTAATAACTTTACAATAGAAAACGCAACTCTTGCTGAATTAAGGAATATTATAACGATCTTAAAACCGAAAAAAGCTCCCGGATACGACCTGATAACCGCGGAAGTCCTTAAAATACTGCCCTTAAAAGCACTCACTAAGCTCTTACATATCATTAACGCGGCTTTTAGGCTTGAATACGTTCCGTGCCAATGGAAAGTTGCAAAAGTAATTATGCAATTAATTTCTCTCTTTCCGATCCTGTCCAAAATTTTTGAGATGAACCTGCTCAAACTTTTAATGCCAATTATTGAAGACAAAGATCTTATCCTCAACCATCAGTTTGAATTTCGGATTAAGCATTCGACTAGTGATCAAGTGCATAGAATTACCGTCGTAAAGGAAAAAGATTTATTCAAGCGTATTTCTTGACGTCTGTAAAGCCTTTGACAAGGTTTAGCATGAAAGTTTTAAGTTAAAATTACGGCAAATTTTGCCATCAATATGCAATATATTGACTAAATATATTGAAAATAAAATTGCTCGTGAAGGATACGGAAATGACGTATCGCAGTTTAAAGATATATTGGCCGGTGTACCGCAGGGAAGTGTGATCGGTCCACTGCTGTATCTCTTATATACCACACAATTCTAGGGAACTGTTCTTGCCACCTTTGCCGACAGCGAAACTGCAAAGCGCTCTTAATAAGGTATATCACTGGACAAAGATCTGGCGGATCGCTCTAAACGAGACCAAATATGTGCAAGTAAACTTTACCTACAGAAAAATAAGTCACCTGCCCATTCCCATAAATTCGGTCTGTATTCCGTTTGCTAATGAGGCTAAATATTTGGGCATGATTCTCGATGCAAGGCTCAAATGGAAGACGGACGTGAAAAAGAAACGTAAAGAACTGCAATAGAATCTACATACAGAGAAATGTACTGGCTACTTGGTAGATATTCCAAGCTTAGCATAGAAAACAAGCTGCAGGTGCTAAAACCGGTGTGGACTTATGGCATACAACTTTGGGGTTGTACCACGAAAACAAGTATTAGTATTTTAGAAACGAGATTATATTATGATAAAAAAGCTGCTTGATAAGTCTTATGTAGTTGCGGTATCAGACATAATTATCGAAGGGAGGTGATTTTAGTGAGTAAGACTCTCACACTACTATGACCACGCGCTCACGATCCTCATAGTGTCTGATGGAAGATTTTTACCTGCCCTCGCCGGAAAAAAAAATAAAAAAAAATTCCTGAAGGAATAGTGCAAAACTCTCACGCAAAGCACAATCTTTCAAAAGTCCAACTACTGGCATACGCCGATGATATTGACATAATCGGTAAAAAGCATCGTGATGTCAGTGGTGCTTTCGCGAGTAATGAGACGGATGCGACGAAATGGGTTTAGCGGTCAACAGTGGCAAGACCAAGTATATGCTGTCAAGTAAAAAGTACATAAAAAACCGACGTGTAGGACAGAACGTCACTTTCGACAGGTATAACTTTGAGGTAGTTAAGGACTTTGTCTACCTATGCTCCGCTATCAAATCAGTCAACGACACCAGAGCTGAGATCAAACGAAGAATTACTCTTGTCAATCGCTGATTTGAGCTTAAAGGGCAATTCACTAGCAAGGCCCTCTCTCGAACAACAAAAGTTACCCTACATAAGACCTTAATAATCCCTGGAGGAAGAAGAGATACAACGACTAACTGTACAGAGTATACATCGACCTAGCCAGAATGGCGAAGTTCCAACGACTCCGAGGGACAGCGCAATAGAGAAAGACCGAGCCTCACGTTGCGCACACAAGTGGAAGGGGACCTCAGCCAACTAAGCGTGGAAACTGGAGCTGGCTGGAGACACTTGTTGACTGAGGCGCAGGTCCACCCCGGACTGTAGGGGCAGCTAAAGTAAGTAAGTAAGGAAAAGTAATGGAAAAGAAAGCTGTAATAGAAAAGCATATGCAAGGATTTCGTAACTAATGAGAGTTCAACGGCCTTTGTGATATAAAAACCCAATATTCTGAACAGCACATCACTTAAACAATTGATTTAAGTATTGTGTAATCTAAACTCTGTCACGAGACTCTGTATTTAACGGTGATTTGGTTGCGGCTCGGGTCTAGGTGGAACTTGGAGAGTTGACAGGATAGAGGGTATTTAAAAACGCAAAGCTTAAAACCTTTTAACATCGAAGAAAGGCATGAACATTGTGAAAATTTCGAAATTGAAGGCGAAGATGATGCACTAAACTAGTCTATAAAATTAATGGCAGGCCGACTTCAATAGACCCCGAAATATCTAATAAGCTATAAAGTGATTTATTACTTTCAACTGCATTTCTTGATCATGTGATTAATACCTTTCATTTTCGAACTACTGATGACTTGAAAGACTATACTGCGAGTTTTGGTTTGCAATTCAATGCCCGCTTTATAAGAAAAAGTTTAAAAAATCGGACTGATCGGATTAATTACAATTAATTACATATTGCCAATTTTAAGAGAATTTTCAGGTAATATTCGCAAGCTTTAAAATGATTCAATTTAAATCCATTTTAAGCTTCTGAAAGGATTCAAAGCACATCAAATCGATGATCAAATTCAAGATCCTCTGAATTTTTAGTAAAATTTAAATGACGGCAATTCTTTAAAAATCAAGGTCAGCCGAAATGAAGGCTTCCAACTTCCATTCGTACATACAGCACATAAAATTTTGTTCACAGAAAATCATCGAACAAGATCGGTGTGCTAAATGATCTGGAAAATCAATTTCATTAGCAGCAACATTTCATTTAATGGAATAGCCACCATATGTGGAATTGTGAGCAAAATAACGCGACAACAATAATGCAATAAAAATGTTTGTCAAGTGTTGGCCTTGACCGAAAAGCAATTGACTATATGAGTACACTGGTAGAGGTTTATAGATGCTATCCCATCGGAGATTGCAAATTGCTGCAAATAGCCTTCGAACTGAGGTTGAGGGCTTTAATATAGGACCTTTCTATGATTTTTCAAACCTTGAAAGGTACGATCTGTATTTTTCCATAGAACTGACATATGAGAGGAGCTTGTTTCAAGTCATCTCTTATATGTATATGTGAACTTTCAATTTCGTTGACCTCCTGTTTATGTATATTTCAGACTGTTGTGTAATTTGGTGACTGAATGCGTCCTTAGTTTTTAAGATAAAAATCCTTTCATTTTGTTACTCAACCATAACGATATCTGACTTTTTCGCCAAATGACATCAGTTTATCTTATAACTGTCTCGATCGGACTTTGGACTGTCATAAAATGTGTGCTTTACACCGAAATACATCCAAGACTGTTTTCCTTATGTCATTTTGCTTCAATACCACAGAGTGGTACTAGGTTTGTCTCTTTAATTAATTGCGCATGAGATTTGTCTTTTATGTTGGCTACATGTGCCTAATTGGTCATTAAGCTTTAGAAGGTAATTAATTAATCGATTGGCAAACAATACCCAAAAAGCAAATGCGCAGTATGTCACAATAATAAGTGAGTTGAAGAATTACCACTTAAAGTTTGACGCCATAGTATGGATGTCACACAAAAAATGATGTCCCATTAGGAAAGACTAATTGTTTGCAATAACACAATAACTCCGTCTCTGCTTTGAAGGTTGTCTAAAAAGACCTAGCCAATGGCGACTTAAGAAGAACTTTTACTATTAATTACTACCAGTGGGGACAAAGTGACTTTTCGCAAATGTCACAAACTTGAGAATAATAGAATTTGACGTTTTAGAAACAACTTAGTTTCTAAGTTTGTATTCCTATAAAGCATTTAAGATGGCTATGACTGACTGAAGAATGGTATCAACCAAAAGAAACTAGAGATTAAGAACGGAGATGGCACAGTCAGAGGGCCGTTCTACGGCATCGGTTTTCCAAAAATATTAATATTGAGACCTCGTACTAGAGGCTTGTAGATGCCCAAAGAAAGAAGTTAAGGTTGCAGAGGAGCTGAGATCAGCCAGCTTTTTTCATTCGCCATACACTGTACTAAGTGAAATCAGATCCAGATACGAGTATCAATCACCTACAAAAACAGAGATTAGAGATCTGAATAATAGCGTATGGTTCTGATAGTGAGTGCTAGAACGGCCTGGTTTTAAGGTTACTGTATTGCAAATTTCATTCGAAAATTCTGCTAGGCGGAGAATTGGTGTTCATTCGCTCTGCATGTCCTAGGCATCTCGGGCCCCAGATGATTAATTTGCCGAATCAGGACGAAGTAGCTGTACAGTATGTATTGCTCGTCGTTAAATCTTCTCGTACAAAACCGAATACTTTTCGAAGGATTTTGCTCTCCAAATGACTGAGGAGATCTTCATCAGGTTTGGATAGAGTACATACTTCAGCGTCATAAAGTAGGATCTGTGAAGGTCTTTTATAGCATTTCGGGATTAGGCCTTGCTAATAAAGCCTAAGAAATAGCCTAAAGAAACAGTTTTTAGGATTCTTAGTTTAATTTCTGCTAAGCTGTTGCTGTCAAAAATTATTGCAGAGCTAAGGAAACAAAGTGTCTCAATATCTCGTAATAATAGCTGTAGGCTCTAATTTTCTATTCAGATCATCGATGCCTGTTGATATAATATATCCTTATTTGGTTTTGCCCTTATCTTACGCTAAGCACATTTTGGCACTGATGCGTTGTCCCAATCATTTCAATAACATCAGTGTACACTAGAAATTGCATAGTCTTTTGGAAATTATGCCTTCGTCTACCTTGTCTAAAACTTTTTCTGAGATCAGGTGCATGCACTTCACAAAGTTATTTCCAGCAACTTTGAATGCCTCGGATTTTAGCTTAGACATTGGTATCCTTATTTTCTTGTGCTCAGATGGATGGAAGTTTTGGTTGAATGGATTATTTTGCCTCACGATGAGGTCCGCGGAATTTTTTTTTTCTTTTAGGGGTTCTGGGTACGATTGAATCTTCTGACTGTCCTATAATTTGGACTGGACCATCAGAACTGCAAAAAGTCTTTCATCATACCATGGTTTGGGTAACTGGATTCCTAAGGACAAAATACAACAAAAAACTTGAACCGATATTCATCTAAGGTTTCCGAGTTTATCGGTACAGATAACCAACCAACCTTTCAAGCAAAAAGTTTTCCAGTTCATTTTACAGGACAATGCCTTACTCACATCAGATGGGAAGCTCAAGTTCGAAGCGACTTAGCCTGTGCAACTAGAGACGAATAGATGCAGTTAGTTTGAGACAATTCAAAAAGAAAACCTCTTCTGATGACTCAAATTGATATGAACCCCAGTCGTGTATCCCATCATGTCGTATTATGCTGAAAAAATAGATGTACTCGTAGATACGATAACACTGAAGAGCTTCTTGGCCACCTGGTGCCTTCAGTTAAAGACTAATGTGATGATCTCCGACGAGAATATATACAGTATTTTTGCAGAAGAGTTAGACTCCTTTATCATTCTTAGAACAATACAACAGCCAAAATAACAAGAAATCAGTCCTCAGTTTTGGAAGACAGCCCACTTTATAGGTCTTACATTCGAGAAGATGTATGATTTATAAATGCTTTTCCTAAAGCCCCTACAGAAAAAAAGACAATCAAGTAATACAACAGCTTCACTTCCTAAGTCTGAAAGGTAATTTAAGCCATCATCTCGACAGCTCATTCTTTGAAAAGTCTTAAATTTCTAATCAAACCAGCCAACTAGACTGCTTAGCATAAACTTACTTCGTGTTGAGCCCTTCAATTTCTTCTGATTGTTCAGCCAAAGAGGATTCCAGGTCAAGATAAGCCCCATAGTCTCCGTCTTTGTATACTTGCAATGCAGCATCGTCGAGCTGAAAAGATACAAAAATAAAAAATAAAAGAAAATGAGAACAACACCGTACTATTAGTCCAGGTTAACAAAACGATTTAGCAATAAACACATCACCAGAAGGAACCCCCTCTAACAAAAGCCTCAATTAATCACATGTCGTGCCACCCACTTCCTTTACTCTATACCCCTTTTGCCAGATGCTTCAATTCCTGATGTTTTTATTACCCAAAATGGACCCTCGTCCACAGCATCTGTGTCCAGAATAACAAAGTACCAGAATGCCAGAATGCCTTGAACAAAGGAAATCAGAGAGCAACCCTAAACGACGATTTAAATGCAAAACACTTCACAATTTAAGACAGCAGTAAGAGTAGCAGCAAAGGAGTAGCAGTAGCAGTAGCTGTGGCTGTACCAAGGAACAACTGCCAATGCCGCTGCTGCCATTGGCAAATTTTATACATTCACCTTCAGTCATAAACAACAGAAGGGGCACTCCTAGTCAGCTGGAGGAGGAGAAGAAGACACTACCCTAGCACATCAGAAAGGCGAGCGCAACTAAAGCTGCTCTATTGGAGCATATTTCTTCGTAGTAAATTAGATACAACACACAACGGTCAACCCATGGCATTGCATCGGTTGTGTGTATGTCTAATTTAATGCTTCCGTTTGGATATTGCCATTCGGATTCGTTTCTAGTATGTTGCCACTGGTGGTGCCTCTTCAGAGAAAGAAGAACTTTCGATATACTCGTACGATAGGAATACCAATCTTCTAGCGTTTCTGACTGACAATAGCAGAAGATACGAGTAAATATGGAAATAGATTAAGCTCACGGATTTGGTTGCATTAAGAGATTTACGCATCCTATCGTCTCTCTAGTAATAATAGATGGTTGTGTGAAAATCGATATTTTTCCAGAGGAAGTTATGACCTTTAAGAAGCTAAAAGTTAAGTTAAAATCGACTGCGAAGAAGATGAATTTTGATTTTCCAAGATATCAATTTGTGGAAATCTCATGAAAAAACATATCGAGGTGAACATGGTCAAAAGAAATGATTTGGAAGGAGCTCTTGTACACCAGGTGTTTCCAAACAGACTTGGACTTCAGCATACTGTACTACGATTCAAATAAATATATTTTATATAGCTGGTGTTCGTATCTTCAGGAAGTAGACTACGTTTCATCTAAGCGTACAACCTCGGATCGTGATGCTATCTAGGGCGGATTACTAAGTTAAGGGTACCCAAATCCTTCCACCGTGTTCAAATTTGGAAGGAAAACAAAAATAGAAGACCCTTTGCACCTTTCGATCATTGAGGTAATCTAGGTTGAGACCAGCAAAACTGAACCGGTGGAAAATTCCAAAAAGGTTCCAATGTTTGGGTTCATTTGGCACACAATTTAACCACTACAGGGTGTTATTAATATCGACTGCAGCTCCACCTAGATGGTATTGAAAATATGATAAAAGAGATCAATTTCATATTTTTCACTTCTTCTTCTTATCGGGTCCCGACCAAAGTAGAGTCCCTGCCTGAGATACTGCAGTCGTTCATCCTCTACGATCCCGGGCACGCTGCTTCCAGTTATCCAGACCAAGCGCTCTGGCATCCGCGATGGCTTGGTCTTTGAAACGGAGGTTCGGTCTTTCTTGTCTTCTCGAACCTGGGGGCTGGGATTCGAAGATCCTCTTAGCTGGAGCATTATTGTCCATTCGCTCGATGTGGTCGAGCCAATGTAGTCGACGTGTTTTGGCTTATTGGACTACATCCACATCTTGGTACAGCTCATAGAGTTCGCGGTTGTATCGTCTCCTCCATTCGCCCTCCTCGCACACAGGACTAAAAATCCGCCGAAGTATTTTTCTGTTTTTGCTAATCGTCCAGCACTCGTCGCCACAAAGTAGAACTGGCAGGGTAAGCTTGCGTTCCGGTTTTGTAGTAGCCAGTTGCTTGGCATTTTTATAAAACCTAAGGATGGCGATGGCGCGATAGTTAGCTCATTGGACTATCACGCAGACAGTCTGGGTTCGATTCCTGGCTGGGTCACCAACAATTTTTCAAGTCGCCATCACCCTTTCGGCGGGCAATGGCAAACTCCCGAAAGTAAAATTGCCTACGAAAAAGCTTCTAAGGAGTGCCGTTCGGACTCGACGATAAATCGTAGGCCCCGCTCAGATGTGCCAAAAATGATAACATGAGCAACACAAATGAGTGTCAAGAAGCTAGGCCATGGCCCATACCGGGCTGCCAGCGCCACAGTGTTTTTTTTATTTTTTTTAAGGATGTTATTACTCTTCTTTCTACGCAGGATCTTCTTTTCCTCCCTTCTCCTGGCTCGGTATTCTTCTCTCGCTGCTCTTGTTTTGCGCTTCAGCGCTTTCTTGTGTACATCTTCTATCACATTTTTTCTGTGCACGCATTCATCATCATACCACTGGCTCCTTCTCTGTGGAGGCTGGTACCCTACAGTGGTTTCGGCTACCTCCTTGATGATGTCGCGATACTGGCACCACTGGTTGTTGGCGTTTGTGGTAGGTAAGTGCACAGAGGAGAGTCTCATAGTCAGGCGCTCTCTGTAGGCTCTGGCTACTCTAGGTGTGCTAAGGCGTCCAACGTCGAATTTCTTCTTCTGGACGGTTCGCAGCTTCTTCTCGTTGGACAGTCGAGCTCTGAATTTAGCCTCGACAAGATGTACTACTTTTACATCGTACTGCGGACAGACACCATCCAGGAGGTCATAGAAATCCTGGTTGCCATTTGAGGAGTTCCGTTATCCGAGGCTGGTTGCATCACTCTCATAAATAAGTATTATTTCCATGGTCGGGAAGTTATCCCGACGGCACAACCCCAACCTGGAGGGCCAGGCCCTGTTTTGACCCTAGGACAACGGGCCGGATAATCCGGTGTTAGTAACCCAATTGTGGGATATGAGCGCTGCCGTTGACCCGCCACCAACTCTTTTCTAACACCCTGGCTCAGTATTGGAAGTTCCTAAGTATCCAAATATGTCGAAGCAGCTCATAAAGGGATTACATTTTAGTTCGACCTGACTGGAACTGTAGACGCCCCCGTTGACTGCATCTAGGGAGTTCATCCGCTGCCACCTGAAACAAGAACAAATGTCTTAGTGCGTAGACACACCTCCCCCTCTCTTGTCCGCTGCCACCAACAACCTTCCACAGGGGTCGGTTACCCCATCTCCAGTCGAGGTACTAGGCACCCACCAGTCACCAACGTGGAGGTGAGAGTAGGAGTTGATAATGAGAGGCTAAAGTGAGAACGCTTGTGTTCTCATGTAATAGCAACACTACCCTTAAATCAAGGGCCGCTAAATTAGTCTCCTATTGAACAGAAGCGTTTTCCCGAAAAGAACGTACATACACATAAGTAATTAGTATAGGGTCATCCAACAGGAGGTGGCGCTGTTAATTTGGCACCATTTTTGAACTGATAACTACCATTGAGATTACTTTTGAAAAGTAAAAACTAGTGTTTATAAATTTGGAATAGCACAACGTGTAGATATGGTAAAAATTCACGACATTAACGGAGAAAATATCGCGAAAACGTCTGTTATTGCTTTTAGTCATTGTCAAGTGCCTTCTCGCATAGCAATAAAAAGTGAATTTGACAAATTTGAACGTCTCATATAAGTGAGTGATACGAATACTCTAATTCGTATTTTTCCGACAAGGGGCAGCTGAAAATTTAGCCGACGCAGTTGATATTGTGACTCGAAACTCAGGTGTGTCCATTTTGAAACGATCACAGGATTCGGGTTTACATGCAAGCACTTTGCATAAGGAAGATCTGGCCTACATGATTATAAGGTCCAGTTAACACATCAAACGAGTCCAGCATACCACACCAGTGAACTGGAACAAGATCAAAACAAGTGACAAATTGATGCAGATTTTGGGGTCGAGGTGTCATTGGGCCAATTTTTTTCGAAAACGATGTCGGTGTGAGCATTTCAGTGAATGGATTGTGTTACCGAATGACTTTTCCTTGCCTAAAAATGACTGCTATGGACGTGAACTATGTTTATTTTCAGCAGGAGGGCTCCACATGCCGCACCGCTACTAAAACAATGCCTCGTTTGCGTGACAAATTTCTTCGACGTGGTATTCCTCAAGACTTCAATTGGCAGACGAAAACTTGCGAATAATTGTCAGATATTGTATTTCATAACTAACCTCAGAGTTTGAACTGTAGACTGTTATACTGTTATACTATTATTTAAATAGTTAATTAAAATTGGCACCTCTTGTTGAATAGTCCTTTTGAAAGAAATCTGACTAAGAGAAAGTTTGCACCACTGAGAGGTACATGGGTTCTCGACAATTTGTTGGCACTTTATTACTTTCGGATTGTTAAATGTTAAACACCGGTTATATTAAAACGAGTTATTTTGATACGAAGACACACATAATATAACACTGCATCGATAACCTTCTTACAATGACCTGAAAGCAATCAGTGACTAGTGGAGTGATGGCTTTCTAATCCGTTTAGTTTGTTCGTGGAGATCGGTATTTGAAAAGCGATAAAATCGGTGGGAGTTTTTTGAAACAACTGGAGTTCGGAGAGTGTTTCCCTAGCCAATAATAACCTTTGGATCTTTGACTTACTCTCTGTACCACAAAGATCGTCATGGTCTTACGCTATTTCGCAAAAGCTTGAAAGTTAGCGAGGATAAATGAAGATATCTCTTGTCGCTTTGAAGAATTCTTGGTTCCGTTTATGTTGAAGGCCTTTGGAAAAAGAGACACCACAAAAAACCGTTTAGCCACATCGACTTGGTCAATAAAATGGATTTCAGTCTTTTGAGGTGGCTCAAATCATCTACAGTTAGTGAGTCAAGAACCGTATTATTATAGGGTTCAACGAAAAATAAATCATCTATCGCCAGACAAAACGAAGTAGTTAAAACACATGTTTTGTGGTTCAAAATAATGCCAATGAACAGGGCTATGAAAGTCATGTCAGTCATGACAGAATTTTGGTGGATTTTTTATGGGATTTGCTGGGATTAAATCATACTATGTGGGGTTCACTTTTCTTAGCGAGCGGAATATGATCCGGCTAGAAATCTCACCTATTTTCGTATCTAGTGAAAGAATTGTACTTCATTTCGATCATTCCAGCTTTTCATCACTAAAGAACAGTCTGTATAGGTTGCATGGGAGCATTAAAAAATCGCCCTTCTCTTAATATTCATATCACAAGCTTCACTCTCAAGGCCATCTTCCATTTAAAAAGAAGTTGTCTTTGGTACTAAACTTTGATGGATTTGGGCTCCGACTGCCTTATGACTCTTGTCTTATGCCATGCGATGCATAGATACCAGAACTCTGATGCAAAAAATAAGAAATTGACAACACAGTGCCCAGGAGTGACTTAGGCCTGTTTTCACGGATGGCTCCTAAACCGATCAATTGTAGTATGCGGTGATGGTGTCTTTCTGGAGGACGACAACGTTCGATTTTACTCTTCGTTAGAATGACTTGCGTTTCTTTTCCAAGCGGGAAATATATGCAATCCTGGTTGAATCGAACTACTAGATATTAAAAAGAGTCGGTGGAAGGGGCGAAGCATTTGCATCTGAAGCGATAGCCCAGCTGCCATGCCGAGCTCTCGTTTGGCCGATTCGAAAATGCAAGACTTAACTGAACGTAGTCGGAAGGCTAAGTTCACTGGGTCTTATTTGGACCCCAGGTCAAAATTCGATCAAGTGATCAAGGGAAATGAAATCGGCGATAAACTTCCAAGACAAGGTTCTGGGGAAAGTAAAATCTGCTTGCGTTCTGGGGTTTTAACAGTTGGATTTCATATGAGGCACAACTGCAGATGGCATGGACTCCGAGGTTACCGACAGACTGAATGAATGCTTCCCAACAACTTTCAACATAAACGTTGGAAAAACTGGCGTCATGATAGGCCACTATATTTTTGTTAAGTATTTAAATATACTGTAATACAACATCCTGCAACGCTTGCTGTAAAAATGATGAAGACACCGCGTATCCACTACCGATGTTTTGGTAGTGGAGCAGCTGTAACTTTATTGCAAAACCTTTTGAAAATGAATTAACTAGAGGTAAGTTAGTGGCAGTCAAGTGAATCCTGCAGATTTTGACAGAAAAAAAATGTAATTGTGGAAGGACCATGGTGGACATGGTGCCGTGATAGAAAGAGCCTCTCAGGCTTCGGTCTGGGCCTGAGTTGTTAGAGGTAAGCGAGCGAGCGTCACGATGATTGAGACTAAAACTTTAAATCACAGGATGAGTTTTCAATTGCTTTTAATCCGGTTTGGATTTTGTGACCCTAAGATTGGTAAGAGGTTTAAGGTCGGCCTCGAGTTATAGCAAGGATGAACGTTGCGTCGCTAAGAATGGTTCCATTTTGGTAACTAATTTTACATCCAAGCGGTGGTAAGGTGTATGGATGTATGGACATCCTTGAACTTTAGTCTTACATAGATGCGCGTTCACGCAAAACAACATGGACATCTGTACTTTACATGTGGTAAGCGTGAGACCCAATAGGGGGATTCTGGAAGTTTCGAATATTCAGAATGTTGAAGCTATGGATAGATCGTGATATGGGAAATTTCATCAATTTGGGTGAGCGTTTGCTGATCTAGGAACTGTAAGATTCCATTTTGACATTTGAAAACCGTATGCTTAATATGTTTTCGTTTTGGGTCGCTTAAATTGTATAAACATCTCACCAAACCTGGTGCACAAACCTAATTCAAAACGAAAAGAATCTAGATTGCATTACAGAGATAACATTGGCGATATAGCCACTAAAAGACGAAGGACGTAAAGTAGCGATAGACCTGGAGAACCAATGAATTCGTAATAAAGAAACTGATGACAAATACTATTACTTAGGCGCTTATTCAGTATTTTAAAAGTAAAATTATTGATAAAACATTAGTATTCACAAGTTTACTGGAATTTGAAGTGTGTTTAACGGTTTCCTCCTCTTCATTTATTCACAGAATAAAAACAACTTTCTCAATGCTGTCAGGCTCATTGTCATACTCGTAGTCTTCAGTCCGTCAATCTTATCTGATGACAAAAATTCTTTAGAATCGATTCAGATCCCAAGTGACTGACTTCTTGCAAACACGTCAGCTTACCTAGAGAATATTTTTTCAGAATCAGATACATTTATTCTCTACGGTAGTCTGTTTGTCTGGACTATGTCCACAGTCTAAACCACTTAAGCACCCTCATACTGACTCAAGTGTCTACAAAACGAATAACCAAGTGTATCCAATTAAGCAAACATTACGTAATGGTCTTCCGCATCGTCGCATAGTGTCACTCAAATTCTGCATTAATCACGATAACTAATTCAATTCGCGATACAAAAATGACATTTGCCAATAAACAAACACCAGCGTAAGTAAATATCAAATGACCGTCATTTGTCATCACGAGTACTCGTACGAGTACTCATGCGCCTTCATGTATCTTATCGATTATCACATCGAATGGTTAGCTAAGCATGAAGTTGCTGGAACATTGAAATCCGATAACATTTGATACCTTACGCCATCTCAAGTGTTATTACCACCTGCAACTCTTCATTACCAGTGGAACAGAACTGTGTTCCATAACTCAACTGAAGCGCGTAAAATATAAAATTGTTTAAATCACATATTCTCTGCCTGATCATGTTAATAGTAGGCGAGCAATGACAAACAGACATTCAAACAGGCTGGAAAAAAACAAAACACCCCGTCGACAACAAGTGCTCACTTTACATATTTCCGCTTGGTTTGCCTTGGACAAAACACCAAAACACCTAAGCAAACAGATGATAGGGAAAACCGTCACCATTGCCGCTGCGCCAACACAATCATCGTCACCACCTCCTCAACATGGTGGGAATTTTTCGTAATTCATTTAGAGCTTGTCCCTCCCTCTGTTTGTCTCCTGGGGAGCACAATTACACAATAATAGCCATCAGCTAAAGTGCCATTAATCATAAGAGTACAATGACTTACCACAAAACTGCACCCTCCATATGGAAACCCTTTTGCAATTTCTTCTTTTCTTTTAGATACGAGTACTTCTATTCGAAATTACTCGTGCTGAGGCAAATATCATATCTGTATGAGTAAACCCGGAACCGCACCTAACCAGGCACCTACATACAAAAGGATTCCAGATTTCGACTTTGAAACAAATAGACTGCGCCCATCTTAATCTGACCCTTTGCACTACTCATATATCTATAACTACTCGTATGATAGTATTCACCTAAGTTAAATCGTATAAATTTATATGTGCATACATACTCGTATACTCTATGCCAGGTTCTGTGTAGATGTCGCTAAGTCACGATGTCCTTGGTCACTGACCACACCGACCGGCAACCATGCCATGAAAGAGTCCCAAAGACTTCATAGATACATTCATCCATCCATTTGTACCTGTTTTCATGAAGAGGATTGCCATGTTGAAGTTGTAAGTGGTGCTAGTTGTGCTAGTAATGTTGGTTGGTATCCGTACCTACTCGTAGTGATGGTGATTTTGTACGAAGACGTTCCAGTTTATTTTCAGTTTGAAGCTAAGTGTCTTGTACTGTATTTCTGCAGCGCTTATCTCTTTTTCGACTTGACTCGGAGGGGGTCGTCTTTGTTTTGGTTGTTTGCGTTTGCCTGAGCTCTTTTAGCGAATTAATACCTCTTTCGGATGTGCAACAGTGCAACTTTAAGACGACGAAGAAGAAGAAGGTTTCCATTCCAACGTGCTGCAGCATATGGCATAGATATCACACGGAATGTACACGCAATCATATCCACTCTCTGTGGTAATCCACTCGGTAAATTGGTAAAGGAACAACTAGCACGAATTGACATTGCAACAGAGTGAGGGCGTTTGTAATTTTAAGGGGCAATTTGAACAGAAATATAAACAATTTAAAGTTGCATTTTTAATTATTTAAGAATTTGTGATGAATAAATGAGAATGGAAAAGAAGGAAATTTGTTCGAAAAGAGGTTTTGTTGTTCGTTCTGTACTTGTAGTTGTTGGAAATCATCTATAAGGGGTTGCATGATCATTTTGATTTGCTTTTGAAAACCTTCTAGAGGATAATTCATTCTTTTGTAGATTATTATTATTTTGATGTAAGTGCTTGAGCGAAATACTTTAGCTTCATCGGTGTCTTTCTTTCCGCTATTGCAAGGAAACTAGCATTTTGATTTTTTTAAGCAATCGATCTCTGATATTATGTTGGTTTCAGTGCACCAACAATCTTCTTTATTTTCTGCGTTCTGGTACAAAATGAAATTCGACATCTGTGAGCTCCTGAATCACTTGAGATAAACAGCGAAAATATGAATGCTCCAAACCCGACCGTACCTAGTACAACAAATCTTCCGCAAGTTTTATTCATCTTCGATGCCGTTTCCTATCAAGGTTTGAGATCGTCACTGGTTTTGCTTATTGCAATTACCTACTCAGTCCACCTCAAAAAAGTGGGTGTCAATAGTGACATTTTGATGCAACTTTCTCAACCTTCAACTTCAAGGATGTTGATGATAGTGTAGTTAAGCGTAGCAGCTCTGCAGAGGTATTCTGCGAGTAATGGCCGTTTCAATTCTATCAATTCTACCGGTGGTTCGCCAGTGTTGCCTATAGAATGGGAAATGAGATTCCATCTAATATTAAGCTAAGCGGTGTTCTGCGCGACCAGCTTTATTTATCCGTTCCAACTGTACTTAATTATTTTAAGTATGTATCTTGACTGCGAATAAGTTACGCTTCAAGTCCATATTAAGACCATTTTTGCATATCTCGTTGCTAGGATTCTGATCTACAAATTACCATGTTACGTAGCGACGGGCGACCTATTAGCGGCATTCCCTTGTCCGATGACATTCTATGAAAACTCCAAAGGCTTCTTCTTCACCTTTTCTGGAATTTGTTTCTTAGTAGCAACATTTTTAAATCATAAAAATCATAATATCTCTATTCGAGGCTCTTTGATATATTCATCCTTCACACCCACCGAATTTTGTACATTTTTTTCTAAAAAGAACTTTAAATCCAAGAGTATACGATTGCCCTCGAAATGTCTGAGCATGTGTTGAGTATTTTTGGAAAATTGAATAAAGAGAGAAAATGATATGGTTTGGGTGTAGTGGGAACTTTGTGCCATAGATGACATCCAACATTTAATGGGGAAAATAATTTATTATTGTAAATTTACTTGTTGTGTTCTCAGAAACTACTCAGTCCACATGATCCATCGGACGTGCACATATATATTAATAAAGTATAGGCCTTCACCTCTATTTTGCCTCGTCTTTCAACTGAGTGAACCAGAAGAAAATGTATCGCAGTCTCTTGAGAACCACAAATTCTAGCCCTGCTTCGGATGTATACTAGGTGGTGAAAAGTAACCTCCTTGACCGCCAGAATCCGCTGCTACTGCAAAAACGGTTATGGTGCCTTAAGGTCCGTTCATATTTAGGAAAACATGCCAAATTTCAGTGCGATGCTGTCTTTAGCTTTGTTTTGACAGCTGATTGTTGTTGACGTGTTTGGCATCATGTTGAGTATGGAAAAAAACGATTTTCCTTCTCTAATAAAACATTTTTTGAGCGGCAAAAAAGTTAGATAAATATTATGGAGCTAATGCTCCGTTAGATTACATTGTCAAATATTGGTTTCGAGAGTCTCGTGGTGGCCGCAACTCCACTACCGATCAAGTCCGCAGCGGCAGGCCCTCCGATGCGGTTACAAAGGGCAATGTCAAAAAAAATACATGAAATGGTGTTGGCTGACCGGAAAGTGAAGGTGCGCGAGCTAGCAGATGCCACAAAGATTAGTACTGAGTGAACACGCCATATTTTGGGCAATATTCTGCATATGAAAAAGTTATCCTGCCGCTGCGTGCCGCGCATGCTCACTCCTGACCAAAAAAACGAACGCGAGAGCACTTCGAAAGAGTGTTTGGACTTGCTGATGCGGAATCGGGCGGACTTTTGGCGTCGATGGTAACTGCTGATGAAACCTGGATCCACCTTTACACACCAGAGAACAGAATGCGTTCCCGGCAATGGACTGAAGCCGGCACGAGTGCTCCGAAGCGGCCGAGGGATGCTCAATGGGTCGGAAAGGTTATGGCGTCGGTTTTCTGGGATTGTCATGGCGTGGACTACCTCGAAAGAGGAAAAACCATCAACAGCGAGTATTACTGTGCATTATTGGAGCGATTGAAGGCCGAAATCGCTGCAAAACGGCCTCACATGAAGCGAAAAAAAATTTTGTTTTTACAAAACAATGCGCCGGCTAAAATCAATGACCTTCGGCTCCAATTGTTGTCGCATCCACCGTATTCGCCCGATTTTGCTCTCTCGGACTATTATCTCTTCTCAAACCTCAAAAGATGGCTCGTCAATAAGAAATTCAGCTCACGCGAGGAAATCATCGACGCCACGGAGGAGTATTTTGCAGACCTTCTGGAAAATTACTTTTTGGACGGGATCAAGAAGTTGGAAAATCCCCCGAATAAGTGTATCAAGCTAAAAGGGGACTATATTGAATAAAATAAAAAATCATTAAGAAATTTTTTTTTTCATTCCCAAGGAGGTTACTTTTCACCCCACCTAGTTTACTACGTAGGAGGGCAGTTATATCTATTTTCATTCTCCGAGTACATCTATAAATGATTGTATTGGTCGGAACCTCTACGGACGAGCCGTACGTAACCTAGGCGGATAACCCCCTAACTCTGTTGAACTCGTTGGAAATTCTACGTACAGATGTTTCAGCTATCCGTGAAACACTTTGTAAGGGTTGTGTGTCAACGTAAATTAAGAAAAACCAAATGAATAAGAATACCCAAGTCACAATGGCCTTTAAGAACATATATCATATACACTATATATATCATCAGTACGAGTATACTATCCAATTACGAGAATTTAAAAAAAATATGTTGAGTATACGCTTTGGGCATAGTTCGACCTTCTTCTTAGGACTTATGACTATCATTCTATGCCAAAAAGTATAGCAAAATGAACAATAAACATATTTTAGACACATAACTATATAAATTTATTTTTGGCACCACTGTTACTTCAATAACTGCGACACTGACCAGCAACCATCACTGCGAATGGGTGTTGTATTTCTATACCGATTTGTTGTTGTGTCTTCCTGAACCCCTTTTAATCTGCAGCTTACAATTTAAAAACCTCTATGGTGTTTTTTTTTGGTTTTTATTTTATTTCTTTATTTTATTTTTTTGATACAAATTTCGATTTGATGATTACTACTACGACGACTAGGCAAAACCTTACCATCACCACACAATTCTAGCCCAAGTTAGGCTAGAAAGGGCAATTTCAAAACAATGGAGTTATCAAATTCTGTAAAATCTCTTAAGTGTACGCTTCAACACACCATAACCATCTTGAGGAGGAGACCAAAAACACTCGTGTTCACATGCAACAAACAATAACAAACGGATGGACAATGCTGTAACTGCCACAACAACAACGGCTGGTATAGCCGGCCGGCCGGCCAACTGGCTGGTTGGCCGCCACTTTGACCACAGAAACAGCAATTACAAACAATAGATGCTAGGAATTTATATTGTCGGTTGTATTATTTGTAAATGATGTATTACAAGCGTAGCGCTCTAAAAATAAACCAACAGATTCGTTTCGCAGTTCCGAGATGCGGTCCGGCATCCCTCGGGGTTCCAGAAGAGATAGAAGCAGAAGAGTTTAATGCACTGTCGCGTATACCGCGCCATGAGATGCGTTGAATGGACGTGCATTTCTATAGTCACTTTTTCCCCATTTCCCCCTTCTTGACCATCACTTCATCAAATAGTGGGAAGGTTATAATGGGCATCTCTTTAGATGACATTGGTAAGAAGGGCGATGACTTTTCAGCTTGTGTTCTCAATCGAGAGAGGTTCTTCCACAACTTTTGTTTTCCTTTATTCGATTTTGGATTTGAAGTCGTACTGTTTGTTGACCAATCAAGTTTTAATAACAAACGAGTAAATCAGTACAAACAATTGTAAATCGAACAAGTAAAATCAAATCGAACAAATTTTACAAACGACCACCAATTCAATATTAAATATTGGTATTATTACTGTCAGTAAATGGCAAACATAAGTAAAATTTTTAAGTGTTATAAATTTATATTTTCACAACCCAAGCCAACCGTAGAAGATTGTTAAGGGAAAGGTCAACTCTAAGCAACACATCAACACAATTTCAAAGTTAAACCCAATCAGTCGGAAATGGTACATACATTTATGAGAATCAAGGAGAAGGAACATTTTGTGAAGTCTAGAGCTCCATCGCCGTTGAAATAGAAGTTCTATCTGAATTTAATAAGGAATCAATGGTAAATAAAAACGTAGTCTTAGATTGTTTTATGCTTCAAAAGTAATAAGAGACGTAATATACTACTTCTGGATATTATATCAACCAAAAAGTAAGCAGAAGGTTCGAGCACTTCACGGACTACAATCAATTAACGAATACCTGAATTTTGGGAGTCAATTTACCGTTTTTGTACTGTCAAAGTCGAGCAGAAAAAAACACTTAGAGCCGTGGATGACATTTAATCGGCGAAGCAGCATCACCAAAACGACTGATTACACAATTATTGAACTTAGTGTGCAATAAATCGATTTTTGAACGGGTTATGTGACACGTAGTCCCATCTAGCTGAAACCATAGTTTAACCAAGCTCAAATCGGTTGTCATGCTTCGGTAGCATTCTTCTTGAACTGTAACCCTTCGTCCATTGTTTTCGTGGAAGAAAAATGGGCCAATAATCTCGCCACTCCAATATCACACCAAACAGTCAAACGTTCACAATGCATTGCCTTTTCTATGATTATATGCTAGCTTTCCGAGCCTCAAATGCGGCAAGTTTGCTTGTTTACGTAGTCGCCAAGATGGAAATGCGCCTTATCTGCAAAGATGTGTTTTTGAGCTGCGGGTGGTTACATTGCTTCCATTTCATAGTAAATTGGACCTTGTAAGTGGAGTTCATTATGAAAAATCCGCCTCAAGTTAGTCTGACTGAAGTTCAGTTGCTGAGATCTTGGCGCGTTAGGATTCTCGCGGATAGGTATACACTTTTGGCAATAGCTGCAATATTCTCCGTTAAGCACATCTGACGAACCAGCTAATCAGTCTCACGAGCTTTTATACAAACTGTTCACAAGTTGTTGCATTATTTCAACCGAAATCTCTATTCAAAATTTGCATTTGGAAGTTACTTTGCAATATTTCTCACTGTTGTTTAAGCGTAAATTGATCCATTACGTATCGCGAAAATATAACAACTGATTTTTATCAATTATTTGGGTGAATTAGCGGTCAGTGTCAAAATTACATTTGATTCAGAAAGATACCAAAAGATGGCCCCACCCTTAGTTGTTGTTATTTTGGATAAAAAGTAGGCAGCGAACTGAAATTGATAGCTGATGTATGTTAAGCTGATTAAATTAGCTTTTTAGTAAATTTTGAACAATGTTTTACCCACGGCTACTGACTGAAAACTTGATTGTCAAACTTAACTGCAGAGGATTTGCAATCAAATGGAGCTATATTGTCTTCAAAATTGAAATACCTGTACCAGTGATGGTATTTGAAAAAGTACTAATATATATGTATGTACTCGTATATGTCACGAAAACGTTCGACATGGTGGACAACGACGTGTTGCTAAAAATAATAACATAATGCCGATTTTAGGGGAAGAGTGCAAAAATGTTTCCATTCTTGTTTCAGGTGGCGACAACGGAGAGCCAATATAAGTAAAGATTTAAGTGGTTTTCGGTTATAGAAAAATGAGTTATGAAATGAATGTGAACAATTTGTCTGTGATTTTAGCGCAACGTGTATTTCGTGTTTGTTTTCCTAGCCTCTTTGTTCCAATGGGCGTTTAATACTGAAACAATACGGAACTGAGTACGTACTTCAAGGCCTCGTAGCTCTCAGTCGAGAATATCGCTACCGTGGCCAAAGCATCGTAGAAGTTCCAAGGACATTGACTAAATGAAATGCCACGCAGTTGGTCATTCCACGTAAGTCCTTTCGGCGCATTTTGATTAAAAATTTGAAGATGTTTCCTTACAAAATGCAGACAGTTTATTAGCTGATGCGTGTTGACCGTGAGGCGATGGCGATGGCATGATAGTTAGCTCATTGGACTATCACGCCGAGAGTCTGGGTTTGATTCGGCGGGCAATGGCAAACTCCCGAAAGTAAAATTGCCTACGAAAAAGCTTCTAAGAAGTTCCGTTCGGACTCGGCGATAAACCGTAGGCCCCGCTCAGATGTGACAAAAATGACAACATGAGCAACACAAATGAGTGTCAACAACCTAGGCCATAGCCCACACCGGGCTGCCAGCGCCACAGTGTTTTTTTTTTTTTTTTTGTGTTGACCGTGAATCGGGTCTAATTTACGCTCACGCACCCACGCACTGAGTCCCAACAACGAAGTGGACGATTTTGCATCAAAAATAATTGTAATCAACTAGGCTCTTTCCCACCTTTGTGGATGGAAGAACAAACAGCATTTCTGGTTCTCGTGCACCGAAAATTCGGGAGTAGGTAATACGCAAAGAAATATTACATCTTCTAAAATTCAAAGGAGCATTTTTATTTAAGAACGGCGAGGGCCAAGCGTTTACTTTAGATGGTGAGCGCAACAGAGCCATGATCATTGAATTGGAGAACAGCAAGACAAACACCAGTTACAACCGACATTTCAACATTTCCCGTCCTCTAATATTGCATTTTGACGATTTGCACTGAGCCGCAAGATCACCCTATTTTGCTGCCCATTACTTCGACATTAAAAGTCACGGGTTTAAGTAAATAAGCTACAATATCTAACAGCCATCCATCAAGAAGTGCGAAGCCTGCCACCAGAAATTAGAACAAAACAATGCGAGATGCTATTTAAAAGGCCCAAATGGTAATCATTAATGAAGGCAGCCACTTAAAAGATATCAGCAACAACATTTACTCGTGCGTTGTTTTAAGTTACAATTCAAGGTTAGACGATGCAAGCACTCAGCTCTCTTTACTTATTCCCCTGCAAATGAATTTCTTAAGGAAAAGAGGCCTCTTAGCCCTAAACAGTCTTTATCATTTGCTCAAGAGCCGTGGTCGCTCAAATGGTTGGGCTTACATATAAGAGTTAATTATGAAACATGTACAATAGTATTATTCAAAGTATTGCCCATCTGAAGCTATGATTTTTTCCCATCTTTCTGGCAATTTGTGGATCCCATCCCAAAAGAACTGCGCCGGCTTGGCAGCCAAGATTGAATCAAGCCAATTTTTGATATTCTGCTCTGATGTGAACCGTATTTCAGTGCGGGCGTTCTGCATCGACCGGAACAAATGGTAGTCAGAAGGGGCAAGGTCTGGGCTATAAGGCGGGTGGGGTAAGACTTCCCATCCACTGTTTTCCAAATAGTTCTTAACCGGAATAGCAAAGTGGGGCCGAGCGTTGTCATGATGGAAAATTATTGCCTCATGTCTGGTCGCATATTCCGGGCGGATTAATTGTGTTCGGTAGCGTTGTCGATTGATGGTTTCACCCGGTCTTAGCAGCTAATAATACAGCACACCCATCTGATCCCACCAAATACAGAGCATTACCCTACGTTTGTGGCGTTCCCGCAGCATTTCGGACATGCAAAACCGCCTTTCGACGTCTCTGGGCTTGAGTTCATATGGAACCCAATTTCCTTGCTTTTGAACGTTTTGAAATGGCTCCTTGAGTGACACCCAAAGATTCTGCGAGCTCTTCTTGTGTTTGGCAACAATCTTCATGGAGTAATGCTTCCGGTTCTGCATCTTCAAACTTTTTTGGCTGCCCAAAAGCCAAAATCACCACTTTTAAATATTGCAAACCACTTTTGACATGTTCGCTCAGCTAGCGCATGTTCACCATAAACTTCCACCAAAATACGATGACTTTCGGCAGCAGTTTCCTTCATAGTAAAGTAATGAAGAAGAATTCCCCGCAAACACACTTTTTCAGGCACAAAGTTCGACATATTTGAGTGAAAAAAAATTATTGTTGTTTACGCTTCAAATGAATGACATATACTGAAATGACGTACAATGACATTAGTTTTCCAACGGATGTTCCAATGGAATAATACAAGTTACGCCATCTCTTAGCAAACCGCACGAATTAAGTTATAGACCCAATATTTTCGTCCTTAAATACATATGCTTCATTCAAATTCAGAGCAATCATCCGCATTTTCATTCGATTTTTACAAATTTTTATAGAGAACAAGAACACCTAGTTTTGGTTATAGTTGAGCCGCTGTTTCAGGTTGACGAATTCTTCCAAAGCTCCTCGCTTTGAGGCAACGTATAATTACTTAGTATTGGGCACCACTTCTTGTAGACGAAAGAAACCTTGATTTGACTTTGTTAATATCTAAATTCGCTTGTCGCTTCTGTTTTGATAGTGGGGCATGTCAATGTTTTCACCAAAGGCTTCCATAAACAGCTGAAGAATAGTGCAAAACTGGTCCGTGGTGGATGTCAATAATTTGATTCAGGCATTTATATATTTTAGTAAGGAAACATAACTACAATTGTAGTAGCATTATACGATCCGGTGTCTCATAAGTTTGGCAAAAAATAGAAATGGCCCATAACATGTCTGGCCTATCAAGTTTATCTTAGAAGAGTTGACGCTGGAGGAGTGCCATCAAGTTCTACTGCCTTACGCATGTCCTAATAACAAGATTACAAGAGGTAAGAATATGCTCATTGTCCCTTCAGGGATAAATCCATAACACAGTAGAAATATCTGAAGGACTATGAAGGAACAACATTAAGCCGTTCAAAAAACAGGCACGATAGGGAACTATAAAGTTTAAACAAATAACATCTTTTACTGATGGATCTCTTACCTGACAAAATCAGAGCAAATGCCTTTCTGAAGAAACCGATAATAGTTTGTCACCTTTACATACAAACATATTTCTTTATACCAAACCGGGATGAAAAATTTGCCGCACACTTTGTATCGCTACAAAAGCATAAAAAACAAATGCATTTCAAAAACGTCTTGGAGTTCAATACTGTGACGTGTGAGAAAGAAACTAACTCTGTGGGTTTTGTGGATAGTTTCCTATTTAAGAGAAATCAGGTCAAAGCAAAATCAAATTTACTCGTACAAATTGGGACCTTTTACAACCAATTAGCACAATAAGGTCTTCCATTTAGACTTCAAAAGTCAAAGCTTTCCGATGGCAATTAGCATCCAGAATTTATTCGCAAATCACGGTGTTTTCTTAAGACTTGTGCGTACTTTAAAAATTAGCATGTAATATGTCAGTGCACTCGAAGAATGGCTTAAGTATTATTGACCAGTTCAATTTGTCTCATTGTCTAGATAACCAAACATCATACAACTGGATTTGCATTTCACCACAAATGTGTGACTCAACGATATAACTTCGTTTTAAATAAAAACAAAATCCCTGAAACGCAGATACTTGTACTTTGTAAATTAAAATAAAATTTATCAGACTCAAGTGTAGATGCAGTCCACTTAGACTCCATACGAGTATATGTGAATGTTCGTCTTAACTAACAAACTTGACTCCTCTCCTTGTGGTCAAATGCTAATGTAGTCAGTCGTTGGCGTCATAAAAATAATCACGCGCATGTTTGCTTAGAATTCACATTTGCATTTCTAACCTTTCATCGGAGGCTGCGGATAATAAAGATACACAGGGAATTATTTATTTTTTCTTAATGATGAGTGCCGTCTGATAGATACGGATAAAATCTGTGCTGCTGATGATGCTTTATTAATGTATTCATGCGATAAAAGCCAGGTCTATAGTAAAACCGGTTCCGGTTATTTGTCAAATCTATTCGTACGTGTGTGCATTACTCTGTGAAAATGTTGGGAAAGTTCTACTTAATTGTGTTACGTGATTTTGATTAAAAGCCCAAAACCGCTAGATAGATACAATAAATAGGAGAATACTTGTGAACCGCAATAAAGTTTTAAAATGATTTAATGCTCTACGATTTTTATTGACAACAATTGACGATGTGACGGTGCTGACACGGCGGTGTGATTAAAGTCTAAAATGCTAGTACGTGTGAGAGAAGAGCCATGACGAGAAGAATGCATTCCAATCATGATCGATGACACACAAATTGGTCATTGAAGATATTCACTTTAAGGTATCTTTTTTATGGATTTAACATACCTTTGGTGACTTCCTGGTCTTTGATGTTGAATTTCTCCAAGTCTTTGACATAAGGCTTTTAAATTGAAGTCATGGCTGCGAATAACTTGGTGCTATGTTCAAGTTGAATCTTATAATTGAGTTTAATGTGCTCACCTTAATGATACCACCCAGACAGTAAGTCGCCTAATCGTATCAATTTTAAATGCACCTAATGATGGGAAGAAAGACCACATAGGTGACTTAAAATTCCCATCATGGGAAATAGCATCAAGCATTTCAAACGATGATCAAAGTCGCAGGCGTAATCAACTTGCCCACATGTATAATATTTATAAGCAGAAAATGATTTTGCCAAAATTTTCATTCTTGAAGGACATCGGATCATGTAAGAATTCCACTTGTTTAACTTTCTAGCGTGAAAGTGACCTCTACATTCCGGACAGTTTACACCGGAAGGACGGAATGTTGAGATTTACGCTGTGGAAAATAATCAACCCAAATGAAAATAATGGCAACACCTTGTCGTGAGATCTTTTCTGCCTAATCTGAACTAAATCCACCCAAAAATCGGAAGACAATGTCCACATTGGTTCAGGTGCTGAAAAGTTCACAGCCCTCGCATGAAAGAATTCAAAATCGTGCGATAAAACTCATTGGTGCCACACACTTTACACACTTACTTGATTTTTCCACGTGGACATTGTCCTATCCCCATTTTCCCCACTTTCAACAAAATTGCCAGCAGTTTTTCATTAATCCAAACCTCAAATTGTTTTATCCGACCAAAATGCGTGCTACAAATCTATTCTTGGACGTGTGCTAAACTGAAATATCGAAATGCCTTTATATGACCTTCAAATCGCTTTTGAAAAACCCGGTCAAGCACTTTATTTTTTAGCCATCATAACCTGCAAACATTCAAAACCAACATAAGTGGGTATCTAGTTTTCTTTGCCTCTTTTCATTAAGTTTTGAAAGAAAAAAAGCACAAGACTGTGAAGAATGTTATAAATCCTAATCAGATTGACATTGTCACTGATAACCTCACACTTCAAGTCATTGTTTGTTCCGAGTGCATCCATTCCCATTCAATGCCACTTTACATGTTTTGCGAATTTAGAACAGCAGTGAATTTCTCTCAACCTATCCATGACAACGTTAAAATATTTTCGCTACCTTTTCCAATGCCCCACAGAAGCCCTAAAAGATAAGTCAAGCGACAGACAGTGAACAAAAGGAATAATACCGCCTGGAATGTTGTTTAATAGAATTATCAACTTAGTGTCGGTCCATTAAACCTACAGTGCTAATGTATCCGTTCACGAATATTATTTACAACCCCCCCATGTTATAAATGTATCTATGTAGTCATCTAAAGTAGCACTTTCGCTGATGATGATAATGATAATGATGAAGAAGATGGCGTGAACCTAAGTGAAAACGATTTCTAACTAAATACAAATTAACGCTACTTGATACAATACATAATTTGGGAAAAAGGAACAAACCATCATGCTAATTACGAAACTGAAGTCGAAAGTTGATACTAATAGAAAACTTAATAGGATTTCAATGATTGACCTCTTTCCAATCGATTACTAGTTGGTCGAACATATTCATTTCATTAAATCTAATCGAATATCAATCAAAGAACAATATAGGCGCGGAAAAGTTATCCAAAGCTCATGAAAACTTCGCACAAAATCACAATATTTTCAGACAAATCAGACATTTAGAAATCAATCAGCCGAGCATCAAAGAACTAAACATAGTCCAGACTACATAATAAAATCAAAAGACTAAGTCAATACGGAATAGCAGAGCAAGTTTATCCGACTAATCAATCAGTTTTTGGCCAATAGATACGGATACGAGTACACGCGCATCGCACATTCAAAACCAACCAATAGTCACATATGGAGGCCATCTGTCTGTGAAATTTCCATCACCCCCATCACACCAACCAAGCTGAACTTTGATATTTTGTTTTTCCGCTTCTGTTGCTGTTTTAGAACACATTTGACTTAGCTGATTTTTCACACGAACTATTTCATTTAAAGGCACGCAATAAAATTGCTCAAATGAATGAGTATTCGTCATAGATGCGAACCGGAAAATCTGACTCCATCACAAACAGATACAGATAGTTTTATACATACATATATGGAGTAAATCGCACACGAATTATGTGCATAAAATTTAAATTTGGATTCGTTAATGAAACACTGCTATAAACGTCCGGGGATATTGCCTTTATTTTTATTTCCACCATATCAATCTACTGTGTCTTTAAATATGATGACTGCTGGTACTGAAATTATCTTCTATTTGCCGCTGGATATTAAGATGAATCTAAGTTCGAATTTAGTCTACAAAAACCGACCCGACTAGATATGTCTGTCGTGTAGCATGTATTCATATGTAACCTTGAACCTTGAAACTCGAATGTGCGAAATATTGGCGAACTCATCAATGTGGTTCTTTAACTCTTGATTTTGATGGTCCCTTTGATTCGTTTTTTCTTGTTGATTTACCTTTTTGCTTCTATTCGCTATCCGCACAATTTTTGCAGAATACAAACCTGAGCTGAGCGGTCTACCTGTGCCGGACGATGATGATGTCAACATTAACGATATTCGATTTACTCGTGTCTATTTCAATCGATTATTGAACTGATTTTTGGGTCGATGCTTTTTTTATGTGATAGATACACAGAATGTATGTAGAGTTTCTTTTTTTTTTTTGTTAATTTTATAAAAATAGAATGAATGATTATCTCACCCTCTGTGGTGCTCCTAGGAGTCGTAAGATTGTTCCAAGCTGAGTTGCCAATGGCATTGTACTGGCAAACGCATATGTTGGTGCACGTGTCGGTATTGGATACATTGACGTGCAATTCAAGGGATCAGTATCGATAAGATACTGTACCCTTACAGTAATCAGTTCATCTGGATCCATTTTAACGATCATTGTGTTGAATAAATTTTAGTTAATTTCATTTAGATGCACTAGTGGGTTTTTAGTCACTTTTGTTTTTTTTTTTTTCTGAACAAGGTATGGACTTAGGTTTTGATTTTCAAAGAAATCAACATCTCACTGTGTTATGTGTCAAAAAAAACATCTGAAAAGTAGAAAAATAAATATCAAGAATTTTTTCTAAATCAAATATAAGTATTTCCACTTGATGCTGTATTGCAAATTTTGATCACGTATCTAAGGATTGTAATTGATGTGGGGAATAGGGAAAAAATGTTTGGTCGACCGGTTGAATAAATAAGTCAAGTGTCTCAAGCATTTGATATTTTTGTTCATCAAATTCACAAAACTGTAAGCGCTTTTGTTGGCATTCTTTGGAATACGAAAGAGTCAATCTCTGATAAAAAAAAAATGAAGGGCAAGAGTTGAAAGTTCACAGTCTTTAACCATAGTTTTATCCTTGAACCCCTGTTTTACTGAGCCAGACAGAATAGATTTTCAACGTTCCTGCTCGTGGTAAGAATGTGCGTAATTTTAACCGAAAAATTGGTTGATAGTTTCCTCCTTAAGACGAAGTTCGGTTGAAATCGGTTGATGACTTTTCCATATGCAAGTCTGATATGATTGAAATAGTACAGAACTCAGAAAACAAGAGCATCTGTCTTCCAATTGAGATTCCTCACCAGGTTAAGAGATCAAATCATTAAGCACGCATCTTAAGGTGGATTACTGTACAGCTTAGTTGATGTTTCTGCCTAAAATTCTCCACTCTGCACGAATTTCATTCTTCAAAAACGGATTACGAATCAGGACCATTAGACTGACTGTTCTCTTCATTTGTGATGTACAATTTATGATAGCAAAGGTCCTTTTAAGACCATTAAGTTTGGTTACGAATCAAGAATCTGTTTTATTTTAAAGCGTATTCGAAAAACTATCTAATTCATCAGTCTTCCAAATTCTAGTTGAGCTATTGCTGTGCACAAAACTTTGCTTTTAAAAGCGAGCATCGGGGCCTATATCATTTAAATTTAAAGGACACGAAGTGTCCACATCGTTGCAGGTATTTTAAGCATTACATAAAACAAAACAATTAATTAACCAAGGCTTAGAAGACGACTTTTGAGAACCAAAAATCTTGAAAAAGTAAGCCTGCGTTCTTTACAAGAGTTCCTTTGGCAATTACAATTCAAACGAATACAGTCGCAGTCTGAGAACTGTAAAAAACTGTAGGAAAAATTTAGAGCCTAAAACCTGCCATGGTGTATTGGCTATATACGTACGGTGGTGGTGAAACCCATACTTACATATGGCGCACTATTATGGTGGAAGGCAACAAATAAAATAAGTTTTTACGGAAAATTGGAGGCGGTTCCAAGAGCTGCTTCCATAGCCATTACAAGTGCGCTCCGTACCACACCTTTGGCAGAATTGGACATCTTTCCGCATCTAATACCGCTTGACTTACATATCAAAAAACTTGCTGGCAATAGTGCGATTTGACCCATTAATCTGGGTCACTTCAAGAGCAGTTCCTTCGGACACATTACGAACCTAGCAGAGCGTCTGCCAGGCAATCCAATTTTAACGGATTTAATTCCGTAATGGAATCAACCGACATAAACTCAGATACAGTCAGGGCCTGCCGCACAATGCTCAAAGGATTATTTATTAAGAATCGGGTGAGACTGCGTTGGGTACCAGGACACTGCGGTAAAGAGGGAAATGAACAAACGGATGAGCTTGCAAGAAGAGGAGGGCTACTCGATAATAGTGAGGTTGCTAACATCAAACCACCGCTCTGCACAGTAAGGGGCACTATCGAGGAAAACGCCATAAAGATTGTCAATATAAGGTGGTCGAATCTGGAAGGACATAGGGTACCCAAGGCTCTATGGCCACTTCTTGACGGCAAAAGATCTGGGGAGTTAAACTGAATCAAGACAAGAATATTAATAGGACTACTGACAGGACACTGTCTCCTGCTGAAATACGCAAAGAGACGCAAATTGTCCGATACGGACATTTGTAGATTCTACGCCGATCTACAAGCGGTTGAGAACATAACACTTATACTGTGTGAGGCAATATCGCATAGCAGAGGGAAATTCTTAGGAAAATACTTTTTTGAAAACTTTGAGGAAATAGACGGGATGGATTTCATAGGCCTTCTTGTCTTTTTTGTAAAGAAATTGGGTGTTTCAGCAGGGAGATTGTTTAGGTTTTTGCCATTTGAAGTAAAATTCAACTGATCCCACAGGGATCGCGATGGGCCCGTTGTGGTGCCTAGTGATGTGTTTTATGACACACCCTGTTTAACCTAACCTAACCTAACAGTCGCCGTCTTAGAGCGAAGAACTCGAACTTACAGACCTTAGATATGGTCATGCGGGGCTCAATGCCCAGTGACTCTCACATCTTAAAAGGCTCTTACGACAGCTGACTAAAATAAAGAGACACTGAGTCGCAAGATGATAGAGACATTATGCAACCTGCACTGGTTTAAAAAGAAAAGAGGTTGGTCATAAGAAGACTGGCATTGCGGCCTGATTGATATCGATCTTCCTTTTTTAAGTATTGTTGTGGAAGACCACTTTCGAGAAGTATTCAAATCGAAATCTATTGAAAAAAAATTCAAAGATTGGCAGCGAAATTACAAATCTCATTCATCGACATTGTTTAACAATTATGTAGTTATCAGTTAAGAACTACTTCGATAAAGAAACTCTCAGGAAAACTTCTTACTCAGAGACCTTACACTGCCTAGAGAGTAGAGACCTCCAAGGTAAGAAGTCATCTAACAATGCCAGAAAACCCGAGGAATTGTAAAGGCTGAACGGAAAACGAAAGCTTGTAGCGTTATATCGCCCTGACATGCACCAGGGCCATTACTTAACTACTCGTATTTCAAGCCTAAAGAGGAAACGGAAAGTTTTGCATAAGGTCTGCCTTTTCGCAGAAGGTCACTTTCAGTCAATAGCACCTTGAAAACTAAGTTCTTTATTGGTATTTTTGCACCTGTTCAGCCCCAAAGCTAACTTCTATTTATCATGTTACACGTTGATTGAATCAGTATCTACAACCATGTGAACTGATATACTGCAAAGCTTTGGATGATAGCAGCTAAAGCGTCTCGGCAAACTGTGATGTGATTTTGATTCCATTTCGGTGATTAGCAGAAAAGTGATTGGATGAGATCATCAATTAGGTAATCTTTTTCCAATAGAATATTAATTAACACAGTAGTTTTAAGAGACCCTTCTCAATAGAAGGCTCAAAGTATCTATTACTGACGAATTTCACGTTGAAATATTTGCATTAGATACTTTGTTATTCGAATGTCCCTGTCAAAGTGTGACAAGCAATCTCATTTAACATGTTGTAAGTAGGCACTTAACCATCTGCACTATTCAGTACATGACAAACGATGTCACACGAATGCAAATAAAATTCGTTGCAGCCAATTCCAATCACGAACATGAACTAATCTGATACATAACTAAATAAATTTAGCATCTATTCATATGTGTGCTGTTAAGCGATCAACTTTCAGCATCTGTACTGGATCTGAACCTGTCAACTTAATCTGACAGCTCGAAATTTCTCAAAGCAAACACACTGGCTTACCTTAGCTCAGTCTTATCTCTCTCCCGTCAGCATCTTATCGTGTTAAAATAAAAATTCCACAGATTTCATCTTGTTTATCCGTTAAATACCGTAAAAATGTTGGGATACCAAAACTAACAAGTAAACATTTTGGGCGCAAAAATAAATTCCAACTCTCGACTTTATATTTGCATAAAACGGATGGAAAACAAGACAGAAAATCAACAAGAAAAAACAATACCAGGAGAAGAGGAAGACGCACTCTTATCCGGTACGCAGCATTACCATCATTAATATCATCAGCAGCACAAAAGTGAAAGTCACTGACTGCCCAAAAGCAAAAGTTTTCCTCTTAATTTTGTGCAATTTGGCGCCGTGACTTTTTATCTCGACCCGTGGCGGATGGATTTAGTGGGAGCATCTTGAACCCTGGAAGCCCGAATTGTTGAATCTTTGTCTTTTTGAAAACATGGCGAAAGCCAACTAACCAATAACGACAACACCCGTAAACCAAGACTAAACCTCAATCAATAAGATTCAGCACACACTGCCGATGGGTACAAAAGTATCTCATGGTAATAGTCTCTGGAGGTTGTAGAATTAATACGAAGTTTGCGTCCGAAAAAATTATAAAAAAAAATAACGAAATGGAGAGTTGGAGTTCCGTTCCTGAGCCAAAGAGATGCAGATACTATGTCTGTATACGAGTAGTATGTCTACCGATACGGATATTCCGTACACACTTTGTGGGATTGTGGGAGTTTGTTGGCGCGCATTGAATTACGATCCAATGAGGATCGTCGATCGTGGTGATTTGTTTATGGTTTAGATCCACGCTAAAGCACGAGTACGTACATAAGTATCTGCGTATAATTATGTATCCATCCATAGACGTACAGTGCCGTCTAATTGTTATCGATATTTATGGGCAATCGGATGGGCAATGGCAATGGGAAGCTGAAAGGTGGAATGTTAATCCAAACAAATGGCTCAAAGGTGAAGGTAATTTTCTGGGAAGATTCGTCGAGTGAAAGTTTCACATTGTCCGATATACGAATACGACTACATAATTGGTGGTGTGTACGGTAGAAAACGAAGGAAAAAGAAATGAAGCTCTAGGTAATTGTTGTGGTGACGACGACGACGACGACGAGGAGAACGAATAAGATCCTTTCTTTCTGTTGCGGATATGCGTTCAGTGGAACAAAGAAGTCCAGACCGGTTTGGACAAGAATTTTCTCAAATGATTACTTGTATGAATACTTTGTGGGGGAATTTCGATGGCTTCTTTTTGGTTACTCTTTTGGCAACATTTTGGTGAGTTTTTGTCAGAGCTTACTTCAAACACCTGTACTTTGTTTTTTAGGTTAAGTCCTTCATGTCGATTGGAATTTGAAAGAAAAGATATGTTGGAAATTTCGGAGGTAAACATCTGCTGTCTTTGAAGTTTTGCGATGGTTTCTTGTTCAGTTGGAATATGCAGTATCAACATAACATACATCCATGTACAAATATTTAGTAAGCCATTTGCTTGTAGTAATAAAAATAAATTCGGGAACAAATTTTTTTTTTTAAGCCGGGGGTTTCAAATAATTAGGGTTGATAGGTTAAATGACATCAAGTTGTCGATTTTGTATTGTTCATTCATCCAAAAAGTAATGGAAAAATTAAAGAGAGAAGAGGAACTCAAAAGGCAGTGCAATGAACAATAAAGAAAAAAAACAATGCAGAGAGAATGAAATAAAAAATTTAAAAATATAGATACACCTATCCAGTTTAATGTGATCGAAGTATCCAGCAAATAAACGCACATTCTGACGTTAAATAACGTCAAAAGTATTCAAAGATGAAAATGTGGTACGTATCTATGTGTTCTAACTAGACGAAGCTAATTATGTGTCACAATATACATATACAGGCATATTCTTATTTTATCAAGTATGTGTGGCAATCAATCAGTGTTTCTTCCATTCCTCGGCATCGACAAAAAAAACAATTATTTAGCTTTTGTAAGCCGCAATGAATTGTAAGGTAACACACATGATGTTCTTATCCTTTCTAAGACTGTATTCATCGTCTTAATTTTACAAGGCTTCAGAATTCGGGATCTCGCAAAAGCTTATTTAATCGTACGACTTTATGTCAGAAAATCTTTGATCTGCTATGCACTCATGAGAATTTGAAAAAGGAATAACAAAGACTTTTTAATTGAGTCCTTTAGATCAACTATCTAGTCCTTTAGATAGTTGATGAGAGCTCAGACTAGGGCCGTTTAGTAACTGAGCTAGGGTGGCGATGCTACATAGATATTATTCTATGCACGACATAGAGCTTAGTTTTAAACAGTCAGCAGAAAGAACGGGGCTGATGCGTAAGTGATCTCAAAACACTTCATTCATGCTCTAGCAACATGCTTCAATGCTCAAAGAAGGATTGAATCTTAACCACAATTTTTGCGTCAAGTATGATAGTATTTCATTTGAATAAATTTCATAAACCAACCAAACTTAATATAGCAAGCTGTGGGGATTCTACTGCAGTAAATGATGTACTTAGATACTTTGCCCTCAAGTGGGTACTTGTATAACTACACTTACGAGAATGACGTCCAAGCATGTGTCAAGTTATTCGAAAAATGGAACAAAAAGAAAAACAAAGATCCATTGATGACATTCAACATTTAACAGGCGGAATTTATTACTGCAAGAAATTAAAAATCCCAAGACCCAAGTCCAATTGAGTGTTTCTTAACATCTAAAATGTACCTCTATCAGTCCATGCCGTTCGGATAATTTACGAATGCTTCCAAGTCGATAAGTAATGACTGTCGGTCTGTACTACATCGCTGATGTAAGATCGAAAGTGCAAAATCTTTTATATTGAGTGATCAGGTGAAGGGGACTTTTGTATCTGTGAATTATCCTTACGCTGGCTGTAGGTAGATATTCTACTTAGTACTATCTTAAGGCACATAATTTAGCATATTCAGCTTAGCTATAAGATTCTCACATTACAAATAATTCTGTAAATAAAAAACAATTCAAAGAAAGTAAACAAACTAAAAGTTCCTTCTTTGTGATTCTCATAGCTTCATACACGAAATTTCATTTGATTTCTATTTTCAAATCTTTTTGAACTTTGTTAATTTAAATGATTTTACAGTGAATTTCGAAATGATTAGATTGATAAGTACATAATTCAGGTAAAATAATAAACAAAAGCAAACCGGAAGTCAGAAATAAAAGTGTAGTATAGTGTTTAGCAAGCAATTTATTTAAGAACAAATTTCAATTGAAGAGATTTCAATCAAACTTAAATTTTACGCAATTGAATTATATTTTACAAATGTCTAACTCGTTCTCTCTTCAAAGGTAAATGAACAACAACAAGAACAAAATCTTAATGCAAACAAACCACATTTTGATCTGTTTGGTTTGTATTTCGTCGTGTTATGTTTTATTTATCTATAACCTAAAGCTGTAGCGTTCTCATTTGAATTCAGGGCTTATCAGACAAATGCCATGTGGAATGAGACTTTATTTTGCGAGGCCATGACTACGAGTATGTGTGTTTTGGTTTTGTTTTTGCACAAACGCAACAGATACCTATATAAATTATTTACTTTGTGGATAATTATAATTTGGTGTTATATGTACCTTTATATTCATGTGATTTGACTTTGCTCTGACTTTGAGATAGGATTTTATCTTTTCAAATTGTTTTCTTCTTTACAATTATGACTTGAGTATTCATACTTCTTAAGAGATCTTATATTTGTAGAAACAGATTAAATCGTTTCTTTATAGACATTTCGAATCCAAAGAAATTTTATTTTATACACTATGACATGATGACGATAATGACGGAATGGTAATATCACAACTCATGAGTAAATGGAAGGAATAAAAGAAAAAGTAGAGAGTACGAGTACTCGTACTCGTATACCTATGAAAGGAATTCTTCTTTGCCTTAGTATTATTGTTATTTCGTTTTGTTTTCTTTTGTGTTGCATAACATGTACGCAAGTTACAGCTTTGCATGGTAATTTCTGGGCATGATTGTGGGTGCATGATATTCGTATCTTGGATACCAATCCAACCATCAATGTGTGTTCTTTTCTTGAAAATGTACTTTCGTCTCAATGCCGGTGTTAGCACATGCATTATGTAACGCTTGTTTGTTATTGGTAATTCGGTAGTGTCAATTGTCTAGACGTTTTATTTATATAGCATTTTAATGTAATAAATTTTCTTTTTCTTTTTTTTTTGTTTATAATTGCAGGGACAATATTTGATTTAAGTTATTCTAGAGGCATTGTAACAATTTACTGAAAGGGAGGGATAAGTTTTTGGTTAAGGATAAATATAGACCTCCCGTCTTGAGTAGAATTTATCGTTGCGATAACACTTATAGAGCTAGAGTTTTTTTTTTTTTTTTAATTTTATGAGTAATTTCTTTTTATTGATATTGGGGAGAGATATATCACTTAATAGTAAATGATTTGGACTCCATGGAAATGATACTATAAATAATGTGTGAGTGTTTAATTTTATGGATGTCAGTCGTTAAAACTCACATTACTTGGAAGTTATCGTTTACGAGTCATTTCAATTATAGAATCACCAATAACTATTCAAGTGAACACATTTGGGTGACGGAACTCACACGTTTGATAAAAATATCACTGTGATATTGAATCCATTGGAAAATTTATTAATCTGCAACGATCGGACGCATGTTTGCACTCTGAGCTTGATTCGTACTCATATTTCTTGTCATAATAGGTACAATGTTTGATTTTGAAGAAAAACACACGCTACGGCCTTTTGGACATCATCGTGGGATTTACAACTTTTTTTTATTAAGGATGTTTTGCAGACTTTAGAAGAAGTGGAACTGTGAGGGTGTAAAATCTGGAAAATATGGTAGATGCACCATTGTTTTCTCGAACAAACTGCTGAAACTGTGTCCATGTTGTCATAACTGTATGAGGGCAAGCGTTATCCTGGTGAAGAAAAGCTGCCTTTCGATTTATCAGATCTGCCCGACTTTAACCTGCACAGCTACTGACAGTAGATGATAGTCTGGCTGCGAAGCAACAACTCAAAGTTCAGCGAACTTCTATACAGACAGTAATATCCTGAGCGAGTGAAGTCCATATCTGGGATTAAAGCTTTTGGTGTCGAAGTTTAATATTACTGTATGACTCTGGGTTGTAATGCTACAGAAGGGTGGTGCAAATTTCGATTCTATGCTGAAGATTATTTTACAATAGGTAATGTGGTATCCATTTTCCCAACTCTACAATGATGTCAACACAACTAAACTTGTAGACTGAATAAGCAATATATCCCAAATACTTATTTCAGTAATGGTTTCCGGATTTTGGGCATTTTATGGCAATTTTAAGATAGCCCATGAAAAACCGGTAAGCAATATCCCGTTTGAAACAAAATAGCTTTGGTATTCAAGGTTATAGAACTTGATTTATGTTTCCAAAAAATATCAGTATCCCTGTTATGGCTTCGAAAAGAGTCTAATGTGTTTGATGGAGCATTCCGTGCCTACATTTTAAAGAGATCTTGCCGGAAATCGGAACTGAAGTTTAAATCAATATTAAATCATATCATATTCCTGAGTAGGAGCAACCATTCAATATGTTATTTTGGCGTCCTAAAATTGGATATACAAAATAGTTTTATTAGAAATAAGTTCTACAATTTTCAGGCTTCGAATTGTTCCCACCCTTTTTTATTCCTATTACAGTTGCTGTTTTCTTAGTGTTGCAAAGAGCTTAAATTTTTATCTTTACCCCCAATACCTTCCATCACCTACTTAATACGATTTGATACAGTGTGATCCATAAATTTCGTATTAAACCCCTCAATTTGAAACACTAGGGTAATGCACATGTCGCTATTTTCAGCTTTGTTTTTGCAAACAGTGTCTCTACCAAATATTTGCCCAAAACTAAGTTGTTTGAATGTTCACCAACTTCACAGTCATAAAATAACTTTCCAGCATTCAAGACTAATGTATTCCTTACCTCGTTCCTTCTTTTTCTCTTTTTCTAATCATGTCGCACTATGTATGAATATTTTAAGAAAAAAATAAATTAATAACCGAATAACCGATACAAGGGATCGCTTTCAGAAATTTAGAATGACAATGAGAATATGAATGCTTAGAGGTTTCCCAGCTCAATATTTTGTAAGTCCTCCGCAAAAGACAAGGCAGTCATACAGTAATTGACCAACAGATTAAAACTCTTTAACAAGGATACCAAAGGCGCTGTGAACTGTGACGGCGTTAGCGTATAGACATGTGGGCACAGAGGTTACTTGCTCGACCACGACGTTTCTAGCGAACATACTTTTGGGAAAATGAAAACTTGACGGAGAGAAGCGTCATTCCTTCCCAATGAATTTATTTCTTTCATCGCCAGACATACCACCTAGATCAAGTTCCCGGAGTAACCGTGTGGCGCTCCCATTGTTCCGATTTGAGTTTTGTTTATTTTTGTTAAGTTGGAACATCTGTTGTTGATATTCTCTTAGCGTCATAGCCTGACATTTGCAAAAGTCACGTAGCCAATAGTACCACTATCTGTGTGTGTTGGCGATTTTTTACAATTTTAGAAATTAATTTAAATTTATTGTACAACAACGAACTTGTATTAAATTTTGCTTAAAAAACGGATTTAATGGTGCGTGAGCATTAGAAATGTTGGAGAAGTGTTTCGGCAACGATTATCTAAAGAAAACGGTCGTTTACCAATGGCAGCAGCGGTTCAAAAGCATCAGGTTTTCATGGATTACAACGGTGTAGTGCATCATTAATTTTTGCCAGAAGGCCAGACAGTAAATAAAGAGTATTATTTGCGAGTTATGAGACGTTTGCTGAAGCAATTTGCCAAAAGAGACCAGAATTGTGGGCAGAAAACTCGTGGATTCTGCACCATGATAACGCACCGTCGCACAGTGCCATCATTATTCGTAATTTCTTGACGAAAAATGCAACAAATACCATCCAACAGCCACCGAATTCACCTGATTTGGCTCCCTGTGACTTCTTTCTGTTCAGTCGAGTTAAAAAAAAAACACTATGGGGAACGCGTTTCAGCAGTCAAGAGGAAATAATGAAAAAATCGCAGGAAGCACTGATGGACATACCGAAAAACGAATACAAAAAAAAGTTTCGAGGATTGGATTAAGCGTTGGCATAAGCGCGGAATAAACGGAAACTATTTGATCAAGCTGGTATACATGTGTTCTTGTAAGAGATCATCGTATTGACGTTCTATGTATTATTCATAACGTTCCCATATTTATCGGAGTTAAAGGCTTACCAGCTCAAATAAACTTAATAATGCCATATTTTTATGTTACGATTTTTGCAGCATGGATAATGGCAATAAATCCGGAGAAGAGGTTGCTTTCAAGGGTTCCGCAGGGGAGCCTAACCCACGTGCCAATGTACTGAATTCTGAATCTCTTTTCAAAGAGCAGCTTATCAATGATGTGATAATTGAGGCGTGAGCTTATGTTGGGTAACCATATGTGTATGTACCTTTGGTAGCCTAAAAGCGACTTTGTTTACCGGACCGCTGGAGTATAAACTCTTTTTAAGTAGTTCTTTCACTGTATCTCTCCAGTTCTGGCCGAAATGGAAAAATTGTGTTGAGCTATTGATCTGAGTCTGGAGACTAGAGGAGAGGATGATCCCTTCCCTCTAAAAGAGATCAACACCTTTCTTCAAAATACTGACTTCTACCCGTCTGCAAGAGACTAACGTAGTTAAGTCTCTCTGTAAGAACTGATGGAAATATTCACCTTACCAGAATTATCTTGACGTATGAATGACAACTGCAGATAATAAAAGAGCATATAATTTCTTTAGGAGCGGACTTGGGGGCCTTGAAAACTGAAAGTGAAGAAAGAAGGTAATGACTTATTAACCCAGAAGGTTGGGGAAAATTTACTTGTAACAAAGTAATTAATCGATCCACTAAGTGTTTATCAACGCAATTAGAAAACTAAGGTGGCTATTCGCACTTCCTTTAGTTATTACAGTCTCGCTACTAAACCAACTCCATCTAAGTTGTCTTGCATTTTCGAATAGCAGTCTAGTCTACATAGGGCTTAACCAAGTTATTGGGCCATAAAAATTACAGAGTGTCCAACTCCTGAAGGAATACTGAAAGTTCAGCAACTTACTATAAAACCTTCTCTCTGTTGTTGTCGCAAAAAATCTCTGACATTGATCGAGACACATGTAGCTTCCTTGAGTGAGCACACACCTAAACTGCTTTAACTAGCTTTGGTATAATCAGTATAATCGTTCTGTTTGATTATGTACGCCGCCTGTCTCAGTTATTATCAAAAAGGTCTTGACAAATATAAACCACTTTTTTTCACTCGGTTTTAATTTTTGCTTAATATAGTTCGCCTCTTTTCTAAAATTCTAAAACGCGCTTTCAAAGAGAGATCAAAGAAGATCAAGATTTATACCACTGTTGGTATATTTTCTCCAACTTCACAAATGAACACTGCAAATAATATCAGAAACAAATGAAATACAGACTTGTTCAATGTTCCAAGAAAGACTGAAATAAAAACTAGCATATTGTAAATTACAACAAACAGATCACGCCACATATTTGAATGACATAAATGTCAAAATACTTCACCTGCAACCGAAATGTCACTTTTCCATGAACCGTGATCCATTTCTTATTTTCTCAATCTTCTCACGAAGTCATTACTTCCTGTCTCTTTTGTTTGCCTACACAGAATTAATTTTCAAATTCACATCACACATCAGTTGGTTAATTTGTATCTCTTTTCTTTAGCTGCTCAGTAATCAGACAGCAATTCTGTAAGTCATTATGGGTGACAGTTTCTTTTCATCAGCTGCTGACCAGCTGAGTAAAGAATGATGTGTGCATGTGCACCTTTATTCTGCTTCTTACTCCACAATTCAGAAAACCATAAAGGAGCGGAAATATGCTCAAAGACACCTCATCATGTCATTAACTCAGATTATGTATGGTTACGGATACTGTTTTTTTTTTTTTTTTTTATCCAAATATGTACTCTCGTACAGTAGCCAGTGACAGTCAGACGAACCTACCATTTCCTTGACTGAACTGAAATTTCTCTAAAATCGTTTTTTTTTTGGTTTTACCCTTTTTATTTTCCTTCTGTCAGTTAGCCCTATACAAAAAGCTGCTTTTTTACATTGTCGCTCGTTAAGCAGAATTAATTTGTTACATGTGTCAGCTGTCAAATGTCAGACAAAATGCAGAACACAAGCATGTAAAAGACAAGCAATAATTACCGAACAAAAGTTTCTTAAAACGAATTTTCCATATAAAGAGTATCTGTGTACACTTGAAGAGATGTACCTATATTGTATTTATCTTTTTGACAGTAGTTTTGCGCTCTGTTTGTTAGGCAAAGCGAGTGAATGAAGTTTAAGGTGAGTCAACATGAAAAGACAATTGCTTAGGGAATGAACTATAAGTGTAGCCTAGTTTTGATGAATTGTTCTCCCAACGACTGACGTTTGACAATGTCATGGGTTTTCCAGACTTATTACTTTACACGTCATGATGACGAGATCTTGTTTAGAGACGAAAAATTATAATGAATCATTGTTAGAGTATGTTTTAGTAAACACTACGTACTTCCGCCAAGTATTTTTAAAGTAATAGTTGTAGGTCAAGGCCAGGGTTAATTGGATTCTAGCTTTGCGAGAGATAACAAGTGTTTTTTCTTGTTTCCTGATAAAGTGCTAGTTACAACTCAATTAGTAACTATTTAGTTAACCAATCTTTGGTCGATTATTGAGTTTTAAATTGAATATGATAAAAATTTCAAACGGAAATCAGAAGATTGCCTAATCTTTCACTTGCATTCCACGAGTGTCTTTCAATATAAAATGGAGCAATCAACGACTGTTAAATAAGCCAAATACAAAGTATTTCAACTCTTGATTGATAAGCTAAGTCGACCGTTATAAATTAGAATAAAAACCTGTCACAGATACCGATTTTTCAATCATTCATCACTCAGCAACTTTTTCATTGGCCAGCTGAATGATCAATGATCGTGAGTGTATTTCTAACCTTCGATCAACAACTGAGACAGATCCTCAGATAACATATGAGATGAAATATCAAGTTAATCTCGATCAATTAAGAAAGAAGTGAAGGTTACATGTTCAAGTTGGGTTCGAGCAATTTTTCCACAGAAGAAAAAGTACCCTACTCCCAATTAAGAATCACAACATTTCACGTAACACACTTTGCAAGCAATTCCATTTCAAATGCCGGCAACGATCGATCGATTGTCACTCTAAATACCCAGAATGTACATCCTTGTTCAATTAAATGGCGCACAAGCATTCAATTTGAACTACAAATCAATGATCTCCGTACAAGGTTACGTGTTTCACGTTCAGCTCGTCTCTATCTACTAAGCTCCTCTCTAAAGTCCTGTAGTTATCCCGCCTCTACCATTCTCCACTTCAGTACCGTCTATCTAAATTCCATGGCATGGAAGATGGATTGCCGTAACGAGTGAAAATTGTTATAATTATTTCACTAAATACTGGCGATCATCTGTAGTGCACGTTATGCTGCATTGCACATTGCTACAGCCCTGTATCCATTCCAATAGTACTCGTATCCCACTTGGACAGGCCAAACAACACCCAAACACAAGGCGTCTCAAACATGGGAAACCATCACTATCCAACATCGGTGATTGCGTAGCTATTCTCATATGTGGTTGGGTTGATTCTGCACTTTTCTAGATACAAATACGAGTAATATTCATTAGATGAGTGAGTGAATTGCGGCTGGGACTGTGGCTACCACTACTACCTATACAGTGGCTGATAGTTCTACTCGCACATCCGTGCTTAGACCACGCCGACATTCAACTTGACCTTGTTCTTTGGCTCCAAGTGTGCGTTCGGTGTGGTTTGTCTTGGATTGGAGGGGGGGGCAGAGATCTTCAGACGAGCCTTTTGCAGTTTCTTAGACATGATTGGTAGTACGTGGAACGTTGTACGTTGCATTCGTTTTTTTGTTTTTTTTTTTTCGTTTTCTAGAAAAACATTCCATGATCAGGATTGATGCAAGAGAAACATCTAAGAAATGTCGTCAATTATAGGTCATCACATAGATACCTGCGATGAAAGGTTGTCCAAGAGCTTGCATCAGACAGAAGTGATATATTGTCTGTTGTCTGATGTTTGTACATTTTTTGGTGGAAAGTTACAAGGTATTTTTTATTTTGAATTTTAATTCTGTTTTCCTTATTTTGCTGTGCTAATGGTTTTTTATTTATTCTCATAAATCCATCATAATTCGTATGGTATTGCGCCGGCTTCCACTCATTGATATGCATGCCTCGGTACGGGCTTAGTGAAATTTCGCGCTTAATTCGACCGTGAGAGCTATGCGATTATGCGTGTTTGTTTTAGAAAGTGACAGTGAAACTTATTTGCAGTTTGTAGTCAAGCTATGGAAGGATTGAAAGACACGTATCTACCGATTAATATCTTAACATAATCAAGTGCTTTATACGGGAAGGGGAAATTCAATTCAATTCTAAACTCATCTACTAATAATTGAAACTTTATGTGACAGAGCCTTATACAATAAGTTGAAGATATGGAGACTCTAAACCATAGGAAATCATAGAAAATACAAATATAACTCCGCGGAAATTCATATCAGTGAATCGAACATGAAATGAATTTTAAGTGAATACGATGAAATATCTTTCAAGAAAAGAGTAAAATTGTGAATAATGAGGGGTAGTTAAGGCCAAAAAGGCAGAATCATTAGACGGACACCCAAACATTTTCTGCAGAATTATCCATAGAAGTAGGCGTTATATTTATAAGAACTTCAACCATGGCTTTGCGGATGTATCTTCCTTTATAAACATGGTAGAAGGGTCAGCAGATTCTATTCAAACATGTCAATGGGTTCCAGATCTTATGACGTGTACAATTCATTTCCAAAACTACCTATCTCTCAGAGCGTCTTGAAAATAACTTAGAGGAACGCCATATATATGACAACTTTTTCCTCAGATGTGCAAACAAGAGCATAGAAAAAAGTACATTTCTGTATTAAAATTCAAAAGTATAGCCTGAGACCATGTTCCACTCGATAAAAGGTACCTCTTTCCAGCTAGTTTCCAATTCGCAAGATTTTCGAATGCGCTAACTACCAAAATAAAACAAAAAACGTCGTGGCGCTGGTAGCCCGGTATGGGCCATAGCCCCTTGACAATCATTTGTGTTGCTCATGTTGTCATTTTTGTCACATCTGAGCGGGGCCTACGGTTGATCGCCAAATCCGAACGGCACTCCTTAGAAGCTCTTTCATAGGCAATTTTACTTTCGTGAGTTTGCCATTGCCCGCCGAAAGGATGATGACGATTCGAAAAATTGTTGGCGATGCTGGGGATTGAACCACGGACACTCTGCGTGATAGTCCAATGAGCTAACCATCGCGCCGTCGCCACCACCAACTACCAAAATACAAACGCATATTTTCTTAATAGCCCTAAAACTGAGAAAGGTTTCAGAGATGTATATCATCGGACAGTTAAAAACGAAAACCGATTGTCGGTCAATCCAGAGCCTGATAATGATAATGATGAAATATGTCAGATGTTGCTTATCAGGTGAAACGTCGAAGTATCATAGCCCATCGCCGGGTGAGTCCAATCTAGACAGAATGTTCGCATCATACCTACATCGTGAGATAAGAGCAAGGCGGCGAATGATTCTTCCTCTCAAACTATAGCAGACACTGTGGTTTATAAGGCATATAAGGCATATGTCGCTTTTCAAGCCACAGCTGGTCTCGTAAATATTACACAGCTGTTTTTTTTATTTCCTATGTAAAGGGTGTTTCAACAACAGATGTAGGATTTGTTTTTTGAACGAAACGAGCAATAGAAATAAATCCAAAACCGTTATTGCCTTTTAAACCGGACTTATGGGGATTAATTATTAAATACAATATTTTCGAAATGACTTCTTAAGCTCTGCATGCAGACCCTCATCCACTTCCGAGGTAACAAAATATTGTTTCTTATGGCTCGGTAGAGCACTCTATTGACCGGATAGGCTTTTTAGGCCTATCCTTGAAGTAGACCTCATCCGAAAACACGATTTTCTGCAAAAGTCAGTGTCAGCATGGATATTCTCTAGGAATCAATTTGAGACCGTATGGCGACTTCAGTTCTTGCTCTAATTGGACCTTGTATGCATGGAGAGCGAAAACTGTTGTCAAAATTCATTTCTGAGAACAGTAACGACTGGAGGTGTTTGGTTCACTTTCCACACTTTGTCAGGAATTTTCACATCGCTGCCGCGATTGAAAGCGAATTTTAGTAATAAAAGTCAACGATTTAGATTTGTTTCTTTATACGCAGTGTTCCAGGTCAATTTTGAAATTAATAGATATGTCACCAACCTTTCGTGTATCAGCTGTAAGATAATAGGCCTGTCAAATCGTTCCATTATTGTTGAAACAAAGGTTAAACGAATAGGACCTGTGGATTTTTACAGCCTTTTTCAAACATACGGTTACTCTAGAATGATAGTGGTTATGCTTGTATGAGGGTATTATTCTTCTAAGAAATATCTGCACAGAATAGAGAATAGAGAACTGAAACTCATAATTGGTCTATGGGACTCTATGTGTTCCAAATTCGACTAACACGCTATATCGAGCCCAATCGCCCATATACGAGGGCGGGTCAATAAGTCCGTGACTTTTTGAATTTCTGACCTCTTTACTGAAACAGCAACACTGCTCCTGTCAACAGGCATCTGTCAGTTGACTCCTGTCAAAATTTAAACTTGCTGCGTCAGTTAGTTTGTGTTTGACAGCTATTTTTATCAGACTACTCACTAATTTGAGGAGAAAATGGAAAAAAGTGAATTTCGTGTGCTTATTAAGCATTATTTCTTGCGATAAAAAACCATTACCGAGACCAAGGCTAAGCTTGATAAATACTATGGGGACTCTGCACCATCGATTTCAATGGTAAAAAAGTGGTTTACTGAATTTCGTTGTGGCCGTACAAGCACTGAAGATGCCGAACGTCCTGGACGCCCAGTTGAGGTCTCTACACCTGAAACAATCGAAAAAATTCACGATATGGTGTTGACCGACCGAAGATTGAAAGTGCGAGAGATTGTGGAAGCCGTAGGGATCTCGCATGGCTCAGTGGTTTCAATTTTGAATGATCACTTGGGCATGAGAAAGCTTTCCGCAAGATGGGTGCCGCGTTTGCTCACAGTCGACCACAAATGCAATCGTGTAACAACTTCACAGGAAGGTTTGGCGTTGTTTAATCGCAATATGGAGGAGTTTTTGCGCCGTTTTGTAACCGTGGACGAAACATGGATCCATCACAACACACCAGAGAACAAACAACAGTCAAAACAGTGGGTTTCTAAGGGTGTATCGGCGCCTAAGAAGGCCAAGGTGGGTTTGTCAGCCAATAAAGTTATGGCGACTGTTTTTTGGGATGCACGCGGGATAATCCACATTGACTACCTTCAAAAGGGAAGAACAATCAATGGGGAATATTATGCCAACTTATTGGACCGATTCAATGACGATTTGAAAAAAAAACGACCTCATTTGGCCAAGAAAAAAGTTCTTTTCCACCAAGACAATGCAAGGGTGCACACATGTGCAGTTGCCATGGCAAAAATCCATGAATTGGGCTATGAATTGCTCCCTCATCCACCCTATTCTCCAGATTTGGCTCCGAGCGACTACTTCTTGTTCCCAAATCTGAAGAAATGGCTTGGTGGAAAAAGATTTGACTCCAATGATGAAGTCATCTCGCAAACAAAGGCCTATTTTGAGGACCTCGACAAATCATTTTTTTTGGAAGGGATAAAAAAATTGGAGAAGCGTTGGACAAAGTGTATAGAGCTCAAGGGAGACTACGTTGAAAAATAAAATTATTTTTTTATCAAAAAATCTGTGTTTTAATCCAAAAGTCACGGACTTATTGACCCGCCCTCGTATGTTTTTACCGCGCCTACATTGCTTGATTTCGGTGATCTAATGAGAACCGATGGTTGCAAACCATGTGTTTGAGAAGAAGATTGGGGTGATCAATTAGTTCCTACAACTAGCAAGGGAGACTGTGTGTAGCAGGTGTTAAACATCGACATCAGTTGCCAACCCATCGTCGTACACGACAAAAATTAAAGATGAACTTATAATAATAAAAAAAAAATCAATTGCACTGGTTTATTTTGTTTATTTACTTGAATGCTTTTCAATTAATATGTTGTCCACTCTCCTCCATTATCAATAATTGCTTGGAGTCTTCGAGGCATGCCTTCTACTAATCTTATAGCATAATCTTGAGACAAAGATCTCCATAAAACTCGTAGTTTTCGTGATAATTGTTTTACCGTCGAGATCTTCTTTCCTTGGAGCTTTAGCTTCATGCATGCCCAAACATTTTCAATGGGGTTTACATCCGGCGACTGTGATGGTTAATCTAAAACATCGACGTCATTTTCTTGTTTCCACGCACTGCACAAACGACTGCGATGTTTCGGGTCATTATCTTCTTGCAGTAACCTGCCTTTGGGCAGATGGTAATAAAGTCTTCTTATAAATTTTGACCATGTTGGGTGCGTTTAAGTTATTTGTAAACATGAACAAATTGCCAAATCCTTGTTTTGAGAAGCATCCTCAAACGTTCACCTTTGTCGGGTATTTAACGGTCCGCTGGATTAATTTATTGGATCGTGTACACCAAGTATGAGTCAAAGGAGACCATGCCCAAAAATAAACTTCATCCGAAAAAATAACGTTGTTCCAATCTCTATCCAAATTCTACTTGGCCCAACTGAGTCGTTTTTCTACGTTTTTTTTTTGACAGTAGTGGTTTCCTTATTGTGCTTTGAAATTTTACATTATTGGCTAGTAAACGTCATCGTATCGTATCACAATACACATTTAGACCTCTTTTACGTAAAATCCCTTGTCCTGCACGTAACGATAGAAGAGGATTTGGCGTAGACCCACGATCCGGCAAATCATCCACATTTTTAATTTGGGAATAACGGTGCACCCACTTGCTAACAAATGCTTTTGACTTTTTCATGTATTTAGCAGCTGCTCCGTATGACATTTTCGGTCGTTTTGGATGCGTGCACAAGAACACTGCTTCATAACGTGATGCAAACGCGACACTCATTTTAAAATACTTCCGTCTCTGACAAAAATTGAAATCACTTTAAATTTTTTTATTCAAAGCATCTTAGCAGAAGTATTTTTTTATCTGCTAATGCAAATGCCTCTTCCAAACCGGTTTTCATAAACTAGTTTTGCCGTATACGATCTTATCAAACGGACTGTATGTGAAAAATCAACTTCAATTGTCGAACGTTAACTCTATTCTATCTCTAGGAGCACCAGCAACAGAAAAATCAATTCTACGAATTGTTCTCTACCAAATAAGCATAAAAAAGAACTAGAATAGTGTATCGACATATCAGTTTAACAACCACAAGATAAAGTGGTATACAGTTGTTGAAGAAAAAACTGAATAAAACCTGCTTCAGTAGATTTTATATTGTAGCCTAAACAATGCACGAAGTAGCCCACTTAAAGGACTTTTTTCCAGAATCAAGGAAAGGTTTTTTTCTTAGTAAGAAAGTCTTGAAAGATTTAAAATCACAATACCTTTACTCAACATGTGTACGGAGTACTAATTTATTTAAGTTCTTCAGACGATGTCCATTTTTAAAACCATAACTTCATGTTAAGCAGCCAACTAATGTAGGTCTTTTGTTATTTCAACATCCGCTGTTGGCTTCAGTAAAACAGATCGAATTCGCTAGAATTTTTAAAAAATATTCAGAGACACCAATTCAATAAAATCGGTACTTATTTGCCTCTCAATTCTAAGAGTTTACAAACAAATTGCGCGCTTCAATTTGTTGATTGGCTTCACTTCATTACGCATGAGGAATCATCAAATATTTTGCTTAAATTGATAGCTTTGTGGTGCGAGGCAATTTTTCGCTTAAATGCTGTTGCGCACATTGACATTCTTTCCAACTGGAGCAATATTTGTGTGAGAACGACCTTGGTGACGGGGTATCGATGCTTATTTGTTTTAGATAGATTATGGTTTCTGAATGATTTAATATTGATATTGGCAACAATTTGTTATAAAGATACACTACTTAAATTTATTAAAACTGAGATACCTATCTTTAGATCTATCAGGTGAGTGTAGAATTGTTTGAAAATTCGACTTCATTTCGGCCTATTTATCTTTTAAAGAAACTGATAGCCAGTCACAATTGCTCCAACAATTTACTGACTCCGCAAATGAGATTGCAAATAACTTTTTTTCCACTGCCAGATGATATACATTTAAACTAGTAGGTATATTTTGAGAGTACACTGAGTGCTAACATTTGAAAATGAATGAATAGATAGATTGCATCGAAAAGAAACGATGAGCACATTCAGTTAGCAAAACAGCTTTCTATCTATTACCCATGTAACCCTACTCTGCATCGCTGTCATCTGGAAACGTCATCGCATTTGTATCTTCTTTTATGTCACTGTCGTTTACTATCACAGCAGTGAGATCTATAACAGCACACGAATTTAAATTATTTCTCTGACATTTGATACTCATTCATCGCAGTTGTACCTTCTCTTTAATTTTTTTTTTCCTTTTTCATGATCAGTTGGCTTTCCAACATACCAACACATCATCCTTCCCCAATAAATCTTTATCAAGTTCAGAGCCCCTTCACTATCAGTCTACCTTGTCGATAAGCTATTCCGCAAAACCACTGAATTTTCTAATATATTCCAATACATACCATATATTCCAATACATCAGATAGTTGTAATCTTATCGTACCGTCAAAATCATGCATCATTTCATTAGGTTGACAAACATTGGTGTTGGAATTTCATTCGTCTACCTTGCTGTCAGAGTTCTATCTACAATATTTCGTTTTTTTTTTTTTTTTTTTTTTGGAAATTTGATTCTGTTTACGATAACGTCAAATGGAGTGGCACTGACTTTTAATGTCACAGAATAAAAAGCCAAGTGAATGGGTAAATAACAACAAAAGAGGAATTACGATCGCTTCCCCTGTTGTATAGGTATGTTCGTAAGCTCCATGCCCCCCCTTCGACTAATGAGATCGCTTCACACTTGAATTCGTGATTTTTCGGGATGATGTCATCGCGCCATGGGACAGCAGTAATTGTCGATTACGGCACTAGTTGTCTAACTTTAGAAAACAATTTTTAAAACAGCTGGAATATGGTATTTTGAATGTCAAATTGTTTTGCGCACAATATCCGTACTTTGGTGGGAAACTGAAACCTTCAAATGGGTGGGAGTTTAAAGACAATGACAATTCATTACAGAGTTGATTCAACTTTATACAGTGTACTCGTATCCCATGACCTGACTGACACAAACAAGGTGTGAGTTCTACAACATCACCAACACCAACGCTGTCACTATAGCAATTGATGCTAAGGAAAATTGTAACATAATTAACACAACTGTTCATATTGCACATGTATCTACTATACTTGTGGATGCGGTGAAACTCTTTTGAAGCTTACTGTGTGTTGTAACGGAGCACTGTGCTTCGTGCATTACAGTAAAGTGCAGTTGGAAAATTATGCAAAAAAAAAAAACAAATACCGACTCGATCTTAAAAACCCGGTGAGTTACACCATCACAAGACCACAAGACCAATGTCAACAACTAAGCCGGCATGCATGAGAAAGGCATGAGTTTGCATTCATTGCGCGTTCGCTTGCTTTGACTGAGAGTTGACTGCAACTGGCGTCTCTTAAATACATATTCGTATCTCATGCGACATGTGATATGTGATAGTACGAGTAGGTTGTGTCAATATCTATAAAGCGAATCCGTGTCATTAATCAGATGAACTGCATTCGGTTGTCCTTCAACTGTTACTTGTGTATTTTTGGGGAATTCCTCCAAACTGACCCTGTAGCCTTAGTCTGAGATTGTTTCGCAAGATCTTCAACATTTCTCTTATGACATTTGACAGTATACCACTTCAGTGAGTTGATTTATGGTATATGTGCTATAAGAAGATATCACAATCGAATTGTTGTGAAGGAGTATACATTCCGTGAAACGTGCTTATCGTGCGAATATAAAAATTTCAACACTTTCCAGGTGCAAATTAAGTGCTCCATGATGATAGTTTTATGCATGAGTGTCATAAGTTGCATAAATGTGAAAAATGCCGTAAAAAATAACATATATGGACATGTGAGTGTACAAAGTGTAACGCTGGTCAAGGATACGAGTAGTATCTAATTTTTATAATTTTCATGGTGTTACTTGCGATGTGTTTTGATTGCTTATAAAAAGGATGTGACACATTGAAATAGATATCAGAAAAGTGACAGTTGCAATCACATAAATATATCAAATTTTTCTAAATGCAAAAGCCAAATGTGGTGTTCACTCAATTTATTTGGTTTTGATGACAATTTCGATCTGACAACACAATAAAGGTGTTCATCCAAACGCGCAAGTTTCCCATTTTAACAAAGTAACAATTCTGAGATGTGTTTCATGAACGTACCTCGGAATATTTTCTTCAATGTATGACAGTCGATGATGACATTTTAAAAAAAATGTCCAAAGACAGACCCAAAAATTAAAGTTATTTAAATATTTTTTTAGAAATAGCTATAAGCAATTTATTTATACTTAATTTGATATTGGATAGGCATTTCAGCAATTTGGGGCATATTGTGCAGAAACTTTTTCATAAAATTTTTGACAGCTCATTTGGGACGATGAAAAGATGTATAATTGCAATGGTGTTACTAATTTGAATGAATATCTATAAAATTCTAGCTACAATCGTAACTTCAAAGCGATTTCTATACCAATGAACTGACGATAAAAATTCTTATTATTAAGTAGGTAGTACTAAAGAACCGGTATTGATACAGTACTTTGTGCTCTCAAATATTTTTATCAGCCCTCATGAAAGCGATGTTTTCTGGATCAGTCATACTTATTCCAGTATTTTGCGGGCACTATGTCCATGTAAATAATGACTAATCCGAACGAGTGAAAAAGAACCCAAATCCAGCAATACGTAGCCACTCGGAGTGGAGATTTTTACAGTAAAAGATTAAAAATATAACGTCTGTAAGTCTAGATGTAGTCAAAATGGTTACCTAATTGAATAGGAAACTTTTGAAAGAAGACGCATCTACGAGTATGTTTCAGCGTAGCTAAACCAAAAACGATAATCAGGCTTCGGGACTTGTGTTACCGGTACCAAAACGCTACTTTAAATACAGCAGATTTCTTTATTCATATCAAGATAAAGGGTGTTCACTATGTAGTGTCATTATAAAAAAATTTCGGAACGATTTTGCTTAAATTTAGCACAATTATTGTGGAAAGCAGTCCAGTAATAATCGCGAAAAGTTTCATGGAGTGAGCATTAAACCCTTTAATTCAAGCTGATTTTCCACATAATTTTAAATTAACATCTAATACTTTTACGATAAATGGTTGAGAGTTTATTTAATTAAAAATGTAGCTGCTATTTCAACAAAAAGAAACTTAAAGCTCCAAAGTTTTACTGTCCAAAGAAATTGGATATTTAAAGGAAGATTTGTCCTTTAGTGTCTTTTACTGACACCATGACAGCAGATGTCCCTAGTGTTTTAAGTAGGTACCTGCTTTTTCGCACGAGATCAGCGTTGATCAGCGCCCTTCGAGTAGTACAAGTCCCATAACAAGTACCAGATTCGAAGTTGTGCAGCGACTACGATACTCCCTTAAGAGAGCCTACTTCTACCTCAGGCTGGAACAGAAGTTCCAGGGGCACCTGACCTTCCCGGTATCAGAATATAGCATCCGATCGAGCTTTGCAACCTTGCGGTCACTTCCAATTAGGTACCTTACAGCACAGGACTGGGAGCTTTTTGTACCAATAGATTTTCTCAACTATTTTAAAGTTTCACATTCTAACTGCCGTCGGCGTCAGTGAACACTGCACTGACATCGAGGGCTCACTGCCAAGGATGATGCCCATAGCCAGCAAGTCCATAATATCTGAGTTATTGGTGTACTCGCCCAGAACATGCAGCCAATCCTCGTAAATGGCTCCACATGCGCAACTCGCCACCCCGCTAAGTCCTCTTCAATGCAAAAATGCATTAAAAGAGCCATGCCCGGTCCTTTCGAGAAACTCCCGCATGGTCAGTAAATCCTTAAGGAAGCTATAAGTAACTCTACCATCCATTTAGATTGCTATCTATATACAACGTTAAGAGGTTTTACGCTCCGTCAAGGATAGGCCATCCAATTCACTCGGGGAAACCCAATCTCCTTCGTTTACAAGGAGACCTTTACTGATCTTAAAAGCAATACCACGATGTATCGCTTCCAGATCGAGAGGTAGCACTCCCAACAAAACTTGCATTGCTTCTATGGACACAGTGCGACACACAAGTAGGCATCCAAGCAAGTAGACTCTTTTGCAAGCCAAAACCCGACGGCAGCCATCTACAGCCGTAACCCTGTCGTATAATGCGATGTGTTATATCCATTACCAGATAATGTACAATGCACTTCCGCAAGCAATCAAAACACAAATAGGCCTCTTAAAGGCTAGTTTAACTCCGCGGTTAGCCGTTAGCCAACTGGAACAAGGCAGAGCAAGGCAGTCGCCCCAAATAACTCAAAAATGCAGTATGCAGTATGCATTTGCAATATGTGAAATCTGAACGAGGAATTTCTAAAATGGCGACAAAAGTGATACCAAAATCAAGTCCAATTATAACCTCCGATCTCCATGACATAATTACATACTCGGTCATATAAGGACTTGTTGTTATCTTATCAGGATGTCAGTAAAGAGATGATGGGGCCGAAAATGGCTTGGCTAACTATGTCGTCATAGTAAGTAAAAATTTGGCAGTTCGAAAATTCAGTTGGCAATCCCTAAAAATAAGAATTGTAACTGATTGACAACGTTTCAATTACCCGAGACCCAGCTCTAGTATTCTGAATATTTAAAACTATCCAGCAAACCAAGATAAGAATGGAAATGTAACGAACGAAGTGTATTGAACAAGGTAGCGAATACCTGTAGGATCTATAGTGCATAAAACTATCGGAGTAATAAATTGAGTTCAATGCGCTTAAAACGATAAGCGCAAAGAAGGTTGCAGACGGACCTAATAATTTTAAACTCGCTTATCGGATTAAAACCTCCACCAGTTTTTGGAAAATTCTGAAAACCAACTTTGCGAAACTAGTCGTCCTCTATGATGAGCTACAAGACTTCGCTCTTAATATACCCCAGGCTGTAGAGTGTTATCATATATTTTGACATTTCTACTATAAGTCATCGAAATGTTAAAATTTTTCAAAATCATTGAAAACACGGGTTTCGAACGTTGATAAGACATTGCTATTTGATCAAACTAAAAAAGGCTTGAAAAGTGTTGTAAGGAATATCGTTGCTCAAATGAGTCTGATACACCAGAAAACATCAAAAATATCCACAAAATCATAAAATGAAACTTAGTGTGATAGTTGACATCGTACAGATATCAAAAGACTGTGTCTCTATGTACATCATATTTTGAACGAGTATTTAGACATGCAAAGACTGTATTCTGCTTTTGATCACAGTTGACTAACAACAAAAACGTGCTTATAATTCAGAGCGCTGTTTGAGCTGTTTAAGGCAAATAAAAATACCTTTTCATGCGATATGTGACAGTGGATGAAACATGGATACATTACTATACTTCGTAGTCAAATTGGAAGTCAGCGAAGGATGAAAGCCAACCAAACTGATTAAAAACGGAAATTCGTCGTATTTTGGAAGTTCGCATGGTATAATAGTCATCTACTATGACCCAAGTGAAGCAGAAAAAGTGCCCTTTAACCAACACAAAACACCGCATCACAAGTCGGTCCAACCTTGGCAAAACTGTGTGAATTCCCCTTTGAATTGCAATCGCGCAATAAAGAGTGTTTAGAAGTAGGAACGCCGATCTATCAACTCATTGTGTTTTTATAAATCAGTCTCGGGACTCTTCGAATCACTTCCTATATGATACAATTGACGGTCGTCTAAGTTACAACCTCATATAGAATATACATATGCATATGCAAAAAACCATTGAAAACTTTTATGCAGCTTCACATATTTGTAGCCAGAAATGCCAGTCAAAGTGGCGAAACAATCAATGTAAAGTTGTCACATATGGACACAGGTGAAGCTTCAAATTCTTGCTTAGGATAAATAAATTGTAGAGACCAATTTTGAACCATCTTAAACCGTTCTGTCAAATCAGAGCTATCAGCCTTCGTTTTTAAGGCAGTAACTTACTAACAAAGACTTCAAATCCTATTACATTTCCAATTATCCACAGTTGAGGCCTCTGTTGTGTGTCAACAATAAAGGCGACACAAAGAGAGCACGCAATAAATGTAATTTTTATTGACAGGGAACAGTTTTTCTCATTATTTTTATTTTTATTTCTATTTGTTTACTCTTCTTTAAGCTCGTTCTTTGTGTCAGGGTTTCGTTTTCGTTTTCAAACAAAAAACAAAACGAAACAAAAAAGGTTTACTATTGTAACGACAATGTCACGAATATCGTGATTTTAAACTCAACCTACAGTACACAGTATAAAACAACGAACACACGAGAGGGAATGCCCTAATCTCTGCACAAAATCTAGGACCGATTTAATAAAAATGCAATTAATATTCCCGGAGCTTGTTTAACACACGTCTTGAGACACTCGGGAAAAGACGTACGAGTATGAGTACTTGTAAAAAAAAACTCTTCTAAGACTAAAGAATTTTATAAAAAGAAATGTATGGATCCCGACAGGTTACATACATAGGTAGATACGTGTCATAGATAGAACTAATTATTATGGAACTGGCACGCATTTAGCATAATTTCATTCGGCGGAGAAGAAGAAGAACACCAACCAGCCATCAGTCCTTCCTAGAGAGAAAAAGATTAAATTGGATTGCTGTGTATCGTTGTTTGTAGTGTGTTATGAAATAATTTAACTGTTACCTAACGTTACCTTAAGGAGGTTTGCATTTATAATTTAATTACTCGTCCATTCATTGGCGGAATATTCAACTTGAAATACTTGGATATCACTTTTGTTATATGGTCGTATATAATGCGCACAGCTGGGGTCAAATTCTTGCCATTGACGAAGAAAGCAGCAAGAAGAAACATACAAAAATATAAAAGATATTAACGCATAAACACGAAGGTAAGCGATTAGGCGGACGGGTATCTCTGTCTGAGAAATCAATGGATGTAGGTTTTCTTGGATGGAATTTCTTATTGGATATGTGTCTTGTCTACAGAGCATGTAATCTTCATTGACCCACTTTCTTGCTAGTAGCAGGAGAGCTGGAACTGACTCTAAATGGGGATTCTTGCATTCTTTGGGGATTGTGTCACTTAACAAAAGACAGAAGTGATATCGAAGAATAAGATGAGGTTCTGATTGGTGATCAGTTATATTGATCAATTATCACTATTCCAAACTACATACGAGTATATACGGGTATAAAACTCATTGATACACATGGTCAATAGTATTTGAAAGAAGTTGTGTATTCTGTATAAGGGAATAGTTTGCCTTATTATCAGTAAGATACTTTGATATGACGTTAATAAAAAGAACGATCAACGTTAAATAATTTGATATGATCATTACTTGATACAAAGTTTGTTATATTGACATTGTCCGAGAAGTATGATATAAGAGTTAGAGCTCGAAACTACTATATACCGGAAATTTATCGAATGCAGTGATGCCACAAGGCGTTGTATTGGTTGTTTTAGGTATCTGCGATAAGGTGTTAAATTGAAGATTGTCTTCGAATTGCACTCACATGATCCGAATTCCCGCTTCTACAACTGTGATCAAGAGCTTTGAAATCTGAAGATGGCAAATTAGACTTATTTCCTCACTTACCTAGGTGGAATTACAATTCGAGGTAGATCTGGGCCTCATTTCACATGCCTCTTAAGTTAGCACGGTCTTTAGCTAACTGCTTGTTGCGCACTCCAAGTGGGGTGAGTGCCCTTCCCCTTATGCGCGGCACCTAAGGTGCACTCCGGATTAAATCCGAAAACCCTGTAAACAGATTTGGTGCCTATTTACTCTAAAAATCCTTGCGGTCTCATTCGACTGATGTCTAGTTTTCTGACTAGACAAATACCGCTGTAGAGCCGGCATAGATCGTCGTTGAATCGTCTACTCTAAAGCCCGTCAATGAAAACGGGACTAGTCTTTTTCTTTCAAAACGGCTGAAGACATCTTCATCAGCTTTCAACAGAGTCCATGCTTCAGAACCATGAGGTAGGATTGCGATGACCAAGGTCCCCTTAGTTTTTTTTGGGATAGGGCATTACTCCTCAATTGCCTCAAACCCAAGTAATACGCGATTAACGAAAGTGATTTTTTATTTTATATCGTCTGAGGTGTTGGAGACAGAATTTATGGCAGAGTCAAGGCAAACAAAACCTCGAAATTAGAGTTGTCGCCGGTGACGATTTATCGCTTAACCCATTTGCAGCTTCCATTTCAACACTAGTGAACCTACAGGTAGCAGCACTCTATTTTCCACCAAATTTATCATCGGCGTACGCTAGTAGTTGCACAGACTTCTCAATTGTTATTCTGCAGGTACGAGCGAGATTGGCAGGGAGTCTAAGACTAGACATGACTTTGTAAAGCTTGTCTCTATATAAGCTGTCATATCCAGAGTGTGAGGGTATCGATTTGGAATTCTTGCGTTTTTCGAAAATATCCCGGAGTATATGGACTTGATCGATTGAGGACTTTCCTGTTCTGAAACCGCACTAATAACGGTGAATTAGGTCGTTGACCATGGGTTTCAGAATTTCGTTCAATATAACAGATAATATTTTGCATGAGATGTTGAAGAAGCTTATACCTGTTTTGTTGGCGCAGTTTAAGAGGTTTCCTATATTGTGAATGGCGCAAACGATACTGAGATTTCGTTCATCAGACAAACACTCTTCTGTTGAGATATGAGAAATTTTTGTATGGCCTCCACAAAGTCCTTTCAAGTAGCTTTAAATACCCCGACCGTAAAGTGGTAAGGTCCAGCTGTTTACTTGGATTTCAGTTTAGAAATCTTTGCTTCATAATGGTTAGGTCGACAGATGTTTTGGCTATCATTGCCTTAGCTAAATGGTCTATTCGAATTATATAGTCTGAGGAAAACCATTTCCTTATTATCAGCACCGACAATGAAGCTACTGTACGGGTCTTCTTGCCTTGGCTGGTTCCCTTTTGCTTTTTGACAAAGCTCCCGTACGTTATTCCTTTGAATTTCTCAATATCTTTGATCTCTTGCTTCTCGTATTTTATTTTCTTCTTTCGGAGAAGCCGGCGTTCTTGGCAGGTAGTTCTTGTCCTTCGTTGTAATACCTCTTTGTATACTTCTTGTTTAGCTACATGTGCTTCCGAGCACTCTTTATTGTACCAGGCAGTCCTTGTCTGGGTGAATTCCAGCACATCGGTGTGATTAAATTAGTGATATTTTGTTCCCCCACAAAGTCAGTAACCTTGAGACCTGGGCCAGGCGTACCGTCCTCTAGACTACGCTTACCAGCTGTGCTGCCTAAGATATCCTCCTTTGCTACAATATATTGGCACCAAAACTGCCAGGTGCGATCTTAAAGCCACACTTCTAACTTTGTTTCTTCTTCCCGAAAAGCTCGTAAAAACATTCTTTGGTGGCGTCGCCCTTGCCTTCCGTAACGGCATGGGCCTATGTTAGGCCCTTCCGTAAGGATTGATGCGGATTGTCATAAGCCAATTCTTGGCTTTAGCGGACTTTTCCATCTCTAAGCTGACTACTACCATGGAAAGAGAGGGGTTTGATATTGTGAAGGCTTTTCAACGAAATTTGACGAAGGGCACGTGAAGTTTCATGATAGAAGATTTTTTGACGGTCCTCCAAAGACTCTACGATCTACCAAAGGTAGTGTCATTACTGGGATTTTATTTTTAAAGTTTAATCCGAAAATGGTTTTAAATAAACATGTTTTTGAATTGTTTTTTATATAAATATTCCTTAAAGTCGAAGCTTATTTGTTTTCAGTGCTGGCTGGCTAAGATCTATCAAGTCGAGTTAAGTACAATACGTGAATTATTATTGAGAGTTATGCAAAGATTCATCATCTTGTCCAATGATCATCAGGATTCGAATCAATAGTTGAAAGTGAATTGAAATTACTTAATTTAACTGCTAAAATAGAAGTATAATGCTACCACTATCCAACCTCCATGACCTCGAATTTAAAAAATATGGAAATTCACAAAGTTCTAAGGTTGAACAGTAAAGGCAGATGATCAAATCATACAAATCCCGTGAATTTCAACTTAGTCGTGACTAATTTCTATTTAATGTTACACACTCAATCCCACTTAAAAATATTTTTTTTATATTTACCCTGCCCATCAACCGGTGTTATAACAAATTCTACAATTGTTGGCACCTGTTCACTTAGTAATAAAACTAATTACCAACATATTGTACAATTTCGTGGATAGTTTACACATTAGTATTTCCGTGATATTTTTTTTCTTTTTCAAAAATAACATTTTCATCAAAAAAAACATTCTCTCTCGGTTGATTTTTCTACCAAACTAGACAAAGATGAGCCGTCATCTCGGGTATAAAAATCTGTATCAACCACTTCCTCTGCCAAGAATTCCTAATTCCATATTTATGTAAAAATGTATGTCATGCTCGCCTCCACCAAATAGTTATAAGAGCGAAAGGAAATAAATTTAAAAATAAAATTAAAATTTGAAATGCAGATTTAGATGCAGCTTTTGGCAGAATGCATCCGTCCGATCTATTTTTGTTGGTTTCACGGTTTTTATACGGTCTATCTATTTTTACTGCCGGGTAAATGACCCAGTTTTTCCTTCAATCTTCCACTAACACAAATTATGAAAATTTATTTTAATTCTATTATTTCTATTTGTAGATATAAGAATTTTTGTTATAGTGGTAAGTTGACAATTGGAAGCAGATACATAGTGTCTTCTGCATGTAATGAGTTTATGATGTAATGTCTATCTCTAAAGGAAAGTCGGCATGGCTTTGATAAACTGTCTGTCATCGAGAGATTTTTATTTATGGTCAATTCCTATTTGGCAGACGTCATAGTTGAACAGCTGTCACAGTGAATCAGCTGTCATTCTGTGATATTTTTCATGCGAAGAGAATATGAGATGTGCTGCTGGTCGCACCTAAATTAAAAAAAATAAATAAATCTTTGAAAAAACAAACAATTATTTAGAAAACAGAGAAACAGGGTAGTAATCTTAAGAAGTTCTATGTCTGAATACATAAAGATAAACTCTGGCGAACGTGCTGTGATAGTTTCTTAGAATACAATGTTTGACAATTTTTTCTAACTAACGTCGTCCAGTAGTAAATGAAGGATATTAAGTCTGATCTCCATGCTCTTCGACATTCCATTAAATAATATGAGTTATCATTTAACTCAGTTGAATGAAGATGACCGTAAGTGCATCGTAAATTATGCAGACAATGTCATGTCTTGTTTTGCCTTGTAATTGAACAAATTAATATTAACACCCCCATAACTAGAGAGATCGTTAATCTGTAAATGTAAGTTATGAGATCAACTTTTTATTGTCATTCATAAAATTGAAGCAACGGACGTAGTTCATTAATAAAATACAAATACCCAGTGGAGTTGAAGTTGAAGACTCAGAAAATACCCCGTAGATGCTATCAAAGAAGGTGTGTCCGTATCGTTTTTATTTCAAAAACGCGAACCCAGTTGGAATTACGTCTAGGCTATCCTTTTATTTTGGCTTTCTTGCATATATTTATATTCCACCACTGACAAAGGATTTTGAAATAAACAGATATCGTACTGTGAACTTTACGTCACTTATGCGTGACACAGGGCTATATGGTCTCTAGACGAACATTAGGCGCAAATTTTCGAAACTAGGTCACTAGTGGTTTTCTGTTTTTGTTTTGTCTTTTTTCTTTTTAAGATACACTGCTGATTGATTGCCTTACCCACCTCCTTTAGTCAGAATCACGTGCCAGTGAATATGGTATATCCGTGTTTAACAAAGGAAATAGTGACTCTTTGACGATACTTAAACTTGTTTAATGTGTTTGATAATAAAGTTGAAAAGGTGTCCGTTACATGAGAGATATAGTGAAGTAGATTTTAAAACTATTCAGGATGAAATGTTTCCGGTTTGTATTATGGGAAGGGCTACTGAAAAATTGAGGGTTATCGGTTTTATTCACCACCACGAACATTCTTAATTAGAATTAAAAGAAAAACAAACTGTGACTTTTACTAAGGAAATTGCTACAAAGAGCGGAAGAAGCGCCAGTTGGGATATGGACTTTCCATCTTTTGGTGCTGCTATTTGAGCAAGAGTAAAGTTAAAATTCTCATTCATATTACTCGTAAATTCGTCAAAATAAGCTTGATATGAGTCGCACTTCCCCAAAGAATTTTGCCAGCACCGACAACTAGCTCAAGTTAAACAACTTTCTGGCAAGGCGAATTGTCATGGTAGTTATAAGTCGTCTTTTATAACTTAACATGCTAGGTGTGGCAGTAACTTTAACAAAATCAGCCTACCAAGTTGACAGCATGCGTTCGCATTAAAGTGTTAATATAGCGGAATTAATACAATTTTGTTCCACACAATGAACGAAGTCCTGAGCTTCCGGCATGTGAGCGAGCGCCTCCGGGCAATCCGCATCAAGGCTAAATTCGCAAACATTAGCCTTGTATGCGCGCATGCCCCCACAGAGGAGAAAGATGACGACACCAAGGATACCTTCTACGAGCTCATTAGCAAGACCTACGAGCAATGCCCTAGCTATGACATTAAAATTGTCCTCGGTGATTTTAATGCAAAGCTAGGAAGAGAGAGTATCTTTGGTGGAACAATCGGAAAATATAGCCTGCACAACACTACCTCCGATAACGGATTCAGGCTAATCGACTTTGCGGCGGGGCGAAACATTGTCGTAGCTAGCACGCGGTTCCCACATTTCGACATACACAAGGGGACTTGGAGAACTCCTTATCAATCAACAGTCAACCAGATTGATCACATTGCGATCGACGCAAGACACTCCTCCAGTATTATGGATGTCCTTACGTTCCGAGGAGCCAACATCGAAAACCTAATGACAACCTAATCGACTACGCCAAGACAACCTAATGCTGTGAGGAAATTCGCCGTCAGATGGCTACAATTGAAAGAGATCTCCAAGTCCTTTTTCGATCGAGTGTCTCTTAATCTCTTAAAATGTCCAATATCCCCAGCATCAAGCATCGAAGACCATTGGAAACACTGCCAAAACGCAGTCAGAGATGCCGCTTCTGATGTGCTGGGTTTCACTCGTAAACCACAACGAAACCCCTGGTTCGATGATGAATGCCGGCAAGCACATGCAGCTAAGCAAGATGCATATAAAGTGGCGCTGCTTAGAAGGACCAGAGCTGTTCATGAGCTCTATGAGCGGAAGAGGAGAGACGAACACTGGCTTCTCAGGAGGGAGAAGAAAGAGCATGAGAAGCGCGCGATCGAAGAAATTGAGAGATGCTATTCCAGGAATGAGATTCGGAAGTATTACCAAAAGGTAAAAATAACATGCCACGGAAACAAACCCCGAACCGAAGACTGTAGAGATGAACAAGGGAACATCGTAGTAGAATCGCAGTCGATGCTGAGGATTAGGAAAGATCATTTCTGCAGACTGTATAACGGCGATGACGGACCAAATACCGCTGTCAGGCAGAATCAACCTTTCAACCTGAACGATGATGACCAACAATTCCGTCCACCCGACCTGGATGAAGTGAAGATAGCTATATCGAAGCTTAAGTCCAACAAAGCTGCTGGAGCGGACGGCCTGACTGCCGAGCTCTTCAAAGCGGCAGGCGATGACTTGGTAAGGAGTATACACCAACTCATCTGTAAAATATGGTCGGACCAGAGTATGCCCGATGAATGGAACCTCAGCATTGTTTGTCCGATTCTCAAGAAAGGAGACCCTCTGAACTGCGCCAACTGCAGAGGCATCAGTCTTTGTAACATCGCATACAAAATCTTATCTGCCGTATTGTGTGAACGCCTGAAGCCGTTCGTCAACAACCTGATAGGTCCATGTCAGTGTGGCTTCAGGCCAGAAAAGTCCACCATCGACCAAATATTCACACTACGGCAGATCTTGGAGAAGACGCATGAGCTTCAGATCGATACACATCACCTATTCATCGATTTTAAGTCCGCGTTTGACAGCATCTATTGAGACGAGCTCTACATCCCTGGAAAACTCGTCCGTCTGTGCACGATGACGAAGGAGAATGCATGCTGCTCCATCAATTTCGGTAAAGATATCACCGAGACCCTTGATGTCCAGAAATAATGCGCTGTCATGCGATTTTTTCAACATCGCACTTGAAAGAATAGTGCAAAACTCACGAGCGAACACAAGAGGCACTATCTTTCAAAAGTCCCTCCAACTACTCGTATGTATATGTAGGAACAATAACAATCAGCCTTGTGCTACGTCGCTTGCCTAATATCGATGTTTGCCTTGGAATTGTGCACCTTATCGCGCAACAAACCTTCACTGAACCAAGTGACAAGTGCCAAGATGCAATAATTCTTTCTGTCAACAAGTGTGCTTAGAAGAATTAGAACTTTGATTTCTATAAAAAAAATCACTGAAGTAAATCACACAGAAAACCTAAGCAGTTAATTTAGGACAAATCAAATTGAAGAGGCTTGGTTGTAGAGAACCTAGAAGATGTTTTTGTTCTCTACAACCAAGAAGAACTTCAGCCTGCGCACGGTTAAATTCGTATTTGCTTACGTTATCAAAAGTGCTTGAAATATAGCCATCGCTAATTGAATTACAGTTTTCGATGTACGTAAACTCTTACTGATGGTAGGTCAACCAGTGCGGAGCTTTAATTTACTTTATAACCGCCCGATAAGTTATAATTTCAAAATAAGCTATAACTTCTGACCGATTAGATTTTCAGCAGACTATAGGCAGAACCAAAAGAGTACAAGAACTCCATCGGAACAACTTTTTTGTTTTCGATAAGTGTTTTCCAAAGTCAATCTTGGAGACTTCAGTATTTCTACAATACATCTAGCAACATACCAATTCAAACATACTCACATTCTTTAGCTGGGGCACCTTTTCAAAGTTCACGAACTACAAAACAAAACAACAAAAAAAGAGTAATTAGTCCGCAATTACACTGGTATTCACATGAATGACCCACACGACCATTGAATTTCCGTTCGAGACGAAAGAAACAAAGAATAGAAGTAAAAGAAACAAGTAATTGCAAAACATAGGTAAAAAGCAAACAAAATGGGAACAAGAACGTAGAAGAGGAAATAAAAAGATGTAATTGCCCACATAAAACAGATCAGCATAGTTCCTCTACCACATGCCATCCCTGTATCTAGTATCTAGCGTACCTATATGTTTCTTTTGGAATCTCCAGAGGTGGCACATTGCGCAAGCCAAATAAAATAAAATAAAACACAACAACAACGGCGATAAAGTCAACTCACCGATACACTCTACAGCCGCCAATGGAACGATGATGATGAAGATGATATGTGTTCACCTTGACTTTGAATGCGGACTAGCACAAACTCTACAGCGATAGATAAGGTTCCAACCAGATAGCGCTAAGCGCAATATTTTCCAGCAAGCATGAATCGCATACACTGGATTCGATCGAAACCACACGACAAACGGGCGCTTATTCGCAAACTCGTACGATGCGATGCGACAACCTATCCGTCCGTTTGTCTGTCCGTCCATGTGGGAAGCTATATGGGGTTTATGTGCGCTCATAAAACTTATTATCACCGTCTTATTATTATTTTCTTGCTTTTCATTTACTCTCTACGTTTCGTTATTATCTTCTTACAGACAAACAGACAGACAGACGGTGGAAAGGAGAATATGTATAAATATTCTCTGCTTCATAATCTCATTCGATACAAGTTGGCTGAGTAGCTGACAAGGGGATGGGGATCGGAGATTCAGCCAACCATCCAACTAAGATGCGTTGTTTAATTTAAATTGCTTTCAAGTGTGAAACACCTTCCTCATGACTGACATGTGAAGTTGGAACAATTCCTCCAAAGCCTCATTATAAATTCGCCAAGTCTAACCCGACACACCTGTCAAAAGTGATGCCAAATGAGTTTATTTCACACCCAGATACCCCTACCAATGGGTCTGACTTCTTAAAAATCTTCTTGGAATCTCTTAATGGTTATGTCATAATTCTAAGACATCTCCGAGTATATCTATGTATGTCTAGTGCATTTATCCAAATTAGGAGTAAAATCAGGCCCACGACGTGGACCTGAAATGTATACAAAAACTTAGACCTGAGACCAAAGCAAAGTTTAATGGGCTGGATTTAATTACACGCATTAAGTTGCCACTAGCCAGTGGTTGGTAGTCACAGATGTATCTACATAGAAAGATTTCAATGACCTTTCTTTCCAACACCGAACTTTTGGCAAATGCTTTCCGAAACACATATGAATATGACCTGGGGCTAGACCAATGGTCACATTCGACAGGTGATTTTGTCGGTATTCATATTTTAGAGTAAACATTTTGCAATAAAAATATTTCTACTCGTTCATCCAAACGCTTATTATGATTAATTAGTTTGAAAGGTGCTAATTATTTTGTCCATCGGAGGTGTGAGTAGAGGAGGGAAGGATTATTATAATGGACACACGTATCGCTACTTGTTTTGCTGCTGCTTCGAATTTGTGATGTGATGAAAACCTATTAAAGATTATTCCTAAAATGAGAATTTCTAAAGATACTCGTATAGCACCTCATTTGTCGAAACCTTCAGAGTTATGAAATGGTGTGGGGTTAAGGTCGTTAGTTATATGATTGATATTGTGTACAATGATATATGTCATGCAGGTATTTATAAGAAATTAAATTACATACATTATGTTCAACGGTCAATGGGATCATGTCTAACAATAACCAAATAGATGCTGCGATCGGTGGTCTTTCAAAGATAGCAAAAAGAAAACTTCTTTAGGACGATTTAATGTCCCAATTCAGGAATCAACTGAATCATTCATCATGAATGCAACAAATGCCGAAGAGGTTTAGGAAACCTATCACTTCGTTACTACTCACATAAGTTGAATAACAAAGAACTTTGATAAGTCAAGAAAAATCATTGTGCTTCTCCAATACCAGTTTTTTAATCCTTGCTGACCCTCAGAATAGCTGTTGCTCCTGGAATTTCAAACGTCATTTCCTTTTTTTTTTTATCCTGTAGGCAAGTTTGAAAATAGACCAAGATTCAACCATTATGAATAGACGGGTTAGTAGCAAAGTCGTAGAACCAATTGTTATTACTGAAATGGCACTTAAGTCTATTCTTACTAATATCCCACTGCATTTGTAAGTTTGCAACTACTACAAAGTCAGGGTGAAAGGACTCTAAAATATCGTGATTACTTCCTAAGCTAATCACTGCCCTTATGGAATGCGCTAATGAGGTTTCCTAATCACTTAAAAAAAGCAAATATCATTCGTGTCTCATTCCTACGCCCACGGTGTGTCAAAACATCTTAAGAGCTCCAGAAATTTTTTTGAGTATGCGCAAATTATAAAACAAAATTTAGTAAAATGGAGTAGTGGTTAAACTTGTCGATAATTATGCAAGAAGACTACTACATATGTACGTATCTTTCTGATATTATCCCCACTTTGGTGAAAAATCGCAGGTCCATTCTCGCTGTGCACAAAATCACAATGCGAGTCTATATATAGTATATACAGCGCTTTACACAGTGTAATCAGCGTTTTAGATCGTCACCGTCCTTCAGGATGTCGGTACAAGCCTTTTGGATGACATCTAAACCCACAAAACTCTTTCTTTTCATCGGCATTATTCTGAAAACATAAAAATCGCAAGGCGTCAAATCAAGCTAATACGGGGAGTGATTGATAGTTAAAATGCTATTTTTAGCCGATAAATCGGTCCTAAGTGTCGATCGATGGGATGACCAATTATCACAAATTCCCAAACTCCTGTTGTGCATTATTCTCTACAAATATGACGAAATTGGCATAAATAATTACTTTGGGACGCTCAGCACAGTTTTGATGGATTCTGCCGTGACCATGGATTTCTGTTGGCCAACATGTTGCTCATCTTTGTGTCCTCAAGACTCTTTTTAACCACTTATACCACTCATAAGCTCTGCTACCGCATTGAAAATCATCACCATTTCGTTAAAAGAGTTACCAACTTACTTCACTTCAGACGTAATACTAGGTGAAATGAAAAGTAACCTCCTTGGGAATAAAAAAAAATGTTTTTGCAAATGTTTTATTATTTTATTCAATATAGTCCCCTTTTAGCTTGATACACTTATTCGGGCGATTTTCCAACTTCTTGATCACGTCCGAAAAGTAATTTTCTAGAAGGTCTGCGAAATACTCCTCCGTGGCGTCAATGATTTCCTCGCGTGAGCTTAATTTTTTATTGATGAGCCATCTTTGAGGTTTCGGAAGAGATAATAGTCCGAGGGAACCAAATCGGGTGAATACGGTGGATGCGACAGCAATTGGAGCTATAAGCCATTGATGTTAGCAGTGGTTGCGATGCTCTTATGTGCCGGCGCATTGTTTTGTAAAAACAAATTTTTTTTCGCTTCATGTGAGGCCGTTTTGCAGCGATTTCGGCCTTCAATCGCTCCAATAATGCACAGTAATATTCGCTGTTGATGGTTTTTCCTTTTTCGAGGTAGTTCACGAAGAGTATGCCATGACAATCCCAGAAAAGCCACGCCATAACCTTTCCGACCCATTGAGCCTCCCTCGGCTGCTTCGTAGCACCCCTGCCGGCTTCAGTCCATTGTCGGGCACTCATTCTGTTCTCTGGTGTGTAATAGTAGATCCAGGTTTCATCAACAGTTACCAATCGACGCCAAAAGTCCGCCCGATTCTGCATCAGCAAGTCCAAACACTCTTTCGAAGTGCTCTCGCGTGCGTGTTTTTGGTCAGGAGTGAGCATGCCCGGCACCCAGCGGCAGGATAACTTTTTCATATGCAGAATATTGGCCAAAATATGGCGTGTGCGCTCAGTACTAATCTTTGTGGTATCTGCTAGCCCGCACCTTCGCTTTCCGGTCAGCCAACACCATTTCATGTATTTTTTTGACATTGTCCTCTATAACCGCATCGGAGTGCCTGTTGCTGCGGACTTGATCGGTAGTGGAGTTGCGGCCACCACGAGACTCTCGAAACCAATATTTGACGGTGTAATCTGACGCATTCTGAAGCATTAGCCCCATAATGTTTATACAACTTTTCTTTTGTTTCCTTCGCCGTTTTGCCTCTCAAAAAATAATGTTTTATAAGAGAACGAAAATCGTTTTTGTCCATACTCAACATGTTGCCAAACACGTCAACAACAATCAGCTGTCAAAACAAAACTAAAGACAGTATCGCAAGACAGGCATGTCTGCCTAAATATGAACGGACTTCAAGGCACCATAACCTTTTTTGCAGTAGCAGCGGATTCTGTGACACGATCTACCTTTTCCACATACAAATTTGCAAAGGGTCATGTTTACTTGGCAAGGTACCTTGTGAGAATATTTGTAGAATACTCCAAGAAAAATTCATTTTGTACTCAATGCCACATGAAAGAATTTGCAAAAAGCAATAAACCGTGTTATTCTGTAGCTTCTGAGTCATGAAGATTCAATCTAATGTGATGGTGCGGCTTCAAAAACTAGAAATAGAGAATCCCTTAGAGCCAATAAATTCAACTTCAAGACTCAGTATTTCCTTGTCTGTCGTAGAACTGGTTGCGAGGGCATTTTTGGAGCTTGATCCTAAGAATTTAAGTGATAAGCAAAAACGCTCGATTTTGGGGGTTAAATTTGCGGATCCCAAATGCGAATAGTAGTGGAAATGTTGCAAGATTTCAAAGGGTTTGCGAACCAGATATTCGACGGCAAAGATATGATGAATGGACTCCTTTGGATTTATGCATATCGTAAGTGATGGTTCAGCATCAGCTTGCCTGGGGTGAGAACAGACGGAAGATCAATGCACAAGAAATTTAAAACCAACCAGGATCGTAGGAAAACAACTCCTTGTATTTGGCGGTTTTAATGACGTTCTTCTGTTCAGGAACAGTTAATTTGCCAGTATTTTCAAGAAACGGCATGTTTAACACAGTATGTTGGTTCAAGTGCTTACATTTTACGCCTGATATCTTGCTTGACGACGACAACAGGACTGTTTTTTTTTCTTTTTCCTTAAAAAGGCGTCTTAGAGATATTTTTTGCAGCTTGGTAAAATCGAAACTACAATTATGTTTTTTTTTAAAACTGTTTCTAGTTTTTAAAAGATGAGAAGAGTGGATCAATTGCAATTTTTTCCCTCGACCCTTTCCAGTGTTTTCACAGAGTAACAGGATACACTACTTATCAGATAATTTCAGCGTACAAACTTTTGCCAAACTCTAGAGCTTTGGAAGAGGGAAATTCAGAATAATCAGCCACCTTGAGTAAAGCACGGAATACCAAACATGAGCGGTGGAACCGATAGTTCAGAAATTAAATGCAAACCGACTTTTAAGAAAAAGAATGGTGTATTGGTGTTTATTTTAAGAACTTCTTGATAAAACGTGAACATCAATTCTGAAATCTTAACACATCTTTCGCTTTTATCAGATTCATAAGCATTGTAGAAAAATTTCGGCGCCATAAAATCTGGATTTTTCCAAAAAATACAAATAATGTTTACTATAATCCAATTCAAAAACCAACCGGCCAGGTAGGTAAATAAAAAAATTCTGTGAATGGAAACCGACTTTTATTGCATCTACCTGGGGTTTGAGATATGATTTCTCAAAATACCCAAAACATGCGTTGGAAAGGATAAATGAGAAGAAAAAAACACCCGCATAGTACACTTCTTTTAGGAGACCTTCGAAAAGAACAATTCAATTTTTTTCAAACATGCTAAGATGGAAAGATGTTTGCTCTAAATATTAAGAATTGAAGGAAACCTTTCTACAGAGATCATTTGCATATTTCATAGCTGCGGCGTCATCTGTTATATTGGGAGGTCCAGTATTTGTAATTTATACGTCCAGTATAATTTACTTTTTTTGTCTAAACTACTCCATTAGATGTTCTTTTATTCTGGTTCTTTTTTTGAACTATTCCTTAATGGAGTAGATATATGTATTTTTGTACTTGTTTATCGAAAAGTTGCTTAATTTAAAGGCACCAGATAAACTATGACAACCGCGTTTGGTAAAACAAAGCATTCAGCCAGTACTGTGGTGGGCTTCTTTTCATCCCGACCTCGATTAATTGAGGATAGCTTTATCTAAACTAAAGTCCAGTTTTAATAGGCAAGTGACCGAGCTGATCAAGGAATAGTTTTCAAAAATGGTTGACTGAAACAGAAGCCAAATGAATACTCGTAAAACCTTAGATGGGTATCCCCTACCCCTATCTTGGAAGAAATAGACCCTCTAGTCTACACCAACTCTTGGTCCTTATCAGTACATTCCAGGCCTGGTGAGTTCACCATCGATCAGATTTCTACAAAACGACATATAGTGGAAAAGACTCTCGAGATAGAATGACATAGACGATATCACTAGAACGAAGTGAGCTGATAATGACCAGACACGGAAGCAGGAATGGATCTGCCGGAAAATAAAGGAAAAACGAAGCGACAGGTATCGTCGAGAAAGGATACACAATACGGGCGACATAGAGAAACGTCACGAGAAATAGGAAAAACTACGAGGTAGCCAAAGATCTTGTCATCCTACGCTCCATAAATAATACAGAATTATTTATTTTGGATATATGGTATACATCCAAATTTGATTTTAATTCGAAAGACATGGACTTCGCTTATGAAACCTTCAAGTAGTGTTGCACCTTTATTTGTGTAAACGCCCACATGAAAACAAATATGGATTATTATGAAAGATATCAAATCTGCTCGCTGCGCATGATTCAATTTTCCATTGCTTTTTCGCACAACTTCGCCGATATTCCAGCAATTTTACGTCGAATGATGCAGACCAGAGATTAAATTTTGTGTAAATTAACTGTGGAGTCTAATGCGCTGTTTCGAAAATGTCATCGTGTTTTTGAAACCATATACCCTATAAGCCTTTCGATTTGTCCACTACTTTTACGGCCCAAAAAGACCTCCGGTATGAAACCCACAGAAAACAGCATAGTCTTTCGTATACATTGCTTTGAAACACCTTGTTGGTCGTGTTGTGTGGCTTTTTGCCCAGTCTTGTTGGAACCACATATCGTCCAAGTCATGATCTTCAATTGCCGGCCAAAAAAAATCGGTCATCATTCGACCATATCGCTCCGAATTGACTGTAACCGTCCGTCCATTGGTGTCTTCGAAGAAATACGGACCAATGACACCTTTCGACCATAGAGCACACCAAACAGTCACTTTGTCTGGATGCAATGGCATCTCTTCTATCACTTGTGGGGGGTTTTCCGAGCCCCATATGCGGCAATTTTGTTTGTTTACATACCCACCGAGTGAGAAATGTGCCTCATCACTGAAGAAAATGTTGTTTGAAAAATCGGTGTTTATATTTCTGTTGCTCCAACACCCAAAAAGCGTATCTCCGGCGTTGTGAATGGTCAGCAGGTTTCAATTGTTGCGTAAGGTGAACTTTATAAGGATGGAGATGCAAATCCAAATGCAAAATACGCCATAATGAGGTCTACGACATATCCAATTGCTGCGAAAGCCGGGAAACCGATAAATTCGGATCATAAGCAACACCTGCACTTACAACAGCAATATTTTCGACTGAGCGTGCATTACGATGATGCACAGGCCTTACGACATCAGTAACGCTTCCACTCTCTTTAAATTTCTTCACAATTTTGCCGATTGCTTGCGAAGTCGGTCGATTATGACGACCATAATCATCGCGTAATGCTCGAAAAGTGACTACGCTTAAATCACTACTTTTGTAGTGAGTTTTAATAATTTTAACGCGTTATTCGATTTGTAAGCGATCCATTATTGTAAATGGCAAACATTCAACTAATAGTATGACACTTCAAATGACAGCTGAGTTTGGCAGGTGTCATATATCAGCGTTACCAACTTGAAACTACGAAATGAATGAACCTGTATAACGTCCGAATTTTAATGGTTTGAAAACCTTGTTGAAGTTCTTACCTTCCCGTGATTAATTGGTTCACATTTTGGAACACAACTATGACTCCTGTCAAAAGATTGCATGGAAGAAAAAAAACATTTTCTTGATTGTGCGAATGACCTCGCGTTGACACATTTAAGCAGAATCGCCTACGACGGGTCTGGTAATAAACGCAAGCAAAACGAACTATCTGCTGCCACTGGAAAGGTGCACATAACATCAAAATATTCGATAACAACATTTAACATTGTCTATCTTGGTTTCCAGTTAGTAAAGGGTGAGTCTTTTAGAAGTAACCTTTCAGTGGACATTTCTTGAGAGATTGCCGCAAAGGATCTACAATTTTTTTTAACTGTATTACGAAGATCAGCGTTCCACGAAGAATGTGTTTCGTTCGCTGAAATCGAATAATTAGATAATACGAAACCGAACAGACTACATCTAGCAGCGGTAGCGGAGAGTGTATGCAATGACCGTGATGAATTGGCCTGTTGTATTCAACAACCTTTCTTATTTTACATGAAGACCTCGGTTAAAAAGAATACAAAACTTAATTCGTGAAAGAACTAGGACCAGCCGACCTTCCGAATCGTCTCGGTTTCACTCGGTGACCCGCTCGTTGTCACGCATTCACAACGAACTCATTACTGCCTGAAATTGAAGCCTGTGTTTTCGACATTTGGCTCCAATAAGGCGGCGCCATTTGCAACACAGCCCGAAAAGACATGGCTTTTTTGCAAGAGATTCGGTGATCAGTTAATTTTAGGCTTTGAACTGCTGAATTAGCCGCCTAAATCATGTGACATCACATCTATAGAATTTTTCCTTTGGGGCTACATTAACAAGTTGGCTATGATCGAGGAATTAAATGCCGACATTACTCGAGACATTGCTCAAAAACCACTCATATTGCTCCAACGCGTTATCGAAAATTAAAAATTCAAAATTAACTACGTTAGCCACAGTTAACGAAAATCCTCATAAAATAAATGGAAATAATGGTTTTTTTGTATGATACCCGGTAAAATTAAATTTTCTGATTACTTTTCATTTTTTAATAAAAGTATCTCCTAATAAATCACCTACTACTACTACTCTATAGCGCAAAGGAAAGAACTGGTAGTTTCGGGAACTACAATGTTGCGAAGGATATGTTAGGCAAATGGACACCGACGATACAGTTCGGAAGGACTTCTTCTTATCCTTTCATTAACCCTTTCCTCGTTATACGAACTTATGAGTAAAGAGTTTCCCATTTTTACTGCATCGCTGCTGCTTCGCTTATGGGGTTGGGTAATGTCGCAGACCGCAGAACGCGTCTACATACTGCTCGGTCCTGGATCGGAAGAACTATTCTGTCTAACATTATATCCGGAACAGGTCGCAACGGATGCGCAAATGGGCCCGTCAAATGCTCCGTCTTTGAACGACCCGTTTCTCTCTAGCGCATTTTTCCATGAATGTAAGGCGTTCTGCAAATCTTCGACGTTATAGCTTAGTATAACTGCGTCGTCAGCAAAGAGAATTGGCGTTACAATTGCTTCGTGCATGCAGTCTTTTACAAGATAGTCGAATACTACGTTAAAGAGGAAAGGGCTAAGTACGCTTCCTTGGTGCACTCCGACATAAACTGAAAATATTCTTGTTAGTCCAGCAGAGCTTTTAACCGCAGTTTTCACGTTTCCTTACATGTCTTGTATTATTCTAATATACGTTTCCGGTACCTTTTGAAACCTCAGCGCGGCCCATATGAGATCCGTAGGCACTCGATCGAATGCTTTCTCGAGGTCGATAAATACCATGTGTAAATGCTAAGACGAGTCTCGGTGCTTTTTCATTATTATTCGTAGACTTTGGATAGCGTCCACCGTCGATTTTCCTTCAACAAATCCACACCGTGTGTGACACAAGCTTGATTAAACGGTAGTTGTTGCATTCTCGAGTGTCGCCTTTTCCCTTGTATAATGGAACCAAGAAGCTACTTCTCCATTGATTGGGGATAGGTTGTAAACATTTTAATTTATTTAAAAGTTTCGATAGCTATTCGCTGCCGATTCCCTCTATCTTCGACCAAAACTCTGATGGAACGCTGTGTGCTCCCGCCGCTTTCCCCCGCTTCATTTTTCCGATTGCTAAACTTATTTCTTCGATTGAAAAGTTCTAAACTTCCTCCTCGTATAGACTAGCTGTCGGCACGATATCACGTGGAAATTGTTTGTTAAGCACTCCTTGCAGTATTCAAGCCACCGATCACTAATTTCCTTTTCATTTGTTAGTAAGCGATCGTCTAAATTTTTTATGTATTTCGGCGAAGTTATTTCCATCGAATTTTTTCGCCTCTGTGCAGCGAGCTTAGAAATATTTGGCACTTTAGTATTGTACGACGTTTGTCTTCTATCTGCCGATCGTGAGGATATTTGTTCCAACTCCTGGTACAGGTTTTCCGCTGCTGCCGCTCGAGTTCGAGCCAGGACTTTCTTTGCGATCTTTTTAAGACGCTCGTATTCAAGAGCCAGTCGCCCTTTTTCTATATCGTCGCTCCAATCGCATTTTGTCCACGTTTGAAATGCATTCTTCTTGTCGGCCACAGCTCGTTTGGTTTCGTCATTCCACCACCATGTTTCGTGACGGTATTTCGATATAGTCCCCAGATGGGACTTTGCGAGTGTTATGCATTCCTCGTGCATGCTGTTCTACATTTCTTGCGGGCTTATTGAGTCTGCGATACCGTTTATATTTCGAAGTACTTCTTTAGCCAGTGCGATAAATCTTGCCCTTTGTACCTTCGATAGATAGGACACAAGTGCACAAGCCAACGAGATTGGATGGATTTGACTGGGAACAGGGCCTATTGGACAGTCATATTAGTTGAGCCTCAGCTCCATCTCGAACTGTAGCGCCACACAAGGAACTAGATAAGCATATCCGTTTATTATTTGTAAGAAAAGTTTCTTTTTTTACATCCGTGATACAGAAAACCGTTTGAAAAAAATATTGCTGTTTTCTTTTTATACCAGTTAACTTGAGATGGTTAATTAAAAGGAGAGATCGATGCATATCCGGCAGCAACTTCTTATTAAGAAACTACTGTCAACAATTATTAAAGTTTGTCTCGTAGATAGCCCATAGATATTAATAGACTAATCAAATTGTAAATATGACAATTTGCGGTTTTATTTATTTTTATTTTTTTTTAAAAAAAAAAAACCTCATCATGTACCGATCGAAATTCATTATTAAAGAAATCAATACAATCCACCCAACAACCCCGACATTTTCAATGTTATTCCACGTTTCCTAGCCAGTGTCTCACTATTATAATTAATTTTCTTATTTTTTTTGCAAAACAGCATCATTGTGGTAATTCAAGTTGTTTAAAAAAAAAATCCAAACCCACTACTCACCACAAATAGTTCAGATTAGATTAAGTTCACCGCAGTGAGGCGGAAAAAAATAAAATATTACTTCTCTTGGATTATCCTTGTTGTAAGTATTTTATTTATTTTCGTATTCAAAAGATTTTCCTTTGAACTTCAATTGTTGAGGAAGCACTATTATTTTATTCACGAATTTTCCAAAACTTTGAAATTTTTCAATCACCCAGTAAACTGTAGGGAATTTTTTTTTAAAATTCACGAAACTATAACTTTTTTTCTAAAGAAAAATCAAAACAGAATCTATTCACATACGATTCACATCTATATCTAGATCACTACTGTTGAATGAATAATTGAAAACTAAAAAATATTGAAATAAATGATTAATAAGAGTTTGGGGGGACTTTTTCTAAGTCGAAAATTCGCACCACAAAATACGGGATAAGGAGAATAACAAAATCCACAACAGGTTCATTCAACCAAAAACAAAAACAAAAAAAAAACACAATTATTCAAATTGAAATTCAGATACCGGATTTTTTTTATTTTCGTCGGTTACAATTGATTTATATGCAAAATTTGCGATTGTTGTCACCAAACGAATTCAACTCAGTTGGTCCGAAGTTGGCGCATACCTTGGTGTGTCTTACGAGTATTACAAGTATTGATCAAATTTTTCTTTCTCCTTCAGTACACTTCCACACCACTTCTTGTCAATAATGACACAATACACAAAACATCAAAAAAACCAAACAAAAAAATAAAAATAAAATAATTTCACTCTCCCTCCCACGAAAGGTAAAGTGGTCACACCGGGCTAGGTACTTTGCATTCAATTGAGGAAAACAAAAAAAAAAAAACTAATAAAAGAAGAAATGCAAAAGACCGCTCAAGTTAAAAGAAGACTTAAAGTAACTACAACTATAACCCCCCGCGTCCGAATTTTAGCAATTCTTAATGACTGACCAAAAGACTAACCAAGTGCGACCGGAGCGAATAAATAAATCCACTTGCACGAACGAACAGCCCTGGAGTAACTAAACCAGTGGTCGGAGGCCGAAGCTATCTAGAGCTGGCTAAGAGTATAGTGTACGAGTATAGTGTTCCGGTTCGTAGTCGTGGTGATTTTGCCTGTACAGTGTAGTGATGACGATATTATTAACCAACACTTGGTCTTATGCCTTTTGGCCAAGTAAATTGTACATTTTTGATGGTGATGGCTAGGCTATAGCTGATGGATCCGTATCCGATGGATTTGGCTTACATTGCAGTCTCTTTAGCGTTCAGTTAGTGTCCGTTTCTTAGTGTTCGATTCAGTTTGTGGGAGAGAATCTTATGTGGAACGTAAATATTTCCCACTAAAATTAACCTATGCACGAGTCGTGCGTATACAGATTCAAACACCGACCGACTTACGTGTGCCAGGTAAAAACACTAGAAAAATGTATCTACATATCCAGACCCTTCACAAGAATCGTTCCACTGAATTGCACACTCAGCAAAAGCCTCTCAAACATACTGGGCTTAATTGTTTGTTTTTAGAATACGTTTTTTGTGATAATTGCCTTCTGGATTGTTTATTGTGCTATTCCTCCAGGTAGCTAAAATATGGAATTTTCAAAAAAAAAAAAAAAGAGTACGGAAACTGTAGCAAACAAAAAGAAGAAAGTAGAGTTCTGAAGATGAACCCATGGTGTGTCTGTAACGAGACCAGCAGGAACCGACCAAACAAGTTGTTGTGGAATGTATTTGTTCGTTTATTTTCAAAAAATACAAATATGTCGATTCTGGGAGAGGAAATTTCTAACTCACACAATCGTACACAAACGCTGGTGTGTGTTTTATTTTTATAGAGTGAATTAAGAGAGTATTTAATAGGAACTACTAAAAGAGAGTGAAGAAAGAGAGCAAGAGAGAGAGAGTTTTAGGGGGTGCACACTGCAGCTGAGTTTGATTATATAGACTTGAACGGGGATTCTTTTAAGTTATATTGTAGAAATATGTATTATTTTTTAAGACAAAAATAATAACAATGTTTTCTTTTGACTGATATATTCTCAAATAGGAAAAATGCAGATTTGGCTCTTAATCAGGTTCAGTGACGAGCCTCACTTTACACCAAAAACGGACGGTTCTGGAATGAGGCAAACAAAGAAGGTACTAATACGACTCAATTACACCGACAAAAGTACACTTACCTCCCGCCATTATTGTTTAAAAATAAATAATTAATTGCTCCTAAAAAAACACCAGCTAGATAGGAGTAGAAATACTCTGACTTCCCTTACCGTATAGGAACGAAAATGGAGACCCAAAATAATCTTAAGGTTGGAACTTGTCATGCTTAAACCACTTAATCTGACTAAAGGGTGTTTGTTTTTGAAACCAGCCTCGAATTGGCAACACTGTTTTCTGTGACAGCCGATTTGACAGTTTCCAATTGTTTCAAGGTTAGCTTGGTGTGCCATTTCATCATAAACAGATTCACGTTGGAGCAACTTTTGCAATTCATTTTAAAAAATTATTTTGAAAAGCATGGTTCAATTCGAGAAACTCATCGGCCATTACGTGGATTTTGTGGTGCTTATAATCGTCCGTCAGACCGATTCGAGAAACTATGGATCGTTTTCGCAATATGTTTACTCTAAACGATAATACGCATCCTGTAAGATGACGTGCAGTGCGCACAAAACATGCGGCGTAGCCAAATGTATCAATTTGTCATTGTGGGCAACAAATAAACTTCTTTTCATCCGCTTTATGCAAAATTTTCTGTTAAGATCTTGATTTACGTGCATACAAGATTAAACTTCTGAAGGAATTGAAGCCACACGATCATCTTTCGCGCCGTATATTTGGTGAATAAGGCGAAGGAAATCATTTGAAATTTTTGTTCGGTGATTCACCACTTTTGGTTAAATGACTATGTCAACAAACAGAACTGCCGCATTTGGAGCGATGATAGGCCACAAGCCATTTCCGAACACCAATACATTCAGCAAAAGTCGCCATTTGGTGTCCATATGTCTTCAAAAACAATTATGGTCAGAACGTTACAGTCAGAGACATGATTACGTACCTCAAATAGAAGGCATTAATGTTGCAGACATGTAGTTTAGCAGGACGGGACCACATCCCACAGACCGCGCTACACAAATATTGTAACTTACTTACTTATTGCCTTCGGAGCATTTGAATCGTCTTTTGTATCCAACTTATGCGGCAGTAAAGGTTATTATGAATTAACAGAAAAAGAACTTGAGATACCATTTAACAAATTAACAAATCCAGACCAAGAAAATCATGCGACTCAAAAATGTGCAAAGTTTGACAGGGATGTAGGAATTTTCGCACAACTGACTAAAAGGCACATTTTAGCCAGAAGAAACGCCATGTGGAACTTCAGGTACTTAACCAACTACATTTTTAAAGGTTTCAGACGTGCAGTCCGCTCCAGTCCATAAGATTACGAAAGCTCTCCCAGAAGTTATAGTCTGGTACATGGGAGTCAGGTGTCTTAATGGAACGCTATGTTGGCCAGGCCGACTTATCTCAAGGGGTATACCCTCTACGAAGTCCTGAATTTAAATAGCTAGCAATAACAAAAAATTCATCAGCACAGACCTCAAATACTGTAAGAAAAGGAATTTTTAATATCCTTGAACGTATCAATAGCGTTTAGGCACATTTTTTGAGTGCATTCTACATTTCCTCGATGAAAAACACTAAAGAACAATGCTGCCAACTGAGAACAGGACTTGAATTGAAGATCCACAGTAGAAGAAGCATATAAACAGAAATTTAAGAGGAAAGTACGCGCTTACCAAGAGCTCCGAGGACATCTGCTCTAAAGGGCATCACCCTAGACAGTCAGCGATTGGCTTTCATTCAAGGGTCTCCAAAATTTAAGGCGAAATTCGAAACTGATTGCTTTGGTTCAACCTAGGTTAACAAGACGTCACCATTGTCGCTGCTGTTTTCAAAAGGCTCCATACAAAAATGTTGTGTTTTGGTTAAGAGTCTGAATGTAGCACGCCATGACTCTTTCCGGATCTAAAGGGTGGGCGATCTATTGGTTGCTTTTTGAACCATATGCTCTTATGCGCTCAAAAAATAGACGGCAACTCAGTGTGTATTATATTTTCGCTGTACAAAATGAAACGCTTGAATAAAGTTAGGAAAATCGGAAATCAAACACACTTCGCCGAACTAGTGCGAATTTTAAAAAGAATGTAGACAAGTTTGTGAACAAAGTTCATGGGACTGGTTTGCTGATTGATAACTCTACATATTCCCGTGTTCGTCATGTGTGCTAAACAGGGTATATTGCAGCTATTGCCGAAAATATGCACCTAAACTCCAGAACCTCAACGCGCCAAAGATCTCAGAAACTGAACATCAGTCGCACTAGCCTGAGGAGAATTTTGTATAATGATCTCGGATTATTCACTTACAAAATTCATTTGACTCAAAAATTGAAGCAAAATGGTTACCCGTTTCGTTATCCCTTTGGTATTTGGGCTTAAGAAGAGACAGGAATTTTTAAAAATTCTGTTCAAAAAATCATGTTTTCATATTAGGCGCATTTCCTTCCCGGCGGCTACGAACACCATCAAAATTTCCATATTTGGCGATCAGAAAATCCTCACGTTATAATAGAGAAGACAATGCATCCTGGCCGCGGGAATGTTTGGTGTGGTTTTTGAAGAGGCGGCATTATCAGCTCATTCTCCTTTCAAGACAACAAAGCAAAAACATTACAGTCAGTGGAGAGCCAAGATAATAGATTTTTTAGAGTGAGGCTACATGCCAAACAAGCCGCTCAACAATCGATTTATTGCACACTAAGTTTGATAATCGTGTAATCAGTGGTTTTGGTGATATTGCTAGGCCGCCACGGAACTGTCCTGGACCTTTTATGGGGTCCCATCAAAGGTCAAATTCAGAGACAATTCCTCTGAAGGTCGGACGCCTTAGGCTCCCACCGGGTTAAATAATTATATTTTGCTACGAGACATGGAAAACAAATTTTCAAAAATGTATCTGTTATGTGTTATGTGTTCCAAGAAAACAAGAGGATTCAGGGCACAGTAGTGTCATCTGAAAAGTTGGCTAAGTAACCCATAAAATAGATCAAAAATTGCACCTTTAAATTGGGTATTTATTGTCGTTTTTAAACATATAAAGAGCAAGCACATAGACTAGTGGTGATGTTGGTAATAGCAGCACTTAATTCTAAAACTTTTGGCCCTTTTGGTTGATGCACATGCAAGGTATCTCCCCAGTCTTTCCATCAGATCGTTCACCATCATTCAAATAACTTTAACAGTGCGAATCCGTGAAGTGTATGTCTCTCAAAAATCTTACTTTTCATGTGCAATTCAAATTCGATACTCACAGCCACAGACCTGCGACTGCAGTGCACATTAATTGGTGGTAGGCAACTTGTGTGAGGGGTTGGTGAGACCGTGAGTGTTTTCTTTTTCAAATGCCGGTTGTATAAACAACGCCGATAAAATGCGTCAACCACGAGTTCAATTCCCAGTTCCCACATCGCACATATTCACATGCCAGTCCAGCCAAACAATTGGTCTCCGGCGAATTGGTAAACAAAGAACACAATGCAACACAGGTGACCGCTTGTAAATTTATCACACATTCGTCTTCTTCTCTTGGTTTCGTTTTTCGTTTTTTTTTTATCCTGTTCGTGCAATTTGAAAAAAAGAAAAAAAACCTTAAGTTCGCGAGAATTTCATTAATGACTTTCAGCTTGTTCGAGATGCTCGCATCCGTATCCGTATCTGTTTGAACGTTTGAACGAGCTCGAAGAGAGAAAACCTGCGCGAGCTCCCTATACCTAACACCTTGTATCTGCCTGGAGTTGCTCCAAAGGCCAACTCTGCTACTCCAGAACTGAACTTTGGATTGGGATTGTTTGCATTGGTAGTGATCGGGGGCAACGGGTGCTCACGAGTGCCTGTATCCGAACCTGAAGTATTTGAACAGGTGATTGCCGTGAAACTGCCAACTGCTACAGACTCTCGTTGTAAAGGTGGATAATCGGAATTTTATTGATTCGTCGCCGTTTGTCGATTGTGTGTTCTGTTGGATGTCGGGCTGGCACATGGAGACCTGAATCACTTTTCGGAACGCAATCGGCTAATGACATGGCCGGTTCAGTGGTGCGCTATCGTTCGCACCTTGTTTTGCATCTTAAGTGGGAGTTATAGTGCGCTGTTGGAAATGTCAAAGTCGATGTGGGGGTGTCGGTGGACATAAGAACCTGACACAGAATCGACTTTACCAACCGGCATATGGTATTGCAGTATGGCCATATGGTCGTACGGTTACAGAATGGAGAAGGTTACAGTATCCATAGTCGATGCAGTCTTGTAATGAATCCCAGGTGTAATGTTTTGCCTACCCACGTCGACGTGTGAAATCAGAACAAAGAACTCTCTCAGATGAGTGAGGAGTGAGTCGGAATTCTTCCGAAATTAGTCACATCATTTTGAGCGGATCATGGAGCGTAGAGAGGTTAAGCAAGATCAATCTTGCTGCTAGAATTTTGCATTGGCTGACAGAAGAAGGCGATATCACGTGGAGCTTCGTTTGGGCGTTCAAATGAAATATTTTTCGGGTCAGCGATGGAATAAGGCTTGGAATGCTTTTTTCGATTATGTAATTCTTGGTGGCAATAACGTGAATCAGGTTAACGTCTGGTTGCTTTTGGTGTACGAGGGCGGGTCAATAAGTCCGTGACTTTTGGATTAAAACACAGATTTTTTGATAAAAAAATAATTTTATTTTTCAACGTAGTCTCCCTTGAGCTCTATACACTTTGTCCAACGCTTCTCCAATTTTTTCATCCCTTCCAAAAAAAATGATTTGTCGAGGTCCTCAAAATAGGCCTTTGTTTGCGAGATGACTTCATCATTGGAGTCAAATCTTTTTTCACCAAGCCAATTCTTCAGGTTTGGGAACAAGAAGTAGTCGCTCGGAGCCAAATCTGGAGAATAGGGTGGATGAGGGAGCAATTCATAGCCCAATTCATGGATTTTTGCCATGGCAACTGCACATGTGTTTGTGGTCGACTGTGAGCAAACGCGGCACCCATCTTGCGGAAAGCTTTCTCATGCCCAAGTGATCATTCAAAATTGAAACCACTGAGCCATGCGAGATCCCTACGGCTTCCACAATCTCTCGCACTTTCAATCTTCGGTCGGCCAACACCATATCGTGAATTTTTTCGATTGTTTCGGGTGTAGAGACCTCAACTGGGCGTCCAGGACGTTCGGCATCTTCAGTGCTTGTACGGCCACAACGAAATTCAGTAAACCACTTTTTTACCATTGAAATCGATGGTGCAGAGTCCCCATAGTATTTATCAAGCTTAGCCTTGGTCTCGGTAATGGTTTTTTTTCGCAAGAAATAATGCTTAATAAGCACACGAAATTCACTTTTTTCCATTTTCTCCTCAAATTAGTGAGTAGCCTGATAAAAATAGCTGTCAAACACAAACTAACTGACGCAGCAAGTTTAAATTTTGACAGGAGTCAACTGACAGATGCCTGTTGACAGGAGCAGTGTTGCTTTTTCAGTAAAGAGGTCAGAAATTCAAAAAGTCACGGACTTATTGACCCGCCCTCGTATTAACCTGTTCACTGCGTCAATGTATTTTTGAATAAATCGCGTGGGTTTTACTTTGCGATGCGTTTGAGTGAATGATCGTTTTTCAATCATTGAATACTAAACAAAAAGACAGTATAGGAAGTTAGACATAAGAGTACCTACAATAAGAGTGGTAGGTATGAATATTTGAACATTATCAGTCATAGAAACTTCTGACTTCCTGCAAAACAACGCAATGAATCTTTTACCTTACGTTGTAATATTCTGCTTCTTTCGTGGCCCCTGCCGCTTCTTTAGCACTCACTCAAAAATATTTGCCAACAGAGCGGGTTAAGAGAAGTTAGAGAGGAAGAAGTAGGTGATACCGATGTACGTTGGTCTTAAATGTTAGCAAGATATAATGCCTACGAGATAAGGATGTGTTCCATAGTACCTACGTCTGAACGTAGGCTTGAACTGGCAATTTCGGGGGAAATTGATCACTTATGCGTTTAAACGAAAGGTTTTAAATCTTATGTAGCAAGTGCAAGAGTTTTTAAGGGCACCAGTTGAGGCCAGATTAGAGGGCGTGAAATATTTCTTACATTGCTTCAAGAATCCTAGACAATTTTCAGCATTCTCGGCGACATCAAATATGAGGTCATTCAATAGTAGGTTGTCATTGACACACATACCGAGAATTAAAAGTTGTTTGGCTAAGACGATGCAACTGCCATGCATGCCTAAATTTCACTTAAACGACAGCAGGCAGCACTGAAACGGTTCAACAATAAGTTGTGCTATCAATATCGGAATTCAACGAGCTAGGCTGCCGTTCCCATTCATCACCCGAAGAGTAGAGACGTGAGTCTGGGAACAAACATGAAAAGTAGAGAGTATTGCTTTCAGCAATGGAATATATTGTAATAAAGCGACATTAAGAAGAGTGTCGGGGACAAAACGGAGCCCTGGGGCACCCCACCATTTATTTTATCAAACTTGAAACCATCCAAAACAACTAGAGTCGAACGTTCCAAAAGGCGATGATATATCCTTTGATCGCAAATGCACGTATTTTCGATTAAAGCGTGTTTCCAAATATTTCACGAGTTGTCGGTTTGTCAGCGTTTCTCTGATCTCGGAAAGAAAGGTCTCAGGTGCTAAGGGCCTATAACAGAATTAGGAAGAAGATTTGCTATTTTTGGAAAAGGGCTGAACAGATGCTGCTTTCCATATACTCGGAAAGAGTTCTGAAGAGTAGGACTGATGAGAAAACTAATGCAGTGGTGTTTCTAGCGTTAAGAAACACTTCTTCAGTTGAAGGGCAGATATACCATCTAAAACAGCGAATTTGTGTATGTTTAGAGCTTAAGTACATTTGTTGAAAGTGGGTTCGTCCTATTGAATATTCGATGCACTTAAGTGTACGTGAAAACAAAGCTAAATTTGCCGTAATTTGCCGTGCGCAGCAAGCAGATTGGGCTGGTCCAAATTAATGACAGCTGGAATGTCATTATAAATGAATAAATGAATTCTGAGATGAAGGATGAAGCAAAATTGCTAATATTTTCGACGGATAACCCAAAATTGTTACTACTTTCGGGACGTTGTAGTAATTTTCGCCCTTAGTTTTACGTTATATTACAATTTCATACAGTTAAGAAAGACGTTACAGAAGTTTCGCGCGCAGCTCTCATTCTTATTTGCAGGGCCTTCTAGTACAAGTCTTGTTTCGCTGCATAGACTCATGAGGACTCTCCGTCATAGCCTTCATTATTATCGTTGGGGAACACCGAATGCGCTTAATTCTGATAGCACAGAGTTTCTCGGAAGTTTTCCGAACTCCTAAGACTCTATTAGTCTCTTCCGATTGAAGCCCCAAATATCCCAACTGTTCGATTATAAGCTACAAAAAGGTGGGCTCCTGTCAGCTCCTGAATACAAAATTTGAATCTTGCGCCCATTCTGATCTATTTGTCTAGAGCTTCTTTTCATCAGAGTTGTGGGAACATTTTCTAGCTAGCCGTGTTTTCGTTCAGACAAAAATTTCCAAGTCGGCGCCAAATTTTTCTAATTTTTTAACTTTGACCGAAAGGCATAAGTCCGCTTGAGGACGCTGTATCTCTATCAAATCGTTATTTTTCCTCTCTGTGGCAGAAATGGCGTTTTATGCTTATTTCAGAGGATTAAACCTTGATATGGACAATAGGCAGGTGTTGGATGCAGATGCTTGAAAGTCAAGATTTCCTGCCTAAATCTTCCTTTAATGACAAATCTACATGTAAAAAGCCAAGTCAAAGCAGCCAAACTATCTGGTAAGTATCCACATTTAAATCTCATACGAATTGTGGGTATGAGAGTAGAATACTCGTACAAATTCACTTAGACATATCTGCTTAACCAACAATCATTGATTTTTTTCAGAGCTATTTCTCTGTAAGACTCATTTCCCGTCTGAACGTAATCAAGAACACTAAAAATAAAAACGTATTACAAGCGAACTAAGATGACAAAGAAATCCAGTGCGCTAGAAAATCTACGCCGTAAGATCATGTCAAGATCTTTGTCTAATCACGCAATGGCGGGCTTAGCAATCTGATTATTCTCGGCATTTATTTCCTACATTTTTCCATAAAAGAAGTGTTTTTGTGTCAACCTAAAATTTAATAGTGACTGATAGCAAAAAAAAAACCTCAGCTCCTTATCACTTACTGCAGCTGCTTAACCACGAGCTTAGTCGGAATTCTTTTGTTTTCACATTAAACAACGCGCTCTTGAGCGCTTAATCACTTTAACATAAGATTCCTCGGACAAACTTGTATGTACAATGTACATATTTATCTACGAAAAAATAAAATCAAAAATAAAAATTCGTACTAACAAAGCCATTACTCATTACCATCACCCAGTGCACCGTATGAATAAAAACAAATTTTGCGGTTTCACAGATTAATTCGCCGTGAAAAATAGAAAATCCGTTTATCTTTGTTTGAGTAAATTAAATTAATTTCATGTGATGCATATCACCAACTAATGGTCACACAGTTAACGATTAGTCACTCAGCATAGAACGTAAAAGATCGTTAGCCATAGATCAAAGTACGACGAATATCTATTCGTAGACGACATCGACGGACGAGCGCCTGTAGATACTCGTACTTTTGAATAGTGCGTGGGAGTTACACCATGATTTCATGCAACCGAAACCGAAAGGAAACCAAATAAAAAATACATGCTAAAGACGATGGTTTGGTATTATGGGCGGGTGTCGCTAAATGTTGGCTAGTATCCAAAATCGAAACCAAAAATCGTTCCAAAGGTTTAAGTTGTGAAAGATATGTGTATGTTCGAGTATTGGATGTACGAATAACATATGAGTGCGACTATACCTTCTAATCCGCGAGAGATTTGGTTTGTTTTATGCGTGACCTGGTTTTAATAGAAAAACGCACATTCGATCGGGTTTCTCGACAAAAACAATTGAGAAAAATCGTTTTTCCATTCTTGCATCAGACTGAGTAAGGCGTTTGTTGCTTATTTATACAAAAAAAAGGAGAAACCCATTAAAAAAAAACTCTTTTAAACGTTCTCTTGCATCATTGATTTATTGAGGGAAGCTTACGAGTCTCAAGGACGTGGATTTTCGGAATTAATTCTGATAAATACGCCATTGTCAGGACGCAAGCGTCATGTCATTAATTAAAAATTAAAATAAAATAATCCGCCCACACTTCAAACACAATACAAAAGTTGTGGAAGCTGTGCGTGTGCCGTGCTTCGATTCAGAGTCGATCTGTGGGAACATGAAATGTGAAAATAAAGACAAAATTCAGCCACAAGAGCAATGGATTTTAATTGGTGTTTTCAGAAAATAACAATGACAACAGCTGTTGGAAAATTTCTCCGACAATCAAATTAATTTGCCAAAGTTAAGGTTGCTTCGAGTGATTGCTTTTCGTTGAATTTATTTGCAGATGTATCTTCAATGGTTTGTTTACAAGAAAACTAAACAACAGACTTAATTATATTAGAAAAAATAGTGCAAATCTCTCTTTAAGTTTTGTTCTACAGTACGTTTTCCGAAAGAATAACCAGCATAAGAGTTATAGAGTTGTTGTTCCGAAAAGCATTACAATGCTACGGATATGGGTGAATAATTCCGATTATCTTTGAGCACAATACGTTTACACCAACCCGAAATTCAGCATTTCGGACAAATTCAACATTTCAGTCGAAATGCTTCATACAATTTCCAGCATTTCAAATTGTTGAATTTTAGCGAAATGCTGCATTTCGTCTCTGCATTTAGAAAGTTTTCAAATCGAACAAACCTTTTTAATTATTTCGCACGTCATTCAGCGTTCAGCATTCAGTCATAGCGCTTACAAAAACAACTTTGAAAGAAGTCAGCTGTTCCAATATTTACAATCACTAACGATTATGTGCCTCAACCAAAAAAAAGTATTAAAAAAGGAGGAAATGGAAAGGCAACAGCTGTCATATAAATGTTTTTTCGTTTAATGTAAAGGGTGAAATGAAATTCCGAAATTTCATTTCGACATGTTGAATTTCGGGTCGGTGTAAACGTACTATAAGGACAACGTTCGGATTCTGGAGCGTTAAGAACTTTTCTGACTTACGAAGAGAAGGATACTGGTGAGCCAGCCAAAACAACTGCCTTACTTTATTCAGTCAAGCCAGTTGAAATGCTATATGGTTTAACATAACAGGAGCAATATTAAAGAGCACCATACCAAGAAAATCGCGCATTGACCAAACATTGATAGTAGGATTTCATAATTCGATATGACAGATCATTAAAACTACATTGTATCCTACCGATAGATGTCTCGACTTAAGATGAAAAGACAGCGCTGTGAATAATGTGTCAAGTCAATACAACGCTCAAATAAGTTCTTGAAGAGACAACGACTATGTTTCTTGATTTCTGCAGTGCTATTCTGTTTTTTATTGGAAGCACAGGGTTTCAAAACCAAAAGATTGGCTACGCCTTTAAAAGCCAACGGGCCCTGAATTACATACATAAGCCATATTGTGATACGTTTACAATTAAGAAGGTAGCTTCCGACGTCCACAACAAGCAGAGTCGACATTGGAACGAAACGTCATCTTCATCTTTTGGTAAATCAAGTACGCCTTTATACTAGATCCCAAAATAATTTCAGAGACCATCCAAGCTTTGAAGCAGATCTGAGTACCCAATACCCGAAACGTTAGCCTAGAATTGACAAGTATTCTTATTTTAAGATTTAAATGGCATGAGTCTTGGCAGTGAGGAGATCTATCTAAATGCTTACTTCCTTCTTCTTTTTTAGGTGGCGCTACAGTCCGGAGTGGACCTGGGCCTCAATCAACAAGCGTCTCCAGCTAGCTCAATCTCGTGCTAGCTGCTTAGTTTCGCACGTTGCTAAGGTCCCTTTCCACTTGCGTGCACCACCTGAGTCTCGGTCTTCCTCTACGGTGTTGTCCCTCGGGGGTGGATTCGAAGACTTTTCCAATCGGCGCATTGGTGTGCACACGCTCTACATGACCCAGCCATCTGTCTTTGGATCTTATCTCTTCTGGTTAAATCAATGTCGCTGTACAGTCGCTAGAATTCTTTGTTGTATCTCCTCCTCCATTCTCCTTCAATGCAGACGGGACCGAAGATGGGCCGAAGAATTTCCTTTCGAAGCAGCCAAGAACCTTCATCCATTTCCGATAGTGGCATTATTGAGGTCTTATACGAGTATAGGGTCACTTTTGCCGTTCGAGAGAGGGCTTTCCTAGTCAATTGCCTGCTTAGCCCAGAGAAGCAGCGATTGCCAAGAGTTATTCTTCGTTTGATCTAAGCGCTGGTGTCGTTGTCTGGATTTGTAGCAGAGCCTAGGTAGACAAAGTCCTTAGCTACCTCAAAGTCATACCTGCCAACGGTGACGTTCTGTCGGAGACGTCGGTGTTCAGTTTCCGTTTTTCTTGACAGCATATACTTGCCCTCTTGCTCTCATTGACCCCTAAACCCATTTTCGCAGCATTCGTCTCAATACTTGCAAAGGCGACACTGACATCACGCTGCTTTCTTCCAATTATGTCAATAAAACTGTGTCCCATAATCTTCGGCTTAAAAAGTAGCAAAGCTAGTCCCATAATGGGATGAAGTCAACTGGTAGACTGCATCACTTAGCAGATTATCTGGCAGTTTCTTTTAGGCTGTGATGCCACAGAATGTTAATGTTGAAGCACCTAGGAGCAAAAATCAGCTTTCGGCTGTACCGAGGAACTTACATTTTACTATTATTTTAGACAGTTCTCCATAATAATGGTAATTGAAGATAAGCTTTCTTGCTAGTATAGAGAACATGCCAGCTACCAGGAAGATAAGAAGATGCTTCTTCCAGAAAATCAGCAGGTTTAAAGCAAATGTAGTTTCAGCACTATTTAAGAATTTTGTTGAGAGATAGAGGATACTATACATAGGATAAGTAATCGTAGACATAAGCTGTGTCGATATCATGGAGATATGCTATTAGAAAAGTACGGGGTCATATATTTTGTGGAGTTTTGGGATTGTATTGCATAAATACGATATTCTGCATAGACCTACAAAAGAAATCCAACGGCGACAAATTATATGATCTTGGGTGGTCAGTTCACATCACTAAAATTATGAAATATTTTTTTTTTTGCAATAGAGCCGAAATGGGTCGTTATATGAGAAATGTGGCATCGTCTTGTTGAAACCACATGTATTCCACATCTATATATTCGATTTGAGAGCGATAAAATTCAGTTAACATTTGGCTATGGCTCTGAAAATTGACGGTGACGGTTAAACGTTCCCCATTTTCGAAGATGTATGGACCAATAACACCGCCAGACCGAATTGCACATCAAGCAGTAACTTTTTGTGGATGCAATGGTCTAGCAACAGCTACATGTGAATTTTAACTTCTTCATATGCCACAATTTTGTTTGTTAACGTATATGAAAATTAGTCATCCAAACGCTGATTTTCAAGCACCCAGTCGGTGTATGTTCTATGCATTTCGTGGTCGGCATTATGGCACATTTGTCATATTTCGTTAATGGTTAGACCTTAAGATATCTGTAACAAAGCCAGTCTTTTCGATTTTGTTTTAAAGTTTTGCTAAAATACGTCCAGGAGGACATATTTGTCGACCATAATCTACTCGTAATACTTAAAATGCACCTTCTGCAGAATCACTATTTTTAGAATAAGTTTTCACAATTTTAACACGTTCAGCGATTGTAAAACGATCCATATTGCAAAATGGCAAACCTTAAACTAAACATATACGGTCTCGAATAATAGTTCAGTTTGACGTTTATGATTGAGCCAAGGATGTAAAATTTTAATTGCACAATACTTAGCACACAACAGCTTTAATTCCGAGGTAGTAAGGGAAAGTCCCTTAAGTTCAAAGTTAACTTATTAACCAAAGGGACAACGCAGTAGAGAATGACCTCACCTTAATAGAAGAAGACCTCAATCTTAGGGTGCCTTAGAATGCTACATTTGAGAGGCAGTTAGCCAAAGCCCGCGTTGATTATAAGGGCTTGTTAGTTTAGTCCAACCTCAGAAAATAAGTTTTTCTATACATATATCCTTCAAGCCTTTGAGTGTTCTTCTATTTTCTTTATAAAGTGCCTTCGTTTCGTGTGAACCATAATTTTCATAACATCCTATACGAGTACGACAACAATTATTGACAGACATCGTGGATCTATCCATTCGTATCTATGCTCTTCAAAATGTCTGTCCAAAAGAAAATGTGGATTTCGTTAAAGATTTCTTTTATTTGGGGAATCAACAGAAGTATTTAATTGTGCCATATCATTTGAAGACTTGCAGGCAAATAATTAATGGTCACTTTTGAACCTAGCAATTGAAACTCTTACAAATCAAGTAGTCGCTGGCATAAATTCTGTTCTGCACAGCAAGGAAGTGTGAATTGTTTTTGATTAGGTGCTAATGTGTTTGAATTAGAATACGAGTAGTTCAACTGCTCCATTGCTATTCTAGTTTTCTATTTTTCAGGTCATCAATAGCGTTATGACGTAAAATGTGTTTGGAGTTTAAAATAGCGTTTGGCATTGTCTCTTAAAAACTACATTCTCCATTTATAACTACGAGTATCATATTAAATTAGGTTAGGCTCAATGATTGCTTTTCCAAGGAATGAGTACATAAACGGACATGTTTATGGAAATATTCGAACAAGTTATGGACTGTGATATGTAGATTACATCTACATCCGTTGTAATACAGATCTTAGATATCAGAAAACAGTCTCATCTCGGAGCTATGAACTACCTTTAGTCTATCTGACCCTTTAGCCTATTTGACGTGATTCTTACTCAACTGTTTGTCCCTCGTAAACAATTTCCAATGCATAACATAACAAACAAAGAAATTGTCTTCTTGTCGAAAAGTATCTCCTATTCACTACCACCTTCGACATTGTTTTTTTATGTTTTTACAACTCTAACAAATTCTATTGGTTTTACCAAAAAAATCTTCTTTAGACAACTGTGATTGTGGAGCCCATATTCTAGGAGTCAGCGATTGAAGATTTTGTTGGATTAGTTGCGGCTTGATCCTTAAGCCGATAGCATTTATTTTGCATATTTACACATATGTCGAACATAGATTTTTTAGCTGGGAATATCTGTTAATTAAAACACTTTACCCCTTCTTACTCGTTGTTCCATTATTCTTATTTGAGGTTGTGATGAAAATGACGATAGTTTCGGTCTTAGTGGAAATAAATTTAAAACAGATAAGTTCTTTGTTGATAATCTCATATTCCTTTCAAAATCGATACATATAATGACCACGTTGCATTTGTAATTGTAATGCAATGTAATCAAAACAGGAGGAAGTCGATCGGAAATCAATTTGCATTATCACTAACTCAACGAAGGGTTTTCATTCGAGCTTAGAAGGATGACGAGACTGCACATTGCTGCCGTCATAATACAAAAACATTGCCTTTGACACTAAAATGGATAAGGAAGTAATTGTTGGGCCTATCACTGCAAATTGAATAGTAAAAACCCTCTCTGGAGCAACCAAAAAGAAATTATACAATAGCGAACTCAAAGGACTTCACAGCAATACCGCTTTTATCAGAAAAGATCAGATAATCCGGCTTAGATGACCAGGTCACCTTAAACATATAAAGACAAGCGATCCGCCCAGCAAAGTTTTCACATCCCCTTAAATGACGTACTCATCCTAGCTGATGCAAACAAGTAGATAAGGCCCTCAGCAAATTTCGAGCCAGTACGAAACTGGCAGCTGGGAAAAGATCGTATGCAAAGGAGGAATATTAGCTGACGTCCTGGTCCATTTCAATATACACCACCATTCGGCCTCCTCCCAATCATCTTAGCTCGCCCAATAATGACGAACGAGGGCAGACTTAATACTGGTCCCATCGTCATCATCTTCATAATGACTTTACCGAAGGATGCTACAATTTGGCCAGCTATAAGCTGTTGGTGGTAGGTCCCGTTGAGGGGCAGTACCAAAGGTAGTCCATACTAAGACCTTAAGCATGGCACAGTGGGAGTCAGGGCACCCCGGACTTCGCCCCGGATCTGACTTGAAATAGTTGCAAAAAGTACTGGGCGCCGTGACCCTAATATCGACAAGAGGTTTTATGTCGGCCTCGACTCATGCTTGCGGTGAAGTTTGTGTCATTACAACAGTTCTGCTTTGGCATTCATAAATACGAGTACATGCATGCGATGGCAGGCATATCCTTGCTCCCTCGATCAACAACAGGGGTTCACTAAAACACTAAAAACATCTGTAGCACTATCTAAGTTATTTTCCCAGACTCCTTTACGACCGATCTGCGCAACATCAAACAAAGCCCTTTCTATGTATTTTTATTTGTTGTGGCAAAAGAATCTATTCCGTAGATTTCACATGTTACTTATTCTGTGCAATAACAAGGGGACATCGTCAAGATATTTACCATAGTTTGTGAGACTGCAGACCAATCACCACCAAAAAAGAGTAGGGCTATGCAACGCGTAACTTCACACCTCCATAACGTGCTTCAACAATAGTTAAAATCTTATTTGGAGTGCATCTCCTGTGTATGACACACAATAGGAAGTCTCCGTTGACGATGTAGTCGGCGAAGAAGGATCCGGAAATGATCCTTCTCGTTCGTTGCTGACATGTTGGCTTTTACTTTTGCAATTGAAGGCAACGTCTTGCTCTATGTTAAATTGGCTTTCTTCAGTACCTTGAGAAGCACTTCTTTCGTTAATTTTTCAAAGGCGATTTTACTGTTGCAGTAAAATTTCCCCACCAATATAAGTATTGAAGTAGATCTTAAGTTAGTATTTTGTATTTTGCACAAAAGTATTCTATCGCCTGGTTTGGATCAATCGTTTTAATAGCGGTAACGTTTTCATCCTTACTTTGGAGTCCGATGCAACTTGTTGCCCCCATACTTTTCAAAACAGCGACAAAATGTTGCCTTGCTAATCTTAATATCCTTCGTATTATAATACTGACCTACACCATCATAGAATTCACAACCCTAATAGGAAGAGATAGTCAATAACTTCAGATAACGGGGAAGTCACTGTTGATGCACCCTACAAGCAATTGAAAGACAACGTTCTTCGGATCCGCATGTGAAGTATTTGGCCGACAAAAAGGGGAAATTTCCACTGCTACGAACCAGAAAAGTCTACAAAGAACTGTTTTGGAATGGACCGTACAAAAAGAGGATGAAAGACTCTAATATCATCTAACAATAGTCACAGCGTTTATTCAGAATGAAATAAAAAGGGCTCGCGAGCTCAACGTATAGAAAATATTGGAGAAACATAGGCCCCTTAGAAGAGGAAAGAGCACGAGAAGCGCTCAATCGAAGCATTAAATGTGTTAGCTGTGTTTTTGACGGACTCTGGGTGCCGAAATTTTCCCGAAAGCGAACGCTAGCTACTACAAATTGTTAATTGCGTCCAAGTTCAGTCTCAGATCCACATCTGTCCGCATTTTTTAAAAAACGACCTATTGCGATATGGAGAAGATGAGTGAACATTCCTCGTGGATTGGTAGGTAGCCAGCTGATTTTATGGCAGTTTCCAGCGATTGTTGTTACAGAACTCAAACTCGAACTCAACAATTTTCCACATTCCCATCCTAATTCTCTGTCGGCTAACATCTTTATCTTCAACAATTGAAACGACACACTACAAAGAGAACATAAGAGACATTAACATCCAAGCACATCCTGAACTGTTGAATACATCTACATTTATCTACTGTAAACAGGCAAAAATAAATCTTAAATCAAGCTTTTGGAAGACATCAGTCTAAGTGGCAGTTTCAACAACCCAAACTATCATAATCAATGAGTTCAGTTCAACTCTACGATCACTGATTTTTCGAGTCAATTTATTCACTCTTCTGAATTTCCATTTCCTTCACCCTCCTCTTTTATTTGATCATAATCTAATATCTATTAAATCAAAAATCTTAATTTCTAAACTTACCCATGGCGGTTGCACCTTTGGGGGACCATAATCCCATTCATCTCTGGAAGCGGAGGAAACAATTCAGATTCAATAACTTATTCACCTCACTGTCAATAGAAAAGACTCACCTCTCCATGCGCTGTATTACCGGCATTTGTGCTGTACTATCATGTATCCGAACCTGATCGGGTGTGATCTCCTCTAAGAAGGCATTTTTCGCCGAATAACGATCTATCAGCGGACTTAAGGGGCGACACGAACCACCCAAAAGCTCATCGATATTTGTATGACGTGAAATGAAAAGCTTTTGAGCATTATAACCATTCGCCCCATTGCACTCGGCCTGTGCCTTCATCATTGGAACATTTTCATATGGAGACTTACGGTGTCTTGAAGGATCCTCCAATCCATCTGGACTTGCACGATCTCCCAATGGTGGCAGGCGTTCCATCATATTTGTTGTAGCCACCAAAACTTCATCGTCACTTTCTGAGTCGTCTTCAGCGTCTTCGTCGGATTCTTTTAAATTGTTTTCTACTCTACGCGGTGGGGATTCGTCACTCTCCATCCATGCTGGTCTCTCTCCAGATTCCACATGGCGAATGTTGAAGAGCTTTTTTGACGGTCCTGACATCCACCATGGCTTGTCGCAGGCAAAATTTCCATTACTCGGCGATCTGTCTAATTGGGCACCATTGGAATTGAGAGGTCGTTTCGATGGTGACTGCTCCTTTGGTGTCGTAGAATTAGTTGACTTTTCCTCCTCCAACCACCACGGACGCTCTCCAGACTCTACGCGGCAAATGTTCAACTTGACGATGCCATTTTGAAGAGTTTCCGGGGATTTCTTAGGAGAATCGGACCAACGAGCCCCAGATTCGGGACTATACTGTTTCGGGCATGTAAATGTGTAGGTTGGAGTTTCATCTACAATTCTTGGCCAGGAGTTTTGGTCATTCACTTTCGAATTTAGTTGGATATTTTCGTTTTGCTTTTCCCACCAACTTTCGTCAATTTGATTTTGTGGATGAGGCGACTGATCTATCAAGTCTTCACCATCCTCCTCGTCGTTCTGATTTAAGGTTTTCAGATCATCAGCCAAGGTATCGTCATCGTCGTTCTTCAGCCACCAGCCGACTTCACCAGAGTCGATGTGCCTCAACCTGTACCGCATATCGTCCTTGATGTCAAGAGCGGATGTCGTACTTATTTGCTGAGAGGTGCTATCTTGCCACCAACTACTCGAAGTATCGTCACAATCCTCAGTGGTGGTAGGCTCTGTACTTGGGGGCGCCGTGATGGATGCCGTGCTCGGAGATATAGTAGAATTCGTATTAAATTCAATGGAAGTTGCGCGATTCGCGTTCAATTCGGTCAGCGGAACCGTCGTCGTTGTGGTCGTTGTCTTTGAAACACTCTGTTTCAGGTCGCTCGAGATACTGTCAGCGCTAGCGCTCTCGCTGCTGCGACGATCCACATATAGCGGTTCGCTATTTGTGTCGTGTTGACGATCAACGAAAAAATTCGATATCGAACCTAATTTCTCTAGAAGATTTGTCTTGACATCGGTACTCTTGTCTTGGTTTCGGTTGGCAAAAGCTTCCCCGTCAGCTGACGTCTGAGGTGAACCTAATGACTCAGGTGTGCCAATTTTATTCTCTTTGTTTGGGACAAGTACGGTGTCGTCGTCGTTAGCCACTGGTGGTTGTTGGCATCTATTTTGGGACGAGTTCTCATTCGGAGCATCAGAGGCACCTGTTTCTCTCGGTGATGTTGTTATTGCTATTGGTGGTGGTGACTCTGTTGGGCGATTTTTCAATTTTCTATTATCGGGGGAGCTTTCAGATCCGCCTCTTGACTTGTACTCAGTTACATTGTTGACATTTATCTTTCCACTTGGCGATGGGGAAGACGATGAAGACGAAGACGAGGGCGAAGATGATTTCGCAGCGTGGCAACGCTGCCTGATTTTCGATTCCCCATTGAGGAGTTTCTTTTTTAGACTACTTTTTGTGGATGTGGTGCTGGTCTCAGAACTACTGCCACTTTGTGACTTTTCCTGCCTCTGAAGAAATTGTGTGGTACCTGTTGGCGGAGAGGCTTTCTTGCCGTCCAACTTTTCATCCGAATCAGTGCTGGTGCTTGGTGTGCGAGACTTGCGAGGACGGTCTGTAGGACCTACATTAAGAGCCGATTTTCTAAAATCTTTGTTTGGCAGTTTGGCCACCGTGAGACTTGTTTTCACAACACCTTCCGCTTCAGCAGATATCTTTGAATTTGCAGATAGATTTTCTACTGATGCCTGCCTTGAACTCATTCGACTATTCTTCGGCGGTGATAGTTTTGATTTTGGAGAAGCACCCATGCTCGTCTTCGTCTCAGGACTCTTGCTCTTAGAGTCATCCTTTCTGTCGCTCATATCAGTTTTAGACTCACTGCGACTACTCTTTGTCAGCGGACTTATGCTTGAGCTGTATCTCAGGCTCGGTGTGTATCGGCTCTCGTGAGGGGTATACGATGAAACTCGACTACTAAGTCCAAATCGAGAATATCTCGTTGAATCATCCAATCGATCGGACTGGATTTCTTTGTCCAACATTTTTGGTCTTTTTGTCGATCTTTGGATCGTCTTCTCAATCGTTTTAGCCAGTTCAACCCTTCTCGTTCGAACAACAGTTGAAGCGCTAGGTGGAGTTGGCGAGGTACCTCTTGTGCATACCAAGACAGGGACGAAAATTTCTTCGGAGGTATTATCCGATGATGATTCTTCTTCAGCTTCGTCTTCCTCGGGGCTGGTTTCTTTAGACTCCGAACTCTCGACTTCCTCTTTCTTGTCAATGATAACTTCCTTCTCGACTTCCTTGTCGTAGGACTTTCTTTCAGCTATTTCCTTAGCTCGACTTACCGATCGAGCTCGGAAATCACTTACTGATAGATAAGATATTGCCTTGTCGAGCGGAGTTGTCGATTGCCTCGACATCGATGGGCTGTGACCATATCTCGAGCTGTACCCCGATGAAGATGAATTCCTGCCAGACATTCTGTACGAGGATCCATAAGTACTGGCCAATTTAGATTTCGTATCAATCGCCGGACTAGGGTCCCTTGATTTACCTCTCAACGTTCTGGTAGCCGGACTTGGTTCACGACTTTTGATACGTGTTGCAGCAAGACTCGACGTTGGGCGGTGTGTTTCCTGAGCTGGACTAGGATCTCTAGAGCGACGGCCATATTTCGAGAGATTACTGGTAGATGTGGAATATCGACTAGGAGATACTTTATGATTGCACGCATTTTCCTTGTTCGATGTATTTGACGAATTTCCGAGATACTTTTGTTGTTGAGTGGTTCTGGAAGAGTCCAAGGACTTGTCTTTGTCATCTTTGGTTGAGATTGATGTTGTTGGAGTGGTAGCGTAACGACTGGTATATTGTGTAACTGGTGGATCACGTTTTACGCGATAGGTTCCGCCTGAGAATGATGGCCTGTAAGTGGTGGGAGTGCTTAAGGATCCGTATCTGGAACCGCTTATATCGTCTCTAGATGAATACTGAAAAGGCAAATAAGACTTGGTATAACATTCAAAAATTCCAATGTTTCAGAAAACTTACAGCACTTGAAGAGCCTGATTTGTACGACGTTTGTAAATTAGACTTCCAGGGAACCTGTAAAAGAAAATAGACATTATTTCATATCAGACACTAGTGTATAAGTGATCTTAGATCTATTACTTCCAAGATATTGAATTTAATTTGGTTCAATTCTATACTGATACGATTTAAGACATAGAGCATTTTCAGCGAAAAATTAAAATGATTTCGAGTAGAATTAAAAGCAATTGACATTCACAGACTATTTTGGGAGAAACGTAGATACTGTAGACAATGTAGAGACACCGTTCTATAAAAAAATAACGTTTGTTGGATGGGATAACATTTCGAGTTAGTGCGGTTAGTAGCCAACTGCTCCGAGTTAGTTGCTCTGGTTGAGATCCGCTGACAACTGTGAGTGCCATCTGAATTGAGAACTAATTACACCGTGTTGTCATTCCATTAGTTTTCTTAACCTTAGTCATCTAAACTTCATTACAATCCCCAAGGCTTAACATGTCAACATAAACTCGATATACGCTTATGCAACCGCAGAAGAAAGATTGATTTTTCAGAGATTTCTTCTGGGATTGCTTCAAGATTTTAAGAAAATCACAGTTTGGAAGGAGGAAAAGTCTACCTCTACTGCTTTCTCCCTCGGGGGCGGATTCGAAGACTTTTCGGACCGGAACGATGTCGCTGTATACAGTTCGTCGTTGTATTTGTTCCTTCCTTACTGTGGGGAAGACCGCATATGGGACCGAAATTCACCAGAACCATTTTCTGCTTAAAGTAGCCAAGAGCACCTATACCCATTTTTTAACATGTCTGTGTCTCTGCGCCAATCAGCAGAACTGGCCTAAAGAAGCAGCGATTTACGGGCGTACTTTCGCCGGACCATATTTAAGAGATGACTTGGTGTATGTTCCGCCCCAGCGGCTTTGTTCAACTTAAGCTTAGATATAGCTATCTTCACTTCATCAAGGTCTGCTGGACGGAATTGTTGGTTCACATCGTCCGGGTTGAAAAATTCATTCTGCCTGACAGTGGTATTTAGTTCGTCATCTCTCAATTTCCTCTACCCCGCTCTTCTTATGCTCCTTCTTTGTTCTCTTGAGAAGCAGGTATTTGTCTCTCCTCTTCTGCTTACAGTGCCCGTGACACTCGCCTTTAAGCAAGAGGTCTTACTGTGGTGGTCGAGTAGGGCCCAGGATATCAATAGCGGCATCTCTACTGACTTTTGGTAGTGTTGGTACTTAGTACTGGTCTTCGATGTTTGATGCTTACGGCATAGGATCTCTTAAATGATTAATAGAGATTCTATTTGGATGGCAAGGATTGGTATAAGGCCTTGTAGAAGTAGCATCTTCCGACAGGTGCTGGTTCCTTAAATAACGAGAATGAGCCTCTGCAGCCGAAGATCTTGCAGCTCTGTTAAATAGCCCTACTTCAAGCCTGTCCATGGCGCCATCTGGTAATCTCACTGCAGATTGCGAAGTGAAGGCAACGAATGGCGAGTTTCCTGCGCCATAAATCAGGACTAGTGTCGGAAAAACAAAACAAGACCTTATCCGGGCTACTCCGACATATTTGGAGCTCCAATACTTAGTCAGGGTCTTGGAAAAGAGATGGTAGCGGACGAGCCCTATATGAGCCAACGGCAGCACTCACATACCAGAAGGGGTTACTGGCCTCGGTTTAGCCGACCCCTCGTTCTAGGGGCAAACAATGTAACTGGTCCTCCAGGTTGGGGGTTGTGCCGTCAGGGTAACTTCCCTACCACGTAAAAAAAGCCTAGTTATGAGAGAGACATGCCATGCCTCGGATAAAGGACCCCCTCAAAAATCAACAAGACCCGGATCGTTAATGGACTACGAACTAAGAGTATGCACCTGGAATGTACGTACAGTGTATACGCCGGGTGCTACTCAAAAACTTTAATCTGTCCTCGAGCGGTATAAGGCAGATATTACCGGGATCCAGGAGATACGATGGATAGGATCAGGTATGCAAAAACGACAAAACTGCGACATTTATTACAGCGTCACAAAAGACTGCACATGCTAGGATGCGGTTTCAGCGTGGGAAATCGTCAAAGGTCATCGACTTTAAGCCGATAAGTGAACGCCAAGCTGTGATCTGCATCAAGGGCGTATTCTATAACACCAGCCTTATTTTTACACACGTTCCTACCGATGAGGCCGAAGATCCTATAAGGAGGAATTTTATGACCTCCTGGACGGAGCTTATGGAGTCTGTCCGGAGTATGATGTCAAAATCGGTAAGGAAAACATCTTTGGCGGGTTAGTCGGAAAGCACAACCTCCACGACACGACACCAGATAACGGCTTCCGACTAATGGACTTTGCAGCAGCACGTAATACGGTGGTAAGCAGCACTAAATTTTCGAGGCTAAGAATCCACACAGCAACCTGGCGCTCCCCAGATGGTCGAACCGCCAACCAAATCGACCATGTGCTAATTGATCTGAGACACGCATCCAACATCCTGAATGTACGAACATTCAGAGGGCCCATCGTCGACTCTGACCATTTCCTTGTAGCAGCAAAACTCAGAGGCCGACTATCCAACGAGAAAAGCTACGACCCGGTCAGAAAAAGATATTTCACGTTGGACGCCTAAGCACAAATGGAGCAGCCAGAGACTACAGACAGCGCCAGAGCGAGAGACTCTCCGCTGTGCATTCATCACCCACAAACGGCAACAATCTGTGAAACAGGTATCGCGACATCATCAAAGAGGTAGCCGTGACCACCGTTGGTTACCAACCACCCCCGAAGAAGCACCCGTGGTATGATGATGAATGCGTACGCAGAAAAATGGTGACAGAAAATGCACATAAACAAACGCTGCAACGTAAAACGAGAGCAGCAAGGGAAGAGCATCGAGCCAGAAGAAAAGAGGAGAAAAAGATCCTGCGTAGGAAGAAAAGAGCATACGCAGCCTCCCAGCTCAAGGAGATCGAAGAGTTCCGCGATAGAAACAACATCCGGACTTTTTATAGAAAAACCAAACAACTGGCAGCTGGCCTCAAGCCCGGCACGCAGGTTCTTCGAAACAGTGAAGGATATCTAGTCACCGAAGCACAGGAAATTGTAAGTGTGTTTAAGCAGCACTTCCAGAAGCTGCTAAATGGACATCATGTGGAGAGAGTGCTAGGGGAAGAAGAACACCTACATCCAGTCCGGCCCAGCTATCAAAAAGCTTAAGAATAACAAGGCCGCCGACTCTGATGGATTACCAGCAGAGCTTTCAAATACGGTGTGAACGTCTCAAATTTTTCTGCAACACACTTCACGGCACGTACCAGTGTGGCTCCCGGCCCGGCAGATCGAAGATAGACCAAATTTTCACACTGAGACAAATCCTGGAAGAGACCAACGAATTTCAAATCGAGACCCACCATCTTTTCATCGACTTCAAAGCCGCATATGATAGCATTCATGGTATAGAACTCTACAATAAGTTGATGGTGAAATTCGAGTTCCCGTCAAAACTGATCCAATTGTGTCGCCTTACTCTGGAAAACACGCGATGCAATGTGCAGTTTGGCAACAGTACATCTGAACTATTTCAAACGTGTACCGGAATTCGGCAAGGAGATGCGCTATCATGTGACATAATGTAAACACGGAAGGCACTATCTTCCACAAATCCGTCCAGTTGCTGCGATTTGCAGACGATATCGACATCATAGAATGCCATTATAGAAGCGTTTACGGCAATTGACGAACAGGCGAAACGAGTTGGCCTTGAAGTAAACGAGGACAAAACCAAGTACATGTTGTCAACAAACAATATAGCATTTGTCCACCGCCTAGGACGAAACGTCACTGTTGACAACAACAACTTCGAAGTTTACCTACCTCGGAGTAAATATCAACTCCACGAATGACACCTTAGTGGAGATTCGATGAAGACTAACCCTAGGAAACCGCTGCTACTTCGGTTTGGTGAAACAACTGAGTTCAAAACTCCTAACTCGAAAGACGAAAATCATGCTCTACAAAACGTTGTTCCTGCCAGTTCTACTCTACGGTACCGAGTGCTGGAAGATAAGCAGGAAAGCAGAGCAGATTTTGAACACTTTTGAAAGAAAAATTCTTCGTCGAATATTTGGTCCCATATGCGAGGAGGGCGAATGGGGGAGAAGAAATAACCGCGAACTCTATGAGCTGTATCAAGATGTGGACGTAGTCCGAAAAGCCAAAACACGCCGACTACACTCGCTCGGCCATCGAGCGAATGGACAATAGTGCTCCAGCTAAGAGGATTATCGAATCCCAGCCGCCAGGTTCGAGTCGACAAGGAAGACCGAAGCTCCGTTTTAAGGACTAAGCTATAGCGGATGCCAGGGCGCTTGGTCTGGAAAACTGGAAGCAGCGTGCCCAGGACCGATGAGGACGGAAGTAGATATCCAAAGCCACTTGCAACCCTATTTCTACAGCATCCAACCATCCCTCTTTCACAACCAGTTTAATTTTTCTGTGATTATTTCTTCTTCTTTTTTAGATTGGAAAGCCTCGCACTTCACCCGAACATAAGTTCGCCTAATGTCTGACAAAATACTTCTAATGAGACTCTCCAACCACCAATGAACCGATGACAAAGCCTGTACCTTGGTTCCATAAACCACAATGGACGCAATCATTTCTCGTGATGGATGTCATGTACTAGACGACTATTGTCACAGCAACCATTTCTTAGGTATTGAACCGAAAATCTCCAATGCCGGAGGTGCATTGTGCAGTAAAATCGTTCTATTATCATTATGACAATATATACGTTAATACTCGTGTATGGAGAATGACCATTTACTTTGCTAAGATTCATCACAAAGTGCCTTGTATCCCTTCTCTATTCACACAATATTGATCGAAAGCCTTTGAATCGAAAGCATTCCGTCAAAATTCCTTCTTTCTAAAAATAGCTTCACAGCACTCAAGTGTACAATACTGGTGCCAAGTCCTCCATAAGTATCGCGTGGCTGTGCAATTATTCGCCTGCCACCCAAAAACAAACAGCCAAGCTGTGATGTATTCCATACGACACAAGACCGATGACGACTATGGTGATGGTTGGATCGGGAGAAATCTAGTAAAATACCATAGTAAGCACTTACCATCTAATTTACGTTCTACGAGTACCACTGAAAGTCTTATTCTAGGCAATCAGGCGCGATGTCTGGCGAATAAATCAAATTGTTTTAGCAAGACATCACACACACACACCAGCCATACTCTCCTGCGAATGCCACGAGTCAAGTTCGCAATGACAAATACCACCAGGGGCAATAAACTTAGCCGGGGAAACTTCTAATCTTTTACTCACTATACAGATTCATTTTACGAGTACGAGTACCCAATAGATACTTTTAGATCAACTATAATCTGAATTACGAAATAGCAATTCGAATTCACCCTCTGTGGTAGTGGTACCACCGCTCGATTAAATGTTGAAATGGATGGTGTGGTGAAATTTATCTTTTTACACTCTGTGCTGGTTAATTGCAAGTTGCCTCGACTTCAAGGGCTCGGGTCCTTGAGTAAATGCTTCAAAGTTGCCTTTCGAGCAGCAGCTGTGCATGAGGGAATCAAGTTAATTGTAGCGCAAGATGATTTTTATTTAAAAATTGATTGGAACACGCTGATTGATTCACCGTCAATGAGGGTGTTCTTGAGATATGGATAAGTGGAATACTTTTCAGAAACCACACAACACATTTGGGTGTGTTTTTGTATCTATTATAAGAACTTCGTTCATAAATTGTGTCGCGTAATCGGCTCTGTCAATTGATGTCATGGAACTATTGAGTTGGTTTGTTAATTCTATTTTGGGGCAATTCCAATTGAGCTCTTCACAAGGGGTTGAAGGTCATTTACGACTAATTGGTTGACAATTGATAGATGGACTTGGTGTTAAACAATTTGGCCCGATCAAATTTTGATAATGAACATAAGAGAAGTGTATGATAAATAATTAATATGAAGTTGGACAAGAAAACCTGAATCTCTGTCATCAGTTGACGATGCTGTGACTTGGATCGAGTTTGGCCATCAAACACTTTTGATGGCATTAGTGAAATGGGTATCATAACAATAGACGATGGACAGCAAAAACCTGTCATGGTTTTAAGTAAACTACCCAATCAATTTGGTTCAATTTGTATGTATTAAATAAAGATAGCCTCGCTAGGGCCCTGGTTTAGGTGTGGAGGTTAAACGGACAGGGGACGATCTTAGATAAAAGGTACGAAGAACTATACTCTGAGGAACTCTAAAGCTGATTCCCTGCATTTCTATATTCGTTCTAGCCGATTAAATACATTTTAATCAAATTTCTCCTCCATCAAATTTAATTCGAATTCCTTTGGTTGAAGTACCAAGTTTGAAGTTGCTATTGTCAACTCGCTAGTTTTAAGTTATGATGTAGCCATAAATGATTACTTCTGGCAAGTGTGTATTAGGAAACACCAGCGATAGGACAAGCTTCATATACGGATCGTCTCAAATTTAACGATAATGAGAACGAAACTACAAACCGCGATTATCAGATATCAGGGCAAGCAATATCGAATCACTTGACAGTCTTAAAAGCTTGATTTTATTTATTTTATCGGTTAAGAAACCACAAACTTCAGTAGAAAGGAACTACAGAAAAATCCTCCCATATTCTTCAATTTCAGAATAAGAGAGAGTCGCATCAGACTACGCATTTGAATGCGTAAGCCAAATGGTTGAGAGCCACACCAGAAACAGATCCCGCGACTTCAACTTATTCTGTACACTCAGAGCAGAAGTCATGTAAAAATTGCTAAGCAATCATCCAGGATCTTAAAAGAGGCTAGTGGGTGGCTCTACACTCAAACAGATCTAACACTGCAGATTGGAAATGTCATTGTTAGGTAGACGGCCCAATTAGGTAAAACGTTCTACATTTTAAAGCATGATTCAGTCTCTGATATGGATGGACTTACTGTAGTCGTCAACAGATCAAACAAAACAAAGGTCGGGCAAATACTTTAGGCTACACCCGTAGCCCTAATGCTTTTTAACTAAAATTTCGATATCAACCCCGTTAATATCTTTAACTATCTCTACTTATTCGCATCCCACGTAAGTTGTGGCACACGCTATGAACATAATATTAAACAACCATCTCAACTTACTACGAGTATCTAAAGAGATCAAAAAGTTCCCGATCGCTTCCTGCGATTTTTCCATTACTTCCTCTCGGCTGCTGAAACGCGTTCCCCGTAGTGGTTTTTTAACTCGATTGAACAGAAAGAAGCCACAGGGAACTAAATCAAGTGAATTCGGTGGCTGTTGGATGGTATTTGTTGCATTTTTCGTCAACAAATTACGAATAGTGATGGCACTGTGCGACGGCGCGTTATCATGGTGCGAAATCCACGAGTTTTCTGCCCACAATTCTGGTCTCTTTCGGCGAATTGCTTCTCGCAAATGTCTCATAATACCCAAATAATACTCTTTGTTTACTGTCTGTTGGTTATTGACCAATATTTCTTTTACTTCATCCCTGTTTTCGTCGGTTTTCGATGTCGATTGTCTGCCACTGCGTTCATCATCTTCGATTGACTCACGACCACTTTTGAACCGCTCGTGCCACTGGTAAACGACCGTTTTCTTTAAAGAACCGTTGCCGAAACACTTTTCCAACATTGAATCCGTTTTTTACGCAAAATTGAATACAAGTTCGTTGTTGCAAATTTAAATTAATTTCTAAAATAATAAAAAATCGCCAACGCACACAGAGATAGATGTACTCTTGGCTACGTAACTTTTGCAAATGTCAAGCTATGATGCTAAGATTTAGAGGGAATATGAACAACGGATTTACCAATTTAACAATTTAACAGAACTCAAATCGGAACAATAAGAACGCCACAAGGTGGTTATTCCGGGATCAAGGTAGTACCCGTTGTTCAGCTAATACGGGCAATTGGTTGGTAGTTATGACTCTAGCAGCCTCGGTAAGTTAGTCGATAAAAGGGAATTCAGAGATGGTATTGCTGAGTGTTAATAAGACGGATAAGTATGAACCTGTACCAAGTTGGCAGTTTGAAATTCCCTAAACAAATATCAATGCAGTGGAGTAACTTAGTTGAATGGTACTACAGTCCGGGATGGACCTTACTTACTTACCTTAGGTGGCGCTACAGTCCGGGGTGGACTTGGGCCTCAGTCAACAAGCTTCTCCAGCTAGCTCGATCCCTGGCTAGCTGTCTCCAGTTTCGCACGCTAAGTTGGCTGAGGTCCTCTTCCACTTGCGTGCGCCACCTGAGTCTTGGCCTTCCTCTACTGCGCTGTCCCTCGGGGGCAGATTCGAAGACTTTTCGGACCGGAGCATTGGTGTCCATGCACTCTACGTGACCCAGCCATCTCAGTCTTTGGATCTTCACTCTTCTGGCTAGGTCCATGTCGCTGTACAGTCCATACAGTTCGTCGTTGTATCTCCTTCTCCACTCACCGTCAATGCAGACGGGACCGAAGATCGCCCGAAGAATTTTTCTCTCGAAGCAACCCAGAACACCCTCATCCATTTTTGATAATGTCCATGCCTCTGCGCCATAGAGCAGGACCGGGATTATTAAAGTCTTATAAAGGGTGACTTTTGTTGTCCGAGAGAGGGCTTTGCTACTCAATTGCCTTCTTAACCCAAAGAAACAGCGGTTGGCAAGAGTTATTCTTCGCTTGATCTCAGCGCTGGTGTCGTTGTCTGTATTTATAGCAGAGCCTAGGTAGACAAAGTCCTTAACTACCTCAAAGTTATATCTGTCGAGGGTGACGTTCTGTCCGAGACGTCGGTGATGGTTGTCCTTTTTGCTTGACAGCATATACTTGGTCTTGCCCTCATTGACCGCTAAGCCCATTTTCGCCGCTTCCATCTCGATACTCGCGAAAGCGCAACTGACATCACGCTGCTTTCTCCCGATTATGTCAATATCTTCGGCGTATGCGAGTAGTTGGACGGACTTTTGAAAGATAGTGCCTCTTGTGTTTGCTCGTGAGTTTTGCACTATTCTTTCAAGTACGATGTTGAAAATATCGCATGACAGCGCATCGCCTTGTCTAAATCCTTTCTGGACATCAAAGGTCTCGGTGAGATCTTTACCGACCTTGATGGAGCAGCGTGCATTCTCCATCGTCAACCTGCATAGATGGACGAGTTTGGCAGGGATGCCAAAACTAGACATTGCTCTATATAGCTCGTCTCTATAGATGCTGTCATACGCGGCCTTAAAATCGATGAATAGGTGGTGGGTATCGATCTGAAGCTCATGGGTCTTCTCCAAGATCTGCCGTAGTGTGAATATCTGGTCGATGGTGGACTTTTCTGGCCTGAAGCCACACTGATATGGACCTATCAGGTTGTTGACGAACGGCTATAGGCGTTCACACAATACGGCGGATAAGATCTTATATGCGATGTTGAGGAGACTGATGCCTCTGTAGTTGGCGCAGTTCAGAGGGTCTCCTTTCTTGAGAATTGGACAAACAATGTTGAGGTTCCATTTATCGGGCATACTTTCGTCCGACCATATTTTACAGATGAGTTGGTGTATGCTCCTTACCAAGTCATCGCCTGCCGCTTTGAAGAGCTCGGCAGTCAGGCCGTCCGCTCCAGCAGCCTGACAGCGGTATTTGGTCCGTCATCGACGTTATACAGTCTGCCGAAATGATCTTTCCAAATCCTCAGCATCGACTGCGATTCTACTACGATGTTCCCTTGTTTATCTCTACAGGCTTCGGTTCGGGGTTTGTTTCCGCGGCATGTTATTTTTACTTTTTGGTAAAACTTCCGAACCTCATTCCTGGAGTAGCATCTCTCAATTTCCTCGATCGCGCGCTTCTCATGCTCTTTCTTCTTTCTCCTGAGAAGCCGGTGCTCGTCCCTCCTCTTCCGCTCATAGAGCTCATGAGCAGCTCTGGTCTTTCTAAGCAGCGCCGCGTTATATGCATCTTGCTTAGCTGCATGTGCTTGCCGGCATTCTTAATCGAACCAGGGGTTTCGTTGTGGTGGACGAGTGAAACCCAGCACATCAGAAGCGGCATCTCTGATGGCGTTTTGGCAGTGTTTCCAACGGTCTTCGATGCTTGATGCTGGCGGCATTGGACCTCTTAAGAGATTAAGAGACACTCGATCGGAAAAGGACTTGGCGATCTCTTGCGATTGTAGCCGTCTGACGTCCAATTTTCTCACAGCATTAGTTTGTCGGCTTGAGCTCCAAATATGTCGGAGTAGCCCGGATAAGGTCTTGTTTTGTTTTTCCGACACTAATCCTGGTTAATGGCGCAGGAAACTCGCCATTTGCCCCCTTCACTTCGCAACCTCTAGTGAGATTCTCAGATGGCGCCACGGGGAGGCGTGAAGTAGGACTTATTAGCAGAGCTGCAAGATATTCGGCTGCAGAGGCTCATTCTCGTCATTTAAGGAACCAGCACCTGTCGGAAGATGCTACTTCTACGAGGCCTTATACGAATCGTTGCCGGGATGGACCTGGGTCCCAATAAATCATTATCATCAGTTAGTGTAGTCTTTGGCTAAATACTTTACGTTATGCAATACTGGATTATTGAGATTCCTTTCACTTGCGAGCACCATGAAGGCGAGGTCTTCAACTACATATCGTCTCTTCGAATGAGGAGGACTTTTCAGGGCCCGATCGGCAATATTTTCACGCTGAGCAGGTTGGCAAGAAAACACCGATTAACAAGTGTAACTCTGAAAGTTAAAAGCGAAACCGAGGTAGACAAAATCCTAAGCTATCATCCATTTGTCTTACCCTTTTTGACATCAGAGTTCTAGACAGGATTGCTTCCACCCTTTATGGAGCAGCTCGTGGATCTCGTCTTTCTGGTTGTTGCCGTGTGTGACTTAGTAATCAATAAATAAGTGGTATATATCGATGTGGGCGTTTAAGGTTTTTAAGGAGAATCTGCGGTAGTGAGAGAATTTGGTCAATTGTAGACCTATGCACCTAAACCTATCAATTAAATTTAAAAAATAGGTTTTCGTTGACACATTTCGGTAGAAAAGAACCTTTTTTGTAGATACCGTAAAAAATTCTAACATAGTAACTACAAAGACAGATTCTAGCACAGCTAGGTTTCGTTTTATCATTGATATTGCTTTTACAAGCTGCACCATGGTACGGGTTTAGTTAGCGCTTGAATGACCACAATGGCATGCGGATTCCCAGCACCAGAAATACCCATTAAGAGGATTAAACTCTAGCGAATAGGATATTAATATGTTGAATAAATATCTTCTATTCTTCATCATTAAGAAGGCGATTATTGCAGGAAACCACGACCAGTGGCCAATTTACTGCATCAATGTCTTGGCTGAGAAAGGCAAAACAAATCTACAATTTTACTATTTTTCCTACTGCAGCGAAACCATTCTTCCCTTATTTGTTTTTTGTTTCCTGAGGTTCAAGCAAAAGTTCCAAAACTGCTTACTGAGCAGGCAAAGCTGCAGCACGTAAGATAATGAAATAGTATTCAGTGAATAATACTGCCTCGGAACCATCTATTCCTTCAAGAAAGTCATCCGTGTAAAAGGAATATCCGACTCCCAACTTTCTTTACACTATAATTTGAGTAATGATCTACATAAAATAACCATATCCCTCGAAACTGATCACATTATGACGGACACACAAAAGCTTACTTCTCACTACTTAAGGATAAGTGTTTTTCTTGAAAGTGATCGACTCGCCGCATATCTTCTTCTGTAACACAAAAAAGAGAAATAAGAAAACCATACACAAAAACATGAGAATCACAAAGAAGGATTGCTCGCAGTGGCGACAAGAGGTTGGTAGTTGATTTTGCATTCATAAATCACAATAAAATGGTTGAATTTTAGAGTTTTAATTATAATCTTATTTTAAGCACAAATTATTGTATTTTTAGAAACTATTACATTACACATATGGTACATATATTCTCTTCAAAGTCATTTATAGTTAAAGTTTTGAGATCGAATTGCCCAATAATTCATGACATCCTTAATTGTTTTTCTGATTTATGAGTTGTGATGTGGCAAAATTAAGGAAGGAAGAACAGGGAGACTAACACAAAATTGTGTCTCTTAAGCTCATAAACAAAGTAAAATCGTGGAAGAATAAGTCAAATGCAATTCATTTGTCTTAGTAAGCATTCCTAGGGCGATATCCTAACTGGTCTCACAAGGGTATGATCAATCAATTTATTAATAATTTCACAGTTGTTTTCCCAAACATATGCTCGGATTATTTTATGATTGGATTATCTATTGTTAACTAATTAACATCTAATTAACTGGAATTCCACCACTCTCATTGAGTTTCACGATCCGTTGTTGTGACAGTTACAATTCAAATGATTCTTTGTTACGAGAACGCAAACAAGTGATGACAATTTAAATCAAAACCAATTCAGTGAATCCACTTGAATTGATTGAATTACGCAACAAAGTCAGACGAATACTTCCTGAGTAATTTCAACTCAGAGTGTGTGAGACACCAGCTGGTATTTATGCAATCAAAAGTGGGGCAACATCACTCGGGCAAGACACAATTTCAATGAAAATTATACGATTTCATATTTCCAAGTTTCCAAGTGAATGGCTGATTTTTTTCTTTACTTTACCTCTTTTTATAATATCATTTAAATGAGAACGAAGAACGAAGTTTTATGCGATCTTAGTGTTCTGATATTTTTGTGAACATCATTTGAGGAGACGCCAAATTGTTTTGTGGCATTTTTTGACATTTTATTAGGTTGTTGATAGAAACATCAACACGAGACAGAGTCTCAACACTTAAAACGATTAAGACTTTCATTGTTACTCGAAATGATGAAAACCTAAGTAGTCCAACATTTACACTGAGAATACCAAAATACTTGTTCAACTTTCTTTCCTATTTTTACGTTAAAGGGAATTATCCTTTTCGAGCTATATTGTTGACAGAAATCAATTGATAAACTCAACTACCCATTTTTTGCAAGTGTATCGCCGATCTTGGTATCCAACAACTTTGACAACGTGACAACGTAAACCGGAACAAAAATTAACCAACCTCTCTCAATCTAGCAGTCTTCAGAGACTTCAAGATTGTAAGGCCGCTATTTACGTAGCTATTTATATGAATTATGTAAGTTAACCAACTTTCTTTTGACTAAGTTTGGAAAGGTTACTGATGAAAATATCGGGTTTTCCAATAGAGACTTGACAACTTTGAATTTAATTTGTGAACGCACTCTTTCACTAATTATCAAACTGTCACTGTCAATTTATTCAGTAAACTCAACATTTTTATCATGGTAAAGCAATGAACGAGCAACGTCTGCAAATTTAGAAAAATTTTCTACTGAAATTCGGAGTCGGTGACTGCAACTTTAAGAGCGTTTATTCTAATTTTCGGTCATAATTCTCGCTCTAGTAGACAGGCAATAACAAGTTTAGTGCAAAAATTTGAGTCTACATATTCGTTGTGTGATGTTGCCGTGTCAGTGAGATAACGGGTTGGTCGAAGTGTCGAAAATATCGCTGCCGTTCAGGCGTCCGTAGCAAACGATCCAAATCAGTCAATTCCACCTCGTTCTCAAGAATTGGGCATCGCTCAGACCACATTATGGCGTATTTTGCGTAAGGATCTTGGTTTACACCCATACAAGATCAAGCTGACTCAAGAATTGAAGCCGATGGACCATTTGAAGTGACGTACGTTCTCCGATTGGGTTCTGGAGAAGATAAGCCAAGATGGTGAATTTCATCGCAAAATCATCTTCAGAAATGGGCCAGTCGATTGGCCTCCTCGTTAGTGCGATTTAATGCCGCTTGACTATTTCCTGTGGGGCTACTTTAAGTCATTGGTTTATGCCAATAAGCCGACGATGTTGGAAGCGCTCAGAGCCAACATTGAAAGTGAAGTCGAAGTCGAGTTCCATTCATAAATGTTTTGATTGTACTTCAAGCCGACAATAAAGTTTTTGAAATATCTCAAATGGTTTGCGTTCAATGCTGTCAAGTCCTTATTGGAAAACCCTTTATATTTTTCTTAGGTGACATATGCTATAAAGAGATGCACAAGGAGACCCTGATCTCATTGTGTTCTTCAATTACAAGCTTCTTCCTTTAAAAACTGTTCCATAGAAATAGCTGATCTTTGCTGCAGTAAATGGGCAAACTAATGAAGTTTGATGATAGCACTGTACAGTGACAGGCACAACTACGACGTCAACTTCAATTCCATAGTAAGCATCATCACCTGTGTGCAGGGTCTGCTGGATAGGATAGTCAACTTCTAGGCAAACAAACGAGCAATGCTCCACAAAAGCGGCAGAGTTCTATTCACCAAAAATAGCCCAAGCAGTGTATGACAAGAGAAACTGAAACTAAGGGTCTCACCCACTAACTGCTAGAATGATTCTCAGCAAAACATTGAGAAAAACTTTTAAAGCAAAGAGAATGAACCTGCTCTGTTTCACCTACTGGGGCAGTAACAATGTATGTTCGAAGTGAAATACTTTCCGCAATCAGCTAAATACGAGGGCGGGTCAATAAGTCCGTGACTTTTTGAATTTCTGACCTCTTTACTGAAACAGCAACACTGCTCCTGTCAACAGGCATCTGTCAGTTGACTCCTGTCAAAATTTAAACTTGCTGCGTCAGTTAGTTTGTGTTTGACAGCTATTTTTATCTGACTACTCACTAATTTGAGGAGAAAATGGAAAAAAGTGAATTTCGTGTGCTTATTAAGCATTATTTCTTGCGAAAAAAAAACCATTACCGAGACCAAGGCTAAGCTTGATAAATACTATGGGGACTCTGCACCATCGATTTCAATGGTAAAAAAGTGGTTTACTGAATTTCGTTGTGGCCGTACAAGCACTGAAGATGCCGAACGTCCTGGACGCCCAGTTGAGGTCTCTACACCCGAAACAATCGAAAAAATTCACGATATGGTGTTGGCCGACCGAAGATTGAAAGTGCGAGAGATTGTGGAAGCCGTAGGGATCTCGCATGGCTCAGTGGTTTCAATTTTGAATGATCACTTGGGCATGAGAAAGCTTTCCGCAAGATGGCTGCCGCGTTTGCTCACAGTCGACCACAAACGCAAACGCAGTTGCCATGGCAAAAATCCATGAATTGGGCTATGAATTGCTCCCTCATCCACCCTATTCTCCAGATTTGGCTCCGAGCGACTACTTCTTGTTCCCAAACCTGAAGAAATGGCTTGGTGGAAAAAGATTTGACTCCAATGATGAAGTCATCTCGCAAACAAAGGCCTATTTTGAGGACCTCGACAAATCATTTTTTTTGGAAGGGATAAAAAAATTGGAGAAGCGTTGGACAAAGTGTATAGAGCTCAAGGGAGACTACGTTGAAAAATAAAATTATTTTTTTATCAAAAAATCTGTGTTTTAATCCAAAAGTCACGGACTTATTGACCCGCCCTCGTACAATTGAGCTCGATTTCAATCTCACGCAGCTTGGTATTAAGGTTGCGTTAGACTTACGTCATGTACAGAGCATACTACATTTCTATGAACCGGCAATTAGATAATTTGGAAAGGGCTGTTTAGAGCATAGTTAGTCGAGATCACGAATCCAGTTCTTCCAACTTCCAATTAGAATATGTGGACGCTGTGTAAGGTCATACGAGATTATGCTTTTAAGCGTATGGTCGAAATTAATGGTCTAATATGCTGCGGCATCTCAGTCGTAACCCACACATTTTATAAGAGAGACACAGGGAAGAAGTTGCCGATTTTTGATTTGAAAGATGATATGGAAGGAAAATATGCTCGTTTTTCTCTGCACAGTAAAATAAAGAGGGAACTCCTATAGTCTTTCCTAGATGACTATCTATAAGTTCGGATCCGGAAGATGTCAACTGAATCGTAAAAAGGACAAGATATAATGCTTTCAGCGACATTGCATTTACTGCGGAAAACCACTCGTCGCATCAAAAGAGGGCATAGTTGTGATCCAAGAACCTTGGATTGCAGATAAAAAACTTCAAGGAGTGCGAATCAAAAATTAATCTCATCTATATTCACGGGTAATTATTCAGGTAAACCAATATCGAGTCAAGCAATACATGCATCTTGACTATGCATCAACAGAGTTAATTCCCGTGATATTACAGGAACGAACTATTCCTTAGTAGAGAACTTTTAATACGGAGTCAACAACGGTGGAGTTCTTCAAAGCTACGAGCTTTCATCAGATTCATGCCGAAAAAAAAAACTGTTCCAAGATATATATCTGACAAGTAGACCGGGTTCCGATAAAGATACAGTTATTCTTCCACTGCATCTCATTTTCCGGTTGGCTTTCTCGAGAAAGCACTACAAGCTACGCGGAATTATCCGGTGACAGCTTTGCTCATTTGAACAAAAATAGTTCCGATCCATTTAAATCCCGAAGATGGGTGATATCTTTCTTTCAGAAATCCAAAAAGCTTTTCCATGTACTCGTATTTACATCCCCAGAATATAAAGGAAGGTCAATCTGGCTTTCCTTCTCTCTCATGTTTATGCCAATGACTTTAGATCTATAAGCATATCATCGCTCATACTACAAATATTTTAAAGAATTTTCAGTTTCAAGGAATATGGACTTTCGACATTGAAAGTGCTCTCAACAATGCAAAAATAGAGACGACATTAGCTGATAAAGTTAGAGATATTTAGGAGTATATAGAAGCTAGCTTCTTAAAAGAGCAATTCTTAGCTCGAAATGATCCTCAGAATGTCAGTCGAGGCACACCGCCAGGAGGTGTTGTATCTACCCTTCTATGGAGCATTTTAATCAATGAACTTTTAGTCTACACAGAATTTGGCGGCATGTATTTATTTTATTTTACTTATCTAAGAGTAGTCCCCATTTGAACTACCCTTAGATGGCTTATCGCCGATGATATATTGGCAGTTCTCGCTACTGCGAACCACACAAGGCTCAATGAATAATATGGCCGCGCGTTTTATAATTTATTATTTATTTGGAACCATTTAAAGGATTTAAGTTAGGTCGAAAAGCCAGTTGAATTAGCTTCGGGGAACTTCAATTCAACAAAGCTTGCTGCAGCGTATTTAATGACCCCATCTGACACATACATATGTATATGCAATTTATTTTCATATTCAATGGCAAGTGTCCTCTAACCCAGACTTTTTTCTGTGGAGTAGTTCTAGCATCCTTAAGATCGTCTGGATGCTTCTAGTTTGGCCGAGTTGCATCGAATGTCCTAATAGAATCCTCTTAATCGTTAAAGATTGTCCTTTTCTAAGTTAGTCTTAAGTGAGTTATTCTTCTCTTCTGGTTTGCTTACGTCGCTGCTGTCCCTCTCAAAAGAACATCAGACCACTGTCTTGCAGTGTCCTGCAGTCGACGTTCGAATCGGCATGAATCGGCAAAATCACCGTTTAAGAAGTGTGATGGAACTGTCGCCAGGAACGTTTTGTTGTTCGACGAATAATGATAACAGGTACAGGATTCATGCATCGGATCACAGAGCGATACTGTATAAAATGACTAGAGCTAGACTTGGACTAAAAGTAGCAAAATGTAATGAAGACTGATTTCTGTTAGGAAAAGACAGGAACATGAACAGCAAATGGCCGAGGATAGAGAAAGATCTTAAACGAAATAGCTCTAGATAATTTTACCACAAAGTTAAAAGGGAAAACAGCAAAATAACAAAAAATAATAATTAAATCCGCGGTTAGCCATAATGTACCATCAATTTAGTCGATGGTGGTCCACAATTTCGTTCACATGACATTGATGAATTCAGATAGCTATGTCTATACTAACATATGTCCAACAAGGCTTCTGCAGCGGATGACTTACCCGTCTAGCTATTTAAAACAACTACAGATGACGACGGATTGAACTTCAGTAATATTTGTCCAAACTACAAGATAGCCGATTCTTTTGTGATGCTATTGCTGTGCGAGTACTATCTGAGTAGTTAAGGCCTTTTATTTATGGTACAACCTGATTGTATAAGTTGTAGGCCAGGAAATTTCTCACCAGTCTACAATTTGAAATTACAGCAGATCGAAGAAAACATTTTTTTTTTAATTTCAGTCCGTTACGGAGCGATGACAACGATTAGTATAAGGCCTCGTAGAAGTAGCATCTTCCGACAGGTGCTGGTTCTTTAAATGACGAGAATGAGCCTCTGCTGCCGAACATCTTGGAAGAGGACCTCAGCCAACTTAGCGTGCGAAACTTGAAGCAGCTAGCCAGGGATCGAGCTGGCTGGAGGAGCTTGTTGACTGAGGCTCAGGTCCACCCCGGACTGTAGCGCAACCTAAAGTAATTAAGTAAGTCCGTTACGCACCACATTTTCATCAATTTGAAAAACGTTTTACAACATTTATAGACAACCTTTTCGGCAGCATGAACTCCGCGGTCTTGGTGTAAGTCATCATTTCTTATGTACCACAGTGTATGGACAATTTGAGCTCGTTTGCAAATGGAATACAAACTGTATGTACAATTTACATGAACAGATTTGGTCTCATTGAGGGCTATCCGCCAAACTCTGTCCATTCACATATAGGCACTTTATCGAGGACGCTTTGCAGTTTCGCCATTATTTCTTCAGTTGTTTTACCTACTGCTAACAAAGCAGTGTCATCGGCAAATGTAAATTCTAGTGGTATGCCTCAAGTATAGAGGAGATACAGAAGTGGGCCGAGAACACTTCTCTGCGGTACGCGGGCTAAGATTTCTTTAAATTGCAAAACTTCGTTTTCGAGTATGACACGAAAAATTCTATTCTTGAGATACTCTGTAAGTATATTATAATGGGTCAGTGGCAAGACCTGTCGTCATTTGAACTTTAGTCCTTCATGCTATACCGTATCAAAACCTTGCAATATGTCAAGGAATACGCTTGAACAAATCTTTCTTTCTTCTAAAGCTTTCTCGATTTCGTCTTCTTCATATCCTTTTTTTTTAACCCTTTCCTGGTTCTACGAACTTATGCGTAACGAGTTTCCCATTTTTACTGCATCGCTGCTGCTCCGCTTATGGGGTTGGCTAATGTCGCAGACCGCAGGACGCGTCTACATAATGCTCGGTCCTGGATCGCTTCAGTGGTTAGCCCCAGGCGTTGTTACGAATTTACCATCTGAGGATTCCAGGAATTCTTTTTCCGACCTCGTTTCCTTCCAGTTGGAGTGACCGTGGTTGATAGTGCCTTTTTACCGGATTTTCCGCAGATCTTCTTTGAACGTGGCAATACCAGCAATACCAATTCTATTCGTCTCATGCTGTTTGGTTACCGAATTCTTTATATGTAATCTTCCTCTTCTACGCATAGACCCCAATTTCGTCGGTGTACCTATACACCTGATCTATAGTGGAATGCATACTTCTGAACCCAAACTGGTGATAACATTTTTTCCGTCGATAATTAGCAGTATCGTCTTGAAATTATGCTCTCAAACATTGTCATTCAGAGGTTTTCCTGGTTCTAGGACCATTATGACCTCAGCAACTTTCCACTGACTCGGAACGTATTCTAGCATCAGCGCAGTGTGAATTATGTAAATGCTTTTCTAGTCAGAATTCTAAGGACTTCTCCGGTTTTTAAGTCGTAACCCGGAGCTCTTTTTGGTTTTAGTTCTCTTTTTTTATTTCAGCGCTGCATTTGTCATCGTGTGATTGTCTGACGCTGTTTCCGATTCACTGATATGGGGGATAAGTGCTTGACCGTTGAAGGGAACAAAGGTCTATTCCAGATTAGAAGCGAAGATTTCCGCTTTCTCCTTATCTCCCTTCACACATTCGTTGTTATATTTTCTAATTGATGGGGCGGAGACTTTAGGTCTTTTAGAACCTTTTGATGCTTTCCAAACAGAATAATTCGATTCCCTCTTTGCTGTCAGACTATCTTGATAAGTGCATTGTTCGTAAAGTTTTAAAATATTGCAGGTAGGTATGTATTCATGTTCTCAATTTAGTTCGTTTATTGTGGCAGTTTTTTTCGGCCTACTTCTCGAAAATGAATTTATTTATTTTGCTTTGCTCCTTAACCTTTTCAAACATGAGAAGCAGGGTCGGATATGCGAGACGACGGTAGTAAATGGCATGCAATTCCTATAGCATCGTTCTTATGCCAAAAGCACAATCTTCCTTATAGAAAATCCTTCCATGGTTGCCGCACAAATACCTTAATGTACAATATTATGCTCCAAGAAATGGAGACTATTTTATAATATAATTAAATTCAGTCAGCAGCAGCTAGCGTCGACTGTATAGCTTGCAGAAATTCCACGCAGAAGAAGTTTGATCGGAATCTTATTTTCGGATAATTTACAAAATTTTAAAATCTTAATTTGACTGTCTAAGTTCGTTGCCTTACCGCATTCACGCTCTCTTTCATTTCAAATACGTAATCCGCTGAACATCTAATTTCTAGGAACAAACAAAAAATCCAAATTCAAAAACATATGCGTTACTGTGCAACGCAATTTGGCAAACCTACGCGGAAATTTTTAGCTCGTAACAGATTTAAGACAAAAAAATCATTTTAAACGTACCCATATCTCTGAACATTTGTATATTATGTTCTGGTTGGCGTGTGCCAAGAAAAAAATACCATCCACATCAATAATTACGAATATATACAATAATTATGAGAACAATTATGTTTGTCTAATTTTGAAAGTAAGCGAAATGAGTTTCCCTGGCATGACAGAGTAGAAATTTGAAAAAATAAATATTGTCACCGTGCCCAGTGACTGTGTCCAAAGTTCGAAGGGTATCCGTATCCCTATGACTTGATATCCAATGCCCTCTAATTCATCAGATCTCACCCATCAACCCCACCAGTCTTGAGAAAGAAAAACGAAATATGTCACATTTCCGTATCTATAATTCCGCACCCGGAGAAAAGTATAATCCGGAGCTAAATCTGGACGAGGTAGGCGCTAAACACCCAACAAAGTCCTGACATGATGCATCGCTCAGTCTATCTCCGATACAGCTACAACTGAAACCGAAAGATGATGAAAACGATGATGTTGAGTGGTATTTTTAGACTTCCTCTGGGAGCACCATAGACGCACCCAAAATGACACCTCTCTCCGGGTCGTCCTACACCGTCTTATGCTATCCAACACCATCCGACCAAACGGTTATTAATGCTCGATTTTATGTGTCCCAAATAAGAAACTATATTTAAGCAGATAGTAAATTTCCGAGGCGAATAAAAATGCGCCGATGTTAATAAAAATTTTCGACTTTCGCCGGAGGACGTGCGTGTGCATCTAGGTCCCGCTCACTTTCTAATTAATTATTAGTAATGAATCAATCAATTGCGTTGGCCTAATGAACACATGGGATTTTCAGCAAGGCGATGGGGGAAAAAATGCAGATAGTGCATGGAACTAGGTCGACATATGTGTATGCAATGGGAAGTGAAAATTGGCCGGCACTGATTCCTTGTGGTGCATCGCATCTAATAAAAGTGAAAAGTGACTCAAAAATTTATGAAAATTTTGAGGAAATGTTTTTTTTTGTTTTTGTTTTTTTTTTTTTTGGAATTAGTGATGAAAAGTTGTGAGTCATTGATGATTTTCTTTTTTATGATTCGGATTCGGGTGAGACGACTCTTTACTCCACAAGTCGTGTGGCGATGGGGTTTCTTTTTCAAATTCAGAGATACTCGTACATACATAGATTTTAAAAATTACGATCTGTTTGGCACTTATTAATAAATTTTGTTTATCGTTTTTATTTTATTATTTTTTTTTTCGAAATTTTATGAGCATTGAATGATTTTTTTGGGGTGGATTTCGAACGTAGTGTTTGATAAACATTTTCGTAGACAGGCCATGTCATCATAAATAAGTTGATGTTACGAACTGTAGGAAACATTAGTTCCCAACTTTGTGCTATTACCTAAGTTGTAGTGGTTTAAAATTAGAGGAAGGTTTGATTTTTGTTTTAAGATACTTCTTGGACTAAGGTGTCATTTATTCACTTTGCCAGTCTCATGCATAGACTTTGTAACTGATCAGATAGATGAGGGCCTCAATTTAAACCGTTTACATAAGTGGCATGGGTTTCAGAACCTGAAATTAACTTTCTATCATATTTACTTTTTTTGTGGGAAGGATGAGGAAAGTTATTTTCTTCTCCGACCTCAAAAGGATCAAACGCAACCAGACATCTCATTATACGCTGATTGCTGAACAAACGTATGTGAAACACGGATATAGCAATCAGAGCAAATGACTGCACTGATAAGGAAATTTACTAAGAGATTGACAGCCGGGTTGAAGTCTATCCAGACAGAGTCTGGCAGATGTGAAGCTAAAATAATGACTATTATTCCATTGTCAGGCAAAAGCAAAATATACATATACGTTAGATACTCGTATGTCGTAGACTAGCAGACCAGACACGCACAGTATTGTTATCAATCTTATAGCTAGCGTCTATGCCACTGATGCGTTGGGCTCCATTTAGCTGCCAGTTAATGTTCTATAGATATTCATGCTGCGGGACAACAGGACAGTTTTTCAAGACACAGTTCAGCATTCGTTTGGTCTTCCAACATGCTAAAGGCTCATCCTACATACAATTATGCTCTGATCCCAGCCAATCTTAAAGCCTGTTTCAATTTCTGCGATCCAATTTCGACCTGAAACCCATACAAGTATTTAATCCCTTAACTGCATTCGGACAAACCTTGCATTCTCATGCTAACTTCAAAATGATAAAGTGCAGCTTTGCTGTCGCTATTAATGCAGACAATTCGCCACCTTGACCTATCTACATCTACATCTTCGTAAGACATACACAAGTCTTCCTTACGCGGTGTGAATTTAACGGTCTTGTCCTCCAAAAAGACACCAACGCCTCACTGTACATCGGCTTTGAAAACGTTTGAAAAATCCTATCGTTGTTCAAGCTCTGATCAAAATCTCGTAAAAGTCGATTTCATACTGTCATTGTATTAAATAGTGTGTCCATAAGAGCCAAAAAATAGCCAACCCGCAAACTCATCAAAACTCTAGCAGGTATTGTACCAAAGATTACTTAAATAGAAGCTGGTTACGTACAACGCGTATTAAATAAGGCCGTCTGCGTCCCAAAAGCCCAGTTCTTTGGAGTCTAATTGAAACAGCAGAAGCATAACCGACCTAATAGGTGTAATCGGTCTTGTCATTGAAAGGACTCTCCTTTGCAACATGTTCGAAAGCTTCTTTATAGTGCACCAAAAATGTGTTCAGTATGGCATGTGCTGTCTAAAATGAAATTTCCAGAAGACGCTCTTTTGCTTACCTTTACTAGAAAAACATATGGTGATACCTTTTAGGATAAGAAGGATCAGAATAGCATTAGTTTTGCGAGAATTGACTGGAAGCCCAATTGTAAATCACGCTTGGGTCTACCTGTGGTCTTAAGACGTGAACCGACAGAATGTACAGCTATATCAATTGAACACGCCCTAACGTAGACATAAGAGTTGTTGAGAGAGTTACCAGTATGCATCATACCAACCGAAGCGGGACCCTCCCCTCTTCGTAGTCAACATCCTCGACGAAGGTTTTGTGTGATTCTTTTGCACCTTGTTGTATGGTCGAGTTGTTTATATATTCCATCAAAAATGCAATTACCTAAAGGAACCTCAATGTCGCGTCTTCCTGAACATGAAGCTTGATCATTCTTTCCATGATCTTATTTGTTTAACAAGACTCTGAGCGCAGCTCTTCTTCGCTACAGATGCAGATGACTCGCCTCTCCACCCATTCTTTACAATATATTTCGTTATCTTTTGCATTGCGTATATCTCCTCTTAGAAGACAGAAGCAAGTTATGAGGAGTGAAAGTTGTCGTCCTCCAGAAAGAAACATCCACCGGATCTTTGATCGCGAAGCCGAGGAGCATGGAACTAAAAAGAAACCGCACCTCAATCTTTAAAGATATCAAGTGGGAAACGGATGGATCAATGATGGACCCAAGGGCACGCGCTGTCATACATATTTCGTTCAAACACCAGAATTCCGCAACCGAAGGGAAAATGTCTCAGTGTACTTCAAGCGGATAAACATGCCATTCAGGTTTGCTCAGATCTTATTCTTAAAAAGGGAATGAAAGGTGTCCCTACATATATACTAACTGACAGTCAAGCAACCATTAAAACTTTAGACTTAAACCTCAAACATCTTTCATTGGCCCTAAGCGTTTCTGTTACATGCCGAATTTAGTAATAAATTTAGCAATAAAGATTTAAGTGAGCAAAATATGTATGTCCCTTTGGGAAAACACCACAGAGCTTCGTCAAGCCGAAAGAGCTATCAAATCAATTTAAAAGGGATTATATCAGAAGTGAAATACTGCCGTCTTCGATATCATTAAGAGGTCTTATTTTGCTCATAGGTGGCATTCAACATTTAATGGGGAGAATAAATTGTTAGTGAGAGCTGGCTTGTTGTTGTATTCTAGTCAACTTCACATGTTCCTTGATTTTTTTTGGCTGACAAAATGCAAGTTTTTCGGACACGGCTGAGATTCGAAGACCGAACCTTCCGATTTGGAAGCTTAGCTCACTACCACTTCAGCTACGGCCACCCTAATTGGATTGCATGGCTTTAAGTAGCCTAAGGAGACGAGAGAAATCTTATGAGAAATTCTAGTCCCTTGGGAACTTCACAAGATCTCCACCAAAGAGATTTTCAATTTCATAAGAGGAGTTGAGCCTCTTTTGGCCTCCTAGTACTGATTATGGGGTTCAAAAGATCAGCAAGAGATCAGAGTCAAAAGATAGTCCCCTCGCAACGTCATCAGTAAGTGTTGTACCAAAAAGAGCTTCTTTTGAATGGCTTTGCGAGTACAGCCCATAATATTACTAAAAAAGGGGTAAATACATCAATGTTTCATGAGTTTAGCAAGGTGTGTACGGAAGGCCCAAAGAGGAGTCAAGATATACCGTACTTTGGAGTCTTGTAAAAGTAGCAAATCATGAAATCACTAAACAACGGACGCATTGGAGAAAATTTGCATTACCAAAGCCGTGTAGCTTAAAAGGATGCTTCTTAAGGACCTTCCCCCATTTCTTGTCGACAATTTCTTTTCACTGTCAGAAGCCGCCAGCACCTAAGAAGCTTGAATGTGACAGCCGAATACTCAGTTTCTTTGAAGAATTAGATGCCTTAACGCCCTAGTTAAGTCAAACTCATCAGGATGTTCCTTCTCGTTCCACTAATAAGTTATAAGCTCTTGGCGAGCATGTTACTAATTTTTTTCTATTTTTACCCTTACTGTTCACAATCGATATGGTATGCTTGCCACTGGCAGCACTGTAAAGAATCTCTTTAGAATTGCCAGCAGCAGATTTATGCGCTTTTGTAGATTGACTGGATATCAATCGGTGCAATCTGCTAAAATAACTACAAATTAATATTTAGTAAATTGTTATTAGTTTTCACTGGAAAATTCCATACTATTTCCTACAAAACAGGCCATCTGCATTGTCAGAATTGCGAATGGCGTTAAATCCCATGATGCAGCCTTTACTAAAACGGGAAATTCCATGAAATTGAGTACGAAATGACTCATGCAGTAATTGAATTGTTTCTTGGGATGAATGGCATTTGGCTTCGAAACCACAAGTCATCCAAATTCATATTTTGCTATTTAGGCAAATAAAAAAACTAGATTACCTTGCCATTTTCAAAGGAAAGTATTCGGATGTCAACAAACAGTGACACATTGCAAATGCAATTGTTTCCCAACAATCACTCATTCGTGAATTTTGTGTTCCTCAAATTTGACAATTTTGACGATTTACACTTGTTACACTTGTTTTTGTTCCAAAATTTATTAATTTGCGTTGTTATAGAATCTTTTTTTATTTTTTTTGGCAACAATTTGGTACCCAAATGGCGCAGAATTCAGATCCTGCGTTGACTTTTTAGCAGTTGACAAATTATTTATTTAAGTAGAAAAGGTCGCCAGAAATTTAACAATTTCTTTCCAGAAAGCACATAATTCCTAACATCATGCACATACACTCAACGGAAATTGTTCACTACAAATTTTTACTTTTAACATACTCGTACATAGGCAACCCAATGAATTCCATTGCATCGAGAGAAAATCCTAAAATTTGGAGCATATTCAATCCAAGTCCGAAAATAGAAGACTCAAGAAGATATCGCACCGAATCGGTCGGGTAGTGCTCGTATTGTATATGGTATCTCGTTTCTATGTCTGACGCAGTTTAATCACTGTCACTGATTCGTGGCGAAATAAATCGGTAGCACAACGACATAGCCACAACTGAAGATTTACGAATATCTCATCTCTCATGGCAAGAGAATGGATTTTTCTTCATGAGAATCTCTTAATGAATTTCGTATATGGTTAAAATACAAATGGCTCGTGCCACCAGATACATACGTGAATCTGTCTGGGGTTTCAGATATACATCCATACATTCAGAGAGGGATAGTATTTGTAGAGTATGTTCGTTTTTCGTATCCATTCGTATGCACAAAGGCGCTTTGGCATAAAAGATCCGATCGCAGAGGATCATGATTATGCAAGGGATTTTTTTTTTTATATCGTAGATAACTTTTTGGTATTTTTAGAGGAACAATTATTTTCTTTATTTTTTTACATAAATAAAAATAAACTGTTTGTTGTAAGATTTCGTATTATTTAATTGCGAATATGGTAAAAATACCGTCACCTGCTAGTTTCCAAATCTGTCCCATGATAGCCAAAAAAGGATAACGAATAGAAATACTCGTATCTCAAATTTTAAATAACAGTCATCTTAAGATGTCGAAAGTAATGTTCGCAGAAAAGAATAACATTGTCTGCACGGTGGTTTAATCCTGCGGCAACATTAAAATATGAATAAACAGCCAAATGACAATCTTCTGTAATTATTTGCTTCATCTAAGGCATTCAATCTGTGATGCGACAGACAAAATGTTGTTCTCTCTTTGGTAGCGCCTTTTAAGCCACCGCTAATATAAGGATTGATTTTATACATAAAGGCCGCGAAAATATCACAATTGACGAAGTCAAGTCCCAAAACCAATTATCACAAAATCCAATTGACTAGATGGTGCTTAATTTAAATACTGCACAGGATGGGCTGTCTTCTCACCAGATAGTCATAACCCTTGTAGACAATACGAATACAACTTAGATCACTGTTATGACAAAACCAAAGGCTATGGGGCTGCGGACCTGATTTTTAAAGAATAAGAACGCAACAAAGCTGCGGTTTACTAGGACATTTATATGCAGTTTCTCTTTTCAAATTGTTTATTTAATTGCTTCTACCATAATTAACGGAGAAACCAAAATTTATTAAATACGAGACATGGCAATTTACTGAAAAAAGATTATAAAATTTATGGAGAGTGCAAAGATAATTTTAATAACTACTTAAACGAGGAGCTTGTGCACACTATCATTCCCTCGGTTTTCGATCATGTCAAAGGATGTTTTAATTTCTTCGGAAGATAATAAGATCTAAGATGAATCGTAGATTCAAATAGTGACAGGAGGGTCTGCAACAAATAGAGAATAGTGTCAAAAGACCAAATACTGTCCAGAGACCTTGTCTCCATGTATTGTACGTGCTCTGTGTGCAGTGTTTCTAGATTTCGTATAGTTGGGCTAAGACTTTCGCAGGCAGTTTCACGAATTATTGCATCATATCAATAATATCAAAAAAAAAAAGAAGATGACTACGGAGAATGGACACTGCTCCATAAAAGTTGGCAGAGACTCCACCTGAGTTACCAATGTCAAAAACCACAAGGCAACGCCTTGTTCTATAAAAAAAATTCACATTTCGGTATCATTTTATAGAAGTCCGTTCAATTACTTGTATAGTCAGATGATGTTGACAAAAACGCGCCTGGAGGTCAGTAACGCGTTTGTAGGTATAGCTTCCAGACCGGCAAAGATGGAGTTACCTTCATTAGATGTCTACAAAAAAGGTCATTCAATATAGGCTTCTTGGACCAAGCGTTTCATCGGACATATAGACAGACAACTTTAGTGGAGCTAAGAACTTTATCTATCCAAGCTTTGCTATTTATTTATTAAAAATATAAACTCTTTCGAATTGTTGTTTTTTTTTTGGTTAAAATGACGATCAAATATAATACCCCTTTCTCTAACAACTAGATGACTTGTTTTAAGATCCTAGTCGTCACAATCTGGTTCTATGAAGCTAAAGTATTGATGAGACGTTGCAGCCTGTTTTGAAAGAAAAATTTCGGTAATTTTCGGTTCCACGTGCAAAGACAGTGAGTGAAACGGAATATAGAATCACAAATTGTATGGGCTCTACAATGACATCAATCTTATCCGAAAAGTGCGAAGATAACGATCACGCTCGTATAGTTTTTAGAGCGAATGAATATGGATGAACCAGGAGGTGCAAAGATAAACTTTTTCTTCGCTTCGCAAATAAATGGGAATAACAATTACTTCGTATGCAAAAAGGCTAAGACCGGGAATGTAATTGTTGGTTAGAATACTAGTTGAAATATGGCAGAGCTAGAAAAACTCTCCGATGAAGTGGTTTCATGAAAAGGAATCTTTTGGTGCGACTTTGATGACCCTTTCAATAAAACGTCAGGGGTCAGTTGGCTGAGATTAGAGCACAGAGATCCAAAGCAAATCTCATGATTTTACTCACCAAAAATGTTCTTTCTTAAGCAAGAAAACATAATTTTCTCTGCGGTAGCAGTTGAATCAAACCTATAATACACAGAATTCTATCTTTTGTAAAATAATACAAAATGACGAGTAAAATAATCTGGAGCGGACCAGTGGTAAGTTAGCATCAAAAAGATGTCCAAAGGGAAAGGTGGGTACAGAAGAAGCAGTGGACAGGAAACCAGGTTAAATAGGGTTTTTTGCATAATTGAATTTACGTCGGTCTCAGGAATTGGTGTTGTTATATGCCAAAACTGGACATAAGACTTGAATCATAAGGTTTCCACAAAAACTAATAATAATTGTTAAAAAGTCTCTTCATCCTTTGGTGAAGATTTTGGGCAAGAGACATCGTTAGTTTGTACATGCAGTCCACGCTCCCCAATAAATTTAAACAATCAAAGGTAACACCTTCTCTATTCATTAAAATAGTGCCGCATGTGCGAAATTCTAGTGAACAATTTTATCAAAATATCCTGGCTGTGTAATAGAGTTCGTAAAGGTCAATAGCAATCTTTCTTCTATTAAATTAGTTAAAAATAAAATTACTAAGAAATTATTTATATGAGACAACTAAAGCAGTGCTTAAAGATTGATCAAGCCCAGAAGTGAGTTAAGATTAAATATCCCTGACCTGTGGTCAATAACTGTCAAAATTTTAGCATAACGCGATGCTTTTATCTGCGTAGGTAGCTCATAGGAAATAAATAACTAACAAATGCATATATAAAGTAAAGCGAGTAGCTGACGGAAAAGTTTGTTGAAGCAAGGTCTGTTTAATTGTGCCAACAAGTTAAGCTTATTTAAAAAATTTACCGCCTTCAGTTTGAATACTAAACCTTGAAGGCCAGAGGCTTTTATGTCGTTATACGTGTATTGTTTAAACATCCACCGAGGGAATGTTTTACATGAAAAAAAAATATAAAAAAGTAAAATCTGCAGATTAAGTCATTAGAGACTTCAGATACATTCTTAATGAATTTATGAATGTGGAAACTAGTTAAGATGGACTAACAATGTTTGTTGGAATATGTTAAAGGTTATTGAATTAACAACAGCATATTCTTTTTAGATACATCTCGTCTGCGTCGCGTTGTTGTTATGACTTTTTCATACTCTTTTTAAAGCTGGCTTTGCAGAAAGTTAGGCCTAAGAAATTGCCTTATCCATTCGCTCGTTGTGGCCGAGCCAATGTATTCGACGTGTTTTTAGCTTTTTAGACGAATATAATTTGCAGTTGTATCTTGTTCTCCATTCGCCCTCGTCGCATATGGGACCAAATTTTCGACGAAAAATTATTATCTTTAAAGTTTTGAAAATCTGCTCAGCAGGAAGCAGGAATGCTTATCATTCAATCGTCGACGGCATAGAGTAGAACTGACAGAATCAATGTTTTGTAGAGCATGAAATTCATCTTCCAAGTAAGGAGTTTTGATTCCATTTGTTTCTCCATGCCGAGGTAGCGGCTTCTAAAGTAGGTAAACTCCTTACCTATTTCCAAGTCACTGTTGATATCAGTGTTATTTTGTCCTAGAATGAATAGATGCTTCGCTGTTGTTTACCAACATGTACTTGGTTTTGTCCTGATTTAATTCAAGGTCAACTCATTTCACCTGTTCTTCGGCTGCCGTAAGATCCTCTATGATGGCGCGCTGGGAGCAACTGATAATGTCGATTTCGTCAACGTATTTAAGCAATTGGACAAATTTACTGAATATAGTGCCTTCGGTTTTAACAGCTGTTCTGCGTCTATGCGGCTTTAAAATCGTTTGTCAGTCTGCCGGGTTAGAAAATACATGCCGATTGATGTGTTGTAGAAAGGTAAGGATATATCTTGATGGTATTTGCAAGGCATAGGATTGGCTTTCTTGATAATGGGCCATAAATAGCAGATAGTCAAGTCATCAGACTTCGCTTTATTCACTCATACCTGGTTGTTAATTTGACACATGCTGTTTAATAGCTGAGTCAACCTTTTCTATACTGGGGAGGGGTATGGCATCTTCATTTACTGCATGTGGGTTCTGTTCCTGTCCTTATACCTACCCCATCTAATACCCATTAAGAAGCTGCTTCTTAGACATAAATACTAATTCATCAGCTTCGGTGGCTAGATTTCCTTTACTGTTTGAAGAGCTTGCGTTGACGGCATAAGGCCAGTTGCCAGTCGCTTAGCTTTCACAAAGCGGACAAGTCGAGCTGACATCGCATCGAGAGGGTTCCACACGTTGAATATGTTACTATGTTGTTTTAAATCTGAGGTCAACGATTTTAGTGACTGATCATGACCATATGAAAGTCAAATATCATTGTACTTTGACATTCATGCTGTTGAAAGAAAAAGAATTAGTTGACAATGATCAATAAATAAATAAACGTCGTCCTGGAAAATGTATCCCTATAATAAAGCGTTTGGCTGAGTGTGTTTTACAAATTGGGTCCACTAGAGTTGTCACAGGAAGTGACCGACCCCGTATTGCGCTTTCGGCCCTTATTTTTTCGAGGGTGCTGATGACACCACCGTAACCCTAACTAGTGAACGTTACAGACAGACGTTAATCGAGTTTTATTTGCCACAAGTTGCTACATTGAGGCTTGAGCATTATTGGTTTCAACAGGACTGGGCAACCGCTAACACAACTCGGTCAACGATTGAGATTTTGCATCACCAATTTTTAGACGGTGTGATCTTCCGTGTTCGCGATTCGATCTCAACTGGCTTGCCAGATCGCTAGATCAGACTTCTTATATTGCGACTTTTTTCAAATCTTGCATTTACCACAATAATTTGGCCTTGAGAGGCAATATTGAAGAACAAATCAACAATTTGGAGCCAAATGTTTTGCGAGCAACAATACAAAATGCCATCAACGCTGGAGATGGCTATTTGACCATTTTGACATTTTTAAAAATTTTTTTAATCAAAACAGGCCCAATTTTTTCATTTCTAAGAAAATGCCAGCCAATTCGCATTATAACATTACTTTTGCCCGACCTTCGACCACTATGTTATTGTATCGTTCAGAGAGTTGTGGTTAGGATCCAACCTTCTACTAGAACTTGAGACGATTAGAATGTCCTTTCCAGGATTGATGGGAAGATTTTCTTCAACTCACTCACCCGACACTGAATGAATATTGTTGCGAATTTTCTTTGGTCATTTTCACGATGATGACCACGTTATCGGCATAACTAAATTCTTTAGTTTGCCTTGACTGAACTTTTCTTCAAACACGCTGTTGGTGGTAAACGACAATTGAATAAAGGTCAAGATTGGTAAGAAGAGTTCTTAAGTTTTATGTTTTTTGAAGGGACCTTGAAAAGATCTTTTTGAAGGCATACGCAACCCGATAGTTCACAGTTCTTTATCCATGTACATGTCTCATAAACCAATGCATTTTTCTTGAATGAAACGTATTTTCACCCTTCTGCGTTATAGTTCTAGTTCCCTGAAAAGATGCCTCACCTATGGCCGCAGTGAAATACACTTAGGAAGAATAATTATTTTCTTCTCAACATTATACAGAATGTCTGAAGAGTCAAAGAGAATTAAGATCAATGCCTGTACTAAAGGCATTTTAGTGCATTCTCCCCTACTTTGTCTTTTGAGCTTGAAAAACATTTTTCCTCTCCGAAGATGCTGTATGGGATTGGATGAACGTGACATTTTCAAGTACAAAAGGATCATCAACAGCAAACACTTATAAAGAAAAGACAGATTGTTTGTCAAAGATTAAAAGGGCAACCACTCAATTGGGCTTAAGACACAAAGCTTCTCAGATTGTCACTTGTTAACCCAGTATAACATCCGAATCAGCAGACATACGTAGAAATCAGTTCCTTATATCTTATCCTACATCTGACGGAGGTACATATAAAAATTTAACTACACTGCAAAATCAATCGAATTTTCATGTAACTGCATCTATTCGCTTCATGTAAACAAAAATTAAACAAAAATAAAACCACTGCGATTACGTACACGTACGACTGTGATGAGGACTGCGATTGCGACTACAACAGAACGGATACAACGATACAAAAATACAAAGATACTTACATAACTTCTGTAGGAAGACATAATTCGGTTTTGGCACTGCCTTTTATTTTCGTAACAACACCTTTATAAACATTTGATGTGGGGGAGTTGTGTTGAACGTGAACTGAGGTGCATTCCCGTGAATGCGCTCTGAAAAATATTTCCTCTTTTTTTTCAAATTAAATTAAATTTCAACTTTATACGCGCACTTATTAAAAAAAAAAAAAAAACAGAGGGAAAATCTAAAAATCTCACTCTTAACCTAGAAGCGTTCTTGTGCGCGTTCACTTTTCTGCAATCTTTTACACTTGATATTCAAACACTCAATGCAACCTCACACCATTTGATTTGAGAAAATTTATCTCTTCGTACTTCAATTTCACAAAATTTCCGACAATTAGATCTTGACAATGCCGCTGCCGGTCGCTCGATCTATAGGTTTCAATTGATTCGCGTGAAGTGAAACAATTAAATTAATCAACGGCTTAAGTGCATTAACTAGAAATGCGATATTCTCGCTCACTCTCACGTTTGACGCGTCGATCAATATTGTTACTCGTTGAAAGACCTCGGGTCGTGGGACAAGGGAGTTCTGAGTTGAAAAAAAAAAAAATAACAAAACCTGAAAAACGAAACGAAAACTGCATCTACAATCGACGAAATGTATCTGAATGACTTATTCCTGATGTCTGGTGTTCAGTATTTTGGTTCGGCACGCGCGCTACGAGTACGAGTTTTCTTAAGCAAAAAAAAAACGAAAACAAAAATGAGAAAATCCCCAACGCACTCTGCTCCCGAATAAATGGAAATTGTTCCGATTTTCCTTTTCCAAAATTCGTTTTTCCTTCCCGTCTTTAACCGGCACGCATTTTTTTTTTTAATTTTGTTTTTCACGATCACTTTTCAGTTCGGAGATCAGCGAGCGATCCTCAAAAACACGACACGCTGCACCGTAGCCAAACACTACTGCTGAGAGTGTCCGCTTTGAGATTTCCGTGCAGTGACTACTGATGAATTTTGAAAAAAAAAATATATATATATTTTTTTTTAAATAAGTAGGTTGTTCGAAAATCAGCGGAAGAGTAAATGGAAAACCAAGAGAGTGAGAGAGCGAAAAATACGAAAATATCGCCAGAAAAATTGTACAATTTTCTTGAAATACCGCAAGCATCAAAATTGAGAATAAAATCAGCGGTGTAGTCGTATCTACTCGTATTTAGGAAGTATCAGCGGTGTCAGTCTCGCATTCGCACTGAGCATTTGAAATTTGTATGCTTGCGCACTGTACTCGTGCGAGTATGTACAACTTTTGAAATGGAGATTGAATTCGTTTTGGGCGAAATTATACAAGTAATCAAGAGTGTATTAACATGTGTGTTGGAGAAAACGCGACGCTTTTATGCCGGTCGTGTGCGAATACATTGCTTTATGAGATTAAAAGGGGGACTAGACTGGGGTTGCTACTTGATAAAATAAATTTATCAAAAAGGCTACCAAGAGGATAGGGGGACTGACTATGCCTGAGAACATTCATTCCATTCTCGTCTTCAGATCTATTGTAAAATTGAGTATCTAAACAGAGACAAGACCTCTTTTGTGTTTCTATTAAATTGAGTGCATTAACGACCAGTCTGTCAAAAGATATTCAAAACATTTGATTACCGGTCTTCCAACTTTATTATTAAATATCAGTTTAACATCTTAGATATCCCTTCCCAGTTGCGATAGTACTCGTAGTTCATTCACATTCTGAATCGTATCCACGGTGTAAAAATATGTTATACAAGGTAGCGCAAAATTAATCATCCAATTTTGCTTTTCAATTACTTTCTTGCTAATTAAAAAAGAAGATTTTGATTGATGGAAATCAAATTTTTTCTGTTAAGTGGAAAAGATGATATCCGCCGAATGGCTGCCGCCAGTGTTGATACACATTTGTGCCCGTTTTATCGCATTTTCCATGACTTTCGGCAAGATTTCCGGTGATAATTGTTCGCATTTCTGTCGAATATTCTCCATAAGGGCTGCGATTGTCTGAGCTTGTTGGCATAAGCCCGGGACTTCAAATAGCCCCAACGAAAGAAGTCTGGGATGGTTAAATCGGGCGATCTTGCTGGCCATTGCAAATACCCAAAATGGGAGATTGCGCGACCAGGAAACGCTTAGTTCACACTATCCATTGTGGCTGGTACTGTGTGTGCGGTTGCACCGTCTTGTTGAAATCACATGTTCACCAAGCCCCGCTCATCCAATTCCGGCAGTAAGAAGTCGTTTATCATGGCCTGTAGCGTTCGCCAGTAACAGTGACCATATTGCCGAACACCGCACCACACAGTGGCTTTGAGTGGATGTAATGGCTCTTCGTGGAAATGCACCTCGTCACTCCTGATGATTTTCGACAAGAATTCGTTGTTGAGATTGAGGATGATTGAGGACAGCGGAGTTTAGCGCTCCATTGCTTGTCTCTTTGTGTTCTGCAGCTTTCTAATTCACAAATGTCAAATATGATTGACATACGACGCCATTTGCAAAAATTATAACATCATCCGCTGGCATGATTAATTTTGCGCCGCCTTGTATATGATCCTTACCAAGTCATCGCTTGCCGCTTCATCCATATCGGGTAGATGGAATTGTTGTTTTATACTCGTATCGTCCAAGTTGGCACGTTCATTCAGCCTGACAGCAGAATTTGTTTCGTGATCTCAGTGTTACAGTCTACATCCTCAGCACCTACTGCGACTCTACTACGATGTTCCCTTGTTCGTCTCTACACGCTTCGGTTCGGGACTTGTATCCGTGCCAGTCTTTTTTTAACTTTTGGTAAAACTTCTGAATCTCATTCCTGGAGTGGGTCTTTCAATTTCCTCGACCGCGCAGTTTTCATGCTCTTTCTCTTTTCTCCTAAGAAGCCGTTTTTCGTCTCTCCTTTTCGTGAGCAGCTCTAGTCTTTCTCTCCAGCGCCGCATTGCGTGCGACTTGCTGAGCTACACATACTTGCCGGCATTCGTCATCAAACTAGGGGATTCCGTGTGGTGGTCGAGTGAAACTCAGCACATTAGAAGCGGCATCTCCGATGACTTTTTGGGACCTCTTAAGTGACCAAGGGAGACTCGATCGGAAAGGAAATTGGTGATCTCCTGCGATTGTAGCCGTCTGACAACAAAACTCCTCACAATATTAGCTTGTCTTGGCGTTTTTCGGGATATCCGCAACCGAACCTTGACTAAAACTAGGTAATGGTCCAAGTCGATGTTAACTCCTCGTATTGCAACACAAAATAGAAAAGTAATTATTTTGATGAGAGACCAAAACCAGAGTCTTACCAATAATACAACAAAACTCTAAACTCAATTAACCAATTTTCTAGATATGGGGCGAACATCAAAAGACAAAGGAGTAACATAGTCCGCCATCAACTAATATACCATATTGCTTAAGCGACAAAAAGAATCTTCTCATTTAGGATCCAGTACTTTGTCAAAGAATCGAAGAGAAGCCATTCTAAATTGTAATCTTGTGATATATGGAGGAGCATCGAAGAGCATGATAATTTATTTGACGACGAAAAGTAAACTATAGTGGGTAGAAGGCGGGTTGAGTGCTTGAGAACTCAGCGAGAAAAAAAAGGACAATATTAATGCACTAGCTTTCAGGAAGGAAAACTGCTTATCTCTGAAGATGATTGTTCAAGAATATGGTATCTAATTAGTTTCATAATTACGGGGAAAAATGTATGTGGCAATGAAAAGCTGCTATTTTTACAAATCTGTATTTTATCGATCACAACATTAAACTTTTTAATCTTAGCCATCCCTTGGACGACAAATACCAACACAAGGTGTTCACATTTAAATGCGTATCTCAATCCGGAAACTAGATTTGAGTAGTTTTGCATTCCAATCATAGTAGGATACCTTAGCTAGCCTGAGGAAAATTTCGCATAAAGATCTCGGATTATTCGCTTACAAGTTCGATTTGACCAAAGACTTGAATTGAATTGCCTCTCTGCTTGTACACTAAAACAGCTCGAAATTTACAACAATTTCTGTTTAAAAACTCATTTTTTCAGATGAGGTGCATTTCCATATCGGAAAAACCAATGCATCTTGAACGTTTGACTGTTTGATGTAAGTCATGCGCTAGCGAGGCATGATAACCGATTTATTTATAGTCAAAAAGTGATGATTGGGACTTGGGCTAGCTATGGTTCCAGCAAGATGGGTCTGATTGCCACACAAACCATCCAGAAATTTTTTGCACACTGAGTTGAATAATCGTGTAAGCAGTGATTTTGGTGATGTTGATTGGCTGCGGCGAACTTACGATCTGAGGCAGTTGAACTTTTTTTGTGAGGTAGTACACAAGAACAATATTGATCAAGCTATAAGGGCCGAAACCATCGAAACTGCATGCCAAGTCTGCCGAGGAAGTCATTTGAATGAAATTAGTAGTATTACATTACTCTTTTCAATAAGACAATAATCGTTGAAAAACATAGAAGTGTTGTTTCATAGTTTTTTAAAAAGATACCAGCAGATGGCGCATCTTATCGCCCATTCTAATAGTTGTGGAATATGAAATGCCAATTTGACTAAGAGATGGCTTAATTACTTTGAGGGTTGTCTGAAAAGTTTCCGACCGAACAATGATACAAGACATTTTTTTTATTTTTCTACAAAGTCTCCTTGTAACTCTACACAGTTCTTCCAGCGATACTCCCATCTCTCTAACCCGTCCAAATAGTATTTGGCGTTTTTCTCTGTAAAATAATTGTTCACGAAGGTGACGCCCTACTCATTTGACGAAAATCTCTATCCTCCGAGCGCAATTTTTAGATGAGGGAACAAAAAGAAGTCGCTTAGGGCTAGATTTGGTGAAATAAGGCGCCATGGCAACCGCTGAGGTGTGAGACGGCGCGTTGTCTTGCTGAAACAGGATTTTCTTTTTCTGCAAATGTGGCCGTTTTTCATCAATTTCTGCCTTCAGATTGTCAAGTACGAGTAATGATGCGTAGTATGCTCCTGTAATGGTTTTTCCTTTTTGAAGATAATCGATTAAGATAACCCTTTACTTTCCCAAAAAACAGTCGCCATCACTTTCCCAGCCGAAAAAACAGTTTTTGCTTTTTTTTGGAGTCGGCTCGCCATTTGCAATCCACTGTTTTGACTGAATTTTTGTTTCGGGCGTATAATGGTGGATCCAAGTTTCATCTACAGTAATTAATCGGCGCCAAAACTCGGATTTATTGCGCCTAAACTGTGTCAACAGAGCGTTGGAAATGTTAATTCGAACACGTTTTTGGTCTAACGTAAGCAAACGCGGCACCCAACGCGGACAGCTTTCTCATGCCTAAATCTTGATTTAATATGTAACAAACATGTTCTTTTGACATTGTCATAACCTCTACTATCTCTCTCACTTTAATTCGGCGGTCGTCTAACACCATTTGGTGAACTTTAGCAACGTTATCGTCAGTGGTTGCAGTTCTTAGACGTCCCGAACGTTCATCATCTCCCAAGCTCTTACGGGCACGTTTAAATTCAGCTGCCCAAAATTTCACTGTAGTAAATGATGGCGCAGAGTCCCTATACACAGAGTCCAGCTCATTTTTGATTTGCGTAGGCGTATTGCCTTTCAAAAACAAGGATTTAATAACAGCTCGATACTCAATTTTTTCCATTTTCACAAAAAATACTCACAGCGACTCACTCAAACGACTGTCAACTAAAAACTGCGCATCCAAAATGACTGAAATGTCAAAAGATGCACAACTAGCATTCACTAGCTTTTATTGACGAGTGCCGCTATCTTTACGTTACGATCGGAAACTTTTCAGACAACCGTAGAGATGTTTTGTGTCAATGATGACAAATATGTTTTTTTGGAGGGTAAATATCTGTCAGTAAAGCCCAGTATGCCATAGGCTGTGATTATATAGATTTTTTTTTTAAGCCAGTTCTGACTTTGATCTTTAACAAATTCAATCGGAAGAATACATTCTGCAATTGATTTTTTAATGCACAGCTGAAGCTGATGAATGTCATTCAAGAGACAAAGTGTTCGACCACTTTTTTCAAGCATTTGTGGCTGTATGTCCTCTGTAACACGAATAATGTTTGCTTCCAATGAGTCGATTGTCGTTAGTTTTCGAGCGTTAACTAGTGACTTTACGTATCCCCAATGAAAATAGTCACTAGGCGTTAAAACACAAGATCCTGGAGGCCAATCTACAGGTCAACGAATTAAGTGAAATTACGCGATCATCGATGGAACCATCCTGATGAAAGCGCATCCTTTCCACTATTATGCCATGCAATCATGGCTCTCTAACAAATACTCTTTATCGGAACATGCTGATTAGCTTATTTTTTGGAAAAATATGGTCCTATGAATCCACGAGCTCACAGACTGCACGAAACTTTCCATTTTTCTATATCTAATGGCATTAAGATAATCTCATGTGAATTTGGAGCAAAGACCAAATGCAACAATTTTGCTTATTGAAATAGCTTTTGAGCCAAATATGAGCCTCATCGTTGAACACAATTTTTAGATAAAACAGCAGAACCAATGCCTGGATGTTCTGCTGTTTTATCTAAGCCTCCAAACGAAGATCTTTGCGTAAAAATTTCCATGAAGCGGATGGCCAAAGACCAAGTTGTTTTTAAAGATGTTGAATCGATTAATTTGGATCTTCAACATTCTGAGCGGATACAATTTTCTCTTCGGTTCCTGCGCATCATCTAAGACAGTCAACAATACGGCGAATAGCGGTCCCAGATGATCGATTATGTGGGTGTAATATGGTGCATATGTAAGTGCTTTATAAATTTAGCGCACAGAACCATAATTTTGGAACCAAATTTCTAAAATTCGGCAACGTTATTGAAGCGTGTATGTCATTACGATAAACTTGCAAACACTACTGAATAAAAATGATATAGACAATTTGCAATCTGGCAATTCCAAATTAGTTATTCCAAATTGAAAAGATGGAGATACTTCATCTACTTGAGTCGGCCCTCAATCTGATAAATCTACCCGCTATTCTAACAGAAATAAAAAAAGACAATCACCTGAAGAGTGGGAGATTCGAACTTTTTTAATGATCCATATATCTCGGATAAATTATTACTGACCGTTTATTTTTGGATTAAAACCAAATCAAACTGAAGCACACCACTCCTAATTACAGCAATAAATTCTTTCCAAAACACCATGTAACAAACTTTTCTAGATATCCGATTCACCAGACACTTTTTCGTCTTATCTTCAAAATCCGAACTGTCTCTCTGTCTTTGAAAGCTTTATGGGCCATCACAGGCTAAAACGAAAATTTCTTAGACGCATGCAACTGCTTAATTTTAAATTTAAGAATTAATTTTAGAATTTTATTTTTGTCTCGTGTTTATAGCATCGAAAATTGGATGCAAAATAAATTTTACAAAATACAAAAACATAAAAATAAAATTTAATAAATGCTTCCATTTCCAAATATTTCTAGTTGGAATTTTCGAATATATTTTTCGAAAACTTTGTACAGTTGAGTCATTTGGATTAGAATAGAATGCGGAAAATTATGTACCTTTGAAGCGTTAATTGAGAATCCAGTGAAACTCTCGTGGAGTACAAGTATCTCTATCTGTGTCTATTGAAAACAAGAAGCTTTTATCACTCAGTCCATCTGGGATAGAAGGCAAACATTTATCTTTTGGTAAACAAAACGAAATATCAAAAAAAAAACCAACAGCCGCCTACCTCAATTTAAATGGTTTTAACTGCCCGGAGTTAATACTTTGCATACTCGTATACGATGGATGATTTTTTGAAAACAAGTGGAACATTTGATTTGAGATTTATCTTCGTTTGTTTGTGTTTTTGAGGAGAGTAATTTCACAATTTTGTATCTTACAGGCTGTGACTATGGGTGTGGATGTGGTCTTGTTATTTTGCAATGAACATTATATTCCTTATTTTTGATAAAACAAAAAAAATCTCGGAATGAGGACTGAAGATTCAGATTGCGTTATTCAAAGTAAATTGAAAGTATTGTAATTTATTGCAGAGTGAATTGTGTTTTTGAATTTGAGCAGCTGCTTCAACTTTGAGGTCGATATTTTCATTTGGAAATTTCATCATGAAACATTAAATACAAAATACTGATATTAGGACCGCTCAAGGCCGATCAGTGGAGGATTTAAATGTGACAGGTGATCGATTTGTTTAGATTTTTAGATTTTAAGGGAGATGGGAGTGTTTTTTCCTTATTACTGCCGACAGGTTAGGCCTAATGTGATTTTCTCAAGTTAAGGTTTAGCCATCTCTATTTATTGCTTACCTAGAAGACGTAAACGTGTTCTGCTTTAGAAGTGGTTTTTAGTCTTCGTCCTGAAGATGCAACAGGCGTTGTCTTGTGCTCTTCCCGTAGTCATATGGTGTGTTCTGACTCTGACCCATTGGGAATGCAAGTACTACATGTTTTCGATATCTAGAGAGCTGTAATAGTTGTTTTGTTCCTTTGAGGGAAGGGGTTGGTAAAAGTTGTTGCCTCGCCTGTTACCATCAGTTTCCGTCCAGTAATGTTATGTCTTAGTTTCTGGCCAGTTATTTATGTATGTAAATGTTAATGCCGCTAGTTGGTAACCCGCAGTATGGCCAAGCTAAATTCATCTGCTCTTTCACTACCATCATAATTAGTCTGACCTACCACCCAGATTAAATGGATTCTACAAGTGCTGGCACGCATTATGAAAAGAAAATTGTAAAATTATCGCAAGAGCGTTGATGGTAAGTAGGGCCACTTAGCTCTTAGAAAGAATGAAAACTTTCTTGTTGGTTGCTGATCAGTTAAAGTTCTCTCTAATCAAAAGTTCTATTGCGTGCATTAGTTATAACCTTGAAATACAAGAATATCTAACTTGCAAACAGTGAGGTAAGTTTCTCCGTAAATGCCTGCTCCAACTTCTTTGTCAGTTCTGGACCCGTGGATGTACCTGTGAATCTTTTGTAAACAAGGAGTTTATTCTTTTTCCAGTTTTGTCGATCAGCAATTTGGAGTGGTACTTCTTTAGATAGTTGTCTATATGAATATCACCTAATAGTTTATTTCTTCTGAGTTCCAGTGAATGATATGGGTAAACTATTTCATTCTGCATGTGAAGATGAAAAGGTTAGGGGTTCAATAGAGCCCATATTACTGCGATGCATGCTTAACAGCTGTAATATACGCAAGGCCTGAATAAACCACGGTTTTTTTTGTTTTTGTTTGATGCACTAAATCGGATATACATAATCAACTATAGGCATAAGAATAGCCAAACAGTCTTGGATTAAGAACCAAGTTTCTGCCCTGTAAACTTTTGCTGACCCATAGTGGGTTCTTAACTTTTTCGTTGGTTTTTGTATATGAGTATTTCAGGTGCGTTCTTGATTCAGGTTTGTACTTTCATCAAAAAGTGTTGGATGCCTTAATTTGTCCAAATGCCTTCTCTTCGCGATGGCGATGGCGCGATAGTTAGCTCATTGGACTATCACGAGTCAGAGAGTCTGGGATCGATTCCTGGCTGGGTCATCAACAATTTTTCAAATCACTATCACCCTTTCGGCGGGCAATGGCAAACTCCCGAAAGTAAAAAATTGCCTACGAAAAAGCTTCTAAGGAGTGCCGTTTGAACTCGGCGATAAACCGTAGGTCTCACTAAGATGTGACAAAAATTAAAACATGAGCAACACAAAAGAGTGTCAAGAAGCTAGGCCATGGCCCATACCGGGCTGCCAGCGCCCCAGTGTTTTTTTTTTTGTGACACTTCTATTAGGGTTAGCATTGAGTTCAAATTTCTTGCATAAGTTTGCCGCGAGGTTATGAGTTCTCTGTAGCCGATCTGAGACAAGTTCATTGTTACAGTTTTGCACCGCATTTTAAAAAAAATAAAAAAAATTGTTTTTAGTAATCTATCCACAGTCCTTTTGCCTTTTTTAAAGAATCAAGCCGTCGTGACATGATTTCGTAGAGTTTACGTACAGTTTCCGGCGAAATTGCGTACCACTTTTCCTGCACTCGGTCCCATCGTTTTGTCATTCCTTTGGGCACGTCTTGATGACTGGCCAGCTGCATTTTTAAATAACCCCATAAGTTTTCGATGGGATTCATATCCCGACTCTGGGCAGGCCATTCCATCGTGTGAAATTTTTGACAATTAAGCAAATTTTTTACGAGTTTTGAAGAATGTTTTGGATCATTGTCCTGTTGGAAAATGATTCGATCTTCCTCCATACGCATCATATCCACAGCAACTTTCAAATTTTCGTCCAAAATACTGAGGTACTACACTTTCCTCATTACGCCATCAATCTTGACCACGGGGCTGATACCGTTAGACGTAATACACCTCCAAATCATCAAACAACCTCCTCCATGCTTAATCGTTGGTTTACTTGTTGTGGTTTTAGAGGACCTGAGGAGCTCGTCCAGAATGAAGAACAGCCATTTGACTGGAATCAGTTAATTTTGGTCTCATCAGACCAAATTACCTAAAAAGAAATTGGATTGCAACAAAAATGACGAAGTAATCAGAAATTGAGTATTACCCGTCTCCAATTATCAATAGTCCAGTTTTCATGTCTTTGCAAGAAGACTTTCCGTGACAGAACATTTTAGGCTGACAACGCTGGCTTCTTCTTCTTTTCTTTAGCTTTGTAGCCGACTCTATTTAACGCTCGACGAAGAGTCCAAACACTTGCCTTTTTCTCCAGTAACGGGAGGCCGTTGCTTGGCACAGCCATTTTACCTGCCATTAAAAGCCTCTTAATGTGTCTTGCCTCTCTATCCTCAATTTTTTTTGGTTTCCTCCCTTGTTAGCTTCACCTCCTTTCAAATTGCTGCATCTTTTTCTTCTCGAGAAGGACATGTGACTTATTTTTAACAATTTTGCAATCACTCTAGATTTCTTTCCTTTCAAAGTCTAAGATCTAAAGTCTGCTTTTTTGTTTCTTCGCTTAAACTTCTCATTTTATTAAATCTTTTTATCGCTACTACCGATCACTTCTAAATGATGCCATCAAATGATTGATGACACGATTAACAAACACGAAAATTAACGCTAATTGTTGTACTCGCTGTAACGGTGCAAAACTGTAACAAAGCAGATGTTGTACTTTTATTTGTGTCATTTTTGTACCGTTTTTTGCAAATATAAAAAAACAAACGGAATATGTAGAAATTTTTTTCTTCGAAGATTTATGCGTGTTCGTTTTTTAAATGCTGTAACATTGTTACACTTTTGCTCTTCAGTGTAGGTAGCAACAACGGATCGGCTGTGGGTGCCAGGGTACCACTAAGCCAAACGAAAAGCTTACTAACGTCTCTAAGATGGCAGTGGCTTTTCTGCTGTCGTTCAGTTAATTATTAGAATGGTTGTTAACTGCTGAGCATAAGTTACATAGCTGCCTGAAACCCTTGCTATGAAGTTGAAAAGATACCGCGGATCACTATTTCTGATAGTGTTCTACCTACGCTGTGCTGAATCACTGAAACGTTTACTCATATATCTACTGACAAAGTCCAGTAAAATAAGAATGCAAGCACTTTCATAGAAGTTTCCCCAAAGCACCTCGAGCCGAGAAAGACGTTCTAGAGAAATTTCAATCGATTTGGTCGATCTACCAAAGAACTGACGCATATTCATGCCACCCAAATGCTCAGCTTTGTTGAAAAATTGAATGACGATATCCTCCCCGTGAGAAAATAACTGGAAAAATATGAAACCATCCAGATTGCTATCATTGGGATCGACGAGCAGGTTTCAAGAAAAGCAGGAGAATTCCTCAGGCGACATTACTACCTTAAAGCATATTTTTTTATTTTACGGCCTCGACGCACCTAATGTAAGAGTAAGAGATTTATAATTGGATCCCATGCCTATAGGATTGAAACAATATATCGTACAGGCGTCAAGTAAATCCAAGCTGATCTGTTTATCCACCACTCACCAGTTGAAGACAAAGTTGTTCGTACTGCTCTCAGAAAAAACAGAGAAACCTATGTACGAGTATATGCGCATAAGGACTTGTGAAACCGAACATTCAAGATCAAGACTCCTTAGACGCCTATGGAAACACATGGATATTTAGTCAAAATTTAATAACTTTAGAAAAATGTTTCTGTATTTTTCCAAAACTTTAATTGAAATGAATTGAACAATTAGGTTCATATTTGACGCCAACAAATAATTTCAACACCATCCTCAAAAACGCATATCTTTCATTTTTTCACAATTAAGGCTACCTCATGTCATTTGACCCGTGGCGTGCGTCAAGATTTCTAAATCCATGACATTCACTTAAAATATTGATCTCACATCTAACTCAACACGCCAAGTGTGATTTGCTCTCAAGAATACGAGTAAATGTTCTGCGTCACTTGCGCATTTACGCAATCAGCTGTCGGCATCAGATATCTTTGTTTGTTACCCGCAATGCGCATGGGGCACAGCAAATACGGCGCCACATGTCCAACCAATATCTCATTATTCCAATAGACAACATCAATTAACTAACCCGTGGCAATAATTAGACAGCCCAGCCATTGCAGCCGTATCTACACCGGCCACTGACAGAAGCAAAACACTTTACCCTAGAAAGCTCATCTGTTTCAATCTTAAATTGGGTAATATGCACACACCCAAACAACATAGACGTATTCGTATTAGTTTACTTCAATGTATTGATTGAAAAACACGTTTAGATTTGTTCATTATGACGTGGAACAGTGCAAAACTTCCGCCATCTATCGGACGAAAAAGCTCTGAGCGCATTAAAATCCGAAAAACGTATGAGTATAGCGAAAAACTATGATTTGCCAAAATGTTGGGCCATTTAGTTTAGATTTCGTTAGCACCTCGTAGGCAGCAAAAATCAATTCAAAAATATTGGGTAAAAGCAGCACTATAACGGTAAGTTAAATAACATTCTTTCAAACTATTCGAAGACAATAGAACTGTCATTGTGAAAGATAGTGATTTTTATTTTGAAATACGTTTACATTCCACAGTGTGACGGATGGCAATTTTGCTCGTACATTTGCGTCGAATCATCTTGCTCCTGAGTATTGTTTATTTTGGCGGAACTTTTGTCCGGAAATTGTTGACGGACAGCAGACGCGCTCACCTAGAACAGCTGCGCAAGAGTTTTCCACAAAAACATCTACACTTTCAAATGTGGGCCTACATCTACACCGGGTATGCGTACGTGGTGCTGGTGAATTACTTCAGTGAACGTAACTTTACAAATATTTTCGAATTTCTAACAAATATGACTTAGTTCGAATCAATATTAAAATGGATGTCAAAGTCTATTTATCTGTCATTGTGACGTGACGCTGTCTAATTGGGCCATATCGATGGGAAACGGATGAATGGGGTCAACAAATGATGTGGCGGACGTTTCAACTGCAGAAATAGACTTTTTATACACCAAACACATTTTCTTTTTGTATAAATTTCCTTTGGTTGTGCTAGTATGTATATTTGTATACATACTCGTATGTGTATGTTCTTATTAATAAGAATAGAAAGTTTGTTTTAATATTCGTATTTATTGAGTAGAGATATGGGTTTAGGAACTGTGATGACAGACAGTCTAGTGTTTTTTCGAGTGAGAAATATGGAAGTGAATTGTACGAGAAGTCTATCGAATTATAGGTTGAAACTGTTTTATTGTTGTCATGGACTGCACGCTATATAATATGTTGATTTGTTTTTAAGGAAGGTTCTCCCTCGGCATATTCAGTCCTGCTACGACTATGCATATTCGATTTCTCGCATACAAGTAATGCAATGTTTATAGCCAGTCGATCTTTTTCTGCGAATGGTTTTTTCTCTGCTCCTGATTTGACAAAGATTGCAGAAAAGTGTAAGCATCAAATCAAAGGACAAACATGTCGGTGCTGTTTGAAATATCCGGAGCTGCTAATGAGTTTTATTATGAGATCAGGCTGCCCACCAGCCGAGCTGTTCAAATTTGAAGCTGATGACTGAAGCCTGAGACGAACAAGGGAACATCGTAGTAGAGTCTCAGTCGATGCTGAGGATTTGGAAAGATCATTTCTGTAGCTGTCAGGCAGAATGAACCTTTGAACCTAAAGATAGCAATATCCAAGCAGAAGTCCATCAAAGCTGCTGAAGCGGACGGCCTGACTGCCGGTAGATCTTGGAGAAAACCCTTGAGCTTCAGATCGATACACACCATCTATTTATCGATTTTAAGGCCAATTACTCGCATACACCGACGATATTGACATAATTAGAAGACAGCACAGTGATGTCAGTGGCGGCTTCGCAAATATTGAGACTGAAGCGGCCAATGTACGCAAGACTAAGTATATGCTGTCAAGCTAAAAGAACAACTAATGCCGACATCTCGGATAGAACGTCATCTACGACAGATACAACTTTGAGGTAGTTAAGGACTTTGTCTACATTGGCTCTGCTATAAATTTATAAAACAACACCGACATTTATAAAACGCACGGAACGTACAGCGACATAGACCTAGCCAGAAAAGTTAAGATCCAACGACTGAAGTGGCTGGGTTATGTAGATCGGATAAACACCAATGCTTCGATCCAAAAAATCTTCATATCCGCCTCCGAGGTACAGCGCAATGGAGAAAGACCTAGACCCAGGTGGCGCATGCAAGTGGAAGGGGGCCTCAGCCAATTTAGCGTGCTCAACTGGAGGCAGCTAGCAAAACATTTACTTTTAGTTTCTTTACAAACCCGTCTTTCGGTGCTGGACGAAGTAGAATACACGCTGCTTCATCAATTTCAGTCAACATCTCACGACTACCTTTAATACCAAAATCGATTTAGGTAAGGCCCCGAATTGTCGTTTGATTTTTTTACCGTCACACGATGCATCGTTTTAAAAACAAAAATACACCGAACCTTTTCACCAACACCAGAGGCACAATCTCCCAAAGGCTCGGTGAATTACGTATGTGCATACTGCTAAAATACTGACGTAATCGGAAAAATGCAAAGTGATGTCAGTAGGTATGTAAGTATCAAGTTCTTAGGTATTTATTCGCAATCGAAGTTGGACCAGCATTAACGTATCTGATAGATTATCATTTCTGACAGATATAACTTTGAGCAAGTTCGTAACTTTGTCTATATGTGCGCCACTCTAAATTCTAACGACGTCGTAAGCAAATATGTATATGATAACTAGCAATCGATAATCATGACTAGATAGTGCTCTGCATTGACTGCAACTGCTCGATTGTCTTCTTGAAGAAAAAAGAAAAAACCAAAAACCAAACAGTCACACGTTTAGGGTGCATTGGCTATGACTAATTTTTGGATATTTTGAGCTCGAAATATGGCAATAGTGCTTGTTTGGTCGAGACAGAAATGCGCCTCATCTAAAAAGATGTTTTTTTGAGCAAAATTCTCGTCAACTTCGAGCTGCTCTAGTGCACAAACAGAGAGGCGGGTTGCCTCAATCCTGTATTCAAATGGACCTTGTAAGCGAATAATCCGAGGTCTTTATGCGAAATTCTTATCAGGTTAGTGCGATGTTCATATGCTGAGACATTTAGAGCGTTGAGATTCTCACGTTTTTAGCTGCAATTTTCCCAATTGAGCCACCATGACGCAAACTTGCAAACTTGCAAACTTGCAAGGTAGGTGTATTATTTTGTCTGAAATTTCTTTTGAAAATTCTCACTGTCTCAGTAACACAGCATCCACTTTGCACGTATCTTTTGAGTATTTCCCAATGTTGATCAAGCGTAAAGAGTTCGAGCACAAGTACTACCAATGGTTGGGGCCCGTACTCGGAGAATCTTTAAATCCACCCTGGAAAAAAAGGCGCTCACAAATGGAAAATGACCCCAACAACCTCGGGGTGCCTAATTATAGTCACCTTACTTACGATTTAAATGGATGGAGAGGGTTGATTTTTCACATCCTTCCACAATGATACCCCGATCTGAAGTTAGCAAAAGATGTTTTTAATGTTGGCAGCATTTGCAAAAAAAATAAAATTTCGTGTCTATGTAATCTAAGGCCTCGTGCTACCGAATTTTATGAAAAGATTTGACACGGATACAGCAGCAGGTCCACTATGATAAGAGTCCTTTAGGAGTTGGATTAATTGTTATATGGATCAAGTGGTTCTGCAAGCTTCTGAAGAGTAATTCAGGCATACCGCCAAAATCCCTCTCAAAGTAGAAATGATCAGACAAACAATCTGCACCGACGGCAGGAACAAAATTAATTCTCAGTAAACCATTAAAAGCGCCACAAGAGAGATGCCATTGGAGAGGCGATCAGAGGTTTAATTTAAATTCAACAAAGGCTTGCGGAAGGAACACATTTCGAATAGAAACCTGGACACAGACAAGCAGATATAGTAATGTAGCCAGGGTGAACTATGACAACGATTCAACGATTATCTACGATTCTTACCTGTCATTTCGCACTTTTTCAATTCCCGACACCGTCTCCCTGCCACTTAGAATAAGGCTATCAAAAATAGGCCAGTTTGAGTTCATATGAAAAGAATCCATCAGCTAAACATCAACATTTAAATACATACGTAGTGGTGGTTTAAAATAAAACTATTTTACTTCTACATTTTCCTTTTAGTTTGCCTTTGCGTCATAGACTACCAAAATTCAACATGCCAATGACCTAATACTTAATATTGCCAACAACAAAACAAAACAAATAATAGCTATTTCAAATTCCAAAAAGTCTATATTGGAAGCATTAGTTTCGAAATAAATAGACATACTCGTACAGATACGAGAGTACATATAAATATGTAAGGGGTCTCTCAAATGTTCGTACCAAGTTCAAAAGCACCAAATAATCCAACATGAATGTCGGTTTAAAAATAAATACAATTTCTCTGGATGTTCCCATTTGCAATTCTTAAAGTGGCCACAAGCCGCAGCCACATTGGCTATAACGAGTCAAACTAACCAACCTCATCCGGAGCGCGCAGTGCAAAAGACCTTATGGCAAGGCACTGGGGCGAGTTTCGCAAAAAACTATTTTCAGCTTCATTCGATATTTTATGGCGGATTGTTTCAGTACTTACAATCTTCTGCTTCATGCTTCTGTTTAAATCATTTGTTTATCCCAACAGAAACAAAAAACACATTTTCCCTACTCGAAAATAGATTTCCACCGCTTTAAAAAAAAAATTGAAGAAAAAAACAAATGAACTAGTTGGATTTTTTTAAAATGTTAAATAAAAATATATTCCACGTAGGTACACGTTTGTATCTTAAATAACGAAGTAGTCAGTCCATAATGCTGGAGGAGTGTCTTGCGTCGATCGCAATGTGATCAATCTGGTTGACTGTTGATTGATCAGGAGTTCTCCAAGTCCCCTTGTGTATGTCGAGATGTGGGAACCGCGTGCTAGCCATGACAATGTTTCGCCTCGCCGCAAAGTCGATTAGCCTGAATCCGTTATCGGAGGTGGTGTTGTGCAGGCTATTTTTTCCGATTTTTCCACCAAAGATACCCTCTCTTCCTAGCTTTGCATTAAAATCACCGAGGGCAATTTTAATGTCATAGCTAGGGCAATGCTCGTAGGTCTTGTTGAGGAGCTCGTAGAAGGCATCCTTGGTGTCGTCATCTTTCTCCTCTGTGGGGGCATGCGCGCACATAAGGCTTATGTTGGCGAATTTAGCCTTGATGCGGATTGCTACGAGGCGCTCGCTCACATGCCGGAAGCTGAGGACTTCTTGTCTTAGTCTGCCTCCGACAACAAATCCGCATCCAAATAAGCGCTGCTTTTGGCGTCGATAGCAATTGCCGTAGTAGATGTCGCAGTTTTTCATCTTCTTTTTGTCCGGCCCATCCCATCGAATTTCTTGGATCGCGGTTATGTCTGCTTTGCAGCAGTCTAGGGCCTCCGCTAGTTGCTCGGCTGCACGTGGTCTATTAAGGGATCTAACATTCCACGTGCATATCCGAAGCTCATTGTCCTTAAATCGTTTGCGTGGGTTGTCAACAGTAGATACGTCCATATCCGAGGCTTGTTGATGCTTCGTAACTTAATCTTTTTTAAATGGCCGGGCAGTTACCACGGCGGCACAACCCCCAACCTGGAGGACCAGTCCCATTTTGAGTGCCCCTAGGACGAGGGGTCGGTTACACCGAAGCCAGTAACCCATTCCGGGATGTGAGCGCTGCCGTTGGCCCTTATAGGGCTCGTCCGCCTCCATCTCTTTTCCAAGACCCTGACTAAGTCCTGGAAATCCTTTCCGGCCTGAGCTCCAAATATGTCGGAGTAGCCCGGATAAGGTCTTGTTTTGTTTTTCCGACACTAATTCTGGTTAATAGCGCAGGAAACTCGCCATTTGCCCCCTTCACTTCGCAACCTCTAGTGAGATTCCCAGATGGCGCCACGGGGAAGCGTGAAGTAGGACTTATTAGCAGAGCTGCAAGATGTTCGGCTGCAGAGGCTCATTCTCGTCATTTAAGGAACCAGCACCTGTCGGAAGATGCTACTTCTACGAGGCCTTATACTAATCGTTGCCATCCGAGGAGCCAACAACGACTCGGACCATTACCTTGTTGTAGCCAAGATACGGTTGCGGATATCCCAAACTACGCCAAGAAAAGCTAATGCTGTGAGGGAATTCGACGTCAGACGGCTACAATCGCAAGAGATCGCCAAGTCCTTTTCCGATCGAGTGTCTCTTAATCTCTTAAGAGGTCCAATGCCGCCAGCATCAAGCATCGAAGACCATTGGAAACACTGCCAAAACGCCATCAGAGATGCCGCTTCTGATTTGCTGGGTTTCACTCGTCCACCACAACGAAACCCCTGGTTCGATGATGAATGCCGGCAAGCACATGCAGCTAAGCAAGATGCATTTAACGCAGCGCTGCTTAGAAAGACCAGAGCTGCTCATGAGCTCTATGAGCGGAAGAGGAGAGACGAGCACCGGCTTCTCATGAGGAAGAAGAAAGAGCATGAGAAGCGCGCGATCGAGGAAATTGAGAGATGCTACTCCAGGAATGAGGTTCGGAAGTTTTACCAAAAGGTAAAAATAACATGCCGCGGAAACAAACCCCGAACCGAAGCCTGTAGAGATGAACAAGGGAACATCGTAGTAGAATCGCAGTCGATGCTGAGGATTTGGAAAGATCATTTCTGCAGACTGTACAACGGCGATGACGGACCAAATACCGCTGTCAGGCGGTATCAACCTTTCAACCTGGACGATGATGACCAACAATTCCGTCCACCCGACCTGGATGAAGTGAAGATAGCCATGTCGAAGCTTAAGTCCAACAAAGCTGCTGGAGCGGATTGCCTGACTGCCGAGCTCTTCAAAGCGGCAGGCGATGACTTGGTAAGGAGCATACACCAACTCATCTGTAAAATATGGTCGGACGAAAGTATGCCCGATAAATGGAACCTCAGCATTGTTTGTCCAATTCTCAAGAAAGGAGACCCTCTGAACTGCGCCAACTACAGAGGCATCAGTCTCCTTAACATCGCATATAAGATCTTATCCGCCGTATTGTGTGAACGCCTGAAGCCGTTCGTCAACTACCTGCTAGGTCCATACCAGTGTGGCTTCAGGCCAGTAAAGTCCACCATCGACCAGATATTCACACTACGGCAGATCTTGGAGAAGACCCATGAGCTTCAAATCGATACCCACCACCTATTCATCGATTTTAAGGCCGCGTATGACAACATCTATAGAGACGAGCTATATAGAGCAATGTCTAGTTTTGGCATCCCTGACAAACTCGTCCGTTTGTGCAGGATGACGATGGAGAATGCACGCTGCTCCATCAAGGTCGGTAAAGATCTCACCGAGACCTTTGGTGTGTAAAAGGATTTAGACAAGGCGATGCGCTGTCATGCGATTTTTTCAACATCGTACTTGAAAGAATAGTGCAAAACTCACGAGCAAACACAAGAGGCACTATCTTTCAAAAGTCCGTCCAACTACTCGCATACGCCGACGATATTGACATAATCGGGAGAAAGCAGCGTGATGTCAGTGGCGCTTTCGCGAGTATTGAGACGGAAGCGGCGAAAATGGGTTTAGCGGTCAATGAGGGCAAGACCAAGTATATGCTGTCAAGCAAAAAGGACAACCAACACCGACGTCTCGGACAGAACGTCACCCTTGACAGATATAACTTTGAGCAGTTAGTTACCTAGGCTCTGCTATAAATACAGACAACGACACCAGCGCTGAGATCAAGCGAAGAATAACTCTTGCCAACCGCTGTTTCTTTGGGTTAAGAAGGCAATTGAGTAGCAAAGCCCTCTCTCGGACAACAAAAGTCACCCTTTATAAGACTTTAATAATCCCGGTCCTGCTCTATGGCGCAGAGGCATGGACATTATCAAAAATAGATGAGGGTGTTCTTGGTTGCTTCGAGAGAAAAATTCTTCGGGCGATCTTCGATCCCGTCTGCATTGACGGTGAGTGGAGGAGGAGATACAACGACGAACTGTATGGACTGTACAGCGACATGGACCTAGCCAGAAGAGTGAAGATCCAAAGACTGAGATGGCTGGGTCATGTAGAGCGCATGGACACCAATGCTCCGGTCCGAAAAGTCTTCGAAGCCGCCCCCGAGGGACAGCGCAGTAGAGGAAGGCCAAGACTCAGGTGGCGCACCGTCATTTTAAAGAGGTCGCTTAAAATGTTATCGATGGCATCATAATCGGTGATGAGTCATGGGTCTATGAAAATGACATCGAAACGAACCAACAATAATCGGAATTGTGCTTCTCAAATGAGCTAAAACCCAAAAAACCACGACGGACTTGATCTAAAATCATGGCCTTGTTGATCGTTTTCTTTGATTGCTGTGATATGGTCCACCTTGAATTTGTTTCACCAGGCCGGACAGTAAATAAGGGGTATTCCGTGAGCGTATTAAAGCGTTTGAGGGAAACTTTTACTCGCAAGAGAGCAGAACTGTGGTGGTTTCTTCACCACGACAACGCACCGGCTCACACATTCATCTTGTACGCGACTTTTTGATTAAAAACAATGTTCATACTGTTCCGCGACCTCTGTATTCACCTGATATGGCTTCATGTGACCTTTTCGCCTTCCCACGATTTAAGTTAGATAACTGGGGCGGGCATTGAAGAAAAATTTGCAGAAAGAGCTGAAGGTGATTCCCAAATCGGCCAAGTGTTTTGAAGATTAGAGGAAGCGTTGGAATGTGTGTATTACTTGCAATAGAGATTGATTTAAGAAGAGTGAACTTAATATCGATGAATTATTGGACCGTTTTCACTTTATTGTAGAATTACAAGAACTTTTTGATCAGGTATGTCAGTAACAATACAAAGTTTTTAATATTTGCTCAATACGAAAATTGTTTAAAATGTTATCCAGTCTCCTCCAATCCCTATTATTTTTTCACAAAGATCTTTATAAAAGCTGTTTGGGCTGCTTAATTCTTTTCCTTTTATCCTTTGCTTCATTTTAGATCGGATTAACATCTGGAGACTGAGATGATCAATATAATACATTGTCGTCATTTTGCTCTCTAAGTCTTTACCAGATACGATTACGTTATTGTGGATCGATACCCTATTGAAGTAGCCAATCCTTGTTTCTATGCTTTTACTCTACTCAAAGACAAAACAATACAGCCCTGTCCTAATTTAGCATTAAAGTCTGTCTTTAGCAGAAGCGTGCTGGTATTATATACGACAAAAATTTGAGCCGTATCAGGCATTTGAATCATTAAGAATTTCTGTTTAGCTTTGCGAGCCACTTTTATCTTGCTCCACCGAATTCGGTTTGCATTCTTGTTACTTCTACCGGCGACTTATGAAGCTCTTAAGGAGCTTGTTGGTTTACAGTGTGAGAAGTGGTATCAATGCTTCTTGAAATGTTTAATTTCTTACTATAATATCGACATCATTACGATTGTCAGCTGATAGCCTGATATTAGTAACCGAAGTTCGCAAAATTTTATATCCAATTACCGTCCCATAACTAAATTCGTTTGTATACACAAACTCTTTACAAACTCTTAAGGAATACTAACCACAATTTTGCACCACACTAAGTGCTTTTGATGGAAGATGGAGAAGAAATCTACTAGTTTCAGTAAAGCCCAAAGTCAAAACAATCGATTTTCAAATTGTATATGTATAAACGCACTCATAAATAATTCAACACACTCGTAGATGGCAATCTCTTCTATTAAATTAGCAATCCATCAACCTTCTCACAAATACGCCTCAAGTGAATTATCAACACTTGAGGAGAATTGACATTGCGTTTACAATTAACACGCATTCACTGACAGGATCACACGGATAGATTGAAATCTGGAAAGCTTGCCATCTTTGACAGTCCATTTATACTCATGTTACAACAACACTGGCAGTGTTGCAAAGCGCTATGGAGATGGTCGGAAACAAACTGCATCAGCGCTGGAAGTGTTTCGGAAAGTTAAGGTTCGAATTGAACGAAATCCTCGACGGAGCGGTACAAAAATGGTTGCTAAAGATATTAAAGACAACAATGCAATGGATGTTGAAAGAGAAGCTCAAACTAAAGCCTTTTAAGTTCGAAGAACGACGAGATCTTACCCATGCTCAAAAAAAATGTGAGGTTCGATACAGCAATTGAACTGTTGCAAATCAAACAAACCTACTCAAGCCTCATCGTTTGCTATGGTTTGGGCGGTTGTGCCAGCCGCAGGACATTCGTCGCTTGTGCTTTTATTTATTTTATTTTTTATGTAAAAAGCACTTATAATGCCTCAGCATGTCTAAAGTTTTTTCGAAAATTCGACAAAGAGAAAAGACAGATGATTGGTCTCAGTGGTTATTTTGCATCATTGATCGCATCCACCATTTAAGGGGAGACTAAATTGTTAGTGAGAGCTGGCAGATGCGTTCAAGGAAGCGCTTCTTCGAGAAGGCAAAAAGAAGGCGTTGAACTCGTTTGTTGACCGACTCAAGCTCTAAATTCTAAAAATACGAGTATAATTGCTTTCTAGCATTTCAATACAATTTTATTTCAAATAGAAAGACCCAACGTCTGGTTAAACAAATCTTTTAGTCCTGTTAATCCAGATTATATGAAAATCTATAAGCCATCTCAGAGCTTTAAGATTTCATGCGCTTAAAAGTGATTTGAGTATTTTCAAATCTGGTTCACATTGATTAAGGCTCTGTTCTGTCCCCGGGATTCTTCCAATTTTCACCAATGATCTCTCGTCTATTTCTAATAGTCTAATGACTCTCTGCTTTTCATATTTGTTTAGAGACTCACATCCCTGCTCTTACTACATAATTCCGATAAAACCGGTCTCGCTATAAATGCATCTCAGTTCACCTTCAAGCCTACATTCGAACGTACTCTGGAATATCATAATTCTCTCCTTAACCATACAATATGGCTATTGAATACCCTACTGAGTTCTTTATCATTCTCCTATATAACCTACAAACATTCAAAACCAATGTTCCAAAATTATGGTTTAATCATCTGAGACCGATATTTGCCAAATTGTTGACCGTTTTCGAACAACAGGTGCACATGGCACCGAGACGCATGAGAAGAATGCGTACTGAAGAGAACATGTATAGAAAATTTTACGCAGAGATCTCAGTTTAAAGCCTTGAAAAGGTCCAGCTCATGCAATAATTGAATCCGAATGATCATTGTTGACGTTGAAATTTCGTTAAATGGGCTCAAAATCAACTTGCATTGAATCCGCAGTTTTATTGATAAATTGTGTTCAGCAATGAGGCTTATATTTGACTCTACGACTATGTCAAAGCGAAGATAATTCACATGAGATTATCTTAATGCGGTTAGATGTACAGTTCTGTGCAGTCTGTGGGCTGGTGGATTCATTAGACCACATTTTTCAAAAATTAAGCTAATCAACATGTCACGGGCAAGAATATTCGCTATAGAGCCATGATTATTGAATTTTTCGTTCCCAGATTGAATGGCATGAATGTGGAAGAAATCTGGTTCTAGTAACATATTTAAAATGTAAACGGAATCGACCTGGATCCAATCGTAAGGACTTAGGCATTATTGAATCATTAAGGTATGAAGCTAGGCAGTTGTTATGGTGCCAATTTGTACACTAAACCTTGGTAGACAGATTGTAAAAAAAACTGCTCAAGTCTGGGTGATGGTAGTAACCTGGACGCAAAAAGGTAAGTTCTCATTCTTTCGAACCACTTTTCATAAAACGATGGAAAAATTCCTAACTGACGTTAGGCTTTCTCCTACAATCGGTATCTGCATTCTTCTATCGAAACTAGAGCTGACTGCGAAATTTTGCTTTAAGTAAGCTTTGTATCTGGAAACTCAATACCCAAGTATTGCCATTCTGCGCACATATTTGCATCATTTCTTGGATTTTGTCACATATTTGCAGTATTTTTGAATACAGCTCATTCAAAAAATAACAATTACACCTTAGTATGTGGACAACAAAATCAACGCCCACCACCTATCAGACATTCAACAAACAACAGATTTGTCAGGAAAATTCCATGTCGAAATAGAAAAAAAAAAAATTCGATGACAAATTTTTAAAAAAGTGCGACGTTTACCTTGGCATCTTCAATGTCAAAATGTTTTCTCTTTTATTTTCAAACATCACATTGAGCATTAATATCAAATGTGTTTTTGAAAATTCATTAAAAAAAACTAATAGGACAATTTTTTAATTATCTTTTAAAAGTTTCTATAACTCATGGATTCGATTTAATTATAATACAATTTTTATTTTGTATTTCTCCATAACAACATTGTAATACATTTTATATTTTTAAGAAAGATTGTATTACAGAAAAGCTAAATTGCAACAAATTTGTGTTAAGTAAATGTTTCGGTTACACTTGAAGGAAACATAAACTAATCACAACGAATTAGTTGAACAGTTGCCAAAAGAGCAACCGAATTGAAGCTTTCACACAAGTGCTCCCACTTAAAAGAACATTTTTGTACTAATTTAATACTTAAGTTCTACGGCATGAAATAAAACATAATCGTTTAGAAATTTTTTAATTAACAAGCATTTGTGCAAGCTAATAGCTGCTGCCTTTATGTAAACTACCGCAGATCTTGGAAATCTTCACACCACAAAGACGAGTGTTCAAAAGGCCTTAAACTTGAGTTCTTGTTTCAAATTGGCTCTCAATTACTTGTAACCTGCAACTCATCTGACCAGGTTTTCAGCCGTTTTAGCTCTCAGCCAACATTTTTTACAAATGTAAGACAAAGACACTTTAACACAATAAAACTTTCCCACAAGTTTGTATGCAATCAGTGGGTTCCCGCGTCTGGAGACTACCGGTGGGGTAAAAGAACAGTCAATCAATTCGAAATGAGCATACAAGTGTCAAACCACTCAAACTTTAGATACACTTCATGGAAATGATCGCAATTAATAGCACTACCCCGCTGGGCACCACGCTTGAAACGCACTCGGGTGATCCCAGAGCAAGCAGAAGTGCTTGTGTCAGAGCCCGACGGATTCTGGTGGCGGGCAAAATGAAGTTTCCAAAATATTTTCTTAAACTTCGGTATGCAAGTTGGAACCTCGGATCGATGACCTCATAAAGTTTAGGACTGGAAGCCATTATACGTCACAGAACTCTACAAATCCTGTGCGTACAGGAAACGAAGTGGTGTAATACAGGAAATAAAGCGCGTTTTCTTGATTTAAAAACTAAGGCATTCAAGATGTTCCACCATGGAATGGTCAATGGACGAAACGGTGTTGGTATCGTTGTTGCAACGGATCTTCTAAGCAATATCGTTGGTATTATGGAAGTAAGCGACCGCTTAGAGAGTGTAAAATTTGTCATACACAATGAAACGTGGAACATTGTTAGCGCGTACGCTTCACAAAATGGATGCGACCAATCGGAAAAAGATAAATTTTGGTTAGAGTTCGGTAATTTGCTTAGAAATATACCTATCGATGAGATGCTCTTCGTAGGCGGAGATTTTAATGGCCCCGTCGGAGAAATATATGTTGATTATGAGGACTGCCACGGAGGTAAAGGCTTTGGAACCAGAAATTCAGCTGGCGAAGACATCCTTGTAGCATGTAGGGCTTACGGCTTAACCGTCTTAAATACAATTTTTATTAAACATCAACGACATCTTATCACTTATAGCAACGGAGGCCACGAAATGCAAATAGACTATCACCTCTGCAAAATGTCGATGAGAAACCGTGTTAAGGACTGTAAAGTAATACTTTGAGAATCGCTGGTAAGCCAACACCGTCTGCTCATTACAGAATTTTTCACAGCGGAACCACAGAAAACACGCACATAGTTTGGAAAGCCAAAAACCCGGTGGTATAATCTATTGAAGGAAAGAAGCGAGAGATTTATCGCACTGGCTTAAGAAGTACTTCGAAATATAAATGGTATAGCAGACTCACTAAGCCCGCAAGAAATGTGGAACAGCATGCACGAGGAATGCAAAACACTCGCAAAGTCCCATCTGGGGACTATATCGAAATACCATCACGTCGGCGAAGAAACATGGTGGTGGAATGACGAAACCAAACGAGCTGTGGCCGACAAGAAGAATGCGTTCCAAGCGTGGACAAAATGCGATCGGAGCGACGATATCGAAAAAGCTCGACTGGCACTTAATACGAGCGTCTTAAAAAGATCGCAAAGAAAGTCCTGGCTCGAACTCGAGCGGCAGAAGCGGAAAACCTATACCAGGAGTTGGAACAAATATCCTCACGATCGGCAGATAGAAGACAAGCTATACAAGAAGTTCAAACGTCGTACAATACTAAAGTGCCAAATATTTTTAAGCTCACTGCACAGAGACGAAAAAAATCGATGGAAATAACCTCGCCGAAATACATCAAAAATGCAGACGGTCGCTTATTAACAAATGAAAAGGAAATTTGTGACCGGTGGCTTGAATGCTGCAAAGAGTTGCTTAACAAACAGTTTCCACGTGATATCGTGCCGACAGCTGGTCTATTCGAGGAGGAAGTTTCTGACTTCTCAATCGAAGAAATAAGTATAGCAATCGGAAAAATGAAGCGGGGGAAAGCGGCGGGACCAGACAGCATTCCATCAGAGTTTTGGGTCGAAGATGGAGGGAATCGACAGCGAATGGCTATCGAAACTTTTAAATAAATTAAAATGTGGACAACCTATGCAACAACTACCGTTCAGTCAAGCTTATGTCACACACAATGAAAATCGTCGAAAGAATCTTAAACGAACGTCTTCGGCAAATAATAAAGCACGATAATAGCCAGTGTGGATTTGTTGAAGGAAGATCGACGGTGGACGCTATCCAAAGCCTACGAATAATAGAAAAGCGCCGAGATTCGTCTAAGGTTTTACACATGGTATTTATCGACTTCGAGAAAGCATTCGATCGAGTGCCTAGGGATCTCATATGGGCCGCGCTGAGGTCTCAAAAGGTACCGAAAACGTATGTTAGTACAATACAAGACATGTACGGAAACGTGAATACTGCGGTTAAAAGCTCTGCTGGACTCAAGAGAGAATTTCCAGTTAATGTCGGAGTGCACCAAGGAAGCGTACTTAGCCCTTTCCTCTTTAACGTAGTATTCGACTATCTTTTAGAGGACTACATGCGGGAAGCGAATGTAACGCAAATTCTCTTCGTTGACGACGCAGTTATGCTAAGCGCTAACGTCGAAGATTTGCAGAACGCCTTGGATTCATGGAAAAATGCGCTAGAGAGAAACGGGCTTAAAATAAGTCGTTCAAAGACGGAGCATTTGAGGTCCTAATTTGCGCATCCGTTGCGACCTGTTCCAGATATAATGTTAGACAGAATAGTTCTTCCGATCCAGGACAGAGCAGTATGTTGACGCGTTCTGCGGTCTGCGACATTACCCAACCCCATAGAGCAGCAGCGATGCAGTAAAAATGGGAAACTCGTTACGCATAAGTTCGTATAACGAGGAAAGGGTTAATAAAAGGATAAGAAAAGGAAGTAAGACAAAGGCACAATCTTTTCCAATAAGTACTCAAAAGAAAGCCTTTCATATACGATAAATACATCTAAGTCAGAGTGGCAAGCAAAATCTCGACCTTATTGAAGCGAAGCAAAACCCGACTCCATCCAAGATTTGAACAGACTCATAATGAAACCGATAAAAAGAGAAACCTATTTAAAATCCAAATGGCGCCCTCACTTTATACGAGTATCTTCAATTGAATAGCGCATTTAAATTGGCAGCGACTAGATAAGAAATCTTGAAAATTTTCTAACAATTCACTAAAGCCTACTTAGAGGCATCTTTACAGATCGAATCAGAACCAAGATTTCGAATTGTGCCGGTAAAACAACCAGGCAAACTGGAAATACTCCGAAATCATAATGACATACAGTTTAGAATTAACTGAGTCAGAGGCTAAGTGTCACTGTTTCATAATTAAGCCTCGTTTCCCGTGTGCCTTGGTCAAAACCAGCTCACAATTAACTCGAACTCGTATCTCTGCGCCTGCAAGTGAGCTGAGTAACAAAATTTGCCGTAGTTGGTAGTTGTCAACGGTTGATATTTCAAGTCATCTGGCACCGAAAGTTGTGTATCCAATTATGCTGCGAGGAGGTAAAGATAAGCCGCTTAACATTCCGAACTAATTGCTAACTTAGTACTGGCATTCATACCAAACCCCTGACTAAAAGTATCGAAAATTGGGTAAAATGACCACGTGTTTGACTATAACTTCAGATCATGCATGATCATACTGTGGCTACCATTGACACCGGTGCCACTGCCTCCATTATAGGAAGGGATATCACTCATGATTCATGGCTGCATAATACCAGTAGGAACTGTCTGAAAACAGCAACTGGAGCGACGGCGAAGGTGTATGGAGAGGTTGTTCTTACGATCAATCTGGCGAACTTACATTCACCCACATATTCCTAGTGGCCGATACATGCGACGAGTGCATCATTGGAGTTGACTTTATGAAGGCGCATAATGTAGTGCTCGACATCGGAACTCAAGAATTTACTTAAGGACAGGAACGTTGAGATTCCGATGATGTACGGGAATGAGAATGCCGCATGCCTTAGGACAGTAGTCAGCAAGGACGAGTTCTTACCACCCTCCACAGAGACACTTATTTGGGCGAAGCTGGAACGTGATCTTGGGAGCCATCGATTCTATTTGATAGAGCCGGACTCTAAAAATCAATATCAGAACTACGTCGTGAGAAAGATGCTCGTTGAGCCGAAAGACAATATGGTTCCTGTAAGAATCTTGAATGTGGAAAATAAAAGCATAAAACTAAAGGAAGGACAATGGATAGGAGCGTGCGTACCGATAACTACTGTCACCAAGTTGTCGAAGGAAAATGCTGCTATATCTTTGCCATCAAGTAGCACAGCCAAGTTGAAAAGAACTATATAGTACTCAGGCAAACCGAGCTGAATCAGGAGCAACGAGCGATGGCAGAGGAACTAATCAATGACTTTGGCGATGTATTTGCCCCGCAAGACAGCGAATATGGCAGCACACATTTGGTACAACACCGAATAGACACTGGAGATGCAAGACCAATACGTCAACAACCTAGGCGTTTACTACGAGTATTAGCTAAGCAGACGGAGGTGACAGAAATGGTTTCGATTGAAGGTTGATTTTTGGAAAGCGACAGAGAAGGAGCTTAGTCTTAATAGTGGAAGAAAAGAGATTTGAATTGTGAAATAGTAGTGAAATTGGTTGTGAATTATTTGAAAGTTGTTTTTTTTTTAAATAAATATAAATAGAGTGTTTTGAAACAGAGTAACGTTCTATTATTTCGAACCCTAACCGAAATATTACAATACATACGAGTACATCGAGGAATAGTTGGGCAGAAAATTGCTTCTAAAATGGTGGTTCTAACTGACATGCCTCAAAAGCTGTTGGGCAGTTTTGAATGTAAGCTCGACAATAAAGACTACACCTTCGACATATTCGTCGACATTTAAATTGTTGACATCACGGTGTTATTGCTTTACGATAAGGGTATTACTGGTAATAGGACAATATGTAATGGCGCTTGTTTAAATACTGCTATGGTGCATTTTGGTTGACTCTGGACTTTAGTTTATACTCTCGAAATTCGGGCCGTTTCCTTAATGAGAAGGATGAAGCTGATTAGGTTAAATCATCCTATACTAAGAGACAACACAACTCGCTTTTAAAACCCACAACCAAGCTCTATGTTTCTTAACCAAAGTACATCGGTAGCTCTTTACTTTTCATCATAACTTTCCATCCCCTGCGCTGTGTTCAAACATTCTAAGGATGCTTTTAACCCCTTGAGCGAGCAGGCACTAATTATAACACAAGAGCAGTACACAATGCTCGGCATCCCAACTGATTTGCCAAGACCAGTGAGCTCTACAAAAAAATCCGAAATCCTTGCTTTCTTAGTACCCGAAGTAACAGCGGATTAAATTTTCGATCTTTTTGGAATGGAAACTATGGAAATAGCTATCGTATGTTCAATCAGCAAAGGCATAAGATTTGCAATGAAATACTCATGGAAAATGATTCGCATTATCCCCCACCACTTATTTGGGTGCTAGTGATAGATGAGATTTTGGAAACAAAGTCGACGAGGCTGTCATTCTGTCGTCAGAAAAGAGTTTTCTAGGTCTGGAAAATTAAACGTCAAAACGGAAATGGATTTTTCTATTGAAAACAAAGTAATCCATTTACTCAACCAACCAGAGATAAAAGACGGTGGACAATTTTTTCTCTCCGCCCTCACCAATCTGCAGAGAACGAGCAGAGCGTGTTTCCTAAAAACAGCCAATTGACATATCTCCATCCACTAGAACACATCCACAAAGCTGTCAAAAACTCACTATTTTTGAATGGGCTGTTAACAATGAGAAAGAAATAGCTTTCGCATACATCGGATACAAAATTTAAGCTGGCATGGCCATTGATTTTTAAAAGAACGACATTGGCCTTCGGTTAGTGTCTACAGCAAAAGTATCTGGACCGAAGAAAAAACTGAAATCCGCTATTTTTTTGAATCCTTAACAGTTGAGTAGTTCAGTGGGTAATCCAGATTTTCATTGAATTTACTCAAGACACAAACCATCATTGAGCTTTTAAAGATATTTCTAACAATATCAACTGCTGCTATCTCTACTCTCATCAGGATAGCTTGGCAAAAAATATGCCTCGGCTGTTTGCCGTCCGCTTATGGTTTCTGTCTCCAATAAAAGTCACCATCATCAATGCAATTCAATGTTAGAGCACATTTTAAAAAATTAAAAAAAATGTCACGGTTTTCGTTGCTGCAGCCGGAAGTCGCATCGTGTAAGGCAGATCCCCGACAAGATCAAATCCATGTAGATAATAAAAAAAATATCGTTCTGATGCTATTTCCAAAGGAAGTCGATTTCGGTTTTTCCCAAATATTCAAACATCACGACTGTGCTGTACTAACAATTTGTATCTAATCTGGCAGGGTGTGTACGAGTATCTTTAACATTTTTCATCTTTCTGGAAGTTTTTATTTTTTTATTTTTTTTTTGGTTTGTGCTGTTTCTCTATTTAATCACGTATTTTTGAGTAAGTAGGTTTTATTGTCTATTTTTGTGCCAAAAAGAAAATTGTTGGGCGGCAGCGATTGAGGACGGCAGAGAATGAGGATGTCGATGGTGCTTTTGATGTAAATGAGTCAGAATTTGTATTTTTTTCTTGTATTTCATATTTTACGCCACAAGTAATGAACGCTTTCGAAAGCAAACAAGGCGGTGTTTATCGAAATATTAATTTAATTCTGTTTCTGTGTGACATTCTGAGACGATTACTCAGAAATAATTTTCGAGACTTTTCAAATATTACTCGTAAGGAAAGTTGACAATCTGCTGTCGGTAAATGTTAATGATGAATAAGATACCAAACAGAGATATTTTTCAAAATGTTTACAATGGTAGATATATTGTGTGGGAATATTGGCATTTGAATGTAGGAGTTGTTTTTGTTAAGATGCACACTGTCAAGGACCAACACAGTGCGTGGTGAAATTTACTTAATACCATATGACTTCCATTAATGCAGTCGAATTCGAAATGGGATGATGAGTAATATATCTTATCTTAGGAAATTCGGCGTAGGAGTTCTTTCTTAATTTCCATATGCAGGTAAATACGAGTAGAACAAGTTACTTTTGTTTATCGATTATGCCATATAAAGACCACCGTCTGAATCGACACATGTTCAGGATCGGATAACATTTTTCATGTGACAATAAATTCTACATTTCAGGACGCAAGTTCTCTTTTAAGGCTCCAAAGTCTGTGGATTGATCGCATAGATTCGTAATTTCCAAACACATTTATTGCATAATATATACCCCGATGGTGTAATAACTTTTTGTACTCTACTATTCCCCACAAGGGCGTGTTTATCGATCACTAAAACTCCAAAAGCTTATGAAAGGGGAGCAATGTATCTGTTGATCAAGTTCATCAATTACAGTTAAAACAATTAAAAAACCAAACAAAATTTGTTCTTATTATAAGCTCGCACAAAAATCCTTAAAGCGTTCGCATAGCCCAGAAACCATAATGAAGGTAGTATGCAATTTAAACTCTTTGCTTTTTACTTCTTGTTGACTTATTTTTTACTCTCGTGGGTGGCTAAAATGAGTTATTGTTGAACATTATAATTTAAAAAAAAACTCATTTATTTGATATTCAGGTCCTCACTATTGTAATCGTTGTACTTGAAATCTTTTGCTTGATTGATATCGATATGTAGCCGTATCAGTTTGACGTTGTATCAGCTCCTTTATTCAAAGTATATGTAAGCAGGATTTACCTATGATGACACGATGTTTCCATTCAAAATGGGTAGCATATGATAGCCTTATTAGGTTAGATAATGAAGATTGTTTATTTTTGATTTGACATCAACGCTTACCGTTTTAAATATTAAATGTGTATCGTAAGTAAACAAAGTCCATCACTTGTATTTATTTAGCCGTAAAGTTATATCTTAAGTGACGTCCCGTCTCAGATGTCCTTCATGAATATCCATCTCTTTTGATGATAATATTGGTGCTGTAGGAGCTGGTAGCTTCAAGGGAGTTGTACATCTTGTCTTATTTTCACTGGACTTAAGTTTCGTAGAAACTATTCTGGTAAAAATATTACCGACGATAACGAACGCTCTTCCACCTTCTTTTATTCACAGAGTATCATGGAAAAATATCAATCAGTTCGTTTAAGCTGACCCAAATTCTAACACATCCGTCACAGTCTACGTTCGAATTGGTTGATCATCAACCATCCTTAGAAAACAACGATCAGTTGCGTAATTTCCGGAAGAGCTGTCAGGCCCGATTCCGCCTACGCCCATTTTTTTTTTTGGCTATCACCAATATTCCGTGCCAACAAAAGCAGTCACCAAGTTGTGGAATCTGGAGAAATTCCTAGAATCCAGACTATCACTGACGAAGAAGACTTATGTGAAGAACTTTTCTCCCAAACTCATTCCCGTCAAGAAGCTGGTCGCTATCTGCGGCACTTTGTGTGCTCCAAGGGCACTGTTCTGCATTTAATCGGATAAAGAAAATATTCACAAAGGATTAAGAGCTTTGAAAAGAGTTCGCAGAGTTTATGCAGGAATCCTGGATTTTATGCAGGAATTCTGGATTTTTTTTAAATGCTGCGCAAGCGCTGCTACAATTTCGGCTACTGCTGAAGTCGCAAAAATGTACCGCAAAGTGCAAAAGCAACACACTGTTTTTGACGAAGGTCATGAAGATAACCGCGATTTTTAAATGGACAATCTTCTAAGAGGAAGTTATGATGAAAATGAACTGCAACAGTTGCAGATTCGAAATAATGAGTATATGAGCTTGCCATTCTCCGTCGAAAAGATATTCGTAGTGACGTCAAATTTGTTTTTTTTTATCTCTGTTTTGGGTCTTGAAATCGAACGATGTTCTCTGGATGGCAACGATTAGTATAAGGCCTCCTAGAAGTAGCATCTTCCGATAGGTGCTGGTTCTTTAAATAACGAGAATGAGCCTCTGCAGCCGAACATCTTGCAGCTCTGCTAATAAGCACTATTTCACGCCTCCCCGTGGCGCCATCTGGGAATCTCACTGGAGATTGTGAAGTGAAGGGGACAAATGGCGAGTTTCCTGCGCCATTAACCAGGATTAGTGTCGGAAAAAAAAACAAGACCTTCTCCGGGCTACTCCGACATATTTGGAGCTCAGGCCGGTAAGGATTTCCAGGACTTAGTCACTGTCCCGGAACGGGTTAGTGGCTTCGGTGACCCCTCGTCCTAGGGGCATTAAAATGGAACTGGTCCCCCAGGTTGGGGGTTGTGCCGCCGGGGTAACTTCCCGGCCATTAAAAAAAACAAGAAGTTTCGTAGCATCAACAAGCATCGGATATGGACGGATCTACTGTTGACAACCCATGCAAACGATTTAAGGACAATGAGCTTCGGATATGCACGTGGAATGTTAGATCCCATAATAGACCATGTGCAGCCGAGCAACTAGCGGAGGCCCTAGACTGCTGCAAAGCGGGCATAACCGCCATTCAAGAAATGAAAAACTGCGACATCTACTACGGCAATTGCTATCGACGGCAAAAGAAGCGCTTATTTGGATGCGGATTTGTTGTCGGAGGCAGTCTAAGACAAGAAGTCCTCAGCTTCCGGCATGTGAGCGAGCGCCTCGTAGCAATCCGCATCAAGGCTAAATTCGCCAACATAAGCCTTATATGGGTGCATGCTCCCACAGAGGAGAAAGATGACGACACCAAGGATACCTTCTATGAGCTCCTTAATAAGACCTACAAGCAATGCCCTAGCTATGACATTAAAATTGTCCTCGGTGATTTTAATGCAAAGCTAGGACAAGAGGGTATCTTTGATGGAACGATCGGAAAATATAGCCTGAACGGCACCACCTCCGATAACGGATTCAGGTTATTAGACTTAGCGGCGTGGCAAAACCTTGTCTTAGCTAGCACGCGGTTCCCACATCTCGATATACACAAGGGAACTTGGTGAACTCCTGATCAATCAACAGTCAACCAGATTGATCACATTATGGATGTCCGTACGTTCCGAGGAGCCAACATCGACTCGGACCATTTCCTTGTTGTAGCCAAGGTACGGTTGCGGATATCCCAAACTACGCCAAGACAAGCTAATGCTGTGAGGAAATTCGACATCAGACGGCTACAATCGCAAGAGATCGCCAAGTTCTTCTCCGATCGAGTGGCTCTTAATCTCTTGAGAGGTTCAATACCGCCAGCATCAAACATCGAAGACCATTGGCAACACTGCCAAAACGCCATCAGAGATACCGCTTCTGATGTGGTGGGTTTCACTCGTCCACCACAACGAAACCCCTGGTTCGATGATGAATGCCAGCAAGCACATGCAGCTAAGCAAGATGCATTTAACGCAGCGCTGCTTAGAAAGACCAGAGCTGCTCATGAGCTCTATGAGCGGAAGAGGAGAGACGAGCACCAGCTTCTCAGGAGGAAGAAGAAAGAGCATGAGAAGCGCGCGATCGAGGAAATTGAGAGATGCTACTCCAGAAATGAGGTTCGGAAGTTTTACCAAAAGGTAAAAATAACATGCCGCGGAAACAAACCCCGAACAGAAGCCTGTAGAGATGAACAAGGGAACATCGTAGTAGAATCGCAGTCGATGCTGAGGATTTGGAAGAACCATTTCTTCAGACTGTATAACGGCGATGACGAACCAAATACCGCTGTCAGGCTGAATCAACCGAATAAACCTTTCAACCTGGACAATGATGACCAACAATTCCGTCCACCCGACCTGGATGAAGTGAAGATAGCTATATCGAAGTTTAAGTCCAACAAAGCTGCTGGAGCCGACGGCCTGACTGCCGAGCTCTTTCAAACGGCAAGCGATGACTTGGTAAGGAGCATACACCAACTCAGCTGCAAAATATGGTCGGACGAAAGTATGTCCGATAAATGGAACCTCAGCATTGTTTGCTCGATTCTCAAGAAAGGAGACCCTCTGAACTGCACCGACTACAGAGGCATCAGTCTTCGTAACATCGCATACAAAATCTTATCCGCCATATTGTGTGAACGCATGAAGCCGTTCGTCAACAACCTGATAGGTCCATATCAGTGTGGCTTCAGGCCAGGAAAGTCCACCATCGACCAAATATTCATACTACGGCAGATCTTGGAGAAGACCCATGAGCTTCAGATCGATACACACCACCTATTCATCGATTTTAAGGCCGCGTATGACAGCATCTGTAGAGACGAGCTATACAGAGCAATGCCTAGTTTCGACATCCCTGCCATCCTTGACGATGGAGAATGCACGCTGCTCCATCAAGGTCGAAAAGATCTCACCGAGACCTTTGATGTCCAGAAATGATTTAGACAAGGCGATGCGCTGTCATGCGATTTTTTCAACATCGTACTTGAAAGAATAGTGCAAAACTCACGAGCAAACACAAGAGGCACTATCTTTCAAAAGTCCGTCCAACTACTCGCATACGCCGACGATATTGACATATTCGGGAGAAAACAGCGTGATGTCAGTGGCGCTTTCGCGAGTATTGAGACGGAAGCGGCGAAAATGGGTTTAGCGGTCAATGAGGGCAAGACCAAGTATATGCTGTCAAGCAAAAAGGACAACCAACACCGACGTCTCGGACAGAACGTCACCCTCGACAGATATAACTTTGAGGTAGTTAAGGACTTTGTCTCCCTAGGCTCTGCTATAAATACAGACAACGACACCAGCGCTGAGATCAAGCGAAGAATAACTCTTGCCAATCGCTGTTTCTTTGGGTTAAGAAGGCAATTGAGTAGCAAAGCCCTCTCTCGGACAACAAAAGTCACCCTTTATAAGACTTTAATAATCCCGGTCCTGCTCTATGACGCAGTGGCATGGACATTATCAAAAATGGATGGTGTTCTTAGTTGCTTCGAGAGAAAAATTCTTCGGGCGATCTTCGGTCCCGTCTGCATTGACGGTGAGTGGAGGAGGAGATACAACGACGAACTGTATGGACTGTACAGCGACATGGACCTAGCCAGAAGAGTGAAGATCCAAAGACTGAGATGGCTGGGTCATGTAGAACGCATGGACACCAATGCTCCGGTCCGAAAAGTCTTCGAATCCGCTCCCGAGGAAGACGAAGGCCAAGACTCAGGTGGCGCACGCAAGTGGAAGAGGACCTCAGCCAACTTATCGTGCGAAACTGGAGGTAGCTAGCCACATATGATGGGACAATAAAGACTGATTTTACCCATAAACGTATTCATATTTTGAACATTATAAACCTGGTACTACTTAATCCTTTTACATACTTATAGATTTCTTCTTTCCAATTAGAGAATCACCTCATCAAGGAGATACGAACTCATAACTAGGCCACCACTTTTACCCACTCAATATAGGTCGTGTTTATTTCAATTATCCTCCTCAGCAAACTGATAGGTTCTGCAATTAAAATTCCCCCTAAGCGTAGCCGACCAGACTGACTTCCTAACCATAACACACAGCACGAAAGCCCATATCTTCCCAGAAAAGAATGTTTCAAGTGAAAAACAACAAAAAATCTCCCTCACCTCAGGTCTAAAAATATTCAAATACTCGAATGGAATGAATATAACATGGTTGCACTGGTGTGGAAAATTAAATCTGAATTTCTTCACGATTCAAAAAAAAATCGTGGTGCTCTGCTGCAAATGATTATGATCATGGTTCTCCATCGCTGACTATGTATTCCCAGAAGTGGGTGTAGAGTGCATTAAATTTTTCGTGCATCTTCCACAAGTAGGTACAGATAGAATTTGAAGTGGAAAATTCATCGGACAGATGAAAATGTGAAAATGTGCGAAGATGCGTCTGTAAATAGGCACTCAAATAGGGTGAGTTGTTTACAGTCTTAAGGTACTCAATAATATTTTTCGTGAGTCAAATGAATTGTGGGTGAAAAGTTCTTCATCAGGGGGAGAATGCGTTTAAACAAAATTACCAATTAGACGAATATTTATTTAATTTTCAGTTAAAATGAATACCATGGTTGTGCAGACCACGTTGCGTTTTATTTTAGACGAATTTCTTAAACTACATATGTCCTCGAATAAGATGCTGCACTTTCCCTTTTAGTGCATTGCATTCTTAATGCAATTCGTGTTCATTCTTTTCTTCTCCTTTCCTTGATAGGAATACGTGTAAAGTTGAAAACCTTCTGATAATATTTGGTTTGAGAAATAAATCCATTTCAACTAGTATAGTAATACGCCCGTATTACAAGTCATTTCGACAACTTGTCTTTAAATCATTGAATTATTCTATTACACCCAAACCAAAACCCAAACAGTTTCTATTGTAGAATGTTGGCTCAACTTTTTGTCGCAGGCCCTAACCAATGCATCGATAACCTTCTTCTGGTGTCAAGCTTTTAGCTTCACACTAAACTTACACTCACAATTTATGACGATTGGACTGACGACTGAGACGATTAACGTAGTACTACCTTAAAACATACGAGGGCTATTCCAAAATCAACCTCCTATGTGTTACAATTCACTACATACGTGCACTTCGGTTACGTGTTTCTGCATGTCGCACGCAGTACATCATTCCTTAATAATATGCCAAGTTTCGACCGTTTTCGTTCAGTATTTTTCCAATAGTTGCCGTTTTAACATGGAGAATACAATTTTATCTTCCGCCGCCTATGAGGTACGAAGTGTAATTAGTTTTTTGCACGTTTAGAAATGGACGGTGAAGATGAAGGCTTGTAAACTTAAAAAGCAAAAAGCAGTCAAAGCAATGGATGCACACTCATTCTCCAAACAACCCAAAAAAATTCAAACAAACTTTTTCCTATCGAAAAATGATGGCCACAGTTTTTTGGGACAGTAAAGGCATATTGTTGACCGAGTTTATGGAACCTGGAAACACAATAATTGCAGCGGTTTTCTGTGAAAATCTACGTAAATTGAGAAGAGCAATCCAGAACAAAAGACGAGGAATGCTTACCAAAGGTGTGTGTGGTGATTTTGGAATAGCCCTTGTAGAAGCCTGAAAGCATATGCTTTTTTGATCAAAACTCTTTAAGCTTCGATGTCGAGCTAGGCAATAAGCAGAGACTCTTGATTGCTATCATGCAGACATCACTGCCATCCAGGAAGTACAATGGGGTGGGTTAGACGCGAAGATAGGAAAGGAGGACATACGAATAAAAAACTGTGATATTATGTACTATGGTACTTGCTTTAACGAAAAGAAACGGCCCTTATTCGGCTTAGCCGAAAATTCTTGAGCCTCCAACATAAGACTAATATGCTTCATGCCCCCATGGTAGACAAGAACGACACCACCAAGGAATATTTCTACGAGCTTCTCGACAAAACATATTTGCAATTGTCAAACTACGACATTAAAATCAAACTAGGCAATTTAAATGCCAGAATAGGAAAGGAGGACATTTTTGGTAAAAAAGTTGGTAAACATAACACGACACCTCGTCTGGCAACGAACTCAGATTAATTGACTTAATGGGAAAAAGGAGATAAAGAGAAGGCGGATCTATTTGCCGAGCACCTAGAAAAAACGTTTAAGCCTTTTGATGGACAGGCATTAACAGGAGGTTTTAATTATATAATTACGGCACCGGACAATTTTAGAATAAAAACAGTATCCCTACGAGAACTTAACCAACCAATTAAAAAATTGAAAAATAACAAAGCCCCTGATTATGATTTGTTAATAGGTCAAATTCTTAAGGAGTTGCCAAAGAAAGCCCTGATCAAACTGCTCCAACTTATAAATGCCGCGCTAAGATTATTTAACGTTCCAAGCCAATGGAAAGTTGCCGAAGTTATAATGGTCCCGAAACCAGGCAAATCTCTAAATGAAAAAAAGTCCTACAGACCGATATCGCTTCTGCCGATAATATCTAAAATATTTGAAAAACTCCTATTGACACGATTGCAACCGAATGAAATTGAGAAAGCCCTAGAGGGAAAAAAGATATGTTCTAGCGTGTTTCTTGACGTGTCTCAAGCCTTCGATAAGGTATGGCATGAAGGCTTAAATTTTAAGCTAAGTCAGGTTTTCCGAGGGAGCTGCATACGATTCTGAAATCGTACCTGGAAAACAGAATTTTTCTTGTTAAACATGGCACCGAATACTCGGAATTTAAAGAGATCGCTGCTGGAAGTGTACTTGGTCCGGTATTGTTTTTACTCTATACTCGAGACATACCGGAAGAATCAGGTACCATAGTAGCCAAGTTCGCGGACGACACGGCGATACTAGCTACAGATACTTCAGTCGAGTTAGCTACTCGAAAGCTACAAACGGCTTTGGATAAAATCTATGAATGGACAAAGATATGGCGAATTGTTCTCAACAAGACCAAATCTACTCATGTTAATTTTACTTACCGGAAAATAAACAACCTTCCCATTTTCATTAACTCGGTACAAATACCATATAGTTATATAAATAAGAACACGGTTAGAATATTTGTTAATTGTATTTTTATTATCTGTCACTATCAAACGTTTACGGCCGACCACGTCACAATTGAAAACCAAACTGATCGATCTCTCCACCCACAACTTCTAATGAGAGCGAGCAGTTTGAAGGGAAAGCGCACACTTGGTGTTTGCATGAATCAAACACCAAGTGTCGCGTACATAATAATACACACTTGCGGGGGTGCAGTTGCGGTCTAGAGGGACACGCATGTGGGGAAGCTACAGCACATGTGTAACACCTCCCCCACCAAGTCTTTTTGGTCGCCAAAAAGGTCTAAGGCAAATGAAAAAATAAAAAATAAAAAATATGCACGCGGCCGGTCGTGTTGGTTTGTTTGTGTTTTTTTTGTTACAAATTTTAACATAACTTCAAGGGTTTAATTTATTAGTGAAATTTTTTCCAAGTGCTTTAAATTAATTTTTTTGAATTTTTTCTCTTTTTACGATACAATATTTCCTTATATTAACATTTTCAGTACTTGATTTTTTTTTATAAAAATAATCTACAATATTATTTTCTTAGTTTCTTCAATTTATTAATTATTATTCTTAAACAAAACAAAAAAAAGGAAAAACTAAACTTAATTTTACAACAGCATCAGTTTTCTTATTTATCTATTAAACTTATATATTCTAGTGAAAGTTACATTCCTGGATGAGGATAGCTCGATGGTACCATTTAAATATGTTTTATTTAGTCATTCTTTTTTTTCAACTTTTTCCTTTGTCGAAAAAGGGCAACATAATATTTTGAATGCAGCTATACATTTTTGATTAACAAAACCAAAACGGGATAAGGGAAAAACAAGACTAATTTAAAAAGGACTATGATGTGATTATACTGCTACTGATTAATTGTCATAAGTTAAGTGGGTTCTGTTTGAAATTTGTATTTCCGTTTTATTTGGTTTTTGTAATATTTCGTATTTCTTTTTGTTGATCTATCGATAACATAGTTTCCTTCAATTTTGGGGCAAGATATTTTCCTATACTTAGGTTTATTTTTTCCCACTGTTCGATTTTGCACAAGGTTCGTACACTGGTTTGGATATGATGTTTTGTTTCTGCTATTCGTCTTTTGAATCCTATTCTCTTTTTGAATTTTGAATTTGTTTGCGAGTTCTAAAACTTCTTCCCTGCTTATATTTTTAGAAATGAAATCTATAGGTCTAATTTTTGTGGTTGCGTGAATTGTGTTATTATAGATGGTTATAATGTCAAATAAGTTTTCGTCTAGGTCCGAAGCATTTTTAGCCGCATTTTTGATCCGAAGATGTTCGTTCAAAGTCCCATGCAATCGTTCGACATCCGCATTGCCAGTTTTAAGAGAACCGGTTGTTTTATGGAACTCAATATTTTGTTCTTTTAAGAATTGTTCAACGGCAGAATGAACTATGCAAGTCTCCCCATCAGATATGAGTTTGTTTGGCTTACCCAAAAATCGTATTCTTTCTTTTATGGTTCTCAAGATCTCTATCCAATTCCTATCTTCTAAAGCGTGAATCGTTGCATATTTCGAGAATTTATCAATGGTTGTTAAATACATTTTGTTCCGTTCAGGAAACCAGATGTCTATGTGAACGATATCGTTGAAGTATTGAGGTGTTTCAGTAACTAGCATCGGGATACGAAGTGGTCGCCGATCGTGTTTAGCTATATTACAAATGTCGCAGTTATTGATATATTTTTGAATTTCAACTTGTAAATTTGGGTAATAATATTGTTGTTTTAATTCCGAAAACATTTCATTGATTCCGCGGTGATTTTTATCTATGTGTTCTTTCTTAATTATTGTTATCATTTCATTTTTGTCTATTATATCTTTAAGCCTTACGTTGGATTTTAAAAGTCTTAGGTTTGTATTCATTGAAAAGTATTTTACATAGATTTCCTGAAATTTTAGGAATAAGGGAAGATTACTGCAGTATATGCATATAACACCTTTCTTTAATAAAAGGCCTTTCATAAATTTTAGCAAATCATTACTGTCTTCTTTTATTTCTACATAATTTTGTATTTTTTTATGGACGATTTTGATAGAAGTTTTGTCTCTAGGGCCATAAAACAAATAGATTTGGTTTTTAAACATATTAATTGGCTTTTCGGAAATATATATGTGTCGAGTTTCGTCTTCTTTTGCGCTGTGGACGGTAGCTCCCGTGGTTACGATATCATTGTTAACGTCTATGGGAATTGTCCTTGCAAACATAACTTCTGCGTTATTGTTACAATTAGCATCAAACACGTTATTTAAAATGTCGCCAAGATCAAGTTCTGGATTATCCCTTAAAATTTCTTCACTAGTGTACCTACTAAGGCCATCGGCCACGCAATTCTCTTTTCCTTTCAGATATTCTATATCAAAATTGTATTCGTTGAGAAAAATTTTCCACCGTTGTAGCTTCATGTTAGGTTCTTTAATACTATTCAGCCAGACGAGGGGCTTATGGTCAGTGCGTATTGTAAACCTTCTCCCATATAAATATGTTCTAAAATACTTCACCGCCCAGACAACTGCAAGATGTTCCTTCTCGATCGTCGAATAGTTGCGTTCGTGGTTGTTGAGCGTGCGAGAAGCATAGCATATGGGGTGATTACTTTGACTGAGCACAGCTCCTAAGGCATAACCCGAAGCGTCGGTTGTCAGTACGAAAAGTTTATCAAAATTTGGACTTTTGAGAATAGGGTCAGTACAAAGTAATGTCCTTAGATTTCCGAACGCTTTTTGATATTGAGGGTCTGTTGTATTAACTTTTTCAGACTTTTTTAAATACTTTATTAAAGGATATCCAACTTTAGCGTTATCTTTAATAAATTTCCGGTAGTATCCGGTTATACCCAAAAATCGCTTGATACCTGTTTTGTCTGTAGGTAGTTTCATCTCAGCTATAGCTTTTACTTTATTTGGATCTGGTTTTATACCATTTTGTGTGATAATGTGACCTAAATAGTTAGTGAATGGCTCAGCAAAAGAGCATTTATTGATTTGAATTTTTAAGTTAGCTTCCTTAAGACTTTGAAAATTTTGTTTTAGTGAAATTAAATGTTCCTGGAAACTAGTGGAAAAGACAAGAATGTCGTCCAAATAGACGACACAAATTTTATTGATAAAGTCCTTTAGAACATTATTCATCAATCTCTGGAATGTCGACGGGGCATTTTTCAACCCAAATGGCATTCGCAGAAACTCATAATGTCCGCTTTTGGTTGAAAAGGCAGTTTTTGCTCTATCGCGAGCGTCAACCTCGATTTGGTGGAAACCTTTCACCAAATCAATTGTAGAAAAATAGTTACATTTTCCGAGTTTATCAAACAAATCTTCGATGTTGGGCATGGGAAATCGGTCGTCTATGGTCTGGTCATTTAATTTTCTATAATCTATTACAATTCGCCAACTTTTATGTCCATTCTTATTGTCCTTTTTAGGGACAACCCAGATTGGCGAATTGTAAGGACTTGAGCTAGGGACTATTATTTTTTGTTGCAGCATTTCGTTTATTTGCTTATCAACCTCTTCTGTATGTATTTGTGGGTAGCGGTAAAGTTTGCTGTATATTGGTATTTCATTTTTTGTGTTTATTTTATGTTTTATTTCACTTGTGAATGTAAGATTTTCCCCTTCCTTATAAAATATTGATTTAAATGAATTTATTAAATATTTTAATTTATTAGTATCTGTTTTCTCTAAATGAGTTGCAAATATTTCGTCGGAAACTTTATTGTCAAAATATTCATTGCAAAGTATGTTCGAAGTTTCTAAAGAGAGGCATTGTTTCGCATAAGTCTCTTCTTCTTTATTAAAATAAATAGGTATACTTGCACTATCTGTCACAAGGCATCGGTTTTTGTAATCAATAATTGGACTAAATTTTAATAAAATATTGTTCCCAACTAGACCGTCAAAATGATCATGGAATTGGTATTCTAAAAACTCGACAAAGAAATTTGGATGGTTGAATTCTTTAAATAAGGGAATTCTGTAAAAAACGTTCGTCTCTATGTTTCGGCCAAGGACTCTTAGATTACTATTGCGGGGTGGTAATTTCCATTTAGGGTGGCACAAGTTTTCGTTAACTATGCTGAATTCGGCGCCACAGTCAATAATAAATCTGAGAGGCCTGACCTGATTTTCTATTACTATATATGGGAGTTGTTTTGATGGTCTAAGGGAAAATTTTGTTCGTTCAGAGTAATGTCCATAGGGTCATTATGTTGATTATACCTGTTTGATCGTCGCGATTGACCACTTCGTGAAAAATTTGTATTTTGTTGTTGACTAGCTTGACTGTTATAGTTATGATGTGACTGATGATTAACTTGTGGAAAATTTCTATTTTGTGCTCGTCTGTTATAATTGTTAACCTGTCTACTTCGAAAATTTTGTGCATGGAAATTGTTTTTGCTATTGTAAAAATTACTCGGATTAGGTCCTAATGACTGATGGTTAATTTCTAATATTACTTTAAAAGCTTCGTTTAAAGTCTGGGGGTTTCGACATAGAATTATTGTTTTCGTTGGTTCTGGCAAATTATTTTTAAATGCCTCTAGAGCAATCCTATGGTTCGAATTTACTATATTTTGATCTGGGTTATTACTATTTAATAAGATAGAATTGTTAATTCTGCTTAAAAGACTGTTTATAGTATTGTAAAATTCTTCAATTGTTGTTCTGACTCTAGCTAGTCTTATTTGGTCTATCAAAGTATGAGAAGATAACCTTTCCCCAAAATTACTCACTAAGATTTCTCTTATTTGAGTCCAGGTGCTAAGTGGTCCGTGCTTTTGGAGCTCACTCCTAGCTGGCCCTACGATTTTGTCTTTAACATATCCCGTTAGAATTATTTGAGCCCCATCATCAAATTCATTAAATAATGGAACCATCGAATCTATCCTATCCAAGAAGTCAACTGTAAAATCACAACTGCCGTCATATGGAGGGATCTTACTAACTAATTCTAATATAAACTTAAACTTATCGGCTGGGCTTAGAACTTCCATGATGGGTGGATAATTTATTTCTTCGTAAGTACGTACCGTTAAAGCAGCAGGTTTTTGTGTTCTTTGTTAATGGAGATGGTGTTCCTCTATTTCAACAGATTAAAATTAAAAACTATTTCAGTGGAAAGTTACAATTCCCAGTAATAGAAAATAAAGAGAACTATAAACGGTTAAGAAAACTTATAAATCTGTTAATGGTAGAAAGAAAGTAGCGTTAAATGATTCATTTGTATGTTTATAGATCTATCTGAATAAACATGTTTTCATTTTATGTCTTTCATTTACTGTTGAAATATGTAACTCGTATAAGTACATCCAAGGCTTAATATTTCTCCAAAACATCTGCATTGCTATTGCGCCACTTGTAGAGCTTTTGCGGTCCTTAGAACTATTGACTCTATTTTGAACCACGTCGTTAGTGAGGTGCATGATTTGCTGATGTTTCCGCATTTGTGTTTTCAACATACTTTCTAACTCGGGGTTCAACAATAATTTTCAGAATTACGCAGAATTGCTTCTGTAGGTAGTTTAATTAAGAGTGGTTTTATTCCTAGAAAAATGTTCTTTTATTATATTCTCTCAGTATCAATTCAGATTATGCAAATCTACAGAGGTGGCAGTCTTAATAGCACAAACAATTACAAGAGCTTGAATGATCGTGAACGTACTGCTACAATCTTCATTGATATCACGAAAGCATTTGATACTGTAGATTATCACATATTACTTGATAAATTATAAATGGCGGGCTTCAGAGGCTTTATCCTTACGTGGTTTGCCTCATAAATCTAGTTAGAATCTAGATACTCGAATGGGCGTCCCGCAGTGCTCAGTTCCTTTCATAATTTACCGAGCCCTTACCGCATATTTATTGTAAGCGACAGTTTTGCTGAAATTGTGTTTTTCATACCATTCAACAGTTAACATTAAGTTGCATCAAGCCACAAATTATTGTAAACATAAAGCTTTGCAATATACAGCTACAAAGGAGACAAGTATATCGTATCCTATGTTCACATTTTCATATACCTGCCAAAATATCGCAACCGACTTAAGAATTGTTGGTACTGTTATCGCAATCGACAGAAGGTGTCACTTTCCCTAAACTGTTTTAGTTCCATTCCTTTTCAAATTTTACAGGACAACATCATTCTTTTTTGTCGTTTGTGTTACTTTGTGCCATTTTTAAAGTCTTAAAAAATAAAGTCTATAAACTTCTGTTTATTCGTTTAGCTTTAGCTAAAATGTCAAAGACAGGACCTACAAATATTCCTGCATCGAGCTTATTAGCTCAAAGTAAGCTTCTTCCCTAAATTGATAGTAATACAAGTCTGATGAAAATAAAGTTGCAGACTTAAAGCCTTTTATTGAACAGCTTTCCGCAGTGCCTTCGCATTATTGCCGCAACAAAAGCAATAAATTATACCTTCCTCAAGAATTTTCCATTGTAAGTACGTAACACATTTTATGTGCAGCATCTTAAAGAAAAAAATTTTATCATTACGAGTGTATCGTGCAATATTCAAAAAAGGTTTTCATTTGGGCTTCCATCTACCCAAAAAAGACAAATGCACATTATGTTACAAATTTAAATATGCTGAGAAAGAAGAGCGGAGTGTTCTAGAGCAAACAGATGAATATAAAAACCACATTAAGGACAGAGACATATCAAAAGAAATGTTTTTGGCTGATCAAGCAAAAAGTAAGGTAGACTCATCATTTTTAAGTTTTAAGCACTCCACACGGTTAAAGCGTAACTGTTTACTATTCTAGAAAATACGCATATTACAATGAAAGCGTTTACGAAAACAGCACTAGAAATGATATTATGTTTTATTATAAATAATATTAGTATAATTATTTAACTTTGGAAGATCAGCGAAAGACTCGAAAGTTTATTCACCTCTATTGTGATAGTTGCGCTGGCCAAAACCGCATTTCGTGAAAGTCTCTTCTTTCATAACAAACTTAAAAATTACATTTTTGCTACCCGGACATACAGTGATGCCCGTGGATTCTATTCACAGCACAATTGAGTCGTTTATATGAAATAAAAACATATGGGCGCCTTCGGAGTGGCCTCCTTTGATTTCTAATGCAAGAACCAATTCTAGATCCTACGAATGCATAGTGATGAAACATGATAACTTTAAGGATTGGATACAAATATCAATGGCACTATTACCAACTAAAATTAAAATAAAATATAATACCCTTAGATCTGCGGCTTTCGAAAAAAAACAGCTCAGTATGTTATTCTTGTTAAAACATGGATTTTCAGATATAGCTCAGCAAATGTCACCACGTAAGTGCGTAGTAGCGGTTTATGAGCTACCTCAATTGTATAAAAGCAAGTTGAAACTATCCCAAGCAAAATGTCATGATCTGAAAGAGCTTTGTGGAAAAAAAAACGGTTCGCGAACGATATCATGAGAAATATATAACTTTGCAATCCAATGCTATGATTGAGGATGTTTTAAATGAAACTGATGAAGAAGATGTATAATTGAAATTTTGTAATATTTTTATTTTGTTTTGTTTTTTATAAGTATTTTCACAATAATAACAACAATAATGTCCTGCATTAAGTTTTATTGATTTTTGTGTTATTGTATTCCATAAATAAATAAATGGAATGTTATTTTGTTTTCGAGTAAAATCCTTATTTAGTATTCAATTTTATCGTAAGCGCCACAAACTTGGTCACAAATTTGAGAGCACAACAGCGAAAATATCGCAAACGATAAAACTGCTCTCATTTCTTTAGAAAAATATCTCACTTAATGTCATCGAATTCTATCGGCCCAAACATGATTAAAACCAGAAATCGAGCCCTGTAAAATTAATCATTTGTTGCTCACGATGAATTTTCGGTAAGGGCTCGATATGTCAATTCGATTTGTAGCCAAAAATTTAAAGGAACACTGACAGGTTTTGCATGCGATATTTCTCATTGCTCATATTCCAACAGCTCCGCTCTGAACTTAATTACTTTTATCAGTCACAACCTTGAATTACCTACGACCTTGGATTGGTATGCATAAACTGGTTATAAGTGAGAAAACCAAAATAATGTTTTACAATCTGTTGCATTCCCTAGTATGACCTTTCATAGCACCGATTGCCAGCATATAATACTAGGTCCTGAGACCTGTTGTAAAAATAGTTGCACTTCCTTATACAATTCTGAAATGAGTTGTATATCAAATTGCTTTAATTTTGAGAGAACGAAAGTTTTTAAGTACTTGGGTCTTGAAATCGATCACGGATAGGAGTACCGAGGGTCCCAAATACCTACTAAAAACTACGAGCATAATGTACCACTTTAGGCTATTTTGTTCCCGTAAACTATTAGAAACAGTATATTATGGCTTTGTATAATCTAAGTTGCCATATGGTGGTCTGATTTTCAGGATAGTAAGATCCAACCCTAAATTGCTATCCGAAAGCATATTATTAGAATCATCTGGAGAAAGGGAGGCATGGAGAATTTGTTTTAAGAAGTGGTAACTCCCTCAATCGAAATTCAACAGTTCATGGACTAAGAAGCAGTGATCGATATTATCCCAATCCACAATACAAATCACTTTCTAAATTATTGCACATCTGTTTCTCCTAGATTTTATAATATATTACTTCATGATTTATCATGCACTTGCAATCCCGGTTTATTCAAACGTGAAATTAAAAAATGACTCTTTTAGTTCGATCCAAATGAAATACATCATTTAATAAGAATAATAACTTAAGTATTGCTAAATAATCGTAAATGTAAACATTTGTTTCTTCGTTTTTTATTTAACTACTTTAAATTTTCTTACATACCACCCCACTATAACCTTTGAATTAATGTATACTATTCCATAAATCTAATTTGATACACTCGACACTGGTTTTGTTTGCCTAAAGAGTGTGTCTATTTACAAACTCTTAATCAAAAACACAAATTAATATAAATGTAAATATAAAAATATGTATCCTACAATATAAATCTATTGTAAGTTTGTTCTAAGATCCTTGTAAATAAATGAAATATTTTCTTGTTGGTTAGCAGAAAAGTCTAGTTATATATCGCTCATTTACTTGAAGACTGTCATAACTCAAAAAACGCGAATTTTGAGCTAGCTAATGATGCATGATTGGCTTTATCATGCTTCACATTGTGCAAAAATTTCATATTTATATCTTGTATACTCTCCTCGTTAGAAGAGAATATCCCGTAATTCATTTCATATGTACCAATAGTCAATTGAAAACTTCAAACTCGTTTCCTGCAAAATCGCATTTTTTTTTAGTTATGACAGTCTTCAATTAAATGAGAGATATACTAGGTGGGGTGAAAAGTAACCTCCTTGACCGCCAGAATGCGCTGCTACTGCAAAAAAAGGTTATGGTGCCTTGAAGTCCGTTCATATTTAGGCAGACATGCCAAATTTCAGTGCGATACTGTCTTTAGTTTTGTTTTGACAGCTGATTGTTGTTGACGTGTTTGGCACCATGTTGAGTATGGACAAAAACGATTTTCGTTCTCTCATAAAACATTATTTTTTGAGAGGCAAAACAGCGAAGAAACAAAAGAAAAGTTGGATAAATATTTAGTCCAGTCAAAATAGACAAAAATAAGTCATAACTTAGCCAAAATTCGCATAGAGCTGAAATTAAGGTTTTTTCATTTTTCTCGAAAACGGTAAGTTTTATCGTTGCAAATAGGTTAAACAAAAGTTGTAGATCATACAATTCTCTACCAAAATGATCCAGTCACTTTTTCTCTTACGACTCATCATTCGTGAGATATCGCGGTTTTAATCATTAGAAAATTCATATTTTACATAATATGCACTAAAATGCAGCCTGTACACGTCAATATAAATGAAAATAAGAATTAGCATATGAATTAGCTCCTTACCCATTATCACTCTTTGATGAAGTGGGAATGCGTAAAACTATGAAGTCAGCTCTTTATAATTGCTTTGAATGTTTAAACTTCGAAATTGATAACACAAATGCTATCTACATAATCGATGGAGGGTATCTATTACACCGTGTTGTATGGGATCGAGATGAAACATTTCATATTATTTTTGAAAAATATGTTCAGTATGTACAAAGACATTTTGGTCATAACAGTACGATTGTATTTGATGGTTATATTAATCATACGAAAAATATTAAAGCTGCAGAACAACGTCGTCGGACTACAAAAACATCTTCATCTGTTGATATCGTTTTTGATCGATCTATGAAAGTTCCAACAAACCAACAACAATTTCTTGCAAATACTCACAATAAGTCTCGTTTCATTTCAATGTTATGTGAAGAACTTACAGCTGCTGGTATTCCAATAAAACAAGCTGATGTCCTTATAACTGAAACAGCAATAGAACAATGGAAAAGTTCAAATACAACTGTCGTTGTTGGGGAAGATGTTGATTTGTTGATATTATTGACTGCACGGACTCCAAACGATAAAATTATTTACTTTTTGACACCTGAGAAAGCTCAAGTACAATCAACAATATATTCATCCCAAAGTCTGACTGCATATCCGAAATGTCAAGCTCATATTTTATTTTTACATGTAATAACTGGTTGCGATACTACATCAGCAATTTTTAAAAGAGGTAAAATATCAGTATTTAAATTGTTCGAAAAACGTAATGATTTAATTGATTGTGCAGAAGTATTTACAAAGATTGGAAAATGGAATTCGTTTTCCTCTTGCAATGTATGGTGCTCCAAAAAAAAATTGATTCCATAGACAAATATAGATATTTGAGGTTTGTAAAATCTGCATGGAACAATAAAACAGTACAGTTGTCTTGTCTGCCTCCAACATCTGCTTCTGCCTTTCAACACTTGTATCGTGTGTATTATCAAGTTCAAGTGTGGCTAGGCAATGAGCTGGACCCAAAAGGATGGGGTTGGAAATTAACAGATAATTATTTGGAGCCAATTCAAACTCTACTCCCGCCTGCTCCAGAAAAACTGCTTAATACTATTTTTTGTAAATGCAAGACGGATTGTAGTAAGAATTGTGGCTGTCAAAAAGTGGGATTATTTTGTTCGCCAGTATGCATAAATTGTCAGGGTCAGACTTGTTCCAATATTGAAACAAATACAACAGATAAAAATATTTATGATATTAATGAAGAGACAATTGATGCATCCCTTTTCTTAGAACAGCGAACAGAAATTCTGCAAGAAAATGAAAATGAAGACGAAGAAATAATTGTCGAAGTAGAATTAGACAATTATCTAATATAATAACATTTAGAAGAAAACAACCCATTCCACTTTGATCATTAGCAATATTACAATTCTTTCAATCAATAGGATACGATCTGATCAAACTTTCTTTATTACAATGGATCGTGGAGTATACCTACTGGGGAAACCACGTTAAAAAAAATGCGCCAAGTACATTACCTCATGGGTGGTGAGGAAATGTGTGCATATTATGTAAAATATGAATTTTCTAATGATTAAAACCGCGATATCTCACGAATGATGAGTCGTAAGAGAAAAAGTGACTGGATCATTTTGGTAGAGAATTGTATGATCTACAACTTTTGTTCAACCTATTTTCACGATAAAACTTACCGTTTTCGAGAAAAATGAAAAAAACCTTAATTATGTACTTTTGACCTTGAATAAAATTTTTTGCAGAAGCAGGATCGAAGGGGATTTTTGACATTTCATTTATATTGATGTATTTAACGTCTCTGCAAATTTTAAGCTCTATGCGAATTTTGGCTAAGTTATGACTTATTTTTGTCTATTTTGACTGGACTAATTATGGGGCTGATGCTTCGTCAGATTACACCGTCAAATATTGGTTTCGAGAGTCTCGTGGTGGCCGCAACTCCACTACCGATCAAGTCCGCAGCGACAAGCCCTCCGATGCGGTTACAGAGGACAATGTCAAAAAAATTCATGTAATGGTGTTGGCTGACCGGAAAGTGAAGGTGCGCGAGCTAGCACATACCACAAAGATTAGTACTGATTAGTACGCCATATTTTGGGCAATATTCTGCATATGAAAAAGTTATCCTGCCGCTGGGTGCCGCGCATGCTCACTCCTGACCAAAAACACGAACTCGAGATCACTTCGAAAGAGTGTTTGGACTTGCTGATGCGAAATCGGGCGGACTTTTGGCGTCCAATGGTAACTTTTGATGAAACCTAGTTCCACTATTACACACCCGAGAACAGAATGAGTGCCCGGCAATGGAGTGAAGCCGGCACGAGTGCTCCGAAGCGGCCGAGGGAGGCTCAATGGGTCGGAAAGGTTATGGCGTCGGTTTTCTGGGATTGTCATGGGCATACTCTTCGTGGACTACCTCGAAAAAGGAAAAACCATCAACAGCGAGTATTACTGTGCATTATTGGAGCGATTGAAGCCCGAAATCGCAGCGAAACGGTCTCACATGAAGCGAAAAAAAATTTTGTTTTTGCAAGACAATGCGCCGGTGCATAAGAGCATCGCAACCACGGCTAAAATCAATGACTTACGGCTCCAATTGCTGTCGCATTTACCGTATTCGCCCGATTTGGCTCCCTGGGACTATTATCTCTTCCCAAACCTCAAAAGATGGCTCATCAATAAAAAATTCAGCTCACGCGAGGAAATCATCGACGCCACGGAGGAGTTCTTTGCAGACCTTCCGGAAAAATACTTTTCGGACGGGATCAAGAAGTTGGAAAATCGCTGGAATAAGTGTATCAAACTAAAAAGGGACTATATTGAATAAAATAAAATAAAAACATTTTAAAAAAATTTTCACCCCACCTAGTATCTTTGCACTTCAGTACTGTGCCTCGTTCTTGATATAATAGATCTTGGAAATTTGTGGGTGGCCGTGGCTCAAGTGGTAGTGTACTGACTTATCGGAGGGTTTGGCGTTCAATCCCAACCGCGACCGAAAAACACTTATTTTTTTCAAGCAACCAAAATCATGTGGGATGAGTGGTCGTCTAAAATACAACAACAACAAGCCAATTAACGCTAATAATTAGTCTCCCCATTAAATGTTGGATGCCACCCATGGAGCGAAATAACCACTGAGCCCAAGATCTTCCTCTCTCTCTCTATCCCATTTTCCAAAAAACTTGACACGTGCACTGGGATTTTAAAAATATTCATACCCTCTTGAGTGTTAACATCTTTAAAAAAAATCTTCGGTTTTACAAAGACTGATAAGTAGAAGATTCTACACGACATTTAAAAGCAACTCTGTTCAAAGCATTTGGTGTAACCAACTTGATCTTCAAACTATTTAGTTTTTAACCCCGACCATTATACTTTATTGGCTTTATTATATCTTACAAATAAATAAGGGGATACAAACTTACCTTCCTTTTTAGAATTATACTTCCTTGCAGATGCGTTAGCAGTTCACCCTCCTTGACGCTAAAGCGACAGGTTTTTCCTTCGCTTCGCTATTCAATTGATTTTTTTTTTCCACCATTGAACAGCTTGTACATTTTTCGATAGAAACTTCTTCTTAGTTCATCTTTCTTATTCACGAGTGTGAATGAAATATGTAATTCAGTGTGATTGGTGTCAGAACTTGAGTCTTTTTGAAAGGGACTGCCAATTTTGAGCCGCGTTTTAATAACAGATTTGGTGTCAGAACACGTAAAGGTACTGAGTTTCAAATGAATGAAGTGTAGTTTTGTTGACTTTAAAGAAGTCAAGATATACAAACTTTAATGGCGGACTAAATTTTTTCAAAATTGACATTTTTGGTACTCAGATTGTAATCCTTTGCAGACACTCTATCAATTTCTTCACTTTGAAAGCAAGTACACCGGTCATTTTCAAACGATTACTAGAACAAGTAGTTGCTGATATTAATAATTGTGTCAACTAATAGCAACAGGTTCCACCGTTGAGAACCTTCCAAATTCACTAAGAAAAGTGTTTAAATGTCTGCAAACAAATATTTTTTTTGTGTAATTAAGGTAAACGCTACTTTCTTGAACCTTGATGCAGTCATTTAGGACCTACTATTAGTTCGACACTTTTAAAAAAAAACTTCTGTATCACATAGCAGTGCTATTAAACAGCCTCATAGAGTAATAGAACTGCAAGCTTCGATTTGAACTCCAAGGACTCATAACGAGAGCCACACTACATTCATATTTAAACGATGGTGCAGCCGTTATCCTACCCACTCACGCCTATTCCCATAGCGCTGGAACAATAATTGTACGTATCAATTCTAATTGCTCAAAGACAATCAAAAACTTTACAGCCAAATAAAGGAATAGCATTAAGCATTAGCATTATTAATAATGGCATCCAAAAATCAATACTCGTACGGTTGTAGATCTATCCTCCACCGAAATTGTCATCCCGTAAGAATGGCAGGCTATGGTGATAACAGCAATCCATAAATATCATTGGTCGATGAGATAGAGAAGATATAGAGCTGCACCCCTCCTTTACGTCATATGCCACCATGCCAATGTTCTAAGTATATGGTACCTAGACAAGTCATAAATACTGGTACACAGAAAAATCAGCGCCGAATGAAAACGAATTAATATTTAAACAATTTTTTTTTTGTTTTTTTGAGTTATTCAATGGCTACAAATCTTAGAACAACTAATTCGAAATGACTTCCATTTGCCTTCCAGCAAGACTTAAGACGATGTGGCCACTACTCGATTGCGAGACGCACTTCATGCATGGGGAAATTGTCCACTGCACGGATAAGGGCTCGCTTCAACGACTCAATATTTGAGTGTCGAGTAGAGCAAGCCATCCCCTCTAATACGGACCAAAACTTGTCATCCAAAGAGTTGAGGTCTGGATTACCAGCTGGCCAATCATTCGTTGATATGAAGTGCGGAACGTTGTTTTTGACCCACGTTGAGTCGTTTTTGCTTTGTGAGCTGGAGCAGAGTCTTGCTGTTGTTGAATATTGATTGGTTGAGAGACTTTACAATGGGTTCCAAGACGGTCGATTGATATACTTTGGCCGATTTTTTCACTCCTTTCTCGCAAAAATGGAGCTTGGTAACGCCATCGTAGAACACTCCCCACCATATCATTACAGACGCGGGATGGTGGCCTCTTTGAACCCTTGGGATGCTTCTCTGGATGACCGAGCATACACACGATCGTTCTGCTTATTGAACGATTCTTTTACGGTGAAGATTTTCTCTTCAGTAAACAGAATTTGTCTGTGAGCGTTACCTTCGCGTACCGGATGAGTAACGCTTTCGATCTTCGCTTGCGTTTTTCCTTCAATGCGGCCGTGAGCTGGTGTCCAGTGTGTCGCTTGTACGCGCGAGTCCTAAATCTACTTTGATAATGCGAGACATGGATTTTTGCATAATTTGCATTTCCCGCGAAAAGATTTTCTATTTTCGCAGCGGTTTTCGGTCGATTCCTTTCTTCACGGCTTTGATGGCTTTCGGAGTTCTCACAGTGCGCCGACGGCCGGATCTTGGACGACCCGTACTCCACCAGTATCCTCAAATAGCTTCACAGCACGATACACAAAATTGCGAGTGATTCCAAGCGGTCTAAACGTCATAAAGATATCGCCTTTTTCCATGCTGCATTTAAGTAGGCCAACTACAATAATACGATTTTCGATGTCGCCCCATTCCATGATTGTAAGCAATTAATGTCAAAAACTTTTTACGTCACAATGAAGCATAGATATCAACTGTCAAATCGCAATCAATACGAAATGGATGCGCCCAGTGTTGCATTCGTTATTAGTGTGTTCAGTTGTATACCAGTATTTATAACTTGACTAGGTATGTACATCCAATAAGATTATCACCGATGATAAACTAGACTTCGGGCCAATAAAGTTCCTGATTTTTTAAAAGAAAAAGAACAAACTATTTAAATTCTGCCCCATTTCATCTGCTTCTTATGTAGAAGCAGAACGTTTTGTCATAATCTTTAAAACTGCATAAAAAAACAAACCATTACTTTTAGAAAAAAGAAAATATTCTCATCGCTTTCACATCCGAACACATCTTTTGGAAAATCTTCAGGGGAAACTCCACTTTTATTAACGATTCCAATCCCTCTTACATTTTTGAATCGCTTCAACAACAAACAATTTATTCTTGAAAAAATTTATTTTTTGGAAATATATAATAACTTAACTTATAATATAACATAATTCGTGCTGTTTTTTTTCAAAATTTGAACGTTTATTTAAGAAAAACATGTACAATAGTATTATTCAAAGTATTGCCCATCTGAAGCTATGACTTTTTCCCATTTTTCTGGTAATTTGTGGATCCCATCCCAAAAGAACTGCGCCGGCTTGGCAGCCAAGAGTGAATCAAGCCAATTTTTGATATTCTGCTCTGATGTGAACCGTATTTCAGTGAGGGCGTTCTGCATCGACCGGAACAAATGGTAGTCAGAAGGGGCAAGGTCTGGGCTATAAGGCGGGTGGGGTAAGACTTCCCATCCACTGTTTTCCAAATAGTTCTTAACCAGAATAGCAACGTGGGGCCGAGCGTTGGCAAGATGGAAAATTATTGCCTCTTGTCTGGTCGCATATTCCGGGCGTTTTTTGGCTACTGCTGTCTTCAAACGGATTAATTGTGTTCGGTAGCGTTGTCCATTGATGGTTTCACCCGGTTTTATCAGCTCATAATACCGCACACCCATCTGATCCCACCAAATACAGAGCATTACCTTCGCGCCATGGATATTCGGCTTTGCCGTTGATTTGGCTGGTTGGCCGGGTTTCACATATGATTTTTTGCGCTTGGGGTTGTCGTAATGGATCCATTTTTCATCACCAGTAACAATCCGATGCAAAAATGACTTCCGTTTGTGGCGTTCCCGCAGCATTTCGGACATGCAAAACCGCCTTTCGACGTCTCTGGGCTTGAGTTCATGTGGAACCCAATTTCCTTGCTTTTGAACGTTTTGAAATGGCTGCTTGAGTGACACCCAAAGATTCTGCGAGCTCTTCTTGTATTTGGCAACAATCTTCATGGAGTAATGCTTCCGGTTGTTCATCTTCAAACTTTTTTGGCTGCCCAGGACGTTCATCGTCTTCTAAGCCAAAATCACCACTTTTAAATCGTGCAGACCACTTTTGGCACGTTCGCTCAGCTAGCGCATATTCACCATAAGCTTCCACCAAAATACGATGACTTTCGGCAGCAGTTTTCTTCATATTAAAGTAATGAAGAAGAACTCCCCGCAAAAACACTTTTTCAGGCACAAAGTTTGACATATTTGAGTAAAAAAAAAAATTATTGTTGTTTACGCCTCAAATGAATGACATGTACTGAAATGACATACAATGACAGTAGCTTTCCAACGCATGTTCCAATGGAATAATAACAATTGAATAATACAAGTTACGCCATCTCTTAGCAAACCGAACGAATTAAGTTATAGACCCAATACATTTTACATCGCACAACATGTAATAAAAATGCTGGTGTAACATAGTGTTAACCCCTCTTGAACCTTGACGACGACATCGGTATCAGCTTCTTACTTTACTTTAGGTGACGATACAGTCCGGAGTGGACCTGGGCCTCAACCAATACGCCTCTCCACCCAGCGTCAAGAGCCCGCAAATAGTACAGCACTGAAGCTGAGAAACCCTTAAACGATGATAGTCTCATATGAAGCGTATTCAAAGAGGCAATTTGCATTTACCACAGATAATCAAACAGACGCGTCAGAGTTGCCATAAAACGCTTCCCCACTTAGACGTTGCACTAGGACAAATAATCAAGCTGTCCAATTTCAAATTACTCATAAGTTCTTTAATTAGTTTAAGGGAAAGTGTAGTACTAAATATAAGAGCGATTTCCATTTTCAAATTTCCAATTTTTCTCCTTGGCTCCTTTAAACCCAGTTCATCTATTTTTTTTAAAAAAATTTTAGAAGGTAGGTACTATTAATGACGAGTCGTATTTTTTTCTTCACAAAACAAAAATTGCTAAATACCATATCTTTAACACATTTTGGGAAAAATTTTGCAATTTAAAATATTTAAAATATATAACTCGTTTAAATAATTTAAAATAAAATAGCATCCAACCACTTAACAGCTGCTGCACGGAATCATTTATTTGCGAAAAGGTAGTCTATAAAATATCTAAAAAATTTTATTACCCTTCGCATGTGTTTGTGCATCTATAAACAAACTCTGGCAGCCTCAGTCAGACTTCTCCGAAAAACGCTGCTATACCCGTAAGCTCGTTACATTTTATTACCCATTCGAATAAATCTGTTTTCGAAAATCTAAATATTTGCCTCCATTTAAAGTTTATACCAATAAACAAATCTTAGTTGGTCTATAATACTCGTACCCTCGTAGGACAAAATTTAAGGCCTTCTCATTTCAGAAGTTATTTAATTTAATAATTTTCCATGGTGCAATTTGTTCCCTTAGTTTTTTTTTCCTTTTTAATTTTCTTAATTTGTGGCAATCTAAACTTATTACATGCTGGTATCTTGCTGAGAGGAGTATTTTTAGGCATCCCCATCACATACATATAGCTTCTTCAATTAATCTATATAAAAACAAAATAAATAAATAAAAAAAAAACAAAGTTAAAAAAATATTTTTATCCTATGAAACATTACACATTCCAAAAGCACACCAAAATAAAGCACCAACACACAAAATGAATCCTCAGGTAAAGTGTGGAAAATTATGAAGAAAATCCAAATTTTGTACAAACGCTAAAAATAGAAGGTGTTTTCATAAGTGTGTGGGTTTCACCTCCTAAAAAGCAACAACAGGTAAACAAATATACACACTAATACTTGTACATCGATAAAAGTTCAACTAGTCGTATGAGTTGAGAGAAAATTGCAGATTTTTCTCATCATCATCATCATCATCATCATCATCTACCTAACACTTGGGAAAACATTCAAAGTAGAATATTAAAATGAGGAGAACTTTCCTATATTTGTGTTTGAAAGAAAGAAATTAAAATTATTTTTTTCTTCATTTCTTATAGTCCATAGTATATTTCTTGCATAAAATATGCATTGAACTTTTAGAAAGGAGATTTGTTCAATTATTTCAAAATGATAAAATCGATTCTTACATGATATTTCATTTGACACTAAGTGACCCACATCTGTTAAAGCCTATATTAATCTTGCTACGAAATAAAAATCAATTCAGGGCATCCACACTGGACTTTTGTCTTGATCTGACCTTCTTTATGTATGACATTAGATTAAGTCTGTTCGAAGTAGTTCAGCGATCTGTCATTCGTTGTGTCATTTTCAAATTTCAGCGCTCAGTGGCTAAGCGGCAAGAGTGACTGCTTTTACTGTCATAGATACATCGTTTATGGTTCGCTTACCTCCTCCTGGTAGGCAACGATCACTGATATTGTCTATCAGTTTAAATTATAAAACTTATGAGCCCAAGAGTTCTGTAAGAAAAAATACAAAACACTATAATGTTCTACAAGTAGGTACCAGAAATGTTGAATCAGTGCCAGCATCGACAGTCAGTCAGCATGGTAGACACCATACTTCTGTGGTCAAAAAATAAGGTGAAATTGTTTATAACTTTCAAAATTTTTGTTTATTCTTCTAAATAGTTCTCCCCTCACGATACAATACACTTATGCCATTGGTTTTTCCATTCCCTGAAACAATTGTTAGAGTTGATTTCCGGAGTGGTCTTTAAAGCGCGCAGTGATTAGGTTTTTATATCCCCAATCGTATCAAAACGGTGTTCCCGGTGTGATCCCTGAGTTTAAGGAATAGCTAGAGATCGCCCATATGATGCTAAATGAGGTGAACACGGTAGTTGTGGAACGATACCAGTTGAATTTTAGCTCTTTTTCTAAAAAAATTGAGTGTATTTGGAACCTTACAAAATTTGACTTTCTTTAGCCACAAAACATCTTACAAAATGGTCTGGACTGATCCATATGAAATGTGAACAGTAGCAGCAAGATCACTAAATGCGAATCGATTTCCAACACCATATCTTTGATTGCCTTGACGTGTTGTCTATTAGTTGATGTTGATGTTGTTGGCCGTCCCGGGCGATCTCTATCTTCAATGCTTTCTCTACCTTCTTTGAATTGTTTGTATGACTTGTAAATATTTTTTTGTGACATAGCCTATTCACCAAAGGCTTTCCTTAATATCCTCGATGTTGCTGCAGCAGAAATTTCATTCCGCAAACAAACTTAAGTGCAAATTTGCTTTGCTTTCACAAAGCAAGTACGTAACTGTTGAACAAATGCAGATTTTGAGACGAAATTTGAAACAGATGTCAGTACGTTCTGACGTACTGCCAACCTAAAAAAAAACAATATTTGCAAAATCGAAGAGCTCGCGTATTTTTAATTTCAAATGTCACCTTATTTTTTGATCACAGTAGAATAGGCCGGGGTAAAAGGGTGCAGTGTGTTACTAAAATCCTTACAATACAAGGAAAAAAAGCAGTCTTTCATTTTCGGCACGTGAGCGAGCGCGCTGCAAAAATCCGAATTAAAATTCAGTTCAACATCAGCCTGATGCGAACTCACACCCCTCACAAACCAGGGGTATAAGAGGAACCGAGTGCATTTTTGATAGCAGAATTGGAAAAAGAACTCCTGCGCTAACTGGCATATGGTTTCCTCACCCTCAATATTCACAAAGGATCATGCCGATCACCTGATCATAAAACTGTCAATCTTATTGATCATGTTGCTATTGACACATGGCAGTCCACTAGTATTAAAGATGGGTGAGTTCATAATCGCAGTATTAGCGCAGTACTGCATCGTCAAGCGTTCTTAATTGCATACATGTGGCAATGCGATGCATCGAAAGCAACCGCTGCGCAGAAAAAAGTAACCAGCGCATCATAGATTATCGTGATGCGATGAAATTTGAAATTTCTTAATATTTTTTTAATTTGTTTAAAGTGTTGTTTGCTCACCAAAAACATTTTTCTTTTCATGCGGAGATGGAAAAAAAACATATCATGAGGATAAGTTTTAATAACTTAAAAAAAAAAGTTTGCACTTGGGTAAACATCTTCTTTCATTTAAGGACGAAGAAATTAACAATACTTTTCGACTCAATTGTTTCTTTTTTATGTCTAAAATACTCGTATATTTAAGTGTATTGTCATTGTAACTGCCAATATTATTAAGAAAAGTATTTAGAAAAATCGTCGCAGCTAAGTTCTTTTACATTTTTTTTATAAAAACAAAACAATGGGCACACAAAACAACAAGCCGTTCAAGAACGTCAACAAAATTTAAGCATCGTGATGTATCGGAACATCAAAAAATCATTTCAACGCATCACAAAAGCAGTGATGCTTACGCGATGCGCATTTTTTGACGTTTACGAACTCAGCCAATGTTTGAACATTGCGAACGGTTAATATAAACTCTGACCACTACCTATTTGCAGTCAAGATGCCCCACAAATGCTACAACTGATAAACACTGTGAAGGGACTTAGTTTCTTCAACTTTGGAAATCACGTATGCCTTTACCTGCCATTAGATACTCGTACCTTACAATCTGTTATCAATGAATCAGTGGAATTAATTCCAATAAAAGGTCAAAATTTCACAACTAATCTGATGAGTTGCATCTGGCAATCTTCCGAAACGCTTACTTCAGTGGAAGGTGCAAGCACGTATAAAGTGATGTAGCACAAAATAAAGCTGCAACTGAAATGTCGTCGGTTTCTCTGAAGTAAAAAGAAAAAGCATAAGAAGCGAACAATTGATGAAGTTGGGAGGTGCTGCTTCAGAAATAAGAAAGTTTTAACCAAAGGTACGCCAAGCTATAGACACCAAACAGAAACCTGAAGAGATGTGCAAGAAAATTAAGTAATAGAGTCAAAATTAGTGATGGGACTAGGGAAGAACGGCTTTTACAGATTGAACTGTGGAGAAGACCTACACTTGGTTACTAGGCAGAACATTACGTTCAATTCGGGCAGTCAAGATTTTCCAATTGTAGGGGCTTGTTACTTAAACTTGTCTTATTGATCGAGAACCCGAAAATTGATAGCAAGATGACATTTCGTGATGAAATAGATAAGATTTCAGTGCAAAACATCTCTTTCAAATTAAAATAAGGAAATCAACAAGTTTCTTTTTCTAAGGCTACATTGTCCTTCTTGGCTTTCACTTCCAATTCTGGGTTCATTTTCGCTATTGAAAGTTTCGCTGGATTTAATTCCTATTGAGCACACTATTCTCTGTTTATATGGCCGTGTAGTATCACACATATGGTCATTTTAGGGTTTGTCCGTCTCAATGCACGAAAGGCAACGAAATCATTCTTTTAGCTACGCGAATTTTGCAAGGTTGAAGGACTAAGCAAATCGTTTGCAGAAACAAGTTTAACTTTACCTTGAATCTAATCTACCTCAGCAATTTCATCCATTTTTTTATTTTTTTAAAAAATATGAATCAATTATGGTAATATCCAAATATAACATCCTCGCGTGTGACATACAGAAATGTTAATCAGAAATGACTTAAATTTAAAGTGTCTACAATTCTGAGCACGCTCCTGTTCCTTCTTGTTGGCTCTAAACTTACATTCTGTACAGCCTTGACGTCAAAGAGTTGTCAGCATACCGCGTATGACAAAAGATGCTTCAAACTAAGAATAAATCGTTTAGTATTTTTTCAGGTAGTGGCAGGGTATACTTATAACCCATGTTGGCTTTTTTGATATCTTCAACACAGAATTGGCCAGCGTCTGACTGGATAAAGACCATTTCATAAAATGCTATTGAAGAAATACTCGTATGTTATTGCTAAAATTCCTTATAAAAAATTGGTTCGTTCCAGCTAAATACAGTTCTTGTCATTCTCATGCTTTATCTGAATCTTTATCTATAATATTGTTGCGGTAAGTCAGAAAAAGGTTCATAGCCAATAAATAGAGTATGACAACTTGATCTAGAAAACTCTTAAGCAGATAAAATGCTAGAAAGGTTTCTATGTCTTATGACCCATGTAAATTGGTACGATATGATTATATGCAACAGGCTTCAGGAGACCCCTGCGAATTATACAGGAATCAACCTGTTTAAGAAGATTAACTCAACTGTATTAAGTAAATGCTTAAAATAACTCAAACAAATATTTTTTTGAGTAATTTTCAGTAACGTCGGCATCAACGGAATTTGGAAAAGAAATATAGCAACAATCTGTAAGTTGAAAGCAGTGTCAATCGACATTGACCTAGTCAGAGAGGCTAAAATTCACAGACTGCAGTAGCACAGATGTTTAGTAGCTTAAACATCACAGTATTCGAGTCTATTCTGAAGTAAAGAAAAATAATATCCTATTGATTTAGAGCAAGTTTCATCCCGGACTTAAACGCCACATAATGTAAAATTCAGTAATGATCCATTTTGTCTATATCCATAAAAAGCGGTGACTTGTTCCTCCTCATATTTACAGAAACATGTCGGAGTTTTATTGGCTTAATATACGAGTCTTTATTTCACCCTTTGCAAAACTTCCAAACATTACGTCTAATGAATCATGACCTTAATTGTTTCCTTCTCGTGAAAACCGGAACACATTTCTTGGTAGAATAGTCAATTTTTTCGAAGGATATTGTCGCACATGAAATTACTCTCTGTAAACTTAGAGTTTTGATGCATTTTGTTAAAGGTTTTTCCAATATGTGCCAAAATTTTAATGAAATAAGGCACATACAAATTGTGGCAATGTCCACGATATTGAGGTTACAGAAAGGGTAGTTATATTTCATTAATGCTTAAAAACAATTCAAAAAACCCCAATCTGAAAGTTTGAGCAGCAGGGACTCTTCAGCTAAAGCGGAAAGAATGTTGATTTTTTATTCATCAATCTTGTCTGATTTATCAGCGACTTCACATATCCTTTTGGATAATAATTCAAGGGTTTAAAATTGATGAGGTCCATTTCGCAAAATTTGGCGCAGTTCAAAAATTTTCCTTAAAAACATTAATGCCATTCAATTGGGAAACGAATAATCAGTAACCATGGATCTTAAGTTCTATCCAGCATCTTTTTTTTGAATTAAGGTTACATGAGGACTAATCAAAATGGTTCAGGTTCTTTTTCAAAATATGCTCAACAGCAGCAGCAGCTTCCTTGGAGCGTCTGAACAATTGGAGTATGTGTTGAGCAAAAACTACCATGAGCATATATCTGTTCCAGTTATAAAATTTGCTGTGATTTTTACTTTAACAGTATACGTATAAACAATTTGTTGATTTTGAACTTAGAAAATTAATTCTTAATTTCGCTTGGAATATTGCATGTTTTTCTATTTTTATTGCACTAGTTGCTTACTGTCGGTGATGGCGATTGCGCGATAGTTAGCTCATTGAACTGTCACGCAGAGGATCCGTGGTTCAATCCATCGCCGGCATTCGGCATCGCCAACAATTTTTCGAATCGTCATCATCCATTCGGCGGGTAATGGGAAACTCCCGAAGGTAAAATTGCCTATGGAAAACTTTCTAAGGAGTGCTGTTCGGATTCGGCGATAAACCGTAGGCCCCTCTCAGATGTGGCAAAAATGACAATATGAGCAATGTCAGCGCAACAGTGTTTTTTGTTTTTTTTTTTACGTTGCTTACTGTCGTATTCAAACAATTATTCTATATAAGACTGACTTGTCTTGGAGACCGTATTTTTAAAATAGTAAAGATTACTGGAGTAAAGATCAAAATTATAAAAGAAAACAATATCGATGTAATTTTTTGTATTTAAAATAATTTGACGAATTTGTGTATTATTTTCACATTTTTCATGGTTCAAGTCTTCATCTATTAACAGCAATAAAAAAATATTCGAGAATATCGTACACATCCTAAAGATGACTTTCTGTTCTTCAGACAAGATACATTAGGTACCACACTTTGGAATTTAAATGAAATAACCAAAGTCCTAGTTAAAATGAAAAACAAAAAACACAAAAAAGAAAATAATATTAAACTTTTTTATTATAATATGTATCTAAATACATTTTTCCTAAATTTAAGAAAAAAAATTCTATTAACTTCCAGACGTTGAAATAAGCTTTTTCCTCACACATACTTCCTCTCTGCACTTTCTCTCAGCTGCTTAATATGATTTTTATTCGCATCTAAAAATACATCCTATTCAAACTCACAAATACGAGTCTCCTTCGTCTATTCGAATAGAAAAGCACCAACTAGATCAAATAGATAAACATCAAAACTGTATCTGTAAACACTACAACAATCTTAAAAGGTATAAAACATTTTACAGAAAATTTGTCGAAAACGAATTCGTTTACTCAAATAACGAAATACTCTTAATTCGAACGACACCGGGATCTCTTGTTCAGTAGATCACCAGCCTTACTCCGACGTTTATTACGAATAATATCGGTGACTCGGTGACAACTACACACCTTGAAGTGGATTTTTGTTTCTCTCTCTGTTGGAATAAAATTTTCTTCTTACCTTTAAATTAAAAATCCTTTTTTTTTATTTCTAACGGGCGCGTGAATTTTTTTTTATAAAACTAATTTTTTTTAAATTTTTTTCCTTAATTATTTTTCAGTGCATTGTTATTAGAACAAAAAAAAATAAAATAACTTTACGATTTTGTGTTTTGAAAGTTAAAAAATAAATTAATAAAAAAACAAAATGTCTTCGACTGTGGCACGATCATCAAAATACTCATACAGAGCCAGCTCAATTGGAGCCGGAGGTGATGTTAATATCGAATATACTACCGATTTGACAGCACTTTCCCGATTGGAGGTAAGACATGGTTCTTTCCACGCCCTCAAAAAAAAATCCGACTTATTCAAAAAGGATCCGCTTTTTAAAAGGATACACTAATAGTGCTTAACCGGTCGAAAACAAAAAAAAGAAACTCAAAGTCTCATGCAAAACATTTTGTGTTACATAAGAGCATCAATCTAGTGATCATACTTGACGAAACTTAAAATGAAAACTTAAAACAAAACTGAAAAAAAACCCAAAAAGAACGACCAAAGTGAACTATTGTTTTGCAATTTTTTTTTTTTAATTTAAAAATATTCTTAATCTTAATTCATGTGTGTACGTTTTTCCAGGATAAAATCCGTCTACTCCAAGATGATCTTGAAGTTGAGCGCGAATTGCGCCAAAGGGTAAGCAACTGCATATTTTTGTTTCCCTTTCAAATTGAAAAAAAGAAAGAAAACAATTGAAAATGCCACCGTAACCATTACAGTCGCCACCGTCACCATCTAATGCCAATCTAGTGACAGACAATTGAAGATACAAAGACAAGATCTTTCGTTAAATGTACATTGAACTTCAACAAAATTAGGATAGAGTGCGTGGCGTTCGAAAGCATTCGAAATTCTATTTGAAATTTCAAAGTGCCGTCCGTATTGCCTCTTTTATTTTTACTTTTATTATTTTTGTTTTTTTTTTTCGTAAATTCTAATTACATTTGCTTCTGCATCTTGGGATGAATTGACATTCCTTGAGTGCATTCTGCCCAATTCCTCATCAGGTCGGCACATGAAACTGTTTTAGAAAAATTTTGCCTGCGCTTCCTGTCTAACTATGACTATGACATGGGACGACAAATCTGTAGGAAGAAAAATGAGTGTGAACATTTTCTAGTCGCTTAGAAAAGCACAGAATTTTTAGCTCGAGTTACAAATAGAAAAATAGAAAAAACGACTAAATATCTGTGAATTTGTATGTTTTTTTTTTTCTTATTTTCTATACCGTCTTTCACTGGTCTGAAAATGTAAACGTGCGAATGGCTTTTCTCAAGCAACAAAATGTGAAACCCAACAGTTTTTGTCAGCATTCGGTTCCAAAAAAGAAAATAAAATTCATATTAGCTATGTGGAACGGTCTTGTCTAATTTTAGAAAAAAAAATAATAAAAAAACCAAAATATCCGAAAAACCAACATTCGACATTCAATACAATGGATACAAATATTTTCTCTTTTTTTTTTGAAGAGGTATGAGTATCTAGGAGCTACAACACATCTATTCGACTGGCTAATATGCAATATTTTTTTTTCTCTATATTAATTCTAAAATTAGAAAATGAGATTAATAAATAAAATCTTTAAAACTTAGGTAGATACTGAAAACTGCTCGGGAAAAAATATTTTTAATGGAGGTGTATTATTCCAAGATAATAAAATATTTATATACAATTTTCTTTTGTACTCTTTTACCTGGGAGGTAATTAATTTGAAATTGCAAAATGAAGAGAAAAAAATGTATAGAATTCGGTTTAAAAATAGCATAAATTTATTGCATTTTGATTAATAAAAAATCAGAGTATACATGGACAAAAGCTAGGCTTGATCATAATCGTCTATAGATTCGTCCTCGTCTTTTTAAAAATCATACCATATACGTAGTTAAGATCGAAAATAAAAAAATGCTAACAAACTTTATTCAAAAGGTTTCAGGTAAAAATCATAGACTTTCATATGCATTTATTGATACTAATGCTGTGTTATCATTTGCTATTGAAAGATGTCGTCTATTTATCCAAGGGGTAAACTTGACCTCATATAAGGCTTATATCATTAAATTTGGTTGTTGTGGCCTATTGACAAATATGCTACAACATGAAAAACCGAATAAGATCGATTTTAAAATCTGCATCTTCCTTATGTCACACGGCGTTCAAAAATGAGATTCTCATTTTTACATAATTATTTCACCTGCCTTTGAACAGACCTAATAGACCTGTTAAATCCATTAAGTGTATACTCTTTCAAACACTAAGCTCGTTCAAATTGTTTTCTTTTAGAATGTTGATTCGATTCTTATACTTGTAAGTGAGAGCGATAAATCGAAAATCGAACTTAATGTTTGTAGATTTTAATGATCGACTTGGCCCATGCATTCCAACTAAAGATTACAACATTATAAATCTTAAATGTCAATTTAATTACATTAAATAAGCCTTAAGATCATTTTTATTGAAATTTTTGAAAAATACTAAAATGACATTACTTTATCCGGTTTGCGGCTTTGACATTACCTTCCTGGTAAAACTTTGACAGTACTTCTTAAATGAATATCTTTATTACAATCAAAGTCCTAGTAACACACTTTCTGGTAAATTTGTGTCTTGAATTCCTCGTTTTATTGCAAGCAAATGTTATACTTTGTTTATAAGTACCTAGTTCCATTTTACGAACTAAACACTGCTGGCTAAGTTCAAATAATAATCAGCCAAAGAGCCAAGTGGTGCACTTGCGGTCTTCGTTTTTACATAAGCTTAAAATGAGGTAGAGCCCAATCGGCATATTCTCCTTGATATGCTGAATATGTGATTTGCGGTTATATGGTGTTATACGGAAAAGCATGAGCGCTTGATTTTGAAGTTACCTGTATCTATTTACTTACTTTAGTATAAGTCGCGCCACAGTCTGGAGTGGACCTGAGCCTCAATCAACAAGCGGCTGCAGCTAGCTCAATCTTTTACTACCTGCCCCTAGTTTTGCGCACTAAGTTATCAAAGTTCCCCTTCTCCTTGCGTGCACCATCTAAGTCTTCCTCTTCCGCGCAGTCCCTCGGATACGAGAACTTTTCGAATCAGAGTGTTAGTGTCCATCTACTCAACATGACCCAGCCATCTCAGTCGTTAGATCTTCACTCTTCTAGCTAGGTCGATGTCACCATCGTACATACAGTTCATCATTGCATCTCCTCCTCCAATCATCGCCAATGCATACGGGTCCGAAAATCAACCCTATCTTCACGTATATGTGAACAAAAAGCTTGTTCGCTGCGCACCAATCCTCCCGAGTATTAACATATTGTCAGTTATTTAAATATTATCTTCTTTTTTGTTTACAAATTACGAGTAAATAAATTGGATAGAAAATATGTTTGAAATTTGTAAAAACTTAATTGAATACATTGACATATTATTTGTGAAAGGACATTTTGTTCGTCACTTCATTCTTTTGTCCGAATTATTTTAGTAGATATTGTTCACTTTTACAATTGATTTTTTGACAACTTTTGTGCCCCGGTGCCTTAGGTACTCCTAGGATACACAAATTAATCTATCTATACATTAATCTATCCTTTACATATGCACTACCTTCGAAACAAAATAAGATGCATACAAGTAAAATTTTTTGCAATCCAATCCATTGTACTCAGAAGAAAATTTTGTCGCAGCTTTCAAAAATATCTCCAAAGGTTATGATTTGTATTAAATTATATCTTTTACAACTACTATTGTATAATATTCACCTTAGTAAATAACCTTTAGTTGCTAATATCGATGGATATTTAAAGAGTTAAATATGTTCATAGAGCAAAACTGACTATCTTTCTGTGAATGCAAAAATGTACAATATGCATAACCATAACAAACTAAGACTGTTCATGCTTCATAAGATGAGATTATGATGCCACTTTGTATTAGATAAAACACACTTTGTTCAACATAGCTATACCATGTCATATACCATCGCGATGCTGCTGATAAATTCAAGTTACTTAGATATCTCGTCAGTTATAATGTTGATAATTTTTATAGTAATCCGACGTTACAAACGGAACTAAATTCCCTTTAACATACCTTTACGGTTTGTTTAAATTAAAATAATATGGTTATAATTGAATTTCAAATATATATCCTCGTATGGTCAATTTCATTGTGAGTAATCGCACATTCTCTGAATTGAAAAAAAAGAAGGTCAATCATCGATATGAAATAAAAACGTCAACAACAAATCGAGCTAATAAAAAAGTGTCAAAATATATGGCAGTCTAGCGGGCAACAGTACGTAACAGCTCAGAAAAATATCGTGTTATTTCCGATTTTGTTCAATTTTTCAATACCATTATTGAAAGATCTATATTTCAACTCCAACCTGATAATTTGTTTTCTTAAGTTTAAAGCAAAATCGTTATCTTTAATAATGTTAATACAGCGTATCAAGGAAGATATAAATAAAAGACTTGGGCATTTTCACTCCAGTCATTGCAACAGCAGTTATATCAACAAGAACAAAACAAAAGTAAAAAAAACATCCCATTTTCCTATTCACCGACTTTTTTCACCAATAATATGTTTTACTATAATATTCTCTACGATATATATATTTTGAGTTCTCTTTTTGTTTCCAACCACACACATTTAAACACGCCAGTTTCCACAATACTAACTCAGTAATTTATTCTGTCATCTTGGTATTTTTAATTTTCTCCTTCTTCTTATGGGAGCATTTATTTGATTTTATTGGTTTTCAGTTTAATATTTATTTTTTTTCCCTTTCTAATACTCAGGTGATGAGTTTTATACGTTTTCACATTTTCCAATTGCTTTTCTTCAAAAATTGTTAGTCATTTTCGAGAATCATCTAAGGAGAAAGAAATAAAATACTTTCAGTCATACTACATCAACCATAGTTGCGATGTATGAATTTATAATATTCCTCTTGACTTAATACTTTCAGTTCATTTTTAATTTAATTTCTTTTGATATATTCGTAATTAGGTCAGCAAATAAAATTGCATAAACTGCATGGAAGTGAATTATGATTGCCGAAGAAGATAAATTCGAGTACATTCAGTTGTGTGCAAAAATATTTAAATCTTGGCGAATTGCCCGCTTTATCAAAGAGATGAAATGCTTAATGCGATAAAGTATTAGGAAATCAAGATTACAGAAATATTTATTGCTATTAATTTGGTCAGGAAACTGTGAATTCCAAGTACTTGACATTTTCTTTTTTTTTTATATCAAGCTCAAAAAAGATTCTAGAATTTACAAAATTGAGAAAGTAATAGTTTAATATTTGTTTATATATTTTCCTACAAAATTAAGAGATACCCGCAGAAATCGAATCTTCATACTCGATACGGATAAAAGCTGAAATAAAAAGAATTAGTGAAAACAAAAGTAAAAACTTCTGTAGGTCCATAATAATTTTATGATTCAGTAGATATTATATGAGGATATAATTTAATAGAAACAGAAAATATTTAGCACTTGCATGGGATTTATCTATTATTATAATAAATCCGTATGTTTGTCAATTAATAAAAGAAAGTTATTTTTAAAAGTTTGTAACAGTGAACAAAATTGAGCTAGCAAATAAAATCAAAAAGAAGATGTTGGTATCTATTTTATTTGGCAGTAGCTTTGATTGACAATTTATAACAAATTTTAAAAATTTGATGGGCCAAGAGGTAGTAGTTAATATTTGGCCTGTCAATTTCCACAGGATTGCTGTAAAATCCGGAAAAATTGCATTTACCTGCCGAAAAGGAGGAAACATTTTCAATTTTGGATATTGAGCGAATCTTGAATGAAGAACCTCTTAACAATTAATATTTTCTAAATAAGAAACAATAAGCATTTAAAAATAATATAAAAGGTTAGAAGATAGGTGATGAGGAAACAGTCGGTTGTGGACAAAAATCTGGTATTTTTAAAAAATTTGTTCAAAAACAAATTGGATGGTTGAGCGTTAGTGAATTTAATCAAAATAATGTTTGAGTCATTGGGTGTTGGAGCAGGAGGAAAATTATTATAGCGCACTACTTCAACCCCAATTACAAAAACGAATCCCATTATCAAATATATGATCATTGCTTTGGCACTTAACAATTTACTAACACCAAAAACATTATTCATTCCAAACTCCGACCTTGCATTGCCAAATTAAGAACTAAGTCGTTATTATATAACTACCTGATTCCACTATTTTTAGAGCCTGTACATGCTTTGACTGGCAGCGTGAAATACCTTTATTAAATTGTACACCCAGCATTAAACTTGTAATTTTTTTACACACAGGAACCAAAGCCTAAATATTTGAATGTCTTCTTTTAATTTTTTCATTTTTTTTAATTTCGATCATGTAATACGTACATATAGAGTCAAGAACCAAAAGACAACAAAGTGGACTGTTTCACTACATTACCTACGTAAATTCAGAAAATGTTACCATATGCAACATATCTGATTATTTCTACTAACTGTCATGTTTATTTAAAAGACTTAGCCACTTGTGTGTATTTATTGACGGAGACAAAATAAGTCTATGGCAAAACTTGGCAAACAAATTGCAATAAACAAGATTTTGGCAATCCTATTTATTAAAAATGATCATCAGTACCTAAGCCCTGCCAACATCCACTATATTGTTTTTTTAAATTTCTCTATAACATAGAGAACTTCACTGATCTAATGTTGCTTTCGGAATCGATCTTAAAAAATATTACCCAACAATGTATGAGAAATTTTCTGCCGCTTTTTGATGACCCTTGGAAATTAGTTTAAAAGATCACTCCTCATGTTCTTATTAAAAATTTAAAAATAATTTGTTTGCAAACAGTTCAAACACATGAACGTGTAAAGGACATCCGTATAAAGAGATCAAAGCTTTCTTTCATTAGACCCCACCTTTTTACCAGCAATCAAGTCTGAAACTATTTATGCACAGTATGTAAAAAAAAATGAGTGCATAATTAGACACACTTCATTAATTGACGAAATACTTAAGATCAAAAGCAAACGAAGTGATGAGTGAAATGAAGCATTTGCATGCAGAGTTTTCTTGTCTCCGCAATGGCCTCAAGTATCAATTTAATTCATTGCACCTCATGTGAAGAGATTTATTTTAAGGGTGCTTCTTCTTTTCATACTTCGTTTAGTGTCATTATAATACAATGTTGCAATATAATTAAGCAGTTCGTTTGATGAGAGCTGATGACAGAAGGAATAGACATACTGGTACATATGTTTCAAGTATTCGTATTTTATTCTAAGGGAGCAACATGCATAATTTACGAGTATGTTTACTGTTTACAAAAGTGCGTGACATTAAAAACTATGAGCACACAATTAAAATGAAATGTAAAATAAAATAGTTTTGGTTTTGCACAAATGATAAATTACTCATCAGACATGAACCAATCCAACGGTCTTGCTCACATTATGCGCGCTCATATTACAAAGCAGAAAGTTTAACAGATATTTTCATACATAATAGTATAATCGCATACTTTGATTACTGAATTACACCTACTGTAGTGATTAGAAGCAATAACTATTAAAATCAATTAGAAGAAAAGGGTTCCTTCTTTGTGATTCTCACGTCCTAGTGTAGGCTCTTATTTGCTTGAAATTGTAAATGTTCAAAGTTTTTCTGGAATGTTTTGTGTAAACTAAAAAACTAGGAAGAAAGAATATTAAAGAAAAGTGAGAAAAATATGGATTTGAAAACATAGGCTCATGTTAGGTATTTCGCCCTCTGGCGTATACGTAACTTTATTAGTAGAAAATTTTTGAAAAAAAATACACATGGCGTATGGGTGACATTTTCAATTGGTAACTTTGGATTTTATTATTTCTTAAATTATATTCTGACATTAATTTGTTTACAATTCACCACATTCAGATTGAACGCGAGAAAGCTGATCTTAGCGTACAAGTCATCCAAATGTCTGAGCGTCTTGAAGAAGCCGAAGGTGGTGCCGAACATCAGGTATACTCATATTTCTCCAAAAACATACTCAAAACAAACAATTCTAATTATCTATAATTCCTTTACAAGTTTGAGGCCAATCGTAAACGTGATGGTGAGTTATTGAAATTGCGTAAATTACTCGAAGATGTCCATCTTGAATCCGAGGAAACAACAATGATCTTGAAGAAGAAACACAACGAAATTATGAATGATTTTCAAGAACAAATCGAGATCCTAACGAAAGCTAAATCCAGGTAATATAAGTTTTTATCATATCTACCCATAATTAAGAGAAAAAGTAACACAAATGCTTTTAATATGCTTTAACGATAATGCTATTTTATTTCTAGTATTTAACAAGATTTTTTTCTCTTCAAAAGCAGATGAAAAAGTGACTTTGGGAAAAGTACTTTGAAAAATAATGATTAACCTTAATTTTGGTCAAACAAAATTATAATACTAACAAAACAAAAAAAACATCAAATTATAAAATCGATCCAAAAAAAACACCAATTTGTTGAGTGTTGTTTAGTTTTATTAACCTTTTTCAAAAGAATAGAAATATTTTTTGTCCAAATCTATTTTTAGGAATTTTGTTGTTAACATGTGAGCTTAGTTTGTTTATTAGGATTAGAAATCTGTTCATAGGTTTTCTTTTTTTCTCTTACTTGTTTGCTTATTAACTGAGCAAAACATACATATACAAATTTTTTGACTAAAATATCAACAAAGTATACATAATAATAAGAAAAACTATGTCAAGGATGTAGAGAGCTTTTTTTCCAAATTGAAATATTCAACTTTCGAAATACATTAATGTATTGTTCTCAAAATAATTCTATTTCCTGCAACTGCTTAGTCGAATGAACATTCCATAAAATTCTACTGAAGGTAAGGCTTAAACGGTTTTTAAATTATGTTATCCACAGATAACTATTTTATTATTATACCAATATACTGATCAAAAAAAAAAAAAAAAAAAAAAAAAAACACTGTGGCGCTGGCAGCCCCGTATGGGCCATGGCCTAGCTTCTTGACACTCATTTGTGTTGCTCATGTTGTCATTTTCGTCACATCTGAGCGGGGCCTACGGTTTATCGCCGAGTCCGAACGGGACTCCTTAGAAGCTTTTTCGTAGGCAATTTTACTTTCGGCAGTTTGCCATTGCCCGCCGAAAGGGTGATAGCGACTTGAAATTGCTGGTGACCCAGCCAGGAGTTGAACCCATACTCTCTGCGTGATAGTCCAATGAGCTAACTAGCGCGCCATCGCCATCGCCAATATGCTGATACCAAGGCATAAAATCAAATATCATTTTCCAAAATTTAAACTGCGATATTAAGGCTAGATTAATATTTAGGTTTTTATTGATAAATTCATAAATTCATATTCTGATGATAATAGGTTTAGTGAATTTACTTACCACATTTTCTCTTTAACTATTCTTCACAGTACTTTTACATAATTTTTTCCAAAAATGAACATTTTTTTAAATTCCACTCGAAATGCACCAAATATAAAATCATCCGATCATGCCATGTTAGCTTGACGACTCACTTCTTAAAACGAAAAATAAACCATGGATACATCCTTCCCTTCCCATCCAGATCGCCAAAACATAGCTCTTTAGCTAGTTGACACCAAAATAAAATCAAAATATTATCTAAGCTCTCTAGCATGATCTGCGGGGTCGCCAAAAGGAAAATTCCTTTTTCTGGAAAATACTCAATGTACCGCTATCTATTGCAATTTTTAAGTTTCAAGTTCAACCAACGCAAAAAGGTTAAGATGATTTCTTCGCCAATATAATGCAAAGAAGTTACTCAGTAGTAGGCCAAACAGCCACTTCGCCACTCCGTTTACCTTACTTGTCTTTAAGAATGTAAGTCCTTATCTGACGCTGTTTATCAGCCACTTAACCTGCGACTCTCTTCATCTGTATATTCCTTAAAGTTTAACATGAAAGCAAACACTATATAAATATTCTAATTTTTAAAGAATGTATGTTATATAAATCTTTCAATATTTGACTTTGCATTGCGCTAGATAAATAATTAAAAACATATAAAGGAGTATCTTTTTAGAATTTTTTCTCAGAAATGAAACAAAGTTTCCTACAAAAGTGTGAACGATTTTTTCATGACTGTGATTCTCTGGGGAAGGGCCATAACCAGTCCAGTTTATACGTAAATTTAGAAAGCGTCCCCCTTATAACCCAAAAACTATATAACCGACTGTCATGTTTGGTCGAAAATTTTTGTTATGAATTAAAAAGCAATAGGAAAATAAAATAGTGATTGAAAATTCATTTCATGGCCAGATAAGTTTTTACTCAGACAATTTTCCTCTGTCTGAATAGACTCATTTATTTTGAGTTTTAGCCTTACCAAATGACAACTTACTTTAATTTAAATTAAATGTTTACTAAGGATCGCAAAGTAAAACATAATATAACTTAGCTTTCTAAAGCTAAGACCAATATTCTAAGACTAAGCTAAGACAAATATGATGCGAAGATCAAAAAATACTTTGTCTAAATAATATCAAACACGTTTTCGCTTTTTCCCCCTTTATTAAGCACTTGCTTAAAATAGTCGGTGGATTTATAATTTCTTTTAAATTTTATCCTTAAGCGAAAGATTTTCATGTCTGATGAATCTTTATCGTATAATTACAAAAATATAATTATTCATTAAGACTTATAAAATTTGGCATATAGGAGCTCTTATTTATTACGTTGATATATTGTTATTTGCGATAATATACGAGCATGGTCATAAGTAAGACGTTAATCCTTATCATCACCACATAAAGCCAGTTCCATTTCATTTGATATTTTTCTGGTGCAGTCATAGGTATTAAATCTTTATACAAGTATCTAAACATTTAATGCTCAAAATTTATGGGAAAAATTTGGCCCACATCTATATAGGTACAATACTTTCTGTACGATTTTTGTTTTTCTTTAAATGCAATCTTACCTCTTATGACTCAACTGCGAAAAATATGTACACACGTAGATATTTCCCAATTTCTTAAAGATCATGATTAAATAAACAAACCAAGCTGCTAGATCATTCCATTTGTCATCATCTACTTTAAATATCAGAAAAAATTAAGGAATGCACACTCAGTTGAGGCATTTATTACCTCATACCACTTGAAACCATCCAATGGGAAATAACACAGACACCTACGTAAAAATCTATTTTTATAAATTTTCTTATTTCATTTAACCTCCGACAAAAATCTCATAATTCATTGCAAAAATTCAAAACCACGAGAGAAAAATCAGGAAAGGTTCCTATTGCAACACAGTCATTTAATTTATCTCAATACTTTAACGAAATGTCCGTGAAAGTATCTTCTCTAATTATTCATTTTTTGTTTACTGTCCAGTAATTAGATACTAACCTCCAGTAGGAACTGAACAAACGTAAAAAAAATACATTCCCTAATACAAAGGAAAAAAATTTATTTCGTAAGCTCTCATATTTCCATTCTCAAAAATAAATACCCACAAACTAAAAAGATCCACAGATACTCAGATAAGATACAAGACCAAAAAACGAAAAAAAAATTCAAGGTGATCGATACTTTTCGACGGAAGGAGAAGAAAAGTATCTGATCGATGCGTCAGATTTCTCTCTATATCCACCATCAGTACCCCAGTACGCATACAGAGACGTTGAAAAACTTACACTACACTGGGACTAAGGCGTGTATGTTCCATAAAAATTTCAGGTGTGCCTTCGTAAAGTAGATCCTCATAGTCCGGTCGTGGTTTCCCACTTGTTTTCCGCACATGTTTTTCTTTTGCTGTTTCTCTTTTGCATTTTCATCTGTGAAAAAAAATTCCCCTATATTTTTGAAAGAGGGGAATCGTATGGCCAACGCATTTGCTGTTAGATTTCCTTTGCAATTTTAGCTTTTCTTTCATTTCTCCTAGAAAGAGATAAATTTAAGGGTGAATTAATAAGAGTGAGGGAAATAAAATTAGCTGAAAGAAAGTAAGAAAACAGATGGTAATGTATTGGAGCTAAATTTAGCCGGTGCTCGGTAAAAGTTCTCAGTTCTCCGATCCAAATATGTCTTTGATTGGAGCACAACTGTTAAGTAGGTTTGTCTCTCTTACTCTTGTGTGTTTATACAGAAATTCGATACGTTTTTACGTGGGGAAAAGTTGCGGTTTTTTCATTCTTATATTGGCGTTTGGTCAGAATTTTTTTTTACTTATTTGAAGAAAGACGAAAAGGGAATGTTAATAGGCACTTTAGATGAAATTAAATTATATATCAGATAATTTGTCTATAGAAATGAAATGTGTAGGAAGTTTACCTAGGCAGACGATAGTATTTTTAACATCATTCAAGCAATTTGCCAGTTGTTATCATTTTGCACAACAGTGTAATGTTTACTACTGATTATACTGGTATTAGATGTGAACCCTGAGGTTCTTAAGATAGAACTGTGACTACACTTTTGATCTGTCATTTCGTTAATAGTTCGGTACAATCATTGAGCATCTTAAGCAAACCAATTGTAAAATAAATGTAAATATGTAGACGCTCTACTACGTTTAGTGTCTACTATTTCTATATTTAGCTGTTTGTCTCGCTAAAAATATTCCCAAGCTGCCGATTCCTATTCAAAAGAATAGTTCAACTTCCTTTATCTGTAAAAATACTTACTCGTAAAGATAAGAAGAAGTTGGTCTTCAGAAATAAGCGACAATAAGCTCTGTCGATACCTTCTATATGAAATTTTGACAGTTCCAGGTCAGCTACATATATTATGATTATTTAGCATTTAATGTGCCGCTATCCTTGTTTAAACGTACACATGATAATGCCTTCACATTTTTTAAAAATTTAATAATTGACTTGCGATAGATGCTTAGCTAAGTGAAAGGACTCGATAATTTTATTGCATTTAAGCCATTAAGTCACAGATTACACGGCAACTTTAGAAACAATAGAAATACCATTAGAACTCTATTAATTAAGAAGCTTTTTATCTTTCCAAAACCCGATTTGTAGAGACAATCCCTTGTTTTTTTATTATTGTCCTAAATGAGATAATGTTCTTCATGCAAAATTAAAATCAATGATTGATTTTCAAATAGTATCTTTTTTGTCGAAAGAGAAGCTTTACTTCTAGATAAGGATTTAACGATGGAAATTTTGCAACACAATGATTATTAGTCCCCTTTCTCGCCTTTGATTGAACCGCAATAACAGCTTATGGACAAAAATATACTTCATAGTTTGCTAGGTTTAAATATGGGATTTCTAATAGGTGAACGAGATTCTGCAGTTTTATGTTTGTTCGAAGTACAATGGTGTTGAGCCCACAGATAATAAAACCAAGCTCTAGGATAGTACGAGTATATGTATATTGTCCTTACAAGTTTTCTCATTGAGCTTCTTAATTTCTTTTTGCTTAAAAGTCGTAACTAATAACCTAAGTTAGATGTTTTTTTGTAGATGTGAATGTTTAGTCACTTTACTAAAAGTTTGAGTCAAGCTGACATCGGTTATATGTTCCGAGAAAGCAACACCCGCATGCTGACTAGGACTACAACTAAGAAAAAAAATACCTGATGCTTTGCAAAAGAAAGAAGCTGCAGCAACTGTCAAAACCAAATCATATAACGAGCAAACTTGATTGCGTTAACCACCGCTATAATATCCCTGGCTTATGAAAACTCCATCCAATCTGCTCTTTATTCTTATTTTAAATTAATAATGTAATACTAATTTTTTGTTTTTCCTCTTTTTCATTGTCACATTAAATAGAGCCGAAAAAGATAAGGCCAAATTCCAAGCTGAGGTCTACGAATTGCTCAGCCAAATCGAATCCTCCAACAAGGAGAAAATCTACACCAGCAAACATATCGAGAAGCTGGAGATCACCATTACCGAATTAAATGTTAAAATCGAAGAATTAAATCGCACAGTTATCGATATTACATCGCACAAGACTCGTCTCTCTCAAGAGAATATCGAATTGATCAAGGACGTCCAAGATCTTAAAGTGCAAGTCGACACAATCTCATATTCCAAGAGCCAAGTTATCTCTCAATTAGATGATGCTCGTCGCCGTTTGGAAGATGAAGATCGTCGTCGATCAAGTCTAGAAGCTTCTCTTCATCAGATTGAAATCGAACTGGAATCAGTTCGCTTGCAACTTGAAGAAGAGTCTGAAGCACGCATCGACTTGGAACGTCAATTGGTCAAGGCGAATGGTGACGCAGCTTCATGGCAATCGAAATATCAAGCCGAAGCTGCAAGCCATGCTGAAGAAGTTGAGGAATTACGCCGTAAATATCAAATTCGCATCACAGAATTGGAAGAACACATCGAATCGTTGATTGTTAAAGTTAATAATTTGGAAAAACAAAAGACACGTCTGCAAAGTGAAGTTGAAGTTTTGATCATCGATTTGGAGAAATCCAATAATACAGCGAGGGAATTGCAAAAGACCGTCGTTTCATTGGAGAAGACCAATATTGATTTAAAGACTCGCCTGGAAGAGACCATTACATTGTTTGAAGTTTCACAACGTGATTTAAGGAATAAGCAAGCTGAACTATCAAAGGCCGTTCATGAATTGGAAAAAACTCGTGATGCTAACTCACAATTGGCACGTGAAAATAAGAAATTGGGAGGTAATTAAGTTATTTATCAAATTTTCAACCAATCCGGTTTTTTTTAAACGTTTGCCTTTTTGATTAATGATCGTAGATGATCTTCATGAGGCTAAGGCTACCATCTCTGAAATCACTCGCCGCTTGCACGATTTGGAACTCGAACTTCGTCGTCTTGAAAATGAACGCGATGAATTGACTGCTGCTTACAAGGAGGCTGAGGCTGTGAGTTATTTATTGAAATATTTCAAAATGAGTGATTTTAATAATCTCTTAACAATTTTGAATATAGGGTCGCAAGGCTGAAGAACAACGTGCTCAACGATTGGCATCTGATTTCGCTCAATTCCGTCACGATGCTGAACGTCGTCTTTTCGAAAAGGATGAAGAAATTGAAGCTATCCGGTAAGTACAATTTATTTCTTTTTAATGTTTTCTAATGAAATGGTGGAAAAGGGTATTCAGTAAAGTTATTTTAATTACGAGTAAATTGAATCTAAATCATTCAAGGTATCGGAAGAACTGAAAAAAAAATTGTATTAACGAATATGAAAGGGCTAAATATTCAAGCTCGATTATAAAAAATTGCAGTTTGTTTAAAAGTAGATATAAAAGAAGATAGAACTCCTTACAACGGTATGCAAACATTAAAAAAATTTCACAATTCAACTGTATTTTACAAACATAGTTAGTTGTTCGACTTTATATATATATCGTATGCTCGTAAATACTTTTTATCATATTATTTGTTAACTTTGGACCGTCACTGTAATTTTTTAGTATATTTTAACGAAAGCACGACAACACCAATGTTGACAGTCTTTTGCCACATGTTAAAAATGTAAATGGATTTGACAGAACATCAAAACAGGAGTGTTCATTTGCTCTGCATGTATCTGACAAAAGAGTTTGTACAGCAGCAACTTCTTGATGTTATGAAACTTTCCTTATTTCTTTAAATAAAATGAGGAATATCTTTTAACACCAACAACTAAATTTTAATGAAATGAAGATAGAATAGAAACTTGAAAAAATGGTTACACCATCAATACTTTCTAAGTTTGGCAACCAAAACGAGCTATGACTCACCACGAAGTCTTGTGAACATACGAGTACCAAAGCATTCGGGCCGATTGTCTGGAGTGATACAGTACACAAACTGTCCTGCATTTTGTTTGGGGAGATTATGGGAATTTAATATTGATAGCATTACTCGCGTTAGTTAGCGATTTGACGAGTGAATCTTAAAATCTAAAGGCTTCTTATCATTGATTATCTTTATGAAAGTTAGGGTTATTACTTTGCCTTTTTTCTGGATGGAGAATTGTACATATTCATATGTTGATTGCAAAGCCTTTTTAAGTCTCATAGTCATAAAATGACGGATCTTCTTATTTTTTAGATAGATATTTATTTTATTTTCATAGTTAAACATTTACATTCATTTTCTATTGATTAAGCACAGCTTGCACAAAGATATGATTGTTAAAATCTTACTACTGAAAGATATCAATTTTTTAATTTTTGATATTTAAAGATCAAAATTTAGTTAAACTTAAAAAATAAACTTTTCTGTTGTTTGAATGTGAAAAAACGAAAACTGGAGAAATTGTTCTATATCCTGAACAATTTGGTAGAAGTTCGCTGGATTCTTACTATTGGAAATTTCTCATTTTATAGGATAACAAGATGTTATACTTTTTTTTTATAGCACAAAAGGCTTTAAAAAAACAGATGCGCATTGTCGATCTATTTAGTAGTCTAAAATTAAGTGATTACTTGGGCTATAAGGTAATGGGCTTCCGAAAAGCAGACATTAATGTATGAGATGATCCAGCTCAAACTATCTTTTGTTAGCTTTTTAAGAAATTTGAGTGGTTTATAGTTTTGCAAACATGTATTTGTACCAGACATCTGCATGGATACATTCACGCAATGGATGCACAACTTGATTCATGAATACTTCTCATTACTTGTTGTACAATGAGACCTGTGAATGACTGACTGAGTGAGTGCGGGTATTAAAGTTTTGTTGTGCTTAGTTTTACTGCCGACCGTCGAAATTCATACTCATTCGTCTCATGGATGGACTACTTCACATTCACACTGCTCACAAGTGTTAAATATGAGTGAATGCTTACGCGAAAATTCACATATACCTGTTAATTGGAAAAAAATAAACCAAAACGCACAACAGAATCCCAAAATTGTCTGCGCAATAACTCGAGTAACTCGAATGATTCGAATGTTTCATTTGTATCGTCGTTCTCCAGTACCGCATTCACACATACCCAAAATAATGAATGCTATGGGTAGTGAGTTATGATGAGTGTGAATCATGGGTTGTATGAATCCTGTGAGTTATGAGACTTCGTTGCGTTCATACTCATATGCATTCATAATTGTCTTCACTCATTGAGTGAGGAATCACTGTGTGTGATTTGAATGAGTATGGTTCGTTAATTTCTATGGGTGTCTCATGCAGATCTCTAATTTGTACAAGAGCTCGTCATATGCATGTCAATTAAAGATCTTGTCTTAATGTTTGCGTGGCTAAGTCACCTTATCCATGGGCGTACTGTTTTAAAGGATTCAAATCACTTATTTTTGTGGATCGATGTATTCCGCTAGACAGTAGATCTTTTGTCTATTTCTTGAATAGTTTTTGAATAGTTTTTTTTAACAAATGTTCATATTATTTAAGCACTTTGATGCTACATTTAAGTCTTTTGTTTGAGTAGTAAAATCTTGATCTGTCATCATCATGTAATATATAAAATAAAAAGTTATTATATTCTGTGTAGGTGTTAAATACTTAACATCTTAACTATTTCTCAGGGAACATTACGCGATGAAACCCAATCAAATCAGGCAACATGCATTTCTGCGGCTAAGTAAATGTTCTTTAATAGTCTAAATCATTTTTTGGAACATTAAAATCATGTTATATCACAGAATCAATGCGATTTTGATTTGGATTGTATTCTGACTTTTTTTTTTGACTACTCGCATTAGCGAGTATTTAAAGAAGTAAATGTTAGATGAATCTATGAGTTTAAGAGTTGAATTCCATTTTCTAAGTACGAAGGAATATCTTGAATTCCCATAATGTTTCGGAAATCCAATGACAAATAAAGTGAACACAACTTAACTAAAATGAATGTAATTGCTAAAGATATTAATATATTTGTATTTGGTTGCATTAAAGACGGCATACTTGAATGCATGTGGCTTACGTTACTACTTATATGCATATCATGAAATTTAAATTTAGTCACATATCAATAATCATGCTATAGCAATGAACAATTATATATATATATGAATAACAAAGATAACGACATACTTTTAAGATTTTTGCCCTATGATTTTGGTTTATTAGGAAAAAGCCGCCAATGATTGAAGTGTGGTTTTAGAATTTGCTTCTTCGTTTAATAGGAAAATTATCTATGTATGCCCATTTCATCTATGTATCAGCTCATAGAAAACAATATATAGATACGAGGGCGGGTCAATAAGTCCGTGACTTTTTGAATTTCTGACCTCTTTACTGAAACAGCAACACTGCTCCTGTCAACAGGCATCTGTCAGTTGACTCCTGTCAAAATTTAAACTTGCTGCGTCAGTTAGTTTGTGTTTGACAGCTATTTTTATCAGACTACTCACTAATTTGAGGAGAAAATGGAAAAAAGTGAATTTCGTGTGCTTATTAAGCATTATTTCTTGCGAAAAAAAACCATTACCGAGACCAAGGCTAAGCTTGATAAATACTATGGGGACTCTGCACTATCGATTTCAATGGTAAAAAAGTGGTTTACTGAATTTCGTTGTGGCCGTACAAGCACTGAAGATGCCGAACGTCCTGGACGCCCAGTTGAGGTCTCTACACCCGAAACAATCGAAAAAATTCACGATATGGTGTTGGCCGACCGAAGATTGAAAGTGCGAGAGATTGTGGAAGCCGTAGGGATCTCGCATGGCTCAGTGGTTTCAATTTTGAATGATCACTTGGGCATGAGAAAACTTTCCGCAAGATGGGTGCCGCGTTTGCTCACAGTCGACCACAAACGCAATCGTGGCAAAAATGGCAAAAATCCATGAATTGGGCTATGAATTGCTCCCTCATCCACCCTATTCTCCAGATTTGGCTCCGAGCGACTACTTCTTGTTCCCAAACCTGAAGAAATGGCTTGCTGGAAAAAGATTTGACTCCAATGATGAAGTCATCTCGCAAACAAAGGCCTATTTTGAGGACCTCGACAAATCATTTTTTTTGGAAGGGATAAAAAAATTGGAGAAGCGTTGGACAAAGTGTGTAGAGCTCAAGGGAGACTACGTTGAAAAATAAAATTATTTTTTTATCAAAAAATCTGTGTTTTAATCCAAAAGTCACGGACTTATTGACCCGCCCTCGTATGTACTCCATTTAGAACGGACCTCACTCAAAGTATAGCCGATTATTCCAGGATACTTATAAGTTCAAACTTCTCGAATGGATTGCAAATTATGCCCTTTATTGATGGAGGATGTTCAATTTCAATCGATTAGTACAAGTACTCTAATGACTGATTGATATCATTCCCATTGATATGTACACATATCGAATATTAAAACTACGAGTATAAGTCATAGTACCAATGTTCAGACACAAAATTCATTAAGCTGACTGTCCAAATTGTCTTAACTTTTAATGAGAATAGAGTATAGCATAACCTAACATGCCAGAGTAAGGCTTTTCTTAAAAAAGTTAACTCACAACTTCTTGATGGTTAATTTCAGATTCAGATGTAATTAACGCACATTTAGTTTGGTTACTGCCTTCTAAGCTAAGATTTATTTACATTTTTTTTTTTTGGAAATACCACAAGGGTATTCACACTTCGCTGTATCTGGTCTGGTATCATTGTAAAAGTGTATCATTTTCTTACAATATAACAACAAAATACAATGTCTGTCATTTCGTTACACTTTTACACTTTAGCAATTATCCAACCCTATTGTTACGGAGAGTGTTAAAGTATAACATTGCACTGAAAATATTTTTTTGACAGCTGGTTATTGTCGTTTGGTTCTTAATTTATAAAATTTCTGTAAATGAAAAGAATTGGCAAAAATAGGAACGAGGAAAATGTGGTCGTAATAGGGGAAAAATGGAATGATAACGAAGTTTATCTATAAAGAAATTAAGGCTATAAAGTCACAATTATTTTAAAAACGAAATCGGCTGATTTTGACTTAAGACTGAATACCCCTCATATATACATATATTTCATACATCACATATATGAATTTTTAATCCACATATATGTATTCTAAAACAAACTTGACCGAATTTCCAAATACATGCTCATACATAATGTTCAGTGGCAGTGATTTTTCCAACGATGTGTTTTTCATCGTGACAGTGACATTTCCGAAATGTTGCCTTTTTTAGTCAATGACAAGAGCTGTCGCATAATAATTTATGGCTTCTTATGTACGCAATCAGTGGCTACAAATTGCCACAATCTTTACAAAACGAAATCTTGTCCTTTCCAAATAAAAGAAACAATTTTTTTTGAAGGCTCAATAAAAGATAAAAGAATTTGATGGATGAAGAAGTGCATTTTGTACAGCTGCCATTTTATATATACATATTACAATTTAACATTCCGAATCACATATGTATGGATATCAAAATCAAGCGAAATAGAAAATAAATGTAAGATGTACACAGTCTTCGTGGTATTTTGCTGATAATTATTATTGATGAATAAGACATGTGTTGCATGCATACACTGCATCGCAACTCTAAAAATAATCATTGTTCGGCAACGCTTGTTCTGTCAATCTCATCTTCGATATTTTTTATCTGGATCAGGATGTTGTCAGAATATAAACTCAAATATAAAAGTAGTTGAACTAAGTAGAACTAACTAAGCTTAAGTAGTTGAACGATCCCAAGAATTCAAGAAGATTCAAGTTTAAGAATCACAATCGTAAACAGGTCTTCATTTGGGTAATTTGGGAGCATTATGTTCCACTGAGAGTCTAAACAAGGTGCCCAAAAACGAAGTTTGATCATGGACTCGACAATCATTTGGCTTGTCTAGCTTAAATCATAAAAATTCCATCAAACTAAACGATGAAAGGTTAGAACACTTACATAACAAAATCAATAAACATATTTGTTAAAAAGTAATTAAGAAAATTACAAAAATGTATGTATAATATGTATATATAGCGGCGCTTGACAATAAAAACAAGCAACAACCTAATACCGAATAGAAAAAGAGAAATAGACAAGCATTTGATATCATTGATCAATTTCAACCAACAATGGGTATTTTCAGAAATTCTTAGATAAATCTGATTCATTCTGCATTGAACATTGATCGAAGGAAGTATCTTCTGGGTTTTTCTGAGGAAACCGTCCTATATAATTGCCACCGGAAGATCGTACCTGCGTTTAACTCAAATACGAGTACTTTCTTTAAACTAACTATGTTACATATGATGTTTTTCAATGTTCAAATTAACAATGGTCCGTTGTCTTTAATGGCATTTAGAGGTCATTAATTAAAAAACTATTCACACAATTTAATCTACAGTAATGATCTCGTTTCATCTTATTGTAGATGTTATTTTTTCTTTCACTATTTAAATGGTTCTCTTTAAATAAATACCAAACTGAGATGTTGTCGGAAGTGATATACTCAAGGGATTCAAGTTGGCTTATCTGTTGGACAGTGATTCCCATATAAGAGTGACCCATTTAGATCAGTTCGATTTTAATAGCTGCTTGCATTGCACACTACTAGTGAAGAAAAAGTTTCTATCTACAATAATAATAGATTGAGTATCTTTTGAAGAATAGAATCTTTTTTTTTTGTTTGAACGAAACAAAAAAGGGAAAAGAGTAAGTTAAAGTTAGTGATATGCCTATGATAAATGTATCCATAACAGTGTGCTTCTAAAAAATTCCAGTCACATAAAAAACTACGCAAGGACTTACTCATTCAGGGAAACAGGTACCTGAAATCAGAAATAAATCAATTACAAATAGAAGAAAAAAAATCCTACAAGCAGATCGATTCAAATCACATGTGATGTAGGTATTCGTAATTCTTATAAAGAGACAATTCTCTTACCAAAACGCAATGTACTCGTATCTATGAAATCATTGCTTGATTAAAAATTGATTTTTATTTTCTTTTTTTAGAATTAAAAAGTCACACAACAAAGAACCGAAAGTTACTAGTGCTGTTTGCTGTAGCCCCTGAGAAGTAGCAAGACTTTGATCGGCCACCAAAAATCAAATTCTTACTTAGAACACACTGTTGTTCCCTTTTACCCTTAAGTCCCCTCATTAAACTACTTTCATACAACAACTAAATATTCACACTCACACATTCACATTTTCAAAGAAAAAATCCGAAAAAAAAACAAACACAATCAAAGAAACCTAGTGAGAAATTTTTATTTATATCCACTACACCGTTAGATATACAAATACATTTCAATGGCACTAATGCAAGTGAGCAGACCGAATAGAGTGCGCCACATGCTAATGGGCACCTATGAGGATAATTATGGATATAGCATGAACTATTATCAACCAATGATAGATTATTTAGATGCCAAAACAACGGGCCGTCAGGTTGAGTTGCCGCACTTACCGTGGTCAAATGAACGTGGCTTAAAACGATATCGCCCCAGCAATTTAGTACATCGCTATACGTCCTCCGAGGTTATCCGTTTATCGCGTGCAGCTGCTGATCGGGCCAATCAAGTACTATTACATGCTCGCTATTCGATTCGAACGCCATTCAGTGTAAAAAAGCTAGCGGACGCTTCGCGTGTTGTTAAGCATATCCCAGAGGATAGTATTATCGAACGATCCAAACGTCGTCGCTTGGAACGTCAAGCCGAACTAGAGGATATTATACGTCGCGATACTGGTCGTTTATTACAAAGATTGCGTATGATGGATGACTTAAGGGATGTCGAAATTTCGGCCGAATTAAAACGTGCCATTCGGGGTAAATCAGCTACTGCTATATCGGCGGCCCTTCTGGCCGATGCTGAGAAAAATATTAAAACCAGCAAACGTGAGGAGGAGGATTTTATGGCTCAGGCTATAATGCGTTCAAGTCGGGGTATTAGTGAGAATCGTCTACTCCATACAGCTCATATTGAGCTCTTGGACGATAGAATGATTGATAATTTGGATTATAAAGTGTCATCGTCACTATGCAATGTCAAACGACAGCTGTCGACATTGAATCAAAAAACCGTGGAAATGTACTCAGATTCAAGGTGCGATCCAACTCATAAGTGTTTTATTTGCCGTAGGGTTATGATTAAGCATCCACGTTTAAAAAATTACCGTTTATTGTTATAAGGATATGTGTGGTGGATATATTTTCAATCTAGATAGGTTGTTTTGAGGCATTCATTAAAATCGTTAACATACGAGTATCTACAGTCATCATTGTCTTTTGTCATATTTTATTTCAAATTTTCTCTATCCTTTTTCCAATCCTTGAATCCATTTTTTTGTAAAAAGGATACAAATAATTGACAGAAGATTGTAAAAAAAAAACGAAAATACCAAAGTGATGTGAAAAATAAAGAAAGGAAAAAAAAATCAATCAATATTACGAAATCACTTCAAAGACTGTGTTGTGAATTTTTTATTTTTAGTTTCACTTGAAACTAATGTACGAATATCTTGTGAATGTGATTATGTCAATTGGATATCGGATACAAAAAAAAAAAAGATAAAAGACAAAAGAAAATCAAAGACATAGAGGGGAACCATTTTATATCTTGTTGAAATGACCTAGATGCGTAGGCACATACCAGTTTAAGCATGTGCAAAAAAGAACTTACCCTACACATGTATTGAACAATTAGATTGTACACAGTACGAGTATGTCTATTGACAAGGTATTGTTCTGGTTTAAGAATAGCATCAATAGTAACGCTAGCAGCAACTAAATGATGGATATCGGATTTCTTTGACAATGGATTTTACGTGGGGATAAAATTTTTTGCAATAGCATCATCTACACTAATGGGTTGACGGGGTCAGATCTTTAAGACTCAGAATGTATTTTAACCCCCACTGAGTAATATTTAAGATACTTTTTATAGAATATAAATCCTTTACGGAATTGCAACTATTTGCAGTCAATTGAATATTGAAATTAACTTCGAGATTTTACTACAAATTGTTTTACTTATGCGAAGTTAAATATTTTTCCAGATGAAATACAATAAAGTATTTTCAATATTTTATGCTAATTATTTTGCACTGGGCTAAAGGTTTTTCTTGTTGGATACAGATAATTCCTGAGTTATGTGTCTAACGACCGGAAGTATTTCGAGCCATTTTGGAAATAGGCCTTTACAAACATACGGTTTTATTTCTGTTCCTAGATCCTGTGATTTTCTACAATAGCTTTGAAGCATTTACTTTATAAAACTATAAATGGTCCTAAATGGAACACTTGCAGCATACCATATTTTGAGCTTTTCTAAATTATACGTTTCAAATCCAGTTTCAGTATTTGAATGTCTTTGGAGTGTGATTATCTTCTCTCGAACGAGCAGCCGCTTTAATTTATCTCAGAACATTTATTTTCTCATAAATTTCTATAGTCTATTCCTATATTTATGGCTCCTTCTTATATTACAAAAGTCTTCTTACAGTGAGGGATCCATAATTTTTTTTTAAAATTCACTGATGTGAGCTAAGTGTAGAAATTGCTATCATTTAACCTTAAAAAATAACTAATACTAATGGAAACCTTTTTTACTTTTTTACAAAGATTGCAATTCTTTTTAAACCTTGATAATCCTTCTCGTATTCATTCTTCCTTCCGGGAGTTATGCATCATACTTCAATACGTTCCGGCATTTTTAATGTAGATACCTGATTTTTAATAAGACAGCAGCTAAGAATTTACTAAGCTTAGATTTTGACTTTTTGATCAAAATCATAAAATCGACATCTGTCATTTTCTATATCTATTAACTTATGCGACCACAATGAAGCCAATCACTTATAAAAGACGTCACGTCTGGGAGAAAAACTCTACAAAAATGAATATGACTTTGTTCACATCATATATTTATTTCTCGTGTCTCACTGAAAGGCTCGTAATAAAATCCTTTTTGCAATATCACTTGTAAGTTCTATCTATTTAATATTAGAATTCAAAAAATCACAAATCGATTTATTGCGGTCTTAGTTTAACCTACTATTCTATCTTCTGCTATTGGCATTCAGAATGTTCCACATTTCCGTTTAAAGATCCATAAAATAGCTTGACAACGAAACGAAAAAAAACCTATGAGAACTCTTAAATATCTAAAATTGACTTATAGATGTCAAAACGAAAAACAAATGTGGAAAATAGACACAGTAATGCTATTGGACTATTTCATGAGGCAACATGACCTATATGAACCAGTGTACATGTATAGTTATGGTTTTATGATTTTTTTCATAATAGATTTTTTTTTTTAATGAAACATGACTATTTTCATATTTTGAAATCATTGCCGATTTATCGGCCTCTTTGCATTTGTACCTAAAATTTGGAACATTCTCCAAGTTCCATGCTAAAAAATTGACTAAATCATATGAACTTATTACTCGTACATCGTTCAAATTTAAGGATTGCGAGGTATTTACGTCAAGATGGAAGACGTGTACTTAAAATCGTACTACTTTTTAAAAACATATCCAACCCTGAAGCCAATTATAACTTTATGCAGATGAACAGATACTAAAATTGTTTAGACATCCACTACTAATAGTTATTTCTAAAACTTACGCAACCTGACTACATAGAACTTCATAGAAATTGCATTAACTTAAGAAAATCTTGCCAACTAAATGTCAAGAAGGAACTTCCTTAGCAGAACATACTCGTAAAACATAATATCAGCGTTTTCTTTATTTTTTTTTTGTTCTTGTTCTGCGATCAATTATACAATTTGTAAACTCATTGATGTACACGTTCTTCTTAACGCCAAAAATATAAAAGTTTATCTAAAGGAACATAACATACGGCAAATGATAAATGTGAAATTTCTATTTCATACATTTACTATTTAGAAATGAAAAGAAATAAACATTTCTGACGTCAAAAAAAAATGTATTAAAATTAATATTCTTTATCTTTTAGTTCCAGTGTGGACAGAATCAATGAACAAACCAATTTCGTTTACGTAATTCTCATAAATACCAAGAGCACATGTGCTACCGATTAGAACGATTACCATTTGACAGGGTGTCAGTTGTTTGTTTTCCTTCGCAAATCAACTAAAATGCAAAAGCCTTTAATGAGAATACGATAACCTACGTAGATTTAATCTATTTTTAGTTTACCAATTGCAACATAAAACAAAACGAAAAAATTAAGGAATAGGGGAAAAAAAAAATAATTGAATGGGTAGAATTTATTTTTTATTAAAATAGATTCAGTTGGTTAGTTTAATTGCTTAAGTACTTTCTTTTTTAATTTTGTTTTGAAGTACATTTGAAAGTAGTTACTGTTGTCAACATAAAAAACTTAGTACCTAAAGATTTGACATCTGAAACTTGTTATGAAAAATTGTCTGAAACAGCTGTTTATTGTCTCTTATATGTTTATTGTATGACATTTCTAGAACAGAACCATAGGCTTTATTTTTTTTTTTTTTGTGGCATAGGGTGACTCCCCGGTTAAATCAGTTGGTAATCGAATTATTTAAAAGATGAATTCTTCAGACTATCAATGCACTTTGCATCAATCTTTCTGGGCAGATTTTACTGATCTTATTCGTAAATTATTCCTTTTTACCTTTGGAGTAAAAGTAAAATTTGTTTAGTCCAACGAAATTAGTTTTAGTTCATACTGGAATGCAACCAAATATTGAACAGTGTCAAGTATTATACAGTCACAAAACTTTGAAGAATCTAAAATTGGGTTTTAATTTAAGCTTTCGGTCATAACTATAATTATTATATAGACAAACAAGCAATGTTTAACAATCTTGCATGTGCAGATGTTCACTATATTTGGCTCGCGTAAGAGTCCGGTTTTTTATGCCACATATGTTAGTGATTTAATTTTTTTTGATGATGACGATCTTTCTTTCTGCCTTTTTTGTTCAATTTTACTCAATATAAAAGAAATTGGATAGTCATTTGATAATACAGATCAATTAATCATTTGGATGACATGTAACTGGAAGATTATTCAGGCATGGACAGAAAGATATATAGTTCGATGTACCCTTAAAATACTCGTACAATATTGTGACCAAGATTAAATAAGACGCCGCAAAAGAACAAGTAAAGTTCATTCTAAAAAAATGCTTATTTCGTTCATCGGTTGATAAGATAAATTCTTCGATATGGATTCTGCCTAAATAATTGGTATTCCAGGCAATATTTCAATAATTCAGAAATTCAAGCATTGCATTTTCCAGCATCTTAATCCACGTCACATATTGGAGCTTTGTTAGGTATTTTTATCAAGTATTTCAAAACATTTAAAAAACATTAAGATTATAAAAATGTACCCCTTTTTTAAATTAAGCTGTTTTTTTTTTTAATTTTTGAATTTTATAATAATAGGTTTCAAAGACCGGATGACACATCTTCCAAGTCAAATTGTTTTTGCCAATTTCTCGAATGTAAAAAACCCATGTTAGATACTCGTAGTTCTTGCACTCAGGTGATGATATAAAAACTTGCAAAGATTTAACAATACTGCTATCGATAATTTTACTAATATTGCTGTTGAGTCTTCCAGTTCTATTTAGATATTTTAAATTTTTTAAAGAACATGATTAAAAATTTAAAGTACAATGATCACCAATTCTCAATACCAAAAACCAAATAAAAAACAACGATATGTAATGAAAACCTCTCTGTGTATCTCCTTGAATTAAATTTCCGCCCTTGGCATAGCTTTATTTTTGTTATCCTAAACAACAATACAATTTAACTTTTAGATTAGTACTATAAGTACCCGTATAAAAGAAAAAAAATATAAAAAACTTGTCTCATTCTACATTTGTTTTTTCAATTAATAGGTACGCGAAGAAATTCCTCGTTTTCCTTCACATAGAATTGAAAATTTAAATTGAATTTCAGTTTATTTTTACACAAAACATACCTGGGTTGTCAGATGACATTTCACTAAAGATACGAAATACAAATTCAAATTGTATTTAGTTTGCAAGGTTTATTATTAGCAAAGAATTGGCCCAAATCACATGAATTCTCAAGTCACTGACTCAGAATTGAGAATAGAGAAAAATCGTAAACTAAGCACATTTCATGTTTATTCTAATTTCGAAGTACATATTTGTATCTTTTCGGTTGAAAGCAATTTGTCAAAGACTATCATGCATTGGTTGCTGTAGTAAATAATTATTTAATAGCCTTTACGACAGATTTACAATTGATGTTATATAATGTAATTAATGAGACGTTTAAATATGAAGAATGTTGTCAGTTTGAGTTGTTGTAGAAGAACGAGAAATGATATTACAGCAATGGAATTTTCAAGTCATTCATTAGAGAGTCTATGAAGGTATCCTTGACATTGGCAATAGTTTAATATTATATTTTGACATGGAAGATTTAGTCGAATGGTTTGAGTAACTGATTCGGTATAATGTATAATGATACAGAAACAAATTGTGTAGACATACTTTACACTGAAATAAAGTAAACGAACAAATAGTTGGGAATCAAGAAAATATTTAATATATACATATTATAGTATATATGAACGGTTTTTCAACAGGGGCATATCAATTGTGTATTTAAATATCATCGTACCCTTAAACTTTTTATTGATTTCCTGTTGTCAAAACGTCTGTCGAGGTTTACATTTTTATCATTGAGACAAGCAATGTTTAGAAATTATAAAAAAAATTGCTACCGAAATTCTGAGTCGGTGGCCGTAACTTTAAGAACGCCTCCTTCGACTTTCAACCGTAATAATCTTCCCACTTGGTAGACTGTTCGAGCTATAATGGATAACTTCGAATCAACATATTCATTATTAAATGCTGCTGTGCCAGTGCTTCGTTTCAAAATGAGTCTAATCAGTCGATTCCATATGGCTTACAGGAAGTGAGAATCTCTTAGTCCACAATGTGTCAAATTTTTCAAAAAGATCTTGGCCTTCACTCTTACAAAATCAAATTATCTTAAAAACTGAAGTCTCTTGATCATTTGAAACGCCAAAACATCTATGATTGGGCTCTGCTAAAAGTTTGAAGAAAATTTTGAATTTAATAGACATATTGTCAAATTATCAATAAGCAAAATATGCACTTTTTGACAGCAACAAACCCAAATATGCTTCTAGAGACTTTTTACAAAAGTGGTCGTATGGTTTGGATTTCATGCTGTAGTTGTCATCGGACCGTATTTGTTTGGAAATGATAGCAATTTTAGAGTTAATGGAGTTCGCTATCGTGCATGTTGGAAGACTTTTTTGACCAGATCTTGACATCAGTGATATATGGTTCCAATAAGACGGTGCCACATTCTACACAGCTGCTCAAACCATTGATCTATTAAACAAGAAGGTCCGTAATCGTATAATTTCGAAAAATATTCCTGTCGAATGTGCCCACGTTAAATCGTTGGTTTATTCCAACAAGACAATAACGTTAGAGTTGCTCAGGAACAATATCGAATGCAAAATTACCAACTTTTCGGCCAATATGCGTGGAGAAGATTCCAAAGAATCGATGCTGCAAACATGCTCGCCGTGATCATATCGAATTCCATTGTTAAATTTAACATGTGCGCTATATCTGAAATGATTGGCTGAATGCCAAAATGCTACATAACTTAATATGACCGCGATCACGTGACTAGTTCAGAGTTGTAAAAGACTATCTCGCGCCTCTCAGTGAGTTTGAATAAATGAGTACATCATAACACATTTTTCGATTTCCGGTCTCATTTTACGCCAAACGGATACAAATTTTTCTGGCCAAGAATCATTAGTACAATGGACGTAACTTTGTCTAAATATTGTCATATTTAAGGAAGTCCCAGGTGGGCCAATTTGGGGAACTACTCGTGTTACAAATTCAGACTGCTCTCGTTAGCAATTAACCCAAGAAAACACTTACTTCGGCTGATTTTTACTCTTCACTAAGTCACTTAGCCGCCTGGTCAGTGATCAAATCAAACGTACGGTGATCTTTATCATCTGATGGTATGTTACGTAACAATCATGAAATCTGGATTAAACCTTATTACTTGAACCTGGTCAGTAAAGCAACGATGAAAGTGCTGATGTTCTGGATTCGCCTGAGGGAATCTTATGAGAGAGTAGCTCGCGCTATTTGCAATATAGATTGGTAGTGAATAAATTTGGATTTTTGTCCATTACGAGTATATAGATATCGAGTTCAGTATGTACATTTTTCTGACTTAACGTTATGCTGTTATTGCATCATTAAGAAAGTAGATAGTACAAAGTTTATATGCCGTATATCCGTAGTGAAAATTCACCAAAACAAATACTCTTTGCAAATGAGAAGAAGGCACAAGATTACAAGTGTCATAATAGACCATTTTAAGATGATAGTCATATCCAATGATTAGAACTTTCAACTTAAAAATTTATATCTCACATTACACTTTACGAGTCAAAGCTTAACTGCTAATTTGTCTCAAAAGTCTTTGCACTCAAAAATACGAGTACACATTCAACACCAAGTCGATTACAAAAATAACACAATATTAACCTATAGCTTTAAAAACCACACAATGAAAAGCGTTTTCAATAATTTTAAGGAGAATCAATTTTCAACTCCCTTCCACCATTTTATCAGGGTAACGACAAATAAATTTTAATCAATCATTTTCAATCACACAATTACTTATTGTCATTATCCTTTTTTTTTAACCTCTTTTATGCAGCAAACAAACTGCCATTGAACTTGAACAATTGAACGCTCGTGTCGTTGAGGCTGAGACCCGTCTTAAGACCGAAGTTCAACGCATCAAGAAGAAGTTGCAAATTCAAATCACTGAATTAGAAATGTCATTGGATGTTGCCAACAAGACCAATATTGATTTGCAAAAGGTCATCAAGAAGCAGTCCTTGCAATTGACTGAAATCCAAGCTCACTATGATGAACTTCAAAGGCAATTACAACAAACTTTGGATCAATACAATGTTGCTCAACGTCGTATTACCTCATTGAATGGTGAATTGGATGAAGTTCGCGCTGGATTGGAAAGTGCCAACCGTGCTAAGCGTAATGTTGAATTGCAATATGAAGATGCTCAAACTCGTATCAGCGAACTTGCTACTGTCAATGTCAATTTGGCTTCAATCAAATCCAGACTTGAACAAGAATTGCAAGTAGTTGCTTCCGATTATGAAGAAGTCACCAAGGAGTTGCGTATTAGCGATGAGCGTTATCAAAAGGTTCAAGTAAGTATTTGACAACAAAAATTGAATTTTAACAAAATTTGAAATCCAATAAAACATGAAATGTTCTCATTCACAGGTTGAATTGAAACATACCATTGAAGAATTGCACGTCGAACAAGAGCGTATTGTTAAGATCGAAACCATCAAGAAGTCTTTGGAAGTTGAAGTAAAGGTAAGACTAATTGTTTTCTCTTAAATATCAGCGTAAAGCTCATGGAATAATTGATGGAATAACTTTTGCTTGTAGAATTTGTCGATTCGCCTTGAGGAAGTCGAACTTAACGCTGTTGCTGGCAGCAAGCGTATCATCAGCAAATTGGAGGCTCGCATTCGTGATTTGGAACTTGAATTGGAGGAAGAGAAGAGGCGACATGCTGAAACCATCAAGATCCTTAGGAAGAAGGAACGCACTGTTAAGGAAGTCATGATCCAATGCGAAGAAGACCAAAAGAACATCATTTTGTTGCAAGAGGCTTTGGACAAATCCACCGCTAAGATCAGCTTGTTCAAGCGTCAATTAAATGAACAGGTAAAAGAATTCATTGTCATCTTTTAGTTAAAATGATTCATTTCTTTATTTTTTATTTTTTTATTTTTTTTTTTTTTTTCAAAAACAATTGAAGGAGGGTATGTCCCAACAAACTGTCACCCGCGTCCGCCGTTTCCAACGTGAACTTGAAGCTGCTGAGGATCGTGCCGATTCCGCTGAAACCAACTTGAACATGATCCGTGCCAAACATCGTACATTCGTTACCACCTCAACTGTTCCCGGCAATGTTCAGTATCTTGTTCAGGAAACAAGAACGATCACCGAATAAATTAATTATATCTCAACATAAATTCATTTTTTAATTATTTAAATAAAAAAAAAAAAACATTAAAACAACAAAACATAAACAAAAATACCAAACTACAACTACACACATACGAAAGCTACGTAATATATAAGCCAATATCGGTAAAATAAAAAGAAAACAACAACTCCAAGAAGCAACAAAAAATAAAATGTTTAACTTATGTATTTTGCAACAAGTAAAATAATTTTCTTTTTTTTTTGGAACTTTAAATTTTTCATTATTATTATTACCGAATTCTGCCAGCGAGAGATGTTCGTTATTTGTTCTTTTAGGTTAATTTCACATTTATTTTATTTCCATCTTCTGGACACAATCAACCACGCCTACACACGCTCACACAAAATACTAGAATCTTTCTAAGTCTTTCTGTAAAATTAAGAGCTAAACTTTGAAATAAAAATAGGTTGACAGATGAAGAGAAGCCGTGTAGTGTAGACTTGATATGATTTGGAAATTTATTCGATTTTCTTTCGATTGTTTTCGGCTTATGGAAAAAAATATATACTGGTGCAGATGAGTATAAGCATTCAACGATTGATATTGGGGCTACCTTTTTAAAAAAAAAAAAAAAATATCTAAACAAGACAAAGAAAAAGGTTTTTTTCGATTTTTATTTTTTATTAATATAAAATGATATTTTCTTTCCTTTGTTTTAATTTCGTCCTAATAATTGCATTAAATTTTTATAATACGTTATTATTATGGTTACTATATTGTCCTATAATGTTTTTAAAATTTTATTTAATTATTAAAACACATTAAATATGTAATTTGTAAAAATCATGATAAATAAATTAAATATAATTAAAATTACAACGGTGGAATAGTGAGCCATTATTGGCCTTTTTCATTTTCATTTGCTTTTAACAACATGTTCTGGTTTTACTTTAAAAATGTTTCATACTCTTTATCTCCTTATTCTTTAAAAATGCATAGGTAAAAAATGGGCACCCTATTTAAAATGATTGCAGTTAGGCCTGTTCAAACAGAACACAGGTCAAGAGTTATTGTGCCCACCGTCACGTACGAGTATGTAATTATACAGCAGGCAATTCAAAATGCAGGGGCTGGGTATCATGTCTTTTTCTTATAAAGAAAGCAACGAATATACTTATATTGGCACAGAGAAATTGATGTAAGAGTCTTTTCTTAATATGCGTCCCATATTTATATTTATCATCTTTTGACAGATGCCACGTCTGTGGCAAGGGCTTACATAAGGTCTCCTAGAATTACTACCTTGTTGTTTCGCCAAGTAACGAGATATAAGCCTTTACAATCGAATATCTTGCAACTCTTTGCGTCATCTGGAAATTTCTTAAAAACATCGAACGTTATGCGCCAAAAAATAGGATAAGTGTCTGAATCGTTATATATAAATGAATTGCTCCGAATCGCCACAACAAAGCTTAGACATGGACTGATATTTTGCTGATACCTTTGATTATCGACTACGGACAACGATATGATTCTGGAATTTTAAAACTCCCGTCGACTCACGAGACAAAGAATGCCAGGTTGCTCCAACTTGGACGAGAGTTCTCACGATACAATGTGGACATTTTGGGGCTGAGCGAGATAATATTGTTGGATGCTGGGGAATGCCACTTGCCCACAAAAAGCACAGTCTTGCTCTACTCTCTTAATCAGCCCAAAGGACTCGAGAATCCGTCGTAGGAGTAATGCTAACAGCAACAGGAAGAAGCAGCCTTATATCTTTTAAACCGTGCACTGCCCGGATATTGACCGTTAGATTCCAGACTAGGATACAAAAAGTTACAATCATCCAGTACTATGCGCCGACGAAAGCAACGACAGAGGACGAAAAGGACAACTTTTGCAGTCATCTTGGCGCCGCCCATATTTTGACACATAACGGAGACATCGTAATCGTAGCAGAAGATTTTAACGCAAGGGTAGGTAACGACAACACCACGCTCGAACACGTAATTGAAGTTCGCGGGGTTTGTAGATTTCTGCAACACCGACCGTCTATTCATTAAAGGCACTTTTTCGGTCACAAGGTCCACTACGAGATCAGTTGAACCTCATCCAACAGGCAGCGAAAATTTGGCGATAAGTGGACGTTTCAGAAATTGCGTCCTAGACGTCCAAAAAATGTGGAGCTTATATCGGATTGTCGCATTATTTTATGTCGAAACACGTGGTTATCAGGAGATACCTGGAGACGGATCAATGAACGTGTCACACTTAAAGCTTGGATTGGAGCGGCATTACTAAAAGAGAAATCCGAGTTAGAAGTACGATATCGTGTGAAGGCGAAGGACGTACAGCGTGGTGTCAGACATAACAAGTGTTCATACATCAACTCAATGGCCTCGAAGGCTGAAGAAGCAGCTAGCAGGTGTGACAACGGGACTATCTACAGCATCACAAAAAAACGTACTGGAGGTCAGAGTTCTACAAAACTATCCAGTGAAAAGATAAGATGTCAATCTCCTGATTTCGGATGGGAATCGCTCAACAGACGGAGAGAATTTTTCGCGATAGTGCTAAATAATGTAGAACACATCATCATAGACCCAAATTCCAACGAGCGTGTCGCAGCATTGAATTCAAAAATTCGAATGAGACCTACCTACCAACACAGAGATAGTAGCGACTATTAGATCGCTCAAAAAATATAAAGGTGTTGATAGTATTCCTGCCGAGCTTTCCAACTACATTGATAAATCAGCGTTTATCAAAGGAGTGTGCAAATTGGTGACGAATATGCGTTCTCCCAGCCGTTGCCAAAATAATAACTAAGATTTTTCTAGATCGCGTAAGAGAGCATGTAGACTTAACGCTCAATGCCGAACAGGCGAAATTTGGGGGTGGATACTCTTAGATACTCTTGCGCGTAGATTCTATCAATCTTTTGCGCATCATCATTGAGTAATACATCGCACAACAGGTCGACGAAGCCGAAAACTTTCTACAATCAGGATACACCATCTCGGGCGACAATTGCACCGAAGTCGATATGGGAAAGAGAATCACGAAAGCAAATGTAATGCTATCAAAAACCTGAGAAATAACAAAACCCACGCTGAGACTGTTCAGATCTAATGTAGAAACAGTTCAACTTTACGGGTGTAGTACTTAGAGGAGTGACAGCAGAACGCTGAAAGTAAAGGGGATTTTGCGGCTGTAAGCTAAGCTATTCATTGAGTTAGTAACATCAACCTAAAGCTCGATGCTAGTGTAGGTCATCATCACTCCCATAGCAAACGTCCAGAATAATGTATCAGTTACGCTCAGCACACTTAGTGCTTAGCAAAAACATAGTGCGCCTGCAGGACGCCAGTGAGTAATCTACAGCCAAAAGTACTGTAAAGTGGAAAAGAAGCACCAAATTTGTAAGTGCATATGTTGCGCAAAATGTGCAAAGCAGGAGATTCGCAAACGCACAACGGAAAATAGTTCGAAAACGTAGTAGATTCAGTTTATTTACGCGAAAGCAAAAGCATCTGTGCAACTGTCAAAGGAATGTTGCACTTGCAATGCAAACATTAAGGTATGCTTTTGATGTTTCAGCTGCTCTATTACATGTTTGAAGATAATTAAGGCCCGTATCGTCGATTTTTAATTTCGGTATTGTGAGTGTCGATTTGACAGCTGTTTTTAGTCGTCGATCGAAATTTCCTTTTTTTTTCTTTTTTTTTTTATAATTTACGCGCGCCTCAAGGGGATTATGATACGGGCGGAAAGATAGAAGGAGGAGAAAGGAAAGCATTGTTGTGATGTAGTGGTTTGAAACTCAGATATATTTTTCTTTTCGATATTGGCCCGTATTGCGGTTGTCGATGGTTGATCGCCAATCGACTATAGTCGATGATCGTGGATTTTTAATTTCGGTATTGTGAGTGTCGATTACGATCGACTATTGTCGATTTGACAGCTGTTTTTAGTCGATCGAAATTTCTTGATCGTTGCTCTGTGGATAACAGAAAAATAAATTGAAATGTGAGGATTTTTATAAAAAACGTGAAGTTTATGTAAAAACAACAATAATTTGAATTTAGGACGAAGCAAGTGACCAACACAACATCCAGTTTTAGAATATTTGGAATAGAAGAGTTTCTTACAATTGACTTCTGCTTAGTTTCTATTTAGACAAACAGAAATATCTAACCAAACTGCAGAAGATAAATTGTAGTAAAATATGTGTGTATGTGAACGGACTACTTACACCCTTTTCTCCAATTCTAAAAGGTTTGAGACATCTCTTATCCGTTTTCTTTATCTGGCCATTTTAAACAATTCGTCTGAATCACTTAAACAATTCGATAGATTAATTAATATTAATTTTTTTTTTTCAAAAATATTGCGACAATGCAATAATAAATAACCAAACAACTGTCAAAACAAATTGTATTCACAATAGTCACTTTTATGGTTTTTATTTACAACAGTAGAATCCTTTGTCGATTGAGTTACACAATACCAAACATGAAATCAATCGCAACCACAATAGGGGCCTTAGTTTCTATTTCTGTTGAGAGATTTCTGAATACCAATTTAGACAAACGGAAATATTTCACAAAAGTGCAGAAGATAGACTGTAATTATTTATGTATATATGTATTTCCTCCAATGCTAAAGGGTTTGAGGCAACAAGGGCCAATACCAAACTCGAAATCAGTCGATGCGACAATCGACAGTCGTTTTGATCGACGATCGACAACCGCAATACGGTCCTAAAAGTTTCGGTTAATTCAATCCACACCTTCATGGAACAGTGATCATTTTCTATAATAATCCTACACAACTTGATGAGGTTGAAAGAGATGTAAAAACTAGGCATGACTCGTCTACATATATGATTATTTTTCTAAACTTAAAGAAGTCAAACACCTTCTTTGTTGTGTATTCGAGCAAGATATTCCTCTTACAGATAAGCTGATGCATTTTTCCAACCCCATAATCTCCAGTTGCGTCCTAGCATGCAGTCCGTCATCACTTGTCATTTTACTAAACGTTGACTTCGTTGTTTCTTCCACATCTTCTTCCCGGGTGAATGGACCATTCTGCCTGGCAACGGTATTGTGGTCGCAGTTAAACATCCTGTAGATGAAGTCATTACCAAGTTAGTCACCCAAGAAATTTTCGCAGGCTTGCTTCTACCGGTGTAACACTAGCATTTTCCATTTTAATCTTTAATAAAACTTTCCAACATCATTCATGCAGTAACACCTATCCATTTTCTCGACTGCGTGCCTCTCGATGTTTCTTTTTCTTTTCGGAAAGCCTGAGCTCTTTCCCCCTTTTCTTTTCGAAGATGGGTGTTTTCATAAACGTCAGACTAACAAAGGCCTGCGTTAGACATGTTCAATAATGCAGATTGACGATCGTACTAACTTAGATGAACTACATTACCTACTGTTCATAAACGTCGAAATGTCATCGATGTAGGGCAGATTGTGCAGCCATTGTTTTTTGACAGCAAAACGAAAAAAATTTTAGAATACATTATTTCAGAAATATTTTTACTGTTTTTTCCAATTACGAGGGCGGGTCAATAAGTCCGTGACTTTTGGATTAAAACACAGATTTTTTGATAAAAAAATAAATTTATTTTTCAACGTAGTCTCCCTTGAGCTCTATACACTTTGTCCAACGCTTCTCCAATTTTTTTATCCCTTCCAAAAAAAATGATTTGTCGAGGTCCTCAAAATAGGCCTTTGTTTGCGAGATGACTTCATCATTGGAGTCAAATCTTTTTCCACCAAGCCATTTCTTCAGGTTTGGGAACAAGAAGTAGTCGCTCGGAGCCAAATCTGGAGAATAGGGTGGATGAGGGAGCAATTCATAGCCCAATACATGGATTTTTACCATGGCAACTGCACATGTGTGCACCCTTGCATTGTCTTGGTGGAAAATAACTTTTTTCTTGGCCAAATGAGGTCGTTTTTTTTTCAAATCGTCATTGAATCGGTCCAATAAGTTGGCATAATATTCCCCATTGATTGTTCTTCCCTTTTGAAGGTAGTCAATGTGGATTATCCCGCGTGCATCCCAAAAAACAGTCGCCATAACTTTATTGGCTGACAAACCCACCTTGGCCTTCTTTGGCGCCGATCCACCCTTAGAAACCCACTGTTTTGACTGTTGTTTGTTCTCTGGTGTGTTGTGATGGATGCATGTTTCGTCCACGGTTACAAAACGGCGCAAAAACTCCTCCATATTGCGATTAAACAACGCCAAACCTTCCTGTGAAGTTGCCCAAGTGATCATTCAAAATTGAAACCACTGAGCCATGCGAGATCCCTACGGCTTCCACAATCTCTCGCACTTTCAATCTTCGGTCGGCCAACACCATATCGTGAATTTTTTCGATTGTTTCGGGTGTAGAGACCTCAACTGGGCGTCCAGGACGTTCGGCATCTTCAGTGCTTGTACGGCCACAACGAAATTCAGTAAACCACTTTTTTACCATTGAAATCGATGGTGCAGAGTCCCCATAGTATTTATCAAGCTTAGCCTTGGTCTCGGTAATGGTTTTTTTTTCGCAAGAAATAATGCTTAATAAGCACACGAAATTCACTTTTTTCCATTTTCTCTTCAAATTAGTGAGTAGTCTGATAAAAATAGCTGTCAAACACAAACTAACTGACGCAGCAAGTTTAAATTTTGACAGGAGTCAACTGACAGATGCCTGTTGACAGGAGCAGTGTTGCTGTTTCAGTAAAGAGGTCAGAAATTCAAAAAGTCACGGACTTATTGACCCGCCCTCGTATGTTGTTATGTTTTTTTCCGTCATTAACTCAAAAATCAAACTCCGAATCATTTGCTTCGCGGCCATTTCTGACGTTTATGAACTCTCAATGACTGATGACAATTGTACTAAAGAAAAGAAATGCGATTGTACTAGCGCAGATTTCCGACGTTAATGAAAACACCCGATTTCATGAGCAGCTGCGCAGATTTCTGTGGGTGCATGTACCTGATTGAATTCTTCGTAAAGCCAAAGATTTATTCGTGACGGAATGTCACGTCCTCCAGAATTGTGGAGGAATGTCTCAAGCCGATCAAAATATGATCAATCTGGTTGACGGCTGATTAATAAGGGGATAGTCAAGTCAAGGGGATATTGTTGAGATATGCAAACCGCGTACTGACGAATGAAAGATTGTTACCTGTTTCAAACTCTAAAAGCCCGAATCCATTGCCTTTCTTTACCCAGTCTTGCGTTAAAATTTTCTAGTACATTTGGTATAGTATGGTATTGTGGCTAAGACACTGAGTATATGTTCAGTCTTGGTCATAGATTTCATGTTTGATGCTGCTATATCATACTCGTGATAGAACTTAGTGGAAATGTTGAGAATCTTCCTCCAAACGTTGGTCATTCCCAAAATTTTTGAAACAAGATATTTTATCTCTGGAAAAATGAAAAAATCACTGACAACCTCCACCACAAGAGAGCAAAAAACGGTCAAAATTTGTACACCTATCGTTAAAGCTTTATTTTTTATGTTTTATTTAATGATGATTTGTTGTTTCAGTGTTTAGTTAAAACTTTTACATAAATTATTCTTAACATTGTTTAAAATAGTAAAATATATACTCCTATATGTTTATTAATATATAAATATTGGATGAATAAAAAAATCTTTATACTTTACAAATTGTTTTATTGTTGGTTTTTCATCTCTTTCATTTCATTCGTCGTTTCTGTTTTGCTTTTTTTCATTGGTTTTTTTTTTTTTTTTGCATTTTTCTTATTTTGTTTAATATAAAATTGATTTTGGAAAAGTAATAAAATATATTATATTTCTTATAAATTTATTTATTTACCTTAATTACTCATAGACTTTGACATATAATTTACTTTTGAATGATTTTAGTATCAGTTTCGTTTCTTGTTCTCACAACATTCGCCCAGTAAGGGGGTAAGTTATAAGTTGATCTCCAATTTAAAAAATAGTAATGTATACGAATATATATAACAAAAAAGAAAAAAATAAGGAGCACACTACAAATTTGAAAATAAAAAATAATAAAATTTATAAATTTAAACATGTGTAAACATTTTCAATAAACAATAGAAGAATGTGTGGTAAATGTGCAAGTGTTGTGTTGTAGGATGTTTGGCTTGATGAGGGATAGAGAATCTAAAAAGACGCAAGGGACAAATGATGAACGATTTCGTTTACTCAATATAAAAAGGGCACTTTGGTGTCCTCGTTTTCTTTATTTTTGTTTTTTTGTTTTTTTGTTTTTTTTTTTAAATTCTTTCTTTTATTTTGTTTTTAGTTCAAAATATTATCTGAAAAGAAAATTTTTAAAATTAATTAGTTTTATTGTTAATTTAGATTTTTTATTCGGCTTAACAGCCTACTATACAATCTTAAGCTAACTTAAATTTAATTTAAAACTAAGGTTGGTTGGAGTGGTGAAGGAGATCGGATTTGAGATAGGGAGTGAGACGCTTAAATTCAAAGACCATAGACAAGGACCACTCGAGATATGAACAGGATGATATGGAGACAACACTTGACTGGCGTGCTCTAAAAGGGGGGCGAACAAATGTAATACAAACGGACCTGGTCACGTTCTCTGGACCACATTTTTTCAAAACCTAATACCGAGTTGGCTTTAAATATTATCTATTCCATATGTAAGCAGAAGTTGAATTCCCTATCACACAAAATGCCAGTTTGCGAAGAGATCGAACGAAAAAGATAGGTGAATTGTTGAAAAGGTAGCGTCAGAGAGAATATTGGTGCCGCTTATGTGAAAACATGATGGATTGACATTTGGCGATATTAAGTTTTCAATGTTTGAGGCACCAGATCGAAAAACTATCAAGGTCTTGTTGAAAGAGGAAGGAGTCATGGGGTGAGGAAATGGAGACAGATGAGTGTTTGATGATGGTATCGACATCGTTTATGGTCAATAGAAAAAGAAGAGGACCTAGATGGCTGCCTTGTGGAACTCCAGAGACAGTCAAATATGGAGCCGAATCGGCTGACCTAAAACAAACAATGTATTGGAAATTCGGTTTTCCAGGTAAGAGGATAACCATTTTAACAGTATGGGTTCAATGCCGAGAGCAGGAAATTTGAAGAGTATTAATCGATGGGAGATTTTTTCGAAGGCCTTGCTAATATCGGTTGCAATTACATGGACTGAGAGGGCAAACAATAGGAATTCAACGAGATTTGTGGTGATTTACCTGCTCTTTAGGAAGTCATGTTGTCTGGGGGGAAATAAGGGATTTGCATTGGAAGATACAAATAGTTCTACACAATCTTCAACAAAGTCAAATAGCCAGAAAGCTGGCATATGATCCAAACAAAGGTTGTTATTAATAGTGAAAGAAGCCTGGACACAAAATGCGCGAATAATTTGTAAATGTACTTAAGTCACATTTTCAGCAGTTACTAAATGGGCATATTTTTTAAGTAGAGCGCTCTTTTTAACCAACTAAGACTAAGCATTCTCCCAGTATATATATATAGAAGAGGACTGCTCAGCTAAATCAAAGTTGAAAACAATAAAACCGAATCTGATGTTTTTGTTTTAAGAATACGTGATATTTAGAAGGATGTATGCCCCAAAACATTAACAATATATGAGTGGACAAGGTGGAAATTATGTCCAATGACTGGACAATCAGCTTCATATATTTCAGTAATAAAGATGAACCTGTTTTCTAAGGTCTACCGTGGCACATCTCGGTTGTATGTCACACCCAAAATCCTATCCAACTTAAGGTAAGCATTGCAAACCTTTCTACAAAACCCCATCAGCAAGTATTAGGGCGATTTCCTGCCAGCCAGATCAACTGCTGTTTATGGCAGCTTTCAACGTCGTGGGCACTATATTGCAGAATTCAGACTACAGGAAAACACACAATGCAATATGCGTTTCGGAATTGGGGTTTCGTCAAATGCGCTATCATATGACTGTTTCAATCTTCGATAAATAAGGACCTGGCAGGGATTAATATGGAAGACAGTACTGTATCATTTACTCACAATATTTGAAGGAACTTATCCCCTGGTCCTTTAGATGTCTGTGACCATTACCTTTCCTAGGTAAAGACCGTAGTTCGGATGTATTTTGGTTTAAGGTCTGAATACAACTACTGTTAAATGTCGGTTGTCATATAGAATACAACTTTCATCTCAGGTGGTTTTTCCGTGGAAAAACTGCTCGCTTGGCGTTTTAACATTTTCCATGAGTGATTGATTTTAAGTTAAAGAGAATAGGATTCATTTGTTAACTAGATCCTCAAATTCGTATTTAATATTTCTCATTGCTAGAGACGAATTATGTCCCCGTGCAAATGAATTGCGCCAACTAATACAAGGGCCAGATCCTATCTGCCGTATTGTGTCAACAATCTGATTAGTGCATATCAGTGCACCTTTAGGCAAGGAAAGACCCAATGTCGACCAAATATTCACCCTACATCAGATCTTAGAGAAAACCCATGAGCTTCAGATCGATACCACCACCTCTGTATGACAGCATCTACAGAGACGAGCTATACAGGGTATTGTCTAGTTTTTGCATCCCTGCTAAACCCGTCCGGCTGTGCAGGATGACGATGAAGAATGCACACTGCTCCATTAAGGTCGGAAAAACAATATTTAGACAAGGCGATGCGATTTTAAACTATTTTTAAACATCAATATTAAAAAGCTCACGCGCCAACACAAAAGGCACAATCTTTTAAAAGAACGTTCAATTACTCGCGTAGGCCGATGATAATGACATAATCGGAAGAAAGCAGCGTGAAGTTAGGGTAGTTTTCGCGAGCTTGGAGACGGAGGCAGCTGAAATGGATTTACCGGTCAACAAGGGAAAGATCAAGATCAAGGAAAGATCAATTCCGAGAAAGTACACACAACACCGACCGCGGAATCTTACTTAACAGATATAACTTTGAGGTAATTAAGGATTTTGTCTACCTAGATTCCTCTCTTTTTTCAGACAGCGACATGAAGTCTGAGATTAAACGAACAATAACTCTTGTCAATCGCTGTTTCCTTGGACTAGGGAGGTAAAAGACATTAAAAATCACCGTTCTGGTCTATATAGCAGAGGCATAGACATTATTAAAAATGGAAGAATGGTGATCTTTGGTCCCGTCTGCATTAACGATTAATGGAAGAGGAGATACAACGGAAAACTATCCGGACTGTACAGCATAAGATGGTTGGGTTATGTATAGTGGATGGACACCAACACTCCCATCTGAAAAGTTTCCGAATCAGCCTCCGAGGCTGACGCACGCAAGTGGAAGGGGACCTTAGCTAACTTAGCGTACGAAACTAGAGGCAGCCAGCGAAACATCGAGCTAGCTGGAGACACTTGTTGGTTGAGACCCAGGTTAACCTTTGACTGTAACGCCACCTTAAGATAATAAGTAAATTAAATCCCTTATTCCAAAAGGGTGAATGAAGAAGAAGATATATCCGAAACTCTATGAGCTGTATCAAAATATGGACGTTCTCTACAGACTCAGAAGTCATCCGAAACACATGCTTGGCCACATCGACCGAATAGAGCACAGCTACTAAGATAATCATTGGATCCCAGGTTTGAAAAGAGTATGAAAACAAAATCTCCGTTTCGAAAACCAAATGATCACTGATGTTAGTGGAATTGTTATAACTAAAACCAAACTATCTACAATGAAAGTCTGCTTTGACTCAGGCAGTTAAGTTGTTATTGAAACAAAATTAAATTACAAAAAATAAGATTCGAAAGCATTGTTATTATGATTGAATTATTAAACTTTAACTCTTACCTTTTTTGTATAGGTTAGTTGTATATCCACATCCCATCCGAAGAACATGTTTTACATTCTTAATACTCTTAATTTATTTAATCAATCTCTTTCCCCGACTATAAAAATGGATTTGATGCTGCTGCTTCTGGTTTTATCCAAGGCATATTGTTATTATTGTTGTTGTTCTGTGAATAAAGATATTAGTTAATTAAATTAAGAAATTAAAATTACCACTCACAAGGAAGCATACTATTTTTATTTTCTTTTGAATATTTATATACATTTTTAAGGGGTTAGTCATATCAGGCATTTAAAGAAAGAAGCTCTTAAATCTACACAATAAATACGTGCAAGGTTTAACCGATAGGTTCATATCATATCAAAAACGGTGTTTATGCTGAGGTTAGAAATACATGCAAAATGTTAAATTTTATTTATTTAATTTATTTATATATTCTATTTGAATAACGGTAGAGCAATTTTGTTTACCCATTATTTAAGCGTCCAAGCCTCCATTGTTGGCTACAAGATAACATGGAGAGTACAAATTAATGTTTTATGTTATGTGTGAGAAATCAAATCAAATCAAGTAGACTAACATTAAGAGAAAAGAAAAATAAACAAACTCAAAATGAAAATGACTCAAAGTACGATTATTTAAAAAAAAAAATACTATTATTCGAAAAGAAAAACGACACGACTCAATTAAATTTGTTATAGCAATACTGGATAAAGAATTTTCGGAATTCAAAGATTTCTGGCAATAACTCTGGCAGTCGAATCAAACTAATTTATTCTACTCACTGCCATCAGTTGTGCCATTGAAAACGAATTGCCAATGGCCATACTCTGGTTAAGAGCATTGCTAAATCCATAACCAAGAATATTATCATTCAATTTATACAAGTCACGTCCGTAACTGGATGCGTTAGAGCTCATTATTGGAACGTTGTTGCCATAGCTAGCACCAAGCATTGATAGATGACTGCTTGACTGTTGTTGATTATTTGCTGGTATTAAGGTGTTTAGAATATTAGGAGGTACAATAAAGGGATCGTTGTTATTTAGAAGGCTACCGTTGATACTGTTGTTATTATTATTATTATTATTGTTGTTGTAGTTGCTGCTGAGTGCATTCGCGGAGTTTGCAGTAGATATATCTCTGTTAATATGAAAGTTGTTATTGTTACCGTTCGGCTCAAACTGACCCGCATACAAGTTATGGCTCGTACAAACAGTTATTTGATCAGAATCATAATCAATTATATAATCGTCGTTCTACATGCAAACATAGAAAACAAATCAATTTTAGAAAAGACTTTACACACAATTAGCGCGTTATAATAGAAAGAAAACTTTTGTTAAGAGGATAGCAAAGAGTCTACACATAATAAGAGAAATGATGAAATATTCTAGGTCATTTAATTTGATTATTTCCATTCTTGAAATCATCCTACGCAGTTGATTGCTAAATACTATAGACTGGTTTTCCTACATGCTTCTAGAGAATGGTTTTCTATTTCTACCTTCTGAACCTTATTCAATCTGAGGCATATTTCTACTAAACGCCCCAGACGTATTGGATGATGATTGCATTGGTTTGTGCTTGATTTGTACAGATAATGCAAACTGTACTGCTTAACGATGCTACGTCATTTCTGTTCTTTAATTGAGTAGAATAAAAAGTCAGTCGCAAGTCAGTATAAGATCAGTATAAGATGGGAAATTAACAAAAAGAAAACAGCTATTGAATTCGCCGAGAGCTTACTTTGAAGTCTATTTGGTATATGACGTTAGATTCTCTTAGCTACAATCTGAAAGAAATATTTAAGAGACGCTACCAGTGGTAGAGTAGATTGATTCAAAACCTTGGAAAAATACAAACAAAAACCCGGATCAAATGTACTCATATACTGAGGAAAGCTCAGAGGGAACGTAAAGTTTCCTGCATCACTTAAGAAACGTAGATATTTCCCAGCACTTGGTCATTCCAAAGTAAATTGTCATGGAGAAACATACCGATAGTGGAAAGTTTTTCAGTTTCCACGATCCAAGTGCCATTCATAGATATTAGATGGCTGTAAAAATTTAATCTAACACAACTTGAATTGAATGTTTCGAAAGTTTGGCTGATTTCTAATGCATTGATGAAGAGATTCATTGAAACTAAATCAACGCATTTTCAACAAAAGAGCGTAATGTCAAAATCTGTCAAATGCATTTCAAATATCAGACGAAACTATCTTGTTTTAGCAAGATTTGTATAGACCGCGGTTCTACTACCGCCAGTCATTGACATATTTTCGTGTTTCAGATGTAGGGACGTAAATGCGATAGAGACAGAAGATTCGCCTTTTTCTATTTTCTGTTTTTTCATCTATTCGCAGAATTTATCAAAAAGCTTACGCAGTGGTTCTGGCAGCGTGGCAGAATATTTCTTAAGAAAAAAAGACATATACCATGTGGACCTGAGATTTTGCGAATATGAAGATCTTTCGGTATACCTGCAACTACACGAGTGCGAGCGCAGATCCGTCCCCTAGACGTCGGACTGACTGCAAAGTGTCCAACAAACCGATTACGCTTATTAACAAAACAAGCAGCTGCAATGACATTATAAATGAGCATTGGGGTGGAGGGTATAATTCAATTTGTAATGCTTTCACAAACTACCAACAATTTCTACTACTCTTGGGACGCTGTAGTCGTTGTTGCCTCAGTTTTTTTATCGTATAAGATTTTCACTTCAAGTTATAGGTATAATACTCGCATATAAAAATGTACACAAGAAAGAATCTACGGACGGAAAATGTACATACTCGTAACAGTAGGTTTATTATCACTAAACCAATTAGGGTGGAAAAAAGTAATTCAAACAATAAAAATTATGAAGCTAAAATGTTCTAAAAAATAAGCATGTCTCATCATCATAAGAACCATACGAACTTATGCCATGGGATAAAACTCAATCGATCAGCAGAGAACAGATTACTTAATCAAACTAACGACGTGAGGCATCAATATATTTTACTTTGGTAAAAATAAATTAGGATCATGATCTCAAATTGTGCTAATTGAGAGAGTGCTGTGAAATGCTTAGCTCCAAGTGTCTTTTCGCCCAAGTTATGCGCTAATTACAGGGTTTTTCAATAAAGTACCATTTTGAATAGTCGGCTATTTTTAAAATTTTAAATAAAACTGAAACAGTTTTATCAAATGTGGCGTGAAGCACTTTCTTATCCGTGGCGCACAAAAAACTGGGAATATTGTATCTGCAATTCAAATTGTGACAGTAAGAATTCGTAGAAACAGCAACAGCTAATAATATCAGGAAGCTTTTCAACTTTCCCTCTGGAGAGCAGGATAACACACGAGAGAAATGATCAACATCCTTTATTTCCATAATTTTAAAATGGAGGCAGTCACCTTATTGAAGACATGTTTTCAACAGCCGAGACCCTAATTGGTTGCCATAATATGCAGTCGAAGACGATAGGACGGAAAGAAGAGTCAACTCATCGAATATGTACACAGAGCATGATAAACGAGCGGATTTAGCGGCAATTAACAGACATAGGACATAGTTAGGTCTCGTTTCATAAAATTAGTAGTATCACTGTATCCTCGTGCTCACACAGTTCTAACCGGTATCCACTCTCCAACAGATAAGATCCAAAGGCTTGCGGTGTTTCTATTTTATACCAATGTATGGAAGATGTATCATATACTCCATAATGAAGATATGGTGCATTTATCCTTATAGGAGATAAAAATGTAGTACAGTTAATTTTTTTCTAAACTTTATCGAAAAGCGTATGCTTCGATTGGTTATCGGTCCCTGAATAAGGTATAAGAGGAGAAGATAGTTGATTATTATGCTTAAAACGAAGTTTATTCATCATTTAAGCAGCGCACTCACGCAAACTCGAATAAATCGCTTGACTATACACCTTCCAATAAAGATAAACATATTTATGGTAGAAGGAAGAACAACTGACATTTGTGTACACATTTCGAAAGCAACCCAAACAAGTCGATTTATATCAGCTTATGTAAGAGGAGGATGAAACAATGAATCAATGGAAAAATCCCAAATAAACCCTACACCTTCTGTAATAAGAATTAAAATTAGAATAAGCAACCACAATTCTTTCATATTCTGTTAGTAAACGACGTTATGCATGACAGAGTACTTTCACCATATTCTTATCTCCGTAGAACGTCAAGTAAAAGCAGGCAAGTTGTTCCTTTCTCCATAAAGCCATTGTTACCCCTATTTGCCGTTCAAAGCAATCACCTAAATCACCTAACAAATTAAATATCAAAACATTTAAAAAACCGACCTGTGGCGCTGCGGTGTTTACTGGTGCCCAAGGATCTTGATTTAAGCTGATTGCGAAAGGCTGTTGCTGTTTTAGTTGATTAATGGACGGAACCTTAAAATAATAGTCAGACTTAAGTTTAAACGACCAAATAAAAGAAAAATGTTTCAATACTCACAGGCGGCTGTTGTTGTTGGAATAAATTTGTTTTAGGTGGAATCGTATCACTGAATGGATTGTACGCAGCCGCACCTATTGTATTACTTGGTGCAACGGGCTTTATTAAATTATCCAAATTAACTAGCGACGAATTTTCTCCTAAGAACGATTGAGGTGTTTTCAGTGGTTTTTTCGATGATAGTGGATCCATTTCCTCCAAAAGTAGTGCTGAATTCATAAAAATATTACCACCCATAATAAGAAGTGTAATAAAATTCAACAATTTACCGTTGTTATTGATAGAGCCACTTGTGTTATTAATCTCTAATCCTCCAGTCTTATTACGGTTTGTGATTATATCAAAATCATCCAAGTCCGGTGAAACCTTTGGTGCCTAAATTGAAGAGAGTTTATCACTTTATTTAACAAAAACACAAAAATAAAATTCTCCACGATTACCTCTTTTCCAGTTTGTTTCCATGGATCGCCATTGTTAGTTGGTGCCGAACCCGCTTTTGGTGCCCAAGGATCTTCAAGTCCTAAAGACTTTTCTAGAGATTTTCCATTTTCACCCGGTAGCCATGGATCAGCAGGCCCACTTGTGGTTTGAGCTAAAGCTATAGGTTGTGGAGGCACAGCTGTCGCACCGGCAACAGAAGTCTTTGATAGCCAAGGATCAGATAACGAAGATGAAGAATTTCCATTCATAGTGCCATTGGATAGGATGTTGCTTTGAAGCCAACCTTCATTCGAGGAACCAGAAGCCACAGATGGCGATTGAGTGCGCTGCGTCAACCATCCTTCTGCACCACCAACGGCACCTCCTGCTGCTTTAGGAACATTCGGCTGCCAAGGATCGATTTGTGGTGATGATGTACCCGACCAAGGATCAGAGAGCTAACAACAAAATAATATGAAAATGATCGTTTAGACTTTTGTAGGGTTTACCTGACTAGCAGCTCTAGCTGGAGTACCCCAAGGATCCGAACCACCTACAGCGCCCGCACCTGGCGGAGGACTTGATATGCTCGCTGCACCCAACGAGATATCCAGTAAATCCAACAAATGACTTTGCTGCGGTTCATTCGCCTTGGGATCTGGATTTATTCTACAAAAAAGGGAACAAACCTTTCAAAACTTATTTCATACAGGAATGAATATGACTCACTTGAAATCCTGTTCACTTTGACTTAATGCCAGTTGTAAGCGCACATCATCACTGCGACGTTTGGCTTCCTCTTGCTCAGCCTCTTCTCTCGACATAGCCATCGCTAACTGAAGTTGAAGTTCTTCCTCTCCAGCTGTTTGCGGACGCACAAATTCCAAATCAGATGCTGGTTTCGGTACCTCTTGCCAATCGGCTGGTTGATTTTCTCGATTCACTGGTCCATCAATATAGCCATCACTACCAAATCCGCTTGCATTCTGAGAGAATCTCTCTTTTGCTTTGAGCGCCTTAACACGCTCGTTTTTAAGACGCTCATCATCTTTCAATAGGTTTACCAAGTGTTTTGCCTTTTCACGAACATGTGTTCCCTGATCTTTGCCCTCCTCGAAATAGACAAATTCTCGAAGCGTTTGAATGGCAAAAATGTTCTCTTTACATTGTTGGGCAACTTTTTCAGTTCCCGTTTTGATTAGGTATTCTAGCAGTATTAGAGCCTTATAGACATGACGCCAATTCTTGCCGTGATCATTAAGACGCTTCCAGATCATTTGCATAATCTCAGAGAAGGCTACCACATTGTAGGTGAGGTCGGCAACCTCTGCCATAATGGTGGCTGATGGTCCCCATGGGTCATTTGAAGTAGCTTCGCGTACTTTAACCTGATAAAAAAAAAATATAGAAACATATCAAATTCTATCTGTTAACTTGTATTGTCTAAAAGGTCAAATGTTTTGTACGTAAGACTAAAAGTAATGTGGGTGTAAATTTAAAAAAGAAAAAAAATAGAATGCTTAATGGCTTTTATTGTAGCATGTGACAAAAGAAGTACAGAGGAAGGGAAACGAAAACGCATTCACGCGCAAGGATGAAGAAACCGATGTAACAATATTATCGAACTTGGAACTATGTGGAACGCCACAATATCAAAAAAAAATACCATGAAAAAACCTAGCATTCAGCGGCTGCAGTCGTTACAAGACACCAGAACTTTTGTCGATGAAAATCGAGAGTTTGTTTTGGAAGCATTATACTCCACTCTGTTGATAGTTCCCCAAATAGATATGCTGTTAATATCGGAAATTATTAAATTTAACATACACTGCCATTCCTGTTGTAGAGCCGAAGATCAGGGACGTGAGTCTTCGATGCCAAATGCCAAACGTATTTTCGACGAAAGCTCTAAGCTCTGAATCAGAAATATGAAGAGCAACTATCTTAAATTCACTAGATTGATTTACGTACCATTTAGTTCCACTTTAGACATGCCTAGACACTAGACCTGCCTGACATGTTATGATCTTTGAAAGACTTATGTGCAATGGGTCTGTAGGAGGAAAAGGAAAAAGATTTGCTTGTTTTTGGGACAGGCTGAGCAAATTCTATTCTGCATCTGATCGGAAAGGCTTGGGGTCGAGCTTAGGCTACCGAGGGGGTTAGCACGGTGGCGGATAGTTTAATGGCCTACAGATATGTAGGCTAGCTGCGAATAACCAATTAGTAGTCCCCGACCAAGAGCGGCAAAAATGGAGGGTGTGACGAAAAAAAAACACACAAGCCCAGTGCAATTTTTGTGACAAGGCGAGTAGATGCCGCCCATAAATAGGCATTTTGTCCCCTAAGGCAAGGCGTTATGCGACCCGTACCGAGGGCTGAATGATGCTGGGGACATACACACAACATCGCTAACGGAGCCCTCCAGATACCTGGCGCCCCCTGGTTGTAACTTAGCCTTACCACATTATAGGGGTCTCTGATGGGATCCAACTATGAACTTTATACAAACAAATAAAACAAAAACAAACAGGAAAAAAAAGACCAAAACACAGGAGTCGAAAGAATAGAAGAAAGTCCGTTCAGAAGAAGAAGTGTACTGATGCGTTCACGGCCGTTAAAAATATGGACGCAGCAACGCAAGAAGAGAGCATGGGCACACAGACGCCGTCCACACCACTACTAAGTGTGCAGCAACACAGAAGCGAGCAGCTCGGTGAAACACCAACCAGAGGTTTGACGTCCGAAACCAGCGAAGAAAGAGAAAAGCGTGAAGACATAAAATCCCTGGGAAAAAAACATCAGGGCGCTGGTGGAATTTATCAAAGGGAAAAATAATGTTCACCATGAAATAAGGAAGCTGGGAAGTGCAATACGTAGACAATACAACTGTGCAGTAGAAGGCGAAAAGGATAAAATAGATATTATTAAAATATATAAAGCCACTCAAACAAGCCAAGCACCAGAAGTGAGCGAATTGGCTTCTGCTCCCCAGTCGTTGGCACAACTAGCAGAACCCAAGCGAAAAAGGACTAGATTAAACACCGAAGCATCGACACCATCATACGCCGACACCGTCACGAAAAATGTGGCAACAAAGGTGAAACAAACCGCCCATAAGGGCCAAAGGGAGGAAAAGCAAACGAAGAAGACCATGGGTCTGAAGGCGAAACCTCTAGACATTCAGCCAGGCGTAGAAACTACAAGACGTAAGGATAAAAAAAGCGGAGTGGAAAAAAGCCGAGGAAAGATACGCGTCAAGCCGGATGCATTGGTAATTAAGGAGACTGGCGAAATATCTTATATTAGTGATATACTCAGAAAGGTGAAGATCAACCCGGAGTTAAATGGACTAGGCTCTGATATAACTCGCATAAGGAAGACGGCTAATGGAGAATTATTGCCTGAGCTCTAGAAAGCATCGGATTAGAGAACCTCAAAGCACCGAATAAAAATTGGACAAGTTCTCGGGGAAGTTGCGGAAGTGAAGTGCCTAACGCACAAGGTGCTTATCGAATGCAAAGATCTTGATGGCATCACTATAAAGGAAGAGATCTGCCAAGCCCTGTCCGAGCAGAGTGAGGAACTGCGAGGTACTCAGGCCTCAGCCATTAAATCCCTGAGGACAGCCTTCGCAGGGGCGCAAACAGCAGTCATCAGCCTCCCGATTACCGCTGCCAAAAATATTCTGGAGGTAGGAAGAATAAAAATCGGATGAACGGTATGCCGAATACGGGAAAAAGTAGTATCTCTACGATGCTTCAGATGCCTTAACTTTGGGCATCTTGCGAAGGTGTGTAAAAGTACTGTGGACACCACTCAACTAAGGGATTCCCCTGCTAGTAGAGTTACTAACTTCATTCGGAAGGTAGAGAACCTACTAGCAGAACACAGTTCTGACAAACGGGTACAAAAGATCGAAATTTAAAAAAATTAAAATAAAAAACAATATCTGCGTCGATTTTTTAAAACTAACCACGCTACTTACAACAAAATATAAAATTTATAAAATTAATTTCTAAATAGAATTTATAATAACTTTACCTGAGCATCTGAGTAATTGTGCGCTAGATTTTTTATGTTCCTTCGAATTCCGGCAACATTTACTTGCATATCGTCCTTTTGTTTTCTCACTTCACAAAAGATACAAATTAAAAACAGAATAAATAACGAAAAATTAAAACAAAAAAAAATAGTTTAATAATAATGTTAAATTACAAAAACAAAATCCATCCACAAAAATATTAAACGAATTATTTTATTAAAAAAATTTAGTACTTAAAAAAGAGAAAACAAAAATGATTTGGGTTATTTCAGTGAGATACCCTTCTTACGAATTACCCAGCATATTTTTAGTAGATAAAAAAGACATTATATTATTTCTTCTTTGGTTAGTTGGTTAAAATATGAGCGAACATAAATATTGGTTAAACAAAATATGTAGATTTGAAAAAAAAAATGTATTTTTTATTATGTTTTTTTTAAAGCGTGATCGTGCGCATTTTAAGTTTTCTTTCACAAAACAACAATATTATTATTATTATTATTATAACAATTATTTTAATTGACAATTAAAAGAACAAATACGAGTAGTACAAACGAAATATTAAACGCATTTTCTTTTATGTATGTATATGAGACAGAGAGAGTAGAGAAATAAATGACTTTGATTTAAAATAATAATAATAAAAAACTTTTAAGAAATATGATAGAAAACAAAATCATATAGAGAACATCAACAACATTAAAGTGAGACTTACTTTTAGAGTTCGATATTGTTTAGATTTTGGGGATAAAGAATTTGATTTGAGTTTGTTTGTTGAATGTGCTCCAAAGCAAGCTATGAGTAATACAATGAAAATAGTTTGTTGTTATATATCAATTTATTATTAATTCAAAAAAAATTGTTAAGTTGTTCATCCTTCTTCAATATCCTTCATCAATTTAAAAAAAAAAAATATGTACTTAAACGCAGAAAGGCTAAATAAAATAATTCTATTTAAAAAAAATAAACAAAATCTCTTGTCTACAATGGATTACAAAAGAAAAAAGTTGGAATGTACTAATAGATATCTGGATTTGTTTCAAGTAATACCTAAATAAAAACATAAAAAACTTGCAATGTTTTACGTGTTACTTGGTTTTTTTTTTTACAAATGGCAAAATAATAGTAATCAGGTCGCTTTAGACAAAGGCAAAGTAAATCAAAATGTCACTAAAAACAATTCAAAAGCAACTACATATATGATTCTATATATGTGTATGTTCAATTGTTTAAGATCTGGACCTTTAATTTTTTAACCTTGGGTGGAAATTAATTCGCTGTACATGTCCTGGCCAACTCCGATGAGTGATGTTCATTTTTCTGAGCGGGTCACTGTACAGATTGTAAACTCACTGTGATATCTCCTTCTAAACACAAATGGAACAAAAAATCTCACGATCAATCTTGCATTCAAAATGACTTATGATTTCTTCATACAACTGCGATACACGATAAGTCTCCTTAGTGTTTTCTAACAATTTTTAGAAATTATTACTTTTTAAGCTAAAAAAAAACTCGTATAACTCTTAGTTTGATCTCTGATGGTGTGTCAGTATACCTATACATTCTGTCAAAATATAAGGGGAAACTCTACACCACGGTTGTTAGACCAGCTCTTATATACGGTTCACAGTGCTGGACAATGTACGAAGCGTTTAAAAACAAAATGACGGCAGCGGAAATGAAAATGTTAAGGATGTCTAGTGGAGTCACTAAACGCGATTGTATTAGATCTACGCGTATAAGAGGAAGTCTACATATAAAGAATTCGGTAACCGAACAGCTTGAGGCGAATAGAATAAGCTGGTATTGCCACGTTCAAAGAAGATCCAACTCCAACTGTGAAAACGAGGTCGGAAAAAGAATTCCTGGATTTCTCAGATGGAAAATGCGCAACAACGCCTGGGGCTAACCACTGAAGCGATCCAGGATCGAGCATTATGTAGACGCGTTCTGCGGTCTGCGACATTAGCCAACCCCATAAGCGGAGCAGCAGCGATGCAGTAAAAATGGGAAACTCGTTACGCATAAGTTCGTATAACGAGGAAAGGGTTAATAAAAGGATAAGAAGATTCTGTCAAAATATAAACCTGACTGAGTGGTAATAGTTCCTACATTGCTACAAATTTCGTCTACTCGTATTTTGACGCAAAATATATTGTCAACTATTTGATTGTTCAATAGGTTCTGCGGTTTTTTTCTTCGAAGTAGTGTTTATCGTTTCACCTCTGTGTATACCCTTATGAATTTGTTTGCTGCTATTCCAATAGAGAGGGTTATTCTTTATATTGTTATGAAAATTTGTTTTAATCGGATGTGTTTTAAGTGTGAAATATTGCTTGTTTCTTCAAAAAAGATTCGGCTATAAGCGCTGACACTTGTCAGCGTTGGTTTACACGCTTTCATTCAGGAAATACAGCCTTGCTAATGTTGTTTGCTCTAGACATCCACCCACCATAGACGCCGATCAAATCGTATGCTGAAAAGGCTTGGAATGTCGAAAAATGTTTAGATTCCTCATGCTCAATGCAAGAAACCTTATGGATCGCATAATGATTGTTGATATGGAACTCGCTTGAGGCTCTCCTGAAGAGAGTGGATACGGGAGACAAAAAATAGGTGGTTAAGAATAACTTTCGGCTTAAGAGCTCATGATGCGCTTCTGGTGAAACACCCTAATCGATTGGTAAACAAGTTTTGCATCCCAATAAGGTCATGTTCAGCATCTGGTGGAACTGGCGAGGTGTCCTTTACTTCGAGTTGCTTCCACGAAATCAAACGATAAATGTTATAAATGCTCGATACTTTGAAGCAGGCAGTGGAAGAAAAACGGCTAAAATTGGCGAAAAGGAAGGGCGCTGTTTTCCATCATGACAACGCCAGACCACACAAAGCTTTGCCGTACCCCCCACCGTACTCTCAAGACCTTGCGCCTTCTGACTTTCGCTCTCTCCAATTTTCTCCAAACAATTTTGACGAAAGACAATTTAATTCCGAAAATGAGAGCAAAACGTACCTGGAAAACTTTTTTACCCATAAGCCTGCCGACTTTTCCAAAAGAGGCATTATGTCTCATCCAGAACGTTGGAAGAAAGTAATAGACCATGATTGTACAATATCTGATGGATCGTAAAAAAAACCACACCAATTATTATTGAACAACATAATAGATTTTTTGACAGTAATTTCAAGAGCATCAGCTTTTTCAATGGAAAGAAATATTATTTGTTTGAAATTCTGTATTGCGAACGAAATTTTTTGTTCGGACGCGGCGAAAGCCTACGGTGACTCTGTTATATCGAGAACAAGAGAATGGTACACAGCATTCTAAGGGCGTGAAATTGTTGAAAATTTGTCTCATTCGAGATGGTTTTGCTTATTGCTTTTTTCCAAATATTCGTGGTGTAGTTCACTCGGAATATCTCTTGGTGGATACTTGAGGGAGAGTATTTGACGAAAAAGACCGGACTTGTGGCAGAACAACTCTTGGATTTTGTACCACGATAGTGCACCATCTCACAAATTTAACCTTGTTAACGAATTTTTGACCACTAAAGCTTCTAATCTAATTGAGCAAGCACCGTATTCTCCAGATATGGTGTCCTGTAACGTTTTTCTATTTCCGAAAATTAAATTACCACTACGTAGAACATATAAAAGAAACCTTGCTGAGAGAAGTGAAGGCAATCTTGAAATATTCCTATAAAAAAAAATGTTTGGAAGACTGAATTGTTCGTTGGTAAAAATGTACCGCTTCAAATGGACCATATTTTGAAGGGGACAAAATAAATTTTAATGATTAATTGGTTTATGTCTTTATTGACCAGTGCCAGTAGGATTTTGATAAAATGTAAGAGTTAACAGCAAAATAACTTAATGTTATACATCAAGCGCATTAGTGACAGCTGGTGTGTTCTGATAAGGATATCAGTGTCATTAGCATATGAAGACCGAAAATTGTGTGCCTGATGTTCGCTTGCGAGTTCTGCATCACTCTCTCGATGTGAAAATTATCTTGTCTAAGCACTTTTTTGACAAAATGCCTTAGAAGGCTGTTTCCAACCCTTACGAAATAGTGCGCCTTCTTCATTCTGCAATCTCACAAGTATGGCAAGCCAACTGTTAATATGGTTTTGTATAGCTCCTCTTTAAATATGCTGTCATATTATTCCTTGAAATCGATAAGGTAGTGCGAGTCTGTTAAGTGACTTTGACTAGAATCTGCGGTAGTATAAATAAACTGGATCAAACAAATACTTTAAGACATTCACAGATGTTAAGGCTGTTGAAGCGAATATTGCTATCATTACTTCATTTGTGTCGTGTGATCGAAAATCTTGTCTTTTAACGCCCATGTTAAATGGGTCGATACGACAAAGGACTTTGGGCCGTCGAAGTATTATAAGAAGTTTTTAAGTGTCGTCTGCGACGACTGTGTTGTTGATTTGACATGTTTTGTTTACCTTTTTCTAAAACTTAAGAAAGATATTCCTGGAGTACCAACTCCGTTTTCTCGATCGCTCGCTTCTCGTGATCATTCTTTTTTTTACGGAGATGTACAGAAATTTGGAAATCTCAATGACTGATTGTACGGTTGCTAAGAGAGCAACGAGTCCACTGATGATTTTATGGAATGTCTCACTAAAAGTGCTAATAATATCTTAACTTAATGTAACAAGTGCGTTTGGCATCAGTCATGGCATCAAATGCGTATATTTGGCATCGATAAATCTCTGTTTTTAAGCGGTACAATAGAAACGACAGCATTTGGAATTTTTATTAAATTTTGATATTAACAATTGGGAAACCACCAAAATATTGAAATCTTATGTTTCCAAAACGCAATCCTGTCTGTGACAATTTACGTTGAAATAATCACATGTTTGTTTTACGTGTTTTACGTAGGTACCCGCTGTGAAGGCTCAAGCCTACGGTGCGTATTCGCACGAGATATTAAAACAATGCGTTGATCAGCACCCTTCGAGTAGTACAAGTACCACCACCAGTACCAGAGTACCAGATTCGAAGTCGTGTGTAAGGCACGAGCTTCCCCTTTGGTGAAGGGTCGAGGCCTATCTAATACCTCAGCCATTCTGTGGCACCCGGTTGTAGTGCAACTCCACACCGAATAGACCAATTGATTCTATAGCAATCAAATGGTTAAGCACCAATTGCCCCCCCCCCCCCCCCCCCCCCCCGCCTTTGAGTATAAAACACAGCCACCACGAGACTCCCACAAGGGGGCCAACTCCTAGGTCAGGCTGAAACAATAGTTCCAGGGGCCCCTGATTTCCCGTGGTACCAGAATATACCTTCCGGCCGAGCTTCGCAACCTTGCGGTCACTTCCAGTTGGGCACCTCACTGCCCAGAATTGGTGGCCTTTGGCACTTAAGGCCTTTTCAACTATTTCTTAAATTCTACCCGCTAACTGCCTACTGCGTCTTCTAATGAACACTTCTCTTGCGAAGCTACGGGTTCTTTCGAACCGTACGGTGTCATTGAGAATTCCACTGACATCGTAGGTTTCAGCATTGAAGCCATTTTAAACTGCATACATTCAAAACGTACGTAAATAGGTAGGTACCTCTTATTGTTTCTGAGTAATTTTTGTGTGCAAACAGGTACACGCAAAATCGTTTAAACGTAGGCTAAAATGCCATAATTTCGGCTGTAAAATATTAAAATGCATAAGTTGATGAAGAATTTTACCGAATAGCCATTTTTAGCGATTTGCTATTGAGCATAACTACTGCATTTGGGTACCGTTTGTTGCAGTTTTTGAGCAGGACCTATTATTGAACCTCATTTCTTTAAAACTGAATCAGCACCATGAAAAAATTAGCCTATCGAATCATGATGTAATAAAATAAAAAAAATCATGATATAATTAAACTTGAAAGTTTGGATTTTGCCGACGGTCCTATATCATACACTTGTTGCAAAATCTTTGCTCTTTTGGAAGAATGGCCGTCCCACTTTTTTTAGGCCATGTGAAAGAGCAGGTTTGATCTAGTGTTCCTAAATCAATTGAAGCGGCCAAAGTCAGCGTATGTACTGTTATCAATAAAACAAAACCGCAAATGTGCAGAAATGCGATCAAAAGAGCCTGGTTGTCCATCAGAGTTCGTGGGGTTCACTGACTGACTGACTGATGACCTTTCCTCCATCGATTAAAAATGAGAAATTAAAATTAAACCCTTTATCGGTAGACCCTGAACTAATAGAGAAATACCTACATATAGCAAATGTTTTTATACACTCTAACTTAACGGCTATTTGACAAAGTTCCCGGGTTAAAAATTTTTTGACGTCAGTTGTCTGCAATCATAAAATCGTGTTGTCATAATTGACCCGCAAAAACTCAGCTAGAAAGGCGAAAACTTACTGACGTTGGGCCCACTAAAAATCACCCGAAACTTTGTATATCATACCGTGAGCTTATTTGAGGATACTGGTGGAATAGTCGACCTTCCAAAATGTGGTCGTTCGCGCCCTGCGCGAAGGCCACAAATCATCAAAGCCATGTAGAATGAAATTCGGCGAAACCCACACCACTACCCACACCACAAGAGTGTGTGTGTTAAATCATCCGCCGTATTCACCTGACTTGGCACACTTTTTTGGCAACATTTCGACCATTTAAGCAGCTTGGAGCTAGAGCAGGTATTTGAATTATTATTTAATCACTGTAACAAGTGTATTGAATCGGGAGGAGAATATTTCGAATAAAAACACAGAAAAAGCAACAGAAATCGTGTTTAAGTTCTATTTTCTATAGGCAGTCCGGGATATTATTTGCCACACTGTGCATGATATAATACGTTTAAGTAGATTGTAGTAATACAAAAATACATAGCCTTTAATCCGCACCAATACCACCGATGACCGATGACCGGAAAAATGTTTAAGGAATTGTAAAATTCACTACTTCCCAGAAACCTTTTCGATTACCTTTATTTCGAAAAGCCGTGCAAATTAAAATGTTTAAATTAAGAAAAATAAATTGTACTCGTACATGTTTTAAATAGGAAAATAAACACAAGGCATTCATTATATTATTTTGCCTTTACTCTCATTTGCAAAGCTTGTTTATGTAAAAACAAAATTCAAAAATTCAGCTATTTTTTATCGATTTCAATTTCCCTGGCCCGAAGAACGAAAAATTCATAACTAACCAAACATCATACCCAACTAATAGTGATTAATAAATTTAATGAAAGTTACTCAATCATTCCACATCACACAGCAAAATCATTTTCTTGACCTTCTACAAAAATATTACTGCAACTGCAAACACAAGAACCTATTTCAACTTAAGAACTCAATCTACCAAAACAAAAGTTCAAGCCATCTAAGATGCACTATTATTGATTTTTTCTATTTTTTTGTTTTACATGACTTCCTGTGATTGCGTGCAACAATGCACTCTTTCTTTACTTCATTCAAACACCTCTACTACAAGCAAACTACCTATATACTCTACTCATATACTTGTATTTTCAGCAAAACGTAAGTAAGTGCCACTACTAACGGCAATTTGATTAATAGTAGAAATTCCCACTCCAATCCGAAGGATCAACTTTTGTGATTTTGTGATAGGAAATACGAAGAAGACTCCAATGTCCAAGCACAATAATACAAAACACAACACAAGTAATTTCTGCGTTAACCTTAGTGGCATTGGTTTCAAGTTCGCCAGGCGACTAAACACCATAAAGGCTATTCGTATGTCACAAAAAAATGCATTCACTCATCGTTGGAATTATAATTCAATTTGCCGTAAAGAAACCTTACAAATTGCCACCACCAAGGCTTTTCTCCAGCCAAATAAACGTTGCATACGAGTACATAAGGACTCGTTTGGGCCAACAATGGACAATCTAATGCGAACTTTGTTCGCGACAACAATATGTAGCGGGCTCAGTGAATTGATTTAACTTAAAAAACATAAACCTGACACTAATTGCATTTATGTTTATGCTAACGCAATATTAAATCGATTTTCTCTTTACAGATGCTTACATAATGTAGCCCGTAATAGATGCTTTTGTTATTTCGTTCCTAGGAGATGTTACTATTCGGATTAAATATTCATTGCTTTTATCTGTTTAAGTGTAACTGTTTTAAAATCTATTCACAGGAAACTGATAATTGTTTGTTGCGCAACAACCTTGAAGCAGGTTTCTTATAAAGAGTCAAATGATAAAGGACCCTACTGACTAGTTTTTTTTTTCTACATCCGCTTTAATATGCACACGGTATTGTTATCAGTGGGACAGATAAAATGAACTTCGGACCTGTAAGTGGAATTTTATGATTCTTAATTGCCCGCCTGCTGCCGAACAACTAGTGGAGGCCATGGATTGCTGTAAAGCAAATGTTACCGCCAGCCAAGAATTGCGATGGATAGGCTGGAAAGAAAAGAAGTGTGAACAAATGCGACATTTACTCCGGCGCTTGTTATCGACAGCAATACCAGTACGTACGAGTATTTGTATGCGGATTTATAATTAGAGTCAGAATTAGCAAAAAGTTTTGAATTTCCGGCAAGTTAACGAGCTCCTCGTAGTAATTCATATCAAGTCTTAATTTGCCAGCATTAGCCTTACACTTCCATCCACCCAACCCAACCTGGTGAAGTGAAGAAAGCCATATCTAAGCTCAAGCCCAACAAAGCTGTTGTAGCGGACGGGCTGACTGCGGAGCTCTTTAAAGCGGTAGGCGATGACTTGGTAAGGAGCATACACCAACTCATCTCTAAAATATGGTCGGACGAAAGTATGCCCAATGAATGGAACCTCAGCATTTTTTGTCTACGCCCATTTAAGAGGCATCAACCATCTTAACGTCGCTTACAAGATTTTATCTGCCGTATTGTGTGAAGGCCTGAAGTCATTCGTCAACAACTTGATAGCTCCATATCAGTGTGACTTCAGGCCAGGAAAGTTCACCATGGACCAAATATTCACGCTACGGCAAATCTTGGGGAAACCCCATGCGCTTCAGACCGATACACACCACCTATTCATCGATTTAAAGTCCGCGTATGACAGCATTTTTAGAGCATCCCTGCCAAACTTGTCCGTCTGTGCAGGATGACGATGCAGAATGCACGTTACTCCATCAAGACAAGGCGTGCGGCCTTCATGAGATTGCTTTAACATCACAGTTGAAAGAATAGTGCACAACTCAACGCAAACACAAGAGGCACAATCTTTGAAAAGTCCGTCCAATTACTCACATATACCAATGATATTGACATAATTGGAAAAAGACAGCATGGCTTCAACAACGATTACAAATTCTAGAGTTCTGTGCGCCAAACTTATACAGTGCTTGCACCATATTAAACCCAACAAAATCGACCATGAGACCACTTATCACCGTATTGTTGACCGTTTTCGCACAGCAGTTCCTTTGGAAGGTGCGGTGGCACCGAGACACATAAAAAATGCGCTCTGAAGAGAATGGTGCATCCGGTTATCGGTCATCGATTCGACGTCGTTGACAACAACTTGCTTTCTATCCATCCACTTTATTAAAAGGCTTACAACATCCATGGCATGCAAGAATTTAAGCCGAATGACCATCCTTGCGTCGAAAATTCAGTGAATTTTTCCATCCGAAAAATTGTGTTCGGCGAAGAGTCTCATTTTTGGCTCAATATGTACTCGTATGTATCCAGCAGGATGACATTCAATGAACGCATAATTTTGGTTAATAGACCTATAAATTGGACTCTAAGATCTTGTGATTTGAGATCTTGTGAGATCTTGATTATATTATTTATTGATACGTAAAGTCGTTTGTCGACGCTGACAAACCAAAAACAATCGATGCATTACAAGCCAACATAATATATATTTTTGACGACATACAGCCGCAAATGCTTGAATAAGTGGTCGAATGACATAATACCCAATGTTGTGTTCAAAAATTAATTGCAGAATGTTTTTTCTCGATTGAGCACAAATAAATGGCTATTTAATAAAATTTTATGTGTTTCGCTCGTTCTTAAAAATATTTATATACTTGCCTAAAAAAACACCTTTACTAGGTGGGGTGAAAAGTAACCGCAAGAATGCGCTGCTACTGCAGAAAAGGTTATGCTGCCTTGAAGATCGTTCATATTTAGGCAGAACTGCCAAATTTCAGTGCGATACTGTCTTTAGTTTTGTTTTAACAGCTGATTGCTGTTGACGTGTTTGGCATCATGTTGAGTATGAACAAAAACGATTTTCGTTCTCTCATAAAACATTATTTCTTGAGAGGCAAAACGGCGAAGAAACAAAAGAAAAGTTGGATAAATATTATGGGGCTGATGCTCCGTCAGATTACACCGTCAAATATTGGTTTCGAGAGTCTCGTGGTGGCCGCAACTCCACTACCGATCAAGTCCGCAGCGACAGGCCCTCCGATGCGGTTACAGAGGACAATGTCAAAAAAAATACATGAAATGGTGTTGGCTGACCGGAAAGTGAAGGTGCGCGAGCTAGCAGATACCACAAAGATTAGTACTGAGTGCACACGCCATATTTTGGGCAATATTCTGCATATGATAAAGTTATCCTGCCGCTGGGTGCCGCGCATGCTCACTCCTGACCAAAAACACGAACGCGAGATCACTTCGAAAGAGTGTTTGGACTTGCTGATGTGGAATCGGGCGGACTTTTGGCGTCGATTGGTAACTGTTGATGAAACCTGGATCCACTATTACACACCCGAGAACAGAATGAGTGCCTGGCAATGGAGTGAAGCCGGCACGAGTGCTTCGAAGCGGCCGAGGGAGGCTCAATGGGTCGGAAAGGTTATGGCGTCGGTTTTTTGGGATTGTCATGGCATACTCTTCGTGGACTACCTCGAAAAAGGAAAAACCATCAACAGCGAGTATTACTGTGCATTATTGGAGCGATTGAAGGCCGAAATCGCAGCAAAACGGCCTCACATGAAGCGAAAAAAAAATTTGTTTTTGCAAGACAATGCGCCGGCGTATAAGAGCATCGCAACCACGGCTAAAATCAATGACTTACGGCTCCAATTGCTGTTGCATTCACCGTATTCGCCCGATTTGGCTCCCTCGGACTATTATCTCTTCCCAAACCTCAAAAGATGGCTCATCAATAAAAAATTCAGCTTACGCGAGGAAATCATCGACGCCACGGAGGAGTACTTTGCAGACCTTCCGGAAAATTACTTTTCTGACGGGATCGAGAAGTTGGAAAATCGATGGAATAAGTGTATCAAGCTAAAAAGGGACTATATTGAATAAAATAAAATAAAAATTTTTTTCATTCCCAAGGAGGTTACTTTTCACCCCACCTAGTATATGCGGTCTACTAGAAGAACATTTAACACCGATGTCTCGGACAGAACATCCTCCTCGACAGATATAACTTTAAGTTAAGGACTTTGTCTGCGGAAGCTCCACTATCAATTCAGACGATAAGGGCGCTGAGATCCAAATAAGTATGTAATTGGACCGATCATCACATTGGATTCTGTGGTACTCGTATAGTACCACATGCTTAAGCCGTTGGGATTTTGTTGTATGAATTCCATCTCGCAATGCACATAAAAAGGAATAGGTACGTTCCCTCTTGCTTTGGCAAAGTCAATGCAACGAAATTAAGAGATCTTGTCTACCCGTGTAAATATATTTTACTTATTTAAGTACCAACACCCATTAATGTTGACGAATTAACTTGTTAAACTCACTTTTAGCTCACGCAAAGCTCGGAGAGCCTCCACAAAACTCATTATAGTGGAGATTAATTTTTTTTAAAACTGTTTACAGCTCTTGGTTTGCTTTTATTTGGTTTGGAGTTTTTCCTACGTGGAATTTATCTGAAATACATATGTATATGCATTTCATAGTTATCCCAAACACAAACATCAAAATAATTCAAATTACCTAAAACCGGTTATTCCAAAAAGCGCATCTTCACAGCGACGCCTTTCGATAGAACCACATCTCTTCTTGTTTTGTTTGACTTCAACCCACGTCTACGAGTATTTTCAGACTTATCCAATGATTGATTCAATCTTTATCTACAATCTGTTTAAGCTTTCCTTAATTAAGATCAACTTTACTTTACCTCTTCTAAAGATTGTCTCTAGATAAGGAATTTACCTGAAACCAAACTGAATATACACTTATCTAATCCAGATAAAAGGGTGAACAAACAAACAACAACCATCAGTTGAACAATATTCGTTAAAGTTTCTCATTCATTCTTATAGCTATCGTAGCCTCTACAGTATGCTTCAAGAGCAAGAACTGGCTTAGATCACGCAAATGTAGACCTGTGCCAGAATACCATTTATATGTGTGCAATTATTTGTGCAATATATCACGACAGCCATAGGCAGTGGAGAAACAAAAAATAACACACCTCTGGCGTTGCCAATACTCGTACAAACACCATACACTGACGGATATTGTGTGTTTATTACGTATCGTATTTTGAATCCAACGTCACTCGAGCTATTTTCTCCATCGTCTACGCCGGGTAAGAGTTCTGTGCTGCGTGCTTGTGTACTTTCTGCGGATTTTGCGTCTTTTTTAATTGATTCGGGACTTGTTAAGAACCAAAATAAACCACAAAAGAGGAAACCATTCTATTTTCTTTCTTCTTTGGTTTCGTGTTGCTTTGTACGTAGAACATTGTTGTTGAGTGTGAAGCTTAAATACAATATATTGTTCAAATTTGAATGCAAACCTAATAGCTTGGAGCAGTAGTACGAGTAATGCTTTGTTATGGTGCCTGCATTTAATTAGACTATTTACAGGTGAGGGTTGGTCATTTGTAAAGGTATTGGCCTCCAAAAGGTAGTGCAATGTGTGAATGAAATCCTCCAGAATGTGCGAACTCTCAATAGGGAAGATGCCACCCTGGTCAACTAGATAGGACATCTTCAAAGGAAATTACTGACATATAATATGGCTACCATATTATACACCAGTAGGTATTAAGAATCGACAAGAATCGTTGTCACTTCGTGCTCGGTTCATGCAGGTGATCGAAGGACTGGTCACATGAATTTGCACAAACCATGGGGTTAGTCTCCCATGATCAACGATCACACAACCAGATAGACCAGGAAGTGATAGACTTCACTTCATGTTCCATGTGCATGTGCACTTTCTGCTGAACACATGTGACAGTTTTTTTTTTTTTTTTTTTTAAATTGAAAAAAAAACGAAGAATACCTTGCTTTGACAAAGAGTTCCGCCGTTTTAGAGGAATGAAAATAATTCTTTCCAACAAATGCACAACAGAACGTATTAGCCGCTGCGGCTATTGAGTTGCTCGTTTATTTTAGTCATGCATAAGGAGAGACACCTACAACCATTGCGATTTCGAACTGTGGGCGTCATAAGTCGATGATCTTCTTTCAGTGGTGCTGCATTGACTTAGATAAGAGTAGTGAGGTCAGTATAGTAATTTTCCCGTTCGGCATAAATGTCGACGCTGCGCCATGCCATCACCTATCGATGAATCGATATCGTTGTCTGACTTTTATTGTCATTGTCATAGACATTGATCAATGACTCGTAGTGCTCGCACGCGTACTGTACTGAATACTGGACGATGAATTGATAACGTTGTCTCGACCACATCGAGCAAATGGACACGAACGCTTCAGCTTAAAACGTTTTCAAATATCAGGGACATGGTTCATGATGAAAAGTGATACAAAACCCGAATATGAGAAAACCAGCAATGTCTGGTAGTAGGCTTTAGTAGACGATACTCTAAGGAACGTTGTCATGCCGAGAGTCACACGGATAAGATATCCATTAACCACGAAAGTACATAGAGCCATATCTAAACAACAAAACAACAAGATTTTTAAAGATATAACTGGTAACTAGTTATTCAACTGCTAAATATGATAGAAAGGAACCATTCTGAACAATACGTTTGTAGTAGCTAAGATAGCTGAGATATGGAGAGCACATTGACACCAAAGCTGTTTACCAAGAAGTCGTTCCCTTTTCTCCATAGTGACAATGCGATTCGCACTCCGCACCGTTGGAAACAACTAGCTGGAATGGAGCTACATAGCTGCAAAGGTTGAAAATTGTAACGCCATCAAAAGAAAAGAAACGATTGCTAAAATAATTGATAGCTTTGTATATCGACTGTATAATAGATAACTCCGGTCACACATTCTTTAACTGATAACACGATAGGTTTCTTTAATGCTGAAGTGTCGTTTTTACTGGTTTTTATTTAAACTGAATACCAAATAAAGTCAGCAACAATGAAAGGTGAAAGGAAGTATAAAATAAGCAACCACAAAGATGTATTCACCATTCACACTGACAATAGCAATTGAACAGCTAACGAGCTTCCATATGTGCGATTGAGACTTCACTTAAACTACTACTACAACTACGTCTTAAAATGGCTTAGTTACTTTATATTAAAAAGAAACTACTCGAATGCAATGCTTTATCATAAAAAACTTGTTGTCCATAACACAAACCATTAGACTAATAAAAAGCAAATCAATATATCGAACAATGTTCAGCCATAAAAAAGTATAAGTATAAAACGCCAGTTACATAAATAAACCCAACAATCCATACTGTCTTTCTTATTGGTTTTCTAGACTTGTTGCGCTACAAGATATTGAATAACTCAAACTCATAATATCTTGAGCCTATTTATCGTTACTTTACAAAGTACAGATATAATAAAATATTCAAACACAAGTTAACAAAGGCAAAAGACATATAGTATGTCCATAGGAGAACAGCATTTTGTGTTCCATAGAAATTTTTACATTTTTGTTTATAAATAAAAAGTCTCAACAGATGGAATAACTTTTTGGTAGAAATCGATGGCCGGTAATTTGATTCGAACCTCATATTCATACGAGTATAGCGATCCATCTGAGGTGAATATTAAGTCGGCTAAACCTTCAATCAGGTCATTAGCACTGCCACCAATAAAAAGCCCAAACCAAACTACCCCAAAAGCTCTTCCATTTCACACTCTCTTTGTTTGGTTAAGCAGTCTAAAAAAAAAGATAACAAACTCAATTAAATCCTTCTCTCGATAATTATTTGATAAGACCAACAAACTCTGTAATCAACCAGTTTGCTTAGTCAGCCAAATAAGAATAGTGACTAAAATTGGAATGACATCAATGGTTACCTTCAAATGGATTTCATGTACTTGTAACTCGTACATACGAGTATACATTGATTCTACTTACGTTTGAATGCGCAAACAATGAGCTCGATTTGACCACGAACACTGAGCATCCAATCATTTAAGTTTCTTTCGGTTACAGTTACGACTGGCAACTTTGCAAACTTTATCCATTCATTGACAATAAATAATAAAAAATAAATAATTAAAATAATTTTCCAAAGGCCAGTGAAGAAGTGAAGAAAAAACTCAGAGCCTAAGTCGCATGTTGGAAATGAGTTCATTTCTCGTTCGCATTTCTCTCATTAAAGTCGTTATACGTGCAAGGTCAATGTTTCGCCCTGCTGTGTTAAGTGTTCAGCAACTTTCGACAGCGTAATTATTCGTGAGCTACATATATGTATGTAAACAAAATGTTTCCTTTCCTTATTGTAGTCGCTTTGTGTATCTTGTTGGTTGTTTTCGCATAACTTTTGTTTTTTCAGAGACTTTTTTGGGATTGCCCATTGATTTTTGAAGCGAATGGCATTATCATGAGTTGAGCTAGTGTCAAGTTCACAGGAGGAAAATCCATTTTTGTATGAAGGACACGAGGATTAGACTTAAGTCTTTTGGATTTATCACGGGTCTGCTGGAAGTGACGATATAGTATACATTTGTGTAAAGTGAGAGATTAAGGCAGCTCTGCCATTTTGTTTAACCACTATTTCCGGATGCCTTATCAGTCTTTTCAAATAGTTTGTTGTTTTTGATAATCGCAACGCGAAAACTTGAAGCTTTTGTTTCTTTCCTTTTCTTTTTTTTTCTATGTATTGCACTCAATTTAGGCTGAAATCTTTTTTATATTGAAAGATAAGTATTTACACAATTAATCATTTGAATCATATAAGTAAAAATAAAACAACGTGTTCTTGTTGCTTTGGAATCACATCAGATAGTTGAAAATTACTCTTTTCTCTGATAAAGATTATTTTCAAAAGCCTCACGTCAATAGTTCTTGTAGTATAACGATTACAGGACGGAAAAAAAAAAGGTTGAGGTGTTTTATCCGGAAAGTTTGCCTTTGAACTAATTTTCTTTTTGTATAGTTCATTTTCAATTTTATCATTAGTAAGTTCCCCCTAGTGTATCGGGTGGCGGCAGGTTCTTAGCCTCAGAACCGACATACGGCAACGGGTAAAATAATATTTCTGCAGTTCTCTTCCCTTCCTATCGTATATTTATATTACCTAATAGGGAGAGTTCGTACTCAAGTCACATTATTACCAAGATAAACCTGAGGCGCCTTGACCTCTAATGAAGTATCCAAAGTGTGTATACGAGATCAGGTTCCCACGTCTACCGGTGAGCCATAGAATAAATTATACTTTCACACATAATTGAACGTATAGAGTGCAATATTCCGCCGGGGACTTATACTGCATAGCGAAGGAATAGTATCGGAGTGAATTGAAATATTAATGTCAGAGCTCAACGAGCAAGAGTTTCAAAGTAATGAATGTATTAGCCAACAAGTAATGTGGAAGTTTTCATTAAATTAGACACACATTTATTGTGAAATCAATGTAGAATGATGTATTGATTAATAAAGTTAGATTTAGGGCAATTATGAATTGAACACAACATCGTTTATGTGACCACCGCCGCTTCTGTTGCAAGCGACCATCCGAAGGTCACAATTATCGATGGCTTTTTAAAGAATAAGTGGGCGGGGTATTGGCATAGACCTTACTCTTTAAATAACTCCACAGGAAAAAGTCTAAAGGTTTCAAATCGCATGACCTGGGAGGCCATTCTACTTCTCCTCTAATCGAAGTAATGCAATCTTCAAATTGCATACGCAATAAATTGATTGATTGATGGCTTGTGTTGGCGGGAGCACCATGCTGTTGAAACCATAGGTCGTCGAGACCCAATTCATTCAATTTTGGAATGCATTGGTATTTCCACAACCTCGACTGAAGTTTCCAGTCCTCAGAAATGACAATTTTATTTACTTAAGCACCTATCCATCCAAAAATGGACTTACTAGGAAAAAATCAAAATCGATGACAAATTGTCCTGGTGATCCAACATCCAGTTAACAAATCGGCGACGTGGGCTTTAATCCTTGTGTAATTTGGATTTTACAGGCGTGCAAATAAAGATCCACTTTTGAAATTCGCTGTAATGTACCATAAGTGGGGCTCAATTGTTGACTTCGGCGACGAATTGAGCTGCCTGGCTGGTTTTCAACACTTTCGTTCACAGTGGTAATGTTTTAGCGTGAACGTGCTGGCTGATATGGAGTTTGACTCATTACCGAACCAGTTTCTTCAAAACGCTTAGCCATTGCATGAATTCCAGACTTACCTATGTTGACCGAAAATAAGATTGAATAACAAAAATGCATTGTTGCATTGTTAAGGACTCCATGACTAAGGTGGTCATATTGTATGACATCTATCAATCTAAATTCAGTGAAAGACAGTAATTGACAGCCAACATCCATACCATCTGCTGGCTCAGCCTTCAGCAACGTAAAGTCAAATATTGTATGCGTTCCAGAAACCGGGTGACAAAATATCGAGAGCAGAGCCCATTTATCAAACTTACCAGCAAAAGCGTACGAAATGCCTCCATAAGATGTTAGGCGTATCAAAGATCACCAATCGGCTAATGTCAATTAAACTGACAATCAAACACAAAACTTGGGACGTTTTTGGCGCAAGAAAGCCGTGAGCAAATACAAAAAGATACATTTTGACCTGATTTTACTTTCTTTTAAATGGTATATCAGAGGAAAAAATGCTTTTAATAGATGAAAGTTAAAACGAATATGCCATTGCAGATTTCGCAACGAAAAACTCAACGAACAATTATACAGGCTTACTATTGTAAATCCGCTACTTACTAAGCAAAAGGGGAATAGATAAGATATTGCTGCGGTGCACATCAAAAGCAGATAAATTACCATCTATCCTGGAAAAATGGATGTTGGACGAACCACCAGCAAAGCGCACCACCGACTTACACTCAAAAAACAAGGGATAACCGCTATCGTCGAGAAAATAAAGGGCCAGCTTAAAACACTGAATGAACGTTTTCAAAAAGGGAATCCAAAAAGCAGTAGCATGTGCGATACTAATCGAGGAATTATGTTGGGAATTAAATACATTTTTCAATACAGTCGACTCTCGTTAATTCGAAACTCGAAGGACTTTTAAAATATTAAGAATTATCGAGAGTTTTAAATATCAAATGGTTCGAAATTTTCGAACAACACAAATTTTAAATCTATAACCAACGAAAATTGAAACCAAACACCAAACGGAAGTGTGTGTCATACTTTATAATCATTTCAATAACAAATGCTCGTGCAACGATGGTACAAGTTTGAACTTGTCTCAAAATGTACCTCTATGCAATCTGTCAACTTTGAATTGTCGACTGTTTGACGCCTATGAGTTCGAATTAACGCGTCGTTTTGTTACATAGCGATGATTTGTTTGTTCGAATTACCAAGTGCTTAAAAATGTACAGATTTTCTTCGAAATATAAAGAGATTTTCTAGGGAACTCGTGATAACTTCGAATTATGCAGAAGTCCAAAATATCGCTGGTTTGAATTAACGAGAGGCGACTGTATATGGACGATATTAATACGGTCGATAGAGGGTTCCACTGAATTGACTGATGAGATCACGAAATCCAACGCCATCAAATTTCAACCTCTTCCATTAAACCGCGAATTATACAGCAGGTGAAACCCTAAACCTGAGAAGTAATGGGTATTTAGCAAGATCCTACGCATAGCTTGGTACAAGATTGACCACATCTTTGCTAAGATGAGTTCTGATAACGAGAAGTCAAATCAGTAAGACTTCTGGTTATCATTCTAGACCAGGAATGGCCCGACTAAATTATTTTCTTGCTTCAGATTTTAGTCGAAGTCATTCTTGGGCCGAGGGCAAGCCGATCTGATACATGCGCAGCAAAATAGCTTAAAGCTGTATTTTATCAAACAGCGTGAACATAATGCCGTCAATTTTGAACTGCTGCAAAGCCCAAATAGAGAAGCGATAACAAGCGCTAGGTCCTTTTGCTTCAATCTCTGAGTCAATTGAAACTTGAAAGCGAGTTAGTCGAGATTTTTATGGAAACTTCCCCTTGGGCTAGTGCGACTGATGTTCAGTTGCTAAAATTTTTGGCGCGTCGAGGTTCTCGGGTACAATATTTTAAGTTGAACGTTCGGTTATCAATCAGCAGACCAGTATCACGAAATTTTCACAAACTTGACTGAACCGACTGCAGTTGGTGCATTATTACGACCTAAATTTATTTGAGCGATGAGAATTGATGGTGACGGTTTACACCTTCCTCATTTTCAAGGAATTATTGACCAATGACACCACCAGACCAAATTCCACACCATACAGTGCTTTTTGTGGATTTTCCCTTCCCCATATAAAACAATTTTGTTTGTTTATGTATCTACCGAATGAAAAATGAGCTTCATTTGTATGTTCTACGCATTCCATGGTCAGTTGGCTTCAATTATTGAGTGAGTTGAATTGTATAAGAATGTAGATTCAAATCTAAATGCAAAATACTCCATAATGTGGCGTAAAACAAGTCTGAATGCTGTGCTTGACGTGAAATCAATAGATTTGGACTTCTTCAACACTTACACCAACGGCAGCCATATTTTCTGTAGAGCGTGCATTTCGATGATGAATAGGCCTTAAAATATCTGTAACAGAGACAGTCTCTTCGAATTTTTTTCACAATTTCGCCTATAGTTCGGTCAGATGGACGATTAAGTCGATTATAATCTGCTCGTAATGCGCCACAGAATAACTGCTCCAAATGAACCAAGACTAAAGAAACCACATACAAAGAAGAAAGTTTCCATCGATAATTATAGTGTTGCGCATCATAATTTTTTTTACTGAGGGCCATACTGTCAATAAAGAGTATAATTTGGGCATTATAGAAATTCGCAAAAAAAAATGACCCCAATTGTGGGATGACAATTTGGGGATTTCTTTCAAAAATAAAACAAAACTTCGATCCAAGTCAATCAAATTCACCTAGATGGCCATACATAACAAAAAAAAAAAAAAAAAAAACCACTGTGGCGCTAGCAGCCCGGTGTGGGCCATGGCCTAGCTTTTTGACACTCATTTGTGTTGGTCATGTTGTCATTTTTATCACATCCATGCGGGGATTACGGTTTATCGCCGAATCTGAACGTTCATGGGCAATTTAACTTTCAGGAGTTCGCCATTGCCAGCCGAAAGGGTGATGACGATTCGAAAAATTGTTGGCGATGCCGGGAATCAAACCACGGATCCTCTGCGTGATAGTCCATTGAGCTCACCATTGCGCCATCGGCACCACCGGCCATACATAATATCAAGTACAAAAGATGTTTCGAGGGCTGGATCAAACCCCGACACAAGTGCGTCACAGTCCATGAAAATTACGTCGAAGGCGGCGTGTCAATTCAAACTTACACTTATGATTTTAAAAACAAATTCCGCGAACTTTTGGAAAAGGTGACTTGCAAGAACGGTACCACGTATGTTTGCGTTTATATGCCTAACACAACGCAACAATTAATAAACTAAAATGAAGAAACGTTTGCGGTTAACCCAAGCTCACCCCAATGTCACATTCAATGTTGACATTGCACAAAGCGTAAGACAACTTGCTGTCAACTCGTAACACAAAACATCTAAACTGCAGCGTGCGACAGCACAAACTGTTCACCGATGTTTGACATTTCAAATGATTTCAATCACAATACTACACTCGCCATAGTTTGACCCTAAACTAACTAAACAGCAGTGTTTTACATGCGCCTTTGACAAAGCTGAAGTGCTCAAACAGTTTTTTTTTTTGTTTTACAAAAATGTATAAGGAGATGGAATAGTAACGCTCGATACACCTTGACAAGCTGGGGAAATATGTGAATTTACACGCACTGGTTCACAGACAGTTGAAATTAATGTGTAAATGTGAGAAGGCGAAGAAAAAAACCAATGAATACCCTCACGAGATACCGAACTTATCTTATTCGTACTAAAATACGACCATAACAAACCTTTACAAGGTACACAACCTATCAGCTCAGGGGTTTTACCTTTATTCAATCGATTCCACAAAGAACATCGCGTAATTTCTCTACTCGATTCCCCCACCCAATTAAAACGCCAGCCAACGATTCCTAGAAGTTTCCGCCCGTGATCCAATAGAAATGAATCATCACATCAACTAGCGACCGGCCATAGCCGTCTTAATTAATGCTAAATATTGTAATTAAAAATCTCAACGACAGGTATCCAATCCATCGAGATGTTCTTCTTCTTTTTTATGCAACAATTCTGGCTGGCCTTGGCCCGTTAGCCCGCAATTGTACACAGACTTCAATCATGTCCATCCATAAAAACAAAAAAAAAAAAACAAAAAAATACATAGTCCGTGATGATGAATTTTAAATCGTTTCTATTTCGTGGCCAAAAGCGCAAACAAACACCAAAAACTCAATCCAAATCGACGATATTCTCGGGGACAATCACAACAATTAGACAAAAACAACATTTGAAAAGAAAATAGAAAACATTTCGTGATAAGCAAACAATTTGCGCGAGATAAACATTTTCAAAGCAAAAAACCATTGCCACAGCCATAGTGACTAACACAAAAAGTGCTTTACCAGCGTAAAGACCCATTGACACCTAGTCATTCCACAATGATAAACTAGGGTGCTCCGCAGAGAAGCTCCGAGAAGCTCCAGTGAGTTTTCACTTGCGTCACAGCTACAACAAGAACTATGCAATTGGCTGCAGGAAAAGTTTCTAACATGCAGCGACTAGTGTTCCATCAGGTGCTATCTAGTAAAAAATCCAAACAAAAAAAAACAAAAAACCAATACAACTAAACTTAGCAGCAGCAACAGAGGCAGAGGCAGAGCTAGTGGCATAGGCAGACACACACAATTCGAAAACAGGAAGCGCTCTTTAAATTGCTCTGTCAATCGTTTTATTAATAATTTTTTATCTATCCTTCGGATAGAAGGTTACAATTTACAAATAATAGAGGAAATAAAAAATCGAATTAAACAAAAACAAGAAATAGTAAAAAATTAGAGAACGAATTATTAGAAAATCACAACTCACCTGAATGCGGAGGAGTGTGCAAAACAAGTTAAGCCTCTGATTCTGGCTCTGAAATTGAAGATTCTATGTTTCTTCGGATGCGGGGGAGTATGGACTTAACCGATTTTTTTTTTTTTTTTTTTCTTTTGATTTACTTCTTCTACTAGAATATAGAGAAATAGACACAACAATTTTCCTCTTCTTTGCTTTCTTTTTCGTGGGCTTTTGCACTTTCTACACTGTTTTTGAAGAGAGTAAACTTTTTCTTCGGTTCCTCTATGTGGGGCAGCAGCAGCAGCAGCGGACAAAAAAGAAACGAAACATTTAACAAAATAAAAAAAAAACTTTAAAAAATGACGTTTTTCCGATTTTTCGCGTTGATTGAAGATTTGGATTTTTAAGAAATTTCAACCAGGGTTTAATTGAGCGTTTTTTAGGATGGAATTTGGTGAATTTACGTGTTGAAAACGAGGAATTTCTCGGCGGATAAGTATGTTGTAAAATAATTTCAGTCGACAATTGCAGTATGAGTAGAACTGAAGTTGAAGTCCAATGACATTTGGGAACGGAGAATAGGTACGTGTGCTGTCGAATGCGATGAAAATAGTTTGTTTTGGAGGCGATGCTAATGTAGTTAACTCGCTTGCTCTTGTTTGGAGGAATTGCACAAGTCATATGAGGCGGAATGATTTAGAAATTGGAATGGTATAATGTCCAAAAGTGTTTGGAAAATGGATGAAGGTTAGTTTAATTTTCTAATAGGTAACCTGCATTTGTCGCTGCATGAGTTTAACTTGTTATTTTAAATATATTTACAGGTTAATACGTATTTGTTTCTTTATTCATGTTTTTCCAATCATTTTTAGTGCATATATTAAATGTTTTATTAAATTAATAGGTCTCGTTCTATTGCCTTATAAAGGCCAGAGTCGAATGACCCGTAAATAATCAGTATACAATTTTTGTGTAGTTTTCTTGTAAAGAACAAAATTAAAAATGATAAAATAAAATATGCAACAAACATAAAATGAAATTCAAAAAAACCTAATAAAAAAAACTATTAGGAGTACAAAACAGTTTTCGTTTCGCGTGTTTTCGCGAAGATTTTAGTTTCATGAATGGAAGTTTCTCTTAGCATTTTATTCTAAAATATTGGCTTTCGCTTTCTTGGTACAACCCCAAAGTGGTATACCTTAGGTCCATCCCAGTCTTAGATTTTGCTTATGACACCTTGATCAAAAAGTTCAGAAAATTAAAAGTACAAGTTTATTCATCTAAATCTATATTGTGCCCCTCAAAGTAATCCTCATCGACTGGAACACACTTATGCCAGCGCTTGATCCAATCCTCGAAACATTCTTTTCTTTTGTCCATCTTTTCGGTATGTCCATCAGTGCTTCCCGCGATTTTTCCATCACTTCCTCTCGGCTGCTGAAACGCTTTCCTCGTTGTGGTTTTTTAACTCGATTGAACAGAAAGAAGTCACAGGGAGCCAAATCAGGCATTTTCGTCAAAAAACTACGAATAATGATGGCACTGTGTGACGGTGCGTTATCATGGTGCAAAATCCACGAGTTTTTTGCCCACAATTCTTCTTTTTTGACTGAAAACGACGTGATTTTTTTGATCTCTGCTCATTTGGTGAACGTCGTTCACTTGCCTGATATCTGGATTGCGGCAATGTTCAAGTCCTCCGCTTTCTCTCTGATGGTTAATTTGCAGTTATTGACCAACATTTCTTTAACTTCATCAATGTTTTCGTCGGTTTTCGATGTCGATGGTCTGCCACTGCTTTCATCATCTTCTATTGATTCACGACCACTTTTGAACCGCTCGTGCCACTGGTAAACGACCGTTTTCTTTAAAGAATCGTTGCCGAAACACTTTTCCAACATTAAATCCGTTTTTTACGCAAAATTTAATACAAATCGGAACAATGCGAGCGCCACACTCAACTTGGAATGTTAACTAAGCAATAAATTCATTTCTCTGTTGTTGTTTTCAATTTCGCCTCGCTTACAAATGAAACACAGACCGAGCTTATAAGGACAGGCAACCGACCTGTTTTCTGTATGTTGAATTTTCATGAACAGATTTGGTCTCATGGAGGGCTATCCGCCAGAGGGCTTTGCACTTCTACCGTTGTTTCTTCAATCTTTTTACCTACTGCTAGCAGTATCTTTGGCAAATGTAGCTAGAACGGCCCCCTCTTTTTGTGGTATGTCTCGGCTATATAGGAGATACAGAAGTGGGTCTAGAACATTTCCATGTGGTAGGCCGGCTTAAATCTATTTAAATTGCCATACTTCGTTTCCGAGTCCGACACGAAAAATTATATTCTTGAGATACTCTGTCAGTATATTTGAATATGTCAGTGGCAAGACCTGTCGAAATTTGAACTTTAATCCTTAATGCCATACCTTATCAGATGCTTGTGAGACATCAGGGATCGCGTTTGAGCAAATCTTTTTTCTTCCGAAGCTTACTTAATTACGTCGGTGGTTTCATGTACCTGATCAATAGTGGAACGCTTACTCCTGAACCCAAACTGGTGATTAAAGATGAGATTTATCCGTCGATAATTGACAGTACTGGCTTCAGAATTAGCCTTTCAAAGATGTGCTGAAAATTTGGGAGAATTGAAATCGGTCTATTAGACATCTTGTCATTCGGATGTGTTTCTGGTTTTAAGACCATTATGACCTCAGAAACTCTTCACTGACTCGGAACGTATTATAACATCAGTGCGGCATTAATTTCATAAAGAAGCTTAGTCAATGCTATTCAAAGCAGCAGTGAAGGAACTCGGACTGGCTATTAAGTCGAAACCCGGAGTTTTCTCTAGTTTCAGCTTTTTTTTTCAGTGCTAAGTTCTGTTATCGTTGAATTTATCATCGTGTGATTCTTTGATATTGTGGATAAGTGCATGACCGCCGAAGGGCATAAAGGTCTCTTCCTGATAGTATTAGTATTTCTGCCAACTAGTCTTGCCGCGTCTGTTTTTTTAATAAGAGTTTTACTTATTGTAAGCAAACTGGTGAATGATCAGAGGATCATTTTATGATATTTTTACTTATTCCTTTTGAAACGAAGAAATCGATGACGTCGGGTATTTTTGTGTTATCAGTCTGTGATCCATACCAGCTTCATAGAGCATTCCACCTTTCTGTGAGATGCATCCTGAGCTCGCGAAGATGTGTTTTGCATTAAAACCACAAGATAGATGCGAGTAATTTAAATATGTTTTAGAAGAGAGTCTGTTCGACTTACATGATAAGGAAATTATGTCTATTTCTTAATCGTCTTCAGTAGGTTGGATGAACTCTTTAATATATAAGGACAATTCCCCTATCGGCTTTTCAGATAGCTGATCAGCGTGATAGTCCCTAAGGCCTCTTATTTTTGCATATGATTCCCTTTCATATGGGTTTCAGAGATCAGGCAAACTTCAATATCTTCCCTCTTATGAATATTTCTAATTCGTAAAGTTTTTGTAAGAGTCAGCAAGCTTTCCACTAAGTATTTTGAGCATGCGTTGTGTATTCATGTTCTCGATCTAGTTCGTTTAGTGTGGCAGTTATTTTCGATGAGTTTATTTATTTTGCATTGCTCCTCTAGGTTAAAATCAATCAAAATTCAATTTGTGCAAGAACTAAAGCCTACAGAACCTTCCGAATCGTGTGTGTTTCAGTCGTTGGGCTCTTGAAAAACTTCAAGAAAAACCACATTTCTGGCTTATTGGCTAGGTCGATAAGCAAAATAGCAGTATTTTGGGTGCGGAACTAGAGGCTCAAGAGCTGCAATTAGTGTGGTTTATGTATAGGTAGAATTGTCTGTTAATAATTCTAAATAACTGAAGTCAGCCGAAATGTTATTGTGAATGGCGCCATAATAAGGAACTATTTGCTGTCTGAAATTGAAGCCAGTGGTCTTAACTACGTTTGGTTCTAACAAGACAATTGCAAAGCAGTCCGTGAAACCATGTCTTTATTGCGAGAACGATTCGGTGAACAGATAATTTCAAACTATGGATCTGTGAATTCTTCGCCTAGAGCATGTGACATCGCATCTCAATCATCTTTTGTTTTTTTTTGATAGGTAAAGGGCTATGTCTAAATGGATAAGCGGGCTACGATTAGGATTAGGAGGCCTACATTACTCGAGTCATGGGTCAAACACCACTTGTAATGCTCGCACGCGTCATCGAAAATTGGAACTTCCAAATGAACCATGTTTGAAAATAGAGATTACCCGATTAAATGAATTTTTTGATTGTCACACTGTACTCGTATATACGAATCTATAACACAACAAAACTGTATAAAAAAATTTAATAATTTTTTTTTTTTATAAAGTTGTTTTTCGTTGCCGAACATATGTAAAATGTTTTCTGTATCTCCTGCAGTGGACCTTTCACTAGGTATAATCACGTAATGACTGATAGATATTTGGTGATCCTAAGATGGTTTTATTGTCAAATGTTTTTGATGCTAGTTTCACACTTATCTCTAGTCTCTGCCGATTTTAGTATAGGAAGTAGGAAATAGTCAAAAATTGTCAATCTTGATTTCCTTGTAGATAAAATCACTTGAAATCTTTTTCCTCTTTTCTTTCGAACATGGAATGACTTTTCTTTAAATTTTAAAATGCAGCGGGCATCTCCCACAATCTCGGTCTCTGATCACAGTGATCTTGTTTCGAATAAACGAATGATCACACAAGAATGGGAAAAAAGATATCCAACAAGCAATCCAAGCCGAGCCAACTCAGATCAATTTGAGTCATCTGACCCATAGAGTAGAAGCAGTTTATGTTTTTCATTTCAGTTTTCGCTCGATTCAAACGGCCGGCCGGTAGTCAGTCATTTCTCTCCTCTTGATCAGTTGACACGATCGTTTGTTACCCTCGGTTTTGGTCTTAAATTTCAATTTCTGTTTTTAATTTTTGTTGTGTTCTTTTATTTTCTTTTTTCTGTGGTCACTATGCGTTCAACTCGTTGGAATCGTAAGCGACTGGCCATTTCAGTAACGGCCCTAGTAGCTCTATACCTGCTCTTTTCCAGCGGATTCCGTGACTATCAAATCGATACTCTTATCAAAGACTCTCGACCGGAAGATGTCTGGGAATATGTTGCAGACTTTAGCAAAATGCAATTACTTAACCCAACAATGTGAGTGATAAATAATTTATTATCCATCCAAGTCATGTAGACTCATAGGAATACCAAAATCTTGGTACGAGTAAGTAAACAAAAATTTCTAAAAATAGATCGTCCAGCCCATGTGTGGATTCTTTTTTTTTTTGTTTTTTTTTGGAAAAAGCAAGCAGCTCGTTATTTGTTTTAGTTTATGTACTCGTATTTCTTCGGACGTCCATTTGAATTTAAAATTCTTTGATAAATTGTGTTCATTTGAGGCTTATGAACATCCGGACTAGATTAAGCAAAAATGAAAACTTGTTACTATCGGGAAGTAATTTTTGTCCTATTGGATTGGGTTTTGAAAACTCTTCGAATATTTTATATCGCTTACGAAAAGAGTATTCAAACATTTAAAAAGGCTATTTATTGTTGGAGATCATGTGCATTAGAGTGCAGCCCTGCCTATACAGTTTTTTGAATGATGTAGGTATTACAACAAATGGCACTGCCTCGTATTCTGTTACTTGTTCGTATTGGATTAGTGATCTGAATTGCCTATAAGTTTTAAAAGGCAGAAATAGCAATGTAACTGAATGTGATATTTGAGTGCAAGTTATTAGATCCCAAGTATCGAGTCTATTTTGAATAGGAAGCAAGCTAAAAGGACACTGTAAGACGCCCTTGGATACAGGAGCACATATTACGCCAAAAATATACAATTTATCTTCGCGTAAAATATGCATCGTTCCGAGTGAGAATTCAGATCAAAAAGCCAGACAATTATACAACTTGTGTGTTCCTTTTATCATAGAGTGTACCCAGCACCAGCACCCATCATATTAGCCCAAAGGACCTGCAGCATAATGCAATCTTTGCAGGGACACTCAGAGAGAAAATGTTCCCCGAATGTCACCATCACTCCTATAGTAAGATTTATAGAAAGTTTTGCTTTGCTGCCTAGTAAACTTGGATGGTTAGTAAAGCTGTAGTGGCCCGTTAGGACACCAGGAAGCTGTCAGCAGTCGCTTACTTATAAAATAGAGCATTTGTTGCATCTGCCGGCGTTCTAGACAATAATACATACACAAAAAAGTGAACTGTCGACGGGAGCCCGAACGCAAACAATTCTAATTCTTAATCGAGCTTTGCCTGGCAGGCTTATAAACTATCTCATTTTTCGTTCTCCAGTTGTCCCTTGGGACCCAAACAATACTCATTACATTAAAGATTAGTTTTATTCTCGTACTACCTTAAAAATTGTGAGAGGGTTAAGCAAAGAATTAAACCTGTTACTACAGAAGTATAAACATACACCAATTCTTCCAAAATTCTTGTAGTTCACTGCCATCATGATTGAATTTATACGAGTATATCTGAAGGACAGATGCAGGTTTTCCTGACAATGAATTTAATCGTCTTCCAAAAATATACCGGCATCCTAGATGGGTTTAGAAATCATCATTGTAGACCGGATTATATTCCTTTTCTGGTTCAGATTCTGGCCTGAGAACAGAAAAAGGAAATTCCGTCTATAAGACCAGAATCAATCAGTGCGTTTGAACCAAAAATCACTTGTTTTCAAAAGGAAGGTGGCTCAAAGAGCACAGCCCATGATAAAAAAAAAACACTGTGGCGCTGGCAGCCCGGTATGGGCCATGGCCTAGCTTCTTGACACTCATTTGTGTTGCTCATGTTGCCATTTTCGTCACATCTGAGCGGGGCCTAGGGTTATCGCCGAGTCCGAACGGCACTCCTTAGAAGCTTTTTCGTAGGCAATTTTACTTTCGGGAGTTTGCCATTGCCCGCCGAAAGGGTGATGGCGATTTCAAAATTGTTGGTGAATCGTACTCAGACTGTCTGCGTGATAGTCCAATGAGCTAACTATCGCGCCATCGCACAGCCCATGATATGATAATTAAAAATACGGAGATATATCAGTAGGTCTTAGTGATGTTTTTTGGGTTTAAGCTTGTTTATAATTCGCGTCAACAAATTGTAGCACTATCAGAGAAATCGGCTTTGCTCGTTTAACTTCTTCAAAGTAAAAAGATTTTATAGTTCCAGTGGCTTTGTTAACTTTGAACATAAATGTATCTATGTGTCTGATAGACAAAGAATTAGATTGTCCTTCTAAATCTGGGTTTTCTTAACTTGAGTTATCACTTCTCGATTCAGCCGATTAAGGTCTTTCAATTCCTGAACCTGTATTCTCCACCTATGGCCATAATGGTAGGCCTAGCCATGTTGTACTCGAACATCTACCTTTTTTTTCAACGATCTCAGTTTCTTTATTACATCCGCAATTTTGTTCTTATTCCAAGACTCCTGAAGAATAGCTTTAGCAGTGTCAAAGATATTGTTGTTCCAAAAATAAATTGATATAAAACGCATTTATGATTTAGATTTCGATAAACTTTATATTTCAAAATGGTAAATCGTTTGGATCATTCAAAACATCAAACATCATTACTCAAATGTCAAACCTGTCAAAACAGGTTCGTGTTGTGTGAGATGTGGCAACGTCTTGTTGAAACCGCATGTTTTCCACATCCATATCTTCGATTTGAGGCCAAACAGCTTCATTTAACATTTGGCTATAGCGATGAGATTTGAGGATGACGGTAACACCTTCCTCATTTTGAGGAATTACAGACCAATGACACCACCAAACCAAATGAACTTATGCAGTGACTTTCTGTGAATGCAATGGTCTTTTGCCAGTTACATGTGGATATTACTCGTACTTCCCAATATGCCACAATTTTGTTTGCTAACGGATCCGCCGAGTAAAAAATGGGCCTGCTTGCTGAAGCAAATATTGTGTGAAAATTGGTCATCCAAAAGCTGAGGTTCAAGCACCCAATCGGTGTATGTCTTACGCATTCAGTGGTCAGCTGGCATTAATTCTTGAGTGATTTACACTTTATAAGGGTTTAGATGCAAATACAAATGCAAAATACGCCACAATGTTCCGCAAACACAAATACCTTGAAATCAATTTTGGATCTTTTTCAACACTTTCATTACGGACAGCCATCTTCTCTGTAGAGCGTGCATTTTGATGATGGATAAGCCTTAACCTCCTTTTAATCCGCGAAACGTACCTTTTACATAATCAAAATTTTAACAGCGATTATTTAATGGCAAATCTTAAGTTAAACTTATAGAGTCTCAGATGACAGTTCAGTTTGACGCATATGATTAAAACAAGAATGTCAAATCCGAACCACGAATTAGATGACCCTTGAGGAACGACTCCTTGATTTATCGAAGTAATTATTAACGTAGCGTTTGTGAATGTTCCTTCATTGAAAGTATTATTGATATATCGTTTATTTCATTTTAACATTGGATAAGAACAGCATAGAGGTTGGAGTTGACTTTGCGCTGATCGAGAATATGCAGTTCTTTGATTTTTACCCTAGAGTTCAACTTCTGAATAAAAGTATTTATTAAAACATTCAGCAAAAATCAATGAGGTTACCAAGAAGGTCATCCTGCTTTTTTTAAGCCCTGACGAAGTTTAAGACTATTGAATCGAAAACAGCTTGCGTCGCGCAACATTCAAGAGTGGCTCAATATATTACTTCGAGATAATGCATTCAAGTGACTGCAATGAATCATGTTTGAGTTTTGCACAATTTTTTCAAAAAATATTTAAACAAATCAGGTCACTTGATTGATCTTTGCCCCTAACGGAACAGCGTGTATTCTCTGCATGATTGGTGAAGTTTATCAGGTGGCGTCTATAGCATCTAAAGGCGTCATTACATGCGATCCTGGGATCCATTGTGAGGTGGCTAGTATCGATATAGACTTCTTGTATTTTTCTAGGAACTGCTGTCATATGTACGTGTACATTTAACGGTCGTTGATCAGTGGTCCGAAATACATAAAGTAAGATCTTGTACACGAAGTTAAGGACGTAATTTAAATACTCTGCTTTCTTCCTTATCGGAAGAACAACGCTAAAATCCGTAAGAAGGATATATACATATATTATAGATTTCTGGTATGAGCTGGTTTTCACAAGAAGCGTCAACGTTTTTAACGGATGTTTATCAATAAAACTTAACATTCTAGCTTATAAACTCGTTATCTGCTTGATAGGTAGTCTGTCAGCTCCTACTGCTTTGTTGTGCTTAAATTTCTATATGGCTAGCTTAATGTCATATAAAACGACTGAAATTAAGCGATTTATTCTCTTGACATCGGAATTTGCGTCCTGTTCACAGTGTTCGGAAATAGTATTGTATTTCCATATCCTAATCATGGACTGCCGTTTTACCATTTTGTTCTCTTGTTCTGATTCTGAAATTTTCTCTTTTCACAAAATTTACTGTCTTTATTTTGTTTGCACTGGTCGTCAATAGAAAAAACCCATCCTTCGATTTGCAACAGAGTTCTTTTAACGTAGTTGGACAATAAACCTCATACAGATCACGTAAACAAGTTTCTTAAGCACAGAAACACAAGCTTTTATAATAGACGCTCCCTTTATTATTCCTATAGAGACAGTCAGGGATTACAAAATTAGTGGTAGTCAGTATTGCTTTGAATGTACTTTAAAATCCACTTAACTGTAATAAATAAAAGATAAAGAAAACTATTAGAACCTCTTTCATAACTCGTATTATGAAATGACGTGTCTAGCTAGTAAAAACTTCTACAGATCGCTTTGTTCGTTCACAGATATAAAATACGCGTCAACAAGACATGAATCGGTATACTCCTAAAAAAAAAGTGTAATAATTGTTACGATTATTTTGCGGAATAATTCGTCTGTGGTGTTGGCGCAGCATGAATTTCGGCGCAGATTTCCCAGTCGTTCGACACCATCTGTACGACGTTTAGCTGCTCGCCTAGAGAAGAGTATGGGACAACATGATATGCTGCCAGGTCTGGCCGACGATGGAGCTGCCGTTCAGCTGTAATTCAAGATGTCGCAGAGGACCCCGGATTACCGACCAGACGACGTGCCACACAATTAAGCATCAGTCGGCGGTCTTTACAGAGAATTTTGGTGAAAGACTGTAAGATGTTTCTTTACAAAGTGCAGACAGTGCATTTGATGTTGGTTGTTGACTGCCAAGCGCGTGTAACCTACGCTTAAGCCATCCTGGATACACACAAAGGATACAATTTTTCATCAAAAATCATCATGAGCGACGAGGCCCATTTCCATCCCTGTGGACACGCGAATAAGCAAAATTATCGCTCCTGGGACGGCAAAAATGTGCGTATAATCCACGAAGAATCATTACACCCGCTCAAAGTTACTGCATTGTGTGCTATTTACGCTAGAGGCATTATCGGCATCGCTATACGACTACTGCGGACGGCGAGCTCTACAAAGCCATGCTCACCGACTTTCTCCTTCCTCAATTTGATGAACTGGGACAGAGGAACATGTGGTTCCAAAAGGATGGAGTAACGGCGCATACTGCTCGAGCCACAACCGAAATTCTGAGATCTGTATTTTCGGGTCACCTAATCAGACTTCTTTTTGTGTTTTTTTTTTTGGAATCACGAGTCTATGTAACAAGCCTCAGACTCTTGAAGCCCTCAAAGAGAGAATGCTTCCATCAAGAATACGTTGACCTAGCGCCGGAAGTTCTGGCAAGAGTGATGAAAATGCCATAAATTGGGTCCGAAACGGCCTCTTAGCCGATATCCTTTTCTCAACTTAATGAAAGACATCAAATAAACATAATCCAAAAACAGAACCAACGTTTTTCATCGATAAAAAATGAAAGCCAAAGAACATCGGGTGACAACTTTTGCGCCACCTTGTATAATGACGCCAGAACTCCTGTTACTGAACAAATACGAAAATGGCTTTTCCCATGCTCAACAATGTCAGAAATCTGACCCTGAAAACAAAATGTAGTCGGGTTTCAGCTACAGCTTCGTGGACGACGGTAACGCTGAATTTCACCTGAGTCAATATTGGGTTTTCAAAAAATTCTAAAAAGTTATTTTCATATTTTGGTCCGACCCTTCTTCTCAACCGAGGCGTGCTTGCATCCTTAGTTAGTTACATTCAAAAATAATTTCTTTTTTTAAATAACAATATATAAATGAAAATTTGAACTTTTATTTTATTTTAAAGTCTAGACTTTAAAATCACCGCTGATGAAGGTAACAGAGATCACTGGAGATACTCAGTCATGTATCATGAAAAACTATCCCACTGGCCGTATTGGCAAAGTGTTGCTCATGCTGACATAGCGGTAATCAAATCATTACCAGGCCAAAGTGAACTGTATAAAATCGAATCTAAACATAAAACTTGCTTTTTTTCCGGAATATATTGTCGTAAGTTGTTAAAAAAATGCAACAACAAAAAAATATTTTTTTAAAAAAGTTCTTTCTTTTGTCCTTTTTTTCAGTGCGATCGGAGAGTGAAATTAAATTTAGTTCCTTAGGAAGGGATACGTACTGCATTGAAACGATCATCTATCAGTGTCCACCATTCCTAGGTTCGGCCTGTCGAAGAGAACTCGAATATCAGCGCAAAGCGGTCATGAACAATCTTACGTCGATTTTGAGCAAATCCAGAAAAAATTAATTTGATTTTATGATTAAAAACTATACAAGAGAAAAGAACCATACTTGTATTACAAAATAAGATGATTTGTTTTCCCTATAGGGCTTAAAATGTTGATCATTTAGTGGATAGATCATATAAGAAAGGAGTTCATACATATTTTTACTAAAAAAGGGAAGGCAAGCATCGCGCATTTACGACCAAATATTATGTATAGCAAACACTCGTATCTGTGCTTATATCAGCCAAAGATAACTTGTCAATATGATAACAACTTTTGCGAAAAAAGTTTTTAGATTACTGCACTCTACGTTATTTTAATCAGCAAATCTTTTCATTTGATAATTACGAAAAATGATTAATCCTTATAATACATCACGCACACCTAAAATTGAATCATTGCATCTCCTTAACAAGAGTTACGGTAAAGCTATACTATACGATTAAATGCGAACTTCTGTCATAGTTCAACTTTTATTTATACCAAAATATTGTCAAGGTCCGTTCTTACAATAATATAAAAAATACTACATATTTAACGAACTGTAAAATACCGTTTGGGTTTTAAAATTAACGTCCCACACTTTTCCCTGCTGAAAATGTTGTGCTTCAACAGTGATCCAAGTGAGAATAGTAATTTTAATTTGCTTTTAATTTATTTTATACTCGTAAATGGTATAGCATTTTTCAACAAACAATTGGGTAGTTAACAGCTGATTTGTTTTAAATTTGGTTTGTCATTTCATTCTATAATATGACAGAATAGACTAACGCCAGAACAATGCTTGCAAATTGTGCAAATTTACTTCAGAAATCTTGGTACAGTTTGCGAAATTACCATTCGATACGTCCATTTTACTGGAAACATTACCGCCCATCTGAGCAAGTAATTCGTATAACCATGGAACTTTTTCACGAATAATCTAATTAAAAATAGGCATCCGCTGAGACGTTGTACAAAGAGCGTTTTCTTGCGAAGGACTCGAACGAGTAGACTTGCCATCGTGTGCAACAATAATAGCTGTGTCCATTCACTTTATTACCTTTGTTCAATAAGGAAACAGCAAAACAAAACAGCACAATTCAGTGGAAAATGATAGGTCAAGTTAGAATAGAAAAGTGTGGTCATATATAAGCTGTCAAAAATGAACGTAAAAGATGTTTAATTCCATTAAATTTCCTTCTTACTGCCTTTCAAATTCTGACGTGTATTGGAGGAGCACGTTACCAATACAGATCGCCCTCTTTCTGACTTCATTTCTATCTGTTCCATATTTAAAAATATTAAAATCACAAAACGCCAAAATCAAGTCAAATTTAACTACAACCATTTTTGACACTTTTCACACAAATCTGTTTTACTTCAAATATTTAGATGTAAAAAAATTTGTTTCAATCTGTCCGAAACACACTCACTGACACAGAGCAGATTCGGACAGAATTTTTTTTTCATTGAACCCAAAACCTTGAACTTTTCTGTTTTGAACTCTTGGAACAACTTCATTGAACAAGGCTATTATTGATATACAGTTATCATACACCCACAATTGGTGTGCTTTATGGACAAGTGGAATTATTGTTTCATATTTCCTCAAAAATTATGCCTGCCAGAACGTTATAGACAATTCATCATGATTACTGAATTTTACGCTTCTCAATGGAAATGGTACGAATGTGAAAGAGCGATTAATTGATTGCAAGGGCTCACATGGAGATCTCACCTGAACAATGTTATCGCCATAGACAAGATGTTCGAGGAGCATCGCTGCAAAGCCCCTATTTCAAGCTGAACCCTGGAATAGTTGCTTGTTCCGTGCGGAAGTAGAATATCTGCGTCGTGCTATATCAGCAAGAGATAAACGGTAAACACCAGCTGAGAAGTTTTTTAGGACTTGCGACTTATTTCAGAAGGTCCGTAAAGGATTTTGCAGGTATTGAAAAGAGCCTACATCGCCTTACAAGAAAAAGGGCGACAGTTCAGGTTGTCTAAAGACTGTGGGAAAACATTTTGATAACTTAACCGACAGCTGTCCAATGCATGACTAAACTCTTAATTTGCATAAGGTTGTGGGCAGCTTCCATGAAGACTGGGATCGTTATCCAACGGATGATGCACGAAAATATCTTAGCATTTCTCAGAAAATCGCATGAAAAACAGCGCAACAAATGGAAGATTAATGGCAGCTCTGCTGTTAGGAGAATGGTTAAGCGACTTGTTCAGGAAATGGCAGGGAGTATAAATACGTCGAACAGAGTCACCAAAGTTTTGAAAAGTGAATTATGAGTAGTGATAGCAAAGTGGTTAGTACAAATGTAACTAGATGGTTGAAATTGGATTAAATTTTTTATAAATCGTTGTTGCCATATGGGCTTAGTTCCCCGGCACTGTCATGTGTTTAATTTACATTGTACCTGTGAAATATAAAAAAATAATTAGTTGTACTATGATTTGAATAAAGGGATTGTGTTGATTGAAATAAATTCTACATTTTAAACCCATATAACCATTTTTAAGTTAGTTAAAATGTCGATTTTAACTTAAACTTTGTTTCCAAAATATCTCGTCTCTTATCACAGTATTTAACAATAACAACTGTTCTCTGCCTTTTAGACGAAGAAGACTCCGAAGCTTGACCCTTATTCAGTAAAGCTCAGTTAGCAGTACGGCGAGTTCCTTGTTAGGTGGAACAACTGTGGCATGTAGAAGTGTAGAGACCTCAATCACGGAGGGGGAGGAATGTTTAAGCCCATGAAGAACCGCGAATATAGAAGGTCCTTCCCAAAACTGATGCAAATGAGTGCCATTGACCCATTAATGGTGAACTTGCCAGATTTTTGAATAAGCAGCTGGATATTCGATTTTGCTCAAAAACCCATTCAATTGGAGAAAAGTATTGGGTCTATAACTTCGTGCGGTTTGCTAAGAGATGGCGTAACTTGCATTATTCCATTGTTATTATTCCATTGGAACATGCGTTGGAAAGCTACTATCATTGTACGTCATTTCAGTACATGTCATTCGTTTGAAGCGTAAACAACAATAATTTTTTTTTATTCAAATATGTCGAACTTTGTGCCTGAAAAAGTGTTTTTGCGGGGAGTTCTTCTTCATTACTTTAATATGAAGAAAACTGCTGCCGAAAGTCATCGTATTTTAGTAGAACTTTATAGTGAACATGCGCTAGCAGAGCGAACGTGCCAAAAGTGGTTTGCACGATTTAAAAGTGGTGATTTTGGCTTGGAAGACGATGAACGTCCTGGGCAGCCAAAAAAGTTTGAAGATGAAGAACTGGAAGCATTACTCTATGAAGATTGTTGCCAAACACAAGAAGAGCTCGCAGAATCTTCGTGTGTCACTCAAGCCGCCATTTCAAAACGTTTTAAGGCATCTGGATATATTCAAAAGCAAGGAAATTGGGTTTCACATGAACTCAAGCCGAGAGACGTCGAAAGGCGGTTTTGCATGTCCGAAATGCTGCTGGAACGCCACAAAAGGAAGTCATTTTTGCATCGGTTTGTTACTAATGATGAAAAATGGATCCATTACGACAACCCCAAGCGCAAAAAATCATATGTGAAACCGAACACAATTATTCCGTTTGAAGAGAACAGTAGCCGAAAAACGCCCGGAATATGCGACAAGACACGAGACAATAATTTTCCATCATGACAACGCTCGGCCCCACGTTGCTATTCCGGTTAAGAAATATTTGGAAAACAGTGGATGGGAACTCTTACCCAACCCGCCTTATAGCCCAGACCTTGCCCCTTCTGACTACCATTTGTTCCGGTCGATGCAGAATGCCCGCACTGAAATACTGTTCACATCAAAGCAGAATATCAAAAATTGGCTTGATTCATTCTTGGCTGCCAAGCCGGCGCAGTTCTTTTGGGATGGGATCCATAAGTTGCCAGAAAGATGGGAAAAAGTCATAGCTTCAGATGGGCAATACTTTAAATAATACTATTGTACATGTTTTTCTTAAATAAACGATCAAGCTTTGAAGAAAAAAACCACACGAATTAAGTTATATACCCAATAAAAATAAATAAAAAAAAAAACACTGATTTTATTTCTACATTCCACATATGTATTTATTCTTCTAAAACTTTTTATTCATTAAAATTTATCTAACAGTTTTTATAAAATATATATGATTAGAAAACAAGTAATAAAATTCAGTTATATCAACTACATATTGCATTTTTTTTGTATGTTAATTTCAAAAACAAAAAAAAATTATTCTAACTACGGGGCGGAAGCATGTAACATACTCATATGTAATAAAATATTAGTTAAACTTTTTTGTTGTTTAAAACAATTTAACAGAACCTACATTCACAAGGTTCATATTAGCGGTTTGTTTTTGTTTTTTTTTCTTTTTACTTTACTAAATCCAAAAAAAATATTAATAAAATTCAATCGTCTGGAAACGACAAGTCCAGACGTCTTCTCTTAACAATTAGCGACTTTTGAGGTGTTTCTGAAATCCTCACAATTGAATTTTTGACCAACCACTGTGTTAGTTTTGTCGATTGTGACTTACCGCCTGAAATGTTGCCACTTAATGATTTTGGTGAACGTTTAACTGTACCGGATGTTGACTTTCGTCGTTTAGGTGTCTTCGGCAGGGGATCGGCTGTATCTTCTAATGATGAGGATGGATGAGCACCACTATTGATTAGGTAGTTGGTAATTCTGTTAATTGGATGCGCAGCAGATGGTGGAGTTGATTGGTTTTTATTACGTATTGGAGACATTTCACCATTGGAGTTAACGCGGACCATATTGCCGAATGTGCCGTTGGAGGTTAATTCAAACATTGCATCCTCGTTTTCAATGCTGCTATGTTGCTTTTGCTGTGTTAAGGTTTCCTTTTGTTTAGGAGGAACATATTTTCGTCCAGCCACGATGGGATTTCGAAAATCTGGAACACGATCAAGAATCTCCAAACACGAGCGTTGCTTTCCAGATTGTCGTAGTTCTGATCCGAAGATTTTAAAACCTTCAAAAAGGGATTTGTTGGTCTGCTGGGAACAGGGTAGGCTCAGGTCACTGCAAGTACTAAAGAGATCTGGGGATTTTGATTTCTTGAAAATCGGTCGTGGTATTGCTACCATTGGGGGTTTCGATGATGCCTTGCGGCGAGGTACTGTATTTTTAGGGGGTTCCATTTCATTGTCATTAGTTGAAGAACCAGTAAGTACTATAATTTCGTTGGGTGCATTGACTGAAGTCATAAAGCATTCTGCAGTTTCGGAAATTTCCTTGTCCAGCATCAATGGAAAATTATAGTCGACATTTTTGGGTGGGGGAAGAATAGAGTCTATCCCCATGGGACCATTTGATGGGGAAAGAGCCTGTCCCAGCTGCATACTTTCTAAAACAGCTGGGCTTTCAGAAATCACCGGGGGAGATTTAATTTCCATTTGGCTTGAGTTTTGTTTTACAATTTTTCGACGCTTTGTTGATTTTTTAGTTGGCAACGTTTTATCAATATCTACCTGAGCAATGGCAATTTTCATGTATTTACTTCTTGTTGGGGTGGATCTTGTACATCGGTCCATGCCGCGTGTACGTCTACTATGCACCCCAATAGGTGTGTAAACCGTTAGTGGTTTAAAACGTTTCGGCGGAGTGATTTTGTCTTTTTTGCAACTTGTCGATCTGGGAGATTTGCTAGTGGTTTTTAGACCTTTATTTGGTGACCCAGATGTATTTGAGGAAGTGTTTACGCTTTTATCGGGCGTATTGATTTGTTTGTCAGGTGACTCCACCGATGTATTCGATATTCTTGTGCGCCTTGATACTACATCTGCCTTCGTCGTCTTTCGTTTGCTTAAATTCTTGTTATTCATAAATTTATTCGCTTCATAAAACATCAAATCAAGCATATTAACTCTGTTTTTATGTGAGCCCTCTTCCTTCGATTCACTGTCTGTTTTTTCTTTGTCTTTCTTTTGTTTGTCATCTTTTGCACGTTTTTTGTAGTTCTCAGCTTCTTTAGCTAGTTTACTCTGGTCTAAGCCGATAGCAGCACGTTTTCTTCTGTATATTTCGATAGAACTCCTTCGAACAAGCAGCGAATGTGCACGTTTTTTCCACGGTTTAGCAAACAAAAACCGTGCATTTTCCCAATCTTCCTCCTCAACAGCTCTTTCTATTTCACTATCAGTCGCAGCTTGCTTTTGGTCCTCTTCCTTGTTTACCTCAGCAGAATGCTTTTTGTCTTTTTGCAGTTTAGTTTGTTGATTTTTTTTATTCTTGTTCGTTTCTTTAGTCTTATCGAAATCATATGATTTTATTTGCGTGCCCTCCTTAGATATTTTTTTGTCTTTCTCCAGTTGGTTTCGCTCATTCTTCGAAGTATCCATCTCCCTGTTGGAGATATTTTTCTCTGGGGGACTTTGTTTCTTCTTTAAAATTTCTATTTCTTCACTTGGTTTTACCTTGTTATTTTCCGATTTTTTAGAAGTCTTTAGTTTGTCATTTAATTTATTCTTGTCTTCATATTGCTTATCTCGCTTTCCTTTCTCTTCATCTTCTGTTTTCTTCTTATTATCTTTTAATTTAGATAATTTCCTTTTCTCATTTTCATTTTCGATACTTTTTGACGTTTTTGTTTGCACTGTCTCTTGTTTTGTACTGTTTTCCTCGTCTTTCCGCTCCTTAGGTCGCTGGTTTACCTTTTTAATGCTTTCTTCGTCTTGTATCCGTTTTCTGGTTTCTTGATTCTTTGCTAGCTTAACCATAGGGTTGCGCACCTTCTTTGCAGATATGGTAGCAGCTTCATCAGATTTCTTATTGATAGCCAATGAGTTCTTAATCACATCTCGAGACCTTAAGCTTACTTTTTTCAATTCATCTTCAGTAAGCGTTAACTTCTTTACTGGCTTTGACGACTTTCTTCGATTCGTTGCAGACTTAGTTGCTTCATTATTCAGTATTTCTTTAGCTTCTTTTTCTTTATTCTCTTCATTTAAGTGTTCAACCGGTACTTTGTTTATAATTTCAGTTTGTACTTGGGTTTGTTCACTATCCGACTCAGATTCGGACACGAACAACAACGGCGACATTATGACCACATCATCAGATATTTCATCCATGTCCTCATCATGTAATGTTGTTTCGGTTATTTGTTGTACTTCACGGTCCAGCTTATTGGTTTCACGTTCCTGTTTCACCTGAAAATATGCTTGAAATAATTCATCGATGTCCTTTTCAGAAGACGAACTCAAAAGCTTTACAGATCCTGAACTTTGAGAATTCAAACTACTTCGCCAATGTTCAATATGTCTTTCGAAATCGCCTTTTGACACAAGGGGAAACTCCTCATCGAATTGATGACAATAACGTCTCAGTCGAAACTCTCTAAAAACAAAAAACACAAAAAATAGATAAACAACAATTAATTATTGTTACGAACATATACACTATACGACAACAAAGGCCAACAATCATGAAAAGAAACTTAAACAAAAAATCCAATGTTAGTGAGACATAAAAGCATACCAAAATCCAGAGGCGATTAATGAGACATCCAAAAGATTCCAGAACAGAGCATGTGTTTTTTTGGATGCAAGAAAACGAATCAAAATCCTAACAGGGGTTTTGTTCTTGACTGCACATTGAACATAATCAACTTACCGACAAAAATTTATGACTTTTTCACGTTTAAGAAAATAATCTTCCAAATCAACCTTGCTGCAAGCACCATCTTTAAGTTTGGGAAATTGAAACTTATCTTCAAATGCCTTAACGTCGGCATACTCTGGGTCTATTCGGCCACATAATCGAAGTAAAATATGCAAAAGTTTTAAATTTGCCTAAAATCAATTTAAGATGTTAGGAAACTTTATGTATAGAATATATGTAGGTGAAAACAACCCACCGTTACATCCGCACTAGAAATGATGATTGATGCTTTATTTTCATAGTATCTCAGAAGAATCCCGGTGCAGAATTTATTAGTCAGCATTTCACCACGATTGTCGATGATAATGTAATCGAAGTTAACCTTAGTTATCTGCCCAATATTCTTAAGGGTACTCCATTTGATAAGAAATACTGTTTCGTAGTTGATGTCTGAAAATAAAGAGAAAAAAATACCATTAGCTGGTAGGGATTAGAGATCTGCATGGATGCCATAAAAGTGACGCATGAGACACCCATAGAAATTAACTACCCATACTCATTCAATTCACACAGAGTGATTTCTCACTCATTGAGTGAAGAGAATTAAGAATGCTTGTGAGTATGGATGCAACGAGGTCTCATAACTCACCGGACTCATACAACCTATGATTCACACTCATCATAACTCACTACCCATAGCATTCTTTATTTTGGGTACCTGTGATATGCAGCATTCACAGGGTGGAAAGCGCATTCGAATCATTCGAGTTACTCGAGTTATTACACAGTCGATTTTGGGATTCTCTTGTGCATTTTGGGTCTTTTTTTTCAATTATCAGGTATACGTGAATTTTCGTGAATTTTCGCACAAGCATTCACGCATTCAGCATTCAACCCTTGTGAGTAGTGTGAATGTTAGTTAACCCATCGATGAGTGTGAATGAGTATGAATTTCGACGGTCGACAGCACAAATACGCACAACACAACTCTTATACCCGAACTCACTCAGACTCATTCACAGGTCCCATTGTACAATGAGTAATGAGAAGTATCCATGAATCAAGTTGTGCATTCACTGCGTGAATGTATCCATGCAGATGTCTGTAGGGATGCAATTGATTGCCTCTGATCTTTTGGACGTCCCTATATCAATGAAAAGATCTACTTCTAAGAGAACTATTCTAATTCAGTATATGTATTTGTTCTCTTAAAAAAATCGATATGCCCAATTTTCCCGCAATGATTTTATCAACTACATTTCTGCTGGCAATCCTGGGAAAATCACTATAAATAAAAAATGAAAAGTGAAAAGTAAAAAGTGAAATTTCCGAGAATGGCTCCAAATTCAGGAACTACTCAATAACCTAGGGTTTACACACGTGCCTTTTGTCAACTAACATTCTATAAACGGAGCTAAAGCGGAAAAAACATTAAAAAAAATTCATTATCGCTTAAAAATAAAAGGATAAAATTGAAAACATTAAACATTAAGGTAAGCGATTGAAAACATTAAAAGGAAATAGACGAAATTAAGAAGAACACGATCGAATTTCAAGTTGCAAACAATCTTCTGACTACTGCTATTGGGTGATGGCAATCTTCAGTTTAAAAATAGTATTCCAAAGGAAAAAAAATCAAAATGCGCAACAAAATCCATGCTGCTCTAAGAAATAAAAATTTCTCATTCCAAAACGAAACAAAATTGTCCTTGCAATGTACCCATCAATTGGAAAAAAAATCTAAATCCACAAGCGAATCCATACTGCAATAAGGATCTCTACATTTGCATCCCAAAAGTATGTACTAATTGAAAAAAGAGAACCCTTAAATGAGACAGAAGGACACCTGAATTAGTGATAAGTGAAAGCAACACACAAACTTCAAATTAATAGTAGTCAAACAGCAGCGTAACTTGCAAGCATATTTCATTAAAACTACTTTTTGGCTACCAGTTCGCTCTCTTGTGTACAGTAAAAGAAGTTTACCAGTTTTAGAATCTCCGAAATGCCATCGACAAATTTTCTTTCGAAATAATTCACAATACTTTACATGTCATTGAACAGACATCTATGGCATCAAAAACAAGAGGCAGGCCTTGGTCAGATTTTGGGAAAACTGTGGGCGATTGATAAGATAAACTGACCTTTAGCTAACACCTGGGTTACCAACAACGTCACGTAGAAGTATTATAATGAAGCAAGAACCAGCAAGAACCAGTTACCTCGTAGTAAATCGTTATAAGCAACGATGATTGTTTGGGACCAAAAAAATCGTTTAATGAAGTCAATAATGTATAGTGGTGGGTGGACCGACAATAGACAAGATCAATCTCTGTCACTTGGATAACAGTCACCGCATTCATTGCATCGTATTTTTAATAATTAATGAATTTGGTTATTTGATTTACATTTATAAAATTTATATTTTCACCTCATTTTTCAATCTCGTGTTTGCATTCGACTTCGGTGCAATTGCATATATTTATTAATCTCTCAACAATTGTAATGAAAGCAGGATGACTCGCCTTGACCAGTCCATTTAAATGAAATTTTCAATTGCAATTATATTTTGGCGTGTAAATCTCCGTGGTTTCTATTCGTCAGTTAGTGTATTTTGAACAAACTTTGCATAAATATTTCTTTTTAAGTGAAGAGACTGCTTTCTTTGTTAATATTCCGTTGCTCAGAGAATTTAACCAAAGCGGAAGGTACGAGTTCAATATTCTCATCCTTAGTGGAAATGGTGAAACGGTGCTACTTTGGAACGTCTCTCCAGGAGTGGCGACCATTTTTAAACACTGAAAACCATTTAAATACATTGCGACGCAAACAATAATCACCCTGCGCAGTAGGGTAAATAAAATAAGAAAATAACAACAAATGCACGCATATCCAACAAATACTCTTGGTAACTTAATCCAAATATAGCATTGGCATTTTTACAGTGGGCAAACAAAGAACAGAGCAAGATGATTCCATTAGCAAAGGCTTGTAGTAGCTTCAGTTGTATATTTTGTATAAAATCAGTCTCGAAACTTTGAGAATGAATAATGTATAAACAGACTACAAACAAAATAAGTGCGAATGTTTTTATGATTGCACCAAAACGAAAAAGACTTCCAACAGCACAAGAGTTTGTATAACCGAAGCAAGTGGGAAAGCCACCAAACGAGAAACAACCATTGCAATATATAAAAATAAGAAGAACTTTCACGTGTTAGTTCACGATGAATTCTCGCAGAGGAATATCCTTTCGACTGTCGCCCACAAAGGAATGAACCTAGCCGTACGATCGGATTGGACCATATACTTTTCTATGTATGATTGGCCAAAATCGAAATTATTTGATTTAATTACTCGCAATATTGCTTGAGAAAAAGAAAATGAGGCCAATCGGAAGGTAATGCCAAAGAAGCCAATGTCACATACGTTTTAGAGTTCTAGACAATCGACAACGCAATATAATCAAACTCGATGAAGGTCGATCTAACTTTGTGTGGAGTTACTATCCCGAAGGACAAAAAATTCAACTATTTAGGTAGACGTAAACGTAGTCTTAACGTAGAATGGCTCAACTCCTTTGCAACAGAAAAACGTCCCTTAAGCTCAAAGGTTTTCTTAAATACGAGAGTAAACCATTCATTCAAAAATACATGTCGCAGTATTGTAAGATATATCAGAACCGCAGAATGATACGATTCTGTAAATATGTAAATATCCACATTCGATAGCAGACAAACTTTAGGCTGACTAAATGAACGGTTTGACCATTTTTAACGAAAGTCAGCGGAAAATCTGGTCCTAAAAGTAATAGGGGCTGAAATGTCCAAAACCTAGGGGCCACACAAACAAAACTGTGAAAATTAGGGACGTTGACTTGACTTTAAGTGCCAAAAGAAAACGCTGACTTTCGCCACAGACACTGAACTCTTTCAAAATATCGCGAGCATTCCGTGCGTGCTATCTATCCATCAGCCAAACTTACCAACTTAGATAGCGCTACGATAGTAGTTTTTAGGGCACTGTCGGCAGTTGCACACCCCATGTTGAAAAGCTCCCTATCCTATGACAAGATCTCCAAGAACGAGCTATAGAGTCATTTCGAATTTCGAAATCATCGCCAAGATTCGCCAGATTCCGCTAAATTGTTTAGGTCGAAGGCAATGTTAGGGCCAGATAATTAGCTGTCATGCGGCTTCTACTTGCGAAAATTGTTCGAAACTCTCAAGCCAACATGAGTCACCAGTATTAGGATAAAAGTGACAACAATTGACTAAAATATGAATGAGGTCAAGACAAAGTGCATGATGACAAAGGTTGCTTAATATTGGCGAGGAGAACATTGCAATAACAGCTAGAACAGTTCTGATCTAGGCATGGATGTTCACCCAGGCTATTAAAGATCTTCTTAACATGTAATTTTTATAAGCTTTAATTACTGATGTCTGTAGCGTGTTTTTCTCATTTTTACTTTCAGATAAATCATGAATAAGGCAAGCTTTATCCAATAGAACGAACTTAGTTTGTTTGAAATGCTTAGTACCTTTAATTGAGTTCTGTTAAAGTGGACTGTGTTCGACTGCAAGTGTTGCCTTTAACGAACATTCACTTATAGTTTTCTCTCTCTTCTCTGAAAATCTTTTACATTTTACATTTTGAATGACCCAAATATTCAGTTTTATCTTTCCATATATGTATGTACATCTATGGCTGTTGTTAATGCTTTTTAAAATCCTAAATAATTCCCAAACAAACATTCGGATTGTATTTATTCTTAATATAATACATTCAGGATTTTAAAAAAGGGTGTTCAAATTATTAACCGACTGAATTTAGCATGCTCTACGAACTGTCGGCCGTCTAGCTTTTGAACAAGCTGATCTTTATTTATAATAAAGTCTTGGAGTCGTGGTAATGTGAATAAAACGTCCACTACTTCTTCAGACCATTCATGCCATTATGTTTGCATCTTTGCCTGCGTGGCGTAATGAAAAAACATAAATAAACCTCACAATGTAAGGTTCGTAGTTCAATTGCTGGACTGTGCGTTAATATCAGTTAATAATCGGATTTACAACTAATGAAATTGCAGATACAAATTCTGGTAAGAAATAACCTCAAAAGGTGTTGTTGAAAAGTTCTTATAACAACAGGGACTTCGCCGAAAACTCATTCAAGCATACAGGGCACGCATAACATGTGAAGGCAAAAAGCTTTGCCGCTGCTTTATTGCTTCACACATTCAAAAACTCAACCTATCAAACACAGTGATAAGCTCATTCTTCCTGTAACTTTAAACTAATTTTCGGATATACTGATTTAGGATTTTATAGCTTTTCAATTTGATAACAGCCACGCAACCGCAACGCAAAAACAAACCACATTTGCCAACTACAACCACACAATGTGAACGAAAACGAATAACTCGAAAAAGACCTACAATAATAAAATTCATTACAGCAAAACGCTTATTGCTCGTATTAATATTTATTCACACATCATGCCTGTCCATTTTTCTTTTCTCTCCTTTAACCACACACCAAGGTGTAGCCTATAATGTAACCCGTTTCATTAGTTTAATGCTGATAAAGTTCTCAAACTTTTTTTCTTTTGAATTTTTTTCTCCATTTTAGAATTGAAATAAAAAATTAAAATGCGATTAGAAATACAAATACAAAAACGGTGCTATTGCTTGCACTCGCATGTCTTGAGCATGTTCTATTTAGAATTTCAAGCATTATGCAGCCCACTGCTCAGGGGGAGGTCAACCCATCCATTTTTTCTATACACACAGGCTTATCGTCACACAAATCATACTCAAATACAACCTCCCGGGTTTTTCTTTTTTTTTTGTTTCTTTTTCTAGGTAAATACTCACCACTTGTTCGCTCGATCACTTTAACCGTCAGCGATGTAAGCACGCTTAGGTGGAAACGCCACCCCTCGATAGATTCATCGTCTGGCGCGACAATTAAGCATTTTTTTGTTGTATCATTTGTGAGAATAGCACCGAGAAATACTGCCACAGTGACCACTTTGCCGAGGCCGCTTTCGTCATTCAATATACAGGCTTCGCCTTTTTCAAAGTGCTTATACAAAAATCGAATGCCATCTAATTGCCAATTCTTGAGATATTGACAGAGTCGTCCTGCAACCATGTGCTGCTGCTGTTGCTGATGTATGCTACCCAGGATAAGATTCTCCTTGAACTGATCCGAATTGAAGTGATATAGAGAAGGCATCCTGAACGTGTGTACTCAGCTTAGAGGTTGTTGAAATTGATATGATAGAGGGTTAGGTAGATTGTCAGCAAAATATAGAGTAACTTTATATAGAAAAACACTATGAACATGGAGAAAGATTCTAAATCGGAGTAGGACGGGGAGTCGAATAGTTCCTGACCAATGTGGGTGTTTGTAAATATCGAAATAATCAAATCGAACATTATTCACGAAATATTCGCGAGTTCACGGCGCAACGTTTTGTCTGATTACACCAGACAATGTCAGCATAATTTTTTTATTACAAATTCCAAGTCTCTGATTATTGTATGGATTCGCTCTAGATTTGGCGGGCGTTAAAAGTGTGAATAAGGGAATAAAAAAATTATTTTTTTTTTAATAATAGTAGACAACAGTGGGGCAAACACGATGAACTCGGTTAGACAATGAGCGCTGTCTACGCGAAGAGAATTTGATTTTCCTTTTGCTTTTTTGCCCTTTTTGACGTTCCTCTTTTCTTGTCACTTTTCTTTTTCTTTTTCTTTTAGATTTTGACAGATAGAGCATTGACATTTTTTACTGCGCGGATTATACCAATTGGGTGCTAGTTTTGGGCGGGATGTGTGCTTAGAATACTGCCAGTAATTATTTTTTTTTTTTATGATTTATTTCAATTTAATTAGTTTATTTAAATGTCGTTCTGCTGATGACGCATTTAAGCAGAAACAAGAGAAATGAATAACAGGAAACTGGTGTCATTGTACATTGTGACAGGCATGATCGATATAAATGCTAAAGTAAAATGGCCTCTTAAATGAACCTTTTTATGTGGTCTAAGAATCGTGAAAAATTACAGGTTTACAAAAAAGTATCCCCCTATAATTTGAATTGGCAAAACAACCAAAATTTTGGGGCGTGGCTTGCGTGGCGCATGCCCAATTTTTTTGTAAGGACTACAATTCCACTCTAGGAGCTATCTGACCCATAGAATCCGTCAATCCGTAGCTCCGTCGGTTTTAACTGACTGCAAAGTAGAGCACACGGATTTTAAATGAAGGCAGCTATAACTAACGGATACATAACTTTTACCTTTTCAATCCGCTGATCTGTTTGCAGTTCACCCAGTGCAGCCGTTTTTTTTAACTCCAGTGGCGTGGTTCATTATGATTACGCCCCACTCGTTTTTAGTATCACCAAGAATTAATATCAGGAGCTCCTACGTCAACTTCGTGATATAGTGAGACGCAAATGGCCGCTCTATGGGCAAATGACAGTTGCCAACTTCACACGATAATGTACTCGTTCATAACTCGGAGTTTCTGGCTTCGCCCAAGACAAAAATGCCTGTGAAAGGAAGGGCCCAGACTTAAGACGAGGGAAATCTTGAGATGGACTACCTGTATGCTATACCAGAATAGGCTTTCCAACATTTCTCTCAGCAGTTGTTGAACCGTTGAGAAAAATGCTCAGCATATGCTTTTTAAACAGACCTCGTGATTTTATTTTATCAAATCATACAAATTAGAACGAATGTGGCTTAAACCAATGCTAAACACTGAGTTTATTTTTTCGGCATGGTAACAGTATATTTTCCCAAAACTTGTAGAGTTTACACTAGGAAATTAATTTTGTTTTTTAAAAAAAATTCGGAATAGTCCTTTAATTTGAATTTATGTATTATAATACAAAACTTGTAAAACTTTTGAAATCGATAAATTTTATTTAATCGATCGTTTTTGTCTTCTTTCTACTCCAAATCCAATAGTACCTGAGCTTTGTTGCTATTGTACGCGAATGCCAATCGATCACGGAATGTCTAATTACAATACTGAAAGCTCGATAACGTTTACGAAAGTTCCAAATGTGGCGAGTAGCTCGATCACGTGTTAGGGCATTTGGCCCAGTTTCTGTATTTTCCCATAACCAAGGAAATTAGAATTTTATCCAGAAATTATATTGAGTTAGCCAAAAGGTTGTCTCTGTTTTTTGTTTATGCGGAAGAAGCTCATAATACAAAATTCCCTTCCAATCTCACCAAATATAGAGAATAACGCTCTTACGGTGAAAACAAGCCCTTGGATTGGCTTAAGGTGGCTCACCTCTTTCGCTCCACGTTGTTGTATAAAATCGCTTTTCTTCGCTCGTTACCTGGTTCACTTTCTTTGTAGAGAATTTCATTCACTGAATTAACAGTTAAATATCGTAACGATTTACGTATTGAAGTGAAGTTTGCGCTAGTGCTTTCTATGCTTGATTTTGATTTGTCTAATATTTCTGCTATGTACCGGGTTGTGTAGCGTTCATTATTTTCAGTAAGAAATTTAATGTGGTCCTCATTAATCTCAACCAGTCGTCCAGAACTGTGCAATTCAGTGTGTACTCACGAGCAGTCCTGGCACTGACGGAGTTACCCCGTGCAAAGCTTAATTCTTCTTATGTGTTTGTGCAACGTTTCCCATTTCCTAAAACAAAATAGTATATGTAAAAGTACTTGTAAAAGTCGACGCATTGATGCTGCTTCGACTTGTGTTGCTGACCGAAAGCAAGAGCAAAGCAAAATGAGAAATTGTCAAACGATGACTGCTGTAGCTGCATTTCATCAGATCGTTATCTGCTTTTGCTTCGACTGTGGCTGCCGATTTTTTCAGTAACATAAGCAGCAGTAAAAGCAGAACAAGTGAAACTCATAGCAGTTTTTCAAACACTGCGTTCACTGCTGCTCTACTTTCCTTAAGTATATACGTACATACTAATATGGATGAGAGGTCCTTTTATTCCTGTTCCAAAAATTCAACTGGTACATTCTTGGATTTCATTTTATCCTCAGCTTGAAAGACTCTGGGATTATTTCTTATTGGCCTGCCATGTTAACACTTGAACCAAGGACCATCCAGGTCCGTAATTGTTTGCCAAGGGCGGACTTAACAAATAAGCTTTGATGATCAGGCATGTAACTTATACCTAATAAGAACTCAAGCCAAGTTATGAGACATGTATACATCTGGATAGAAACCCATGGTTTCAGTCTTGCATCGGAAAAGACCTGGATTGTTCTACTGACCAGGAAATATATCCCGACGCAAGTCGAATTCCATTTAGGCCCAGAAGTAATTACTAGCAAAACCGCGGTGAAGTACCTTGGAATAACTATCGATTCCAAACTCATTTTCTGGAATCATATTAAACTCGTTCCCGAGTGAGCTGCTAGAGTGACGACATCACTTAGCAGGCTCATTGCAAACGTTAGAGGACCAACGGAAAGCAAAAGAAGGCTCCACATGACAATTACATACGCTATCCTTCTGTATGGATGCGAATTATGGGCAGATGCACTCAAACAGAAGATGGCAGCAGTACAGAGACGCGGAGCTCTGCGTGTCGAAAGTTTTTACCGCACTGTATCAAAACCAGCAGCTCTTTTCGTTGCAGGACTGACACCCATTGACGTCTTAGCCGCAGAGAGAAAGCCCGTGTATGAGAAGAGGCCGAAATAGGAGTGTATACTGTCAGTACGGCGACTCACTGGTAGACGACGCTTTTCACACTTTCTTTACGTGCAGCAGACGGACAGCGAAAAGACAGCACCTGGAATCGGAGATTAAATCGAAGATGACCGCAAGTGAATATAGCTGAAATCGAGTATCATTCTTTATCGAAACCTTGTTGAAATACATGGAGAGAGAAGAAAGCCAGAGGACACGCTCATAGAAGAACAGGAAAATTAATGAGCTGAGTTATCACCCTGAAGTAATGCAGAAGCGGTCCCAGGGTAATAGGCTGCTTCATAAGGGCCACTCGATGGACAGCGCGCTGTCCCAACGCTTTACCAAAAAAACATCTTAAAGGTTTTCCATTAGTCCGATAAGCAATACCCCAAACAGCAGATCAAAAGAAAAGGCTGGTAGCACGATCGGAAATCGGAACTCAAAATGTTTTGAAACAAATTCTACCAATAGCAATTTTTCAGTTCACATACGGGTTTAATTAAATTTTACAATCGATGGATCAAAAGGTTGTCCTTTAAATGGAGACCCCTCAGCATTCCACGCTTCACGCAGTCTATCGACATTTTCACTCATAACCTGACTGGGTACCTCAGCTGCCTGTTTCTGTTGCTGTTGCCGACATAATTTCTCTATGTTTGCCTGAGAATCTGGAGGCAATTCGTCCAAATATTTGGTGCAATCGATTTTCTTTACATCAATACCTGGCTCATCATCAATAAGTCGATCCCACCAGGCTTCTTTAGTTTTATCTACAGTAAAACAATAAAAAATTCTACTTTAAGAGAGTTAAGTCTTAAGAAAGCCCGTACCAAGAGTAATGTTAAGTTTTCCCTCAGATATTGTCCAGAGTGAATCGTTGTGTCTGCATTTGGCACTTAACGTACCGTCGAAAATGAGGGTGCCGTTTGGGTTTACTTTCGAAGAGACTTTAATGCTGTCTGCTAGAATTTGAATGGAGAGTTGCTTAGATGAACTTGCATCTACTGGTAGTCTTATGTGAATTTCAACTTCTGTAGACGTTTGGGACCAGCAATACGAGTCAAAGCATGCTCCATTGTGAAATTCGTTTGTTGAAAAGAACTCTTTATTAGAATCCTTTGGAGTGTTTATCTTTGTTGTTGTTTTTTCACATTTCCCCATTTCTGAGTCTGTTATTGTTTCTTTATTTTCACTTACTACTTCGACTTCTTCGATCGCTGGTGGTACATCGGAATTATCGGCTACATAACGATATTTGGGATCAAATCTTTGCAGGACCTGTTAACAAATTTATTACTTCCTTTGTAACATTTAATCGATGAATACAAACCTTAAGAACAATTTGTTCTTTCATTCCTGCAGGGAATCCAACTTTATCGTCTTTATCCTTTTGTTCATAATAGAAATCTGTGCTGGAATATTGATTTTATTAAATTTATCTAAATTGCCTGTTCATTAGGTATAGTAGCTTACTTGCGTGACAAGAAACCGAAAATCGCATCTAGGAAGCCTGCAATTGTCTTCCGATCTTCTAATATCTCCATGAGCATACCATCGAACCGTTTATTTTCCATTTTATTGCTTATTTAATTGAAAAATGATTAAAAAGTCAATCGCTAGCTTGCAAATCAAAACTAAAATCGGCTAAGCGAAATTGTTTTGTTTACAAAATTTGGTGCCCTGTTGTGACAGTCAGGCTAAGCAACACAATTTGCTTTGAATTAGTATACTTTCTTACAGAAAAGGCAATCAAAAGTGGACAGTTGCTTAGTAAATATTTTTTGACCAAATAAATACTTTAGGGTTTAGTATAGCAGCGGCTAATCCACATAAGATAAAGATGTTTTTTTATCCGACACTCTAAAATATTTGCAAAATGATTACAACTAAACTTAGAATGTAAATTAAATTGTCGGGATTCGACATATATCGAGTGATACATTTCCACAACATATTTTGTTGCTTAATCTATTATACTCGAATTATTGTTGTTATTATTATTTTTCAATATTTCTTTTAGGTAGACAACTTATAAATAAACAAGTGGAAGCTGGAGAAAAGAAAAAAAAAGAACGTAAAATATAAATATGTCCGCAGACGGCTAGCCTTTCTTGATCTTTCCACAAAATGAGGTGAGATCACTACTAATGACTGTGGTATGGTTCCAGAGACTTTTGCAGTAGCTCGTGCATTTTTTAGTTGCATCACGAACTGATTGATGGGCAGGCACTTTGCTGCATCGTAAAGCTTCTGAATCATTAAACATAAAACGCGTTGAAATCAAGTGCAGGGACGAAAGATCTTTTTTTCGAATACTCCAATCTCTTGTATGCGGTGGGTAACATGGTGAACTAGATGAGATTGGTATATTTGAACGTTATGAGTTGCTTGCAGATCGGCATCTTCGTTCTGGTTGAAACCACTTCCCGTCCTTAGCAACGGATACACCAAGTACATCGCAAAATTTGCTCATTTTGGATGGTCCTGGCATGGTCGTTGGATTTAAATCTCCTCATTGAAGCTAATTACACGGTATTTTATAATTGGCTTAGAAAATATTGTTTTACAGTCTGGGAGGGAGATTCAGGTTTCAGATTCATTTCAGGCAACAGTCAAAAATACGTCTTGTGTGATTTTCAACTTTTCTAGTCGTTTTCTTCAGAGAATGAGAGCTCGCATAAGTAATAGAGTCGTCGGCAAATAGAAGGGGCTTACAGCCCTCTTCTCCATTAGTTGGCTTATCTGCGGTATACAGGTTGAAGAGTATTGGGCTCAACCTTAACTACTGTGTGCCTCTGCTATTTAAGAAACTGTTTACCATTCTAACCAAATATCCTGGGAAAGCAAACTGAAATGTTTGAAGATCGAACCTTTGATCTTCTCGCTGTTAAATGCCTTCTCGGTATTAAGCAGGCATGCCACTGTAACTACTTTCTTATTGAGACCTTGGTTAGCATCGTTTTGGATATTAGTTCTCTCTGTTCAATCACAGAATTAGTCCCAAAACCTTGCTTGCAGCAAAGCTATAGGGTCATATCTTTCATAGCTTGTGCGTTTCATGTGAATAATGGGGAAAACAAATATTACTCTTTTGCGTCTTAATTTAAAGAATATTAGAAGGAAGATGACCAGCAGGAGACAAGAGACTGACTTCTACTTATTTAGAATATCCATTCTTGCATGTTAGTACTGATCCTTTTCCGCATTACTTTTACAATGTTTTGTTTTTAGTGTCTTTTGAATGAGTTGCCTTGGTATCAGGTCGAAGGCGGCTTTCAGGGCTTGGAAAGCTTATAATCATAATATATATAAATCTCGTGTCACGGTGTTTGTGGTCGCACTCCTCCGAAACGGCTCGACCGATTTTTATGAAATTTTATGTGTATATTTGGTAGGCATGCGAATATGTTGGATAGTATATTTCCCCCCGCTGGGTAAGAGAAATTTTTTTTCCATTTGCAAGTATGTGAATAAAGACAGCGATATGGCTGTGTTTTAAATTCATAATACCGATATAAATGATCTTCAATTGAATGATAACGACGAAATAAAGTGCTATCATATTGGCCGGTACATCAGCTCAAATGAAGCTGTCTGGCGTATCTTCGGTTTCCCAAGTAATAAACGGGACCCAGCAGTTATAGTACGTTTAGGCGTCCATCTCGAAAACGGCATGCCATACACTCGGTTTGCACGAAAACGGCAATCATTGGGTCGATATGCTTGCTAAAGCAGCATTTGGCTGTACAGCAACACAAATTCGCTATAGTGTTGACTACATGTTTCCCGGGATGAGCAGACCCGTTATATTGCATCGAATTCGTACACGGTGCAACGATCTTACGATTACATTTGACGACGATATGTACAATGAACCATTGATTGCTATCGAAGATCTTTGCATTGCCATTTTATCGATTCCTTCGTTCACTGGCTGTGTAATTGTGTGTTTTGTCTTATATGGAAAGATTACGACCTGGATTTGTAAACAGTAATGAATTAGTCGTCTGCTGTGTACATAAAGATTATTTTTATGCACTGTTGGTTTAGAAACCTATATAATTGACACCTTTTCCTCTAGTTCCAGGTTAATTGTTTTTCTTGAGTCTTCTTCTTCTTCTTATCCTTTTATTAACCCTTTCCTCGTTATACGAACTTATGCGTAACGAGTTTCCCATTTTTACTGCATCGCTGCTCCGCTTATGGGGTTGGCTAATGTCGCAGACCGCAGAACGCGTCTACATAATGCTCGGTCCTGGATCGCTTCAGTGGTAAGCCCCAGACGTTGTTGCGCATTTGCCATCTGAGAAATCCAGGAATTATTTTTCCGACCTCGTTTTCTTACAGTTGGAGTGACCGTAGTTGATAGTGCCTTTTTAACCGGATTTTCCGCAGATCTTCTTTGAACGTGGCAATACCAACTTATTCTATTCGCCTCAAGCTGTTCGGTTACCGAATTCTTTATATGTAGACTTCCTCTTATACGCGTAGATCTAATACAATCGCGTTTAGTGACTCCACTAGACATCCTTAGCATTTTCATTTCCGCTGCTGTCATTTTGTTTTTAAACGCTTCGTACATTGTCCACTGTGAACCGTATATAAGAGCTGGTCTAACAACCGTGGTGTAGAGTTTCCCCTTTAATTTAAGTGGAAATTTTCGGTCGCAAAAGATTCCCGAATTTTCCCGCCATTTCATCCATCCCACACTCACTCTGTGGTTTACGTCGTCGTCACATTTCGCTTCCATGTTAACGATTGATCCTAAGTACTTAAAGATAGTGCTTTTCGGAAGAACTATTCCGTCTAACATTATATCCGGAACAGGTCGCAATGGATGCGCAAATGGGCACGTCAAATGCTCCGTCTTTGAATGACTTATTTAAAACCCGTTTCTCTCTAGCGCATTTCTCCATGAATCTAAGGCGTTCTGTAAATCTTCGACGTTATCGCTAAGTATAACTGCGTCGTCAGCGAAGAGAATTGGCGTTACATTTACTTCGCGCATGCAGTCTTTTAAAAGATAGTCGAATACTACGTTAAAGAGGAAAGGGCTAAGTACGCTTCCTTGATGCACTCCGACATTAACTGGAAATTCTCTCATTAGTCCGGTAGAGCTTTTAACCGCAGTTTTCACGTTTCCGTACATGTATTATTCTAACATACGTTTCCGGTACGTTTTGAGACCTCAGCGCGGCCCATATGAGATCCCTAGGCACTCGATCGAATGCTTTCTCGAGGTCGATAAATACCATGTGTAAATCCTTAGACGAATCTCGGTGCTTTTCCATTATTATTCGTAGGCTTTGGATAGCGTCCACCGTCTATCTTCCTTCACAAATCCACACTTGTTTTTCTTGAGTCTACAGGCTCTCAACCGCTTACTGTTAGCTCAAACCCTGAGCTTGTCACTATGACATCTCCTTTTTCTGCTCTAACTCCTATTCTCACGCCTGAGTTTCTTAGTGCAGAATTATTCGGCAGTAATTATTGTCCACTTTAGGTTTTCTTCCAGATTTGCTTCATCGTGAATATTTGGTCAATGGTGGTCTTTCCTGACCTAAATCCTCACTGATATGGACCAATTGGGTTGTTCATGAACAGCTTTAAGCGTTCACACAGATTTTGTGGGAGTTCTTTAAAAGACTGATGCCTTCTGATGGGGCTTCTTTTATGAGGGTCGGAAAAACAATGTCGTGGTTTTTTTCGTCGGTCGCACTCTTGTCCCGCCATATCTTATAGATGAGTAAAATCAAGGAAGGGCTCGGCAGTCAAGACGTCCGCTCCAGCAGCTTTTTTGGACTAAGGATATGGCTATTGTCACTTCATCTACAAATTGGTCTACATTGGCAGATTCGTTCTGTCATCGCCGTTATGCACTCTACAGAAATGCTCTTTTCAAATCCTCAGCATCAACTGAGACTCTATTACGAACGTTCTGACATCTATAAGATTAGAGAAGAGTATTGTGTCGATCGCAATGTAGTCAAGCTGGTTGACTGTTGATTGATCAATGTTTCGCCGCGTTACAAACTCGATTTGCGTAAGTCTGTTGGTGGTGGTGTAGTGCAGGCTAAACTTCCTTGCATTGTCATAGCTAGGGCATAGCTTGTATGTGTTGTTCAAAAGTTCGTAGAAACGATCTTTGTATCATCATAGGCGAATTCGTAAACGCACGACTTGCAAAGCAAAGCAGTTGAAACGTCAAAAGCATATGTTTGCATTGCAAGTGCAACATTCCTTTAACAGTTGCACAGATGCTCTTGCTTTCACGTAAAAAAAACTGAATCTACTACGTTTTAGAATTGTTTGCTTTGCAGTAATTTTCCGTTGTGCGTTTGCGAATCTCCTGCTTTGCACATTTTGCGCAACATATGCGTTTACGAATTTGGCCCATCTTTCTGCTATGTGAGGCGCGCGCGCATATACCATATGGCTAATGAAGGCAAATTTTCCGCTCCGTTCATCTTCATGACGATTTGTCTATTACTAGGCTGTTATTTTGATCTTGAATCATTTGAGCTTCCAGATAGGTGATAGCCCAACGACGGCATTCATTAATTTGCTTTTCTGTTGGGGTATCTTTCTTCAGCATTTAAAGACCCATCGTCTCCAATAAGCCAGTGGATTTGGTCGAAATTAACACCGTTGTCTCTTCCACATTTCCGAGTCTTATGCTCTGTACCTTTTTTGCCGTTGCGGACTTTGGCCCATAACTGGAACTATGAGCCAGGCCAGCTGAATCATAGCTTTTTTTTTTACAACAATATTGTAACTCCTCCTTACTCACTTTGACGATAAAGTCGAAAGCTTGGCACCGCTGTGTTGTTAGAGACTAACATCATTAGTAAATCTTCATGCAACACAAGAAATACTTAAAGACGAGAAGGGGAAACAGAAGATTACGACGAAGATTTCCGAGTTTTGAAACAAAAAGGAATATAAGAAGACTAAGAGGTAAGAAAAAGAACAGACCCAATAAAATTGTTAGTGTTTTATTTTTTAAAAAAAAATACTTTGTCAGTTTAAAATGAGAGGTGCTTGTTATAAAAAAGATTCAAATTTGAAGGCCACTTTGACTACTTTCCACCGACGAACATTTTTACGGCGGCAAATCCACTTAATCCAAGTTGCACTTTAGCTCCTCGGATTTCCGTTTTAGCTGACATTTTTGATAGATTATATCATTGTGATCCGTCGACCAGGCTACGTACATGTAAATCGTCAAGAGTGTGGCCAAAAGTAATCTATCAACGGTCATTAGATTCACAGCCCACAATATTGTCGTCAAGCCAGTGAAAGATGGATGTCGAACGTGGGCATAAAGATGCCTTAATTCGAATGATTTATACGTCATCGGTAGTTCATAGCTCTTCAAATCATAGTAGGCCTGCAATTAGAAAAAAAAAAATACAAATAAACACACTTCAAGAACGTTTCTCTACGTTTTTCACCTGTTTGATACCAAGTATTTCGGGAAGATCCATAATAATACTTCCCCCATAGATAACTATCCATGCGAAACCATGAATTAACATAAAAGTCCACCAAAGAACGTTACTAGATTCAACGTCTACCTGCCACAGAACGATCGATTGAGCGTATGTCCAATTTTTAATCAGGTACTGTAAAAAATAAAATAGCAACAAATTGGTTTTTGGCAAATGTTTCGCAACAAATGTGTTTGGGCGCCCAACTCACATGTAAACACAGCGATGACGTCAGACTATAAATAGAACGCTCTGCAGTACTGAGCCCGACTTTCTGGATAATTTTCTTCACATATCCCGACTTCATGAAACTGTGTTGGAATATAAATCCAATTATGTAAAGTGTGTTGTACACGATGGCAGGGAATGCAGCAGAAAGACGTGAACGGTTATCCAGTAAATTAAAGACCCAAATGTAGGCACTGGGTATCTTCTTGGGTTGCGACAAAAACGCCATTAACTTGCCTACCACGTAAAAGGAGTACACGAAAGTGATCAGCGAAATAAAAAACACAATAACTTGTTTAAATGAAGTCATTTTTATGGCAAATATCGAACAGCAAATGATGTAAAAACAAATTTTAAGCTTGCGAAACTAGTATCTGATTTCAGTGTTAAAATAGAATTCTAAAATGTCAAAACATGGCTTTTATTTGTTTACAATGGTTTATACCATCCAGACAGACAGTGGAAGAGTTCAAGCGCTTCGTTTTGTTTAGCGATTGGGATGTGTTCAATAACACTATTGAATTGAACTTATTAAAAGGGCTATCAAAATTTCAATTTCTAAGGGCATCACTTGAAAATATTATGAGGTACTCCGTAGAACTAACTCACTTTCCTCTGTCTTAGAGAAAAGTTATAGTCTTCACCTCAAAACTGGAAAATGTTCTCATGTCGCCCAAAAGGCCTCAGACTTATTAGTCTATCATTAACCCAAGACATTTGCCCACGGCACAACATGCCTACTGTCAAGGAAAATGGGTAGAAATGGCTCTACATTCATTAACCAGCCACATTGTTCGCTACATTGTAGAGAATACACAACGGTCACTTTCCTGGACGAAAAAGGCACCTTAAATGACGTCAACACATCCGTAATAAAGACGGCGCTGTCAACTCTGAAGGTGGGGAGTTGATCAGTCTTATTGTTATCAACTCCATGGTGGATGCCCTTACGAAAAGCTGTCAACTGAGTGAAGCTAACCAAAAAACATCATGTTTGGGCATAAGCGTAGTCCTACACACAATGCCCTCCGCTGCACTGGATGTTTTGTTTCACTTGACACCCCTCGACAATTTCAGCAGACAAGTAGCTACTATTAAGGCGATTCGCCTTAAAGCAACTAAGAAGTAGACAAATAAACTCTTTGTCCACGCTAATATTCATAACACACTAAGAATCCTACCAGACAACATCGACTATACCATCCCCAAACAAAAACTTCCATGTTAGCATTCTTTCATCACTTTTACACAGACGGTTTGAAGACTGAGGGTGGGGTTGCTTAATTAAAGTCTGTTCTTCCGCCTTCCCAATCAATTGGCAATTAAGGAAACCCTGTCCCTCAAATATGTCATCAGGTCTTCTAGGTAAACATACAAGAAGACTCAGCATGTCTACAAACGACTTCTGCAGAATCTGCATGATCGAAGAGGACGAGGACACAATCCCTTACATCCTCTGTCCATGTCCAGCTCTCTCCCAAAAAAAAAACACAACTCCACCTAGGAACCTTCTTCTACAGTGATTTAAACAATCCAAGCAATACTCAAAATGTTTTCTTGAGAAGAAGGATCACAGATCCACGTGGCAAGTGGCCGACATGGCTAAGTTGAGAGCTTTTACAACAGCCACTCTAACCTAACCTTTGTCTCCAGTATATTTCTCTTCGAGAATGCAAGACTTTGCTGAAGTCGAATCGGCAGCTCAAAATCTAAACTTACTGCGTCTTGTCTGGGTTCAGGGTCGCAATAGGATCACGCGAAATTAAATCCCGAATGAACTTAATAGGCGTTTATTATGGCATATAATTTTTGAATTATTTGTCGAATTGGTGGAGAGGGGATAAAATTCTTTCTCAGAGCGAAAATTTGTTAAGAAGAAGTGGATGAATTTTGTACAGTCTGTTGTAAATGCCCAACGCATTTAGAAGTTTTCGGTTTAAAATATTGAGAAATTAAATGCCCTCTTCCGCGAAAAAATACGAAAAATATGAGTTTGCGAACGGATTTTGAACTATTTTTTCGTAAATTTTTGTAGTTTTGAAGAGTATACGAACAGTCCTTTTGCCTTACGATGCAAAAACAGTGGATGCTACTCGTACAACCGATGTACAGCGGATTGTGATTGTGAATTAAGTTGAGGTACTGTTTCCTAACAAAACCCTTTTGCCTTAAATCGTCAAAGTTTGTGTTTTTTATGTTTGGGTGATGCTATAACTAGGAAAGTGAGAGTGAAATAGCAAATATACGAAGACTAAAAATAATCTCTTCTCTACGTGTGGCCGCGTTTGTACGTGCTAGTTGGCACTAGGTGAAACACAGGTAGTTCCTCTTGGATCACTTAGATCTAAAACTGCTGGGATACAAACTACTGCCAATACCTCACTCTTACCAATACCACCACAATGCAATCTTCGTTTCCATACGCACTACAACGTCTATCTTCGTGAGCAAATAATACACTACTCCTTGACTTACAGAAGCCCCAATCTGAATAGCGATTCAAATTTTAGCGAATGTGACACTCTATCTCTTCTCTATACAAAGAATTGTATACCTTTACCATTATGTTCAAATTTTTAATATGAGAGATTTCAATTTACATAATACCCACGCGAATACTTGGCACAGAGAGTAATACTTAAAAAAGTACACCGTTAATGAGTTCTCCACTTTAGTTTTGGGGGGAAAATTGTGTCATACGAGTATTAGCTTATTTCAAGACCACAAAGGGAAAAAGTAAATAAGACAACCAAATGGCAATACGAGAAAGCCAAATTGAGTGGACTTATCAGCTTCTTTAGTAGTTTCTTTATCATGCATCGGATGAAGTGTTTCAAGTCAAGGAAAAGTCGTGATATGGCTCGAGTTGTAAGCTGGCTATCAGGGCAAAAGCACTATGTTTGGTCCCCAAGTCCAACTTGACAAGCAACAACCAACAAAATTGAAACGAGAGAAAATGATTGCAACTCTTTAAGACATAAATGATAAATTGTCTGCTAATGAAATACGTGGGGATACGAAAATATCTTAATGGAAATCATTAGGGTTTCGTAGCAACAAGTTTACTAGTATTTTACGGCAAATGTATATCACCCAGACTCCAAGTATACACCAATCTAAATTGTAGATAACATTTACCCTTCATTTATAGGATTGTATTATGCACCCATTTCATCGAGTCCTGAGCTCTCGATAAGGTTTTGGTTTAATCTACGAGTATAGGAGTATTAAGATCTTTGTATACTATAGTTAGTCATACCATGTGTGTATGTACAACGGTGAATTAAGGATTTCTCTTTATATGATACGAGGGTAAGGTGAAAAGTTCTCAACCTAACGTAGAGATGGCGTTCCAACCAGCCACAATTTATGTTCCCTGCCTGAACGCAAGTGTCATTGGTTCGTATGACAAGTATCAACTTGTTCATCAAGTAGACGTCTTGCATGGTTTTCGTTAAAATGGGTCGTGCGGTCACAAAATTCTTCGTTTTAGATTGATAAACCCCTAAGAAAATTAATCCGAAGTTAACAAAAGGCATGGGGACTCTGCTCCTTCCATGTAACAGTTAAAAAGTGGGCAGCTGAATTTAAACGTGGATGCACGTCCCTCGAAGATAACCTACGTGAAAGACAGCCAAAAACCGGATTCACACCCGAAACAGTCGAAAAAGAGTATGATATCGTTGTGTTGGACGAAAGGCGAGTGAAGATGAGTGAGATAGCTGAGGCTGTGGGGATATCGGAAGAAAAGCTGCGAAACATCTTCCTTAGAGACGCGAAAGTTCTGCGCAAGATGGGTGCCGCGTTTGCTGAATGTCGATCAGAAGAAAACCCACAAACGATTTTCGCAGCAATCCTTGGACCGATTCAATAGGAATCCGACCGAGTTTATGCGGCGATTTCTTACATGGGTCCACAACTTCACGCCAGAAACAAAACAGCAGACGAAGCAGTGGGTGGAAGCCGGTGGTTCAGCGTCTAACAAAGCGAAAGGTCACTGTGTTTTGGGATGCGAAACGGATCCTGTTAATGGATTACCTTGAAAAAGGCAAGTATTACTCTATCTAACCTTCTTGACCAGCTGGATGCCACAATTCGCGAGAATAGGCCTGGCTCGAAGAAGAAAAAAATCATTTTTCACCAGGACAATGCACTCTTACATAAGGGTGCGTTAGCGGCGATGGGAAAACTGCGGGATTTAGAGTAAAATTTACGCAGCTATTCCCCCTATATATCTGTGTCCAAACTTAAAGATATTTGTTTCTGGGAAGCGCTTTCACAAATATCATCATTTAAACAGTTCCACTATATTTTGATATTTGTAACGTACGATGTTTGCATACCGATGATACCTTTTTTATATTTATTTGTTGAAAACGATAACATTAAATCAGAATTTGATTGCTTTATTTATCTTAGTGAGCACATCTCCACTTTGACGTTAACAATGATAAAAGCTTACTGCATCTGAGTTAAATTGACACAAACAAACATACGAATTTTATCATCAATTCACGGATAAAAAAAGCATACAGCCCTTTCATTCCTTATAAATAATATGGTGTTAATTTTATTTCAGGTAATTGAATTTTTTGGAAAATAAGATGATGCTGGAATAACAAGATCGTTAATGAATTCCCAAGAGTAAGCTGAGATTCGCAAAATATCTGATTCATTTTGTATTCTAAATATAATTCTAAAAATATAAACAGAAAATACTTTACTTGTTAAAGATCGTGGTTTTTATAGTAAGACTAGAATTAACACATGATTCACCGGAGCATCGTCTAATTAGACAGGGTAGCAATATGGTTAGCAGTTTCCCACAGTTCCAAACCGAACAATAATTCTATGGTATACAAGTATATAGGTATGCACACGTGTATCCATCAGCCACTTTGTTGAATCACCGCCTGGTTCAGGGAACTGAATACCACCTTGATCAAAAAATTCCCGGAATTTATTCGGAAAATTAAAAATACAAGTTTATTCATCTAAATCTAAATTGTTCCCTTCAAAGTAATCCCCATCGACTGCAACACACTTATGCCAGCGCTTGATCCAATCCTCGAAACATTTTTTATATTCGGTTTTCGGTATGTCCTGCGATTTTTCCATCACTTCCTCTCGGCTGCTGAAACGCGTTCCCCGTACTGGGTTTTTAACTCGATTGAACAGAACGAAGTCACAGGGAGCCAAATCAGGTGAATTCGGTGGCTGTTGGATGGTATTTGTTGCATTTTTCGTCAAAAGATTACGAATAATGATGGCACTGTGCGACGGTACAACAGTGGCAACGATTAGTATAAGGCCTCGTAGAAGTAGCATCTTCCGACAGGTGCTGGTTTCTTAAATGACGAGAATGAGCCTCTGCAGCCGAACATCTTGCAGCTCTGCTAATTAGTCCTACTTCACGCCTCCCCGTGGCGCCATCTGGGAATCTCACTAGAGGTTGCGAAGTGAAGGGGGCAAATGCCGAGTTTCCTGCGCCATTAACCAGGATTAGTGTCGGAAAAACAAAACAAGACCTTATCCGGGCTACTCCGACATATTTGGAGCTCAGGCCGGAAAGGATTTCCAGGACTTAGTCAGGGCCTTGGAAAAGAGATGGTGGCGGACGAGCCCTATAAGAGCCAACGGCAGCGCCATTTAAAAAAAAATTAAGTTACGAAGCATCAACAAGCCTCGGATATGGACGGATCTACTGTTGACAACCCACGCAAACGATTTAAGGACAATGAGCTTCGGATATGCACGTGGAATGTTAGATCCCTTAATAGACCACGTGCAGCCGAGCAACTAGCGGAGGCCCTAGACTGCTGCAAAGCAGACATAACCGCCATCCAAGAAATGCGATGGGATGGGCCGGACAAAAAGAAGATGAAAAACTGTGACATCTAATACGGCAATTGCTATCGACGGCAAAAGCAGCGCTTATTTGGATGCGGATTTGTTGTCGGAGGCAGACTAAGACAAGAAGTCCTCAGCTTCCGGCATGTGAGCGAGCGCCTCGTAGCAATCCGCATCAAGGCTAAATTCGCCAACATTAGCCTTATATGCGCGCATGCCCCCACAGAGGAGAAAGATGACGACACCAAGGATGCCTTCTACGAGCTCCTTAACAAGGATCAATCAACAGTCAACCAGATTGATCACATTGCGATCGACGCAAGACACCCCTCCAGTATTATGGATGTCCGTACGTTCCAAGGAGCCAACATCGACTCGGACCATTACCTTGTTGTAGCCAAGGTACGGTTGCGTATATCTCAAACTACGCCAAGACAAACTAATGCTGTGAGAAAATTCGACGTCAGACGGCTATAATCGCAAGAGATCGGCAAGTCCTTTTCCGATCGAGTGTCTCTTAATCTCTTAAAGGGTCCATTGCCGCCAGCATCAAGCATCGAAGACCATTGGAAACACTGCTTAAACGCCATCAGAGATGCCGCTTCTGATGTGATGGGTTTCACTCGTCCACCACAACGAAACCCCTGGTTCGATGATGAATGCCGGCAAGCACATGTAGCTAAGCAAGATGCATGTAACGCGACGCTGCTTAGAAAGACCAGAGCTGCTCATGAGCTCTATGAGCGGAAGAGGAGAGACGAGCACCGGCTTCTCAGGAGGAAGAAGAAAGAGCATGAGAAGCGCGCGATCGAGGAAATTGAGAGATGCTACTCCAGGAATGAGGTTCGGAAGTTTTACCAAAAGGTAAAAATAACATGCCGCGGAAACAAAGCCCGAACCGAAGCCTGTAGAGATGAACAACGGAACATCCTAGTAGAATCGCAGTCGATGCTGAGGATTTGGAAAGAACATTTCTACAGACTGTATAACGGCGATGACGGACCAAATACCGCTGTCAGGCAGAATCAACCTTTCAACTTGGACGATGATGACCAACAATTCCGTCCACCCGACCTGGATGAAGTGAAGATAGCTATATCGAAGCTTAAGTCCAACAAAGCTGCTGGAGCGGATGGCCTGACTGCCGAGCTCTTCAAAGCGGCAGGCGATGACTTGGTAAGAAGCATACACCAACTCATCTGTAAAATGTGGTCGGACGAAAGTATGCCCGATGAATGGAATCTCAGCATTGTTTGTCCGATTCTCATCGCATATAAGATCTTATCCGCCGTATTGTGTGAACGCCTGAAGCCGTTCGTCAACAACCTGATAAGTCCATATCAGTGTGGCTTCGACCAGGAAAGTCCACCATCGACCAGATATTCACACTACGGCAGATCTTGGAGAAGACCCATGAGCTTCAGATCGATACCTACCACCTATTCATCGATTTTAAGTCCGCGTATGACAGCATCTATAGAGACGGGCTATATAGAGCAATGTCTAGTTCTTGGATCCCTGCCAAACTCGTTCGTCTGTGCAGGATGACGATAGAGAATGCACGCTGCTCCATCAAGGTCGGTAAAGATCTCACCGAGACCTTTGATGTCCAGAAAGGATTTAGACAAGGCGATGCGCTGTCATGCGATTTTTTCAACATCGTACTTGAAAGAATAGTGCAAAACTCACGAGCAAACACAAGAGGCACTATCTTTCAAAAGTCCGTCCAACTACTCGCATACGCCGACGAAATTGACATATTCGGGAGAAAGCAGCGTCAGTGGCGCTTTCGCGAGTATTGAGACGGAAGCGGAGAAAATGGGTTTAGCGGTCAATGAGAGCAAGACCAAGTATATGCTGTCAAGCAAAAAGGACAACCAACACCGACGTCTCGGACAGAACGTCACCCTCGACAGATATAACTTTGAGGTAGTTAAGGACTTTGTCTACCTAGGCTCCGCTATAAATACAGACAGCGACACCAGCGCTGAAATCAAGCGAAGAATAACTTTTGCCAACCGCTGTTTCTTTGGGTTAAGAAGGCAATTGAGTAGCAAAGCCCTCTCTCGGACAACAAAAGTCACCCTTTATAAGACTTTAATAATCCCGGTCCTGCTCTATGGCGCAGAGGCATGGACATTATCAAAAATAGATGAGGGTGTTCTTGGTTGCTTCGAGAGAAAAATTCTTCGGCCGATCTTCGGTCCCGTCTGCATTGACGGTGAGTGGAGGAGGAGATACAACTACGAACTGTATGGACTGTACAGCGACATGGACCTAGCCAGAATAGTGAAGATCCAAAGACTGAGATGGCTGGGTCATGTAGAGCGCATGGACACCAATGCTCCGGTCCGAAAAGTCTTCGAATCCGCCCCCGAGGGACAGCACAGTAGAGGAAGGCCAAGACTCAGGTGGCGCACGCAAGTGGAAGAGGACCTCAGCCAACTTAGCGTGCGAAACTGGAGGCAGCTATCCAGGGATCGGGCTGGCTGGAGAAGCTTGTTGACTGAGGCCCAGGTCCACCTCGGACTGTAGCGCCACCTAAAGTAAGTAAAGTGCGACGGTACGTTATCATGGTGCAAAATCCACGAGTTTTCTACCCACAATTCTGGTCTCTTTCGGCGAATTGCTTTACGCTAACGTCCTACGCTTTCTCTCTGATGGTTAATTTGCAGTTATTGACCAACATTTCTTTAACTTCATCAATGTTTTCGTCGGTTTTCGATGTCGATGGTCTGCCACTGCGTTCATCATCTTCTATTGATTCACGACCACTTGTGAACCGCTCGAGCCACTGGTGAACGACCGTTTTCTTTAGAGAATCGTTGCCGAAATACTTTTCTAACATTTCCAACGTTCGCGCACCATTAAATCCGTTTTTTACGCAAAGTTTATTACAAGTTCGTTGTTGCAAATTTAAATTCATTTCTAAAATTGTAAAAAATCGCCAACACACACAGAGATAGATGTACTCTTGGGTGCGTAACTTTTGCAAATGTCAAGCTATGATGCTAAGATTTTGACAGAATATCAACATCAGATGTACCAACTTAACAAAACCGAACTCAAAACGGAACAATGGGAGCGCCACACGGTGGTTATTCCGGGATCAAGGTGGTATGGAGCAAAAATGAACGAATGTTTGTGCAAACACAAAAAACACAAATAAATACAACGGAAAAATAAAACAACGATAATTTTGAATTTAGAACGCTAGTAAATTGTTGCGAAGAGCATTTGTTCGTTTACAAAAACGGAAAAAATAAATAAAAATAAAACGCGAACGTTTGCTTCATGATTTCCACCGGTTGTGTTTTTATTTTTATGAAACACAACTTTCAGCTAAGTCATAATCGGCAAATCAGCTGATTTTTTATATTTCTTCATGTTTTTGTCTTAAAATCCAGTCCACTACCTCGCGAAATGTCACCTAGTTTTGCAGTCAATTTTCTCTTCCAATCAGAATCGTTTGACTAATTCTTGCCAACAAAGCTGCTCGAGTGGATGGTCCGACTGCCGAGCTCTTGAAAGCCGCAGGCGATGACTTAAAGGATTTTCCTGCACCTTTTGGACTATCGTCCAGCTAAATAAAGATCACAGACATTCCTCCAAATTTGTTCAAAATGGAGTGGCCTATGTAATGCCCAGACCTCATTCCAATTGAAAACCTTTGGCCAATTGTAAAACGATGACTGGAATTTACAAAACAACACCAAATAGCATTTCAAAGCTTTATGATAGAGTGCAAGCTGTAAGGATGGGTATTCCATTAGAAGAGTGCAAAAATCTAGTTGAAGCTTGCAACGTCGAGTTCAAGAGGTAATACGATGAAAACGAAACTTTGCTGATAACTAAATTATTTGAGATTGCTTTTAAAATTCGCGTTTGGGATTGTTCCTGAGCTCATCTAACGTTTGCCGCATGAACTATTGGGTCTATAACTTAATTCGTGCGGTTTGCTAAGAGATGGCGTAACTTGTATTATTCCATTTTTACTTTTCCATTGGAACACGCATTGGAAAGCTACTGTCATTGTACGTCATTTCAGTATATGTCATTTATTTGAAGCGTAAACAACAATAATTTTTTTTTACTCAAATATGTCGAACTTTGTGCCTGAAAAAGTGTTTTTGCGGGGAGTTCTTCTTCATTACTTAAATATGAAGAAAACTGCTGCCGAAAGTCATCGTATTTTGGTGGAAGTTTATGGTGAACATGCGCTAGCTGAGCGAACGTGCCAAAAGTGGTTTGCACGATTTAAAAGTGGTGATTTTGGCTTGGAAGACGATGAACGTCCTGGGCAGCCAAAAAAGTTTGAAGATGAACAACTGGAAGCATTACTCTATGAAGATTGTTACCAAACACAAGAAGGGCTCGCCAAATCTTTGGGTGTCACTCAAGCAGCCATTTCAAAACGTTTTAAAGCGTTAAAAACGTTAAGGCGGTTTTGCATGTCCGAAATGCTGCTGGAACGCCACAAAAGAAAGTCATTTTTGCATCGGATTGTTACTGATGATGAAAAATGGATCCATTACGACAACCCCAAGCGCAGAAATTCATATGTGAAACCCGGCCAACCAGCCAAATCAACGGCAAAGCCGAATATCCATGGCGCGAAGGTAATGCTCTGCATTTGATGGGTGTGCTGTATTATGAGCTGCTAAAACCGGGTGAAACCATCAATGGACAACGCTACGGACACAATTAATCCGTTGAAGAGAGCAGTAGCCGAAAAACGCCCGGAATATGCGACCAGACACGAGGCAATAATTTTCCATCATGACAACGCTCGGCCCCACGTTGCCATTCCGGTTAAGAACTATTTGGAAAACAGTGGATGGGAAGTCTTACTCAACCCGCCTTATAGCCCAGACCTTGCCGATGCAGAACGGCCTCACTGAAATACGGTTCACATCAGAGCAGAATATCAAAAATTGGCTTGATTCATTCTTGGCTGCCAAGTCGGCCCAGTTCTTTTGTGATGGGATCCACAAATTGCCAGAAAGATGGGAAAAAGTCATAGCTTCAGATGGGAAATACTTTGAATAATACTATTGTACATGTTTTTCTTAAATAAACGTTCAAATTTTGAAAAAAAAAAACCGCACGAATTAAGTTATATACCCAATAGTTGACCATTCGACCCAACCATTTATCGATATTAAACGGTTACCGAACTTCATCTTCAATAGACCAATCGACTAACCAGCTGTGTGGCACCATCATGTGGGTATCACTGATATTAAGTCCACCCATATCTGGGAAAAAAAGTCTTCCAACATGACTCGATATTGAACTCCATTAACAGTAACATGACTATCATTTTCAACGACGAAATAATATGGTTCAATCACACCTACTCACACCTACATCCATTTTTGATAATGTCCATGCCTGTTCGCCAAAAATGAGCTTCGTCACTGAAGATTGTTCGATGAAATTCCGGATTTTCTTCAAACTTGCATGGCCCAATCGGAGAATCGTCTCGTAAGGATGTAACCCTAAATTTACTTTAAATTCGCCGCAATGTAAGCTGAGAGATTCCTAGTTTTCAGAATAGGCGTGAGCCCGGCATAATCCAGAAGCAGTTAGGAAGTACGTACTGGAAATTATCATCGACATTGAGGGTGCTGTCTAAAATGAAACTTTTAATAACATGTGTCACTCGGTCAAACAACACGGCGTAAATGAATCAATAGTTTGGTGGATCAAAGCAGTGCTGGTGGATAAGATATTTATTGTGGCCAATATGTAATGGCGCGGAGAAGCAGAGGTTGCCTGCAAGGCGGCGTTCCGTTTCCACTTCTATTGTGCAAGTTAGTCGTTCACTGGATATGAACGTGGATGATGAGGATGTACTGTCTTCGGATCGTGTTTAAGATTTGTCTTCTCTAAACCGCAGGCAGACCTAGAGACCAAGACCTACACTAGTTAAGGGCTTTCAGCCAATCCTCTCAACACTGTGGCCATTTTCTTTAAGAGTAAGAATAAGCTGTCTGGACTGATGCATAGGCATCACCATCCTTTTCTATAAAGATGCTCAATATTTGGTTGTTATCCTAGATAACAAATTTCTGTGGAAGAAATGTGTTACGTCGAAAGCCTATTAGGCCTTGTTCCCCTTTGGGGAATGCAAAGGAGATGTCTCCGAGAAAGATCCTCTGGATCTTTAAGGTTAGGATAAATTTTGGTTAACTTAAAATACACATATGACATCTGTCAAAAGATGGAATGCGTGAATTCAAAGAATCCTTTTTGGAAAGCGGGCCAATCTATTGAAACTCCTTTTGTTTCCGAATTAGGCACGGCAAATTAAAAAATTAAAAAAAAAAAGTGGAGCTAATCTAAAGCGTGAATCAGCATTGGTGGTAGCTGAAAGAAGTAGTGTCTGCTAAAAGCTTTCTGCAAATCATGTCTCTTTCTTATTAAAAATCCAAGTAGCCTTTGTTTATTTCCAGCGAGTCTCTGTGTTTATTTTCTAATTGTAGGTGACAATTCGTTTGTCTGTGGTTAAAATATTATCTAAAAACAAAAGGAACAAACAGGCGTAACAGAAGCTTTACTCAAGAACAGTTTATCAAATATCTGCATTATCTCTACATCACATTCACAAAAACAGTTCTTTTCATTTCTGGTAAATCTAATTTTTATTTCACTTTATGGCTATCATAAAAGATATACCTTCATATAAAAGAAACCTGTAGATTATTAATTTATATTTAGCGGCAGATTTCTGTTTTTTTTTTTTACAACTCTGTATGAGCATATACGTTTTTCGCACGGTTTTCGTCATACCTTTGTACACGGTTTATTGCCTATAGTAAATCTATTTGCTAAAGATAAAAAACACAAAATCTACTCAACTTCAATTCAGTAGATGGTTAATTAAATCAGCTCTACCTTGTAGTGTGATTTAGATTTATTCTCGAAAAGAAGGTAGTTGCGGTAGAAGTGTGTTTTCTAGTCGATTTTTAGTCGAGCTTTTCAAAAGTGCAGCATAAGGTGCTTGAAATCAATTTTAAAATTTATTTAAAGAAAAGAAAATATTTAAAAAAAAAATCATACGTGTTTCCAATCCTAATCATGTGATTTTCTGAATATTTCAAAATTGTTTCAACTTCCTTGTACACCATTTGGGTAATAAATTGGGCAATTTCGAAATAGCCGTGTCAACGAAAGTGGTAATACACAGATTGTTCATATCAGGAAACTACTAAATTTATTGTTCATATTGATTGTGGAGTACACATGCAGTGACAAAATAATAATTAAAAAAAGGGACAAAACAAATTTAAACTCTAATATTCTATTGAAACGGATTTAACAATTTCAAAAAATATTTAACGAAAGGAAAGGTAGCTCTTTCAAAATATCACCCAATTACAGGGGACCTAATAAAGTTTTAATACACATTTTTCCTAGTTGAAACGAATTTCCTTTGAAAAAAAATCGTTTAATTTAAAATGTTGGAAATGAACTAGTCAGTTAATTTTACCGCGACCAATTTAAAATTATAATATGCGACGAGTTAAATTGATCAGTCAAATAAGATGTCAGCTAAAAAGTGAAATTTTTTCATTGAGATTAATATTTATAAATCCTTAACATGCCTAATTAATCGATGAAGAATTAATATATTTCGATAAGATTGCACTATCATTCACAAATGTTGGGAATTTCATTTTGCTTGAACTTTGATTTTATGGATTAGTTTGCATCCGTTCAATATACGAGTATTTCTTTTTAATTTGGTCATGACGAAAGTGTATGTTCCTTGAAGTGTTGGATTCTCATTGAATTTATTAATTTCTAAGATACAACAGTACGTACTCATATTTCTTAAAGTCTATATTTTTCCAATGAACGTTTAGATTTTCTAAAACAATAAAAATCTATCTATGTTCTTCCACAATAAATTAAAATTCTATTTTTCTTATATGTTTTAACGATTCTGAAATGATTCCTTTTTTTTGAACTGTTAAAAGTTGGCTGGGTCACCAACAGTTTTTCAAATCGCCATCACCCTTTCGGCGAGCAATGGCAAACTCCCGAAAGTAAAATTGCCTACGAAAAAGCTTCTAAGGAGTGCCGTTCGGACTCGGCGATAAACCGTAGGCCCCACTCAGATGTGACTAAAATGACAACATGAGCAACACAAATGAGTGTCAAGAAGCTAGGCCATGGCCCATACCGGGCTGTCAGCGCCACAGTGTTTTTTTTTTTTTTTTTTAAAGACGTATGGTGACATCTTACGAGTATGTTACATAATTTCCCCTCGTATTTGAAAATCTACTGCATTGCTTATGCAATTGGTTAAGGCCTCTCTTTTTTGGATAACCTCGTTATTGAGATGATTTTGCACTTGAACTTGAGTCTGGAACCACATTTCTTTACGACTTTCGTTAAACATGACAGGATCAACTGATTTCCTCAGTCTGAAGTCATCTTTACTATTGGTTGATTTATCTAGAGAGTTTTCTAGATTTTTTTTTATTTTCATCAATGATGGTTTGTCTGCTAATTATATACATATGTACGAGTACATGCATTATATTTCTTTAATGATAAAAGGGTTCTTTGCTCTTCATATTCTTTCCCGGATTCACTTCTTTGCTCTTATGCTGTAGGTATAAGCAGCATACAAAAAAAAACTGTGGCGCTTGCAGCCCGGTATGGGCCATGGCCTAGCTTCTTGACATTCATTTGTGTTGCTCATGTTGTCATTTTTTTCGTCACATGTGAGCGGGGCCTACGGTTTTTCGCCGAATCCGAACGGCACTCCTTAGAAGCTTTTCATAGGGAATTTTACTTTCGGCAGTTTGCCATTGCCACCACCATTAAACTATTTATTTCCGATAGTAACAGCATTACTAATGGGAAACTACCAACAGAGTGAAATTTAATGTTTAATGTTAATATTGTCTGGTGTCGTTAAAAGATAATTTACCTATATATATCCAGCCATTCTCCATGAATCACACTTATATTGTCAAAACCGAAAAACTTTCCAATGTCTGAACCATTCTTATATAGATCTTTTATAATGATATATTGTACCTATATGTACAAGTGTTTCGAAGCGTCGCACATATTTCGTATGTGTCATTACCCTTAGGCTGAAAACCCAGCGGAGCGGACAGGATGTTCTTTGTTTTCCAATCAGACATCAATATATTGATTCTTATGAGTCAACACATACCAAATCAGACGGGACAAAAAGACAAAAAGAAGGACAAAGACAAGACGTAACTGTCCGCTCCGGTGCGTTCTCAGCCTAAGTGACACGTAATTGCTGCAAGTTCTGATGTCGCCTTTGTCTTAGTACAGTTTAACAAGAAATATTCCCTTCACTAGTAAAAAAGCCTTTTATAGTTTTATTTAATTCAATCGCGTCCCATTTTAATAAGACATTTTCGACATTCGCTCAAACTTGGTGGTTGAATCCTTTAACTACTTCCACTACTTTAACTTTTGTGAAATCTGCTGCGGCAACTAAGGGAATGGTTCTACGCGAAAATTCTTTGTTAATTTAAGTTTTCTTTCTATATATTACAAATTTCCCTCTTTGTAAGGTGAATTCACTACATATTTCGCCATTAAGCCTCCTGTGAGTTCTTTTTTCGCTGTGGCACAATCTGTACAAATATTTCATTTAAATGTGCATCGACACTGAATTTCGTTTATTGCTTGACGCCTGTTTATCGATACTGACGTAAACTTCCTTGTTCTACTACCATACTGTCATGTCTCTGGCAGTAATTGCTCTAGCTACTGTTTTCTTTGCCCCTCTTCTGCAACGTTCATAGTCCAACTTAAGACGTAATATACTCGTACTTTGTCGGTTTCGCTATCTCCGCTATCTAAGTCTATGCTTGAAAGCCTTTCCTGTTGTCCTTATCGCAATTTTTTAAATTTTTTAGCACGTTTCTTGATTTATCTAAAGTTGGCCTTTGGAGATGCAAGCAGAGTTTGTTATCGAAGTTCATCATCGTCATCATTCCCGCTTACGAATAGTTTTTTCTCTGGGTTTATGGCATTTTGATGCACTTTTCACGAATTTTTACAGAAATATACTTAATCGCCAATGCCGGTTTCCCCAAAATGGATTAGACAAGGCAGTGCACTGTTTTATGATAAACGTTTTAGACGAAAAGAGTCCTTGGAGTGCAGATTCACTCTAAATGCGATCTAAATTCTTCGGGTGATCTTCTTGCAGAGACGCACTAGTGCGAAACTGGAGGAAGTTAGCGAAAAATCAAGCTTCTTGGCTGGGGTCCATATTCATCCCGGATTGCAGCGCCACCTTAAGTAAGTAAGTAAGGAACTTAAGGGGGAGTCATTCGGGATTTCATTCATCAAGTATGCTTTTTTCAAATAGTTTCTGAAAATAACTTGGTCTTGCAACTCCATTGGAATTTAGTTTAGGTGCTAAGTGCTGCTAAGCAATTTGGAACATTGGGATTTTTAGATCCTTGATACCGACATCTTGGATTTCATATTTTCTTTCGTCCTTGCCATTTCCCTTCGGAGTTATTTCTTTAAAAAACAATAAAAAAGGGGAATTTTACATGCATAAGAATATGACACAAAATTCGGGAGAACGTCTTAATTTTTTATTTTTTTTTTTTAATTCGACAGAGAAAGAAGAAAGATTTTAGGTTCTGTTGTTATTTCGCTTCATGGAACTTTTTGAACTTTTTTCCAACTCCGCATCCCAACCCAAAAGCCAATTGGTAAAAATATACGCGTTCTAATTGGTGAAATACCAACAGAACTAGTAAACTGCCCCTTCTAAGACCTTCAAATCACCTAGGCTTAACAGCTTTTCTTATAACTACGTGCAACTCAGTAACGCAATCCATTGCTTGTTTCCAGACCTGAGAGTTGTTCGTGTTTATAGAGCAAAGAACTATTTGGTGTAGCGCTGTAAAAAAGACGTGTTTGACCGGCGTTGTAAAAGTCATTAGGACTTCACATCTGTAAACGTTCGGAAGCTTACACAATTTCCACCTATCTGCGCTCGGGTTAGCCACTACAATACAACACGAAAACTTCCAGTTTTAATGAAAAAACATTGGTCCAGTGCCTCATCAACATCTTAGTCTTTTCCTCCTCGTGTCTGGTGCTATTGAAGAATCAACCGATTACGATAGAAAGTGTTTAGTTCTTCTTCTTCTTCTTTGGTGGCGCTACAGTCCGTGGTGGACGTGGGTCTAAAACAATATTCCTCTCTATTTAGCCCGGTCTTTAGCTAACTGCCTCCAGTTTCGCATGCCAAGTTTTTTGAGGTCAACTTCCACTTGTGTGCGCCAACTAAGGCGAGGACTTCCTTTACTGTGTTGTCCCACCGGATTGAATTCAGAGGCTCTGCGGCCGGAGCGTCGGTGTCCATTTACTCTACATGTCCCAATCGCTTTAGACGGCCAATGCGAAGCCTCCTGACCAGGTCTATGCCGCTGTACAGCTGGTATAATTCGTCGTTGAATCTTCTCCTCCAAAGTCCGTCAACGCAAACGGTTCTCTCGAATCGACCAAGGATGTTTTCGTCTACTTTTGATAAGGTTCATGCTTCCGCTTCATACAGCAGGACTGGGACAATGAGTTTATTGTAGAGTGTCTCCTTAGACGTTCAGGAGAGGGCTTTGCTACTCAATTGCCTTCCAAGCCCAAAGAAACAGCGTTTGGCTAGAGTAATCCTTCAGTTTGATCTCCGATGATATGTTGTTATCAGAGTTAATAGCAGAGCCGAGGTAGGTAAAGTCCTTTACCACCTCAAAGTTACTATATAGCTGTCTATTGTGACGGTCTGTCCAATTCTTCGGAGTTGTGTGTCCTTTTTTGTTGAGAGCAAATACTTGGTTATCCCTTCTATGTTAGGGGGCACTACGAGGAGGTGATGATGCGATTTTGCCCAGTGTTTGGTACTTAGCCTTTTACTTGAACAAGCAAAGCACCTTTGTCAGCTATTGTTGAATCTTTGTTTGATATTTTACCAAACTGCTACAAAATCTTGCTGTTAGTACACACTATACGCGGCTACACGTCAAATTCAAGCTTATCCCGGCACTTTCTAAAACGAAACTGAAAACAAGTCATCTACTCGTACCTCGTAACTTGTAACAAAAAATACCAAAGTAACTAAACAATCGTTTTGTACATATTCCTGAAATTGTTTTGCAGAGGCAAAATAGTGCACAATACCACGAGACACTACCGTTGCTTTGTATTTCCATCTTCGTCGTCATCATTACCGTTAGCAAAGATGTTGGTTATGGGGTTCTAAATTTTTGGAGACATTCATATGTACGAGTAGCTGTCAAGCAATATCATTTTTCTCAGAATGTGGGTAGGGTGTGTAAAAAATTTGTCACGTAGAACATGTCCCGGTCTGCTGTTCACAATAAGCCAATAAATTTATTTCTCTACCCTTTCCGTTCTTTTGTTCCTATTAAGCAGCAGTCCCAATAAAGCGAACTCCACTGTACGCAGTTTTAAATGATTTAAATGCTTGAAAAAAAATATCTTTCAGGCGATGTTGGAATTTCAAAGCCTAACCAAGCAGCCAATAGAATATCACTTGAGCCACGGCCAATCCACGGCTTTAAGACTTTTAATCCAGCACCATGCATATTGCTTATTTTTTATTGACACTTTTCATCAAACCAGAATGTTTTGCTACATTTTAAAAGCTTGTATTGTATTGATACTGTTGGTTTCTATACATGGTGCGAGCAGAATGCGTCCTGGAACTAGTGATTTTCCGTTTGTAAAGACCATTGAATCTGCACTATTGTAGCTGGATCTGAATCTTTGCTAAAAAAAAAAGGTTAATTATGATTATAATGTATCGCTTTCCTGACACATGCACGTTTTCCAACAATCGCCGCCTGACCAATCTGGTTGACTTTGAACTAATTGGAAGTTTTTCAAGTGCTTTCGTTAACATCTATTTATGGTATATACACAACCGAGTACTTGCTTCAAATTTCCAACCACGGCCAAAACGATTACCTTGAATAGATTGCTTTACACAATATTGTTTGGCTATGTCCATGTGGCGTTACCTAAAATAACCTTTCTTCTCAATATTGCTGGAATGTTTTGTCCAAAAGATTATACGATTTATGTATGGGGTTGTGTCTATCTCTCTTTTTTGCGATAGGGCGAATGTATCATTATTGCGACTTACAATACAATGTTTGTTGTTGTGGATTTCAAGCGACCTGCAATAGTTAGACCAATTCTTGGCCATAATACATTTCGCAAAGCCGCCACTCGTTTGTCAGCTCTGATATTACATTACTTTAGAAGCTCATACTAAAGACTCTGTCACAAGAGTACTGTCTCAGTTTTAATTTGTCAAAATGATCACCAAATAAAGAGCTTTACTTACTGTATCATAGGGCAAACAATCTTCCCAAATAGAGTAAAGGTAAAATAACAAGGGACGAGAAAAGTAAAAGTCTTCGAAATTAAGGATGCATTGTTTTAATAAGTGGTGAGACTGAACCCTATACAAATACTTAGTCGTACCAGTACTCGTAAAGTACATTCAGCTTTAATGTATTTACAAGATATGACGAATCACGGCATCTAATTGTTATGACTGTTTTGATCATTGTTTTTTCACGAGCTGATCTCTGAGAGGAACCAGGACATAAGTTAAAGAGAGAGCTTGCACCGTTTTAATATTCAAGTTTGTAGGCCGTCACATATCCACAGGCTCTATATCTTAAGGAAGTAAGCAGAAATGCTCACTAACTCCCTTATTTTGCTAAAACTTCAATTGATCAACATTTCAAAACTGATCTTTCACAAAAAAATCAACAATTATATTTTAATTGTTTTAAACATGGTTAGAAAACAAGTAGATAAAAATGATCTAACAGAGTCCAAACATAAAAAGGCACTCAATGTTATCTTGGCACTAAATTCCTGAGCCAAAGGCATCTGTAGAAATTTATTTGTTTAGTTAACGCAAGGCAATAACTATGAACTCTGTTGAAAAAAAAATTCAGATATCTCCTATATCAAAATAAAATCTGTAGCTTATCACCAAAAAATATTAATTTATATATATATAGATATTTAAACTAGAAACAAATATTTGTGCTTGTGTCTACAATAGAATGTTGAAGGGAAATTTTGATTGATGATTTTGCTAGTTTTCGATACGTTGGATAAGATCTTGGAATCGTTTTATCTATGTGGAAAAATCTACGTTTACCTACAATATACTCGTATGTACATATGTTTTTATATTAGTGCTTAGTAAAAGTTCAAAAAGCAATCGTTCAAGGTGGTTGTTTATATTTTTTAGTGCTCTCCGAATAAAATATAAAAGATACGTTTATGTACTCAATATGCATTGGGCTTAGTTTGTCAATACTCAGAAAAGTGATTTTGATCTGTTATAGACCTCCAATTGTACAAATATCCATACATATAAATACAGCACTACAGCCCAGAGATGGACTAGGGCTCTAGTCAACGAATTTCTCCATTTGGATTAATCGTGTCTGCAATTGCGCATATCAACTTGCAAACTTTTTTCTTTCATCGGAGTACATCATCTCAAATGTGTGTTTTTTTTCGTTTACGACATGGCCACCTACAGATAGACTGGTACACTTTTTGGGCCGGAGCGTTGATACTGAATCTTTCGACTCTCTGATATCCTACCGAACGAACAATTTGCTTTCTGCAGACTGTTAAACAGCCTTTTATCGGGGTTAAGTTCTCTTATCCAATACGTAAACGGACTTATAACTTTTTCATCTGAAAAATCATTTAACCCGATTTTCGCGCAAACGCAAACAAAGTTTGTGGAAACAATTGTACGAAATTTTGTCAGTTGATCCCTTCAATGTACGAGTATATAATCATTTGATTAATGGTGATGATTAATGATGAATGAATGACTTGAAATTGCGTAACTTTTGATATCTAAAGACTCGGTGTCATCATTAGCTTCCATTAATAATTGTGGGGTGGAACTGGGGTCAAATATCAAGGACGATATTGAGCTAATCGCCGCCTTTCTCCTTTAATTGCTCACTCTCCGCCGTAGACCATATTAACTTCGTTTTTAACCAAATGGATTTTGAACTGCTCAAACTGAACAAACGTCTTCCATCAAGCTTCACTCCAATAGGTACATATCGTAGTTTATCGTAAGCTTGACTCTCTATTACAACAAAAGTTGCTTGTTGCCATCAGTGATATAATAAGATTATATATCTTACGGGCTTCGTCGATACGATCATGTATTTCATAATCACAGTTCGGTCCTCGGTTGCTCTCTAAGACAATTCTTTGAATTAAGATTTTGCAAGCTATAGCTGTTAAAAATTCTGAAAATTCTGCCTTAAGACATCTCAACCCCAGGGTTATACAGGACTTTTTAACAATCAGGATGTGTATCTGTACACGAGAGACCGAGTTACCTAACGTTCACACACGCAATTGAAACTAGAAATATTTACATGTCGTCATTTAGTTGTCGTATGAAAATAACCTATTGTTGGCAAATTGAATTTGAAGTTAGATTTACTATATCTTTTTTTCTAGCGGACCAATTTTAATAAAATTTTCAGAGTATATTCGGAATATTTTACACATTAATTTTTTGTTTTACATAAAGCTTGATCTAGAGAAGTGAAAAAGTTACTGAGCTTTTAAAAAACGTATGTAAAATCACTTTGTCGTATGTAACCACTTCCGAATTGTTAAATACGAGTACTTACTTACATACGACAAAAAACGGTTGCATGTGACAACATACCACTCATTTGTAAGTAAAATTTGTCGTTTGTAGGTACGAAGACGAATATTCTAATTAATTTCTTGTATCTGTAATAATGTAATACAATAATGCAAATATTTTTTTTTCATTTAAAGTTTTATGTAACTCAAGTTTATAAGAACAAAAGGCCTAATTAGCCTTGTTGAGCAAGTACTTAAATGAAAAATAAATAATTAAGAAATAAAGAAAATAAAGGAAATAAGAAAAATATATGCGTATTTATTCCAATGTACATAAGTACATAAATAAAAAAACAATTTAAAAAAAATGTAATAAATAAAGAAAAATTTATACAATTATAGCAACTGCTAAATAATAAATAATTAAGGCACATTTTCTATTCATATAGGTATAATATTTTTTTTTAGTTTTAGTATTAATCAAAATATTATTAAATACGGGGAGCCCTTGATATACAAACATAGATATCGTATTCTATGACGCAACGTATGTAAATTAAGTCCTTTCTGTATATTAAATGTAACAAATATTTATTATAAAGATAATCTTCTGCACACTTCAAAAATACCTAATATACTATAAACATTACACATATTACATTATTTTAAACTCACCTGAAAAATTCGATCTTAACCGTATGAAGATATCGCTACAACTGATCATTCTATTAAATTCACACAGCACTCTCTATATGCACACTTCAATTAATTACGCAAATTGTAGTATTTAGTTGTCGTATGCAAAGCGTTTTTTTACACACGACAATTCAATTCTTATTAAAAAGAATTCAGTTTTTGTATGAAAATATGTCGTATGTAAAAAAAAAACCCTTGCGTACGACAATAAGATACTAAAACCGTTACTTTGACCCTACATACGACAAATAAGACGGTATATCTCGGAAACTATTAACGGTAGGTAAAAACAGATAACACCAACAGGAAAATCTCCTCGAAAAATATAATAATGCATCAAAATTCGAAAATGCTAAAATTTGACATACAACAACTATATTCTCAGCCGACGATGTGTTGAGTACATGCACATGAGAGAGGAAATTTGAAGTACGAGTATATTGGGTTTTTTTGTTCAATTAAGAGCGCGTACACTACACACAGGCTAATTTACCAATCCAATCTAGGATTTCGTACGAATAGGTACATAGTCATGTCGCTGCTATGGAAAAACAAAAATGTGAATTACATGCATTCAAATTTCCTTTTCATTTTCAAACATGTAATTCTACCTGCAACAAATCTTTATTCATTAAATTTTGAGGGTGAAGATACTCAATACCCATCACCTTATAGCAGATTGCTCAAATGTTTTACGCTTCAAATCTCGATGAGGTTAATAAAAATGGATTTGTCCACGTATGTACCAATATCTCATTTTGTTTTGTCTGTTTGCTTTCTTAGCATCCTTTTATGATTTTTTCCGCTTTACCTCCGCCGCTGATGACGTTCAATTACAGAATAAACCGTCTGGTTGTCGACAAAACGTAAAATGATTTTCTTACAATGCACACATTGAAAAAAAAACCAACACAATGATAAATCCTGATTTTTATGAAGTCCTGTGTAACCCTGGGGTCATGTAACAACAGCTAAATTTCTTAACTCTTTTACTCATAAATTTACTCTTTTACTTCCATTCTTTTTCCTTTCTCTTTAATCTATATACAGGGTGTCCCGGAACGAGTGGATAAGCATGAAACACCTCATAGGTGGGCTATCGGGCGCTCAAAATAAAATACAAAAAAACCATCTTTCCCAATTGGTACATTAGATATGAAATTTTTTTAAAAACAGTATTTTTTTCACATGACCTTTCGTTTCTTAATACTACGGCATCAAAAAAATTAAATCTATCGATATTTTTATTTTAAAATATTCATTTGATATGCAGTAAATATTGTAAGTAGCTGTTGCTCGATTTTTGAAAAGAACATTTTAACTTGAATTTTTAGCATGAAATTTGCAAAATGTAAATGTTTATACAGATTTCAAAGTGATATAATACTCTCTTTTGTTTAATGCAAATACGTAGTTATTGCTATTAATGTTCAGAAGGCGCAAATTCAACTAAATATCAAAAAAATTTTAAATTTATCATAAGAATGTAGTAAAAAACTATGTTAAACCTTATCTAAACTTAACTATATTTAACCTAAAATTATAGTAAATTTTCAAAATGTCTCGACATCTTCGAACAATAGCTCTCTTGAGAAGAAGCGCATAACGGCGTTGCGTAATTTTTGAAGCGGCTTCCTGTACACGGCTTAGCAACTCTTCTGTGCTCCTGATGGGCTTAGAGTAAACCTCTTCTTTTAAGCAGACACAATAAAAAAATGGCCATAAAATAGGCCACAGACGGCCAATCCATCTATCAGGGTACGTTGTATTCAAATACGCACGAACATTTACTCCAAAATGCGCACGACACCCATCATTATTTGTGCAAGTCCGAATTGAATACGTTGAATTGAATTGAAAATGTTTTGGGTTCCTTTGCCGTGTGGACTGGCAAAGGAAAAGGATAAAATTTGAATTTTACCGAATAATTGTTAACCCTCATCGGTCCCTTAATTCGAGTATCTTTAAAGTTCCTTGTGTGTCAAATTGACACAAAAATTGCAACACTTTAATTTAGGTGGTTTTCTGATTAAAAATTATTTGTAATAAATTAAATTTATTCATTCAAATAGAAAATCAATAGCAGAGCAATCTCAACTTGAGTTTCAAAAGTGTTTCAAATTGACACAAGGAACGGATACAGGTTAAGCAGTCGTAGCAGATCAAATTGTTTTGGGATAATGAAGCTTACCATTAGAGAATTATTTATTTAGGAAACGTTTTAGAACTGGGAACTTCTTTACTTCATAAACATTTCCCCGCATGTCTCTCGCATGACTTTAGAAGCCAATCAACTTCTGCTCAAACCGAAATAATGTACTCCAGCTGATCTGGATTCAGTTATCTGCTACTGGATATTTGGCTACCTATACAACTTACTGATCAGGATAATCCCAATTCAGTGTCTCAGTGTAGAATCTATTCATAGCGTTTTGCATCAAGACTTTTGGGGTATCGAAGAATTTACTCCGTCCAGCCCATCGCCACTTATTCCTCACCCTAGAGACCAGAGGTTAAGCCGACTTAGCAGGCTACGAGAATACAAGTACGGCTTTATATATTCCAGTTACCAATAATATCAACTTTCTCCTGTTTGCCACATAACATAACTGCATAACTAGCAGTAAAGTGCACCCGATGAATGTGAGACCTTAGTCACTCACTATATGCTAGTGCAATGCGACCCACCTAGCATGTAGCGATGTGAGACAGCGGCCAAACTACACGAACAAATTACATGACACCGACCTATGCATCGGCTGTCTGGAAAAACTTACAATGTTAAAATAAAATGAAAATAATATTGACATACAAACTCTCAGCTCTGTATCAATGATTTTTCTTCTAAAAAAATATGAATTAAAATAATAACACACCTTAAGGAGCCCTTAAATCCAGATATGACAGTGATGTTTTTATCACATCTGATCGGTATGTTGCATGTTCAAAGGTAAAGAAAAAAATTGCAGGCATGCTATGAAGAAGACGAGTGTCAATCAGGCTTTAAACTTTAAACATCTGTACACCTCAGTGAACTTGTAGGGCCGGAACTTTATGGTATCGACTTGAGCTACGCATAGGGCAGCGTTACGCGCTACATAAGGTCGATAGGCTGAGTCGTATCTTTACTGATCACAACTGCACTGTGCAACTTATATTTTCTTAGCCATTTGAAAGAGAAGGTTTATGCTAACTTTCAATCAATTAGAGTGACAATTGCGCGTAGTGTAATAAATAATTTTAACAAAAGGGTCTAGATTTTCTACTGGCCGTGATCACAATTTATCATACTTTGATCAATTCTATGAATTCTAAAAACACTTAGTAACTGCAGCTACTGCCAGTCACCATGTCACCTTTTGGTTATATGTATTATAATCAACCTTTTTAATCATTAACTGGCACTGATAAATGAATCTAATGTCAAGTATCTACTCGTATGTTGATGGCGCCATAGTTCACCCAAATCAAAGCCAGTTAAGATTCTTGATAAATGTAGAAGTAGGTACTAAGATTAATAATTAATTTCTTTATCAATGAAACTTGGTGATATTTTACAGCGTCTGGCATACACTGGGACTATGAATACATCTCTAATCTCTTAATCATTATTATGTATATCTGAATAACTGATCTTTAGATTTTGTTACTAATATAATTACTTCTAAATATTTTTATATAATACTTAGCAGCATGGCGAGAATCTATTCTTTGATTCTGAAGAAGTGAATAATTACATTCCTCATTTTTATCGAGTCAATACAGACCTAGTGATTCCACTTCTGATACAACTTAAACAATTTGCAGTTGGAGCTTAATCTATAGTCTGAGTAAACGATTTGGTGACACTTACAAAGTTTTTTGGACATCAATTTTGAGAGGTTCATAAATTTTTTGTTTTCGATACTATTGAAACAGACGCAATTTGCCATTGAGCTGATTGCACTGCATATCATATTTTAGACAATAAACTGAATGAAGAGCTAGCTTGCGTTATGCTATCCTACAATTGAGTACAGCATTTAGTTGAGGCCATACATTGAATAGTATCGAAAGTTGTTTACGATTTTTTGACAGAAGTAATACTAAATTATACCAATTGTCACACGTGATTAGCATAAAAGCACAAATCGCCAGCATAGTTAAGCAAACATATTTTAGACAAAGTCGTGAGCTTCTATTGTATACCCCCACTTCTTATTGGCATAGCGCTCTGCAAGACATTACAAATCAGCATTGAAGAATAAACAACTTGGGAGTACTCCTTTTGTTCCGGGGAAATTTTGCTGTTCCAAACCTTCTTCACTAAAAGAAGCAGTAGGTACCCAGCTTTTCGAGAAGTCTTGAAGGGCTCTGCCTGAGCTTGATTTAATAAGTACTTCCTCCTTATTTGACTTAAATGTTATTTATTTTTTATCGATGAAAATGCTCTTATATTAACCGTTGAATTAGTTGTCTTAATTTTTGAGTAAATGATCCATTCCTCCACAATGCCATTTAAACCAGCGGGATGCATTCCTTCTATCTTCTTAAATCATTAGAAATCGCCTTAAACTTTCCACCAAATGCTGTCATAATTTACGGCCTCCTGTTAGCCTTGAGATCATTCCGGCCGAACCTGATAGGCCCATATCAGTGTGGCTTCAGGTCAGAAAAGTCTAAAATGGACCACATATTTTCACAACGGCAGATCTTGGAAACAAATCGATACAAGCCACCTATTCATCGATTTTAACGCCACGTATGACAGCATCTATGGAAACGAGGTATAAAAGGCAACGTCTAGTTTTGGCATCCCTGCCAAACTCATCCTTTTATGAATAACGATAGATGATACACGCATCTCCATCAACGTCCGTAAAGAACTTACTGAGACCTTTGATGCAAAAAAAAATGATTTAGACAAGGTGGGATGTGATTTTGCCTACTAAAACTCATAAATGAATACTTGGAATGAAAACAATTTTTTTTTAAATGTTTTTTTTATTTTATTCAATATAGTCCCCTTTTAGCTTGATACACTTCTTCCAGCGATTTTCCAACTTCTTGATCCCGTCCGAAAAGTAATTTTCCGGAAGGTCTGCAAAATACTCCTCCTTGGCGTCGATGATTACCTCGCTTGAGCTGAATTTCTTATTGATGAGCCATCTTTTGAGGTTTGGGAAGAGTCCGAGGGAGCCAAAGCCGTGGTTGCGATGCTCTTATGCGCCGGCGCATTGTTTTGCAAACAAAATTTTTGTTCGCTTCATGTGAGGCCGTTTTGCAGCGATTTCGGCCTTCAATCGCTCCAATAATGCACAGTAATACTCTCTGCCTGACGGTTTTTCCTTTTTCGAGGTAGTCCACGAAGAGTATGCCATGACAATCCCAGAAAAACCGTAGCCATCACCTTTCCGGCCCATTGAGCCTCCCTCGGCCACTTCGGAGCACTCGTGCCGGCTTCACTCCATTGCCGGGCACTCATTCTGTTCTCTGGTGTGTAATAGTGGATCCAGGTTTCATCAACAGTTACCAATCGACGCCAAAAGTCCGCCGGATTCCGCATCAGCAATTCCAAACACTCTTTCAAAGTGCTCTCGCGACCGTGTTTTTGGTCAGGAGTGAGCATGCGCGGCACCCAGCGGCAGGATAACTTTTTCATATGCAGAATATTGGCCAAAATATGGCGTGTGCTCTCAGTACTAATCTTTGTGGTATCTACTAGCTCGCGCACCTTCATTTCCGGTCAGCCAACAACATTTCATGTATTTTTTTGACATTGTCCTCTGTAACCGCACCGGAGGGCCTGCCGCTGCGGATTTGATCGGTAGTGGAGTTGCGGCCACCACGAAACTCTCGAAAGAAATAATGTTTTATAAGAGATCAAAAATCGTTTTTGTCCATACTCAACATGATGCCAAACACGTCAACAACAATCAGCTGTCAAAACAAAACTAAAGACAGTATCCCACTGAAATTTGGCATGTCTGCCTAAATCTGAACGGACTTCAAGGCACCATAACCTTTTTTGCAGTATAAGCGCATTCTGGCGGTCAAGGAGGTTACTTTTCACCCCACCTAGTAGTACAAAAATCACGCGCCAAAACAAGAGGCACGATCTTTGAAAAGTGCGTCAAATTACTCGCATATACCGATTATATTGATATAATTGAATGAAAGCAGCGTGATATCAGTGACGCTCTTGCGAGTATTAGACGGGATTAGACTGATGATAGTCAACTATGCCCAACACCGACACCTCGGACGGAAGTCATAGCTTCGATGTAGTTTAGGACTCTGTATACATAGCTCTGCTATCAATTCAGAGAACGACTGGATCAAACAAGGAATAACTCTTGCCAATCACTGCTTCTTTGTGCTGGGAAAGCAATTGCCAATCATGCTCTATGGCGCAAAGGCATGCATTTTAGCAAAGATGGATGAGGATGCTGTTTGGGTGATTTTCGATCGACTTAGCCAGAAAAGTGAAGCTCCAACGGCTGAGATGGCTGAGTCATGTAGAGTGGTTGAACACCAACACTCCGGGCCGCAAAGTCTCCACATCCGCCACTGACAGACAGTGTTATAGAGGAGGGTCACGGCTCAGGTGGTGCATGAAAATAGAAGTAGAGCCCCATCAACTTAGGGTGAGAAACTGTAGACAGCTAGCGGGAGATCTACCCGGCTGGAGACGCTTGTTGGCTTACGCGCAGGTCCACCCTGGACTGTATCGCTGCTTTAAGGTAAGTAAGTAAGTCATTGCTTTGGTGAAAACTATGATTTGATTAGTAGGGGTGTGTGGCTTTTCCAATGTTAACTGAAGCCTCGATATCTGCCGCTATTCTTGAGTTTGGAAGAAGTCAAGAACGATGAGTTTATGGGTGCATATAGAAGCAATTCATTTCTGGTTATTTTTTGTTAGAATTGGCCAAAACATTTTAATTATTTCGTAGAGTTCTATAAAGCAACGAATTTCATAAATTTCTTCCAGAATATTTGCGCATATGAACTTCATATGAAGTATATGATCATTGATCATCTTAGCCTGAAGGTTGCTGTCCCTCAAATAAATGAGTTTTGCTTTTGTGGTTAGGAAAGTAGAAAGTAGTAGTATTGTGTAAGTTGAGGATCATGTAAAGATGGATTAATGTAAAGCAGATAAAACAAAATTATAAAACTGCTAAACAATATTCCCTTCCCCCGAGATTATACGATTTCTCTGAAACAATAAAAAGAATGAATCATTAAATGAAGTTCAAACAGAAATATTTTCAATTGAGGTGGTACTTAATTGCAGTAAATAAAAACATTTATTTGCCAATAATATACGAGTAACAAACGCAGTTTTGAATCATTTCCACTTGAGTGCTTTAATACATACTTAACTCATATCAACCAATTCATGGTACAATTCAATTTAAGTGTAAATAAATCGATTACATGCTTGCACTTTATTAGATTTAATAACACTTCAAGATTAGGATAAGCCTGGAAAGGCCCATCATTCGGTGTAGAGTTATACGCTTGAGTTGATACCATATATTTTGTATTAAAACCACGAGACATTCTCGGATATTTTAGTGATAACCTTTAGTAGTAACCCTGGCACAATAATACACCTAGAGTTATTCCGGTAATAACCACTTTGAGAAGACCAAAGTATACATAAACGTATGTGTTTGGTTTGTTAACATGCCTTTAGGGGTCTGTTGTCTTATGTCTTAAGGCATACTTTACTATAAACTACTCTAAGTCTTGTTATCATTTTTTTTAAGTACAAGCCTATACTTATGTAATTGGCTCAAAGGGGATAATCGATTGATGGAGACTGATACGTTAATTGTTTACGGAATTTCTTGCTTTAACTGCTGAACGAGGTTAGTTATTTAACTTAAGCCGGAATGACTTGTTTGGCATTAAAAGTGCAATACCACTTAATAGTAGTACGTTCTCTCTAGTAGATTTAGATTTGTTTCTGGAAACAATTACTCGTATCTTTATTGTGCAATTTTTGATACGACACGACAGTTATTAGGCAGTTGTAGAATTTATGTGCTTACTTGTTCATCCCAGTAAACAGACAGGGCACTGTCGACTATACTTTAGACATGCATTAACGTTACTCAAAACTTTAAAATGTCATAAAATGTGTACATCTTCCAATTGCTTGTGTATTGTGTTTTAAATAGTTAATAAAATAAAAGTTATTTTCTGTATTCATATTTTTGAAACCTTTTGTATCATTTATTCCCGATTTGTGGCCATCCAAATTTGAATAGTAAAAACTTGCGTTTTCTTTTCTTTGTTTTTCAGAGTGATTTTCTAAACAAACCACACAGAATTATTTATGTTAACAAGATAGCATTGCAAAATGACAGCGACCAAAGGAGGGTAAGCAAGATTATTTGTATGAGACTCCTGCAAATTTTTAAAACTATTTTGTTTTCGTTTTAGGATAACCAAGTCTCAAGACGGTGACTACGATCCGCATGAACACAGATCTGTTAAGAATCCTACCACGTAAGTTAGTCAGTATTGACAATTGAGAACACTTTTTAATTATCACACCAAACAAATCCTATGTACTCGTATGTACACATTCTAAACTTACTTAACTCTTATTTATGTATGTATATGGAGTGGTTTGATTTTGTTGGGATATGTCGTCATTCCTTTCGCTGATATAGTGTGAACCAGGTATTTTATAATACTTCCGGGTGAAACAAAGAACATTTTTTGGGTTCAGTTTCAAATAAGCGCCTTCAAATACTTCTTTAAGATTTTCGCGATAACTTCGAGTGACTTGGCTTAAGAACAACGTCATCCAGATAGGCAGGCTCATTAATCACTCAAAAGTGGCGTTGCACAATCCAAACGGCATCACTGTCAAACTCCACTTTCGGTAGTGAAGGCCGTTTTTTCACAATCTTTTAGGCTCATCTCTACTTGCCATTAGCCACTTTTCAGGCCAAATATTGAAAATCATTTTGCTCTAGTAAGTGTATCCAAAGTATAATCAACATTCGATAGTGAATAGCTATCCTTTTTGTTGAAATCATTGAGAAGTTGGTAGTGTACACAAACCCTCAGCCTGCCGTATTTCTTCTTTACGAGGATAACTAAAGATGCCCACGGACTCTGTATTTCTATAATCACTTCCTAAACCATTATCTTCGAGAACATTTGAAACTGGATGACACCTTGCAGGTTGACGGAGTCGGGCATCTCTGGTGTTACTGTGGTGTTGAACAAGTTTTGTACGTCGTCCACATATTCTTTGACTTGTGTAGCAAATATTTCAGTGTACTTAGCGATTAGCAACAGATAAGCTAGTTTTATTTTTGATTTTTATAATCTGGACTTTAGCGACTGATGTTGCATAACTTAGGTGTACATTTTCTCAGGTGAAAAAGGGCACCTTCACACTGAATGTTTTTGGATCTAGGATCCTCACAGTAACCATGTTAATCTTTCTCGCCATGAAATCTTTTCTATTTTCTGGCTCCAAGATGTATAATCGGTAACTACCAGGACCAAATAATTGCCTTCGAGAAAGGCTCTAGAATGTGATTTCGACAGATGACTTTTAATACGGAAGTTTTGGCTTCTCTAGGTTTCACTATTTGATGGTTTTGTGCCTCAAAGTCGACTATTAGTTCATGTTCGCTCATAAAATCTGTACCAATGATATACTCGTCACATAAGACAGCCACCAAAGACATGAAAAGGAGCTAATCCGGCCAGATGGATTTTTTTTGGGGACTTTCCCATAAACTGCAGCTGTTTCTCTCAGCCGTTTTTCTCTTACCTGTTAGTGTTTTGCAGGCAGGATTCCTACACCATATCGTTTCTGATGTTAGAGACTGCAGCACGAGTGTCTATTGTTGCCAGTTTTCGTTACTGCTGACTACTTCTAACAAGAGACTTTCAATGTTTTGTCAGTGAAACTCGGATGATAGTCCTGGGGCCGTCGTCTATTACCAACTTCTCGCTAGCAAAGTTGGTGCTGAGACATTTCCCCGGATGATTGACCCTCTCTTGATAGTCATCTCTGTTGGTTTTTTCCTTTGAAGAATCTTAAATTATCGTAGTTTCAGCTGCGAATTCTTAAACTCTTCTGCGTAGTATTTCGTTGTTTTTGTTCAAAACTGTTCTTCTGTTTGTACATTTTCAACAGAAGGATTTGCCATGTCATTACTAGTACTCATTCAAGATGAATATATCTCTCGTTTGTCCTTTTTTGCTCAAAGCGTCCTGAAGTCGAAGCGACAAGACACCTATTTCATCCACTAACGTTTTTCTTTTTCAACTGACTTTCAAGTTGAGCGATAGTCAACTGCAATAGTTTTCTACCCATGGCACGTCTTTTTTGAGTCGACATAAACACTTAAAATATGTACCTTTGCTATAACAAAAAGTAGTGGTCCGAATCTAGATAAGCCGCTCGGAATGTTCAAACATCTAAAGATGGATAAATGCCTTTGGTTGATAGGAACATGATCATTTCATTAGGCACCACCATGTTTCTTTATAAATACTGAACTAAATACAACGATATTCCGACCGGAAGAAAAGCATGTTCGCCTAACTTCGTTTTTGATTTTAGTGTAGTAAACATTTTGTTTCCAGATTTTACTACCAAGGATGTCTTTATTGTCCATTTAGCCTAATCTGGCCACAGTAAAAGTATGTATATCTGACAGCGCTTCTTATTCAGTGTCTTGACTGGTTCTGAGAATCCCTTACTTACCTCATCCCAAATACAATAGCTTGAGGTGACTCAAATCAAGAAAAAGGCTAACCAATGACCTCACCGTGCGTCGATTTAGGATTTAATTACGCAACTTCAACTCTCGCACATTATTCTTCTGTTTTTCGGACATTTCTGACAAGACATTATAGTGTTGCTTTTCCTTCTGCTCAACATTTGATATAGCTTCGCGTAACTTGGCTATTTCCGATAGTAAGTTTTGTGATCAAGGGAAAATCATTACGATACAGAACAAAATGCTCAGTTAAAAATTGATAAAAAAATATTCTGATCGAATAGTTTTAAAGACCTTCCGAAAGGCCAATTATCATCTACAATGAGTATAGTACTAACAGAAAAGCACCAGACCTGTATGACGTATGAGCTCTGGTTCAAACTTAACCGGGAACACTGTCTGTTATGTATCGAGTATTAAGTGTTAGTTTTCACCCACTAAGTATCCAAGTACAGTACTACCATATCGTATTTAACAATTTTATTAAAATCTAAGCTAAAACTAACTTTAGAAATAATAAGTGTGTGAATGTGAGCGTGTTCCACGTTTTAGTCAAACGATTCAGATTGGTCGAAAGCCCGAAAATTGAGTGCAAATTTAGGAGACGTTTCGTAAAGTAGTGGATAGGATTTTAGTGCAAAAAATTTCTCCCTCCAATTTCAGTCAGATGAAGATATCAGCTTATTTGCCGGTTGTGATTTAAGTGGAAGTTGTTCTTCATTATTTATGAATTGTTTTTTTTTTTAAATAAAAATCTTTGACGTAAATATTGACAGAGTGGATTAAGAATTGTATGAACTGGAGAAAATCATGCTACAAATGTTTCTGTTTCCTCATATATTTTTTTTGTTTTTGTAAATTTAATATGGAACGTTAGGTTGGACAAAAATTAGTGCCTAGAATTCGGAACGGGCCCAATGAAATGTCAGTTTGACTTACAGGCTTTGTTCAGTGAGAAAAAACTAGAAGAGAACCGCACAAATTTGTGAAAAACTTCAAAATAAATGAGAACAGAAGAGTACAGCCCATATGAGAATTGTCAAAAGTTAATACATTTGTAATTTAAAATTTCACTTGATTAAGTAAATAACCGCCAACAAATAATACAATTTAAAATCACAGCTGATTTTGACACTTTTTACAATTGTGTTCTATTCGAAAGCAGGTGAAACATTTTCTGTTCCGAACAGATTGGAACAACCTCACTGAACAAAACTACAGATGGCTTAACTATTACATATGGTTTGTGCCAATGATAACAAATATGGTATTTTTGATGGTAAACATCTCTCAGTAAAATCCAGTATATTGTAGGTTGTGATTGTACAAACAACTTATTTTATCTTCTTGAAAATTTGAAGGTTTTTGTGCCAGATAACGGCCATTTCTTGGCAGTTTTATTATTCTACTTCTTTTTCAAAGAAAATCACTACTAAAGATCTTTGATTGTTAATGAAAGTAAAGATCTCCCAACTCCAATGACTTGGAAACGTTGGTTGGTTCGTTTCAAAAATGGTGATATTTGCATCGGCAATAAAGACCAGAGAACAAATTGAAAAACATACAATTGCAAGCACTATTAGACGAAGACTTGACTCAAGGACAAGAACAACTCGCAGAGCATTAAAATTTAATTGTACTATTGTTTCCAAAAGTTTCAAAACCACGGGAAAGATCCAACTGTAAGAAATCGGTTTCAATATCACTTGAAAGAAAGAGACATTGAAAGGCGAAAACTCATTTCAAAAACTTGGTTTGGTCCGCCCCAAAAAGGTTTTTTTTACAGCGAATTGTAACTGGCGCTGAATCAAGACAATGCTCGCCAACATATTGCCAACCAAGTAATATAGTATTTAGCAAACAGAAATTGGGAAGTTCTGCCCCACCCGTCGTATTCACAATTTAATTTTTACGAAGAACTGAAAAATTGGGTTGATGAATAGTTTGCATCAAGGGACGAGAAATGGTCTTTGCGCGGAATCCATCAATACTTTGATTATTAAATTCATTTAGTTCTTTTCGACTTCTTACAAGTAAAGGGTTTTCCAATAAGGACTTGACAACTTTTTCTTTAAATAAAACGCAAACCATTTGAGATATTTCAAAAACTTTATTATCAGCATGAAGTACAATCAAAACATTTATGAATGGAACTCGACTTCGTTCATATGGACACCGCGGGCACGTTTGCAGTGGTCGATTCGGTGGACCCAATTTTCAACGACTCGACCACACATTTCGGCCGAAATGGCCGCTATTTCACATTCACTGTTACCTCTAAGCTCTTCCAACGTCGTCCGCTTGTTGGCATAAACCAATGACTTAACGTAGCCCCACAGAAAATAGTCAAGCGGCGTTAAATCGCACGAACGAGGCGGCCAATCGACTGGCCCATTTCTTGAGATAACACGCTCACCATACTTACTCTTCAATAAATCGATTATAACGTGTGCTGTCTGGCTTGTGGCACTATCCTGTTGAAACCACATATCGTCCAAGTCCATATCTACCAACCCGTTGTCTCACTGACACGGCAACATCACACAACGAATATGTAGACTCAAATTTTTGCACTAAACTTGTTATTGTCTGTCTACTAGGGCGAGAATTATGACCGAAAATTGGAATTAACGCTCTTAAAGTTGCAGTCACCGACTCCGAATTTCGGTGGAAAATTTTAATAATTTGCAGACGTTGCTCGTTCGTGTACTGATGAAAATGTTGAGTTTACTGAATAAATTGACAGTGACAGTTTGATGATTAGTGAAAGAGCGCGTTCACAAATTAAATTCAAAGTTGTCAAGTCCCTATTGGAAAACCCGATACTTGCATATTCATTTTTGTTCTTAATTGTGGTTTCGGTTTGAACATTATGAGTATACTGGAAGAAGATGATTCTCAAATCTAACTTTAAAAAAAAAAACCGTTTCGTGGTACTGACATTGGCGTCGGTGTCGGTTGTTTCAGAACAGAAAAAGCAATGTTTTATTGAAAGATGTCGATTCTTTGTCAACTAAGGATACCATATTGTAGTTTTTTATGTATTAAGTTAACAGTTATACACGAGTACGAATATACCAGAGTATATAATAAACTAAGATGTATCTTAAAATATTATTTTATTTTGTTTTCAGAAACTTGGAAACATTTATTCACTTTATTAAAGCATCAATTGGAACCGGTGTATTGGCTATGCCAAGTGCTTTTAGCAATGCTGGCTACGCAAATGGACTTATTTTTACTTTAATAGTTGGATCGATTGCTGTTTATTGCTTACATATTGTGGTGAGTAATTTATTGTTTACTCCTGACAAAAATTCAATGCTAATGCCAATGGATGTTACAGATAAATGCTATGTATGAGTTATGTAAAAGAAACAAAGTGCCGTATTTAACATATCCGGAAGCAATGACAGTTGGTTTCGAACAGGGTCCTCCAATGTTACGATGTTTTGCTGAAATTGCGACGTAAGTATGAATTTGGGTTGTAGTTTTATTTAAGGCTGGCAAAATTAGATAACATTTTAACAATTTTTTTAAGTGCTTTCATTTCATTTGTATATATATATGAACTAAACTAGAATACTATGTTTATACGACTGAAGTGTTTTAGTTTTCATTTAGAGCCTGACTTGGCTCAGTGTAATTCACATATGAGAATTACCTTGCATTAAAATTTTAATTCTTAAAAGTTGCTCACTCGAAACCTGTTGATTCGTTTCGTGCCAGCAACTTTGCGGAATAATTCCTTGACATACTAGGCGTGGTGAAAAGTAACCTCCTTGGGAATGAAAAAAATTGTATTTTTAAATGTTTTTTATATATAGTCATCTTTTAGCTTGATACACTTGTTCCAGCGATTTTCCAACTTCTTGATCCCGTCCGAAAAGTAATTTTCTGGAAGGTTTGCAAAATACTCCTCAGTGGCGTCGATGATTTCCTCGCGTGAGCTGAATTTTTTATTGATGAGCCATCTTTTGAGGTTTGGGAAGAGATAATAGCCCGAGGGAGCCAAATCGGGCGAATACGGTAGATGCGACAGCAATTGGAGCCGTAGGTCATTGATTTTAGCCATGGTTGCGATGCTCTTATGCGCCGGCGCATTGTCTTTCAAAAACAAAATTTTGTTCGTTTCATGTGAGGCCGTTTTGTAGCGATTTCGGTCTTCAATGGCTCCAATAATGCACAGTCATACTCGCTGTCGATGGTTTTTCCTATTTCGAGGTAGTCCACGAAGAGTATGCCATGACAATCCCAGAAAACCGACGCCATATCCTTTCCGACCCATTGAGTCTCCCTCGGCTGCTACGGAGCACTCGTGCCGGCTTCAGTCCATTGCCGGGCACTCATTCTGCTCTCTGGTGTGTAATAGTGGATCCAGGCTTCACAGTTACCAATCGACGCCAAAAGTCCGCCCGATTCCCCATCAGCAATTCCAAACACTCTTTCGAAGTGCTCTCGCGTTCGTGTTTTTGGTCAGGAGTGAGCATGCGCGGCACCCAGCGGCAGGATAACTTTTTCATATGCAGAATATTGGCCAAAATATGGCGTGTGCGCTCAGTACTAATCTTTGTGGTATCTGCTAGCTCACGTAGCTTCACTTTCCGGTCAGCCAACACCATTTCATATATTTTTTTGACATTGTCCTCTGTAACCGCATCGGAGGGCCTCCCGCTGCGGACTGCGGTAGTTAAGTTGCGGCCACCACTAAACTCTCGAAACCAATATTTGACGGTGTAATCTTACAGAGCATTAGCCCCATAGTATTTATTCAACTTTTTTTTGTTTCCTTCGCTGTTTTGCCTCTCAAAAAATAATGTTTTATGAGAGAACGAAAATCGTTTTTGTCCATACTCAACATGATGCCAAACACGTCAACAACAATCAGCTCTCAAAACAAAACTAAAGACAGTATCGCAATGAAATTTGGCATGTCTGCCTAAATCTGAACGGACTTCAAGGAACCATAACTTTTTTCGCAGTAGCAGCGCATTCTGGCGGTCAAGGAGGATACTTTTCACCCCACCTCGTATTTCGAGATGCAGCGGTTTCAAGCTTAACCATTATTTTTCCTGAATTTTCATTTTTTTTTTCCAGTATGACATCTTGCATGTGCTTCTACAAGATGGGGCAAATGTCGCAATGTGAAAGTGCCACAAGTTTTGCAAAGAGCGACAAACATCATTGTGCTTTGACATTTATGTTGAAATAAATAGTCAGAATTGTAAGCCAGTATTGAAGAACAAATCACCAACTTGGAGCCAGATGAAAATCAACTCAATGATTCGTCATTCAATAACAAATACTCTCAGTTACTTGTATTTTAGTTACTTATATTCTTTGAATAGCAGCTTACAGATCTGCTTAAACCAATATTGGTGTAAATTGACTTGCCTGCAGTTGGGCCTAAGATACTGGTGTTTTTCTCCCCTTTGTGATGACTGAGTATAATTTATTTTGCCGGATTCGTCATTCCTGCCTCAACTCTCACAAAAGGCCCACTGACAGCCCAATAACTTCACCATATTTTGTCAATATCATGTGCATTTGTAATAAATTTTATAGGTCTTTATCCCTTGTTTTCGGCTTGGTTGTTCGATATACTTGAGTGTTTTCCAAGACCAGCAGGAACGTAAATATTCAGTCGATGACGGAGATACCAGATACCCACCAGATTCTTGACGATCGAATTGGTTTTATACTATCACATGATACCGCGGCAAGGACATTTCATGCGATTTTTAGGAGAGTTATGCGCTTTTATTTGGAAGCTTTAGTCGGCTTAAGAGCCTAACAAACGGCGATGAGACTCTGTTCATCTCGTTTCTATATTGGCATGTCCCGATCACATCCCGGTTTGTTTGTCATGCACCCGTATCATATTGGAAAAAGTGCCTAAAGTACATAACTTTTTAAATAAGTCTAATTTTAATAACAAACCCGCTTCAAAAAATATGCTGAACGCAACTGCACTTGCCTTAAATGCATTTCCTGGATCAAGTTCATCGGTCAAGGGCACCTTGGCTGTGTTGAGTTCTCACATTCCAATCATATGCCTGAATGTTGTTGCCTTTGTTTTATCTTCATGTGCCGTCAACGATAATTAAATCAATCATATTCAAAACTGTTGTTGTTTCCATCACATATGCTCGCGATGTGTAAGGCGGCGCATGCTTCATGGATCAATATTACAAGTGGCTTTTGGAATGATTTCTAAGACAGTGGATAAAAGCAACAAAATATGTGCCCATGCCCTTTCGTAAGTTAAAACCACATTCATATATACGTAGACACTTTGACGAATTATACAAACTAATTATCACCGGGTAAGTCATCCCTTTGTTGAAATTCACCAAGACAAGCAAGAGCAATCTGAGAAATGAACCCTAGAAGCATAGCCTTAGCTCGTTGTACGTGTATGGTTTGCCTTCTAAAATGTTTTCATTCAGCAAACATCAGAGGTAATGCGACGCGGCTTCAGTTGAGCACACGATGACTTCTAACTGAAACGATTTATTGGCCTGGTCATGTACCATACTTCTTAGTGTTGTAAGGATGAAGTAAGTGGTCCTATGATCACCATTTAGATAGTTATTGTTCTTTACTCTCACTTAATTATAGAGCAGGTATAAACGGATCTAATACCGCCCTAAAGGCCATTGTGTCCATCTTCAAATATGAAAATATGAATTCACTGAAAATAAATAAAGGATTTATTGGGGAGTACCCATTCAAAGCTTTGACTTAAGGAGCTCAGAAGTTAAATAACAATTCCGAAAAACCATCTGCACATTGTGCTACTGAAATGTAAGACTTTCAAACAACATTTCTAAAGAAACTTCTTTGTTTTCTTCAGGCTCTAATATGTTCTTTGGAAAGAGCATTGATCTTTCTGAATCCTTTACTTGGACAATTCGTGAGTATCTCTCGCAAATCATTCCCACTTCATCGCTTATTGATATACTGGCCACATAACGAGGCATCCTCCAATGATCTGAGCTCCAAATATATCGAGGTAGGTCAGATAAGGTTTCCGCTTAATCGACTTTTGATGTCGTCCTTGAGTCCATCTAGAAGAATTTTTCCGGCCTTTAAGCATTAGGTTAGGGTTAGGTTTGAGTGGCTGTTGGAAAACCAACCCAATTAGGCCTGTTGGCCCTTTGTGATGCTACGTGGATCTGAGATCCTCCTACTCAAGAAAACGTTTTTACGCTTTTGACGAAGCGTAGGAGACTTTTGATGCCTGCATTGCTTACAAGTATGTATATGTACAAAAGAGGTGCAGCTGCTGCAGAAGTCGTTGGTAAACGTGCCAAGCCTTCTTGCATGTTTACCTAGAAGGCAGCGTCCAGTGATGACACCTATGTTGAAGGCCCAAACTATTAGAGAGATTCAGATCTAATTTGGCCAAATTTATTTGGTCGTTATCATGTCGGTCAAACCGTCCATCTAGGGTTTGTCCCTCTATCAACATCCAGCTTTAATTCTAGTTTGCACGTAGCGAAAGGTATACCAATGTTGGCAAGTTCGTCGGCCCTACAGTTCCTTGGAATATCTCTATGTCCCGGCACCCAACAAAGGTGAATGTTGAACTGCTCTCCATCACCATGGGAGAGGATCGGGTGTCTATAACTTTCTTTGAATAAAAAGAACATGAGTCTAGGGATTTGATGGCGGCCTTACTGTCGGAAAAGATGCGGATATCCGCTGCAGATATTACGTTTCCTGCAGCCAGGACAGAGCTTCCTTAATTCCCAAAATTTCAGAAGAATGTCTGGAACATGCTACAGTTGTTGGCCGTGAATGGGGAGCTACCTGGAAGGTGAGTGTCGAGTAGTAGATGGAAGGACTTGTCGAGAGGATTTTTCTTAGATCCTATGTTGAAAAGCTTCCTGCAGGAGTGTCTAAGCGGCCCGAGTGTGGGTATCCACCAGTATGGCCCTTTCTTGCCTCTAGGTAGGATTAGGGACAGGAGGCGGCTAGAGCTTGATAAAGAGCCCGGGTGAGAGCCTCGACTTTCAAATCAAGCTCCTTGGCGTTACCCGGGAGGCCTCAAAGTTCAGGGGAGATACGTATTTGCGATAAACATTACCAAGGCATAGATTGTTGACTTAAGACAAGAATGTGAAATAATAGCTTATTTGTCAGGACTCTACTTGCTTGACGTAACTTGGTTGTCTCAAAAAATTAAACTTTTTTTTTCTTTACAGGCCTTTTGTTGATGGCTTTTTGGCATTTTATCATTTTGGTATTTGCTGTGTCTATGTCGTGTTTATTGCTGAAAGTATTAAACAAATTGTTGATGAACACTGGGTCGTGCTAGATCTTAGATTACACATGTGTTTTGTGCTGGTGCCGCTCTTTTTTATTTACAGCATCCGACATTTGAAGCATCTTGCGCCATTTTCATTCTTTGCCAACATATTGATGTTTATTGGTAAGTAATCATTACTCATCTTCTTAATTGACTACAGAGCAATCGTTTCGTAGGATTTGGAGTTGTGCTTTATTATATCTTTGATGGGTTACCACCATTGTCTGAGCGGGTGGCATTTGAAAAAGCTTCGAAATTACCACTTTTCTTCGGAACTGTTCTATTCGCCTTGGAGGCAGTGGGAGTGGTAAGTTTAAAAGGTCATTTCAATGTATTGAATCAATTATATGCTTTCCTGAAAGGTACTTGCGATCGAACAAAATATGCTCACCCCAAAGTCCTATGTGGGATTCTATGGAATTATGAATCGCGGAATGTTTATAGTTTTAAGCCTCTATATAATCCTTGGATTCTTTGGCTATTGGCAGTATGGTACAGACGCAAAGGGAAGTGTCACTCTGAACATCCCACAGGATGAAATGTAAGTTTCGAGCAAGTACTATTGGGTAATCTGTTGTAACATTAAATTATCATTTAAGTCTAGCACAAGTTGTAAAAATATTGTTTGCGATAACGACTTTAATTTCGTATGCTCTACAAGGATATGTAACAGCAGACATTATCTGGAACCACTATCTAAAAAAAAGGACAAAGGATGAATCGAAGCATGTCCTCTATGAACTTCTTGTCCGAGCTATCATTGTGATCTTGACTTGTAAGTTTGTGAAATATTCAAATACTCGTAATATGACGTTTTAGTTTTCCATTTTTTTTTTTGTCCTTAGTCCTCTGTGCTGTAGCAATACCTGATTTATCACTGTTTCTTTCGCTGGTCGGAGCATTTTGTTTATCCATATTAGGAATCATCTTTCCTGCATTACTAGAGCTATGTGTTCGTCACTCATCAACGTACGGTAAATGGAAAGTACATTTAATAAAAGACATCTTACTCATTATATTTGGAGTTGCTGGTGGAGTCATTGGAACCTATGTCAGTATTGCAGAAATTGTCGAAGCTTATAGATGACTTAAGTTTAAGTTAGGGATAAAATGTAAAATGTTTGTAAATAGCAAATAGTTGATAATTATCTCATACACATAATTAAAAAAAATAAAAAATAAATAAAAATAAAACACTTCATTATATAAAATGCTAGTCTAAAATCTTGTCATAACACTTTTCCAACTTCAATAGAACTGAGGATAGAACTAATGTATTGTACTTTAGTAATGGTTAGTTCGTTTTATTGGAATTTCTCAGTCTTTTGTGTTATATGTATCATTGACTACCATATAACTGCAATAGATGCAACATCAGGCTGTACACTCACAAAGAAAATGCTACGAGTGCATTCCATAGTCACGTACAGACAAATCCAACTAATCGTATGTTACTCTTAGACGTCTAGTTTTAGTAAAGTTAATTATTGGGTCTATAACTTAATTCGTGCGGTTTGCTAAGAGATGGCGTAACTTGTATTATTCCATTTTTACTATTCTATTGGAACACGCATTGGAAAGCTACTGTCATTGTACGTCATTTCAGTATATGTCATTTATTTGAAGCGTAAACAACAATAAATTTTTTTCACTCAAATATGTCGAACTTTGTACCTGTGTACTTTAATATGAATAAAACTGCTGCCGAAAGTTATCGTATTTTGGCGGAAGTTTATGGTGAACATGCGCTAGCTGAGCGAACGTGCCAAAAGTGGTTTGCACGATTTAAAAGTGGTGATTTTGGCTTGGAATACGATGAACGTCCTGGGCAGCCAAAAAAGTTTGAAGATGAAGAACTGCAAGCATTACTCTATGAAGATTGTTGCCAAATACAAGAAGAGCTCGCAGAATCATTGGGTGTCACTCAAGCATCCATTTCAAAACGTTTAAAAGCAGCTGGATATATTCAAAAGCAAGAAAATTGGGTTCCACATGAACTCAAGCCGAGGGACGTCCAAAGGCATGTCCGAAATGCTGCTGGAACGCCACAAAAGGAAGTCATTTTTGCATCGGATTGTTACTGGTGATGAAAAATGGATCCATTACGACAACCCCAAGCGCAAAAAATCATATGTGAAACCCGGCCAACCAGCCAAATCAACGGCAAAGCCGAATATCCATGGCGCGAAGGTAATGCTCTGTATTTGGTGGGATCAGATGGGTGTGCTGTATTATGAGCTGCCGGGTGAAACCATCAATGGACAACGCTACCGAACACAATTATTCCGTTTGAAGAGAGCAGTAGCCGAAAAACGCCCGGAATATGCGACCAGACACGAGGCAATAATTTTCCATCATGACAACGCTTGGCCCTACGTTGCTATTCCGGTTAAGAACTATTTGGAAACCAGTGGATGGGAAGTCTTACCTTATAGCCCAGACCTTGCCCCTTCTGACTACAATTTGTTCCGGTCGATGCAGAACGCCCTCACTGAAATACGGTTCACATCAGAGCAGAATATCAAAAATTGGCTTGATTCATTCTTGGCTGCTAAGCCGGCGCAGTTCTTTTGGGATGGGATCCACAAATTGCCAGAAAGATGGGGAAAAGTCATAGTTTCAAATGGGCAATGCATTGAATAATACTATTGTACATGTTTTTCTTAAATAAACGTTCAAATTTTGAAGAAAAAAAACCACACGAATTAAGTTATATACCCAATATATACTAGTTTCAGTTAAATCTTTGTACATAAGTCCCTTATTATAAGCTAACAATTTGAAGGTATTTCATTAAAAGTCTTAAAAAAAAATAAAAAAATCCGTCACGTAACGGACAGGTGGAATCAATCAGTATTCTAAATTGTTACACTTAAATTTCAACGAAACTATTAAACAGTGATCAAAGGGGCATTAGAACTGTATTTAACGTAAGAATCAAAGTTGTTATTAATTAGAAAAAAATATCAAAAAAACTCAATGTTATATTTTTAGCAATTTTTTATTATCTTGTCAGGTACAGACAAACTACGTCACGTGTCGGACAGAGTTGACGGAAAAGTAATATTAATTATTTTTTAATAATTAAATACTATTTTTTCTTCTGCCAAGCTATCAGTTCGGCACTCTACCCTTTTCTTCTCGGTTTTAATAAAATGAAATTTTGAAATACCAGTTATGGGTCTGACGTTTTTCTAAGGCAATGCAGTCATTATTTTCTCAGATATTTGTGAGGCTGGCAGATATATCACTCGTGTTTTCGTTACCATTACCATGCCATTTCAACGAAGTCTTTGGCAGATTGGATCACAATGTTCTGACCTTTGCTCATCATTTTCTCTCGTACAAGTCTTTTTATATTTTCGCCTATTCCATGCGATGTCGCAAAGTCTTCTTCTTATCCTTTTATTAACCCTTTCCTCGTTATACGAACTTATGCGTAACGAGTTTCCCATTTTTACTGCATCGCTGCTGCTCCGCTTATGGGGTTGGCTAATGTCGCAGACCGCAGAACGCGTCTACATAATGCTCGGTCCTGGATCGCTTCAGTGGTTAACCCCAGACGTTGTTGCGCATTTGCCATCTGAGAAATCCAGGAATTCTTTTTCCGACCTCGTTTTCTTACAGTTGGAGTGACCGTAGTTGATAGTGCCTTTTTAACCGGATTTTCCGCAGATCTTCTTTGAACGTGGCAATACCAACTTATTCTATTCGCCTCAAGCTGTTCGGTTACTGAATTCTTTATATGTAGACTTCCTCTTATACGCGTAGATCTAATGCAATCGCGTTTAGTGACTCCACTAGACATCCTTAACATTTTCATTTCCGCTGCCGTCATTTTGTTTTTAAACGCTTCGTACATTGTCCAGCACTGTGAACCGTATATAAGAGCTGGTCTTACAACCGTGGTGTAGAGTTTCCCGTTTAATTTAAGTGGAAATTTTCGGTCGCAAAAGATTCCCGAATTTTCCCGCCATTTCATCCATCCCACACTCACTCTGTGGTTTACGTCGTCGTCACATTTCGCTTCCATGTTAACGATTGATCCTAAGTACTTAAAAATAGTGCTTTTCGGAAGAACTATTCCGTCTAACATTATATCCGGAACAGGTCGCAACGGATGTGCAAATGGGCACGTCAAATGCTCCGTCTTTGAAGGACTTATTTTAAACCCGTTTCTCTCTAGCGCATTTCTCCATGAATCTAAGGCGTTCTGTAAATCTTCGACGTTATCGCTAAGTATAACTGCGTCGTCAGCGAAGAGAATTGGCGTTACATTTGCTTCGCGCATGCAGTCTTTTAAAAGATAGTCGAATACTACGTTAAAGAGGAAAGGGCTAAGTACGCTTCCTTGATGCACTCCGACATTAACTGGAAATTCTCTCGTTAGTCCAGCAGGGCTTTTAACCGCAGTTTTCACGTTTCCGTACATGTCTTGTATTATTCTAACATACGTTTCCGGTACATTTTGAGACCTCAGCGCGGCCCATATGAGATCCCTAGGCACTCGATCGAATGCTTTCTCGAGGTCGATAAATACCATGTGTAAATCCTTAGACGAATCTCGGTGCTTTTCCATTATTATTCGTAGGCTTTGGATAGCGTCCACCGTCGATCTTCCTTCAACAAATCCACACTGGCTATTATCGAGCTTTATTATTTGCCGAAGACGTTCGTTTAAGACTCTTTCGACGATTTTCATTGTGTGTGACATAAGCTTGATTGAACGGTAGTTGTTGCATTCTCGAGTGTCGCCTTTTCCTTTGTATAATGGAACCAAGAAGCTACTTCTCCATTGATTCGGCATGGGTTGTCCACATTTTAATTTATTTAAAAGTTTCGATAGCAAAGTATTTCCAAAAAAAAAATTTATTACATTTTTCACTTAATAAAGACGTTAATTTAACCATATATCGGTTTTTGAATTCAGAAGCAGGACCGTCACTCCAAGTTATTTCAGCTGATGGTAAAGATGAACTTTCGTCTTCTGTGCTGATCAAGTCGAATAGCTCATTTAAAAAAACAAAGAGGGTCTCCTTATCTTTGGCGTTTGCATATAACGTAAGTTTGACATTTGTATAAACTTTGTATAAACTTAATCGCGACCAAAGTGCGCTTTGAACTTCATTCTCATATTCACAACCGAACGACATCGAAAAGACAACTTAAAGGATACGCACTTTTTCATTCATCTTGTCATGTTCGAATTCAGCTGCTTGTATTCGTTTTAATTTAACGAGATGCATCACCCTTGGGATAGGCTTAATTAACTTTTCTTTAAGTTCACCAGCGCTGGTTTCATTGGTTGTTAAGCGTAGTTTATTTTCAAAATTCATCATCAGAACAAGTTCCGCATTCATTTTTCCAGCAACTGGAATTCATAGAAGAGTCACATAAAATCTTACTCTACCAGTCGTTTTTGTAGTTTTCTTTCAGACCTCTTAAAATAAAGATCTACACTAATCCTTAGGAGTGTCTTTCATAAGTAAAACGTTTTTTGGTCTGAGGCAACTAAATTTTGAAAAACCGATTTCAAAATCAGGATTTAAGTCTTTAAAAATAGAGAAGGCTTCTCTTAAGTACAAGGTCAGATAATGCTTCTGACTTTTCCTTTTAATACCATTTTCCCAAATAACTACAAAATCATTGAGACCTGGACAAGTGTACACGATATCCGGGCGAAAGTAAAAAGATTTCATAACCTCGTAATCGGAATTCTCACCAGAAATGCTAGCACTAGCTTTACCGGCTAATGCAAAGTTCATCTTAATTGCTAGTTCTGTGACTACTGCTTTTCTTCTTTCTTGGTGATTCAGACAAAGCTCTTAAAGCCTTGCGAACTGCTTTAGATAAAGTTTGTTTCGATTTGTACGGAGATGTAGAAGGTTCATTATTAATACATACTTGTAGAAATTTCAATTCGCTTCTTAGCCCTTTGCAATGGCTGCCAATTCGCTTTGTGATGATTGTTCCCGCTTTATCTTGCGATATTTAGCGATCCTAATCGATTCCTTAGCTTTGAAGTCTGGATCTTCAGCCTTTTTCTTTTCTCGAAGTTTTCTCATGCAAGCAGCACTCGTTGACCGTGATTGATCAGCCATTATTAAAACTTGATGCCTTTTAATTAAAATATAAGAGAATTTAATTTAATAAGTTGAGAAATTGATAACAAAAACACAAGTTGAAAAAAAAGCGTTACGTATAGACAATTTTTTATCGTCAAATTTCCAATATAAGGTAATAAGTTACGCTTAATTAGATCACTGACAGTTTTCAATAAAAAACATATTTTAATTTATAAAAATATATTGTTTACCAATTTATGTTACTGAATGTGAATTACGCGTCACGTGTCGGACACTGGAACTTGCCATAAGTTCAAGTCTATATCTCATAAGCGAAATGGTGTATTTAAAAAAACTGTTATGCAGCTTATTTTACTGTACCGCACAAAAATGATAAACAAAAAAAAATTGCATCTAATGTTGTTACTAGCAAAATGAATGAGGTTCGAAATAAAACATTTGACTTACGCTTAATATTTTGTTCAAATTATTGTACAAGAGGACTTCATCTTGCTGTAAATGTGCATTGAAATTTAAAAATCTAACATTTGTAAATTTTTTGAGAGCTTGTGAGTAATGAGTAACCGGGTCATATATAGCATGCCAGAAAGCTACAATCAACCATTGTCTTTGAATTTCAAAACTCTAAATAGCTATAAAGCACATTCAACACAAAACATTTTCAAAAAAAAATCAAGCTTCTATAAACTCTAAAAGTTGAAGAATATTAGAAGCGACGTAATGTAATTCGCTAGCCATTTACGACATCTCAAAATCAAAACATTGATTTTTTGCTGTACGAACATTTCAAAAAACTATTGAAAGCAGAAAATATTGTACGAATGTTTGGAAACATAAGAATTCTGACTCCACATCCTACAACAGACAGTCTTAATAAACATTATCCTTAATGTCCTGACAAAAAGGATATATTTAGTTTAATGTTGTCGGCGGAAGTAATTGTACTATTTGGTCACTGCTTTAAACTAAACTTCTCCACAACATAACGATCGTTTCCAACTAAGAAGTGACTTAGCATAGTCCTTACCTTTAAGAGAAGTTCATATTGCGTCCGTCGTAGCAAGCATATCTCAAATTTGTTTATCTTCTATACATATACACTGAGGAGCAAAAGTGTAACAACAATGCCTTAATTAAACAAAACTTTAAGATGCTTAAGATCACTCATAACAAATCCAATGCTATAAGTGTGGCAAATAATATCCATAGCCATATCTCAAAAACCAAGAAGGCTAACTATTTGTCTGGACAAGCGTTTAAAAACTGCAATCTTTTTCTACTATCTGTCAATATTTCATGACATTTCATCGACATTTAACAATTATAAAAGCTATTTTTCCAGAACACCTTTCTTTTGATGTTGAAATTTCAACATGAAACAAAGAGCACTAAAAGTGGACACATTCCGATTGATACAACAGTAGAACAGTTGTTTTCGAGTGGTAAATTACAAAATACTTTAATGCTTTACTGAGAATGATGGTAGAGGCCAAAACATCAACAAAGAGACAATTCGAATCATTCTTTACGAGAAATTGGGTAAAAAACAGCTGGTCTCTGATGCACGATAATGCACCGAGTCACAATCATTGTTCGTCAATTTTTGGCTCGAAATCAAGTGTGTATATTAAATAATAATCAGCCGAGTTCACCTGATTTGACACCGTGCGACTTCTCTTTGTTCCCGGAATTGAAATTTAAGAAGAAAAGATGCAAGCGGATTTAACGAGGCAATGGAGGCAATTCCGCAAATGAGCTAAACCAGGTATTTGAATCGCTATATCTAGTGAATTGAGTCAGGAGTAAAACATTTCGAATAAAAACAACGAAAAATAAATAAAAAACCTGTCTAGAGCAAGTCCGGGATATTATTTGCCACACTGTGTATACCTATAACTTTGAGGTAGTTAGAGACTTTGTTTCTAGATTTTTGACAGCACACGCTTAATTTTATACATGTGTCAAAGTCAAACATTCCCAGTTAGCATCACCATTCCATTATATACCCGAAAAACGCTTACAAATTATTCAATTTTATTATCAATATTCGTGCTCTGTGAAAAATGTTTTTTGTGCACTTTGACCATTTTACGGTTGCATAATCGACATACTGAGTCAACAATTCAAGCAATAGTGAAAGAATTTTGCACCAATTTCACGCTTTTGGACATCAAGCCACACATGCTTAAAGTGGGTGCCCCACCGTTCGCAGCAGTTGGGATTGTATAACTCGACTACATCGAAGATTTTACGCAAGGATCTGGGTCTTAAACCTTCAAAAACACAGCTTGTGCAAGAATTGAAGCTGAACAACCTGCCACGGCCTCGAATTTTTGTGAGTGGGCCTTTTCTGGAGAAAGATCCCCTTTTTCTTATCGAAAGATTGTCTTCAGCGATGAAGGTCAATTCTGAATGAATGGTTATGTTAATAAACGAAACTGCCTTATTTGATCCGATGAGCGACCTCAGGCAACATAAGTCACTGTTTAGTGCGCTTTATAGTCCGGCGGAGTCATTGATCCTTTTTTTTTAAAAAGGTTACCATCAATAGCACCCTCTATAGTTCAATGATTTTAAACTTTATTTGCCCATAATGCACGAGCTGAATCTGGTCGAAATGTTGTTCCAACAAGACTGCGCTACATGCCACACAAGATGCGTATCGATGAACCGATTGAGAAATGAGTTCGGTGAGCAATTTGTCTCTCATTTCGAACCGCTGAATTGCCAATTCTAGTCGGCCAGGCTAGGTTGTGCGATTTGAAGCATTTAAACTATTTTTTTAGGTGATACGTCATTGTTGTTTGAGTTTTTCTGTGTTTTTAGAAAATCGGCTAAAATTTTCCTTTGGGGAACATAATGTTCTCCCCTACTTTTTTGCTTGAAGAGTTTTCGAGCCCCTCTGTCTCTTCTTTGTGGGAGCGCTCTATACATCCGCCGATCCGATTTGGCTGAATAATAAGTAGAGTACCCTATGCAAACAGGCGGAAGTGTTTTAACAGAAGTATGGTAGTTGTTTAGATATGAAAATAAGTAGTAGTAAAATCAATGGATCTTAAGACGTGTGCGCGTCGCTTAGTCTGCGATAAGAATACACATACTGTAATTATCACCACATGCGCATAACGTTAACATTTACAAATGTGTCGACGATAGCTGCGAGAAACCAAGGCTATTATTTTCTCCATAACCAGTTATTGTGTTTTCATATTAAGCTGTTGCATTATCATAACAGTGCCCTTTGCCTTCTTTGCCGCCAAGTAGGAAACTGTAGACTAATTGGAGCGACTTTGCAATGTCATATTTTTTAGCTAATGTAACACATATTTTAATACAAAATAAAAATTTCAGTTGTAAATTAAACACATGTATTTTTAATAAGAAAAAAAAATAGTTGGAGCGCATCTAATGATAATGAAAAACCTTGTAGATCGACAGGCATGCGCCTTTACTCCAACGTATGACCCATACTTGCTCTGCCCGCCGATATAAATTGAGTGTGTGTCATGTATTTCTGTAATGGGTTATGTACTTATGTTTCGTATGAAATTATTATTACTGTCTCAGACGAACAATACAAAAAAGTTATTGTAAAATGAGAAACTCATTTTAATTTCGAATACAATACAATCATCTGCTGGTACATACGATGTGTAGATGATTCTGAGAATAATCATTCGTTTCGTCGAAGAGATGTAAACGTGTGTCTTCGTAACAGGTTTGAATTCGCTTTTAATTATAAATATTACCTTAGCATTGCTTGCAAATTAATTACCCATTGGAAAAAAAATTTAAAAACAAATTATAGTTATTAAAATGGTGTAGGGAAATAACTCCACTGGAATCTACTCCATCTGGGAATGTATTCCACACATAGTGAGAAATGTGTGGAGTTATTTCCTCCTAGAAATGAGAATTAATTCAACACGAAATTTGGTGGAGTTGTTTCCCGCATTAAATTTGAAAAAATGCTCCTCAATTTCTGTATACTATATGTATTCATTTTATTAATCAATAAGAAAAATGTTAAAAAAATAACAAACATTAAATGCATTGATCTGTGATCTGTTTCAAATTTAGTTTTCAAAATAATTGAAGTTTAAAACAAAGATATATGTAGATACTATGTAACTTTTACAGAGTTTTCAACAATTATTCTGCAAAATGGACAAAGATTTGAAGAGCGTGAACTGCTGCGATTGTAATAAATTGTAATATTCTTCCCCCTTGTCTACAAGATTATCGCCAGAATCTGTACAGTTTGTCATTAAATGCTATTAAATCTGGATTGTTGTTGAAAGTATGTTTAATTTCGGGTAAAAACTCTGAGATCGTTATTTTATTTTTTGTGACCTTGGCAGTTAGTCTTTCAATTATTTCGTTCCTTTTTTTGAAAAATAGTTTTGGACCTTCAAATAAAAGAAATGTTTGTCAATCCATGGCCAATAAAAAATTCTTCGTGGTGTTATATTCTTCATCAGCCAAAATGTCCAAGAATTTAAGAAAATTTCCATCTTCGATGTATTTCTTTTCATAGTCGGCTATTGTGGCCTTCCAAAGAACTTGTAGTCCTCATATTTGCATTAAAAACGGAGTATTTTGTTTGAGTTTCCTGAAAAAATACGTTATAAGTAATAATCAAAGACATTACTCGCAAGATCCATTGTTTTTCGTAATAGGCAATAAATATAGTTAAGCAATTTAAGTTAGGGCTTTGATAAATCTATTTATAGTGTTATCTGGACTCAACAATGGCAATGTCAGAAGCATTTTGAATATTGTAGAATCGTTTGAATTTTTACGCATTGTTGTTAAAAAGAGTTCTTTTTTATTTATTTTTTTTTAATTAACTTCAACTAACTTATTATCCAATTTTATTCGAGTATCATCGAAAATTTCTTTCGCTGCTTATTTATACATGGTGGGCCATAAATTTTTGCACATTTGAAACATGAATAGAAATAAAACTACAAATGTTATGTTGTTGATGATTTATTTAACGTAATAAACGTTTAATTTTTTTTTTTTAAAATGACATCGTCGAGATGTGCCTCGTCTCGCCGTTAGCGCTCCTGCAATCGACAACGCAAACTTTGGAAAACTCGCTGACACATGTTGCGAGGTATCGTGGCTATCTCCTCCTGGATGTTATCTTTTTATTGGGATATGGTCGTCGGTTTATTAAGGTATACTCGACTTTTCAGGTATCCCCACAAGAAAAAATTGCAAGGTGTAAGGTCCGAGCTTCTCGGAGGCCATGCCATATCACCTCTGCGAGAAATTAATTTCTTAGGAAACATTTCTTTGACCACGGGTAAAGTCAAATTTGGCATATGGCATGTTGCTCCATCTTGTTGCATCCAAGTCCAGCCACCCACGCGCCCCTCCCTCTAACAGTTTTTAAGAAATCAGATGGGAAGCAAAACTGTCCGAATGTTTTGCATCTGCATGGTTGTTATCAAAATTAGTAAACCAATAGCAATTTGAAATTCATTTTAAGTTTATTTATTCAATTAAATATTTTCCTCAAATTCCGTTATAAAAACCAGTAAAAAAAATCATTTATTAAAAAAAAAATTAACAAAAAACAAAAAATTCTCTATTCGGGCAGTTTTGCACCTAAGTGGTTTAAAAACAGTATTTCCTAGTATTTATGAATTACATCGCTGTTTGTCTCTCAAAAATTTGTCATTTTGATGTTGATGTACAATAGTTTTTTTTATATTTAATGTATAATTTGTTGTACTAATGTTTAGTTGTTTCTTTAAAAAAAAAAAAAAGAAATGAAGAAAATTCCAAATGATAAAGTAAATAGTGTTGTAAATTTGCTTGGAAAAAATTATTCGTATCGTACAATTTCTGAACTATTATAAATTAGTAAAACAAGGGTAATGATATAAAAAAACGCCGAAATGTTGTTTGTGAAAACAACCTTGGAGGCCGACCAAGAATCATTTCCGATGACGACGCTCGGTTTTTGGGGCAATTGCTCCATTAGAACGATAGTTGGACATTCAAAAATGCCGCAAAAGCCATGAAAAACAAGTTGTCAGTACTTGGACATCTAGGCGTGAGCTTAGAAGAATAGGTTTGGTCGCAAGCGTAAGAAAAAGCAAGTCAGTTCTTTCAGGTAAAAATGTTCAACGATGTTGGAATTTCTTTAAAAAGCGCAAGATGAATGGAAACGAGTAATTTGGACCGATAAAACTAAAGTTAACCGTTAACAGTCAAATGGCAAGGAGTACTACTGATATCGCCCTCACGAGCGGCTTCAAAAGCATCAGGAAGGAAGAAACACAGTGGCTGGGGGATATTGGTTTGGGGCTATTTTACTTGGTGGCACTTTGGTCCATTGGCAAGAATCCAAGGGATTATTAAAAAGAAGATTATTTAAAAATCCCGCAAACCAATCTACCCGATTTTGTTGATGAGTACGCGTATCCAGCTGAAGAAATCATTTTCCAGCAAGACAGAGATTCGAAACATACAACAAAAATCGTTCAAAATTGGCTCCAAACCCAAAATTTTGAATTGATGGAAGTCCAGATCTTAACCCAATTGAAAATTTGTGGAAGATCATTAAAAGGAGGTTGGGTGCATTTGAGAATTCACCGAAAACCGTCGACGAACTCTGGGAAAGAGTGCAAAGGAAATGGCAGAATATTGAACACGAAATCATAGAAAAATTGGTGGAAAGTATACCTAAACGAATTCAGAACATGTTAAAAAAAAACTTTCGACAAAATGTTAGTTTTTATATTGTAAAATTATGGCGAAAGACAACCATAACTAAAAAAAATTATCCGAATAGAGAATATTTTGTTTTTTGTTAATTTTTTTTTTAATAAATAAATTTTTTACTGGTTTTTATAACGTAATTTGAGAACAATTTTTAATTGAAAAATAAACTTAAAATGAATTTCAAATTGCTATTGGTTTACTCCTTTTGATAACATAACCATGCAGATGCAAAACATCCGGACAGTTTTGCATCGCACTGTATTTATACGAGTACGAATTTAGAAAAGTCTTATCATGAAGTACACGAGAGGTTACATGAGAAAATTTGTTACAGTTCACTTTTTGAACTTCAAAATGTTATCAACGGAATAAAAGTACAGCGTGTCTGACAGTTTAGGGTTTTAAAAACTATTTTTAAAATAATAAATATTTGACAGCGATAGTTCGCAATTTACACAATTGTGAGGAGATTATTTCAAACGTTCAAGAAGAATGGATTAATTATTGATCTTAGATACTCTGGCCGTCTAATAAGGCGTTCAACAACCAAAATAAACACCGAACATCGATTCGATCCAATGGTCGAGAATTTGGCTTCGTCTCAAGGAAGAAGATTTGCAGCTTAATGGATACAATTTGCAATAGACTTAGGAACTGAAGTCTACAGACAACCTACGAGTACAGCGAAGAGAATTCTTGAATGGATTATGGAACAACAAGTGGATGCTGAATTTTCAAACAAAAACTTTTCAGCAATGAGGCGCATTCTTTACAAGCTTTTAATTAACTTGCAATGTATGTTAGTTTCTTTAAATATAATCTTGCAAGCTGAATTAGAACCAGTTTTTGACATCCGATCGAGAGAACTTTTAGTTCTCTCCCAATATTGGAATCAACTGAAAGAGCTTAAAGAGTAAAATACAATAAAGTAAATGACATCACACGTAATTCAACGTGTCCGCCGTTGCAAGATGATGGAATACATTTTCTTTTCAACCCCCCTAATATGGGTAATGAAAGGCTTGAACAACCCACAGCACCAAGATATCGGATTAATTTCCTTGAATTCTGATGGCTCCTGCACTCATGGTTGGCTCTCAACGAGGAAACTCCTCAATAGTAACCAGCATAGGCACAAAATTGTTTATACTCATTCAATTATGAAAGCCCGTTTTAAAATCTGGCATAATTTAAATAGTGCACCTTGGCTGGCTTTACACCATGACTTGGTGAGATGGGCGTACTTAGCATTGATTTGTAACTTGTCTAGGAGAAGGAACCTCCCAAATCAAATCCGGAACTTTGCTTCGTTAGGAAGAATTAAGCTTTAAGCTGAAATAAGTTGCGCATGGATTTGTGGTGAACTGCACACAGCGCAAAACCATCTGTTGGTAAAAAGGAATAAAACAAGAAACCAATTTCAAAACCCTAACCACAGACACATGCCAGATAAGATTAGATAATCTAATCAGACATTACATCCGAACTATACTCCCCTGATGCAGATTAGGATAGTGTAACTATTAAAAAAATAATGACATAATGATTTAAATAATATTATACCATCCGATATAAACAAAACAGGAGAGTCACCTAAAGAGTTAGAAATATTCGTTGGGAGCAAGGTCATGCTGTGTTACATTGTAGATGTGTCCAAACGTCTGGGGAATGGTGCCATTGGACACATAACAGAAATCATATGGTCCTACTTTCGGAGGGCACAAATGTATAGACTTCGCTAAAGATCGTGTCCACATTATTCTGTGCAATTTCTGGTATAATATATTCACGGGACTTTTTAACGAAGAATTTTGCTAATTATATTATATCTCAAGCCAAGTTAAGGTAGCCGGATTGCTGTCCAAACCCGTCAAAATCTTCAATGGACTTTGACAAGGGGATGGGCTGGCCTGCCACCTCTTCAACCCGGCGTTGGAGAAAGCAATCCGAGACTCTGACTCATCTAGAAGAGAGACAATCCACACCAGGTTCACCCAATTACTGGCTTACGCAGACGACATCGACATCTTTGAACGAAGCGAAAGTTGTTCACAATGCTTTCTTCCAGATCGAGCGGACGGAAAAAAAATTGGGCTGCACATAAATGAGGGAAAAACTAAATGCATGGTGGCTTCGTCTGCGAGAAACGTTGGTAGAACAACAACAACAGTCAAGGCAGAGGAGAATGAATTTGAAGCAGTGCAATCCTTTAACTACCTTGGGTCAGTAGTAGACGTCGATAATAGCATTGTAGAAGAAATACGCGGGCGGTTGCTTAAATCCCACAGAACCTACTATAGTCTTGCAAGGCTATTTGAATCCAGAAACCTCACCATGAATTCGAAACTGCTGCTGTACAAGACTCTAGTCTTGCCAGTGCTAACATATGGATCCGAGACTTGGGTGCTTAGCCAACGGTACTCTGACCTCTTAGCCGCGTTCGAGAGAAAAGTTCTACGGAAAATAATTGGCCCCATATTTGAGCAAGGACGATTATGGAAACGATACAATCATGAGTTGTATGAGATCTGGGCTGGGCACCTAGCTCGTATGGGCGAAGAGGATCCCGCTCGGAAAGTTATATATAGGTTTGCTTTAGTTTCATTTATTTCAAAGTTTGTTTTTATCTTTACAAAGCATTTAAATAAAAGATTAATTTTAAAACAATTTTTTTACCATTAATTTATGTATATCACGATAGCTATACGCGACATCAGCACCGGATAAAGAGTATCAGACCAAAGGAAAAGGCGTGGTACGACTCGAGCTGTAAGGAGGCTGTCAGGTTGTGAGGAGAAATCTTTTTTCGGTCCTATAAGACCAACCCCACAGAGGTTAGAAATTCTGCCTCATCCTCCATCCCAACGCTCATTTACAATGACATTCCAGCTGTCAGCTCTTTGGACAAAGCCAATCTGCTTGCTGCACACTTTGCGGCCAGCTCAACGCTTCCAGATTGTGCTTTTTCTCCGCCTACACTCAAGTGCGTCGAATCTTCAATGGAACGAATCCACTTTCGCACTCGTGTAGTAGCAAGAGTTCTTAAAGATCTTAACGCTTAACGCTCAAAACGCTGGTCCAGATGGTATATCTCCCCTTCTTCTGAAGAGATGTTCTTCTACGCTGGCAAAACCACTGCGTTAGCTTTTTCCAACAATCCTACTCTTCAGGACTCTTTTCGAGCAGATGGAAAACAGCATTTGTCCAGCCCGTCCCTAAAAAAGGCGAATCTTCTTCTCTCTCCTCTTACAGACCCATTGCACTTACGTTCCTTCTTTCCAAGGTCCTGGAAAAGCTGATAAATCGTCAGCTCATGAAATATCTCGAAACAAGAAAACTTCTTAATGACCGGCAGTACGGTTTTCGTAGCAACAGGTCCACTGGTGATTTGATGGGATGTCTCACCGAAAAGTGGAATCAAAGTTTACATCAATCTGGCGAAAGCAAGATAGTTGCACTTGATAGTTGACTCTCTTCTTCAATGGATTAGAAATTACCTTTCGGAACGATCAATTCAAGTTGTCTTGTCTCTTTTTATTTTCATCAATGATCTCTTGTCTGCTACTTCTAATCCAATTTACTCCTTTGCTGACGACAGTACTCTCTGCTTTTCATATTCGTTCCCGAAATCACGTCCCTGCTTTTCGGCTGTAGAACGGGAACGGCAGCGTATGTTAAGCTCATTAAATTCCGATATAAACAGCATAACCAACTGGGGAACTACCAACAGAGTGGAATTTAATGTTTCCAAAACACAATGCTGTCTGTTGTCGCTAAGCGAAATTCAAACACCCAGCCATTATCCATGAATGGCACTTACATCATTGAAACCGAAAAACTTTCCATTCTCGGTATGTGTGTCAATGACAACTTACATTGGAGTGACCACATATTCGAAGTCGCCAAAAATGCTGCGAAATGTCTAGGTTTCCTTAAGCGATGTAAGAAATATTCCACCCCCTCTGATCTGGCTTCAATAAATAATGCCTTCATCCGCCCAAAACCGGAGTACAATGCTCCCAAGACTTCTTTGCGCCTCCTAGATAGAATTCAAAACCGTGCGATAAAACTATTAGGTAATGCTAATATTACACAGTCGATTGACACCCTCGACCACCGACGTAATGTCTCCTGTCTCACCCTGTTTTATCGCTATTTTCACCACCAGTGCTCCTCTGAAATTGCCAGTAGCATTCCGCCTCTTCAAACCTCCAACCGTAACACCCGTCTCGCTATGAATGCTCAACAGTACACTCTCAAGCCCTCAACGTTGTCGATTGAATAGGGAGACTAGAAGAGAAATTGTCGCTGAACTGCAAACTTTATTCGATCAACACGACGAATTAATTCAACTGTTCAGAACTGCCCTTGAACGAATGCCTGCTGGCGATTACAAAGTTTTAATTCATGCAGATAATGCACTTGTTGGTCAACACGCAAGGCAATATAGTGCCCCAACGATTGATGAAACTGCAATCGTTATAGTAGACCAAGAACTCGAGTCACGCGATATTATTCTCCATCGCAGAAGGAGAAGATGGGTATCATTTCGGAATCAAAATGAGAAATCTGCTAACCGATGCAGAAACGAACAAGAAAGTCAGCGCTAAGAACTACGAGTACTATTCGTATCGGCTAATGATTCGTAAAAACTCTGATAATAACATCCTGAAATGTCGTCGATTATTCCACCAATATATTGTCGATATGTATGCGAAAATTGAAAACGAACGACTTCTTTACATTCGCTTGAATCAAACTAAGCTCCGCTCGGAAAAGTACATCCATTTACGCGATGCAGTCGTTAGTGATTGCAACGTCATTAAATTCACTTGATTAACCCGGCATGCCGCCGCACGTTTTAACATTGAACATTGGCGTGCCTATCATTTTGCTTCGAAACATTAATCCGCCACGACTTTGCAACGGTACCAGGCTCTCAGTGAAACAAATGATGGCCAATATTTTGAATGGAAAATTCAAAGGAGAAGATGTACTATTGCCATCAACAAGGCACAAGGACAATCTTTACAACTGTGTGGCATGAATTTAAAAAGTCCGTATTTCTCTCATGGGCAAATATATGTGGCCTGTTCACGCATCGGAAAACCTTCTGATTCATTCGTATATGCACCAGACGGAAAAACAAAATATTGTATATCCAACAGCAGATCAATGCTGACTTTTTTTAAATTTGATTTTTTTAATATGCGTAGCAACGCGCGCGGAGTACAACTGGTAAATTATAAAAATCAGAAACTAACGCAATTATTGTTAATTTTTCAGTGGAAAATTCTCTCGGTGTAAACTAATTAATTCCATTTGCCGGTTTGATGCATCTGCCAGCAATGTTATGATGAATCGAACTTCGTCGCGTCTTAAGTGATTGCGTGCAACCACCGCCTTCGGTTGATGCGACCAAAACCAGTTACACGTACTCGTATCTTTTGTTGATGTTATTGGCGAATTTAATCCGAGAAGTTGACTCGCTAATTCTCATTAAATTGTGTGTTAGTGGTCAGTTTGTAAATCTGTGTGATGATGTCTGTGTCTAATTGAGAATATTCTTATCTTTATCCCCTCTCCACTAAATCAAATCAATGGACAGGTTTCAGTTATTTATAAACGACAACCGACTTGAACGGTTAGTCACAAACGGGCTCTTGAAACCGTAAGATCGCGTTAGTTTAAATTGAAACGTTTGACAATGTGGAATTTCGTGATATCTGCGTTTTTGTTAGTTGCCGCTGTTAGTGCCGATTATAAGGTACCAACGGCTGAATTTAAAATCTTCTACCCTAAGGGATTTGAAGTCTCCATTCCTGCCGAAGATGGGGTAACATTGTTCGCCTTCCATGGAAAGCTAAATGAAGAAATGGATGGCTTAGAAGCTGGCAGATGGGCCAGAGACATAGTTAAGGCCAAAAATGGCAAATTCACCTTCAAGGAACGTGAAACCAGTTTAAAGTTTGGTGACACCATTTATTATTGGACGTATGCAATTTACAATGGCCTAGGCTATAGAGAAGATGATGGTGTTTATGTCGTCACTGAGTATAACGGTCAACCAGGTGGAACACCATCACCGCAACCACAGCCACAGCCACCAGCAACTATGCCAACACCGATTGAGGGATGTCGTACAAGTTTAAGCACCATAAACAATGGACTACCAGTTCGATGTGCCGGTCAGATAATATTCGAAGAAAACTTCGATGGCAATCGTTTGGACGCCAATAAATGGCAAATGGAACGACGATTTTGTGGTCAGCCAGATTACGAGTTTGTTACGTATTTATTGAACGATGATGTTCTAAAAGTACGCGGCAGTATTTTGAATATTAAGCCTATTCCTACTACACGAGTGTATGGTGACGATATTCTTAACCGAGAGCTTCATCTAGGAGCAAACTGCACAGGAATTCTCGAAACTGATGATTGTTTGCGACCAGCCAATCCGCAATATATTCTTCCACCGTTTATTTCGTCACAGTTCTCGACCAAAAAATCGTTCACATTCAAACATGGTAAAGTGGAGATTCGCGCAAAAATGCCAAATGCTCCGTGGGTGTTTCCGCAGTTCTTCCTTGAACCAGTCGATTTCCGGTATGGTGTTAAGAACTATGGCTCTGGACAGATGAGAATCGCTTTCACCCGTAGTGATGGTGGTGATTTGGTCACTGATTTATTCGGTGGTGTGATTTTAAATTCAGAGAAACCTTTTCGCTATGAGAAACTTTGCAAGAGGGAAGGAGCTCCCATTGATTGGTCGGCAGACTTCCATGTTTACACATTGGAATGGTTGCCAAATAAGATTATGGTAAGTGTTGATAATGAGCAATACTGCACCATTGAACCAGATGAAGGTGGATTCTCAAGTCTTGTTGCTGGGGGTAAATCTTTACCAAATAAAAGTTTCCTAGAGGGTGGTTCACATATGGCTCCATTTGATCAAGATTTCTACATTCGCTTGGGATATGGTATCGCCGGATTGAATGACTTTCCAGATGATGCTACCATGTGGACTAACCCAAAGCCATGGCAAAATTCAAATACAAAAGCAATGAATACGTTCTGGAAGAAGCAGAAACGAAACATCAATCAATGGTTAGGACCATTGGCGACGTTACAGATTGACTATGTTAGAGTGTATGCAATTTAGCTGATAATAAAATTGAATTTTGTTCTTAAGGCTTGAATCAATTGTCTTTTTTGTATTTTATACAATATATTTCCACTTATCTACAGCTATCATGAGATGCCTTATTGCAAAATTTTCAATTCAGATTACAGATCATGTTTAACTGGTAAGCTAAGAACAAGTGCTTATCTACACACGAGTATTATTGTGGGAAAAACCACAACGACTTAGATTGCTTACTCAAAATTTATTTCAATGCGTCATCGTATTTATAACTTTTACTTGAGTTATCTCTGAAAGGTCAATCCCGAAGGTGTTAATCTACTGCTAATCAGTCATGGAGTAAATAAGGGGAATGGATCTTGGGTTTTTCAAAAACTCAGGTATTGTAATCAGAACTCGATTTCCATAGAATTGTCAATATTTTGGAAAGCAAAAAAGGAATGGTGCAAAACGAAATATATCCCCCAAACACGATAAAGCCAATCAGTCTGTAAACAACATTTCATGGCACTCGGAGGACAATGAGAATCTCTCGAAAGTTAACAAACCAATACGAGGAATACACACGAATCATTTTTTTAATTTGTTTGCTAAATTTTCTCCAGAAAAAGGTATTTCCTGTAATATTCGGTCCCACTTGCAACAATTGGAAATAAGGGAAACATTTAAATACCTTTATATAGATAGTATAGGTATAACGATGCCGACCTATTTAAAAAAGCTCGGATAACTTAACCAGCTTAGGTTTGATCGTTATAAATGGAGGAACACCAACGTCTTGGTCTGGAAAGTTCTGGACTCCAATTCAGAGGACAATGCGGTGGGGGTAAAATTCATTTGAAATGGTGTTCCTAAGGGGACCTTAGCCAACTTAGTGTGTGCAACTGAAGGCAGTTGGAGACTCTCCATAGGACCATCCATCCCAACCCTGCTCTTTCCCAAGGAGCTTTTTCGTTTAGTAATATTTGGTTCTGTTTTTTAGTTAGAGTTTGTAAATGGACAACTTAAGAAAATGGGCAAAAGTTGCTTAACATTGTTGAACCATATACGAGTACGTAGAACGAATGAACATCTGCTCATTGGAATGATGAGCTTCATTTTTTACCCAGAGAAAGATCAAACAAACACTATTCTCTTCAACGAATGACAATTACCAAACCAAAATAAAAACGCTGTGTTACAACTCGAGTTGTAAGGAGAAAAGTTTTATCAGTCTTAAAAGACCAATCAAACAGAGGAAAGCCGAAAAATGTTCAAATGATTGAGTAAAGACTGAAACCTATGTGTGTGAAATTTCAATACCATGAAAAACTGATGCAAAATTGTCCTAAAAATACCCTAAAACTCTTAGTCATTCGACAAATAATTTTAAAATTTGGTCTCATCCTAGATTCCAACATTAAGACTATCTCTATTTTTAAGCTCAATCTGTGCGCTATGCAATTCGCCAGCTAGCGAGCTTCACACTTTTAGATTGTGCTATGTACGAATCCACTTTGGTACTGGTGTAGAAGTAAGGGTACCTTTAGATCTGTAGAATGGTGAGCTAATTAAATTCTAATGCATAAATTATTGGCGAACTAAGTCCCGATTCAGAATTCAATCCTTCCAAAACGCAACGCTGCACAGTGGACCGTTTCATACATGCTAGACGTAAAAAAGTCAACTGCGACTCATTGTTTTTGATGTAGCTCCGAACAAAAACAATTCCCCACTGATCATATAAATGTAATCCAAATTCTGTTTAATTAATTTAGCAACCAAGTTCTGGCTAATCAAAGGCCAATTTTTAGTTTTTCTCAATGATTGCGTGTATTAATTGCATTGTGAGCTTCTCATATATTTTATTATAACTCTAAATTGAAAAGGAAACAATTTACAAGAAATGTCATTAGTCGGTATGTTCTCTTTTATTTATCCATTTTTGATTTCTTGTGCCTCGTTTAATTGTCTTGTTAATAAGCCTCATAAGCAAGTCGTATTTTGTGGTGTAAAATTGAAAGATTTTGTTTTTTTTTTTAGATAATCTAAATATGAGTATGTCAATGTATCCAGTCAGATTATATATTTTTGTAAAGTGTATCGTTTCTAGCTAAAGAATCATTTATGTCATTTATGCTCCGCACGAATTTGCAAATCTTGATTTTCTTCCTTTTAATTGATAGAGTATGGGATTCCGCGAATGGAGTATTTTGAAATTTGGTATTCCAATGAAAAGAAAAACCGTATTGATAAAATTTTTGAATATGTTTCAAGCAAAATAAATATTTCTGAAGAAAATTGCGAGCTTTCCAAGCAAATAAAAAATAAAATTCGACTGTTGTCAATAAATTTCGATAAGAAATGGAAAGCAGCCGGTTTGAGAAAAGAAAGGTTTCTTTTGAAATATGAAGATTGGGTGAATGGCAATGATTTTATTCTAGCACGTAAAGCACATAGTTTTGAAAGTGAAAATGAAGAATCTGCGCATACTTCTAAGCGTAGAAGGCCAAGAAAAAGTTTTGAGGATTGTGTTAATCACTCTTAACGCGCCAAGGTTCGCGATCTCCTCGAATCAAGATCTTTTTCAGAACTATTATGTGTTGCTCAAATGGCTTCACGTGCAAGTGGAAAGCGTATAGATGCGGATGTTATAAAATAAGTAACAGAGCATCCCCAAGCTGCAAAAGATTTTAAAACGACTCAAAGGAAGTTAGAAAAAGTTCGGTCCTACAGTAATGACGAGGCCCTTGCTTTGTATATAGACACAAAACTTACGCGTCATACATACAAAATTTTAAGAAAACAATCGATCGAAAGAGGTCATGCATTATATCCATCAGTTTACAGTTTAGCCAAAGCTAAAAAGGATTATTTTCCTTCCGAAAATGCAATATGTGTCAATGAATCGAGTGCCTACATGAATTTAAAAGACATAGTTTATCACACAGCTAAGCGTTTGTTATTAGTGTAGGAGAGAGTTGTATCCCAAAATATAGCAGACGGATCGTTAATTCTTTTTATTTGTAAATGGGGAGGTGATGGTAGCTCAGCTCATAGCAAATACTAGTAAGCTTTTGAAAACCAAGCGAATTCAGACGAATGTTTTTTCATTATTTCATTTGTTCCTATTCAGCTTAGATTGGTTTCGGATCCGACAATGATTATATGGCAAAATCCCCATCTTTCATCCACACGTTTATGCCGTCCAATTGAATTTATGTTTGCTAAAGAAACAGAAAATATGGCGCTTAGAGAATTTAACGCAGTTCGGAATCAGATTGCAAATATCAAAGAGCTCGAATTCTCGGTTGGCGGCAAAAATGTCAAAATTATTTTTAAATTTGTTTTTACGATGATAGACGGTAAAGTTGCTAACTTTCTTACATCCAACCGGTCAATTCAATCGTGTTATATTTGTGGAGCCAAACCAAGCAAGATGAATCAAGTAATGATTAATAGAGTTCCAAAAACAGAATTTTATGAATATGGTTTATCAAGTTTGCATGCTTGGATTAAAGCACTTGAGTGTTTTTTACATATAGCATATAGACTTGAAGTAAAAAAATGGGCTATAAGAAATGAAAAAGACAAGGCAAGTAGAGATGCGAAAAAAAAATATTCAATTTCGTTTCAAAACTAAAATGGGTCTTATTGTAGACAAACCGAAACCTGGTTTCGGAAACACAAATGATGGCAATACTGCCCGGAGGTTTTTCAAAAATCATGTAAAAAGCGCTGAAATAACAGGAATTAATGCGAATATATTAAAACTGTTTTATATCATTTTATGTTGTATATCATCGGGCCACGAAATTAACACTGGCCTTTTTGAAAAATATTTGGAGGAACTAGCATATTTAGGAATGTACAACTGGTATTCAATGCCCATCAGCATACATAAATTGCTTTGTTATTCTGTCGAAGTAATTAAACAATGCATACTTCCGATAAGACAATTATCCGAAGAAAGTCAAGAGGCTCGGAACAAAGACTGCAGACGTTTTCGAATGTGTCATACCAGAAAAACTTCAAGACTAAATACTAACCGAGACCTTTTAAATATGCTTTTGATAACCTCTGATCCAATAATACTCGTAGATTCTTTTCAAGAAAAACCTTTCAAAAATGTAAGTTCAATACCATCAGACATCAGACAATTTTTAGCTGAACCTAAACTGGTTGGAAACACATGTTGTTTTATATGAGTTGCATGTAAAATAATAGAAAATAAAAGCGTTCACTCAAACTTAAGAATTTTTTACGTCTAGCATGTATGAAACGGTCCACTGTGCGCTGTTTGCAAGCGTAATAGCGAAAGCAAAAAGCTTTCCATTGTAAGTGTCTGTGTGTTAAGGACAATTTACATTAAAATAACCACATTTAGTAGACTTTGCCGCTAAAAATGCTGCGAAATGTCGAGGTTCCTAAGGCGATGCTAGAAAGATAGCATCACTTTTGATCTACCCCCAATATATTAGACATTTATCTTTCCAAAGTTTAAGTTTAAGTAATTTTCCTAAGGCAAATTATGTTGAGCTGAACAACTTTTTTGTTAATCTTATATATAATTCCTCCGGGGTGAAACTCAATGACGTTATAACTCAATGACCGCAGGGCCGATTTTCTTTATTCATTTTTTTTGTTAGTATTGCTGTATCTCAGGTCTAGGTAGAAAGAAAATTCCGGAAAATCGACTAATTCGCATTTTTCGCATTTTACGATAGTTGGCGTTAGGGGTATCTGACAGTTTATTGGTAAGCGCTTTACTATTTTGTTTTACAAAAGTGAATTGAGTAAATCGAGAATTTCAGGTTAATGTATTACGTTTGTGAACAGGGCTGGTTTTTGATTTTATGCATCGCTTCAACAGTTTTATAACTTAGATTTTTGTCAAATGATCGATATTGTGTTTTTTCGGATTTTTATACTGCCGATGTCTACAAATATAACGAGCCCTGAATTAACTAACGCCGAATATGCAAGAGAAGCTTCCTACGATCAACAATCACATTAAAACTGTCTCTAATAGTAAGCTCAATCTGCATGCTGCCCACTTTTCCAGCTAGCGAACTTAACACTTTTAGATTGTATTTTGTACGAATCCACTTCGGTACTAGACCAAAATTGCACTAGCTGCAGCATCGTCCGGAATTGCAGCTACACTTTTGGAAAAAGGCCGAACCGCTCATGCAACATTCAAACTTCCACTAACGATTGCTACTGAGGACACAAGCACGGTTTGTAGCATTTCAAAACAAATTAATACTGGAAAATAAGTATGTGACTGATCATTACTAGGTTGGGACGAAGCTACCGTGTCGAACAAGTTTTCAATTTGCGAGGTAAGGATTCACCCATGGGTGGATGCACGATATGAGAGTGTCGTTGTCAGCTACAAAAACCGGCATTTTGCAGAGTTGTTACTCAAAATAAAAAATGGAACGATGACACAAAACATGGGAGAGTTAATCTAGATAATCAAAACTGCATTTTAGTAAACAATCTTCAAGAACGAAGCGCAAGATTTATCGCACTGGCTAAAGAAGTTTTTCGAAATATAAACGGTATCGTAGACTCACTTAGCTCGCAAGAAATGTGGAACAGCATGCACGAGGAATGCACAACACTCGCAAAGTCCCATCTGGCGAATATATCGAAATACCATCACGTCGGCAAAGAAACATGGTGGTGGAATGACAAAACCAAACGGGCTGTGGCCGACAAGAAGAATGCATTGCAAGCGTGGACAAAATACGATCGGAGCGACGATATATTGTAGAAAACGTCGAGTGGCTCTTGAATACAAGCGTCTTAAAAAGATCGCAAAGAAAGTCCTGGCTCGAACTCGAGCGGCAGCAGCGGAAAACCTGTATCAGGAGTTGGAACAAATATCCTATCGGCAGATAAAAGACAAGCTATACAAGAAGTTCAAACGTCGTGCCAAATATTTTTAAGCTCACTGCACAGAGGCGAAAAAATTCGAAATAATCTCGCCGAAATACATCAAAAATGCAGAGGGTCGCTTACTAACAGATGAAAAGGGAATTTGTGACCGGTGGCTTGAATAATGCAAGGAGTTGCATAACAAACAGTTTCCACGTGATATCGTGCAGACAGCTGGTCTATTCGAGGAGGAAGTTTCGGACTACTCAATCGAAGAAATAAGTATAGCAATTGGAAAAATGAAGCGGGGGAAAGCGGCGGGACCAGACAGCATTCCATCAGAGTTTTGGTCGAAGATGGAGGGGATCGGCAGCGTTTGGCTATCGAAACTTTTAAATAAATTAAAATGTGGACAACCTATGCTTCTTGGTTCCATTATACAAAGGAAAAGGCGACACTTGAGAATGCAACAACTACCGTTCAATCGAGCTTATGTCACACACAATGAAAATCGTCGAAGTAGTCTTAAACGAACGTCCTCGCCAAATTATAAAGCTCGATAATAGCCAATGCGGAATTGATTAAGGAAGATCGACGGTGGCTATCCAAAGCCTACGAATAACAATGGAAAAGCGCCGAGATTCGTCAAAGGTTTTACACATGGTATTTATCGACCTCGAGAAAGCATTCGATCGAGTGCCTAGGGATCTCATATGGGTCGCGCTGAGGTCCCAAAACGTACCGGAAACGTATGTTAGAATAATACAAGACATGTACGGAAACGTGAAAACTGCGGTTAAAAGCTCTGCTGGACTAACGAGAGAATTTCTAGTTATTGTCGGAGTGCACCAAGGAAGCGTACTTAGCCCTTTCCTCTTTAATGTAGTATTTGACTATCTTTTAAAAGACTGCATGAACGAAGCAAATGTAAGGCCAATTCTATTCGCTGACGACGCAGTTATACTTAACGATAACATCCAAGATAACAAAACGCATTAGATTCATGGAAAAATTCGCTAGAGAGAAACGGGTTTAAAATAAGTCGTTCAAAGACGGAGCATTTGACGTGCTCAATTGCGCGTCCGTTGCGACCTGTTCCGGATATAATGTTAAACGGAATAGTTCTTCCGAAAAGCACTATCTTTAAGTACTTAGGATCAATCATTAACATGGAAGCGAAATGTGAAGACGACGTAAACCACAGAGTGAGTGTGGGATGGATGAAATGGTGGAAAAATTCGGGAATTTTTTGCGACCGAAAATTTCCAATTAAAGTGAAGGGGAAACTCTACACCACGGTTTTTAGACCAGCTCTTATGTACGGTTCTCAGTGCTGGACAATGTCGTTTAAAAACAAAATGACAGCGGAAATGAAAATGTTAAGGATGTCTAGTGGCGATATCATTAGATCTACGCGTATAAGAGGAAGTCTACATATATAAAGAATCTGGTAACCGAACAGCTTGAGGCGAATAGAATAAGCACGTTCAAAGATCTGCGGAAAATCAGGTTAAAAGGGCACTTTTCGCTACGGTCACTCCAATTGTAAGAAAACGAGGTCGGAAAAAGAATTCCTGGATTTATCAGATGACAAATTAATGCGCAACAACGCCTGGGGCTAACCACCCGTTCTGCGGTCTGTGACATTAGCCAACCCCATAAGAGGAGCAACAGCAATGCAGTAAAAATGGGAAAAGGATAAGAAGAAGAAGAATCTTCAAGAATTAGTCAACAACCTTTATCCAGAATCAATAATATAAGTTCGAAGACTATAACTTGGTTCAAAGAGAGAGCTATTTTATCCCTTACTAACGATCAAGAAAATAAAGTGAATGACTTGATTATCTCTAAAATTAAAATTAGTACACAGGCGCAAACATACTACTCTGTAGACACCGTGCTGGACCAAGAAGAGGCTGTACAGAATTTCTCAATTGCTTGCAGCCGGCAAACCCGGGGAGGGTCGCTAGTATATTATAAATTGGTGTGATGAATTCGAAAACTGTAAGCTTAAGAACATGAATTTTTGTTCATTGGTATCGATTTATATGTTCTTGGAATTTATAAAAGAAACATTTCTGGTCCTCCATGGGGTAATCGTGAGTTAATAAAGTTGAAAAGACTTCCTGCTGATTGATCATATATCAAATTTAAAATACTAAGAAAAAAATACTATTCTCTTACTAAATCTTTATACAAGGTCTATATCTTTAATAATGAGAACAAAATTAAAGTTAATAGCAAATCTTTTTGGATTTTGTTAACTCTAAAAGAAAGTCTACGGGTATTCCAAGCTCCATGTTTTTTAAGAATATTATTGTAAGTCTTCCAATATTGACTCATCTCTTGATTTGTTCGCTCATTTTTTCCAGACTCTTAATTTAAAAACGACGCGTTTGACAACATAGCTACGAAGGTTGATATTAGGCATATTCAACTGCGTACCAAAGAGGTTTCCATGGCGCTGCAATCACTCAAGCCTTGTTATAAGCCCAGAGTAGATGGGATTCCTGCCATCGTCTTAAAGCAATGCTGTTCACTGTTGTTAAAAACATTTAATGAATCTCTGCATGAAGGCGTCTTCCTAAACGAGAGGAAAATTTCTTATTTTCATTCCCCTACAATCACTTCACTTTTTATTTACGGATTTTGACAGCTTGATGAGATATTCGGTTTGTCAAAGACTATTTTGCATTTAGCTTCGTTAAGATTACCACATAAAAAGGAGGAAAAAAAGTGAATAAAGTCAACGACGAAATAAGTTGCCGTTTCCTGTGACGTAGCATTTCCCTAACCATTATAGCTCTACGAACGAGCGGTGGATTTAAAGACGTTGCAACGGATGCAGATAAACTGGAAATCTCCTTACAGCAGGGACAACAGAAAAATGCGGAAAGGATAGTAGACTGGAGAAAAAGAGGAAGTTACAAGTTAGCAGCCGAAGCAGCCGAGACATTAAAGACAAATCCAAATTTAACAAGAAGAAATAAAATAAAAGAATTTAAAAAAAAAAAGTTTATCCTCTCGGGAACCAGAATTTTCGCAGTTTTATTTATTTTTTTTTGTGACTTAACCTTTCTTGTTATCCGTCGGGTTTCTTAGGATTGGGCGATTTGGTAATAATATAATTTCTAATATAATCTGTTATTTAGTATAAGGCCTCGTAGAAGTAGCATCTTCCGACAGGTGCTGGTTCCTTAAATGACGAGAATGAGCCTCTGCAGCCGAACATCTTGCAGCTCTGCTAATAAGCCCTACTTCTCGCCTCCCCGTGGCGCCATCTGGGAATCTCACTAGAGATTGCGAAGTGAAGAGGGCAAATGGCGAGTTTCCTGCGCCATAAATCAGGGTTAGTGTCGTAAAAACAAAGCAAGACCTTATACGGACTACTCTGACATATTTGGAGCTTAGTCAGGGTCTTGGAAAAGAGATGGTGGCGGATGAGCCCTAGATGGGCCAACGGCAGCGCTCACATCCCGGAACGGGTTACTGGCTTCAATGTAACCGACCCCTCGTCCTAGGAGCATTAAAAATGGAACTGGTCCTCCAGGTTGGGGGTTGTGCCGCCGGGGTAACTGCCCGGCCATTTAAAAAAAAAGGAAGTTACGAAGCATCAACAAGCCTCGGATATGGACGGATCTACTGTTGACAACCCACGCAAACGATTTAAGGACAATAAGCTTCGGATATGCACGTGGAATGTTATATCCCTTAATAGACCACGTGCAGTCGAGCAACTAGCGGAGGCCCTAGACTGCTGCAAAGCAGACATAACCGCCATTCAAGAAATGCTATGGGATGGGCCGGACAAAAAGAAGATGAAAAACTGCAATATCTATTACGGCAATTGCTATCGACGGCAAAAGCAGCGCTTATTTGGATGCGGATTTATTGTCGGAGGCAGACTAAGACAAGAAGTCCTCAGCTTCCGGCATGTGAGCGAGCGCCTCGAAGCAATCCGCATCAAGGCTAAATTTGTCAACATTAGCCTTATATGCGCCTATGCCCCCACAGAGGAGAAAGATGACGACACCAAGGATGCCTTCTACGAGCTCCTTAACAAGACCTACGAGCAATGCCCTAGCTATGACATGAAAATTGTCCTCGGTGATTTTAATGCAAAGCTAGGAAGAGAGGGTATCTTTGGTGGAACAATCGGAAAATATAGCCTGCACAACACCACCTCCGATAACGGATTCAGGCTAACCGACTTTGCGGCGGGGCGAAACATTGTCGTGGCACGCGGTTCCCACATCTCGACATACACAAGGGGACTTGGAGAACTCCTGATCAATCAACAGTCAACCAGATTGATCACATTGCGATCGACGCAAGACACTCCTCCAGTATTATGGATGTCCGTACGTTCCGAGGAGCCAACATCGACTCGGACCATTGCCTTGTTGTAGCCAAGGTACGGTGCGGATATCCCAAACTACACCAAGACAAACTAATGATGTGAGAAAATTCGACGTCAGACGGCTACAATCGCAAGAGATCGCCAAGTCCTTTTCCGATCGAGTGTCTCTTAATCTCTTAAGAGGTCCAATGCCGCCAATATCAAGCATCGAAGACCACTTGAAACACTGCCAAAACACCATCAGAGATTCCGCTTCTGATGTGCTGGGTTTCACCCGTCCACCACAACGAAACCCCTCGTTCGATGTTGAATGCCGGCCAGCACATGCAGCTAAACAAGATGCATATAACGCGGCGCTGCTTAGAAAGACCAGAGCTGCTCATGAGCTCTATGAGCGGAAGAGGAGAGACGAACACCGGCTTCCCAGGAGGAAGAAGAAAGAGCATGAGAAGCGCGCGATCGAGGAAATTGAGAGATGCTACTCCAGGAATGAGGTTCGGAAGTTTTACCAAAAGGTAAAAATAACATGCCGCGGAAACAAATCCCGAATCGAAGCCTGTAGAGATGAACAAGGGAACATCGTAGTAGAACTGCGCCAACGACAGAGGCATCAATCTCCTTAACATCGCATATAAGATCTTATCTGCCGTATTATGTGAACGCCTGAAGCCGTTCGTCAACAACCTGATAGGTCCATATCAGTGTGGCTTCAGGCCAGGAAAGTCCACCATCGACCAGATATTCACACTACGGCAGATCTTGGAGAAGACCCATGACCTTCAGATCGATACCCACATATTCATCGATTTTAAGGCCGCGTATGATAGCATCTATAGAGACGAGCTATACCAAGCAATGTCTAGTGCTTTGGCATCCCTACCAAACTCGTCCGTCTGTGCAGGATGACGATGGAAAATGCACGCTGCTCCATCGAGGTCGGAAAAGATCTCACCGAGACCTTTGATGTCCAGAAAGGATTTAGACAATGCAATACGCTGTCGTGCAATATTTTCAACATCGTACTTGAAAGAATAGTGCAAAACTCACGAGCAAACACAAGAGGCACTATCCTTCAAAAGTCCGTACAACTACTCGCAAACGCCGACGATATTGACATAATCGGGAGAAAGCAGCGTGATGTCAGTGGGGCTTTCGCGAGTATTGAGGCGGAAGAGTCGAAAATGGGTTTAGCGGTCAATGAGGGCAAGACCAAGTATATGCTGTCAAGCAAGAAGGACAACCAACACCGACTTCTCGGGCAGAATGTCACCCTCGACATATATAACTTTGAGGTAGTTAAGGACTTTGTCTACCTAGGTTCTGCTTTAAATACAGACAACGACACCAGCGCTTAGATCAAGCGAAGAATAACTCTTGCCAACCGCTGTTTTTTGGGTTAAGAAGGCAATTGAGTAGCAAAGCCCTCTCTCGGACAACAAAAGTCACCCTTTATAAGACTTCAATAATCCCGGTCCTGCTCTATGGCGCAGAGGCACGGACATTATCAAAAATGGATGAGGGTGTTCTTGGTTGCTTCGAGAGAAAAATTCTTCGGGCGATTTTCGGTCCCGTCTGCATTGATGGTGTGTGGAGGAGGAGATACAACGACGAACTGTATGGACTGTACAGCGACATGGACCTAGCCAGAAGAATGAAGATCCAAAGACTGAGATGGCTGGGTCATGTAGAGCGCATGGACACCAATGCTCCGGTCCGAAAAGTCTTCGAATCCGCTCCCGAGGGACAGCGCAGTAGAGGAAGGCCAAGACTTAGATAGCGCACGCAAGTGGAAGAGGAGCTCAGCCAACTTAGCGTGCGAAACTGGGTACAGCTAGCCAGGGATCGAGCTGGCTGGACAAGCTTGTTGACTGAGGCCCAGGTCCACCTCGGACTGTAGCGCCACCTAAAGTAAAGTAAGTTATTTATGTGGTATCTGTTAGCCAATTGATGCATGTAGATAAATAGATAAATAAATAAATAAATAAATAAAAGTGCTTTTAAGACCTCTCTACCAGATAGGATTTCAACAATTAAACTGATAAGTGATGCTTATTTCACAGTCTCAAAAACTATCACATCAAGGCAAATCCTGAAAGGCTGAGATAGTAACAGCCTTGATTAACTTTTGATTTATAATTAATTTAATATAATTTTAGTGTCAGCTTGCGCAAAACCAATGCAAACATCTTTCCCTGCGCTTATTCATGTGTTTTTTGGGATGTTCATTTATTTTCGTATTCTTACCGCTTTCAAGTTCCATTCGCTAAGACTTTGACCCTGCTTCATTGTTCAAAACGGTTAAACCAGAAATCTGGGATATATGATAATTTTCGGAAAATAATGATCTTAGTTTTGATACTCACATTTATCAAAATAAGTCGTCAGTCATATCTCTTAAAAACATTTCAATAAATTACCATTATTTCTATTTTAAAATAAGAACGCAGCTGGGATGTTGTTCCTTGAAATTTCTAAAAACAATCAAATTAACACAAAAATACTATACATATGTATGTAAATTTAAAAGTAAGGGAAAAACACTTGAATTTCAAAAAAAATAAACAACTCCCAATTCTATGAACGCAAAAAACAATAAAACACGTTTCGCATTGAAGTTAATTCATATTCAAAACAAATCGAGAAAATCCCGCCGATCTTACACAGGCACTCTCGTATGTAAACATTAAACTTGTTTAAGACTTCTGCTTTAACTGGAGGCGAAGTTATCTCTTGAATCACTTTATTTTGATCATAGTGGTCATGTATTGGGTGTTCGTTTTTTTGCAGTGTCAGATGCGATTAAATTTCAAGTAAACTGTCATATTACGCTTTCAAGATTCACATGGTTTCGGTATAGTTTCATTTTACTATGGAAAGATTGAGGCTAAAACACGATTTCAAATCGTTTAAGTTTGTTTTCCAAGTCGAATCTACGAGGGCGGGTCAATAAGTCCGTGACTTTTTGAATTTCTGACCTCTTTACTGAAACAGCAACACTGCTCCTGTCAACAGGCATCTGTCAGTTGACTCCTGTCAAAATTTAAACTTGCTGCGTCAGTTAGTTTGTGTTTGACAGCTATTTTTATCAGACTACTCACTAATTTGAGGAGAAAATGGAAAAAAGTGAATTTCGTGTGCTTATTAAGCATTATTTCTTGCGAAAAAAAACCATTACCGAGACCAAGGCTAAGCTTGATAAATACTATGGGGACTCTGCACCATCGATTTCAATGGTAAAAAAGTGGTTTACTAAATTTCGTTGTGGCCGTACGAGCACTGAAGATGCCGAACGTCCTGGACGCCCAGTTGATGTCTCTACACCCGAAACAATCGAAAAAATTCACGATATGGTGTTGGCCGACCGAAGATTGAAAGTGCGAGAGATTGTGTAAGCCGTAGGGATCTCGCATGGCTCAGTGGTTTCAATTTTGAATGATCACTTGGGCATGAGAAAGCTTTCCGCAAGATGGGTGCCGCGTGTGCTCACAGTCGACCACAAACGCAATCGTGTAACAACTTCACAGGAAGGTTTGGCGTTGTTTAATCGCAATATAGATGAGTTTTTGCGCCGTTTTGTAACCGTGGACGAAACATGGATCCATCACAACACACCAGAGAACAAACAACAGTTAAAACAGTGGGTTTCTAAGGGTGAATCGGCGCCAAAGAAGGCCAAGGTGGGTTTGTCAGCCAATAAAGTTATGGCGACTGTTTTTTGGGATGCACGCGGGATAATCCACATTGACTACCTTCAAAAGGGAAGAACAATCAATGGGGAATATTATGCCAACTTATTGGACCGATTCAATGACGATTTGAAAAAAAAACGACCTCATTTGGCCAAGAAAAAAGTTCTTTTCCACCAAGACAATGCAAGGGTGCACACATGTGCAGTTGCCATGGCAAAAATCCATGAATTGGGCTATGAATTGCTCCCTCATCCACCCTATTCTCCAGATTTGCTCCGAGCGACTACTTCTTGTTCCCAAACCTGAAGAAATGGCTTAGTGGAAAAAGATTTGACTCCAATGATGAAGTCATCTCGCAAACAAAGGCCTATTTTGAGGACCTCGACAAATCATTTTTTTTGGAAGGGATACAAAAATTGGAGAAGCGTTGGACAAAGTGTATAGAGCTCAAGGGAGACTACGTTGAAAAATAAAATTATTTTTTTATCAAAAAATCTGTGTTTTAATCCAAAAGTCACGGACTTATTGACCCGCCCTCGTATGTTGGCAATACTTATAGAGCATATCATGAAACTTAATGCGGATATCATTGACGTACTATATTTCGAACTATTGAATTATTTCGCACGAATCTCTCTCTCTCGCACGTGGCCTATAAGGTCCAATAGATGCAAGGGCTAAGGCCGCGTGATCATTTTTTGTGTCGGATGTTCAGTCATTTGGCTTAAATCAAATGAAAGTTGACGCAGATTCTTACCGAGTTGCCCATCAAGATCGTCCCATTCAGTAGCATTGAATTCATTTCTATGAACTACATCAAGTCACTAGTTTATGCCGAACAACCACCAACGCTTGAAACAAGACAAGCGATCGAAAATTGTCTAAGCCTTAAAACCACTCTTTATGTAGCCACAATTCAATTTATTGGAATACAGTGAATAATACTTAAACTTGCATAGTAATTCTAAGTATAAGAATTTCCCACTGAATAACAAAAATCATATGAATCAAAATAATCCACGTACGTACGAGTAAAACAAACTACCTATAAACTTATCGGATACGTAACGCCACTCGATTTGCATAAGGAAACCCATTTAAAATTTTAATCAAGAATGTTTCTAACACACTCGATATAGGATAATCTTGAATCTCCTCGTAATGACGTCAAGACATCTATTTGGACTTAGCCAATAGGAAAAAAATCTAGCTTTTCCTTTTTTCGCACTTAGATGTAAATACAAACCAGCTGTTTTGGCACTCAAACTTCACTATATATGTAGTAGTCGTTGTTTGAATCCGGAATTGAATTTCTTGCGATTAAAATTCTATCTCCGTAAGCAAATTATCCATTACTGCTTTATTATGACTGCAATTTGATCTTCAACGAGTTTGATGAACTACCTGCCTCCATACAATGAATTGCATCCATGTATCCTCATGTTTTATGGACTATTTCGATAGACAAGTTCTTGGGTGACTTCGAAATTTTTTAGCTTGTAAATGAGCCGACACTCGTCGGACTATTGTGTCATATCAATTAAATTCTCGTACGTTGACCACATAGCTAGAGAAAGATTCCTAAAAGAACCATATGGCAATACAAGAATGCCAATTGGATCAGACTCAAACCCTTCTTTGAAAAATCTGCCCGTTCATTATACCGCCGTGAATACCGCTGCAAATATGATGACAACCCTATCCTCCTTAAAATTAATCACTCATCGGATTAAGATTATCAGACTAAAAGAGAGGGCCCGATAGGACACGAAGAGCCTGTCGGAGTTAGGCAGCAGTTTTTCAAGACTAGAGGTCACCCGAAAAAAGTTCAAGCGAGCCAAACGGATTGCAACGCGTCTCCTACACCCCTATAACCGTTCGCAAGTCGCGCAAAAAATCAGGCCAGTTTGATTATTCGGTATTATGGTTCGCGAATCGCGAATGTGCATTCGCCTTAAATGTCAAAATACTGGCGAATGTAATTTCGTAGAATTACGGTTAGAGACTCGTCGAGTTTTCGTTCGCTTTAAATGTCAAATTTGGGCGAACAAAGAATTTGTGTGACAAGGTTGGCGTATTTGAAAAGATGGCAACCTCTATGAAATAAAGCAACAACATAAGTGAAGAAATATTAAACTAATTTATTTATAGCTAAAAGACGAATGTTGATCAATTTAACAAGCTAGAGAAGGTCATGGAGCAAAACCCAAAAATTGCCAAAGGACTAGGCAGTTTTGAGTCCAGCTAATAATTCAGCACTGGTTTTTGGGAACGATGCGCAATTAACCTTAATTCTTTAGGGCCTCCAATGAGTGAAGGAAAACGGTGGCATAAGGAAATTTCCAATTACTTCAGTGCCACAAATTATCCTGCAGTCTTTCATTTTTGGTGCGAGCACAAGCAACTCAGCGAGGGGTAAAATGATGTTCGAAGATGAAGAAACAATTAGGATTAGAATTGTCCCTTATATTTCTCCTTATCCAATGCATTTGCACGCTTCTTTCATAGTGGTATTCGTCATCGAAAAATAGATCAACACTACTAATCATACGAGTATTGCTATTTTCTACTGTAAGTTAAAAAACAAACAAAATTCAAACATTCAAAACATACAACGAATTTTAAATTATTCTGGCATTTGAGTTGCTCTCAATTTTCTGTTTCTTTGTCATGGCAGCAATGATTTTCAGGCGAATCCACAACCTAACCATAATACCCAGTAAATAAAGATTCACCGAGACTGTCGACTCGCGCAGATTTGGCGATTCGCGAACGACAATAGGGGTGTTAAGGGTGTGCGAATTCAGAACGGCCTACAACTGAGACTAAAAATACTACAATACCCCAATGGTAGTAAAACTTGTTGGTGCTTTGTCATAAATATTAGAAATTCCACTCATCTCACCCAACGCTCACTTATATGAATTTACATTCCTACTCTTTGGAGAAACCCAACCTTCTTGCGGCCAGCTCAAGACTTCCAGATTAAGCATCATCTTTTCCTACAATCAGACGAAGTAATTTTTGCACAAATTTGCTAGTCGAGATGATATATCTCCCCTTCTTCTAAAGATGTATTTTTCGACTCTAGTAATAAAACTGAGTAAGCTTTTTATCAATCCTACTCTTCAGGACTATTTCCGAGCAGATAGGAAACAGCATTTTTACAGTCCGTCCCTAAAAAAGTGAATATTTTCTCCTACCGATTGTAATTTATCAGATTCTTTCCACGGTCAGGGAAACGCTGATAAACAGTCGGCTCATAAAATATCTTGAAACATAAAAACTTCTCAATGGCCAGCAGTGTGGTGTTCTTAGCAACAGCTCCACTGGCGATTTGATGGCAAGTCTCACTGAAAAGTAGAACCAACACGTACACCAATCAGTTGCCGCTGATATTTCTAAGGCAGAGTTCGAGGGCGATGGCGATGGCGCAATAGTTAGCTCATTGGACTATCACGCAGACAGTCTGGGTTCGATTCCTGGCTGGGTCACCAACAATTTTTCAAATCGCCATCACCCTTTCGGCGGGCAATGGCAAACTCCCGAAAGTAAAATTGCCTACGAAAAAGCTTCTAAGGAGTGCCGTTCGGACTCGGCGATAAACCGTAGGCCCCGCTCAGATGTGACTAAAATGACAACATGAGCAACACAAATGAGTGTCAAGAAGCTAGGCCATGGCCCATACCGGGCTGCCAGCGCCACAGTGTTTTTTTTTTAGTTCGAGAGACCATTTTGTCGCAAATTATAGGAAATTACATTTCGGACAATTCAATTCAAGTTATCTTCCATGGTTTAAAGTCTGATATTTACTAAATATACCCTGGTCTGCACCCGGGTCTTTATTCTATCAATAGGACTATTCTTTATGAATAATCTCTTGCCTCCTACTTCTAGTCCAATATATGTATTTATTTGCTGACGACAGTTCTATCACTGACTCATGTTGATCCTCTTCGGTGGTAAATCGGGAACGCCTGCATATACTCGTATTAAGTACGTTAAATTCCGAAATTAACAGCATAGCTAATTGCGAAACCATTCCTTCAACGATTTAAGAAATATTATATATAAGGCATTCATCTGACCAAAATTGGAGTACAGTGATCACATCTGGGAAGGTGCGCCCAAGACCTCTTTGCACTTGCTAGAAAGGATTCAAAACAGTGCGATAAAATTCATAGGTGATGCCAATCTTAAACCATCAGTTTGCATCCTCAAACACCGTGATTTATTTCTTAAGCGCCGTACAACTCGCTTATGGAGCAACTTGCCGAGCTCTTTATTTCCAAGTCATTATAACCTGCTAACATTCAAAACCAACGTACATAGGTATCGCTCAATTTTCTTTCCATTTAAACCGTTTTAAAAGGACCAAAACAGTGAAAATATAAAAGGTGCAAGGTCTGAAGAATATGGTGCCGAAGGATTTCCTATTTTAACTTTTTTAGTTTTTGCATCGTTTGTCAGGCGACATTTGGCCTGGCGTTTTCGATGGAAAATGTCACCTTTTCAATTAGCCAAAACAGGACGATTTCTTGAACTTTCTTATTAAGTTTAGAAAGTTGCTCACTGTACTTAATTGTCGTGATTGTATCGCCAGGTGAAAGAACCTTAAAGGAAATTATAGCCCTGGAATCCCAACAAACAGCTTTTGCCGCGGGTTCTCCACTTCACCAGATTGTTTCTACCTACTATTTAGTTGCACGTTGCTGCACAGAATCCACTTCTCGTCACCTATTACAACTTAATCCAAAAAAGGTTCGTTTTTAGAAATAAGGCCACAGAGAAGCGCTTCAGTTTGTTTTTTTTATTTTTCGTCAAACAATGTGGCACCCACGTGTCGAGCTTGGAACGAAACCACGCTTCTTAAAATGGTGAAATGGTGTAGCAGAAACTTTCAGGTTATTTTTCACTAAGCCTCGCACAATTTCATCATCAATTTGGAATAGTCGTTCAAAACGTGGTTGATCGTCCGTGTTTATACGAGTATCACCGTTACAAAATCTACCAAACCACTTCTTATCGATGCGAACAAACGCCCTGAATGTTTTTTGTTGCAGTTTCAACACTCATTTCTTTTTGAAACAAGCCTTCGAGAGCATACATAACGAAGGTGTAACTTTTTGTTCTCCATTTAAAATTTTTTTTTTCACACACAATATGTGTTAAATAATAATGATACTTCAAAAGATTATTTTAAAAAATTCTGATTATTACAATACAAACACGTGTAGAATGCAAAAATTGTGCAAGGAAAAGAAAAAAGGAAGGAAGAAGTTAACAAAATTAATAAGGAAAGTAGAAATGACGTTAGGCAATTTGACAGCTAGCCGATCTCTCTGTTGAACTGTTCGATTGGTAATTTTTGCTGAACATTGAACTCTAAACAATTTGACTCAAATCAACCTCGTCTAGCACTAAGATACCATGACCTACCACTGGCGTATAACAATTCCATAAAAGAAACAATAGTTGCGTCATACTGCAAACTTTCCGCAACGTACGAGTACGAGTATGATGATCAGGCACGAACTTTTGCAATGATCCAGTCTTTCATTGAAATCAGAATTGTAAATGTTTCTGCTCAGAAGACAGGCGCAAGTTTACCCAATGAACAGTCAAGTTTATGGTCACAGGACTATATTATGTTCTCGAAGGGTACAGCACAGCTTCAGTAAGTAGCAGGCATATTCGATCTTCTCTTCGTCCCTGCAAATTATGCTATTGTTTGTAATGTTTAACATGGATGTCACGGATGCCTAACGTTACGTGTTAATTGTGAAGAAACCAGAGCTAATTAGGGAATCCAGCGGGAAGTTTACCTTAGAAATCCGTTCTTTTCCAGTCGTTCAAGTACGTCATTTCGGCCAAAAGGTCCGTAATGAAATCAGCGTACACTTGCTGGGTACTTAAAGGAAAGGCCTGTGAACTTTTTAGCGGCATCGGTTTCCCCGCCAACACAACAGTTCCAAAATCCATGAAATATCCATATGCCCAGGTGGGCAAAGCCTTAAGAGCTGTGATCATGTGATCAGTTTTTAACAAGATTCCTGCAGCCTCTTAACGAGATAGTTTGGAGGGTTTGAGTCACCATATCTACAGATAGTAGCCGCTGATCTGCTGCTGTATAAATCCAGGCATGAATGAATGATTTTTTGTTTTTATCTAAAAAAAAACCTTTTACTAATGGATGGTCGAGCAACAAAATGTTCACATCCCATTTATGAGTATGTACTCGTATGTTCCTACATTCGTTTCATTGTTCGATAGTCGAGAGTAATTAAGAATGAATCCAGTCCGCTTCTACTTGTTGTTTTTTTTTTGCTTAGCTGTAGGTTTTCCCACTTTTGTTTTGTTTACTATCTCAGCCGCTCCAAAGATGGGCTTCAGACATGGGATTATTTGTATGCACTAGGGAAGCCCTTCCTTGGCATTATGGGTTTCCCCATACCACATTTAATAATAAATAATTATGCGAGAATATAGTTATTTAGTTTGTTGCATTTCATTCAAACATTTTTAAGCTGAAAAATTGTTTAAGCTCTAATCACTTACCAGTTCGCACTTAAGATCCCATAAACCATCTTTTAATTGTATTTCATTCCTTATCAGTTTATTTGAACGCTACAAACATATAATAGTCTCAACTGTTGCAGTCTTAGAAATATTTGAATTTTCTCATTTTTATATTTTATGGAGAAGTGATGAGTCAACTTTGGTTACCCAATGACGTGCAGAGAATTTTTACTAATATTGTTATTTGGGGGGAATTTTAAACGAGTTACTCATCAAAATATTTTTAATCTTCTATATCCCCTGCCATCTCTGGTCAGAGTGAAACTACAGACCTTTATAATCGGCACGCATTTAACGATTGTAAACAGTAATTCGTTGATTGTTGACTTCTCCACGACTGTTCGTTCGATCTCACGAATAATCACATCGTTACAATGTTGAAATATACTCGTACAATTGTTATAATCACTTTACTGTTGACAGTCGTATCTTTAAGCTGCGCATATGTAGTACCAAAAGCTCAGTTTAAAATATACTACCCCAGGGGTTTTGATGTTTCCATTCCGGCAGACGCTGGAACTTCGTTGTTCGCCTTTCATGGGCAACTTCATGAGAAAATGGATGATCCAGAAACCGGAAGATGGGCAAAATATATCATGACACCAGAAAATGGAAGCTTTGTGTTTAGAGAGCGAAATACGAGTTTGAGGTTTGGTGATACTATCTACTACCGGACAGATGTAGTTAACAATGGCTTAGAATACAGAGAAGAAAATGGATCTCATACCGTCTCCGTGTATACACCACAGTTTGGACATCCATCGCCGCCAATTAGACTCAGGCTTCCGATGATACCGATCCCGATTGAAGCCAGGTCAATGAAAAAAATCGTAAATACTACTGCATCAAACGTGGAGAATAGTACATTAAGTTCAAATCGAAGTAACCAGACTTCAAGATTAGAAGATACACAAAGTTCAATTGACACAAACACTGTGCCAACATTAACAGATAACACTTCCAGTTCTAGTACTGCAACTACAATCGCCAGTTTAATACTTTTTAACATAGTTTGTCTACTTTTAAACCTCTAGATTTATACTTTTAGTTTTAATAATTTAAGTAAATTTAATTAATTTATTTTTTCAACTGGCCTGTGGTATTAGATATACATATATAGATAATTATAATTTTTTCTCATGTACAATTAATAGATCGTAAGATAAATTGTTGAAAACCTAACTTAAATAAAAATGTTGTTAAAAGCTTTTAAGAAATTACTTGTTTGGCTATTGGTCTCCCGACTTATCCCAAAATAAGTCCAAAGACAAGATTGTCGATAGTTGTCAGTTCACTATATGCAAGCTAAAGTCTATCAAATTCGACGCGTCACACTGATGATAGAACACATCCTCGAAAATTATTCGCAGCCTTGACCTTTGTAGTAGCGTGTTGAGGCCAGGTGGCGGCAGATAATGTATAGTCTTGAAGTGTTTATGTCTTTGTCATATATAATGGAATGGGTAATTATTGAGAAGGTTTTTGAACTAGGGCAGCAGATTAGTTACTAGTATTGTGCTCCGAACGAATTATTACAAGTCCCGTGTTTGTGTTTTTTTGAAGGTCTTACTTTTTTTATTTATTTTAATTTATAATTAGAAAATTGAATGAATTAGAGTTGAGTTAAATGAATTAAAAATACACTGCTCTTTGAAAAGAAGGCACTACCCTTTAAATGTTTCGAATATTATAAATAAAAATGTAAAAGAATTTTTGAACTTACTCGTACTTACTCACTTACTGAGGTGTCGCTTGGGTCTCAACTAATAAGCCTGTCTAGTTAGCCACGACTTTATCTTACTGTCTGTAGTTGCGTACTTCAAGTCAATGTTGGTCTCCTTCTACTTTCGCACGTCTTCGCAGGTAATGTTGCGTTGTCCCCGATAGGTATATATGTATTGGATTCAAAGGCCGGAGTTTTGGTGTACAAGTCATATAGTTCGTGGTTGAATCATCGTCAACGCAACTAGGGTGGAATATGTCTCGAAGGATTTTTTTTGTCGAAACGAGTGAGAATATCTCTCTCCTCTTTTAATAGAGTCCATCCTTCAAGGCCATAAAGCAGGACTGGGTTGTGGAAGACTTTTCGGGCCGGAGCATTGATGTCCATGCGCTCTACATGACCAAGCCATCTCAGTCTTTGGATCTCCACTCTTCTGGCTAGGTCCATGTCACTGTACAGTCCATACAGTTCGTCGTGTATCTCCTCCTCCACTCACCGTCAATGCAGACGAGACCGAAGATCGCCCGAAGAATTTTTCTCTCGAAGCAACCAAGAACACCCTCATCCATTTTTGATGGTGTCCATGCCTCTGCGCCATAGAGCAGGACCGGGATTATTAAGGTTTTATAAAGGGTGACTTTTGTTGTACGAGAGAGGGCTTTGCTGCTCAATTGCCTTCTTAACCCAAAGAAACAGCGGTTGGCAAGAGTTATTCTTCGCTTGATCTCAGCGCAGGTGTCGTTGTCTGTATTTATAGCGGAGCCTAGGTAGACAAAGTCCTTAATTACCTCAAAGTTATATATGTCGAGGGTGACATTCTGCCCGAGAAGTCGGTGTTGGTTGTCCTTTTTGCTTGACAGCATATACTTGGTCTTGCCCTCATTGACCGCTAAACCCATTTTCGCCGCTTCCATCTCAATACTCGCGAACGCCCCACAGACATCAACCTGCTTTCTCCCGATTATGTCAATATCGTCGGCGTATGCGAGTAGTTGGACGGACTTTTGAAAGATAGTGCCTCTTGTGTTTGCTCGTGAGTTTTGCACTATTCTTTCAAGTACGATGTTGAAGAATTCGCATGACAGCGCATCCCTTGTCTAAATCCTTTTTTGACATCAAAGGTCTCAGTGAGATCTTCACTGACCTTGATGGACCACCACATGTGGATGAGTTTGACATTACTCTGAATAACTCGTCTCTATAGATGCTATTATACGCGGTCTTTAAATCGATGAGTAGGTGGTGTTTATCGATCTGATACTCATGTGAGTAGTGTGAATATGATGGTGGACTTTCCTGGTCTGAAGCAACACTTATACGGATACATCAGTTTGTTGAAAAACGGCTTCAGGCGTTCACATAGTAAAGCAGATAACATCTTATATGAAGACTGACGCCCCTGTAATGGTTCAGAGGGTCACCTTTCTTGAAGATCGGACAAACAATGCTGAAATTCCATTCATCGGGCATACTTTCGTCCGACCATATTTAAGAGATAAGTTGGTGCATGCTCCTTATTAAGTCATCGGCTAGTTCTTTGAAGAGGCAGTCAGCTCGTCTGGGAGGGATGGCGTCAATGGTGAGTTAAATATTGGCTTCCAATGCTTCAAGAATTGCTGGTTTGTCCGCGTAAACCAATGACTTAACATAGCCCCATAAAAAGTAATCGAGAGGCGTTAAGTCGCACGAACGAGGGGGCCAGTTAACAGGACCACTTCTGGAAATAAAATTGATTTTGCAATAAATTGGTAGTTAAGCGCGCTGTATGGCAAGTTGCGCCGTCTTGTTGGAACCAAATGCCGTCGATGTTTAGCTGATTAATTTTTGGAAACAACAAATCAGTCAGCATGGCTCGATAGCGTTCGCCATTCAACGTAACGGCAGCTCCTTTCTCATTTCGAAAAAAATAAGGACCCATGATTCCGCCAGCGTGTAAGCCGCGCCAAACAGTCAATTTGAAGAGATGTAATAGTGATTCGTTAACATCTTGAGGATTCATGATAAATCGCCAAACCTCACTGAGCAGAAATCTCAACACAGTTTGACATTGACAGCTGTCAAACCAGAGACAGCAACCATCGTAACTTCTCACCTTTATATTGTGAAGATTCTGTGGAAGGGACGATGTGTTTGCATCCGTAGCGAGAGCCAAGCTGTGCTTAGAGCGTTACCAGATTCCCGTATGACTTTATCTTGCTTCTTCGAGAATGCCGAACGGCCGGCAGGTTGCTGGCGAACAAGTCTAATGCTTCTCGACGACTCTTAGCACCTAAATATGTTGGGCATAAGTGATACAACATCCTGCGATGTTTGATCTGAGAGTGGTGACGACACAGTAGATCACTACCTTTATGAATATCCGGTCTACATCCATACATCAGACACCCGACGTCGAGGTGGTGGGTACTTGTATTACTACTTAGTTTTTTTGTTCCTGAATGCTCTGTTCCGACTGAAAAAAGATCACAAAAGATATCTACCACGGTTTCTACTAACGTTACCGCAGATTCAATTCTTGGTCGAAACGGCTAGTAAGCCTATATTAGTAATTGGATAATTAACCCATAATCTGGACTCATTTAATATACACTTCTACTTTGCTCATATAAAACCTATTCCGGTTTATTTATCGTAGTTACATAAGATATCACTACCGTATGCCTACTCGTATAACACAGAAACATTATGCTGGGCAATGAACTCAATGCTTTCGAATAACCCAATAACTTATTCTTTGAGAAATTCCAAATCCTTTGTTCAGATTGCGAATGCGGTTTGGCCGTAAATAGGTCGTCGCAAAATTAGATAGTGTTAATCGTAAGTTTTGAAGTCAAAGATCAGGGATTTCACAATGATGAAATAATATTTTCTGAGTAACTGCTCAGGAGAAACACTCATGTGTGTAAATAATAACCATATCTGTTGGTTATTTAATTTTTAGGAAATTTGAATCGAATCGCTTACATTTTAGCAGAACGTCAGATTCATCTGTCTTTATCTATAAAAACGATGACATTGGCTTCTCAGAAGAAGAAAAACACCACGAGAAACTTACGATCGAGATCTAATTACGTAGTTTCGATCGTAATGCGATAATAAAATATCTCTTCTTTACTTTTCTTAAAAAAATACATATATTTGAGCAATTACTAATTTTAACATGTGCATAACGAGAAATGAAATGTGTAATGCGCGTGTTCATATTGAACGTGTGTGATGCGCGTGTTCATATGAAAACAATAAGACGAACACGAACGAAGCTGTAAAGCTCGAAAAGAAATCTGCAAGATGGAAAGGGAAATCCCAGAGTAGAACCAGAGTCAATACTGAGAAGATTTAAAATGGTGATCACGAAAAACATCCCACCGTCAGACAGAACGAGCTATTCAACCTGGGCAACGAAAGGCCCAATATAAAGTCAGAGCAGCAATCTCCAAACTCCCAGCAAACTTCTACAACCGATAACCAAACTGCCACGCTAACTCTTCTCTAAAATCTTGGTCGACGAAAGTATGCCTGATGAATGAATCTTAGCATTGTGTGTCCTCCAAGCAGGTGAATATTGTAACATGCACCAACTAGAGGAGAATAAATCTTCCCATTATCACAAATACGGAGGGCAATCCAGTCCTTTAAACCGTATAAATCTTCCGGTCCGGATGGTATTATTCCAATCATGTTTCAGAAAGCACCGGAGGTAGCAATCCAAAAAATCATGGAAATTCTTAGACACAGTCTAAACGTAGGATACATTCCCTTAGCTTGTAGGGATGTTAAGGTTAGTTTTTATACCTAAAGCTGGCAAACAGGGGTAAAGGATTTCAGGCCAATAAGTCAAAACAGTAGAGCGTTTATTGAAGATTCATATCAGGAACACAGCAACGCAGCAACGGTTTTTTGACCGAGTCACAGCATGCTTACATGAAAGGCAAATCTGTAGAAACCGTTCTACATGAGGTGATGGGAAAAATTGAAAGGAATCTACACTTCGGTGAGCTTGCGATGGCGGTCTTCCTCGATGAAGAAGGAGCCTTCAATAACGTGAAGTTCAGCGCCAATAAAAGTGCTCTAGTAGACGCAAATATAGAACAGTGGATAACAAATTGGGTTTGCAACATGCTTGCAAATAGGGTAATAAGCTGTTCCATTGGACAAAGTTCGGCTTGAATGTCAGTGACCAGAGGAACCCCCTCTCCAAAACGGAACTGGTTTTTTTTTTGCCAGAAAGTAAAAGATACCGCAACACTCCCAAAACTCAACGGAGTGGATCTGTCCCTTTTGGACAACTCAAAGTACGAGTATCTGGGTGTAATTCTGGACAAACTGAATTGGATGAATGAATCAAAAGTGCATACAATGCCCTTTTTTATGCAAAACAACTGTAGGAAAAACTTGGGGCCTAAAACCTGTTATGGTGTATTGGCTATATACGGTGGAGGTGAGACCCAAACTTATATATGGCACACTAGCATGGTAGAAACCAACAAATAAGAAAACAACCTACGAAAATTAGCGGCGGTTCAAAAAACGGCTTCCATAGCCATTGCATGTGCGCTCCGAACCACTCCAAACCACTCTGAACTACGGCTGCATAAGACACCTTTCTGCACCTAAAACCGATTGACTTACATATAAAAAGCTTGCTGGCAACAATGCATTTCGACTCACGAATCTGGGTCACTTTAAGAGCAGCAGCCTCGGACATGGCACGAACTAAGCATGTCTATGGAGCTACCGGACACTAGTAGTATCTTCCAATCAGAGTATCTGGTTGTCCTCAGGGCAGCTGATTTGATGCAGATGAGATCGGTATCCAATAGAGATATCGCTTTTTACTCGTATATCAATAGACAGTCCGCTCTTAAGGCAATGGGATCAGCCGACATCAGCTTTGATACAGGCAGGCGTTGTCGCACAATGCACAAAGCACTATGCCATCAGAACCGAGTGAGACTGTGCTGGGACACTGCGATATAGAGGGAAATGAACAAGCGGACGAGCTTGCAAAGAGAGGGGGGCGACTCGACAATAGTGAGTTTGCTAACATCAAATCACCCCTCTGCACAGTAAGAGGCACTATCGAGGAAAAGACAATAAAGACCGCCAAAATAAAGTGGTCGAATCCGGAAGGACATAGGGTATCCAAGGCTCTATAGCCACTTCTCGATGGTAAAAGATCTAAAAAGCTGATTAAACTGAATAGGGATGAGCTTAGAACTTAAATAGGAATCCTGACAGGACACTGCTGCTGAAACACGCAAAGAGACTCAAAATTACAGAAACAGACATTTGCAGATTCTGTGGGGATCTACAAGCGGTCGAGGACATAACACACATACTGTGTGAATATGAGGCAATATCGCATAGCCGAAGGGAATTCTTAGGAAAATATTTCTTTAGAAACTTTGAGGAAATAGACGGCACGAATTTCAAAGGCCTTCTTGGCTTTTATAAAGAAATCGGATGTTTTACCAGGACAATTGTTTAGGTTTTTGCCACTTCTAGTTAAATTTAACTGGTCCCAAAAGGATCGCCATGGGCCCATTTTGGTGCCTAGTGATGTTTAACCTAACCTAACCTATCACATATTTCGTATCGTATTTTGGGCATGCCCAAGACCTTTCTTCAAAAGTTTGATTAACCACTCTCAGCTTGATCTTAGGCCAAATAATAAAGGGTGGGACAGTGACAGCTTTTACGAGGTCGTTAAACAAAAACTCAGTATTATACTACCTTGATCAGAAAGTTCCTGGAATCGCCAAACACACAAAGATAAATGTACTCTTCGCTACGTAACTTTTGCAAATGTCAAGCTATAATGCTAAGATTTAGAGGGAATATCAACAACAGATGTACCAACTTAACAAAGAAAACAGAGCTCAAATCGGAACAATAGGAGCGCCACATTTCCTGATCAAGGTAGTATTTCCGCGATATGAAATGTAAGCTTGAAAACGTTGGGAATTATTGCAAAGTTGCTCCCAACGTAGATGTGAATGTGGATGTGTTGAAAAGAAATTTCGGTCAAAATAATCTTCCAACTGCATGTTATACGCAATTTTGTGAAGAAAGTCTGAGACTGGCTCGCTGCTCGATAAGCAGACATATTTCCGTGTCCGTTACAGAAAGTATGGGTCTAAAGACGAAAATCTCAACGAGCCAAATATCCCATCAACTGAACATTAGTGACACTGGCCTAAGTAGAATTTGTTTGAGCTTTAGAGCAGCTAAAAAATCATCTTTTCAGACTAGGAAAATTTTCATCTCGGCGGCTACGACAGCATAATTGCCATATCAGAGTGGTTATTATTGGCCCATTATTATTGGCGGCATTATTAGCCCATTTTTCTTCGAAGACGACAATAGAAGAAACGTATCAGTCAATGGAGGCACAATCGAGGCATGATTACTGATTTGGACTTGGGTAAGAGAGTTCCAGCAAAATGTGAGTACGTGCCACTTAAGCTGTCTAACAATCGATTTATTGTGTGCAGCCACGGAGGTGTGATTTGAGGCCGTTGCTATTCGTACAATCCAAACGCGATTCAGGCACTCAAGAACAATATTGGTCGAGCGACAATTTTGAATTTAATTTGCGAACGCACTCTTTCACTAATCATCAAACTGTCATTGTCAATTTATTCAGCAAACTCAACATTTTCACCATGGTAAAGTACACGAACGAGCAACGTCTGCAATTTATAAAAATTTTCTACCGAGATTCGGAGTCGGTGACTGCAACTTTAAGAGCGTTAATTCCAATTTTCGGTAATTTTTGCCTTAGTAGACAGGCAATAACAAGTTTAGTGCAAAGATTTGAGTCTACATATTCGTTGTGTGATGTTGCCGTGTCAGTGAGACAACGGGTTGTTCGAAGTGTCGAAAATATCGCTGCCGTTCAGGCGTCCATAGCAAACGATCCAAATCAGTCAATTCCACGGCGTTCACAAGAATTGGGCAGCGATCACCGATTTTTTTTTTGGCCCGAATTGGAAGATATGGACTTGGACGACATGTGGTTTCAACAGGATGGTGCCACAAGCCACACAGCACACGTTACAATCGATTTATTGAAGAGTAAGTATGGTGAGCGTGTTATCTCAAGAAATGGGCCAGTCGAATGGCCGACTCGTTCGTGCGATTTAACGCCACTTGACTACAAGCCGATGACGATGGAAGAGGTTAGAGCCAACATTGAACGCGAAATAGCGGCCGGAGTTGTTGAAAATTGGGTCCAACGAATCGACCGCTGCAAACGTGCCCGCGGTGGCCATATGAACGAAGTCGAGCTCCATTCATAAATGTTTTGATTGTGCTTCATAAAGTTTTGGAAATATCTCAAATGGTTTGCGTTTTATTTTAAAAAAAAAATTTGTCAAGTCCTTATTGGAAAACCCTTTATATTGAGAAATTGGGTTGACAGGATGGCCCACTGCCAAGCACACAGAGGCAGTCATTAAAATTAAGTAAACAATAATCGTTTAAAAATATTAAGCAGTATCTTTTTAGCTAAACCAACAGATGGTCCACTCTCATATTACGGTAGCTCTTGAAAAATATCCCAAGGGTTTCAAAAGAACCAAAAATATTCATCTCCTCTGAACCGAAATAAAGTAAAGATGGTAAGATCCAAACTTAAGTCCAGCAAATCCGACTAAGCCAGTCCCATTAACCCTAGAATTTTCGAGGCTGGATGAACAAATCTGACAAGGAAAGGAGCATAAGCCCGCTCACTTGCAAAATTTTGTTGTAGATGCCCGATGTATGTAATCTTAACATTGCTTGTGCTGTTTCGAAGAAAAGGTATCTCCTAAACAGCTCTTGCTTAGCATCGTTCTCTAATACGCCGGCGACATTAACATAAAATTAGTAGGCTATCAATAGGGTCATTCAAAACTAAACCAAACATGTGCCGCAATTTATTCACTGCTAGAATCAGCTTTTTGTTCAAATCAGTTGGAAAGAATTGAATTAATTTACAAAATTCTAGGCATCGAGCATGTCAAAATAAAAGCGAACACAAAATCGATAGTCAGTCCGCGATTAAGCTTCACTGGATACGGACAATGATGCTGTTGCCGTAAATATTAAATAAATTACTACGAATCGCACTATGTATAATTTTCATCAAAAAGCGGTTAAGCTTTGACTCTCATGAGATCTTTTTGTAAAAAAAAAAAACAAATACACACCAAGACGTCTGGCCCATGTATTCACAGAACTCACATATGTATCTTTTCCCCAACCGAATCTCTGTTCATGATTCTACGTATCCACTAAGAATATCACAACAAAAATAAAAAAGACATTAAACTTAACAAACAAATGTTTCCAGTATCGTATCCGATAGATGAAGCACGGGTTAAACCTCTCCAACAAGTATGACACCCACTCAACAGAAGTTGTTGTAGTCAACAACAATTTCTGGGGGAATACCATAAGAGATTCATTTAGGTTATTTGTTGCTCGTAATATGTATCTGTATTTGATTTCCTATTGCTAAGCCATCATCTGTTCTAACCGGCTTTTGTTTTATGTGATCTGTCATTCAGTCTTCTGCACCATACCATAGCAGTTATTGTAAAATTGGTAAAGCTCTGTATTTTGGAAATACCCGTCTAGAGTCTAGACTATGCATCCACTTCTGAAACAGGTTTGTTCCGAATGCTCATACTCCCTCATGTTGCTATGTTACTCGTAATTTCTCGTAGATTGTTTTGCATTTTATTTTTAAAATCTCTCAGTTCATCGGTTTGATATTTCTCGATCGGTTGTGCCTTGAAATGGCTGGAAAATTGTGTTTGCTATTTGTGTTACTTGTAGTGACCTTGAGTGCTGCATATAAAATTCCAAAAGCCGAATTTAAGATAATACATCCTAAAGGTTTTGAGGTCTCCATTCCGGAAGAAGAGAATCTCACTCTTTTTGCCTTCCATGGGAATTTAAATAGGAAAATTGTTCGCCCAGAGGTAGGAATATGGTCGAAAGATATATTGAGAGCAAAAGACGGTCGATTTACATTCACAGATACTAAAACGAGTTTAAAGGTGGGTGATATCGTTTACTATTGGACATATGCCATCCACAATGGCCTTGGCTATAATGAGCCTAATGGAGTCTATGTGGTGACGGAACAGGATATTGAAACAAATGTCCAAGAATCTTCTTCTTCTACCCAGATTAAAACTACGAGTACGAGTATACCTATACTTGCCACACAACTTCCGCCAAGTAAGTCTACAGAAAGCTCTGGAAATATTTCAAATGCAAAAACTAGTTCTTGTAGTGACCGAAAAGATTCTGCTTATACAATTCCAAAAGCTGATTTCAAAATTTACTATCCCAAGGGATTTGAGGTGTCTATTCCGGATGAAGAAGGAGTCTCTTTATTTGCCTTTCATGGCAAACTTAACGAACAAATGGATGGTTTGCAAGCGGGCAGATGGTCCAAAGATATTTTGAAACCAAAAAACGGTCGCTTTACATTCGTGGATCGAGAAACTAGTTTGAAGTTGGGCGATACAATTTACTATTGGACTTTTGCAATTCACAATGGCTTGGGTTATAGAGAGGATGATGGTGTATACAATGTTACCGAATATACGTCACATGATACTGAATCGAATTCTCGTGTGACCTCGACTGCTACTCCAACTACGAGAACAAGCCAGTCGACTCGTCACATCTCCAGAGAATGTCTTCAAAACACCACAGCTGGAATCAATGGAACTCCAATTCATTGTGGTGGTTGCAAGGTTAACGCGTATGATATTCCCAAAGCTCAGTTTAAGGTGTTTCAGCCTAAGGGGTTTGAAGTTTCCATACCCTACGAAGAAGGCGTTAGTTTATTCGCATTCCATGGAAAACTAAACGAGGAGATGGATAATCTAGAGTCGGGAAGATGGTCGAAAGATATTTTGGAACCAATCAATGGTCGATTTACTTTTAAGAACTCTAACACGAGTTTAAAGTTGGGTGATAAGATATATTATTGGACATTTGCCATTCACAATGGCCTTGGTTATCGTGAAGACAATGGGGTCTTTACAGTGAAAGAGTACACTTTACAAGAAAACGAATCGATTTTAAGAGAGTCTACAACGTCTGTACCATCTACAACGCCTGCATCTTTTATTTCTTCCGAGAAATGTCTTCCAAGTATAACAACTGTGAACAATGGAATTCCCGTCCAATGTGCTGGTCATGTCATCTTCGAAGAGAATTTCGATGGCCAAAGTTTAGATATGGATAAATGGTTAATTGAACGACGTTTCCCTACGGAACCGGATTATGAATTCGTAGTGTACCTGGTGAACGATGAAGTCGTAAGAGTTCGCAATGGCATGGTTACTCTCAAGCCGATTCCATTGACAAGGACCTATGGAAAAGATATATTAGAATCTCAACTCGATTTCGGCGAAAATTGTACGGGTCTTCATAATACCGATGACTGTTACCGAACCGGTGATGACTCTGATATTCTTCCTCCATTTATTTCATCTCAGTTTTCTACTAAGCTGAACTTCACTTTTTTACATGGCAAAGTCGAGATACGAGCTAGGATGCCTAACGCTCCTTGGGTGTTCCCGCAGCTCTTCCTTGAGCCGGTGGACTTTCGCTATGGTATCAAAAACTACCAATCTGGACAGATGAGGGTCGCAATCAGCCGAACTAATGGAGGTTTGGTGAGTGAACTTTTCGGTGGTGTTATTCTAAATGCCCAGGAGCCATACCGTAATATAAAGATGTGCAAGAGGGATAATGCTCCAGTCGATTGGTCAGCAAATTTCCATATCTACACATTAGAATGGTTAAAGGATAAAATTATAATAAGTGTAGACAATGAGCAATATTGTACAATTCAACCAGAAGTGGGTGGATTTGCGAAGCTAGACGTGGATGGAAAAATGCTACCTAATCATGGTTTTCTGGAACAAGGCTCGGAAATGGCTCCATTTGACCAGGAGTTCTATATTACGTTGGGGTATGGTGTTGGTGGACAAGGCGACTTTCCCGACGATAAGACACTTTGGTTAGAAGATAAACCATGGCGAAATTCAGAAAGAAAACAGATGAGAAAGTTCTGGAATAAGAAGAAGAAGGATTTAAATAAATGGTTGGGTGCTGGTGCAGCATTCCAAATTGACTATGTCAAGGTCTATTCTGTATAGTTGATGTTTTATTTTTTTTATCAAAATAAAGTGCTTTTTTAAAATATGGAAATTGTTATCATTCAAATGAAAATTAAAGTATATATAGGGAAGATCAGTGGTTTGCTTTTTACGAGGCTGATCTACTTAAAGGATAGTCTTATAATGATATGTCTTGAACGAAGAACATGTGACCAACACTACAGAGCCTTGTTACGGGACATGAGGCTATCAGTTTCATGCGATCGAGATAGATTGGGCCTGTTAGCCAAAGAGAGCTTCATAATTGCACATTTTAGACAATGTGGGAACAGCTTCATTATAAATAGGTCACACGTAAAGTTGTAGCGCATTTTCGAATGCTAACGAAACACATTTAGAGAGAACTGAACCGTGCCGTAAGTATTTTATTTCATCTGCATATACATACGTTACAAAGGAATAGACGACGATGCTGCTGACTTCGATAATTGTAAGGATAAATAACAGTGGACCAGGGTGCCTACCTTGAGGCACCCCAGACGATGCACCTTTGAGATTGGAAATTGTGGAACCTTTTTTTTTAAATAGAAATTAGCTTATATTATTAATTTGGACTGAAATTTTCTTAATTTGAGGCGAAATTGTTTTTTATATGAAATTTTATTGGAAACGTTTCTGACCATATTCAAGAGCGCACAAAGTATTACAATCTGTGTATTAAATATAAAATGGAGAAAACTTTGAGTTGCTTTCTTTCTTTCAGAAAACATTAGAAAGAAACACATTTTCGGGACCTCCTTGTGGAAAGATGTTATGCATCAGTCTTCAGTGACGTCATAAACTAAAAACATTCATTATTGAACATGCTTTGGTTTGATGAGAGCTGCGCCACAACTATCGTTAATCTATCAAATAATTTTACTTTTCTGGAAGGCTTTGCCGCATCTACCTTTTTCTGGGCTTGTCTATCCAAATAAAGAATTTTAATCTTCACATGTGAAATAGGCGGCAGTATTCTTAATATCGCATTCAAGATCTTGTCTGCCGGTTTTGTAAGCGGGTAAGACCATTTGTTAAAGATCTGATTGACACCTTAAGAAACTGTAAGTTCCCAGTGACGTCTAGTTTTGGCGGAACTTCAGATCTTCAGATTATGAAGAATGATGGAAGAGTTATTGTTATTGTTAATAACTAACGCTGCAATTCGGGGCGCTGCTGCCCCCAATGAACACTTCGTGAAATGAGGAACGGAATTCTATGTCTGAAGCAATTACAACGAGAGTTTTGATGTCTAAAAGGAGTAACACATCAAATTTGTAAGCACAACTTTAGGAATATGCCCACCACGGCTGGATCTGATAAATATAACCCGAAAGACGAATAATGCGTCGATTTTTGTTGATTTGTCAGTGGAGACTACCGACTTTACGTATCTCTAAAGAAAATAATCAAGCGAATTCAAATCACTAGATTTTGGAGGCCAATTTCCAGGTCCATTACGTGAAATTTCATCTCATGTGAGTTATCTTCGCCGGACAACGATCTTCGGATATGCACTTGGAATTGACTGCTGCAAAGTGGACATTACCGCCACTAAAGAAATGCAAAGGGATGGGCCGGAGAAAAAAAGAATAAAAACCTGCGATATCCACTACGGCGATTGTTATCCACAGAAATAGCAGCGCCTAATTGGATGCGGATTTAGTGTTGGAGGTAGACTTAGGAGAAAAGTTTTGAGTTACCGGCATGTGAACGACACTAAGAAATCCTTAAAATGGCTTAATTTCCCAACACAGAGGAGAAAGATGACAACACCAAAGATGCTTTCTATGAGCTCTCGAAAAAGACCTACGAACAATGCCGTAGCTATGACATCAAAATTGTCCTCGGCAATTTTAATGAAAATCTAGGAAGAGAGGGCATCTTTTGTAGTACTATCCGAATACATAGCCTGCACGACACCTCCCTTCGATAACCGATTCAGGCCAATCAAATTTGCGGCGGAGCGAAACATTCTCATATGTAGCACGGCGTTCCCACATCACGACGTTAACAACGGGACTTGGAGACCCCCCGATCAATCAACCGTCTATCGGATTGGCCACATTGTGATCGACGTAAAACACTCTTCCAGTATTATTGATGTCCGAACGTTCCGAGGAACCAACATCGGCTCGAATCATTTCCTTCTTGTAGCCAAGGTACGGTCGCGGATACCCCGAACAGCGTCAAGGCAAGCTAATCCTGTGAGGAATTGCGACGTCAGATGGCTACAATCGCAAGAGATTGCCAAATTCTTTTTCCGATCGAGTGTTTTTTAATCTCTTAAGAAGTCCGCTGTCGCCAGCATAAAGCATCGAAGACCAGCAGCAACACTGTCAGATGGCCATCAGAGATGCCCCTTCTGATGTTCTGGGCTTCACTTCACCACCACAACGAAATCTTTGGTTTGATGACGAATGCCGGCAAGCACGCACGCTAAGCGACACTGCAAAGAAAGACTAGAACTGCTCACGAGCTCTATGAGCCGAAGAGGAGAGATGAACACCGGCTTCTTAGGAGGAAAAAGAGAATGCAAGAAAAGCGCGCGGTCGAGGAAATTCAGAGATGCTGTTCCAGGAATGAGATTCGAAAATTTTACCAAAAGATATAAACGAAAATGTCACAGAAAATATAACTTTGAGGTACTTAAGGACTTTGTCTAACTAGGCCATAAACTCAGACTGCTTCTTTGGGCTATGAAAGCAACTGACTAGCAAAGCCCTCTCTCGTACGACAAAAGTTTCCATATATAAGACCTTAATGCTCTATGGTGGAGAGGCAGGGACATTATCAAAAATGGATGAGGGTGCTCTTGGTTGTGTTGAGAGCAAAATTCTTCGAGTGATCTTCGGTTCCGTGTGCATTGACGGCAAGTGAAGGAGCAGATACAACGACGAACTGTACGGACTGTCCGGCGACAACGACCTAGCCAGAAGACGCTCCGGTTGCGAAAGCGCAGTAGAGTAAGACCGAGACTCAGAAGGCGCACGCAAGTAGAAGGGGACTTCAGCCAGCTTAACGTGCGAAACTGGAGGCAGCTCCCAAAAGATCGACCTGCCTGGAGACGTTTGTTGACTTAGGCCGAGATCCATCCCGGACTGTAGCGCCACTTCGCCCCCATTGCGATAATTTTGCCTATTCATCCAAAAATGAGCCTCATCGCTGAATACAATTTTGCGATAAAATAGCGGACATAATGCCAGTATGTTTTGGGCCTATTCACCGAAATTTCGACCAAAACGGTAGTCATTCGGCTTCAATTTTTGCAGAAGCTGGATCTTATAAACCTTCTATCCAAGGTCTTTGCGTACAATTTTTCATAAAATGGACGGACAAAGACCAAGATGTTGTGAAAGACGTCTTATTGATAAATTTTGATCTTCTTTAACACCCTCCTGAACAGTTGCAATATTCTCTTTCGTACGTACTCTTTCTATGCTTCCCGTTGACATTATATCTTCCAAAGAGAAAGTTTTCCAACAGTCAGTAATACCACGTATAGTGGTCTCATGGTCGACTACGTCTGATGTAATATGGTGCAAGTACTCTTTAAGTTTCGCGCACAGACCCATCATTTTGAAAGCAAATTTCCAATATTTGATAATGTTGTTTGAGTGTATATATCATCACGATTAAATTTCAAAGTCTATTAGATAAAAATGACACTGACAGTTTGAAATCTGACAATTGGTTTGACAGATAAATGTAAATGTCTGAAGTTAGTAATGGGTTAACACCCTTTACAATCGGTTTTGTCCATCGACTGTACTTTGGTGGAATCGTCAATAGTCTTTCCTTTCGTGTCTACGGTTTCATTTCGTTTGAAGTTTTGAGGTCTTATGACATCATCGGTCAATTAATCTGACGACATAACTATTCAATCGGAAGAGTCGGACACATTTTTGTATGACTGCAGAACTTAAAAGGGTTCATATCCCCCCAACATATCTACAAGGACTTATAGATTAAAATTGAAGGTAGTTCCAAAATCAATCCGGCTTTTAAGAAAGTGTACCTGTATCTTTAAGTCAATGGACCTGGATGGATGGGAAGACAGTAATGAATGTGGGACAATTTTAATCCCAATTCCCAAACATCTTATGAAATTTTCATTACATCGCACATTTTTTTTTTTTTAATCGTAACAAGAATTACGAAACTCTTTGATAAGAACTCTGAAAGTGAGCTCAAAAGTTGCTTTCTGTTTATTGGAAATTCCTAACCTATGACACATGTAAAAGATTAACAACATACGATTCTCTTGAAACGATTAACACCCCCTCCTGGAGTGTTGCTTACTTACATGCAACCAGATGTTAATTATAAGTAAATTCAAATTTCAATAAAATAAAAACCGGTATATGAAAGCAATCTTTGCTCTTTAGTACGAGTACGAGAATGTGGGAGACTGATTATACAAATAACAACTTCTGATAGAGCTAGTTCTATGGATGATGTATAAAGACTTATCAACGATAATTTTATGAAGAAAACCTACACAAGTATTGTCGGTGATGTTTGTTTTGTTTTGGTATCACAGACTAGACTAGCATACTCGCTATAGTCGAACTTAAGCCTCGCAATGGTGGAGGAGAATATCACTCAGCAAAATCGTTTACTTTGAGTCTTCTTCTATTTCGTCGACTTAGTCTTAACTCTTTCAGGCACACTTTTACATGGACAACAATACATTTATTTTTTGTTAATTTTAGTTAAATGTATGGTAAACTAATTATAAAAAACAATACAGAAAAAAAAATACTTTGTAAGACTCTCGATGAATAACGTGCTTAGTTGCGATGGTCACTGTGACTATAGAGGGCACAAAAACTGTGTTATGCTATTACTTTATGTTTATCCAAAGGTTAAATACATATGTTGATCCGTGCGGCATCGGATAGAGAATAGTGCCGCAGTGCGTCCCAGCTTGTCGTAAGAGGCGACTAAATGGGACACCAATCATATACAGGTAACTTTGACACAAAAAATGAGCCTGTAACACTTTAACACCTTAAAACTTTCCCACAAGTTTGTATGCAATCAGTGGTTCCCACGTCTGGAGACTACCGGTGGAGGAAAAGAACAGTCAATCAATTCGAAATGAGCATACAAGTGTCAAACCACTCAAACCTAAGATACACTTCATGGAAATGATCGCAATTAATAGCACTACCCCGCTGGGCACCACGATTGCAACGCACTCGGGTGATCCCAGAGCAAGCAGAAGTGCTTGTGTCAGAGCCCGACGGATTCCGGGGGCGGGCAAAATGAAGTTTCCAAAATATTTTCCTAAACTTTGGTATGCAAGTTGGAACCTCGGATCGATGACCTCAAAAAGTTTAGAACTGGAAGCGATTATGCGTCGCAGAACTCTACAAATCCTGTGCGTACAGGAAACGAAGTGGTTTTATACAGGAAATAGAGCGCGTTTTCTTGATTTAAAAACTAAGGCATTCAAGATGTTCCACCATGGAACGGTCAATGGACGAAACGGTGTTGCAGCAGATCTTATAAGCAATATCGTTGGTATTTTGAAAATAAGCGACCGCTTAATGAGTGTAAACCTCGTCATACACAATAAAACGTGGAACATTGTTAGCGCGTACGCTCTACAAAATGGATGCGACCAATCGGAATAAGATAAATTTTGTCCAGAGTCCGGTAATTTGCTTAGAAATATACCTATCGATGAGATGCTCTTCGTAGGCGGAGATTTAAATGGCCACGTCGGAGAAACAAATGTTAATTATGAGGACTGCCTCGGCGGTAAAGGCCTTGGAACCAGAAATTCAGGGCTTACGGCTTAACCATCTTAAATACAATGTTTATTAAACATCAACGACATCTTATCACCTATAGCAGCGAAGGCCACGAAACGCAAATAGATTATCACATCTGCAAAATGTCGATGAGAAACCGTGTCAAGGACAGTAAAGTTATACTTGGAGAATCGCTAGTAAGCCAACACCGTCCGCTCATTACAGAATTTTTCACAGCGGAACCACCGAAAACACGGACATCGTTTGGAAAGCCAAAAATCCGGTGGTATAATCTATCGAAGGAACGAAGCGCAAGATTTATCGCACTGGCTAAAGAAGTACTTCAAAATATAAATGGTATAGCAGACTCACTTAGCCCGCAAGAAATGTGGAACAGCATGCACGAGGAATGCACAACACTCGCAAAGTCCCATCTGGCGAATATATCGAAATACCATCACGTCGGCAAAGAAACATGGTGGTGGAATGACAAAACCAAACGAGCTCTGGCCGACAAGAAGAATGCATTTCAAGCGTGGACAAAATGCGATCGGAGCGACGATATCGAAAAAGCTCGACTGGCTCTTGAATACGAGCGTCTTAAAAAGATTGCAAAGAGAATCCTGGCTCAAACTCGAGCGGCAGCAGCGGAAAACCTGTACCAGGAGTTGGAAATATCCTCACGATCGGCAGATAGAAAACAAGCTATACAAGAAGTTCAAACGCCGTACAATACTAAAGTGCCAAATATTTTTAAGCTCACTGCACAGAGGCGAAAAAAGTCGATAGAAATAACCTCGCCGAAATACATCAAAAATGCAGACGGTCGCTTACTAACAGATGAAAAGGAAATTTGTGACCGGTGGCTTGAATACTGCAAGGAGTTGCTTAACAAACAGTTTCCACGTGATGCGAGTATCGTGCAGACAGCTGGTCTATTCGAGGAGGAAGTTTCGGACTTTTCAATCAAAGAAATAAGTATAGCAATCGGAAAAATGAAGCGGGGGAAAGCGGCGGGACCAGACAGCATTCCATCAGAGTTTTGGGTCGAAGATGGAGGGATTCGGCAGCGAATGGCTATCGAAACTTTTAAATAAAATGAAATGTGGACAACCTATGCCGAACCAATGGAGAAGTAGCTTCTAGGTTCCATTATACAAAGGAAAAGGTGACACTCGGAAATGCAACAACTACCGTTCAATCAAGCTTATGTCACACACAATGAAAATCGTCGAAGGAGTCTTAAACGAACGTCCTCGCCAAATTATAAAGCTCGATAAAAGCCAGTGCGGATTTGTTGAAGGAAGATCGGCGGTGGACGCTATCCAAAGTCTACGAATAATAATGGAAAAACACCGATATTCGTCTAAGGATTTGCACATGGTATTTATCGACCTCGAGAAAGCAGTCGATCGAGTGCCTAGGGATCTCATATGGGTCGCGCTGAGGTCCCAAAACGTACCGGAAACGTATGTTAGAATAATACAAGACATGTACGGAAACGTGATAACTGCGGTTAAAAGCTCTGCTGGACTAACGAGAGAATTTCCAGTTAATGTCGGAGTGCACCAAGGAAGCGTACTTAGCCCTTTCCTCTTTAATGTATAGTATTCGACTATCTTTTAAAAGACTGCATGAGCGAAGCAAATGTAAGGCCAATTCTATTCGCTGACGACTTAACGATAACGTCCAAGATTTACAAAACGCATTAGATTCATGGAAAAATGCGCTAGAGAGAAACGGGTTTAAAATAAGTCGTTCAAAGACGGAGCATTTGACGTGCTCAATTGTGCGTCCGTTGCGACCTGTTCCGGATATAATGTTAAATGGAATAGTTCTTCCGAAAAGCACTATCTTTAAGAACTTACGATCAATCGTTAACATGGAAGCGAAATTTGACGACGTGGCTCTTATATACGGTTCACAGTGCTGGGCAATGTGCGAAGCGTTTAAAAACAAAATGACGGCAGCGGAGATGAAAATGTTAATGAAGTCTAGTGGAGTCACTAAACGCGATTGCATTAGATCTACGCGTATAAGAGGAAGTCTACATATAAAGAATTCGGTAACCGAACAGCTTGAGGCGAATAGAATAAGCTGGTATTGCCACGTTCAAAGAAGATCTGCGGAAAATCCGGTTAAAAAAACACTATCAACTACGGTCACTCCAACTCCAAGAAAACGAGGTCGGAAAAAGAATTCCTGGATTTCTCAGATGGCAAATGCGCAACAACGCCTGGGGCTTACCACTGAAGCGATCCAGGACCAAGCGTTATGTAGATGCGTTCTGCAGTCTGCGACATTAGCCAACCCCTAAGCAGAGCAGCAGCGATGCAGTAAAAATGGGAAACTCGTTACGCAGAAGTTCGTATAACGAGGAAAGGGTTAATAAAAGGATAAGAAGGAGAAGAAGTTAAATACATACGTTATTACACTGAAAACCATAAGCTAATCTCTTTTCCATTTACGTAAGCATAGAGGGACTTTACAGGTGCTGCATTGCAAAATTGTACAAAATTATCAAATGGCCAAATTTTCGAGTTTCCAGCGCTTATCGAGCTAAAAACCACTCCGAATATCGAGAATATTCGTTTAGAGGAGTAGAGGATAGGCCAAGAAGTGGTCACCACGCAACGTCCGTCCGAATGCGGCAGTAAAGGCAGTGCGTGAACGAATTCGGAGAAATCCCCTTAGGAAGCAGAAAACAATGTCCAAGGAATTGGATATATCAAGCAGATCCATGTCTAGGCTGATAGGGGATGATCTACAGATGAAAGCTTATCGTCGGTCCACGAGTCATCTTCTTACTCCTCAACTATAAAAAAAATTAGGCTGGAAGATGCAAGCGAGTTTTGCAGTGGCACGCAGACCATGGCCATGAAAACATTCTGTTTACGGATGAGAAAATTTTCTCCATTGAAGAAGTTTTCAACAAACAAAATGACAAAATTTATGCCACTTCATCTAAGTAAGCGATAAAAGTTGTTCCAAGGGTTCAACGTTGACATCATCCCGCTTCCGTAATATTTGATGGGGGGTCCCTCACCATGATGTCACATCCCTCCATTTCTGTGAAAAAGGCGTACAAATTGGTGTAAAGGTTTACCAAGAAGATGTGCTAGAGGGTGCTGACATATACCCTTTTCAATGGATACAGATGGATCTTCCAATAGGTCTCTGCTCCGGCGCACAAAGCCAAAACCACGCAGGAGTGGCTCATAGTCAATATTTCTGGCTTAATAGCAGCAGAAGATTAGCCGTCAGGGAGTCCAGATCTGAATCCACTGGATTATAGTTTGTGGTCAAAATTGGAGAACAGCTACAAGACTCCCCACAGCACCGTCCACGATCTCCATGGAAATCGTACGTGCCGCTGTAGTCCAATGGCCACACAGCAAAAGGCAGTCATTTCGAGTGAATTCATTTTTTTTTTAATAATCAATATTGTGATCTAATAAATGAAACAATGTTGAATACAATATGTTTGCTGTTTTTTTTTGTAGTGTTTTATATTCGTAAAAGAACTTATGGCGAAACTGAATAATTTTACGAAGGAACGAGTGGTTAGTGGCCGCTAGTTTCCACCAATTACGAAAACATTGCTTCAGGAAAATCATTTTTTACGTAATTTTGAAACTAAACCAGCATTTTTATGTATACATTTATTTAATTTATATTTACAAAGTATTTTTTAAACATGAAATTCTCCATCATCCTGTCTATACCCTAACCCATTATAGACACCAAAAGTCCAGAAATAAATGACATCTCCGTTTTTCAATTCTGTAGTAGTATCTTTAAAGGTAAACTTGCCATTTTTTGGTGTAACAATATCTCTGGCCCATTTTCCAGCCTCTAGGCCATTCATAGGAACGTTGAGGTTGCCATGGAAGGCAAATAAGGTCAATCCTGGTTGAGCTGGAATGGATACTTCAAATCCTCTAGGATCAAGTTTCTTAAATGAAGCCGATGGCATTTCAAACCCAACAGCCATCGAAATGGCAACTATTAAGATTACAAACGTTGATAACTTCGACATTTCCAGGCCCTGTAGGTGACACGTAAGGTTACTGAACATCGAGAAATCAAGTATCGGCTATTTATATGAAAATCAGTTCGATGCAGTTGTTTACCGGTCGTGTGAAATAAATTTATATGAAAGCTTTCTTTAATATTTTGAATAAATTTCGCCAATTGCGAAAAATGATTGATGCTTGATTTCCAATGAGAATGGTAAAACCAGTTTGTGTTGGAAATTTAAATTAGACATCTGATGATTGAGGTCCAAGGTTTGTTGATTTTAGCTTTATTAACTCCAGATCTCCGCGAGCGCATTCCTCAATACCCTACAAACACTTTGATGCTAATATATTCATAGACATGAAGACTGAAACTTACTCTGATTTATACTCTTTTTTATTCAGATGGACGTTGGCTCTCCAACCGCCACCCAAATAATGTGCAATACAAATATACGCTTACTAAAATGTTTGGATGTGTGTTAAATGGCGTTTTAAAATCGCTGTAAAAGTGCAAAAGGCAATTGGGCAAGAAATGTCATACAAATTTTATTGTATCGATATAACTTAAGAAACCCTTTGCACCATCTTTTGACACCTTCTTTACCTAACCAGATTGGAAAGTGTCCAATATTGTCGTAACGGACGTCGTCAACCGGATGTTTTTCTCCAACTTTTGAACTACCTGGTTGTGAATCTCCTTGTGGAGTTGCCGAACACGATGTTATTGGCCGGCTGCTTCGCCCTGTTGCGGAACGGCCAGCCGCACGTTTTGTTGTGTATGATATAAGACCAGCAGTAAAGAAATTAGTTACTATTCAACTATAGTATCGTCAGTATTGATATCAATCATCACAGTCGTACTTTATCCGAAAGTTCATCGTGACTAGGGTCCGAGGCATCGGTGCTGAGTGTCTTTTTTGCTTGGCAGAACACTAGGTTTTTCCCTCGTTGAAGCTTATTTTCACCGCCTCCGTCTCAATATTCACGAATGCGCCACTGATATCACATTGGTTTCTTTCGATTATTTCATTATCATCGGCACATCTGAGTAATTGGACGGACTTTTTTGCCTTTTGTGTTTGTGCGTGAGTTTTGCACTATTCTTCCAAGTATGATGTTGAAAAAATCGTATGACAGCGCATCGCCTTGTCTAAATCCTTTCTGGACATCAAAGGTCTCGTTGCAATCTTTACCGACCTTGATGGAGCAGCGTGTATTCTCCATTGTCCTCCTGCACAGACGGACGAGTTTGGCAGGGATGCTGAAACTAGACATTGCTCTGTATAGCTCGTCTCTATAGTTGCTGGCATACGCGGCCTTAAAATCGATGAATAGGTGGTATGTATCGATCTGAAGCTCATGGGTCTGCCGTAGTGTGGATATTTGGTCGATGGTGAACTTTCCTGCCCTGAAGCCACACTGATATGGACCTATCAGGTTCTTGAGGAACGGCACCAGGCAGATAAGATCTTGTACGCGATGTTAAGAAGACTGATGCCTCTGTAGCTGGCGCAGTTCAGAAGGTCTCCTCTCTTGAGGATCGGACAAAAAATGCAGAGGTTTTATTAATCTGGCATACTTTTGCCCGACCATGAGTTGATTTATGCTCCTTACCAAGTCATCGTCTGCCGCTTTGAAGTCAGAACATCTGTTTCAGTAGCTTTGTTAGACTTGAGCTTAAATATTCTGAAACTCATTCCTGGATTTCTGAATTTCTTCGACCGCGCTTTTTATTTTTTCTCCTGACAAGCAGCTTTTCGTCTCTCCTCTTCTGCTCATGGAGCTCGTGAGCAGCTCTAGTCCTTCTATGCAGCGCCGCTTTGTATGCATCTTGCTTAGTTGCATGTGTTTACCGGCATTCGTCACCAAATTATGGGTTTGTTTCGTTATGGTAGTCGAGTGAAGCCCAGCACATCAGTAGCAGCATCCCTGATTGCTTTTTAGCAGTGCTGGCACTTCGATGCTTGATGCTGGACCTCTTAAGAAATTAAGAGGGAAGTAAGAGTGGGAACTGCAACAAAAAACATTCAGAGCATTCATTCGGATCATGCTTCTGCTCTAGGGACCGACAGAAAGTGGTTTGGAATGGTGGTATGACCCTAGACGACCAACCCCGTTCTGGACGGCCTTTCTAGATTGATGACGACATTGTGCGAGTCTTTGTGAAAAACAACCCGACGATTTTAACCGAGGCAATGACTGCGGGAGTAAATAATAACAATTATTCAGCTTTTCGCTACTTAAAACAAATTAGATTCACTTTAAAGCTAGACCGCGTCTCCGTGGCCTTATCTGTGCTTAGACGCTATAAACTGAAACGAAACAGAAAAATTATATAACAAAACCCAGTCCGTTCTTGTCCTAGATACTGCAAGCCGTTACGCGTACGTTTAACTAGCGAATTTAAGAAGAAAAAAAAACAGGAAGACGAAAAAAAGGATTCTTAAAACTTAAAACAAAAAAATAGTGAAACGCCACCACACATTGTTACCAAACCAACAACACTCTTCAGTACTTTTTCAAACACCGAGTTTATTTAAGAAATCTACATATGCTACATTGTAAGCTTAGTTTGCTTTTTACACAATTAAGTTTCGAAGTATATAAATACATCTACTGATAAAGAAGAAATTAGAAGCGTGCAAAACGTCACATACTCCAAAATCTCTTGAAACGGTTATGCTACATCTAAAAGTATAAACTTTTAAGAGATCAAACTGCCTATCACTTATGGAAAATAACAAAAAAACAATAAACTTTCAAACCCAAAACAAAACCAATGAGAATGTTTCTTTCCATCATAAACTATTTAATTCGATTGTATCAATAAAAAAGTGTTAAAAAATTGTACAAAAACTTTCCAAAAAACCAAAAAGAAAATGAGAATTCCAACGAAAATCCAAATGGCATCCAAGAAAACATACATAAATGCATCCCAAATACGAATATGATACAAAAACAAAATGTTACCAAAAAGAAATGAGGAACTATAATAGTTTACAAATACACTAGTACAAAATATACGAGTATGTAAAACAATAAGAACAAAACAAAATAAAATCGAATATCAATCGGTTTGGAATTCAAATCCATTCTACACTATTATTTCCAAGTAGATACGCAAAAGTGTGAGAGAAATTGTTAACATATATGTAATAATAAGCGGTTACAATATTTGCATTGATTTTTCTTCATTATTAAATATTTCTTGTTTTTTTTTTTTTTTTTTTTTTTCATTTTCTTGTGAGCTGTTTTAATATAGTTGATGTAGGCGGGTGTAAATGTTGTTGACTTTTTCTTTTAAATCGTAGATGCTCCTCTTGTTATTTTTGTGAAAATTAGAACAATAATTTTAAACAAAAGTTTTTTTTTTTTATTATCATTATTTTGTTTTTTTTTTTTTTTAATAAGTTGTTTATTCGCCCCCTGATTTCATGCCAGCATGATGATGTTGTGCAATTCACTTTTTACCAGGAGGCGCCAGTGGTTGACCTCGATCCTTTCCACGTAATTTTAACCCAATCACACGCTCGATCTTACCAAGAATTACATTGTTGGGAATACCACGTCCGGCTTCGTAATCGGTCACTACTTGCTGCTTCTCACAGATTTTCTACAGATTCAAAAAAAAAAAAAAAAAACAAATATACTTTTAGTTAGAAAAATAAAACATAAAAAGGCGATATAATAAAATGGGGAGAAGTAACAAGAGAGTAATTTCTGTTTTTATGTTTTTACAGGTTGGTTTGCGTTGTCAATGTTGTGGTTTTTTTCTTTTGACATCTGATAGTTATCACTTATCGGTAACTTTAGAAACGAATCTAGCTTAATTTTTTAACATGAAATGCAAAGAAGTATTTTCGACATACACTACGGTTCACTTGAATAAAAGCAACACTTAAATTTGTGAAACACATTGATACACAGTTTCAGAATCTCTCCAGAGAATACTACCTACTACCAACACGCGAGATACAGTCTGTTTGAAAACATCGTACACAACAAAAATTAAAGAAGAACTTATAATAATAATAAAAAAAATCAATTGTACTGGTTTATTTGGTTTATTTACTTAAATGCTTTTCAATTAATACGAGGGCGGGTCAATAAGTCCGTGACTTTTTGAATTTCTGACCTCTTTACTGAAACAGCAACACTGCTCCTGTCAACAAGCATCTGTCAGTTGACTCCTGTCAAAATTTAAACTTGCTGCGTCAGTTAGTTTGTGTTTGACAGCTATTTTTATCAGACTACTCACTAATTTGAGGAGAAAATGGAAAAAAGTGAATTTCGTGTGCTTATTAAGCATTATTTCTTGCGAAAAAAAACCATTACCGAGACCAAGGCTAAGCTTGATAAATACTATGGGGACTCTGCACCATCGATTTCAATGGTAAAAAAGTGGTTTACTGAATTTCGTTGTGGCCGTACAAGCACTGAAGATGCCGAACGTCCTGGACGCCCAGTTGAGGTCTCTACACCCGAAACAATCGAAAAAATTCACGATATGGTGTTGGCCGACCGAAGATTGAAAGTGCGAGAGATTGTGAAAGCCGTAGGGAAATCGCATGGCTCAGTGGTTTCAATTTTGAATGATCACTTGGGCATGAGAAAGCTTTCCGCAAGATGGGTGCCGCGTTTGCTCACAGTCGACCACAAACACATGTGCAGTTGCCATGGCAAAAATCCATGAATTGGGCTATGAATTACTCCCTCATCCACCCTATTCTCCAGATTTGGCTCCGAGCGACTACTTCTTGTTCCCAAACCTGAAGAAATGGCTTGGTGGAAAAAGATTTGACTCCAATGATGAAGTCATCTCGCAAACAAAGGCCTATTTTGAGGACCTCGACAAATCATTTTTTTTGGAAGGGATAAAAAAATTGGAGAAGCGTTGGAAAAAGTGTATAGAGCTCAAGGGAGACTACGTTGAAAACTAAAATTATTTTTTTGTCAAAAAATCTGTGTTTTAATCCCAAAGTCACGGACTTATTGACCCGCCCTCGTATGTTTTCCACTCTCCTCCATTATCAATAATTGCTTGGAATCTTCGAGGCATGTTTTCTACTAATCTTATAGCATAATCTTGAGACAAAGATCTGCATAAAACTCGTATTTTTCGTGATAATTGTTTGACCGTCGAGATCTTCTTTCTTTGGAGCTTTAGCTTCATGAATGCCCAAACATTTTCAATGGGATTTGCATCCGGCGACTGTGATGGCCAATCTAAAACATCGACGTCATTTTCTTGTTTCCACGCACTGCACAAACGACTGCAATGTTTCGGGTCATTATCTTCTTGCAGTAACCAATTCTCATTCCTTCTTTTAAATCACCTTTGGGCAGATGGTAATAAAGCCTTCTTATAAATTTTGACCATGTTGGGTGCGTTTAAGTTATTTGTAAACATGAACAAATTGTCAAATCCTTGTTCTGAGAAGCATCCCCAAACGTGCACCTTTGCCGGGTGTTTGACGGTCCGCTGGATTAATTTATTGGATTGTGTACACCAGGTATGAGTGATAGGATACTATGCCAAAAATAAGCTTCATCCGAAAAAATAACGTTGTTCCAATCTCTGTCCAAATTCTCCATGGCCCAACTGAGTCGTTTTTCTACGTGTTTTTTTGACAGTAGTGGTTTCTTTATTGTGCTTAGAAATTTTACATTATTGGCTAGTAAACGTCTTCGTATCGTATCACAACACACATTTAGACCCCTTTTACGTAAAATCCCTTGTCCTCCACGTAACGATAGAAGAGGATTTTTTTTCAAACACGCGTAGAATCATTTTGTCCTGCTTTTTTGTTGTTTTTGGCGTAGACCCACGATCCGGCAAATCATCCACATTTTTAACGTGGGAATAACGGTACACCCACTTGCTAACAAATGCTTTTGACTTTTTCATGTATTTAGCAGCTGCTCCGTATGACATTTTCGGTCCTTTTGGATGCGTGCACAGGAATATTGCTTCATAACGTGATGCAAACGCGACACTCATTTTAAAATACTTCCGTCTCTGACAAAAATTGAACACTCTTTAAATTTTTTATTCAAAGCATCTTAGCAGAAGTATTTTTTTTATCTGCTAATGCAAATGCCACTTCCAAACCGGTTTTCATAAACGAGTTTTGCCGTATACGATCTTATCAAACGGACTGTATAAATCGCGTTCGCACAGAAGATGTGCTTTAGGCACAGCGACAAGATAGGGGACACAACGTGCTTTCGGGTAATATTGACAGTGAATACAGAATTTTGCGATTCTTTCGTGATGAACCTTTCACGAGCACGCGAAGAGCAGCTCGTACCCTAGCGATCCCAAGGAGCACGATCTGCCGTTCGTTGAACCCAGATTTTATTTTTAATATTATTTGGACGGAGGAAGTAATTTTTACTTGTGGGGGGTTTTTCAACAGTTATATTTACCATATATATTTAAGAAATAACCTGCCAGATCTAATCAAAGACTTGTCTTTTCAAAGACGAACCTTTAAAGGTTCGGTGTTCGAATCCCAAACGTGCTCCAAAGACTTTTTTCAGTGAACAAGAATGAAGTAAGTTGTATAGTTGACCAGAATACAACATGTTATGGAGCAAAAATAACCACTGAGCCCAACATCTTTCTCTTTCTTTCTGTCTAATTTTCCAAAAAAATTAACACATGCTTAGGCATTATAAGTGTATTCATCCACTTGAGTGTTAACTTCTTTTTTAAAAAAAAAATGCACAATAGTTCCCCAGCCCATTACGCTGTCGTTGCGCGCTACGTTTTCAATAAGGAATTCTCGGGGCATATTGACCGAGGAGGTCCTTTCAGTTGCCCGCCGAGGTCACCAGATCTTAACCCACTGGACTATTTCTTGTGGAGGCGTTTGAAAAACGTCGTGCATGAGCGCAAAATAAATACATTGAAGGACTTAAATCACCGCATTGAATTGGCGTGTGACAACTGCGACATCAGATATGCTACCGCAATTATTTTTTAAGTGAATAAATTGGGCTTTCAATTTAAAAAAGAAAAAATGATACTTAACAACGTCCAATGAAAATGCTGTGTCGATGGGGCACAAAGAATCTGTGTGAGATGTCTAAAATAGCGCAAAAACTCCGCTGTATTTTGTAACAAAAAACACTGTTTGTTGGAACATAACAAGAAATGAATATTTAACAAATGTCGGTGTTCTCATTAGAAGCAAAGGTGGCGCAAAATTAATCATCACATCAGAGGATGTTATAATTTTTGCAAATGGCATCCTGGGTCAATCATATTTGACATTTGTGAACTAGACAGCTGCAGAATACAAACAGACAAGCAATGGAGCGCAACACTCCACTGTCAAGGGGGATGCCTCAATCTCAACCTCAACGAAGAGGACGATTGCATTTGTACTTGCATTCGAAGAAGTCCACATTAAGAAATTAAGAAATCGGTAATAGAAAAACTTTATGCTGAACTTTACTTGCTTTACCATGATGCTCATTTTAGGTCGTCTTAAAATCAAGTTCAAAAATGCAAAAGGGACTCAAGTTCCAGCAAAGGTTCAAAAAAGATTATAGAAAAAACACCCAAAATCTCTTGTTCTCACTAACGAGGTGACCCAAAATAGAGTGACCTTTAGAGCAGAGGTTTCCAATTCTTTTCGGCCACGGAACCCTACATGATCAAACTTTTTTTGGCGGAACCCCATATTGATATTAACAGAAAACATCGTTCCTTGAAGTGCGGTTGTAACCAATTATTTTGACATGCGGTTTTGTTTGAATAGCTAAAACAGCCCCTGCCTACATATGCTTTATGCCAAAAACACATTAGCAGAATTTTGTGTGCAGTGAAATTAGAATACACATGTCTTAATTCGCGAAGACACATATAAATGCTGCACGCAGCGCTGTTCTGCAACCCATCTCTATTTCTAAATTCATTGCAATCGCCAGTGTCACACATAAGTGACAGTAGCTGTAGAATGACAGCAACCGATGCGAATGACTTCAAAAAATATTTGCACATCTGTTTCACGGGCAGAGCTGCCAGCAGTACTACAAGTAGATTTTCTGCCCATATGTTTGGGCATTAGAGTGCTTTAAAGGTCCGCAAAATTTAGTAAGCGGCGCAGAAGCAATGCAGATATGTTGGAGAAATATGTAAGCACTCTGAAATTTTATTATACGCGATAAATATTTTAACAGCTAATCAAAAAAAATAAAATAAAAAAAAAACACTGTAGCACTGGCACCCCGGTATGGGCCATGGCCTAACTTCTTGACACTCATTTGTGTTGCTCATGTTGTCATTTTTGTCACATCTGAGCGGGGCCTACGGTTTATCGCCGAGTCCGAACGGCACTCCTTAGAAGCTTTTTCGTAGGCACTTTAACTTTCGGGAGTTTGCCATTGCCCGCCGAAAGGGTGATGGCGATTTGAAAAATTGTTGGTGACCCAGCCTCTCTGCGTGATAGTCCAATGAGTTAACTATCGCGCCATTGCCATCGCTTTTTAACAGCTAATAAAAAAAGAAAACAAACAAAGATGATGAAAAAGTCTCAATATAACTTTCAGGTAGTTACCCAGTATTTTGTTTCTTTTGTCCAACAAGTCAATAAAGTAAAATAATTGTATAAGTAAACGCTTAAGAGATTCTGCATACGGACATACATATGTATATTTAATCCAAGTGCGGTTTTTAACGCTAAAACAAGGACATTAGTAAGCGCAGAGGAAAATACCCTTTGACGCTGTGAAGCAATGAACCTCGAGTCCCGTTCGTTTAGATTTGAATTTGAGAAAATAAAAAGGCAAACAACACGATCAGAAAAGTGCACATTAGACGCCTGTGGCATCGAAGTCATGTTTAGTGTATGAAGAATCTTTGTTTCCTGTTGTAAGAAATGATTTATTAAATGAAGAACTCCCTTAGGTGTCAAAGGGGGAAACCTTTATTTATCGTGCTAGCTGAAAAGGTTTATAAATTAAGGCCAGGATAACACCGGACCTCAGATGCAGTTTAATAAATAAATATAACCCTGAATGTCTCTTTAACAAACTATTCTTGTATCTTTATATACACAAATACTCTAACGAAGTGCTAGCAATGACTGATAGCTATTTATCATGTTACTCCCATTACAGGAAAGAAATCCATCTTCTTGCCCTTTATATGTTCTAGTATGTTGCTGCACCGAATCTGTTCCAATTATACTGCAAAGCAGCAATCATGTCAAGTATTACGTAAACACAGTCTGTGGATACCTTTTCGAAAGGACGGTGACGTCCCTTCGCAACTAACAGCAAACACATTTCAAACTATTTACGTTCAAACAAATTTAAGTAAATGGATCACTCCCAATTCGCAAGTACTGTAATTTTAAATTAAAAAAAAAAAAAAACAATCCATATAACATGGCAGATGAACATCAGAACATGCTCAGCTTGTATCCAGCTCTCAGAGCAAAACATTTCATCGCGCCACGACAGATGACCTCATTTGAGTTTTTCTTCTTAATTATTAGGATAGCCGGTCACCATTCCTCCACCCCCTCCGCAAAAAAAACCATTTACTAATTAACGAAAATAAATACATCGCCCATCACCAAAAAACAAACAAATACAAGAAAAATTTAACAAAAATACTCACAGTTGCCAGGTCCTTTTGACTGAGACCTTTAGAATTGCGACCTTGTTGAATAAGTTTGCCAACATCAAGTGGAATTTTCTCATGCTTCAATTCTTCAGTCTCACGGTCCAGTTTGGCAGTATTCTTAGTGGTGACATGTTGCTTATTAGTACCAGCACCGACTGCAATTACACAATTCCAAACAATTGTTAATATCAAACAATTACTATCAGAACGACAATAAAATGATTCAACATCATAGATTCTACCATCATGTTGCGAAATAAAATGCCAACCGCTTTAAATTTAAACAAGTTACACTCAGCGACCTATGTACATATATAAAATGCAAATCGTTATCACATTTTGACACGATTAGGCGGCGCACACGGCACACGACACGAAACTTCATTTCCAAAAAACCGACTGCAGTGTTATTCCCAAATGGTTTTTGTTGTTGACCATTTTCCCAGTTTTTTGTTTTTTTGTTTTATCAAATTCTGTTTACACAAACTAAAAATCTTTTAAAATATATGCGAATGACTGTAATATTTACATTTTTGTTGAGTGTCCACCTGTACCCCCTGACGACGTGCCTGGTTAATGGCACTCTCGGTTTTGAGAGTTGAAGCTTTCGGGGCTCTTTTACGTAAAACCGTAACCGTATCCCAGTCAGCCATGATTAAATCTACTGAATTAAATCAGAATTTAATTTTATAATTTCAAAAAAAATACTTTGTTTTATTTACGTTGATTTAATGCAAATTGTCTTTGAAGAAATTATTGAATTAAATGTAAAAAAAAATGATCGTAATTCTAGAAGTGTCGAAAATGTGGCTCTTTTTTTGGTATATATTCAATTAAATGAAGTTGGTCATGGTTTATATATAGCAGCTGTGGGTGTTGATTTGACAGCTTCGTGGTGAATTTGAGATGGAAAATTGTTCTACTCATATGAATTAAAAATGTGAATTATGATCATAGATAATATTCCTTATATATTGATTACATTAATAAAATACAATGAATTAGTGCTTTAAAGATTCTAAAATATTTTTGTCCTATAAATTTTGCCGACTTGGCAGCCGACTTGATTTATGATGACCTTAAATTTATCAGACTTAATTCTTATGAAAAAATTCGTTTGTTTTTTTTTGTTGTTTTGGTAAAATCTGCCGAAAAAAGATAAGCAGAGAGTTTTAATGAGCGGAATGTTACTGGAAATTTTGGTCGAGCAGAAATTGCGATAGAACAAGGTAAGACAGGAGTCGCGTCGGTATTCGAAGATGTCAATTGACTGTGTAAAAGTGGAATCTCCTTCAAACTTTTCTGCATGGTTTTGAATCCTATCTAGCAAGCACAGGGTATCTTAGAGGCACCTTATCAAAAGTGTGCATTGCTAGGATTTCGAAGTTGTCGTGATTGGAGATTGACACACATACCGAGAGTGGAAAGTTTTCGATTTCGATGATGGCAGTGCCATTCATGGATAATGGCTGAGTGTTCGATATTCGCATTAACGACAGCTGACAGCGTTGAGTTGTGTATGCATTCAATACCACTCCGTTAATGGTTCTCCAATTAGTTACTCCATTAATATCGAAATTGAATGAGCTTAACATACGCTTCCGCCACAGTTCTACAGCCGAAAAGTAGGGACTTGAGTTCAAGAACGAATATGAAAATAAGTGAGTACTGTGGTAAGCAAAGGAATATAGTATATTGGTTTAGAAGTAGCAGACAAGAGATCATTGATGACATTAAAAAGATTTGAACGTTCCGAAAGGTCATTGAAGAAGAGAGACGTCGCGTCGGTCCCAAATGCACCCATTTTCAACAGGAGAGCTTGATATCAAACTCTGTCAATTGCTTTAGATATATCTAGTGTAACTATCTTGCATTCGCCAGATTGGTGTGCGCGTTGGTTTTATTTTTCGGTAAGACGAAATCATAAGTGAACCTTTTGCTACAAAAACCACACTGCTGGCATTGAAAAGTTTTTATGTTTCCAGGTATTTTATGAGCTGACTGTTTATCAGCGTTTCCATGATTTTAGGAAGAAGGGACGTTTATGCAATGGATTTGAATCAGTAGGAAGACGAAAGTTTTTTTCTTTTTTTAGGGGCGGATTGGACAAATGTTCTCTTCTATCTACTACTAAAGAGTAGGGTGGATTAAGACAAGTCACAATCTGAAAGTGTTAGTTGGCAGGAAAGTGCGCAGAAATTAAGAAATATAAGCCTTATGCAAAGAGCTGACAGCCGAAATGTCATTATAAATGAGCGATGGGATGGACGATGAGGGGAAATTTCAAATATTATACGAACACGAAGCTTTCACTACCTTTGGGACATTGAAGTATTCTTTGCCTCAGTTTTTCGACGTTGCAGTCATTCCTGGCTCGTTTGAATTCTTTTTCGTTCGGTTGGTCTTATAGGACCGAAAGAACTCTTCACCAACCCTGATAGCATTTTTACAGCTCCAGCGATGGGATGGAATGTTTTGAATGCTACGCTCTGTAAGCTACGGCGATTTTTAAGAAACAGCGGAATTTCTTTAGATGCCTTCGACTTCCTATTATTCGTTCTTTTCAGGATTAACATTTTACCACAGAATTTGATTGACCACTAGTGACCACACGTAAATTTGTCAACTTCGAAGTATTCAAACTTTGTGTCACCAGAACTTTAATATGTTTCCATCTCTCCTTACAAATCCGATCTGAGAACGCGTGAAAAAGTACCCAAGGGTATAAATAAGCATGCGTTGCTGATGATGAGTACAGAAGTCGACATAGAGATCAATCGCTCTGCCCTCACTCGAGACCAACGTTCAGTCTTCTTGGTATTGTTATCAAAATGAGCTATTCTAGTTCATGAATCATTTTGTTCGGCGACTTGCGAACACTTCCATGCACTCCCTTTCAATCACAACTAGCGCCGCCAATCATCCTCCACACCGAAATCACCAACTCACCATACAATTTCAGGCATGTCAACTGAGGTCTAACATCTTTACCATAGAGAGTGAGTGAGAGAGGGAGAGTAAGAGCAAATGCAAATTCACCATCTTACTATCGAAAAGAATATTCACAATGAAGGCGATGGCAAACGATAAAATGTCAGACTGCCGTGAGTAGACGTTGTCCGTCGGATTCCACTTGTGTTTGTCTCGACGAAGAGAAAAAAGAAAAAAACATAAATCAAAATACAATAATCAGTTTCCTACTTTGTTTGGAAAAGAAAAAATACCCAAAATCAGTCTAACTTCGATACGGTTAAACCCCAAGTAACTGTATTTCAGAAATTCCAAAAGTGTTCCACCATTCGAAAGTGAAAAAAAAAAAAAAACAAAAAAGGAGAAAAAAAATCCGACCAGCACTGCTGCTGGCTGCTAAGTGTGGGTACGCAAATCACAAAAGTAGAAGAATTGAAGAGAGAAAAGGAAAAAGTGCTCTGCTCCATCGGTCGCCGGGGAGTTATCCGTTTTTCCTATCTTCTCTTCGCTTCACAAGTGCATTTTGTATTTTTCCTTACCTATACGGTCGCACACACACGCGCACACACATTTGTGGTTGGGTACGTTTGTGCTTTGCACCCACCCCGCCGAAATCCCTTCAGCGTAAGATAAACACCACCCCACCTCTGCCCATCGTAGTCAACGTCTTCGTTGCCTTCGTTTATGTGTTGCTGCTGTTGGCCTAATGGTGCTGGCCCCAGGGAGTGGATTTGAGTTTCCAGATTTCTCAAGGGCCTTTGGTTACGCGTACGAGCACTTCAGAGCCGTCGTAGTGTCGTAGAGTTCGCCGTCAACGTCAGTTTGTTGGCGTTTCCTTTTGACATCGTATTCATCGTCGTGTTGTGTTGTCGATTTAAGGGGAGAGGAAATCGAAAATTGGAATTTTCAAGGAATTTCAAAAGAAAAAGGTTCTCCTGCTGGGGACTGACTAGAACCTCCACTCGCATTCCTTCTTCTTTACGCGTTTCTTTGTTTTTTCCTCTTTCGTGAACGCAATCGATTCCAATAAGGAATTCTGTATCCGTGTGTCCGTAATCGTTTCTATGTAGTGGAATCGAGTGAATAGTGTGCGCGTTGAAAAGTGTCGTCGACGTCGTCGCCGTAGTGTGGTTTTCGTTGGGTGTGCAAAGCGCAGCAGGAAAAAATTTACGAAAAATTGTGTGTAAAAGAGTCGACGAGAAATTGTCAAGATTTTGTGCGAAAATTGTGGGTAAAAAGAAAGAAGAAAATAAAAGGAAGCAAAGAAAAAACATCGGAAAACCCCTATTGCGTTTGTGTTCGTGGAAACGACGAAAATGTGCTTGCGATTAATATCGAGCGGCGTTTCAAGTGTTTTCGGTGTTTCTTCGTTATCGCCTTCGTTGTGTTCTTCTCCGTGGTCGTGGTCGTCGTCTACGTCGTTCGTGTTCCTGTTGGATCCTTGTTGTTCTTTCTGTCGTCTCGGTCGTGTGTGGTGAGAAAGGAATTCCATTCTTCAGTGCTAAACAAAATCGAAAGGCGACCGACAATTACTTGAGAGGGGATCGTGAATCCTTTTTTTGGGGAGCAATTTACACTATTCTTACCCTCACACTCCCCGTCGCCCTTACACACACACACACACACACACACACCCACACACCATACGTACAGTGAGTAACTTTGGTGTGTCTCGAAAGAAGTGAGGTGAAAATTTTAAAACAGCGGGTGACACTACAAAATCACGACGACGCAGTCATCATCATCAGAAAGTCCAAATCGTCGTCACCATTATGGGGGCACAGCAGGCCAAGGATCGGTCGTCTGGAAGTCAAGGAACTGTCAGCTGTATTGGGATTAGTAGCAGTGTGGGCATAAGTAGTAGTTCCTCGAGTATTGGCGGTAGTGGCACCGGTGCCGGTGGGGTTGGTGTCGGCGGTGTTGGTACCAATGCTCTGGGTGCGGGATCAACCCTTCGAGCAAGTCGCATGAAATCTCGTGCCTCAGCCGGCGCACCCTCCGCCTCAACAAAGGATAATCGCAGTGCAATCGGATTGAATATCTTCACCGAGCATAATGGTGAGTTTTTCTATTTCCTTTTTTTTCGTTTTTGTAAATTTTTTTTCTCTTCATTCTCTCTTTTCATTTTCTCGTTACATTCAGTTTGTAGTTTTCCAATATGAGTGTGTGTGTACGGTTGGGTTAATGTAGTGGTGAATTTACGTGTACTCCCGTCAGAAGGGTGTGTATAGTGTTGTATCCATATATGCATGAGTTTGTGGGAGTAAAAGAGAGTGCAAAAGGGTGGTAGTGAAATGCATTTCAATATTCTTTTCCTCCTTCGGTTTCGTTTTGTTTTTTCTTTTTGTTTTTTTTTGCCCCCCACCCCGTCAAATTGTCGTTAGAATGTTGGACAATTTTTTGTTCCTTTTGTGCCGGGGGAATGTACGACTTTTACGAAAATGGGTCCTCTCATTTCGGGAGAATTGTCAATTCAAACAAAGTCTTTAGGTGAAGGTTTTCCGAATTGTGTTGGGATGCCAACATATGGTTGGAAAAGTCCAACAGGACGAACCTTAACGAATTCTTTTTCATGCTTGACAATTGGATGGCAAGCAACACATTGTGTTTTGATGACCCCGCCACTTCCGGTATGATCTTCTGTAATAGAGGCTGCTGATGTTACTGGTTCATGCACCTATAAGGGGCCCTAGTTTTAAACTTTTACAGCCTCTATGTAGGAATAGCGCACAAAACGCTCCCCTCGTTTGATAAACTTCAAATAGATTCCTGTTGTTCCGAGAGCTCATCGATAGCCTAACTTGGCATCATACTCGTGAGCCTCAACTATTAATTGACATACACCGGGAACTGATCAAGCATGTACGATCAACTGAAAGTGGACATGAAAAGAACCAGCAGGACCTCATCCGGAATGACACTCAATAACTTAGTTTCGTTGCAGGAATGGATAGTGTCACATATGCATAAATATGTCAGACTTGTCAGCTTACTCCTCGAGTTTTAACAGTATGATTTATCAGATAGTTGTGCTACATCTTTTGCATTTACAAATCTCATGAATAATTGAGAGAGTTTAGCAGTGAGTCGATCAATATGCACTATAGCAGTGGATACAAGAAGCTGTCTTGCGGGTAATCGCTCTTTCCCAAGAAAACTACTCTAGTGATTCGTCTACGAAGTGTTGTCTGCCGTCAAATGTTGCATTGTTAACGTCACCCTCAATTTCAATGAAGATACCAAGGGCGAGAAGGGAGAAAATCAAGTCGATAGGTCTAAACCTTTAAGCAAGTCTTGTTTACTGATTTTCGGTATGAAAGATAGACTCATTGTTATATTGATTTTATGTATCAGCATAACAGCTGATCTATACGCTTTTACAGCACAATGCATTATATAACATTGGTGTCACGTGATGTGTAGACATTTGTTACCACAACTGATGCCAGATATCTGCCACAATGGGATGTCTTAGGCTAGGTTAGGCATATTGGCCCATTGTGATACCATGTGGGTAGGAGCTTTCTTCTTGAGCAAGAGTTGTAAGTGTGCATAATATGTGAGGTATTGTCTTGCCCTCCATTTCGTACGCGCAGAAGTCTTGTGAAAACGCCAAGCCCCTTTGTATGCTTCCCAATAAGAGAGTGTCCAGTGATAACACCTATAAGGTCAACCAATTCGTGTTTCAATCTCATCTGTGACATCCCTATTTCAATCACATATGTCAAACCGAACAGTCATCTGAAACTGTAAGTCTTATGTTTTACATTTTACACTATGAATCGTTGAAAGTTTTAAAATTGTGAAAACTACAAAAAAAAGTGGTTCTGTAACACGTAGGTCTGTTTCGCGACTACGAGCAGTCCATGTTCGACAAAATTGTCCATCTAAACGTAAAATAGACAAAACTGTAAAACAAAAAACGTTGATTCTTTCACAGAAGTTTTAAGACATGGCTGCCGTTAGTAAAAGTGTTGAAGAAGATCTAAATTTCTAGACTTCACGGCGAGCATAGCATTTGGGCTTATCATACGGCACGTTATGACGTATTTTGCATTTGGATTTGAATTTACACCCTTACAAAATGCAATTCACTCAAGAATTAAAGCCAGGAATGCGTGGCATACGACGATTGGGTGCTTGAACATCAGCTTTTGGATGACAATTTCTTTAGCGATTAAGCTAATTTTTCACTCTGTAGATATACCTTAACATTCAAAATTGTCGCATACGGTGAAGTGGAAATCCACAAGTAAATGTCAAAAGAGCATTGTATCCGCGATATATTCGGAAGTTATCTGGTTAATATAAGACTGTGCCATACTTCACACAAATTGACCGGTTAAGATTTGTTGCTATAGTATGTATTTCTTTTTGTCCAAAAATTCGAGACGCTTTGAAAAGGAATATTCGTCAAGTTTTGTCGAGTTTCGCACAATATGTGTTCAAAATTCATCGGCCCTACAATTGGTATGTGTCTGTTACCCAGCACCCTACATAGGCGAATGTTGAACTCCCTTGCTATTTCCTTCAGAGATTACTGACTCCAGTGATTTGATAGGGGCCTGACTACCCGAAAAGATGTGGATATCCCTTTCAGATATCACATTTTTCTTCAGCCATATCGCCAAAATTTAGCCCCTAAACACGCCACAGTGATATGGAAGGCTAAGGTAAAGCTTCTCGGCAAAAATACCGCCATCAACCCCGCTATCAGTCTTGGATCCTTCTTAAATCTTCCTCGCAGAAAGATCCAGATGGGATGCTAACATGAAAGTTAGCAAGAGAATCTATATGAAATGCAAGAAGACCCATTTCATCCCCTCAAAGTGACTGTTTGGAGCAACCTGTCACACAACTCGAACAACAATTTTGTAATATTAATTTTCAGGCTGTGTGTTCTGGCCATTTGAACTGGCCGGCCAGATGGGTTGAGCGTTGGCATGAGGCAGTTTGAAAGATGCAGTATCTATTGATGAATTTAAGCTGTTAAGCCAGTAGCTTCTGATGCATTTTTTCCAGCTGATTACAGTACTTCTTAGAATTGATTGATTCCCACTTAGTGGATAATGCCAGCAGAACACCACCAAACAGGCACGAATAGTTTCTTTTGCTGGGGATTTGGTTTAGGCTTGTGTTTCGGTGCCACATCAGCGTTAAATCATTTTGCAGATCGGCGACGATTATCGTAGAACATCTACTTTTCATCACCTGTCACTAGCATGTGCACAAACGGATCTTTTCTCTGTCGGGAAAGCAGAGAAGTGCAAATCCAGCCGACGCATAATGTTTTGCTAGGGACGGGAACCAGTGCTCACTCAATTTCTCTGCAATATCTCCTACAGTTTGCCGGGGGTTAGACTCCAATACAGCTTGCAACTCGTCATGTCGCTCGATCGGGATATTTCGAACCATAGCTGGATTACTGTGTAAAGTCGAAACGCACTGTTGATGATTTTGGCTGCGTCCGCTGTGTTGTAAAGAAAAAGTAATCGTTTTTGGCTAACATCCGTGTTCTTCTGCTTGGTTATGCTGTCCTATCACTTTGATGTCTGAACTGAGGAATACTTCTACGTAAGCGGCCACTTGCTGAAAATATTGAGCGGTGTGATGTGAAATAAATTATCCAGTGTCGCAAAACGAGTAGTGTGTAAGGCTCCGCTTATACATGTCTATGCATTCGGTTCATATTTATAAACGTTCTGAAGTGATGGGGACTCTTGACTTAAAATTCGTTAATTTTTTCCAGTGTTTAGTTAAAATTTAAGGTTTGGCCTATCACCAGTCCGTTGCAGTCCACACCGATACTGTGTTACTTCGCCGTTCACCGTGGGATGAAGTCTACAAAGGAAAAAACAAATAAATCGCCTAACCGATCCTCAAAACTTCACCCCGCGGGGCTAATAAGTTTTCACACCATAAAATATGTTCTAAGAGATACTTAATGTGAACTTACTCACAGGAGCTCTCAGAGTCTCTTCCTTGGCCCACTTTAAGTTCACACTTGTCCAACATTAATAAGGATTTTTCAAATTCAATTAAGGCGGAGTATTAGGATTAGAATTTACATACTCGTGTGTACAAATCTGATGAAACCTTCCCGCGCCCCGGGGCCAAGCCCCCATCAATGAGGAGAGGAATAAAATAATTGCGTACTTGACCTATCCACTTATTTCTCACATCACCCCAAAGGCGTGTGCTCGTTTCTTTATCGATCTGGTAACCCTATCGATTAAACCACACCACTTACCCAATCGCTACCGTAACTATCATCATCACCTCTGTTGTACTACTCGTATCTAGAACAACCCCCATCATCACATTATTTAAATTTATTTTATTCACCGTTATGGTATCTATCTGGCCTTTTATTGTTGGTGGGTCTGGTCGATTCCGATTTTTTGTTCCATTCATCATCCCACACTATGAAGTGAGGGGTGCGGGTAATTTGCAAATTCAAATGCGTTCCCGACCTTTTTACACACGCCTTGAGTTTCGATTAGAACAAAATGATTAAGACCGAAGGAGACACTAAAGCCAATACTATAACCACACATCGTGAGGTTGTTGTAGGTAGAGAAGCAGAGATTCCTGAAATGTTAATTCACACAAGGGCAGTTCGAGGCGGTTCCCAAATGGCGACAGTGAATCAGAGCTGTCGGCCAAACCGTTGCGTAGCGTCTCGATGAGGTGCAATTCAATTAAGTGACGAATTTTCTTTTTCTTTTATTCCTCATAGACATTTGTTTTGTATATATACTCTTGCGGATTCCTTGTCCCTAAAATATTTTTTTTTGAAATTCTTGGAAATATTTATGCGACAGGGGGCATACAATACGAAGATGGTATCGAGAGAATACACTTTCCAGGAGCTGGGCTCCTCTACAATCGGAAATGAAATTACTTCTCATCTGGTCGGCTACTGTCGTTCGGTGGTTGAAACAGTTGGACGATTGGACAGACAGTTGAACAGTGTGCGTTCTAGTCGTCGTCCCAAGTTGATTGGCCGTAGAATCCAATTAATTATTCGATTTCCATTATAGGCATCGGACGAAAAACGGAATTGAAAGGATATGGATATTGTGCGGCGAGGTCATTATTTATTATTCGTAAATATTTCTGTGGGACTTGTTCTTTGTGTTTGTCCAGCTGGTGAGTGATTTATGAATTGGCATCAAGGAAGATTCACTTCTGGCATGTTTCCAGTCACTTGGGACTGAACAAAAAGGAAGAGAAGAAAGTGAAATTGTGTATTTCTTTGATATAAAAATATACCCATAGATATTCATATATGCTGTGTACCGAAGGATATTTAAGTTGGCATAGTCTCACTTTGATTACAAAAAAAAATTCGTTTGGACTATAGAAGAGCATAAAACATCAACACAATTTTGTTGTGTACAGAAACGCGAAAACGGCAGTTAAAGTCGGAGTGCACCAAGGAAGCGTTCTTTGCCCTTTCCTTTTTAACGTGGTTTTAGACTATCTTTTAAAAGACTGGAATACAAGAAGAAAATGTTATATCGATTCTTTTCGCCGACGATGCGGTTATTCTGAGCGATAACGTCGTACATTTGCAAAACAGCCTAAATAGAGAGAAGGATGCGCTAAACAATAACGAGTTTAAAATAAATCGTTCAAAGACGGAGCATTTAACTTGTCTATTTGATCCCTTGCTACCTACTCCAGAGATCTAAGTTTAAATACCTGGGATCGATTGTGAATATGGAAGCGAATTGTGACAATACGTTGAGCACAGAGTAAGTGTTGTTGGCTGAATGACTCAGGAATATTCTGTGACCGAAAATTTCCACTTAAATTGAAAGGTTGACTCAACACTACGGTTGTTCGACCAGCTCCTACATATGGTTCGCAGTTCTGGACAATATTCGAAACGTTTAAGAGCAAAATGGCGGCGAAAGAAATGAAAATGTTTAGGATGTCGACTGGAGCTACAAAACGCGACTGCATTTGATCTACGCATAACAGTGAAATCCTACATATAACAAATTCGGTAATTGAAAATTTTGAAAGGAATAGAATAAGCTGATATTGCCATGTGCAGCGCAGACATTCGGAAAACCTAGTTAGTGGGTTGTACCACGCCAATATTATTTTTCCGTAAATTCTTGTATTCCACCAAAATAGGATCCGTTGGCCTGACCTCTGCTCGGTTCCGGAAGACCTTCTGCCGACAAAATGAATCCAGATTGCGGAAAGATGGTAATCCGTTGGCGAAATATCAGGAGAGTACGGTGGATGTGGACGAATTTCAAAGCCCAACTGCAACAGTTTTTGCACCGTTACTTGTGAGGTATGCGGTCTAGCATTGTCATGCAAAAAAATCGGACCGTGCCTATTGACCAACGCAGGTTGCTTTTCAGCCAATTTGGCATGCAATATGTCGATTTCCTCACAATATTTGATAGCGTTTGTCGTGTTTCTTTGTTTAAGAAATGAAAAGTGAATTGGTCCTTTCGATGTCCGCCAAATTGTCACCATAACCTTTTTTGAGTGAAGATCAGGCTTGGGGGTGTGTTTTGGTTGTTCAGCTGCATTCAATTACTGCCCTGATCTGTAACGATTATCATACAGTATCCACTTTTTATCTCAGGTGACTATCGGGTGCAGAAACGGTTCAGTTTAGTTTCTTAATGTAAGTGATGCGGAGATTTCCAAGCGCCGTAGTTTTTGGGATTCGTTCAGTTCATGGGGTACCCACTTATCGAGTTCCTTTACCTTTTCTATGAGAGCAAGGTGTCGACTTATTGTCATTGGGGATACTTTCATGCTTTATGCAATCTCCAACACAGATTGTGTTGGGTTCGCATCCACCCCACCGTTGCTCTTAAAACATCGTTGTCAACTAACGTTGCCGGCTTCCCACATGGTTCATTTTCGAGGCTAAAATCTCCCGAACGGAACTTTCCAAACCAACGTGGTAAAGTGCGCTCGTTTACCGCTACATCCTCAAATGCGTCATTAATGTTTCTCATTGCCACTGATGCATTATGTCCATTTGAAATTCGTAAAGAGAGTTCGAATTTGAACTGCCAACAGCATGGTGAATAATTCATAGAAAAAAAAATAACGGTACTTGTAACAAACCCTAAAATTCTTACACGTCAAGCACACGTTCCAACCACAAGAAAACAAGGTAGGAAAAAGAACTCTGGGATTGCTGAGATGGCGAACGTTCAACGTCGTTTTGCGATCGGCGATTTTAGTCAACTCCATTTCCGGAGCAGCAGCGATGCAGTTAAATGTAAAACTTGTTATGCATAAGTTCGTATAACAAGAAAAAGGTTAATAAAGGGAAAAGAAGAAGACAATTTTGAAACTTGTTTTATTAGTTGATGAGCTCCACCTTCTTCTAAAAAAAACTAACTGCTAAAACCCTCACTTACTTAAGGCGAAGCTACATTCCGGGATAAACCTGGTTCTCAGCCAAACAGCGTCGCCAGTCAGCTCAATTTTCGATAGATGCCTCCAGATTCGCACGCTGGACGAGGTTCCAGCTATCTAAGTCGTTGGAGTCTCTTCTTTTTTCGCTAAGTACATCTCCTCCACCACTTACCGTTTATTCAGACGGGACCGAAAATCACAAAAAAAAAATTGTTCTCTTAAAGCAGCCAAAAGCACCATCGTCCATTTTTGACAAAGTCCGTACCTTTGCCCCATAAAGCAAGGTTTTTGCCTTAATAGACAAAGAAACAGCGATTGGCAATCGTTAACCTTCGTTTGATCTCAGCATTCGTGCGTTGTCTGAATTACTAGCGGAGCCTAGGTAGACCACAAATTTACATATATCTGTCGAGAGTAAAGTTCTATCCAGGATATCGTTGTTGGGTGTCTTTTTTGCTTGACAGCATTTACTTGGTCCTTCCCTTATTGGCCGCTAAACTCATTTTCGCCGCTTGCATCTTAATATTCGGGAAAGCGCCATTGACGCCACGCTGCTATCTTCCGATGAAGTCAATATCATCAGTGTGTGCGCGTAATGGTAGGCTTATGGTGGACAATGGTGGGCTTTTCCTGCGTAAAGCTACACTGATATGGGAAAATCAGGATGTTGACAAAAGGCTTCAGGCGTTACACAATACTTCAGATAACATATTATGGACGATTTGGGTATTTTCTTGTTAAATTCTCAGCCATTGTGGGGTGCGCGCCACATTGTCCGAAGTTTTATTCTTTCCAATTCATACTAAGAAACACAGATTCTTCATCAGTTGTCCCGAACAATGTCTGCTTTAAGAGGTCTAGACACACAAAGAGTCTTTTAATTGAATTTTAATTCACGCACCGGATGTAAACCAGTTTCTTCGTTATCCCATCTTTGAAATAGAGTTCCACCAGAAAATTCCACATTCATTCACGAAGGCTTGCGGTGCTGGTTAGTTTCCAAGTGCTATATTAGATCGAAACTATTGGGCAGCATATCTTTAACATGTTCTGCTGTTTACATTTGATTCGCTACCACCATAAGCTGAAACTATAAGGTCAATGGACCTGAAAGCTTCCAACTCCCAGGCTAGTATTGCTTCCCAGAAGACCATTTGGTTCTTTAATTTCCCGTGACGATTTTGAATCTTAATTTATTTGAAAGCAAGAAAATATACGAGTAATTAGCATGGTGAAGTTCATTTAGTCATTCATTTTCTGCGACAATGCTGCTCAGTGCACTTCGTTGGTAACAGTAAGGAACAACCAAAGCGAACAATGCTTTCCTGCTACACACCACTATGGATCTCGACGTTGAATATAAAGTCACGTAAGTAACCTTAATAATATAGTCCAGATTTCTTCGTATGCTTCTAAACCAGGCTCGAAATAAAGAACTTCTAATTAAGCTGCCGAAGGCTTTTTCAAGATCTACAGATAACAGATGAAGTGGAGAGCTGGGCCCGAGACATTTCTTTTGTTCCGTAAAGAATGTATGTGGTCGATGCAGGATTAGGAAGCCTGCCTCTTCGAAGCCAAGCGTGGAATCAAAATTTTCCTTGCCGCTGTGTCAGGGTAACCCTACTATTCCACTCTTAAATTCTCCCGGAAACATTCTTTTTCCAAAATTTCCTTATTTGTGACTATTGGGCCTGTTTGGATTGGCTGGAAAATTTCAGTCAGCATCCTGTGAATGTGAATAAAATTTCACCCAGCCCTTTTTTATTTTAGTGTGGCTGTTGGATTTTTGGCCACTCCATTTGATGATATGGATAGTCTCGTTGTTTTTTAAACATCAATACAATGAGGCTTTAAGAGGTGTACGCTCATCCTTTCGTCTTTAAGTATCTATTGCATTGTTTAGTGGATTTTTGGTCTCTTGCTGACAAATATATCAGACGATCAGATGCAAATCTGCTCACAAAGTGTGCGTTCAATTATCAGGCGGTTGGCACTAAAAAAGTCATCAAAGCCGTGTAGTAACATTGCATGTAGAAGCTTATTTCTGTTATTGCCTGCCTTCGGATTTAGATCGACCATAACTTTACAGCTATCAAAATTAGATACTGTGTTGGTTGCAGCGAACAATTAGCTCGAAATTTGGTGGAACATAATAACATCGGCTGGCGCTAATGGATTTTACTCTTCCACGAAACTTAACATCAAGATCTCTTTTGTTGCATTAAGTGTGCCTCAACCGGAATAGATAAGGAAACTAATTTCAGTTTCCGATGGAAAATGTGATGATCGCGTTGCCTCACATTGTTTACCGGATGCAATAATTATCGGTCATCAACAGATCTGAAAGAATTTCTCAAACATAAATTGGTTAAATGCAATTGACTCAACTTTTTAAGGGAAGTACACGAAGCTCCATCTAACTTATTGAATACCTATATGTTCGTAGAAATTCATTAAGGCCAAAGCAGAATGTATCTCACACAATTTTTTCCCACATTAATGGTCAATGATTCTCATTAATCCTCAAACTAGGTTTGTCCAAAATCGAGACTGTTGTCTGATTGTTGGTTGTTGGAAAAATATTGTGTTACATTTTCGAGATCTTCCCTGTTAACCAATGGAGCAATAAGCGTTCATGCTTTAATAACAACATTGCAGTTGTCATTTGGAATTCAAAATAAATGGCGTGCTATAAGGTTAAGTTTTAGGGCCGGATTTGAATCTTTTTGTTTTTTTGGTGGACACTTTAATTAAACAAATCAAATAGTTTTAGATCCTTTTTACTTAATAACATTAGTGACAGTAAAACTCGGCTTAAACTGGGTCTTCAACTAATAACTTTCTTCATTTCGTACGGTCGTTCGAGCTGGGTAATCATTATATTTATGTAAGCCAACAGAGTTCTTTTTCCTCTAGCCTCAGGACTTGGCGTACTTTGTCTCGTTTTTTGCTTTGTTTAGGAAGACACAAATAATTCAGTTTAAGGTTGAGATCTTTCAAATGGTTACACTTACTTTCGAGCCTCACTTCTATCGAAGCCATCCCTGAACATCAGATTTACCGAGTTGGCTTTTTTGGCAGAATACAGAGTTGTTTTATCATCGAGCTAGATGTCATAGTGACAGCCGACGCATGAGGTCATTGAAACTTTAGAATTGTAAAAACTAGATTTCTCCAACCAGAATATACCTCTAAATAAAGGCAGGAATAATAATCGCTGAATTGAGACAACCCCTTGTCAAAAACGGATGCTGGCATCATTTTAAAGGCTATTTCAATCAGATCTTCACGTTCTTTTTCTTTTATCGAAATTAATTGATACCGTTCTAAAGTTGTTAACTTTGGCAAAGGTTGTGTGAATTTTAAATCAGAATGTCGCCAGATACATGTCCCAGATGCCTTACAGACAACTGCCAGTGATCAGCATCGTTAAAGTTGCTCCAATCGCATATCTCCACAATAGTGTCTGAAAAATTGTTGTTTCAATGTTGCTTATAATGCATATTAATACGAATATCCAACGCGAACTCTCTTGTCGCTCATTGTGCGTGTTCAAATCTAATCCGTTGATTTAGAAGGCAAGTTTCAAAGCTGATTCAACTACAAACATTTAGTTTATTTTACATTTAACTTTGTTATGAATCAATTCATATGGCTTTGGCATTTGTTTTGATCAACTGACAGCTTTGGAAATGTCTTTGAAGCTTAAATCAATAACTCGCCTGACACATCCAGCTTACTTCTGCATGAATTGCATTGCACCAATAGTACTCGTTTGTGTTTGCATGTTTGATATCCAAGAAGTCATAGTCTGATGCTAATCCGCACTATACGTTGGGCAGTCACATTGGACTGACGTCTGTTTATTATGCAAAAGTCTCATGAACAATCGGATATACAAGACCGTATACTTATCTAGGACAAGGTTAGGTCTGCTAGAAAAAAAATTCTGTTCAGGTCACGCCTCGTCTTACATTTACTCGTAGTTAGTAGTAGGACTGTACAACTGCTACAGTAAAATTCTCAATTTATTTATTTATTTTCTTTTTTTGATTTTGCTATGAGACATGCATTGCAAACTTTCAACAAACATTTCCAACAAGAGTGTTCCATTATATTTCGGTTTCTCTTTCAGAACAATACGCATTCACGGCATATCGGCATCACCTCCGAGCTTAGTTCCAGCACCAAGCTGAGGCCCCAGTACCGGCACCTACACACAGTGTCACTTTCCATTTCGTACTTGTGCCCGATTTCAATTGGCACTTTGTAAGCATTTTTGCATTTTTGATGCTCTGGTGGCTGCTGTTGTTGTTGTTGATGTTTTGTTGTTTCGTTTCTTACATTTTTTTTTTTTTAAGTGAAATTAAATAGATGGATTGTGTGCGATACATATACCATTCTAGAGAGAAGGAGAGAAAGTTTATACCAACATCACAGTACATGTACTGTTTGGCAAAATAGTTTTCTGCTCCTTAACCTTACCCCGCCGGCAACAGGCAACAAATTGGCATGTGCAGCTATGCCTGGTATCTTAATTCGAAACAAATTAAAATGTTTTGTCGTTTTCCATTTAAAACCAACAAATAAAAGCAACAACAGGTCAAGAGACAAATTGAATCGCAAAAACTGGGTTAATGAGCATAGCTTTAACCATGTACACAGTATGCGACGTTATCATTGGAACACTTTGGATAAAGTTACTTAAAATGTGACTTTTGAACCGAGTTTTTAAGGCTGTGTTGCAAGTGTTAAAGAATAAGATTAGCATCAAATTATGATGATTTTTTCTGACACTTTTTAGGCATTTAAGGGGATTGCAGAATATCATTTTCAAGAAAGGTTGTTTCTTCAGAGATTGGAATGTTTAATCCAATGCCTTCTTTGTCCCAAGAAACAGCGATCGACAATAGATATTCTTCGCTTGATCAAAATCGTGTTTTGATTGAAAACGAAATCCAGGAAGGCAAACTTTTTAGCCATAATTTCCATGTCGTCAGCGTATCATGGCAGTTGTATGGGCTTTTGAAATATTATGCCTTAGGTATTAACCTGAGGATTTCAAAAAATTCTTTCAAGTTAGCTGTTGGAGTGTCAATTGTGTCGATTGTGTCAATACCGTCTTTTAAGGAACAGCGGTCGTTCTCCATTGGAGTCCTACACAGATGAACAAATTTCGTAGTAAACATGACAATAATCTCTATAGCTCGTCTTTATATCATCATACGTGGGCTGAGTATTCGAAATTTCGAAAAGATTTTTACGTCCTACGATCGGGTGTAAGGTAAATACCTAATCGAAATTTGACTAACCAGGTCTAAAACCATAAGGATTTATCACACTGTTAATGTAGGGTTCTAACTGGCCGGCTAGTATGGTAGTGGTTCCTGTAAAGTTGATGCAGTAAAGAGGATTGTACTTCTGAAGAATCGCGGAAACGGTGCTAAGATTACATTCACATGGCTAAATTTCTTCCAATCAAATCTTTGTTTGTCTCAAGTACTCTATCTGTGTATTCCTTTCGTGGTCTTTTTAGTTTCAGGTTTTTCTTGGTCGGAGGACGAAGTTGTTGTCTTAGTTGCCTTCGTCGTTTATATAAGCAGTTCTTCTAAATTTTCAGCAACAAGTTTAGCTTTACTATTGCCTCTGTGCATGCTCAAGTTTTGAACATCATATTAAAGAAGCACCTGACCTCTTTGAAGGCTTATTTTTCTGAGAAGCCAATGGCTTTTTAGTCTAATTTTTTCATAAAGCTTGTGAGCAGCTCTTATCTCTTCTTGCAGTATCGCCTTGTATAGTATGACTCTTATTTTGCTTATCCACAATGTGAATATTTGAGTCGATGTTGCCTAATCATTCATAGAAAACTTTAGATTTGTATTAAAGCTATGCTATTGCAGTTTAATCAAAAGTCGATTAGCTTGAGTCCATTGGCTGAGCTAATGTTTTGTAGTCAATTTTTGGTCAATTGAACCATCGAAGATGTTCTTCTTTCTTAATTTGACATTAAAATCAACAAGAACGACTCTAACGTGAGCTTAGACAGTGCTCATGCATCTTGTCGAGGAGCTTGTAGAAACAACTGTTTCTTAGGTGAAGTGGACTTTTCCCTCTTTGTGGCTTAGAAACATATCAGGCTTATATTAGCAATGCTGATTGTAAACTAGTTTTCGCTCAGATGCCTGATGTCTGAAATTTGACATTCAATTGTCACTGGACATGACTTTTTGTCATTATTCAGCAGATAATTCAGGAATTTTACTTCGAATTTTTGCTCCACGTTATCAAGCCAATCATTGAGCTTGGTCTTCAATGAATCAGTTTTGACAAATGTCATCGTTCTGTTAAGACCACATAGCCTCTTAGCCTTCCATTTCCAATCAACGCGGAAGAAGTACGGCCCAATGACACAACTGGCACTGGCATGAAACCAAGGCACTTCTCCATACACTTATAATGGTCGCTGATGGACCACCTTCGGCTGTTCGCTTGACCGACGGCGTGAATTTTGCGTATTTACAAAGCCATGATGTGATGCCTACAAAGCTTAAAAAGCTGTGAAAATTTAGATTACCTTTCTTCAATGGACCCTGGTAGGTGAAATTTCGACGTGCTGTAGCTACTCCGACACAGGGACGTTCGAAAGATATCCAGCGTCAAAAGGACGTCGAATGGATTGATAGCGATTTTAATTAAGCACGTGCAGCCGCACATTGCCTCTTCACTTCTGGTGTTTTGCTGTTTCACTGGCACGGAAACATTGAAACAATATGTTAATTCAATTAGAATTATTCCCTAAACGCTAAACTGTTTGCTCATCGGATCGGTTTTAAAGCCGACAACTGGAGTAGCACGTATAGTTACGAACACATATGACATATGACATCTGCCAAAAAATGCGTGAGTTGAGATAATATTTGGAAAAGTGAGGAACATTTGATAAAATAAACCCTTGTTATGTCTTGAGAAGAAAAAAAATGTTTCAAAAGTCCTGAGACTAACATATAAAAACAATATTTTTTGTCAAAATTTGGGTGAATCTAATCACTAGTTTCTTCTAGGGTGAGCGCTACAATAACGTTTCTATGCCTTTCTTTTGGAACGATGTGTCCAACCCTTCAAAACATGCTTCAATTTCGGCGATCACCTTTTTATTGGAACCATAACTCTTTCCGGCATTCATTTTTTTTGAAGTTTGCAAACAGGTTATAGTCGCTGCGGTTCAAATTTCTGAAGCAATTTGTGGTGTGCTATCGTTGCGACCGGCATGTGACATGGTGCATTGTCTTGATGAAAGAGCAATTTTTACTTCTTCGTTTGGCGCCGTTTTATTTTTTTCAAACACACCAATTCGGCGTTGATGGTTTTCCCTCTTTCAAGATAGTCAAAATATATTATACCATGCGGATACAATATTATACCATGCGGATACAAAAATACAAAAATACGGACCTTATAACCTTGCCAGCTGACTTTTGAGTTATGGTCACTTTGGTTGGTTTTAATCCTTCGCTGCCCATTCAGCTGACTGCCGATTTGATTCCGGAGTGTTGTGGTGGATCCAGGTTTCATCCATTGCCACACATCGTATGTAAAATTCTTTTTATTACGATTGAACAGCTGTAAATTATTACAACAATCATAGTACTATGTTATGTTTGGTTAGCTGTGAGCAGTGGTACCCATTTCGAGCAGAGCTTTCGCATACTCACCTGCACGTGCCACGGTCTATTGATATCTTTACAATGTAAGTAATCCTAGGCGCTTTCACTGTACGGCTCTTGAAAACGATTTTGTGATTTGTTGCCCTTATTTGGCCGCGTTCATCACCAAATAGGACCGCGTTAGAATTCAGCAAAACAGAGAAAACGTGTTGCTTTCCACGGGCCAGATCCCTTGTAATACTTGTCAAGCCATTCTTGAGTTGAAAATAACAATGTTTCGTAAACGAACGAAACTCGTTCTTACATAGTTTTGGGAATATCAAAAGGTATCTCAATGCCTAATGTTCGAAGTTCGAATAATAACAAGTATCGTTGAATGGATTGTACTAACCAATATGGTTCTGTTATTAGAGTCGCCATCTATGTGTCAATCTCTGAACTTTTTCAACTTATTGTTACCTAAGCGCAGATTATTTTAGACTTTTTTAGACTCTATCGACCTCTTTGGTCAATAAAAAAGATAAGCAGCCATTCGAAGGGCTGCGATGTTACTCCGTCGTTATTCCTTAACTTTGAATTGTGTCTTGTGTTAACACGTTTCCCAGAAAGCCTCATTCACGGTCATGGAGTTTAAAAATATCACCCCGTAGGCCATGTTGAACTCACTCCGATATTTTCGAAATATGCGCTCGTAATATATAATATACAATAGAACAAGAAATCTCTCCCTCTACTAGTTAGACGTCCAATATTTGTGAGACTATTAGTTCCGACCCGACTGCACAGCCGTCGTTTCAAACTTTTTATTGCAAAATATTTATTTGTTCTGCGTTAGTAAGTGCTGTAGCTTCAATACATTTCGGCGACTAAATCTGTATAAATGAAATGGAAGACGGTAGCGTAACCAAAGAAGTAACTGATCTTGGAATAATTTTATAAGTTTCACCCCATTCTGTTCATGTTGGCTATTAAGAAAATGATCCCGAAGCAACAGGCATTAAGGCGCCAGAAAAGAGTTAAAAATATAAACACCATAAAGGCAGAAAGCGTTCTTTTATTTATTTGAAATACTTTCGGAAACATTTTCCTTTCAGCGATGTATTTGTTTATTCCAAAAATTAGTCTGCGTACGAGGAATGTGTCAATGTTCACTAACGCATAGTGTCAAATAAAAAAAGAGCTAGGGGCCGCCCCGTTTGACCCAACCGATAGTTTTTGCGAATTTTTCGTTTGATTTGAAATATTTTATTTACATTGTTGGCACCTTTTCTAGTAAATTAAAAAAAAACTTAACCCAAACCACAACCACAAAATAACGCAGAAAAAATGCAAAACAATAGAAAACAACAAACCGCACTGATTAAAAAAGATTTCAACAATTTTTCAGCGGTCGCAACACATTTCTTTTTTATGAATAATCCCCGTCTATCATTCCGTCCGTCTGTTTGTTTCCCTCCAAGATTTAGGTCGGTCGTGATTTTTTTTTTTAGCGATTTGTTATGTAAGCTTGAACCCAAATACGTAGTTCGCAATTAGGGGAGAGACTTTGCCAAGTACCAGAAGAAGAAACAAAATGGATGCCTAGCGTTTTTTTTTACAAAGTTTTCAACTATTATTATGTTTTTTTTTTCTTTTTAAGGGAGAAAGCAAAACACAATTAAGTGATGAAAAGTCAAAAACGAATGCAGAAGTAGAATAAAAAGAGGAAAAGAAGAAAACTCGGAACAATTGGATCGCAGCTTAAGTTATGAAGTGGGATTGTGTGCATGAACGTAAAGTCGTCGTTCGAAAACAGTGTTGCCACAATGAAGGAAATGTATCAGGAACCATATTTTTTATCCTTAACCAGGAATAGATGGTAAAAATTCACACCAGCAGATGTCATGTTGTATAATCTTCACAGAGCTGGATTGTGTTTGATATCCCACATTGTTACATAGAGTAGGTCTGGAGTTTAACAGTTACTGATAGTGCTCCTTGACAGAAACATTCTTTATTCTTATAAATATGAATTGAGGATTGTGAGAACGTTGTAACTTGTCCTTTATGAAAGCTGCTTTTAGATTGCCAAGATAACCCCTTTTTATTCGATAAACAATTTCTTATTATCAATTAATATATAACCAAAACGAAGGGTCACAGGGACTAGATCCTGAAGCTCAAATTTTCGGGCATTTGAGGACCAGGAACTTTAAATACCCTCACAATGAATGCCTGTACGATTTAGCGGTTACAAATCACAGGCCAGGCCACAGATCCATTTCTGAATGGAATGTCGTCGAAAGACAAAATCGTAGATCATGGCTATAACATTTTATAATAATTTTCTTCGACTTGGTTGGACACAAGCCAAGTTCCTGTGAAGTTATAATCACTACCTAGATCACGATACATCTAAATACTTTATTTCATTTTCAGTGAGATACTTTTTTTTTGGATCTTTGCGGCAACATTGTTTTCAATTCAGCACAACTCGACGACTTGACTATTATTATCGACTTCCGCAATCTCGCTCAAAGGCTTGATAATACCCATAATGATGAGGATGACGATGACGTTGGACTCTCTTTCTCTCTCAAAAAAAAAAGAAGTAATAATAATAATGTTTTCTTTTTTTGTTTTGCTTTTTTGTTTAACAAAACAAAAAGATAAAAAAAATGTTTCTGACATTTTATTCCGCTTTAAACATGCTAAACAAAAGCCGGTACATGAAGCCATTCAAAACAGACGGAAAAGGGAAAGAGGGATGAGAGTTAATGATGATGCTAAATTTGATCCGCAGTTTGGTAGTTGGGTGAAATTGCGGTCGTTGTTCCTCGACTGTTTTCGACTAGAAGCCGGAATTACAGACGGGACTCAATTACAAAACCAGACCCTCTCTTTCAATTATTAGGGTTGGCTAGCGTAACGCGTTTTTGTTGTTGGTTTTTTTGTTGTTTTTTTTTCCTTTTGGAAATACCAAAACAATTATATGTCAAATCTAAAATTAAAATTGAAATTGAAATGGAAATTTATTACTTTTGTTTTGAATTTAATGGAGGCTGGGTTATTAGTCACTCTCAAGGTTAGCATTGGTACTGATTTACAAGCTACGGGTGACAATTATGTAGAAGTAGTTACTCAAGAAGCGGGCTTTAAAGTTACCATGAGAATTAGGGGTTTGAAAAAAAAAACAAAACAAAATTGTATTCTTGACACTTGTCTTTAAATAATTGAAATGACGCTTCTATACGGTCGTGCAGGTCGGGTTTGTAAAAACGTTCTTTACGATGTAAATAAGTAAACAAATGTGATTTAATTGTAATTTTTTAAAAATGCTACCAAAAATAGTGTTCAATATTTATTTATTATAGTGTGGGTTAATTGAAAAGCATAAACTTTCCGTCTAATTACGGAATTGGCCATCAAGAGTTGCAGGGGGAATTATTCTTTGAATCGATTGCTTCAAATCATTTAAATTTGTCGGTTTAATCTTGTAGATTTCTCGTTTCCAATATCCCCACAAAGTAAGGTGCAGTCTAGTCAGCAGAATGTGGAGTTCCTGGAAATAATTTTATTGGAGAAGTCGGTCGTAACAGGCCTGGCTATGTGTAAAGTTGCACCATCTTGCTGAAACCACATATCTACAGCTGAAAGGGGTCCTTTTTTGACGTAGCGCTGGAAAGAAACACTCCTTCAACATCTCTAAATAAAGGTCTCTATTGGCCGTTACAGTGCGACCATTTTCTTCAAAAAAGTATGGTCCAACAATGTAGCTTGGTGACACATTACTCCACACTGTGACTCGAGCTGGATGCTGTTTCGTCTCATTTAGCATTTCGGGGGTAGAGTCACGCCATATTCGACAATTCTGCTTGTTTAACATTGCCGTTCAAATCAAAATGGGCGTCGTCAGATATAAAAAAGAGTTGAACATGTTGTTCGCTTTTGGCAAAACTCCAAGCGAATCGCCAAGTCTGCTGGGTTCGATTTGCTTGTTATTTCAACTTTGTAAGTAAATAAGTTCAAATCCTTGTGCAGAATTGTTTGCAGTGATTGTCTGTTTATTACCATTTGAGCAAATATGTTCCGGATCGACACGCTAGGAATGTTTTGTATGGCAGCAGCAATCGTTTGCTGTGTCCGAACTGAAGGATCTCGGTGATAAGACCTTCTTCTAACTGTCTCACGCTTCTCATAAGTATTAACTAGCCTCATCACAGTCCATCTGCTCGGAGGAGTACAGTCAAAAGTCCGCCTAAACTTATTTTGGACAGAAATCACAGGTACCATACTATGATAGCGACGGCACTATCCAGATTCTAGTTTTATCGTCCCGATTGTCCATTTTTGTTAAATCTTAATGTTATTCTGTAAAATAAAAAAAAATGGAACCGATCAATTACACAGAAAAAAGTTTTTACGTTTTTTTCTGGTAGCATTGTTCATCAGCCAATCTATATGTATAAAATAGCTTTGCCAATATTGTTCTTGAGTGCCTAAATCGTCTCTGGATTGTTTGCCATCCGTTTTTGCACCACAGAAAATATTACCAACGGTGTCAAATCGCAGTTCTGTGACATTCAAGCAACATCACCAAGACGATTATTGAACTTGGCGTTCAAAAATCAATTGTTGGATTGCTTATGTAGTATCTATCCCAAGTCCAAATTCTCAATTTATTCAAATCGTTTATCGGTTATGTCTCGGTAGTACTCTACATTGAGTGTAACGTTTTTACTAATGTCACCTTGAAAGAAAAATGCGCCAATAGTGCCGTCTCTCCAAAAACCACACCAAATAGTCAAACATTCAAGATGCGGTTGCTTCTTTTCGACTACGTCTGGATTTCAGAGCCCCAAATACGGCAATTTTGCTTGTTTACGTAGAAGCCAAGGTGAAAATACGCCTAATTGGAAATAATGGTTTTTGAGGAAAATTTTCGTTAATTTCGAGCTGCTCTGTAGCCCAAACAGAAAAGCGATATAGAAGCGTGTGGTCATTTTATAGTTCAATTCTTGAGTCAATTGGACCTTATAAGCAAATAATCCGAAGTCCAAATTTATGAAAAATTTTTCACATTCTAGTGCGACTGTTGTTCATTCGCTGAGGAACGTCGTAAAAAGATCATCGACAAATGGCTCTAAAATCCGTCGCGACCAAGCCATTTTATTACGAAAAATTTAAACGTAGCACGTAGTACGGTTGATTCCATTGTAAAAAGATATTTGGCGACGTTGAGTGTTAAGCGAAAACACAAAAATGAACGAAAAAACGGAGCACATGACAAAAGTTTGGACAAAAAAAAATAATGGGTGTCATCGTTAAAAACCGGGCCATGTCATCCAGAGATGTTGCTCGAAAATGTAAAACAAACCAAACTATGGTACAAAGATGTGAAGATAATCGTGGGAAAAACAGAAAATTCCCAAGTTATCGCAAAAAAAAAGACAAGAAGCAAGAAAACGTGCTTGGTTTTGGACGATGAAACCTACGTTAAAGCCGACTTTAGTAATCTTGCAGGTGATCAGTTTTATAATCCTTTTGAAGGAGACGTTCTTCCGCAATCAGTAACATCGATTGGAGTAAAGAAGTTTGGATCAAAATATCTCTCTGCCAATGTGGCCACAAAAGCAGACCGTTTGTTACAACAGGCACAATCACCATATCAATGAGTGTCTAAAAAAAAACGGTTAATTCCACAAGGGTTCAACGCTATTTTGGCCAGATTTGGCTTCAGCTCACTATGCTAAAACGACATTAAATTTACTTGGCCACAAGTAATTGATTTTGTCCCAAAAAACATGAACATGAACAGTGTCATCCCATTGAAAGGTATTGGACCTTGCTTAAGGCAAAATTGAGGAAAAGTGAGCAGTGTGTTAAGGACCCCCGAAAATTTTATTATCAAATGGAAAAAAGCATCCAAAGAGCTCACAGATATAAATGTCATCAACCTCATGAAGGACATTCGAGGGAAGTTAGGAAAAGAATAGGAACCCAAATATTTTTTTCATATTCATTAGCTCTAAATGAATTTTAAAAAATATAGTTATTGAAGCAAATTATATATCACAAAATATTTTTTTTTTCGCTATGAAGTTTCCAAAATTTTATTCGTTCCATTCCTTATATCTTGTTACAAAAATCCCAAAATACAGCATTGGCATTCGCCGTCAGCCGGAAAAGATTGAATTACAAATTATATTAGAGTAGCTATTACTCAAAATAAGTTTGAGAATTCAAATAACAATGATAATTCTGCCGCCTCGTTTTGTGGCAATCTGAAGAGTTCTTTTTATTGAAATATGTCAACATTTTGGCTCAAAAACACATGATCGATCTCACAATATGGTTTTCTTTTTACTCTTTCGAAATCAATTCTGCCTGCCAGAAAGCTAAAAACTGCGAAAATATTACAGTAGGGCATCTAGCAATACTGGCCAATGTAATGATAGTGTGGAATAGTTAATTAGTCAGTGACCAGGCGGGAAGCCTCTGTAATGACTTGGATCACTGCAATCTACTTTTTTGAAGAGTGGAAAAATTATGTTTGTTCTAAAACTGAAAGACACTTCTCCGCATCGAAAATGACGCGTGTACAACCGTAAGATTGAATAAGTTTGTTTGAAGCATACTTGAAAATTTGTAAAGTATGCGATTTAAGTTACATCTATCTGTAACATTGCAGATTTTTCGTAACGATGCTTCTACTTTTATGCCTCTCGCGAAAGTTTGAGTTGGATGTTGAGTGTTCTTGCAAATGTCTAGAAAGAATGGCTGTCCTCACCTTTTACAAGGCGTATCCTTGCCCCCATGGATGTATGGGCATCCCGTGAAATTAAGTCTTCATCACAGGTGTTCACGCAAATCACAAGACGTTCTTACCTCTTACAAGCATCCTCGTAAGCTGCTGAGTTTGCCTGTTATTCCGTGTGCTTTAGTACGCTTTGTTGAATTGTTGATACATAGCTTTTTTGGCGTTGTTACCTGTTTTTTTTCTCGGTACAATTATCTTTAGGAAAACACATGCGATTTGTTCATGCCATAAGTTCTTGGGGTCTTATTTTTTAAGCATCTGCACTGGTTTTTGTAGAAACGGGAATCCTGCCTAGCGATTAGTACGACAGTGGTTTTTTCCGAACCTATGACGAGTGAACAAACTTTGTTTGGAGTCTGCGTAGTTCGAGTTGTTATTTTCATACCAGCGGACTACATACTGCCTTGAAAAGTTCCCGGAATAACCATCGTGTGGCGCTCCCATTATTCCGATTTGAATCCTTTTTTTTTTTTTGTTAAGTTGGTACATCTGTTGTTGATATGCCCTCTAAATCTTAGCGTCATAGCTTGACGTTTGCAAAGTTACGTAACCAAGAGTACATCTATCTTTGTGGTGTTGGCGATTTTTCCATTACTTCCTCTCGGCTGCTTTTGATCAATGTAGTATAAGGTAACTGATTCCACCGGATCCTTTATTTTCGAAAATTTTTATTTTTTTTTAGACGATATTCATTATCCGTCAACCCGTCCTTCATTCGAAGGCAGAGTGTGAACATCGCGATTATAACGATGAGCAGAAGATTATTATACGAGTATTTGTTCATGACGGCCAAGTACGGTTTGCTGCTTCTTTTATTCTATATGTGAGCGTGGTTACTTCTGCTGAGTGCTGATAAAAGCCTTGTTTCATATATTTGTGTGTGTCTCGGACCAATAATCCTGCATATGTCAATTAAATAACATCCGCAGGTGGTATCGCATTTATAACAGAGAAACAGTTGCCTTCCGTTGAAGTGACATTTGCGTACTCGTATTTGTTCTCTTTTCTACGTGGTCACCACACCCGGTGACGGTTCATGATCTTTAGGCGATTTTCTTATTGTGTCGCATCTTCTTTAAGAGTGCAGAGCTTTTCACACGTACGAGTATCTTTCAGATTTTTCCGGTTGTGCCCACCAACCTATGGTTAGGCTACGAATGCATTGCCCTATCTATGGTGGGTAATGCATTCTCTTCTATCACTATAATTTTTTCGCCATGGTTCGAATATTGAAAATTTTGAAGACTATGTCCGCATTATAACGTCAAAAAGGAAACAAACCCATAAAGGCCGAAGGAAAAGCTGTTAACAGTTAAAGCAGAAATGTTAGAGTTGATTCGGCCGATTTCGCGATGGTAATCCATGAAGCTCAACGCTCACCTTTCGAGGTTGACACGAAAAAACCAAAGCCTTAGTGCAAGTAAATAAACGTTTAAGAATTCGAGAGCTTGCTACCACTTTAAAAGTGTAAATTGGAGCATTCATTAAAAAAAAACTCTTTAATTGGGTACCCTATGAACTGAAAAAAAAAACAATTTTGCGAAGCTCAAAAGTCTGCGATCAACTTTCCAAACACGAACAAAACAATCTATTCTTGAAACGTATGATATCGGGCGTTAAAAAGTGGATTGTCACTACAACAGTTTCCTACTACAACAATCTCCTGAGCAAGTATACAAATTAGGTGATACCATCGCACAGGACAATGCGAGATCAAACAGAAGTTTGGTCACTTGGCGAAAATTGGTGGTGCTTGGTTGGGCCGTGTTACCACTTTCATCGTATAGCCCAGATTTTGCGCCATCAAACTTCTACTTACTTTGCTCCTTGAAAAACTCCTTGGACAGTATTGTAGAATGTTTGCTTCTACGCGTAAGTGAAGCATCGTTGCGGATTGTAATCAGGCGTTCCCCCAGTTGCCATGCCGGATAAAGACTTCTTGCCTTATTCTTGCATTGTTGATAAATCCACCGCGCTTGTATACAGAATAAGTTTGAACTGGGTCTTGTGACATAAGGTGCTACGATGGCTTTAAAGAACTCATTAGGTGTATGAAGATAGGTTAGATTAGGTAAGAGTGGCTGTTGGAAATACCAACCCACTTACGCCTGGCCAACAGTGATGTGATGCCACGTGGATTTGTGACTCTCCTACTCAAGAAACCATTTTGAGCTTTTGGTACAAATCGTAGGAGAATTTTAATGTCTGTATTGCTTAAATCGCATAAGTCATTGTAGAAGAAAGGTCCTAGGCTGAGTTTTCTTCTTCGGGAGAGAGCTGGACATGTACAACGGAGGTGCATGTCCATGCAGCTTTTGCAGAAGTCGTTAGTAAACATGTCAAGCCATCTTGCATTCCTAATGTGATAAGAATATTTGGGTGGCGAAATTTATCTTTCCACTGCGAAGTTGTTTTAAGGCGAATAGCTGCGTTAGCAGCTTCTTGTATGCTGAAAATGTCGAGGGGCGTCAAGTGAAAGAGAACATCCAGAACATCGGAGGGAGTTGTGCGCAGGACTCCGCTTATGCTCAGACATGCTGTTCTTTGGACTTTGCTTAGCTTTATGCAGTTGACTGCTTTGTCTAAGGCCGTCCTCCATACAACCACTTCGAAGGTGAGTATCGATCTCATGACTGAGACGTATAGCCAAAGAGCAATACGAAGTTAGAGGCCCGATTTGTTCCCAATGGCTTTTTTGCAAAAGAATAAAGCTACTGAGACTTTTCTAATTCTTTTTTAAATATAAGGTTTCCAGCTTAGTTTCCTGTCGAAAATCAGACCCGAGATAGACCGAAGGTCTATGATCGGAATTTTATATTTCGTTGAAAAAAAGGGGAAAGACCGGTTTATGGGGGCTTATTCCCAATACACAGCGATCCGCCCAACGCGGTAGTATGTGCAGATTATGCTGTATGAGCTCTATTATCTTATAAAGATGTTTTCCCAAAACTGCTATAACCACGCCGCTAACACCCGCTTCCATGCTGTTTGAAGATAGTAGGTCTAACATACAAGTGTACATTTTTTCTATTCTTTATTTAAGTTAACCTCCGTATTCGACACTCTGTATGCAACACTAGGTGCAACAATTGGCTTGAGAGGTATAAAGTGATAATGCTGTGCAGACTCAGTTCTCCAATTCCTCTTCACTCTATTACTTTTGCCCTCCATTTCCATTGTACATACTTCCTGTGTACTGGCAATTACCTTTCCCCTTCATCTCTCAATCAACCTCTGTAAATTGATTAGCTTTAACCTTTGAACTTTGTAACCTTCATCACACTGTCCAATGCTTTTTCATTTCCACACTGTTAACCTATTGTTCTGATGCCATCCATAACAGCATCACCACAGGTGCAAACGAAATTCCCTATCACAACCTTATCTAATCTCTGGGTTCATCATTCGTTTAATAGAAAACCGTTGAAAGAAATTATTACGTCCTCCCTAACTGCCACCTTCGCCAAAGTTACCTAAGACTACGCAAAAAATAAAAAATAAAAGGAAAAACAATTGAGTAACTTTGTGTTTGTTTGCGAAGACAATCAGCGCATTCGCAGATACGAGTTGGACAAAAAAAAAAAGTGTATCTCACGACAACTTTCAACGTCGTGCAGTGTTTTTTTCTTTTGTTTCTCCAGTCCCACTTTAGGAGCTGTCTAGTTCCAGAGTCGGTCTTGTGAACGAACAATTCACCAACAGCCCGCCATACAATCGATGTAGTAACACTCTGTAATTAGAGAACTCCAGCTATTTCAGCTAATTTTCTCGAAAGTCTTTGTTACCAAGTTTCCAACGTTACAATCGTTTCCAACGTTTTGAATTATTTCTGTCACTCGCCGTTCACATGAAATGGTAAAATGGTAAATGGGAAAGTGTAAATTGATGCATTGGTATAAGTACCGATGCCAATCGAGACCGCCCATCATCAGGTATTGCAGAACTCTATGAATCTTCAGAAACGTTGGTACCACCTCCGAAACCACATTTAAGACGAAGTTTATAACTCAGTTAACTACGACTGGGACTTCTGTTTGCTGTGGGTTGGTAACATCAATTGACTTCTCTTGAACTTTGACTTTGGAAGCAGTAAAAGTTTTTGTTGATTTTTCTTGCTTCGAGAAGAACACGTTTACTTCATCCAGGTTACGAATAGGTGGACATTTGAGCACCTCGAAGCGCTCAAATTTCTGCAGCGTCAAGCAGCTACATGAATAATACATGAGTTGGCATCATGTTTCAGTCTGTCAGCTGGTCGGTGGAGATGACGATAATGATGATAACGAGGAGAAGTACCACGGATGGTGATGATGGAGGTGTTCAAAGTGTTGCGGTTGGGTGATATGCGGTAATGTTAGGTGATAACACCCATCGATTGTGGTTACCCAGAACCATAGACGATCAGATACGAATATTATGCAACAGTTTCCACATTCAGTTCATTTTGTAGCAGTAGAATCAAATTCCCCATGGACAGGAAGACACACAATCAGATCTAGAGTGAGAACCAACAGAGGCTGAGGTAGAACAGATCCAAAACCAGAACCACAACCAGCACCAGAAAGAAGGTCATTCCATTTGGTTTGTGGTTGAGCTGATGAGATGGTATATCCGTTCGTAGCCATATAGTAACTCCCTCGGTTTGGAATTTATTGCAGCCGAGGGTATCGACTGATGTAATTTGTCGAAGTGCTATCGATTACGGATGGGCTAAATGGTGCTTTTGTTGTGGTCAGAGATTGGGGGAGTTTGTACGAGCGTGTATCCAGGAGGGAGACATGATGGAAATTTATTTGTTCTTGTCACGATAAAAATAGACAAAAGTTCTTTTAGTGAAATTAGATGTGAATGAGTTGTTTGTTTGATAAGAAAACCTGAATGGACGGCATGTGGTAGAGTATATCAGTGGGGTTCAGCGCTGATTGATACACGATCAAAAAGGATACATCTTTGTTAATAAATATTAATTGTTTTCAAAGTGTCTAGGGAATAGCACATGCGATGAAGGCGATTACTTGCACTCACTGACACAAATTGTGCGACAATGAGTCTTTTGGGAGTGCTAATAATTATTGTCATGACTTGTGGAAACTTTTGCGGATAGAGTAAAACGGTAACAATCTTTCATGGGAACTCGCCCCATAAATCCTTCGAAGTCAATGAATTATAGATGCCGAAACATTTTCATCCCTTACGAAGTCACCAGGGTGTTCGGACTGTTTCTTTTTTAAACTCTAACCAAAATCATTCCTTATTGCGGGCAGAGTTAGCTTTTAATTTTTGCAATAACTGGCATTTTGGTGGAATTGCTACGCGTGTCTATAAAGCCAGAGTCAAAGGTTTGCTTCAGGCATTACCTGATTGACGGTAGTCCGAAGACGTCCTTACATAATGATATGCAAGTGTCTAGCACAGGGTGGAGTCAAATGCACTTACGTGCGTTACTTAAGTCGTGATCGTTTTGTACTACGCTGTCCCTTGGGGTCGGATTCAAGGCTTTTTGACCAGAGCGTTGGTGCTCATACGCTCTACACGACCCAACCATCTCTTTCGATGAAGCTTCACTCTTGTTGCCAAGTCAATGCCGCTGTACAGCCTGTACAGTTCGTCGTTGTCTCCTCCTCCACTTAAGGCCTATGCAGAGTAAATCGAAAATCACCCGAACAATTTTCCTCTCAAAGCAGCAAAGCAGAACTGGGACTATTTAGGCCTTATTTAGGATAACTTTTGGCTTTGCTAATCAATTGCCTTCGTAGCCCAAGACTATTGAAGGATTGTACCCCTTTGATTTGCTTTCAAGTATGATGTTGAAAGAATCGCATGACGGCGCATCGCCTTGTCTAAATCCTTCTTTGTCATCGAAGGTCTCGGTGAGATCTTTACCGACCTTGATGGAGCAGCGTGCATTCTCAATCGTCATCCTGCACAGACGAACGAGTTTGGCAGGAATGCCAAAACTAGACTTTGCTCTGTATAGGTCGTCCCTATAGATGCTGTCATATGCGGCTTAAAATCAAGGAATAGGTGATCTGTATCGATCCGAAGCTCATGGGTTTACTCCAAGATCTGCCGTAGTGTGAATATTTGGTGGATGGTGGACTTTCCTGACCTGAAGCCATACTGATATGGATTAATCAGGTTGTTGACTAGCTGGTTCAGGCGTTCACACAGTACAGCAGATAACATCTTGTATGCTATGTTAAGAAGACTAATGCCTCTGTAGTTGACGTAGATTGGAGGGTCTCCTTTCTTGGTGTTCGGACAAACAATATAGAAATCGGGCATACTTTCTTCCGACCATAAATTGGTGTATGCTCCTTACCAAGTAAACGTCCGCCGCTTTGAAGACCTCCGCAGTCAGGCCGTCCGCTCTAGCAGTTTTGTTGGACTTGAGCTTAGATATTCCGAATCTCATTCCTTATTTTCGTCGACCGCGCTTCTTATGCTTTTTCTTTTTCCTCCAGGGAAGACGGTGTTCGTCTCTCTTCTTCTCATGGTGCTCGTGTGCAGCTCTAGTTCTTCTATTGGGTATATAACTTAATTCGTGCGGTTTTTTTTTTTTCAAAATTTGAACGTTTATTTAATTCAAAGTATTGCCCATCTGAAGCTATGACTTTTTCCCATCTTTCTGGCAATTTGTGGATCCCATCCCAAAAGAACTGCTCCGGCTTGGCAGCCAAGAATGAATCAAGCCAATTTTTGATATTCTGCTCTGATGTGAACCGTATTTCAGTGAGGGCGTTCTGCATCGACCGCAGCAAATGGTAGTCAGAAGGGGCAAGGTCTGGGCTATAAGGCTGGTGGGGTAAGACTTCCCATCCACTGTTTTCCAAATAGTTCTTAACCGGAATAACAACGTGGGGCCGAGCGTTGTCATGATGGAAAATTATTGCCTCGTGTCTGGTCGCATGTTCCGGGCGTTTTCCAGCTACCGAACACAATTAATCCGTTTGAAGAGAGCAGTCCATTGATGGTTTCACCCGGTTTAAGCAGCTCATAATACAGCACACCCATCTGATCCCACCAAATACAGAGCATTACCTTCGCGCCATGGATATTCGGCTTTGCCGTTGATTTGGCTGGTTGGCCGGGTTTCACATATGATTTTTTGCGCTTGGGGTTGTCGTAATGGATCCATTTTTCATCACCAGTAACAATCCGATGCAAAAATGACTTGCTTTTGTGGCGTTCCAGCAGCATTTCGGACATGCAAAACCGCCTTTCGACGTCTCTCGGCTTGAGTTCATGTGGAACCCAATTTCCTTGCTTTTGAATATATCCAGCTGCTTTAAAACGTTTTGAAATGGCTGCTTGAGTAACACCCAAAGATTCTGCGAGCTCTTGTGTTTGGCAACAATCTTTATAGAGTAATGCTTCCAGTTCTTCATCTTCAAACTTTTTTGGCTGCCCAGGACGTTCATCGTCTTCCAAGCCAAAATCACCACTTTTAAATCGTGCAAACCACTTTTGGCACGTTCGCTCAGCTAGCGCATGTTCACCATAAACTTCCACCAAAATACGATGACTTTCGGCAGCAGTTTTCTTCATATTAAAGTAATGAAGAAGAACTCCCCGCAAAAACACTTTTTCAGGCACAAAGTTCGACATATTTGAGTAAAAAAAAATTATTGTTGTTTACGCTTCAAATAAATGACATATACTGAAATGACGTACAATGACAGTAGCTTTCCAACGCATGTTCCAATGGATTAATACAAGTTACGCCATCTCTTAGCAAACCGCACGAATTAAGTTATAGACCCAATATTTAGCGCCGCTTTGTTTGCATCTTGCTTAGCTGCATGTGCTTGCCGGCATTCATTAACAAACCAAGAGTTTCGTTGTGCGGTTCGGGGGGAACCCAGCACATCAGAAGCGGAATCTCCAAAGGCTTTAATGGCAATTTTGCCACTTGTCTTCGATATTTGATGCTACCGGCGGTGGAGCTCTTGAGAGATTAAGAGAGGCTTGATCGGAAAAAATTTGGCGATCTGTTGCGATTGTAGCCGCCTTACTTCGAAATTCCTGACATCATTAGCTTGTTTCTGCGCTGTTCGGGATATCCGCAACCGTACCTTGGCTAAAACAAGGCAATGGCTCAAGTGTAACGTTCGCACATCTATAATACTGAAGGAGTGCCTTGCGTCGATCGCAATGTGGTCTATCTGGTTGACGGTTGATTGATCAGGAGTTCTTCAAGTCCCCTTGCAAATATCAAGATGTGGGAACCCGCCCGCCGTAAAGTCGATTACCCTGAATCTAGTGCCGTGCAAGGTATATCTTATGATAGTACCACCAAAGATGCATTTCCTTCCTAGCTTTGCATAAAAAGCACAGAGGACAGTTTTTATGTCTTAGGACGGCATTGCTCGTAGATCTTGTTCAAGAGCTCGTAAAAGTTATCTTTGGTGTCATCATCTTTCTTCTCCGTGTAAATGCGTGTGCGCATATAGTATAAGGCTAACATAATGTTGGCAAATTTTACATTGACACGGATCATTAAGAGGCGCTCGTTCATATGCAAGAAACTCAAGACTTCTTGCTTTAGTCTGGCTTTAACTCCACGCAGTTAATCGCTGTAGTAGATGTCGGAGTTTTTCATCGTCTTTTTGTCCGACCAATCCGATCGCATTTCTTTGGTGGCGGTAATATCTGCTCCTGAGTCTAAAATACTCAAAACTTAAGTGATCTTACTATAACAGGCCATATGAGCACTGGGCATGTTCAGAAAAGGAAGTATGCTATTTACTCAATTGATTTCTGTAGAAGCTGCCTGGACAATGAAGAGGAAGAAGAAAAATCCATATTTGGAAGTTGTTTGTTCGAAATTTCATTGTTTTCTAGATTTTCAGCCAATTCAAGCCGGCGTTACATTTACGATTTCTACTTCTAGAGAAATAAAATCTATTTTTCCTAAATGTATTCGTTGCCATTCGTTTCTAGGTCATTGTATACTTCCTTAAAGTATCACCATTACTTTCGATTCAGATAAAATTCTAGTTTACATTGTCTGTATCTCAAGTAATCTCTCATTTTTATTTTTATTTTTGTACACATCAATCAGTAATTGCAGTCATAAAATCTAAAAACCTAAACAAACAAAAACAAAAAAACAGAAAAAAGTGGTAAAAATCAAATTTACGTAACAATTGCGAGAATTACACTTCAAAACCTACCGCGTTCATGATAATATTCCACTGATTTGCACGCAATTATTCTCGCTAATGACTTTTAGTAAACAAATTTGACTTTTCGTCAGAATCAGAAGAATGCGTGTAAATCCCATACACATTTACATAGATACGATTTTTTATTTTTTTTTTCCTCACAGGGATTAACGATTTTCGGAGTGAGTAAACACCAACACGCACGAACATACCATATTTTGTTTGACAGAAAGATATAACAATGTCATTTAGAAATGAAACATCAACGTCAATGGCAATGAATGTCAACACTGCTCATATTGTGTGTGGTGCTTTTATCTTGAAATTATTGCCGCAAATTTTTAGGTTGCTTATCAGTTGGGGAAGTATCTGTGGACGTTTTTTTCTTTAAATTGAATCCATGGGGCAATTTCTAAAATCAAAATTAAGTAAACTCAAAGTTCTAAATTTATCGAAACTAATATTTTTTGACATTTGCAAATTCACCATTCAACCCTGAATACAAAAATGATTTCCAATTCCGACTAACCAAATACCAGTTACCAATCGAAAAACAATCGAGTTCTATAATTAGTTGACAAAATTAAAATACTGTTAAACTATTCATATCAATCGATAAACATACATATTTATAATATGTGTGTATAACGTCCAAAGACACTAAGGCAATTTAGTGATAATAACACAATGCAATGCGTCAGGGTAAATTGATTATTATCGATGCGATGAACTGGTTAGGTGAACGGGTTTCCGGTGCAAACTCACCAATTTAGGTCTTCGAAAATTCCAAATTAGGCAAACAGGAAGCATTTGGGTATCGGTATGATAATAAGAAATTCAAAACATTTTTATCTTCTTGAAGAATTTCTTTCGGCGGAAATATCGAATTTGTATAAGAGAATATCGACAAGGAATTAAAGGTTTGTTTGCATCTTTTAATACATACCTAGTCAAGTCATAAATACTGGTACACAACTGAACTCACTCATTACGAATGCAACACTGGGCGCATCCATTTCGTATTGATTGCGATTTGACAGTTGATATTTATGCTTCATTGTGACTTAAAAAGTTTTTGACATTAATTGCTTACATTCATGGAATGGGGCGACATCAAAAATCGTATTGTTGTAGTTGGCCTACTTAAATGCAACTTAGAAAAAGGTGATATCTTTAGGACGTTGCGACCACTTGGATTCAAGCATTGAAGGAAAAACGCAAACGTAGATCGAAAGCGTTACTCAGTCGGTACGCGAAGAACGTTCACAGACAAATTCTGTTTACTGACGAGAAAATCTTCACCGTAGAAGAATCGTTCAATAAGCAGAACGATCGTGTGTATGCTCGGTCTCCCAGTGAAGCATCCCAACTCATCCCGAGGGTTCCAAGAGGTCACCATCCCGCGTCTGTAATGGTATGGTGGGGAGTGTGCTACGATGGCGTTACCAAGCTCCATTTTTGCGAGAAATGAGTGAAAACATCAGCACATCAAAGTATATCAATCGACCGTCTTGGAACCCATTGTGAAGTCTCTCAACTAATCAATATTCAACAACAAGCCATGGACTTTCCAGCAAGACTCTGCTCCAGCTCACAAAGCCAAACGACTCAACTGTGGCTCAGAAATAACGTTCCGAACTTCATATAAACGGATGATTGGCCAGCTGGTAGTCCAGACCTCAACCCGTTTGGATTACAAATTTTGATCCGTATTAGGGGACATGACTTGCTCTACTCGACACTCAAATATTGAGTCGTTGAAGCGAGCCCTTGTCCGTGCAGTGGACAATTTCCCCATGCATGAAGTGCGTCTCGCAATCGTTGAGTAGCCACATCGTCTTAAGTCGTGCTGGAAGGCAAATGGAAGTCACTTCGAATAAGTTGTTATAAGATTTGTAGCCATTGAATAACCCAATAAAAACAAAAAACAAAATTGTTTAAATATTAATTCGTTTGGCGCTAATTTTTCTGTGTACCAGTATTTATGACTTGACTAGGTACATTGGTGGAAGTGCATCAAATGTGCTCCTCCAATCTCCTTGTGGTAGCAGCAGGGTACTGGTTTCACATTGGCGCATTTAAATAGCTAAAGTTATAAGGCCGAGAGTTATTATGCGTTTCCATGTAGCAAGGTCTCTAGTTGGTCACAGAAAGTTTTCTGTGATCGCCTTCTTGCGTTTTTCTGTTCCGTTTAAGTTGGAGTCAACCAAGCTTTTTCGCCGTAAGGCAGGTTTGGGATGATTAGTGTGCTGTCTACGGTCTTTTTGTTGGCTCGAGAGTGGGCTTTACTTAGGCCACAGAAGCGACGATAAGTAAGAGTTATTCTTCGCATGATTTTTGCGCTGGTCTCGCTGTCAGTGTTGATGACGTCAATGTTGTGACTGCTTATGCGAGGGTTGTCTGAAAAGTTTCCGACCGCAAAGATAGCGGCACTCGTCAATAAAAGCTAGTGAATGCTAGTTGTGCATCTTTTGACAGTTACTTACCGAAGTTTCAGTCATTTTGGACGCGCAGTTTTTAGTTGACAGTCGTTTGAGTGAGTCGATGTGAGTGTTTTTTGTGAAAATGAAAAAAAAAGTGTGTATCGAGCTGTTATTAAATTCTTGTTTTTGAAAGGCAATACGCCTACGCAAATCAAAAATAAGTTGGACTCTGTGTATGGAGACTCTGCGCCATCATTTACCACAGTGAAATTTTGGGCTGCTGAATTTAAGCGTGGCCGTAAGAGCTTGGGAGATGATGAACGTTCGGGACATCCAAAAATTGCAACCACTGACGATAACATTGCTAAAGTTCACCAAATGATGTTAGACGACCGCCGAATTAAAGTGAGAGAAATAGTAGAGGTTATGAAAATGTCCAAAGAACGTGTTTGTTACATATTAAATCAAGATCTAGGCGCATGAGAAAGCTGTCCGCGCGTTGGTTAGATGAAAAACGTGTTCGAATGAACATTTCCAACGCTCTGTTGGCGCAGTTTAGGCGCAATAAATCCGAGTTTTGGCGCCGATTAATTACTGTGACTTCAGTGAAAACAGTGGACTACAAAGGGCGAGCCGGCTCCAAAATAAGCAAAAACTGTTTTTTTCGGCTGGGAAAGTGATGGCAACTGTTTTTTGGGAAAGTAAGGGAGTTATCTTAATCTATTATCTTCAAAAAGGAAAAACCATTACAGGAGCATACTACGCATCATTACTTGCCAAACTGAAGGCAGAAATTGCGGAAAAACGGCCACATTTGCAGAAAAAGAAAATCCTGTTTCACCAAGACAACGCGCCGTCTCAACAGCCGGAAGCAATCGCTACACAACTCGCTATGTTCTTTATATTATTTCAATATTGTCTGCTTATGCGAGCAACCTCTGAAGTTGATTTGTTACTTTCGTGTAATTCTATAAAGACCGACGTTGAAGAAATTACATGACCATGCCTTGCCTTGTTTAAGCCCTTTGCTGATATCTGAAAATCTGATCTATGGTGAATTTTCCTGGTTTAAACCACACACAGAGGCCGATCAGATCGTTGATGAAGGGTGTTAAACGGTCACTGAATAAGGCAAACGCAATTTTATATGTGATGACGAGGAGACCTACATATTCCCCTGTGGGTTCAGGATCTCCATTCTTTAAACGGCAGCTAAGCCATCGGATCCAGTTTTGTCAGACTTAGCTTGTAAATTGCAGCCCTGACTTCAGGGTATTCGTCCAATTATTACGGCTTCGCCCATCAATAAGGTAGTTTTATAATGAACAGGGGCAAAGCAAACACTGGTCTAATTGCAAGGACTTTCACATTTTATCGCCTCTGAAGGTGGCTACGATTTGACCAGTTACAAGCTGCTGGTCATAGGTCCTGTTGAATAAATAATACACTTGGACTAAAAACACGGTACAGTGGAAGTCAGGGCTTTGTTACAGGTCTGACTTATAAGAGTTAGGACTCCTTGTGAGAGGCGTACTGTTGCTGTGGCTTAAATCTAAAATGGCAGGAAGTTTTTCCAGCTGGTTTTATCCCAATGTACCGGGTGCCGTGATCCTAAGACCGCCAAGACGTTTTAGGCCGACCTCGATAGATAACGAGGGTGGAAGCTCCGCCTTCAGCACAGGTTCCAGATTAGTATCAGGTGAATGACGAAGAGGCATGGTCAGGCGTATCCTAACAGCCACAGATGTATGGGCATTTCGTGAAATTAAATCTCACATAGACAGGAGTTCACGCAAACCACATAAGACATCTGTGGTGACTTCATCTTTGTCGCTTGACGAAAATCTACCGGGTTGAATGTTCAATCTGCATGACGGTGGAAAGTTGTTCTCCTTCACCGTAGTCCGCAAAAATAATTTTTCTAGCTTCTTAGCACCGACTGTGGTTCTACTATGAAGTTTCCTTATCCAAAAATGCAGGCAGAAAAGACTTTCCAACTTCATTCTTCTGAGAGCACCACTATAAGGCCCCGAACATGCGCTTCTCGAGCTCTATGTTTTACTCGAAGAGATCGCGAGCCCTTCTGGTCTCTTTCTTGTTGCGGCGGTTTGAAGCCCAGTTTAACGCAGGCAACCTCTCTGATTGCTCATTGAAAGTGAAGCCACTGTTTCAATACATTTGAAGATGGTGCTATTCGAAAGTCTAATGGAAACTCGATCGGAAAAAGAATTGACCCCTTGAACTTCCTTATAATTATTGCCCCCAAGCATTTGGCGGTTATGAATACCCGCATCCGTATTTTTGCTTCTACACTATCATCATATTTCTTGAAAGATTTGTGATACTGGATTGCCAGCTTCAATGAGTCACCCATAACTCATTAAAAGAGAAAGTCTTCTGTATACTTTAAATTCAAATCACTGTCAAGTGCAGAATGGGAAGCTGTTATTTCAGTACGTCAACCTTGCTTACATCAGCCGGTTTCCTTTCTAACCCAATAAAAGATACAGCTGTTTTAGAATAAAGATTGAAAGGACACTCTTATCTGCGTCAACTCCATATCAAAACACTAAATTGGAAAATCGTAGCATGAGTCTTAGAATTCCAAAGAAATGAAACTGTTGCTAGTGACGGCAACATGGCAGCATTCTCTCCTTTGTTAGGGGCAAACAGAACATAAATCTTTCACTAAGGGCTTTCATTAACAAAAAAAAAAAAAAAATAGAAGAAAAATTCAAACCACAGTCAATTTTCGTTTCTTCCTTGTATCTTTTCCCTTCTTATTTCCTCATCTTCATCTTATAAATATAAACAGCAAGTCAAGACCTATCCACAAATCTTATTGTCGCTTACACCACATTTTCCATTTACGAGTACGTACGAGAGTACACTTCGTATCATCGTAAGTCTACGTTACGTAGTATGATCTCCTTTCTCTGCACGAGAGCGGCGACGAGGTCATGGAAAATGTTTACACAGAAACTAAAACAGAAAGACGTGAAGCTTGTGCTAAAATTAGAAAAGATAAATTCATCCCTTCCTGCCGCGCATCATGAATGGAATGGAATGAAATGTACGATAGAAACATGCCATGGGAGTTGGAACTGGGAGGCCAAAAATTCCAACGAATTTCAGACGCCGGCCGCATTAAGATGAGAGTTCATAAGTATCTTCATCTCAAAGTGACAGAATTTCAGTGTCTCCCAATTTTTTTTTTATTATTTGTATTTTTTTTCGCTCGGTCAAATTTTAGGATTGCGGCTAATCCTTGAGATAGTTTGCATATGTTGGCAGAAAATTCCAAAGAAAATATAACTCAGGGGATAAGTAGCTGGGGTTTCATTCTAACGATTGCTCGATGGAATTTTTTTTTTTTATAAAAGAAAATTCTAAATCACAAAAAAAAGAAGGAAAAGTTGAATTTATATTCATGATGTTAAAGAAGATACTTTTCGGGGTGTACACGTAATGTATAGGAGAAATATGTGGTTGTGTGTATAAGAGATTTGCCCCTTTTGCAATTTTAATCATCATTCTCCTGGGTAGCCCCACAGAGTTGGTTACGAAGGTTACTAGTTTGCCTTTTTCCTGCTTAACCATTTGTGGGATTAGGGAGCAATTTATGGCGCTTTTTTAAATTTAGTTTTATGAAATTGCCAAGTTAAGTAATAGATATATTTGAGGAAACACTTTTTTACCAATTTAGGGGTTTGAACTGTTATATCCAGAAGAAAAAAAAAAACACGAAAAACTCACAACACCGTAAAACGTGATTTTTTTTTTTGGAAAGATCTGAAGCGATATGGTTTTGGTTGCATGAAGAAAGTTTCCCATTGATGAAAGAGAAATATAAAACGCTCGAGAAGATGATTTCCATATCCGTAGAGTGATGAACGTGCAGAGGTTTCAAAATTCTAATCATCTACACTGATCACAAATGGACGTACTCATAGTTTTGCTTGCGCGATTACAACTATCATCGTGCAATTCATGTCGGTCACGGGTGTGCTTTGTTCCACGAGTACGTTTTTCTGGTCTCAGCTATGACTGAATATCCGGAGCATGACATTGATCTGTGAAAGATCTGGGTCTTAGAATAGCTAATATTCCATTTAAGTATCTTGTGTAGCGTTAGTCGTAGCATAAACCCATTAATTAAGTATGCAACGGCTACATTTTTTATCAACATAAAAAGATATCAATCTCTCTGTTAATATCTAGAACTTGTTCTATCTTTCTGCCACAATATTTTTTTAGAATTCTTGTAACCTTAAGTTAAGTCTCTTGGTCGAAAACAGTTTCTTACGCTATGGTTAGCCTTTCCAATTGCAGGAGTAATCCAATTGAACTACGAGGTTTTTAGAATTTATTTTAAATTTTCGTGACTATGGCCCAGGTCGGGTGACAAACGAGATGTAAACCGCAATATCGTGAGCCTGTGAAATCGTTTTCCATTTTCAAACAAGGGTTGTCTTGAACACATCCAAATTTGATATTTTTCAGTGTTGATAGTGGCCTGCAAAATGTCTCATATTCAAACTCAAGTGGATTTGCATCTGGTGACTGCGGAGGCCATTATACTGGAACGCCCGTTCTCTCTTACTGAAATATTTGGTTGTCCATAGCACTTTCCAAAATACTTTCGCCTGTAAACATTCACATTCATCTCGACACCACGTTCCAAAAAGACAAGGGGCGAACGTGTATCAGCCGTAACAGCGCCCAAAATCATGACGAACGGTGGCCCTTGACTTCTGGTAGCCGGTCAAAGTTTCTAATTTTCGTATGACTCTTCCATCAAATACGAATAACACGTTCGTTTTGTTTAATCACGAGTTGTTCGATTTTAAAAATTTTCTTCTCAGGAAACCTTAAATCTAGCAAATGACCACTTAAGTGCAAATGGAACAGCTCCTTTGCTCTATCGAACCTCACTTGTTTTTAGCATCGATAAGATTATGTAATATGTAAAGCTTTAGTTTAAGCTCATCTTTCAATATACGTTTAAGGTTCAGCTGAACAGCCACTTCCTGCCACTCCGTCAAGGACTCATTTTTCTATCTTTTTTTTTTTACACTAATGCAGTGTTTTTTTCGACCGCCACCATAACATTTGTGCAACACTGTCAGTATTGTCATAACGTGCTATAATTCGAGGCACGAAAGATTTATTGACATCGAGGTATTGTATTTGCAGGATCAAACGATGCCACTTGTGACTTTCCACTCAAATATAGCGCTATGACATTATTACGTTTGAATTCGAAGCTCGAAAAAATTATTCCTCTGAGATCCCACCAACCAGATAAAAATACTTTTAATGGATGCATGCCAACTTCTGCCACGGGTTCTGCACCTTCACCTGTTTGTTTCCAGTTCCTTTCTACAGAAACCACTTCTCGTCACCTATTACGACTCGATCCTAATGAGGTTCGTTTTTATTGCGTCTAAGAAGAGGTATGTCCACGGAGGTGGTCCAGCTTATTTTTTTCCGTCAAACAATGCGCCATCCGAGTTTCTTTGGGTGGCGAAATGGTGTCGAGGGGTCAATATTAAGCCTCTTATCAATCTCCTTAAGTGAAATTTTCGGGTTATTTTTCCGCTCAGAACAAGGTTGATCGTCCATGACCTCATCAGCGTTTCGAAATACCCAACAATTTTTTAAAAGTCTTTAGTGCAGGAACACCATGAACGCTTCGAATGTTTTTTTTTTTGTTGCAATTGCAATACTCACTATAAATAAGCCGGAATAAGGCAGTCTTAGTGCCGTTTATTAGGTTAAGAAGAGAACCCAAGCTTAGTGACGCTTAGTTGCAGAACTATAAAAACTATCTTAACAGTATAAGTAGAGTAGTTATTTTGCTTTGATATGTTAAAACAACGCAACTGCCTCTGAGGATACGCCCTCTCCAGAAGCCCTTTGGACTGGCCAGTAAAAAGAAATTTTACCTTGTAAAACAATTTAGTCGCATGCCTCATTTTCTTAAAGGAAGCTATTTCGGTTTTTGGAGAAAATTGATATCATGCGCCATAACAGTTAATTCCTGACATTGTGTATTGTCTATTGTGCTTATGGTTGCATTGTTGAAGAATCTTTAATGACTTGTCAAGTCATATCTCGTATGTAAAGCGTTTTTTTAAGACCTTGAGAACTTTAAATAAAAATACAAGACAGAAATATTGTTGGAATGAATTAAATTTATTATTATAATCTGATAGATAATTTCATGGCATTTATTTTTAAATATGATTTTTGGCATATGGCCGCCGCGGCTACGAGTTACATGGTCCATTCGATCAGTCCAATTTTTCACCACTTTTTCCAATAAATATGGCCGTATTGCGTCAATGGTGACTTGAATATTGGCTTCCAATGTTTCAAAAGTTGCTGGTTTGTTGGCATAAACCAATGAAATAACATAGTCCCATAAAAAGTAATCGAGAGGCCGTAAGTCGCACGAACGACGGCGCCAGTTAACAGGACCACTTTTGGAAATAAAATTGACACCAAATTGATTTTGCAATAAATTGGTGGTTAAGCGCTCTGTATGGCAAGTTGCGCCGTCTTTTTGGAACCAAATGTCGTCGATGTTTAGCTGATTAATTTTTGGAAACAAAAAATCAGTCAGCATGACTCGATAGCGCTCGCCATTCACCGTAACGGCAACGAATCGACATTTCGGCGTCTTCTTCAACACTTCGCGCTACAGCAGCAATATTCTCTTTGGTACGCACATTTTTTTGTCTTGTTGATGGTTTTGTATTGAAAAGCGTAAAATTAGTGCGAAAACGATCAATAACTGCACGAATTGCTTGCTCACTAGGCGGATTCTGTTGACCGTTAAATTAACGAAGTACTCTATGAACTTCACGAACAAATTTATGTTTTCCAAAGTAAATTTCCACAATTTGGAAGCGTTGTTCTGGCGTTAAACGTTTCATGATGAATTGCCAAACCTTACTGAACAGAAATGTCAACACAGTTTGACATTGACAGCTGTCAAACCAGAGACAACAACCCTCGAAACTTCTCATGCAGCTAAACAAACACCTTTTATAATCTGGTAGGTCTTACAACTGTTTTTAATATTTTTGTTTTGAATGAATACGAAATACGGCAGGAAGTTGTAATGTTGGTAAGCTCCAAACTAGGGAGCCGTGGAATTTTTGCATTCAATTAGCAGCCAGCAGTGATATCATATTTTGAACTTGATTCTCTGGCTCCACTTGCTCCTTAAATGGTCGAATATCCTTGTTCAACGTCTGCATGGTAAATTTCTACAATGTTCTGGTTTAAGCTACTGCCTTACGGATACAATAAATGGATAAGGCGTAGCGAATCTTCCGAATGCCTTTTTTTTTTTTGTTGAATTTTTGATTGATGTATTAAATCTCACTTGAACCATCTTTTCGCATGCCTCTGTGGATTCAATAAGAGAAACGATTTCCGTTATTAATATCAAGAACCCAGTGAGGCCATTGACTTTATCGGATTTGGATTATTTTCTTCCTTTGCCTTTGGAAATGCGTCACTAATGTATACAGTGAATGTCTCTCCAAATGACGATTGAGGCAAGACAAAGGCAAACACACAATAACAGAACCCGAGCCCGAGCCCGAGCCAGTATTCTAAAAGAAATTGAAAACCCAGTCCTTTCAGCTAAAAATAGTCACCAAGCAACCTACAGTGCGATGCGCGCCAGAAGTACATGTTCCATGTGGTGATTTTGTACGGGTAACCGCCTATGCAGCACCACGAAAGTTGTTTATGGCCAGACAGGTTGTGGTCCTATAATTAAACGGCATGTCGTCCTCGCGCGAATCCATCGCTAAATTACGGTAGCCAGCCAAAGAACTTGTTTCCTTGTAAGTCCATAGATACTCCGAAAGTGTTTTGTTAATTTGATTTCAAATCAATTAGTTGCCATAGCTGCGGCGACTACGACAAAGACGACAACGATGACGATGACGACGACTCTCAATTTCGGTATTTTGAAGGAAAGATGTACAGGAAATGATTTTCCTTTCTATGTTTTCGTCTTCTTTCTGAAATGGCATATCTTGAATGGAAAAGAAGGTAACCTGACACCCGAAGAGGAATCTTAAAAGAGAGATACAATAAGAAAATTAAAGAAACAAGGGGAAATACGAAACAAGTTCGTGTACCGAATGAGGCAAAAGATATGCACAGATACTCGTACAGACAGTGGAAAAAAAGCAAACAGGATTCAACCTGTCTTTGCTTGCTACTGCCTGCTGTGGGGCTCTTAAAACGTGCATATTTGTTGGAACTTTGATTGGAACTTGGATTGAATGATACCCAGTTGTGTACCTATACATTGCTTGCACTCCGGCCTGAGGAGAGATCTAAGCAAAGAAGTTGGCAATCTTGTTTTGTATCATATTTACGATGTTGAGAGAATTGCTGTTGGCTAAATTATTGTCGGTGTAGCCTGTTTCATTACGAGTATCTAGATATTAATATTATTATTTTTAATTTTTTAATTTGGTGTTGAAATAATTTGTTGATACCAGTGTTTTTGGTGGACTAATTGGAAGTGCTTACGAAATGGAGAAAATCCACTTTTTCAGTATTGAAGTGAGATCGCCATTGGATATGACGTTGATTGGGTAGAACCGAGTATGTACGTATATGGAATTTACCAGCTTCTGGCATTTCTCGAAAGGATGCGAAACATTTTGGATGACTCTCCAAAGATCGTCTTTGTTGGAAGGGTGCCGTTTGATCATTTCAGTTTTTAGCTCGCTCCAGAGGTCCTCAATCGGATTTAGATCTGGGGATTCAGACGGCCATTGTAATACATTCGCATTATTTTGCTGAAAACATTGTTTTGTTAGTTTTACCGACTGCTTGGGGTTGTTATCCTGTTGGAACCGCCATTTTTGGGGCATATTCTCTTCGGCCCACGGTAACATGACATTACTCGATATGTCCACGTAGGATTCTTTCATCAATATTGCTTCAATAAGGTATATTGAACCCACGTCCCACAAGGAATATCAACCCCATATCATTACACTGCCCGCCCATGCTTTACAGTGGGTTTTGCGTATCGGTTGTGGATAATTGCCGGTCCATGGGAAAGCTTAGGAAAAAGCATTGAGCTTCCGAATATGTAATTTTTTTTTAACGGTGTCGCTTTCCTTGGAGCCCGAGCGCGCAGTTTAGCATTCGTTTAGACTCGGCGAATCGTTTAGGCACTCACTTCAATTTGAGCTTCATGTTTCAAGACCTTGGAGGATATGGACGGATTCGGCTGGGCTGTCCTGACCAATCTATTTTTGTCTCTCGTGGGCATTTTAGGTGGAATTTTTTTTTAGGTTGTAGACCACTTTATTCCTTTTGCAATGTTTCGTATGGTTTCACCCTGGTTGCATAAGACCAAAATCCGTGCAGGTTGAGCTTCAATGCAGCGTTTATTTCTGCCCATAAAATTCTTTACTAGAAATTGTGATATTTAAATAAATTACTCTACAACATCAAGACACTATTCAGCAAATAAAACAACCAATGTATTGAGTACCAATGGTGGCGATGGCGCTATGGTTAGCTCATTAGACTATCACGCAGACGGTCCGTGGTTCGATCCCCGGCATCGCCAACAATTTTTCGAATCGTCATCACCCTTTCAGCGGGCAATGACAAACTCTCGAAAGTAAAATTGCCTATGAAGAAGCTTTTAAGGAGCGCCGTTCGGATTGCTCAAAAAGTTGTCTCCTTAAAATTTACTGGGAGTGTTCCTATTTTTTTTTTGTCCAGACAGATCACTAGCTGTTTACAGAATTATTGCAACTGATCGCATTTTTTTTTTATTTTTAACAAATGTGCATACAAGAAACTGTTGCGCATATAAAGAACCCTTCGCTTGATTACATTTTCTTCAAACGAAGCAATCGCCTCGTACGATATCGTGAAGAGTAATAATTGTTCCTATTATAGTGAAAACTCTCCTAACGGACACTCCTATTAGGCGGACACCCCTCTTGTGCCGACATTTCCTATTATTTATTTTTTATTATATTCTGCTAGCTAAAAGGTAAAACTACATGCAAAGAAACTAAAACTGCAAAAAACATTAATTAATCAATGTGGCTTTAGCCAGATTTAATATTGGAAAAACACAGGCTGCGCTTATTGTTCGGGACAAAGAGACTATATGGTCGAGTTGGCTGTCTGGTGAAAACATTAATAAGAAAAGAAGCTTCATGAATACAGACGATTCGAAAAATCGATTCCATGTGCTACGACTGGTTTTGTAAGGTAAGAAGTCAAAGCACTCCAATATCTGGGCCAATTATTCATGAGAAGGCGAAGGAAATCGCTCTGAAACTAGGAATCGATGATTTTTCAGCATCTAACGGTTTGCTGCAAAGTGGTGCAATAGGCACAACATAACTTTTCGATGTGTATCCGGAGAAGCTGCTGCTATAAACCCATTAGATGTTAAACAGTTTTTAGAAAAAACTTCCATTAATATTAATTGGTTATAGGCCGCAGGATATTTATAATGCTGATGAGATAGGCCTCTTCTTCATAGCTTTGCCAAACAAAACTTTAGCACTCAAATCCGAAAAATGTCATGATTGAAAATTGTCCAAACAAAGACTCACAGTCCTATTTTGCGCGAATTTTGCCGGAGAGAAAGAAAAGCCACCCGTGATTGGGAAAGCTCCACGCCCCAGAGCGTTTGCAACAGTGGACATCAAGAGGTTATCAATGAATTGGCAGTCAAACAAGAAGGCATGGATGACATGCGATTTGATGACCCAGTGGCTAATAGAATTCGACCGAAAAATAGGCCTGCGGAGTAGAAAAATGCTACTATTCCTAGACAACGCAACATCGCACCCACGTGACTTACGATTAAAAAATATGAAAATTATTTTTCTTCCAAGCAACACGACATCAGCTTGTCAGCCGTTAGACCAAGGTGTCATTCAAAATTTCAAAATTCACTATTGAAGCCTCTTTGTTAAACATATCTTGGCAAGTATTGAGACTTGTTCGGCAAATAAGCCAAATAACGTCTTGGATGCTATATATTTCATAAAAGCAGCCTGGCGCAAGGTGCAGCCGGAAACAATAAAAAATTGTTTCAAGAAGGCTGAGCTCGACAAAAATGTAAGTGGTTTAATGGAATTCGATCCTGAAGATGACTTACCGGGGAGTCTTATTCCGATTGTTAAGAATTTCTCGCAATAGACAATGATATGGCGACAGAAAATCCAGAGCAAGAACTTGATATTGATCGTACGAGTATCGAAACAGTAGACGTAATTGACAACAATGATACGGATACTGAATCTATATCTGAGGGTTCTTCTGAGGTATACTCAAATAAAACCGCGTTAATATCCATTGCAAATTTAAGTCTATACGGAAGATATTGTTCCTCTCTTTTGAAATGTATTAACAGGGGACCCACTAATGCTATCTTTTCATTTTGTGTTATTTAATGTTTTTTTACTATGTAGAACTTGCACATACATATGTGTATATATGTAATTATTTTCGTTTGTTAAATATAAAAACTTAATACATATGAGAAGGTGGATCTCACTAACTTGACTATTCATCAATCTTAAATAAATAAAAAATAAATGTATAAATCAGGCCACTCCCCTCCCTTTAGGCGGACACTCCTCTTGAGCGGACAAAAATTGTCCGACGGTCGCTGTCCGCCCAAGAGAGTTTTCACTGTATTTTAGCCAAAGCTGTATGTCTATTGCATGATGGGAAATTCTGCTGAAGATCTAACTGCTGATATGAAGCCATCAGTGAAGATTTTACTGCATTTCTTTCCCTGGTCAAAACCAGTACTATTGTTGCTCTTGGTTTTTCCATTAGATTTTGGCACATTTCTTGTGGAATCAGACGGATACCGACGATAATGATGCAATGTATGGGTATGGTATGGTATGGTATAGTGCCTTGTTCTTGGATCCTAATGCTTCTCAAGTCTATCCAATCGGTTTGGTTCCCAACAAGAGACTGTGATCAGACTTGCCTGTAAAAGGCTTTCCTTCATAATCTTTTGAAAAATAAGGCCTTGTCAGTCTATCCCGTCATAACCAGCATGAAACTGAAATTCTTTCAAGAGCACGTGAATACGGATACTTCTTAGTATCCAAAAGATAGGGGATTGTTTGCTTATCTGGTCCCCTATCGACGACGAAGATTTCACTTGAAGCACGAAATGTTGACACTCGTGACACGCAATTTTTGTAAAAGATTTTTCAGATGAGGGTGTGAGCTAACATTAGCCTCTTAAATCTATTTCTAACTCTCTCCATTTATCCAAACTCTTCTTGTTCATCCTCCATCAATTGCTTTTTTAGTTTAAAAAAAAACAGCGGTTAGCAAGTGTGACTGTTCGCATGTTTTCCGCGCTTGTATCGTTGTCGAAGTTCATAGGGGAGCTGGGTAGATATACTCCCTATGTCAATATCGTCTGCGAGGAGCAGAGAGAAGGTGCCTCTGGAATTGATTTGTAAGTCTTAGCCGTTCACATAATACTACAGTCACTTGCTATAGGATTTTATACGTTGAGGAGACTTATTCTTTGTACTTGGTAGATCTTCCTTTGTTATTTTCTTCAGTGCCGCTCTGTACTGTTGTTCTATAGGTAATATGCCTATCTGCATTCGTCATTGAACCAGGGGTTTCTTTGTTGAGATGTTGGGAAAAACGAGTTGCTTAAATCGAAAATTGCGTGGAGATACTTTTTTTAAATGAAGACGGTGCTTATTTCTCGATACTGAAGTTTGCGAAACTTAAGTTCTCGAATCCCCAGTTGTCGATATGATTTTTAACGTAAAAATTGTGCTCAAGGGCTTGATTATTTAGATCCTAGTTCAGTTGTCGTTGTAAGTTTATATAGCCTTCATATTCATCTATTAGAGCTCCATCAACAGCTACTTCATAAATAAATAAGTTTCGACCATAGTGTACTTACCTATCACATCAGACAATGTCACATGTGATGAATTGGGTGCTGTGCTTGTCTATTTTCCAAATACCTGTCACTGGCGACAGCTTATTCTAATTTTGTTAATAACGAATTCTATTTTCGAAGACACCCCTGTTCAGATCTACGTGCTTGTATTAGATTAAGGCCATTTTACGAAGAATATCTGTATGTAATAGCACTAAATCTCTGGCCACTCTCTGCATTATATTCAAAAGCTTCTCCGCATCATATTTCAAATCTTGTACATGAACTACTTTCAATCAAAATTAATGATTAACGAGCGAGTTTTCCCTCTTCGAAAACCAGAAAGACTCCGACCACTCAACAATCCGCAGCGGACGTCGACTTATAATTGGAATTTCTGCATCAATTCTCTTTCTCCTGTTTGTCCGATTTGTGATTTGTATTCTCCATTCATTTTTTCTTCCTCTGCTTTTCATTTCTCGCTTCTACATTCTTCGCATTCGACGCCTGAATGTTGTAATAACAAAAGAAAATTGAAAAAAAAAAAATGAAAATGAAAATACCTTCAGTTAAATGAAAAATCTCGAGGTCAAGGTCTTTGCATCAACCGTCATCGTCTAGAGTAGCTCGCTCCTTGACGAATGCGACTCGCCCTATAATCAAGGCGTGCTCTCCTTTGCCAAGTGTGAAGAACAAATCAATTTCATCAGTATGTAGTCACAGAGATACACTTGTACGAGTACATATATTTGTAAAATTGTACGATTTTCAATTGAATGAAGGTAGCATTGGACTGCAACAGGCGCGGCATGCGGCACCAGTCGCGCCAACCACCTGTCATTGTCGAAAACTTTGTCTTAATTACGAGGAGAACGACTACATACCGGCATGACATTGAGCGAGTGAATTTTACGGTGAAAATGTATTTTTTTCATAGATCAACAGGTTTCGCCGATTTTGTTTTTCGCTTTGCCACACCGCGCCATATGGCAATATTGCTGCTTTTGACTTGACCAAATGCTTCACGTTTGAATGGCACAAGAGGATGAATGAAATTTAAACAAATGAGCTTAACATGTGTCCGCAGCAAGCGGATGTCGTTGAACTCAATCAGATTTGAAGTTCTGACCGGACAGTGATGGATTAGTTGTGGCTCATTCATAAGCTCTGACTGACTATGCATACGTGTGTGTCTACAAAGAGATTCTGTCAATTTGAACTGTGGAGGAGCAAGGAGATGTTTATTTCTTGCATATGTTTAGTAGGTGCAGATATTGTATTGGAATATGTCTTTGTGCTACAGAGGACATGTACTCGTAGGTATGTTTCATCTAAGCATGTACATGACTTTAAGATAAATGTGCTTTAAATAAAAAGTAAAACTAGTGTCATCTTCCAAATAAACCAGACAAGATAATAATCATTATACCATTGCTGTACTGTCTTACTATTGACAGATTTTTTCATGATTGGGAATCGTATAATAAGTGCGCTCATGTCGATCCTTATAAGAAAAGCGCATGATCATGATAATGGTCGTGAGGTTAAAATATATGACATAAGGGAGCCGTTCAATGAACCTCGTGACTACACTTAAAAATGTTACTTGATTCGAAAAAGGAGCTTCTAAGATACTTAGCCCAATCTCACGAAAATCTTACTCTTAATCTGTTTAAAAGGGATTCCGGTGCAATCAGGAGCAGCTGATAACCCCTCTAGGGCGACCTAACGATACCATCATATCCTAAATTACTGTCAATCCTATTTTGAAAAGAATTGTTGTTAGGCGATATGGTTAACCTCATATTTCTGCAGTAACCTCCTTGGAAATGAAAAAAAATTTTGTGAGGCCATTTTGCAGCGATTTCGGCCTTCAACCGCTCCACTAATGCACAGTAATACTCGCTGTTGATGGTTTTTCCTTTTTCGAGGTAGTCCACGAAGAGTATGCCATTACAATTCCAGAAAATCGACGCCATAACCTTTCCGACCCATTGAGCCTCCCTCGGCCGCTTCGGAGCACTCGTGCCGGCTTCTGTCCATTGCCGGGTACTCATTCTGTTCTCTGGTGTGTAATAGTGGATCCAGGTTTCATCAAAAGTTGCCAATCGACGCCAAAAGTCCGCCCGATTCCGCATCAGCAAGTCCAAACACTCTTTCGAAGTGCTCTCGCGTTCGTGTTTTTGGTCAGGAGTGAGCATGCGCGGCACCCAGCGGCAGGATAACTTTTTCATATGCAGAATATTGCCCAAAATATGGCGTGTGCGCTCAGTACTAATCTTTGTGGTATCTGCTAGCTCGCGCACCTTCACTTTCCGGTAAGCCAACACCATTTCATGTATTTTTTTGACATTGTCCTCTGTAACCGCATCGGAGGGCCTGTTGCTGCGGACTTGATCTTTAGTGGAGTTGCGGCCACCACAAAGTTCTCGAAACCATTATTTGAAGGTGTAATCTGACGGAGCATTAGCCCCATAATATTTATCCAACTTTTCTTTTGTTTCCTTCGCCGTTTTGCGTCTCAAAAGATAATGTTTTATGAGAGAACGAAAATCGTTTTTGTCCATATTCAACATGATGCCAAACACGTCAACCACAATCAGCTGTCAAAACAAAACTAAAGACAGTATCGCACTGAAATTTGGCAGGTCTGCCTAAATATGAAAGGACTTCAAGGCACCATAACCTTTTTTGCAGTAGCAGCGCATTTTGGCGGTCAAGCAGGTTACTTTTCACCCCACTTGGTACATACAGGGATGGATCAAGAAGTGCCATTTCTATTGTTTCTGCTTTTTTTAAGCCATTTAAAAATAACGATTTGTCAGGCGCAGCAATTCGTACGGTATGTTATGCAATTTGACCACTGCGATTCGGGTAGGGGTATACAAACATCCAATGAACAAAAAAAAAGATATACACACTATCCCAGCTGACAGTTCAGGTTTACCGTAAAATCTACCCTCTCCTAAGGTCGGCTCTACGGATTCTGGGAAGAATCATTTGTTGCAGTCTTTTACTTGTTAACAAAAAGTTTAAGGGTATCTCGATCGCCAGTAACGCCAATGTGCGGAAAACGAGAATCAGAGAAACGCGACAGCTTTGAGGAGATAAACGTGTAAGGCGCAACTCTTACACGAGCTTAATAATGAAGTAGATCTACTCCGAGAAGAAAATAAGGCTCTAAAGAACTGTAATCTCCAAAAATAAAATGAAGGTAGCCCACCTCGCTCAGCTAGTCGTGAATATCTCACGGACGAAGATGAGCTAACACGAGAAACGGATTGATAGAAAATATCACGCAAAAAAAAGGTTCTTCATCCGAAGACGAGCCACACAGAGAAGACAAGCGTAAGGAGTCTCGAGCGAAACAATAAAAAAGTAAAATTACTTACTCTGCCCCCAATTAACTGGATTGGAATTTCGGAATTTAGGAAATCGCATTGCCTCGGCAAACGAACGTTGGCATTGAAAACTTTAATACCTTGAAGATTCAATGTAGGTACACCTGAGAAAACAAGCTGGAAAGAAGCCATTGCGCATTGTTACCTTCACAAAAGAAGACATTATGAATGATCAAGCAGGAGGAGCAGCAGACGTTACATCAGCAAGAAATCATGGTAAAGCGTGGACTCCCGCTGTTTATGCTTGGTTTCGACAATTATGAGAATATAGACGATATACGAGAGCGGGTCAATAAGTCCGTGACTTTTTGAATTTCTGACCTCTTTACTGAAACAGCAACACTGCTCCTGTCAACAGGCATCTGTCAGTTCACTCCTGTCAAAATTTAAACTTGCTGCGTCAGTTAGTTTGTGTTTGACGGCTATTTTTATCAGACTACTCACTAATTTGAGGAGAAAATGGAAAAAAGTGAATTTCGTGTGCTTATTAAGCATTATTTCTTGCGAAAAAAAAACATTACCGAGACCAAGGCTAAGCTGATAAATACTATGGGGACTCTGCACCATCGATTTCAATGGTAAAAAAGTGGTTTACTGAATTTCGTTGTGGCCGTACAAGCACTGAAGATGCCGAATGTCCTGGACGCCCAGTTGAGGTCTCTACACCCGAAACAATCGAAAAAATTCACGATATGGTGTTGGCCGACCGAAGATTGAAAGTGCGAGAGATTGCGGAAGCCGTAGGGATCTCGCATGGCTCAGTGGTTTCAATTTTGAATGATCACTTGAGCATGAGAAAGCTTTCCGCAAGATGGGTGCCGCGTTTGCTCACAGTCGACCACAAACGCATGTGCAGTTGCCATGGCAAAAATCCATGAATTGGGCTATGAATTGCTCCCTCAACCACCCCATTCTCCAGATTTGGCTCCGAGCGACTACTTCTTGTTCCCAAACCTGAAGAAATGGCTTGGTGGAAAAAGATTTGACTCCAATGATGAAGTCATCTCGCAAACAAAGGCCTATTTTGAGGACCTCGACAAATCATTTTTTTTGGAAGGGATAAAAAAATTGGAGAAGCGTTGGACAAAGTGTATAGAGCTCAAGGGAGACTACGTTGAAAAATAAAATTATTTTTTTATCAAAAAATCTGTGTTTTAATCCAAAAGTCACGGACTTATTGACCCGCCCTCGTATACAAAATGTCGCAAAATTAATCATCCTATCGGAAGATGTTATAATTTTTACAAATGGCGTCGTACGTCAATCATATTTGACATTTGTGAACTAGACAGCTGCTGAATACAAAGAGATAAGCAATGGAGCGCTATACTCCGCTGTGAAGCTGATGTCGAAAATTATCATGAGCAACGAGAAGCATTTCCATTCAAGCGGTTATGTCAATAGCCGAAATCTTCGTTTCCGCGTGTGATGCAGCTTTCACGCGGGAAGGGTATTTTTTTGAGGACGCCATCGGAAATACGGTCACTTTTACTGGCGAAAACCACAGGGCCATGATAAACGACTTCTAACAGCCGGAATTAGATGAGCGGGGCTTGGTGAAGATGTGGTCTCAACAAGACGGTCCAACCGCACACACAGTACGAGCCACATTGGATATTGTGAAGGAAGCGTTTCCTGGTCGCGTAATCACCCATTTTGGCGATTTGGCATGGCCAGCTAGATGGCTCGATTTAACCATCCCAGACGTGTTTCTTTGGGGCTACTTGAAGTCGCGGGTTTATGCCAACAAGCCTCAGACAATTGCAGCCCTTAAGGGAAGTATTCGACAGAAATGCCAACAGTTATCGCCGGAAATCTTGCGTTGTTCCGAAAAAATTCGAAAAGAAAGCCCTCAACTTTTGGCGGGCAAACGATTATGTAAGTCGCATCGCAACATCCAATCTCACACCTTTTTTCCGTAGTTCTCGAGCTCGAGTCAGTAATCTCGAGCATAAAACTCGAAAACCAAAACTCAAGTATGAATAGGAAACAGTTGCTCAAAATATTAACATGGAGCGTAAACTGACTATTGGAAAAGATAGACGAACTAGAAGTACACTTGTGTAAAAACAATATTGACATATGCCTGATTTCCCAACTTATTTGAAAAAGAAAGGCAAAAAGGAATTAACTGGCAATACCATGATGATAACCATCCATCAGAAAGAGCTAGAGAGTATTGAACATTCTTTAAATACAATTATTGAGACCGATGCGATGCACGTCCATCGCGTCCATTTATTTCCTTCTACGATATAAACTAGACAAGATCGACTTTATAAAACTGTAAGAGTTTTTTCGATGGGAACGCCGACATATTGGCCTACCGACAGGGCAAAAACTCCAGATCTCGTAGACTTCTTCATTGCAAGATTGATCTCTCCTCATATCATACACCAGTAATCTTGACAACAAGCGAGCGTCTAATGGAAAAAGAGGAAGCCTCTAGATTAACTACCAACCAAACTGACTAAGACGGCTTTAGAGAATATTCTTCTAAATGTGTTGCTTAAAACGGCGTATGAAATAGAAGATGAAGTCGGCAGATATGTCTCGTGTTTTTCGTGAACGCCTTTCGTGGAGACTTAAGTTCAGCATCCAGTATCTTGCAACTCTACATCGGGTATGACCAGCAGGTGCACCCTACCTGGGGGACTACCTCAACAAGTTAGGCCCGCACCGAAATCCGAGAGGCTCCTTACTCACACGTTACGGTGTTTAAGTCCTGGAATGGACCACCGATGGTCTTGTTACCCAACAAGGCCTTTGACCGGCAGCTTGTAACTGGACAAATCATAGCAACCATCAGTGGCGTAAAAGTCTGACGATGTTAATGATAATTCCGTTTTTGCTCTACCCCCCGCTTTTATTAGACAACGCCATTGGTAGAAGAAGTCTTGATAATTGGGCGGGGGCCCGATAATGTCGGCAGATTAATTTAAGGCATAAAGAACGCCGCGTAGAATAACACTCCCATTAGGATCAAAGAACTCGTTAATAGCGAAGGTAAAAAACCGCCGAAAATAAAAGACCTGATATGTCAAAAGCGGAGATCACGCAAGAGACAAGACAAGACAATTTCGAGCTCTCTAGCGTAAAACTTTTTTAAGCTATTTGTGTAATAAGCAGATCTTTACGTATCTTGAAGGTTGGAGTGCCGAAAAACGTTTAAATTTTTTCACTATGAAAAACCACAAGAGGTATAAAAACTCCAAAATGCAATCGATATTAAAAAAAACAATGACGAGTGAGATAACGACAAGGCGAACTTATTTGATGAACACCTGAGAGAAAGGTTTAAACCATTTGGCGGAGAAGCGCTAATAGAAGACCATGGTGGTACAATAACGACACCTGACAGCTTTAGAGTGGAGAGCGTACCGTGCCAAGCCATCTAAGTTAAATGTACGCTAAAGCGCTAGTTTTCAGTTGCTGCTATGCTCAGAACGTAGTTGATTACAATTTATAAGTTTGAGGTGTCATATTGCAAAACACATTTTGAAAAAATTCTTCCTGAATACAAATCCCAGCTGGTTTAGGTAGCCAAAGTTAGGGACTTCTCAAATATTACGGGTATCCAAACATTCCAAGCGGCCAAAAAAGATTTCCGATTTAAGGACAGTTACGACTTCGGAGATCTTAGAAGTCACAGCAACGAAAAAGTTTTAGGCACAATCGAGATAAATCTTCAAAAAGTTTGTCCATTTCTCAATTTACCGACAAGTCTTAGGAGCTTGTCTGCATACAGGTCTGATGATTAAAAACTCTTTTTCATCTCGGTCATGCGGACACATGAGCGCAAAGGCTTTGAAGGTTTTTGATTATAACCCAGAAGCTTGTTTCTGAGCTGCTTTGGCTCCGGTATGTAAGAAGAGTGATTTTCCCTATGGAGATAGTGAAAATAGGCCGAGCTTGCTTGATTTGCATTTTAAAATTTTTAGGCAGACATTCTTCATTCTCTTTTCTATGAAGTGAGGTTGCAGATTTAATTAATAAGGAGATAGCTTCCCATAAAAATGTAAAAAACTTATTCTGGCTTATTTTGACAAATTCGAAGATGGTTGTTGTGTTTTTGTTCTTTTTTTTTCAAATTGCCCGCCATATTTTCCGTATATGACTTCCTCTTGCAAACAATCTCTCTGGCAAAAGCTAAATTGTCAACAATAACGTGCACTTTTAGTGCATGAAAAGCATCAATAAATCGCTTTTCATTCATTCGTGATAATTCAAAGTCCATCTCTCTCTCCATCCAGCTGATGAATGGTGTCTTCGGGTTCAATTACACTGCCACCCATCATCACACGCTCTGTCATGGCTGTCGGCGACATGACATGCCATTAACTGAGAAAACAATTTGCAGACTGGCTTTCCTTCTTTTCATTTTTTGTTGCATTCTTCTTTCCATCTCATCCAATGTCGTATTGACGACAAGGAGGAACAAATAGAAGATTTCCAATGCCACCGGTAGAAAAAAAAAAAGTAATAGAAATCCAAAGATTCAGAAGACAGGCAACACGATGTACTAGTACACGAGGTACACGGGGTACTCGTGACGTACACCCAACCCAACTTTGCCGTCCCACACGTTCCAAATCTATCTGCATCATCAAGTCTGTAAGTCTATTAAGGTGCTCTTTCCCACACGTAAACAATTCCAAGAGCAGCGTAGATTTATTCCCATTGTGCTGGTCCACTGATGATGCAACTCCTCTTTCTTCATCACCTTCTCTACTGTCAAATGTCTTTGGGTTTTGCTGCATGGAAGGAATGCAGTTGGAAGTAACGAGCAAACAACACTCGGTGGAATTTCTTGAATTTATGATTCGCAGAGCTCTAGAGATTAAAAAGAAGAGCTACTCGTAGCTATGTATGCACTAGAACTCTTGTAGTCTGGTGTGTGCATGAGGTTGAGGACGCGTCTTATGGTTTGATTATTATGGAAGGTCTGGGAAATCGGTTACACTGCAGTGAATTTGGGGAATTCGAAGTGATGGCAGCTGTAGCAGATGAACTCGATTGCCTGATGTCACTGTAAACAGTTGTTGTCGGCATGGCATTTACAATTACATAGATGCCATACAGGTATGTGTTTTAATTGGAAATTGTCGATTTTTGAATTCCTGATCTTCTAGTCATATATTCTTTGCATAAAAGTGAATTGGCTACGAAATTCTTAGGACTTCCTCTTGTTTGTAAGAAGACGAATGTGAAGAGTGTCTTCTACAGTATACGACAATGAAAAATCTACCACACGTATCTTCACTTCCTCTAAATTTATTAGGCCCTCGTCCAGTTACACGGGCTACTTCTTTTCAATGGTGTGGTCTCATTATAAACGAGTTCTACTCCCATTTTTATGTATTTGAACATCCGATTAGAACGCCTGATGTATTTACATAGAATTTGATTAGCGTCAATGTTTGAACAACATGTAGCCAGTCCATAACAAGAGATATGTAAGTGGTCTCAATGGTAGCCCGACAGAGGTTAATTGCAGTGATAGCTTTTGTAACTGTGCCTTTCTAGCTTCATCTTCCAAAAAGTACGGACCAATGACGCAGCCAACCCATAATCCGCACCATACAGTAGTAAGGAGTGCTATCGAAAAAATTTACCCACCGAAAATTAATAAAAAAAAATACAGTAAAACTGCAACCTAAAAAATTAAAAAAATAAAATAAAAGTAGTTATTTCATGTCTCCAAATCTGTAAAAATTAACAACAATAATTAATGTTTATTTTTAACAAATTTTTTAATTTTTTCAGGAACACCTTCCATCATTGTTTTTATGGTCCCATCTGTCACCCGAATTCTTACAGGGTGTTGACAGCTCTTTTGGTGGCCCTTAACTATTTTTTTTAACAGGGCATCGGGCATCACCGAAACGTTGTTTAGCTCATACCAATCCATCGTTCACTTCCCATAGTGACATGACGCACGATCAGGCCAAAATAAGGGGCGTTCCCGATGATTGTTGTAAAAAGGCCTTAGGCGTTTCTGCAGGCACTAATTTACATAAATTTCGCCATTTATTGAGCCATTCGTGATGAGAGTTTGGCTTCCGAGCTCGGAAGAACAAATTGCTTGCCAAACAAGGAAGGAATTTTTTCGCTTTAGGTTGGGTTCGAAACTTTGTATCAACATTTCCTCTACCTTTGGCGGTATAGAATGCCTGCCCCGGAAGCTGATTGAAATCAACAAAAACATACGATTCATCGTCCATTACAATGCATGAAAATTTGGTCAAAAAATTTGATTGCAAAAGTTTTGCCCGTTGTTTCGCATGCAAATTTTTCTTGGCTGCCCGATCTGGCACTAACAAAACTTTTCATTCTGCATTTTTTTGCCAAATTACGTTCAGAAATGTTGGGATTTTTTTTCAAGAAGGTTCAAAATCTTAATGCCCTTTTTTGGGTTTATGAAACCGACTTTTCAACCAGACCCCTCTTTTCTTTCAACTGACAGGTTCTCTTTATAATTCTTAATAGCAGTAGCAATTGTTTTCATATATCCAATTCAGATTCCATCTTGATTATGTTAGCTACCAAACAGAAATGACATAAAATTTAAAAAATATTAGAAGCATTCCCAGCATTATAAAAAAGAAGACTTTGAGTGAGAGTGGGTAAATTTTTCCGATGGTACTCCTTATGCATTGGTTTTTCCTGAATCTCATATGGATTTTCTGGCCCCCCGAAAAGACAATTTTGTTTATTTACGTACCCAACCATCCAAAAATGGGCTTCATCGGAAAAGATCAAATTCGATGACAAATTGCTCTGGCGATCCAACATCCAGTTAACAGATTGGCGACGTCGTAGGTGGTCCAAAGGCTTCAATTGTTGTGTAATTTGGATTGTATAGGCATGCGAATGAAGATCAATTTTTGAAATACGTATGTCATAAGTAAGGCCCAATTATTGACTTTTGTGACGAATTGAGGTGCCTGGCTGGTTTTGAACTTTTTCGCTCGCATGGGTGATGTTTTGGCGTATTCGTGCTGGGCGAGCGTGCTGACATCGAATTTGATCCGGTACCGAACTAATTTCACCAAAATGCTTCACGGATTATATTGACCAAAAAAATCACGGATTTTACGAAATGTTACTTTTACACAGATCGCCCATTTCGTAATAAGATTAAATCATAAAAATGTGCTGTTGCGTAGTAAACGACTCAATGACAAAAATTGCCAAAGATTCTATGACATCTGTCAAAAAGATCAATCACAGTGAATTCAGAAAACGACAGTAATTGACGGTGAACATCAACACCATCTGTTGGCCCACCCCGTTATTTTCCATTCTTCGGCCGAAACAATTTGTTGAACATTTGCTACCACCCTTTGGACTTTAGCTACTTGTAACTAATCCGCGTATGCAATGTTTTAAATTGATATATCTGATATATCGAATTCAAAAGCGACTCAGAACAATCACACGCCCTTTCTGCTCATACATGTCAAACCTTGCAAATGTCACTTCACAGCGAAAGTTAAATTTGTTTGTTAAAAAAAGAAACGGCCCTAAGATCGATTCCTGTGGTACACCGTCAATCAGTTAAGGTTTCTATTTTTTGAATGTTTGGAATACAGGAAGAGAATTATCTGTAAAATAATTCCGTGCTTTGATATCAGACAAACCGACAATTTTTCCAAGAAAGTTGGTTATGGTATTATGGTCCCGTAAAGAAAATTATTTTGATGTTAACCTGCAACGTAAAAACTGTCAAGACTATGTCGAAAGAGTCTTAAACGAACGTCTTCGGCAAATAATAAAGCTCGATAATACCAATGTGGATATGTTGAAAGAAAATCGACGGTGGACGCTATCCAAAGCCTACGAATAATAATGGAAAAGCACTGAGATTCGTCTAAGGATTTACACATGGTATTTATCGACTTCGAGAACGCATTCGATCGAGTGCCTAGGGATCTCATATGGGCCGCGCTGAGGTCTCAAAACGTACCGGAAACGAATGTTAGAATAATACAAGACATGTACGGAAACGTGAAAACTGCTCTGCTGGACTAACGAGAGAATTTCCAGTTAATGTCGGAGTGCACCAAGGAAGCGTACTTAGCCCTTTCCTCTTTAAAGTAGTATTCGACTATCTTTTAAAAGACTGCATGTGCGAAGCAAATGTACCGCCAATTCACTTCGCTTACGACGCAGTATAACTCTGTAAGTCGAAGATTTACAGAACGCCTTAGATTCATGGAAAAATGCGCTAGAGAGAAACGGGTTTAAAACAAGTCGTTCAAAGACGGAGCATTTGACGTGCCCACTTTCGCATCTGTGGCGACCTGTTCCGGATATAATGTTAGATGGAATAGTTCTACCGAAAAAGAATTTCTGGATTTCTCAGATGGCAGATGCGCAACAACGCCTGTGGCTAACCACTGAAGCGATCCAGGACCGAGCAGTATGTAGGTGCGTTCTGCGGTCTGCGACATAAGCTAACCCCATAAGCGGAGTAACAGCGATGCAGAAAAAATGGAGAAAACTCGTTACGCATTAGTTCGTATAACGAGGGAAGGGTTAATAAAAAGATAAGAAGAAGAAGAAGATGTCAGGATTCTGCGTTATACGAGAACTTTCAGCAGGACATGGTACTTATCGGCCTTAAGTAGTTATGTAACTGCTGCTCTCCTTTAAAGAATGACTGTTTGTTTCACTTTCTCTAGCAGGCATGCCTGCCCTTTTTACGGGTTTTTAACACTTCCCTATTTGTAGCCTGCACTGCAGCCACACACACACTGCGGCGCTGGCAGCCCGGTATGGGCCATGGCCTAGCTTCTTGGCACTCATTTGTGTTGCTCATGTTTTCATTTTTGTCACATCTGAGCGGGGCCTGCGGCTTATCGCCGAGTCCGAACGGCACTCCTTAGAAGCTTTTTTGTAGGCAATTTTTTATATTTGGGAGTTTGCCGTTGCCCGCCGAAAGGATGATGGCGATTAGAAAAATTGATGGTGACCCAGCCAGGAATCGAACCCAGACTGTCTGCGTGGTAATCCAATGAGCTAACTATCGCGCCATCGCCATCATCGCTTATTGCAGCCTCAAGTCTTAAAAACATGAAGTTTGGTGTTATAATACTACAATTTTTGCTACTGTGAAAAAAATGAAATATGTACGAGTAACTTTTGCATTCAATACTTGGTTTTACGCAGAAAAAACTTCGATTTATTTGTCATAGACAATTAAACGTAATCAAAACCTGGCACTGGCGTAATCGTAGATTGACAAATGTCCCAGCAGTGATGCGCAATCCTGCTGACAAAAAAGTATTTTGTATAGAAAAAGCGTAAGAATTATTTGATTCTGTGGCGACATTGTCTTTCTCTTGTGCTTAATTTCTATTACGGGATTTGGTTACATCAAACGCTGTCATACTAGGTGGGGTGAAAAGTAACCTCCTTGGGAATGAAAAGAAATTTGTTTTTAATTTTTTTTTATTTTATTCAATTTTAGTCCCCTTTTAGCTTGATACACTTATTCCAGCGATTTTCCAACTTCTTGATCCCGTCCGAAAAGTAATTTTCCGGAAGCTATCTTTTGAGGTTTGGGAAGAGATAATAGCCCGAGGGAGCCGAATTGGGCGAATACGGTGGATGCAACAGCAATTGGAGCCGTAAGTCATTGATTTTAGCCGGGGTTGCCATGCTCTTATGCGCCGGCACATTGCCTTGTAAAAACAAAATTTTTTTTCGGTTCATGTGAGGCCATTTTGCAGCGATTTCGGCCTTCAACCGCTCCACTAATGCACAGTAATACTCGCTGTTGATGGTTTTTCCTTTTTCGAGGTAGTCCACGAAGAGTATGCCATTACAATTCCAGAAAATCGACGCCATAACCTTTCCGACCCATTGAGCCTCCCTCGGCCGCTTCGGAGCACTCGTGCCGGCTTCAGTCCATTGCCGGGCACTCATTCTGTTCTTTGGTGTGTAATAGTGGATCCAGGTTTCATCAAAAGTTGCCAATCGACGCCAAAAGTCCGCCCGATTCCGCATCAGCAAGTCCAAACACTCTTTCGAAGTGCTCTCGCGTTCGTGTTTTTGGTCAGGAGTGAGCATGCGCGGCACCCAGCGGCAGGATAACTTTTTCATATGCAGAATATTGCCCAAAATATGGCATGTGCGCTCAGTACTAATCTTTGTGGTATCTGCTAGCTCGCGCACCTTCACTTTCCGGTAAGCCAACACCATTTCATGTATTTTTTTGACATTGTCCTCTGTAACCGCATCGGAGGACCTGCTGCTGCGGACTTGATCGGTAGTGGAGTTGCGGCCACCACGAAACTTTCGAAACCAATATTTGGCGGTGTAATCTGACGGAGCATTAGCCCCATAATATTTATCCAACTTTTCTTTTGTTTCCTTCGCCGTTTTGCGTCTCAAAAAATTATGTTTTATGAGAGAACGAAAATCGTTTTTGTCCATATTCAACATGATGCCAAACACGTCAACAACAATCAGCTGTCAAAACAAAACAAAAGACAGTATCGCACTGAAATTTGGCAGGTCTGCCTAAATATGAACGGACTTCAAGGCACCATAATCCTTTTTTGCAGTAGCAGCGCATTCTGGCGGTCAAGGAGGTTACTTTTCACTCCACCTAGTACATAGTGATTCCTATAGCACCTTGTACCAACCATGCCGCTGGTCATACGCTGTTGGATTAACTTGTAAAGACACTTTCGAGTACACGACCTATATTGGGTCCGATTTTGGTGGTCCTAAGACGTATTTTCTGAGCTTCGAAAATAAAATGTTTGCCCCACATTTCGCTATAACGCAGTTTTTGATTGCCATTGCTGAATTTATAAAACGACTTTTTCCGTGTCAATTCAAGGCGGATAGCATCCTTCTTTTGATGGAAGGATAATAATTTCGGTTGATTATTCCACTTAGATTTGAAAAGCAAAACTGGTGATGTCGTTGCTCTTTCATTTTAATAGTTGCGTAAGTATTTTTTTCACACAAGGAACACTCGTGCCAACATTAATTTTCAATTCGCGGCCGGGCTGTTGGAACAAGTCCCGGTCATCTTAAAGTCGGAAATTGAAGTCGATTTATCACAAAATTCTATTTAGTAAGCAGGTGATCTACATCCACAGTGCGTACGTACGAAGTGGATGCGACTCAGAACAGACTTTGGTAATTTTTTAGCGTGCCAATGAGATATTTTGTTAAAAAGACCCAGCATTGATACTAGGAACTTGACTCACAGAATATTTATTTTTCCAGCATTTTGCTTCCCCCCACCCAAGGAAGTTATTAGAAAGAGGCATATTAACTTGTTCTACTTGTTTTTTTTTTCTCGGATTTTTTTTTACTGTCTTTACAGATATTATTCCTTTGCTTACGTACGAGTACATAGGTGAGAGTGTGGTTTTGTAGGAACGAAAGCAATTATTTGAAGCAAACGCCAAGAAAAATCGATTTTCCACCCAAGAAGAAAAGCAAAAAGAGAAGCACAATGGAAAAACTGCTGATTCTCCATGTTATGAGTATGTATTCCTTTATACTCGTATAAATACCGTGGATAACGTGAAACCATAGAACAGAGCCTTTACAGTAGTGAGAAACTAGAAACAAAAGAAGAATTCCAACTGCATCGAGTCTTGGGGAGGGGGGAATTGTTGTGGCACATGGATAGCAAGTATGAAAACTTGGTTCCTTCTGTCGTCTTGTCACCGTCTTGGTCATGCAAATGTAATAATGCAACCGTACCCACCTTATTCACTCTCCTAAAGTGATGACATACTTGTACAACACAAACGTGATAATAATGTCGTCGATATATAATAGTTTGGTGGTTGTTGGAAGTGCTGTTTTGCTTCCTTTTTTTTTGTTGTGTTTAATGTTGTAAGGTGCACCACCCAAGACGTTACTACAGGGTGAAATTGAAGAAGGCTGGTTGCACGCCTAGCCTAGCCATCCTAGCCAGTTGATGTGGTTTCTAAATTTAAGTCCTGTCATTAGGTTAGAATTGTTGTTGTGTCACTTCTGTCGCTTTAACATCGAGGCAACTGACGACTGACACTGCAGCTCCACCGGACTAATGGAGCTCGTAAATAATCCTCTGTGTGAACTGTTTATGAGTGTTTTGGTCATAAAATCTGCCTGTACCGTAGAGATGGGGTTGAAGGAATAGGGCTCTTCCAACTACTGATAGTGGTGGGTGGAATCTGTTAAAACTTTTATAGAGGAAGAGTGTCGTTACACACATAATACGAATACACCTAGCAACAGGGAATTTGCGTTTTTCATTGGAGCATGCATGGTGGCTTTTGTTTATGGAAGAACAAAACGTTGCCGGCTGACACAGAATGAGGCCATATTTCACTATATTATGACACCCGAGTGCATCGTTTAGAAAGGCTTACAGTTTTATGAGATAAATTCTCACTGACAAACAGGATGTGATTTTCTAGTAGAACTACAGAAATGTGTTTTATTTTTATCCAACGGATTGCATCTTGTTGAATTGGAGGCACTACAAATAATAATAAAAACAACAAAAATATGACAATACGTCAAACATTAAATCAGAATCAAGTTGGATGAGTTGAAGAGTGGAACATAAAACAAAATTCTTCGATGGATGAGCAAAATAAAGGGTGTTTTCTTTGAAGCCAGTACTTAATTGGAACAAATCACATACAATTTCATTAAATACCCATTTATTTGTATTTAATTGAGAGAATACATTCAGCAATTAATTTTAAAACACATCCTTGGGCATATGCTCATGACGACGACGGCTGTATCTGATGAATGATGACAAAGTTTTCGGCCACTTGTTTCAAGCATTTGAGGCCGAATCCCCTTAATAACGTGAATAATATTGATTTCTCAGCGTAGACTAGGGACTTTGCAAATCCCCAAAGAAAATAATCAAGACGCTTCAGATCACAAGATTTTTAAGGCCAATTTACAGGTCAATTACGCAAAATTGTGCGTTCGTCGAAGGCAAGCATACTTCAATAAGTTGATTATTTCGGTTGCTGTTTGCCACGAAGCGCCATCCTACTTGAATCAAATCACTTCCACATTCATGCCATTCAATCAAGAAACGAAAATATCATCAATCAAGGCTATATACCGAATATTCTTGACCGCATCACGCTAATTAGTTTCATTTTTGAAATAAAATGGTCTGATGACTCCATCAACCAACAGACCTTCGGTTACCTTTTGTTCCAAATCCAACAATTTTGCTTATTGACATACCTGTTGAACTTTAAGTGAGTTTCATCGCTGAACACAATTTTTCGATAAAATAGCGCCTTCAATGCTAGTTGATTTTTTGGCCTGAGAATAATGGAAGAGGCCTTAAACATCAACAAAGGAACTGTTCGGAGCATTCTTCACGAGGAACTTAATGAAATCAATTGTTACGGATGATGAAATATGGTGATTTCAATACGATCTAGAAACCAAGTGTCACAGTGCCTCAAGATAAAAAAAAATACACAAAAAGTTACTTCGAAAAAGAAGACAGTGCTCATTACTTTCTGCGATAGCAGAGGAATTATCCACAAAGAACTCGTCCCAACTGGTGAAACAGTTTTTGCCACATATTATTTTCAAGTTGTGAAGCGTTTAATGCCCAGAATCCCTCGTATTCGACCTGAACATCACGATCGAAAAAGTTCGTTTCTGTTGCACCATCAATGGACCAGGTCACACAGCACTCATTTTTTATAAATTTTTGGCTCAACTTCTTTTTGTCCCCGAAATTAAAATTGAAGAAAGGATGCTTTTTTGACGACATTCTGACCTTTTTGGCACCTTCGATATGGACAATTCCGCAAAATGAGCTAGAGCAGGCATTTGAATCCCTATTAAAGGCGAATATTTCGAATAAAAACACAAAAAAAAAAATAAATAAATAAACAGAAATCGTGTCTGGAACCAGTCCGAGATATTATTTGCCACACTGTATATGTCACTTTGTTTATCGCTTGGCAATTTTTTTTTTATCTATCGTGGCTCGGTATCAAGTTTTAAATGGCCACTGGGCAGTATGTGACCGACCAACTTGACATGCTATTCGAAAGGGATCACAATTCTAGCAGAGTAGCAGTTGCTTTCAAAAACTTGTGTAAGGCTCTTTTGATGAAAAAAAAAACTTTCTAACAACGATTTGGTTAAGTTGGAGGAGGTGATGCCACAAACTTTGTGGCAAACCAAATTGCACAACAAACAAAGTTTTTCCATCCTTAAATTCGTAATGGATACCTGAAAAGGCGAAGGGAAAATATTGGTTTTGAAATCAGCTACCATGCGTTCGACAGCAAATAAATGCAATATTCCAAGACGGTTATTCCTTGAAATCAATTTCATCTTGTGTTATCCGCGATACAATTTCAATTCACCATATGCACTCAATACTCTAATATACACTTGAGTAAGAAACCAACATTATAAAGGAAAGAAAAAACATGAGTGCATAAAGTTGGATATATATAAGGTTTCGTGAAAACTTCTGCAGCTCTTTCACTTGGTTTTGATACGCCAGTCTTCGTTTCAGAGTTGTAGCCAGTTAGTCTACAACTACTATAAAGCCCGCGAGGTCTGTTGCAACTTCAAAGATTACAGTAGTCGTTTTACCCACATTACAGTGACACAAAAAAATCGGTATTTGCATGAGGATATTGCCTCAGTTTTCAGCACCATCATCAAGTATCTGCAGGGGTTTGGGAAGGCAATACTCGTGAATCTTCGTGAACCAGGTTCAATGCTTTAGCGACAAATCTTTTCAACCATGTTAACGCACATCCTTAGAGAATTCCTACCATTGTGGAACGTCATCTTCGTCCTATGAATACGTATACTACCTGATTCGCAGGAGATTTACACGGCTCCGTGTGACATTTTCATTTTTGTTTGTTTTCCTTGAAATTGAAACGAATACGAAGGAAAGGCTTTTCAGGAAAGCCCTTGAAAAATTATTTCCACTTCCCATCCAAGGGAAGTCCTCTGATTTAAATACACACACAGCCCCCCATCAACTGATCCACAGAGAGGGAGGTGACGTAGTAAAATAAAACTACTACGTATAGGAAGCACCTCTCAAACGGATGAATGATTTTTATTCCTCTTATCTACATCCGAGTTCGCAGAACGTAGGACGTTCGGAAGAACCAGCATTATGTGAAGAACTTCTCTCCCTGTAAGTGAAGCCAAATATTGTAGAAAGACAATTATTCTGGCAAGACAAGGAGGGTTACAAAAAAAAGTATGCAAAGCAAAGCAATGCAAATTACCAAAAAGATAATTCTTCAACTTGCTGTTCTTGGTCATGTCTGGGATGGGCAAAAGCAAAGTCCAAAGTTTCCGCTGAAAAGCAAAGAAAAGAAGTTATAGTGGACGGACAGTAGTGGAATGCAAAGGGAAATGTGAAAAACAAAAGAATGAGAAATAAACTTATTTCCGCATCAAGGTTGTACTCATAATTAGAAATTTTCGCTGAGTGCAGCTGAAGTTGACTGGGCTTGCTTGCGCAAAAAAAAAAAACGAAAATGAAACATCAAGGAGAAGAAAAGAAACTACTCTCGAGGAAAAGGATTCATTAAAACATTCTGCAAACAAAAGAGTGGCAATTATCCTTTGCCAGAATATGAGAAATTTATTTTTTGTAAAACCTGAAGCCATAAAAGGATGCAGAAGTAGAAATTCAATAGTTCTTCTTACTTCAGAATGGGTATTCGGTGCATTAGAGGAAGTATCGATGGCAAGTACTAACACTGAGGTTACGGCTTCTAATTTGGTGGTTGCCCTTTTATTAAAAAAAAAGCCTTTACACTGTCAGTAATTTGGCCTATCTTAATCCGTAATTTCCTTGTACGGTGAACAGTTTTCGAAAAAAAAAAAAAAAAAAAACAAACTGGGTATTGTTGAGTGAAAAAAACTAAAGAGATTTTGGTATGCGTTATGCCATCTTTCTTAGTACTTGGGTTACGATACTCTTGATCGTTTTCTAGAAACCAGGACTGTAACAAATTCCGGTATCTTCTGGGAAGACCCAGAACTAAGAGTATTTAAAGGCTACCGGACACAAGCGGTGTCTTCCAAGCAGAGGTTCTGGTTGTCCTCAGGGCGACTGAGCTGATGCAGATAAGATCGGTATCCGGTAGAGATATTGCTATCTACATCGACAGCCAGGCCGCTGTTAAGGCAACGGAATCAAGTGACATCAGCTCTGATACAGTCCTGGGCTGTCGCATTATGCATTCAGAACCGAGTGAGACTGTGCTGGGTGCCAGGACACTGCAATATAGAGGGAAATTAAAAAGCAAGAATAGGGGGGCTACTCGACAATAGTGAGGTTGCTAACATCAAACCACCCCTCTGCTCAGTAAGGGGACCCTTGAAGGACATAGGGTATCCAAGGCTCTATGGCTACTTCTCGATGGTAAAAGATCTGGGAAGCTAATTAAACTGAACAAGGGTTGAGCTTTGGACATTAATAAAAATCCTGACAGGACACTGTCTTCTTCTGAAGCACGCAAAAAGACTGAACACATTTGTAGATTCTGCGGCGATCAGCAAGCGGTTGAGGACATAAAAGACATACTGTGTGAATGTGAGGCAATATCTCATAGCCGAACAAAATTCTTGGGAAAATACTTTTTTGAAAACCTTAAGCTTTTTCATAAATTCTACTCTTCGGGATTCGTTTCAAGCAGATGGAAAACAAAACTCAGCCCGTCACTTCAGACTCACTGTTTAGGGCATGGTCAACGCTCAACTCAGTACTCAGTATCAGAAGTATCTTGAAAGCCGAAACTTCAAGAAAAGTAGAATAAAAAGGTACACCAATCTAGCGAAAGCAAGATATTTCTATGGCATTTGGCAACAAGCTCTTTTGACTTGTTCAATTGTGATTGCCGACTCTCTTCTTCAGTTATCTACAATTCCGAACGTTCGATTCAAGTCTTCGTTGGTATGATACCCACAAAATAAATGTGGCTGTACCGTAGTTCTATCTACGACACTATTCTTAATCTTCATTAAAGACTTCTTGTATGCTACTTCTAATTCAATATATTTCTTTGCTGACGAGAGTACTCTCGGCTTCCTGGACTCAAGTCCCTGCTCTTCGGAAATGAGAGTGCGGCGTATTTTTCCATTTTTTTTTCCGTTTCGATGTCGCCAAAAATGCAATATCGGGATTTCTTTAAACCTATTTCACTCCTTCTGATCTGATTCATTCTCCCAAGTTTTGAGTATAATGCGAAGGAAACCTGCTTGCACTTGCTAGATAAGATTCAAAACGGTGCAATAACTCGTTTAGGTGATGCCAATTTTCCATAATCAGTTTATACCCTCGAAAGCTAATGCAATGTTTTCTGTCTCATCTTGTCCTATCGCTATTTCTACCACCAGTGTTACCACGAGTACTTCACCGCAATTGCTTATAGCACTACCTTTAAACCTTCATGCGTAACACTCGCCTCGCTTTGAATGCTCTTCAGTGCACTCTCAAGCCCACTTCCGGGCGCACCATGAGTTATCTTGATTGTTTCTTAAGCCGCTTATGGAACGCCTTGCCTAGCTCTTTATTTGCTAGTCATTATAACTTGCAAAATTTCAAAACCAACTTTCACCGGTACCTCTCTTTCTTTGCCTAACCGTAGGCCCCGCTCAGATGTGACAAAAATGACAACATGAGCAACACAAATGAGTGTCAAGAAGCTAGGCCATGGCCCATACCGGACTGCCAGCGCCACAGTGTTTAATAAGGCCTGGGGTGACAGCAAAATGTTATTTTGACCTTTTAGCACTATCTGATACAATGCACCTTATTTCTTGGGTATACTTTGATAGATTCGATCTCCTGCTTCATATTATTTATTTTATTTCTGTCATTTTTTTCTCTTGAAAAAATTAAGTTCTTTCCGCCTTTTCTGTTCGAAAAAAATTTTTACACCATCACCTTGCACGAGTTCGTTAACCATCAAATCAAAGTTGTATTGGAATTTACATATCATTTGTGGTAATGACTTAAGGAATTGGGCCTCCGGACTAAATAAACTAATTTGATGCATAGATATATTTTGAAATACCCACTCATCAAACATTTGGATCTTCTTTTGCGTATGCCCTCATCGGAGGTCGATGTTTCAATTATTGATTCGATACCGTCAACATAAAAAACTAAGAATGCTATAGGACGGGATTAAGGCCTTTTGAAGGGGGAATACATAAATGGTGGGCATGACCGCTTATTTCAAATGATGTGTTGGAATTACTGAAAACAAGGCCAGCGACTAGGATCACGGAATCATTTGAGGTAAACTTTTTCTGATGCTTTATAAAGCCCGAAGGCAGTAAAATTAAGGACGTTGTTGCAGATTAGTTATAATCTTCAAAATTGGTTGATTGAAAATTACTTCCTACATAGAACATGGGCATAATGAAGATTTGATCGAGATATGGGTCACGTCGGAACATTTCCCGGTGTTCTCTAGAAACTGCCTTGGGCTTTCCGAGCCTATGCCCACATTTATAGTGCAAACTAAATTTTTAACAAATTGTTTCAGGTCTTCGAAAAAAGCGACAAATTTGTGTACGTTATTTCAAGAAGTACGATAAGACTCCTCTATAGTTGGTGCAGTTAAGAGAATGATATTTCTTCTTGATTTAGTAAATGCTGCAACGATTCTGTTGTTTTCCTAATTGAATGCTCTCTACGTGGTGTTGATGGCGCGATGGTTACCTCATTGGACTGTCACGCAGAAAGTCCGTGGTTCGATCCCCGGCATCACCAACAATTTTTCGAATCGTCATCATCCTTTCGACGGGCAATGGCAAACTCCCGAAAGTAAAATTGCCTATGAAAAAGCTTCTAAGGAGTGCCGTTCGGATTCGGCGATAAACCGCTTAGATGTGACAAAAATAGCTAGGCCATTGGCCCTTTGCGGGCTGGCAGCGCGAAAGTGGTTTTTTTTTAATGCTCTCTAATCTATCTGTTAACTCAGCTGCAGCCTAAGTATAATAAAGTTAGGATTATACTCACTTAGGGGGCACTACAATCCGGAGACTGGGCCTCAATCAACAATTCATCCTACCAACACTTGCGGAACGGATCCGAAAAGCCTCCAGACCAGTGTGGTGTTTTTCATTTGCTTTACAATGTCCTAACCTTAGGAGGCTATTAAGAAAAATACGAAAAGCTCTTATTGACCTATTCTCCAAATACGTCGAAGTAGGTAATGTACATAGGTATACTCGTAAGGACCTGCCAGGCTTATTTTTAACTCCATCTCACACACGTTCATTAGTTGAGCGATTCAAGTCCTGTTGAACAAGATACGATTAGATAATGGCTAATAAGAGGAGGTACAATAACCACAATTTATACGTAGTAACTGCACATCGCCATATTGACGATGTTCAGTGCCTTGCCTATTCACAACACAACACTCGCCCACCAATAACTGTCTGAGTATCTTAATTTGATAATTTACTTTAAAATCGTCTGGAAGTACATACTTGTAAAAGTATCGAGTGCTTATGCTATTCTAGAAAAACAATCTACCTAGCCTCAAAGTGGTGCTTGAGTCTGAATCAACTTAATCGATCTCGTGACTTTTTTCTATTGCCAAAAAGCTTTACCTAAAAATATTAAGAGCATCTAATATATACTCGTGTGTAAGTGAAATCCCCAAAATGACCACTCAATCATGTTTACTTTAAGACCTGATTAGCTACCGTTTTATTGTTGGCATTGAAAGTAAATTCGTGCGACAAAAATGTGTAATTTAACAACCGAGTTTACATTGAACAGTGCCTACAGTACACGCTCCTTGACGCCGCCGACAGGTAATCACATAAAATCCAAACAACTAATTACACAACAACACAAGTGCCCAGTGTCCAGTGCAAAGTAAATGTACTTACCAAAGTATGCTCATGAGTCATATCATGAGCGAATATATCATATTTTTGTACTTCTTACTATCCGAGACGGTGGGGCCGACCATCGACGTAGTGTATCTACGAATACGAATTGGAAAAAATTTCACTTTCCATTCGTCTCGGAGTATTCGTCGCATTTTCTCATGTTCGAGTAACTTCTTCGGGTTTACGACTTACAACCGCAAATAGTCATCATAGTCATAGATACCCGCAGTCGTACTTTAGTTACTTTCAATTAAAAGTCGAAAACAATAATAAATTGATAACTTTCGGTTTCGTGATCAATTGAATATGATCAAATCGATCTTAGATCTTGGTAAAGAGATCCAAATAGACCATCTCCTTCTCCTTCTGTCGAATAATTGAACAGAGAAACTAATCGAAAGTCTTTTATCAAGAGGGTAATGATATCAGGGGAGGTAATGCCACTCATAAATAAATGCAGCTGCATTTATCCACCACCACTGGCAGAGTATCTAATTTATTGACTTTGGACTTAAAGAGTGGGCGTGCCCGAACTCTGCGCGAATCATTTCGATTAATTTAACATTAGAGACGATAATTTATTTGAAAATCGTCGGTTGGTTAACGATACTTTTTTATTTTTTATTTTAACATCACGCGCGTTGAATTGCATTTTCGTTTTCTTTTCTTTTTGTGCACAATTGGATGCGTGAGCAGTCATGCAAGTGCAGAGGAAATTGTTATTCTGCAATTGCATTTGCCAGACGTACGTGTGTAACTTTCAGATACAAATAATTGATGAGTGCAAATATGGAGGAAAAATAAAAGAAGAGAGAAGTGAAAATTGTACAACTTGGCAATGAAAACGATAAAATAGCAGGCTATGGTGCCATTCGAGGCAATATCGAAAACAATTTGATTCGATTGCACTGCTGTAGTGAGTAGAAAAATATGAAGTGCGCCATTGCAGATGTCAATCGAGGGACTTTATAATGACAGTAGTCACGTCCCATTCATTTTTAAATTATTAAAAATTCTTAACAAGAAACGTTTGAATCTTATTCTATTAACTGCCTCCGAAGCCATATTTGTGGAATTATTCAAGATCTAAGAAATGAAAGTTGAATGTTTTTTTTTTAATAGGGCTAAGGACAGCAGAGAGCCTCTGACTGACTAGATGGAATGGCTCGAATCGAATGGACGAATCCCTGTAAAGAAAAATATTTCTATTACAATCTCATTTGCCGCGGTTTTCTAGAGAACAACTTCACGAAGTCACACACACTTCAATAAAAATGTTGGTACCACGAGATCAATTCTTAATAATGTCGCCAGAACCATATAGCTTCTTTCGTGCCGAGATCAAACAAATCTCCAACTTTGCTTTACCTTGGTTAGAAGTCTTCGTAAGTGACTGTTTAGACTGGCACACATTCATTAATCTTGTGGAAAGATTGAGAGAAACTTTCGTTCTCATTACAATGACTTAAGACCTAACAGCCTGTCATTATTTATTCTTTAATCTCGGGCGGATTGACACCAATTTTTGTCAGAATATGCAAGTATATCCAACCTTTCCTTTGGCATCTCAACGTGTTTACTACATGGAATGCCAAAATAAAAAAAAAAGTTCAGCCTAAGGGATATCTTATGTTGTTGTATCCGACGAGAATTTGTCTAAGAGGCAAATATTGTATCTAAAATCGATTCTTGACTATAAATTTAATCCTAACCCAATTCTTTCTAAAATTGTTCGTTGGCTCTACTTTTGTTTGATCAAAAATTGCTTGACTTTATGAATTTGCGTTGCAAATAGAAAAGCAACACTGCTCTAGTAACCTGCCATCTGCAAATATCATAGATAACTGCTCAAACTCTGAGTAAGCTGGGCTATTTAAATGTTGTGTGTGTCAGCCACACGAACCAGACAACTGCTCGAGAAATGGGAAAACAGTGTTTCACGTATGGCAACTTGAAAGGTGTATCCTGCGGTGTTAAGCCCTCGTCTGGACAAGTTTTACGCCATTTCACATTGGAGATCAACCACCGAAATAGTGGGTTTTACTGGACGACTCGACGCGGAAGAAGGCTATAGAGATCTGTCGGCGAGCGGCGAAAGTTTTTTTTGTCATGCACGCTGGATAATTCAAATTGTTAGGGTGCACACGTATATATGTCCGCGCCACGGCGAAACTTTATAAATGATATGATTCCGTAACAATGACAGACTCATCGCCCAACCAAAGGACTCTTTGCAGAACCTCGACAAGGCCTATTCAATTGTAAATACGAGGGCGGGTCAATAAGTCCGTGACTTTTGGATTAAAACACAGATTTTTTGATAAAAAAATAATTTTATTTATCAACGTAGTCTCCCTTGAGCTCTATACACTTTGTCCAACGCTTCTCCAATTTTTTTTATCCCTTCCAAAAAAAATGATTTGTCGAGGTCCTCAAAATAGGCCTTTGTTTGCGAGATGACTTCATCATTGGAGTCAAATCTTTTTCCACCAAGCCATTTCTTCAGGTTTGGGAACAAGAAGTAGTCGCTCGGAGCCAAATCTGGAGAATAGGGTGGATGAGGGAGCAATTCATAGCCCAATTCATGGATTTTTGCCATGGCAACTGCACATGCGTTTGTGGTCGACTGTGAGCAAACGCGGCACCCATCTTGCGGAAAGTTTTCTCATGCCCAAGTGATCATTCAAAATTGAAACCACTGAGCCATGCGAGATCCCTACGGCTTCCACAATCTCTCGCACTTTCAATCTTCGGTCGGCCAACACCATATCGTGAATTTTTTCGATTGTTTCGGGTGTAGAGACCTCAACTGGGCGTCCAGGACGTTCGGCATCTTCAGTGCTTGTACGGCCACAACGAAATTCAGTAAACCACTTTTTTACCATTGAAATCGATGGTGCAGAGTCCCCATAGTATTTATCAAGCTTAGCCTTGGTCTCGGTAATGGTTTTTTTTCGCAAGAAATAATGCTTAATAAGCACACGAAATTCACTTTTTTCCATTTTCTCCTCAAATTAGTGAGTAGTCTGATAAAAATAGCTGTCAAACACAAACTAACTGACGCAGCAAGTTTAAATTTTGACAGGAGTCAACTGACAGATGCCTGTTGACAGGAGCAGTGTTGCTGTTTCAGTAAAGAGGTTAGAAATTCAAAAAGTCACGGACTTATTGACCCGCCCTCGTATGAAATTGTTTTGCTTCTGACAGCCCATTCCCGCTTGAAATCTTGACTGCCAGTCTGTATTATACGTCCGTAGAACGAAATGAATCGCTTTACTAACAACTGTGGGACAACCGATTTTTTTAATGGTTTTCTTCACGTTTGGCCAGTTGGTCACAGGCCTTTTTGTAGTTCATCACATGAATGACTCTTTTTTTACGAAGACAAGCGATTGCTCTGAAACCGTTGAATTTTCATATGCTTGCACGGTCGTCAATCTCGGAAAACCTACCGGAACGATGAGCTTCTTCAACTGAAAAAGTCGCCGAATCGGACTAAATTTCGTCGTGTTTTGGTGACATTTCTGCCATGAACTTAACGTTACTTTTGCCTTGCCTTAGTTGCTGTTTTTTCTGTTAAGAACTTATAATTCAAAATATTTCTTCAAAATTCTCTATGTTCGAATCACTATTGCAAGCATAAAACTCGACAGAATCACGTTAACTTTTTTTTTTGGGTTTAGGTTAAGTGTCACTCTCAGATACAAATAAACGCCATCTATTGCAAAAAGAACGTAATGACTTTTTAAACAACCCAAAACATGTTAGATGTTAACTTCATCGATTGGTTATTGCTTTATGTTTGCTTGTTGTTCATGCCTTTATACATTAAAACGAGTTTGTTTTCCTTTTTCTCTATTATTTCAGATACTTGATCTCTTTCGAGGTTTCAGTTAGTCAATTATAATTCTTTAAAACATCAGCCCAGTTTTGCCAGCTCGACTTTATGTGTCCCTTCTAAAGCTCGAGTATTGATCCCTGCTCTAATCAGCGGTAATTCTACTAGCACCTGTGAAGGTGCAGCGGGAACATCTACGAGAACTCCAAACTACCGTCCGTAGAAGACTGCTTATTTTCGGAAGACTCTTTATGAATTGCTAGGAGGAACAAGTAAGGAATAATGAAATTACCTGCATTAGGAAATAGGCCAATAGTTGAGAACCCTGTAGGAATCTCCTGTATGAGACATCGAGTGCAAATGCATGGCGACAAACTGGTAAAAGTTTGATTGAGCTCTTTTCACCGGTATAACAAGTAGGAAAGATCCTTAGTGCGGGCATGACAGAGTTAAAATCTTAGTAACATACACATTTAAAATTGGCTGAGACACAGGAAAAGTGTTTAATAAGTAGAAGGAGCAATAAACAACATCTCCGCTTGAAGGAATAAATTCAACAGTTGTAGATACAATATTATCGAAACCGAATTACGCATCCTGTCTGTTAAAATCCATTCGTCGGTATATGTATGCCCTCTGGCAAAACTATTTTTAGATGCAACTTGTTACAATTTCCATTCGCATCCGTCCAAAGTAAACGAATTCCTACATAAATTCCATTCAAAATTGAATTCCTTTTGTCATCTGTGTATGTACAAATATGTATCTGACTTTCAGATAACCAACAAGAACATAAAAAAGTGTCGCTGCCACAAATTCGTTGTCCCTTTTTCCGGTGGTGGAGCTGTGAAACCGGCTCTACATACTTTGTATTCATTGAAAATTTATTTTGACTGCGGGCCAACTGAATAGTAAGTTCCTTATTTCCACAAGACCAAAGACAAGAAGAAAATTCCATTAAAACAAAAATAAAACTCTCACTCGATGACCCATGACCCTGGGGTTAATTAACGCCCAACCAACCGAGCGAAAATATTCCACAGTGAAAAGATATAAAATATGCAGCACAAGACCACACCACAGTACTGATGTGTTTGTGCTCTTAATCCCTTTCCCCTTGTCAGCGGCCACCACAGAATAATGAAGTAACAACTCATTGTCTCCCTGGAGGCACTCACAGCTCTATCCCTACTTAGAATTCCACACACAGATGCTCTTCACATGTGTCAAGGGATATTCATAGAATTAAACAATAGGTCTATAGTCTACCCCGCTGGGTTTCTATCAATCGATATCCATCAAATTGCCAAACCAATACCGGAGCCAGAGTCTATCTTTGTTATGAGGCAACTACTTGTAATCCCTGGAGATCGAATAATAGCGTCGAATTCTGCCTACGGATGTCCTTGGCCTTTTTTCCCTCATCATCCGTGCCATGCTTATACTTCCCATATAGTGGTGATGGTAGTGGCATATTGATTTTGGAATGCTTGCCAAAAACCATATAAGGACAAAAGTATTCGTATTTCCAGAAAAATCAACAAGAAACAAATGAAAAGATGGGGAAACCATTGTTCGAGGGTGAATCCAGTATACGAGTTTGAACGGAAACACTAGTGTTGAAGGCAATTTGGAAAAGTCGTGACCATTATTTGTTAGTCTGCTGCCTGAATGTCTGATATTCTACGACACCCTCTCCGCAATTAGAACGAACGACTTCGACTGCGATAAGGACATGCATAGGTTTTCCTTTCGATTCAAATCGATAATTTTCCTCGCAAGGGAACAGGCTAAGCATACACAAGTACTCGTATCATGTAACGCTAGCGCTACTCTTGGTAAATATTTACTCTGTTCCATTCTAAGGAGCTGAATGATTCCATTTACACATTGCAGGGGAGAAGTGAGTATGAATAGTATAAGTATCTCTATACTATTGCATACATACTCGTAGTAGTACTTGAATGATTAGAGAGAGGGCTTATTTAAAGTGGGCTGGTCATCTTTCGTACTTCAAGTGGAAATATGTACATGCATCGACTATTTTGTTAGATGAGATACTCTTATTCAAAAGTCTTGGACTTGATGAAAGAAGATGACAAAGTACTCGTAAAGTGAAAGAAGGCTAGGTCACGTTTTAGATGCATATAAGTGGATAAGTGTACTACATTAAAAACGACCTTGCAACGTTTTTTTTTTTTTTATTAATCATAAACATCAGAGACGATATCTTTTATGATGCAAATGATGCAGATCGGCTACTTGTTTATACATTCTCATAGGAGAAAATCAACAACTTTCAAAAGACTTTGATACACAGTAGGAAAATGCTCCCATTGAACTTGCTAGTAAGTTTTTATAGCTATGTATATGCTTGTTTATGACTTGAGTGTTTTAAGGCTACCACCTACAGCTACAAAAGTTGAGGCCTCTTACCAATTGATAGCGCTATCTTAAACGAGGTCCTTTTTAACATTACGCCTTTTGGTTATTTGTAAAGGGTGACCAGAAAGCAATACATTTTTTTCCAATTTTTACGTCTCAGCATCTGTCAAAGTTACCAATGACAGTAAGGTTTGCCATTTCATCATGCACCGTTTTACGCTTGCTGACCGTAAGGAAATTATTAAAAAAAGCCGAAATTCCGGCTAAGTTGTAAATACGCAAATACGTGTACGTGTACGTGTACGTGTAGGTCGGTCGTCAGTGGAAAAGTTTGAGCGTGAGTACACTCTTCTAGATCTTAAGCCACCAACCAAACAGAGATTGACGCGAAATGAAGAAAACATAGCCGCCGTAGCGGCCAGTATTGAAGAGGACCTAGAAATGTCGATTCGACGCCGATCAGCTGAATTAAGCAACGGAGAGAGTAAACCTGACTTATTTGGCGGTTAGATTTGGGCCTACATCCGTATAAGATTGTGCTGACGCAAGCATTGAAGAAGGACGGCTGTAGGCAACGCCGTGAGTTCGCTAATTGGGCGCTGGAAATTTTGGCCGGAGGTCTGGATTTTGATCAACAAATAATTTTTTCGTACAAAGCCCATTTTTGGCTAAGCGTCAACAAGCGAAATTTCCTTTATTGGAGTGATCCACAACTGTTCCGCCAAATATTGATACACCCACAAAGATTGACTGTTTGGTGCCGCTCATGGCATGGCAATATCATCTGAGCTTATTTGTTTCGAAATGAGGAAGGAGGCACACTTACCGTCAATGGTTTCAAGTAGGTAGAGAGTGACGTAAACCGACTTTCTGGCTGTGATTTCAACTAGATGGCGCTACATGCCATACAAGCGACGCAACACTCGAAGTTGTGAACTAAAAATTTGGCGAGCGATCATCAATTCATCTCAATTCGATTTGATACTACTCCCTTATTTTCTCTGGGGCTACATCAAGTACTTAGTCTACGCTAACAAGCTAACCACTTTAACATTCGACACGCTATTGCCGGAATAACGCCGCACATATTGGACCGATTCATCAAAAATTGGACCGATTGCTTGAGGCTCTGTCAGCGAAGCCGTGTAGGCCATTTGAATGATGTGCTATTCCACTTAAAATCTCATGAACGTGGCTTCAAAATAAAGCCAGAAACAATTTTATAGCTTATGCTTTATTTAAATTTTTTTTCCTATCGGTCTTATCTGGTCTTATCCTTTAGAGTCCCTATCTTTCTGCCATATGTGGCTTTAAAATCGATAAACTGATGATATGACTGCTTCCTCTGCAGTCGCCTTGCCATTTGGTGGGTCTTCGTTCTTGAGGTTTTGGCCAGTAATGCCAGAATTCCATTTGCAGTTTTGCCTTCAATCGATCATATTGTACAGATGGGTAGCTGCTACAACACTTTAATGGTCTATTCCCTTGATTCTTTATTGATCAGTTTCCTAGCTCTTTTCGCCCTAGGTTCGTGTGCATTCCTCTTATTACCTACTGGTACTTGACTGACGACTTCCCTAGGCTTTTTCGCCCAAAGTTTGTGTGCATTCCTCTTATTACCTGCAACGCTGGCGTATTTTTGTTGTGATGGTTACATAAAACCCACTCTGCCTGTTTTGCCTAACTTCTGTTGACTCCTTGTAAGGTTTAAACATTCGGAATGCTGAACCAAAGATGAACTTTTTTTGTATACAGCAATTATGTTAACGTCTTTGTGTTCCATTAGTAACAGCGGTTACTATTTTAGTTTCTAAAATTATTGGGTATACGCATCAATTCTTTGTTTTTGGGATCTGGCATCAGAGATGTTATTGACTGTCAAATTTATTTGCTGTTAATTCATATTCGGGGGCGTTATGTATGGGCAAGTTCGTCATGTGACCAGTCGTTTAATTGAAACATGTTTGTCGATTGGTTCAAAAAAACGTTGGAAATATTCGATCGCGGTGCTTCGAAAGACGTCTATAAGATCGTTACAGGCAACAAATTATGGATGTTTGCATACGAGCCCGAAACTACGAGTATATATCAGTCGACTATATGGGTCCTTCAAGAGGAGTCAAATCCAACAAAAGTTGTTTGCGTACGAAATATTTCGAAGAAAATAATCGCCTGTTTCTTCGGAAAAACCGGACATGTCGCCACCGTGCCCTTAAAGCAACATAGAATGGTCAATTTAAGATGGTACACGACCATTTGTTTGCCAGAAATTTTGGAGAAATTCAGAAAAGCAACCGATGAACATACTCGTAGATCAATTCTACATCACGGCAGTTTCAGCTCTCAAAGGTCGTCTCATACAAGTGACTGTTTGAGCACCCGAAGCATGGAATTGATGGGTTATCCACCGTACTGCTTTGATTTCCCACCCGATGTCTTCTTTTCATTTAAATACAACAAAAATAAATTGCAAGATCAACGTCTATCGAAGACCAGGGATGTTGTTGTTGAGTTTAAAACGCATGTTTTGGAGTTACCTCGTTCGAAATAGAAATAGTGCTTCGACAATTAATTCAAACGCATGCAAAAGTATATAAGCCGTCATGGAGAGTATTTTGAAAAACAATAAACCCATCGATACTAAGTATTTGTTTTCACTGGTTTTTCCCAAACCATAAGTAGCACTAGCAACCTTCGCATGAATACTAAAAATGGTTCACAGTTCTTTATTCATCTGAGCTGCGTTATCATGGGTTTTTTTATGTGTACTATGCGCCTTTGAAGAATTTAATTAAAAATGGAAATCCTGTTGAACTTATTTTTCTCAAATGCCGACTTCAAATTCTTGTGAATTTTTCAAACTCTTGCTAAGCATACTTCAATTCTTAGCTACTTTGAACTGTTAAATGTTTGTATCTAAAACGTAAAACACTTTTTGTATGCAAAAGCTATAGAAATAAACTAATAATAAATTATTTATAACTCCTAATGTATTAAACCTAGAATAACCAAGCTGGGTCCGTTTGATAACCAATTAATTAATCGTAAATTCAAATTCAAACACTATTACAATCTATGCTTTCATTTTCGAGATATTGATCTTCAAAAACAAATTTGGGGTAGCTGTAAGAAATTCAGAATCAGAGGAACGAATCCTGTTAACTTAAAAGGCATTCTCTTAATTCCTGCCTAGCCAGTGATTTTTTTATCTTTGCTTACAACACAACATTTGCCTTGCTGTGTTAGATATCTTCAACTACATCTTATCGACAACTGTGGATGAACTTTCTTTTATCTATTTTGCTTCGTCGCTGATCGCTTAGCATAACAGCCTATTACCTGTAGTTTGCAAACTGGCAGTCTTGAAACCTTCCTCAAAAATCAACAGTTTCTGATTTTAAATTTTTAGATTTATTGTACAGGGTCATTCATTTCGTAGTTTCAAGTTGGTAACGCTGGCATTTGACACTTGCCAAACTCAGCTGTCATTTGAAGAGTCATAACATTAGTTGGATGTTTGCCATTCACAATAATGGATCCCTTACAAATCGAACAACGCATTAAAATTATTAAAACTTACTACAAAAGTGGTGATTCAAATGTAGCCACTTTTCGCGCATTACGATGATTATAGTAACCGACTACGCAAGAAATCGGTAAAAGTGTGAAGAAATGAAGAAATTAAAAGAGAGCGGAAGCGTTACTGATGTTGTAAGGCCTGTGCATCATCGCTCAGACGAAAATATTGCTGCTGTCAGTGCAAGTGTTGCTGATGATCCGAATTTATCGCCTCATTATGGCGTATTTTGCATTTGGATTTGCATCTCCATCCTTATAAAGTTCAACTTACGCAACAATTGAAGCCTGCTGACCATTCACAACGCCGTAGATACGCTTCTTGGACAATAAACACCGACTTTTCAAACAACATTTTCTTCAGTGATGAGGCATATTTCTCACTCGGTGGATATGTAAACAAATAAAATTGCAACATATGGGGCTCAGAAAACCCACAAGTGATGTGCCGTTGCATCCAGACAAAGTGGCTGTTTGGTGTGCTCTATGGTCGAAAGGTGTCATTGGTTCGTATTTCTTCGAAGATGGTCGAATGATAACCGATTTCTTTTGGCCGGCGATTGAAGATCATGACTTGCACGATATGTGGTTCCAACAAGACGCGGCAACAAGCCACCCAACACGACCAATTATGGCTTTATTGCGTCAGAAGTTTCCTGGTCGCTTAATTTCACGTTTTGGTGACGTAAATTGGCCATGCAATTTGACACCGTTAGATTTTTTTTCTTTTTCTTACGCAAAAGACCGTGTTTACGTGAATAATTCCCGAACTCAATATTACTCAAGTTATGGCTGAGATACAGCCCGAAATGTGCGAAAAGTGGTTAAAAATTACCTTAAAAACATTCGCATGCTGCGAACCTTTTGAATAATATTGTTTTTCACACTTAAAGACAAAGTCCAAACTTTATAATGAATTAAAATTTTCATCAAAAATTTATCGCTGTGTGTGTTTTATTTAGCTTTACTTTCGAAATCGAAAAATGAATGACCCTGTACTTCGTGAAGGAAGTTATTTTTTGGTCATTATACCTAGTCAAGTCATAAATACTGATACACAACTGAACTCACTCATTACGAATGCAACACTGGTTGATATTTAAGCTTCATTGTGACGTAAAAAGTTTTTGACATTAATTGCTTACAATCATGGAATGGGGCGACATCGAAAATCGTATTGTTGTAGTTGGACTACTTAAATGCAACATGGAAAACCGCGATATCTTTAGGACGTTGCGACCGCTTGCAATCACTCGCAATTTTGTGTATCGTGCTGTGAAGTTGTTTGGAGTACGAGACCGTCAAAGATCCGGCCGTCCGCGCACTGTGAGAACTCCGAATGCGATCAAAGTCGTGAAGAAACGAATCCACCGAAAACCGCTGCGAAAACAGAAAATCTTGTCGGGGGAAATGCATTTTTGCGAGAAAGGAGTGAAAACATTGTGAGGTCTCTCAACCAATCAATATTCGACAACAAGCCATTGACTTTCCACCAGCTCCAGCTCACAAAGCAAAAACGACTCAACTGTGGCCCAGAAACAACGTTCCGAACTTCATATAAACGGATGATTGGCCAGCTGGTAGTCCAGACCTCAACCCGTTTGGATTACAAGTTTTGGTCCGTATTAGAGGGCATAGCTTGCTCTACTCGACACTCAAATATTGAGTCGTTGAAGCGAGCCCTTGTCCGTGCAGTGGACAATTTCCCCATGCATGAAGTGCGTCTCGCAGTCGATGAGTGACTACATCGTCTTAAGTCGTGCTGGAAAGCAAATGGAAGTCATCACGAATAAGTTGTTCTAAGATTTGTAGCCATTGAATAACCCAATAAAAACAAAAAACAAAATTGTTTAAATATTAATTCGTTTTCATTTGGCGGTGACTTTTCTGTGTACCAGTATTTATGACTGTACTAGGTATAAGGCGAGCAAATCCAGAAAAACACGCTACGATATCTCCATTTTCCAAAGTTGTCCTCCACATTTGCTTGTAACGTGCGGTTGTGTTTTCATAAAACGTCTTCATAAGACCGCTCGGTCTCGGTCCCTTCATGCCATCTTAATGCGTATCCTCAGTTTCCTAAGACCATGTGAATTCATTAAAACAAAACCGAATTCGTGATTTAATTTTCAATTGGAGATTAGAGGCTAGTTGGGAGCTGATTATTCTTGAGCGCCCTTGATCTAATTCTTTCACAATGTACGGACCATTTTTTTTTTAATCAGATTCATTGTTCCTGCTTAAATTTGTTTTGTTAATTTCTGTCTTTCACCTAAAAATATTAGACTTTCGTCATAATGTTATCAGCGTCAGTAGTTCAGACTAAAAACACTTACTACATTCACCTTAAAACTACACCCGTCTTACTCATCTGCTAAAAGAATACTGAAGGACCCTGTACTTAACTTGAAATCTGTCCGTCAACTGGGAGAAACTCCCAGGTACAGTGCGAGGGCAGAAATTAAAAAGAAAACTGAAGACTTCCGCATGAAAAAAAAACAACAATGTTACAATGAACTTCGACTTGGGCTGGTGTCTGGCATCGCTCCGATTTTCCATTTCATTCGGTTTTATAAAATTCGCAACAACAATAGAAACAGACAGTGAAAAGAGAAGAAGAGCAAACAGGCAAAAGCGGCGACTGCCATATATTTCACGCTTAAGGAAATGTCGACGGACATGGGAGACAGCGCTAATTAAATCCAAAAGTCATAGCCACAGCTAGAAAGTATCTATAACCATTCGGTCTGCCTAAGTTTATGGCTGTATTTGTATAAGCTTGTCTTTTTCTTTTTTTGCAATGTAAAAGGGTGCAGCACTCCCTCAAGTGAACATTTTTCTTTTGTCTCCCGGTCTCGGTGTACTACAGGGTGGAATCTACTCATATATACATACATATATATTTTTGTCGCGCAAGTAATTAACGATACTACTCCACTTCAATTTAACTCGCGCGCACTCTCACACAGCAGCTAGGCTAGCTTTCTATTTTAAAGCACTTTTGTGGTACTGTCATTGGTGCTGTTGTTGTTGTTGTTGTTGTTTGAGTTGGAGTTGAAGTTGAAGTTGAAGTTGCAGTTGAAACCGATGCAGCAAAAGTGAATTTGCACTTTGTTGGGTTCGCGTCAGGTTAATGAGTTGGAGTACGAGTTGCATAGCAAGCAATTATTGCAACCGGATTATGACATGTATAGTTGGTGCACGTCCCGAGGAGCTCTCAAGGACCACTACCACTGTCATCTGAAGGAAGAGGAATTCCACGAGAAGTGTGTGTAATTGAAGGTGTTTTACATGACATTGCTTTGATATGACTTCGCGCTCTGAACATGGGAACGGAGGGATTGGAGTTGCAATCATTTCGCCGCGACAACGTTTAGCATTTGGTTTTTTTTTCTTGTTTTGCAAACTCTTATTTTTGAATGTTGTATTTCAAGGGCATCAGATTAATTACTTACCAAGTGTCGCGGAAATGTCTGATACGGCTTTAGATGATTATCTACGAGTATAGTACAAAGGCTTTCAGCAAACCCATTTCACTTTAAATATGGGATTTTTTTAAGAACGAATTAGGCGAAAAGTCGGCATAAACTGAGTAGATACGAGTTTGTCTTATCAATCAATTAGGAAAGGAGTATGCTTACATCGACAAAAAGATTAAAAACCGATGTGTCGAACGACGTACAAATTTGTTACGATCGACAGCCGTAATCATTACGTTCTAATGTGGAAGCGACAAAAAATATCCTTAGGCAACTGTTGCTACTCAAGTTGGTGGCAAAAAGAGAAAAGTTCTTCTCTAATGTTTGTTTTGTAAGCGAGGAGGGTAAACGAAGAATGGGATACACTTGCGATCTTTGAAGCATACAAATGTATATCAAAAAATATATACAGTCCGTTTGATAAGATCGTATACGGCAAATCTCGTTTATGAAAACCGGTTTGGAAGTGGCATTTGCATTAGCAGATAGAAAAATACTTCTGCTATGATGCTTTGAATAAAAAAAATTAAAGAGTGTTCAATTTTTGTCAGAGACGGAAGTATTTTAAAATGAGTGTCGCGTTTGCATCACGTTATGAAGCAGTATTCTTGTGCACGCATCCAAAAGGACCGAAAATGTCACACGGAGCAGCTGCTAAAAACATGAAAAAGTCAAAAGTATTTGTTAGCAAGTGGGTGCACCGTTATTCCCAAGTTAAAAATGTGGATGATTTGCCGGATCGTGGGTCTACGCCAAAAACAACAAAAAAGCAGGACAAAATGATTCTACGCGTATTTGAAAAAAATCAAGGGACAAGGGATTTTACGTAAAAGGGGTCTAAATGTGTGTTGTGATACGATACGAAGACGTTTACTAGCCAATAATGTAAAATTTCTAAGCACAATAAAGAAACCACTACTGTCAAAAAAAAAAAACACGTAGAAAAACGACTGAGTTGGGCCAAGGAGAATTTGGACAGAGATTGGAACAACGTTATTTTTTCGGATGAAGCTTCTTTTTGGGCATGGTCTCCTATCACTCTTACCTGGTGTACACAATCCAATAAATTAATCCAGCGGACCGCCAAAAACCTGGCAGAGGTGCACATTTGGGGATGCTTCTCAAAACAAGAATTTGACAATTTGTTCATGTTTACAAATAACTTAAACGCACCCAACATGGTCAAAATTTATAAGAAGGCTTTATTACCATCTGCCCAAAGGTGGTTTAAAAGAAGGAATGAGAATTCGTTACTGCAAGAAGATAATGACCCGAAACATCGCAGTCGTTTGTGCAGTGCGTGGAAACAAGAAAATGACGTCGATGTTTTAGATTGGCCATCACAGTCGCCGGATGCAAATCCCATTGAAAATGTTTGGGCATTCATGAAGCTAAAGCTCCAAGTAAAGAAGATCTCGACGGCCAAACAATTATCACGAAAAATACGAGTTTTATGGAGATCTTTGTCTCAAGATTATGCTATAAGATTAGTAGAAAGCATGCCTCGAAGACTCCAAGCAATTATTGAAAATGGAGGAGAGTGGACAACATATTAATTGAAAAGCCTTCAAGTAAATAAACAAAATAAACCAGTACAATTGATTTTTTTTTTAATATTATAAGTTCTTCTTTAATTTTTGCCGTATACAATGTTATCAAACAGACTGTGTGTGTCTGGAAAGCATTCGTTTGAACACATCGAGCGAATGAATGAAAATGCTTTTGATAGAGAGTCTTCGAATTTCAGACCACAAAATCACGGGTTATAAAGACCTTTATTTGGTAAACTCGAAACCAGTGCGCTGAACTGAAAAAGAAGACGTTTGTTTAAACTCTGACCTTCCAACCGTCGCTGATTTGACAACTATGTTTACACTCAGCAGGAATGTCAACAGACAAGCATAAGATCAAAAATTTGAATTAAAATATGTTATGCAGCTTCTTTTCGTATAACTTTCAATTCAGGGCTTCTATTCGAAGATCTTCTAATTTTCTAATTTCTTAAAGCCTATAAAAAACACGAGTAGCGAAAACCTACATGCATTTCAAACAAGAATAAATAAAATAAATAAATTAGGGAAATAATAGTCAATTGTGTATCGAAGTCAGTCAATCCACTTGCTGTGTTGTTTGCCATGTGTTCATAAAGAGGGGGACCCACGATTTTTAACTAACACCGAGCAGCGACGAATTGAAGGATTTCTTAGGAAGTAGATTGTCAGAGGTCTGCTGAAGGGTGGCGATATTACAAATATTTTTTTTTCTTTTTTCGGTTTACACATATTTATGTCGTACAAATTAAATTCAAGGCGTCTGGGGTTGTAGTCGGCGAGCTTAAACTCACGTCTTCCCTTCCCTTTTTATCAAATTAGTTCTTGAAAAGTGTCAAAAACAGCTTTTGATGGGTGCAATCTATCTTATCTCTAAGATAGCAGAATAACACTTTTAAGTGTTAAATCCATTGTAAACATACAGTTGACTATGTTCGTCATCGAGAGTCAATAGATTTTTTCCATTTATGGCTTTGTTTATATACAATATGTTCTACACAAATAAGTGACACACAGATAGTAAATTATATGTATTTTTTCGGTGTTGTATTTGCCCCATATGTTGGCATACACATCTTTAATAGGGATGCTTGTATCCACAGGATAAACTCATTAACACCTTTTGCCAATGAAGATGTAATGTAGGTACAGATCATGCATAAGCACGATTTCTGTACATTTCTCAAAGCAGCGAAACTAACGCACCGACGTGATAACGATAAGTTCTCCTTTTACAAATAATATAGTGTTGTATGGAGCAGTTATTAATGCCGGCTTTTCAGTTTGGTGTGCACTGTAAATAGTAATATTCTGCATTATTGCTAGATGGTTACACGAAAGACGATTAAAAGATTTCTCGTCTTCCTTGTGCAAAAAAATTTCCGCAGGTACTTTTTTGGCCAATTAATTAGAACACAATCGAACTTTCAACACGAAGAAAAGGTTTCCTTTTTTTACATAACGGTACTGTTTTTTTGGGTTTTATAAGAAATATAAGCATCTTAAATCAAAAAACAATTCATTTGTTGTTTTGTTTTTTTTTTTTTGCTGTTCGTGTCGTATGTGTGGAACATTTCTGAACTGTAGTGATTTGGTTTGCCATATTATTAGAAACACTGTCGCTCTAACGCATTAATTGCAAAGTAAATTCTAAATTTTTAATGTTCATCAACGATTGAGCGAATGCTTTAAATATTGAGTAACCGACTTTATTGTCTTTTAGCTTGATTTCATATGAGAAAAGCAGAAAGTTGCCCTCTGGCGACCTGGCAGGCAATCGTTGAGATGTGGAAGTTGAAAACTTCACACCAATTCATTGCAACTCAATTAAATTGCTCGGTTAGACAAGTTGCATTTATTTTTTATTTATGCATTTTCAAGCGTTTGAAGCCATGAAAAATATACCAACGTGAGACCGGTCACGCAAAACATCTGTATAAACTGATCGAAAAATATACCGGCTTGCAAAATTCGATCTCAAAAAAAGTCCAATAGAAATTCAACGCCAGATTTTGGAAGAAACCGTTACTCCGATATTTACACGCACCTTAAAAAGATGCCTGGTAGAATCTGGCTTGAATGGACAAGTCACACGCAAGAAACGGCTTGTAACACCGAAACAAAGAAAAAAGAGAATTTAATTTGCGAAGTGCCACCTGAACTGGACAATAGACCAGTGGAAACACATGGTGTGGAGCGACGAAACGAAAGTAAATCAGATGGGGCAAGATGGTTTTCGATACATACGACGGCCAGAAGGAACAGCTTTAAAACCTAAGTACGTTCTTCCTGTCATCAAACATAGCGATGGATTACTCGACAGTTGGGGTTGTTTTTCTGGATATGGTTTCAGTCTAAAACATCGGATAGATGGAAATTTGAAAGCTGAAAAATACATCCAGATCTTAGAAAACAAGCTGATATCTTGGGCTGATGAAAATATGCCTGTTATTTGGAAGTTCCAGCAGAAAAACGACCTCAAAGATACAGCGAAGATCACAAAAAAGTTGTTAAGTAACAATACCGTAAGGGTTATTGAGCAATCGACATCAAACGCAGATCTCAATCCGATAGAGCAATAGTGGGGAGTGTGCAAAATGCTATTGCCTTAAAAAATCCACAAACTTAGACATTCTGTATGGCACATCGAAGCCGCGTGGAATGCTATGGCAGTTGAGCGCTGCAGGCCACTCGTCCAATTGATGCAACGTAGATGCCAAGAAGTGATTATTTCCCTTTTCTTTTTTGTTTCTAATTAGTTGTCCAATAAACTCATTTATAAAAACTTCAGAGTAGTGTTTCTAATTAGTTGGCCACAACTGTATTCTTGTATTATTTGATTCACTTTTGGGGATTCTAAAAAGTAAGGCCAGATGCTGTGGTTTATTTGAAAGTAGTAAATATTTTGGTTATTTTTCAGATTCCCTCGGGCCATACAGGTCTGAATGGTCCCCCGAAGATTCACCGTTTCGCTGAAAAGTCTTTAAAACTTCCTCGTATTTCGGCTAGGTTTTTTTTTTTTGTAATACCAATGATAATTACACATTTTCTTTCTACTTTCGGGTATATGTCTTGTCTTACCTGCTGTATAGTACGACTGTCTAAGATATCTTTGCTTCCTGGATGCCAGCACAGGGGTACACATTTATCAAAAACTTTGAATGGAAAGCCAGCAGCTTCTCTCTAAACAGTTTCTCTGGAAGTATGCGAATTGTTAACAATAATTGGGTTGCACACAATTATGTTAAGTACGCCGTTGTACAGTCTTCAGAAGTGCTCTTTCCAAATTCTGAGCATCGACTGCGACTCTATTATAATATGCCATTGTTCGTCTATGTAGGTATCGCTTCGGGGTTTGTATCCGTGGCATTATTTTTTTAAATCTTCTGGTGAAACTTCCGAATCTCATTCCTGAAGCCGGTGTTCGTTCCTCCTGCTCGTAAGCAGTAGTGGTCAGTTGAAATCCAACACATCAGAGTCGGCTTCTCTCAACTCAATCAGAAGAGGATTTGGCGATCCCTTGTAGATTGTCGAAATCCCTCACAGCATTTGCTTGTCTTTACGATGTTCCCGATATTCGCAACCATATCTTGGCCTCAACAAGACAATGGCACATGGACATCCATAATACTGGCGAAGTGTCTTGCGTCGATCATAATGTGGTAATATGGTTGACGGTAGATTGATCAATAGTCTCCGAGCACCTTGTGAGTATCGAGACGATGTGGGAACCGCGTGCTACCCATAACAATGTTTCGACACGCCGCAAATTCTATCAGCCTGAATCGTAGTTAGTTTCGTACAGGCTATACTTTCCGACAATAGAATCCATTAGAGAGTAAAGCCATATTTTTTATCAGTGCCGGAGGTCTTTCTTACTTTTCGGACAGAGGTCAATTTAACTTTCCTGATCCAATTTAGAACTTTGTATACTCGTATCGTTTTTACCCTTGGACTCAGTAATTCTAGACTTTGCAACCGAGTTGTGGTTAATTGTTTTAAAAGAGTGTAAACTATCTCCATCTGCATCCTTTGGCTAGGACTAACTATAAAGGCTTAAATGTTAATTTTAACAGAATTCTATGATTTTTTTCTTTTAAGACACATTCAGATTTCTGTAGAAAAAGCTATATAAATGGGACGGGGCAATGTGTGCTTATAAAACTGTTTATGATATTTATTTTCATCGAAGATACTTTATATTATACATACATCATTTTCATCTCTTTATTTCTCAGTAATCACACAGTCCTTAGTTAAAATGTTCTCCCTATTCTCATGTTCAGGACCAAAGTTTAAAAGTAGAAAATAAAAACAAACAAATCAACCCACTAACGTGGCTCATTATGCGAGAATTTCCCAACAGTAAATGATCCATAAACGAGAGATTTTCTCCACACTTTTATGAATGGATGAATGAGTAGCTATAGTTCAACCTTCATCATCTTCATCGTCGGCATGTCATCATCGTCGTCATCATTACCATTACCATTGCCATCATCCTGCTGAACAATAATATCCGTAGCATGGAAAATACCCCGTTTTGGCGCGTTACTAATGACAATGTCACATCACGATGTATTTTCAAAATTTATCTAACTCAATTTTTGAATAGCAAATGAAAATCCATGTACCCGTCTTCCACATTCCCCTCTTAAACAGTGAACTTATGATTGATTAACCATGACACATTTAATGCTCATTGGGTATTTCAAATCGACCCATTAGACCATTTTGTTAGCCATAATCATATTTTCAAATGTATAATAGATACGTGTAGCCCCATACGTAGAGCCCCATCAGATACATATTTCTACAAAAAAAAAAAAAAAACAATTAAATTCTATGTAAATATTCGTTAACACTAACAACAAATTACTTTGGCAAATTTTTGCATCTATACCTATACAACAAAAACAAACAAACAAACAAATTTTTTTTTTTCTTTCTAAAAACAAAACAACAAAATCTTTCTCTCTTTTTTTTCTCTTCTGCTTTAGGTCCGATGATCAGAGGTACACAACGCGATACGGGGAAATATCACATGCATTTAGGTAAACACAATAATTAATCCAAATTCTGATCATTTATAACTGTATATAGTCGTTGATACTTCATAATCGTTAATCGTTTGCAATATACTATAGATTACATATGCCTTAAATCTTAAGTTGCATCCACATTGATGATACAAGATGGATTTATTTGTATACATTCGAACAGATTTGTCCTTTGATACATGTAATCTATTACATTTTCTTTAATCACCACACAAATGGATTCCAGACTCCAGAGTTATAGGTAATCTAATATCAAGGGTGAGACTTTCTCGTTTTGTACATACGAGTACGAGTATATAAATGGTCAGTGCATTAAACAAGCAGGCTAACAAGAAACAGCAGCACATAATGGACTATCTAGATACTGTCTATATTATGAGGAAACGAAAAGTAATCGTAGTAAGTTTTAAAAGTAATCGATTGCATTTGGATCAAGGTCATCCTACAATCTCAATATCATATACTCGTAGTTCTTAAGCGATCCTAAGTATCTCATCATTTCCATGCTATCACAATATTACTACTCTGTATTGAAAAGTAATGATTACAATTTAAATTAGTCACAGTACAAACAAGGAGTCTCAATTACTCAATACTCAGAAATACTTTCTTTGTCCAAACTACAATAGTAAGATATTTTGTGAATTCGATTACACATTGAGTACAAGTATCTATTACAGGTAATCCACTTCTATAAGACATCTTTGAAATTTTGAATAAAATTTTAAAGCTTCTTCTACTTAGAATATTATAATTATAAGTAACCGATGCACTGCGGAGTATTTCTATGCCAAAACCGCTTAAAAGTCAAAAAAAATCAAGTTGTCATAAATTTCGGTTGGCACCGCTATTCTTCAAGCTTGATAACCGGTCCATCACGCATTGTGCAAAAAAAGTTGCACCGCTATTGCCATTCGCCACATTATCAGTCAGAACCTAGCCATTGTCGGAGCTGCATTGCATCATGAAGTCCTAATTTAATGTTTAATTTTAATAAAACGTTTTAGATAATGGTGTTTTTGTTTGTAAGTATGTCACGATCGGGCTATAATATTGTTATGGGCATAATCTTTAGTCTCTTGTGAATCATAGACCGCAATAAAATAGACCATGCCCAAAAATAAGCTTCATCCGAAAAAATAACGTTGTTCCAATCTCTGTCCAAATTCTCCTTGGCCAAACTGAGTCGGTTTTCTACGTGTTTTTTTGACAGTAGTGGTTTCTTTATTGTGCTTAGAAATTTTACATTATTGGCTAGTAAACGTCTTCGTATCGTATCACAACACACATTTAGACCCCTTTTACGTAAAATCCCTTGTCCTCCACGTAACGATAGAAGAGGATTTTTTTTCAAACACGCGTAGAATCATTTTGTCCTGCTTTTTTGTTGTTATTGGCGTAGACCCACGATCCGGCAAATCATCCACATTTTTAACTTGGGAATAACGGTGCACCCACTTGCTAACAAATACTTTTGACTTTTTCATGTATTTAGCAGCTGCTCCGTGTGACATTTTCGGTCCTGTTGGATGCGTGCACAAGAATACTGCTTCATAACGTGATGCAAACGCGACACTCATTTTAAAATACTTCCGTCTCTGACAAAAATTGAACACTCTTTAATTTTTTTTATTCAAAGCATCTTACCAGAAGTATTTTTTTATCTGCTAATGCAAATGCCACTTCCAAACCGGTTTTCATAAACGAGTTTTGCCGTATACGTTCTTATCAAACGGACTGTATGCTAAAATATTTAAGAGGTAAAAAAATTGATGAAAATGTTTTGTTGTTAGAGGAAAAGCTTATCCAAATTTTAAAATGTCCAATCGAGAAAAAAAGTTGTGTCAACAATGCTTTGAAATATTTAAAAATGGGTTGCTGCGAGCTATAAAGATGAAAGATTCCTTAAAACCAATGAAAAATGGCTTCAAACAAGCATTAAACTGCCCTTTGTTGATCCAAACCGTTAGAAAAGCTTAGTGACTGCAGTAAGCGGCGAAAAACTAAAGACCTTCGCGAGCAAGTATCGAAGAGTTGACGTTTGCAGCCAGCGTAAGTCAGCGTACTTTAGGAAATTCTAAGACGTCAAAAATACTCGAAAAATTTACTAACTCGCCAACCTATGCTAAAGAACTTTGTAAGCTGATTTCCTCTTCTGCGAAGCAAGTTGCAGTGAAAAAGTTTACACCTCAAGAGTTATTGGCAATATTTGTTGAAGACGACTTTACGAGGTAGCAGTGGGAAGTGATACAAAGGGCCAGCAAAAGTATCTACCCCCTGCTACTCACTGATAAAAAAGTCAAAAACTGAGTGTTACCCTGATAAAGAATCGATCACAGTCACTGAATACTGTGCAGAAATACAACTGCAAGCATTGCTTGATCACACTGCATTACGCCTTTGCAAATACTCGTATGTCGAAGATGTATTAGAAACGTGTTCAGAGGAAGAAAGTAAAAATATGGTTTTGATTTCACAATGGGGCTGTGATGGGTCGCAACAGACGCAGTACTATATAAGCTCACTCGCTCCTCTGCGACTTGTAATGATTGATGGCGAACAGAAAAAAGTCATATGGCAGAACCCAGTCGCTTCTTCTCCTAGATTTTGCAGCCCTATACGCATAAGCTTCATTAGTGAATCTGAGGATGTTACCAGAGATGAAATCAATTTGATTGAAAACTAAATTGCGCCTCTCAGAGAAACAGAAGTAATCAGTTCTAATAAAATAGCAAAAATAAAGCATACCATGTTGCTTACAATGGTTGACGACAAAGTGTGCTGAAGTACTATTAGGTGCTATATTTGTGGACAGACTTCTAAGGATTTCAATAAGTTTACTAAAACTGAGCAAGTCAATGTAGAAGCACTAAAGTTTGGACTTTCAATTCTTCACGGACGGATTCGCTTTTTCGCCAGGCACGATCGGTTGAAGAAAAAGTAATTGTGAAAGCTACAAAGGAGAAACATCAAGGCGCATTCAAATAGCAAATGGGGCTCCTAGTAGATGTACCCAAAGCGGGATTTGGTAATACCAATGACGGCAACACTTCCGGACAGATTTTCAATGACGCGGAGTGTTCTTCTCGTATAACTGGGCTAAATCTTAATTTGATTACTCGCTTCAAAATTATCTTGGAAGTGACTTCTAGTGGATATAGAATTGATGCAGACAAATTTAATACCTTCGCCCACGATACCGCTAAATTGTACATAGATCAGTACGGCTGGCATCCCATGTCACCAACTATACACAAAGTGTTGATACATGGCGTAAAGGTAATAAACCATGCAATTTTGCTTATTGGTCAACTATCGGAGGATGAAGCGGAGGCTCAAAACAAACACTTCAGGCAATATACGAGTAGACTGAAATTTAGTCGAAAATGCTCACGTGTTTTTTGTAACAGAGACGTCTTAGACAGACTGTTGTGGAGCCAACACCCGTACCTTAGCAGCCTTAGAGCACGGGAACGCAAGAGAACCAAACAATTATCCCAGGAGGCACGAACTCTTTTGATCCCAAGCGAACTGCCTATGCCTCTAGAAGACGATAACAACAGAAGTATGGACGATATTGAAGAAGAAGAACATGTAGACGACCTTTCACCTTCAGATTCTGATTAAACACATTTTCTTTAAAATTCAAAATATTTAAGAATAAACAATTCATTTTCATAATATGTTGTGTTTCAATTGATTTATTTACAAAAAAAAAATCATAAAATAACTTTGAGCGGTTTTTTCATACAAATACTCCACAGTGCGATGTGTAGATTGAATTAATCAATGATAACTTTGTCATTACAGCTGACGACAATATTTTTTGATTTCATAAATTTTAGTAATCGATTACTTAAAGTTGCGCCTTATGCCTACGCAGAACGTAAATTTTTATCGGTGGGGAGCCGACTTTAGCTTTCTGCCTTTATTATTATTTTATTTTTTATAATTTGTGCGCGATCTTACCCTACACAGCTTTTCTTTGCACTTGTTGCTGCATATAGTTTGCTGATTATAGAGGCACGTTTCTATGTATCATATGTTTCTTACGAGTATGTGTTTTTTTTATGGTATGTGTGTCCTATATTTTCAATTTAATTTTTACCATTTTCAATGTTGTCATTAGCAAAAGAGAATTGTGCTTTTGTTTTAGCATTTATCTCCACATTGCAATAATTAAAGTCAGAACGAGATAAAATAATTCAAATCAGCAACAGACCGGTTTCTAAAAGGAAGTTGGTAATTTTCTCAGCTTTGCAATACGAGTACGAGTACGTGTATTAGCATGTGATAGCCGGTTGTGTGTGGTTGTGTTTATTAATAATTCGTCTGAGGGGGTAATTAAAATTCAGTCGATGAATCAGGTTGGTAAACGTGATTAAGATACAATGGTTTATCGATTTTCTTAAATGGCCTTCGGACAGCAGGGTGGCATGGGGTGTGATTGCTGATGTTGTTTTTCTTGTGGAAGGAAGACTCAGGTGTGCAAGCAGACCATGTACGATTTTGGAGAAATTACTATTCAGTTTCTGTTACTTATGTATGTTAAGACGAATTGGTGGTTGAGATTGGGAGGTTTCCCTAAACAAATTTATACAAACCAATGTGTTCTGAATAACTACTGGTAGCATGCTAATCAATTGAGAGTTGAGCTTCTTAAATGAATACAAAGTGTGTAACTGTTGGTATCGTATTCGAGTATTTTAGAAATGTGAAATCGATAAAGTTGTAAAATGTGGTAGTTGTAACAGAGCAATTAAAAGATTTTGGTAATGAATTGTTGGTGTCAATCATTAAACGAAGCTGTTTTTGACTTAAGATTGAGATGTATTGTTTCGAATTAAATAGTCTTTCAACCTTTGTATAAAACCCTAAGTGTAGTTTTACTCGTGAAGCCCTTAGTCTATACATACACCTAGGCCGTATCAAACTACTACAATACTGCTTATTTATTGTTGCCTATATCAAGTTTAAATGAAAGGAAAATCAAGTGAAGATCTCTTGTTTGGGGACCTTCTTTTAAGCGTTCCTTGAATCTGGAATAATCATTTTCGATCGATAATGACTTGCTTTCGCTTTTGTAAGAAATCAACCTCAACCAACATATATGTATAACCCTTCTACCGACTGATTGCGTCCAGTTTAGCACCCCGAGTTAAGACACGAGTAAGACTTATTCTTTGTTTGATTTATTTATCTTAGTATTCACAACATCAAAATTAAAGTTGTCAGTTATAATGCTCCACCTGAAGCGTTCTTCGTTCTTCGTCGCAATACTCATAAATCCTCCGCTGCACCTAGCTGGTTTTTCCTGATTATACAGGGTGTCCCAGATTAGCAGTATAATCCTTTAAGGGCATATTCCGCAGAACAAAAAATTGTATGGCAGGGGGGTGGTCTATTTTCACTCCATTTCAAGTTACAGCCCATCAAAGTGGGTGACCTCTAATTTGGAGATGTAACCACTTTAAACGCTATCACTTCTAAACTAGCATAGGTACAAAAATACTGTTAGACATTTCGAAAAGATAATTTAGTAGTGCATAAAAGTCTTAAACGCTTTGGGTACATCTGTGCAGCAACAAATAAGTTATAACTCGTTAAACTCAAAATTATGAAAATTTTCGGTTCCATTTTTTTTTATTTAAAATGCATTTTCCTTAAAATATTTCGTCAATAAACTTTCTGAAATCTTATGAAATTCTTTTCCTTGCAAAATTTCCTAAAAACTATGTTTAGGAACTTTTTTACGTACCATCAACAGATTTTGTAGTAAAAGCCATTTTTTTCAAAACAAAATTAAATGAGAATAATAAACTAACGCACCTATGAGCAGTGCAGTGGTCAATTAATTGTCGAATAGAAAATAAAAATCGCAAGCAAATTTAACATTGCGGTACATTTGCCAAGCTGTGATAATAATGTAATAGATTACACTCTTTCCATTTGACACCGGTGAAGGACTTACTACTAGGTGATGCGCAAAGAAGAGTGGAATTTTGGCAATAGCTACTGCGCAAACATGCAGAAAACGGGTAATCCTCCAAGATCATTCTGTGGACTGACGAAGTGCAATTCACAAGAGATGGGGTTACAAAACACCATAATTTGCACCATTGGTCAGACTCCAATCCTCATTTAATACGCACAACATCCTTTCAAAGGTAAGAATTTGATTATTGTAAACAACTTCTTCAAAATGTGTTGTTTTTCTTTAAAGGAAGTTTAGCGTAAATGTTTGGGCTGGGTTGATAGGAATCACTTTAGTAGGCCCTTACGTTCTTCCACAAACAGTTAATTCCCATTAGCTCCTTGAAGATGTTCCTCTTATGCAGGGAAGGACCTATCAGCGAGGTAACTTCGTTCTTCAACCATACTTTTAACGAACGGTGGATTGGTCGTTTCGGCCCCACCCAGCTGTCTTGACCTAACACCCATGGATTTTTTCTTCTGGGGTGTTATTAAATAAAAGGTTTATTTTAGAGAAATATCGAGTCTGGTAGAGCTCCAAGAAAATATAAGTGCCGCTTCAGAAGAGATGAGATGAATTTTGCTGCCGGATAATCTGGCATCCGAAATGGTTAAACGCGCCTAAAAGTGTATTCGAATGGAAAGAAGACACTTCGAACAATTGCTATAAACATTCCATAAACTGTTCCAAAAGGACCACAAAAAAATATCTAAGAGATTTTATGAGCAAAATCTTTTTCTTTTTGGCCATTTTTGTTTGACAAAAAAGGCTTTTACTACAAAATGTGTTGATCGTACGTAAAAAAGTTTCTAAACATAATTTTTAGGAAATTTTGCAGGGATAAGAATTTCATAAAATTTCAGAAAATTTATTGAGTAAATATTTTAAGAAAAATGCATTTTAAATAAAAAAAAATGGAACCGAACATTTTCATAATTTTGAGTTTAACGAGTTATTACTTTTTTATTGCTGCACAGATGTATCCAAAGCGTTTAAGACTTGTATGCACTACTAAATTATCTTTTCGAAATGTCTTAAACTATTTTTGTACCTGTACTAGTTTAGAATAGAAGTCATAGCGTTTAGAGTGGTTACACCTCCAAATTAGAGATCACCCACTGTGATGGTCTATAACTTGAAGTGGAGACCCAATGGCCTTTGTAGTTATCCATTTTTAAGTGCACATAAATTAAATCATATTAAAAACCCTTGTCTGCTTTGGACTGCTATTTTATAGTGTAGCCAGCGATAAAGACATTATTATACCGGGTAATTTTTTTTCTGTTTGGTTTTTCAATTTTTATTTTTTTTTTTTGACAGCTCACGCGTGATTCGTGACATGTGTCATTTTACGGTCGTCATAATCGACCTACTGAGCCAGCAATTCAAACGTAGTGGCCAAATTTCGCACCAATTTTACGCCATCTACCTGTACGCGTGCAGTGCTTCTCTACCCGCCAATGTTTATGAAGACCGTGATTTGCCCATTTGTCGCCGTTCGCAGCAATTAGGATTGATTGTTATCTTGGTCTAAAATTTTACAAAATGCAATTCGTGTATTTTAAAAAAGCTGGAAAAATCCACTTTTTTATCAAAAAATTGTTTTCAGTGACGAAGCTCATTTCTGGTGAATTTGGATGTTGATAAACGAAACTGTTCGGTGCGGTTTATGTTTCGGCGCAATCATTGGCCCGTATTTTATCAAAGATGACCGTGAGAACAACATTACCGTCAATGGCGCTCACTATGGTTGATGATTTCGACTATTATTTGCCCAAAATGCACAAGCTGGACCTGGTTGATATGTGCTTTCAGCAACACGCCGCTACATGCCACACAGCACGCGAATCGGTGTACTAATTGAGAAATGAATTCGGTGCGCAATTTATCTCTCGTTTTGAACCGGTGAATTGGCCGGTTTAATTGTGCGATTTGGCGCCTTAAGTCTATTTTCTTATGGGGATATATCAAATCACTCGTTCATACCGATAAGCCATCGTCAACAGCAGCTTTGGAAGACAACTTTACACGTACTATTTGCAAGATACCAGTCAATATGTTTGAAAAAGTATAGACCACTTAAAACATTCTTTGTATGACTCTTTGCGTCTCCTTAATGATTGATCACGTAAAAAAGTTTTTTCAGTTATTACTCGGCAAGAATAGTGCCAAAGACACGACAACAGTCATTGGCTTCCGACAGAGTGGTTTTATGGCAAAACAACCAAATGTTCCCGGATAATCGTACCATCAATTATGTGCTACTCACAAATAAAACGTTCTGAGTCAATTTTGATTATTATCTTTTGCCAAAAAAAAGATTAAATTTGATTGTTACAACAGAAGAAAGAAACTGCCAATCGCACGAAAGCATAATTTGGACGTCGGAGTACAAGTGGAATTGCCAGATCTTACGGAGAACGCCTAACTGAAAAATTCAGAAATTCACCATATATTCACAAGTGCCACAAACAAGTGTCTCGATAATTACCAAAGAGGTTTCCTAGGAAATCGTAATATGAGTACTAGTTTATGCGTCTACGTTCAGTTTAGATCAGTTAGAGAGCTACGCTCAGGTATTTGTAGGCTCTGATGCTAGCCAAAAGATAATGTTTTGCTAGACTGCGTGAATCATGTCATTTTTCAGGTATATGTGGCTGAGGCCATGTCCTTGTCTTGGTTTCCTTGTTTACAAAAAAAAACGGCAAATACTATCCAACAGTCTCGTAAGTACATACAAATCGAAGCGAGAATTGGGACTCCGAAAAAATTAAAAAAAAAAAACAATTTCACAACTTTTTTTTAAAAAAATATTGCGGTTTTTATCAGAATAGCGCTGATCATAAAGATCAATTTTATCATGTGCTGATAGCTTTGACTTTTGAGACAAAGGAAATACTTCGACATCGTCGTTGGTAGTGGCGATAACACGATGACTTAAAAATCATCCACATCAAAAGAGCAGAAATGGTTTTAGTTCCACAGCAATGCTTCAACCAAAAGCTCATATGTTCGAGATAATAACAAAGGCCGAACCTCTACTCTATAGCCCTTGCTATTCTTTATGAAATAGCGTCCAAGCAAGTTTATTCAAAGCGACTTATTCGGAATCAGATGTCATGTTTTGAGACAGAAGTCTTAAGAGTTCCACTTATCTCTTTGTAGTGAGGATGATTGTGCACTGATATGCATTCTTTATGAACTTAATATAACCTTATCTTGTAGCAATCTTAAAACCGTATCTACAGTACAAAATAGAAAATATGAAGATAAAGCGATTTATTCTAAAAATTAAGCAAATGTGACCAAAGAACCCTGCCACCATTATTCTCTTAAGTATAATAATTAGCACGCTATGCCATTTGATACAATTTGTATTTAGTGGAGCTATTGCGTTTGTAATTAAAAAATTGTGCAGAGTGTGCAAATGATTTAGATAAATTTCCTGCGAATATTAAATCAGAAGCTATTTGCTTAATACTTAATACCTTTTGTATTTTATTGGTAGAAACTCTGCCTCATTAATTCGTAATGAGTTTCCAATTGCCAAAAGAAGCTCTCTGACAAATTTACTTGCTGCACACTTTGCAGCTAGCTAAACACTTTATGTCTTGTCGCTGCCTACAACTAAGCGCGTGGAACATGGAATAGGTTGAATCAACTTGTGAATCAGCAAGAGTACTTAATGTACACACTGGTACAGATGGTACAGGATCGGCCATATGTTGGGTTATTTTTAAAATAGCTATACGAAAAAAAAACACTTAAATTTTTCTCATCGATTGTTACTTTATTGAGAAGAATATGTTAAAACTATCGACTAATTATGGAATATTATTTCATTCAAATGACCGAAGAAGGCTGGCTTGGCAGTATGCCATCCTGTAGAACCAATTGATCAGTACATTTTCAATGACTTTAGGTGGACCAATTTTATTCTTGGGTGCCTAAATCGTCCCTAGATTGTTCGAAGAAAAGAAAGTGATGGCCAAACATCGCGCAAAAGCGACTGATTAAACTTAGTATTCAATAAATCAATTGTTGTAAGACTTGTGTGGCACGTGGTCCCATCTTGCTGCAATTTGCAAGTCCAAGTCCAAATCCTTAATGTGTGGGTTTTCATAACTCGGTAGCATCTGCATCACCTTAAAAGATAAAACAGTTATTAATGCCGCCACTCCAAAAACCACATCAAACAATCACACTTTAAAGATGCATTCGCTTGTCTATGACTACGTATGGATTTATTGATCTGAAGTAGAAAACAGCTCATTTGAAAAGAGGATTTTTTGAGCAAAATTGCCATTTTGAGCGGTACCGAAGCACTTTGTCATTATGTTGCTTCAATTCCTGAGTCAATTGGTCCTTGTACTATATGCGAATAATCTGACATCTTCATGAAATTTTCTCCCTTGACTAGTGCGACTAATGTTCAGTTGCTGAGACGTTTGGCACGTTGAGGCTCTTAGGCTTAGGCATGCACTTTAGGCACGCACTGTTTCGGCACGCACTGTTTCGGCAACACAAAAATCTACAACAGTTTGAAAGAAACTTTGCAATATTTGCCAATCGATCCATTTCCTACTGCAAAAGTATAATGCATACTGAGTTTCTGTTAATTTTTGGAGCGCATAAGAGCCGTGTCTAAATCACATAATATGATTCAAAAAATAAACCAACAGATGGCACACTCTAGAAATTTTGTAAGCCCGTTCTTAAAAAATAGCATACCCTATTTCTTCCTACAGGTCCATTGTAGTTATGTCCCTCTTTCCAAGGTCATGAAAACGCTGATTACCCTACAGCTCCGAAAATATCTCTTGAGACAAAAACTTCTCAATAAATGGCAGTAAGTTTTTATAGTAAAACTAGTGAAAAGTAGAACCAAAGTCTACATCAATCTGGCGAAAGTAAGACAATTCCTTGTTTGCTTGATATTTCTAAAGCATTTGACCGTGTTTGCCGTCAGGCACTTTTGTCGATGAATTCAATTCAAGTTGTCTTGGATCATTTTAAATCGGACATCTATAAAATACAGTAAATGTTGGTGCACCCTAGGGCTCCGTTCTGTCTCCGACATTTTTTTTTTTTTATTAAATTTATATGAATGAACTTTTGTTTGTCTCTTGTAATAATTACAAAATAAAGGAAAGGGTGATGACGTTTAGATTGTATGTGGAACCGTCGAAGACTAATTACATATGCTATGTACCATTGAGGATAGACAAAACATACTTTACTTAAGGTGTCACTCTAATTCGGGGTGAACTTGGGCTTCAGGAAACAACCATCCCCAGCCAGCTCGATCTTTTGCTAGGAGCTCTTCAGTTTCGTTCGCTAAATTGACTGCGATATCTTTCCACTTACGTGCGCCACTAGAGTCGCAGTCTTCCTCTACTGGGCTATCCCTCGGCGGCCCGGAGCGTTGGTGTCCATCCGTTGTTCATGACCTAGCCATCTCAGTCGTTGGATCTTTACTTTTCTGGTGAAGTTGATGTCGCTGGACAACCCGTACAGTTTGTAGTTGCGTCTCCTCATCCACTCATCGTCTATCCAGACGGGATCGAAAATCACTCAAAGATTTTGGTTATTAAGGGGGAGACAGCTTGTGCTTTATTTTTTAAGAAGTCCGATCTTGCTTGAAATAAAAAACGCAAAAGTACCTATGTCAATGCCCTGAGAGGTACGATTTCTCGCCTTATTGATCTTAGTGTAAACACCCTAAACTATCGACAGCAAATTATGTACAAACGAAGATTTTTGGCTTTATTTCATTTAGTTTTCATTAGCAATGCTATGTCAAATTTTTAATTTTACGCCCTTTAACATAGTATGAAATTTAATATGTATAATCTTTTATCTCAATCTTAAATTCTCAATCTGTTCTCAATCTAACGTGGCAATTTCATAAAACTTTGAGTCGTATGTGAAGTGGTTTCCTCGTACCTTGCCACAACTCAATTCCCACAAAATTAGGTCCCTCCCTGTGGCTGTTTAGCTTTGCGACATTTGATAAACTAGGTCAAAATTTGACAAAAGCAACTGGAAACTTTTGCGCTAATCCACCTTCAATCTTATCCTTTACGTAAAACAAAAACTTTCAATTGCCATTCTCTATGGCACAAGCAAGTTCAATTCGAAAGTACACAACACTACACCTACAGCTACAACAATTAAGATCGACTGACTGCAAGTTCAATGTGATGCGCCCACGATTCACACCTCAAGGCAATGAAGCATACTATAAATACTCGTACTCTGCGCGTTATTTGTGACAAGCTCTTGCCACACAATTAGTCAAATTAGTTTGTGGTTGACGGCGCGTTAAGCCATAGCCTAACATTCGACAGTTGACAAAATCTCATGAAATCAAATTTGCCGTTTTTTGCTCTTGGCATGTTGGTGCTCTTCCAATAACCCGACATTCAGCACCCATCACCCACACTCCAAAAATAATGTTGATTGGAAAATCACCATTTTACTTCGGCGCTTTACCCGCAGCTATGGCAATTGAATGAAGTGATTAAATTTAATTAAATAATTCAAAACGCGAACGTGAACAAACATATTTGTCTGAATGGGTAGTAAGTTTGGGATGTTTTCTCGGGTTGTGTACATTTTTTTGTTTTCTTTTTGAAGAGGGTGCACTTTTAATAACATGCATACAGACATTTCTTTTTTGGAGACCCTCTTGTCTGGTCCGGAAGAAGAGGCCACTTCCGTTGTTGTTATTTGAATTTTGAAAGTGCTAGTTTGTCGGAACAACTCATGCTGTTGTTTTTTTAGAAAGTAATCGTATCCAAAAAAAAGTGGGTAGGAGGAAATAGAAATAAACATTTGTCATCGATAACTTGGCAGTTGCTTCCTTTCGGTGGTGACTTTTGTTTGTCTCATTGCATCCTTTTTTGATATGGGTGTGGAAGCGGCTCTAGAATTGAATATTCTTTAGTTACGGAATGTTTATTCATATTAAACTCTTCGCACTTCTGATTGTTTTGGTTTTAGAAAGACGAGATTATGATGCCATAGTCTGGGAGCCCTTTTGGGGGCAATGGGCGCCAACCACGACAACCATTTAATTATGTCTTCCGCAAGGTTTTTAAACTAAGAACTAACCTTCACATCAACCACATGTACTCTTATGTCCTGAAAGATTGGGAAAATTAATTTAATTGCAAAACATTTTTTTTTTCTATAGAGTGTGAACGATTTATTGCCTCTTTTGTCTATAAAATCCAATCCAAGTATTTTCTGTCTTCCTAGAATTATTGTCACCACAATTTGAGGAAGACACATTTACAATTTTACCAGATCATTTTGTTTTTTTTTTTTGCGGTTAGTTGAAATCTTCGTCGCTTGCTTTTGAAGCCGTCGCCACTGGTGGTTATATCGTTCAACATTTGACCACTGATCTGGTGAAGTCCCACATCATATTCGAAAGATGTTTTGTGGTTGCCTTGCAGTCTAGCCTACCAAATTAAGTCGAGATTTCCATTTTATACCGCAGAATTCATGCTTGAGTTTGTTATATCTGAAGTGGTGAGGATTTGCTTTGTTTTCCTCGAGGAGAGCCTTAATATTCCAGAAACTGATCGTCTGTATTTGAGATCTTAAGGTTGTTAGCATGTCACAAAAGAAGGGTGGTACTCACGTTGAATCTTTGGAACGAGTTCAAACGCATGTATTGATGCAGAGCATACACTCTATTGTTGTTTTGTTGAAAGATTCTTCAAGGATGACAATTTTATCGTCAGCAAAAAAATTTCGTCTGTGATCGTTCTTCACATCCTGGCAAAGCAAGGCTTTAGATTTTGACTGTTTCAATCCTTCCGCGAGACCGGTGTGTCTCTTGTATGCGGTATCCATATCCAAATACATGAGTTCCTCCTCGCATAGCGGATTTCGACAAATTCGATTCTCCACAGCTTCGATGACTTGTAGCGTTCGTAAAATGACCGCTTGCCCTGACTTTGCCCGGTCGACATCAGTATACTCAAATAACTTCACAGTACGATACACAAAGTTTCGTATGATTTTCACTGGCCGCAATATCCAAAAGGTCGCTCCTTTTTCGTAGCTGCATGTTTGCCGGCCAATAACAACAACACGATATCCAAGCGAGCCCTTCCATGATTGCAAAAAACTGACATCAAAAACTGATTGCGCGGGAACATTCCATAAATGTCATTTGTCAGTTAGCCGTCAAATTTCAGTGGATGCTTTCATTAGTTCTTGAAAATTAATGTGTTCATTTGATGTATGAAAATATTTGCCATGACTATCTATATTTATTTATTCGTAAGTCTTGAGATAGCTACGCGCTTTCTTCTTTTCAATTTTTTCTTGAATCATTCTTTGCACTACGAGTATTTAATGTCCTTGGAGAACTAAGGGTACCGCGTTTGATTGCTTCCTTTCTTTGCGAGAGATGTTACCATAATGATTGTTTGAAAGAATCTTTAAATTGGTGCACCACTTCTTTTATCTATTCAAGCTGATCGCAGCAGTGTACATAGGCGCAAAACAATTCCGATCAATATGACTTAAGCTCATTGACATCAATATAAAAACATTCAAATAGTCCGAAATCCAAACGAGTGGAAAAAATCATTCACTCAAGTGTTTTTCCACCAATAGTCGAAAGTTGAATATCTAATGACTATGGATACATATACAAAACTCATTCAAAGTCAAAATAAACTATCGAACACTACGTAGGGGAACATTTGTATGTTTTTTAACTCGGTTGCTTTGAGTGAATGACGCAGAAAAAAATAGTAATTGAACGATTTTTCGATAGTTATCAAATGTATGAACATTTTCCAAGCATCGAATAAGTCGATTGTTTCTATTTAATACTTTCGAACTCTAGAATAAATCGTTCAGCACTGCCATTCTCTTAAGTAGGACTTTCACATATCAAGTCTGAGCCTCTTGCTGTAGACGGCTATTTATGTAGCTTTCAAGGCGATCCTTTTTCCGTGATGCTTGAAATATAAAATAAAATAAAGTTTGTTCATTTTTTTTTTAAAGTAGTGCTTCCTAGATTCTTTCCAAAGAAGAAAGTGAAGGACAGTATTACTGCCTGTGTCCTCGAATTTATTGGTTGAATCCACTCACTTCCATAAAGTTAAGTTTATAACGACAAAACTTTTAATTAGATAGTTTCTGAAATTGTCGTGGCAAGCCATAGTACAAAAACCGTGCAAACATGTCTAAAACCATATTTGTGCAAGTGCAAATGGATTTTGGTTTCACAGAATGCTACCCCACGTAGCATAGTAAGGAAAACACTGTTCGTAGACACAAGATAAGGCTATGACCGAATACAACTTCCTGGGATGATCCAACTTTGATATGCATGTCTAGATATCACGCGATGTCCTATGCTGTTTGAAATTGTATTGATTTTAAACAAGCTCCGAATTCAGACGGCCGTAGTAAAAACACCAAAAGTTGAGCTGCCTGAGTCAACTTTGTCGCTAGCTTTTTGATGTCTTAAATGCAAATGAGGAGATAAGACTTCTTTGGATGTAGATTTATATCGGATATCCCGCTTGTTATGAATTCATAGTTGTCACTAGCCTTGTACTCATTCAACTCATTTCAATACAAATATTTGTTCTCCCCACATTATTTAAAACAACATTTTATTTATCTATAGTGATTCTATAAAATTGGGAAAAGCAAAAAACTATTGGTAAACTGAGTGAAAGTGGAAATTTTTTTTCGGCGAACCAATTTTCATAAATTTAAATCTGAACTACTATTTGTCGGAATTTTTTTTTTTAGTTTTCCCTTTTTTGCCCCCATAAGCACATTTACGGTTTGGAATCGTTTCTGTTTTTAGAATCCTTTTTTTTTTTACTTGGTGGCTGCTTGGCAAGGTTCTGCTTGGTGGTTGGGTTTTTAGCAGAAAGCTGTTGTCTATGTTCAAGAGGAGCACAAGGTCGATGCAAATGAGTTTCAGTTTTTTTGTCCTTAGAATGGTTGGAATGGTTTCGTTGCTCTTTAGCTATCTAGAACTGAAAAACAATGAGTGTTGAGTGCATATTGCTTAAGATAAGCAAATGTAATGCGGTGCATTCAGCAAACGATTAAAAAATGTTGGAAGGCGAGCATTATAAATTGAAAAAAAATTTAGCTTGAAATATCCTTTCTTTGCTTGTTTTTTTTTGAGGATTAAAAAGGTCAAAAACATTAAAACAAAATAAAGGTATTAAAAGCAAAAAGATTTTTGAGAGCAATGTATAATAATGGGCTTTTAGTATGTTATAAAGGATACCGCAAGCGGATAACATACCATAAATACTTTGACTAAGTTTCATTTATCTTTATGCAAAACATTTGAGAATAACATGTGAATTTTCTGCAAAAAAAAAAAGAAGAAAACCGTCATATAAATTCTTCTACTTATTAGGCTGTTGTATGTGCAATATTCGCTGTCTCAAGACTCAGGTCTTCAATCGCCATAGTTTTAAAATTCGGGAAGCCGAATTCAATTCTCTTATTGCACCAAATTACAATCAATACTTGTAAAGGATGACTTTTTTGCTGTTTGGTTTTTAGGTTTTCTATTTTTGGCAGCTCACGCGTGATTCGTGACATGTCTTAAAGTCAAACATGCTCTCAGTAAGCATTGCAATTTCATCATGGAAAGACTAGGACACTTCCAGCCGTGACCAAATTTCGCACCAATTTCACGATATTGTACATTCAGCCACGTATGCGTAGAGTGCATACAGAGAGAAATATTGGCGCTTTATCCGCCATGAAGACCGTGATTTGTCCACTCGTCGAGAACTGCGAAATTGAAATTGTTGCAGTCGACTACGTGGAAGATTTTACGCAAAGATCTTGGTTTAAAACATTACAAAATACAGGTCGTGCAAGAACGTATGGCGACAAACTTGCCACTATGCCGAAGTTTCGGTGAATGGGCCTTAGAAAAGCTGGAGGAAGGTCAGCTGTTTTATGGAAAAATTGTCTTCAGCGACGAAACTGGCATATTTGGTCCAATAAGCAACCTCACACAATACAATGGACTCTTTGGTGCGGTTCGGGGGAATCGTTGGCCAGTATTTATTCAACGATGACCGTGAGAACAACGTTACCGTCAATGGCGCTCGCTATCGTTTAATGACTTGAATTTTTTTTTTTGCTCAATAAGAACGAGCTGAACCTGGTCGATATGTGGTTTCAGCAAGACGGCGCTACATGCCACACAGTATGCGAATCGATGGACCAATTGAGCAATGAGTTCGTTGAGCGATTTACCTCTCGTTTTGGACCGGTGAATTGGCCGGTTAAATTGTGCGATTTGTTAACCTTTGGAATATTTATTTTAGGAATACATCAAACCACTTGTTTATGCCGATAAGCCAGCGTCAGTTGCAGGTTTTGGAAGACCACATAACACGTGTTATTAGCAAGATACCAGCCAATATGCTCGAAAAAAGTTACTCGAAATTTAACTCTCCGTGTGAACCACTTTAAACGTAGTCAATAAAGAAATTTTAAAAAGTAAATGGGAAGCGTTGATTTATCGAGTCAAATAAAAATTTGGCAATTTTCCTGTATTTTTTTTGACAAGTAAAAACCAAAACCTTAAAGAATCACCCATTAGATTGGAAGCGGCAACTTTTCTGTTTTCGAAATGTAGAGCCTGAAGGCTTGTAGATTGCGAAGAGTATTTTCCTAAAATAAAGTGAGGTTTTATCCACTTTGATCTCTGGATCCTTCTTTCTGTTATCCATGTCCGTGAATACTATTACATGCGTTTTCATTGTGGTCTTTAAGACATGCCTTCTGATGTAATAATAGGCTGCTGTGAATGTATCAATTCGACTTTTTCGACCAGGAAAGAATGGAGTGCAATGTTAATGTATGACTTAATTGCCAGGGGTATACGGCGGGCGTCCTCGTGAAGGGTTACTTCCTTAGACTTCGTTGCTCGTTATGTAAATATGCGCACTTATTCTAATCACGAAAATACTAAATTCTAATGTCAAGGATTTATTTTGCAGAAAACAGGCCGGAAAGGAGTATATAGTTGAATAGTATCTTGATTGTTTTATTTCAGATAAAGCATACACCCATATGTAGGTCTGATATGAATTCATTTCGATGCTTTTAAATGGTCACCCGTTAACCAAATTTAACTCCTGGCTTTGTTTTTTTTCTGAGACGTTGACATGATAGTTTTGAGCATCACTCTGGAAAGATCGTGCAAAACAAATATAAGAGGTAGGTAAGACCACACTATTTTCGAACAAGGCTCTTTTCATCCTGGTTTTGCTCTATTGTGTAAAGCCTTGAAACTTGTCCAAAGGGGATGAGAAAGCACACAGCCGTTAACGGAAAAAAAAATTCCTTGTGTCTTTCGGTCCCATTTGCATTGACAGTGAGTCGAGGAGAAGATTTAACCGCGAGCTATTCTGACTGTACAACCACAAACTATTTATTCAGACGTCTACGTGTCCAAGGTCTGAGTTGGATTTTTTACTCCGAGGAACGGCGCACTCGCTAGGATATCGCACGCGAGTTTAAGAGGAACTTAACCAACTTATGGTACGCCACTTCACGTAGCTAGCAAACGATCGTGTAGGCAAGTAAAATTGAATTCGCAGAGACCAATTTTCCCTGAAAAAGTTTTAACCCATGAACGCTTATTGGCTTGAGTTCATTTATAATTTACGGCAGCCTTAATATTTGTTAAGTTATTGTTAACCGAATTCCTTCTGAATGCTGCTATTGGCTCCAATAACTTTCCTATTACTAAACAGGTTTGAGTAGAAAAAGTATTGGAAAAAGCCCCAGCTTAGCATCCTCGTGAGTACTTCTAACTTTTTCGTTATCAAAATAACTAACAGCTGAACAGCTCTATAAACTTTGTTATTCAAGTTATTAAATCTAAAAAAAAAAATAATTATCTATCTTGACATATTATAAAATATACTCCTATTCCTGGGAATTTTCACATGCGAGTATACGATGCATCCGGCATTGTTTAAATTCATTGTTAAAGCACAATGAAAAATAAATAAAAATACTCCACAAAATAACCAATCCGTAGATAATCTCTAAACAGGATTTCATCAAAGTTGTTAGTGTTTTTCATAAAAGAGGAAATAATTCATCAAAAATAAACATCAAGCTACCCCTCAATTGGTTTCGTTGAGATCTGAATTAAAATATTATGCGCATATCATTTCTGGTTTGAGAGTGTCTATAAATCTTTTCTGAAAATAAATTTCGGTTTCGGATCAGTTTTACTTACTCTTCTTCAAAAAAGTTAATTGCTCATAGTTTGCATTGGTTTTTTTTTTTGGGAAAAAATTAATTAAATCGATGTTCCCTTGGGAATCGTTTTAAGTATTTTAAACTTAAGAGCAAAAGTCTCCTCCAAATGTTTGGGAATACTAAGTAGAACATGATTGATAGTGATACGTTAGTCATATGTTCTTTCAAAATATGTATGTTAATAGTGTATAATAATTTTTTATTTTTGTTTTAAATTGCCACCTGCCACGCTTAAATGGGGACTTACCGTAAAACCCCTGGTCGAAATATATGCAACTTCACACTGAATGTGCCTACTGCACACGATTGGCAGCAACTTATAGAATCATCAAGAAACCGTTATGTTATTTACAGTTTGACTATTTGCAAACAAAAAATCGCAGTTGTATCTACAAATCGAATAAGTTGCAACATTGGCTTAAGATACGTAAGTTCCGTGCTTGAATTAAGGGATCGCATTATTGCCGACTTTGTGGTGGAATGTTGTTGAGAAATCTTCATAGACACTATAAAAGGTGTTTTTTAGCTGCATGAGAAGTTTCGATAGTTGTTGTCTATGCTTTGGCAGTTGTCAATGTGAAACTGTGTTGAAATTTCTGTTTAGTAAGGTTTGGCAATTCATCATGAAACGTTTAACGCCAGAACAATGCTTCCAAAATGTGAAAAAAAAAATAAATTTGTTCGTGAAGTTCATAGAGCACTTCGTTAATTTTACGGTCAACAGAATCGGCCTAGTGAGCAAGCAATTCTTGCAGTTATTGATTGTTTTCTCACTAATTTTACTCTTTTCAATTCAAAACCATCAACAAAACAAAGAAATGTGCGTACCGAAGAGAATATTGCTGCTGTAGCGCGAAGTGTAGAAGAAGACGCCGAAATGTCGATTCGTCGTCATTCTCAACTTGTTGGCCTTTGTCCTTCGACAGAAATTAATCAGCTAAGCATCGACGACATTTGGTTCCAACAAGACGGCGCAACTTACCATACAGCGCGCTTAACCATCAATTTATTACAAAATCAATTTGGTGTCAACTTTATTTCCAGAAGTGGTCCAGTTAACTGGCTCCCTCGTTCGTGCGACTTAACGCCTCTCGATTACTTTTTATCAAGCTATGTTAAGTCATTGGTTTATGGCGACAAACCAGCAACTCTTGAAGCATTGGAAGCTAATTTTCAAGCCACCATTGACGCCATACGGTCAGATCTATTGGAAAAAGAAGTGAAAAATTGGACTGATCGAATGGACCATGTAACTCGTAGCCGCGGTGGGCATATACCGCAAATCATATTTAAAAAATAAACGCCATGAAATTATCTACCCGATTATAATAATAAAAAATTCATTCCGACAATATTTCTGTTTTGTATTAATTAAAGTTCTCAACCTCTTAAAAAAACCACCCTTTAGTAGTGTGAGATTCTTACTCACTAAAGAACACCCCCTTATACAGACTATGGCTGAGTTCAAACACAATAAGCAGTTCTTCTTTCGCGTTTTATTTTGCTTTAGTAAAATATTTTGCAGGCGAGTTTCCACTGAAGTTTCCTACGTACTTTAAAAATTAGGCGCTGCTGATCACCACGCTAGATCGAAAGTCTTAATCCTTTTCAGTCGGCGAAATAAATTTGTCTTGTCAAGGATCTATTGAACAGAAATATTCGTATGTCCTTGTTGTCGATTTTTGTGTTTTGTCGCAAACATTTTAATTTCGTTCTCAACGTTTCCAAACCCTAGGTCTCTGTGGATATCATCGTTTCTAATGTGCCACGGTGCATTAACAAACCCTCGGAGAACTTTGTTTTGGAATGTCTGCAAGACGTTAACGTTACTAGTTTTGGTACAACCCCAAAGCTGTATATTATATGTCCAGACCGGTTTTAGCACTTGCTTATATAGTAGCAATTTATTTTCTAGGCTGAGCATGGGATACTTTCCAAGAAGCCAGTACATCTCTCTATACTTAATCTTAAGCTCTTGACGTTTTTTCTTAACGTGTGCTCTCCATTTAAGTTTAGCGTTGAGTGTCATAACAAGATATTTGGCCTCGTTCGCGAAAGGAATTTGTACTGCGTTGATAAATACAGGTAGATTGTAAATTTTCTTGAGAGTGAAGTTCATATGGACAGACTTGTTTTCATTAAGCGCGATTCGCTTAAAAATTTCTTATGGAGAGAATACGGCACTGTATTGAAAATTGAGTAAGAACCTTTGTCCTCACTCGTTGTTTTCTTAAATCAGCCCTAAAAATGTTTGGATAAACTGTATAAAAGTGATAGACTCACATGCGATTGATCATCGACGCAGTTAAATAAACCCTGTTGTCACAGGTCTGGAATTTTTGGTCCATATCCAGTATAAATTAATCGATTTGGAAACTATGAAAGCATATATGGAGACAAGCTATTTAAAACTTTATAGAGCTTATTCGTTCGTCAAGAGTTCATTGTGTGCCTGGCAGAGATTTAGTCAGTCCAAAAAATACTGTAATAAGAATCACTGAACCCTTTGATATCGAATAGGGCCTTAAACGAAAAGCCCTTCAGTGCGATGATCGGTTAAAAGAAAAGTTAGAAATATAAGAAGTAAGCCATCTGTTCGTTTATTTTTAAATCATATGTTATATTGATACTGACAGCTTCTATGTGGCCGAAAATTCGCAGAAACTCAGTATTATACAATATTTTCGCGGTACGAAATGAATCAATTTACGCTTGTACAACGTTGGAAAAAATTGCAAAGTTACTTCCAAAGTGAATGCTGTGTTTCCAAAACAGTGCTAATTTCGAAAAGAAAATTCGGCCACAGCTGGTATACGCAAGTTAGTGATAATTGTGTAACCAGTCGTTTTAGTGATCTGTTTGACTTTTTTGTGAAAGGCCAGAATAGATCGATGTTATGCAAACAATCCAGAGACTATTCAAGAACTTAAGATCGTGTTGGTCAAGCTATTTGAAATACGGGCTGGAACCATTGAAAATGTGTTGAAAATTAGGATTGACAAGATGATGTATGCCAACCTAGCCACGCAATCATTTGAATGAAGTAAGAAGCCCTCCGCTTTTCAATAAAGCAACAATCATTTAAAAATATTGAGCAGTGTTTTTCATAAAAAAAAAAAAAAAAAAAAAAAAAAAACCTTTTGGCGCTGGCAGCCCGGTATGGGCCATGGCCTAGCTTCTTGACACTCATTTGTGTTGCTCATGTTGTCATTTTTGTCACATCTGAGCGGGGCCTACGGCTTATCGACGAGTCCGAACGGCACTCCTTAGAAGCTTTTTCGTAGGCAATTTTACTTTCGGGAATTTGCCATTGCCCGCCGAAAGGGTGATGGCGATTTGAAAAATTGTTGGTGACCCAGCCAGGAATCGAACCCAGACTGTCTGCATGATAGTCCAATGAGCTAAGTATCGCGCCATCGCCACCGCACTGTGTTTTTTATAACCTTGTTAAAAATATACCAACAGATGGTCCACTCTTTATAAGATCCGATATTTTGCGACAAAGATTTATAAAACGGATCAAGGTAGAAGAAGTATAAGAAGTCTCCAGAGATTCTACTAGACAGAGTATATTTTGGAAACTCTTGAATCATGTGCTGGGATCGGTGCGAGATTGCTGCGCGATCATATAATTTTTTTTATTATTTCTGCTCTGGAGCATACTACCTCGATCAAAAAGTTCCCGGAATAACCACCATATGGCGATCCCATTGTTTCGATTTGAATTCTTTTTTTTTTTGTTAAGTTGGTACATCTATTGTTGAAATTCCCTCTAAATCTTAGCGTCATAGCTTGAAATTTGCAAAAGTTACGTCTAAAGTGTCTGGGAAGAATAGGAATAAGAATAATCGGAATCAATTTAAATAAAACAAACATCAACGCGAATGGAATGCGAAACACCAAGGTAAATGGCTTATCAACGAAAGCTTCCTCCTTCTAAAGCAAAGGAAGAAAATGTTTTCTTGTGGTTGTCCCTCTGCTTCGATGTACCGGAAGTATATTCAATTTTCCAATGAAAGCACTTTCTCAGTATACCTTGATGGAGTTTTTCGTCCTGAACATTAATATTTGATCAGTGTTGGCATGCTTTTCCCGGTTGCTGATATGAGTACCATATATGAATCTTGCCACTATACCTTAAAATAAAGTCTATTTTTCTAATTTCTATAAATTCACTAGCAGACCAAGTTCTACTCCCAAAATTTCAATGAATAAGTTATCCATCTCTTGTATTTTGTTTCTTCTCATTTTCCCAGGCATTTAAGCAATCACCTCAATACATATTCCCCGCTAGGAATCAGCAACGAAATTTGTTTGCTACTGCAACAAATACACATACATACCCGTAAATGTGAACAATTTCATTCAACATTTCTTACATCTTAATGATCCACATTAAATGTGGCTAAAACAGGTTACTTCTCGTTTCCACTCTATTTTTTATTTTTTTGCATCCCTCTGTGGAAACGACAAACAGCACTTGTCGTTGCGACACATTTAAATTATGGCCATTGGAATCGTAAAAGAGTGTCCCACACAGCAACATTGTAATACAGATACATATTCTGTATACTAGTACGTTCATTGCAACAATGTTGATCCCGCAATCTTACCATCTTAAAATCGATTACCTTGGAATTTTCTTGGTCAATCAGAACAACCGTTTAATTAATGATTGTATTTTTCTTTAATTACAGAGGCCCTGCTGCAGTCACGTCCATTGCCACACATTCCGCCCGGATCAAGTCTGCTGGAAGCTGAACTAATCTCCCAGAGTCAAGATGGATCTTTGCACAATGCACAAAGTCATAGTCAGGGACCAAGTTCAACGACATCCGGCTTTGAATCGGCACACCGATGGACATCGAAGGAGAATCTATTAGCACCTGGTCCAGAGGAAGATGATCCGCAATTATTTGTTGCACTTTATGATTTTCAAGCTGGTGGAGAGAATCAACTTAGTCTGAAAAAAGGCGAACAAGTCCGAATATTGTCATACAATAAATCGGGTGAATGGTGTGAAGCACATTCAGATTCGGGGAATGTCGGATGGGTACCATCAAACTATGTGACACCATTGAATTCACTTGAGAAACACTCTTGGTATCATGGACCAATTTCGCGAAATGCCGCAGAGTATTTATTAAGTTCGGGTATAAATGGCAGTTTTCTAGTGCGTGAGAGTGAAAGTTCTCCCGGCCAACGAAGCATTAGTTTAAGATATGAAGGACGAGTCTATCACTATCGTATATCGGAAGACTCGGACGGTAAAGTCTATGTGACGGCCGAGGCAAAATTTAATACTCTAGCTGAACTAGTGCATCATCATAGTGTACCGCATGAGGGTCATGGACTGATAACACCTCTATTGTATCCAGCACCAAAGCAAAATAAACCAACAGTGTTCCCCTTAAGTCCAGAGCCGGATGAATGGGAAATTTGCCGCACGGATATTGTTATGAAACATAAGCTGGGCGGTGGGCAGTATGGTGAGGTTTATGAAGCAATTTGGAAGCGTTACGGTAATACCGTAGCCGTTAAAACACTCAAAGAGGATACGATGGCACTTAAAGATTTCCTGGATGAAGCAGCAATAATGAAGGAAATGAAGCATCCAAATCTTGTACAGCTAATTGGTAATTATTATCTATTTCCATTATTGTAGGTATATCACATTCCATTGTAATTGTTGTCTCCCACAGGTGTTTGTACACGAGAACCGCCATTCTATATCATCACGGAATTCATGAGCCATGGAAATTTATTAGATTTTCTACGTTCTGCTGGTCGAGAAACACTAGACGCAGTAGCATTACTCTATATGGCAACTCAAATAGCCTCTGGAATGAGCTACCTAGAATCACGTAACTATATTCATCGAGATTTAGCAGCTCGCAATTGTCTCGTCGGTGATAATAAACTCGTCAAAGTAGCGGATTTTGGTTTGGCCCGTTTGATGCGTGATGATACATATACAGCCCATGCTGGAGCAAAGTTTCCCATCAAATGGACTGCACCTGAGGGTTTAGCTTATAATAAATTCAGTACCAAGTCTGATGTATGGGCATTTGGAGTGTTACTATGGGAAATAGCAACATATGGAATGTCACCTTATCCAGGAATAGATTTAACAGATGTTTTCCATAAGCTTGAAAAGGGTTATCGTATGGAACGACCTCCTGGATGTCCACCAGAAGTGTACGATCTTATGAGGGAGTGCTGGAAATGGAATGCACAAGATCGACCTACATTCAAAAGTATTCATCATGCTCTGGAACATATGTTTCAGGTTGGTAACCGGGCAATCTTTTTCCATTCCCTTTACTAATTTTTTATTTTTTTGTAAAGGAATCATCGATTACGGAAGCAGTTGAGAAGCAATTGAATGCTTCACAAACTCTTACCCCACAGATGGGAAAAAAACCACAGATGGGGGGCGGTGGTGGTGGCGGAGGTAGTGGAGGCCACCATGATCAACAAGCTAGCACACCGCTATCAGGTAATCAATACTTACTAACCCCACACAATAACTTATACAATTTCCTTGTTTTTATTTTATGTTATATACATTTATTTTTTCATTCTTTTTTGTTTCTTACTTTTAGAAACGGGCTCCACCTCCACCAAACTGAGTACATTTTCCAGTCAAGGCAAAGGGAATGTACAAATGCGACGAACCACCAATAAACAGGGCAAACAAGCTCCTGCTCCACCAAAGAGAACGAGGTGCGATTACTAAAAATTATTATTCATTTCTCCACTTTGTCATGTTTTAACATTTTGTTTTGTTTTCTTGTTTCTTTCTTAAAGCCTCCTGTCAACAAGTCGGGATTCAACATACCGTGATGATGATGGGAAGAATTTCGTGGAAGAACTGAATACTAATGGTAGTAATATTAAGAAATCATCTTCTTGCAGTAGTTTTATAATCGATATTCTATTCCGAGGTATTTGTCACCTGAGTAAGGGATTACAACATTTCAACACATTTTCCATTTGTTATGTTTATGTGTGCGCGCATGTGGTTTGCAAAGCGCTACAACTTCTAGAAATCAATCGACTTAACTAACCCATAATTTAAACTAACATTTTTGACTAAACTATTGTATATCTTTTCATTTCATGAGTTAACTCATATTTCTTTGCTGTGTTGTAATGCAATACTTTGTGCAATAAGTTTAAGGATTTATTGTTTATCCTACTACTACTGAGACGTTATTACACCACATTAAGGCGGTTAATATAAGTGTAATCCTTGGGCCCTCTGTCTTTGGGGTGCCGCTAGGTTCTGGTGATACCAATAAATCCTTTTAACACCATAAATACGAGTACGATCGGGGAATGCACGGTGGATGTGTAATTTTTTCATTTGAACTAAACATCCCTTTAACAACTTTGGTGACAATTGTCATTTAATACAAAATAGGTTATCGACTTCTTTAATGTCGCTTTCTGAAATACGGGGAACTTTTTAGTTAGAGTAAATAGGTCTAGCATCTCACTCGGAGGGTTCAAGGTCCTAAATCCTACTCATGACAAGTTGGAATTGGAACTCAGTCAGAAAAATCTGCGTGTGAAGGCATAACACTGGCATGTAGATTTGGCTGTTTTAGAATTTCAAGCACAAAACAACCGTTAAATTTTACAACTTGAATCATTTCGAGTGAATAAAACTCTCCGTCCTATTCGGACTCCCACCCCTGGAGAGTCAATATCGAAACCAAATATATCTGAGTTTCAAACCACTACATCACAACAATGTTTTCCTTTCTCCTCCTTCTATCTTTCCGCCCGCACCCTGGCAACAGTAAAAGGGTATCATAAAACCCGTTGAGGCGCGCGTAAATTATAAAAAAAAATAAAATAAAATAAAATAAAATAAAATCTGGGTATCTCTTTTTCTTAATCCTCTTTTAAATCCAAATAGCAATGGCTGTTCAGGATACGTTGACTTCTGTAGAGCAGAGGTTTTTAATTCTTTTTGGCCACGGAACCCTAAATGATCAACCTTTTTTTGACGGAACCCCATATTGATATTAACAGAAAACATCGTTTCTTGACGTAACCAATTATTTTGTGATGCAGTTTTGTTTGAAAAGCCAAAACAGCCCCTACCTACATATGTACATACACAAGTGTGTATACCCACGTGGCATTCTTCCCAATAGGTACGCAACACCTATTGTAACACCGACACAAAAATTCAAAATATTTTTTTCGCGGATGACTAGATGTGTGAAGTTGTTTGAAGTATGAATTTCGGTGCGACGCGACGGCACCATTATGTTTTTTTCTACGGAACCCCTTTGACCCTCCCTTTGAACACCATTTGGGAAACGCAGCTGTAGGGGTTCCAAACTGTTGCCAAAAGCATATGGTCTCAAGCAATGGTGATCTTCTTAGTTTATAACTGGTTTTATCTTCACTTAATTCTAGGGCAATTTATTTTGGTTGGCTTTGAACCGTAGTGATGATTTTATGTTGTATTACAGAGTATAATATGTTGGTCCTTGATAAAGACTATCCATTCTTTCAGATACCCAGAATATACATGCGCACCTTGTATTGGTTTTATTCTTGTTCATCTAGGAAGATAAAATACTAACCTTCAGGCTAAGCAAGAGACTTACGCTGTATTCGTATGTTGTTCTCTTGGTATAGAACAATAGAGCTTTCTTTATCCGTTTTCGATAACTTATCCGGTATCAGACTTTATCCGATGCATTCAATAACAGGTTGCATCACATGTTTCCTAGCGTTGCAACGCACAGCAGGATTAGTTTTCCAAAATTCATCAACTAAATATATGTAACATTTTGTAGCTTTTCCAGTTTATGCATTATGGCTTTTTTCTCTTTGAAATTTGCATATCGGTTCTAACTACTGCCTCTCCATTATGTGCTGGATCACTTCTTTAATGAGACCAAAAATCATTTGCATTTGAGCGACCCAATCATATTTTTTTTCTTCGAACTTCGGGCCGGGTTTGGTTAAACTTTCGTAGAACATGACAAAGCAATCTGATTTGTTAAGCTGATCATTTTTCTGTGCATCGTTCACCATTGCAGTACATACTTTAAATCTGAACGAATGACTGTCGCTGAGTTTTCGGGCCGCCAGATAACTCATACTAAAAAGATGTCAGAATTTTGTTCGGTTCGGGTTAAAAGAAAATGCAGATATTCGGGCTTTACTTAGATTCTTAACCGATTCATAACCCGTTCTTCTTCTAGCATCTTTATTCAATTGCAAACAGTTGCGTACAAGTCTGTCACGGAGTTGCTTATTAAAGTGCAATCGTCGATGGAAGTAGGAAAAAACCGATCTAGTCTCATTAATTTGCTACTTCAAAAAAAAAAATACTGAAACGGACTTTGGTCAACACCTTCGTATATGTACTCCAACTTTAACATCGAATTATCTTGTTATGCCCGCTCTGCTTATGTTCGTTGAAAGTATAATACATTTTGAGATCTTAGATCTGTCCAACTGAGATCTCTGATAACTCTTTTGAACGCTCTTTTCAAGTTGTAAAAGGTCATATCCTTTGAAGTTTCTCAATGTTTTTTCAATTCTTTTATCAATCAAAAAATAAATGCAATATAATCGCGCTTTACTCTTATCCCCGTAGTCGTTTTTTGCTTTAAACGAAATTTCTATGGTCATTCACGAGTCATCATGCCAAAGAAACGAATATTGTCGTACTTAGTGTAAAGTTCGCATCTCAATTCTTGTAATTGAAAGTTTCTTAACTTTTAAAATGTTATAAAACATTTTCCAACTTTTATAAGCTTTACTCCTGATACATGTATCTCTAGAACTTTTTGTGATCTTTTTGTCGTCCCTTTAAGATCTCTCACGATTTTATCCAATGATTTTTCCAGATTAATTCGATGAATGTGATGTGTAGATCTTTTTTGACGTTAGGATGTTTCCCTATAAACTTCGTAAGCTTCGAATTGTATTAAGCCTCGTATGGCGACTTGTCTCCCACAAGGCCGTATGTTCTGATCATAAATATTATTTTGTTACACGGAAACTCGGTCATAATTTACCTTCAGTGTATTTACTATTATTTTTTGTCAATTGCAACGAAACACTTTTAAGATGGCCTTCATTTGAAATTTTGTCTACTAAGTAAATATGATGCATCTTATCAAATTGATGTTTGATTAATACTGTCTTCGCATAACACGAAGTTACTTTAGCGTTTCTCATTCTTCGATTGAAGATTCAAAATATGGCTGATAAATATTCTGCAGGCAATGAACTACGATTGGTCCGTTTAATATTTGACACCCTGTTGAATGATTTCCACTTGAATGTGATGTCAAGTTGCTGCAATACTTATAGACTCTCCTTTCTTTCCGTTGGCAATTGTCAGCGTCTCTGCTTTGCGCTTTTACTAAAAATATTATATCATTTTTCAAAATCATTATCCATTTAATCATTTTCCTCTATTACTCTATTCACTGTAAAATAAATACGATTGATTAAACCTAATTTTGCCAGCTAAATTACTTAGTCTTCATAATTTTCAGTATATCGCAAGATCGCTACTTCAAAGTCTGCTATTTTAGCACAAAACACACACCCCATCGAGAGTGTCAGGCCGAAAATAGAATTGCTATAGGAAGTTTTATGAAAAGGGAACACACATAACAATCACACGCACTTACGTTCATGATTCAGATCGAAAGAGTTTCACTTTTTTCCTTTTCTTTTTTTGATAATTTATTTTGTTTCAGATGAGTGATTTAGTGAGTTTCGCTTTAAGTACTTACTAAACAAAGCAAAATTAAGTGAGTCAGAGTTAGAATGAAAGGATCGTTCCCTCAGTAGTCTCATCACATGTTAACACCCGCTGACGAGTGTACAGGTTGTGGATTTATTTTGGTTCTGTCCGATGTAATAATAAACCGAAATGAATTGAAACGTCGTTCCTTGTTTGTGACACTTAAATTGCATGATACATTTGCACTCATATACTCGTACTCATACTACAAAAGAAGCACAATAACAATTCAAACAAAAATATACTACTGCAATGCGTAGAGCGATGTAAATAATTTAAAGAACTCTACCTATAATCGTGCTCATTTTTCAGATTTCTAACAATTCGTGTTTTCTGTACTCCTAACAACTGTGTGACAAATACTTACAGCAATGCTTTTCAAATAAATTTTCTATTGAAACTAGCTATGCATAATAATGAATGTTTGTCTTTTATCAGGTTTAACTCGTGATATAGCAAATTTGGCCAATCGTTGCGATTCGGAAAATGATAATCCTGACGCTGACACAGACGGCGACAGCATGGATTACAACAATAAAATTCAACATTCCTTGGTACATCACACAAAGCCCGTACAACACAGCTCCTTTAAACGACCCACTCCAGTGATGGGTAATCGTGGCTTAGAAACTCGAAATAGTAAACGATCACAACAGCATCCGATGCATACACAGCATCATAATCTAGCTGGAGTTATAACACCACCATCAAGTCATCAGGTCACAGTTGGTGCTTTGGAGGTGATGAATGTAAAACGAGTGGTAAATCGATATGGTACACTTCCAAAAGTGGCCCGAATCGGTGCATATCTTGATAGTTTAGAAGACACTAGTGTTGTACAGCAAATAAATCATAATAATGTAGTTCCAGATGTTCCGCCACCACCACCACCTATAATTGGAACCAACGGTGTAATTGCTCGTAGTAATAATTTAACCAATAGTGTTGCCACATTTAAAGGTGGTCAACCTCAAATGATACGAAGCAATTCGTCAAGTGGCGTCACAATGGCTAACAATGCTTCGGCTAGCTTAAATAAATTACAACGCCATCGCACCACTGCCGATGGTTCAATGATGACATTCTCCTCGTTCCGTGGTGCTAGTAGTAGCCCAAAACGAGCACAGCAATCAGCAAATTTAGATTTCCCACCGCCACCAATAGATCTTCCTCCACCGCCGGAAGAATTCGAATCACCACCACCACCACCTCCTCTAATTCCCATTCCACCTCCAGCGCCAATAAACAACAACGATGTTTCAAATACTGCACCCAGTGTTGAAGAAGCCAGCTCTAGATTTGGTGTTAGCCTTCGTAAACGTGAACCTTCAACCGATTCATGTAGCTCACTAGGATCTCCACCAGAAAATCAGCAACATCAAGACAATATCATGAAGGAAAAACTCGAAATGAAATTAATGGCCGAAATCAAAGAGCGTACTAATCATGGTAAACACCAAAACAACCATCACGATGGCTGGGAAAATGGTGGACAACAAGTAGACCCAGTCTCACAATTAGTCACAGAACTGGCCGAGAGCATGAATCTTCCGAAACAAGATAAAAAACAAACACCAAAGTCGGCGGCGCATTCTCCTGCAAATAATACAACAATCCCCAATGATTCCCCATCAACCAATACGAACACTTTTAAAGCTCAGCTTAAAAGAGTCGAACCGAAAAAAATCCAAACTCCACCCCAAAATGATTCAAACACAATTATCGACTTTAAATCACGACTTCGTAAAGTAGACAACAACAATACAAATGGCAATGAAGTGAAAGACCATCAACAACACCCACAACAAAACACTTTAAAAGACGACAGTACTAACTCGGACGATAGTACGACAAAGAACTATAATAATTCCTTTCGAAAAGACAATTTGGAGCGTCACTCCGAGAACAATCCGAACGAACTGCATACCAAGCCAAAATCCAAATCGCAGATTGAACTGAAAAAGACTGAAATCAAAATCGAAGTATCTCCCCTACAGCATGCGGGGGGAGAACAAGATAACAACAAAAAAGATAGCAATCATTCATTAAAATCGTCGTCCACTACGACCACAGCGGCTACAGACTCTGGAGATTCCTCTGAAGATGGTAAACGTCGCAGTACCGGAAGTATTAGTAGTTTAAAAAAGCTCTGGGAGCCAAAAGAAGCCACACCGACTGAAGGTCAAACACAACTCTCACCAAAATTGACCATCAAAAATAATTCCAATGATAACAACGATCTAATAACATCCACAACAACGACGCTAACACCAACTCCACCAGATCCGTCATCCGATCAACATCAGTTGCTTAACAAAAACAAACCTGCAGTTCCATTGAAACCTACCAAACTAACAATCTATGCCACTCCTATTGGGCAAAAAATCAACACTGAGGGTAATATGAATTCAAATTCTATGACCCCCTTAACGAATATCACATCAACACAAACCAGTCGTGAGGGAATTCTTGAATTAGTAGGTTTACTAGAGGGAAGCTTTAAACTTCCAGTTAATTCGATTTCAGCCTCACAATGGTTACAGCTAAGTGAGAAACTAAATATCCTGCAGAACTCATGTGTTATGTTTGCCGACAATGAGACCATGCCACCACATTCGAAATTTCAATTCAAAGAACTTGTCACCCGGGTTGAAACCCAGTCGAGAAGTTTACGTTCGGCGGGCAGTAAAAATGTGCAGGACAACGAGAAATTGGTGGTTGAGGTGGGTCAATCGTTAAAACAAATATCAAATGCATTGCATAGGTAAAGTGGGGGAGCAAGGTCAGAGATCTTAACTTGTAAGAGGGATTAAATGGGGATGTGCATTTATTATATATTGTGTCACATCCTTCCCAGAGTCTAGTCAGTAAGAGAGAAAGGAAAACAAGAAGAAAATTTGTTGAAATTTTTTTTTTTTAAATGTCTCACTTAAATGTTACACATTTACATACATATACTTAGTTTCTTTTTTTGTTTTTTGTATTTTCAACAATTTTATTGTTTTTTTTTTATGTATTTAATATTGTGGCATAACAATGTGTAAGTGAGAGATAACAAAAACAATGTTTTTTAAGAAAAGAAAGAATTGAAAAAAAGATCAACAATTATCAATTTTGTTCCATAATTTTGTCTGTGATATGTTGGAACATTTATTATTATAGTTTTTTTTATTTAAAAAAACCATAACGTTAAACAAAACAAGAGAACAATTCATTTGTTTTTATAACTATTGGCTAACTAAAATGTTTGTTTATATTTTAAGTATTTTTGAAAACGATTATTGTCTACGAGATAAATATCCATCAGGACCAGTATTTTATTTGTCTGTACTATCTCTAGGGCTTTACCTTTACAAGTACACAAAAATCACTGTCGTAAGGACAATTAATATTGTTTGTTGATTCTTTTTTAGCGAACGGAATACCATATTTTCCTTTTAAGGGCCATAACAACACTTTGCTCTTTTAGAAGTCTGTAACTAGGCCAAGAAAACAAACTCAAAAATTCGAAAACTACTTCATAAACCTTTTTTGATAAGTTGATTTCATTGCGTTGTAAAAATGGCAATTCCTCTAATGTTATTACAATTTGGTTTTATTAGTGAAATTTAGAAACTTGACGGGTATGCTATTCTGATCCAAAGGAGCTTTAACTCTAGTTCATAACTTTGTCAATGTTTAACCGATTAAAATCAATAAAAGCCTTGACAAATGAATGTTTACTCAAAATACTGCGCTGAGCATAGAACTTCTGTAAATTAAACGAATGAAGTTCTTCAACGATATGTAAGATTTGCCAGACATTCATATGACACGTTTGTGTTAATCATTTTTGCAACTTGTAGACCATTGTGAATCGATAGAAAGACCTTTAATGGGGATAACTTGGTTTTGTTCAGTGACTTTACTGTGACTATTATTCGTGTCTCTTTGTAGTTTAGAAATTAAGCTATTAATAAAGATTCTTCCCGTCTTATGGGTTTGTTTTTAACCAAAGTGAGTAGTTTTCATTTCGAATTCATACTTGGATATGGTGTAGAGCTCCAGTCAACTGAAAGGCTGTAAGTGATTATGTGGACGATATTCCTGTTGGAATTATGTTTTGCTTTTACTTTTTACGGCACCGAAGCTAGTGTGTTTAGGTGATTTCGCCTACTTCTTGTCTCTTTATGATAAGTACTTTATTTTAACTAAGACTTTTAGTACTTCAGTTACTGCAATCCGTTCCTTACGTGCGGTACGTTTTTATAGTTTTGCGTCAAAATGCTTTGCAAAACTATTTGGTGTTTCCTTTCTACTTTTTGTCAACACAATTATATAAAGGTATAACGGACAATTTTCACAGCTAATAGGCTTTGAAATCTCATTTAATGCAGTGACAATGAGGACTTCAGAATTCAATTGTTGTTGAGACTTTTGCGTCTTTTTCTGTCTATCGACACAAGGTACTAGTATTGTACTTTTTGGTTTTGTTTCACATTGTTCGCATTCAATTCTGTTTGCTATTTTGCAGATATCTTATTAATGGAGCTACAAATTTTTTTGCCGACTCAATACTTCGTCAAGAAAACCCCGCTTTTTAAAAGGAATTTACAATAGGTCCCAGATTTATCTCATTCATTTTTCTTTATCGTTTTCAAGCATAAGAAAAGACTTTAAATCATTTCAATTACTACTATTCGGTATGGCACTTTTTTCGTCCTTCCAATTAAAAATGGAAATGGAAAAGAATCTCTTGAAACATACTTACAAATAAAATGAATCGTTTTGTTTTCTCTATCTTTCCATCATAATAATATATTTATTCAAGAACTGATGACAAATTTAATTCACTAAATAAACCTCTTTAAAAGAAAGACTATAAAGAATATATATTTTATTTTGAGCATATCAGATGATAACAGTTACGTGAAAAAAAAAACAACAAATAAAACACAGTTATTTGGAGATTGTATCCAAATCTATAATAATTACCATAAAATGAGTATAACTACACTAATTTCTTCTCTATTGTGTTATTATATAAAAGAAACCAGACTTAATCAAGCAAGAGCAAACAAATTTTATTTTCACTAACACTAAATTTGTAGTTGAAAACAAAAGAGGGAAACAAAAACAAATAATAAAACGAAAACACTTTCGATGTGTTTCGATTTTCTACCATTCAGAATATATTATACATAATAATCATTGCTTGAGAAACTCTTATATATATATTACGAATAACTCTATATTCTTAGTCTTTTAGAGAGCAAAAAAATAAAATAAAAAATAAATTATCATTACAAATCGAACAATTAAAGAAAGTAACAAAAAACAAAAGTAATGAAAATGAAAATGAAAAACTAAATAAACAAAATGCTAGTCGTACTCGTAAAAACAAAACGTAAACAAGTAGTTGATCAAAATAATAACGAAAAAAAAAAACAAAAAAAAACGTGCAAAATGATGACGATGATGATTTTCTTTCCAATTTATTTAAATGTTTTCCTTTTCTACCACATTATATGCTTATTCAAATTTGTTTTTTTTTTTTTTTTTTTTTATTATTCTAAAACGATACGAGTTAGAGAAATAAGCAATTATTTCGCATTTTATAAACAATAAAAAAATAAAATAAAACTAAATAAAAAAAAACACGTAAATTATTCACTACCCAAAGATATTTATGCAAAATGAAATTGATTTTTCTTTTCAATTATTATTAACTATTTTTTTTTTTTCGTAATATTAAGCTTAACTTTAAGTAAGAGAAAAAATATACGTGTATTGTAGTGAGCTTGCTCAAGTTTGTTTTTTTTTTTGTTTTTTTTAATTTTATTATTTCAGTTTTTTAATTTTATTTTAAAAAAAAATTTATTATTGATATTTACCGATTATAAATAAACTTATATAAATAATTAGATATTATGAATAAACTTTATATTACGTAAATAAAAATAAAATAAAAAAAGAAAATTATTATAATACAAAGGAATGGAAACAAAAACTATAAATACTACTCTATAAGATATTATGTATTACTATTATCATTATGGTTTTAAAATTTAATATACCACAAGAAATATTCTAAAATAAATATCGTAAAACATAATTTTGTTATAAAAAAAAATGCTTCTATTGTGTTTCTATTTTCGTACTTACTTAACCTTTGTGTCAATACGAGTGTCGCGCAACGCTTAGTCAATACGTGCATACCCAGGTATGCAACTTAGATTCATTGCGCTTCTTTTGCTTAAAGAAGTTGAATCAAGAATCCAAAGAATACAAATTATATTTAAATAACAATAAAGTAATTTTATTTTTATGTTTGTTTAAAATAAGTAAAGACAATGAGCTTCGGATATGCACGTGGAATGTTAGATCCTTTAATAGACCACGTGCAGCCGAGCAACTAGCGGAGGCCCTAGACTGCTGCAAAGCAGACATAACCGCCATTCAAGAAATGCAATGGGATGGGCCGGACAAAAAGAAGATGAAAAACTGCGACATCTACTACGGGAATTGCTATCGACGGCAAAAGCAGCGCTTATTTGGATGCGGATTTGTTGTCGGAGGCAGACTAAGACGAGAGTCCTCAGCTTCCGGCATGTGAGCGAGCGCCTCGTAGCAATCCGCATCAAGGCTAAATTCGCCAACATTAGCCTTGTATGCGCGCATGCCCCCACAGGAGAAATATGACGACACCAAGGATGCCTTCTACGAGCTCCTTAACAAGACCTACGAGCAATGCCCTAGCTATGACATTAAAATTGTCCTCGGTGATTTTAATGCAAAGCTAGGAAGAGAGGGTTTCTTTGGTGGAACAATCGGAAAATATAGCCTGTACAACACCACCTCCGATAACGGATTCAGGCTAATCGACTTTGCGGCGGGGCGAAACATTGTCGTGCCTAGCACGCGGTTCCCACATCTCGACATACACAAGGGGACTTGGAGAACTCCTGATCAATCAACAGTCAACCAGATTGATCACATTGCGATCGACGCAAGACACTCCTCCAGTATTATGGATGTCCGTACGTTCCGAGGAGACAACATCGACTCGGACCATTACCTTGTTGTAGCCAAGGTATGGTTGCGGATATCCTAAACTAAGCCAAGACAAACTAATGCTGTGAGAAAATTCGACGTCAGACGGCTAAAATCGCAAGAGATCGCCAAGTCCTTTTCCGATCGAGTGTCTCTTAATCTCTTAAGAGATCCAATGCCGCCAGCATCAAGCATCGAAGACCACTGGAAACACTACCAAAACGCCATCAGAGTTGCCGCTTCTGATGTGCTGGGTTTCACTCGTCCACCACAACGAAACCCCTGGTTCGATGATGAATGCCGGCAAGCACATGCAGCTAAGCAAAAAGCACGCAATGCGGCACTGCAAAAAAAGACCAGAGCTGCTCAGGAGGAAGAAGAAAGAGCATGAGAAGCGCGCGATCGAGGAAATTGAGAGATGCTACTCCAGGAATGAGGTTCAGAAGTTTTACCAAAAGGTAAAAATAACATGCCACGGAAACAAACCCCGAACCGAAGCCTGTAGAGATGAACAAGGGAACATCCATTTCTGCAGACTGTATAACGGCGATGACAGACCAAATACCGCTGTCAGGCAGAATCAACCTTTCAACTTGGACGATGATGACCAACAATTCCGTCCACCCGACCTGGATGAAGTGAAGATAGCTATATCAAAGCTTAAGTCCAACAAAGCTGCTGGAGTGGATGGCCTGACTGCCGAGCTCTTCAAAGCGGCCGGCGATGACTTGGTAAGGAGCATACACCAACTTATCTGTAAAATATGATCGGACGAAAGTATGCCTGATGAATGGAACCTCAGCATTGTTTGCCCGATTCTCAAGAAAGGAGACCCTCTAAACTGCGCCAACTACAGAGGCATCAGTCTCCTAAACATCGCATACAAGATCTTATCTGCCGTATTGTGTGAAAGCCTGAAGCCGTTCGTCAACAACCTGATAGGTCCATATCAGTGTGGCTTCAGGCCAGGAAAGTCCACCATCGACCAAATATTCACACTACGGCAAATCTTGGAGAAGACCCGTGAGCTTCAGATCGATTTTAAATCCGCGTATGACAGCATCTATAGAGACGAGCTATACAGAGCAATGTCTAGTTTTGGCATCCTTGCCAAACTCGTCTGTCTGTGCAGGATGACGATGGAGAATGCACGCTGCTCCATCAAGTTCGGTAAAGATCTCACCGAGACCTTCGTCCAGAAAGGATTTAGACAAGGCGATGTGCTGTCATGCGATTTTTTCAACATCGTACTTGAAAGAATAGTGCTAAACTAACGAGCAAACACAAGAGGGACTATCTTTCAAAAGGCCGTCCAACTACTCGCATACGCCGACGATATTGACATAATCGGTAGCGGCGAAAATGGGTTTAGCGGTCAATGAGGGCAAGACCAAGTATATGCTGTCAAGCAAAAAGGACAACCAACACCGACGTCTCGGACAGAACGTCACCCTCGACAAATATAACTTTGAGGTAGTTAAGGACTTTGTCTACCTAGGCTCCGCTATAAATACAGACAACGACACCAGCGCTGAGATCAAGCGAAGAATAACTCTGGCCAACCGCTGTTTCTTTGGGTTAAAAAGGCAATTGAGTAGCAAAGCCCTCTCTCGGACAACAAAAGTCACCCTTTATAAGAGTTTAATAATCCCGGTCCTGCTCTATGGCCCAGAGGCATGGACATTATCAAAAATGGATGAGGGTGTTCTTGGTTGCTTCGAGAGAACAATTCTTCGGGCGATCTTTGGTCCCGTCTGCATTGACGGTGAGTGGAGGAGGAGATACAACGACAAACTGTATGGACTGTACAGCGACATGGACCTAGCCAGAAGAGTGAAGATCCAAAGACTGAGATGGCTGGGTCATGTAGAGCGCATGGACACCAATGCTCCGGTCCGAAAAGTCTTCGAATCCGCTCCCGAGGGACAGCGCAGTAGAGGAAGGTCAAGACTCAGGTGGCGCACGCAAGTGGAAGAGGACCTCAGCCAACTTAGCGTGCGAAACTGGAGGCAGCTAGCCAGGGATCGAGCTGGCTGGAGAAGCTTATTGACTGAGGCCCAGGTCCACGTAAAGTAAGTAAGTAAGTAAATACAAACAGTTTTGGCACGCAGTAAGATCGCGAGTATGCCTATGCCAGACTGCCTTGTTACAAACTTGGCATTCTTTTCCAGTTGGCCGTCTCTAGGACTCAGTATAACATATGGTACAGTGTGCTTTTTGTTTTATGCGTTCATTCCTATCGCGTTTCTCTTGTGGAGATCGGTGGCTGGAAGTTTAGAGTTAAACTTTTACACTCTGTTCGGACATTACATCTATTCCATTCCTGCAAGGTTTCTTCCGAGATTCTACACATTTTTGCCTGATATTGAAAGTTCCGGTTTGTTGATTTTAAATATTATATGTGCTGCTAACGTAGCGACGTCTAAAATATTTAAAAAAAAAAGCTTCCGGCCACCTTTTAGTTCGGCGTTTTGTGGAGTATTCGCCAAGGATTTTGTCAAAAGTATCAACTCCGCATTTAGTGGAATAGTATTATCTTATGATTTCTGGCTTACTTTTCACACCAACAATTGTTCTATCGTAGTGAACTGTGGACTTTAGAATCACTGCTTTTTTGGCACATACTCGTAGAAATACAATGTTGCATTATCAGAGAACCCAAATTCACTAGAAAAAACAGCACGTTCTTTCTGTGGTAGAAACTGTGTTGATATATACGGCTTACTTTTTTTAGTGTTCCAACAAGTCCCAAATTCTATCGCATTAGTTTTTTTGGCTAGCTCAAGTGATGTGAACAAATTGTTCGTCGAGTGTCGGGTGTTTTTATAGGATTGCACTAACTGACTTACTACTTGTTCTCCTTGGCTTGTCGCTCGAGGCTTATCTGGTTCTTTACCTTTACCTAGATATTGCCTTGTAGTATATTTGCAGTTTTTGCATCGCTTAGCCACCAGATTTTAATACCATACTTAGCGGGTTTCGAAGGTATATATTCCGTAAATTTAGTCCTACCACGGAAAGGAAAGTGTTGCTCGTCGACGGTAAGTTCCTCATATGGAATAAAATATTTACGGAAATTTCTGTTAAGCATTTGAAATAAGTCTCTTATTGTCTCTATACTACAGATCGTCCTGCCGGTTAAGCGTCTCAACCGAAAGCCACTACCATATTTAATATGAATAGGAAGGCACAGGCACGTATGGTTAGCGCGGTGTTACTGTGAAAAACTTCTTATCTTGTAGGTATTTATCTCTTTATTTACTTTAAATTAATTGAAATTTGTTGAGTTTCCATTTTTGGGAAGCTACAAGAAAATTTAGCCCGGTCTGCTATGTTTATCACCATGATTTTTGCATTTGAAAATGCAAATGAACACCCAGGTGTGTTGTATTGACATAAGGGTTAAGTGACACTACAGTCCCTTTAGCCCTTTGCTGCATTGTGCCCACAGACTTAGAATCGAAGACTGCGGGTTGGAGCATTGGTGTTTATTCGCTCTACATGCCTTAGCAATCTCAGGGGACTGTTGCAAAGTTTTCTGACTAGGCCGATATCGCAGTACATCTCATATAGTTCGTCGTTGAATCTACTCCTCCAAAACGCGTCACCGTAAATGGGATTATATTTCAAAGAATATTTCTCTTAAAACGACTGAATATATCTTCACCCGCTTTCCAGAGAGTTCATGCTTCAACGCCACAAGACAGGACTAGGATGATCAAGTTATCAAATAGAGTTCCTGCCTGCTTACACCCAAAAAAGATGCAATTAGCAAGAGTGTTTCATCGTTTTATTTCTGCTAAGGTGTATTGATGGCAGAAATAATAGCAGAGTCAAGTTGGACACAGTCTCTTACTACCTCGAAACTATTGCTGTCCACAGTGAAGCTTTGTCGAACTTGTTGGCAGCATATAAAGAATGGTCCATCTGTTGGTTTCTTTTTGAATCACATCATCTTTTTACACTCAAATATTGACAGAAACTCAGTTTTATATTTGTGCGGTACCAAATGGATCGATTTATGCTTAAACCACGTTGGTTCAGTACTAAGCAACTGAACAGTCGCACTAGCCTGAGGAGAATTTAGCATAAAATCTCGAATTACAAGACCCAATTGAGTCGGGAATTGAAGTCAAATGACCACCCGCTTCGTTATTACTTCTCTGTTTGGACTTTAGAGCAGCTCAAAATTAACAATCTCGTTCAAAAAATCGTCTTTTTAGATGAGGCGCCTTTACATTTCGGCGGCTAGGTAAACAAGTTAAATTGCCGTATTTGTGGCATTGTTGGTACATTTTTCTTTCAAGACGACTAAAAAAGTAAGACTACAGTCAATGGGGATACGTGCCACGCAAGCCGTCTAGAAATCGATTTATTGCCAGCTATGTTCAATAATCGTGTTGTTTTGGTGATGTTGCTTGGATGCCAAGGAGCTGCGACGCCGTTGGCCTGTTTTTTGTGGGGTGCCATTAATCCTATGCGGGAAAGGCTTCGACGTGACCTTTCGCCACTCTGAAAGGAAAACACCTTTCTCTTTTTCATTGTGGTCAAGAGGTCTTGGCCACAACCACTACAGCCAGGTCATCGGAGTGCACTCCTCGGGCAATGCAATCTCGAGCACGCGTTGTACATCGCGTTCCGGAGGGTGGGGCCCAGCACCGAAACTCAGAGGACTCCGCATTTCACTCTGTGACGCTGTACACCGACATCCGTTGTGTATTGCAGCCTTCTCTCCCTAAAATAATCGCGCACTATTCTCTAGAGGTATTTTGGCACTCCAAAGGCCTCCAGTTCGCGTACGATACGGGACCATCTGGCTGAGTCGAAAGCGTTCCTCACGCCCAACAAGACTACAGCACGATAGTTCTTGGAACCCCCTCTCCATCTTTCTCCAGCCGTAGCGTCTCGAGCTATGTTAACGATCATCTCGATGGCATCCAGGGTCTATCTGTGTTTTCTGAAGCCGAATCGCCGCTCGTTTAGACCGCCGGGGCGTTCCAAGGCTTCATTCAGATGATTCACGATGACGCTTTCGAGTGTTTTGCCAAGTTCGTCCAAGAGGCAGATTGGTCGATATCCAGAGGGATCTTGGGGATTCTTCCCTGCCTTGGAAATCAAGACCAAAGTTTGCCTCTTCCATTGCTTCGGGAAAGTGCCTTCTTTCAGGCATGCCGTAAAGGACCGGTTTTACCTTTATGGCCAAAGCGAGTGGCATGCTCGGAATGCCATCTGGGTCTGTCTGTCCGTCTGTCACAGCCAATTTGCTCCGAATCTACTGGACCGATTAAGCTGAAATTTGGTACACACATGTATTTCTGTGACCCAAACACGGACACATAACGGAAATAAATGAATTTTGAACAAGGGGGTCATTTTTGGGGGGTAAACTAAGAAATTAAAAAAAAAATGTATTGGTCTTAAATATATTTTTTTATTATTTTAAAATATATAGTTTCAAATTTATTAAATTTTATTTATTATCTCCGAAACCAATAAGCCTTAAATATTGAAAAAAATACAGAAAATAGTCCTTTACTTATAAATTGCAGGAAAACATACAAGAAGTTTGTAATCTGAACATTCGTCTTCTTTTAATAAATCCAAAGCAACATGCGAGTAATTTGTTGAATAAAATGGAAATCAGCATACGGAACCCTCTCAATGCGAGGTCAACTCGCACTTGTCCGCTTTTTTTTAAAGCCCCTTGCCTGGAGGAAAAGAAGCTACATTTCTGGAGGGAAACCCAAGGAACTTTATGCTTCCACAAAAAAACGAAATAACTAGTACAACTAAGTAGAAGTCAGATTCAACTGATCACAGGCTTTCTCACAGCGCACTGCCGTGTGAAAAAAACATCTAATTACCATGAGGATACCACAAGACAATATATGCAGACTGTGCAATGAGGACGTGGATAGCAGAACACGTACTATGTGACCGCAATGGTTTAATCAAAACACGTCAACGCTTCCAAGGTAAATTCTACCTCAAAGCGGACATAGCTGCTAGCTCACCTCCCTTAGCAATCTAATCTAATTTAAGTCTCTGCTTCAGGTATTCGCTTGTGTGTTCTCCACAATTCCTTCAAAAATGATATTCAAGAAGTGACCATTTCTAAGACCTATTTTTTCCATTGAGTCGTTACCCACTTTGATGGAGCAGCGAGCTTTCTCCATGGTCATCTTGCACAGACAGACGAGTTTGGCAGAAATGTCAAAACAGGCAGTTACAACCTTCCTATAAGATATAAATTAAGTTTCTATCTATACAATATTGCAAACTTACTTTAGTCTTACAAGTTACTTAATCATTAAATATAACTTTCTTTGGAAAAAGGGAAAAAATACTTTGCATACTTTTCTGATGTCCTGTGGGGTTGAAGAAAAGACGTTGAATGCTATGCATCTCCTTGTCCTTTCTCGTTAAGAGCTGAACAGAATCTGAATCTGAAGCTTGAATCTGTATTTGATATCGAACTTTCAAAAGTTCAATACATGTATAAACTGTATCTCGAAGTTGAATATCACCCAACTTCGAGATACAGATACAGATTCAAGCTTCAGATTCACATTCTCTTCAGCCCATTACATCTCTTTTTAGTGCTGAAATAAATTAAATTTAAGTTTGTTCGATGTTAATGGCGTTGCCAGTCGCCAACACCCATTTATTATTAAAGCTGTCATAGCCGACTCTAAAATCGATAACGTGGACGAAAGTTTTGGCTATCATTGCTTTTTTGATGGGTCTAGTCTAGTTAATATGTTGGTAAGACTTCCGTATGTTGTTCCTGGAGTAAAATCTTTCTCTATATATTTGACTGCGCGCTTTTATGCTTATTTTTATTTTTCCACAGAAGCCGATGTTCTTCCTGTCTCTTCTGCTGGTAGAGCAGTGCATGTGCTCGCCGGCATTCTTCATCCAGGGATTTCTTAGTGAGGGTTGGGTAAAACACAACACATCAGTTTCGGGCTCTCTGATGGCACGTTGGCAGTGATCCCATTGGTACTTGATACTGGCGGCATCTGAGTTGCTGAGAGATTTTGGAATACGCTTTCAGCGAAGATTCGGGCGGTTGCGCTTGGGAAATCCGCATTCGTACCTTGGCTGCAATCCGAGATCCGATCCGAGTCAATGTTGGCAACCTAGATTTTTCGGACGTTCAGAATACTGGAGGTTTGCCTTACTACTATCGTAATGTGATCAATTTGATGTAACGTTTTATGTTCCGGACACCGCCATGTCTCCTTGTGTATATTGAGATAAGGAAGATGTGTGCTTCTATATCGATATTTCATCCCACTTCAAAGTCGGTAAGCTTAAGTCTGCTGCCACGCGTAGTGTAGTCTAGGCTATGCTTATCAGTTGTCCTACCAACTTTGTCCTATTTCTTATCCTTTCCAACGAGTTCGTGTTTGTCTTCCGTTGAGGCATGGACGCTTAAAAGGCTTATGCTAACGAATAAAGCCACGTGGCGGACACTTAAGACTTCTTGCCTAATTCTGTCGCAAATGGCAAATACGCATACAAATAAGCGCTGTTTCTTTCCCCTTTCACCATAATATATGTCACAGTTTCTCATCCCCCTTAAGGCCAGCCATTCCCATCGCACTTTCTAAATGGTAGTCAACGGCTTGTGGTAACTGCTTGGCTACACGTGGTTTACTAAGGCTCACATTGAGCCCTATGGCTTCTGTTGCTTCTATTGCTTCTGACCAGGCACGCCCTTGCCATTTGGCCTTCATGAGTAAAGATTTACTTTTGCAGTTAACAGAGATCAAAACAAGGAGGTAAGGCAAGCACTTTATTACGAACTTATGTAATTCTTTCGCTGCTGGCCGATCAATCGCTGCAGAGGTTTATGAATTCTGTAAGACACCTAGACTAATATTGCCCATAATATACCCTGAGTAATCATGAAAAAGAAGATTTTTCTCCAAAACCACAAAAAGACGCGCAGTGGTTGAGTATTCCATTCAAAGATCTCTGAAGGAACGAATGGGGAAAATACCTGTGGTGTACTTCCTCTGCAATAGCCATTCTCATTTAATGATAAGAAAAGCTGGTTTTGGTTTTTCCAGTTTGGAATTTCTTAAGAGATAGATTTACCTAATGAACAAATACTACATTCCCTATTTCAATAGGAACATAAATCATACCACTTATGGCAAGTACAGACCTCAAAAAGCCTCCCTCCCAGGACCTCAAAGTCCTGTTCCTATAAAATGAAATCATCCTAATTATTAAACAAGTGGCATAGCGTAATTATCTTAATCATTTAGATCGCAACACAAAAGACATGGTCAGGTAAAAAAAAACATTACCAGTGTAAAATATCATAGTAAAACAAAAACTGAATAACTGAATAATTATTTTTAATCGATTTTGACCTATTAATCACTAAAATACCGATTTGTTTTGGTCCAAATTGCATTTTTTTTGAAAAGAAAAAATGATTGCAAGCCAATTGCTGCAGTTGCATACAACGAAACTTGTAAGATAATTGACAATAAAAAAACAGAATTGGCAGCACTTTGTGATTTTGACTTTTGCCGCTTCCAATCTTTTTTTTGAAAATTAAATTCGCGCCAAGTTGCATTCTGTTAACGTTTGGCGGACTTGGAGTGTTGCTTCTGCTTTTTTATATCTATCTGTTGCGAAAAATCGTGTATAGACAGGTTTTATTTTATTTAAGTGAATCATCTCAATTGTTCCAGAATGAAACCTGAAAAAATGTACGTGTTCAAGCGCGACGGAAGAAAGGAGATCATCCATCTGGACAAAATTACCTCGAGAATCCAGAAGCTTTGCTATAATCTTAACATGGACTTTGTTGACCCCATTGTAATCACATTGAAAGTCATAAATGGTCTTTATAGTGGAGTCACCACCCAGGAGTTGGACAATTTAGCTGCAGAGACTGCCGCTAGTTACACCACCAGCCATGCTGACTATGCAATTTTGGCCGCTCGCATAGTAGTTTCCAATTTGCACAAGGAGACAAAGAAAGCCTTTTCGGAGGTTATAAGCGATTTGTACAATGCGGTTGATGCTGCGACTGGTAAGAGTATTTCAATGATTTCAGACTTTCACTACAAGGTTGTCATGGCAAATGCTGATAAACTTAATTCTGCAATTATCTACGACCGCGATTTTGGCTACAATTACTTTGGATTTAAAACGTTGGAGAGATCGTATTTGTTAAAGATTAATGGGAAGATTGCTGAACGTCCGCAACATATGTTGATGAGAGTGGCTGTGGGTATCCATGGCGAGGACATTGATGCTGCCATCGAAACGTATAATTTGTTGTCAGAAAAGTACTTCACACATGCATCACCGACGATGTTTGCTGCTGGTACTCGGAGACCACAAATGTCATCTTGTTTCCTTTTGACAATGGTATCAGATTCGATTGAGGGTATTTTCAAGTCAGTGGAGCAGTGTGCAAAGATATCCAAATCCGCAGGTGGTATTGGATTGAATGTTCATTGCATTCGTGCAAAGGGTACCGGCATTTCAGGAACAAATGGCACTTCTAATGGGCTGGTTCCCATGCTGAGGGTGTTTAACAACGTCGCCAGGTATGTTGATCAAGGTGGTGGCAAGCGACCTGGTGCATTTGCCATCTATTTGGAGCCATGGCATTCCGATATTTTCGAATTCCTCGACCTTAAGAAGAACACTGGCAAAGAAGAAAATCGTGCTCGTGACTTATTTTACGCGCTGTGGATTCCCGATTTGTTTATGAAACGTGTAGAAGCTGACGGAGAATGGTCACTAATGTGTCCACACAAATGTCCCGGACTGCATGATGTTTGGGGAGATAAATTTGAAGAGTTATACACTCGCTATGAGAAAGAAGGGCGTGCTAATCGAACTGTTAAAGCTCAATCACTTTGGTTTGCTATTATTGAATCTCAAGTGGAAACCGGCACTCCATATATGCTATACAAAGATGCTTGCAACCGTAAGTCGAATCAACAGAACTTAGGTACAATAAAGTGCAGCAACCTTTGCACAGAAATCGTCGAGTATTCAGATCCAGATGAAATAGCAGTATGCAATTTGGCTTCGATTGCGCTGAACATGTATGTCACCCCTGATAAAAAATACAATTTCAAAAAACTTAAAGAAGTCAGCAAAATCGTCACAAGAAATCTTAACAAAATCATCGATGTAAACTTCTATCCAATGGCAGAAGCAAAGAAATCGAATTTACGCCATCGACCGATCGGAATCGGCGTTCAGGGTTTAGCGGACACTTTCATTATGCTTCGTTATCCATACGAAAGCGAACAGGCACAGTTGCTGAATCAACAAATCTTCGAAACAATTTACTATGGAGCTTTGGAAGCAAGCTGCGAATTGGCTGAAAAGGAGGGCACCTATGAAACTTATGAAGGCTGTCCCGTGAGCAAGGGAATTCTGCAGTACGACATGTGGGATAAAACTCCAACTGATCTCTGGGACTGGGCGGCTTTAAAGGAAAAAATCGCCAAACATGGTGTTCGTAATTCTCTTCTGCTTGCACCAATGCCCACTGCTTCTACTGCTCAAATTCTTGGCAACAATGAATCGTTCGAGCCGTATACTTCAAATATTTACAATAGACGTGTGTTGTCTGGAGAGTTCCAAATTGTCAACCAACATCTGCTTAAAGATCTCACAGAACTGGACTTGTGGGATGATGACATGAAGAACGAGATTATTGCAAGTCGAGGTTCAGTCCAGCAAATTGAAAGAATTCCGAAGGAGTTGCGTGAACTTTACAAGACCGTTTGGGAGATTTCAGTACGTTCGACCATTAAAATGGCCGCAGACAGAGGTGCCTTCATCGATCAAAGTCAGTCGTTTAACATCCACGTTGCTGAACCCAATTACGGCAAACTAACATCGATTCACTTTTTTGCTTGGAAGAGTGGTCTCAAGACGGGAATGTACTATCTCCGAACAAAGCCAGCCGCGAATGCAATTCAATTTACTGTAGACAAGACACGGTTAGCCGCGGCCGTCCAAAATGGAGGATCACCACACAGCACGCCTATAAAATCACAAAATGGACAGAGTCCAGTTACTTCGCCTGAGAGTGCTGAGCGTACCCGCCGTATGGCCGAGATGGTGTGTTCCTTGGAAAACAAGGATGCCTGCATGAGTTGTGGATCCTAATCTCAAAATAAGGCAATTGTAAATTAAGCTTTTAATTTTTTTAGTTATATATTTAATGTACTGAACAGATAAACGATTTATTAAAGTATTAACCATTTCAATTGCTGTTTTGCTTTATTGTTATTGCTGCGTTTGTATTTGCACGTTGTCGTTGATAAGAGAATTTGGTTGTCGAAGGCAACAACAAATGGTAAGCGTTCTTTTTATAGCATAGGGGACATCATATTCCACATGTAACTGATTAAGATGGCTGATGTTTACCTTTGCAAAATCCTCTGTTTGCAAAAGACGGTAAGTGCCAAATGTGTGCTACTTTAGATTTTTTATCAGTATTGAGGTACTAAACCAGATGAAAAATTTTCTGATGTAGATGTGAAGAGTTTTACTCTGCACAATATCGATATCTTTTAACGATGAATTGTTCTGCTTACATCCATTGTTCCAAACGGAAGCACGTTTTGAGCGGCCGCTGTAGAGTCGGAACGGTATCTGTTAATAGCCAAGATGCGGATCTTGACCACATCACCAAATAAAACCAATTAACGTCTAATCACAGAAGATTGCCACTTTTCATTTTATCTCTCTTCATCTCTAATAGTATTAAGATAAGTGGCGGGTCGCAACGACCAAACAGGCTGCGTATTGGGAAGATTTACCCCTGAGAAAAATCTGCTGCTTTTATAGAATTTCAATTTTGAGATGAGGATGAAGGAAATGGAAGCATTTTATTCAAGCATGAACATTTTAACTGGCTGTTGAATAGATGTGGTGACATGCAAACTTCTACACTTCAACATCCACCAATGTCGATAATTCAATTAAAGGTTCTTTAAAGTCTCTGCAGAGAAGATCACTAGCATGGGTTTGTTTTATTTTTTTCTGGTAAAGCGAACAAAGGTGTAACATAGCAGGTTCAGAATGGTGTTTTCATTCTTTTCGTCTTCATCCCTACAAATCGTCAAAAAAATGCTTGCGCTATGGTACCCGTGCATAACTCATCTTAACGTTCGTACTATGGGAAACTCATACCATACATAGTTTTACTATGGTTGGAAGGAATATTACTAAGTAAGTAAGATGTCAGAAAGGTGAGTCGAAGCCCATCGTGGTTAACTATTTACATTTGAAAAAGAGAAGCTCTGATGGCCGGGAATACTCACACACAGCACGGACCCAACTTTGCGCACAAAACTGAAGTAAGTGGAAAAATTAAAGACCAGTGGGTTTAGTTTCGTATCTTTCTTATATAAGATGGCTTCAGCCCAATAACAAAAAAAAAAGGTTTATCTTTTTCTTTAGACGGGGGGTTTAAGGGAAAGCGTAACATAAAATAAGAACAAAAGGAAATACCTTATAGATTTATTTCCATTATGAATTGGAATCGATCAGCAATAAAGTTCTGCCAAACGTTTCTCATAGGAAGTAAATTGAATTCGATGGGTCCGAGCCTGTTTTGTCGCTGTTTTTGATTTTTTTTTATCATTGAAATTGAGTTTGCGGTTACATATTCTCGCTTGCCCATTGCCTATGAGTCTCGGTTATAAGACCGATACTCACTTTCGGGGTGGTTGTCTGGTGGATATCCCGTGACAAAGTAGTCAACTGCATGAAGCTAGGCAAAGTCTAAGGAACAGCATGTTTGGGCATAAGCGCCGCTCCACGTATAACTCCTTCCGCTGCACTGGATGTTATGTTTCAGTTGATACCTCGACATTTTCAACAGACAAGTAGCTGCTAATGCTGTTGCTCGCCTTTAAACAACTTCACAGTGGACTAATAAACCTTTCGGCCACGCTTATATTCTTAACAAACTAAGAATCCTATCAGAGAACATCGACTAAACCATCCTCGTACATTAGTTTAACAAAAACTTCCGTGTAAGAATTCCCTATACATCCTTCTGGAAGCGGAATCCACTTTTATACGGATAGTTCAAAGACTGACAGTGGGATTGGTGACGGTATTTTAGCTGATAAGCTTAATCCAAGCCTTCCTCCTAATAACTGTAGGGTGTTCCAGGCGGAAATTATAGCAATTAAAGAAGCCCTGTTTTGGCTGAATTAAAACGTAATAAATGTAATGGATATCAGCATCTTTTTCGATACTCAGGCTTCTATCAAATCCCTGGACTCATGTTCTTTTAACTCAAAGACCCTCATAGATTACCAATTATATCTTGTGGAAGTGGCAGAGCAGTTCAATATTCACCTTTGCTGGGTGCCGGCGGATATAGACATCACGGATATAATTGTAAGGCCGACGAATTTAACAAAATTGGATCAACTTATCCATTCTACCTGAAAAAAGTAACATCGGTATACGCATAAACAAGAAATAAAGCTGGATTTTCTTCTATGACAAAACTTAGGTGAGCGATCGATTCAACATGTCTAGTAACCAAACAAATCTGGCCTTAGCTGGATCTGAATCGCTCTAAGAGTCTGATCTTTCGATGCAGGAAACATCTCAGTTCCACCACAGATGTCATCACTGGACACTGTCTCTTAGGCAAGAAGGCTTGGTATGATTATAGCGCCTTCTGTAGGAGCTCCATGGACGAGAAGACAATCGAAAAAAAAGAAAACTCCACTTAAAAGCCTTCTTCTACAATGACTTAAGCGATCTAAGCAACACAGACGTTTAAAGTCTCCTACGCTTTGTCAAAAGCTCAAAATGGGTTCTAGAGTAGGGGGATCACAGATTCCTGTTGTATTACAACGGGCCTACAAGCCTAGGTGGGTTGGTCTTTCGTTCAGCAGCCACTTTAAACTAACCTACATATTATCCACTATAGGGAACCAAATATATAATAAAAAAATTTCGTTTCCAAGTTGTACGGTATCATTTCTGATTTTCTTTTAATTATTCAATACTTTGCACCGTAAAGTAGAACTAAGAAGATCAGCATTTTGTGGTGGAGCATGCATTTCCTGTTCCCAGTTAAGAGCCTGAACCCATCCGTTCATAGTCCGAACGAAATTGAAACACTATTAATCGAACCTCACTAGGTTTTTATTAGCAGGGCTTATGTTTTTTTTCAAGAAATTCATTAACTAATTAAAGCTTCTATTGAAGAAAGGTTTTGATCTAGGCTGCGGATAGATGGTTCTTTCGTTGTTGATAACGCGTAGTTGGTTTAGTCCTCGTTTACTCTTAAATCAACTGGAGAAGGTCTGGTTGGACTACTGCTACTTGCCAATGTATGGTTAGCTTTTAGTCGAAGGCGTTGTTTGTTGTCATTTCAGTAGGCTGTTCTTTCCAGTAAATCCGTCAAAGATATTCTCAAATCTCTTTGAGTTGGACGCCGCCAAGTACAACATTGGTATCACATTCAAAAAAGGCATTATCCCTGGTGTATTCAACCTCTTCGGAGGTGGGAAAGTGATTGGCTCCAGAAATAAATAATGGAAAATGTTTGCAATTATGCTGTCTTAGATATTTTAAGCTCTTTTACACGACTAGATCAAGGTGTTCAGTAGTGCTTAAGTAATATATGCGTTCTGCAAAAACCCCATCAGAAGTGAACAAAGAACTATTGATACTTTGGCTCGTCTAGGTACAGTCAGATATCAATCGATATCTCACGTCCAAATAATCAACTTCTAAATGCACTTTCACTTAACCTAGTTTTATTAAATTATTAACATAACTGTCTTTCCTAAACTTAAGACCAAAAAAGTGGCTAACTCTGCAGCGCCTTGATATTCTGTATTTCAATTTTAAGCTGCTGAATCTAAGAAGAAAAATAAAATAAAAACAAGAACATAATGAAGAGGAAACAACAAACCCTTTCCAAATTCTTCTTTTGTACGGTTTCGCTTGCAGACTTTTGGAATCCTTCATTCGAACTTCGTTCCAAGTGTTTGGTCAGCTCCAATTGAAGTTTACCTAGTTTCACCTGGTTTAAGTCTTGCTGACCGGTTTGAGGTAGTTTATACTCTGCATTTGTTGAAATCCCTACAAAAGATGTCATTAATCTTTATGTACTCAATCATCGTACAATAAATCATATACCAAATGAACACATATGTCCGGCAGTGGAATATAATGTAAGATCCTTCCTAGAAGAAGGATTTAAATGCTCATATACTTTCACTTCATTGGATAGTGTTAAAGATTTGATCTCAACGAGATACTTGGAGAGAGTAGCCAAAGCATCATCGTTTTGTGGGAAGAGATGAATTTTCGGGTAGTGTTTCTTTGAAATTTTATTTCTACTCTTTAACTGACGAATGGTTTGACATATTTCAAGAATCTCATCCACTTCAGCTTCTAGGGTGGGATTTTTGTATGCTGAAGTGTTAAAATCTTGTTTTTGAGGTAGATATTGTAGAAGTTCCTCCGCAATAAAAGGTGTAAATGGAGAAATTGCATGCAGACCCAAGCTAAGACAGATTGATAGTGTTGAGCAGTGTGATTTGGCCTTGTCACCACCTTCTGAAATACCTGGTTTCGTTGTTTCCTAAAACAATTAATATTGTAAATGAAAACATGAAACTTTACACTCAGAGGTGCTCTAACCAGATAGACATCACAGAAATTTGTGTAGAAAAAGGTTTTAAGAGCTGCCACAGATGTATGAAAGTTATAGTTATCGAAACTGTTAGCAGAGATTTCCAAGACGTTACTGAGGCGACTTAGAATCCATTTGTCCATGTGGTCAAGTTGAAGGCCATTCAATGCAGCTTCACAAGGAGATAATTTACATTTTTCGCTTGCTCCCAAGGTGTACCTTGTTGCTTGCCAAATTTTATTGAGGAATAATTTATTTGTGTGGCACTCCGATACGTCAAAATTGATGAAATGACTCTTGATGTTGTGACCGCAGAGGGTGAACCGCAAAGCATCGGTCCCGCATTCCTGTATGCCCGTAGGAAACATTTTTTGAAGGCCCTTTATGGATTTCTTAAGTTCTTCTTTGCCCAAAATACCAGAGTTATGCGATTTTTGTATATCATCTTGCAATGCACCGAGGGAAGCTCCATAAATCACTTGCTGTGGTGTAACAACGTTTCCTAAACTTTTTGACATTTTTCGTCCATGTGCATCACAAACGATCCCATTAAGAAGAATATTCCGAAATGGTACTTCTCCGGTGAGCTTTAAACCTAACATCGCCATCCGTGCAACCCAGAAGAAGAGAATATCGTGACCAGTTTCCATAACATCTAAAGGATACGATCGACGATATTCATTTGCCGGCCACTTAAATACAGAAAATGGTAGAAGCGATGAGGAAAACCAAGTGTCCAAAACGTCAGGATCTTGCTCGATGATTATTTCTCCGGAATTCACCTTAAGTTTCTCTTGGGCTTTTATGAGTGCTTCTTCATTTGAACCTGCGGCGACCCATACTTCTCTGTTGTCTTTCGATTTTGCTAAATAAGCCGGTATTCGATGTCCCCACCACAGTTGCCTGGAAATACACCAGTCATGGCATGAGCCCAACCATCGAAACCACTCGTTATCGAAAGTTTGTGGATGAATTCGAATTCGACCATCACAAACGGCTTGAATTGCTTCATCGGCCATCTCTTGACATTGTATAAACCATTGTGGGCGGAGTATATACTCAATTACATCTTTAGACCTGGAGCAAAGCGGAAGATTCATATTGTGCGGCCGAATCTCACGAAGGAGCTGCTGCGAAGCTAGAGATTGTAGAATTTTAACTCTAGCTTCATAGATTGGCAGACCTGAAAATTCTTCAAATTTGGAACGAATGGTACCCTTTTCTGTGAAAACTTCAACAGATTGAAGAGAATGTCGTTTTGCTATCTCAAAATCGGTTCTATCATGTGCTGGGGTAATCTTCACTGCTCCAGTTCCAAATTCTAGGTCTACGGAAGCATCAAAAATCAAGGGAATTGATTCGTTTCTAAACGGATGCCAGAGGTATGTTGGATTTTCTCGAAATCGGCAATATCTCTCGTCGTCTGGATGTACTGCAACTGCTACATCACCTAACAAAGTTTCAGGTCGGGTAGTTGAGACAATAATTTCTTCGTTCTCTTCACCGAATACCGTGTAGGACACATTGTACAACTGTCCAAAGGTGACATTCTTTTCGTAGCCCGGTACAGCCACCTCAGTAGGACCATTGATTTCCATCGTATCGACTTCGATATCTGAAATAGCTGACTCCAAGCTGCAAGACCAATTAACCAAAGATTTTTCCCGTTTTATGAAACCTTCGTCAAAGAGCCGGACGAATGCATTATTGACAGCTTTAACTTGCCTCTGAAAATTACAGTAACTTCAGTTTATTAGTAGAATATTTTTTAACTTCCATTTACCTCGTCCATGGTAAAGTACTCCTTTGTCCAGTCTAAAGAACAACCCAAACGCTTCAAGTCATCTATGATTGAATCACCTTTTTCGGTTTTCCATTTCCAGACTTCTTTGAGGAACTCCTCTCGACCTAGGTCATGGCGCGATAATCCTCTCTCTTTTTGCATTTTCTTCTCGACTACAACTTGTGTAGCGATTCCAGCATGGTCTATACCTGGTATCCATTCGACTTCGAAGCCTTGTTGACGTTTATGTCGGCATATAACGTCCTGAATTGTTGCCATGAGTGCATGGCCAAGATGAAGGTTACCTGTTACATTCGGCGGAGGGAGAATCATTCTGAATTTTGGCTTCTCCGAATCGGTAGATGGTATACTTTGTGACCACTTGATGTATTTATTTTTTTCCACATCTCTTGGCTGGTATCCTTGAGCGATTTTAACTAAAAGACAAGTTATGGGTTATTGTTTTCAACGATTGCGAAAGGTTCACAAAGAGACATACCTTGAGAGGAGTAATAGTAGGAGCTAGGTAAGATATTTATTTGCTTTTTCTGAATGCAGCATCGTTTTCGCAAATGTTTGATATTTAATTTTGAAATTATTTGCATAATGTTGTATTGCAGAGAAATAAAAAAATCCGCCTGCAATCAGCTGTGACTAGTTGACATTTTACTTTTCGGAATATGTCATTTAAAAGCTTGTGTGAGAAACAGATGTCGCTGTTAACAGTGGATATGGGTGGATAGGAAAGTTTGAATTTGAAATTGTCTGTATCGGGTTGATATGTGTGTCCTAAGAGCGTATTGGAATTTATGTTTGGATATCGCAATTCAGGTTAAAACTACGACGTTAATAAAAATAAAACAATACACGTTTACAACGTAAATGTAATAAAAAATTTGTTAGAAAAAGTTTTAAAGTGTTAAGGGATTCTCGTTCGACGTGAACCACCTTCTCAAGCAGGAATTGTAAAATTCAGAACTCGGGACAAGGGAGGTTCATTATTTACCCAAATCATGAGGATCGTGCAAGAACAATTGGGAATATTGGTTTTGCAAGGTGTGGGTTGAAACCCAAACCTGTCGATTTCCTGACAATCTTAGTAATTGGGCTTCTCACAAACAACAGTCCACACAATTTTGCATAAAGACCAAAAGGCCAATCATAATGGACTTTGGTGACCTTAAAGTGAGAACCATAATCCACATACGGCCGCATATGCAAACGTGCGATCACACAGAAACTTAAAAGACAAACCATAATAAGCCCAAAGACGGTTCGTTAAATTTTCGTTAATTTTTGCAAGTGTAAGAGAGGGGGAACTCAAGGCCCCGGCCTATAGAAAATGTTGCATCCGTTGCGATGCCGGATAGGTTGACGTTGACGTATGTGACGAAAATGACGGTCCCATAGATTCTGTTGCATACGTACCTTGACCGGATACAGCCGATGGTGGTTTGTTATTGTGTTTCTTTTGTTGTTGTGACAATTTCTCTACATTCTTCAATGCCTCAATCAATGAAAGTGCTTGCTCTCGATTTCTTAATGCGTGAATGCAATATGTGAATGTATGGTCTTAAATTTGTGAATGTAGGAACTGTCAACGGAACAACGGGTTGAAAAAGTAGAAAGTAAATCTTCTTTATCCCTCCTTTTCGCCATATCCGTTGCTTATTAACTGCATCTGTCAGTCAAATACGTTCACGCAACGGATGCAACGGATTCTATGAGCCGGGACATTCAGTCACTCATTGCTCATATGTAAATTTGACAGATAGCATATTTTTATTCAAAATTTTATAGAAAAATGTTTGAATATTTTTTTTTGTTCAATTTGATCATCTCAATAACCACCTACAATGAAAAATTCATTATTTGTAGATGTATTAGACAGATAGCTATGCAAGCAAGGCAAGGTTTAACCCACATTCTATTTTTTTTGTTTTGTTTTCTCTCATTTTCCTCAGTTTCCAAATTCTCATTGATGCCAAGAGCCGCAACTTAAACATTAGCTGTCATATTCGCATTTCAAAGCCTATACTACAAATGAAGTCTATCAAGAGTGTAGTCCAATTCGAATGCTAAGTTTAATGTAAATCCCGCCAATGTCTCATAAAATGGGCGCAGTATTGCATGGTCATGAAGGGATTTCGCTTTGTTTTTGACAAAATTCGTTAATTTTAGTGGACTTGGGCAAACTCTCAATAGAGAGAGACATTCAGTTCGACAGCTGAAACAAAAAAAAATATTTTTCTTTTCTATTTTATTTATTTTTGTAATAATACACATCCCTTCCATTGCGAGATGCAATATATTGCACTTATTGCACTTTTTAATGTTCTAAATTATTTTCCACTTAACTTTTTCCCAAATGTAAGCAATTTGACAGATTATTAATTTTGCTCAAGTTCATTATGTGTAACTTCAACTAACTTACTTACTTTAGGTGGCACTTCTTTTGCTAGCTGCTTCCAGTTTCGCATGCTAAGTTGGCTGCGGTCCTCTTCCACTTGCATGCGCACCCGCGCGCTGTCCCTCGAGGACGGATTCGAAGACTTTTCTGACCGTTGTATCTCCTCCTCCACTAACTGAGGAGTCAGTACAGATGGGCCTTCATCCATTTTTGATACTGTCGATGCCTCTGCACCATAGAGCAGGTCTTGGATTATCAAGGTCTTATATACGGTAACTAGTCAATTGCCTTCTTAGCCCAAAGCAACAGCGATTGCTAAGAGTTAGTCTTCGTTTGGTCTCAGCGCTGCTGTCATTGTCTGAATTTGTTTCAGACAGCATATACCTGGTCTTGCCCTTATTGACCGCTAAGCCCATTTTTGCCGCTTCCGTTTCAATACTCGCGAAAGCGCCACTGACGTCACGTTTTTTTCTTCCGATAATGCCAATATCGCCGGCGTATGCGATTAATTTGTGATTTTTGAAAGATTGTGCCTGTTGTGTTTGCTCATGATTTTTGCACAATTCTTTCAAGTATGACGTTGAAAAAATCGCATGACAGCGCATCGCCTTGTCTAAATCCTTTTTTGACATCAAAGGTCTCGGTGAGTTCTTCACCGACCTTGATGGAGCAGCGTGCATTCTTCATCGTCATCCTACACAGACGGACGAGTTGTGCAGGGATGCCAAAACAAGACATTGCTCTGTATAGCTAGTCTCTATAAAAGCTATCACTCGAGGCCTTAAAATCAATAAATGGGTAGTGTGTATCGATCTGAAGCTCATGGGTTCTCTTCAAGATCTGCCAAAGTGTGAATATTTGGTCGATTGTGGAACTATCAGGTTGTTGACGAACGGCTTCAGGCGTCCACAAAATACGGCAGATACAATTTTATATGCGATGTTAAGAAGATCCTTTCTTGAGGATCGGAGAAATAATATTGAGGCTCCATTTATTGGGCATACTTTCGTACGACCATGTTTTAGAGAAGAGTTGCTGCATGCTCCATAGCAAGTCATCGAAGAGCTCGGCAATCAGTCTGTCTGCTTCACGTTGAACTTACTTACTTACTTAACTTACGTGTAGTTGTTGGTATTTCACTACATCCAGGTCAGGTGGACGGAATGGTTGGTGTACATCGTCGAGGTTGAGAGGCTCATTCTGCTTGACAGCGGTTTCGTCATCGCGTTATACAGTCAACAGAATTAATCTTTCCAGATCCTCAGCAACTCTCGGGATTTGTGTCTGTGTATTTTTCTCTTACATTATGGAAAAACTTCCGAATCTCATTCCTGAAGTAGTATCTCTCAATTTCCTCGACCGCGCGCTTCTCATGCTCTTACTTTTTCCTCCTGAGAAGGCGATGTTCATCTCTCTTCTTCTGCTCCTAGAGCTCATGAGCAGCTCTAGTCTTTCTTTGCAACGCCGCATTGTGTGCATCTTGCTTAGCCGCATGTGCTTGCCAGCATTCGTTATCAAATCAGGGGTTTCGTGGCGGTGGTTGAGTGAAACCTAGCGCACCAGTAGCGGAATCTCTGATGACTTTTTGGCAGTGTTGCCACTGGTCTTCGATGGTTGATGCTGGTGGAAGGGACCTTTTAAGAGATTAAGATAGAGTAGATGTCGCAGGTTTTCATCGTCTTTTTGTCCGGCCCATCACATCGCATTTATTGAATAGCAGTAATGTCTAGGGCCTCCGCTTGTTGTTCGGCTGCACATGGCACTTCTGGGATGTGCGTGCAGCCGTTGGCCCATTAAGGGCTCTTCCGCCACCATTTTTTTTTCTTAGACCATGACTTAGTCTCGGAAGTTCTTATCGGGCTAAGCTGCAAATATGTCGGAGTAGCCCGGATAAGGTCTCATTTGTTTCGGGATTGTTTCCATCGTTGATTTCATCCGCTGTCCCGTTTATAGTGCTGCTATTTTTGTCTGTTGGTCAGCACTCGCGCTTATAAGTTTAGTAAGTAAGATGGACATTGACCATTATCCGGCGGTTACCACCTAGAGGTATTATACGCACAATTGATGTGTAGAAAATAGTTGCAACACTGGATACCGCCAGGTTGACATCTCTCAGTGTCTACCCTATTTCTACAGCACCCCACATTTAGTCTTTGGTCCAATTTTTTTAAATTTACAAAAAATTTAATAATAAAAACAATTTTATAACAAACATTTTTACATCAAAAATCCAAGTCCTTTATTCATTAACTAATGGGACAATTACTCTGTGCATATGATAGTGAAAATCCTCTATTCAATATGTCTGCATTTTCATTTGCATCTGTAACCGTATATAACACAAAAGGTTTCGCTGAACTTGTTGTAGCCACTAAGCCTAGACCACAAAATCTGTCGCTAGGCATACTGACACCGCCTTGGGCTGCGGCCGGTATCACAATATAGTCTGTTGTGCAAGTTTGACTCTGGACAGAAGAGGTACCCAGCAAAGCGGGATCTACAGCACCAACATCGTTTGTTACAGTGAATGAATAAGGATCGGAACTAATTTGACTCCAGGTGATTGAACATCTTCCTGCTCCCATTCGCACACAAATACCATATCTTGTGTTAGAAAGCTGTCTTGTTCCACCAACTCCAACTGAGTTCAACTGACCTGATGCACCTGGCGCGTAATTAAAACTTGATACTGTTCCGCTGTCGGCAAAATAATATTGCAAACAACCGGATGGTGCTTTAGTTAAGGAACTGCATCCTATTTGCGATACTTGAAATTGCCATTGTCGATTGAATGTAACGCCAGAGGAAGTTTCAATAGTTATAACAATTGGATTGACCCCATTAAAATCGACGTACACATGTTGACCTGAGTTTTCACCACAAATTCGAGGAACTCTAGACGATCCTCCTGATATAGTTAGAGTATCTGTAAGGCAATCACCGTTCCCATTTGGTGGAGCCAATGAAAGGGCAAGAAAATTGATGCGTAGCTGACAGATTGTAGAATCACATGGAGTGACACTTAGGGTACAACGTGTTGCTCCGTTAAAGGGGCCGGGATAATTTGTATTGTAGAAATATGTGTTATTGTTAGCTGTCGATCCGCCGCATGTTGCCGTATCTAAAAGAAAAGAGTTTCAAAAGTTTAATTTTAATCAGAGTGACGCAATTTACTTGTATTACTTACAAACACAACACACAGCTTGTGCAGTTAAGGTGCTACAATTTCCTGCGGTGACGCCCCCGCCATCAATGCATTCTCCTCGTACCTGGCAGGTGCCAGTCATTAGGTTAGTACCTGTGCAGGCGTCATTCGAAAATCTTCCGATAGTGTAAAAGGGAAAAACTATAACGAATAATGAGACAAAATAAATAAAAAGTGTTATTCACTGCCAATTTTGCCTAGTTAAGTCGTTAATCCTTCAAAACATTGTAATTTTTAAGACGTAGGTCCGGTAGGGGATTTTATAAGAAGTAGTCTCATCTGTTGTACTATAATTCTCCACAATCGGAAACCGATAATAGAGAAATTTCAGGCTGAGAAAATCAGCTGGCTTTGCCATGTTCAACGAAGTTCGTCGGAAAGCAAGGCCTCAAATCATTAGAGTCCCAAGTTCCAGCCGAGATTCGAAAAAGGAACGAAAGAAAAATAATTGAATCACTCAAATGCAAAACAAAAGCAAGTTGTTGACCCCACTCACGAGGTGGTCTAGAATAAAGTGACCTTAGAAATGTTTTTAACTTGCTTAAATTTAGGAGCTTTGTTCCAGGTAGTTACTTCAGAACAGAAAAGTCCAGGATGTTTTGCACCAATCCTTGAGGTAGAACAGCCGTAGTTGAATGAATGAAAGCTGGGATAAAAATTTAAGATGAAAGCGAATCGAAATTTTCGGGACCATATTTCGGAAAAAAGACTTTGGTTCATTTTCATTTTCAAATTGGAAAGTGGACAGGTTTAGAAAGGAGCTTCAAGAGGAAAGTTATTGACACCCAAAAAAAGGGGAATGACAGAGCCACATGCCTGTATGAAAAGTAGGTGCAATCATATTTGCACTAACCACATATGATTAGACTTCTCTGTTTTGACTTCATCTAAATTGTTTTTACAAATTCGTACTGTTCGGTTCTACTTTTTTCCCACTGAACAATCTCGAGAAAGTTGTTGTTGTCACCGAATATTTTGTGTAGTCTTATTTCCAACTTTTTCGCCGTGTTGCCGGCTAGTTTCTACCGAGAGCCAAAAAATTATTTAAGTACTGATTTTCCTGCAAATCAATGAGCTTCGGCAAATAAGATTTTTGAAACACAACGAAACATTACACCAAAAGACGATATTTTATAATTAAAGACTTCGCTTTAACATGTCAAAATAAACGAGGTTTTCACCGAATTTCACAAAACAATTTGCTCATTCAATGATTCAATGAACGCGTTCTGCGTTAAGCGAGGCTTTGCCAGACAAGTAATTTATGGTTTGGAGACAGTCATCACTTCATAGGAAGATCCACTTGCTTTTTCAAAGGGCGCCTTTCAATCCGACCTGGAATGTGCATCAATTCTGGTGATGGTTAAGCGACTTAAGCGACGCACATATATGAAAACATTATCAATAAAAAAAAAAAAAACACTGTGATGCTGGTAGCCCGGTATGTGCCATGGCCTAGCTTCTTGACACTCATTTGTGTTGCTCATGTTGTCATTTTAATCACATCTGAGCGCCCCCTACGGTTTATCGCCGATTCCGAACGGCATTCCTTAGAAGCTTTTTCGTAGGCAATTTTTTACCTTCGGGAGTTTGCCATTTCCCGCCGAAAGGGTCATGGCGATTTGAAAAATTGTTGGTGACCTAGCTAGGAATCGAACCCAGACTCTCCGCGTGATAGTCCAATGAGCTAACTATCGCGCCAAGTTACTGGTCTAGAAAATCGAGTTACTTTTGTGCCAGATTGTACGGCTATAGAAATGAAAGAGATATGATCCTAACGATGGCTTAAGAGGTTTAAAGCACAGATTTGACGAATCCCTGTCACTTCTAGTATGCTTAATATGTTTGACACATGCTCATAAAGGGTGACCCAACAGCTAGTGTGGAAGTTTTCATTCAATTAAACACACATTTATTGTAAAATGAATGTAGAATTTTATTGTGAAATCAATGTAGAACTTTAGTTCGGTCTATGGCAATTATGAATGCAACACAAGATCGTTCATGTGACCACCACGACTTCTGTTGGAAGCGACCACCCGAAGCTCAAAATTATAGATGACTTTTTGAAGAATAAGTGTGTTAATGTCCGCACTTTCAGTTGAAATGTTATGTTTGAGATACTGAATTATCGCTGGGTTTTTGGCATAGACTTGACTCTTTCTCACAGGAACAAGTTTAAAGGTGTCAAATCTCCTGTAACCGAAATAATGCGATCTTTAATTTTCGTACGCAATAAATTGATCGATTGGTGGCGTGTGTGGGTGGTAGCACCATCTTGTTGAAACCAGAGATCGTCTAAAGCCAATTCATTGAATTTTAGAAAAAAAACATGATCAACAACATGATGTGGTAATGTTCTCCGTTCACTGTAACTGTCTCTCCAGTCTCATCTTCGCAAAAGTACGGGCCAACGATTCCGCCAACCCATAATCCGCACAATACAGTGGAATTTTTTGGATGCATTATTTTTCAAGAATCTTGTATAAGTTTTCCTGTCCCCAGAAATGACAATTTTGTTTATTTACGCATCCATTCCAAAATGGGCTTCATCGGAAACGACCAAATTCGATGACAAATGTTCCTGCGATCCAACATCCAGTTAACAAATCGGCGACATCGGATTTTATATGTGTGCAAATAAAGATCAACTTTATAAATTCGGCGTAAAATGCCCAATTGTTGACTTTGGCGGCAAATCGAAGTGCCTGATGGGTTTTGAACACTTTCGCTCACAGAGGTGATATTTTGAAGTGTACGGCCAGCACGCAAAACTGAACCAGTTTCTTCAAAACGCTTCACTATTGCACGAATTACGGACCCACTAGGGTGATTATGTTGACCGAAAAATTTATGAATTTTACGAAAGGTTACGTTTGCAGGTCGCCCATTTTTGTCATAAAATTTGATAACGTGGTAAATGACTCCATGACTAAAATTGCCGAAGATTGTATGTCAAAAAGATCAACCACATTAATTTCAGTAAATGACAGTAATTGACAGCCAACCTCCACACCATCTATTGGCTCATTCTTTAATTTAAAGGTCTTAAAACTCAATGACAAGGAAATGACAAGAGGAGCTTCAGCTAATGGGAGTATTGAACTGGAGATTAATTCTTCAGCATACAGATTTTTGTCATACACATAAATATAAAATGTAACAAGTAAAACATTTGTGGTTATACGAGTACTTATCAGAACATTTCTTTATCTGGCGTAAGGCAGCAGAGGATGCTTAGGGACAAACTGGATCTAGAGTCATTCTCTTTTTGGCCATACTAAGGCTTCTACACATACGAATATGCACTCGTATGTTCATATTAAGTAAAATTTAAAGAGTCAACCAAACCACCTGAGTTTTGTCATGGTGATTACCACTGAATGAGCTATATCGTTGTTATATATCCACCTACATGTAAATTTTCTTAGTTTGTTTGTTCGCAAGCCTCATAAGAACGTCGGATACATTTTAAAGGAACTTTGTTTAATTGAAATATACCCATATGAAGGGAAGATATCGTACTCGTATGTATGTTCTTATTTAAAGAGTTGAAACCAGTCAATTAATACATGTCGGGCTCGTCAGTCAGTAGTAGAAAGGAATAGAATAGAATAATTAATTTTTAAACTACAAGAATAAGCTTTGTTTGACTTTCAAATATGAGTGGTGTAAGAAGTAAATAGAGCAACGTAGAACGACTCAGAGGTTCAATGTCAAACAAAATCACAAGAGATGACTTCTTTTGGACTACTGAACAAAAAAAGTTGTTCTTTTCGACAAACATAATCAAAAACTCGAATTTAACGGGTAATCTTTACTATAATACAATAATAACTAGTTCTTACATTTATTATTTATTTTTTGAAGATTAATTCTTACAAATGTTTGCCGTAACTGCTGTTATAATGTTGGCTTCTTATTCTTGAGGCTTAACATGGCCCCAAATGAAAAAGTCTAGAGGTGTGATGTTACAAGATCTAGGAGGCCAATTCACAGGTTCAAGGCGTGAAATCAGCTCTTCAACGAATCGCTCACGAAATAAAGCCATAGTTTCCCGGGCTATGTGCTAGGTACCATCTTGTTAGAACCAAATGTCGTCGAGACCACGGGCTTTAATTTAAGGCAGCAAATAGTCCGTTATCAAGGCGCTTTAACGGGCGCCATCCTTAGTTAAATTTCAGTCTTGATTAGTTTTGAAGAAACCATAAACGATATCAAACTGTTGTTCTGTCTGGATATAAAGGCAGCTCTCGAACCTTTTGACGTTGCTCCGCACCGCAAATGTGGGTATTTTGCTGATTGACATCGCAGAACAAAATGTTGGTCGAAAACAATTTTTTAAGAGCACATCGATTGAAACAGAGATGATTCAGAAGATCGGTCGTTTTCAGTTCTTGCACGAATTGAATTCTGTATGCTGTTGAACCAAGACTCTTCCGCGAAATACACCTGTTGCATTCGACAAGCCGAGCTGTTGAAAACCTTCCTTGCCTACACTTTCCGTTACCGCTTCTATATTTTTCTCACTACGCACTAGATGTGGGTACTACGTGTCGTATTATCCAAAAATGGAACAAAAAGGATTTTAAGCCCTTCGGTACCTCTTAAAGAATCATATTTAGAAAAAATGAGTAATACAGCAGTTAGACCCTAAAAGACACAGATAGAAATCAAAAATCAAAAATCTTGAACATGGAAGTTACCAATTTAATTCAGGAAAATACCGATTAGTGAGACCTTAGATTTGTTCAGTGAGAAAAATGCAGAACAGAACCGTGCGAATTTGTGAAAAATGTCAGATCAAGTTAAAACGGAAAAGTATCTACAGCCATACGTAAGCTGTTAAAAAATTAGAGTAAAAAATGTTTAATTCTCTTAACTGAAGTATTATTGTCCATTCGCTCGATGTGGCCGAGTCAATGGTCGACTACATTGATTGTTTTGACTTTTTGGACTACATCCACATCTTGGTACAGCTCATAGAGCTCGCGGTTGTATATTCTCCTCCATTCACCCTCCTCGCACACAGGACCACAAATCGAAAGAAAAATACTTCGAAGGAACCCAGTATCAGCTCTCCCTTCTTGATTATCGTCCAGCACTTGGGGCCATATAGCAGAATTGGCAGGATAAGGGTTTTGTAGAGCACACATTTCGTCCTTCGAGTTAGGAGTTTTGAACTCAATTGTATGGCCAAGCTGAAGTAGCAACGGTTTCCTAGGGTAACTCTTTGCCGGTCTCATTCGTGGAGGTAGGTGAAATCCTTAACTACCGCGAAATTGTTGCTATCAATAGTGACGTTTTGTCCTAGGCGGTGGACAGATGATTGTTTGTTTGTTGATAGCATGTACTTAGTCTTGTCCTCATTTACTTCAAGGCCAACGGATTTCACCTGTTCTTCAATCGCCGTGAACGCTTCTATCACGGCACGCTGGGAGCGACAGAGGATTTCAATATCGTCCGCATACCACAGCAACTGAATGGACCTGTTGCTGATAGTACCTTCCGTGTTGACACCTGGCCTGCGCACTGTCTGATCCAGTACAAGATTGAAGAAGTCGCATGATAGCGCATCTCCTTGCCGAAAGCCGGTGCATGTTTGAAATATTTCGGAGGAAATACTTCCAAACTGCACGTTACAGCGCGTGTTTTCTAGCGTCACGTGACACAGCTGAATCAGTTTTGCCGGGCTTCCGAATTCGGCCAGCGCCATATAGAGCTCCTGATGATGTATGCTATTATACACGACTTCGAAGTCGATGAATAGGTGTTGTGTTTCGACTTGAAATTAGTTGGCCTCAGTGTGAAAATTCGGTCTATAGTCGATCTGCCGGGCCGGAAGTCACACTAGTACGTGCCGATTAGTGTGCTGCAGAAGGGTTTAAGACATTCACACAGTACGTTGGATAGGATCTTATATGCGCTATTAAGCAGGGATATGTCTCGATAGTTCTTGCAAGACATAGGATTGCCTTTTTTGTAGATGGGGCATATGGAGCTGATAGTCCAGTCATTGGGCATGTTTTCTTCCACCCATACTTGGTTGATGATTCGGTGCGTGCCCCATACCAAAACATCATCACCGTATTTAAAGAGCTCCGCTGGTAAACCAACAGAGCCTGTGGCCTTGTTGTTCTTAAGCTTTTTTAAAGCTAAGTCAAATTCTTTTATACTAGGTGGTGGAACAGGTTCTTCATTGTCTGGACGTGAGTTCTCTTCTTGCCATATCATTAAATTTTGTACTTGCTGTTATCTAAACTCTAGCGTGCATTGGAAGAGCACTGAAGGACTACAGAGTGACCCATTTTTTCTACATAATTTCTAACTGTTTGATGTTTGCGTTTAACAAAGAATTAAAACTACAAATCGCTTAAATAAATTCAAATCGGTGAATGAAAAGATGTCACGAAAATGTGTAACAAAAACCAATTAGCTACTATGGCATACATGAGTTGGCGCATTATATTGAATTAGAAAAAGGCCAGACATCATATAAAGACGGTGATAAGATTTAAGGCAGAACTAAAGGCCGTTAAATGAATATTACAAGTATCTTATGACATCGTTGAATGCAACAAGCAACTTGTGTTCGGATAGTGAGTCAAGTTTACAGTCAACAAGAGTAGAATAGTCAAATAAAGGCTGCAACAAAGTTTTGATAATTCTAAGTTTAGTTTCTACTGGAGTAAAACTGGAAGACAGCCACAGCTTCCGTAAACTGGCATATATTCGCCCAACAATATAATTGGGATGATCAACTGCAGTAAGAGAACGAATTATTTTAAAACCAAATTTAGTTACTTTTTCAATAAATGGAATTTGCTTGTTGGTTAAAAGTACAGGTGGAAAGTCATTAGTATCGCAACATTTTCTCTCAAAATTAAAATTGTTTGAGATTTACCTGGTTTCAAGTCGAGACCGTTCGCAAGTGACCAGTTGTAGATTCTTGACAGAACTTCATTTACTTAAGCAATGACGTCCTCAACTAATCCAATAGGTCGTGACAAATATACTTGGGCATCGTCAGAGTAAATATGAATGGAAACATTTGAGCACACTTTAGGTAGGTCATTGACATATAAACAAAATAATAGTGAACCTTAGATCGAGCACTGAGGAACTCCTGCGAGTAAGGGTCTGAATTCGGAAGATTTGCCATCATATACCACTCTTTGGTAACGATTACTTAAATAATCTATTATTAGGCGCACCGACCTTTCACTAAGGCCAAAATATAACTTCAATTTTTGACACAACACATTGTGATGCACTCTATCAAACAGAGCATCGTTAGATCATCTATGTCATATTTAATTCTGACATCGTCGAGAATTTAATTCATAACAGTAGAACAACTGTGACGTGCTCTTAAGCCCGACTGGACTAGGGAAAGCAAACTGTAATGATCCAAATAACTCGATATTTGCTTAGCAAGAATCTTTTCCAAGGCTTTTGGTAGACATGGCAAAATACTGATAGGGCGGATGTCAGATACAACAGATGGCTAAGGTTTTTAAGGAACAGGAACAACTTAAGCCAACTTCCAACTATCGGGACAAGTAGATGATCCATCGGAGAAATTTATAATGTGTGTCAGGCAGCTTATAACATGGATCAAAATCATTTTAAGGAAACGAATAGGAACACACTCCTCGCCGACCGCATTCGATGTCAAAGAACGAATTACATTAATTACGTCAACTTCAGAGACAGCTTCAAAGGAAATATTGTATTGCAGATATAGACAAGGCCTTCTAAAAATCTACTCTGCACTTATCAATTGAGGTTTGAATAAGAAACTTAAAAAAAATAATTGCATCACCCATATGCAAATTTGGAAGCTCAAGATGATAATCATGGGTTATGGTACCCATGGGGACCATAATAGGGTGCTGTAGATTGTTATCAAAGTCTGGCAAATTAATTAGCCTCACAAACGGGAGGGAGAAATACAGATTCGTAGAACATATAAACATGTTTGGCTTAAATAAAAAAAAAAACACTGTGGCGCTGACAGCCCGGTATGGGCCATACCCTAGCTTCTTGACACTCATTTGTGTTGCTCATATTGTCATTTTAATCACATCTGAGCGGGGCCTCCGAGCGCCGAGCCCGAACGGCACTCCTTAGAAGCTTTTTCGTAGGCAATTTTTTCCTTCGGGAGTTTGCCATTGCCCGCCGACAGGGTGATGGCGATTTGAAAAATTGTTGGTGACCCAGCCAGGAATCGAACCCAGACTGTCTGCGTGATAGTCCAATGAGTTAACTGTCGCGCCATCGCCAACGCCATTGGCCTAAATATTTCAGCAACAAATCATATAAGAAAAGGGCTATATTTTTTTAAAACCTGATTTATTGTTCATTGAGTTTATTTGGTGTTGGACCTTGAATTTGATTGCGCTATAAGAAATGAGTTTGTTTTAGTACATGCGAGTATAGGGTAAATTTCTTCTGTCACCATCTTATATATTAATACGGCCTTAGTCGTAGAAACAAAAGATACAAAAAATCAAGCTACACCGGCAAAAGACCATACCATCCTGTAAAGGCTTTAGGGGGACCTATTCCGATTTCGGAAAAGGACTAACAGTAGGATAAAATAAATGGAGCAGTCAATTGGCTATTGTTACCGAAAGAAAGCATCTGAATCCGTAGGTACACCGAAACCGTAGAATACGAAAGACCAGGCAATCGCTTAGAAAATAGTTTGTCGTTCAACAAAAAAACAACTCAAAGGAGCCGCAAGAACGTACGAGTAGATACAAATCCACTTAATTTTGTGGAAGAGCAAAAAAAAAAGTTGAGAGAATTGAATCAAATTATATTTTTAAAAAATCATATAAGTAGACAAAAGTCTTTTCAAAATAAGTAACCGAAAAACATTCGAGAGGATGCCCAGACTTGTTAGAAATGTAAATATATTCCTTCATTCTGTCTTCTAATATTAGTGGAATTGATTTTTTATTAAATTATTATTGGCAGTTATAAGCTTATGATAGAGTTGCCAATCGTCCCGATATGACGGGACATGTCACAGTTATTAACAGCGGTGTCCCGAAATCCCGATGATCTATTAAATGTCCCGACAAATTCCAAAAGCTTCGAAATTATTTGTGAATTATATCTGCGAAGTGTATTTCCAAAACAAATGAGAGTACCATTTCTTCTTGAGTCCCGTTGTGTGTACACTTTCCAAGTGTCATTCCAGTAATACTGTATGTACCCAGTTAGCTCGCCCCTCGCAAGTGTTTTGCACGTGTTTAAGTTTCGTTCGGTCACTATTTGTAATTCGTGCCTACTAATTCTTAGTCGTTTGAAATTCAAATTAAGTGTTTATTATTGTGAATAATGGCTCCACCAAAAAGAAAATGCCATTTCAGCGATGACTACACTAAAGAGCGGTCTTTTATTAAGAAAGGAAGGACAAACGAAGAAGCATTTTGCGCAGTTTGCAAGATATACATTTCCGTGAGCATCGTAATGAGACAACTGGACACAAAATTAAAATGTCATCTACATTCTCATCACACAAAATAGACAGTTTCTATGTAAAAATTGATTCAAGTGAACATTTGTTAGTAAGTGCAGCTGAACTGACAACAGCATACAAAGTAATCAACCATCATCAATCATTTAAATCACTGGACTGTTTGAGCAAACTGGATTCTTTAATGTATCCAGATTCAAAAATAGCAGCCAAACAATCTACGGCCCGAACAAAAGCATCTGCTATCATTAAGCATATTCTGGCACCTTATTGTTTATTTCAGTGTGTTGCGCATTCGGAATCTGTCTCATTTTATGGAATCGGCACCGATGCAAGTAAACACAAAGCAGAACAACTATTTCCGATAGTGATTCAATTCTTTGATGTGAAAGAAGGTATACAAACAAAATTACTTAGATTGCAAGCTCTACGGGATGAAACTTCAGATACTATAGCTAATTATTGTCTGAAATCGCTAAAAGACCTAAATATTTCCTCTGAGAAATTAGTGGCTTTCTGTGGCAATAATACTAATACAAATTTTGGTGGAGCTCAAAGAAGTGGGGTGTGCAATGTGTTTTACAAATTAAAGACAGAACTTTATAGAGCAATAGAGGGCGTGGGCTGTCCTGTCTACATATTACACAATTCAATATAATCAGCTGCAGATACACAATCAAATGATTGTGAAATAATTGTCATTAAGATTTTCAAATATTTTTCAATCTATACAGTCAGAACAGAGAGGCTTAAAACTTTTTGCGAATTTGTAGAAGTCTCATTCCAAACAGTATTATCTCATTCGCGTACCAGGTGGCTCTCCCTGATGCCAGCCATCGATAGGATTTTAAAGATGTGGGAACCACTGAAAGAATTCTTTGAGAATGAGACATATGCACCGAATCTATTAGTTGATTTTTTTTTAGAAACCCTTGGCGAAGGTCTATTTTTCCGGAGTGGATTAATATAGGGGAGAGCATTTTATATTTGAACGAAAAGGGGGCATCTATTAAAGCGATTACTGTTCTCCTGAATTTATTCACTTGAAGGCCATTATTGCAAGAAACATATGGAATGGAAGAATGGAAAACAAAAAATATCAGTGAAAGATGGGTGACGGTTTTTGAGACTGAAACATCACACGAGCTTAATCAATTCAAGAAAATATGTCAACACATTTTCAGTATTCCCGGCCATAACGCAACTGTGAAGCGCGTATTTTCATTAACGTCTGCGCAGTGGATATATGAACGGAATCGCTTGGGAGTCGACATGGTGGAAGCTATTCTTCAACTATTGTCTGAGGTGATATCATCTGATAAATATAAAAATGAATAATTGTTTTTGGTTCCTAAATATATGTATCTTGTAATAATTAAATAAATAATTAATAGATTAAATAATTTCCAAGTTGCCATAAGTTTTTGCTTGATTACCCATAAAAATTACCTTTCACCAAAATGTCCCGACGAGGTCTCGGGAAAATATGGTAACCCTAACTTACGACCAGTAGTAAGCCTATATGGATTTAAATAGTTTTACAAAACCTCTGCCAAATATGCAAGTTTTGGCGCAGCGTGGGTACTTGCTAAGATATGTGATAGATTAAAAGGATATTTGTGCGTATTTATAATCTACAAACAGACATAGCCATCCGCCGAAATATGACATCAAACTTATTTAAATTTAGACTTACAAAGAAAACTCCCATATCACGATGGTTTTGTTTTTATTTTAACACACGTCTTTTAGATCTACTTACATCTGCCTTCCCTCGACTCGGGTCTTGAGATTTCAACATCGAATCCAAAAGCAAATTTTAATACGATCAACCAAATTAATCCAATAACTATAGGATAAAGCTTCATATTGATGTGATTTTTACAAAAAAAATATCCGTTCACGATTGATATTTGTTTTAAAATTAAAATTAAAATTAAATCAAACTGAGTGTACTTTAGAACGTTTCCCCGTGGGGGTATCACGGTATTCCTTCCGATTGTGTAGTTCGCGTTGGACTGACTGATTTATGAGTCGTTTTCGTTTGAGGAAGTGATCACAACTGCTTCACGACTCAAACAGATATGTAAATAGAAAGTGCTAATTGTCAGAAAGATGGCTTGGTGCTTCATAAGTCACAAATGTGGGTCGTATTGCTTATGGCCGTTTAAATAATTTAGGCCAACTGTTAAGCGAGTGATCATTGATATAGAAGTTAAAACTTTTTTTTTTTTTTTTTTGTATTTGAAGATCGGGGACAATGTACGAGTTTTCATTCTGGGAGTGCATCTTTGAAAATTATTTGAATTTGCAAGCTGCTGAATAGTCGTTTCAAGTTCAATGCAATGTTACTTTGCTTTGTTTGATGTACAAGTATTGTATTGTACAGAGCTTATAATTGTTGTCTGGAATATAATACAATTGTATGTACATACATGTTTTTATGATCATCATGACCGTTATTATTGGTATCAGTGAAAGATTCGTTGTCTCGTCAAAGTAAGATACATGTATAACCATGGCTTGTGCTATTATATAATCACGATCTAACCCAAAAATATTAAAGAGAGCAACAACCCGAGTTCTTAGGTAAAAGAAAGTCGGAGAGTGGCGCATCTAGATTCAAGGCCGGAACAGGAGCGTTTTGTGATTTAATCTTATCAGAGATCAACAAAATGTCATTGATGTGTAGTATTCTCACAACATTTGTTATATACGCAGTGGCAGAGTGATGGGATAGGAAGAAAATCTAGGTTAAACACCCATGAAACATTGTCTGACTTTAGTTTAAATTGGAATCCCAATTAACACTTTGATAAATAACAATCAAATTGTGTTTGATAGACTTCCCAAGGAGTTATTGAAAGCTGAAGGTGAAAGCATATACACTGAAACCTGTGATCGTTATTTGGGTTGAGAAAGATGAATGGAATACGAGTTCTATAGGAGTATAGTACGTTTAAAGAAGAAGTTTTCTTTTTCTTATTGATCGCGTCGTCCAGCAATCTGAGGTAATGATTTGGGATCTTTCTGATCAGATTGATCTTGCAACATATAAATGGTATTTCTCTGTTTTATATCTTCTATTCAAATAACCAAGAATTTTTCTCTCAAAACCAAGATTATTTTCCTTTGCTTGGGTAAAACCCTTGGTCTTCGGACATAAAATATAACTGGGATGTCTAGAGAATTCATAGTTACAGAAATTGTAGTTTTTTGCTTGAGTCTAAGAGTCACCTTATTTATAGTTAACCTAGATAGATAAAGTCTAGAGCATCGAGTAGAACACTTCTCGTGCTCTTGTGAAGTACCTTTAGTTTTCCCATGGTTTGCTGATCCCATAATTCTCGAACAAATTCAGTTTGTTTTGCAGTGCTGATCTATATCAACTTGCACTGTTGTGTTGACAAGCTCGTTTTCCTCATCTGCTACTCGTACTTCCACATCTGACCTCCTGTTGTAGGTGACAGTAGACTGGCGGTTCTTCAGGATTGCAGCTTATCGATAAAACGATTTTACTTAGTTTCGTTTTTGATATTCACCTTTATTGATACCTTGATATAAAGCTAACTCTGCACTTGGCTTTATCAAACGCTGGTCAAAAGAGTTTTCCAACCCCTACATTACAAGTTCTCTGTACATTACTTTTGTAAGGCCTCTTCTAGAATATTGCAGCCAAGTTTGGTCACCCTATAAGCAAATCCACGTTCAAAGAATCGAAGCAGTCCAACGCAGGTTTATCCGATTTGCACTTCGTGGTCTACCTTGGGCCGATCCATATGGATTACCTCCCTATAAAAATAGGTTAAAACTAATTGGCATGCATACCCTAAAAAAATGTCGTGAAGTCGCTGATGTACTTTTTATACACCACTTATTGACTGGAAACATCAACTGCCCGGGGATAACACAAAACACTTTATTCACTCCCAGTCCTCGTAACCTAAGATCTGTCCCACTTCTCCTTATCCAAACTCACCGCACCAATTGCGGTCACATCGAACCATTATCAAGAATGTTGCGTATAACAAACAACTACGCCGAAGTCTTCGACCTTAATAGCAGCAAACATGAAATAAAAAAAGCCCTGCTGAATATGTCACGCCCATAACATCTCCCCCGACTAATATTCTCCCTCGCCCCATTAGGTTAAGAATGTTTTTGTTAGTTTTTAAGCCTAGGTTTAAGTTTTTGCTTGTTAATAAGTTAAATAAAGTTGCCCGGGGTAGACCCGGGCCAATAATAATAATAGTAATAATTATTGTATAATTTTTTGGACCTTAACGATGACCGAACTGGGAAAAGTTGTTTGGTTGTCGGTATTGTGATCAAGAAACTGCCTTCTTGCAAAAATTATAACTTGTGCTGGCCCAAAGACAACTACTCCTAATTCGTTTCCAGAAGTGGTTTTGTGAGAGTATATTCGGATGGTATTTTTGCTCTCTGTGTGTCTTCAGAAGTTAAGAAATTATCCGATATCTGTATTTTACTCCTAATATATTGAATGTACACTAACGTGCGTTCGCGTTTCGGGAAAGCATCTTTTCATTATTAAAGGGCTCCTACAGTATAATCTCAACATACTTACACATTGGGCGGATCGCTCTGGATTGGGAACAAACCCCTATAAAACCGATCTTGTTCTTTTTTGCAGGAAATATAAAATTACGACTATAGACTTTCCCTTAATCAACAGTAGCAGCTTAGTCTTCTCTGACACAGCGAAATATTTGGATATAATTTTCGACAAGAAAATAAATTGAAAACCTAATATTCACGAAAGAGTAAGGAAAGTTTCAGTAGCTTTATTCTCTTGCAAAAAGGCTATCGGGAATAAATGGGACCTTCAGCCTCATATTGCCCATAGTCTACCTGTCTTGGTCATAAGACCGATACTCACAAGCAGTCAATTGCATGAAGCTAAGCAAAGTCCAGAGAACAGCATGCCTGAGCATAAGCTGAGCCCTATGCACAACTCCCTGTCCTACATTGGATGTTATGTTTTACATTTTCAGCAGACAAGTAGCTACTAATGCAGCGATTCGCCTCAAAACTACTTCAGGGTTGACAAATAAATCTTTTGGCCACACTCACATTCTAAATAAACTAGGAACCCATCCAGGAAACATCGACTGCACCATCCCCTTAGATTGGTTTGACAAAAACCTCCATGTTAGCATTCCCTCTAAACGCTTCTGGGAGTTGAATGCCTTCATGGACGACATGCGATCCATTTTTACACGAATGGCTCAAAGACCGATAGTGGGGTTGGTGGCGCTTTCTTAATAACTGTAGCCTGTTCTAGGTGAAAATTATGACAATTAGGGAAGTCCTGTCCTGACTGAAGAAAAACGTGATATCTGTAAGAAATATCTGCATCTTTTCCGAAAGTCAGGCCGCTTTTTTAACTCAAACACCGTTATAGACTGCCGTTCATCTCTCATGGAAATGGCTGAGCAGTTCAAAATTCACCTTTGCTGGGTGCCGGGGCATAGAGACATCCCACGGAATTGTAGGGCCGACGAACCTGCCAAAATTGGAACCACTAAACCGATTCAATCTGAGAAAGGTAACATCGGTATACCAATCGCTACGCATAAACAGGAAATCAAGCTGGATGCTCTTGGAAGAACAAACCTTAGGTGGACGGTAGGATCAAAATGTCTAGCAACTAAACAAATCTGGCCCAAACTAGATCCGAATCCTTTTTAGAGTTTGATCTTCTAAACAGGAAATATCTCAGCAGCATCACAGGACACTGGCTTTAAGGTTAACATGCAAGATGGCTCGGCATGTTTACAAACGACTTCTGTAGAAGCTGCATGGACGAGGAGGAGGAGGAGACAATCCCCCACCTTCTTCGTACATGTTCAGCTCCCTCCCAACAAAGTAAACTCCACCGAGGAGCTTTGTTCTACAACGACTTAAACGACATAAGCAACACATACGTTAAAAGTCTCCTATGCTTTGTCTAAAGCTCAAAATGGGTTCTGGAGTAGGAGGATCATAGATCCACGTGGTATCGCAACGGGCTAACAGGCTTAAGTGGGTTGGTCTTTTCTTTCAACAGCCACTTTAACCTAACCTAACGTACGCGACGCGAAGTGCTATTTATTCTATGACTGCATCAAGTCCTTAGGTATTGTTTAAAGCTTAAGAAAATAGGTATTTTAAATGCATTGCGCACAACTTATTCCGATCGCATCATCGATATTTAATATTAAAGTTCTAAAAGATCAGGCGGCAACATACAAAGCGACTTCGATTTCTACAAGAATGAGGCTACTATTAATTGTTTATTTTTCTTATGGCTTAGTTTTTACATTTCAATATTTGTTATTTTGGTTGAAACCACTGACGCATATCGAAATTATATTGTCACAGTTGAGATCAAAACATCGGTAGGTAATCAAGTTGATATGAAGTGAGGTCTTCTTTTGTTTCCCCGGCAACATACCGGCAAGCCATAGTGCAAAATCAATTTATGACTCGCTTTTCCTGATAGTTTGTCTATGTTTCAAAGTGTTCTTGCACCTTTTTTTATTTTATGATTGTCTCAATGTCTTTAATAGAAGAGAAGCTAAGTCGAGAAAGATGACGACACCAAGGATATCTTTTATGAGCACTTGAACAACCCCTACGAGTAATGCCCTAGCTATGACATTAAAATTGTCCTCAGCGATTTTAATCCAGAGCTGGAAAGAGAGCGCACATTTGGCAATACTGTCGGAAGATATAGCCTGCACAACACCACCTCCGATCACGGATTCAGGCTTATCGACTTTGCGGCGGGGCGAAGCATTGTCGTGGCCAGCACGCGGTTCCCACATCTCGACATACACAAGGGGACTTGGAGAACTCCTGATCAATCAACAGTCAACCAGATTGATCACATTGCGATCGACGCAAGACACTCCTCCAGTATTAGGGATGTCCGTACGTTCCGAGGAGCCAACATCGACTCGCACCATTACCTTGTTGTAGCCAAGGTACGGTTGCGGATATCCTAAACTAAGCCAAGACAAACTAATGCTGTGAGAAAATTCGACGTCAGACGGCTAAAATCGCAAGAGATCGCCAAGTCCTTTTCCGATCGAGTGTCGCTTAATCCCTTAAGAGGTCCCTTGCCGACAGCATCAAGCATCGAAGACTAGTGGCAACACTGCCAAAACGCCACTGCTTAGAAGGACCAGAGCTGGTCATGAGCTCTATGAGCAGAAGAGGAGAGACGAGCACCGGCTTCTCAGGAGGAAGAAGAAAGAGCATGAGAAGCGCGCGATCGAGGAAATTGAGAGATGTTACTCCAGGAATGAGGTTCGGAAGTTTTACCAAAAGATAAAAATAGCATGCCACGGAAACAAACTCCGAATCGAAGCCTGTAGAGATGAACAAGGGAACATCCATTTCTGCAGACTGTATAACGGCGATGACAGACCAAATACCGCTGTCAGGCAGAATCAACCTTTCAACTTGGACGATGATGACCAGCAATCCTGTCCACCCGACTTGGATGAAGTGAAGATAGCTATATCGAAGCTGAAGTCCAGCAAAGTTGCTGGGGCGGATGGCCTGACTGCCGAGCTCTTCAAAGCGGCAGGCGATGACTTGGTAAGGAGCATACACCAACTCATTTCTAAAATATGGTCTGACGAAAGTATTCTCGATGAATTGAACCTCAGCATTGTTTGTCCGACTACAGAGGCATCAACGCATACAAGATATTATCTCCTGTTTGCAGGCGTTCATCAACAACCTGAAAGGTCCATACCATAGTGTGGCTTTGGGCAGGAAAATCCACCATCGACCAAATATAACACTAGGGCAGATCTTGGAGAAAACCCACGAGCTTCAGATAGATACACACAACCCATTTATCGATTTTAAGGCCGCATATGACAGCATCTATAGAGACGAGTTATTGAAGATATTTTTGCAAGTATTGAGACGGACGCGACAAAAATGGATTGAGCTGTCAACCAGGCAAGACCAACTATATGCTGTCACACAAGGACACCCAATACCGGCGTCTCAAAAGAACATCACCCTGAACAGATTTTACTTCGAAGTAGTTGAGGACTTTGTCTATGTAGGCTCCGCTATTAATTCAGACGACACCAAACGAAGAATAACTTTTGCCAATGGCTGTTTCTTTGGGCTAAGCAGGCAATTGACTCTCAAGCAATAAAAGTGACCCTATGCTCGTATAAGACCTTAATAAGTCCTATCAGTCCTGCTCTATAGCGCAGAGGCATGGACATTATTGAAATGGATGAGAGTGCTCTTGGCGGCTTTGAGAGGAAAATTCTTCGAGTCGATAGAACGACGAACTGTATGGACTGTACAGCGACATCGACTTAACCAGAAGAGTTAAGATCCAATGACTGAGATGGCTGGGTCATGCAGAGCACATGGGCACCAACGGTCCGGTCTGAAAAGTCTTCGACCAAAACTTAGATGGAGCACGCTAGTGGAAGGAGACCTCAGCCAGCTTAACGTACGAAACAGGAGGCCCCTGGGAAAGACTCGAGCTGGCTTGACCCGCTTGTTGACTAAGGCCCAGGTCCACCTCGGACTGGAGTGCCGATGAAGTATCATGGGCTTAAAATTCCCCAAGACGTTGAAGTAAATTTGTTTAAGCACTAAATCTGAAACAAGATCAATTTAGTTTCATCTGCAGTGGTAGAAGCATCAATGCAGACAAATCCATCTGTTGATGATTTGAAGTCTGAAACTAAGGCCTATCCGATTGTGGAAAGCACCATTTATACCAAGAAAACAATGCCCATCCATCAGGATAAAGTGGAAATAATCGTAAAACGGTTTTCAGAACTCGATTCTTCTACCTCTTGCCACTTTTGTTGCTGAAGCCTGACGGTTAAAAAAAATGGGATGTAAATCAGAAACGATAAAAAAATGAAATCTCATCTCTCTTATAAAAAAATTCTTGACAATTCTTTACTGGAATTGAGAAAGCCACGATTTGATGTTTGCGTTGATAAAAATCGAAATTACTTTCCAATTAACACCCTCATCATTAAACGCTGCAGTAACACCCGATGGGTACTCTGTCGAATTAGTTTGTGACACATAATTAGATTAGACAATGGGAGCGCACGAATACATTAAGAGAAACTTTTAACGGTTCTAATTCCCAGATATCCCAGATTCCATCTGAAAGTCTTATAACTAACCCAGATTCAGGAGTGCTAGATTAAATGATACACGGTTTGTTCTCATGAACTAATTTATATTTGTAACTCTATCGATAATTTGCTTTTCTTTGTTAAGAATTAGAAAAAAGATAACAATGCTCGATCTTAGCTTATTCTATTTCGATGACAGCGCCAACCTTTGAGAGGGCCTCTTTCAATTTATCAGCCTCGTCCTTGGGAATATCCTCTTTGACTAGAGTTGGTGCACTCTCAACGAATTTCTTTGCTTGCACCAGATTCATGCCTTCCAGTAGGTTTTTGATTTCCTTAATTAGTGCGACCTTTTGCTTTTCATCGAATTTCACAAGTTTAACTTTGAAGGATGTTTGGACTTTCTTTGGAGCAGCTTCCTCTTCATCTTCGGCTGATTTGGCTGGCCCTGCTGCTGCAGCAAAACCAACTGGTGCAAATGCTGTTTCGGGTAGGTTGAGTTTTTTCTTAAGTAAAGCACTAAGTTCGGAGACTTCTAAGAGATTTAGAACAGCAATACTGTTGACAATGTTATCTAATTTAGGATTTGGTGGTTTTTCAACACCCTCAGGCACGGGAGGTACAAGTTTTTCAGCACCAGCAGCGGCTGTAGATGGTGTGGCTTGGGCACTTAACATGCGAGTTAATGTGGCCGGTCTGTGAATAGATTGGCGTAGTTGTTGAATGGTGATACGTGAAATGAACATTTTTATTTATTTTTAATAAGAAAATGCAATGCAAACACTGTTAATAGTCGAAGGAAACGTGAACGAAAATACGATTCGGAAAATTTGTGCAATTTATCTACAGGTTAGGTTACGAAAACTGACAGCTGATTATGTTCAGTGATGCCAGTCCAATCAATACATTACATAATGTAAAACGTAGTAGATGGGTGCATAGTGATGTTCAAGTTTTTTTTAAGAAAAGTAATTAACAGTACGAGTTGTTGAAGTTGGAAATAAAAATTGTAAGTTGAGAGTTTGCCATAGATGCTCATATGCCGTAAAAGAAACTTTTGTTTTCTGTAAAATAAGATTGTTTTTACAGTTGCACTTCCCGAATTTGTGTTGGAAATCTTAATTTGTTTTATCTGGTTGCGTCCGATACGGATGCTTAGGTAGCAACTAGTTTCATTTGCTTATCATCGAGGAGAATTTGTTGATACACACCAAGGCCATTAACTTATGTCACACGCATCAGTTCTCTGGTAAAACAAGTTTTCAATATTGTTTCTTTTACTGGACTACAGAGAACAGCACTTCAGACTGCATTGGCTTCAGATACGCTGATAAATCTCTTTCCCTTGATATAATGAGTTGATAAGACTATGTTCAGATTTAGGGCGCGGATAACTCTGAAACCAGTGTAGATTGGACGCTAGTGTCTTTTTGGAAGACGAAACCGTTGTATTTTTTCTTTGTTAGGAAAACTAAGGTCTGTTTTCCAAGCGAAGCTATACACAAACCTGATGGCAAAGAACTATATATTTTCAATTGAGGGCATATCTTCATTCAAAATTAATCAGTTCACATTTTCAAAGCTGATCCACCAATTACTGCACGAAACGTTTTTTTCGTTTATATTTGTTTCTTTTATTTCCAGAGCTTTTGATTGTCAAAACCAAACACAAGTTCAGATTGTCCCAATTCTGAAACCTCGTTAAAAGCATTAGATCTGTTCGCGAACCTTGTAAAGCAACAAAAAGCTATGAAAACCTAAGAAAAACAATCCAAAATCCGTTCGCCAAACGAGAAAGCAGTTCATTTCACTTCTTTTGGCAAATTCGTGAAAACTATAAAACTGTTTCGTTTTTATTTGACACTGTCATCGAGTTATTTTGTATTGAAAAGCATGAATTTAAATGAAAGTGCTCCACAAACACCTTCAGCGATCTACAAATGGCATTGAGATGGACAATACAATGTCCGCTATTATACGGCGCATGTTTCGAGAGATTGAAATGAGTGCAATAGAGAGGGATAATGACACAAAAAGGAACAAAAATAAACATTTACCCACTTCACGTGGGTAAGATTTTACTTGCATCTTTCTGACATTTCTTTTTGTCCTTTATCTTCCGAATTTGCTACATTACCTCTTCGTCTGGCATAGTGAGCGCAGTGTTTTTATTTCGCGGACGAAATGAAATGTACGAAACAGCTCAACAGCGTGCTGATTTTGAATTAAGAAATGCTTACGAAAGATGAAATAAAAGAAAGACTTCAAATAACATGCAACACTAAAGAATGAGAAAAAGACTTCACGTAATAATGCGGTAATCACCGAATGACAGTTTAAGAGAAAATAACGAAAATATGCGCATTAAATTCATGCGCCGTGTAATAACCCACAAAGAGAAACTTTGAAAAAAAAAATCCTAAGTCATTTAGCTAAGCTTATTTAATCTTCGTCTTGAAGATCATGATTTTAAATAGAAGACGGCTAAAATTAAATTAATGTCAAAACTCTTCAAATCTTCCAGCTTCAAAATGGCAGACTACTTTTTAGCTACACTGTCAAAGTGTGTAGAGATTTCGAACGTTTTTTCCAGCTTGACAGCTGTCAGTTGAATATACTCTCAACATGTCAGACGAAGAACAGTCAACAAAACTGTGTACCGAAGATAGAAAAATTGTTTTCAAAAATAAACCTCGTAAAAATTTACGACTGCGAAAAAAGTCCGAAGACGATAATGCCGCAGAAGATGAGAACCCCGCAGAAATTCTGTAAGTTATCCTTTAAATCCTTGCTATTTCGCCAATAAACGACTTTTTCCAACAGGTCTAGCTTGGAGGAAATCAAGGAACGCCAGAAACTTCGCGAACGACCGAACGGTGTTAGTGTTGTTGGCTTAGCGCTGGGGAAAAACCTGGCATTCGAAGAAGAAATTTCAATCGTAAGTTAAACTGTCTACTACCATTTGTAGGATTCTTTCAGTTATTCCTTTTTTTGATTTTTTAGAAAGATCCATTCAACACAAAATCTGGGGGAATGCTTAACATGCAAGCCCTTAAAGCTGGCAAAATCAAAGAAGTAGATGATGCCTATGATGTTGGCATTGGTACGCAGTTCTCTGCTGAGACAAATAAACGCGATGAAGATGAAGAAATGATGAAATATATAGAGGAAGAACTTCGTAAGAGAAAGGGCGTTAACAATGAGGAGGAAGAACAAGATGGTGACAAAACAAAGTATATGACACCTGAAGAAGCGGCCCTATTTGCTTTGCCAGATCATTTGCGACAGAGTTCCTCAAATCGATCCGAAGAAATGTTATCAAATCAAATGTTGAATGGCATTCCAGAGGTTGACTTGGGTATCGAAGCAAAGATTAAGAATATTGAAGCAACTGAAGAGGCCAAACAAAAGATGCTTCAAGAACAGAAAAACAAAAAGGATGGACCTTCTGTGTTTGTCCCCACTAACATGGCGGTAAACTTTATGCAACACAATCGATGTAAGTTAAATTGCTTAGGTCTGGATGTGGCAAATTATCTAGTTTGATTTTTTTTATGTTTTAGTTAACATTGATGAATCAGAGCCAAGAAAACGAAGAAAGGATATAGAACCTGTCGATAAAGCTACTGGTACAAAGAAGGCTACAGATGATTACCACTACGATAAGTTCAAGAAACAATTTCGACGGTTTTAGGGCACCTGTAAGAGTAAATGTAGAAATAAATTTTAGGTTGAAACGAACTTTGGTCAAGCCGCTTGTCTTATTTTTTCTTCTCGACGATATAGTGGGAATCTTTCAAGAGTATATAGATACCGCAAAAACTAGCTCATATTAGTGTGAGATTGTTATTTATTCACCAAAAATACCAAAAAAATCACAAATTAATCATGTGGGACTGAAATAAAACTTCATGTCAAAGACGATTAGTCTTTGACAATCTAAAATGAGCAATAGGGTCCTTTGCAAGTGGTGTTTTTCATTATAGAGATTTCGTCGGAGGTGATCCGCTAGGTATTTTTCCATCTATTTTTAATATTCAGATTGCATGTGATGTTGATACAACTTAGTTTTGGCTCATTAGCACTTTTTCCATAATAAAAGGGACATGTTTGGTGGGCATCAAATGGAGGTTCTGGTATTCACCGATTTTAAGTCAAAAGGTTTGATCATTTGAAAATTGCGCAACAAAATTTTGTCGTCGATAGTTTATGGAGCTGTATTATTAATAGCCTCCCACACACGTACGTTCTTTACCGCGCGAAGGCGTAGAATGCAAGGTTTCGCCCGCGAAAGAGTGCACGTGTAATGGCATGAATTGTGCAACGGAAAGCCCGTGTGCTAAGTATAGTGAATTGCGCGCGCTCCCCGTTTTGAGTAGTACATTCTTTCCCACGTGATTGAACGCGGTAGGAAGAGTGAAATCACCATGGACGTCCTACATTGGTCCCGCTGGCTCTAAAAAATTCTCCCGCACACTCCGGAGCGTACGCTCCAATCATATTGTAAAGGTCGCGTGCGTGTAAAGGTCGCTAATGTCTCAATTTAGCCGAATTCTATGTTGTGCAAAGTTTTATGAATCCTCTGCAATTGTGGGAATTCCGAGGTCTCTGAGCCAGTCGTCATTTTGTATGCACAATAAAGCATAAGAAATTTCTCTAAGGGTGTTTTTTTCCCCAAATCTTATACATTTTTACGACATGATTAATAGTTTGGAAATGCAATACAGAGCGAGTTTATAAGGGTCGGCAGTCCGTTCAAATTTCTTGTTACCCCTGTTTTAAACGGAAAAGTCTATTTTCGAGATACATACGTTGTCAGTATATTAAAACCAAGATCTGCTGTAATGTGATTTTAAGCGAGCGAGACATATGTATATTATATAGGTACGCTTGGACAAATATTTCTTTCTTCAAGAGCTTTCTCAATTACTTCAGTGATTCTATGCACGCTCGTCATCTTGTACATATAAAACATATAACGTTTATTTGTATTCGGAAGCTTACGCTCCGTAGTATTTCAGTGCCGCTGAAGTTTTAAATATCTGTTATGTTTATGGTACTCTAGTGTTGTTGATCATTGTGACTCTTCTAGATAATAAGCTAAACGTTTGTTCTGGGATGATTTGCAGCTTCGCCTCCCCAAGTCGGTATACCGTGTCTAATTTTGGACTCTATCGGGACATAGTTAATTTGCTTTCGTATATAAACCGTAGATTTGTATTGCAGACAAGTCAACACAAGTAATGGCTCGTTAAAGGTTTCAATTGTGATGCCTAGATAAATTCAATGTCTTATTTATCAGATTTGTTGACACATCCAAAAGCCTTCAAATTTTTAGCCAGTATATTGTTCCTTTTTATTTTTTATTCTTGCGATTTGCAAGAGTTATTTTTCGTTTGTTCTCAGCGCTGGTGTCGTTATCTGAATTTATAGCGGAGCCCAGGTAGACAAAGTCCTTAACTACTTCAAAGTTATATCTGTCCAAGGTGACGTTCTGTCCGAGACGTCGGTGTTGAGTGTCCGTTTTGCTTGACAGCATATACTTTATCTTGCCCTCATTGACCATGAGTTTTGCACAATTTTTTCAAGTATGACGCTGAAAAAATCGCATGACAGCGCATTGCCTCGTCTAAATCCCTTTTTGACATCAAAGGTCTCGGTGTGATCTTAACCGACATTGCTTTGTATAGCTCGTCTCTATAGATGCTGTCATATGCGGCCTTCAAATCGATAAATAGATGGTGTGTATCAGAGAGCTGCAACGAGTAATAAATGTACTCGTTATGATTTTACCACTTTGGTTGAGCGACCAAGAGCAATCGATTCAGCATGAGCCCAAAGCGAACATATGGTTCCAATCACATAATCAAAAATCATGCATGATAGTTTATGATCGTGCGTTTTTGTTTAGCAACAAGCAATGATCCCCCATTTCATTCGCAATCGACTAGCATGATCGAACTGTTCGCTTGTGTTCGGATCGCTCATGACACCCGAGCTACGGCCTACTCGTGCACGAACAAAATTTGAAAAAATTAATAAATATGTTTGTTAATTCGGTGCCACTCAATCTATTTTGGTTTAAAATAAAAAAAAATATGTATGTACATACCCATAAATACATTGTGAACATACATATTTAACTTGATCAACTCGAGCTTCTTTGTTTCGATCAACTTCGATCATACGCTCAAGCTCTCAAAATCAAAACATTCATGCGTTGTTCGTGTCGATAGTCTCGTTCGGAACAATTATTCGTTGTTTATCACAAAAAGCAATCGTGTGAGCTGCTCAATTGCGAACATACAATTCTGGCACTTGCGTGGTCGATCATACAATTTTCGCTTCGTGTGCACAACTCAATTAAAACTTCAAACTGCAGAGCGCTGAGTTGATTTGATTAAATTTTAGCAAAGGTAATCGATCATGATCGAGTGTGAATATTGGGTCAATTGTGGACTTTCCTGGCCTGAAACCAGACTGATACGGACCTATCAGGTTGTTGACGAACGGCTCCAGGCGTTCACACAATACGGCAGATAAGATCTTGTACGCGGTGTTAAGAAGACTGTTGCCTCTGTAGTTAGCGCAGTTCAGAGGGTCTCCTTTCTTGAGAATCGGACAAACAATGCCGAGGTTCCATTCGTCGGGCATACTTTCGTCCGACCATATTTTACAGATGAGTTGGTGTATGTTCCTTCCAAGTCATTGCCTGCCCCTTTGAAGAGCTCGGCTGTCAGGCCGTCCGCTCTAGCAGCTTTGTGGGACTTCAGCTTAGATATTTCTATCTTCAGTTCATCCAGGTCGGGTGGGCGGAATTGTTTGTCTACATCGTCCAGGATGAAAGGTTCATTCAGCCTGATGACGTTATTTGTTTCGACATCGCCGTTATAAAGTCTGCAGAAATGGTATTTCCAAATCTTCAGCATCGACTGCGATTATACTATGATGTTCCCTTGTTCATCTCTACAGGCTTCAGTTCGGGGTTTGTTTCCGCGGCATATTATTTTTACCTTTTGGAAAAACTTCCGAATCTAATTCCTGGAGTAGCATCTCTCAATTTCCTGGCCACGCGCTTCTCATGATCTTTCTTTTCCCTCCTGAGAGGTCGATGTTCGTCTCTCCTCTTCTGCTCATAGAGCTCATGTGCAGCTCAAGCCCTCCTATGCAGCGCCGCTTTGCATGCATCTTGCTTAGTTGCATGTACTTTGTTGTGGTGGTCGAGTGAAACCCGGCACATAAGTAGCGGCGTCTCTTGCAGTGCTCGATGCTGGCAGCAAGGGACCTCTAAACGGATTAAGAGAGACTCGATCGGAAAAGGATTTGGCGATCTTTTGCGATTGCAGCCCTCTGACGTCGAAATTTCTCACAGTATCAGCTTGTCTTGGCGTTGTGCGGGATATCCGCAACTGTACATTGCCTACAACAAGGTAATGGTTCAAGTCGAGTTTAGCTACTCGGAACGTTCGGACATTCATAATACTGGAGGAGTATCTCGCATCGATCGCAATGTGGTCAATCTGGTTGACGGTTGATTGATCAGGAGTTCTGCAAGTCCCCCCCCCCCCCCCCCCGCAATACGTTTTTGGAGGTGGTCTCGTGCAGGCTATATTTTCTGATCGTTCTACCAAAGATACCCTCTCTTCCTAGCTTTGCATTAGAATCACCGAGGACAATTTTAATGTCATAGCTAGGCCATTGCTCGTAGGTCTTGTTCAAGAGCTCTTAAAAGGCATTTTTGGTGTCGTCATCTTTCTCCTCTGTGAGGGCGTGCTCGCATATCAGGCTAATATTTGTAAATGTTGCCTTGATGCGGATTGCTACGAGGCGCTCGTTCACACGTTGGAAACTCAGGACTTCTTATCTAAGTCTGTCTTCAACAACAAATCCGCACTCAAATAGGTAGCAGTTTTTCATGCTTTTTTTGTCCGGCCCATTCCATCAAACTTCTTGAATGGCGGTTAGGTCTGCTTTGCAGCAGTCTGGGGCATCCGCTAGTTGTTCGGCTGCTCGTGGCCTGTTAAGGGACCTAACATTCCACGTGTATGTCCTATGTTCGTTATCCCTAATTCGTTTAAATGGGTTGTCAACAGTAGATCCGTCTGTAACAAAGGCTTGTTGTTACTTCGTAGTTTTTGTACTTTTTTCGTGGCCGGGCAGTTACCCCGGCGGCGGCACAACCCCCAACCTGAAGGCCAGTTCCATTTTTGATACCCCTAGAATGAGGGGTCGGTTGGACCGAAAGCCAGTAACCCGTTTTGGGATGTAAGTACTGCCGTTGGCCCATTATGGGCTCTTCCGGTAATATATCTTTTCTAAGACCCTGATTTAATCTCGGAAGTCCTTACCGGCAACACTAGATATCGCCAGGTTGACACCTCTCAGCACCTAATTTATTACTACAGCACTCAATCATTTGTTCTGAGGATAATGAGGCGCAAATTAGATTCAAGAAACACGTGCATATAATGGTGATTGTATTATAATTCGTCTCGCTCCAAGAGTCAGCCTAAAGGATCATGACTTTGTACTTTAGGCACCAATCATTGATCTTAAAAACACATTTAGTAGATAAAAGCACATTAGATCAGTTCTTCTTTTTACTTTGAGGCTCCACATAAAATAAGGACTCGTCAGCATGCCTAAAGTGTACGGCTTTTTACTTCGTCTTCTACTTTGAGGCTCCATATTAATCACGGACTCGTCCGTGCGAGGCTATTTACTTATCGTTTCTCTGAGTTGAAAGTCTACTCTCGACTTTATCATTTTTTTTGCTCTGAATTAAAAAATAAACTGAGTCCGTTGTTAATAACCATGATCATGATTGTTTTCAAACAAGATAAATGCAATTTACTACGGTGGAAATTCCCACATTAGATCCTCTTGGTTCAATTAAATTCATTTAGCTAATGAATCAAGTGTCAGATCTTGTTTCAATCAGTAAATCTGCGTATAAACACCTCGGAGCCGAAATTTATCCCCGCAGGCTTCTTGTTCGCAATTGCCAAATACACGAGTACCTTCATACGCATGTAGTAATGTAAGATCCGATTAAAGATGAATGAAAAGTCGTCAAAAATTAATTTATGAACGATCACTTGCCTACCACATTCGATAGATACTCGTACGAGTACTTTCTTTTGTTCGACCGATAAATGCCCAAGTATGACTTTAAGAGCTCATCATCGTCGTCTATTAAGGTAATGAAAACAATGTCGATAACCAAAAACACTCATGTCATGCTTGTACCATCATTTCTACGAGACCGCAAAGCGGCACTTAGAGGTTGTTTTCAAACATTGTTAGTGACTTGTTAAATCCACAGGCTGCTACTTGAAGTTTCATGCGTTTTTCTATTTTTTGTTTTTGCAACTGTTGGTTTAGTAAAAAGTGAAATCTGCAAGTTCTTATACGAATACTCGTAGATCGCGTGAAGGTGCTTGAAAGTGATTTCAATTTCAATTTCAAGATGATAATCGCGATTTAGTTGGCCGTTCTAAAGAAGTTATGTATGAGGGTCATCAATCAATGCCGATACCACTCGGTTACCGGTAAAAATCTTCGCTTTCGTTTGCGGAGCATGCAGGGAGAATGCTAATGACGATAAGTTATATAATTTGAAAGAGCATGGTTTAAAGATACATGACGAGTCTCGTAGATACTATACTTAGAAGTGATTATCGAAAGGTTTACAAAGTTGACAGTGAAAATGTCACGTTTGGGTGTTACATGTGTTACCGATACATGCGCCATATATGACCATATTAACATTTTGTTTGCCTAATTTTCACTTCTAAGAACGAATATGAGATAAATGGTGTGGCAAGATATTTGGCGCTAATATTTTTCATGATGATTTTATTATTTATCACCGGGTTAGGCATGTCTTGTTGTAACTTTACTTTCTACTTTCGCACATGTTCATCAAATCTTTCTTATGAGGTAATCAAATAAAATCATTTAATGAAAGTTTGACTCTAATGTGTAACGAACGATAGAAGTGCAGAAATTATCGATAAGATGCTGAATGATTGAAAGCTACTGATGTGCGGGTATTTACTGAGAGATATTCACGTATTGCGTAAAAAGTTTTATTAGTTTGCGACCAGTTTGTCTAATTAGACAATCCAAAATTAATCATTTAAATTAAGTTATTCAGTTAGGCATGGCAGTCAATGGCCTTTTTTGCAATGTACGTCGATATGCTTTCTTAACCAATTTGAGGCTGAACAGCATTAACTTGTGTGAACATGATTTAATTAGAAATCCGAATTGGATTATCTAATAATTGATGGAGTCACAGGTATGAGACTAATGTTATAATGCTTACAAGTATATTTTATTTGTTTCTTCTTGGAGATGCATAGTCTCTTGGCTTGGACGATTACGCGTCGTACATCTTACGTTTGAATAGCTACCCATCTGAAGTGGCTGCTCTGAATCTTGAGTTTTGTACTGCTATGGTATGACCAGGCTGCCGGCTAGGATGTCATTATTCTCATGTGATTTGAGATAGCAGAAGATTACTCATTTCCTTAATTAGACAACATCTTACTTACTTATTTACTTAGCTGGTGCTACCTCGGCATCAACTTACAACTTATTTCAGTTAGCACGGTCTTAAGCTGTTGATGTTGATACTCGTATCCTTACTTCATTTTGGTTAAGGCACGATAGTTTTGGCTGTCACCGTCTAAGCAATTGGCTTATTCGATCTGACGGCGGGGTGTTAAGCTTCTTCACCGTTTGCTGAAAAAGTTGTTCTGTATTCTCAACACCGACACTGATTTTAATAGAAAGTTTCCGTCTTTATCTCTACAGACTTTTGTATGCGTCCTCTAGCTTAGACACGCTCGTATTACCTGTTGGTAAAATTTAATTGTTCCTGAAGTACAAATTCTCAAATATCTTCGATCGCGCGTTTCTCCTAGTCTTTTTTGCTCCTCTGGAGAAGCCGATGTTCTTCTGTCTCCAATGCACACGAGCGGCTCCCTTCCTTCGTTCATTATTCATCACATCAAACTACCGATTTTTTGGTAATGTTCTGGTGAAACTCAGCACAGCACATCAATCGCGGCGTCTCTGATGGAACAATGACAGTGATGCCACTAGTTTGCAGTACTTGATGACGGCAGAATAGGGGTTGTAGAAATATTTTGGGATTCAGTCGGTTTTTTACGATTGCTGCTTACAAATTGTCCTATCAAGGATGCCCTTCCTTTTTACCCTGTCATTAAAATCACTGAGTATGATTTTAGCGTTATGCTTCGAACATTATACATATGTCTTATCGAGAAAACTCGTGGAAATATTGTTTTTGTGGCGTCGTCATTATTTTCGTTCGGACATGGACTTCGCTTAAGTTTACAAATTTAAACTTGATGCGGATTGTCATAGTACTTCGATACGAACTTGATTGTTATGCTGCTGGCCTAATTCACGTTTCAGGACGGTCAGTAGTTTCTGAAGCACAATTTTGTGAGTGAAATTTATGCCTAAGCAATCTTGTATTACTAGGTGGGTGAAAAGTAACCTCCTTGGGAATGAAAAAACAAAATTGTTTTTAAATGATTTTTTATTTTATTCAATATAAGCTTGATACACTTATTCCAGCGATTTTCCAACTTCTTGATCCCGTCCGAAAAGTAATTTTCCGGAAGGTCTGTAAAAAACTCCTCCGTGACGTCGATTATTTCTTCGGGTGAGCTGAATTTTTTATTGCTGAGCCATCTTTTGAGGTTTGGGAAGAGATAATAGTCCGAGGGAGCCAAAGCCGTGGTTGCGATGCTCTTATGCGCCGGCGCATTGTCTTGCAAAAGCAACATTTCTTTTCGCGTCATGTGAGGCCGTTTTGCAGCAATTTCGGCTTTCAATCGCTCCAATAATGCACAATAATACTCGCTGTTGATGGTTTTTCCTTTTTCGAGGTAGTCCACGAAGAGTATGCCATGAAAATCCAAGAAAACCGACGCCGTAACCTTTCCGACCCATTGAGCCTTCCTCGACCGCTTCGGAACACTCGTGCCGGCTTCAGTCCATTGTCGGGCACTCATTCTATTCTCTGGTGTGTAACAGTGGATACAGGTTTCATCAACAGTTACCAGTTGACGCCAAAAGTCCGCCCGATTCCGCATCAGCAAGTCCAAACACTCTTTCGAAGTGCTCTCACGTTCGTGTTTTTGGTCAGGAGTGAGCAGGTCAGGGAGGGAGGTCAGGAGTTTTAAATTTTTTCTTGTACTTTCGCCACTTGCCATATGGCAACAGATTGTGCAAAGCTATTTCTTAGACAAATTCATTGAATCCTTGATCATTTATATTTGTAGAAAATTATTTATATTTTGTCATAAAATAAAGATTGGAAAAAACCAAAAAAAAACGGCAGGATAACTTTTTCATATGCAGAATATTGCCCAAAATATGGCGTGTGCATTCAGTACTAATCTCTGTGGTATCTGCTAGCTCGCGCACCTTCACTTTCCGGTCAGCCAACACTATTTCATGTATTTTTTTGATACATGCCTGTCGCTGCGGACTTCATCGGTAGTGGTGTTGCGGCTACCACGAAACTCTCGAAACCAATATTTGACGGTGTAATCTGACGGAGCAGTAGCCCCATAATGTTTATCCAACTTTTCTTTTGTTTCCTTCGCCGTTTTGCCTCTCAAAAAATAATGTTTTATGAGAGAACGAAAATCGTTTTTGTCCATACTCAACATGATGCCAAACACGTCAACAACAATCAGCTGTCAAAACAAAACTAAAGACAGTATAAACGGACTTCAAGGCACCATAACCTTGCAGTAGCATTGCATTCTGGCGGTCAAGGAGGTTACTTTTCACCCCATCTAGTAGTTGATGCACAACATCGATGTTTTCTGGACAAGCAATCAATTTTGGATGAACTTTACGAAATTCGTTATGGAGCGAACAACGACCACAATTGAGTTCGTAAAAGAGAACTGGCAACCCCAGAAGTACAAACGAGTTGATCTGCACACTATTGCCAAGTTCATTTCACCATTAAAAACGTCAAACGTCAGATCTGACGTTTTTAAGCCAGAATTGTCATTTTTCAATTACAATATAGTAGCAAAGCAACCCAAGTTATTTTTTGCTTAGGATACATGCACAATTATCTATAGCTAAATGGCTTTTGTGCATGAGCAGTGCACATTAAGTTGTGTGCAGGACCTCCGTAAAATTTTGACATTTCCCTCACTTCAATAAGCATATCCTCTATATATTATACACTGTCATTTGTAGTTTGAGGAAATACAATTCTTGTTTTTACAAAGATAATTTAAATTACAATGAAAGACAATTATAGAAAATTAATTATTCTATTGTTGGCCATGGAATTTCTTACAAGTTGAGGTAGCGAAAACCTTCAATGTTGATGAAGCTACTTTAAATTAAAATTGCAAGACTTTCGTTATTGCAAATGTGCATCTGATTTGCATGTCCCATACGCATTGAATTTATAATATTATTATACTTTGAGTTAATTACCAATGCATTGCTTAATACTGAATGTTTAAAATTTGGCGTTCGTTTAAGCTCGTTATTTAGTTTGGTTTTGGACAATTTGTGCTGCTATGCAGTTCAACGTTATTTGAATTTCTTATTTCTTTCGAAATTTAAAATTAAAGAAAGGGGGTCGAACGAGTACAGTGAATATTAAAAAGCATACTTTAACTGTCTAAGTTAATCAGGTGTGGTAAAGATATGCATTGGTATAATCAAGAATCAACCTAATATCGACTTTGTTTGGATTAGTTTGGATTGGAGGTACAATTACCTTCTGATCAAAAAGTACTCGGAATTTACGTTGAGAACCGTAACGGTAGCAAACGAGGACTCAACGATATCGGAAATACTAACGTACGACTACTACAAAGAGCTTAAAGCGGGCCGTACTGTGGTTGATGATTTCCGGTCGTTCATCCACTTATATAACTGACTTTAACATCGAGAAAGTTCAGAAAATTATCCTAGAAGATGTTCGTGTGGTGTGTGGAGTAATTAATTTGTTGTAAAAACAGTATCGCCTTGATGTCGCAAGCTCCGTATTCACCTGACATGCCTCCTTGTGATTTTGCTTATTCCAACGACTGAAGTTAGCATTTCGCGGCAGCCTATGAAAGTGTTTTGAAGATTGGAAGAAGCGTTGTAAATACTATATGTATTGCTTGCAATGGAGATTACTTTGAAGGAAATGAATATCGATGAATAATTGAACGTTTTTGGTTTTATTGAAGAACTACGGGTACCTTTTGACCAGAAGGTAAATTTAATGAAAAGGTATTGCTATACGACTGAACCTTCTACAAATTTGGTTACTGCTTTTATTTTCGTTTTTGTACATTTCCTCAGCCCTTGATAACAATTTGTCCACAAAAAGAAAGTCTATGAAGCGGTCAGATGGAGTTCAGCTATGTGTAGGTATGTCTTGTAAGATAGGTCCGAATATTTTCACAGACTCCAGAATATGTAAATCAAACGCAACATACAGGTTCTTGATGAAGTGCTTACTTTACTTCTAGAGGTCTTTGACAACAGCATGTGTTAACCATTATTATAGTACATCTAGGCAAGAGTGGCTGATCTTAAAGTTTTAAATTTGGTTAAGACAACGAAGAAATTTTATTTTCTCCTGCAACGGCCATCTCGTTTTCAAAAAAAATCTGACTTAAACAGACTTGGTATACAACTATATGTAGGAAACGACGACCAACGCGGTTCTTGGAGAATTATTTGGAAGACTCCTAGGGCTGAGGCGTTATTGTTCATTCGCTCTATACAATTGTCGACAAAGGTACGCACACCCTTCATATTGGCAGCATATATTTGGTGTTCTTCTCACTCACAGCTAGTCCTGTTGTTGATGCTTCTGGACAATATTATTTTACGCTTTAGTAACATTTCGCTTCCTTTTGCCATATAATCGTTATCACGGTATGCAAGAAGCATCACAGAATTTTGCTATTGGCTTAGAAGTTTCGCCCGAAGCCTTTCCTATTCTGCTAATATTGTTAGGCTTAGGTTCAGATATTGGCTCCGATCACCCGAGTTACGTAAATTGTTCGTTCTGTCTTACAGCAAAATCGTAACTTATCATCGTCGTTAAACAGAGTGAAGAGATTATTTCCCATATTCCTGCGACTTTATAACTTAATCTCATCTCGGCAGGTTTCCGGTGTTAGTTCTTAGTTTCTTAGTTCTTTTTACATTTTTTTAAAACTTTCCAGCATTATTCTTGATAATATCTTTAATGTTTAATGCGCTTTTCTGCACCAGCATCGTTGTTTTTAGCCGAGATGTCTTGCTTTATGTGTCTCTCTAAACCAGAGTTTTCGTACGGGTGAAATCAAGACCACTGTACTCACAGTATTTCTTCACAGATGCTGCATCTGAGATATTCGTAGATTTCCCTTCAATCCATTTCCAGGCGTATTATGACACGGGCTATACTTTCCGGTTGTATTACCAGCGAAAGCGATCGTAACGTTATTTTTTAGGCGTATTTCGTAGTTTATCAACTTTGAAAGTAGTTGACTGAAGATTTGAAACAACCATGATCCATAGTTAAATGCCGATAAACTAAAGGATCCCTCAATTCATTAACAACTAAAAGATTGCTTTACGCGAGTGACGTCCATTAGCTATCAAAACCACCTCATAGGAAATGTTGATAAAAAACTTTCTAGTGACAAGGAATTTGCAATTGCATGCAGAACCGAATCACCAATTTTTGGCATAATAAGCCTGCACCGTAAATTGACCTCTAAGATCTGTAATTTATTACCTCTGCATTATTTTCTTCGGGAAGTTGGGAGTTGCTAGTTTATAGCTAATTTACGACCCGAGCTACCTTAAATATAGTTGTCCAGATTGTGCTTTATTCACAGTAGCATTCATATGCCAGAAATCATATTTTTGCATCTAATGGTGTAGTTATCTTTCCTATAAGGAGCACAATAAATATTAACATTTGTGCTTACAATATCAAATTTTACTTTATCTCAGAATCTTACCTCTAAAACGGATACTCTTTAGTTAAGCAATGTCTAGGATCTCTGCTAAATGCTAAATGCTGATTCACGAAACATTTGCAAGTGTGAATGGGCCTTAATTTTAATATTTGACACGCTTTACGTCTGTCTATTGTCACATTTATTTATTTTGATTTAATAGAGTTTTAATCATTGCGTTGTACACATCAAATTTTCTCAAATCTAGTGAGCTTACTTACGAACTTAGATGGCGCTAGAATTCGGGGAAAACCTGGGCCTCAACTAATAAACCGGTCCTTACCTAATTGTTTGCAGTAGCGCACTCCAAGTAAAATAAATTTAGATCATCTTCTACTTGTGCGGCTTACCTTAGCGTTACCTAGGGCCAGGACTTACTGGTTGTCTCTCCTGTTTAGATTCAAAGACTATGGAGGCTGGAGAATTACTGGCCATTCGCTGTACATGTCCTAGCCATCTTAGGTAACTCAGTACAATTCCTTCAAGAATGATGCCAAAGAAGTCATGCGAAAGTGCCTTTAAATAAAATCTTTTCTCACATGCAATGTCTCGCTTAAGTCGTTACAGGAATTGACGGAGCAGAGAGTCTTCTCAATCATCATTTTGTCTCTTAAAGTGCTACCATATGTGGCCTTACGGTCGATGGAAAGACGGTGGTTGTCGATTTTGACTTTTTGTGATTTTTCCAGGATTTTACGCAATATAACTTGTATATCTGTATTGTTGACGCAGTCCTATTTCTGTGGACAGGGGAAACGACAATTCATCAAGCAGATTTGAGAAACGAGTTGATGCGTGCTCTCTATTAACTCATTTTTAGCAGTTTTGAATACCTAGGAGGGAATGTCGTCAAGTCCAGCTGCTTTCTTTGATTTCAGCTAAGATATTGCTTTCTTTACTTCAATTTGGTCAGGTGGACGAAAGTCTTGACTATTATTGTTTAGGTTGAACAGTCTATTTTTCACGACGGCGGGATGTTGGAATTTTTCGACGTTGTACAGTAGTTTTTCTATATTTTCAGTACCGACTGTGATTCTACCTCTTTACAGCTCCGAACGCGGTCTTCTGGTGCTTTTTTCCTTCTCGAGAAGCCCATGTTCTTTAGTCTTCTCTGCTTCTTTACGTAGAGCTCATGAGCGTCTTTCGTCCTTCGCTACAGCGTCATTTTATATACTTTTTGATTAACTGCATGTGCTTGCAGGTACTCTTTTCAAACTAAAGATTTCCTGGTGGTGGTCATGAAATATCCAGCATATTAATTGCGGCATCTCTGATGGGATGTTGGAGCGATACCACTGGTACTTGATACTAGCGGTATATAGTAGGAGTTTTGGGATATGTGTTTGCTGAAGTTTCTGGCGGTCTATTGCGACTCTAGCTTTTCCTTAAAAAGTATACCTTCTCACAGCTGTTCTTCTTTGCTGTGGGCCTTGCGAAATACACACTCGCACCTTGGCTGCAACAAGGTGGTAAGCCGAGTAATCGTTGGCTGCCCAAACCTTCAGATATTCAGAAAACTAGTGGCATGCCTTGTGTCTATTGAAATTTGATTGATTTGGTTAAGAATTTCATGATCCGGAAACCGAACTATCTTATTTCTATTTCTGAGAAAATTGTGTGCTTGTTACTGTGCTATTTTGTCCAACTAGTCAGCCGTCAAATGTTTGTTTTTTAATGAATTTAGAGACTGTTTATCATTTAGATACTTTAGTTCAAAACATAGAAATAAGTCGAAAAAAAAAACAGTTTCTAATGCTCTAGCAAGGCACATACCATAGATAAATCTATAAAATCTATAACCAATACATCTACCGGACTCAGGAAATACTGTGTTTTTTTTTTCAATAATAAGTTATATATGTCTAATAGCAGTTAAAACGTTTGTACGTGATTTTTCACATCTATGCTTTAAAATTAAATTCCATTTAATATTCCTAAAGGGTTAGAAAAATCATTTATGCGAGTGAGAGTTGTGGGCGCACATGGCGCCCACAGAAGGTGTTTTATACGAGTATCTCAGTTAAACAATTCAAGTTCCCATGTCGATTTAGGAAGGAAAAACTTTATTGACCATAGATATAAAATTTGTTACCTCTGTATTCACTTGCGGAGAGAGTGATTTATGTGATACTACGTGTTAGGACTATCGATTTAAATTCCGGTAGTAAGATATAAATTTCTATACACCATACACTATTGTCAATTTAAGCTTCCAAATAGTGGTTAAGCGGAATTTGTGTGTTAATTTTTAAGTGTGGGAAAGTAAATAATAAAAAAATATCAAAAGATTAAACAGCTTTATGATTGTGGGTGCAATGAGAATCACATCGACAACAAGGCATCCAGCCACTTTGTACGGCTTTAAAAAAAACCTGAAATTCAAATTTATAAGACCTTACGTCAAAAGCTCTTTATGGGTGCAATATATGATCAATCCCCTCGAAACAATACAATACCTATACAATATAAAAAATTTGTTTCATCAAGTTATTGTTCAGACAAGGATGCTGCACTTCTTTGTTGAAGACACACCACAGACATTCTAACCCTTATGAAATTCCAGCTGTCTGAAAACACGACGACAAATTCTTTGTACCTACAAACGCATGTTGGAGTTCAAATCAGGGGAACTGTAAATACTTAATCTTGAAAAATAGACATACGTAGTAAAAGTTGATGGACAACATCTGACTTATGTATGCTTAGTCATTACTACTTGTACAAATTATACAAACATTATACACAATTTTAACAAGATACTCGTTACAATAATCAAACAACTTGAACAAAGTGAGTTTTTATACATTTTTAACTTCTATTAAAAAATTATATTAGTATGTATAACAAAAGTGAAATTAACCAGCCCATCAAAGTAGAAGAAATATTTTATCCGTTTTTGTCGCAATTTCGAGGAAAGGTTTGAAATCGAAATAGATAGAGAATGCAAAAAAAAAAGTAAAAATCTCCTGCCCGCGACTGTGATTGAACGCATCTGCTTGCTGAAACCAGTTAACCTTCATGCGTTCCACAATTTGTTTTCCTTCACCTTACCACAAATGGCGATGTTGTGGCAACTTTTCATCTATCGGAACCACTGTAGTCGATGTTACCATTGAAATATGTAGAGCAACATCTATTCATAGAGTAGTTTTCAAATAGCTTACACACTTTATACTCAGGTTTATTATAAATTTCCTTTTGTATCATTATGAATAACTTTCGAATGATTTTTCTTAAATAAGGTGTTGTAAGGAATTTTTTTTTAAATAGAAATCCTTTTGAGGAATGGAAACAGCTAAGTCCTCTTCGGTGGTAGATATTTTTCCGGTGCTGGCTCTGATGAATGTCTTTATTAAAAAAAAGGGCTGCTTTTTTTTCTTGTTGTCAGCAATACTATCGTGGTCAACAGTCATGTTTAACTACTTTCATCGATAAAGAAATCATGTACGAAATAAACGGTAGAGGAATGAAGAAGACAGTTGGATTAACTAATACAACCCATGAAGTGAATGGTTTTTTATACTTTAGACTAATTGCAAGTCAATTTCGATGGATGGTGCCTTTTTTTGGATTGGTGAATGTAGCTGGTTTTTTGAAATTCATCAAACCGTCTTTATCTAACCGTATCTTACAATAACGGCCCCTACCAAGTTGGCTGAAACACACTAACTTGTTCATTGTATTCTTAATTGGAGTTTGTCAACTTTTCATAAAGAGCCGAAACTACTCACACCCAATTGAGGAGTAAGTTGAGTACTTACAGGGGAAGGATTCTGCAGTGTATGAAAACAGCTGCCTAGCACAGTTATGTGTTGGTGTAAAGTTATGTTAAAAGAAGTCAGTAAGCAGCCTACAGTAGCAGAAAGGTCTTTAATTTTTAAGAGATTTTGCTGGTCTGCAAACTGGAGAGTCACGGCATCTACAGTTCTACACATAAGAGACCCAGCAATGACCGCAGTCTTAAGAAGCTCTCTTTTCAGACTTGCTTAGTAATTTCATTGCTGACTCTCCAAGAATTTTCAATTGCCTTCTTAGAAGCTTTTATTTCTCAAACCAGCTAATATGTGATAATAAGTTTAATCTAAGTTATTACTATATCATAGGTCAGCTAATTTGAGGACATTTCATAGAGATGTTGGTAGAGAACCCCTAGCAAACTAACTCAAGCTCCAGTACCTTGTGGTAGACTTCTGAGTGTATATGAAGTTCAAAGGATCTTATCCTTTAGGTTGTGGAGTGTATTATCTATTACGACAGGTGAATTGACAATGACTTTCGGTTATGTGTCAATGTTATTCGGATCTAGACCATATATAGAAACAATCGATAATTTATTGGGCCGGTGACGATTCCTGAATGGCTCTACTAATTTGTCTTTGTAGATTTTTGCCTTGAATAAGTCGACTGTATACAATTTTTAAGTGGGTAAAAACCGTTTTTAACTTGGGAAAATAACACTTGAGTGGAGAAATGGTAAAAATTTTCATCTGTTTTGTGTTTCAACAGTTAAAACAAGAGAGATTTGTTTTAGTTAGAAGATTTCACTTTATGAAGTTTGCTATTGGCCACCGATAGGATAGTTTGTCTGAGATTTGGACTTTCGCCCTTCTGCGCAGTAAACGGCGAACTTAACCGCTTAAACTTTAGCAGATATGACATCCATTCGTGGATGGATACGATTAAATAAATCAGATAAGAGAATTATTAAAATTTGCAACATTCATGCTGTTAAGATTTGAATTAGATGCTGTCATGCTTCCAGAAAAGTCGAAGATTTTGAAGATACAGATTGTTTTGATGATGACAAAATAGGTTCTATCAATATCAGTAAAGTATATTTTAATTTAGGTTACATTTTTCTAGATAAAAGAAGTTATCAAATACAGAATCCTTAACTATTTAACCTGAGTTCTTACCTCTAAACTTCTGCAGCCGGGAGCCCAGAGGATAGTGCCGTTTATCAAATCGCCTGCATGAGAAATTATCTTATCGTACAGTTAAACAGATTTAAAGTGCTATGTTAAAAGACTAATTTTTTGCCAGCAGGAATTGATATAAATTTCTTCACTACAAACAAATCAGTAAAATATTTGACTTTTCCTCAGACGCATTGACGATACACCTTGTCCTGGTGTTCATTTCTCAGGCAACACCTTGTTCAAATTGAAGAGGACATTGGTCATAATGGCACAAAAACCACTTACATATATTATGTTGTCGAATATCAAGCTTGTTCAATTTTAACTTTGTTTGATTACGCAAACATTTCTTAGCACAATCAAAAGTTATAGCATGTTCTTCTTATCCTTGTTTAACCCTTTCCTAGTTATACGAACTTATGCGTAACGAGTTTCCCATTTTTACTGCATCGCTGCTGCTCCGTTTATGGGGTTGGTTAATGTCGCAGACCGCAAAACGCGTCTACATACTGCTCGGTTCCGGATCGCTTCAGTGGTTAGCCCTAGGCGTTGTTGCGCATTTGCCATCTGTGAAATCCAGGATTTTTTTTCCGACCTCGTTTTCTTTCAGTTTCCAGCCATTTCATACACTCACTCTGTGGTTTACGTCGTCGTCACATTTCGCTTCCATGTTAACGATTGATCCTAAGTAGTTAAAGATAGTGCTTTTCGGAGGAACTATTCCGTTGAACATTATACCCAGAACAGGTCGCAACGGATGCGCAAATGGACATGTCAAATGTTCCGCCTTTGAACAACTGATTTTAAACTCGTTTCTCTTGAGCGCATTTTTCCATGAATCTAAGGCATTCTGCAAATCTTCGACGTTATTGCTTAGTATAACTGCGTCGTAAGCGAAGAGAATTGGCGTTACATTTACAGTCTTTTAAAAGATAGTCGAATACTACGTTAAAGAGAACAAAATTATAGTAAGTTCATGAGTCAAAATTTAATTGCCGATTAACTTGGCAAGGAGGCCACAAAGGAGAATTATTCAGAACTTGGATGATTTACTTTCGTAGCATCTTCATGAAAGTTCGTTATTTTAAATTCACAACATGGATGAACTATTCCTGCATTTTATTATATAATATGTCACTTAAATGAAGATTTTAAACATAAAAAAAATTTTATAATTCTCCTTTTAACTTCACAATTCATTTGCCACTTCTTTTGCCAGTGTTTATTACCATAAAGGTAATATAAAAATACTTAAATGTTTAATTAAATAGTTAAAATCCGCTCTGTTACTCGTATTATACAATAAACTAGCATCCGGTGAGATTATTTTGTCCTATCACTTATTTAGCTTATCAAAGAGTTGAGAAGGTAACAACTTTTATTTAAATTATATTAATTTGAATTCTAATCACTGCAAAGTTGTAAAAAAACAGCTTTGAAATAACAAAAGTACTCGTAAGCTATATTTCAATAAAAAAAAAGGTACACAAAATGCATTACAAGTTTTAAATTCTTAATAGCGACAATAAAAACAGAAATGCATGTTTGTCGTTTGTGATACTCTTTTGTTAGCATTTCAAGCACTTTAAGTGACTTAATCAGTTTTGAATAAATAAATTAAAATACCAAAAAGTATACTACGAAAGTATGATTCCTAAGAACTATTGCCCCGCTATACTCGTATTTCACAGGAGCATTGATTTTAGTAAAGGCGGATAAAGGTAATTTTAAATCAAATATTTTTGAAGTAATTTGTGTATTGTTTATATTGAAAATATTAAAGTGAACCTTGTGAGTTTAATTACAGCGTTAAGAATGTGGAAATTAGTCACTTAAATATAGAGTCAATGAAAATTAATACTCTGGCCAGAAGAGTATTCCGTTCCAACCCGAAAGGACTATCCAGAACAAAAACACTACGCCTAAGGTTGCATTGACAACAGGAAGGGGATCACTATCATATTGTAGTGTGCAACTGCATACAGCTTGTGAGAAAGAAAAACTTAAGAAACCCTCCATCAATGATTGTTTTTGCAGAAATAATGTATGTTAAAAAGTACCAACAATTTTGAAAAGAACTTGCCAGGAAGGCAAATATCTACTAATCATGCAGAGATCAGGATGCGAACTTCATTGTACAGTAAAAATCGATATTGAATTTGAAAGGAATAATTCTGAAGACTATTTTACTCATCTCTTAGATCTGGTCGGAAGAAAGCATGTCTAGTGAATATAATCTTAACTTCGACTGCTCAATCTTTAAGAATGGCGACCTTCTTAAAGGTGCAGATTATAGAAAAATAAGTCTGATTTACATCATCTACAAGATTTTTTCTACCGCACTGTATAATAATATCAAGCCTTCTTCCATTAATGACGTTGTCTAATAAATAGTGGGGGTAGAGCAAAACTGGACTTATCACAAACATCATCAGACCTTCACGCCACTTCGGTCCCGGCATTGCTTGTTGAGGTAGGCCCCCTTGTGGGGGCGTCACGGTGGCTGTGGTTTAAGCCGAGAACGCAGGGAGGGTGACCCTGGTTATCTCACCCGGAGTGGAGTGGCTATAAGTGCTGCCCTAAGATTAGTAAGAGCTTTTGGATAGGTCTCGACTCATACCAAGGGTGGAACTGTGCCCTCAACACAGTTTCGAATTGGTATCAGAGGAATTGACGGAGAGCGATGACAAGGCGTATCCTTGCTCCCACGAATATATAATTTATGCATATATATAAGTCTACACGACAGGCGTTCAAGCAAAACAGGAGACATATATATATCAATAATATAATAAGTACTTATCAGTGTGGTTTTAGGTCAGATAAGTTCATCATAGATCAGATATTCCCCTTTCGGCAGAACTTTGGAGAAAATCATTTCCAAATCCATATCCCTAACGTGTTTTTTGATTTGAAGATCCTTACAGCACCAATAGAGACGAGGTGTATAGAACTATGCTAAACAAACCTGGAGAACTCTCACTGCCTAATTTCGACGACATGACGCGATGTCATGTGATTTTTTTTTAACATAACATTTAATGAAATGTGCGAACTTGACAGGACAATGCTATAGTCACAATGCTTCAAAAGTCTGATTAAGTGTTACCATACCTTGAAGACATTAACATTATGAAAGAAATCAGCTAGCAGTTACTTGAGCGAACAAATAAAGTAATATAAGGACACAAAATGGTTCGGAAAAGGCGTCAAAGGAAAGCATATAGGTAAATTAAAGCTGGTAGAGATTTTGTCTGGCTGATCTCCATTGTAAATTCAAACAACGATACACGAAGAAGCAATTTCCCATCACTGTATTTTATATCTAAGAAGACAACGGAGAAAATGTCCCTCTTACGACCCAAAAAGAAAGCATTATATGAACATAAAACCCTTGTTGTCCTAGTAATACGAAATTTGAAGGAAATGATACATATAACAGCCAACTATTAGTATAGACTGTATGACGACATTGGCCCGGTTAGAAGGCCAGAGTGAACACCACCATTCCAACTAGGAGTGACTTTGAATCCGATCGGATACATTACTTACAATACTTCAGGTGGCGCTACAGTCTGGGGTGGACTTGGGCCTAAGTCAACAAGCATCTCCAAATGATCGGAAACATACAATGCGGTAAAAGACCACCTTGCCGTAGATGACGCACTGAAGTAGAGGACGACTTCAAATAACTATACTCAATAAGCTCTTAGTTTCTTTATCTCTCTTTATCTAAAATAAAAGTTAAATAAAGTAAGAAATGCGAAAAATTCTTTTCGAACTTAAAGTATAAACAAATAGCGCTGTTGTTGATTCTCATTTTTCTATATAACTCAACAAGAAGGTTTCTATTTAGTGGGCATTCGGAAAATCTTTCACAGAATTAGGATTTATATTGAAGATTTTATGAAGACATACGTTACTCTCTGCTTTACCGGTACAGACCCACATAGACAGATTTTTAATCTTAATTTTGTGGCAAACAATTTTTTACTAATTACAGAAATTTTTGTAGACTCAAATTCAGCACAACTTCTTCCCATATCCAATTTAATACCAAAACAAACGTTACATAAGTAACCATACGGTAAAGTTAAATCATACAGATTCAACACCCTTCATAAATGAGCATGTACAGTTCTTCGCCATCCATAACAGCTATTCATAATTTTAACATGCGGAAGCAACACCAACCATACCTCACAGTGGGTGCTGACTTAGAAAAACTAAACACATCCCCAGTATTCACTGTGGCCTGTGGGTAATTAAAAGTAAAACACTCATAATTGAGCAATTATTTAGATTTTTTACTCCCGCTTAAGTGCGTTCCCAGATTGTTAACACAAAAATTCAAATGGGAAATCTACTAAAATCCACCGAAATGAGAGATCTGTATTTGAAAATCCTAAGAGTACAAAGTATCTACTCAATGAAATACTAAAACAAAAATTCAGAGAACCATGAGAAGTTTCACTTCGCTTTTTACTATCCGCACATACCATATTTGTATAAACTCGTATTGCCGTACATGTGCAATTATAAATTGATCTGGCCTATCTTCTTCCTCTTTGATTCGGATTTGTTTGTCTAATATGAAATCGAAAACCTATGCCGCTACCACACAATGAATAAATATACTCGCAGTCATACTATTCGCATCCGCGCCTACTACTACGAGTCTAAGTTTAAGTCGAAGTTAAAGTGAGACTAACATCGAGTCTCGAACTCACTAAAGAGATTCATACTACGAGTACTCTAAACCAAACTGCGTTCCACCACCATCTCGTTAGTAGCACTACACCGGATCGGTATAAAACTCTTTCCGTATGCAAGTCGTGGCTTAATCTTACCTTGAACTAGCTACCGTCCAGACTTTAGTTTTAGTCGGTGAAATAAAGAAACCAAAAAACCGTTGGTATCTGATCGTGGCGGTGTTTCCATTGTCGGGATGATGATTTGAATCGTTCAATTGAATTTTTTTTTTTTTAAATTTTCGCGCCTTTAAAGTGTTCGACTAGTACTGGAAACAAATGAGATAGATTTGAACATTTTAGCGGAAGTTGATGATCGGTCGTCAAATTGTGTGAAAGTGACAATTCATTGTTGTTTTTGTTATATATCTTTCGAATTCTGTTTTTTTTTTTTCTCTTGGATTTTATCATTTCGATTAGTTTGACGAATTAAAATTTCGCATGCGAATCCAACGGGATTGAGGAGAAAAACAAAAAGATACAAATACAAAATGAGATTCGATGTGTTGTTAGTGTGTGCAGTATTATTACCGCTTTATGTGAAAGCGCAACAATCTAAAGGTAAAGATCGCTACACAAATACTCGTATGTATATAAATTGTGTCGTTTTTTTTTTGTTCTTTAAATCTGCAATTGAATTTAAGTTGCAGTCTATAAATTCAAAAATTGAAAGATTGATGATATGAGTAGGTAATCTCGTGCTCTGATTGAGTTAGATACAAATACGAGTTAGTTGTGAGTTTTATTCGTAAGTTGCAGTGAATTTACGGGACTCGAGAAATGAATACATTGTCTTAGATTCAATGTAGATAACCGCTTATATAGTGGGCTCATGAAATTAATATGTGCCATGCCATGAAAGCTTAAGCAATATGGTTTACCATGTTTTGTGGTTTGGGTACCTTTTCCTAACGGATTCCATAATATATTCAAGGTGTTGGATCAAAACAGAACACGACTAATGTTCCTATTCTTAGAACGAGTTTTTATGAGTTGACCCCTTTTTGGAGACTCTTAATTGTTTTACATAAAATATTTTCCAAAAAATTGTTTTCCTCTGACGACTTAGTAGTTTCTATGGGCTTTAGTGAGGAAGAAGTTTGCGAATAATGATATCACCGGGCGGTTGGATATTTTCAAATGCAAATGATTTTGATACCTAACTGCGTTTTTAATGAAAAAGATTGGAGTATGTTATTGTTTATGGGAGGGATCAACAAAAATCAGATATTTTATTGAATGTGTTATGTATCTTATTGCAGCATCATAAAATGGAGAATTTTTACTCCCGGAGAAACGATTAACTGCACTGGGTTATTGTTATTGTAAATGATGTGCCCACTTATAAGCACTAGTAGTTTTTTTTTATCTCGATTATACAACTTGTGGTAGCTAGCTTGTGCCTTCCTAGTAGGGATTACTTATTATTTTGTCGCGATTTAGTTTTGGATTCCCACAAATAAAATCAGTATGTTGTAGAATATTAATTCTCTGTTATAATATTACAAGATTTTTGGAAAACTAAGCATGGTACTCCTCCAAATACTCCTCATCCCTACAAAGCATAAAATAAAGCTTAAGCAATTTTCTCGTAGAATAATACATATATCGTCAAGATTTATAACAGTAGTAAATATGCTGCATATTGGACTGCAAAAAGTTGTAAAAACCCTATGCAGTAAATTGGATGCTTCTTCTAAGAAACTTATCGTTTCGTATGCATCAATTTATGAAATAAACTAAAATAGTATAAGTTTGCAATTTCTTGTAAAGTCGAATAAATGGTTGTATGCGACAGTGGGGGACCATCAATCCATTTTTATTTAGTTGAACTGCATTTTAAAAGTCTTTATAAAAAGCGAAGATACTCGTAAGCTAGTCTTAGACATGATCATATTGTATAAAATGGTGTATTGGTTGGTAGATAAAACGTCTTCGAAAAAAACTCTTTTACGATTTTACACCTCTAATCTTCTTCTTATCCTTTTATTAACCCTTTCCTCGTTATACGAACTTATGCGTAACGAGTTTCCCATTTTTACTGCATCGCTGCTGCTCCGCTTATGGGGTTGGCTAATGTCGCAGACCGCAGAACGCGTCTACATAATGCTCGGTCCTGGATCGCTTCAGTGGTTAACCCCAGACGTTGTTGCGCATTTGCCATCTGAGATTTTACACCTCTAATATCGATTTATTAAGGCGGTTCTGAGTTGAACTGATTCGGAGACTGCTTTACACCTTTTGATTGCTGGTCTGACCATTCATCAAATTGGGAAATGACTCTCATGCAATTCCTTCAAGAATAATGTTGAATAACTCACATGACAACGAATCACCTTATAGACATTTTTTTAGCGTCAAAAGTCTATGTGGTGATATCACTGAGCTTAATGGAGCAGTGAGGTCTCTACATTGCTATCCTGCACAAATCGACAAGATTGGTAGAGCTGCCAAAATTCGGTGTGACGGTACCCCTATACAGCTGGTTTTTATAAAAACGTTTATGTTGTGTTTTGTGCGGCCTCGAAATCTTCAACAATTCATGAATACTGAGTTTTTACCCAGCCGTAAAATTACTTGTTTAAACCACGTCGCTGAGGACAAACCAGCTACTGAACGAAGGGTTGTGTAGGTGATGTGGAAGATGAATTAAATATATGTATATTGTTATGTCTTGGACATAACTATGCACATATATACGTTTGCTTTTCGATATTTCCTTTTTATTTTTCGTCAGGCCAGAGTATTGCCTGGGGTTTCGGCTTTGGTTATTCCTTCTGCTCGATTATGCCTTAAGATGATTTTAAGTCTGTTATTAACTTTTATGGCAGTCAGTTTTATTTTTCAAGATTTTAAGTAACAGCACAGACAGCAAAACCGAGATGAATTAAAAGATTGTATTTATCTCTTATAAACTTAGTTTTATGTACATTCTCTTACTTATTCCTAATGATATTGTTATAATACACAGTGCAACTCCAACTCTTGCGTTTGTTGCGAGTTTCTCCCTATTAATAATATTTTGTTTCTTACTCAGTGTGAGAATGTTTTCTGCAACTTTAACTTATTAATTTGGCGAGAAACAATCCTCATGTTGACGTGGTGTCTTTTATGTATATTAAATCATGTGTGCCACTTTAAATTCTCTGGAGACTTTTGAACTGATTAAGATTAAATTCACACAATATGTATGTGTGTACATGACCTATGTTGTTCTTAATGTACATATATCAATGAACTGTAAGATTCTCACAAATGTTTGCAATTAAAGCAATTGGGTGTTTGTGGAATTTGAGTCATTTGTGAAAATAAAACCAACTTGTACGTATACTAAACAATTCTTGCATAAAACAATGTTTAAGTTTGTAGAAAATATATTCAAATAAAAACAAATATAAAGTTGAATTGTTCTAGGTATTTATTTGACAGAAAAATGCGAAGAAAAGGGAGATCAAATCTTGGTCGACTTTCACAATATAATCTTAATAAAATGCTGAGAAGAGAAAGATGAATCTAGGATCAACTCTCGATAGAAAATGAATAAATAAGACATGGAATCATGAATTAATATGATTTGAATAGAATACGCCACTGGCTGCGGCATCAAGGTGTTATTGATGCAAAAAACCAAATCAATAAAAAAATCTTAAACGAATGCGAACTCAACGGGCATCAGCATTGCTTTCGAACACCATCCAAAACTCCACCATTCTTCCCATTTAAAAACAATAATTATTGGAATATGGAAAAGTATATGAATTTTGTATTGGAACTTAAAAATACAAAAGTTGGTATGGGCTGCGCTTCTGGAAGAGTTGTTTTGCTCGAATTAAATACTCCAACTGAGTCATTGCATTCATGAAAGTACTGAATCATTGTAATTGGTGCTTCACAAGTAATAAAATATAATGAAGCCCAAAATATCGAGATTACATTTGAAATGCAGACAAAATTTCAGTTGGGCGAATTCTAGGCATTTTTATATGCAAACTATTTTTGAAGTTACCATTGTTAATTTTAGAGAACAATTTGAACAGCGAGATATTAAAATAAAGAGTGATTATTTTAAGGCACTACTTATTTTGATTCTTAACAAAACACATACGATTTCATTAAATAGAATTTTATTTATATTCAAACGAATATCCGCCACGGCTGGATCTGCGGAACGTCATCCGAGAGACAAAGGTTTGTCAGAGAAAATTAGCGAATCGAATGTTTTTTTTAATAAGTTGATTATTTCGTTTGCTATATGGCACGTAACGCCATCCTGCCACTTCTCTTCCACATTGATGCAATTCAATTCCGGAAAGAAAAAGTCATTATTTATGACTTTATAGCGAATATCCTTGACCATAACACGGTGATTACGAGTAGTTTCATAAAAAAATATGGTCCGAGACTTCGCCAGCCCACAGACCGCACAAAAAAATACGGACTATCTTTGATCCAAATGTGACAATTTTGCTAATTGACATACCCATAGAGCCAAAACTGAGTCTTATAGCTGAACACAAGTTTTTGATAAAAGCGGATCCAATGCCATGTCAACTTCACCGAAATTGTAAGGACAGCTGAATAAAAGTAACAACAGCAGTTTGCAATGTGACAATACGTTTCACAGAAATTAATGTCTGAAGTTAGCACTGGGTTAAGGAGACGTCATTTACAATAAAACAAACATACAAGATATTCATCATTCATATATGATCCTTCACAATATCAGCTTATTTTCTCGGAAACAGAGAATGAATATCGTATCAATATCAAACAAGGAAACCTTCTTACAATTGCATTTTTAAATTACGATATGTTCAACAAAAAGATGAACTGTATGAACTAATATGCATATCGATTGATGATAAAAATAATAAAGAAAGCCACATCTTAAAATGTCGTCAATTGTTTGTACAATACATTCTGAATATGTATGCAAGCTTTAAAAGCGAACATTTGCAATACGTCCGATTTAATCAAGCAAAACCAAATTCAGGAAGCATACATTATGTACATTTGCATGATGTTAATAATATAATAGCATTGATGGCAATTTCAATATCAACGAGATAGCGAATATGTACGTACGTACTGCCATTTTTATATACAGGACGCCCACGACAAATGCAATCATATATGTATACTGAATGTAATGATTTATTTTCGTGTATACTTCTGGTCGACCAGATTTTTTTATACATATGTGTATTCGCGATGGCGATGGCGTGATAGTTAGCTTATTGGACTATCACGCAGACAGTCTGGGTTCGATTCCTGGCTGGGTCACCAACAATTTTTCAAAATCGTCATCCCCTTTCGACGGGCAATGGCGAAATCCCGAAAGTAAAATTGCCTATGAAAAAGCTTTTAAGGTGTGGCTTCGGATTCGGCAATAAACCGTAGGCCCCGCTCATGAGCAACACAAATGTGTGTCACATGGCCTTTGCCGTGTGTTTTTTTTTTTATATTCTTATTCAAAATAGGATGAAATTCAAAAAATTATTTCTGTCAGGTCAAAAACCAATCTATAGCCGTGACTGTACTGTAAGAATTGCCAACAAATGATAATAGATTTGGGAACCTCAGCCGACTTAGCGTGCGAAACTGGAGGCAGCTAGCCAGGGATCGAGCTGCCTGGAGACGCTTGTTGACTGAGGCCCAGGTCCACCCCGGACTGTAGCGCCACTTAAAGTAAAAGATAAGAGATTTATATATTCGATATCGTGAGAACAAATATGATACCTGACCCATTCGGCTCAATAAATATAAATTCTCCATGCATTGATACGGGTAAAAGAACAAAGAGATTTCCTAAGGATTTACTTGCAGATACATTAATTCGTGTCGACGGCTATTCTCGATACCGTATTACTTATGAGAAGTATTTTAAATGATGTTAAAGTTGATATGTACTATAATAGATTAGTATCTACCACCAATACTAAAAAAAAACATATAAAGCGCATAAAAATGTTGAGTTTCGCTGCTCCATCAAATTCAGCAAATGTTCGAGTACATGCCATATTTGCATTTCAAAATGTAAAGGAAAATCAAATAGATATCAAATACGTTGGTATTCTATCATGTTCAACACATGAATTTGATCCAGCAGTTTTTCATTTGGTTATACATTTATAATTTGAAAAATGTCTTACTAAAGTAAACAAAATGCATTAGAGTGATCACTAACAGCACCAAAAACGACATTAACCGACGAATTAAACTACACAAACAACAAAATAACTTAAGTGCCTTTGCAAAATTTTTTAATTTATGACCAAGTTCAAAAATATTTTACATGCAATAATGCATAAAAAAATGGAACCTAACGAATGTGTGAGGATTATTGTACACTGTTCATCTAAAACAACGAGAGCATCAAGCTTTGTTATCTTGGCTTAAGAAAGAATGCTTTTCAGTGGTAAAAAGATCAAAGATTTTGCCACTGCAATAATTATATGTTGACAGACTACGGGTATAGTCAAAGTTATTCGTAGTTTTGGTACAAGGCTTCCGTGATATCTTCTCTAGCAGCTACGAGTATTATTCACTTTCAAGTTAATTTATTTCTGTCTACTTAAATTAATGATATATAAGATTTAAGTAGACTAACTCGGTCAATGCATGCAGTACTCAAAGTCATCTATTTCTTTACGTCAGTCTCACCAAGTGATCATAAGCTAGATGCTCATATTTGAGCTGGTTTACCGGTAGCATGTTGCACCCAAGTATCTGTACCGACAATTGCTACAATTTAAATTGCGCGGGAAAAAGATTTTCTCCGTGTTTGCAAGTGACTAGACTTCTTGTCTAGTGTTTCTACGTATCATTTTAATATTAAGTGTACAAATCATATATTTAATTGAGAGTCTATTGTAATGATTATCTGCTTTTGATCTAATGGAAAAGAGGGTTAGGCACTAGGCTCTCTCATGTGTTTGTGAAGCCATCATAGAAAGTTTCTTCATTTTTTCACATTCGATTTTGTTCTGTTATGACTTTGATTATGGAAGGGTTGGTTTCTTCCTTTCATGTAATATTGGCAAGGAAGAATACAATCTGAAAACAGAAAAAATAGACGAATGTAGTATAACCTATCAATCAAGCAGAAAATAGTATCTAGATGAAAAATGTGAAACAATTTTGGAGATCTAACTATTTATACATCTTAAACGCTGAGCGGATGCAATCGTTCTAGAGGTCAGCTTCAAGAGGATATACTTCTTCTTCTTTCTATCCTTTTAATAACCATTTCCTCGTTATATGAACTTATGCATAACGAGTTTCCCATTTTTACTGCATCGCTCCTGTTCCGTTTATGGGGTTGGCTAATGTCGCAGACCGCAGAACGCGTCTACATAATGCTCGGTTCTGGATCGCTTCAGTTAGGCGTTGTTGCGCATTTGCCATCTGAGAAATCCAGGAGTTCTTTTTCCGACCTCGTTTTCTTACAGTTGGAGTGACCGTAGTTGCTAGTGCCTTTTTAACCGGATTTTCCGCAGATCTTCTTTGAACATGGCAATACCAGCTTATTCTATTCGCCTCAAGCTGTTCGCTTACCGAATTCTTTATATGTAGACTTCCTCTAATACGCTTAGATCTAATGCAATCGCGTTTAGTGACTCTACTAGACATCCTTAACATTTTCATTTCCGCTGCCGTCATTTTGTTTTTAAACGCTTCATACATTGTCCAGCACTGTGAACTGTATATAAAAGCTGGTCTAACAACCGTGGTGTAGAATTCAATTTCAGTGGAAATTTTCGGTCGCAAAAGATTCCTGAGTTTTCCCGCCATTTAATCCACCCCACACTCACTTTGTAGTTTACGTCATCGTCACATTTCGCGTCCGTGTTAACGATTCATCCTAAGTACTAAAAGGTAGTGCTTTTCGGGAGAACTATTCCGTCTAACATTATATCCGGAACAGGTCGTAACGGATGTGCAAATGTGCACGTCAAATACTTCGTCTTTGAACGACTTATTTTAAGCCCGTTTCTCTCTAGCGCTTTTTCCATGAATCTAAGGCGTTCTGCAAATCTTCGACGTTATCACTAAGTATAACTATAATTGGCGTTGCATTTGCTTCGCGCATGCAGTCTTTTAGAAGATAGTCGAATACTACGTTAAAGAGGAAAGGGCTAAGTACGCTTCCTTGATGCACTCCGACATTAACTGGAAATTCTGTCGTTAGTCCAGCAGAGCTTTTAACCGCAGTTTTCACGTTTCCGTACATGTCTTGTATTATTCTAACATACGTTTCTTTTAAGACTCTTTCGACGATTTTCATTGTGTGTGACATAAGCTTGATTGACCGGTAGTTGTTGCATTCTCGAGTGTCGCCTTTTCCTAAAGACTAAAACCTTTTATTACATTCTTTTTCAGAATGTGAACACCATGACACCACCAAATTAAGGTATCACAAAGTCAAGATTTTTATCGTAAAAACTTCCATGGATGCAAGAAATACAACAGAGCATAGATTGAAAGAAATGCTAAGTTGGATTCAGCATAAATCCCTTCTTACTGTAAAGTAAGTAGGTGAGACTAGGGCTTGGTTTAACGACCTTTATTAGTGCAAATGTAAATTCACTAGACAAAATAACGTGAAAATCAGTAAAAGTTTCATTAAAGAGATTCCAGCTTTTATGTTATTCAATTCTCTTCAAAACTTTTGGTTGATAAGAAAGTGTAATAAGGCTGATGGACTAATAAATTCATAAAATATCATCCCACGAATCTTAGGGTCGGGTGTTAAATGTCATTGATGTAATAACTATCTTAAGTTATATGAGACTATTGCGGTCTCAGTACCGAAATCTTAGAATAATAATAGACACACTTTGTCAGAACATTGACGAGAGCACTGCTTTTGAACTCGTTCTACCCACTGTCCAATTGGAATCTGTCAAATGGGGTTATTGACATGATACCTCAAACAAATGATACGAGACCATGAAATGAATGTTGTACATATTATGACACGTATCCTTCAAATGTATGTTAGTCAAAATGTGCTAAACTTAATAAATGCGTTGAACTCACTCAGAGGAAGCTGAGCTGGATATGACCTGCGACTAAGGGGCTCTCTCGTTACTTACTTACTGAACATGATGAACATCTCCTGATTGTAATTTTTAGCAATCGTGTTTTACTACAAGAACGATAGCTCAGAATAAACACACGGAAAAATGAAAACACATTTCGCCATGAAACTGTTGATGCACTGTGTAACACAAAAGTGGACATGTTCAGTAACCCGGAAATAATGACATTCAGTGTGGTCGATATTTACAAAAGAAAATTATAGGGCTTCTGTAAGTTTTTATTAGTACAATAAGATTCGGGTTGTAAACACTAGGAATCCCAATATGTTCTCACTAATAAATAAAATATCTCGGAGGGAGGATCAGAACAACTTTCCATATCTAAAGATTGCGGAAACAACGAAAAATGAATAAATATTGATATCAAGAGGCCATAGATGATGACAATGTGCTTGTAATCGAAGATCCTCAGAAGACAGTAGAGGCCATACGAGAAATTTCCCAGGAAATATAGTGTTTGCCTTCCAGATCTTTGGTATAGAAATATTAATGAACTACAGTAATCAATATAATTTAAACCATGAATAAATTAACACTGAGAAAAACCGGTGAAATAGAGACGCTTTACAATAATCAGTCACTTATATTAATTCAGTGTGCATATCGTGAGAAATAGCCTGGAAGTTTTGCGCCTTCCGATACAATTGATACAATTCGTCGTTGGACCTCGAATTTTGTTGAGCTCTTGTTTGTAGCGAGCAAAACTATCACAGAGCCATCTTTAAAGTTGGAGAGACAGTCGATGGTAAACGACTAATCAAAATCGGTAGATCGGTGCGGATCTATGGACTACCTTCCAAGATCTCCATATCTGATTTTTTTGGGCACCTTCCTCTAGGGCTACTTCAGAATGAAATCAAAGAACATATTCGAGTCGAAAAAGATGCGATGTTACCTGAGAATTTGGCCAATGTGAAAAATCCAAATGAAATAGCTCCAAACTGCTTTAGAATCGCTGAGAAATAAGAAAGTGGAAACCGATGTCATACCTGTGCTAACTAGGAGTGGTGAATATTTACACCACCCTGTTTAATAATGCCCATTATAAATCGCATTGGAAGACAGCGGGAGTGCATCTAGGTCTAAAAAGATATAGTTACGACTAATTCGTCGAATATCTTCTTCCCAATATCAGCAAGATATTCGAAAAGATGATCAATAGAGTCCTATTTAAGTGGGCTGAAGACGAAAATGTAGGTCCACATAATCAATTCGGTTTAAAGGTGAGGCATGATATCTCTCAAATCGCATCTTAACTATGGGCAGCAACTTGATTGTTTAAATTTATCCAAATATCTCGGGATCTGTCTAGATAAATATCTGTATTTTAATTAACATTTAGATATTGTTCTGGCCAGACGGACTCTTATTCTAAGAGTGAAGATATTGCACGGTTAACTACGATCATATTGAGTCCTTGACATATGTCAACTTCTCATCCATTATGTTAACCTTTCTAATGACTAATGTCCTGTGAGTTGCCAATTCGTCACGAAGAAATGACTGCGCTTTCACGACGAGCTTACGTGTATACACAAATTAAAGATTAATTATGAAGGACAGTTACTGATATGTACGAGATGGTATTTCATCGGTCGCCTATACAGACTTTGGGTTACCTTCAAACATTTGCATTCCCCAATGGCCTTATGTCAGTTTAATTCAAAATTTTACACAAATTTCACATTTGCAGACACAGGCGTATCCAACTACTGAGACAAACACATGTGTACTGCAACTATTTATGGAATTTCATTGATATTCAAATCTGACATACATTTGCAGTTTGGTCATTGGGAGTGGTATCTGCCGGGTTTAATTGTGCCATAGGCTCGTCAATTCAAAGTCATGGAATCTCATAAAATTTTATCAGTGAAAGTGATTTTTATTGTTAGTTGGTCAAATTGGTTTGCTTATCAGGTACACATTGCAATTCACAAGTTCCTCTGTCTATCTCCATTCTATGCAAATCAGAGAGATGGCAAGCGGACAACTCTGCAATGTTTATGTAACTCAGATTTGTCATAGATGATTTTTTTTATAGTTGCTTCTATAACTCTTCACCAGTTTTCATTCATCTAATAGTCAAACCAGATTCTAAAGAGAAAGTCGTAATGGAAAAAAAATTGAAGTCAACAACGAGTATATAAATTTAATCCAAGCACGCGAATGCAGGGCAAAATGCATGCAGAAAATGGAATTTTGATTTTATTTTCTATTAAGACATCTAGAAATGGAGAGAAGACTCTTTCTTTTCTAAACTGATGAGGGTATGCATAGACTACCAAGTAGGTTAGAGTAATTGGGTAATTGGCTTATAAGGGGTTAAAATTAAATGATTTATTTAAAGCGAAGTAATTTTTTTTAAGAAAATAAGTCAATGGTATGAATATGTAGTTGCACTTTTCGGCAGCTAATTTATCATATGATAACGATGGAGATTCGGAACCAGCACGTGGTGCTAATCCGAGTCATTTCCATAAACCAAGTTTTATCAGAACTGATGCAGTTTTATTTAATCAAGGAAAATCATCAAACTATTGCGAATATTTTTTAAATATAAACTATAGTAAGTAGTAAAGTGTTTGCAGCCTGTATCTGCTATCTCATGGTGCGTCGTTAAATTTTTGATCCTGTATTTGGCATGAGTCGCCATGGAATAAGGACAATTTTGTATTTTGGAGTATATAACTTCATGATAGGCACAAAGGGGTTCACTTTCCCTTGTCAGATAATCTTGAAGTTTTCAAAAACGAGTATCAACGTGATATACGTCTTAAGCATGGTACTCGTATACTTCACACAAGAGGCTAATTGAAGCGAATGCTTTATTGGTACGCTTTTTACCCACACCTTCTAAAAATTGATAAAGTATCTAGCTTTTTTCTTGTGGATATTCATCAAACATATCTTTACTGGTGTGTTATGTTCTAAGATTTTTGTAATGTTTAGTAATTAGTCCACTATTACACAGTGACTTTTGAGTCACGATGGCGATGGCGATGGCGCGATAGTTAGCCCATTGGACTATCACGCAGACAGTCTGGATTCGATTCCTGGCTGGGTCACCAACAATTTTTCAAATAGCCATCACCCTTTCGGCGGGCAATGGCAAACTCCCGAAAGTAAAATCGCCTACGAAAAAGCTTCTAAGGGGTGCCGTTCGGACTCGGCGATAAACCGTAGGCCCCGCTCAGATGTGATTTAAATGACAACATGAGCAACACAAATGAGTGTCAAGAAACTAGGCCATGGCCCATACCGGGCTGCGAGCGCCACAGTGTTTTTTTTTTGTTTGAGTCACGACTCTTTTTGACAGCTCTCTTTTAATTTTTCATTCTGTGAGGCGAGCGCTGTTACAAGTTGACTTTTGAGTCACGACTCTTTTTGACTGTTCCCTTTTATATATTCTTTCGCTCTAAATACAAACGATTCACTCTCTAAACAAAAGTTTTGAATTTTTCCCTCATTTCATTGACCAACAAATTTCTTCTGTCTTTTTTTTGCGACCGCCTTTCAAGTGGAACGAATAGAAATAAAGAGATATAAAAAAATAACGAAGAAGTAGGGAACAAACGTCAAAAAGAGTCATCGAAATTTTGCCCGACGACTCACTGGGTTGGTGATCTTCTATCTCATCTTCTTCCTCTTTTGCACTTGTATGAGTTGTGACTCAAAAGTCACCGTGTAATAGCGGACTTAGTTCTAGATTTTTGTTTTCCATTCCACGAATTTTGTTTTAGGCTTGAAATAGATTCCTGTTCTCTTTGTCTAATGTTAATGTTAATGTTAATGTTAATGTTAATGTTAATGTTAATGTTAATGTTAATGTTAATGTTAATGTTAATATTAATGTTAATGTTAATGTTAATGTTCACAGCGGAACCACCGAAAACACGGGCATCGTTTGGAAAGCCAAAAATCCGGTGGTATAATCTATCGAAGGAACGAAGCGCAAGATTTATCGCACTGGCTAAAGAAGTACTTCACAATATAAATGGTATAGCAGACTCACTTAGCCCGCAAGAAATGTGGAACAGCATGCACGAGGAATGCATAACACTCGCAAAGTCCCATCTGGGGACTATATCGAAATACCATCACGTCGGCAAAGAACATGGTGGTGGAATGACGAAACCAAACGAGCTGTGGCCGACAAGAAGAGTGCATTCCAAGCGTGGACAAAATGCGATCGGAGCGACGATATCGAAAAAGCTTGACTGGCTCTTGAATACGAGCGTCTTAAAAAGATCGCAAAGAAAGTCTTGGCTCGAACTCGAGCGGCAGAAGCGGAAAACCTGTACCAGGAGTTGGAACAAATATCCTCACAATCGGCGGATAGAAGACAAGCTATCCAAGAAGTTCAAACGTCGTACAGTACTAAAATGCCAAATATTTTTAAGCTCGCTGCACAGAGGAGAAAAAATTCAATGGAAATAACCTCGCCGAAATACATCAAAAACGCAGACGGTCGCTTATTAACAAATGAAAAGGAAATTTGTGACCGGTGGCTTGAATACTGCAAGGAGTTGCTTAACAAACAGTTTCCACGTGATTTCGTGCCGACAGCTGGTCTATTCGAGGAGGAAGTTTCGAGAAAGCATTCGATCGAGTGCCTAGGGATCTCATATGGGCCGCGCTGAGGTCTCAAAATGTACCGGAAACGCATGTTAGAATAATACAAGACATGTACGGAAACGTGAAAACTGCGGTTAAAAACTCTGCTGGACTAACGAGAGAATTTCCAGTTAATGTCGGAGTGCATCAAGGAAGCGTACTTAGCCCTTTCCTCTTTAACGTAGTATTACACTATATCTTAAAAGACTGCATGCGCGAAGCAAATGTAACGCGAATTCTCTTCGCTGACGACGCAGTTATACTTAGCGATAACGTTGAAGATTTACAGAACGCCTTAGATTCATGGAGAAATGCGCTAGAGAGAAACGGGTTAAAAATAAGTCCTTCAAAGACGGAGCATTTGACGTGCCCATTTGCACATCCGTTGCGACCTGTTCCGGATATAATGTTAGACGGAATAGTTCTTCCGAAAAGCACTATCTTTAAGTACTTAGGATCAATCGTTAACATGGAAGCGAAATGTGACGACGACGTAAACCACAGAGTGAGTGTGGGATGGATAAAATGGCGGGAAAATTCGGGAATCTTTTGCGACCGAAAATTTCCACTTAAATTAAAGGGGAAACTCTACACCACGGTTGTTAGACCAGCTCTTATATACGGTTCACAGTGCTGGACAATGTACGAAGCGTTTAAAAACAAAATGACGACAGCGGAAATGAAAATGTTAAGGATGTCTAGTGGAGTCACTAAACGCAATTGCATTAGATCTACGCGTATAAGAGGAAGTCTACATATAAAAAAATTGGTAACCGAACAGCTTGAGGCGAATAGAATAAGTTGGTATTGCCACGTTCAAAGAAGATCTGCGGAAAATCCGGTTAAAAAGGCACTATCAACTACGGTCACTCCAACTGTAAGAAAACGAGGTCGGAAAAAGAATTCCTGGATTTCTCAGATGGCAAATGCGCAACAACGTCTGGGGTTAACCACTGAAGCGATCCAGGACCGAGCATTGTGTAGACGCGTTCTGCGGTCTGCGACATTAGCCAACCCCATAAGCGAAGCAGCAGCGATGCAGTAAAAATGGGAAACTCGTTACGCATAAGTTCGTATAACGAGGAAAGGGTTAATAAAAGGATAAGAAGTTAATGTTAATGTTAATGTTAATGTTAATGTTAATGTTAATGTTAATGTTAATGTTAATGTTAATGTTAATGTTAATGTTAATGTTATTCACTTTTGAATCTTTACTTGAACTCTATGGAGGTACGACTTTAATCTTTTACAACTCCCATAGCATCTTTTAGTTGGTTCTGGAGAAACCATGAAATTCTGCTCATTGTCTATTTGTTCTCTTCAAGAGAACTCTTCAAGTTGTCTATATGCCCAAACCGGGAACACAGATTTTGTAAACAAAGATATATAAGCAATTGATTCTTCACTTGCTCATAGTGAATTCTATGAGTAGATGGGCTTAGTTAAGTCCTTTTCACTACTTTTTCAGAATGTTCTTGAAAGCTGTCATTGATAAACAACGGCTCCTTAATTATTGGAAATTTTCGGACCACTAAAATAAAATCTCCCTGAAAATGTTTTCGTATAGAGTTTCATAGCAACGCCTTTCGTCTTGTTGTCTTCCGTCTATAATAATTTGGCAAGTGGCTTGTGGATCCACCTCTTGTCCACTATAATTGTTTATGGCTATCCGCTTTTTCTGGAAAACTGTATGGGTGTAATTTATGATCTTCTGTCGGTTGTATACATTGAATCTTAAGTTGCTGATCGTAGAAATAATTACAATGTCTCTGATAGATTTGTAGTTAGTAAGACGAATTGGTTTGTAATCTCTTCCGTGTATAAGAAATAAAATAAGATTTGTTGAAAAATTGTAAACCTAACACTTACGATACAAATTTGCTCTTACAACATATCCCTGTATTCTGACATTAGATACTAATACTACAATATATATCTATGAAATTCAGCTAAACTCCTGGCAGCTAGTGCTATAATATTTTACAAAAATTCAAATCTATTTTGGTTTTAACTATCGATATTGGAATAGTAACTATTAATTAATATCTGTTGAATATAGCAATGATGAAATTGAATTTAAGGTTATTTTTCGGGTAGTTCAGAATGCATTATAAAAGCAAAGTTATAACAGCAGATACTCCCACATACTCATACCCTTACCCGTAAATTTTTATTTACAATCCTCTTAATATTTGATCGCTTCAATTAATGTCACTTTCTTTTGCTGTTGTTTATTTTTAGTTTTTATTCTTACTTACATAAAATTGTCGCAAAAGAGGTCACAACAACAAGAGGCAGAACTTTTTAAAAGCTTATTCATATGTCTGGATCATTTAAGATGTCAGACAAAAAAAAGTTGACGAGCCAGTTTACCCTAAATGTAGTTGTCATGATGTCTTTTTTTATCTCCAAATTTTGAGATTTTTATAATTACAAGTACAATTAATGCGTGACATCGAATAAGAATCTAATTTGCAAATGATTGAAAATGCCGACGCACGTGTAATCGAGAGAATATCTGCAGATGTGAATGTGGGCATCAATCTGACAATCTGCTGACAGATCGATCAAAATTTCACTTATTTATTGCGATTGAAAATTTGTGCAGTTTTGAAGAAAGTGTTTAGAGATATTTATGACATCACTGTAGATAGATTAAAATGCACGTAAGAACATAATATGACTCAATTGCTATATGAACATCAAAATAAAAGTTAAAGGGCTAAATACTCGTAGTCTTCGATATTTTTGAGGAGAGGCGAACCATACAAAATCGCATACATCTTCTGATTTTTGAGATTTGGCTTAAAAGCAATAATTTTTCTTTAGTGGCAGATATTTTTAAGTAAAATATATGATTTTTTGGTGGGCATAGTTCTGTTACATAATATTTTTAAGGTGCTTTCACATGTACTTTTAGTGGATTACATGGATAGTGGCTCCCTTAAAGTGTGTTAGCATACTTGATTACGCTTGATCGACAAGATTTAGAAATTAAGATCGATTGAGCTGACATACTACCCTGATCAGAAAGTTCCCGAAATAACCACCGTGTGGCGCTCCCATTCCACCGATTTGAGTTTTTTTTTTGTTAAGTTCGTACATCTGTTGTTGATATTCCCTCTAAATCTTAGCGTCATAGATTGACATTTGCAAAAGTTACGTAGCCAAAAGCACATCTATCACTCACTCACTCCGCAATTGTGAAATAAGGCCATATTTTCAAATATGGTCTTATTTCACTTTGTGAAAGTTGACAGTAAATAGCTACGAAACCCAGCATATCAGATGCAGGGACTCTGATAGCTTGCTAGCACTGTTATTGTTGTCTTCATACTGGCATCATAGGGCTAGAAGTTTTAGGATACTTAATCCTTTCTTATGATTTAAACTGTTTGACACTTTTATCTGGAAAATTTCTGGCGCTTGGTACACTTAATATACATATTTGCATCTTTTGCACAACAAGATTTTAGTCTGAATCAATATTTGATTTTTTGAATCTTGTGACATTGCTTAGATATTGCATCTATGAATTTAATTTGTTCCTTCCAATTTTTTGAAAGGCGATGATCGGCTACTATCTAGGGGGTGGAGTGAAACATTACACGTACATAAAAATTTTAAACGCAAATTGCTCCACCTTTGATTGTATTCGTCTAGTCAACATAAATTGTAGACGTTTACCTGATAGTACGCGACCATTTATGATGTCAGTTGAGGTTTACTTGCACCCTTCGTTTTTATTCATTTTAAGCATCGGCCGATTTTATCTCAGAAAAATTGTTAATTGCACTATGCGAATTATATTGATTATTGGAGGAATCCTTGCATTAATGGTCTCAAACCATAAATAACTTTGCTTTTATTGAAAGTTGCACATATTGAGTTAGAAATCAAGGTTGAAGTTAATGTGAAAAATGTTAAAGTTGACAATTTTTAATGAACGAAGAGTAATTATAATACTAGAATATATAGTTGCATGGTAATAGCCGGAAATTTATAATTTCCTTGATTAACGAAATCTATCCAATGATTGCGAAATCTAAGCTTCGACAAAATTTTTTCGTTTGTCTATTAGAGATTGTGCATTCAAAAATCAGCAACATGAAGACATTTCCGGCCATCTGTGGTCATCGAAGTCCATGGAAATGAAATATGATTGAGTTGTGAACAATCAGAAAGCATTCAACTTCAACACCTTTTACTTGTCATCCACTTATTTTTGCACAAAGTAGTTTTTGTCATTGAAAACGACTGGCGTTTAAGTATTGTAATACCGACACTTGAACGCCTAAAAAGTGACTCGATGGAAAAAGTGAGAAGTGTCGTTAAAAAAAACACGACTATAGCAATAGGGGTGATTGTTTCAAAGATTTAGATTTAAAAAAATCTACACAAACAGCATGTGATTGTCTTTACTTTTTCCCAAGAAAATAGATGAAAGTATAGGTTCGTTATGGCAACAAAGTGTGTACTTTATAAAGAGTACTCTTGCTAATTACTTAAACCAACGCCTAATTCAGTTAAACCTTCTCATCTCTATACGAGAAGCGATACAATCTTTAATTTCTTATTTGTTATCTTTACCTTCCTTTTAATATCCAGTATTTGTATCTACGCAATGAGAAAACAAATAAATGCTTCACTCTATTCATTAGCAACTTTCCAATAGACCGATGAGATTCGACTTTTGCCAGCAACATTCGCAATGTACCTCCAATCAAATAGGTTTGTATGATGAGCCAAAATACACAGCCTCATCAATATTCCTGCTGTCTGATTGGAACTTGTATTACCAGATAGAAAAATAGAAATTCCTCCGGACCAATGTTGTTCCCAGAACTACTTGGTGGTGATGTTACCCATAATTGGATAAATTCACAAGTACTCGTACTATACTCATCCAAGCTACGTGCGGATGTCGTGTGCTAATGACAAGATCATACATCTATAGGTACTTGTTTTGTATTTAAAGGAGGTTTGTTTACCTAAACGAGTACTGTAAGTTAAAACAGAAAACAAGAAAGCCTTTCACTTTTAACTTAAACTGGCATAATAGACTTGCGGTAGACCCATCAGTCCATGTGTAATTCAATGAGATCTTTTCCGATGATGGCAGACTTTAGTACCTTGTAGTGTTCATAAAACTATCCCCGACTTGATTAACATTCCAGAAGCCGAAATATTATGCATTGTTCAACTTTTATGAGATCAATTGTGAGACTATTTATAGTGTGAAATCGTGACGATCTTCAGCACGGGACTATGATCGCGTGGGAGACATAAAGCCGCCAAATGGCAGAAGGCAATTTTTTAATTGGAAATTAAAAATTGCTGGTGCTTCGAGCAGATACATTTCTCATTGTAGCCGGGGCTTTCGGTGAATGGGTTAGATCGTGACAAGGGAAAACGAGGACACTTTGACCTCGAAAATTGTGTGTCTAGGAATACACGTGCGCATCTGCCACTCAACCGGGAGACAATAAATTGATGTCATCAGTGGTTGTGTTGGGTTAAGGCCGCTATTACATAGTGAAAGTTTGTTTTGTTTTTTCTATCGGTTAATTGAATATTTGGATAGAAGCTAACCAGAATGAAGAAGAGATGCTTTATTTGGTATTTCAAATGAATACAGGAATACTTTCCAGTGTCATTTGGTAAAGCCACATTGAGTAGGTGATTTTAAAGGTTTTTTTTAGCCTTGGTACGGAATGGATTAATGATGAACATTGGTATCGTTAGTTAGAGTCAATTGATTGCCATCTTGGGTGAGAGAATCTACAAGACAAGTTCACATAGTAAGGAAAGCTGGGAAAATTGCATTACTGGTTGGGAAAGTTAGTGGATATGGTGGGTTTCATTTTTGTTGTCGGAAAATATTCCAACAGAGGAAATGAAGAAACAAGACAAGTGGATTGGGGAAGTGGATGGCTAATTGTGAAAACTAATATTGGGGGCAAAAAACGCTGTCCTTTTCATCAGCTCATCCATCTTTCAATTAGTAAGGCAAGTGGAAAATAGTCGCTAATATATTCGAAACCGTAGCCCTAAGGACTTTTGAGTGAAGAAAGTTACTGCAGGTCCTTGGTGCAATATACAATTAAAACGAAATGGAGCCGGTTTGTGTACAACTAGTAGAAAGGGGCTTCAAGCATTTATCGGAAGGACTAGGCTGATGTGCACTTGAATTCACTTCTTAGTTTTAATTGGAGTTGCAGCCTACAAAGAGTAATTATGAATGCTGTACAGCGTTTTGAATACCCAGAAATACATTTGTTAACTCATAAAAAGATTGAACTTTGGTTTTTTGCCTTCTTACCGAATAACCCTTGCAGTAGACAAAATTTTAATGTTATTTGCAATCAGCGCCTTTACCATCGTTAAGTACTACTACAATAGTTTACATATTTATAAACCAACAAGCGTAACCTTGTTTCGTTGATGTAGTCCTTATCCAATCTTAGTACTTATTAAAGGAATTAATTTAACACGATTATAAATAGCTCCAGAGCCCCTTTTAAGGAATCTTTAGATATGCTTAAGACACATAGACTCACTGTGAAGGCTAAATATTGCCTCGGTTTATTCTGTTGCAGTTTTGTAAGAATGCTAAAGCGCTGTTTTAGGCCATAACTTCAGATTTTAATATACGGGTATATAAGACGACAAATGTCTCAGATCCGCAGGATATTGTAGAACTATTAAGGGCAGCAGTTCTAGAAAAACTAAAATAAAGTATAGGAAGTCCTTCTTCCCGACATCAAAGAAATAAATAATAATCTAATGCCTACCTCACTACTAGCTTCGGAGGGGAGGAAACATAGTTATTTGAACACCATTTATCAAAGTTGGTAGGATGAAAGTATGGTCTATAACCCATCAAAAGTAAATCCATTGTATGCTATACATCATAGAAGGTTAAGTTCAAGCACCTAAAACCTTGAGGTGTAGTAGAGTTTATGAATGTACAAACCTGAACATATACCTCCACCTAAATATAAATTCAACAAACGACACCTTCAACCATGATTTTGTAAAGAATGCAACAAGCACAAATAGGGCAATAAGTCACATACGAAGCAGTACTGCATAACAGAAATAGAAGAATGCACGCTAGTAGTGAGAATCGGACAACAACAAAAAGGGACAATAATATTGAATAATCCGACAGAACTTCAAAATACACAACAATAAGAGTTACTCACGCCAATTTCTGTTATTTTGACCTTGTAAAGCAAATAAGTACTCATCACATGACGATATCCATGTCCGCTCGAGGAGATAAAACGAGGTCGGAAAAAGAATTCCTGGATTTCTCAGATCGCAAATGCGCAACAACGCCTGGGGCTAACCACTGAAGAGATCCAGGACCGAGCATTATGTAGACGCGTTCTGCGGTCTGCGACATTAGCCAACCCTATTAGCGGAGCAGCAGCGATGCAGTAAAAATGAGAAACTCGTTACGTATAAGTTCGTATAACGAGGAAAGTAAAAGGATAAGAAGAAGAAGGGTGAGATTTAACGACCTGAACAGGTCAGAAAAGTACGAATTATTCACCTTAGATGGCTAGAATACCACCTTGATCCCGGAATAACTACGGTGTGGCGCTCCCATTGAACTCCGATTTGAGTTCTGTTTTTTTTGTTAAGTTGGTACATGGGTTGTTGATATTCCCTCTAAATCTTACCACCATAGCTTGCAAAAGTTACGTAGCCAAGAGTACAACATCTATCTCTGTGTCTGCTGGCGATTTTTTACAATTTTAGAAATGAATTCAAATTTGCAACAACGAACTTGTGTTAAATTTTGCGTAAAAAACGGATTTAATGGTGCGCGAACGTTGGAAATGCTGGAAATCGGCAACGATTCTCTAAAGAAAACGGTTGTTTATCAGTGGCTTTACCACTTTTGAGCGGTTCAAAAGTGGTCGTGAGTCAATCGAAGATGATGAACGCAGAGGCAGACCAACGACATCGAAAACCGAAGAAAACATTGATGAAGAAAAAGAAATGTTGGCCAATATCCGCAAATTAACTATCAGAGAGATAGCGGAGGACTTGCACATTGACTATGTATCCGTTCAAGGCATTTTGGTTCATAATTTGGGTTTCCGTCGTGTAGCAGCAAAGTTTATGCCAAAAGACCTCAATTTCATGCAAGAAAGAGACCGTATTGACGTCGTCAAAGAGATGATTTAGGAGGCTGAATCCGATCCCACATTCATCAACAGGATCATTACTGGAGACGAGACGTGGGTTTATGAGAACGACATGCAATCCAGACATCAGGCAAGTGAATGGCGTTCACCAAATGAGCCGAGACTAAAAAAAACACGTTGTTTTCAGTCAAAAAAGAAGGCAATGCTCACGGTTTTCAAGGATTACAACAGTGTAGTGCATCATGAAGTTTTGCCGGAAGGCCAGACAGTAAACAAGGAGTATTATTTGGGCGTTATGAGACGTTTGCGTGAAGCAATTCACCAAAAGAGACCAGAACTGTGGGCAAAAAATTCGTGGATTTTGCACCATGATAACGCACCGTCGCACAGTGCCATCATTATTCGTAATTTTTTGACGAAAAATGCAACAAAAACCATCCAACAGCCACCGAATTCGCCTGATTGGGCTCCCAGTGACTTCTTTCTGTTCAATCGAGTTTAAAAACCACTACAGGGAACGCGTTTCAGCAGCCGAGAGGAAATAATGGAAAATTTGCAGGAAGCAGTGATGGACATACCGAAAACCGAATATAAAAAATGTTTCGATGATTGGACCAAGCGCTGGCATAAGTGTGTTGCAGTTGATGGGGACTACTTTAAAGGGAACAATATAGATTTAGATAGATTTAGACTTGTATTTTTAATTTTCTGAATAAATTCCGGGAACTTTGGTATATTGAGAGGACGAAGACCGACGCTCCAGCCCGAAGTGTCGGAGGTGTAAATGGAAATGCCCATCCTGTCCTCTTTTAAGTTTGGCAGCTCATGTAGGTCAAAATAAATATTTATGATTACAGACTGAATAGAAGAAGATTTTGAAGATTTTGGCCATTGATTGAACATTGCAATAAAAACAAAAAATCGCACCACTGATAAAGAAAATCTTTTCATATACTGTTTTACTGACTCTGGTCTATATCAGATAAGTGATGTCACCAATAGCATTGGCAGATAACTTTACCAAGTCCTCGCCACTGACACTGATAACTGCGCCGTTTTAGAAAGTACACATCTTCCTTCTAAGTTGGGAAGTTACCACTCATCTGTCTCCCTTAAGTTGTCGTAAGACAATGGTCCAAGCACCGCTTCCTTTGAGTATTCTAAGAGTTTATATATATTATAGGGCTTATTACGACAAACTAACCAACCTTCTCAGTACAGCCAATTTCAACTTTATGCATGATAATGATAACCTCACGGTTAGCAATTCCCTCACATCATTTTATCCAAATGTCTTTCCCAATCTGTACCTTTTTTTACTCAAAAAGCATTCCTCCATTTTCCCGTCGTGCGTTATCATCGTAACAAGATAAATAAGCAATGGTGTATTTAATTGGAATCACGTTCAGATGCCGATTTTATCTACTACCAGTCGATATCTCTATAACAACTATTTAGACCAAATGCACGATGCACTCAACTCCAAGAACCCGACCACTCATACTTCTTCTAACTTACAAGGCTGCCCATAAACAACTTTGAAACCAGGGCCTATAACTTCCAGCTTTCTATCCATAATAGTTTACTTCCCCCAATCTTGAAAAATTCTTTTAGTAGTAGGGGACTACATATAAAAGGTTTGTAAGGACTATTTCCAATTATCGACCAATTACCAAGCAGTCCTACATACCTAAGGTTTTTTAGAGCATTATTAATGACATCATGCTTATCCATAGTTTCCTAAAACTAACACGGATTTATAAAAGAGAGATCTACAATCACCAACCTATCGGAATTCATATGTGCACTTAAATCTGAAAATGAAGTTGACGTGATTGCCACCGATTTCAGCAAACTCTTTGATAGAACCTCTCATGATATATTCCTTCTAATTCCAGTTAGGTGCATGGTCTCTGACCCAATAAAAACCGCCCTCGGTGGTCCCAAGGTAGCCATTCTAACTATCATCGATCTTGTTTGCATAGTTAAAAAATTCTTATACATCGGCTAACTCACATTATATGATAATCCTCAGACACATATCAGCTACCTTAGCCTTTTTTCCACTGGAGGAAAATCTACACTGAATTTGAACTTTGTGTCATAAGAATTTCTTTGAGCTTAACGTCAATGAGTTCCAGCATATAACTTACATCACTTATCTTCAATTTGTCTCTTCCGTTAGTAAATGAGTTGCGTAATCTAGGTGTTATTTGTGATTTCTTGGATATGTAAGCCAAGTTTGGTCACCCTATTACAAAACCCGCATTCTCTGAGTAAAAGCTGTTCAAAGCGGATTTTTGCGATTTGCTTTGCATGGACATCCCTGGGATGATAGCCAAAGTTACCACCACACATTGATCGGCTGAAAAGTATAAATTTACAAACTGTTTATTAATCAAATTCTTTCACCTTAAACCGATGTCCGGAATGGTTCGTGAAGTTAACGATAATTTGCCTCTGTTTTCCTTTGTCCCTACCCTCTGATCAAAGAGACCTACACGTAATTCTTTAATAAAACAAAAACGGTTCAATTATTTATCGATATTCATTTTATTCCCTTGAAAGTAATCTCCGTTGCAAGCAATACACATATTCCAATGCTTCCTTCAATCTTCAAAACACTTTTTGTAGGCCTTCAGCTCCTTCTACGAATTCTCCTTTATACCCTCAGTCTCAAAACGCTTGTTTTAAGTGGTAACTTAAGTCGAATCGCAAGCACCCATGTCGGGTGAATATAGAAATAAGATGAGATGTATGAGCAGGTGTTATTTTTTCACAATTCTGGACTCTTCCGACGAAAGTTTTTTCTTAAATACTTTAATACGCTCACGTAATATGATTTTGGATCGACTGTGTCGTGGTTGTATGCGTTTTGACTGCTCGTGTGAGAAGCGCCATTCCGAGGATTGTTGATTAGTCTCGATTTCATATTCGTAGACCCATGTCTCTTCAGCGGTAATGATACCATTGATAGCATTTTGGCCCAATAAAAAAAAAACTTCTTTAGTGACATCAATGCGTTGTTGTTTCTGTAACAAATTTAGCACTCTCGGCACAAGCCGCGTTTCAATTCAATTCGCCTTATGATCAAAACATCGTGCATAACGCTTTGCACTGACCCGAACGAGACACCAAGATCGGCTGGTATCTTTCTGATTTCACCTTATCATCAACAATAAGCCAGTTCTGCCAAACTCAGCTGAACCGTTCGTATACATCATTTTCCCCCGAAAGTGATGCTCGTGATTCCAATTCACCTATATTTACCACCCCAAATAAAGTTAATCAGTTTAGACTTGCTTTAAACAATAACAAATCTGAAGGTATAGATAAAAGTTCTAACTTCATCCTGCGAAAATGTCCTTATTCGCTCGACTTTTTTCTCTCACTTTTCTTTAACCACTGCATAAATAATGGTTACACTCCATATAGCTGGAAAGTGGGCAAGCTTTTACCAATAGCAAAAAAAAAATCTGCTAAAGAAGTCAAAGATTTTCGGCCCATTCCATTGCTATCAAACGTGGGAAAATTGTTCGAAAGAGTACTGGTCGACGGACTAAATAGGTTTTGCGATGCAGCAAATGTAATCCCAAACAACCAATTCGGTTTTAAAAAAGGTCACTCAACCGAACATGCATCCATTACCTTGCACGACAAAATTGTTCAAAACCTAAAGAACAAAAAATGTACAGTGAGTTTGGATCTTGATTTTGAAAAAGCTTTTGACTCGATTTGACACAAGGAGCTGTTATTCAAAATCATAAGGCTATGGTACCCGACGTGGACGACACGTTTAATTTACAGTTTCCTGCAAAACAGAACCACTTCTATCGTCATCGGCACAGAGCAATCGGAACATTTTAATGTGCGTTCAGGTGTACCACAAGGGTCTGTCCATGGGCCAATTCTTTTTAATATATTCCTCAACGACTTTCCTTTTAAGCACCCTATCATAGAAGATCCTGGCGATATTCTCTACGCCGACGACACCACAATATTGGCCATATTTTTGAGACCAATCGATGCCCTTAAAAAGATTAAGGATAAAATAAATATCTTACAGAACTATCTAGGGAAGTGGGGACTAAAAATAAATACCCATAAAAGCGACTTAACATGTTTTAGAAATGCTAGTGGAAAGGTCACTATCTTGCAGTCAAGGAAAGTAAACGGTTAGAACTTCAAACTAATGGAAGTCCCATTCCACTGCGAGTTGAAACTAAATATCTAGCTATTCATTTTCAAAATAGACTTTTGTTTAACAAACATGGCCGGAGCGCTCCAGCCAAAGCAAAAACGGTAACAGGTGTTCTAAAATCTCTGCTCAATTCAAAAACAACTCTCGCAAAACAAGAAGATATTGATATATAAAACGCTCATTAGGCCAATTCTGACCTACGGTTTTGCATCTTGGTTTACAATTTCACCTACAGTTGCCAAGGAAATGGAGAGTTTTGAAAGGAAAATACTACGCTTTTGGTGTGGTAAATTTAGAAAACCAGATAAAAAGTGGTTCTCTAATAAAACGCTCTACGAGACAACGAGAATGACCCCCATGATGATTTATCAGTCAGAACTGCTACTCAAGAAATTGTATCAAATAAAAGAGCATCCCTACCCACTTGTGAGAACCTTGCTAGACTCCAATATTGACAGCTGCGTGAACGATCATAATAATCTTTCGCCGTTTGATCTCTTATATACCGCATCGTTACAGCTTTTAAGACCTGAGGCAAGTGGAGGCTTAGTCGTTACCTTTTACGAGAAAGCATCTCCATGTAACCTTAAAGGTTAACCAACCACTCAGTGTTTCGTGGACTCCGGTCTCTGATGTTAAACAGTATCCAATCTCTTTCGTTTGTAAACTAACTTTATAGATCATTAATGAGATTGGAAACTCTAAAACCTAGTATTTCGTATTTTTAGTTTAAGTTGTTTTATGTTTTATTTAGTACAGTTTTGCCAAAAAAGGCATCACTGAGAATATATGTCGGGAGCAAGCATATACTAATAAGTATTGAAATTAAGTAGAATTGTACATTCTGATTGCATATGTAAATGCAAAAGATACATTTTGTTCAGTTGTAAATAGCCAGATATACTTGCTAAAGTCGGCCACATTTATATACTTTGTGAATACAAAACCTAACTGATCGAAATTTTGTTAAGTCTCAATAAAGTTAAATTAAAATTAAAATTAAATGAATTTAACCTTGACTGCAGCACCCTACAGAACTTTTTGAGGCCCCTACTGGTCGTTTTATTTCTTAAATCTCTCAACTGAAAGCTCAGCGTAAGGACCGCATATTCTCCTACACGCTACTGAGTTCTTTCAACCTATCACCACCTATGGCGTATCTTAGACTGAAACTGTTTCAAAAGTGATTGACCCACTAATTAAATGGCAACCTCTTCCCCCTTTTCTCATTCTATCTACATTTGCATTTATCTTTCTGGTACAAGTTCAAACCGGTTTAACCAAAACCTGCTACCATGACAGCTATGTAATCGGGATCAGGTTCCCATCACCTCTTTCAAATGTTGACAGCAATGATGTGACATGTGTTACACTCAGCTGAGTGACGGGAGCCCTTTAAACGATGTGTATCTTAAATATTATTAGGAGATTACCCAACCATAGTTAGATAGGCACGAGTACAATTTAGATGGCCACCTTCTACTTATACGACTACTTCCCATAGTGGCAATGTAGACCTAACAGCCACAGATACCTAATTGTCCGTCATTCTAACTGTTGTCAAGTGAAATTCTTCATAAGCGTGCTCCAATTATTTTCAATGGCCTCGAAGCCCGAATTTTTGTCTCTTGGTTCATATTTAACAGAAAATTTGTTTCGCGTAATTCGGTCCTAGACCCGCCTCATTACGACGAGCACTTTATTTTCGACACTTTCTCTCGTTGGCGCTATCTTACAGAACTCGTAGCAGTAGTTCCCTAATTAAAATTTGTTATTCTCTGCTTTTGTTTTATTTTTCTTTTTTTCATCTTTATTTCGTTTGTCATTTATTTTTTTTCTGTTTTGTTTTCTTTCAGCAGTTTCGCCATACATAGATCTAGTTTTCTGTCCCGCTCGAGAACAGCCATGGAGTTGTGCGCGGCAGCAGTCTGGACGGATCTTAGATCTTTGGAACGATCGATTGGATTCCGAATGGCAAAAATTGAAAGGTGAGTTTTGCCACTTATTTGAATTTCATGTGAGTTTGTTGTTTTTAATGAAAATCATGCGTGCTAAGCCTTATAGAATTCTTCTTCACCTTCTTACGGGTCTTTTGACATTCATTACGAGTACACTTAAGATGCAAACGATACCGAATTGCATTGCAGCGTTACCTACTGTCTGTATTTGTGTCAGAAAAGATTCTTAAGTGGTGTACGCACCGTGTAATAGCACTCTACGCTTAGCGCCACAAACTAAACCGTCAACGGAACTTTTGTCAAAAGTGGCACATGCAATTGGCCGCATTTGGGTGAATGAAAAACCGACTACAATGACGCTTAACGATTCAAGTTTTGTGTGTGATTACAGTGCATGTCTAGGTCTGCAGGCGCTTCAGGGGATATGTGCTGTATTTGTGACGCCACAACTGGAACCTGAATTCGTATTCGACCAACAAGATTACGGACTTGTCCATGATTTATTGCCGACTTCTGAGTAGTGACAAACTATGTATGAGTACTTTTATTAGCGTAAGCAAAGAAGTTCTTATTCAAAAAGGTTGTCGTGGATCACGATTCGGTTGCCGTGGAAGAGAGATTATGGAGATTGTCACCTCTGGTGTCAAAAGAAGTTGTATTTCAGATGCCGAGTTTGAAGACGATTTCTTCAACTCCATGGTTATAATAAGTGAGCTCAAGGTTAAGGTCAGGTTCAAACCTCAACGAAGAAGTCATTTTCATCAAATTCACTGTCATCATCGATAACAAATTGAAAAATCTTGTAATTTATGGGAAGAAGACGTTCACTTATATGTACATATATACTAGAGTCGCCAACAAGTGATTGTTGATTGTCGTGGGCTACTTAATACTCGTAGTTGTTGTTGATTACACTCATGTGCAACGAATGAGACACCTGTGAATTGAGTTCTATTGAAGAGACACTTGCTCGTTAGTATGGTGTCTGTAGATTTGCTTTGAGATCTCTACAACAAAATTAATAAAAAAAATACTTTCTCGGAATTTATATGGACTTCAACAGACCGTATCTGTACTAAGTTCTATCAAGTTTGGTCCTCCTTCACAATATTATTATGACACCTCTACACTAATACTACTTCACTGTTACCTTGTTTGCCATATAATCTGAAGGTAATGTGAAGTCATCTCTAGTGTAAGACTTGTAATTTTGAGGTTTCTTAATGGGCCGAATAGCTCATGAGACAAAAGAGGAACTACTGGGAAAATCACATATCCCATTTGAAGGTATGAGGGCGGGTCAATAAGTCCGTGACTTTTGGATTAAAACACAGATTTTTTGATAAAAAAATAATTTTATTTTTCAACTTAGTCTCCCTTGAGCTCTATACACTTTGTCCAACGCTTCTCCAATTTTTTTATCCCTTCCAAAAAAAAATGATTTGTCGAGGTCCTCAAAATAGGCCTTTGTTTGCGAGATGACTTCATCATTGGAGTCAAATCTTTTTCCACCAAGCCATTTCTTCAGGTTTCTAATCTAGAGAATAGGGTGGATGAGGGAGCAATTCATAGCCCAATTCATGGATTTTTGCCATGGCAACTGCACATGTGTGCACCCTTGCATTGTCTTGGTGGAAAAGAACTTTTTTCTTGGCCAAATGAGGTCGTTTTTTTTTCAAATCGTCATTGAATCGGTCGTATAAGTTGGCATAATATTCCCCATTTATTGTTCTTCCCTTTTGAAGGTAGTCAATGTGGATTATCCCGCGTGCATCCCAAAAAACAGTCGCCATAACTTTATTCGCTGACAAACCCACCTTGGCCTTCTTTGGCGCCGATTCACCCTTAGAAACCCACTGTTTTTACTGTTGTTTGTTCTCTGGTGTGTTGTGATGGATCCATGTTTCGTCCACGGTTACAAAACGGCGCAAAAACTCCTCCATATTGCGATTAAACAACGCCAAACCTTCCTGTGAAGTTGTTACACGATTGCGTTTGTGGTCGACTGTGAGCAAACGCGGCACCCATCTTGCGGAAAGCTTTCTCATGCCCAAGTGATCATTCAAAATTGAAACCACTGAGCCATGGGAGATCCCTACGGCTTCCACAATCTCTCGCACTTTCAATCTTCGGTCGGCCAACACCATATCGTGAATTTTTTCGATTGTTTCGGGTGTAGAGACCTCAACTGGGCGTCCAGGACGCTCGGCATCTTCAGTGCTTGTACGGCCACAACGAAATTCAGTAAACCACTTTTTTACCATTGAAATCGATGGTGCAGAGTCCCCATAGTATTTATCAAGCTTAGCCTTGGTCTCGGTAATGGTTTTTTTTCGCAAGAAATAATGCTTAATAAGCACACGAAATTCACTTTTTTCCATTTTCTCCTCAAATTAGTGAGTAGTCTGATAAAAATAGCTGTCAAACACAAACTAACTGACGCAGCAAGTTTAAATTTTGACAGGAGTCAACTGACAGATGCCTGTTGACAGGAGCAGTGTTGCTGTTTCAGTAAAGAGGTCAGAAATTCAAAAAGTCACGGACTTATTGACCCGCCCTCGTATGTAGATACTATGACACTATCACCGACAGTGCTAGTCACGATAGATGGGCTCGGAGATATTACTTACCATTTGATGGCAGCTTTGAGAACAAAGCGATCAATGGTTTCATTCAATAAACCTTTTCATCCAGCTCGACTGTTAGCTAGCTGGCTCAAATTATGCCAGCTTTACTGGTAGAGATTCGCTTTCAACTACAGGTGCCACTTTAGCTAGATGTTTTTTCTAGGTAAGCCTATTGGGACGGATTAAAAGTTTATGCAATTTATATGACTAAACCATATTGTGTGTTCTAATTCATCTAGCGTAGTTCTTGGAAACAGCTCTTTTCAAGATTTATTCTTCCTTTGATCTCCACGTAGATGTTGAATACACTGCAGAGCCGAAGTTGACCATTTCAAAATTATCATGCGCTACGTGCTGTCTGTATTTTGTAGATTTGAGTTTGGACATTGTTACTTTAATCTCGATTTGCTTGGGGGAATGGTAGTTTTTACTGTCTGTCTTAATACTGGGTGAATGTCTCACCGGACAAATGTTTTTTTTTTTTAATTTAGCCATTAAATAGTGCCAGATTACTGCCTTAAAAGGGTCTCCCTTGTAGGTCTCATCTAGACCTGTAGAACTTATGACATTAAGGGTTTCATTTTTTGGTGGTTCCTCGTTCAATCGTCACTGGTTCTCCGCGCTTGATGGGCAATAAGAGAGGCAAAGATAAAGACTTCGGCGACATTAGTCTTTTCCTGGCATCTCAGAATGTGCAGTATTCCACTACTCAGAACATAAAATGTATAACTACTTCGCAGTGATAGCTGTCTATTCTGTTCGATCTATTGATAATGTGGGGCCTTCATTGAGTCGATTTGGCTTGATAAACCTTTCTTGCTGTACCTATTTCATAGCTTGCAAATGCATTATTGAAAAATGATGCCTTTGGTTTGGGATACAAGTTTACTTGTGATTTTGTTTTCCCAGTATGGCTTTAAGTTATTCGTTATTATGAATTTACGAACATCAAGCGTTCTGCAAAATCTGGATTGACTGGAAATTTTAGACTGGAAGCACTGCAATTGATAGGTATCTTATTCGATGATTTCACTTTTTGAGAATTTGGGCAATACTTTTTACTGTTATACTCGTAGAAACGGCCGGCGTTTGCATTTGTTCAGGACAAAGTTGAAGAAGATTCAAATTTATAGAGTTGAGATCGTTGACAACAACTTGGTTTTTGTCCGTAAACTTTATGGAAAATTTAACGTAAGTACCATGGTTTGAAGGCTTACAAAATCCAGCTTGTACAAGAAATGAAGCCAAATTGCCACCGTTTGCGTCAAAATTTTGGTTAATGGGCCCAAAATCAACTGGATCCGCTGTTGTTTTGAAAAATGAGGTTCAGCGATGAGGCTTAGTTTTGGGTTAATGAGAATGTCAATAAGAAAAATTGCCGCACTTGGAGAGAAGGTAATCCACATGAGATTGTTATATTTGTCATTACGTCTGGAAAAATGTGCAGTTTGCAGCGATTTGTGGGAGTCATATTATTTTTAAATATTGTCACTATTCTGCTTTCACCGCGGTCTCGCCATTTACGTGCGTAGTGATGTAGCTTACCAAATTCCACAATAATTAGGTCCCTGTTCCAATCCGGAATTCATTTTCATGTGGTTAAAATTTCATCTCCCCCAGAAAATTATCCACTACTGCTTCTTTTTCAGAAACCCTAAATTAGACAGCAATTCAACCTTTAACAACCTTTGATGCGCTGTCTGACTCCATACAAAACATTGTTTCCCTGTATTCTCATACTGAAATTGTTAATACACAATATACACAATTTTGGGTGGCTTCGACATTCTGGAGAGACAACACCCGAAGGACGGTGTGTTGACATCTTCGCTGCGGAATACAACTTGATTAGGGTCGTAAAAACGCCCACGCGAATACCAGGTGTTGATACTCATATCGCCAACACTTTAAACTTGTTTCTAACTTTTCACACTAATAAGTACTCGTACACCGTCGATGTACTCTCTCCTCTAGGTTAGTCCTCCTTTGTAAGGAACAAACACCAACTCTTCTCTAAAATATGGTCGGATGAAAGTATGTCCGATGAATGGAACCTCAGCATTGTTTATCCGATCATCAAGAATGGAGACCTTCTGAACTACGCCAACTACAAAGGCATCAGTTTTCTTAACATCGCGTGCAAAATCTTCTCTGCCGTATTGTGTGAACGCCTGAAGCCGGTCGTCAATAACCTGATAGTTCCATATCAGTGTGGCTTCAGGCCAGGAAAGTCCGCCATTGACTAAATATTCACACTACGGCAGATCTTGGAGAAGACCCATGAGCTTCAAATCGATACCCACTACCTATTCATCGATTTTAAGGCCGCGTATGACAGCATTTATAAAGACGAGCTATACAGAGCAATGTCTAGTTTTGGCATCCGTGCAAAACTCGTCCGTCTGTGCAGGCTGACAATGGAGAATGCACGCTGCACCGTCAAGGTCGGAAAAGATGTCACCGAGACCTTTGATGTCAAAAAAGGATTTAGACAAGGCGATGTGCTGTCATGGGATTATGATATTGACATAATCAGAAGAAAGTAGCGTGATATTAGTGGCGCTTTTGGAATAATTCATACGAAATCGACGAAACTGGGTTAACCAGTCAACGAAGATAAGACCAAGTGTAGGCTTCCAAGGAAAAGTGTCCAACAACGACTTCTCGGACAAAATGTCCTTCGCGGCAGATATGACTTTGAGGTAGTTAAGGACTTGGTCTTCCTAAGCTACCGCTACAAATACAGACAACAACACCTGCGCGCTGAGATCAAACGAAGAATAGCTTTTGCCAATCGCTGCTTCTTTTTGCTAAGAAGGCAATTGTCTAGCAAAGGTCTGTCTCGAACAACAAAAGTTACTCTGTATAAGACCTAAAATAATCCGGTCTGCTCTATGGCGTAGAGGCATGAATATTATCAAAAATTTGGGTGCTCTTGGCTGTTTCGAGATGAAAATTTTTCGATACAACGACGACGAACTGTATGTACAGCGACATCGACCTAGCTAGAAGGGGAAGGTTCAACGGCTCAGATTGTACCTAACATACCATAAAGTTTTATGTCTCAGTTCATATTTGTTACAATGACATCTCCTACTATTTAAAGCCTTTGAAAACATTAAATAGGGTCAACTACAATCATAGACAGTCTATGTACACAAAATCGGACAGCCAGTGTCTAAAATGTCTTACGCCTACAATTTCACAAACTCCTAGAAAGATGTCAATGCAATTTATGGCTCAAACAATATGCCACTGCGAATGGAATACTATGATCTTCTGTTGACAGCTAATGTACTCGTATATCTGTTGCTAACCTTCGAGATACACTGTTTGTTTTGTTGTAGTTAACGTTAGAGACCATAAGAAACTTTTTGCTGTAATGCCTTATTAAGACAATCTTGGGATTTGTTTTGCTTGGCCATAAATCAAAAAGATGAGCACACATCAGTCACCGGATAGTGAAACGAAGTGATTTATCATAGTGCAGATACTAGTACATGTGAAATGTGCCTTCTTGACTTCTGTTCATAAATTTATGAAACGTGATGGATATAATTTACTAACAGTAAGAGTAATTATGAATTGTTAAGATTTTCGAAGAGAGAAAATGTGATATGGTGTGGAATTGTGGTATCTTTGTGAAGTGCGAACGGAAAACTTTACTTTTGCCGAAGTTTTATGAAGGTGCATTAAATTACATGACTATGGGGTTCGATCCTTTCAATCTATTTTTCCTCCTTGGTACCTTATCGTTAATTCAAAAGAAGGAAGGTGTTGTAGTTTAAATAACTTTGAATGAATAAATATATGTTACTGCCCGAAAATGAACAATAATGCCACCCTTGCTTCACTTGATTACAGTCACTATAATATTTAATCTTGCCTAGTTCTAGTTCAAAGCTCGGTTCCATGAATATACTTCCACAACGAGGTCCAAAAAGTATCTAGAATTTGTCAGAAATTCCTACTTATTCTTTCGATTCAGAAATTTGATGATCACCATCATCGAGATATGCTCTTGGTTAACCTGCCCAATGTTGTCTACTTAGATGCTCGAAGGTCATTGGCACTTACAGCAATTATAGCAGTCGATTAAGTAATTAAAAAACAGGCTATTGCTGTAGAAAATAATGCTAATTCAATCATTTTCTGAATAGCCTTCAGATACGAACTCTCTGCAGACACTGTTGCTTTCATTCTGTTGCATCTTTGTCTGTTATCTGCAATGTTCTTAGTGTCTCTTATGTAATACGTAACCCATTAAGGAGTTTACAATTAATCGCGGTTTTTTCTACTCATTAAGAACAAGTGTTTTAATTATTCTTCACATTGACTTTTGATCGTGAACACTAGCGATTTTGAAGTTATTATTTTCTGCCCTTCTTACGCAATCTCTGTCTTTTACAATTTCCCTAATCGTTAATGGTTTTAAATGTTTTTGGAGTTCCAACACTCTTGAGATAGGCGTTTCGCGAGGTAGTTTGCCTTCTCAATTGCCTTTTCCACTTCTATTTCCAACTTTTCTTGTCGTAGACGTACTTTATTTCCACCGCTCGAAAGTCGATAGGCATCACTGCTAAGAGTGCTGGTTTCGGCGTCGTTCGGTACGATATTTCTACTTATAGAGCTTCGCGACTCTCTAGTTCATTTCATTTGCTTTCCGTACTTTTTTTCCGTGGTGCTTCTGCCCAGATTTCACATGTACTAAAGGAATGGCGTGCGGGATTGACATTAGTGGCCTTCGTTTAATGGCCGTAGACTTCCCTATTTGACATCAGTTCGATGATCGTTCCGATACTGACTTTATCTTTTGCTAGAATATGAGTTTCATATCGATACTTAGCCAGTCTCAAGTATTTCACTGTTTCCTTGCTTGTCATAACTTTGGGCCCGATTTAAAAGTTAACGATGATCGGGATCCTTTACTTGATCCGAAGGTTTTTTTTGTAGCTAGGCTAACACCGTGTTCATCTATCCATTAGTTTACGAAGGAGATGATTCCTTTCCGTGGCTTGCAGATCCGTTTTTGACATCAGAACTCGCAAGTTATAAACTGGAATGTTAAAAGTATGCTCAAGAGCATTCAGTTTATCTCTCCACCTGGTTGAATTAAAGGCATTTCGCTTATTCAGATTTGACATCAATACGATCAAGACTGAGTTGTGGTTGCCGTGGAGGCGGCCTTTTTTAGGTGCTTTCCTGCAGTGCCAGCATGTAAAAACGCAATATTTTGTAGGGTTTCCATTGCTAGGCTTAACCCTACTTCGGTGAAAGCTAAAATAACCTGTCGTAGTCGTTCGGAGGGTCTGAAAGTGTGAGTTGGGAATAGCGTGTTGGGAATACTAGCTCTCCGTCTCCTAGGGTAATGTTGGTCGCTTGAGCTCTTAGTTTTTGCCGTGACGACCAATGTCCTAGTCCAGCGGGTCTTTTTTTTCGCTAGTGACTGTGCGTCTCAGTTGCAGGCATTTTGTCCGAAGAGCGGCTATCTCCTCCGTACACATGTATACTGGAGCCCTGCTTATGTTGGACATACTCACTCGGGGCATTAAAGTATCACATGGAAGATGGATGATTTCCATCGTGGCTTCATCTTCTGCTTTTTTGTGCAGAAGTAAGTGTAAGAGTACGGCAACATTTTCTTCTCCGGTTATAGATGTGAGAAGCACTTCGTTGAGTCTATTATCGTTCCACCTCGGAGTCCTTGTCGAATTGATTAATTTATAATGCAGCCTTGTATTTTTTTTGGCTCCAAGCAAGATTTAGTTTGGCTCTACCTTGGCTTTAGCATGCCTCCAATCTGACTCTGATCGGCATTAAGTTGATTCAAGTCAGATTTTGGTGGGGTTCGACTCGGTTTCAACCGACTTCTAGGGGGGCTCTTTAAATATTTCAGTCGGGATCATATAGTTAGAAAATGACATAGGCAAGGTACAAACTATAGAAGCACCGACTTTCAGCTTATTTGTGGTTCTGGTTTTTATCAAAGAGCGTGTGTTTCATTTGTTCTGCAATCCAATCACCTGTAGTTGATTAGCCACTGGTTTACTTGGGACTCAGTCAACAAGCGTCTCAATCCGGCTCTATCCTTTGTTGGCTGCATTCAGTTTCACACGCAAAGTTGGCTGAGCTTCCCTTCACTTGCGTGCGCCACCTAAGTCGAGCTTTCCTCTATTGCGCAGTCACTCATGGGCGAATTCGAGGATTTTTTTTAAAATATTTTTTGAGATCTTTACCGATATTGATGGAACAGAGTGTATTCTCCATTCTCATTCTGCACAGACGAAAAAGTTTGGCATCGATGTCAAGACTAGACATTGGTCAGTATAGTTCGTCGCTATAGATGCTGCCATAAGCGGACTTAAAATCGATATATAGGTGGTGCGTATCGATCTGAAGCTCTTTAAGATTTGCCGTTGTTTGAATATTTGATCGATGGTGGTCTATCCTGACCTGTAGCCATAACGATATGGACCAATCATGTTGTTGAGTAACGATTTGCGAAGTGAAATATTCTTCCAAATCTTCAGCATCGACTGCGACTCTACTACGATGTTCCTCTCTACAGACAAAATAGGTATTGTTGATGTTTTTTTTTTGGATGTAGATGTAGCCACTGCTCACCGATACTTCTTGTTGGCGGCAGTGAACCGCTTAGGGGATTGAGAGAGACTCGATCGGAAAAGGGTTTGGCGATCTCTTGCTATTGTAACCTTCTGACTTCGAAATTCTTCAAAGTATTTGCATTGTTCTGGATATCCGCAAACGTCCCTTGATATAAGAAGGTAATGGTCTGAGTCGGTGTCGGCTCCTCGGAACGTTCGGACATCTATAATAGTGAAGGAGTGTCTTGCGTCGATCGCAATTTGGTCAATCTGTTTGACGGTCGATTGATCAGAAGTTCTACAAATCCCTTTATGAATATCGAGATGTGGGAACCGCGCGCTACCTATGACAATGTTTCGCTCTAGCGCCGCTGGCAGCCCGGTATTTACCATGGCTAGTTTTTTGATACTCATTTTTGTTGCTCATGTTGTCATTATTTGTCACATCTGAACGGGGCCTACGGTTTATCGCCGAGTCCGAGCGGCACTCTTTAGAAGCTTTTTCATAGGCAATTTAACTTTCGGGAGATTGCGGTTGCCCGTCGTAAGGGTGATGACGATTCGAAAAATTGTTAGCGATGCCGGAGATCGAACCACGGAACCTCTGCGTGATAGTCTAATGAGTTAACCATCGCGCTATCGCCACTATCAATTTCCACCAAATTCCTCTTTTTATCTTTGTAAAATTCTCTGACTACATCTGATGCTAGAATTTTGCCCCCGAATATCCGCATACCTGGTTTAGTTGTCATAAGTACTGCACAACGGACAATATGAACTTCGAAAATACTCGTACTGTGCTGCGTTTTACTTCAATCTCAACATGAGTGACGGTTTCTTGATCAGCAGATTCCAAACTCTTTGTGGACGTCGAAATATGGAATACGGGCATCAGCTGTGAGGGCATTCATCTTGTGTGTCCGGTTTCTCATCTTATCACACTTCTAGGATAGCAGCAATATCCTCTTACTGCTTTGAAAAAACAAAGTGAGTTCCTCCGGGATAAATGTCTTTATTGTGTCTTGTCTGTGGTTCATAATTTTTGTATCTCTTATGTTTGATTTGAGGGCTCTTGTGCTTAACCTAGTAGGGTCTACTCTCAAAGGTTAATTTTGCTCCTAAGTCACTGTTGACTGCTTTCCCTTGTCGATAGGCATCCTAAATTATGCTTTTGGAGCTTCCTCTCAAAAGTCTCATCGACTTCCCCAAAGCATTTCTGGCGGCATTTTCGCAAAAGAATTGATTTCTGGATCCTTTAGTCCCCTTCAACATTTTTCTTGTTTTTCAAGCACTGGCTAGTAACTGTCTTTTTTTCTTATTTAAGTTGAAGCCGATCAACAGTTCAACGCAACACTCGAGCGAAGAGGCTATAGTGCGACGGAGCAAATCACCAAAGAAAAGCCATCGACGATCCTGAAGAAGATCGAGATAGCGACAAACTACATGAAGGACTACCTTGCGGAAACCTTTGATGGGTAAGTAACTAAAATTTCACAGAATCTCTAGCAACTGTTCATTAATTGATCACCCTTTAACTACTCGTAGATTCCTTGGACGTCAGTATAGCTATGGAGCTATTGAGGAGTTGGAGGAACCGGCCAGTGATGAGTTTCTCGATGTAGAAGGTGAGAGTAAGAAAGGGAGTAAGAAAAAAAAGAAAAAGAAAAAGAAGAAGAAGAAGAAAAAAAAGAGAAAGAAGAAGAAGAGGAGAAAGAAGAAAAAGGGTCAGGAAGAGGAGGGTTATGAAAGTTATCCGAGTTACGGTCAAAATTATCAGGGTTACAAGGGTCCGCGTCGAAAAAAGGGTCACAAGGGTCAACAACAACAGTTCGAACACGCTACGACACCTACAATTCTGCTTTTACAGAATCCGGGTATAGGTGGCCATACAAGCGGGCTAAATGTTCATGACTTCCAGCCACAGCAGCAACAGTGGCATGAGGAACCAAAGCCGCAGCAGGTGTTTCTGCTCCAACAGGGTGCAGACCATAGTGAAGAAGGTGGTCATGGAGGAGGAGGAGGACATGGTGGTGGTGGTCATGGTGGTAACAAGAAAAAGAAACGCAAACGAAAAAAGCTGAAGAAGAAAAAGCCACAATCTTCGTTCACTCTACCGGCAATACCAGCATTGCTAACCTCCAAACCAACCCTTCCAACACTTTTACTTCATAAGCCGGCTGTGGTTGACGACGATCATGACTATGAGCCGGAACATGAACCATCTGCTCTGAGTGTGTTGGGTTCGCTGGTCGGTGATTATCTGGAAGACGACGATGACTATGGAGAGCAGCAAGGATACGTAGTGATCAAGGACAAAAGGAAGAGGAAACGAAAGAAAAAACGGAAGAAAAAGATCAAACAGCCGATTAAATATGGTAGAGACTTTGGAGGTGTGTTGGCGGTGGTGCCTGTGGTTGGACTAACAACCCTCTTCATGGTTTCACTGGCCGAAAGTGCGAAGGGGGAGGGAATGCCGATATTTTTCTTTGGCCGTTCTACTTTTTGTCTTGCAGATCATGAGCGTCGATGTAAAAAGCAAAAAAAAAAAAATAATATAGAAAAATGCGATGTTGTTGATCTAATGCATGTTTGGTTTGTGCATAAGATAAGTCGATTGTTTTGGAGAAAGTTTTCGGTTTGTGTCTAGCATGACAACTCTGACTGTATCACCGACTTGGTGATAATGTAGACTCTTTATCACACAGCCTCTTAAACATGGGAAATAAATTTATTTTTGTTTAAAGAAATTTTTACGTTGTAAATAGTTAAAGTACGAAAATCAACACTCTTCCTTCTTCTTTTCGGGTGTCGATGAATTTCATAAAATAAATCAACTATTTCTATTTTAAATTTAAGTTTAAGCTAGTTATTTGGAATTGTGAATGTTGTATGTATAATTTGTGTGGTCTTTATGAGGCACAAGGGAAATAGTTTTTCAACGCATCTATATCTATCCGACTGATGCATGTGTATTTGATTTAATTTGTGCAAGCCCCTGGAAGGAAGTTACAAATAAGCTCAGGTCGGTATGCTGTAAAGCAAAAGCTATGCGTTTTCCTGATAGATTGTCCTTTTAGGAGGATTTGAATCGGTGGAACGGCAAGAGGATGATTGCATCCTGTGAAAAAACTCTAATTCGATTAAGAAGAAAAAAGAATAGGCAAAATTGACTTATAAATGCTCAATTAGAAAAATACAAGTAGATGATCCAATGTGTTAGTTTTGCCATAAATGATTGTTGTGGGATGGCGTCGACATGGCCAGGTTTTCTTTTATAAACCATTTAAATTTGTAGTGCGTATAAGTGCATCTTCTACTTTTGTTTCCCACGTTTCAGAATTGTTTCTACGTAGCCCGCCCTTATTTGCTTTTATAAAAATCGTGCATGGAACAAACGGCAACAGAATTTGGATCGTAAATCTAGCTGAGTGCAGCTCAACCTAAATCTCATTAAACGCTGTCATATAAGATTTTTCGAAAACATGTTGAACGCTTTCGTTAATTCAATAAAAATGACGTTCAGACCTTTGATCGAATTTTGATGTTTCTCCATTTAGCTTTTGCTTTCCTCTGTCATTTGCTTTTGTCTCTTTTTTATATTTTCATTGTAAGCGTGTAAGCTTAACGATTAACTTTATATAGTGGAATAAAAGAGCTATTTCTAAACTAGATCAGCCAATTAGCCTGCAGTCCTTTTGCTTGTGTTTTAAAGTTGCACCTCGTCTAAAACTTGTTGCCCCTTTATCGGTTGTGACTGAAAAAGTCTGTTTTAAATAAAGTTGGACCTATTCGGACCACGGTTTGGTTGACGGAAATTAAAGGCAAATAGGTTGAAGGCCACGTTCTGCGAACTTCGGAACTGCAAGAAAATTTTATTAGCAAACGAACCCAACTATGTCTTACTTACTGGCCTATGGAGAGGGTTACAATCCGATGTGGACCAGAGCTTTAGTTCACATGCTGCTAGAGTAGTTTTTACCATTTCCACTATCCAACTTAGTCCTCTATTGCGTTGTCCGTCTGGATTCGAGTCGAAAATTTTGTGGACTAGGGCTATAGTGTCCATGCGCTCGTAATCCGTCACCTAAGCTATGTAATCCGTGCTTTTCTGACAAACCCGACATCGCTGTGCAGCATGTATAGTACGAGTATATATATATAATGAAATATTCTCGGCCACCTATGCCTATGTCAGAATACAGTCGAACCATCGAGTTGAACAACAACTGTGTTTTCGAGATCGGATGTTCGTTGATGATCATTTTGGATTTAAGAGTTGATCTGTTTCAGAAATCACCATCACTAGAATTTACGTTTAATGGAAAGAAGTCTTTTCTGATTTTTTGATAATATTGCACGGCGCCGTCTTTGTAGCCCTCGACTTTATGAAGAATTCATTTTACTTTTCAATCTCCGAAAGTGGTACAGTTGAGGCTTGATCTGTGATTTATGCAGTTTTAAAACTTTTAAAATTCAAAAAATCAACTGCCATAAGGTGCCATACAGCAAACAACTTTAACGTTTTTCAGTACTCGATTCTAAGAGTAGGTATACTTAATTTTGGCTTCTGTCGTAAACCATTTCTTTTGATCTTGCAGAAACGAAATTGTATATTGATGTTGGCTTAGATCTTATAGGGAATTGTTCACATGGTGGACGGATACAGGCTTAACTGTTGCGTTTAACACCGAAATGACAACTCCGGATCTTTCGCAATTTTTATGATACGCACGTTGCTGTCACGCAAATTAAAGGCTGATTTTTAGTATAAATTTGAATGATACGAAAGTATTTCTTTGATTGAATTGAGTATATTGTTAGTATCAAAGAACTCTATTTGTGAAAAAAAAACTGTTCACCTTATATAAATCATATATTGAATCGAACCTCTTTATAGATCGTCTGTCTAGGTACTATAGTATTGCTTCATTCCGAAATATTGGTTTCCTACCTAAATATTGTTTAAATTGGATAAAGAATACATTGGCAAGGTCTTTTTCAAATCATTGGCAACTGATTATAAAATCAATTACTCTACATTTGTTGAATTGGCATGCATATAATATTTTTTGATAATATAAAGGGTTTTCCAATAAGGATTTAACAACTTTTTATTTAAATAAAACGCAAACCATTTGAGATATTTCAAAAACTTTATTATCGGCTTGAAGTACAATCAAAACATTTATGAATGGAACTCGACTTCCTTCATATGGCCACCGCTGGGACGTTTGCAGCGGTCGATTCGTTGAACCCAATTTTCAACGACTCGGCCGAAACGGCCGCTATTTCGCGTTCAATGTTGGCTCTGAGCTCTTCCAACGTCGTCAGCTTGTTGGCATAAATCAATGACTTAACGTAGCCCCATAGAAAATAGTCAAGCGGCGTTAAATCTCACGAACGAGGCGGCCAATCGACTGGCCCATTTCTTGAGATAACACGCTCACCATACTTACTATTCAATAAATCGATTGTAATGTGTGCTGTGTGGCTTGTGGCAATATCCTGTTGAAACCACATGTCGTCCAAGTCCATATCTTCCAATTCGGGCCAAAAATAATCGGTGATCATGAACGCCGTGGAATTGACTGATTTGGATCGTTTTCTACGGACGCCTGAACGGCAGCGATATTTTCGACACTTCGACAAACCCGTTGTCCCACTGACACGGCAACATCACACAACGAATATGTAGACTCAAATTTTTGCACTAAACTTGTTATTGCCTGTATACTAGGGCGAGAATTACGACCGAAAATTGGAATTACCGCTCTTAAAGTTGCAGTCACCGACTCCGAATTAACTGAATAAATTGACAGTGACAGTTTGATGATTAGTGAAAGAGTGCGTTCACAAATTAAATTCAAAGTTGTCAAGTCCCTATTGGAAAACCCGATACTTATTTTTAAATTTAGTTCTAACCCAAAACATTAATCTTCGTTTCCTTTTTTTTTTTTTCTCTTTTTCTTTTTTATTATAATTTTTTAATGAAATGCGAATATATCGAAAAATATGTATTGTTCTTGAAAGTATCTTTCGCCTTTCGTTATGTGAGGCCTTAAGCTAGAATATAATAATTTTTTGGCAACAGTATTTTATCCATACCATGTCTATGACAAAGCAATAATTGAAATTTAAACAAATCTTTCCCCTTGTATATAATTTAAGGATAGCCTAAATTAATTCTTTCTATCTGTTGGCCTTTATTACAAACATTCAAGCTTTTCAGATTAGGTGTATGTAGAGATCTTAATAGGTTGTAATCCGTACAATAACTCAGTACTTTTTGTGCAGTTGTAAAAGTCTTGGGTTTTCGTTGATCAAGGACTTCCATGATTCATGTCTGATCCACACTGGCTTTTGCTGCTGATGGCAGAGTTTCCGCTTTGTAAACATTAAATCTTCCTTTTTTGACGAGCCAATTTTGAGGCATGTATGAAGATTCGGACTTTAGATTAGTATTTTCCCTTTATTATAGAAAGTTTTGGCACAAAAACAAGCATTTTAATACGAGCCAAGGCAATGAAGTCTAATGAAGGCCACATCTGCGGAAGTAGGATTTGTCCGGATCAAATTGCATAGTACTTCATCGTTGACATTCGTTCGTCTTTCGGATTGAAATTCGCTTTACAAAGAAAAGTCATCCGGACGGAATCTCGGAAACTACCACTGGAATGTTCAAGCTGAATGTGCCGCCTCTTTAAATACCCCACATAAGTTATTTTCTGTCTGCTGAGGTGCAACCCAGGGTATTTTCTCCTCAATTGTTAAGGCCTGTTTTGGTCCAACAAAAATAGAATTTTTTTTTTCTATTTCTAAAGCTAATTTACGTATTCGCATACTACAATGGTATTTTTTAAGAGTATTAAACGATATATGAAATGCTACGGCATATTGTTTCTTTCCAGTTCGTTTCTAATTGCATAGATAATGAGATACTACTTCTGTGACGTGAGCGGTTGTAGGTCTTCAACCCGATTCAATAAGATATCAAGGGCTTGCTTTGGCAAAATAAAATAGGGTCTACCAGTATGGTATCCAGATTCGTGGTGAAAATAGCAGGGAAATCAAAAAAAGTTTCTTATTTCTTTATACCTACTTTTTTGTTATCACTTGATTACTTCTGTTCTTTCTTCAGGTGTATGTTTGTTTATATTTGCAGGGCAACTTCTTAAGTGTATCTTCACACTCCTAAAACTTTGCATGTGTGTAGTAGTTTTTAAGTCTAAGGTGTGATTCTATTTGTCACTAACCCACATTTAACCCTATTTCCAACCTTATATTTATATACCTCTTTTTCCAAATCTTTATAGTAACTCGCGGCAAGAAGAAGAAGAAGAAGAAGGCTATCATGAAATTGGTATTATTGGGAACGTTCCTGAAAGCAAAAATTGAACTTCTACTGAAAATTTTCGGTGCTCACCTACAAGTGAAATTCCTTGCCATAGCTGTAGCCGGCCTTCTAATCAATCTTGTACGATTCTGGATTGATTTGAAACGTGGAGGTGCACCGCAAAAGGTCTGTATCCTTAATTTCAATTAAATAACTTACCCCTTACCTCAACCCTTAACATAATGTTTACGTTGTTTTTTGTTTTTTTTTTTAAAAAAATATTTACGCACTTTTCAGCATTATTATCACTGGCATTAATTAAGACACAAAGAAAAAATAAATTCAATTTACAAAATAAAATCATAAAAAATGATTCCGAGCGCAATAACAATAGAACACATTTGAAAGCTTACATTCCCTCCACCATATTCAAAATTTTAAAATAGGTACTTTATTTTTTGTTGTTGTTGTTGTAGTATCCACTGATCCTTGTGCATGTGTGGTTTTGATGCACTTTTTAAATGAAATGAAAAAAAAAAAAGGTAATCCTTGTACACTGTAGACATTTTTAGTTTTAAGTTCCTGAAACTTGCATGGATGGACTTTGAAAAAATAAAATAATCAGGGTATCAGCATGAATCGTATTTAAGGTATCTATAGGTATAGTGAAGACTTTAATCATTTCGAGGAAAACTGTTTTGGAGATGTTATATTTGAAATGTCTACCAAATTTCTTTTGTCATAAAACTTTTCTCTTTAATTTAAGTTTTTTGCTTACCATAACGTTTCCATAGTCTTTCTTCCATCTCTTATGGCTGTAACTTATAATTAAAAACACTAAGCACTAAGAAAAGTGACTGTATTTTTAAGAATCCTACTATCTTTTCGAAAAGATACATCTTTATTCTTCAGTTTCATTTTATTTTTAATTTTCCAAAATAGTTGAAATCTGAATCATCTTTATTTGCCAAGAAAATTTATGAAACTTTATTGTAACATCGAAAATAAAATAAAATTTTGGTCAAAAATCATCCACTCGTTGGTACATCACCATTTAGATTGCACAGTGTAGCAAATAATATCCGGGACTGGCTCTAACAAAACTAATTAAAATTCTCTTTCTGATTCAATACACTTATTACATCGGCTTAATAGTGATTCAAATGCCTGCCGAAGCTCAGTTTGCGAAATTACCTCCAGTGTCCGAAGCGAAGATGCTTGAATAGTCGGAATGTCGTCAAAAAAGCATATTTTCAACTTCAATTTCACTATCGGAAACAAAGAAAAGTCTCACGGTGGATGATTTAACACACACACACACACGAGTGTTGAGTGACTCGGTGCATTATCGTGCAACAGAGACCAACTTTGTTTTGCCCCAATCTTCGTGAAAATGGCAGACGTCCGAATTGTGTGTCTGTCATCCTCCAGCGTCTCTCTGCCGCCCAACAAACGTTTATGCCACTCAAAAACAACTCTTCTACTGCAACAATTATAACTTGTTGCAACAATCGGAATGCTTCAGATGCATTTTTACCAAGTTTTGCGCGGAATTTTATGACCACTTTTTATTTCATGTGTTTTGGAAAAATAATTCTTTATAATTGTCAAATGGCAACCAAGTATCATGAAATTGACAGTTAGTTGAGAGAGATTCAAGCTTTAAAACACATGTTTGGACATATTTGCCACACTGTGTATTTTTTTTTAAAGAATTTGATAAAAGTGTCAAATAACTTGCAATATTTTCTAGGCAACATTTTCCTTTTTGAGTTTTAGCTTTAAAATCAGAATTAAATCAGCCAAAATATAGGTTTTAATACAATTGTACGAATATAAGAAATACTTGTATTTGACATTGAACAGACAGTGACCATTTTTATTGTTTGACATAGATGATTTGGATGGAAAGTTCCGTCCATTTGTTGAGTTTTGTAGCAGATTTTTGCATTATTTTGTCTTTTCCAATCAGAAAACTGAGTTTTTAATAAATTTCTTACGGTCGTTTAGTTGCTTTGGAAAGAGATTATTTATCCCCTGGATGAGCAGTACCAAGCTAAACAGAAAGTTCTGGGCTGTAAAGATTAAATGAGTCACGGATGGCCACAACGCTTTTGGGGCAAAAAGTACCAGATTGTTACAAAGACAGAAAAAATGTTGGTCGTTCGTCAAAACACGTTTAAAGCTTTATCTCTAACTTTATCTTAACGGGCACTTACATCATAATAATGTTCTAGCTGTCAGCTCCTTAGGCAAGGCAAAACCGCTTGCTGCACACTAGGCGGCTAACTTAACACTGTGTCTTGTTTCCGTCTACCCTTGAGCGTTTCGAATATTTATTGTTATATCCTCTCTTTTCTGAGGAGTTGTCCTTGCAGGGAATGTCAACAACAGATGTACCAACTTAACAAAAAAACACAGAACTCAAATCGGAACAATGTGAGCGCCACACGGTGGTTATTCCGGGAAATTTTTGATCAAGGTAGTATATAGTATACATTTTGGATAAATATCTCTTTCAATAGATTAGAAATAAACTTTCGGAACGTTCAAATAAAGTTTCGTTGAAGTCTGACTTCAATGAAATGAATTCTAGTGTAACTCAGGGCTCCATTTTGTCTCCGACACTTTTTTGAATTACCATTAATAATCTTTTGTCTGGCACTTCCTGCTTAGAATATTCCTTTTCTAATGACATTACTCTTATTTTTATGTTCCTTATCGGACAATAAACCCTCCTCTTCCGCTGTAGAAAAGGAAACGCTATATTAACAGCATACTCGTACTTATGATAATTGGGGAACCACCAGCGGAGTGAAATTAAATGCTTCTAAAACAGAATGCTGTGTGCCGTCGTAGCATACTTTACTCTTTAAGCCTTCAAACGTACCACCTGTTAATCAGTAGACCTTCAAGCTTACTTTTTGATGTACTCTGAAGCATCGGCTTTTGTTTCTTTGCCGTACAGCTCGCTTATGGAATTGGCTAGTGCCTTATTTCCTACTCATTATACTCGTAACCTACAAATATTTAAAACTATTATACGTACATTGAAAAATCCTTTTTTTTTGGCCGCGCTGTGCTCAAACACTTTAAGGGCATTTAAAATCCTTTCAGCGCGCTCCAATTATATAAAAAGCCCTCAATAGAACTAAAATGAATCAAGTCCGAAGTATATTCAATAAAACAGGCCAAATATTTTAATAGGAATTGTTCCTGAAAATTGTTATAATCTTCTTCTTAATAATAGGTTAATAAAAACCCTTTCCTCGTTATACGAACTTATGCGTAACGAGTTTCCCATTTTTACTGCATCGCTGCTGCTCCGTTTATGGGGTTGGCTAATGTCACAGACCGCAGAACGCGTCTGCATAATGCTCGGTCCTGGATCGCTTTGGTGGTTAGCCCCAGGCGTTGTTGTGCATTTGCCATCTGAGAAATCCAGGAATTCTTTTTCCGACCTCGTTTTCTTACGGTTGGAGTGACTGTAGTTGATAGTGCCTTTTTAACCTGATTTTCCGCAGATCTTTGAACGTGGCAATACCAGCTTATTCTATTCGCCGCAAGCTGTTCGGTTACCGAATTCTTTATATGTAGACTTCCTTTTATATGCGTAGATCTAATGCAATCGCGTTTAGTGACTCCACTAGACACCCTTAACAATTTCATTTCCGCGGCAGTCATTTTGTTTTTAAACGCTTCGTACATTGTCCAGCACTGTGAACCGTATATAAGAGTTGGTCTAACAACCGTGGTGTAGATTTTCCCCTTTAATTTAAGTGGAAATTTTCGGTCGCAAAAGATTCCCGAATTTTCCCGCCATTTCATCCATCCCACACTCACTCTGTGGTTTACGTCGTCGTCACATATCGCTTCCATGTTAACGATTGATCCTAAGTATTTAAAGATAGTGCTTTTCGGAAGAAAACATTATATCCGGAACAGGTCGCAACGGATGCGAAAATGGGCACGTCAAATGCTCCGTCTTTGAACGACTTATTTTAAACCCGTTTCTCTCTAGCGCATTTTTCCATAAATCTAAGGCGTTCTGTAAATCTTCGGCGTTATCGCTAAATTTAACTGCGTCATCAGCGAATAGGATTGGCGTTACATTTGTTTCGGGCATGCAGTCTTTTAATAGATAGTCGAATACTACGTTAAAGAGGAAACGGCTAAGTACGGTTCCTTGATGTACTCCGACATTAACTGGAAATTCTCTCGTTAGTCCAGCTTTTAACCGCAGTTTTCACGTTTCCGTAGATCTCTTGTATTATTCAAACATACGTTTCCAGTACGTTTTGAGGCCTCAGCGCGACCCATATGAGATCCCTAGGCACTCGATGGAATGCTTTCTCGAGGTCGATAAATACCATGTGTAAATCCTTAGACGAATCTCGGTGCTTTTCCATTATTATTCGTAGACTTTGGATAGCGTCCACCGCCGATCTTCTTTCAACAAATCCACACTGGCTATTATCGAGCTTTATAATTTGGCGAAGACGTTCGTTTAAGACTTTTTCTACGATTTTCATTGTGTGTGACATAAGCTTGATTGAACGGTAGTTGTTGCATTCTCGAGTGTCACCTTTTCCTTTGTGTAATGGAACCAAGAAGCTACTTCTCCATTGATTAGGCATAGGTTGTCCACATTTTAATTTATTTAAAAGTTTCGATAGCCATTCGCTGCTGATTCCCTCCATCTTCGACCAAAACTCTGATGGAATGCTCTCTGGTCCCGCCGCTTTCCCCCACTTAATTTTTCCGATTGCCATACAACTTCGATTGAAAAGTCCGAAACTTCCTCCTCGAATAGACCAGCTGTCGGCACGATATCACTTGAAAACTGTTTGTTAAGCAACTCCTTGCAGTATTCAAGCCACCGGTCACAAATTTCCTTTTCATTTGTTAGTAAGCGACCGTCTGCATCTTTTATGTATTTCGGCGAGGTTATTGCCATTGAATTTTTTCGTCTCTGAGCAGCGAGCTCAAAAATATTTGGCACTTTAGTATTGTACGACGTTTGAACTTCTTGTATAGCTTGTTTTCTATCTGCCGATCGTGAGGATATTTGTTCCAGCTCCTGGTACAGGTTTTCCGCTGCTGCCGCTCTAGTTTGAGCCAGGACTTTCTTTGCGATCTTTTTAAGACGCTCGTATTCAAGAGCCAGTCAAGTTTTTTCGATATCGATACGCTTGAAATGCACTCTTCTTGTCGGCCACAGCTCTTTTGGTTTCGTCATTCCACTACCATGTTTCTTTGCCGACGTGATGGTATTTCGATATAGTCCCCAGATGGGACTTTGCGAGTGTTGTGCATTCCTCGTGCATGCTGTTCCACATTTCTTGCGGGCTAAGTGAATCTGCTATACCATTTATATTTTGAAGTACTTCTTTAGCCAGTGCGATAAATCTTGCGCTTCGTTCCTTCGATAGATTATACCACCGGATTTTGGCTTACCAAATGATGCCCGTGTTTTCGGTGGTTCCGCTGTGAAAAATTCTGTAATGAGCGGACGGTGTTGGCTTACTAGCGATTCTCCAAGTATTATTTTACAGTCCTTAACACAGTTTCTCATCGACATTTTGCAGAGGTGATAATCTATTTGCGTTTCGTGGCCTCCGCTGCTATAGGTGATAAGATGTAGTTGATGTTTAATAAACATTATATTTAAAATGGTTAAGCCGTAACCCCTACACGCTATAAGGATGTCTTCGCCAGCTGAATTTCTGGTTCCAAAGCCTTTACCGCCGTGGCAGTCCTCATAATCAGCATTTGTTTCTCCGACGTGGCCATTGAAATCTCCGCCTACGAAGAGCATCTTATCGATAGGTATATTTCTAAGCAAATTACCGAACTCTGACCAAAATTTATCTTTTTCCGATTGGTCGCATCCATTTTGTGAAGCGTACGCGCTAACAATGTTCCACGTTTCATTGTGTATGACAAGTTTTACTACACTCATTAAGCGGTCGCTTATTTTCAAAAAACCAACAATATTGCTTAGAAGATCCGCTGCAACAACGATACCAACATCGTTTCGTCCATTGACCGTTCCATGGTAGAACATCTTAAATGCCTTAGTTTTTAAATCAAGAAAACGCGCTTTATTTCCTGTACGCACAGGATTTGTAGAGTTCAGCGACACATGATCGCTTCCAGTTCTAAACTTTTTGAGGTCATCGATCCGAGGTTCCAACTTCTAAGCCGAAGTTTAGGAAAATATTTTGGAAACTTAATTTTGCCCGCCCCCGGAATCTGTCGGGCTCTGACACAAGCACTTCTGCTTGCTCTGGGATCACCCGAGTGCGATCTCGAGTTGCAATCGTGGTGCCCAGCGGGGTAGTGCTATTAATTGCGATCATTTCCATGAATTTTTTTATCTTAATTTTGAGTGGTTTTACACTTGTATGCTCATTTCGAATTGATTGACTGTTCTTTAACCGCACCGGTAGTCTCCAGGCGACATAAAAATGTTGAACATTTCGCGGAAACAATTCGAAAAGTAACAAGTTCTGGTGCAAAAGAGACTGTTACCTCATAGTTGTTGTTGAAATGATGTCAAGTCATCTCCCACTGCGTTTAGACTCTCGGCAAATAGACAATCCACACGGAACTTTTGGCTTGCATGGTCAAGGTTGATTTATTTGTTCTGCCTGACTGCCGACTGATGTTTTTGAGTCTTCGTCACCATTTAGCAGGGCCCTCACTCTGTGTTACTACTCTAATATAAAATCGTTCGAATTCACAAAATCGGCATTATGTACTTCGAATAGTTTTAGGTTGACAATTTAGATATATCTTTGTTTTCGCAAAATCGGTCAAAATACGCAGTATCAAATTCGAAATTAGCAAATTTTTTACAAACAGTAGGCAACAGTAGCACTCGATTCTCAGAGTACGTATTGAAAGTAGAATCGCATATCGTTTTCGCATAATTTTAAGATTCGAGTAGCAATACAGAGTGAGGACCCAGTCTGGAGAAATTAGCTTTCTATATTAAGAGCAATGGCAGTGCCTCTACTACAAGTTTCCTCCTTCATCTCTACAGGTTCCTGTTTGAGGCTTAAACCCCTGAAATGTTAATTTTATCAATTGGTTAATATTTTAAATCTTGTTCCGGGGGAGACACCTTGCCATTTTTTCGATTCCGTAGTCTTCATACTCTCGTTTTGATTCGGGGATGTTGACATTGCTTTATCTGCTTTTTGCTCGTAGAGCACACGATCCATCGCAGAGTTGTTTTGCTAAATGTACTCATACGTCCACTCTTCACTGAACCAAGTGTTTTGTAGGAGTGGTCGGGTAAAAAATTAGTGGTGATATTAGTGACGGTTTCTTAGCATTGATATCAATGATCTTCAGCGTTTGATGCTGGTAATATAGGGCGAACCAACAAATGGTGTCATTTTAAATTTGGCTCCATTGCGGCACCGTCAGGATTCGACTTGATTTATTCTCGTTATGATAACGTTTGAGAAGTAAAAATTAGGTGGATATTAACTATGAAAATATTGCAAAGATCGTACTGCTCTTGGTCATCATCAAGCGCCTTCTCGCAGAGGTATTGCGTATTCAATCGATAAATCGATCGGAGGTTAGAGATGTAAAGACAAGACTCGGTTTGTCCGGCAACGTCAGCTTAAAATATCGCTGAAAGTTTGACTAAAAACCCAGTCTTGTTGACTCAAAAATTTAAAAAAGGCTGGATATATATGTTTGAACAAGATCATGACTATTGACACAAAATCATTCCTATTTCCATATATTTCTTTTGTGAAAGAAATACCATATTTCTTTGAAAAGAGACTTGGATGCATGCAGTTAAAACATAGATTAAAATTGCATTCTTTAATTTATATGGCCTTTAAGGTTTTGACAGCTATAAATTGCAGGGAATTTTTTTCAGATAATTACTGGACTTTGAACGATGACGCACTCTTAACAGAAGGACAACTTAAGACGACTCTCCTTTTTTCAGCTTTACTTCCTGTCATATCTGTACATAACCATTGTCAGTCATATTATGAACGTTACGCATGCTTATAACTTTACATTCCATAAAAAAAAAAATCAATTTTCTAACCAATTGTGATATGTATATGAATACCCTTTAATCTAACTATCCGTATCCAGGGTTTTTGTTTTATACATAAATCTTATTGTGTATGTAAAATAATTTCCCCGGTATCCTTGGTGTCTGTCAAAATTATCACTTCAAAGAATAAATTTTTTAAACGGCAGGTTGTCTATGTTGAACATGCACATCATCAGCATCATTACGAGGATCACGGAGACGATTGGGGCGAACAAGCTGGCGGTGGCTACTGGAAACGTTCCGTACAAACCGATCCTGTTCTGGATCAAACATCTGAGAATGCTGGATCCTATATAGTGCCAACATATGATTCACACTACATGGCCTATCAATCTCAAATACCATAGAACCATGAACCGATCCAGAGAATCGTTAATAAACACTTGAAATGTCCCAGTCACACCCAATATCTGGGACAAAAGTATGATACTTGTATGATGTTAAGTGTATTTGTATTTAAGATGCAATTTGTTTGTGTAATTTATTTTCTATTATTTATTTTGTATATTTTTTTTCAATTGATGTTATTTATTGAACAAAAGTAGAATTAAAGAAAAAAAAAACAAAAAATATTTATTGAACAAAAAGATACATTTTTTTCTACTCTCTTGATAATTGAATTTAATGCAGACCATAACACGTACGGGTAATAAATAATTTCCACTTACATACAACTAAAACGAAGTTGCAGATACAGGTGAGTACAAAAAGGGGTACAAGTACGTGTGTATGCATGTATACTCGGATCTGTAGAGCGCTTTGTTGGGATTTTTAGTTTTTTTTTTGTTTCAATTTATAGAAGTGCTATCCGAATTTGTTAACAAGCGTGTAAGCCATTTTTGATGATTGCTCGACATGGTGACTGATACGGCTACTGAAAATTTGCACCTATTGTAGAAAGACAAGTATCTATGACAAAAAAAAATAAATAAAAATAGTTGTCGGGTGAGTATGAGTAGCTAGTACTCACTCATTCTGTTCGTAAGAACCACAGGTAGTAGATGCGGATACTCTGACAAAATTAACATAAATAACAAATTTGGGAAATGGAGTGTATTAACCTCGCAGTGCGCGCACTTGGCATTTTTATGCGAATCTCAAACGAAATTGGGCTACCCCAGTTCAGGCCAGTTGTGTTGTGAGTGTTTCCTCGTTTAAATGGTTTTGCATTTGAATTGGGATTTTTGTTTTATATTTCGTTACTTGTGAGTGGGATAGGTAAACGAAAGTAAGCCAAATACATAGAAAAGGTACGAGTATTTAGGTTAAAATTAACTTTAATGATTTGGAACTTATGTGATTGGTAGAAAGAAATGCATGATTCCTGGAAAATCAAGAAAAACCACTTGGTAATCGGAGATATAATAATATATGGAAGCAGTTTTATTTGAAGTTATATGTAGGACAAACTGCGCTGAAATCTTGTTGGTGAGTAAATGAAGGTTTTACTTTTTGTTGCTCTACTCTTAAAACCTGAATTGGAACATCCACACACTGGATGGATTAGATGATACCATACTCAGTAATGAAATAGGAAGTTGTAACCTACATCTTTATCTTAAATGGTACTACAACCAACAATCAGTGCAAGCCACTATTGGCTGCCTCTAAAATACTGTATCATTCGGCGCTGGCCGGCGTGTTATACCAGAAACACCAACCGTTTTTAGGTGACTGAAGAATTTGTTACGTCAACAGGCATGACTCAGTGCAGCAGCTAGATCCGTATGCTTCTTACTATATAAATATGGTCCAGAGTATAAAGGAGGTTTCAGCTCATGGTGATGGTATGCATCATTTACGTTGCGAAAGCTCTCAAAATTTCTTCATCGTTCTTCTATATCGTTCACTATTTGATATAAGCATTATTTTCGCCTGATAAACTGGGCGTATTGAAATGGTATTTGTCTACAGTAACGTGTTACCAAACACGTTTGTAACGTGTGAACTTTTAATTGTTAACACAGATATTTCATTTTGCACTCGTTTGCAACTAAACGCGATTCTTTCGGAGTGCAAGAGTTATTACTTTCATCATCAAGATTAAGAAGTCAAATGATTCCGCTTTCAATAACATACTAGGCCATCAGTTACAGCAGCTTTAATCGTAGTAGTAACGATATGCCGCTTCTGATGTGCTGGGTTTCACTCGTCCACCACTACAAAACCCCTGTCAGGCAGAATCAACCTTTCAAACTGGACGCTTATAACCAGCAATTCCGTCCACCCGACCTGGATGAAGTGAAGATAGCTATATTGCAGCTTAAGTCCAAAAAGCTGCTGGAGCGGGGACGGCCTGACTGCCGAGCTGTTCAAAGCGGAAGGCGATGACTTGGTAAGGTGCATACACCAACTCATTAGACGAAAGTATGCCCGATAAATTGAACCTCAGCATTGTTTGGCAGGTTCTCAAGAAAGAAGACCCTCTGAACTGCGCCAACTACAGAGGCATCAGTCTCCCTAACATCGCATACAAGATCTTATCTGCCATATTGCGTGAACGCCTGAAGCCGTTCGTCAACAACCTGAAAGGTCCATATCAGTGTGGCTTCAGGCCAGGAAAGTCCACCATCGACCAAATATTCACACTACGACAGATCTTGGAGAAGACCCATGAGCTTCGGATCGATACACACCACCTATTCATCGATTTTAAGGCCGCGTATGACGGCATCTATAGAGATGAGCTATACAGAGCAATGTTTAGTTTCGACATCCCTGCCAATTATAACTTTGAGGTAATTAAAGACTTTGTCTAACTAGGCTCTGCTTCAAATACAGACAACGACACCAGCGCTGAAATCAAGCGAAGAATAACTCCTGCTAACCGATATTTCTTTGGGCTAAGAAAGCAATTGACTAGCAAGGCCCTCGGACAACAAAAGTCACCCTTTATAAGACCTTAATAATCCCGGTCCTGCTCTATGGCGCAGAGGCGTGGACATTATCAAAAATGGATGAGGGTGTTCTTGGTTGCTTCGAGAGAAAAATTCTTCTTGCGATCTTCGGTCCCATCTGCATTGAAGGAGAATGGAGGAAGATCGAATCCGCTCCCGAGGGACAGCGCAGTAGAGGAAGGCCAAGAGTCAGGTGGCGCATGCAAGTGGAAGGAGACCTCAGCTAACTTAGCGTGCGAAACTGGAGGCAGCTAGCCAGGAAACGAGCTGGCTGAAGACGCTTGTTGACTGAGGCCCAGGTCCACCCCGGACTGTAGCGCCACTTAAAGTAAAGTACGAGTAAGTAAGTAACGATAATGAGTTTCTTTCATTTCTCCAATTACGGTGGGCAGATTTATTGGTCGTCGTCGTCCAAATTTAAGTGTTAGTTCTTAGAGGGTGTCGACCTGAAATCTTTTGTTCGACTAGGGTAGACTCGATAGGAGAAAGCTCAGTGATTGTGATCACCTGGTGTCAAATACCTCGTTACTATCACCATCAAGGACTTAGTCCTTGCGTAATATGTCATCATGTTTTTTTGTCGCTGACAAAAAATCGATGACTAACTTCCAACCAAGGTCTAAATATAACGCTAAACTCGCTATAGGTGATCTTAACGTTAATACGCCATTAGGAATGGAGGATATCTTCTGTAGCACAGTTGGAAACACGGAAAACAGAACAGTTTTTCTGAAAACCGACTAAGGCTAATTGACTCTGTTGCGGGAGCGGAATCGTTGGTTGATTTTACCTCACTGTTCTAAGCTGCAGCTGGAAATTCGTACCACTACCTCGTTGCAGCCAAGTTGTTCCCTATTAATTAATGAATACCGAAGAGATTGTAAGTTGAAAGGACCCGTATATCTCAAAGTTTCCATAACATACTGTAACGTAGATTGTTAGCATTAAGCGCTAAAGCTAGCCCAATAAAGCCCCCGAAATCACAGGTTTAATGAAGAGGGAAGATAAAAAAGAAAAATAATTTTCCTAAAAAACGGTGATGTGGAAAAGATCAAGAGGGCTTCGTGCACTCTATGAGCTTTTTATGAAGTAAAGAAAATAGAGAGTTGCATTCGGAAATTCTTCCAAAGGATAAATGAAGACTCTAATCGAAATTTGAAAAGATGGATAAAACGAAATAAGTAATAGTGAGCTGAGGAGATGGACAAATTACTTATGCAAACATTCGCCTAATAGGGCGAATCTAAAATGGGCAATTAGGTTCTCCGGCTAACAAGATACTCGTATATATTTTTTAAATATTGATTCAGAGTTTACGGCAGACAGTTTGAAGAGAAAATTTTTAGAAAAAGAGTGAGTAGAATATAAAAAAAAACACTGTGGAGCTGGCAGCCCGGCATAGACTATGGCCCAACTTCTTGACACTCATTTGTGTTGCTCATTTTTGTCACATCTGAGCGGGGCCTACGGTTTATCGCCGAGTTCGAACGGCACTCTTTAGAAGCTTTTTAGTAGGCAATTTTACTTTCGGGAGTTTGCCACTGTCCGCCGAAAGGGTGATGGCGATTTGAAAAATTGTTGGTGACCCAGCCAGGAATCGAGCCCAGACTATCTGCGTGATAGTCCAATGAGCTAACTATCGCGCCACCATTTGTTGTCCAATGAATAGAGGTCTTGTCTACCAGATGGTCAATTATCCGTAGAAATTAATTTCGGAACGTGGTTTTTGAGCCATTTTTGGTTAAGTGTTGCGTTTAGGGTCTCCAAAATGTTCTCTAAAGCGTCGGTGACTCCTTCCAATGCAACTCTCTACCAAACAATTAAAGAAGCTGGGTGGCGGCCACGTTGAAAACTCGGAACGAATGCAAAAGCAGGTCGTGATAATAGATGCTCTACACTCTATCGTTCCCGCTCGTTCAACGATTTTTCAACGGTGAAAATCTCCTCGTCAGTAAAAAGAATTCGCCTGTAATCGAAGCGAAATATTCGATTTTGAAAAACGTTTGCAATGCTTCTGTGAGCAATTGCCCAGTATGTGTCTTGTATGCGCTGAGTCTCAAATTACACGTTAAAATGCGTGAAATTCTGTCCTTACTAATATCTATCCCCGAATTCATGATTCTTTGCTTGCAAAGACGATTTTTACGAATTCGATTCTCTACAGTTTACATGACTTCTGACGTTCACGTTCGCACAGTGCATGGACAAGTGGACTTTGTACGGTCGATTAGTCTACAAATATTTTCAAATAACGTCACCGTTCAATGCAAACAGTTTCATGTCATTTTCAGTGGTCGCAAGATGTGAATGATTTAGGCTTTTTCGTAGTCGAATTTGTGCAGCACCATAAATAGAGCATGAAGAGATTCCATGATTAAAAAACATCTGACGTCAAACAATAGCTTTGTTCAGTGAGAAAAAACTAGAATAGAAATACACAAATTTGTGGAAAACGTCAAATCAAATGAGAACAGAAAAGTACAGCCCATATGAGAATTGTCAAGAGTTAATCCATTTTTAATTTTAAATTTCACTTAATTTAGCAAATAACAGTCAACTAATAATACAATTTAAAATCACAGCTGATTTTGACACTTTTCACAATTGTGAGAGTAGATGCAAGATTTTCTGTTCCGAACAGATTGGAACAACCTCACTGAACAAAGCTAATATTTACGTGGAACCTTCGTAAAAGTGTCACTTGTCAAATAGCCGTCAAGTTGGATTGGATGCATTCATTCATTCTTGAAAATAAATGTGTTCATTTGGTGTATCAAAAACATTTGCCAGTATACTTGGTAGTTACCTAGGGCATCAAGATCTTCTTCTATTATACTTTTCAGAAAGACATATTTAAAATCTGTTAATACCTGAAAATTTTCTCATCCAATATTTGCCACGAAAGTAAGACAGCAAATTATAGACTTAACTCCAAGGTACTCTAAAGAGACTACTGTCTAGAAAGTTCTGTCAGTTGTTTCCATGTCAGAATATATGTAGGTACATTGAATTTAGACTAGCATGCAAGGTCTTTTCTTTATTTTTGTTAAGAAACCCGAGGAAAAATGAGTTAGAAACTCCATAGAGAGGACCACAGCCCGGAACAAGATATTAGGCAGAGGAGACTGTTAGACCTAAAAGGTACCTACAGTTACCAAATATGACAAGAAAAACTATAACAGATTGCCAGTTATGGTGGAAAAGATAAGAAGTATTCATTCTGATGGCAATAAATCTTCAACGCAACGCGATTCTCATTCTGCAGGCAACTCGATCAGAATTACCTCACAATCAGGCCTGATCACTTAAGCTGCAAGCAAGCTGAGTGACAAGCCTATACAGCTGGTATTATGTCATTGATCGTGGTGACAAATTAGGCCAATAAATATGGTGTTACCTTGCTTTACCATTTAAAGGTGCCTTGCGTGGATGGCATTTATCAAGTTATGCTACAAAAATATATTGAACAGCTGCTGACAAATCTGAAGGGAACCTTAAAAAAAAAAATAAAAATACGTTGGTGAAGTTTTGTGAATAAAATGTGCATAAAGGTCTGACTGCGGTCACTATTTTGTCGTAATAGGTATTGCCGGCGTCCTATTCTCCGAAGGCCAGGCTTTGGATTCTTCATAGTATTCGTATACTATACTTTTGTAAAAACTTCTCCTGTGTGTGCTTGGTATATGCCCTTGAATCGGATTTGACGAGTTTTTGTTGATTTTTATTGGATACAAATCACATTCGTGGTACTTATTTCGGGGTAGACCTGTGAGTTACAACAATCCTCCCCGTATCTGGACTTACATAATTGTGGATTTTTAAATGGTTAAGGTCGCGAGACTTAACGCGTTGTCTTTCTCTGTCCCGTTGTACGGCTAACTAGAGACCGAAGATTATTTGTCCCAGATAGTAGACATTCATTTGCTCTACATTCTTTTCGAAACAGTTCAGCTTCGCCTTATACATTATGCTGTTCGGCGTTATACCTTTTTTCAACGCAATTCGGAACAAAAATTGTTCAATGATTGATATGTATAAAACTATCACAAGCCATAAAGAAGAGACTACAAAAGTCTTTTAAGGTTGCCTTCTTCCTTCTCATAGTTGGTATGACCCCATTTCATTATATATCTAGATTGCCTTACTGCTTAAGTACTTCCTACACCTATTCTCGATTGAGTAGCCTGTATTTAGGTTAAAGTTGCTTTGGTAGCTTTACTTATAATGAACTTTGTTCCTCTTTTAAATGTAGCCTTTTATACTCTTGCTTACTTTCTCTGTATTACATAATTTTTAAAAGAATCACACACGTTGATGTTTTTTTGTACAGCTTTTTTTATTGACTTTGTTTTGGAGTCTGAGGGACATGTATGACGTAGTTTTTAATTCTCCCACTGGGAAGGATGTTTTGGTTGTGAAAATTTACGCGAGGAAGTTGAACATAGTTGTCTCACTGATCACATTATGTAAGCAATCCCTCAATCATACCAATCTCGAAGTATGACTACTTCATACTCGAAGTATGAAGAATATTCAATGTACAACGAAGCTCATCCATCTGCAGAACTCGTTCATGTAAACTTTTCTTTAACATGTTTCCATTTTGTGTGTCTGTTTACATTTTTACATTCGTGATGCACCATAATACACGTGAGTATGATTTCTGAAAATAAAATCAAATTAATTTTGCTTATCAATATCTCATCTCCCAATCACTTCAAATGGACACCAACTTTTCCAAGGTTCACCTTCCCCATAACTGGATCGCACGTGTCTGTCCACCCATGCGGGTTTCAGTGTTGAAGATGCAAATCTACTTGACAAACATGTCAAAGTGACACTTTTAGAACGTTAAAAATAGATTCAATCCACTTATCTACCTCGCCAATCGCCCCAAATTGCTTTCTTTTCCAGTCATTCAGGTGTTGGCCAATTGTCAAACTGATTGGCCACTGGCCAGTGCATTTATTTCCTACTTTTCCCCTTTTACGTTTGTTTCGCTCCAGTTTAAGTGTGAAAAGTACTTAACTATTCTCGAAGGGTTCCTCCAAATCAATTACCCATGAATCTACTCCATGGTGACAGTACCTGTCGGGCAATCGAATTAATCACAAATGCACGGGTTTCACGCGGGTTCACGTGGACACCGCCACCAACCGACGCAAAGATACGCTGCGGTATGCGGCGCGTGCGTTATCTGTTAGCTCCCCCCAAAAAAAAAAAAAAAAACCGAAAAGAAAATAAGAAAACTCAACAATCTTATGTCTTATCAATGCGTCGTTGTGACGAGGACCGCCAAAAATGCATTTTAGAGTGTCGGCATATTAGATTATTTCGGAAGTGTACAAAGTGGCCGGTTTAATCGCATCCAAGTATCTCATTGTCTTCTGCACACGTGACTAGAATGACTGACCTACTTTCTAATTTGGTAAGCTTGTACATGATCTGGTCAAACTAGAGCAGGGTGCAAGACCAAGTGGTTTCCCTTAAACGAATTCTTTGGCGGGACGTGAACTTTGTTCAAAATGTCCGACAGCGCACGAAAGAGAAATTGAAAAGTATTCGAACTTTTGTATGAATATGAATGAAGGGCTTATCTGTACTCGTATCTGTATGACTAATGCCATGTTGAGCCTTAAGGAATGACACACGTATCACAAATTGTTCCGGGCAGACTAACACATCACATGCCTGACCATCACTATGGACGGAACTCTCTCTCCTACTACAGCATAGGTGTTCATATTCGTTAGGCAGAGGAAATAAATTCAAATTAGCCAGAATACTAATTACAATTATTACCATCCGTGGTCATTGTGGATTTTTGCAGGAAAAAGCAAACGCTGTAGATTTCTAGGAATGACAGTTTGAGGAGAGATGTGCATGCAAGCAAGAGTTCTACACATTGTCCAATCGGGACAAGGAAGATTCATGTGAACGTTTGTTGTGGACAAAACGACAAACTCACGGGCACGCACTGAATAACAAAATAAGTGGAGTCGCAATTATTATTTTAAACGTTCGGTTCCGTTTTGTAGAAAAACCATATGCACGTGTAGAGTTTGAGAAGTTTATTTAAAAATAGATCCCTGCATGTAGACACGTATCCTTGATACAAGTTCGTTGACAGTTGATGTGAATTACTCGTAGTATCCTGTAGATACGAATGGCTTGATATTATAGTTGAACGTTCTTGTTAACAATTTTATTCTATTTTCGATAAGAGAGATTAGATGGCATAGTACAGGACACTTACAGCAGATGGTTTATAAAATCTTTAAAATTCTGGATGACAATGCTGTGGACTAAAACCTTAATGCACCTGTTTTTGCTTAGATCGAAATCAAATAGTTAAATCTTGATGTTCCAGCCTATCTTTCTATCAGACTATATCGGACTGACTTCAGAGAAGGGTCACAGAGTCGAGCAATGATACCCTCCGTGGGCTGAGATTCAATAATTTTTTTTATACCTTAATTTTTTTGGCAGAGCTCTAAGGCGTTTTGTCTGTGAATATGTCCTAAAAATATAGTTTTTCCCAACGTTTGGATAAGAAGCTCGGCTATTTGAATAGCTTGCATAGAGCAACAGTCATCTAGAATTTGTACTAACTCTTACATGGTGCTTTTCGTCGCCCTTATTACTTTAGGTTAATTACTAGAAATCATATAAGGATTGAGGGAATACCGCTCTGATTTCTGGAAAGCAGTTTTTTGAAGACTAATGGCTTCGGTCTAGATATGCCTCAAGTGATGTTTTAAATAAGGCTAGGTTCTATTCTTTAAATGAGGCGTGCCAAAACGCTTATGCGAAAGGAAAAAAATATTGCAATATGTGAAAGCCTTACTAGTTTTATCATTTGAATGGCGTTCTGTATGATAAGCAGTCTCAAATGCCTAACGCAAGCACTATTTCATCGAAATTTGCTTTGTTATCGTATTAGCAATTGCCGTCAAACCACCTTTATAAGTGCTAAGGGCTAAGGTTACCTACATTGTGGTGTTCTTTATGTGTATCATGAACAATTTCTGCTGACGATGATGTAGTTCTGCTTCGCGCATGTTTTTGCGTTGAGGATAGTTCTGAAAAGAATTATTAGCACAAGGTAAGGGCGTTGTGTCGAGGACACTCAAAGCTCGATTGAAGGCAAGAAGAAATCTAGCACCATGTATGCAAATCGAACTGTGTACAAATTAAAGCGTGAAATAATAACAGGAAATAGAAGATCATAGTACTCAAAAATATAGAAAAAATGCGTTCAATCTATTTACCTCACAATCAACAATGATTTATGGCTAACTGCTCTGAAGATAGAACCATCTTCTCCGACGCGGACAAACAGCTGAAGAAGCACGAGAGGAGTGCCCTCAAGAGTCTGCCCTGGGAACAGTTTTATAAAATATTGTATGTTATGGTATACTGACAACTACGAGGTAGATGTCGTGAGGTAATTGGTTATACTACCTTCGCAGTGGCCAAAATATTAGGAGAGCGATGCAGAATGAAAGCAAACAATTTGAAATAAGTAGCTTTATGTAGAAACATCAGGACTGGGACTATCGGTAGTGTTGGCATGACCGCAGATTCATTTTCTAAGAACATGTTAAGTATGGAGGTGGAAAGGCCTTACGAACATTAGAAGATTCATATGTAGAGACTTACTTATACCTAAGACTTCGATAAGGGAATAATCAACTGTGAGTCGCATAAGTTAAACTTGGAGATTGAATAACAACCATTGGAGCTATAGAAGCACAATATCTATTGTGATAAAACAGTATAATTGGAAGATACCAGACACCTACAATTTTCCCCCATTAATGAATGGATTAAACGCCTAACTTGTTCAGTTTTTGGCGAGACATAGATAATCTCGAGAATATCATAGACGTGAGAAGCAATCTGCAAAGGGCAAATCATATGCCTACCGAATTTAACTATATGTAGCTTTGAAAATTTAGTTGACTTGATTCACAAATGAAAGTGCGACTCAATTTTGACTCAACTTAAAAACAACAAAAAAACACTGTGGCGCTGGCAGCCCGGTATGGGCCATGGTCTAGCCTCTTGACACTCATTTGTGTTGCTCATGTTATCATTTTTGTCACATCTTAGCGGGGCCTACGGTTTATGTATCGCCGAATCCGAACGGCACTCCTTAGAAGCTCTTTTATAGGAAATTTTACTTTTACTTTCGGGAGTTTGGTATTACCCGCCCAAAAGCGTGATGACGATTCGAAAAATTGTTGGCGATGCAAGGGATCGAACCCAGGACCCTCTGCATGATAGTCCAATGAGCTTTTCATTTCATTTTATTTTTAATGCATTTTTATTTAATTCAATTCAGGAATTTTTACAAGCTATACAAAAAACCGCTTAAAAATTAGCTCAATTAACTTAAAACTATCTTAATCTAACTTACTAGCCCCATGCGGACACTCTAAATTAAACATAATTCTTAAACTAGTGTCTTTCGACGTTCCTTACAGTGTATGATAATTTATTTTAATTCGCTTAAACTAGAACTAAGAACATACATTTTGCTATCAAAAACTTAGTAGATGGACAATTTTTCTTTATTATTATAAAACTTCTAAACTAAAACTTACAGACTACTTAAAATAAATCCTAAGCCTACTTAACCTACTTAAGCTAACTTATTGTATAAACATTATTTCTTTTTCTTTTTTTTGTGTGGCTTGTATTACCACATTTTTTTTCAGTTTTTATAATTTTTACTCTTAAATCTAGCTTTATTCCACCTACACCTATGTAAGCCGTACTTATGTACGGCTAAGAAAATTAGGCTGACCAACTCTTTTCCCTAATGGGGCTACCCTGTACTAGAGGAATTCGATGATGGAGCTTCCCCTTGGTGCTGCCGAACAACATCCCTCATGTCGCGACTCCCTAACGCCCTACTAAACCGGAGTCGCTCCGCACTGCTGTGTGCGACGTCTCTGTCGTAGTTGAATCGCCTGTCCGCAGCTGTTCGAGCGACGTGGAAGATTAACGGCACCGCTAATCTGTCCTGGATCAGACCTTTCATATCGAGGTGGAGGAATAAAGCTTCTGGAGGAATAAAGCCGTCAAAGCGAACTCTCTCGTGATACATATAATTGGGGTAGTAAGCCCCAGAAATCAGGTTGTTCGACGTGGTCATTGCATCTTGCAATGTCAACCTAATAACGAAATTGTCCACTCGTATTAGGTTCGCCCTATTGTACAAGACCTCATTAGGATAGAATTTTATGTACTCAGACTGTGGTGATCTGTATAAGCGAAGACAAGCCCTAAGGCAAGCCCTCTCAAACACCCGAATCTTTTCCAAAAGACTTGCTCTCACGTTGAACCATACGGGAAAACCAAATGTAAGCATAGGCCGAATAAATGCCATGTAGCAGATCACTTTTACCCTCGCATCGAGTTGCTTGCTATAAAACAGTCTCTTTGTAAGGACAAAAGCACCTTTGGCTCTGGCCAGAGCAACATCTATATGTTTGTTAAAATACAGATATTGATCTAGCCAGATCCCAAGGTATCTGACTACATTTCGACAAACAAGTGGCTGCCCGTGTTGTCCAACGATCTGAAACTTTTGCTAATTCTTTCTGGTATCCGCAGAGGCCCCAGACAAAGGCGTCCTAAACAGAATGGTTTCCGACTTCTGAAAGTTGATCTTCAACTTCCAGTCGTCGCGATATTGTTTAATTTTATCGAAGTCACGTTGCATAACCTCAATCTTTGGACCTGATCTATACGCGATTAAGTCGTCTATGGCATGGTGAAGTGAACCTATCAGATCACTTGTGTAAACGTTGAAAACAATTGGCGAATTGACCGCGCCTTGTTGCAGACCGTTTTTAATGTTGAATATACCAGTAGAAGTCACATAGCCATTCTTCACGATGAACTGTCTATTGGTGAGCATATTGAAAAGAATATACAGTAGTGGTTTACTAATACCTAGGCTGTCTAGCTTGTAGAAGAGTCCCTCTAAACATATGGTATCGAAGGCCTTCTCCAAGTCAATCAGGCAGGCACCCGTACACTGCTTCTTGGCATTGTTCGATTGGATATCAGAAACCAGCTTAGACGCGGCTTGAATAACGTCATGTCCCGCCTTGGAACCGAATTGATTATCCGGAACTATATTTCTGTCCTCAACCCACTTGTTCAGGACTCTATTGGTGACTTTTTCGAAAACCTTACTGATGTTTGGAAGGAGACTGATCGACTGGAGATTCGCCGGATTGGAGGTTTCTTTATTCCTTTTGGGGATGGGATGTACCACCGCAGTTTTCCAATGCGCTGGATAATGTGCATTATTATTGCATTGATAAACAGTGTGGTATAAATGTCCACCGATTCTAGTGGAAGATGTCGAAGTACAATGTTCGGTTCGGTCTGGTTCCCACTGATTTCTTACTTCTAATTGTGTCGAAGATCGTTTAAAGCTCTTCCTTCGAAATGAACGGGGGTTGTTCCCTTTCATTGGCAATGACGTTATTTGCCATATTTTCGTCACTTAACTGGGTGAAACCCGAGTTCTAGATTCGCTAGTTCTCTATATCATTTCGAAGGTAGAAATTGTGGACAAGGTTGGGACCAATGATGTCATTTGTCTTGTTCACTTCCTGGAAAGTAGTCCAATGAGCTAACCATCGCGCCATCGCCACCACCAATGCCTCAGCTCATACTTGGGAATAAGATAAATCTGTCAAGGAAAGTGATAAGATGTCGAAACTGTTCTTATAAACAGAGCAAGCCCACATGAATAAATGACGAGAATAGAGTTCAACATAACTCTTAGCACAGGTTGCAAAATGTCCATAATTGTTATCGAGCATAATAAAACGAAGTAAATAGATAAATATTGTTGCTTTCCCAAGCGTCTGACTGCTTCAAGATGCCGATAGCATGCACAGCCACGCTTGCTGTCATTTAAAAAAAATAACAGAAAAACGGAATATTTTATGAAAAAGTGGTGATACTCGTATTTTTATTTAAATACAAAGTACGAATCCTGGGGTTAGTAATAAAGCACAATATCTTCCAAAAGTATGTTTCGGCGCTGTCTTCAATTAGGCATCCTTCAATCACGTTTTCGGATAACAACATACCTCCGTACTTCGCAAATAACAGCTTCAAAGAAAAAGTGTCGAATGCTGTTAAATAGCATGATCCCTTCAGCCAATTGAAATATTCATTTCAAGAAATCACATGTCAAGAAAATTCGTCACGCAATAGACCCATTGTTTTACCAGCAGTATGGGATGTAGCGTCATCTTGCCGAAAATAAACGTCGTCCATGTCTATAATATCAATTTCAGAGAAAAAAAAACGCAGTCAACTTCTTTAGGTAATGCAATATACTTACTGAAACGGTTACACCAGCATCATATCTGGATAAATGTTTCTAAATGACACTGCCGCCGACCCAGATGCTCATTTTTGTACCCAGTCAAATGAAAATGAGCCTCTTCACTCAGAATAATTGTATGTACGAGTAAAAGATCATGTTCTTGTCCATTTGTTCCTTAAACCTAGTCAAAAAAATTACGGCGGTGTACGTGGGCTGCTGGCTTACTATGCGGAATGGACATCTCTAAGTTTTAAGTCACACTCTCAGCTACGGCGGCGATATTTTCTGTTAACCTTATCGGTTATATTCACTTTGGCTGTGAGAATGCCCCGTTTTTTAATGAATTTTAACTATTTCCACACATTGGGGCAGTATATTCCAATCCAATTCATATTAAATAACTTTAATGAATCTTTACAGTTCAAAAAGGGCACTACACCTCTTGTTATATGACCCACATTTTAAACAGATTAAGAAACATTCTCAAAAGGACATATCTATCAGGTGATAAGTACAATCCGTCAACAAGATGTCACATCTGTTGTAAAACAGAATGTTGCTCCCAATAGATTGTTCCAGGAAATAGAAAATACCTTTACATATGAACTTTTTAGGCCGATCAAGACTAAGGTGGTCTTTACCTGATTTTCGCAATTCATATTGAGGTTCCACTTTTAAGCTTTTCGAGATTAAAGATTGATTTCACTTGAGTATAGAGTAACGTAGTAGTTAACGAATGTTATATGAAGGCATACTTCCTAAAATATTATAGTATTTTCAAATTGATGCTATTGTACACAGTACATAGGACAGGATAACCCAGTTAGGCATTAGCATCTCCAGTCATTATCATAAAAAAAGTTAGTTTAAATTGTATCATTTCTTTTGAGCTTATCACCATACATATTAGGAAAAGAACAACTAAATAAAAAGCTAGTATTTGAATCTTTATGAACGTGTGCACATCCAATAAATTAGAAATATTGGTGCAGATAAATCTAGTGTTACTACAGGCTTTTAAGAATCGGTCCATCGGAGGCTATTGAGCATCGTGTCATACGCTAATAAGCAAAAAGTTTTAGATGATTTTAATATCGATTTTGACACTTAGTTTTAGCATCACACACAGGATAGGCTCAGTAAGTCAGTAGTTCCAGGAGTACCTCATAACCCATTTATCGTTGGAATTCTTCTTATAATCCAGTACATCCATTTCGATTCCTCATCGTCACTCCTGACAATAAATGGTTTACTTAGTGTTTCGTTCTTACTGGAACTAACTGATTCCTCTGGAATAGTCTTTTCTTTTTTATCATTTCTGCAAAATGGACTTCATTTGCAAATTTCTAATTTTTGTTCTCTATTAGCTGGTATTCACGTTAGCACATCCGCAGACCAAGGCTTTCCGAGTACCTACTCGTAAGCCCTAATCGAATTCTAGTCAGGTGCAAAGTCTACTTACACGTTCTTTCCATAAATATTTCTTAAAATAAAAACGACCAAGCAAAAAAGATGATCGACTATCATAAGTGCAATGTGGTGACTCTACTGTCACCGCCCGCATCACCGTCAGACTACCGCACCATAGTTAGGCTACCGGCAACCGCACAAAAACGGCTGACAACTTAAAATGACGTTGTTCCTCATGCTGAGGAATGGTGTGGCAGCTCCCTTGACGTCTCTCAGTTAGCTCCACTCCTTTTAGTTAGAAATTTCACAATAAAAATTCATTCAGGAACGTATGAACAGCACCGCAAGCCGCAAGCGCAACAATTCAATTTCACTTACAGCAGAAGTCTAATCCGAAGAATATGAATGAGCTAAGATTTAGATACTTTGAATGTGATTTATGAGGGTTTTGGGTATTCGCATGAAGACCGCATAAGACAACATGGCTCAGATAAATGATTGTGGGAAGAGAATTTTCAGTTCTTCCACTGGGAAAGGGGTTTGGATGAAATTTAGAACCTGGCGCTACGGTAATTGGTCGTTTAATTTTATAAATGTGATAATACTTTGAATTTTTAAGCAGGACCTAAATATATATATTTTTTTTTTACTATTTTAGCATCTCTAACCAGAAGGAATCTCGGGTACAATTGGTACAATTGGTCTCCTGAAACTGCTCATATATGATAAAGAATCATAAAACTCCCCATGCAAGGATATCACCGTTTTTCGTGATCTCTTCAGAAGACTTTATTTTGCAGACAATATTGCATCAGAAAAGGAGGCTCATGCTTATGACAGCCTCTTTCAATTTCAACTTCAGAGTGTATGGTGTGCAGCAATTTAAATAAATCACACAATATTGCTCAATTTTTTAAAACTTTTACTTCAATGTCATGAACTATCAGTTAAAGTTCTTCCTTTGGGCTTTTTCAATATTCGCTGTTTCTCTTGTAAAATTTAACATTCATCAAGGGACAAGGTGGCGCAAAACTAATCATCCAATTTTGTTTTTGAATTCCTTTTTTACTAAATGAAAAAAAAAAAGATTTTGAGTGATGGAAATCTTTATTTGGACCTTTACAATTTTTCTGCAAAGTGGAAAAGTTGATATCCCCCAAGTAGCTGCCACCAGTGTTGATAAACATTTGTGCCCGTTTTATCGGCATTCATGACTTTCCGCGAGATTTCCGGTGATAACTGTTCGTATTCGTGTCGAATATACTGCTTAAGGGCTGGGATTATCTGAGGCTTGTTGGCATAAACCTGCCACTCCAAGTAGCCCCAAAGAAAGAAGCCTGGGATGGTTAAATCGGACGATATTGCTGGCCATGCCAACTCGCCAAACGGGAGATTACGCGACCAGGAAACACTTGCTTCACAATATTCATTGTGGCTCGTGCTGTGTGAGCGGTTGCACAATCTTTTTGAAACCACATGTTCACCAAGCCCCGCTCTTCCGATTCCGGCAGTAAGAAGTCGCTTATCATGGCCCTGTAGCGTTCGCCAGTAACAGTGATCATATTGCCGATGGCACCCTCAAAAAAATACGGCCCAATATCTCCTCCCGCGTGAACGCCGCACCACACAGTGGTTTGAATTGGATGAAATGGCTCTTCGTGCATCACACGCGGTTTTTCAGTGCCCCAGAAATGAAGATTTTGCTTATTGACGTAACCGCTTAAGTGGAAATGTGCCTCGTCACTCATGATGATTTTCGACACAAAATCGTCCTCTTCGTTGTTGAGATTGAGGATGGCTTGACAGTAATTCACACGTGACTTACGGTCAGGAGGCATTAACTGATGCACTGTTTGCACTTTAAACGGGAACATGTGTAAGTCTTTCGCTAAAATTCGCTGTAGTCTCCGTCTGGTGATGCCCAATCGTGTGACTCGTCGTCTGGTTGATGTTTATTCGTTCTTAGCGACATCGGTAGTCACGGCCTCGATATTCTCTGCCGAACGACCAGTCCGGTGGCAGCCACGCCCTGCATGGTCTCCTGTGGTTCCAGTCCAGTCGAGTCGAGTAGCTAAGCGCCGGAGTGTTTGCCTAGTTGGCGCGACACGATTAGGAAATCGACGTCGAAATTCACGCTGCGCTAACACCGCCGACCGTCAAAAAAATCGACACAATTTTTCCGCGCTCAATTGTTTGTCTGTTTGTATACTGCAACTGTCTAGTTAACAAATGTCAAATATGATTGACGTACGACGCCATTTGCAAAAATTATAACATCGTTCGATAGGGTGATTAATTTTGCGCCACCTTGTATCTCGAGCAGAAATAGGATAGTGATGGCTTTTTAAATGTTATCAAAACGTTACGATACGATCATGAAACCGTTCAGGAAATAAGGTCATCTTTTAGTGAGTTTTTGTCTCTTCCCTGTACCATTTAAGGACTCCCATCTCCATCATACCCAGCACGTAATATATGGTGTACAGTTACAACGAAATAGTTTAACAATTTTAATGCGTAATGGGCGTTATAAATGTTTAATTTTTATGAATAGTAGGTCGCAAAGTATAATTTGACATATGGTGTGGGCAACAAAAATGACAGTGCTACGAAATTCTAAAATTTAAAAAAAAATGACTCATTGAAATGGGCGCGTTCTAAAATTTTAGTCAAACATAACATATGGAACGACAAATTTGCCTGCAAATGTAGGTGACTTTTTCATATGGCACATACGTCATAACTGGATATTTACTTTCAATTCTTATTTGGAACTTACTAATGAATTGTTTTAGTAAATATACCTACCTCATAGTATTAAAAAAGATGAAGGCGGATAAAACGGCTGGGTGGTGGTGATGGCTAGCTCATTGGATAACAGAATATAAAATATTATGCTAACACTTGTGCCACGAAAGTATTGTAAATTTATTTACCTTAAAGGTCGAGTTATGCTTTTTTTTTGGAAACAATTCTTCTAAAATGTATTATACAACTACATTCATATATTTGAAGAAGAAAACAGCGAAGGGGTTATTTAAGAGGGCTCCAATCCAGACGGTGAAAATAACACTGAAAGTGAACCTGAACCTGAAGTGCTGGCCGATATGGATAACGCGGTGTCAAACAACAAAGCTTTTATCTTTCCTTATTTCAATTTGAAAGGATATTATTTTTGAAATTAATTAAGTTATTTACTTTACAAAAATAGAAAAAATAAATAAGGAAACAGGTACATTTGTTGCATGATTTTCTCCGGTTTTTCTGATTCATAATTCCATCCTTCTCAAAATTAACGTTAAACAATATTTTTATTTTCACGAAAAAAACAATTCATTACCAATGAAGCACAACTTTCATTTAAATCACAACCGACAAATCAGCTATTTTTGTAGTTTCTCCATCTGACTGAAATTGCAAGAAAAATTTTTTGCCCTAAAATCTAGGCCCCTACCTCACGAAATTGTAGCGAATTTTTGGGCAATCGACCAATCAGAATCGTTAAACTAACACTTGCCTAGAATGTGGAACGCGCTCAATATTTTATTAACACAAGCAGCCAATTACGATTGTGCTATGTGCATGGCCTTTAAAATCCTCCCGATAAGCGAACAGTCGAGCGTTTAGTTAAAAAATCAGAATTGACTTAAGCACTCCATAGTGTTACCACGCCGGTACAAACACAAAGCTCCAAAAATGAAGAGACTGTTGGGGTAGTCCTGCGGTTAAAGGACGGAACTCGTACAACTTTTTTTGGCGATTGTCTAAATAATAAAAAAAAACTATTCGAACCAAAATATAATTTAAGTTTCTCGAAAAACATTATCTGTTAAAAAATATTTGGAAAAGTCTTACAAACGTAGCATCGTCAAGAAGTCCTTATCATAATCAATGCCTTTGTCATCGCGGATTGAAACAATATTGAACAGCCGAATGAACTGGAGCTAATAAACAGCCTTGACTTTTGCAATTCGAGATTTGGTTTGCCAGAATTTTCTGGAATCCTTTGGACAGGCATAGTAGAATACTCCTCCAGAGGCATTGACATGAGCAGGGATGAAACGTGGCTTGCTAGTAACGGAAGAAATAAGTGTATTGTTAAGTTCAGGTATTCATTACTGAAATATTTACCTATTTCATAGATATGAAAAAAAGCTTTTGACAGGATAAGCAGAAGATATGGGAAAGTCCAGATAACAAAATAGCTGACGAAGATCTCACCTGTGTGGTCAAAAACGTACACCTTCTTTAATGAAAAGAAAACGTGTCAATCATTCATCGATACTCATTTTATTCTCCTTCAAGTTATCTTCATTTCAGGCAATACACATATTCCAACGCTTCCTCCAATCTTCGAAACACTTTTCATAGCCCGATTTTGGAATCGTCTTCAGCTCCTTCTCCTATATTGCCTCAGTCTCAAAATGCTTTCCGCGAAATGGTAACTTGAGTCGTAGAGATAGGAAAAAATCACAAGAATCCATATCAGGTGAGTACGGAGCTTGCGGAACGGTGTGAAGGCTGTTATTGATCAAATCGTCGCGTACTAGATGAGCTGTTGGAAACGGTGCGTTGTCGTGATGAAGAAACCGCGAGTTGTTTCTCAATGATTTTTGCCTCTTGCCAAGAACATTTTCCCTCAAATGCTTTAATACGCTGACGTAATACTCCTTATTTACTGTATGGAATTGCGAAAGAAATTCGGAGTGGACCACTGTCGTTTTTTTTGTGGGTTTTCGCTCGTCTAAGAAGCGCCATCGCAATGATTGTTGGTAAATTTCGATGTTATATGTTATGTTTCGCCACCGGTACTGATGCCATCGATAACATTTATTTATTTATTTTTATTTATTGCTTTGACACAGTAAGATAGATCTTATTAAATAATGAAAGCCTTACAAATTATATTAGCAAAGGGTATAAAACATATAGTTCAAAAGTCAATTTAAATTAATTCAATACATATTTATCTTAGCAAATTTTATATAATAAAAAGGAAAGCAAAAATTAATACAATAAAGAAAGAACATTAGAAAAACCTTAAAATTTAAAGAAATTTTTTATATTACCTAATTATATTTATATTTACTGGCCAAGTACCTCAAAAGTAATAATCGAAATTGTTTCGGGCTTCTGACTTCTCTCAGTTCTATGGAAAGGGAGTTCCACAGGCTAGAGTAGTGCACGAAGAACTGGCGCTCTGACGTCAAGCAAGAATATGCAGTTTGATTTAAGGCAAAAGTTCTTTGCGACCGAGGAAAGACTAGTCTTTTATATAGGTACTCAGATTGACGTGTTTGTATAATATCGTGCAAATAAGATAGGGAACGAAACTCTAGCAAGCTATCGAACGAGCAACCGACAATGCGCTTTGAATAGGCGGATATGCGATCTCGTCTTCGAATACCATAAATACGAGTATAGCGAGCAATATTATTGTACACAACATTAAGCTTCTTCTTCCTTCCTTCTGCAAAAACAGTCAACGTTGCCATTTATCTCGCACCCAAACAGTAAATTTGGCAGGAGAAGCGTTTTTGCTAGCGTTTTCCTTACAGGTGTAGGTGGGAACATTTGGGTTGACCAAAGTAAACGAGGGCCTCCGTAGACCTTTCCGATTGCAGCGTTTATATGGTCAGCCCAGGTTAGGGTACTGTTAAAAACGAGTCCGATATTATTAGCGGTGTTTACATAGGGGATGGTTTCTTGACCTAGTTTTAGCAATGACAAGGCAGACGGGTCTTGTGTTTTCCTATATATGGCGAGAGCGCAGGAAGTTACGTCGAGCCCAGAGAAGTATGTTATTCAAATCTTCGTTAATCAAAACAGCGACTTCGTCTAAGACATCAATATGCCCACCCAAATACAATTGAACGTCATCGGCATACATATGGATCAAAGAGTGATGGATAATTTGAGACAGTTCATTAATGTACAGGGAAAAAAGTATTGGTCCAAGTATTGAGCCTTGGGGAACGCCGCTTGAGATCCTAAGAAAACTTGAAAGCTTATCATTAGCCACAACACATTGCTGTCTTTCTGTCAGGTATGAATAAATAAGCTTTGCAGATTCTTTTGAGAAGTTATATTTTTTCTGGAGTTTTTGACATAGAAGAACATGGTTTAGCTTTGGAAAAATCTAAAAGAACCAGTAGAGTTAGATGCTTTTTATCCAAAGACTTCCTGATATCATCTACCACAGACAGCAATGCGGTCTTGCAACTGTATTTGGGGCGAAAACCGGACTGAACACTGCTTAAAAGATTATTTTGGAAGATATACGTTTGTATTTGCTTCAGAATTACTTTTTCAAACACTTTACTTAAGTACGGCAGAATCGCAATGGGTCTGTAACCACTATTTGAATATCTGAGTCATATATGGTAAGATGTATGGAAGCATAAGTTTTACAAATCTGGAATCAACTCCGTCAATACCAGTTGCGTTTGACTTTATCGATAATACTGCTTCGACAACATCTTCATCACTAACGCATACGAAACCAAATGATTCGTTGGTGGTGTTGGTTTCTGATGGTTCAAATGTATTGTGTCCGATTTCACCGGGGAAAGATGATGGCGTTTTGACGAAGTCAGCATTGAGTAGCTTACAGTCAATGTCATCAGGCAGTTTTGGGTTCCCTTTTCCAACACCAAGTTCTTTTAGAGTTTTCCATGTGATTTTCACCGAACACCTTTGACTAAGTCTACTGCTGTAATAGAGCGTTTTTGCAGCTCTAATGTCCAGCACCACTTTGTTTCGCAAACGACAGTGCGCACGATATAAAATCTCAAGTTTATACCTCTTCCAATTTTTGTAGGCTGTATTACGTTGCCGCATCAGCTGTAGGATATCACAACAAAGCCAAGGTGGTGATGCTCTGCGAACAGTCTTTGTCTTGAATGGGACATTTTTGTCAAAGATATTCCTGACCTGCTCTTGTAAGAATTCCACTTTTTCGTTAACGGATTGCATGTATCGCAAATCGTTCCAGTCGGTATGTATGTCGTGCAGTAGTAAAAGGTGATTCAGGTTATTATAGTTTCGAAACTGGTATCTAATCTCCTCTATCATGCCTTGAAAAACCGGAGACCGAGACCTGACTATAAAGAAGGATCTTACGTACATAATGGTCCAAAGAAAGTATGTGCTTAGCAATATCGAGTTGGTGCTATTTTTGCAACAAATTCAGCACTCCCGGCACAAGCCGCGCTTCAACTTCCATCGTATCCACAACATCGTGCATAACGCTCTGCATTGATCCGAACGAGGCGCCAAGATCGCTGCTATCTCCCTGACGATCACACGACTATCTGCGATAGCAAATTTCTTAATTTTTTCGATGTTAACGATACTGGTGGATGGGGAACCGGAACGAGGCAAATCATCAACCACAGGAGGTACGACCTCTTTGCATCTTCAATGCTTCCGCAAATGATATTTTGTTAGAAACACAAAATTTGCTCAACTATATTTGACTTGCGAAATTCCCAGAACACAACAAATACTGACTTGTTTACAAAGCTATGACGCAAAAACTGCGGACAAATGACGTTTAAACAGATATTTGAGCACCAAATGACAGATGTACCAACCTAGAAATAAAGGCTTTTGACAATATCTCAAGCACGGTTTGTTTTTGCGGTACTTTTTGATCAGGGTGTCCAGAGAAACATGTAACATTATATCAGAGAAGAAAACTAGAGAAGGTGTCAAATAGGGTAGCGTGTTAGGCCCTTACTGTGCATATTATATGCAATGGATGAAGCAATAAGGCAATATGAAGAGTTTTATCAACCAATAACTAATACGGAGGAAACATGGTCTTCTCCGTTGAAAAAAAAAAAACAATATTGCGAATTAAACGCAAATTGTTCCAAAGCTGTTTCGAAGTTGTTAAAAGCCTCAGCTGAGATAAGAAATTGGCGATGGCGATGGCGCGATAGTTAGATCATTGGACTATCACGCAGACAGTCTGGGTTCGACTCCCGGCTGGGTCACCAACAATTTTTCAAATCGCCATCCCCTTTCGGCGGGCAATGGCAAACTCCCGAAAGTAAATATTGCCTACGAAAAAGCTTCTAAGGAGCGCCGTTCGGACTCGGCGATAAACCGTAGGCCCCGCTCAGATGTGAATAAAATGACAACATGAGCAACACAAATGAGTGTCAAGAAGCTAGGCCATGGCCCATACCGGGCTGGCAGCGCCACAGTGTTTTTTTTTTTTTTTTTGAGGTAAGAAATACCTTTCTTTATTTTTGTTTCTAATAAAAAGTAGAGCGATTAGGAGCGCTACAGAAAATCTTTCAATTAATTTTTGTTGGTAACAACTTCCATTTAGTACCAAATTTGTTACGAATCTTGCATTAAGTACTCCAATAGTGAACCATGGACTTTTTTGTTACAAATTTCAAACGTTTTCAAAGGGGTATGCCTGCTTAGGTTTGGTAAATAATGTTATTATTAAAAATTGTAAGAATAATGCTTAAAACAAAAGAATATAAACGTCTGCCGTAAATATTCCAGATTATTTTGAATAAAATTCAAATTCGAATTAGCACGGTTGAAGGTTTCGTGTAGGTTCCTCGTGGCGGTGAAAGACCAGAGAAAAAATTCCAAGATGCAGAAATGCAGCCCTTATTAGATAAAGACTGAGCTCAAAATGTTTCCGAACGTTTAAAGCCCTGGGAGAGATACAAACGGAGAGAAAACGGGTTCGATATCAATTTAAGAAGGAGACATCGAAAGGCGATTTGATTTCACTTAATCGGCACAAAAAAAAAGTCGTTTGCATCAAATTGACCCAGGCCAACCATCAACCTCGCAATGAGTACGCAATATCTATGGAAAAAGTCTAGTAGCATAATGTTTGGTGGGACCAGAAGCCAATGTTGTGCTATGGACTGCATAAGCCCAGTGAACCGACTACTGGGGATTGCTAAAATTGAATTGTGAAAGAAAAGCAAAACGACCATAATATGCTCAAAGACACATATCAGTAATTTTCCATCATAACAATACTCGTCCTCATGTTGCAAACCAAGTAATTGGGAAGTTCTACCTCACCCGCCGTATTCACCAGACTTGGTCCCGTCTGATTACTCATTGTTTTTATCGATACAGCACGGACTTTCGGAACAGCACCTTCGTTCTTACGATGAGATGAAAAATTGCCTTCAACGATCAGTGGAAATCGATCAATTGCAAGAAAGATGGGAAAAAGTCGTAATTTACGATGGCCAATAATACATCCATTCATTATATAGGTATTGCTTGAATAAAAGAGTTTTTTAAGCAAACAAATCGACCTTTTTATACGACCACCCATTTTAAAGATCGTTTACTTAAGCCTGGTTTCTCAAAAGCCCCCGGGATCGACATCATTTCATTTCATCATTTTTCTGGATCAAGCTGTCAGATATTTTTTAAATTTCTGCACAGAAACGTAAATCCAACAATGTTCGATTCCCATGTTCCCATGTTCGATTCCCATCAGAATTCCTGTCCACGAAATGGAAATGGCAGATTGTTTCATGTCGCATTTTGAATCCCTCATAAATCAATAGCGTGCAATTCTCCGTATTGCATTTGATATACAATTCTTAACTTGTAATTACTCATTATCATACAAAGTAGTTTTGCCCCGAAATTGAATTCTTTCGATTGCCGCATTTTTACTAAATGTTTTCATTAAATCAAATATCTTAAAAGAACCCATAAAGTGTAAGCCCCATTTCCCGATTCATGTCGAAATTCGTGCACATTACCGTAAATTACGACCCACAAACAATGCTGCCAAATTTAATTTCAGTGTTCAATGTTCAATTTCCATGCATAACATCAAACTGCATTATCGAATTTGACATATGAAACCATTTCAAGTCATTACTGTCAAACCATACAATCACTTGTCACAATAACATGCAATTTGTTGAATGAAATTTCCAAAATATTTCGCATGATCGGTTCATTCATCGCAATCGATATTTCTTGGGTCCCGTTTGAATTTCTTTTAAAATATATTTATCTGTTCAACCGTTCATGCTGTCAAAGTACGTATGCATCTGTACATGTTTGGGCGGTTAGTTATAAAAATCCTCACGTTCTTCTCAGTAATTTTTCTTCTTCTTTTTGCAGAAACAAAATTGATATTTGGAACTATTCGCTAATGTTTGTACTTGTGTGTATTCATATTGGGTCATATGGTAGATTTAGAGTAGGTACACACATGTCAAGGTGTGGTATTCGCAAGCTAACGTGCTTGTATTCGCGTGTCGCGAGATTGATTCATCAAAATAAGCTATTGTACTTACGAGCACACTCTGACGTTTGCGCCAAATTTCAATTCTACTGTCTAAATAAAGTTCATGTGGAAGTGTCAAATGTCAAAAGCGACAGAAGATGTCATCAGAAACTGCATGCTCAAAAACTAGCCCAGTTGCAGTGGAACTTCGTTGTGTGAAATTTTTTAAGTGGAAATGATGTTTTCCACTAACCAGTCACAGGAATGTTTCGCTGCTCTGTTACGCCTTGCTTTCGGTGAAGGTGGTCGATCGATAGCGCGGGTGCTCGTATTGTAGGGTAGACTTTGTATGCGGCAGCGGTACGGGTTACTCCGATAAGCGACGGTCTTGTTCTCACACTTTTAGGAATTTATGCAGAATACTGAAGAAGATTTATAGACGTGAGGTTTTTATTTTTTTCATTCACATATGTTATATTGGATGTTGAATTTGCAAAGAATGACAGCGGGCAGAATCTGAGATACATTTTAATTGCAATAAATTCAAAAGATGGGCGTGTAGAGCGCCATAGTGTTTAGGATAACGTATTCGTACTTTAATGTGATTTATGACATCGTGTATATGCAGTGAAATTTGGTTTATGTGGTGTCTAATTTTTTTTATGTTTATTGCTCCTAAAGATACGGAAACGGATATCCGTTTGACTATTTTGTGTGCCCAGTTTGAAGGCGTTTAATTCATAATCGAAATTCCTGAGCCAAGTTTTAGAGGGTTTTAATTGAAATAAAAAATTAATTGAAGAGAGGTGAATTATCTCAAATAGACTTAAGAAAGTTCAATAGTTGAATGAAATCATTGGATTGTGGAAAATACACATAGAGTTATGAAGAAGCGTTCACAACATAGGATCCTAATTCAATCAATTCATGAAAGGTTCTAGGTACGAGTACCTCTTTCCTTATATTAAAATATTAAAGTCCACCAGTCACCTGAGCCATCCACGCACAATTAAAAGCGATATTTTAGCCGAGATGAATCTATTGAATCTTAATTGAATCTATAGTTGGTTTGGTGTTGAAGAATCAAGGTAGGTGCTGAGAGTTGTCAACTTAGGGATACCCAGTCTTGCAACTATTTCTACACATCAATTGTGCTTGGTTTTGCTCCAAGTGCATCAAAGACGATAGTTATGACAACTGGCTTTGGGTCTACTACAAACGAATCAATAAGAACGGAATTCGAATATTTGGATATGGCAATGTCATAGTACGTATACACACCAACCCGAAATTCAGCATTTTGGACAAATTCAACATTTTAGCCGAAATGCTCAATACAATTCCAACATTTCGAAATGTTGAATTTCAGCGAAATGCCGCATTTCGTCCCTGCATTTAGAAGGTTGTCAAATCGAACAAATCTTTTAGATTATTCCACACGTCAGATAGTGCACTGTATATCGCTTACAAGAACAAAGCTGAAAAAAGTCAGCTGTTCCAATATTTACAATAACTAACGACTTTGTGCCTCAACCAAAAAAAGTATAAAAAAAGGAGGAAGTGCGAGACAGCAGCTGTCATATAAATGTTTTTCGTTCAATGTAAACGGTGAAATGAAATTTTGAAATTTCATTTCGAAATGTTGAATTTCGGGTCGGTGTAAACGTACTAATAGATTTCTTAACTCCTACGTACAACCAAACAGACATTATCGCTATCCGAGAACCATGATGGGAAAGTACGGACAAAAAAATTGATGAAAAACTGCGACATCAGCAGCATCTATTTGGATCTGGATTTGTCATTGAAAGCGGACTTAGGAAGTAGGAAATCTTGAGTTTCCGGCATGTGAACAAGCGCCTCGTTATAATCCGTATCAAGGTTAGTCGTACATATATGCGTACCCGTCCTCACAGAGCAGAAATATGACGACGCCAAAGATAGCTTCTACGATCTAATGGAATGCCCTAGCTATGACATTAAAATTGTCTTCGCCAATTTTGATGCAAAGCTAGGAGGATAGCGTATCTTTGCTAATACTCGTACTGTCGGAAGCTGTAACCTGAATAACACCACCTCGGATAAGGTATTCAGGCTAATTGACTTTGCGGTTTGGGCGTAATATTAGTCGTGTTTCTTTGCGAATCCACTGTCCACTTTAAAAGTAATTTGCAAGTTATGTACTAGAATAACATAGTGATCAACGCTAAGTCAATTTATATTCCCTTTCTATTAAGCGGATTTATAATAGTGCTTCCAAGTACTATTTTCTAAGATTGCGATGAATTTTTGCAATGAATTTTGAGAGACGTCAAATATTTGACATATCCCGCCAACAGCTGACATATTCCGCCACAAAAAATTATTTTATTTAATTTTCGCTTCAATTTGCAATTTGCAGCCTTTTACATACTTTCAAAATGGCTGAAAAGGATAAGCGCAAGGTTTGGACAAGGAAGGAGACTCTGGGGTTCCTTTATTGCTATCTGGCAAGGAAGGAAGAATTTTCCCATCCCTGCAGGAAAAAATTTGCATATGCGAATGTACTCGTATTGTACTTGAAGATATGCTTTGTCAAGGCATCAGGGTAAGTTATTTTTATTATTTAATAAAAGTACATTGTGCTAAACCTTTAGAGATCTTTCAGAATTCAAGTAAAACGGTCAGTGCATTGGAAGGAAAAATGAGAACTCTACTTATAGCGTACAAGGAGGCAAAGGATAATACGTACAGGACTGGTGGGAGTCCTTGCATAGCGTCTTGCATCGACCAAATGGATGAAATTTTTGGACATGAACCCATCATGTCAAATAACCATACACTCCAGCTTGAGAGCATATTGTTAATTGAAAGAACGGATAAAATGAGTGCAGGCCAGCCGTCCAACCAAGCCTTCTCCAACGGTTTATCTTCGTCTATGGGTTCCCCATCAACAACAATTCGCAAAAAGAAATCGGCACGTGACTGTTATTTTGAGGCCCTTCTTAAAGCGAAAAAGCAAGCAAAAGCAGGGAGATCGTAAAATTAAGCAGGCGCAGCGAGCAGAATTAATGAATGTGCTCTTGAGGTTTTAGTGAAAAAATATTATTTAATGCATATTCACTTTAAATCGTTTCTCTTTTTTTGTTTTTTTTTAAAGTACTCCTCTCTGCAATCAAACAAAGGAAGCACACTCACAAATTGAGAATATTCCAAAAGCTCCATTGAAATGTAAGTAATTGGAAATATTTATTTCAATCAGATACTTACGTAAGTAAATTCTAACGTACATATTGTCTTGTCCTTATAGCATACGCAATTGTTTTTGTTTTATACCGCCAACAGGAAAACTGCACCGACTGCCTCCAACTTATTGATTGTGATAATCTGTTTACTTCCATTTTTATTGTTGTTATGCTCCTTACTTCTTTGGTGCTATATTTTTGTTATTTATATATTTGTTATTATTAATGAATTGTTTTTATTCGTTATGTGTATGTATTGTTAATTGATTTACAATTTAAAATCGTATCATACCGACAGTACCTACGAACAAAACCTAAGCAACCATCTGGAGTCAGCACTTCATAGTAAATCTTTTCAACTTACTACCTCACCAAATAAAAAGAAATGGATATGTAATGATGTGTAATAGAGTGTATTTTAAAGTTCACAACTTTTTATAAAAGTAAAAATACCTCAGATTTAAAAAAAAAAAACCAAAAACCAACAAAGTAGCCAAATTGAGCTGTGCAAAACCTAAGCATATTTGTAACCCACTATAAAAAAAAAATAGCTAACAGTACTTTTCAGCGTCAGATTACACATGAAATGTTGTAAGCTCTTTGTCTTTGATCAGTTTTCTTTTAAGTTAGTCGCATAATTGATATTTTTTAAATAATGTCGCGACAAGGTTACTCTTCTTCTCTTAAACTAAAGATTATTGATGAACTTAAGTCTGGAGATACTCAGGCAACATTAGAAACATTTGTGGTGTATTTAAAAAAACAACCGTTCATAAGTTCGAATGAAGTCGTAAAATTGCTTGATTTAAACATTGATGCTAGCACGGTGCGAAGACATGCAATTGAAAATAAGCATCGAAGTTACAGGCTTTGCAAAAAACCGATGCTCACAAAAAGACATTTGAGGAACATATAGTGCAATTAAATTCTTTAAACATAATTCAACCTCAAATATTTTTTTATATTAGGCTAAATTCTGCAAGAAAATACTAACACTGGTCTCCTGAAAAATGGAAAAAAATTCTTTTCAACGACGAGTAAAAATTTAACTTAATTAATTCTGACAGGATATGTTGTGTGAGACGTCGTAAAGGGCAGCGACTCAATCCTCCAATCCCACTGTTAAGAATGGTGGGGGTAGTGTGATGGTGTGGACCTGTTTTTCGACAGGAGGTGTAGGTCCATTCTACGAAACAGATGAAATCATGGACCGATTCAAATATAAATCCATTCTAGAATCGGTAATGCTACCACATGCTGAGTGGGAAATGCCACTTGGTTGGGTGTTTCAACAGGATAACGATCCGAAACACGCATCGAAGTTGGTAAAGGAGTGGTTAGCGGATAGTGGGATTAAAGTCCTTGATTGGTCGGCCCAATCACCCGACTTGAACCCCATCGAAAACTTGTTTGGTATCCTTAAAAACCGTGTCGCTGGACAAGACTTTTCCAACAGGTCTCACCTATTCAATGCTTTAAAAGTTGAGTGGGAAAATACGAGTATATCCGAGGATACACTTTCAAAGTTAATTGCTTCTATGCCTCGTCGTTGCGCCTCTGTTATTCAAAATAAAGGATATTACACAAAATATTAGAAAAGTTGCTTAGGTTTTGCACAGCTCAATTTGGCTACTTTGTTGGTTTTTGCGGTTTTTTTTAAATCTAAAGTATATTTACTTTTATAAAAAGTTGTGAATTTCAAAATACACTCTATTACACATCACTACATATCCATTTCTTTTTATTTGGTGAGGTAGTAAGTTGAAAAGATTTACTATGAAGTAAATGGTTGCATAGGATTTGCACAGAACTGTATATGCATGTGTACGTAGACATAGCCATAGACAATGAAATGAATTTTAAGAAAATACTTCTCGAATTAAAAATTTATATGAACTTTCGAATTTTATTTTGAATCGCAACTAGTCTGACTAAGATGAGCAAATTTTTATGAAGAGGACTTTGTTCGTTCCTCATCGGAATTTTGGGATGGAAATGGAATGTTCTGTAATGTTTCTGTTTTCCATCATTTTAAAATATTTCAAATGAATATTTTGGGGCCCTGAAAAGAGCCGTTGTTGTTGTGTTTTATAATCCCTATGGTTCCTTCAGCATGCTTGGTGAAAATGAGATATCAATTTTCAAATTATGTTTTGCTCCTGTAAATAATTAAATAAAATTTGGCGCCTGTTGACTGAAGTATCTGCAGCATTTTCCGCATCTGCATTTTCAGGAATGTCTTCATCCGGTTGCTCTGGCACACTGTCACTGCACAGATCATCTTTGATTATGCACACATGCACTCACAATTATCCTGTCTACTGATCTCAAATTCACCTACTCTGTAAACTTCGAAAGCCTCCGGATCTTCCCTTTAGAAGCCAAAAAGTATGTTCCACAATCATTCTGGTCGCTGAGTGAATGTCGTTGAGCCTTCGCTGTGTAACCATTAAATTATCATTATCCTTAAAAGGTGGCACTAACCAGCTCATTGATGGATAAGCGGAATCGCCCAGTATAAGCGGTCCATTGGGAAACAGATTAATATGATCTGTTTGGGCTTTTGGATACATTTCAGATCTTCGAAGAACTCTGCAGTCATGCTCACCACAAGTGATGTCGAAGAAGTTTTTTTTTGTACATCAACGACCGCTTGAAGAACGAGGCTGCAAGCCTGCTTCCTGTTGTAGTAGCTTTCTTTGCTTATTTTTGGAGCCTTGACGTTGATGTGGGTACAATCTTTAGCCCCAATAACTTCCGGAATTATTTTATTCTCCAATAAGCCAAGAGGTAACCCGTTGAATAGCAATTCAAGCAGACGACTTTAGAACTCCACATAATTCGCCGAGTTGCCGAAATTTTACTGTATTACTTACGTCGTCTTCCGACAGCCAATTCTCGATCTCCTTCCTTCAGATACTTCAAGTAGAAACATAGACTGAGAATACAATGCTGACAATTTAAATTAAAAAATTATTTGAATATTTTAGAAAATATTAGGTATTCCACTGTTGACCTCTGTAACAGCATATGGGATTGATCCACCTCCGATTCTTGGAAACTGCTGCTCGAGGAGCTGCAACTTGAACTAGAGCTTTCCGAGAAAATCATCGAAAGAAGTTCCTCCAAATTGTGTCTATCCCTTTGAAGAATTTCTAGAATTTCAATAATTTTGTGTCCCAATTTTCTTCATGTTAATTGTTTTCTTAAAATTGTTTATGAGCTGACAGATGAAGTGTCAATAAATGTCATAAATATATCTGTGCTGCCAAGTTTTTATGATGAACTCCTAAGCAAGCATGGATCGTTATTTTTTGCGAAGATAACTGACATGCGTGCAAAAAAAACACAGCTATTGTCGTGGCGAACCTTTCAACCTTGACGATATAGACCAACAATTCCATCCATCTAACCTGGATGAAGGAAAGGTAGCCATATCTTAGCAACAAACAGGCTGGAGCGGACTGTATGACTGCTGAGTTTTTCAAAGCAGCAGGCGATGACTTGGTAAGGAGCACACACCAACTGATCTCTAAAATATGGTCGGTCGAAAGTTTACCAGAGGAATGGAATTTCAGCATTGTTTGCTCTATCTTCGAGAAACGAGACCTCTTAAACTGCTTTAACTATAGTCTTCTTAACATCGCATACTTCATCTTATCTGCCTTATTGTGTGGCAACAACCTGATTTGTCCATATTCGTGAACTTGGATAAAACCTTTGAGCTCCACATCGACGCACTCCAACTATTAATCGCGTTAAAGGCAGCGGTTAACAGCATCTATAAAGACGAGCTATACAGGGCAATGACCAGTTTTGTATGGTCCTGCTAAACTCGTCCGTTCGCGTAGGATCACGGTTGACAAGATCCTCAGCGACACGTTTGGTAAAAATAAAGAAGTATCAACGGAAGGCTATGCGGTAACATATGGCCATTTGGCACAATGCTAGATGTAAATCAAGAGGATCTAGGGCAGAGTAAATCAACGAATTCTTCTTAATTGATGGATCTTCCACACCATCAATTGACTTCCCAGAGCCAGTGCAGATCCAAAAGGAAAAAACGATCACTCGCAATCAGCGAACATGCCTAGCACCCTAATAAGCTCTCATCTCATCTAATTATTCATAGCCCCTCGGATCAAAGTCCACTTTGAAAAATTTCATATCCACAACCGAAGTGCCTTCAATCACAACCAATACCACAGTCAAGGCAAAGAAAAAAGAACAAAACGAAAAAATTACAAATTCTGAATTCAGCACAAAATTGGCAAACAGCACTGAAAGAGGAGAGAGGAAAAGAAAAATCGGTGAAATAACGGCAGCTAAGATGCGTCTTTGCATAGCTTTATATCGTTTTAAAAGAATTAAACTGTCTCAGTGGCCATCGCTCTGCGAGTTGGCTTAGGTTGCCAATTCAAGTAAGACGTCAGACTGACGACAGTAGCGTGTGATATCTCAGATTCAAGATACTTGCAGTTACTGCTGTCATTACAGTACGGGTGGAATGGCGAACATTTTTTTACCGAAAGAAGGAGGAAAGCTTTTCCACCCGTCGTCGTGGCTGGCATTTGGAATCGAGGATAAGTTGGACAAGTTTAAGGGCGACTGACATCGACTTAGTGTGCATATTTTGTTTAGTTGCACTACCTGATGCATGGTAATAGGTTAGATGTATATCGCTCATGTAGGTACACTGCACCGAACTGTATAGGTATGAGTAGATGGTATCGCCTGTGTGACGCCAAATATTGACATGGGAATGCATAGAGAACTGAGCAGAGAAATAGTTGCAGCTGATTTATTGCTCTACTGGCATACATTTTTTGTCATGAGAATAGTCAACCTTTAGCCAATTGAGACAGAGTCGTAAGAAGGAATAGTTTTCTCATGAGAGCTTTGGGTTTTTTGATTAATAAAATATATCATGATATGTGACATGAGTTGCCTGAAGCTTACGGAACCACCATAAGGTCATAGGTCGAAGATACTGGCAATTATCTTGTCATCTTAAGTCAATTGTTCACTCCTTCAGAATACTGAACTGAGACTTAAAAAGACTTCATCTTTTCTAAATTGCATTAGCTTTCCAAATGAATCCTTACACCAATGCGAGAATATGTATCCAAAGGTACTGCTCTTCACCATTCAAGGCTAGAGGCTGTATATTGTACCCACATATCTACTTAGATATTAGATCTGTTGTACACATTCTTGCATCCTGTCAATAGAAGAACAAGTTATAGTAATGTCACATTCATGCCTGTACAAGGCCTGATACAGTGACTTCAATGTTAAGTGGATGATGGATGTCGATCTGCTTTTCTTGAGATTTTTTAAGGACTTTAAGTACGACGACACATGTGGATCATCATCAATACAATGCTGCACACCATCAATAGCTTTTTGTGTGCACACTGTACGAACTCTTACAGGGAATTTTTGCAAAAACGATGCACAGTTTCTCGAATAAATGTCTCTGTTGGACGATTTTGAGCACCATAAAATGCACGTAGTCTCCGATGAGTTTCACGAACTGAAACAAGATAATTTGAACAATTCGCAAACGTTGCTCCGGCGTGAGTTTATTCATAATCAATTGCCAAATCAAACTAACCTCAAAACAAACGAAAACTGTCAAATCGGCTGTCACAGAAAACAGTGTTGACAATTTAAAGTTCTCTAGTACCTATGCATGCTGCTACGTCAAGGTCGATTATGACAAAGCCGTGAACTCATGTCAGAAAAGAACTTAAAATAGAGATGCATTGTCATGTAATTGACATTTTTAGCCTGGTTCTTTCCAGAGTAAGGTATGGCTTTTCCGACTCGACGCCTAGGACAAAATGTCACTATAACTTTGAAATTTTGGGTTAGCACTTTGTCTTTGGTCTCCAAAATCCTATCTCGAGCAACCAAAAAGATTATATACCATATGTACAAAACCACGATCGCCCCGTCCTGTTTTATAGCGCTGTAGTTTGGACACTGGCGAAGAACTTTTGGCGGGTTTTGCATCAATGGAGAATGGAGGATGCGTTTCAGCAAGATTTTAAGAGCTTTAAAGCAATGTCAACCTTCTCAGTTGCGAATGAGGGCTAAACTAAATTAAGTAAAGGTAGCAACAAGAAACGTGATATAACAATTCGGACAGAATAACACCTTTATTCTTTGATGAGTGGAATCTACTTTTTTTCTGATTGGCATATATTCCCAAAGTCTTGAATGTCGGATCTGGTTAACCGTTATACCAATTAGGAAAATTCCACTCATCCATGCCTGGGTCTATGAAAGATCTCAGCTCATTTTTTATGCATGAAGAAAAGTGCAACTGTCACGTCGTTAACGTTTTTTTTCTCACTTCCATTTTTACGACTCCACCTGGTACTTAGTTTTTAGAATTCACTTTCCTGATCGAATGCCTACGAATGTATCGTTCAGGTGAACTTTCAGATTTTCCCATACGCCCCTTTGGCCCCGTGGCTATTTGACAATTCCAACTATTCAATGGGCCATAAATCCCCAATATTAAAAGTCTATTTAAACAAGGTCAATATCAAAGCTGGGCCAACGTGTTAGAATGTGCCTGCGTTCACACTCGCGCCATTCTATACCATTGCTGTACTACCATGGGAATAAACGAACAAAAAACCCATTTGTACACATTTGAAGGTGGAGAAGGAACGTGCTTGGTTCCAAGTAAAAAGTGAATTATTCTGCGTGCTTACCGTTCAATTGGGGGCCCTTTTTTTCTTCAAATACACTACTCGACATTAGCAAGCGACAAATACGCAACTACAGTGACTCCGATTCTACTGGACATCGTGCCCTGAAATAGTTAACATTTGCAATCCACAAACTCAAGGCAAGGGAATCTCATTAACAACATGTCAGGCTGGTAGAAATTTTTTTGAAAGTTCCTACCCCCGTTTATCGATGGATCGGTTGCATTTGACTCGTACAGAGTACGAGTATTCGTATCTGCCATGGTGCTATCACTTCTAGTTGATATTCAAAGTTGGTCATTTGGAGAATTTCTTTCTTTTCGACTTTTCGTCAGTCGTTTCTTTTGGGAGAATGAGTTCCTAATCTAGGTCTATGCAAAAAAGCAGCTCGGACTCTTTGGGGCCAATACGAGTACAACAAATAGCAGCAGTAGCAACAGAAAATAGCCCACTTCGTTGTGGTAGCAGAAAACGGGCGACAACTCATTAGCATTCAGATGGAATGCCCAATTATGGTACCACCTATAAATAAGTGCTTAGCCGAAGTGCTCTCCTTTTTCCCGAGGTTTTACACTGTCTTCGTCTCAGTCTTGGTATTGGTCTTTGTTTCGTCTTGATTTTCGATTTTGGTTTGGGTTTTGATGTGGGTGATGTATTCTTAGTTAAGCCACACCAAATTGTAGTCCATTTATGCAAATGTGTCGTTCACATTCCTACCAAGTTGAGCTACTCGTTCTACTGACTGAAATGACTTGGAAGAAGCAGCAGTTCTTTTGCGCAGCCACAATAAATAAATCACTTTGACGCCATTCTGATCCATTGACCAACCGAACGATGAGTGCGTTAATATTCTATTCATAGATTTTGCAATGGCTGCATCTGGTGCCAGAATGGCGCTTATTCTAATCGAAGTTCAATTGGCCGTTAAATTGCTCATTCCCTCAATCAGAATGAATATCCAGATCGTTGGTCTTGTAATAAGACTGTCATTTGGAAGAGGGATTAACTTTTTGTCTATCTTCATCATACCTTTCGCTTGACACTATGATTCCTCTGTTTGATGAGAGAACTAACTTACCTCCAAAGATCAAAGACGGTAACATGAACTTCCATTTCTGTTACATATATGGTTCTTTATGAACATCAAAACGAAAATATCACCTCATTCAAGTGGATTAAAATTAAGCTAATCTCTTGGATGAGAGTACTTGTCGATTTTGTGGGACTTAGTTTTCATTCAGTTAAAATGACCGGTGATGACACATGGTCTAGGTGATTCTAACGTTCTTTTAATGGGTTTGTATAAAAGTCAATGGCCTTTTGCGCACTCACTAAGAGGTGGAGGTAGACTCCACAACTGGGCAACCAATTTTTGATGGAAGATTATGAAATTAGAAGTTTGAGCAAGCAATACGTAACAATACAGAAATATGGTTTCGATTTTTTCTCTATTCTTATGCGTCGTACGTATGTTTATGAAGAGGAAGACCGCGTTCAAATTTTACGTTAGTTACTACATGGCTGTGGATAACAGTAATTTAATTTTAACGGAGATTCGTTTTTAATTATTTAGATGTGCATAGTGAAGGAGTTTTTAAAATAAAATATGGTATACCACAAGGCTCCCATTTGTCACCAGTATTCTTCTTTGTTTTAATTCTTTTTTAAAAGTGTTTTTGTGTTAGGGGGTTTGCGAGCTCCTCTAACTACATTATTAAAAAACGTGGACATATAAATTAAATAAATTCCAATTCCAAAATAGAAGATCCTGATGCTGAAGGAATCGATTCAAATCGATGAGAAAGAAATAGGGATAATAAAAGCAGTCATTCATCTAGGGCTACATATTAAGAGTTTGTCCTTAACACAGGGCAGCCATCATTTTCATTACTGAAGACGATGTTTATACTACGAGTAATCCAGATCAAATGCTCTGGGATCACTTGATCACTTGTTGTCTTCCTTGTAGTATCAAACCCACGGGGTATGGTTTTAAGATCTCTTTGGTTGGAGCATTGTTATTTTACTGGGACACATAAAACAGTTTTGTTTTTCCCTCCACTCACTGTATTCATATTCAGGACCAAATATATAAAAAAGTATTTTAAATATCTGCGTTACTATTTATCGTCCATGATCACCGGAGATAGGAGGCTTCAACTTATAATACAGGGTGCACCAAAAGTCTTTTTATATTTCAAACAATGATAAAAAAAAAAAAACTAGTCATATGAGATAAAAAGTGTTTATTTATTATGAAAGTAGACAGAAAGAGAATTTATTTCTTAAAAATAGCATTATCCATATGTGGTCCTTGTTTATTTTGACACTGCTGTAACCTGGAGTATTTTTTGTGAAATGTTTTGGATTTCCTCTCGGATATGTGCCTTTATTTCTTTAAGGGACCCTGAGTTGTTGCTATAAACTTTACTTTTAACGTATCCCCAAAGGAAATAGTCCATTGGGGATAAGTCTGGGCTACGAGCTAGCCAGTTTATGTCACCTCTTTTGTATATAACTTGTCCTCCAAATTTTTGCGAACAGCACTCAATGAGTCGTTGAAGGTGTGACATGTTGCTCCATCTTGCTGAAACCACGAACGTTGATTAAAATCATTGAAATCCTGTAGCACTGAGCGAAAAAGTTCTGTAGCATGACAATATACCGCTCTGTATTCACTGTTACAGAATTTCCTCTTTGGTCCATTAGTGCCTCTTACTCTACTATTTCGGGATCCCTTGATGTTCTAGGTCAGCCGGATCGTGGTAAATTTATTGTTGAACACGTCTCCTCGAACTTTTGTGTTGAATCGATGAAGCTTCATGTTAATGCCGTATGTTATAATGATCGTAATATTTTCTTTTCAGGTGAACGACGCCATGGCACTAAATTCCCATTGGCCGATCTTGTGATGCGTAACCTAACCACCCCAACTGCCGTCGCTATGCAACGCAGCTGCCCATTTAAATATAAAAAGACTTTTGGTGCACCCTGTATAATATGTATTTTGCCAAACGAAAACAGTAGCGTTTTCCTGAGACAACTGTGGAATTACTACGTTACCTAACTAAGAATTATGTGGGTGATCTTCTAACTTCTAAAACCAACTTGTCTTCGTTATTTGTTTACTGTCAAATCCTTAACGATGGCGCACTGGGGAGATCGATGATGTCGATGTCATATTTTAGCAACTGGATAGACTTGTTGGAAATGGTACCTTTTATTTTATTCATTATCGTTATTGCTGACATCTTCTCCAGCACAAGATAAAATTATTTACATGATGGCACACTGTCTGGCAGAAACAAGAATTCTGTTCTTAAAAGGTAAACCAAGTGCAACAAACAAGGTTTAACAGATCATGGGTGTAAGTTAACCTCACTTGGCAGTCACTAGGCAGGGATTGGTTACACACGTCTGCTGATGCTTAGTTGTGTGCATTGTTGTCTCGTCGATGTTTGTGAACTTTCTCTGATGAAAAGTACGGTTTTTCTAATGGACCTAGTTTGCACAAGGCGCTCATCCAAACGCTGTTTGCGCACATCGTGCAGGATGACAAGCAAAACAATGTCGAAATTCAGGCTGCGTTAAAACAACGGACCGAAAATTGGTCAAGCAAGCAGTAACAATAGTTCCGCGTTCTTCAGGTGTGTATCGCTCTATAGCTGGTTTTCAACTAATTCTCCACATCTCTTGAACATTAACCATTGCAAAACGCTATTGAGCAACAAAGGAAATTTTTGAGTAATGAAGAAGGCCCTTTTTAAGATCCTCATTATATTTGTCTGTTGTTGTACGGGGTAACGAGATTAACACTCTAAATAGTGACTAAGATGGCTGGTTCAAAAAGAGGGCTCATATGTACATATACACTAGTGCCGCGGGTTCAAGGATTTATGAGCCCACCAACGTAGAACAACGTAGTATAGGAAGACCTGAACTAAGGAGGGAACATCAACCAACTTGGTGTGCATAACTAGTGGTAGTAATAAGGGGTTGATCTGGCTGGAAAGACATGCTGATTGTGGCTCAGGATCGTCCCGGTCTGAAGAATCCCATTTTAAAAAGAATAGTTATAGAGCGATCAGAGGTTCTAACTGTCCTCAGGGAGGCTGAGTTGATGCAGATTAGGTCGGTATCCAGTAGAGTTATGGCTATCTACATTGACAATAAAGGACTAAAAAACCGACGATGTTAAAACAGCTGAAAAAGTAGTCGAACGTGGAATATTGTCAACAAGTCAAAGATGCAACAATCTACAATTCAAAATAAATCAGAAATCATTTAAGAGCAGTGAGTCTTACAGAAGATGTTACCTACAAAATTAAGCTATATATGTATGTATATATTGCAAATCTAAAACAATGTTTTTTGTTAGTACCTTTAATTGGCTAGCAAAAAAAAAATGGGCTTACAGATAATGAATTGAATTGGAATCAAAAAAATCACAGTCCAGCTAATATGCTGACATTTCCGAAAACTCGGAAATGATATCTGCTAGCACAAAAGTTTCAAGAAATGTTGAGTTGCCTAAACGGCTAAATATCAATTATAGCATGAATATACCTTTACACCACAAACTACCTCATGTTACCCGAAATTGGTCGTAACTCTTGCGCAATGTCATGAGTTCTCATCGAAAATAGAGTTAGACCATCGCCCACGTAAGCCGTATCTACCTCTTCAATGTAAACTGGAAAGTGTTCCCTAACATATGTATCAGCGAGTGAAAATTCAACAGCCGACCATTAGGTGCCGCAAAAGTGTTTCCAAAAATCGAAGTCCATGCGCGCCACAATATTATGATCATCTGTTCGCCATAAGCGAGTGCAGTTAATCGGAAATTGAAATTTTGGATATGCCATTGACATTAGCTTTCGCTTTTTGTGCGTACGTGCATTAAGATTTATTAAACGAAAAAACAAACGTTTTCTTTCCAATTAAACCCATTCAGTGTTAGTTATTAGAGCTACTAGCTGATAACTATACATTGGGTGAGCACGCAAAGGGCATTGACAACATCATTTGCACGTCGTATTGCTGTAATGAAATTTTTTGTTATTTAAACTGGAATTCGGGTTTCTCGATCAGTATTTGAGTTAGGGTTCCAATGAGAATGACGGTATTGACAATTTATAATTTAATAGGTGTGTTGCACTTTTGTCCATAAATCACACGGGGCCTAAGAATGCTCTAATGAGTTTCATTGCATTTGCATACATAAAACTGCTTAGATATTTTAAAAAGTGAAATTTGGAATTTTTTTCTTCAGGAATTCGACAAATTCGAATTCTTATGAGAGCTACTAAGTTGACATAACCTGAGAGATACGCCAGATTTCGGAATACGAACCGATTTATTTTGAGTAAGCCAAAAGGTAACGCGTAGTAGAGATGGGGTTTGGGACATACCTTTTTTTTTATAAGGAAGAACATTTTTTAGTAGATAACCCTAATCTGTCTGACATAAAAGCTCCAGATAAAGCTGTTGTCGCTTTGCTATGAAAAGTCAAGTTAAAAGTAGAATTTGAATAAAATTTAATTCACAATAAAAGTCTAAGTCTAACTCATTGATGCTCGGAGATATAGGGAATTAAGGGTTCACATAGGTTTAATGTCTCAAATTAAAAGTGACAAAGTCATTGTCCATTTCTATACATTTGAATTTTCCAATTCGTCAAAGTTAAATACATACACAGGACTCATTTCAGTCGAATGGTTATTTGCTCCACGTTTTGAAACGTAGGGCTACTGAACTAAAAACGAAGTTTGCCATCTCTCGAAACGGTTACTTACACATATAATTTACTAAATTACCAAAGCCATTCGTCCCAGTATAAGGAAATTTGCTTAGTCTTGGGGATTTTCTCAAAATGTATCAATTTATTCTTCACAATAATTTTTAAACCGATCATGGCCTTCTCGCCAGCAATATGCTGGGGTAAGACAAAAGGAAAAAACACCAAATCAAAACTGCATCATCTTAAGACACTCGCAGGGATACAGTTTCTTTATTTTCATTTTGAATGCATTTTTATTTTCAAAAGCAAAGATAAAAGTTTAAAAATTAGATTAGCTTACTTAAACACATATATTCTAATTATAATTATCTCCCTCTTCGCGGATGCTCTAAGATACACTTAACCTTTATCTACAGGGTGACTTTTTTAACTTGGGACATCCAAATTACTCGAAAAATACGCGATATCGCGAAAAATGTTTCAGACAAAAGGTTCTGAAGGGGACATTGAGACCCATTTTCAAGGTCAAACGAAGGTCACTTTTGATTTTTGAAATGATAATTCCTGATTTTCATTGCTCAGTCGTATTCCTCAATGGGGCACACGACTTTGTCTCAAAGGTCTTATTCATTCAGTGCTAGATACCACTGCACTGGCACGCCTAAATCTATCCGGTTTCCAACGTTGTTAGGGTGTTAGAAGTTTGATATTTGTTTTGAGGAACTGATTATTATTAGCAACGTTTTCCAGATAATTAATGCAGGCTATTTCAATTCAAGAGAAAATTTAAATGATATTGATTTATAGAGAAAGTGGAAGGAACATCGATGGTGCTGTTGCTCTTTACGCCCAACGTTTCCCAGACCAGATAAAATCGCGCGCTTCCTGTTATCGGGTCATCCAATAATTCACTGGTGAAGGAAGTGTGCAACCAAAGAAAAGGAATCGGTCAGATAGGGTGGCTGTTGAGGACAATGAAATAGCAGTGTTAGCTGCCGTTGCACACGATCCTCACATTAGCACTCGCCAAATAAGTCGTGAATCAGAAATTATTCAAACGATTGTCTGTAAGATATTACATCGGCGTAAATACCATCCTTATCATGTTTCAATGCATCAAGAACTTTCTAGTGAGGATTTTCGCAACCGGGTTTCCTTTTGCCAATGGGCACTTCAGCAAATTGAACGAGACGCTCTTTTCTTCGCCAAGGTGTTATTCTCTGATGAGTCAACTTTCACCAATCACGATACGGTCAATCGACTTAATATGGATTAGTGGGCTACCGAAAACCCTTTTTGGTTGCGACAAGTTGAACGCCAGCACCCTTGGAATAATAATGTTTGGGCGGGAATTATTGGGGATAAATTAATAGGTCCATATTTTATTGAAGGCTACTTGAATGGCGAAAAGTATGCAAACTTCTTGCGGGACCATCTTCCAGTATTAATAGAAGAACTGCCTTTGGAGTTGCGACAAATAATGTGGTTTCAAAATGATGGCTGTCCAGCCTATTATTCCCAAGTAGCCCGGGGCGTATTAAACAATGTTTACCATCAACGATGGATCGGACGAGGGGGTCCGAGGCAATGGCCTGCTAGATCACCTGATCTTAAGTCACTTGATTCCTTCTTGTGGGGCAACTTAAAAAGTGAGTTTTACAGAAAAAAGCCAACAACATGAAAAGACGAATAACTGAAGCTTGCCGGAAGATTACGCCAGAAATACTTCTCAGTTTTGTTGGTTCATTTAGAGCGCGGATAGACAAGTGTATTGAAGTGAATGGTCACATTTTTGAGAATTTGTTGAAATAGTCTTGGGAAATAAACGTCGAAATGGGAAGAATTCAATGATTCAACAGTGGGAGGCAAGGGGACCCACTCTAATTAATCATCACGAAGGAAACAAAATACTGCTACGTCCACGTCGTTGTTTCTGGGTTATGCTAAACGCAGTATGTAAAAACAAATGACAAGCCTACGAGCAATACGACTGAGCAATGAAAATCAGGAATTATCATTTGAAAAATCAAAAGTGACCTTCGTTTGACCTTGAAAATGGGTATCTTATCTCTTATGTCCCCTTCAGAACCTTGTGACTTTTGTCTGAAACATTTTTCGCGATATCGCGTATTTTTCGATTAATTTGAATGTCTCAAGTTAAAAAACTCACCCTGTATATCGGCGAAATACAACTTAATTTTCTTATGAATTGATTTACATCGTAAAACTAAGAATATATTTCTTATACAAATTTTAACGCCAAACAATTTTTGTTTATAGATAAACTTAACCCATCTTAACGTGACAAAATCTTACATAAAACCATAAAAGTAAAATGTGGTGTACGGAGGAGTTTAAAATTGATGCAGTTATCTATGGCCCAAAAACAAACGATTGCGCCATCATCCATACTTCAACTGTTAGACAAACAGAATCAGAAGCCTTAGGCTTGAACTTGTTTGACTCCAAATCGGTATTAAAGTGTCTAGGTAGACTTCTTTACTTAAGCAAACAAGGTTAAACTTAATTCAAGGGTGTTGAAAGTAGCTGATCTGTTTAATGGCCCAGAGCATCTATGTGACAGTGCGCATTCAGCAGTAGTAATAAATTCGACGATCAAAAGTTGTGAGAATAAGGCGCGTCCATTCTATCGAGATGGTATACCGCGCCTTCAACAGATTCAGAGAGCTATGAAACCCTTCAAAAATAGATCTAAATAATTTTTGTAATTCAAAGTAGATGATTCTAGAAGGATGGTCTGCTTCTCAATGAGGCAAACTTAGTAATAGCCTAAAAATTGAATGTTGCTTTTGTATGGAAGACGACGAAACCCAAGAAAATATTATTTCCTTGTGAAGCGTGTTTTTTAATGCCAGTGCTAACTTTAATTTTGACCAAAACACATGAAATTTTATTAAATAGCCATTTATGTTCAGTCGGGATAATACATTCTGCAGTTGATTTTTAATCGCGACTTCGAATATATGCCCACCACGGCTGAATCTGATTTTAATCAAGAGGGTTCAAATCACAAGATATTGGAGGTCAATCTACAGTTCTACTGTGCGAAATTCATCAAATACTTCTTTTAATAAGTTGATGGTCTCGTTTGCAGTATAATACGCAGTGCCATTCTGCTGGCACCATATTTTTTCCACATTCATTTCATTCAACCTTACTTATTTACCTTAGGTGACGCTATAGGCCGCAGGGAACTGGGTCTCATCAACAAGCGTCTGCAGTCAGCTCGATCTTAAGTCAGCTGCTTCCAGTTTTGCACGCTAATTTGTCTGAGGTCCCTTCCATTTGCGAACGTCCCTTCGGTCTTCTTCTTCTACGCTGTCCCTCGAGGGCGAATTCGAAGACTTTTCGTCGTCTTTACGCTCTACATGACCCAACCATTCCATTCGTTAGACCTTCACGCTTCTGGCTAAGTCGATGTCCTTGTACAGTCCGTACAGTTGGTCTATGTATCTCTTCCTCTACTCACCGTCTATGCAGATGGAACCGAAAATTACCCGAATTTACTTCTCAAAGCAGCTAAGAGCACCTTCATCCATTTTTGAAAATGTCCTTGCCTCTGCACAATAAGCCAGGACTAATAATTTTTAGGTTTTATTTAGGCCCGCTTCTGTTGTTCAAGAGAGAACTTTGATAGTCTATTGTTTTTTTAGCCCAACGAATCAGCGATTGACAAGAGTTATTCTTGGTTTGATCTCAGCGCTGGTGTCGTTGTCCGAATTGATAGCAAGACCTAGATAGACAAAGTCCTTAATTTTCTCAAAGTTATATCCGTCGAGGCTGATGTTCTGTCCTAGACATCTGTGTTGAGTGCCCTCTTTGCTTGACAGCATATACACACCTTGTCTTTTCCTCATTGACCGCTAAACCCATTATAGCCGATTCCGTCTCAATACTCGCGAAAGCGCCACTGACATCACGCTGCTTTCCTTCGATTATTTCAATATCATCGGCGTGAGTAAGTAATTGTACCGACTTTTTAAAGATTGTGCCTCTTGTGTTTGCGTGAGAGTTTTGCACTATTCTTTCAAGTATGGTGTTGAAGAAATCGCATGTAAATGCATCGCCCTGTCTAAATCACTTTTGACACCTCCGATGTAGGTGACATCTTTACAGATCTTGATGGGGCAGCCTGTATTTTCCATCGTCATCCTGTGCAGGCGGACGAGTTTGGTAGAAATTCCAAAACTAGATACTGCCCTGTATAGCTCATCTTTATAGATGCGGCCATAAGCGGACTTGAAATCGATAAATAGGTGGTGTGTATCGATCTGAAGCTCATGGGTTTCCTCCAAGAACTGCCGTTGTGTGAATATTTGGTCGATGGTGGACTTTTCTGGCCAGAAGCTACACTGATATGAAACTATAAGGTTGTTGACGAACGGCTTCAGGCATTCACACAATACTGCAAATACGATCTTGTAAGCGATGTTAAGAAGACTGATGCCTCTGTAGTTAGCGCGGTTCAGAGGGTCTCATGTCTTGAGTATTGGCCAAGCAATGCTGAAGTTCCATTAAGCGGCCATACTTTTGCCCGACCTTATTTCATCGCCTGCCGCTTTGAAGCGGTCGAGCGGTCGAGCGGTCGAGCGAAACCCAGCACATCAAGAGCAATCTATCAAATTTAATAAATAATAACCGAATCGCAGGGACATTTCGTTTCAGCAATAATGTAAGACCAATTCACTTCAGGTACTTAAAGTGGGATACTTTCTGTTTAATAAAAAATGCAATATAAATTACTTAATCAATATACATTTTGTAGTCATCAAAGTAACGCTTTTTATAAGCGCTTTCCGCAATGGCCTTCAGGTCCTTCCACGAATTTGTTTTATGGTTTCAATCGAGTCTTAATCAGTGCCATGAAGAGCTAACATTTTGCCCCATTGGCATTGGTTGATCGATGGCAATTATTAAATTGTTCGCCCTGAAGTCGGTCAGTTGTTGGCACTTTTTTTGTTTTTAGTACGAGTCATAAAGCGACGCATCTTAAGCCCAAGATAGTCCAAAACAAGGCACGTCTTTTACAATCTCTCGGCCCTCCTTGAGTGCCTTGTACCTTGTACCTCATAAGAACGTATCTTTAATAAAACTGATTTCTCCTAAGCCTTTCCTAACATTTTCAGGAAGTCAGTACACGTTCGCGACACAAAATTTAGGGCAAACACATTGTTTCATAATTTTATTTATCGTAAAAATCGTCCAGCACTACTTAAGTAAACTAACTGCTACTTCTTTTATTTTTAGAATTTGTTTTCTTGCGAATAACTAAAGAAGACCTTTTTAATTGCAAATGCGTTTTTCTTTTTGACAGAGTGTATGACAAAAAAGCTACTACTTACCTAGATACGTAGCAGTGGGCCGATGAAAGTAAAGGGCTGAGCGTTCATTTTAAAAGTGCTGCGAGCCTGACTTAAGAAGAATCCTGCAAGTATGATGAACAATTGTCTATTTTATTGATCAGAAACTATCTTAAAAACTACATTTAATCCAAAAGCCCGCAGACTAAAAATAAGGACCAGCTTGAGAGATAAGATGATCAATTTTCGCAATGGGTTTTTCTGCCTGTGGCAAAGTCAATAACAGGGTTGGTTTTCGAAAAAATATTGGGACACTTTGACTTACTACTCCGTATTGAAACAGTGGTTTTTCTGACCCACTTTTTGATGCCCAGATGTATATAATTCTTTTCATTAATTTTATTTTAAAAATATTGCAGAGTTCACTCCCGATTTTAGCGTAGAATGGGCTGACTTTTCTGTGGATAACGAGTATTTGCTCAAATCAGAGACCAATGATCATTGGAGGTTGTCTGAGCTGCTACATTACTTGTTTTCGTCTTTACTCTCTAGTATTTGAACTTCCTTGAAACTGGAAATTGTGTATCAAGTGGAATAGGCATACTATATACTATGTATGAGCTGCTTAGTTCTTTGTAAGTAAGCAAATTGTTTTTGTGACCGAGGCTACTGGTAATCCTAAGAGTTATTTCAATATGCAGCACAAATCTTGCTTGACTAAGGATGGTTCTCACTTCGGTTAATATCAAGGTACTTTCTTGTCTTCTGTAGCAAAATCATATGCCTGACTGTTTATAGGTATTTTGCATTCTGGAAAACTGAGGTGAAGCAGTCCTTTTTCCATACGTTGTCGTTTCCCTTCTCGATATCCAGAAGTTACACCACTGCGGATTTATTTTTGTTAAGATATCGGATAACACTATTTTAAATGCATACTAGTATCCTGACAGAACTTCCCTCTCCTCGCATTGAAGGTGGACTTTCTTGATATCCATAAAAATGTTTGAATTCACTTTCTTTTTTTCAAGACATTTTATAGGCTGTGCCTGACAGGTCTTAGTCAAAATAAGTATTAAAGTCATAGTCGGTGGAACACTAATAATGTTAGTGGTATCTACCCTACCAAGACGAGTTCTGTACGGAAAAATAAGTTATCTTAATAGACTTAAACTTCCTACGAAAGAAAAATGTTCAGTCGAATAATAACTTATTAGGGAATTATTAGTTACGAAAGATACGAAAGGTACAGATTATGCAGAATTAAGAAAGTTTTCATTAAGCTGTTCTTCGTAGGATTGATATAGAATTTAAACTAACTTTGCATTCTGCATATTTCCAAAATGCTGGATAGATAACTCTCGTCAACCAAGACGGGGTAAATTTTAGTAATCGCCCTACCATAGGGGAAATGTTGGCTGACTATAGGAATTGTATGCTAGAATTACATGTGCCATGGCTGATGAAGCACAAGCTGCCTCTAGATCCAGTACTTCCTTCCTCTTTATTGTTGACTGCCACCAATTATTTGCTTGGTAGGGGCTAGCAACACTTCAAGTGGGTAATCATGTCAACACTTTTACTAATATGAGCCAGCTTTAGGCGACGAATTGTCCAAGGACTTGTTGAATACTTAGTCTTAATTCTAAGCTATTGGTATCTGCAATTGACACTGTTATACTGTCCTGCTCTCAATAATATCTATACCAATTAAAGGACTATACTCTTCAAACAAAATATTTCAAGTCAAAAAATAAAGAATGTAAATGTTACTGTAATTGTGTTCGAGAAATTACTGCCTGGCGAAAACTTGGTTTGGGTCAGTAGCACAAAAATTAATTTTCTTAATAAAGTCATAACTACATTCAGAGACTCTTACGCATCCTTTCTAAGGTTACAAGTACGGATAGCCTAGCAGTTGCAGGCTGGGTAACCTGTATTAGCATCCACTGCAGCACTTTGTAACTTTTGCACACAGGCAATATCTGGTTACTGGATTATGAATGAAGATCTGAGCTCGACTAGATTGATGTAGGGCGAATACAGTAGGTTTGAGTGAAAGAACATCGTCATCAGGGACTGAATACCTCTTCCTCGATTTGAATTACAAAAACTGTCCAACGTAGAAGTTCATGGGTCCATATAATCGTGGGACTACTACTAACTTCAATTTCTCCATTTTGACAGTCGCATGGTAGGGCCTACGACCAAAATCCTAACTTGAGTGTTGCACTTCTATGAAACCCTCTGCAATCAGCTTGAGGCCTTTGTTCAAATACTACGCGAAACAGACATCCGATTGATAAATGCGCCGAAACTTTGACTAGGGAAGAAGTCCTCGAGCACAAATTCAACACTGCAAAAACAGAATCGGTACAAAATCTCCGCTCAAATATGTATTCCTGGGCAGTTGAAAGTGAGAAAAGATTATTTTCTATGCTTCTGCGAACAATTCCTAACAGGTTATGCTTATTCTTGGTATTCTCTCCCAATAAAATTTCGTTATTGTAGAACTTTATCAAAGAACAGAGCAAAGTTAATAGATACAAACATTTCCTATTTTCCAAATCAATCCGGACGGCAAAATACATTTTACTTTAAGGACATGAGGCAGATCCACAAACCGAACACGATAGTGCCTTAACGTTGCAGATGCGCAAGGACATACTGAACAAAAGTGTAGGAGGAAGTTGGTACGTACAAGAAAATGCTAATGGCAACCTGAAGAGGATTTAACTGCCGACTCAAAGAGATTCATCAACATGTATACCTTTGGGAACCGCATATCAAACGAATAAGAAACTTCAGGATTCCAGTTAAAAGAATAGTTCAATGTCAAGCCCCAGGTTCGAATATAGTTTACACTCTTGATAATTTATTATTTATTTCGGGTATTTTAATATCACTCGTTTATGCATGACCTTACAAGTAACTTTAAAGATTTTAACCTATCCATTAAAAATAAGATACAATACATACAGAGTATGAGTATTTAGGCTTTAACTCCGTTGTTGGTTCCCTTCAACTTCTTGGATAGGGACCTTTGACTACAACTGACTATACTTGATCCTAATCACTTCTTTGGTTAAAGTTTGTACATATTTTTCTTCACCTGTTGTATTCATTTGATCTCCGTAGATTTTTGCTCACACATTCTGGTAGTGTTCGTCTCAGAATTTGATTAGGAGCACAATGTTACATGAGCCAGCAAAAATATCTACAATGTTGCTAAGATCTATGATATTTAAAAAGCCGACATCTCTTAAGTCATAACTCATATCATCATCACCCCTATCAGGTAGATCAGCAAATGGCTAGATTCGCGCAACTCTATCCAGAGAAACATAGAACATGTTTCCCATGATAATGGACGCAAATATGTACAATGGTATCCTTTCAAGGTTCATCTTGAAATTGCAAATTCAAACGTTGTAATTGTGCGGCGGCCACGGCGGCGTCGGATATCCCCCTAATGAATCATTTAGCCGCGCGTATTGCAACTGAAAACATTTCAATTTATAATTCATATTTTGTAGAACCATCTTATCTCTCCCCAAAAACCAAAAAAAAACAGGAAAACAAAATCAAACAAAAAGAAAAGACTCTTTCGTACATTATCCAAGCAATGAAGAATTTCGCTTGACTCTAATTTATTCCTTAAAGACATCAAAAAAGAAAAAAAAAAGGTCTACTGGCTGGATGGATCGCATGTGCGTCTTGGCCATAAAAAAAAAGAAGAAAAGATCGTATCTTCCGTCTTTGTCTACTGGAGTTACCTGAGGCTGAAAAAAGAAATGGATAGATAGTGTGTAAGCCCGCAAATGCACCAAAGAAAATACAACGATAAAGAAGAGCGCCAGACTATGTCCCATCGCATACAAACAAACCGCGCGAGCGCCCGCTCGATCACCGTACACCACGACCACATGCGAGCTGTGAGTTCTTCTTCTTCTTCCACTGTGTCTTCTTTGAATTCTTAATAAATCAAAGTGAAGAATATAAATTGGGACCTCCACACCTTGCAAGATCGCAGTTAGTGATTTTCAGCCATCGGAGCCTCAGTGAAATTTCGTTTTGTTTCGTTTGAAGAGTGCGAGCTTTGGATTTGAAAATAACCCACATACGAATAAAACCAATTACTCAGATACAACCCTCACTGACAGGACTTAAAGACAAGTTAACAAAAAAAAAACGCAACAACAAAAAATTGCTTTCGACTAATCGACAAAAAAAACAAAAAAAAGGATCTCAAACCTCAAAAACCGTCAAAAAGGATTATGTGGATTTGAATGCAACTTAAGGATAAAGTGTTGAAATTTTGAAATTCATCATACCCTCTCATTAAAAAGGACGAACTTAACAATCCAGTCGGCAGAGATTTTTTTTTTCTGTTAAATTAATTTGTGCAAGGAACCCTTATATAGAATTTTTAAACTTAAAGTTTTCAAAGTGATTTAAAAATCAAAAACAAAATAAAGATAAAAATGTGGAACCCTGTGATGATACTAGTGCTGTGCCTGTGCAGCTTCACTCATGCTGTACCTCTCGGATTAAAGGTTTGTTTCAATTTTCCCCTAAAAACCCAAAATCCAAAAACAAACAATTTTATTTGTCTTCCACTAAGCTGTGCATATCCGAAGAATCCTTTAGAAAACCTTTCATTTAATATTCACTTCAGTGTTCAGATACGAATTTCATTTTATTTGATTTTTGTATTTTTTTTTTTTATTTAAGTCGTCTTAAAGAATTATTGTCAAAGGCAAGCGACAGGCGTGATGATATTTTTCTCTTTCGGCAAAGATACCTACTTTTTCCCCAATTTTATCATCGTATGACGCTGAACCTTCCGTCTGACACTTGTCGTTGAACGGAAAATACATTTAAACCCGCCAAGTGGTATTTGTTAGATTTTTATTTTTATATTTTCGTATCCCCTGGTGGATTCTTTTGTTTGATGAAGCAAAGTTTGCCATCTTGGTTTCTTGGAATTTCGGGAATCCACTTATGTTTTGTCCAGTTTTTGCCTTGGTTTCTCTGTGGCGCGATTGGGCGGCAAAAATTCAAAACCATTGCTAATGAGCCCCGACATAGCCAATTATGGTTGCTTAAGAGGTGCATGGACGGATGGGCTCACTGGGCTTTAGGGATTAATTTTTGAAGTTTTTTTTTGTTGACTTGAAATTTTTATGGATTTCTTGTTGGGAACTCTACTTCGTAAGAGTATTTATTTCGAAACTGTAAAACTTTGGAGCACAGTTCATCTATTCTCATATCTGTAGGAGAAAATCGTCGAAATGAAATTGAGTGATAATGTAAGGTTATCGTCACTGATGTGGAACAAGATCATGTTGTTCCACAAAGTTCAAGATCTAAAGATTTCGCACTATACTTTCTGTTGTTTTCTGGGATTTGATTTATTTCTGCCATAAAAACATTTAAGACATTTTAGTATTTTAGCGGATTCAAGTTCATTGAAAGAAAACAAACTCATGGCATATTTAGACTGTTTTTTTTCTCCTAAAAATACGAGTGTTAGAGATCGTGCAATATGAGATAATGTGGTTTATGTATGCATTTAAGGGTTTTTTTTTTATTTTTTTTTATGGGGATGGATGTCGTTGGAAATATGTATTGCAATGAAATCAATGAATAATTAATTCAAGATCTAATATAAGGGGTTGATATTGCTCTCGTAGAAAGGAGGAATAGTAGGTATAAATTAAATCATACATCCTTAGTTATCTGGCAACATCCTCAAATAAAAAAAAATTCATTGTTAAGAAACAGAGTCTAAAATATATATCAGTCTTTGAAACTTTCATGTTGAAAGAAAATTACCAAAGATCTGATAAGAGCGGTTTGTATGATGGCACATTCTCTATGTCCCGAAATTTTAAGCATATCAGCATTTCGATATGTTTGAGGGATGATTACATACAGCCAGTACAAGGCTGGGTCGGCTTAGAGGCTTTTTATTGTATCAAATAAGTGTCATTGTAGCAATACATAAAATTATATGATGCACTTGCTTAGATTGCAGCTGTCGTTTCTTCAAATATTTTACTGATTTAAACGTATTAGCGATTTTCCGATTGTAATTTCAAAAGAGAATAACAATTAAAATTAAATTGAATGTTATTTTATTTAAGCATAAATGCTGGTAACTAAAGGTGGTTTTTCTCTGTCAGCGATTTTCGGTTATGAATATTTTTTCGAGAAATAATAACCAAATGCCACTAATAAAACTAGCAATCTTGTGTTCCAAAACTCCAGTTCTAGTTCCTCCTGTTTTAGCATTAAAGTCTTGCAGTAATCCATATGGCGATGAATATGAAATAATCTAGAGCTAGCAGATTGCAGGTTCTTGAAGTCCAACTAATGGGCTAAATATTCCAAATCAGCTTTTAATCGTTGAGATATGATGGGAAGATAATTTCAATCATTGTATTTCTCTATTCTGTTAAAACCAATGCAACAGCTCAAAGTGGAGATCTTCAATGACCATTAATTAACTAAATTCAGTTTCAAATGACTTTTTTTGTGTATATCATAGAGTACTTTTAGATTATTATCACTTCACATATGACGTATGACATAATTTCTATGATTTAACAGCGTCTTAATAATGAATATAAATCTTTAAAGCATCTTAATAGATTAGGCATAGCTTTACAGATCATGGCTTGTTTTATCAACCCTTTTTCACCTAATTCGTTTGTCGTAACACTAAATGTTCAACATTTGGTTTTCAATAGAGTGATCAAGTGAATCCACTTAGATTAAAATTGTGATTGGATCAGTTGGATTGGTTATATGTCAAAGACTTAACAGACAAATGATCATTATTTGGTTAAGTAATCCAACAATTTGCAACACTATCATTAATTATTTATCTATTCAGTGAGGTAATTGTGTTTTCTCTATTTTATTTATTTTAAGAAATCAATTTAACTCGTAATTCATGTCACCAATTCTCAACATGATCTTTTTATGATATTAATAATTAAGTCATTTAAAGATAGTGTTTGAACAAATTTCTATGTATTTATCTTACCCTTAAGCTTATTGTTTCATTTAAAATGGAGCTCCTTCGTCGGATATCTATAAGTGTCTGTAACTAAATCAAATTTTAATATTGAATATCAATTAAAGGGTACCAATGTAAGATATTTGTTGGTTATTTTCAAGTTATTTTCTAAGAATTTGAAAAAAAAAAGAAGGAATTTCTAGCCCTTGCGAATGTTTCTAACAGCACAAGTCCAGACCTTCGATTTTTTAACATTTGGGTATTAATTGCATTTGTTTTCTTAAGAATTCCCTAAATTTTGTAACACATGCGATTGGGTATTCATATTCATATTTATCATATTTTGACAAAAGAACAAAATATTCTGAATTCTGATGAAGATAGCTAAACATTTGGATATATTATTCTTATATATTCTTATCTTATAAAACACTAATTTAAATGTAGGATAGCAGAGTTTATAGCATGCATTTCATTTATTTGTTGGCAAGTAAATATAAAGATTCTTTCCGAATCCAGGATTGATCTGAATACAATCAGAATAAAATGCCTTACTGTCATTGTTGTAAGCCTTTTATTTGATATTCTTCAAGTTAATATCTTGCCTGTTGACATGTCAATTATCATCGAACTAACATTTTGCTTAAAAACTTTACCACTGTCTTTGTTTTTTTGTTTAATTCCCTCGGATAACAGTTTGGATGATATCTGTATGAAAGCTGGTGAAGTCATCGTCAGAACTATCGGAACAATAAAAAAACTTAAATGGTGTAAACCTATTTTAAATATTTCTATATGTAGGTCTGTTACAAATATTTTATACAGCATTAGAGATATGAAATTAAAAAAAAAAATTTACTTTATGTTAAAAAAATACTTATAATCTTTCTCTGAATAGTTTTTGGACTTATTCTTTGGATTCAAAGTAAATTGTCAAATTCATCATCGATGAGGTGGTCAATTCTGAAAGATAGTTGAACATTTCACAAAAAGCGATGTACTCTTTAAGCCTTTAAACCTTATTAAGCATTTCGAACATTTCTAAATATTGTCAAGAAAATCTTATACTTGTTATTTAACATTACCTATTGTACATTTCGAAAGTATTTAAAAAAGATATATGTTTTTGCCAATTGATGGAGTTTGACCTTAGGACCTAACGAAAAAACGATCAATTATTGATTGCCAGCAAACAATTGAAGAAGAATAATTTGATTTTAATAAATACTTTTAAAAAATATTTTTTTAATGTTTTCGATTTTATCTATATGTTTTTAGTAAATAGTTTTTTACAGTAACTAGATTTTCTGTGTTCAATCATTAATTTGAATGTTTTTATAATATAGATTGCCACTTATTTCAGAATATTTTCGCAATAATAGAAGTTCCGCCTGAATGCAATTTATAGAGTGTTTTTTAATTAAACTGCATTGTTTCCAATATTTTCGGCACGGAATCATCAGAAAGTGGAGTCTGGTTACTGTATTGGTGGTTGCTTAAATATGAATCAGCTGTTCATTTAAATTGAAAAAAAAAGTTTTTTAGTTAAAACAAATAACGCAACTTGTGCATGGGAGTATATATTTTAGCGTTTTTTTCCAATACTTTTCGGTTTTTTCATTGTGACTAACGCCAAAGTGATACAATATTAAATGTGCAATATTGATATTTATATTTCGAACAAGAAAAATATATTTTATAATTTTTAAGACTTTCAAATAAAGTTAGATTAGATTAATAGATTACAAGAATTTATCCATTTATATGCTTCAGTACAGGTACAGTGGCAGTGGACTTATACGTATTTCTTTTTAGAAGTTTTTATTTCTGGTTAATATTAATTAAAAACTGAATTCATGCAAGCCTTTTTTCGAGGGCAAATTATCTCACATTTTTAATGTGCTTACGCTTAGTGTACCTAACTTAGTTTAACAAAAGCTTTAGTTGTTTAGGTAACTGATAAATAAAAGTAAATTAAAGTACTTTGAAAACTTCCATTTAATAATTAAAATATGATACTTTAACACATACTGTTTTAACTCTAATTCGCGCTCTTTTTATATGAAATTTTAAAATACATTTACTTCCCAGTTTGGGTTAGATATTTTTACACCGTCATATTTTTGTTAAAACCAAGATTTAAATTAAAATAGCATCATTTTCAGAAATCTTTCGTAAACGAATGCAAAAAAAAAAAACTACTTCAGTAGTCTTCCTTTGAGAATGTTTAATTCAATTATAGAGATATATTTGTGGCGAGAAATGACCGGTTTCAAATTTTCGTAAGATAATAAAATGAAAGCTCGATTTTACTTTATGATATATTTATAAGACAAATACGAGAAATATTAGTTAAAGAATAAATTATTATAAAGAGTAGAACTTCACTCGAATTTTCAACACAAAATTTTAAAGTTTTATAAAAATAGCATCCAAACTAAAGCCTATAGAGTAATGTTGTTGTTTTGTACAAAATTTCCAATTTTTTTTCTGTGAAATGAAGGACTCCTATACTTAGTATTTCATTTATTCTCGTTGACTATAAATTAAAGAAAATCAAAAATGTCTAAGATTGACTGAAATAATTTTGTCATATAAAGCTTAAACACAGTTTTAATAACAAATTAGCCACATTTTATAAGTCATTCTGAATTATTTGTGACCACTCATTCGAGTAAATTGGGCTGTCGATCGTGATAATGCTCAAAATACTGGCTCTTAGGAGATCAAAGGTTTCTGGTTTCCGCATTTGTCATTGTCATGTCTTCGTGTGGCTCTAAAATAAAATAGTTAAGAGTTGTCAATCTACATAACATGATCGGTTGAAAGGTTCGTGATTATCAATTAATCGATTGCTGTACTAGCACTTACAGTCATCCTTCTTAAACAACATTTTTTCAGGATCGATCTCACTCATATTTGAAAATAAATTTTTGCTGAGCATGATCTCCACTGCCAGTAACTTAACCACTCGCTTTAGTAGTAAGCCGCACCAAACGGTGCGATTTTCATAGATATTATCCAGTTTATTCAGTTGTCCAATTGTGAGAAATGTTTTCCTCAATTGGGTAACTAAAAGCAGAAAGAAATGGACGAGCATTGGAAAAGTTTTACGGATCGCATTTGAATTAAGAAAGTAAATTTTGAATAAACACGAGCGTTGTTGAGGTATGAGTCTTTCTATGATAAGCCATCAAATACCGATGAGAAGTTATATATCTTTTAAACAGACACTCTTTCTTTCTTATACAATTGAATTTTATTCGTTATCAGCCGAAATTTACATTAGCTGATTTTCACCCAGGCATATAAAACATATCTTAGCATAGGCTTAAGGAAAAGATTAGATTACGTAATGTCGCAAGTTTTATTTAGTTTGGTTCTTACAATTTATGCTTAACATGTTTTTGATCAAGTGGACACCCTTATTACTAGTTGGCCAATGTTTTGAGCTTAAATATTGTTTTTGAGTTCATCTAGAGTCTACCTCTTGTAGACCCACAGGAAAAAATTCAGACGAGTGAAATCCAGATATCTTGAAGGCCAGTCAATGTCATTGTTTTATGACACTACATGTCCCGGAAATTGTTTCTTCAGAAAATTCATTGGTTGGTACAAACTGTGCCATTGAATCGCATCTTGTAGACGAATTTGCGGACACACAAAATGTGTTAACATCCATCGACCGTTTCTCCGACTTCAAAGGAAAATGACCCAAGAGTGGATCTTGGAGCAAATATCGGCCCAAACAGTGAATCTCTCACATTATGTTATGGCATTCCATACAGGCAAAATTGTAATCGTTTTTTATTTATTGTTAAAATTGCAGAACTTTGACGTTTTCAAACTGTCCTTACTAAAGCCGATCGGTTGAGAATTGCCAAAGTTATTAAACATTTCTATACCAAAACTGAAAATGGCATACCCTGTCTGTATATATGTGTATGGATATTGAAAAGGTTAATAATAGAAGACAAATGCCCAAAAATTTGACAATATTACAATACTTTCAGCTAAGAATATTATGTTAATTATAATTGACTTCAAATTCAACATATATCGATGTTTAAACGTTGGTATTAAATTTGCTGAAAAGTAAAAGGTGTTGGATAGAAAATCAGTAAAATTTCGACAGCTAATGGTGAACCTATAAAAATCTTAGTCCGTAAGAAATCGTCGAAAAGTCCTCTTAATCCCCTAAATTCAGAATCAAAAAAAATATTTTTCGAATCTCAGGAAACATCATAATTTTTCCCACTAACTGGCTAGATTTCTCTATTTAAAAAAAAATTGCACAAACAATGGTATACTTTAGCTGAAGAAATAAACTGGATGCCACCATTTGACTTATACGTATTCGTCTGTTGTTTTTTTTACTGCACTTTGTCTGTTTAAGATCAGTTTCAGCATCAGACGAAATATGGTACTTTACCCCAAAAACTAAAAGTATAAATCTAAAATTTAACAGAACACTGAGCATCACCATATATGAAGATCGAGGCAGACCTATATTTTCAGATTGAGAAAGCTTTTTTGAGTTCTCTAGAAAACAATCAAATTAGTTACTCAAATAAGCTGCAGCTTCATTCTCTCACCAAGTAGTCAAAATATCTTTCGCAGTTGCACATTTTTATGAAACGTAATTCTTTGCTACATTTGCAAACATTAAAATTCCTTCCGCTCTTTTTGATTTCCTTCAACATTCTAACATTGTTCTTTCCGGTTAGTCCTTCCCAATTCGGTTTTCTGTGATTTCAAATTCCTCGTGTCAATGCCATGGTGCCAACAATTTTTGGCGCCAGGTGTAAACGATCTCAATTCTGTTTCCGGATCATTCACCACTTCCACAACGGAACCGAAATTATAAAAAGAGCAAACAACAAATTCTAATTTAAGAACCCACCGAATTCCCGGTCTTAAGACCGATAAGGGGCACCTCCAAAACGGATTCAATGTCGTTTATCACGTGTGGCAATATTCCACAAATGAAATGTTCTCTGACATAATCAACCAACAGTTACAGTTGATGAAATTCAAATAAAATGGGAAGCAGTCCCGTTTGTTTGAATCCGAGTTCAATACCTAGAGGCGTCAGAACAAATCGATTACTCAATACCTCCCTCGGGAGTACAATTTCAAATTATCTTGCAAAATTTCGCAACTATTTTCCGGCCACCTGCCGGAAGACTTGCAATCATGACTAACTTTAAGTCAAGCTACGAATAAATAGATTTCCAAACCTCTTAATTCGGAGCTGAGAAACTAACTCTCTAAAATGCACTCCTAATACGGGGGCCGAAATTGTTTTTTCTCCTCTGATGGCATTCATATTTCATAGCCAACGACTAATTACCAGTCGTCCAATGCAAATGTCCAGAAGTTTGAAAATTTCGTGGAAAATTTCACCAAATCGCTAATCAGTGAAAATTAGAACACCAAGTGAAATTGTCTACGACTCTCTCCTAGTTGTTGCGTTCAAGAATCCAAACTCCAGTCGTGGGCCGAAAAAATGCAACATTGTCACGCGCCATTTGTGTACCCACCTTCCGCAGATGGTAGGCCTATTGTCCAATCCATTCGACCACAATAACAACAGTAAGCCAACGATTGGGAGTGTAATGCTCCCATGTCGATTCCGTTGATTGTGACCACGATGACGATTTTGATTCCGACTACGACTACGACTTGGATACGGCGCCATTCTGCACTCAGGTCACGTCTTGAATTTTTCTATGACAAATAATGCAAATTTTTGAGCCATCGTTGGACATGCCTCTTGCATTGTGGATGGCTTACAGAGGAAGTACTTGTCTGGGTGTCCGCAGTTAGTGGATTGGAAACCCACTCTGAGGAATCCTAAGCTGCACTTTCAGCGTCCACCTGCCTCAACACACCGCGCCTTTATATGGAAACTTAATTCGCCCTTTAATTTATTTTTTTTATTTTTTACTGCAGAAAAATATGGCCATAGTGCAGCAGCAGCAAGAGGAAGACCCTATGCTAATGTTGGCAGCTGATGAGGAAACGAATCCAGAAATGATGATATCCAGGTTAAATCTGCCGAGTAATGCGACCTCAATTAGAGCTGACATCACTGATGGCTTCTCATGTGACAACAAGACTTATGGGTACTATGCCGATGTGGAGAACGAGTGTCAAATTTTCCACGTGTGCTTGCCAGTGACCTATGCTGATGGGAAGGAAAATACATTCCGATGGAGTTTTATTTGTCCCGAAGAGACCGTATTCAGTCAGGTAAGAATTGTGAATTCACATCCGATTCATATGTATAGCTTTCTCTTTTTAGGATTCATTTACATGTATGCGTCCTGAGGATATGTCCATCGATTGTGAAGAGTCCTTTAAGTACTACGAGCTGAATAGGAACTTTGGTGTGGTGGAGTCAGAGAATATCCCAGCCGAGGAAGATATGAATATGGAGGAAATGTCTCGGCAACCAGAACTCCAAGATCTCGAAGAGGATGATAGTAAGGATACCCTTATCACCGTTCCAGTTAAGAAACAAGTAGTGAATATCCAAAACTCCAACCGCAGGAAAACTCAAACCAATCGAATCACAATCGAAGCGCAACGCAAAAAAGTCCAGCCATTGCGAAAAATTCCACAAGCTGTACAACCCGTTGTAACACCTGTATTTACAGCAAAGCCTGTTGAGCAAGAAGTTCCTATTGCAGAATCAGAGCCAGAAAGAACTACAGTGAAATATCAAAGATTCACTAAGCGTCCAGTAACTCTTAATAAGGAGCCACCAAAGCAAGAGGCAGCCAAACCTGAACAGCAATTTGTGAGGCAGGATCTGTACACTCAGAAGAGAAAGCGTCCACAAATGTCCTCTACAACAAAATTGGAAACTCCTGTACAAATCGAAAGTCAACCAGAGCCTGAGATTTCTAAAAATACCAATATCGCACTTCCAGTCCAAACTGAACAGTCTGAAGCACAAGCGGAGGCCCAAGCATCGGAAATCGCCGAAGTTAGCATTAAGCCACAGGAGGAGAAAAAGCCTATTGAGGCTGAGAGGAGCGAGCCAATAGCTACTGAGGAGAAGAAACCCGCCTTTGCCTACATTCCATATTTAAGTTACAACCCTAAATCTGAAATTGCTCCTATTCCAGATAGTGTTCCTGCTCAAGCCGAAGTTGTCGAGATTCCCATTCAAAAGGTGGATGAACCATTGGTTGCTGTGGCCCCAGCAGTTCTTGCCCCATCAATTGTTGCTCCAGCAGTTGTTGCCCCAGTTGATGTTGCCCCAGCAGTTGTCGCCCCAGCAGTTGTTGCCCCAGCTGTTGCTGCTCCAGCTGATGTTGCACCAGCTGTTATCTCACCAATTCCAGAGGAACCCAAACCAGTCTCTGATATCGAAGAATCTCTTCAACTTGAGGAAAGTAATCTCCGAAATGAGGAGATCGCTGCAGAAGAAACCGTTCAAGCCGAGCTCACCAAAAATCAGGAGGAAGTTCTTAAACAGGAAGAAGAAAAACAAGCCATTGACATACCAGCTGAACCAGAGAAACAAATGGAAGAAGAGAAAATTCTTCTCGAACCTGTTCCAGAGGCAGATAAAGTGATAGAAGCAAATGAACCAGAAAAGTTCCTCGAAGCTGTCAAATCAACAGAAATATTAGAGGAAGCAGCAGAGCCAGAAATGGTTTCAAATGAAGAATCACTTCCAGTCGAGTCCGAGAAATCAGTAGAAGCAGCTCCAGAAGTTCTTGCTCCTGAACCCGGTACACCAATAAAGTTGGAAGCTGATGTACCTGAGCCCGGGATGGAAGAGTCAGAGGACGAGGATATGAAATTGAAAGCTGATATACCCACTCCTCCTGAAGCAGAGAAGGTTCTAGAACCAGAGGCATCAGTCGGGAAACCAATAGAAGCCGAAGCTGAACAAGAAAAGCCTGTGGAAGCTGAAATTCCCATTGCTGAGCCTGAAGTGTTACTCAAAGCTGATACTCCCATCGCTGTACCCGAAAATGCACCAGAATCTGAAGCTCCAGCTCCTTTGCCTGAAATGCCATTAAAAATAGAATCCTCGCAGCCTGAAATGCCATTGGAAGCCGCAAATGCTACACCAGAAGCGGATATGCAAGTAAAACTCGAAGCACCAGTCGCTGAAGCCGAACTAGAACCAGAGACAGTAAAACTTGCAGAGGCTGAATTACCCCCTTCCGATCTGGAAATGACAAAATTAGTAGAGATGTCACCAGTCAACGTAACTCCAAATGAGATTTCATCAAATGAGAAATCCGAAGCCGAAGAGGAAACTTCAGTCGACCAAGCTAAGAAACATGCTGAATTAGAACTTCCCGCTGAGTTAGTAGTACAAGAACCAGAAATCGCAGCTGAAGCAGAACAAGAACCAGAAGCTGACCTCAATAAAGCCGCTGATATACAATCTGAAGAGCAAGCGCCTCAATCATCTGAACAAATGGCAGCTCCAGCCCAAACAAATGAAGAAAATGAATCTCTACCATTAGCCGGCGATAACGAAGATGCTCAGTCACTAATTTTAGACTTTATTTCAAGTCTAGTCAACTCGGAGAATTCAAACTTGGATCAGCAAGGTGAAACTACAAACGAAGTGAAAGTAGAACAAGTTGTACCCGAAGCGGAATCAGATGGCACAGATTCCAAACTCTCCGAAGAGAAACCTGTCGAGGTTGAAACTCCATCTGAACAGCAGCAACCCCTCCCAATGTACAACCCAATGTTGCAGAATAACGATCAGATGTATCAAATCCCAGTCCAAGTTATTGAATCAGCTGAGCCAGAAATTCCAATGCCAGTGTCAGTGGAAAAGCCAAATCTTCCACTCACCATCGACGATGTTGTCGAACTTGTTAAGGAATCTTTGGACACTCCAGCTGAAAAGGAGAACCTTGTGCAACAACCTTCAGCCAGCCAGCCTGAGTCGTTGCCAGATTCTGAAGAAGTCAAGCCCATCTACCACAGATACTTGGATCTCGGTTCGAATCTGTTAAAATCGGAGGCACTCACCGCTTCAGATGATGAAGAGCCCACAATCATTTCTACATCCAATGATGACTCAACGGCACAGGAAGACAAACAAGATTTAGTTGCAGAACTTCCAAAAATTATTGAAACACCTTCAGAGCCTGAAACACTTGCCTCAGAACCAGAGCCCGTGCAAAATTCTCTCCTCCAAGCCGCTGAACTTCCAATAGAAGTACCATCAGCAGATACAGCCGATTCGACAGCTGAAAACCTCGCCATGAGCCGAAGTATGAGCCACTTCAGGATGGACCCCAGAAAGCGACGTTTCCTCTTCAGGTCCGATGCCAGTTAGACTGATTCTCTAGATTTTAACAACAACACTACGACATACACGAGACGAAAACGAACACAAACACGACATTTACCACATACTAAACACGCGCACACAATCACATCGAAGCATTATTACCCAGCGAAGCCATAAGTTCGTCCTGTCCACAACCAGGCGGACCCTATAATATTCACCACAAATTAACGTTCGCTTACTCGTAGTTAAGTTTTAGGTTTTGAATTTAGATTTTTTGCTTTATTTTGTCGCCCATATTTTGTTAAACGAGAATAACGTGAGATAAAGAGAGAAATGTAGAGAGAGGGAGGGAGAGAAAGAGTAGAAGAGTAATATGTATCAGTAAACAGAAACGGAAAACTGAAACGGAAACGGAAACGTAAACAGAAACGGAATCATGTGCAATGCAAAATTTAGGTTGACTAAAATTCATTCGCCACTTCATTTCTAATTTTTTTTTGAAAAAAAATGAAATTCTTGACCTGAATTTTGTCCATGGACAACCTGAAGAGATCAAATCCAACGAAACGCTGTACTTTTCATTTTTATTATTATTATTATTTTTTTTTTTAATTTTCTTGAAATAAGTTCTTCGTATGTTAACTGTAAGTCGAAAAATTCGAAAAGAAATGACCAATAAATTATTGTTTTGAATTTGGTAGTGTTTTTCTCAGTCCTGGTCCAGTATAACTCCACAAATTCAAAGATAAATTTCTTCCAATGGGTCTTGAATACTGTGCAGAAGAAGGCAGCTGAATCAACTCGGCTTTTTTGGTTAAATAAATTTTTGTAAATTTTCGTAGGGCAGATGGCAATACTCGTACTTGCGCAACATCTTTGTTATATCCAAACTGACCTCAGTTTCCCCTTAAATATCCTGCCAAACAACGGCTGGGTAAGGATGGTCATTTCGTACAGACAAGTTTGAATTATTATCAGGATGCACCAATTGTCCTGAAGAGATGTACAATGAAATATCGTAGTAGTCGTAGTCGCAGTCTATGCTGTGGATTTGCAAAGATGACAAACCAAATTCCACTAACAAGCAGAACTAACCTTTCAACTAGAACGATATAGGCCAACAAGTTCATCCACCTGAAATGGATGGAGTAAAGATAGCTATATCTTAGCTTAAGACCAACAATGCTGCATCGGTCCTGCCTACAGCGGTAAGGGATAACTTAGTAAGGAGCATATAGTACACCAACTCATCCTTAAAATATGGTCGAACGAAATAATGCTCGATGAGTGGAACCTCAGCATTGTTAGTTTGATTTTCTGGAATGGAGAACTTCTGAACTGCGTCAACTGCAGAGGCATTAGTCTTCTTAAAATCGCCTAAAAGATCTAATCTACCATACTGTGTCCACAGTAACAGACCCATATCGGGCGCGCTCAGGCCAGGAAAGTCCACCATCGACCAAATATTCCCACTACGACGGATCTTTCAGAAAACCCATGAGATTCATATCGTTACACTTCACATCTTCATCAATTTTAAGGTCACCTTTGACGGCATTTATAGAGACTAGCTATACAGACCAATGCCTAGTTTTGGCATCCTGTCAAAACATTTTTTTCTGCGAGAATGGACGCTGCTCCCTCAAGATCGGTAAAGATTTCTCCGAGATCTTTGATATTAAAAAAGAATTTAAACAAGGCGATGCGCTGTCATGCGATTTCTTCAACATCATACTTGAAAGAATAGTGCAAAACTCCCGCGCAAACACAAGAGGGATCAGTCCGATCAGTGGCACTTTCGCGAGTATTGGACGAAAGCGGTGAAAATGGATTTAGCGGAAGAGCCTCTGTCAGCGCGAGGATACCAAATACCGACGTCTCGGACTGATCGTCACCGTTGACATCTCTTACACTCTTGAAAATCGCTGCTTCTTTTGACAAAGAATGCAATTGACTAGAAAAGCCCTCTCTCGAACGACAAAAGTTATCCTCTATAAGATCTTAATAATCCCAGTCCTGCACTATGGCGCGGAGGCATGGGCATTATAAAAAATTGATGGGGGTGCTCTTTGCTGCTTTGAGAGGAAAGTTCTTCGGGTAATTTTCGATCCCATCTGCATAGACCGTGAGTGTAAAAGAAGAGGCAACGGCAAAGTGCACGGACTGTACAGCGGCAGCGACTTAGCCTGAAGAGTGGAGATCCAGCGACTGAGATGGCTGGGCCATGTAGAGCGGATGGACACCAATGCTCTGGTCCGAAAAGTCTTCGAATCCGTCCACGAGGGATAGCACAGTAAAGGAAGACCGTGACTCAGATGGTTCACGCAGGTGGATTCAGCTTACTTAACCTGCGAAACTGGACGCAGCTAGCGAAGGATGACTGGAGAAGCCCAGGCCCAGGTCAACCCCGAACTGTAGTGCCACCTGAAGTACGAGTAAGAGCTTCAGCTATAAACGGTAAAAATTTTGACATTCTCGTGAGTAAATTGGTAGACACAAAGTCCAATGGTGTTATGAACATTTTCATTTAAGAATCGTACCGACGTATAAGAGGCTATGGAAGCTCTGACAAAATAAGCCATATTCAAATCTTAAATAGAATACATAAAAGCAAAAAGCAAAATTTGAATCACTAATGAAGAAATTCCCAAAAAAGTTGGAGGAACCATTTCATTCAGGTCCCCTCACCGAGATTCTTACAGCCAAATTTAAACAGAAGAGGAGAATCACTCCAAGACAGATGATTCAGCGGGTTTTCTAGAAAATATCACAGTCTTAGGGGCTAAATAGCTTGATTTAAAAAAATCCCATTGCTTAGGATCTAGATGTCACAGCTTTCAGCAAGGCCGTTTTATAATCGCCGTTGAAACAGTGCCCTCGCAATCCTCTTATTTGCCAAAGGGTTGGATTGAATGTAGGGTAATTTCACACCTATATAAAAGTGAAACTGTTTAGAACCAACTTACAACCTCGAGAACGGACGAGCTGTTGGCAGTTCTACGAATCGCAAATACAATGACAGAACCCCAGGTATCTGGAAAATACCTCAGTATTTCGTCAAACCCTTTACAACCTGCACTTAGTACTAAGGACTAGTGATATCGATGATAAAAAACTGTCTGGCGACCACCCTTGTGAAACCACGTTGATGAACATAGAACAACACGACCGAAGAATTATAGAAGTGCACTCTGCAAATTGAGTTGTTTTTTGTGATGGAGTACTGACCATGGTACTTTACGGTTCCTCAGCCACTTAGATGTTCCCTTATGGCGCAAAGAACCACTTATTCACGCTGTACATATGTCTTCTGCCATTTCGGGTTCTTCCATACAAAGATAACATTCAGTTTCCTGAATAATTCTATGTTTGTGGAAGTGATATCGAATTTGGCAGTATGCTGTTAGAAAGATGAAAAGTCTTCTGATATTCTAATCTTTTGGAACTAAAAAATAATTTTGATTATTTTTTTTTAATAGTTTTATAGCTCTTTTAGCACGTCGAAAACCGGCTTTAATTAGGATAGACACACTTTCGTATCCCAGCTTTAATTCGTTGAATTTATTGCCGAGTACAGGATGGTGCAGAAAAGCTAAGTGTCCTTGAATGGATCTGCTACATCCGATACGCCCCAGAGCATAATTTTGTATCTTTAACAACAAGCTTGAAAGGTATTAAACCAGTGAACCCCTGATTTAGTGTCAAACAAGATTGAAAAGCTTTCACTGCTGCTTGACTATCCATGAGTATATGGACGAGGCGCCTTTCATTCCTGTATTGATTGAACATTTTCCGAATATTTTACTATTTTTGTTCCGGAAAAACCAGAGTGAAGGCGCTAAAAAATTCAAAATATTTATAAGGAGTATGTTCTCAGCAAGTCCAAGTATCGGCGTTGATTTGCAAAGGACGTGGGGACAACTTTGGCAGTACTGTCGGAAGGTATAGCTTGCACGACACCACCTCCGATAAAGGATTCAGGCTAATCGACTTTGATGCAGGGCGAAATATTGGCGTAGCAGGCACGCAGTTTCCATATCTAGATATTGTCAAGGGGACTTGGAGAACTCCTGATCAACCGACGGTCAACCAGATTGATCAGAACGAGATTGACACAAAACATTTCTCCAGTATTATGGATGTCCGTACGTTCCGAGGAGCCAACATCGACTCGGACCATTACCTTGTTGTAGCCAAGGTACGGTTGCGGATATCCCAAACTACGCCAAGACAAACTAATGCTGTGAGAAAATTCGACGTCAGACGACTGCAATCGCAAGAGAACGCCAAGTCCTTTTTTCCGATCGAATGTCTCTTAATCTCTTAAAAGGTCCAATGCCCCCAGCATTAAGCATCGAAGACCATTGGAAACACTGCCAAAACGCCATCAGAGATGCTGGGTTTCACTCGTCCATCACATCGAAACCCCTGGTTCGATGATGAGTGCCGGCAAGCACATGCAGCCAAGCAAGATGCATATAAAGCGGCGTTGCTTGGAAGGACCAGAGCTGCTCATGAGCTCTATGAGCGGAAGAGGAGAGACGAACACCGGCTTTTAAAGAGGAAGAAGAAAGAGCATGAAAAACGCGCGGTCAAGGAAATTGAGAGATGCTACTCCAAGAATGAGGTTCGGAAGTTTTATCGTAGTAGAATCGCAGTCGATGCTGAGGATTTTGAAAGACCATTTCTGCAGACTGTATAACGGCGATGAGGAACCAAATACCGCTGTCAGGCAAAATCAATCGAATCAATTTTTCAACCTGGACGATGATGATCAACAATTCCGTCCACCCGACCTGGATGAAGTGAAGATAACTATATCGAAGCTTAAGTCCAACAAAGCTGCTGGAGTGGACGGCCTGACTGCCAAGCTCTTCAAAACGGCAAGCGATGACTTGGTAAGGAGCATACACCAACTCATCTGTAAAATATGGTCGGACGAAAGTATGCCCGATGAATGGAACCTCAGCATTGTTTGTCCAATTCTTAAGAAAGGAGACCCTCTGAACTGCGCCAACTACAGAGGCATCAGTTTCCTTAACATCGCATATAAGATCTTATCTGCCGTATTGTCTGAAAGCCTGAAGCCGTTCGTCAACAACCTGATAGGTCCATATCAGTGTAGCTTCAGGTCAGGAAAGTCCATCATCGACCAAATATTCACACTACGGCAGATCTTGGAGAAGACCCATGAGCTCCAGATCGATACACACCACCTATTCATTGATTTAAAGGCCGAGTATTTAGACAAGGCCATGCGCTGTCATGCGAATTTTTCAGCATCATACTTGAAAGAATAGTGCAAAACTCACGAGCAAACACAAGAGGCACTATCTTTCAAAAGTCCGTCGAACTACTCGCATACGCCGACGATATTGACGTAATCGGGAGAAAGCAGCGCTTTCGCGAGTATTATGACGGAAGCGTCTAAAATGGGTTTAGCGGTCAATGAGGGCAAGACCAAGTCCATATATGCTGTCAAGTAAAAAGAACAACCAACACCGGCGTCTCGGGCAGAACGTCACCCTCGACAGATATAACTCAAAGTTAAGGACTTTGTCTACCTAGGCTTAGCAATCAATTCGGACAACAAAACCAGCGCTGAGATCAAACGAAGAATTACGCTTGCCAATTGTTGTTTCTTTTGGGCTAGGAAAGCAATTAGCTGGCAAAGCCCACTCTCGAACAACAAAAGTGGTCTTACATATGTGGGAGGAGAAAAACAATATTATTTACGAGCAACGATATCTTTTATTGATCTACTGCGAATAGACTACCGCTGCTGGTGGCGGTCGTATTTATATCTATACAGCATAACATTAGATTTTTAGACTAAAGGTCAATCACCATATCAGAAGGTCAGCTATTTTCAGATGATTACAGCTTGGCGATGGCGATGGCGCGATAGTTAGCTCATTGGACTATCACGCAGAGAGTCGAGGTTCGATTCCTGGCTGGGTTACCAACAATTTTTCAAAATCGCATCCCCTTTCTGCGGGCAATGGCAACTCCCGAAAGTAAAATTGCCTACGAAAAAGCTTCTAAAGAGTGCCGTTCGGACTCGGCGATAAACCGTAGGCCCCGCTCAGATGTGACAAAAATAACAACATGAGCAACACAAATGAGTGTCAAGAAGCTAGGCCATGGCCCATACCGGGCTGCCAGCGCCACAGTGTTTTTTTTTTTTTTTATTACAGCTAGCAAAACCGATAATGACCATATAAGTTACCTATCCGGTAACGCATACCAGACGATACCCGAATCTCTCCACAATTTCAAGTTTATTCATTTTTTTCTTTTTTTTTTCTCTTTTCCCACAATTCTATCTTTTGCATTCTCTGCACTTTTAACTCGCTTTGTCCGATGCCCGCGCATCGAACGCAATGAAATTTTATGTAAACAAAAAAAGAATTCAATAATTAAATCATAACGTTTCTTATGCGCCACCCTGTACTTGTTTTGAATATAGTTTCAAATCCGTTTTTATATTTTGGACTTATAGTGTTATTTAAGTTCTCATAAAGCAACTATTTTTTTCTGGCTGTGCAGTATTTTAATTGGCCATTTTCCTCGCATTACGAGCACAAATCAAACGGGATATGGTATTTTTAGCTTTGGCAAATTCGTAAAAAATATCGGACCTCAAAGCATATAAAGCAGAGTTATAACTCGTCTCACGCGATTCCAGATTCAAAATTCACTTACTCCTTTATACATAAATCAGTACTTAACAGAAAACTGTTAAAGGCATGTTTTATTAATGCAAAGAGATACAATCTTAACTTGGTTTTATAGTTGTTTCGAGTACATACACATTTTCAAACTTATATCAGAAATGTGGATCTCAAAATTTAATCGAATACTTAATTTCTTAAAAAAAATACTTCAAATCAATCAAAATACTTTAAGCAGTCAAAAGACTCCAATACATTGAATGCATTCATATGACTAAAAGAATGCAAAGAATAAAAAAGACTTCAAAGAATATTGCAGTCTTTTGACTTCAAGTGTTTTGACTGCCCCAAATGATTGCATTACTTAAGACTTCAAAAAAAACTGGGATTTTAATTTTGAAGTCAAATGACTTAAGTGAAGTCTAAAGATTTCAAAACTTGTATTTTTAATCTATTTACTGCAATACTCAAAAGATTGCAATTTTTTACAGCTCTGTCAGTTAGTTGCGGACCTTGCGGATCAAATGAGTGTTTACAATAGGCAGCTGCTATTGTCAAAAACACTAAAATGAATCTATTTGAGACCCCTTTTATTCAAATTCTACTCTATGATGCAGAATCATTGACGTAAGCGATAGCGGATGAATATAATCCTGGTCCAGTGTTATCAAGAACCAAATAAATGTTGAAGCTGTGACCAGAAGAGTCAACAAAGGTACAAGATAGTAGACTAAGAGCTCGCCTTAGATATCACATTAACTGACGTTTTTAGTTATAAATAAAATAAGTAATCTGAACTTATTCTTAGCTGAAATCTATAATTAATGTACCGAAGAAGGACTTATTTTAAAGTTTTTCGAAAAACGTATGTTTTACTGTTACTTAATGTGCACTAGCAATCTGCCCCGGCTTCGCACGAGTGTAATTTAGAAAACAAAGGACGTGAAGAATGTGAAGTACAGCTTTTGATCATAGAATCTCTTTATAAACAATGTTTGTAGCTGACTTTTGGTTACACAATACGAACAAATTTTATTTGGAAGTAACGCGGGAAAGAGCTACGTATACGAGTGGCTGTCCATAGAAAAAGCACTCAACGCTTAGATCTAAGTCCGCAACGTTAAATGTCTGAATATGTGAACTGCAATCTTTTGAATTGGAATGGAAGATCCATTGGTATCAATGGAATCCGGTGAATAAAAACGGTTTCTCCAATTCCACATCCGGTCAGAATTTTGCACTCTATACCTATAGTAAAACCTTTTCGACGTTTAACCTGGAGACGTGTACCATTGCACAATTTGGGTGGATTAAGGTTTCGCGATAAAATAGCAGGACGCCCTTCTTTTAAGACCAATTTATGTAGGGGCAATCCAGAAGGTTGAAAGCAATTGAGAAATTATGTTGGGAAATGTACAGCCTCTTCCTGGTCCAGCACGGTGTCTAGGAAGTAGTAGGTTTGAGCCTGTGTATTAATTTTAGAGATATTCAGTCGCTCACTTTGTCTACTTGATCGTTAGTAGGTGACAAAATAGCTCTCTCCTTGAAACAAGTTCTAATCTAAGAACTAAATAACATTATTAATTTCTAAATAAACGTTGTTGACTAATTCTTGAAGATCATTTACTAAAATGCATAGGTTTTGGTTATCTAGATTAGATATCTCATTGTTTTCTTCATGAGCACGTGTGTCTCTTGTAACGACTGGTAAGATTTGACGATAGTCGTCAGAGAACAATATCGTGCATCCACCCATGGGTGAATCCATACTGGGCGAATTGAAAACTTGTTCGACATGGTGCCTCGTCCCAAGCTTAATTAATTAATGAGCAGTCAAGTATTAATTTTCTAGTATTACTTTGTTTTGAAATGCTACAAACAGTGCTAGTGTCCTCAATTGTTAGCGGAAGTTTGAATGTTGTATGAGCTGTTCGGCCTCCTTCCAAAAGTGAAGCTGCAATTCCGGGTGATGGCACAGCTAATGCAATTTGCGGTAAAGATCATACTTTTCTAACGAGCAAGTTGATAAGAAATGTTTTTCCTGTACCTCCAGAAGCACCAAGAAAATATGACTTTCCTTCGTTTCTGTCAATTGATGTTAATAACGCATCGTATACCTTTTTTTTATCTTTTTATCTTGAGCTACAATTTGTTCGAACAGTTTAAATTGATCGTAGTAAATTTCTCTTGCGTATTCGACGTTAGTCAATTCAGGGTTCGTTATATTTGTAGGCATTGGCAGTTCAAAAACCGAAATGGATTTTCCCGAAAGTTCTTCTACTACCTTATACAATTCTAACAACACTTCATCAAAAATAATTTTATCATATTGGACATAATCTGACATTAACTATTGCCGTCGTCCATTCAGGATATCTTCGGCCATATTTTTTTCTCATACTTGTTTCAGAGAGATACAATATCGGTCACTTGACAAAACCTTATAATAATGGCAAGTATATACTTTAACGACCTCGACGAACTGCAAATAGTAGCTTTCGTTAATGTGTTGTCCCATTGAGAGTCGTCTTCCAAGAGACCCATTGCTTTGCGCCCTGCTTTATTCATAGGTATTATTAGTTACTCTTTGTATGATGTGCCCTTTACAATGTGAAGTAGCATTCTCAAGTGAAAACATTCACTGTTGTTGGGATAAACTACATAGTAACAGTGTACATGTGGCAACGTTGTATCACGGGGTAAAAATAGTCTAGTGTGCGCTGGCCCACTTTCCCAATTTCCGATTTCAACTTACAACCACCAGGAAAGTTGTCTGATGTGGGAAAGTTCCATCAAACCGAATCGTCAGATTGGGCAATCTCACAAAACTTCGTAAAAAATTTTCCAGGTGTATGCCTAGGCAATAATTGCCACAATTTCACCTTCAGAATTCATCAAATACAGATTTGTTGCAAGTAGAACTACAACCTGTTTGAAAATAAAAATAAAATTTGGATGCAGGTAATTCATATTTTTTGTTGCTCGACAACAGCGACGACTCGTACGAAAGCCTAGATTGAACATGCAAATTGGGATGAGTGTAATGTTGCACACAATTTATCCCTACTCAAACGTCCTAGAAATTCTGTGTACAAATTGCCTCGTGTGTAAGCGCTTTTAAGTATGTACTCGTATCTCTTAAATTTTAGCCTACCTAGGCAATGTGAATTTATTTTTCGGCGACTGGGTATCAAAATATTGCTTTTTTTTGCTAGCAAAAAAACTGAATTATGTTTTATTATATATTTAAACCTTCCTTGAATAATTATCTAAATGATGGTGAAGACCGCATCAAAATCCGTTGTATGGTTTAGGAGGAGTTAGCGGCCAAGCAGACAGACACGGAAAGCGACTTTGTTTTATACTATGTAATGATGAAGTTAAATTGAATAAGTCATTTATATAAATCATATATTTATTAAAATAAAATTTGGTACCTTTTACAAACTTAATTTAAGCAAAAATAAATCAAAAAAATATTAGCGACTAGTTTATACAACACACGGTACAATAAAAACAAAAAAAAAACTAATAAAACCACACAGAGCTGCTGACTATATTTTACAAAAAAATAAAAAATGTTAAGAGCAACCATTATCCTTAAGCTAGTTAACAAATGTTCTTTTTGGAATCTTCTGCTGTATGACAAATTGAAATATACATGTCGGTCTTTGTAGTTCTTACAAGATATTTACAATAAATATATACAACTAGCTTTATCGACGACACTTCAAGCTTCTGTTTCCTCCTCCAGACCCTCCTGTAATTCTTCGGGTGACCTTAAATCGATGGCGAACTTTTGTCTTGTCGGAGTAATGTTGTCAGTGTGACCTTCACCGAGTTCTTTCACTCGTCTTGAATAGTCCTGGAATGCTGCTGCTAAGGCAAATGTTAGTTTACGTGCCATGGCTCTGCTGTCACAGACAAATGCATGGACCTCAAATGGATGAGCACTTTTACTGTCCTTGACAACGATCATGGCGAATATCCTTGTGTAGACGAGATCTTGTACTCCATAGGAAATTGTATCGATGGCATAGTTCCACTTGTTGATACTGGACTTGGGCGAGATTATATCAACATTAACACCATCTGTTGAGACTTTGAGGTTACAGTGTGGCAAAACTTTGTTGGGTGGTAAATTTTTAGCAACTCCAACCATAATGTCAACTGGTCGGCGAGTGTACTTTATTCCCCAGAGTCCTCGTGCCACTTCACAGCCAACGTATTTTACCTGAGGAAGAAAGAAAATTGTTAGTAATTCTTCATATACAAAGAGAAAAGGTTTATAGAACATATTTAGGCATCAACTATTTAATTGGTGATAATATAACTTGCCCGATTTGAATGTTATATTATTAGAATCCTTGGAGGACCAAGGATTACAAAAATAAGTACTGAACTTTATTCGATTCTATTTCACAAGCAATAGTCCTACTTTTGTTGTTAAAGTTCTATACGTCACTTTTGTTTCCGATAATCTCTCAAAATTGATGCAAAAGTGAAAAGTATCAAATGAACAATCCCATTTTGAAAATCGACACTTGGAGTTCAGCATGTCAGACAAGCAACAGTTTAGGTATGGCACCGGTGTAGATACGTCAAATCTGACATCAGCATCGTAAAAGTTTGACGTGTTAATGGCGCACGTGCTCAGAACTTAAGCATTTTCGTTGGATGATTTTTGGTGATACTATTCGTTCATCATTCCATACCACTGTGTTTTTTACTGGTCTTTCGACTCCAATCGACGTCGTCATTTGCTCCAGAAAGAATTTCGTGAAGGTCGTCCAAGATCGGTGTTGTCCCAGAAATAATCGATCCTGTGCGGGAACATTAGTTCCACTCGGATACATTTAATACTGCATGATCAGTTGGCTGTCAAAAAGATTTCTTTTCGTTAAAATACGCATGAGGTTCGTGTCGATTGGTCGAAAAGATTTTTGAAAATTGTTAAACCCTAGTTCAAAAGACGTCTTAAAGCTCGTGATATGTGACGAATCATTGATCTATGCGCATGAGCATAAAACTAACAAGCGGTCGACAGCGGGTCTTTCACGACGAGCTAGAGAGAGAAACCTGTCATGTCGCCACTATGTCAATAGAGGAACGTAAAAACGTGGAATTTGGAATAGATAACCATCACTTGTTTGCCACGAGTATTTGGAGATAAAGTGTAAAGGAACCGTCAAACACGGGCCATTCTCCACCACGAAAATGCAAAAATCATTTTTATTCTAGCACAAGATACATACAGGGTGACCAGATAGCAATGATAGTTTTTCCAATTGTTATGCTTCAGCAGCTGTCAAAGTTACCAATGACATCCATCTGTCAAAATATTCAGTAAGGTTTGCCATTTCATCATGCATCGTTTTGCGCTTGCTGTACGTGGGGAAATTATTTTCAAAATATTTTCGGAATTTCGGCTCAGTTGTAAATAAGCAACATGAATCTCGTTGGAAGGTCAGTCGTCATGGCTTCGGTGTGGAGGCAATTCGTCCCACCGCGGAAAAGTTTGAGCGTGAGTATACTCTTTTTGATCTCAAGCCCCTAACCAAATAGAGATTGGTGCGAAATGAAGAAAACAAAGCCGCCGTAGCGGCCAGTATCGAAGAAGATCCAGAAATGTTGATTCGGCACCGATCAACAGAACTGGGTATCGCCAAATAGTCAACCTGGCTTATTTTGGGGCTGGGTTTGGGCCTAGATCCGTATAAGGTACGACCCTGTATGCGCTAAGTGAATGCTGCAAATGTTGGCCGGATATTCGGATTTGGGCTAAAAACTCATCTTCTCGAACGTGGCCAATTTTCGACTCAGTGGCTACGTTAACATGCAATATTTCCGTTATTAGAGGAAATATGTTCGGCTAGCAAACCAACCACTTTGGACGAGGTCGAGGGAGAAATTCGACAAGGTCTTGCTGGAATAATGCTTCACAAATTGGAAAATTAGAAAATTAATTAAACATGTACAAAATAGTGATCTTCATGCAGAGTATTTTGAAAAAAAAAAGCTATTTTCGTTGATAAGTATTTGTTTTAATTTGCTTTTCTGTAAACTTATGTATTCCTTATAGAGTTTGACGAACAAATTTTCACTTTATCTCTTAATCGTGCCTCTGTGTCATCTTGACATAAGGTCGGAATGTAAGAACCTTCGCTGGTTGTGTAAGAATGACTATAACTCTACTAAATCGACTCTATCAGAACCGCCCGTAAAATACTACACAGCCACTTATAACGCCTCCGGCCTCCAATAAAGGTTATTTTGGTGTTACTCGGGTTGACCCTGAGGAAGAATCCTTGGATCTGTAGATCAACCCGGGCATGATCTACAAGGAAAAGCTAAAACGATCGATATATTCTATCCGTTAATGCTATTCAAGAACTAAAAGTAAATGTTCACTTTCCTTTAATGTTTGACGTGCCTTCCACCTAGTCACAAAACTCTGCCCAAAATATCAAGCCGACATGACTTTTAACGTAAAGAATCAATATACCATGCACTCATCCGTCCAAACTATGAGACCTCTGAGTTTCTCCAAACGTACAGGGTACCTTAGTCCCATACAAGATATCAAACAGAAATAAAGGATAATTTTATAAAACAGAAAGTCATACGTTGACTCCACACTGCAGCAATTTCATCTGGTGGTTTGGTGGTCTATACTGAAAAAGCATCGTTTGCTAGAAAAGAGCTGCCTTTCTCCGGAGTATTAATAATTTCTCTTACGACGTGGCGATCCCTAAAATTTCTGTAAATCATCTCAATCATTTACTACTTAGAGACTCTAGCTTCCTCATCAGGCCGATGCTTAGCTAAGCCTGAATCAAATACCCAGACAGCCAAGCACAGATCAAATACGTTAATTTGATCAGAATATCTCTCAAAATGATATTCAAATATGGTTCTGGGGCAGAAAATGCCACTGCTAATAAATTAGGCAGATACGGACAAAAAGTACGCAGCTTGATAAAACCACGCCAACAATATTGTAACGAAAATCGCCTAGCTGTCCGAAAAAGATCTCAAAATAGCACCGAACTTTAAGAAAGCAAAAAATATAAGACAAAAAGAAAACTTCCAAATTTGTTGGTTCCCGAGAGGTACTCGTACTTTTATTTTTTTGTTGTTCATTTAAAAATTAGATTCCTTCTGTTTTCCTTTCTCCGGTCGCGATAGCTCAATTGTTTCTTCGTGACTTCTTCTCTTCTTTCAAAAACTTTTCCTTTTATGCTCCTTTCGAATACTTCTACATCGCCAGCTCTTTTCCGTTTCTTCATCCGTTGTAACGCCTCAGAATCCACCGCTCTTTCGCCAACCGTTTTTTGGTTGGAGAAATTGTACGTCACAAGAAACGGCAATTATTTTCTTAGTTGGCTTCTTGAAATTTGCTATAATCTGTAATGTAGTCGTCTCTTTTTTTTGTTCCTGTTCTTATAGCTTATAGCGGCGATGGCGCGATAGTTAGCTCATTGGACTATCACGCAGTAAGTCTGGGTTCGATTCCAGGCTGGGTCACCAACAATTTTTCAAATCGCCATCACCCTTTCGGCGGGCAATGGCAAACTCCCGAAAGTAAAAAATTGCCTACGAAAGAGCTTGTAAGGAGTGCCGTTCGGACTCGGCGATAAACCGTAGGCCCCGCTCAGATGTGACAAAAATGAAAACATGAGCAACACAAATGAGTGTCAAGAAGCTAGGCCATGGCCCATACCGGGCTGCCAGCGCCACAGTGTTTTTTTTTTTTTGTTTTTTTTTCATATAGCTTATGATTTTATCGTTCGTCATTTTCGTTTCGCTGAATACCCTGCCATGTTTGATAAATCGGACGAACCTTTTCAGCTGTCAAAATATCACAACAGACCAACGTGAAGCAGGTAAGTTTTCTTGGCCTTCCAAATTTTCTTGTTTTTCTGCTGTTTCTTTCTTTTCTTTTTAGTTTTCGTAACAATATTCTACCCCAAACAAATCTGTAGGCAGCTAACACTTTCGAAATAAGGTGATATAAGTTAGAAATTTTGTCTTATTCTAAGTGAACTGAATTTTGATCTTCCACGATCTCCCAGTAATATCACAATAAAGCTACGTACCCCACCACGTTGCAAATGAATTTCTGGACATAGTCGGTTATCGCTTATTTTTACGTCCAAAGTGACCATTTTTCTCTGGTCAATCTTAGTTGACACGCGTTTTATGAGACAATATCATAATATTGGATAGTCCAACCCCTGCCGGGATATTTGTGTGCCTTGGGCTTCAATGCTTCTAAGAGACATTGACTATAAAAAGCCGCACTTACTTCAACGCCGCGGTCCAAAAATACTTTTAAATTTCTAGCGATGAAACTTCTCAAACTTTTTAAAAAAAACAACACGAGAAACAGGCGATCGAGAAAATGAAGAGGTTTTACTGCAGGACTGACATTTTAAAGTTTTACCCAATAAGTTGAAGAGTCCCACTCGGTGCTGAGAATATACTACATTGATCAGAACGGGAACTTTCGCCAACACACACAGAGACAGATGTACTCTTGGCTACGTAACTTTTGCAAATGTCAAGCTATGACGCCATAATTTAGAGAGAATATCAACAATAGATGTACCAACTTAACAAAAAAACAGAACTCAAATCGGAACAATGGGAGCGTCACACCAGTGGCTATTTTCTGATCAAGGTAGTAGAAAGTCTATTTCTGCTGACTGTATTACGACGATGGAGGCCAAAGTGCCGCTGTCAGGCAGAAAAACAATTCATCCTGGACGAAGACTCGCTAAAGCCTAATAAAGCTGGTGGTGCTAGACGACAATCCGATGAGCTTTTTAAAGCAGCTAGAGACGACCTGGTTGAGAACATGCAACAGCTCACCTGTTATCCAAAGACTTACTCAGAGGAAAAATTCATATCTGCTTTGACATCCCTGTCAAACTTTGCAGGTTCTGCAGATTGACTATGAAGAATGATCGCTGCTCGATCCAGAGAAGTAATAAACTTATCAATACGTTCAGTGTCAAGAAACGTTTTACACAGGGTGACTAGTTATCATGCGGCTTTTTAACCATTGTTCTAGAAAATCACTGGTTAACAAAAGACGCACGATTTCGTGTTCCGATTACATTGGTACAATTGAACAAACAGAGCGAGCTGTCAATGGATCTTTAGTGAGTTTTGAGGTGGAGTGAGTACTCTAACGGCAAAAGAGGCCAAAATATAACACATGCTGTCATCAGAATACGAAGCACCAACTAACGATTAGTAACATCTTCACCTTGACTCCGCAGTTACAAGAAACCAAATAGCAGTGCAGAAATCGGGTGCAGGGGGGGAACCCTGGCAATAGCTGTTTTATGGACATAAAAGATAACCCCCTCTAATAAGGCAACACTGGTTTCATATAAGACTATTATTATCCCTGTCCTGGCGTAGATGCTGGGATATTTTGGAAAGCAAACAACGTCTGCGATGACTGGGTCATGTTTGGCAAATGGATAATAGAGTCTAGAATTTTGAATCTTAGCCCCGAGAGATGGCTTGGCAGAAAACGATCGCAACGAAATGGATGTACGGAAATGAAATAGGATCTCTACAAACTATTGGTGGGGCGCTGGAAGTAGTTGGAGAAAGACCGCACTAATTGCAGGACTTGTTCGATCAGGAACAGTGTCACTCCCTCTAGGATGGGACCAGTACCTGGTGTCTACCTAGAAGATGAAAAATAGGCATATTTAAGTAGATATTCTTATCGCACAACGGACAGCATACATACATAAATGCGACAAATTAGATGTTTAATAAGAGGCAACACAGGACAAAGCGAGGCTTTTGTTAAACCGCTATATACTTGATGGTATGCCTTTCCAACTCGTCTTTACCCATAAATATTTACTCAAATTATGTCATATAATTTTCGACAGTTTGTGTGTTCTTTTGAACAATATTGCATGGGAATTAGTTTAAATAATTAAAAATTAGTACAATTTATTCAGACCTGACAATTATTGTAAGCCAATACATAACATACCTTCTGCTCAAAAAGTACCCGGAATTTTCCATTCAAACAAACCGCGCTTGAGTTAGGTTGGTACAGCTGTCATCTGGCGCTCGAATATCTGTACGTGTTAGTTTTGTGAACAAGTCAGTGTTTTTTTTATATTTAGCGATTAAGCAATGTCAAATTTAGATGACCACAGAGTTTGCGTGAAATTTTGTGTTGCTAACAAAGTATTATGTGCGGAAGCGTTGAAAATGTTGACGGAAGCATACGGGGACTCGACAATGAAAACATAACCGTGCGAGTGGTGCAAAGAGTTCAAATCGGTCCGTATTATGGTTGATGATTTGCCACGTTCCGATCGTTCATCCACCAGGTTCATCATCGAGGTAAACATCGAAAAAGTTAAGAAAATTGTTCTCGCAGGTTATCGTGTGAGCATCTGGGAGATAGCAGCCGATCTTTGTGCCTCGTTCGGTGTTTAAGGGATGAGACGAGTTGAAGTGCGGCTTGTGCCGAAAGTGCTAAGTGCAGAAACAGCATCGTATTGATGTTGCTAAAGAAATGCGTTCTTTGGGCCAAAATATCAATGGCATCATTACCGCTGACGAGACATGGGTCTATGCTATCAATTCTAATCAACAGTCATTAAAGTGGCTCTTCTTAGACGAACCAAAACCCAAATAACCACAACAGAGTCGATCTAAAACCAAGACTTAGTTGACCGTTTTCTGTTGTTGTCGTGGTGTCGTTCACTCGGAATTTGATTCGCCGAACCGCAAGCTCCGTATTCACCTGAAATGGCTCTTTTTGACTTCTTCGTATTGCCACGACCCAAGGTATCACTTCGCGGAAAGCGTTTTGAGACTGTGGCAAGGGAGAATTCGCAGAAGGAGCTGAAGGCGATTTCAAAATTGATATGAAAAGTGTTTCAAAGATTAGACGAGGCGTTATAATATATATGTAGCTTGCAATGGAGATAAGCTTGAAGGGAATAAAATGAATGTCGATGAAGAACTGCTAGTACTTTAGAAGGGTAAAAGGTAATTACAATAACTCATCCCGTAAACATAGCTGACTGCAACGATTAGTTACTTGCTTCCGGCAAGTAGATGACCAGTTATTTGGTTCTTGTATTATTAAGGTAATGACCATGAATTGTATGAATTTCATACAATTTTTGTATCCATCCACGACCGATACATTTCAGTGAACAATAAACACCACATGGATAAAAAAAACAAAAGAAAAACAAAAAACAATTGCTCAAGTTGTGACACTCAGCAACACTTCACCATCCAGTCCGTTGTTCATTTTGAACAACATACTCAGAAGCAAAAAATCTGACAAAGAGGAAATAACCTAGCGTCGAAGTTAACATCCACACCGGATGTAACGGCGGGTTTGCCTATGTGGTAAGAACTGTCGTCGTTGATATTGCATAGCAAGTCACCCTAGTTAATAATTTTGACAAACGGCGCGTGACGATCCATATGTGACACATCAATTTCGATTGCAAAGCAAAAGCAACAGGCGACGCACGGTACACGGAGAAAAAATGTCCAGAGCTATTATGAGATTAAATTGAGTGCTCAAGGGATAATTAAATTTAATCTGAGATCTACGATTTGTTCGTATGGATAGCCACTATCTAGATTGATAACTTCCTTTAATGGTTGACAACCATTTTTAATTGAGAAACCGATGTCCAATAATCCATAATCAAACACTAGAATAACGTCTGGAAGTGGATAATATCTGGGTAAGTGGGAGAATAGCCTTAAGTGTAAATGCAGATCATTAAATTCACTGTGGTAGAGTAGATGCAATTTTCCATAAATTAATTGTGAAAGAATGGAATCAGTTAAAAGTTTAATTCTTTTAAATACTTTTTAATCATTTAAAAAAAATGTTAAAGTTTGTTGCTTCACTCCGTTCTAAATTATAAAGACAGAAAGCCACATAGGTCTGACAACAAAACTACTGTGTTCGACTTCGATAGTAAAGATATTTCGCGTTAAGCCCAGTAAGGAACCCAAGTGGTACTTACTAGGATATTTGTAAAGCCGCAGCAAACTATCTATAGGAAAATATTTTAAGGGGCATCACCGATGCGTTTGAAAGGAGTTGCCTAAATGTACAAGTAAGGATGGAAGACGATGCCAAGCAAAACTTCAGAGCGACAGTTACAAATTTCGATGAAGAACTAAGAAAAGCTTAAGGAAAGTTTCAGAAAATTTTGTGAGACAATTACAATCCAAACACTTTTGCAATTGCGTAGCTAAATCATCGGATACATCGATATATCCTAAAACAACAAGATGGCAGCGTCACCGGCGAATGTAGAGTGTCTCTGCTCTCACTCTTACGAGTACTTAATTATTTACATAGATGCCCCTAAAAGCGTTAATGGGTAACCAAGGCCTCAGCTACTATTCCTCACCATCTAACGCGGTCTTTTGCCAGCTGCTTGCAGTTGCGGAAGTCTCCTTTCAAACATGTGCGCCACCTAAGCTCATACTCTGCTGCATGGCCGTTTAGATTGGATTTGAATATTTTTCAGTTTTTCAGACCGTGCTGCTGGTATCTATACGTACAAGATAATCATACCCAAATAAACCGGGTTATCGGAACTTTTGTAACGAGACAATACAGTTTGCTCTCCTCTTTCTTGCATAATCGCAAACTCCAAAAAGTTTTCTCTCCAAAAGCACGAGAGCATTTTTCCTGCTCTCGTTAGTACCTAGTTTCAGCGGAGTAGAAAAAGACGGGCATGATCAAGTCTCTCGAACAATCAGAGAGAATACTTTACTACTCAATTGTCTTTTTTTTTCCTTTTTTTTATAATTGGCGCGCGCTCAAGGGGTTATTGCACACAGCGCGGGCGATGGAAAATTAGGGAGGATAGAAAGAGAGGTACCGATGTACGTTGGTCTTGAATGTTTGAAGGTTGTAATGACTACGGAATAAGGAGCTCGGCAGGGCATTCCATAACCGACTTGTTCGGTTTAGGAAAGAATCACCATATAAGAAAACTGCTGCCGAAAGTCATCGTATTTTGGTGGAAGTTTATGGTGAACATGCGCTAGTTGAGCGAACGTGCCAAAAGTGGTTTGCACGATTTAAAATTGGTGATTCTGGCTTGGAAGGCGATGAACGTTCTGGGCAGCCAAAAAAGTTTGAAGATGAACAACTGGAGGCATTACTCTATGAAGATTGTTGCTCGCAGAATCTTTGTGTGTCACTCAAGCAGCCATTTCAAAACGTTTTAAAGCTGCTGGATATATTCAAAAGCAAGGAAATTGGGTTCCACATGAACTCAAGTCGAAAGGCGGTTTTGCGTGTCCGAAATGCTGCTGGAACGCCACAAAGGGAAGTCATTTTTGCATCGGATAGTTACTGGTGATGAAAAATGGACCCATTACGATAACCCCAAGTGCAAAAAATCATATGTGAGACCCGGCCAACCAGCCAAATCAACGGCAAAGCCGAATATCCATGGTGCGAAGGTAATGCTCTGTATTTGGTGGGATCAGATGGGTGTGCTGTATTATGAGCTGCTAAAACTGGGTGAAACCATCAATGGACAACGCTACCGAACACAATTAATCCATTTGAGGAGAGCAGTAGGCGAAAAACGCCCGGAATATGCGACCAGACACGAGGCAATAATTACCCCACTCGCCTTATAGCCCAGACCTTGCCCCTTCTGACTACCATTTGTTCCGGTCGATGCACAACGCCCTCACTGAAATACGGTTCACATCAGAGCAGATTATCAAATATTGGCTTGATTCATTCTTGGCTGCCAAGCCGGCGCAGTTCTTTTGGTTCCAAAAAGCAGTTCCACAAATTGCCAGAAAGATGGGAAGATGGGCTTCAGATGGGCAATACTTTGAATAATACTATTGTACATGTTTTTCTTAAATAAACGTTCAAATTTTGAAAAAAAAAACGCACGAATTAAGTTATATACCCAATAAGTATATATTGGTACTGTCGAGAAAATGCGAGTAGTGACGCAAATATAACCGATTCCCCGAGACTAATCAGCAATTGCTCAACTTTCCATTGAAACGAGTAAAATCAGTAGCCAGGCAAAGGTAAGCGTTTTGTTCCACATCGAATTGTTAAGCTTACAATATGTCACATTCAATTTGAATTTACAAGAGAGATCCAGGCCGGCAAAGCAATATGCAAGTTAACATATGGCGCCATTCAAACCTTACTGCTATAAAAGGAGAAATATCATTATGCCAGAAAACATTCGCATGCCGATTGATATGACAAATCTTGCAACGTCGGTGCTAAGACCTCAAAATGTATGATATCAGAGACCTACGAATAACAGAATTGTTATTGGAGTATAAGATGTCATGAAAAGAAAAGTAATACACACATTGGAAGATTACAATTACGGGCAGCAGGAATGTATCTGAAGTTTCTGTTATATAGTTATAGTTCAACGCGGTCAACAGCAGTTACGGATTTAGATCGAAATATCGATTAAAGGTAAACTCTAAGCTGAGTAGAATCCTTGACATTGCTAAATGCCAAAAAAGGCTTCGGAGAATCCGTCCGAAAAAGCAACTGAAACTCAGATAAAGTTAAGCTGAGGTTGGTCCAAAATGTAACGTTTCTAAATAAAATGTCTTTATCAGGAGCTGTGCCCTCTCCTAGATAGAAATATGAGCACCATCTCATTATTTCAGGCAGTCCAGCCGCATTATGTCCTCTTTGTATAATTTAAGGACTGGTGAACGTCTTCTTTACAACTAAGGAATAAAGCAAAATCTGAAAATGTAGCTCTGGGCACTTTTAGTAAATCACTTTGTTCGATCTCGGCCGGCAGTAAATTCTTTTTTTTTTATAATTTACGCGCGCCTCAAGGGGTTTATGATACCCTTTTACTGTTGCCCGGGCGCGGGCGGAAAGATAGAAGGAGGAGAAAGGAAAGCATTTTTGTGATGTAGTGGTTTGAAACTCAGGACGGAGAGTTTTTCTTCACTCGGATTGATTTAGGTTTATAAATTTTAACGGTTGTTTTGTGCTTGAAACTCTACAACAGCTAAATCTACATGCCAGTGTTATGCCTTCACACGCAGATTTTTCTGACTAAGTTCCAATTATATAAATGAAAAACTTGTCATGAGTAGGATTCGAACCTTGATCCTCCGAGTGAGAAGCGATGGCTAGTACCACTATACCACAGCCACACCTATTAAGTAAAACGTGGTAGGGTATCTACTGATAATGACATAACTATCACCGTTTGACCCCTTAGAAACTTATGACCTTTGAAACATATCTATACCCGTACAATTTAAATTTCGAAAATCCCACTGAAATCAGGCATAGCAACTTATTGAGCACTCTTCAGCTTTCCAATTTGTTTTAATTTTAAAACGAAAGAAATTATTACTTGCTTACCTTAAACTCCATTGGAAGGTCCTCCACATTAACTTGAGCCTCCAGCTCTGTAGCGCTTGCAGTCGACATGTTTTTGTTTATATTTTCCGATTAATTCATTTGATTTCCTCGTTTTCTTTTCCGAATTGAAGTTCTGTTTAAAAAAAAGTGAAAAAATACGAAGAAATAAGTATATGCAAATAATGTGAGTGGTGATTTAATAAAAATACAGTAAATCGAGGAACACCTGAAGCTCATAGTCGCCTCCGACTCGTTGCAAAATCCTCTCAAAATGGTCTACCGTCATAAACTCTAAAGATAAACAAGGACAACTTTAGACATTTAAAATCAATCCACAGTGGTTGAGTTTGAAATGAAATCAGGACAAATTAGGCAAAGGATAGAAATCACTAGAAGGTTCAATGTGATCAACTTAACGTGGATCAATTAGGTTCTCCTTATGTAGGCAATATGCAATTTCGTATGGGCATGGATCATTTGATCGTAACTTCAAAGAACAAAAAGAAAAAATACACTACTTACACTAAGCAATGCTTTAGCCCATTCACGTCACTAGTTCAACCAAGCAGTTTATCAAAATAAACACCGCCACACCTACTCACTATCTTTACTTTATGTCATTTAACAATTCACCAATACCGATCGTCCGAATTGACTGAAGATCGCATTTTCCACGGAATCCAATCGACCTATGCACAACAATACTAGTTATTACGAAGAAACTTCAAATGATCACACTTTAATTATTTCATTCAAACTCTAGCGCCCAACACAATCAAATAAAAAGCCCCAACTCTTATCTTGTTTGGTAACACTAATTACTACCTCCACTGTATGAAGAAGTATCACTTGTTAAAAACCACTTAAAAGCTAATATTTGAAACTTCCATCACATTTCAGCCATTTCGTTCACATAATCACGATAAGATACGAAACAGTTAAAAAAAAAAATCAAAACAAAATGTTTTCTACTCAAAATTACTTCATATCAAAGCTCTTAGGTAGTGCGTTGTCATGATGTGCATTTAAAACTCGAAACCTCTACTCACTTACTGAATAGATACAGTATCTTCGAAACAGCGTTAACCTAAAACTCTAACAAAATATCCACTTTAATGTTAAAGAAAAAACTCAACTGCACTTGGACAAGCAATTACCATGAGTCACGTATGGAAATGTAAATGAGAACGGTACCAATGGAATTGCCTTCCTCTATCTGTATCCCCACTTCTACATCAAGCATGTGGCTGCTGATCTTAATATCAATTTCAATTTTAAATAATATTTTTAAACTCAATCGGGTATATTGCACTTTCTTTTGTTTTGCTACAACTACAAGTGTACACGATTCTCTAGCACAACAGAGAAAATATCTAGATACAATACTCGTACGTACATAAGGTCACGCTATGATCAACTGACGTCACACGATCATGTGCTGGATCAAAGAGAATGAACAACAAAAAATATTTAAAAAAGCTTGTCTTGTTTAAACAGCTGAACTGATAATAAACACCAAACTAAACTGACTCACCTTCGACGACTAGTTCTCAAAGACTCCTCACAACATTGTGAAATGTCAACGCGCAAATAGTTTTGATAGAAAAAAAACACAATATCACACTTAAGATACTCAAAAATAGTCATAGATACTGACAGTTACTCATAGATACTCCTCGATAAATGCGGGTATTCACAGTGTAACTATACTCGCACCTACCGGATAGTTGAAATATCATTGACTAACTGTTTAACCGGTCTGTTGTGGTGTGTCCAGTTCTGATGGCTTACTCGGAAAGGTATTCATTCAGTTTTCCCCGTGCTACGGGAAATTTAGAATGAGCCACGAAAAACTAAGCCACAACAGTGATCAACAGCAGCACGTGAATTAAACTGAGTATCTATGTATTGTACAATATATATTACTCGTGCAGTGCGTTTCTACGAGAACGAATATACGTTCTATTGCCTATAGTGTTTATAGTGCGTCCGGATGAGGATAATAGCCGAGTTCACGGTACCGACTGCTTCTAAAAATGGAAAACGACTGCTTTACCCAATGTGGTAAGGTGTGGTAAAGGAAGGTAAGGAGGGCTAAATTAAAATCATAAAAACGGAAAACCATGGAATTGATACTGATACAGACCGTTTGACTGTCCGATCGTTCAACTACCAAGCGGATCGTTGCCACTGCCACTGCCGCTGTCGCTCTCTTCTCCGCTGGCCGGTTGTAAAAATATCTAAACAACAGCTCCAGAGTCCGGCGACTTGTATTGGAGATGGGTACAAGCAATTCCATTCATTGCATTGGTACGAATACGACTCGTGTACATTCAACCGTGTCTAGAATATGTGTGTGGAACAAAATGAAATAGAAAAATTTGTTTCCTCAGTTTTTGTTTATTTTTTTTTTTTACATTTTTGGAGAGAGGACGGAACAATAAAGCCAAACATGCAGGCGAACATTTAAGTACCGGCACAATCTATTCGTTCCGTACGTCCGTCGGGTCATCAAACATGGAATACATATATCACTCGAATCTATGGCACACTCGTGTATTCGTAGACCGAACGCGAATGACTTTGAAACGAGTTCAGTGTGACCATTTTCTCTGTTTAGAGAATTTTTTGAAAAAAAAAATATATGTTTTGTGCATCTTTAATAAAAGTCTCAACATGCGGAGTTAAACTCGTGGAAAATAATTTACATTTTCAAATCCCTAATTGTAAATCTAGCAGGAATCTTCCAGGCCTTAATTCTGCCAGAGTAATTTTCGATGACTTTGGCACATATCTGGCAATAAATCAGCCATAACTTGACGGAAATTCGTTTTCAAAAAGTCGACAGTTTGCGGGTTGTGTGCATAAACACGTTCTTTTGGATAGGCACACAAAGAAATAATCCAACCCCTATAAACTACACCATCTTGGTGACGTGTTCACTCGTAATAACTTGTTCAGGAAATTTTTCGTGCATCACCTCGTTGAAACTACATCCATATCGTCGAAAAAAAAACTATACCCTCAATTCTCAGGGTGATTTAATTTTTGAAGAAGTATGGACGAATGACACCTCCGAAAAAAATTGCAATACTACACAATGACATCTTGTGGATGCAATGGTCTTTTGACAGTTGCATGTGGATTCTCAATTTTCCGTATGCGACAATTCTGTTTTTTAACATATCTATCGAGTGAAATATGAGCCTAATCGCTAAAGAAAATGTTGTATAGCTGATGTTTAAGTACCCAATCAGCGTATATTCTACACATTCTGGCTTCAATTTGTGAGTGAGTTGATCTTTATTAGGGTGTAGCTTCAAATTCAAATGCAAAATACGCCACAATGTGCCGTGAGACGAGCCCAAATGTTGTGCTCATGAAATAGATAGATTTTGATTTTTTTCAACAGTAACTCTAACGTTAGCCATATTTTCTATAGAGCTCCCATTTCGATGACGGATAGGCCTTAAAATATTCGTAACAGGGTCAGTCTCTGGGTTTTTTTTTAAGTTTCGACCAATATTTACTCGAAATTAGATCCGAATTACTATTTTTGTAGCAGTTGTCACAATTTCAACACGTTCAGCGAATTTCGCCATGTAATGCTGTACAAGTTTCCTATTGGCATGGCTGAGGACGCAATTTTCAAATTAAATGACGACCTTTCTTCAAGATTCGAGTGGTCCATACGGAATGGTCTTAAATATAGTAGTGCCGGATCTAGGGAAGGGAAGTTGGGGCTACAGCCCCGAGCCTCCATAAAACAAGGGCCTCACAATAGACTGCGGAAAAAAAAATATTTCAAATTCCGACGAGTAAACACCATACAAAAAAAAACAAATAAAAACCAAAGCGCCATCATCATCAAACACAGGACCTACGACGATAAACATTATCTTCAACACCTTCGAACTAGAACTTTTCGGTCCCAAATATGACATTGGTCTTTGGCCTGACCGCGTAACAAATGAAATGATCGAATATTGGGCTCAAAAAGGTTCCACAGAACTTCAAAATTGCGATGAAGTATCTCTGTAGAATTCAGTTCTTAAATCAGTAGCCAGATAGTTCCAACTTTGTTCGGAAATGTTCGAAGAATATGTTTACATGCCACAATGAAAATCAAGAGACCGTCAATCGATTTTGGCTTTGCTTTTCTCCACTTACGGGGAAATAATATTGTTATGCGTCTAAGTTTACATATGGCCACTCAAAACACCAAACTCAGTGGAGAAGGCTTCAGTGACCGGAAGCATGCATCTGATCGTCCATGACAAAGACTCATTTGGAATCAGTAATGAGTTTAGTGGAACGGGGAAAAGTCACAGGCCGCATCGACCAAGAGCTAGCGATAAAAGAGGCACAAGAAATCCAGTATTGGCAAAAAATCTTCAAAATTATCGTTAGTACTATCAAATTCATTGCTGAGCGTGGATTAGCGTTTCGAGGTGACAATGAAATTATTGGTTCACAGAGGAATGTTAATTTTCTTGGAATTTTGGAATTACTAGCTGAGTATTAACCAATCCTGTCAACCCATTTGAAAGAGCATCCAAATAAAGGAAGAGATCTTGTCGAATACCTTTCGTTCACGATTTGCGAAGAACTGATTAGTTCTATGGGTAACAAATTCCAACTAAAATGGTATCCAGAATAAAAAAATCCAATCCAAATGTCAGTGGATTCTACTGCCGACCAATCTCATATCGATAAACTAACTATAGTTGTTGGATATATTGACGGATCGCTGCCGAAAGAAAGATTTCTCAACTTTTTACCAAATTGCGGCCATACTGGCGAGGCCATAGCATACGCTTTATAACAATTTTTAGGTGACCATTTAAAAGACATTTTGGATTAACGCGGCCATGACAATGACTATGACAATGCTACAAACATGTGTGGTAAATATGTACAAAGGTATGCGGACTCTTATTTTGGAGAAAAATTATCAGCGTTTGTACCATGTTGTGGTCATTCTCTAAATTTAGTTGGAAAGGCAGCTGCTAACTCTTGTCCATTGGCTCTTCAAAATTAATATACGTTTTTCACAGCAAGTACAGAACGATACCAAATTCTGATTGATACGTGCCCAAACTTTGAAATTGTGTAGTACTGATGATGTATTTAGTTTTGATGGTGTCTAATTGCACTGCAGAGCGGTCATTTTCAAAAATGAAAATTATAGATAAATAGGCTTCGAACTACTATGGGACTTAACTGTCTATAAAAGCTATCCCTACTCAGCATTGAAAGCGATTTACTTCGGGAACTGGAATTCAGCAAAATCATCATTTGTAAGCGCTTTAATTTAATTTCATATAATTCTTGTTTTTGTCTATATTTATATATAGTACATACTACCTTGATCAAAACGTTCCCGGAATACCCACCGTGTCGCACTCCCATTGTTCCGTTTTGAGTTCTGGTTTTTTTTTTTGTTAAGTTGGCACATCTTTTGTTGATATTTTCTCTAAATCTTAGCATCATAGATTGACATTTGCAAAAGTTACGTAGCCAAGAGTACATCTATCTCTGTGTGCGTTGGCGAATTTTTTACAATTTTAGAAATGAATTTAAATTTGCAACAACGAAAAAACGGATTTAATGATGCGCAAACATTGGAAATGTTGGAAAAGTGTTTCGGCAACAATTCTCTAAAGAAAACGGTCATTTACCAGTGGCACGAGTGGTTCCGGGAACTCTTTGCTCAAGGTATTATGTATGTTTGTTAAGATAATTTACTTGGTTTTGCAATAAATTATTGAAAAACTTTACTGAAAAAAATTCTTCATTTTATTTAGAAAATAAATTTGTTGCCCCAGGGCCTGGTCTCAAATTAAACCCTGATAAATCAAAAGCTAACTTGGGACACTCATATAAACTCTATTATAAAAAAAATTCTACGCATCGCTACGAGAGCTATCTTTAACAAAAACAATTTTGCAGACACAAGTTAAGCTTAAACTAGTGAAGGCATAGTTCCAATAAACTCTTATGGTTGTGAATTGTTTGCCGATCCCGACTCCCACACGCTTCTGAAACTTAGTGTTGCTTTTAACTTTATTGCTCGGTTTGTATTCAACCTTCGTAGATTGGATCACATCTCGCCTGAAGCCCGCCAAATTCTTGGCTGTAACTTAGAGGTGTACTTTAAATATAAGTGCTGCTCATTCCTGTTCAAAGTTATTCACAATCTACCTGTTTCAAAAAATTAACTTCTGTCTATCCGATAGCCACATAAAGTTGCGACCATCAATATACTCCTGCTTAACATCACTCAGGCAGATCTTTATGGAACTATGGAAAAATCTCCCTAATCACTTGAAGTCTAGAATCAAAATCAGAAAATTTCAAGCAGAATGTTTGGCTACTTATCCAGTTTGAGCTGATACAGCTTTTAACTTAGGTGGAAGTCTAGTAAAAAAAGAAGGACCGCCTAGATTAACTAGTTACAAAATTAACTGGCATGCTTTCAGAAGAGACTGCAAAAAAAATGTTGCTTTAAATTTACCGCTAAAGCCACCGTTCGAAATAGAAGAAGAAATCGACAAACTCGTCGAAGCCATTCAGTGCTCAGCGTGGAAAAACACTCCCTTGCGGAAGATAGAAGCACGAAACAATAAAGTTAAATACGAGCCTGAAATCGAAGACCTCATACAAGAAAAGAGGAGAGCGCGCAAGAGATGGCAACAATCCCGCGCGCCACTGGATAAAACTTATCTGAACCACCTTTGTAACAAGCTAAAAAATGTGCTGCAGCACCTACAAAATCACGAGAATTCTACTTACCTCGAGGGTCTGACCGCTGATAAGTAATCAAACTAATCTCTATAGAAACCTTGAAGTCCATAAGGAAACCTGTAATACGAGTACACTAGCCGCTAATTAGGAAAGCTAACGGGGAATGGACAAAGAGAAAGCAGAATTATTTTCCAATCACTTAGAGGAAACGTTCAAGCCATTCGATGGACAACAGTTGATCGAAAATCGGAATTATAATATGGCACCCGACAACTTTAAAGTAAAAACCGTATCTCTGTGCGAACTTCGAATGACAATAAACAAATTAAAAAAATCACAAGGCTCCGGAATATGATTTAATCACTGGTGAAATTTTTAAAGAGCTACTGAAAAAAGTGCTGGTTAAGTTGCTCTACATTACAAATGCTTCTTTAAGACTATTTTATGTTCCAAGGCAATGGAAAATCGCCGAATTTATTATGGTTCTGAAACAGGGGAAATGTGCAAATGACAAGAAATCATATAGACCCATTTCACTTCTACCAATCTATCAGGTGTATCGATTAACGAACGAAATTGAAAAAGCGATAGAAGGGAAAATCATATTCTCTAGCGCTTTTCTCGACGTATCGGAAGTCTTCGACAAGGTATAGCACGAAGGCATAAAGTATAAGCTAAGGGTAATCTTACCGGAAAAGCTGTACAGAATATTGGAATCTTATCTTGAAAACAGACTTTTCCGTGTTAGATACGGGAGTGAATATTCGAATTCCAAAGAAATCTATGCCGGTGTTCCACAAGGAAGTGTTCTCTGGTCCAAGGGACCGTTGTAGCAACGTTCGCAGACGGCACTGCTATCCTCGTAACGGACTCGAATCATCAACAAAAAAAACTCCAACGAGCTTTGAACAAAGTATGCGAATGGACAAAAATCTGGCGAATAGTCCTCAATGAGACAAAATCAACACATGCCAATTTTACGTTAAGAAAGATAAACTACTTACCTATTTCCATTAACTCGGTGAAAATACCGTACGCAAACGAGGTAAAATACGAGTATCTAGGAATGACCCTAGACGCAAAACTTAAGTGGAAACCACACGTCACGACACGAACGCGAAGAGCTCGAAATCAGATATAGAGAAATATATTGGCTGCTCGGAAGATACTCGAAGTTAAGCGTATACAAAAAACTGCTTGTGTATAAGCAAGTGCTAAAATCGTCTTGGATACTTTAGGGTTGTACCAAACTAAGCAATATGGCTCTACTGCAAGCATTTCGAAACAAAATACTAAGAGCAATCGTGAATGCTGAGAATGGGTGAATGCTCCTTGGAATATATTGAAAGAACATTTTCCCCATTAAATATTGGACATTGATCGGCTCTTCTGCCCACTTGGGTCAAATTTTATCCTCGGTGGCGACTTCAACGCGAAACATACGTATTGGGGCTCAAGATGCATCTTAACGAAAGGCAGACTACTGTACAATGCAAGTCTAAAACGTGGTTTGGTCTTCTTTTCGACGGGTAAACCAACATATTGGCCCACCGACACAAATAAAATTCCTGACCTCGTCGAATTTTTAATTGCAAAAGGGGTACCCATATACCTCACGAATACTGTAGAATGCTATGACCTCTGCTCAGATCATTCACCAGTAGTTCTAAAAATTGGCAGGAGCATTGCTAAAATCGAAAGAGCACCTAGATTGACGAAAAAGAAAACGAACTGGGATGGCTTTAGAAAAAACTGCAAGGAAAACATTGTCCCAAGCGTACCACTTACGACTCCCATTGAGATAGAAAACGAAGTCAATAAGTTCATGGAGGCTATTAAAAGGGCTGCGAGGAATGGCATACTTTTTTTATACAAGGACGGATATGAAATAAAAGGCAAATATATCCGCCCGACATCGAGGGCCTTCTACGCAAGAAAAGGAAAACACGAAAGAGGTAGCAAGAATTACTACCTTTCAAATAAGCTAAGGCAAATGCTGCAGAATTTCAGGAACCGTGAAATATCACGTTTCCTTGAAAGCTTGACTGCCAACAAAACATCGAATTTCTCGCACTGGAAAGCCATGAAGTCTACCAAGAAACCGATACCGAAAGGCAACGGCGGTTGGGCAAAAGAAGAAGTAGTGAAAGCAAACTTATTTCCCGAACAATTCAAAGAAACTTTCCAACCATTCGAAGGACGACAACTTACTGAAAATCACGATGGCAGCACAGAATAAAATACGTACCACTGAGTGAGCTTCGGCAAATTATAGCAAAGTTGAAAAATAATAAAGCTCCAGGATACGATCTGATTACGAGTGAGATTCTAAAAGAGTTTCCCGAAAAAATGGGGATCAAGCTACTTCATATAATAAATGCTTCAATAAGGCTTTTATACGTTTTCAGCTAATGGAAAATCGCCAAAGTTATAATGGTTCCGAAACAAGGGAAAAATTTTAACGACAAAAAATCGTATAGACCAATTTCGCTCCTGCCGATAACCTCAAAAGTATTCGAAATTCTTAGGCTTAAACAGTTGAAACATATTAATGAAGAAAGACGACTAATTCCGGATCACCAGTTTGGCTTTAGGGTCAAGCATTCGACAATAAATCAGGTATATCGGATCACAAATGAAATTGAAAAAAAGCAAATATGCTCTAGCGTTTTTCTCGATGTGTCACAAGCCTTCGACAAGGTATCGCGCGAGGGCCTGAGGCATAAGCTAAGGCAAATCGTACCTGAAAAATTATGCAAAATAGTAAAATCACGCCTTCTTATTCTATTCTTGCCACATGCCAAACAATAGAATCTTCGACGATAAGACTCCAAAACAATTTGTTTGAGTGGACGAAGACCTGGAGAATTGTGCTAACCGAGATCAAGTTGACTCATGTCAATTTTACTAATAGAAAGGTAGATAATTTACCTTTATTTATTAATTCTATAGAAATTCCGTATGTAAACGATTTAGGAATAACTCTAGACGCAGAGCTGAGACATTCCAAACTAAGCTTATATACCTAGTCAAGTCATAAATACTGGTACATAACTGAACTCACTCATTACGAATGCAACACTGGGCGCATCCATTTCGTATTGAGAGACCGTCAAAGATCCTTCAGTCCGCGCACCGTGAAAACTCTGAAAACGATCAAAGCCGTGAAAAAGCGAATCGACCAAAAACCGCTGCGAAAAGAGAAAATCTTGTCGCAGGAAATGCAAATTTCGCAAAAATCAATGTCCCGCATTATCAAAGAAGATTTGGGAATGACCGCGTACAAGCGACACACTGGACACGTGCTCACGGCCGAATTGAAGGAAAACGCAAGCGAAAATCGAAAGGGTTACTCAGCCGGTATGCGAAGAGCGCTCACAGACAAATTCTGTTTACTGACGAGAAAATCTTCACCGTAGAAGAATCGTTCAATAAGCAGAACGATCGTGTGTATACTCCGTCATCCAGAGAAGCATCCCAACTCATCCCGAGGGTTCAAAGATGCCACAATCTCGCGTCTGTAATGGTATGGTGGGGAGTGTGCTACGATGGCGTTACGAAGTTCCATTTCTGCTAGAAAGGAGTGAAAAAATCGGCCAAAGTATATCAATCGACCGTCTTGGAACCCATTATGAAGTCTCTCAACCAATCAATATTCAACAACAAGCCATGGACTTTCCAGCAAGACCCTGCTCCAGCTCACAAAGCAAAAACGACTCAACTGTGGCTCAAAAACATCGTTCCGGACTTCATATCAACGGATGATTGGCCAGCTGGTAGTCCAGACCTCAACCCGTTGGATTACAAGTTTTGGTCCGTATTAGAGTACATGGTTTGCTCTACTCGACACTCAAATATTGAGTCGTTGAAGCGAGCCCTTGTCCGTGCAGTGGACAATTTCCCCATAGTCTTAAGTCATGCTGGAAAGCAAATGGAAGTCATTTCGAATAAGTTGTCCTAAGATTTGTAGCCATTGAATAACCCAATAAAAACAAAACAAAATTGTTTAAATATTAATTCGTTTTCATTTGGCACTGATTTTTCTGTGTACCAGTATTTATGACTTGACTAGGTAACAAACTGCTTTTATACAAGCAAGTGCTTAAACCGTGTTGGACATACACATGTATTCTTCAAAAGTTTCAGAACAAAGCCTAAGAGCAATCGTGAATGCTCCATGGTATATAACGAATAGCGATATTTACCGTGACCTAGGATTTGCTACCGTAAAAGACGAAGTAGCAAGCTCTGCTCGAAATTTTCATACCATCTCGTGCATCAGTGCAAGCCAGAAATAATCCTGACATTGGACGAGACCAACGTTGTGCGTCAACTACGTAGAATAAGACCATTCAACTCAGCGCCGTAAGGACAAACCGTATGAATTAACGGAAATAGTAGATGCTTTCGCTGGAAGGCTACCTAAGAAAACGTGAACATTTTACAGAAGATGGACCTACTTGTTAAGGAAACTTAGCCGTAACTACTCGTAATTAAAATAATTACTGAGCCTAACATCTTTCTTCTCTGTCCAAAAAAAAACTTAACACATGTTGAAGCATTAGAAAAAAATCAAACAAAGAGAAAATAAATAAATCTTATCAGCTACAAAACATACCTCTCTGGTCACACTGAATATGTTAGGTTAAAGGCAGATCACAGCTACACAGCGGTTATTGTTCGGCCGACAAGGTAATGCAGGTTGCTGTCTATATACTTGTAACTATCACAATCTGGACGAGTACTATTCGGTTCTGTGTGTGCCTGATGTGTAATTAGAATATCACGTTTCGCACTTCCTTTCTGTTCAATGAGTTTTTTTTTTTTTTTTTTTTATTTCACTTGTTGTTTGTTAGCAAAAGAACGATAGATGCGAATACGAAACGATTACGTAGATACTTTGAGGAGGTCACCTGTAAAGTCGACTAATTGTGTTCCAAACGCGCTTCACACTAATGACATTCTTGAGTGGAGTGTGGGGCGTTGGAAGCTTTTTTTTTTCGAGCAAGCCGTAATGCAGATAAGAGATACCAGATACTCGTACTTTTTTTTATCTTATCGATATTTTCTGTTGTGTTGTTTTTTTTTTTTACTTTGAAAGCTTAAATTATATCTGTGATGAGATACGAGTACCTACTCAAACTAAATGCAAAAACAAGTCAAGCCTCGAGTCAGAGATATTTTTGTTTATTCCACAATGAAGCCAAGAGCTGGTTCTGGTTTTTTTGTTTTGATGAGATTAGTCTGGTGGAAGTACGAGTAAATCACCCTCTAAAGCCGGTAGATACGGACAGATGCAACTTGGTCACGTTAAATACATATTTTAAGGTTAAGTTTATTCAACTGCTATTGCGCGGCTTCTTGGGATGAGTTAATCACTGGCATTAAGACTTCAGTAAATGAAAATTCATTTCAAAATAAAAATAAAAATTTATCGCGAACAGTGTCATTCATTTTAAAGAACTTAAAGCCAACAAGTCACTTTTGGAGCTTTATTGGGTAAAAGCAAATGTTGTTGCTCTTTTTCAAATCGAAAATTTATTTTCGCTTTCGATTTGGAGTCTTTAAAAATGGGTCAGATAAGTTACTAACTTTATGAAAGCATTCATTTGAAGTTCGAATGTTGCTTTTAATAATACCTATATTACAGTTTTTTCAAAGTGCCTATTCAGATAACGATCAAGTAAATCACTTTTGAATTTCCCTTGAAATAATTGCCCAAAAAAATTGAACAATTATTCTTATCAAAATAATCTATATTGTATCTTCAGAATATTCGATAAGAGTGTTTAGCTCGGGTATGTAGTTAAAAAAATCGATTTTAATTACAGTCGATGGAGCACGCTGTGATATTTTCGAAACCTGTATCTTCTCAAAGTGATGCTTTGGATATGCTTGTAGCTTCGAAATTGTCGACGGAAATTCATTAAGGCTCTATTCGCCAATACAAGCTTAATATACGACCACTCTCCCGCAGAGAAAAAGGCGGTTCTACTAAAGGAGCTATTCGGAAAATTTTAGGTCAAAGTTCAAAGAACGACGTTCGAATCGTCTTAGGTGATTCTGCCACCAAACTAAAAACGAAAATAATTTTTGCTAGTTCAATTAAGAAGCAAGGCGTGCACGAAACCACTTCGTTGGCATAGTGACTCTGTGGGGGGATAAACATCACTATAGCTGCCACATAGTTTGCCCACCTTTCTTATATAATACACTAAAAGACGTGGCAGTGAATTGATCATGACGCGTTCCACGCATGGTACTTCTCCAGTATTATTCATGCCTGAACTTTTTAAGCAGCAAACATATGTCTTTCTTCTTCCATCAATCACATCTTCAGACTTTTACGTCACTGAAGGCTGCTATGATTTGTCCAGTTACAAGCTACCGGTTATAGGTCTTTTTGAGTGGAAAGACCACCCGCAGTTCATACCAGGACTTAAAACACGGTACCGCGGGAGTCAGTTGCCCCCCGGATTCCGGTCTGGGCCCAATTTATAGAGGTCGGCACCCTTGTGGGACAAGCCTGACACTGGCACAGGGAGGGTACACCTGCTGGCCTCACCCGATGTAGAGGTGCAAGAAGTACTGGGTGCTGGAACCCTAAGATCAGTAAGAGGTTCAGATGGACCTTGACTAATATAAAAGTGAAACCAGTGCCATCAACACGGGTCCCGAATTGGTATCAAAGGAATTGGCTCTTTCACTTTTTCTTACTCTATACTACTAGAAACAAAACTTCAATCCAATCCAATTCGGAAATCCTGGTTGGTATATTTCGCCAGTTTAAGTTAAAAAAGATGCCTAGAACCGCTTTGCGAATGCTGTTTAAAAAAGACCATGCATCCTCAGCACTTTTGCCCTTCTTAAAGCCAATTTAAAAAGGTTGACATTGGTTCAATTATGCTTTCAGAAAGTCTTTCCATCGTTACATGTCCAAAAACCAGAAACAGGCTGATGTCCCGCTAAGATATACAATCAGTCCAAGTTTCATCATTAAACAGCAAAAGAACAACCATCCTCGCCTCCCGCCAAGCATGGAGGAAACAGCTACAGGCTGCTATCACCATCTCACCAGTCATTCCATCTGCTCCAGGAAATCTCCCGGAACAAAAAGCTGAAACTCCATATTCGACTTCTTTAGTCCTTAATTATGGATGGGCCAGAGATTCTCAGTTAAAGAATTTTCGAATCTTTCCTTTTTCGGGAAAAATTGTCCCAGTGCCCGAGCCCTTAGGAATTTCTTCCTTAGGTTCTGAACCACCCTTCTCTTCATAGTCAAAAAGTAGGCCATCCAAATCGTCCTCTTTTTATTAACCTTATGGCTCTTTTAAAAATACATCGTATACGCCCCACAAAATGCTCAAGTTGCCATATAACTGAGGAGGTATACGGAGATACCTCCGTAAACACTCCATACGCGTCTTGTAAGTGTTTCTTCTCTGGAGTTCGAGATCTAGCAATTACATCGTATACGTTTTCAAGCTGTTTGTCGGATAACTTCTAAAAGTTTTTCTGTTACGACCAGAGCATTGTCGTACTCAAACCCTACGATTAAAGCTTCGCCTGGTATATAAAATAAGCAATATAATAAGATAAGCAATGCAATTTTGCAAAACCTCCGGCTAATTTAAACTAGCTTCGGCCCATGACATCCATAATTAGCCTATAGGAGCTTAACCGATTTAATGGTACTAGCAATCGATGCAGTGACAGAAGTTGCACACAAGAAAGCGCTGCAGCGTAAAAAAAGAGCAGCGAGAGAAGAATATCGAGCCAAGAGAAGGGAGGAAAAGAAGATACTGCATAGAAAGAAGAGGGCTTACGCAGCTTCCCAGCTCAAGGAGATCGAAGAGTCGTGCGATCGTAATAACATCCGGAGGTTTTATAAAAAAAAAGCCAAGCACCTGGCTGCTGGCTACAAAACCGGAACTCAGGCTCTTCAAGTCAGCGAAGGAAACCAAGTCACCGAAGCGTAGGGAATAGTAGATGTGTTTAAGCAACATTTCCAGCAGCTACTTAATGGGCATCATGTAGAGAGAGTGATAGGCCAAGAAGAGAACCAACGTCCAGACAATGAAGAACTAGTTCTACCACCTAGCATAGAAGAAGTTGGCTTAGCTATAAGAAAGCTTAAGAACAACAAGGTCGCAGGCTCTGCGGAGCTCTTTTAATACGGTGGTGATGGCTTGATAGGGAGCATGCACCAAATCATCAACCAAGTATGGGTGGAAGAAAACATGCCCGATGACTGGACAATCAAGTCCATATGCCCCATCTACAAAAAAGGCGATTCTATGTCTTGCAAGAACTATCAAGGCATATCCCTGCTTAATGTCGCATATAAGATCCTATCCAACGTACTGTGTAAACGTCTTAAACCCTTCTGCAGCACACTTATCGGCGCATACCAGTGTGGCTTCCGGCCCGGAAGATCGACTATAGACCAAATTTTCAGATTGAGGCAAATCCTGGAAAAGACCAATGAATTTCAAGTCGAAACACACCACCTATTCATCGACTTCAAAGCCGCGTATGATAGCATACATCGTCAGTAGCTCTATATGGCGATGGCCCAATTTGGAATCCCGGCAAAACTGAATCAGCTGTGTCGCGTGACGCTGGAAAACACGCTCTGTAACGAGCAGTTTGGAAGTATTTCCTCCGAACTATTTCAAACATGCACCGGATTTCGGCAAGGAGATGCGCTATCATGCGATTTTTTCAATTTTGAACTGGATCATATAGCCCGCAGGGCAGGTGTCAACATGGAAGGTACTATCTTCAACAGGTCTATTCAGCTGCTGGGGTATGCGGACGATGTTGACATCATCGGTCGCTCCCAGCGTGCCGTGATAGAAGCGTTCACGGCGATTGAAGAACAGGCGAAATCAGTTGGCCTTGAAGTAAATGAGGACAAGACTAAGTACATACTACCAACAAGCAAACAAGCATCTGTCCACCATCTATACTAAACTTTACTACTGATAGTAACAATTTCGAGGTAGTTACACCTACCTAGGAGTAAACATGAATTCCACGAATGACACCCTAGTGGACACCCGGCGAAGAATTACCCTAGGAAACCGTTGCTACTTCGGCTTGGCCAAACAATTAGTCTAAAACTCCTAACTCGAAGGATGAAATGTCTGCTCTACAAAACCCTTATCTTGCCAGTTCTGCTTTATGGCACCGAGTGCTGGACTATAAGCAAGAAGGGAGAGCTGATACTGGGTTCCTTCGAAAGAAAAATAATTCGGCGGATTTTTGGTCCAATGTGCGAGGAGGGCGAATGGAGGAGAAGATACAACTGCGAAGTCTATGAGCTGTATCAAGATGTGGATGTAGTCCAAAAAGCCAAAACACGTTGACTACATTGGATCGTGCATGTCGAGCGAATGGACAATAATACTCCAGCTAAGTGGATCTTCGAATCCCAGCCCCCAGGTTCGAGAAGACAAGGAAGACCAAACCAAGCCATCGCGGATGCCAGAGCGTTTGGTCTGGACAACTGGAAACAGCGTGCCCAGGATCGTATGGGATGGAAGGCTCTAGTGTCTCAGGCAGGGACTCTACACGGGTCTGGAGCCCGATAAGTAAGTAAGTAAGGCAATCGATTTCGTCCCGAACTTGCACTTAGTAATCCCCTCCTATTGTTAGAAGGGTCGTTTCCACAAGTCCATAAATGCTCCAGAAACACTTTTAGGACTAATCATTGAATATAGATGCAGCCCTCATATCTATAGACTTTACTATTGAAGGCGCTGTAAATTGATAAACACAACAATGACTCTTGGATCTGCATATGAAATGTGGAAACGGGCTTAAGCTTTTTAACATTGGAAATATTACTAGAAGAGCATAAAGTATCCCAACCTCTATATTGCCAAAGGAATACGATGGTCATCAAAATGATCATGTTGAGATCTAACCTAACATTCCAAGAGGCGAATATTGACTCAGACTACACTGTTTTGTTGCACCGAGGGTACGTCTTTAGATATCGCGGCCACAGCTCAGAATAAATACTGCGAGGAGGTTCGAATGGCCTGCATTAAGAGCATACAGTTACTCATTTCCAAGACTTGCTCAGGGGAAATTTGTTGTATGAATGGTATCTCATCATCAAATACTGTTGAGGGGCTTTGAAAAGCAGATTTAAAAGCGAGCTAAACTGTTATAAAGGGGCCCTTCTGTCAACTAAAACGGTAAAGATATTTATAGGGAATAAAAATCAATGGTCTGAAGAATCTGCGTTTTCAACTATTCCGATTAGGGCACAAGCAACAGGAAAGCTGTGCCTCAAACTTGTAACAACTTCAAATTACTTCGTCAAAGGCAATCTATCAAACACCTTACCACCCACTTGAATGCACCAATTCCACACGCATCAGATGAATGTGTCTACGAAGTGTTTGCGTCCCAAAGTAGCTATTCGTGCCACTCAATCAAGTATCAATTGAGCTCTTTACTGCCATGAACAATAAAAAAAAAACAAAAATGGAGTAATAGCGGTTGAAAGAAGCACCTAATAAGTTCCACTTATTCCAAATTCACCAAAAATGATATAATACCTCATAATGGAGTTTGCTTTAGAGTTCATGCCTCGTCTTTTGTTGGAGATTTCCCTTTCCATATCATGACCGGCAATAATGAGTGCTACACCAACTCTCTGAATAAACGAATAATGGTTAAATGGAGGAGGAAAAGGTACAGATACTCATGTCCATCGAGCGTTGACCTAAATCTTTGCCAGTGCCAAAAGTTATGTGCACTCCGACAGACCGACTGTACTCGTAAACGGATTAATTATTCAGCGGATCGTGGATTAAAAAAGGCGGACAGCGCAGCCTATGATGATGCTTCAGTTGATTAAGATTCTCTCTCGCTCTTTGGCCGCGTTAAGTAATTCCAAGATCTGCTATCGTAATTGTACGATATGGGATTATTTCGCAACTTCCATTATTGTAATACGGGCTAAGCTAACATGTTACGTCCGAGACCATTCCAAGATGGGTTTTACTACTATTTTGCAACGAAATTGAGGTATCCATGGGATTGTGCAAAATTTGATAAAAGTTTTGGAAGAGAGTACTCTCTCGATGGGTGTCAAACAATTAAAGATGAATTGTGCAGCAGGGGGTAAATGTATTTAAGCTATTTGAGATACTTAGACTACGCAGCAAGGGACCTGCCAACCAAATTGAATATCATGCCATCGGGCATAAGAGTGTTTTGAAAAACAAAACACCATAAGTTAATTGACAGCACCTGACAAGTGAATGTGACATTTGGATTTAGTTCGAGATATAAGTTTGAAAGGCACAAAAGCATCATCAGAGCTTGCGGAACCATTCTTTTGATTATAGAAAACATGTAACAGACTGTTTCACTTGGTAAAGGTACGATCACATTTAATTCATCCAAGCAAGGGTTATGTGAGTGTGTGAAGTATAAGCTTGAAGAAGAGACTAATTAAATGCGATAGTTTAGGGAATTTGAAAACCAAGGGTAAAAAGCTGGACTGGAATAAGGCTTAATAATAATCCTCTCCACCTAGAATGATATCTCGCCATTTTGCTCTGGGCCATAGTAAAAGTTTGTTGAGGTCCCTTTCTACTTGCGTGCGCCAACTTAGATGCGATCGTCCTATTTTGCGGCGTCTCCCACATGACTCAATCACATTAGGTTCGGAGACACCTGATTAGACCGACTTCACTATACAACCCATACATTCCTGAGTTAAATCTCTCTTCCACTTTCCCCGCTGAGACTGAAAATCTCATGGAGTATCTCTCTTTCTAAATGGCCAAGTACTTCTGCATCCATCTTCGATAATGTTCAAACCTCTGTACTATGCAACAGGACTGAGATGAAGAAAGGTCTACAAGATCAACAAAGCCAGTTTGGTCTTACCCGATGGCTCTGTTACTTCATTGCCTTCTGAGCCCAAAGAAACAACAGTGGACAAGAGTACTTTCGCGGCTCATTCTTGCCCAGATATCGTTGCTGTAACGTAGTTAGTTTGTTAGTTAGGCACTTTCCAAGTACCGGAAACAGGCAGATGCGCCAATACTATCTAAGGTCAATCCTAGCCTCATCAGAAGACTCCAAGAGAACTGAGTTAGTAAATCTCGTCGGTGGTAGTGATGGATGAGGTCATTCATTTAGTGGTTTCATGTCCCTTGGCACCGATGGCATACACGAAGTTATATTACAAAAAGGCATAGACCACAGCTGATAACTTAAAAGAGAATTTTCACTGCTAGCCTGGTACTGTCAGACATACGCTGTAGAACAATAAGAGCAGCCTTTGTACCGAAAATCGGAAAAGAGGACTTCACGCTCGCCCAGACCTTCAGATCTATGTACAAAGAATGGTCGAGATAGATGTGCGCAAAACTACCTTGCAAATGCATTCTCTGCCTGCAATGCAACGAGCTTACCATTTCGGAAGATCTTGCGAGATTGGGTTTCAAAATCTTGGCAAAATCGAAGGCGCACTCGACAAGAAAGAATACACGCTCGGCATTTTCATTGACACTCCTGAAACTGTTGTAGGGGGGGGAAAGAACACAATGTATCTTCGTTTAACTTACATAATTTTTAAAATTTATTATAAAAACATTAACTGCAAACCCTCAACGTCTGTAATGAAGTAGCGATCGTTTGGCAGCACCTTTTTAACCTCATATGGACCCCTATATTTGGCAAACAGTTTTCTATTAACCCCAGGGGTGTTTGCAAAATTTTTTATCATCACATAGTCTCCTTTTTTGTATGTATGCGGACGCTTATGACGTTTATCATATTGAGCTTTATTATACAATTGGCTTTTTTCAATGTTTTCTATTGCTTTTGATCTAGCTTCAACAATATCTACTTTTTCTTCGCCGAATTTGTCTTTTAAAAACTCACTCAGACTATCACAAATAATCCCTTTCTGACTCCTACCGAACAAAAGAATACTGGGGGAAAACCCTGTGCTTCTATTTAATGTGTTATTAAGGGCATATTCGACTTTCGCTACGTGTTTATCCCAGTCATTTGTATTCGGTCCAGATTGTTTAGCTAGCATAGGAACTATTATGCGATTTATGCGCTCAACCTGCCCGTTTGCTTGCGGTGACTGAGTGGCTGTCAAAATATGTTTCACACTGTTTTCAGTTAAAAAATCAGAAAATTCTTTAGATGTAAAGCAGCTACCACAATTCGAAATAATTCTATTAGGTCTAGAATAATTCTCAAAATATGACATTAAGCAAGCAATTGCATCCTTCGTCTGCGTTGTCTTTACAGGGTAAAGCTTTACGAATTTTGTAAAAGCATCGATCACTAAGAGTAAGTGCCTTTTCTTCAAAGAAGTATTAGCCATAGGGCCCAGGTGGTCAATATGCAACGTATCAAAAGGAATATTCCCTTTAGGAATAGAATGAAGTGTACCTTGTTGCTTTCCAGAATCGGGAGAGAAGCAAATGCATTTCAAGCATCTTCCGATATATTCTTTTATCTTTTGTTTCATTTTTGGAAACCAATAGCTGCATAATATGTGTGCATAGCACTTTTCCACACCTAAGTTGCACATTGCTTCATGACTGGTCCGAATCACTTCTTCCTCCATATGCGATGGTACATAAAACAAAACATTTTTTTCTAGTTCAACTGAAATCGCAACTATTTTTGGATCTTGTCTCTGTACAGCCGCTAGGACAAATTCAAAAGATTCGTCCACGATGTGAATTATTGAAAGAACGACTAAGAGCATCGACATGATTCATGCGGTTACCTTTTCGGTGTTATAATCGAAGCTTTGCAGTTCTAACACCCAGCGAGAAATACGAGGATTTATGGACTTTTTTTGTAATGTTAATGTTAGTGCTTGGCAATCGGTTACAATTTTAAAATTGATGCCAATCAAATAGATCTTAAATTTTCTTAACGCGTATATTATAGAGAGTGTTTCGAGTTCGTAGCTATGGTATCTACTCTCGGTTTCAGAAGCACGTTTTGAAAAATAGAAAATGGGGTGAAATTTGTCATCGATTTGTTTTTGTAACAATACTGCCCCGAAACCTGTGCTGCTTGCATCACAATGAAGTTCGGTGATGTTGTTTGGACTGTATATAGACAATACAGGAGAATCTATAAGCTTTTCCTTCAAAAGTTCAAAAGATTCTACTTCCCGTGGACCAAATATGAATGGTGAATTTTTTTTTGAGCAGGTCATATAAAGACTTCGCAATGTAAGCAAAATGCTTAATGAACTTTCTGAAGTAAGAGCATAGACCAACAAAACTATGAACATCTTTTACACAGGACGGCATAGGGAAAGTTCTGATAGCATTAAGATTACTTGGATTTGGTCGAATGCCTTCTTCATTTATTAAATAACCCAAGTAGGAAATTTCACTTTGTAAAAATGAGCACTTATCAAACCGTAATAGCAAACAATTTTCGGTAATTACTTTTATTACTTCCTTTAATATTGAAAGATTTTCTTGAATGCTTTCGGTAGCGTTAAGTATGTCATCTAAATACGTAAGTATTTTACCTTCTTGAATTAAGCTTCCAAATACATGTTCCATGTATCTCTCAAAAACAGATGGGGCATTTTTTAAGCCAAAGGGCATTCTGAGGTAATCGAACTGGCCCAGAGGTGTTATAAAAGGTGTATATTTTATGGAATCTTCCGCAACTGGTACGTGATGGAAACCGTTTTTCATATCGAGAGTTGTAAAAAATCGTTTGTGCTTGAGGCGATCAAGATGATCCTCTATCAAAGGTAACGGGTAATTATCGCGCAATGTAACTTTATTTAACTCTCTATAATCAACGCAGAGCCTCAGCTCTTTGTTCTTCTTCTGAATTAAAACAATAGGAGATGCATATTCCGATTGTGATTCGCGAATAACCCCCTTACTGATTAAATCATCTAATAGACGTTGTAAGGCTAACCTATGTGCATAGGGTATTCTTCTTGGCGGACAACTAAATGGAGATTCTTTCGTCAATAAGATTCTCATTTTAAAATCACTACGCGGATTAAATGCGCTTTCATTTAAAAGGGAATAAGCGGATCTAACTATGTCTACTACTTTTACTCTATCAATTTCTGATATTTTCTCATTAATATTTAGATGCAACTCACAGTTTGTATCCCTCATGTCGATGTTTAACATTTGATGGATGAAATCGTTCTCTTTATCGCCGTCGTTGGAGGTAGAGGTGGAAGCAGAAAAATGAAGATTTTCATCAGGGTGAACTTGATTTCTCTTGAGCGGGTTTTCTGGAGCAGGTTTTTGCAACACCAAACCAATCTTCCCAATGAAGTCTCTACCTAGAATAATGGGATAACTCATTGAAAATGTTTTTACAATCAATATATTTAAAGTGATAATCATATTTTGATACATAACTTTGGTTGCTATACTCCCCAATACATCTAAGGGACTGCTATTCACACCACAGTAACGATGATCTTTCGGCAATTGTTTTATGATTAAGGCTGGGGGCACAAATTGTTCTTGAACAAAACTAATTGGGCTTCCAGAGTCGATCAGTGTTAACAGTATTGTAGAACTAAGCATGCTATCACCGATGAATTGGTAGTTTATGTTCATTTCGAAATCGTTTAACTGCAGATTTGCATCCTCAACTCGCAGAACAGCTGATTGCGACAATCTATCAACTGGTCGATTATCACTGCTGGTTAACGGCTGAAGAATCATCACAGGCATTTTATTGTTACATCTCGTCGATATGTGACCCTCTTCCCCGCACTTAAAACAAGTGATAGGTTTCCTGATAGAATCTATATGTGTTTTTGCCTCCCGCCTATTTACTGGTATCGTGTCCTCTTCTTTTCTCTTCGGTTGCATACATGCCTTCGCACGCGGGTAAGAATGTGGTGGTGATGTGGACTTTGGGTACCTGTTCTTGTAGCTATCGCGACAATTATTTTTGAGCTTTTCGTATTTACTCAGCGCTGATTTTAGCTCACACATGTTATTCGCACTATAAAGAATTGTTTTATTAATCTCAACGTCAGAAATACCTTTTATAATGAATTGGATAAGGTCTTCTTCTTCAATAACACCGTGAGAAGCTATCTCCTGCATAGACAAGACAAATTGTTGCATAGATTCTTCTCTTAGCTTCTTTCTATTACGAAGACTTTCATAAATATCGTTTTTTGTAACCACTTTACGAAACTCGTTTATTAGCGCAACTTTCAATTCATTCCAATTTTTTGAATTAATAGTTCTTAAAAATAATTTGGCCGTACCTGTGAGAAGCCTTTTCCCATAGATGGTGGGTGGGGGGGGGGGGGGGGGGGGTGAGGAAATCAGTAAATAAAAAAACCAACTTGTAGTTACGCTACTGCGACTTTATTGTACAATGCACTTCTACTGACTGCATGCATTGCCCTCTAACAATTTTGGTACATCTCGCTTTTAAATAACTTGGTAACAAATTTGTGCGTGTGCGTATTTTGTATATCGATTAATTGTATGATAATGAGAAGCTTTTCCGAGCAGATCATTCGATCAGGTCCGGTACATTATTTAAATGTATAATCACCGCAAAAGATGTAAACATGATCATACCACCCAAATGCGACAGTATGGTTGTACATTTTTCGAACGCCTTTTCTCTTTTTTCTTTGCCTACACTGTGGAACTCCACTAAGCGACACGTCGTAGACGAATCTCTAGTTTTGTGGATAAGAGCAATGCTAGCGAATATGACACTGATTGCAAATGTGGCCAACATGTGATGGCGGGGGCAAACAGTGGTTGCTTCTAAAGCAACTAGTCTCTGTCACCACTGTTATGGTTTATGTTGGCTGGCTCAATCGTTCTGACGTCTATTCACAAGCATACGACTTGGTCGACGAATAATGCACTAGAAAAGAATTTTCAGTCAATCTTCATGAGAAGGAGAAAGCTATATGTTCTGACTCATCTAGTGCGTGAAGGCTTTACCATCAAATTTATCAAACATCCCGGATAATAAACTTCTATGAGTTAAACAATTTTCTTCGAAAGCTCCTAGAGGACTGATGGCCTTTTGCCAGTGCAAAGGAGCTGTCGGCAAGATATGGGGTTTGTTACCAAGAAATATCCTTGGATCTACGTGCCTATGATAAATCTAAATAAATCCTATGGCTCGATATCTAAACTCCAAAAAATTCTGTGTCGGCTGAAGAGTGCTTTTCCTCGCACGCCCAGGTCTTCCCAAGGCGATCTCCCTTTTCTTGGTATTCTTATCATGGGCTGCACTCCTAAAGCCACCGTCCATTTGAAAAAAGTGGTCTTTAGCCCAACATGCACTGGAACTTTAAGTCTGGTCTTATGGACATGCCATTGAAACGATCTCAAAAGTCTCTAAACTCTTAAAGCCATATTTCTTCGGAAAAAAAAGTACGGAATCGAAATCGACTTTTCTGTTGCCCGAGACTGGTTTCGACCAAAATCTGAACCAGGAAAGGAATGTAGTCGAGTCTCAACGAATGACCCCAAAACTTTTCAGCGTGAGGTGCTGAAATCCAGAAAATCCTCCTGAACGTAGTCGGAAGGTACTCGAGCACAGTGTTGCCCCCCCTAAGTGGTCAAAAATGTAGCGCGGCGGCTTTAAAAATGTAGTACAATGTAGTACATTTCAAAAAACCAGATAAAAGCGTGAATAATTGTAATGCTTTATACAAATTTATTTTTAAATTCAACGGTTGTTTAAAGACAAATGTAAATATACATTAATTCATAAAAACAATTAACAAACAATAAAATAAGAAGGTGTAGGTAAGTGTGTACTGTAAGTGTAGTCATTTTGCATTATGATAAAAAAAAAGTTTTGGCATAAGTTATTAATGATATTGGCGGGTCATAAACTTTTCCCTCATACCTTAAGAGTTCCTTGACTGCATCATTGCGCCGACAATAGAAATATTTAAATTATTTCTTAGATCGCCATTTATTAAATTTAAGTTTGAAAAGCAACGTTCTGTAGAGGCACTACTATGAGGCAAACTACACAATGTTAGCTTATATCGGGTTTTCCAATAGGGACTTGACAACTTTGAATTTAATTTGTGAACGCACTCTTTCACTAATCATCAAACTGTCACTGTAAATTTATTCAGTAAACTCAACATTTTCATCATGGTAAAGTACACGTTGGAGCGTTAATTCCAATTTTCGGTCGTAATTCTCGCCCTAGTAGACAGGCAATAACAAGTTGAGTGCAAAAAATTTAGTCTACATATTCGTTGTGTGATGTTGCCGCGTCAGTGAGACAACGGGTTGGTCGAAGTGTCGAAAATATCACTGCCGTTCAGGCGTCCGTAGCAAACGATCCAAATCAGTCAATTCCACGGCATTCTCAAGAATTGGGCGTCACTCAGACCACATTATGGCGTATTTTGCGTAAAGATCTTGGTTTACAAAGAATTAAAGCCGATGGACCTTTTGAAGCGATGTACGTTCTCCGATTGGGTTCTGGAGAAGATGCGCCAAGATGGTAAATTTCATCGCAAAATCATCTTCAGTGATCAAGCTAATTTTTGGCTCAATGGGTTCGTCAATAAGCATATACATATACGTTATAGGTCGGGTGAAAATCCACATGTGCTTCATGAATCACCACTTTATCCACAAAAAATAACTGTTTGGTGCGGTTTGCATGCCGGCGGCGTAATTGTGCCACATTTTTTCGTTGAAAATTGGGTCCAACGAATCGACCGCTGCAAACGTGTCCGTGGTGGCCATATGAACGAAGTCGAGTTCCATTCATAAATGCTTTGATTGTACCTTAAGCCGATAATAAAGTTTTTGAAATATTTCAAATGGTTTGCGTTTTATTTAAAAAAAAGTTGTCAAGTCCTTATTGGAAAACCCTTTAGTTACATGTGTTTTCAAATTCAGGTTTTTTTTCAAAATTTGTTGCGCTCTTTAAATTTACCCAAAACTGAACAATATCTTCATGAAAGTCTTATTTTTTAAATGATTTTCTTGATAAATGATTACTGATCTAAATTCATCGTTTAACTATTTTCATCCAAATCAAAGGAGCTCTCCTGTCACCGACAATGCCTCACAAATGTCACACAAAAGTAGAAGTGGAAGCGTAGAAGACGGACTCTAGTAAAACTGAGAGTTAGACTGGAAATGGTTATTGAAACTGTGCGCACAAAATGCAAAAGTTTAAGAACTAAACACAGTGTTTGATATTGATATATTTTTATTTTTGATTTTTATTTTCTGAAGTGTGAAATCGTAGTTAAAAGTAAACTTTTGCTGATTGTACGTACTCACTTTTGACGAACAAAATGTAGTATAAACGCTACAATTGTAGCAAGAGGGAAACACTGCTCGAGAATTGAAGCAGAGCGATGAAGATGGGGTCAGTGGCTAATATTGGTTGGACATACCATATACTACCTACAAGAAAGGACACCTAGCACTAACAACTTAAAAAGCACGGTGTGCATGAGATGGTAAACCGTTTTCCTTCTACCTTGTGCTCTGCTCGAACAACCACATAACCGTACAGATCAAGCAAAGGATCACCTTTGGGAATGCCTGTATTGATATGTGTAATTTGCTCTAACAAATAATGAAGACAGCACTGCTTAAGAGCCTTTTCGTTCCCTTCCTACTGTATGCGGAAGAAGCATAGAGTTTATAGATAACAGAAAAATGTCCTTAATTGCTTCAAGAAAAAGTTCTTAAAGTAACTCGGACTGACGGGACCGTATGCAGTCAGCATACATGCGGTACGTAAGGCGTAAAGTAAAAAGGTAACCTCAACCTCAATGCAGCTGGAACTATCACAGCGCAGCATCGTGATAAATAAATAATGAAGGTTAAGGCTCAGATTCACTCCGGACTGTAGGGCCACACCAAATGAAGTGTAGCAGCTTAGTCATTTGTATCAAAATGTGAAATTCAGGCATCCCGACTGCGTTGACTTAGATAGATTGAGCCATATCCATTGCAAATTCCCTCGGACTCAGCCCCCAGGTTTGAGTCATCTAGGAAGACCGAATGATTTGGAATATGTCTATAATTTCGAAGTGATGAAAGGGTCTGAGTTCTCTCTTTCCCCTGAACTCATTCTGAAATCAACACGCACTCTTCTTGGTGTTTAATGCACCCTAGGAGACAAATAAAAACAGGAACATTTATATTTTTGCACACGTTTATATCTACAGTCCAGTACTGCCCGTAAGTTGCCCCTCCTGCCCTAACTTAATTTCTAAACAAAAGAGCCATTAGACAAGATTCTGTCACATATTTTCAAACTAACCTCATAGAGGTCTTAGTGTAGTTTATAATGCAAACTCCTGATCTACCATGTTACAGATTGTCTGTCTTTTATAGTCCGTAAATCTGGAAATGACCTCTAATCATTAAAATAAGATGTTATCTATATTAACCGAAATAATTTGATCATTCCATCGTTACCACATCTCAATAGGGGCACAAAGCCTATTGAGGTTAATGCAGTGTGGGAAAATCGCCGTAACTTCCACTAGAAAGTCATCAAATCAAATTGCGAAGGTTATTTGCCCTTTTATAGCAAGTGCTTGCCAAAGTACCTAATGAAAGCTAAATCTTCTTTAATCGAGTGGAGCATTGCATTCACCATGATCCAGGAAGAAGACAACAACACATGTAACATTTAGACTTAATCGCAGTTGCAACATCTTCCTCCTCCTTCCGTTGGCGAAACTCTGAAACTAAGTCAAGAAGAGCACACTTTCATTCGAAATGTAGGTGAATCGCATTAAAGGTCTCTTCGCAGGTATAGATACTCGTACCTACATACATAATCGTAGATGCGAACCTAAAATCGTGTCTTGTTAGTCGCATTAGGCAAACAATTTGTCGGCTATTGCATCGGGTTAATTCCACCAGCTCACTTGTGAGTTGCGGCTCATCGTGTGTTATTTTCACTTGCGATGCGGTGAACTGATTTGAACGTCGCATCCACCACCGCCACCGTCATCACCATAGATTGTGCTTGCGATGAGAACATAAACATTAACATCAACTTCAAAATAACAACACAACAACACAACAACATCTTGTTGTTGTTCCGAGAATTCCCACGTTTCCACACGACGGACGCGACGCAAATCTCTCAACAATGCTCGTACATCGTTCGGATACCAGTATTTCGACAATAGATTCTGAATGTGAATCTGAATTTGAATTTGAATTTAAAATTAAAATTGAAAACTTTACTACGCTTCCAAGTAACTGCTTTGTGGTTTGTCTGATGTTTCACTCATTACCTCTTGGTGCATGGATGCTTAACTTTGTCGAAGTGGTGAATTTCATTTTGCGCACCTTCTGGCAGGGCTACCTACCAACTACCAACTACCAACTACCAATTCATAGCAACACTTAAAAAGTGGAAGTTGAGGTAGATGTCGAGGTTGGTTCTATCTGAACAATTAGGTGAAGAGGGCTCCGTCCAAGTCAATGGTTTCAACAGAGATCAAAAGAATATTCAGATTATCGTTGTAATTGGTTTCGACTGAATTCGTTTGACCTTCCTCATTTCGTGGATGCGCAATATCGAAGAATTAGCTTTGTAAAGTTAGGAAATGCATCCGACATCAGCGACGCTCCAACTCGGTGTAGGTAACCAGTGTATGATTTGGGATTTGCGATTCCAAATCTGCGCCTTGCGCTTTAAGGTCTCTCGTGAAGATGAGTCAATTGGTTGTAACAGTTTTTTATTTTTAATTTATTGATGAGCCAAGAAGGTCAAGATTTGTTAAAAGGTGCCCAGGGGTTGTGGTGTGAGAACCATAAGATGTTCCCTTAGGGAAGTTTTCGAATCTTATGAAGAGGCTAGTTAGCCTCAGATACTAGTTAACAAGTACTTGAATATCTTCAATGAACTGCGCTTCAATGTTACTACGTACAAGGTTCACACTGTATTCCCTTAGGCTACTAGGTACTTTATGGTATTTGCTGAGTGATAATCAATTCTACTGAAATAAGCAAGGTCGTCTGTATTTTGAGTGTTAATTTCAATTCAAATGCAAATGGTCATCTTCTTTTATAATTTCCAAATGCCAATCAAATAGTAGCGCTTAAGCAAACACATGATACCAATTTATATGCATCAGATTCACATAACAGTAAAAATGTACCTAGTAGGGACATAAATACTGGTACACAGAAAAAGCAGCGCCAAATGAAAACGAATAAATATTTAAACAATTTTTTTTTTGATCGGGTTATTCAATATCTACATATCTACAAATCTTAGAACAACTTATTCGAAATGACTTCCATTTGCCTTCCAGCACGACTTAAGACGATGTGGTCACTCATCGATTGCGAGACGCACTTCATGCATGGGGAAATTGTCCACTGCACGGACAAGGGCTCGCTTCAATGACTCAATATTTGAGTGTCGAGTAGAGCAAGCCATGCCCTCTAATACGGACCAAAAATTGTAATCCAAACGGGTTGAGGTCTGGACTACCAGCTGGCCAATCATCCGTTGATATGAAGTCTGGAACGTTGTTTTTGAGCCACAGTTGAGTCGTTTTTGCTTTGTGAGCTGGAGCAGAGTCTTGCTGGAAAGTCCATGGCTTGTTGTTGAATATTGATTGGTTGAGAGACTTCACAATGTGTTCCAAGACGGTCGATTGATATACTTTGGCCGATATTTTCACTCCTTTCTCGCAAAAATGGAGCTTGGTAACGCCATCGTAGCACACTCCCCACCATACCATTACAGACGCGAGATTGTGGCATCTTTGAACCCTCGGGATGAGTTGGGATGCTTCTCTGGATGACGGAGTATACACACGATCGTTCTGCTTATTGAAGGATTCTTCTACGGTGAAGATTTTCCCGTCAGTAAACAGAATTTGTCTGTGAGCGTTCTTCGCGAACCGGCTGAGTAACGCTTTCGATCTTCGCTTGCGTTTTTCCTTTAATGCGGGCGTGAGCAGGTGTCCAGTGTGTCGCTTGTACGCACTGAGTCCTAAATCTTCTTTGATAGTGCGAGACGTGGATTTTTGCGAAATTTGCATTTCCGCGGCAAGATTTTCTGTGTTCGCAGCGGTTTTCGGTCGATTCGTTTCTTCACGGCTTTGATCGCTTTCGGAGTTCTCACAGTGCGCGGACGGCCGGATCTTTGACGACCTCGTTCTCCACCAGTATCCTCAAACACCTTCACAGCACGATACACAAAATTTCGAGTGATTCCAAGCGGTTGCAACGTCCTAAAGATATCGCCTTTTTCCAAGTTGTATTTAAGTAGGCCAACGACAACAATACGATTTTCGATGTCGCCCCGTTCCATGATTGTAAGCAATTAATGTCAAAAACTTTTTACGTCGTAAATATTAGCTGTCAAATCGCAATCAATACGAAATGGATGCGCCCAGTGTTGAATTCGTAATGAGCGAGTTCAGTTGTGTACCAGTATTTATGACTTGGTATAAACATCTCATAATGCAAAAAGTTAAAGTTTGATTCTTCACATGAATAGATGTACTACCAGCTCTGGTGTTGTAACGTGGGCATTCATGTCATTTTATATTTAGCTGCTTCTAAATTCTGGTTCCTCGTCGGGAAGCATTCGTTTGGCTGTGCTTTTATAAAACCCAACAATCAATAGAGAGCCAAACCGCCTACATTGGATCTAGTTCTGTTTTCTAACCCTTGCCTAGCAAGTTTATCAGAAAATTCATAAGCCATGATCTCATTTTGACCCGGGACAAAGACGCAGTGAATTTTGCCTTCTGACTACGTTTAGTGAAGCCTTGAATTCTCGAACTGTCTTGGTATACATAAGATTCTTTCATCCACTGATTCTTAACGATACAGTTTGTTGACATCTGTCTAGAATGTATCTTCGATTCAAAGATAGACACAAGTTTTCCTATTGAGGAGTGGAATTACACGTTGTCATTATTCAGAACGACACCAACGGCGCATCCTTTATCAGTTTTGAAGCCATTCGTGAAGACGCGGAACCAAACTTCAGCACAGGGAAATTTGTTTCGTATTTTTTCTGCTGCACGAGTTCTGATGTCATTGTATTAGATGGCACGTCCATTAGCCCAGGCTCATAAGACTGCAATGGGAGTTGAACCAAACCTGGGGATTAAAGGTTCAGCATAACCAAGCTGCCTGTTATTTACTGCTTACTCATACTTTTATAAAATTCACTCGGCCTATGAAAGCAAAATTATGCGTACGACTTACCATATATCGGTGTCTTATTCTCAAATGTATTGTGGGGGATACAGTCAACTTGTAACCTCTGTCATGCAGGCCACGAAGAGTTTACTTTACTTATGGAAATGCTAAAGGGGTCGTAGGCCAAATTGCTTTGCTTTCGGCGTTTGTTGCCATTTTTTTTTTTTTTTTTTTTAAATGCGTCTTTCAAGTTAACTCCCTAAATTTAGAAATTTGCCTACACCAAATCCTTAAAAAAATTCTGTGTTCGTTCAAAGTATTTTCAGCTATAGTCTTGTTAAGCCACAGATGGTGTAAGCGCAAGCATATATAGCCTTTCACCCATTATAAGGTGGTGGCAATATGTTTGCCACCCTACAAAATCGTTGATTAATTCCAAACTACTGAACACAGTCATTTTATCTCATTAGTGTTTTGCCTGACATCTATCCTGAAACACGTTTATAACTACTCCTTTGAATCCACCGCCATTTTGAAAGAGATAGAACCAGAAAAAACGTTGAATTTTATTAGGTTTTTTTTTTCAATATTGTTCAAATGATAGATAACGGTGTCTGTGTTGTGAAATTTAATTATTATTATATAACTGAATATATTTTCTAGCAATTTGCAAAAGCTGAAGGAAAAAAATAAAGCACGGTAGGTTCAGTGATTTTTTACATAGGTGGCAATATAGTTGCCAGAGCCCGTTTAGGGAAATTTTAAAGTGGCAATATTTTTGCCGCAGCCTTGTAATTGCATTGTTTTTTTAGATGTCCAGGCTCAATGAACAAGAAATTGAAAAATTTGTTTACGAGATCGTTGGCTTAGATTCAAAGATTGCTATGAAAACTACGAAAATATTGAGGATGTAATGCTGACAGGAGATTCGGAACAACTAGATGATAGCACATCGGGTGAAAACATAGCCGAAGGAAGTGGACTGACTCGTAAAGTTGAGGAACAGTTTGAGGATACTGACATTGAGGCCTGTAGGTCTCAGGACGATTCTGGGGACGATTCTGAGGAGAGTGCTGACGAAGACCCATTTTGGTTGAAAAGTCTTCCAAATGAAATATTTTTGCCGGTTCAACGTTTTGTTTCTGAAAGTATTGTACCTTCTTTTTCAAGTTCGAGTCGTAATTTGCCGATTTATTTTTTCCAAAAAATGTTCATTGATGAAATGCTACAATCAATAGTGGATCAAACTAAAGTCCCATTTACAATACTGCGAAATGCGATACGTTGTTCGAAAACAAGAGCGCATGAACTGTCAAAAATATTTCCGTTACATGTAATTCAATGTGTTCGTTTACAATAATGAGAGTCTCGCAGCGAGCATCGCAGTGAATTTCGAAAATATGGAAAACTCTCGCATCTCGCAATGCGTGACAGCTAAATTTTTTTTGTTTTCATTTTGAGCTTTCCATTTGTAAGTGATGTTTTAGTTTATTTGTGGAGATGCAAAAATTAAATTCAGATGAAGTGGAACATCTAATTGAAACTATAAAAGAACAGAAATGTATTTATGACAAGAGACACAGGCTATGTAAAAACAATGAAATAAAAGAAAAAAAAATTGGAATGAAATTGCTGGAAAAACAAAATTGGTGGTAACATTTTTGAATTTTGTTTTAATGTTCTATTGTTGAAGAAATTTTAATTTTTTTTTTCAGAAAAAGAGTGCAAAACAGCATGGAGATCTTTAAGAAATCATTATTGCAAATATTTAAATAGTTGCAAATCAAAAACTGGTCAGCAGCAGGAAGGAAAGAAGCCGTATATCATATAGCCAGCAACTCCAGATTTTGAAGGATTCCTTGCAAGTTCAGCAGTAAGTTATTTAGTTAAATTCCCTTTATTTATTTATTTGAATATTTGCAGGACTTGTGGAAATTTTGAAGCTGAGGTCTTCAATTACAACGACCAGCCATCGACCTCGCAACATTTCATGTGTCCAAGTCCGTTGGAAAATCCCAGCAAGGGTTTTGTGTTGTTGTGGAAGATCAAAACCGACTCCATCCCTTCGACATCGAAAAGGTCCAGAAGCTCTGCTCCTGCTACACACAAAAAAAAAATAAGAAGAAGAAGATTTCACGGACTTTCTGGAGAGAGTCATCGCTAGCCAGCAAGAAGAAAAAAAGAGTGGAACGCATAAGTTTTTCGAGAGTTTGGCTGACATAATTTAAGACTTAAATTTATCCCCATTTGCGCTGATAGAAATTCAGTCCAAAATCCATAGTTACACTTTGGATGTTATACAAAATGTGTTAAAATAGTGTTAAATGCTGGGTTTTATTTTTAACTATTCTTTAAATACGTATATAGTTTTTTTCGAAAGCTTAAAGCAACTTTTAGGGCTTAGGCGCCTGGTTTATTGCTAAATTGTCCATAGTACAATTATTTTCAAATGTTTCTAAAAAAAATTTGGAGTACAATATGAACTGCATTTTTGCAACATAAGATAGTTGTGCTAAATCACAGACGCCTTGATTATGTTGTCAACATTATTCGGAAAGGCATGGATTTCGTTGCGGAGAAGTCTCCATCGGGCTGATAGGATGCCAAAGGTATTTTCAATTGTAACCATTGCGCGGGGCAATCGCTTGTTAAAATTTTGACCGTCTTTACAAACGGAGACCACTGATTACTAATTTGAACTATAACTTTGAAAGTTCTGCTGTATATACCAAATCACAGTCAATCGATAAGTGCAGTTCGGTCCAGCCTCAAGCAGTATATGCAACGCAAACCTATAAAAAGAGGTTTCAAAGTTTGGGTTCCTTACACAGACAAAAAGGATGACAGCAGGCTTGAACTGGGACTAGGCGCCTCCGTCGTTCAATAGCTTTGTGACTCATTGAAAGGCGCTAGTGACCACGCAGACTTTAAAAATTTATTTTCATCCTTCCAACTAATGCAGGATTTATACTCGTATGAAAGCCAAATGTATGCCACTGCTACGGTACGGCCGAATCGAAAGGATCTTCATAAATCGAGGCCTTCCAAAAAGGACTAGTGATTTCTTTAACATCTTTCCGAGAGCACTGAACGAAAATTGCAAGTCAACTTCAGAAGCACCATCTTTCAAAGCTCTTTTAGGATTTGAAAGAACACAGTGAGGTCTCAATGGATAGTTTGCAATTTTTGAAGGAGGAGCGGCAAAGTTGGATTAAGCGATCAACGAAGGAAAAACATATTGTTTGCTTGTTCATCACCAAAGGGGAACACAAGACATCGACGACTAGAACAAAACTTAACTATATGCAGCTTGAGGTAGTAAGTGTTTTTTGCAGTCAACGACACCAGCGCGGAATTGCACTACCTTGCTACTTTGGGCAATTTAATAGTAAAATGCTCCATCTATACTAGTCTTACTCTACGGCGCAGAGGTGGCTGAAAGTGCCCACTTCGGCCAAAACTCAGATAGCCCGGCTTAGATGGTTATATCACCCTTAACACAACGACGCACAGTGTGAGAATTCGCTCATCTAGCGGAATCGAAATATTAGCACTTCTAAGTTTATTTCCAGCTTTTTGCGCTTCCTCTGAAAGTTGACCAATCGGAAGAATACAAGAAGCAATCACTTGTCTGTCATAAAACAATACTTTATGGATACTTACTGGCATATTATACTACCCGTACTTCTCAGGATACAAATCCCGAGTCCTTGTCGCCCAAATGTCAAAAGCATCTAAATTAATCGGAAACCCAGACGCCAGAGCTTCTAAAATAATATGGAACTTTTCTATAAGCTTTATATCAATACCAGTTATCTCAGCCGTTTTCTCTTCGTCTCGGAAAAACCCCCTTGCCGTATTCCCATCGTTCGTATTCCCAGCTTGTTGGGTTGGCGTGTCAACGAGTAAGCCAGTTTCCTTCCTAAATCTGTCTTGGATAAGTTTTTTCCTGACTTTGCATTTTTCCTTATTTTCTTGGTTTTTGGCTTGCCAAACCTTCACATCAAGCCTGTATGCAATGTGAAGGATACATTACATGAATCGAATCCAAGAATAGAGAGGACTTAGCCCAAAGGACATTGAAAACAGATTCTCAGACTTTCTGGAAATAATACTAGCATTATTCATCTCAAATGGCTTTGCGCCGCATATGTAACATGTATAGCAGACTCACTTAGCCCGCAAGAAATGTGGAACAGCATGCACGAGGAATGCATAACACTCGCAAAGTCCCATCTGGGGACTATATCGAAATACCATTACGTCGGCAAAGAAACATGGTGGTGGAATGACGAAACCAAACAAGCTGTGGCCGACAAGAAGAGTGCATTCCAAGCGTGGACAAAATGCGATCGGAGCGACGATATCGAAAAAGCTCGACTGGCTCTTGAATACGAGCGTCTTAAAAAGACCGCAAAGAAAGTCCTGGCTCGAACTCGAGCGGCAGAAGCGGAAAATCTGTACCAGGAGTTGGAACAAATATCCTCACGATCGGCGGATAGAAGACAAGCTATCCAAGAAGTTCAAACGTCGTACAGTACTAAAATGCCAAATATTTTTAAGCTCGCTGCACAGAGGAGAAAAAAATTCAATGGAAATAACCTCGCCGAAATACATCAAAAACGCAGACGGTCGCTTACTAACAAATGAAAAGGAAATTTGTGACCGGTGGCTTGAATACTGCAAGGAGTTGCTTAACAAACAGTTTCCACTTGATATCGTGCCGACAGCTGGTCTATTCGAGGAGGAAGTTTCGGACTTTTCAATCGAAGAAATAAGTATAGCAATTGGAAAAATGAAGCGGGGGAAAGCGGCGGGACCAGAGAGCATTCCATCAGAGTTTTGGTCGAAGATGGAGGGAATCGGCAGCGAATGGCTATCGAAACTTTTAAATAAATTAAAATGTGGACAACCTATGCCTAATCAATGGAGAAGTAGCTTCTTGGTTCCATTACACAAAGGAAAAGGTGACACTCGAGAATGCAACAACTACCGTTCAATCAAGCTTATGTCACACACAATGAAAATCGTAGAAAAAGTCTTAAACGAACGTCTTCGGCAAATAATAAAGTTCGATAATAGCCAGTGTGGATTTGTTGACGGAAGATCGACGGTGGACGCTATCCAAAGCCTACGAATAATAATGGAAAAGCACCGAGATTCGTCTAAGGATTTACACATGGTATTTATCGACCTCGAGAAAGCATTCGATCGAGTGCCTAGGGATCTCATATGGGCCGCGCTGAGGTCTCAAAACGTACCGGAAACGTATGTTAGAATAATACAAGACATGTACGGAAACGTGAAAACTGCGGTTAAAAGCTCTGCTGGACTAACGAGAGAATTTCCAGTTAATGTCGGAGTGCATCAAGGAAGCGTACTTAGCCCTTTCCTCTTTAACGTAGTATTCGACTATCTTTTAAAAGACTGCATGCGCGAAGCAAATGTAACGCCAATTCTCTTCGCTGACGACGCAGTTATACTTAGCGATAACGTCGAAGATTTACAGAACGCCTTAGATTCATGGAGAAATGCGCTAGAGAGAAACGGGTTTAAAATAAGTCGTTCAAAGACGGAGCATTTGACGTGCCCATTTGCGTTAAATCGTTAACATGGAAGCGAAATGTGACGACGACGTAAACCACAGAGTGAGTGTGGGATGGATGAAATGGCGGGAAAATTCGGGAATCTTTTGCGACCGAAAATTTCCACTTAAATTAAAGGGGAAACTCTACACCACGGTTGTTAGACCAGCTCTTATATACGGTTCACAGTGCTGGACAATGTACGAAGCGTTTAAAAACAAATTGAGGGCAGCGGAAATGAAAATTTTAAGGGTGTCTAGTGGAGTCACTAAACGCGATTGCATTAGATCTACGCGTATTAGAGGAAGTCTACATATAAAGAATTCGGTAACCGAACAGCTTGAGGCGAATAGAATAAGCTGGTATTGCCACGTTCAAAGAAGATCTGCGGAAAATCCGGTTAAAAAGGCACTATCAACTACGGTCACTCCAACTGTAAGAAAACGAGGTCGGAAAAAGAATTCCTGGATTTCTCAGATGGCAAATGCGCAACAACAGCTGGGGCTAACCACTGAAGCGATCCAGGACCGAGCATTATGTAGACGCGTTCTGCGGTCTGTGACATTAGCCAACCCCATAAGCGGAGCAGCAGCGATGCAGTAAAAATTGGATACTCGTTACGCATAAGTTCGTATAACGAGGAAAGGGTTAATAAAAGGATAAGAAGAAGAAGAAGAAGATAGTTGTGCAAAATCACAGACGCCTTGATTATGTTGTCCACATTATTCGGAAAGGCATGGATGTCGTTGCGGAGAAGTCTCCATCGGGCTGATAGGATGCCAAAGGTATTTTCAATTGTAACCATTGCGCGGGGCAATCGCTTGTTAAAATTTTGACCGTCTTTACAAACGGAGACCACTGATTACTAATTTGAACTATAACTTTGAAAGTTCTGCTGTATATACCAAATCACAGTCAATCGATAAGTGCAGTTCGGTCCAGCCTCAAGCAGTATATGCAACGCAAACCTATAAAAAGAGGTTTCAAAGTTTGGGTTCCTTACACAGACAAAAAGGATGACAGCAGGCTTGAACTGGGACTAGGCGCCTCCGTCGTTCAATAGCTTTGTGACTCATTGAAAGGCGCTAGTGACCACGCAGACTTTAAAAATTTATTTTCATCCTTCCAACTAATGCAGGATTTATGCTCGTATGAAAGCCAAATGTACGGCCGAATCGAAAGGATCTTCATAAATCGAGGCCTTCCAAAAAGGACTAGTGATTTCTTTAACATCTTTCCGAGAGCACTGAACGAAAATTGCAAGTCTACTTCAGAAGCACCATCTTTCAAAGGTCTTTTAGGATTTGAAAGAACACAGTGAGGTCTCAATGGATAGTTTGCAATTTTTGAAGGAGGAGCGGCAAAGTTGGATTAAGCGATCAACGAAGGAAAAACATATTGTTTGCTTGTTCATCACCAAAGGGGAACACAAGACATCGACGACTAGAACAAAACTTAACTATATGCAGCTTGAGGTAGTAAGTGTTTTTTGCAGTCAACGACACCAGCGCGGAATTGCACTACCTTGCTACTTTGGGCAATTTAATAGTAAAATGCTCCATCTATACTAGTCTTACTCTACGGCGCAGAGGTGGCTGAAAGTGCCCACTTCGGCCAAAACTCAGATAGCCCGGCTTAGATGGTTATATCACCCTTAACACAACGACGCACAGTGTGAGAATTCGCTCATCTAGCGGAATCGAAATATTAGCACTTCTAAGTTTATTTCCAGCTTTTTGCGCTTCCTCTGAAAGTTGACCAATCGGAAGAATACAAGAAGCAATCACTTGTCTGTCATAAAACAATACTTTATGGATACTTACTGGCATATTATACTACCCGTACTTCTCAGGATACAAATCCCGAGTCCTTGTCGCCCAAATGTCAAAAGCATCTAAATTAATCGGAAACCCAGACGCCAGAGCTTCTAAAATAATATGGAACTTTTCTATAAGCTTTATATCAATACCAGTTATCTCAGCCGTTTTCTCTTCGTCTCGGAAAAACCGCCTTGCCGTATTCCCATCGTTCGTATTCCCAGCTTGTTGGGTTAGCATGTCTTGGATAAGTTTTTTCCTGACTTTGCATTTTTCCTTATTTTCTTGGTTTTTGACTTGCCAAACCTTCACATCAAGCCTGTATGCAATGTGAAGGATACATTCCATGAATCGAATCCAAGAATAGAGAGGACTTAGCCCAAAGGAGATTGAAAACAGATTCTCAGACTTTCTGGAAATAATACTCGTACTAGCATTATTCATCTCAAATGGCTTTGCGCCGCATATGTAACATGTTTAAGATGATGAAGTCACAGGTGACAAGGCAGTGCACACTTTGCCATCTACCATTGTTAGTAAAAAAATTGGTTTTACTGCAATATGAAATTCTTCCTCATGAATTTCAACAGCTGATAATGCATTTATTGGCTCAAGGATTTGATCAACTTCCTGTTTTATCAAGTCATTGTTTTCTTTGCAAAAACAAGCTCAATGGTGCGGCAGTATCTTGTTGACGAAGGGGTAGGATTTTAGCAAAGTATAGTCTTAACCTCCTTTTTAAAAAAAAGGACATTTGAATCGGAACCATCGAAATGCTGAAAAGGTTTTCGTCGAAACATTCTTCAGATGTATATTTTTTTTTAAATGTCTTTTGCTTAGCTCCGTCACATCCCCATTTAAAAAGCAACGATAGTTCCTTAAGTTCTGTTTTAAATTCTTCAGAGCTTAATACATCTTTCTGAGCCAAACATTTACGCCTTACACTATGATCAACTAAGCGCTGAAGATCACATATGGCAGACGACTCTGACACACTTTTCTGATCATGATAACATTTTTTTTAGATACGAGTACCTTAACTTTATCGTATGAGGGCGGAAAATTTTGAACGACTTTGTTTATTTTTTGTCGTATAATTTCATATTGATGAGTGGATAACTGCGAATCCACGATCAAAGCTTTCTTTAAATTCGTACCGTAAATTAAGTTAAAAGTAAATAAAAGATTAAATAGTACAATATTGAAAACAAACCTCTCTTTGGGGAACTAAGTGACAATTTCCTGACTACAGCGGCAGTATCTCTCTTTCCAATTTTCCCTAAGTTTTTTTCATAAGCAGTTTCAATTGCTTCAAAACTAAATGAATCCAAGAGGCTTTGCACTTTCTTCTTTTTTATTTTTTCGCAGCACTCCTCAAAGTTTTTTCTTGGTCTACCTACTTTTTTAACATTTGACGAAGATGGAATTTCATCTAAAAATTTATGGTTTCATTTAGCCAGGAAGAATTTGTGCTTTCGAAGCGGTCACGGTGCCCACCACTTTCGGCCCACATCTCACTTAACTGAAAACATATAAGCCTTATAGTTGCCTTAAGTGAGTTGGTTGTATCTTCAGAAAATACAATTTCATCAAAAGATCTCATCATAAATGAAAAAAACATTTGATTTTGGAAATCCAAACCTCAAAATTTTTTTTTTTTGTGATTGCGAAAGCCATTCTGAAAATCATGAAAAATGCCTTGTCTCAAAATCCTATACACACAAAATATAAGTAACAAAATCACAACACATTGGATGAAACTTAGTACGACTGTTACTTAATGTAGGTAACACTTTTGTTTCAAAGCGAAGTCGAAAGTGAAAAAAAAGTGTATGGGCGTCGCACCTATGCGCAGCCACTTAATGCGCTTAATAATAGAATAGATATCAGGCTTTAAAATGCATATAGTCTCCCATCCGAACAACACTGAACACTTAAGGCTTTTCTCTCATAAATGCAAAAAATGGCACAAAAAATATAATTTTTTTTTTATTTAACAAAAAAAATAATAATAGAAACACCCTGTGGAATACAATTTTACTTACTTTCCAGTTTCTTGATATCGTTTTCATAAAATACAAACAAAACTTTCAATAAATAACACACTAAGCGCTCGCAAAAAAAATAAAATCAAAACTACTCGTACCTTCACAAGCAAATTTTCACTAAAATTATAAGCAACTGAAACTTCAAGACCAATTATTTTTGGTGGGTTGAGGACAGAAATATAGTTCCGGATAATCAATTCGGTTTCAAGGCGGGGCATGATGTTATTCATGCCGCGTCTAAACTGGTTTCTGATGTCCAATGGAACAAAGCCAAGAAACAGTGCACGGGTGCCTGCCTGATTGACTTGGAGAAGGCTTTTGATACCGTATGGTTAGAGGGACTCTTCTACAAGTTGAACAGACTGGGCATTAGTAAACCACTACTGTATATTCTTTTCAACATGCTCACAGATAGACAGGATTTGGCTAGATCAATATCTATATTTTAACAAACATATAGATGTTGCTCTGGCCAGAGCCAAAGGTGCTTTTGCCCTTACAAAGAGACTGTTTTATAACAGGCAACTCGATGCGAGGGTAAAGGTGATCTGCTACATGGCCCTTATTCGGCCTATGCTTACATTTGGTTGTCCCGTGTGGTTCAACGTGAGAGCAAGTCTTTTGGAAAAGATTCGGGTGTTTGAGAGGGCTTGCCTTAGGGCTTGTCTTCGCCTATACAGAACACCAGAGTCTGAGTACATAAAATTCTATCGCAATGAGGTCTTGTACAATAGGGCTAACCTAATAAGAGTGGACAATTTTGTAATTAAATTGACTCGAAGGCACATTGCAAGAGCAATGACCTCGTCGAATTACCTGATCTCTGGGGCTGACTACCCCAATCATATGTATCACGAGAGAGTTCGCTTTGACGGCTTTATTCCTTCAGAAGCTTTCCTCTACCTCGACATGAAAGGTCTGATCCAGGATAGATTAGCGGTGCCGTTAATCTTCCATGTCGCTCGAACAGCTGCGGAGAGGCGACTTAACTGCGATAGAAACGTCGAACACGGCAGTGCGGAGCGTCTCCGGTTCAGTAGGGCGGTAGGGAAACGCGACATGAGGGATGTTGCTCGGCAGCACCAACAATTTTGGTGGCTTGTTGAAGGAGCGGAGTCTACGTCGTCGAATTCCTCTAGCACTAGGTAGCTTCGCTAGGAACAGAGTCGGCAGCCTAATTTTTTGCCGTGGCCAACTTACATAGATTTAGGTAGGATTAGGATAGTTTTTAAGGGGAACAAAAAAAAAATGTATCTATATATATATATTGTATATATATATATACAAAAAAACAAAAATACAAAAAAAAATTATAAAACAACAAAAAGATGGGTAACCTTCGGGCAACTTCTCAACAAAAAAAATAAAGTTTTAGTTTTAAGTTTTAAAAGTTGATAAAAAAAATAAGTTAATTTACTAAGTTTTTTTTATAAAATTATTTCCTTAGTTTTAATTGCAGTTACTACAACATACTCGTAATTTAAAAATGAAATGTACGAAACGTCGAAAGACAAAATTTAATTGTTAGGTTTAACTTAGAGTGTCCGCATGGGGCCAGTAAGTTAGAATAAGATAATTTTAAGTTAAATAAGCTAATTTTTAAGCATTTTTTTGTCTAGCTTGTAAGAGTTTCTGAATTTAAACAAATAAAAATGCATTTAAAAGGAATGAAATGACCAATTATTTTTGTTTTACATGACTTCCACATAACAGTTCATTAATAATCGCTTAAAAGAAGGTTTAAGCTGCAAGCAATCATCAGCATTTTTACATCAATCTGTTCAAGTAAGTTTTTAATTAAATTCCGCTAGATGGGCGAATTCTCACACTGTGCGACGCCAGCATCCCGTCCCAGAAAGTTTTGCGATGACTTTATCTTAGGTCGCGCACATGCCTAGAAAAGGATCGCAGCTTAATTCGTATGCCCAAGTGGAGGGAGCTGGCAAACGACTGCACCGAAATCATGGTAGCCACCCCAGACTGAAGGGCCGTCTTTTCTTTTCATCTCCTAGCTGTCACGGTAACCCATTCCCTCGCATGCGTTTTTTTCCTCGGTATTAGTTGATAGATTACATTTTGTTTGTCTATATAGTATCTCTTTGATGACTGTGCCTCACATAACCCACTGTCTTTTGGTATTTTTCGAATTCTAGCACACCAGACAGTTTCCTGCTTAAGGGCTTGTTATACGATCTAGCACTTTTTTGTTTTGTCAATTTTTGAATTAGGTGGCAATCTGAAAATGGTCAACTTCGACATTTGAATTTCTGAAAGAGCGTAGATAAAAGTATTGATAGCATGTATGTATTTCATTGACCAATTTCAAGTTGATTTTGTACAGAACCCGACCTTCTTGAGCTAGCTGGTTTGCCAAGTAGGTCCGTTGAGTGTGCAAGTGATTCAAGTGCTGCCTTCCTAAAATTGACTCAGATTACAGAGGCTAATAAATAAATTGTCAAGAGTATTCGTCTTAGCCTCTGTAGAGATTAGCATTGTCAGAGTAATTGTGTCCTTCAGGGAAGGTTTAATGTACTGAGACTTATTAGATTCTTACCATAATTTTCGATGGTGAAAACGTTTCTTCAACACCTTACGCTTTATATCTCCTTGATACCTTAGACCATTAGTTTCAAGTCAGTCACTTATCTTTGTGCAGGTCTTGATAGTCTATCGGTAATAATCGTAGAAAGAAGTACGTCGTTTAACCCCCTTTTAACCTTCATTTCAAACAACTTACTTAACAGAATTTGTCTATAACAATCTTTTTGTTTTGCAAATGGAAAATTTTTCGATAAAATTGCCTACGATATCAGTAGAGCCTTTGAAAAATTTACATGAAACCATACCTCCCAAAATTAAGCACCCGTCCTTATCCCGGCCTTATATTATTGATCAAATCTTACTTAATAGGACCTCAATAGAATATTATTTTAAAATCTTTCATTTCAGATATATGGTCATATACGAAATACCCTGGTCCCATGATCTCTACTCAGACTTGCTTTCATTCGTTGAGATGTTCTGCTGCAAACGCAGCTTGGCTCCATACAACCCAAATCTACGTGTGACTTGGCGAAGTTACCCACGGTCCTCCATGTATTCTCGCAGTTCAAAATAGTTGGGTCCTCTAACACCTGTAGTTGCTGCTGCCACTTTGCGCGAATGAAGAAAATATGATCGGCGATATCCTCCACCTCAGAGCGATAGTCACATCTAGGTGATGCTTTTACCGCCATGCGGTGCAGATATGCCCGTGTTCAAGGAGAAGCTGAGTAAGATAGTAATTCGCCCACAACCTCGTTATACTATTTCTGCGGTTCGAATAGCCCTCACCCTTTTTACAGAGCTAAGTCGTTTTCGGAGAACCCGTCTCGACAGCGTATTCCCCCACATCTCAGCGCCATACAGCAATATAATGATGGCGACAGGTGCTAGTACGCTTTTTTTGATTCCTCTCTCCTTCGCGTGGTACCGGAGTACTCGATCTCGGAGATAGCTATCTAGTACCTTTCTAAAGTAATCTGGTACACGTTGCCACCACAAGACCTCTCGGATGTTGGTCCATCTTACCGAGTTATTTTAGTTATCGGCCGTGACCAAGATGCAAAGTCTGCAGGTTTGATTCATAGAATCCCAGCTATTGGCATTTACGTCGAGCGGCCCTCGCGAAACCCATATGGATTATCGAAGAATCGGAGAAATTTCAGCATTTTCTTATTCTTGCTCGTAGCTCGTTGCATCTGCTCCAATATTTTCCCGACGTTATCTACCATACATATCGTTCGGAATCACGACGGCTTGCCCTTGTCTAAAAGAACTAGGATTTGGAGTTTCTACCGCCTATTGAATAGACCAGCAATTAAATATGCACTGAACATGTCCAAGAGCACATGTGGTTTTCCGCAGCCACGATGTCGAAGTCTTCGCTTAGTAACCCGTCTGGGAAATAACCCTTACGGCTCAGCCCTAAGAAGGACTTTGTCCGTTATGACGTCTGCCATTCTCTCTTCTGCGTGATGCGTAAACATAGTGCAGACCACTTCTTCCATAAAGCCCGGTTCCATCGGGCCGATAGGGTTGGAGCCGCAGGACTCACGGAGCGTCAAGCGACATCTTTGGCCCCACGCAGCTGATCTGTATGCCGGCAATTAATGCCGTAGACTACTTTGTCAATACTCATATTTCTGTGTATGTACTCGTATATGATATAAAGTTATTCTATAATTATACTCGTATTTCAACGCTCTTTATCTCTCATATTTCAAGTTTTACCGCATACGGTTATAACAAGCAAGTTACCAGAGTGCTAAGAATTACAAATACCTATGAATCCGTAAGAATGAATAATGCTATTTCTGCTTAGTATCCAAAGGTACTCGTAACTTTTCTAATGGAGATTTGTGTGTGTTTTGTATGGTGATACTGGCCCCTCATAACAAGTTAACTTGAACCGCTAAGAATTCGGCAGGAAATCACTACACTGAATCATTTCAGAATACAATTTATGGACCAATTGGCTTGTAGACTCTCGGATACTGACCTCAAGGCTAACCTTTGTCGACAGATGCATAAGAACGTGTCGAATGCCTTTCATTTGCATCCATTACAATAACTTGCCAATTAAACGCGCCGGTCAACAATGAAATGACCAAAGCAAATAATTGTTTGTCAATGAATTCAAGAGCTAACCGCTAACGCGACTACTTCATAGATACACCTGCAACTGCAACCACCATCAATGACATACCACATTCGCTGCTAATGACAATGATGTCATTTACGAGTAAATGCCACTAGTTCAAATCCATGCGGACGGTTCTAGTCCAGTAACTGAACATGACTCTGAGATTTGCTCCAGTTTTATTAATCCGATGGATGAAGCTTGTGGCTTGTGACTTCGGTCGGCGGCGGTGGTAATGAATAAATTTTCTGTTTACCCACAGTTTGACAATTGAAAGTGCAACCGGGATTTGCTTGTTGCGAATGCAGATTCGCATGCAGATGGCGAAACCCAATTGCATACTGAAAACCTGACCATGCTACGCTGCCATGATTTGGTAATTTATTGTTAAACTGATAAATCTTCAAATGACTGTTGAATTAAGTGGTGGCTCCGGAGGTTTCGGGAAAAGAAGGGAATTCGAGTTATTCATCAAAGGAAGGGAATCTTTTACCAAATCATTTTCATAGTAAGAGTGCGACACGGGTGGAAAACCAGTGTTATACTCTCGGAAATGAGGGAACCATGACAAAGATGACAGCATATGCGTCATACAGAGAAAACTTCTGCAATGACACTGCTTTATTTACCCAATTTACATCAAAACAGTTTAATTAAACAGAATTGTGACAACCGCTACAGCCCGGTGTGAGCCTGGGCCTCAGCCAACAAGCGTCTCTAGCCAGCTCGATCTTTTTCTATCTCCTCCTCCATTCACCGTCAATGCAGATGGACCGAAGATCGCCGGAAGAATTTTTCTCTCGAAGCAACCAAGGACACACTCGTCCATTTTTGATAATGTCCATGCCTCTGCGCCATGGAGCAGGACCGGGACTATTAAGGTCTTATAAAAGATAACTTTAGTTGTTCGAGAGACGGCTGTATTTACTATGTGGCTTGACCGCCAGAATGCGCTGCTATTGCAAAACTGCAAAAAAGGTTATGGTGCCTTGTAGTCCGTTCATATTTAGACAGACATGCCAAATTTCAGTGCGATACTGTCTTTAGTTTTGTTTTGACAGCTGATTGTTGTTGACATGCTTGGCATCATGTCGAGTATGGAATAAAACGATTTTCGTTCTCTCATAAAACATTATTTCTTGAGAGGCAAAACGGCGAAGGAAACAAAAGAGAAGTTGGATAAATATTATGGGACTAATGCTCCGTCAGATTACACCGTCAAATATTGGTTTCGAGAGTTTCATGGTGGCCGCAACTCCACTACCGATCAAGTCCGCAGCGACAGACCTTCCGATGCGGTTATAGAGGACAATGTCAACAAAAATACATGAAATGGTGTTGGCTGACCTGAAAGTGAAGATGCTCGAGCTAGCAGATACCACAGAGATTAGTACTGAGTGCACACGCAATATTTTGGGCAATATTCTGTACATGAAAAAGTTATCCTGCCGCTGGGTGCCGCGCATGCTCACTCCTGACCAAAAACACGAACGCGAGAGCACTTCGAAAGAATGTTTGTACTCACTGATGCGGAATCGGGCGGGCCTTTGGCGTCGATTGGTAACTGTTGATTAAACCTGGATCCACTATTACATACCACAGAACAGGATGAGTGCCCGACAATGGACTGAAGCCGGCACGAGTGCTCCGAAGCGGCCGAGGGAGGCTCAATGGGTCGAAAAGGTTATGGCGTCGGTTTTCTGGGATTGTCATGGCATACTCTTCGTAGACTACCTCAAAAAAGGAAAAACCATCAGCAGGGAGTATTACTGTGCATTATTGGAGCGATTGAAGGCCGAAATGCCCCGCCGCATAAGAGCATTGCAACCACGGCTAAAATCAATGACTTACGGCTCCAATTGCTGTCGCGTCCACCATATTCGCCCGATTTGGCTCCCTCGGACTATTATCTCTTTCCAAACCTCAACAGATGGCTCATCAATAAAAAATTCAGCTCACGCGAGCAAATCAACGACGCCACGTAGGAGTATTTTGCAGACCTTCGGTAAAATTACTTTTCGGACGGGATCAAGAAATTGGAAAATCGCTGGAATAAGTGTATCAAGCTAAAAATAAAAAAAACATTTAAAACAATTTTTTTTTCATTTCCAAGGAGGTTACTTTTCAACCCACCTAGTATAGAGGAGCCTAGGTAGACCTATCAGGTTGTTGACGAACGGCTTCAGGCGTTCACACAATACGGCGGATAAGATCTTATATGCGATGTTAAGAAGACTGTGCCTCTATAGTTGGCGCAGTTCTGATTGCCTCATGTTCCGAGGATCGGACAAACAACTCTGAGGTTCCATTCATCGGGAAAACTATATGAAGGGATATTTTAGGGATAAGTTGGTGTATGCTGCTTACCAAATCATCGCCCGCCGCTTTAAGTATTCCGTAGTTTCAGCTGCTTTGTTGGACTTAAGCTTAAATATTGTTTTTTTTACTTCATCCAGGTCGGGTGGATGGAATTGTTGGTCTACATCGTACAGGTTAAAAAGTGCATTCTACCTGACACCGGTGTTTGTTTTGTCATCTCAGCTATACAGTCTGCAGAAATGCTCTTTCCAATCAGCATCGGCCCCGACTCTATTACAATGTTCCCTTGTTCGTCTTTACAACCTGCGGTTTGAGGTTTGTGTACGCGGCATGTTGCTTTTACCTCTTGGTAAAACCTCCGAATCTCATTCTCGGAGTAGCATTACTCATTCTCTTCGACCTTGTGCTTCTCATATTGTGGACGGTGGGTTGCGTCACTTTGTATGCATCTTGCTAAGCTGCATGTGCTTTACGGTATTCGTCATGAATCAGAGGCTTCGATGTGATGGTCGAGTTAAAGCCGGCACATCAAAAGCGGCATCTATGATGGCTTTTTGGAAGTATTGCCACTGGTCTCCTATGCTTGAAACTGACGGAAGTGGACCTCTTGAGAGATTTAGGCTGGAAACACACCAGAATGGACAGGAAATGTTTTGTTGTTGAAACCTACAACAATCCATTGATTCTTATGAGTCAACACACACCAAAGCAGACGCTACAAAAGGACATATTCCCGTTTCTGTGTGTGGAAATAAAACCCTCGTTGTCCGTTCCGTTCTGTTTTCCGCCTAAGAGGGACTCGATTGGAAAAGAATTTGACGATGTCTTGCGAGTGAAGCAATCTGACGTCGAAATTTCTCACAGTATTACCTTGGGTACAACAAGGTAATGGTCCGAGTCGACATTGGCTCCTCGGAACGTTCGGATATCCCTAATATTGGAGGAATGTATTGCCGCGTTCGCAATGTGGTCAATCTGATTGACGGTTAATTGATTAGAAGATCTCCAAGTCCCCTTGTAAGCATCGAGATGCGGAAACCGAGAGCTAGCTACAACAATGTTTCGCCCCGACGATTAGTCTGAATCCGTTGTGTTGTGCATGCTTTACCTGCCGATGCTATTAGAAAAGATGCCCTCTTTTCTTAGTTTTGTATTATTGTACAATCGCCGATAACAATTTCAATATCATACACATAGTTAGGGCATTGCTCGTGGAGCTTGTTTAAGAGCTCGTTTAAGCTTTCTTCGGTGTCGTCATCTTTCACCTATTCGGGGTAAATTCAGCCTTAAAATGGATTTCTACGAGGTGATCGTTCACAGACCGGAAAATTAAGATTTCTTGCCTAAGTCTGCCTCCAACAACAGTTTCGCAACCAAATATATCCTGCTTTTGCCCTCGATAACAGTCGCTTTAGTATATGTTGCAGTTTTTCATATTCTTTTTGTCCGGCCCATTCTATCGCATTACTTGTATGGGGGTAGTGCCTGTTTTGCAGCAGTCTAGGGCATCTGCTGTTATTCCAAAGTTCATAGTCCTTAATTGGTTTGCACGGGTTTTCTACAGTAGATCCATTCGCACCCTTGTTTCTGCTTTGTAACTCTTGTATCTTTTCCGTAGTCCGAATGTTACCCTGGCGGCACAACTCCCAACTAAAAGTGCCAGATCCATTTTATACACCCCTAGAACGAGTGCATTGGTTAGACCGAAGCCAGTAGCCTGTTTGAGAATGCGAGCACTGCCGTAGGCCTGAGCTACAAATATATCGGAGTACCCCGGATAAGGTCTCAATTGCATAATGCCTGGGTTTTACTTCTCCATTGATTCCATCTGGGGAATTGATCCACTGTCCCGTTTAAAGTGCTGGTATTTTTGTCCGCTAGTCGACATGGATATCGACCAGTACCCGATAAATGCAGAAACAGCTGAAACCTCTCACTACCTATCTTATTTCTACCACACCTAAGCATGTCGATATTGAAGGATCCAAAGAGCCTCCATCGTATCTCTTGAATTGAGAACAATATGTTTCATAATTTTGAATGATAGTTAGGCATCTTTGAAGTACGTTTTAAGTTGGTAAAATGAATGGATATAAAAATAAATTTTTATCGTGAGGTTAGTTGGTAAAGTTAATGGTGCGGAAGGAGTTACGAAATCCCCGTCGCGCAATTTCGTCATATTACTAGCACTACTATCTTTTCCTCCAGTATTATAAATAATTTTTTTTTTATTAGAAACACGAGTAAGTCGTAGCATCTTACTGCGGAATTGTTGCAATATGCTTCCATCAATGGCACGCCCTATTGAAAAATTTTCGCAATACTATAGGTATACTTCCTTTGGAATGGATCTTCACAAGATTCACAACATATTACACAACGAACAGAAAAGAAATCCCCGGTTGTCATTTATTTTCGAGTACGTTAAGAGCACTTAAGCCTGGTGACCTATTTGAAAGTCGCCCAAACAATGCATCAATATCTCACACTCTTGCAAAAACCGAAAAACGATAAACGAACTATTAACAGGGAAAGATACAAAAATGCAGAGTCCACTGGAACCTCTCGTTTGGCGAGAGTTACCATTTACATTATCATTACCATTGCCACATTCCGATTTCTTCAAATTTCCATCTTCACTTTGTTTTGTTGACTTTTGTGTGCTAATGCCCACCTAGATGGCAAGATGCTGCTGTGACTCTTAAATTTTCATCTCAAAGTGTTAAATCTCGTAAATGCCGCAAGTTTACTTAACTTAGGTCCATCTCTTCTGTAATGATGTGTCGTAATTTTTTATTTTTTTTGTTTGTATCTAAAATTTTGTGTGTCATTACGCACAGAGTGTCGAGCGAGCGTCCCACTGTGCTAATGCCGACCGCGGCGAATTAATATCTTTTAATTGCATTTTGTGTTTGACTTTGAATTTGACTTTTAGCACCACCACAACAAGAGTGTATCGAATGGGATGCTCCATGGCACTGGCAGATTGATGATATCAAGACCAGAGCGTAGAGCACATCAATCTAAGGTCGTCGTCATTGTATCTATATAGTTCGAGTGCTCGTCAAATCGCGCTGATGTATGAAATGGCTATATAGCGGTGACCAATGGCGCTATGCTGTTTATCTTTTTTTGTTTAAACCACCGGACGATGAGAATTCGAATTACACAATCTAGAAGATGACGGGAACAAATTTGTTTTTATTTCATTTTCAAACAAAAACTGGGCCAAGGCGAGGGACACATCAGCTCTGGTACAAGTACATCGTTGGGATCGCTTTTATGTCGATTAAAAGCGATTCAAGGTCACTGAGTGATGGCGGGGGTGTTAACAATGGGTTAAAAGATAATCAAAGCGATAACCGTTGCTAATTGAAAGAAGAAAAAAAAAAGAAGAAAAGGAAAATTCGCACGATGTGATATTATTAAACAAGTCGGACGAAGAAAGATGAGCGAAGATAAGATGCCACTGGCGGGTTAAAGATGCTCAAATGTGTTTTGGATACTTTGGACAATCTTAAGATCAGGGCTGGAAGACAATGGAAGCCAGACCTTGTCAAAAACACGTGTCAGGTTACAGGTTGAAAGATCTAATTTATTAAGGATATTTCACAACATCTTGTCTGTCCGCACAAAAGTGGTTGAATCTACGAATTTTTTTGTGAAATTGGAATGCGTTCTCAGACCTTGACAATCACAACAATGTTGACCATATCAATGATGTAAAAATGGTAATTAACTGGTCATTCAAAATGACATACAATTGGTGGTGATAGGCTATACCTCTGTATGAAGAAAACATTACAGAATACTTTGGGTAAGCAAATTTCTTAATATTATCTGAAAACAGATATAAGATAACATAATGACTGACAATTAGATCCTCCCTACTGTCTGATGGCCAATAACTATCAATTCCAAATGATTGTCTGCTCTAAAGTCTGAAAAGAAGGAAAGAATCCGAGCTTCATGTATGAGCTGTACGAGAAAAACGCTGAATAATTCTTCCTCCATTGGAAAATCAATGCTGATATGCTTCTTCATCTAAAAATTACCCAGGCTCCGGAACTCCAGCCTTTCTAAGGCACCCAACCATTTTTTGTAATCGCGCCTTTTTTCAACCTCTGAGTTTGACTGCTACAAGACAAATGGCCAGAATGATGTTCATCCTTTTCGACGATGCGTGAAATATCGATCACCATGTGGAGTCAACTTGAGTGGCCTTAAGACATCTGAACATAAAGGGTGAGCCAATAGATAGTGTGGAAATTTTTATAAAATTGAAAACAATTGTAGAACGTAGAATTTTATTGCATAATAAAGTTTAGTCTATGGCAATGATGAATAGAATACAACATCGTTCATATAATCACCACGGCTTCTGTTGTAAGTAACCATCCGAAAGTCAAAATTATCGACCAGTACGTCGGTGCCCTCCATTTCAGATCCTGAATTGTCGTTAGATTATCGGTATAGACCTTACTCTTCAAATAACCCCACAGAAAGAAGTCTAAAGGTCCAAGGTGACCTTGGAGGCCAATCATCTTCTCCTCTAACCGAAATAACACGATCTTCACATTTCGTACGCAGTAAATTGATTAATTGATGGCTTGAGTGGGCGGTAGCACTATCTTGTTGAAGGCAGAGATCGTCCAGACCCAATTTATTCAATTTTGAAAAATAATAACCGCTCAACATGTTGCGGTAACATTCTCCATTCACTGTAACTGTCTCTTCAGCCTCATTTTCGAAAAAGTACGGGCCAGTGATGCTGCAACCCATAATCTACACTATATAGTGACTTTTTGGGGATGCATTGGTTTTAGTGAATTTAGTGCGGGGTTTTCGGTCCCCAAAAACGATAATTTTGCTACATACATATCCATCCAAAAATGCGTTTCATCGGAAAAGATCGAATTCGACGATAGATGGTACACACGTAGATGGTACAATTTTTTTGATTTTCTAAGCGTGCAAACGGAGATCAACTTTTAAAATTCGCCTTAAAGATCCAAAAGTGAAGCCCAGTGGTTGTTTTCGGTGCCTGACTGGTTTTGAACCCATCTGTTGGCGCATTCTTTACAACAAGTTACTACAATTTGTCAGTTAGAGGCTTTTGTCGTCCTTCTTAACTAATGCAGACTTAAAGGATAAATACTTGCTCGACCTCATACAAAAAATAAAAAATGTGACAAATTTCCCAATTATAAAGGACAGTGATCTTCGGATCTGAACGTGGAATACTGCTATAAGGCTAACAGAAGGATACGGTGAAAAGTTCCCGGCCTGGCAATGAGAGACTGACAAAAACAAAAAAACACTGTGGCGCTGGTAGCCCGGTATGGGCCATGGCCTAGCTTCTTGACACTCATTTGTGTTGCTCATGTTGTCATTTTAATCTGAGCGGGGCCTACGGTTTATCGCCGAGTCCGAACGGCACTCCTTAGAAGCTTTTTCGTAGGCAATTTTACTTTCGGAGTTTGCCATTGCCCGCCGAAAGGGTGATGGCGATTTGAAAAATTGTTGGTGACCCAGCCAGGAATCGAACCCAGACTGTCTGCGTGATAGTCCAATGAGCTAAATATCGCGCCATCGCCATCGCCATGAGAGACTGACATTAAATAATTATTTAAGTTTTGTATATCATCTCACTTGGCTTCGACACACTTGGTCCAGCGTTTCTCTAATCAGTATTCCTTCCCGGAAGTAAGAGTGTGGAAGGCTATGAGAAAATTCATCTACGACCGTATTAACTTCTTCGTTGGATGCGAAGCACTTTTTAGAGGTTGCCGAGCAAATCGTACGCCAAATCCCGAAATTTTCCCACCGCCTAAGCACCCTTTGTACAAGTGCATTGTCCTGATGAAGTATGATTTTTTTTTCTTCTTCAAGCCAGGCCTCTCCTAGCGAAATTTGGCATCTAGCTGGTTAAGAATGGTGGACTAAAATTCGCCATTAATTGTTCTGCCTTTTCCAAGGCAGTAATCGGTTAACAGGATAACAGGATCTCGCATCCCAAAATACGCTGGCCATGACTTTCCGGAAAATGCGATCGTCCTCGCTTTCTTTAACGCTGAACCACAGGGTTCCACCTACTTCTTAGCCTGTTGTTTCATTTTTGGCGTATAGTGGTAGAATCGCCGCACAAAATCAGTCGGATTGCTATAGAATCGGTCCAAAGATTCCTGCGAAAATCGTTTGCGCATTTACTTTTGATCGGTATTCAGCAAATGCTGAGATTTTGTGCAAGATGTTTCGCACCCTTCTTTCAGATATACCCACAACCTCAGCTATCTCACTCACCTTCAAGTTTCGGTTGCGGTTTTTGGCCGTCCTTTACATAAGTTAAGTAAAGTAAAGTAAAGTCGCCGTAAGATTTTGTCAACTTTGGATGAATATCCTTAGGGATGGACTACGATCCAAAACGAAGAGTTTTATGACCGCGCGATATTAAAGTTTATCAATTTTAACGGAAAGCACGTAAGGCGTCTACTGCAAAAGTTCGTGTAAGCAAACTACTTGCGAAAAGAAATTGAAACTTTTCAGAAACATAAACGCTTGCTGATTGGAACGCCATCTCTGCGTCAGGCCGAGAACTTTTCACCTTACCCTGGTATAATCGTCATCCAAGAAGTACGATAGGATGGTGCCGATAAAAAGATGGAAAATTGTAATGGAGTAAAAATAAGGCGTTTTTCTATTAAAAATTGGGCATCTATTCTGAAAGAACGGGACGTTATGTTTTATTGGTACATCGCTAGCCACTTCTTTTTCCCATCTTTCTGACAACATTTGGATACAGCGTCGGAAGAACTCATTTGAGGCTATCCACGAATCATCGCAATTTTTGATATCTTCTTATGATGTGAAGTGTTGCTCAGACAGGTCATGTGCCAACGATCAGAACAAGTGATAATCGAAATAGGCAATGTCTGGAGTATATAGGGGTTGGGGTAGGACTTCCCAGTCGGGTGTTTGCAATAGTTTCGTTCAGATCAAACAACACATAACACATGACACCAAGCTAATCCCACCGCATGAGTTTTTTTTCCATTAATATTCTATGTTGAAGCATGGCCACGTACTCCCCATGATTTCTTCTTCTTTGGGTTTCAATAGTGGATCCAGTTTTCATCACCAGTGACTAATACAATGCAGAAAACGCGTTTGTTTAATCCTGGCAAGCAGCATTCCACATGTGCGTTCAACGTTTATCGGTTTCGGTTCATATAGAACCCAATTTTCTTGCTTTTGAATCATTTCTTTCAATTTTAAACGATTTAAAATTGCTTGCTGGGTCATTCCTAATGTAAGCGCAAGTTTTCCTGAGGTTTAGCACAAATCTTCTTCCAATATTGCTTTCAATACCGCATCTTCGGACACGGTATTTTTGTTTTCGACGTTAACTCACTTAAAGAAGCCTCACCGTATGCTTCTATAATTACTCGATGCGCATCAGCTGCAGATTTGTTCAAATTAAAGAGGTAAATCAAAAGTTGCCGCAAATGACGCTTACTCGACTCAAAATTCGACATTTTTGTCCTCAAGGCTATGATGTTGACAGGTGTCCATCCTTACAATATGTTGTTTTGCATCAGAAAATTTCAATCATAACTCACTGGTGGGGCCAGTCAAAATGGCGGAAACCTATTTGAACTCCTTAATATCTGCTATAGAGAATGCTAAAAACAACCAGTGCGGCAAGGACAGCTCTCACAGCCTTTTTTCGGAGGTGAATTCGCCACCAGATCAACGCTTAGAAAACAAGTTTTGAGCCTCAGACATATATGGTTGATGGCATAGGGAGCAAATTCGCCAACATAAGCCTCACATACGCCAACGGCTGGATAGAGGAGAAGAATGACTTCACCAAGGACTATGAAACCATCCTTGGAGATTTTAACACAATGCTAGTTAAGGTTTATCCATAATAAACAGCCTTCGCAACATCACCTCCGGATACGGACAACGGCCAACAAACGGTCTTCCCACCTTCATATCCATTAGCTGAAATCCAATCTACAAACCGTCAATGATATTGATATTTTGTTCGATAAGGGAAAGGACCTCGTTTAGTATTTTGGATCGAACAAGCAAGATGAAGGCAAACCCTAAGGCAAGCTCTATCAAACACCCGAATCTTTTCCATTAAACTTGCTCTCACATTGAACCACACGGGACACCCATATACCAGCATGAGCCGGATAAGAGCCCCCGCATGGAGTTGGCTACTGAAGAATAGTCTCTTTGTAAGGGCAAAAGCACCTTTGGCTCTGGCTAGAGCAGCATCTACATTCTTGTTAAAGTATAGATATTGGTCTAGCCAGATCCCAAGGTATCTGATGATTGAGAATTTTCGCCAATTCTTTCTGGTGTCCCTAGAATAAGATCGGCGAGTTAACCGCACCGTGTTGTAGACCGTTTTTAATATGAAATGTTCCAGCAGAAGTCGCATCGCCATTTTTCACGATGAACTGTCTGTTGGTAGGCATATTATGAAGAGTGGATTACTGATGCCTGGTCTGGTTAGCTTATAGAAAAGCCCATCTAACCTGGTGTCGGAGGCCTTTTCCAAGTCCATCAGGCAGGCTCCACTGCACTTATCCTTGCTTTTATTCCATTGGATATCTGACACCAGTTCAGATGCGGCATGTATGACATCATGCCCCGCCCTAAAACCGAATTGATTATTCGGAACTACATATATTGTTGTCCTCAACCCACCGAGTCAAAACATATTGATTACTTTTTCGAACACCTTACTGATATTCGGGAAGAGACTTATCGACCGGAGATAAGCCGGATTGGATGTATCTTTACCCCTTTTAGGGATTGGATAGGCCACCGCAGTTTTCCAATGCTGGACAATGTGCATTATTCATTGCATTGCTAAACAGGGTGATGTAAATGTCTACCGCTTCTAAAAGGAAGACGTCGAAGCACAATGTTCGGTATTCCATCGATTCCCACTGATGTTTTACTTCTTATTGTGTCGAAGATCTCATGAAATGAACGAGTCAAGGTCCCCTTCATTGGCGATGGCATTATTTGGTATATTCTCGTTACTGAACTATGTGAAAGCCGAGCTCTCGAATCGCGAGTTCTGTATGTTATTTCGCAGGTAGAAATTATGCAGATGGACTCGATTCTCCAGGTCGTGATTTGAACCAATGACGTCCTTAGTTTTATACACTTCCTGAAAATACAATATCTTGCAGTAGTCAAGATACGAAAGTGGATACCCGTAACAACCCGATGCCAGCAAATTATTGTGAGGAAATACTTACAATGTCAAACGGCAACAAGCTTAAGAGATCATCAGGGTCGAGTCTCCTCTAATTTAGCTAGGAGACCAATGCCGTCAGCATCAAATATATTTCATTGCAGAGAGAGAAATTTGTTGTAGATAAACATCCAAAGCTGTAACGCCCGAAAAATACAGCAGGGATGTAGAAGCTTTGTTATAGTAGAACCATAGTTGGTGATGAGAATCCGAAAGGATTCCACTAAAATGGTCCAATCAACCTAGACAATGACAGACAACATTTCCGTTTACCCAACCAAGCCGAAGTCAAAACAACAGTTTACAAGGCTAAGTCCAACAAATCTGTGACTTAGCTGAAGAAATATTTAAATCAGCAGATGAAGAAGAAGAATACACTCATCAATTCATCTCTAAAATCTGAATCGATGAATGAAGTCATTGCATTGTTTGTAAAGAAAGGGAATCTCCTGAATTTTGCAAACTAGAGGGAAATTAGTCTCCTTAACATCACACATAAAATCCCGCTTGCTGAATTATGAGTTGTTTTTGACCAGGAAAGTTAACAATAGAAAAATCCTTCGGAAAATTATCGGTATGCCTTGTATCGATGAAGAGTGGAGGAGACGATACGAGATCGAACTGCACAAGCTGTGCTTTATCTTAAGCGCTGAAGTTCTGGTCCACTCCGAACTGTAACGCCATCTTGTAATTAAGTACGGAAGTGTAAGGTATTTCAAAGCACATCCTTAAAACTAACCTGAACATTCATAACCATGACTCTTCTTCGATAAGTCCATGAGTAATTTCTACGCAATGAAAGTTAAAGCTAAACATGAGACACATTAAGTATGCTCCGGGTCAACCGGCACCACTTTAAGATACATTTATGTATGTGTACACAATATACCGAGCATTTTATCTCCATAGAAGGCTTTTAGACTTCTTCGTCTTAAACAAACCTTCTGTATGGGCTTAACTCCACTAAGCTCTACTTGAAAATTCCTCATCTTTCACTTTCAAAATTTCATGTGAAAATCCATCAAACACCTGTACCAAGTGATTCCAAAATCCATCGCGTGTCGAAATTGATATGATCCAATGAAAACACAAATGTTTTCGTGTCAAGTTGTTTGGCCTTAACGTCAATCCAAAGGATATTTTATCTCAACCCAATGACACTGTTCAGCCTCTTTACTAATTAATTGTCATTCAGAGGTTAGCTCCCATCCACAACTTATTTCACAATGGGTTGCCCCAACAACAAAAAAATGTCGTAATAGCCCAATCACCGTTTGATGGATTTGAAAATAATACTCAAAACCAATGCACCATACATCACGGTAATCCCTAAATGAATTGCCAGTCAGTTACATTACCCACTGAAAGATTGTCAGATTAATTCTCCACCATCCGCTACAGTCGACCCAATCTTATGTAGGTTCAACGATTATTTTCGTCGTTGTGTATAGTACATCAAATTCAGCGCCACTGTTAAAAGTACTCGTAACATACCAATAACCATCGCATTCGTAAATTCTCTGAAATTTTAAAAAAAAAAATTACACACGAGCCATGGGCATTATCACCAGAGATTACCAAATGCACTACTTAGATTCATCGTTACTCGTTTTTCGTACTTAGGGTCACTGGGGATCTGCTAAGACACGATTAGATACTCATCCACTTGAAGAGTATCTTTCTCAGGCTAGATGGTTAGATCCGTTTTGGAAAGGCCTTCATGAGTGATGTTTGTTGTTGGCGGTTGCTTTTACGGTACCAAATTGTCGATTATACTACGAGTATGTGTAGTATAGATAGATACCTTTTTTTTTGGCGATAGAGGGAGATCCAGATGTATGAATGACTGAAGCATATCTCTATGCTACTTGACTGCATGGCAAGGGAATTTCTCACACACAATACTGAGAAGATGAAGGTAATCCATGATGAGAGCTTATAGTATATCGCATCTGCTTAGTAGTAGGAGACATACCATATTAGATACTCATACCATTGCGCTTCTCTCGAGTGCCAACTTTTCGGTATAAATAAAAATGTTGGCTGATTTTTTCGACTTTCGTATCCGAACTGGCCAGAGATTCGCACGTGCATACTCCCTCAAGCGCATTTCAGTTGTTCGAATACTCGTAGATGAACGTTTCTTTTTGTGAGCTCTTATTGATACTGATACCAGAGATATAACAATTCGGCCGTATTGTAGAACGATAGGTATTTGTGAGCGAGGATCATCTTCTTCAATAAATCTCAATCGTGATTCGGAATTGCAGTGTAATAAATTTCGTGAGGCTCATCTCTGGAAATCTACTGGCATAGCCAACGACGACGGTTGAGGTTGTAAAGATACATCTTGAGCCGGCTTTGGTTTAGTGATTGTTAGCGTCTGAAAACGTTTTTAGTTGAGTGAATTACTGTGTGAAGATAACGTGTTTCCTTTCTAACTAAAAAAAAAAATTATAATAATACAAAAACCAAATCATGATGATGGCTAATGGTGCTGTAGCTGGAGCTAGAGTTGGATCACTTGGATCGCAGTGGCAGAGGAACATCGCTTGTATGCTACTGGCAATCGGATTACTTGTTGCCATGGATATATGTGTCAGTGGAGTAAGTACAATATCTGGATTTTGTAGTTTTTTTTTTTGTTCAAGTTTTTTGTCTTTGTTGTTGTTGCTGATACTACAAACAGTGGTACTGGCGCATGGTGCATAGTGCATAGTGGCATTGTGAATCTCAGGAAATTAATAACCCGGTGATTGTTGTGTTGCTTGGAGTTACACAATTTTTTTTTGAAAATCTTAAGTGACGGTAGAGTGGAATTACCAGCGACAGGAAGGTTAATGAAGGATATAGATATTGTTCGTGAAACTGTAGTGAAGGGTTTGAAAGAGTTTTGCGAGTAATTTGAAGTCTTTTGAGATACGATTCAGGAAATAATGATTTTGCCATCAGAATTGTCCAGTGTATGTTAATTGAGTTTTAAAAATTTTATATTGTATTTCACATACACCTAAACCAAGGTAGCTTGGGTAGTCGTTCTTGTTTTAATTCGAAAGAATTTCCCTTCAAACCTCTGAGTGGATTATCTTTTACGGCCGGAGGCGACCTGCTGTGGACCAATTCCGAATACTAGTCTTATTGCAAGAAAGGGGACATCGAAGGCTGTTAAGAAAATATGAAAAGCCTCTCCACTTCTCGTACATTGTTTAATACCTAGTGTCATCCGAAAGTCAGGCTCTGAAGGCACAAGTATCATGTCTGGTGTTACGTGAACTCCTGTCTGTGTGCAACTATATTTCACGGGATGTCTATACATCCATTTAACCAGGATACGCCAAAATAGATTTTGTGTTAAAGCCACAAGCTCCTGTTACATTCGACAATTTATATTGTCCTACCGTCGGTGAAAAGAATGAAAGTCCACTTAGATTCATCAATTTTAGAATGCAATAGTTATTGTCGCTGTACACTTAAATTTATGGTTTCGTCACTGATCATATCTTGTATCTATAGATCTTGAGAACTTGGTAAGGTCCTACAATCTGGTGTAAGAACTTTTAGGAAACGGTGTTAAATTTGATTGCACTGTAAACTACTCGTATTTATATAGAATTCTCTTATGAGTTTTCATTCCATAAGTCATCCACTGCACTGATAAGAAAGTGTTACCATTTTTCGTGTCGCCTTTGCCTTTATAGTATACTGGGACTTACGGTTTTTTCTTCTAATTAAGTTGGAAGCGTGTGTTGGCGCGATAGTTAGCTCATTGGACTATCACGCAGAGAGGCTGGGTTCGATTCCTGGCTGGGTCACCAACAATTTTTCAAATCGCCATCACCCTTTCGGCGGACAATGGCAAACTCCCGAAAGTAAAATTGCCTACGAAAAAGCTTCTAAGGAGTGCCGTTCGAACTCGGCGATAAACTTTAGGCCCCGCTCAGATGTGACAAAAATGACAACATGAGCAACACAAATGAGCGTCAAGAAGCTAGGCCATGGCCCATACCGGGCTGCCAGAGCCATAGTGATTTTTTGTTTTATGGACGTGTGTTATTGTGAACCTTTAAGATACTTCCAGGAATGTAGCTGCTCTCTTAAAATATACAGGCATCATTCAAAACCAGCTTTTTTGGCAATAAGGCAAAAGTATTTAAGAATGTTCTACTAGATAAGATCGAAACTGTACCTTGTATGGATAGGCTTACTTCTGTCAGTTAAGGTCCTTTTGATATTTAAATGTTTTTTTTTTTCTAATGGGGATATCATTGAGATATTAAGATCATCTTTAGAACAGATTTTGTTATGGTTGCTGATTTAGTTAGGAAATCGAGCGGGATAGCTGAAAGTGTGGTTATTTTCACTTCTCTTCGACATTGTTGTCCTCATTTTCTCGAGTAAGATTTTGTGTCATGAACTTCCATGAAAAAAAAAAACTTTTAAATAAGCAAATACACTAAAGAGATCTAGAATTACCTGCTTTTTGAACTACGAATAGCTATAGCGTAAAATAAAACCAACAAAACTGTAATTTATTTCAAATTCTTGTTTCAAAGTATGGTCGGAAGTTACTTAAATCTAAATTGCTCTGCCAAATCTATAAGAATGTTGGTGGCAATATCGGCTGGTCTTAAGCAATATACTATACCAAAGGCTTGCTTTATTTTTCAGCCTAACCATTTTTTATCCGGTTTCTACGAGTATACTGTAAATCGTTGGCATTTTTGTGATAAGCAACCTTTATCAGTTGATTTCTTTCATATCTGGACAATAATAAGTTAAGTAACGTGATGTATAGTTGATTTGATTTAACTAATACTGAGGCCTAACTATCTATGAATTGATACACAAATAGTAACATTTAACGTACATATATGATTGTGTAGGGTGTTTTACAGAAAAAAGTTTCAACGTAAGATGTCCACCATGCCCAAATAAACAATTTCTAAAAATGGCTTCTAGTCTGTTTCATATAAACTTCGGTAAATGGATTGTAAAAGTGGGCTCACCATCTCACCTTGAATTTGATATTAAAATTTCAGCAAGTTTTCATTCCATGCGGTTGCTCCAAGGGTTTAATTCTGAAAATTCAATTTTGCGAAGCGATATCTGGCTCATGGCTCCTAAAGCTCCTTCCTTTTTTATATTCTAGGAAGCACCATTGAGGCATTGAAGATCATCTGAATTCACTCGGGAGTTTGATACAACAAAATTGTGGCAAAAGACAAACGGCGCACATTATTCTGAATTTCGTTAGTATATTTACTCGTATATACCAAAGCCACCTTTCTTTAAGTACTGCTTCCTTAACTTAGGCCTTCATAAAATTTGGAAATCTGTCAGTAAATATTAATGTTAACAAGCCAAAATTAGATTAGATTTCATTTTTATTCCGTATACGAATTTCTACATGAGGTTTGTTACCGCACTGCCACTGAAATAGTTGTTGAAACATTTGAATACAGAAATTTATTAATAAGAAAGAATCATTAGAAGGAAAATACGACAAAAACCTTCCATAAAAAAAAATCAAAATAAATAAATTATCAAAAATTGTAGCCAATTAAAGAAACAAATAAAGTCGCATTTAGCTATCAAACAATTCTCTTATTACCGGGTTATCAGGGAAGCTACATCTGATTACAAAATTTGACTTAATTTTTGTGATTCTTTCACAAATCAATTCAACATTCGCTTTGTTGTGTAGGTCTACTGTTGAATGATGCCAGGGTAAACCGAGCATCATTTTTAGGACTTTATTTTGACATGTCTGCTGTTTTTTGTGTGACATTTTGCGCAATCCCCCCCAAACTTGGCATCCATACAAAAGAATAGTCTGAAAAATAACTTTGAAAATTGATAAATAGGTATAACATTTTAATAGCCACCCCCACTTTCTTGACCGTTCTAGTTATGTGTTCGTTAAATAAAAACTTTGAATCTGGCTGGATACCTAGATATCTCACATGGGGCTCCAAAGGGATATTTACTCCATTAGTTTCTAGCTGGTTAGAAGGAGGAAAGCAATGTTTTCTTTTTCTAGTGAAAAAGATAGCTTGCATTTTCGCTTCATTCCATTTCATTTTCCATTTTGTGTAATACTTTTTTAAAACTTCCATCACATTATTGAGATTGCTTTCTATATTGAAAGCAAACTCATGTGACGAAAATACTGCAGTATCATCAGCAAAAATGGCTACATGGCAATCGTGCAAAACAGGAAAATCGGACGTGTAGTTGATATACAAAATTGGGCCTAACACAGAACCTTGAGGAACACCAAAATCAAAAGTTATTAAGTTTGAGACACCACTATTAACATAGACCTTAAGACAACGACTAGATAAGAAACTTTGAACAAACTTACAAATATAGTACGGACAATTAAATTGTATCATTTTGTAAATAAGACCATCGTACCAGACAGTATCAAATGCTTTTTCAATATCTAGTAAAAGCATTCCAGTTGATTTACCTGCTAATGTTTCGTTTAAGATCAGTTTCGATTCAGTCACCCCTCGATTCGTGATAATTCATAATAATTGATAATCTACAATATCTGTATCTGATGTCCACTTAAAAAAAAAAAAAAAAAATCTAGGATGAACTTCTTTTATCAATCTTTCTCGCAGACAATAACCTTTAGGAATATGAGAAAGATGTCTTCAAAAAGATAACATTTGAGCGTCCAAAGGGAACAAACAATTTCGAGATAACTCTTACCAACCCTTAAGCTCAATATTTTGTGGAAATGTTGGTTACTAATCGGACAGATGAAATGTTCATGGATTCCAGGTAATTTTTAATTGGGACAATTTAAGAGTAAAAATAAATCTTTTGAGAGGCTTAAGCTTTGCCTCATCTTACGTAACAAAGCGTGGTCCATTTGTTGGTCTATTTTTATAAAGGCTATACAAAAAACACTATCCGATATTTTCCAACGATAGTTGCTTTATTTATAAGAGTTAGCCTTCCTTGGTGATGGAATATTATCTCATTTAAATGACTGCTTCGGCTGGCTTTGCAGTAGGTTATCCTGTCAACCGAATCAATATCAATATATTTCCGATGGTTTCGACTCCTGTTTCACGAATAACTAATCCAACAACGTCAAATCGCATCTCCGTGGCCATCAGCAAAATGACTGATTACGCGATTATTGAACTTAGTGTGCAATAAATCCACTATAAGACGACTTGAGTGGCATGAAGCATCATCATCTTGCTCGAACTAGAGCCCACACAAGTCCAAATCCTAAATTTTTGCCCATAAAAATCGTTAATCAAACCTTGGAAGCGCTCTCTATTGCCTATAACGTTTCTTCCATAGTTGTATTGAAAGAAAAACGGGCCAATAATGCCGCCACTCCAAAAAAAAAACCACACCAAACAGTCATACGTTCAGGATACATTGGCTTCTCTATGACTAAGTGTGGATTTTCCGAGCCCCAATTTTGGTTGTTTACGTAGCCGGCGTGATGGAAATGCGCTTCATCTGAAAATATGATTTTTTGAGTAAAATTCTCGTCAGTTTTGAGCTGCCTTAAAGCTCGAAATAGAGAAGCTATAACGAAACCGGTGGTCAAATTCTAAGTGAATTGGACCTTATAAGCGAATAATCTGATGTCCTTACACAAAACTATTCTCAGGCTAGTGCCACTAATATTCAGTTACTGAAATCCTTAGCTCTTTGATACTCTCAGGCAACACTTGCAATATTCTCCGTAGAGTGCACAGGAATAACAAGGAAATATGTTCTGCTATTAATCAGCAAACGAGTCTTACGAACGTTCTTCACAAACCTGCGTACATTAGCTTCAGTTGGCGATTATTTAGACCGATTTTGACCTATTTCGACAATAAAATATCTACTTTGGAAGTAACTTTGCTATATTTCCAAATATTGTCCAAGCTTAAATCGATTCATTTTGTATCGTGAAAGAATAATACTAAGTTTCTGTCAATTTTTTCAGCGCATAATAGCTGTCAGTGTCAAAATAACGTATGATTCATCAGCATGTGACCCACTCTTTATTTATTATACCTCATAACGACATTCCAGCCAAACCAAATATGTTTTCTGCTAACAAACTTAACATAATAACTGCGTCATGTCTGCAAGTACTCCTAAGCGCGCCGAATCTTCAATGGCGAAACCACTTTCAAACTTATGAACAACAGAAGAAAGAGTACTTAAAGATCTTAATACGTGGGTGGGACATAATTGCTCTACTTTTCTAGGCTATAACCTTACAATAGAAAGAAATATAAAAGAGGCTTTTAGATGTTTATTTGCTCGCCGCCATTGGTAATTACTATTTCAACTATTTTCACGGCATTTTCCACGGTTGTCCTCAGAACCTCGGCACCTTACCTACCAACAGATGTTCTCCTTGAGGGCAAATTGAGTTTGTCGCTTGTCAAACCCATGACTTTAAAATACCCAAGTCTTGAAAAGAAGACTTTAAAACAAACAAGTCTACGGCGGTCAAATCGGGTGATCCTGCAGGCCATTGTAAATGGCCAAAAAGCGATATCGGAAAGGACTGTTTAAGAATGTCATTTGCAGTTTATGAAGTATGAACCTTTACTCAGTCTTGCTGGAACTACATCTCCTCCAGTCCCCATTCATCCAATTAAGGAATAAACAAATTTTTGATCATCGCCCTGTAGCGCTCACTATCCACAGTGATCGTTTAGCTCACGTCGTTCTAAAAAAAATTGGTCCAATGGCAACTCCAGCGTAAACAGCACATTATGCAGATGCTTTGAGTGGATGAAATGGCTGTGTGTGCACTAATCGCGCATTTCCGCTACCTCAGAACTATACATTTTACTTGTTCAAGAAATCACAGAGGAGAGAAAGGCCTCGGCACCTATAATTAATACGCCAATCTACTGTTTCAGATGGTATATCTCATTTTTTATTGAAAAAGTGTTCTTTTACGATGGCAAAACAACTGCGTTTTTCCATAAATCCTACTTTTTAAAACTTTTTTCACAACAGATGAAAAACACCATTTGTCCAGTTTGTTCCCAAAATAGGAGAATAGTCTTTTTTCACCTCCTGCTCACCACTATCACTTATGCTCTTTTAAGAGTTTTCGTACCAACAGGTTGATGGCTCACCGGTAAAATAAACAAACGTCTACAATAATCTGACGAAAGTAGGGTAGCTGCACTTAATATTTTTAAATTTGTTTGGTATTCAGCTATTTTGTCGTATATCTCAGTTGAATTACTTCTTCAAGGGATAAGAGATCTCCTTTTGGATACTCGTATTTCGATTCATGTTGCCTTAGATGATTTTAGTTTTGATATCCACAAAATAAATGATGGTGTGTCTCAGGGCTCTGTCCTGTCCCCGATACTATTCTTGATTCTCGTTAATTGTGTCTTGTCTGCAACTTTTAATCCAATATATTCCTCGCTTTTCATATTCATTCCCGGGCTCACGTCTCTGGTCCTCGGCTAGAGAACTGAGGACGGCAACATATATAGAGCCCATTGAATTCCAACTTTAACAGCATAACTAATTGAGGTACCATCGGAGGAGAGGAACTAACTGTAAACTCCGTAATAACCTGCAAACATTCAAGATCAAAGTACATCGGTTCCTCTCTTTCTTACCTTCCTAATTTTCCTTCGGCCTGTGATGAGTGCAAATATTTTAAGGAAACTACAAATTCTCTTGAGGGCGTGCTAATTATAAAAAATAAAAGTTGACAGTCACTTCAAAACTTGTTTCGTTTTAAATTTTTCTTGATAAGGCCTGTGAAATTCTAAAGGGCAGTGAAAGAATATCAAGCCCTTCCGAATCAGTTGAATTTTTGGAATCATAGAATCAAACGCCACGTCAACAAGACTGTAAAACTTCTCATTGCCTTCTCAATCCACAAAATAAGCTCCGATTTTGAAGAATTCTTCAAAGACTCCATATGTATGTATGCTCTCTTAGGAGTACGGCTACAATTTGGTTGCAATTATAATTACCTACGGCATCTTGGAATATATGTCAAACTAGTAGCACAACTACTGTCAGTTGCATTCCTTTTATCTCTACCCCCAACTGCAACTTCAGTGCCTACTAAATTTGCATCTTGCGTTAGCCTTGTGACGCCACTGCGAGTAGTCGTATGTATCAAGTCGGCATCATACAATTCATTCATTAAACAAACCTGCGCAACATTTGTTTACCCCGATTGTTTCATGTCTAGGACGGATCACATATTTTCCCAAAAGGGGTTCCGCAATATCGCTACCAGTAGCTGCCACTCATAAATGTAAACTCAACAACAACAACAACAGCAACAGCAGAGTTAGACAATTTCTCATCTAAGTAATCCAAAAGCCAATTGCAGCACGAACGTCAAAACCCAAAAAAAAAAAAAAAAAAATATTCAAAAACGTCGAAGAGACGGGGAAGCCCCTGGCATATTTGATCAGTTTTGCAAAACAGTTTTTTTTTAATTACCCACCAAAATGCGATACTACACGACGATTAGATCCAAAGATACACTTGTAGATATGTAAGATATGCACTCAGTGTTGGAAAAGCAAATTAACATCTCTGAAAAGATAGAAGAACGAGTACGAGTACGAGTATCTCTTCAATTCGGCATATGAGTACATGGCATGTATCCATAGCCGGATTGCAATATTCACACTTGTACTATAAGGCTGGGAAGGAGGGTGTTCACAAACTTTGCATCAGGTGGAAGGTTGGTAGGCAGATACCTGGTTAGTAGGGCACTTACGTGTACTGTACGATACGAACGGCGAACTACGAGTAACTTTGGTCGGAAACAAATTGTTGTGCAATTTTCGTGAACGCATGAGAGATTATGATTTTTATTCTAGAAGTTGAACCAAGCGTCAAATGATTCGCAGATACGTTCGGTCAAAAATCCACACATATCTCATGTGTATATCTATGAGGTAATCTAACCACCCACTTTGATGGAATCATTAGATTATGAATAGATCTGCGAGTTCTTTAGCACATTGTTCTTCTTGTTCGATGGTCAAAGTGGTTTTACGATGGATTTTACGGGCTTTAATTGCTATTAACCGGTTGGTTGAATAAATGCCGCAGATACTTCATAAGATAGAGAGAACAATTTTAGAATTTTGGTATGTGAAACGAGGTATTGGATACTAACAAACTGTGTTGCAATGTTCTTATGTTGAGAAAGTATTTATGATTGGAGGTTCTTTCTCCTTTCTCCATATTTATTTGTCTAATGATTTTTTTTACACCCGTCAACTGAAAATTCGTATCCTTAAGGACCATGAGTCTCGCTAATAAAACAAGGCATAGCATGCACTGATAATATAAAGTCAGTAATAGCAATTAACGGTCTTTCATCAATCTAAGATGGGATGGAAGCGGATAGAAGAATAAATCCAGCGAATACAGGTGAAGTTACGCAGCAGGAAAAAGGGGTTACCAGCTTAAAATATTGTGGATTCTAATTTAACGAAAACCTTGTCACAGTTTGCGGTACGAGTAACTCACTATAGAGCTGCATCCGTTCTCGTAATGAAGGTATTTCATGTTACACGAACAAAATCTATAGAGCTCGTCATCATTTGCGACAAAGCATTTCCTCCAATATTTCCACATTTTACAATTTGTTTGTTGGCAACTTTAAGTCCATTCACAGCTCAGCGAACTGCGAACTTAAATGAGCGAGAATGCTACTTTTTCATTTAGTCGCAGCGTCCTGTCATTCATTTTGTGTTTACACGATCCATTTGTGCAATGCGATATTATGACAGTTCACAAAACTCATTCGCTTAAGTCCGTAATTATACGGTGACTTTTGAGTCACGACTCACACAAGTGCGGAAGAGAAAGCAAATGAGATAAAAAATCAGAAACCCTGTGATGGGAGTCCTCGGGCAAAATTTCGATGACTCTTTTTGACGTTTCTTCTCTCCTTGTTATCTTTCTATTTTGCCTTATTTCTATTCCTTCCCCATGAGGGGCAGTTCGCAAAAATAAGACGGAAGAAATTTTTTTGTCAAATGAGTTAAGGAAAAATTTAAAAAATTTGTTAAGAGAAACGTTTGTCTTTAAAGCGAAAGAAAAAATAAAAGAGAACTGTCAAAAAAAGTCGTGACTCAAAAGTCACCGTGTAATAGAGGACTTGTAGACGAATCTTTGATTTTCTCGTAAAAATTCATTAAATTTGAGTTGAAATGAAGTACGGATGTGATCGTGTACAAATTTTTAAGTTGGGTCAGCGTATCGAAAGGGCACCGAGTACTATTGGATTGACAAGCGGTTAGAATCGAATTGTGTGCATGCATAGGAGATCAATGCGTAATTTAGGTTCTATTGTCGGTACAACTCCTGATTTACTTAAAAGTTCTGGTTGATCAAGACGAGCGTAAAGCACATACAGCCCAAACCAAAAATTATTTTGCAGCCCTACATGATCATTTGTTTGTTTATATGCCGTGTTGCCAAGCAGTAGCAATATTTTAACCAGAAAATAGGAAATTCTAGAGATTACCGGCTACTCAAAAGGCGTTTGGTGCTTCTGCCAGCTTTGAACCTCGAACTTTTTAGATTTCATAGGCATTCAATTTCAGCTCATTTTACATAATACGCTTAATTCGGACAGATCATTACACAATTTTTTAGCCCACTAATGTTCAAGGGCTTCCTTGAATTCAACACTTAGCCATTCAGATCATTTCCGATGAAGATGCTATTTTTGGGGCTACTTTGAATTCGCTTAACCGCGTTACAAACAAAGAGTTACCAGCGGAAAATTATTAAGTTTAATATAAAAAAAAAAAAACACTACAGAGTTATCCCCAAAACTAAGAAATACAAAATGGAGCTCAACAATACGAATTTTATGTGGCAAAAAAAAATATTGCTGAAATGCCTTCCCTTTATAAACACCCGAGAGCAAAGCGTTGGTTTAATGGCAGCAACTCCATGGCAGATATTTACTTGTAACGCCTGAATTTTCTGGGGATAGTTGCTGTGAGCCCTCGATTTCAGGTATTCTCCAAAAAAACAAACAACAGCCACGGGCCCGCAGACCGAGGTTCCCGGTGTCTTCATACTTGCTGATTAATTTATTGAAACCATTACCATAAACTTGTCAATAATTCGGCAATACACTACAGCAGTGACTGTCTCTCGCTTGTTAAAAGAGTAACCCCCCTGACACAAATTCCACACAAGACTCTGGTTTTTCAAAATTTTTTGATGGCGTTTTCAAAGATTTTCAAGCATCTAACATCTTATTTTCGATTTTTTTTAACACAGCCTGCAGTATGGAACTGTGCTTCAGTAAACAATATGTTTCCAAGCATCCGTGCTATAGATTTTTTATTCCAATGTAAGGTTACGTTAAAGTGGCAGTGGGAAAAACCAACCCACTAAGGCCTATTGGCCCGTTGTGATGCCACGGGAATCTGCTGTAAATGTCATCTGAATCTTCTTTGTGAGAAAAGGCTCCTAGGTGGAGTTTTCTTCTTTAGGAGAGAGGTGGACAAATGCAAAGGGGGTGTAGGATTGCCTTCTTCTCCTCCTCGTCCATGCAGACTCTGTAGAAGTTGTTAGTAAACATGCAAAGCCTTCTTGCATGTTTACCTAGAAGGCAGTGTTCAGTGATGACACCTATAATTGCGCTGAGATGTTTTCTGTTTAGAAGGATGAAACTCTAAGAGCGATTGGCCAGAAACGTCTACCTAAGGTTTGTTTTTGAGTTAATAGAACATGAGTCCAGGGCCTGACTGTCTAAAAAGGTGCGGATATTACGTTTTTCTTTTTCCGTCCACCAGACAATCACTCCGAAAGTGAGTATCGGTCTTATAATTGGGCAATACGAGGCCGGAGGCCCCCATTTGTTCCCGATGGCTTTTTTGCAAGAGAATAAAGCTACTGAAGCATTCTTTACTCTTTCTTAAATATTCAGTTTTTTGTCGAAAATGATACCTAAATATTTCGCTGTGTCAGAGAAAACTTAGCTGGTCCCGTTGATTAAGAGAGGGTGTATGGTCGGAATTTTATATTTCCTGGAAAACAGGTCCAGATCGGTTTTATGAGGGCTTATTCCCAATCCACAGCGATCCGCCCAGTGTAGGCCGCAATCTTCCTTATCAATTTAAACTTATCATTTCTAAATAGTATTGTGCGTTGAGATCTTATTTTGTTTTGACATGCCTCAGCGAAGATGAGGCTGTAAATACGTTGAAAAGGTCTTCATTACAGTTACCGCATTACTGAAACCGTACACGTATGTATTTTGATATCTATATTTCTTGCAGTCTTTAATTTTGAATTCCTGAGCTTTTTCTGACAATTCTCCAAGTGGTAACGATTGCTATTCTATTATGTTTCGACCATTTGAAGAAGAGTATGTGTGAGTGGTTTTTCGGAATATTTGTTTTGTTTTCTTGACATGCTCCCTAAACTTTACAGTGTTAACCTTTTCCTTGTAATTCAAAACCTTAAGTATTATTTCAAGCCTCTTTGAACATCTCTATAGACCCTAGTTATATAAGCTGTTGCATCATTTTCTTGAAAAAAATCTCGAAGTACTTCCATCATTGGTATTTAAAAATTCTTGTTTGAGTCTATCGGCGAAAATGCTTTTAGATGTCTTGTTTTCTTCCTTTTTCTGCCTGCTTGATTCCAATCGGAGACGAAAATATTGTTTTTAAAAAATATTAAATTAAATTATTTGAAAAGAATTGTAAAATGTAAAGTGACATCACACAATATTCAATTTGACCACAGTTCCAAGATAGCGGATGGTCTTGTATTTTGATGGCTCCTGCACTCAGGGTTGGCTTTCAAAAGTGAACAGCATAGCCACAAAATTGTGTATACGCATTCAATTATGATAGCCCATTTTAAAATCTGGCATAAATAGGATAGTGCACCTTGGCAGGCCTTGTACCATGACTTGTGCAATTTCGTGAGATGGGAGTCATAAGCATAGTCCTGTAACCTGTCCAGGAGAAGAAACCCCCAAAACCAAATTCGGAACTTTATTTCGCTAAGCAGAATTAAGCTTCAAGCTGAAATAAGTTGCGCATAGATCTGTGGTGAACTTCATACAGCACAAAACGATCTGTTGGTAAAAAGGAACAAAACATGAAACCAATTTCAACACCTCCAGCCACAGACACATACAAGGTCATGCCGCGTTACAATTAAGATGTGTCCAAAGGTCTGCTGAATGATGCCATCGGAAACAATACAGAAAGCCAAGCTTTCGTAGAGCACAAATGTACGAAACTGATGTACCATCCATCCGTGTAGACTTGGTGTCCACATTATTCAGCCTAAATCTGTCCAATTTCCGGCAAAATATGGTCCCGGCACTGCTGAACGAAGAATGAATGCTATAGTACATAAAATGCAGGGTAATACTGTTGTTTCCTATATCGTTGTCTATTTAGGCTCACAAATCTTCGCTGCTGGCCAAGCAATTGTGACTTTAAGTAGGCTCAAGTAGGCACTAGAAGGTCTCAAGCTTTTATATCATATACAATTGTATAATGTAATAGAACTATGGGTTTCCTTTGGTTTGATTTATTTCAAAGTTTATTTTCTTCTTTTCAGAGCATTTAAATAAAAGTTTGTTGCTAAAAATATTTGTTTACCCTTAATTTTTACACTTAAGCCCTAAAAATATTAATTTTTAGGTGATCGTCTCTATAAGTAATCCGAAAATTTAATTATACAAGCAGTTTTGCCACATTCAGATGGCTAATGGTCTCTTTAATTTATGAAATTTTGCACACAGAAGAGTGCTGCTTTTAAGGTTTTGTCTGGATTGCTCACTCGTTTTTAGCGCTTGATGTTGGAAAGTAGTTGATTATGTATGTTAAAGACCATCGAAAATAAGTACGTTGCTAAATTTCAAACTGGTTTTTCTATACCCGGCTGTAATTACCTTTACTGGCTGAATTAGACTTTTTAATCTTATAAATCTCAAGATGTGAAACACATCCATCGAATCATCATTCCCTGCTGCTGGATTTGATATTTTTCAGTTCTCCAAGGTTGGATATCAATCTGTCTGCAAGGCTTTGTCTCCCTGCTATGGTAAGATGGTTGGCATTGCAGAAATCCACAAATCATTCAAAATTGTCAAGACTAGTTATTCAAAGCCTTGTTTGATTACTATAAACTGATGTATAGCTGAATTTTTAGGATTCCAATAAAGATGATTATGCCGGAGCAACTTTTAAACTTATTTTTAAAACACCATATTTGCTCCTTCATTATGGTGTTTCTGACTATACAACTGAAACTTCTGGATAATTTCTTGAAGAAAGAAAAACAAATCTTTACGAACGTAAGAACAGCAAGTAACAATTAGCTAGCTCTCTCTCAAAAGGTTATGCTTCTGGCATATAAACTTAGGTTCCACTTGACTCGTCTGTTGAATCAGTGCCTGGTTTTGTTTTTTTTTAGCCTAAGAAACATTACACTGTTTGTATCACCAATTTAAGCCTGCAACTACTGCAAGAGGTGCAACTACTTTTTTGGAAGCAATGCAATGTAGTTTTTAAATGTAACATGATTCACGAATTACAGGAGATAAAATCATTTGGGATCATATGAACAAGGAAAAGGTCTTTCCTTCTACAGTACGTCATATAATTGATTTTCTAACAGCTCGTTTTGGTTAATAAATAAGTTAAGTTGGATTAGACTATTGTTTTTATAGTTGGCGAAGTTTAAAAAGTTTCTTTCTTTAAAATCCAGCCAACAATGCTGAGATATCATATCCATCACTCTCAAACCATTTTCAATATATTCAGTAGGTTGTCTACCAGACTTACTTTCCCAAAAAAAATAATTCCCAGAAATAGTGTAAAAGAACGCCTGTTTTGCTACTGGTCGTGTGACCAGTATTTATAACAAATTGCTCATTTTACTCCTGTCACTTCATTCTTAGGATCTACGTAACTGTCGTTTCCTCTTTTATGTTAATATGACTGTTCTAGCAAATCATATGCTCTAGCAGTTTAAGAACAGAGCTGCTGTGATATAATGGCTATAGCGATCTGTAATAAGTTCCGAAATCAACCGTCACGCCCGTCGTCTGTCTGATGAATGCTCATCACTTCAGACCTACTCTCCAATATCGTGATTCTCTCCTAAACTGTACAGCTCACTTATGAAATAACTTGTAAAGCTCTATATTACCTAGTCATTACAACCTTCAAGCATTTAAGACCAACCTACATCGGAACAAACATTTTAGGGGTACCTTAAGCACACGCTTATTGTATCAAAACAACAAATTGACTGTGTTCCTGTTGTTGTTTATCTGATTTTGCAAAATAGAGGAATTTAGGCCTAGTTTGCGAAGAAACCTCATTCTCTCTCATTCCATCTTTGGACATTTGTCTCATCATACTCAATCATAACATTTTTCCCCCTCTTCATCAACACATTCTAAGCCTTGATCTCTACTGTTTTTTTGATTTCAGCAACTCGATGGGTATGTGGCAGGCGAAGACTATCCAGCTTATGAAACAGTTCCCAAAGGATTGGCCTTCAATTGCCAAGGAAGACTGCCCGGATACTATGCCGACACAGAGACACGCTGTCAGGTAATATTGCCAATATCTTCAACCAATTCAAAATCAACTCTCAAACTATATGTCGTTTAGGTTTGGCATTGGTGTCTTCACTCTGGCCATCAATACTCATTCCTCTGTCCCAATGGTACCGTATTTAATCAAGCCGTTCGTGTTTGTGACTGGTGGACCAATGTAAACTGCGAAACTTCTGAACAACTTTATCAAAACAATGAGGAATTATACCATGTCGAAACAACAACAAATTCTCTATGATATCAGGCCAACAGATATCAAAATGCATCCACAACTACAGCCACCAAAACTCGATCAGGCTCCAAAAATCACCAATTCGTCGCAACCCATCGCAATCAACTTGTAAGTCAATCTCAGTCGAAAATCTCAACTAAACCCACAAAAACAACTACAGCCCCCACAGTAACCAAAAATAGTTATAGAGGTTCAATTAAATACTCAAACAACAACAACAGTAACAAACAACAACCACAAATTAGTTTAAGCAACAATAGTACTACTAATAACAACAGAAGGATGCAATCTACAAATCCTAACAATCTAGATGCTGACAAACTAAAGGACTACAAGAGTCGAATCAAGAACAGATACAACATCGATTACGATCATTCGCTGGAAGATGAATACGAAATAATCGAGGCCATTGAATGAGATACGAGTACGAGTACGAGTACATCCCCGTGAGGGTACAACAAAATGATAAAGAAAATGAGTAAAGTGATGGTGAAACTTTTTTGTGTATGGACAAAGCTTTAGTGTAAAATTGTTAAGTTTTTTCTTTTTGTATCTTAGGCTAAGTGACTGTACAATTGAATTTATTATTCTTTTTTTTTTTTATTTCTAATTTGATTGTGATAATTTAAATAAAGAAAATCTGTATAATCGGATCTTGGTTTTTGTTTCCCGCCTTAAGATAGACTTAAAATACCGTCAAATATTATGGTTTGAGTCTGGGGTAAGTATAAAAAGCTCTGTTTGATTAACACGATCAATGACATAAAGCTTGCATTGAAACTTGGTTTTTTCTAGATAGCTTTATGCCAACTTGCTGATCAGTTGTGCAGTTGTACTCGTTTTGTTTACATCGATTTGGTGGTAAGTGTGCAGGTTAATTAAATATATATCGGCGAACTAAAATTGCAATTAAACAAATCAAATATTAAGATGGATAAGTTGGATAAAGATTGTTGATCAGAGCAGAGCTTTTGAAAGAATTTGTAGTAATTTCTGTGAAATTTGCGGGATTGCGGATCAAACGTCAATTTGAAACTGGTATAAACCGAGTGTAGAAGTGTTTGTGCGTAAATAGAAAACAGGTGTTGGGAACTGGTATAACAGGGACGAAGTTCGAGTAACAGTGCCGCTTAAGATTAACCGTTCATCTCCGATATTTCCGAATAATATTTGTTTATTAAAATTTTGAAATATTCTCCAGTCGTTCTGTGTGCCGAATATTTCTACAATTTCATTCGAATTGATCGCGTACTCTGGGACTTTCACTAGTCGATTGCACACTGCACTTTCCGTAGGAGCGTCGATGATTTTCTCAGGTTTGACCACATTCTGCATTTTTATTTATACAAGAGTAAATGTTAATATAAATTTAATATTGTAATATACTGTTTAAGATTGAGTATCTTTTGAGAGTTTTATTGACAATCTTTCCTCGAAATACTACTAGAATTTGTGTGGACTTCCTAAATAGTTTACACGATCCAACACTTACAGATTGCTTCTTACTACTTCTAATAGGACGTAAATGTTTTGACTTCGAATAAAATTTTTCAAAAACGTATTTCAAAGGCGGGAAGTCTACAATAACTAAAAACTTATCTCCTTACATAATCCAATACATCGTTATAATATCATATAGAACTTTTATATTCAGAGCCTCCATTTGTCACTTGAACCATAGATCTAACGCTCTCGTGTATCTGCACTTGCACTGGTTTGTTTTTGAGGTTAACTAAATCTGTGTGTCTTGTATCCATTACTTAGTCAGTTCTATTCTTAGAGACTAAGATAAAACTTATGTTTTCCATTTGAGTGGTTCTATTTTGTTTCGTTTGACCTCTTCTTCGAACCTCGTTTTTAATCCAATTAATTTACTCAGCCTGAAAAATGTATTCTATCCTTGCCTTAATGACGACGTAGACATCACTGCTGTCCGGGTTGGAACTGGAGCTCAATCAATACACCTATCAAGTAGGCACAATCGTAGTTCAACTGTTCTTAGTTGCTGTCTTAAACCCCTCTGGTTGAACGCACCACTTAAACTGAGGTTTCTCTTGACTCCGGGGAGAAATCAGAGACTTGATGCCCTAATATTCATTCACTCTACATGCCTCAGGTAGCACCGCGTACTTTTCTGACAAGATTAATGTCTCTTTATAGCCCACTGAGTTTGCTGTTCAGTCCTCTTCTCCAAAGACCGTCAGCGTATCCGTATCCCAAAAATAATTCGAAGAATTCAATTTAAAAAAAAAACAACTGAAGACATCTTTTACTCCCTCTTGTATAACTTCCGTGTAACTCTATATTGTTGCTTAACAAGGACTTATTTTTGAATTGCATTCTTATGTAACAGTAGCTTACCTTTTCGTTTAATTTCTGATGAGGAGGTCATTTTAAGAGTTATTAGCGGAGTCAAGTTAGACAAAACACCTAATTGTCTAGAGATTACAGCTGTGCCTTGTGATTTTTTGTCCGATTGGTTAATGTTGCGCAATAGACAGCTCGTTGCGTTTGCCCAATGATATCACTGTCGTCATTGTATATTAGATGTACAACAGATTGGTCCTCTGGTGTTGGTATTGGTATCGCCTAGTCTTAATCCGCTTTAAATGGTCGCAGGCAATTGTGATCTCTACAGAGCAGCGAGTGTCGTCACTTTGCCTTCATTTAGAAAGCTCAGAAGTCCGGACGTCCGGGGCGCTGGTATTTTTCCGCTCATCATCGTGCCATCAAAGTCAAGCTATCCAAACTTATTTGATGAGGTCGGCATCGCCTTAAAGAAGGTCAAAAATTAGCCGAAGAATTTTTCGCTCAAAATCCCCAAGAGGAGTTTCCTCCGCTTTAGTTAGCCCCCATGCTTCTGCGCCGTAAAGCAGGATTGTTTTGGTTAGTGTTTAAAAGAAAGTCCTTTTGGCATCTCGAAAGGGAGCCTTTCTACTCAGCTTCTTAGCATATAGAAGCAGCAAATAACAAGGATGAGGTAGATATAGTCCCTCACAATTGGAGCAATTTGTTGTGATGTTTTTTTCTAGGTGCTGATGTTGTGTATCCCTTGTTGTTGGAAATTTATTGCTCCAATGACAGCTCGCTGTGTTCTTTGCATTATATCAATGTCTACATTGTGTGAGCAACAGAACAGACTTTTAAGAGATGTGCAACTAGAATTGACTTTGGAGTCATTCAAGAACAGGACTGTGTCATTAAGTTACAATGTATCAGCCTTAACTTTTCGGGTTTTTCCTAGAATCTGTTAGAACAATTAAGCAATTGTGGCGTAAAGCTGCGCTTGTATGGGCGAATTATATCGTTGTTACGTCACTTCAAGTTAAAAAATGCATTCGTTGGTATTAAGCAGACTGTGGCCAGTATAGTTGGCGAAAACTGGGATTTTCTTTCATATGGGTTGGGGAATAAAACCTTAGGGATGATTTATTAAATAAACATTATTCCGACTTGATCTTGGAAACCATTTTCTGCTTCATTTAACATTTCAGCAGACCTAGTCAAGTCATAAATACTGGTACACAGAAAAATTAACGCCAAATGAAAACGAATTAATATTTAAACAATTTTGTTTTGTTTTTATTGGGTTATTCAACGGTTACAAATCTTAGAACAACTTATTCGAAATGACTTCCATTTGCCTTCCAACACGACTTAAGACGATGTGGCCACTCATCGATTGCGAGACGCACTTCATGCATGGGGAAATTGTCCACTACACGAACAAGGACTCGCTTCAACGACTCAATATTTGAGTGTCGAGTAGAGCAAGCCATACCCTCTAATACGGACCAAAACTTGTAATCCAACGGGTTGAGGTCTGGACTACCAGCTGGCCACTCATCCGTTGATATGAGGTCCGGAACGTTGTTTTTGAGCCACAGTTGAGTCGTTTTTGCTTTGTGAGCTGGAGCAGAGTCTTGCTGGAAAGTCCATGGCTTGTTGTTGAATATTGATTGGTTGAGAAACTTCACAATGGGTTCCAATACGGACGATTGATATACTTTGGCCGATGTTTTCACTCCTTTCTCGCAAAAATGGAGCTTGGTAACGCCATCGTAGCACAATCCCCACCATACCATTACAGACGCGGGATGGTGGCCTCTTTTAACCCTCGGGATAAGTTGGAATGCTTCTCTGGATGACCGAGCATACACACGATCGTTCTGCTTATTGAACGATTCTTCTACGGTGAAGATTTTCTCGTCAGTAAACAGAATTTGTCTGTCAGCGTTCTTCGCGTACCTTCTGAGTAACGCTTTCGATCCTCGCTTGCGTTTTTCCTTCAATGTGGCCGTGAGCAGGTGTCCAGTGTGTCGCTTTCCTTGTCGCGCTGAGTCCTAAATCTTCTTTGATAATGCGAGACATGGATTTTTGCGAAATTTGCATTTCCCGCGACAAGATTTTCTGTTTTCGCAGCTCCACGGCTTTGATCGCTTTCGGAGTTCTCAAAGTGCGCGGACGGCCGGATCTTTGACGGTCTCGTACTCCACCAGTATCTTCAAACCACTTGACAGCACGAAACACAAAATTGCGAGTGATTCCAAGCGGTCGCAGGTCCTAAAGATATCGCCTTTTTGCATGCTGCTTTTAAGTAGGCCAACTACAACAATAAGATTTTCGATGTCGCCCCATTCCATGATTGTAAGCAATTAATGTCAAAAACGTTTAACGTCGCAATGAAGCATAAATATCAACTGTCAAATCGCAATCAATACGAAATGGATGCGCCCAGTGTTGCATTCGTAATGAGTGAGTTCAGTTGTGTACCAGTATTTATGACTTGACTAGGTATACTTTAGTTTGTATAATTTTGCTCTGTTGAACGGAATTCTTGTCTTTTACATCCCAGATTAAATAATTTCTTCTATCAGACAGTGGAATTCGGTTTCTCTCTGCCGTTTAACAATTTGCAGAAAGGGTTTTTCCATACGCCATAGCCCCACCTACTGTGATTAAACTACTAAATTGCTCATCTGCTAAAATTCTAAATATCGTTTTCGGGCAATTCTCTATTTTTTCGCCTCTCATTTGCTTTTAGACCGCAATTACTGTCTTTAATCGAGGGCTCGTAAAAGCGTTCTTTGGAAGCGTCATCTATTTCTTATGCGGCTGCAAGAACGCATATCAGGCTGATGTTTTCGATCTAAGTCTTAATGATGATTGTATCAACGAATTCTCTAAAGTGAACAATGCTCAAGACTTCTTGCCTTCGTGTTCAGCTTGCAACAAATGTGCACTCAAGAAGATTCTACTTCTATTTACTGCAGCAGCCACCGTATAATAGAATCATATCATAGTTCCTCATTCTTTTTTTTTGTCGCCACCAAATGACTATACGGGCACTTCTGCTTTGTAGTTGTATAGAGCCCGCACAAAGTCTAAACATTGTGTTTTCATGGTTTGGCTGATTCATAAGTCGCTCCTTTTAAGAGTCCCTGCTGGTAATCTTCTCAACCTATTGGATAGAGATTAAGTAAGGCGCTATCTTTCTTTGGTAACAAAAGTTTATATAATCATAAAGCCAATATTGTCAATAGATAAGTTAAATGATAGTAGATTGTCTTTCAGGTTGCATTTTCCCTATAAACTATTCTATAGGCTATCTAATATTGGCCCGCCTAAATGCAAGTCTTTCATGTCAACCTTCCTGCTTAAGTTAGTCTCAAATTCATCGGGTGTAAACTACAGCCGGAGATTAACTTAGCTTTATTTCAGAACTGATTGGGATCAGTTGGAGATTCTACAATACTGTAACACTAATTACTTCAAAAACATGTTTTTATTCTGATATCTGTCCAACTGCGCATGCTATTGGGTATATAACTTAATTCGTGGGGGTTCTTTTCAAAATTCGAATGTTTATTTAAGAAAAACATGTACAATAGTATTATTCAAAGTATTGCCCATCTGAAGCTATGACTTTTTCCCATCTTACTGGCAATTTGTGGATCCCATCCCAAAAGAACTGCGCCGGTTTGGCAGCCAAGAATGAATCAAGCCAATTTTTGATATTTTGCTCTGATGTGAACCGTATTTTAGTGAGGGCGTTCTGCATCGATCGGATGAAATGGTAGTCAGAAGGGGCAAGGTCTGGGCTGTAAGGCGGGTGGGGTAAGACTTCCCATCCACTGTTTTCCAAATAGTTCTTAACCGGAATAGCAACGTGGGGCCGAACGTTGTCATGATGGAAAATTATTGCCTCGTGTCTGGTCGCATATTCCGGGCGTTTTTCAGTTACTGCTCTCTTCAAACGGATTAATTGTGTTCGTCAGCGTTGTCCATTGATGGTTTCACCCGGTTTTAGCAGCTCATAATACAGCACACCCATCTGATCCCACCAAATACAGAGCATTACCTTCGCGCCGTGGATATTCGGCTTTGCCGTTGATTTGGCTAGTTGGCCGGGTTTCACATATGATTTTTTGCGCTTGGGGTTGTCGTAATGGATCCATTTTTCATCACCAGTAACAATCCGATGCAAAAATGACTTCCTTTTGTGGCGTTCCAGCAGCATTTCGGACATGCAAAACCGCCTTTCCTTTCCCGCTTTGGTTCATGTGGAACCCAATTTCCTTGCTTTTGAATATATCCAGCAGATTTTAAACGTTTTGAAATGGCTGCTTGAGTGACACCCAAAGATTCTGTGAGCCCTTCTTGTGTTTGGCAACAATCTTCATAGAGTAATGCCTCCAGTTCTTCATCTTCAAACTTTTTTGGCTGCCCAGGACGTTCATCGTCTTCCAAGCCAAAATCACCACTTTTAATTCGTGCAAACCACTTTTGGCACATTCGCTCAGCTAGCGCATGTTCACCATAAACTTCCACCAAAATACGATGACTTTTGGCAGCAGTTTTCTTCATATTAAAGTAATGAAGAAGAACTCCCCGCAAAAACACTTTTTCAGGCACAAAGTTCGACATATTTGAGTGAAAAAAAATTGTTGTTTACGCTTCAAATGAATGACATATACTGAAATGACGTACAATGGCAGTAGCTTTCCAACGCATGTTCCAATGGAATAATACAAATTACGCCATCTCTTAGCAAACCGCACGAATTAAGTTATAGACCCACCTTGTCTATAAGTGGTGGTGTACCACCACCACCTTCTGGTCACTGTGCCGTGCATCATTTCATCGCTTGAAGATACGCCAGTCTGTCATTCTGCTGCTTGTTGAAGTAAGGAGTGTTCGTGCGAAAAAGGGAAGGAAAAGCATGAACACAGAGGTCTCTGGTTCCTTTAGCGACTACTCTCTAAAGTTCTAGACATACTTAGCCTCCGTCTTTGTAAAGTTGAGCAATCATGTAAAGGTTATAAGACATCTTTAACTATGTCTAAACTAGGGACCTGGGGTTGGTAAACAAAGTCACCAATTTGTTTTTCTTATCCACAAAGCCTCTATGAATAACTCGAGGAGCTGTATACCAATCACAATCTTGGGCTACTTAGACACTGCAACAAGAAGTCCATCAAGAAATTGACTAAAATAGTGTTCAATGCAATTGTGCTCGTACTCTGAAGTAGGTTTAGGTAAGAAGGGGCAAATGTATATCAAGAAAGACAGACTAGAATGCCTATGTTCTTAAGTCGAACTCTTACGAATTTAATTTAATTTTTTGTCACTCATTCCCACAGCTCTGTCGAATGAATTTTTTTTTTTAAGACAAGTATGCCAGTTAAAGTCTAACGAATCACATCATGGAAGGCTAATTATCAGTTAACAACTCAGGAAAGTGTTTTAATTCGAATCGTAAACAACAAGAAAACCACTAACTGCCTTTCTAAAGAACCATACCCGTGTTCGTGCCGCTCATGTAAAATAGTGTAAAATCTACGAATCAAAAGTGGAACACCATGTGCAGTGAATATAAGCAGCTCTAAGCCTGCTAAGGCTTTCCCACCCGCCAGCGGGTGTAGGGGTTCTCCGAAGCTGAACCACATCGCCCCCAGCTATAGGTACAAGTCGAGTACATGCCAGTCACTCTTCCTGTTCGAAGCCAAAGCAAAAGTACCTCAACAAAGACCTATTCGTACCATCGTTTCATACTTCACTCCACGCCGCGCTGGTCCGTTTCTTACTTATGAAAACGAAAACAACAATTAAAGAAACCAACCACAAACTAAGGCATAAGCAGTGAGCTGGTAAAGTTAGCAAAAAAGTAAAAAAAAGAAACCTGTCGCACTATTTCAAGTCGATTACCTTCAATATTGGCACAAGTTGCGACGACTGTCAGTATATGTAGATACAAGACTAGATGGCTATAATACGGCTGCAGTAGTTGCCTGAGTAACTCGTAGCTCTTGCAACTCTCAATTCGCAAACTCACAAACAAGTGACTAGTGAAAGAAGTTACAAAACCTGAAGCTGAGGAATTCGCTTCGCTGGCTACCCCTAGGAGAAGTGTTACACCTATCCACCACGTAGTGGGGTTGAACTATTTCTCGCAGTACACTGAACTACTTGTCATTCGCCATGTGTCAACGATGAAACTGGTTTCCAACCCACACTAATACCAATATTTATGATGAACAGTCGCTTACGTTGCGTTTATGTGAACTGAACCTCTCTACCGCGTTCTTTGACATTTCGCTCTTAACAACGATAACAGACTAATTTTTCCATCTGATAAGGGCTGTCGCAACCTCATAAGCATGCCCCAAATGACCACTTCGGAATGGTAATTACCTTCGAATGGGCACCCAATTCCATCGAGGTAACGCATGGAATTTGAATCGAACTCAATTGACAGTTACGTAAGGGTATGTTCGTTCGTTTGATCACCATCGCGTCGTCGTTGTTGATGGCTGATCGCCGAATTGTCAACAAAGCGCGATTCATAACTCACACTGATAATGAGTAGGAATCGGAATTGTGCAAAAGTTTGAGGTGAAAATTGTCAATTAAGGAAATCGTAATTGAAATTGAAATTAAAATCGATGTCAAGAGGAGGAAGGGAAGCCAAGAAGCCGATGGATACTTCCGTCTTTGATATTCGATTTTATTGGTTTTTTTTTTCTATTTGATAGTTGGGCATTTTGAAATCGCTGTGTTCCATTGGGTGACTTGTGTGTGACAGCCGGTTTGATAGTTCCCAGAAATTGAAATGTTGCGCATTCAACGGTGGTATGGGTTTTTAATATTTCTTTTATTAACGTCAGAACGTGAGGAAACGCTGCTGTCACGTTAGACAAATTCACACGTACGTGAGTTCCTACGTTCGCCAAGGGTGTAGTGTAGGGTGTAGCAATGCAATTATGGATGTTTTATTCTTACCGGGAAGATTTCTTAGAACTGTGAACGAGCCACTTGGTTGCATTTGACGACTGACGGTAAGTGAAGTCATCGAAAAAGTTGTTCACATGTGTCAGACGCTTAGGAGAGAATGATTTTGAAATTCCATAAGAAATGCTTAAGACCGTTAAAACTAGGATTATGCCATGGCTATAGGAAAACTGGTGATCGGAAAACTGGAAATGAAAAACCTTAAGTGCTACCAAATACTTTAAGTTTCAGAAATTGTGGTCCGATTGCGGTAAATATGTAGTCAATTCCTTAGGTGGGATCTACCACAATATTTTATCATTTTAGCCTTCGTAAAATATCTTTAAAATGTCAATGCGCTTTCGAGCAAAACCCTTCGCTTCTTTCGGAATATATCACCATAGCATATAAATATCCATCACGGCCCTAAAAGCATGCCCACACAGTTGAATACTATATAGATGCCCTAAGGCTGTCAAAAGGTAAAAGTTCATAAAAGTGTAAACCCCATAATTTTGGACAAGATGTGAAATGAGCAAATATTTCAGTTTCCGGGTGATTTTAAAATGATCACCGATGCGTTAACAAATCAAGATATCATAAAGCAAACCAGACCAACTAATTTTCATTTCCTAATTGTTTTTCTGTTGCATGCAAACATTCAATTTAAAACTATCTAACCTTTTTTAAAATTCTTTTATTCACAGATCTGACCATCAGATACGTTTGGCTTCATTTCCGCCCAAAAAGTAAACAAACGACAAGCATCTAACTTATCTGTGTATCTAAATAAATAACCTAACCATTGCTAAACTCGATCTTCAAATATTCATCGTCTTGGCAAAAAAAAAAAAAAAAACTAGAAAATCGAAGTGGAATCGAATTCAGCAACCTTAATAAGCGAAACATTCTCGCACGTAAATTTAAAAATTATCGCATCAGCGACGTACGATTATACATACATCATTCGGTAGTAACCAAGTTAGTTGGTCAGTCAAGTTTTCATAGCACAAATCCACATATTGACCTCGCGATGCCAACTCCTAACCATAAACCTCCACCAAATCCAATCGCACCGATTCAATTTTCTGCTGTCAATGATGTTGAAGAGGAAGATGACGAAGAGGACGAGGAAGGGGAGGAGGAAGAAGATGACGAGGAGGAAAAAGAAACAGACGTAGATGAAGATACTGACGAAGAATTCTTTAATGATGCAGAAGATGGATTCAACGACGACAACTATGAAGATGAACACAATTACAATAGCGACTTTGACGATTTGGATGACCACGTCTTCTTGGAGCCAACCCTAGATCATGAGTTTGCGTCCCCAGAACCATCACCAGTTGTGCTCTCTTCCAAGTGGACGAGCTATGTCCTCTGTCAGCTTAGTCAGATTGCTGTAATCTACTTAAAATTCGCAATTCTAGCAATTGTGATCTATGCTGCTGCCTTGTGGTACACCATAAAATATGGAGACATGGACACGGATAAACCCCTCGTCAACAATGACATTGTAGATAACAGTGATACTTGTCCAGCTAGTGAGTTGCTAGCCTGATCATTATACTCATCTTGAAAGGTCTTCTTAGATTTTAATGTACAGTACGGGTAGTAAATGCAAGCTGTAGATACATTTTCTTACCTTTTACCATCGGATTTACGTTGAAAAAACAAAAAACACACAATGCAATGCTGCATTGCATTGCAATAACATCTATTTATGTCTCGGTATGCGTGTACTCGTATTGAATGCAATGTGTAACAGAAATTAAATGTTAAAACAAAACAAAAATAAATAAATATGGAGTAGAAGTAATAAATAAATAAATAAATAAATAAACCGCTTATTGCGTCACACTAATGTGAAAGTTGAATTTTATCATTTCTTCTTTTTTTTTGTTATTTCGTCTCTGTATAATGGTTGGTATCTGTATCTGGTTTGTATACGAGTATTTGTATCTGAAGTCATATGAATTCAGAGCGTGCTAGTCAATCGATTGTAGTTACTACGAGTAGAGCATGTGACTTGCTAGTAAGTACAAAGAGTCGGTAACTTTGTTTCTTGAGAGTTGCGGTGCTAGAGCTTTAGACAGAATTCCAATCTACCACATTGAAATTGAATTTGGATTAGACAAACATTTATTTTTAGTTAGTGAAAATATTGTCCTACTTGTATGGTCAACTGCATACCTAAGCCAAAGAAACTCTGTAGATTTGTATGTTCCTACAAAGCATCCACATTGTTTTGCCTCTTCCTGTCACATTTTACCCTTTTCTAGATCAATTCTGACATAGGATTCTGTGATATCAGCCTGCTGACAGTATACAGAGAAACCTTGTTCTTTTGAGATTTAATGCTTTGTAAACGACGACAGCGTTCTACAAGGCCATGCACATATTACTGCAAGTGTATGTTCGTATGTACTTCGCTTCTTTAAATTCTTCTTCATTATCTAGTTCAATGTCATTAATTTCTTCGTTTGTGTTTACCTAGCCTCGGCTTACAGACTTTAACTGACTCAAATTCTGCCCAAAGGCAGTCTTTAGTTTGCGCCTCTGCAGAGGGAGAAGTAAACCTGACAGAGCGTCTCTCTGTGTCATGTGGGCGAATGGCGAGTCTTCTCAGCTAGTGCCCTGTATCGGATTGTCTTTGGCCAGTCGAGCCATTAAGCATTATAATCTCCAAAATGCACACAAACAAACAGAGCTCCTGATCTATCAACCGTCAACCAGATTGACCACATTGTGATCGACGCAAGACACTCTTCCAGTACTATGGATGTCCAAACGTTCCGAGCAGTCAACATCAATTAGGACCACTACCTTTTCGAAGCCATGTGGATATCCTGAACAGCTTCAACAGTCAATAATGTGGGAAAACTCTACCTCAGATGGCTACAATCGCAAGAGATCTCCAAATTCTTTTTCGATCGATTCTCTCTTAATCTCTTAAGAGGTCCACTGCACCTAGCATCAAGCATCGACGTCCAGTGGGACTTCTAAAGTGCTGGGTGTCGCTCGACCACCACAACGAAATCCCTTGTTTGATGACGAATGCCGGCAAGCACACGCAGCTAAGCAAAATGCATACAAAACAGAGATTCATAGGAGGAATAGAGTTGCTCACGATCGCTATGAGCAGAAAAGGAGGGACGAACACCAGCTTCTCAGGAGGAAAAAGAAAGAGCTTGAGAAGCGCGCGGTTGAGGAAATTGGGAGATGCTACTCCAGGTATGAGATTTGGACACAATCTCCGAACCCAGGGCTGTAGAAACGAATAAGGCAGCATCGTAGCAGAGTCGCAGTCGATGCTGAGAATCTGGAAAGATTAGAGTGTAGATGTAGAGTGTACAAGTATAGCGGGAACGACGGAACAAATACCGCTGTCAGGCAGAATGAAGCTTTCAACATGGACGATGTTAACTAAAAATTCCGTTCAGCCGACCTGGATGAAGTCAAGATAGTCATGTCTAAACTTAAGTTCAATAAAACTGCTGGAGCGGATGGCCTGACTGCCGAGCTCTTAGAAGCTGTAAAATTTTGTCGGACGAAAGTATGCCCAATGAATGGAACCTCAGTATTGTTTGTCCCATCATCCTCAGGAGCCTCAGACTATAGTTGCCCCAGGTATAGAGGCGCAGTCTTCTTAATTTCTTCTACAATATCTTTTCTGTCATACTGTGTGAATGCATGAAGTCATTCATCAACAAGCTGCTAGTTCCATATCAGTGTGGCTTTAGACCAGAAAAGTCCACCATTGACCAAATATTCACATTTCGCCAGATCTTGGAGAAAATCCATGATCTTCCGGTCGATACACACCATCTATTCATTGATTTTAAGCCCGCGTATGACAGCATCTGTAGAGACAAGCTATGGAGAGCAATGCCTAGTCTATTCTAGTTACTGAATGATGTCAGTGGCGTTTTCGCGAATATTGAGACAGAAACGACAAAAATGGGCTTAGCGGTCAACGAGCGCAAGACCAAGTATATGCTATCAAGAAAAAAGGACAGTAGATACTACTTTGAGGTAGTTAAAGACTTTGCCTACCTAGGCTCCGCTATATACTCAGACAACGACACCAGGGCTGAGATCAAACGAAGGAAAACTGTAACCAATCGATGCTTTTTTGGGGTAAGAAGCCAATTGACTAGCAAAGTCCTTTCTCGAATAGCAAACGTGACCTAGTTCTGCTCCATAGCGGAGAGGCACAGATATTTACAAAGGTGGATGGCTACTTTGAGAGGAAACATTTTCGTGGGATCTTCGGTCGCGTCTGCATTGACGGCGAGTTGAGGAGGAGATACAACGACTGTATTGACTGTACAGCGACATTGACTTAGCCAGAAGAGTGAAAGCACGACGACTGAGATGACTGAGTCATGTAGAGTGGATGGACACTAACGCTCCGGTGTGAAAAGTCTTCGAATCTGCCCCTGACGGACAGCGCAGTAAAGGAAGACCGAGACTCAGGGACCCCAACCAATTGAACGTGTGTGAATTGAGGCAGCTAGCGAAAAATCGAGCTGGCTGAAGATGCTTGTTGACTGAGGCCCAGGTCCACCCCGGACTGTAGCGCCACTTAAAGTAAGTAAGCCATAGATGATCTCATTTCTTACCTTGGTATTGAAATGATCATATCCAAAGAAGTTCGCCGCTTTTTAATACTTTGTGTTCGACATCGTTGACTAGTTAAGCCATAGGCACAACCCTCAACCAGATCCATAAGATTATAAAGTAAGTACTTCATTAAAGACCCATACCTGCTGCGTTAGTTTGCCGGAAATTTCTCCTTTACTTCATTTATCCTAGCTGGATCCTTAGAGGTCTAAATATAACCTGGATGTGCCTAAGTTCCTCAAATTAACTATAAAATAATTTTTAGACTTTTTGCAAAGTTTAGTTTACAATGCACATCCTCATCCAAGAAGTCAAAGCGGTCGCAGGTTATAAAAGAAGACATTCAGCCATGCTCTTCCTGAAGAACGTTCTAATTTGAAATAGTTCTGCTTGTCATCGTTGTCAGATTGATGACGACTGATTTCGACAAACGAAGCAGATCGTCAATAGTTCCCCCTGTTCATCATATATTCCTTAGAAACTTAGTGATGAGGTTTGCTACAATCTATCATAGTTAAGGGTATATACCATATACGTTTACGTACGCTTTGTTCGTCGTATCAAATTCCCGCCATAAAACATTGGAAGGAGGTATTGTGCCGTCGAGCGGTTGAGAACGCAAGCTGATTAATTTCAGGTCTTACATCACACCAAATTGCCCTCCGAGAAATTAATAATACAAATGCGGGATACCAGTTTGTTCCTGCCTTAGATAGTTTCTCGAATAGTGGTAGCATTTTCATTAATTAATTATTAAAAAATCAAATAACAGAGTCTTCAGGTAAAAAGAACTACACCCATGAAACGATCGTAAGCCTTATTTAAAGTAAAACAAAAACAAAATAACATCTAATTACCTAGAAACCACAAAAGGAACTTCAATCCAATTCAATTCAAATACATCACCGCCGTCTGCACGTTGTGACCAGAAGAAAGCTTTTTTTTCGATTTTTATTTTTATTTATTGGAACTAAAGAACGTAACAAAAAACCCAAGAAATATATGGAACCAGTTTAAGCTCAATCAGAGCTCAGGTCTCTTACACCACAACATCGAATAAAGTCGTACCTTCGCCAAACTACAATACAACTTAGACGAAGAAGAAAAAAAAAAAAAAAAAAAAAAAAATTCACCAGCAAAATCAGCTAACAACAGCAGCAAAAGTAACAACAACATTGGTAGCGGCAGCAACAAGAGTATGGTAGCCAACTCCACATGCATTCGGATCATGATCATGTCGCATACATCGACCATGCCATTTCCATGAGTTCGTTACGTTCGAGCATTTAACAGTAAAGCGCCAATGCCGCCACCATAATACCCCCACATCGAGATACCCGTACAAGATACAAAATGCGAGTACACACCAACCAACTTAACTCGAATTTGCGCGATCACATTGTGTGATTTGAAATACACACAGCCATACGAATACCTGAACACCTTAAAGCCATACATACGAAGAGCTAAAGCAACCGCACCAGCAAGACAGCGACTTTGCTTCTGTATCTCCCACCAGGCCATCAGCTATGCACTGAAGTTTTAGTCTGCAAATAGGCAGCAAAGAGATCGGCGTTTTCGTGGAAACACATATTTTACTTTTGTACGATCAAAGGAAGAAAATTTTATTTTAAAACTTACATCCGTCGGTTGGTAAAAATTGTTGCGCCCTTCGCTCTAACCCTGCTTAAAAGATTCATAAAGGTGCTCAAGAACTCACTAAGAAATTCAGGTACAAACTGAGATACAAATTGCAATTGATCGGTGAAAATCCTAAAGAGTTTTCCTTTTCTTTTTTTCGCGATTGCTTTTTTTTCAAATTCACTTCTGCTACTTTTTAAAATTGTTCATAGTTGAGTGAAGTTTTTGTCGAAGTTGCATTTTAATTTTTTTTTTCTTTTCTTCCTCCTCTTTTTCGCTGCTTTTTTTCGGTTTTCCTTTCTTTTTATTGCTTCTCTTTATCATCATCTAACTATTATCATCGTCATACCTCTAATTTTCCAATTTTCTTCTTTTTTTTTTTTTTTTTTTGTAGTGTTAGTCTGTGCAAAAGTGTGGATTTTCCTCTGCACGCAGTGAATAATTTTGAAAAAGTAAAAAAAAAATTGAAAAGAAAATTTTGTTCCAAAAGAAATAATAATAAAAAATTGTATATAGAGAATTTATAAAGAAAAAATTCAACAATTGCCAATTTGTCAGAGGAATCGAAGCGCTAAGAAATTGCCCTGGCCTGGAATTGGAGTGCGAAAATTCACATTTTGGATTAATTTCGAAAATTTTGCTGCATTAAAGGTGAGCTTATATATATTTTTTTCTTATTCCAATATTTTAATTGGTGGGGATGTTGCCTAATTAAATAGTGAAACCTGAAGTTTTATCCTGAAGGTATAGCAAATTTATTTAAAGATTGAATGAATCGAATTGGGGTTTGGACAAAACATTCGGCAAAGCGAATTGGTCGCAGCTCATTAGCAGGCAATTTGCAGATCTTATTTCACCGAGACTATAAAAATTGTGGAAATTCTCTAGCTCCCCCTTTAGTTTGTCAATTCGTAGCAAGGTTTCAACATAAAAAGGCAAAAGCGACCCGATTGAGTAGGGTATTGGTATTATTTAATTCTCTGGTACGTCCCCGCCGAAATTATACGAGACCGACTTGACGGTAATTTATTTGACGGGCTTTACTCAAAAAAAAAATGAAAGAAAAAAATTGAAATTGAAACCTGCTGTTGATGTTGACTTAAGCAGTACCTGGTTGGATTGCTGTGAATGTTGCAATACTCGTACGTCGATGTGGTTATTTTGACTTTTTTTTTATGAATTTCGAATTATTTTTTTTGTTTTTGGAATTAAATCGTTTATGTTGGCGCATGCGAGACGATTAAGTGAGGTGCCATTGTTTTTTTTTGTTTTTTTTTTTATTTGAGATACAAAAAACATTTGTTAAGATAACATTTCGCAAAACAAATGAGTGTTTGTTAAGTTTGGTAAGACCAGTGAAAGAGGTTTTGAGGTAACTAACTGAAATTGTCAACAAAATTTCTTGAATCAACAATATTAGCACGGATTGGGACGGGAAAACTTTAATTATGACTCAAGTAACCAACTCGTTTGAGAAATTATGTGATAATTCGTAAATATTTGTTTTTATGCCTCCCAAGGCCGATTTTAGTTACTGTTATGCTTCCAAGGGTGCTAAGTCATTCACCGGATCTAAATCGGTCACCGAAAGTGTCTATAGACATGACCGTGACTGCCTGTTTTTATTTTCTTCGGATAAGGACTTCAACTTAAACCTGATATGATCCCAGATCAAGACTCACATTAACTTTGGTTAAGTAAAGGCAAGTTTTTTTTTTTAAATACCCCACTTACATCTTCACCGTATTCAAAAAGAAGTTTTCTAATAAATGTCACTTTTTCTCAAAAAAAAACTTTGCAAGGATGTTGTGCAATTCCCTTTCAACTGTCCTGCTTAGAATTCGATGCTCTGTAAAATTACCGTTTCCAAAATCTATGCGAACTAGCCTCTATAACGAGTCTTCGAAAAATTATCAAGATATCTCAATGCCGGGACATTGTCTCCTGAGCTGTTCCAGTACAATCGCAGGTGTCCTTCAACTTGTATTGGCTACTTCACTGCTAGCACCTGCCTGGCATTTTTACTCACGTTGAAAGCAGGTAATGAATTCAAATCTTTTGACCGCTCCATGTTTGAATATGGTGGTCGTAACTTCAGAACTGTTCACCTACCATGATACACTTGAGTGTGCCACCACCCTAGATGCGAGCAACTTCTGCAGCTCCTTCGCTCTGAGTTTGAATCGAAAGTCTTTGGTTGGGGCTGTGATGTCTATTTGCTAAGCTTGACCCTGATATTTCAGGCGATGGATCCATTGACGCCTGACTGGACCAACTAGAATTTTTTGCGAATGATTTCAAGCGCCCACATAACCCGACGAAAGGATCTTATAGGTGATCTTCAGGAGACATATTCCTTAATAGTTTGCGCAATCAAAGGTTTCCTTTTCTCAGACAAACGATGCTGAGATTTCATCCATTGGGTATGCTTTTGTCTGACCGTATCTTACAAATGAAACGTTGGTGCTGGTACCCAACCGGGTTACATTCAGTTGCTTTAAATAGCTCAGTAGTTACTCCCTGCTCCACAAGCTTTGTGAGATATTAGCTGCACTTTCTGCTCCACCAGCTATGTTAGACTTTAGCTCTGATATTATTGATATTACTTCATCTTGATTAGAGGACGGAGTTCACAGTCTCCTTTGAAAAAAATTAGTGAATCATTTTGCCTATGAGTGGCATTTTATTTATCACCGCCCTGACACAGTCTTTAGAAGTAATCTTTCCATATTATTGGCCTAGACAGCGACTCTGGCAATCCTTTAGTAACATCTCTCCATTTCCCTAATCGCGTGCTGTTCATGCTGTTTACCTATCTTGCCGAGTAGCCAACAAACCACCAATCATGTCAGAAGCGGCTTCTTTAATGACTCGTCGTCAAGATTCTCATTCCCATGGTATGAAGAGAGCTGTAGCGATCTCATGCAATTCTAGCTGCTTAACGTCATTGTAGGCTTCTCTCGGGCGCCAATCTCAATATGGTTGTAGATTAATTGATCATAGGATACTCAAGACTCATTATGGATGTTGAGATATGGGGGCAAACATAAACTCCTTGTCAGACATAGTCTTATGCATTCAAGCAGTGGTTTTCAATAACGTGCTCAAAGACGCAACTCAGCCTCGGGTTAAAATCTACTGGCACAGAAAAACCAGACAAGAAATTCAAAAGTTTTTAACTTTTGTCTTAAGCCTTAAGGTAACTGATGAAGCACCTAAGTAGTCATGTTGGAACGCAAGATTGAATATAATTATCGTCTTTAACACTTCTAGAACTCTTGATGATTTAAGGATCTAATAGAGAGTTTTTTCTCCCTATGAGTGTTGTTATATGCCGCCGTAAAATAGAATAACAATTTATGAGTTTAGACTTGAATTTTCTAGGCCTTTTCCAAGATCATTGATCAATGGTGAGCTCACTAACTATGTTGACAAATACAGTCGATATGATATAGTAATAGGTATATTTTTCTAGTTAGTGCAGCTCATAAAACCTCCCTCTAGAAAGCTGGGCAACCGTTGAAATCGTTGTCCTTTCATTACCACGCTTTCGTTTAGTCATATTTTGAAGACGGGTTGGTCAAAAAGTTCCCGGAATAACCACCGTGTGGCAACCCCATTGTTCCGATTTGAGTTCTGTTTTTTTTGTTAAGTTGGTACATCTGTTGTTGGTATTTTCTCTAAATCTTAGCGTCATAGCTTGACATTTGCAAAAGTTACGTTGCCAAGAGTACATCTATCTCAGTGTGTGTTGGCGATTTTTAACAATTTTAAAAATGAATTTAAATTTGCAACAACGAACATGTATTAAATTTTGCGTAAAAAACGGATTTAATGGTGCGCGAACGTTGGAAATGTTGGAAAAGTGCTTCGGCAACGATTCTCTAAAGAAAACGGTCGTTTACCAGTGCCACGTGCGATCAATCGAAGATGATGAACGCAGTGGCAGACCATCGACATCGAAAACCGAGGAAAACATTGATGAAGTAAAAGAAATGTTAGTCAATAACCGCAAATTAACCATCAGAGAGATAGCGGAGGACTTGAACATTGCCTATGAATCCATCTAAGACATTTTGGTTAATGATTTGGGTTTCCGTCGTGTAGCAACAAAGTTGGTGCTAAAAGACCTCAATTTCATGCAAAAAAGAGACCGTGTTGACGTCGCAAAAGAGATAATTTGCGAGGCTGAATCCGATCCCACATTCATCAAAAGGATCATTACTGGAGACGAGACGTGGGTTTATGAGTACGCCACGCAATCCAGACATCAGGCAAGTGAATGGCGTTTACCAAATGAGCCGAGACCAATAAAAACACGTCGTTTTCAGTCCAAAAAGAAGGCAATGCTCACGGTTTTCATGGACTACAACGGTGTAGTGCATCACGAATTTTTGCCAGAAGGCCAGAGAGTAAACAAAGAGTTTTATTTTGGCGTTATGAGACGTTTGCGTGAAACAATTCGCCGAAAGAGACCAGAATTGTGGGCAGAAAACTTGTGTGTTTTCCACCATGATAACGCACAGTGCCATCATTATTCGTAATTTTTTGACGAAAAATGCAACAAATACCATCCAACGGTCAACAATTTCACCTGATTTGGCTCCCTGTGACTTCCTTCTGTTCAATCGAGTTAAAAAACCACTACGGAGAACGCGTTGCAGCAGCCGAGAGGTAATAATGGAAAAATCGTAGGAAGCTCTGATGGACATACCGAAAACCGAATATAAAATATGTTTCGAGGATTGGATCAAGCAGTGTGTTGCAGTCGATGGGGATTACTTTGAAGTGGACAATATAGATTTAGATAGATTTAGACTTGTATTTTTAATTTTCTGAATAAATGCCGGGAACTTTTTGATCGATGGCTAAGTAGCTCTAAACTAAACCTATTCGCCACAGATTGTTCACAGTTCGAGTTTCGTTGTATAGGTTGGTTGATTCTCAATACATCTCTTGTTGTTAACTGTTAAAGGCATACATTTTCCCAAGATTTCTATTAAAAAAGACTCTAATAGTCCTGTCGTTCAATATCAAATTTTCACCGAAAACGACTGCTTTGACGACAGCAAATAATGGTCCGAATCAACATTGACTCCTTGAAATGTAAGGACAGACGAAGTCGGTCAAACTACTAGTAACTCTGTTTGGGGTTATCACTGTTGTCGAATATAACAAAATGCTTAAACCTACTTTCGGTATCTTCAATGATAACACTGCTACCCTTGTCAGGACAACCTATGTATATAGTAATCACGTCATACCCAAATCAGTTGCCCCAATGCAGCAAGCAGACAGGCTTATATTTACACAGTGCGAACCATGATCTGCAAACTTTTTGTCTGCTATCCTACTTTAACTACAAAATGATAGCGATACCGTCAAAGTATAATAGTTGCTTACTAATTAAGATGGCGCTAACGTTGTACTTTGTCGCTAAGGTAGCGTTTCATCCAAGGATGTCCCTTTACCTACGTACTGTCTAATGCCTCTTCGCTTTTTTCACAGTCAATTAACCTCCTTAAATCGTCGGATAAGACACAAGCCTTCAACGGCTTCTCTTCAGTTTGGTTTTGGCTAATTTTTAACATATCCTGAAATAACACAAGACCTCACAACGAATAGTACTGGCGTGGAATGTCACACCGGTCTATAACCTAATTCGTGCGGTTTGCTAAGAGATGGCGTAACTTGTATTATTCCATTGGAACATGCGTTGGAAGGCTACTGTCATTGATTTTGGCTTGGAAGACGATGAATGTCCTGGGCAGCCTATAAAGTTTGAAGATGAAGAACTGGAAGCATTACTCTATCAAGATTGTTGCCAAACACAAGAAGAACTCGCAGAATCTTTGGGTGTCACTCAAGCAGCCATTTCAAAACGTTTAAAATCTGCTGGATATATTCAAAAGCAAGGAAATTGGGTTCCACATGAACCAAAGCGGGAAAGGAAAGGCGGTTTTGCATGTCCGAAATGCTGCTGGAACGCCACAAAAGGAAGTCATTTTTGCATCGGATTGTTACTGGTGATGAAAAATGGATCCATTACGACAACCCCAAGTGCAAAAAATCATATGTGAAACCCGGTCAACCAGCCAAATCAACGGCAAAGCCGAATATCCATGGAGCTAAGGTAATGCTTCAGAGCAGAATATCAAAAATTGGCTTGATTCATTCTTGGCTGCCAAGCCGGCGCAGTTCTTTTAGGATGGGATCCACAAATTGCCAGAAAGATGGGAAAAAGTCATAGCTTCAGATGGGCAATACTTTGAATAATACTATTGTACATGTTTTTCTTAAATAAACGTTCAAATTTTGAAAAAAAAACCTCACGAATTAGGTTGTATATACAATATAACAAACTTACACATATTCTTATCCATATTATCCAACATTTCTTCAAAGCAAGTATGAATCGATACCTATCAATGAAGTGGCAATATGGTAAAGCGAATCCATGTCAGGAACAGAGGTGACTGAAATATCATCTAAATGTTCAAAGAATTAAAGTTATGTAGGCAGTCATGATTACGGTCCGACACGATCCAAAAACCCAATGCCGGGATCTCTCGCAAACCGTGCGATGTTATCTGTTGCAGACTACTACTACAGCGCGAATAAGTCTAATGACTTTCGTACAAGATGTTCCAAACCAAATCCAATTGTTAACATGTTCATTCAATTTATCTACCATACTTAAATCAACGACTGACTTGTGCTCTATGCATCGCCTGAAATAAGGAAGATATCGCGACCAGAGCTATTTCAAGATCTATTGCCAATATCTATCGAAAAAACTTATCAACAAGGCCTATCGATAGAACAAATCGGCAAATTGACATTTTAGTTTGTTCCTAATCTAACAATGACATAGTTCTCCTCTTCTCTATTTAGTTAGACAGTTGTCGAACCACTGCTAGACATTAGATACACCACACACCGGTATGTGGTTATATCATTAAGAGTCAGTGTGACGGGTCAGCCTTTCTTGTTTGGTAATGGTTTCATATTCACTCGTAGATAACAAACCAATTTAAATGGACTTTTTTATTTTATTGCTTAAATTCCAATCGAAATCGCAAACAAAAAATTGCACACAAAAAACAAAGGATCTGGGACTGGATCTTATCTTTGTCTTTGCGGAGAATGTACGAGTGTTTCAGAGTCGATCGGTTTGGTAGGTGTATCTAGAAAATTTCACAAAACTCAAAAGCAAAAAACCTGCGACGCAAACCTGATTTTGTGAAATTAATTTGCATCAACTGGTTTTAAAGGTCGTTCCCCATGGCGACAGCGACAACGACAACGACGACTTAACGACGTTGTGACTATATGGCAACAATCTTTTTCTTATGAATACCTATACGCGAATTCATATTCATCGCTTGACACCATCACCATCTTGATTGCGTTTAATTTTTTATTTTGTATACATTTTCCTAGAAGCACACGGGTTTTGACTGAGTAGAAGAACTAGACTCCTTCCCCGCCTCCTCAGAAAGAGATAGACATCAAATTTCGAGTCCAACAAAATATTGAACAACCAACTTGTAGTCGCATCAATCGACCCAAGGTCGTCTCATTAATAACAGATTTAAATGCGTCCCAAATTCATTAGTGGCATTAACTTATATAACACAGACCGTTCACGGAGGCATTTCACTTTCTATAGCCGGTTCCGTTGGTGTAGGTTGTTTTGGAATGAGACTTGTAAGTTGGGAATTTGTTACTGAGTCTTGCAATAAAAATTGAAGGGCAATTTAGATCGAATCTTACCAACAGATCCAATAGATATTACTATCTAAAAGGTAGTTGAATAGTAGACGTTTCACGAGCAATAAATTGGTAAGACTTTGATGACATTTTGCGGCCTTAAAAAGTCTCATTATCTTGTCAGAGTTCGTCAGAGTCATTACGACGGTAAAAGTGAAAGAAATCGAATTTTTCAATTTCGAAAGTGGATTTCTTCGGAGTGGTATACTATATTTTTAGGGTGGCCATCACTTGAGATCGTGACTAGTGCAAGGGAATCATGTAATGTAATGTCATATCTCAGCAAGGAGATATAATTGTATCTCCAGTTGAAATGCTTCCGTATTTATGCTGATTAATTGAGTACTAGTGCAATGGAACGAGTAAAAGTGATGTAATTTTACAACAATTTCAAGTATTAACAGACCGTTTTGGATAACTTGAATCGCTTGCAGGTGTTTGACAGCTATTTGAGATTAATGGAATAGTTAATTGGATCGCGTGGGTCTGACACCATGTGGGAATTAGAGACACAGGCCGTGGAAGTGGAAACATCTCACAAGTCGTTTCGTAGAAGTGAAAAACAAATTGTGGGAAAAAAGCTTTATCGAGGCAGACTTACAAATTGCCCTTAAGAAATGCCTTAACATCAGAGTTAAAGACACAATTTAACAATCAGGAGCTCGATTTAGATTTTAATGAGCATTTTTGTTCATTTCAGTGTAATTCGCACCGAATGAATTTCAAAGAAACTTTTGTCTGATTCTTGGTCTAAGACTAGCAAAATGGGAAAAATCGCTGCCAAGAACAATTTTAAGTTAGTCGCTCTTACCGAATGAAGTCCATGTGCAGTAAGTTGGTCTGTTAACAGCCTGTAGTGTAATGCTACTAATGATGTTAAAAAGGCAGAAGTTCTAACATTCTTGATAAAAGGCCTGACAAAGTGTAATCAAAATGCCAAAACATGGACAGAAGTCTGTATGGATGATCAAAGAAATTTAATTCAATATTCCTAGTCGGCGCTGATGGTTGTGTTGATTGGTAGACTAAAGTGCCCCTCATTAAAGCACACTTAAAAACAAAGTCCTTTACGCTGCTTCAAGGAAGATGGTTTTATTTAGGAAATTGATGATGATATGAAAAAGTTCCCCTATCTCAGTGGTTATGGTTTTTTTTAAGACACTGATGAATTTGCTCTAGCTATGCACTTAATCAATGCTAAATTAGACGGTAATGAACTCACTATCCAAAGAGCCTTAAAGGGTTTACTCATAAAGTCTAAAATGGCAAGAGCTTATTAGGCCAGTATTATATTACTTATGATGGCCCCCGCCTTCATAGGGCTGACACTCCTATACATAAGAGGTGCATAAGATGTGACGAATCAACTAATGGACTCCGATTATAATTAATTCCTTGTTGACGACGACGATTGTAAACGTTTAAAGGACAACTACCTACGGATCTACACATGGTGGAATCTTAACAGCACCAATGCAACCGAACAATTTGCAGCAGCCTTTGACTCCTATTAAATTGTGATTTATACTATGGTGATTGCTATAAAAAAAGGAACAGCACTTTTCCGAAATTGGATTTCGCATGTGAACAAGCTCCTCGCACCAATCCGTATCAAGGCTAAATTTCCCAACATTAACCTTATATGTGCACATTTCCACACAGTGAGTAATATGACGACACCAAAGACAGCTCTTGAACAAGGCATATGAGCAATGGCACAGCTGTAAAATTAAAATTGCTCTTGGCGACACTGCTCCAATATTATGGATGTCCAAATTTTCCGAAGAGCCGACATTGACTCGGACCTTTACCTCATTGTAACCACGGTACGATTGCGCTTATCCCGAACAGCGTAAAGGCAAGCTAATATTGTGATCAATTTCGACGTCAGACTGCTAGAATCGCAAAAGATCGCCAAATCCGATCGATTCTTTCTTAATGCCTTAAGAGATCGACGCCAGCATAAAGCATCGAAGACCATTTACAACACTGCCAAAAAGCCATCAGAGGTGCCGCTTCTAGTGTGCTGCGTTTCACTCGACCACCACAACGAAGCCCCTGGTACATGACGATTGCCGGCAAACACATGCAGTAAGAAAGAAGCATACACCGTCCACTGTCCACAGCATGAGAGCGTGTGCTCTGGGAAAATGAGAGATGTTACTCCAAAAATGAGATTCGGAAGCTTGCCAAAAGGTAAAAACAACATTCCACGGATAAAAACTCCGAACTGATGGCTGTAGAAACGAACAAGGGAACATCGTAGTAGAGTCGCAGTTGATCCTGAGGACTTAGAAAAACCGTTTCTGCTGACTGTTTCACAGCGATGACGAACCAAATATCGCTCTCAAGCAGAATCAACCTTTCAACCTGGACAATGATGACCAACAATTCCGTCCACTCGACCTGGATGAAGTGAAGATTGCTACTATATATCTAAGCTTAAGACAAAGCTGCTGGAGCGAACGGCCTGACTGCCGAGCTCTTCAAAGCAGCAGGCGATGACTTGGTAAGGAGCATACACCAACTCATCTGTACGCTGCTCCATCAAGGTCGGTGAAGATCTCACCGAGACATACTTGAAAGAATAGTGCAAAACTCACATTCAAACACAAGAGGCATGCCGATGATATTGACATAATCGGAAGAAAGTAGCGTGATGTCAGTGACGCTTTTCCAGATATTGAGACAGAAGCGGGGAAAATGGGTTTAGCGGTCAACGAGGGCAAGACCAAGTATATGCTGTCAAACAAAAAGGACACTCAAAACCGACGTCTCGGACAGTACATCACCTTCGCAGGTATAACTTTGAGGTAGTTGAGAACTTTGTCTACCCAGGTTCCGATTTAAGATCGGACAACGACACCAGTGCTGAGATCGAACGAAGAATAACTCTTGCCAATCAGTGCTTCTTTGGGGTAAAAAGGCAATTGACTAGCAAAGCCCTTTCGCGAACAACATATGTCACCCTATACCCTTGATTATCCCAGTTCTGCTCTATGGCGCAGAGGCATGGACATTATCAAAAATAGATGAGTGTGCTTGGCCGCTTTGAAAGGAAAATTCATCTAGTGATTTTCGGTCCCGTTTGCATTGACGGTGAGTGGAGGAGGAGATACAACAACTAACTGTATGGACTGTACAGTGACATCCTCTTAGCCAGAAGGGTGAAGATCCAATGACAGAGATGGCTGGGTCATTTAGAGCGGATGGACACCAACGCTCCAGGCCGAAAAGTCTTCGAATCCTCACCTCGAATGACAGTAGGGGAATACCCCGATTCAGGTGGAAGGGACCTAAGTCAACTAGCTGGAACGGATGCATGCGTGCTCACTCCACTTCTTTTATTGTGAACCAACTTAATAAATTTACAAAGAAAGACTGTGCAACCCGCTGTATCGCCAACAGCGACATCTGTTTTCTAGAACATAAGGACCTCTGTGTCATAGATTAAATGTGTAAGTAAGTCTAAAGACTCGATTGCATACCACACCGTGAAAATCTGTCTGTGCTTTGTGACTTGTACAGCTTGAAGAAGGGGAAAAATTTCTTTCACTTCATTGGACGGAGATATTTAAACTACTATATATATTGAAGTTGAAAAATACAAATAATGCTGTCTGCCCTTGTGTTTTGTGTTATTGTCTTGTTTTTGGCATGTACGTAAATATTCATTCGTTCCGTTTTGAGGCGGAAATATGGAAGGCTGTTCTGCTATCTTCCGGGAAATTTGCTCATACCATCCGTCATAGTGTTAACAAGAACGCACGGGCTTTTCATTTGGAAGCAACTTAAGATACCAACCTTGTTCATCATTTCTTTAGCTGTCTCTCGTAATCTGAAAAGGCATCCAATGGAACTTGATTCATGACAAGAGTCATTCTTTCCTTTTCTTGCACTTCCGACAAGAATCTTGACGATTATCTGTGAAATCGTGCAAATTAGTGACGAAAGTGCCAAAAACCGGCAGCGAAATAGGTAGAAAACATTAAGCCCCTCTGCTCGTTGGTTTTGAATGTATGCAGAATACAATAACCGAAGGAGGTTGCCTTTTCAAATCTCGCCAAAAACGCGATCTCTATCAAGAAGTTTAACACTAGTTAGACAGTTAAAACCATACTCTGTCCTTTGTTTAGAATGATTATTCAATCATTGCCATTAAATTGGCTTTTGAAAATATAATCACTTTCGACAGTGTTCGATTAGATGTATAGCAGTACGCTAAAAGATTCCTTAAAAACAATCCACTTGATCTTTAACGTTAATCACCATAACCTGAAGATAAGATGTTGAATTTTGTTTGTAAATGTCAAGTCGCTGGTGTGGTTTAAAGTCATCGAGTAAATAAAAATCACATTTAAGTTTCTACATCAATATTGTAAAAGGTCAATGGTTTGTGGTGCCTTAAACACTTATAAAATCCAAGATGAAATAGATTTTTAGATTGAAAAACAGAAAACCTTTTGCTTAGATATTTGGATATTTGTAAGACCGTGTTTGAAGAAGACCGTAAGTTACTTAAGAGATACATTTGCATTCGAACGTGTTTGCAAATGTATTCATCAATCATTTTGCTGTGATGGCATTCGTGGTGGAGGTGGTTTATTCAGTTCTCCTCCATCCCCTAATCTAAAGAGACTTATGCAAATCTCGTCTCACATTTGGTATTCAGAAAACTAAACCATAAACCAGCTCTTTGGTAGAGAGTACATTTTCTGTTTCTCATCCTCGACAAAGAAGACGAAATTTGCATAAAATTTTGCTAAGATTCACCTATGTCTACGTCGACGTTGATCTTGCTTGGGATACGAGTTCTGCTTCTTTAGGTTTGCTTTATGAAAAATTCATTAAAGCCCAACGAAACAGAAAGGTCAACGCATGACCTGTTTGAAAAGACTGATGATTGTAGATTGTTGGTTTGGCATTGTCTTGTCTGTTTCTTATAAGAGTGAAAGGATGAAATACAACGTTATATATACATTTTGCAAGATAATTGTTTGGTATACACAAGTGAAAATATGGAATCTGCAATACAATAACGAGCTGGTGGAAACAAGTTCACAGAATGAGTCATGGCTGAAAATGGTAAGAAGACGTCTGAATCGCATGGAGTGGTTTGATACACATTCAGGAGGTCGACACCTTACTACGTCAATATGTCACACATGAACCAAAAACAGCAAGCGATCCTAAATCTGAAAGACTTTGATATTATAGACCATCCCTCTAGAAATTGAGATTCCGACAGCAAGGGTTTGTCTGGAGTCAGCTTGTAAGTTTAAATTCTTCAAAGTGTTTTTCAAAATAAGTCTCATGGTGCTTTCAAACTGAATTTGGTGAAGTCAGGAAACGTTGATACCATCTAAAGCTTACTGAGCATTTTTTGGTCCTTCGAGCCAAAATATTGCCAGTGCCTTTCATAACAACAGGTCTTCGTATTAAAAATTGTGCGCTATGATCGGGGTGTTTTTGCAGTATTACAAAAAAATCTATTCAGCGTTTGAGTCAACAACTAAACACTATAGATCTATGTATGAGCAACTGTACCAAGATATTTTAGGCTGTAATATTTAGCCACGTTTTGGGATCGGTTTGGGCATTGACCCAAAGGAGAAGTAAGTAAATGAGAACATGTTTAACAGATTTTCTGGTCAAAAGTGCAAGGTGGAGTGTAGTTCAGAGGAGTCTGCATATCTCGACGGACTCATAAACCAACAAGAACTTACAAAACAATGATTCTGTGTGGCCCAAGCCCCATTTTCACTACTTACTGTGTCTTTGTCTCGCTTTTTGAGCACAGATAAAAGGATATTGGACTAACACTCGGATTGGTGGAAGATTGTGATCAGAAGTTTTAACTTTCAGGTCTTGATTTTTCGGTGCATTGTCTGTGTATTGAACCTAAACTTTTGGCATAATATTCGACTGAATACACCAGAAGTAGGTAGACTAGTTGAAAGCATTTTCAAAATATCTCCTAAGCAAATCGGTGCGAACGCGCAATAATCGTCACGATGCCAGTGATTCGTTAGTCATTTCGTGCCCGTTTTCCTGGCCGCTTGGCTTCCACTTAATGTGGCTTTTACCCGCACGGCTTTTAGAGACTATACCAAAACAAGACCGAGCAAGACCTAGGAGGCCTTGTACCTCTTCTTTGCCAGGAATATTGCGGACTAAAATAGTCGCAGAAGCTCCGTCATTATCAGCCAGATCACGTGCCACGCAATTGGCTATTTCAAAAATTTTCCTAGCTTGAAAGATAGATAGATAGATAGATAGTCTATAAGCTGATTTTGATTGCACTGTTCTAGGGTATTGAAAATCTGCGAATACTTCACGAAAAGCCATTCCATTCACTCAGAGCCACTGCAAAGTTTACGCTAGAGGAGTCAATGGACCATTTTTTTTAGAACGACGCTGACCAAACGGTCATTTTGGATGGCGAGTGCTACAGAGCGCCGATCGATTAATTTTACAGGTGTTTACGTCCAACAAAGGAGACTTTCTGTCCCTTTTACAGACGACCTCTGCTACGTCTTTTTTAAAGCACAGTCTGATAATAAACGGAGGTAGAATAAAGCTGGTCTAATGGAAAAGGACATCAAAATATAGAGACTGATGTACATAGAATTTGACCAGCGATATTTTTTAAAGCCAGTAGTGGCCAGTCGACAGAATAGATCTGTTAAGTTCTTACTGGTAGCCTGGCAGAGGCTAAGTGCTGTACCATGAAAGTTAGATGTACCCCGAAATTCGATTACAACCTGACTTGTTGGTAGGCCCCTCTTGTGGGAGCGTCATTGTGGCCGCGGCTTAAACCTACTATATATTAAAGAGAACATGAAACACATACTACTCTACGGAGGTATAAGATAGGCCTTGCCCTTCACAAATGAGAAAGAATTGGTACTGATCCGAATGCAGTTGCCTTAGGATGATTTTCAAGATCAAGAAAAGGAACTGTTCTCACATTCAAGATTAGGGCGGCGATAAGCGCACTTGATGACACACCAATGATTGTTAACATATATGTGGATTGGAACAAAGTGAAGGCTAAGGATATTTACAATTTGCTTACGAGCGAGCGTAAGAACTTTCTTAACAAAAGCGTCGTGAGTCTGTAACGCATTTTTGAACAAAAAAACCTTAGTTCGGTAATAAGTTACCCATGTGTGGATTCCCTTAGAGAGAAGATGCATGTTCCGTGAAGGTCTTCTATGTACTTAAATATTAAGGAATTGCATTGACATCAATTAAGTTGATAAAGATTGCAAGTTAAGCAGCATTTTTAGTAATATCGGAAACCGGAATTATCTGAATGAAACCATGAAAAGATTGCAGACTTGGTTAAGGGTTTTACGAGTATATACACATCTTTTGAATGAAGGACACCAGTCCTGGACCACAGAGAAATACTCGATTGGAGTCAATATCATAGTGCTCCATTCAATTTTGGCTCCAGCTGATCGTGTAGTTGACTAAGTGGTTTGTTTTTATATATCTTATCTGTATCATTCAGTTGTGAGACTTCACAGGACCTCTTTGTGAATTCGATTTTAATCTAAATTATAGTCAAGGTATTTCTGGTATTTTATGTCACTCGAATTGGATGACAGTCAAACGATCTGAAGATAACTTGACTAGTTCTTAGAGTCGTAGTCTTATGAATACCGCACTACTTTCCCCATAAACACATCCATGCTTAGACGTGTTGTCATCTTGAACCATCACATTGCTGGGATTTGGAGAATGACTTATTAAGGCTGATTACCCTTCTAGGAATTATATTTTTATCTGAAAATTAGTGGTCTATCTGCAGATCCCGAGGCAAAATCCACACTGCTACAATGGAACCAACAACTTGTGTAGAATCTTCAACTTTTCTATATACTTAAAATTCGTATGACATCATCAACTCAATAGATGACCTCAAATTCTTATTCCCAACCTAGTTTGCTTTTCTAATAAATCAAATCCAACCGGTTAGTGGCTGACAAATTGCCATCTATCTCAAAGTATGTACGTTGTCTGTCACCTTAGAATCTGATCCGACTTAAATGCTATTCCATTCATTTAAACTTAAAAGTGAGAGGTACCTCTTCTCAAGAACACGTGACGTTCCAATCTAAATATTTGCCCCAGACACCAGGTTCGACTCACAGCAAATTTTGCAAGTGTTGTGTAACCTCTTTCCAGTGAACTAAACTACAAATATCTACCTATCAGGTGCTAAACGATTCAAAATTATTTTACGAAATACTGGTATCTATCAGTAGTCGTTATACTGTTACATAAAACCAAAATTAGTATTCAAGTTCGATGGAAAATCGTGCCACTGCCAAAATATGCTTCCAAACCTAACCCGGCTGCAATGTCAGTACATGTCCCAAAGCTACTTCGACTTCAAGGCATGCAAACGCAGTCTATCTTTCGTCTTATACAAGTAGTATGTCGTGCTGTATGTACTACCTATACAAAAGTGTGATTGGAAAAAAACAAAAAAAAACTTTTACTCTGCGACTTCTATGGCAAAAAGTATCTATGGCTCGTATGTCCGTTTGTCGGAGACATTCGCGGCAAATAGCATTCTCATTCCGAGTGCCACAAACTTGCACTTTAATAAATTGGTCAGATTCGACAAAGATTATCATTTAAAAAAAAAAAATTAAAATTAAAATTGGTGAAAAAATAGATTTCACTTCGTAGATCTTTTAGATGCCAAAGCTCATTGTAATTGTCAAGCCATTAAGGCTAAACACTGTTTGATCGGTAGTCTTCGATTCAATTGAAGAGCCTCATGAATAACCTGCTAACGAAGTGATAATCGAGACAGAGTTCGAGTAATAGTAGCTCCGCAGATACTTGTATATTTCAATTGAGTAAAAATGTTTGTTAATTGATGTTGAAGTATGTAAAAGAAAAAAAGGTTTCCTTTGAGTGAGACTCCACACAAAACACACAAAGTATCTACAAATGATGAGTCTTTTAAAGTGAAGACGATTTCAAGCTGGAGTACAAGTACAAGTACTCAATTATTGTAAGGCTGGGGCTGTTATACAAGAAGGTAATACGATTAAAACTAAATCACGTAACACACATTATTAGCGGTAATATTCAGAGTCTTACCTTATTCTCCTATGAATCTATAAAGACTCGTCTTCCACTTGAAAGGGAATTAAAATTTGTAATTAGCATAATGAGCGAAAAATATCTATTGGATGAAAACGGTAAATGGAAACGTGCTTAAAAGGTGTGAGGAAGTGAGGAAGTATCAATCAATAGTAGGAAATTGGACAATTGATTTTAAGTATCTCATTTGGTAATATTAACAGATTTCCGGGCAATGAGAGGCTTAAGCTGTCAGGTAGTCTTAGTGGTGGAGGGCTAAGAGCACTTAACACTTGACAATGGTGGAAGCGAAGGTCAATTAGGGAACTTTGGCATCTTCTGTTAAATAAGCTGTGAAGAAAAGAAAATATTCAATGATGTCATGTCGATGTCAAAAAAATCCAATACTCCACCAAAAGATTAAGGGGGCATTCCAAGACTTAAAACGGAAGTCCCAGGATGAACAACAAAGAACAATTTGATTCGGTGCTGAGGAAATACGAGTAGACGAGTCACAACAGCAACTTTACTTGACTTTGATTCAGCAATATTTGCTCAACTACCACTTCAGTCAGTTTTAACCCACAGAAGAGATGGATGGGGGTTATCAATGGCATAAAAATATCTCTACGATATGAATTAGATCAAGTTGTATTTGAATAACCTTCGAAAGTAGTCAAAACGTATTTCCAAATTAGTATTTTGCTGCTGGGAAAAACAAAATTCCGGTAGAAATCATGCACTACCTACAACTGCCGCTCTCGGGCTTTAGTAGATATTTCGGTATATTGCCATGTTAATTGGTAAAACAAGTAATTATCGTTTAGTTCGCTTAGTGCGCTCGGTCGATAATATGCTAAGTAGCTAAAATTTACTAGAAATCCCACCAAAGAAAACAAAGTCCCTGGATTGTTTATTTAGAAACCACAACATTTTACTCAGGTATTAAGTGCTTTATAATCGGTCCTCTGCTTGGACTTAAGAGCAGTTCGTCAATTTTGTGTAGTCCCAGAGAACTATTTAATTTTTTGGTTCTATCTAACCATCAGCCACATATTTATTTTCCGCGTAAACCTTCACTTCATTGATTTTAGATTCTTAGGGCAATATAACTCAATCTTTTTACGAAGCGAGGTAATACAGCCATTTAATTGGAAGTCCATCCATTACGAAGTCGACAGCGATAATGTCTGATGTGGAACTGAGCCTCACCAACAGCCAAGTTTATCTTAAACTTACTATCTCCTTGATTAGACTGAGGCCTCTTGTCACTTGTGTCCGCCACCGAAGTGGTCTGAGCCTAGCACTACGGCTTCGTCCACTCTACAAGTTCTAGCCTCGTAGTCGTTTTATTCTGACAAAATTGCTCGACGAAAATCCTTCTTCTTTATTCCCATGCAGTCGGGATTATCCTGATAACTCCTTAAAATAATCTGGACTAGTCCACTTGCTCCTCCATGCTTGATTTACCTAGTCAAGTCATAAATACTGGTACACAACTGAACTCACTCATTACGAATGCAACACTGGGCATCGTATTGATTGCGATTTGACAGTTGATATTTATGCTTCATTGCGACGTTAAACGTTTTTGACATTAATTGCTTACAATCATGGAATGGGGCGACATCGAAAATCGTATTGTTGTAGTTGGCCTACTTAAATGCAACATGCAAAAAGGCGATATCTTTAGGACCTGCGACCGCTTGGAATTACTCGCAATTTTGTGTTTCGTGCTGTCAAGTGGTTTGAGGATACTGGTGGAGTACGAGACCGTCAAAGATCCGGCCGTCCGCGCACTGTGAGAACTCCGAAAGCGATAAAAGCCGTGGAGAAACGAATCGAACGAAAACCGCTGCGAAAACAGAAAATCTTGTCGCGGGAAATGCAAATTTCGCAAAAATCCATGTCTCGCTTTATCAAAAAAGATTTAGGACTCAGCGCGTATAAGCGACGATGGCGTTACCAAGCTCCATTTTTGCGTGAAAGGAGTGAAAACATCGGCCAAAGTATATCAATCGACCGTCTTGGAACCCATTGTAAAGTCTCTCAACCAATCAATATTCAAAAACAAGCCATGGACTTTCCATTAAGACTCTGCTCCAGCTCACAAAGCAAAAACGACTCAACTGTGGCTCAAAAACAACGTTCCGGACTTCATATCAACGGTTGATTGGCCAGTTGGTAGTCCAGACCTCAACCCGTTGAATTACAAGTTTTGGTCCGTACTAGAGGGCATGGCTTGCTCTACTCGACACTCAAATATTGAGTCGTTGAAGCGAGCCCTTGTCCGTGCAGTGGACAATTTCCCCATGCATGAAGTGCGTCTCGCAATCGATGAGTGGCCACATCGTCTTAAGTCGTGTTGGAAGGCAAATGGAAGTCATTTCGAATAAGTTGTTCTAAGATTTGTAACCGTTGAATAACCCAATAAAAACAAAACAAAATTGTTTAAATATGAATTCGTTTTCATTTGGCGCTGATTTTTCTGTGTACCAGTATTTATGACTTGACTAGGCAACTTCGCCGCTTCTATGCTGATAAAAAGCTCCTTTCTTTTGATTACTCGCGAGTATGTCTATATCAAGTCCCACAACTGCTCGTTGCCTCGCCTAAATCTTTTGCAAACATCGAAAGTCTCGACGAAATCTTGGCTTGCATTCTCCATGTCATACACAATCGATCGAGATATTAGTTTTAAACATTCCACAATATAGCCCGTCGCATTATCATATCGTATGCGGCCTAAATATCGAAAATGATGGTGTGCATCGGTCCAAAAATTTCCTTTACTAAGATGAGACTGATTAGAGTAAAAAGATTATTGACAAAAGGCTTAAGGTTCCTAGAGAGCATCAGACATGGCAAAGTTGAGGAGATTGATGCTTTTATAGTTGGCCAAATATTCTTTCTTGTGAATCTGATAAATAATGGTTAGATTCGATGCATCAGTCATCGTTTCTTATAAATAAACAGTGAATTCTTCTCGCAACTGCATCAGCTATTACACCATCAGCCTCAGCAGTTCTGTTAGACTTAAGATTAGATATGATTTTCTCTACCTCATCCAGGTTGGGAAGATGAAGCTGTTCATAACTTTAAAGAGTTCTCGCTTCAGTGCATTTGTTTGTGGTACTTCTTCCTACCACTGGAGACTTCATTTTCATGCCCAAGAGCAGCTTAGCACATCGGGGGCTACATTACTGATCACTGAATTTCTGATTACCGCTAATAATCTTCAGGAAGTTCTGAAATCAAATTATATTGTTGGAAAGGACCTCTTAAGACAATAAGAAGTACTTGATCAGGACCAGGTCTTGCAATCCCTTATGATTGAACCATCACGATGTGTTGGTTTTTAGGATATTCCTGATAACAACAAGATAGCGATCTGAGTCAAAGGTCGCCTATTGGAACATTCATCATTCTAAAAGAAAGTATTGCTTATGTTATCGGCATGGTTGTAGTTTAATCAATAGGGAATTCTTCAAGTCCTTTTTTAAATAGCGAGATGAGGCAGAATCTTAATAGAATCGTCGATTTTTCGCATCCTCGGTAGAGTTTATTAGCCTGAATCTGTTATCGGGGGTTATATTTTCCAACAATACCGACAAAGCTTCTTGACGCTCATTTTTGTTGCTTATGTTGTCATTTTTGTCACATCTGAGCGGGACCTACGGTTTATCGCCGAATCCGAACGGCACTCCTTACAAGCTTTTTCATAGGCAATTTTACTTTCGGGAGTTTGCCATTGCCCGCCGAAAGGGTGATGGCGATTTGAAAAATTGTTGGTGACTCAGCCTGGAATCGAACCCAGACTCTCTGCGTGATAGTCCAATAAGCTAACTATCGCGCCATCGCCATCGCCGAAGGTGTATATACTGCAGTAATAACCCAGTTGGGGATATGATCGTAGCTTTCTGTGTCGGTGTCACTATTCTCAGACAGAGTACTTTGACTAACCTAATGGGCAGGTACACCAGCCTTCCTGTCTTTTTGATTCCGGAAGCGCTGCTCCATATTTTTTAGACCACACGCTGTGCGATTCGCGATGGCTTGGTCCTTACAACGGTGGTTCGATCTTTCTTGTGATTATAAAACCCCTATTGCTGGAACGTTATTGTCCATCCACTCAATGTTCCCGACCCTTTCCCGGCATCTGTGGCTTTTTGGAGTTAATACTGCCATAGAGTTAAAGGTCATATCTTCTCCTCCATTCGCTCTCCTCGTATACAAAATTAAATACTCGATGAAGAATTTTTCTCTCGAATGTTTTTAATATCTGCAGAACAATGCTCTATAGAATAGAACTGGGAGGATCAATGTTTTGTGGAGTTTGACCTTCATAATCTGAGTAAATAGTTTTGAACGCACTTGATTTGCCAAACCGAACCACTAGGGTATCATTCATAGAGTTGATACTTTATCCCAGCTACTCATTTATATTTGGAACTCAGCCCGGTAAGGATTTTTGAGACTATGTCAGGATCATGGGAAAGAAATGTTGGCACCTAAGTCTTTTATAGACCAACGGCAGAACTCATATTCTCAAACAGGTTCTGGTCTAAAACCACCCAAGTTGGCGCCTTGGTAGCTGCCCGGAAACAGACGAAAGTTACGAAGCAGAAACAAGCCTCGGATCTACTCTTGACAAACTCTGCAAACGACTCAAGGACCACAAATTGCTGCTTCAAATCAGATATCTCAGATATGAACCGCCATACAAGCAATGCGACGGGATATCTCGGACAAAAGAATTATGACAACTGCGATATCTTCTACGGTGATTATTACCAAAGTCAAAAGCAGTGCCTTTTTGGATGCAGATTTGTTGTTGAAGGCAAACTTAAATAAGAAATGTTGAGTTTCCGGCATGTGAATAAAGTTTGCCCGACGAATGGAACCTCAGTATTGTTTGTCCGGTCCTGAAGAAAGTAGACCCTTTGAACTGCGCCAACTATTGAGGCATCACTCTACTTAACATCGCCTAAAAGATATTTTCTGGGTTTCCTCATATCAGTGTAGTTTCAGGCCAGGAAAGTCGACCATCGATTGACCAAATATATACAAATACAGCATATCTTGGAGAAAACCTATGAGTTTCGGATAAATACACACCATCTATTCATCCATTTTAGGGCTGCATATGACAGCATCTATAGAGATGAGCTATACAGAGCAATATCTAGTTTTGGCATCCCTGCCCAACCCTGCAGGCTTCTCCATCAAAGTCAGTAAAGATCTCACCGAAACATTTGATGCCTAAAAAGAATTTCGACAAGGCAATACCATGTTGACCATGTCTTCAACATCATACTTGAAACTCACGCGCAAACAAGAGGCATAATCTTTCTTGCACAGTCCGTCCAACTACTCGCATTCGCCGATGACATTGGCATAATCGGAAGAAATCAGCTTGATGTCAGCGGCACTTTTGGGAGTAATGAGATGGGGACGGCGAAAATGGGTTTAGCAGTCAATGATGGCAAGAAGGACAACCAACACCGACGTTTTGGGCAGAACGGCACCCTCGACAGATATAACTTTGAGGTTGTAAAGGACTTTGTCTACCTAGGCTCCACTATAAATACAGACAACGACACCAGCGCTGAGATCAAACGAACAATAACTCTTGCCAACCGCTGTTTCTTTGGGCTAAGAAGGCAATTGAGTAGCAAAGCCATCTCTCCGACAACAAAAGTGACCTATCTAAGAATTTAACAATCCCAGTCCTGCTCTACGGCACAGAGGCATGGACATTATAAAAAATAGATGAGGATGTTCTTGGTTGCTTGAGAGGTAAATTCTTCGAGTGATCTTTGGTCCCGTCTGCATTGATGTTGAGTGGAGGAAGAGATACAACGTCGAACTGTGCAGACTGTACAGCGACATCTACTTAGCCAGAAGATTGAAGTTCCAACGGCTAAGATGGATGGGTCATGTAGAAACAAACTCTAGTTCAATTGTTTTTATCCATAAATCCACCAAAGGACGAATGAAAGTGAGCATTTATGTGTATATTCCAACGTCAACCTTATCCCTGACCTATTTCCGCTTCCTCTTTGCCTTTCTCATTGTTTTGTTTACTAAAATGATAAAGCCTTTGAAACAAGTTTATTTCTTGTTTTAGCTGGTGATGTTTAATTAAATTAAATAATTAAAAAAGAGCTTAAAAAAAAAACAACACACTTAACCAGTTTTAAAATTAAAAAGAAAAAAACTTTTAAATGTCAAACGAAGCGTTATGAGGTATTTTCTTGGAATATTAAGGTATTGACCGACTAGCAGCTCAATTCTTTCACTTCGCCGTATTGGGTGGTTTTTTTTTTTCTTTTCGAAAAACAGCCATTGTCTTTGAGTGTGGCTACGAATTTTGGGAATTTACGCCAACTTAATCACTACCTTGGCAAAAAGAAGTCATGCAGGTAAATCGGTAGTTCATACGACTACATTTTGAGGTTGATTTTTGAAGTTTTTTTTGATGCGAATTAACGCAGGAAGCATTTTTGATAAAAAAAAACACAGGTTTTCCCAATACCAATACCATACACAGGTTATACCAAATAAAGTACACAGTATAGGGTCATGTTAGAAGTAGCATATCAGGAAATCGCTCGAACGTCTTTGCTGGTAAAAACACACCCTTTTGTCAAAATTTTCCATCATATTTTTGCGTTCATTCATACAGCGATCAATTTGGTTCTTCAAGGTCTACGAGCTTGTTGGTATGAAGCTTAGATGCATTGCCTAACCAGCCGCATTTTTAAAGAGGAATATCCTGATGATCTCTCAAGCTCGAAATCCACACAAAGCAATGCCACGTTGTGGATGCATTTGCTTTTCAGCAATACTTTAGGATCGACAATTTTGACGATCGCTGAAAATTGCGAATTATAGCTGCCAAGCCTTCATTATTTTTGAAATAGCAGTCAACAATGAAAACGCGTCATTAATTCGTGTAGCGCACTATTTTTTATTACCCTGTCACGGTGTCTTTTTTCCGAAGACCAAAACGCAAAAATAGCGCAAAATTCTGAAAATCTAAAGAGGTCGATCCAGTTTATGCTTTTAACAGAGTCAAGGAGCCTGGTGACATTTATTTTAGACAGATTCCTAGGGTCAACGAAAAATAAAAAATGTTTTTTCTAATGGACAGATCGGAGCACAGGGTTAATCCTCTTTGTCCCTGAAACTTCTCCAATTATCGTCAAAATAGAGGTCAAGTCTACAGGCTTGCCTGCCTAGGATGGTGGGTTGCGACTGTTTCACATACGAGTATATGGTTCTCTTCGGATACTTCTTATCTAGCTCAGGCCAAATCGACTTGTTCTGATTCCAGGTTGTGCCTCTTGGCTTTATTCATCGTATCCAATTTAGACATTCAGCAAGCGGCATTCCTATATCCTCCATGGCTTGTTTAATTAAGGTGGATTCTCGCGATTTGACGGGAGCTACTTAGCCAGTCCTTTTGCAGACATCAAATTCCATTTCACCCAACAGTGAGCTCCTGTTATTGCCAAAATTTTCCATAGCTTAGAAGTCGAAAAGTTATATTCTGTGAGAGTTGCTTGAACATGGAAGAAGGAAGGATTTGTTTGGCCGATTCAAGTCGTCAGTTGAGAAACTGGTTAACTGAGAAGAAGCTTTTTTATTAGTGGACACCATTTGCTTCCCACTGATGTTTAAGATAAGGAAATGAAAAAGTACACAGGTAGGCTAATCGTTGTACTTTTCCTAGTGTTAAATAGTTGATCTATTAATCCAAGGATTCCCACCATACTATCATATTAGTACAAGTTTCGGCCAAGAGAAAAATTAAGTAAGTTTCCATTTTATTTCTAACAACAACATCACTGTGGTGCTGGCAACTCGGTATGGCCCATGGCCTAGCTTCTTGACACTCATTTGTGTTGCTCATGCACTCATTCTCTGTCACATCTAAGCGGGGCCTACGGTTTATCACCGAATCCTTAGAAGCTTTTCATAGGCAATTTTACCTTTGGGAGTTTGCCATTGCCCGCCGAAAGGGTGATGACGATTCAAAAAATTATTTGCGATGCCGGGGATCGAACCACGTACCCTATGCGTGATAGTGCAATGAGCTCAACTAACGCGCCATCGCCACCACCAATAGCTTTTCGGCATTTCAATAAATCAACCCAGACTTTGCTAATGCTTTGCTGTATATTTGCATTTTCATGAATTTCGGATTTTTTTGGGTATACACATAAACCACACTTTTAGGCCTACTTCCTCCATGTTCTCTATTTTAAGTAGAAGATGAGGGGTACCGGTCTCAGTAATTTTCAACAGAATTTTTAAATCGGAGGATTGGGCTAGCTGAATACACTGAAAGTTGCCAGAAAATAAGCCTTTTCTGCTAAGAATGCAGAATTGAATGGTCAGCCTTAGAAGTCACTCCGGTCTTCAGCAGGGTTACGGCGAACATGGCGCAAATTCAGGTCTTTGGAAGGTCGCCATAAAAAACGAGAAAATTCTGCAATCTTTCGACCAGAACGTCGTTTGTTGGCTCCACCAAACAGTCAATGTGTGCGGTAAAATGGAAGTTCATCACAACAAAGTATGCTCAAAACACCCACCTAAATGGCAGGGCTCATATCTTCTTGGAAGTTCCAGAGTATTAACAGGAAATTCACGGGTATTTAGCTTAAAGAATTCAGAATGACACCTATTGAAGGTAGATTGTAGTCAGACTTACCAACACCTTTCTTCAATTGAGTGAAGTATATTGCTAAAGCATAAATCGTCGATTTCAGTTTGGGCTTCCTGTGCTTCTAAGCACTCGATTGGAAGACATTACCTAATTGACAATCTATGGTAGGTAGAGCTAGTTTACTACCATCTCAAAAGACTGTTTTGCCCAAAGGTTTTTTTTTACTTACTGATAACACTGTCGAAAGCCTATCCAAAATCAATCAATCGAGTAAAATTGCAATCAATATCCAACAGACAGTTTATTGATGATCCACAATGTCTTCACATCGAAGACACAGGAGTATTCAAAAGGAAAACTTGTTGTTACCTCTGTTACAGAAACTTCTGCAACCGTTTTGTTTCAAGCACCATTTATCGAGTCATAACAGTTATTGGGCGATTGGTAAATTGTTCACTCTTCAGGTTTCATCAACTTGTCCATTTTCTAAGCACCTTTTGCTCCTACAGCGTTGTCCTTCCCTACCGTTAGATTTTCTTAACTGAAACGTCAGTGCTCAAGAAGAATGTGTAGAGGCCAACAAGTTGTTTGCCATAAATGTTTCGTTTTCCATAGCCGCAATTTGCCTATCAAATCGTCAATTGTGAAATTTGTAAAATTTGTCTACGCAATGCTTCGCAATATGGTTTACAATCTATCTAACAGGACTCCTAAGAGCCCTCTGTAGTAGAGTTCGTTTGAATGTAACAAAGCTCGTTAGGATTATACTTTTATAAACTATATATTGTGTGATAGAATCCCTTGCTATACTCGAAGGACTAAGTTAAAAATAAAGATCAAATGAGGACACCCGAAACATTTTTTTTACCACAAAATAAAAAAGCCGGTCGCAACGCTATAAGCCTTTGTCACACTGTTTGTCTGGGTAATTCCGGGACGACATAAAGCACTTATATGATTCATTTTATTTTAAGTCCGGCTTCATGAACATCCTCCCATCAATCACTTGAGATTTCCTCTAAAGTAACATACCTTCTTCCCAGAGCAACTCAACAGATACTAAAGAATTATTTATCACGTCGTCTCTTTAAGTGGCTACTTCGCTGTTAAAAGTGCATTCCACTCCAATGGCAATTATTCTTCCAAAATCAATGCCAACAAAAAATTGTCCAGGCCGACGACTCTTAACCAATCTGTCCACTGGCCAATGCCAGTGCCCACACCCCCTTTTAACGGTACCTAGACCAACAAAATAAGAGGCACCTTTGGCTCTGTGTCTTGTCTGCTTGTGCCAAAAATATGATCAGAATCCATTTGCATACTTACGATCGGACTACGTGCAATCGTCAAACTTATTACTCACCCAAAAAATTGAGTACCTACACGATATGCTATCATGCGCGCCACACCGACACCGACCATTCGTCAAGAGTCATTGATCTCACCGGGCTGGACAGAATCTTTTGTCGTCTGTCAAACGGAAAGGGGAAATCCCTTTTGACCCGACCGTTGTAACGATCTGTACGTTGCATATCGCATTATCACTAAGGTGTTGCCAACAAAATACTAATAAGGCAATCACCTGCCAGCTTGGCTGTAGCATTGTCTTGTTGAAACATAAACACCAGAATGCCTGTTTTCGAATAACTCACAAAACGTTTTATGGTTATTATCTACATTTCAGATTTGTTCTTCTTTTTCTGTTTGTTCTTCAGCCGAATGCCTTGAGATTGAGTTTTTGATTTAATATTCTCGCCACATTCCTCTAATAACTACGTGGACTTGAACAAAGGCAAACAAAGAGCAAAGTGGTAACAATCGAGTAAGGCAATAAGTGGACGTGATTGGGAAATATTTGAATTTGTGTTGGTGCAAGTACCACTTTCTGCAAAAATCAGGGACACAAGAAAGCATCATCCTTCTGGGCGAACATATATTTTTTTCTTGTGAACATAAGGCACTTACAACTTTCTTAAAAGTCAACTAAAGGGTTCACTATCAGGCAATTTTGCCACACTCATACGAACGTCACGCAATACCTACACACTTTTCTATATTTCTTAAGCAGAGGCACCTTTGAATTTAATCAGATGCATCACAAAGGCGGTTTCTGAAGAAATAACCTACTATGAATGCTAGTGTATCTTACCAGTAATCAAACAAGCCCAACTCTACCTAGAGACAACTAATCAAAAATGCTACTTACGGACACATGGATATAGTTAAATGTTTGTGTAAGCTCAAAAGATCACAATTACTATTTTTACCAATCGAATTAATTTTATTTTATTATTTATCATTTATTTAAAATATTTTATAACTGATTGATTTAAGTGGCGCTACAGTCCGGGGTGGACCTGGGCCTCAGTCAACAAGCGTCTCCAGCCAGCTCGATCCCTGGCTCGCTGCCTCCAGTTTCGCATGCTAAGTTGGCTGAGGTCCCCTTCCATTTGCGTGCGCCACCTGAGTCTTGGCCTTCCTCTACTGCGCTGTCCCTCGGGAGCGCATTCGAAGACTTTTCGGACCGGAGCATTGGTGTCCATGCGCTCTACATGACCCAGCCATCTCAGTCTTTGGATCTTCACTCTTCTGGCTAGGTCCATGTCGCTGTGCAGTCCATACAGTTCGTCGTTGTATCTCCTCCTCCACTCACCGTCAATGCAGACGGGACCGAAGATCGCCCCAAGAATTTTTTCTCTCGAAGCAACCAAGAACACCCTCATCTATTTTTGATAATGTCTATGCCTCTGCGCCATAGGGCGGGACCGGGATTATTAAAGTTTTATAAAGTGTGACTTTTGTTGACCGGGAGAGGGCTTTGCTACTCAATTGCCTTCTTAACCCAAAGAGACAGCGGTTGGCAAGAGTTATTCTTCGCTTGATCTCAGCGCTGATGTCGTTGTCTGTATTTATAGCGGAGCCTAGGTAGACAAAGTCCTTAACTACCTCAAAGTTATATCTGTCAAGGGTGACGTTCTGTCCGAGACGTCGGTGTTGGTTATCCTTTTTGTTTGCCACCATATACTTGGTCTTGCCCTCATTAACCGCTAGACCCATTTTCGCCGCTTCCATCTCAATACTCGCGAAAGCGCCACTGACATCACACTGCTTTCTCCCGATTATGTAAAAATATCGTCGGCGTGAGCGAGTAGTTGGACGGACTTTTGAAAGATAGTGCCTCTTGTGTTTGCTCGTGAGTTTTGCACTGTTCTTTCAAGTACGATGTAGAAAAATCGCAATCCTTTCTGGACATCAAAGGTATCAAAGGTCTCGGTGAGATCTTTACCGATCTTGATGGAGCAGCGTGCATTCTCCATCATCACCCTGTACAGGCGGCCGTCCGCTTTAGCAGCTTTGTTGGATTTAAGCCTCGATATATGTAGCTATCTTCACTTCATCTAGTTCGGAAGGACGGAATTGTTGGTCATCATCGTCCAGGTTGAAAGGTTGATTCGGTTGATTCTGCCCGACAGCGGTATTTGGTTCGTCATCGCCGTTATACAGTCTACAGAAATGGTCTCTCCAAATCCTCGGCATCTCTACTACGATGTTCCCTTGTTCATCTCTACAGGCTTCGGTTCGGGGTTTGTTCCCGTGGCATGTTTTTCTTATCTTTTTGCTTCCGAATTTCATTCTTGGGGTAGCATCTCTCAATTTCCTCGACAGAAGCGGCATCTCTGATGCATCTCTGGTAGTGTTTTTGATGTTTGATGCTGGCGGCATTGGACCTCTTAAGAGATTAAGAAACACTCGATCGGAAAAGCACTTGGCGATTTTTTGCAATTGTACCCGTCTGACGTCGAATTTCCTCAAAGCATTAGTTTGTCTTGGCCTAGTTTGGGATATCCGCAACCGTACCTTGGCTACAACAAGGAAATGGTCCGAGTCGATGTTGGCTCCTCGGAACGTACGGACATCCATAATACGGGAGGAGTGCGTGGCGTCGATCGCAATGTGATCAATCTGGTTGACGGTTGATTTAACTGGAGTTCTCCAAGTAACCTTGTGTATATCGAAATATGGGAACCGCGTGCTAGCTACGACAATGTTTCGCCCCGCCGCAAAGTCAATTAGCCTGAATCCGTTATCGGAGGTAATGTTGTGCAGGCTATATTTTCCGATTGTTCCACCAAAGATACCCTCTCTTCCTAGCTTTGCATTAAATTCACCGAGGACAATTTTAATGTCATAGCTAGGGCATTGCTTGTAGGTCTTGTTAAGGAGCTCATACTCGTAGAAGGCATCCTTGGTGTCGTCATCTTTTTCCTCTGGGGGGACATACGCGCATATAAGGCTAATATTGGCGAATTTAGCCTTGATTGCTACGAGGCGCTCGCTCACATGCCAAAAGCTCAGGACTTCTTGTCTTAGCCTGCCTCCGGCAACAAATCCGCGTCCAAATAAGCGCTGCTTTTATCGTCATTAGCAATCGCCGTAGTAGATGTCGCAGTTTTTTATCCTCTTTTTGTCCGGCCCATCCCATCGCATTTCTTGAATGGCAGTTATGTCTGCTTTGCAGCAGTCTAGGGCCTCCGCCCTATTTCAACAATAGTTGTCAAGAAGCTTCTGTAATTCTTCAATTGAATAAGTCTTCTACTATGTGTATTTAGATAGCACTCACCAGAGGATATTATGACAATGTCTACAAGGCTCTGGGAATCAGAGCGTTGCTTTTAATAAACTGTCTGAGCACCAACTATCGTACTAGCTATAAAGAGGGTCTTCTAGCTCGCTGAATGTCGCTGTATATTGTACTTTGTACTAGCAATTTTATCTATAAAAATTTGGATGACAAAAGACTTATAAAAAATCACAGAAGTTATTTCAGAGACGGCTCATGTTTCAATTGTTTGGACTTATGACAAATTGTTGCTATTGTGTTGACGTGTAACTTCTGTACAGTTTTGCCAAAAACGATATCAAAAAAACATCGCTGAGTTTGCTGTATCATCCTCCATCGTCTCAAAGGAAATCAAACTGAGTTTAAGCCAGATTTGTTTGGTCGCAAGACATGTTTATCCAACAGTCCACCCACGGTTTGTTCTTCTAATAAGATACAGCTCTAGTTTTAGTCTGCACATAGCAATTGGTATACGGATGACATCTTTTACATGTAGAATAAAGTTCGCCGCCCCTTCAAGTACCTAATATATCTCTGCAGCACGGCACGCAACATGGGTGGATGTTGGATAGTGTATTCTAGAGATCAGGACAATATCAATTTAATTACTCCCAACGATTCCGCGAAAAGATTAATCCTAGACTCTAAGCAAACCAAGCACCATGCTACCATACACTTAAAGATATACCAGCAGTTCGTAGACCACTAAGTTCTAGAGAAGGGTTGAAAAGACACCGCCTTACGGATCTCATACAAGGTCTTAAAATCGATAAGATTTCTATATATGCATCGATTATCAACGGTTCTCCCAAGATCTGCGTAGTGTAAAAATTTAGTCTATAGTGGAGTTTTCTGGCCTTCAACTACACTAGTGAGGACTGTTGACAAAAGGGCGCTTACACAGTATACACAAAGCATCATGTGGAAGAGATTTATATCTTTTTAGTCAGCGTAGTTTCGACTTGCCAGATCTTTCTAGACGATCTGGCAAGCCAAGCAGCTCATTTAAACGCTGTGTCTTTATTTCGATCTATATTAGATAGACAAAATAGTTGGTTACCATTGTCCGAATAGAATAGTTCATCGTAACTGACAACTGATCATACTCACCGTTATACAGCTTGTAGAAATAGCTCTTTCACATTATCAACATCGAGTTTAATTCTACTTTCATTTATCCTTGTTCGCTTTTACAAGATTCGGCTCGCGCTACCCTTGACATCGTACACTTATTTCGATGCATGCCAGTATATACTTTTTTGACATCTATACAACCTTTGCCTCATAATGCTTCGGCTAGACTATGTATATTACCAAAGTTCACGAATTAGGTTTCAATCTATCCCACTCATAGGGAATAGCTTTTTCCAGAAAATGCACTCAAACTATCGTATACGGATAAGTCGAATGCAATGAGGAAGTTACCAAGTCAAGTTAATTCAACACATCCGGATTGCAAAATGCGTGTCTTGCATTTATTAACTTTCAATTAATTAACTTGATGGTTTTACAATCATGGGTTGGGTGGAAGTATGGCCGAAGAAGTATTTGCGCGACTTCAGTATGATCATCGGTTTGTAACAAATTACCACACAATCTGCAAAGTGTTTGGTTAGTTAACTAGATATTGTTGAATTTCAAGCTTAATTCATATGAAAAGTAGAATTTCTTTTATAGTTTTTTTGAAAACGAAAGCAAATGCAAATTTATAAAAAATAATGGAAAGGAAGCTGCTTGCAAAGACAATACAGTACTATGTAATGCCACAGGGTTCGATTTTGGGAATTTCATTTTTTATAAGAAACAACAAAAAATATTTTTTTACTCTTATGGTCGGAAGTACTCAATTACGAAGTCGTCGAAGAATGTGAGCGGTTATACGGAATTTTAAAAAATTATATCTCTAACTTTGGCATGGTCGTAAGAGGCCAAGAAACCAATGATACGAGTAAGGAGGATCTGTGTACCTATTCAAACTCCCAACTATAAAAGCCTTTGGGACATTTGCTCTAAAGTTTCAAACTTCCGTTTAGATAGAATGTTATACTATACATATGCGTAGTATTAAGTAAATTGAAAAACCCAGTTTAATTCGAACAATTTTCAGAATCGAGCAAATAATGCTGGGCTCTCATCGCGTAAGACGACGATCGTCTGACGACGTCGTTTCGACGATTGTATTGCTTCGTGTAACACTAAATAGTTCAATCGTCTGGATGACGTCGTTTATGATGATTCACTAATGCTTCTTATAACTCATTGAACTGTCAAATAAAGACGATTGAACGATTGCGATTGAACGATTGCTATTTTACAATCGTTTCATACTTAATGGTTAATTGTTGTTTAATTTTGTTTGTTAAGTTTTTAATAAAAATGCGTCGGCATTACTATGTGTTGTTTCTCGATGAAGAAGAAAGTGAAAATTCTGTCGGACTATAAAGGTAAACCTAAGGAGCAGCTCGCGGTTAACATATATTCCCCCAATTTTAAGACTTGGTGCTACCTTGGAGGTCCTACCTGGTGGTGGCTACCACCGGTTGACTGGTAACAACTTTGGAATTCTGTTGGCCAAAGTACCCTTTTAGAGATAGTTTTCGAGACCATAAAAGCGTTAGAACTAAAGCTGTGTCCAATCAATTGTTTTATTTAAGATTTTCGATCATAAAATGCGTATAACTGCAATAAATGCTAGATACGCTGGATCCGCACATGACTCATTGGTTTTGAAGCATTCCAACGAAAGAGCCTTTTTCGTTAGAAACTGCACCTAACGCAACCATAATTATTGGCTTTTGGGTAGGTATGCAATTATTTGTATGCTTGTGTAATCCTCACATATAATATTGTACATAGGTGACAGTGGATACCCTCTTGAGCCTTGGTTGCTGACACCCTATAGAGCATCTATTGACCCAGCTAAGATACACTTCAATCAAATTCATTCTAAGGCAAGAAACTTAGATCGATGGAAAATATTAATGGAGGAAAGGAAGAGCAGGTACCACCCTAGCAAAGTTGCTATTTCTGCTAATGTTTGCGCCGCATTGCACAACATATGTATCTTCCACCATATGGACAACAATATTGCAAATATCGAACCCAGCGACGACAATTCGATGGACAATGAAACTGCAAATAGAGATATTTCCAATAACCGTATAAAGGAGTTTGCAGAAAGAATTCGAAATTCAATAAATGAATCGCCGTACGGCTAAAACCGGATAGTGAGAAAGAAGCCTTAAACGAAGCAAAGTTTTGACGACGTCGTTTAATACAATCGTTTGAACGATGATCGTCTTAAAAGTTACGCGATGCGAGCCCTGGGTATTCCATTCATCGCCCAGGAAATTCGTCTACTTCAGAAGCATCGCTCTTTAAACCTCTTTGTCAAATAGACCTATTCATTGAGATCCATTGTTCACATTGAATGGTATATTTTTCTGAAGCTAAAATCTTGATCATCGTTTAGTTAAGTGGCTTGGAAGGTCATTCTTTCAGATCTTTAGCGGTAGTTGTGACTTTACTATTGCTATACTATGTCTCTGATTCGGTAGATACTTCTGCCTACTGCATGAAGCTAAGTAAAGTCCAAAGAACAGCATGTCTGGACATAAGCGGAGCCCTACGCGCTACTCCCTCCGCTGCTCTGGATACTGGTTCACCTTACACCCCTCGACATTTATAGCAGACAAGTAGCCGCCAATACAGCTATTCGCCTTAAAGCGACTTCACAGAGGGCAAATAAATATCTTGGCCACGCAAATATTCTAAAGGAATCCCACCAGAAAACCATACCCAAACAATTGTTTGACAAGGGCTTCCATGTATGTAAGCTTTCCCTCCAGATCCTTGTGGGAGGAAAATGCCTTCCCGAATGACAATTCAATCCACTTCTACACCCACGCGATGGTTTAAAGACTGTCAGTGGGGTTGGTGGTGATGTTTTTGCCGATAAGCTTAACCTTAGCCTCTCCTTCCGCCTCCCCAATCACTGTAGAGTGTTCCAGGCGGAAATTCTGACAATTAAGGAAGCCCTATCCTGGCTGAAGAAAAATGTAATATCTGCAATGGATATCCGCATCTTTTCCGATAGTAAGGCCGAGATCAAATCCCTGCTCTCTAAGTCATGGATTGCCGATCATCTCTAATGAAGATGGCGGAGCAGTTTAACAATCACCTTTGCTGGGTGCCGGGACATAGAGACACTCCAGGGAATTGCAGAGCCGACGAACTTGCCTATCACACCTGAAAAGGAAGACATAAGTATACCTATCGCTACGTATAGGTATAAGCTGGATGCTAATAGAAGAACAAACCTTAGATGGGCGGTTGGATCGACATGCCTAGCGACCAAACAAATCTGACCAAAGCTAGATCTGAACCGCTCCAGGAGTTTAATTCTTCTAAATAGAAAACATCTTAGCGCCATTATAGGTGTCATCACTGGACACTGCCTCATAGGTAAACATGCAAAAAGCCTTGGCAGGAGTAGGAGGATCAACCAAGTGGGTTGGTTTTTCAACAACTACTTAAACATAACCTAACCTATGCCTTAAGTAGGATATTTTTACTTTCTTCGAGAGTTTCTTAATATTATTTCTGCAGTAATGCTTCTCCAAGACCTTGATCAAGCGCTTCCCTCCTTTTTTTTCTTTTCACTTCTTTCTTTCAGGAGCTGCAGACTCTCCTTTACTTGCAGAGTTCGTAAATGGCAGACACCTTTTTTTAAAGCGCTGACTTATATGCACATGTCTTGCCCTCAGGGCTTGTCAAAAATCTTTACCAAATCAGTTATAGTGATAAGTTTTGTCCAAGCATATCAGATGAGTAGTTCTTTAGGCGATAAGATGAGAATGGTTCCCTTCGGTAATGGGCATTTAATGTTGATACGAGTAATTTGAAATTGTTAAGACGTCTGGAAAATCTGCATCCGCAGCTTCTTCTTTAAAGCGTTCAGACTTCTAGATCTGTGAGGCATTATGCCTTGTGTCTAACTTTAAGAGATCAATTTGGTTGATGTTTTGTCGGAGGATGTCGGAGGTAGGATATGCTTATTGACATCTTCTCAAACTGAGTTGGGAATCTGGCAATACTTGGTTACCAACATTTGCTAACGCTAACAAAAAATTGTAAGGACGGTATGCTTCGACTAAGACGGAAAATGTTCTTCGACCATTAGAACAAGCAATTCAGGGCCGAATTTTCCAATTTTGCAAGCTCTCTATTTAAAATTTAAGAAAGCGCTGCCAGTTTATCTGGCAATTTGTTAATTTTCTTCAGTTATAGTGGTGTTGTTGCACAAGTGGACTAATTAAACTAGTTTTTGCGCTCAATAAATCCTACAAAGATGATTAGATGAGGAGATAGTCAGTAACAATTCTGACTTCTTTCTATTCTCTTAGGATCTCAATTTTCAAACGCTCATTAGGAAGTCAGGGTTTTGTACACAATGGCTACCTCAATTACTTTATAGGGATATAGCATTCGAACTCCAACAAAACCAAGTGAATGACTATTTACCCAGTGAGAAGGATTGGTCTTTGGTACAAATCACATTGAATTTCGGACACTTTTAGGTACATTCTCCAGGATATAGAATACATGTGCATTAGTTTAAAGCTTATGAAATTTTTGAAATATACAAAATGCACAATTGCCCATAGTCTAGGTACTTAGAACTATCTGATTCCATAATGAGTTGTCTTTTCCTTTTTAAGTTGTATCTCCCAAACAGAAATTTATTTTAGTTAGATTGTAAACCTTCCGAATTATGGCTCAAAACTAAATCTAATGGATACACATTTTCCCCCCAAATCTATCTGTTACACAACTTCAAATTAAATACCTTTTGACTATGGTAAATCACAAATTACATTAAGGTCACAAGAAATTGTAGAATACTAAAGCCTGATTTGGTAAAAAAAAAAATTCAGTGTCTCTTACAATTGTGGAAACATCAGAATTTTTCCCAAGGTTTCTAGAAGAGAAAGAAAATACCGCTCACGAAAAAAAGAAACCTCGAAACTCAAAAGCACGCGCGGATCAGATAATCCGTTTACAAATCCACACATTAAGGTCAACAGTTACCTGAAATACAACATGATCCCATGTTCATAGATACTCCAAGCATTAGCATATTCAACCCATGAAGATATATACCTGCTGCCTATTTCTACGACATTATCTATGCCGCTCAAGTGTGAGCACGAGTTCCTCAAATTAAGCCAAACTCTACTTACTCGTATAATGTCGTGATTTCGGTAGACCCTGTGTCTGTGTTGGTAAGATTTCGTTTCTATTTTGTTACTACCTTTGCACTTGACCAGTCTTCCAGTGGCGGTTCCAAATGCGGAAAATAAAAAATTAGGTAATCAGAGAAAGACCAGACCCAGTGAAGAAAAACAAAAACCAAAGCAAAACGAATCCGTCATCACATTGCAACATCAATCACAAACTGATCTACTCATGCAGTCAAATGGGCACACTATTGGTATACCTAATACCGTATGCCGCATATCATGTACCGATCTCGATACAAAATTGTTGTATGATCCACTAAAGTATCTTATTACGCAGAGACTTCCTCCCGATTTTTCTTTTTTCTCGATTTTTTTTCCCCCAAACTCATTTTTCATATTTTTCATAATAGTCAACGATGAATATCGATCAGCGATCAACGACGATCACCGATCAGCTATCACTAAAATCGACTCAGTACAGTCGGATGGACTTTCGTTTTCATGGGCTTTCCGTTGTGCGGGCTCGATCAGTCAGCCAAGTCATTTGTTTATTACAAAACCTATCACCAGTCGCTGATGGATGACGGTATTTATGTGTAGTAGTGTTTATCTGTCATTTTAGTTGAAACGACATTTGACAAGTAACTATGGTAGATTGTTAAATTGGTAGATCGTCTTCACCGTTGTTGAAACGATCGTTTGTGCGCTTTGTGCACTTCAATTTGCATGTTAAGTGTTGAAGTGAACGTTTTTTGGCAAAATGTCTGTTGGAAAATTTTTGTATTCAATCGGTGATTGGTGGTCGGACGTTTAGGTTTATTGACGATTCGAAGCAGGACTGACAAAACGGATCGAAGTTTTGCTAGTTTAAGTGACAAACTTTGAATTTAAATTTGATGTCAGCAACGGTGTTTTTATTTTTTTTTTAATTTTAAGAGAGGATTACTTAATTTGTTTTTTTTTTTCCTCAAAGATACTTGTTATTTGCTAGAAATGTGCAAGTGATTTTCTGTGAAATTGTTTGCGATTTATTGAGATTTCACTTCATTGACAGTTGAAAGATTTAACTTTGTGGATTTATTTAAACTTCACCTTGTTTAAATGGTTTAAAATTTAAACGTTTTGCTTTGGCTTTTGATGCCTTTCAATGACTAAAATCTGAAAAATCGGCAACAGACAATTTGGTGGATCGGTGGATTGTGGTAGATCGCCAGTTAACTTAAATTGTAACCACAGTTGAGTAGGTTAGTTTGAATTGAGCCACATTCTTTGTTGTTTACAAGAATTTAATAATTGAAAATGGAGGCCAAATAAATTCACCTTTACATCTTTGTTAGTGTAAAATAGTTAAATAAAACTGAGCTAATAAGACGCAAAGTTTGTTGGGTGAAAATCTGTTGTCGAATATTCCAATAGAAAAGATCAGGCGGCGCAAAATCAGATGATCTTGGTGGCAAGTCTTAGTCTTCATATTTGAGATCAATCGATTGGGGTTCACCGTCTTCAATAATCGATAGTTTCACGAGCAATAGGGCGTTGAAACCAGTGATTCTTCATGCAATTTTTATCAAGTACCAATAATTTGCGTATCAGTGGCTTATATAACATTTAGTGGATCGTTGGAGGCGCTTTAGAAATTAATTCTGAGTTTAAAGGGCGCCAACGTCTAACATTTTGTATTTTAGCGTCTCCAAACAGCATAAAATAGGCTTCGATGGTCCCAAAATCAGGGTCACCATAAGGGATATGTTTCGAACTGCTTGATAAATGACAACCATTGAGTCTTGTATGAAAAATTGTCCAATTCAAGCTTTGTTAACAATATCAATGTCATCACTTACAGCATCAACAGTCTCATTACTTCAACGTGAATGTTTACTGATAGTACAACAGAAATTGGTTATTGTTGCTGGACAAAACGTTCAATGCTTAGTGCTTTCTTGGAGATATGGTTGTAGAGAAGGAAAAGGAGGTCGATCTTCGGCAACAAACAATGCTAAAACGATGCATTTTGTGTTAATGTACGAAATGAATTTGGCCAGCAGAGGCCAGAAATCATGCTAGACTCTTCCTCATTATGAAGGCCTTTATGTATTCTCTAAAAGGAGAATAATTACCAAAAACCAAAGGAGGGTATTGAGATATCATACAATATGCTTCACCGACGGTCAGGTTATCTACATCTGACGGAAAATATTCCCTAAGATGCGAAGTATTTGGTGTCTATTTCCTCTTTATGTTGCAAGAAGTACAATATTTTCCTAAGAATTTCCTTCGACCACGCGATATTACCTTACATTTCCACAGTATGTGTATTATGTCCTCAACCACCTGCAATTCACCGCAGAATGTCCGAATCTGACAACTTGAGTCTCCTTGCGTATTTCAGCAGGAGACAGGGTCCTATCAGGACTCATATTAATGTTCTAGGCTCATCCCTGTTAAATTTCATGAACTCGCTAGATCTTAAGAAGTGGCAATAGAGCCTTGGATACCATATGTCCTTCAAGATTCGACCACCATAGGTATTATTCATAGGTTTATTCTCGATAGTGTCCCTTACTATGCAAAAGGGTGGTTTGATGTTATCATCCTCACTGTTATCGAGCAGTTCTCCTTGCAACCTCATCCGCTTGATCATCTGCCTCTATTATCCAGTATCCTGACTCTCTGTAGAGTCTTACCCGGTTTCGAATGCATAATGCTTTGAGCATTGTGTGACAGCCCTTGACTGTATCAGAGTTGATGTTAATCGATTCCAATGCCCTAAGAGCGTCCTGGCTTTCGATGTAAATAGCGATATGTCTTCCGAATGCCGATCTCATCTGCAGTAACTCAGCCGCCCTGAGAACCTCTGTTTGAAAGACACTACGTGCGTCCGGTAGTCTAGACACTCTTATTCCTGAGTCTTCTGAGAAGGGAAGCCAATTTCATTTAATCTGATCTGATTTGATCTTAAACGCAACTAACTTTGTATACTGCTTTGGTTTACTTCAACTTTAATTTCTAATTCTCCGGTAATTCCAGCTGTGCTTTTAATTTTTATTAAGCATTACGTAACCTATCCTATCGCGTATCATTCTTACATATGACTTCACTACATTTCAGGATCTTAGCGATATCCAAATAAGATCTCTAGGAACATAATCGAACAATTCTTCCAAATCGATGAAGACGGTGTGCAGATATTTCGACGCTTCGCGATGTTTTACTGTCATTAGTCTAAAGCGTTGAGTCGCGTCATGTGTAGGCCTACCTCCCACAAAACCTCACTGACTGCCAGTTGCTGTTGCTATTTCTAATGTTGCTTTTGCATTTATGCAGTGGAACCTCTTTCTATTATTTAATCATTCCATCGACTACAAATACGACTACAATTTTGACATTCGTATAATAATTTATGTCAAGATATAAATTCTATATTTAAATCCCAAATTAAGAGGAAAATATCAACCCTGTAACTTTTGACAGCGCTGACAGATCGACAAATGCCATACCGCGTTGGAAGCGTCATTCGAAGACAATTAATACCATGGAACAGTACGAGCTCACTCCAAAAAAAAAAAGCGCAGAAATTGTTCAGCTTTACACTCAAAATATTCATATCAGACGAGACACATTTCTCGTTGAATGGAGGCGTAAAGAAGCAAAATTGTCGATTTTATGCCACCGAAAATCGTAATTTAATTGAAGAACAGCCTTCTTACGACCAAAAAGTTACATATACGAGTATTATCGTCGGACCGTATTTTTTCAAAGACGATGATGGAGCCACGACAACCGTCTATGGTGAGCGCTATCGAGCCATGATAACGCAATTTTTGATGCCCATTATTCGTGAAAATGACATGGATAACTTCTGGTTTCATTCAGCTAAAGTAACAATCAATTTATTGCGACCACTGTTAACCGGGCAGTTGATATCGAAAGCTTGAGATTTTGACTGGGCACCGATATCACCAGATTTTACGCCAGCAGACTCTTATTAGAGGGGTCCGAAACATTGGCCAAAGTCATGGCAAATGCCAAAAGAAGGGTGCATTTGGCTGTGATTTTTTTTAAATGGACAAAAAAATTGTTTTTTTTCACGTTTTTCTTCAGAAACAATTGGGTCAACTTTAAATGGCCTACCCTGTAGTATACGGTCACCCAATACATGGTCTGTATTTGACATCCCTGTTTCAATCGCATATGTTACGTAAAAACTGAACTGTTATCTGAGATTGTTTATATTATGTTTAAATTAACGAATATTCGTCAAGTTTTTGATCGATATGTGTCGAAAAGTCATCTGTGGAAGACACTAGAATAATTTTATATTCAGTTCACAATGGAAGACCCTGTATACTCATATATTAGAGAGGAAAAAATAAATGTTTTGACATTTGCTTAAACATTTTAATTAAATTTACCTCACTAAGCCCTGTAAATATTGGCAAATAAATTATGACATTAGCTCGTAAGTTGCCCTATAAGGCAAATACCATAAATTATCATTATTTGTGAAAATGGATAGTCTTTTAAATAGATAATTACGTCAGTGTAAGCAAGTTATGAAAATAAGCCGACAAGACGGGATTATGATACGTGGATAGTATTACGGTAATAAATGCACTGTTGCACATGACTATGCATGAGACCAATATTTTTTATTTGTTTAAGTAAGAAGTATCTATAAGTGATACATGGAGTGCTTAGCTAATAAAAACTTTATTCTTGTTCAATTATTGAATTGAGTTATAGCCTGTAACCAATGAGTGGGTAAAAACTTCCGAAATTTCTAAAATTGCAACTTTATTATCTTGAACGTTTTATCTATACAATCTCTCTCCTTTAAAATTTTAATATAAAACTGAAAGATAATACTTTATATATTTTTCTCTCTTATAGGTAAGTGGACATTAATTAACCGTGTATTTCTACAAGACCTTAAAAAATAAATCAATCGTCCTGGAAATATCCTCATCAGTTTCATTAAAATTTCGTAAGTATTTTTTAAGTACTTTTACCTTGTTTCAATCGACACGAGTTTGTAGTAGTTTAGTCACAAATTCATAAATACAATGGGGAAGAGTGAGGTTCCTTTAAAAAAATAATTGTTGGAGTAACTCTTAGATACAAAGGCATTCACATGCTTCAATGGTTTTTGTTTAAGATTCCGACTTCAACCTTGATATCTGGCATGTAAAATGAGGTTCGACATCTACCTCGATCCGTCCGATGATTCTTGTTGATGAATTGAATCCGAAGAAGAGAATCTAGAAATATTGCCGACTATTTTTTGACTCCGGTTTCGTGGATGTAATAAACCAAGAACTCCTGCTCCCAACAAAATAAGAAACCGACATGTGCCCCAGACTGGTTTCGGCCAAAATCTGAGTTATGAAAGAAATGTAGTGCTAAATGTGTTTTTCTGAAGGACGACACTATTAGACATTACTTAACGCAAAATTTGCCTTTCTAGCGACAGCCAAGGTGCACTTAGCCTCTTAAGACTTCCAAGCCAGTTTGAGAATTTAAGAATTCACTGAACACAGTTTGAAGTCTAAATTCGCAGAAGCTTGCCTGTGTTTCAGGTCATACTTGAATCACGGAAAATGAAATCGCCAACGAGTTTGTTAGGAAAGGCTCAGAAAAAGTTTTTCAGGACCCAGAACTAGGTTTGGTCTGTTTGTATCCTCGGTTAGGACTTCCATTGACAGTTGAGTTCATATGAGCACAACTGTAGGTAGCGTGGCTCTCCATGTTGCCAGCAAATAAAATAAATTCTTCCCGACGTCTCTAATATGTCAGCGAACTTCCTATTGTCTCTCAGTAGAAAAGACGGCAGGCTGTTTTCTAGCATCTTGATAAGGCATCATGCTCCAATTAAGTACTTAAATCTGCTGAACATAAGTGATACAGCACCATGTAATGATGACACCACGGAGCCCTACCCTTTTCAATGTCCAGCTTAGACTCGCAACAGACCGCAAAAATACAGCTTTAATGGCTACGTCAACAAGCAAAAATCTAGTACATGGGGTACAGAGTAACAAGAACAAGATTCAAGAGCTGTTTGGTGTAGTTTATGGACTTGTGTATTCATCGGAGTTATAAGGCCGACTGAAACATAGCTGTAAATGGTGCTTGCTATCGCACTGGCGTTGCAACATCGGCAGTCATGTCATTGCGGATTTCGTTGTTCAATTCAGGTTTTGCTCTTTTAGGACAAATTCAAAATTTGAAATTGTCCTCACAACCCGGAAAATAAAACTAATTTTAAATGAATCCAGACTAATACTATGATCCATTGTAATGGCACTAGGTTAACATGGAAAGCCAATAAACTGAGTATGCCTGAAACCATGAGGATCCTGAAAGATCTTTGTGAGAAATAATCGTTCTTTCTAATATCCCATGAGTATGTTTGTGAGCATGGAAACCTATTTTCCTATAGTGGATCTCTCTTAATGGATCGAGTATAAAGGGCATGGAGGTCTAACTTTAGAAAAGTCGAGTTTTCCTCTGAATGAATCTGTTTAGAGAGTTTAAAAACGTGTAATGTTTTAGCGTAGTTCCTACGAGGTAAACAGTTCTGTGAACAAAGAACTAGTCTATTGTACTCCCCTTAATCGTAGATCGCGCTTTAAAAAAAATTAAGAATTCTATCCTTTGAATCATTTTTGATACATAGGTATTTTTCTATGAGAGCGCGCTGTAAAAATGATTTACGTCAAAATTGTTATATATATTTATTTGAAAATAAGTGTCTTTCAATAAAATACAAATTTATTTTTGTTCAATGCATTCACTGCAAATAAATTCGGGGTGAATCTCCCTACAAACAGGTCTGTTGCACACACTGCAATGAAAAGATGTTTGTTTTGTTTTGTTTATGCCTGAATGGTAGCACTTATAACATCTTCCGCGCTTGTTCGGTATTGCTGTGGTCTTCTGTCTCTTTGACTCTGACGAATGGGATCGGGACGATGAACATAACCCAACCATTGACATGAAACACACTTGTAAGCTCCAACCAATATCAAAATAGCCAATAGTAAGCATGGAGCAAATCAACATCTATTTCGATGTGTTTGTTTCGATGTAAATACTTGCCATACTTATTTGAGTTTTTAATTATATTTTTTTCAATTGGCGGTGGAAAAAACAACAAAAATTAATCCAATATGCTGTCAACTCGGCTCGATGCATATCTTGTCACACCTGAAAAAATTAACATGAATTTGTCGCTTTACAATGAATGCATTTGAAACAACCTGGTTGCAAGGTCATCACACTAAAAGCTCGTAAGCGACCAGTTGGAAACAGTGCCGTCTTTAGCCAGGAATAATGGATCAACGTTAACATCTTCTACATCATTATCATCTCCGCTTCTAATATCACTTTCTGATGATAGCTCTTCTTCTGGCACGAAATTGATTTCATCTCCCGACATATCCTCCTCATTATCATCGATAGCTACTCCAATTTCTTCGTCCGTCAAAAATTTCGGTCGTAATGCCATTTTTTCAAGAAAATTGTATAAATAAAATATGTAAAATCTTATGAGGAACACGAAAAAAACACTAATTCATTTAAATGACGGTGGACATATGAGTAAACATAACTGTATCGAAAATTGTTCATATGAAAAGTTGTTTGTAACAAAAATTATACAAAGATAGGATTATGAAGTTTTCATTTTGTGAGGAGACCTCTATTGGAAGCTTTTCGAAACTGAAGAGTCAGTTCCAACTGTTAATGGAAGCCCTATCTAAGGATGCCCTTCGGTTCGTGTCTTGAAAAACTCTCCTTTAAGACTTGCCTAGGAACTACATCTGCAGGGTACTTTGATTGCCCTTAAGTTCCAAAAGTTCGAAGACTTACATATAACAATAGAATTTGTGAGCAAAACTATATATTAGCTAGTCTCCTTCTAGAGTGATACATCCAATCCAGCTTTAATTTTGACGATCACCTCTTCATTGGAATCCTATCCCTTTGCGACATGTTACTTTTTTTAAGGTTTAAGAACCATATCGCAAGAGAAAATCCTACATAGCTCACAACGACGCTTTGAATCATCAACAAGTTATGGTTCTTAGTCAACTATAAACAAACGGTGTGCTCACCTCGAACGGAATTTATTCCCATCAAATAATTGTATTTTACTCGTTTCATTGTATGAAACTTGTTTTTTTTTATGGTTTTAAAAATATCAAACGTTGCGACGCTTAAACTTCAGTATCCCGATGACTGATGGTCGAAATGTCATCAAATTTGGCAAATATCGCTTGCAAATTGATAATAACTCATACTCTCAACTTAACGAATATGTTTTAAGAGTCGCCATCTGTGTATGAATTTTGGAATTTTCCGAACAACCTGTTACACCAACTCAGTTTCAAGATGAATCGAATTTCAGCATTGTTTGTCCAATGCCAACCATAGAGGGATCAACTGACCGCGTAGCAGATCTTGTATGCCTGTTATCCAACGATCCCGATTGGCCCTTATCAAACAAATGACAAATAACAAATATTCACTTTAACAGAGGAGATATAACAGCAAGCTATACGAGCTATATACCTTGAAAAGATACTACTACACATCGAAAGAGTATTTTCAGCCCGCCAGGAAAGTGCTCGATTTGTCCCCAAAGAGAAATCGCAGTAGCGGATGACCTTGCATAAGGAAGCGCACACAAACGGAAGGCGACTTTAGCCATTATCGGAAAACTCCAGCTCAATCCAGGACTTTCGGTTTTAAGAATCAACATGACGCAATTCTGACAAATTACTGACTCAATGCAAAATACTGCACACGTTTGAATCTTTCATCTATATACGAGTATTGTAGCTACAAGTACAAATTGCTTCTGACAAAATTTCACAAAAATAAAATTAAATACAAATCAGCTTCGGCATCATAATCCGAATTAATATTTCAAAGAAAATAAAAACCAATCTAACCTTTATAAAGTTGTCTGTTAGGTGCATACTCTTCCCATAGTTATACAAAAGCTGCATAAATACTTGAGCAGATCTTCTAAACAAATGATCATCTGGCAAAATTGCAAAGTTCAAGGCTTTTATCTCAATTTCATTCGATCGCAGATACCTGACATCGTTGAAACGAAACTATGATTAAGAATGGAAAATTTTTGTAATACCTGATTTAGATTTGCTAATTGAGAATTAGAATATGTTATTCTAATTGGTGTTGTCTTTTGAATTCGTGTGTGATTTCCTTCTCATAAATTAACCAACCTATTAGTAAATCTTACCATAATTTCGCTTAAGATACGTATCTCGCTTAGCATTTGATGGAAAGGTTAAGATACGCCTAGCTAGCGCCAATCCCAAATGTATTTAATCAACATTTTTTTATATCTTTTGATTGATTTGTTTTACTCGTTTGCATTAGTAAATGGCTCTTTGTTTTGATTTCACTGTATAATAGGTTTAAGGAAAGTCCATCCAAGAGATTTGGGTTCACAACAAATTTCGATTTTAGTTCGGAGCCTCATTCCCGAATGTTTTGCACATTCTGTTGCAAATAACAAGCCTTTCGATCCTCGTAAGGGCTTTGGTTATACTCAGATTTTATCTTCTAATTAAAATTAAGTTGGCCATGGTCTTAAAATCACAAGATGAAAACTATAATATGCTGTTTTATTATCGATAAAAAAATTTATTCATGACTATTAGTTCAGGTGTTCTTGTGAGATGATCGGATATGCAAACCGACGGCAATTATCAAAAGAAAATACATATATCCTAAATCTCCACATTTTCTGACCTTTTAGAAATCCAGAAAACAGAAGGGTATAGATTTCTAAGCAAGTCTAGAACTAAGAATGGTATCACCTATGTAATAAAGCGTCATGCAATTCATGGGCCGGATATGACATCCCTGTTTCAATTATACATAAGAAACCGTACATACTAGGTGGCGCAAATATCATCATTCTGTCGGAAGATGCTATAATTCTACCAAATGGCGGCAAATGTCAAGACATATGTGAAGTAAACAGAACAGAATCTCTATGTTCCTAAAGAATGTGAAATAATTTTAGCAATTTTTTTGCGAAATAATTTGTCGGTGGTGAAGACATGAATTTCGGCGCAGATTTGTCGGTCGTCCAACTGGGCCAGGACTACGGGTTAGGCCGCTCGCCCAGAAGAGTATAGGATAACACGAGATGCTGCCAGGTCTGGCCAGCCCCGGTGCAGGCGTTCTGCTGAGAATATCGCAGCTGTGGTTGAAGATGTCGAAGAGGACCCCGAATTATCGACTAGACGAGGTGCCAATCAATAGAAGGTCTTTACGGAGAATTATGGTGAACGACTGTAAGATGTTCCCTTACAAAGTGCAGAGAGTGCATCAGCTGTTAGCTTTTGACCACCAAGCGCGTGTAACCTAAGCTCAAGCCATCCTGAATCTCGACAACGAGGGAGACAACTTTTCATCGCAAATCATCATGAGCGACGAGTCCCATTTCCATCTCTGTGGAAATTATCACTTCTGGGTCACCAACAATTCGCGTATAACCCATGATGATTTATTACACCCGCTCAAAGTTACTTTATGTTGTTCTGTTTACGCTGGAAGCGTCATCGGGCCTTATTTTTTTCGATAACTCCGCGGGCAAAACCACTACTGTGGACGGCGAGCGTTACAGAGCCATGTTCAAAGACTTTCTTCTTCCTCAATTAAACTATAGAACATGTGGTTCCAACAGGATGTAGCAACGGAGCATACTTCACGAGCCACAACCGAAATTGTGAGGGCTGCATTTTCGGATCCCCTAATCTCTTGTTTTGGCGATTTGCACTAGCCGGCAAGATCGACTGACTTAATAGTTCCAGATTTGTTTTTGTGGGGTTTTTTGAAGTCACGTGTCTATGTCAACAGGATCTTGAAGCCCTCAAGAGAATATTCTTCAAGAATGCGAAAACCTGGGCCACCTTGTTTTTAGTTAAAAGCTTGCCATTTTTAAATATGGATCGTTTAACAATCACTGAACGAGTTAGAATTGTAACAATTTACTACAAAAATAGGGATTCTATAGTTGATATGTTTAGAGCATTACGAGCAGATTATGGTCCACACTATCGTCCATCTGAAAGTAAGATAGGCAAGACGGTAAAATAATTTGAAGAAAATATAACCGCCGTCAGTGAAAGCTTTTAAGAAGATCCAAATCAATCGATTTCACGGCTAGCACAGCTATTGTATTACTGCACATTTTGTCGTCTTTTCAATTTGGATTTGCATTTACACCCTTACAAAGTTCAAATCACTTAGGGTCGGAGCTCATTTTTCATTCTGTGGATACGTTAACAAACCAAATTTTCGCTGTCGAAAAACCATTTCATCGACAAAAACTCTGTATGGTGTGTAGTTTGGGCAGGTGGTATCAAAAGTCCATACTCGAAAATGAGGAAGGTGTAACCGGCACCCTCAATTCTCATCGCTATAGCCAAATGTCAATCGAATTTCGTTGGCCTTAAATCGAAAATATGGATTTGGAAGACATCTCATACAAGATGACCCGTTTTGGCTTTATTGCAATGAAAATTTTCTGGACAAGCTCACATTTTAGTGATGGGAACTGGTCACCAAAATCGTGTGATTTGTCACGGTTGAGTTTCTTTTATGAGGCTACGCTAAAGATCGTGTTTATACACACAATCGTCAAGTTGTTGACATTTTGAAAACGAATATTCGTCAAGTTATGGCCGAGTTCTAGCCAGATATGTATCGAAAATTATCGAAACTCATTTTGTCCTTCAGTCTTGCATGAACTCCCATGGAGGACATTGAAATGATGCTATATTCCATTCTAATGGCAAGATCCAAACAATATATTAAAATATGGCAGAAATTTTATCGTAATCTAAAATTACGTTTGTTTTACCTACATGAATTAACTTTCGAAAGCACAAAATGGATGACTCTCTATTATAGCCGTGCAACTAGGCTCTCGCAGTTTGTCAATAGATGGCTCCAGCAGTAAGTGCCGGCCGGTTTTGACATATCCAAACGTCATGAATCTAGCATAGACATATGGAAAAAAAAACCGTTTTGACACTTTAGTGATTTTATTTTGGCGTCATATACGAGTACCTTTGGGTGTCAGAAAATGTTTGATTTTGTTCCAAATAATCGTCATTTGCGGGAAGTGTTGATTTCCTTCTTTCATTCGAAGAAATAGGCGACTGAAGAGCATTAAGAGCTAAAAATTTTGACGGAGATGCTGCTCTAAGTGAAACAACGTGCCTTGGGAATGATTAAAACACAAAGAACTTGAGTTCCTTATGATTTGAAGCTCAGGGATGTTGAACGTCTTTTTTTCGCCTGTGAACAACTGCTCCAACGGCAAAAAGGAAGGGTTTTCTTCACCGCATCGTGACGGGTAATAAAAATTGATTCATAGTAACTTAAAGAGAAGTACCGGGAAGTCATGGGACTGCCTGGCCAGACTTGTACGTCATTGGCTCGGCTGAATATTCACGCTTCGAAAGTTATGCTGTGTATTTGGTGGGACCAGGTCGGTGTTTTTTATTATGATCTGTTGAAACTTCACTTGATGCGATTGAGCCGAGTTCTGCGCGGAAAATGGCCGATCGATTAATTTTTGTTCCGTTCGATGGCACATTGTCTGGCTGATCAGCGGTTCCGCTCATACATCAGACATCAAAAAATGGCTTGATTCGTGGATAACCTCAAAAGATGAACATTTTTTTTGTAGCTGTAATCGAGTTCTACCAGAAAGGTGGGAAAAAGTTGTAATTAGCGATGGACAATACTTTGAATAATTTATTTGTAACCAAATTTTCACAATAAAGATGTATTTTTATCAAAAAAAAGAAGCGAGAACTTAATTGCACACCAATGCGTCTTTGAATAGATGAAGTTAGTAATAAGTTTAAGAATTTTTAGTTAAATAGTTTGCTACTTGAGTAAGAAACGTTCGGCTGACAGAACAGCATCCAACTGGCAAAGATGACAGACAGGAGTGTTGTTTTGGATGGTGAGATGTCTATATGTATGTCCAAGTCTCAATCTCAAAAAACACCTTCTCATTTTGGAGAAAGTATTTGTTGCGTTCGCAGAAGATACCCCAATTGGATTACTTTTGAATTTGTGGTGAAGGTATTAACTCCAAGAACCTCTCCTTTTTAAAAGAAAAGCTCACTGTAAGTATCTTTCAATTGGAAACTACTAAGGCCAACTTGATATGCGCAGATGAAGGTAGACAGCTCCCGGACTAGAGGAACAATTTTCTAATTGCACTTCAATGAAGCGGTCGAGAAACTCCAAATAGAACAGCTACAAATTAATTTGATTTAAACGTCTCTAGTCAACTTGAACTTTTGCTATCTGCCTCTAGTTTCACACGTTAAGTTTCTGAGTCTCGGTCCTTCTCTTCTGTACTGTCTCTCAGTTGCTGATTCGAAGACTTTCCGGACCAGAGCGTTGGTATTATCCGCTCTACATGACCCAGCCGTTTCAGTCGTCGGCTCTTCACTGTTCTGGCTAAGTCGATGTCGCTGTACAATCCTTACAGTTCGTCGTGGTACCTGTGGTATTGGCTCAGATTAATGGGTTCTATTTCTTGCGAATCGGACAAGCAATGCTGAGGTTTAATTCATAAGGCATACTTTCGTCTGACCACATTTTAGAGATTAGTTGGTTTATGCTTCTTACCAAGTCATCGCCTGTAACTTTAAAGAGCTCGTTTCCCCTGCTTGTTTTCTATTTTTACAATTTTTTCAACTTACTACAAAGGAAAAACATTCTGTAAAACCAAAGATCCCTTTTTACTGTTCAATTTGACTCATCTCAAGATAACATATTACTTAATAAATCCCACCTTTCATTTTTAATTAATCTGTGCTTAAGAGAAAATTCTCGCACTTTAAAAAGATATATTTGAAATACACAGTACATTACTTAAATGATTACATCTCGGGACAAGTTCTGGGCAACAGATACTATCCATCATATTAAACGCAACAACTTTAAGCGACATTTTTGCGGTGCACACATCCGGGACATACGAGTATAGTAGAACAATAAACATTACTCCAAGAACCCAAACAACAAATAGCAAATACTTTCGCTTGACCTTGAACCGTTACTATGGCTATCACTATTGCAAAGCAAATCACACTACTCAGTACGTCAAATTAATTTTCAATTTTTTTTTAACGGGTTTATTGTATGGCCACACTTACGTCTAGTACCGAAAGGGTGTGGTAACGAATGCAAACACCTCTTAATATTTTACTAATTATTTTTAAAACTGGTTAACGCACTGCAGACTATGCGTGCCATACTAACAAGTCTTACGTGTATACACAAAACTCTTGTAAAAATTGCAAATAAATATTGTACTCGTATCTATCGGCGATTGCGGTTGGCGTATCTGTATCTGAATACATAGACAAACCAACAAATTTGCTAAGAGATAGACAAACTCAAACCGGAAAGTTCAAAGTGCTGACTTCCAAAGCGTGACAGGCGTCACTGTAACGTCTTTCCCCCCCTCAAAGACCTTCTCGCTACCAAAATGTGGAAAGTTTATATTAATGGAGCGCTTTTGAGTATTTGCCACTATATTGTAGATTGTGGACCACAACTTATCAGAACCTGCCGTCCTTCGAATAAGCAAAATGTGGGTAACAAGTTTGCAGCTACCACTTGTCTGCGTTGTGTTGATGCTTTAGTGTTGCCCAACCAATGAGGCATTATCGCAGATACTCGTACTCGTACAAGCTTAAGGTACGAGCTATAAGCTTCGGTTTCATAAGGTAACTGAAATAGGCTAACCGAAAGACACCATCAAAACCTCTTTTACCGAGAGGAGAGCCTCAGTATCAGGTTCGACGCATCGCCTCCGTAAGTCAGTCAAGATGGTGGTGATGGTGGTAACTATTAGATAATTGCTCCACATAAATGAGCGTACGTCTAAATGTTTGATGGATTGAAAAATGTGTTAAATTAATTAAGATGAAAAAATGAAACAAAAACAAAAATAAATCACGTTGGCCTGATTAAAGGGGTCGCTGAAATTAAACGTAATTGAGTGTCTGATATCTGGAAACATACAGCCAGTCAGTTTGTCTTTTAGTCAGCTTCCTTTCGCCAACATCTTATTCACTTTTGATTTCATTTCTTTTTAGGTGATTTGATTTAGTGCTGGTCAGGTTTTGTCGAGACTTCGTTTTCACTTCATCACACCAAGGATCAGTGTGAAACAGTTTGGGCCAACACTTGTTTTAGTCGTTGAAATGCCAGATTATGTCACTAATGGAAGATTTTCGCTTTCTTTAGGCGCGCTCCCTGAAGGTAGCGTGGGTGATATTTATGGGGCATTATGCAATGCGACCTGACTTGGCGGTTTTTGGTTCATTTTAAGTGCTGTTCGGTGCTTTCTAGAGCATGAAGATGAGCAAAGTCAAAACAAAACTGAATTGTGAAATGGTTTTTGTGATATCGTCGTGATGTATCTAAAGCCAAAGATGATTATTTAGTACTTTTTTGCGAGGCCTCGTAACAGTTGAAATAATTTTGAAATTCTAGAGAAAATTCTCCATAAACTACCAATCAAAGAGAAATACTTATTTTTGAAATATGAAATCAGATATGGTTTTCTTACAAAGAATTGTAATGTGTAATGGAGGACAGACAACTAGGTGCTGCCAACAACTCTTCCTCTTCAGAGATACTATTGTATAGTATGTGTGCTCGATTTAAATGCCAATGGGCAATGGCAACATGTGATAGGAAATCAAGTTGGTGAAGAGCTAAGTGAAATGCTTATTGGCCTGTCAATGAAGGCACAAATTAACACGGTATAGACATTCAAAAATACGTGATTGCCATCTAATTATTGTTGGCATTTATTTGGAGCAATAAAGTAAACAAGTTTCACATATTTGAGTACCCTTCACAGGGAGTATAAAGTCGAAATGTTCACAAAAAAAAATTAAATTGTCTGGTAATGCATCACTCGATGAACAGTAAGAACTTTAAACATCGCTAATGAGTCAAGAAGGCAATTGCCAACAATGTCAGGTTATAGCCAAAATAGCAAACATATAGGTTTTATCACATAAAAAAGGCCTTGATACCAATGTATCTATTTTTATTTGTTTGCAACAAAATACTTGAATTTTTCCAATTTTCGGGGAAATCACTATGCAAATGGAATGCAAATTTTAACAGATTTGTTAAAAGCATGTTTGTCATTGTCTAATTTAATAACGATTTAAAATAGCACGCCAGTATGAAGGATTCAAGCTGACGATAAGAACCCAGTATCAAGCAGGAAAGAATAGAGTGGGCTATATGAATGAAGCACGATCGGGTCATATTTTGTCCAGAACAGATTTATCTAACTTCAATCCTAAACTCATAGTTCTTTGGGATCTTGCTATCGATTGAGGTTCATTTTTATTCCAGGGAGGTCTTTTTAAACCCAGATGAGTTTAAAACCTTCGAGCGACATGAATATGCGCATCAGAGTCATGAATACCCCAGTTGTATTCTGGTCCTCGAGATAAGTATTCACAATATCTAAATCTGCTTCCCCAAATTCCAAAATTCACATAAAAAAAACTATTGTTTCTATGAAACTAAGGTCAGACTTAACCTGCATACTTACAAAAATGCCTCTCTAGTTAAGTCGATCTATAGCTAACTACCTCAAGAGGCGTTTTCATCGTCGGTTAAGGTCCCCCTTAAAGTACATGTGCTTGCCTCCTAATAGAGGTTCTCCCTTCGGTTCGCTCTATATGTCGCCTAATGGCCAGATTTTTTATAAAATCTACATATACTAGGTACAGCTAGTATAAGACGTGGTTGATTTTTTTTTTTTTTTATAATTGCCGCGCGCACAAGGGATTTTGTGTTCCCCTAAAATGTTTCCACATAGCATGGGCGAAGGAAATTTAGGGAGGGAGTAAAGAGAGGTACCGATGTACGTTGGTCTTAAATGTCTGAATATTGTAATGGCTAGGAAATAGAAGCTCGGCAGGGCATTCCATAAACGAGTTGTTCGGTTGTTCGGAATCACGATATTTCAGGGTACATCCGAAAGTGGGCTTTAGGGTGTATTGATGAGCGTTCATAACGAGACAGGTATTATAGTGCTGAGCTCTACAGCACTGGTGGTGAAAATAGCGATAGAACAAGGTGAGGCAGGAGACATTACGTCGGTGGTGTCAGACGACTGTGCAATATTAGCATCACCTATAAGTTTCAACGCACGGTTTTGAATTCTATCCAGTAGGTGCAAAGAAGTCTTAGGTGCACCTGACCAGATGTGAGCATGGTACTCCAGTTTTTGGCGGATAAAAGCCTTGTACATTGAAGCCAGATAAGGGAGGGGTGAAGAATTTCTTCCATCGCTTGAGGAAACCTAGACATTTTGCAGCATTTTTGGCGACTTAGAAAATGTGGTCATTCCAACGTAGGTTGTCATCGACACAAACACCGAGGATGGAAAGTTTTTCTGTTTGGACGATGCAAGTGCCATTCATAGATAATTCGCTTTAGCGACCGCAGACAGCATTGTGTTTTGGAAGCATTAAATCGCACTCTGTTGATAGTTCACCAATTGGTTATGCTGTAAATATCGGAATCGTAAAGAGTTTCCTTAGTTTTTCGCGATAAAGCCTACCTACTCAATTATCTTACTAGCCCAATGAAATAATGATTGTCATAAGTTAGTCTTCAAAGAGGTGATATCCAAATATACGTATCAATAAACAAATTAAATGAAATTTTATTTCCACCACCCCTGATAGCAGACCCAAGGTAGACAAAGTAACTAACTAATTCAAAGTTATATTTGTCGACTGTGACAATTCATCGATATAAGGTTTTTCTTCTTGTTGAGAGCATATAAATACCTGGTTTGACTTCATTTTCAATACTAGCAAGCCCACCGGTGTCAATCAGTCAATGTCATCGGCGTTTGCCAGTAGATGAACAGGGTTCCAGTGTTGGGTTGTGAGTTCCGCACTATTCTAAGTATCGGGTTATCCAATAGGGACTTGACAACTTCGAATTTAATTTGTGAACGCACTCTTTCACTAATCATCAAACTGTCACTGTCAATTTATTCAGTAAACTCAACATTTTCATCATAATACACGAACGAGCAATGTCTGCAAATTATAAAAATTTTCTACTGAAATTCGGAGTCGGTGACTGCAACTTTTAGAGCGTTAATTCCAATTGTCGGTCGTAATTCTCGCCCTAGTATACAGGCAATAACAAGTTTAGTGCAAAAATTTGAGTACCTACATATTTGTTGTGTGATATTGCCGTGTCAGTGAGACAACGGGTTGGTGAAGTGTCGAAAATATCGCTGCCATTCAGGCGTCGGTAGTAAGCGGTCCAAATCAGTGAATCCCACGGCGTTCTCAAGAATTGGGCATCGCTCAGACCACATTATGGCGTATTATGGCCCGAATTGGAAGATATGGACTTGGACGACATGTGGTTTCAACAGGATGGTGCCACAAGCCACACTGCACACGTTACAATCGATTTATTGAAGAGTAGGTATGGTGAGCGTGTTATCTCAAGAAATGGGCCAGTCGATTGGCCGCCTCGTTCGTGCGATTTAACGCCGCTTAACTATTTTCTGTAGGCAAAATAGCAGCCGTTTCGGCCGAATTGTGTGGCCGAGTCGTTGAAAATTGGTTGCACGCGGTGGTGCGGCTCTAGGAATGCTACCATATACGACATAAAAATCGATGATAAGGTGATGGGCATCGATTGAGACATTTTGAATGTTTTCAAGATCGGCCGGGTTTGAAAATTTGTTTGGTTATGGATTTTCCCGGTCTGAAGCATGCTGGAAGAGCTAATCAGGTCATTGACGAAGGGTTTCTGACATTCACATATTATAGCAGATTAGATCTTGCGATGTTGAGGAAACTTATACCTCTATAGTTGACGCAGTTGAGGGGTCTCCTCTTTTGTTGACGGCATAAACTTTTCTGAACAGATCGTACAAATACAATAAATCGGAACATGTTTTTCATAGTCACTTTCAGCCTCTTGAAATTCCTCGGTAAGTAATACCGATAAGCTGTCAGGTCCAGCAGCTTTCGTGGATAGCAGTTAAGATATTGCTATCCTTCCCTCATTTTGGTCAGTTCACCGGAAATTCTTGCTATCGTCTTCTAACTTGATGACAGATCGCTGGTCTTTGTCATCGCTATACACTCCGCAGAGGAAGTATTTCCATATTCTCAGCACCAAATGTGACCGTTCTACAAGGTTTCCTTTTACACCTCTACAGGTTTATGTACAGATTTTGTTGCCTTGAAGTGTTCCTTATAAATGTTGGTAAAACTTCGGAATATTTTCTATAGAGAACTTATTCTCAATATTCTCGATTGTGCATAGAAGCCTATGTCCTACCCGCTACTTTTGGTTGTTAAACTTGCCGAAATTCATCATCAAACTAGGGATAGGATGTCTAGAATGTCGATCTTAGCCTTTTATGATGTAGAGATCATCATGACGCCTTATGTACTCGGATGTTTATTGTGATAAGGAAACCGTGTCACCGTATAGTGACATTTCGATCCGTCACAAAGTAGTGTCGTGTAGAGAATTCTAACCAAAGATTAACCAGTTCTTGCTGCTTCTTCTTAAAATCGAAGCTTTCGTGACTTACTTAGGTCTTAATTTTTGTAAAAGTTGGTTTCCAGCTAGAAGTATGTCTTCAGTACCCGCCAGCTTCCAGCTGTCAAAAACACAATGATTTAAAGGTCTCGCGCATCACCACATTCTCATGGATTCTGGTCGCAAAGAGTCTTGACGTGTTTAGAGAATATTGTCGCAGCTTACTCTGATCCGGGTCTGAAGTATTTAAAAATATTTTGAATCAGACCGTTTTCTGAACGGATATGTTCTTCATTTTAATAGCAATGCACAGTATTATGAAAAAAAAAAAAACATAAAACTCTTTACCAATAAAACATAATTTGCCGAACAGTACCTATTGACAGCACAATAAACTTGTAGCCATAAACAAATTATTTTGTCGTGGCAGTTTAAATACCTGCAATTCATTATTGTCAGACTCCATGTAGAAGAACATCCTTACACCTACCTGTGAGTATTTCTTGAATACAACTTTTATAACAAACTGGTCCGCAACATACTCGTAGTCTCATATGGAAACATGACTAAAATGGATAGCAAAAGTTTATCTTAGAGGTTCGATTGCATATGCAATGTATCTTAGCTACAATATTGCATGCTGTCTTCTATTAAGTACTCATGACTCATCTACGAATACACAAAATGTACGTATTGCACTCCGGGTATCTGTCTCGTGTAAATCTTTTTAATAAACGACTTGCGAGTAATGAATGGTCTATTTCATGCGCGTGTTGCTAATCATTTAAAGAAAAAATTATATACTCGTATAAGAAAAATTGAGAAGCACAACTTTTTCGTTTCACAGAAATCGAAAGCGTGAATAAAACTACTTTTATCGACTCACACATGGCAACTGTATCCGCTTGCATGGTGTATGAAAATCATTTCATCTTAGTATCTCTGTAGGAAGACGGTAAATTTCAACTCGTAAAGAGAAAAAAACAAATAAAACACAATTGACTTGGCGCATTAAAGGCGTGATTTACAAGGTATCTTGCAAGGAACCCAATGAATCCGAATATTTGTCTAAAAATAAAAATACCTAGACCTATGTCGCAAAGACCGATTTCAGTGTATTTATTAAGTCTTCGTAGTACAATACATTGTGTCTGTAAGAAAACCTACCTAATTTATGTGAACAATTAATCAACAGAAACATGCAGTATTCTGGACAGTCTGGAAATTAATGGCTTGTACTTAATGCCTACATGAATGAACTGATGGAATTACGAGTATATAATATCTTCTGAATATGAACAGTATCACAAAACAGAATCAATCGTAAGATCTTTGTTCAGTTAGTGGCGGGCATACTTTTGTTTATTTACTATATCTGTATCTTATCCACTTCACCTAAGTAAACCAAGAAAAGTTTTTTTGACCAAACTTTTAGTGAACCACAACTGAAACTTAGTCCTCCATCAATACCCTTCAGATATTGGGTATACAACTTATTCGTGCAGTTTTTTTTTCAAAATTTGAACGTTTATTTAAGAAAAACTTGTACAATAGTATTATTCAAAGTATTGCCCATCTGAAGCTATGACTTTTTCCCATCTTTCTGGCAATTTGTGGATCCCATCCCAAAAGAACTGCGCCGGCTTGGCAGCCAAGAATGAATCAAGCTAATTTCTGATATTCTGCTCTGATGTGAACAAATGGGGTTCAGAAGGGGCAAGGTCTTGGCTATAAGGCGGGTGGGATAAGACTTCCCATCCACTGTTTTCCAAATAGTTCTTAACCGGAAAAGCAACGTGGGGCCGAGTGTTGTCATGATAGAAAATTATTGCCTCGTGTCTGGTCGCATATTCCGGGAGTTTTTCGGCTACTGCTCTCTTCAAACGGATTAATTGTGTTCGGTAGCATTGTCGATTGATGGTTTCACCCGGTCTTAGCAGCTCATAATACAGCACACCCATCTGATCCCACCAAATACAGAGCATTACCTTCGCTCCATGGATTTGGCTGGTTGACCGGGTTTCACATATGATTTTTTGCGCTTGGGGTTGTCGTAATGGATCCATTTTTCATCATCAGTAACAATCCGATGCAAAAATGACTTCCTTTTGTGGCGTTCCAGCAGCATTTCGGACATGCAAAACCGCCTTTCGACGTCTCTCGACTTGAGTTCATGTGGAACCCAATTTCCTTGCTTTTGAATATATTCAGCTGCTTTTAAACGTTTTGAAGTGGCTGCTTGAGTAACACCCAAAGATTCTGCGAGTTCTTCTTGTGTTTGGCAACAATCTTGATAGAGTAATGCTTCCAGCTCTTCATCTTCAAACTTTATAGGCTGCCCAGGACGTTCATCGTCTTTCAAGCCAAAATCACCACTTTTAAATCGTGCAAACCACTTTTGGCACACTCGCTCAGCTAGCGCATGTTCACCATAAACTTCCACCAAAATACGATAACTTTCGGCAGCAGTTTTCTTCATATTAAAGTTATGAAGAAGAACTCCCCGTAAAAACACTTTTTCAGGCACAAAGTTCGACATATTTGAGTGAAACGAAATTATTGTTGTTTACGCTTCAAATGAATGACATATACTGAAATGACGTACAATGACAGTAGCTTTCCAACGCATATTCCAATGGAATAAAAACAATGGAACAATACAAATTACGCCATCTCTTAGCAAACCGCACGAATTAAGTTATAGACCCAATAGAAGAGATTTCTCTGATGAATTTTTGTTTCTAGGCTCCCGGAATCCCAAATGCTTTGTTTTTCTATCTTAAGGTCTGATTTAAAAAATTTAAATTACTTTGAAAGTTATAAATAAGTTGGAAACTGCCTTTAGCGTTGCCACAGTCGGCCAGGTCTGACAGAAATACTATGCTCTTTCCTTTACATCGTGAACATTGCGAAACAGTTTCTCAGTTATGCAATATTTAATCTAATGTCAAAACATCCAAGACATGCCCATTGTGGTTCACAGTTGGATTAAAACTCTAACTAAGTTTTTGTGTGACTACATTGGATAATGCATTCAGGAGGATTTATTCAAGAAATATTCTGCTCAGAAACTTATTAATATCTAGAAACGCTTCTTCTTTGGAAAGAGGAATTTTGACACACCATTTGATACGTACATACGGATTTGCAGGATTGACACCACAGACTTTGCATCACATTAAGAGCTTATGCGCTGAAATCCAGACAAATTTCATAGAAATGGTAAGCTGAAACTAAATGATGAATGTCGTCGATCATGCACCCTATTCGTTTACATAAGAACCGTTGTGTAACAGACCTAGCCATACTATTGAGGGTTATATTGAATTAAGACTCAATATTGATTCATAGCCATAGCTCGATTTCTGTTGAAAGGGTACCCGAATTAATTGGCTTGTGTACCTGAAACCAAATATTTATGGATTTCACATTATTAACTTCTCTAATCAAAGACACTTTCTGTGAAAAGATATTTTGGCCAAGATATAGAGCTTATCGGGAAGATGCTATCGTTGAAATTCAAAGCAAAAGATTTGTGGGCTCCTTGTCTGGATCCCAAATCAATCAGAGTCTGAAAAAATGAGATATTTGTTGAACTTGCTCCTGAGGACCAGAAGCTACTATCATGGTTACGATTTATTTTGGTGATTTACAACTTTTCTATCAGGTTTAAGCAGGTATCTGCTCCATCGATTTAGAAGGGAGTTCTACATAACCTCATTTTGTCTGCCATTGAACTGATAATTGTCGCATCAGGTAAGAGATACAGAGTTTCGAGGCAAACATGTATGTTTTCGCACGTGAATAAAATAGAAACCAAGATACACATTGTTTTATTACTTAGTTAAGCATAAGCAGAAAGAACATATCTATCTATGGACACGCTTTTGGAAGCAGTCCAGCGTTTTTTGTGTCACGAACTATAGCATGCTTGGCTGGATGTCGTGAATTTCACGGTAAATATTGTCCTTTAGCTCCTTGGTAGACCGCGAGTTATCAAAGAATGCTTACCTTTGATGTGCTACAGCAGAAAACAAGTCACTGAAGTTAATTCTGAATACCTCGAGATCACGGGCATGCTTACGAATTTGAAAAAAAATAATCTGTGATCATGCGCCCCTCTCTATAATTACCATAAAGACATTAAGTTTTCGTGTAACGCCCAATAGTGACAGATTTGCTTATGCTGTGGACTCTGGCTTAGAAGTGCTTAGAGCTGAACAAGTTTCGTGGAACCCTTGCACCAACGAACAAATTAAAATTTTACTTAGCTGACGCTAGTGAAACATGAAAATACTTATCGCCCAGCATTCACATAAAAATCTGTAATTTTACTCGTCGATAGCGAACGCACGACGCTTTTCCGACAAACAAGACAAACTCGAAACCTCGATCAGCTGGCATCGATTGATATTTCAATCCTTCTGTCACCCTGTTCTTGTATCCAACCTTATGAGGTTAGTATCAATTTTTAAATTCTTCATTACCGATGCCCCTTCATATGCTTGACCACAAAATAAGTAAAATAGTGATATCTCAGCCAGTTCAATCGAGAAATAGCTAAGACTGATTGCTCGAAAATAAATCCTGATAATAATCTCTGAAACTAAGTGAATACAAAATATACAAGCAGCACCGCAACTGCCAAAGTCAGTAAGGAAATATAAGGATTTGGATACGTGTTATCTTACTAATTTGTAATAGAATTCCTCGTGGTGCTACATGGGGCCACCGGCTAATTATAAAAGACAGAGGGCAATTTGATAATAAGCCACAACTGCAACTTCTTAGAACTACTTTCTCCCCTACTTTGGGCTAAATGAAAAAATTTACATCGTGCCATGTCCAACCGTAATGTTGAACATAGTCCATATTCATCCCTTCACATACTTGGATGACAAGAACTTGAGAAGTTCCTTAAGAAGACCTTTTCATTCTATACATAAACTAAGCCTGAAAATTTTTGGAATTATTGTTCAGTAGTCTTCTATGTTGAAGGACGAAATTCCTTCTTACAAACAACATCAATTGGGATTAAAACAAAAGAGTTGACATGCGAACTTGATCATGACTAGTTTGCATCTGATTTCACCTAGTTTTCAGGGCTTTTCTCAATTTCATAAGATTTTAATCACAAAGATGGATTTGGAAAATGCTTAAAATTTGGAAAAAGTTTCATTAAAATTCCGATTCCATTCAAATATATTACAAATAGTGACGGAGTACTTAGATACGGGAAAGTCTTTTTGAACTATAACATGCAAACAGGTCAGTGGTAAACGATGCTTTTTGCTTGAAAGACCATTTCGTGTTTTGAAACTCCTTAGCTAATCAAACAAGTGCGCAAGTATTCGAATGAACTATCATCACCTCTTGAACAGCTGATGGTTAACATTCTCTCATCCCATTTCTACACATACATTTTCAGAAAGTAAAAGTGAAATGAGCTGAGAAAAAACAGACAAAAAAAACAAACAAAACGAAAGAAAACACAAAGTAGTTTGATGTGTTAATAATTTTTAACTGTCATAGCAGTTAATTGTTCCATTTTCTATGAACTGTTTGACACAGCCACTCTAAGTAAATAAAAGAAAATCTTTACTTTGTTTTCAGTTTTTTTTTTTATAGAAAGTAAAAGCATTTTCGACTTTTCTCAATGCAATTTAATACATTAAGCAAAACAAAATATGTTCCACTAATAACGGTAAATAAACGTTAAACGATGCAGATGATGAGATCAGTAAAACTCCCAGTTGCATGCCTCTTAAATTGCGAGCGCTTTTTATCTAAAAATTAATTTAACTCATTTCCCTTCGACACACTTTTGCTTTCAAATTAATTATCTTTTTCTTTTCTTCTTTTTTCTTTAAGATACTTGGACACCAGCCACACAATGAGAAGAGCCAAAAGATGGCTTCTTATATTTGCAGGTAAGTTTGTTTGGAAATGCTGACTTTAAAAGAGGTATCATTCGCTTGGTTAATTGGATTTTAATTGGAATTGATATGATCATATGAAATATGCATTTATCTGTATACGAATACGAGTATCTTTACTTTGATTTTTTTCCTGTGCGGTATGATTGGATTTCTGTAAAATAAAAACCAAAGAGGCGAGTATTTTCAAACGTCTTCCTGTTTCTGGTAGCGAAGAGTAAAATTGGACACCCTACTAATCCATTAGCCAAGAAAAGATGCTTTCACATAGTACCTAAAATCAATGGGCTGATTGATGCATTTTAAATCAATTTTCCTGTTCCTGCAACCATTTGAGAAACGTTGCCTTTCTCGTTTGCAATACATACTCAATTAAATGATTTTCTGTTTTCTGTTTCTGTATCGTTATGGGAACGTTTACAATGTCTTAGACTAAAACTTTGGTATATATGCACTTTAATAGACCTTGCCAAATTTGTAACAGAACGCAATGAATGAAACTTTACAAAAAGACTGAGGAGATTTTGAACTTTAGGAAATTTTGCTGAGTCTTACAAGCTCTTGACGTCACAAGAACATAGGTACTTAAGAGATATTTTGCAAGATTTGTTTGGTTTTATCTCCTTCTTGGTATTTGTTTCTTCTTCTCTCGCCTTCTGCTTTTGATGATTTGAAAATGAAATTCGGAAATCCCCTTGGCTTTTGCCCAAACGACCAAAACTTGACAATACATTTTTCAACCAAAGAATCTAAGTGTCTAACACGTTAATGTTATCCTTGGTTTTATCTCACTCAATTCTAATCTAACTACTCTACTGGGTTATTCCTTTAGAGCTACTTTTTTCAGTGGGGATTGCATTACAGATCACACATGGATTGTGTCAGACTAATATGGTATTTCTGTTCAGTATTATTTGATATTTTATCATATAAAGACTTAGTCCAGCATAGCGTCGAAAAATTATTCAGCTGTATACGAGAGCGTTCACGAGAAATGTGTTTCGTGGGCTTAGATCAACTTATGCTCCACATAATCGGCCTTCCAAACCCCCAATTCGATATAACATCGGAGAGTTTGAAATCCAGTTTTAATTATTGGAAAATACCCGACCAAATAGACGACATCTAGCATGTAATAAAGACAATATAACGGCAGTAGCAGAGATTATTCGCGCTGATCGCGATTAATCGATTCGACATCATTCTCAACAGTTTGGCATATTTTTCGTGAGAATCTTGGCTTAAAAGCATTCAAAATTCGATTCGTGCGTAAACTTAAACCGACCCACCTTCTCTTGCAAAGCTTCAGAAAGATCTACTGGTTTCGACCAACATTTTGTTATTTTATGAGGCCCATTTCAGGCTTAATGGCTACGTGTATAAGCAAAATATCCGTATTTGTGGTGCGGGGTGAAGCGAAGAGGTTCAAGAGTTCCCATCCATCTACACAAAACAACCGTTTGGTGTGGTTTATGCTAGAATCATTAGTCGATATTTCTTCAAAACTAAGACCTAGGACTAGGACTGAAACGTAACTGTGAGTGGGTCCCCTTAACGTGCCATAATAACGAACTATTTGCTGCCTAAAATTGAAACCCAATGTCTTAATAACATTTAGTTCCGACAAGATGGCGACACTTGCTACACAGCCCGTCAAACTATGGTTTTATTGCAATTACGATTCGGTGAACACTTAACTTCACTTTTTGAACAGGTGAACGTGACGCATAGATCATGTGGCATCACACTTTTAGACGTTTTCATTTAGGGTTGCATAAATTCAAAGGTCCACATAGATAGGCCGGCTACGATTGAGGCCATTACTCGAGCGATTGGTCAAACACCAATCGTAATGTGCTAAGAATTTTGGAATTGGAATTATAGAACAGACCATGTTAGCACATTTGAAAAATAAATAAATAAAGAATGATTCTTTGCTAAAGATATTGAATTGGATTTTTAAATTGTTTTCTGTTTCTAAAAAATGTGTTTGTATATTGCCATGTAAACCAAGCAACCGATTCTAACGTCGCGACGTAGTACACGTATCTTGGCAATTAAACGAGTTTTCTTTAAAATTAATTATTTCAGTGTTAATGCTGGCATCTGTTCTAATTTTTTTTTCCACCGTTACCCACTACAAGTATCTACTAAATTTCATACAGGCTGGAATTTGAACAAATTTTAGTAGAGCTCGAAGGAATGAATCTTTGCTATCGTCCATCTGCTAAGCTTTAACCCACATTGATACCCAGAATCGGTATGGAAAAGTTCAAATAAGAAAAGCTTAGAATGTTCGGAAAAAACCGTTGATTAGATTTTCTATGTGACATTCAACAGAGATATGGTTCTCTAACTCTTACGAGCATAGAGACAAAAGAGTCTTTACTCAGATTTAGTACAACTTTTGATCTAAGACATCCAATATCAAAAAAACAAAACAAATATATTCTGAAGCTGGCAGCCCGGTATGGGCCATGGCCTAGCTTCTTGACACTCATTTGTGTTGCTCATGTTGTCATTTTTGTCACATCTGAGCGGGGCCTACGGTTTATCGCCGAATCCGAACGGCACTCCTTACAAGCTTTTTCATAGGCAATTTTACTTTCGGGATTTTGCCATTGCCCGCCGAAAGGGTGATGACTTTTCGAAAAATTGTTTGCGTGTCTGCGTGATAGTCCAATGAACTAACTATCGCGCCATCGCCACCGCCAATATCGTAATTCATTTTTCTAATTGCTACAAAATAATGGCCACAGTAGATTCTTTTAAATATGCATATGTACATGATGTCGTATGTGTATCCAACATTGACGATCACAATGTAAATTTGATGACCTTTTTTTGATTCAAACCAAAAGAGCTATTACCGCAGTGGATTTCTGAAAAAAAAACTGTACATGAATATTTTACAAGTATTGTACAAATTTATCTGTTTCTTTTTCCAGGAATGTTTCTGTTTTCTACTCCCAAAAATAGTTCTGTAAAGTTGTTGGGGTTCCTTAAAAGAATTCAGAGGAATCCCACCTCAGAGGAATCCCAGCGTTAGATACACAAACAAACCTCGAACAAAATAGAGAAGTAAAGAACATGCTTCTTTAACAACGAACTTTCTAAATTGCTACAAGCAACTATTCTATGAATTGTTCATCTTATCTTCATTGGATCACTGAAGTAGAACAACTATTATTGAGTTAAAAACCAATGCATAGTACTTTGGGTTAACAAATTGAAGGGCTCGGTAGTCCCCATGGTGGTCTTGATAGTGTCGCTAAATGATTGCTTATTTTGCTCATACTCATTTCAATATGAGCTCAAGATATAATCAAAATGTTAATTGCTCAACTCTATCAGAGAACTTTTCGCCTAAGCCGTACTTCTTCCCCTTAGATAGATGGTCTTAGAAGTATAGTTTTCAACCAAGAAGACTGATAAAGCCATTCCCAATGACATGTGTTTAAGTACAGCGCACCTTTAAGCTGTTGTTGTGATGCTACATCTTGATTTATTTCTTGTGAGCAAAACACCAATTATTTTTATTTTGTAACTTTTCAACCAACACAAACAACCATTCAACCATAAACACGACCATTGACATTCTTGTCAGTTACGTCACCCCTTTTTACTTTAATTATTGTATATACTATACGAGTGTGTATGAGTATTTATTCTTCAAACTCAGTTGTTAATTGAATTTTCATACAATCGATTAACACCTATAGACTCATCGAAATGTCAAAGATCTAAATGATACCAACTGATACCTGACAAACACATCAAACACAGATAGAAATTGAATCTAAAACCTGCTGTGCGGCAAAACATGAAGCAATCTTTTTGAGTTGTAAGCCGATTGGCAAAGCAATTATCGTTTTGAAACGAAAGTGACTGGTTGACACCCTCTATGTGTCATTGCATTACCAAATGCAATTGCGAACTGTCATTGCTTATTTGGTTCTTTTGTTTTTGTTTGCTTTTCTTAAAAATAATCATAAATCACTCATGATTCCCATAAACTTGTTTCATATTTTCTTCTTTTTTTTAATTTCAGCTCTTTTGGGACTACTGGCACATGGTGGAGCACTTAGACCATCATTTGGTAAGTCTACAACAACATCAACAACCACCAGCACCGAAGCAAATTCAGAAACCACCGCCGTTCCAGAAGAGGAAACCACGAGTAAGGTCAGTACAAGCATTCAAATGTGCAACTGCACACATCTACCATTTGACCTAATGGCATCTTTAATGACATCTAGTCTGACAGGTGTCATTAAAACTGTCTATGAATAGAAGTGTAAATTTCCCTCCAAATTGTTGAAGCTGTCGCAACAGCCCACTGAAATTTAAATTTGACAATTAAACCGCACACACCGAAATGTCGTCAATTTTTCCAACTCAACATGGGCTCAGTGTTGTCCCAGTTACATAGAAACCTCCAAATGACCGATTAACCGTTGTTTAATACAAATCAACAAAACAAAATTATTGTTTTGCCGCAAATAGCCGCGCAATACTGCTTACGAATATGACAACGTAAGAGCATACAATTATCGAAAATTGACGCTTCATGTGGGCATGGGTAGAATCGTATTAGACGACACATTCTCTAGTCAACAGTCAACAGTGTGTGTGTGTGTGTGTGTGTGTAGAGATGGACTCGTAGTAGGCAAAAGTATCGTAAATTTCCGCAAGAAGGTCATTCCATAATCAAACTCTTGAGGCCAGTGTAGGTGGATTATAAAAGATTTTGACAGAGTAGGTTATATGAACAAAGTGCGGTGAGGGTAAAACTTTAGCGTCCATTGTATACTCGTAGTATAGTATGCGGCACGCTTCAGAATTTCGTGTGTGAATTAGCGTCGCTTACTCGTTAATTGAGCTTTGTTTTGCTTATTTGCAGATACGAGACCTAGATGATAGTTTTAGATAGTTTCTGAGTAATTTAAGACTATAAATGGTTTTGAAAATTTTATTGGGTATATAAAAGAATTTTTAGTAGTTTGACTTGTATGTTCAGGGATTTATGTCCAAAACAGTGATAATAGGAAGTTGGTCATTAGAAGGCTAACTTTTCCCATAAAATTTGTATTCTTAAACCCAAATGTCTTATTCTACAAGTAGGTATATAAACTAGATACTTCCGGTAGCTAGGAACCATTCTTGTGTTAAGACATAAAAAGTCAACGGTGAGCGAAAGTTCATACAACTTTTGGATTTCTTAATGACCAGTAAATCTTCTTAGTAAATCTGCATTATTATTGAAACTGTGATTTATGATTGGCAATATTTAGCTCTTCGCTTAAATTTTCATTATTAAAGTTAACAACGGAACCACAGTAAACAAATTCCCTTAGTATGAATGCCTCAAAGACACATCTATCTCCTTGGACGATTTTTCCGATTCGACAAAGTTGTGTGTCTTTCTCGTTGGTAGCATATTCAAGGACTTCATTTCGCCCCTATCCCTTCATTTTGCTTCTGTTTCAATACTATTAAACGCCTCAGTGACAAGTCGATGAGTCCATTTAGAAACATACAAATTGGCTTGGAAGTTTTGTGTTTCCATCAGAGGTCTTGGTAGAGTTATTTCAGACCTACGGACATCGGATATGCATTGATCTGGACCTCTTGAGTTTTCTCTAGAGCTCTAACGTACTGTTTCATCAATTGTGGACTTACAAGGCCGAAAACTTCTGTAATTGGGCCGATCAGATCGTTGGTAAATACTCGTCAATCAACATTGTTGTGTTGGCGACCTTAGATGTGGATGCCTATTGAACATTCATGCTACTGTGATCAAAAAATAAGGCCAAATTGTTGAAAGCTTTATTTTTTCTTCTAAATCTATTTCATCACCTTCAAAATACTCCTCTTCCGATACAATACTCTAATGCCAGCATTTTTTTCCAATCCTCGATTGGAAAACAATTGTTAGAGTCGCTTTTGGTTTTTTTTTTTTGGTTTCGTCTCTTAAGCTTAGGGACTAACCAGAAGTGGTTGTGGAACGATATGAGTTGAATTTTTGACGGAAAATTGGCGCTCATTTTCCAAAAAAATTAGTGTTTTTGGAACCAAACGAGATTTGACTTTTTTTTATGTTCAAAATGGTCTGGACTGATCCAAATGATATGTTAACGTCAAGCGAGACTATTACGTAAGTTTTTGACCACCAAATCTTTGATTTCCTTGACGTGTTGGTTATCAGTCGCCGTCCAGGGCGATCTTTGTCTCTAGAACTTTCTATTTTCTTTGTTATGTTTGTACAACTTAAAAACATTTTTTTGTGACATGCTCTGGCCACTAAAGACCTTCTGCAACATTCTCAACGTTTCTACAGCAGAAATTTCATTCCAAAAACAACATTGAATTCAATTTACTTTGCTCAACAACAAAACACGTCCGTAACTGTTGAACAAATGCAGGTTTTGTCATGAAATTTAACACAGATATCAGTGACAGTACTACCAACCTAAAAAAAAAAGGTATTTTCCAGAATCGAAGACCTTGCGCATTTCACCTAATTTTTGGATCACAGTAGAATACCGGCCAACCAAATTGGTTTTAATCCAGTTTATAAGGCTTGACTGAAAGCGAAGAATCTTTGAAATGCAAAATTTTCTGAGCAATTTTATCAAAAGCTTTGCTTAAATCAATTGAACTTCAAACCCGCTTTTCAATGGATAATAAGTTTAGACAAAAATTTGATTGGGTTTGAAGTCGAAGAAACCTGTGTTACTAGACTTTTGATCTAGACTAGAAAAAGAGTTTTGACTCAGTAATTTTAGACCAAGATTTACTTTGATTAAAAAAAAAATTCTTATAGATACCTATGTATGTTCAACGAGGTCAGCAATACCCCATTTCTTACAACACACTCATAAATTAAAAATATTTTATTTTTAATAACAGTTGGTTAAAACCTCCGTACCTCGGAGCCTCTATTTATACGACTTTTTTCTCACAATATGCCAAGGGATCTACCCTGAAGTCCTTGATGCATTATGTCAATATCATCTGGGTATGCGAGTAATTTAACCAACTTTTGAAAGACTTAACCCTTTATGTTGACGCGTGAGTTTAACACTATCACCTTGATCAAAAAGTTCCCGGAATTAATTCAGAAAATTAAAAATACAAGTTTATTCATCTAAATCTATATTGTCTCTGTCGAAGTAATCCCCATTGACTGCAACACACTTATGACAGCGCTTGATCCAATCCTCGAAACATTTTTTACGAGTATATTCGGTTTTCGGTATGCCCATCAGTGCTTCCTGCGGTTTTTCCATTACTTCCTCTCGGCTGCTGAAATGCGGTCTCCGTAGTGGTTTTTTAACTCGATTGAACATAAAGGAGGAGAAGCGAGCCAAATCAGGTGAATTCGGTGGCTGTTGGATGGTATTTTTTGCATATTTCGTCAAAAGATTACGAATAATGATGACACTGTGCTGCAAAATCCACGAGTTTTCTGCCCACAATTCTGGTCTCTTTCGGCGAATTGCTTCACGCAAATGTCTCATAACGCCCAAATAATACTCTTTGCTTACTGTCTGGCCCTCTGGCAAAAATTCATGATGCACTTCACCGTTGTAGTTCATGAAAACCGTGAGCACTGCCTTCTTTTTTGACTGAAAACGACGTGGTTTTTTTTGGTCTCGGCTCATTTGGTGAACGCCATTCACTTGCCTGATGTCTGCATTGCGTGTCGTACTCATAAACCCACGTCTCGTCTCCAGTAATGATCCTTTTGATGATTTTGCGACGTCAACACGGTCTCTTTTTTGCATGAAATTGAGGTTTATTTGCACCAACTTTGCTGCTACACGACGGAAACCCAAATCATTAACCAAAATGTCTTGGACGGATCCATAGGCAATGTTCAAGTCATCCACTATTTCTCTGATAGTTATTTTGGGTATTGAACAACATTTCTTTTACTTCATCAATGTTTTCGTCGGTTTTCGATGTCGATGGTCTGCCTCTGCGTTCATCATCTTCGATTGACTCACGACCACTTTTGAACAGCTCGTGCCACTGGTAAACGACCGTTTTCTTTAGAGAATCGTTACCGAAACACTTTTCCAACATTTCCATTTTTACGCAAAATTTAATACAAGTTCGTTGTTGCAAATTTAAATTAATTTGAATTAATTAATTGTAAAAAATCGCCAACACACACAGAGATAGATGTACCCTTGACTACGTAACTTTTACAAATGTCAACCTATGACGCTAAGATTTAGAGGGAATATCAACAACAGATGTACCAACTTTTTTGGAGTTTTCTCCAAGATCTGCTGAAGTATGAATATTTGGTCAATGGTAAACTTCCATGGCCTGGGGCCACACTGATATGGACCTATCAGGTTATTGACGAACGATAAGATCTTGTACGCGATGTTAAGAAGACTGATTCATCCGTAGTTGGAGCAGTTCAGATGGCCTCATTTCTTGAGGATCGAAGAAAAAATACTGAGGTTCCATTGACCGCACATACTTTCGTTCGACCATATTTTACAGACAAGATGGTAAATATTCCCTACAAAGTCATCGTCTGCCGCTTCAAAGAGCTCAGCAGTCAAGCCGTCCGCTGCAGCAGCTTTGTTGGATTTTAATTTATTTATGGCTATCTTCACTTTATACATGGAAGTGTTGGTTTACATCGCACAGTGGGAAAATTGAAATACGACGTAAAGGACCGTTGGTATTTTTTTTGTATTCACATCCCTCCATTTTATCATAATCATAAACCGAATGAACTGCCTCCTTATCTGCAACATATCTCGCAAGATATCCATCAATTGGATTCATTAACCCACATTGACAACAAAAGTGTGTTTTGCAGTTTTTTTAAGTACCACCGCCCCCTGTTGTAAGCCGTTCTTAAAGTCAAAAACTTTGCTCGATATGACGTTGTCACATTTGACAACGAACTTCTTTCCCATATCACATTGCAAATCATATGTAGCAGAGTTTTTGAATTAGCTTGTATGGAATGGTTTACAATATACATATATCATACTAAATTAAATAGTGTGTCCTGAGGAATACTTCTCGAAATTTTAAATTAATTATAAAAACTCCCCTTTTGCCCATTTCCTCCATGAACTTAAACTTCAACTTATGATAATTTCAGCCTCATACAAATGCAACGTCAAAACCAACGAAAAAATTAACTGGAATACCACAAATTGATTATATCTGGGACCCGAATCTTCCTCGTGAATTGAGAGGGTAAGTCTTTTATATTCGTTATACTACACTTCTTAAGTTTTTTTTTTCTTATTATTCAGGTACAACCTTTCAAGCTATCCATTCTTTAGTACGGTACCGCCCCCAGAGGATATCGCATTCCAGTGTGATGGTCTTCATGATGGATTCTATGCCTCAATCGAATACAAATGCCAGGTAAAGTATATTGTAGTCATAAGAAATGCCCAAGGATGGCATTTTACAAAACAAAACATGTATTCGTGTAACTTATTCCCAAACAATTCACAATTGTTATTTTTTTCTCATGTAATTAATAAAAATCAAAGTGATACTCATAGTTTGTTGCATCAGCAGTACACTGATCCACACAATCAACTGTTAAAAAATTTATCTTGACCGACAAAAGCATGCCTCTGGTAACAATGTCTATCTGATTGTATGGAAAATATGTTTGAGTTTTAATAGAGTTGCTTATCATCTTAATTATAAAACAATTCATTTAACAAATTGAAACAATTCAAATATCCAGAGCTTAAATCTGCTTTTATACTGCAACCCTTATGTAATTTGCATTTTTATTTACTTCCAAAATGGGGTGGACTCTAGGCCCCTACACCTTTTGGAGAAACGATTCATAAAGATGAAGAGTCACTTGACAATGTTATTGTATCTACAACAGTATTTTGTGACTAGAGTTATACTCGTAGCCTAGATGCCTGTAACTGTCGGTTGTCACTATCTGCTGGTTAATTACAGAGTTTTTCATTAGATATGCCTCATTTTCTCGATAGGAACTCTCTAAACGGACCCATATCATATTTTAATAGATGTAAAACGCTTTAATAATATTTGCAAATTTTCCATGTTATGTCCGCGACTGCACACGGGTTTTTAACGAATTCTGTCCCCTCTTCAAGAGAGGCAACATAGCGAGTTGCCGCTCCCATATATGATCGTATTGACCAAACCGAACTTTGGCTGATTGATTTCTATTGAATTGCTAAATTTATTAAACAAACATTGCAGCTGAATTTATCGAAGATGATGCCCCCGAGTTGATTACATTCAATTAAACACGAAGCTCGGTGATCGTCTTATCGCCAGAAATGACTCAGATACCGTTAGATTCTTTTAGAACTAAAATAAATCTTTCATCTTTGTCAACAAACCAGAAACATTTAACGACTCGAAGGCGAACATTCGATAGAAGTTGATAGAATATCGGCCAAATTATGCGAAAACTTAGTTCCATACTTACTTAGGTGGCGCTACGGCTTATAAAGCTCATCGTTGAATCTTCTCCTTCTAAGCCCGTCAACGCGAATGCAAACAAATATTTTTCGAATGATTTTCTTCTCGAAATGACTCAGGATATCAACTTCCGCTTTAGATAGAATCTATTCTACAGCGCTATAAAATAGGCATTGGATAAACAAGGTCTTATATGGAGTATCCATAGTTGTTTGGGATAGGGCCTGGCTACTCAATTGCCCAAAGAAAACGTGGTTGGTCCGAAATTGCTCCACGTTTTATTCCTCCTAAGATGTTGTTGGCAGAATCTATAACAGAGCCAATGTAGACAAAGCACCTTGCTACCTCGAAATTAAAGCTGTTGACTGGGACATTTTGTCCAGTTGCTGACAGCATTTATTTAATTTTGAGTTTTTTCCTCATTTACCACTAAACCCATTTCGATCGGTTCAGCAGCGAACGCACCCGTGACAGCCAGCTATGTTCCCGCAATTATGTCGATATAATCGGCAGTTACACAGACTTATGAAAAATTGGGCTTCTAGGCCCTTGTCTTCCATAGGGTCCCATAGGACCTATAGGCGGGTTGATGCGGGTTTTCACAAGATGCTCGCTCATAGTTTAAAGACTTCTGGCCACAGATTTTCGTCCTTTTTATGTCCGGAACGGGTGGAACACCCAATCGCAGTTGCTAGATGGCAGTAATATCTGCATAATAGCAGTCAAGGGCCTCTGCTAATTGCTCTACTGCGAGTAGCCTATTACGGAACCAAACATTCCACGTACAGATATAAAGGTCATTATCCTTTAAACGCTGGCAAAATTCGTCAACAATTAATCAATTATACTCGAGTCCATTAGTTGGTTCGTCACATCATTGCCATTTAAGCTTGCATTAGTTAGACTGTAGCTATGCAGTTACCATGAGAGATAACGCAATCACTTCGCAATAAATTTCATTGTTGCACTGCTGCTCCAATACAAGTCAGCATTTTCCAGATCAATTGCTGTGCGTCCCCTAATAAATTATGCGAAAATGCCATGGAAATTTGAGTCAATTGTGCATTTGCGCAACTGCATTTATTCCCAGCTGGACAAAATGATATTGTAAATATCCGGCGAACAGTTTCTGGTACTCAACGACAAGAAGGTAGTGTGAAGGAGGCCAACATGTTACTGAGAAACAATTTTAATATGTATTTACAAATAGACTTAAACAATTTACAAGTAGCTTAAAAGATTCCGAAAAGAAACTCTCGTCCAAGTGATGATGATTTTGATTCCTATAACAGTCGTAACTCTCCTTCCTCTTAAGAGATAATCCATCACCTAAGACTCCCACTAGTTGCTTTGATCCTTGCTGCATGCAAAACCCCCAAGCTCATATGGAGATCCGAACGTCGTTTTCCTTTCGAATACTCAATTGAACCTCTCATACCTAAAGATTATATAAGGTCTTTATAAATCTTTGGTTAAAAGATGTATACAATGTTTACCGGGCGGGAACTGCAAATTTATTTCAAAGCTTAAACGAAATGAGTTTTCGGTTTCGTCCCCCGATACTCCTAACATACATTTTCATTCAATCTACTTACTTTCTTAATATAGCATAACAGTCCGGGGTATGCCTGGACGCAAATATACGTCTCCAGATAGTTCAAACCTTCGTTAGCTGCTCCAGTTTCATGGGATCTCAGCCACCCCTTCTGATTTCGTGTGCAATCTGATTCGCGCTCTTCCTATACTGTACTGTCCCTCGGGCTCAGATTCGAAAACTTTTCGGTCTGGAGCGTTGGTGTGCATGACCCAGCCAAATCTCAGTCGATGGACCTTCACTCTTCTGTCTAGGTCGACATGTTGACACGCTGTCTTCGGATTATTTCAAAATGATCAGCGTATGTGGGTTACTGGGTGGATTCTTGAAAAATTGTGCCTCTTGTATTGGCGTTCGAGCTCTGGAATATTTTGACAAGGACGATAATTAAAAAATCACGTCTCGATTATCTCGTCTAAATTCCTTTTTGTCATCATCTGAGAGATTATAACTGTCCTAAGCCCTGCAATTAGCGACAGCTTCAAGGATTTGTGTACAATGTTTCAAGAAATGTACGGTATTATCATTATGCAGTTGTGCCTGATTGTTTTGTTTATTAACTTATAGTTGTTTTCAGTTCGAAAATGTATATTGTAGAGAGAAATAACAGAAATAAACAAGAAATTTATAGGTAAAGTAATGTACGAGTATATATTAATTAAATATTTATTTTGTCTGTGTAGCTAGTGCGGCAGTGTGGGTTTGGCACCGATATAAAAGAGCAGAGTGTACTTTGCTTTTGTACTCCGCGCGACATAAGTGGCATGATGGCGGTACAAACGAAGGAACAATCGATGTTTGTGTTGCTACTTCATTTTTTTTATGCGGCTTTCAGGTCAACTTACCACAACATCAAATGTGCTTCCATAGCATTTCGAATTTTGGGATAGGCCGTTATTCGTAGATTGGTGGCTCGTCCTTCAATGTTTGAAATTGCCAATTGTCTCGTCAACAATTTCAAAAATAATAGTCGTTTGTCCGATCTTTGGACTGGATTAATTTCATCGCATGTTATGATTGAGGCCAATGCAGCAATATCGATCATATTTTAAAACATTGCAAGCGAAATACGATATTTTGGCTTCGATTGATCTCGCACTCCTATTCCGGCACCTTTCTACCATAAATCATACCCTTCAAATCACACAACTACCATACTTTTATTCCGTACTTGGCCGGCTTAGGTGGAATGTATTGTGATAGATATGAAACGATTATATGATAAAGCGGCTTCACATATTGGAGCATCTGTTGGGCCCCATAGTTCCTTAGCATGCTCCCTGTTTGATTTACACATTCCAGCATACAAAATGATAGCCAAAAAAAGTAATTAACGCTTTTGGAATCAACATTTTATTTTGTTTCTGCTTAGTTAGATTTGCTTCATTCCATATAGTTGTTATCTGCTTGGCTTTGCGATTCGTTTCTCGAATGATGATGTGAACCATATCTTCGGTGAATTGAGATCGATCATGAAGCAAGTTTTTCAATGGCCCTGGTTTGCTTCTAGTGTAATCGACAATCTTTGTATCATTTGTGCCAATTTTGGAAATAAAATGGGCAGCATCAGCCTCAGCCTGATGACGGGCAGCAGTAGCAGTAGTAGCTTCTTCACGAAGCTTTTTATAGTAGGCTTCATCGAACTCATCATCATCCATTTCCACATTCACTTGGCTTTCGACATCGGACACATCAATAGCACCTTCTGGATAATTTGTTATAAGGCACCCAAACCAGGTAGGGGAAAATTCGAGATGCATAGTTCGAGATAAACAACTGATTTCCTCCTAATCATTTTATTGGTCATACGACATAGATAAGGATGGTATATGGAGAGGGACCATAAGAGAATTATTTTCTTGCCAGATTCCTATGTATATATGCATATCATTGTTAACCTTTCTCCCTTATTTTCCATAATCTCTTCTCTATACTATATGTTACGCGCAGGTCCCTAGGGATTACCTAATTACCGTAATAAATGACTTCAAAATGAAAAATCGAAATGCTATGCACGCATTGTTTCGGAATAAGATTTAACCGCTTAATCATTGTTTTTTTTTTATAGAGTACAGTAAGCATCAAGCTTCTAGCACTTGTATAAAAATATTTGTAAGCTTCCAAAAAATCAAAAGGTCTCTAGGAACCGTCTCGATAATCGGAGGGTTAATGGAGGAGCTTGCACTCTCCATCCCGTCCTGCATAGACGGGAAAGTTTGTCAGTAATATTAAACATATACGAGTACATTGCTCTCTATAGCTCGTATCCTAATATGTTTAGTGTGTTTGATGTCTACTCGATCATATCTAAAGCCTCAGTGTTTAGAAGATTAAACCTGTTGTTATAATTTTCAAAAACATGATTAGATTTGAGTAAACTAAAGACATTTATTTAAGTTACAATGTATGGCCGTTTGCGTTTAAAAGCTTTGAAACCATTGAAATGCTGTGAACGTAGCCCACCTTAAATTCTGTCTCTTGGAAACACTTTCCTAACTCTTTTAGTATTGCTAACTCATGCTGTTCAACACAGCCCTGAGTTATCTTGGGAGCAATATCCGACTTTTTTTTAAGAAATTTAAAAGTCCAGGAAACCCCGAATCGTTCTCCTAACTTTGGGACGTTTTTCTGCATGTGAGCTACCACAAAATAGTGCTCGGTAGAGCACCAAAGTGCTTACATAAAAACGGTTGGCTGGATGAGGAATAAGCACCTATTTAACTGATATCCTGGTGGCAAATTAACATTATGCCTGTCATATTGTCTCTATAAGCATCTGATATGTGAGAAGAATTCAATTATTCAATTCGGCTACCGTGGAAATGATCCAATCTCTTGATTGACTTGTTTCTTTTCCTGTTTCTCACTTTATTTAACTCCATCACTTGTTGTCTGTATTTTTAGGTCTACCATCACTGTATCTATGGCATTCGTCATGACTTTTTGTGTGCCAATTTCACAGCTTTCGACCAGAGGACATTCATTTGTCACTTTGTATCTGAAGTGGATTGCAAAAATTCGGAAAAATTCTGGAATAGGTAACCTATATCACAATCTCTCTCCTTTACAATACAATTTATTTATTTATTTTTATTTTTTTTTTTTTAATCCAGAAACGATAATCTGTACATGGCCACTACAACAACGACGACGACAACAACTACAACAGAACCTCCACCGACACCGGAACATAGACCACGTCCTCGAAGGCCGCTTAGACGCCGTCGACCTTCTGACTACTACTATGACGATGATTACTATGAGGATGACTATGAGGATGATCGACGAGTAAATAGACGTAGAAAGCAACGTCCACGTGGTCGTCGGCCCTCCGAATATGATGAAGACTATGAAGAGAGAAGATCATACAGCGAAGACGATTCTAGGTAAAATTTCATCCACCCATAAGCGATTCACCATTTACTAAATTACACTTTTTTAGACTCGACAAGCGTCCAAAGAACCGAGACAGATTTAGAAATGATGAAGAAGAGGACTATGTAGATGACCGTCGCTCAAGACCTAGGAATCGACCAAAGACTAGCGCAATGGGCAGACAAGGAGACTTATCTGAACGTCGAAAGCTACCGAATGGCCGCAAATCATTAGCAGATCGGCAATTAAGCCTTGATGAAAGACGCAGCTTAAGTGAGGACAAGCCAAGGAATAAGCTTGATGAGCCAACAGATGTGGTTGAACGCCGGCCACTATTAGGCAGAAGACGTCACAATGGCGAAAGACGTCCTGCACCAGTAGATGATGATTTGGATAAGCCAAATCGACGAAATGAAGCAGAAGAAGAAGAAGCACCCCTTGAACCGAGCGAAGAAAAGGTAGAAAAGGAATTAGTTCGCCCATCGACTTCGTCTTCAAAATCTTCTATTTTCGATCGTCCCCGTTTACCACCAAGAATACCACGACCGGTACCAATTAACGAAAAGAAGAAGTATGAATATCCAGCGCAAAAGGCAACAACTTCCACAGCGAACCCTTTAAGCGATGAATACTACGACGATTACGAGTATGATGATGTGGCACCAGCCAAAGACAATATCCCACCCGCCAATCCAATTGATAATAAAGATCCTCCCCGGAGAAGGCTACAGGATGATTTGAATTCTCGTCGCGCTGAGGATTTTCCACTTCGTAGAACTCATAGTCAAACCAGGCGAGGTAATGATGACCTTCCACGAAAACCTGGCAGACCTTTTCAAAGAAAACCCTTAGAACAACGTAAACCTGTCGATGACGATGACTTAAGTCCAGAAAAAGAAGATTTGGATGAAAGACCTCTACCACGAAAACGTCCGCTTACATCTCGGGACAAGGATATAGAAGAATCCGAGGAAGACTTGCGTGATCACAGACCTCGTGTGCGTGAAATCCTACGCAAGCCTTTAAGGAAAGAAGAACCAATCGATGAAGACCGTGAATATCGACGAGATAATCGTCGAAGACCACTTGTTTCAGATAGATCCCAGGCACAAGTACCTTCCCCCCTCGCAGAACCATCAAAGGAAACAGATGAAGTCTACGATGAGAACCTTGATGACAGCTTAGACTCTGACAAGTCATTGGCCATATCGGAAAATGAAAAACCAAATCAACGTGATGGTCGTCCTGTAATTCGAGTTGTAAAGCGTCCCTTCTTACCATCTCGCGGTGGTAGTCCTCACTTACCCAGGGGTCTTCAACCAGTAGGGGCAGCCCAAAGAAAAGCCAGCACAGAAAGTACCCCCATCGACATGGGCTCAACAATTTCCGGAGTTCGCCTTCTTGAACATGGAGCTCCTATTCTCAGGGACCACTCTGAAAATAGGGGACCCCGTACCACCTTGCCACCACAAATTGGGCACCCCAAATCCTCACTCGATGAATTGTATGAAAACGACTATGATGTCACTTTAAATGATGCCCTTAACCCAACTATTAAACCCCTCTCGTCTAGCAATCGCAACTCGCTCAGCCCATTCAACAAGTACGAACGGGCTGGATACTCAGCGCCTAGCAGCAGTAGCTACAGCAGCGATGGTGATTCCTATTTCTCATCCACCGATGTCCGAAGACGTACCATTGCACCACCACGAAACACAAGGCAGGAATTCCAAGGAGCGTCTAGAATAGCTCATCATTTCTACGATGACTTTGACTACTAATGCGACGGTCGTTTATCTCACCGCTCATTTGCCTGATCCTGAAACCGTTCCAAGGATAAACAACATTTTGCAATAATTTTAGACAACACAAAACAGAAAAGATAAGAGAAAAGAAAAATCCAAAAAAAAAACCAAACTGCCCAAAATATTGAGTAAATTGTAAATATACTAGTATAAACGAATTCGCTAGTAGAGGGCGCTGATTTTTTTTTTTGAAACTCTTCTCTTTTTTATAAAAAATACTCAACAGTCGTGATAGTGGAAGACAGACGTCTGTCCTTGTTTTTATTTTTAATTCTTTTTTTTAAAAAACTGAATTTGTAAATTATTTAAATATTTTTTTTTAATTTTCTTTTTATTTTTTTTCTTTAATTTTTTAATCTCCACTCTGAGACAAATATGAAAGGGAAAATTCTTGCAAAATTAATAATGTACGTTTAGGGATAATGATAGTGCATATACGTATATACGTTTATCTATTTATGTCGCCAATAAGACTTGATAAATAATTTTAAATCGAAAAATAAAGATTTATAAATAAAATAAATTTAAGACAAAATTTCGTTGGGCGGTGTTTTATTTATTTTTTTTGTCGAAATTACGGAGAACCACAATTGATGAAAATTGGACTCGTAAATAATAATTTTGATTTTGAACAAAACACATAAAATATAATTGAATAGCCATTTACTTATATTTGTAATTAATCGAGAGAATATATTGTGCAATTAATTTTTAAATACAACTGCGGGCATATGTCATATGAGAGACACAGTTTCGACTGCTTTTTCAAGCATTTGTGGCCGTACGTGGTCCATAACACGGATAATTTTGGCTTCCAATGCGTCGGTTGCTGTTGGTTTATCAGCGTAGACTAGCGATTTTATGTTTCCCCAATAAAAACAATCATAAGGCTTTAAATCACAGGATTTGTAAATCCATTTTATAGGCCTATTACACGAAATGATTCGTTTCTCGAATGTTTTCTTCAAAAAGTTGATTGTTTCGTTTGCTGTATGCCACGTAGCGCCATCTTACTGGAATAAGGTCTTTTGAAACATTCATACCATTCAATCGGGAAACAAAAAAGTCAAGTCAACTACCACCTTGATCAAAAAGTTCCCCAAATTTATGGCATTTCATGGACAAATTGTACATGCACGTAATCTGTGTGGCTTGCCTAACAAGATAGTACCGTTTTTGGGACAATGAAAAAACCCTAATTTTTCCACAAATAAGACGACCCCGGGATCGATAAAATTGTGAGTTTTTGATTTTCTCTCTCCTCCGGAAAACTGCTCTCTACGCCAAATTTCATGGACAAATTGTAAATGCACGTGATCTGTGTGGGTTGCTTAACAAGGTAGCACCGTTTTTGGGCAATGAGAAAATCTTCGTTTTTCGACAAAAAAGACGACCCCGAGGTCGTTAAAATTGTGAATTTTTGAGTTTCTCACTCGCCGGAAAACTGCTCTACGCCCAATTTATGGAATTTCATGAACAAATTGTACATGCGCGTAATCCCTGTGGATTGCTTAACAAGATAGCACCGTTTTTGGGACAATGAAAAAATCCTCATTTTTCGACACAAAAGACGACCCCGGGGTCGTCAAAATTGTGAGTTTTAGAGTTTCTCACTCGCCGGAAAACTGCTCTCTACGCCAGATTTATGTCATTTCATGGACAAATTGTACATGCACGTAATCTGTGTGGCTTGCTGAACAAGATAGCACCATTTTTGGGGAACCACCGTGTGGCGATCTTTTTTAACTCGATTGAACAGAAAGAAGTCACCGGGAGCCAAATCATGTGAATTCGGTGGCTGTTGGATGGTATTTTTTGCATTTTTAGTCAAAAAATTAGGAATAATGATGGCACTGTGCGACTGTGCGTTATCATGGTGCAAAATCCATGAGTTTTCTGCCCACAATTCTTATCTCTTTCTCGAATAGCTTCACGCAAACGTCTCATAAAGCCCAAATAATACTCTTTGTTTACTGTCTGGCCTTCTGGCATTGCCTTCTTTTTTGACTGAAAACGACGTATTTTTTTTGGTCTCGGCTCATTTGGTGAACGCCATTCACTTGCCTGATGTCTGGATTGCGTGTCATACTCATAAACCTACGTCTCGTCTCCAGTTATGATCCTTTTGATGAATGTGGGATCGGATTCAGCCTCGGAAATTATCTCTTTTGCGACGTCAACACGGTCTCTTTTTTGCATGAAATTGAGGTTTTTTTGCACCAACTTTGCTGCTACAAGACGGAAACCCAAATCATTAACCAAAATGTCTTGGACGGATCCATAGGCAATGTTCAAGTCCTCCGCTCTCTCTCAGATGGTTTATTTGCGGTTATTGACCAACATTTCTTTTACTTCATCAATGTTTTCGTCGGTTTTCGATGTCGATGGTTTGCCACTGCGTTCATCATCTTCGATTGACTCACGACCACTTTTGAACAGCTCGTGCCACTATTTTCTTTAGAGAATCTTTGTCGAAACACTTTTCCAACACTTCCAAAGTTTGCGCACCATTAATCCTGATTTTTACGCAAAATTTAATACAAGTTCGTTGTTCGTAAATTGTAAAAAATCGCCCAACACACAGAGATAGATGTACTCTTGGCTACGTATGTAACTTCTGTAAATGTCAAGCGATGATGCTAAGATTTAGAGGAAATATCAACAACAGATGTACCAACTTAACAAAAAAAAATTTGATTATGTTGCTAAGCGGTTATGTCATTACGATAAAATAACAAAGACTGCCAAATAAAAATGGCACGCTTGCCATCTGACAATTGGTTAAACATATATAAATATCTGAAGTAACTACTAAGTTCAAAAACAAAAACCCCTTTACAAATTTCATTATGTTGGCAAACATCGAACAAGACAAACAGCCACAAACCGATGATTTAGAAGTTGATTTTTCGACATCCAATTGTGTCTTCTTTCTGGATCTTTTCGCTGCAATCACTGTCGGGTCCGCTGTATACCAAAAACTTAGGAACCATTTTAAATACTTTCTGTAGGTACAGAGCACTTATACAAAACTCAAGTTCGTAGTACCCCTTTTTTTTAAATTTTTTTTTTACTGTAATTTCTAACTCTTTCATTGAGTATAAAATCGGCGCCTAGTACCTCCAACCTGATGCTAGTGTAGGTGAGACACTTCAGGATTCAACATCACTTTAACAGCCTGCTGAGCAGTTATCCTGCCTTGCTTAGGTAAAAGTGTGGTGACCTGGTTAAATGCTAGCAATCAGTCTATAGTGATTCCTGTCCAGATTCACCAAGAATGCCGCTGACTTTTTAAAGTCACGCCACCACTCAGAAGAACCTCAACTGTTAAAAGAATGCCAACCAAGGTGCAATTATTCCCTATTGAGATTCAAATTCTGGGAAATTCTTGTATGAGTCTTCCACAACAGGTTCATTGGGGATCTCATTATCATAAAGTCGGTCTTCTGATTATGTTCAAACAACCTTTCCTCTTTCAAACAAACCTGAAAACACTGAGATGTTGTATACAGACGCATATATTTCTTGTCCTCAAAATATATCATAACGATCAGGAATGCATATCCTTCCCTTGGAAGACAGACATAAGTTTACCTAAAGAATAGTGAAGTCTAAAGGTTTCCTTCTCCAGAACGCCGCCAGCGCGAAACCATTCCTGGAGATTAAAATGCATTTCTTTCCTAATGCAGATTCAATAAAGTAGTCTTGCATGTCGCTCAGCTTAATGAACGAAAGCAGTCTATAGCTCTGTGAATTACCACTGCTGATCTTTTAAAAGCGAAGATAGGAACAACACATGCTATTAACAGAAGAAAAACAATAGCGTACTGGTATTATAGCTTAAATAACAATAACTTACTTACTTTAGATGGCGCTACAGTTCTTTGCTAGCTGCCTCCTTTTTGCACGTTAAGCTGACTGAGCTGACTGATCCCTTTAATTTGCGTGCACCACCTGAGTCTCGGTCTTCCTCTACTTCGCTGTCCCTCGGAGACGGATTCGATATTGACTCAGATTCTGTTTTTAACAGAACGTGATAATGAGCGCGTTCCACATTCTAGGCAAGAGTTAGTCAAACGATTCTGATTGGTCGGGAATTCAAAAATTGACAGCAAAACTAGGTGACATTTCATGAGTTACTGGGTTGGATGTTAAGGCAAAAATGTTTCAGTCAGATGAACAAACATCAAAATCAACTGATTTAGCGATTGTGATTTAAAAAGAAGTCGTGCTTCATAATTAATTCTTTGTTTTCTTCATAAAAATAAAATTGTTCTTATTCACAGCAGAATAAGTTAGACTAAATCAATTCATAGAAGTCAGATCGTATTCCAAATAGCTCTGAAAATAAAATACAATAGATTCTTTTAATATTTTATTGAGAAGGAATTCCAGTCATATTGCAATGCCTACACTACGACTTCTAGAAGTTTCTTTTGCAAATTGCAAAGCTTGAAGTAATAACATTGATTGAATTTTGAAACGAAGACTCTCTCTTGGACAACGTAGAAAAGCAATTCGTTCAACAACAGCAACATTCTTGGAATAGACGAAATAAGATGATAGCGACACAGCATCCAAACCTGCATCGTCTATTTTTCCGTAGATAAATACCTAGATAAATACTTATACCTTTGCAGTCACTTGCCATTACACGGATTTACTGCCTACCCTTGATTTTACATGATCTTCCAGAATGAATTCTAATCAGTTCCAGTTACGATGGAAAGCTTTTATATACTATCTGCAATGTTGACAGCAGTTGCTTTAGATTTAAACATTTAAATTATAACTTCGACAGATTCAATCCGATTGAACAAGACTAATGCGCGATGGTTGCCTATTCAACATTTCAACTGTCATATATCCAAAAAAAAAAAAACATGTTTCATGGCACCACTGCTCTGGCCATTTCCGTTTCAAATCCATTTGGCAACTTGACGTTGACAATTTTGACAACATGCAGTTTCTGTGTTTTTCTTCCGCTGCCATCTGTCACTTTCATCTGTCAAGCAAAATAAAAAAAAATAAAACATTCAACAAACGTCCTCCGATCTGGGCTGATAGCTTACCGCTAGTTTCGGATTTTGCTTTTGCGGTTTTTCGTAAATACTTTTTTCCACTGCACCAAGTGTCTTAATTTAAATAAAAGTGAAGTTTAGCTCTTTTGTTTTTGTTTTACATAACCAACAACTAAAAACAAAGAAGAACCCAGGAGCATTATAAACAAACGAATAGGAGGCAAAAAACAAAACAATGTTAAACGGTTAGAACAAAAGACAAGAGTGTTTTGTCTGTGAAATCAGTTTGCGCATGATAAGAAAGAAAATCTTATTACAACTAATGACAGCACCCTCATACATTTTTTCCAACAATTTGTGCTATCAAATCACTTCTTCACCTTCATTCTCGTGCAATTAATATAATTTTCTTTTCTAGTTTAATTGGCAAAATCTCTAATCTATGGGTGTCTTTGACCACAAACCATCATAAGATCTTATTGCATAATTACTTGACAATAGCAAGAAGTCAGGCTAACAAGAAACTAGAAACTAGTTGTGCTGCATAGCTTCGTTGTAGTTTTAAACTGCATGCACTAAGCCCTTCTCATTGCCAAGTGTCTTTTGTTTGTATCTCATTTGTTTTTGCAAATTGTTGTTGACTGTGTTTATTTTTAAATAATTAATCTCATTCGCATGTTTAAACAATCTCCATCAACATCATCATGCTAAAATGCTCATATATTCAAGAAACAGACAAAACAAACAGCAAATCATCTACTCATATCAATTTAATTAAGTTCTAGAACATTTAGAGGTAATACGCGCAGAGACACATTTAGCAGATGAATCACGATCTTAACTCAGTTTATTGTCTATAACATTGGGATTTGGGATAACTAACAATAGTAATAAAACGAAGTGAAGTTTATATATCAAAACCAGAAATGTCTTGGTTAACCCTAGGAGCAATCGCTTCCGACTTTGGTATCTACCTTTCGTTTTCATTTTTATATCATCTTATTTCCTCTTAGAAATTCACTAGCTTTTGGTTTTGTTTATTTAATTGTTTCATTGTCTCTGACTCTGATTCTGAATAATCTCATTTGTATTTTTTTTGTTTTTTGTTTCGTTTTGTAGTTCTTCAACGGCTTCTTGGTGGTGAAGCTTCACCAAGTAAAGTGATTGAAATAAAAAGCGAATCGCTAGGTACTCTGCAGGTTATCCATCGTGATGAAGCAATGGTATTGTATGCACCACCTTTTAACCAATCGGATAAGAAGACAATCTGGGAGATTGTTCTACAACGACCATGTACAGATTCGAATACCACATCTTTCAGTTTGTATAGAGCACAAACACAACAAGAAGCTGAAGACAAGTTTAATGCTTTCCTACATAGACTACCGATCTATGTGAGCATTGTCCGAGAGGTACGTTACTGATAAAAAAAAAATGAAATAGAAGATTTTGAATAAATTTTGTTTTAACCATTGAAGCACTACAATGTGAATGGACTGCAAAAAGTTTGCGATATACTTACGGAAAATCCGTCATGGTCTATAGCTCATTTGGTGGCATACTTTAACTTCCCGGAATATGTGAGTAATCCCAAAGTGTTGGAGTTCATCGACTATGCCGATCACGTTGCCTACATGTCTCCATTTCAGGTAAACAAAAGAAAACTAAAAGAACTTGATAAGAAACATCAACCAGTGTCAGGGTGGGGATTTAAATGTTACTGTTTTTTTTTTTTGTTATCAGTGCAACTTTACTGTACGGATATGTGCGAATTCTTTTATTTGTTATTGTCGTTACGTCCGACAGCAACAGATAAAAGAGATAACCCATGACTTGTTTGCAGAACTGCATTAATTTTTAAATTTTTTACAATGTTTTGCTTTTATTTATTGATAATTTAAAAGTCTTATATAATTGTTGTTGGTAACAACTAGTGGACTTACACTAAGAACAAAACAATAACTTTTATTCAGTTTCGTCGGAGCCTGACGTGGGTGAAAATGAAGTACAATTACATAACAAAAATATTGCACACACATTTTTGTCCCCATTCTTCCTTATCATTACTTATATGTAGAAACCTGTCATAATGTTAAAGGGGGTATTATGAAGCTTCCATCTCTAATTGCATCCTGCTGGTGTTTGCTCAGCATTCCCTTACTATACAGTTCTTAAATCTGGAGTAGTTTAAATACATACTCGTATATACAATACGAGCGGTCAAAGCCGCACTGAAAATCGTCCAGAGTTGGTTTTTGGGGACTTAGAAGATAGTATAAATCTCTTTAATCCATATGCTATACTTCGTCAAGTTTAGATAGTATCCCCTCTTGATATTCAGGTATCGTTTACATGAGTTTCAATTTGTCTGACAATGTATTCCCTTTGTATGTGATGAGGTATCTGAAACGCATGCTGGGTTCTAACTGTGTCGCCAAACTTGGCTTCCTATTCACAAGGCCAGTTTATAATGACCTGCTTTGATCGCATATTTGTTCGTGAAGCTCTTAGAAGCAAGCTTCTTAAAGTCGCCAATTTAGAGTGCGAAATTTGAAGAAACCTTGTCTCAGCCTTTATCGTGGGCTTCACCGACAAACCTTCATCTGTTTCGTAAAAGGCACTAGTCTTTTCCTTCAATAACCATCGCCATTGACGGAAAGCCGTATTTATTTGATCATATCTTTTGTTTGTCACTGATATTTGTTTTTTTTTTTCCGATCTAGAGGCTTTGCTTGCACGTATTACAGTATTTTCTTACATATTCCTGGTCAGTCTTGGCAGACGGTGATGCTGTAGTTTGTAGATCACCTTCTTTCTCAACCGTTTTGTGACAGTGTCTGGCGTCAGAATGCTAACTCTTTTCTATCAAAGAACTGTTTTACAACTCAATTAGTTGTTCTTTGAAATATCGACTCTCTGGTGCTTGAGGATTAGCCTTTCTTATTCAGACTGCTTTCTTCGGTTCTTAACTACCAATGTTTGTTTATTTGCTGATTCTTTTACGACAATTATTATATAGCAGCTCTTTATGAACTATATGCCCGAACAACTGCCCTATTAGAAGGTACTTTATAAGTTCTTGAATCACTAGATCTTTTCGCAGCGACAATTTCCTGATTTCTTCTGCCTGTGGTTCCGTTCGCATCCAACAAATTTCATCCGTCGGTGATGTTAATCATGTGCTTGCAGTGGGATTTGTATGCTTTTTCAGTTTACTGAGAACTAGACAATTGTTACTTCAAACAATTCACCTTCTTTAAGCGGGCTAGGTATAGAGATTAAAATGAAAATCAAAATCATATAAACAAACACAGATTAAATGTATTTTTAACAAGACGCAATCTCAATCAACGTTTCATTCGTATCTGTCTACCATGGCGTCTCCAGCCCGGGGGCTAAGATTCAAAAATAGCTTGGCTTGCGCTTGAGTCTTATTGCTCGGCATGTCTAAAGTACCGGAGTCGGAAAGTTTTGCTTTTCAAACTAAAGACACATCTTGATATAGCTTTGCATAGAGTGTGACAAAATTTACTCTTCACATCTATTATAAATTGTACTTTTTTTTCTGTTGTTCAAAAATGCCACTGTGATTTGCATAGATATTCTTACATTTGCATATTGCTCGTATATTTTTAGTTAGCTGTTAAAATGGGTAACATTGAAATGGTAAAAACTCTGACACCATTCTGCAACATTGACCATTTGGATAACAACAGCAACTCAGTATTTCACTATGCAGCCAGCACCACTAAAGAAATTATCAACGTAAGATGCTCAAATCAATTTTTCAAAAATAACTGAATTTTGTAAAATTGTTTCTAATAGATTCTTGCTGAAAAAAGCACAGCAAATTTAAATCATTGCAATGCCGATGGATATACACCTCTTCATCTTGCATGCCTATCCGATAAGCCAGACTGTGTTAAAGCTCTTCTTTTAGCTAAAGCCGATGTAAATGTACCAGCGAAAAATATCAGTAAAATCTATAAAACCACAACACCAAGTTCAGTTGCTGAATTTTTGAAAACCAATGCAAACAAACTATACACTCAGGATATGAAATATGGTGGCACTCCACTGCATTGGTGTTCTTCGCGTGAAACATTGCAAGCTTTAATAAATGCGGGAGTTGATGTTAATGCATTTAACTTTGATGGACGAACAGCTCTACATGTGATGGTAAGTTATGTATGATAAGTATGAGTGTTCAATTTTCTTAAAACATTTTGTCGTGTTTTGTGGTTTAGGTAGCTCGAAATCGCTTTGAATGTGTAGTTACCTTACTGGCTCATGATGCAGAAATAGATGTTTTGGACAAAGATGGTAATACAGCCTTACACATTGCTATCGAGAAGAAATTAGTACCCATTGTGCAGTGTTTGGTCGTATTTGGATGTGACATTAATCTAAAAAACAAGGATGGTAAGTAGTTTCGTAAATTTAACATTGCAAAATGCATGGTCATACACGCACAATGGTTAACGATAAATCCCAAATCTATTTTCCACGCAAAATACCGTCATTTCAAAGCCCAAAAGAGTGCAATAGGACTAACGCCCCTACACTTGTTTATCAGCAAAGTGGCTTTGCGCAGCTCAGCAAGTATGGTACAAGCCAAAGAACTGGATCTTTGAGATCGCCTGGACCTAGAGATCCTACTCTCTGAAATACCAGAACTTGATATGATCTGACCGTTAACAGACCGCTTTCAAAAGACATTATGCTTCGACAAAAGACTCTCCACGGAGATTCCCAGCAAAGAAGCATGGGTCAGCAGTAACCCACCAAATAGCCAAAACGACATAAAGTGGTATACGCATGGTTCTAAAACGGAAACAAGAGTGCGAACTGGAATACACGGACCAAACAAACCATGGGTGGCCGTGGCTCAAGTGGTAATGGACTGGCTTCTAAATCGGAAGGTTCGGTGTTCGAATCCCAGCCGTGCATTTTTCAGTCATCAAAAATCAAGGAAAATGTGTAGTTGACTAGAATAACAAGTCAGCTCTCTCTAACAATTTAGTTTCCCCATTAAATGTTGGATGCCACCCATGAATCAAAATAACCACTGAGCCCAAACATCTTTTTTCTCTCTCTGTCCAATTTTCCAAAAAAACTAAACACATGCTGAGGCATTATAAGTGTATTCATACCCACTTGAGTGTTAAGTTCTTTAAAAAAAAAATATATCAATTGCTATGGGTAAAAGTCCTAGTGAATTCCACGGCATTCGAAAATGCGCCAACCTGATCTACAACTCTGGTATCAAGGGCGCAAACATCCATATATTCACGGATAGTCAAGCAGATATAAATGCCCTTAGCTTGCACATCATTGACTCCAAATCAGTCATGTACTGCTTCAAAACCCTCCAAAATTAAGCCCAAGGAACAAGACCAAACTATGGTGGTTCCCTTGGCATGAATGTATTGATGGCAATTAAAAGGTCGATGAACTGGCCAGAAAAGCTTCAGAAACACCCTTCAACGGACCTGAACCCTTTTGCTGCACCTCTAAAACAGTAGAAAATCTAGCCTAGAAAATGCATCTCGTATAAGGAGGAGACTCCAGATCTGAGACAGGCCAAACAGCCATCCTGCCCTTCAATAAAAATATGTATGAATCTAAGCCGACACGATATCAAAACACCTCAACAAAATAGGACTAGTCGACTCTCCGGAGTGCTAATTTGTCTTGAAGAAAGCGAAACAACTGAACACATCTTGTGTGAATGCCCAGCCCTCTACAGAAAAAGACGGAATACATTCTTCAGGGAACTACTCGACACCACTGAACTAAGGTAGTCCTCTGCTCGTAGAGTTACTAAATTAATTCGGAAGTGAGAAAACCTACTAGCCTAAACACAGCTCTGACAAAACCGGTACAAAAGATCTTCCATTTGGAGGTGCAAAAAGTAAATACGCTCTTCTGAAAACATAAAGTTCTAAGTAAACAGGGTTTTGTTGCATCTATTTGGCTTAAGAACGTCACAACTCAACCTAAGTATTCATGATGTGGTCAGAAAATGGCATGTATTAAGGTAAGTTATAACGAAAGCTAAATGATTTCCAGAAGATTCTTGGTCATCGGCTAAAAGACAAAAAAAAAAAACATGTATGAGCTGATCGAATCATTGTTGAAACTATAAACTCAAAACCGATTTCAGCCAACAGCTCATAGAGTTTGCGGTTGTATCTTCAGCTCCATTCGATCTCCTCGCACACAGGACTGAAAATCCGCCAAAGTATTTTTTTTCGAAGGAACTCAGTATCAGCTCTTCCTTCTTGCTTATCGTCCAGCACTCGGCGGCATAAATCAGAACTGGCAGAATAAGGGTCTTGTAGAGCACACATTTCGTCCTTCGAGTTAGGAGTTTTGAACCCAATTGTTTGGCCAAGCCGAAGTAGCAACGGTCTCCTAGGGTAATTTTTTGTCGGGTCTCCGCTAGGGTGTCATTCGTGGAGTTCATGTTTACTCCGAGGTATGTGAACTCATTAACTACCTCGAAATTATTGCTATCAATAGTGACGTTTTGTCCTAGGTCGTGGACAGATGCCTGTTTGTTTGTTAATAGCATGTACTTAGTCTTGTCCTCATTTGCTTCAAGGCCAACGGATTTCGCTTGTTCTTCAATCGCCGTGTACGCTTCTATCACGGCACGCTGGGAGCGACCGATGATGTCAATATCGTCCGCATACCCCAGCAGCTGAATGGACCTGTTAAAGATAGTACCTTCCGTGTACAAGCCTGCCCTGCGCACTATCTGCTCCAGTACAAGATTGAAGAAGTCGCATGATACCGCATCTCCTTGCCGAAATCCGGTGCATGTTTGCTACAGAAATCAAAAAGCAAAAATGAATCCGTATTAGGTATACGACAGAAAAACCTGTTTCAATCTCCAGAAGGAAACTCCAAGGATTAAAGAAGTGAAGGAGAGCTCAGGAAAAATATGGGATCAATTAATTATCATTAAAAACTGTTGTCCAAAAACATGTGTGATTTTTGTTTCGGATTTGTTCAAATGAAAACCACAGACTTCTGCTACTAATCAACCTGTAAATGTCTGATGTCTTATTTCTGTTAAAGCTTTACCGTAAACTTATCCATTAATACATTGAATAGTTGAATATATTATTTAGGTAGGGGCTTTATTGAGTGTATTTTAGAAAAAACTGTGTTCTTCAATATTTATTTCAAGGTTTTACACCACGTCACATGGTTGGCAAGGATGCTAATGGTACTAAAGATGATGAAATTCTCTACATCTTACATTCAGTTGGCGCTAAAAGGTTTGTTTTCTTTCTTTCTTTTTTTCATAAAAATCCTCTAAAAGTTTTTTTTTTATATGACAATCACCTTAACAGATGTCTTGAATCAAGTAAAAGCTGTCCATCAGGATGCAGTGCAAAAGGATCCTACAATGGCATTCCACCGGAGGCACCTGAATCTGTTGAGCAACGTGAACATATTGAAAATATGCTAGCATCAACAAGTCGTCAAGGGATCGGTCTTTTTGGTACAACAGGCAATGGTCATGCAACTTTTGGGAAGCCTTCAGAGTAAGTTCTCTGCTTTTTCCATAAAGACTCTTCGTTGTTTAAAAACAACAAAAAATGTTTCTAGACCACCAGTTGTTGTCGATACAGAGAAAGAGAAAAAAGGTCAAAGTGTCATGGATACTCTTCTTGGAATGTTTACTTATAAGGCAAAAGCTGAAGCAGCAACACTTAAGAAAGGTTTTCACTCAAATATAAGACATCATTGTAAGACGAATTTAAATTGCTTACATTTGTAGACTCGTCAGTGAGTAGTATTGAAGATGTTGAAATTGCTTCTGCAGCTATAGCAAGTCCCAGTTCAGTGCCAATGTCTCCAACCTCTTCTGGATCGTATAAAGGTGAAAAACCATACGGTCGTGGACGGCTGCTTTCGCTAGACGGTGGAGGTATTCGTGGTTTAGTTCTTGTTCAAATGTTACTGGAAATCGAGAAGCTCTCACAGACACCGATAATTCACATGTTTGACTGGGTTGCCGGTACTAGTACTGGGGGTATATTAGCTCTTGGTCTAGGATGTGGCAAAACAATGCGTCAATGCATGGGACTTTATTTGCGTATGAAGGAGCAATGCTTTGTTGGTTCTCGTCCATATTCCAGTGAATTATTTGAATCGATTTTGAAGGAAAATCTTGGTGAATATACTACAATGACTGATATAAAGCATCCAAAAATTATGGTGACCGGTGTTATGGCCGATCGAAAACCGGTTGACTTGCATCTTTTTAGAAACTACACAAGTGCAAGTGAAATATTGGGAATCGTTACATCTATAAGTAAGTCCTGTTAAAATCTGTTGAAAAAAATATTACAAATGTTTGCTGTTTAATGTTTAAGGCAATCGGCGTGTACCACCTCCTCAGCCGGATGCGCAATTAGTATGGCGAGCTGCACGTGCAACAGGAGCCGCTCCTTCTTACTTTAGGTAGGAATACATAAGTCTTACCCTTTTTTACTGACACAATATAAAATTACTAAATTTGTAGAGCATTTGGACGCTTCTTAGATGGAGGATTGATTGCCAACAACCCTACGCTAGATGCCATGACAGAAATTCATGAATACAACATGGCCTTAAGAAGTGTAGGCAGAGCAGATGAAGCTATTCCAGTAAGTAGCTATTGTTAAGTCTATTGACTTAGTTTTTATGATCATATAATTTGTATCAGGTATCTGTTGTGGTTTCACTGGGAACTGGTTTGATACCTGTCACAGAACTTAAGGATATCGATGTCTTTCGCCCAGAGAGTATCTGGGATACTGCAAAGCTTGCCTATGGCATATCAACTATTGGTAGGCTTCAATGTTACAGTATAAATCAAATATATTTAACGTTTGTCGTCATTTAGGAAACTTACTTGTTGATCAAGCAACCGCATCTGACGGTCGTGTAGTCGACCGGGCCCGTGCCTGGTGCAGTACTATTGGAGTTCCCTACTACAGGTTACTTGCCATTATTTCGAAGGAAGTACTTTCTTATGTTGAAATACATTTTTTGCTTTTGTTCTTAGATTCAACCCACAACTATCTGAAGACATCAATATGGATGAGAAAGACGACCAAAAACTGATCAACATGCTTTGGCTTGCAAAGACTTATGTTCATCAAAATCGCAACAAAATAATTGAAATGATCAATTTGGTGAAATAGCACATTAGAAAGTTTTAGATCATTACCATCTGCACGTGTTTTTTGCACACAGAATCGGACAATTCTCTAAGGGCCAATACGATCTAAAACTTTCCTGATGGCGCCCAAATATCACAACGTTCTAGTATACTTCTCTTAAATATCACTTTCGTCTCCCCTGACCAATTTGATGCATTCATGACAATATATTTAATTACGCAAGCGATAGATAAGCAATTTGAAACAAACAACAAAACAAATATCTTTCAAAACCACCAAACTATCCACTTCTAATAAGATGAAGCGGCGAAGTCCTTAGAGAATATTAGAAAAGGTCATTCTCACTGATAGTCTATAAATTAAAATTGAATTCTAATCGTAATGTGTGATAAGTGTTAACCTCTTCATCATTATATTCTGTGTTATACATTTAATTTATCCTTGAAAAGTCATGCATGCGTTGCAAAAGTCATCGTCTCAACTGAAGCGGCATTCCGATTTTTAATTACTTACATATTATAATTTTCGTTTACTGTGTGGCGCAGTATGGCTTCCAATTGATAATTTCAACTGATAACCGAGAGACAATTGCTTTAAGTATTCAATACCAAAATTGATGTGGCTTATTTAATTTATGTTTTTTTACTCGCAATCTCTCATTCCAACCATTTGAGTTGTTTTATAAGCAAAATGCATAATCGAAATAATGTCATTTAGAATGTAAAATGTGAAATTATTTCATAATTGTAGTTTTTAATAATAAATCTAAGATATTTACAAAAAAAACAAACAGGTGTTTCTGTGTAGTTATTGTTTCCCTGCTCAAGTTTGCAAGTATAACAGCGAAGGTTAACATGTATAGTAAATTATTTAACGGACAAAAATTATAAATACCTTTATGTTCGCAAATCCAAAGAGACCATCATATCCAATTACTGTTGTTTGTACCAAGTAAGAAGTTCAATCATCTAATGGGATGCTTGAAGACAACTTGAATAATCAATACTCGTAGAAAGCAGGCAGCTTTAATAAGAAACTTCGCGCTTTCCACATACCAACTCCAAGAGTTTGTGATGCGATCGCATTAAATTCAAATAATACATGAGGCTGAAATACAGATCCAATAGCAGGGAAAAATTAGAACATACGTGGCGGAAAGAAGGTCATCCTCGACAGATAAGTAAGTTATACCACAAACTGGGCTTCGCTATCAATTCATACAACGACACCAGCGCTGAGCTTAAACGAAGAATAACATTGCCAATCGCTGCTTCTTTGGGCTAAGAAGGCAATTGACTAGCTAATTTCCGGAACATTAAAAGTGACCCTATACAAGACTATAATAATCCCAATCCTGCTCTATGCCGCAGAGGCATGGACATTGTCAGACGTATGAGGGTGCTTTTGGCTACTTTGAGAGGAAAATCGTTCGAGTGATTTTCGGTCCCTGTCTGCATAAACTATCACGCTGAGGGTCCGTGGTTCGATCCCCGGCATCGCCAACAATTTTTCGAACTGGCATCACCCTTTCGGCGGGCAATGGCAAACTCCCGAAAGTAAAATTGCCTATGAAAAAGCTTCTAAGGAGTACCGTTCGGATAAAGCGATAGGTCCCGCTCATATGTGACAAAAATGACAACATGAGCAACACAAATTAGTGTCAAGAAGCTAGGACATGGCCCATACCGGGCTGCCAGTGCCAGTGTTTTGTTTTTGTTGTCTGCATAGATAGTGAATGGTGGAGCAGATACAACGAAGAACTGTGTGAAGCGTGCGAAACTAGGGGCAGCTGGAAGAAAATCGAGCTGGCTGGAGACGCTTGTTGACTGAGGCCCAGGTCCACCACGGACTGTTATTGGTAATTGGTAAAAAAAAAGGGATATTCTCTTGATTTTAGATAAAGCAATATTTTTCTTTAGCCCATATCAGCTTGATAGAAATTCATAACAGCGACGAAAATGAAAGTGTTGCAAATGTCAGCAGGTGTGACAAAATACAATCTATTTAGAAATACGCCTATCCTTGGAAACCTGTACATTAAGCAAAAAAATCCCATCTAAAAAGCTCTAAGTCTGGGTTAGGTTTCAAGACGAGGCGAAAAATAACATAAGTGAATCATTTAAATGTATACACTATAGCAAACTCTTGGCCCCACTAGCGAGGTGATACAAAATAAGGCAGCCGCTGTAATACCTAGTACAAAACGCATCCGTTACCATAACAAGAACTGAGCGCACCCAAATATTGACATTTGGAATTGAAATAAGTACCGCTATGTTGCCCATCTGTTACAAAAATTTCAGTTTGTGGTTTGTTTCGCCATGGAGTGGACGGATAAAGAAAACAGTATTGTAGTAGTAGCTTTACATAAATGTAAAGTCGAAAAAAGTGATATTTTTAAAATTCTCAAACCGCTCGGGATCAGCCGAATGTTCGTTTATCGGTTTATTGTTAAGACTGGAGATATAAAAGACCGCCCACGTTCTGGGCGACCGCGATCGTTACGAACAGTAGCGGCCATCAATGCTGTCAAGGCAAGAATAATAAGAAGAAAGCCGGCATTGGCGCCTACAAACGTCGTACAGGACAGCTGCTCATAACAAATCTTAGACGTAATAGAGTGGAAAAATCAACGCGACTGCTTGTGAAATACGCAAACAGTCTTCACAGAAAAATTCTGTTTACAGATGAAAAAAATTTTACTGTACAGGAAAAATTCAATAAGCAGAATGATAGGATTTATGCCCGGTCATCTAGTGAGGCTTCACAACTGATTCCACGAGTTGAAAAAGGTCATCATCCAGCGGCAGTCATGGTTTGGTGGGGCGTATCCTATGACGGGGTAACAGGCCTTCATTTTTGTGAAAAGGGGGTAAAAACATCGGCTAAAATGTACCAAGAAACCGTTTTGGAACAGGTTGTTGCTCCACTTAATAGCACTCTTTTTCAGAACCAGCAGTGGACCTTTCAGCAAGACTCTGGCCTGTGCATAAGGCAAAAACTACCTAACTATGGCTTCAAAACAATATTCCGGACCTTATAGGGACTCAAGACTGGCCATCTGCAAGTCCCGATTTGAATACACTAGACTACAAGCTGTGGACAGTGGTTGAGGAGATGGTATGTCGTAAAAGATACCCTTACATTGAGTCCTTAAAAACCGGTTGGTCTCAGATGTGAGCAATTTTCCCATGGAAGAGGTGCGTGCAGCCATCGATGTGTGGCCCAAGCGACTTAAAGCCTGTATTAAATCAAAAGGCGGCCATTGTGAATAAACTTGCATTTTTTGTATTTGGTATTTAATTACAAATTAAAGAAAAAAAAATCAAAGAAAAATATTCGGTCGTTTTAAAGTTATGAAGGAAAATGTGTGTAACAGTATTTTTGTCCCTACTAGGTAGTACTAAACTAAATTAAAAAATTATCCAAAACATTATTATGGTCTTACATAGAGTCTCGCATTAAACTTTTGATAATCTAACACATCGTGAAAAATTATCCTTTAGTCTTCAGCATGCTGAAAGATTCTTTAGTCTGACGACAAAGCTATTTACTCTTCTTCCGTTGTTGACAAGATTGCAGTCCATTGTCATTTGCTTTTACAACTTTTGATCCCGTCTTATAAGACAAAAGAGTATCCTACGGAATCGAACGTTTTGTGTCCATTGAGATTTCTAAAAAGAAATATTATGCAAAGTGCTTGATTCAAATCGAATAGAGTAGATGGTGTGTTGCATTTACCCTCAAAGAGTCCTATTTGATCGATTGAGACCTTAGTATTTTATCAATTGTGAGCAACCTTGAGCAACCAACGCAAACTCTGGCTTTACCAGAAACCTTCATAGCAAAGTTTCATTCTCCTTTATGTCGCGAGACATCAGGAACAAATAGGCCTTTTTTAGCGTAGGAAAAGAAGACAGACCAGTGCTCTAGTCGTTTTCAACTTTTACCTGTCAGGTCACTATTCACTACTAACTTAACTGGATCAGTTGGTTAAAAGCAGCCCAAATTCTTGCTTTTGCCCTGTGGCGAACAGCAAAAACTGGTGGATCCAACGAAACTTGAGTTCTCGCGCAATTAGCTTATCGTTGCCTCGGAACCAGCATACATATATAGGAATGAACGAAGAGTTAAGATAAGAATTATTACCTCCATACATGAGGTTCACAATTTTTCCATCTTTGAGTATGAAAATTTGACTTCTTAATTAAGCAGTGCTGTCTCAACTGAAAACCAGACTTATCCTATGAACTTTTCCGATTATTCGTTCCATGATATGATTTCCTATCTTGGTGACCCTATTACTTTTCCGACGTAAAGGATGTCGGATTCCTATTTATTTTTGATCAGACAGTTTTTTGGAGTTTTAACTATTCCTAATTATACTCAATACCAACAGTGAATCTAAAAGGATTGTCTGGTTGTTTTGCACAAGCTTTCGTGTAAAACATTAATCCAAAGTAATATTTCGGTTAAGTTGCTCCCGGAGTTTTACCCTGCATTACTTTAGAATTTATCTATTCCGTATCTTCATTACAAAGACACAATTCATTCTATAACTTGTTTATTGATTTAAAAAACGTCATAACCTTAATAATTTACAAACATTCATACACTTAATTACGAGTCCTTAAAACCTCTTGTCAGTCTTCAATGACACACAAAATATTAATGCCGCTCTTACCGAGATTCACACCCTCAAGTAGACCCTCATGATTCTGCTTCATGTAGATCAAAAACTGAATAATAACATAGAACAAATTATTGCGATCATAGACACAGTTATGTATCTCCTTATCGCTGATGAAATTAAATTTTGGATTCAACAGATTCGTGCAGAGTATCGCACATCGTGATTTATTTGTCACATCGGCGATTGTTTCTTTAGCCGACTTTTTATCTCCAATGATAACATATCTGTTGAAAAACGGACGACCACCAGGTTGTGGCAGTGGCATCAGTTGGCTATCCAAATATGTGCAGAACAAATGAAACAGGATCTGAAAGAGAAGTAGTTAAATATCTAGGTTGCGCTTAATAAAATCAAGACGACTCACGGCTGCATCGGTTGGTAGATGTTCATCCCAACGTTGGCCATTATGTGAGGAACCACAGTTCCAGCGGTAATCTGCTACACAAGTTCCTTTGGCAAGATCTGAAAGAAGATAACTTTAACGATAACCCAACTGACTTAACAGATATTAAAACCTTTAATTCTTTGCACAACATATTCCTGGTTTGTGGACATTTCCAAAAAGGGCACAATTAATGGCAACATTGGTACATATTGTGTGACAAATTGTTGATTTTCGACAGTCTTCTTAAGTCGTTCGAGACCCACACTACCAATCTGCATATCAGAGAAACCACGCATTTTGAAGGCGTTATCAATGTTTTTAATCTCCCCATCAAGCCGTTGAAGAATGGTTATCGATAGCCACTGAAAAAAGAAAACCACAAAAATTAGTTGAATTTTAGATGATCCGACCTAGCCTACCCTTCTCAAATTTGCCACATACTGAGAGAGTCTCTCAGAGGAAATCTTCTTTATGAGATCCGAATTTCCATCCATATCACTTACACCCTCTTCCTTGTTGCTTTGTTTGTTTTGTAATGATGGAGCTAAAAAATTGAATTAACTGATTATAGGAAATCTATGTGAAAATATTGTATATTGTAACCCACTTGTAGATGGAGCTAACTGGTAAAGTGATGTTTTAAGTAAATTAGCTGCGGTATTGCAGTAGTTCCAGAATGAATTCATCGATCCTGTATTAAATGTGTGGTTAATCTCATGAGGTTCCGTTACGCTGAACTCTTTTTGCTTTGATACTTCTCTGGAAGGAAAAGATTCAGTGTATAATTTCACAACTGATTAGTTTTAATGAATTTTTACCTCAAGTAATGTTTTAGTCCCTTTTCGTCGGTAATTATCTCATCCCTAGCATACTTCATGTATGGCGACATAAATGAAGCATTACTGCTCATCGTACTTGCATTGAAAGATGAATTATTCTGTACAGATGAGTTCCACGAGACATTATGACCGGGACTTAAGCTCGTCCGTGGTGGGGTTGTACGATTATAGCTCCAGTTAGCTAAACGAGCAGCTAAAGCAATATTCTCGATCAAAACCTTTATTAAAAATAATAATAATAATGAAACTCACAATCATTGAATGATGAATGCCAACTGAGAATAGTCGAATTCAATGGTGCCGGACTCGAATCGTCTTTCTTTGGTTTCTGCTTAGTGGCCGTCATAAATGAATTGTCTACAAAAATTTAGGGTGAGTCTACATGCGAATGCACGAATTTTTTTCTCTTACCATTGTCATCAAAACCGAGAAGATTCTTCTGTTCTTTTGTCCCTTGAACCGGCTCCTTACTCAGCATGTAAAATATATATTTCAAAAAGTAGCAAATAACACTCGCTCCTAGAATTGCTGCCGCTGCATATTCTATGTAATACCATTTAGACGCTGCAAACGGACACTTATTAGCAATATCAAAGAGTATTATGGCCAGTAGAACTATGTTGATGGAACCCCAGAAAAGGCATTCTCTTGCACGTTTCGCACGAAGATGTAGATCAAGGCTTTTCTCAACGATTAAATTGCGCTTTTGCGGGGAACTAAATAGGGAAATAGTTAATTTGTATATTAGTTTATATAGTTAGTTATTGACTTACCAAAGATTTTGTGAACAATCCATTAGTCTATCAAATTTTGCATGTAAAACCGTGAATTTAATGCATGTACGGAAAACTTTTAATATTTGCTAAAACAGCACTGTAAATGCCGCCAAGCAGAATTTGACATCTGTTAAATAATTAAGAATAGTGCTGCCAATTTCAATTACAAAAACAGTGTTTGACACTTTGTATTTTAAAGCAATTCCTACATGGATAAGTTATCTTATAAACGCAAAATAATATCTAATACGGAGGTGGGCACAAGACATGTAATCCGCTTTGAAAAGGCGTTTCTGAAATATCATAAATAATTTCCGTTACTGACGGTTGTAATTTTAGTCTATTTTAAAGGTTAGTCACGAATTCTGAAAGCGATTCAGTTAATTTTTGACACCAGATGCCAAACAAAAAACAAGTACTATTTTATTAAATTCGGACAACACGTTTATTATACAATATTTATCACAACAGTCCATGAATTTTTATGTCACCCTGTGGATATTACAATGACATACTGGTAATTTGTAGCATATTCAGTAGACTTTGAAGCCCCAATCTTACCACGACGTAGTGGTCCCCAAGTATTTCTCTGGAAATTGCAATTAAACGAGTTGAGTTGAGTTGAAAACATAACATATTAAAATGAGTTGTAAAGATTGGAATCTTATTGTCTCAATACGCACCATGATAGCAAGTATTATTGACGCCCCATTTTTCACGAATCGCTGCAGTAACTAAACTGAACTATAACATTGACTTAAACTATTCATTAAAATCAATATACCTACGAATACGTTTTCCAAAACTCCTCTGAATCAAGGAAATACTGTATGAAAATTTAACATAAGATGTATAGAGTAGGAAGGCATCGACAAAACATTTCTTGATCGATGTCCGTCTAACCTCTTAATCCTACTCGTTCGACATCTAGCGCGGAAAATAAGTTGTGACTTTGTCGGCAAGCCATCAACAATTCTTACGATAAAGCGAAATGAATAAGGAGGAATAGAAGTGCAACGTAATTTCTGTTGAAAGTGTAGTATGATTGCGTCCAACATTTCTCTGTTGGAGAATGCAATGTTTTCTGAAACGCATTTAAAAAGCTGAATCTCATCAGCTTTTCGAATCTTGAGAAATGAAATCGCAGATAAAATAGCGAGCCTGTCTACTTCTTCCACCAAACAAATTTTAATGCATACCGTTTACTTGCTTCTTAAACGGACTCTACGCTATTGCTAAGCATTTCGTTTTACTAGACATTATTTACACCTCCTCCTTATATCCCTACTGTCAAAGTGATGAAGACATCACGGAGTTCTTTCTTGTGCATGTCTGGTTTATGCCTAAATTAGACAGCGGTATTAAGCGTAAATGTGTTAGCTATTGCTATTCTTCAACTTCTTTCAAAAGACTGATTAAAAAAGAAAGTCAAAGCAGTACAAAGAATTAGTTCTTTATACCAAAGCTCTTTTTCGAACGAATAAAAAGGCAGTTAAAGTTACCTAAATAAAAGTTAATAACTTTTCTTAAAATTAGTGTGTATATTTAATCCGCTTCTGTTTATTTCTTGAACGCAACTTTGAAACTGTCACTGGAATAAAAACAAAAATGAACTGCCTCTGCGCATGACCTATTATCACCGCGACGTCAAAATTGGTATTTCAAACTCATGTTACCTCCCTCCTTTCAATAAAACCTCTATTCAATCAAACTAATGTTGTCTCTTTCTGAGATCACTAGTGACGCAATTAAACGTTTTTTGTTTTAATCCCAATGGCGTCTGTCATGTGTTCTGTCATATTTTTTTGGTGTGAACCTCCTTAGATGTGTCAGAAATTTCACCGAAAAATAAAAATAAAAAAGTACGTCAAGCCGTGAAGAAAGGGCGAGTGTTTGCTCTCTGGTTGTGTGTACTAGTTTTCTTTCCTTTGTTTTTAACTTTAAAAACAATTTCAATAAAGTTCTTCCCATCTAACGGTAGGATGTCCTAAAACAATTCACAAATAATCATCACATAAATAAATTGCAGGTAGGTATTTTGTGGATATCAGTGGCGGAATCTTTGGAATCTATGTGGTGTGGTTGTCGATCAAGAGAAGAAGGAGGAGGAGGTTTGTGGTAGATTTCATTGTAATTGTTTTATTTACACCTTCCTGTGTATTTGATGCGTGTTACCCCCTGACTTGATTGAACTTCCACATCACGGTCCACAGAGTCAGCCACCCGCATACCTACAGCATGCCATGAATAGTTTAGCAAGGGTGTTTGTGTCACAATCTGGATGAAATCATCGCTTGCTAAAGTAAATTTGCTGTTCAATTTTCACTTTTTTTTCCCCTGTTCAATTGATTGCAGAGTGAATTGAACGAGTGAAAAGTGAATAGTGTGCAAAGTCAAGTGGAATTGCTGTTAGCGATTATAGTGGCAAACAAAATGCAAGGTTCTCCAGACGCAAAGAAGCCCTGCAAGGGCATTCTCAAAACCTCCAGCAGCTTTGATCGCCATTCAGGGTCAGGAGCGAGGTATGTACACAGTTTTCAACTACTGGATAAGTAGTTTTTGTTCTTTGTCTTGGTCTTAAGTTTTGCCGTGTGTAGTTACAGGAAAAGTGCTAAATTCGACGAATTGAATGTCTTGCAAACGTATCATCCACCGGATAAGGATTATGGTCACATGAAAATTGAAGAGCCAAAGACTCCATTCAATTATGCTGAACCAGATCCGGAACATTGTGATCAATTGGATGCTGAACTACTGGCCGAGAAGTAAGTAAAAAAAAAAAGAAGTGCTCTCATGTGGAAGATGACGAAAAGAGGAGAGAAAATATTTTTTTTTACTTAATTGTTTGGTTTTTTAGATTGAGGGTTGCCGCGAATGCTCGAACGTCTTCCTTTGATGACGACGAAGAGGAGGATTCATCTGATGATGCTGGCGAAGAGACTGAAGAACAGAAGGGTATGCAAATAGGCCGATAGATATTTTTTTCTACTTTTATATTTTTCACTTGTTTGAAATGTATTGGTAGCATGCTGTTGGTTAAAATTGCCGCTTGTCCTTGGATAATCAACTTACTGGTGACGGGTGTCATGACATTTCGGCCAAAAATACTCTACTTACTCGTGTGAAGGTTAATGTTTTCTCGATTTCGTCGTCATTGTACAGTGGATGGAGAGTGCTGCTACAGGTTGGCGTGCCACCCTCTTATACTCTATAATGCTTGTACAATGTTTCTCCTGTACCACATTCGCCCACAACATAATGCCAATTCTAAATTTAGTTATCCGAACAATTTATACACACATGACTTGGGTAGTTTAATCGATTTTCTCGCAGTCATTACGTAGATCGGCGCTGATGGTTAAGTCGTCTACAGGTGGAAACTTAAAAATCTGTGCCGTGCTCTTTCTTTGTGGGCTTATGTATTCAAGTAAAATCAAAACTGATTAGTGTAGACCTTGTGGGTTAAAAAGCGAAGAAATATCTTTTCTTTGACTGTTTGTTGGTCAAGTTGTTTTATTTCTTGAGCATTTCTATTGGTTGTTTTGTCGGTCGGGGTTTGGATAACTCGGGTGTGGAAATGATGAGTGTAAATGACTTTTTTTTTTGTTTTCAATTTCGTGGTCGTAGTAAACGGTGTAACTTGACTACACAAATGAGATATAAAAATCACTTGCGTGTTTGATGTATTTTATATTTTTCATACACGAAACCAAATCATGTGCAAAGTCGTTAGGAATTTGCTATCACAAGGCGTAAATGCGAGTACACCAAAAGCAAAAACATTTGCAATAGATCGAATTCTATTTGAGGGTACGGAAAATATATTTTCATTAAATGCGGGTGATAAGTCTGTCATATGTTTACATTATTTTGTTTCCAAGCCTTGTGAAAATTTTAAATACTTAGAGATAATGCGAGGGCATTGACGTCCTTATTTCAAGGCAGTGAATATAATTGTTTTGCTTTAAATGTTTTAAATACTGCTCTGTAGAGTAACACAGCTCTAATCTAGTAACAAGATAAGGGCGATAGCTAACTTATGACACTAATGTTTACATCATTTGCTTAATCACATTTCAAGGTTAATGCGCTTTAATGCATTACATAAGTATGCGTATCGAAGAAAGGAATTGCATTACAAGCGCTAGCTTGGGGATGATCCGCTTGAAATTATTTTATTTATATGTGTCAACATTGGTTTTTGGTCGTTTATTTATTCAAACACTTCTGGGCGGGCTATTGGTTTTCGTTTATGTAATATACTTCTTGCGTTTTTCTTTATTTGGTCAGGTTTTTTAATTTTTCGACAAAAAAATAGGACTTGAGTGAAATCATTTGTTGCTGCATCACTCTATACTGAACTTGAAAATAAAGTTTCGTGATAAAATAACAATTAAATTCTTTCCTACCAAAGTATTCCTAGTTATCGAACACACATACGTTGTACCAAAGGAAATGTCCGAATTTGGAATTAAAATTTAAAATCCAGTACAATTTCCTTAAAAACTTGTATTAAGTCAAAAAAAAAATCCATTCACTGTCAAATATTCCTTTTAATGTTGATTAATCCTTCCGATCTCCACCAAATGTTGTTGTTTTCTTACTTCTTCTGAACCTAACCACTGCTTAGGTCGTTTCAGGTCGTTTTTTGCTTTTCGTCGCTGGTTACTATCTAGTGCAAAAACGGTCCAAACGATGATGCACTGGCCGCCGTAGTTCTTGTACTCGTTCAGTTCCTTTTTTTTTTTTAAATGTCCGCAATAGATTTGGTTGGGTCTAAATCTACCGTTACTCTAAGACATCATCATCATCAATAACCCTTTTAAATTTTCTGCATAGTTCGTTTCCGAAACTGAAATATTCAGAACAGAACTTTTAAAGCGTCGAATGGTTCGTTCGTACGTGCTAGAAACGCATTTTATCTCAACTTAAATTCATAAAGCAAAATAGTCCGAATTTAAACGACCGACAGCATGTTAAATAATCCTTATAAAAAAACAAATTGTATTTGTTAACCATAAATCTCGGACGTCAAACACACGCCTTTTAATAAAACAAAATAGCACGTTCTGACATAGATGTCCACTCGAGAGTATCTTGTTTCGGACTGAGAAATACCTACGATTGTATATGTTTTAGTTTAAACTATGATGATATTTACCAGCTCTATACTATTGCGTCCGTCTAGTTGGTTAATGTTATTTACATGCACACACCTTGTGAAATTAAATCATTTGTTGCATTGACCTAGTATACATGAGTAAATACTATAGCCGATGTCGCTGAAGATAAAATAACAATTAATTTCCTTTACAGACAACAACATAGGAAATGCTTTTATTTGAACAAAGAATTTTTCTCTAAATACTACGTTGATGCCTTTATTATAAAACGTGAAAGGAAGGTGGACTGTAGCTCACAGCAAGTTAATTGATATCCCTATCAATCTTAGTTAGGTTTGGGTCTTTGTAATTCTAGATTAAATCCGAACCCTTTCATTCACTTGTTATATTTTTTTAGAAATGAGTTGGTGCATGCTTCTAACCGATTCGGGTCACCTTGCTTTACAATTTTTGTACTGAATATGATCCAAAGTCGGTCTCGTTTTTAGTTTGCATATCTCATATGCGTATTTCAGAACTTTTATTGGTCAGATTGACTGACCGAAAAATGGAATTTCTGACGATCGTCATATGTAATTATTCTCCCTGGCAAAGAATTATTGGTCGTCATCGCCGACAAATAGTCTACAAAGTAATTCCTTAAAAACTTTGAGCGGCATATACATTGGTCAAATTCTCATATGAGAGTGGATTAGTGAAAATGAGACACGTATACGTTCTGTGTCTGCTCGAACCAAAATAAAAATATTTGGATTTTTCATCAATCAGGTAGACATGCTTAATGTAGTGTACCGCGTGATTGATCATGCATTTGCTCATTTTTGCCTGGACAGCGATGAGACAACACCGCAGGCAGACAACGGAAGTTTTTCTTTAAAGGGTTAAATATGTGCGAAGATATAATAGCAATTTTATTTTGGAATTTCTAGAAGTTTATCGTTCTCTACCTGTGTTTTGGAACGTAAAAGCAAAACAATATAGCGACGGTAATATAAAAATTTGTATAATTTTGGGTGTTATCATTTAAAGAAGCCTGCCTCCTCGTACATGCGGAGGAAATTTATAAAATCAATCGATGAACTTAATTACAGCTCATTCAGGAGATTTTCGTGTAAAAAATAGTTTCGTTTTTTCAGCCATTCTTTCATCAAAACCCGTTTCTTCCCAATCTTTTTACTTTTCTTCTTCAAAGCCAGCGCTAGTCCCAAAGCGGTACAGCCGCTAGGAAAAGCCGAGTTTACGAGCTTTCTTCCTTTTTTCACGTAGAGTTCGTAAGCAGCTTTTGACCTTATCTAAACCGCGAGTTGCACGCCCCTTTTAAGATCCGTGCACCTGTCTGACGGGCCCTTGAAATCCAACAAATCAGATAAATAGTTTCTTTTGACTGTTTATTGTATTTTCGTGAATATATGTGACTTCCTGAAAAATTTTATGAGACGCGACGCGATATTGCATCCGGCAATATGCGGATTTATACTACCACGATAAACTTGTGATTTGGGTGAAATTGGATATACAGTATATTAGAGCTGGCACCGAATTCGCAGTGCACCGAATTTTCAAGCTGGCAGCCAAGTTCAAGTGAAGAGTTGTAATAATCTTTAAAATTTTTGCTGGTTAATGTTCTAAGAAGTATTGGGTGCGTTTTTACAGCTTAAATTGAATTACTCCAATTCAAACTAACAGAAGCTCTGTAATTTGAAGATTTTTATCGACAATTTATGTAAATGTCATGAGTTTCAAGTTATGCCTCTATAGCAGTATCGGTGACATACGTTAATAATTGCATTGTGGAACAAATTTTTGAATTCAGTCTGTCGGTACCGTATCCCGTCCACTTTTTCAAAGTACGTGCCAATTTTCTCGTTTCACAGATTCATACTGAACGGTGGGTAGAGTTAGATGGAGGGAGTACTATCGTCAACGTTATGAAAATGTGTAACCAACGTACCAACTCGTACGAGTGTCGCAAATTCGTTTGGATCTGTTCTTTCGGTACAGAAGATCCATATATGAGCCGTCGCTCTTAGATCCACCCGGTGCTTAACTGTGCTGACTTTATCAATTGAGTATTAGGTTTCGTTTTTTATTTTATGTGTTCATTTCCCAAATTTTTGTCTTTGGCGTTAAAACCTCTTGCATGAACGCAATGCATGCCTCCAGCACCTGGAGCCTTCTGGCTACACGACTGTATATTCTTTCAACTAGAATGTTTTTTTTTAAATAAAGACAACACCTTCTATAGTCGATATCTTCTTACTACTTTAAATTTCTTGCGCCTTATTTTATGTTTTGTTTTTGGAAAGCTCAATTTCGGAAACCAAAAGCACATCTGGGCCGTGGTATTTCAGCAACATAAATAGAGCCTAATTTTTTGTTCGATTCTTGTCAATGAATTTACATTCAGTGCTTAGATTTGATCTTGTATCTGATGTTGTTTTTGAGCCCGTAGAGAGAGTCACATAAGGCTTCCGTACTTTAGGAATCGATGAGATTTTGAAGAAAAAAAAAGTGATGTTGCTATATCGCTGATGTTTGTTATGTTCCTAAGCAGCTCGTCATGTTCAGATCTCAATCCAAAATATCATTATTAAAACAATGTTAATGGAAGTGTCGGCTTTAACGATTTAAAGTCAAATTTGCTGGAAAGTCATTTCCCCTTCCGACAAAGTAAAAGTATTATAAGCAACATACAGCGACGTTGTAACGATTGTTATAAAGGATTGTTTTTTTTAACTCAGTAACTTTAGATGGTGGTGGCGATGGCGCGATGGTTAGCTCATTGGACTATCACGCAGAGGGTCCGTGGTTCATCAACAATTTTTCGAATAGTCATCACCCTTTCGGCGGGCAATGGCAAACTCCCGAAATTAAAATTGCTTATGAAAAATCTTCTAAGAAGTGCGGTTCGGATTCGGTGATAAAAACCGAAGGCTCCGCTCCGATATGAGAAAAATGACAACATGAGCAACACAAATGAATGTCAAGAAGCTAGGCCGTGGCCCATACCGGGCTGCCAGTGCCACAGTGTTTTTTTTTTTATTTATTAACTTTAGACATTAACATATGTCAAACCGATTGCCAGATTGCGAACTGTCATTGTAATTATTATTCAGTAGTCTTTGGGATTTTATTGTGCTGCCAAACAGGCTTCAACAACGTCACCAAAATTATGAATCTGTGCGTCAAACTTGTAAAGCATTCGCAGCATATTACACCCTTCATAATCATAATCGACCGATATTCGGCATATTGTTGACTATTTGCGCACAACATTTTATTTGAAAAATGCAGTTGTACCGAAACGCATAAGAAGAGTGCGTACTAAAGAAAATATTGAATTAAGGAGAGTGTTCTTCAACATCCTAATTTATCGATCCGACGTCACTTTATGAAAAATTTTATTGAAGACCTTGGTTCAAGAATTGAAGCCGAATGGGCATTATTTGCGTTGAAATTTTGGAGAATGGGCTTTAAATCAACTGGCATTGGATCCGCTGCTTTATCGACAAATTGTGTTCAGCAACAAGGCTCACTTTGTATGGAAATAACCAAAATTGTCGCATTAGTAGTGAAGATAATACACATAAGATTATCGAAACGCAGTTATATCCCGAAAAATTAACAATGTGGTACTGTCCATGTTTGCAGGTGTAATCAATGAACTATATTTTTTCAAAAATGAGACTTACTCCCGTGTAACGGTGAAGGGTATACGCTATAGAGCCATGATTAATGACTATTTCGTTCCCCCCAATGAATGGCATGAATGTGGAAGAGATGAGATTCCAGCAGAATAGCGCTTAGTGCCGTACAGCAAATGAAACAATTAACTAATTGAAGAAAACATGCGATGAACGCATAATTTTGCGTAATGGACTTGTAGACTGTAACTTGACTCCTCTTGATAATTTTTCTTTAGGCTTACGTTAAGGTACTAGTCTTAACTGATAAACAATCAATAATCGACGATTGGAACCCCAAAAAAGTGAAAAAGTGATCGGAGACTTTCTCTCTCAGATGATATTCATCAGATGCAGCTGTAGTTGGCATATGCCCGAAGTTGTGTTTAAAAATTAATTGGGGAATGTGTTCTCTTGATTCAACATAAATTATTGGCTTCTTAATGAAATTTTGGTCAAAATCAAAGTTAGTTCTGACTTAAAAATACCACACTTTACAAAAAGGATTACCCACTAAATATTGCACTGAACTTATGATGTATCATCATTGAACAAATGATTACGTCTCTAAAACACATTAAAATTAATATATTATTGTTTTCTAGTCTTATAAATAATTTATTTTCCCATCTTATAACATTTTTTAAAATTTTGTTTGTTTTTTGTTTCAGCTCGAAGACTCGAATTTGAAAAACGTAGAAAAGCTCATTACAATGAATTCGAAGCAGTTCGGCTAGCTCGCAAACTCATAGAAGAAGAAGATGACGACGATGATGAGGATGAACAGGAATTAGAGACAAAACCAAATCAAATGAATAGTGCCACTAAAAAACCTACCACGAGTTATAAAGAAATGGATGTGGACATACAAGAAGATGCCCAGAACACCTCCCCATCATCTGATCACTAGTTTAAAGCCTAAATCTTGCAGCAATGGACTTTTTTTTTAACTTATATAACTCATTTAAAAACTAATCGTTCTTAAAACGTATACACTTTTAATTTAAAAATAAAAAAATAAAAAACTCAGAAAGGGCATATAAGGACCACAGAAGAAGATACAGTCGAACACTAGTATATTTTGCTTCTGATACTTAACAAAATATATATATATTTGTATTTTATTTTATAAAGATTAACAGAATGTATACAAAAAGTATTTAAGAATCTTCAATTCAGATAAATGCCATTTTTGATTCGAATTCAAAATATAAAATCCAAAATTTCTATTCAGTCAATGAGGAGAATTGTTCACAATTATGCGAGGGCGTTTGTCATGTTTATGTAGTCATCGACGGAATGCTTTTATTATAAAACAAATAAAATATATACATATGTACGTATAATATAAGAAATTGTACAACAAACCAATTTAAAGAAATTTCAATTGTAGTAAAAGTTATCAATTACATAAGTTTTTCCGAAAAAGAAGTGCCACGAATGAGCTTATAAAATCTAAGTTTGTCAGTATGTATATAAACCGCATAGAGAATAAAATTGGTGTTATTTTTATCAATTAAGCTTACAAAAAATATATAGAATCAAGTTTAGTTACATTATTCTTGACACAATTTTCCATAATCTGTATTTGTTCTCGGGTTCACATATCATAAGGTTGGATAACAATTTCAAATCAGGGATCGAAAAAAACGGGAAAACAATAATAATAATGAAAAAAGGAAAGGAATTGATTAAACACGGTTTAAATTCTTGTTTGTAAGCAGATAAAATCTTGTCTTAGGTAATTGTTGACAGACTTCCGAAATGAATGGGAATTGAAACTGAGGCACAGCTTTGTCGAGCATATCATAGACTGTAGCAAAATGATTAAATTTTTGGTAAATATTTAAAAGTAGGATGTTTTGGTGTTGGTCCCTGATTAAATTGTATTCTTTTCAAATGAGAATAAAGAAATGTTTTATGGTTCGTATTGAATTGGCCTTCATTTGTTGGTTTTTGTTTTCAGATTAAAATTGAAAGGGATTTAAGGTTTAGTGAAAGGGTAACTGAATTTTTAGTTAAAGATTGTTGTCTTCCTTTTTATTTTATTAAAGTGCTTCCAAATTGTTTAGCAATTTGTTATAAATTCTGGTATACAATGGTATTCTGCAGGATTAGAATGTAGAAATATTTGTGAGTCCCTGCGAAGGGCTTACTTAGCACATAATATGTTATGTAAAGGCAAACGGTTATTTTTTCTATTAAAATCAAATGCTATTTCCATAGCGTAGGTCAATTGGTAGCTTGTAAGCTTTTATTTATGACGCTGGCAAAGCTATAGCCTTTGTGTGCTTCTTATCAACTACCTTCTGGTGTGTAGGCTATGGGCTTTGCCTCATTCCAGACGACGCTACATTTAAATTAACGCAATATTTGCTTACAATTATTGCAGCCGTTGATGCTTTCATTTAGATTTGCAGTGTTTTTCTGTCAAATTAATTTTTGTTACTTCTATGTTGTAAGACGAGTTTGATATGGATGATAGACTAGGTTCGGCTATTCGTGAAATTAACAAAACTGGTATCTTTGGTATAAACGCATTCGAGGTGGTCTCTGTTCATCACAAAAGATGATTATTTAATTATTTTCTTTTTGTTGTTTGATGCGTATCAACACTCAGTGTACATTAACCTTTTAAGAATGGTATTTACAAGATTTTCTAAAAAAATAAATGCGCCTGACTGATGTGAGTTTCTTTTTTTTCCATTGCTGAATATAGGTGTGTTTCAAGTCATGCTTGAAAGCTACTTCATATCACTACAAGTGTATAGGGCTCACCAAATTCCAACAAATAATAGACATGTTCTGTATAATGTTGCTTTCTGTCCATTTATCTTAAAGCGTTGCCCGAATTTGAACTACTTGTAGCATGTTAAAGTATATAATTTAAGAAATTTGTAATCCCTTCTGCCTTTGATGTGTTTAAGTCTCTATTTTGGAAAAAAAATAAGAAAGTTGCAGCTTTTAACACATTCTTTCATTCTGTCCATTAAGTATATTCTTAAAATAGCTTATACTTTCGAACTAAGGGAAAATTGAGTAACTTATCATTGATATTTTCAAAGCATGTAATTAAACAGAATCAAATTAAAAACAAATCACAATTTTTAAGTTGCAACAACAGTCGAGTATATTACATATGTATATGAGGAACAAATGTCCATCAAAGAACTTATTTTGAAATACTCGTTATAAATATTGTTTCTAAACACTTCAATCACCTTAATATATTTGCAAAGAGCCAAATGATATCAAATAGTACATCCTTAGTGACTCATTTTTGTCATTTTTTACTGAAATAGGATAGCGGTTCGCCTGCTTCCGAAGGCAACTTGTTTTGAAGGCGTTCGTAGCCCGGCCATTCAAATTGAATTGGATTGAATTGAATTTCTGAGAATATATTTAATTATTACTATTTTTATACGCTCGTGTACAGTCTAAAGCAAAAGAGAAACTTTCTTCAAAATTGTCAAAAGTCTTAATTTTTACTGATCTAATCATCTTTTAAACCGGCATGGTATATACCCAGTTCAATGATGGTAAAATATTGGGGAAAAAATCGTATTCATATTGTAATGACTCTATTTATGCACTTATAAACATTATTAAACATGACGACAATGTAGGACTCGTAGGTCCATTAAAAGTTGATTCTTTTGATCTAATTTAAACGTTCAGACTGAAAATCATTCCTGAACCTAATATTAAAATGTTGGGTTCCATCCTTTTAATGCATTTACGTCTCACAATATCTTATGTTAGTCGATGAATTAAGGAGTCTTAACAACAATGAACGTATTTAAAACATTAATACCGTTGGAAAATCATTCTATTTTTTATCCTTACAAAAATGCAAAAATGTAGATAGCCATAGGTTTCAAAGTGTCATTTGCTGATATGTTAAAGGTGTCCTTAAACTACATTAGAGTAGAGTTTGAATGCATTTGCAATTCACTTGGTATTTTAAGATTTATCAAAGCTTGCGAATTTGATTTCCCATTACCGCTTGACCTTGTCTATGGTAATAACGCAATGCTTTTATCTCAAAACTTAATCAGTGCCCATTATTTATTTAATTCCTATTTTAATTCGCAATCGATCTTTGCTTCGGCTGATATGCATAGCTACCCCTTGTTTTTATCTGTAATTATATAAACTTTACACATCTAAAGTAGTTGTAATTTTTATCTTTTGAATTTATTTGTGCCTGCATTATAATAAAAACAAAGAAAACATATACTAATCATTCAACATAACAATGGTTGCTGAATTCAATAAATATTCAAAAGCAAACACCAAAACAATATTATAAAATCAAAAATTAATTAATTGTATAATTCATATTATGTATTGATTCTTTGAGTAGACAGGGTAAACAAAAAAAAAAATAGAAAATAAAAATATTGCGCTCATATGTACTTTGTACGCATTTTGGTGTCAAAATTAGTTGAAAAAATGAAAACGATTAACTCGAAACAAATAAAAAAAAGATAATAAAGAAATAAATATCTTTGAAGCTTTTGTGATTGCCCAGTTAAATTGTGTTTTCATTTTTTAACAAAAATAAAATTATTTATTTGATAATTTTATAAAGAAATTAAATTATATTTATCTTTATATAAAAATTAACTAAACATTAAAATTAGTAAGATACAACAAGAGACAAAAAACAATAAAATTTAAAAATGTATGTTTGTAGTATTAGTAATGTACTGTAAGCCGCCGACCTACAATAAAAACAAAAAAAAACTGTTCATTTTACCGAGAGGAGCTAATCCGCGCATTGGAGATTTGGTATAAATCAAGAAGCCCCTTAGTTATGCTGTTTGAATCCTTCACTCGATGTTCCCAAGCTATGATTACATTCACATTTTGGTAATTTCTTGCGAACTTTCAGTAAAATTTCAATATCATCCCCAATGTTTTTAATAGCGTTCCTCTTCATAGTATGCCTTTTAGGTTATTTCTTAATGTCCCTTGTATTTGCAAGAACGCGTTCTAGATTGAAAACTAACAAAGTTCCTCATCGGCAATTCAATTCCGTGCCTAAATGCTTGCGCAACTCCACGTCACTTTATTGCCAAAATATTAGGGGCCTGCACAGTACTATTTTATTTGTTTATATTAAATTATCTTGATATGTTTGCTTAGACTAGAACTAATTTAATATTTTAAATATATAAATATATAAATAGTGTTTCTTGGATGACAACCGTGAAGAAGGTTGAGCCTTGGGCCTGACCACTGCATCCTATCGAGCTATGATGGTCAAGTCAACAAAAACTGTTCGTCGTACTTTCTTAAGAATAACATATTGTTAAGTTAAATTGAATTAAGTCCGGTTAAACTGGCAGCTTAGAGCGAAAACTCTAATAAATAAATGGGTGAGAGTTGATTTAGTAGTTCTGTTATAGAAAGGAAAACAAGAAATTAGCTGCAACAAAGCAGGAGAATCAATGTTATAAGTTAAAATCTGATGAACAAAGATTAACATATTTCACCAACTTCACAGCATGTCGTAGACGGTTGTAAGTCCATCTGTTTCAGCCGATTGAGACAGATTGGTAGCTTGTTGCTGTTTGACCAGGGAGGCCCCATAAAACAAACGGATAATTCTTTACTGTACAGACTCTATTTTTAATATGTAAAATGTGTGCTGTAGTATGGTGACCAGACTTAACGAGCATATACGAGAAGGTTATATAAGGTTACTTATTTCAATGGATTTGAAAGTTCATTGACAAAACCGAGCGCGAAGTTGGCGTTCTTTATGATGATGTTACTATGTTCCTAGTTCAGTTCGTTCGTTCAACATTTCTACTTCTTAGGAAATAGATTAAAGTTGTGAGCCGTTTTCGAGTGTATAACATATTATAGTGTGGCAATTTTTAACATTACTTATTAGATCGAGGAAATTCGTTGGTATTAAATGAATAACCTTTTTGGTCTACTTGCAGCGAAAAGCAGTCAGAAGGAGACAAAATTTGCGCAAACATTTCGATATCATCTGAATATAGTGATACAAATGAATAGAAAACAGAGAACCTAGAAGGCTTTCTTCGAATACGCACGAAGGAGCGTTAATGGGTTTACCTATTGTGGACCTAAAAATGAAACTAGTGTCTTTAAGTCGGAAGTTATCCACATAATCCATATGAGAGTGGAAGCCAAGCATGTTCAGTTTGAGCAGGATAAATTAATGCAAAGCTTTATTCAAGGCTTTGCTGAGTACATAGTTATTTAATTCAATCTTTAACATCTTCTAAATTGTACAGAATATTTGATAGGAATTTTGTTAGATTTGTGGTAGCTGATTGACCCTTTCAGAAACCGTGTTGCTTTTTTGAAATTATGGGCTCGCAATGAAAAAACACTGCGTCACATAAATATATACTCTCGTAGAGCTTCGGAATGGAGAACATTTTCCACAATGGACCTGTAAATTAGGCTGTCCTAATTTATGGAAAGGTCCAACAATTCCTAAGACTGACTTTAATTTATTTTTATATATAATTTATAATGTTATAGTAGAAGCGGCAATTTTCTACATTTTCCACGGTCTCCTAGTTGTAGATAAAGTCTATCATCACTCGAATCAGCTAGCTGCTTGACTATTAAGTGAACTAAATGATCAATGAGAGGATTCAGATTTAAGATGCAAATTGTATTTGGTAGGAAAAAGTATGTGGGGACAAACAAAATAAATGTAATGGTTGTCTTAGAAATAAAGGCTTTCAGAGGCAAAAACTAGCCATAAGGCAATAAGGCGTATGACTATGAGAAGACTTGGGTGGGGCTAAAGTTGTTTATTCTGGAGATGTTTGGGCTGGGAGGGTAGCAAGACGGAGAGTTTGGGTCAGACTTACAAGTTCAAGTACAAGTCAATTTTTCATGCTTAGAATTGGTTTTTCAGAGCAATACCTGTCTTATGTTTGGATTTGTTTAATTTTTGGCTGGGTATATGTTTAGTCGTAATTGTTTAAATCGAGATTTTATCCAATATGAGAACACCAAAACGAGGTTGCAGAAAAACCATTCATTTCGATACACTATTTATTAACTAGCTCTTTATTGATCAGATTGTCAGACTGGCTGTTCACCCTGAGATTGATAATTTTGCTTAGTTCCTATCCATGTGACGGTCCGTCCAGCCCATCATGCCACATATGCTCTTCAAGAGCATTTGTATCGTGCACTACAAGAAACTATAGAACGCACGACATGTTCGAATTTCATTGCAGCATTAAGATTTAGTGTAAACTCAAAAAGCGGTCTGTACTTGCCTGTGACTTGCTTACAGTTGACGTTGGTGGACGTAGATACTCTTAGATCAGTTTTATTGTTAGGTACGAGTATCATGCAATCTTTCAACACAAAATTCTGAAAATTTGAGCTGACTCGATCAGGGTTTCGTATCATTAGGCATCTGCACTAGCAGTAATTAGATGCGACAGCTGATGCCGATGGTGTCAACAAAGTCCAGCACGTATGCAAAATTGTGAAATATAATTTATAAACCTGAAGGGCGCACCTCTGTTTCAGTTTACGATTGTGGATGTTTTTCCTGAAATCCGCTGGAAGTTCAAAATAATTTCGAGTCGCAAGGATAAGCGAATCTTAAGCTGAAACTTATAAAACGGATATACGAGAGGGCGGGTCAATAAGTCCGTGACTTTTTGAATTTCTGACCTCTTTACTGAAATAGCAACACTGCTCCTGTCAACAGGCATCTGTCAGTTGACTCCTGTCAAAATTTAAACTTGCTGCGTCAGTTAGTTTGTGTTTGACAGCTATTTTTATCAGACTACTCACTAATTTGAGGAGAAAATGGAAAAAAGTGAATTTCGTGTGCTTATTAAGCATTATTTCTTGCGAAAAAAAACCATTACCGAGACCAAGGCTAAGCTTGATAAATACTATGGGGACTCTGCACCATCGATTTCAATGGTAAAAAAGTGGTTTACTGAATTTCGTTGTGGCCGTACAAGCACTGAAGATGCCGAACGTCCTGGATGCCCAGTTGAGGTCTCTACACCCGAAACAATCGAAAAAATTCACGATATGGTGTTGGCCGACCGAAGATTGAAAGTGCGAGAGATTGTGGAAGCCGTAGGGATCTCGCATGGCTCAGTGGTTTCAATTTTGAATGATCACTTGGGCATGAGAAAGCTTTCCGCAAGATGGGTGCCGCGTTTGCTCACAGTCGACCACAAACGCAATCGTGTAACAAATGGCAAAAATCCATGAATTGGGCTATGAATTGCTCCCTCATCCACCCTATTCTCCAGATTTGGCTCCGAGCGACTACTTCTTGTACCAAAACCTGAAGAAATGGCTTGGTGGAAAAAGATTTGACTCCAATGATGAAGTCATCTCGCAAACAAAGGCCTATTTTGAGGACCTCGACAAATCATTTTTTTTGGAAGGGATAAAAAAATTGGAGAAGCGTTGGACAAAGTGTATAGAGCTCAAGGGAGACTACGTTGAAAAATAAAATTATTTTTTTATCAAAAAATCTGTGTTTTAATCCAAAAGTCACGGACTTATTGACCCGCCCTCGTAGCTTCTTGAATTGCCCATTTTGTACAGGACATATGTATGTACACGGTGGCCCAAAACTTACGTTATGGTTATGTTATTGAATAACTTTTTTTTTTCCTGATTTGATTTAACTTTTTCATTTATTAACCTTAAGCATATAATTCGGAAATATGTTTACATTATCTAGTCAAGTCATAAATACTGGTACACAGAAAAATCAATGGGTTCCAAGACGGTCGATTGACATACTTTGGTTGATGTTTTCACTCCTTTCTCGAAAAAATGGAGCTTGATAACGCCATCGTAGCACACTCCCACCAAACCATTACAGATGCGGGGTGGTGGCCTCCTTGAACCTTCGGGATGAGTTGGGATGCTTCTCTGGATGACCGAGCATACACACGATCGTTCTACTTATTGAACGATTCTTCTACGGTGAAGATTTTTTCGTCAGTAAAAAGAAATTGTCTGTAAGCGTTCTTCGCGTACCGGCTGAGTAACACTTTCGATCTTCGCTTGCGTTTTTCCTTCAATGAAGACGTGAGCAGGTGTCCAGTGTGTCGCTTGTACGCGCTGAGTCCTAAATCTTCTTTGATAAAGCGAGACATGGATTTTTGCGAAATCTGCATTTCCCGCGACAAGATTTTCTGTTTTCGCAGGGGACTTCTTTCGATTCGTTTCTTCACGACTTTGATCACTATCGGAGTTCTCACAGTGCGCAGCCGGATCTTTGACGGTCTCGTATTCCACTAGTATCCTCAAACAACTTGACAGCACGATACACAAATTGCGTGTGATTCCAAGCGGTCGCAAGGTCCTTAAGATATCGCCTTTTTGCATGTTGCATTCAAGTACAATACGATTTTCGATGTCACCCCATTCCATGATTGTAAGCAATTAATGTCAAAAACTCTTTACGTCACAATGAAGCATAAATATCAACTGTCAAATCGCAATCAATACGAAATGGATGCGCCCAGTGTTGCCCAGTGAGTTCAGTTGTGTACCAGTATTTATGACTTGACTGGGTATTTTTGAATTTAACATCCTTTAAATAGTGCCCATTGTTAGCGTCGACCATTTTCCAGAACTCTAGTTAGGATATCAAGTCCTAATATTCTAGCCTTTTCTCGAATATAAGCCTTAAGCTTGTGTATGGTTCTTGGCTTATTTGGATACACCTTACCCTTCGGGTGCCGTCAAATTGAGGAAATGCAGTGGCCAGTTCGAATTTGAAAAAAATCGATATTACGAGTATTCTACCCTCAGGAGAGCCATAGCTTAAACGGCTGTGTAAGCTGTTGAAACCGCGATTTTGGATTTTCTTCCATCTCTGGCCATAAAAAATGTTCAATCATCCATGTACTCGCATTATGTCCCATTCCCATCATCTTCATGGAAGTTTGGAAAGAGTTTGGTTCCATGATTTGTTCTGAGGTAACTTCACACCACACTGGGCACCACACTGGGTGCATTTAATGTTCAAAAATTACTTTTAAATTTTGATAGCCCCATATTTCCCAGTTTTGTTTATTCATGTGGCTATTTAGGTAAAAATGGGCCTCATAACCAACTGCTGAGAATATTGCCTGGTGGAAGTTTTGGGGTTTTCTCAATACTTTCTCGCACCCGAGCGATATTTAGCTCATTTCAAACTGCATAGATTCAATATTTAAATAAGAACGCTAATTATTTGCCACCCACAGAGAGTTCGTTCTCATTCCCTTTTCCGCCTTACGTCTATGGTTTAAATTTCGTTTAAATGACGGAAAGACTGTTGTGTTCTTTGTGCTAAAGTTTTCTGTTTGCCTCTTTTGTCATTCGTTTGCTTTGGAAGTAGTCTTCATAATGTTTATGTAACTTTCCGAATATTGTTTGTAGGCAGTCTAACTTTTTTCAGTTTCTTCCTTGAAAATGATAAATGTGACATGCCGACCATATGAACCTCAGATGCTCCATTTCAATATTATAAAATGACCAAACACAAAGCAGAAGAGCTGTGTGAGCCTCATTCAGTATCTTTTGCATTAATTTGATTTGAAGGAGGTGGTAAATCAATGAACTCCTTTACGTGTTATACAGCAAAGTGTGCGAATTAAGCGGTATAAGGTAGCGAGGATACATTAGTTGAATATATTTCAACGCTCTACACAATAAGTTTTCGATTTGATTCCTAAACAAATCAATGTACTAGTAAATTAAAAGCTCTCCAGACATATGTATGTGATAAAATTAATTAGAAATAGACTTCAGACTTATTGATGACCCTTCACCCTTCACCGATCTGATCCTTTATCTCACAAAGTTTTGAGCACATGAAGACTACAGTAGTGAATACTCAATTGACCACATCGAATAGTGTAAAACTATTCTCATACAAGATTTATAAGTACTATACTGTAAAATGCAGAAAATTCTTCAATTTTAAATCTCAAAATAATTTTAATCCGGAGCAAACATGATGCCGGTTTTAGATGAAAGAAAGTCTTTGAATATCAGCTAGGGGAATTATGGTTGTGATTTGTTGGTAACTTTTTTCATTATTTCCAGTTTTCATAAAATAACCGGCGAGGCATTAGTCATATCTAATGTCTGGGTGAAAGAAGAGTATTCGTATTGCTGTACGTTCTGGGAAATCGGAAATCCCCGACACAACAAGGTTAGTCCCCTTACCTTAAGTAACTATTGTTTTGTGAATTCCTTTATAAAGCATTTGACGTTCAACAGTTTTATGTATTTTACTTCTAATCATCCACCTGTCAAGATGGCATCAAAAGTTCTTCTTCAGCTGTCTGCTTTTCTTTTGGGTAACCTTTCTTCTCTTTGGACGCGTAACAATATATCCTATTTCTAATTTTTTTCTCTGTTTAGCCGCTTACATTTGCCATGGAGTTACTATTGAACCACGTAGTGCTTGGAGTGCAAAAGCACCAAAGTCAACCACTAAAACGAGAGGACCGGTTCAGTACGTCATCATTCATCATTCCGATCATCCGAATGGGTGCTCAGATTCAACACGCTGCCAACAGTTGATTCGCAACATTCAGTCGGATCATATGGGGCGTCGCAGCTTCAAAGATATTGGCTACAATTTTATCGTGGCTGGTGATGGTAAAGTGTATGAGGGACGTGGTTTTGGTAAACAAGGTTCACATGCACCAAAGTATAACTCTAACAGCATTGGAATTGTGCTCTTGGGGAATTTCGAAGGTAAGTGTAGATATGGAAACGTTTTTGCAAATGTGATTTTGATTGTAATTTTTGTTTGCAGAAAAAATTCCTTCATCGACAATGTTGAATAACGCAAAGGAAGTGATTGCTCAAGCAATTTCCGGTGGACATCTTAAAAGTGATTACATTCTCTTAGGTCATAGGCAAACTAAGGCCACCCAGTGTCCAGGAACTAAGTTATACAATGAAATCAAAACTTGGCCACATTGGAAGTCAATATAAATAAAATACAGAACTGATTTTATATACATACACTGGTTTTGCATGTTTGTAAAGTGGTTATCAATAGTTACAGGATAATAAGACAGAGTAAACTGAAAATTTCACTAAACAAAGATTTCAATCCTATCCGGGCTACTCCGACATATTTGGAGCACAGGTCGGTAAGGATTTCCGAGAAACATTGGAGAAACATTGTCGTAGCTAGCACGCGGCTCACACATCTCGCCATTCCCAAGGGGACTTGGAGAACTGTTGATCAATCAACCGTCAACCAAATTGACCACATTGACGCAAAACAATCCTCAGCATTATGAATGTCCGAACGTTCCAGGGAGCTAACATCGATGCGAACCATTACCTTGTTGTAGCCAAGGTACGGTTGCAGATATCCCGAACAAAACTATGACTAACTTATGCTGTGAGGAATACCGACGCTGGCTACAATCGCAAGAGATCACCAAATCCTTTTTCGATCGAGTTTCTCGACTCAGACCAGTGGTAACATTGCCCAAACGCAATCAGAGATTCTGCTTCTGATGTGCTGGGTTTCACTCGTTCCCCACAACCCCTGGTTTGATGACGATTGCCGGGAAGCACATGCAGCTGATTAAGATGCATACAAAGCAGCGCTGCATAGAAGGACTGGAGCTGCATAGAAGGACTGGAGCTGCTTACGTGCTCTAATAGAACAGACGAACAACGGCTTCTCTGTAGGAAAAAGAAAGATTGTGAGAAGCGCATGGTCGAGGAAATTCAGAGATGCTACTCGAGGAATGAGATTTGGAAGTTTTACGAAAAGGTAACAAAAACATGCCATGGACACAAACCCCGAATCGAAGCCTGTAGAGATGAACAAGGGAACATCGTAGTAGAAAATTTGGAAAGAACATTTCTGTAGACTGTCAGGGAGAATGAACTTTTCAACATGGATGATGTAGACCAACAGTTCTGACCACCCGACCTGGATGAAGTGAAGATAGCCATGTCAGATTTTAATTCCAATAAAGCTGCTGGAGCTCGGCAGAGGCTTTTCAAAGCTGCAGGCGATGGCTTGGTTAGGAGCATACACCAACTCGGACGAAAGTATGCTCGATAAATGGAACCTCAGCATTGTTTGTTCGATCCTCTATACAGGTGTCGCACGCAAGTGAAAGAGGATCTCAGCCAACTTAGCGTGCGAACAGGAGGCAGCTATCAGATTGAGCTAGCTAAAGACGCTTGTTGACTTAGGCCACCTAAAATAAGAGAGGATGCCGCTCTTCAAACTTTAAAGGTTAATTAAGTCAGTGTCTTTTTATTCAGTAGTATTTTATCGTGATGGCATAAACGCTCCAACAACGTTATCAAATTTAAGAAATTTGTTTCCAAAACTATGGCTTTGTACAGAGCTTTTGCACCATATCATATTACAGTCGACATAATTGACCATTTGTGATCGCTATTCGCCGTATTGCTGACCGGTTTCCCACATTTTCTTAGGAATATGCAAAGGCACCGAGACGCATAAAAAGAGTGCGTACTGAAGAGAATATTGCATTCGTTTAGGAGACTGTTGAAGAAGATCCCAATTTATCGATCCGACTTCGTCCACAACAGCTTGGCCTTTGTCCTTCCACACTTTATGGAAAATTTTACGGAAGATCTTGGTACAATTATTGAAGAATGAGCATCACTTGCGTCGAAATTTTGGTGAATGGGCTTTAAGTTAACAGGCATTAGATCCGCTGTTCTATCGAAAAATTTTGTTCAGCAACAAGGCTTAATTTTGTATGTAAATAGGCAAAATTGTCGCGTTAGGAACGAAGATACGAGTAATCCACAGAAGATTACTGAAACGCAGTTATATTTCGAAAAATCCACACGGTGGTGCGGTCTATGTTTGATGGTGTTGCCGTCATCGGACCATATTTTCACAAAAATGACGCTAATAAGTGTGTTATGGTCAAAACTATAATCAAAGCTATATTCCCCGATTGAATGGTATGAATGAGAAGAGATGTGATTCCAGCAGGATTGCGCTACGGGCCATACCCCCAAAACGAAACAATTATCTTATTGAAGGAAACATTAGATGCACGCAGAATTTAGCGCAATGGACCCGTAAATTGTACTCCAAAATCTGGTGATTTGACGTTTCTTAATAATTTTCTCTTTGTATATGTAAAGTCGCTAGTCTAAGCTGACGAACAAATAACAATCGACGCATTGGAAGCCAACTTAATTCATGTTATTATGGACAAGCGGCCACAAATGCTTGATAAAGTGGTCAACCACTTCGTTTCTCGGCTGAAATTCATCATTGCCTCTTGCAATGGATGGTATATGTACAGTATGTTAATAAAAACAAATGAAATAGAAAAGAAAAAATTCGTTTGCCATAGCAATGTTTCTTTTTTATTTCCTCTGTCTCAGTCTTCAAATTTCCGCAGTGAATGTCTCGTTCTATTGAGACTTTGCTTAAGCACACTAAAATAAACGAATATTGACGAAACTGAGCAAAATCGCATTATCCGCATGCAATATTATTCATATGTACGCAATTATTGATTTCATTTAGCTGACTTAAGCTTGGCAAAATCCATTTCGTTCGGCCCTTTAGAAGTATTGCTTAAGTGAATAAAAGCATGCAGAAATAGGGCTGTTAGTATTCTTTGTGATTTTAAAGTTAAGTTACAAAGGAAGGACATCTTTTGAAGTTACGAGTACAGTTAAAAACAAAACTTGAAAGACCTCTTCACTTCACTCAGGCTAATGCAGTTTGCAGCAAGTCAAAATCAACACAAGGCACAATTGAAATATTTTGGATGTCATATACGTAGAAAGTGGACAGCCCAGTCGCCCAAACACTAAAGAGCTACTTTAAGAAAATTTTACGGCAAACCGCTAGGCATTTCTTGATCCAGTCTCGCAAAATCTTCTGAGAATTGTTTCGCTCTATGCATCAGATACAGACGACCAGTTATAAAACAGCCAGCAAACTTCCAGAGACCACGATATCGTACGATTGACTCAAAAGAAACTAGAACAGCATCTTTGACGTATGCATCAAAACATGTATAAATAACAATCTTTGTTTGTTTGTTCGGACGTATTCAAATAGGAAACGTTGTGTTCTGGGTGGAAAGGCAGTTGATGTCATCCCCTCCCTTGTTCTATAAAATTGCTTATAAGATGCTTGCAGTTTAAGTGGTTTAAGTATTCAACGTGTAATCATTCTAAAGTCCAGATGTTAGGAAAAATTCTTCTCCAGGTCTCTACTCTTCTTTTGGGTATGTTTTTGTTTTTTCTTTGCAGGTATTCATAGTTATCTACTTATAAATATCGTTTCTCTTAAGTCGCATACTTTTGCCATGGAGTCACCATCCAACCGCGGAGTGCTTGGAATGCAAAGGCACCCAAATCGACCACTAGAGCCATAGTACCAGCTCAATACGCCATCATCCACCATTCTGATCATCCAAATGGATGCTCAGACTCATCACGCTGCCAACAATTGATACGGAACATTCAGTCAGATCACATGGGCCGACGAAGCTTTAGTGATATTGGTTACAACTTCATTGTGGCTGGCGATAATAAAGTTTACGAGGGACGTGGTTTTGGAAAACAAGGTTCACATGCACCAAATTATAACTCGAATAGCATTGGAATTGTATTCTTGGGAAATTACGAGAGTGAATTTTATTCTAGATGGTATTCAGAGAAAATATTTTCAAATGTGTATTTTTCCAGATAAACTTCCATCATCGACAATGTTGAATAACGCAAGGGAACTTATAAATCAAGCAGTTTCCGCAGGGTATCTAAGGAGTGATTATATTCTCTTGGGTCACAGACAGACAAAAGCTACGCAGTGTCCAGGAACTAAGTTATACAATGAAATCCAGACCTGGTCACACTGGAAATCAATCTAAATGATCGAATTTCGATGTATGTAAATTTCCAGCCACGTTAATTAATAAAAAGAGCTAAAACTGAAATCTAAATTGATGTTATGTACAGATACTATTATGTTATTTTTTGTTTTTTCTAAAGTGGTTATTAGTAAGGTTCGCAGGAAGCAGAAGCAGAAAAGTAAATCTTACAAAAAGTTCTTACTCGAATAGCTTCCGAAACATCCTCAGAAATATCTTGTTGGAGCCTGTCAGCTAAGACTTACGAGTTCTTATCAATGCGGAGGAACCATTTGAACGCTCAAAAACCTAGGTAGGTTCAAAAAAGTTTGAGGGGGGCTTATGAGAACAGATCCTCCTTTCAGTAACGTGGATTAAGAACCTTACTTTAGATATTTTTGTAACATTCTCAGTTTTTTTTAGTCGGGAAACTGTGGAAGGTAACTAAGTTAAGGTTACGCTACAATGCGAGATGAACCTCAGTTTTAACTATCAAGCGTCTTCAGTCATCTCAATCTCTAGCTAGCTGCCTCTAGTTTCGCACTCTACGTTGTTTGAGATCTTCTTACACCTGCATACTCCATCCTCGGAGGCGGATTCAAATAATTTCCGAACCAGGGCATTGATGGACCTCTAAATGACCTCAGCAGCGATTGGCAAGAGTCATTCTGTATTTAATCTCAGCGCTGATGTCGTTGTCTGGAGGATAGGTAAACAAAGTCTTTAACTACTCCGAAGTTATAGAAGCTCACTTTAATGACCCTTGCTTAGCTGCATCTACTTGTTGGCATTCGTCGTCAGACCAAGGGTTTCGTTGAAGTGGTCGAGTGAAACCCAGGTCATCAAATGCGACATCTGTGTTGCCTTTTTGGCAATGCTGAAACTGGTCTTCATTACTTGATGCTGGCGGCATCTTAAGAGATTAGGAGGCTTATTCGATTTGAAAAGGGCTCTCCGATCTCTTGAGATTGAAGCTATCCAGTATCAAACATTCTCACAGTATTGTCTTGTCTTTCCTGTAAACTTTTGGGACACTCGCAACCGTATCTTGGCTACAACAAGGTAATTGTGCGAGACGATGTTGGTCTCTTGTAGATCCATAATTCTGAAGGAGTGCCTTGCATCGACCCCAATGTTGTCAATCAAGTTGACGATGGGTTAATCGGTGGTCTCCAAGTCCCCTTAATGTTGAAATCAGGGATCCACGTGCTGGTCGATAAGCACATTTGATATGGAAAAACAATTGCAATAAATGACCATTGCCAAGTTGACACCTATCGGGGCCTATCCTCTTTTTACAGCATGGAGAGTCAATATCGAAACCAAATACACCTGAGTTTCAAACCACTACATCACAACAACTTTCCTCTCTCCTCCTTCTATCTTTCCGCCTGCGCCCTGACAACAGTAAGAGGGCATCATAAACCCCTTGAGGCGCCCGTTAATTTAAAAAAAAAAAAAAGGAATGTGGTTTTACAAAAATTTGTTACAAAATTTTCAAAACGTATTTAAAGGATACTGGTTTCTCGCTTAATTTTCTTTTTCTAAAACATAGAGAATTATGTTCATGAACAACGCGACGGTCTTATTAGCTATGAAAGCCTAGAGTTAGCAAAATGAGGCAAGGACTATGCAAAACGTGCATATTACAAACATTTTTGACAGAAACCCGAGCTCACAGGGATTAAGAAGATGGGTTTATTTATTTCCTTGTAAGATCGCAGTCCAGATATTGTGATGGCTAATACTAGTTAAAGAAGCTTTTGTGCGGTGGAAAGCAAACATTAAAGGAATTTCTCCATTTTTGCCTCTTAATTTCGTTAGAGCTAAAATTTATTAGACTGAATCTTAGTTCAATAAAATGGATCTTTGTTTGCCTTTTTTTCTTTAAGTAGCACAAATGTCACAACTTCTTTTGTGGTAATCATCTCCGGATGTGCATCAAGTTGTTTGAGGTACCTCTTGTCTTTTAGCAACGCTTTCCGTTACCATGTTTTCTTGTTTATACATTCAACATGTAAGAATTTGGTTCCAAGCTGAAGAATTTGATTCCTTTTGACAAGATCAATCTCTTTATACATCCAAAGGAGTGAGCAATGTATGTTTTTACAATTTCGAAGATATCTGTTTGAGCAGTACAAAAACTGTGATCAAGGGTTCGAAAAGTCGTCACTACAAAATAAATAAAAACTATGGTGGAACGAAAATGGCAATGAATAGCAAAATGGATTGAAATCCTTTATCCCGCATCCGATGAAGAATACCTAACCAATAGAGTCAAGGTCCGACTGAATGTCTGAAAGTTTTTCGTAAGCGAGATAGTTTATCTGATATTTCAAAGATACTCGTATTTGTCCGAGTGTAGCATCTACAATACAAACTAAATGCTAGTGTGCCTCGAGGCTCTTTTTAATTTTTATAAATATCTTCAAATCTAATCCAATATACTCTCTGCTGTTTATATTCTTTCAGAGACTAACGTTTTCAGTTGTAGAACGAGAACGGTAGAGTATTTTTAGCTCAAACAATTTAAATATTAGTGAATTAACTAATTGGGAAACCACTAACAATGTAAATAGATACTTTCGAAACATAATGATGTCAGCAATCGTTAAAGCGAAATTTAAACATTAATACATGAACTATGAATAGAAATTTTTATTCGGCTGGACATCTTTCCATTTTCGAAATATGTTTTAATGATAACCTATCTTCGAATAACCACATATTCGCTTTCGCCAAACACGCTACCAAATGTCTGGGTTACCTTGAGCAATGTAAGAAATATTTGTCCCTCTCTGGTATGGCCTCATATTAAGCACTTATCCATCCCAAAATAGGAGTACAACACAGTAGAATGTTATGTATGTAAGTGCACCCGACTAAATTAAGCCGAGAAAATGCGTCTTGGATAATGACCATGAAAATAGAGCAAAAATCAGTAGCTAGATCAATTGCGATGGCAATAACTATTGGGAATCAGAAGAAGTACTTTTAAGAAGTGCAATGACAAAACACGTAAATGAGGTAACATGATTAAATTTTTGACACAGCAAAGAAGAATCTTCCAGGAGATTCAATCGCCAAAATATGTATAGTAAAGGTGGACAGAGTAACCTACTTACGGGGAATAACGAGATTTGAAAAGAAAAAGGATTAAAAATTGCTTTGGCGGTCGCGCAAGAAACGTTTTACGTTTTACGCGCAGAGAATTAAAAAAAATCAACATTTCTTTTTTTCTCCCGGTCAACGGGAACCTTTTATTTAGTTATGCCTAATATTAACTTTACAACTAACTAATTAATGATGACCCGCGTCTTAAGCGTCGCTGTGATCACCACTAGCTATAACCGAAATACTCGTCTGGTGGCTTTAATTGGTTCTTCTCTTTTATATGCTAGTGTTGATGAATCAGCTTTTGCTTTCTTTAGATTCGTAAAAAATGCATATTCGACTTACAAGATTTCGCTCACTGTGTCACTGAAATATCCAAAATTGGAATATAATATAAAGTAGGCCCCCTGGTACCCCGGGTTCGAAACAACGTCGCATCGGTGCGAGCAGACTAAGTAACTTCCCGTTCAAAGTGCGGAAAAATCCGAAATCTGGAGTTTAAATGGCTCTCAAATGCCTAGACAGTGAAAAAATGGCTTCCTTTTTCTTTTCTTTGCATAAAGATAAATTCTCATCGAGACAACAACTAATGTCACTTACACACTATGAAATATAGGAGAAAGTTATTTACAAACAGTTGTTCTCTTGGCAGCGTTTAGATCTCAGAAATGTACCCGAAACGCATTTAAAGATTGAATTATGATGCGTTCAATTACGTTAAAACGAAAGTTGTATGCTATAGGGAATGTTCAGACCAAATTGTCGGTATTGCGAGGCCCAGACTCCTGACATTTATTAAGAAGTCATCGTGCCAAATTGTATAAAGTTTAATATCACATGTAAATGACAGCGACGTGAACGATATTGTTCTCTACAAAAAAGTATAGCTTACTCCTAGCGAAATCTCCTCATTGAAAATCTGAGTTGCGAAATCTAACTGGTTTTGTCTTGTTCAACGAAGGTCGTCGGTGCATTCTTCGTTGTTCATAAGTAGTGATTTTTTTTTTCTGTCTCACGTATTTTTATCTAATGGCCCAAGCTTAGGCCCGATTTATTACCTTCAAAACGTAGATTACTCTCTCTCTCTGAGCTGTTGGTAGCCTCTTGTAAACAGTATATACTTATTAATCCAGCCCGCGAAATAACTTCCAAGATGTCAATGTCATTAATGAATGTGAGTAGTATAACGGACTACTCTGAGCTATGTAATCAAAAGTATCAGAACAAGTCTCCAGGAGAGTAATAGAAAAATAAACCGGATAACTGTGGCAATTACATTTTTCAAATATAATACTCATAATCGGGTACCCCTCGAACATTATCAAAACAAAACAAATTGACGCAATCTGTTGCATTAGCGCACAACTATGCAAATGTAAACATGAAACCTGCTGCCATCGTTCTAAGCAAATAAAAGCGGGAAAGTCGCAAGTTATGTGAAAACCGGCTGAAAAAAAAAGTGAGACATTGTATAAGAAAATGAGATCGGATCTTGGCAATGTTTGACTTCTGTACTCGGGAATTAATTAACATACATGGGCCGTCAATATTTAACCAACCTTCTAACCCAGAAATTAGCAAATATCTCTCCGAAGTTTATCCGTGCTCGGTCTCAAAATGGTCTTATCAAGTCGAGAAATGATGGTTTTAAAATATTTTTCCTAAACTTTCGTTTTTACGCCTTATTTAAGCTTCACCAATGAGATAATTTTTTTCTGAAAGTACAAATACTGCATATTACTAGGAACTTCATCTTAATAACAATGTCATGAGGCAACGACACTATAGACAGATACCTACTTACGAGTACATGTGAAACTTATTGGTTTTAACCAACGATTTCTTTGAGAAGAAAACAAATTGCAAAAATCCAAGTGGATTTTCAACTGCAAATCCATTTTGAACCATTTTCAACTGGTTTAAAAAAAGAATGTAATGGTTCTCAGATTTATATCGAAGCACGAAGACTTTGGATTTTTAGATAAACATAAGCAGCTTGCATTAATATGTGCGAGTGCTAATTTGAAACGCTGAATCAAATCTCGTCGATTTGAATCATCTCATTTTGAGCATTATCCATGTTGTCCTCTCGAACATTGTTGTAGCTCTTTTTTTGACTCTATTATCATATACAGATGTATATCTTGGATCGCGCATATAATTTGCATGCACCAGACATAAAGACATCACTATAGCCTTGGAGACCACGTAAGCATCTTTGATTCAGATAATGGGCAAATATTTCAGCGCCGGTCCTTATATCCATCTTTTAAGTTGGACATAAACTCTTCTACCAGTCACTTTACGATGACAATTTGAGTGTAAATCAGTGGCGCTTCAATCCAGTTTAGAGAATTCAGAACCTGAAAGTCAGCGACATACACCAGTGTTTGAAAAATCCCTCCTGTATGGCATGTACTTTTGATTTGAGCTGTACAGAGTAAAAAATATAATACAAGGAGCTTAATTGCTGCAATAAGTATTAGTTGTTTGTCCGAACGTCTGAAGCCGTTCGTTAACAACCTGATAGAGATCTTGGAGAAAACCCATGTGTTTTAGATCGATACACACAACCTGTTTATCGGTTTTAAGGCCTCGTATGACAGCATCTATAGAGACGAGCTGTACAGAGCAATGTCTAGTTTTGGCATCCCTGCCAAACTCGTCCGTCTGTGCAGGATGACGATGAAGAATGCACGCTGCTCCCTCGAGGTCGGTGAAGATCTCACCGGTACCTCAGATGTCAAAAAAGAATTAAGACAAGGCGATTAGCTGTAATGCGATTTTTTCTGCATCGTAATTGAAAGACGAGTGCAGAACTCACTCGCAAACACAAGAATCACAATTTTTCAAAAGTCCGTCCAATTACTCGCATATGCCGCCGACATTGACATAATCGGAAGGTAGCAGCGTGGTGTCAGTGGCGCCTTTGCAAGTATTGAGACGGAAGCGGAGAAGGTGGTTTTATCGGTCAACGAGGGCAAGACCAAGTATTTGCTGTCAAGGAAAAAGTACACTCAACACAAACTTCTCGACAGATATAACTTTAAGGTAGTTAAGGACTTTGGCTATCTAGGCTCCGCTTTAAACTCAGACAACGACACCAGCGCAGTAGAGGAAGCCCGAGACGCAGGTGGCGCTTGCAAGTGGAAGGGGACCTCAGCCATCATAGCGTGCGAAACCGGTAGCTAGCAAAAGAGTGAGTTGGCTGAAGACACTTGTTGACTGAAAAACAGGTACACTCCGAATGTAATGCCACCTGAGGGAAATAAGTAAGTTTTAGCATTTCGAAAACAAGCTAATTGAGCCCAGCATTATTGTCGGCTCGTTTAGAATTTTGCGAAAAATCACTTAAGAGGTGGAAGAGGATGAAAACATGCCAAACTGCATTTTATTGTCTGACAATGCCTACTTTAGACAAAATCGTCGAACAGAATAAAAAACCATAGGCGAAGTCTTGAGACAAAGGCCCATGCAGCTCGACTTACAGTATTGTATGCAGCTTACTTCAACTGCAATATAAGAGTCAATGCAAGCACTTACTTTTGTGAGCTACGCTGATTGAGAACATCTTTTAATTAAGTGTAGTTTCGGAATTTCATAAGAAATTCTCCAACAAACGTTTCTTTAGAAAGAGGAAGTAAATAAGATAGAACCAACGAACTTTAATTATTTAAAAAATTTATTCGAATTATAGATGTAACGATTTCTGCTGTAGCCCTCTAGGTAGTTATGAACCTGTCAGTAGTATATCGCGGTGACAATTGAAATTATACATAAAAATCGTTACAATATGGAATTACAATATTTTACTTAAAATAATCTACACATTATGAAAATAAAAACAGTTGTGAGTCTTAGCAAAATTTATCTGTCACCCTGTGTTACGATGCCGCCGTAAAGAATGCAACAAATATTTATTATACAATAAGTTTACTCTGCTACGTTTATTCGTCGAAAAGTTTTGACCTACAACAATTAACATTTTAAACAATTCAAAACTAGATTAGTCAGTTAAATTCGTTTAAATGATAATTTATGATTTAACATACGTACATAATTCAATGTGAAACATAGAATTTTTTTTAAATAACAGTATGTTCATGTTTGCACAGCTGCAAAATTAAAAAAATATCTAGTAAGGATGTGTAGTAGCAAATCGGCCAACATGTACGACGAACTTGAAATTCATAAATATCTCTATGCAGCAGACATAAATATATATTAGCTGATCCAAGAAATGGTTAAGAACATTGGTAAAATGGTTTGACTTGATCTTCTAAACCTAAAATAAATCCACTCAAATCTTTAATCGGAATTTATTAAAAGCTACGGTAATCTATAGATAGTTTTTACTGTTAGATCACTGCAACTTCTTCCACTTGTTTAGCAGAGACGTTGATATCTGTATTGTCAGTACTGGCCTTCACGGAGCAGTGTTGATTGAATGAGCTTAGGAGGAATGTCATAATCATTGTGTATAGCTTGTCTTACGGTCGTTGTCATATGCGCCTCTGAAAACAATAAAAAGGTGGTGCGTATATATTCAGAACAAGCCTAACACCATACTGATTGGGACTGATCAGAATGTTAACGACTGTCTTCTAAGTTGAATGGTTCACTTTATTTTTACATTTAACAGTCTGCAGAAACAATTTTCCAGAACTCTGCGGCGGCCATAATTTTACCACGATATTTCCTTCTCCATTAAGCTTTACAACTTTGGCATGTTCGTTTAATTGTTTAATAAAACCTTCTTACTTTATTCATCTGATAAAACATCTGTAATGCAGCAATGGGGCGCTCCTCGTGTTTTCTTTTTTCTTCTGAGGAGCATGTTCTCTTCTTTTCTGTTCGTACCTTTCACGGCTTTCCTTATCCTTTTCTAAAGAGCCAGAACTTTTTTTAAAATAGACTGCCTGCATTCGCCATCGAAGCGGGGTTTTTCGAAGACACCCTCTGCTCTTTGCCAATGATGCCATTTTTTTCTATACCCGATGCTGACAGCAGCGGCGTTCTCGAGAGATTGAGGGAGAATCGATCAGAACAGACCATGGCGGTTTTTATGATTGTAACTGTTGAGGTCGAATTTTCTCAAAAGAGTTTACTTAAGGGCAGTAAGGAATATCCACATTTGTATCTTTGCTACAAGATAATGATTCAAGTTGTTAGCTTTTCTGAATGTTCAAACTACTTACATTCAACAAACAAAAGAAGTGTCTTACCAGTGACGACCCTGTGGAGGGTGTGTTTTCCGACCGATTTCCCAATTATTTACTCCTTCCCTAGTTTGGCATTAAAATCACGAAGAATCGGGCGTAGAAGCAGTCTGTGGTAAGGACGTCCCCTTCTTCTGTCAAGAAGTGCTTCCATGAGGCCTATGTTGGCAACTCAATATTCTATGACAAACATCATCAGATGTTTGCATCCTGATGCTCTTGTATGGCGATTGTCTGCTTTGTAGCAGTCGAGGATCTCTGCTAGTTATTGAATTGAACGTAAAAAGTTGCAAATTCAAACATACGAGGGCGGGTCAATAAGTCCGTGACTTTTGGATTAAAACACAGATTTTTTGATAAAAAAATAATTTTATTTTTCAACGTAGTCTCTCTTGAGCTCTATACACTTTGTCCAACGCTTCTCCAATTTTTCCCTTCCAAAAAAAATGATTTGTCGAGGTCCTCAAAATAGGCCTTTGTTTGCGAGATGACTTCATCATTGGAGTCAAATCTTTTTCCACCAAGCCATTTCTTCAGGTTTGGGAACAAGAAGTAGTCGCTCGGAGCCAAATCTGGCGAATAGGGTTGATGAGGGAGCAATTCATAGCCCAATTCATGGATTTTTGCCATGGCAACTGCACATGTGTTTGTGGTCGACTGTGAGCAAACGCGGCACCCATCTTGCGGAAAGCTTTCTCATGCCCAAGTGATCATTCAAAATTGAAACCACTGAGCCATGAGATTTCCCTACGGCTTCCACAATCTCTCGCACTTTCAATCTTCGGTCGGCCAACACCATATCGTGAATTTTTCCGATTGTTTCGGGTGTAGAGACCTCAACTGTACGTCCAGGACGTTCGGCATCTTCAGTGCTTGTACGGCCACAACGAAATTCAGTAAACCACTTTTTTACCATTGAAATCGATGGTGCAGAGTTCCCATAGTATTTATCAAGCTTAGCCTTGGTCTGGGTAATGGTTTTTTTTCGCAAGAAATAATGCTTAATAAGCACACGAAATTCACTTTTTTCCATTTTCTCCTCAAATTAGTGAGTAGTCTGATAAAAATAGCTGTCAAACACAAACTAACTGACGCAGCAAGTTTAAATTTTGACAGGAGTCAACTGACAGATGCCTGTTGACAGGAGCAGTGTTGCTGTTTCAGTAAAGAGGTCAGAAATTCAAAAAGTCACGGACTTATTGACCCGCCCTCGTACAACGTGCAGATCTGATGATCGTTGTCCTTTCATCGCTTATCAGTACCGTCTACGGTGAATCTAGTATCATTCGAGGTCATTAGCTGGTTCGAAACATTTTCATCCGTAGTTCATGATTTTGCTACTGGTCAAAGATGCTCTTGCAATTTTGGTCTGAATTGGTAAGGTTTAACTCGTACTCATACAGTAACCGGGTGCCATAAATGCGTTGCTGGTTCAATCTAGGTGAAAGTTCAGTCAACTAATAAACTAAAAGGAACAAAAAATGATTGCAAGTGTTTAATATAAAAGAAGTTTATTTATACCTCAATACAGAACAGTAAAATATTTTAATATGTAAAAATAAAAAAATAAGAACATTTGAAAAAAATATATAATATACAATACATGTCTCTTAGTCAATAAAACCCCTAAACAGTTCGAATATGTATTTACCCGAGCCTACTACTTAACTACAACTAATACACTTAACACTTAGAAGTCATTAACCTTTTATCCTATTGACCGACGTTATTTACTGTTTTTAAATCGTCAAACCTTCGCGGACATTGGATTCTGTAGCAAAGCTTTAACAACCGGAATGAAATCTTTTGCAAATACGAATTAACCAAGGAGCAGCACAAAAAATGCGATACCACCAGAAAAATAAAAACAAAATATATAACAAAAATAAAATAAAACAAAAACAAAAACAAAATCACAATTGCAATGATTTCTAATCAAGCAGCAATGCAATGACGACTTCATACCACTGTTAAAATAAAATGACGTTTCTCTTTTAAAAAATATCACGCATGTCTTAGGTTTTCCTACTTTCTTCGCTGAATCATCCTTGCCATGCGATTTACCAAAAACGGCCACAACACTAGGAATATGAACCACTGGGGTGAGATATCTTGAAATGGCCACCATTCAGGCTTCTTTTGAAGACGTATCTACAAAATAACACTCATTCGTATTCTTATTTAATATGCCAACCTTTTGAAACCTCACCTTTTTCAATACATAACTGACTTCTGATAAATTCTTTTCGACCGTGCTTAAACGTTGATTGATTGAAGCAAATTCTAGGCTCATCCGGCGCACAGTTCCTTGAATTTGTTCCAACACCAATTGATTTGTTTCGGCAACCCTTTGTAGACCGTTAGCTTCCGTAATTGGTGCATCACTCAATTCACTTGGTGTCTGAAATAAGAACGATTATTTGTCACAAGAGCAAAAAAACATGCAAAGCTCAGGAAATCAAATAAAAATGTTTGTTTTGTTTTTTTTTTTCTTAAACAACCCAAGCCAACTACTTCTAAACTAGAGGGCAAAATGAGAGACTTACACTATGATGCGGATGAACATATTGCGACTTGACTTGCTTTCGGAATGAAGGCATCTCAAGATTATCCTTCATACGAAACCATCCAAAATACACAAAGAGAGAAGGAAAAAGGAATAAGCATTTTACTCTAATGTATAAAGCAAAATTTCATATTCAAACTTACCTCAACAGTGTCCGTGTACTCATCGTCCGATTGATCAACAGTTTGACTTTGCGACTTAGGCACCATAAACGTATCGGAACTTTCACTTTCGCCTGAGCCATTTGCGTGTCCATTCTGTTGAGCAGTTCCATTCATTTTTGGCTGAGGGCTATTACATCGGGAGCTGAACGGTGAATTTGGATGAGATTGAGCGACTTTCATAATGCCAGGCGCAACAGCTTCTAAATCGTCCAAATTTATGCTGTCTAGCTCATTAATGCTTCCCATAAAATTGGCAACATTTTCAGTAAATGACATGGTTTCAATAATTTTTCGTAGCTCGTCAACATAGAGTTGCATAGCACGTTCCTTTGACATCTCTCCGAGAGATGCCCAAGCATCCCATTTGGCTCTAAATTTAAATATTCGTTTTCGTTTAAATACATTACTCAACTCAACAAAACAATTCTGTAAACACTTACCTTCGGACAACATCCCAGAATTGAGGTTTTCTCTCTTTACAAGTCCCAACAGTTGCTTGTTTAAAGTATCCATAGAATGATAGCATCATAGCATGACTCGGTTGATAGGATCCTCAAAGAAAAATAAAATAATCATTAATCTAAGGTTAAAAAAGTGAAGTAAAAAGAGTTGTGTATATATTTTAAATAAAATCAAGGTCACCCAGGCGGATATTACTTAATAAAGTAATACAAGGATACTGCAGCCAAATTAAGAGCTATACGATAACAACAGATAATCAAGGTTTTCATAAATTGGAGTGGCCTCTGGGCACCTTATTTCATCTACGAATAAAAGGTGTAGTAGGAAAGGAATTAGAATCATGCGAAAATTAATTTAATTATGTAATTTACACGGAGGTTAAGTTGCTTGATAAATGTTGTTTGTTCATCCAATAGCTCATATTTCTCCGGTGGGGATAGAAATTTAATGGAATCATAACCTTTTCTGAAAAACCTATGTCTTCTGAACGGTTAACTTTTGTGAAATTTAAAGCAATATCCAACTTCAAGTATTTACTATTTACGCAGTCATAATGCTTCGGATTTAACTGGATTCACTGTTTAAGATCCTTGCAAACGTTTAAAGCGAACGGATCTTAATTTGGAATCTGCATGGTACTTGGCCGACATCACTGCCATCCAGAAAGTATGATGGTATGGGCAGGACATAAGGACAATGAAAAGCTGTGATACTTATTTACTATGGTGGTTGCTATAGAGTAAAGAAACAGTGCTTATTTAGATGCATCAAGACTAACTAATAGCTGACATAAGCCTTATATGCGCTCATGCCCTTACGAAAGAAAAGTAGTTTGAACAAATTTAAACGTTCACGGAATATGGCAGACAAGATGTTGACGGCAACAGATCTGAGAAATGTGTATATTCTCCACAAAGTCGGCGTCAGGTGCTCTGTTCGATCTCAACCAAGATTATGCTATCCTTTCTTTGTTTTAGTCAGAGAAACGGAAGTTAAGACTATCATCGTCTAAGTCAAATTGCCTATTCTGCCTGGCGACAGAATGTCGGGCTTAATTCTCATTATTTAGTCTACATACAAATTTGTACCGTAGTCTCAGAACAGGGCTTTACTCTGTATTGCTACTCTAATGTGAAACTACTCGAATTCAAAAAGTCGGTACTCTGTAATTCGAATAGCAGTTGCTTAGGTTGCTAACTTCGCTTCGATAAATTGGTACTCTCTATGGCGTATCCAAATGTGAAAATCATTCAAATTCGCATTTTTGTATTCGCTAGTGTTTTGTTATCGAGCAGTATGATAAAAGAAAAGAAGTTAAGTTTTAAAATGTAAGTAAGCACTTTCGAAAAAAGACATACCAGCATATATATTTGCATATGATAAATAAATAAAAACTTTATCACAGGGAAACTGCTGCCAAAAATATAAATACTAGACCAATTCAGTTTGAATTGCTTGTAAATTACATGTCGGCTCACTCGGCCTTCGCAAAAGGATATTTGAAAACGGCAGAAGCTAAAATAAAGTCGTGTTTATTATGGAAATCGTTGGTCGGAGATTTAAATGCTTAGCAGAAGGCCTACGGTTTATCGCCGAGTCCGAACGGCACTCCTCCTTAGAAGCTTTTTTGTAGGCAATTTTACTTTCGGGAGTTTGCCATTGCCCGCCGAAAGGGTGATGGCGATTTGAAAAATTGTTGGTGACCCAGCCAGGAATCGAACCCAGACTGTTTGCGTGATAGTCCAATGAGCTAACTATCGTGCCATCGCCATCGTAAAGAGCAACAATAAAAATCGCCGGTACCTGTTGGAAAGACAAGTGCAAAATCAAATTGAGTACCAGAGGAACTCGTTTGAAAATCCTTTCAGCTGCGGTATTTTCTTCTTCAAACCAAAGTTCAACGGTATCTAGCTCCATACTTCTCAATTTTTTTTCTGTTTTGTTAGAACCAATTAACTCAATCATAACAAAAAATAATTACAAAACAAATTTTCAGTGTCAATCAACCAGGTTCCACATTTCACTTTCACTCGATATGAAATTAAAATCGATGGAAAATGAAGTTTAGTGTTCTATATTTCACTATTATCGATTTCGATTGTGTTCGAGAATTCGATTTTGTCGATTTGCAAGTGATTTCAAATCGAATTTGTCATTCATTGTAAAATAGTGGAAGATAGAAAGCATTTTTGAGCATGTAATTGCATTTTTAACAAGCTGATTAGATTATTTGGCTAAGAATGTATTTAAAACAGGGGTAAACCTACAAATAATACGCAGGCGGCAATATTTGTCAAATTTATGAAGCAGCACAATGATTTGGCAAGAGGATTTGTGAAAGGGGACCGAGTTCTCACCGAAGTTGGGTGGGAAGACGCCAGGAATATTAAATTTGTCCAACAAATGTGTTTTTTGATTTACTTCGTTCATCGTCTGAAATAAATTTTATCACAATTGGACAAATTCGATTTTCCAAAGTTTTTAGTACTTGTGTCAAAATTTTCGATACACTGCTTCGACCCAAAGCAACATCAGCATCTTGACCAGTTGACCTTTGAAAGTTGCCTTCGGCAAGAAATCGTATCTAATACTTTAGTTTTAATTTTTAACTTCCTGTTAGGAAGTTAGTGTAATCTTCCGATTTTGCGCTTTCGAGATTTTAACAGATCTCGACGTTTTAACATCTATTTGCGAAATGTTATCAGTTTCCAAAATATCTGATAGTTAATTTCACAAACTCCTCGTGTGGTCACCCCATGTATGATCACACCAATTTTTAGATTTAAAATCATACCCAGCATCTGCAATTTCCAAAGGATTAGGTACATCTCTCAGCCCTCATCTCTTTATTTTTTCTTTTGCATATTTTCGCCTTCGGTCTGCGATATCGCAGCAATTAACCCAGCATTCATTATAAAATTTTTTGACTGCTTTTAAACGCGAAAAAAACAAATTTTTTAGCAATTAAAATTTTTTTAAATTCAAAATAATTTATCAACGCCAAAAATGACAGATATCAGCTGTTTTAAATTTCACAAAAGTGATTTCGAACTAAATTCAGAGTTGGCAAATCGATCGAAATTTGGAACACTGAAAATGAATTCACTCGATTTTCTATTTCGATATCGATTTCATTTCACTCGATTTCTGGAACCTAGCAGAATGTCATTGTTTTTGTAAGTTCGAAATTTCGAAATTAGCGAATTAATTGATTGCCAGAGTACTCGATTCTATTTTCATACAGAGTACCGATTGAAATTAGAATCGCAAACAACTTTCGCATACTTCTGACTTAGAGCAATAGAGAGTAAGGGCCCAGATTACAAGAAAATTTCGTTCTTCATCACTACAGCCTTCTGTACTCGTCTTCTTGCAGAGTACAGCACCCCAATATCTTCGATTATGTGCTTCTAGTGCTCTTTTTTCCGGAGGAACTGCTTTTTGTTTTTAACTGCGTGTGCGCACCGGCATTATTCGTCAAATCATAGATTTCTTGATGATGATAAGGTAAACCACCATATCAGTTACGACGTCTCACGATCGATTACAAATTATATCAAAAACCAGAACAATGAAGTTTTTATCATTGATAAAAATCAGTCTACTAAATTCGATATGCCAAGTCTATATTTTAACAGCAAAATGCGCACACTCATAGTCCGGAAATAGTTAGATCGCAAATATTGCGAATGTGTAAATATCAATTCGAATTACATTTCAGTATCAGATCAGATTCATTTTATCGTAACACCTAATCTTTGACCAAGTACAATAGCCAAATACTGTCAATGCCGAATCTCTTCTTTTGATATCACAATTACTTTTTTACAGCTTTTTCCTACAACGCAAATCTACAGCTTTTATTTGCTTAGAATGATGCCAGCAGGTTTGCGTTTTCGTAGTTTTGAGCTTATGCAATACATTCAATTGCAAAACATGATAATGGACACTGAAAATTTGTTTGTTTTCATTGGCTTAATGGATATAATCTCAGTGTTTGATTGCTGGTTTAAAGCACTTCCTGTATTTGCGCTTTAAAATTTGTATACGTCGGTGTTTTTAGATTTTAGAACAATGAATCAAGAGGATAGAGGATAGTTTATAGACAAGATAGAAATGGAGAACGATATTATTATTTATTCACATCTAAGTGCGGCAGGGGCTTTTTCCAAGAGATCTAAGGAAAAGTCTAACGAATGTTATTGTTCGTGTTGTTAACTACCCTACCGAAGGCCCCGAGAGCCTCAATTTTGACGAGCATTCAAAAGCAAAATGAGCAACGACGTTCATTTATGCACATGCAATGTTCACATCTTAAACAGGCCACGAGCAGCAACGAGCCAGTAAGTACAGTAGGATAGGGTATTTAACGGGAGGATTAAAAACCACTTATAAATCAGTTGAAGAGAAAAGAAGCAGCCTCCGCTTGATTGCGCATCAACAACAGGATCACATTGGCTCACACACTCAGAGAGGAAAATAACCTGTCACAAAAGGGTGTTTGCTCTTCAAGAAACCGCATGCAATATCGTAAGTACGAGTTAAACTTTAACATTGAGAAGCAAGTTAGACCAATTGGCTTTCCCGTGAGAAATAATTTTACTTTACTTCCTCAATATTCACAAAGGAACGTTTGCATTATATTGGGTCGATGTGACATCCACCTTCAGGATTATACGTATCCGTATATTTCGAGCGGATATATGTATGAAAATTAGAGAGAATTCTTACAAAAGTTGCAGAAAAACTACTTATACGTATGTATATCTTAGACAACGAAAAAAAACTGTAGAGATTTAACGTGACCGATTGCTTACACTCTTTAACCTTTGATCCTGCATCAAGTGCTGATGACAGGAGGGATCTATGATATGAAGCCGTCAAAAACACTCAAAATGATATGCTGGATTAAATCCATGATGTGTGAGAGATTATTTAAAAGCTACAAACAGCCGAACAAAGACCTGAAGACATCAGCAAAGACACTGAGTTGCAATCGGTACTGAAGATATGGAAAACATATTAAGTGACTAAAACATCCTGACTACATTCCAGTTTCTGCAAGAACCATTCAACCAACGCAATGAAAGCTATAATTTCCGTCCAACTTGCAAAATTAACAGAGGATAGCGATATTTAAACATATGTACGTACAAAGCCGATGAAATGGATAACCTACTTGCTGATACGAGTATACACAGGGCAGCGTGACCTGAATTGGTGGAAAATATAAATCCCTACAATCCAAAGATTCGGTGGGAAGGAATTATATTTGATAAATTAAACACCAGCACCATATTTGCCAGATCCACAAGTAAGCTGACTCTCTTAATTCCTCCTACGATAGAGCTTTATTGGTTCGTAACGGTGTGGATTGTGGCTCATATATTCGAAAATTTAAGAACTTCACATTAATACTCACCAACTGTTAAATAATTAAAATGGGAGATGTAGTAAAATTTGTAGAGTTATACATACAAAACCATGCCTAGTTTGGACATTTTCCGTCAAACTCGCCAGAATGACAATGGACAAGCTAACTGATCCGTTAAGATCAAAAGAAGTCCCATCTCATTTAGACAAGCTAATGTCAATTTTTTTGCATCTTACTTGCATCTTAATTTTTGCATACCCTGATGCTAATAATATCATCAGCAGAACACACCGATAAATTGGACACGGGACATTAAAAGCGTATGGACAATCGTCTGTGGATTCTTTAATTCCAATATTCCAGCAGCATTAGAGAGCGTACAGAAGAAAGAAGACACCATCTTATAAATGTCGGCTCAGAGGAAATACTTGAAGAAGTACAGCTGTCGCTTAAAGAGATGTAAAACAACAAGGCCCCGGGGGAAGGCCAAGTGGTGGTAGATCCCATTAAAATCGGAGGTGATACGCTCTTGCACGAAAAAACGATACTTCTCAACTTGTGCATAGACCAAGGATCGATACCAACCAAATGCATACTATATTTCAAATCAAAAAACCATCAAATATCGAATAGAGAGGGGCATAAGACAAGGAGACACTATATCACCGAAACTTTTTACGGCCGTTCTAGAATACGCTTTCAAACAACTACATTGGGACAATAAAGGAATTAATATAGATGGAGAATATCTAAATCACCTGCGTTTCGCAGACGACATAGTGATAGTGACCGATAATCTCAACGATGCCCGAATAATGATAGAAGAACTTAAATCAGCTTCAAGAAATGTCGGCCTGAACATAAACTTCGACAAAACAAAATTAATGAAAAACTCAGTCCCGAGTGGAAACTGTAAGAACGAAGACGGACCTGAAATAGAACAAGTAATTGGGACACGAGATACGAACCTCGAGAGATAACCAAACCCGCGTAATCGTACGCCGAATTGGACTTGGATGGACAGCCTTTGGAAAAGTAAAGCACATATTCAAAAGTAATACGAGTATCCCCATACATTTAAAAAAGAAAGTATACGACTAATGCGTACTAGCGGTGATAACTTACGAGGCAGAAACTTTAACCCTAACGAGACACACTATCAGCAAGCTCCAGGTAACACAATGAGCGATGAAGATGGCAATGCTTAACATTACAAGAAGAGAGCGAGTACGCAACGAAGATATGGAGGAGAACAAGAGTGATGGATATAACAACACGTATAACAACGGCAAAGTGGAGATGGGCTAAGCCCATAGCTCGAATTACAGATAACAGATGGACAAAGAGATTGCTGAAATGGACCACGAAGAGGAGATTTAAGAAACAGAAGTAGACCACCATCACAGTGGAGCGACGACATCAGAAGAGTAACTGGAAACTGGATCCATGCAGCGCAAAACGTATGGAAAAGTTTAGAAGAGGCCTACGTTCAACTTTTAAAATGGAAGGCTTTTGATGATGATGATGAGAGCGTACATGGCGGGCATAAATGAAAGGGGACTTGAAACTATCTGAGTTCAAGTTTAAAACTCTCTTAAATTAATCGTATCGTATTTTAAAAGTTCTGTAATCCGAACAAGCACCGCATTCTATATGGAATATAACATTCTCCATGTCGATAGCATTATAGTTGCTCTACATCGTTCCTGCTTTCAACAAATATTGTTAATAGTGAAGTCAAACGAGTATAATATATTTAACAAAATATTTCACTGTGTGTGTTTTGGTCATCGACTTCGCGTAACAGAATTTAATGACTGGCTTTGGTGCAGGAGGCCGACGTACATGTAACCCGTTTGGCATTTGCAATATACAGAGATAATTATTACAAAAACAAGTTAATTGGAATTCCGATACGATAACTTAGGCTCCGAGTTTATCGTACTGCACATCGATGGGAATATAGCCTTAATGATTATTTTCAGAACTGCTCGACACCTGGAACACAGCACAACTACGTGTTGTAGTGAGCGAAAAGAGCCGAAAGTTTGTCACGACAAAGGTAAACAAACATTGATTTTATTTCAACAACAGAGGTGACTCTTAAGGAAGATCCATCCGTGGAAATGCATATTGAGTCGTCCGAATGATATTTTAAAATTACTATGGGGTAGGACGTAGTTCATATTAGAGAAAACTATGCCAGATGGAAGGCCAAATTGTAAGGTGAAACTTGCCAATAGCCAATCATACTCTAATACCCCCAGTCTTAAGTGCTTAAGTACTTCATTAACATCTATTTTAAATTCAGCAGAAACGGCAAAATTATCCAATACGTTAATTCGACATTTTCTAGATTTCTACTAGAACCACACAAACCTACTAATAGGTTTCTGGTTGGTGCAATTTATTACAAAGACTACGTTCTCATTCCTCAATATGAATAGCGGAACATAGTTAATAGACTCTGTTGTTTATAATAGAAGTGAACAAAAGGAATGAAATTACAGTGTCTCTTGTTGATAATTTGAAACAAACAAGAAACTGGGTAGTTCCGAAAAAAAACAATGAGAAGCAGAAGCAGGTCTTTACTTTGTTTTGTTTCATAAGACTCAGTTCATTATAATTTCGAGTTTATTTGCACCAATAGCAGCCTCGAAATCACAAAATGAAAGTTTAAAAGTCACACTATTAACAGCCATATGTTGCATAATTTTTTACTACACATCTCAGACTACATCTCGTAGATTATTACCTCAGAAAACAACACCACACAGAGACCTCATCACATGCTAAAATTCATCTCAAGCATAAATACCAGTCATGCCAAGGTCAATGGTTGCAAATTTAATTAACCGCTGCTATGCGAAAAGAAGAAACGAAAAAATAAGTGCCAGCCAGATACTTGTAAGCATTGTTTGTGCACTTGACTTTAGTGTACGAATGTAATAGACAGCCGGTGTGAACTTTGCCTCACAGTTTACACATATCAGTACCCAATTTCCAAAACAGACGAACGAAAAAAGAATTGTCCGAGTTGAAAACGAAAGCGAAAACAATTTAATTAGTTGAATTATCAACATGTCAGGGTTATATTTAATCGCTCTGAGTAGGTAAGTACATATTTAAAAAAAAAACGTTCCAACAGAATGGAGACCAACGAATGCCAAAACAAACAAGATAGGAGACCAATAACTTCCTAACAAACCGAAACCAATAGGCTGAGACCGAACCATATGCTGGGCAGAGAAGGGAAAAAAACCCGTAGTCTAGGACTACAGGTACTTATCGAATACTCTCCACGTCGCTACTCACGATCAATTACTACTTTATTAGCATAAGAAATAATCTTTATTCAGATAAGAAACGAAGCGCTAATTAATATCAAGACCAATTATGTTTTCCTCCAAGTCGTTTCCTGAAAAAAAAAAAAAAAAAACAGCAGACTCACAACTAAGTAAGTTCTGGGTTTTGCTTTGTTTGCTACTTTCTTTCCAAGTCCAGTATTGACTGGTTGCTCATTTAGGGAAAGTATGTACAAGTGCGAGTGGACATCCTATGAAAAATAAAACTCACGTCTCTCTGAACAAACACAACGCACTGAGTGGTACTATAATGAGGAGCACGTACCCGTACATGTATTTAACTACATTCAATGGAACAACTAGTTTCTATGCAGCGGAGCATAAACCATTTAATTGCAACACATTCGGGTGGCAAGAGACTGGCAATCTAAATCCAGCACACCAACTGGCACTAGACAAAACCTTGTCCAGGTGAATTGGTTTTTTTTTTTTTCTTAATGTCAACGAATGACGTGTATGTTGTCCACTTTCTTATGTCCAATCTATTACGCAACTGTTGGAGAAATAACTTAAATTATTTACCATTCTTCGGAAGATTTTTTATTACATTGACAGCGGCATTAAATCTCTCCTCAATCGATGACATTTTTTTTTTTTTCCTTCAACTTCTCTTCCAAACACTTTCGTTCGTATGTTAGGATATGTTATATCTGGGTCAACCGATGGAATTATCACAAGTCGTTATTTTTTATCACGAAAAGTTTAAGTAAAACGTAGTTTAATTAAAATTTCGTCGATTAATTCAATGATTAGCACATAAGAGAACATCCCATTGAACTTTGAACACTGGCGCACTTGTTTGCAATTAAAATTCACAGGCACACACGATTTGAGGGGTGGAATTTTTCTATTGGGAAACAATGTAGTTATGCTGGTTTGTCTATTTACAAATAGCAATAAATAATTGCAAAGTTTCAACAACAAGTTAATTAAAGACAATATCAAAGGAGAATAGAATTTTCGTTTTCACTTTACGCCGAACTTAAATGGTAAACACACATCATGCACTTGGTCGAACTTTTTCTATCAGTTGGAAAATTTACTCACAACAGCTTATGGCTTATGGATATGTTGTATGCAATCTGGTATGACAAAGTGGTTTTCTGTCATTAAGTGAACAGTTACATGGCCGTTATATATTTTTAAACAACATTTATTTTCTCACTGTTTTAAAAAAAATGAAATTAATCGTTTTCTCACACGCTATCTTAGGCAAGCTATTGAAAAATTTATTGGGACAACTATGAGATCTTTAACCATATATGGCCCATACGTGATCTGCAGGGGTCGGGATACAATAACTCCAAATTCTCGAAAATAACCACAGGACACAGCTATTGGAACTCGCACAACAGTTGAGCTCTCCACTAAATGATCTTTCAAAACCTGCAGAGGTAAAGAGGAAGAAGAATTTGTTGTGCAGTTTTGTATCATTTGCAAATGCCCTGCTCTAGTATTTATGGCCGCATGCCCTAGGCAGTAATCACCGACATGTATTGATTTTTTCAAGACTTATCTACTACTTTCGTACAACTGAGCCTCTATGGTTCGTAATAAAGACTAACCATATTCTACAAAGATACTTGGAATGTTACAAAAAATGTAAGAATAACGTAAAATTGAAAGAGATGGATAAAGATTAAGACCCAGAAAAAAGGTGCATAATATTTTAAAAGCAAGTTCCGAAATGTACGCAGATACGCTACACTCTTGTAGCAGATTAAAAATTAGAAAACATTCATTCCAAAAAGTAGGGCATATGGCTAATAAAGCTACTAGAAACGAGCATACGACGTTCACTGCAATACCTATAAAAGACAGCACAAGATGGGATGCCTATTAATTTCACCTTGCTAACAGAATTCTAGGATTATATATTGTATAACATTTTATCACACAAAGATCGACAAGCAAACATGCTTCAAATATTCTAGGTGTATGTTCTTGAAATAATGTTAAACTGACTAATCATTTTCTGGTTGGCGCTCGATTGAGAGTACTACTGTCCACAGAAAGACACTGTGACGTGAACTTGATATACGATGAATTTAATTGTGAGCATGACTTACATAGCTAAGGCTAATAATAAAAGCCTAAATTAGGAGCTCTAAGGTATGTCATCCCCCTACTAACTCTAACAAACAATAAATTCAGTACCACATACTATTTAAGAAAATAGTTGGACCAAGTTTGGACTACCTCCTGCTCTAAAATGGGTATTCAACGTAATCTTAACGGGAAGAATAGAATTTAATCAATATTTATTGAGCATTTGGAACATTAAGAGCATTATGCGATATAAGAAAAATCCTGAAACAGTTGACAATGAAACAATCCTTCAGGGAGTCTCGTGGAGGTTGGCACAGCAAATAAAAAAGATGAAGTAAAACAAACAACCTGGCTCTTTAATTGCCACCAATCAACAATAAGCATCATAATTAGAAGTTTTTTTTATGGTGGAACGGTATAAGCTTCATGATATATCAAAATGGTTTAAATCTCGTGGTCTATCTTTGCTGATTCCCAGAAGCAATTCTATGTCATCTACTGATCAGGTCAGAACCTTAGTAGGTACCATGTATACCCTTATTAAACTTTATTTTGACGAGTCTTCAACTAAAACAATATATTCTATAAGAAGTTTAATTGTGTAGATAGAGTCAAATAAAACTAGAAACAAATATTAAATAAAATTAATTTGCATTTGTTGTCAGAGTTGTTGGACGCCACCATGGGCCGCTAGCACATGCTTCAAAGAAACGTCAATTTTCTGATGGAAAAACGTCAGTTTTTTTTTTCACTTTTTCGTAAATAAACTCACAAGTGTTTCAGATGAGTTTTGCACAAAAAATACTCGAAAAATACGGCTGGAAGGAGGGTATATCAATAATTAAATATTTATATATATATTTTTTAAAATGATTTTTCCTATTTTAGGCGATGGTTTAGGTAAACACAACGACGGCATAGCGAAACCTATAAAGGCGAATCTTAAGTTTGACAATGCTGGTCTGGGAGTGGACAAAGCCGATGAATTCAATAATCACTGGTGGGAACGTGTGTTTAATGAAGCCGCAAGTAACGTTCAAGTCCAAAAAGATGATGATAAAGTTTTAGTGAACGTGAAAAAAGATAATTCTGTCGAGGTAGATTGTGCTTCTTTCATGTTTATCCACCAATTCTCGACTAACCTTCTGTTTTAGATCACAACTAAAGACTACTCCGTTCGCAAGTTGAAAAAGAAAAAGAATGGACCGTATGAAAATTTTCTCCTATCAGCGACACTAACTAATGGCGGAGGTGAGGTACAAAATCCAAATAAAATAGAAGTAGATGAGTTAAAGCTGGCTAAATATAAGCCACTAACCGACGAAGAGTTGTTTGCAGCGTGTGGAGGAAGAACAGCTCACAAGGGGGCTAGACACGGCCTCAAGTTATCTGGCAAATTAGCAAGAATCGAACAGCAAGAGAAGGATTTGCTTTCAAAAATGCAGAATTATGTAAATGAAAATTCAGAATCCTGGACGGTGGTAAAGGATAAAAAGAAAAAAAAATATAAGAAAAACTCTGAAGAAACTTGTGAAGCCGAATCCAACGCAGATGACGAAAAGCTCAGTAGCATTCTTTATACAGCTGAGTACTGTATAAAATCCAAAAAGAAACGAAAGGAGAAGAAGAAAACCGAAGAGGAACTCTCAAATTGTTTCGATTTGTTTTCAGTGCAGAATAAAAAAGAGGATGTAGCGCTTCATAGAATCTGTGATGACTCAAAAACGATTAAAAAATCGAAAAAATCAAAAAAGAACAAGAAAGAGAACATTAATACCGATAAGTGGGAAGCATACCGAGAAGCAAATGATGAGAAAGAAGAACCGCAAGAAAATGCAGCTCTAAAAGTTAACGAGGGTGAAGAAGTAGAGCAGGAATGCAAGTTTAAAACCAAGAAGAGCAAGAAATGTAAGCATGGCATTGATAAAGAAGCTAAAGAGGCTTACAAAAAAGCAAAGAAACTAAGAAAACGTCTTCAGCATGTGACAGAAGATTTAGAAATGTCGACTTTGGTTGGGGCCTAGATATATGTTAAGTTTTTTTTTGTTAATACATAACTTAAAATCTGAAGGTTTTTCTTTTTGCTGTTTTTTCTGCTTAGGTTGTTAATTTTACAGTTTGAATAGTGTTTGTTTACACTGGTTGTTACACTGGTTGTTACCTTCATTTACATTATTGTCATGTTTGTATGGTGTGTTTCAAATCTTTGGTAATTTCATGTAATTGAGAAATGTACCTTTAATATTTAATACATCACCGGTGGAATCACGGCGTCAGCTTTCAATTAACTCTTCTCTTTATGGACTCATTTCGACTAGACGAAAAACAGAATTCTCTACACACCCACATCAGATACTTCCCAGTGAACAGGAGTGGGATTTTGTTAGCAAAATTTCTGGTTGTTTGACGGTGTTTCTCACCGAAAGGTGAAACTGATTGTCTACACCAATATAACCAAAGAAAAATATTTTCACTTGACATATCAAGAGGATAGCTTGGTACTAGGCTTTACAATCACAATACGTCGATTGATATTTTCTTCATTGCAATTTAAAATAATCTTTTGAAACGCGTAGTTCCGCATTGTCACCGACAATCTGATCTTTTATTTGCAACTTCTAATCCAATATATTCCTTACTGAAGGCAGCAATGCGCTATTAATATTTACTCACGGACTCACGCACCTGCTCTTCAGCTGTAGAACGAGAATGGCGATATTAAGATCGTTAAATTGTGATTTTGTTTGGGAAACCGAATGTAATTTAATACTTTTAATTACAGCTATCTGTTGTCGTTGAGGCTAGCCTTTATACACGAATGACACTTGCATCGACGAAACCGAAAAATGTCTCTTCACGGTACCTACATATGTACACATGTTCATAAATAGCAAGCTGGAATCATGAGAATGAACGTTGGGATAACAGCATATCAATTTTTCGTCATACACGCAATATGCAAACGTTTTAAGTGGACAGTACATCCTTTAACGGTGCTATCGTAAAAACATCCTTTGCAAAGTTTGCTTTTGCCGTTCAATGTTTTCGCATATAAATTGCGAGCACCTATTCAAATCCACTGTGTTATGTGCGCCCCTAAATTCTCTTTGTTTGGGAATATTAAATATTTTTCTCGAAAGTTAGCTTATCCTTAGTGGTCTTCTTCTGACCATTGAACGGCAAATTCTCTGTGTTTATATGCACATTTATTGCGCCTCATCAGTTATGTTATCCATTGCATAAACCACTATAGACCTAAAATAATTATAGCAAACGACGCTGGTGTCTTATAAGGTGTGTCGAACACAATGTCTTTGCCGAAAACACTCATAAAACCGTTGCGTCTCCCTCATCTTTTCCGATCAGCATCTCATTATATGTAATATTTTTTTGGATTCTGTAATTGGTTTGACCTTGACCTAAAATGACATTATAAGAAAGATCTTCACCTATGATTTTTACTATCGACTAGCGTTTTGTTTTTTCTTTCGATAGCCTCGATCAATCACCATATTGACTTTTTTTTATTTTGTTTTTGACGAGAAGCCAATTTTCCCCTCGTCTCATGTGAAGAATCGTCTGCAACAAGGTCCGGTTAATTCGCCGATGTTATTTAACATCTACACAACTGATCATGTGGAAAAACTTTCCTATGCCGTAGAGTATATCGACGACATAACAGGTCTTAAGATCAGAGTCATCAATATCCTCTTGTATAGTAACATAACCGTCGATAAGATATTGCTATGCCTGAAAAATTAAGATCAATTTTCAGAAGCCGAGAAGCATGCATTTTAGGACGCCTCCCTTTGCCTAAAAAAAAAAAACAATTGGTGAATGTTTCGGGCAACCACTTGCAGTCAGATACCTTGGAATCTTGAAATGTATTTAAAAAAAAAAAAAAAGATGTGGCTCTTGTTTAAGCCAAAGGTGCTTAAGCCCTTACAAAGAGATTGTTTTTTATCAACCAATTTGATACTAGGGTGAACGTTATCTGCTACATGACCCTTATCCGACCTATGGTTCTGTTTAGTTTAATTTAAATGATTCGGGGAAGGTACATAAAATATTACCCGAACAAGGTCTTGTAAAATGGGCCGAACTTTATTGCTACAGCACTGAGCTTGTTAAACAACCTGTTCTGCGGGGCTTACGATCTCAATTACCTTTTTCATGACAAGGTGAACTTTAATTGCTTGATTACCCCAGAGGCGTTTCTTTATGTGGCATGCTCCACAGCTCGGAATTAAAATTGTTAAATAACATTTTTAGCAAAAAAGACAATTTATGCATCCATACTGAACCCTTTCAAACCCAACGTTGCCTGCACCTTCACTTATTTATCGACTGAATACCGAAAGCGCTGATTGTTTTTATGTTTAATTTTAGTATGTACCAACAGGTTAGTATCTTTGGAAATAATAGCAGAGCAAACATCGCAAATTTTATAACAACTATTAAAGTGGCAGTTCCATGGAATATTTGAATTTGAATCACAGCGTGAATTGAAGGTCAATTTAGAAAAAATATTTAGGAAAAAACGTAGGTATTAATAAAAGTCGAAAGTTAAAATCAAATAGTTTTCAACAAACAATAAATAATATCATTTCGAAACTAAGCTGGTGTCTTGTACTTTATATATGTATATGTAAGTAGAATTTTTGGAAATTGATAAGTTGCTTGTGGGCCAGTTTGGGGATTGTGGCACAATTGTGGCATCCATTGTAAATGCTTGGCTTCCTTACTGGAAACATTTTAACTTACTTGAAGCTAAAGAAAAGCTTATGCCAATGATAAAATTTCAATTCGAAATAGCTCATGATCTTTTATAGTCGAACTCATATTGCTCAGCTATTGAATGAAAGTCTGACTTCGTCTCCTAGTTCTTGTTCCAGGAATGTTTGCAGCTCCAAAGAAGTACAAGTTTGCAAAATGGGCACTGAGTTGTATATGGGAAAAGAGACGTAGTAGGTCATATAAGATTCGTCATCTAAATGTTTTAAATGTGTAGTTCATCTTTGTTCTAATAACAACAACCTTAAGTCTTGCACAATAACTCCATGGCTAAGTATAACATAATTGAACAAACAGAAAAACATTGTTGGACAACCGTCAAAATTGTTAAATTACAATGGTTTAAGCAGGTTAAGATTTATTTTTAGTTCAGTTTCAACAAAGTACATTTACTAAGTTTCTTAGACAAAATGCATTTTCATTGTTCTTACTATTAATACAGTAGAATCCGCTTTACACGCTTTTCCGCTTTTAACGCCTTTTTTCTCCAGTCCCTTATTGTGACTACAATTCTTGTGCAAAATTATCCGGATAAAACGTTTTATTTCCCACTTAATACGCTTACAAGTCACACAGCAACACGGAACACAGCGCTGTTGCAGTCCTCCATTTTGATTAGAATTCTTATGAAAAATACACTCACACATGGACACAATAAACAGAATGCAGGTTTTTGGTTGTTACTTTCCGATGTTTTCTTTTGACTGGTTGTGCTTTACGTGGGTAGAGTGGTAGTGTGGTAGGAATCAGTTGCATGAATTACGATGGCTATTAACAGCAATATCAAAAGAAAAGCTCTTTCTATTAGAGACAAATTAAATATTTTAAAAACGAAATGTAAGAAAACAGCAGGATATTGCGATTGGAGTTGGTGTTCCTGTTTCCACACTAAGAACAGTTGTAAAATACCGGGAAAAAAATGAACAAAATGCAATAGCGGGTTGATGCAAGCGGCAGAAAATTAAAGCTGGAAAGTTTGGCGAGCTTGAAAAGGAATTATTGAAGTGTTTTCTCTAATATGTTCCGATGATATTTACAGTGCAGATGAAATTGGGCTCTTTTATAAATGAATGCACGATAATCCATTAGTCTGTAAAACAGAAAAATGACATGGGGACAAGTTGAGTAAAGAACGTCTGAATGTTTTAGCCTGCGCAAATGCATCCGGCATGCACAAACTTAAGCTTTTAGTGATAGAGAAGAGCAAATCCAATGCGATTACAGCTCTCAGAAACATGCACGGATGGCCCGTGACGCATTCATTAGCTAGGTCAAGCAGTTGGATCAATTTTTCGGAAAGAAAAATAGAAAAGTGATTTGATTGACAATTGCCCTGCTCACCCTAAGGGAATTCCCCTTTAGAGCATTAAACTCGTATTTTTGCCACTGAATGCTACGAGTAAGCTGCAGCCACTCGGTCAGAGGATCATCAATGTTGTCAAGCAAAAATGTCGTAAAAAGTGTTATTTCAACAGTACCTAACAGAAATGCAAAGTGGAATATCGTCGACCAAGATAAGTGTCTTGGACTCCATTCATTACATATCATCATGGGAGGAAATTAGGCCAGAAGTGATCAAAAACTGTTTCTATAAAGCTGATTTCGGTAATCCAGACGTTCCTGGCCCAGATGTTTTTGAAATCGTAACCGAATATCCCTTTACAACTGGTACAATATGAGCATGACGTTCGCAAAAAAAAAAAATATTGACGGTAAACGTTTTCGTTTTTGTGAATTCAACCGGCCTCGTTCAATCGTTCGAATGCATATTAATACGTAAAACCATAGGATTTTTAGAAATATTTTTGCAGAGTCCTCTATGCTCTAAATAATCAAAATATATAGTTTTTGTAAGTAATGAACTAAAAAAATGTTTCCGGTTGTAAAGGGATGTTGAAGAATTACAGGAGTTTCCTTATGATGCTTCTTTTGATGATACCTCATTACGACCGGCCCTCGTAATTTAGAAGAATTCATTAGTGACAGCGCTTCAACGGTTACATCAGAAGACGAAAGCGATGAAGAAGAACCGACACCGATACCTTCAATGGTCAATGGTCGACAATCTGTCAAACTTCTGAGAACGTTGATTTCAAGAATTTCAAATGGAGAGCAAAGTCTTTATTACCTAAACAAAATCGAACATTTCTTAGCTAATGAATCATCGAAGAAGTTTAAACAAGCAAATCTAGATAACTTTGTTATTCATCAAAATTAAATGTTAATACATATGTATGTACAAACATACTCGTACATAGGAAAGTTTCTTTAAATAAAATATATTTCAAAAAATACATGTATATCTATTTTCTGAACTTACTCGTATTTCTACTTTTCTGATTTTATCGCAAAAATACGCTTTTCCGTCTAAGACACTTTTTCCTACCGGTCCTTTGAAAAGCGTCTCAAGCGGATTCTACTGGATACTGTTAAGGTGACTGCAGGATTCCTGTGTGGATATTTCATCCCGTGACAAAGTTAATTAGGTTCAGATTAGCAACTTTTATATTAGAAAAAGACACGATTGTATATGCTTGTAAGAAATAATAATTTTAGCAAATATTTAAGACATTAGATACGTTTAATGATAAAGATATATATATCTCATATCAGAAATACAAAACTAAAAGATTCAGAGTATTTATTCAAAGCACCCTGTATATGCTACTATTTTGAATATAACATGTGTTATATTTGTACAAACTAAACTACTCCTAGGTTCAAGTCTAGATAACATGACGCGCAATGCATTTATTTTTTTATTTGGTATTCTTACTTCACATGAATTTTTGTAAATGAGCAGTGTTCAAAATTGTAAAAAGAAATACAAACAGTACACGAAGTCGGGCGGTTTTCTGTCTCACACTATGTGGTCGTCCACGTCCCGTTAATCGTGGAAGTATATTTGAGAGGAAATACCCTCCTCAGTAAATGATATCATCTTTGATGAATAAAAAACACCAGCCAGCAAAATCTGACTCAACAACACAAAATCGAATACATAAAGTTAAAAAGATTAAAAGTGATGAGACAAATGTGATCGCCTTTTTTTGCTTTTGGCTAAACATTTGATTTTGTCGCGAACTGTGTGACATATAAAGTATGTGGAACAGCAGAACTTTCTTTTGTTTTTGTGAATGCTTTTCTTTTTTCTTTTTCATTTTCAATGCATTTTTATTTAAATTAATTCAATTACATTTACATGCTAGACATAAAAATAAAAGTTAGTTACTTAACAAGCTCCCTAGCCAAGAAGAGTTTCTTCCTGAAACAGTGCAGCCTTCCATCCTCTGAAATCCCGGGCATGTTGCTTTAAGTTGTCCAGATCAAGCGTTCCGGCATCTGCGATGCCTTTAAAACAAAGGTTCGGTCGAACCCGGGGGCGGGGATTCGAAGATTCTCTTTGAGCATTACGTTTTGTTCGCTCGATGTGGCCGGGTCAATGTAGTCGACGAGTTTTAGATTTTTGGGCTATTTGCACATCTTGGTACAGCTCGTAGAGTTCGTGGTTGTATCTCCTCCTCCATTCGCCCTTCCTGCACATGGGACCAAATATCCGCTGAAGAATTTTTCTCTCGAAAGAGTTTTGTATCTATTCTTCCTCCTTCTTATCGTCCAGCACTCGGCGACGTTAAGCAGAAATGCAGGTTGTGTGTGCTAGTTTTTGTGGTGAATTTTGCATACAGATCTTGGCCTACACCCTTAAAACGTTAAATAAACTCTTGATCATTCGAAACGCTAAAACTTCTTCGATTGGGCATGTCATCGAAAAATCATCTTTGGCGATGAAGCGCGTTTTTGGCTTGAAATGATCGCTATCATGCTATGTCGGAAGATTTTTTTTGAAATCAGTTGGTGAAAAGATTGATCTATTGAAGGGGAAGTTCAGTATTCGTGTAATGTAGAGAAATTGTCCGGTCGAATGGCCATCTCGCTCGTGCGTGGTTGGTTATGCAAACAAACCAACAATTGTAGAGGAGCTCAGAAACAATATCGACGCGAAACTGATAACGCTCTGTGTGGAAGAGTGGTGGAAAACTGACTCCAATGAATTGATGGCTGCAAACGTGCTTGCAGTGGGCGTATAAGCGTGATACGCCAGCTACGCTAAGAAAATTCTCTACTCCATTTGGCCCTTTAATCAAGACGGAAGGACGATATGTCCACATATGACCATTCACAAAATTGAAAGTTATAATATTGCAAAAATAAAAAGCCGATAATTGTGTGAGGCCGTTTTTCAATTTCTTGATTGTGAGCAAACAGATCTACGGATTCCTACCTACGTTCATTGAAAACCTCTCCTAACTATTCGGTGTTCTTTGGTTTAAGGTTATCAATCTATGACTTTTAGTGTAAAGTCAGAGGCCTAGTTACGTACTAAGTCAAAACAAAACAAGTCAAAACGACTAAAACAAAAATTTCTATCAAACACGACCCGGCGGTAGGCTCGTTTGATAGGTGATCGTCAGGGTATGAGCGAAAAAACCAAGATAATAAATATTACAGTTTGTGATGTAATCATAACGAGAACAAGAAACAACTCGAAGAAAACATACAACGAAGACATGCGGACGAGTAATTTTGGTGGGAACAAACTACTCTTCCCCAAATAGAGGCCGACCGCGCTAGGCGGAACAATCAATCATTCATGTAGGCTAATTCATTTTACATTTTACTTAAATAACAAAAAAAGGAAAAAGGGCCTTCCCTAAGCTGACTCGTAATATCATCTAATAGTGCGACTTGGCAATAAAATAAAATGTTCAGAAAAGATTTGATCTGAGTTGGTCTCTCAACAGAGCATTACGCTCTTGCTCATGTAAGGGAAAACTGTCTGAATTATAGTCACATCAGGCGTATGTGCTTTTCGTCACGCAGGCGCCTATGTCATCAATACTCTTCACCTACAATACTCATTCCAAAATTATAGAAAATTCACATGTTCAACTGTTGTAGCAAATTATTCACTATGCATAGTATGTATGTTTGTACTTTGCGTAATGTATAATGCACTCGATAATAATGCAAAATATAACCGAACAAACGGGTGACTTTTGTACTGTTGTTTTATTTTTCATACACATGTGGTAAAGCGTGTAGTTATTGATATTCACAGGTCATTCTATGTTCAAACTTAGTGCGAATCGGGTATTATTTATTGTGAATAAGCAATGGCGGCTTAGCATCCTCTAATCCATCCTAAACTAAATAACTTCTCAATATTTGGTTCGTTTGCGGATTTGGTGTCGACAAACAAAAACAGCATTGCTTTTTTAGAAGAAATTGGTCTAATTCCCACTAAAACATCAACTCCCTCACTGTGTTGCAATTTACGGATGAAGGTGGAAAAATGCAAAAATATAAAGTTCGGTTGGATGTGGCGATGGTTAAAAAAAAAGCTCTAAAAAAAAAGGTGACAAAAATTGTAGGAATGCAACTAACCTATCTATCGGCACATTTTTCCATGGGCCTCAATGTCGGCTAGACATTCGCGAGGTTTTTGCGATAATTATCTCTTTTGTGATCAAAATGCCTGTAAACACGGTTTTTCAGGCAAATTAATTAAATCCTAAGTTATAACTTTATGTTTTTTTTAAATTAGCATTTAATCGAAATTACATCGTCTCACGTTGATGTTAACATTGGCGGCAAAGAAAAAACTGTCCAAATCGACGAAACTTTTCTTACGAAAAGGAAATACCACAGAACAAATACTGAAATTACTGAACAAATGACAATCGTGGTATTGGGGTTGTTTTGCAAAGAAGATAAGGTCGGGCGGTTCTTTTAAGTAAACTCCAAATGTAAGGAAGATTTGTGGCCTTATATCCATAAATACGTTGACCCCAACACCAGTCGTATTTGTACCGCGCCAATAAATAGGTATTGGAAAAATATTCTCTAGTTCCACAACATATGAAATTACGAACCACAGCAAAGGCGAATATGTTAACAAGACCGATGCAACCAACATAATTAATGATCTGAAGAATCAGAACAAGCTTCTGAAAAAAACAATTTTATGCCGAAAAACTACAGACCACCTTCATCAATATATGGCACCTTTTTTTTTATCGAAAATACTGCCTTGAAAAAAATATAAGGAAGACTTGGGCTCCCAAATTATGGAATTTTTACTGGACGTAAAAAAAGTGTATCCATGTTTTATCGATGGTAAAACAAGTGTAGGTTTACAATTAAAGGACTTCGACCCTCCCACCGTTCACAGTGAGCAGTAAGATGGTATTTTATCGACAAAAAAACCTTGGCTCATTACCATCAATGACGAACTCAACGAGCTCGGCAGTAACACCAGTATGGACGATGATTTTATTGAGTAGACTTACATAACTTTTAAATATGTGCATTAAAAATCGGCTTGACTATTTGTAACTAACTACTGACTTACTGACAAACTGACTGACTGAGACGCGGAATGCAATGCAATTCTTCCTCCTCGTGGTGCATTCTGGGTAACGCTAAATGATTTGCAATACTTTACTTACAAAGATGATAGGTTCGTCAACATTAATCCTCAAAGTGAGATCACCGTAAATACCAAAAAACAAAAATCTCATAAAAAAGTAGTTTTGGTAATTTTCAATTTGCTCAAAAACTGGACGACATAAATCCATTCGGTTTTTTGTGTTCGATTCAAAATTGATATAGACATCGACCACAGGAATCCAATTTAGCACTTCATTTCACAATTTTGAAAAAAATTGGTCTAAACTTAATTTCTTAAATTTTTTTTATCAGAATTTTTGGTTTGCATGCGTATTTCTTAAAAACTATTGATACAAATAATATAGCTGGAACTTAGGGTTGAAGAACAGGTTTCTGAAAAGTTGCCGTTTTTTTTTCCATTTTAAGTCATTTTTTTAATTAAAATTCCCCTTATCCCCTAAACGGGGCGAGATAGACTCCCCACTCCCGTAGTAAAAAATGCTTGTTTTTGACCCCTCTATAAAAAACCGTTATCAAATCTTGGCGCCAAAGTTATCTTACTCTACCCCAAAATTTGCTTATAAAACAATCTTATACTCAATTCTGGCAAATGACAGAATCTTATCTTAAACTGTACACTTAAAAAAAAGGAGCATTCCAAACAAATATGTACATAATGTACATATTAGGTTGAAGCTTAAATAGAAAAATTGAATGCCTACGATTTATTTTATCGTTGAGTTATACTTCATAGGAGTTTATGCAGTGAAACTCTATATGATCTACTTCTACAATATAAAGGAACGTGAGTGCAGTCAGCAGGAGAGGTATAAAGTCCCAAAACCAACTAGTTGACCACGTTCTCTTAACATATACGAATCCACAATGTCGGAATTTTCGGGGCAGGAAAAAGCCTTCGTCCTCTTGGCACTTTTTTTGTCCAGAGCCTAGTTCCTTTCTCCACGCGTTTATTATATTATATTATATATAATAGTCCAACTTTTTGTTAAAAAACTTAAAAAAGTTATCTGCTTGGTTGACTCTTTTCCAATGTATGTTGAACATGAGCTAATTTCAATGTAAGCAAGCTTTGAAAATAATCAACAATAGCTTTCTGAGATGTTCTATCGCATTACGAAGTCAACCTGTAGGCAAGAAAAATATATATACCATATTTTACTAATGGACAAATTGCGAAGTAGAACGTTTATACACAAATAAGCTTCGGCAGACTCTGCCAATTAAGGATTGAAAGATAACTTTATCAGTAAATTGTGTATCGCTAATAACATGAAATCGTCATAGTACTGAGGGATCTTAACGGCAATGATAACATATTGACCGAAAAATTAGCTCGATATACAACCGCCGAAATATTTATTAGTTTTCGTAATTCTATAGTATGTAGTTGCAAAAATCACTTATGGTTTCACTTGATAAGTAACGGACATTCAGTCAGAATGAGAACCCCTTGATTAGTAAAAGCTTTAGCTGTTCTAACGTATTAATTAGGACGCCCGCCTTACAACATTCCGAACGGCAACCCGAATCTTTTTACTGCCATAACAATTTATTATCACTAGCACTACCCTTTAAGCAAGATTAAACTAAAGCCCTGAACCTTGTTTGTCTAAAATCTTAAGGAAATTTTTATTTCCCTTGCAAAGCAGCCAAGAGCACCCTTGTCCATTTTTGATAAGACCCGTGTCCCTTTGCCATAGAACAGGAATGAAATTATTAAAGTCATATATAGGGTCACTTTAATTGTTTCAATGAGGGCTTTGCTAGCCAATTAATTTCTTAGCCCAGAGGAGCGATTGGCAAGAATTATTTTTGTCGTTGTCTGAATTGATGAAAGAGCCAACGTAGATAATCTCCTTAACTACCTCCAAGTTATATCTGTCGAGGATGATAATCTGTCCGAGACGTCGCTGTTGACCGCTAAAACTTTGTCGCCGCTTCCGTCTCAATCCTCGCCAAAGCCTTACTGACATCACGCTGATTTCTTTCGATTATATCAATATTATATGTGAGTAATTGGACGGACATTTAAATTATGGCGGCGCGTGAGTTTTGGCACTTTCTTTTAAGAATTATGCTAATGAAATCGCTTGATAGCCTTGTCTAAGTCTTTTTTGACTTCAAATGCCTCAGTGAGATATTTACCAGCCTTGATAAAGCAGCCTGCATCTGCACTCCACTAGGATGCTCCTTTATTCATCTCTGCAGGCTTTGATTCGGACTTTGCGTCAATGACATTTTTTTTCCCCTCTTCTGCTCATAAAGCTCGTGAGCACCACTAGTTTTTTATGCAGCGACACTCTGTATGCCTCTTGCTTAGCTGCATGCACTTGCCGGCACTCGTCGTCAAACCAGGGGTTTCATTGAAGTAGTTGAGTGAAACCTAGCACATCCCTGATGGCTGGCCGTAGCCTATTAAGGGACCTAACATTCCACGTACATATCCTTAGTTCGTTTGCATGGGCTATCAATAGTAGATTAACTCGTATCCGAGACTTGCTCGTGTTTCGGAACTTTGGTTCTTTTTCCGTGGCCGAGCAGTTACTCCAGTTTAGTTCCTAACGTTTAGAGCCAGATGAATTTTATGTACTCCTACAACGAGGGGTCGATTAGGCCGGAGCCAGTAAGCCATTCGGAAATGTGAACGCTGTCGTTGGGCCATTAAGGACTCATCCGTCACATTACTTTTCCAAGACCCTGACTTAGGCCCTTATTGCGGTTGTCGATCGTCGTTCAAGTCGATTGTCGATCGTCGATTCGACTGATTTCATGTTTGGTATTGTGTAACTCAATCGACAAAGGATTCTATTATTGTGAATAAAAACCATGAAAGTGACTATTGTGAATACAATTTGTTTGACAGTTGTTTGCTTATTTATTCATTGCCGCAATATTTTTCAAAAAAAACTTAATAAAATGAGCTCCATCGAATTGCTTAAGTTAGTCAGATGATTTTTTTTAATGGCCAGATAAAAATAAAGGGTTAAGAGATGCCTCAAACCCTTTAGAACTGGAGAAAAGGGTGTAAGTATTTCGTTCGAAAAATCACACACACACATACATTACTACAATTTATCTTCTGCAGTTTCGTAAGATATTTCCATTTGTCTAAATAGAAACTAAGCAGAAGTCAACTGTAAGAAACTATTCTATTCCAAATATTTTGAAACCTGAATGTGTTGTATTGGTCACTTGCTTCGCCCTAAATTCAAATTATTGTTGTTTTTACATAAACTTCAAGTTTTTTTTATAAAAATCCTCACATTTAAAATGCTACCCACAGAGCAACGATCAGCAAATTTCGATCGACTAAAAACAGCTGTCAAATCGACAATAGTCGATCACAATCGATACTCACAATACCGAAATTAAAAATCGATGATTGTCAAGCGACAACCGCAATACGGGCCTTAATCTCAGAAATCCCTACCGGCCTGAACTCCAAATATGTCCAAGTAGCTCGAATTAAGTTTCGTTTGTGATGTTTCGGGATTTAACTTCTCCGTAGATTCCATCTGCCTCTTTGGTCAGAACGGTCTTATCGACTAGTAACTGATGGTTACTACTTACCACATCTCAACTACTACCCTATCAGGAGTTCAGATCAGAAATAAAATTTGTTTTGTCCACCTCAAACATGTGGGAAAAATATCAGCTCATGAAATAACTTAAGTTTTTGCATCACCAGGTGCATTATTTCAATACTTCTTATCGAAAAGTGTAACTAAAGTAAAACACAACTAATAAAGGCAAGATAGTTACACTTGGTACATAAAAAATGCTATCGTCGACAAGAATGCTCTGCTTCCGCTGGCAAAAAACCAATAACAACCATCCATATGACAGCCATGACATGCTAGAATGAAGCGATTGAGGAAGGTTTCCAGGTTGTTTCTACGTGTGGTGAACGTCTTCAGGCTCTATGATAGAAAAGTAAAAGATAAAATTTGAAATCATTACAAAGAAAAACAAACCAGATACGTACTTTTAATTTTGTTTAATTAATATTTATTGTTGTTTTATTTTTTTATTTTTTAAATTTTTTCATAATTATTAAAAAAAATTACTAAATAACTGTTTAATTTCTTTTTACAGTGAAATTTTATTAGGTTTGCACTACTCTTTTATAAGTTATTTGCTACTACTACCTATATACTTAACAAATTAAAAATATAATCTTCATTGGCACTTTTGAAGCGAGTATCAAAGTGAAGAAATAACACTGAAAATTCAAAAGCAATTTCTAAAATAAATCACATAGTTTTAAAATTACAAAATATTAAATAGGAAAAATGATACAAAACAAAATTGCAATAAGCGCCAAATTATTTGTAAAAACAACACAATATATTTAATACAAAATAATAGCAATAAATTAGTTATACAAAAGCAAATATACTAATTGTGCTTTCATTAAGAGCCTGTTTTCATCCGAATCGGCTTCTTTTTTTAATCTAGCTTGTATGGATATGGATTTTGGCTGAAATGTGGATTTGCTCGTGTAATTTAAATTAACTAAATGAATTAAACATTTACATACAGAGATGACATCTCTCTTAATCTCTCACATTTGAACAAGGCACATCTACTTAATTCGTTTCAGTAGCAAATTACTCTTTTCTTTTTCGATAAAACGCTGTTTTTTTTAATTTTTATTTTAATTTTGTATTTCGTTTTATCGTTGCTTATTTAAGGAACTAAACTTATGTAACTAAAATAGATAAATAATCGGTTAAATCAAAACCAAGGGTGGGAATTTATCACGCATAGCGGAGAAGAAAATAAAAGGGTCACGCAATTTATTTGTACATTCGGTTGTCGTTGGTATTTTTTTGTTTTGTTTTTGGTGGCTTTTGAATATGTTTAATTTATGCACAAAAAAATATAATAGCAACGGAATTTTGTTTTGCATGTGTTATTTTTTTCTCCTGTTACCAAAACGAATTATGATCATACTACAGCTCATGTCAAAGTACTGCACAATTACGAATGCATCGATATGTAAGAAAAAACAAAAGCAAATTACTTAGGATATGTATATGCCTTGGCTTAAACATCTTCTTTTATTTATTTTAATATGATTACACTAGTTCCGCAGCGTTCTCATTTCATCAAAAATTGCAGATCGGAAACGAGCAAACCATTTGTGTACTACATTATCACTTTGGTTGCAGTAATTTTGTAAAATATAAGTAAAGCGAATATTTTAGAATTTTGGCTCATTTTCAAAAGCAATTACATTCGACTGATTATTATTTCTTAATAATCTATGGGCTCTTACGTTTCAAACACGCTATAGTATGGCTTGATACGGTTGATGTTACTAAAAATATACGGCTCTTAAGTTATCTATTGGGGAAAACGCCATGAACTACTTCCTAAAATGTAGTGAGCAATAAAGATTAGCAAAATATTCGTATGGCCCCAACAAAACAAATTAACTAATAACGATCGATTTGCCAAAAGGGTTTATTTTCGTACTGATAAAGATATGATTTATAGATAAGTTCGCTGTTTGATTACCTGCTGATATTTGTACATTGAACCATGAAATTAACGAAGTTTTTTCTCAACCAGTCTATACGAACTTCAAAGAACTAATCAACTTCTCATTATAAGAAAAAAAATAACTAAAAGTAAACCTACACTGATGTGAATTTCTAACAATAATGCTTGTACCGAATAAAGCCAACAAAAAACATAATTGAACTATTATTCCATGGGCAAGCATAACATAACTATGACCTTAGTCAACACCATGATGATGAAGAAAAATAAACATGTCATATTATTATTTTGTTGCGTTTTACGTAAACTATTGAAAAGTGTTTAATTGCTACTTCTATTAAGCGTGCTAATAAATATAACACAAATGCCATTATTTTATCATTCCGATGTCCTATTGTAGCGTATGATTGGAAATTGTCAAAGGCAAACAATCGACAAATGATACTAAAGATTGTTTCTAAGATATTTTTCATGCTATATCCAAGAATCAGCACAGAAACCATTTTCTCTCTATAAAAAAATACAAATTTACGGTGCGTTGTAACTTGACATTTTTTACCAAGCAACTTGTATATCATTAAATAATTTAGCGAACGACACAAATTTGTACATTGAATACCAAAAAGAGTCAACTAGATATATTACAATACGCAACAAATTTTTGAATATACCACAAGAACGTCTGACGACAATTTTTAACACTCGAACAAGACATGGCTCAATTTACTAGTATTTAAAATGTAAATTCTCGAAAAGAATTCTCTCTCGCGGCATAAGCTTAGAAAAAAGTTGCTCAAATAAATTCAACACCTAGTTGACTTTGCACAAACGAAGATAATATGTAAACCGAAAAAGAAAGAATAAAGCCAACAGAAAGCAAGATATTTGAAATTAGGTTTATACCTTCCATACAATGCAAAATAATCAGATATCTTGACTTTATTTAAGTTAATCGTTAATAGGTTCAATATTTATTATATCAAATCGTCGTTTGACGTTTTACGGTATCTAAAAATGTCACACAAAAATTACTAAAAACTGATAAGGTTCTTTATCTTATATGACTTTTTCTACCATTAGTAAAATTGCTCCAGAAGAAATAAAATGAATAGAGGCCAAAAGAGCCACAGTACATACCTATGACTAAATATATCCTACTTTAGAGATATGATATAAAGAGGTGAAATAGTCTATTTCCTCACGAAAAGCCATAACCCCGAATTCGCTTGAATCTATCAAACAATTTTTCAATGATATGATTACTTCAAAAGTGATTCTACATATTAAATTAAAATTAAACTGTACTATACGTCATTTTGATTCAATCATATGAATTTCGATAACTTTTAAAGAGCTACTTGAATCCCAAAGCTCCCAATAACCACAACTCATGTAAGTTTAACAATTTTCAAACATATTTACTGCACACTTGAAAAAAAAAAAAAAACAACGATCATGTGCTTTGATTTATCGCGGAATACGAACGAAGAAAAAAAGGTTTAAAACCTACACAGCCAATAACTCTAATACCAAAAAAAAAAAAATTGATAAGACGATATTATAAAAACAAACGACAACCGGATGTTCTTCAGCCTTATTATGTACACAGTACAATTAATTTAGTCTCTTCTCTATTGCGGGAGATATATATTTTTTTTCTCATCTCATCTTAAACATGAAACACACTAAAAAGGACTTAGAAGGGAGGGTGAAAAATATGTAAAATGAAGATAAAACATATTCTCATTTAGCTGCAATTCTTGGCACGTTTTCGTAATCGATTTGTTTTGAAATACTTATCTGGTGGTGGACACTTTTTTGTAGTGTTTATCACAAAAGCATACACCTCACGCATTGTATCACCCTTGACGTAGTGCTGTGTTATGGTACCTCTAAAACTGCAAATATTTTTCGAATGATCGAAGGAAAACAGTGGATTATGATGACGGATCAATGAAATACTTTCCGCACAAATTCCCGTAATATAAACATCTTCTAGGTGAAGTAGGGAAGTATTTAAGGCGGCTTCATACAGCCGACTTATTACATCACTGGACATTATATAACTAGCTCCAGATAAATATTTTGGATATGTGTCACCTGGATACATATAAAAAGGTGCATACCACTTACTGCTGATATTTGCTACCGGTTTTACAAAACAAAACATATAACCGATAATAAAGTTGCGCATTAGTTTCAGTCGATTTGTGGGAGACATCACTTTGTACGTTACCGCATCATGATACTGCAGCGATGCATTGTATAAGGGAATTGTGCCTCCTAACAGATAGTGCAAAAGATTTGGGATATTAATAAACGTATCATCGTCACATTTCATCAGAAATTGACTTTTGCCAGTGCAATGTTTTGTAACCCATTTGAGCATCATCACAGATTTTATTGTTAGATTATTATACGTATCGATGAAGTTCTCTTGAATGAGATCATCATACTGCTCGGCTTCTTGTTTCAGTCGAACTTTTGTCTCGTTGCCCAAATGTTGTTCGAACTCACTACGTCCGACAAGGAATACTATTCGCACGGGATAACCGTAACTGGATGTGTCCTGCAATTAAGTTAATTTAAATTTTAATTTCATTTCTCATAAGCTATATTATCATACTCGTATACTTACATTAAAATACTCTTTGTAACGCTTAAAACTATCACTTTTCTTATCTAAATATTGGCCTTGCATATTAGCGTGCATAACTGTAAACATGTCGTAGTTGAACTCTGTTGTGTTGGCCCATGTTTCGCGGATGTTTTGCCTGAAAAAAATGTGAAAGCATACAGAAGTATGAATCATAACGTTATTATAAATTTAATGATTTCTTTCTTTTCTATCAACGAATGAATCAGGAGTTTAGTCTAATTTCCGTAAAACATAATTTTTGTGTGACAAGCGACAGTCCAAAAATAAAGGCAGCACTAACTCATAGAATGGGAAATGGATTGATAACAAAACAGAAACATGCTTTTTACAATCTGCATTAATAAAAATTGGCGATAAGTATTCTGGGGTAAAAAAAAGAAGGTAAACCTAAAAACAAACAAAAATTGCAGTCGCTTTTCGGATAAGTGAATAAGTGCCGACGTGCCTGAAGTGATATAAGGTTGAACAGAGATTATGAGTTGAAAACCAATCCGATCCATAAGAAAATATAATCTTCGACCTGCAGCTGCTATCGGTAAGAAAATCTTTCATTGGAGAGAAAAAAATCCTTACTGACCTAAACGATTATCAATTTGCATACAGTCGTACAGAATAAGCGTACAGATATGTGCGAGAAACTCCAGTTTGTCTGTTAACAACAATTTAGGAATGGTACACAAGCAAAGCGAGATTCTCCATTTTTACTAAATTGATTGCCATAATCGATAACTTATTGAGCCAAAAATAAATAAACATTTTTTTTAGGCCCGTTTTTCTTTCATTTCGATTCCAACAGAAATGTAAACATTAGATTAAAAAGCGACCAAAACGATAAACAGTGCCTAGGTTTCAGACCGAATCACTTCACTTCACTTCAACCACAAAGTCAATATAAATCCTGCTCTATCAATCTATCAAATGAAACTGATAGTACAATGATATGATAAATACATAATCGATAGCATTAATGTGATATTTTCCAACTATACACATAAATACAATTGAAGAGTGTAATATAAACCTTAAATCCACCATGTGGAAGCACTTATTATAGTGCAATAAATAGGTAAAGTAATTACAAAGGTTGTTAAATTAAGAAAAATGAATGAATAAATAAATAATAATAATAAATAACTAACCACAAAAAAGTCCAAAACCGACTTACCTCCTGATCAAAAAGAGATTCAAAGTAATCTCCATTGCAAGCCTGAATCGTCGCAAAACGCTTTCCGCGAAGGAGTGATAACTTGAGTCGTGGGAATAGGAAAAGTCACAAGAAGCCATGTCAGGTGAATACGGAGCTTCCGGTTCGGTATCAGCGTTGTTAATGATCAAAGATGACGCACGAACGGTGCGTTGTCGTGGTGGAGAAACCACGAGTTATTTCCCCCCAGTTCTGACCTCAAACGTAATACTCCTTTTATACTGTCTGGACTGGCAGAAGAAATTCAGAGTAGATCACACCATGACGATCAAAGACAACGGTCAATAAAGCATTGATTTTGGATCGACTCTGTAGTAGTTCTCTAGGTTTAGGCTCGTCAGGGAAGCGACGTTCCGATAATTGTTGGTTAGTTTCGATTTCATATTCATAGACCCATGTCCCGTCACCAACAATGATGCCATCGACAATATTTTATCTCAAAGAAAGCTCTTCGCTCCGTACGTCAGTCATACAAGGTGGCGCAAAATTAATCATCCTATTAGAAAATGTTGTAATTTTTGCAATTGACGTCGTACGTCAATCATATCTGACATATGTGAACAAGACAGCTGCAGAATAAAAACAGGCAAGAAATGGAGCGTTATTCTCGGTTACGTCAATAAGCAAAATCTTCGTTTCTGGGCCACTGAAAATCCGTGTGTGATGCACGAAAAAGCCATTACATCCACTCAAAGCCACTGTGTGGTGCGGCGCTCACGCGGGAGGAGTGATTGGGCCGTATTTTATTGAGGACGCCATCGGCAATACGGTCACTGATACTGGCGTACGGTACAGGGCCCTGATAAACTGCCAGAATTGACCAGCAAAATCGGCCGATTTAACCATCCAAGACTTCTTTATTTGGGGCTATTTGAAGTCAGGGGGCTTATGCCAGCAATCCTCAGAGAATCATAGCCCTTCAGGAAAATATTCGAAAAGAATATTCGGTTATGACCGGAAATCTAGCAGAAAGTCATGGAAAATGCGATAAAACGGGCACAAATGTGTATCAACACTGGCGGCAGCCACTTGGCGGATATCATCTTTTCCACTTAACAGAAAAATTGTAAAGGTCCAAATAAAGATTTCCATCACTCACATTAATTTTTTTTATTAAGTAGAAAAGTAATTCTAAAACAAAATTCCCGCACATGATATTTTGTAAGAAACACAACATTTCAGGAAAACCCTTTGATCAACCAAATTTTACAATGCGAAATTCGCATAACATAACAAACATTGACTTATTTACAAAGCTAGCACACAAAAACTCCTCACAAATGGAGCTTAAACAGATATTTGAGAACCAGATGACAAATGCACCAACCTAAAAACAAAAAGCTTTTGACAATATCTCAAGCGCGTTTTCTTTGAATAGGAAATTCGGGGTACTTTTTGACCATAAGGTAAAAGTAGTGAACTTCCATTAATTGAGAAAGTAATAATATTGCAACTTCAGGAATACACTGATAATCAAAATATACTAAAGTGTTGATCAATCAGGATTTCGCCGAAACCATTCTTGTGAAACATTAGTTATATTGTGAATGACCGAGAAAACACAATAGATGCAAATGCAAATATTATAAAATGGCTAAATATCAACCAGCGACTTTTTATGATCACAATGATTTATGTATTGTATATAAATGAAATGGAATGTGACCGTATATAACTGGCGCATTTCTGAGAAGAATCGTCCCATACTATCTACGCAACGACAATATCACAAGCACGGACCACGCTAAAATTGTATTCGTAGATTCTAAAAGGTCTGTTCACGTGCTGTCCAAAACTACGAAAATGAAACTTCATTTCCAAGACGTTGAATACATGAAATAACCGAGTTTCTTCTAGCCTAGCGCTCCTCACAAATTACTGTCGCCAAAAGATAAAAACTATTGCAATGTAGCACCTTTATCTAATAATAGTGATAGAAGGAGTACAACTTAAAGCAGTGCAGTGTAAATTGAGGTCAAAGAGAGGAAAACTTCAAATGTAAAAAGAACACCATTTGTAGAAGGAAGAATGCGCTAAAGTCTCCAAACGTAGCGGGCTCTAAGACCGGAATGCGTGTTTCCAAACGTTCAAAGAATTATAGTCATTTAAGTGTGGGTTATTGTTTTCCAAAAGCTGCTGAATAGACATCAGGTAGTGAGAAAGTAAGCTTCACAATCATATGTACGAGTATGTTCAATGTTGACAATTTATTCCAAACTGAACAACTAATACTAACACACCTATTGACGATAGATCTACCATATTACTCACAATTAATTAAATCTTTGTAAAAACCCAACAAATTTGCAAAGGAAATATAATTTGAAAATAGCTATAACATAAGTGGAATTCATCAAAGCTGAACGAAAGCAAAAAGATTGGGAAAAACATAAGATCATCCTAAAAACAAGGAAAAAGATGAGCGCTAAATTAATGGCGTGGATGTGCTAATACAGAAATACATAATGTTGTGGGCGTTTAACCAGAGGAACGTAAAACTCAAGTGAAACTATATTGATGATTCGAAGGAACACCTTTCGCATACTGTTCAACAGCGATGATATTTAACGTTTGATGTTAGGCAACGTGGAGGATGTTTAGCAGTAATTTCGCCTTGCTGACCCACAAGAGTGTAAAAACCAATGGATACGAAGAAATCAACAGACTGTCATCAGTGCGAATATATTATTGAAATAGAGGGTTTGCTAATAAACGAGAACTGACGAACTAAGTGTAAACAAGGTGATGTCGAAAGCGCAGAGTTCTTAGAGCTAGTGCTCAAGGCCCAAGTCCACCATGAACTTTTACGTCTTCAAAAGTTAAAAATGACTTCAGTGGTTCAGTAGTACTAGCAATTTCAAAGACTGTAATTATTAGCGCTGTTAAGAAAATAAACCCTTGAATTCTAGGCAATGAAAAAAGCAGCTGCATTAGTGATATACGGACTAAACACAAGCATGCTTTTACCCTGACATCCTCGACCAATGTGCTCTATAGGTTTCTTCTTCGCTTGCTCAGTGTGGCTTTGTAAATCCTTGGCTACACTTGAACACCCTTCCGCAGAAAAGGTAACCCAGAAAAAGTAATAACTTTTACAAAGGCTAAGGCAAAATCTTAAAATCTTGTTTTAAAACGACCAAGGATATCTTCAACCGCCTTCGTGGAAACTCATGCTGGTATTTTTAGATGCATACATATGTCTGCTTAGAATTTCTTTATATTTTTTTTTTTTTTTAAAACGACGTTGGGACAGCGCACTGTCCATCAAGAGGACCTTATGGAGCAGCCTATTCACCCCGGGACCGCTTTTGCATTACTTCAGGATGAAAGCTTTCCTTGTTCTATACTCCGCCGTCTGTCGTACATCCCCCTTCCTCGTTTGAGCTTAGGGGTTCCGATACATGTTTTTATCCTGTTTGTAGTCCTTAAAGAAATATCTTTTGGCGATATGAAAACCTCAGCTCTTGGTTTTCAGCAAGGTTTCGATAAAGGATGATACTCGATTCCAGCTATATTCACTTGAGATCATCTTCGATATAATATTTTCGGGGGAGATATAGCCTATCTCCGATTCCAGGTGCTGTCTTTCCGCTGTCCATCTGCTGCACGTATCCTGTGTAGGTATGCATTAAAGTATCCATGTCCGGTTAGGAACTGCGTGGTGTAATAATTTATCTGTGTTTGTGTTTTCGTTATGTCCATTCAGCAATGTTTCTGATTAGCCTGGCGGTCCATCTACCTCTTGTTTCAGAGATCCATCTTAGTTGCCATAGATATTTGGTGAGTTCTTTTGCTTGCAAGTATGATATTAAAGCAGCCACATACAGCGCAACTCTTTTCTTCGGCAACAAAGCTCATTCTGTACAATCCGAAGACCATGTAATCAATATAGATTCTGTTTTAAACGACCCAAAAGTCGATACAAATTATGTGAAGAAGTGAATTAGTGTTCTTCAGTTTCCTGCTAGACATCCTGTAGTGTAAATAGTTGGTCAATTGCGGACTTGCCGGTCTTAAAACCCACTCAAAGGGACCAAACGCTGATGTCGAGTAACCCAAAAATTCTTAACAATTGCTGAAGCCGCATCTGAGATGTTCTTCTCTTATTTTCATTTGTATACTGGACGCAAGCGATTTATCTTGCTACTTGTGTGTCCATGAACTCATCTTCAAATCAAGGGTTTCGTAAGCTTGCCTGTCATATTTAGAATATTGTTCGCACCCTTGATGCTGGTGTTTTATCGCGTGCTGAAGTGAAACTTCTTGTGTAAGCCGGTCGAATATAAGAAATCCGCAACCAAATACATTCTTTTCTTCTCTGCATCACTTTTCTTTTCCGGTCCATACGAATCCATTTCCTGGGTGGCAGTGATATATGATTCATGGCAGACAAGATAAGTGCGGTTGGACTAGTCACCCTAAGTACTCATAAATATTCATTGTTACAGTTCAAGGCATGGGCGGTTAACCCCGATAAGGTTCTGCCATTCACCTACTTATGTTACTTAAGTTTACTACACGTTATCATTTTTATATCATTCTAGCAAGAATATCAGTCTGCCATTCACCTACTTATGTTATTTAAGTATACTACACACTATCATTTTTCAACTGACATTCTTGTTAGAATGATGCAAAACTGATAGCGTGTGGTTTGAAATGAAAACTGACGATTGAAATGATGGCGAAATTGATGAGAGTTGAAATTTTTCGTTGATTTTGTAGGAATGACGGAGTTAATAGTAGAATTTTATCATCGTGTTAATTTGTATGTGTATGCAGAACAAAACCCCTTTATCTAAGAATATTTTTGTTGTTGTTTCAGTAATTTAACGTCCGCACCCAAGGAAGATAAACTCAACAATGTTACCTGTTCATTGAGAAGATATTGGAAAAAATTTAGTTCCTGGAGTGATAGTGTGTAGCATAGAATGAAATGATGAGAACTGACAGTCTGGGAAAGTCATTTGAAAAATGATAGTGTGTAGTATACTTTATGTGTGATATAAAGCGTTAAAAAGATTTATGTATGTCACAGCAAAAAGAAGCAATCACTAGGCACTAATATACTCTACTTCGAGAGTAGGTACCTGTGGACAAATCCGTTCAGTCAATAACAGAAACCAGAATGATTAAATGATAAGTTCACCGTGATTAACTGTAATTAAGACATCTCATATCCAATCAATGGGACAAACTAATGCAGAGTATATACATATACGCAATATAGTAACACTAAAAAAAATTCAGTCTCGATAACAGAAATTCATTCTCGATAACAGAAATACAACTTTCACGCAAGTAACCAGGTTTTATAGTACTTGTTTCTAATCAATATTACAAAAACGAGAGTGATCAGATATCATATCTCCTCGTGTTGCCACAAATCACATACTTGCATAATAGCAAACCGCACGATAACATTAACAACATGAAGCAATAAAGGTGATAAGACCGACGGCTCAAGTGAATTCATAATATTTATTTACACAAGCATACCCCACCTCAATTTCTATTTGTTCACCAAAATGTTCGCTTCAGCAGAAACAACATTTCTTTTATTAAAACGCATAAATAAACAGATAAACGTTCTCTTACCATGTACTTACCTCGCTTCAAAATTATTAACCGCCGAACACACAACGATCAGTAGGAAGAGGTTCGTTTTACAAATATTTTTCGGTGTTATTAAATCCGTATCCTCATCGGGTAGAACATAATCAGCTGTGTTGCGTGATGTATTATAACTCCAACCAGGTAAAGCCACTACACAATAAAACAATAGGAGAATTTAAATCAAATTCTAATGACCACTGTTATAGTGTAAAATACCTCTTCGTGCTTGAACATTGTTATAGATTGCTATGTAGATGAGAAGGAAAAACGATAAAAATGCCAATGAGACGACTAAGAAGCGGGTTAGTTTACGTGCGCCTCTATGGATTTGGTGGCGCTGATTTGCCGGTAATACCTCAACATCAACTAAACCATTTTCATCCGATGATTTGAAATCGTCATCTTCCTCAGAGAGCAACGGTCGTCTTTCAGTTTTAACTTTATTATATGTCATTGTTTCGAAGAAGAGGTTTTGGTGACTTTCTGTTGCCGGATATATCCTGAAAGGCAGCGATTAACTAAGTAGACCGAACATGACGAATAGACGCAACACTTTGACTCTACAATCATGTACTAGTGGTTATCAACTTACTTGAGGGAGCAATAGTAAAGCAAATTCGATGATAAAATCACACCAAACGGTTTACTTTCGATAAGAATTCATGTTGATATTGACCGACTGTAGTCGGGTAATATTTACACTTGCCAGACTACGATTCAATTGTGAGCGGCGATTTTTCTATGGTGGTCCTAATTTTTTCTTTTTACATTTTAAATCATTTTTGCAACAAGGAAATTGCCGTCTCTTTGTGTATTTTGCGAAAGTAAATTTTAAATGTCAAATTGGCAGCAAAATATGGTTTTCTTAACAATGAAGAAGAAATAATATTAGATGTAATATTAAAACAGGTGCAAGAAAGTGTTTACAGGTAAAAATTTGAAATCGTTAAAGTAATGGAAATAAATTTGAATTTTAAGATTAGCCAGTTAGTTAGGGTAATTAAATAATAATAATATAATATCTTAAACCTGCGTCTGAAAAAACGAATATTCACTGGAAATTGAGCCTTGGTATCCTAACGTTATGATGTCATTTTTTATTATGAATGAGTGTAAAAAGAGAATGCGACACCTTGTTCACAATCTTACTTTGAATCTGGTTATCTCTGTTTATTTAGAGATATTCACCCCTATTACTCCTATGCCTGAGAAGTCGCATATCACACCGAATGAAATTAAGACAAGTGTATTATTATAGTAATAAGCAGGTCGAAAATAGTCGAACATTAAATGTAGATTTTATAAAAAACCATACACGAAACGCAATATGAAGAATCAAATAAAAAAAATTGTCTGAACTAAGTATCTGTGTATATACACCTGTGCATAGGAGTACTTTTTATTAACATCCTTAGACCGCTCTACACTTCGGGATTAAACTAGGGCTAACAAGTCTATCCAGTTAGCGCGGTCTTTAGCTAACCGCCTCCAGTAGAGCACTCCAAGTTGGTTGAGCGCCCTTCTACTTGTGGGTGCTACGTATGGCAAGGTCTTCCTCTACTGCATTGTACCTCCGGGTTTTATTCGAAGACCCTGTGGGCTAGAGCATTAGTCTCCATTCGCTCTAGCCATCTTAAGTGAATGATGCTCAGTTTTTTGACCAGGTAGATGTCAAAGAACCTCTGCCTCGGCGGAAACAGTATGAAATATATGTCGAAAAATGTTCCTCTTTCAAACGACTAAAGATACTTTATCCGCTTTCGATAAAGATTGTGCCTCAGCGCCATAAAGTAGGACTGGAATGATCAACATTTTAAATATGTAGAGTCTCCTAAGCCTCCTAAGAGTCTCGAAGCTTAAGTCCAACAAAGCTGCTGGAGCGGATGGCCTGACTGCCGAGCTCTTCAAAGCGGCAGGCGATGACTTGGTAAGGAGCATACACCGACTCATCTGTAAAATATGGTCGGACGAAAGTATGCCCGTTGAATGGAACCTCAGCATTGTTTGTCCGATTCTCAAGAAATGAGACCCTCTGAACTGCGCCAACTACAGAGGCATCAGTCTCCTTAACATAGCATATAAGATCTTATCTGCCGTATTTTGTGAACGCCTGAAGCCGTTCGTCAACAACCTGATAGGTCCATATCAGTGTGGCTTCAGGCCAGGAAAGACCACCATCGACCAGATATTCACACTACGGCAGATCTTGGAGAAGACCCATGAGCTTCAGATCGATACGCACCACCTATTCTTCGATTTTAAGGCCGCGTATGACAGCATTTATAGAGACGAGCTATATAGAGCAATGTCTAGTTTTGGCATCCCTGCCAAACTCGTCCGTCTGTGCAGGATGACGATGGAGAATGCACGCTGCTCCATCAAGGTCGGTAAAGATCTCACCGAGAGCTTTGATGTCCAGAAAGGATTTAGACAAGGCGATGCGCTGTCGTGCGATTTTTTCAACATCGTACTTGAAAGAATAGTGCAAAACTGACGAGCAAACACAAGAGGCACTATCTTTCAAAAGTCCGTCCAACTACTCGCATACGCCGACGATATTGACATAATCGGGAGAAAACAGCGTGATGTCAGTGGCGCTTTCCGAGTATTGAGACGGAAGCGGCGAAAATGGGTTTAGCGGTCAATGAGGGCAAGACCAAGTATATGCTGTCAAGCAAAAAGGACAACCAACACCGACGTCTCGGACAGGACGTCACCTTAGACAGATATAACTTTGAGGTAGTTAAGGACTTTGTCTACCTAGGCTCTGCTATAAACACAGACAACGACACCTGCGCTGAGATCAAGTGAAGAATAACTCTTGCCAACCGCTGTTTCTTTGGGCTAAGAAGGCAATTGACTAGCAAAGCCCTCTCTCGGACAACAAAAGTCACCCTTTACAAGACCTTAATAATCCCGGTCCTGCTCTTTGGTGCAGAGGCATGAACATTATTAAAAATGGATGAGGGTGTTCTTGATTGCTTCGAGAGAAAAATTCTTCGGGCGATCTTAAGTCCCGTCTGCATTGACGGTGAGTGGAGGAGGAGATACAACGACGAACTGTACGGACTGTACAGCGACATGGACCTAGCCAGAAGAGTGATGATCCAAAGACTGAGATGGCTGGGTCATGTAGAGCGCATGGACACCAATGCTCCGGTCCGAAAAGTCTTCGAATCCGCTCCCGAGGGTCAGCGCAGTCGAGGAAGGCCAAGACTCAGGTGGCGCACGCAAGTGGAAGAGGACCTCAGCCAACTAAGCGTGCGAAACTGAAGACAGCTAGCCAGGGATCGAGCTGGCTGGAGAAGCTTGTTGACTGAGGCCCAGGTCCACCCCGGACTGTAGCGCCACCTTAAGTAAGTAAGTAAGAGTCTCCTAAGTTCTTCGGAATAGTGCTTTTGTACTAAGTTGCTTTCTAAGTCGCAAGAAACAGCAATTAGCAAGAGTGATTGTTCGTTTAATTTGTGCTGAGGTCTAATTCCTCAATGTTGTGTGCCCGTATTTACCGCTTAACCCATCTTGGCAGCTTCTGTTTCAATATAAGTGAAAGCACCGGCAACCGCCCTTTGAATTCTGGGAATTATGTGAGCTTTGTAAGATTGTGTCTCTAATTTTCGCTTGTGAGTTAAGCACAATTATTTCATGTATGGTGCTTAGGAAGTACATTGACATCACTTTGACATCAAAGACATTGCATGAGTTGAGCCAAAATAACACAATGAATCGATAAAAAAGTTAAAGGCATTGATTTGGACTCTTTGAGTTTTTGCCAAGATCAGCTGAAGTGCGAACATTTGGTCTATTGTTTACTTTCTTGGTATTAATCAGATTGTTGAGAAAAGGTGCCAGACGTTCAAACAATATGGCAGATAAGATCTTGTATAAGATATTAAGAAATCTTATGCCTCTATAACCAGCGCAGTTGAGAAGGTCTCTTTTTTATGTGTCGAGCAAACGAAGCTAATAGCATGTCCCCACTAAAACTAAATCCGGATTTAGCAAAAAAAAGATTAAGATTTACGTGAGGTGTCCCACCGCAATTTAGGATTTAGATTGACGTTTACTTTCAAAAAGATTGTCACAGCTGCTTATACTTTTTATAGATTTCGATAAATGGATTCATGCATAAAACATACATACATACATACATTAGGGGCTTACTGAGAACTTTTTTGTAAAGTAAAGGGTGACGGGGAGTTTTTAATTTACAACATTTTTTTTCTGTGACAGCTTATTTGATAGTTATTGGTTGTTTTAAGGTTAGTCTGGTTTGGCAATTCATCATGAATAGATTCACGACAGAGCAATGTTTGCAAATTGTTCAAATTTATTTTGAAAAAACATGGTTCAATTCTATGAACTCATCGGGCATTAGAAATCTTTGTATACGTGCTTACAAGATTCAACTTGTACAGGAATTGAAGCCACACGATCATCGATCGAACCGTACATTTTATGAATGGGATGAAGGAAACATTGCTATTGATCCAAAATTTCACTTGAATATTTTGTTCAATTATGAAGCACAAAATAGATAGCTATGTAAATAAACAGAATTGTTGCATTTGGATTGATGATGATCCACAAACCATTGGCGAAAGCCCATTACATCCAGAAAAATTATCGTTTGGTGCGCCTTTTAGGCCGGTGGAATCATTAGGTTTATTTTCAGGAAATTGACACACCTTGATCGTGTGACTTTACCTCATTATATTTTTTTATTTTTCTAGGGATATGTAAAGTTGCATGTCTACGGAGAAAACCAGAAACTATAGAGACCTTGAAAGTCAACATTCGACGAGTGATTGCAGAAATATAGCCTGAATTACTGCAAAGAATGTGTGAAAATTGTACTCCAGATTATGGCATGTATGCGCCAGAAACGGGAGACAAAACAAAATCTGAGCGATAACACATCGAACGGACCCAGAGTGAGGGAGTTCAAAGGATCTATCCTTTGGCCGGAGAGACTGACTCGCCAGTTTGGGACGGCAAAAATTGTTTGTACTTTGATGTGATTTTCAAAAAGATTGAGGCAATAGGAATATTTTCCACACAAGAGGAAGACAAGCAAGTCTTCAATGATCACAAGGGCAACGACTGATGAAGTGTTTCAAAGTTTAAGTATAGTGGTAAAACTTATGAAACATGGGAGGCACTTAATCGGTAAGGTATTAACTAAAGCTAAGTTCAGACGATTGTCAGGTCTGACAATATTGTTAGATCTGTCATTTGTCATTGTGTCATTGTGTGCAAATCAGCTGACAATTACAAAAATCTTACAATGAAAAATTGTCAGTTCACACGATTGGTATAAAGTCTGACAATCTCATTGTCAGCTGGCCGTTTGACAATTTTCTGACAATGACGTTTCTGAAAATATTGTCAGGTTAAAAATTGTCAGTTCACACGATTGAAAGAGGTTTGTTTATGAAAAATTGTTTGATACATTGAAAGGCATTGTCAGAGAAATTAAACTGAAAGTTTTGTTCGTCGTGTGCAGAGAAAAGTGAAAGTGAAATATCTGAAATATTTTAAATGAAATGGAACCTAATATCCAGCTTGCTACCATTTTAACTGCCTATGTGTTGGAAGACAGTGATAATGAAGAATTGCCACAAAAACTTTTTTGTTTTTTGTTTTTTTGGAGAATGAGAGTTTGGCGATTTTTCTACATCGTCTTCAACTTTTTGTTCTTCACATAAATCCATTTTTTTTTGTTATAAATTTTTCACAAATATCACACTCTAACTTAAAATGTACCGCTTTCGCCTCTATAATTATTATCTGACAATTGAGAAATTGTCAGAAATTGTTAGATGTCATTAACAACACCTTCTTAAAACTTCCAATGAGTCTGACAATTTTCCAATCACTGACAATTAATAAAAATTGTATGTTCAGATGTGTTCAGACGGTTGTCAGATACCTGACAGTAAAATTGTCAGGTGGCCGTCTTACAATGTCCTGACAATGACGTTTCTTACAATTTTGTCAAAAAAAAATGTAAGTTCACACGGTTGTAAGACATTTTAGGCAATTTTTTACTGACAGATTACTGACAATATTGTCAGACTTGACAATCGTCTGAATTTAGCTTAAGGACAGAGAAACGACCGAAAAGTTTAGAATTCAGTATGTGTTTGTTGGAGAGAAATTTTATAAAAGGTGGCAAGAAAGAGGCATGTACGCTCTTATTAAAAGACGCAGACCCTTGCAACTATGGAGAAAAGGGGAAATTAGAACATATATGAGAAAGACATATGAAGAAATCATCTGCTTACATTCGATGAGCTTCAGGTAATACAAATGTAGCTGTTTATTTCTCATTTTAAATTAAAGTTATTTGTAAGATTTACTTGATCGATATCAAGCCTCGAAGAAAGGGCACAATCGACATAAACAGAAATGATTGGCAAATAGAATAAAGGCATGATTGTACAAGATCCACGGATGATACTCCTAGCAAGCGAAAACTGCCCTGAGAAAAGTTTGCCGGTATATTTGTAAAATGCAATAGAAAACAGACGTTAATTAAAAATATATAAAGGAGGTGATCAACAACGCGTAAGAGTACAAAGGCACATGATAAAGTAACTAAATAGCGATAATGGAGGTGTAAAAATTCCCATGCTGATACGAAATAACATAACATACATTTCGGACATACTCTGATATATCGCGAAACTTTTCTAATGCTTACAACTCGCTTATGGAATTCGCTGCCGAGCTATTTATTTCTTAGCCCTTATAACCTTCAAACATTCAAAACCAACGAAAATCAGTATTTATTTTTGCATGCTCTTTCAATTTCTTTTCCCCGCGTTATGTGCTAATATTTTAAGGGTACACAAAGTCCGCCAACTATAAAAGAAAAAAATATTATGGTAGCGAACGAGAAATTCCGATTCAAATTGTTCAATCCAGAGACGGTTTGAGATCTGTGATCTGTTTGTCGTATATACGAGGGCGGGTCAATAAGTCCGTGAGTTTTGGATTGAAACACAGATTTTTTGATAAAAAAATAATTTTATTTTTCAACGTAGTCTCCCTTGAGCTCTATACACTTTGTTCAACGCTTCTCCAATTTGTTTATCCCTTCCAAAAAAAATGATTTGTCGAGGTCCTCAAAATAGGCCTTTGTTTGCGAGATGACTTCATCATTGGAGTCAAATCTTTTTCCACCAAGCCATTTCTTCAGGTTTGGGAACAAGAAGTAGTCGCTCGGAGCCAAATCTGGAGAATAGGGTGGATGAGGGAGCAATTCATAGCCCAATTCATGGATTTTTGCCATGGCAACTGCACATGTGTTTGTGGTCGACTGTGAGCAAACGTGGCACCCATCTTGCGGAAAGCTTTCTCATGCCCAAGTGATCATTCAAAATTGAAACCACTGAGCCATGCGAGATCCCTACGGCTTCCACAATCTCTCGCACTTTCAATCTTCGGTCGGCCAACACCATATCGTGCATTTTTTCGATTGTTTCGGGTGTAGAGACCTCAACTGGGCGTCCAGGACGTTCGGCATCTTCAGTGCTTGTACGGCCACAACGAAATTCAGTAAACCACTTTTTTACCATTGAAATCGATAGTGCAGAGTCCCCATAGTATTTATCAAGCTTAGCCTTGGTTTCGGTAATGGTTTTTTTTCGCAAGAAATAATGCTTAATAAGCACACGAAATTCACTTTTTTCCATTTTCTCCTCAAATTAGTGAGTAGTCTAATAAAAATAGCTGTCAAACACAAACTAACTGATGCAGCAAGTTTAAATTTTGACTGGAGTCAACTGACAGATGCCTGTTGACAGGAGCAGTGTTGCTGTTTCAGTAAAGAGGTCAGAAATTCAAAAAGTCACGGACTTATTGACCCGCCCTCGTACAATCTATCTGAAAAGATGAAGATGGATCTAAAAGCGATTAGAAAATATTAAAAAGGGAATAACTGAGATCAGCATAACAGGCTGTATATTAAAGAAGAGTGGTAAACTATCGTATCATTAAACAAACAATTTAAAAAATAATTCAGTGATTGGGAAGCCCTTCAATTACCATACGGAAGCGAAGAAGAAGACAAGTAATAATTCCAAAGAGCATAGGGTAAAGGAAGGGAAGTTCTTGTTTTGTCTTCTCATTGTAAGAAATTCGATTTTAAGATACAAAACAATTTTGATTACGAAGAAGGAGACAGATCATTGAAAATGCAGCAGCTAGGTGGCCATACTACTTTAGGAAGCCGAAAAGCTTAAAAGGACTACGACATGGCAGTTTGTGTCTTGGCAATGTACGATCTTTTTATGACAAAAAATTATGAATAATTGGAGATAGTCTAAAAGGGCTGAAACAGCAGAAAATCAAGTACAGTAACAGAAGAGGTAAATCTTGCACAGTTTAAAGTAGGGGCAATATACGAATATGTAACAACCTGAACAACTTTAGAAAGAGGGTTCTGGCCGAGTATGTAGATTTAAGAAAAGCTAATGTTTCTTGAAACAAGCACTGAGATATTGCAATAGACGTTTCGAACATTCCTTTCCAAAACAATACATCGTTATTTTCGAGTGCAAGTCAAAGTCAAATCCGGTTCTAACAAGTTGTAAGACTTTAAAATGGAAAAATAAAGTATTTAGCAGTACAATTTTCAATCTAAAAAGCTGTTGGTGTAGTTATGAATTCAAGGCTTGAAACAGAAAGAGATTTGTTGATTTTTATCTAGATCAGCTCTTCAACAAAGTTCAAGAGCATTTGAGTGTAACATACATTCAAAGTTTGAAGGCTGTTTGACAACAAGCAGGTCTCGATCAGTGGTTATATTTATGTACGACTATAGAGAAAATATCTTGATTGAATTAATAACAAGCTATGTTTTACAGCTCAACAACAGAGAACGAAATAGTTACAGTTGGTAGAACTACGACGCCATTAATTTGATTAATTCGATTTTTTTTACAGAAAATATAGATCTGATGGACATATCCGTTGCTTTTTTCATTTCAACAAAATATTTATTTCTGCGTTTACACATACTTTATTTTTATTTGCTTTCGAAATTATTTAAGCATTCAAAATAATTTGACACATAATACTATTGTATTTGACGTTAATATTTATATGCGTTAGTATATGCTGAGATAAAAACAAGGAACAAAATTGTGCACCTTTCCAATGAAAAACGCCATAAGCGAAGTACAAATGACTTAATCAAGACAAATTTCGACAATATTATTATAAAATAATTTAAAAAACAAATGAAGTTTTTAATGGAAAATAATTTAAGAAACAAATACAGTTTTTAATATAGAAGAAACTTTCAGCGACATGATTGTCATTTTTGTTTGACTAACCCATTTTTCATTAAAACAAAAATGAGCTAATCTACAACGTCACTCTACGAACATACTCACGACATATGCTTAAACTTACATCGATAGCTTCCTACTACAGCCATTTTGGTTCCTGTTTCTTTTCCGTCATCGCAGTCAAGCACGAAAGGTGAGATTTTTAATTTCTCTTGTGAATTTGTACAGTAAACACGTGTAAAATCTTTTTGTCTCCTATCATTTAGGCGTTGCATAAAGTTGTTCTATAATTTACCAAACTTAAAAAAAAAATCATTTCATTTACAATGCTTCCACACGAAGAATCAGGAAATTTTCTCGGTAATTATCAAAACTAAAAAGAATTTTCCACGTGCTTTTACTAGTTTCACTAAGAAAATTGCTTCACCAAGCACACTTTCTAGTGAAACTTTTCATTTTCATGATGAACGATTTAGCGGAAGAGTTCTTGAAGACTATAATTCATCACCCTAACCTGAGAATTAGTCGTCAAGAGCTGAATTATTGATTTTTTCACAACGAATTTCTAATCTGCGTTTTTCTGTTCTTTTTCAGACCGTACAAGATGGCCACCACATCGTCGCATCTCAATTGGCTGATTATTCGTAACAATAACTCTTACTTGCTAAAGAAGAGGGATGTGAAGAAACCCTTCAGCACTGTAAGTATTTTATTCCGATCTGACCGCACATAGTGTGCGAAATTGCATTTCTCTAGTGTTAATGATGACTTAAATTCACAATGATAGTTGATTAAACGGTGATAATAATTATTTGCTACTACTGATGCACCAGAATGCAATCTCCATGCTGTGCTGTGTTTGAGATGCTCAAATTTTCATGAGACATGCACTTTTCTTTGTAGGAACCCAATAACCTCACGAACATCAGTTCGTACAGGTACAGCGGTCTAGTTCACAAGAAGACCCTTGGTGTCGTCCCAGCCAAAAAGGGCAAGGGCTTTACTGTTGTCTTGAAGAAAGGCAAGAACCAGAGCCGCCCAGCAAGGAACACTGTTCATGTGACAATGAAGGCTGGTCCCAGGCGGTCACTGAAGAAGCTGAGGAATATGCTCTCTGGAAGCAAGTACCGATATGACTTGAAACAGGTAAGAAAGGAGTTTCCGATTGAAGTGTTATGTTTCAGTTGGTTGTGATGATTTTACTACCAAGATCTCTGAAAACATTGAAGAATCTTACACACTGATGCTAACAATCACACTTACATTTTGTGGGCTTAAGTTGGATATGAACTAACTGTTGTTTCCTTTGTTTGTAGGCTGCTCTCCGCAAAGCTTCAGCCATTTTGAGGTCACAGAAGCCAGCACCAGTAAAGAAGACCAAGAAGGCAGAATAATTACGAGGGACAGAATGAATTTTATAGAAAAACAAAAATAAAATTTAAATAGGAGGATGTTGTGTTTTTTTTCCTTTAATTTTGTGCCGGGACTTGTGCGTCCATGTAAGGGGTACATTGGGAGCTCGAAGGATGGGTAAGCTAAGCAACGATTGTTTGCGGGAGTGCCGCTGGTCATTTTGAACCGAGGAGTGTCTGGCAGCCTTCACGTTGTGCACGTGATAGCAGTTGGCTTTAGTTTGGCACGCTAAGAATTTGTACGGTATCTAACGGACTCTACAATAGGGTATCGGGAACGGCAGAGCCACATGGGTCGGATTCCACACGATCACTTGGATGAAACGTGGAACTCCACTGAAAGTCTAATCAAAAGAGAGGTCTGCAATAAAACGAAAGAGAAATAGTATCTGAAGAGCTCGGTCAAAGAAAGTGGAACTGCCTAAGGAAGAATATTTGAACAATTCGTCGAAATTTTTAAGGGAAATGATATAACAGGATTGGGGCTTGTGAATGTGGCCGACGCAGGAAAAACGAGTTTTCCAATTAGGACAACTAACTATATGATATCAACAATAAGAAATCAAAGAAACAACATTTTTGCTTATTAACGTAGATCGTGTTTCTTTACACTTGTGCTCTTCACCTAAGCCAAAGCCATCCTCTATTGTTCCGTCACTTTGGAGAGAAATCGAAAACTCTGGCTGGAACGAGAAACTTTTCTGTTATTTTCAGTCCGTAGACTTTGTTGACATATCTCCTGCTCCGAATTTGTCCACCTACATCCTTCGCCAACATCCATCTTTCTGTGCCGTAGTCGACTAGAGTCTCCTTAGTATTTCTTGATAAATTCTTATTTCTACCTTAGTGCAAAGAAACGGCTACTGGCAGGAGTAACTTTAAGATTGGATTATGACGAAGTATAGTCTAAAAAATTACAGCTAGGCAAAGTCCTTAAATACTTTAATGTTGCAGCCATCTGTTATGGCGTTTCGCCCGATACATGATCTTCGCTTCTATTTGTTGACAGCATATACTACTTTACATACTTCGTTTTGTCCTCATTCACAACTTATCCTATTCTTGATACATCTTATTCAACACTTGCAAGGCTACCACTGACATAATGCTTGGTTCTAACAACGATGGCATTGGTGTTAGCGAATGCAAGCAGTTCCTAACATGCCTAGATATATTTTAAGATCCTGTATATGCAGACTTAAAATTGATAAGAACTTCGTATCGATAAGGACTTCTTCTAGTGATTACAATTCGTGAATAGCTGGCCAATTGTAAAGTACGCGAACAGAAAATTCGTCTGAAACAGATCCATTATATCTTTGACAAATGGTCTTAAGCGTTCACACAACACGGCTGACAAGAACTTGCAAGCGATATTAATGAGACAGTGCATCAAGAAAACATTTTTTCTTTTTCAGGTAATTTGTCCTTTATTCAAAGACGTATATTCACATAAATATATTGTTGTACTCAACCAAACTTCAGTACGTAAAAGATTAATATCTAGTAACAAAGCTTTATTGAAAGATTTGATGGTTAAGAGTTTTGACATAGTCTCACTTCTTAATTGAAAGGCACAGAAGTCTCCATTGAAGTGTTACATTTAATTGTAGTCTCACATTTACATTATGTGACGTCAGACAACAGTGAGAGTTAATACAGAACATCCTAAAAATGTCTCTCATTTCAAATTAACGTTAGACTTATTTACGTTACGTTATGTTAACAGAATGTTAAGTTTAATTTAACAGAGAAAAATTGTTGGAGTTCTGCATCACCAAAGGTTTTTAAATCATCATGAACGCATAAGGCAATGAGAAATTTATTAAGAGGCAGTAACAATGGCTTGTTTGTGGTTTTATGAGTTGTCGAACTATAGGCATTTAATGACCTCCATAGGCATTTACTGTATTGAAACTTGGCACATTACGCCCAGAAAAGTTTGAACGAAATTTCTATGCTTTGTTGAAAGTAGAGAAGAATTAACTATCTTATCTAAGGACTAGCGATGACATCGAAATCATTGGAGTCTGCCTTTTCTTGGAAATTGGAGGCACTTCCTTCCCATGGCGTTAGCAATTGTTTTGGCTAGAAGCTGAACTAGGAAAGAAAGCTAGTCGGGTATTTGCTCATTGCTTCAAGACCAATCTAGGATGGGAGCTCGTGTCTTTTTGGAGGAAAACTTTTGCCTGTGTTTCAAGACAAGTTAAATAAGTTTTTGAAGGTGCGCTTAAGGCCTTGCTTAAACTTCTCAGGGCTTCTAAGTTATCTCGGGAATGCAAGACTTCTCTGAATACAATCGGAAAGTTGAACTCATTGAGTTTGGTTTAGGTTCCAGGTCACAATGAGATCACGGAAAGTGATATCGCTGATTAACTTGCCGGGAAAGGCCCGGAAAGAGTTTTTCTAGCATCTGTATCTGCATTCTTTTTTTGGGGACTCTATTTCATTTAGATTTCATATGAGCATAACGACGGATGGCATAATTTTGTAGGTTACCAACTGGTTTCTGGAGATGTCCCCAAGAAGGCAGCAATTTTCTGCTGAAGGCTGCTTGTTACGCTTTTATAAATTGCACATAACTTTTGTTGCCCGAGTGATGATAACACCGCGAAGCAATATCTCTGTGAGTGTCCACACTACTCTCACATCAAGCTGCAGGTAGTCGTCGCTGATGTAGTGGATACTGCTACTGTATACATTTGCAAGGGGTGCATGAGACTAGTTTGCCATTTCAATGCTTTGTTCCGTCACAAAAAAAAGAGCATAGAGGGACTTTTCCTAATAATCAGCCCAAACAGTGTGTTCTTTAGATTCTATTGAAGCGTATTCTGACGCGCAGGATTAAATGGGTATTATAAACTTTGCTTCAATCGATTGTAGCCTTTTTAGGGACATGCTCCAAATCTTGCAGCGATTTTCTTCACACCACGGGTGACTTAAATATATACAATTCAGGGTGTCTTTGATGTTCTGGATAGACAAGTTCCGAAAACGGTGTACTGAGATCTTTGAAAAGGAAAACAACTTGAACCTAACTCCCCATCCTGATAATTAATTCTGATAGACCGACCTCACAGTGAGAAAGAAAGAAAGAATAGAAATCCAGTTGTAGCGGACTTTACACCTACTGATATACAATAATCACAGATACTATTCTCTTTGAATTGAGATTCTTTATCCCTCATGGGGTGAAGTGCATCAAAGAAAAGGCGTGGCACGACTCGAGCTATAAAGAGACTGTCAGGACTAGAGAAATATTTTGTTCGGTCCTATAAGGCCCACCCGACAGATAAAAGTTGAAAACGATTCTGGAATGACTGTAAAATCATTATTCTGAACTAATTTCAATATGACCAAAAACTAACAAAAAATACTACCTATACAATGACAAAATTGTTGGTAGTTGTCAAAAACATCAGACAATCTACATCATTCTCTATTCCAGCGCTTAAAATTATGTGCCTGCACACTTTGCTGCCAGGCCAACATTTACAAATTATGCTTTGTCCGCGCCTTTGCGTCGACTATTCAGTGGGGTGGATCCACTTTCGCATTCGTGTAGTAGTAAAGATCTTAACATACATTAATATGGTGGCGCAGATGGTTAATCCATCCCTTCTAAAGAAGTGCTCTTCCATGCATGATGATAAACAGCATTTGTCTACCACGTCTTTAAAACGGCGAATTTGCCTTCTCAAACAGACCCACTGGATTGGGACGATTTAGTGCTCTAGAAATAGGGTAGGCACTGAGAGATGTCAGCCTGGCGATATCCACTATTTCAACTATTTTCTACACATCAATTGTGCTTATAATACTGCCGCGTATACTCTTACTCGTCAATGTCCTTCTAGACTGGAGTTGCGTGAGTGTTGACCGATAAAAATAGCAGAACTATAGCGGATGAATTTCCCAGATGGAATCAAGGGTGAAGAAATATCATAAAAAAAACGGGATCTTATCCGGGCTGCTCCGACACATTTGGAGCTCAGGACGGTAAGGATTTCCGAGATTAAGTCAGGATTTTGGAAAGAAGATGTTGGTGGATAAGCACTAAATGGACCAACACCAGCATTCATATTCCCAAACGCCGTCAGGGTAACTGCCCGGCCATGGAAAAAATACAAAAGTTCCGAAACGTAAACAGGCCGGATATGGACGGATCTACTGTTGACAACCCATGCAAACGAATTACGGACACCGAACTTCGGATATGCACGAAGAATGTTAGGTCCCTTAATCTAAAGCTAGAAAGCGAGGACATTTTTGGTAGTACTGTCGAAAGGTATAGCCTGCGTGACACCACCTCCGATAACGGATTCAGGCTAATTGACTTCCGGCGGGGAGACACATTGTAGAAGCTAGCACGTGGTTCCCATATCTCTATATTCACAAGGGGACTTGGAGATCACTTGGTCAATAAACCATCAACTAGATTGGCCCCGTTGCCATTGACGCAAGACACTCTTTCAGTATTATGAATGTGCGAACGTTCCGAGGAGCCAACATCGAGTCGGAGCATTACCTTGTTGTAGCCAAGGCACGGTTGCAGATATCCGGAACAGCGCCAAGACAAGCTAATATTGTGAGTAATTTCAAAGTCATATGGCTATAATCGCAAGAGATCGCCAAGTCCTTTTCCGATCGAGTCTGCCTTAATCTCTTAAGAGGTTCCTTACTGCCAGCATCAAGCATCGAGTATCAGGGCAACACTGCCAAAAAGCCATCAGAGATGCCACTACTGATGTGTTTGGTTTTACAACGCCACTATAACGAAACCCCTGATTTGATTATGGATGCCGACAAGCACATGCAGCTCAGCAATATGCACGCAATGCGGCGTCTCATGAGCTCTATGAGCAAAAGAGCGGAGAAGAAAGAGCATGAGAAGCGCGCGGTCGAGGAAATTGAGATATGCTACTCCAGGAATGAGATTCTGAAGTTTTACCAGAAGATAAAAAAAAAATGTGTAACGGACACAAACCTCAAACCGAAGCTTGAAAAGACGAACAAGAGGATATCGTAGTAGAGTCGAAGTCGATGCTGAGGATTTGGAAAGATCATTTCTGGAGACTGTATAACGGCGATGACGAAAAAAATACTGGTGTCCGGCAGAATGAACCTTTCAACCAACAATTCCGTCCACCCGACCTCTATGAATAGTAGATAGCAATATCTAAGTTGAAGTCCAACAAAGCTGCTGGAGCGGACGGCCTGCCTGCCGAGCTCTTTAAAGCAGCAGGCGATGACTTGGTAAGGATGAAAGTATGCACGATGAATGGAACTCCAGCATAGTTTGTCCGATCCTCAAGGAGAGCCTCTGAACTGCGCCAACTATAGAGGCATCAGTCTTCTTAACATCGCATACTGGATTTTATCTGGCGTATTGTACAACAACAACCTGATAGGTCCGTATCAGTGTGGCATTAGGTCAGGAGAGTCCACTATCGACCAAATGTTTACACTTCGGCAGATCTTGGATAAGACCCATTAGCTTCAAATCGATGCACCTATTCATCGATTTGAAGGCCGCGTATGAAAGCATCTGTAGAGACGAGCTGTACAGAACAATGCCTAGTTTGGACATCACTGCCAAACTCGTCCGTCTGTGCTGGATGATGGTGGAGTATGCACGCTGTCATGTAGAGCGAATGGTCCGATAAGTCTTCGAATCCGCCCCGGAGGGACACCGCAGTAGAGTAAGACCGAGTATCAGGTGGCGCACGCAAGTGGCAGGGGACCTCAGCCAACCTTCATCTTTAGTAAATGTCTCGCTATGCTCATCAGTATACCTACCCTAAAAGCTAACACCCACTTTTGAACTTACTCCTAAATATCGAAATTCGTTTCTAAACCGTACATCTGGCTTATATACTGCCCTGGCATTCTCTTTTTTTTTCTAGTCATTATAACATGCAAACATTAAAGACCAACGTACATTTGTATCTCTCTTTTATTACTATCTTTGACAGCGCTGCGTGCAAGCCTTTAAGCGTGGGTTATTTCTATGCAAAAAAAATCATCAATTGTTGATAACGTAGGCCTCCTTGCGCTTTAGATCAAACAGTCGCTGGGAGCGTTCAGTCACACAGGACAGCTTACTTGTCAACTGCTTAGGTTTGAATTTTTTTTAACAAGTGCTTGTTCTACGCACCGTTGTCTGCACTGGGCTACACAGGCATTACATTTTGCGTCATTGAAGACATCCTCTGTATCTCTGTACTCTTTCTCGAGTAGACACATAAAGATACTTACCAGACTTAGAAGCGAAGACTCACAAGATCTGAAAAGCAGAGCAGCCTTGCGCTGATTTTGGAAAGTTCAGTAAGCACTTGGAGAATTCTAAATGGTTTTCCACTTCAGCAACATCACAGCATTCAATGAGTTCATCTGCTGCTTTTGGTGGTAACGGTGTCGAATTATAGGGTAAGTAAGCTGAGGCAAAGTCGATCATTTGTCGTTCTACGTTTATTTAAAAGCTTCTGACTGCATCAGTGAAATCTTGATAACAAGGTGTTTCAAGTGTGGTTACGTAGAGAGAAATCGTCGCAATAAAAGAAGTTCGCGGGCTTTCTATCTGCTTTTCATAAAATGGTATAAGATCTTGCAATTATCGAAGATCACAGATGCAGTGTTTCGAGACCCATGATCTCTGTGAGGATATATGGGGTTTGGTACTAAAAAAGGGAAATCATGGATGGATTAAGCTAGTTGAACTAGCTTCCCTCTATCCGAACTGCAATTGTCTTACTTGGTCTAAGTTTCTCGCGTGAGTAAACTATTCCTGTCGTTTCAAACGAAACTTATTCCCCAAATTTATAGGATACTTGCACTACATTACATTAAAATCGACCATCTGAGACCACTATTCTCTGTATTGATGACAGTTTTCGCACAACATTTTCTTTGGAAGATGCAGTGGCACCCGGATGAATAGGAATAAGTTCAGGAGAGTGTTAAGGAAGATCCAAATTTATTGATTCTGAGTCTTTCACAACAGCTTGGTCTTTGTCTGTCCACTTTATAGAACATTTTACGCAAAGATGAGTGATGAGGCTAATTCTTGTCTCAATGGGTACACCATACATAAACAAAATTGTCTCTAGCCTTATTCTAGGGCCGACATTCTAGCTATTTCTAGGCAAGAAACTAAATGTAGCTCCAACGAAAGCTCTATTAATGTTAAATCCAACCAGTTGGTTTGCCAATTGAAAGTGGATCATCGAACTTTGTATTCAATGAGGTACGGGGCTGGCACCGTACTGTAATCTGGTTTCTTAAAAGCTTTTCAGTTCCAATTTATATCAAAAACAATTAGTTAACACAGAGAGATAGCTATAGCGGTCTCTATTGATTACAATTGCCGAGATCATCTTGGATGAAGTTAGGTTCTTTGACATCTCCGGCGTGAAACCCACACTAAACAGCCAACAATAGCTGCTGTTGGAATACATTTGTCTGCCCGCTTGATCGAATGGGGCAGAGAAAGCATTTCCATCATAAATTTGCTTCAATACTGAGAATTATTTTCACTGAAAATTCGAACATTTCAATAGAGCCAATCGGCAAGAGGTCGACATCTCCGATTGGAATTTGGCTTAAGCTCTTCATTATGCACTGTCTTGCACGGACATTGGATCAACTCTTTGCACAGGGATGTTTGAGAGGTGCTAATCTCCAAAATACGAGAGATTGCAGTCTTAACTGACTTGCTTACAGCCTTAATATTATCTTAACTATTGACTTTTCGTTGTCTCACTGGCACAGGAGTGTTATGGAGTGTATCAGCCGATTTGCCTTTTTCACTTAACATTCTATGATTCAGAATTTATAACCGAGCTGACGCACGTAACGAGCGGAAGTTTAAATAAAAAAATTTGAATGATTTGTGAGTATTGTTGAAGCGTACACCTTTCTATGATATCTGTCAGAAATGGTTCACCTAAGTTCAGAAAAGAGAAGTGAAAAATCGGGCCCATCTAATGAAAAACACTTCTTTCTCGAGTTGTTGTTTGGGATTAAAAAAGTATATCAGAAATGACTTGAGAGACGTCTATGCCTTTTTGATTCGTCTCACTCAGGATCCTACCTCATTTTTCCTTACCCAATTCAAATTTATTAATGTTTTTTTAATTTGAAAAAATGTACTCCCAATTGTCTAAAAGATATTAAATTCGTTCAGCGGCATACGAACAGTTATATTAAGAAAGGAAACTATTGCCCCTTTGAGACAAGAAAGCCAGTCTCGCATATCACATGCTGAGAAGACAACTTCTGCATGGAACAGTAACTGAGATCAACTTTTTTCAAACAAACTTTCAGACCATTCATAGTTGAGGAGACCCTGTCAGAGGTGCTCGAAAAAGTCCTTTTCTTTATCTCCCCCTCCATGTCCAGTGCATGCATACTTTGGCAAGAACTTAGTTTCCTCTGCTTTGGCACAACTAATAAAGTTCATTAATCTTTGAATTAATTAAGATGAACGTTCTGATTCCCTTCCCGATTAAATAAACTGAGCATTGCGCTCTCACTGTGAATTTATTAATGAACCCAAAACTGCTTCAGTGTCGGAAGTCAGCATACGTCATTTTGATTTACGATAAGAGTACTCCACACCAAACTGCTTCATCCATTAGTTTGCGTTAAAACAAAAATCTCAATCTCATTTAAAACTCTTAAATAATTGTTAAATTAAATTTCAATACTATATTCATTCACAATTAAAACTATGTGGCTTATTTACAATGAGAAATTTACATAATGTCACCACTGTCAGTGTCAATCAATGACAGTCGATTCGAACCTAATTTAGCATAAATACTCGAAGAGATTACCATCGATTGATAGCGAACTATCATTAATGGCTGCAAAATATTTCAAGTGATTAAGTAGGCACCATCGTTTAGTGTCGTCGTCCATTATCACATGAAAAAAAATGTTGTGACAGAATATCCATAGCCCAGTCCATGTAACTCCTCACTTAGAAATAATAACAATAAAAAAAAAAACTGTTTACAGTTGTTTATCTCTGGCTGTCATTTTGTAGAAAATTTTAAACTTGAGAATGGGTTTATAAATGTCGCGTAATTAAATGGAGCAAGCCAGCTCTTTTAATTTTCAATCGACCCCCAATCAGCTTTCCGGGTATGACATTGATTAATCATCTTTGTCGTTTAGGTGGGAGGGGGGCTGAAAGACCATTCACATCCCGTTAGATTGATAGCGCATCAACGCTAGAAGGAGGCGGAATAGGTGGCACTTGGCGCACTATGGAAGAAAGCATGCCAAAATTCATTGTCGAAAATTGGTCTCTCTTGTCAATGGTGTCAAATTGGACAAGAGGGGCTTATGCGCCTGACCCTCTTGGCTATTAAATGCTCATTAGCTGGGTTAAAACAATTTCACCATTCACAATAATCGATTTACTGTTAGTCTCTATGTACAAATCGGTGTCCCTGTGTTTGTGTGTGTTTTGAAGTTAACAGTAAATTCAGTTGGGATTGTCCTTAAATTTATGAGAAAGCGTTAGTCCCTGTTAGTCTTTCCTTATTAAGTTCTCAATACTAAATGACGACGATGTTGATCCGGTGATGGATGTGTAGCTTGATGGATGAGCAGCTTTAGGACTGCTGCATGAGGTATCCGATTGGGTTGACTGGTTGTCTAGGTCATAGTCTCGACCATGAACTGTGGTGGTTGTGGTGTTGATTGGGATTGTGGACGCATTGTTTCTAAAAAATATATTAAATGGGGCGATTGAAGCTAAATACTGCCTATGGAGTTCTGTAATGCGGTCGGTGTAATTGAGTGCACCAAATTGATGAGCATCCACATCGGAGTTGGAGGAATTGAAGGAAATTTGGAGATCTGATTGTTGAGAGTGTGGAGAACACATTGCATTCTAATTAAAAACAGAAATATTAAAAATGATTTCAAAAAAAGAACATGTTTTCTTTGGCTTACACTATCAGTACTGAGCAATGATTTGGAACACTGTCTCTGGCGTCGAGTACGTCTACGACGGTAATTTCCTTGCTCGAACATATCATTTGCAGATGAGTCAAGCATCCAGTAGCTACCTTTGCCAGCGCCATCACTCTCGTCGATGGTGTTCTTGTCGCGTGGGACTTTGACAAAGCAGTCGTTTAACGATAGATTGTGGCGGATGGAATTTTGCCAGCCTTGTTTGTTCTCTCGGTAGTAGGGAAATCTAAAATGAAAGAAATAAAACAAATTTATTTATACAAACAAAAAATTAATAAATAATAGCTAATACATGTATGTTGCGGTGTGTAGATATGATTGATTTCTATCAGGCTTGGTAGATTCGCTATAGAGCAAATATTCCACAACGGCGGATAGAGTTATCACAAAAGTATAGAATATACGAGGATATAGATCGATAGAGAGGCGAACTATACAGAGTCGTGTTTGATTTGGTATCCTGTCAATTTGTTCAAAATGACCAGGGAGAACGTGCACTGTTCCGTAAAGGTTGGAAGAAGTTTTACAAGTACCTGCAATTACTTAAAAAAATGGAATCATCGATATCATAGAGACTAGTGTCAGCATTCAATTGAGGCAAAAACTTAAGCCTGTCAACCATCAGCAATGCCGCAACTTTGAAAACTGGTCGTTGGAAATGCATGAAATGTATTGTGAGCGATGAGGCATACTGCCAGGTTTGGGGCCTAAACAATCGAGAATTGTCGAGAAGTCTCTCTAATTTCAATTCGTTAGTCTTACTGTTTGTTGTGACTTTTGACAAGACACATCATTCGGCGTTTCCGTTTTAATTCAATTCTGTTTTGTTCAATTTTACAGTAAAAACCGATTGCGCAAAGGGTATGGATTGGTTTTTCGTCTGCATCCAGTCAATGCCTTTTTGTGGCAGCTGATTAACCTTTGCAAAACCATCGATAGTTTTTAGTGGGCGTTGTTTTTGTGGCTCGTCAAACTCATGGGGTACACACATGCCAATATTTATACCTTTCTTATTAGAGAGAGATGTCCACTTATTGTCATGCAGAACTCCTATGTTCTGTGCAATGTGGCATACCGAATTTGTCTGCATCAATCGTTAAATGAGCCATTCATCTTGCAACTGCATTCTTAAATACATCATTAATGTTTCTCGCTTTTAGAGACGGTTAAAGGCCCAAACCCATAGAATCTGTCGCGTACGTTGCGTTTACAATCCACAAAAATCGTATTTGACGGATTGATCCGAAATTCATCTGAAACATCCATCCATATGAAACACAAAAGAGCACGCGAATGAATTTCCATGGAAACATCTGTCAGACGCACAAAAATTCAAAAGTTGATCAATTCAATCCGAAGTGATGCATTCCACTTGTGGGCGGCATTTGCTGTCTTCTTCCTTTCATTAGGGCGTATGAGTTGTAAATTTTTTGACATGACGCAAAGTACGCAACGGATTCTATCTGCTTGGGCCTTAAGATTCAAAACGGATATTTAAGCTATCGACATAGTGTTAAATAATTTATAAAAAAAAAAAACTGTTCTAGCAACGAACCTTAAAGAGCTCAGGCATTTAACACAAGTACTACAATACTTTATGTGATCCAACAGATGGTGTGGATGTTGACTGTCATTTATCTTGTGCAATTTTAGTCATGGAGTCGTTTACTACACAACAATGCATTTTGTTATTCAATCTTATTAAGAAAATGGGCGATCTGTAAAAGTAACATTTCTTAAAATTTGTGAATTTTTGTGAGTCGGCATTTGTGGCTGTACATAATATGGTATATCCTCAATAATACGAATAATATTGGCTTCCAATGCATCGATTGTTGTTGGCGTAGACTAGCAACTTTCCGTATCTCCAAAGGTATAATCAAGATGTGGAAAATCGCAAAGAAATTGGATGCAAAATTAATTTCTATGCGAAATTATACGTTCATTGAATGTTTCCTTCGAAAAGTCGATTATTTATCGTAGGACACGCAGTCAAATTACATTGAGCCAAACACAATTTTTTGATAAAAAAGTGGTTTCCATGCCAGTTGATTTTGGGCTAACTGACCGAAATTTCAAAGCAACCAATTGTCATTTGTCTTCAATGCTTGCCCGAGCTGGATCTTATAAGCTTTAAACCATGATCTTTCCTTACAACTTTCTATTAGGTAGGCAAACAAAGATTAAAATATTCTTAACGACGTCGAATTATCAATTTGGATCTCGCTCTTCTGAACGGATGAAGAACTCTTTTCAGTAGCACTCTTCTTATGCGTCCAAGGAAATTGTTGTACGAAACGGTCAACAATACGGCGAAAAGCGGTCTCAGATGGTCGATAATGTCGAGTGCAAGCGCTATATAAGTTATATAACCGGAATTTCCAAAAGTCTGTCGAAAAAACTTATAAATTCTGCAGAATTCTGTATTTATTAATAGCAAAAATCTGTAGAAATAAAAACTTTTTTTAACATAAAAATAAGTTCGTAAAATGTAAATTTGGGTACTCTGAAACAGATACCTTTATTTGTATTGGATTTTTACTCGTTTATCCACAATCTGAATCGCTCGAACCGATTATATTCGTAGTTTTGACCTTTTGCTGAAGTCTTACTTGTTACTGCTAAACAGTTGCCCATATTCCTCAGAAAGTTGTAGGTTGCTCATAGCAGGGAATTAGAAGTGCACTTCTTGTAAACACGATGCTCCGTCAAGGTTTTTGTTGAAAACTTGTACCTTAATTTTGACATTATGAGATTTATTGAAAATAATGCCATTCAAATACAAATAACTGTTCATATAGATGTCATCCGTATGAAATTACTCTAATGACGGAGACAACTAGTGGCATACCCAATTTGAATGCAAAAAACGGTAGTTGCTGTCATTCGAAGGCCAATTGGCACAGAAGAGAAGAATATAAAATTTCCTAGGGGGTTTACATGTTACCGTCAATATCATTTATTCTACATCGAAAGTAATAGATTTGTTATAGGGGAAACAAATATTGCTAATTGTCTTATTTGCAATTTTTTTTTCTTGATTTTAAAACTTTGGAATTTCTGTAGATTTTCGTTTGATTTTTGCATTTCTGCAGGTATGCTAAAAATTCTGCATATCTATAGATAATTCTGTAGGAATGGCATCACAGGGCTCAGATATGACAATACTGGTTTAGAGACGTCAAATCATGCGACGGCTATTTGTGTTTTTAACAATACATCTCAGCCAAAAAAAAAATAAATAGACTTGTTTCAAGTTGTTGGCTTCAACTTGTTTTGAGAAAGCACCTTCACCGTGTTTCGCTGGTTTTCCGAATTCACTTGTGGTCGTCGTTCGCTGGAGGACGAATTTCGGGAAGATCGTTCTAAATCGGTTGTTGTGACAGAAAATATTTAGGCATGTTTGGGTGTAAGTTCCCCCCATTCCACTTGATATTGCATGAACAATTAAGAATCAAAAATATTTTTGTGCAAGAGATACAGCATATTTTTACAAAAACTCAAAAAAAGATTTTTGCCGATTGACCCAAATTAATAGCAGTGTTTCAGGAGACGTCTATAAGACCGTGACCGGCGACAAATCATGGATCTATGCGTATAGATCAGAAATTAAACAGCAGTCGATTTTATTGTTTGTTCTTTCAAGACTAGCCAAATCCAACAACATAGAACGGGCAATACGAAATGTTACAACACAATTAGTTTGCCAGAAGTTTTTATAAATAAGGAAAGCAACCATGCAATGTGAGCTCTCACAGATCGGCTCCTAAAAGTGACTCTTTCAACACTCAAAACATCGAATTAATGGGCCGAGCACCCCTTATTTGGTACCCAATGACTTGATTTTATTCCCTTTTAAATGCGGGGTCAAGAAGAGGTTGAAGTGTTTAAAATGGATGTTTGAGTTTTACCTGTTTCAGAGTTTCCTGTTTCCTTCAATAAATGCAGGACAAAAAAGTCATTTTCAATGATAAATACATATTTGTTTTTCTCTCCTATGTAGAAGAGTTACCCTCATTACTTATAACCTGGCGACAAGCAGTAGAAGAAATGCAACGTCGAAAAACAAACTAACAGGTAAACATGTGGTGCAACAGAGAAAAAATTCGCAAGAAATTCAATCTCCTGAATACTCGTATTTTAAAGATGGAAAGGGAAATCTACTTAGTACTATTTTCCCGGGCTGTCGCGCATTTAGAGAAATCGGGAGATTTTACGGAAGCTGAAGTTAGCGAAGCAATTTAAAAATGACTTAAGAACCAGTTACGAAATGTGGTAGGCTATCAGAAGTCTTGGCGTTTTCTTTGTTTTATAAAATTATAACAGACGATCGACTGTCTTACCAGTGAAGGAAGAGCTTTTCTTTCCCACTGTATAAAGACCAAGGCAATGTCGCATAATATAAAAATACAATGTTTGAGATAGGTTTAGACAGGTGACACTGTAATATTTTTTAACTCTATATCCGGTATTACACGGTGACTTTTGAGTCATGATTCTTTTTGGCAGTTCTCTTTTAATTTTCTATTCTTTGAGGCGCGTGCTATTACACAGTGACTTTTGAGTACACGACTCTTTTTGGCAACTCTCTTTTATTTCTTGTTTCGCTTATAGCACAAACGATTCGCTATCTTAAAAAATTGTTGGAATTTTTCCCTGATTCCTTTGACCAAAAAATTTCTTCCGTTTTTTTTGCGAATCACCCTTCATGAAGAACGAATAGAAATAAAGCAATTTAGAAAAATAACGAACAAGGAGAGAAGAAAACTTAAAAAGAGTCATTGAAATTTTGGCCGACGACTCACAAGGTTGGTGATCTTTTATCTCATCTTTTTTCTCTTTTGCACTTGTGTGAGTCGTGACTCAAAAGTCACTGTGTAATACTGGACTATGCTTTGTGGGAGGCAAGTAGACATACGCAGTGATTCTGGGTTCACAGATACGAGTAATGATGAAAAAACATCGCGGAACCTCTAACGATCTATACATCACCTTCGTCGACTTGAAAGAAGCGTTTGGTAGTGTACTAAGAAATCTGATTTGATCAGCGGTTTTGAGACGTATATAAGAATGGTATGGGAAACAATAACGATAGTAAGACCCACAGTAAGAACAACCTAAGGATTCTAACTGAAAATTGGATTATACCAAAGCATTGAACAAAGTCCGTTGATTTTAAATTTGTTAGGATATAAATATTAAATCAAGCAACGACTTAACAGCTCCTTATGCAATTTTTAAAAATTGTTATATAAGCCTTCGGAACAGTCGTAATATAGCGCAAACCCAAGGCCCGCAATCATCGTTCCGAAATGTGGCAATCTTAAATGTTTCGCTGCTTTTGTTACCCATCAAGGATATTGGGGTTTGTTATTCACGAAAGTCGTTTGGCCAATTTTTACGTAGGCAGTGGAACGTTCGTGAAATATCTGAGGGATATAAAGAAAAATGACAGCAAAGGAATTAAAATGTTATGAATGGCAACGGGATCTTTTCGTTATAAGAAGTATGTACGCGGCGGTTTGGGGAAGTGAGAGTGGGCAATCTTCACGTCAAATCAGCTGGTTTTAATATGTTCAACGAGCTCGTTCGGCTTGAAAACCAATAGAAACTCAATTTCCAGCAGGGATTCAAAGAAAAGACCGAGAGCAAAATATTTACGAGTATACGTAGAGCGAAAATATCAGCCAACTCTTGTCGTCATTAGCGAAGTGAAACGAAATACTCGTAGAATGGTTCTACAAGCCGATATTTGGTAAATTCCATAAGAGGAGCCGAGAAATTCAGGTTTATGGATGAAATGTGTAGCATTAAACTTGTTAGATATTTCAACGGTTCATAACAGAACAAGAAGAAAACATTCATAATTAAAAGAAAAGCAAAGAAATGGTCTGGGACATAAAATCAAAAAGTAATGGCTTACAATAAGTAGGTGGCCTAGATGGTACCGCTCCCTCAGAGGGAATATAAATAGATTCACTGTTAAGGCAACTGGCTTTTCATATCTAGCCACAAGTTAGATTCATCACCGTATTGCCAAAACCATGTCGAAAGAATTAACAAGTATAATCTGACGGTAAGAAAATGCCTTACAAAATTAAACAAGACCATTACAAGTAGTGCCCAACAGTTTGTTTGGTGCAAAAATTAAGTCTTTTTCTGATCATTTAATATGAAGCATATTACTAATCAAATATTACAAGCAAATAAAATAAATTGTTGCTTTATTTTTAGCACCACTATCTGCGTGCTTCAAATAAGTGAGGCATAACAACTTGATGAGTGATCATTTCTTTAGTTCAAGATGAGCAAACATCATCCCATATCGGAGCTCAAACAGTCTGTTACATTTTAAAGTTGTTTTTTGACATTTTTACATGGTAAACAAAATTTAAGAATCTTTTCACACATGGTATACTCACTTATCCATGATGAATTTATAAATCCCACTTAGAGTCAGTCTTTGATTTGGTGCACTACTAATCGCCATTGCTATCAATGCAATATAGGAAAACGGTGGTTTTTCCGGGCGGTGGGCGGTTTTCAGCATCGACGTAAACGGCAGTGTCCATAGATTACTACCATGCATTTGAAAGAACGGATGCATACCACTGTAATAGTAAGCTGCTTCCGGAATACCAGTTGAACACAAAAATTCACCCCGTAACGCGGGATTAGTCAAATCTTCCATAGAACCCATGCCCGACGGACAAGTAGAAAAATATTGCGGCGCAGGAAGCATTTTCCGAGTATTTCGAAATTTCACCCACAAAAAAAAAAAATAGAAATCTCAAAAATTCAATCACTATGCGAAATGAAATGAAATTTCCACGATCAATTCTACTCGAAAGCAAAACGAATACTGATCACTTGAGGGATGGGAAATTCCGAGTACCAAAGTAGAAGAAAATCTTGTATAGCATCTCCCACACACTCCTCAGGCCGCCCCTTACAAATAACAAACAAGTGAGTTGAGATGTTGATCTCTTGGAAAAACAAAACGATGCACAGATACTCACACCAACACAATCACATGCGTACACATAGTTAAACAGAGATTTTAAGATTTTTAGATTTTCAGATTTCCTCGTCTCTTGGATCTCGATATTTGTTTTACAACCAGAAACAACCACCCTTCGGAACTGGATCTCTCCGGCAAATCAAATTGACTTCGTTTAAGTCTTCTTGGTTCTCTTATAGGGCAGCGCAACTGCACATTGTGTCTCATGCACTAGGTACCATTGAAATGCGATGATCTTGGGGTCGTAAAAGACCCAAAGATGAAAGGCTGCCATAAAAACTCCACATAGATGAAAAACGCTTAGATGATGGATTTAGGTATCCCTTCACCCCTTGTATTTGTACGTGTACGAGTATACCTCATGTTAAAAGCGAGTTTTTCCGAAAGAGATAGAGAGTACGTTTTTCGTCAGCTTCAGTTACAGTTTTAGAATTTCGAATTTTCGAAAGCCATAAAAATGCCATAATGTTTTGTTATTTGTTTTAAAATGCGGCTTTGCATCCATCATAGTTGCGGCAGCATGCGGTCAGCTAGCGCGTTCGGAGTGTGCGGAACGGTGCTGCGGTAAGCGGTCCCGCTGTGCTGGATTTCTTTTGATTTGGGATGCTCTTCGCTAAATATTTTGAAAATAAAATCTCAGTATCTAAACAAATAATAGTAATAATATGGGCTATGGCTGTGCGGCTGTTTTCTTCGGATTCTCGTATTGAGTTTGAGATCTTCAAAGAGAGCGTTTCCTTAATGACTATCTGATTTTAAATTCTAAATAAATGGCAGTCAATGGCAATGGGGTTGGTTTCAGTTTGGGTGTACATACTTACTTATAAATTGTGAATAGAAGAAACATTTTAGAGTATTTCAATAGAAATGATATTAAATCCGCAGTGTATATATCTACGAGTATATGGATATTGGATAAGATGGTGAAATAACTATTAAAAAATTTATTTAAGAGTGCAGGTGAATTTTAAAAATTTTGTTAATGATTTTCATAAAGAGTCTGACTTGGTAGGCAATATAGATTGGTATCTTTTGTATCAGCAGCCGGTAAGACAACGAAGTACTCATCTTTTCTATGAATTTGAAAAATTTCAAGCCGAAGCTTGATTATTTTCTCCGTACTCTTGAGAAAGGATACGCCTTCTAAAGGAAGACTGTGAGGAAAGCTTATGGTGGAAGTCTTCCCGCGGATATTGCGAGCAAGACCAGGAAAGAGAAGACGCCTGGGCTTATAGTCGAAGTTGGGAACAAACTGTGTTGAAATGCTGCTTTATAATTCGACTTCGGATACTTTGAAAAAACTTGCAAGAGCTCAAATAACTGAAACGGATTTGTGAACATGATGCGGGAAACCGGCCATAAGTTCAGAGTATCCATAGCCAGAACAAATCGTTTGCTTGTCAACGACAAAAATGTTGAATCAGAACGTACAACCGGTAGCAGGAAATGTCAGAATATAAATCGCGCTCGCAACTAAATACAAAAAATATAAAATAAATTTCGTGCAGCTGAACCTTAATTATTGCGAAGCGGCTAAACACTTTCTAAAACAAATGGTTTGTGTATCAAAAATTATGTAGTGATTTATTGCGAGCAATATAGAAACCTAACTAGAAATAACTGGCTCATCAAAGCAATAACTAAGAGAGCGTCTGGGAAAAGGCTTCGATTCAGGAATACTTGGAGCAACCTGAGCATTATTCATAAATGCTTCAATAGGCGACATGTGTGAATATGTATGATAGCTGTTACGTGCCACCTAAAGTCATAATCGAAAGCTTCGAAAGTGTCTAAGAAAGACTTGTGGTCAGCACTATTGGAAAGTGTCTTTTCATAATCGTCGGAGATTTCGAAATATTTGCCCTAGAATGTACTGTTCATATGCAAATCGTCTCATTTTGGCGTATTTTCTTGTCTTATCTTCATTTTTAGCTAAAATCAGAACTACCTGGTGGACCTGGGCCTCAGTCAACAAACTTCTCCAGTCAGCTCGATCCCTGGCTAGCTGCCTCCAGTTTCGCACGCTAGGTTGGCTGAGGTCCTCTTCCACTTGCGTGCGCCACCTGAGTCTTGGCCTTCCTCTACTGCGCTGTCCCTCGGGGGCGGATTCGAAGACTTTTCGGACCGGAGCATTGGTGTCCATGCGCTCTACATGACCCAGCCATCTCAGTCTTTGGATCTTCACTCTTCTGGTTAGGTCGACGTCGCTGTACAGTCCATACAGTTCGTCGTTGTATCTCCTCCTCCACTCACCGTCAATGCAGACGGGACCGAAGATCGCCCGAAGAATTTTTCTCTCGAAGCAACCAAGAACACCCTCATCCATTTTTGATAATGTCCATGCCTCTGCGCCATAGAGCAGGACCGGGATTATTAAAGTCTTACAAAGGGTGACTTTTGTTGTCCGAGAGAGGGCTTTGCTACTCAATTGCCTTCTTAACCCAAAGAAACAGCGGTTGGCAAGATTTATTCTTCGCTTGATCTCAGCGCTGGTGTCGTTGTCTGTATTTATAGCGGAGCCTAGGTAGACAAAGTCCTTAACTACCTCAAAGTTATATCTGTCGAGGGTGACGTTCTGTCCGAGACGTCGGTGTTGGTTGTCCTTTTTGCTTGACAGCATATACTTGGTCTTGCCCTCATTGACCGCTAAACCCATTTTCGCCGCTTCCGTCTCAATACTCGCGAAAGCGCCACTGACATCACGCTGCTTTCTTCCGATTATGTCAATATCGTCGGCGTATGCGAGTAGTTGGACGGACTTTTGAAAGATAGTGCCTCTTGTGTTTGCTCGTGAGTTTTGCACTATTCTTTCAAGTACGATGTTGAAAAAATCGCATGACAGCGCATCGCCTTATCTAAATCCTTTCTGGATATCAAAGGTCTCGGTGAGATCTTTACCGACCTTGATGGAGCAGCGTACTTTTCCATCGTCATCCTGCACAGACGGACGAATTTGGCAGGGATGCCAAAACTAGACATTGCTCTATATAGCTAGTTTCTATAAATGCAGTCATTCGCGGCCTTAAAATCGATGAATAGGTGGTGTTTATCGATCTGAAGCTCATGGGTCTTCTCCAAGATCTGCCGAAGTGTAAACATTTGGTCGATGGTGGACTCTCCTGACCTAATGCCACACTGATACGGACCTATCAGGTTGTTGTTGTACAATACGCCAGATAAGATCCAGTATGCGATGTTAAGAAGACTGATGCCTCTGTAGTTGGCGCAGTTCAGAGGGTCTCCTTTCTTGAGAATCGGACAAACGATGCTGAGGCTCCATTCATCGTCCGACCATATTTTACAGATGAGTTGGTGTATGCTCCTCACCAAGTTATCGCCTGCCGCTTTGAAGAGCTCGGCAGTCAGGCCGTCCGCTCCCGCAGCTTTGTTGGACTTCGATATAGCTATCTTCACTTCTTTCAGGGCGAATGGACGGAATTGTTGGTCATCATCGTCTAGGTTGATCCGTCGTCGCCGTTATACAAACTGCAGAAATGGTCTTTCCAAATCCTCAGCATCGACTGTGATTCTACTACGATGTTCCCTTGTTCATCTCTATAGGCTTCAGTTCGGGGTTTGTGTCCGTTACATGCTTTTATTTATCTTTTGGTAAAACTTCCGAACCTCATTCCTAGAGTAGCATCTCTCAATTTCCTCGACCGCGCGCTTCTCATGCTCTTTATTCTTCCTTCTGAGAAGCCGGTGTTCGTCTCCCCTCTTCCGCTCATAGAGCTCATGAGCAGCTCTGGTCCTTCTAAGCAGCGCCGCTTTATATGCAAATAGCAAGGAGCTATTTATCAAATGAAATCCTCCTTTATGACTCTAACGAAGGAATTTAAAAGTAAGAAGTACGATGAAGCGTCATTTACTAGACTTTTCGATGACATTGCCGTGGTGGTAGCAGCAAAATAGCTAGAAAAAGTTTGACTCTATAGTAACGAAACTAGCACTGCTCGCTAGTTAACTAGTACCAGTTTGCAACTCGCCAAACATATCGAAATTGTGTGAGAACTATTGTAAAATATAATTGCACCTATAACGCTGATGAGCAATATTAGAGGCCCAATATAGAATAAAAAATTCCTTCTTGCTAGAGATGCAAGTTCTATACTTATGTGGGCGCTGAAAATGTGATCAAGTGCCGCAACGATTAAGTCTTACGTTCTGTGAGTCAAATCTGTCCATCGCCTAAGGACTCTTAAAACCTCGTTGTATCTTCAACTCTATCTGTCGATATTATCGTTGGTGAAACTCAAGAGAGAGCGAGTCCAAAATGACCGGGTAAACGACGAAAGAGTAGGATACCAAAGGACATGTAATATCGCAAACTGGCAACAACAATGGAACATACAAGGACATATCCATAAAAAGAGGATGAAGAATCACGGCAAAAAAAACATCTATTTGATTCAACTTTTGAATTTGGACTAAAATGTGTTTAAGAGTGCCTGTTTAAACGCAATTTTGGAATCATCGCAAACTGTTCGTATTGTGACACCGAGAGGATAGTCCCGAAAATATCGTTGCGTGTACGCTTCAAAACGAGGAAAATGGGCATCATAAACCAATATGTAGTGAAGCATAAATTAAGCGATTTAAGACGGCATGAAACTCAACGCAGAGCAAGGTAAGTCTTCAAGTCGACGTTTGCGAAGTAATGCATTTTGGCGATGCCCTGGGGGTTTAAATCAGTCTGTTCAGATGGAGATGGTTTTAGCAGGTAAGAATTATGCACTACCAATGGACGTTGGATCATTGTAACCGCATGTAAGGTTGCTACGTTCTGGCGAAATATGTGTTTTGTGGTTTCGAAACCATTCAAGTAGAATTGCCACTGGGATTTGGGACATCATGTCATATTGTAGATTACAGTATCCGCGGAAGAAATCAGAAATCCTTTTATAATTCGGAAATGTTTGTTGAAGAAATAGATCGTTCACTAAGCTTGTCTAATGACTTTGACAATGCTTTTGATGTTCTAGGTTGTTGCTCATTTTGTTATCGTTGAAGTAGGCTTTTGAGATTGAGGAAAAGTAGTTATCTCATCTGAACTCATATAATTTTCATGGTCAGCACTTGGAGGAAATACGAGGCATTGGAGGAAGATCCCGTCAATATCAGAGAAAACTTGTACAGTTAATTTGACTGGAATTTTAAATACATTTTTAAGATGGTAGGAACGTTCACATTGTGCTCCTGAAATGAAGTGTACTTCGACAGATTTAATGACAGCATTTTCAGTTATGCTTGTATGACTGATGAAACCACGGAAAGTTTTCTGGAAGGAGAATGTTTAAAAGAGCCCAATGTGTGGCTGTGATTTGTGGGGCAATTTGACTTTCATGACGAGAAAGCTACATGTGAGGAAGCTACATGTCACACTAAAGTGTTTTTTATTCTTGATTATCCATGCATTGTTAAGAAATTTTATGAGTTTTGATCCTTGAGCTCTTACGTTACAAGAAGTACGAGTAGCTAGCAGACATGCGCCATTTATGTGATAACAGGCCTTCTTCTCTTAGTAAAATAGGATTTTTTTTTAGAGATTCTAGATATATGCGTATGTGCAACAAACGTTGGTTATTTTCTGAATTTTTCCAGATAATCCAGAACAATTTTAAAATATTTTACTCGTTTGGAGAAAGTCGTAACATTGTGAATCATACGAGTAGATAATCATGCCTTGAGACATCTTTCGGAGAAGAATTATTGTTTTTTTTAAATTCTAGGTCATCAGCGTATCCTGAAAATAAATTTATAAAGTCCGTTGTACTCAAGGACCATGAAAAGGCAGGAAAACATACTTCTTCCACGGGTAGGAAGGTAGTTCCTCAGGTTTAAGGTATCTTTCTAATGTAATAGTAAGTTGACTGCTCATTGCCTGCATGGTGATTGAATCTGAATTCGTGGAAAGCGGATATAACAAGTTTGTTGTAGATTTATAGTGCTCCTCTTCTTTGCCCATTAAAAAGTTGAGTAGAACTTTTGATATCAGTTTGTGGTATGCTCGTTCATTTAAATTCAGCAAGCTAGAGCTAACTTAGGGAATTAGGAATTCCATCAGTATATAGACAATAGTAGGACGTCATACAATCTCTGGTGGTGGCGATGGCGCGATGGTTAGCTCATTGGACTATCGCGCAGAGGGTTCGTGGTTCGATCCCCGGCATCGCCAACAATTTTTCAAATCGTCATCACCCTTTCGGCGGGTAATGGCAAACTCTCGAAAGCAAAATTGCCTATGAAAAAGCTTCTAAGGAGTGCCGTTCGGATTCGGCGTTATACCGTAGGCCCCCCGCTCAGATATGACAAAAATGACAGCATGAGCAACACAAATGAGTGTTAAGAAGCTAGGCCATGGCCCATACCGGGCCGCCACCGCCACCGTGGTTTTTTTTTTTTTTTTTTTTTTTTTTTGTCGTACAATCCCTGACTCAGCTATAAATTAAGACATCCAATGTGACTACTGTCATTTTTTGCAATTTTTACGAGTTTTATTATCAGTTGTCGTTTTGGAGCCAGTTTAGATGTTGGCACTTATAGCTAGTTTCTTTAGCTGCATGTGTACGACCGATTGCAGTTAACCCACTCAACTGTGCTAAAGTTTCGTAGTGTCTGCGACCCCATATCAGCTGGTGTTGCGGGAAACAAAATTGTTTGTGCTCGATAACAAACCGCGTACATTTTAAGGAATACTAGACTTTGTATGTCATTTTTATTAATATAGCAAGTCCAGCATAGTGTCACTTATGAGCATGATCAGATGTATAATTCTGTTTCTTTGCAATGCTTTGCATGGCCCTCAATTATTCGACATGTAGATTATAGTTCTCTATTTTATGGGTCAGAATCTTGTATATGGTTTTAAAAATACGCCTTTCCTCTCTAATCTTAGGTAGCCTGCCGCATATATCGCAATGTGTATGATTGTGTATCGTGAGGCTGTTGTTGATGATCTAAGAGTACAATCACAGAGTATAGGTAGAGTTGTATCTGAATAAAAAAGAAAGGACAATTTAGTTTTTTCCGTTCCGAGCTATCAGAAGGTGAAGCACCACTTACATTCTTTCTTCTGCTGAGCACTTGCACCTCTTAAAGCAGTTGCTGCCGGGATAGAGACATCACTCCCATTTTGATCTTTTCATTTACATGGAGTTAATATTACGTTTGGTGCCGTGAAATAACGCCGAGCGAAAAAACGCCGAATTTCTATGTTCGGTCTTATTTCACTTTGCTAAAGTGAAATAAAGCCGAGTCGGCCTTTTCATTTATAAAGACATTCAGATAAGGTGACATCAAGTGAGGCCCAACGAAATAAGACTAAAATGTAAGCTCCAGGCGCCTGCCTGACAGTTGTGGACATACCCTTAGCGGAGCGTGAGCGGCTAAACCCTGCGGAAAAAGGGTTAACATCCTGTTAGCGACCGAAGAGAGCTACCCACCTCATGCTTTAAATACAACAGACGTTCTTTTTGTCCTTATTTCGATTTGGAAATGGAAATAAAACTCTTTTCCCCTTATTTTCATTTCCAAATCGAAATAAGGCCAAATTTGATTTGAAAATACGGCCAAAAAGAAAGTCTGGTGTATTTAAAGCATGAGATGATAGACTCGCTTCGCTCGCTAACAGGATTTTAACCCTTTTTTCCGCAGGGCTTAGCCGCTCACGCGACTTCGTCGCTGAGCTAAGGGTATGTCAACAACTGTCAGGTAGGCGCCTGGAGCTAAAGTTTAAATGTATTTACTCTGGGGTATTTAGCAGTATACTGCTCTCTGAATTCGGCTTTATTTCACAAGCAATGTTAGACGTTATTGCACTTAATGAAAGCGAAATAAGACCAACTGCAGAAAGTTGGCTTTATTACACTATTTAAAAGCGAAATAAGGCAAATTTTTAAAAGTCTTATTTCACGGCACCATCATGTTTATCCCACAAATAGTAGAAAAGAAAATTTCGCAGGAGTTGAGCTCAAAACACCTCAGAGTGGCTGCAGTCACTACTATTTTATATTTTTATTTCACAGATTCCATGTGCAAAAATGTGGTCTTTGTATGACTCAGCCTGTGGTCTTGTAATCCTTTTACCCTTTGATATATTATTTGATAGATGAGTAGAAAACCCGGTCCAATGATGTCTGGAGTACATTAGTACTTTATGATAATTTTCTCTGAGAACTATATAGCACTTTCATTTGTTGACGACTACCATGATTTACGGATAAGCACCTAAGTACCACAAAGTACTAGTCGAGTCCCTTCGTACAACAGGTGGACGTATTTGAAGATTATAAGATTTAATTTCCTACTTCTCAAGCATACTCTATTTACGATTTCTTACTAGTTTGGTACTCAGAGGTTGACTTCTTCCGTCAGGCAAAGAAATTGCGGCGCAAAACATCATGATCAGTGAATGCTAGTCGCTGTTGATGGAATTTTTCTCCTATCATCTGGCTATGATGAAGAACAGAAAGTAATAGCGTGCCTAATAAACAACTAAACCGCCTTTATGGTTAACCGACTTCGGAGATGAGGAGCTCTTATGTTTTATTATGCATAATACAACAGCTGATTTACAACTACAGCACTAAAAACTCCAGATTAAAGCCTATTTCCAACAAGCTGATCGGGCTTTAACAGTGTGGTATTATCTGCCAAGTTAGAATACAGCATCTTTCGTTTGATTCAAAGTTTTAAATAAACTGCAAAACTGTTAAAATCATGGAACTACGTTTAGTAACGTCTTTACTAGCCTGATCAGAAATGGAAAGAGCCTTAAGCCATTTACATAACACTTAAAGAGAATGTGACTACTTATCGGATGAAATCTTGTCCTTTTGGTGTCGAAATAATCGCGTTCGAAATTTTTTTTGCAGACTTGCTTAGTTTATGTTGTTGATATCTCAGAACACACTGATTCTTCATAGTTGCACCATATTCAGTCTAGGGCTTTAGTCTAGCTACTAAGCAATTAACTCCATACAATTCTTCAAACATAGTCATATTTGTCATATGCCTGCCGAATTTATTCTTAATGTTACGCAACATCCATGAAACTGTAGCCTCCTCAACATTGGATTTTTAATAGTCTTTAATACAATTAGTTACAATCAAAAAATAAATTACATAGATCTTTGTTGAATTGAAGGCTTTACCAGGTCGATTGTGTAAATAAAGAATAGGATAAGCGATGTGACTGCATCTTGTTGCAGAGCGATTCTAATGACGACTTTGACACGATACTACTTTTAGTAGTATCAGTATATTGTTTTCGCTTGTATTCCATTGGATATCGGATACCACTTTGGACGTGGCAGATGAGGTATACTTGAGGACCATACTTTCCTCCATTTCGCTGGGCTTATGGAAGGCTGGAAGATGTCGAAGAACAATGTTCAGTATCTAATCGGTTCTCTAAGATCTCTTACATCTTAGTAATTTTATGATCGTTTGGAGCACCCCCTTCGAAATGAAGATACTTTAATAGGCAGAACACATTTCAAAAATGTCATCTTACCTATTGTCATCTTACTAATTGCCAATTGCGTTTTGGAAAAGTGTGTCCCATGAACCCTACTACAATTGAACGAAAACCTTGAAACAAACTCCTCCAATTCTGCAATTTCATTTGGAACGATTATTTCGGTATTGCGACCACAGTGGTCACTATCATACACGAATATATATGGTGTAATGATATTCAATTGCAACAGAGTATGTATAATGAATTAACAATAAGCTATTCATACACTGACAAATTTGATACAATAAAAATGTCTTTGCGCCAGGGTTTTCCAATAAGGACTTGACAACTGTTTTTTTTAAATAAAACGCAAACCAGTTGAGATATTTCAAAAACTTTATTATCGACTTGAAGTACAATCAAAACATTTATAAATGGAACTCGATTTCGTTAATATGGCCACCGCGGGCATGTTTGCAGCGGTCGATTCGTTGGACCTAATATTCAACGACTCGGCCACACATTTCGGCCGAAACGGCCGCTATTTCGCGTTCAATGTTGATTTTGAGCTCTTCCAACGCCGTCGGCTTATTGGCATAAACCAATGACTTAACGTAGCCCCACACAAAATAGTCAAGCGGGGTTAAATCGCACGAACGACGCGGCCAATCGACTGGCCCATTTCCTGAGAGAACACGCTCACCATACCTACTCTTCAATAAATCAATGTTTGGCTTGTGGCACCATCCTGTTTAAACCACATGTCGTCCAAGTCCATATCTTCCAATTCGGCCCAAAAATACGCCATAATGTGGTCTGAGCGATGCCCAATTCTTGAGAACGTAGAACGTAGAATTGACTGATTTGGATCGTTTCCTACGGACGCCTGAACGGCAGCGATATTTTCGACACTTCGACCAACTCGTTGTCTCACTGACACGGCAACATCACACAACGAATATGTAGACAAATTTTTGCACTAAACTTGTTATTGCCTGTATACTAGGGCGAGAATTACGACCGAAAATTGGAATTGACGCTCTTAAAGTTACTCCGCAAATTTTTATAATTTGCAGACGTTGCTCGTTCGTGTACTTTACCATGATGAAAATTTTGAGTTAACTGAATAAATTGACAGTGACAGTTTGATGATTGGTGAAAAAGTGCATTCACAAATTAAATTCAAAGGTGTCAAGTCCCTATTGGAAAACCCGATATTTATAAAAACAACCGACTTATGTAGGTGCCTAAATTTGCTGACATCAAAAACAATCTGCATACCGCTCTATTTTGGATCACCCTTTGAAAAGACTTTAAACCGTATTTTACTTTTTAATTATATAAATGAAATACAACATCGTTCATGTGACCATCACGGATTCTGCTGCAAGAAGATTGAAATTATCGATGACTTTTTAAAGAATAAGCGGATCAAAGGCCGCAGTTTCAGTTTGGGTAATTTACGTAGCGATTCAATTACTATTGTCGTCGTAGGTATGTACATTCTGAACTACGGTATTCAAAAACATTTACTCCGCTGTATCCTGCAAATTGTTTAATACGCTTCCTTTAAATATTCGTAGTAGTTGATTTTCGCCAGTCTTCTTAAAAAAAGTTAAAATATGGCTTTTCAGCTTTGATCACAAAGAAATTAAAATTTCGTTGCAGATAGAAAAAAAATGTTTTCTTACTGGTTATCATTGTTTTTATTGTCATACTCTCATTCAATCTATGTTGAAGTTCTTTCGCCAGAATCTTTTATCTTGCTTTTATCGCTTAAGAATGAAATAATTACGAGTTCTGCCTACCCCACTTTTTTATACAAATGTCACTACATATTCTTAACTCAAATATTGTTAAAAACATTTTTGGTAAAAACATTTTGTTAAAATTAAAAAAAAAACACTGTGGCGCTGGCAGCCCGGTATGGGCCATGGCCTAGCTTCTTGACACTCATTTGTGTTGCTCATGTTGTCATTTTAGTCACATCTGAGCGGGGCCTACGGTTTATCACCGAGTCCGAACGGCACTCTTTAGAAGCTTTTTCGTAGGCAATTTTACTTTCGGGAGTTTGCCATTGTCCGCCGAAAGGGTGATGGCGATTTGAAAAACTGTCTGCGTGATAGTCCAATAAGCTAACTATCGCGCCATCGCCATCGTTTTATAATAAGATTAAAAGAAAAAAACAAGTCATATACCAAGTTTATAATAAAATTATTTTCTTTGTTTTAGTTTTGATTAATGTAATGTAGACTTTGCACAATGTTTGACCTATAGTGCCCGCGTGGGTCCAGTAAGTTACAATAAGATAGTTTTAAGATATTTAAGATATTTTTTTTTGTCCAGCATTTAAAATTTATTAAATTTATAAAATAAAAATGCTTTAAAATCAAATGGGCGATAATCGGTAATAGTGGATTAAAGTGAGAAGCGATTTGTTCAGTAAAATTATGAGAAATAATCGGACGCCTAACAACTTTTTTGTTTCACTATATAGTATAAAGGCAAAGCCGACACATTAATTCATCTTTGAAAATATTGAACGATGTACAGGAAATATTGAGGAATATAGCGACGGAAATGAAATGAAATATTCGTATATCTGCAAGTGTAACATTAAGTGATTTAATAAAAAAATCACGCAATTGCGGAAGTCTCCTCATTACAGAACCAACAATGGACAAACTTCAGACAGATTAAAAAACAGGTCCTACAGGATCATCCATTTTGTGCTTTCGAAACACATTCGTGATTAAGATTTCGATCAAACCTTAATTTCAATATATTGTCTGGGTTTTACCATTATGAATGTAGGACTTGATTTTGACAAAATAGTTATCGATGACTTTCCGACACATATCGACAAATAACTCGGCCAAAACTTGACGGATATTCGTTTTCAAAGCGTGAATTTTTTTTGTTTTTTCAATATTCTTAATTTTAACGCGATAGTCTGGGTTCGATTCCTGGCTGGGTCACCAACAATTTTTCAAATCGCCATCACCCTTTCGGCGGGCAATGGCAAACTCCCGAAAGTAAAATTGCCTACGAAAAAGCTTCTAAGGAGTGCCGTTCGGACTCGGTGATAAACCGTCGGCCCCGCTCAGATGTGAGTAAAATGAAAACATGAGCAACACAAATGAGTGTCAAGAAGCTGGGCCATGGCCCATACCGGGCTGTCAGCGCCACAGTGTTTTTGTTTTTTCTTATTATAAAACATAAAAATTAAAACGTAACAAATACTTAAATATAAATCCTTATCTTCTTAACCTATCTTATCTATCTTATTGTATAGGTATGGGCATATTTTTTTTTTAAAGAGAAGTCACCCAAAAGCTACAATCCTCTTAGTTATTTTATATTTTTTTTGTTTTGTTTTTTGAAAAAAAAAATTTGTATTTTTCAGTTTTTTTAGTTTTGTTTGATCTTTAAAACTAATTTAGCCCTATCTAAACCTTTATAAGCCGGCCATGACAAAAAATTAGGCAGACCTACTCTGCTTCGTAAAGAAGCTCTACTGTTATCGAGGAAATCGACAGTGGAGCTTTCAATTCTTCTGCAAACCACCAAAATTGTTGGTGCGGCCGAGCAACATCGCTCATGTCGCGACTCCCTACCGCCCTATTGAACCGGAGACGTTCCGCACTGCCGTCTGTAACGTATCTGTCATAGTTGAGTCGCCTGTCCGCAGCTGTCTGAGTGACGTGGAAGATTAATGGTACAGCTCATCTGTCCAGGATCAGACCTTTCATATCGAGGTAGAGAAACGCTTCTGGAGGAATAAAGCCGGTCCCATACAAAGGCGCCCTAAAAAGAATGGTTTATAATTAATCAATGCTGGTAATATTGTTTAATTTTATCGAAGTCACATTGCAATAGCATGTTTATTACCTCAATCTTTGTACCTGATCTGTTCGCGATTAAGTCGTTTGCGTACGCTATGGCATGGTAGAGAGAACCTATCAGATTATTTGTAAAAACGTTGAATAGGACCGGCGAATTAAAAGCACCTTGTTGCAGACCGTTTTTATTGTAAAATGTTCTATTGTAGTAGAAGTCACATCGACTAACTGTGTATTTGTAAGTATATTGAAAAGAATATCCAGCCTATTTAGCTTGTAAAGAGGCCATATTACCAAAACATGGTATCGAAGGCCTTCTCCAAGTCAATCCGGCAGGCACCCGTGTCCTGTTTTTTTAGCTTTGTTACATTGGATATCAGAAACCAGTTTGAACACCGCGTGACATCTTTTGGGGATGGATAATGTGCATATTCTGTCAAAGATCGTTTTGAGCTCTTCCTTCGAAATGTTCTCTCTCTTATTGGCGATGACAATATTTGCCATATTATCGTCACTAAAATGGATAAAATCCGAGTTCTAGATTCGCCAGTTCACTATTTAATTTCGAAAGTACAAATTGTGTTGTCATCATCAACAGCCTCAGTTGGATCTATGCCTGCTGCTAAAAGTATTATTTCGTTGTCCGTCGGTCGTTCGGGCGATCCGATTTTCGTCCATAGTTCAGACAGGATGTAAACTGGGCCGACTTTTCCATTGAATCCCTGGTGAATCTCCAAAAGTTCACAATAAGAAACTGAGCAACAATTTAGGTCAAAGATCTTTTGCAATTGAATGTACCTATATATAAAGAAAGAAAAATGTATGATCGCTGGGTGATAATATTTTTTTTCCAGAATTCTTTGATGAATCATTATTTCAAAAGCGAAATTCCACAAATTACAATATAACCAATGTCTACCATTTTATTCCTCATAAACAACTCCCAAAATTTATTTATAAATATTTTCGTTAAATTATAACTCAAGACCGGAACCACCCCCATCGTGCATCGAATACAATTCAAAATAAATACCCGCGCCGCGCCGCGCCGATCCCATTCTGCTGCCCTGGGTTTCCAAAATTACAGACCAGTTTCCTTCGCGCCCATTTGGCGTTGTTCGGTGTTCTCGAAAAGATCAAAAGAATCAAAATCGATGCGAAATGCTTCGATATATTCTAAAATAAATAAACCCCCGCGTTGTAAATACATATAATTTGAGCCATGAAATAAACATTTGAATACGTACATACTCGTATGTAAGAATATAGGTACGCTTATACAATCATTCATTCTGCGAGACAAAGAAACTACGAGTATGTGTGGTTGAAATAAACTTTTGAAAAAAAGAAACTTTTACACAGAAAGATTGTTTTCGAAAAACACTCGTAAACGGGATGCGAAATTTTACGATTTTGAGATTTTCCAGATTTCTCAGATCAAAAGTTTTCGACGACCGAGTGTGTGGTGACGAGGAGGTGATCTGTTCCTCTTCTCATTGGAAGATTTTCCAAATCGATTCGAAAGGGAGGAGTGATATTCAAAAGAGCTCTCTCTGCTGGTGGAGATCTTTTAACATATTTCAAACGCATTTAGCGCTGGAGGAGTTACGAGGAGAGTATTTATAGCGATTTCCATTGTAAACAGCGGTGTTTCTTTGGGGGAAGATCTTTTTCATTATTGGTTGCGAGTGGCCATGATATTTTAAGATATTTTGTTGAAGATCATTCGAATACAGTGGGAGTGGCTGGACTCGAATAAATGCTTAAAAGAGGATTGAAGTACAGAAGAGGTGGTGTTATAAGTGCGGAATCTCAAAATAAAGATCAAAGAACTGAGTTGTTGTACACAACAAATTCGTCATAAAATTTTATTGGTTTGTCATTTACGCATGGGAATACGAATATGTACAATGTTCCCGAAGCTATTTGAATTTGAGCTTTGAACTAGTTGTTTCTGGCAGTATCTGTTTTTCATGAAATATTGAAATGATGATAAATATTATGAAGATAGACGAACACATGCGAATATGCAGGAAGGCGTTTTGTCTCGTGGGAGGGCTTCGATTTAAAAAGATAAAAAAAAAGAAAAACGTGAACGGTTTTTTCACATTTCATTTTATTAAAAAATACAGAATGAAACACAGATATTTGAACGGAAAATTCCCATGAAACGCGAGAAGAACATCTGGTGACAAGAACGTCTTGAAATATTTCGAGAAACTTATTTCTTATATGTAAGTGGTACTATAATGCAGTGTAGGCCTAAGCCTTAGCTGACAATCTGCCCTAGTTTAAATTGTAAACACTTAAAGTTTACTACCTCCGATTTCACATTCAAACCTCATTTGAGAAGTTCTTTGATAATGCACAGGGTACGAATAAAATACAATAGATTCCGAAGAATCTTTCTCTTGAACGATTGTTGTCACTTTATCCGCTTATAATAGAGTGTGTAATTCATCGTCATAAGACAGCTTTGAATATGATGTCTCGTTTAGATACGAGTATATTGTAGGGCCTAGAGATGAGAAAACAGTAATGAACGTCCGGCGTGTAAACCATTGCTTAATCCGTCAATATCGGCTCGTATGCTCTTGCGCTTCCTTAGAAGAAATAGCTTACTATGAATTGGTCTGGAAATCATTTCACAAAACTTAAAAGCAACACTCTAGGTATTAAGTAAAAATTGTTTAAGCTGATGCAAGTGCCAAAAAAGGAAATTAGGACATCTTTTGTAGTTAAAAATGGACTTCTTCATCTTAATTTTCAGAAATTTAAGGGGTTACCTTTTGAGATGTACTTTTTCCAGTGGAAATTTCATGAGAGATCCTGCTTGCATCGTAACAGACTGATATGGTATTTTTGTTCAGAACAATATTCGTTTAACATTTCATTATGGAATATCTTAGCCTGGTTCTATGTCTACAAACTATTTAGCTGTATAATTGAAATCAGCCGTCTACGAGAAATATATTTCGTGCGCTTAAAGCAATATGGTGCATATAATCGGCATACCGACCGCACAATTCGCAGTACTATCGAATATTCCTTTATTGGATAATTCACGACCAAATTGATTACACTTAATCAAGAAAATATAGCGGCGGTAGCGGTAGCGATTCGGAACTTTTCTCAACAGCATGGCTTGTCGGATGGAAAACTTGGAGTGTTTTACGTGGAGATTTTGATTTAAATCATATACAATTCTTTTCGTGCAAGATTGGAATGTTGGCAGCTTCCGATTGAGCTCTGTTTTAGTCGTTGGGCTCCTGTAAAGCTTCAAAAAGATCCAATACTTTCGACTAACATTTTGTTCAGCGATGAAGCCTTTTTTTTGGCTTAATGGCTACGTCAACAAACTAAATTGCAGTATTTGGGATGCGGATCATGAAGAGGCTTTAGAGCTGCGAATACATCCAGAAAAACCACCTCGAAAACCAACCTCAAAATTTTTGAGAATAAATCACGGTCAGGAAAACCTAGAGCAACAACTAAATACGAGGATCAAGCAAACAAGGTAGACGAAAGGAAACACCGAAAAAACCTGCCGAAATAAATTAAACACCGAATAAACCGCGAAGATTTAGAAATGTTCCGTTTGGGAGAATTGCTTTTCGAAAACTCTTGCAGCGACAACAAGACAAAAAGTTGACCACAGAGCATGAGGAAAGGAAAGAAAAATATTTAAAATTTTTATGGAGCATTTTCGAGGTATTTAGGACGAAACAGAAGTATAATATGCTACCAGAATGTGAGGTTCCTATTTTCAAATATGGAGGTGGCTCTGTAATGGTTTGAGGATATTTCTCTTTAAGCGGAATGGGAAATCTAGTTCTGGTGGTTTAAGAAATAAATAAGAAGGTATAATAAACAATATTGGAAGAAAACTCTCTCGGCGAAGGATTCATACTTCAGCAGGTAAACAGCCTTGACACACGTCAAGACTTTCTCGAGAAGAAATCTTACAAATCATGACATTAGCACCGCAATCACTAGACTCGAACGCTATAGAGCTGCTGTGGGTGGAGCTGGATGGAAGGATCCGATAACAATGAACGTTATCAGAATCTGTATTTGCCAATATTAGATTGTTGCAACAATATTCTGCAGGTGTTTCCTGAAAAACCTTTCATTTTTAGAATTCTAAAAGAAGAAATCGAATGTGTAGATGGCTTTTTTGGCTGAAAAATTTCTTAGGTGGAAAAAGTGGTTTCTTATTGTGTTGGTCTAACCATAAATTCTGTTACAAGATTTCAAGTACCCATTGCTCATAATTTTCAATAGAAATAATCCCGTTAACTATTTTTTTCCTAACACGTGTACTTATAAGTAAAGAATAGAAGAAAATCGTGTCGCAGTAATCGCTTTGCATAAGTGTGGAAAAAATCTACAATCCACCAAATTTTCGAACTTCTCAAACCACTTGGTATATCGAAAATGTTTGTTTATCGGGCTACAAAACGTTTTAATGAACTTTCAGAAGTAGAGGACAGATCAAGAAGTGGTCGTCCACGCGTCGTTCAAACGAGTGCGAAAATTAAAGCTGTACGTGAACGAATTCGCAGAAATCCCCTTCGGAAACAAAAGATAATGTCCAGACAATTGGATATATCCGCTAGATCCATGTCAAGGCTTATTCGATATGATCTCCATATAAAAGCCTATCGTCGAGCAACGGGATATCTTTTAACTCCCAACCTGAAAAAATAAGACTCGAAAGAAACAAAAATTTGTCACAGTGACATGAACATGAAAATATTTTATTTACTGATGAAAAATTTTTTACCACAGCTAAGAGGTTTATAACAAACAGAATGACAAAGTCTATGCGTCGTCATTAAAAGTAGCAACAAAAGTTGTTCCGAGGCACAGCGGGTACGTCCAAAGGCCAAAATAGATGTCATTAATCAAGAATTCAAAGTGCCAATACGGTTCTTCCAACTCCCGCTAACCCAAAACCAAAGAAAATATTGACGAATTATTTTTTTTTCCTTTATATCCATTCAAAGTTAAAAAACAAAAAACACACTGTGGCGCTTGCAGCCCGGTATGGGCCATGACCTAGCTTCTTGACACTCATTTGTGTTGCTTATGTTTTCATTTTTTGTCACCTGAGCGGGGCCTACGGCTTATCGCCGAGTCCGAACGGCACTCTTTAGAAGCTTTTTCGTAGGCAATTTTTTACTTTCGGGAGTTTGCCATTGCAAACAATTTGAAAAATTGTTGGTGACCCAGCCAGGAATCGAACCTAGACTATCTGCGTGATAGTCCAATGAGCTAACTATCGCGCCATCGCCATCGCCAGCCATTCAAAGTTAACGTATAATAAAACATACAGCTCGCTCATCGGTGCATTTTTTTTACTAGAGAACTTGTGATAGTGATAACTTGTGTTAAGAAAGTGTGAGCAATATTTAATTGTTATGGATATTAAACAAGAAGGTGCGTACTTTCTAAAAACATATTGGGTCTATAACTTAATTCGTGCGGTTTGCTAAGAGATGGCGAAACTTGTATTATTCCATTGTTATTATTCCATTGGAACATGCGTTGGAAAGCTACTGTCATTGCACGTCATTTCAGTTTTTGTCATTCATTTGAAGCTTAAACAACAATAATTTTTTTCCACTCAAATATGTCGAACTTTGTGCCTGAAATGTGTTTTTGCGGGGAGTTTTTCTTCATTACATTAATATGAAGAAAACTGCTGCCGAAAGTCATTGTATTTTGGTGGAAGTTTATGGTGAACATGCGCTAGTTGAGCGAACGTTCCATAAGTGGTTTGCACGATTTAAAAGTGGTGATTTTGGCTTGGAAGACGATGAACGTCCTGGGCAGCCAAAAAAGTTTGAAGATGAAGAACTGGAAGCATTTCTCTATGAAGATTGTTGCCAAACACAAGAAGAGCTCGCAGAATCTTTGGGTGTCACTCAAGCAGCCATTTCAAAACGTTCAAAAGCAGCTGGATACTCGTATATTCAAAAGCAAGGAAATTAGGTTCCACATGAACTCAAGCCGAGAGACGTCGAAAGGCAGTTTTGCATGTCCGAAATGCTGCTGGAACGTCACAAAAGGAAGTCATTTTTGCATCGGATTGTTACTGGTGATGAAAAATGGATCCATTACGACAACCTCAAGCGCAAAAAATCATATGTGAAACCCGGCCAACCAGCCAAATCAACGGAAAAGCCGAATATCCATGGCGCGAAGGTAATGCTCTGTATTTGGTGGGATCAGATGGGTGTGCTGTATTATGAGCTGCTAAAACCGGGTGAAACCATCAATGGACAACGCTACCGAACACAATTAATCCGTTTGAAGAGAGCAGTAGCCGAAAAACGTCCGGAATATGCGACGAGACACGAGGCAATAATTTTCCATCATGACAACGTTCGGCCCCACGTTGCTATTCCGGTTAAGAACTATTTGGAAAACAGTGGATGGGAAGTCTAACCCCACCCGCCTTGTAGCCCAGACATTGTCCCTTCTGACTACCATTTGTTCCGGTCGATGCAGAACGCCCTCACTGAAATACGGTTCACATCAGAGCAGAATATCAAAAATTGGCTTGATTCATTCTTGGCTGCCAAGCCGGCGCAGTTCTTTTGGGATGGGATCCACAAATTGCCAGAAAGATGGGAAAAAGTCATAGCTTCAGATAGGCAATACTTTGAATAATACTATTGTACATGTTTTTCTTAAACTAACGTTCAAATTTTGAAAAAAACACCGCACGTATTAAGTTATATACCCAAAACATTTTATTGTTTAATAACTTTAAGCGTAAATGTAATAGGACCCCTGCGCGAAGCACTTTTTGTATCTTTTTTTTTTTAGCTTAGTTTACAGTAAATTAAAGATTTTGTTGGTTTGCCCTCGAGTGCCCGCTACAAATGAGGTACTAAAATGAAGAATATTGTTCTAACTTTTTAAATAAAAAATGGTTTTTTCCCGTTTTTTCTCTTTTTCGAGTTATGAACTACATTTCGTCAATTTTCGGTTTTGAAAAATAAACAAAAAAACTGTTTTGGCTGATAGTTTTATCTTTGGTAGGGGCTGGTTATCAATGCGTAGTTCAACGCAATTTTTTATTTGATAAATGGCTTGAAAGTCGAGGAAATAATGCAACATGGTCAACGCAAGCCAACCAAATCCTGGAAAACATCAAATGCAGTTGGCCGTATCAAGGTGTTAAAAATGTTGTATGCAAGAAGTTAACCGAATTTTGGAAGAAAAATAAAGCCAGAAAAAATTTAATTATGACAAATCATTCCTCTTGACTTGACAAATCTGAGACTGTCTTTTTAAGTTATCCTGACGCAAACTAAGCAAGTACATCACAACAACGAGGTCGTCCTAGAAAGAGTTTTCAAGATTGTTCTGCGCGGACTAAACGAAGACGTGTGGCTGAAATCTCGAAATCCGACGAATCAATTACCACAGCTTTGCGTGAAACGTCATGTAATTCGGATTTGGGAGACGAAAATACCATGAGTGTAACGCCTTGTGAAGTACTGTCGCTTTTTGTTGAAGCAAAGCTTACAAAGAATCAGTACTTACTTATTCAGAGTTTTGTCAACATCAAGATTAAAAAAATGCATTGCCTAGCTACAAAATTATAAAGACGGAAAATGAAAACTGCTATCCAGAAGCTGACAAAATTAGTGTCACCGAGACAGGTGCCGAAGTAGACTTACAGGCTTTACTTAACCACATGGCAACAAGAATTCTTACTTCGCAGAAAGACGCTCTTGACACCCTCAATAAAGACTAATGCAAAAGCCTACAATTAGAAGGAAAATGGAGATTTGATGAAAGTACAGCCAAAGCGAGTACAAACAAAGCTTTCATGATCCTAATGCTAAAGACAGCGACTTATTTGTTACATCTTATGTGCCATTGCAGCTTAAATTCAAAAATGACAATAATGAAGATGTTGTTGTTTGGAAAAATCCTCGACCTGCCTCAACACGATACTGTCGGCCAATAAGATTTCAATTTGTTTGAAGAACAATATTATACTGAAAAAATAAATGCCTTGCAGCCTTTAACAACAACAATATAACAATCAATGATAAAGAATGGACAGTCACTAACAACTTACGTTTAACTATGGTTGATGGAAAAGTGTGCAACGCACTTAAAGAAACAACATCTTCAAAATGTTACATATGCGGAGCGACACCAAAGGAAATGAACAACATTGAATTATGCCTTCAAAAAGAGGTCAATGAGAATAGTTTATGTTTTGGTTTGTCCCCGCTTCATGCTTGGATTAGATTCTTCGAGTTTTCGGTTCATATTTCCTACAGACTCAATATTAAAAAATGGCAGATTAGAAGTGATGACAAAATAGAATTCAAAAGGAAAAAGAAAATAGTCCAAGCTGAGTTCAGAGCAAAACTAGGATTAATTGTGGATAGACCGAAACCGGGCAACGATTAGTATAAGGCCTCGTAGAAGTAGCATCTTCCGACAGGTGCTACCTTCCTTAAATGACGAGAATGAGCCTCTGCAGCCGAACATCTTGCAGCTCTGCTAATAAGTTCTACTTCACACCTCCCCGTGGCGCCATCTGGGAATCTCACTAGAGGTTGCGAAGTGAAGGGGGCAAATGGCGAGTTTCCTGCGCCATAAACCAGGATTAGTGTCGGAAAAACAAAACAAGACCTTATCCGGGCTACTCCGACATATTTGGAGCTTAGGCCGGAAAGGATTTCCAGGACTTAGTCAGGGTCTTGGAAAAGAGATGATGGCCTATAAGGGCCAACGGCAGCGCTCACATCCCGGAACGGGTTACTGGCTTCGGTGTAACCGACCCCTCGTCCTAGGGGCATTACAAAATAAAACTGGTCCTCCAGGTTGGGGGTTGTGCCGCCGGGGTAACTGCACGGACATTTAAAAAAAGGAAGTTACGAAGCATCAACAAGCCTCGGATATAGACGGATCTACTGTTGACAACCCACGCAAACGATTTAAGGGCAATGAGCTTCGGATATGCACGTGGAATGTTAGATCCCTTAATAGACCACGTGCAGCCGAGCAACTAGCGGAGGCCCTAGACTGCTGCAAAGCAGATATAACCGCCATTCAAGAAGTGCGATGGGATGGGCCGGACAAAAAGCAGATGAAAAACTGCGATATCTACTACGGCGATTGCTATCGATGGCAAAAGCAGCTCTTATTTGGATGCGGATTTGTTGTCGGAGGCAGACTGAGACAAGAAGTCCTCAGCTTCCGGCATGTGAGCGAGCGCCTCGTAGCAATCCGCATCAAGGCTAAATTCGCCAACATAAGCCTTATATGCGCGCATGCCCCCACAGAGGAGAAAGATGATGACACCAAGGATGCCTTCTACGAGCTCCTCAACAAGACCTACGAGCAATGCCCTAGCTATGACATTAAAATTGTCCTCAGTGATTTTAATGCAAAGCTAGGAAGAGAGGGTATCTTTGGTGGAACAATCAGAAAATATAGCCTGCACAACACCACCTCCGATAACGGATTCAGGCTAATCGACTTTGCGGCGGGGCGAAACATTGTCGTGGCTAGCACGCGGTTCCCACATCTCGACAATCAACCGTCAACCAGATTGATCACATTGCGATCGACGCAAGACACTCCTCCAGCATTATGGATGTCCGTACGTTCCAACATCGACTCGGACCATTACCTTGTTGTAGCCAAGGTACGGTTGCGGATATCCCAAACTACGCCAAGACAAACTAATGCTGTGAGAAAATTCGACGTCAGACGGCTACAATCGCAAGAGATCGCCAAGTCCTTTTCCGATCGAGTGTCTCTTAATCTCTTAAGAGGTCCAATGCCGCCAGCATCAAGCATCGAAGACCATTGGAAACACTGCCAAAACGCCATCAGAGATGCCGCTTCTGATGTGCTGGGTTTCACTCGTCCACCACAAGGAAACCCCTGGTTCGATGATGAATGCCGGCAAGCACATGCAGCTAAGCAAGATGCATATAAAGCGGCGCTGCTTAGAAAGACCAGAGCTGCTCATGAGCTCTATGAGTGGAAGTTTATGAAAAATGTTAACCTTTTGACATTGACAGATCAAAAAAAGAAGGCTTAACGGTGTGTTTGAATTGAAATACAAAACATATTGGATATATAACTTAATACGTGCGGTGTTTTTTTCAAAATTTGAACGTTTATTTACGAAAAACATGTACAATAGTATTATTCAAAGTATTGCCCATCTGAAGCTATGACTTTTTCCCATCTTTCTGGCAATTTGTGGATCCCATCCCAAAAGAACTGCGCCGGCTTGGCAGCCAAGAAAGAATCAAGCCAATTTTTGATATTCTGCTCTGATGTGAACCGTATTGCAGTGAGGGCGTTCTGCATCGACCGGTACAAATGGTAGTCAGAAGGGCCAAGGTCTGGGCTACAAGGCGGGTGGGGTAAGACTTCCCATCCACTGTTTTCCAAATAGTTCTTAACCGGAATAGCAACGTGGGGCTGAGCGTTGTCATGATGGAAAATTATTGCCTCGTGTCTGATCCATCTGATCTGATCCCACCAAATACAGAGCATTACCTTCGCGCCATGGATATTCGGCTTTTCACATATGATTTTTTGCGCTTGGGGTTGTCGTAATGGATCCATTTTTCATCACCAGTAACAATCCGATGCAAAAATGACTTCTTTTTGTGGCGTTCCAGCAGCACTTTGGACATGCGAAACCGCCTTTCGACGTCTCTCGGCTTGAGTTCATGTGGAACCTAATTTCCTTACTTTTGAATATATCCAGCTGCTTTTAAACGTTTTCAAATGGCTGCTTGAGTGACACCCAAAAATTCTGCGAGCTATTCTTGTGTTTGGCAACAATCTTCATAGAATAATGCTTTCAGTTCTTCATCTTTAAACTTTTTTGGCTGCCCAGAACATTCATCGTCTTCCAAGCCAAAATCACCACTTTTAAATCGTGCAAACCACTTTTGGCACGTTCGCTCAGCTTGCGCATGTTCACCATAAACTTCCACCAAAATACGATGACTTTCGGCAGCAGTTTTCTTCATATTAAAGTAATGAAGAAGAACTCCGCGCAAAAACACTTTTTCAAGAACAAAGTTCGACATATTTGAGTGAAAAAAAAATATTTTTGTCTACGCTTCAAATGAATGACGTACAATAACAGTAGCTTTCCAACGCATGTTCCAATGGAATAATAACAATGGAATAATACAAGTTACGCCATCTCTTAACAAACCGCACGAATTAAGTTATAGACCCAATATATTGAAAAACCCTTCACATACGCATATTGCACCTTTAGAAATCGTTTACTTACTTTAAGTGGCGCTACTGGCCGGGGTAGACCTGGGCCTTGCCTTAATTTTCAGATTTACCAGTCTGACATATATCCATTCAATTCTTTTAATGTTAAGGATGAATAGGATGCAATTAATTTATTTGATGAGCTCATAGATGTTTTTAATCAGACGGCCTAAGTTGGATCTTAGGCACACGAAGAGTCACACACGAGTCATTTGGGGTAAATTTATCCTGATAAAAGTTCTTTTCGTTTCATTGTAAAGAGGAGCTACCGCGTTTCGGTAGCTCGAAGGCTTTTTGTTAGACATGAAGTGAGTTGGTTGATTACAATTCATGAAATAATAGTTAAAGGACTCTATCGTACTCCATCTATCATTGCTTATTTTTACCCTCCAGTATATTTAAGTTCGACACTCGGTAGAGAACAATTTTTGCATAAAGCACAGAGTACTTCTCTGACAGATTCGTAATATACACGTCTTGTAGTTGACTATGTTATATCATGGCTATGCAACAAGATGGACTTAGTAAAGAGGATACGAAAAACCCTTATGGCTTGTAAACAGTAAAGGTGTCGTAATCATTATCATAAAAAACCATCCAAAGGCTGAACTTTCGGAGCATAACCGTATGACAATAAACCAATTGCTCCATTAAAAAAAATTTGTGAATATTATTAAGACGACAGCTATTGGTAGAGCGCTTGTTTATTTTTTTTATTTATGTAAATATGGAAGTATTTAAATTCTTATAAAGGGTCATACTTGTGGAGATACATACTCTTTCAATAATCAACGTTAAAAAAGGTTCACTCTTGGTGTTGCCAAAATACATAATATGCGGGATAGATCGCTTACATTTGACAAGGTCTTAAAAATTATAAGATTCGATTGGTGCAAGAGCTAAAGTCGCAGGATAAGGTATTGGATCGGTTGTTCAGCCAGTTCTCTACCGTATTCCACGATTAGGGTCACTTCTGCTTAAACGGCTATGCAATCGAGTAAAATTTCAATAATTGGAGGGAGGACAATTCACAAGAATTCCACAAGATGCCACTGCCAGGGTTACTGGCTTTGGTCTTACTGACCCCACAGGGTACCTATATATAATGGAACTCGTCCTCTAGATTGGGGTTGGGCCGCCGGAGTATCTACTCGGCTATGGAAAAACTTTCGAGTTAATTAGCGAGAAAAAGTCTAAGATACGGATCAATTGTTGGCAAACCTAACAAACCAAACAAGGATAATGAAATTCGTTTCTGCATGTGGAATATTAGGTCCCTTAACAGGACAAGTGCTGCCGTACAAATATCGGAGGCCATAGCTGCCATTCAAGAAATGAAAAGAGGATGAAAGACTGCTACATCTACTATGGCGATTGCGATCGACGGACAAATCAGAGCCTATTTAGATGCAGATTTGTTGTTATAGGCAGACTTGGGGAAGAAAACTTGAGTCCCGTCATGTCAATCTCTTAACAGATCGCATTATTGCTAAATTTTCCAACATTGGCTTTAAACGCGAGCACGTCCCCTCAGAGGAGAAAGATGGTGACACCAAAGATAGATATTGAACAAGTCCAAGGAGCAATGCCTTAGCCATGACTCAACGATTCTGGCTAATTGACTTTGCGGCGGGGCGAATCATTGTCGTAGCTAGTACGCGGTTCCCACATTTTGATATTCACAAAGAGTCTTGGAGAACTCCTACTTAATCAGCCATCGACAAGAGTGGCCACATTGCGATCGACGCAAGACATTCCTACAGTATTATGGATGTCCGAACGTTCAGAGAAGCCAACGTCGATTCGGACCATTAGGTACTTGCTGTAGCCCAGGTATGATTGCGGATATCCCGAACAGCACAAAGGCAGACTAATGATGTGAGGAAATTTGATGTCAAACGACTACGTTCTTAAGAGATCCCCAAATGCATTTCATCCATTCGATAAAAGCTCGGCTACCACAACGAAACCCTTGGTTTGTATTCGAACGCAAGCAGCTAAGCAAGAGGTATAAAAAGACGCGCTGCTTAGAAGGACTAGTCCTGGCAACGAGCTTTACGAGCAGAAATAGAAAGACGAACACCTGTTTCTCAGTCGGAAAAAGAAGGAGCATGAGAAACGTGCGGTCGAAAAAATTGAATGAAGTTAGTCCCGAACAGAAGTCTGTAGAGACGAATAAGGGAACATCGAATTTGAATCGCAGTCAATGCTGAGGATTTTGAAACAACATTTATGCAGACTGTACCTATATACCAGGGATGTCGAACCAAACACCGCTGTCAGGTAGAATTAACATTCCAACCTGGACGATATAGACCAAAATCTTTGTCCACCCGACCCGGATGAAATAAAGACACCCATATCTAAGCTTACATCCAACTTAGTTGCTGGAACGGAACTACTTATTGCCGAGTTTCTCAAAGCCTTAGGCGATGACTTGGTAAATAACATACACCAATTCATCTCTAACTGCATCAACTACAGAGGCATCAGTTTTCTAAACATCGCATACGAGATATCATGCGATTTCTTCAACACCATACTTGAAAGAATTGTGCCAAACTCACGCGCAAACACAAGAGGCACTATCTTTCAAAAATCCGTCGCATACGCCGATGATGTTGACAAAATTGCTAGAAAGCAGCGTGATATCAGTAACGATTTAGCGAGTATTGAGACGGAAGCGGCGTAAATGGGTTAAACGGTCATCGAGGGCAAGACCAAGTAGAGGTTTTCAAGCAATAAGGACACCCAACACTGACGTGTCGGACAGAACAGATATGTCGTTGAGGCAGTTGAAAATTTTGTTTTCCTAGGCTCCGCTATGAATTTAAAAAACGACACCAGCGCTGCGATCAAACGAAAAACTCCGAATAACCCAATAACTCTTGCCAATCGCTGCTTCTTCAGGCTAAAAAGGCAGTGGACAAGCAAAGTCCTTTCTCTCAAACAACAAAAATAACCATTTACAAGACCAGTGTGCCGCACTGTTTCCACAGAGGCAATGCAAGTTTTGTTGGGAGTGCCACCGTGGTATTGCTTTCAAGATTAGAAAAGGTCTCCCATTAAACGAGCGGGATTGGGTTATTCAGAGGGAAGTGGATGGCCTATCCCGGAGGCAGCGTAAAGCCTTGCTTAACACATGCGTTGTATCTAGATGGCAATCTAGATGGGACGCTAGCGAAAACGGCAGGGTTACTTACAGCTTTCTTAGGGATGTGCTGACCATGCGGAGGTTTCCTGAACGGAGCTGTACCCTCAGCCTGGGCTTTTTGTTGACTGGGCATGGCTCTCTTAATGCATTTTTGCATAAAAGAGGGCACAGCGGTTCGGCGAATTGCTCATGTGGAGCTTCCCATGAGGATTGGCTGCATGTTCTTTCTGAGTGCCCAAATTATTCGGATGTTAGGGACTTGCATGCTATGGGCATCATCTTCAATGGTGAGACCTACGACGTCAGTGGAATTCTAACTGACACCGTACGGTTCGAAAGAACCCGTAGATTTGCAAGAGAAGTATTCATTAGAAGACGCAGTATAGAGTTAGCGGGTGGATTTTAAGAAGTAGTGAGAAAACCTGGGCAGTGAGGTGCCGAACTGGAAGTGACCACAAGGTTGCGAAGCTCGACCGGAAGCTATATTCAGGTACCACGGGAGGTCAGGGGCCCCTGGAACTATTGTTCCAGCGTGACCTGGGAGTTGGCCCCCTTGTGGGAGTATCGTGGTGGCTGTGGTTTATACCCAAAGTCGCGGGGAGAGTAGGCCAAATAGTGCTTCGACATCTCATGGTTGAGCATATGTCGTAGCCTGCTACGACCTGTGCTCACCCATTTGATTGCTATGGAATCATTGGTCTATTCGGTGTGGAGTTGCACTGCAACCGGATGCCATGATCCACAGAATGGCCGAGGTATTAGATAGGCCTCGACTCTTCACCAACTTCGAATCTGGTACTGGTGGTGGTACCTGTACTACCCGAAGGGCGCTGATCAACGCATTGTCTTTATATCTTGGGCGAAGACGCACCGTAGGCTTGAGCCTTCACGGCAGGTACCTAAGTAAAACACATGTGACATCTGTACAATGACATCGATTAAGCCAGAAGAGTGAAGGTCCCACGACTGAGGTGGCTGGGTTACGTTGAGCGAATGGACACCAATGATCCGGTTCGGAAAAAAATTCAATCTGCCACCGATGGACAGTGTAGTGAGGATAACAGCGACTCAGTTGAAAGGGCACCTCAGCCAACTTAGCGTTCGAAACTGGAAGTAATTAGCAAGCGATTAGCTGTATCGAGGCGCGTTTTGTTGGTTGAGGCATATGATCTTTTGTTTTCCAATCACTGTGATATTGTATTAACTTGGAAGATTGGAAGTGTTAAGAAAAGATATGCCTCAGTAGGCAATGTAGAGAATTCATTTTTGAAAAAATTCTGGAACACCTGCTATTTAGGTTAAGCTTCCCTGCAGGTACTCGTGTAGATTTTTAATAAAATTATTGTTTGATGATGAAACAATAAAAAAGATTCAAGAAAGTTCTGTGTTTTTTGCTTAAAGGGAATGTATCGACCATAACACTGTTTACTGTAAACACTATATAAAAACACCTGTTGAAAAGTAAACACATTTAAAACGTTGGTGTGGACAAACCTTTTTACGATTCGTTTATTTAAAATTAATCCCAAAACCTAACCATCAACTCAAATCCAACCATAAATGTTATTTCAAAAAAACAAAAATGAAACAAATACAAAACCAAAATGTCAACTGACATTGATTTTCAATTGCCAGAGTTGTCACATCTTCGGTCGTAAAATACGCAAATGTAAATTTTACGACTTTTTCAGCGCACATCTCCCATTTCCCTAACTGCGACAGATATTCGTACAATGACTCTCAAGCATTTTAATTTCAAAGTAAAATTATCAACGACAAATAGAAAATAATTTGTAAATGGTATTTTGAAACATTGAACGCACAGCGTGCCCCCGTCAAAAACTGCCACAGATTGCAGTTCTCGTAGTCCATACGAGTATTGATACTGGCAGTCTCGCAGTCAGATTCTTTCTACTCGTACATGTGTGCATATGATTTTCTGGGAAAAAGTAATCGCATCCGATAAATGTCGTAAAACTCTTGAAATTTTACGACTTTTCTCTGTTTTCGAGAAAACCAAAAACGAACAATTTACAAATGAGCCAAACGGGCATTTGGAAACGGGCGTTTTTTGTTGTGCGGTGCGGTGCGGTATCTGTGGTAGGTGCACTTTTTTTTTCATTTTCAAAATGTGTCCTTAGGTATGCGCATGCTAACGACAAGAAAAATACAAAAACAAAAAAAAAATTAAAAACAAGTGAAACTAGAGCAGATTGAATTTAAAGTCAAAGTCAAATGAAAATTCAAATTCAAACTCTTCCGCGGGTCATAAAACCGTGGGATGTCCTTTTCAAGTTGAAGACTCGACAGTTTGTTTTCTCTTCTTATTTTCAGTGTTCCGTTCGGTTCACATGAAGTACAGAGTATAGAGATTCAATTATTTCTCACTTTTAAGGGTGGATATGCAATTGAATAGACATAAACAGAAACGATCGTTAAATTATAATTGAAGCGCAGTTTTGAGCGAGTAAAAAAAAGAGCTGAGACTGTGACTGCGACTGCGACTACGACTGCGATCATAAAATTAACTTTAACTGCGTACGAGTATCTTTGATATGGTGTACATATTCGTATCTGGTGATTTTTACGATTGTTGAATATTTCACTTACCACTTGGATTTTTATATGCGGATATGTATCTTTTTAAGGGAAAATAAGACAAAAAATCAATTGTATTCACATCACCCGTTATGGTTGTTTTAGTTGCCGTCAACTTGAAATTATTGGACGTTCAAAATTACTTGTTCTGGCCGGAGATCTGATTTTTGGATTTTTTTTACTAAAAATTTAAGTTTATTTGGCCGATCCAGCGGCAACACAGCTTCGTTACTACATTCGTCATTTTAAGATGTATCTCGGACAGTGAGTCTTACGGGAACAGAAATTCAATTCGGATTCGACTTCGTCATTAAAGAAACGAGATCTGAAAGAACACTGTCGCCTGTGGTTCTCTTTTGTTTTATATATTATGCGCCTGCTCAAAAGATTTTGAGTCTCCTTAAAACGGTTTTACACCGCGCCGGCGAAAGGAAATTAGGGAAATACCGATGCATGTTGGTTTAAATTATTTGAGGGTTATAATATTGTAGCTAGAAGGCGATGGCGATGGCGATGGCGCGATAGTTAGCTCATTGGACTATCACGCAGACTGTCTGGGTTCGATTCCTGGCTGGGTCACCAACAATTTTTCGAATCGTCATCACCGCTTCGGCGGGCAATGGCAAACTCCCGAAAGTAAAATTGCCTACGAAAAAGCTTCTAAGGAGTGCCGTTCGGACTCGGCGATAAACCGTAGGTCCCGCTCAGATGTGACAAAAATGACAACATGAGCCACACAAATGAGTTTCAAGAAGCTAGGCCATGGCCCATACCGGGCTGCCAGCGACACAGTGTTTTTCTTTTGTTTAAGGTTTTGGGAAAATACAATACAATCTCCACGTCTTTACCTCAGAAAATTACTCCTGGTCAAAAAAATTATCACAATGCGATCGACGCATGCCACTTCATCGGGGTTTTAGATTTAAGAACGTCCCAAGCAGCTCGTATTATAACCTTGTTGGAGCCAAGTCACGGACGGAAGTTATCTGTAACAGCCCAAAGCCAGCGAAACATTGTCAGGAAGTTTAACGTCAATTGGCTGTAATCGCACGACATCATCCTATCGAATTTTTCTGAACCTCTCGTGGAATCTGATTATAGAAATTATTCCCAAAACTACCATCTCTGGTATACTAGGTTAGAATCCGTCCCAACAAATAAACCCCTGGTTCGATAACGAATGCAGACGTGAAAATCAGAATGGAAAGAGAGAAGCTCGTAAGTGATGCGAGCAGAATAGAAGGAAAGAACATAGGCTTCTCAGAAGAAAGATGAACGATCACGAGAAGCGCTTGATTGGGGTCTAAGAGAGGGGCTTCCGAAAGAATGAAGTTCGAAATTATTACCAAATAACAAAAAGCAAAAAGCCCTAATAGAAACGTGCTGAAAAAAAGAAGGATTCTAGACAAATTATTTCTGCAGACTGTTAAACTACGCGGCACCACGTCTGGCAACAGACTAAGGCTTATTGATTATGCAGAGGGAAGAGATATCACTATAGTAAGTACACCATATCCCCAGATAGGCGTAGGGCATTCCTACGGTATTGTTGTTGTCCGAACAATACAGGCAATTAACTTCGACCAAGATTACAACCTTATAGAAGCCAAGGTTCGGATGCGGATTTACCAATCGTGACATTAAAATGGTATAACGTTGAAGAGCTGACATCGCGAACGACTTCACCAAACGCGTATCCCGAAATTTTGCAAGGACTCAGATGCGGTCAGCATCAACTACCGAAGACTACTGGCATCCCTGCTATCGTGCATCAGACAGGCCCCAAATGATGGGCTGAGTTTCGCCCGACCACCACCAATAAATCCTTGGTTTGATAAGGAATGCCGGCAAGAACACGCTGCTAATCAATAAGCATAAGAAGGAACGGGAAAAATGTTGGCTTTTCCATAAAAAGAAAAGAAGGCACGAGAAGCGTGTAATCGATGATATTGAGAGGATGTACTCCAGGAATAACATACGGAAGTTTTACTTACAGGTGAAAAGAACGTGTCATGCAAGAAGACCCGTTAGGAAACTATAGAGATGAAAAGGGCCTTGCAGTAGAATCACAGTCGGTACTGAGAATATGGAAAAACTTTTTCTGCAGACTGTACCGCAGCGAAGGAGCCCAGCATCTTTCATAGACCTGACCAAAATTAGTAATATCTAAGTTGAAATAAAATTAAGCAGCTGAATCTGACGGCTTACAGGCCAAGGTATTCAAAGCTACTAGAAATGATTTCGTAGAGAACATTCACCAACTTATTTCTTAATTCTGATCTCACGCCAAGTTTGGTCACCCTACTACAGAACACATATCCTCCGGATAGAAGCTATTCAACGCAGGTTTTTACGATTCGCTTTACGTGGTCTTCCCTGGGATGATAGCCAAAACTTACCACCTTATACTGACCGGCTAAAACTTATAAATTTACAACCCCTTTCTATACGTCGAAAAATTGCCGACATTCTCTTTATTCATCAAATTTTAGTTGGTAATATCGATTGTCCTTCCTTACTTCGATTTATTTCTTTTAATACCAACCCAAGCAATCTTAGGTCCGTGCCACTTTTCTGGCTCAATCTTCACCGAACGAATTACGGACACTTGGAGCCAATGTCTAGAATGTTTCGTGAAGTTAACGATATTCTGCCTCTCTTCAACTAACATCTCACCAAACTCTTTCTTAAAAACACTCTTATTTCCACCTATGCCTCACATCCTATCTTTTTTTTAACCGCTCCCACCCTTTAGTTTTTATCTTTAGTTTTAAGTGAAAATGGTTAGTTCTAAGAATTAGCTTGCAATAAGCATTAATAAATCTGTCCGGGGTTGACCCGGGCTTGATAAGATCTGGAACGTATCCCCAAAAGTCACCGATTAGACATATTATCTCATACTCGTCATCAATATGATGGGCTAAGACAGAAAAAACAAATCATCAAGTCAAAACTTCAACGTTTTGAGAGACCTGCATGCATAGGTGTCATATTTTTATACCTATGGAATTGATCCCAAACCTATGCTACACTTCTTCAATACTCTATAGCTGATCTCAGATAGCTTCAATTGCGTAAGCTCCTAAATAAATAGCAAGTGCTTGATTTTGCTTTCCAGTTATTTGATACTCGTATAGTGTAGATTCTCCATATGTCATTATTGTAAAGCTGTGTTGTGATGTCATGTGTACTGAAGCCGATGGTGGGCAGAGGAAATATTGACATAAAATTCATTTCCAAATCATCCACATGTTTTAGCTCGGAACGAGTCCTTTGGTATGAAAATTAAATAGAGATGTCTAATAGAAACTTATGCAGCATATTTTTGTTATATATTGCATAGGAGATCCAATTCAATGTCTTAACACTTTCTTCAAACTAAAGCTAAGCACGAGTAGACTGTTAGACTGTAGATCAAATTTGTATAATGAAAAAAATTCTTTAAAAATCTAACCCACCGTGGACTGAAATGCGAGCTTAAGAGCATTCATAGTTTTGAGCTCAACAGGGTGGTGCAATCTCGCTAAAATTCAGCAGCTATGTCGCAAACAATGTTGAGAAATACATGAAATAATATGCAGTGTGGAAGCGAGCCATCTAAACTATTTTAGGCATGTATCGAAATTGAAGGGAAATGCGCTCTCCCGTGATTTATTCAATTTAGTGCTAAAGACGATGGCTCACAGGATAAGTTGTAACATGATATGGTAGAGGACGATACACCACCTCGAACCCAGAATTTATTCAGAAAAATAATAAAATTATTCATCTAAACCTATATTGTCCCCTTCAAAGTAATCCCCATCGACTGCAACACACTATACAAGCGTTTGATCCAATCCTCGAAACATTTTTTATATTCGGTTTTCGGTATGTCCATCAGTGCTTCCTGCAATTTTTTCATTAGTTCCTCTCGGGTGCTGAAACGCGTTCCCCGTAGTGGTTTTTTAACTCGATCGAACAGAAAGAAGTCACAGGGAGCCAAATCAGGTGAATTCGGTTGCTGTTGGATGGTATTTGTTGCATTTTTCGTTAAAAAATTACGAATAGTGATGGCACTGTGCGAGGGTGCGTTATCATGGTGCGAAATCCAAGAGTTTTCTGCCCACAATTCTGGTCTCTTTCGGCGATTTGCTTAACGCAAACGTCTCATAACGTCCAAATAATACTTCTTGTTTACTGTCTGGCCTTCTGGCAATAATTCATGACGCACTACACCTTTGTAATCCATGAAAACCTTGAGCATTGCCTTGTTTTTTTTACTGAAAACGACGTGGTGCTTTTGGTCTCGGCTCATTTGGTGAACGCCATTCACTTGCCTGATGCCTGGATTGCGTGTCACACTCATAAACTCACGTCTCGTCCCCAGTAATGATCCTTTTGATGAATGTGGGATCGGATTCAGCCTCGCAAATCATCCCTATGTAGCTAATGCTAATTCATCCATGTTTTCGTCAGTTTTCGATGTCGATGGTCTGCGACTGCGTTCATCATCTTCGATTGACTCACAACCACTTTTGAACCGCTCGTGCCACTGGTAAATGACTGTTTTCTTTAGAGAATCGTTGCCGAAACACTTTTCCAACATTTCCAACATTCGCGCACCATTAAATCCGTTTTTTATGCAAAATTGAATAAAGGTTGGTTGTTGCAAATTTAAATTCATTTCTAAAATTGTAAAAAATCGCCAACACACACAAAGATAGATGTACTCTTGGCTACGTAACTTTTGCAAATGTAAAGCTATGATGCTAAGATTTAGAGAGGATATCAACAACAGATGTACCAACTTAACAAAAAAACCGAACTCAAATCGGAACAATGGGAGCGCCACACGGTTTGTCCAGATGCTAAGATATGCCTGAGCTAATTTCTATATATTTACCACGGATTAAACTGTCGATCTTAACCAGCAACGTCTGTAGAGCGCTCTTCCAACATGAAGTGTTCCCTTCCAGTATTGGGACATCGTACTTGCTACTTAACCTCGCCCATTCATTAAAAAATTGTTAAACTTTTCGGTCTAGAAGGTGTGTTAGAAGGATTTTGGGAAGCCGATAGTTTGGTAACTCGAATACTTTACATACTTACTCGTATTACCCAGTTTCGACTGGCTTCTCCACTTCTTCATACTGTGAAATACCCCAGACCTGAGCCGCGTAGGACATAATCAACCTCATTACAGATTGAAACAGTTTATATTTCACACTCCTTCAGCTTTTCCTGCAGATATTTAATTTACTAAACGATAGTATCGACATGATGATGACTCCAAGGTATCTATACTCCTTCACCTTCTCAATTTCTTCATTTTCCCAGTGCCATTTTTCTTCTCGTGCGTATCGCCCAAACCCGTTTCTGAAAACCATTATTTTGGATTTGGAGGTATTAACTTTTAGGTTTCACAATCTGCAGTACTCATGTAGCTTGTTAGTCATGATTTGCATCATTGTTGGCGTTTCCGCGAGTATCACAATGTCATTAGTGACATTATTGAAGACAATTTGCCCAGGTAAAAAAGTTGTGAGGTCATCTAGGAATATTGAAAAAAGTAGAGGACTCAAGAGACAACCCTGCTTCACTTCCATTGTTAACTCGAACCAGCTAGATAGTTTCTTTTCTTGTCTCTTGTCGTATACATGAGGAGGGCAAATTCGAGAGAAGATATAATGAGCTGTATCAAGATTGATGTAGAGGATCGCTCAAATAAACAGACCGTTTCAATTAGCAAGACCTTCGACTTCCAATCCCAATCTGAGAAGCCAGGAAATGAACCAAGTGATTGTGTATAGCACCACTATTAGTCAAGAAACCTTGAAACAGCGCGCTAAGTACAATACTAAGTAACAACTTTTTTGTATGTCTTGCTAAAATACGGTGACAATATTGACACTGTGAAGCACCATCATTATGACAGTTAAAAAAGCTTCAACATGATCGGATCTTAAGAGAAAAGGGACACCAAGACCTAAGTAAATAATGAAGCAGAAGAAGGCATCACAATTGGAAATAGAAGGTACAATTTATGAATAATACCGAGGGAGGACTGACCACATTTCATAGGGAAATTTCTCCGGCGGAGAATAAGTAGTTTGCAGATAAGTACGTATAATAAAGGAATCCTTACGATTATAACAACAAGGAACAATAGTTCTCAAATCAATCTGAACGAAGACATCAAAATAGAGAACTGGCAGCATTAGCTACATAGATCTGGTGTGTCTAGGCCAGGGACTCATAGCATGAAAGCCCAGATAGAAATATATAAAAGAATTCTCAACTCAATTTCTAGTGGTCCATACTAGTGGACATAGCCAGCGGAGATGAACCGGAAGTACCCAAAACTGATAATTCCTCTACAACCTTAGCAAGAAAGATATTTCAATACCTCAGTCTTAGCGAGAGTATACTGGATGCCCACTGGTAAAGTGCTCCACGGTGTCAATTTGAAGTAAAGCACAAAGGTGCTCAGCGATATTATAGTGCCTCGTTACGGTTCTAGAAAGAAATCACAGTTTTCTTTCTCTGGAGAGGAACAGCAGGAGATTCGCTGATCTTCTAGAGACATTGAAAGCAGTAACTTGATCTTCTGGCAACCTACAAACTATGCTCATATGAAACCGAACTATCATGACGCATTCAATTCAAATGCTTGTTCTGGTCCTAAAAACCTCTTATGTGAATCTTTTCTAGCGAGTTCATTAGCGATTTATTATCCCGTGATTTTATTGTAAGCTGGAAAAGCCTTATGAAATTTTACATTTTAGTCATTCAAAAAATACCAGAACTAGAAACTATTCTTGGGTATAGGAGAAATCGCAACCGGAGTTCATGCAACAACCATATTCATAACATCAGAATCTTAAGACTGTCGTCCCTCAAGATTGTAAAAAGTAAAGTGTGCTGTACTATAAATACGAGTAAGTTTTAAATGGAAGATGGCCTTAAGAGTGTAACTTATGATACGAATATGGGTCTAGAGCGACAGAGACATAAAGCCATTTTTCAAAGTATTTTATTCGGTTTTCGAAAGCGACATAACGCCATACCCTGAAGTATGTTTTTGTGACACTTTGTGAAAGCGTCATAAGGCCGTCATGCCGACTGTTCTTTGGCCTATTCGTAATCGTGGACATCCAAAGGAGCCTTCTCGGTGACAAGCCCCATATCTTGCCGACATTTCATTTATGATATCAGTGGGTCGACAGGTACTTTGTATGTTTCTGACGTAACATGTTTGGCTCGGAAGAGTTTTTTGTCCAGGATGAAAGCCAAATATATAGCTCCGTTGGGGAATCGAATGGTGATGTCTGAGAAAACCTTAGTTTTGAGAGGATTAACTGAAAGTCCATTTTTAGTGTACTAAACTTTGATAGAGTTTAGAGACGACAGTCGTTACCACGATCAAGTTGCATTATTTGCTTATGCTTCGGAATTATTGAGAGAGGTAAGCAGTATGCCGATGAACTTGCAGAATAGTAGTGGAGACAGGAGAGGACACCGAAGTCAGCATTCGCAAGCAGGATTCTACGCACTAGCAATGCTTTTATCCACAAGACTAGTAAGTATGCGATTTGGCTAACAGATGGCTTAACTGCTGCATATGGTTTGTGTCAGTGATGACAAATACGGTATTTTGGGGTAAACATCTGTCAACAGAATTCAGTGTGTCATAGGTTGTCGTTGTCTTGAAAATGTCGAATTTTGTGGCAAATAAGGACCATTTGCGGGCAGTTTTATTATATTATCTTCAAAGAAAACCGCCGCTGAAAGTCGTCGTTTAAGGTGAACATCTTCTAACTCAAAGGACTTGTTAAAGTTGGTTTGTTCGCTTTAAAAATGGTAAATTTGGCTTCGACAACAAAGACCGTGGAGGACCAGAGAAGAAATTCGAAGATGCGGAATTGCAAACATTATTAGATGAAGGAAAATGGGCTCTAATTGAAAGAAAGAGACATCATATTTTAGAAATTTTGCTTTCTTGTGACAAATGAAAAGGTATTTTGCATCGAATTGTTACTGGCGATAAAAGTGGATCTATTTCAACAGATTAAATGCCCGAGGTAGACCCAAGCCAATCATTAACGACGCAACCAGTGCGCAATATCCGCGGAAAGTAGGTTATACTATGCATTTAGTGGGACCGGAAGGGAATGTTGTATTATGTATCGGGCTTTCCAATAGGGACTCGCCAGCTTTGAATTTAATTTGCGTACGCACTCTTTCACTAATCATCAAACTGTCACTGTCAATTTATTCAGTAAACTCAACATTTTCGTCATGGTAAAGTACACGAACGAGCAACGTCTGCAAATTATAAAAATTTTCTACCGAAATTCGTAGTCGGTGACTGCAACTTTAAGAGCGTTAATTCCAATTTTCGGTCGTAATTCTCGCCCTAGTATACAGGCAATAACAAGTTTAGTGCAAAAATTTGAGTCTAGATATTCGTTGTGTGATGTTGCCGTGTCAGTGAGACAACGCGTTGGTCGAAGTGTCGAAAATATCGCTGCCGATCAGGCGTCCGTAGCAAACGGTTCAAATCAGTCAATTCCTCGGCGTTCTCAGGAATTGGTTATCGTTCAGACCACATTATGGCGTATTTTGCGTAAGGAACTTGGTTTACACCTATACAAGACCAAGCTGACTCAAGAATTGAAGCCGATGGACCATTTGAAGCGACGTACGTTCTCGGATTGGGTTCTGGAGAAAATGCGCCAAGATGTGCGTGTTATCTCAAGAAATGGGCCAGCCGATTGGCCGCCTCGTTCGTGCGACTTAACGCTGCTTGACTATTTTCTGTGGGGCTACGTTAAGTCATTGGCTTATGCCAATTAGCCGACGATGTTGGAAGAGCTCAGAGCCAACATTGAATGCGAAATAGCGGCCGTTTAAGTACCCTTAAAATGATTGCATACAGCGCGGGCGATGGAAAGTTAGGGAGGAAAGAATGTGAAGGACCGATGTACGTTGGTCTTGAATGTTTGGAGGTTATAATGACTAGGAAATGAAGAGCTCGACAGGGCATTCCATAAGCGAGTTGTTCGGCTTAGGAAAGAATCGCGATATTTCAGGGTACGTCCGAAAGTGGGCTTGAGGGTGTACTGATGAGCATTGTTATAGTCTGACAATGCTCCTTAACATGTTACAAACCAAGTAAAGAGCTACTTGGAAAAGATTAATTAGGAAGTTTTGATCTACCCGACGGCTGAATTTACTAGACTTGGCCACTTTTGATTACTACTTGTTTCGATTGATGTAGTATGGACTTACGGAACAGCACTTTCATTCTTACGAAGAAGTAAAAAAAATCGGCACAACAATTGCAGGAAAGATGGAAAAGAGTCATATCTTACGATCCCCAATAGTACTCGTATGATTATTGAATGTTTTTTTATATAAAGTGGAGTTGACGAAAGCACCTAACGAGGATAGCTCGATATATGAAACTTGTAAGCCAAACACTACAAAGAGCAAATAATTTTCAATAAGCTCTTACTTTGCTTGTCCACGCAACGAGATATCCGTATGCCCGATGTCTTATTTATGAGCAGGCTTCACTACTTCCCGAAAGTCAATGACTTTAGCGCTTTTGTTTTCTAATTTGATTACAGTCACATTAACGTGTGATTGATAATTAAGAATCCGTCCGCTAAGCCAAAAATAATCCAGTGCTCAGCTATTTTTAAACAAATAATACGCCACTAATCAATCGCGACCAGGAATTCCGTAATCAAATTAGCTTCGCTAAAAGAGCTCGTTCTGTCGTTGCTTGCTTTGTCAATTTTCAAATTTTCAAATTTTCAAAATGAAATCAACTCTAAGGAATTTCAATAGAAATTCTCAAAAAATCCAACAAACAGTGATTTGGTTCGAACGAGAATCTGAACCCCGAGTTCTTAGTATCGTTGAGGGTAATAAAATCTTGCAGAACCATAAAATGCCACTAGTTATTGGTAAACGTAAATTGGGATTAACCACGCGGCCGGGGTACACATACGAGTATACTCGTATGCGTGCCCTTAAAGGTAAAAATCACCGTGATCCGGAACTGAATTGTTGTACCGCGTGCTTTGGATGCAATTCGAAATGTTTTAATGACGGGCCGAAGGGCACGTTTGATACCTTGTAAATATTCCTAATTGGGCAATTTAACATCACTGAAGCGCAACCCATGTAATTATCGTCACCATGGCTACTGTGATCCACTATTTCCCGTAGCATAGTGTTGTCTATCTATCTATCTGTCTGTCTGTTTGTGGTGTTATTTAGAAATGAATCTTTCTATTGAAAACGAAAATAACCTTCCTTCGAAGGAGGGGGTGAAGGCAGCAATTATTGTACACTTACCATGATGTTCGTGGATAGTGTGAACAGATCTAATCTGTTGGCCGCAGATGATGATCTACGGTTTGTTTATCTGACGTGCGTTGACTTCTTAGATCGCGGGATGTGATCACGGGATTTGTATTTTTATGACAAATGGAACAAACTGACAGATACATGTGAGTGAACACAAGGAATGATGACATCGATGTTCGTCGTCCTCACTCCTACTCACATGTCTCTTAGTTCAACGAAAGGTATCTGTCTTAAGATAGTGTCTTAGTGGTAGACGCGCGCTGTCACTCAATTGAGGGCGTTCATTCGGTGATTTTCCGACAAATATTGGAATACTGGAGTACACTGGCATATACACCATGAAGCACGTTGTGTGTGGTGTTTATGAAGTGTCATCGGAATTGTTGGATCTTAATGCGCACAGATAGTGTTTTATCAGGCAACACCAACAATGGCTGAATAAATATTTTGAATCAACTGGAGATGGATTTTCAAAAACACTCTTGAAGATAGATCACGCACGTTTGTTGTTAGTACAAATACTCGTACATAGCAATAGTATCTTTCAGATTAAAATGCTAAAAAGTACGAGTAAGTGTAATTTAATTTTTATTTTTTGTTTGTTTTAGCTTAGAGGTTATTTTTCTTTTAATATAGAGAGGCGATACATCTGTTGAGAGATGTAGACGAACATTGGATAGATGAATGTCAGAGAGACGTTTTATTGGGGCGCTTGAAGAAGTACTACGAGTATGTATTGAGGTTCAAGCAGTTTCCTTTATTTGATTTGGAAATTGTCTACTATCTTTACTCTGATTATGAGAAGGGTTTCAATGAAAAACAGACAAAATATAAAGTGTCCGCTGCCGAGGATTAAATAATAACTTCGGCAATACATGTATAAGAATGGTCCGACTAATTTAGGGAAGCTCGTATGAACCTTGTAATCAAAAAAAAAACTGCAACCAAAGCATGTGCCATTTAAGGTCTTGTATCGGCAATAAGGTACCTTCACAACCTACAAGAAGTAAAAGAAGTGCAATGTCAAAGTAAGGATGAAAGAGGTAACGTTTTGAAGATCGCTGAACAATGAAGGAGAGGTTCAGCTGCTGGAATATAATTTATTAAAAATAAGCAGAAAACTACAAATGTGGAAGAGCGAAGATTGTAATGAATGAAAAAATCACCTTTATTCCTTAATAACTTGTCCTCGCAGTAGATTTTACGAAAACAAAAGTAAGCCAAGTAGTAAGAACAATGAAGTCGAGGCGTCTTGCAGTCGGGCCGAAATGTAGGCCACAGTCGTGGGTTGTAATGGCTCCCAATTTTGGTAAATAAAATGAGAAGTGACGATCGACGTTTTCTTAATTCACTCTATAAAGTCAAAGGTGACACAAGAAACTGCAATAGCTGCGAATCGCTGAAACTTATGTTGAATATTGTGAAAATATAGAAGCGAGTTCTAGAGAGCCGATAACAGAATATTATTAAGCTCTATTTGGAACTGAAATAACCTTCACTATAAATTAGCGAACTAGACCAACAAGTATCTAGACTTCAGGTAATGGAGTTTTCTTCTTTCTTTTATGCTAATTCGTCGTGTGCTCTCGCACAGGTTGTACAACAACGACTTAACTGCTTGTGCGAAATGTTGCGTTTAAAATGCGAGGAGCTTGAAACATCAATGTATGTGAAGCAAGTACTCAGCGCGCTGCTATTAATTATATTCATCAATGATTTTGGTAATTTCGTGAGGGAAGAGATGGAATTGGACCAAGTTAAGAGTCCTGCGATTAAGTATGCAGACGCCATCATTTTCCTCACTGATACAATCAACGACTGGCTGATTATTGCAAGACATGGAACCTAAGTGTTAACCTTGAAAAGTCGAAAACAACGATTTTTAGAGCTGGAAGCGGTAGATATTCGCGCAACGAAAAGTGGAGTTCCCAACATAGATTATACTACTTACTACTTAGATTATGATCTTTAAGATGAAACGTACAAAATAAGCCTATTTTTTGAAGTAAGAGGTGAGCTGATCGCTCTTAATTTTATTCTCTATCGTCCACAGCTACCAATTCTTGGCAGCTGTGTGTCAACAATACGAGAGAGGTCGTGTTTAATTTAAAGCGACATGTCTCATTTTCAAAGAATTTCGGCTAAGTTACTTTGGAGCAACTGTGGTAGATAAGGGAAGAATGCACTGAATTTTAAATGGAAACGATGGGTGCGATCCGCTGTATAACTACATTACGAAGGCTCTTTCGTGAATATCGGGGCTGAAGATGGGCTTAATTGTCAACGAATGCAAGACAAAATATATGTATGTTATCAACCGGAAAGGACATCAAACATGCGCCGAGTACTAGGTGGCGCAGAATTCATCACTCCTAAAGAACGCGGAATAATTGCTACGATTTTTTTTGCGGAATAATCCGTCGGTTTTTCCGGTCGTCCGACACCAACCGGACAAACACTATGACGTTAAGCCGCTCACATAGAAGAATATGGGACCACTCGAGATGCCGCCAGGCCCCAGAGCAGCCGTTCTGCTGAGAATATTGCAGCTGCGGTTGAAGATGTCGCAAAGGACCGGGGAGTATCGACCAGCCGACGTGTCACGCAATTGGACATCAGTCGGAGGTCTTTACAGAGAATTTTGGGGAAAGACTGTAAGATATTCCCTTACAAAGTGTAGACAGTGCATCAGCTGTTAGCGTGTAACCTATGCTAAAATCATTCTGAATCTCGACCACGAGTGAGACAACTTTTCATCGAAAATCATCTTGAGCGACGAGGCCTATTTTCATCTCGAAGAGCCATTACACCTGCTCAAAGTTACTGCATGGTGTGCTGTTTACTAAGTATCTAGGAATCATCGGGCGTTATTTTTTCGAAACGTCGCGGGCCAAACGACTACTGTGGTCGGCGAGCATTGTAGAGCCATGCTCAACGACTTTCTCCTTCCTCAACAGGATAAATTGGGACTGGAGAACATGTGGTTCCAACAGGATGGAGCAACGGATCATACTGCACAAGTCACAACAGAAATTCTGAGGCCTGCATTTCTGGATTGCCTAATTTCTCGTTCTGGCGATTTTCACTGATCTGCAAGATCACCTAATTTAACCGTTCCAGACTTCCTATTGTGGGGTTTTATTAAGTCATAAGCCTCAGACTCCTGAAGCCCTCAAAGAAAATATTAATCATGGAAGCGAGGACCTATCGCCGGAAGTTGGAAAGAGTGATGGAAAATGCCATAAATCGGGCCCGAATAGTCATCATAGAGGCCTTTGATGTCAAAAAGGCATTAGACCAGGTGACGCACTCTCATGTGACTTGCTTAACATTATATTGTACTTGAGAGAATTTCACGGAACTCACAAGCAAGCACTGGAGGTTCATTCTTTCACAAGCAAACTGCAGCTTCGTTCACTATTATTTAAATGAAATCTGTCAGAATGGGTTAAGCGAAATATTAAGGCAAAAGCAAGCATATTCTGTTAACAAGAAGGAACACAACATCGACGAATATGGCAGATCGTAGGGTAGAAAAGGACTTTATCTCTTCTATGTATAAGAACTACATCGAAAGCGGATGAGGATACCATATCTTCAATCCATTTGAGGGTAACTTCCTTCAAAAAGTATTCGAGATAGCTAGAACATGTAGAGTGAATATAAACCAATGCTCCGACCCTCTTAGTCTTTAAGTGCATACATTACGACAAATTAGTAGATGAAGACATCATCTGGAGCTAAAGATCGAGTTAACTGGAAAAGTTTGTTGGTTTAGGCCCGGGTTCACTCTGATTTATGGCGCCACCTAAGTAAGTAAGGTTATAATATCAAGAAATAAAGAGATCGTTAGAGCATACAATAAGCGAATATTACGACTTTGGGAAGGATGCAGATATTTCAGTGTACTTCGGAAAGTGAGTTTAAGGGTAACAAAACGCGTTTGTTGGAAGACAGGTGTTATGGTTGAAGTTTAAAGAGGTGGAATGCTACTGGGTACTCCGATGGTTCTTCACCAATAAAATATGCAGTACTCGTAAATGTCAAAATTCAAAAAGCTCAACTTTTCCTATGATGCGCTATTATTTCCATTTCATAGCCGAAAAGCAGGGAATCGAATCCGGAAACGAACACGAAAAGTAGAGAGCACTGTCACCAACGACGGCATGCATATATTGGATTATAATTGACAGACAAGAGATGATTTATGAAAATTGAAAATAGTGCCGGAAACAGAACGGAGCCCTGGGGCACATCAACATTTATTTTGCGCTAAATGCATTAATTTTCGACTAAAGAGCCCGGTGCTAAACTCTTTGGATCCCATTCCTATGATTATTACTAAATGCTTGCTCTATAGGTATTACCCACCTATACCGACTTTATAGCCGAGTCAAGCCGAGGGCTTTCTAAATATGTGGTATGTGCACACATCTAGTTTTAAGCTTTATAAATAGCTTTTGGACGTTGAGCTCTCTCTGTATTGCATCAGGTACCATGCGCGTACACGTATATTTTGATGTGTCTTAAACATTCGGAATGTCAGGTGCGGTGAATGTTAGAAACAGAAAATCTCTGTATCTTTTCTCCAATCCACAAAAAGATAGTTTTGACTGCGCCAGCTATAGATGAATAAGTCTCCTAAACATCGCCAGTAAAATCTTTTTTGCTATATCATATGTTCCTGGCCAAGATGAAACAATTACGCTATGCTAGTTCTTGTAAAACACTCGAATGTTTCGGGTTAACAGATACTATGCAAGACCACGTTTTGTTCGGAAATTCCTGATAGGTAATGCATGATGACAATGCACAATTTTCGCTGCTTCACCAAGTTCGGTAATGAATTTACCGAGACCTTTAATGCCAAGAAAGGTTTTAGATGCGACGCGATGTCATAAAACTTTTTTAACATCGATCTAGAAGAATCGGGTAAAACTCAATGCCCGACAAAAGTGGCAGAACCTTTTTGTAAATGGTTCTGATGGTAAAGGAGTGCAATACCAAGTAATATATTTACATGCATGCTGTCATCATAAAAGGACGTCACACCACGACTTGGTCATAAAGTTACCATTTGCTGTTAAAACTCCAAGGTATATGGGTCGTTGTCTACCTTTTGCTCGATAGTTAGAAGCAGCACCGCCAACAGCACGAAAATCAGACGCCGAATTAATGTTTCCCATCACTTTTACTTTAGGCTGAGGAAGTACATAGCTGAATAGCAGAGACCCTTGTCATTCCGGTCCACTCTATAGATGGAACCGTGGACCTCGAATTTTTGTACCATTTGCATTATCGGGGAATTGGACGAGGAGTCTTTACCACGAACTGCACGGGATTTAAACCGAATCAGTCTAGTTAGTGCACGAATCCAACGTCCGAGATGGCTTTCTGTCAATATTAAGGCAAGACTCTTCGAGTCTTGCTTTGAAGAACGGAGGTGAACAAAACTTGAGAAGTTTGAGCTCAATGTTCACTCAGAATTGTAGCACCAAAAAGTTTAGTAAATATCTGAGATTTCGGGTTGGTTACTTCCACCATGCTCGACCATCATTTTTAAGGAAACAATCTCATAAATATATTTCGAAACGGAATCAATCCTGCCTCCAATTTTATTTACGTTCTCCACTAAATCCGATTTTGTTGCAACTGTTTGGCTACAATTTCCAACCGAAATTTATTGCCCTAATCCTACACAGAAATAAAATTCATGTGTGTGCACTTAATTACACCGTTACATCATAACGTCCAATGATAAAATAATTACGATTCCTTTTTTATTCCCCAGTGGAGCTATGTAGGTAGGTCCCTGTGATGATTCCACTTCCCAGGCAATCAACAGCGAAACTTTGTGGCTTTCGCTTTCTTCCCTTCTATGAGGACTAGTGGAAAGACTCTCAAGGACGGGCAGTATGGTGGTCCGGCGATGAGATGACAGGCCAATACGGCGGCGGCGTGCGCAGCGCGACAATGATGTTGTAAATATAATTTGTACTTCGTTTTCGCTTTTATAATGATTGTCCTGATTTCACTTCTCCGTGTGTGAGTATATTTACGAGTATATGGTATTTGCCCATTTATTTGTAGTTGTAAAACGCTTTTCCGCATATTGTGAGAAATTGCGGGCGGAAAAAAAAATCCCATAATTGGGTATGAGAGCCCATACGGAGGTAAGGTTAGGTGGTCAGCAAAAGGGGTTTATACCACCTCCTCTGCCCATCCATACTCGTACATGTACAAGCTCGAAGTGGAAGACAATTAATTTTGTTTTCTGACAATTAAAATGGCTTTATATGTCCGGCACGAAAAGTCGCTAACCGATCCGTTTTAATTATGGGAATTATGATGGCCAGACGACGTGTTTTAGTTTAATGAGTTTTCCGCACCCCCGATATCATACAGTTTTGGGGATTTTTTATTCTTTTTATCCGACACTTCGTACTCAGATATTTTTTTTCTTCTTTTTTTTCGTTTACTCGCATTTGTTTACACATCCGAGGTTGGAGGTCCTGCAAATCTAGGATTTTGGTTGATTTTTTTTTTCCTGTTGTTCAATGTAGGAACCGTGATTTATGAGGTTTATGGGAAAGCAAGATACACTGTTGTTGGATAGGATTCGGATTTATCGGTGTAAAGCGAGAGGTTTATGGCGTTGTGGGTTATAAAAACAAAAAACAGGAAAAGCGCGAAAATATAAATTGAGGGGAATCGCTAACACTTTAGCCAATTTCAGCCTGTTGGAGTTTTGTTATTGGAGCTGTGAATTTTTAAGACTGCTGTTTTGAGGTTGTACGATAAGTGCTGAAAGTTTGGTTTGATTGGTGGCGAAAGGTTTATTTGCTCGTTGTTTCAACTAAGGGCTTAAGTTTACAAATATTTGTCATAGATAGAGAAAATGTGAATGAAACAATCAAGCTGTATTGTAAATTTTAATTTGATTTTGTTTTGTTTTTTGGACAAAATACTCGTAAATGTGCCACAACCCTCTTCAAGGAATCATTGTAGGTCTTCTTAGTTTGTATTGGCTGATTTTGGAAGCAAAAAAAAGCAAAGCAAAAGAACCTGCATTACGTTGTGGTATTGATCCATGACCAACTACTTGTTCCAGCGTCCTTCCTCGTGTAGGGTAATAAAGGCTGTCTTTTGTTGACTATTCAGACAACAATCCAGTATGAGTTAATAAAAACCAGAGCAGACAAGACAAAAGACATGTTCCGGTGCTGTGTGTTGAAATAAATAACGCTTTCTTGACCATGAAAAACAAGACTTCTTGTCTGATCTGGTGTGCTTTAAGGCGTATCTAGGTTTCGCCGTAAATACACAAGGTGACGCAAAAGTTGCCGCCCGATGTTCTTTGGCTGTAATTGTTTTAAGGAATGAACAACTTTGGTTCTGCTTTTTGGATTATTTTTTTACATTAAGTCGAGAAAACGATTTTAGCTAAGTGGCCGTCGCTAGAATTGGCATTTTCCATCACTCTTGCCAGAACCTCCGGCGATAGATCCTGGTATTCTGGACTGATATTCTTAGTGATATAGACTCGTGACTTCAAAAAACCCCACAAAAAGGAGTCTGGAACAGTTACATCAGGCGATATTGCCGGCCAATGGAAATCGTCAAAACGAGAGACTAGGCAAACCGGAAATGCAGCCCTAAGAATTTCTGTTGTGACTTGTGCAGTATGATACGTTGCTCCATCCTGTTGGAACCACATTTTCGCCAGTCCTAATTCATCTAATCCATCGTTAAGCATGAATCTGTAGCGCTCGCCGTCCACATTGTCCATTTGGTCCGCGGCGTTTTCGAAAAATTATAGCCCGATGACGCCTCCAGGGTAGACACCACGCCATCCAGGAACTTTGATCAGGTGTAATGGTTCTTCGTGGGTTTGATGCGGATTTTTAGTTGCCCAGAAGCGATAATTTTGTTAATTCACATAACCACAGAGACGAAAATGGGCCTCGTCGCTCATGATGATTTTCGATGAAAAGTTGTTTCCCTCGTGGTCGAGATTCTGGATGACTTTAGCATAGGTAACACGCTAACAGCTGATGCACTGTCTCCACTCTGTAAGGGAATATCTTACAGTCTTTCACCAAAATTCTCTGTAAAGACCTCCGTCAACCACATCTGCGAAATTCTCTGTAGAACGACTGCTCCGGTGCCGACCAGACTTGACAGCATCTCGTATTTTCCCATATTCTTCTAGGCGAGCGGCTTAACGTCGTAGTGTTTGCCCAGATGGTGTCGGACGACCGGGAAATCTGCGCCGAAATCCACGCTACGCCAACACTAACTCAACACTTCTGGCGCATACGAATAAGCGCTGTTTCGTTTCATCAATCAATATCAATCACTGAAAAATATTTAACAGTTTTGTAACCCTCTTATGTCTGGCCTACCATTCTATAGGACTCCCTGGATTCCAGTGATATCTGCATAATAGTGGTCAAGGGCCAGAGATTTTAATTTGTGGCCTATTGCAGCTGTGAGTAAGTTCAAATTTAACAAAAAGCTTTAAGGTACGATACACAGCCCGTATTTGTTTAGATAGAAATATTGGAGAATGGGAAGGCATTAGTTGCAAACGCAGTAGGCCAATGACAAGTTTATTCATCTAAATCTAAATTGTACCCTTCATAGTAATCCCCATCGACTGCAACACTCTTATACCAGCGCTTGATCCAATCCTCGAAACATTTTTTACAATCGGTTTTCGGTGTGTCCATCGGTGCTTCCTGCGATTTTTTCATTAGTTCCTCAAGGCTGCTGAAACGCGTTCCCCGTAGTGGTTTTTTTTAACTCGATTGAACAGAAGGAAGTCACAGGGAGCCAAATCAGGCCAATTCGGTGGCTGTTGGATGGTATTTGTTGCATTTATCGTCATAAAATTACGAATAATGATGGCACTGTGCGACGAGTTTTCTGCCCACAATTCTGGTCTCTTTCGGCGAATTGCTTCACGCAAACGTCTCATAATGCCCAAATAATACTCTTTGTTTACTGTCTGGCCTTCTGGCAATAATTCATGATGCACTACACCTTTGTAATCCATGAAAACCTTGAGCATTGCCTTCTTTTTTGACTAAAAACGACGTGGTGTTTTTGGTCCCGGCTCATTTGGTGAACGCCATTCACTTGCCTGATGTCTGGATTGCGTGTCGTACTGATAAACCCACGTCTCATCTCCAGTAATGATCCTTTTGATGAATGTGGGATCGGACTCAGCCTCGCAAATCATCTCTTTTGCGACGTCAACACGGTCTCTTTTCTGCATGAAATTGAGGTCTTTTGGCACAAACTTTGCTGCTACACAACGGAAACCCAAATCACTAACAAAAATTGCTTGGACGGATCGATAGGCAATGTTCAAGTCCTCAACTATCTCTCTGATGGTTAATTTGCGGTTATTGACCAACATTTCTTTTACTTCATCAATGTTTTCGACGGTTTTCGATGTCGATGGTCTGCCACTGCGTTCATCATCTTCGATTGACTCACGCTCGTGCCACTGGTAAACGACCGTTTTCTTTAGAGGATCGTTGCCGAAACACTTTAATACAAGTTCGTTGTTGCAAATTTGAATTTATTTCTAAAATTGTAAAAAAATCGCCAACACACACAGAGATGGATGTACTCTTGGCTACGTAACTTTTGCAAATGTTAAGCTATGACGCTAAGATTTAGAGAGGATATCAACAACAAATGTACCAACTTAACAAAAAAACGGAACTCAAATCGGAACAATGGGAGCGCCACGCGGTGGTTATTCCGGGATCAAGGTGGTATGGTAAGTTGAGGGTAGCCTAGACGTTTATGGAGACTTTTGATCTATGCTTAGATACTAAGCTTGAAGTCTTCATTTCGGCGTGTCGAACGCCTTTCTAGATACCATGCGATTATAGATGTTATTTGCCTTGGCTACTCGACGATTTTACTCCACTAACATAAGGACGAAGTCCTTAGTATAATGAATAAGTCAATTTGGGATCCCTTCAGCAACATTCTACCTTCAGGTATACGACAAATTTATATAAAAAGCGGGACCAGGGTATTATTCCGCATTCACATTGATTTACATCATCTATAACCAGAGGCGTACGTTCAAGCGTTAGTTTTGAAGATAACTAGTCTGACCCTAACCCATGGCATACGAGTACATCCAACGAAACCACATTGTCGTCTTATTTTTTCAATTAATTCAACAAATATTGGTCGTCCTTACAATCGCCAGTGTAGCCACTTGTTTTAGATTGCAGGTCATAATGTGTGTCCTTGATATGGCAATTTATGCAAATAAACCAGCAAATAAACCCCCCGCATGAAATTAAACGCAAACTTATATTCTTTCCAAACGGCTTATTTAGCCCATCTCCTCGTCATTACTCGTACAGTACTCCTGTATTCATAAATGTGTGCAACTACGAGTACGTCCGATGCTGGGCTCAGGTGAATTTACACGTTTTTGGCATAATAATGGACATGACGACAATAGTAAGGTCGACGATGTAGACGATGGTTATGGTAGTGGCAACGGCGACAACGGATAATAGTTGAAGAAGGTGACGGCAGCAGCCGGGTAATAGCGGTAGCGGCGGTAATACTGGTGCGACAATGGTCAGCTACGCGAACTTTATTTACTTACCTGTGCAGAGTGCTTAATGAGCAATGGCGAGAAAATAAACCGCACTCGGAACACCTATTTGGACCGGACGATGGAGCACGGCTGCATATTAGATGGGCCATTTCAGTGGTTGGCATGGCATTGCTGGAATGTCCTTACTGCAGTGTGTTTACTAGTACGTAGTCTGGCACGCTGGTTCACTGTGTGCATATCTAATTAGGGGCCCAACCATTGTTCGTGGTCAATTTTTTATTTATTATTATTATTTTTTTTTTTTCTTTTGACACAATTTTTCGTGGTTTTTACCGGACACATACGAGTATACTCCAAACCGCATGTCCTTGTCCATATTCATGTTTTCATCCTGACCGAGTCGCTTAGGTAGTTCTTGATTTAGGTTTTGATATATCACTCGTTATCTGTTCCGGGACAGGAGTCTCGGCGCATCCGTTGGATAATCTGATTAATGCCATTAACCGCTGGACAGGTCTAAGCTCTGTAATGAATTAGAACATTTTAAAAAGCCACTGTCCAGTCAAGTCGGCCCAAGTGATTAAGTGAGTGATTTGGTTGGTGAAATCTGATTGCCCTTCAACAGGCGACAGAGTGTGTCACTAGAATTGCCATCGCATGTCGCACCCCTTGTTGAAAAAAAAAAAAAAAAAAAAAAAAAAAATACCAAATACCATGCCAACGAGCCCTTAATGAAATTACATCATTTCCAATATTAAAATGGCCTTCGTATCGATTGTGAGGCCGTTTTGGCAATTAGCACTTTGTTTGGCCCCGGCGGATTTCAGTGGTTGGCTCTAGTGAGGTTATAGTGAGGTGTGTGCCAGCGTACGACTACGAATATAGTGGCGTGGCATGGTATTGAGGGTGGTATCGGCAATATTGGGCGTCTTTACACCCTAATTTGGCAGATTTTGATGGAAATTCTAGTGATTAGGTCTGGATAGTGGATAGTCAGATATATCCCTTCATAGGGCATATAGAAAGACTTTGCGTGTGTGGCATCTATATTGTGAGCTATCCGTTCGTTATAGTCTTCTTTTGTTGTTGTTTTCTTTTTTCACCCTCGGTTTTGAATGTATTAATTTATTCACCAGGTGGACTAGGAAAAAGATAGTCAGAGTTCTTTGGTATTGTGGTAGACGTAGACACGTTCTCATTCAATTGGATTGGTGTTATTTATTGAATAGGTTATCGGTGTCAGTATCGGGTAAACTGTCGTAAAAGGACTCTCAGGCGCGCTGACTTTAGAGGGAATAAACGCAGTGCTAATGCAAAAATTTGTCGTTGATTAATAGTGATTTAGATAAGGTAAAGGAATTTTATTTATTGGTGAATATTTCAATGGAATAAAGGATGCCGTTGTTGATAGGAATTGTTGATTATGAAAATTTAGAGGATGATTTACTGAAAAAGCGTGACTACTGGTGTATTTATATATCGTTGTGGCGATTTCACACATCTCCAGCACTTCCCTTAACCAATTAATTTCGATGAGCTCTTAGTAGGGTATTCTTTGGGTTTCTCGAGAAGAGGATTATCTTTGAATTGCGTACTAAGTACGAGTAGGCAGTGATAGTCATAAATCGTAGTTTATGTAGCAAAAAGGCTATTAGAGGATAATTCGCATTTGAAGGGTGTTTCTTGAATTGATCGGAACTATCACTGAAACTAGTACGATAGTCACAGTCTGTCAAAGGGGTAAATTCAGTCAGGCTGAAATCACTTGAAAAGTCTGAAGGCACCTATACTGCGTGAAAAGCAGAAACTATCTGTCTTATGCTTGAGACTCAATTCCCAGGTATCCTTATCCGAACCAGCTCACAATTAATTCCTATTACCAAAGCTGGTACATAGTGAGCTGAATAACACAACATTCCGTAGCTGATATATTTCATCGGTGGTGGTAACAGGTGACATGCTGTTGCTTTCTTTGAAGAGTCGCCAGTTACCGATGGTACCAAAAGTTATGAACCAGCTGGTGGAAATTCTGAAGACCACCTGAAATTGGCGCAGATACTTTGGCAAATAGGTATCGCAAAAGATGACTACAGACTTGCCAAGAACTACGAGTATAAGTCTGATGTACTTCATATTGAAGAACATGGAGAGACTGGTCGAGCTCCATGCGCGTTAAACTGCTTTGGTCCAAGATGCAACTTGCTTACCAATGCCGAGCATCTTTTGATGCTGCTATACAAAATATGGCAGAAAGAATTCAAGGTTATTGGTCAGAAATTTTATGATTAAAAGCAATGCTGATAATTAGAACAATGATTACGGATTCTGACTGCAGCTAGGGTGGATATTTGTTAACGTTATGCTTAACGCTCTTTTACCCTAACTTAAACTAAGTATATGCCGATGATGTTACACTACCTGTCTATTGGATCGTATGTTGGGACTATCCGCTCCAAAGTACAGACAGCCCTAGATGTGATTGACTATTGGCAAACAGCAGCAGCTTTAGGCCAATCTTTCCCAACTTGAGGTGTTTCTCTTTACGACAAGGGGAGCTGACCCTTTGTAAATGCAATGGTCTTTTGATTTTTAGGCCGCGTATGACAGCATCTTTAGAAACGAGCTATACAGATCAATGTTTAGTTTCGGCATCCCTGCCAAACTCGTCCGTCTGTGCAGGATGACGATGGAGAATGCACGATGCTCCATCAAGGTCGGTAAAGATCTCACCGAGACCTTTGATGTCCAGGAAAAATTTAGACAAGGCGATGCGGTGTCATGCGATATTTTCAACATCGTACTTGAAAGAATAGTGCAAAACTCACGAGCAAACACAAGAGGCACTATCTTTCAAAAGTCCCTCCAACTACTCGCATACGCCGACGGTATTGACATAATCGGGAGAAAGCAGCGTGATGTCAGTGGCGTTTTCGCGAGTATTGAGACAGAAGCGGCGGAAATGGGTTTAGCGGTCAATGAGGGCAAGACCAAGTATATGCTGTAAAGCAAAAAGGATAACCAACACCGACGTCTCGGGCAGAACGTCACCCACGACAGATATAACTTTAAGGTAGTTAAGGACTTTGTCTACCTAGGCTCCGCCATAATTACGGACAAAGACACCAGCGCTGAGATCAAGCGAAGAATAACTCTTGCCAACCTCTGTTTCCTTGGGCTAAGAAGGCAATTGAGTAGCAAAGCCCTCTCTCGGACAACAAAAGTCACTCTTTATAAGACCTTAATAATCCCGGTCCTGCTCTATGGCGCAGAGGCATGGACATTATCAAAAATGGATGAGGGTGTTCTTGGTTGCTTCGAGAGAAAAATTCTTCGGGCGTTCTTCGGTCCCGTCCGCATTGACGGTGAGTGGAGGAGGAGATACAACTACGAACTGTATGGACTGTACAGCGACATGGACCTAGCTAGAAGAGTGAAGATCCAAAGACTGAGATGGCTGGGTCATGTAGAGCGCATGGACACCAATGCTCCGGTCCGAAAAGTCTTCGAATCCGCTCCCGACGGACAGTGCAGTAGAGGAAGGCCAAGACTCAGGTGGCGCACGCAAGAGGAAGAGGACCTCAGCTAACCTAGCTTGCGAAACTGGAAACAGCTAGCCAGGGATCGAGCTGACTGGAGAAGCTTGTTGACTGAGGCCCAGGTCCACCCCGGACTGTAGCGCCACTCAAAGTAAGTAATGGTCTTTTGACAGTCACGTGTGGATTTTCACCTCCCCCTATTTGCGATAATTTTGTTTGTAAACCCCCACACTGTGGGAGGAAATGTTGTGTGAAAATTGGTCATCCAAGTGCTGATGTTAAAGCACCTAATTCGCGAATGTTCTACGCATTCCGACTTGTTGATACCAAATGTAGATGAAATCACGGGCTTTAAGTTCAGGCAGCATTCAGGGTTACTATCTGGCCAGGCTCAGTTTTGACGATGATTTCATCAGCCCATAAACGAAATAAAATTATTATTTTGCCTGGATAGCTGGTCAACATGTTGCAGTAACGTTCTCCATTCACTGTAATTTTCTCTTCAGCAAAATCATCGAAAAAGTACGGTTCAATGATGTCGTCAGCTCATAATCCGCACAATGCAGTGCCTATTTTGGGATGCATTGATTTTTCGCGAATCTTGTATGGATTTTCAGGTCCCCAGAAACGATATTTTTGTTTATTAACTTACCCATCGATCCGAAAATGAGCTTTATCGGGAAAGATCAAATTCAATGACAAATTGCCCTGGCGATCTTAACAAATCGGCGAAGTCGTAGATGGTCCAAAAGCTCAATTGTTGTGTAATTTGGATTTAATAGCCGTGCAAATAAAGATCAACTTTTAAACTTCCACATAGAGTGCCATTAGTGAGCCCTAATTTTCGAGTTCGGCTACAAATTGAGATGCCTGGCTGGTTTTGAACACTTTCACTATCATCGGTGATGTTTTGGCGGGTACGTGCTGGCCGGATATACTGGAGTCTGACCCGATACCGAACCAGTTTTATCTAAAATTCTCACCATTGTATGAGTTCTAGACTCACTAGCGCGATTACGTTGACCGATAAATTCATGAATTTAACGAATTACCCATTTTCGTAATAAGATTGAATAACAAAAATGCGTTGGTGCATGTTACGACTTCAAGACTAAAATTAGATGACATCTGTTAAAAACATCAACCATATCAGCCGTAATCTAGAGGTAGAATTTTTACACACTCTTTTTAGTAAATCAGGCTGTATTTCGGCGACAACGCGTCGAATGTTGGCTTCCAAGTTCTCCGATGCTTCTATTGTATCCCGCGTTATCTGGCAAGTGGCACCGTCTTGCTTTCCAACCGATGCATAAAAAAGTTAGTAATCATGTCTTTGTACCGCTCACTGTCTTTGCACCGCTCAACCTGCTGACTATAATCAATTTTGAAGACTTATGGATCAATAATTCAATCGCACCAAACGGGGACTTTTTCTGAATGTAATGGTGTTTCGGTTATGGCTTGTGGATTATCATCGCTCCAAATGGGGCAATTCTGTTTCTTCCCATAGCTATCTAACCAAAAGTTTATTTCATCACTGAACAAAAGTTTTAAATGAAATTGTGGAACAATAGCAAAGCAATGTTTCCTTCTGCCCATTCACCAAATGTTGCGCGCGATCGATGATCGTGTGGATTCGATTCCTGTGAAAGTTGAATCTTGTGAGTATGTAAACCAAGATGTTTACGCAAAATTTTCCATAAAGTCGATGGATTCAAGTTTGATTGTTGACCACGAATTGATACTTTTAGATCATCACCAACAATACGCTGCATACCATCAATCGCCTGTTTTGTGCGCACTTAACAACATCCTACGGGATACCTATTATCGTTTAGAGTAAACATATTGTGAAAACGATCCATATTTTCTCGAATTAATCGCTCTGATAAACGGTTATGAGCTCCATAGAATGAAAGTAATGCCCGATGAGTTTCTCGAATTGAACTATGTTTTATAACATAAATTTGAATCAATTTCCAAACGCTGTTGTCTATTCATAATAAATTGTCAAACCAAACTAACCTAAAAACAATCGATAACTGTCAAATCGGCTGCCACAGAAAATAGTGTTGCCAATTTATTGTTCTGTGCCTCTAAAAAAATGCCCTTTAGTTTAATCGAAAATAGTTCGTTGTTTTTTAAAATACTCTCCGTGAGATGAATGCGCTTTTTCCACTATAAATAGGGCGAATCCAAAACATGCATATAAAATGCATTAACTGCTTAATTAGGATTTGAAAAACGATGACCTCGCAATTTATTTTGGATGGGCCGTAACAAAAAGAGTATATTTGGTGCCAAATTAGGGCGGATGACTCCTCAATTCCATGTTTTGAGTACTTGTATGGGCAGACCTGCGAGAGCTCGCAGTGTCGAGGTGAAGAATGATCTGTTTTCAGCAGTTACTTCTCCATATTTCTCTAAAGACTTCTGACAAACAAATGGTGGTGTACCAAATTTAAGTGATTGTCCTTCGTGGCACAGTGGTAACATGTCCGGTGTTTCGAAAAGAAGACGGCAATTTTCTTTGAAGTGCGCAAACAACTGTTTTTATATGTGGTGCGCTTAAAGGACCTATATAGTCGACTTCGGTTTAGTTTCGGATTCATGTGGATAGATCCATTTATTCGTTACTTGTCACTATCTCATAAACGTCTTTTAAAGCGGCGTGATCGATTTTTTTCAAAATTTCTTTGGGACAATCGACACAAAAAAATCTCTCTGGCTAAACTAATGCACAAGTATGTTTTCAACTACGGAAAGTCACATAACGATCTTGCAATAGCAGTTCCAGAACAGCATTGATGTTTTCTGGCACAACAGCTGGTTTTTTACGACCTTCATAAAGTTTATAAAGAGCAACCGATGACCACGATTGAATTCGGGAAACCAAAGAAGCACGGTGGTCCGAGATGGTTCTCTGTGAAAAACGTAAATGACAAAACGTTCTGAGCACGTGTGCAATTTGAAACGTCAAAGTTGATGATGTCGACTTTGAAGTATGTCTACCGATGTTACCAAATCTGAAAACTTAAGTAGTTACTTTTATGACAGAGTCTTAACATCACAATGTGGCAAGTAACATACTGCATTTCTTGGGTTCCCTCGGGCATTTCAGGGGTTCACACAAAACGTCGCACAAGATCATTTACCTCTTGGTAAAGTTAATGCAGTTAAAAAGGTTCCTTCGAAGAAGCCATGTTTTCTCCTGCTGCTTCAAACAGGTCAGAGAGAGCCTTGCTAGACTTAAGAGTATACACTGATACTTGGCATTCAAACATAGATTGGGCCTTCTCAGTTGGAGGGCCATTGGGGTTCTTGCGTTAAAGGTGACTAAGCTTCGCGAATAAATCAGTATTGCCGTACAGCCTGCATAGTTTGCTATTGAACGCGCCCTTCATTTTGCACTGATGTAAACGGGAGCAAAAGCTACCTGAAGAATATTTCCTAAAGTGCTCGAGACCAATTTCATTCGCCTTTTTCAGTGTCCTGTACTTGTGTAAAGTCTTTTTGTTTACTAAAAAGAGGGCAATAGTGCCAAAAGAATCAACGATTAGCAACAATGATTTTTAATTCCCCTCTGGTGTTTCTGTCAGTTGATAGCTGTATCGAGCTGTCCAAATAGTTCCACGAGGAAGCCGATCGTCTCCCTCTTCCTTTGGTAGGAGAACAAACGAGCCGCTTCACTCTTCTGGGCAGTGGCGCTTCATAGAGCTATTTTGCTACACGTGCTTCCCGACAAGTTGCGTCAAACTAGAGTTTTCGTGTTGGAGGTCGGATAAAATCTAGAACATCAGTTCTTTCGGTATCGTATCTTAAATGTTTTCAACATACTTTATCTACAAGCATCTGTTATACTACTGTGCGCGAGGTAAGTAGTCTTTATAGAGTCTCGATGCACCTTTAAACATTTTCCTCCCCAAACACCCTACTGTGTCTCTTCGAGTTTGTGATTCTTTCATATCCCCACAAATTGTTAAAAATAAGGAAATAATCTCAGAAACACATTGGAAGTCATAACTTACCAAGCAGATGAACTCGCGTTGACAACAGTCCTCTCTTTCAAAATCCGAAACTATCCTGGAACGGATCAATTTAGTTTCAACACAAAGGCACATCAAATAAAGGAATTAGCAGTACACTCTACAATTAGCCATAAATTAGCTCAATAAATACTCACGTACATAGATGTAGAGTCTGACAATGCTCCAAGGCGCAGAGCAAACACTAGTTCAACGCTTATACCTTGTTGTGGTGATGATGCGATGCCTCTGCACCAGACAAGTCCACTAAGTCGTTTAATCCCGACCTTACGCTCCAATAAAAAGGTCGATAATTACTCGTGCTTACCTAGCATCTTCCTCGGGAGACAATTTTGTACCTTATATACAAGGATAACAGCCGTGTCCTGTATGTGAGTGTGTGTATGAGCACAAGTAAATACTCGTATATGGATCGATGACAGGACACAATATCTTGAGTGCCTGCCCGTGTCTGCATCCTCTTTGGAGATTGGTACTCTGTACACACGGGACGCTATAAAGCCTAATAGCATCGCAGTGATATCCGTATCCGTAACCGTATCCGTATTCGTATCCATACTCTGTACGTTGGTTAATGGCAGACAGGTTAGTGTGGATGAACCGCATAAGCTGTTGTCTCAATAAATTATGGAAAGGACCATCGGTCCTAATTAAGTAATTGAAGGCAATGGCTGCCGGATTTATTGCGAACGTTGCGCGAGCTTTAATTCCATCCCCACAAGGTGGGACAACATCTAAAGCCAGCCAAATCCATCGATAGCGACATCAAGATTTGGACGTACTCGTATGTATCACACCAGTTAACGAAGGTGATTAGGTGGTTGTGGTGCTGCCAACTTCATTGATTTGTGAAGTAAAGTCGACAACGGCAAAGCAAACGATAAAAGGGATGGATGATGATAGCCGTATGTGGATATGTATTCGTATTAACACCAACCCTCAGGGCATTCGTACATACTGTACGAGTACGAATGTACGTCTGTGCACTCCTGGTGGTTGGTATTAATAAGCATATTCTGGGCGAACAATGTTGTTATGCACGTCACTTGTTTGTCGGCACAAGGAACACCAGGTATCTGCTTTGTTGATGGCTGAATTCGACTAATAGCTTCGCACATACTCGTAGGCACCTAACAGGTGTCTGCCCCATCTCTGTGTTAATTACACCGGAGAAAATGGGCCCTTAGGGTGGATTTTGACGCGGATAGGGAGAACCATGCTAACGCAAGAGATTTACGAGTACGTGCGTACAGATACGAGTATGTCTGGATTGGAGCTGGAGCTAGAGCTGGAACTGACGCTGGACTATGGTTTTTGATTTCACGCCTTCATACTGGCTACAAAGATAAGATTGGGATGGGAATTGATGGTGAATAGACGGCCCGGTAGCCAACCGACAGTGACGATACTTCGGTGTGAGGATACGTTGAGGGGTATGAGATGAAATCATTTCTCGCACTAGGGTGGAAATCGCGTGAAAAACGTGCGTGATATGTGAGTTCTGTTTGAGTGTTATACTCCCCTTTGTTGCGCTCCTGTTTCCATCGTCGTGTGGGGTGCTTTTCAGTTCAATCAACAGTTCGAAGCCGATGAAGTCCTAACAGGTTCTTGTTCTGCCCTGCTTCTACTATTCCATTTCTCCGCTGACCAGTGGCAGATTTTAATCAAATGAAAAAAAAAAACTTCCCGTGATATAAATCTACACGCAACTGAAGTGTGGAACACATGTTATTTATTAAACGTAATGAGTTGACAGGTCAACAAATTTGATAGAACATCAATTATTATATTAATACAATAATTTGGGTCTTTGAAGGAGTTCCCCTTAGCCTATTGTGGTAAGGGAGTGTTTGGCACGATTGATGTTGCCCTAGTGTAAGGAAACAAATTGGGTGAGGCTTCTTTAGATTGATTTGACATGGAGTGAACGCATTCTTCCGACTGTTGCTTTTTGACCTGATGAATTGATTTTGAAAATAAGGTTTTGCCTATTTACATGCTTAATGGGCTTCAGACGAGCGAAGAATCTTTGGCCTACATTTGTTATCCAGACGAGTGAAGAATCTTTGGCCTGCATGTGTTGTCAAACCTCGTCTATTGGCAGGCACTGCTTTAAGCTGTGGCTTTCTCGTTGTATCATCGCTTTTAAGGGCTTTCTGGTGCTAGTGCTTTCCAGAATCGATATTGTCTTCCATTAATTCCATTAATTTCTCTCAGAATTAAGATCTACTATATTTGTTCCTTTGATGCAATGAAGCCGGGGTACGGTAATTTTTCTTGTAAGATCAAATTGCGGAAGAATCAGGGACCCTTGCTCTTAATAGTTTCTTATTGCCCGCTAAAAGGAAAGTGTTACAAAAAATTAGTCTCTGGCGCATGATGCGAACCCAGGTCTATTACCGCAGCAGTCGGAAAACTTAACCATTCTGTCATGCCACTTACTAAGATGAAATTATTCCCGACGAGACGATTCAAGACGATTGCTGGAAAAAGTATGTACATTCACTAAAGTTTTGGTTGAGTGCGGTAGTTTTAATTGGGATGAGATTCCATCTTAGGGTAGGTCTACACAACGTTCAGGCATATGGCGAAGTCCAATAGAGCTTCTGTCATTCATGAGATGAAACAGAGGGTCCCTCACAGAATTCTACTAAGAACTGATGAAGAACTAACGTCTACTAAATCATCTTCAAAGTTTTTATTGTACAGGTAGACCTCACTTAACACGGGGGTTACGTTTCTGAAAAATGCCGTGTTAAACGATACAAGAAACTAGTGCAAAAAGAGTGGTTACGTTCCATGATTTCAGAAAACCTTCATAATTTTTGTTTTAACTTTTTTAAATATGTTTTATTCGAAGTTGTATTTTTATTAAAGATGAAAATCTTAACAAAAAAATAAAACATAACTTTCTTCCAGCATAACTTAAAAAAAAAAAAAAAAAAACAAAGAAAAAACTAAACAAAAACAATTTCAAATGGTGAAAGTTCATTCTTCGTCAATGCTTCTATACGTGGCCGTTTTTGTGATGCATCGACATCCTTTTCGTTGCTGAAAAAAAAATCCGTTATTTTTGCTTGGTTGTTAGTTAAAAAGCTTACGGTAGGTTTCTTTGTAAGGTAACATGCATTTTTCCAGCTCTCTTTTGAATTTTAAACGCCTTTCAGTAGATGGATCGGCATTTAAAAAAGAAACGATTCTAAGTTTTTAGCTAGGCTCATTCCCTTTCCCAAGTCTTTTGCTGTTAACTCGTCAGTGCCGCTGCAACAGGAGTTCGATTGGTTAGGATACTCTGCTAAGATTTCAATTATGTAAGTCCGTTTCTGTTAGTTCTGTATCTTGCAATAAGCCTTGAATATCTTCGGCTTCCATATCCTCAAAATCTTCGCCTTCGATGGAATACGCAATCGTTAAAATTTCTGCAAATTCAGCTTCTGATACGTCGACCTCTTGCTCTTTTTCAACTGCTGATGGCCAAAGTTTTTTCTAATTTCCATTCAAGGTTGAATTTTTTAGCTCTTTTATAGAAAGTGATATTATTTTGATGCATTCCTTGATTGTAAACTGTTTCCATGCACTGGTTACAACAATAGACTTAGATTCTGTTAAATTTAAAATCCACCGCAAAGAACTCCTGATTTAGTTTTAAATGTGTAAATTATGCCCTGATCCATTGGCTGCAGCAGTGACGTGGTATTAGGTGGTAAGAACATGATTTTGACATTAGGATGTGTCAAATCCAGCAACAATAGAGCCTTGAAGTCAACATTTTTATTTTTTTTTTTGAAATTTGTCTACTTTTGGCACAAAACAATTATAAAACCGGTCTTTGAATATCGCTCCGGCTACCCAAACTTTTGAGTTTGTTCGCCAGAAAACCGGTAATGTGCTCTTATCTATGCCTTTGAGCGCACGAGGACTAAACGATCTAAAACCAGCATTGTTATTCGGGCTTTATATCCAGGTGCAGTCTTTTCTGCTTTTGAAATAAAAGTTCTGCCCGGCATTTTTTCCACCAAAGTTCAGTTTCATCGGCATTAAAGACTTGACTGGTTGCGTATTCTTGTTGTTGAATAAATTCTTGAATTTCTTGTGGGTACGTGCTAGCAGCTTCTACATCAGCTGATGCTGACTCCCCTTGAATTTTTAGGCTGTGAATAGCAAACCGTTTTTTGAAAAGCTCAAACCAGCCATTACTTGAGGTAAAATCGGCGCTCACTGAGGAATCTCCATTTTTCCTGGGGTGTTCATAGACTATCAGGGCTTTTTCCTTGATGAGCTGTTTCCTTAAAGGAATTCTTTTTTGGCAATTATCTTCTATTCATATGTTGAGTGCTTTTTCCATTTTCTCCATAATTATCGGACGCAGTCGGCTTGAATATTTAAGTGATGTTGATGAACCGTCAGCTACAGCTTTTCGGCAATAAGATTCATTTTTCTTTATAATCCGTATCGAAGCTTCATTCAACTTTAAGCTCTTCGCAATTGCAGTTGCATTTTCACCTTTGGCTAGGCGATCTAAAATGCTTATCTTTGCTTGTAAAAATATAACATTTCTCTTAAGTGGTTGTTTTTCTTTCTTAGCTGACATTTTAAAGCCAATTTATAAATAAAGGCTTGAAAATTGAACAGTGAGTTCTGAGTTCTGAGTTCTGAGTTCTGAGTTCTGAGTGTGGCATGTGTGCAAACCAGATAGCATGCTAAAAAAATTGTGTCTCGCACACCATGCTAGAGCGAGCCTTTTGCGTGTTAAACAAAAATATGCCGCAAAATGTGAGCGTGTTAGAACGAGGCCGTGCTGTAAGAAGTACGTCATAAGTGAGGTCTACCTGTATTCATCTTCGAACATGGCAATCTTATGTTTTGTAGGAATTATCGAGGCATATCCTATTCTATATGACAACAAAATATTCGGCATGAATCTGTGTGGCATCCGAACCGAAAGACAGAGTAGTGGATAGATGTTCTCACTAAGGTGAATCCAAAAAAACAAAAAACAACCAAACTTCCTCCGTACCATTCACTTTCATCTGACTTCTTGATTCTAACAGGAGAGGTATTAAAAGAGAAGATGCTACCTTCAACAATTCTGCCCAGCTGTTGGAATACGCATGCGATATCGTAGACGGCTTCTTCGGCAATTGGAGGACAGTCACAACAAGTTGGCTTTAAAGTAAGTGAAAACGAAACCAAGTACATGTTGACAAAAAATAAAAAAAAATGTCTGTCCTCTGCTTGGAATAAAATGTCTCTGTTTGCAAGAGTAACTTTGAATCAACTTCACAAATGTATAGTATCAAAGCGAAGACTCGGCGAAGACTTACCCTAGCAAATCGATGCTGCTTCGGGTTTGTAAAACAAATCAGCTCGAAGCTCCTAACTCTGAAGGCAAAATGGATGCCCTTCAAACCATTGATCCTGCCAATTCTGTTACATTGAAGTAAGTGCTGTACGATAGGCAGGAAGTGGAGCAGATATTGAACACTTTGTGTTCGAGGAGACCGAGTGAAGGAGTAGATACAATGGCAAACTTTTTGGGCTATATATAGTTTTGGATATTGTCAAGGCCACACGTGAACTACCTTGGCCCGGTAGATAGGCAATAATGACCCGATAAAAAAGACTTTCGATCATAGCCTTCAGGTCCGAACCGACCTTCTGCTTTAAGAATCAGGCGATCATTGAAATACTTTCTGTATAATTCGAGTATTAAAAATCATTGATTGTGACAGAAGCGACCAATAACCAAGGCATGCCATATATGTAGATGTGGAGAAGAACAATACGGAACAGAAGAAGGCTTGTGCTTATTTTACCTCTAAGTGGTAACCATCGAGTACCTACTGCTCGATGTTCATCCGAACTCGACTTACCAAGCCGAAAAAAATAGCAGCATTAAAAACGAGACAGCGGATGAATTCCTCAGATGGAATCAACGGTGAAAAAAAGCTTTAGAGCTCAGTTCGGTAGGGATTTCAGAGACTTAGCCATGGAAAAAAGATGAAAGTAAGGAAACACAAACAAGCCTTGGATACGAACGGATCTTCTATTGGCAACCTCTGCAAACAAATAAAGAACAAGGATTCCTTACTAAGCGACTTGTAACTGAACAACAAGCGGAGGCCCTAGATTGCTGCAAAGCAGACATTACAGCTATCCAAGAAATGCGATGGGATGGATAGGACAGAGCCACATCTACTACGGCGATTGTTATCTGCGGCAAAAGCAGCGCCAATCCGGAAGCGGATTTGTTTTGAAGGCAGACTTAGGTAAGACGTTAGAATCCATAATCAAGACTAAATTATCCTTATAATCATACACGCCCCCACAGAGGAGAAAGACGACGATACCAAAGATAGTTTGTACGAGCTCTTGAACCTGCGAGCACTGCCCCAGCTATTACATAAAAATTGTTCTTTGTGATTTTAATTCAACTTAGGAAGAGAGGGCATCTTTCGTAGTACTGTCGGAATGTATAGCCTGCACGACACCTCTAGTATAATGGGTGTCCGCAAGTTTTGAGGAACCAACAGCGACTCGGACCACTATATCGTTGTAGCTAAGAGACGGTTGCGGATATCAAGAACACACCAAGCTAATACTGTAAGCGAATTTGAACTTGAACGGCTACAATTGCAAGAGATCGCGAAATTCTTTGACTCTATCTCCTTAAATTTCCTAAGAGGTCCTCTGCCATAGGTAGGACCATCAGAGACGACGACTCTGATATGCAGGGTTTTGCTTAACTACCACAACGAAACCCCTGGTTAAACGATAAGTGCTCGCAAGCCTATGCAGCTAAGCAAGATGCACAAGTTGTGCTGCATAAATGGAACAGAGCTGCTCACGAGCTTACAAGAGGAGAGACGACAACCGGCTTTTCAAAATGAGCATAAGAAGGTCGAGAAGCTACTCCAATACAGATTTGGAAGTTTTGCCACAACCGAAGTCAGTACATGAACAAGGGAACAGTTGTAGTCAATGCTGAGGATTTTGAAAGAACATTTCTGTAGAACATTTCAATTTCGTCAGCCGAAATTTAACAAAATTGCTGAATCTGAATGCAGAACTTTTCATAGCGGCAGGCGATTAATTGGACGAAAGTAGCTCCGATAATTGAAACCTCAGCATTGTTTGTCCCATCACCTACAAGATCTTATATGTTATTGCATGAACGCCTGAAGGAAAATTGAATGGGTGAATGGAGGAGGAGATACAACGACGAACTGTGCGGGCTGTACAGCGACATCGAATTAGTCAGAAGAATGCAGATCCAGTGATTGAGATGGAGTAGAGCGGATGGACATTCCACATGTGTAGAGTCCGAAAAGTCTTTGAATCGGCCCTCGGAGGGACAGCGCATCAGGGAAAGACCACTACTCAGATGACCCACGCAAGTGGAATTAGGCTAAAACCAACTTAATGTGCGAAAGTGGAAGTTAAAGACCTAGATGGCTGGAGACGCTTATTAGTTGAGGCCCAAGTCCTCCTTGGACTCCAGCGCTACTTTAATTAACTAAGTACCTAATTGTAAAAAAAACTCATAGAAAGTATGCATAAGATCTTAATGAGATCAGAGTGATAGTATCAAAGGCGTTAGGTCAAACAAACCAAGTATGCTTGTCATTTCACGAGGCTCTAAAATGGGTCCAGTATTATTCAAATCATATAGGAAACGCAAAAGAAGATAAGCGAAAGGTGTTGTAATCATCGTTAAATATAAAAATTTATTGTAATTCTGACGTGGAAACGTTACAAGACTAATTCAATGCGACGATAACTTAGTTGATCCTCATACGCGTGTCTTCGGAAAGAGAAAAAAAACATTAAAATCCACCATCGAAACGCACATGTCCAACGTCGAATAACAATGAAGCGAAGAAGTTGTAAAATGGATAAAGTATCTCAGGTTAACCAATGTTGGGTTTTGCGAACGGCGTGAGCATGTAAATGTCCTTGTTGACAACTCAAAAGCTCACTCATTGCCTTGGTGTGTACTTGAATTTCGAGGTGCAGAAGCAGCTGTAATATTCGCTTGCAGAATTTATTATCAGGTATGGGATTCTGGCCTGGACAAATGCTACAAAAACTCACCTGCATGATGCCAAAGTTTTCTACTAAAAACCCACAAAGCCAGATTCATGGGATCATTTGAATTCCAAAGTGTTACAACAAAAACATATGGACGTTGAGATCTACGTTACTTTAATCCGAAAATTATATGGTGCGCAACTAAGTTCTCGCTGTTTTTCAACAGATGGCTCCAACAGTAAGTACTGGTCGATTTTGACATATCGAAAACGTCATGAACCAAGCTTAGACATATGGTAAACAAACCGTTTTGACACATAAGTGATTTTGTTTTGGCGTCATATACTTTTGGTTGTGTGAAAATGTCTGATTTTGTGCTAAATAATCGTCATTTGCGGGAAGTGTTGGTTTTCCTTTTTCATTTGAAGAAAATTGCCGCTAAAGCGCATCGAGAGCTCCAAAAAGTTTATGGAGATGCTGCTCTAAGTGAAACAATGCGCCGTGCTTGGTTCTGTCGCTTCAAAGACGGCAATTTCGATGTTGACGACCGTCCGCGTGAAGGAAGGCCAATATTCTTTGAGGACGCTGAATTGGGGGCATTGCTCGATGAAGATTCATGCTAAACGCAAGAAGAGCTTGCTCAAGTATTAGGAGTTACCCGCCAAGCCATTTTCAAGCGATTGCATGCGTTGGGAGTGATTCAAAAATAAGGAATTTGGGTTCCAAGGGACGTTGAGCGTCGTTTTTTCGCTTCTGAACAACTGCTCCAGCGGCAAAGAAGGAAGGGGTTTCTTCATCGCATCGTGACGAGTGATGATGAAAAATGGATTCATTACAGCAGCTCACAGAGAAAACAGTCATGGGGACTGCCCGGTCATGCTTCTACGTCGTCGGCTCGGCCGAATATTCACATTGCCTGAGTGGGACCAGATCGGTGTTATTTATTATGAATTGTCCAAACCCAAGGAAACCATCACTGGGGAACGGTATTGACTTCAATTGATGCGATTGAGCTGAGCACTGCGCGAAAAACGGCCACAATGCGAGCAGAGGAACGAAAAAGTAATTCAACAGCATGACAACACTCGGCCTCATGTGTCCAAGACCCGTTAAAACATACCTGGAAACGCCCAAATGGGAAGTCTCAACCCACCGCCATTTCTTATTTTCTCAAGAAACTAGACCAAAGTTCTCCTGAAAGGCAATGCGAACTTCTTAACAAACAATGATCTCCGTCGATATTACTTTTTTGAAAATACTCGTATCTACGAAATAGATCGGGTGATGTCGACCGAGATTATTGAACAGCAAACTTTCCAGACCTGAAAAACCATTATTTAGAGACTTATTGGTGAGAAAAAGTCTCAAATACACGAAGGAGTAGCCCAAAACTTAACCAACATCAACGAACGAGTAGATATATGCTAAGATAACTAAAATTTGAATCGTGTGTAGATAGATACGGCCGAATCGCTATCGTTCTTTTTAAAATTCGTTGCATTTTTTACACAAGTGTAAACGAATAATTTTTCTATCTTCTCAAATCTATCTGTTCAATTGCAAGACTTCACAAACAACCTTCCTGCCTTTGTGGCACACACTTTAAGCTTCACACCTTCGGAAGGAAGCACTATTTCTATGCTCACAAAATTGCTACTTTCGAGTGTGTTTTAGAAAAAAGGTTCACGCACTTACCAGATGGCTGATCCCGAAAAACATTTCCTCATCCATCGCCTGGAGCCAAGCTGTCTGGTGTTTCATAGTTTGCCGAAGCAAAACACCAAAGAACCATCCCCGTCGAATAAGAAATTATAACACTTGCACACGTCATGCTTGTAAACGAATTAAATTTCCGTCTCGTCTGTCCCCTCAGTCACTGCTACGCTCCATCACTACGAGTATAATCATGAGTCCGTCAGTTGCTGCCACTTGAAAACCAAGTGCGACTGATAGCCCGGGGAGCCTTCAACCGAAAGTGCTGCTTCTGTGTTCTTTCCTTTTTTGTATTTTGCCGCCGCGCCGTAGCCCCATGTTGTTGTTGCTGTTGCTATTCCTCGAGCCGCAAAGAAACTCTGTTTAACAATTTTGTAAACGAAAACAAACACACGACTGAGAAAATTTGGTTTATACGAGTAGTGCTCTGTAACAACATCATCCACGCATACCCTTTACCTCTTCCACTCTACTTCATGGTAAGGGAGAGTTGCGTTGGTTTTTTCGCCTTTAAGTATACCGTCTGCTAGCTCCGTTCGGTCTACACACAGCAGATACTCGTACACTGAAAGTCAAGTCAGGTGATAGAGGTCGTCCCGTCGTCATCGGCGGCATCAGCCTGAATCTATTTACTATGGACGATGATCTATCAGGATGCCATGGCGGACGACCTTTTTTTCATATCGTTAACCTCTGTGAGTCTTTTATAGAATTGGGCAGCATGTAGCATTTGCCAATTCATTTGATGTACTCACTATCGTATGTGTGTGTGAGAGTGATTTGGAGAAAAACAAACTCCTGCCCACCCACTGGGTCCCAAAGCATCCAGAGCAGAGCAGTCTTTAACTTGCAGGCTGCTACTATCCATAGCTGCTTCAGATTCTCTGGAGTTTTTATTGATTCTGACAAGACAAACGCAAACAAAAATCATTCCAAAGGTGGAAACCACCAGTATGGAGTGGAATAGGGAGGGGCAGGGATAAGGATCCTGCAATCCGGGACCGAGCCCGAGCACACATATAAAAATCAATCAAACCGAAATGTGTGTTTTGATTTGTTTAATTGCTGGTGGTCGGTGGTTGATGGTTGATGGTTGATGGTTGATGGTTGATGGTCGGTGGTCCTGTGTCTTTGGATGCCTCTGTGGCTTCCCCAGCCTCAGCTGCCCTGAATGCTCCTCTGACTGCTGCCCCCGTGTGTGTTTGTTTATATTGTCGGCGGTATCTTTTTATTTGCTGCCATTAACTTGATCTCTTTGAGAATTCGTACATAAAAGTTGTTTTGTTGTTTCGAGGGGTGGCGAGTGCAGGGTGGCACAGGATGGTACGGCGGTTTTGTGGTGTTCTGCCCAGTTCTTGGGAATTCCTGCCTTGCGTATGAATATCACTCAAAACAAAAAGACAAGAGTGTGCTGTCGTCTCTGTTATGTGTTTTCTTCTGTTTGTCTCATTGGGAATGGAGGGTTGGGGGTGTTTTTATTGTTTTGCAAAATCATCGCTGAGGGAGAAGAGCACCGTGCACAGATTTACGTGGAATTTGAGGAGGAAAACTTTTGTACGAATAGTTGACCCACATGAAGAAGAAGTAGGAAATTATTGATGACATGCTGTTGCTTTGGAATGACGTGTGGGCTGAGATAAAAGTTATTTTTCTTTGTTTAGTGTCGTGGGGGAGATGGGCCATTTATAGCACTAAAGGTGGTTGTGTTCCATTTCGATTGGGGCGGGGATAATTTTAGGAGTGAAGCGGCTTACAAGTCAATCATTGGTACGAAGTGTTTCACTAACTTTGGCATGTTGGTTATAAAAATGAACAACAACAAATCCACTACTGGAGGGACTTCTCTGCCCTGATTTACTACGAGTTTAACAACTTTGAGCTAGGACGATTGATTTCTGTCTGACTTTTGCATAGATTTAAGGTTTTGGGAGAGTCTACGATGTTTGGTAATTAAGCCTTGACTCACTAGTTGAATTTGACATTCATGTTGGTGAGCTACAGGGTTTGACAAAACTGTCTTGCCTTGAGGGATGCTCGTGTGTTTTTGCTGTGAAGCAATGGTTGTTGTGTATTTAATAAGCTTATTGTTGTAAACTTTAACTGGGTTAACCCGGTTTTCTGTCATTTACCAATCAAATATACTTCGACGATGCTCACAGAGGACACTCTGAAGTTGTTGGAGAAAAGGCTTTGCTAGTCAATTGTATTGTTAGTCCAAAGAAGCAGCAAACAGTGCGATTCGACTCACTAATCTGAGTCATTTCAAAAGCAGTAGTTTCATACACGGCACGATTCTAGGGTAGCTGTAGCCTGGCTATCCAATTTTAACGGATGAAATCCCTTCCAGTTATAATATATCCGGAGAGGAAGGACTGGCAAGAAAATGCAGTAATCAGGCCAACTAAAGTTGCAGTTTTCACAGGTGGCTCGAAGACAGAGAAAGGAACAGGTTCCGGCATCTTCTCGGAAGACCCAGAACAAAGAGTGTCCATAAGGCTACCGGACACTAGTAGTGTCTTCCAATGAGAGGTTTTGGCTGTCCTCTGGGCATGAGATCGGTATCCGATAGAGATATCGCTATCTACATCGACAGCCAGGCCGCTCTTAAAGCAATGGAATCGACCAACATCAACTCTGATACAGTCAGGGTCTGTCGCACAAGACATTATGCATTCAGAACCCATGCGAGACTGTGCTGGGTGACAGGATACTGCGGTATAGAAAGAAATGAAGAAACGGACGAGCTTGCAAGAAGAGGAGGACTACTCGACAATAGAGAGGTGGCTGACGTCAAATCACCCCTCTGCACAGTAAGGGGCACTATCGAGGAAAAAACCATAGAGGCTGCCAATATGAGATGGTCGAATCTGGAAGAACATAGGGTATTCAAGGTTCTTTGGCCACTTTTCGATGGTAAAAGATCTAAAAAGCTGATTAAACTGAATAGGGATGAGCTTAGAACTTAAATAGGAATCCTGACAGGACACTGTCTCACGCAAAAATACTCAAATTGACAAATACAGACATTCGAGATTCTGCGGGGATCTACAACCGGTTGAGGACATAACACACATACTGTGTGAATGTGAGGCAACATCGCGTAGCCGAAGGAAATTCTTAGGAAAATACTTCTTCGAAAACTTAGAGGAAATAGATGGCATGGATTTCAAAGAATTTCTGGCTTCTGTACAGAAATCGGGTGTTTCACCAGGGAGATTGTTTAGGTTTTTGCCACTTGAAGTTAAATTCAACTGGTCCCATAAGGATCGCGATGGGTACGTTTTGGTGCCTAGTAATTTGTCTTATGACACACCCTGTTTAACCTAACCTTACCTTGATCTCAGCGCTGGTATCGTTGTCTAAATTGATAGAGAAGCCTAGGTAAGCAAAGCCTTTCAAAAAAAAAAAAAAAACAGTGTGGCAGCCCGGCATGGGCCATGGCCTAGCTTCTTGACACTCATTTGTGTTGCTCATGTTGTCACTTTTATCACATCTGAGCGGGGTTTACGGTTTTATCGCCGAGTCCGAACGGCACTCCTTAGAAGCTTTTTCGTAGGCAATTTTACTTTCGGGAGTTTGCCATTGCCCGCCGAAGCGGTGATGGCGATTTGAAAAATTTTTGGTGATCAGCCAGGAATCGAACCCAGACCCTCTGCGTGATAGTCCAACTATCTAAGCTAACTATCGCGCCATCGCCATTGCCAAGCCGTTAACTACCGCAAAATTTTATCTATCGAAGGTGACATTCGTGACGTCGGTGTGGAGTGTCTTTTTTTCTTGACACCATGTACTTGGTCTTGCCCTAAACCATCTTCGCCGTTTCCGTCTCAATACTCGCGAAAGCGTCATTGACATCAAGCTACTTTCCTCCGATTATGTCAATATCGTCGGCGTATGCGAGTAGTTGGACGGACTTTTGAAGATTGTGCCTCTTGTGTTTGCTCGTGAGTTTTGCAATATTCTTTTAAGAATGATGTTGAAGAAATCGCATGATAGAGCATCGCCTTGTCTGTGAAACCTAGTACAGCAGAAGCGTCATCTTTTATGGCTTTTTCGCAGTGTTGACACTGGTCTTCGATGCTTGATGCTGGTGGTGAGGGGCCCCTTAAGAGATTAAGGGAAACTCGATCGTAAAAGAACTTAACGATCTCTTGCGATTGTAGCCATCTGACGTCGAAATTCCTCAAAATATAGCTAGTCTTGGTTTCGTTCAGGATATCCGCAACCCTACAACAAGGTAGTGGTCTGAGTCAATGTTGGCTCCTCGGAACGTTCGGACATCCATAATACTGGAGGAGTGTCTTGGGTTGATTGCAATGTGATTCAATCAAGTTGACAGCTGAGTGATCAGGAGTCCTCCAAGTCAACCGCGTGCTAGCTACGACAATGTTTTGCCCAGCCGCAAAGTCGATTAGACTGAATCCGTTATCGGAGGTGGTATCGTGTAGGCTATATCTTCAAACAGTACTAGCAAAGATGCCCTCTCTTCCTAGCTTTGCATTAAAGTCGCCGAGGACAATTTTCTTGTCATAGCTAGGGCATTGCTCGAAGATCTTGTTCAAGAGCTCTTAGAAGGTATCCTTGGTGTCGTCACCTTTCACCTGTGTGGGAGCGTAAGTGCATATCAGGCAAATGTTGGCATTGATGCGGATTGCTGCGAGGCGCTCGTTTACATGTCGGAAACTCGAGACTTCTTGCCTAAGTTTGCCCCCAACAACAAATTCGCATCCAAATAGGCGCTTCTTTTGCCGTCAAGAACAATCACCGTAGTAGATGTCGCAGTTATTCATACTATTTTTGTCTGACCTATCCCGTCGCATTTCTTGGATAGCGGTAATATCTGCTTTGCAGCAGTCCAGGGCCTCCGCTTGTTGTTCGGCTGCACGTGGCCTGTTTAGGTGCTTAACATTCCACGTGCTTATCCGAGGTTCATTGTTCTTAAATCGTTTGCTAGGTTGTATGCAAGGCTTGTTAATGTTTCGGAACTCTTGAATTTTTTTAATGGGCAGGAAGTTACCTTGGCGACAAAACCTCAAATTTGCAGGGCCGATTCCATTTGCTGATACTCGTAGGACGAGGGGTTGGTCAGACCGAAGCCGTTGGTCTATTAAGGTCTCTTCCACCACCATCTCTTTTTCAAGACCCTGACTTATTTTCGGAAATCTTCATTCGACTGAGCTCCAAATATGTTGGAGTTGCCCGGATAAGGTCTCGTTTGTTCCGAGATTTGTTTTCACCGTTGATTTCATCTGGAGATTGCATCCGGTGTACCATTTTTAAGTCCTGATTTGTTTGTCTGCTGGTCAGCACTCGCGCTTTTAAGTTTAGAAAGTCCTGTCCGGATGGACATTGATCAGTACCCGACGTTTACGACGTGCGTGGAGGTATTTTAAGCACAATTGATATGTAGAAATAAATACTGGAACACTGGATATGGCCAGGTTGACATTGAAGGGTGAATTTCGAAGGGTGATCGTTGAGTATTGAAAATCGAGCAGGTTTAGTTTGTCCATTTAGCATTATACACTTTCGGCACAGTCATAAACATTTAGGTGAGCGTAATGCGCACTAGATTAACACTCAATAAGACGTATCTATTTATGACTTTAATTTCTCAATGACTTTACACACCTTTACTGTCGAGCGCAACTAGTTGCTTAATTCGACATTCGCCCAAAGCAGTTCTTCAAACTCCTATTCGACAACGTAATGCAACTGAAAATGCAGACTCTTTTGCTGATGCCTTTCGGCAATCAGACAATAGCAAGGCACCTTACCGACTCATTACGAACTCCACAAAATAGGATTCACTTTTAAATTTTCGGGCGAAATACGAGTAGTGGAAGTGATAAACGGGGCCGAAAAAGTTGGTTTTTGTAGCCTCAAGGACTTCTGGTATAAAGGTTGCATATCTACTACAACTCAACAGCAGTTAACAGAACATATATATACTCGACATAATTCTTACACATGCACACATGTACACATTCAGTCAGTACTGCTCCGCCTCCTGTTTGGCTTGAGGAAAAGTTTCTCTCTCAGGAAATAATGGAAATTTCTACAACATCTACACAAGGATATAAGTTTAGTATCTACTTTCCACTCTCTACCTACCTAGTCGTAGACATCCTTTTGGAGTGATTTTCTTCTTTTTTTTATAGTGTTGTTGCATGAGTCCTGCAACTAATACGTACGAACGAACGATGTGAGAATGCGACAAAGTTTTTCTTTGGAATTAATCCAAGGAAATTTCGTTTGAATTTTGTTGGCCTTATGCGCGAACTGACTGTTACTTGGGTTCGTACGTTGGTGTCTTTGTCCTTGTTTGGCTTTCCGAATGCACTACTGAATTGGTGTAGTGGAATAGGTGGTCTGGATAAGATGCCTTAGACCGTTCATCTTAATAAATGACCAAAGTTTCGTTTCATTTCCAGGGATCCTCATGGAGGACGTTAAGGCCAAACTTCGCAGCGCAACGTAGGGCATCCACAAATAATTCGAATTGCTAGTGGTCATTTCCCGAGCAAGGACCCAGACCCAGATTCAGAATCCGAACCAGACCAGAAGTATGTATTCGCACAAACAATCCTTTTGGCCAGGAGTAGGAATAACAAAACACTAAAGGAGCTGGAATTGCTTCTTTTTCTTGGCATACTCGTACTCATTCTGTTGAATGGGCGGGAAATCGTTTGTGCACTTGTGATTCTTTCGATCTAAGTTCTACAGTCCAAGTGGAATGCGTTTTGGAAGCAGGAAGTGGAATGCCACCCCTCTAGGACATGACCAAATGTGTAGCCCAAGGATATGATTTTAAACTTTTGAGATAAGAAGAAGAATGGGACGGCACTTGTAAAATTTAGAGTTGTGTAAACTTTCTGCAATGACTTGGTCCCGACGTACACACATAAATTCCTTTGAAGGTATAGTAACTCTGTGAGAATTTTTCACTGGTACTTTGGTCTAGATCAATACAAATGCGTTTATTGTGAGCCACCAGGTGAGGAAATAGGAATCTGAAGGAATAAGAGTATACTTGTACAATTGGTGATCGAACATGTGTGCGTTTAAATCGTTGAATTGAACTGCTCGATGTGCTTGTTGTGATTTCTTCCGGTAGGGTATGTCGCAGTACAGCAAAAGAAATTCTGCCAATAAACTTACTTTTTGGATTGGATTGCGGAAGTTCTCTGACGCGCAGCAAAGGGATGACAGTGGTCGTGTTAGGAGATTGTTTAATTGAATGATTGTACTTCGAGGTCTTGCAAGATGTGGTTTATATGAGCAGATATCATACTTCATAGACGGCAACGATCAGTATAAGGCGTCGTAGAAGTAGCAGAGATGGTGGCGGACGGGCCCTATATGGGCCAATGGCAGCACTCACATCCCGGAACCGGTTACTGGCTTCGGTATAACTGACACCTTATCCTAGGGGCATTTATAATGGAACTGGTCCTCCAGGTTGGGTGTTGTGCCGCCGGGGTAACTGCCCGGCTATTTAAAAACAAACTAAGTTACGGAGCATCAACAAGCCTCCTATATGGACGGATCTACTGTTGACAACCCACGCAAACGACTTAAGGACAATGAGCTTCGGATATGCACGTTTAGGTCCCTTAATACACCGCGTGGAGCCAAACAACTAGCGGAGACCCCAGACTGCTCCAAAGCAGACATTATCACCATATAAGAAATGCGATGGGATGGGCAGGACAAAAAGGATGAAAAACTGCGACATCTACTACGGCGATTGCTATCGACGGCAAAAGCAGCGCTTATTTAGATGCGGATTTGTTGTCGGAGGCAGACTAAGACAAGAAGTCCTCAGCTTCCGGCATGTGAGCGAACGCCTCGTAGCAATCCGCATCAAGGCTAAATTCGCCAACATTAGCCTTATATGCGCGCCCCCAAAGAGGAGTAAGATGACGACACCAAGGATGCCTTCTATGAACTCCTTAACAAGATATACGAGCAATGCCCTAGCTATGACATTAAAATTGGCCTCGGTGATTTTAAGGCAAAGCTAGAAAGAGAGGGTATCTTTGGTGGAACAATCGGAAAATATAGCCTGCACAACACCACCTCTGATAACGGATGCAGGCTAATCGACTCTGCGGCGCGGCGAAACATTGTCGTGGCTAGCACGCGGTTCCCACATCTCGACATACACAAGGGGACTTGGAGAACTCCTGATCAATCAACAGTCAACCAGATTGATCACATTGCGATCGACGCTAAATACTCCTCCAGTTTTACGGATGTCCGTACGTTCCGAGGAGCCAACATCGACTCGGACCATTACCTGGTTGTAGTCAAGGTATGGTTGCGGATATCCCAAGATAAGCTAATGCTGTGAAAAAATTCGACGTCAGACGGCTACAATCGCAAGAGATCGCCAAGTCCTTTTCCGATCGAGTGTCTCTTAATCTCTTAAGAGGTCCAAGCATCGAAGACCACAGGAAACACTGCCAAAACGCCATCAGAGATGCCGCTTCTCATGTGCTAGGTTTCACTCGTCCACCACAATGAAACCCCTGGTTCGATGATGAATGCCGGCAAGCACATGCAGCTAAGCAAGATGCATATAAAGCAGCGCTGCTTAGGAGGACCAGAGCTGATCATGAGCTCTATAAGCGGAAGAGTAGAGACGAACATCGGCTTCTCAGGAGGAAGAAGAAAGAACATGAGCAAGAGCAAGAGCGCGCAGTCGAGGAAATTGAGAGATGCTACTCCAGGAATGAGGTTCGGAAGTCTTACCAAAAAGTAAAAATAACATGCCGCGGAAACAAACCCCGAACCGAAGCCTGTAGAGATGAACAAGGGAACATCGTAGTAGAATCGCAGTCGATGCTGAGGATTTGGAAAGATCATTTCTGCAGACTGTATAACGGCGATGACGGACCAAATACCGCTGTCAGGCAGAATCAACCTTTCAACCTCGACGATGATGAATTGTTATTCCGTCCACCCGACCTGGATGAAGTGAAGATAGCCATATCGAAGCTTAAGTCCAACAAAGCTGCTGGAGCGGATGGCCTGACTGCCGAGCTCTTCAAAGCGGCAGGCGATGACTTGGTAAGGAGCATACACCAACTCATCTGTAAAATATGGTCGGACGAAAGTATGCCCGATGAATTGAACCTCAGCATTGTTTGTCCAATTCTCAAGAAAGGAGACCCTCTGAACTGCGCCAACTGCAGAGGCATCAGTCTCCTTAACATCGCATATAAGTTCTTATCCGCCATATTGTGTGGACCCCTGAAGCTTTTCGTCAACAACCTGATAGGTCCATATCAGTGTGGCTTCAGGCCAGGAAAGTCCACCATCGACCAGATATTCACACTACGGCAGATCTTGGAGAATACCCATGATCGATACACATCGCCTATTCATCGATTTTAAGGAAGCGTATGACAGCATCTATAGAGACGAGCTATACAGAGCAATGTCTAGTTTCGGCATCCCTGCCAAACTCATCCGTCTGTGCAGGATAACGATGGAGAATGCACGCTGCTATTTTTTCAACATCGTTCTTGAAAGAATAGTGCAAAACTCACGAGCAAACATAAGAGGCACTTTCTTTCAAAATTCCGTCCAACTACTCGCACACGCTGACGATATTGACATAATCGGGAGAAAGCAGCATGATGTCAGTGGTGCTTTCGCGAGTATTGAGACAGAAGCGGTGAAAATGGGTTTAGCGGTCAATGAGGGTAAGACACGTTGTCAGGACAACTAACACTGACGTCTCGGGCAGAACGTCACCCTCGACAGATATAACTTTGAGGTAGTTAAAGACTTTGGGTACCTAGACTCCGCTATAAATACAAACAACGACACCAGCGCTGAGATCAAGCGAAGAATAACTCTTGCCGCAGCGGTTTGGACTAAGAAGGCAATTGAGTAGCAAAAAAAGTCACCGTTTATACCTTAATAATCCCGGTCCTGCTCTATGGCGTAGGGGGCATGGACATTATCAAAAATGGATGAGGGTGTTCTTGGTTGCTTCGAGAGAAAGATTCTTCGGGCGATCTTCGGTCCCGTGTGCATTGAAGGAGAATGGAGGAGGAGATACAACGACGAACTGTATGGACTGTACAGCGACATCGACCTAACCAGAAGAGTGAAGATCCAAAGACTGAGATGTCTGGGTCATGTAGAGCGCATGGACACCTATGCTCCGGTCCGAAAAGTCTTCGAATCCGCCACCGAGGGATAGCGCAGTAGAGCAAGGCCAAGACTCAGGTGTAACCCAAGTGGAAGGGGACCTCATCCAACTTAGCGTGCGAAACTGGAGGCAGCTAGCCAGCGATCGAGCCGGCTGGAGAAGCTTGTTGACTGAGGTCCAGGTCCACCCCGGACTGTAGCGCCACTTAAAGATCGTAAGTAAGAGGCTTTTCCGCAATTGATATTATACGACCTTTGTTAGAATTGGATACCACAATGATCATCAGTGATGTCATGATCTCAAGAACTCATACAAGAGATAGTTGTAAAGGATTCAGTAACTATGCCAATGTGTAATATATTTCACCAACATCAACCTTTTGAAAAGATGGTGACCAAAGTTCCATGGTTCATCTTTCAACACTCTAAAATCGTCCATGCGATGGAACTCCAACGTTAGACACACATCCAATAACCAAACTTCAACCATAAGCTGTTGTTAATTAAATTCAATTCACCGGACACGAAAGTTTGCGCAATTCTCAAAAACTTTACAACTCATGCCAATTACATCGTCGAAAAGTTCTTCCAAATCTTATTTTTCGAAAATCACACCCGCTTTGACGAAGAGCTGGTAGTTTCCTGATCCTTAATCTGTGAAAGATAATTTTCAGCAAAAAAAATGTTTTTGACATTTCTTCCTTTTTTGGTTCTTGGATTTCTTTTTTATTTGTCTCCTGTTCTTCTCTCTGGAGAAGTCGGTGCTCGAAAGAAAACGACCTCAGTCTACTTTTACAGCACTCACGACTGATGATGAACCAGTAGATGCAGATATCTAAATCTCTCCAGAAAATTGGAATACACTTCTCAGCCTTGAGAAGGACAGACACCATAGAGCTGCTCTAGACGCCCATTGTAAGCGAAAGCGCACCCGAATTACCATCATTCTTCCGAACTTCACCTCTGTTCCAAGAGATGTGAGAACATTTTCGAAAACTTTCACAATTATTCAAATTGAAAAATTTTCAAAAAGACATTAGTGTCAACAAGGCAAAGCCATGTTACAGAACGGGACGAGGCATGGGGACGAAGCATGGCCAACAAAAAACAAGGAGAAAAGAGAAACTTTCTCCTCTTCCTTGTCGGAAGACAGAAATCCTTTTTGGAGATTTTCCGGTTCCGCCGAAAATGCAGTGTGTAGGAGTCAATGTAGAAATGGCAAGACGCGCCCTGAGCTCTGACACACTCGCACAAAACTTAAAGTTGTGTCATTATGAGAGCCATGGCTCATTTTCACCGCTCGCACACTCTTTTTTAGTGCGGTAGGGTGTGGTTTGATTTGGTACAGCGAGTGCTAGTGCTGTTGCACACTTTGCCCGAAAAACTTTGTCCTGACAGTGTATAAAATTATATCCTGAAACTGAATAGCTTAATGGACTACGAGTAACGGTATGGTATGGTGTGGGAAATTGAGGGACCAACAAAAAAAAAAAAAAAAATTAAACCAATTCTCATGCCATCACACAGTCGGGTGAAATCAAAATCAAACAAAGGCGGCAATTTGGCTCTCAAAGTGGTGCCAACTGAAATTTAAATTTCAATTCTGATGACTTCTGGGCTGCTTTAGCGATGAAATCAAGGTGCAGCCTCTCCTCCAGGGGCGGGCTCTGCTGTTGTTGCTGTCAATAATTAGCACTGGATTTTCGAAGGATTCCAAAACTAACTGACACTGACAGTGATTATTGCGGTGCTTTCGTAAATATGAAATGATTTGACGTGGCAGCACTTAATTAAATGCCTCCTGGGGAAGGGTGTACTCTCCGATTAAACCCTTTTCTTGATATCGCTGTCACGATTTTATTCATTTTGAAAGGGGTTGGGGCCAGTAGAGCTTAAGAATGAATTTATTATGCGAATGACTTACATGAGGCTAATGAATAACTCTCAGGACTGTAATAAACCTTGTTCGTTGTAAGTGATAAGATCAAAGCGACTCTCGAACAGGAGCTGCTCTGAGAAGGAGGCGCGTCTGCCGACTTCGATAGTATTAATTTTGTGCTTTTGGTTGTTTAATCGTTGGGTGTTTACGTGATATCAGAGCAATTAAAATCTTGTGTGGAGCTGTTAATTGCAGGCAGTTTGGCTTTTACTCCTTGTGGCAGGCGCTACAATTCAATTAGAGCATTTCACTCTGTATAATCAGAAAAAGGGATGAGTTAGATTGGGAAATCTCGTCAATGTGACATTAGTTAACAGTTAATGAGGAAAAATGGTTACTGTAGGACCGTCAAAGTGTCTAGACTTGACATTTATTACCGCAATTGCTTCTTCGTGGTGTGATTTGGTTTAAGATTTTGACTCTCTTGGGACCTTCAAGGACGTAAAGACGGAAAAGATATGCAATTGCCTATCACTGGTTGAGTATAGTTTATTAGTATTGAAAAATGGAAGAAGAGCTTCGCTTAAGATGTCACTCTGGCCTCTTCGTAAATTTAGGCAACATTTTTAATAAAGCAATGCAGTAGCAAGCCTGAATCAACTGTATAACTCTAGAAACCTGCCTGGGCGCCAGCTGTGTTTATTATTTTGTACCCCCCATCACTTAATATTTATGTGAAATAGGGGACAACAACATGTCAGCTGCATGAGGGGTACGAGACAAGCAGTTGTATTGTAATTTTGAGAAGAAAAAAAAAAGGAATATGTACAATTTTTTCGAATCTATTCACATATGCACTGCCGACTCAAAAACTAACCCGGCCTGGGTTTTCCATGTTTTCTAAACACAAGCCGTTTAAATTTTGAATTATAGAAAGAAGTTCTGCCCACAGCTGATCCTTCAAGGACCTAGGCCATATTTCATAAAGTCAATTGTAAACTGCTAAATGGTATAACCAACAAAAATACATGTTTGATGGCATAAATGTCTCTAGAACTATTGGAAGAACTCAGAAAAATATAAAATCGTGTTTGAAAACATATACAGTAGTACGAAAAGCTTGTGGCCGTATGTCCTTACCAACGCGATGCATCGATTGTTGTTGACTATCATACTTTTGACCGTGCCATGCTGATTAGCTTTATTGTTGAAGAAACGGCTCTGATACCTCCACCAGGGCACAGAAACCACCAAATCGTTCTGGTTTCGAAAAGAATTGGCGATTTGAAAACCTTATTTGTGTTATCTTCGATTTAAAGGCGACGGTTTTGCTTATTGACATACATATTGACATTGAGCCAAAAATGAGCCTCATAGCTAAACACTATTTTTCGATAAAACAGCGGATCCAATGCCAGTTGATTTTGGGCCCTCGAGGCAAATCATGGTCATTTGCCAGTGAAATTAAGATCTTTGCGTCAAACCCTACTAATGTTATAAACTTGAAAGTATGTATGGATGTAGGTGTGAATGTTTGTAACTCTTACACGCAAAAACAAACACTTTGTTGCATATATGCAACATTATGTCATAAGCCATTCATTTCATTCTAAATGAAAACTTCTGAAGCAATTATTTATTTTATTGTAGCAGAGACCCACGCCACATTTCTCACACGAAGTTTGAGTGTATCCTTTACAACTTGGGTACTTGCACCTTATTCGTTTATCAGCACAAACAGGCCAATGTCCAATCTGATCTTGTCGAACAGATTTTGGTGAAACATGTTGAGTAGGGCCTTTGTGTTTTTTTTGCCTGAATTTCGACCTCTAAGTTAACCTTTCGTTTACTGGTTTCTGCTGGTTTAGGGCCTACTTTACACAGAACTTCTGCAATTTCAAGTCGAAAGTCTGCTGAATTCAATATTTTGTCATGACTCGTAGAAGGAGTCTCTTTTTTTACACGTTTATATAAAAGTCAAGCTAAAGTAAGATCGAGAAAATGATAAAACATTCTCACTTGCCATCTTTTACTTCTTAGCAAAATTTTATATCTTCCCATAATGCTGTCAATTAAGTCACGATTCCAACACCAATGGACGAAACGGTGTTGGAATCGTTGTTGCAGCGGATCTTCTAAACAACATCGTTGGTATCTTGAAAATAAGCGACCGCTTGATGAGTGTTAAACTCGTCATACACAATGAAACGTGGAACATTGTTAGCGCGTACACCCCACAAAATGGATGCGACCAATCGGAAAAAGATACATTTTGGTCAGAGTTCGGTAATTTGCTTAGAAATATACCTATCGATGAGATGCTCTTCGTAGGCGGAGATTTAAATGGCCACGTCGGAGAAACAAATGTTGATTATGAGGACTGCCACGGCGGTAAAGGCTTTGGAACCAGAAATTCAGCTGGCGAAGACATCCTTGTAGTGGTAGGGCTTACGGCTTAACCGTCTTAGATACAATATTTATTAAACATCAACGACATCTTATCACCTATAGCAGCGGAGGCCACGAAACGCAAATAGATTATCACCTCTGCAAAATGTTGATGAGAAACCGTGTGAAGGACTGTAAAGTAATACTTGGAGAATCGCTACTAAGCCAACACCGTCTGCTCATTACAGAATTTTTCACAGCGGAACCACCGAAAACACGGGCATCGTTTGGAAAGCCAAAAATCCGGTGGTATAATTTATCGAAGGAACAAAGCGCTAGGTTTAACGCGCTGGCTAAAGAAGTACTTCACAATATAAACGGTATCGCAGACTCACTTTACCCGCAAGAAATGTGGAACAGCATGCACGAGGAATGCATAACACTCGCAAAGTCCCATCTGGGGACTATATCGAAATACCATCACGTCGGCAAAGAAACATGGTGGTGGAATGACGAAACCAAACGAGCTGTGGCCGACAAGAAGAGTGCATTCCAAGCGTGGACAAAATGCGATCGGAGCGACGATATCGAAAAAGCTCGACTGGCTCTTGAATACGAGCGTCTTAAAAAGATCGCAAAGAATGTCCTGGCTCGAACTCGAGCGGCAGAAGCGGAAAACCTGTACCAGGAGTTGGAACAAATATCCTCACGATCGGCGGATAGAAGACAAGCTATCCAAGAAGTTCAAACGTCGTACAATACTAAAATGCCAAATATTTTTAAGCTCGCTGCACAGAGGAGAAAAAATTCAATGGAAATAACCTCGCCGAAATACATCAAAAACGCAGACGGTCGCTTACTAACAAATGAAAAGGAAATTTGTGACCGGTGGCTGGAATACTGCAAGGAGTTGCTTAACAAACAGTTTCCACGTGATATCGTGCCGACAGCTGGTCTATTCGAGGAGGAAGTTTCGGACTTTTCAATCGAAGAAATAAGTAATTGGAAAAATGAAGCGGGGGAAAGCGGGGGGACCAGACAACATTCCATCAGAGTTTTGGTCGAAGATGGAGGGGATCGGCAGCGTTTGGCTATCGAAACTTTTAAATAAATTAAAATGTGGACAACCTATGCCGAATCAATGGAGAAGTAGCTTCTTGGTTCCATTATACAAAGGAAAAGGCGACACTCGAGAATGCAACAACTACCGTTCAATCAAGCTTATGTCACATACAATGAAAATCGTCGAAAGAGTCTTAAACGAACGTCTTCGGCAAATAATAAAGCTCGATAATAGCCAGTGTGGATTTGTTGAAGGAAGATCGACGGTGGACGCTATCCAAAGCCTACGAATAATAATGGAAAAGCACCGAGATTCGTCTAAGGATTTACACATGGTATTTATCGACTTCGAGAAAGCATTCGATCGAGTGCCTAGGGATCTCATATGGGCCGCTCTGAGGGCTCAAAACGTACCGGAAACGTATGTTAGAATAATACAAGACATGTACGGAAACGTGAAAACTGCGGTTAAAAGCTCTGCTGGACTAACGAGAGAATTTCCAGTTAATGTCGGAGTGCATCAAGGAAGCGTACTTAGCCCTTTCCTCTTTAACGTAGAATTCGATTATCTTTTAAAAGACTGCATGCGCGAAGCAAATGTAACGCCAATTCTCTTCGCTGACGACGCAGTTATACTTAGCGATAACGTCACAGATTTACAGAACGCCTTAGATTCATGGAGAAATGCGCTAGAGAGAAACGGGTTTAAAATAAGTCGTTCAAAGACGGAGCATTTGACGTGCCCATTTGCGCATCCGTTGCGACCTGTTCCGGATATAATGTTAGACGGAATAGTTCTTCCGAAAAGCACTATCTTTAAGTACTTAGGATCAATCGTTAACATGGAAGCGAAATGTGACGACGACGTAAACCACAGAGTGAGTGTGGGATGGATGAAATGGCGGGAAAATTCGGGAATCTTTTGCGACAGAAAATTTCCACTTACATTAAAGGGGAAACTCTACACCACGGTTGTTAGACCAGCTCTTATATACGGTTCACAGTGCTGGACAATGTACGAAGCGTTTAAAAACAAAATGACGGCAGCGGAAATGAAAATGTTAAGGACGTCTAGCGGAGTCACTAAACGCGATTGTATTAGATCTACGCGTATAAGAGGAAGTCTACATATAAAGAATTCGGTAACCGAACTGCTTGAGGCGAATAGAATAAGTTGGTATTGCCACGTTCAAAAAAGATCTGCGGAAAATCCGGTTAAAAAGGCACTATCAACTACGGTCACTCCAACTGTAAGAAAACGAGGTCGGAAAAAGAATTCCTGGATTTCTCAGATGGCAAATGCGCAACAACCACTGAAGCGATCCAGGACCGAGCATTATGTAGACGCGTTCTGCGGTCTGCGACATTAGCCAACCCCATAAGCGGAGCAGCAGCGATGCAGTAAAAATGGGAAACTCGTTACGCATAAGTTCGTATAACGAGGAAAGGGTTAATAAAAGGATAAGAAGAAGAAGAAGAAGCTGTCAATTAAGTCAACGCCACCCATGTGGTGGTTATATTCTCCAACAGCAAAAGGTCGGTCAATATCGATATATCTTTTGTTAGATTTATCATATCTTCTCACTTTAGACTTAGGAATATCTCCGGCAAATGTTGACGCTAAGTTCACAATTTTTTTATCCCGAGAAGATGTAACAGAAATATCAACACTATTTACATTGGCAACATACTCAACAGAAGCACCACGAGGTTGTTTTTTAAATAATTTCTCATCCGGTAGTTTTGAATTTGGTATACGATTCCTTCTTATTGTTCCCAAAGACAAAATACCTTCCTTGGCTAAATATCCTAACAATGGAATGGAAGTGAAGTAGTTGTCAGAGTAAAGACGGTAATTCATATGCCAAGGAATAATCTTTGCTAAACGCATAACAACGTTGGAAAAGGCTCCGAGGTCTGGTTCCCATGGGTTGACAACATTTTCTTTGTCTGATTCAATCTCGACTTTATAAGCAAACCCTGAAACACCACTAAGTACACAAATATTGCTCAAATGAGACCTTCATAAACGGCTCATTTAATTTATCAATAATGGGCCTTGTATTGAAGATTCTGTCGTTCTCGGGATGCGATGTTGGAACATTCTTGCTGTTGTCATTAAAATGAATAAGCTGCCGGATCTTTTCAAACTTATTGAGGGACATTGTTTCTTGAATAGCCGGAATTATAATAGAGTTTTTCCAATAGCTCCTAACTCTTGGCAGATGAGCTATGGACATAAAGAAAACGATGCCAATAAACTGATGTATATCTAATGTTGACACGGTAAATGTGGTTTTAGGGTCTTTTTGAATGGAGTACAAATTAGTGTCGGTTTTAATCATTTCGATGAGATCATTTGTGAACAAAGAACATAAAGAACTGAATTGGGGAATCAAGTTGGCGAATTTCTAATGGCAAGGTTGTGTCACATAGAAAAGCAAGCTGAATGTCATTCAAAACTAAGTTCTTCTTCTTCCATATGATGTTTTTTCCTTTTTTGCTAGTTGAAGGCTGTGTATCATCAGACAATTCATGATATTGTGGATATACTTCATTACACATCTTTCCTAAGCTATTACTCACGTCAATATTCTCTATGTTCGCTTCCAAATTCTGATTTTCCTCATCTTCAGAATCTGGTTTGAGTTCTGGTATAAAATTTGGGTGATCCAAGAGGTCGTCATCACAGAAATCCATCCCATCTTCACTATCTTGCATACTTTCAAACATTTCAGTGATATCTTGTGGAAGTAAACGTCGCGAAGCCATTCTACAACATAAAAAATAGCTGGTCACAATGCGGTTTCAAAAATAAGTCTCATATCACAATGTTGCATAAGTGCAACAATCGAAAAACACCCGTTTTCCACTATGCTTACAATATTTTTCTAAATTATTTCACAAAAATAAGAAATATTTATACTCACTTGTCAAGTAAATCACTTTAGTTTACAGGAACACCAAAAACACTGTTTTTAATTTAACTAGGCTCGCCCGTCGCCGAGATTCGACGATTCACAGTTAGTTTTAAATGCATTTTATTTTCTTAATCACTAATTCATACTTACTAACAAAAAATGCTTAAATGTTAGCTTACAATTACTAAACAATCTTATACTAACTTACTGGCCCTACACAGGCACTCTAAGCTATTCTAAATTCTTATATCTATGTCTTTCGACTTTATTTACATTTTATTTCGGATATTTATTTTCTATACTTAAGGCTAAGAAAAAAATGGTTAAAAAAAACTTAGCATATGGACAAAATTTTGTATTTTTTATAAAAACTAAGTATCTAACTTAAAATAAACCTTAGTCTAGCTAACCTAAATACACAATACACACATATAAACACATAGGCATTATACACAATAATATGCATATATTAGTATATACCTTTATATATACTAATATATATATATATTTCTTAAATGCTAACCTAAACCTATGTAAGCTGGCCATCGCTATTTACAGAGCAAATAGATTGGTCAGCTCTGCCTCTTTAGTGAGGCTGGTCTGTAATTGACGGAAACGACGACGAAACATCTTCCCCATCATTCAACCACCAGAAATGCTGGTGCTGCCGAACGACATCCCTCTTATCTCGATTCCCCACCGCCCTACTGAACCTAAGGCGATCCACCCTGCCGTGTGCGACGTCTCTGTTGTAGTTGAGTCGCCTGTCCCCAGCTGTCCGAGCGACATGGAAGATTAACGGGATCGCTGACCTATCCTGGATCAACCCTATCTGATCAAAGTAGAGGAATGCTTCCGGTGGAACGAAGCCGTTAGAGCGCAAACTCTCACGATAAATGTAATTGGGGTAGTAAGCCCCGGATATCAGGTTATTCGTCGAGGCCATTGCTCTTGCAATGTGCCTTCGAGTCAGCTTAATTACGAAGTTGTCCGCTCGCATTAGGTTCGCCCTGTTGTAAACGACCTCATTAGGATAAAAAAATTTGTACTCCGACTCTGGTGTTCTGTACAAGCGAAGACAAGCCCTAAGGCAAGCCCTCTCAAACACCCTAATCTTTTCCATTAAACTTGCTCGTACATTGCACCACACGGGACACCCAAATAGCAGCATGGGACTGATAAGGGCCATGTAGCAGATTACCTTTACCCTCGCATCGAGTTGGCTGCTATAAAACAGTCTCTTTGTGAGGGCAAAAGCGCCTTTAGCTCTGGCTAGAGCAGCATCTACATTTTTGTTAAAATACAGAAACTAGCCAAATCCCAAGGTATCTGACTACATTTCGACAGGCAAGAGGGTGTCCGTGTTGTCCAATGATCGAGAACTTTCGCCAATTTTTTTTGGTGTCCCTAGAGGCTCCAGACAACGGCGTCCTAAAAAGAATGGTTTCCGACTTCTGAAAGTTAATTTTCAACTTCCAGTCATCGCAAAATCGTCTTATCTTATCGAAGTAACGCTGTAAGAGACTATTAATGACCTCGACTTTTGGACCTGTTCTGTACGCTATCAAGTCGTCTGCGTACGCAATAGTATGGGGAAGTGAACCTATCAAGTCGCTTGTATAAATGTTGAATAGGATCGGCGTATTGACCGCGCCTTGCTGAAGACCATTTTTAATTTGAAATATTCCAACAGAAGTCACATCACCATTTTTCACGATGAACTGTCTGTTGGTTAGCATATTATAAAGAATGTACAAGAGTGGTTTACTGATCCCCAGACTAGCCAGCTTGTAGAAAAGACCTTCTAACCATACAGTGTCGAAAGCCTTCTCCAAGTCAACTAGACAGGCACCAGTGCACTGTTTTTTGCCTTTATTCCATTGGATATCGGACACCAGTTTAGACGCGGCATGTGAGATAGCATGTCCTGCCTTAAAACCGAATTGATTATCCGGAACTACATGTTTGTCCTCAACCCACCTAGTCAGAGCTCTATTGATTACTTTTTCGAACACCTTACTGATATTCGGAAGGAGACTTATCGACCGGAGATTCGCCGGATTGGATATATCCTTTCCCTTTTTGGGGATAGGTTGAACCCCCGCCGATTTCCAATGCGCTGGATAATGTGCATTATTCATTGCATTATTAAACAGGGTGGTATAAATGTCCACCGCTTCTAGAGGAAGATGTCGAAGCACGATGTTCGGAATACCATCGGTCCCCACTGATTTCTTACTTCTGATTGTGTCGAGGATCTCATGGAGTTCTTCCTTCGAAATGAACGGGGGTAGGTCACCTTCTCTGGCAATGACATTATTTGCCATATTTTCGTCGCTGAACCGGGTGAAACCAGAGCCCTCGGATCGCCAGTTCTCTACTTTATTTCGAATAAAGAAGTTGTGCACTAAGACGCGATTGTCCAGGTCATAATTAGGGCCAATGATATCATTGGCCTTGTATACTTCCTGGAAAGTCGCCCCTATGGCCTCAACCTTCTCCTGTGGATCCTCGACAACAAAGAAGTCGTCATCATCAGTGGCCTCATTTGTATCAATGCCTGCTATTGTTAGTAACCGTTCGTTGTCTGTTGTCCAGGGTATTTGAAGACACTGAAGGTCGTTTTGATTTTTTCTCCGAAATAGTTTATTTATTTGCGGGAACATATTCGGGTTGCTGGTGTTTACAGCCCGAACCTTGTTGTTCCAATACAAACTTACAGCAATTCTGTAATTCTCTTTGATTAGCATTTGAATATTTTTAATCGACGACTTCAGTGTCCTAATTTCTGGTTCTTGTCTGTCTGTAAACTGTCTGTATAAGTTTTTAAGTCTTGTCAGAAGTCTACTTTTCTGTCGGTGCAGTGCGTCAGTAGTAGGATTGCGGAACAGATCTTCGTTAGTCGTTTGTTTATACCGCGGTATTGTAGTGTCCATAGTTTGTTTTATTGTCTGGTCCATTCGTTTAAGGTACTTATCGATCTCCTCGTTTGATAAATTCCTATTGGACGGTGGGTGGAGCGTGTTCGAGGAGAGTGCTCTTGTCAAGGTTGCGGAGAAGCATGTCCGTCGAGTCTTACTGTAGTTGTAAGAGTATCTTTGGACAAACTCCTCCAATTCCGCAATTTCGTTGGGAACTGTGATTTCGGTGCTTAAACCGCAATGGTCGCTGTCATACACGAATGTGCGCAGACAGTTAAGCGTTTGTAAATTCGTACCTGTCAGTCGTATACGTTCGTCATACAGTAATAGATCCAAATAAGACCCGCCTCTTAGAAACGACGGGTTATCCGTCGCTTTAAGACCGAGTCTATACATGGCATCGTGCTGACCCCACCAATCGAGTAGTAGGTTCCCTCTAGTATTTGGCAAATTATTTCCCCAATCTCTGTGTCTAGCGTTGAAGTCCCCGCCGATTATAAAATAATTCTCCCCCGATTCCAGCCTCAGAAGTCGAAAAAGTGTGTCGAGCTCTGTAATGAATAAGGTGGATTGTGAAGCCCCAGATGCATAAACAGAGGCCAAGTACAGCCGCTTTCCACTGCGGAGTGGGATGTAAATGACGACTGACTCTAACACCCGGAACCTGCGTAACACTCCCTTGTACACTCTGATCGCGACACCGCCTCCACGTTGGGAGTTAGGCCGGTTTCTTCTTTTAACAATATAATTATTGTACTCCAGTTCGTGCTCATCGGTTAGCTTGGTTTCGCTAGCGAAAAGCACATCAGGAGTTTGGTCTTGTAGCAATTTAAACATCGCGGCTCTTCGTTCGATCCCAATCAGTGAATTAACATTCACCGCAAGGACCTTCAAAGTCTGTTCCACCATGTGCGTACCCATTACGACATGTGTTGCGTTAGACCCGGCAGCAGAGCGTAGATCTGGTCCACCCGCTTGGCCTGTTCTTGCACTTGCTGTTGCAGCTGAGCCATCTGCCCTTGGATTGCGAGCAAGATGGCCAGCATGTTAGGTGCCGCTTCTGTTGTTCTCGGCATTGGCGCCGGAGAAGCAACAGCCGCTTGCTGTGCCGTAGCCCCTCTACCTGACACCATTTGGGCGTAGGAGATTTGGGACGTGACGGCTGGTGTTTGAAGCCTAACAGGTGAACGTTTGACCCCCACCTTCTGTTGCCGAGCCAGTTTTGCTTTTTTAATGTCGGCGAACTTAGGACAACCCCGATAGTTTGCGGTGTGTCCCACGTTTCCACATAACACGCACGAGAGCTGCGTCCTATTGGCTGCTCCGTCCCGACCCAGAGCACACTCCTCGGAACTGTGGTTCTTTGCGCACTTCACGCATCGAGGCTGCATTTGGCAGTTCGACGCGGCGTGCCCGAACCTCTGGCAGCGAACGCATTGTATAACGCCTTCGCTTCTTTTTAATTTCTCCCAGTGAACCACCTGGTAGTCTAGGACATTGATGCTCCTTAGACTATCCAGACGGCTTTCGGGACTGAGCTGCACCAGGAAAAACGGCAGACCCCGTTTCTCCCGTCTGGCTCTAGCTGTGGTAAATGGCTTTACCCCCACAAATTTGAGTCCTTCGCACTCCTTCTCTTTGAGCAGTGCCAGGATCTCCTCAGGATCAGAAGACGGTTCCAACCCTTTCAGCAGCATCGATTGCCGCTTTTCACACTTCGGTGTGAATGAGTAATGCTCCGTCGTCGTTTCTTTTAGGAGCTCTTTTACTTTCGCATAGCCCTCCACTGTATTACAGTGGATGGCATGGCGATCGTTCCCCAATCTCTTAATATTAAAGTTATTACCAATGACCAACTTACATAGGTCCTTGGTTGCATTTACCTCTAATTTATAAGTGTTGATAGAAGGTACCTTTTCCTTCTTCTTCTGCTGCTGTTGTTGTTGTTGCTGGTGCTGTTGTTGCTGCTGCTGCTGTTTTTTTTGTTGTTGTGGTTGCAGCTGTTGCTGTTGTTTCTGCTGCTGCCGTTGTTTCTGCTGCTGCTGTTTTGTTTGCAGCAGTAGTTGTTTCTGCTGTTGCTGATCTTGTTGTTGCTGCAGTTGTTGTTTCTGCTCTTTTTGTTGTTGGGAGCTCTTCACTTCGGATTGCTCCCTCTGCCTGCGTGCAGTTTGTCTCTGCTTTATTGCAAGCACTTTCTTTTTCAGCTCTTGAATGCTGCTGGTTATATCTTTTATTTGCTCATCCTCATCTTCCGATTCGGACGCAGCTAAAGAGGCAAAGTTGTTGTTGCCCCCTTCATACTGCTCTTCATCAGTGATGTGCATCAACGCATCATCTGATTTTTTCTTGCGTAGCTGTGTTGTTTGTGTTGCCAAGGCTGCACCCATTTTCATTTTGATTGAATTAGGAGTGGTTCTTGACCTCCTCCTCCTCAGGATAGCTTTCGCCACGGACGACGATTCACAAAAGCAGCTGTCGTGTACACAACAAAAGTGTCGTCACTCGTCACTATGTTTCTCGTTTTTTTCATTTTGTTTAGTCTCTATCCCACTTAGAGTAGGGAAACTCGTTTGCAATCGTAGTAGTGACTTTCACAGTCGCAAACTTGTATAAAAAAATGAAACAATACATTTCATAAGTTAAAGCAGTCAAACAAATTCCTTATGTAGAACCACATGCACAAAAACAATTCGTCTATACGCTTATCCCCAACATCTTTCCTTTACTTTACTATTGACTTTCAAAAGCAAGCAGACTTGAAAATGTTTTTTTTTTTCCTCTCAGTAAAGCTGGCCATACACGGCGAACATGTTCGTGTTCATGGTCTTGTTCGACGTTTGTGGTGCTCTTGACGAACCGATCCAATGTTTATGAAAAATTTCAAAATTTGTAGATTTGTTCGCGAGCATGTTCGCCGTTTGTGGCGTTGTTCGAAAAGATTTTCCTTTTTAAATAAATTTTGCTGCGTGCACATCAGCGGAAGATAAAAAATAGCAAATTTTAGCAAAACGTTCCTTTTGGAATTTATCGAAATTCTTAGAATAATTAAAACTTTAGTTCCTCGAAACTTTGTCCAGTTGCTGTAATTGTTTCTCGCATTCATGTGTTTTGTTTACCAATAACTGGACCGACCAAACTCAGCAATTCAATATAAGTTTCGGAATCCATTCTAAGTAATTCTTAAGAATCTTCTGGTGCAGACATTTCTAATTTTCTCAAAAATTTAGTATGAGTGCAATCGTTTCTACCATACAGCCACTCTTTCATCCCCTTTCACCTTTTTTTGTTTATTGTTTTTTTCTTGCTTTCGCTTTTTGCATATATACATTGCTAATAATGCAATTGCATCATCCATGTGTGCGTTCTCCATATTTTCTTGTTGAAAGTTACAACAAAACTGATGTTCCGCACATCGGTTCGTCATGTGTGGCCAAATATCAACGAACAAATCGCACGAATATATTCGTGGTGTATGGCCAGCTTGAGCTACGTAAAATTGTAAATATTGTAAAATTTCGGCTAGGGTTCGAAATTATAAAATGCTATTCTATTTCAAAACACTTAATTTACTATTATTTAAAATAACTTCCAAGAAATTCACAACCGATTTTACTATCTCACAAATCAAATTTTATCGTTCACTTCGAAAGCATAATCTATCAACAATTGCTTCCGTACTGTAGGCCATCTACGAGTATGTGTACCAACCAGCACGGTTTCCTGAAAGGTAAATTCACTACCACTAACCTGATGAAGTCGATTCAATTTCCACAGATTTCAGCAAGGCTTTCGATAAAATTTCTCATCAACTTATCATTTTCAAACTAAAAAAATTTGGGTTTTCCCCTCCGTTTGTGGCATGGATCAAATCCTATTTAGAAGACCGAGAATACAGAGTCATATTCAGATCCTCAATATCCGACTCCATCAAAGCAACATCTAGTGTCCCTTGGACCAATCATCTTTATCCTAACGATTAACGACATAAATCACGTTTTAACGAATTCTGATCTTTTTATTCTCGCTGACGACATGAGAATTTCCAAAATCATAACAATGCCTTCTGACTCACATTGCTTGCAAGATGACTTAAATAAGTTTTCGATATGGTGCAAGCAAAATTTTTTGGAGCTTAATGTCAGCAAATGCCAAGCGATAACATATTCCCGCAAACATCTTCCTCCACCTCCAAGAAACTACTTTATCTGCGATGAGCCTATTCCCTCCACTACCGAAGTAAGGGATCTAGGAATAATATGTGACAGGGAATTTAATTTCGACTCACGTATTGATGGCATTATAAATAAAGCTAACTCTGCACTTGGCTTTATCAAACGCTGGTCAAAAGAGTTTCTCAACCCCTACATTACAAGGCCTCTGTACATTACTTTTGTAAGGCATCTTCTAGAATATTGCAGAAAAGTTTGGTCACCCTATAAGCAAATCCACATTCAGAGAATCGAAGCAGTCCAACGCAGGTTTATCCGATTTGCACTTCGTGGTCTACCTTGGGCCGATCCATATGGAGTACCTCCCTATGAAAATAGGTTGAAACTAATTGGCATGCATACCTTAAAAAAACGTCGTGAAGTCGCTGATGTACTATTTATACACCAGTTATTGACTGGAACCATCAACTGCCCGGGGAAAGCACAAAATATTTTATTCACTCCCAATCCCCGTGACATAAGATCTGTCCCACTTCTCCTTATCCAAACTCACCGCACCTATTACGGTCACCTCGAACCATTATCAAGAATGTTGCGTATAACAAACAACTACACCGAAGTCTTCGACTTAAATAGCAGCAAACATGAAATAAAAAAAGCCCTGCTGGATATGTCACGCCCATAACATCTCCCCCGACTAATTTTCTCCCTCGCCCCATTAGGTTACGAATGTTTTCGTTAGTTTTTAAGCGTAGGTTTAAGTTTTTGCTGTCAATAAGTTAAATAACGTTGTCCGGGGTCGACCCGGGCCAATAATAATAATAATATTAAGACTTAAGTGCTGAACAGAAGGTGAATCTGTATCTGTATCTTGAATGACACCCAACTTCGAGATACAGATTATCCATGTATTGAACTTTTGAAAGTTCGATATCAGATACAGATTCAAGTTTCAGATTCATATTCTGTTCAGCTCTTAAGCTCCTTTTTTGACGCTTTCCAAAAATCAACTTAACTCACAGATTAGATTAAGATTTTATTTATTTACCAGTCTAAATATATACAATATGTAGTAAGTAGTTGTAAGACTTACAACTAAAATTAATATGTCGGCTCAACAATAGGGGCCCGACTTACATAAAATGGTGGCTTATACATTGTTACTACAATATTTTTGTTTTGCTTCATCTATTCTATGTGAATTTATAGTTTTATTTTAAATGTTTGTAATATATTGAACCTGTAGATAAGAGAGAAAAGAAAAGAAAAGAAAAGGAAGAAAAGAAAGAAAGAAAGAAAAAGAAAATATATAGCCGGAGACGGCTAGCCTCTGTTGTGGCCACTGATGCTAATTTCGTAGAAAGGATTGACCTCACTGTTGAAAAGTTGCTCAAATTCCGGGGTGTTGATTGCTCTCACACTAAGGTATCTGTGGGTTAGCTCCAGAGGCTGTTGGAGTAACGCCTGAATTTCCGGTGGTTGGGGTGATCGTTGAGATTCTGCAAGAGTTTCCTGGATAACTGCATCATGCTCGTATATTGGTCGATGGGCAGACAATTAGCTGTATCGTAAAGTTTTTCGTTCCTGAAGTATTTCAGCGTTGAAGGATTGCGGTGAAGTCCAGTGCAGGAACGTAAGATCTTCCTCTCGAATACTCCAATCTCTCGCATGACGAATATAATGGTGGAAATGTCTCTCTTAAATAATTCTACAAAAAAATCCGCGACAGCATATCACTATCTTTAATGTATAAGCGAATATCGCCAAAAAATTATGAATCGATTTGATATTTGATTGCATTTATTATTTGACATTTCCAAAATGCACATTTTGTATTAACAAATTGATTCTTATCAAAACAAATACTGTTATCGTTTCTGATATTTCAAGTAGATAAACTTTGTCCTTTACACTATGTCATCTAGGCAAATATTTTAAAAGTTACGACCATAGATAATTGAGTTCATGTGTAGATTCGCACAAGCAAGTTAACTGTCCAGTTTCCAACGCATTTTTTTGGTGTATTCAGAATTTCATCGAACATCTCACGTACACATGCAATGCGACATTCTTGAAAACAAAATACAAAAAGACATATATGACAAAATATTACAGCGAGTTGAGCGTGGTGGTGGTGGCCTTTTTTTCTCGGTGCCCCCGGAGGAACTGGCGAAACTTTTTTGCTTAGTTTATTTCTAGAAAAAATTCGTAGGAATCGTAACGTTGCATTAGCTGTGACTTCCTCTGGTATCGCCGCAACATTACTGTGCGGTGGATGGAAGGCACACTCAGTTATTAAATTACCTCTTAATTTGGCCAGCGAAAAAACCTCAACGTACAACATCAGCCATCGCTGTCTACAAGACATACAAAGCAATCCAAAGTTAATGGGTGGTTTGGTAGTGTTATTGGCAGGCGATTTTAGGCAGACCTTAACCGTTATCGAGAGAGGCATTGCAGCAGACGAAATTAAAGTATGTCTGAAAGCATCATACCTGTGGACCTAAGTTGAAAAGCTTTATCTCACCTTTAAGATACGAGTCCAATTATTCAGAGATGTCGAGTCAGGAGCATATACTCAAAAACTCCTAGAAATTGGTGAAGGCCATCCTAAAACCGACCGAGAACGTATGGTTCGTTTCGTTAGGCGTCGAATGACCTCGCATTTTGCGGGAATAAAAAGAAATAGTTGGGTGCCAAATCAGGACTGTACAGCGGATGATACATTAATTCGATGTTTTGAATGCTTGATGACTAAGGCGATGTGTGAGTGCTTGGTTCCTTATTTTTTTTCTCAACACTTCTGACAAATAAATTGTTGTGTTCCATTCAGAATTGACCATTCTACGTACTCGTAATAATAGCATGGTACTTCGAAGCGCTTCGTGCGGGAACAACTTTTGTTGGATTTGGCTCATCTAGAAAGGCCCATACAGTCGATTGTTGTTTAGTTTTGGGTTCAAATGCGTGGATTCATCCAATCGGCACGAGCCTTGTTTTGAGCGATGGTCAAATTACGCGGTATCCAACGCGAACAAATCTTTTTGTATGCATGGGAATGGAACTTATGGCAAAGCATGCCTCAACCTACGGGATATGCCCCATGACGATTTTGCAACATAAGTTCAAGCACAGCATTTTGGGTTCCCTTCACAAAATTCGTCCCATAGCGAAGTGTGACCCCGATTAAATTCGGAAACCAGCGAAACACGGTGGCACGAGATGGTGCTTTATTACCAAAAGTCGAAGCGAGTTGATCGACACATTGTTGTTTGTATAATCCAGGTGGAAAGTCATAAAAAATCGTCGCACAAAAGTGTTCATAATTTAATTCTCCCTCTTTGACCAAGATGAATGTTTCAAATACCTGTACACAACACAAATAGCAGTCGTATAACAAGACATTTTGAGTAAGATTACTATTAAAAATATCAAATTTACGATTACAACGTCAGATAAGACATATTCACACTGGTGTTGGCATTTCTCAAAACTTAAGTAGCCACCCTCGTATGTAAGGAGAGGAATGAGTTAGAAGTAATTTAACTATCCTGAATCCGTGGTTGGACTTTTAAACTCCTAATATAGGTTTCAACATCTGATAAAAAACATTTTCCTATTCCTATCACAGATGTGACTACAAAATGGCTGAACCGATTTGAATAGGACTTGATATCCTGATTAGTACATTTCTCTTTGAAGATTAGCTTTGGCGTAATAAGACGTTTTCCAATTTTTTCCAAAGAAGTATTTAGCTCAAGGTGTTTCTAGTTAATTTTTTTGTGCTTACTGAGAAGAGCGGTGAGTGAAACTATAAGCTGTTTCTTCAAAATCACAAAAGCTTGAAGGCATTGGACCTGTTCGATGTGACATGTCTACTATTCAATGGCAAAAAAGGTTACCTTATGCCCATGTTTTGATTTGGTTTACAACAAGAATTCATTCCAATGAACTTATACAGAGTTTTCAGATCCTACAAAAGACAAAACAGTATTTAAGTATATAAAAGCACACAAAGGTTATGGTCCATGCGGTTTCTTCAACTACAATTCTCCTTGCATGAAAGACAATAGATGTTCCAAACAATTCCCGAAGAAATTGAAATTTACGAGTATATTGTCTTCGATGAATTTTTTTTTTTAGGTGGCGCTACAGTCCGGGGTGGACCTGGGCCTCAGTCAACAAGCTTCTCCAGCTAGCTCGATCCCTGGCTAGCTGTCTCCAGTTTCGCACGCTAAGTTGGCTGAGGTCCTATTCCACTTGCGTGCGCCACCTGAGTCTTGGCCTTCCTCTACTGCGCTGTCCCTCGGGGGCGGATTCGAAGACTTTTCGGACCGGAGCATTGGTGTCCATGCGCTCTACATGACCCAGCCATCTCAGTCTTTGGATTTTCACTCTTCTGGCTAGGTCCATGTCGCTGTACAGTCCATACAGTTCGTCGTTGTATCTCCTCCTCCACTCACCGTCAATGCAGACGGGACCGAAAATCGCCCGAAGAATTTTTCTCTCGAAGCAACCAAGAACACCCTCATCCATTTTTGATAATGTCCATGCCTCTGCGCCATAGAGCAGGACCGGGATTATTTGTTGTCCGAGAGAGGGCTTTGCTACTCAATTGCCTTCTTAACCCAAAGAAACAGCGGTTGGCAAGAGTTATTCTTCGCTTGATCTCAGCGCTGGTGTCGTTGTCTGTATTTATAGCAGAGGCTAGGTAGGCAAAATCTTTAACCACCTCAAAGTTATATCTGTCGGGGGTGACGTTCTGTCCGAGACGTCGGTGTTGGTTGTCCTTTTTGCTTGACAGCATATACTTGGTCTTGCCCTCATTGACCGCTAAACCCATTTTCGCCGCTTCCGTCTCAATACTCGCGAAAGCGCCACTGACATCACGCTGCTTTCTCCCGATTATGTCAATATCGTCGGCGTATGCGAGTAGTTGGACGGACTTTTGATAGATAGTGCATCTTGTGTTTGCTCGTGAGTTTTGCACTATTCTTTCACGTACGATGTTGAAAAAATCGTATGACAGCGCATCGCCTTGCCTAAATCCTTTCTGGACATCAAAGGTCTCGGTGAGATCTTTACCGACCTTGATGGAGCAGCGTGCATTCTCCAACGTCATTCTGCACAGACGGACGAGTTTGGCAGGGATGCCAAAACTAGACATTGCTCTATATAGCCCGTCTCTATAGATGCTGTCATACGCTTCCTTAAAATCGATGAATAGGTGGTGGGTATCGATCTGAAGCTCATGGGTATTCTCCAAATTCTGCCGTAGTGTGAATATCTGGTCGATGGTGGACTTTCCTGGCCTGAAGCCACACTGATATGGACCTATCAGGTTGTTGACAAACGGCTTCAGGCGTTCACACAATACGGCGGATAAGATCTTATATGCGATGTTAAGGAGACTGATGCCTCTGTAGTTGGCGCAGTTCAGAGGGTCTCCTTTCTTGAGAATCGGACAAACAATGCTGAGGTTCCATTCATCGGGCATACTTTCGTCCGACCATATTTTACAGATGAGTTGGTGTATGCTCCTTACCAAGTCATCGCTTGCCGCTTTGAAGAGCTCGGCAGTCAGGCCATCCGCTCCATCAGTTTTGTTGGGCGGATGGACGGAATTGTTGGTCATCATCGTCCAAGTTGAAAGGTTGATTCTGCTTGACAGCGGTATTTGGTCCGTCATCGCCGTTATACAGTCTGCAGAAATGATCTTTCCAAATCCTCAGCATCGACTGCGATTCTACTACGATGTTCCCTTGTTCATCTCTACAGGCTTCGGTTCGGGGTTTGTTTCCGCGGCATGTTGTTTTTACCTTTTGGTAAAACTTCCGAACCTCATTCCTGGAGTAGCATATCTCAATTTCCTCGATCGCGCACTTCTCATGCTCTTTCTTCTTCCTCCTGAGAAGCCGGTGCTCGTCTCTCCTCTTCCGCTCATAGAGCTCATGAGCAGCTCTGGTCTTTCTAAGCAGCGCCGCGTTATATGCATCTTGCTTAGCTGCATGTGCTTGCCGGCATTCATCATCGAACCAGGGGTTTCGTTGTGGTGGACGAGTGAAACCCAGCACATCAGAAGCGGCATCTCTGATGGCGTTTTGGCAGTGTTTCCAATGGTCTTCGATGCTTGATGCTGGCGGCATTGGAATTTTCTCACAGCATTAGTTTGTCTTGGCGTAGTTTGGGATATCCGCAACCGTACCTTGGCTACAACAAGGTAATGGTCCGAGTCGATGTTGGCTCCTCGGAACGTACGGACATCCATAATGCTGGAGGAGTGTCTTGCGTCGATCGCAATGTGATCAATCTGGTTGACTGTTGATTGATCAGGAGTTCTCCAAGTCCCCTTGTGTATGTCGAGATGTGGGAACCGCGTGCTAGCCACGACAATGTTTCGCCCCGCCGCAAAGTCGATTAGCCTGAATCCGTTATCGGAGGTGGTGTTGTGCAGGCTATATTTTCCGATTGTTCCACCAAAGATACCTTCTCTTCCTAGATTTGCATTAAAATCACCGAGGACAATTTTAATGTCATAGCTAGGGCATTGCTCGTAGGTCTTGTTGAGGAGCTCGTAGAAGGCATCCTTGGTGTCGTCATCTTTCTCCTCTGTGGGGGCATGCGCGCATATGAGGCTAATGTTGGCGAATTTGGCCTTGATGCGGATTGCTTCGAGGCGCTCGCTCACATGCCGGAAGCTGAGGACTTCTTGTCTTAATCTGCCTCCGACAACAAATCCGCATCCACATAAGCGCTGCTTTTGCCGTCGATAGCAATTGCCGTAGTAGATGTCGCAGTTTTTCATCTTCTTTTTGTCCGGCCCATCCCATCGCATTTCTTGGATGGCGGTTATGTCTGCTTTGCAGCAGTCTAGGGCCTCCGCTAGTTGCTCGGCTGCACGTGGTCTATTAACGGATCTAACATTCCACGTGCATATCCGAAGCTTATTGTCCTTAAATCGTTTGCGTGGGTTGTCAACAGTAGATCCGTCCATATCCTTCTTCGATGAATATCCGTCTTATAAATGAACAAAACCTGAAGATGGTGGTTTTCGAATTAAGATAGGGCAACTGGAAATTGATAACAGATGGATTGCAACCTTTAGTTCTCTATTGGTTAAAACATTCGGTACTCATATGAACATCGAATTTTTCAACTCCGTAAGGTCTATTAATTACGTATTCACATATGTTAACAATAGATAAGATACTGCTATGTATGCCCTTCAATACAACACTATCCACAATGAAAATACGCAATATGAGTGGGCCGATATATAAGGTTTTACTATTCACTATAGATACCTGACCGTGCAACATCTAGCTGTCCATTTGGAGATTGGTCGGAAGGTATATTTCTCAGCAGACACTTCTGCTAGACAAGCCAAATCTCCAAGAGAAACAATTCTCACAGCTTTCTTCAAACTTTGTTAATCGACTTTGCGGCGGGGCGAGGGAACTTCTAGAACTCCTGTTCTAATAACCGCCGGGCAGACTGAACACATTGTGATCAACGAGAGTTAGTCCTCCAGCATTATAGATGTACAAACGTTTCAAACAAACAAGATCGGCTCGGACCATTATCTTGTTGTAGCCAAGGTAAAGTAGAGGATATTCCAAACGGCACAAAGGTAAGTTAAGATGGCTACAATCGCAAGAGATCACCAAATCTTTTTCCAATCGATTCTCTCTTAAACTATCAAGAAGTCGACTGCTGAAAAAAAAACAAAAAATGTTTTTACTTATGTATTTTTGCCAAATAGTTATTTAAGAACATAGAAAACAATTTTACAAAAAAAAATTTAAAACTTAAAAAAACTTACCTTCCTCAGGAAAACAAAAAAAACTTTTCCGCAAAATGGCGATAAATTTTATTTTAAAACTTGTAACCAAAAGTTTGGTAAATTTTGTTCATTAGAACTTGAGATATCGTGTTAACAGGGTTGAAAAAAGTACTCGTAGCTTCGAGAAAAATACGTCGTTTAAGACACAGCTTCGGCCACTTTTTTTTTTATTCCGTGGGTATGTAAACACCTTCATAAGCACGTGCTTATAAGAGCATCACCGCACCACTTCAGCAGGCACCATAAGCACCTACTGCCTACCACAGTGGCATAGCAGCGCTCACCACAAGCACGCGCTCATGGTAGTGTGAGATTCTTACTCACTAAAAAACTTCCCATTTTCTATAAGACTACGACTAAGTTTCCTTAACAAGTAGCTCAAGCATCTGTAGTTAATCGCGTTTGGTAGGTAGCTTTCCAGCGAAGGCACCTACTATTATCGTTATTTCATACGGTATCTCCTTAAGGCGCTAAGTCGAACGGTCTTGTATTGTGAAGTCGCCGCATAAGATTTGTCTCGTCCAATCTCCGGATTATTTCCTGGTTGCAATGATGCACAAGACGAGTGCGAAGTTTACGAGCAAAGCTTGTTACTTCGTTTTCCACAGTTGCAATTCCAAGATCTTGTTCGAAAGGAAGCTCTTCGATGATTTCCACGAACTTGTCAACTTCGCCTTCTATTTGCAACGGCTTCGTAAGTGGAACTCTTAAAGCAATATTTTTCTTGCAATTCCTTCTGAAACCATCCCAGTTTGTTTCCTTATTCGTCAATCTGGTCGGTCTTTCGGTCCTTGCTATACTTCTGCCGATTTTCAAGATAACTGGCGAGTGATCTGAGCAGAAATCACAGGATTCTGCTTAAGTCGTGAGATACGAGTATTTGGGGATACCTTTTGTAATGAAAAAATCGACCAGGTCAGGTATTTTATTTGTGTCGGTGGGCCAGTATGTTGGCTTGTCCGTCGAAAAAAAGTCCAAGCCGCATTTCATACTTGCTTGGTACAGTAGCCCGTCCTTCGTCGAAATGAATCTTGAACCCCAAAATGTATGCTTTGCATTGAAATCACAATCGAGAATAAAGTTTGACCCAATTTGGTAAATAAAGGCGATCGGGGTCGTCGTCTGCCATCTGATATCTCGGAGGAAAATAACAAGTTGCTATATTATAGTCTGATATAGGAAACTGAACTTATTTGCATAGATTCAAGTTCTATTGTCACGTTCTCGGCATGCTTAATGCAGTCTTTAATATAAAGTGAGGATCCACCCCTCGCGTTTTCTGAGGGATGATGCGCGTTATAACCAGAGTAACCTCTTATCTTGGATTTAACTCATTTTTTTAAGTGTGTTTCCGAAATCAGGCATATGTCAATATGGTCTTTCCATTGAAAAATTTCTAATTCGTCGATTTTTTTCAGAAGGCCATTTGCGTTCCATGTTAAAATCTTAGTCAACTGTTTCATTCTTATTTTTGTTAGATTTTTTTCGAGCAACGAACTCGAGCTTGCTTAGTTTTTCAAACAAGTACTTATTATTTTTTATTTGTTCATCTAGTTTTTCTAAGATGACTGCGAGAATTTGAGGCAGCGGATCTGTAGTGGCCGAATCTATTTTGTTGGCTTTTGAAGCGACCTCAGCGTATGAACTCCCGCGGACCGGTACAGGTTGTTTAATTGCACTTGATTCGACAACGTTTTTTTTGAGCAGATTTATGTTTTTGCGTTACCAGTTTCTTCATTGTGACTCTTTAGTCTTGGATTCATCGGTTTTAGGATATTGCACCTTTAGGTCCGTGGGACTTTTTCGCCTCCTTTGTATTTCTTTGGCGATTTCGCAACCTCAGTAATTTACTGGGTGATTTCCTGTGCAATTGGCACAAACTGCTGGGATTTGCTTGTTTGTTTTACACTCTTCCGAGAAATGCTTGCCTGCACATTTTACGCATCGTGGATCTTTTTGACAATATGTCCGCGTGTGGTTAAAATCTTGACAACGTTTGCATTGGATTATAGTTTGTTTGCCCCTACGCATTGGCTCCATGCGTACTCTGATATTTAAAATAGATTTAATTTTATAAATATCATCGACTTTCTCGTTTCGATTAAAAGTAAGCATGAAAATAGGAAGTCAGCGTTTGACTACGGTACCTTTGTCGCTATCCGTTTGTTGCTTTACCTTCTTGATTATATTCACGGCGTCAGTAATCTTAAAACCTTGTGCTTGAACGTCTTCTATTACGTCTTCTTTTTTGCACGACGAGTGAAGTTCCCTAGCGAAGAATCATAACGGTTTTTCAAACTTGTTTTCATAAGTATACCATTGAATTTTATCGGTGTTAAGTTTTAGCGACAATGCACGGTAAGAATCGGAGACATCGACATTAATTTTCCACACGTTATTACGGAGTGAAATTATATTGAACTTTCCTTTTAGTGTTCTTTTGAGAAGGTCCCGTAACTTTCCGTAGTCTGCAATCCCGACCACATTTATTGCGGGTGGAGGGCGAGGTTTCGTTTGGGGTTTTGTCTTGGTTGGTACGGTGGGTTTATTTTCATCTCTTGGCTGTAAAACTTCGGGAGATAAGCCTGCCTTACGTTTTTTGCTAGGCCTTTTCACGAGTACTGGATTGGTTTCGCGAGCAAGTTCTTCTTCGTTCGTCAGGTATTCCACTTGACGGTTCGGCATTGTCTGGCAATCTAGAGATAAACGAGAGTTTTTTAGAACTTCGTTTTCTTTTCGAAGAGAATCTACTTCATTTTTAAGCTCGTTAAAGAGTCTTTGCATTTCATTGAGTTTAGCTCGAAGTTCATTGTTCTCCTGTTCGAAGCATTTACTTTTCACTGAGTCCTGATTAACCGGCGGACTTCGTTTTCCGGAAACATGCGATCTAGATGGTGGAGATCGGAGTACCTTTGATATTTTCACAAAGGGATTTGATAACAATAAATGGCTCTCCCCAGAATCCGTAGAGCCTACCTACCTCCGAAAAGGGGGTAGTAAACTTCCGTTTGTTTTGTTCATTGATTTTTTTTTATGCCCACGCACTCGGCATACAGAGAGTGCATTTTAGTCGCCTCTTACGACAGGCATCCCACGTAACTTAGATAATAGTACTTAATACTCACATTTGATTATTCGGCGATCCCTAATCTATAAATTGGGGCTTCTTCTTCTTCATGATCAATATTTCCTGAAGTTCTTTTAGCTAATGAAGCTGTTCCACTTTATTTAGAAGTAGCAAAAACTCGCAGTTCAGATCGAGTCGCTACGCCCGACCGGTTTAGTTGCCGCGTCACAAAAGCCTCCGAAAATATTTTCAATTTTGAAAAATCCTTTTTAGGAGACATTCTTAAAGGTCTAAAGTTTAAAAATATACAAAAAAATTGATTTTTTTTTTTTTTAATTTCTAGACCAGAATACTCCCAGGGCTACAAAGCCTTCCGTTCTGGCTTGCAAGGACGAAAACGGAAATTTAGTAGTGAAATCAATGTCGGTGTAGTAAATATGTGTACACCACTTCTACAGACTGTATAAAGACAACCATCAACAGTGGACGATGAATTCCGTCCACCTGACCAAGACGGAGTTGAGATGGCGATATCGAGACTTAAGTCGAACAAGGCTGCTGGCCCAGACGGGCATTCCTTCTCTGCAGTTTTGCGTAATTGCTTGAAATCGATCATAAGCAGTCTGATAGGTCCATATCAGGGTGGTTTCTGGCCAGGGAAGTCTACCGTCGATCAAGTATTCACCCTAGACTTGAACTTGGAAAAAACCCTGGAATTCTAGATCGACACCCATCACTTGTTTGTCGACTTTAAAGCCGTGTATGATAGCGTGCACATGGAAGAGCTGTACAATGTCATTCGGCATTCCTGCCAAACTGGTCAGGTTGTGCAGGATGACAATGAAGAATACTTGCTGCTCCATTTAGATCGGTAATGAATTAACCGAGACCTTCAATATCAAAAAGATGATATTGACGTTATTGGACGAAGACAGCGAGACGTCAATGAGGCATTCGCAGCTATCTAAGCGGAAGCGGCTAAGATTGGTCTCAAATTGCTATCAGCAAAAAAGATTCCCAACATCGACAACTCGGCTAGAGTGTCATAATTGGCAGCTATACTTTCGAGGTGGTTAAATACTTCGCAGTAACAAGTAGCAACGATACCAGCACGGAAACAAGAGGTAGAATAACTCTTACCAACCGCTGTTTTTTCGGGCTCAGAAGGCAGTGGAGTCAGAGCCCTCTCTCGCAAGACCAAAGTGGCTTTATACAGGATCTTGACCATCTCTGTTTGGATCTATGACGCAGAGATATGGACACTATTGGAAAAGGATGAAGAAGCTCTTGGCCGCTTCGAAGGGAAAATACTTCGTGTTATTTCTGGTCCCGTTTGTACGACATCGGCTTGGTCATGCGTCTACGGATTCAAAACGTAAAATGGCTGGGCCATATAGAGCGAATTGACACGACAGCTCCTGTCTGAAAAATATTTAAATCCGAGCTCCGGGGACGACATAGAAGAGGACAGCCGAATCTAGGGTGGTGCGAACAAATGGAAGGGGACCTTAACCAACTTGTAGTGCATCACCGATGGAAGGAGCTGGCGAAATACGGTGTCAGCTGGAGAGGCTTAATGGTTGACGCCCACGTTCAGCCCGGCCTGTAGCGCCTCTTAAGAAGACGAAGAACCTGGATGAAGTGAAGGTAGCCATATCTAAGCTTAAGTCCAACAAAGGTTTTGGAGTAAACGTCGTGACTGGTGTGCTCTTCCAAGCGGTAGGCGATGACTTGAAACGGAGCATGCATCAACTCAGTTGCAAGATATGGTCGGACGAAAGTATGCCCGATGAATGGAACCTCAGCATTGTTTGTCCGATTCTCAAGAAAGGAGACCCTCTGAACTGCGCCAATTACAGAGGTTCTCATCTGTCGTATTGTGTGAACGTTTGAGCAGTGCCAATCGCTGCTTTTTTGGGCTAAGAGGGTAATTGGTTAGCAAAGCCCTCTCTCGAATAACGAAAGTGACCCTATATGTGACCTTACAAACCCCCATCCTGGTCTATGGCGAAGAGTCATGGACATGACGAGGTTGCTCTTGGGTGCTTTCAGATGAAAATCGCACGCATAAATGTACGTTCTCAACAAAAGAAGACACAAAATGAGAAAAACCAATCTGTTCTGTGTTCTTTTAAACTTTTACATGAGTCAGTACTCTTAAGTGGAGATGGGTGACTAAGCGAAAGCCTAGTTGGGTTCAAAACGGTCTTGGACTTAGCTTAATCGTTTAATTTCTTTCTCCTCAAATTAAAGCACACAGCTTTGTAGTTTCAGTTAAACTATAAATTGAAAATCAGAATCAGAAACCTGTGCTCCTTCTCATTTAAACTAAGTCTCAGGAGCCTTTGATTAAAAAGCGTAAATCCATCTCACCCCGGGTTTAGATCAAAAAGCCACAACCTTAAGAATTTCTCCTCTCCCTCGACATGTTTATTTAAATTTTGCGTTGTTTTTTCCCATCCACAGTTTTCTGTTGTTCTCTCTTCTTTCATTTTCCTATTTAAATTTCCAATTTATCTTTCAGTACCACAATGAGCTATTTCCGTTGAGCTGGCCCACTTGGGAAAACTTCTCCAACGGCACCATCTCTGTATCTCTAACTCGGTAGAGCCACCGGAAAGGTCTTCTTCTCCCTAAAAAACTTTGCTGAAGAACTTGAGAAACCCAACAATAACATTTTTTAAACAAAATGTTTCCCAATTCAACACTGTTGCACGCTTAACGAAGACGAAAAAGCAATTTACATTCCTTGCATTGCTGCAAGGCCACCGTTTTTACCATTTCCACTGGATAGTCTGGCAGCACTAACACTCCATAGGGACTCGACAAAGTACGTACTAGCTTCAGTAAGATACAGCTTTACTACATTTAACCGACCGACGTGGAAGATACGAGTAGATACTGAGAAAGGCACATGAAGAGAGAGTGAGAGGGAGATGGCTGAAAGTGTTTTGTAGTGGGTTAACAGGAAAGCCGGTACATATCAGCAGCACAGTAGGCAACAGGTCCCATTACAATGAAATGTTAGTTCCAAGACACAACCACATAACGATTTCTCTTCAACTCCACCCTCGTCAGAGCCATGTTAAAGCAATCTAAGGGAAATTACACCCCCGACTATGATCGTTTGCAAGAACTGCATAGACATGGACATATTCTCAGATGGTTTGGACCGGATTCCAGAAAAAAAAAGGACACGCCACCAAACAGCAACCGAGTGATAGAAATTCAAATGCAATTGGGCTGTTGAATTTGTTACCGTAAGGTTCGCCTCCATCTCTCGTGCAACATTGAAACAATTGAAATTTGGCCGCGAGTTGGGTACCGGTTTTCCGGCACCAGTAAATCCTTGAATCCTTGAAGAAATTGTTAAGGAATTTCCATATTAGTTCAGAGTTAACAGTCCCTTACCTTGGAATACTCCTCAGATAGTGCAACACACATTTTGCATTGCAAATTTTAAGTAGATCTAGAGCTACCTGTATCGTTTGAAATGTATTGTAGATACTTTCACACCGAAGCAGGAACTCTTTCTGGTGGGAAAGTTTTTACCTACGCTTCCTTCGCTTTGGCTGTTGTTGTTCTGTTTTCTGCTCTATGAGTGCTATTATGTGGTGTACACAAAGCTAGAAACATCCTTAACACAGAATCTACGGATACAACGATTTGCTTGTTTTTTGTTTTTTTGTTTTTTGAACTGCAACTATACGATTTTGATCTTCGATGTGGGTTACTTGATGCTACACCATCGTTAGACACCCTGAAAATAGTTGAGGAGCTGGTCCTTTGCCGGTGGAGTTTTCTTTCATCCGGAGCTATTACGGTGGCTCCACAAAGGACTTGGCGAAAACTTTTTGTTTTGCAGTTCTGTTGCCGTTTTGGTTTTTGGATGTCGATGTGGATGTGGTTGGGAATCTTTTGTAGGATGACGCCAGTGTGTCTGCAGGTGCTTTGCCCCACTACATGTATTAGTAGAAAGTCGTTTGGCGCGTCGCTTTTAGCTTTCGTGTGTTGTGTTTCTTCGTGCTATTGTGTGGCATAAGCATCACACCCCTCTGGAACAATGTCTAATCGTACAAATTCACATTGTCCTGTCCCTTCCAACAACAGTTGGAAGTTGGAAGTTGGAAGTTTTCAAGCAAAATTGCTTTGTTTATTACTTTGCTGAGAAGAAAATCGTCCGTTGATTATTTTCCGGTGCAGATTGTTTGAAAAGGTGAATTTCGTTGAGGGTATCCTTAAGGCGGACCTCAACCTAGACTAGCTATGAGTGGTGGTTGATTTAAAAATTAATTCGATATACAGGTTGTAGAAAGTTTTCCCCTTTTTTTGTGTTCCTGTCATTGAGTGGATGCTGTTGGAAAGGCATAAAAGTTTTCTCGGTTTCAGATGGGGCAATCGAAAGTAAGACAAATTCAATCTGACAATCGGTGTTGGTCCTTTTTCGTAATAGTTTGGTTAGAGTTGATTTTTATTTCATTAAGTTAATTGCAAACGATGCTTGTGATTGATAAGTTTCTTCAAGTCCTTGCTGGTAGTGATAAGTTGGCTTATGGAGGTGCTCCTACAGTTGGCACACTTTAATCAGTTCGTTGGTAAGTGGGAGCGTATAATTGTTAATGGGGGTTGTTATGGAGGGGCTTCCACTTAGATGTAATATGGTCTGGTGTAGACATGGACTTCAAATAACAACGAAGGCTTTAACAAAGACAACACACAAGGCTAGTGGAATTTTTGTGACAAGGCGAGTACGTACCGCAAAGAAATAAGCGCCTAGTGTCCAGGGCAAGGCGTTATGCGGCCCGTACCAAGGCCTAGGGACAAAACCTCGATATAGCTTCGCCAACGGAGCCCTCTAGATACCTACTGCTCTCTCGTAGTGCCTTACCACATTACAGGGGTGCCGAATATGGTGGACTCCCCTCTCCCTTATACTCGTGGGATCAAATTATGAATCAAACAAACAAGTCCACATGTGCCTAGGGAATTAGAAAGGAAAAGCCCCTGAAAAAGCGAGGGAAAGACGGCGTAACTTTGAGGCAAGGATCCAGATATAGAAACTGTAAGACAGAATTACCATAAATTCGAGTAGAAAAGAGTGGTAAAAAAGGGGTTGGCAAGATACACGTTAAGCTGTGTAAAACGTTAAAACGAGTGGAAAAGTTTTTTACTGCAATATACTCTGAAAGGTGAAGTCCGACATGAAAGACGGCCAAGAGAGAGTTACTGCTTAAACTCAAGTAAACAGCTTATGGAAAGAGCTCTGATTACCAGAGTAAAGTAAGACAAGTTTTCAGGGACATGGCGGAAGTGAGAGCACTAAGGCACGAGGTGCTTATAGAGTGCAAGAAGTTGAAATTAATGCAAAGGTCTTCGGCCACCCCACAGCGGTATGCAGATGGCTCGGTGAAAACAAACCAAATGGATTGGATGGCAAACCAAACAAGGAACTTATGATATACCTTCTGATCAAAAAGTACCCAGAGTTCTTCAATAACACGAAAACGGTTCAATTATTCATCGATATTCATTTCATTCCTTTAGAAGGCCTTTTAGAATCGCCAAATCAGCTAATTTTGCGAATTCTCCTTTAACGCCTGCATCATCTCAAAAAGTTTTTCGCGAAGTGGTAACTTGAGTCGTGAGAATCAGTCAAAAGTCACATGGAGTCATGTCAGGTGAATACGGAGCTTGCGAAACGTTGTTTTCGATCAAAAAGTTGCGTGCAAGAGGAGATGTTTGAACCGGTGCGCTGTCGTGGTTAAGAAACCTCGAGCTGTTGCGACGTACATTTTCCTCCAAACACTTTAATACTCTCACGTTCTACTCCTTATCTACTGTCTGGCCTCGCGGAAGAAATCCGGGGTGGACCACATCACGGCAATCAAAGAAAAAGGGCAAAAAACCCTTAATTTTGGATCGACTATGTCATATCCGAAGTGGTATTGCGAAGTGAAGGGGGCAAATGGCGAGTTTCCAGCGCCATAAATCAGGATTTGTGTCTGAAAAACAAAACAAGACCTGTTACTGGCTTCGGTGTAACCAACTCCTCGTACTACGCACATTAAAAATGACACTGGTTGGGGGTTGTGCTGCAGGGGTAACTACCCGGCCATTTAAAAAAAGTACAGGTTGCGAAGCATCAACAAGCCTCGGATATGGACGGATCTATTGTTGACAACCCACGCAAACGATTTAAGGACAATGGCCTTCGGATATGCACGCGGAATAATAGACCATGTGTAGCCGAACAACTAGCGGATGCCCTAGACTGCTGCAAAGATGACATAACCGCCATCCAAGAAAGGCCGGATAAAAAGAAGATGAAAAACTGCGATATCTAGTACGGCAATTGTTATCGACCGCAAAAGTAGCACTTATTTGGATGCGGATTTGTTGTCGAAGGCAGACTAAGACCAGAAGTCCTGAGCTTCCGGCATGTGAGCGAGCGCCTCGTGGCAATCCGCATCAAGGCTAAATTCGCCAACATTAGCCTTACATGTGCGCATGCCCCCACAGAGGAGAAAGATGATGACACCAAGGATGCCTTCTATGAGCTCCTTAACAAGACCTACGAGAAATGCCTTAGCTATGACATTAAAATTGTCCTCGGTGATTTTAATGCAAAGCTAGGAAGAGAGGGTATCTTTGGTGGAACAATCGGAAAATATAGCCTGCACAACACTACCTCCGATAACGGATTCAGGCTAATCGACTTTGCGGCGGGGCGAAACATTGTCGTGGCTACCACGCGGTTCCCACATCTCGACATATACAAAGGGACTTGGAGAACTCCTGATCAATCAACAGTCAACCAGATTGATCACATTGCGATCGACGCAAGACACTCCTCCAGTATAATGGATGTCCGTACGTTCCGAGGAGCCAACATCGACTCGGACAATTACCTGGTTGTAGTCAAGGTATGGTTGCGGATATCCCAAGACAAGCTAATGCTGTGAGAAAATTCGACGTCAGACGGCTACAATCGCAAGAGATCGCTAAGCCCTTTCCGATCGAGTGTCTCTTAATCTTTTAAGAGGTCCAATGCCGCCAGCATCAAGCATCGAAGACCACTGGAAACACTGCCAAAACGCCATCAGAAATGCCGCTTCTGATGTGCTGGGTTTTCCTCGTCCATCACAACGAAACCCCCAGTTCGATGATGAATGCCGGCAAGCACATGCAGCTAAGTAAGATGCATATAATGCGGCGCTGCTTAGAAAGACCAGATCTGCTTATGAGCTCTATGAGCGGAAGAGGAGAGACGAACACCGGCTTCTCAGGAGGAAATTGAGAGATGCTACTCCAGGAATGAGGTTCGGAAGTTTTACCAAAAGGTAAAAATAACATGCCGCGGAAACAAACCCCGAACCGAAGCCTGTAGAGATGAACAAGGGAACATCGTAGTAGAATCGCAGTCGATGCTGAGGATTTGGAAAGACCATTTCTGCAGACTGTATAACGGCGATGACAGACCAAATACCGCTGTCAAGCAGAATCAACCTTTCAACTTGGACGATGATGACCAACAATTCCGTCCATCCGCCCAACAAAACTGATGGAGCGGATGGCCTGACTGCCGAGCTCTTCAAATCGGCAGGCGATGACTTGGTAATGAGCATACACCAACTCATCTGTAAAATATGGTCGGACGAAAGTATGCCCGATGAATGGAATCTCAGCATTGTTTGTCCAATTCTCAAGAAAGGAGACCCTCTGAACTGCTCCAACTACAGAGGCATCAGTCTCCTTAACATCGCATATAAGATCTTATCCGCCGTATTGTGTGAACGCCTGAACCGTTTGTCAACAACCTGATAGGTCCATATCAGTGTGGTTCAGGCCAGAAAAGTTCACCATCGACCAGATATTCACACTACGGCAGATCTTGGAGAAAACCCATGATCGATACACATCGCCTATTCATCGATTTTAAGGAAGCGTATGACAGCATCTATAGAGACGAGCTATACAGAGCAATGTCTAGTTTCGGCATCCCTGCCCAACTCGTCCGTCTGTGCAGGATGACGGTGGAGAATGCACGCTCCTCCATCAAGATCGGTAAAGTCCTTTGATATCCAGAAAGAATAGAGCAAAACTCTCGAGCAAACACCAGAGCCACTATGTATTTTTCAAAAGTCCGTCCAACTACTCGCATACACCGACGATATTGACACGATCGGGAGAAAGCAGTGTGATGTCAGTGGCGCTTTCGCGAGTATTGAGACGGAAACGACGAAAATGGGTTTAGCGGTCAATGAGGGCAAGACCAAGTATATGCTGTCAACCAAAAAGGACAGCCAACACTGACGTCTCGGGCTGGACGTCACCCTCGAAAGATATAACTTTGAGGTAGTTAAGGACTTTGTCTACTTAGGCTCCGCTTTAAATACAGACAACGACACCAGCGCTGAGATCAAGCGAAGAATAACTCTTGCCAACCGCTGTTTCTTTGGGCTAAAAAGGCAATTGAGTAGCAAAGCTGAAAAGCCTTTGAAGGCCAGGACTCTGGTGGCGCACGTAAGTGGAAGGGGACATCAGCCATCTTAACGTGCGAAACTGGAGGCAGCTACCCAGGGATCGAGCTGGCTGGAGACGCTTGTTGACTGAGGCCCAGGTCCACCCTGGACTGCAGCGGCACTTAAAGAAGAAGAAGAAGAAGAAAGAGTGAATCCAATAAATCGATTCCAAGTTCAATCGACCACACCACAATGTAGTCCCAGGAAGAATTAATGAAGGAGAATATACTTTTATTGATTCACGTTCATAGTATTTAATTCGTTGATTTCAAATTTACAGAAAAAGCTTGTTCATACCTTTTTAGCTTCTTTTAACCTTGCCTTGAGTTGTGGGAAAGCCCCATCTGACTATAATCATTTTATGGTTTCGGCAATGTAAATCTTAAAAAAATGCGATGTTTGTTATTTATGTTCCACTTAGGAGCCTTAATACAACACAATCCCGTAGGCTCTTAGACAGTCATGAGTACATTTTCCAATAACTCTACTACCCTTGTGTAAATTATTCGGCATATTGATTTCCTAAGGCAACGGCTAAAATGACCATATTCAACCCTTTACTGCAAAGTGCCTGTTGTGCACAAATTTTAACCCTCAAACCATACTTTCCCTCTGTCAAATCGATAAATTTGATTTTGTGGCTACACGCTAACCATTTAAAGTGACTGCAGTAGTAAGTACCCCATTTAAATTGAAAACGAATTGCCGCATCATAATGCTGTGCCGCATCATGAGATAGATACGAGCACGAATACGAGTACTCTTGTATCCAATAACTCTGTATCCGTACACTCAATTGTCATCTACCGCACTCAAAAGTGCACACAAAATCTATTACGGGAGCCATTACGACAGGCTTTAGCATGACACAAATATCCGTAGTTCCATAGATACTCGTATGAATCCACAAAATGGTAAGAAGGGCAGCAAAGTGATGAGATACTAGTACTCTAAAGAAATGAGAAATGGTTAAAACGATTTTTCCAACTCATTTGACAAGTTTGGTTTTTATTTAGCCCGCAAGCAACCCTCCGAATAAGTCCAGGAGTACTATGACTACTTGTCATTCCTCATACCACGAAATTGTCGTCCACAAATCGTTCAAATTTTTGGGCTAAAGTGTTGCATCATTGCCGAGCGCTTGTGAACACATACAGACAGACTCTCCAACAGGATATAAAGTTGGAGACCAGCAACAGGAAGAAAATTAATTTTCTCCATGGATGGTACGAAGCACAGGACGACAACAACTATAGCAACAAGGAATCGATAAACGAAGCCAAAAATTAAAGGTGCCATCCTTGTACAAGTTATATAATTGGAATGGGTTGTGGGTATCCTTTTTGGCTCCTGCTGTTGCTGTCACTACTAGAATTCCTGCATAGTGTGCAGCTTGTAGAGGCGACCGATGTATCACCGTACATTGGAGGCAGTGGCCTGTGCAAAATCAATTTTGGCAACTGACCAAGGAACATGCTATACGCTGGTTGCTCATGAACATGCAATATCAGTGGCATTGTGAGTGGTTGGGGACCTATGGTCGGCAGAGGGCAGGCAGGTGGCATTGTTGAATGCGCAACACATCTCGGTGATGATGATCCAGCACCTCGATGCTTGGCAAAGTCAGGACAACTAGTAGACCAGTAGTACCAGCAGCAAAGTCCTGAATATCCGATTAGGTCAGTGACAATAGCGCTTGTCGGCGTTAGTCTTCATTTCTCTAGGCATTTAGGGACAAGAGTTGCAGTTTTACCAACAACATCGATTGGGTTGGCTTGGTATGTTCACTTCATTTTTACTTTTCATACGTCTCTCTCCTTTAACGTCGTCGTTTAGGGTTTTGTTGCGTTTTTTTTGTCGTATTCATTGTATTCAAGCGATTCTACGATATGTTCAACAATGAAATTCGGCAAAGGATAATCCTTCCTTGGAGTGGTGTTATTGATTTAACAAAGCACGCTGATTTACGTAGGCAGAGAAGGCACCCTCTTACAATGCCCTGAAGGCCATATTTGACTGTTTGAGTTTGAGCACCTAACAATGCTAGAACTACGCCTGGGGTGATGATGATTTTTTCCTGGCGAAAGAACGAACTATCAGCAAAAAACCCGTGTACTCCCAGAGTACGAGTAGAGCAACATAAAAGTAGAAAAAAACTTTGTGATAGAGTAGGTAGAGTTCGTCTACAGAGTTTAAAGGGGGACTGCACTGCAATACACTGCATACTCCTTTCGAAATTCTGCAAAAAGGATAGAAACATACAGAGGGTGAGTAAAACTTTTTAAAATGCTCCGACTATTGAATGCCAAAAATCGCTTGGTTAGTGGCCAAATTTGTTAGCTCGGCTAGTTGGCTCGCTGATGATGGCCTGTTTGCGGTACTCACACAAACGAAAAGACTTTGGAAGAGTGAAAAATAAAAATAAAAATGAAATTCTGCGAAAAGGATCTATGGGCAGTCGTTTGGGGCCAGCAAAGTTTAGAGTTTTTTTTTTCTCAAGTATCCTGTTTTCGTTTTGTTGTGATGCGGACAGGGGAAAGTGATCCATTGTCTGAAGTTGGTTGAAGTATCCAACCATGGCATCTAGTCAAGAGATTCATTTTTGAAAAAGGGATTGCGGAGGTGATTACTATTTGTTTTTTGTGGGGCTTGGTTTGTGATGAATACAACTTGTTGGCCGTCATAAACATAAAGGAGAAGAGGTGGAACGATCCCTTTTTAACTAAGAGCCGAACTATTGAGGCTTTTGATTCATTCACCAGTTGAAGTATCAAGATAGTGCGAATCATGATTTTAATTGGTCACATTAGAAGGGTCTGTCTTGATAGAATAAGGGAATTGTGTAAGACCCAGCTTTCATATAGTCTTTGAGTCCATTACAGTTCCTTCAAGCATGTTGCTCAAAAAGATTGTATAACAATGCGTCATCTTGACCGATTTTGTCTAGCAGCGAACGTTTTCCATTGGCATATTTGCAGATGGTCGAGTGTCACAGGAATAAATATGTTCAATAAACAGGTGGAATGTAAGAAACTAAAGTTCTTAGTTCTTTTTTCAAGATCTCCCGTAAGATTTATATTTGATTTCTAGGTGTAGGAGATACCAGGTCAAAAATATCGAGTCCCTCCTTATCTCGCCGAAAAATGGAACAAAAAAGTAGAGTCGTAATCGATGTTGAGGATTTCGAAAGAGCATTTCTGTAGACTGCGTACCGGCGATAATGAACCGAATACCGCTGTCAGGCAACACGAACCTTTCAACCAACTATTCCATCCAAGCTGACCTGTATGAAGTGAAGATAGCCATATCTAAGATTAAGTCCAATGCACCACCTTTTAGGGTCACATGTGACATCATCTATAGAGACGAGGTATACAAAACAATGTCCAGTTTAACCATTCCTGCCAAGCGCGTCTGTCTGTGCAAGATGACGATGGAGAATGCACGCTGCTCCATCAAGGTCGGTAAAGATCTCACCGGGACCTTTGATGTCAAAAAAATATTAAAATTAGGCGATGCGTTGTCATATGATTTCTTTTACATCTGACGGATAATTGTCCAAAAGAATTAATTTATTTCAAAATGTCAAATATGACAGTTAATCTCTTAATTCAATAATTCACAATAGTCAATATAAGAAATTCATTCACAATTATAATTCATAAATATGTAACAGTTTTCCCCACTAAAATTTGCTTTGTTAACGAATGACTGGATGACGCTCTCTTTTTGATCTTCTCATCTCAGTTGTCTGCTCTGGGTATTTTTGCGTGCGACCTCATCAGGATCATTAGCTTGGATTATCAACAATCCAATCCAATCCAAGTCATACTCCATCTTCTCTCTTATATCTATCAGCTTCCTTCCGTCTTTTAAGCCTGCGGTCGTCATCACCATCTTGCCTCCTCCAACTGGTCCTCCAATCGCCGCGGGTTGTTCTACTAACTGACCGGGTTCAAATGGTTTAGGAATATTACCTTAGGCAAGTGTTGAACGCATCTGGTTAATGTACCTTCGATAAGATTTTCCATCCACATCCACTTAGTAATGCAAGTGCCCCAATCGTTGTGCAACTTTTCTAAATTTCCATTTGGACTCCTTGTTTTGAAAGGTGCGGACCTGCACTAACTCCTCAACGGCAAAACTCCGCTTGCACTCTCCCCCGCGTGTGTGGACTACAGCAAATCCAATCTACTTCAAAAATTAAATTTGAGCATTAACTCAGCTGGGCTCTTTCCCGTTGATGTCGATGGAGTCTTTCGGTACAGGATGAGTAGGCGATGTAATTTCGTGTGAAAATCTCCAGCGTCATTTACAGATGATCGTAGTTCATCTTTGAGAACCCGCACAAAGTGTCCTGCCTGTCCGTTTGTGGAAGGATGTTTTTTTCTTTTAAAAAATCGCGGAACTCTTTCGATGTGAAATTTGTGCCATTGTCAGAGACTAGTGTTTTCGGGATACCAAACCTGGCGAAGACTTCCCTCAATGCTCGTATTGTAAAGAAACTGGTAATGCTCTTCATTGGAAACACTTCCAACTATTTTGTTTTTGAATCAACAATAACTAAAAAAAAGTGTTCCATAAATGGTCCCGCAAAATCGATGTGCAAACGCTGCCAGGGTTGCCTAGGAACTTCCCACGGGTGGATAGTAGTTTCTTTGGCTCTGGAAGCACATCTACTAACCAAGTCTTCAATACTGCGATCAATCCCTGGCCAATAGCAGTAACTCCTTGCCAACGCCTTCATTTTTGTGATTCCAATGTGTGCAGTGTGCATCTCTTTTAGGACTTCGGAACGAAGTTTTGATGGTATAATTACTTTCCATACTATACCATACCGTGGTATGGCGAGTTCTTCGGAATGCTTCCAGTTTGCAACTGGATGAAAAATAAAGACAGTTCTTTATCCTTATCCTTATTAGTTACAGGTAAGAAATCTTCTCATAGCTGATAAATTTTACCCTCTTTTACCCTCTAAATTGTGATCTTCTAATGGGTTCCTGGAAAGAAAATCAGCATTAGTGTGGTATTTTGTTAACTTTACTTTACTTTACTTTTATATTTATTGTGGCAGAAATAATTACAATTAACAAAATACAATCTTCGTTTTACAGAGATTTGGTTTGCATTACCTTACATCTAGAATATTTATATAACTTATAAATAATATATCACAGAAATACTACCAGTTCGAAGGAAAGCCACTAAAAACCTTCGTGACAGATAAAATGCCTTATTTCGTTGGAGGGAAGAGAGAAGTGGTGTTAACACTTGATTTCAAAGTGCTATGTACTAGTGCAAAAAGAAAATAATTATTATTAAATAAATAAATGAATAAATAAATAAATAAATAGATAGATAAACAAATAAATAAGTAAATTAATGAATAAATAACAATGAAAGCAAAAATATATAAGAATAAAGTTAGAATTGCACATTATGTAACTAGGATTGAAATCAAGTCGTTGTCTGAAGCCAGACAAGATAAGTTGTATTGACTATGAAGTTTCTGAATTCTAGTTGAAACCATTTCGATGCCAGCTATGTTATGTAATTCTTCTGTCGAGAAAAACCAGGGCAAATTTAGGATCATTTTTAATAATTTATTTTGAGTTGTCTGGAGTCTACGAAGATGACTTTTTGCGCATGTGCCCCAGACAGGAGATCCATAGAACATGATCGCTTGGAAAATAGCCTTGAAAATCAATATCTTATTATCATTGTCCAGCTTTGAATTCCTGCAGATGAATGGATAGAGAATCTTGATCGTAACATTAATCTTATTTATAACTTCTTGTATGTGTAGCTTGAAAGTTAATTGTTTATCTAAGTAAATTCCAAGATACGAGTACTTTCCACTAGATTTCCACTCAATTGGAACACCGTTGGGTTGAAGGCGGTTGCTTGGAAGTAAGCAAGCTTTTCTTTTTCGTGTAAAAAAGATAGCTTGGGTCTTAGAAGCATTAATATTAATGTTCCAATTTTGGTAATATGTTAGAACAGTATCTAAAGCAGATTGAAGATAAGTTTCAATATTGGAACCAATTGCATCCGACGAATAGATACAAATATCATCAGCAAATAAAGCAATATTGCAGTTAAACAAAGTGGGGAAATCAGAGGTATATAGATTAAATAAGACTGGCCCAAGCACTGATCCTTGTGGGACACCTGCATTAATCAGTTTATTGTCTGCTTTAAGGACACGATAAAACTTCGGAAAGATAGAAAAGATTCAATAATTTTCATAAGGTATAACGGAAAATTGAAATTCAGAAGCTTGTGTACCAAACCATCATGCCAAACCGTATCGAACGCTTTTTCTACGTCCAAAATTATCGTGCCAGTACTTAAGCCTCTAGCAAGATTACTTTTGATATATTTTGTTATACGATCCACTTGGTGTGTAGTGCTATGCAAAGCTCTAAATCCAAATTGCTCTTTAAGTAATATTTCGTTATCGCCAACGAAGGATATAATTCTTTTTTTGATAATCTTCTCCAGGCACTTACTAAGGGAGCTCAGCAGACTTATTGGCCTGTAACTAGAGGGCAAGTTTGCACTTTTGCCAGGTTTCAAAATCGGAATTATCTTGGCAGTTTTCCAGTTTTTCGGGAAGTATCCCAGCTTAAGGCAGCCATTGAAAGTATTTACCAAATATTTAAGAGAAGAATCTGGAAGATTTTTAAGAAACACGTTTTTGATCGCATCGAAGCCGGATGACTTTCTGGTTTTTAAATTTTGTATAGTATCCCTTAGTTCACTTAAGGATATTAGATTGACATATCTTATCAGTGGGTGTGACCTAATGAAGTTGACTGATTGCTCAACGGAGGAAGTTATGTGCGTGTCTGGGATAACATGACTAGAATTTAGATGATTATTTGCAAAATTATCTGCAAAGGCATTAGCTTTTTCCAAGCAAGAATGTAACACAGAGTTCCCAACCTTAAGTGGAGGTATGTATGTGTGTTTCTTTTTAATTACTTTAACAATGTTCCAGAATGGTTTGCTACCTTTCTCTAACCCTTGGAGTCTATCGCTCCATGATTGGTTTCTAAAATTTGCGATTGCATATTTTAGTAAAGAATTCATTTTTTTATATTCGGTGAGATATAAGTCGTTCCTCGTACGTTTCCATCTGGATCTACAAGTATTTCTTAACTTTATTATGTCAAGGATGAAATGCGGAAGGATGAATGATTTTTGTCTAGAAACCATTTGTTTTGGAACTGACTGATCAATGCTTTCAATAATGGCAGTCGTAAAAGTGTCTACATTTTGATCAACTAAAGATTGACTAGTATTTTGGTCAGATGTGTTTTCCAGTTTTGCACGCACTAGCCTTCTGAATAACTTCCAGTTAGCATTTTTGATATCAAAAAATTGGCTTGTGCAAGCAACTGGAGAAAGAATTACACTACATTGCACGGGTAGATGGTCGGAACTAAGTTCATTAAGAGTTTTAGGCTCGGTAAAAAGATCAGGAATGTTTGTTAAAAATAAATCTAAAGTTGAGGGATTCCTGTTCCTACTCGATGGAATGTAAGAAAGATTTGGTGGGTAGAGTATTCCAAATGGATGTCTTGAGTTTAAATTCGCAAGGATGTTACCCCACGCATTAGCCCTAAGACAACCCCAGCGCCTATGTCTGCAGTTAAAATCACCACCGATTAGAAATAAATCATTAGTATTAATAAGCCTTAGTAAATCATTGTGAAGATCCGCACGCTTTTGCGGAGATGTTGACCCGCCCGGAAAATAAGAACTAAAAATTTTCAATGAAAGCCCGTTAACAAAGGGAACTTCGACACCAATTGTTTCAACTAATTTCGTACTTGGGATAGGTAGTAAATTATGTCGTACCGAACGTTTTATTACCACGGCAACACCGCCACCACTTCTATATTCCCTGTCCAAACGATAACATTTGTATACAGAATTAGATAAGCGGTCGGTTGAATTCAACCAAGTTTCTGATACTAATGCTAAGTCAATGTTGTAAGTCATAAGGAAGGAATAAAATTCAATTTGTTTAGCTCGAATACTCAAGCTCATTTTTAAGTTCTTCGGTGGCTAATTCTTCAAGCCCATACAAAATTACTTTAAATGACCTTGACGTTGTGAGGTCATGGGTGAAAAATTGCAAATTCCTCGATTTGAGTATTGAGCACAATTTTTGATGGGAGTCAACACTTTATTTTGATACCAATGCTCATTTTCTTGACAGAATAATTCACTATTTTATTTTCTCGAAGTAAAGCATGGATTTCACTGATGTTTTTTTGTAAAACACACACCGAGGGAATTTTAGTTTTTTTGTCTGACTTGGAAGGAATTACGACTTCATCACAATCAATGTCTTCGTTATCCGAATCAGGAAGGCATTGCAAGGGCGCAAAATAATTTGTTCTAGAATTCATGTTTCTAGAACTCATTTTGCGTAATTTTATGTTGGAAGACTTGTCGTCTTCAACATTTGGTGAGCGGTCGCGTTTGGGAATTTTAGTGAGTCTAATTACGAACGAATGGTTAATAAACTCACTCGGTCAAAGCTCCGAACAGAACTGTGTGGTATTTTGTATTTTTATGTTTGATTTTGTAATTAAATCCACTGAGAACAGAGCGTAGTGCAACAAACGCTAAGCTGTTAGCACCGGTAAATTTTTCTCTGGGCTGAATATTGAAGTTAGTGGTTTGTTGTCGGTTGATCGGTTTTGAGAGTATTGCTGACAGTCCAACCGGTGAAGCATCTGTAGCAAGGATGAGTGGGAGATTTTCGTCAAATGGGGCCAGTACATTCTCGCTCATTATTTCATTTTTTAAAACTTCAAACGCATGTTGGCACTCAGATGACCGAATTCTTCCTTAGAAGTTTGCATAAGGGATGCAGTTTTGTAGACAAGTCCGGTATGAATTTGTGGTAATAATTTACCATACCTAGGAATTGGCGTGACGAAGTTATTTCCGTTGGTTACTTCATCTTAGCGATAGCGTATATTTTCTCCGGTGTTTTTTCGTAAGCCATCCTTGTTAATTTTGTGTCCTAGATAAACTAAACTTTTCTCGAACATTTTACATTTTGATTTTTTTAGGTGAAGGTCATATTTACGTAATTTATCAAGAAGGCGGTTGCATCTCGTGAGGGTTTCATCCAAACAAGTTGTTCCATCCAGGTCATTGACGATGTGCATATCCATAAATCGCTGCCATATGTTGGGTGCAGTTTTTACACCAAACATGGGTTTGTTCACCTTATAGAGACCTCTCGTAGTGCGCTCTCTTCGGACATGCTGAGATGCAAGTAGGCCTTATAAATGTCGAAAGCGCAGTAGTACTCATCGTAATCACTTAATTTAATATAAGAATTTGATTCACAATTATAATTCATAAATGTGTAACAACATCATACTTGAACAAATAGTGCAAAACTTACTTCCGTCTAATTACTCATGCACGCCGATGATATTGACACAATCGGAAGAAGCAAAACTTGATGTCAATGCCGCTTTCGCGAGTATGAAGAGGCGAAAATTGGTTTAGCGATCAATGAGAGCAAGACCAGGGATGTGCTGTTAAGGAAAAAGGACACTTCACACCGACGTCTCAGGTAGAAGCGATAGTATGAAACCGAAGGGAACTAGCAATGGATTGAGCTAGCTGGAGAGGCTTGGCTTGTTGACTGAGATCTAGTTTCACCCCGGACTGTAGTGCCACCCTAAGTAAGTAAAATAAAGTAAAAACACTTTAAGAATCTTGAGCCTATTCCATTAAATCAAAAACAAGAGATGACTTGGAGGGGAATATTCAATCTGAAAATGTTTAAATCAAAGTCATGGAGAATCATGCCCGGAGCACAGGATCGTTGACTTGAGCTTCGAGAATTTCAGAAGCTGAAATAAGATTATCGTTATCGTCTTCCTCTGACTTTTTTTTTTCAGTTTTAAGGTGCAGCTTGAATAGTTTATTCTGTTTGGTGCCATTTATGAGTCGATAGGTGCCGTTTTTCTATATCCTTAGTACCGACTCCGACTGTGATTGGGATGTTGATCGAATCATAGATTTTTGGAGGAGACCGAGTTAAATGCAAAACATCAAATGCGGCATTTCTGATGGCTTCTTGGAAACGATGCCAACAGTCTTAGCACTTGATGTTAGTTACAAACGACAGGTCGAGAGGTGGGGATATGCCGTCAGCAAGGACTCTGGCGTTTACGTAGGGTGCTTCGTTAGTTCCCCTTTCAGTTTTGTTTCGTTATGTGGTGCTTGAGATAGTGGTGCTATATATGTACCTTGGCAGCAAGCAGGTAGCGGTTTGAATCTATGTATATTCTCTCAGAGCCCAGCTGATATATAAAATGTTGTTTTTTTTACATTTTACAATTATTTCTTAATACAATGCTCACTACGGCTGGATGTGATGTAGTCCAATTGACAAAGTTTTGAACCACTTTTCTGAGCATTTCTGGCCGTATGTCTTTCAATGCTTCAACTGTTGGCTCGCGTAGCCTAGCGACTTTATGTACCTAATCAAGAGGCATCAATGGACCCATTACCCGAAATTTCGAATTTTTTTTTCCACTTTAATCCTTGCACAACCTGAATTTTATTAACCTTTAAAATAAGATTTGTGCGCACAATTTTTGACGGATAAAGACCAAGCTGTTGCGGACTACATCGAGTCGATCTTTGGATCTTCAACATTCTCCAGAACCAATGCAATATTCCCTTCAGCACGCACTCTTTTAATGCGTCTCGGTAACACTGTATCTTCCAAAGAAAATGTAGTGCGACAGCGGTGAACAGTACCCCGAATAGCGGTCTCAGAAGATCGACTATGTCAATGAAATATGGTGCAAGTGTTCTGTAAGTTTGTCCCACAGAACCATAATTTTGGAAGAAAATTTCTAAAATGCAATTCCAAACTTCAACACGTGTATGCCATCAAGATAAAATTACAATTGCCTTCTGAATGAAAATGACACTGACAGTTTGCACTCTGACAATTGGTTTGACAGATATAAATATCTGAAGTTAATACTGGGTTAATCTCTATCTTCATATATAAATACTATTAAAGCAAGTCCATTTATCCTTGTCATCACGGTTTCTCAAAAACTGCTAGACGTAGGGACTTGAAATTTCGCACAGTTATTCAAGGTCTAACACACTAAAAATTGTTTACACAGCCCTAGCTCAATAATGGCTCATCGAATTTAAAAAAATAAAAAATTGGTGAATTTAGTAATTTTGCCGCTGATTCATTTAAGATATAAATTATCCTTCTGCGTTGTCCTTGGGCTGAGTAATGCTAAAAACAATTAATCAAATCATCACTATCAAAAAATTTGATAGTGGCGATAATTCTTACTGGATGCGGCTAAGGAGAAACTATGTTCAAACAACTGCAATTCCCAATTAAAGTCTGTTCTCCCATGATTATAAATAAGGTTCAGGGTCAGTCTTTAAGGAAGGCTGGGGTTGATTTAAGGGCAGACTGCTTTTCTCATGACCAACTATACTACATGTGACATGTTCGGGAGTTAGCTCATCTCGCAATCTGTTCTCTAAAGGCTGAGGGAAAAACGGCAAACGTAGTTTACAAGGAGTCGTTGCACTACTAGGTGGAGTGAAAAGTAAACTCAATGGGAATGAAAAAAAAATGTTTTTAAATGTTTTTTTATTTTATTCAATACAGTCCCCTTTTAGCTTGATAGCTTGATACACTTATTTCAGCGATTTTCCAACTTCTTGATCTCATCCGAAAAGTAATTTTCCAGAAGGTCCGCAAAATACTCCTCCGTTGCGTCGATGATTTCCTCGCGTGAGCTGAAGTTTTTATTGATGAGCCATCGTTTGAGGTTTGGGAAGAGATAATAGTCCGAAGGAGCCAAATCGGGCGAATACGGTGAGTGCGACAGCAATTGCAGCCGTAAGTCATTGATTTTAACCGTGGTTGCGATGCTCTTATGCGCCGGCGCATTGTCAAAAACAAAATGTTTTTCGCTTCATGCAAGGCCGTTTTGCAGCGATTTCAGCCTTCAATCGCTCCAATAATGCACAGTAATACTCGCTGTGGATGGTTTTTCTTTTTTCGATGTAGTCCATGAAGAGTATGCCATGACAATCCCATAAAACCGACGCCATAACCTTTCCGACCCATTGAGCCTCCCTCGGCCGCTTCGGAGCACTCGTGCCGGCTTTAGTCCATTGCCGGGGACTCATTCTGTTTTCTGGTGTGTAATAGTAGATCCAGGTTTCATCAACAGTTACCAATCGACACCAAAAATCCACCCGATTCCGCATCAGCAAGTCCAAACACTCATGCGAAGTGCTCTCGGGTTCGTGTTTTTGGTCAGGAGTGAGCACTCGCGTCACCCAGCAGCAGGATAACTCTTTCATGTGCAAAATATTGCCCAAGATATGCCGTGTGCGCTCAGTACTAATCTTTGTGGTATCTGCTACCTCGCGCTCCTTCACTTTCCGGTCAGCCAACACCATTTCATGTATTTTTTCGACATTGTCCTCTGTAACCGCATGGGAGAGCCTGCCGCTGCGGACTTGATCGGTAGTGGAGTTGTGGCCACCACGAAACTCTCGAAACCAATATTTGACGGTGTAATCTGACGGAGCATTAGCCCCATAATATTAACCCAACTTTTCTTTTGTTTCCTTCACCGTTTTGCCTCTCAAAAAATAATGTTTTATGAGAGAACGAAAATCGTTTTTGTCCATACTCAACATGGTGCAAAACACGTCAACAACAATCAGCTGTCAAAACAAAACTAAAGACAGTATCGCACTGAAATTTGGCATGTCTGCCTAAATACGATCGGACTTCAAGGCACCATAACCTTTTTGCAGTAGCAGCGCATTCTGGCGGTCAAGGAGGTTGTTGTTCACCCCACCTAGTAATAAGGCAGCGCATTGTCATCTCTAAGATGCCAAATAAATTGCCAGCTCCATTAATATTCATATTAATAAAAAAAAAAAAAACACTGTGGCGCTGGCAGCCCGGTATGGGCCATGGCCTAGCTTCTTGACACTCATTTGTGTTGCTCATGTTTTTCATTTTTGTCACATCTGAGCGGGGCCTACGGTTTATCGCCGAGTCCGAACGGCACGCCTTAGAAGCTTTTTCGTAGGCAATTCTTTTTTACTTTAGGGAGTTTGCCATTGCCCGCCGAAAGGGTGCAATTAATTTCAGTATGAATTTAAGAAACTTTTAAAATATAAATGTACACGCTTACGAATTTGCAACCAAAATAGTTTATGCTCACGAGCAAAGCCGGTTGGGTCAAGTAGTATCTAATATATTAAGGAATAGAGCCTCGATGCATTTTGTCTGCTTTGCATGGCGCTGATGTCCGCTTTTAAGTAGTCAAAGGACTTTGGCAGTTGTTTGTTATTGTTTTATATTCGAAATGTGTCGTATATTCAGGAGTCAATAGCCCACTTAAAAGGCATAGAAGCTGCCGTTGATCTACTTGAGGTTCGTCCATTCTTTCTCAATATCCTATCTCAACTAGGCCTTCGATACAGTAGGGTTAGAGGGACTCTTTCACAAGCTGAACAGGCTGAGCATTAGCAAACCACTGCTGTATATTCTTATTAGTACGCTCACAGATAGACAGTTCATCGCGAAGAATGGCGATATGACTTCTACTGGTACATTCAACATTAAAAACGGTCTGCAACAAGGTGCGGTCAATTCGCCAATCCTTTTCAACATTTACACAAGCGATCTGATAGGTTCACTTCACCATGCCATAGCGTACGCAGACGACTTAATCGCGTACAGATCAGGTCCAAAGATTGAGGTTATAAACATTCTTTTGCAACGTGACTTCGATAAAATTAAACAATATTGCGACGACTGGAAGTTGAAGATTAACTTTCAGAAGTCGGAAACCATTCTGTTTAGGACGCCTTTGTCTGGGGCCTCTGCGGATACCAGAAAGAATTGGCGAAAGTTTCAGATCGTTGGACAACACGGGCAGCCACTTGTTTGTCGAAATGTAGTCAGATACCTTGGGCTTTGGCTAGATCAATATCTATATTTTAACAAACATATAGATGTTGCTCTGGCCAGAGCCAAAGGTGCTTTTGCCCTTACAAAGAGACTGTTTTATAACAGGCAACTCGATGCGAGGGTAAAGGTGATCTGCTACATGGCCCTTATTCGGCCTATGCTTACATTTGGTTGTCCAGTGTGGTTCAACGTGAGAGCAAGTCTTTTGGAAAAGATTCGGGTGTTTGAGAGGGCTTGCCTTAGGGCTTGTCTTCGCTTATACAGAACACCAGAGGAGTGGTTGGGGCGAACCTACTACGAGTGGACAATTTTGTTATTAAGTTGATTCGAAGGCACATTGCAAGAGCAATGACCTCGTCGAACAACCTGATCTCCGGGGCCTACTATCCCAATTATTTGTATCACGAGAGAGTTCGCTTTGACGGCTTTATTCCTCCGTAGATAAAAAGGGTCTGATCCAGCTCCGGAGAGGCGACTAAACTACGGCAGAGACGTCGCACAAGTTAGTGCGGAGCGTCCCCGGTTAAGTAGGGTGGTAGGGAGTCGCGCCATGAGTGATGTTCCTCGGCCGCACCAACAATTTTGGTGGCTTGCAGAAGAAGAGAAGAAGAGGAAGCTCCATCGTCGAATTCCTCTAGTACTAGCTAGCTCCGTTAGGGGGCAGAGCGGGTCTGCCTAATATTTAGTCATGGCGGGCTTACATAGGTCTAGGTAGCTTTAAGAACAAAAATTATAAAAACCAAAAAAAAAAAAAATAATAAAAAAAAAAATTAAAAAAAAAACAACAGAGATTGGTAACTTCCTCTAAAAAAAGTGGTAATCCACTCCACAAAAAAAAAAGAAATAATGCTTATATAATGAGTTAGCTTATATAGGTTAAATAGGCTTAGGATTAATTTTGAAGTGGTCTGTAAGTCTGTAAGAGAAAGAAAAAATGTCCATTTACTAAGTTTTTTACTTAACAACATTTATTTTCTTAGTTTTAGTTTTAAATTAATGCAATAAAAAAAAGTACTGTAATGAACATCGAAAGACATGTAGATTAAGAAGTATGTTTAACTCAGAATGTCCGCATGGGGCCAGTAAGTTGGAATAAGGTAATTTTAAGTTAATTAAGCTAATTTTTAAGCGTTTTTTTTTGTCTAGCATGTAGGAGTTATTGAATTGAACAAAATAAAAATGCATTTAAAATGAAATGAAAAATCCTATCGCAACACCTTGAATAGACCTGAAAATCTCACCTGAACTGACCTCGAACTATGTATGTTAAAGTAGCCAGTCATACTGACTGTTGAAGTCACTGTTGATTCAGTAAAGTGAGTTGTTCTGCCGTAAGTCCTATTCCTCAGTTCTAGTCCCTTTCGGTTGAGAGTTATAGTGTTTTCGTTTTCTCCTGCACAACACAGGCACTTATACGTTAGACAAGTCACCTTCCACAATAAGAACCCAATTCCCAGTGGCTTCTACGTGAAAGTAAAATTAGCACAGTTAATGTGAAGTCATAGTTGCAGGACTGGGCATAGCCACGTTGACGCAAATCGGACACAGCCGTCTTTGGGATTAGTTGGTATTGCCAAATTTCGGCATTGGCAAGTCGTATGTCAGGTTTTCGTTCAAAAACTGAATAATCTGGAGCGAATGCCTCTTGTAAGGCCATTGTATGTAGTTTTGACTTACAGTAGTTTGACAAAGACACGATTTAGAATAAAGTTGCAGATGCCAATTACTTTGGGGGACAACAGTAAGACGAATCATGTATAATGAATTGACAATAGTCGCCATATACCACTCAGTGAACGTCATTATCTTAGTCAATATACCGTGATACATGTGTTCTCAAAGACTCGACTGAGTATGAGTTGAATATGACGGGACGATCCCTCATTACACATACTCGTATCTCTCAATCGCAGAATTCGTAATCCCAATGTTTTCGTACAACTTTGTCTTAAAAGAAATGCACAATCTCAGTAAACTCGTAAATCCGCCATTTAAATTCAAAATTGTCGATGCCAATAACTCGCAAGTAAAAATTCAGAAAAATCATTTCTGCGGAATTGGCAGGACTTTCGACTGTTCAATTTCCTTGATAGGTACTCGTATTCCCTCAATAATATTTCAGTTGTCGGGGGGAAAAAGAAAAAAAAAAAACATCATTGGCACTCGCATCGATTGGATTGCTTACATTATCTCGTTCATACAATCGACAAGAATCACTGCAACTTACTCGTACAAAGTGAATGTCATATTCCCTCTTACGTGAGACAAATATTCGTACAATTCACCATTGTCAGTGGGCGGCGAGTTCGAGTATCTGAGTATCTCTATCGCTGAATCATGTTTTGTCCAATGCCAATGCTATTGCTGCTGGGAGAAAGTGACGGCGTACAATAGTCTACAACTGAATGCTGAAGAATTCCAGTGAAGTGCTGAAAAATCCAACAAATCCTGGCAACAGTGCATGCCCTTCAAATCAATGTATATCCTCCCATTGGACATATTAAGTATCAACACTTGTTCCAAACCTATGTTGAACTTGGATGATGGACAATATGAGTACGGCTGCTGGTGCCACAAGTTGCCATGATAATCTCATGTCGCGCATCCAAGTATCCGTGAACTGGGGAATGCAGTTCGTAATGGATACATGCCACAAAGGGCTCTACACACGACTATTTACCACGCAGTGTATTGCCATCTGCCGAAGGGACTCGATATTCGATTTGCATTGAACTGACGCGGCCTCAATGTCAGTCCCGGCCTCCCACTCTCGGTCAAAAGAAGAATAACTGTTATTTGCCATCATCCATTTGGAAAATCAAATTCCATTACACAAATTGGAAAAACATGCAAACCTCGTGAAATTGCCACCACTTAATGCTCTCTTCGCAGGACTTACCATATACTCGTTCAGTATTTTGTATCCTAGTCGTTGGTGCTCCCAATCTCCCTGCCACCAGCCATCAGCCACCAGCACTCATTTTGCTCTATTTCTTCTTCTTTGTTTTGTTGTTTTTCTTTTTTTTTTCCTCTTTTTTGGCTGGCGTTCCTTTGTTTTTATTATTGAAAATGCCAATAAAAAGCGAGTGAAATAAAAATCAAAAACAGAGAAACAAATTGAGTTAAGACGGGGGATGGTGAAATCGGAGAAAAAAAAAAAACAAAACGAAAAACGGAAACGTAAGACTTTAGACGAAAGGCACCAAGAAACCAAGAAACCGAGAACGCAAATAGTCCTCGTAGATGAGAAGAAATGAAGGTTTTTTCTGTGCTGTTTGGGGGTGAGAAGGATGGAGACTGCATTGTAAGGGTGGGCTTGTCGGATATGGGTGAACTGAAGATTTTTTTTTTGCACCCTCCACCCGAGAGTTTCGTGGCAAAAACAGAAGGGATTACCAATTCTTAATGTTTGTACATCGAATGAAGGGGATAAACTTCATACGGGGGATGATTGTGTGGTGGCAGTGAATTGGGGATGGGGTGGCGAATGACGACTAAATTTGCAAAGAGAATTCAATTGAGGTGGGAGGTGGGAGGTGGATGATTTCGCCTGTCGCGTGGGTACTAGTATCTTTTATTTTATTCTTTGCTCGATTGGCAGATGAAAAATTTCAACTTCAGCAGAAAATGGCAAACGCTGTGGAAGTTAACTTGCGGAAGGGGGCTCCATTGGTGGTTGGTTTTGGTACTGCTGGTACTTCCAAATCGTACTGATATTCGGGTGCTGATGGTGGCAACAAACGAGATAAGGGTTCGATTAAGCAATATGTCTACCATTAGGGATCTAATTTGATTCTCATTTGCCTGCAGGAACGAATATTTGAGTTTTAGTTGATTGGATCAATTTCTCTTATTTTTTTATTTTTTTTATTTTTTTCTAGGTGGTGGTAGGGGGAGGCCCGAGGGCTCTTTTGGTTTTGGACGGTTTTTTGTTTTTCTTTTGGTTAGATAGCGACGGAGATGGAAAAGATGTGATAATCATACATAAGGTCTACTAACAAGAAGACTTGACGAAACAGATGGGATTGTACTAATTGGGTGGAGTGTTGTGGTAAGGATTTAAAAAATTACACCTGATTGCGTCTTAAATATACATACATACATATGGAACTGGTTTCCAAATTGAATGGATTATGTTTTCAACTTTCATTCATGTAGCCAACCATTTATAGTTGCAGCCTATTAGCTGATTGTGGTTCTCTCTGACCTATCAGGGGATGCAATGTAATACTTTTTGTTGAGATTGGTTCTAACCATCTGAATACTGTTCAATACTGCATATGAATACAACGTGCATAGATTTGCAAAGTATATACGAAGTCGTTTTCTCAGAGACCTGAGAGAAGATGGCTTATAGATGTTTTCAGTGGTAAAACGTCTTCAGCACTCTGTTACCACTTTTAGACATTTTGCATTTTGCTACATTATGCAATTATTCAGCTTTTTGTCTACTGGGATAGTGTCAATTTGTTCCCTGAAGAAAATATTTCGACTGTTCCGTTGTTTCCACCAACAAAGCAAGTTATATGCGAAGAAAAACAAAAAGGGTACATTCGGCAACTGACGACGGAGATAACAAAAGTTAAAGACAGTCGTTCATTTTGGAAACTGGCAAAAACGCTCAACGGCCAAACCTTCGCTAGAGGCATTCAAGTAGAAGCGTCGATGTTAGCCGAACATTTTGAACAACTGTTAAATCCGCCATACATAAGAAACAGTTTACAGTATGCACTATAGGGTGTCCCTTATTTTTCAAAGTTTTAAATTTCTACCGCATAGGTCTTAGTTTTTTTTATTTGCCTCTAAAACACTCGGAAATAAATTTTTACCTCATTTTAAGTACGACAACCCGTGCCGAATGCATCGAATCATGTTCATACAGTCCGTTTGATAAGATCGTATACGGCAAAACTCGTTTATGAAAACCGGTTTGGAAGTGGCATTTGCATTAGCATATAAAAAAATACTTCTGCTAAGATGCTTTGAATAAAACAAATTTAAAGAGTGTTCAATTTTTGTCAGAGACAGAAGTATTTTAAAATGAGTGTCGCGTTTGCATCACGTTATGAAGCAGTATTCTTGTGCACGCATCCAAAAGGACCGAAAATGTCATACGGAGCAGCTGCTAAATACATGAAAAAGTCAAAAGCATTTGTTAGCAAGTGGGTGCACTGTTATTCTCAAGTTAAAAATGTAGATGATTTGCCGAATCGTGGGTCTACGCCAAAAACAACAAAAAAGCGGGACAAAATTATTCTACGCGTGTTTGAAAAAAATCCTCTTCTATCGTTTCCTGGAGGACAAGGGATTTAACGTAAAAGTGGTCTAAATGTGTGTTGTGATACGATACGAAGACGTTTACTAGCCAATAATGTAAAATTTCGAAGCACAATAAAGAAATCACTACTGTCAAAAAAACACATAGAAAAACGACTCAGTTGGGCCAAGGAGAATTTGGACAGAGATTGGAACAACGTTATTTTTTCGGATGAAGCTTCTTTTTGGGCATGGTCTCTTATCACTCATACCTGGTGTACACAATCCAATAAATCAATCCAGCGGACCGTCAAACACCCGGCAAAGGTGCACGTTTGGGGATGCTTCTCAAAACAAGGATTTGGCAATTTGTTAATGTTTACAAATAACTTAAACGCACCCAACATGGTCAAAATTTATAAGAAGGCTTTATTACCATCTGCCCAAAGGTGGTTTAAAAGAAGGAATGAGAATTGGTTACTGCAAGAAGATAATGACCCGAAACATCGCAGTCGTTTGTGCAGTGCGTGGAAACAAGAAAATTACGTCGATGTTTTAGATTGGCCATCACAGTCGCTGGATGCAAATCCCATTGAAAATGTTTGGACATTCATGAAGCTAAGGCTCCAAGGAAAGAAGATCTCGACGGTCAAACAATTATCACGAAAAATACGAGTTTTATGGAGATCTTTGTCCCAATATTATGCTATATTAGTAGACAGCATGCCTCGAAGACTCCAAGCAATTATTGATAATGGAGGAGAGTAGACAACATATTAATTTAAAAGCATTCAAGTAAATAAACAAAATAAACCAGTACAATTGATTTTTTTTATTATTATTATAAGTTCTTCTTTAATTTTTGTCGTGTACGCTGTTATCAAACAGACTGTACATGTTACGCGGCAGTAGCGGTGCGTATTCACGGTATTTGTACTTTGTTCTGGTTTATTCTCGCTAGTAACACGTATTGTTTTACATTTAAAAGATGGCATTGGAATTTCGAAGCAATGGAAAATGTGTTTTCTTAGTTGGTGATGTAAATTATCGAATAATAGGCGTTCCGTCTAATCGTCAAGTTCTTTCAGTACTTTTTTTGACATTCACCAAGTTAAATTGACTGTTAGTGAATGTGCTAATCTCGTCATTGGGGAGTGTATTACTCGTATATTTTGGGAAAAAGCTAGAATCCCTACCAGAGCTATACCTATCGGTGTAAAAAAAACTTGTGGATCTTCACCATGCTTGGAGGGAGTTGCAAAAAAATTATAAAAAAATACAAGATATTTACAAGCGCCGTGAGGAGGACTTTAAGAACAATTTAGTTAATTTATTGGATATAGCACACTATAAATCTATAAACTTCAAGCTGTAGTAGAAGCACTAGATCTTAGCTGTGATGATTTTTCGATAAACAAATCGTCTATTCAACGTATTCACACACAGAGTCGAAAAGATAGAGCGGAATCTATAAAATCAGATTTTCAGAATAATATTCCTGAAATGGTGACCATTCACTGGGATGGGAAATTATTACCTGGAATTGACGTGAAAAGTTCTAAAGAAGAACGCCTGCCAATTCTAATTTCATTTGGAGAAAAGGAACAACTTCTGGCTGCACCCAAACTGGAGAGCTCTTCTGGCAGGATCAAGCTAAAGCTGTGTTGAACGCACTTTATGACTGGAACCTCGATGACAAAGTACAAATAATGTGCTGTGACACAACTGCGGCTAATACAGGGCGATTGAAAGGAGTTTGTGTACTTTTGGAACAAGAACTAGACAAAGAATTACTACTCTTTGCTTGCCGCCATCACGTTTACTAATTGGTTTTAAATTGTGTGTTCGAAACAATAATCCACCAAGTCACAAGTAGCCCTGATATTCCACTGCTCAAAAAGTTTAGAGACAACTGGAAAACTATTAATCCTGCTGCCATTGAAACATATACAACAGAAGATTTGTTGACATTTTATAATCCAGAACTGCAAAAAACCATTGGACGTGACGATTATCGGGAACTGATTGAACTATCTATAATTTTTTTTAGGAGGAGACAGTAAAAAAATTAGACCTCCTGGAGCGATACATCAAGTAAGGTGGATGTCTAGAGCTATTTACTCTGAACTTTGTAGTGAAAATTTTCTCCGGAATAATTTTGGACTGGCTGACATTAAGGGTACAGACAAATGACATTCTTAGCGAGTTTCAAGCAGGATTCGGAAAGAACTATTCCACGGAGGATAATATCTTTACTCTGACCAGTTTGGCAAGGACTTATCTCGACAAGGGTAAACAATTGTACGCATTCTTCATGGACTTCAAGGCAGGTTTTGACTCCATTGACAGAGAATCGCATTTCTATAAGCTAAGTAATCTGGAAATATCAACGAAAGTACTTAACGTCATACAAAGTCTCTACGAAGAGAACAGAACTGCAGTATGGGACGATAACAATGTGTCAAATATGTTTGACTCGCGGAAGGCAGTTACACAAGGATGCCTCATGAGCCCCTTAATTGAATTGGGGGAATTGAATTTGACGGAATAGATGTAAAACTCTTTATGTACGCTGATGATATAGTCATTTTATCGGAAACGCCATCCATCCGTGCAAATCATGATACATAAATTAGAGCAATACTGCGGTTTGTGGAACTTGCAAGTAAACACCAGTAAGTACAAAATGATGGTATTCCGAAATGGTTTTGGGCGATTTACAAAGGATGAAAGATGGACTTGGCAAAGAGAAGAACCAGCGAAGGTTAAGAAGCACAAGTATCTTGGGGTTATAATAACATCGCGAATGAGTTTTAAAAACACATGCAAGAAAAACTAAAGGAAGTAAGAAGAGCAATAATTTAAAGTTGGAGAGGCGTACTTACTTACTTACTCAAGGTGGCGCTACGGTCCGGGGTGGACGTGAGCCTCAGTCAACAAGCTTCTTCAGCCAGCTCGATCCCTGGCTAGCTACCTCCAGTTTCGCAAGCTAAGTTGGCTGAGGACCTTTTCCACTTGCGTGCGCCACCTGAGTCTTGGCCTTCCTCTACAGCGCTGTCCCTCGGGAGCGGATTCGACGATTTTTCGGACCGGAGCATTACATGACCCAGCCATCTCAGTCTTTGGGCTAGGTCCATGTAGCTGTACAGTCCATACAGTTTGTCGTTGTATCTCCTCCTCCACTCACCGTCAATGCAGACGGGACCAAAGATCGCCCGAAGAATTTTTCTCTCGAAGCAACCAAGAACACCTTCATCCTTTTTTGATAATGTCCATGCCTCTGCGCCTTAGAGCAGGACCGCGATTATTAAGGTCTTATAAAGGGTGACTTTTGTTGTCCGAGAGAGGGCTTTGCTACTCAATTGCCTTCTTAGTCCAAAGAAACAGCGGTTGGCAAGAGTTATTCCTCGCTTGATGTCAGCGCTGGTGTCGGTGTCTGTATTTATAGTGGAGCCTAGGTAGACAAAGTCCTTAACTACCTTAAAGTTATATCTTTCGAGGGTGACGTCCAGCCCGAGACGTTGGTGTTGGTTGTCCTTTTTGTTTGACAACCTGTACTTGGTCTTGCTCTCATTGACCGCTAAACCCATTTTCGCCGCTTCCGTCTCAGTACTCGCGAAAGCACCACTGACATCACGCTGCTTTCTCCCGATTATGGCAATATCTTCAGCGTATGCGAGTAGTTGGATGGACTTTTGAAAGATTGTGCCTCTTGGGCTTGCTCGTGAGTTTTGCACTATTCTTTCAAGTACGATGTTGAAGAAATCGCATGACAGCGTATCGCCTTGTCTCAATCCTTTCTGGACATCAAAGGTCTCGGTGAGACCTTTACCGACCTTTATGGAGAGCTTGCATTCTCCATCGTCATCCTACACAGACGGATGAGCTTGGCAGGGATGCCGAAATTAGACATTGCTCTGTAAAGCTCGCCTCTATAGATGCTGTCATACGCGGCCTTTAAATCGATGAATAGGTGGTGCGTATTGATTTAAAGCTCATGGGTCTTCTCCAAGATCTGCCGTAGTGTGAATATCTGGTCGTTGGTGGACTTTCCTGGCCTAAAGCCACACTGATATGGACCTATCAGATTGTTTACTTGCTGCGTCAGTTAGTTTGTGTTTGGCAGCTATTTTTATCAGACTACTCACTAATTTGAGGAGAAAATGGAAAAAAGTGAATTTCGTGTGCTTATTAAGCATTATTTCTTGCAAAAAAAAACCATTACCGAGACCAAGGCTAAGCTTGATAAATACTATGGGGACTCTGCACCATCGATTTCAATGGTAAAAAAGTGGTTTACTGAATTTCGTTGTGGCCGTACAAGCACTGAAGATGCCGAACGTCCTGGACGCCCAGTTGAGGTCTCTACACCCGAAACAATCGAAAAAATTCACGATATGGTGTTGGCCGACCGAAGATTGAAAGTGCGAGAGATTGTGGAAGCCGTAGGGATCTTGCATGGCTCAGTGGTTTCAATTTTGAATGATCACTTGGGCATGAGAAAGCTTTCCGCAAGATGGGTGCCGCGTTTGCTCACAGTCGTCCACAAACACATGTGCAGTTGCCATGGCAAAAATCCATGAATTGGGCTATGAATTGCTCCCTCATCCACCCTATTCTCCAGATTTGGCTCCGAGCGACTACTTCTTGTTCCCAAACCTGAAGAAATGGCTTGGTGGAAAAAGATTTGACTCCAATGATGAAGTCATCTCGGAAACAAAGGCCTATTTTGAGGACCTCGACAAATCATTTTTTTTGGAAGGGATAAAAAAATTGGAGAAGCGTTGGACAAAGTGTATAGAGCTCAAGGGAGACTACGTTGAAAAATAAAATTATTTTTTTATCAAAAAATCTGTGTCACGGACTTATTGACCCGCCCTCGTATATCCGTCGAGGGTGACGTTCTGCTCGAGACGTCGGTGTTGGTTGTCCTTATTGCTTGACAACATATACTTGGTCTTGCCCTCATTGACCGCTAAACCCATTTTCGCCGCTTCCGTCTCAATACTCGCGAAAGCGCCACTGACATCACGCTGCTTTCTCCCGATTATGTCAATATCGTCGGCGTATGCGAGTAGTTGGACGGACTTTTGAAAGATTGTGCCTCTTGTGTTTGCTTGTGAGTTTTGCACTATTCTTTCACGTACGATGTTGAAAAAATCGCATGACAGCGCATCGCCTTGCCTAAATCCTTTCTGGACATCAAAGGTCTCGGTGAGATCTTTACCGACCTTGATGGAGCAGCGTGCATTCTCCAACGTCATCCTGCACAGACGGACGAGTTTGGCAGGGATGCCAAAACTAGACATTGCTCTATATAGCCCGTCTCTATAGATGCTGTCATACGCGGACTTAAAATCGATGAATAGGTGGTGGGTATCGATCTGAAGCTCATGGGTATTCTCCAAGATCTGCCGTAGTGTGAATATCTGGTCGATGTTGGACTTCCCTGGCCTGAAGCCACACTGATATGAACCTATCAGGTTGTTGACGAACGGCTTCAGGCGTTCACACAATACGGCCGATAAGATCTTATATGCGATGTTAATGACACTGATGCCTCTGTAGGTGTCTCCTTTCTTGAGAATCGGACAAACAATGCTGAGGTTCCATTCTTCGGGCATACTTTCGTCCGACCATATTTAACAGATGAGTTGGTGTATGCTCCTTACCAAGTCATCGCCTGCCGCTTTGAAGAGCTCGGCAGTCAGGCCATCCGCTCCAGCAGCTTTGTTGGACTTAATCTTGGATATAGCTATCTTCACTTCATTCAGGTCGGGTGGACGGAATTGTTGGTCATCATCGTCCAAGTTGAAAGGTTGATTCTGCCTGACAGCGGTATTTGGTTCGTCATCGCCGTTATACAGTCTGCAAAAATGATCTTTCCAAATCCTCAGCATCGATTGCGATTCTACTACGATGTTCCCTTTTTCATCTCTACAGGCTTCGGTTCGGGGTTTATTTCCGCGGCATGTTATTATTACCTTTTGGTAAAACATCCGAACCTCATTCCTGGAGTAGCATCTCTGAATTTCCTCGACTGCGCGCTCTTGCTCTTTCTTCTTCCTCCTGAGAAGCCGGTGTTCGTCTCTCCTCTTCCGCTCATAGAGCTCATAAGCAGATCTGGTCTTTCTAAGCAGCGCCGCATTAAATGCATCTTACTTAGCTGCATGTGCTTGCCGGCATTCATCATTGAACTGGGGGTTTCGTTGTGATGGATGAGTGAAACCCAGCACATCAGAAGCGGCATCTCTGATGGCATATTGGCAGTGTTTCCAGTGGTCTTCGATGCTTGATGCTGGCGGCATTGGACCTCTTAAAAGATTAAGAGAGACTCGATCGGAAAAGGAGTTGGCGATCTTTTGCGATTGTAGCCGTCTGACGTCGAATTATCCCACAGCATTAGTTTGTCTTGGTGTAGTTTGGGATATCCGCGACCGTACCTTGGCTACAATAAGGCAATGGTCCGAGTCGATGTTGGCTCCTCGGAACGTACGGACATCCATAATACTGGAGGAGTGTCTTGCGTCGATCGCAATGTGATCAATCTGGTTGACTGTTGATTGATCAGGAGTTCTCCAAGTCGCCTTACGTATGTCGAGATGTGGGAATCGCGTGCTAGCCACGACAATGTTTCACCCCGCCGCAAAGTCGATTAGCCTGAATACGTTATCGGAGGTGTTGTTGTGCAGGCTATATTTTCCGATTGTTCCACCAAAGATACCCTCTCTTCCTAGCTTTGCTTTAAAATCGGCTGGAGAGGCTCATTCTCGTCATTTAAGGAACCAGCACTTGTCGGAAGATGCTACTTCTACGAAGCCTTATACTAATCGTTGCCATCCGGAGAGGCGTACTTAGTAAAAAATATATTGACTTAAGGACAAAATACAAAATCTACGAGGCAGTAGCGAGATCGATCATGTGCTATGCAACTCAAGTTTGGGGAATCTATCAATACGAAGAAGTTGAAAAATTGTTGAGATATTTCATTATTTATTATTTATATTTCATTTCATTTAGACTGCCTGTAGATACACCAAATTGTATGATCCACCTGGAAACGGGTCTACCTCCATTAAACCCCCATACATTAAGACTACACTTGTAGTCTACCACATATCGTCGCATCATATATGCCGTAAACTTAATTTTTCAACGAATGGTCAAGATTATGCAACGAACATGACGTCCAACTAACAGCCTATAATGCAACAACATGGAAAGAAACTTTGCAGGTCTTGTTGAGAAAGATTGATTTATCCACCCGTGCCGCGTATAGAGTAAAAGCGCAGCAGAGTCTAACTAGACAGTCGTATTGTACACTTGAATAAGACCTAGGGGGAAAATTACTTCCACGAGCTCATTAGTGAAAACATACCTTATCAGCAAGCAAGATCATTTCAATCTTGAGTTTAAATTTTATGAAATTTGTAACAAGTATTTGCATTGTTAGAAATAATTGAATTTATGGTTCAATAAAATCACAAATACTACTACATTCACATAAAGTGTGCTCAGCTGTTTCGTCTTATAGGATTGAGGTGAGATCTTGGACCTGATATCGTCCCGACTTAGATTAATTCATCTATTGGCATTTGAATTGAAGGGCAGGATGGGCCGTTTGGCCTGTCTTAGACTTGGGCTATTCTCCCGATATGGAATGCATCCCCTTCTTTCTTTTCATTACCATCAATGCTCTCATGCCCAGAAGCCTACCATAGTTTGGTTCTTAGAGCTAAGTTTTTGGAGGAATTTGAAGCAGTTTATGAGTGATTTGGAGTCAATATTGTGGGAACTAAGGGCATTTATAGCTGCTTGACTGTACTTGAATATATGGATGTGCGTGCCTTTGAGATCAGAGTTGTAAATATGCTTGGCACATTCTTGGATGGTATATAGTTCTGTCTGAAATACATTAGGACTTTTGTCTATTGGTATTTCTATTTTTGTGTTTAGAATCATCCGTATACCACTTGGTTGTTAGTGGGTTTTGTTAGTCAATGCTTCTTTGCTGGGAATCTCCGTGAAGAATCCTTTGTCGAATTAACACGTTTTTTGAAGGCGGTCTGATACCGCGCAGATCAAATTAAGTTCCAGTACTTCAGAGAGAAAGGTCCCTTAGATCAGAGTCTGACTTTACACTGTGTACCATACTGAGTAATTCTAAGCTGCGTAATGCCACTTTGTTGATATACAATATAAGTGTAAGGACGTTAGCCCTATGAGCGTTTCTATAGCAGCTGTGGGGCAGGTCCGAAAGGTTCCGGAGAAACATAGACTTCCAAGATGCTGTACTCTTTTGACCTTTAAAATAACAGTTTTTTGCGTGGTTTAAGTCCACCATACTATAGAAGCATATGTTGTGATTGGCCTTACCATCATTGTAATGATCCAGTGAGTGTGCTGCCGTGCTTGCGACGGCAGGCCCACAAAGCGTTGGCTGCTTTAGTTATTTTGTTGTTTATGTAAAAGTTTCAATTGAACCTTGATTACTTCCAGATATTTGACCTCGTCAGTGAAGTGAAGCTGTACCAAGGTTTCTATTTCTTCTTCTATGAAAGGGACTATGACAGCTTGACTTGGATTTATGGAGAGGTTCTCCCTGGTGCACCAGTTTACGACTATCTTAAGGCGTTTGGCATACGTGCAATAACTTCGTAAACGTCTTTTGCCCTAATGATGATGACTAGGTCATCGGCATAACCGATCGTATTGTAGTTCAAATTGCTTACTTTTCTAAGCAGATCATCAATGACCAAAGACCAAAGAAGAAGCTACAACACGCCTACCTTCAAAGAGCCTCTTATGGTTGACGATGTTACCGAAGTCGGCACTGACGAAGGTAATAATTATCCGGCTTTCAAGCATCGCTTTGACCGAGCTGATAGTAGGTTGAGTAATATTTCTGTGGAACAAAGCATATAATCTGGAGTCATGTGCAGTATTAACGAAAGCACCCTCTATGTCAGGAAACGCGCAAAGTGCAATCTCTTTACAGCAGAAGGAGCTTTCGATTTCACCTGGCAGTTTTAGCAGAGCTCCTTCTGTTGATTTGCCTTTCTGATACGCGCATTGATACGGGTGCAGACGGAAGCTATTTTCTAAGCTTTCGCTGATATGAACGTCAATAGCTCTTTCCATTGTTTTCAGATAGAACAATGTCAAGCTTATAGGACGGTATGATTTAGGTACTCGTAATTCACTAGGCTTATTCGGGGATAAATACTATGTTGACCTCCCTCCAAGTGCGAAGTGTGTAGCCCCAGTTGAAACTGAGCCTAAATAGGGCTATAAGGGGAAGGTACAAGAAAGTCTAGTCATTTTTGTGGAAAAGCTAGGAAAATACCGTCCATACCCGCTGCCTTGTATGGTTTAAATGAGCTAATAGCCCACTTCACGTTATCCGGACTGAAATTTTGTTCGGATAAACTGTTGATTCTGTGAAGGTTTCTCTGTATTGAAAACTCAGTTGACTGTTCATTAGTCATATCAATGTTGAAAGAGCTTGGGAAGTGAACCTGCAGTAAGGTGTTCAGGGTTTCTTCGCGGTCGCGTGTGATTTTGTTAACTGGTTTGATAAACAATCCTTTGAAATTATTCTGATCTTTGAAGAGGGATCTATGGAGTCATTGTACAGCCGGCTTCTCGCAGTTGTTACGCCAGAAGGCTCTCTTTGGTCTTCGCAACTCTTGGTTGTAGAATGTGAAACGGGATATGTATAGTTCCCAATTGCTATGTTACTCGTAAAAATTATTTTCTCACTTTTTCTGAATAGCTTCAAGGTTTTCATTCCACCATGTAACACCCCATTTTACCACAGATTGTTTTACTTTGCAGCTATTTTGAAAGGGGAATATGGACTGATGATGAGCGTTTGCATCGCAGCCGATGATCAGGTGAAATTGTTGTGTCTAGTAGTATTGGAAAAATTCCTGTACTGGAGTAAGTGGCACTTCTTCGTTGTCTGCAGCAAAGTATACCGATGCGCATACAAATTTATGTAGCTTACGGTCTCTTGTCTTAGTCTTGAATCTTGGAATGAAAAAGAATTAAGTATCTGTCGCTATAGCAAGAGCTGCCCTAGGTCTAAAATTGCTCTTGGCGAATATAATTTCCCTAGTCTAACTATTTAAACCAAATTTTGTTCCCTGTGAGGCTTATTATCACCTCGGCGCGCGTCTAACGAAACCATGTTGAGAGAGACCATGTTGTCTAACTATCGGAGCTTTCTTTGTGTGTCCATGATAATCTGGTCGTTTACAACGGTCCATGGGTAGCTTTGGCTTTGTATCGTTTTCGCTGGTGGTAGTCCACCTATACTTGATTTTAAGACTGCCTCTGGACTGATTTGTAGGCATGGGTGCTGTTACAATGATTGCTTCTGCTGCCATTTCAGGAGCACTAGTGCAAGCAACTGGTGTATCAACGCTATTTATGCCGCTAATTTTTTTGCTGAATATCTGATTTGGGACCCTGATTTGACAACTGAGGTCTGAGGTTTCGAGGATTAGTTTGATCTCTCCGAAACGGAACGAGACCATATCATTAAGCTCCAACAAGCCGCCTCATTGTGGTTTTATTTATAGCAAAGACAATATGGGCGAGATCTCTCTCGTCTGATCTTTGCCGAACTCTAAAAGTTCATGTATTGAGCTCTCTATATTGGCCATCTAGTAATGTCAGAATTTATTCACTTGCTGCTCTGGTATGCCTTTGGAAAAAGCCTCTGATGACGTGAGGTTTTGGAAAGAGTTCGTTCCTCGCAAACATCACCTTCAACCAACACTTCCTCTTTAGAAAGTGTTTTTGTAATCACTCTGGAGTGGTGGCATCCGCACAGACTATCATAAGCCACACGGCTTCGAAGGTTGTGTCGCGAAAAGCAGGTTTTGTATCCTCACCACGTAGTTCAATCGTGATATACATAATTCTCTGTTGAATCTGAACCATTTTTTCGTTACTAAAAGGATTACGATCGGGATCCACCGGGTCTGCACCTAGTCTTACATAACTCATTATATTGCGCATCATAGCTTTGTTGACGGGTCTTCAAATTGCGAGCTTGTCTCGCATCGGTTTGAGGTGAAGTATTGTACTCAAAAGGCATGCGTTTCACTTCAGGATCTTTTTTGTCATCAGTAACGTTCGGAAGAACTTGGACTTCTTCGATACTACTCGCCCTTTTCAGCGCTCGCTTAAAACGGTGTTGCTCAGATGGCGTAAAAATGACGCATCCGTATTTGTGTTGAGCCTTTTTGTTAGAAGTCTCTGGTAAGTCTGTGTCTAAGGATGGTGTACTCTTATAACCACAAGGAGGCAGTGCAATCGGGTATCACAAGCGACTTAGCTCCCTCTGTTCCAAACTGGACTTAAGGATTTATTTTCGAGGTGTCCATGCCCCTAGGCCATATAAAACGACAGGACTTACTATCATGTATATTTAGCTTCTTCTTCGTTACCCAAGATAGATTTTTTGGGGTTAATTGCCCTCTTAGCCCAAAGAAACTATGATTGTCTCCAGCTCCTTCGTGAGCTTCGCGGGTAGATTAATTCTGTAGCCATCTCAAAATAAAGACTATAAGGCATCAGTTGTGTTTGTCACTTTTTGATGGTACCATGCAGTTTGGTTTGATCTTATTGATCGACGCCGTTTTTAGCTATCCGTCAATAGACAGAGTTTTCAAATGTTGTACGTCTGGTGTTGGCTTACAAGTTGCAATCAATTCTGTCAAATATGTGATACAGAAAGCCTTAGATACTTTTAAATATCTACCTGATGTCTCTCCACACTTTGGTAAATCAGCTCCATCAAGATGTTGCATAAGCGAATGCATTTGACGGGATGCCGAGGCCAAACCTGAATCTGTATAGCTTTCACAACCAACTTTTAAATCGGTAAGAAGGAGAGTATCAGGAGAGTAGATTGAATATTTGGTTCGTGGAGAATTTGCTTTAATACGGAGCGTGGATCCGATATGCAATGCTTACTAAGTTTGGAACTATTGCTAGAGTTGTCATCTTGTTTGCTTTGGGTTTCGCGCCAAGAATTGAATTAGACCGAAGGCATATAATATAGTATGAAAAATCTTCCTGAACTTGGGTTGGTCTTTTTGGTCACGTCGACCGGAAAAACCGAAATTTTGGTGGAGAGCTTCATCAGAGCTAGGATTATGTTTTTTTTTTTGCCAGCATACGAGAGCATGAGGTCAAAACTAGAATGACTGTCCCTTGTGTTAACCGAGATAACTGGGAGACATCCCTCTATGATACTTTATGTATTCATCTCCGTCCGAAAGATTTTATTTCCCTTCTCTTGAAATCAGTGTTACGAGTATTGTGTCTAAAAGTATCTAGAACATTGTTAATTCCATAACTTCCATTCTCCGCAGCATAGCCCTAACCTGTAGAACTTTTCCATTTGCTCAAGAAGTTATCCTTGGCTTTTGTTGAAAAATTCCTTTAGAAGGCCTGCCTGCACCTTATGTTAACTTGCACAAACTGGCTGCATCCATATACGAAGTTGACAGGCCTTACTGTAGATTTAATTAAACCCCTTTTGCAAGGATATTGGAATATTTAAGTTTTTCTGGCAGGTGGTAATCCTGGGTGTCGCCATTACTCATGCATTCCACAATGGGCGTGAAATTACACACAATATCATCGGATAATGGTGTCCTGTTCAGGCGAAGCACTATATCTTCTAGAAGTAGTGGTCTACAAGTATGTGACCATACTCCAGTACATACTATATAAGAGTGTGTGTAGTTGATTTGACTTAAATTGTCTTCTTACGTTGGGCGTTTGTTACTGCTACTACAAGTACAAGTACAAGTCCTGCTGTTGCTGAGTTTGTCCTTTATTTCAAGATCCTATGAGCACTTGAATTTGTTTTATTTTCAGATCCAACTACTCGAATGGAATGAGGAATTGTGGTAGTCGTAATCTATTCGACTCATTTCGAAGGAAGAATCCCCATACTGACCAGACTACAAGAAAAGGTGTAACCAAGGTGGGATGCTAGTAATAGAATGCGACTGCTGATATTTTATTTGTAATGTCAAGCAAAAAAGGACCTTCACCATTAGACATATCCAGTATTCGTACGAGTAAAAGAAGAAAGGCATCCTCTGGATATTGTGTTCGTCTCTATACCCAAAAAAGTGTTCTTCGTTGTGCTCGTTGGTACTGCTGCTCAAGGTATTCTCTTCTATACGTGTAGACTTGTTCGATCCTTCGAATTAGCTAACATATGTCACCGCACTGATTTTACTCCTACCGAGCAGACACGGCTGTTGGCTTCGTTTTCTCAGCAGGAGTTTTCTGATATACGAATATATCCCTCCACCAGATGCTTAGTGTGTGTGGACATGAGTTTTTACAGGAATGTGGTCTCTGGGGCTGGAGGAGGAACAGAAGCACTACATGCCAGAGGGTGGCCTTAATTTAATTCGAACATAACTATTGCATCGGAATACTATTGTCGAATTGTGTATGCTTGGTTGGGACACACATCGTCCAACAGGACGACGACGACCGACCGACCGACGGCTGAAAGGTGAGCTGAGAGGAAAACTTTTGCTTTGCTGTGTTTCTGCTGAGGGATGTTGGTAGTTTTAGGATTACTCAGTTGACCAGGACATTGTGCTGGAAATTTATATTGTTTCTTTGGAAATTAACTCAATTGGTTGCTGTCTCGGTTGTCCGGAGGAGTTTTCGTTCTCGTTCTACATAGTTGTCGTTTTCGCATGGCAATAAGGAATTGTCTACTTTAGATACTTTCAACGAGAATAATGCCGATGAAATGGGTCATTATTGGGAAGCATCAATTTACCGATTATGGGATACTTGTCGTGTATCGGTTGCTTTAATAGCACTTGTCATGTGTTTATGGATTGGCATATGAAGTGATAGCTCCTTAAAGTAGAATAGAATTCATGCCATTGTGGTTGAGTGAGGCTTTTATAGTCGCTTTTGAAGATGGGCGTGTTTTATGATTCGTAAGTGTTGTAAGAGCTATTCTCTGTTGCAGAAAGGACAGCTAAATTAACTTTATTTTTAAGATTGTGGTTAGGGAAAGAAGACTTTCATTTGCTTTTACTAACTACCTTTTGTTGAAAGCAGTTTTGATTGTGGGGAAAAGAAAAACGTGGGGGCCTAGTTCCTAGTTCTTTAAGCAAATCAGATCTAAACGCTGCATCCTGTGAACCTAGTCCTAAAATACATAACCATCTACTTCCCCAAAGAAGCTAAGTATTTCGGTATTATCTTGGATTTTAAACTTCTATGGACTAACGATGTTACGCCGAAGACTTCTAAGAAGCTGTCGTCTTTCTGGCAATACAAGGAGCTGTCAGCAAGACTTGGGGCTTGTCACCCAGAAGGATTGTCTAGTGTTATAAGCTCTTATGTAAACATGTTATTGCTGCTTTTATCAGACTCCAAAGAGTGGTCTATCTTGGCTGTGTGAAGCTTTCCCTCACAGTCCTGGTTCTGCTCTAGACGTATTGATGAATCTCATTCATATTCATATCAATGGTTTCCACTCCGAAAGACCGGTCTTATTGACATATCGTTTGATGCACAGACACCAGACTGGTTTTGGTCAGAATCTGATGCAGGAAGGAAATACAGTTAGATCTCCCCGGCTGTCAGGACGGCTCTAAAAACGAAATATGATGCGACGCTGGTGTCTTTTGGAGATATAGTTCAACTCTAGATTGCACTCCTTTCAAGCATTTGGCAACTATAGCGAGAGCCAAAGTGCGTTTATAGTCTTGCTAAGCCATTTTACTATTTCCAAGTTAGTAAAATGGTGCAGCCACTTACTGAACGTGGTCAGAAAGCTGAATTCACAGAGTCTTGTCTGGGTTCCAGGTATCAATGAGATCATAAGAAAAGAAATCGTTTATGAACTTATTAGGCAAGGCTCAGAGAAGGGTTTTTCAGGACCCGAGCCCACGTTCGGTTTAGGCTTCCATTGACAGTTTGGGGCCAAATGAGCACAACTGCATATGTCATGACTTCCCACGTTGCAGACAGAACATGTCTGGCTTTACGTTTTCGGAGTTTACATGCTGGGGCCTGGCACTTTTCCACTGAAGCGTTTCCTCATCTTTCATTGAAAAACTGAGAGATTTCATTCATTCATTCGTTTGCAGTTCGCACAAGCAGTTGAAGTGTTGTGTGGGTATGGTGGCGCAGTGGTTACGTTCGCCAATTTCTAGCAAGAGCTTCTGGGTTCATATCTTGGCTTACATCAAAGACTAGACGGAGTAATCTACTTTTCTGACATTGTCACCGTTTCCGTTGGCAAAAGCAAACCTTTGAAAGTTATATTTTTGGCCTGAAATGCTTAATAACGTGGCCTTCCAAATAGTTTAGCTACAATACTTCATGCCCATATCCCGTAAGCTTTAGTTCGATACAAACCACCTTTTCATTGATTCTAAGGCTGCGTATGACAGCATCTATAGAGACGAGCCATACAGAGCAGTGTCTGGTCTTGCCATATATGCACAGACAGATGGTGGGGGATGACGATAGAGAATGCACGCTGCTCCATCAATCTTAGATTTTTTTGTTTTCTGACGAGGGTAGGCAGGTTACTTTCCAATGAAAGTTCCTGTATGATCCTCTTTCCAAAACCGTTTCAATTTATTGTGCTGGGTCCAAAATTTGGTCCTTTGGAGACGGCACAATGGGTTTCTCTCGCTCAAAACTTCTAGGACTGTATTGTTAATATGTCCGTTTAGTCGAATTGTATGTTTTCTTACGAAGATTTTAGTTTCGTCTCTAGGAATTCCGAAGTCTCGGTGTAAGTCATTATTTCTTATATACCACTGCTTTGTAGTTTCACCGGTGCTTCTCCAATCGTTTTACATAGTGCTTATAAAGCAGTGTCATTGGCGAGTGGTGCTAGCACGGTTCACTCTTCATGTGGTTTGTCTCGAGTAAATAGGAGATAAAGTAGTGGGCCGAGAGCACTTCCCTGCGGTACGCCAGCTAAAATTTTCTTTAATTTCGATACTTCGTCTCCGAGTCTGCACAAAAAATGCTATTCTCGAGGTACTTTGCCAGTAAATTATAATAGGTCAGTGGCAAGACCTGACGTCATTTAAACTTCATTCCTACATGCCATACTTTATCGAAGGCTTGCGAAACGTCAAGGAATACGCTTGAGCAAATCTTGTTATCTTCTCATTATTTCTCAATTACGTCGGTGATTGTATATGCAACTGATCAATGGTGGAATGCTTACTTCTAAACCTTAACTGGTGATTAGGGATTGGATTTTCTTTGTTGATAATTGGCAGTATACGTCTTAAAATTTCCTCTCAAAGAGAAGTGAAATCGGTTTATAAGACTTCTTGTCAATCGGAGGTTTTCCTGGTTTTAGGACCATCATGGCCTTATTAACTTTCCACTGACTCGGAACGTATTATATCATCAATGCGGCGTTAATTATTTAAAGAAGGTTAATCAATGCTTTTCTAGGCAGGAATTCAAGGACTTCTCTGGCTATTTTTTCAGCGCATAGTTCCGTCAGCGTTGCATTTGCAATCGTGTGATTAAATGACGCTCTTCCCGTTTCACTGATATTGTGGATAAGCGCTTGACCGTGGAGAGTATAAATGTCTCTTCTAGATGAGAACTGAAAATTGTCGCTTTCTTCTTATCTCCTTTCGGCCATTCATTGTTATTTTTTCTAATTGGTGGCGCTAAAGCTTTAGGTCTTTTAGTACATTTTAATGCTTTTCAAAGCGAATAATTCAATGCAATTTTTGCTGTGAGACTTCCTACTACTGCATGGATTTTGAAGTTTTAAATTGTCTCTCTGAGCAGGTTACACGGGTTACTAGACTTTGTCGCCATTTATTATGGGGGCTTTTCTCCTTTACTTTACCACTTTCTTTATCTTCGGCCACGGATAACTTAGACCGTAGTTTGTTAGTTTCTTGCTTTGATCGACTGTGCTATGCCACGCGGAATAAGGAACTATTTTAACGAAGTAATCAACCTCGACTTCTAGCTCATAGGGTGTCTTTAGTGATACGTTGAGTACTATCTTTTCTTCAATTTCTGTCTTGAAGTCTTCCTAATTAGTATTTGTGCCAGTTAGTCTTGCTGGTTCTTGGTTTTTAATTAGACTTTCACTCATTGTCAAAATGACAGAAAACGATCAAAGGCAACGTCGAAGCTGTCATCGATTTCTACGGAAATGTTAGATATAGCTCTTGAAACGAAGAAATCGATGAGATCAGGTATTTTTGTTGGTGTCACTCGGCCAGAAACATTGTCGTAGCTAGCACGCAGTTCCCACATCTCGATATACACAAGACAACTTGGAGAACTCCTGATCATATTGCGATCGACGCAAGACACTCCTCCAGTATTATGGATGTCCGTACGTTCCGAGGAGGCAACATCGACTCGGACCATTACCTTGTTGTAGCCTTGTTGTAGTACGGTTGCGGATATCCCAAACTATGCCAAGACAAACAAATGCTGTGAAGAAATTCGACGTCAGACGAATACAATCGCAAGAGATCGCCAAGTCCTTTTCCGATCGAGTGTCTCTTAATCTCTTAAGAGGTCCAAGCATCGAAGACCACTGGAAACACTGCCAAAACGCCATCAGAGATGCCCCTTCTGATGTGCTGGGTTTCACTCGTCCACCACAACGAAACCCCTGGTTCGATGATGAATGCTGGCAAGCACATGCAGCTAAGCAAGATGCATATAAAACAGCGCTGCTTAGGAGGACCAGAGCTGCTCATGAGCTCTATAAGCGGAACAGTAGAGACGAACATCGGCTTCTCAGGAGGAAGAAGAAAGAGCATGAGCAAGAGCAAGAGCGCGCAGTCGAGGAAATTGAGAGATGCTACTCCAGGAATGAGGTTCGGAAGTTTTACCAAAAGGTAAAAATAACATGCCCCGGAAGCAAACCCCGAACCGAAGCGTGAAGAGGTGAACAAGGGAACATCGTAGCAGAATCGCAGTCGATGCTGAGGATTTGGAAAAATCATTTCTGCAGACTGTATAACGGCGATGACGGAGCAAATACCGCTGTCAGGCAGAATCAACCTTTCAACTTGGACGATGATGACCAACAATTCCGTCCACCCGACCTGGATGAAGTGAAGATAGCCATATCGAAGCTTAAGTCCAACAAACCTGCTGGAGCAGACGGCCTGACTGCCGAGCTGTTCAAAGCAGCAGACGATGACTTGGTTAGGAGCATCAACCAACTCATCTGTAAAATATGGTCGGACGAAAGTATGCCCGATGAATGGAACCCTAGCATTGTTTGTCCGATTCTCAGACCCTCTGAACTGCGCCAACTACAGAGGCATCAGTCTCCTTAACATCGCATATAAGATCTTATCCGCCGTGAATTCCTGAAGCCGTTCGTCAACAACCTGATAGGTCCATATCAGTGTGGCTTCCGGACAGGAACGTCCACCATCGGCCAAATATTCACACTACGGCAGATCTTGGAGAAGACCCATAAGCTTCAGATCGATACACACCACCTATTCATCGATTTTAAGGCCGCGAATGACAGCATCTTTAGAGACGAGCTATACAGAGCCAAACTCGTCTGTCTCTGTGGGATGACGATGGAGAATGCACGCTGCTCCATCAAAGTCGGTAAAGATCTAACCGAGACCTTTGATGTCCAGAAAGGTAGACAAGGCGATGCGCTGTCATGCGATTATTTCAACATCGTACTTGAAAGAATAGTGCAAAACGCACGAGCAAACACAAGAGGCACTATCTTTCAAAAGTCCGTCCAACTACTCGCATACGCCGACGATATTCAAATAATCAAAGAAAGCAGCGTAAAGACAAATGCGCTTTCGCTAATATTGAGACGGGAGCGCCGAAAGAGTTTTAAGTGGTCGAAGAGGGCAATAAAAATATGCTGTCACCGACTTCCCGGACAAAACGAAGAGATCAATCTTGCCAATCGCTGCTTCATTGGGAAAAGAAGGCAATTGACTAATAAAGTCCCCTCTCGCACAACAAAAGTGATCCTATGGCGCAGTGACATGGACAAGTGAATGAGAGTATTCTTAGCTGCTTTAAGAGGAAAATTCTTCGTGGTTTTAGGTCCTGTCTACATTGACTGTGCGTGGAGGAGGATATGCAAAACAAATTATATGAGTGACATGGACTTAGCCAGAGGAGTAAATATTCGACGATCTAGGAGAAGACCGTGGTTCAGGTGGCGCACGGAAGTCGAAGCGAACATCAGTCAACTAAGCCTGCCTTAGTGAAGGTAACTGGGAAAAGATCGAGCTGGCAGTATACATATGTTGATTGAGGCCCAGGTCCACACCGGACTGTACCGCAACCTTAAGTCACTAAGTAAGAACTTTATGTCATTACCGTTTATGGGAAAACCTGTCCTTTACCTCTCCACGTTTAAGGGTTGATTTTGCATGTTATTAACGTCTTAAAACGTGAAACTTTCTCTTGAGCCAAGTCAGTATTTTGCTGAAATAAGAAGGAAAAAGTTCCTCTATTATCTTGCAGCGGTTCCATTAGATACACGGAAAGGAGTTGACTTGGGTAACTAAATAAACTGTCATGTGACTGTTCTGGTATACAGTGCTGAATAAATCTATTGATAACTCAACCCTGTATGTAAACCATTGTTTGGTTGCAAGGGATATGCTACTCAATCGACCGGAGCTCCACCAAGCCTGACACGACGCATGATATAGGTATTGTTACATGAATTCCTATCGGCTGTGGTAAGTTTTAGTTTCCCCTGTTGTTCAGTTGTCAAATTCCGTAGATACCCTTAGTTCATCAGATGTCCAAAGAAACTATTTGAAACACATCTGCTGTAAACTAGTGTTGACCTCTTGGGGTGGTAAGACAGAGGTTATACTTTTCAGATTTACTCTATGAACTCGGGCGTAGACTCCAGCCCTAGAATGTTTATGGACGAAAATCTCCTTCATTTATCTGTCCACTAAATACAATCAAGTCAATTTGAAATGCAGGAGGAACTAGAGATACATATATCTTTTGGCCCTTGTTTACAGCTGCTATATTTTCTCTGGAACTCAGTCTTGATCGAACAGTCCCTGATTCTGTGTAATTGAGAGAGAAATGTTTTTCTGCGAAAACTGGTAGGCGGGTGACATTAAAAATGATAGTCCTTAGCCTTGTCCACCTATTTAGGGTCATGTTTCTGAAAGTGCCGTCAAATAAAGTTGTTTACATCAAATTGAACCTCCAAATATCACCGAAGAGGTAATATACGTATCTGAAACTCCAGTCATAAACTCAATATTCGTACAATTTGATTTCGCGGTCCGATAGGCAGGCTCCGTTTGCCATCATGTTTGAGGCTAATTTTTCGTTTATTTTTCTACTTCAATCTATTGCCAAGGTTGACAAGGGCAAATCCAACTAATTTGCCATTCGAATCGAATGGAAAAGCAAACAGAGAGAGAAAGAGAGAGAATTTTCATTAAATTTTCACATTTTGCATGTTTACACATTCCAACAATTGGCGGCTCAATTGTGTTTAGTGTTCAGTTCTGCCCTTGTCCTTATCCACAATGTTCACATGTACATGTAGAGAGTCTATATTTCAATTTAATTTAATCAGCACTTTGTGGCGGCAATCCGGAGTTAGAAGGGGGTTTGTGGGTCGTCGAGGTCGAGGCAGTAAGGGGGGTATGAGATAACAGCAACGTCGTACATTACATTTTATTTACCTCCATCCTTGTGATATGTTCAACTGTCGCTACAACTACTACAGCTATTGCCGCCTCCACTGTCGATGGTAATTTTTATACATAATTTCATTTGTTGTACTGTTATTGTCCTTTTCTGCCGACTCTTCTATACGAAAAACCACCCAGCTCCTTCAGTCAGCCCACACAGTGTCCTCTAAAAGCGCTTCATCCTTATCAGCGGATGTACAAGTATCCATGTTTTTTGTGGCGCCATTTGAATGTCTTTTTTCTTTTTCTTGTTGTTCTCTTCCTTACAAACTACAGTTACAAGTTGCTTGAATACGAGTATGTACTGATGTACGAGTGGATACATATTTGTTTGTTGGTTTATATCGATGTATGTAAGTAGGTATTCATATGTACGAGTATATAATCCGTATTTTCTTGAAATAGACTATTTTGGCGGAAAGTTTCTAGGCGACAATAACAACAACAACAACTGGAACACAGCGCCTGGAACGACACAACATCAAGTTTACGCTATAAATTGTTGATACGACAACTTACGACTTATACTCCTTATACTCCTCGTTCTACTTCCCGTTCTGATTGCTATTCTCGTTCTCCCCTACAACAGTTAACCATTGCGCGCTATAAATCCACGAAACAAATACAATTTTTGCCATGAGATACTCTTAATCGTAGTAAGGTTTTGTTGCTCTCTTCGTATATGTACATAGAGTTACGTCTATAGATCTACACGGGACTCTAAAGTGTAGGAAAGCGGATACAGAAAAAAAAAAAAAAAAAAAAAAAAAAAATGATATTATTTAATATCGAAGGACAACAAGGACATCGAATTGAGAGTGCTATGTCAGGAGGAATTAATCTGTTGCCAGAGTATGCTCGTTGGGGCGGCTACACCAATAAATTTCACAGAGAGGTTGCCTATAATCGGCATAATTAATGGAGCCTTTGATTGGATTAATTTCCTCGTAAGTGTCCTGCCGGTATGCACGTATGCATCTAAGGAAATGTGACATATCAATTTGAAATTAATTTGCTACACTCAGGTAATTAATTAGTGACAACAAGGCCTAAGTAGTTGAGGAGATTTCAGGGTAAGTGCATTTTAGTGCAGGTGAAAGGATGTGCACACATGTATAGGTTATGATCTAAAAGGATACTAAAGGAGATTAAAATGAATTTAATGAGTAGTAATGGCACAGTCTTTAATATAAATTCTTTAAATTCCGATTGTTAAGTGTGTCAAAGCAATAACATGGATCATTTTCTAACCTAGACATCCAATATCCTTCAGATATGTGACATAGATTTAGTCCTTACATTATTGAAGGTATCTTCAACAAACGGTGACCGGATGCTGAGCTTAATTGTAATAAATTTGTGGAGCTTTACCCTCGGTGCAGCGTAAGCTTAGCCGGGTGAACTTCATCATGCATGTGCCAGACGAGGTATCTCTTGTTGACCTTATCGACAGTTTCCCTCTAACAAGAGGTCCTCAGAAGGAAGACTTGTGGTGAAAATTTTCTCAATCAATCAAATCAACGGTGACGTAAATAACCAGAGTAGTGGAATCCTGTTATGGGCAACTTTGATATATTCGTAGCTCACACCAATAAGAAACTGCCAAGACTAAGGCAGGATCTTGAAGAAACAGATAACGGTGGCAGAGTCCTTGATGGGTTCATGGCAGGGCTTGCATCCGGCTGTTGGACAAAGGGGTTAAAACTAAGGACCCGGGCTTTTAGGTAGGGGGTTGTGCTTTGAAATAACTTTTTAACAACAGGCCTTAAATATGGGTTATCTTACTGCTGAAAACCGCAGCAAGGCAAATGAAAAAAAAAAAAGACTGCTATCTCCGGATCTACATGTGAAATGTTCGGAGCCTAGACAGGCTACGTGCAGCTTAACAATTTACAAAAGTCTTTGACGGCAATCATGCAGACATCACAGCCTTACAGGAAGCGGTATGGAAAGGGCTATGCAAATAGAGAATGAAAAACTGAGACGTCTACTATTGTGATTGCAAAAGGATGTGGATTTTTTACACGCTGCAGGCTAAGGCAAGAAGTCTTGGACTATGGATATGTGTGTGAATATCGTATGACAATCCTCGTTAAGGCTTAATTTGTTAACATAACCCTAATATGCGATCATCTCTTCTCTACATCTATAAAAGAGAATTCATTTTTCTGTTTGTCCGCGAGTAGGGAGTAGGTATGTAACGGTACTTCAACAATATATATATCAATCGATTTGTCGTGAGTAGCGATAATATATAGGATGGTTTTTATCCTAAGTCCGTTATTGGACCGTTTATTTTATTTTTTTAACTGAAAAAACGCATTTCTTATCTTTTACACACACATTACTACAAAATGGCTGAACGGATTTGAACATGATTTTATTCTTCGATTAGGACATTTCCTGGTGAAGTGATTGATGTATCAATCATTACTCGGTGATTCTTAGACGAAAGGGTGTCCCATAATTCACGGAAAATTTGAATTTTGCGCCATTCAATAGTAAGGTGATGACAACGGACAAAAAGATAACAATGTGACAGCTGACATTTCGGCGTTAATAAAAATACAGCGCTATACGAAAGAACAACGCATTTTCATTGTTGAGCAATATTTTAAAAATAATGAAGGTTTGTCAGCTACATTCGAATAAAATCAACTCACTCATGATGCTCATTTTCATCTTGATGGCTTCGTTAATCGTCGAAATTGTCGCATTTTGGGTTCAGAAGATCCACACGTAATTGTTAAGAAACAAATGCATCCGCAACGCATGACTGTTTGGTGCGGATTTTGGGCTACAGGCATTATCGAACCATTTTGTTCGAAAATGCGGCTGGTCAGGCAGTAACAATTAATGGTGTTCGTTATCGTGACATGATAACCCAGTTTTGCCACACATGTACAATGTTGAGTGGCAGAAACGTGGGTTGCCACATGTCCATCTGCTGGTATGGTTAGTGAAAAAAATAAGGCCGGATCAAACCCTTTAAATGGAGGAAACAAGGGATTCCAGTTGAAGGAGTCCCTGGAGGCAAAAAAACTGATGTTCTTAGGAGGGTCGATGTAGTTCATCCTAACAACAGTAAATGTTTTCACTTGAGAATGCTACTTCACATTGTAAAAGGCCAATTATATTTTTCACACCTCAGAACTATACAAGGAGTAACTAATAATACCCATAAAGCAACATGCAAGGCGATGGGTGGGTCTCTTGGAAGACGAGTCTTTTCTGGTGACTTTTGGCAAATCTTACCAGTGGTAACAAGAGGGATACGCGCTGATGAAATCAATGCTTCATTGAAAAGATCATTTCTCTGGCCGTGTGTAAATAGATTAGAACTCAAAATAAATATGAGAGTGTCGTTGTCAGCACACAAAAACCGGAATTTTTCAGAGTTGTTGCTCAAAATAAGACAGTTGTCACAAAAAAATGGGAGAATTAAGCTATGTACATCAAAAGCTTTGCATTTTAGTAAATGATCGAGAATTAGTCAATAACTTTTATCCAGAAATTAATAATATAAGTTCTAAGACTATAACTTGATTCAAGGAGAGAGCAATTTTGTCACCTACTAACAATCAAGTAGGTAAAGTTAACGACTTGATTATCTTCTCAATTAATAAACAGGCGCAAACTTACTACTCTTTAGACACCATGCTGCACCTGGAAGAGGCTTTACATTTCCCAACAGAATTTCTTAATTGCTTGCAGCTTTCTGGATTGCCCCCATAACTTGGTCTTAAAAGAGGGGTGTCCTGTTATTTTATTGCAAAATCTTAATCCACACAAATTGTGCAGCGAGACACGTCTCCAGGCACTTCACATTTTTCACGTCTTTTGTTTTCTAAGTTACACCCGTGGGAAGCCGGTCGCTAGTAAACCTAAAATAGATAAGCCTAACGCTATCAAATAATGTTTTTACGACCTCCGTGACAAGACGTATAAGCAATGTTCTAAGTTCGTTTGCCTAGTACGATTTTAAAACTACCACAGGAACAAAGAACTGTGGTAAAAGTAGATTACAAGACATTATGTCTGATACCGGACTTAGGCTAACTGACATCTCAACATATGTACGGAAACATGGCATCACGCGATAATGAAACGCCTACCCAAATAGATCTTTTGCACTCCACGTTGGGCATGCATCCAGTATTTTGGACATCCGTACCAAAGTAAGTACCAAAGAGGCCAGAGGCAATGCTGCCAACGTGCCACCAGAGATTAAAACCGATCTGTTGAGTTTCACACGACCGCCACAAAGAAATACCTGCTTTGATGAATAATGCGAACAAAGCGGCGCTGCAACGAAGGACGAAGCCACTACGCTAGGAAAAACGGCTTCTCCAGAAAAAGGAAAAAGAACATAAGATGACATATTGTTATTGAAGTCTTACCAAAAAATAAAGCCACACTTAGTGCTGAGAATATAGAAAAGATTCTTCTATGGACTACATAACGAATGAGTTTTCAAAGACGACGATAGCCGAAACTACCATCCTTCTGACCAAAACTAAGTGAAGAAAGAAAGATGAAATCCAACAAACCGACTAAACTTGACCACTGCCTACCCACCGAGGTATAACTGATTGAAGTTATTTTGTTGAGAGCATACACTAACTCATTTCTAAGATCTGTTCAGAAGAGTGTATGGAGCCCCCGCAAATGGAACAACTTTAAATGAAAAAATGTCCCCAACACTGCGTACAATGTTGTGAACTTCACCAACAACTAGATTTTACGATCTGGCAGGGGCAAGACTCAATAAGTTCAAAGTTAAACTCACCATCTGCTAATCGATTTTAAGGCCGCATATGACAGCATTAATAGAGATTAGTTATGTTTAGATTTGGCATAACTGACAAACATATCTCTATATGCAGAATGAAGGTGGAAGACGCTGGGTTATTTGTTAAGGTCGCTAGGAACTTAACTCATATTTCCGCTATCTAAAGAAGGTTCTAGACAAAGTGACGCACTGTCATGTGATTTTCTTAATATCACTGTCGGAATTTCGCAAGCCAGTACCATATGCATAAATTCTCCAAAAGTCGGTTGTATTTCATGAATGTCATAAGAGACACAAAGTTTTCGACCACTTTTCAAGTATATGTGGCCGTATGTCCTCAATAACACAAATATTGTTGGTTTCCAATGTGTCGATTGTTGTTGGTTTGACAGCGAAGACTAGCGTATTCCCAAATAAAATAATCAAGAAGCGTTGAATTACAAGATGTTTGGGGCCAATTTACAAGTCCATTGTGCGAAATTGTTCTTTCATCGAATGATTCCTTCAATTAGTCCGCTACTACATGGTGACTTTTGAGCCACGGCTTATTTTGACTGCTCTCTTTTATGCATTCTTTCGTTTTGAACACAAACGTTTCGCTCTCTAAACAAGGGATTCGAATTTTTCCCTGATTGCTTCGACCAAAAAATTGCTTCATGGGGAACGAACAGTGATATAGAAAAATCACGAACAAGGAGAGAAGAAACGTAAAAAATCGTCATCGATATTTTGTCCGACGACTCACAGGGTTTCTCATATTCTTTCTCTTTCGCACTTGTGGGAGTCGCGACTCAAAAGTAAGAAAAAATATGGCCCGTTGGCTCCACCAACCTACAGATGGCACCCAAAATGTGCATTTTTCGGGGATGTAACGACGTTTCGATAATTTCATATGGATTATGGATTACCTTCGCTCCAAATTTGCTTATTGACATACCCATTGAGCCAAAAATCAGCCTCATCGGTGACCACAATTTCTTTTTTAAATAAAACAGCCAGTTGCCAGTTGATTTTGAGCCGATTCCCCGAAATTTGGACACAGACAATGGTCATTCGGCTTCAATTCTAGCACGAACTGGATCATGTTAGCCTTTAAACTTAGACTTTTGCGTGAAATTTTCCAGCAAGTCGACGGACAAAGACCAAGCTGTTATAAATAACATCGAATCGATAAATTTGTGTCTTCTTCAACGCTCTCCTGAACAGATGTAATATTCTCTTCAGTACGCCTTCTTCTTCTGTGTCTCTGCGCCACTGCATTTTCCAAAGAAATTAGAAATGGGTCAACAATTCGGCGAATTGCTGCCTTAGATGGTCGATTATGTCGGATGCAAGCGCTCGATAAGTTTCGCGAGCAGAACCAAAATTTGATAACGTAACGTGTATGCCAGTACGATAAAATCGCAAGGTATACTGAGTAAAAACGACACTGACAGTTTGTAATCTGACAATTGATTTGACAGATAAAAATGTATTTAGTTAGTACTCGGTTAAAAAAAATGAATACCTTTAGAAGGAAACCTTAATTCCACCGTTTGGTCATAGACCGGATTATTGGAGAGGTTTATTGAATCACATGAGGGTTCATTCTCGCTTGTACCACATTCAAGTAAGTAAGGTAAGTAATGAAGGTATACAGAAGGTTCCAATGCTGGCGAGAGACTGATCGTATTTCACCCGCTAAGCTTATACTCGAAGGTGTGCTAGGAATTAAGAATTCATATATTTAATAATGGATGATTCGGTTTACTTAGCGAAGGAGTTCTTTAGATAGAATAGACGACGAAATAAATGACAAACTTCTTTATACTTTTTGGCCAAGTCAAGCACTATCCCCTTAAAGATTTATTCGGGTAACTCCCCGATAAACTGAAGTAACGAACGTTTACTTATATTGATGATGTCTCAGTTGATGATTCCAGAGACCGCAATAAAAGCTTACTACTTTCGAATGTGCACACAGAATGTACGGACAATTTAAAGACCATATCTAGGCAAACAATTTCCGGGTGACTTTTTGCTGTTTGGTTTTTTAGTTATATTTCTGACAGCTACCGCGTAATTCGGGACATTTGTCAAAGTCAAATATGCTCAGTTAGCATTGCCATTTCATCATGGAAAGACTAACACCCGAACAGTGCTTACAAATAATTGAATTTTATTATCAAAATTCGTGCACTGGTTTCGCGGACTTCAACTATTTTACGGTCGTTGTCGACCTACAGAAAAAGCAATTGAAGTTATTGAGACCAAATTTCGCACCAAGTTGCTGCTGTATCCGCCTGTGTTAATGACGACTGTTATTTGTTCATTCATCGCCGTTTTCAGCAACTGAAATTGTATAACTCGACTACGTGGAAGATTTTACGCAACGATCTTAGTCTTAAACCTTATAGAATACAGCTCGTGCAAGGACTGAAGCTACAATGTCGAATTTTCTGTGTGTGGGCCTTAGAAAAGATGAAGGATGACCCGCTTTTTTATCGAAAAATTTTAGCAAGCGACGAAGCTCATTTTTGGTTGAATGGCTGTGTTAATTAACAAAACTGCCGTATTTGGTCCGATGATTAACCAAGAGCTGCCAATGCACCCGGAAAAATTCATTTTTTGGTGCTGTTTGTCATCTGGCAGAATCACTGGCTCGTTTGTTTTCCGAGATGACCGTGAGAACAAAGTAACCGCCAATGGCACGAGCAAAACCTGGTCGACATGTGGTTTCAGCAAGTCGGCGCTTCATGCCAGAGAGCACGCGAATCGATGGACCAATTGAGAAATGAGTTCGCTGAGCAATTTATCTCCCTTTTCTGACCGATGAATTGGCCGGCTAGATCGTGCGATTTGACGCCGTTAGACTATTTTTTATGGGAATATGTCGAATCACTTCTCTATTTCGATAAGCCAGCGTCAATGGAATCTTTGGAATTTGATTTGATTTGATTTTCGGCCCGGGTCAACCCCGGACAGATTTATTAGGCTCATTGCATAGTTTTAAGACTAACAATTTTACTTAAAACTAAAGATAAAAACTAAAAGGTGGGAGCATTTAAAGGGTGTAAGGACGTGAGGAACAGGTGGAAAAAAGGATGTTCTTGAGGGAGAGTTTGCTGAGGTAGTAGTCGAAGAGAGGCAGAATATCGTTGACTTTACGAAGCATTCTAGACATTGGCTCTAGGTATCCGTAAATCGTTCTGTGAAGATTGAGCCGGAAAAGTGGCATAGACCTAAGATTGCGTGGGTTGGTCTTTAAAGAAATAAGTTGAAGTAAAGGAGGATAATCGATATTTCCAACAAGCTTCTCCCGCCAGCTCGATCCCTGGCTAGCTGCCTCCAGTTTCGCACGCTAAGTTGGCTGAGCTCCTATTACACTTGCGTGCGCCACCTGAGGAGCGGATTCAAAAGCTTTTCGGACCGAAGCATTGGTGTCCATGCGCTCTACATGACCCAGCCATCTCAGTCTTTGGATCTTCACTCTTCTGGCTAGGTCCATGTCGCTGTACAGTCCATACAGTTCGTCGTTGTATCTCCTCCTCCACTCATCCTCAATACAGACGGGACCGAAGATCGCCTGAAGAATTTTTCTCTCGAAGCAACCAAGAACACCCTCATCCATTTCTGATAATGTCCATGCCTCTGCGCCATGGAGCAGGACCGGTATTATTAAGGTCTTACAAAGGGTGACTTTCGTTGTCCGGGAGAGGGCTTTGCTACTCAATTTCCTTCTTAACCCAAAGAAACAGCGGTTGGCAAGAGTTTTTCTTCGCTTGATCTCAGCGCTGGTGTCGTTGTCTGTATTTATAGCGGAGCTTAGGTAGACAAAGTCCTTAACTACCTCAAAGTTATATCTGTCGAGGGTGACGTTCTGTCCGAGACGTCGGTGTTGGTTGTCCTTTTTGCTTGACAGCATATACTTGGTCTTGCCCTCATTGACCGCTAAACCCATTTTCGCCGCTTCCGTCTCAATACTCGCGAAAGCGCCACTGACATCACGCTGCTTTCTCCCGATTATGTCAATATCGTCGGCGTATGCGAGTAGTTGGACGGACTTTTGAAAGATAGTGCCTCCTGAGTTTGCTCGTGAGTTTTGCACTATTCTTTCAAGTACGATGTTGAAGAAATCGCATGACAGCGTATCGCCCTGTCTAAATCCTTTCTGGACATCAAAGGTCTCGGTGAGATCTTTACCGACCTTTATGGAGAGCTTGCATTCTCCATCGTCATCATACACAGACGGATGAGCTTGGCAGGGATGCCAAAATTAGACATTGCTCTGTAAAGCTCGCCTCTATAGATGCTGTCATACGCGGCCTTTAAATCGATGAATAGGTGGTGCGTATCGATCTGAAGCTCATGGGTCTTCTCCAAGATCTGCCGTAGTGTGAATATCTGGTCGATGGTGGACTTTCCTGGCCTGAAGCCACACTGATATGGACCTATCAGGTTGTTGACGAACAGCTTCAGGCGTCCACACAATATGGCGGATAAGATCTTATATGCGATTTTAAGGACAATGATGCCTCTGTAGGTGTCTCCTTTCTTGAGAATCGGACAAACAATGCTAAGGTTCCATTCATCTGGCATACTTTCGTCCGACCATATTTTACAGATGAGTTGGTGTATGCTCCTTACCAAGTCATCGCCTGCCGCTTTGAACAGCTCGGCAGTCAGGCCGTCCGCTTCAGCAGCTTTCTTCGACTTAAGCTTCGCTATAGCTATCTTCACTTCATCCAGGTCGGGTAGACGGAATTGTTGGTCATCATCGTCCAGGTTGAAATGTTGATTCTGCCTGACAGCGGTATTTGGTTCGTCATCGCCGTTATACAGTCTGCAGAAATGGTCTTTCCAAATCCTCAGCATCGACTGCGATTCTACTACGATGTTCCCTTGTTCATCTCTACAGGCTTCGGTTCGGGTTTGTTTCCGCGGCATGTTATTTTTACCTTTTGGTAAAACTTCCGAACCTCATTCCTGGAGTAGCATATCTCAATTTCCTCGACTGCGCGCTCTTGCTCTTGCTCATGCTCTTTCTTCTTCTTCCTGAGAAGCCGTTGCTCGTCTCTCCTCTTCCGCTCATAGAGCTCATAAGCAGATCTGGTCTTTCTAAGCAGCGCCGCATTATATGCATCTTGCTTAGCTGCATGTGCTTGCCGGCATTCATCATCGAACTGGGGGTTTCGTTGTGATGGACGAGGGAAACTCAGCACATCAGAAGCGGCATCTCTGATGGCGTTTTGGCAGTGTTTCCAGTGGTCTTCGATGCTTGATGCTGGCGGCATTGGACCTCTTAAGAGATTAAGAGACACTCGATTGGAAAAGGACTTGGCGATCTCTTTTGATTGTAGCCGTCTGACGTCGAATTTTCTCACAGCATTAGTTTGTCTTGGCGTAGTTTGGGATATCCGCAACCGTACCTTGGCTACAACAAGGTAATGGTCCGAGTCGATGTTGGCTACTCGGAATGTGCGGACATCCATAATACTGGAGGACTGTCTTGCGTCGATCGCAGTGTGATCAATCGGGTTGACTGTTGATTGATCAGGAGTTCTCCAAGTCCCTTTGTGTATGTCGAGATGTGGGAACCGCGTGCTAGCCACGACAATGTTTCGCCCCGCCGCAGAGTCGATTAGCCTGACTCCGTTATCGGAGGTGGTGTCGTGCAGGCCATATTTTCCGATTGTTCCACCAAAGATACCCTCTCTTCCTAGCTTTGCATTAAAATCACCGAGGACAATTTTAATGTCATAGCTAGGGCATTGCTCGTAGGTCTTGTTAAGGAGCTCGTAGAAGGCATCCTTGGTGTCATCATCTTTCTCCTCTGTGGGGGCATGCGCGCATGTAAGGCTTATGTTGGCGAATTTAGCCTTGATGAGGATTGCCACGAGGCGCTCGCTCAGATGCCGGTAGCTGAGGATTTCTTGTCTCAGTCTGCCTCCGACAACAAATCCGCATCCAAATAAGAGCTGCTTTTGCCATCGATAGCAATTGCCGTACTAGATATCGCAGTTCTTCATCTGCTTTTTTTCCGGCCCACCCCATCGCATTTCTTGGATGGCGGTTATGTCTGCTTTGCAGCAGTCTAGGGCTACCGCTAGTTGCTCGGCTGTACGTGGTCTATTAAGGGATCTAACATTCCACGTGCATATCCGAAGCTCATTGTCCTTAAATCGTTTGCGTGGGTTGTCAACAGTAGATCCGTCCATATCCGAGGCTTGTTGATGCTTCGTAACTTATGCTTTTTTTTTAAATGGCCGGGCAGTTACCCCGGCAGCACAACCCCCAACCTGGAGGACCATTTCCGTTTTTAATGCCCCTAGGACAAGAAGTCGGTTACACCGAAGCCAGTAACCCGTTCCGGGATGTGAGCGCTGCCATTGGCCCATATAGGGCTCTTCCGCCACCAAGACCCTGACTAAGTCCTGGAAATCCTTAGAAAGAAGAAGATTTAGGGGACATATCAAATCCAAAAGAAAGAAGTGCGCATAAGATGAACGGTTTAATAGGTAAAAAGAAGCAGAGATAGTGGCAAGGTGAGAAGACCCGTACAGAAACCGCTGCTTTATATGCATCTTGCTTAGCTGCATGTGCTTGCCGGCATTCATCATCGAACCAGGGGTTTCATTGTGGTGGACGAGTGAAACCTAGCACATGAGAAGCGGCATCTCTGGTGGCGTTTTGGCAGTGTTTCCAGTGGTCTTCGATGCTTGGACCTCTTAAGAGATTAAGAGACACTCGATCGGAAAAGGACTTGGCGATCTCTTGCGATTGTAGCCGTCTGACGTCGAATTTCCTCACGGCATTAGCTTGTCTTGGGATATCCGCAACCATACCTCGAACCAGGTAATGGTCCGAGTTGATGTTGGCTCCTCGAAACGTACGGACATCCGTAAAACTGGAGGAGTGTTTAGCGTCGATTGCAATGCTTTTTTTTAAATTGCCGGGCAGTTACGCCGGCGGCACAACGCCCAACCGTGAGGACCAGTTCCATTTTTTAATGCCCCTAGGACGAGAGGTCGGTTACACCGAAGCCAGTAACCCGTTCCGGTATGTGAGCGCTGCCGTTGGCCCATATAGGGCTAGTCCGCCACCATCTCTTTTCCAAGAGACTGACTAAGTTCTGGAAATCGTTACCGGCTTGAGTTCCAAATATGTCGGAGTAGCCCGGATAAGGTCTTGTTTTGTTTTTCCGACACTAGTCTTGATTTATGGTGCAGAAAACTCGCCATTTGCCCCCTTCACTTCGCAATCTCTAGTGAGATTCCCAGATGGCGCCACGGCGAGGTGTGAAGTAGGACTTATTAGCAGAGCTGCAAGATGTTCGGCTGCAGAGGCTCATTCTCGTCATTTAAGGAAGTAGCACCTGTCGGAAGATGCTACTTCTATGAGGCCTTTTACTAATCGTTGCCAACTGATGCGCTCATTATCGTTTTATTTCACGGGGCACTTTAGGAAGTTAGTAACAGGTCTGTGCAGCATTGGGAAATACCTAGGCTTATGACAAGGGTGCATTGACCATTCTGCTTTTTGTTAGAATTATTGGAAATAATCTGATTCACTGGTTATTAATCAGTCTCAAAACTTTCTATTGTCAGGGCTGTCCAAGGACTTTCAATGGACTTGCTTAACAACATTAAATAAACAGTGTTACCCCAGATCCTTGAAATGGTTTGTCAGGCTTATGGAAGGGGGTTATAAATACCTTACCAGCCGGGGCGAATTAATAAACCCATTTATCCGAGGAAGCATTACCCCTACCTTGAAAAGTGACACCGACAATGTTGATATGCCATACGTAAGATACCACAGAAGAGAAAATAACCTCCTCTTCGTGATAAGGATTCCTTTTGAGATTTTTTGTTTTTCGTTCTTTCTTTTGGAGTAAAATTCCTTCATCTCTAAGGTGGTGAGGATTTATTTTGTACCTAGCCTAGCGGCAACGCACAAATCTCACGTTCGCATGTATTCGCGGCGACAGGCGACAACTACGACAAATGTGAGCCGTGTGTTCTTTCGTTTTTGGAATGCACACCGCATATGAATTAGGTATGGACGCCCTCAGAAGTACGAGTAGCACCAGAAACACCATCAGTGTGATATCCTTATCACCTTAAACATGTCTCGCAAAGTGTTTGATATGCCAACAGATCGGAATCGGCGACGTTTAAAGGAAGGAAAAACAGCTATTGTAAGGTGAATCAGGAAAAAAAAAATGTAGGTAAAGCGGCAAAGCAGGAACGCCTGCCAGGAATTAACGCCACAGACTTTTATCTAGCAACGTGTGTAAGAAGCGAGCCCAAAAGGGATGGTTTCGTAAGCCCACTCCTTGTATCTAAATCAACCTCTACCGCAAAACGAATCATTTTTGAAGTATGTCTTTGATAAATTTTACAAAAAGAAAAACAAAAAAAAAAAAACATATCAGAGTGGGTGTGTGGAGATGGTAAGGATAACAAAGGATGCAAAATGAAAGTAACTGCTGCACGTGGGCACATTTGAGTAAATGACGTAACAATGTTTTTTGTTTTTTTTTTGCTATTCTTTTTCCAGAGGACACGTTTTTTGAAAATCAAAAAAAAAAAAACAAAAAAAGTCTGAAAGAAAGGAAGTGAGTGGAACAAAGTGAGAAACAAATGTCCCAAGATGAATGGCAACTCACAGTTAAAGTGGCACACGCTTTATTAGAGAACACCAGGATGGATGTTTAATCCGAATGAAGCTCGACAGCTCCACCAACACTACCAGCATCAACAGCATCACTACTATCAACAGTGTAGGAGCAGACAGTGTTGCCGGTGAAAAATTTCGTTCGCTTAATGGCCCTTAAGTTTGAAAAATGGACTTTTGAAATTTTAGAAATTAGAAGGTTCGCAAAATTAGTTTTCTTCCTTTGCAATACAATTTAGAAGGCAATCGATAGAACCATTGTCTTAGTAGCATATTTGCGAAGAGGGTACAAGTGTAGGTTGCTTACATGCAAGAATTTTAAGGTTAAGGGCATCTGTAAGCGGACCATTACATTTGAAATAATAAATGACCAACCTGCACCATAAAATTGATCTTAGGGTGAGTAAGATGACCTACATTGCCTCTGAAAAGGAAGGAGAGATCGGAAGAATATAGTCGACCACTAGCTATCTGGTGGAACGTGCATCGATAATATAGCGCGCGACTGAATTGAGAGCTGTGACATTTTCTCAGAGCTTTCAAAAAACAGGTTTGACCTTTTCTTAATGCGGACCATCTTAAAGGCTTCCTAAATCAACAACAACAACAGCATACTCTCCTTTTAGAGTGAAACATCCATTCCATCGCGTCTCCAACTAACTTTTGGATGCTTTTTTTGTAGAACGATTTGCTTTGGCTCTTAAAATAGACCTCAGATTCGACAATCGCATCTTCATTTGAGCCACTACCCCGAAGCATCTTGTTAAGATTTGCATAAAGCGAATAGTCGCTGGAAGCCAGGTCTAGAGAGTTCGGTGGTTGGGGAAGCAATTCAAAACGTAATTTATTCAATTTGACCATTGCTTTCAACGATTTCTGACACGGGTGCATTGTCTTGGTGAAACAGTACTTCTCTCTTTTGCGTGTGGGGCCGTTTTTTTTTTTTATTGATTTCTTCTCAATCGATCAAAAAATGCCTTCAAATTGCTCGTTATTGATAGTTTTACCTTTCCCAAGACAGTCGATGAAGCGGAACGGAGCAGAGCTGACAACGATAAATTTTTTCGTCCCTAACGTGCTACCATTGCAAGTGTTTCGACTATCCGCTCCTACGGCCTCTCGAAATAACCTTCCTATTAACTTCTACTATCAAAACGTAAGAGGACTGCGAACTAAGACCCGTGCCTTCTTGCGCCAATCACACGCTCTCCCATTTGAGGTCTACGCTCTGATCGAAACTAATCTAAATCCCGATATAAAGAATGAGGAATTATTCCCCCCTAGTTTCAATGTTTTTCGAGATGACGATCGTATCCGTCCAAATGATGACTCCCCTGTCGAGGTGTCCTATTGGCCGTCCGCAATGACCTAAACTCTTCACCAATCGCTGATTCTACCTCGTCTAAGCTTGACTTCGTTTCAACAAAGATAACATTCCCCTGCAGGTCCCTCTACGTTATGTATTTTTACATCCTACCCGCACAACCAATCGAATGCTACCAACTCGCTATCGATGCAACTGATCATATAATTAACTTATCAGATACTCTCGATGATATCATCGTATTCGGCGATTTCAACCTACCTCAGCTGCACTGGGCTTAATCAGATGATGAGCCTTTTTTATCGCTAACCCTAACTCGAATAAAGAATGTCTCTTCTTGGATGAGCTTACAGACTCTAGCTTATGCCAAGTTAGTGGTGTCGCCAACTATATGAGTAGGCAATTAGACCTCATTTTCACCACTGATCCCATAAATTCGACTGTCTCGCTCTGTCCCCTTTCACTATCTACCATTGATAGCTTTCACCCACCACATCTTCTTTTTCTTTTTCATCACTCTCCTAATCGCCCCACCCCATTTGCAACCCCCTCTTCTTACGACTTTCATAAAGCGAATTTCTGCAATATTAACGCATATCTCAGTAAGTGTTCTTTTGATTTCGCCAATATGTCCCTTAATGATGCTCTCTCTATCTTCTACAGAGAATTATTTTATTCTATATCTCTATATGTCCCCTTTTCGCGCAATAAGATCCCTTCTACGAGCTCCCCGTGGAATAATAGTAAACTTCGCTCTTTACGTAACAAGATATATAAATTATGGGCAGTTTTCCTCCGATCCAACTCTTGTGCTGACTATTCAAACTATCTCGGGTCATACCTTCAATTCGCCCAGCTTTATAACGTTTTTTATCAGCGATACCTTGATAGTGCGCAATCAAGGCTTATAAACGATCGTAAGTCTTTCTACCAATTCGTTAACTACAAAAGAAAATCGGACGGTTTTCCTCCATCCCTCTCATACGAAAATATATCATCAACCGATCCGTATACGAGTACCATAGCCAACTTTTTTGCTTCTTTCTTTAAGCAATCTTTTGCCGATAATTCCCTTGTAAATAAATTAAAATGTGGACAACATATGCCGAATCAATGGAGAAGCAGCTTCTTGGTTCCATTATACAAAGGAAAAGGCGACACTCGAGAATGCAACAACTACCGTTCAATCAAGCTTATGTCACACAAAATGAAAATCGTTGAAAGAGTCTTAAACGAACGTCTTCGGCAAATAATAAAGCTCGATAATAGCCAGTGTGGATTTGTTGAAGGAAGATCGACGGTGGACGCTATCCAAAGCCTACGAATAATAATGGAAAAGCACCGAGATTCGTCTAAGGATTTAGACATGGTATTTATCGACCTCGAGAAAGCATTCGATCGAGTGCCTAGGGATCTCATATGGGCCGCGCTGAGGTCTCAAAACGTACCGGAAACTTATGTTAGAATAATACAAGACATGTACGGAAACGTGAAAACTGCGGTTAAAAGCTCTGCCGGACTAACGAGAGAATTTCCAGTTAATGTCGGAGTGCATCAAGGAAGCGTACTTAGCCCTTTCCTCCTTAACGTAGTATTCGACTATCTTTTAAAAGACTGCATGCGCGAAGCAAATGTAACGCCAATTCTCTTCGCTGACGACGCAGTTATACTTAGCGATAACGTCGAAGATTTACAGAACGCCTTAGATTCATGGAGAAATGCACTAGAGAGAAACGGGTTTAAAATAAGTCGTTCAAAGACGGAGCATTTGACGTGCCCATTTGCGCATCCGTTGCGACCTGTTCCGGATATAATGTTAGACGGAATAGTTCTTCCGAAAAGCACTATCTTTAAGTACTTAGGATCAATCGTTAACATGGAAGCGAAATGTGACGACGACGTAAACCACAGAGTGAGTGTGGGATGGATGAAATGGCGGGAAAATTCGGGAATCTTTTGCGACCGAAAATTTCCACTTAAATTAAAGGGGAAACTCTACACCACGGTTGTTAGACCAGCTCTTATATACGGTTCACAGTGCTGGACAATGTACGAAGCGTTTAAAAACAAAATGACGGCAGCGGAAATGAAAATGTTAAGGATGTCTAGCGGAGTCACTAAACGCGATTGTATTAGATCTACGCGTATAAGAGGAAGTCTACATATAAAGAATTTTGTAACCGAACAACTGGAGGCGAATAGAATAAGCTGGTATTGCCACGTTCAAAGAAGATCTGCGGAAAATCCGGTTAAAAAGGCACTATCAACTACGGTCACTCCAACTGTAAGAAAACGAGGTCGGAAAAAGAATTCCTGGATTTCCTAGATGGCAAATGCGCAACAACGCCTGGGGCTAACCACTGAAGCGATCCAGGACCGAGCATTATGTAGACGCGTTCTGCGGTCTGCGACATAAGCCAACCACATAAGCGGAGCAGCAGCGATGCAGTTAAAATGGGAAACTCGTTACGCATAAGTTCGTATAACGAGGAAAGGGTTAATAAAAGGATAAGAAGAAGAAGAATTCCCTTGTACAAGATCCCTCTTATTTCAAATATTTACTTAACTCCCCCATCGGCCCCTCTGTTTCTCAAAGATTTGATCATACAGTAATAGAAAATAAATTATAACAGCTTAATGATGAATACTTACCAGGCCCAGATGGCCTTCCCACCATATTTCTTAAAAAGTGTTCCTCAACACTATCCCACCCCCTTGCAAATCTCTTCCGATTATCGCTCTCTCAAGGTGAATTTCCACAGATATGGAAGTCTTCTTTTATAACACCGATAAACAAAAAGGGATTAAAGAGCGAAGTCACTAATTACCGCCCTACAGCTAAACTTTCTCATATACCCAAAATCCTCGAGAGCATTTTGTATGAAGCCTTAAGCTTGCAGTGCAAATCTTTTATTTCCCCCAATCAACACGGCTTTTTGAAGGGTAGATCAACTACCACTAACCTCGTAGAATTCGTGTCCTCAGTTCTCTCAGCCTTAGAAGGTGGTAAAGAAGTTGACGTTATAACAACTGATTTCAGTAAGGCTTTTGACAAGATACGAGTATCTCATAAACTAATCCTGTTCAAATTGTCCCGCCTGGGTTTTGAACCCATTTTGCTTCAATGGATATCTTCTCACCTGGATAATCGTTTTTATAGTGTTCGTTTCAGTTCTGTCCTATCGGCCACTTGGCCACTTCAGGTGTTCCTCAAGGGAGTCACTTAGGTCCACTTCTCTTCATCCTAACCATTAACGATCTTGAAAGGGTCATTCTCCACTCAGCACTCTCTGTCTATGCTGACGATACCAAATTTTTTAAACCCATCTCCTCACAACATAACTCCCGCCTCCTTCAAACAGATCTAGTTTTTCCACCTGGTGCATCGAGAACTGTTTAGAACTCAATGTCACCAAATGTCAATCGATTACCTTCTCAGGTAAGTGCAACAAGTCTCCTCCCCGAATTTACGTTCTCCGTGATCAATCTATATCCGTAGTTCAGACTATCCGCGACCTTGGCATATTATGCTACAGGGAGCTTAATTTCTGCTCGCATATTGATGAGATAATTACTAAAGTAAACTTCTCGAGTACTCTAGCCAAGCCTGGTGTGCATAACAGCGAGTTCATGTATCTCGAATTGAGAGGAAACAGCGTCGTTTTCTTCGATTTGCACTTCGAGGTATACTTTGGAGCGATCCTCTAATCTTATCTTCCTACCGAGACCGTCTCAAACTCATTAACCTGAATACCCTTGAGGAGCGAAGGGACGCAGCAGACATTCTTTTCATTCACCGACTCCTCTCAGGCTCCGTCGATTGCATGTCTCTTTACAATTCCATTTTCTTTAACACTAACCCTCGAAATCTACGTTGCCCCCGTCTCTTCTATCTACCAATCCACCGCACCACATATGGCTCTAACGAACCAATCTCCCGTATGCTGCGTAAGGTAAACTCCAACCTTTCCGTTTTCGATTTTAATAGCAGCACACTTTCCCTCAAATTCGATCTCATTCACCGTCTTTAGCTTTAAGTCCACATATGTTAGGCTTGTACTAAGCAAAGTAAATGGGGGCATTAGCCCCCAACAAAATTAAAATTAAATTAAAATTGGATGATGAGCGTCTCAAAATAAGGATATCATAACTTGCTAGCCGATTTATGTGTTTTTGGTCGCTTTGAACGGCTTACACCGGCTACTGTTCATTCAGCTGACGATCCTTTTGATTCAGGTGTGTACTAGTGCATCCATTGTCACATACTAATGCACGTAAGAAATCCATTTTATATCGCTTGAACAGCTCCAAACACTCACTTGAACACTCACTCTGACAGGAACTCACGCATGCTGCAATTTTCGTCTTAAATTGTAAACAAAGTACAATACCTGCTGATATCTTTAAGGTGGCAGCTATTTCCTGCAACTTCACTTTCCGATATAATCTGCGAGTTTAGAAACATCGAACGCGTTTAAATTCAGCAACCTGTCAATAATAGTGGATTTTGCAGGTGAAGAGTCCCCATAACGCTAAACAAGCCACTGTTTGGCTTCAACAGTATTTTTGCCCATCAAAAAGCAATGCATCATTAACACACGAAATACTTGTTTATCCATGAAATTTCGACATTTGGCCTCATCTTTTGTATCCACTTTAATTATATGCTGGCTTGCAACGCAACAGGAGTCCTTTCTGAGAACAGCGACCACATTAGGTAACCATTGATTTGACAAGGACTTTCATATTAACATACTTTTTAGGTCTTTCTGGCAGGAAGATAGTCTGATGGTGGGGTTTATTGGCGGTGTTTTTAACCTACACCCGTCCTACCGCCTTTCACATTAATTTAACGTCTTTAAGTCGGAACTTTTGGTAATAAAGGAAGCCCTATCCTGACTGAAGAAAAACGTGATATCTGCAAAAGATATTCTTGGATGATCAAGCCGTTATTGCATCATTACTAAGCTTGAAACCGTCCTACCAACAATTTTAAAGCTGTTAGCTATTTCGTACGCATAAAAAGCGATGCTGCGTAGAAGGACTAGGAACGAGGGAACATCGTAATAGAGTCGTAGTAGATGCTGAGAATTTAAATGACGAACTAAATACCGCTGTCAGAAAGAATGAACCTTTCAACCTGGACGATGTACATCAACATCTGTCCACCCCAACTAGATGAAGAGAAGATAATCATACTCGTATCTTAGGTAAGATCCAATCAAACTGGTGGAGCTCTTTAAACGGCAGGCGATGACTTGATAAGGATCATACACCAACTCCTCTGTAGATTGTGGTTGGGCGAAAATATGCTTCAGAATTGTTTGTCCGATCTTCAAGAAAGGATCTGAACTGCTCCTGGCATCAGCCTTCTTAACATCGTCTACAAGATCTTATCTTCCGTATTGTGTGAACTCATGAAGCAGTTCGATTTTAAGGCCGCGTATGACAGCATTTATAGAGACGAGCTATACAGAGCAATGATTAGTTTTGGGTTTGGCATACTTGCCAAACTCGTCCGTATGTGCAGAATAGCGCTGCTCTATCAAGGTCGGTAAAGATTGCGACATTTGAAGTCAAAAAAGGTTTTAGACAAGGCGATGCGCGGTCAACATATTTGAAAGAACAGTGGAAGACTTACGGCCAAACAAAAGAGGATTATATAGGATCGTATTGACATAATCGGAAGAAAGCATCGTTATGTCAGTGGCGCTTTCTTGAGTATTGCGACGGAAGCTGCAAAAATGGGTTTAACGGTCAACGAGGGAAAGACCTAGTTTGCGGTGTACACCCAACACCGATGTCCCTTACAGAACCTTACCTTCAACAGATATACTCGTAACATTGAGGTTGTTAAGGACTTTGTCTACCACGGATTCACTATCAATTCAGACAACGACACCAGCGCTGTGATTAAACGAAGAATAATTCTTGCCAACCGCTATTTCTTTGGGTTAAGAAGTCAATTGAGTAGAAAAGCCCTCTCTCGAAATTCAAAAGAGGTGACCCAACCTGTCCCATGGCGCAAAGGCATAGAAATTTACAAAAATATTCTCTCCATTATTTTAGACACCAACAAAAAGCCTTTGAATCTGCCCATAAGGGTCAGTGCAGCAGAGGAAAACCTAGACTCAGGCAGGTAGCGCACGCACGTGAAGGGGACCTCCAACTTATCGTGCGAAACTGGAGGCAGCTAGCAAAAAATTGAGCTGGCTGGAGACGCTTGTTGGCCGAAACTAAGCTCCACTCTTAAGTGTAGCGCCAACTTAAGAAATTAAGTAAATAAGACTGTTTTGTAAAAGAAATGTTCTACCACTTTATGCCACTTGCTGATAAATTGAATTCTTTGAAAAATGCAGTCGTATCGTGACGCATAAGAAGAGTGCCAACTGAAGAGAATATTGCATCCCATCAGGATACTTTAAAGAAGATTATAATAGAATTTATCGACTCGACGTCGCTCGAAACAGCTTGGTCTTTGTTCGTCCACTTTATGGACAATTTTACGCAAAGACCTTGACTTGAAGGCTTACGAGATCAAGCTCGAATAACCATTGCTTTCGTCCATATTTCAATAAACGAGCTTAAAATCAACACGCATTGTATCCGCTGTTTTATCGAAAAATTGTGTTCAGCGATGAGGCTCATTTTTCGACTCAATGTCAGTATGTATGTAAAAGAAGGATTGTTGCATTTGAAGCGAAGATATGATTATCAAATTTTACCAATACGGGCAACGTAGCCTCTAGTTGATTCTTAATGCAAAGCTAGTTCGAGGGACACTTTTAGATTGGCGTCAATGCCAACTCTGCTCTCAGCAACAGGATCAGCGTCAGATATCCTCTGCTAGTCTACCCATCGTCATCGTCGTCATTGGTGTCTCTCCGCTCAGCTGCTAAATCTCCCCGAACAAGACAGAGTGTTGCGCGACACTATTAGACGCGAAAGCAGTATCCATTCCATGCTTCTAGGATACTCCTAAAGCACCATCCACATGAACACTACGATTAAAGAGATGAAAACACAAAAAAAAAAAAACAAAAATAAAAAGAACAACCGAAAAAAAAAATATATCCTTCAGGGGTGTGATATCATAAAAGCATTTTTCATTTTCAGAAATGAAGCGACATATCGTTTATCCTGTTTGATTTATCTGAACTAAAGAGCTCCAGCTTCGGCTTGGTGGTGTTTCAGTTGTTGGAGGAGGAGGAGGAGGTCGGTCGGCGTCATCTGAACAGAAGCGAATGAACGCGCGATGCACAGAGTTTGATAAATGTCATTCTTTGCGTTCAGTGTCAGGATATCAGCGCCAGTTTGTTTTAAATGGATGTGCATTCGTTGGTGTCTTCGTCGTCTTTTTTTTTTTATTACACTTTCTATGTTACTATGCTTTTATTTTTTATTTTTAAATTTTTACCCACTTCCTATGTACTCGTACTTCTTGTCGGCACTCCTACTTTTACAAACAAAAACAAAACAAAAAAAAATAAAAAAAAATACCTTGTCCAAAGGACAAAATCAAATAATTGAATTCCCCATTCGCGACGGCATGACATAATTTATTGCTCAAAATTAATCCTTAATCCTATTGTCAGGATGGGTGTTCTATGTAAAGTCCTGGTGTAGGTTTATCAAACTTTGGTAAGTCGGTGATGGCAATGTAGTGGTGGTGGGTATATCCTCCGGTTGTGATAATAAATGCAAATTGTGTAGCACCCTCTGTTATAAAATTCCTGTTGCTTTCCATCTCATGCTCCTGGGTCCTGTGAAAAACTAGAAAAAGAAAATCCTTACGACTAACCTGAATCAATATTGCTTCAAGTGATTATCCTTGTTGAACGTTAATTATTAAGACGCTGTTTGTGTCGCTTGGTGTCGACTCTGATGTTGAGGTTGTTACTTTTCTAGTGATGTTACTGTTTCTGTTACTGAAGCTGTTGCTTGTTTTGGATTTATTCATCATTAATCCAATCAGTTGACACCACAGAGACGCAGCAGGACATTATCTCACACAAGGCGGCAGCAGACGACTTTCAACGACCGACGTGGTGATGATGATGGAGGGTGGAGGGGGGGGGGGGGGTGGAGAAGTTCCCTCAGAAAAGGTGACAACCATAAAATTGAATTTAAATCAAAGTAAAGGACGACAAGTGTCGTACGTAATGTCGTAGGCTGCAGGTACATTTCTTATTTTGCCCAAATGACTTAAGGACTAAACGTGGCGAAAAATTGTCATAACAACGTCATTATGGAGTGTCAGTGAGTTTCGCAAGTTGAGTCCTTTATCTCTGGTTAATGATTAACCGATGACAGCGCTGACATGAGGCACCACAAAATTAATGAACAAAGAAAGTGATTTTTTCTTCGTTCGTCCTTCGTTTGGCATTCTTTCTTCTAACGCGATGAGTTATTGTCATTTTTGGTTTGGGATTGGGAGTTGAATGATGGGTGGAAGTTTTGGGTGAGATGTAAAGTGCAAGAGTTGCCAACCATTGATTTCTTTCCGAGATCGTTAGCAGCGGTATTTCACGGATGCTCTCATTTTCTTAAGAAGAATGTACCCCAGATATGTACTTCTGATACAACGCATATCGGCAAGAGCAAACACTGCTTTTTCGAATGTATCTTGTGCGTTAGGTGCAACATGCAATAGAACTTGTGAAACTATGCTCCCAAACCTTCTAAGCAGAACAAAAGCGAGTACGCTTTGGAAATTTATTTAGAGCAATACTAGTGGAGAGAACAGAACTATGGTTGCAGTGGCGAACCCCAGGGTGGTGCCATGTCGCCATTGCTTTTTGCGCATTTTGGTTGATTCTCTGTTTAACGTATTCAGTAGTTGCAACGTCTTAGACATACCATATGCAGATGATTATACTGCCTACCGATTGTTGGCTCTAAAGTGCAGGTGCTACAGGGATTAACGATTGGGGTTCTAGAAATGTACATTCAGTGAAAATTGCTGTTTTCACGAGTTCGCAATGAGGCTTCGTTGACTTTGTATCATCTGACTCATTGACATGACTTCATTTGCTGAGTGAATGCGAAGGACACTTTTTACGCAGCACCGACTTTAGCCAGAATTAGAGCAAGAAAATAATGTAGTCAGATATTCACCGATGGCACAATAATGGGTCGAGGATGTGTAACCGACGTCTTCTACTTCTATACACATATTGATGGGAATGCAATATAGTATTGTACAAGAAACATAATTGAGGTGGCAAAGTATTTGCATCTATCGACAGCAAACCTGCTTCAAACCTTCAGTTAGAAGGCTGTATTTACGGAATCATGTCTGCGATCGCAAGAAATAAGACCGTCGATTCTCCAGTCTTTCATATCTTTTTCTGCTATTCTTCATCATGAACAACTGTTGACTGCTCTTAAGTTTTGAATGTCCTATTCACTACATTTTGATTCAGCCTTTGTATCAGCTCAGTCATTCTAGCTCCTGGTGAGGTATTGTAATTGGAAAAGTTCATTTATATCATCTTGGTTTTGTTTCTTCTTGTTTCTAGCTCGTAACACATTGATACGAATTTAAATTTAAACAAATTTGTTCGAGGTTAACTAGTGTCCAAGACTGGCATCTATGTAAAGGGTATGGCGGAGAACTTTAAATTTTCAACAATGCTTTCTGTGACAGCCGATTTGATAGATTCTCGGTTGTTTTAAGGTTAGTTTGGTTTGGCAATTCATCATGAACAGATTTACGCCGGATCAACGTTTGCAAGTTTATCAAATTTATTCTGAAGAACAAAGCTCAATTCGAGAAATTCATCAATGATCACGTTCATTTTATTGTGCAAGCGATTAGTTCGAGAAACTATGAATCGTTTTCGCAATACATTAACTCTAAACGATAATACGCATCCAGTAGGACGTCGTATAGTGCGCACACATCAAACGATTGATACTGTGCAGCGTAGTGTTTGTGATGATACTTCTTCTTCTTCTTGTCCTTTTATTAACCCTTTCCTCGTTATACGATCTTATGCGTAACGAGTTTTCCATTTTTACTGCATCGCTGCAGTGTCGCTAATGGCTAATGTCGCAGACAGTAGAGCGCGTCTACATACTGCTCGGTCCTGGATCGCTTAAGTGGTAAGCCCCAGGCGTTGTTGCGCATTTGCCATCTGGAAAATCCAGGAATTCTTTTTCCGACCTCGTTTTCTTACAGTTGGAGTGACCGTAGTTGATAGTGCCTTTTTAACCGGATTTTTCGCAGATCTTCTATGAACGTGGCAATACCAGCTTATTCTATTCGCCTCAAGTTGTTCGGTTAACGAATTGTTTATATGTAGACTTCCTCTTATTCGCGTAGATATAATGCAATCGCGTTTAGTGACTCCACTAGATATCTTTAACATTTTTATTTCCGCTGCCCTCAATTTGTTTTTAAACGCTTCGTACATAGTCCAGCACTGAGAACCGTACATAAGAGCTGGTCTAACAACCGTGGTGTAGATTTTCCTCTTAAACTTCAGTGGAAATTTTCGGTCGCAAAAGATTCCCGAATTTTCCCGCCATTTCATCCATCTCACACTCACTCTGTGGTTTACGTCGTCGTCACATTTCGCTTCTAACATTATATCCGGAACAGGTCGCAATGGATGCGCAAATGGGCACGTCAAATGCTTCGTCTTTGAACGACTTGTCTTGAATCCGTTTCGCTCTAGCGCATTTTTCCATGAATCTAAGGCGTTCTGTAAATCTTCGACGTTATCGCTAAGTATAACTGCGTCGTCAGCGAAGAGAATTGGCGTTACATTTGCTTCGCGCATGCAGTCTTTTAAAAGATAGTCGAATACTAAGTTAAAGAGGAAAGGGCTAAGTACGCTTCCTTGATGCACTCCGACATTAACTGGAAATTCTCTCGTTAGTCCAGCAGAGCTTTTAACCGCAGTTTTCACGTTTCCGTTCATGTCTTGTATTATTCTAACATACGTTTCCGGTACGTTTTGAGACCTCAGCGCGGCCCATATGAGATCCCTAGGCACTCGATCGAATGCTTTCTCGAGGTCGATAAATACCATGTCTAAATCCTTAAACGAATCTCGGTGCTTTTCCATTATTATTCGTAGGCTTTGGATAGCGTCCACCGTCGATCTTCCTTCAACAAATCCACTGGCTATTATCGAGCTTTATTATTTGCCGAAGACGTTCGTTTAAGACTCTTTCGACGATTTTCATCGTGTGTGACATCAGCTTGATTGAACGGTAGTTGTTGCATTCTCGAGTTTCGCCTTTTCCTTTGTATAACGGCACCAAGAAGCTACTTCTCCATTGATTCGGCATAGGTTGTCCCCGTTTAAATTTATTTAAAAGTTTCGATAGCCATTCGCTGCCGATTCCCTCCATCTTCCACCAAAACTCTGATGGAATGCTTACTGGTCCCGCCGCTTTCCCCCGCTTCATTTGTCTGTTTGCTATACTTATTTCTTCGATTGAAAAGTCCGAAACTTCCTCCTCGAATAGACCAGCTGTCGGCACGATATCACGTGGAAACTGTTTGTTAGGCAATTCTTTGTAGTGTTCAAGCCACTGGTTGCGAATTTCCTTTTCATTTGTTAGTAAGCGACCGTCTGCATTTTTGATGTATTTCGGCGAGGTTATTTCCATCGAATTTTTTGGCCTCTGTGCAGCGAGCTTAAAAATATTTGGCATTTTAGTATTGTACGACGTTTGAACTTCTTGGATAGCTTGTCTTCTATTCGCCGATCGTGAGGATATTTGTTCGAACTCCTGGTACAGGTTTTCCGCTTCTGCCGCTCGAGTTCGAGCCAGGACTTTCTTTGCGATCTTTTTAAGACGCTCGTATTCAAGAGCCAGTCGAGCTTTTCGATATCGTCGGTCTGATCGTATTTTGTCCACGCTTGGAATGCACTCTTCTTGTCGGCCACAGCTCGTTTGGTTTCGTCATTCCACCACCATGTTTCTTTCGACGTGATGGTATTTCGATATAGTCCCCAGATGGGACTTTGCGAGTGTTATGCATTCCTCGTGTATGCTGTTCCACATTTCTTGCAGGCTAAGTGATTCTGCGATACCGTTAATATTGTGAAGTACTTCTTTAGCCAGTGCGATAAATCTTGCGCTTCGTTCCTTCGATAGATTATACCACCGGATTTTTGGCTTTCCAAACGATGCCCGTGTTTTCGGTGGTTCCGCTGTGAAAAATGCTGTAATGAGCAGACGTTTGTTTGTGATGATACAAATTTGTCAATTCGTCATCATGGTCAACAATTAAAGCTGTGTCCATCGGCTTTATGGAAAATTTTGCGTTAAGATCTTGCTTGTGAGTATTCACAAGATTCAACCTGTAAAGGAATTGATGCCAAACCATCGCTCCGAACATTTGATGAATGGGCCGGAAGGAAAAATTGCTATTGATCCACAATTTCATTTCAAAATTTTGCTCAGTGATAAAGCACATTTTTGATTGGATAGCTATGCCAGTAAATAATATTGCTGTACTTGTAACGATGGTAATCCGCAAGCCATCGTCAAAATACAATTACATCCAGAAAAAGGCACCGTTTAGTGCGGTTCAATAGTAATTATGGACGGAAGGTCAGTACAGTCAACGGAGAGCGGTACAGAGACATGATTACTAACTTTTTCTTGCCTCAATTCGAAGGCATTAGTGTTGCAGAGATTTGGTTTCAGAAGGTCGGCGCAACATGCTACATAGTGTGCGATACAAAAAATTTGCTGAAAGAAATATTTGACGGATGATTAATTTCACGAAATAGACCTGTTAACTGGCCGTGTTAACGTTCGTGTGATTTTACACTATTAGATTATTTTCTCGGGGGATATGTAAAGTTGCATATCTACGGCGATAAGCCAGAAATAAGTAAACACATAGAAGCTAATATTCGACGCGTTATTGACGAAATACATTTTGGTTAACTGCGAAAAGTGTGTGAAAATTGGCCCTCTGGATAGGGCTATGTATGAGCGAGTCGCGATGGCCACATGCCCAAGATTATATTTAAAAATTAATGCCATAAATTTACCTGTCAAATGAAGTCTATGAATTTTAAAAATATTTTTCTGTACTAAAAAAAAATACACTCTTTACATGTAAACTCGAACTTCATAGTTTTCTTAGGGATTATCTTATCACCTTCGTAAATATTCGTTTCTACCCTTACTTGAACTTGAATTAAGCCGTGTGGCAGGCTTTTGTATCGTGGGTCGTATCGTAGGAAGCTCGATCTGCTTCTTTGAGTGCCCATATACGTGATCCAAACTACAGAAATGCTGTTTTTGGGTTGGTTAATATAGCTGGAGCCATTTCACTTGTCAATGGCTTTAATTTGAGCTAACCACCTGATTATCACTTCATTTATTACGTGATTCTTTATGACACCGCATATTCTTATTTACTATAAAAGCCTTTGGTTATGTCTTTTTAGCATGTTCTAGTCGAGGACGAGACAGTGTAAGAGTTGCGATCTTTAATATATGTAAGCTTACAACTTACATTTTTAAGAAGTCGCTTTTATTTTAAGGTATGGTCTTGGTCACCTGGGTCTTGCTTATTTGTTTATTCCTCAGAATGGAATTGTCCAAGTGATTGTCATCACTTGTTGATCCACATCAGGATTGAAGGAATCTCTTTTTCTCAATCCACCTAAATTAGTTTGTATTTAAGCAGGGAGACGACGAAAGACGACTTTATTTTACTCGCTTACTCAAGTTCTGATCTCTTTTTTAACCGCTCCTGTGGTTTTGCTTAACTTAGTGTAGATCTTCACCGTCGTACTTCTTCAGGCGTCAACTTATCATTAAAGGAACTCTAGAGCAGATTTGACATTTGCCATGAATGTGGACCTTGGCCCCGGTGAGCTTTAAGTGGTACTGTCTTGATGCAATTACACATCTTCCTTAAATTCTAATATTTACAGTTCTGGCGAAAAAAATGTTTCTGTTTGGAAAACAATTAGTATTATCTTCAGGGTCATCCTGTGCATGGCCTTATACAATATACAAGACACAGAAAATGCAAAACAAGTTCGTAGAGTAGTGGGTGGGTTACCTCGAAGTAGTGATACCGAGTAACAGACTCAAATGGCAACTACATTCTCAACAAGAAGCATAATTCTGGTCTATGCTATCATAGGGCTCAAAAACCTATACGGAGAAGATACGAGAACTGAGACAATTCAGGTAATATCCTCGGATAATGACTAATACCTTCTGATCAGATGGTCCAACTATTCATAGATATTCATATAAGAATCTGCGAATTTAAATAGTCCCGGACAAAATGAGAAGTGTAGGCCGGTGGGTTGAAGAAACTACTGGCCTCATGCGGCGAACATTTTTCCTCAGACGCTTTAATTCGCTCACGCAATACCTTTTATTTATTGCCTAGCCTGATGGAAGAAATTCGAAAAAGAAGACAAAGCCTCGATTTTGGGTTGGGTTCGGCTCATCCCGTTTTTTGTTTTTGGTTTTGACTCGTCTGAGTAGAGCCATTTCGATGATTGTTGATTAGTTTCGATATCATATTCATAGACCCATATCTCGTCACCGATATTGATTCAATCGATAATATTTTGGTCCAAAGAAAGCATCACTCTAGCGACAAATTCAGCAATCTTGGTACAAGCCGCGCTTTAACTCGTCTCTGACCCACAATATCTTAAATTCTTCGATGTCTTACATAAGTCTTACTGTTTAATAGATGACAGAAAATTATCAACCACCAACTTTGTACCTCTCGTATGCTTGTGTTTTCGGCATTGTCTAGTCCCCGTAGGTTACTATTAACATTTACAACGCTTGCACACATGATATTACCTACTTACTTTAAGTGGCGCTACAGTCTGGAGTGGACCTGGGCCTCACTCAACAAGCTTCTCCAGCCAGCTCGATCCCTGGCTGGCTGCCTCCAGTTTCGCACGCTAAGTTGGCTGAGGTCCTCTTCCACTTGCGTGCGTTACCTGAGTCTTGACCTTCCTCAACTACGCTGCCCCTCGGGAGCGGATTCGAAGACTTTTCGGACCGGAGCATTGGTGTCCATGCGCTCTACATGACCCAGCCATCTCAGACTTTGGATCTTCACTCTTCTGGCTAGGTCTATGTCGCTGTACAGTCCATACAGTTCGTCGTTGTATCTCCTCCTCCACTCACCGTCAATGCAGACGGGACCGAAGAGTTTTTCTCTCGAAGCAATCAAGAATACCCTCATCCATTTCTGGTAATGTCCATGCCTCTGCGCCATAGAGCAGGACCGGGATTATTAAAGTCTTATAAAGGGTGATTTTGTTGTCCGAAAGAGGGCTTTGCTACTCAATTGCCTTCTTAACCCAAGGAAACAGCAGTTGGCAGGAGTTATTCTTCGCTTGATCTCAGCGCTGGTGTCGTTGTCTGGATTTATAGCAGAGCCTAGGTAGACAAAGTCCATAACTACCTCAAAGTTATATCTGTCGAGGGTGACGCTCTGCCCGAGACGTCGATGTTGGTTGTCCTTTTTGCTTGACAGCATATACTTGGTCTGGTCCTCATTGACCGCTAAACCCATTTTCGCCGCTTCTGTCTCATTACTCGCGAAAGCGCCACTGACATAACGCTGCTTTCTCCCGATTATGTCAATATCGTCGGTGTATGCGAGTAGTTGGATGGACTTTTGAAAGATTGAGCCTCTTGGGCTTGAGCGTGAGTTTTTCACTATTCTTTCAAGTATGATATTGAAAAAATCGCATGACAGCGCATCGCCTTGTCTAAATCCTTTCTTTCTTGCATGCCCTTTCATCGGGCATACTTTTGTCCGACCATATTTTACAGAGAGTTGGTTTATGCTCCTTACCAAGTCATCGCCTTAAGCTAAGCTTAAGCTAATAGCTATCTTCACTTCATCCAGGTCGGGTGGACGGAATTGTTGGTCATCATCGTCCAGGTTGAAAGATTGATGCGGCTGATTCTGCCTGACAGCGGTATTTCGCCGTCAACGCCTTTATACAGTCTGCAGAAATGGTCATCGATTCTACTACGATGTTCCTTTGTTCATCTCTACAGGCTTCGGTTCGGGGTTTGTTTCCGCCGCATGTTATTATTACCTTTTGGTAAAACTTCCGAACCTCATTCCTGGAGTAGCATCTCTCAATTTCCTCGATCGCGCGCTTCTCATGCTCGAGGTGGTGTTGTGCAGGCTATATTTTTCGATTGTTCCACCAAAGATACCCTCTCCTCCTAGCTTTGCATTTAAATCACCGAGGACAATTTCAATGTCATAGCTAGGGCATTGCTCGTAGGTCTTGTTAAGGAGCTCATAGAAGGCATTCTTGGTGTCGTCATCTTTCTCCTCTGTGGGGGCATGCGCGCATATAAGGCTAATGTTGGGGAATTAAGCCTTGATGCGGATTGCTACGAGGCGTTCGTTCACATGCCTGAAGCTCAGGACTTGTCTTAGTCTGCCTTCGACAACAAATTCGCATCCAAATAAGCGCTGCTTTTACCGTCGATAGCAATCGCCGTAGTAGATATCGCAGTTTTTCATCTGCTTTTTGTCCGGCCTATCCCATCGCATTTCTTGGATGGCGGTTATGTCTGCTTTGCAGCAGTCTAGGGCCTCCGCTAGTTGCTCGGCTGCACGTGGTCTATTAAGAGATCTAACAATTCCGAAGCTCATTGTCCTTAAATCGCTTGCGTGGGTTTTCAACAGTAGATCCGTCTATATCCGAGGCTTGCTGATGCTTCGTAACTTTCTTTTTTTTAAATGTCCGTGCAGTTACCCCGGCGGCACAACCCCCAACCTGGAGGACCAGTTCCATTTTTTAATGCCCCTAGGACGAGGGGTCGGTTACACCGAAGCCAGTAACCCGTTCCGGGATGTAAGCGCTGCCGTTGGCCCATATAGGGCTCGTCCGCCACCATCTCTTTTCCAAGACCCTGAGTAAGTCCTGGAAATCCTTACCGGCCTGAGCTCCAAATATGTCGGAGTAGCCCGGATAAGGTCTTGTTTTGTTTTTCCGACACTAACCCTAGTTTATGGTGCAAGAAACTCGCCATTTGCCCCCTTCACTTTGCAATCTCTAGTGGGTTTCCCAGATGTCGCCACGGGGAGGCGTGAAATAGGGCTTATTAGCAGAGCTGCAAGATGTTTGGCTGAGGAGGCTCATTCTCGTCATTTAAAGAACCAGCACCTGCCAGAAGATTCTACTTCTACGAGGCCTTATACTAATCGTTGCCATCGCCACACGTGATATGCTCGACTAAATTTGACATTGCGAATTCACAGTATAAATCAAAAACACTGACTTGCTGTCAAAGTTATGATGACAAAACTTCCGACAAATGACGCTCAAAATGAATAATTTAGCGCCAGCTGGTAGATGTATTACCTAAAAAAACGGTCTTGACAATATCTCAAGTGCGCTTTGTTTAAATGCGAAATTCCGGTTACTTTTTGATCAGAAGATCCGCGGCCCTGCAAGCGTTTAAAGACAATGATCTTCGGATCTGCACGTGTCAAATTTAAAAAATCAGTGGACGCACATAAAAGAACAACGACGTCTCTGGTGTGTAATGAGCACAAAACAGAGCACCAAGCAGCACACAATTCAGGCCTTATAGAGGCCTGGTAGAGGAACAAAGTTCGGAACATTCACCAAAATATAAAATTGACATGCCAAAGCTGTAAAGACTGAAAATATCATAATTCTGCAAGGATTAGGAGGATGATGAGACTAAAAGGTGATGACGATCAACATACCACCGTCAGTCAAATTTAACCTGGACAAAGCTAGACAACAATTCCTTCTACCCTGACAAGATGAATTTCTAAGCTTAAGTCTGACAAAGCTGCTGATCCAGATAGTTTAACCCCAAGTACGGGTAAATTGGAAACCATGCGCACATCAACTTATCTTTAAAATCTGAGTCGACAAAAGAATGCCTTAGCAATGAAGCCTCAACATTGCTTGTCTGATCCTTAAATCTCTTAAATCTAAGATCTAAAATCTCTCGAACACCTAAGACCCTTCTGAGCGCTCCAGTGTGGTCTTAAGCCAGGAAAGTCAATCGCAATCTAAATTTTAACATTCACAGATCTTGGAAGAAAAACCCAGAGTTTCAAATCGAAATACACCACTCCTCCATCGATGTCGAAGCTGCATATGACAACATCTATGGAGCCTTGCCTTGTTTGGGCATCATCAAATTGACGCCTAGTAGCCATCTATAGTTGTCTACTTCCGGTACCACAAATGACACCAGCCCGGAAATCATGCAAAAAATCAGTTTAAATGCTTGGAAACCAGCTTCCCGCCCGGAAAGTATTCGACTTCAACCCAGACAGATAGCGCAGTTGAGGGTGACCTCATCTGAGATGACGCATATAAGTGGAAAAGAACCTTAGTCAACTTCCAGTGGGCAATTAAAGGCAGTAGCCCATTCATACATTAGACTTTCTACGAGGTCAACTGTCGTCTTGGCTGCAGACTGATAACTTTATTGAAGATTAGGCTCCTTCAATAATGTTGTCTTTGGTGTTTGTTTAGAGACAAGAGTTCGCATCCGAATCTTTGCTCAATGATTTGGGAATTCGAAGAATACATATACTGGCGGCATAAGGTTCTTTCGTATCTCGATCATTGACGCATCGCATGTATTGAGCTAAAATCTTTGGGAGAATAATGTGAATTGTGGTTGGATCATCTAGATGTAGTATCTGAAGGTTGTCTTTCGATTTTAAAGTAATCCACTTAGAAATTTCCCTTAAAGTGGTAATCATTGCGTCGAAACTTGTGTCAGCCTTGAAAATTCAACACACCTAGATCGTACCTGCTTGGCTATTCCATCTCTTTTTCAGTAATTGGTTCTAAAATTTCTGGTCAATCAACTCGTTGCATATCTGGCAACTCTCAATAAAACCGTGCACAAGACATTCGTCGGCTTTGTATAAATGCACACATTACCGTGCCATGGACACGGATATATGTACGAGTATACTCGTATCTATCCATGCCCAAACTATGTATATCCTGGAGAAGAAGAATCATTATTCCTTCAATATGGCATGCGGTTGAATCTCAAGAGAGAAGCATTTGCATTGAGTGTTCCTGATTTGTAATCAATCAATGTCAAGTCCGAATGAAGAGGTAACCAACTCCTCACGTGTGCCAATGTATCCATACCTTGCTTTCTATTTCCAACTCCATATTCCTCGGCCATATCAGTTCATACGCACAAAGGGATCCAAAGACACGGTATCGTGCTAAAAGTGATTTGCTTAAAATAGCCATCCTTCACTATGTTAAGACTCTTTATTAACCAACCGCTCGGTGACAGTACAAGTACGGATATACTCGTATGTGAAAGACATAAAGAATAAGAAATAAAAAGGACTCAGCGTAGCAGCTTTATTAAAAGGACACACTATTGAATAGATTCTGTCATTAAACTGAAAAGGAGTGGGTTAAGCTTGCTTCGGATTATTCCTTTTTTCTGAAAAAAAAAACAAAAGAAAAAAAACTATGAAGGAGAAGCAAAACCAAAAGAAAAACCCTTTTCAGCTTTCAATTGACTACTTATGATGGTCTCTGCCATTATACTTTATCCTTCTTCAAGAAGGAAGAAAACCAATGATATATGATCGAGTGAAAATTATTAATGGGAAGTAGTTGTCAATTGTCCGATGAAAGAAGGATGGCGCTTTGGACTAGTTCCTCGTTTTTTTTTTTTTTTTTTTTTTAAGATTTTAGTTTTTATGCAACGCGAGTAACAAAGGACTTGGGGTATCTTCTTAACACTTTCAGGACACCCCAGCCATCCATACATAAGTGTCCTTTTTAATAATTTATTTTTTTTTCTCACTATTCTTTAACGGTGGTTAAGAAGGAGATGGATGTGCTTTTCAGAAGGTTCTCTTGCGGGAGTCATGTGTCTTAGATGATTGGTCATCTTTAGATGGACTCTTGGAGAAGTTTTCAGAAAGTTTTCTTCCAAAAATTGTGGCAAGTTATGGTCTGATATGATGACGCTGGAATGCAATTTTATTGATTAAAGTCTTGCTACTGGTGGAGGTACATTGTGAAAAGTTATAGAGCATGATGACATGTGTATAAGTGTAATTTAGTGATGACGTTTCAAACTAACATGATAGAGAGAGTGTTTGTTTGGGTCCTTATCCTTGTGGGTTAATGTTTTTTTCTTCTACACTTTGGGTGAATACTATTTTTGAAAATGTGGCAAGTTTATCAATGGATAAAAAGGTTGTTCCTGGCCACAAATATGATGTTTTTGATAGTTCTGCATTTAAACGGAACAGCAACGTTCTGGTCACGTAGATATCTAGGTCATTCATCTCCAGTTACAAAAAAATTTCGATGAAAGTTTGACATATTTATAGTTCGCGTCAGTAGCGATTTCCGAGATTAAGTCAGGGTTTTGGAAAAGATATGATGGCAGGTGAGCTTTTAATGGAACTAACCCTGCAGTTTGGGGGTTGTGCCGCTATATGGGAAAGTGTCCAACCATGGAAAAAAGACGAACGTTTCAAAGCAGAAGCATGCCTCGGATACCGACGCATCTACTCTTATTCCTGCAAACGAATCAAGGACAATGAACTTCGCATATACACATGCAATGCAATAGGCCACGTGCAGCCGAACGACTGTCATTTACTGTCATTTAATAAATGCGATGAGATGGGCAGGACAAAAACAGGATGAAAACTGAAATATCTATTACGACGATTGCTAGCAACGGCAAAGCAATGCCTATTTGGATGCAAATTTATTGTTGGGGGCAGACTAAGGCAAGAAGTCTTGAGTTTCCGGCGCCTCGTAGCAATTCGTATCAAGGCTAAATTGAAGTTGATATTTGTCGAACAACTGCTACGATCTCAAGAGATCGCCAAATCCAGTGGCAAAACTGCCAAAAGTCATCAGAGATACCGCTTCTGATGTGCTGAGTTTCAATCGATCACCACCACAACGAAACCCCTAATTTGATGGCGAATGCCGGAGGGTCTCTCCGGAGAGGAGAAATGAACACCGGTCGCAAAAATTAAGGATTAGGCGACCTGGAAATGCAACCCTCTGAATTTCGGTTGTAGCTCGTGCAGAATGGGCTATTGCTCCATCCTGTTAGAACCACAAGTTTTTCAGTCAATTGAAGAAGGAGAAAGTCGTTGAGTATGGCTCTGTAGAGCTCGCCATAAAGACCGTCGATTGATGCCCGATTGCGTGGCACGTCATCTGGTCAATACTCCGAAGTCCTCTGCGACATCCTCAAATAAGGCTGCAATATTCCCAGACCTGGCAACATCTCGTGTTATCCCATACCCTTCTACGTGGCTTAGTATCGTAGTAGTTGCCCAGTTGGTGTCGGACGACCGCGAAATCAGGGCTCAATTCTGTCTCCGACACTGTTTTAAATTTTCATTAATGATCTCTTGGCTGCTACTTATTCATTTGCTAGCGGCAGTACTCTCTGCGTTACATTTTCGTTCCTGGACTCACGTCCCTGCTCTGCGGGTGTAGAACGGGAACCACAGCGTATGTTAAGCTTATTAAATTTTGATATCAACCGCATAACCAACTGAGAAACTTTCAACAGAGTGGAATTTAATGATTTCAAAATACAATGCTGTCTGTTGTCTGCTGTCGCTAAAGGGAAATTCAAATAATTCCAGTCGTTGTCGATGAATGGCACATGAATGGTACATAGCCCAATTTCGGACGAACCCTGAAATATTATTATTCTTTCCTAAACCTAGAATAGCATGTCTTAATCTCAAGGTCGCTCTTGTATCCCTGAACAGCATGCCAAAGTCTCAAGACCGTAATTCTAGCCCTAGAATAACATGCCTAAGACTCAAGACCGCTTTTCTAGCGCTAGAACACCATGCCTAAGTCTCAGTACCGAAATTCTAGCTCTAGAATAGCATGCCCTAGAACAGAGTTGTAAAGTGATCCTAAATGATTGCATTCTTTGAAAAGCATTCAAAGAATGCAATTTTATGATTCCAATCATTGACTTCATTTAAGACTTCAAAAAAAAGAATGCAATCACCATTCATTTAGCATCGAATGATTGAAGTCTTTCTTTTTACCATTCAATTGAATGCAATCATTTATGAATTCATTCATTATTTTACATTCATTTGCATTTATTTATATTGAGTTGGGAAGTAAAGTAATGGAAATTTTTATTTGGATCTTTAAATTTTAAAAGAAATTTAAAAGTGCCTGCCGCCAGTGTTGGTACACATTTGTGCCCGTTGTATCGCATTTTCCATGACTTTTCGCAAGATTTCCGGTGATAACTGTTCGCATTCCTTAAGGGCTGCAATTGTCTAAAGGTTTGTTGGCATAAACCCGCTACTTCAAGTAGCCCCAAAGAAAGAAGTTTGGGATGGTTAAATCGGGCGATCTCGCCGGCCATGCCAAATCGCCAAAACGGGAGAATGCACGACCTGGAAACGCTTCCTTCAACAATATCCATTGTGACTCGTGGAGTGTGTGCGGTTGCACTGTTCTATTAAAACCACACGTTCACCAAACCCCGCTCATGCAATTCCGGCAGTAGAAGTTGTTTATCAGGGCCCTGTAGCGTTCGCCAGTAACAGTAACCGTATTGCCGATGGCGTCCTCAAAAAAAAAAAAAATACGGCCCAAACACTCCTCCCGCGTAAACGCTGCACCACACAGTGGCTTTGAGTGGTTGTAATTGTTCTTCGTGCATTACACGCGAATTTTCAGTTCCCCAGAAAGGAAGATTTTGTTTATTGACGTAACCGCTTAAGTGGAAATGCGCCTCGTTTATTCAAAAAAAAACTAAAAACTAAATATTTTTTGAGGCGGGGTGTCGGGGATTGTATACTATTGATAAACATGCTAAAGAATGTAAATATCTTCTTAAAAATTCGAAAAAAAACTGAAAAGAATGCAAATGAATGCATAATAATGAGTGAATTCATAAATGACTGCATTCAATTGAATGGTAAAAAGAAAGAATGCAATCATTCGATGCTAAATGAATGGTGATTGCATTCTTTTTTTTTTAATCTTAAATGAAGTCAATGACTGCAATCATAAAACTGCATTCATAAAGGAATACAATCCAAAATGATTGCATTCTTTTACAACTCTGCCCCAGAATAATATGCTTAGATTTGAAGACTGCACTCCTAGCCCATGTGTAAATCCGAAGACCGTAATAGAATATAGAATTCTGGCCCTGGAATGTCATTTTATAATTCTCAAATATATCGACAAGTGATAAAACATCAGTTTTTAAATATATAGTACTTAGAGTTATAAGTATACCTTCAGTACAACTTGAATTACTAATTAAATTAGAAAATGTATCTAGAGTTGGAAGACTTTTCTTATTTAATCGCTCCCATGAATAAATATATTCGTTTTTGCTTACACCTTTTTTTGTGAATAAATTGAATTCAACGTCTGTACTATAAACTTAGCGAACCACTTTGAAATCATCTTTTGAACAATTTTTAGCTAAAGAATCTAGGCTAGATGCCATAAATTTAAATTTAAATCTCTTACCTTTCTTTGTTTACGGCAATAACATTAAAAAATAAATGGGCAACAATCATAAACCGAAAATTACCGAGAAACACAGGAATAAGTTTAGTATCTTGAGACTTTAAATTACATTTATTATGGGCCGGACCTCGGTACTTGGCTGTGTGATGATCTGCTACTCGATCATTGTACAACGTTTGCTTGTAAATGTGACAGAATTGACTTTAACTACGAGTATTAAATCGCAATTCATATATTTCAAGAGGATTCAGCGGCATCTTAACAGACAAATATTTTGTATTTATCTCTTGGACATCTTTTATCAAGGTTTCAACATAAATTTTTGATGCATCCAAGGGCTTGGATAGAATCTACAAATATTAAAGCTGTTATGGAGGGAACACTTTATATAATACGGTCCTGAGATTTAGACTAGAATTTCGGCATGCTATTCCAGGGCTAGAATTGCTGTCTTGAAATTTAGGAATGCAATTATAGGGCTAAAATTATGATCTTGAAGTATAGGCATACAATTCCAGGGCTAGAATTACGTTCTTGAGGGCTAGAACTGCTGTCTTGAGATTAAACATGCTATCCTAGGGCTAGAATTGTGGTCTTGAGATTTAGGCGCGCTGTTCTAGCCCTAGAAGTGCAGTTTTGAGATTTAAGCACGCTATTCTAGCGCTTGATTTTCGGTCTTGACATTTAGGCATGCTGTTCTAGGGCTAGAATTACGTTCTTGAGGGCTAGAACTGCTGTCTTGAGATTAAACATGCAATCCTAGGGCTAGAATTGTGGTCTTGAGATTTAGGCGCGCTGTTCTAGCCCTAGAAGTGCAGTTTTGAGATTTAAGCGCGCTATTCTAGCGCTTGATTTTCGGTCTTGACATTTTCTAGGGCTACAATTGCGGTCCTGAGACTTATGCATCCTATTCTCGAGTTAGAATTGCGGTCTTTAGATTAAGCATGCTATCCTAGGGCTTGAATTGTGGTCCTAAGATTCAGACATGCTTTTCTAGGGTTAAATTTAAGACATGATATTCCAGGCATATCGGCTTAAAGTTATGATATACCATGGCGAAAAGAAAAACATATATGGCTCCCTGCTCCCCATTTGGTTGGTTAATTATTGCTAAATAACTTCTACTTCTCTACTCAAGACTACAATCTTTTGAGAAGATAAATGCTTCAATATTGCATTCAGTTACAATAGGCTTTCCTGTGTTAGTTTCAACTTTCGGGTGTTCCTAGGTGGTGTTGCCATGAAGACAAAAATTTCACGCTTGTTGATTCATTATTACAATAACCAGATCTAGAGTAATTGAACACATGTCTTTGATTTTTTGATGACGCCTCGATCAGAAGTGACAAAATAAAAATGGGCATAGAGAGAGATGATTGCCATTTGCATAGGTCAAGTTGATAACAATCCCCGATAGTATTATGAATTTAAGGTCCCCGTCACAACACTTTATGAGCAAGGCAGCTGTAAAGCAGAAAAGAGCTGGATCGACGCCACTGTGAAGGGCTACCTCAAAAATAGTTCTCCGATGCCCTACCAGGTGGCTACAAAAATGTGCTGGGTAAACTAATCCCAAACAAAGGTTTACAACCTATGGATATGGATTAGGGCTGTAACAAACCGTATGTATTCGATACGTATTTCACTTCATACCAAATACCCAAAAGTTAGTTACTCGCATCATTTTGTTACTTTTGGAGAAATATCCGCAGACAAATGATTGTTAAAGGGTAAATAATGGAATGGTGGCGTAAGTTCATTCAGTTTTTTATTCATTTGGTTTAGTTTTTTGTAGTGCGCCAACGCATAAAGCGAAAAAATAATAAATTTTATGTTTTTTAATACAAAACATGTGCCCAACAATTTAGGTGAGTTGTATTTATTAAATTTTTTAATCAAAGATTCTACGCCGAGGCTGACTGTGGATTGTTGGATTGATTGAAATTTTGTGTAGAAATTTAAATTTCAGAATGGAAAGAAAACGTAGTAAACTGTGGAACTTTTTTTTAGCCAAAAACCGAACAATGAAGACAAAGTGAAGAGTGATTTATGTAAATCATCTTATTCAGTGAAAGGAGGGTCAGTCACAAATTTGAGAAAACATCTTATGGCAAAAGATCGGCCGTCGTATGGCAGTTTGATTCATTCAGATACAACTGTCCATTTACCTTTGCTGCAATCCACTTGCTTGCTTGTTTTAAAAATGGTAATAAAAGACCTTCAGTCATTTTCAATCGTGACAGACTCCGGATTTAAAGACTTAGTCAATTATTTAGAACCAAATTACAACATGCCTTCAAGCTATCTATTAAGTAATTCTTTACTGGATGTTCAGTTTTGCCTAGTTAAAGAAAGGTTAAAGGATGATTTGAAACGTGTCGATTATATAAATTTTACAACTGATGGGTGGACTTCACGTACAACAACCTCTTATCAGGCAATTACGGCGCATTATATTTTAGGAGACACATGGGAGTTACGCTCAGCACTATTAAGTTGTTTGGAGTGTCATGAACGACATACGGGAGAGCTTTTGAACATAACGGATGACTGGGAAATAACTAACAAAATATTTGTATGCGTAACAGACAACGCAGCTAATATTACGATAGCCGTACGATTAGCAGGCTGGGAGCAATTTTCTTGCGTAGCTCACACTTTAAACTTGGTAGTTAAAACTGGACTAGGCGTTGTTAAAAACTTTTTAAAAAAGGTTAGATCTATTGTAGAGCATTTTCATAGAAGCTCTATAGCCACAAAAAAACTAATTTCCATGCAGGAACAGCTTAAGCCTGGCGAGAAGCCATTGAAACTAATAATCGACGTTGCAACTCGCTGAAACAGTATATTAAATATGCTACAAAGAGTGCAAATCTTGCAAGAACCCCTAGAAGCAGCACTTTTCTACATAATCCTGTGGAAAACCTTTCAAAAGATGAATGTCTTCTCAAAAAGATGTTTCTATATCAAAAGCGTTGGCGGGAACCAATAGTGTTTGACGTATATTAAACCGCCTACGTTCAACGCCGAAGAAAACTCTGTCTAAAGACCTACTCAATAAATTAATTTTAGAGTTTAATTCTCGGTTCCAAAATAGCAGCTCTCTTACTTACTTACTTACTTTAGGTGGCGCTACAGTCCGGGGTGGACCTGGGCCTCAGTCAACAAGCTTCTCCAGCCAGCTCGATCCCTGGCTAGCTGCCTCCAGTTTCGCACGCTAAGTTGGCTGAGGTCCTCTTCCACTTGCGTGCGCCACCTGAGTCTTGGCCTTCCTCTACTGCGCTGTCCCTCGGGGGCGGATTCGAAGACTTTTCGGACCGGAGCATTGGTGTCTATGCGCTCTAAATGACCCAGCCATCTCAGTCTTTGGATCTTCACTCTTCTGGCTAGGTCCATGTCAATGTACAGTCCATACAGTTCGTAGTTGTATCTCCTCCTCCACTCAAAGTCAATGCAGACGGGACCGAAGATCGCCCGAAGAATTTTTCTCTCGAAGCAACCAAGAGCATTTCCATCCATTTTCGATAAAGCCAATGCCTCTGCGCCATAGAGCAGGACCGGGATTATTAAGGTCTTATAAAGAGTGACTTTTGTTGTCCGAGAGAGGGCTTTCCTACTCAATTGCCTTCTTAACCCAAAGAAACATCGGTTGGCAAGAGTTATTCTTCGCTTGATCTCAGCACTGGTGTCGTTGTCTGTATTTATAGCAGAGCCTAGGTAGACAAAGTCCTTAACTACCTCAAAGTTATATCTGTCGAGGGTGACGCTCTGCCCGAGACGTCGATGTTGGTTGTCCTTTTTGCTTGACAGCATATACTTGGTCTTGCCCTCACTGACCGCTAAACCCATTTTCGCCGCTTCCGTCTCAATACTCGCGAAAGGGCCACTGATATCACGCTGCTTTCTCCCGATTATGTCAATATCGTCGGCGTATGCGAGTAGTTGGACGGACTTTTGAAAGATAGTGCCTCTTGTGTTTGCTCGTGAGTTTTGCACTATTCTTTCGAGTACGATGTTGAAAAAATCGCATGACAGCGCATCGCCTTATCTAAATCCTTTCTGGACATCAAAGGTCTCGGTGAGATCTTGATCGACCTTGATGGAGCAGCGTGCATTCTCCATCGTCATCGTGCATAGACGGACGAGTTTGGCAGCTCTCTTAGACCCCAGATTTAAGAAACAAGCATTTATTGACGATTCTTCTTATGAATGTGCCAAACATTTATTACAAACTGAACTTGAGAAATTGCCAATGGCTCAATCGCAGTCACCATCTGGACATCAAGAAGATAATTCTATTTCACCAGTAGTTGAAGAAGACTCCATTTGGGTGGACTTTGACATGAGAACAGCTTCGAGCTCGTCTGTTACCAAAAGCAACTTAACAGGAAAGAGAATCAATGAATTCTACTACAGTAATCCCCGGTTAATTGCGTCACCTTAAATGCACGATTTAGAAAAAAACCAGCTTCATTGAATTGAAAACGCAATAAACCGAATGTAATAGCTTTTACACTAGTATTGATTGTATTGCGGAATACCAGTTTTACCAGAAATAACATAATTGATACGCTTATAGAAAGAGTAACTAAAGTAACGAGTAACGATATATTTGTAATGGGTAATCGAACCTGAAGTAACCGATACTTACGGGTATTCATTTTGTCCCTACTTTTACAGCACTAATATGGATTCAAACGAATACTCCATGCTGAATATTTAAAATTCTGTCGTCCATATGACGAGATTCGATGTCGAAATTCAAACTAAAACTGCTTTCTCTAACTTGTCTAATACACATAGAGCGGGTATGAAAGACTGCAGCAATCTGGATATAAACGTTTCGAGTCAAGTGACTTAGATGTATAGTCTTAGGTTAAAAGTTGATGATAGGGATGGTGGAAAGTTAATGTACTCGTATTGATAACCACCAAAACCAGTTCCAATCCACAATTCATCCTAATCGAAAAGTCTCTCTTTATACCATGTCATCATCAGATGCCTCATAACGATTAAACAGGTAAGCTCTGATTATTGCACTTAAGTTTTGGAATTTGCAAAATGTTTGAGAGCATCATTTACTTGTCATTTTCCAGCAATTGTCCGCGCATAAAATTTCAACTAAACCTAAGACTTACATTGTTTTAATGAAAATCTCAAACTATTCCCTTCTTATTGCAAAGGCAAATCCGTTTCCATTATCCTTATTTACCGCAATTCGTGTAATCTTCTTTGAGGACTCTCAGCATATTCGCGTGACCCTTATTATTCTATCCACAACGACACCTTTGCCACACTTAATTGCAACTTGCTTCTAGGAGCCACTCTAACCACCATTTAACCCATTCACCTGTCGGGATTTAGTAGAATTCACTTAATTCAACTTATCGCCATGGATTAGGAAGGAAACTTCAGTGTGTGTACTAGTAAGCAGGACACTTTTCCACACAAAACTACCACTTTCATTCCCAACTATAGTTTACCGCACATTAGTGGTACTTCTTAGGTATCGCTGGAACTCCTTCAGCAAAGGGCTTCAAATTGGTTTATTAAGGACTTAATTACGGCGAAAACACTAAAAAATTCTTTTTGTCCAATGACGACATCCCGCCGGGAAGACGACAACCACACAACTTTGTCGTCGTCATGGTGGCGATGGTGATGGTGATGGTGATATTTAAGTTCCTTAATGTGCATTGCCCGCAGTCTTAAAGCAGCAACAACCTCTAACCTCCATTTGCCATGGTAGCGCTACCATTTTCAGAGCCAGTGCCAGAGGCACACAATACGAATACAGCACATTTTCGTTAAGCCGCCTTCGAGAGGTGTCGCTAATAGTCTTCCAGAGGTTTATTTACTTTTTCCAACTTGGGATGCTGTGAAAAATCCTTAATAACGTTAAATGCTTTTACTTTGGGGGGCCATTAATGTTTTATGCAAATTTGATTTCATCGCTAAAAGAAAGGGAGATTCTTTAAAAGGACCTCCTCAGCCTTGTTTTGTAAACGTATAGTAGTACATAGTTAGTATGGGGCCGTAGTTACTTGTAACTCCATAATTTTCACTATTTGAAGGGATTTCTACTTTTATCCTTTAATAATTCCACCCATTCTATTGTACAATAATCTTAGGGACCCAAACGTATTGTTAAAGAAACCTCTCACAGGGGAATTAAAGTCGTTCATCATTTCGGGGTGTCCTTTGGCTGTTGTTGGGCCAAACGATGGACCAACCGACCGACCATTAATCAAAGCATCTTCGAATGCAAAGAATTTTTGTGATAAGAGTTGGGAGCATCCTTGTTCCAAACAAATGTTCAGAAGTGTTTTTGTTTTTTTTTTTCTTCATGCATAAAAGGATATCCTAGGGTGGCCCGATATCCGCGAATTCATTTGTCAAATGCCAGGATTCATAGAACTACAAAAGAAAAACCAACAAAATGATAGAAAAGATGAAGTCCTTTTGCATTTTATTCGATCTCATCGTTTTCGATCGTGTGAATCCTGCAATATGCACTCGAACAAGGACAATCTATTAAATTAAATTTCAAAGGATTTATCCACTTGAAATGAGTGGGTGGTGTTTTTTTTTTCAGTTTTTTTTTTCTGTTCTCCAAACGGATACTTAATGCAGTGGCAAGGAAAGCCGTGTACATCTAAATAATGCTGAGTGGGGGAATTCTAGGAATACATTGAAGTAGCTTTCTTTAAACCGCATTGACAACAACTAAATAGGAATGGAAAGGCTGAGTGGCAAACGGAGCACAAACAGTGTTGACAGTCATGGTGGAATAGTACTATTCGTGATCCAAGTCATTTGGGAGTTTTTTTTTCTTTTTTTTTAACTAACGACTTTGTAAAACTGGTTATATTTAGAGCCAATGGATGTGTTTGATGAAGGGGAAACGCTTCTCTTTGTCCAATAGTTTGGTCTTGTTCCTTATTTATAGCATTTATAGCTGTTTCTTTTTTGTTGTTGCGTGGGAAGGTGGAAACGTTGCATAGGCACTAATGGTCCGACATCCATTGGTAGTGTTAGATTATTACTGACTAAAACCACCTCCCGGGGAATCTTTCCGTTTATTCCCCCGCGGATCTACGGCTTAGTATTACTTCGCGAGGGACGGATTTGATCATTTTGCTTCGTCACGGGGTGCTTAGTGAATTCGCGTTCCGTTGCTGTTCTAAATTCCTTAGATCGCAGATTATTCGTGCTGCTGTATGGTCAAAGACCTTTAGATTTCAACATATATGGAATTATGTTTTCTGGTGTTGGCCGTTCACCAAATTCTTCACATAATATAGCTCTTTCGTTTGCATACCGCGCACATCCGAAGAAAACGTGCTCCACGTTCTCTACCGTGGACAGGACGGACTCAAATCACGGTTTCGCTTGAATAGATATTCCCGGAAACAACAGTGACCCATCGAGAACTGTGTAAGATAGTACACAGTCAGTTCGCCGTGTTTTCGTTTTACCCAACTTTCAATCCTTGGGATTAGTCGGTACGTCCATCTCCCTTTTTGGGACTCATTCCATTGTTGATGCCACGTTTCTATACTGCGGCTTCTTTCGAATTTCTTCGCTTGATTTATGGATGGCCCGATTTGCACGCGATTTTCATAAGGTCGTCTAGCTTCTAAAGCTAGGATATCGATTGGTACCAAAAAGGATAGTACCAATATCGTGTCGTGGGATACCGTTCGAAATGCACTGCTAACTCGAAGTGCACATAATCTGTACACAGATTTGAATCCCTTCATGTGTGTCTTTTTATTCGTGACGTCAGACCATATTTGTGCCCCGTACAGCAACTCTCGGAAGCATTAAACGTTTGCTTTGTTTCGGGCTGCGATATTCGACACGAGTCTCGAAAGAGCGCCTATCGCTTTCGACGATTTCTTGCAAGCGTATGCGAGGTGATGCTTGAAATTAAGCCGAGCCTCAATCATCACTCGCAGGTATTTTATAAATTGGCTGGTAATAATTGTGTGCTCTCTGACTTTTAGAGTTATCGTCTCTAGCACCCTTCTACTCGTAATGAGAACGGATTCCGTTTTATGTTTCGCGAGGTCTAAACTCATATCGCGTAGCCAGTTTTATATCAGTGCTATTGCTTCGTTGTAATACAACTCGATTTCTTCAAGTCGTTTCGCCGCGACAACAACAGCAATTTTGTCCGCGAAACCTACAATGGCGGCTTCCCTGGGGACTGGGAGACGTAGAATGTCGTCATACATACATCACGTTCAAAAGTAAGGGACTTAAAACTGATCCTTGGTGGACGCCCCCATGTAATTTTATATAATTTTGGCCCGTCGTCGGAGTTGTAGAGGAGCAACCTATCGGTAAAGTAGCTCCTGACCAATCTTAATATGTACGAGTACTTCGGTATATTTAATCTTTCGAGGCATTGTAAAATACGCGACCAGTTTGCCGAGCTAAAAGCATTTTTCACGTCAAGTGTAACCACGGCGCAGTACTTTTTGCTGCCTCCTTTCCATCGTCTACCTTCTATGGCCGATTGGGCTCTGTCTATTACGACTTTAATCGCGTCGATTGTCGATCGGCCCTTTCTAAAGCCGCACTGATATTCCGCGAATCCATCATTGGCTTTAATGATAGGCTGTAGTCTGTTGCATATAATTCGCTCTAATATTTTGCCCATAGTGTCGAGTTTACAGAGCGGCCGATAAGATGAGGGCTCCTCAGGTGGTTTATTTCCTTTTGTTAATAATACGAACCGTTGGTATTTCCATTATTCCGGAAATATCCCCTCGCTTAAGCATGCATTATACATGCTAACGAAAACGTCTAGGCGGGCCTTCATCGCTATTTTTAAAGCCCTATTTGGTATGCCGTCTGGACCAGGGGCTTTTCGATCTTCTGCCCTATCGATTGCAGCGGTGACTTCATCGGTTGTTAAGGCAGGAATGTGTTCGCGTATTTCTCCGATCTTCCTTAGTAGAAGTCCATCATGTTGAGAGGGGAACAGAGTTTCTACGATTCTGCTGAGTAGTAGCGGGTAAGTTGGTGCCATGACCATCAGAGAATGTATGGATGTATGGATGCTTGAGCCTTTGATAACGGATTTGTAGGTACGGTAAGAGCATTCTTGAATTTTGTGTAGTTCAGCTACTACTACTACTCCCGCTACAATGTTTAGTTTGGTGGGTTGTTGCTGACCCAAGCTTCTTTGCAGGGAATCTCTTTGGAAAAGTAGGATCTTTAGGTCGCAAAGATCTAGTTCGTTGGCTTCTACTATACATGCTGGGTTTCTTTAATGATAAATAAGTGTAGGTGTTTTTTTTTTACTGTTAAATTCATTTTTATTTCTTTTTTCATTATTAGCTTACATTCTAGACAAAAATGCTTAAATCTAATTTCACAAAGACTACTCCTTATTCTAGCTTACTGACTTTTACCGAACTCTCTAAACTTCACAATATCAATAAACTTTGCCTTTTGACCTTAAAACTATCTTACATACCCATCGTAGATGAGCTGCTTGTCCTTCGTACCGCAGTTGCGGTGGTATATTACCGGGATACCATTCCTACTTTGCAGTAAAACTTTAGCATCTATATGAAGAAAAGCCTTCAGCGGGATAAAGCCCGATAGAAGTGAGCTCTTGTGGTACATTTCATTGGTGTAATTAGCCCCAAAGATCAGGCTGTTGTAGATGGTCATTGCCCTTTCAACGTGCCTTCGAATCACCTTAATCAGGCAATTGTCAATCCTATTCAGATGAGCCCCATCGTAAAGGGTTTTGTTGGCATAGTATTTCTTGTACTCTGATTCTGGTGTTCTATACAATTTCCAATTGTCGTAATACGCCTTAATATAATCGAAATAACGCTGCAGAAGAGCATTGATGACTTCGATTTTTGGACCTGATCTGTACGCCACTAAATCGTCTTCGTACACTATAGAGTGATTGAGGGAACATACTAGATCACTTGTGTAAATGTTAAACAGGATCGGAGAAATCACCGCTCCCTGTTGCAAGCCGTTTTTAATATCAAAGACTCTGCTCGAAGTGACGTTGCCACATCATATTATATAGCCGAGGTTTCGGCATATCCCTCCTAGTCAATTTATAGAAAAGCCCCTCTAGCTATACGGTGTCGAAAGCCTTCTCAATGTCAACCAAGCAGGCACCCGTACATTGGTTCTTACATTTATTCCTTGTATGTCGAAGATCAGCTTTGACGCAGCATGAATAGTGTCATGCTTCGCCCTAAAACCAAACTGATTTTCCGGAATTATATTATTTTCCTCAACCCACCTTAACAGCGCTCTATTAACCACTTTCTCGAATATCTTGCTTATATACGGAAGTAAACCGTTTGGCCGAAGAAGTGAGTGATATTTGGAGATATCCTCCATTTGATGCCATGTATCCGATGTCAGTTCATATCGTTGGATGCTTTAGTTATTTGACTGTATAAGTGAGAGTTCCAATATCAAGGATAACTTCCATATATTTCACCTCGTTAGAGTACTCAACGATTGTGTCATTAAGTGGAACTAAACATAGGTTTAAGTTTAAGTTTAAGTTAAAGCGAGCTTAGCTTACGAATGCTCCTTGTCTTCGTCCTAATACAGCAATGTTGGCTGCATGTACAAATACTAAAATTTTGCTGCCTTAAAAAAGATTGCGGCTCTTTGTGAACTAGTGAGTTTTGCACGAACGATGGTAACAAGTTCACATGACATCGTGAAGCTTACTCTAAAAACCTTTCTTGAATTTGAAGGCTGTTTTATTTCGTAGCGATCTTGTTGGAATAGCGAGAATTCTCCATCCTATGTGACTCTAAAATTGTGTCTTTTCCAAGATGCTGAGATTCCATGGGCATGCTTGCTTGCATGTTTTTCTATGACCATACTGTCAGTTAAGCTGGCTCATATGCCCCACTACGTAAACTCCGGCTCCGATGGTTGTTGTCTATGGTTTGACGGCTGTCAATATCAAACTGTGTTGACATTTCTGTTCAGTAGAGTTTGGCAATTTATCATGAATCGTTTTACGCCAGAATAACGCTTCCAAATTGTAGTAATTTACTAAGAAAAAAAATCAGTTCATGAAGTTCATAGAGCTCTTCTTCAATTTTACGGTCAACATAATCGGCCTAGTGAGTAAGCAATTCGTGCAGAGCTTGATCGTTTCCCACTGATTTTACTCTTCTCGATTCAAAACCATCAACAAGACAAAGAAATGTGCGTACCAAAGAGAATATTGCTGCTGTAGCGCCAACTGTTGAAGAAGACGCCGAAATGTCGTTTCGTCGCCGTTCTCAACTTGCTGTTGGCCTTTGTCCTTCTATTACGTGGAAAATTTTACACAACGATCTTGGCTTAGTGGCCTATAAAATACAGCTCGTGCAAGAATTAAAGCCAAATGACCATCGTTCACGTCGCATTTTTGTTATTTGGGGTAATTTGAAACTGGTGGAAGATGAGCATTTTTATCGAAGAATTGTGTTTAGTCATGAAGCCCATTTCTGGTTAAATGGCTTCGTCAACAAGCAAAATTGCCATATGGAGCGAAGACAATCATCATGCTGTTAACGAATCACCATTACATCCATTAAAATTGACTGTTTGGTGCGGTTTACACGCTGGCGGCAACATCGGTCCTTATTTCTTTCGAAATGAGGATGGAGCTGCCGTTACGGTGAATGGCGAGCGCTATCGAGCCATGCTGACTGATTTGTTGTTTCCAAAAATTAATCAGACAAGCATCGCTGACATTTGGTTCCAACAAGACCGCGCATTTTGCCATACAGCGCGTTTAAACATCAATTTATTGCGAAATCAATTTGGTGTCAACTTTATTTCCAGAAGTGGTCCCGTTAATAGGCCCCCTCGTTCGTGCGACTTAAAGCCTCTCGATTACTTTTATGGGGCTATGTTAAGTTTATGCCAACAAACCAGTAACTCTTGATGCATTGAAAGCCAATATTCAAGCCGCCATTGACGAAATACGGCCGGATTTCTTGGAAAAAGTAGTGAAAAATTGGACTAAATGAATTAACCATGTAATTCGTAGCCGCGGCAAGTATATGACAAAAATCTATTAAAAATAAAAATGTCATAAAATTATCTACCAAGTTATGAAAATAAAAAAATCATTTTAATAATATTTCTGTCTTGTATTATTATTTAAAGTTTTTAAGCTCTTAAGAAAACACTCTTTACTTTTTTTTTCAGATAAAACTTTCGAACTTCATTCATTAAGAAACATCCGACGACTTTCTCGTTCTCATTCTTTATCTTCCAAGAAGCCCGTGCTTTTCCATGTTTTCATCATTAAATCAGGGGTTTCTTTGTGGCACATCAGAAGCAGTTTCTCTCTGAAGGTACGTTTACAACATTCCTATTGGTGTTCTACGATTCGTCGCTAAGGCTTTGGTGGAGGGAAAAGCGATTACAAGGATATACGAGTAATCTATTGTAATTGCAGTTCTTCAACATCGACTTTTGTTAGTTGTGCTTGGCCCCGTCATCCCTGTTTTATCTGCATTTGGATCTTGGCTTTTCGGTCGCAAATCTAGAATCGAATTCCCAGTTGATTGATCTCCAAATGGCTCCAAGAGCTTCTTAAGGATGAAACCCCAGTCTGATCTCCCGCTGACTTGCGGGATCTTGCTTGCTGCAATCCATTTCATTCTGGATTGAAACGTAGTGCGAATGCCATCACTTGGTAGGTGATGTTTACTTCAATCAATAGGACTTGTCGAAAGGAAGAAAACATTCTACGAATCCCTACTATTTAGAATAAATGAAATTTACTACTCTTTGTAGAATCGAGTTTAATCCTGCGACAACACTGAGTGCGAATGGAAAATAGTATTAAAGTCACAGAGTGTGTTTTCCCAACTGGCAATTTTCTCGGAGTTTTTTCTTGCCACTGTCGCGTCGCGGTATCCCTTCAATACAAAAGGAACATTCTCTGCGGGATGTATTTTCTTTCATGGTAGATGGCTGCGTTGACTTGGTAGGTACTTTGAGAATCATTTTATCACCTCTTCCTCGCCCCCCTTCAGTGTTATTGTCGCTTGAATGAGTGAGCTTGAATTTTTTTCTACTTTTCAGTTATTTATTTATATTAATTTTTTTTTTAAGAAAATTCCTAGTGATGCATTTATTGTTGAAAAGGACTCGATGTCTGCATGCCAGCACTAGGGGCATGTAATATTTTTCCGTTTCTCTACGATTACTTCTTCTTTTTCTTCGATTCGTAGTTTTTCTGATTCTCGATGTGACATGCAAAAATACTCCTGCCGCCAATGGTACCTCTATGGTAAGTCCTGCCAGGATGCAAAGTCTCCATAAATCACAAGTTTTCCATTACACTAAATAAATTATAACCAACTGGGGTATGTTAGGGTGGCACATGGGAAGTAAACCTACCATATGCATATGTCCCAAATGGAATAGGTATTTGTACTTGCTTCAATTCGTATCTGCATTTTGCGACCTCGAAAGGATTCAGATTCTGAATCGGAATCAGAATCAGATTCTGATTCAGAGATATTCACAAACAGTGAGCAAGGAGGCGAACCTTTTGAGTTGGCATCTTGATCGAGAGCAGGACTCCAACTGTTTCTGAAGCTGGCTGACTGCTTGGTATCCTGATTGGGATTTCATTTTTTTTTCCACCCAATTCATTCGAATGCACTTGGTCCTCCCAAACATACATAAGTTCCAAAGATATATACATATGTGCTACTGTGTGTTTGTCTGTCTATGCGTATTTGTGACCAAGTGGTGTGGAAATAATTTATGAAGGAAACTGTGCGCAAACTATTTGGGGAATGGAGCACATCATATGCGAGACACTCTGGCAACTATGTGCCAATTTCTAAGCCACAAATTTCATTTTGCAAAATGCAATGGCATCCGATGTAACGAACGATTCCGTTTATGGCATTGATTTCTCCATTCGAAATTGGGACCAATTTTATGTAAGGGGGGCGAGGGGAAGATTTCTTAAATGAATTTTGCGGAAATAGCGTTAAATGAAAAGGGATTTTGTGATTGGAGAGAGCACATTCTATCATGGTCAATCGATGTTCTAATCATTTCGTTTAACATTTCAATTACTTTTTGACTGCAGTAAATCAAAATGGATCGAAGCAATATCAACCGACAGTGACGTCTGGGGATTTACAGATTCAAGGAAACCGAAATGTATACAAATGTCCGTGGAAATAAAATTGTATAGGGTGGCGACTTTGTGGCACCATTGTTTAAATGGAATGATGGCGAGAGACATCAGAAATGTTATGAAAATATCTTTTCTCGAGCTCAAGAACATTTTAAATTTCATTTCATAAAATGTAGAAGCAACAACAGGAAAATATTATCTCAGCATTGTCTTCTTAGCTGTGTTAAGGAGTTTTGATAAGGCGACAAGGGTTCTTTCTATCTTATTTCCGAAAGTTCTACCCCGGTTGGCCATAGTTTCTGATAGATCTTAACAGCCGAACTAGCGTTTCAATAATCACTGAATAAAGAAACTTTAAGCGAAGGAGTGGTAAAGGAAGACCATCTATTGGTATATTTCTTAAAATAATTGCCACTGTTGGCTTGGCAGTAGGCCATCCTGTGAACCTAATTTTCAATATATTTTCGATAGCTCCGGCACCCATTTCACGAATGGCTTGACCTAAAATGTTCTTGAGTGCCTGAATTGTCACTGGATTACTCGCACAATATTGATCTTTAATGGCAACCGTTCCGCGGCGACAAAGCAAAATCACCAACACGTTTGACTGCAAGTGTGGAACGAATTGATTGTTGGACGGCTTGTGTTGCACGTAGCTACATCTTTTTGCAACCATAACTCGCCCAAGTGCGAATCTCTAATAGATTATCATGTCTCGGTAGGACTGTCCATTGACTGTAACGATTCTTCTATCGTCGTTTTGGAAGAAAAATGGGCCAATAATGTCATCACTCCAAAAATTACACCAAATAGTGACATGTGATGTCAACTTGGCGATATCCAGTGTTGCAACTATCATCTACATATTAATTGTGCTTATAATACCTCCACGTGTCAACCGCCGGGTACTGGTCAATGTCCATCCAAACTGGACCGCCTAAACTTATAAGGGCGAGTGCTGACTAATACACAAAAATAGCAGCACTATAAACGGGACAGCGGATGAATTCCCCAGATGGAATCAACGGTGGACATAATTCCCAAACAAATGAAACCTTATCCAGGTAATTCCGACATAATTGGAGTAAGGATTTCCGAGACTAAGTCAAGGTCTTGGGAAAGAGATGGTGGGGAAGAGCCTTTAATGGACTTTCGACAGCACTCACATCCCGGAATAGGTTACTGGCTTCGATTTAACCGACCCCTGCCCTTAGAGGTATCAAAAATTGAACTGGTCATCAAGGTTGGTGGTTCTGCCGCCTGCCAGTTACATACACCAACTCATCTGCAGAATATGGTCGGACAAAAGTATTCTCGATGAAGCATAGTTGGTCTGATCCTTAAGAAAGGAGACTTTCTAAATTATGGCAACTAAAGAGGCATAAGTCTCTTTAAGATAGCTTATGAGATCTTCCTTTCCGTATTGTGTGAGCGCCTGAAGCAAGCAGTCTGATTCGCTCATATCAGTGTGTTCTCAAGCCAGAAAAATGCGCCTTCAAACAAATGTTGAAAACCCATGAACGTTAGATCGATACATACCAGCTATTCATCGATTTCAAGGCCGAGTATGACGGCATCTTTACAAAGCAATGTCGAGTTTTGCCTTTCCTGCTAAACTCCTTCTTCTGCGAATAATTTGGTGTAGTTGAGGAGTTTGCTTACCTAGGCTCCGCTATGGCTCCAGCGATGAGATCAAACGAAGAATACCTCTGGCCAATTGCTGCTTCCTTGCGCTTAGAAGGCAAAGCCCTTTCCCGAACATCAAAATTGACTCTATATAAGATCTTAATAATCCCAGTCCTGCTCTCTGACGCAGAGGCTGATGAGGATGCTTTTGGCTGCTTTGAGAGGAAAATTCTTTGGGTGATTTTCAGCCATGTCTGCATTTACAGTGAGTGGAAGAGGAGCAATGCCCAGCTATGACATTAAAATTTTCCTCGGTGATTTAAATGCAAAGCTAGGAAGAGAGGGTATCTTTGGTGAAACAATCAGAAAATATAGCCTGCACAACACCACCTCCGATAACGGATTCAGGCTAATCGACTTTGCGGAAGGGCGAAACATTGTCGTGGCTAGCACGCGGTTCCCACAACTCGACATATACAAGGGGACTTGGAGAACTCCTGATCAATCAACAGTCAACCAGATTGATCACATTGCGATCGACGCAAGACACTCCTCCAGTACTATGGATGTCCGTGCGTTCCGAGGAGCCAACATCGACTCGGACCATTACCTTGTTGTAGCCAAGGTACGGTTGCCAAGACAAACTAATGCTGTGGGAAAATTCGACGTCAGACGGCTACAATCGTAAAAGATCGCCAAGTCCTTTTCCGATCGAGTGTCTCTTAATCTCTTAAGAGGTCCACTGCTGCCAGAATCAAGCATCGAAGACCATTGGAAACACTGCCAAAACGCCACCAGAGATGCCGCTTCTGGTGTGCTGGGTCTCACTCGTCCACCACAACGAAACCCCTGGTTCGATGATGAATACCGGCAAGCACATGCAGCCAAGCAAGATGCATATAACGCGGCGCTGCTTAGAAAGACCAGAGCTGCTCATGAGCTCTAATAGCGGAAGAGGAGAGACGAACACCGGCTTCTCAGGAGGAAGAAGAAAGAGCATGAGAAGCGCGCGATCGAGGAAACTGAGAGATGCTACTCCAGGAATGAGGTTCGGAAGTTTTACCAAAACGTAAAAATAACATGCCAAGGAAACAAACCCCGAACTGAAACCTGTAGAGATGAACAAGGGAACATCGTAGTGGAATCGCAGTCGATGCTGAGGATTTGGAAAGACCATTTGTGCAAACCTTATAACGGCGATGACGAACCCAATACCGCTACCAGGCAGAATGTACCTTTCAACTTGGACGATGATGACCAACAATTCCGTCTACCCGACCTGGATGAAGTGAAGATAGCTATATCGAAGCGGATGGCCTGACTGCCGAGCTCTTCAAAGCGGCAGGCGATGACTTGGTAAGGAGTGAAAGTATGCCCGATGAATGGAACCTCAGCATTGTTTGTCCGATTCTCAAGAACGGAGACCCTCTGAACTGCGCCAACTACAGAGGCATCAGTCTCCTTAACATCGCATATAAGATCTTATCCGCCGTATTGTGTGAACGCCTGAAGCCTTTCGTCAACAACCTGATAGGTCCATATCAGTGTGGCTTCAGGCCAGGAAAGTCCACCGTCGACCAGATATTCACACTACGACAGATCTTGGAGAAGACCCATGAGCTTCAGATCGACCACCTATTCATCGATTTTAAGGGCGCGTATGGCGTCTCTATAGAGACGAGCTATACAGAGCAATGTCTAGTTTCGGCATCCCCGCCAAACTCGTCCGTCTGTGCAGGATGACGATGGAGAATGCACGTTGCTCCATCAAGGTCGGTAAAGATCTTACCGAGACCTTTGATGTCCAGAAAGGATTTAGACAAGGCGATGCGCTGTCATGCGATTTTTTCAACATCGTACTTGAAAGAATAGTGCAAAACTCACGAGCAAACACAAAGGCACTACCTTTCAAAAGTCCGTCCAACTACTCGCATACGCCGACGATATTGACATAATCGGGAGAAAGCAGCGTGATGTCAGTGGCGCTTTCGCGAGTATTGAAACGGAAGCGGCGAAAATGGGTTAAGCGGTCAATGAGAGCAAGACCAAGTATATGCTGTCAAGCAAAAAGGACAACCAACACCGACGTCTCGGACAGAACGTCACCCTCGACAGATATAACTTTGAGGTACAATAGTTAAGGACTTTGTCTACCTAGGCTCCACTATAAATACAGACAACGACACCAGCGCTGAGATCAAGGGAAGGATAACTCTTGCCAACCGCTGTTTCTTTGGGTTAAGAAGGCAATTGAGTAGCAAAGCCCTGTTCTGTTCTATGTTCTTAGTTGCTTCGTCTGCATTGGCGGTGAGTGGATGAGCAGATAGATCGACGAACTGTATGGACTGTACAACGACATGGACCTAGCCAGAAGAGTGAAGATCCAAAGACTGAGATGGCTGGGTCATGTAGAGCGCATGGACACCAATGCTCCGGTCCGAAAAGTCTTCGAATCCGTTCCCGAGGGACAGCGCAGTAGAGGAAGGCCAAGACTCAGGTGGCGCACGCAAGAGGAAGAGGATCTCAGCCAACTTAGCGTGCGAAACTGGAGGCAGCTAGCCAGGGATCGAGCTGGCTTTCATCGCCGAGCGTATGTTATAGTCGTCGATGGTCACATTTTGTCTTGGGCTTCGGTCCTGATGCTGTACGGCTTTTAGAAATTTGTTTCCTGGTGTTGGTTTATAAGTTGCGCTCAAAGCTGTCGAGTCCGAGTGTCGAAGAAGTCGCACATTAGCCCGCCTTAATCTGTGTTAGGCATCAAACGATTTGATGATGTTTCTCTAACTTTGACATAGTCACTGGAACGCCAAGAGAAGTGATGGCTCTGTATAGCTCGTCTCTGAGGAAGAAGTCTACATCTATTTGGTATTTTCGGGTTGCCCTCAACATCTGCCTCAGAGTGAAAATTTGGTTGATGGTGGATTGATCAAATTTACTCTGCTGCTCTGATATGGATGATGACATCAGGTTGTAGACAATGGGTTAAAGATGTTCCTATTATACGAAAGCAAGGATCTTCTTTTCGACGCTAAGTAAACTTATACGCTCTTTAATTGGCATTCCTTTAGAATACAGACAATGCTTACATTTCATGAAACGTGCACGCGTTTCTCTCACCAAAATTACCTTTAGTTTAAAAGAGCTCGTGGGCTTAACCGTCGAACCTGTCCACAGCTGTTCGAGCGACGTGGAAGATTAACGGCACCGCTAATCTATCCTGGATTAGACCTTTTCTGTCGAGGTAGAGGAACGCTTCTGGAGGAATAAAGCCGTCAAAGCGAACTCTCTCGTGATACATATTATTGGGGTAGTAAGCACCCAAGATCAGGTTATTCGACGAGGTCATTGCTCTTGCAATGTGCCTTCGAATCAACTAAATAACAAAATTGTCCACTCGTATTAGGTTCGCCCTATTGTACAAGACCTCATTAGGATAGAATTTTATGTACTCCGACTCTGGTGTTCTGTATAAGCGAAGACAAGCCCTAAGGCACGCCCTCTCAAACACCCGAATCTTTTCCAAAAGACTTGCTCTCACGTTGAACCACACGGGACAACCAAATGTAAGCATAGGCCGAATAAGGGCCATGTAGCAGATCACCTTTACCCTCGCATCGAGTTGCCTGTTATAAAACAGTCTCTTTGTAAGGGCAAAAGCACCTTTGGCTCTGGCCAGAGCAACATCTATATGTTTGTTAAAATACAGATATTGATCTAGCCGGATCCCAAGGTATCTGACTACATTTCGACAAACAAGTGGCTGCCCGTGTTGTCCAACGATCTGAAACTTTCGCCAATTCTTTCTGGTATCCGCAGAGGCCCCAGACAAAGGCGTCCTAAACAGAATGGTTTCCAACTTCTGAAAGTTGATCTTCAACTTCCAGTCGTCGCAATATTGTTTAATTTTATCGAAGTCACGTTGCAAAAGAATGTTTATAACCTCAATCTTTGGACCTGATCTGTACGTGATTAAGTCGTCTGCGTGCGCTATGGCATGGTGAAGTGAACCTATCAGATCGCTTGTGTAAATGTTGAAAAGGATTGGCGAATTGACCGCACCTTGTTGCAGACCGTTTTTAATGTTGAATGTACCAGTAGAAGTCACATCGCCATTTTTCACGATGAACTGTCTATCTGTGAGCATATTGAAAAGAATATACAGCAGTGGTTTACTAATGCCCAGTCTGTTCAACTTGTAGAAGAGTCCCTCTAAACATACGGTATCGAAGGCCTTTTCCAAGTCAATCAGGCAGGCACCCGTGCACTATTTCTTGGCTTTGTCCCATTGGATATCGGAAACTAGTTTAGATGCGGCATGAATGACGTCATGCCCCGCCTTGAAACCGAATTGATTATCCGGAACTATATTTCTGTCCTCAACCCACTTAGTCAGGACTCTATTGATGACTTTTTCGAAAACCTTACTGATGTTTGGAAGGAGACTGATCGACCGGAGAGGTAGATCTTGGACGGTAGGTAGAGCGAATTCGAGGAGAGGGCTCTATTCAGTGTCCTGGAGAAGTGTGTCCAACGCACTCTACTATAGTTGTAGGAATGCCTTTGAACACACTCATCCAATTCCGCATTTTCGTTCGGAACGGTTATTTCGGTACTAAGACCGCAATGGTCACTGTCATAAACAAAAGTGCGAAGACAGTTTACAGTTTGTTGGTTCGTACCTGTCAGTTGTATTCGTGTGTCAAACAACAGAAGATCCAAATAGGAGCCATGTCTAGGAAACGACGGACTATCCGTCGCCTTTAGGCCGAGTCTATACATAACACTGTGTTGACCCCACCAATTGAAAAATAGGTTCCCTCTAGTATTTGGTGTATTATTTCCCCAATCGCTATGTTTGGCGTTGAAATCTCCGCCGATAATGAAATAGTTTTCCTCCAATTCCAGTCTCAGAAATCGAAAAATTGTCTCGAGCTCTGAGATGAATAGGGTGGATTGAGTAGCCTTAGGTGCATAAACAGACACCATGTATAACCGCTTTCCACTGCGGAGAGGGATATACATGATGCATGTTTCTAGCACCTGAAACCTACGTACTACACGACTGTATATTATTTTAAAACGTATACATTATCTTACGAAGATTGCAACGCCTCCTCCTTGTATGGAGTTGGGTCGATTTCTTCGCATGATTTTATACCTTCTGTGCCTCATTTTGTGTCTTTTGGTTAGCTTAGTTTCGCTAACCAACTTCAACTGTTCAGAGACTTGTGACGATTAATAAGGGCGAGATACATACGAACGACTGCTTACCATCCCGCATCAAACGGCATAATTTAGCGTTGGCACCGCGCACTGAAGGCTGCTATCAAATGTCACAATACACATTGTAGGACAGAAGTACTCCCGATGATTCTTCTTGGATTCAGATCGACTGGTAAAGAATACTTGCAAGCATCGCCTGCCGAAATGGTCTGGGGCACTCAACTTCTTTTGTCCGGTGAGTTTTTCGTAGAAACATCTTATGCAAAACTTGAACACAAATTTGCAAAACAACTCAAGAACACGATGCTATCACTTCGACCATCGCCAACTAGTACTCATTCATCGAACACTGTTATCATGCAAAAAGAACTGCAAACTTCACCCTTCGTATTCGGTCGTACAGATGCTTCTAGAAATCCGCTTCAGACACCATATGAAGGTCCATTTCGGTTGTTAGATCGATTAGAAAAATATTTCTTATTGGATTTTAACTCCGGACAAAAACAAGATTTCAGTCGATCGTTTGACAGCGGCACACGTAGCAACACAAGATGACAGCAAAAACAAAGGATACGTAACACGCTTTGAAAGAAAAGTCAAATTCTGTCTAGTTGACAATTCTTAAGAGGGGAGTATTGTAGCAGCACTGAATGTAGTAGGTGTGGAATCACACTAAAATGTAATAGATATGAAATAGCTCTAAAAAATGTAACAGCATAATAGAGTGAAATGTCTTGTGAAACTTGTAATGGAGCTTCCTGTCGCAACATATGCATTACATGCACTTTCTTCACCAGTTCTTCGAAATTTAATTCATTCTCATTTGGATTGCGCGCATTTCTCAGCTTGAAAATAAGAAAGATATAGTTAGTGTCTTTCGTGAACATCTGTCGTGAAGTGTTAAGTTCAAAACTAGTTATTCGTGTGCATTCCTATTCCTATTTGATCGTATGGCACATGCCACCGTCGTCTAAGGTAGGCTGCATTTCTATAGCAATGTTCAACGCGTACTATTTGTCGAGTGCGTCTCCAATTTTGCAAAAATGCAACCAGATTCTAAAGTGCTGCTGAATCTCTTACTACGGCGGGCATGTTGCATCTTCGCTACAGTTTTCTCACATGAAGCTTGATCAAACTTATCATGCCGTTCAACAAGAAAAAAGTCAGAGTGATGGATGGATTCTGGGACGCGTGTAGTCATATTTACTGATTTTCGGTGTAAAAGCTTGTCCCACTATTCGCCAAAGATCCACTTTGTATGCCAGTACCAGCTAGCAAGTTACCTATTTGTTGCATATTTACAAGGCAAACAGCGTGTTTGATGGTTTTATCTGCACCACAACTAATGACACATACTAGCTGCGGCATTTTGTGTTACTCAGCTTAGTTACAGCATTTTCATTAGCCTTGTCCTGAAATGTGAGAAAAATTCTCTCTGTATCACGTGCTATCCATGAATACCGCTAACCCCAAGCCATTTGTTAAGTATTTTGATTGAGTCCAATAAATACGATCATGAATACGTAATGAATGAAGTTGAATGCAATTTTTCGTGCAATTTTTAATTATCCACTTAAAGCTGCCAAAATACAGATAAACCTTTAATATCTCGTTTGTTGTTTTGTAATTTTTAAAGTAAGCACATACATAACGTGCATTTTGGCAAAGACTTTCAGATAATTATGAATTCACTGCGCTTGCATAAGTATGCGCATTCGTTATTGAAAATCAACACCAGGCATCGTTTCGACTGACCTTTTCCTCGTTCACGCTCACGTTCACGTTCACGTCCACAAATGAGCTCTTTATGGCCATGGAATCGGCTTAATTTCGAATTCATTTCATCACCAGGTGATGGCCCATCCCGCTACCGTCCGTCAGAACTTCGACGACCACCGTTCAAATTGCTGCCACGATTGCCAGCAGCTAACAACAGCTGCCGATGATGAAAATCATGAAAATTACGAAAATTGTGAGAATACCGATAATTACATTTGGAAACATTTTCCAGTCGACTTTACCAACAAACTTACTACACCATCACCCGCTGAAACGCCAACAAAAAAATAAGCATTCACCACCCCCCATCACAGCCCCTCCGGTGGACCGCTTTGTTGTTGATCGCCATTCATGATTAATGCTTAATCGATTTAATTTACTCACTTTTTGTTCGATTTAATTGAGCGATTTATAATTGAAGGAGCAGTTGTCCCTGTATGAACGCAGGTGGTGGTGACCTAGGGGATGATGTATGGATTGGATATACATACGAGTATGTATGTATGCAGTCGCAGTTCCATATCAGAATGTTTAACAAGTGCAACAGTTTTACTACCTTGCCATTACCTATAGCTCAGTCAGGAGAGTGAGTACAAGGTATGCCCACATCCGGTAACCCTTATGTTTTGTGTCGAAACCAAATCTACCGAAAGACATGATTAGTTGCACAAACAATTGATGTGGTAATTGTCGGTTGATGGGGGATTGGGAAAAGTAGTTTGTGGAATTCAATTTCACTGAAACTGACACTGACACTAGTTCGTTGTTTGTTATTCATTGCTGGTGCCTGGTACAGCGTTGCCATGTGAGTGAAGTATGAACTTGCAATGCATTTTGTAAAAGCATTTCATTCAAACTGACGTTGCATGGAATATGTCGACATATAATTTACATCCGGAGTTAATTTCAGGTAGGAAAATGTTTTCCCTCCCCGATTTGCACCTTAAAGTGATCAAATGACTGTGGTGATACAAGTAGCATCGACCTCTTGAGATCCGCATTTTCTGATGATTCCGTCTTGGGAACAACAAATAAAAACATAAAATAGCTTATACTTAGACTAACAATTCGAAACCGTTAGAAAAGTACATACTTTCTGCCCTGCAAGCCAAGGCGAGTGAAATTTTTAATTTATTTACTCGACGGACGATGCATGGAAAACCTAAAGGGGTTCACTTTATTCTGGGTCTATTTCGGAAGAAAACGTTGAGGAATTTATACTGAAGGATGTTGGAATTAAGTTCAAGATATTACAAGAAATACCTAATATAATGGTAGCTGCTTAGCATTTTCAGGATCAAGGGGACCACCTTTGGTTACGACGCCTCAGAAGCACTGCGAGCTCTAACAAAAGCATTAACAAAGCACTAACAAAGACAGCTCACAGATTTGTCAAAGAAACCTTCTGCAGCACGTAGTAACTTGGAAAACGTAGGAGTTAATCACTGCAACAAAAACAACAATGCAATATTAGGAAGCACTATATTGAGGGTTACTACCTCGACAAGGGACACTTTCCAAAGAAGTTTGATATCATCTCTTCTGTGGACTCTAGTTTCCAACAAAATGTTTGAAAACCTGAGAAGGAATTGTTAAGGCCATGCCATACGAGGATGGATGATGTATGTCTTACGTCCCCGGCGAGTTCCACCTCGTAGTTAATGCAATTCTGAATAAAAAAAAATCATTTGTGTTGCTCATGTTGTCATTTTTGTCACATCTGAGCGGGGCCTACGGTTTATCGCCGAGTCCGAACGGCACTCCTTAGAAGCTTTTTCGTAGGCAATTTTACTTCCGGGAGTTTGCCATTGCCCGTCGAAAGGGTGATGGCGATTTGAAAAATTGTTGGTGACCCAGCCTCGAATCGAACCCAGCGTGATAGTCCAATGAGCTAACTATTGTGCCTATTGCACTGTCTTTCAGGCTGAAGAAAAAGCTGACAGCATGCGAAAATAAAAGCAATATTCCACGGGGATTTTACCAAATTTATTTAAAGTCAGGCTGCCATTGGTGCCATCGATGCAATCCAGAGTTTTAAAAGCGCTATCGTTAAGACACAGAGTTTCCATTCAATAGTTTAGATGAGACTCACTCAAGGAGCCAAGGAAAGAAGCAATTCAAAAATAAAGATGATATTAGCCGGAGAAAAGGTGGTTTTTTAACCCAAGATCTGGACCATAGGGACCATGTATCAAGTGATTATTACTTCGAAGTAAATGTCTTCCACGAATCTACCCCCGCCCTTAGTTCTTCTTCTTGGCTTATGACTTACTAGAACCATTAAATTAAGTGCCCAGAACTGGCCCTTTTCCTTGATGCAATTGTGCCAGTTAATTTTTCGAGTGCAGTTGGCTATCGTTGGTTTTTGAGCTAAAGCAATTGAGTAGCAAGCCTTGTATCGGGAAAAAAACTAAGGATACTCTATTTTGAGAGAAAAATTCTTCTTAATATTCTCGCTCCCATTTGTATTGATGGGCTTTGGGGAATAATATTTAACGAACAACTGTATGGAGCAACAAGCCAGTGGAGGAAGACCTCACCTTAAGTGACGCACAAAAGTAGAAGGGAACGTAAACGAACTTGGAGTGTGGAGTTAAAACCGGGCTTACTAGAGAGTAAGATAGTAAGTAGGGACTATACAAAACCACATACGTTCTACAAAATCTTACCACAAGGATTGAGAAACTTACCAGCTATGTACTATGCAAAAGTATTCAAAACATGGGAGTTAACGACAATACATGAAAGTGAATAAAATATACTGAGGAGTACTCTCCTCCTATGGTCAATCGTAGTCAATGAGCTACTGATTATTCTCATTAATGATGCCATACCTATCCAAGGATACGCAGACGACAAGTTACAATCTCGGATCGCCTCCAGAGGGCTCTAGTTGCTGAATGTAGTGCACCACAGCACTACAGTTCCACTCATCAAAAGAAGAAGGCGAGAAACACTCAGAAATTGCACATCTTCGATCAAATAAAAGAGGTCTCAACGGAAGTCAAATATCTAGGAATCACACTGGATGAAAAACTTACGTGGAACACTCATCCTTCTAAAACTATCGACAAGGCCAGGGCCTATACTAAGGACCAGAAAGTCTAGTTGAAAAAATTGGGAACTTAACCCCAAAATGACGTAGTGGATATACAAGGCAATAATAAGACCTTTCATCACGTATGCAGCAGCCGTTTGGTCGCATAAAGCAACGCAAAGGTCAACACAGGCTAAACTCAACAAAATGCAGAGACTAGCCTGTGTCTGCGCAACTGGTGTAATGAAAACCATGCCAGTAGCTGCTTAATTCAATTCTACCTCGAAGCGGCGGATAAAGCTGCCAGCTCACCTTAAGACTTAGCCGGCATTTCATCATACTCGCATATTTTACTGGATCCAAAGTTGACCGTTTTTGTATTACTTAAACTTGACTGTCGTCTGATCCAGATGATAAAGGAAAACGGGATGCGTTACATAAGTTATATACCAAGTCCTGCCCTAAGCTCTTACCGTTCAAAACTTCTTGCGGGAATAGCCCATGCTTAACCAAATTGACTGAAGTAGAGGGCAGGCCAAGAAGTGGTTGCCCGAGCGTCGTTCGTACGAATGGGGTGGTGAAGGTACTCGTAGTGCGTAAACGAATTCGGAGAAATCCCCTTAGGAAGTAAAAAATCACGTCCAAAGAATTGGATATATCAATCAGATCCATGTCTAGGCTGATTCGGGACAACCGACCTGCATATGAAAGCCTATCGTCGGTCCACGGCTCATCTTCTAACTCTTCACCTAAAAACAATTAGGCTGGAAAGATGCAAGTGACTTTTGCAGTGGCACGCGGACAATGGCCATGAAAACACTCTGTTTACGGATGAAAAAATTTTTGCCGTGGAAGAAGTTTTCAACGAACAAAATGACAAAATTTATTCCACTTCATCTTAAACTTGTTCCAAGGGTTCGCCGTCGACATCATCCCGCTTCCGTAATGGTTTGATGGGGGTCTCTCACCATGGTGGCAAATCCCTCCATTTCTGTGAAAAAGACGTAAAAACTGGTTTACCAAGAAGATGTGCTAGAGGGTGTTGTAAAGGGTTTGGCCAATACCCTTTTCAATGGGTACAGATGGATCTTTCAACAGGACTCTGCTCCAGCGCACAAAGCCAAACCCACGCAGGAGTGCCTCAGAGTAAATATTCCTGGCCTTATAGATTGGCTGTCGGGGAGTCCAGATCTGTATCCATTGGATTATGGTTTGTAGTCAGAATTGAAGAACATGGCCGTCAAGACTCCCCATACAAATTTGGAAAGCCTTAGAACAGCATTAACCAGAGCTATATCCCAATGGCCACTCCATTTGGAAGTTTGTGTTAAAGCAAAAGGCAGTCATTTCGAGTGAAAGGACTAGGTAAAATCCCGAGGCACAATTCGGAATCATAGGGTTAGCAATACAAGGGTCTGTTCATTGCAGGACCTCGGTCATTCATAAAATACTGGAAAAATCTGAGGAAGGTGCAATGGAATATCTTTTGTTAGAAGTTACCGATAGGATCACGAAGTGCCTTATCGGTGAAGCTTATGTTTAATCGAAATCAAAATTTTTTCCCGTGTCCTAACTTCAGCATTGTACCACTTCACTGCAGTATAAGAGTTTGGGGTGACTGTCCTTTTCCAACTTGATACCACTTATGTGAACTGGTGAATTCTTCCGATACCACTAGGCTATCGATAATTAATTCATTTACTACACGTTAACCCCAATTGTTCCACCAAGTCTCCTGGAGATTTTTATGGTGCCATCCCTTTCACGGATATCTGACCATAACTTGACATTTTATATTTCCAATGTTACAAGCTGTCTCGTGGTCCTTTTCATTCATACTATACCTTTAAGAATTATGGTTCTGAAGGCAACAATGTGCCGAAAGTGTAGTCTTGCGATGATCTCCCACAAACATATAAGAGGTATGCAGTGTTTAAGCTTTATTAACTAGTTTTCTCCTGGCAATACTGTAGTAAAATTGATTATTTTCGCCCACATTTCATCTGCATTGGTAAACATGCATACAAAGATACCTTGCTAAATTTTTGGTCAGCTGCGATTAATTGCAATTTGTTTTTATCCTTTCCGAAAACGTTGGTAGACAGGCAAAATCTGTACAAAATCTCTACAATCTAACCAGTATCTGGGGGTATGGAAGGGCCAGAAAGTGGCATCTCCTCTGAACCGTTTCGACCCAAAATGAAATTTATCACACCTAATCCCTTTTGTCAATCACATAAAACCATCATAAGTTCAACAGTAGCATTAACTACTCAACAGGTCACATCTGTTAGCCGTAGACAAGTAGATAATATTTGCGGGAGAGCGCTTCCCCGGTGAAAGCAAACAAATCCGGGACGTTGATTACGATGGCAATAATGATGGTGATTGGAACTCAATTCTAAGTCCAATTCTAATTCTGACTGTGACTCTAACCATCATCAGAACCATCTAAGGTTGTCAATTTCAATTAAAGTCCTTCAAATGAGTTTTTTGCATTTACAGTGTTCATTTTGATTGTTTTGTTAATTGCAACACTGTCAGTTAGGGGTTATGCAAATATAGTTACCCTCTAGCCCTGGTACTGAATACCGATACTTGCTCATGTTCAGTAAAAATTTTTTTCTACCTCCTTCGTCGGGTTTTTAATTTTATTGTGTCAGTTGCTTTGTAGCGGTTTCGCAGCCACGGATATGGTTTACAACTAATTCGATTGTAATTCTAAAAATTCGTCCTGTTTGCAGATAATCCTTTGATTGAGGGCACTGTCTGTAAATTACCAATATTATTGTGTCGTGGAAATACGGGGTCTACAGGAGGTAGTTTCTGGGATTTTCCAATGAATCATAATTCCGATTGGGAAAATGTAATTATAAAATTGCTATTTCGAAATGATTTATAGGGAGCGAGATGGTGGTAGGTGGCTGATAGGAGTGCATTTCAATGAATTTGTAGCTATAATCCTTTGCATATAAGGCCTACATAAAAGGGTTTATTTCTGTGTTATTGTTGTCGTGGTAGAGTTTTTTTTTTGTTTTTGGAAAATCAGTCAGAAATGGAGAAGATAATAGTAACCCTAGTACCCTAAGACTTGCAGTACAGATCTACTTTGTTTCTCCAACTTTTTATTGAAAATATAGTATCAAGAGATTCACTATTTTGGCATAGTCCTTAAGACCTGGATGCTTGTATGCAACTGGCACTCAAACATTTTTCCGGTCCTAAGGCCTTGTAAAGGAGGAGTGGGTCCCTAATCGAGTGGTGGAACAGCAAGCGCCTATTATTGCATGACTAATTGGATGCTTAGTCGCGAATTTGTGAACTTCGGATATTAGGCGGTCTTCGACTGAAAGCCAGCCTTCCTGTGATTACACGGGTAGACCACGGGCGACAGATCATCCCGTCTATTCGCGGGACTACAAAATTGAAAAATTCACTCAAAAAACTGTAGAAAATGATGCCTCTATAATCGCATCATCAAAGATGGATGTTTAAGAACACCCTGTCGATGCCGACATGACATCTGCCAACAGGACCTTGAAGAGAATTTGTCTCTTTTTAGCCCCTTATCGGATGACGTACCCGAGACCTCTAGCAAAGTAGTGAAGACCAAGTCAGAGTACGTCATTTTCACAGTAAAAGAACAACAAAGGTTCAACGGTTCGTCAAAGAACTGCTGCAACTCCGAGCAAACTAGCATTTACTCGAAAGAACAAGTGGGACAATACCCCTTTCCAATCCAAAACGAAACGAGTTCTCACTAACACTACCATCGACAAAGCCTCTTATAGCAATATAGCGAGCTCTGTCAGAATGGGAGTTGTACCAGTCGATCTCGATCGCAGTCCTCTCACAAATGAACAGATGGTTCAGATACAAGAGAGGATTATGCACATCCCAATTGAACTGCGTGATGAGGAGATAAAACCAGCCTTCTGCGGCGTTACTTTCAAATCTGGCTAGCTTTTGATCATCTGTGCGGACGCTTCCATAACTTCGCTAAGCTCAAAGAGAAATGTGGAATAAAGGTGTTCCCTTCCTGTAAGGAAGGCCTTAAGAAACCGGATGTCACCAGAGGCTTCCTTCCACAAAGTACCGGGATAGGCAGCAAGAGAATACTGACAATTCTAGATGGTCAAAACAAAGAACTCAACACAAGGATGTAGAAAGTTCTACAAATATTAAATGGAAAAGACATCGCCCATCTAATCCTTGCAATAAATGAGAGCGCAATGAATAGGCTTGTAGAACTGAAGGGTCTGGTCTAGTACCGCTTTGCCTAGATCAGGCTCATACTTAAAAACTTAGATAATTAATACAGCAATACAGAGCTCTAAACCAGCGACCATACCCACGACAAGTACGACGTCAGATGGAGCTGTCAGTAGCGGGAACAATATTCCACCTTGGGAATCTGACAGTAACCAATGAATTACAAACTAAAAGAGAAGCTGTACCCAGGTCTAAGGCAGGCCAAACGAGTCGTCCAGCCCTACAGTAAAAATGCCAATAGATGTCTAAATCTAAGTCGGCACGATATCAGAAACCTAGCAAGGTATCACGGTTTAAGATATCACTTCTACAAAATAAGACTAGTCGGCTCTCCAGAGTGCCGACTTTGTCTTGAAGAAGACGAAACAGCTGAACAAATTCTATGTGATTGTCCAGCCCTTAACGGAATCACACGGAATACAACTTTCAGCGAGCAACTAAGGGATTCCCTTGCTGGTAGAGTTAATAACTTCATCCGGGTGATAGAAAACCTACTAGCCTAATCAATGTTCTGACAAACTGGTACAAAAGACTTTTCAGATCGAAGTGCCATAGATATCTCGCAATTGGCGGGTGAGGAAATTAAAAAAAAAATAGTCCTTGCGACAAAATACCATGCGCGTCCTAAAATAACAATGCCATGACTTCGCTAGCCGGCTTTTCCGTTTTGGTCATTTTGGACGTCTTCCACCAGCTGCTGTCCATTTCAGCTAACAAAGTTTTTGATTCAGGTGTGTATTAGTGGATCCTGTGCCACATACCGACGTAAAAAATCCTTTTTATCTCGCTTAAACAGGGATCTAAATCGTCGAATCGTTGTTGTTTAAGGTTCGGTGTAAGCAAACGCAGCACCTATTTCGAAAGCATATTACGCATGCTCAAATATTCGTGCAAAATTATAAACATACTACCTTCTGCCATCTGTAAGGTGTCAACTATCTCACGCAACTTTACTCTATGGTCTTCTATAACTTGTTTGCGGACTTTTTTTTGGTTTTGGGAACAACTGCTTGTATTTGCAAGACCGCGTTTGAATTCAGCATACCAGTCAATTATGGTGGATTTGCCTTCTGTTCGGCTTCAAAAGTATCAAAAAACAATGTTTAATCAACACAGGAAATTCTTGTTTGTCTATTGATTTCAAAATAACAAGAGTTGTCGCATTTAAACCACTGTAACTTGTGGACTCGGTCTTACCGACTTATTTTCCTAGGAGGTTGTGCTGCCAGACTAACTGCCCGGCCATGGAATTAAGATGCCACGGATACGGATGGATCGGCTGTTGACAACCCATGCAAACGAATTGAGGAGAACGAGATTCGGATATGCACTTGGAATGTTTGGTCTCTTAATAGGCCGCGTGCCTACGCGGGTGCCCCAGTGCCCCCAACAAGCAGTGCCCCACCTATGACATTCAAATTTCTTAACGCAAGGCTAGGAAGAGAACGCATGTTTGGTAGTTCTGTGGGAAGATATAGCCTGCACGACACCACCTCTGATAATTGATTCAGGCTAATCGATTTTGTGGCGGGGCGGAACATTGTCTTATATACCATGTTACGCCGTTCACAAATCTTGATATTCACAAACTGACTTGAAGAACTCCTGATCAATCAATCGTCAACCAGATTGACCACATTGAGATCGGAGCAAGATACTCCTCCAGTATAATGGATGTTCGAACTTTCCGAGGAGCCAATATCGACTCATACGATTACCTCGTTGCGGCCAAGGTATGCATACGAATATCCCGAACAATGCCAGGACAACGTCAGATGGTTAAAAACGCAAGAGATCGCCAAATTTAAATCCAACCAGCAGCTCGTCTGCTCCCAGCTTTCAAGATAATTTTCACTACATAACTGTCCGGCTTGGTGTGAAAAGATTCTACCACCAAAAAGTTCCCGGAATAACCACCGTTTGGCGTTCGCATTGTTCCGATTTGAGTTCTGTTTGAGTTTTTTGTTAAGTTGGTACATCTGTTGTTGATATTCCCTCTAAACCTTAGCATCATAGCTTGACATTTGCAAAAGTTACGTAGCCAAGAGTACATCTATCTCCGTGTGTGTTGGCGATTTTGTACAATTTCGAAATGAATTTAAATTCGATCCCACATTCATCAAAAGGATCATTACTGGAGACGAGACGTGGGTTTATCAGTACGACACGCAATCCAGACATCTAGCAAGTGAATGGTGTTCACCAAATGAGCCGAGACCAAAAACACCACGTCGTTTTCAGTCAAAAAAGAAGGCAATGCTCACGGTTTTCATGTGTTACAACGTTGTAGTGCATCATGAAATTTTGCCAGAAGGCCAACCAGGAAACAAAGAGTATTATATTGGCGTTATGAGACGTTTGCGTGAGAAAACTCGTGGATTTCGCATCATGATAACGCACCGTCGCACAGTGCCATCACTATTTGTAATTTTTTGACGAAAAATGCAACAAATACCATCCAACAGCCACCGAATTCACCTGATTTGGCTCCCTGTGACTTGCTTCTGTTCAATCGAGTTAAAAAACCACTACGGGAAACGCGTTTCAGCAGCCGAGAGGAAGTAATGGAAAAATCGCACGAAGCACTGATGGACATGCCGAAAACCGATTGTAAAAAATGTTTCGAGGATTGGATCAAGAACTGGCATAAGTGTGTTGCAGTCGATGGGGTTTACTTTGAAGGGACAATATAGATTTAGCTGAAAGGCATGACCATACGTTTCAAAGAGAGCCAAAATCTAAATGTCATCCTAGATAGTGATTTTCTTTAGATTCAATCCGTCTTGGCAAACATCTTTGGGGCACTGTCGGCTTTTTGCCAGTACAAGGGCGACATAGATGTCGTTCACTGACGGCGAGAGCAAATAAATAAGGATGCAACTTGATGCGAAAATGGTGCTTACAAAATGGTAGGACCCTACGGGCTGGGTGGGGAGATAGTTTAATTGTTTTCATAGTCGATGCAAACTAATGGACATCAAATGAGAGCTGCGGGTATTTTGGTAAAAATTCTCTTCTCAGTCAGTTTATTGGTAAAAACAAAGAACTTTTTGCTTTGCCGGTTTTTCATCGTCACATCAGCCATAACAATGAAATGCCCATCCAAAAGTTCTATCCGTATAAACTTCCTCACTCAACTTCACTAAGTGAAACAGTAGATCCCGAAAAAAAAACGGGTAAACATATATACTTGTACATCACTCTATTTCACAATTCTAATGCCATCTTGATCCTTTGGAATAATTTCTATAGCCAGATGTTTTCCTCAATGATTCGCAGAAACTGCTCTTACCTAGGTAAACCGTTTTCATAAATAAATTAAATTCTTCCAACCAACTTAGCCGTCCATTTAAGTTCTTTCAATGTCACAGTTTCCTCGGAATCTCTGGAAACGGCCAAAATGTTAAACCTAAAATCGGAATTCGAATTGGAAAACTGTTCACACTTTAGCGCACTTGTGAGAGATTTCACCGGTATCCTGGGCTTAGAGATAGAGAGAAAACTTCACGATAAAACTGTGCCAAAAGTAATTTTATTGTGCAGCCATAAATATTTCATTGGGAGTTGGGATGCGACTATTGCTGCCGCCGCACCGACTGTACCGCTGCGCCACCGGTACGCATCCAAGTGTATACAGTACGAGTACATGTAGTAGGCACAGGAACTGCACTCTAAAAGGAACTTTCTCTCATGCAATGCAGTAAACGAACGAAGAACGACGAGCAAATGGATGTTTTATCCTTGCGCGCCAACAAGAAGAATATTTCTTTTTATTTTCATTTCCGGTTCTGCTGAAGGGACAAGCTAAAACTTAATGCTGGTGCAGATTTTCTTCTCCCCAAAACAGGCAGGAGAGAAAGGAGGAAAAAGAAAGAAAAAAAATAAAAATCTTTATCTGTCATTGCCTGGTGTACCCCCACCCCGTTTTCATCCTTTTCTGTAACTTAATGGTAGCCATCACTAGACCAGAGAGAAGGAGATGCTGGCTGGTTGGTTCCTCTTTCATTTCGAGATTCGTCCGGAAATATATTGCTTTCGTGATCGCATTTAGATTTAAGCCCCCGACTGAAGGGAGGAAGTCGACTACGAAGCAAGTACATAGTTCCATCCTCCCCATAGTGCATCCCTTAGCCAACTTGAAAAGAAGTAATCAGATGAATGGGGTGTGGTGGGCTAGTACAGTGTTAAAAGAAAAGATAGCCTCTCTAAAGTATCATCTACTCGTACTGCAACAGAAGACCGAACAAGCAACACGAAGAATGGAGAAGAAATTTTACCCCCGTAACCGATAGATACAGATAAAATGGAAGCAGAACGGCTTAAGAGATTAAAGAAAACACACGAGAGAAGTATAAATCTCTGCACTTTGTTGGCGTGTCTTTTCTTCCCAGTTTAAGTCTGTGTGTGTATGTGTGTGTGTGTGTTTGTAGTGCATCTAAGTGTGTCTGGCAGAAGATCTCTTCCTGCCCCATCTCATTTCATTTGGCAGTGAATAAGATGTACGTCCTGTTACATTACGTTTATCTTCTACTTATTCACTCGGTACATCCGCGAGTTGGTCTCTACCCTAACGTTAGTTGGACGTCATCAACTCCCAATAGAGACAGACACTGGCAAAGCGAACCAACCATGGGATTCAATTCATTTTTTGGAAAAAAAAAAAGAAAAAGGAAACTGTTTCCTTTCTTCATGTATTGGATGGAGGGTCCTTTATTTCGCAACAACCTGCTTGGGACATTCCTATTTGAGATACTCGTAGTATTTGAGCACGATTTTAAAGTTCTATTTTGTCAAGTGGACTAGTTTTGTAAGCATTTTGTTGCATTAGGGAAATGCTTCAACTGTCTTTTATAAGAGACCGGAAAGATGAGGCTTCTAAGCAGTACATAGTCAGTAGTAGAAGTCTCGGAAATACTTGGAAACTTCAATATGATAAACCAAGACATACATTCACGATTTATGCATGGCATGATATAGCAGGAGGCTAAGTGTTAGTGTCTTTTAGGGAGTTTTTCTAATTCCAAAGAGAAGTTAGAGAAGACTCAGTTAGATACATGGCTAAGGTCCACTTGCGCCACCTGAATCTCTGTGATTCCTGGACTTTCGGGCTGATGCGCTGCTGTCCATTTGCTTAACACGAGCCAGCTATTTCAGTCGTTGGAGCTTTACTCCTTTGGCTCGATCTATTCCATTTCCTCCATTTTTGATGAAATCCATGCCCCTGCGTCATAGAGTAGCAATGGGATTATAAAGGTCTTATACAGGGTCACATGCTCCTGCCTTTTCCTCTTGAGAAGCCGGTGTTCGACTCTCCTCTTCTTTTGGTATAGCTTGTGGGCAGCTCTGCTCCTTCTATGCCTGCCACTTTGTATACAAAGTCAAAGTCAAACCAGCCTTTCGTTCAGTGAAACCCATAACATCAGAAGAATGTTGACAGTATTCTCATTGGTTTTCGACATTTGGTACTGGCGTCAAAGGGCTCAAAGAAAGACTCAATCGAAAAACAATTTGGCCGTCTGTTGCAACTGTAGCCGTCGAAATTCCTCACATCATTAGCCTACCTTTGCGGTGTTCGGGATATCTGCAACATTGCCTGGGCTCCAACAAGTCCCAGTCAATGTTGGCTTCTCTGAACTTTCCGACATCCATAATATTGGAGAAGTGTCTTGGGTGTAATGTGCCCAATCTGGCTGATAGTTGATCGACCAGGAGTTCTCTATGTCTCCTTGTGAATATCGAGATGTGCGACAATATTTCCGCCCGCCGTTAAGTCGATGAGCATAATTCCATTATCGGAGGGGGTAATGTAAAGGTCTGCCTACTATCAACAGACACTAATGCTACATCATACGCGCTGGCTTGTGTATAGTCTTTAGAGCTATTGGGCGCATTGAGCAGGCAAAGCCAGTTTCCACGCGTCATCACATGTTAGTAACACTAAACATCCACGATCGGTGTTCTGTTGACCATTGTTGTTTCGATCAACTAAAATTGTGATACGTATGCGCAGTGTGGTCTGACCGGGCGACTTGAAGTCATCAAACAGATGAGATATGTGTTTATCAGCTACGATATCTTGTATTATTCAGCCCACTAGTAGCTCCATCAGTAGGAGATAGTTGTGAGCTGATTCTGACTTGGCTCAAAGGGTTATTAGCACCCTTTAAACGATTGCACACAGCGCAGGCGATAGAAACTAAGGGAGGATTGAAAGAAAGGAACCGATGTACGTTGGTCTTGAATGTTTGAAGGCTATAATGATTAGGGAATAAAGAGCTATGCAGGGGATTCCATAAGCGAGTTGTTAGGCTTAGGAAAGAATCACGATATTTCAGGGTAGGTCCGAAAGTAGGCCAGAGGGTGTACTGATGAGCATCCATAACGAGACAGGTTTTACTGTTGGAGGTTTGAAGGGGCGGAATGCTACTGGCAATTTCAGAGGAACACTGGTGGTGGAAATAGCGATAAAACAGGGTGAGACAGGAGACATTACGTCTGTGGTCCAGGGTGTCACACTGTTTTGAATCCTATCTAGTAGGCGCAAAGATGTCTTGGGGCACCTGACCAGATGTGAGCATTGTACTCCAAATTATGAAAGGCAAATGAAAGCTTTATATATTGAAGCCAGATCAGAGGGGACGAAATATTTCTTACATCGACTTACGCTGCCGTTCCCGTTCTACAGCCGAAGATCAGGGCCGTGAGTTTGGAAACGAATGTGGAAAGTAGAGAGTACTGTTGTCAGCGAAGGAATATATCGGATTAGAAGTAGCAGACAAGAGATCGTCGATGAATATTAAAAAGAGTGTCGGAGACAGAACGGAGCCCTGGGGCACAACAGCACTTATTTTGTGAATATCAGACTTGAAATCATCCAAGAGAACTTGAATTGAACATTCTGAAAGATAATTTCTAATCCATTGAAGAATAAAGTCGTCGATCCAAAAACCACACATTTTCGGCAAAAGAGTCTGACGCCAAGCTCTGTGAAATGCCTTAGAAATATCAAGTGCATCTTTCTTGCTTTCGCCACTTTTCGGTGAGACATGCCATCAAATCACCAGTGGACCTGTTGCTACGAAAACCGTACAGCGTTTCCATGACCTTGGAATGAAGGGAGGTAAGTGCAATGGGTCTGTAGGGGAGAGAAGAAGATTCGCCTTTTTAAGGGACGGACTGTTGTTTTCCATCTGCTGGGAAAGAGTCCTAAAGAGTAGGATTGATGGTAAAGCTTACACAGTGGTTTTGCCAGCGTAGAGGAGCACCTCTTCAGAAGAAGGGGAGATATACCATCTCGATCAGCAAATCTGTGAGCGTTAAGTACACTTGCTACTACACGAGTGCGAAAGTGGATTCGAGGCACCCAAGTGTAAGCGGATACAAAGCACAATCTAGAAGCGTTGAGCTGGCCGCAAAGTGTGCAGCAAGCAGATTGGCTTTGTCCAAAGAGCTTTCAGCTGGAATGTCATTATAAATGAGCATCGGGATGGGATGGATGCGGCAGAATTTCCAATGTTTTTGACAAACGACCAAAAATTGTTACTACCTTTGGGACATTGCAGTATTTTTTGCCCTAGTTTTTGATCGTATAGAAATTTCACATGCTTAAGAAGGGCGATGCAGTCATTCCTAGCTTGGTTGTGTGTCGCTGTACGAGAATTTTGCTGATATGATATAATTGTCCGACGTGCTTAGAGGGGAGAGCACATCAACAGTGTACTTATCAGGGTGAGAGGTTGGAAACCAGTCCAGAGTATTGGTGGTATGACTTACAACGTCTGAGTGGGCTTATCCACAAACTGGGACAAGTTGTTTTCCGCAGCGAAGATCTCAACATGCCGAATGTCGAAGCCACCCAGAATTGTGTATATTGAAATCGCCCGCAATAACGATTACAGTATGAGGATACAGGGATACAACTCTTAGTATGGAGTCAGACAGCACATCAAACTCGTTAAAGGTCGATTTGGGGCTTCTGTAAATAAAGCAGTAGTGGATAATTTGCTTACGGAGACGGAATTTTAACCACATGAAATTGAATCCCGGACTGGAACAAGGACTAAATTGTGGTGGAGTTTGGTAAGCTACATCACTACGCACATAAATGGCTATGACCGCGGCAAGAAAAGAATAATGGCACGAGTTCGTAGTCAGGCAGTTTCAGATCAGAGTGATCTGAGAGGCATGGGGGGGGGGGGGGGTCAACCTGTATTTCGCCTAGTGTGAAAACAGCTGGTCTGTATTTGCAGACGTGGACGTAAGCAGAAGAGTGATTACTTTTTAGCCCGCGAATATTTGCTATGTCCACTCTGAATTTCGGAGCCATAATCACAAACAAACACAAACACCGTCGTTACTAAGGTTACCTGGGGAAGAGCCTTAAGTAGAGCCTTAAGGCGAAGAGTATCTGTTTTTGATTCAGTGTCGTTGTCATCAGATTTGTTGTGTGATTCCTTCCTAGTTGACCTTCTCCTTCTGGGGATTTTGACCATCCTACCGGTTTCATCGATTGTTACGATCTTTTTCCAAAAGCCTTCAAAAAAGCCACATTCCAGATAATTTTCTTATATTCTTTGTGCTTCGGTCTGTATTGGTCCAGTTTTTCTCCAAACTAGTCTTAGTGGCCTGCTTTTAGATGAGCTTGTTCTTCACAAAGACTCTGGGGAATCGCGTTTCATCAAGGAACGGGTGGTTCCATAGTCGTAGCATAGCAGAATCTCTTTGAAAATGGTTTCACACACTGATGTCGTTCATTGAAAGCGAACAAGTTACTGGTGTGCTGACAAATATTGGGACAAAAGCCGCAAAAATGAGCGATGCATTGCCAATCACTTACTTTATGTTGGAAATGTCATGCAGGCTTAAGGCCAGTGTGTACCTTATCATAAACGATGAGGGTCATGAATTTCCTCCTTGGTATAGGGTGGGACTTATCTAAGACCTCAAGTAATCTGTATGGCGCGCCGAATTTGCAACATGTGTGAGTAGAAAATCTCAGAAATGAATAAACCTGGATGCTTTTCAGGAAAAGAAGCTTTAGGAAAAGATCACTGGGCAAAGGATTAATTCCAGGCTAAACTGCACTTTTAGCTAATGACATCATTACCAGTAAAAGTGTGCCCTATCACTGAATTTTAAACTGATCTGCCGACATTGCAAGATACTCTTATACTCTCATCCAACTCTTTGCTGATTAAAGATCTACCCATTCAATTCTGTTACTTTAAAAACAGCATTCCACCAAACGTCAAAAAGATTAAACATATCATCCGCAGCAGCTAACCAACCTTGAAAGTTCTAAGAGAATTCACACACCACACACCTGAAGAAAGTAGTAGCTCCCACACAGATCCCATTATCATCTCATCCTGGTTTGAGCAAATTGAATTCCAAGAACAAACACCAAAACGCTTAATAAATCATAGCAGCCCCTCTCCCCGTTGGCTGCATTTATGGCAGTTCTAAATCTTAAAGGACGAATTCATTTATCAGGGCCACCATGCCTGCTCCACCACACGATGTTGGTGTTTAATGTGGCCCCGAGCATTCATCGCCAAGCTATGCAAAGCTTCAACAGGGAGGAGCCCCCTCCAAATCTTGATGGTTTATTAGCGGCGTTTAATTACGGTAATAACTTAAGGTATGATGATGAGCTCGCTTTCACATTTGCATTCGTGTATTTTTCTCTTCACCTTCTTCAGGATGTTTTTTTTTTTTTTTTTTTTTCTACCCTCACTCATCCTTCTCGGCACCATCCACCTTAAGCGTCATAATATGCTTTCATCTTCACCTTGCTGAGCTGAGTGTTGCCGCAGGATATTATCAGTCGAATGGAATACTCGTACTCGTACCAAAACCATGACACTGCTCCTCGAGTATACTTCACCTCCGGCCAAGGGCTTAGCAAGCGGATAGAACGGAAAAGAACAAAAACAAAAAAAATAAAATTAAAAAACCTCCATACCAAGGATACCAGCGATAAAAAAAAAACGTAAATTTAGTGTGTTAGCGGCAGGAAACCAAACGGAAAGAGAACCGTAAAGCAAACATAAAAAAAAACGAGAAAAAACTTAAGGGATTATCCTTTTAATAGTAATGATAATTATTTTCTTTTTCTTATTCCTGGTAACAGTGGCAGAGGACTCAAGCCCATTTGAGTCTACCTAGAGCTTTATTTGAACTCTCTCTCTCTTACTCAGAACGGTGATGGCGATGAAATCGGCCAGCAGGTATAATTGAGGTGTAATTTCCGCTCAGAGGATTGGTAAGAGGATCCGGTAGGATTTGCCGAATGCAAATGGCTTGAGAGGTGTTTTTTTGTATTTTTCGAAGAGAGTACCGGGAATCGGATTTTTTTTCCAGGATACGTTTTATTCCTCCTGTTGATTCGTTTTCTTTCTTTCGTCATATTATTAAATTTGGTTACGCTTCCGGTTGTCGGTTCTTGAAACCACACCAGTTGCTTTCGTCGGTTCGTCGGCACTTCCATGGGTTCGTTGATTAATTTCGCCCTGGTCTTTGTTTTTGTTCCTTTTGGTAGTCCATCCTACTTATAGATTCTTGATGAGGATTGCGTTCTTTTTTTTTTTTTTGGAGAGGAAATTCATGGAAGCAACACGTTCGTATGTGGGATGGGTAATGGGATTATGTTGGTACGTTTTAATTTGGTACACGATTGAGGATTGTCTGCAGATTGCTACAATATCTGTAGGATTCATTAAATTGAGCTGAATAGTCTCAGAGGTAAAATAACATGCAGTCATTTCAGTGACAACACTAACAACACTTTGAGTCTTGATGTTGTACATTTTATGGAGTACAACATCTGAACAACAAAAGTGAGGAGTTTTTCTGAATGTTATTGGTCAAAACAACAATATTTTCTAAAACAAGTCTAAAAACGACTCGAACATTTGTTCAGAGGACCTTCCAGGGTTGGAAAATTACTCAGACACAGTTTATTTGTATTGTAAAGAGGTGAGACATGCTAAGCAATCAATTAGACAGCTTACTTACTTGTATTTAGATGACGCTAAAGTTTGGCCTGGCACTCAGCAAATAATATTTTCCAGGTAGCACAGTCTTTAGTCAACTGTTGACTTGATCTGTGTGCGCCTCCCAAAACTCCCAAAACGTTGTTCTCCTGATCAAATTATCAGATTATTAGGCAGTTTTGTGATAAGTGAACGCCATGTAAATATGTAAGCTTTGACGTGAGGAAACCGTACCTTTGTGAGTCGGCCCAAATTATTGGGTCATTGCAAAACTTCTTACCCATCGAATATTGGTCGATATCCATTCGGACTCGACTTGCCAAACTTATAAGCACGAGTGCTGACAGGCAGATAAAATGGGACAGCCCAGATGGAATCAACAGCGAACTTAGATCCCAGAACTATCCAAATAAAATCTTGTCCAGGCTACTCCGACATGTTTGGAGCTCAGCCCAGCAATAGCTCAGAGGATTCTTATAAAATAGAAGGTGACGGATCAACCGTTAATGGTCTAACGTCAGCGCTCACAAAGCCGAACAAGTAACTAACTTCAGTCTTACTGATCCCTCGTCCTAGGAGTATCTTTAATGGATCTGGACTTTGAGATTTGAGATTAGGAAGCTTGGGTAACTACTCGGCGATGGAAAAAAAAGACAAAAGTTACTAAGCAAAAGCAAATCTCGGATAGGGATGGATCCACTGTTGAAACCACCTGGAAACAAATTGAGCACCATTTACTTCGGATATGTACGTGGAGAGTTAGGACACTTGATAGTCCACGTGCAATCGAACAACAAGCGAATGCCCAAGACCACTGCAAGGCAGACATAACCGTCATACTCAACCTATTTGGATGCGGATTTGTTGTTCGAGGAAAACTTAGGCAAGAAGTCTTGAGATTCTAGGAAGTGAATGAGCTTCTTGTACCAACCCGTATCAATGCTAAATTGGCGAACATTAGACAAATGGTGACCAATCAACAGTCCACCAGATTGACGTGATGGACGCAAGACATCCCCCGAGAGTCATTCCAAGGAGCCAACATCGACTCGGAAAAGTATCTAGTTGTAGCTATTGTGCGGTTGCGGATATCCCGAATATCGCAACGACAGGCTTGTACTGTGAGAAAAGTCGAACGGTATCAATCCCAAGAGATCGCCAAATCCTTTTCCGATCGAGTCTCCCTTAATCTCTTAAGAAGTCTTGTGCATTATGATATATCAGCATCAAATATCAAATACCAATGGCATCACTGTCAACGATGCCATTTCTGATGTGTTAGTTCTCATTCGACCACTACAGGAAAACCCTTGGTTTGACTAGGAAAGCCGGCAAGCATATAGTATGCAAATGACCAAGATGCATTCTTCGAACCGAAGAGGGAAGATGAATAAATAAAGTAGCAGTCGATTCTGAAGATTTGGAAAAGGCATTTTTGTAGAATGTATAACGGCGATGACGAATCAAATACTGCTATTAGACAAAATGAACCCGTCAACCTACAAAATCTGGACCAAAGATTTCGTCCAACCGATCTGGATAAAATGAAAATAGCCGAGCTCTTCAAAGCGCTAGGATATGATGGTAAGGAGCAAAGTCAAATCATCTGAAAAATACGGTCGGACGAAAGTGTGTTCCATTAAATAAATTTGTTTGTCCAATCCTCAAGAACGGAGACCCTCTGAACTGCGTCAACAACAGAGGAATCAAGATCTAATACGCTGCATTATGTGAACGCCTGAAGGCTGAAGAAAAATTCTTCATGTGATTTTCGGTATCGTCTGCATAGACGGTGAGTGGAGGAGGATATAGGTTAGGTAAGGCAACAGTGGCAATTGGAAAAGAACTAACCCACTAAGGCCTGTTGGTCTATTGTGATACCACGTGAATCAATGATCCTCCTAGCTAAGGAACCATTTTTAGCTTTTGACACAGCGTAGGAGACTTTTGATGTCTGTATTGTTAAAATCGCTTAAGACATTGTAGAAGAAGGCTCCTTGGTGGAGTTTTTATCAGAAGTCGTTAGTAGATATGTCAAGCCTTCTGCGTGTTTACCTTAAAGACAGTGTCCAGTAATGACACCTATGATGGCGCTGAGGTGCTCTCTGTTTTGAAGGATCAAACACTTTGAGGCATTCAGATGCAGTTTTTGCCAGATATGTTTGGTAGCTATATACGTCGATCCAATCCTCCACCTAAGGTTTGTTCTTCTATAAGCATTCAGCTTTAGTTTTAGTTTGCACGTGGCGATAGGTATACCAATGTTACCATTTTCAAGGAAAGGTGGCTCCAATCTTGGTATGTTCGTCGACTCTATAATTCCCTGGAGTATCTCTATGTCTCGGCATCGAGCAAAGGTGATTGTTGAACTGCTCTGTCATCTCCATTAGAGATGATCAGCAGTCTATAACTGTCTTGGAATTAAAAGAACATGAGACCAGGGATTTGATGGCTGCCTGACTGCCGGAAAATATGCGGATATCCACTGCAGATATTACGTTTTTCCCCTTTCCGCGGAAGGAGAAGCTTAGGCTAAGCTTATCAGCGAAAACACCGCCATCAACCCCACTGTCAGTCTTTGAACCGACCGACGCGTCGGTGTAGAAGTGGATTGACCTATCTTCCAGGAAGGCATTTTTCTCCTGAAAGGATCTAGAGGGAATGGTTACGTGGAAGTTTTTATCAAACCAGTGTTTGAGTATGGTGTAGTCTACGTTCTCTGGTAGGATTCCTAATTTGTTACGAATACTTGTGTGGACAAAACTACGAATTTTCTTTAAGGTGAATAGCTGCGCTATCAGCTTCTTGTTCCTGAAAGTGTCGAGAACTTTTAGAGCAGCGAGCAGGGAATTGAGCATAAATTCCGCTAATGCCCAGACATATTGTTCTTTGGACTTTGCTGAGTTTCATGCAGATGACTACTTTGTCTAAGGCCATCCACTATACACCCACCTTGAAGGTGAGTATCAGCCTTATGACCGAGACGTATAACCAATGAGCAATATGAGGTTGGAGGTCCCATTTGTTCCCAATGGCTAATACAAGAGAATAAAGCTACTGAGGCTTTCCTTACTCTTTCTTGAATATACGGTTCCAGTTTAGTTTGCTTTCGAAAATTAGACCCAGATATTTTGCTGTGCCAGAGAAGACCAAGCTGGTACATTTGATTAAGGGAGGGTCTATGATCGGAATTTTGTATTTCCTAGAAAAAGGGAAAAAAATCAATTTTCCAATCCAAAACGATCTGCCCAGCGTGTTAGTATGTTGAGATTATACTGTAGGAGCTCTTCAATCGTATATAGATGTTTTCGTGAGACGCCTATAGCAACGTCATCCGCATATGCAACCACCCAGCTACCACCCTCTTCCAGGTATTTTAGCAGTTCATTAACGGTTCGTTCGATGTGGCTAGTTAATGAGTGTAGAACCGTCTCCGCCGGCTTTCCTTTACAGAAGGCCGCGAATAGAAGTCTAGGGTTAAGAGTAGATCGTATGTGGATATCAATCAATCATTCTAGAGTTTTCAGAAGGAAAGATGATAGACTCATAAGTCTGAGGTTCTTTGGGGCGACATGAGAACATTTTCAGGTTTTAAGGACGAAGAATACATTTTCATTTCTCCTTTGTAGCTCGGCAGGACTTATACCGTCCGGCCCAGCAGACTTGCAAGGTTTAAAGCAAAGCAGTAAGACAATAAATTTTTTTCCCGGCTCCAGCAGTCCTCTTAAGGTTGTTGTTGGCCGGAAATGGGGAGCTACCTGGAATGTGGGTATCCAGTAGCAGGTTGAGTTATTCATCACTTGAGGTTATCCAAGAGTCGTCGCTTTTTTTCAAGCAGCTAGGCATCGAAGGACTTGTTGAGAGGATTTTTCTTAGGCGCGATGCCTCAGAGGTTTCAGTTATTTTATCACAGAATGACCACCAGGATTGACGCTTTGCCATCCTCCGTTCTCAGAGGGCCCATTTGATCATGGCTAAGATATGCCGATACCAGCCAGAAGGTGTCTTTGGCAGTTTCAAGTCAGGCAACGGTTAAGTCGGGGTCGCTGATGTTAGGAAGCAAAAATGCATAATGGCTACGTTAACCTATACAAGTTCTAATCTTACCTTTATCTTTTGTATGGAACGGAACGTAGTTACATAGGTGTCCCAAGTCCACCAACCATGCCTTCAACAATCTATGGTTCCTGAATTACGATTATGTCACCTCCGTCCTTGGATAGACGCAGAATAAGTGCGGCCGAGGGCATTTTTGAGTGGTGGCAGTTAATCTGGAAAAATAGGAGCATCATTGCTGCAATCTTCCAGAGTAGCCCCGACCACGGTGCTATTTGAGTCCACCGATTCTGAAATCGGTCTTATCTTCCAAGGATCTCTCATTGTTTTGCCGTCGTTATCCATTTCCGACATAAAGCTAGAGGTGGCTACCGTCGTCTCGGACTGGTTGGAGTCGTCGCTATAAATTTTGGGAAATAATATCGTCACTCCAAGGTCCCAGGCTAAGTTTGTCGTTTCAGTCAAATGTAGACTCGGTTGCTTATCGGCATGCAGGTCATTGTTTCTGTAAACTCTTATGTTTATGGACTCGAAACCGAATCAAATCATGCTTTTGGTCTGCGTCAGAGGGTTCAGAGATTCCCTATTGATCACGATTAAAGTGCAAAGTCTGAAGGAAACCACGAAGACCACATGTTATCTTAGTATATGTCATCTTTGATGTACATATGTTGGACTACGATAATTCTGTGACTCTCAACTTACTAGGCAGTTCTATCTATGATAGGCAAAAAGAACTTTGCCCAAATTCTAAAATTCGGCGTTTCCTAAAAAAAAAATTATTTCATCACGTCGAGGGTAATCGGCTTCTCCAAACAAATGTTGGACCTCATCGTCAAGTACCTGACGTAAGCTTACTTAAATTAGTAAAACTTCTACGAATTCCATGGCAAGCACTTGAGTCAAGTTGCATAGTTCCTCCCATAAATTCCATCTTGTAGAATCTTGTAGACTTTAGCACGATATATCTATCTGAACAATAAAAATTGAATTGCTTACTGATGTCCTTATGTCGGACAGCTTAAGAGTACTTCCATTCTCATCTCAATCTAACACCACTCATTTAGTTAAATGAAAAAGTTTCCCATGTATCGGTTCGTTAACTTTTTCCCACCTCCTTCTCCTGGGCAACATTCATTTAATTCAAGAATCTGTGCATGTCGTCCTATCGAATTGATTTCCTTTATTCACCTTGATTCATCGTACAGATCCCTTTTCCCAAAATCGGACAAAGAAATCTTGCGTAAGATGGAGCAAATAAAATTAATCACTTTGAGGACAAAAACCAAACGAAGAAGATGAAATCGTTCTAGGACAACCAGAACGTATGCCATCATCACTTATCCCTGTAGACTCCACCAGTCGTCGTATGTTATATGGTTAATGTTAGTCAAGTATGGATATGTGTGCGTGCTATCCGTTTAATGGTATTAATTTCAACTCTAATCCGTTTTGTCCGAATTCCAGGAGCAGAAAAAGAGCACATTTCCGAACGGTTAAAGTGTCATTTGAAATAATTAACGCGCACGCATAGCAAAGCACCACATACGAGTAGATCCTTCCACATGAGTGGGACGCAACAGTCCGAAGGTTAGTACGCCCGACCACCGACCACCGACCACCGACCACCCACTACGGACTCTGCAGGAGTCCAAGTACAATTCAACTTACAAATGTGTGTCCTTTCTCAAACGATGTCTACTTATTGAATTAATCCTTTTCGGCAGGAATGTTCCTCAACACAGGCAGAACTGTCACATGGCAAAGAGACAAATATGCCTCCTGCCAGTTGCCACTTGCTACTTGCCCTGATGTATTTTCTGTGCGTATGACACTATATCTGTATGTATGTGCATACATGTGTGTGCGATAATGTTCGTTAATAAATCCCATAAATACTCCAGGAATTAGTGAGAAGCAGCACACAGGGTGATCCAGGATCACGCACTACGTATTATGTGTGGCTTCATGGAGTTTAAGGGACTGCTGTTATTCTTCTTCTGGCTGTCGTTGCTTTAGGGGATTTTTGGGGGTGTTCCGTGGTTGGGCGCCAGTTAACCCAAAACTTAACCCTTTCAAGCCGAATACACACACGTCTTCCACACTACTCAGTACGACGACGAGACGTCTTGACATCGAAAGTATCTTATGGATGACTCGACACTGTTTACATACATATAGGTATATACATACGATCGTATATGAAGGGTGAAACCCCATTCCCTTTCTCTATTTTAAGGACAAGTAGTACTTTCTTCGCTCCACTCTCCATCTCATCGTAAATCGTAAAATGGGAACGGAATTAGTTGAATGACGTTAATTTGCCTGGAATTGTAAATTGCGAGGACATATGAGCTGAATATGGAATCACTTCAAGAGGCAGTAGGTACGTTACGTATACGACGAGTACAAGAAGTAGTAGGGTTCCATGCCGCCGCCGGTACCAGGTCATGTAACTAAAGATTAATTATGCAAAAATGAAAGGGTTAAAACGCAGCCGTTAAGAGCAGGTTATAAAGTACACATTGGGATTAAGATACAGGAACTTTGTACGAAAGGATGGTATTGGTGCTGGTGTAGTCAGATATTTATGCAGCCATGTATCTTAACCTTGTTTAGTGGAAAAATTAAAACCAAACAAGATCTGAACTCCATCTCTGGCTTAATCTCGCCCAGTTTTGAGAAGACTTTGTTAAACAGAGAATGGGTGATATTTGATGCTGACTGTGGAGACGGTAGGTTGGTTGGGTGACTGGTTAACTGGTTAACTGGTTGGCGCGCATCTACAAGCATTCTACGTGACTGTACTGTGCTGTGCTGTGCTTTACTGGAGGGCCTTGCCTGGATTATGTCTGTAAACGGTTTTTAATTACATCAATTCTTATGGCTCACAACATACTACAAACGCACGCACATATCACATTCCTGAATGTCGATGGTGGTGCTGGTGACGGTGATGGTGTTGGTGTTGGTGATTTCTTATTGTGGGTTAATTTGAGGTAATTAAGTGATTTGCACAAATTTACTGCATAACCGTCTTTGTAAGGCGTAGGAGGACAGGCCTTAATTGATATTGCATGTTACGGGTATATCGCGTTGCTATTATCAGTTTAATGCGATGTGACATTATAATGCCCGACCCCATAGGGTGTGTACGACTAGTGGTGAACTCTTTAATTGACAGCGCATTGAGTGTGTAATAATGGAGATTGCCTCATAAAGCTATTTCAATAGAAAAGGTGAAACAGCTTAAGTGATGATGATTTAGATAGAGTTATTATGGATGTGGGTATCCCTAGACTGATGTGCTCGGTAAAGTTCGGAAAATCAGAAAACTAGGGTCTTGATAAAATCATAGCAGACTGTTAAGGAGCAGTGTCAATCACAATTTGGAAATGGACGACTATGAGTTCACTTCAACGGCATCTCGCTTTCCCACTTTCATCCTAAAATTGTAGGAGTGTGGTGCTTTCCAACGATAGCGAGGAGGTATATCGAACGATCAACATATATTCAATGTGGGAAGTTGGTCTGAATAAAGCAAGACTTTTGCCCTAAGTGAAGAGTGTAGGTACGAAGGTACAGTAATGGAACATACAGGGTTGCCAGATAAGAATGATAGAAAACAAATTTAAATAAAACAACAAAGGCGGACAATCGATGAACGCTCGCCATGAAAGACCCAGTCGCCTAATTTCTCCTTCACAACTTCGAGCGTTGCGTCGCTTTTATGGCACACCTCGAATATTTTGACATTGTCGAGCTCTGACCACAGACAATCGGTTAACATTGCTCTAAATCTGAGACCACTGAGGGTAACCGTGTCTCCTTCCTCAATTTGAAGAAATAAGGTCCGATGATGCCGCTATGACAAAAACCGAACCAGACATTCAATCTTTAAGGATGCATTGATGCTAAGTCGAACACTTGTAGACTGTGTCCGCTCCAATAATGACAATTTTGTTTATTGTTGTCTATGGTCGCTTCAATTCTTGCATCAGCACAACCTAATAGGATGTAGGATGTAGGCCTAAATCCAACTGCAAAGAAAACCTGGTTAACTCTCTGGCGATGCCTAATTCAGCTGATCGGCGCCGAATCAACATTGCTGGGTCTTCTTTGACACTGGCCGCTACGGGGGCTATATTTTCTTCATTTCGCACCAATCTCTGTCTGGTTGGTGGCTTAAGATTCAAAAGAGTGTAGAACTCATGCTCAAACTTTTCCAAGGTGCGAGGAATTTCTTGCACACTGAAGCCATGATGGCGACCAAGCTCACGACAAAATTGACGCTGCGTAAATTTTTTTTAATAATTTCCGCACGTTCAGCAACCGTAAAACGATAGATGATGAACAGACAGGCCATATTGAACATTTTGACAGCTGGATGTCATTCGTAACTTTGATGGCTGCTGAAACATAACAATTGGAAAAATAATCATTTCTATCTGGTCACCCTTAACTAACATTTTTTTTACTTCATTTCTGTAACCTATTATGCCTGGCCGGGCATACGGTATCAACAACGCCATCTTGTACGATTTTCTGTAAGCGCTTAAGCACTTTTCAAATCATTCAAAGTATCCTCGATTGCACTTCATCTATGTTAATCGTACTTTCATTTCATTTATTTATTTCAAAATAGTTCCACAGCAAGATTACAATATCTCATAATTTGTGAAAAGCTTACAAAAAAAATTCAAGCGGTAACAAAATTAAGAATTAAATTTTTTTTAAATGTTAAGCTAAGAAGTAAAATTTTTAAATGATAATAAAAGGAACATTTTACAAAACAAAAATTGATTTTATTTAAAGTTTATTGTGTATCACTGGCCAAGTGCTTAAAAAGATTGGTTTTGAATTTGTTTGCGGAAGTGGCTCTCCTGAGTGTCGTGGGTAATGAGTTCCAGGACTGGGCAGGACTTAAGAATTGCTTGCTGGTAAAGGGCGCTTGCATCTGTTTTAGAACAGTTTTCTTAAAAACTTTCGACAAAAACGGCAGTATTGCTATTGGTCTATATTCGAGGCTGGTTCGATTATTATTCGACCTGGGTATCGAAAGTATTTTTGCATTTTTCCGCAAAACTGGGTATTCGTAGGTGGCTAAAATGTTATTAAAAATATGCGTTGGATATTTTAGAAGAAATGGGAGAAGAAGTTTTAGAAATTTTGAATTGATTTCGTCTAAGCCTGTTGCATTTGATTTAACAGACAGCAGGGCTGCAACGACACCTTCATCTGTTAAACGAGCGAAGTTGAAATTTCCTGCAATGCTTTTATGCTGTACTTGAATGAGCCATGATACCAGGAATATAGATACAAACTGCGAGTTGAAGACATTGCAATCTACGTCTGTCGGTGCACCTGATTTTTGCTTACCATTGCCTAACTTCCGCAACTCTTGCCAAAGATCTTTTCCAGTTTGAATGTTTGGATTTAAATAATTTTCCCAAAAACTCCCGCTTCGCAGTTTGGATGCGTAGGACAACCAATTTTCGAATAGAGCGATAAGTTACATAGAGCACATGGAGCTTATAACGTCTCCAACGAGTGTAGGCTAGATTACGTTTGTGAATCAGTTCTAAAATATCTCTATTAAATCAAGGAGAAGAACTGCTTTTAATTGTCCTAGCTCGTAGTGGAACGTGTCGATCAAAAAGTGTTTTTAAACTAGCTTTAAGAAATGATACCTGCTGATTACAGTATATGCTTGGAACGATCTCTTTTTCTGCTTGCTTGGTTAACCAGGCCTCAGTACTTTTAAGTCAATCACTAGATGTAGCCGATTTACTGCCATTCCTTTCATCCTACACTGATGTACGTTGAGATCTATTAAAGAATTTGAAGCTTTCGTGTGATTGTGGTAAACACTTTCAAAGTAATGCAGCCACTTGAAATTACTGACACAACCTCTTGTCCAACCCATGGAATATGAGCCTCTATACAACATAACCCCTGTTCTACTGGACTTGGACTCTTGATAATATAACTATATTAGTAAAGGTTCTATAGTGTAGTTTTTGCCTCCAGCTGTTTACTCCAAGATGATACATACTCGTACATCTCAGTCCCTCTATGCCTCTGCGCCATAGACTAGGATTGGGATGATATAGAGCCTTATATAGAATCTGCTTAATTTTTCTGAATACCGCTTTTTTTTAATCATTTGTTTTTTGAGTCTTAAGCAACAGGGATTGGCAAGCATCAGCTCTTGGTTTTTTTTTCTCTTGAGGAATCATTATTAAAGTAAGAGCGAAGTCGTGGAAGACAAATTACCTTCTTCTTGGATTTTCTTTGGACTCTCTGGTAGTGCAAATACTTGAACAGTTTCGATTGTTTCTTACTAACATAAGGTGGCGCTACAGTCCGCGTTGTACCTGGATCTCAGCCAGCTCGATCAGTTAACTGAGGTCTGCTTCAACTTGCGTGCGCCACCAGAATCGCGGTATTACTCTGCTGCTTCAAGCCTCGGTGGCGGATTCGTAGACTGGGGTTATTAAGGTCATATACGAGTAAAAGGTCACTTTTGTTGTTAGAGAAGGCTAGTTAATTACCTTCTTAACAAAAAAAAGCATCGATTGGTAAGAGTTATTCTTTATTTGATTTCCGCGCTGGTGTCGTTGTCTAAACTGATAGCGGAGAATATGTATACAAAGTTATTAACTACCTCAAAGTTTCTTCTTACTTCTTTCGAGGATCGCGTTCTGTCCGAGATACCGACAAAATTGTGTCTTCAATTTCAAATTTAACAAACGATGCTCCCCTCCTTTCTTTCTTTGACAATTTTTCGTGGAAAGAAGGCCTTGGAGCGAAAGATCCTAACGTTCTGATGAAACGTCGAACTAAGCGACAAATAATTCGCATTGACGAGAGTCCATAGGTGGTTTTCTAGATCCCCAGTACCCAATAAGGTGATGACCATGCAAAGGTTTTAGGATGAGACTGATTTGGTTAAATTCAATCAGGTGTTTATTCAGAGTCCTAGTTTTTACAGCTTCTGATGGGAAAGAAACCTCAGCATTGTTTGTCCAATTCTAAAGAAAGGAGACCCTCTGAACTGCGCCAACTACAGAGGTATTAGCCTCCTTAACATCGCATATAAGATCTTATCCGCCGTATTGTGTGAACGCCTGAAGCCGTTCGTCAACAACCTGATAGGTCCATATCAGTGTGGCTTCAGGCCAGGAAAGTCCACCATCGACCAGATATTGACACTACGGCAGATATTGGAGAAGACCCATGAGCTTCAGATCGATACCCACCACCTATTCATAGATTTTAAGGCCGCGTATGACAGTATCTATAGAGACGAGCTATATAGAGCAATGTCTAGTTTTGGCATCCCTGCCAAACTCGTCCGTCTGTGCAGGATGACGATTGAGAATGCACGCTGCTCCATTAAGGTCGGTAAAGATCTCACCGAGACCTTTGATGTCTAGAAAGGATTTAGACAAGGCGATGCGCTGTCATGCGATTTTTTCAACATCGTACTTGAAAGAATAGTGCAAAACTCACGAGCAAACACAAGAGGCACTATCTTTCAAAAGTCCGTCCAACTACTCGCATACGCCGATGATATTGACATAATCGGGAGAAAGCAGCGTGATGTCAGTGGCGCTTTCGCGAATATTGAGACAGAAGCGGCGAAAATGGGTTTAGCGGGGTCAATGAGGGCAAGACCAAGTATATGCTGTCAAGCAAAAAGGACAACCAACACCGACGTCTCGGACAGAACGTCACCCTCGACAGATATAACTTTGAGGTAGTTAAGGACTTTGTCTACCTAGGCTCCGCTATAAATATAGACAACGACACCAGCGTTGAGATCAAGCGAAGAATAACTCTTGCCAACCGTTGTTTCTTTGGGTTAAGAAGGCAATTGAGTAGCAAGGCCCTCTCTCGGACAACAAAAATCACCCTTTATAAGACTTTAATAATCCCGGTCCTGCTCTATGGCGCAGAGGCATGGACATTATCGAAAATGGATGAGGGTGTTCTTGGTTGCTTCGAGAGAAAAATTCTTCGGGCGATCTTCGGTCCCGTCTGCATTGACGGTGAGTGGAGGAGGAGATACAACGACGAACTGTATGGACTGTACAGCGGCATGGACCTAGCCAGAAGAGTGAAGATCCAAAGACTGAGATGGCTGGGTCATGTAGAGCGCATGGACACCAATGCTCCGGTCCGAAAAGCCTTCGAATCCGCCCCCGAGGGACAGCGCAGTAGAGGAAGGCCAAGACTCAGGTGGCGCACGCAAGTGGAAGAGGACCTCAGCCAACTTAGCGTGCGAAACTGGAGGCAGCTAGCCAGGGATCGAGCTGGCTGGAGAAGCTTGTTGACTGAGGCCCAGGTCCACCCCGGACTGTAGCGCCACCTAAAGTAAGTAAGATGGGAAATTAAGAAGGTGGAACGGACTATCGAATACCACAGAATATCATCCCCTTAAGAAAATTGCATGGCTCATAGAAAAGGCAAGTGCTCTTGAAGGCGCGGGTGAAATAGGTTCCGAACATGGCCAAGAAGAAGAATTGTCTGGCACCTCTGCTGGTAGATCCTGTCCTTCCGCGTTGATCCACTTAAGCTCCTAAATATCTCAAATTAGTCTATCCCGAGATCTATTTCGAAAATCTTTCCCAAAAATTATACATTTGAGGGGAACGTCGATAGTGACACTTCTAAATGGTGTTCGCCTTTAACGGTACACACTTATTTGCTTAAATAAAGCAAGTATGGAACTAAATTCTTACGATTAATTGAAGTCATTCAAAAAACTATTACATGTGATATCTAAAATTAATTTAGGGCATTTGTCCAATTTCGACACTTTTTTTTCGAGCGATTGGATACGAATATCGTGTATAACTTGAGAAATGTTTTGGTCCAAAGCGCCAATCCTATCAGATTTATCGGCATAACCAAGCGATTTGATGTAGGGTAATTTCTTTCCAAATCGTTTACAGTTCACCAGCATAAGTAAGGACCGATGATACCACCGGTAATTTTTTTTTATACAATTGCATGTGGTGAACTTCTTGAGCATTTTTTTCGATCCAAATAGAGCAATTCTACTTGTTTACGTGGCCGTTTAAACAGAAATGGGCCCTATCACTGAACAATATTTTACAGTAAAAAACTGGGTGAACTTCCATTCGATTTAAAACCCAGTCTCTCAGCACCCGACAGAATAAAGCCCTCGCATCAATTGGACCTTAACCTGTCATCAAAAAGTCCTCCAATGTCCCATTCAAACAAACTGCACTTCAGATATTATCAAAAGCTTTGTTTTTAAGTTGGTACATCTGTCATCTGGGCCTCAAATATCAGGCTCAAATATTTATTTCAGCGCCATCTATCAGGAGTTTTTTCGTGATGGCTTTGTACACAAGTGAGTGTTTCTTGTGTTTTGCGAATTTTTCAATGTCAAATTTAGTTGAGTAAAACGTTTTCTTGAAATTCTGTGTTTCTGGCAAAACATCACGTGCGGGAGCGTGAAAATGTTGATGATAGCCTACAGGGACTCAAAAAAGTCAGAAACACAAACGTACGAGTGGTACAAGGAGCTTAAAGCGGGCCGTACTGTGGTTGATGATTCGCCTCGTCCCGGTCGTTCGCCAGTATGACCGACGTTAACATCGCAAAAGTTAAGAAAATCGTCTTTGCGAGTCGTCGTGTGAACATCAAGGAGATAGCAGCCGTTCCTGGTCTCGCATTTGGATCAGTACGGAGCATTATGTACGACGTTTTGGACATGAGACGAGTTGAAGCGCGACTTGTGTCGGGTGTGCTGAATTTGTTGCAGAAACAGCATTGCATTAATGTCACTAAAGAAATGCGTTCTCTAGGCCAAAGTGTTATCGATTGAATCAATATCAGTGACGAGACATGGGTCCATGCATAACACATCGACACTAACCAACAATCGGAATGGCGCTTCTCAGACGAGCTCAAACTCAAAAAACCACAATAGAGCCGATCCAAAATCAAGGCTTTCTTGACCAATTTTTTTGATTGCCGTGGTGTGGTCCATTCCGATTTTCTTCTGCCAGCCCGGAGGGAAATTGTTCATCACAAGAGGCTAAAATTGTGGGTTCTTCACCAGGACAACTCAATGGCTCACACATCTCACCTTCTACGCTATTTGATCAAAAACAACATTCATACCGTTCCACAAGCTCCGTATTCACCTGACGTAAGTCCTTGTGACTTTTTCCTATTCCCATGACTTAAGTTACTACTTCGCGGAAAGCGTTTTGAGACAATTAAGGCGATAAAGGAGAATTCGCAGGAGAAGCTGAAGGCGATTCCAAAATCAGCATAAAAAGAGTGTTTGGAAAAATGGAGGAAGCGCTGGAATATGTGTATTGCTTACAATGCAAATTAATTTGAAGGGAATAAAATGAATATTCCGGGTTCTTTTCGAGCAGAAGGTATAAGTCTTGAGACAAAGATTTTCCAGATAGTGGATGGACAAAGACCAAGTTTCTGTTCTTGATTAATTTGGGTCCTCTTCAGCACCAGCTTCCTTAGCAACGATATTTTACTCCCACCTTTGTTATCGTTCTCGTCAATTTGTGATTATCTATCCAAACGCTTAAATTGGGTGTGAAATTTTCTTTAATGCGATAAATGGCAAGTCCAGATAGCCTATGATGCTTAGCGTAAATTTCACATTTTACGAAGTGCTCTATAAGTTTTGCAAGCAGAACTTCGAATTTGGAAGTAAATTTCAACAATTTAAAATTGATGTTGTGATGTCAATCTTTCCATGATGAAATGACCAACTGCACCGAAAATATATAAAACCCAGGAGCTTTGAAATTCAAATCTGAAACTGTGAAAAAGGCACTCACTACATTCTTAGAACGAAAAGCTGTTAATAATCCTCTTAATCTCAGAGTAATTACAAAGATTAGGGAAGCTCTTCAGAACTTGAACTCATTGGACTGAGATGGGATGTCTACCTGGGATATACTCCCGCAGATTTTTCGTTCAATGATGAACCGGAGAATTGAAAACCCACTCGAAAAAAGGTGTATGAGGTGGGTATTTTTGTCAACATTGAAACTGCTTTTGACATCGAAAGTTCTGAATGCATAACTGGCCGGAAAAAGCAATTTTGGTAAAAACAACAATTACTGCAGATGCTTAATGTAGACAATATACCTAGTCAAGTCAAAAATACTGGTACACAGAAAAATCAGCGTTTTATTGGGTTGTTCAATGGCTACAAATCTTAGAACAACTTATTCGAAATGCCTTCCATTTGCCTTCCAGCACGACTAAAGACGATGTGGCCACTAATCGATTGCGAGACGCACTTCATGTATGGGGAAATTGTCCACTGCACGGACAAGGGCTCGCTTCAACGACTGAATATTTGAGTGTCGAGTAGAGCAAGCCATGCCCTCTAACACGGACCAAAACTTGTAATCCAACGGGTTGAGGTGTGGACTACCAGCTGGCCAATCATCCGTTGATATGAAGTCTGGAACGTTGTTTTTGAGCCACAGTTGGGTCGTTTTTGCTTTGTGAGCTGGAGCAGAGTCTTACTGGAAAGTCCATGGCTTGTTGTTGAATATTGATTGATTCAGAGCCTTCACAATGGGTTCCAAGACGGTCGATTGAAATACTTTGGCCGATGTTTTCACTCCTTTCTCACAAAAATGGAGCTTGGTAACGCCATCGTAGCACACTCCCCACCATGCAGACGAGGGATGGTTGGGATACTTCTCTGGATGACCGAGCATACACACGATCGTTCTGATTATTGAACGATTCTTCTACGATGAAGATTTTCTCGTCAGTAAACAGAACTTCTCTGTGAGCGTTCTTCGCGTACCGGCTGAGTAACGCTTTCGATCTTCGCTTGCGCTTTTCCTTCAATGCGGCCGTAAGCAGGTGTCCAGTGTGTCGCTTGTATGCGCTGAGTCCTAAATCTTCTTTAATAATGCGAGACATAGATTTTTGCGAAATTTTCATTTCCCGCGACAAAATTTTCTGTTTTCGCAGCGGTTTTCGGTCGATTCGTTTGTTCACGGATCTGATCGCTTTCGGAGTTCACACAGTGCGCGGACGGCCGGATCTTTGACGGTCTCGTACAACTCCTCAAACAACTTCACAGTACGATATCCAAAATTGCGAGTGATTCCAAGCGGTCGCAACGTCCTAAAGATATCGTCTTTTTCCATGTTGCAACTACAACAATACGATTTTCGATGTCGCCCCATTCCAAGATTGTAAGCAATTAATGTCAACAACTTTTTACGTCACAATTAAGCATAAATATCAACTGTCAAATCGCAATCAATACGAAATCGATGCGCCCAGTGTTGCATTCGTAATGAGTGAGTTCAGTTGTGTACCAGTATTTATAACTTGACTAGGTATTGTGACAAGTGTAAAGCAGCAGATTGTTATGTTGTTTCCACTGCTGTGGTGCATGTTGGACGACTTAGCGCTTAAAGCTCATAATAGTTGTGATCTGTTCTAAGTGTATATTTTTAAGTTCGCGTAATGGGAGGGTAGATTTATTAATTAAGGTAGTTAAGTTCTAGCGAGTTACTTGACTGATTATTAGTAGATTTAAATACTCGTATTAAGACTTACCGCAATCGGATCACAAGTCCTTAAACTTCCGCCGACTAACCAACTCAATCGGGAAGATAGTGTGAAATATAGAAAAAATCGAGTAATGTGCTGTTATAAAGTAGAAAAGTCAAACCATACTAGAGGATACGAAATCCGTCTTATCCGGATACAACCATGATTTACAAGTGGCACAGTCTTTTCACTTAAAGACGACCCACGGACAGGGCTACCAATCGACGTGACGACTCCGGAAGTTATTCAAGAAGTTGAAAAATTAATTCTGGAAGATGTAGGATTAAAAAACAAAACAACTCGCAGAAATGATTGGAGTATCCGATACAACCATTTTCAAAATTCTTCACGATGACCTTTTCATGACTAAGCGCAAGGTGGGTGTCGAGAATGCTCACGCTGCCGCAAAAACAACAGTGCGTAGAGTGTTTTGATCTTTGTAGTGAAGACGAGGATAGCGTTTTGAGTCGAATTGTTTGTTACTCGAGATGAAATCTGAGTCAAAGCAGAACTGCATGTAGTGGCGCTAAAAACGTGCACATACATCCAAGAACTTTAAAGTGTCGCTATCGTGCGGAAAGTTCATGGCGACAGTTTTTTGGAACTCAAAAGGTACCCTATTAATCGATTATAAAAAAAAGGTTTTCTATAATTAAATAATACTACGCTGCAATCATGGAGCAGTTAAAAGAAGCCATCAAGGAAAAAAGAAGCAAAAATTGACAAAAAGTGTCCTCCTTCTGCATAAGACGGGCTTCGATATTCTAGATCACCCACCCTACAGGCCTAACCTGCCTCCCATCGACCATTATTTATTTCCAAAGATGAAAAAAGAACTTCGTGGGAAGAAAATACAACTAATCGAAAGATCTGAAAAATGTATTAGAGTAGCAGGTTAATATATTGAGAAAGAAAAATAAATTTGTATTTTTATTTTCACTCCTTACCTCACCATTCGGCGAACTTTAAATCGCTCCCTGAACTGATGAGTCTCCCTATTTTTGATATTCATTTCATGAGGTATACTCCAAAGGCCATCATCAGCTTTGAAACAATTAATCTTTGGTACGAAATGTACTGGAATTTTGATGACCTATCATTTGGTCTATCGTTGCTGGTAAAATACGGAATCGACCTTATCTGTGCCCAGGAACGAATTCAGTCAGAATCTGACACAGGAAAGAAATCAAGTCTTCACTGACTGATTTATTATAAGAGGTGACGCTAGACGGGAAGAACGTAAGATTTAACTACGCTGTCTGTTATAAAAGCGGAGATGAACATAATCCTGATGACGGTGGATTGCGTCCTCGGTTAGCGCTTCTATTGATATTTGGCTTTCATAAGAGCATGGTTGATAGTAGGTCAAGCGAATACTTCCGTATGCCTGTTAAATGTCAAAAGCTACTAACTGGTGTTGAAACGGGGAATGATGCACTTGTTTAGCCCGTTAGTGTGATGGACATGCGTGACACAATATCTTGCGACGCTTGCTGTAAGAGTGCAGAGACCCCATGGATCACTATCTCTGTGAATGTCCGGCCTACGCTCACTGAAAGTACTTGCCACCGATATGGGTACTGTTGGCACAAATGCCGTTACTTTAGTTCGATTTTCATTACATGTAACATACTTGGTCAACTCTCAATACTTAGGCAGAGAGCTTGTCAAATTGGTATTCCGTATTTTCTTCTTTCATATGAACAACAATACCAATTATCTTCTTTGATCAATATATGTACATACATATGCTTGACAAAATTTCATCAAACACGACCGCCTCTTAAAGTCTGTCCATATTGGTCCAACTCTACTGAATCATTCACTCTAAGTGCCTGTTCTAATTAGTTTCGTTAGTTGGTGATTTCTCGCTAATTAAAGCCAACATAACTTGTTGCCTCATAGACGAGGGTTCTTCTCAATCTTTTGCCCCTAAATTTACTCTAGTAAACTTAAAACCTCTTGATGACGTCCTTTCTAGCTAATGAAATCACTGCCACCAACTCGGGCTCTCTTGTTCAAATCGATTACTGTGAATGACAAAGGGATCCTTTAAATCTCCAATTACTCAAGTTTTAAGGACGAGAGTTTTAAAATCTTAGAGTCCCTTATACCCGGCAACCTTCGTAGCAACACCATTCCTATTCCTCAGCCAAAGAGATAATGAAAAGTGCGCAAAAGTGTGAGGCGACATTATAGCATCAGAATGCTGACTTTAACACCCCGCGTAATTGAAGTTTCCCCAAAATACTCCCTCAGCTAAGCATCTTAGTTCAGAAGCAGCAACAAGAGTGCATTATCATCTACCACCACCACCCTTAGCTAAGGGTTGAGAAAGGAAAACAAACTGGGATAAGCGAAAAAAGAAAATAACAAAAAACGAAACAAAAAATTGAGAGAAACACTAAAATCAGATTTGCGGTGAAAGAATGTTCAGACTCGACTCCCTCCAGCCAAAGCCAAGAAAAGGACTCGCGACAGTGAGGAAATTTCCCTCTTGGAAAAGCGATTTCCCACCCGTGAATGTTCTTTTGTTTTTGTACGAAAATTCGCTCCAAATCTCATTACCCGTTGCGTAGCTAAGAAAAAACAAAAAAAAAAATTTCAAAAAACCAAAGAAGGAACTGCAAACCCCCAGCTGAGTTTCTCACTACAGGATGCTCCTTATTCTTATCCCTGTGGATGTGTGTGGTGTATCTGTGCGCATAGCTTTTTGTCTCAACTCAAATATATGGGTATGGATGTATACCTATAGATGCTTCGAGAAAAATGGGACTTATCTAGGATCGAGTTGGTTTAGAAAGTTTTACACTGTCGAAGCAGGGAATTTGACGACGAAGCAATGTGAAAAAGAGTTGGGGTTTAGAGGTATATACTCGTAGATACTCGTAACCCAGCACCAACACCAACACAAATAAAAGAGAAAAGACTTTGTTTCCCTTTGAAGATTGATTGATAGCTGCATGGGATTTTAAATTGTACCAGTAACGGGGGCAGGATAAATGCATTTCCCTTCAATTCGAATCCAGCAAACACTTTAAGTTGAGGGATAGAAGATAAATCCAAGAAAATAGAATTAACGACTTTGGTAGGGCAGAAATTGTTGCTGCAACAGTTTGACTTTTAAGCTGCTTTTTGAAATAAATGCTGATGCGATATATAAAAATGGATTTCGTACAACCAAGGGTGTGGATAAAAGAGTTTTTGTGGCATACCAAATCCATGATTTGGTAATAGCGAAATAGTTGGCTTAAAAATGAAAAATAAAAAACTAACTTAAATTAACTTTATTCTATCGGGCAATTCGAGCATAAGTATCCTCGTATATACAACGACAAATTGGAAAATCACGTAAACTTCTTTCGCTTTAAGACTTCTTTGGACAAGTTTCTAGTGACTAAGTGTTGGACATTCCGACTCTTATACTACGAGTAAAAAGTCGCAAACTCACTTTCACCCCTGCGGAACGACAGCGATTTTGACTCTTCCAATATTAATACTATCTAGGAAAATCGAAGGAAGATGCAAGTAAAAACTTTTAATACTATACTATATAAATTAAACCTCCTTTACCTCAGTTGTAGGATGATTGAGTTCACTAGGCACTTAGCAAATGCTAAACTTAATGGAGGTTCGTTGTGAGAAATTAATTGACTATTAAGCAGCATTATCATTATTGGCGTATCTAGCTGCTCAGATCCAGAAGACCCCACCTCCCGGTATAAGGCTTACTCATCGGGTCGCTTTATGGCTACGAAACAACTGAAAGCCTCGAATATTATTGTTGACGACATATCCTACCCGTATGCAAGGTCCCTTATCAGAAAAGAATAAGTAATCTCTATTTTCACCACTGCAGAAGCTTCTTGTATCATCCCGCCCTTTTAATACTCCAATCGAAACACTCGTTTTGCTAGGAATATCGTGATTCCTTCCTAATCCGAACTTAGCTTATGCAATGGCCTGGCGAACTCTTAATTTCCTAGTCATTATAACCTTCAAACATTCAAAACCAAAGTAAATCGGTACCTCTTTTTCTTTCCTCCCTAATTTTCCATCGCCCGCTCTGTATGCAATCATTTAAAGGGCACGAGTACCTCTTGAGCCCATGTTTCTTATAAGAAAAATAACTTATTCCCACTCAAAAAGTGCGATGCAATAATCCGGTTGTAACAAGGCTGGAATAGTGAAAAAAATTGTCCGGCGATTGCTCTACCGCGAAAGCAAGTATTGTAACAGCAAATGCACGTGCGAAGTTCTCATAAGAAGCAGACTTCTTCTTATCCTTTTATTAACCCTTTCCTCGTTATACGAACATATGCGTAACGAGTTTCCCATTTTAACTGCATCGCTGCTGCTCCGCTTATGTGGTTGGCTTATGTCGCAGACCACAGAACGCGTCTACATAATGCTCGGTCCTGGATCCCTTCAGTGGTAAGCCCCAGGCGTTCGCCTCAAGCTGTTCGGTTACCGAATTCTTTATATGTAGACTTCCTCTTATACGCGTAGATCTAATACAATCGCGTTTAGTGACTCCACTAGACATCCTAAACATTTTCATTTCCGCTGCCGTCATTTTGTTTTTAAATGCTTCGTACATTATCCAGCACTGTGAACCGTAGATAAGAGCTGGTCTAACAACCGTGGTGTAGAGTCTCCCTTTAAATTTAAGTGGACATTTTCGGTCGCAAAAGATTCCCGAATTTTCCCGCCATTTCATCCATCCCACACTCACTCTGTGGTTTACGTCGTCGTCACATTTCGCTTCCATGTTAACGATTGATCCTAAGTACTTAAAGATAGTGCTTTAAGGAAGAACTATTCCGTCTAACAATATGTCCGGAACAGGTCGCAACGGATGCGCAAATCGTCAAATGCTCCGTCTTCGAACGACTTATTTTAAACCCGTTTCCCTCTAGCGCATTTTTCCATGAATCGTCGAAGTCGAAGAGAATTGGCGTTACATTTATTTCGCGCATGCAATCTTTCAAAAGATAGTCGAATACTACGTTAAAGAGGAAAGGGCTAAGTACGCTTCCTTGATGCACTCCGACATTAACTGGAAATTCTCTCGTTAGTCCAGCAGAGCTTTTAACCGCAGTTTTCACGTTTCCGTACATGTCTTGTATTATTCTAACATACGTTACCGGTACGTTTTGAGACCTCAGCGCGGCCCATATGAGATCCCTAGGCACTCGATCGACTGCTTTCTCGAGGTCGATAAATACCATGTGTAAATCCTTAGACGAATCTCGGTGCTTTTCCATTATTATTCGTAGGCTTTGGATAGCGTCCACCGTCGATCTTCCTTCAACAAATCCACACTGGCTATTATCGAGCTTTATTATTTGTCGAAGACGTTCGTTTAAGACTCTTTCGACGATTTTCATCGTGTGTGACATCAACTTGATTGAACGGTAGTTGTTGCATTCTCGAGTGCCGCCTTTTCCTTTGTATAACGGCACCAAGAAGCTACTTCTCCATTGATTCGGCATAGGTTGTCCACATTTTAATTTATTTAAAAGTTTCGATAGCCATTCGCTGCCGATTCCCTCCATCTTCGACCAAAACTCGGATGGGATGCTGTCTGGTTCTACCGCTTTCCCCCGCTTCATTTTTCCGATTGCTATACTTATTTCTTCGATTGAAAAGTCCGAAACTTCCTCCTCGAATAGATTAGCTGTCGGCACAATATCACGTGGAAACTGTTTGTTAGGCAATTCCTTGCAGTGTTCAAGCCACAGGTTACGAATTTCCTTTTCATTTGTTAGTAAGCGACCGTCTGCATTTTTGATGTATTTCGGCGAGGTTATTTCCATCGAATTTGTTCGCCTCTGTGCAGCGAGCTTAAAAATATTTGGCACTTTAGTATTGTACGACGTTTGAACTTCTTGCATAGCTTGTCTTCTACCTGCCGATTTTGAGGATATTTGTTCCAACTTCTGGTACAGGTTCCAACTCCTGGTACAGGTTTTCCGCTTCTGCCGCTCGAGTTCGAGCCAGGACTTTCTTTGCGATCTTTTTAAGACGCTCGTATTCAAGAGCCAGTCGAGCTTTTTCGATATCGTCGCTCCGATCGCATTTTGTCCACGCTTGGAATGCACTCTTCTTGTCGGCCACAGCTCGTTTGGTTTCGTCATTCCACCACCATGTTTCTTTGCCGACGTGATGGTATTTCGATATAGTCCCCAGATGGAACTTTGCGAGTGTTATGCATTCCTCGTGCATGCTGTTCCACATTTCTTGCGGGCTAAGTGATTCTGCGATACCGTTTATATTGTGAAGTACTTCTTTAGCCAGTGCGATAAATCTTGCGCTTCGTTCCTTCGATAGATTATACCACCGGATATCTGGCTTTCCAAACGATGCCCGTGTTTTCGGCGGTTCCGCTCGGAAAATTCTGCAATGAGCAGACGGTGTTGGCTTAACAGCGATTCTCCAAGTATTACTTTACAGTCCTTAACACGGTTTCTCATCGACATTTTGCAGAGGGGATAATCTATTTGCGTTTCGTGGCCTCCGCTGCTATAAGTGATAAGATGTCTCATATGAAGCAGACATTGGCAAAATTCCTCTACAAAACTTATGTTTAATGTCTTTCCTCAGATTCCGCAGGAAATATTTTTGAAGTAAGCATGCCGATTCCGACATTCACAGCTTGATTGATTACAGCGCAGTGGACGTACTTTGTCTGGATGTCCGAACTCTCCGTGTGGCCAATATTGACTCGGAACAGTATGTTGTTGCGGTGTAGGTACGAATGAAGGTATTCCTCGATGAAGTCATACACTATGTGAATCAGATGAGCATTATCACGGGATAACCGGGAGATGTTTTCGAGGGACATAGAGATTCTGAAATAGAAGCGCATGGCTACCACAACTTCAGTACCAATCAAGGCAAAAAAAAAACACTGTGGCGCTGGCAGCCCAGTATGAACCGTGGCCTATCTTCTTGACACTCATTTGTGTTGCTCATGTTGTCATTTTTATTACATCTGAGCAATGTTTGCTATTGCCCGCCCAAAGGGTGATGACGATTCGAAAAATTGTTGGCGATGCCGGTGTTCGAACCACGGACCCTCTGCGTGATAGTCCAATGAGCTAACGATCACGCCATCCCCACCACCTTATCGAGGCAAAACCCTGCATTATAAATCCCAACTATAGATAGCGCATGCCACGAGGGACCTTATCCAAATTGACTTGTGAAGTTGGAGCCAGCTAGCAAACAAAGAATAACAAGAGGTATATGGAGAGGCGTGTCTCCATTGCACACCAGCTTTAAAGATCTTCAAATTGACAGTCGGATCTTGGACTGCAATGAGCCTAAGGATATCCTTGTGGATATATATAAGAAAAACCTTGAGTGGGTTTAATTTTTATTTCCGGTCCGAACTATTTACTTGTCGTCAGGCTATTTGACATAATGGACACGTCCAGTCTAATCGACTTGCGGAGGGGCGAAATATTGTAGTAGCTAGAATGCGGGTGGCAACGATTAGTATAAGGCCTCGTAGAAGTAGCATCCTCCGACAAGTGCTGGTTCCTTAAATGACAAGAATGAGCCTCTGCAGCCGAACATCTTGCAGGTCTGCTAATAAGTCCTACTTCACGCCTCCCCGTGGCGCCATCTGGGAATCTCACTAGAGATTGCGAAGTGAAGGGTGCAAATGGCAAGTTTCCTGGGCCATAAACCCGGATTAGTGTCTGAAAAACAAAACAAGACCTTATCCTGGCTACTCCGACATATTTGGAGCTAAGGCTGGAAAGGATTTCCAGGACTTAGTCAGGGTATTGGAAAAGAGATGGTGGCGGACGAGCCCTATAAGGGCCAACGGCAGCGCTCACATCCCGGAATGGGTTGCTGGCTTCGGTGTAACCGACCCCTCGTCCTAGGGGCATTAAGAATGGAACTGGTCCTCCAGGTTGGGTGTTGTGCCGCCGGGGTAGCTGCCCGGTCATTTAAAAAAAGCATAAGTTACGAAGCAACAACAAGCCTCAGATATGGACGGATCTACTGATGACAACCCACGCAAACGATTTAAGGGCAATGAGCTTCGGATGTGCACGTGGACAGCCGAACAACTAGCGAAGACCCTAGACTGCTGCAAAGCAGACATAACCGCCATTCAAGAAATGCGATGGGATGGGCCGGACAAAGAGAAGATGAAAAACTGCGATATCTACTACGGTAATTGCTATCGACGGCAAAGCAGCGCTTATTTGGATGCGGATTTGTTGTCGGAGGCAGACTAAAACAAGAAATCCTCAGCTTCCGGCATGTGAGCGAGCGCCTCGCAATCAGCAATCTCATTGGCCTTATATGCGCGCATGCCCCCACAGAGGAGAAAGATGACGACACCAAGGATGCCTTCTATGAGCTCCTTAACAAGACCTATGAGCAATGCCCTAGCTATGACATTAAAATTGTCCTCGGTGATTTTAATGCAAAGTTAGGAAGAGAGGGTATCTTTGGTGGAACAATCGGAAAATATAGCCTGCACAACACCACCTCCGATAACGGATTCAGGCTAATCGACTTTGCGGCGGGGCGAAACATTGTCATGGCTAGCACGCGGTTCCCACATCTCGACATACACGAGGGGACTTGGACAACTCCTGATCAATCAACAGTCAACCAGATTGATCACATTGCGATCGACGCAAGACACTCCTCCAGCATTATGGATGCCCGTACGTTCCAAGGAACCAACATCGACTCGGACCATTACCTTGTTGTAGCCAAGGTACGGTTGCGGATATCCCAAACTACGCCAAGACAAACTAATGCTGTGAGAAAATTCGACGTCAGACGGCTACAATCGCAAGAGATCGCCAAGTCCTTTTCCGATCGAGTGTCTCTTAATCGCTTAAGAAGTCCAATGCCGCCAGCATCAATCATCGAAGGCCATTGGAAACACCGCCAGAACGCCATCAAAATGCCGCTTCTGATGTGTTGGGTTCCACTCGCCCACCACAACGAAACCCCTGGTTCGATGATGAATGCCGGCAAGCACATGCAGCTAAGCAAAAAGTACGCAATGCGGCACTGCAAAAAAAGACCAGAGCTGCTCATGAGCTCTATGAGAAGAAGAGGAGAGACGAACATCGGCTTCTCAGGAGGAAGAAGAAAGATCATGAGAAGCGCGCAATCGAGGAAATTGAGAGATGCTTCTCCAGGAATGATGTTCAGAAGTTTTACCAAAAGGTAAAAATAACATGCCACGGAAACAAACCCCGAACCGAAGCCTGTAGAGATGAACAAGGGAACATCGTAGTAGAATGCTGAGTGTTTGGAAAGACCATTTCTGCAGACTGTGTAACTGCCATGACGAACCAAATACCGCTGTCAGGCAGTATCAAGCCCAACAACCTTTCAACCTGGACGATGATGACCAACAATTCCGTCCACCCGACCTGGATGAAGTGAACATAGCTATTAGCTTAAGCTTTGCTTAAGGCGATGACTTGGTAAGGAGCATAAACCAACTCTCTGTAAAATATGGTCGGACGGAAGTATGTCCGATGAATGGAACCTCAGCATTGTTTGTCCGATTCTCAAGAAAGGAGACCCTCTGAACTGCGCCTACTACAGAGGCATCAGTTTCCTTAACATCGCATATAAGATCTTATCTGCCGTATTGTGTGAACGCCTGAAGCCGTTCGTCAACAACCTGATAGGTCCATATTAGTGTGGCTTCAGGCCAGGAAAGTCCACCATCGTCCAGATATGCACACTACGGCAGATCTTGGAGAAGACCCATGAGCTTTAGATCGATACACACCACCTATTCATCGATTTTAAGGCCGCGTATGACATCATCTATAGAGATGAGCTATACATAGCAATGTCTAGTTTCGGCATCCCTGCCAAACTCGTCCGTCGGTGCAGGATGACGATGGAGAATGCACGCTGCTCCATCAAGGTCGGTGGCGCACGCAAGTGGAAGAGGACCTCAGCCAACTTAGCGTGCGAAACTGGAGGCAGCTAGCCAGGGGTCGATCTGGCTGGAGAAGCTTGTTGACTGAGGCCCAGGTCCACCCCGGACTGTAGCGCCACCTAATGTAAGTAAGTAAAAATGCGGAACTCCAGAATCCAGATTGACTGACAAGATACATCTCATTGTGGATATAAAAACGTTCCGAGGAGCCAGCATCGACTGAGACCATTGTTGTAGGTAAGAAATGGTTCTGAATATCCCGATTTTTGCAGAGACATGCTAATTCTGTGAGGAGTTTCGAAGTCATATGGGTACAATAGCAAGAAGTCGCAAAATCCTTTCCAGATAGAGTCTATCTTCTAAGAAGTCCACTGCGCCAGAATCAAGCATCGAAGACGAAAACCCTGCTTTGATGATGAATTTCAGCAAGCAAATGCAGCTAAGCAAGACCCACAGAAACAGGTTTTGCAAAGAAAGACAAGAGCTACTCACGAGCTCTATGAGGAGAAGAGGAGAGACGAACGCCGGCTTCTCAGAAGGAAGAAATAATTCCAGTCCTGCTCTATGGTGCGGAGGTTTGGACATTATCAAATACGGATGAGGGTACACTGGTCTGTTAAATCGTTGAGTTCGTCTCCAAAGGAACTGCGCAATAGAGGATTACTGTGACTTAAGTGACGCCAACAAGTTGAATTGGTCCTCAACCAACTTTGCATACGAGGCTTGAGGAAGCGAGAGATCGAGAATTCCAGTGCCTATTTCGTTATATTTTAGGTCTTTGGAAAACCATCTTAGAAAGGCTGCTCCTACTTGTGGTTAAGTATATTGCCCACCTGGAATAGGTTCTTGTTTTTTGTCAATAAAGTGACTACTTTCAATATTTCTTCTCCCGTGGGTCTCAATTGTCTTTTTAGCCGCCCACTTACAACAGCTCTCCTTGCAGGGAGTAGCATAGGTGGTATGCTACGATGCTGTGGAATCTACTGGCTATTGTAAGTTGAGGGGCACTCTGTTTTTTTTTTTTAAATGTCTGACTCGCCAATTGAGATAATAAGTCACTTTGACTAAAAAATCTTTAGCACTGGTTTTTTAGAACTTTGTTTAGGCTAGAAGCAGGAGAATCCCTTAGTTCAGTGGAATCGAGCTGTTTTCTGAAGAATGTATTCCATTTGCTCAGTTCTCTACTTAAGAAGCCATAAAGCCGGGGAAGCGCAGACGCAATCGCTTGCAAAGACCCAGTACCAGAAGAGGACAATCCAGCAGAAGGTTCTCTTTTTTTTTTATTTTAAATAATTCAATGAAAACATATTCACACTTCTTCAAATGTAAGAGTATAAGAATACTTTACTCCTGGCCATCATTAACCTAAAAACCACACTTCGTCATGTGGTTTTAACATTTCAATTCAAACTTTTACATTAAAATTGAGATGAAGCTCGCAAGTATAACTCACAGGCAAAGATCAACATTACCCTTACACCCACCGACTTTGAATTGAAGTGCAATCAAAGTAAAAGCTTTCGTCCTTTCAGTAAACAAATGCAGTGCTCCCTGTTTTCTGATCACCCTTCTATCGAAGCATCTACTACACCCCCCCTATACAACACTGGCTAAGTGGGAAATATTCGTTCATACGAGTACATGTATAGCTGGACAAAGTTAAGCAAGTTTTTTTCTCGATTAAATTGGTCAAAAGTTCTTTACAAAAGAAAAATACACCGAAGGACCAAACCACATGTTTTTGTCGTCCCTGTACTGTATTGAATGTAAATTCGACAGGACTATGAATATATCGGTACACAACTTTGACAAGCACCCATAAGTGGATTCTTATAATCATTTTAGTTTTTTCGTCAACCGCTTACCCTCTCTTTGTGTTTGATGATCTAATGGAATGGTTAAACAAAATGGGCTGGCTTCAAAAGCACGCAGTGGGAGGTAAGACTGCTGCCAAGTAACAGCATAAAAATGCATCAAGTTTGGAAAAAAACTTGGCGTTTTCCTACCGAACGTCCTTCCTGTAAGTTCAGTAAGTTCCTGTAGTCTTATAGTCCTTTAGTCCTTTTAGATACTATGGGATCTCTATGGTTTCTTTTCTATTTTTTCTCTTGTTATGTTGTGGCGGTTTGACTTTTTAAATCCACCTTATGGGCAGTGAACATCTTGACGGAAATGCCCAAAACAAACTTTGCTTTATGGTCCTTTTAGTTTTTTTTTTTTTTTTTTGGTTACTGGTATGTGTGTATGGCATTTGGTTGACTCTTTCTAAGCTTCAAGTTGAGAGGGAAAAGTTTTCCATAATTTTTGTTTTCCTTTTTGTGTTTTTGGAAAATGTTTTCTGTCATATACGAGTAGTATGCGGATCATAAGTTGAGGGGGTTCAGATGCGAATACTCGTACACACATACGGTTACGAGTATTGATGTGACTTGTGCTACCCTGATACTTTATTATTATGGGATAAGTTTTGATTTTAAGTAAACTCGGCAACAAAAGTTTCCAACCGGGCGGTATAATAAGCCGAAAAAAAAAAAAGAGCAGAATAGAAGAATGAAAGAAAAACGAAATTAAAGAATAAAATTGGAAAATTTTGTTTTGTGGCCTTTTGGATTAATACAGTGGGTTCAAGAAGAAAGGAACTACCAAATGGGAGGAATCAGTCATCAGTCATTGGTATCTGAGTCATATTCTTAAGCAGAAGTTTCTCAAGTAAGCCCCCGGTTTGAAGAAGCTTAACTATTTATATACCTCAAACAACACTTTTAAAAAGGAGATAACTTTTATATATTCAGCAAAAGAGCTGACCAAGCTCCGAAGAGATCGGCTCAGCTATCCGAATATCAACAGAGGTCTAGGCTTAGTTGTCGCCCGAGGCTCAAATAGTCTTGCGCAAACACAATCGGTCTTGTGAATGATTCCTTAGTTCAAATTCTACACTGACCCTTGTTCAAATTCCATTCTGACCGACCCCACGAAACTGCAGCCAATATTCGAACATTTATTCGACTTGTGGAAGAGATGTATTTCCGCCACATCGGACAAATGAACAACATTCCATTCCATTCGAGTTTCAGCGCCTAGTTTTGAGAAAATACTTGCAGGCGCGGTGAGGCACTGGTGTCGAAAATAGCTATAGAATAGGTTGAGACAGGAATTAAACAGTGTGGCAAATAAAAAAAATCTTATTCGAAATATTTTCCTTCCGATTCAATACATTTGTTACAGCCATTCAATATTGATTCAATTCTAGCTCGTTTTGCGGAATTGCCTCTAGTATCCATGTCAAAGCTGCTTGAATGGTCTGGATGTCGTCAAAAAAAGCATCCTTTCAACTTCAGTTTTAATTTCTGGAACAAAAAGAAGTCACACGGTTCCAAATAAGGTATTCATGTGCCAAATCAGGTAGTCAAGGCAAAAACTTAACAAAAAACGTAACTTCGACCTAAGAATTGACAAATAATGAATGCTCTGTGACTCAGTGCATTATCGTGCAACAGAGATCAACTTTTTGGACCGCAATATTCGGGTCGAATATGATGGATTCTGGCCATCAAATGCTTCAAAGCCTCAAGATTATAAGCGGAAGTAACTGTTTCACTTTGTTACCGAATAAAATGATGAGCATTGTCTTGGTTTCCGATGGAACTGTTCGTGTTTTTTTTTAGATTGTGGTGAACTTTTTATTTCCATTCCACACTTTGATACTTAGTTTTTAGATCGTATTGGAAATACCATGTTTCATCACCCATAGCCATTGTTTTCATGAAGTTCGGATCATTTTTTGAGGCCGCAGTAATATCTCTGGAATGCCAGAGTCTCATCAATTTTTGATCAGGAATGGTTCGAATAATCTCTTTGTCTATGTTTAAGGCCTTTTCCATCATTCTCAGTGCAGCATTGCCGTCTTCTGAAACCATGTCACGTAGTTTTTGTATAATTGCAGGCGTCCGAACTGAAATTGGTGTTCTGAAACAATAATTTTAATAATTGTTAAATGTCAAGCAAATGTCATGGTATTTTGACAGATAATGGAGAAAGATTCGAGCTTTAAGACGCATGTTGGGACAAATAGATGGCGCTATTGGTTGCTGGGATAAAAGAGGAGGGAAATCAATCCAGAAATATGTAAGAAAAGCACGGATTACTCTCATCAGCAAGGAAATATATTGGATTAAAAGTAGTAGATAAGAGATCATTTATGAAGAATAAAAAAAAGTGTCAGAGATATAATGGAGCCGTAGGGCATACCAGCATTTATTTTGTAAATATGATTTCAAACCATCAAACACAAAGTGGACGACAAAATAACCTGATACCGAACTCTGTCAAATGCCTTAAAAACATCAAGTGCAACTATCTTGCTTTTGCCAGATTGATGTAAACTTTGGTTCCACTTGTCGGTGAAACATGTCATCAAGTCACCAGTGTGTTACCACGAAAACCGTTCTGTCGGTTATTAAGAAGTTTTCGTGTTTCGAAATATTTCATAAGCTGAAGGTTTATCAACGTTTCCATGACCTTGGAAAGACTAGACATAAGTGCAATAGGTCTGTAAGAAGGGAGAGATGATTCGCCTTTTTTAGGGATATATTGATATTGATATTTCACACGATTAAGAAAGGCGTTGCATTCATTCTTGGCTCGTTTGAACCTTTTTTTGGTTTTCTTCTGTCGGATTAGTCTTGTAGGACTGAAAAACCATTTCTCTAACCCTGACTGCTTCTTTAAAGCTCAAGTCGTATCACGCATTTTCTTTTAGGCTGATACTCTACATTCGATGAGGAATAAAGGATCTCATTCCAAAGAGAATAGTGTCTGCGAACATATCAGCAGCGGCATCCACGTCGTTATCGAGGAAACATAACGACCAGTTTAAATTCCTAAAGAAGGTGTTAAGTTCGCTCCAATTGGCTTTGTCGTATTGCCATACTTTTCTTTTAGTAACTTTTTATCTAACTGTGTGGTCAATGTACGAGAATTTAGCAGCTTCGAGACAATGGTCCGACGAATCTAGAGGTGAGAGCACATGAACAGTATACCTATCAGGCTGAGAGGTTAGAAACAAGTCCAGGGTGTTGGCAGTATAAATATCAACGTTTGGTATTCGCATTAGTCCATCAAGCTGTTACAAATTGTTTTCTGCAACGAAGATCCGTTCGTCGTCGACCGTCAGATTTGTGTATATTGAAATCGCTAGTAACAACGATATCTTTAAGAGGATATAGGGAAACAATTCCTTGCATAGTGTAATGCAATGCTAATTGAAGGTCAAATTCGATCAAAGTGATTAGATTAGATGCCAGACTACTTTAGATGAATAATCGGAAGGCAAATTTAGGTCAATAAAAGCCCTAGCGAGATCGATCCTGATACGATCCTGGTAAGAGGCAATCAAGAATATGGAACGGACCGTGACATTTCAGTAGCCAGCACGCGATTCCCACATCTCAACATTCATAAATTCAATTGAGTCACCTCTAATCAATCAACCGATCATCAAATACAAGTTGCGATCAACGCCAAACAGACCTTCAATGTTTTGGGGGTCTGAACTTTTCGAGGAGCCAATATCGATTTAAATTATTGCCTTGTTGCAGGATTCCCATGCGCATATCACAAGCGCAACAGAGTCAACTAGAACCACCAGAGTTTGACATTAAAAAGCTGCAAGAGCAAGAGATCGCTGGAATCTATCTTGCTTGCTTGCTATCTCAGGCTATGTCAAAACCTAGAATTTAGGAAGTACGAAAACGAGAAGAATTTTGAAAATTGTGCGGTGTAATTTTGTCCGAGGTTAGAACGAAGATTCAAGGGTAGCTAAATTGAATACGGACAACTAGTATTAGAGGCGCAGACAGTGCTGAGAATATGTTAAAACTACTTCTGCAAGCTTCAGATTTACATATGTATAGGCATAAAACGACAATTATGATTTAAATACCGCTTTCAAGCAGAATTACCAATTCACCCTGGATAAATTTCGCTACTTAGGACTAAGACGAAGTGAGGTAACAGCCAGAGATGATCTGATGTGGTTAAAAAGGGAAGCTCTTCAGTTTGCGCCAACTATAGAGGGGTTATTCTCCTAAACTTTGATTATAGGATATTTTCTGCTATGAGCAGCTGAAATTATTGAACTGAACAATTTGGTTGATCCATATCAATGCGATTTCAGACCAATAAGCCTTTCATCGATCCCTTTCCTTTCTCCTCCTTCTATCTTTCCGCCCACGCCCTGGCAACAATAAAAGGGTATCATAACCCCCTTGAGGCGCACGTAAATTAAAAAATAAAAAATAAATAAAAAGTGTGTTCACTACGACAGATGATGAAAAGCATCCGGGAATTGCATACCGGCGATGACCATATATTCCTCGAATAAGCATATCAACAAACGCAGCTAAGGAATATAAGAGCACCGAGGGAAGAACATCGAGCTAAAAGACTGGAAGAAAATAAAACCCTGCGAATAAAACGGAGCACCCACACGACCTTCCAACTTAAGGATATGGATGACTTACACGATAGAAACAATTAGAAGGCTGCACAATTTGCAATCGGCTTCAAATACAGAAACACATCCCCTTCGAAACAGATAAGAAAACCTAGTCACCCACTCCCAGAGTTTTGTATATGCAACGTTTAGCATGTCTGGGAATATCCGAAGCCTTTCGGACCTGCCCAACACCGGCTATAGAAGCAATAACACTTGCACATCAGCAAAGTGGCTCTACACAGGTCAACAAGTTTGATACAAGCCAAAGAACTGGATCTTCACGTGCACTCGGACCTACTGATCCTCTCTGACTTACCGGAACTAGACAAGATCTGCGCGGTCACAGACAGCCTTGAGAAGACTTTATGCTACAACAAAGCCTTCTCCACGGAGATTGAGAGCAAAGAAGCATGGGTTAGTAAGCACCCACCAAACAGCCAAAATGGTATAAATGGTTCTAAAATGGAAACGGGAGAAGGAGCTGAAATACATGGACCGAGCACAAACATATCAATTGCTATGGGCAAGAGTCCTAGTGTTTTCCACACCGAAATACAGGCCAATTAAGAATGCGCCAATCTGATATATAACTCCCGTATCAAAGGTGCAAACATCCATATATTCACGGACAGCCAAGCAGTAATACTCGTAAATGCCTTTAACTCGCACATCATTGACTATAAATCAGTCATGTACTGCTTCAATGCCCTCCATAAACTAAGCTCAAGGAACAAGACCAAACTATGATGGGATCCTGGGCATGAGGGAATTGACGGAAATGAAAAGGCAGATAAACTGGCCAGAAAAGGTTGAGAAACCCCCTTCAACGGACCTGAACCCTTCTGCTGCATATCTAAAACAGCAGAAAACTTAGCCATTAAGCGCTGAGAGTACTGAGAAAATGCATCTTATACTGGAAGGAAGCTCCAGGCCTAAGCCAGGCCAAATGAGTCATCCTACCCTTGAACAAAAATGCCAAACATAACTGCCAAATCGGCATGATATCATAAACCTAGTAGGTACCTTACACAGACACCACAGTTTAAGATATCACCTCATCAAATTAGGACTTGCTGACTCCTCGGAGTGCCGACTCTGTCTCGAAGACGAAGAAGCAGCTGAACACATTTTATGTGACTGCACAGCCCTCAATGGAATCAGGCGGAACACGTTTTCAGAGAACAACTCGACATCTGCTCGACAGTTGCTAACTTCATTCGGAAGGTAGAAACCCTATTAGCCTAAGCTCAATTCTGAAAAATCAACACAAAAGATTTTCTCAGGTTAAGTGCTTTTCTATCGCTACTAGCGGGCCGGTTTTTTTTTAAAAAGGCTTTTAAGGAGCATTTTCAGGAGCTCCCTAATGGAAGCCAAGCAGAAACAGTGCACTATCACACATCATGGAAATCTCAATTTCAGTCAATGTTATATCTTCCCTTCAACTTTGGATTGGGTGGACTTAGCTATTAAAAATTAAAAAAAAACCGCCGGCTCTGATGGCTTGCCACTGGAACAATTTAAATGTGGAGCAGTAGAGGAAGACTGAGACTCAAGTGGTACACGCAAATAGAAGGAGACCAACCAGCTGAGCGTGCGAAACTAGCTTGGAATCGAGCTGGCTGTAAGAAAACTGATGAAAACTGAAAATTCGCGATGTGCTGTAAAATTAAGTAACTTTGGCTAAGGTGATGCACTTTCAAGCGATTTCCTTAACATTGAACCTGGACAGACAGTACTTGGAGCTAGCTTTAATACCAGAGGCACTATTTTCCACAATTCAGTCCAGCTATTATGACACGCAGACGAATTTGATATAATCGCTCGATCCCATCGCTTCAATTTTTAAGGCATTCGAAGAAGTTGGCCTAACGAGGACAAACGAAATATCATATATGCCCCGGACAAGCAAAGAAACATTCATCCGTCATGGTAGTCGATAGCAATAAATTCAAGATAGTTGAAGAGTACACTTACCTTGGAGCTAATATGAACTCTATAAATGACACCTAAGTACAGATGCGAGGAAAGATATTCCCAAACACGGCTACTCGTTCGCTAACGACTAGGATCAAAACTCCTGGCCAGAAAGGCAAAGATTCTTCTGAAGACGACCTTGATCCAGCCAATTCTGCTACACTCGTATGTTGCCGAGTTCTGGATGGTAAGCGGGAAACCGGAACTACTACTGGTTATTGTTGAATGAAAAAAAAACGGTCCTATTTAAGAAGAAGGCGAATGGAGAAGAAAATATAACCGCGAACTCTAGCTAGTATAAAGATGTAGATTTTATCCGAAAAACCAAGATATTTCGACTGCTTGGCCATATCGAGCAGATGGACAGCAATACTTCAGCTGAGAGAAATAGAGACAAGCAGGAGGACCGAACCTCCGTTTACAAGACCAAGTACTCGCGTATGCCAGGACGCTTGCTGCAAGTAGCTGGAGAACTTCCATGGCCGTAGTCACTTATCTACTTAAGGAGGTTTTTTATGAGATATTCTCCAATATTATATAACTTCACTCGAATGTCCTCTACGAAATTTTTGCATGACTGGATGCCCTGGATCCAATTTTCTATGACTTTGCCTCATAATCCGGCAGTTTTACTTTGAGTGTATGATTCACAATGGCGATGGCGATGGCGTGATACTCCACCCTTTCGGCGGGCAATGGCAAACTCCCGAAAGTAAAAAATTGCCTACGTAAAAGCTTCTAAGGAGTGCCGTTCGGACTCGGCGATAAACGGTAGGCCCCGCTCAAATGTGACAAAAATAACAGCATGAGCAACACAAATGAGTGCCAAGAAGCTAGGCCATGGCCCATACCGGGCTGGCAGCGCAACAGTGGTTTTTTTTTGTTTTGTTTGGTTGACAAACTCTGACTTTGTTTCAGAGTTAAAAATTGAGTGGTTCCAGTGAAGAGAGTCTTAAGGTGTCCATACTGACTGAAGCGTATGGCCGCAAGTGAGGAGGACACTTCTGGCGATAAGCTGTTTGGCACTGCATGGCATTCATTGAGTGAATAAGTCGATTCAAAAATTTAAGTTTACGCACTGACCGTGAAATTCGATAGAAATTTTTGGATGATCTGTACACATTATGTATATTCCCACACATAAACGATAGAGAACCCACATAAAAGAGAATGTGTTTGTCATCCGCCAAGATAGAGTTAAGGTGAGTTCGGAGAATCTCTATTGAAAAAATAAATAGGGACTGGGTTAAGTTTTTAGTCAGAATTTTCATCTATCTTGATTAATCTTAACAACTTTACCAGAACTTGTAAAGGACCAATCTCCTCTTACGTGACAATAAAACATTGCTGTCCACTTTTCTGTGGAGTCAACTGTATAATCGGTTTACCATCTCGAATTGGAGACTAGAAAAATCCCTGTCTGGACAAAATGAATTTAGGAAAAGTCGTAAAAATAAATAAATACTGGACAAACTACTGCTGAAAACATAACTGCGTGAGATATGGAAGGGGATGGTTTAGTGGGCCTATAAGTCGACAATTCCTTAAACAAAAATAACTTACCCCAGGCTATCTCCTTCTATGTTGAAAGAAGAAAAAAATAAAATTAAATAAAAAATAATTTCGACAACAAAAGGGTGACTTGTCCAATTTACTCAAGTAGCTACACACATCCCATTCAGCCCAAAACATTCTCCAAACTTGTTGGCTTACACGGGAGCTTCTTTTAAATCAATTCCAAAAGACGATGCAAAATATGAGAAAGCGGATAACCCCCTCAGATATTCAGTTTCCTTTAAACACTTGAAAACATTTTTGAAATCCCTTAAAAAGAATACAGGAAAGATAGATACGAGTATACGAGTGCGAGTACTCGTATTCGTACCCAATCCCATTGACGAGAACGATTGAAAGTCTTCCTCTTCTCAACCCTGACGAATCGAATTACATCTAATCTCTGGCAATCTCTTTCACTATTTGAATCTCGTAGATCTCTCCAAAAAAAAAAAGCCCCTCAAATAGCGAGGCATTGAAAACATAAAAGCCAAGATGAATCCTGAATCGTCTTTGCGCCATTTTTTTCATTCGTTTCGGTTGCTTTTTTTTATGATTTTTTTGTCATGGCGGGAGTGTAGTAGGAAAGAGCAGTGCTCCTCACAGTGCTCACAGTGCTTACACTATGCCCGTTTGCAGGGAAATTATTCAAATAGAATTTTCCCATAAATAAATTTCGCAATTTGGGTGTACTCATAGGAGCAACAGAATCAGTAGTAGCAATAGAGAAGAAGGTCTTCGAGTAGCTATGCCATTATCCGTACACGTATGGCTCATCTAAAGGAGTATGTGATAAAGAATGCCATCAATGGGGTATGGTATACAGAACGACACAAAGAATTGAGAAAACATTCAAAACACACTCTTGGATACAAGAAGATTTAACATTCTCAACATTTGACGAAGCGGCACGCAAACACTTCTGCAATGCATTTGAATAGAGGGGTTCCGAACTTTTGCCCAGCACAGTGGTGACATTGGTGAGATGTGAGGATGTTTGAATTATTTCAGTTTGCCACAGAGATTTAAGGTCATTAAGCTTGCGATTGACCATTGACAACACGAGCCACTTATGAATGATCTCTATGACATACGCGTCGTTTGGCATCCCCTTGAGCAGAATACTAACATCATCAAGGTTGAGCCCTTTTCCATGAGTACAGACTCCTTCAAGTGGTATGAGTTGGCCTTTTTGCGCCTTGCATTGAAACTTTCTGTATCAAGAGTTTACAGATCAGCTTAGCGTCAATACGTCCCTTTGCACAACGCTAGATTAAGACGCCTTGTGTGGTCAAATTACACGATCTTGTAGGACAGATTTCGAAATGAAGCAACCTGTGAAATTTCGGTACTAGTCTCGTTCAAACGGATGTGACCTTCTAAACTTACAAGCGCGAGTATTATGCAAGCGAACACGTGCAAGTAAAACACTTAACTTTACTGCCAGAAAGGACTTCAAACAAAGACGTACGAAGGATAACCGTACATCCAAGAATCAGCAGTGGTTTCAACAGTCAGTATGTCAGCAACCTTATATGGGCTACTTCAACGTATTCGGAGCTGAGGTCAGTAAAAATTTAAAGAAATAATCACAGTATTGAAATATTTGCGGTGGAGGATGAACCCTACGAGTAAAGCGACAACACTCATATAATCGATGTGGGTTACTGAATATATAAATATGGGTTAAGAATATTTGGCATACTTAAAACCTTTTACTGATCTTAAGGTCTCGACACCCAGTACTTATTGCATTGATGGAAGAAGCTTTGATAATTGGGCGGGGGTCCTGGAAAAGGAGCAGTCGGAAATAATGACACATACAAATCAATCCTGTTAGACTGTTGAACAGTAAGGACAAACAAAATTTGGCTGTAAGGCAGAATGAGCCATTCAATCTGGGTGTCAAAAGATCCCTACATCCGACCAAAACCAGTCAGAATAGGAATATCCCAGCAAAAGTGCAACAAGCCTGCTGATCTTGATTAATTTTCTGGAGAGCTATTAAAGTCAGCGGGATATGACTCAGAAAGAGCACGCAACAATTCATGTTGCGCGCAAGAAGACTAAAACCTTAGGCCCTTTCGCCCGATTTACAACAACATCAGTATCCTTAACATTTAAGATCATATCCGTCGTCTTTTGTTCAATCAATGGCCTGAAGCCTTTAAACAATCAGATTGGCATCTATTAGTCCAGATTTAGACTCCTTAAGTCCACATTCGTACAGAGCTCACAAATATTCGCACAACAACAGAATAGCCATAGATTGATCGATTTTGGGGCCAAGTTTAACAGCATCTATAGAGACCAGTTTAACAAAGCCATTTCTAGCGCAGATATCCATGCTAAGCTCGATAGAATGTGTAGAAGGACAATGAGGAACATTCGCTGCTACAGAAAGAAACAAAACAATCCCTCCCAGATCTTTAAAAGCTACAACGGATTTAGGCAAGGCGAGTCACTGATATATGCAAATTTTCCAAAGTCTGTACAGACACATGATTATCCTGATAACATGGACATCAGGGGCAGAAATCAGCGATTTGTCGCTGGTGCTATCCCAAGTATCGGAACGGAGCGTCAAAAATTGTTTTAGTCATGAATGAGGTGCTTGAATAAGAAGCAGCACATAACGTCGACGAAATAAACAAGAACATCACCATAAAGAACTACAACTTTGAGGTTGGAAGGATCTATGTATACTTCTGCGCAGCGATTAAATCTGACATTGACAGAAAGTTACTCTTGCCCATCGCTATTTGCTTTGCCTGACAATGCAAATGAATTGCAACGCCTTGTTAAAAAACACTGCAGATACTCTCTATATGACCCTAATCATCTCAGTCCACCATAATGGTACAGAAGCATGGATGTTTGCGAAGGTGTTTGAAGACATTCTTCGTTCTTTTTGTAATTGTTGGTTCGATTTGCAATGACGGATCTTGGAGAAGGAGATTTAACTACGAGCTTTTGAGCTGTTGAATGTGATTCACCTTAGATGTCAAGGATGTGTAGTAGTAGTCTAGGGTGGCGCGTACAAGTAGAAAAGGACTTCAACCAACTTGGCGTGAGTAACTGAAGGAGGTTCGCCAGAAGTCAGAGAGAACTTTTGGTTAAGGTGCAACGTCCATTTCGGACCGTAGCGCTATCTTAGTAATTAAGAACCCTACTCTTTCAGTCCGGTCAAGCACAGAAGCGTCTAAAATCAAGAAAGCCAAGAAGTTACCTTTTTCTTCCTTTACAATGATCATAAAGTTTGACCCACTGGAAGCCTTAACTGAGGATTTCTTTGCTCAACTTAGGCCTCCTAATGAAATTTTCATCGTGATGTCAATTTAAAATTTCAACATGAGATGCTACAATATTTCATTGCGCATACATTTGATTGGCTTGAACGGCCACTCATGCGGAAATGACAACAGCAAACGGTCAAATTAGCTGGATATTGAATGAGAAGCAGTGAACATCCAATTAGCCTTCTAAACATTTGAAACGGCTGGAGAGTAAATTTCGAAGTGAAACCCGAAGCTAATGCTTGCCTTAATACTGCATCTGTTTTAACAAAATTCCGGAAGGCGAACCTTTACCAAAGCTAAACTCTTTGAATCTAGCCACAGCTAGTCTAAACGTTTCCCCGTGACCACTATCGTCATGTCTTATGCAAAACCTATAGTTTGAACTCCATCGGGATCTCTCTGTCTCACTATGCCATCGTACATTATATTCCAGAGAACAGGTCCGAGAATGGAACCTTGTGGAACGCCAGCGGCTTTGGAGCACTCATTTGTTCCTATTTAGATATCAGCGCCTCTACATCTCTTGTGGTATCCTGTGATACTTGATTTTTACCATTACCATCCCATACGCAGAATACCATAGTGTTCTGTCCGCGTCTTCACATAAGAGCTGACACATGCTCTCCTACTTCTTCTGATATCGTCGAGAAATTCTTTTTTCAGCCGTTTCTGTTCCTCATATTTACTTTCGTAAAAAACTAGGGCCTCTCAGGGTCGGTCTTATCGCGATAAAGTCCTCCTGTTAATAACAGGGCTTTATCCTTATCCATGCTGTGCTAAAAATTGTGTTAAGCATCTGCACATCCTTTAGGATTGAGCACCTGGGTGGGGTGTAGCGACTGTAAATATATACGCCCTTAACTTTTACCCATATGAATCCGTCTTCTTTCCTTTCGTCACTTCCTGAGGGGGATAATATTTGCATATCCATATTCTTGCTTTACGTGTAATATCGGTAGCCCAAGCAGCACTGTCTGGGATTCGTAACGGCTCTGATAGTACAGCTGCTTCAGCTCTCATTTCGCCAGGAGATTCTGCCTAAGTTGTTGTAGTCTTCATTATGTGGCCGTCTTCTCCGCATCTTATGCAAATTTTGATCTGTTCGGCCTTACAGATTCTGGAAACTTTTTTTTTTTTTATGGGTAGGTGAGAAATCTTCAGACTACGGCTGAGTTTCTTCAGCGTTTTACTTTACTTTAGTAAGATATTTTGCACGCGATTTTCCATTGAAGTTTCGTACTTACTTTGAAAATTAAGCGTTGCTGATGACCGCGCTAGATCGAGAGGCTTAGTCCTTTTTCAGACGGCGCAATAAATGTGTCTCGTCAAGGATCTGTTGAAAAAAAGTATTCGTATGTCCTTGTAGTCGATTTTTGTGTTTTCGCGCAAAAATTTTAATTCGTTCTGATTGTGGATATCTATGGATATCATTGTTTCTAATGTACCACGGTGCATTAACAACCCCTCGAAGAACTTTGTTTTGGAATGTCTGTAAGACGTAAACGTTACTAGTTTGGGTACAACCAAAGCTGTATACCATATGTCCAGACCGGTTGCTGTAAGACTTCAAAAAACCGTTCAATCTTTTTTTTTTAGTTGATATGGTGTTCTAAGCGATGCTTTTAATTGAGTATTTTCGACAACCTCTATTCGGAAATCCTCCCATTGTCTTTGTTTCTTAACCAAGACCGCACAATGAAAGGATTATTGGAGAATGATCGGAGGAGAGATCAAAGCTTTCTTCAACTTTGACGTAACTAGCGTTTACTCCTTTTCCAATAAAGAAGTCTATCAGATTGGGTGTTTTGGCGGTATCCGAGGGCCAGTACATCGGTCTGCCATTCCATGCCAGCCATGTAGAGAGCTTTGCCTTTTTGTGATATACATCTTGAGCCCCAAAAGGTGTGCTTCGCATTAAAGTCGCCACCATTAAAAAAGATTGGTCCAAGAGAGTTAGATAGGTCAATGAATTCGTGTTTTTTCTATTTTGCAGCGCTATTGCCAATCGCGATTGAGGATATACTAAAAGAATAATTTTTATTTTTAGTGCGCACCGTGGTCATTTGACATTTGTGAAGTTCAAATTTTGCTTCCAGAGAGTGTTCAATGCAGTCTTTCATAAATAGGGATGAACCGCCTCTTGCGTTTTTCGGTGGATGAAGAGCTTGGTAGTCGCGATAGCCTTTTAGTTTGCTTTTGCTTTTTCCTGAATAAAAATATTTAGTTCATCAAGCCTTTTCTGTAGCCCATTGACATTCCACGCAAGAATATTGAGCTTCTTTATCATGATTAGTAACACGAGGTTGGGAAGCCGTTCGACTATTATCTTATTTTGTTTTAGTCAGGTCTTCTAGTCTCCCGAGAATTGCTGAGAAACATTTGAGGCAGGATCAGGTGATTCACAGTTGTTCGTTTTTTTTTGCTTGCGCCGCTATTTGCGAGTAAGTTTTTCCACTTTTTTATTTTTGACGTTGTTGTTATTAGTGATTTTAGCGGCCATCACGGCGTTTGCTGTCCTTGCATTCCTTAAAGACTTTGGAGTTGGACCGCTGTTCCGATTTCTCGTACTCGCTGGCCCTGTGATTTTAGACGGCATCGTTTTGGATTGATTCCATCGATTTTGTAACTCCTTCGCGGCTCCGCAACTCCGACTTTGCAGTTGACTCATATCGCTGGGGACTCTTTCTCGGCACTGCATTCTCGCGTCAAACGTTTTCCGGCGCATTTCGCACAGCGAGGCTCCTTCTGGCAGTAGGCCTGACTATGGATGAATCCCTGACAACGTGTACATTGGGGGATCACTCTCGAGTTTTTTCGCGAAGGTTCAGACGAGTCCCAAAATTGAATTTTTAGAATAAATCCTTTCTAGGCTTTCGGTTTTGTCGAAAGTCAGCCTAAAAAGGGGGAGACCGCGTCTTGTGGTCATCCTCTAGCCTTCAACAATGCGCTGTTTTTGCGCAAATATATCTACGGCATCGATAATTCTTAAGCCTTTATTTTTAAGGTCGGATAAGATGTCTTCTTTAGGGTAAGAGGTGTACAAGCCTCTTGCTACCACGCTTATGGGTCTTTCCGCTTTATTTTCTTACGTATGCCATTGAATCTTCTCGGCATTTAATTTTTGCGAAGGCGAACGGTAATTGTCTCGATTAAGGACATTAACAGTCCATGTATTGTTATTGCGGGATCTTACTCTGTAGTCGATTGGACACAGTGATTTCAAGATTGTGTGCAACTTGTAAAAGTCTGAGATTCCAAAGATGTTTATTGGCGGTCTTTGTTAGGGTTGGTTTTTTGCTCTATTGACTTCAACAGTATTAGAACTGGTTGGCGTCTCTTTTTGTACATTTTCAGGCAAGGAATCAGTTTTTCTGATTTCTACTCGTACGTACGATTTTCTAATATTCCTTTTTGATGATATTGTACCTCAAAGATGGGTTTATCAAACTGTTCACTTAATGCGGATACAATATCAGCCTTTGCGTTATTTTATCGGGGTCTTCACACTCCACCATTATTTCGTTGGTCAATGATTTAACTTCTGTTTGTTCTTACAAAACTTTTCCTATAAGCTCCTTATATTGACAGCTCTTTTCACCTGTCTCTTCCTTAAGCTCCAGTAGCAGCTCGCCCTATTTTTTCGCCTTTTATAAATTATCCTTTCTCCGACCCCTGTATGCTTCTTCTTCTTCTTCTTTAGGTTGCGCTACAGTCCGAGATGGACCTGGGCCTCAGTCAGCAAGCTTCTCCAACCAGCTCGATCCCTGGCTAGCTGTCTCCAGTTTCGCACGCTAAGTTGGCTGAGGTCCTCTTCCACTTGCGTGCGCCACCTGAGTCTTGAGCTTCCTCTACTGCGCTGTCCCTCGGGAGTGGATTCGAAGACTTTTCGGACCGGAGCATTGGTGTCCATGCGCTCTACATGACCCAGCCATCTCTGTCTTTGGATCGTCACTCTTCTGGCTAGGTCCATGTCGCTGTACAGTCCATAGAGTTCGTCGTTGTATCTCCTCCTCCACTCACCGTCAATGCAGACGGGACCAAAGATCGCCCGAAGAATTTTTCTCTCGAAGCAACCAAGAACACCCTCATTCATTTTTGATAATGTCCATGCTTATGCGCAATAGAGCAGGACCGAGATTATTAAGGTCTAATAAAGGGTGACTTTTGTTGTCCGAAGAGGGCTTTGCTACTTAATTGCCTTCTTAACCCAAAGAAACAGCGGTTGGCAAGAGTTATTCTTCGCTTGATCCCAGCGCTGGTGTCGTTGTCTGTATTTATTTTTTATGGCGGAGCCTAGGTAGACAAAGTCCTTAACTACCTTAAAGTTATATATGTCGAGGGTGACGTTCTACCCGAGACGTCAGTGTTAGCTGTCCTTTTTGTTTGACAGCATATACTTGGTCTTGCCCTCATTGACCGCTAAACCCATTTTCTCCGTTTCCGTCTCAATGCACGCGAAAGCGCCACTGACATCACACTGCTTTCTCCCGATCATGTCAATATCGTCGGTGTATGCGAGTAGTTGGACGGACTTTTGAAAAATACATAGTGGCTCTTGTGTTTGCTCGAGAGTTTTGCTCTATTCTTTCGATATCAAAGGACTTTACCGATCTTGATGGAGGAGCGTGCATTCTCCACCGTCATCCTGCACAGACGGACGAGTTTGGCAGGGATGCCGAAACTAGACATTGCTCTGTATAGCTCGTCTTTGTAGATGCTGTCATACGCGGCCTTAAAATCGATGAATAGGTGGTGAGTATCGATCTGAAGCTCATGGGTCTTCTCCAAGATCTACCGTAGTGTGAATATTTTGTCGATGGTGGACTTTCCTGGTCTGAAGCCACACTGATATGGACCTATCAGGTTGTTGACGAACGGCTTCAGGCGTCCACACAATATGGCGGATAAGAACTTATATGAGATGTTAAGGAGACTGATGCCTCTGTAGTTGGCGCAGTTCAGAGGGTCTCCTTTCTTGAGAATCGGACAAACAATGCTGAGGTTCCATTCATCGGGCATACTTTCGTCCGACCATATTTTACAGATGAGTTGGTGTATGCTCCTTACCAAGTCATCGTCTGCCGCTTTGAACAGCTCGGCAGTCAGGCCATCCGCTCCATCAGTTTTGTTGGGCGGATAGACGGAATCGTTGGTCATCATCGTCCAAGTTGAAAGGTTGATTCTACTTGACAGCGGTATTTGGTCCGTCATCGCCGTTATACAGTCTGCAGAAATGGTCTTTCCAAATCCCCAGCATCGATTGCGATTCTACTACGATGTTCCCTTGTTCATCTCTACAGGCTTCGGTTCGGGGTTTGTTTCCGTGGCATGTTATTTTTACCTTTTGGTAAAACTTCCGAACCTCATTCCTGGAGTAGCATCTCTGAATTTCCTCGACTGCGCGCTCTTGCTCTTGCTCATGCTCTTTCTTCTTCCTCCTGAGAAGCCGATGTTCGTCTCTCCTCTTCTGCTATTAGAGCTCATGAGCAGCTCTGGTCTTTTTTTGCAGTGCCGCATTGCGTACTTTTTGCTTAGCTGCATGTGCTTACCGGCATTCATCATCGAAGCAGGGGTTTCGTTGTGGTGGACGAGTGAAACCCAGCACATCAGAAACGGCATCTCCGATGGCGTTTTGGCAGTGTTTCCAATGGTCTTTGATGCTTGTTGCTGGCGGTATTAGACCTCTTAAGAGATTAAGAGACACTCCATCGGAAAAGGACTTGGCGATCTCTTGCGATTGTAGCCGTCTGACGTCGAATTTTCTCACATCATTAGTTTGTCTTGGCGTAGTTTGGGATATCCGCAACCGTACCTTGGCTCCTCGGAACGTACGGACATCCATTATACTGGAGGAGTGTCTTGCGTCGATCGCAATGTGATCAATCTGGTTGACTGTTGATTGATCAGGAGTTCTCCCAGTCCCCTTGTGTATGTCGAGATGTGGGAACCCCGTGCTAGCCACGACAATGTTTCGCCCCGCCGCAAAGTCGATTAGCTTGAATCCCTTATCAGAGGTGGTATCGTGCAGGCTATATTTCCCGATCGTTCAACCAAAGATACCCTCTCTTCTTAGCTTTGCATTAAAATCACCGAAAACAATTTTAATGTCAAAGCTAGAGCATTGCTCGTAGGTCTTGTCAAGGAGCTCATAGAAGGCATCATTGGTGTCGTCATCTTTCTCCTCTTTGGGGGCGCGCATATAAGGCTAATGTTGGCGAATTTAGCCTTGATGCGGATTGCTACGAGGCGCTCGCTCACATGCCGGAAGCTGAGGACTTCTTGTCTTAGTCTGCCTTCGGTTACACCGAAGCCAGTAACCCGTTCCGGGATGTGAGCACTGCCGTTGGCCCATATAGGGCTCATCCGCCACCATCTCTTTTCCAAGACCCTGACTAAGTCCTGGAAATCCTTACCGGCCTGAGCTCCATATACATATGTCGGAGTAGTCCGGATAAGGTCTTGTTTTGTTTTTCCGACATTAATCTTGGATTATGGCGCAGGAAACTCGCCATTTGCCCCCTTCACTTCTCAATCTCTAGTGAGATTCCCAAATGGCCCCACGGGGAGGCGTGAATTAGGAGACTTATTAGCAGAGCTGCAGATGTTCGGGTGCAGAGGCTTATTCTCGTCATTTAAGGAATCAGCACCTGTCGGAAGTTGCTACTTCTACGAGGTCTTATACTAATCGTTGCCTCTGTATGAATGTTTACTTAAAATCAGGTATCAAACCGATAAAATTGTGAATAATAGAATGCCATTTTTTCTAGCACCCTTTTTAGAGTAAATTATTAGGCCCCGTTTGCTTTGACGGGCTGTGACGCAGCGCATAAGTCACCTGAGATGTCTTGGACATGTAGAGCGAATGGACACAATGCTCTGACCCGCAGAGTCTTTAAATCCAACCCGAAGGGACCGGGGAAGTTAATGGAAGACCTCAGTTTTTTTAACTCCGATATTTAGAAGTGGAGGATGCTTTGCGCAATGGAAGAGCTTCTGATGATATGTCTGATATTGTAAGAGCTATCTAAAAGGATGTAAATTGTCGTGTTCATACTTCTCGGATAATCCTTAAATCTGATACAATGCGACGGCACTGCGTCTTACTATCTCGATGTTATTCGGGCCACTGGCAGAGGAAAGCTAAAGAATTCTATCAACAAACACACCCTAACTGGTACACTTGCACTACACCAACGACATCTAGATGCTTTTGTTAAGAGTTACAGACTTCATCAGATAAATCAAAACTTAGAACATGTTTCAAGCAAACTCTTCTACTCAACTTGTTATTGATAGACAAGATATCGGAAGATTTGTCGATGGATGTTTGTTGCTTCTAAGTATTCCAATTATTTCTTGGCTTCTTCCGCAACTTTGTTATCTTTTTCTATTGGATCTAGATCCTTTGACTTCTTTTGATTAAATTGGCAAATCCAGGTGATTTGCTTAGCCTTAAATATCGGTTTCTTAATCTGACACAAAAGAAGTAACAGATTTGAGGTAGCACGTAGTATACTCGTGTATTTAGTAACCCAGTTGGGTCCACTTTTCTAGTAATTCTAAAACTACAATCTCTCATGACTGTGTATCATAGTTACCCTTTTAGTCGCCACTGTCTTACCCCGTCCGTATGAAAAATAAAAATCCAATCTGACTTATGAAGCAGCCATTGCTTGTTGGCCCAGTTAGTCGCATTTTGATGGGATAATAACGCCTGTCGCCTTCACGACCCCTTCATACTCTTGCGTATTCAAATTGTTCCTTTTCCCTTTCAACATGTTTCCAACTCTTTAGCTTTGCACTTGAATTTTCCTTCGGTTTTCTGTTTTCATTTTTCGTTTTTCGTTTCTCCAGAGAAGAAAATCAAGTTAACATGTCTCCTTTGCACGATCTGTGTGAAGTACTATAGAGTAACACACATGGTACCTAGGCACTTGAGGCTGTTTTCGCATTACACACCCTGCTACCAATTCTAACATCCTGTGCCTGTGTTGGCACTTTGGGTTTCCTTTTCATAAAGCAACGGCATAATCCTTGTGCCTGGCCTTGTAAAGATCTCGCCTACCAGATTGTCAAACGAGGGCAACCGAAAAAGAAACAAGAAACATTGAAGAAACGAGAAACATGAAATAAGGACAGGGGTTCAAGGGAACAAGGCTTAAAGGAGCCGAGCCAAACAACGAATAATTCCAATAAAGATAGCACTCTCGGAAAAGTCTAATATTTGCGCACGAATCAAAAGTGACAATTTTTGTCAGTTTTTAGCTGGTGATGGCCTTTTTGTTGATGTTTTTTGGGTGATGCTCCAATGGTGCCTGGAAGCTACGAGTAGTGCCTGATGGCTGGGATGATTGGGGTGATTGGGGTGTCTGGGCGACGACGACGACTGTGACTGAGACAAGGACGGCGCGGCAGTGCTTAGCTTTTTTATGTTGTTTGTGTTCCATCATTTTCTGTAGTCGCTATTCGCATTATTTGCTTATTTATTTTCCTCTTGCCCCATTAAGGAAGTTTACTTTCTGCCAATGGTGACTATTTGTATCTGAGAGTCGTGTTTTTTTTTCGCCGTCTTTCTTTCGCTTTTTCGGTGTTTTGCTTATTTTTATTTTTTTTTATTTTTTTTTTTTTGTTTATTGGTGTTGTTGTTATTGTGTTTTCCTTAGTCCTTAGGGAAGTAAGTGAAGGTGAAATTTTTTATTTACTCCTTGAAGATGAATATTCTCGGTTTTGTTTGGCGGAAGGTGTTTACTCAATTGACTTTTGCGCCATCATCGTCGCCGCATGTACTTACGAGTGGAATAATCAAATTGAATTCACTTCTTAGGTTCGCTGGTTAACTTAGCAGATGGGTAGGTGACTAACTGACTTTTGCAGCTGGTTCTGGAAAGGAATTACCTCGATTTACCTGTTAACTAAAAATGAAATTAACAGTTGAGTTGGTAATGCATTAAGTATTTTTGGAAGATGCCTCCATTAGGCGGTGGTTTAGTCTATGTAGATACGAATGTATGTGGTTCTTGTTGTTAAGTGGTTATATAGACGGCAGAGTGAATAAGCAAATCAATTAAGTGATGTTTTCTTAGCCAAACCAAGATTGAAGGGCCTACCGAGTTTTCTTTTTTCGCTTTAGATTTGGCCCCAAGCTACAAGCCCAAGTATCAGTTATTGCCATCAAGCAGAAAGTCTTCTTTCCATTAATAGAGTGTCCCTGATGTCACATTCAATAGATGATGGGTTCAATAGAAAAGTGTTGCGAGTATCTTTAGGCATACCGACATTCAAGTACTAAAACTGAAGAGAAGAGAAAAACGGACGGAAAGTTTCGAGACATGAAAAGTATGGTAGTGTTGTAGACAGTCTTTAAGGCACCTAGCCTCAATAGGATGGTCAACAAAGTAAGTCGAATTTTTACTTAAAATCTCCCACTTCTAGAAGGACTACAAAGTTATAGTCCCAACAGTTTTTTTTTTTTTATTAAATATCGAGTGCAGAGTTCAGATGTTTTTTGATTGGCTCTTAGCAGCTTGACAAACGTCCCTTATTTTTAAAGCTTCATGAATTTGTTTCCCTTATTTCTCATTGATTTGTATTTGGGTTACTAGCGTACAAACTGCCTCTCATTAACCCACCCATTTCAGCATCTCCGCTGTTGTATTTAAAACATTGAGTGTGGTATTTAATTCACTTTTCAGTCTTAGTTCAATCTCGCGCAAGCTTAAGGAGATAAATACGGCATGTTGCGGGTCTTCGTTGTATTTATGACATACTCGGTGAGTCGTCGAGTCTAAAACGGTAGAACTGCATTAGTTGGTGGCTTACCTCCCCGTGGCTTATTTTTATCCATGATTTTATTCTCAGAATAAGCTTGTATCTCCACCTTCCTTTGATGCCACTTTCTTATTGATGTTGACTTTTCTTGTCTTCTTAGTTTAGTAGAGTTTGGGTTTTCAATGATTCGTTCCCAAATTCTCCTTGCTTCATCTACCAGAGACGCTGCGTTATCGGAAATAGTCCTATCAACCGCAAAGCAACGCCTTTTGCATAAGTCTGCAAACACCATTTAGTCGATTTTTCTTATTTTTTAGAGCCTCCGACCATATTGGAGATGCTTAGAGTATTATTGAGCCCACGACTCTAGAAAGGAGTATTTTTGTCTTGCTTCTTGGGCCCCTGATTCCGCCAACGAACCCAACGCCGCCGTTTTGAAAAGCGGTCGATTATTAGACTATCAATGTTAGCCTCTTTATTTTGTAAATGGATCTGGTGCTACCGAAGGCCATCTCGAAGATGATGGGAGGTGTAGAGAATTTATTGAGAATTTGTTATGTTCATCATGCCGTCAAAGCCAGAAAGCACGTCCTTGATGGTGGTTTCTTACTGTCACAAGGTATTCCCCCCATCTGAAGAGCCAGGCACATACTTGTAAGCCGGAACAAGTGTATTTTACTCCTTATATTTCACTCTTATTAGAATCTCGTAGTAATTGGTTCGACGTTGAGGCACCAATTATAGAATGAACTCGCCTTATTTCCACACCAACATCTGTGCCTCGTATTTGGAGTTTTATACAAGTCTATCTTGGGTGTGAACATCACCCATACAGCAAGTATCTTAGGAGGTGGTCTCCTTTATTTCAAGTACAATTAGATTAAGCTTTTAAGGAAAAGTTATTCGGTCTCATACGAAGGTAAGGGGTGTGCTGTTGATTTTAAGAGATGGCATTCGTTTTAAAGAATTATAACCAATATAGGTGGTTGTACTAAGAATATACTTAACTGTCTATTTAAGATCTAAACAAGAACGCATTTAGATCTAAGGCAGGTTGTTGCGAACTTTTGTTTTGAGCCTCAAGGTGTGATTGAAAACCCGGGCAAGACTAGGCTTTTCAGCCCTAAGCGCGATTCTCTCTTTTACCTTCTGCCGGGCTTACTGAAAGACTTATGCTGTTGATGATTTCCATAATTAATTGTGCCAATTAGTGCTTTTCTTGACCAAAGATAATTTACCTAACCTCTATTATGTTGTTCCCTTCCCTCTGGGACCCTTTTTTTTGTAGAACCCAGTCTTTGCAACCACAAATTTCTAAAAAGGTTATTTTTTACATTATTGTTGCCGTATTAAACAGCAAACAAGTTCGAAAAACAGTTCTTTAGTTGCATTAAAAACGGGGAATTGGAGTTTGTCCTTTACAAAGATCTTCCTTTCTGACAAACTTGACAAATTATAAGTGACATGGAGGCTTAGTGATGGGAGACATAATTCGAAGGATCGAGGGCGGGTCAATAAGTCCGTGACTTTTGGATTAAAACACAGATTTTTTGATAAGAAAATAATTTTATTTTTCAACGTAGTCTCCTTTGAGCTCTATACACTCTGTCCAACGCTTCTCCAATTTTTTTATCCCTTCCAAAAAAAATGATTTGTCGAGGTCCTCCAAACAGGCCTTTGTTTGCGAGATGACTTCATCATTGGAGTCAAATCTTTTCCACCAAGCCATTTCTTCAGGTAGTCGCTCGGAGCCAAATCTGGAGAATATGGTGGATGAGGGAGCAATTCATATCCCAATTCATGGATTTTTGCCATGGCAACTGCACATGTGTGCACCCTTGCATTGTCTTGGTGGAAAAGAACTTTTTTCTTGGCCAAATGAGGTCGTTTTTTTTTCAAATCGTCATTGAATCGGTCCAATAAGTTGGCATAATAATCCCCATTGATTGTTCTTCCCTTTTGAAGGTAGTCAATGTGGATTATCCCGCGTGCATCCCAAAAAACAGTCGCCATAACTTTATTGGCTGACAAACCCACCTTGACCTTCTTTGGCGCCGATTCGCCCTTAGAAACCCACTGTTTTGACTGTTGTTTGTTCTCTGGTGTGTTGTGATGGATCCATGTTTCGTCCACGGTTACAAAACGGCGCAAAAACTCTTCCATATTGCGATTAAACAACGCCAAACCTTCCTGTGAAGTTGTTATACGATTGCGTTTGTGGTCGACTGTGAGCAAACGAGGCACCCATCTTGCGGAAAGCTTTCTCATGCCCAAGTGATCATTCAAAATTGAAACCACTGGGCCATGCGAGATCCCTACGGCTTCCACAATCTCTCGCACTTTCAGTCTTCGGTCGGCCAACACCATATCGTGAATTTTTTCGATTGTTTCGGTTGCAGAGTCCTCAACTGGGCGTCCAGGACGTTCGGCATCTTCAGTGCTTGTACGGCCACAACGAAATTCAGTAAACCACTTTTTTACCATTGAAATCGATGGTGCAGAGTCCCCATAGTATTTATCAAGCTTAGCCTTGGTCTCGGTAATGGTTTTTTTTCGCAAGAAATAATGCTTAATAAGCACACGAAATTCACTTCTTTCCATTTTCTCCTCAAATTAATGAGTAGTCTGATAAAAATAGCTGTCAAACACAAACTAACTGACGCAGCAAGTTTAAATTTTGACAGGAGTCAACTGACAGATGCCTGTTGACAGGAGTAGTGTTGCTGTTTCAGTAAAGAGGTCAGAAATTCAAAAAGTCACGGACTTATTGACCCGCCCTCGTATGCTGATAGGGAAGCAGCAACTGACTTTTGATTAAGATATTTTGATTTTCTCTTGCCATTTTCAAAATTCACGAGGTTCAGGAAGAAATCTCAACGGTTTCAATAAGACTGTCAACACCTTATCCATTTAGGGATCCATCCGTACCAGAGCTTCAAAATAAAACGAGTTATGAGATAGTTTTTCGGGTGTCAGATATGAATAAATGTGCTAACGATGAGATCGATGGTTATGATAAAAATTATCACTTACGGACTTTGAATTTTTTGTAACAACAAATCATGGTCATTCAAGCAGTGTGTTGGCGTAAAACATAACATAGTATGTGGTGCTGAAACAGCATGTTCCGATAATTCGTTGTCATCACAAAACAAATTGATCTATGTGCTGTTTTAGGTAGTACAATTAATCTTCCTTCTATTGAAAAGATATTCTTCTACGGAGGCTTCTTTCTAAATTTCAGCATCTTTTTTACTGCTGAGAATTTTTTTTCGACCGGATTGCAAATCTTGATATATTTCCTGCTACAAAATCAATGAAACGCTGATAAATGTCATATCATGAAAAATAACATCCAAATAACATAAGGCTTCAAAGAGCATATGATAATCTTTGCCATGATCTTAAAGCTGATATTCCAAACTGTCGGGATAAAAAAAAAAACACTGTGGCGCTGGCAGCCCGGTATGGGCCATGGCCTAGCTTCGTGACACTCATTTGTGTTGCTCATGTTGTTATTTTTGTCACATCTAAGCAGGGCCTACGGTTTATCGCCGAGTCCGAACGGCACTCTTTAGAAGCTTTTTCGTAGGCAATTTTACTTTCGGGAGTTTGCCATTGCCCGCCGAAAGGGGATGGCGATTTTGAAAAATTGTTGGTGACCCAGCCAGGAATCGAACCTAGACTCTCTGCGTGATAGTCCAATGAGCTAACTATCGCGCCATCGCCATCGCCATCGCCATCGCCTACTTATTTCAAAAATAAGCTTTCCGAAAATTTGGCTAACCCAAAAAAAGAATGGCAAATTGTCAATGACATGTTAAATAAAAAGAATATACAAAATATGAATGTAGTTATTGCAGCCAATAATGTGTCTGTAACTGAGCCTTCAAACGTTGCAAATTTATTTAATGATTACTTTTCAAGGATTGGTCACAATTTGATGGCATATTTGCTTAATACCAATTCATGTCGCTGTTACAACATGATAATAGAGGATACTTTTTATCCCAACAGTTTGTTTTGTAAAGAATCTACTTCACTTGAAATACGAGTACATGCAATTATAATGTCCTTAAAATCGTCTAATTCATCAACTGAAGATATGTTTACCAGCAACATTATAAAACAGATTCATTTTTTTCATTTCTGATGTGCTATGCCATATTCAATCTTAGTTTAAAAAAAGGAATTTTTCCTGAATCACTGAAGCTAACAGTAGTTATTCCTCTGCATAAAAAAAGGCGTCACTACATGTCTAAATAATTACCGTCCCATTTCCATTCTTTCAGTTTTTTTCAAAAGTTTTTGAAAGAGGCATGAAATCTAGATTGCTTTGCTTTCTAAAGAAATCCAAATTTTTCAGTGAGGATGCTGTCTTAAAATTATGTGGCGAAATTTATGATAGTTTGAATGATTCAGAGGTGCCTGCATCTCTGTTTATTGATATAACAAAGGCTTTTGATACGGTAGATCATACTTTGTTGTTCGATAAGTTGCATAAGGCAGGTTTTAGAAGTAAAATTCATGACTGGTTCGCGTCGTATTTAATGAACAGAAAACAAAAGGTTAGAATTCAGAATAATTTAAGTTCTGAAAGATTTACTGATATAGGTGTGCCTCAGGGCTCCGTTTTGGGCCCTATACTATTCTTGATTTTTGTGAGCTCGCTTTTCGTTCAACATTTTAAAGGCAAAATAACATCCTTTGCTGATGATACTTCCCTATCATAACATATTCTTCGAAAAACCATTTTCAATTATTCACTGATATAAACAATGATTTAGAAATTCTGCGAAAATGGTTTAATTTTCATAGACTTGTTATAAGTGGCAAAATAAACCTTATGGTTTTTAACATTCAGGGGACAATCTATGAGGATATGGTAATAAAATATCATTCACCCAATTGTTGTAGATATCCTCTCAATAATAATTGCATGCATGTTAATAACAACAGTACATCTGGCAACATCAACTGTTCAGATAATTGTTTTGACATTGAGAAAGTTAAAAGCTTCAAATATTTAGGTATTATTTTGGACTATAGGATGTGTTGGAATGATCATACATCTGACCTAAAGAATTACCTTAACAATGTTGTGAGGCAAATCTACCATCTCCGTCTTTACTGTAGTCAACCGGTTTTAAAGCTGGTTTACAATGGTTTATTTAAATCCAGACTACAGTATGGTCTTTCTTTTTGGGGTGGTACTTATCAGAATAAAACTGCACCTTTGCTTATCAAACAAAAACACGCCATTCGAGTTATCTGCCGAGCAAGTCGTATCACTCCTAGCTTTCTTTTGTTCAAAAACATAGACATCCTTCCACTAAAACATTTATATTTTTAAAAGGTTCTAAAAATATTTTTTTGAGAAATCAGGATACTCATCTGCAAGACTGTATGGATCTCACAATTTACGCATCTACAGTAGGAATTTATTAACCGTACCCTTTATAAAAAAATCTCTTTTTTTCTCATTCCTTTAATGTTACTGCACATCGCCTATTCAACAGACTGCCAGAAAATCTAAGATGCGAGAGAGTCAAATCTATTTTCTTAAAAAAATGTTAAGCTCTTGCTCTTTTCTTTAAACCATAGTGAAATTAATTTCTTTTTATATATTTTTGTTTGAGCTGTTGTACATACGAGGGCGGGTCAATAAGTCCGTGACTTTTTGAATTTCTGACCTCTTTACTGAAACAGCAACACTACTCCTGTCAACAGGCATCTGTCAGTTGACTCCTGTCAAAATTTAAACTTGCTGCGTCAGTTAGTTTGTGTTTGACAGCTATTTTTATCAGACTACTCATTAATTTGAGGAGAAAATGGAAAGAAGTGAATTTCGTGTGCTTATTAAGCATTATTTCTTGCGAAAAAAAACCATTGCCGAGACCAAGGCTAAGCTTGATAAATACTATGGGGACTCTGCACCATCAATTTCAATGGTAAAAAAGTGGTTTACTGAATTTCGTTGTGGCCGTACAAGCACTGAAGATGCCGAACGTCCTGGACGCCCAGTTGAGGTCTCTACACCCGAAACAATCGAAAAAATTCACGATATGGTGTTGGCCGACCGAAGATTGAAAGTGCGAGAGATTGTGGAAGCCGTAGGGATCTCGCATGGCTCAGTGGTTTCAATTTTGAATGATCATTTGGGCATGAGAAAGCTTTCCGCAAGATGGTTGCCGCGTTTGCTCACAGTCGACCACAAACGCAATCGTGTAACACCTTCACAGGAAGGTTTGGCGTTGTTCAATCGCAATATGGAGGAGTTTTTGCGCCGTTTTGTAACCGTGGACGAAACATGGATCCATCACACCACACCAGAGAACAAACAACAGTCAAAACAGTGGGTTTCTAAGGGTGAATCGGCGCCAAGGAAGGCCAAGGTGGGTTTGTCAGCCAATAAAGTTATGGCGACTGTTTTTTGCGATGCACGCGGGATATTCCACATTGACTACCTTCAATACCAACTTATTGGACCGATTCAATGACGATTTGAAAAAAAAACGACCTCATTTGGCCAAGAAAAAAGTTCTTTTCCACCAAGACAATGCAAGGGTGCACACATGTGCAGTTGCCATGGCAAAAATCCATGAATCGGGCTATGAATTGCTCCCTCATCCACCCTATTCTCCAGATTTGGCTCCGAGCGACTACTTCTTGTTCCCAAACCTGAAGAAATGGCTTGGTGGAAAAAGATTTGACTCCAATGATGAAGTCATCTCGCAAACAAAGGCCTATTTTGAGGACCTCGACAAATCATTTTTTTTGGAAGGGATAAAAAAATTGGAGAAGCGTTGGACAAAGTGTGTAGAGCTCAAGGGAGACTACGTTGAAAAATAAAATTATTTTTTTATTAAAAAATCTGTGTATTAATCCAAAAGTCACGGACTTATTGACCCGCCCTCGTACATGCTTTTAACCTAGCTTCGTAGTCTTTGAGTTATCAATTCAAATTTTATATATATATTTTTTTTTTTTGACTTAAACCTATAGTATGTGCTCTTAGAATTGTTTTAAATTTTAGTGCTCTTAGAATTGTTTTAAATATTGATCCCCATGAATAGATGATTACTTTTGTATTTAGTTCATTGAATGGCGCTTCCAACTCTTGTCCATCAGACAATCGGATGTTCCTAACTATTTTATATGAAATCTTATAACTGTATTTTTTGTTTTCTTTTCTTTCTAATAAATATATTTTTCTGAATTGTTAGTTATAAGTTTTCAAATGATATAAAGTTTAAAAAAAAAAAAAATTTCTCACCAGTTTCTATCTCACCGACAAGTTGAACCACAGTCTACACCCATATGGGAAAGACAAGATAGTAGCACTAGTTCAGAGACTGGCATCGCGTTCTCTTTTTTAAAGTTCTAATATATGAAATCGATGAATCGCTTCTTCAATGAAGTACACAATGTTCAATTCAGGTCTATGTTGTCCCGATAGTGTTCTAGCCAAAAATCCACAAAATAAATGCTGGTGTGCCTCAAGGATCCGTTCTGTGTCCCATACTCTTTTGAATTTGAATTGGATCAAAATAAGTATATTGCTTTACTGCGGTAAAGACCGTTAAGTAAATGCTATTTATAAAGTGGGATACAACATCTGACCTTGGACAAAACTTCACAATAGGCAGCTACAACTATACGAACGAAATAAAGCATAAGATCACTCCTGGTTATCATTGCTTCGCTTGGTAGTAAATTTCTTTCTCAAGCCTAAAAAAACACCAAATACCCACAAGCAAGCCACTATTTATCCCAGTTCAGCTTCACGAGGCAAAGGCTTGGACATTGACTACATCTTTCTGTTTCCATTTTAATTATTGGAAAACAAAAAAGCCTTTCTTTTTACAGCGAATTACACGGGCTGTATAGCGATGTCTTACTCAGCAGAAGAGCTTCTATATGGCAAGGCTATCTTGTGCGCTTAGACACCAGGGCTCCGACCCCGATACTTTTTGACTCTTACCCAAAGGAACAACGTAGTTGAGGGCAATTTAATCCTTTATGGAGCACACAAGTGCTTAGGAACCGCAGACAACGGAGGCAGCTGGCGAAAAATCGAACAAGCTGGAGAGATATGTTACTAGATGCCCTTGTCCGACCCGATATATAGTGCCATCTTAGTAAGTAAGTAAGATGAAAGTACTCTCTGCTTTATTCATTCCCAGACTCTCGTCAATGCTTATCGACTGCAGAATGTGACCATCAGCGTACGTCAACGCGCTTTTGACGCCCCAAAATACGATGATGTCTGCTATCTTTAAAGCGGTAATTTTAACCCTCAGCCATTATCTGTAGTTGCAACATTGAAATCACAAAGACGTGATCAAACTATTGTTAATCGTATAACTATCCAAAAACGAATTGAAATTGAATAGTTGAAGCCGTGTCTCGATGTTGCCTATTCTAAAAACAATCTTACAAAGAAGAGTCAACCAAAACCACTTATTTCCGGTGTGAATGTTAACTAACTACAACCAACAGGAAGAAAATCACTCAGCCAATTCTAACCAAACCAACATTGCTTCGTAGAAGTTACCACCATCTCTTCTCAGTTTCAACCTAAATGCATTTTCGTAGTTCTCAATTGCATCTCATCTATAATCATGCCACATAACCATAAACTATTTAAGATTATCATCACTCTATTACGCCGCATAACAGTTCCCATACTGAGAAGTCTCTTCTCATAAACAACTGCAGCATTAAGAAGCTATCTCAATTGTTCCCTCAACCTGGTCACGTACTTAGGAGTATGAATACAACGATACAACCACTATTCCAAAAGCCTCCCAAAAACCCATTAGTCGGACCCTCATTCTGTCTACCACGTCTCAGGAATTCCAATCGATTTCCAGTAATTACCCAGTATTTACTGTTTCGACAAAATTTCAAAGTAATGTTGTGTTTACAGTTAGATTTGGGTGCCATTCTAAGAGATAACATCCAAATGCTGATGGAGCTCATGTCGGGCGTCCACATGCATAGAGGCGCACACGCTAACCCTAATTCTAACCAACCACGAAGATAGCTTACAAGTTTGTTTACTTTGCATATTTACTCTGCATAACCACCTCATGGTTGTCTTACGGCCGTTCCCTTCCCTGGTTATTCTCCGAGTCTCCTCCGGAGCATCTTCGTCGTCTTAGAGAGAAAACAGGAAACTTTTGCCATTGCATCCTCCCGCATGTTTAGACACGAATTAACATCTTAAGTTTGTAATTAATCTTAACTCGGATTTAGTTATAAGCTAAGATCTAGAGGTAAACATCTAGTCGAGGAGGAGCAACATTATATGAGTAACAGGAACAGGAACAGGAACAGGAATAGGACAGCATCCTTTCCAGGTACCACCATCGTCGTCGTCGTCGGGTGGATGACTTGTTTGGGAAAATTGAAAAAGCCAAACACCATCTTAAAACCCATGCCACGTCATGGCAATCATTCGGCAGCAAAGGGGTTAACAAAGTTCCAAAACGAAGGCAAATCAGATAATTTCAGGAATATTTAGAAATTGCACCCTCTTCCCCACACTTGCGCCATTTGAATATACAGCAAAGTGTAAGCATGTTTGTGCGGATACGTCATACGACATTGGGATCCATTAAAGTTGATAACCACTGCTTTTGAATGCAAAGGAGCTTCTCTGGGTCTTTTGGTTTACTAAAGTATCTGCAACATACTTCCGGTTGTAATAGTTAGTACATACTACCATGCTGAATCATTACTATGACATACACGGGATAACTTTTGGCATTCTAGTGGCACTACGTGCGATGCGCTACGTGCAATTGTTAAATCTCCTACAGGGTTTTCGGTAAAACACCCCCACAATAGTGGCTTGGCTGTGTACGTATACAGTACCACCTTATATTTGTATCTGCATATACTCGTACATAGATGCGATTTCTGGTGGATTTTTTGAGTAAATCTGAATCATTATCACCGGCGCAACGGTATGCATGACAATCCAAGCCAACTGAAGCTCACCGAAATCCAAGGGTAAGCCCGCAATTACAGTTCCTTCATCAGTGTAGGAAGGATTAGGACAGCAACCAATTTTCGACATTAATCAAAAAAGAGGAGAAAATGTAGAAAAAAAAAAAAAAAAACAAAATGCCTGTCCCATTTTTATGGGCCAATAAAATTGCCATTTTCGATAATGTATCCGTATCTACCGTCGAATCCGTAGTATTCGATGCGCGACTTTGTCAACAGCTAAAACTCCGCACCGCATGGATCCGAATAAATTGGGTAGTACCCAAATTCTTATCTAATCGCTTTAAAACATCTTGACACCTGTAGTCTCATTCTAGTCAAGTTGAGGTGAAAGTCACTGGTGGGACTGCTAACACCATGGAGTGAGTAGACATTAATCTGCAATTGGCACACAAACATAAACATTGGCATTTCGAGGTTCGAGTTCGAGTTCAAGACTTCCCTTCGAAGCCCATCTATCTGAGATTTAAAATAACTTACCAAGTATTGGTGTGATTGGTGCAAAAGGCAGTATTGGGACGATGAGTAGGACTAAAACCAACAACAGCAAGAGAGTGATGGTTTATCCTTTAGAAATTTATACACACCCGGGTTTTGTTGAATGGGTGGAGGGAGGGTTGGAATGAATACCTCTGGGCGCGAATAAAAGTGATGAACGGTTTTTAAAAAAACATTTTCGCGTCTCACGTGCTCTAAACGACTATTAATGTGATTTAGGAAGAGTAAAGTCTCCAGATGTAGCTTAGGCTGTTCCCTAGCTAATGCCTGGCAAGTGGGGAATGCGAAATGGTAAGGTCCTGGCCCTTATCTTGGGAGAAAATATCGAAACGATGAATGATTCATTTTCGATAGCTTAGTGCGCACAAGTGGTGGATTTTTGTTCTTTAACGAGTTTTCGTTTGTCAAGAATTTTTTTCAATTTTTTTTCAAGTATTTTCCTTTCGTCAGAAATGGGGGGCGCGCATTCTGTATTGAAACGAGCGTGTTGAATATTTGATTAGATGGTTTATTTAACTCTCCTCAGATAATAGCAGTAATGGGCGATTTAACAGGACATGACGATGGTTCGAATACCAGATATGTATGTAGAGCATAAATTCTGGTCCCGCGAAATGATCAATTAATTGAGATACACGATGGAGAGGGTTACGAGGCCGAGGTGATCTCATTTTATCACACTCAACAAGATTTGACTGCTCTCAAGGTTGGATTAGAAATTTACGTAAGCAGAATATGGTATTTTTGTCTTTTGAAAAATGGTGTATTGATGAGTGAAAATAAGTGTGATGGCAGATCGTATTGAAACTGGTAGCCACATGCAATCGAAGTATCAGCATCTGCAGATTCTTTTCTCACACAAACTTGAGCCGATGGGAGAAGTTAAATGTATCTGACTTGTGGTTTATCTTCTTGGCAGCAACTTTTTGAACGCATATTGCCAACGGACACAGTCCAATATATGCTAACAAGGGTGGCTGAGGCAATATACAGCACTTGCACGTACGGGGTGATTCTAATCTAAGAAGGAAGATTGTTGGCTGAGACTCCTGTGAGGCCAAAAACCTGACTTATCATACTTGGATGGAGTCCAAGTAGCACAACTGAGTGTGCTGAAAGCCAGTTCTCGGGTAGGTAAATACTCTTTTATGTTCTAAGTGTGTCACTGCTCTACCACGCCATTTTACTTGGCTGTGAAAGCAAGTACTCGTACTGCGAATGTGGTTGCAATCCAGAAATCGAAGTACTCTCTTTACCAAGCCAAGTCAGACTCAAATCAGCCCCTCTGGTCTGAGGTTAGATGAAGTATGAACTCTAGTACTGGTAGAAGCATTCGCTATTGTGGTGGAAGTGATGTCATCTACAAAAATGTCTTCTAGCCATCGTGTTACAAGTGAGCTGAAATTTAAAACCAGAGCAAAGAAGTTCGACAGTGTTGTTGGATTAGGGTTGGGCTGATATGCTTCTTCATTCAGCTTCTGTGGCAGGCAGGATACGTGCGCACTTATTCGCCGAGGTCTGAGTTCATCGATGACCAGAAAATCAAAGTGCAACTGATTTATGACAGTCCCTGGGGTGACTGATCCTGCGTGCATCTCTGAATGCGGCGGGCTTAATAGCAGTCAAACACGGCTAGGCTTTACCTTAGTCATAGTTAATGCGATAAAAAAAAAAAAAAAAACACTGTGGCGCTGGCAGCCCGGTATGGGCCATGGCCTAGCTTCTTAACACTCATTTGTGTTGCTCATGTTGTCTAGTCTAGCTAGTGCGATTATGGGAATAAAATTATTAAACAAGAGTTTCTGATTTGATGATTGTTCCTTGGGAAGCCCTTGGAATATGTTGAAAGTAACTCGAAAATCAGCCTAGATGGCGTTAACAACCAGGTGTTTCTGGAGGCGACAGTGTGTTGAGATAGGCAACGGAGGTAAATATTACTAGCCAAAGGCATACTATTGTATCTGATACAGTTCTGTCGTGGGACATCCAAATATCCCGGTGGTTTTGCTTTGAGTTTGACTTCCCAAAATAGCACTGCGCTAACTACAGTGTCTTATGCGTTGCACATGAGGCATTGTTTAGCTACTGGTAGTAGGTAGTACGAGGGCGGGTCAATAAGTCCGTGACTTTTTGAATTTCTGACCTCTTTACTGAAACAGCAACACTGCTCCTGTCAACAGGCATCTGTCAGTTGACTCCTGTCAAAATTTAAACTTGCTGCGTCAGTTAGTTTGTGTTTGACAGCTATTTTTATCAGACTACTCACTAATTTGAGGAGAAAATGGAAAAAAGTGAATTTCGTGTGCTTATTAAGCATTATTTCTTGCGAAAAAAAACCATTACCGAAACCAAGGCTAAGCTTGATAAATACTATGGGGACTCTGCACCATCGATTTCAATGGTAAAAAAGTGGTTTACTGAATTTCGTTGTGGCCGTACAAGCACTGAAGATGCCGAACGTCCTGGACGCCCAGTTGAGGTCTCTACACCCGAAACAATCGAAAAAATGGCCGACCGAAGATTGAAAGTGCGAGAGATTGTGGAAGCCGTAGGGATCTCGCATGGCTCAGTGGTTTCAATTTTGAATGATCACTTGGGCATGAGAAAGCTTTCCGCAAGATGGTTGCCGCGTTTGCTCACAGTCGACCACAAACGCAATCGTGTAACAACTTCACAGGAAGGTTTGGCGTTGTTTAATCGCAATATGGAGGAGTTTTTGCGCCGTTTTGTAACCGTGGACGAAACATGGATCCATCACAACACACACAAACAACAGTCAAAACAGTGGGTTTCTAAGGGTGAATCGGCGCCAAAGAAGGCCAAGGTGGGTTTGTCAGCCAATAAAGTTATGGCGACTGTTTTTTGGGATGCACGCGGGATAATCCACATTGACTACCTTCAAAAGGGAAGAACAATCAATGGGGAATATTATGCCAACTTATTGGACCGATTCAATGACGATTTGAAAAAAAAAACGACCTCATTTGGCCAAGAAAAAAGTTCTTTTCCACCAAGACAATGCAAGGGTGCACACATGTGCAGTTGCCATGGCAAAAATCCATGAATTGGGCTATGAATTGCTCCCTCATCCACCCTATTCTCCAGATTTGGCTCCGAGCGACTACTTCTTGTTCCCAAACCTGAAGAAATGGCTTGGTGGAAAAAGATTTGACTCCAATGATGAAGTCATCTCGCAAACAAAGGCCTATTTTGAGGACCTCGACAAATCATTTTTTTTGGAAGGGATAAAAAAATTGGAGAAGCGTTGGACAAAGTGTATAGAGCTCAAGGGAGACTACGTTGAAAAATAAAATTATTTTTTTATCAAAAAATCTGTGTTTTAATCCAAAAGTCACGGACTTATTGACCCGCCCTCGTAGTAGTAGACTAAGTGAGCCAAGAGCCTTATGTCATCGTTGGTATGACGCATGTGCCCTCGTAGACCAGAGAGGCCTTCTTAGTGGCTCTGGAGCATTTGCAAAAGTGGATCTCTGTTGGTTGTGGAAAGCATTAACGACAACAAAAAATTGGGCACTGTTGGGACTCCTAAATCGCCTTAACAATGTCTTGATGTCCGAATGGTATTTCAAGGACACGAATGTGTTTTTCGGAACATTCACATTTCTATGTTGAATGTTACGCCATAAGGCATAAGGACGAAGAACTTCCCAGCGATGTTCTGCTATGAGATTGGCTTCGATATATGCAAAGACGTATTGCAAACGCAATTGATGACTGGACGCCATTCAGGCGTGTTTTACATGTCTTCCTATACCATTGATGTACACAGGCGAGGTCCTTCTTCTTATCCTTTTATTAACCCTTTCCTTGTTATACGAACTTATGCGTAACGAGTTTCCCATTTTCACTGCAACGCTGCTGCTCCGCTTATGGGTTTGGCTTATGCCGCAGACCGCAGAGCGCGTCTACGTACTGCTCGGTCCTGGATCGCTTCAGTGGTTAGCCCAAGGTGTTGTTGCGCATTTGCCATCTGAGAAATCCAGGAATTCTTTTCCCGACCCCGTTTTCTTACAGTTGGAGTGACCGTAGTTGATAGTGCCTTTTTAACCGGATTTTCCGCAGATCTTCTTTGAACGTGGCAATACCAACTTATTCTATTCGCCTCAAGCTGTTCGGTTAACGAATTTTTTATATGGAGACTTTCTCTTATACGCGTAGATCTAATGCAATCGCGTTTACTGACATTTTCATTTCCGCTGCCCTCATTTTGTTTTTAAACGCTTCGTACATTATCCAGCACTGAGAACCGTAAATAAGAGCTGGTCTAACAACCGTGTTGTAGAGTCTCCCTTTAAATTTAAGTGGACATTTTCGGTCGCAAAAGATTCCCGAATTTTCCCGCCATTTCATCCATCCCACACTCACTCTGTGGTTTACGTCGTCGTCACATTTCGCTTCCATGATAACGATTGATCCTAAGTACTTAAAGAAAGTGCTTTTCAGAAGAACTATTCTGTCTAACATTATATCCGGAACAGGTCACTACGGATGCAAAAAGCGGCACGTCAAATGCTCCGTCTTTGAACGACTTATTTTAAACCCTTTCTCTCTAGCGCATTTTTCCATGAATCTAAGGCGTTCTGCAAATCTTCGACATTATCGCTTAGTATAACTGCGGCGTCAGTGAAGAGAATTGGCGTTACATTTGCTTCGCGCATGCAGTCTTTTAAAAGATAAAGAATACTACGATAAAGAGGAAATGGCTAAGGACGCTTCCTTGGTGCACTCCGACATTAACTGGAAATTCTCTCGTTAGACCAGCAGAGCTTTTAACCGCAGTTTTCACGTTTCCGTATATTGTATTATTCTAATATACGTTTCCGGTACCTCAGCGCGGCCCTTATGAGACCCCTAGGCACTCGATCGAATGCTTTCGAGACAGGCGAGGTCCATCCCGCTGATTTTAATAAGATAAGTGTGGCAATGCATATCAGTACGGTAGTATGTCCATAGTAGTAGTGACACTGGCGTCTGTTTTGGTTTTTGTCTTTCTGGCTGGGCGTTTCAGAGTTCCAGCCACAATCTCAGGTGGCACATACTTGTCATTAATTATTCCGTATCTTCATTGATCAAATGCCAGTATTAATGCGATGAGCTATTGGCATAATCAACTCAACGTCTTATATGAAGCAGTCATTGGTGTCGTACGTTGTGAGGAAGATTGCAGTGGGATGACAATAAAGTGTTGTCGTTCTATAGCGATTAATAAAATCCGAATAATAATGGCCGTGATCAATTAAGTTTACAACGGTGTGGTCTGTGGAGATAAGTGTGTCTGACAGGGAGATGTTCGGATCTCATCAATAAGATGTCGCCCATGGTTGTCCAACAGCGGGTTGATAGAGCTATAGTATTTCCGCTCTTGTTACTCGTCGGTTTAGTTGAAAGCCAACCCTGAGATATTAACCCCGCTGTTAACTAAAACGAGTGTTCAGTAACTTTGTCGGAGATAAAGATTAAAAGCAACTGAAGACGACTCCACTGGTATTTCTGGCTGCCACTTCCTTGTTTGAAGGTTCAAAGCGGTGGGCATGTGAGTGACTGAGAGCCCTAGCGTAACTCACTCATACTCTCGGATCAGCGGTTGTGACTCTGACGGAATGAAAGTGTTATGACACTTGTTTCTGTTTTCTGTAGTATCACCATGTCATCACCAGTAAATCTTTCCTTTTTCAAGATTGATGATCTCTTTGCAACAAATAGACAGTGCCCAAATGGAATGACTGCGCAAACTCTCTATACTAACCTCTATTGTACAATTCCCAGCTACAATAACGCATTGCATACGTAGAAACTGGCAGGTTAAATTAAGTCAAATGGGCGAGTCTCTGGTTGATTTGCAATCTGTCGCAGAGATGCAATCTCATGTTATGATAGCATCGCAACCTGTGATCAGGTACAGTTCTAATAGTAAAGACTACTTTTTGTAGACAGTTGGGAGAAAGGAATACGTTGATGTGTTTTCTCCTTGGAATGGCTGTTGGTTTTTTGATCAAGGGCCCCTCTATTATGGCGACGTTGATGTCTTCTTCTTTTGGAAGGACATGACCATTACCATCATTGCTTGCTCTCAACATTGACAAAATATTTGTCTTCAAAGAGCTGACTGGCTGAGACGATTTCATCTACAATATATCCTCCTCGTCGTTGTTCTGATTTTTCATTGAATAAAAAGGGAAATACATTTAACTGTACCTAAAGGTCAGCAGTCATCAACCTTCAAGATTGTTGAGTTTTAAAGTCAGAGGCAATGAGTCGATCCTTAATGTCAATAGCTTTGTGAATGATAGCAATAAATTTTCAACTCTATTGATGATCACTAGTCTGAGTAACCTCCGCTCCGCTAGCACTCAATGGTGCTTCATAGGTTCATCGCCATTCTAAGATAGCTCATTTGTGCTGACTCACCTTAATGGTCCAATACCGATACGGATAAAATGCAAACTAAGTAGAATTTAGATAGATCTAAGCTCTCGGGCGTTTGATGTCAATAGATGCGAAAAATTTGGGATTACTCGGCTTGTGTACTGTTTCATCTCGGGTCCTCCCGCTCAGTATATGTGAGTGATACTAATCATTTATTTCTACTGACTTTTGGATATGAGTACTATGGTTGATGTTCTTGATATCGCTATGAGATTTTGGACAGTTTATCGTCAGTAGAAGTAGGTACTATGGCTGGCATCTCCTCATTTGAAGATAGATACAGATGCCAAGATCTGTCATTATAATTGGATTAATTTCTCGTCGCCCACTAGCTGACTAAGTAACCATAGGCAACGCCAACCCCGAAATGATGTATCGCTCACTCACCGGGAGTTGTGGGAGTAATGTAGTGCCGTCCAAGATTTCAGTTGTACTATGACAACAACATCATGTATGCCGTTGCTTAATGATTGCCACTGGTAAGTGGCATGTTCAACTTTCGCCATTCACCACCGTATCTGTTCGTTCATCAAAATCATTCCACCTACATAGTTGATGAAAAAATGAAAGAAAAACAAAACCCTCTCAACATTCGGTTGTCCTCTTGATTTACGACTCTGGTCTCGTTCGTAAGCACGACTCAGGATTAACTATTCAATTAGATGCTCTTCGTCTTCTACTGCAATTGCATCAAAAGAAGTTCCCAGTGAGTTAATTTTATGCCACAAGACTGCAGCGAAACACTTGCAACATTTTAATTTACTCCACCCGAATTGAATCTGATTATTTTGTTTCAACCTCTGCCATGAAACTGGCGGATCCTTTTCTTTTTTATTTCCTTCGCATGACTCACACTTAACCTTCGTTTTAATTAGAAGATATCGCACATACAGCAGCCTTGGGTCGTTGCAAAAACCAGAATCGCATCAGCAGCCGCAACAGTCTTAAGGACTCCGGATTCAGGATTCAGGATGCAGGATTCAACGGCAAGGGCACTTTGAACATGGAGTACCGGAGCGCCAGAGTGCCGGAGAAAGAGAAATAAAATCAAAATAAATGTATCTGCCGTGCACTTGAAGATTGCAGATAAATCCCCCTTCTAAGTATCTTTGAGAATGTAATTATCTGCACCGCATTTTTTTCCTGTAGTACGAGTATCTTTTTATTTTGTTTTCTTTTTGTTCCTTTTTTGCCTCACACAAAACAGCCACTGGAACTGGAGCTGAAGTTGAAGCTGAAACTGGAACTGGATTCTGCTGAAGGTGTATATTGCCTCGTTGCTTCATTGTTGCTCCCAGGATGCCTCAGATAATGGTTTGCCATAGATACTACTCCAACAGTGCTGAAGTATTTTTGCTATAGACCAACCTAAGGTGGAGTGTGTGATTTGGCCATTTCATTACAATCTGTCGGATTTTTGAAGTCCTCCATGGGAAATTAAAAGATCGCTTCAACCGAAATAAAAAAAATAACAAATTAAGTGCAGGGATCTCGTTTCTTGCGCCGTCGTTGGTGGTTGTTGGTGGTCGTTGATGGTCGTCCTATGGGGGCCACCGACTTTGTTAGGTTACGGAGATTCATTTAATTTAATGGAAATCAAATTGTTGTAAACTTTGAGTTTTGATTAAGCGGTTGAGATTTTAGAGCGCTACTTTCCATGGTGTCTCTGCAACTTGATATCCTTGCTAGAAGACTACAATGAGATGGTCGTAAAGTTGATCTTGTTACATCTTTACAAGGAGAAGCTAAATTGTATACACTTTTAAGGCAGACTGCTTGCTTAATCATTAAGTTCATAAGGAGTAGATATACATACGTTCTGGACCGAATCTGGTGACGATACTCCTTTGTGATTTGTTGCCATTGTGTCAAAATCTGACTTGACAGGTAAATCCAAAGAAATGCTGGACAATTTAGGACTCTAACACCTCCCTTAAGATTGCCCTTTTATTTGTTTGTTTAGGTTTTTGTAGTGACAGGAAAAGGACGTCCGAAGTATTAGTTTGGTTTACGAGCAACATAGAGTGTGCTCATAAGAGATGCAATGGACACTTTCTTCGCTAGATTCAATATTAGGTCAATCTTGAGTACAAGTAAATACGAGCTCGTAGTTTCGTAGCAACTGATGTTACCTGGTGTTAACTGGGTCCGGAATAGGATAATAATTGGTGCTTTATGTCAGCGAAACTTCACAAGAAACAAGAAATCCCTCCTCTATAAAGAAAGATGGCTTAGGGAGTGCAGTCCATGATACGAATGCCAAGGTGAGTAAGATCTATCAGCATATTAAGACCAGAGTACACCATTATGGGAACCACTCCCAAGCACCCTAGCGAAAGGATTCTTTGGAGTCAGCAGTGATGTTATTGCGTTAGAGCTTATTCCATCAAGAAGCTGATGAATGGAAAAGAGTTTGTCTTATCAAACCCATATACTCGTATGTAGATCCAGAGGTCCTCCTAAGTGATTGGCCTTACATGACAGAAGGCTGACACCACTTCAGAGATTTTCGCTGTGTCAAATTTAGATCAAAGGAGTTTGTTATCTAGGATTGCAATTCCGTTCTAAACTATCATCAAGCGGCATTTTGTGAGTATTTTCCCCTTTGGTAGGAAGAACTCAGATCGAGTGAAGCACAGGACTCTTAATGGATGTTTATGTGGACAAATTATGCTATGCTAGCCATAGTCTGAGCTATTAGTGGACGAACGCCAGCCCCCCAAGGATCTAACCTACCCCTTGAATACGGATGGATCTACTTTTGAAAACCCCTGTAAACGGGTTTAGGATAGCAAACTTAGGATATGCACGTGGAATGTTAGGTCCCTTATTGGCCACGTCCAGCCGAACAACTAGCGAAGGCTGTTACAAAGCATACATTACTCCGATCCAATGCGATTTGCTGGGCCGGGCAAGTAGAGGGTGAACTACGACTTCTACTATGGCGACTGTGATCGACGGTAATAGCAGCACCTATTTGGATGCGGATTTGTTGTTGGAAGCAGACCTAGGCAAAAAGTCTTTAGTTTTCGGCATGGGAACGAGCTCATTTAAGCCCTCATAGAGGAGAAAGATGACGGCACCAAAGATAGCTTCTACGAGCTCTTGAACAAGACCTACGAGCAATGCCCTAGCTATGACATTAAAATTGTCCTCGGTGATTTCAATGCAAGACTAGGAAAAGAGGGCATTTTTGGTAGTACTGTCGAAAGATATAGCCAGCTGGATGCTACCTCCGATAACGGATTCAAGGACGCTAGCACGCGGTTCCCAAATTTAGATATTCACAAGGAGACTTGGAAAACTCCTGATCAATCAGCAGTCAAGCAGATTGATCACATTTCGATCGAGGTGTCAACATCGATTCTTACCACTATCCTGTTGTAACCAAGGTACGGTTGCGGATATGCTGAGCAGCGCAGGGCAGGCAATTGCTGTGAAGAATTTCATAGTCAAAGGGCTACAATCGCAAATGATAGCCAAATCCTTTCCGAACCGCGCAGTAGAGTCGCAGTCGATGCTGAAGGTTTGGAAAGAGCATTTCTGTGGACTGTATAACGGCCATGGCTAACCAGATACCGCTGTCAGGCAGAATGAACTTTTCTATAATTGTTTTCGAGTTCTTCCCATTTTTTTTAACGTGCGACGTTCATTTTAACTCTTTGTTGAGTGTTAATTCAAGGAAATGCTACTCCAGGAATGAGGTTCGGAAGTTCGTTGGTCAGCATTGTTCGTTTGTCCGATTCTCAAGAAAGGAGACCCTCTGAACTGCGCCAACTACAGAGACATCAGTCTCCTCCAACGCCTGAAACCGTTCGTCAACAACCTGATAGGTTCATATCAGTGTGGCTTCAGGCCAGGAAAGTCCACCATCGACAAAATATTCACACTACGGTAGATCTTGGAGAAGACACATGATCTTCAGATCGATACACACCACATTTTCATCGATTTTAAGGCCGCGTATGACAGCATCTACAAAGACGAGCTATACAGAGCAATATCTAGTTTCGGCATCCCTGCCAAACTCGTCCGTCTGTGTGGGATGACGGTGGAGAATGCACGCTCCTCCATCAAGATCGGTAAAGTCCTTTGATATCCAGAAAGAATAGAGCAAAACTCTCGAGCAAACACAAGAGCCGCTATGTATTTTTCAAAAGACCGTCCAACTACTCGCATACGCCGACGATATTGACATAATCGGTAGAAAGCAGCGTGATGTCAGTGGCGCTTTCACGAGTATTGAGACGGAAACGACGAAAATGGATTTAGCGGTGAATGATGGCAAGACCAAGTATAGGCTGTCAAGCAAAAAGGACAGCCAACACTGACGTCTCGGGCAGAACGTCACCCTCGACAGATATAACTTTGAGGTAGTTAAGGATTTTGCCTACTTAGGCTCCGCTATATACTCAGACAGCGACACCAGCGCTGAGATCAAACGAAGGATAACTCCTGCAAACCGCTATTTCTTTGGGCTAAGAAGGCGCTTGAGTAGCAAAGTCCTCTCTCGGGCAATAATAATCCCCGTCCTGTTCTATGGCGCAGAGGCATGGACATTATCAAAAATGGATGAGAGTGTTTTTGGCTGCTTCGAGTGAAAAATTCTTCGGGCGATCTTCTGTCCCGTCTGCATTGACGGTGAATGGATCCAAAAACTGAGATGGCTGGCTCATGTAGAGCGTATGGATACCAATGCTCCGGTCCGAAAAAGCTTCGAATCCGCTCCCGAGAGACAGCGCAGTAGAGGAAGGCCAAGACTCAGGTGGCGCACGCAAGTGGAAGAGGACCTCAGCCAACTTAGCGTGCGAAACTGGAGGCACCTAGCCCGGGTTCGAGCTGGCTGGAGACCCTTGTTGACTGAGGCCCAGGTCCACCCCGGACTGTAGCGCCACTTAAGGAAAGAAGAAGATGTAAAATTTACATGAACAGATTTGGTCTAATTTAGGGCTATCCTCCAGGCACGTGTCCATTTATATATATGTAGGTACTTTAGCAAGAGCGCTTTTTAGTTTCACAGTAGTTTTTTAATCGTTTAACCTACTTGCAGTATCATCAACGGTCTCCTTTTCTTAGGGTTTATCTCGAGTATATAAGAGATACAGAAGTGGGCCGAGAATACTTCCTTGCGGCACGCCGGCTAAGATCTCTTGTAATTACGATAATTCGTTCCCGAGTCTCACTTCGAAATTTATTTGCTAGATTCTTAGTCAGTAAATTATAAAAGCCTGTTTGGCAAGACCTGCCGTAATTTTAACTTTAATCCTTACCTTTAAACCTTTATCCGTACGACATCCTTATCAAATACTTGTGAGACATCAATGAATACGCTTGGGTAAATCTTTTTTCTTCCAAAGTTTTCTCAATTACGTCGAAGTGGTTCTATGTACATAAACAACAGTGGAATGCTTACTTCCGAACCCAATCTCATGATTAGATATTAGATTTGTTCCGCCAATAATTGACAGTATACGAATACGTCTCAGAATAACCGTGTCAATGATTTTCGACGAAATCGAAAGAATTGAAATCGGTTTACAAGCCTTCCAGTCGTTCAGAGGTTTTCCTGGCTTAGGACAATTACTATTTAAACAAAATTACTATTTCAACTATTTTAATTTTGCAGCTAAAAATATATTCTGAAAGGTAGATCTGCTCACACCCGCAGATACTCGTGAGTGACAGCCAAAAACTCAGCCCTCACTACAAGGTATCTAATTTTTTTTTTTACAAATAATTTATTTGACAGGCTTACTAATTCTGTTGGTGAGTTGCGTAATCGTTCATACACCACGCATCCAATTTGCATACGAAATGATACAGCTTGTCTATCTCCCCTAGAAGTTTCTTCTCCCTTTCATCGCTGTCTATGCCTCATTCATTTTGAATCACTCAATTTGACGGTGACTTCTGTCATAATTGAAATCATAATTCACCAAAATGAAAATGAAATAATCGCAGCGAATTATCTCGGACCATTAATTTCTTCCAACATCCTGACATGTCGGAGGGAGTCCACGAAAAATATCTACCATCATACTGTGTCACGTGCTTGCACTTCATTTGCGTGTACAATACGAGCAACGGATATGCGCGACATTGTTTGATGCGTATCCTTATATCCGTTGATTTTAAAATTACACCGCGACATGGTCTCCAAAGAACAAAAATGAAATAAAAAAAACCTTTCACTCTCTGTCTGCCATAAAAAACAAAAATAGGATAACCCAAGCCCGACCCGTCTAACATCGTAGAGTCAACCCTTCTTCTAGGCCGCTCTTGTTATCTGAAATTTTGTCTCTGCGATTTTTTCTGCGGCCGTTGTTTCGGATTCCTTTTTTTTTGTGTTTCGTTTGACACGATAAAGAATAAATTTTGAATGTCCCCTTTCATAACGGAATTATTTCCACGTCCTGAAAGTTTCATTATTATTCCCAAAGGGAGCGACTACGACCGATATCTGTTGCTGATGATGGTCTTGAGTTGGGAATGGGAACCGGGCGCGCACTGTTCACGTAGAATACAAAAGGGATGATAAGGTGAGAGTCGGAACATCGCTCATTGGATGGCAGGAGCAAAGGATGACAGTAAAATGGTTAAGCCAAAAATTTCATTGCGATGTGTTGCGATGATTTTAGGTTGGCTGCTTAGCCCTATTTTGGAGAGGTATTCGTAGTGGTACCTATACTATACCCATTCCGTTCATGATGATGTGGTGGTGAATAACAATAGCCGGGTGGTAGAAGAATGGCAGAGAATTGGTTAATTCAAAACCCCAGAGCCTTTCCCGCGCTAGACGTTCCATTCAACACACAAAACTGTGACGGCACATACAACACGTTATCGGATTGTGAACGTTGTCGTTTTTGAGCATAGCAAAGGATGTGTTTGGTTTTGTGTGCGTTCAGTATCATGGCCCTATGCAATCTACAATCAGATACGATTGCCTCGTTCGAGTTAGTGACGGTTCGATGCCATCGTTATTGTTTCGCCTCCTAATCTAATCCTTCTGGTGGTTTAGGGCTATTTGGTTTTAGCGTTGAGTTGTTGCTTGGTCATTGATGTGAGCATACAGTGGAGTAAAATTGTTGCCAAACAATATTAAAATTGTAGTTTCTAAAAAGGTTTCGATGTCTCTCAAGATCGATTGCAATTAAGATAAAAAGAAGAGGACCTAGATGGCTGCCTTGTGGGACACCAGAAGTGGCTAAAAACAGAGGGTTAAGAGCGGTGATCTAAAACGGTTGAAGACAATTCGAAAACTACCAAATTTTAAGAAAAGTATGCCCTTGGTTTACATATCCTTTCTGTATGCCCAAGTCAGCTCAAGCGACTGCGTTATGAAAATGATATGCAGTTGCTGCACATTATTTTGGGTGAAATGTGCCTCAAATGTCTGTCTGTCGTCTGACAGTACATTTGATCTTTACTAACGAAAGGATGTTTCCATCTTAGTTCTGCACAATCAAACGATGTCAAAACTGGACATTGCTCTTTGTAAGACTCGTATAGATGCCGGCATATGAAGCATTCAAATCTTTAAAAAGGCTATGGGCATCAACCCAGAATTTTTGAGCTTTCTCTCTGATCTGCCGACTACGGCAGGCTTGTTAACCAAATATTAGGGATCTGCGCAATTAATGATCGGGAAATTACTGACTGTCCTAATACTTGGAATAGACCAGCAGCGAAACAATCAAGTTCGTACTTAAGTACTCGCCTTACCTACTCGTTGGTCCCAGCAGGAGTTGACTCTTCCTCATGCAGACTAAAATGGCAAAGGCTTGCTTAGCCGGTAGCAATATACCATATACTCCCAGGCCGCCATAGGGCTTACCACTCTCTACGAAGGGAATTACAAATACGATTGACGAAGTAATAGAAATTGACGAGCCTTGGAAATGGTTTCAGAACAACGCTTTTCGGATCTGGACGTGAAATATTCGGACCCACTACAGGCAATGTACAGCCGAGCAATTACGAAAGGTAAGCATCCAGGAAGGTCAGAAGGATGTTAAACTGTGATTTATACTCTAGTGATTGCTACACGGAGAAGAATCAGTTCTACAGTTGGAAGCGGATGTGCCACAAGCGACAGACTAAGGCAAGATTATTTGAACTTACGATGCGTGAGCGAGAGTCTTGTGAAAATCCGCATTAAGGCTAAATTCGATTATAAAAACCTAATATACGCCCAAGCCCCTACAGACGACAATGACGACTCGCCGGAATCCCTTCAACTGCGCCAACTACACTCCTTAATATCGCATACAAGATCGTATCTGCCATTTTATGTGAAGGTCTCAGTAAAATATCAATTTGTTCTCCATCAGTGAGATTTCAGACCAGGATCTTCCACAATCAACTAAATCATCGAACTCCGGCAGATCGTGTCGAGCTCCATAGAGCCATGTCGAGGTTTTGCATTCCTGTCAAACTCCTCTGTGTATGTAGAATGATGATTAAGTACGCCCTCTTCCCCATTAACTTCGGAAACGCTTTAAAATCCCCAAACAATTGTCCGGAACTCACAAGAGAACGCTGGAGGCGCTATATTAGTATATGGTGTTAACAAGAAGAGATGTATAACATCGATGAATTGAACAGAACGTCTCAGTCATAAGCTTTAATAGCAGTAACCCAGTCCTGCTCTATGGCCCGGAAGGATATCCATATCGAAAGCGGATGTGGATACCCTTAGTCGTTTCGACAGAAAAATCTTTCACAAAATATTCGATCGCCTTTGAGTTGACAGGGAGAACATTAAACGATGAAACATATGAGATCTACAGCAACATCGACTAAGTCAAAAAACTGCACAGTAGTCGCCTGAGATGGCTAGGACATGTTACACGAATGGACACCAATGCTCCGACCCATAGAGTCTTCGAAAATGGGTCAACAGTTGAGTCTGTTTAGTTAAGGTGCAGGTTCACCTCCAACTGTAGCACCTTCTAAGTATGTAAGTAGGTAAGTAATCTACGGAGGATGCGATTGAAGCACCATAATAGCAAAAACGTTTGTGAATGTAAAGGCAAAATCTATTTTCTGAGAAGAGAGATGCACTCAGTAGCCTTACGTTTAGTCACAGCAATAGAGCATTGAAGCTTCATAGAGACTATGAACCCGTTGCTCATAGTAGTGTGAGATTCTTACTCATTTAAAACACGCTTCCCTTCTTAACGGCTACAACTAAGTAACCTTATCAAGTAGTTTCCGTTTCAAATAACGTTCGCGTGGGGCAAGTAACTTTCCAGCAAAAGCACCTGCTAGTACCGCTATTATATGCGGATAGTCCTTATCGCGCCAGATTGAATGGTCTCGTTGTTTGTAATCGACGCACTAAGTTTGTCTCGTTCAGAATTTGGAATATTTTATTATTACAATGACCATGAAGACGAATACGGAGTTTACAAGCAAAGTTCGTTATTTCGTGGATGTCACTGTTTCTGATATACCATGGGGCATTCACGATTTGTCTCAAAACTTTGTTTTGACTGAAGTATCTGTAGCCAGTATCGCCGTGCCGCCCGCGAACGTGCCTACTATGGTACCGGATTCTTCCGGTATGTCTCGAGTATAGAGTTAAAACAATACCGGTCCAAGCACACTACCTTGCGGAACTCCAGTAGCGATCTCTTTAAATTCCGAGTATTCGGTGCAATGTTTAACACGAAAAATTCCGTTTTCCAGGTACGATTTCTGAATCGTATGCAGCTCTCTCGAAAGAACCTGACTTAGCTTAAAATTTAAGCCTTCTTGCCATACCTTATTGAATGCTTGAGACACGTCAAGAAACACCTTAAAGCATATCTTTTTCCCCTCTAAGGCTTTCTCAAATTCATTCGTAATTCTATATACCTGGTCAATTGTGGAGTGCTTAGTTCTAAATCCGAATTGATGTTCAGGAATTAGATGTCAATGAACGGTTGCAGGCGTTTCAATAGGATTTTTTCAAATATTTTAGATGTTATCAGCAGAAGCGATATCGGTCTGAAGGACTTTTTTTCATTTAGAGATTTGCTTGGTTTCGGGACCATTATAACTTCGGCAACTTTCCATTGGCTTGGAACGTTTAATAGTTTTAGCGCGGCATCTATAAGTTGGAGCTGTTTGATCAGGGCTTTCTTTGGCAACTCCTTGAGAATTTGACCTGTTATCAAATCATAACCAGGGACTTTTAATTGCTTGGTTAAGTTCTCGTAGCGATACTGTTTTTATTCTAAAATTGTAGGGTGCCGTAATTATATAATTAGAACCTCCTGTTAACGCCTGTCCATCAAAAGGCTTAAACGTTTCTTCTAGATGTTCGGCAAATAGTAGATTTGCCTTCTCTTTATCTCTTTTTGCCCATTCGCCATTATTTTTTTTTATGGGAGCAAATTTCATTTGAGGCTTTTTGATTCCTTTCATGGCTTTCCAGAGGGAGTAATTCGAACTTTTTTCGGCTGTCAGACCTTCGAGGTATGTAGAGATATTTAGACTTTTCTAATCTCGATTTGTGGCATAAGTGGTTCAAGTATGTTTTGTGCTGGGGAGCAAGGGATTGTTGCCATCTTTTGCGCGCTCTCCTTTTTTCCCTGACCAGTTCTTTTATTTCCGGCGGATATTTTATTTCACTACTTGCTTTCTCTTCTCTCCTAGTTGGAGATAAATCTGTCGACCTCATCTTCTATTTCGTTTTGTTTTCTAAGCGACACGTTTAGAACAATATGTTCATTGCAGTAGTTTCTAAAACCGTCCCAGTTAGTTTTGTTGTTAGTTGATCTAGGCGTCACTTCTTTCTTAATTGAGAGTATGCTCAGTGTCAAAATGACTGGTGAGTGATCTGAAGAGAGATTATAACTTTCCTCGATAGTTGTAGAAATTTTGGCTGCTCCCTTTATGACACAGAAATCTACAAGATCGGCGGTCTTTGTTATATCCGAAGACCAATATGTTGGTTTTCCTGTCGAGAAAAGTCAACTTCAGAATGCATAACGGCTTCATAGAGTTGTCTGGCTTTCGTTGTATTACATATTGGTATTAAAGTCATTCTTTTCTAGCTTGCATCGCGGAGGACAATAAATGGATGCAATGTTGTAGTGCATGGGATTATATTTTACGCGAACCGAACTTAACTGCATTGCATCGCTTTCAATCTTCATTTGGCATTTTTTGATGGATGGTATACATGATAAGCACAGTATCCCTTTAGTTCCACACGAGGTCCTTTCCTCAAGTGAGTTTCAGAAATCGAGCAAATGTCAATGTTGGCTTATTGTAAGAACACTTCCAGTTCGTCAAGTTTTTTAATAAGGCCGTTTGCTTTCCACGTCAATATTATGAACACTTGTTTCATATTCATGCTTGAAATCGAGTTTTACGTATATCTTTCTCGAAATTGCTCAATTTTTGAACTAAAAATGTATTTGTTCTGCGTTGCTCCTCAAGAGTCGTGAGAATTAGAGAGAAAACGTGTGCCACTGGATCTGGCGTAACACCGCTTTTTTTTATTCCCTCACCTCCTTCTACTGGTGAGGATCTCAATATTCTTTTTTATTTCGACCACCCGTACTACGTTTTCGATTCTGCTATCATTTGAAGCCTTGCTGATAGGGACTTCGCACTTGAACTATAAAAGATTTGCAACCTCAATCTGCATCTGCATTTCTTCACTTATTCGAAATGACTTCCATTTGCCTTCCAGCACGACTTAAGACGATGTGGCCACTCATCGATTGCGAGACGCACTTCATGCATGGGGAAATTGTCCACTGCATGGACAAGGGCTCGCTTCAACGACTCAATATTTGAGTGTCGAGTAGAGCAGGCCATGCCCTCTAATACGGACCAAAACTTGTCCGTTGATATGAAGTCCGGAACGTTGTTTTTGAGCCACAGTTGATTCGTTTTTGCTTTGTGAGCTGGAGCAGGGTCTTGCTGGAAAATCCATGACTTGTTATTGAATATTGATTGGTTGAGAGACTTCACAATGTTGGAGCCCATCGATTGATGGTCGAACCGGTCGATTGATATACTTTGGCCGATGTTTTCACTCCTTTCTCGCAAAAATGGAGCTTGTTAACGCCATCGTAGCACACTCCCCACCATACCGTTACAGACGCGAGATGGTGGCCTCTTTGAACCCTCGGGATGAGTTGGGATGCTTCTCTGGATGACCGAGCATACACATGATCGTTCTGATTATTGAACGATTCTTCTACGGAGAAGATTTTCTCGTCAGTAAACAGAATTTGTCTTTGAGCGTTCTTCGCGTACCGGTTGAGTAACGCTTTCGATCTTCGCTTGCGTTTTTCCTTCAATGCGGCCGTGAGCAGGTGTCCAGTGTGTCGCTTGTACTCGATGAGTCCTAAATCTTCTTTGATAATGCGAGACATGAATTTTCGCGAAATTTGCATTTTCTGTTTTCACAGCAGTTTTGGGTCGATTCGTTTCTTCACGGCTTTGATTGCTTTCGGAGTTCTCACAGTGCGCGGACGGCCGGATCTTTGACGGTCTCGTACTCCACCAGTATCCTCAAACAACTTCACAGCACGATACACAAAATTGCGAGTGATTCCAAGCGGTCGCAACGTCCTAAAGATATCGCCCTTTTCCATGTTGCATTTAAGTAGGCCAACTACAACAATACGATTTTCGATGTCGCCCCATTCCATGATTGTAAGCAAATAATGTCAAAATCTTTTAACGTCACAATGAAGTCTTAATAGCAACTGTCAAATCGCAATCAATACGAAATGGATGCGCCCAGTGTTGCATTCGTAATGAGTGAGTTCAGTTGTGTACAAGTATTTATGACTTGACTACGTACATATCTTGATCTAAAATTATTGAAAATGCACAGAACTCTGATCAAAGACTTAAGGAACCGAATTTCGTTTGCTTAAAATTCTTTTTTCCCAAAAACGAAATAAACAAAATAAAAAGAAAAATTTTCCACACCACTGTAAGTGCTAAATGGGCGAGTGCCTTCCTTCTGGAACGGACAGGCATCACAGCTCCACTGACTACAAGAGCAAAGAGAAAGGGATTTGTTTTGCGCAATGATATCTCGCAATAAATGGCATTCCCGAATTTATGAAGCGTCTCTAATTAGCAGCAACCCTTTGGGAACGCGTTCATTCGTCCCACTGCTTTCAAGTCTAGAACTCATTCCACCAACTAATTTCTACTCTCTGTCGATCTCCTCATGGAATCCAAAATGCGTTCTTAATGGCATTAAAGACTAACCAAAACCTAGTCAATGCCCGAATACGGTGCCTCAATAAAATACCAAAATACGGCCTGCCTGTAATAAAGTTTTGGGATAAACTTTTATCGAAATTATTGATGACGCTACTACGAGTATGTACGAGTATGTGTGCGTGTGCAAGTTTGCAAGGAATTAGCAGATTTCAAAGAACCACGTCAGCCAGCTGTCGACGACGATGATGCCATCGGGCGGTCCATTGTATTAGCGCATCAGAGTGTAGTGACAAACAGATTTTCGTCGTTTTGTCTTTTGAGCGGTACACACGCTCCAACAACCAAACATTGGCCATTGTTCAATTTTCATGCAAAAAGAGAATAGAGATTTCCACTGAATGACAGGACAGAGTAAGTCATGGTGCTAGGTTGATTCTTATGTCAGCCTCATAAACAAAGCGTCCTCCAGTGATTTATGAAAGTTTCTGACATTGCTCCTTGTAGTTTGGGGGCAAATAGTGTGACACAAACCTTAAGATTTTCCTGCTGATTTTCTTTTCTTTAATTTGCTCAAACAATCGGAAGAAGGAAGAAAAAAAAAATCCGAAATACGAAAGAGAAGACAAACTCGGGAATATGGACTAAAGGGGATGAAATGTAAGGAATCACTCAGCAATTGTTGCTGACTTTTCGTTGCTTTCCACGTCCACCCTTACCGTCATCACTAAAACTACTGTCACTACTACTCTAGAAACCCAGGCATGGTTGTGTAGTTAACCGCATTACCGTGACCGGAGGGAGTTGGTGCGGTTACTGCCAAAGGGATACAATTTAAAGTAGGAAATACTCTCCTCTCTTCCTCGGCTCAGCAGGATGTGGTAAAGCTTATTTCAAGAATGCAAGAAAAACAAAGAGGGTGGTTATGTACCGCGTTACGGTAATAGAAAAGCGTGACAATAATAGGCTCTGAAAGTAATGTTGTCTGGAGAATAAGACACTGAAGCCATTTGTTGCGACAGCTTATGTAATGAGTTCTGACCCTCGTTTTACTTACTGGTTGCTATAAGAATACACTACCGGTACTAGAACTAAAGGGGGGCAAAATTGGGAAAAGTACAAGTAAAGAATCGAAGAAGGAGATCTTACGATGACTTAATGAATCCTTGTAAACGTACCTGCAGTTGAGTATTTGTGGGCTTTCTATGGCTATCCTTTCGATGAACTCAACCATTTCATTCTTTAAATTCCATTTTGCCTGACACATTTTAAAGATTGAATAAAAACTCTGGCAACCTTCATTTGTTTTAAGACCAGAGTGGTCCAGAAGTTCTATGGTCTCAAATTTTATACAATCTTTCTCAAATAAAGTTTTGAAAACAAATACATTAATTGTTTTGAATTGAGGAGTTGAAATCCAAAACCCATGAAGCCAACATTCCGGCTGCTTTACGGGCCAGGTAGAGCCGAACTACCTAGTCAAGTCATAAATACTGGTACACAACTGAACTCACTCATTACGAATGCAACACTGGGCGCATCCATTTCATATTGATCGTTGGCCTACTTAAATGCAATATGGAAAAAGACGATATCTTTGGGACGTTGCGACCGCTTGGAATCACTCGCAATTTTGTGTATCGTACTGTGAAGTTGTTTGAGGATACTGGTGGAGTACGAGACCGTCAAAGATCCGGCCGTCCGCGCACTGTGAGAACTCCGAAAGCGATCAAAGCCGTGAAGAAACGAATCGACCCAAAACTGCTGTGAAAACAGAAAATGCAAATTTCGCGAAAATTCATGTCTCGCATTATCAAAGAAGATTTAGGACTCAGCGAGTACAAGCGACATACTGGACACCTGCTCATGGCAGCATCGAAGGAAAAACGCAAGAGAAGATCGAAAGCGTTACTCAGCCGGTACGCGAAGAACGCTCACAGACAAATTCTGTTTACTGACAAGAAAATCTTCACCGTAGAAGGATCGTTCAATAAGCAGAACGATCGTGTGTATGCTCAGTCATCCAGAGAAGCATCCCGATGGTTAAAAAAGGCCACCATCCCGCGGGTATCAAAGATGATGAAAAACCATCACATGCACGTATCTATCAACGTGATTGCTACCGAGCAGGCGCAATTTGGACGCGAACTTGTCAAGAGAATCAATCCATAATTTTGCACAAAATTGAAAGCTTTATTTAGCACAGTTAGAATCAACTGATTCAGGTCAAGTATGCCTAGCTTTGTTCGATAACTTGTTGCCATTTTGAAGGCAATTCCATTATGCCTCGTTTTTCACAAATCTCTCTTGAGGCAAAGTTTTTCCCAGTAAAATCGTTCATTATGAACAGGAACAGGTGCTAATCACTAAAGGGTGGATGCATAAGAAACTCCCAACCAAGTTCCAGAGCTTCTGGCTGGTCGTTATCGATGTGTGTGGCCTGGTGTCGTCCCGATGAAACACAATTCCTTTCCTATTGGCCACAAAACTGGCCGCTTCTGGGCGATTGCTTCCTTTTCACTATCCAATGGTTGACATTGCGGGTCTTAATTTAAGTTTTGAATTAAGAGTTTAATTAAGAGACAGCAGCTTATAGTAGATGATTCCCTGCTTATCCCGCCGAATACACACCAAAACCTTCCTGGTCGTCAATCCTGGCTTGGCCACCATTTGCGCCGACTCACGACGATTAGACCACGACCGTTTTTTCTTGAGGTTATCGTAAGTGGTAAGTGTAAATGTACGTAAATGTTCATCACCATGTACCATCCGCTTCAGATATGGGCCGACCTTGTTGCGATTCAGCAGCGATTCGAAGATGGAAATTCGGTCCATGAGGTATTTTTGCTTCTACACGTGCGGCACCCATGCATCAAGTATCTTTTTTGTATCCAGCCTTGTTCAAATGGTTCCAATGGGTCTTTTGTGCAATGTTTAGTGCTGGTTAATTGAAACAGTGTTAACACGATAGTCAGAGTCGACGATTTTCACATTTTCGACAATTGACAATCTTTGACATCGAAATTACCGGAACAGAACCGTCAAAACCCGAACTGCGCGTGACTGGCTATAATAGTATCAGGACCATGAACAGTTTTCACATTTTATCGTTTTCGCCTTTATTGTAGAAAAACTGGCGTATTTTCTTTTTGCTGGTGTCCATCTTTGGCGCGAGCTCAAACAAACCTGATTCAACTGATCAAAAACTGTCAGGGAATATTTTTTAGTACGAGATCTCATCTTTCGAATGGCATAAGTGCGAGATACAGATTAATTAATCCGTCTGTTGGAGAAATAATGGATTTCTTTTTACGCAACCTCATATTTGACCTGACCTCAACAGAGGGCAATAAGACGACAAGATATTTTAATGAGATTTTCTGCAACGCATGTACTTGACATTCCACGAATGGTTTTCGAATCATTATAGCAATGTAAGCGCAAAACTAATAAAGGGTGAAATTTTGCAATGCCGTTGAAGAAGGCACACTGTTCCTGCATTCCAACATTTACATATAAATTGACAACATTACAATCGATGCAAGGCGCTCATCCAGTATTCTGTATCTTCAAACATTCGGAGGGGCCAGCATAGACTTGAACCACTAATTTGTGGCCAAAGTATCAATGCGGTTTTCATAATGTCGCTTAGAAAAGGAAGAAGGGACAGCCGGTCCCTTCATTCCTTACATTAGGTTTCGTTCGTACACTACCGCTTAACATGTGGTTTACCGATAAAAGCTGGCTGAAGCAGACCGAAAAATGGGATACATGTAAGGTAGACAAGGACCAGAGCGGCTGGTAAGCTCTATGAGGTAAAATAAAGAACGAGCACTATCTTCTTCTTCAGGAATAAGAAAAAATAGCATTAGAAGCACGAGATCTAGGGATTTGAAAGTTGTAACTCCACGACGGACGTTGAGCAAATATTGGTGGAAGGTAAAATGAGTATTACAAATCAATGAGGTACTTACAGAAGCCTGCAGAGACGGGAACCCACGGGAACCAAGTGGTAGATTTACATTCAAAAGAACATTCCACGGTTAAGCAGTACCAACCACTCAACCTGCACACTGATGCCTCTGAGGTTGGCGCCGTTAAGATGGTGCCCTTTCTAAGGTTCCATTCATCGAGCATTTTTTCTTCCGACCATATTATACAGATGAGTTGATGAAAGTAGATATGCTCCTTGCCATCGCCCGCCATTTTCAAGAACTCGGCAGTCAGGCCATCCGATCCATCAGCTTTGCTGGACTTAAGCTTTGATATGGTTATCTTCACATGTTTATTCCGAACGTATTTGGTGCGTCATGCCGTTAAACAGTCTACAAAAATGCTCTGTTCAAGCAGCTTTTTCCGCCGAGTGCTTCTCTTCTTCTTTTTCGTTTCATTTCTTTTCTAGCCGGTGAATGTCTCTCCCCCTTTTCCCATAGAGTTCATGATTAGCTCTGGTTCTTCTATGCAGAGCCGCAAAGACGAATGTACTTGCAGGCACTCATCGTAAGACCAGGAGTGGCCAAATGAAACCCAACACATCAGAACTGGCATTCTTGATTTTTGTTTGGCTGTGTTGCCACTGGTCGTTGACACTTGATGCTGGCAGCAGTGGCCCTCTTAAGAGCTTATGAGAGAATCTATCGGAAAAGGATTTCACGATCTCTTGCTCTTGTAACCGCCTGACGTTGAAATTCCATACAGCGTTAGCCTGTCTTTGCGCTATTCGTCATATCCGCAACTGTACCCTGGCTACAACAAGATAATGGTCGAGTCAATGTTCCAATGCTCCTTGGAAAGTTAAAACATCCACAAAACAAGTCGATTAGCCTGAATCGATCATCGGAGATTGTTTCGTGCAGGCTATACCTTGACAGTAGTACGAAAGATGCCCTTTCGCCGAGGACAATTTTTATGTCATAGCTGGAGGTCTTATTCAAGAGCTCGTAGAAGCTATCTTTGATGTCGTCATTTCTCTCTTCTGTGGGGGCGAGTGGGCATATAAGGCTAATGTTGGCATACTTAGCCTGGATACGGATTGTAATATGGCACTCGTTCACATGCCAGAAACTCGAGACTTTATGCCTAAGTTTGCTTGCAACAACAAATCCGCATCCAAATAGGCGCTGCTTCTGCAGTCTGTAACAATCGCCGTAGTAGATGTCGCAGTTTGTCATTCTCTTTTTGTCTGACCTTTCCCATCGCATTTCTTGGACGGCTGTGACGTCTGCTTTTCAGCATTCTAGGACCTCCGCTTGTTGTTCGGCTGCACGTGGCCTTTTCAGGAACTTCGCATTCCACCTGCATATCCTTAATTCGTTTGGAAGGATTGTCAAGAGTAGATCCGAGTCTTGTTTATGTTTTGTAACCTTCCTATTGTGAATGCTCTCGTTGGTTCAATAAGGTCTCATCCGCCAACATCTCTTTTCTAACACTCTGACCTAGTATCGGAGATCCCTACCAGCCTGAGGTAAAAATATATTGCAATAGCTCGGATAAGGTATCATGTAAATTATGTTGGGACTTTACTTCACCGCTGATTCCATCTGGGGATTTCATCCGCTGTCACGTGTATAGTGTTGCAATTTTCGTATCCTGGTCAGAACTCGCGCTTATAAGTTTGGCAACTAGAGAGCGGACAATCATCGACCAGTACCCGACGGATACCTCGGTCAACAGAAACAGTTGTGACACTGGGTACCGTCAAGTTGACTCCTTTCCGCGCCTATGCTGTTACTACAGCACCCTACAATGCACTAGTCAGACGTTACTTCATATCCTTTCATTTTTATTCACTTCGTCTCAAAGACTTTTTTCTAACTTTTGCTACTCCAACAGCTTGCTTAATCGACTTGCATTTCTCCTTAAAGATGTTGATGCCGTTTTCTCCGACTTTTATTGTTATTCCTTGTATCTCAATATTTCAGTATTTCATAATCTACTGATTCGAAATTGTACGCTCTAAATGTGAAGAAACGAAAACGATTCTACTCGTTAAAATGAAACAATTTCGATCCAACTCCTTGTCAATTTATAATTGAATGAGCTACCGAGGACAATGGACTTGGGGCGATTTGAATAAAATATCATAAATGTACGATAAATCGATATAAAGGTTCTGCCTCCGTCTGAAATGTGAATTGGAAATGTCAGTGATAAATTATGCTTCAGAATTTAATTCTGATTTTATTGTTATGTACAAATGGCTGTGTGTAACAGAAATGGGACTGAATTGTTCTACATAGACAAACAAACGACCATTCATTCTGGGAGTGGTTTTCCATTGCAAATACATTGTAGCCCATTGGATGTACCATATCCTTAAATTCATTTGGATTGTTACGAGCACCAAAACTTTATTTGTATAAATTTTGTAAAGGGGTTTTGTTTTCAGCTTGCATCGAGTTACCCTCACTTAGGATATAATGAGCCCTTTGCCCCTACTCTCCAAAATTTTCCAACGGAAAGTACTCGTAACAAGAATCTGAAACTGTCAGAAGTACTCAAAAATCCTACCCATTTGGTGCTTTTAGCAATAAAGAGGAATCCTGGTCGTTATTTCAGACAAATTATACAAGAAAAACTGAGCACGTGAAGATCGTATTTTTCTTCCTCTTTTAGCATAGAGCTTTTGGGAATGCCTTTAAAAGGTAGACCAAGTGCACTGGCGTAGCATTTAAGCGAGCAGTGATCTATGAAGATGCTGATAGGAGAAAGTTTTTGATCAATCGTTGGTCAAATCTATCTAGTCAGATGCAAGTTCTGCCTTCTCACATTTCTGCATATCAACATCCAGTTTGAGCGTAACTAAACTTACAGCGAGTGACATTGTTACATGATTCTCTAAGAGCGTGAATAATTGTCTACGGCTGTGTTACGTTTAGCTTTTAGCCATAATATTTTGATACTGTTATGACCGAGTTCTAATGCGTTAAGAAACGAAAATCCAGTCAACTCGCATAGGCGGCATAATGGCACTGTGACTTGGCTAGGAAAGCTGATCTACTGAATGGTAACCAAAGCTGGCAATGCATCTACGCCATCTACTCCTTATAAATGTCCACAGAAAGTAGGCAAACATCTAGAGATTTCTTTTGCTTAAACGTTCAATGATTTTGGATCTGTCCCTGTTTAACTGGGAATATGATCCTTTCTGGATCCTTCTTTCTGCCTTAAGCATAATAAAATTAGCCTTGGCATGCAATAAATCTAGACAACCATTACAATATCATTTGTAGCCATTGATAAGTCATGGCGATATCATTTTAGATAACCTCCGATTTCGACACACCGTAAACTGATGCTGATTAACATTCTGACGCGGCATTGCTGCAACAGGTCATTTGCCTGTTAATTTACGACAATCAGTTCTTCTACAAGGACACCTCTAGTGACTTGACCCTATGTAAAACAACATATGTTTAGCCAGCAGAGAAGAGTTTTAAGCCTAAATGGACAACTGTGCAAGCCAAGCATAAGATAATTGGAAACATTCTTCGTTCAGCAGTGCTGTGACTATATTTTGCCGAAAATTGCACAGATTCGGGCTTGTTTATATCGGGTGGTATAATACCATTTGGATCGGGGTTGTTATTTTTTTCGCTATTATTCTGTTAATAGTTACACTATCCTAATCTGCCAAGGTATATGTAATTGTCTGTGATGTCACAGTTTTCTGATTAGATTATCTTATCTTTTAGGTATGTGTCTGTAATTAGTGGCGTTGAAATTTGTTTCTTGTTTCGTTCCTTTTTACCAACAAATAGTTTTGTGTTGTGTGAAGTTCACCACAGATCTATGCGCCACTTATTTCGGCTTGAAGCTTAAATGTGCCCAACAAAACAAAATTCCGGATTTGATTTTAGAGGTTCCTTCTTCCAGACAGGTTAACTATCCGAGTTATGCCAGATTTTAAAACGGGCTATCATAATTGAATGCGTACACACAATTTTATGACTATGCAGTCTACCATTGAGGAGCTCCGTCGCTGGGAGCCAGCCCTGAGTGCAGCAGCCATCAGAAATCAAGAAAATTGTTCTACTATGTTGGGGGTGCGGCCATATTGAATTTTGCATGATGTCGCTTACTTTATTGTTTCCTACTCTTCAAGACTTTTCATATGATACCCATATTGGGAGTGTTGACAAAAAATACATTATCCGCCATCTTGTGGTGGCGGTCGTTTTAAAAATATTACAATATTAAGTATTGCATATTGCATTGTTACGGGAACTAAAGTGTATGCAAAATTTCAGCTCGATCGGATGTCAAGGAGTAATTCTAATTCAATTTCATGAGGTTTGGATCATTTTTTGAGGCCGCAATAACGTCTTTGGGACGCTAGACTCTAATCAATTTTTGATCACCATTCGGTGTGTGTGGAACAAATTTTACACGGACCTTTGTTTTGGTCAAATCCTCATGAAGAATGGTTCGAATAGTCTTTTTGTTGATGTTTAAGGCCTCTTTCATAGTTCTCAGTGAAGCTTTGCGGTCTTCTTCAACGAAAGCACGTACTTTTTGGATCATTTCAGGTGTTCGAACCTTCCTGTCTGCTTATCGTCCTCTCTGCCACCCAAAAAACTATTACAACTGTTCTACTCAAACAATTCGGGATCCGTCTTAAATGCACAGGCTGCACATTTGGTAAGAGTGGTCCACCTAAAACATCTTACTGATCTTCGGATCTCCTCACTCAGAACTTGTTGCAACTCTACATGGAGTGAGACCAACAGTTACTCCCTACCTGAGTTTTAGGTTTAAACCACTGCTACGGTGATGATCTCACAAAGGGGCCTACCTCAAAAAGTCAGGCTCGGAATGAAATCCGCGGGGCTCCTGACTGCCACGGCACTGTGTCTTAAGTCCTACCCTTTTCTTCTCACTCAACAAGACCTATGACAGGCAAGTTTTAACTGGACAAATCAGTACCAGATTCGAATTCCTGTGTAAGCTGAGCTTCCCCTTTGGTGAAGGGTCGAGGCCTTTCTAAAACCTCTGGCGTTCTATTGATCATGACTCATGGCACCCATTTGCAACTCCATATCGAATAGGCCAATCAGTTCCTTAGCTATCAAATGGTTAACCACAAAATATCTAAGCTTCATTCGACCTACTATCCCCGCAATTTTTGGGAATGACCACAGCCACCAAGATACTCCCACAAGGGGGTCTACTCCTTGGACAGGCTGGAACAGAAGTTACAGCGGCCTCTGACCTCCCTTGGTACCAGAATATAGCTTTCGCTTGGTCATTTCTAGTTGGGCGCCTCACTCCCCAGGAATGCCAGCTTTTTGTCAAACTTATTTCTATTGGCCACCAGCAAACTATTTACGAATTCTTTCAAATTTCGCTCTATCAAAGAGAACTCCACTGACATCGCAGGCCACACCATCATAGGTAATGCACATGCCTTGCAAATCCCTAATATCTGGGTAAGCAGAACACACGTACAAAACATGCACTCAGTCCTTAAGGGGAGCTCCGCATGTACAACCTGCAACCTTGCTAAGGCTTCTCTTATGAAGAAATGCATTCAAGGGCCATGCCTGGTCAGCAGAAAGCCCAGACTTAGATTGAAACTCAGCTCATGGTCAATACATCCCGAAAAAAGCTATAAGTAGCCCTGCTTTTATCGTTCATATCCCATTTAGATTGCCATGTAGACCGGACACATTCGGAAATCAGGAGCCTACGTTCACTACGGGACAGATCTTCCACCTCCGTTGAGGAGACCCAATCTGAATTTGTCAACCGGAGTTCCCTCCTAGCACGACGTATAACCACCAAGTCAAGGGGAGGCACACCGAAAAGCACATGTGGTGCATGCGTAGGCCGTAAATACGGTTTTACAAACTGGTAAACAGCCAAGTAAGGTCACTCTCTGGCAAGCTAGGTTATGTCGACGACCACTCTCCGACATTACACTCCCGTACCAAGCCGATGGCCCAAATGTTGCACAAGCTACAAAAAGGCTTCCGTATACAGTACGAACGGCAGGTCTGGTGGGTCCCCATAATTCCTTAGAATGCGCCTTGCCTAGCCAACAACACTTAGCAGTCGTTTTCTTAGCTCTTCAAGGTGAGGTAGGAAATGCATCCACTCACCTATCGTTATGCCAAGATATTTTACCTTTTTAACGTACCCAAGGTTACGGCCATACACGGGCATACTGAAAAACCGACTGACTGCATCCAATTTGCCACGACTAAATATTGCTACAGTAATAGGAAAATTACTGCACAGTCTTACTCGTTTCATTCGAAAGTGAATTTTTCCAGCAAGGAAAAACTAACATAAACCACACTCGACATAAACGAAATCAAATTTCTACTCCAAAACAAAAGGATTACCATACTTCTTTGAGTTTCATCTGCAGGACTACCAAAAAAAAGGCAAAAAAAAAAGAAAACAGCTCCAAGAACATGCAATTTAAACTTACCTCCATGAATGGGACAATTTTGAATACGACAGTTGCATCCGTAACTTTATTTTCCTCAATTTGATAACCAATGTATGCAGGGCGACCGTTGTCATCGTCATCGTCATCGTCGTCGTCGTCGTCATGATGTGTAAGAAACTGTACGCGCGGAAGTCCTTCCGGTCTCGCCGCCATCAATGGTGCAAAATGACAAAAATAACAAATTCCATATGTCAACTACGTATGCCACCATCAGTTCGTCGATTCCATAAACATGTACAAGTTTGACATTTTGTAAATTTTTGGTTATTTTTCGAACAGCAAAATAGAAGTAAAAAATGATAAAACGCATAAGTTGGCACAGACGACTGTTGAATGGGTACCCTTATCCTTGTTGCAAAAATATGTATGGCAGCTACATAATATTAACGATCGGTGTTGCCGCTTTACTACATTTCTTATAGATTTTGAGGGGAGCCGTTAATCAATAAGACCTTGTAGAAACGTGTGCAATAGACAGCGTAGTTTAACTTGGCCAGTCAAATCTGGAACACGTCCCAATAGAGGGGGATGTGCCAAAGTCTCAGCTTGTAGAACAGGGAGATCGAAGAGTCTCATTCTGACATATTTAATAGTCATTTGATAAAAGCTCAACGGATCCGCCTAAAGAATAAGAATGAGCTCCGCAGTGTCCGGCTGAATGCATCATATAAGCTGCTTAAATATTAGAGTAGACACAACTGGAAGATGTTCTTAAGGAGAGGTACTACTCCTTAACCTGCGGCCCAATTGTCGACGAACTGCGAGAAAAATTAGCAAACCTCAGGTTCAATTATCCAAGTAGTGTCGGCGACATAACACTGATTTTCCCTGGTAGCGGTCGAGAAAACCCCCGGTTCTATCAATCAGTTAGATCTTCATAAAAACCAAGATTGATGGCAGTGCAACGATAGTACTCGCACCACTCAAAAGTCTGAAGGAATTTCAAAGGTGTTAAGCGACCCCGCTACCAACTATGATACTGGTACAAGTCAACAAGCCAATATACGAGTAGTATCTAGGATTGAAAGTAGACCGAAGAAACCATAGTATCCTGCGACACATATATTGGACTTATCCATAAGTTCCTTCTGTTGTTTTAGTTGTAATTGAATCAGTTATACAGAGCAGCCGTTTATTCCGCAGACAATTGCAAACAACTTCAAAACAGTTGGTAACACTGCATCAGTGCGTCGCCAAATGACGGTTGGTTTCATTGATTATAAGCGAGTATTTGCGCTTGAGTCTCGTGGTAATTTTTTTTTATCCGTAATGGAATTCAGACGTAATAGAGGGGAGAGTCACAAGTGGCTATCGTTAGATAGATGTTGCCAACACTTCGATATCAATAAATCTTCCATGCCTCACACTCGAACACTACTGGCAGTGTTGTAAAATGCTATTGTGGCAGTCGGAAAATGGCAGTGTTAAAACTGGTTCGGAAACTGAAGGCCTTAATTTAACGAGAACCTCAACTAATCGTCAGGAAAATGTCTGCCGAGCTGAGGACATCAATGACAACAATACATCGAATATTAGAAGATTAGCTCAAACTAAAGCCTTATAAAGTCCAAAGGGACAATACCTTATCGATACAGCTAGTGAGACCGATAGACGTTTATGTTTTTGGACGGGCGTCCAAGTGAATGCGAAGACATTTTAAAAGGTGCTCTGAAGCCTTTGGGATCCAATCATGTTGGTGAGAGAGAAGGGACGTTTCAAGAAGACTCTACACCAGCACTCAAAGCAGTCGTCAAACAAGAGTGGCTGAAAAACCAAGTCCCTTTCTTTATTTCGTCGAAACAATGTCCTTCACAGTCTCAGGACGCAAATCCAATTAACTTTACCATATGGGGGATCTTACAGGCAAAGTTTAGCACTAAAAAATATCAAAGTTTAGATGCGCTCAAAAAGCCCTTCTTTGGGAATGGAAGAAGATTCCCCGGGCTCACGTTCATGCGGGGTACAACTCGATTTTCTAAAAACACGTGTTATAATCAAGTGGTCTGCTGCAATTGATTTGACTCATCGCCACAGACAATTTTTTTACGTATCCCCAAAAAATATAGCCTTCAGATCAAAAAATTCCACCATATAGGCAGCCAATTTGCTGATCCAAAGCGAGAGATAAACTACTTATCGAACTCATTTTTCAATTGGTCCATCGATTCACGTATCATGTGGATTGTAGCGCCATGTAGGTCTAAGTAGGTCAATTATGAACGAAAAACACTGTTGCGCTGGCAGCCTGGTATGGGCCATGGCCTAGCTTCTTGGCACTCATTTGTGTTGCTCATGTTTTCATTTTTGTCACATCTGAGCGGGGCCTACGGTTTATTGCCGAGTCCTAACGGCACTCCTTAGAAGCTTTTTCGTAGGCAATTTTACTTTCGAGAGTTTGCCATTGCCCGCCGAAAGGGTGATGGCGATTCGAAAAATTGTTGGTGACCCAGCCAGGAATCGAACCCAGACTCTCTGTGTGATAGTATAATGAGCTAACTATCGCACCATCGCCATCAATTATGACGACCGTAAAATAGTTGAAGTCGGAGAAAAACATTTATCACAAAACACAAATTTTGATAACAAATTTCAATAATTTGTAAACGTAATTTAGGTGTAATTCTTCCCATGAAGAAATGACAATGAGCAACTGAGCTTGTTTGACTTTGACACCTGTCAGGAATCATGTATGAGCTGTTAAAAATAAAACACTGTAAAACCAAACAACAAAAAATATCACCCTTTATAAGCACCAATATCTTTCTTTCATATTTCGCCACCATTCGGGCAATTTCATTGTGTCTCTAGTTTTGTTATCGGAAGGTGCAAGATCAGGCGAATACGGCGCGTGATGTGAAATATTCCACCCAAACTGCATCAGCTCCTGCTGAGTCCGCAAAGGAACATGTGGTCAGCATTAGCCACAAGTAAGACGAAACCCCTTCGATTCATCAGTTCCGGGCGTTCTTCGCTGATTGTATCCTTCAGTCTATACAATTCAGAGCAGTACTTAATCAATGGTTTAGTTATGCGGAAAAAGCCCTTAAAAAATAATTCGCTTAGAGTGAGGACTAGCTTTTGGAATAGCTAACAGTGGGTCACCCTTTCTGCTCCATGATCTTTTCCGTTCCACGTTGTTGTAGAGACTTCACATATCATGCGAGACACAATCGATACAATGGACTACATCAACTCAAAAATTCGTCCAGAACGGCGCTAATCAGAGCAAGCTCGACGCAACATGTATTTACAAACAGCGCCTCTAAACCTTATAGTTGCGATACAGCAGATAAAGCAGCCACAAAGATGATAAAGGAAGGAATTGGAAGAGTTTGAAAGATTATGAGGCACGACTTAGAAAACTCCTTTTTTTTTAGCAGAATGCACTAACGAAGGTCAGCAGCAAAAAAGATTGGAGAGGCAAACCCATAGCTTCTGGACTGGAAAACTGTACGAATAACTTAAGGCACTAAGATAGGAGTTCTTGGGCCTAAACTAGTCGCATGCTTAAAACTGGTACAACCGGAACCACATATTGATAATATTACAGAAACTGCAACAATATCAAATATTTAAGCAGCCTTGAAGTCATTTAAAGCTTATTTCAACTTGGTATACTAGGAATGTCTGTCAATCCTTTCAAAACCGCAATCGACTTGTTTGACTTATCTAAAGCTTAAATGCTTCACCATCTGATTTTCCAACGAAAATTTTCAAGTCGCTGTTGGCTTTATGGCAGCGTAAAGGAGTTTTCGGCAATATAATGGGCTTGTCATCGATCAGTAGAAGCTTGTCGTGATTTTCCAAGTTGCTTTCAGACACCTTAAAGGAGTCATCGACTGCCTTTCAGTAGGCCGCGGAATGCCTGCAGGATCCTTGACGGGGCTCTACAACCGAAAGTTTGTTTTATTTTCTAACTGAATATGATATAATTGGCCTTATCGTCGCTGTTCAAATTTAAAGGACTCTCTTCGCTGGCAAGCCCTATGTCTTACCCTTTGCCAAATATTGTCCGAGAGCCGACAGCTTTTCGGAGATTTTCAACGTAAAACGTTGTCTAAAGAAGAGTCAAGCCCAACTGTGTACTAAGGTTGGAGAAACGCGCCTTTAACTTCTATTGGAGTCAGAACTGCTAGCCTCCTCCTTCTTGTAAAGAGAATAATCTTGATTTTGACAAAATTGACCGAAAATTCATTCCTAGAGCGGTCACCTCTAGATACGAGTATGTCTGCATTTAGGAGCAGACAGCCACCACGTATGAAGCAACAGATTCAACAGAACTGCCACTTGATCATCTATCTAGCTATCTAAATGTTAACCAACGATGAGCATGATTCGATTCTACATTTTTTTTCCTATAAATAAAGTTGAAGACCCTGCTTAATCGATGACTATTTCGAACATTTTGTTGTATCTCATCAATAACAGGCTGAACAAAGGCTTCCAAGGCCTGGATATTTCGCGGAAGTAATCGACGGGAACTTTCGCCATTGACTGTCGTTGTTCAAAAAATACGAAAGGTAAAGACCGTTGCAAAGAGTGCAGATTCCTGACTATAATTGTGTCTCATGAGCCTCTTCTGAACTTAGCTCACTTCAGAAATGGCCTTTTGAGCCAGAAGCAAGCCATGATCTAGTGGCTTCCATGCACCAGTTAGAACATGTACGGGTATCTGGTGCTGGGTTATGAACGAGAATTAGATAAAATACAACGATCAAACCTTACAGACATCTTCTAAAATAACAGAGGACAGAGCAGTGGTAATAAGCTATCCAGCCAGAAATGAGGAAAGGAATAATATCCTGCGTGAAGGCAAGAGCCCTAAAGAACCATATTGACATGCAAGTCGAGCTCATACAATGCATACATAAGTCCATCTGTATATAAGGCCACATACTTAGCCTCTGAACTTACTTGAAAACACTTGTGCTGGGATGGCAACGCAGTCAGCGATGCTTCTCTTATTTTTCAAATCAGTTGCAATATTGTGCTAGTGCTGAAGACTACCGAGGCATATCCGTTGTCGTCGTGTTCGGTCCTCAGCCTCAACCTCAACCTCGGCGTCGTTCTTGTTGTCACCGTGCGTCTTCGTTGTTTTGTTGGAAAGAATACTTTCCACCCTGAAAGGCATTCAATAACTTCAATTCCTTATATTGTGTTTGGAATTTTGAAATGCATTTTTATGATATGCAGCATCGTATCCACTGCACCCTCAAACCCGCATATTCTATTGGATCGTTTTGCTATTTTAGCGAATCAGTGAGCGGAAGAAAAAGGGTAAAAAAACCTATCCACAATCGACAGATCGAATAGAGATGACAAGGAGAACGACGACGATGTCAACATAAGGACGACAACGAACAAGACAACTGCTCATCCTGTTGCTGCTTTTGATGGTGATACAGTGAAGACCGCTCTACCCTCAATCCAACGAGGCCGGGATCAAGACCGGAGCTGAAATCTTTTTCTCGTTCAATGCATTCGACATGTGAGCTTCTTCATTTCAACACATTTCGTTTTTCTGTGCTTATTTTCTTTTTGGTTGCTTTGTGTTCATGTCTATGATACATCTTCTGTATATCGGAATTCGGTTTTGTGTAAACTTTGGATGTGAGGTGTTGCCGCCAGAGAGTAAGGGAATTGGGGGTCACAGCATTTTATGAAGAATGGCAATGGCATTCGTTGTGTCTACAAATGTCACCACAAGGAAAATCCATGCCCATACCCATCTCCAACTAGTGAAAAGGATTTTTCTGCATAATTCTATAAGAATTACCAACAGACCGATTGATAGACGGAGTTTTCGGTTAAGGGATGAGGAATTGAAGAAGGGGGTGAAATCGTTTTACATTTACAAACTATCGGATGGCAGAGGAATACAAAGTGGATGACGATGTATAGAATGCGAGAACCGAATGCCAGATAACACGGACGAAGAGTTATGCTCACAATGGGATTATGGTTTCTTTATTTTTTTTTTTTATTATTTTTGCTGGCATCACATGCGTATGGATTGTTGTCATGTGTTGTGATTTGTTAGCTGAAGGTGGGGTATCGGAGGCATTATGTGATTCTGTGAGGTTTTGAACCCGAAACACCATTCAAGAGAGTCGGAATGTAGCCAGACAATAAGTTTTTAACGACATTTGTTAGGACAGTATTGGGTGGAAGCTGTACCTATATAGGTAAAATCTATAAAGGGCGACTGATTGAAGCCTGAGAAGGTAATTATAGATTCGAGCTCGACCATGATATGTGCATAGATGCATGTATGTATATGTACGTCTAAAAGAAAGTTTAAAACTACAGATTAAATGATGAAAAGAAAAATAAAAAGACAAAATCTGGAAGATGGGAACTATTGCATCAGAGAACAATCTGAGTAGTACAATGCATCACCATGTCTTGGGTCAATAAAAATAAGCATTCGTTTCAGCACATCACTGTCCTATAAGAACTCTAATACAGAACACAATTATAGAAAGGGTTGAGGTATTGCTCCGCATGTTCACTCTGTTCGCTCTTCGTATCTTAGCCATTTCAGGTGCGCCTTTCTGTCTAATTGGTTGATGTTTTGTGCCCGTTGACATTGACCATTGCTTGGCGTACATAAGCCAATTTGCTATTTTCGGTAAGTAAACAATATCCTTCATCCATTTATATAAATAAAAATCCATTGAGGTCAAGTCTGGAGACACTGGAGCTCATAAAATAGGTCTACCCTGCCGAACCAACGAATTCTCATCCCGATCTGAATTGGCAATCATCCGTTTATAGTCAATAAAGACCCCTGCAAAGTGCTTTACCGAATGTAATTGCAGATCTGCAAACGCTTTCCTATGTTCCCGGGTTGTTGCTTTTGTACTGGTGTATGGTTAAATGCGTAAATGCCTTCTAAATGTAGAATTATCCAGATGTAAAGTTTGCTTAGAATAAAATGTTTGAGCATCAAGAACAGCGAGTGTTTGATCGCTTTATACTTGTCCTTCCTCAAGGATCAATTGTGGACTTATCGAATCTGAAGCATCTGATCAGATGATATGCGGCGTGCTAAGAACAGTAATGCCTCCATAGTTGGAGTTGTTTAGTGGAGCGTACAAACAATTCTAAGCTTCTATTTTTACTTACTTAAGGCGGCTCTACAGTCCGGCATGCCCCTGGGCCTCAGTCAACAAGCATCTTCAGCCAGCTCGATTCTTTGCCATCTATCATTTGTTTCCGCCACCTCGTCTCGGTCTTCTCTGTGCAGCCTCTCCGGTCCGATTCGAAGACTTTCCGAACCGAAGCATTGGTGCCCATCCGCTCTACATGATCCACCTATCACACTCGTTGGACTATCCCTTTTCTAGTTAATGCGGTGTGGTTGTATATTCCGCAAATTTCGTCGTTATATCTCCTCCTCCACTCACCTTCAACGAAGACGGGTCCGAAAATCGCTCGAATAATTTTTCTCTTAAAGCAACCAAGAGCATCTTCAACCATTTTTGATGATGTCCGTGCCTCTGCCTGCACCATAGAGCAGGACTGGGATTATTAAGGTCTTGTACAAGTAGGGTCACTTTTGTTTTTTTAGAGAAGGCTTTGCTTCTTAGCCCAAATAAGCAGCGATTGGCAAGAGTTATCCTTCGTTTGATCTCAAGGGCATCTCTGATGGTTTTTTGGCAGTGATGCCACTGGTCTCCGATGCTTGACTCGATCGGAAAAGGATTTGGCGATCTCTTGCGATTGTAGCCAGCTGATGTCGAATTTTCACACAGTATAAGCTTGTCTTGGGGTTGTTCGGGATATCCGCAACCGTACCATTGCTACAACTAGGTAATAGTCCGAGTCGATGTTAACTAATCGGAACTTTCGGACATCCTTAATACTGGAGAAGTGTCTTTCGTCAATCGCAATGTGATCAATCTGGTTGACGGTTGATTGATCAGGAGTTCTCCAAGTCCCCTTGTGAATATCGAGATGAGCCAAGTCGATTAGCCTGAATCTGTTATCAGAGGCACCATGCAAGCTATATCTTCTCTTCCTAGCTTTGCATTTAAAACGCCAAGGACAATTTTAATGTCTTTGCTAGGGCATTGCTCGTAGGTCTTGTTGAAGAGATCATAGAAGGCATCTTTTATGTCATCATCTTACTCCTCCGTGGGGGCGTGCGCGCATATCAGGCTAATGTTGGTAAATTTACGCTTAACTCGGATTTCTATGAGGCGCTCGTTCACATGCCGGAAATTCAAGACTTTTCGTCTAAGTCTGCATCAAACAACAAGTCCGCATCCAAATAGACGTTAGTTTTGGCGTCGATAACAATCGCCGAAGTAGATGTCGTAGTTTTTCATACTGGTTTTATCCGGCTCATTGCATCGCATTTCTTGGATAGCGGTTATGTCTGTTTTACAGCAGTCTAGGGCCTCCGCTACTTGTTCGGCTTCACGTTGTCTATTAAGAAACCTAACATTCCACTTGCATATCCGAAGCTCATTGTCCTTAAATCGTTTGCGTGGGTTGTCTACAGTAGATCAGTCCGTATCAGAGGCTTGTTGTTGATTTTTTTTTTTCTTGGCTGGACGGTATATCCGGCGGCACAACCCCCAACTTGGAGGGACAGTTCCAGGCTTTGATACCCCTATGACGAGGGGTCAATTAGACCGAAGCCAGTAACGTGTTCGAGGATATGAGCACTGTCATTGGTTTATAAATGGCTTAATACGGTCTTGATTGTGACGATACGGATTTTTCATCAGCATAAGAATGTGTTGCTTCTATTGTGCTTAGTAGCGAGTCCTTTCTGTTGAATTGTCGTCAATGAGAAAACGTTAGTGAGTTAGGATCGACAAATATTCGGGATCGAACAGAGTGGTTTAAGCGTAGTTTTAACATGCTAGAGCTGATATTGCCACTAACTCCGCGAGCGTCATCGTTTTATCAAAGTGCGGTGTACCTATAGCATTGAAGTGCTTCTTAGTTGTATGCGGCTGCAGTTGTTCTGCGATGTCCTCAGCCCATTGCTTTAACAACATTAAAAGTTCGATCCACAATGTAGATGAATGTTATTGTATGAGGCCTTGGATACAATTAAGTCTCAATGGTGAGCCTCAACTTGAAATTCGTCCATTTTATCAATTATATGGGTTCCCTGGCAGGGATACGCCATAATTCCAAGGTATGAGGTCGCCTTTTTGAAGGTGGTGCATAGGGAACTCATAGATCTTCTCCCAACAATATCTGGTTAATTACGGGTATTTGACCCATGCACACCTCTTTGTCTGAAAAGCTCCACTATCAGACCTTCGAAGGCGGAGGTTTTTTTTTTACCCTATCACTCTCTCGCAGATTTGGGCATCAGATAGCTGCTACATGTGCCAGTGTCAGTGCTCATTGTTTTCGCATATCCTGCTGTTCAAAGTAAGAAGGTTGCGTCGGCCCTTGTTTTATGCCTTCTCCTAGATCGACACACTTTAATCGTTGCTATAGCTTTGTCATGCAAGGGCTCCTTTTTGGTGGTTTCCTGTAGCTTCCGATACTCACGGCTACCTTTTCCATGATATCGCGATACTGGTAACATTGATTGCTAATATTTATGGATCTGGCTTTCACCGTTGAAAATATTTTTCTGGTCGGTTTGCAGCCATTCCTTTTGGCCAGTTGATCTATGAATTTAGCTGCAACAAGCAAGAGTCTGTGTTTGTCATCGGAAGATTTGGATGCATGTCTTTCATCTATTAGCACTTGCTTGATTCGGTTGGCAGATCTGGGCAATACAAGGTTGTCGTGTTACCTTGGAAACTTAGTATTGCAAAATCGATATGCCGGAAATCGTTATCTGTGGCGTGACTTGGAGGTTGTGCATTTTCACATACCCGTTGGCAATTAAGGTATGATTTTGATATTCTTATCTGAACACAATGCCTAGGTGGCGTCAGAAGGTCATAGAGGATCCCTCCTTGCTAGAGACTTGAGCTTCTTCGAACACATCTATCGTTTTGGTTTTCATGTTTTATCTATCTACATATGTACCTCAGGGTAACAAAGTCCTAAATGCAACTTGATTACACCAAGAGACTACATGCAATCGAATAAGTACTAAGTCAGATTTTTTCATGCATTCTTCAGATGTCCAAGTGACAAATGTGCCTGTAGTTCAGGTCATAGTGTAAATACCTTATTTTAATTATACAGCACTGCATTGTCATTCCAACTAAGCACTTATTTACTTATTAATCCCTTAGTAGAGCTACTTTTAATAGCTGCACAATGATAATTACAGTTTTGCTGGCTGCACCTACTATTTCGAATCCATAATGAATTCGCCCCTTAGCTCACTTAAATCACCACCACCACTTGAAATGCCACCCTAGGTACGAGTATGGTTTAAAAATTCAATATGAATCGCCTGACAGTCTGACAACTGTCATAACAAATTACTGATCAGCCATTCCGTTGGGAATGTGCTTTAATCTACCTCGATTTACATCCCTATGCGTCAAAGATTATCAACTCCTCCTTGTCATTGGCCTGGTTGGACTGTACGCAAAGCAACACCGCCAAACCTCACATTCATTTACGATTCCAAGATATGAGTACCAGTATGAGTACGAGTTCAGGAATATACATACTCAAATATGCAGCTAAGTGGATTCAATTATTCATATTATTAAAGTAGTCTCAAGTACACAGATACGAAAACACGCATAGTCCTGGGGTATGGCTACAGCCACAGGCACGTTTAAGCAAATAGACACCTGTATGTCCAGGCTCAAGAGATAATAATTAAGTTGGTCAAGCACGCTTCCTTCTCGGCTCAGATCAGTCGATATACAGAAAGTAAATTGCCAGCCCAGACGATGTAAACATGCGCATCATATGCAATCAGAAGGTATTAATCCTGTGAGGACATTCCAGAATACCCGTACGTGTCTCTGCATTTTAGCCAATAATTGAATGCAGTCGCAGACGAGTACTCGTACTTCCAAACCAGGCCTGAGTTGTCCATATGATTATCCACTCCCTCCATTGGACAAAATACCGCCGGGTAGAAGTGGTCAATTATTTTTGCGATACTCAGCCTGGAAAGAGGTGCCAGTCAGCGTGGCGGTGGTCAGATGGTCAGTGGTAAAGCGGTTCAGGACGAAGGATTTCAATTAAATAAACGATCTCATTTAAATGCTTACTAGTGCATAAATGTTTAATGTAACAGGATAACATGGAGCATTTCAGGAATTTATAATCACAAACATTCACAGCAGAGCTCAATCATACGAGTATAACACAGAATCTGACAAAGAGTGAGCCGGAGTTATCTGCCTAACCGTTCCCCCATCCTGGTGGATCAGTTTCAATTTGAGTTATTCTGATTAAATGCTAACAATCAGTGATTAAGTGGATACAAATCAAAGTGGTATTGCTAGCCATTCGAGTCCTTAATCGATACACACGCACAGGTAGACATCACCGGTCGGTGGGGTGAATTGGCTATTCCAGGGGTGAGTTTGAAACTCGACACACAGGACATAGAAGATTTACAACTCTCGATTGGACTATAGGTGAACTTTAATCCTTTTCCATAAATTACCAGCCCACATTTTGGTTGCTCTCTTAAGGTATTGGTGACGATGGTACAGTGATGCTACTGGTGGTGGTACGAGTATTTTAGTCCATCATTAGGGTCAGGTGTTTCCTCCGTGATGGGTATTTCATGTTCGATGCACTTTAAGTAATGGTTACCTGCAAAGATGTCCTGCATACAGGTTCTTTGATGTGATTACCGGGTATATAGGTAGCTAGGTGCTGTTCCAAATGCGGTCGAAATAGTTATCTCAGCAATCATACTTAAAAAGGGATCCTGAGTGGATTACACGACGAGAGCAGGACACCATTTCTAGGCTAATGCATACAAAGAGCAGCCCGAACAACAATACTTCATATCCAGGGGGGATTGAAGGGTGGGTCGGAGACTAACTAATACATGGATCTGACAAACAAGTGGCCATGTTTTGATTTCAGGGCCTGATTGGGAGTCGGTTGGTAGTTGGAGCAGACCTGAGACTGCTCTTGTATGTCACTGTAATAACTACTTGATCCTTGATATTGCATATGCAAATATTCCAAGAGAAACTACAAGACAACGAGCGTCTGCACAAGGACGAACAAGTGTTGGAAGATAGGTGTCCCTTCGTTCTTTTGTGTTGTGGGACGGAGATGTTTACCTTAGGTTTGTGGTTTGTTGTGCACTTCACCTGGTTTTCGACATTGTTTCTAGAAGTGGGCCTCGAGCACCTCCAATGGAAGGAATGTTTAATGTGCGTTTCTGGTTCAGCGCTTCTTGGCGTCACTTTGTCCTTGTACATGTGATGTAATGATAATATTTGATGTACTTCGTACCTTTGCTATTGTTGTACTCGTTACAATTGCGCTGTTGTTGCAAGGAGTTTACGATAACGCGCTCTTCTCGCACTGGATGTTAGTTTGTTGTAAAATTATTCAACGTTACGTTGTTCAAAAATGTGTTCGATGCTGTTTGCATGATATACTTGCCAGATGTGAACAGAAATGAATGACAAAACTTATATTTGTAAAGGGGGTGAGAACTGATAGGATGTACAAGAAGTTGGACACCTTATTCGCTGCTTCTCAAAGAAAAATATATTTTGCTGCCACAATAATGCAAATAAAATCAAACCTAAGAGTCTACTAATCCCGGGAGAGTTTTTCATTCTAGTTTTCTACAAGTGTATACATCCTCTGACGGTATTCCTTAAAGAAGATATTTGCAGATGCTCGCGGTTGTTGCTGAGAAAAATATTTCGACCAAGAACTCATACCTTGAAGTATGCCAACATTATAATACCAAACCAAGCAACCTTCCCCGTTTGAATGAGTCGTAAACTTGAAGGAACAAGAGAGTCCCTATACCTATAGATGGTAGCCGGTTAAAGAACCGAAACCACGTTTACAGCCTTTCTTGCAACCAGCAAAAAGGGAAATGGATAACCTTTATTTTAAAAAAAAATGTATTTCGAGTGTTCACGTGGATCGACTCGGTTTTATCAATGTCAATGCCTGGAATGGTATCCGTGCGGCATTGGATAAAGAATAGTGCCGCGGTGCATCCTAGCTTGACGTTAGGGGCGACTGAATGGGACACCAATCATACCTTCATATATACAGGCAACTATGACACCAAAAATGAGCCTGTGACACTTAAATACCTGTAAAACTTCCCAACGAGTTTGTATGCAATCAGTGGGTTCCCGCGTCTGGAGACTACCGGTGGTGTAAAAGAACAGTCAATCAATTTATATGAGCATACAAGTGTCAAACCACTCAAGATACACTTCATGGAAATGAGCAAAATTAATAGCACTACACCGCTGGGCACAACGCTTTCAACGCACTCGGGTGATCCCAGAGCAAGCAGAAGTGCTTGTGTCAGAGCCCGACGGATTCCGAGGGCGGGCAAAATGAAGTTTCCAAAATATTTTCCTAAACTTCGGCTTGCAAGTTGGAGCCTCAGATCGAGTTGGGAATTGGAAGCGAACTCTACAAGTCCTATGCGTTCAGGAAACGAAATCGTGTAATACCGGAAATGAAGCGCGTTTTCTCGATTTAAAAACTAAGGTATTTAAGATGTTCTACCATGGAACGGTCAATGGACGAAACGGTGTTGGTATTGTTGTTGCAGCGGAACTTCTTAGCAATATCGTTGGTATTTTGAAAATAAGCGACCGCTTAATGAGTACAAAACTCGTCATGCACAATAAAAAGTGGAACATTGTTAGCGCGTACGCGCTACAAAATGGATGCGATCAATCGGAAAAAGATAAATTTTGGTCAGAGTTCGGTAATTTGCTTAGAAATATACCTATCGATGAAATGCTCTTCGTAGGCGGAGATTTAAACGGCCACGTCGGAGAAACAAATGTTGATTTTGAAGATTGCCACGGCGGTTCGGACTTTGGAACCAGAAATTCAGCCGGCGAAGACATCCTTGTAGCGTGTAGGCCTTACGGCTTAACCGTCTTAATTACAATGTTTATTAAACATCAACTACATCTTATCACCTATAGCAGCGGAGGCCACGAAACGCAAATAGATTATCACCTCTGCAAAATATCGATGAGAAACCGTGTGAAGGACTGTAAAGCAATACTTGGAGAATCGCTAGTAAGCCAACACCGTCTGCTCATTACAGAATTTTTCACAGCGGAACCACCGAAAATACGGGCATCGTTTGGAAAGCCAAAAATCCGGTGGTATAATCTATCGAAGGAACGAAGCGCAAGATTTATCGCACTGGCTAAAGAAGTACTTCACAATATAAACGGTATCGCAGACTCACTTAGCCCGCAAGAAATGTGGAACAGCATGCACGAGGAATGCATAACACTCGCAAAGTCCCATCTGGGTACTATATCGAGATACCATCACGTCGGCAAGAAACATGGTTGTGGAATGACGAAACCAAACGAGCTGTGGCCGACAAGAAGAGTGCATTCCAAGCGTGGACAAAATGCGATCGAAGCGACGGTATCGAAAAAGCTCGACTGGCTCTTGAATACGAGCGTCTTAAAAAGATCGCAAAGAAAGTCCTGGCTCGAACTCGAGCGGCAGCAGCGGAAAACCTGTACCAGGAGTTGGAACAAATATCCTCAAAATCGGCAGATAGAAGACAAGCTATCCAAGAAGTTCAAACGTAGTAGAATACTAAGGTGCCAAATATTTTTAAGCTCGTTGCACAGCGGCGAACAAATTCGATGGAAATAAGCTCGCCGAAATACATCAAAAACGCAGACGGTCGCTTACTAACAAATGAAAAGGAAATTCGTAGCCAGTGGCTTGAACACTGCAAGGAATTGCCTAACAAACAGTTTCCACGTGATATCATGCCGACAGCTAATCTATTCGAGGAGGAAGTTTCGGACTTTTCAATCGAAGAAATAAGTTAGCAATCAGACAAATGAAGCGGTGGAAAGCGGCGGGACATGACAGCATTCCATCAGAGTTTTGGTCGAGGATGGAGGGAATCGATAGCGAATGGCTATCGAAACTTTTAAATGGGGACAACCTATGCCGAATCAATGGAAAAGTAGCTTCTTGGTTCCATTATACAAAGGAAAAGGCGACACTCAAGAATTCAATTTCAATTCAATTTATTCAATTCGGCAAATAATAAAGCTCGATAATAGCCAGTGTGGATTTGTTTAAGAAAGATCGATGGTTAACGCCATTCAAAGCCTACGAATAATAATGGAAAGGCACCGAGATTCGTCTAAGGATTTACATATGGTATTTATCGACCTCGAGAAAGCATTTGATCGAGTGCCTAGGGATCTCATATGGGCCGCGCTGAGGTCTCAAAACGTACCGGAAACGTATGTTAGAATAATACAAGACATGTACGGAAACGTGAAAACTGCGGTTAAAAGCTCTGCTGGACTAACGAGAGAATTTCCGGTTAATGTCGGAGTGCATCAGGCAAGCGTACTTAGCCCTTTCCTCTTTAACGTAGTATTCGATTATCTTTTAAAAGACTGCATGCGCGAAGCAAATGTAACGCCAATTTTCTACGCTGACGACGCAGTTATACTTAGCGATAACGTCGAAGATTTACAGAACGCCTTAGATTCATGGAGAAATGCGCTAGAGAGAAACGGGTTTAAAATAAGTCGTTCAAAGACGGAGCATTTGACGTGCCCATTTGCGCATCCGTTGCGACCTGTTCCGGATATAATGTTAGACGAAAAATTTCTTCCGAAAAGCACTATCTTTAAGTACTTAGGATCAATCGTTAACATGGAAGCGAAATGTGACGACGACGTAAACCACAGAGTGAGTGTGGGATGGATGAAATGGCGGGAAAATTCGGGAATTTTTTGCGACCGAAAACATCACGGTTTTTAAACAAAATGACGGCAGCTGAAATGAAAATATTAAGGGTGTCTAGTGGAGTCACTAAAAGCGATTGCATTAGGTCTACGCGTTTAAGAGGAAGTCTCCATATAAAGAATTCGGTAACCGAACAGCTTGAGGTGAATAGAATAAGTTGGTATTGCCACGTTCAAAGAAGATCTGCGGAAAATCCGGTTAAAAAGGCACTATCAACTACGGTCACTCCAACTGTAAGAAAACGAGGTCGGAAAAAGAATTCCTGGATTTTTCAGATGGCAAATGCGCAACAACGTCTGGGGTTAACCACTGAAGCGATCCAGGACCGAGCATTATGTAGACGCGTTCTGCGACATTAGCCAACCCCATAAGCGGAGCAGCAGCGATGCAGTAAAAATGGGAAACTCGTTACGCATAAGTTCGTATAACGAGGAAAGTGTTAATGAAAGGATAAGAAGAAGAAGAAGAATGCCTGGAATGGCATGGGGGAATCGGCCCCCATAGGCCCAGATAGGCTTAACTTACTCGTAGTTACGAAAGCGCACTCTTCTTGGTTGCAGATAAAGTTGATATCCATTTCGATTCGTTATTATCGCCAGCGAAATTCGTTCCATTGTCCGAGCGTATCTGAGCAGGAACTTTGCTATGGCTTATAATATTACGAATTACAAACATACATGGGTTCTTCGAAGGATGGTCAGCTGCTCCCAGTACGCACAGCGTACTTACTTACAGCAGGTAAGAAAAACTATCCAACTGTTCTCTATATGTCAGCTTATTATCATTAGAAGCGGCCGATTTAATTTAATCCACAAAGGGATAAGGTCGGCTTTCAAATAAAGGACCAGTACAAAACGTGTCTGTCATAGCTTTGGCAATCAACATTTTGTAACAATTTTCTCCCTTTCACAAGGTTTGTCGCTGGCGTGAAATATTCAAATTCTGACGGATATTGCTTATAAACTCGTATTTTGATAAATCAATTAGACATGCTCATACCTCTTTAAAGCGTAGAGATGGCTAAAATGTAGATTAAAAAAAAAAACACTGTGGCGCTGGCAGCCCGGTATGGACCATGGCCTTACTTCTTGACACTCATTTGTGTTGCTCATGTTATAATTTTTTGTCACATCTGAGCGGGGCCTACGGTTTATCGCCGAGTCCGAACGGCACTCCTTAGAAGCTTTTTCGTAGGCAGTTTTACTTTCGGGGGTTTGCCATTTCTTCTTAACGTTTTCCATCAGCTATGTTAGACATTACTGGCTAGAAAGAACTATCGAGGACCAAAGGTACATCGAATTCAGGATCGGACATAAGGTCTCGACCTTATTAAAGAGAAGAAATTCTCAGAAAACCGACCAGCCATGATGTAAGGGGAGTTTGGCAAGTGTTCCTCGTAAGCTCAGGGCAAAACAGATGCTAGAGGAAATTGTACAGAACTGTAACTTCAACAAGCGGCTTGAATTAGCAGATCCCATTAGAAAGCAATCCTGCCCTTTCATTGTTAAAACGAAGACCTGGAGGGATTTAGGTGACTTAAAACGTAGAAAGACTGGTCTTTACAGATCGAATCAAAAGTAACAGAAGACGCTCATTCATATTTCAAGAAAAACCCTCCACCTCATTCTCGGCGCTTACTTCTCGGGTAACTTATTCGAAACCATCTAACAACTAGCTCCTATTAACGAAGTTGCTAATGAGTTGAATAACAGAACATGCCGCCGTATATCTCATCGAGTTTGCTTGATGGATGAGGAATATTTAATAATATGCTGTTTCTTCCTCTGATAAGTGCAAGGAAAAGATGTAGAGTATATTCACTGCTAGCCTGGCACTGCATCTGGGATACATACCGAACCGAAGCGTCACTATTAGCCTTCATGCGGAAAATTACAAGACGGACAACTGAGCTTCAGCTTCAGACCTGACGAACTTAATGTTGAAGAGCATGGCGATTGTGAATGCAATATCTGTCTGAAATGCTTGCTAATGCAAAAGGTCTTGCAATAGTGGGCTTTAAGATCCTATAGATGAAATTGAAGCCGACTTCGGCAAGAAAGAATATGCGCTGGGCATTTTTATCGACATTTAGGGTGCTTTCGTCAAAACAACTTTTGACAGCATGTGTAACTCGGCCACATAACATAGCGCAGAGGAATCATTTGTTTTGTTGATCAAAGCAACTTTGTTGAGTAGGACTTCACTCCAGATGTGGACTGCGGCCAATATGAAATGAAATGACATGTTTGTCGATTCACAGTTGAACGAGCTCAATGCACAACCATACGCGAATAAATTGACGTGACTGAGTCCCAGATCACAGTGGGTTCATGGGACATTAAATCGCCGATGAACTTGCTGAGCAAATGACAGTTAGGTTTCTTATGACCACCACTGCAATTGGTATTACTTCTCAGGTTGCAAACGAATGCATCCCGGAGCCATCCTGCTGTTTTTACTTACTTACTGGTGCTGGGTATACGTAATAAAATAACTGCGAAGCACAACCTCTGTGAATTTTCGGCTTAGGCTGCCATCAGTACTTGGTATTGATATAGTAGGGGCTGGTACTGAAGGCAATTTAGAACTCAATCGCTTACTCATGTTTCTTAGAAAGACTGAGAAACTAAATTGAAAGTTCTTTGTCCAAATGCTGTGTTCCGACAGAAAAAAAAAGTTACTCTGTACCTATATCTGCGAAGTAAGAAGCCCTGCTATGACGCTAATTAGAGCCTAAAGTTAAGTTAATTTAATTTTTTTAAAGTACACATTTGTGTACGATTTTTCGGTTCAACTATCACCAAGTTTCAGTCGTTTGAGAAGTAGTAGACCACCACTATTTCTTCAACCCATCGACATCTCAATTAACCGTGGCCTTATCCCATTTCAAAGGTCTGAACGGGAAAATATCCTAACCAGTGCTAGTGGTGAAAAATATAATTCCAACGAGAAGAAGAAACTTCTCAACTCAATTAATTCAAAGGCCGATACTTGGTTCATTTGAATTACATGGGCTTTGCGTTGCGTGGCGTGACACCAAGAGAGGGGTTGCCTCCAGGGCCAACAGCAACATCTATTAGTTTTTATGTTCGCCAAACTTGTATCCGAGTTAATTGATTGGATTACCCAAAAACAACACACACACTCGTACACATATCCATTGTACGCATTCAAAATGAAGATATCTTCACACATGTAGACAGACAATCAGACAAACAGACAGATACAGAGATACAACGACTAAACAATGTCGGAAACGGAAGCACTTTCATAACCGAAACGGACTTTTCAATTAGTAACATGCGAATTAGGAGACATGTGTATTTGTCAATCTGGATTTATCCGAAACGACTTGGACAATGGTCAATCGAAGTTGATCTCTTTGAAGGCGGAGAAGCAGAAGGAACAGAAGGAGCAGAAGGAGTTTATTTTTTTTAACAGAAGAATGGGGTATTATAATTGAATGTGTGGACCCTGAAGCATGCATGAAGATATGAAGCAAAACGACAAAGAAATATTGACATCTGACAATGAATACATTTTGGGGATATTCTGGTGGTGGTAGACAAGGATGTGAAAGCAGTTGTCCACATTGATGGAATGTGGGCAATCTTGACAGTAAGAAGTTTTGGAATATGCCTTAAGCAATTAAAGGCTGAATGTGGGGATAAAGGGAAACTTTACTTAATCTGGACGTGGGTGGATGTGCAGATAGTAAGATGTGGACACAGTTGATTCATTTGTTAATTCATTGATCAATTATACAATTGAAGCAACTGATTTGCTTGATTTAGAAAGGCTAAACACTGACAAAATTTAAATACCTGATAGTGGCAGTTCCGGAAAATATGCTAAAGAGTACCACCGGCAACGTGTTAACTGCAGAACATTTTTTTAAGACGCAGATCGATGAGGATAATTCGGAGAAATGCAATTTTTCGTATAAGAAAAATAATTGTGATATGAAGGAATCTGTTCACATTGATTACGATCATCGATAGCTACAACCTTTACCTATTATACTCTGGAATCCACACAAGATAAATTCGGCAGCAGTAAGAGGAGTATCAGAGCAGTATTATCATGGCAAACGGCACAGTCCAAGCGGAACTACTGCCAGGCAATCCAATTCTTATGGATAGAATTCCTTTCTCGATCGAATTCGACATTCCGTGTGATATAATATAACCGAAAAGGGAGGACTGGCAATCAGGCCAAATGAGTTTGCGAAGACGTTTAGAAAACAGAGGAAGGAACAGGTTCTGGTTTCTTCTTAGAAGACCAAGAGGAGTTCTGGCTATCCTCTGGGCGGCTGAGCTAATTCATATAAGAACGGCATCCGGAAGAGATATCGCTTTCGACATAGATAGCCACGCCGTACTTAAGGCAATGGAATCGACCAACATCTATTCTGTTATGGTCAGGGGCTGTCGCGCAGTTCAGCTCAAAGCACAACGCAGTCAGAACGCTGGTGAGACTATACTGGGTGCCACACTGCGGTGTAAAGGCAAATGAACAAGCGGATGAACTTGAAAGAAGAGGAGGACTACTCAATAATAGTAAGCTTGCCAACATCAAACCACTGCTCTGCATAGTAAATAGCACTATCGAGGAAAAAACTTTATAGACTTCCAAATTAAGATAATGAAGTCATGAAGGACATAGGGTATCCAAGGTTCCCTGGCCACTTCTTGACGGTAAAAGATCTACTCGTAGGAATTCATAAAATTAAACAAAGATAAGCTAAAGGCAATAATAGGAAACCTGACAGGACACTGTCTCCTGCTGATACACTCAAATAGACCCAAATTATCAGATACGGATATTTGTAGATTCTACGGTTATTTGTAGATTCTACGGTTATCTGCAACAACATAACACACAAACTATGTGAATGCGAGGCAACATCACGTAGTCGAAGAAAATTTTTAGGGAAACACTTTTTTGAAAACCTAGAGGAAATAGACGGCCTTCAAGCAACCGTCATTTTATACTAAGCTTAACAACTAGCTTATGCAATGCTCTGACTAGGTCTTGATATCCTAGTTATTAGAACTTGCCTACATTCAAAACCAACGTACATCGATACTAGGGATGATACGAAGCTTCGACTCCGAATCCGGTATGTCAGAACCTCCGATTTAAATTGCACCTTCGAATCCGGATCCGGTTCCGATATAATCTCAACGGAGGACCGATGAACACGAACGACAAAGAGTGATCGAGATGCGATGTATTACAATAAACTGTATTTTCATTCTTTTATTTGTTTACATCATTAGTAGATTTGCATTGAAGTTGAGAATGCATGCAAGAGACGCGTGAGTTAGTGATTGGTTGGTTTGGCACTGTACATCAGCTACAGCTTTGTGTTCGAAATGCTTTGAGCAAAGACAACGAGATCACAACTTTAATAGCTAAATGCAAGAAGTTAGATTTAGACTAGTTAGAGGGATTTTGCGGAAAGGCCGCGTTCGTTTGCATGGGGCGGCGCCACTGAGAAGTGAACTCTGCTTCATAGCATTGATCAAGTCTCAGTGGTGTTTGTGCACAATGTTGACGAACTATAAGCGCCCGAAATCGCAATTGGGATGGTGACCACCCGTTGCGAGAGGCCACGAGTGCTTACCATCCTGATTACAGTTAAGTTAGGCTAAGTAGTTTAGGTAGGTTAAGTAGAGTAGGGACATAGTTTTAAGTTTTACACAAAAATAAAAATAAAAAATTATATGTTATCTAAGTTTTTTTTTCTATAACTATTTTCTTAGAAACGTCAAATATTGCATAAATGAAAGATCGTATTGATTAGAAGACAGTTTTAAGGTCGAAAGGAAAAGTTGATTGATATTGTTAAGTTTAGAGCGCTCGGTTAGAGCCAGTAAGCTAGAATAAGCATTTTTGTCTAGAATATAAGTAATAATGAAAGAAATAATAAAAATGATTTGAAAAGAAAAAAAAAAAAGTAAAGCTAAATGCAAGAACATAGCGACACATTTTAGCCACTCACTGATTGCACATTCTGAATTACAAAAAATTCTAAAAAAGCAACTTAACCAGCAACCTTTGGGTGTAATACAGGATTGTAGTACAAGGTATTACTATTAAATTATCATTAACTATTGAATTCTTCTATTCAAATCTAATACGCTTTTATTGTTATTTAGGTGGAACAGTACCTTTTATATAATAGAACCTTTGATTAAGATCAATGATTCGATCTGTTTATATGCTAGCAAGCAAAAAATTCTACAAATTTCGCCGGAAGAATGGTTACACCTCGATGGATTGGTGACAGTATTACAACCATTTGAAGAAGTCACCAGAAATATGAGTGACAGCAAAGCCAGCAGTTCTTATGTAATTCCTTTATTTCACGTGCTCAAACAGAACCTTCAAATGCAAGTATCCGAAACTAAACCGAATGTAATGATAATAATAATCACAAGTTTAATTGATGACCTAAACTCAAGATTTGGTGAACTACACGCTAATAATTTATTCGCACTTGCAACATACTTAGACCCGCGTTATAAATTAACATTTTTTTTTTAATGAAGTTGTTTAAGAGCAGGTGGAATCCCAATTATTGCATTTGCTTGATAAGTTGGACTGTACTGAAACTACTAAACTTGACACGGAGACACGGAGAAAAGATTGCGATTCTCTTCTTCTTATCCTTTTATTAACCCTTTCCTCGTTATACGAACTTATGCGTAACGAGTTTCCCATTTTTACTGCATCGCTGCTGCTCCGCTTATGGGGTTGGCTAATGTCGCAGACCGCAGAACGCGTCTACATAAAGCTCGGTCCTGGATCGCTTCAGTGGTTAACCCCAGACGTTGTTGCGCATTTGCCATCTGAGAAATCCAGGAATTCTTTTTCCGACCTCGTTTTCTTACAGTTGGAGTGACCGTAGTTGATAGTGCCTTTTTAACCGGATTTTCCGCAGATCTTCTTTGAACGTGGCAATACCAACTTATTCTATTCGCCTCAAGCTGTTCGGTTACCGAATTCTTTATATGTAGACTTCCTCTTATACGCGTAGATCTAATGCAATCGCGTTTAGTGACTCCACTAGACATCCTTAACATTTTCATTTCCACTGCCGTCATTTTGTTTTTAAACGCTTCGTACATTGTCCAGCACTGGAACCGTATATAAGAGCTGGTCTAACAACCGTGGTGTAGAGTTTCCCTTTTAATTTAAGTGGAAATTTTCGTTCGCAAAAGATTCCCGAATTTTCCCGCCATTTCATCCATCCCACACTCACTCTGTGGTTTACGTCGTCGTCACATTTCGCTTCCATGATAACGATTGATCCTAAGTACTTAAAGAAAGTGCTTTTCGGAAGAACTATTCTGTCTAACATTATATCCGGAACAGGTCACTACGGATGCACAAATCGGCACGTCAAATGCTCCGTCTTTGAACGACTTATTTTAAACCCTTTCTCTCTAGCGCATTTCTCCATAAATCTAAGGCGTTCTGTAAATCTTCGACGTTATCGCTAAGTATAACTGCGTCGTCAGCGTAGAGAATTGGCGTTACATTTGCTTCGCGCATGCAGTCTTTTAAAAGATAGTCGAATACTACGTTAAAGAGGAAAGGGCTAAGTACGCTTGCTTGATGCACTCCGACATTAACCGGAAATTCTCTCGTTAGTCCAGCAGAGCTTTTAACCGCAGTTTTCACGTTTCCGTACATGTCTTGTATTATTTTAACATACGTTTCCGGTACGTTTTGAGACCTCAGCGCGGCCCATATGAAATCCCTAGGCACTCGATCGAATGCTTTCTCGAGGTCGATAAATACCATGTGTAAATCCTTAGACGAATCTCGGTGCTTTTCCATTATTATTCGTAGGCTTTGGATAGCGTCCACCGCCGATCTTCCTTCAACAAATCCACATTGGCTATTATCGAGCTTTATTATTTGCTGAAGACGTTCGTTTAAGACTCTTTCGACGATTTTCATTGTGTGTGACATAAGCTTGATTGAACGGTAGTTGTTGCATTCTAGAGTGTCGCCTTTTCCTTTATATAATGGAACCAAGAAGCTACTTCTCCATTGATTCGGCATAGGTTGTCCACATTTTAATTTACTTTAAAGTTTCGATAGCCAAACGCTGCCGATCCCCTCCATCTTCAGATTGCGATTCTCCTGTAACTAAAAGGCATAAATAAACTAACATAGATGGCAAACTTTCCAGATATCGGCCGTTCCAGAATCCGGTTTCTTCTGAGGGCCCCTATCCGTGTGAAACCTGTCCGTGAATACGTGTGAACGTCAAAATTTGAGATTACGTCATCCATAAGAAAATGGCAAGGTGAATTATTGTTTTGACATTTCTAATGTTTACATCATTAATTTCGTGTAAGTTTGAAACAAATTTTAATGTTGGACAATAATTGCTTTTTTATATTTTTCAGGACAACAAAAAAGGGAATCTGAAGACATCTACAACAAGAAGAAATAATATTCTACAAAATACTGCTGCCACCAACGGATTGGTTTTTTGTGGATGTGGCAAAAGCAGTTGGAATAGTTTGTTTACGTTTCCTTTTCAGTAAGCAAAACTATTTTAATTTGAAACTAATTAATCAAACTTCTTATTTGGCAGAATAATCTTACTATTCAACATCTTGGCAAATGCTTTGGAAGAGTGGAAACAACCCTAACTAACTAAAAACATGTGAGTAAAATGCAATTGTATCGATTAAGCCGTGAATTTAATACTTTTCTTTCGCAGATTCAACATTTGCAGTTCCAACATTTTGGTGAATCCGTCTGAAGAGTGAAAATCAAAAGAAAAATTGGTGTTTTACGGTTTTAAAACAAAGTATGTATTTTTTGTTTGATTTTCTCATATCATAAATAAAATAAATAAATTTCTTTAAAAAAAAATGTGTTTATTTATTTCTTTTGATAATGCAATTCCACACCACCCTTGAGGTATGCATAGCGGCGCGTTAACCGATTTTTTTTGGTTGGGTGTTCGGTTTCCCCAGGAGGCCTATTGCACCCATTCTACATTTTCACTTTCAGCTTCCCGGCAAAAAACCGCAAAAAAATGCAAAAACTTGTGTTGATCATCTAGCTTCTGTCAATGAGAAAAAATAATTAATAAATTCAAATATATACACATACCACGCAAGTGGAAAAAAAATTGTTTTACTTTTTAGTCCACCCAGGTAAAATATTAAGTATTGTGCAAACAATTTTTTTTTCCATGCATAATGCAAACTTACCTGGATTCCTTGCATCCTGGGCGGTATAAGTGGATAAGCGTCTTGCATCCTAAACAGCATTTTTTGGGATTCGCCGTATTGATTGGTCTATAAAATATAAGATATAAGCTTATTAAATTATTGAATACAAAGCAAATAATTATTTTCACTTACAGCTTTGCTCCTTTTTCGGTACAATATTGACATTTCTTCATTTCACCCCGGTGTGAGCAAATTTTTTGGTTCACCATGAATGTTTTTATCAGAAGGGTCTGTACCGAAAAATATTAATTTATAAGCTTAGAATATCCAAAATATGTATAGATTAAAAATACATAAAATTTGATTATTGTTTTAATTTCTTATAAATACATGAAAAGGATTAATGATCACTTTAAATATTTTTATTTGTGCAAATCTAACTCAACGAAAACCTTTGGTGAAATTGATTTTAAAATATTGGTTAAGTAGCAAACATCAAACAAAACAATAAGCAAACTATCTATCTAACTATTATTTCTAAGTATTATAAAGAATAAACTAATTCTTCAAAAATGTTGAAAATATATAGATACGTGTAACTGGACACATTTAACTTAAAATAGAGAAATAAAAATGCTATATGGCAAATGGTAGTTTTCTTACTGAATATCTAAATTGAAAAAAAGTATCTACTTCCAATAAATTGAATTTTAAAATAATACCTTACCTAAAAAGTTCCCGATTGATCACTGCCTGACATTCTCGTTGGACCGATTTTGAAGTAAACAATTAAAAGCTATCATTTTTCATGCTCTGATTCCAAATAAAATGCGCGATCATTGAATGATTTGTCGGGGAGTCAGAACTCGAGCGACGAAATTACTACAAAAGAGTAAGAAAAAAGTAAAGTGCATGCAAAATTATATTAGTACTGATTTATTTTCAAATAAACAACTAAAAAACCAACTATTTATCGGTGTTTTATTTCAAACAGCAACTTACTTCTATTCCAAGATCCATTGCCATTGGACAAAAAGACATAGATTTTGCAAAATAATGCTTTTCAAATCTGATTGGTATTTTTTTGTTTAGGGACTCGTTGGTTAATACTTTTTTAACAATTTTGTGCCATTCATTTTTCACCAAATTCCCAATTCGTAACTCAGTTTTTGCATTCATTGCAATAAGAAGGAAAAAGAAAGAGAAGAACTAAATCTGTGTAAATTGAAAGCCGTATTTTCCACAAACACCACGCTATAATGGTAAGATTTTGCGAAAAGGTGAAGAAATCTTATTAGTTCAACAATATTGGCACACGTTTGCTATTCCGGGTGATAAAAACTAACATCAAAAACACCACCCATTTTATTATTTATAGTAAATAAAAATAAATAACATTCATGAAATTTTTAAATTAAACGAGTTAACAAAGATTTTCTTGAAATACTTAAAAATGATAAAAATAATGATTTATAATTTATTGGATCGTATTACTTAATAAAATTACAATGTTTACTTAATGCGTGTCAAAAAACAAAAAAAAATTTCCAGAGCTCCTAAATATATTCAAAGCTTACACAATTGACTTACAATACCAGTTTAAGTTTTATGATAAGCTGATTTGCAATTAATTTACATCTTGAAATAAATCTTTTATATTATGATTTAAAGGCCTCTTACTAATTTAGTTCTAAAACCATCATTTTTTGGTTCACTTAAAGCAAAACAAAAGTATTTTTTCATATGTTCTACTATATTTACTTTTTCACCACCTTGAAATAAATATTGACCACGTTAAAATACTTTTTCTTTTATGTTTGCTTTTATTACTCGTGTATATACCTAGTGGACGTTACGTGAAATTTGTTGTCATTTTAGCTATTTTGACAGGTATCAAGCTTGGATTAGTGTTGGTGATTCACTTACAGTGTATTTGTGAAAAAGCTACAGGCTTGCAGCTGTAGTAGTAGAGTTTGCCATCTATGTTAGTTCATTTATGCTAAAAGGTCAAGAATTGAATTGGATGAGCCCACCACTAGTTCTCAATCTCGAACGTTTCAAAGCACGTCCGTCAGTTTCCATTCTTGTCTGGCCAATATTCTCATGGACAATGATGAAGAGGAGGATAGTTCCGAGACTAATTCTGCTGCGGGTAAAAAAAATTTTATTTGGAGAGCGTTGTTAAATGAATAGAATAGAGAAAAACGTCTCAAGTGGACAGAAGATCCTTTGGTATGGTGGGAAATAAATACAAAGTTCCAGGTTTTGAAGCCAATCGTGCGACAATTTTTGTCGGCTCCACCAGGGTCTGTTCCAAGCGAACAAGTATTCAAAATTAGTCTGTAACTTTGTCTATACAAACAATATTATTGTTAAGTGACAATACAATTTTGTATTCTTAATCTTGCCTTTCTAATACAAATTGAATTCTCCAAATTTTATTTTTTTAATAATTTGAGTCTGCGACCTCCGCCTCCGACTCCGCAGAGGTCGATATGAGGCTTCCGACTCCGACTCTGACTCCGATAAAACTACCTCCGTAACATCTCTAATCGATATCTCTCTTTCTTTCCTTCTAAAAGTACCCACTAAATGTTTACTTTTTTCTTATGGAAGAGAACTTGTACTGTTTTGAAGCAGTACAAGACTGAACTGAAGTCAATGAGGTTTGAGCCTTAAATTTTAATGATTGTTTGACTATAGTTTATAGAATATAAATGGGGACACCCTTCATTCCCTTATCAAGGAGAAGATTTTCGCACACCTAAATGGCATGTATTTAGTCTTGAAATACATTGGGATTTTTTTTTTGCATTGGAATTCTGGTGTTTGAACCAAACAAGCCAGCGCTCAGCCGTATGTCCAGCGCTGATCAATTCGTATACCACTTGGTGGGGGTTTCGTAGTTCCATGCTTCTCGGCTTGGGATCGCTATATTAATGGTTCTGCCGAAATACACAATACTCAGGAATTTCAGAAGGAAGATTCATCTGCCCCATATGATCTGAGTAATTCTGTTTATTTTTGTTATAATGAGGCGGAGGGGCGTGTAAACTAATAAAAAACCCCAAACCTTCTATGGGACAGAGGTGCTTACCACCGACGATGCAAAGTTATGCAAGTCTTTTTACCCGTTGCAGCTTCTGTATGGCTGTTTTTTTTTTTTTTTTAGTTCTATACTGATGAGTAGACGATGACAGATCGTACCCACATTGTATATAACCAATGACCTATGGGACCAATCCCCAGGTCTCACCAGACATACTACGGCAAGGACACATGGCTTAAGTCCATGGCTTTCCAGTAAAATTTTGAGAACCACTCCAAGATATTTAACTTCGTTTGAGTACACAATTTCTACACCGTTAAATGAGATTTGGATTGATTTCTTGATGCATAACTGGCGAAATCCTTAAGTCATTTGTTCAACTGAAAAAGTCTTGATTTACGCTATCCAGACTGGCGGAACTGGCTTCTTCTTCTTAAGTACTTTCAACGGCTTTGATCAACCTTGTTAGAATAGTGATTCTTAATATGTTGCATTGGTATCAGGTTAAATGTAGCTTTCAAGCTTTAAGGTCCATGAAATATAACAAAAAAATCTTTGTTTCTCCCTTAGATTGTTCGCTGATGACCCTTAAGGTGGGCTTCAAGTCCTGGCTTTGCCTTCCCAGCGGATGATAGACGCGCAGTGAAAATTACAGTCGGAGCTGCTGAATTTTTAATGAATTGGAATTATGAGGATTCATCCCACTCTTTTAGGATCATGGTTTCTCTCCATACATGTTGGAACAGTTTGCTGATCATTCTTAATCTTCAGTTATCGGTTCTTTGATTTGTTGTTTCCATCTTTTATTGTTTTAAATTGTATTCCTATTTTCCTTTCCTTTTGGTTTTCTTCCATATTTGGTCCATGTCTCCAGTAGTGCATCTTTTAAACGCTGCTATCTGCGTTCTAATACCGTATCATTCTTGATTGTAAAGGGTGACCAGATAAGAAGGGTAGAAAAACTAAATTTCAATAAAACAACTACGGTGTGAGATATAAGTTGAGTTATTCTGGCTTTATTTTGAAGCTACGCTTATGTCACTATAGGTGGAGTAGTGCATCATTTAAATAATCGAGGTGGCTTCGCTAGCAGTACTTCAAGCAATTGGTCTAATTTTTGACGACTCGGTTCAATATGTGCGACGTTATTTCGGCAGAAGCGCGTCAAATGTTGGCTTCGAGCTTGTCTAAAGTGATTGGCTTTTCAGCATAGACTCGACGCAGAGAAAATAATTGAGTGGTGCAAAATAGCATGATCGCAGCCGTCAATTGGTCGGTAAATTTCTCCTTCATAACTTCGAGCGTTGCGTAGCTTTTATGGCATGTAGCACCTTCTTCTTGCAATTACAGCTCGGATATATCGATGTTGTCGAGCTCTGACCACAAAAAGTTGGTTTACATCGCTCTATACCTAAGATCAATGACGGTAACGGTGTCTCCTTCCTCATTTTGAAAGAAACAAGGTCCGACGACGCCGCCATTCCATAAACCGCACCAAACAGTCGATCTTTCTGGATGCATTGATGCTTAGCCGAACAGTTGTAGAGTGTGTTCACTCCAGTAATGACAATTTTACTTGTTGACATAGCCACTGAGCCAAAAATGGGCTTCGTCCGAAAAAATGATTTTTTGGCCAAAATCCGAATCTCGGCCTAAAATGCGTTAGAACAATCTTATACGAATGTAGGTCCAAGTCCAACCGCAAAATAGGCCCGGTTGACTTTCAGTTTAAAGTTGGCGCCGAATCGACATTTTTGGGTCTCCGGCGACTATATTTTCTTCAGTTCACACCAATCTATGTCTGGTTGGTGGCTTAAGATCCAAAGCACTGTACTCACGCTTAAACTTTTCGACGGCACGATTAATTGCATGCACACTTTCAACCGATATCTCAACCGGAATTTCGAAAATATTTTTTGATAATTTTCGCACGCTTGGCAAGCCTAAAACGATGCATGATGAAACCTTACTCAAATATGAATTTGGCAGCTGAAAGTCATTGTTAACTCTAACAGCTGCTGAAACATAACAATTGGAAGAATTATCATTGCTATCTGGTCACCCTTTACCTTAAAATTTCACAATTTCTTGACATGGGTACACGTCCATTCCACGGAAAGAATGCTGTGTATTTGTGTGTATTTGGTGGGACCGGAAGGGAATGGTGTATTATCAACTGCTAAAGCCTAGTGAGACAATTGTTAGGGATCGCTACCATCAACAATCAAGCATTGAAGGAAATACGACCAAAATACATCCAAAAACACGCATCAGCTATTTTCCATCATGCAAACCAAGTAAAAAAATTCTATCTCACTTGTCGCATTCGCCAAACTTTGCCCCTTTTGCTTACTACTTCATTCAATCGATGCTGGACGGACTTTCGGAACAGCACTTTCATTCCAATGAAGAAGTGAAAAATTGGCTTCACAAGATGACCTTGGACGTATGGGCGCAAGATCCACCAATTTCAAGAAAAATGTGAAAAAATAGCTAACGATGGCCAAGACTTTGTTTATTGAATTCATCCTTTAAGGTGTTGAAAACAATGCGTATTTGGATAAAAAAAAAATCAGCACTTCATATTCAACAACCTAATAAGTTGGCTTGTGAAACAACGTGCCTCTTTTAATTCCAGGAGATTGGATATGTTTTCCAACCTTTCACAATCCAGGGGATATATGTCTGTATATCTGTGCCCTTAAAATCGTTCATGATTTAGCTAAGCGTTTTACGACACAATTGCAGTAAAAGTTCGCAAGATCGTAGCAGATTATCACGATTATTTTTATATCAGCTATAAGGTGTACAAACTAACGAGGCCCTGGATAGGTTTCATAAAACTTGCAGTTCTGATTATTTTCAGCTCGGTTGCAAAAGCAGTGATGATTGCGGCAACTTAATACAAACATCGCTAAGCTACAACATAAAAACACTTAACATTTGCACCTTTCCCTGTGCATAGGGTTTAAATCTCTCCAAACTCTAACTATATGCTCCACTCGGAATATATAAAACACAACGGGGGAACACAAGGAATTATGAGAATCAAATACCCATAAAGTAATATTAGTGTTCCGTTAAATTATCATGCGATTAAACGTGTTACAGAACTTGGTAAGGTAAGTTAGGGAGACCGCGGTTCTATACTCTACTTTCGCCCACTTAAGAAACACAAAACATCTATCCACCCTGTTATCCTTAAACGTGATTTCCTTTCTTCCTGAAAAAATAAAAACCAGGACGTGGAATAAAATAACAGAGAGAAAACCAAACAAAGAAAAAGAGAATTTTCGCGATTTAGTGCTGTGGTATATCAGCAGCGAACCGTTTAAACAGGTGGGTGCCATGCATGCGCTATTATCGTCTACACGGAACTATACTGAAATACATATTCGTATCCGTTCCGTATATCGCAAAATCCCTTGGTCCTTAAGAAATACCCACATACCAACCCAAGGACCAGCGAGCTATGTGTATTGCACACCCTGTATAGCTCAAGTACGTCCATAAATTCTCACATGCGAAACAATAAAATTGCCTTGTACCCTGTACTTATAACAGTGTAGACAGTGATGGTAGTAAGGAAAAGCATTTTCCACAAGGCGAAACACTTGACAATTTTCGCTCAAGACAAAGAAACGAAGAAAAACACAAAATTTTGTCTGTTCAGCAAATTTTCCTTATTCCGAGATGTCCCCCTATTACTGCCTCTCTGCTGCGCAACACTAAAAGATACTTGAATACGAATACGTACTCTCCGTGCACCATACTCGTATACCGTACAGAAAGTGGAATTCTGCAATAAACCAAATTGGATATAAAAAGGACACAATAAATAGGAAACAAATCCTAAATTTTATTTCACACCCTATTCTGTTGTACTCGTATTTTGTGTGAAAAGATAGTGGCAATATGAGGTGGCTGGTGGTAGAATATATACGTCGAGTACTCGCCTTCGTATGTGTACGCTATGTATATCTCTGAGTGAGCTTATGTGCAAATTGCCAACATTTTTGAATTGTGTGCAGGATAGACTGCGTCTTTTGTCATGCTGCAGGGATATGAGCATCCTTTTGCATTTCGTTCTTAATGGTTGGCTCATATCAAAGGCACACCAAACAACAAAAGAAACTTTCCACGATGTTAATAATATTGGCCGGCTGTCTCTACATGGTAGAGTGGTAGCGGAAGAAATAAAAGAAAAAAATAATATCAGCACCCTGTTGAATTAAAAGGAATATAATAAAATTCATTTATGAGTTTAAGTGTAGACAATGACACCCGAACAACAATGCCACTTGTAGATGTAATCCAATAAATAGCAGATACTGGAAATTTGTTTGATTATCCTTCCTGGACTATCATGCACTGTTCGCTGTATACCTGGTGTCAAGCATACAACTTTTACTAGATTTCAAAGACTCTCTTCTTCAATGGATTAGAAATCACCTCTTGGATCGTTCAATTCAAGTTGTCTCCATTCTGCTCTGACACACTTTTTAATATTCCTCAACGATCCCTTGTCTGCTACTTCACTTACTTTACTTTTTACTTTAGGTGGCACTACAGTCCGGGGTGGACGTGGGCCTCAGTCAACAAGCTTTTCCAGCCAACTCGATCCCTGGCTAGCTGCCTCCAGTTTCGCACGCTAAGTTGGCTGAGGTCCTCTTCCACTTGCGTGCGCCACCTGAGTCTTGGCCTTCCTCTACTGCGCTGTCCCTCGGGGGCGGATTCGAAGACTTTTCGGACCGGAGCATTGGTGTCCATGCGCTCTACATGACCCAGCCATCGCAGTCTTTGGATCTTCACTCTTCTGGCTAGGTCCATGTCGCTGTACAGTCCGTACAGTTCGTAGTTGTATCTCCTCCTCCACTCACCGTCAATGCAGACGGGACCGAAGATCGCCCGAAGAATTTTTCTCTCGAAGCAACCAAGAACACCCTCATCCATTTTTGATAATGTCCATGCCTCTGCGCCATAGAGCAGGACCGGGATTATTAAGGTCTTATAAAGAGTTACTTTTGTTGTCCGAGAGAGGGCTTTGCTACTAAATTGCCTTCTTCACCCAAAGAAATAGCGGTTGGCAAGAGTTATTCTTCGCTTGATCTCAGCGCTGGTGTCGTTGTCTGTATTTATAGCGGAGCATAGGTAGACAAAGTCCTTAACTATTGTACCTCAAAGTTATATCTGTCGAGGGTGACGTTCTGTCCGAGACGTCGGTGTTGGTTGTCCTTTTTGCTTGACGGCATATACTTGGTCTTGCCCTCATTGACCGCGAAACCCATTTTCGCCGCTTCCGTCTCAATACTCGCGAAAGCGCCACTGACATCACGCTGTTTTCTCCCGATTATGTCAATATCGTCGGCGTATGCGATTAGTTGGACGGACTTTTGAAAGATAGTGCCTCTTGTGTTTGCTCGTGAGTTTTGCACTATTCTTCCAAGTACGATGTTGAAAAGATCGCATGACAACGCATTGCCTTGCCTAAATCTTTTCTGGACATCAAAGGTCTCGGTGAGATCTTTACCGACCTTGATGGAGCAGCGTGCATTCTCCATCGTTATCCTGCACTGACGGACAAGTTTGGCAGGGATGCCAAAACTGGACATTGCTCTATATAGCTCGTCTCTATAGATGCTGTCATACGCGGCCTTAAAATCGATGAATAAGTGGTGGGTATCGATCTGAAGCTCATGGGTCTTCTCCAAGATCTGCCGTTGTGTGAATATCTGGTCGATGGTGGACTTTCCTGGCCTGAAGCCACACTGATAGGGACCTATTAGGTTGTTGACGAACGGCTTCAGGCGTTCACACAATACGGCGGATAAGATCTTATATGCGATGTTAAGGAGACTGATGCCTCTGTAGTTGGCGCAGTTCAGAGGGTCTCCTTTCTTGAGAATTGGACAAACAATGCTGAGGTTCCATTCATCGGGCATACTTTCGTCCGACCATATTTTACAGATGAGTTGGTGTATGCTCCTTACCAAGTCATCGCCTGCCGCTTTGAAGAGCTCGGCAGTCAGGCCATCCGCTCCAGCAGCTTTGTTGGACTTAAGCTTCGATATAGCTATCTTCCAGGTCGGGTAAACGGAATTGTTGGTCATCATCGTCCAGGTTTCTACTACGATGTTCCCTTGTTCATCCCTACAGGCTTCGGTTCGGGGTTTGTTTCCGCGGCATGTTATTTTTACCTTTTGGTAAAACTTCCGAACCTCATTCCTGGAGTAGCATCTCTCAACATCCTCGATCGCTTCTCATGCTCTTTCTTTTTCCTCCTGAGAAGCCGGTGTTCGTCTCTCCTCTTCCGCTTATAGAGCTCATGAGCAGCTCTGGTCTTTTTTGCAGTGCCGCATTGCGTGCTTTTTGCTTAGCTGCATGTGCTTGCCGGTATTCGTCATCGAACCAGGGGTTTCGTTGTGGTGGACGAGTGAAACCCAGCACATCAGAGGCGGCATCTCTGATGGCGTTTTGGCAGTGTTTCCAGTGGTTTTCGATGCTTGATGCTGGTGGCATTGGACCTCTTAAGAGATTAAGAGACACTCGATTGGAAAAGGACTTGGCGATCTCTTGCGATTGTAGCCGTCTGACGTCGAGTTTTCTCACAGCATTAGTTTGTCTTGGCGTAGTTTGGAATATCCCCAAACGTACCTTGGCTACAACAAGGTAATGGTCCGAGTCGATGTTGGCTCCTCGGAAAGTACGGACATCCATTATACTGGAGGAGTGTCTTGCGTCGATCGCAATGTGATCAATCTGGTTGACTGTTGATTGATCAGGAGTTCTCCAAGTCCCCTTGTGTACGTCGAGATGTGGGAACCGCGTGCTAGCCACGACAATGTTTCGCCCCGCCGCAAAGTCGATTAGCCTGAATCCGTTATCGGAGGTGGTGTTGTGCAGGCTTTATTTTCCGATTGTTCCACCAAAGATACCCTCTCTTCCTAGCTTTGCATTAAAATCACCGAGGACAATTTCAATGTCATAGCTAGGACATTGCTCGTAGGTCTTGTTTAGGAGCTCATAGAAGGCATTCTTGGTGTCGTCATCTTTCTCCTCTGTGGGGGCATGCGCGCATATAAGACTTATGTTACCGAATTTAGCCTTGATGCGGATTGCTGTGAGGCGCTCGCTCACATGCCTGAAGCTCAGGACTTGTCTTAGTCTGCCTTCGACAACAAATTCGCATCCAAATAAGCGCTGCTTTTACCGTCGATAGCAATCGCCGTGGTAGATATCGCAGTTTTTCATCTGCTTTTTGTCCGGCCCACCCCATCGCATTTCTTGGATGGCGGTTATGTCTGCTTTGCAGCAGTCTAGGGCCTCCGCTAGTTGCTCGGCTGCACGTGGTCTATTAAGGGATCTAACATTCCACGTGCATATCCGAAGCTCATTGTCCTTAAATCGTTTGCGTGGGTTGTCAACAGTAGATCCGTCCATATCCGAGGCTTGTTGCTGGTCAAATCCAATATATTCCTTAGCTGACGGCATTACTCTCTGCTTTTCATATTCGTTCCCGAACTCAAGGCCCTGTTCTTCGGCTGCAGTTCCCATTTCCCGGCAGCGTATGTTAAACTCATAAAATTCCGATATTAACAGTATAATCATTTGCGGAACTATCAACAGAGTGGAATTTAATGCATCCACAACACAACACTGTCTGCTGTCGCTTAAGCGTAATTCAAATACTCAGCCTTTATCCATGAATGGCACTTGCATCGTTGAAACCGAAAAACGTTCCATTCTCGGTATGTGTGTCAACGACAACTTACGTTGGAATGACCACATATTCGAAGTCGCCAAAAATGCTGCGAAATGTCTAGGTTTCCTCAATTTGCTAAGAAATTGTTCACCCTCTCTGATCTGGCTTAAATATATATAAGGCTTTCATCCGCTCAAAATTGGAGTACAATGCTCACATCTGGTCAGGGGCTCCTAAGAGTTCTTCAGTGCGATAAACCTTAAAGGTGATGTCAATATTGCATGATTGACACCCTCGACCACCAACGTAATGTCTCCTGCTTCACCTTGTTTTATCGCTATTTTCATTACCAGTGCCCCACAGAAATTGCCAGTAGCATTCCGCCATTTCAAAGCTCCAACCGTAATACCCGGCTCGCTGCGAGTGGTCGTCAGTACACCCTCAAACCCACTTTCGGACTTACTCTGTAATATCGTGATTCTTTCCTAGCCTTTACAACCTGCAAACATTCAAAACCAACGTACATCGGTACCTCTCTTTTCTCCCACCTTAAATTTCATTCGCCCACGCTATGTGCAAACATTCTAAATTCCTGGTTCTCGCACCGATTATAAAAAAAAAAAACAAAAAATGGATGTGAATGAGTGCTTGTCCCATACGTGTATTCTACACCATGACTAATGCATTACAATCCTCATTCACTACTCACTTGCTTACTTAGATCGCCCTGGTACATTCCTCATCGAACATGACTCTTCAGCTACGGCAATATTTTGCCGCCTGTCTCCACATGAGCTTAGGAAGTTGGCCATCATCTCCTTTCAAATATTTACACTACTTAAGATGAGGTCATGATCTACTGCGTTGTCCCTCTAAGTTGGACAGCGGATTTTTACAAGCTTTTTGACGAGGTTGGCATCAGTGGTCCATATGGGACCGAAAATTTCCCGAGAACCCAGGCATTAGATGCAGCCTCTCACATTGCTCTTTCACATTGACGCCACTGGTTTTCTACTCTCGATGCTGGCTCCATTGGACTTACTGAGTAATAGTCAGATTGTATCCGCTCGATGTTGGATTTTTTCAGGAAGAATCGCTGGCTTTGGGATGTCACAGATATCCGCTAAAATAATGTAAAAGCCCGAGTAAATGTTTGCTGCTCGAATTAATCGGACATCCAAAACGCTGAGTGCTTTGCGTCATCTGCAGATAAAATCAGTTTGATTGATAAAATTTCAGCCAGCTCTATTTATTTATGGCAAAGTGTATTAACTGTGTGCAAGCTATAGTCCAACTACGTTCCGTTGCAAAATCAGTAAGCCTGTGTCGGTTTTCGGAACTGTTGGCGTTGAGGCTGTTCGTTCCACTGTACGACCAAAGATACCCTTGTTTCCTAGTCTCCAACTAAAATTGTTAGGGATGACTTCTACGTCATATTTAGAAAATTGCTCGTAAATTTCGTTGAATAGCTCGCAAAAAACATGTAAAAACATGTAAACTTGGGCGTTTAAGAGACTTAGGTAGCCAAGGAAAGCGCTTTTGTCATCACTCACAAATGTACCATTTCAGCATAGGTACTAAGAGGTATGGCAAGCACTACGCTATATATGCATTTATTGATAAGATGGTCCAACCCTGGTAAAAGGATAGTCAGCAGTGTTCCGATCAATCACCACGCAGATACCAGCGAAATGAAAACGAAAGTGTCAAAAAGTGTGTAAGGTTCCCGTACAAATATTTGAATTAGAACTTCCTAACTCCTGTCCACATCATATAAGGCTTGGTCTTCCTCTTGAATATTATTCAGTCGGCTATATTCATATATCTGCATGTATTTCCTATTTCAAGTCCTATGAAATCAAGCAGGGTTGAACATTGAATGACTAAAACTTACTTCAATTAGGTACCGCTACAGTCCGGGGTGGATGTGGACTTCAGTCTACAAACGTCTCCACCTAGTTCGATCATTTGCTTCCACCTGCGTGCACCACCTGAGTCTTGGTCTTCCTAAACTGATCTGTCCTTCGGGGGCGGATTCGAAGACTTTTCGCACCGGAGCGACACCAGATGGTGTTCATCCGATCTACATAACCCAGCCATCTCAGTGAATACAGTTCGTCGTTGTATCTCTTCCTCGACTCGATGCAAATGGGGCCGATGATCCCTCGTAGAATTTTTTCTCAAAGCCGCCAGGAGCACCCTCATCCATTTTTGATAATGTCCATGCCTCCAAAGCTTTAAAGTGTATAAGATTGACTCGATCGGAAAAGAATTTAGCGATCTCTTGCGATTATAGACGTCGAAATTCCTCACAGTATTAGCTTACCTTGGCGCAGTACCTTAGCTTAGGTAATTGTCCGAGTCGTTCGGACATCCAAAATGCTAAAAGGGTGTCTTGCATCGGTTGCAATGTGGTCAATCTTAATGACGGTTGATTGATCAGGAGTTCTTCTAGGCCCTTTGTGAATATCGAGATGTGGAATGGGAGGAGGAGTGAATGGGCCGTATTTTTTCGAAGACGCCATCGGCAATACGGTCATGATAAACGACTTCTTACTGCCGGGCTTGGCGAATATGTGGTTTTAACAATGGATATTGTGAAGGAAGAGTTTCCTAGTCGTGTAATCTCCCGTTTTGGCGATTTGACATTGCCAGCAAGATCTCCCGATTTAAACATCCCAGAGTTCTTTCTTTGGGGCTACTTGATGTCGTGGGCTTATGCCAAAAAGCCTCAGACAATCGCAGTCCTTATAGAGAATATTCGATAAGAATGCGAACAGTTAGCGCCGGATATCTTGCGGAAAGTCATGGAAAATGCGATAAAACGGGCACAAATGTGTATCTACACTGGCGGCAGCCACTTGGCGGTTTTCATCTTCTCCGCTTAACCGAAAAAATTGTAAAGGTCCAAATAAAGATTTCCATCATTCAAAATCACTTTTTTTCATTTAATAAAAAAGTAATTCATAAACAAAATTGCTAGTTGTTCGGCTGCTCGTGGCCTGTTAAGGAAGTTCGTTGTCCTTAATTCGTTTGCATGGGTTGTCGACATCAAATCCATCTTGTTTATGTTTCGGAACTTTCAGCGGCATAAGCCCCAACCTGGAGGAGTTCCATTTTTGATACCCCCAGGACGAGGGGTCGGTTAGACCGGACGCCAGTAACCCGTTTTGGCATGTGAGCTCTGCCGTTGGTCCATTAAGGGCTCTTCCACCACTATCTCTTTTCCAAGACCCTGACTTAGTCTCGAAAATCCTTACCGACTACTTATTTCTACAGCACCCAACCATCTTCTGTCGCTGAAGACAATTTTTCGTTAAAAAGCGGATTTTCCAGCTTTTCTAAGCCGCATTCACCAAAATTTCGACACCCTGTCAGCTTCAGTTCTGGAACGAGCTGAATTTCGTAAGGTTTAAGACCAAGATCCTTATTTAAAATTCTCCACGTAGTCGAGTTACACAATCCCAATTGCTGCGAACGGTGACGAATTGACCAATCAATGTCTTCATTAAGGCTGTCGGATATAGCAGCAATATTTTCCTCTGTACGCACTCTACACAATGCGGGTAGGTGGCTTGATGTCCAATGGCGTGATTTTGGTGTCAAATTTAGTAACTATGGCTGGAATTGCTTCCCCAGTAGGTCGATTATGACCGTAATCTAGTTAAAGTGCGCGAAAAACATTTTCCTCAGAGCACGCAGCGTTGTGTGGGTGTTAGTCTTTCCATGATGAAATGCCAATACGTACTGGGCATGTGTTCATCATAGCCTTTCTGCAGAATCTAATTAATTCAACAAAGCTAGACCTTTAGGTGAATTGTCGGTGCAGTTCGTACATATATGTTATTGCAGTGATGAAGAAGTACTGCATATGATTCAAATTAAGAGTATTTGGTCAATTATTGACTTAGTTGGGCTGAAACCACCAACTTTTACTACTAAAGTATTGTACTAAGTCGGGTTTTTTTTTAATGGATCGGTCACACGGTGCTCAGATGCGATTTGGAGTGATATTTTCCAATTCAAAGCGGCGACCATGATTCTACTATTGAACTGCATCTTATTGACTTGATTTCTTCATTCCTGCCTTTCGAACGAACGGAGCATTTATTGTTCCTGGCGTAACACCGCTTGCTTACCTTTTTTTCCGAGAGAGAAACTGATATATCTTCCTCCTGTTTCGGGTAAGAAAGTACTCTGTTGTCTCCAAGCATCGCGGCGGCGGTATTAAAGTAAGAATAGGAAGTAAAACCTTTTAGACAACTAACGGTTATATCATCATTTAGTTTAATCCCTCTTTCCAACAATAACTTAATTAAATGTCATTCCATACAAAAACCTAGAGAAAACGATTTAACTTACCTCTTTTCAGCCCATGTCAAAGTAACTGACATTATTGCAAATGAAAAAAAAAATCACTGAGCACCATTAAGGCGGTCTTCCTTTCAAAATTAACGAAAAACATCAAATGAAATTGGGCCACAAATGTCAAATTAAAGTCTCATTCCAACTCGCAACTCTTGGCCCCGCAACAGCTGCCCGCATAAACCAATAGAAACTTAAAAGACCACCCTCAAGTCTCGGTCCATCGTCTAAGATCTTGTCAAATATTTAAAGGCTGGCGTAATCCTTAGCGTAAATCCTTCAAATTGAGCTCACATTGACAGCCAGTGTGCTAGTGCTAATTTAATAAATAAACGTTGGGTGTCCTTCAACCAACCTCCCGCTACTAACTCACGATTTTAAATGTCGCGCCAAAATATAGAAAAAAAAAAAAAAAAAAAAAAACTCCACCGAATTTAATTAAAATGGAAAACGAAGTTGCGTTTGTATCTGAGAGAAAGGAATATTGCGCTCGCGAACAATATGAAAATTCAATTACACATATATACAAACTGCAAGAACCTCTACCCCCGACCACTCCTCGTTCAATCTTCAGCATTGTAGGAAAGTCACCAACGAACCAGTGGCGACGGCGGGGGTGTGAGCTAGGAAAGGGCTTTACAACCAAAGTCCAAAAAATTCGAATAATTTCCAGATTTAAGATGGCTAAAGCTAAAGCCCATAATAATGCGAACGAAAGGACGAAGGATATCCCACTTCGACAGGGGCTGCTACGCATTTACGAATACGAATAGCGAACCACCCGGGGAGTGAGATACGATACGAGTAGCTGCCACCGGCAGTGTCGATTGTGGCGGTGGTAAATGGTGGTTATCTAGCTTGAATCTCAAATCCAGGGTGATGTTAATCCGGTGAGGACACAATTAAAACTTCATCCTGCCAGTTATTTTCCAACTGAATGGATTTGGCGTGGAAAAGTTTGGCATAGGCAAAGTGCCCTGGCGTTCGCACCAGAAGGACTCTCGCAAACTCCAAGTCATCGTTTTCTAAGTTTTTTTTGGTTTTTTGTTTTTTTTTTCTTTGGATCCATCTCCATTACCATCCAAAAACCAGGACCATCTTCCTGGTATATGTTCATCAAAATCTATGCAGAAATTATTTTCCAAACCACCAAGGATCCACTGACTGCAAGTGGTTGTTGTAGTGGGAGTTGGGAGATAGGGAAAGTAACCATCCTCTGTTTGGTGCGAAGGAATGCGAAGATTTATAGTCTACGAGTCGTTAGCAATTGTAATAAATAACGTCCTTGACATGTCGCTTCCGCTTTGGTTTTTGCAACTTTGGCAAGTGCTTGGACCTGCCTCTTTCTTTAACAGAGGTAGGATAGGTAGCTACGAATATTTCAGGTATTAGCTGCTGACACATTGAACCATCCAAACACTTTTCATACTTCTTCTCCTCCGCCTACATAGGGAAGAGGAAATTCTTTTGATTATCCTCTGTCGGATGTTAGTGGGTGGAGGTGTATTTAGAACTCTTGCCAATAGCAGCAGGGTGCTGCGGATATGTACTGTTCAGCTCATGTGAGTCTCTGTCTGTGTCTAGATTTATTCCATGCCAAGGGACGTAGCCCTCTCGAATGCAACTAAATTGCGCAATCCTTTTATGAAAGGTATTATAACAGAGCACATAATAAATTTTCTAGAGAAAAGTGAAAGACCTGGCCTCCCTTTTGTCTAGAAGGGGAACTTCTATAGGAAGACCGAAGGGCGAAAAAACAGACTGAAAATGCAAAACCTTCAAAGTCAAATGAACGCAACAGTTGGAGTACTGTTGAAATGAAAAGTATCTGCATGATTTTGATGTTTCACTGTGCTGCTGGTTATTCACGTTCTGGGGAATTCGAACTTTTGAGAACTTTTGGGAACCTATGTACACTGTATTCAAATATGAAATAAGTTGAACGAAAAAATAAAAGGATCATGTGCTACTAGGCGCCTCTTGTTGACCAAGAAAGCAACACAAAAACTTTAGTTAGCCTTGGATAAGCTATGGATGGTACTAACCATCAGTAAAGAACTTATATTTGGCAAATTTGGCTTGACAGTAGTAAGTTCAGAAAGCTCATCTCTGGCCTCCTTCTATATAATCTTATCCAAAGAATCTTATTCTTTCAAAACTTTCAAAACTCAAAAGGAAAGCCTTTTTATCAGCTATAAGGCCAATCGTCTGTTTGTGAATCGAAGAATAACTGCGTTCAGATTCCATTACCAAATCCTACTCACACTGCCACACTGATGACTGTCGGGTGTTTAGTACCTCGACTAGGGATGAGGTAACCAATCTCTGTGAAAAGTTGAGGTACTTTGACATATTCGAATTATAGGCCTCTTCAAAAATGAGCCGAAGTATTGGAAGAAAAACAAAAATGGGCGAATGAACCCTTGAAGGGCCAATGACAGCGCTCACTTTCTCGAAGTTACTGGTACCACGTTAAGAGAAAATATTGGAACTGGCCCTTCAAGTTGGTAGTTGCACCGTCGAGCTAACTATCATAGTTATGAGAGATACACTAGCCTCGTATACGGAACCCCCTTATTTAAGATCACGACTTGGAACGTCATCGTACTATTAATTCAGAGTATGGACCTGGAACGTATGTACCTATACACTTCTGGTAATTCTCATCCTTGAAACTGTCTTTATGCAGTTTACGACAGATATTATCGCGAACCAAGAGATACGTTGGTTATGGTCAGGTATGCAATAACGACAACATTGCGACATTTATTAGAGTTGCCAAAAAAGGATGCACGTGTTAGGTAACCGATTGATTTCAAGCCGATAAGTAATCACCTGGTTCAACTCCGCACCCGAAGCACACTCTACAAGATCCGCCTAAAATGTGCACACGACTCTACCGACGAAGCGGAACAACCTGTCCGATAGAGCTCGGGGGACTTCAATGCCAAGATCGGGAAGCAAGGTTGATAAACATAGCCTCTACGACACGACAACAGACAACGGATTCTGATAATCGATTTTACGGCTTCCCGTAAAACAGTGATAAGCAGCACTAAGTTTCCAGAGCTAAGAATCCAAAAAAGCAAACTGACGCTCTCTACTTGGTCGAACCGCCAACAAAATCGACCATATGCTAATTGACGCGAAGCACCCATCTACCATTCAAAACATGTGTACACTGCGAGGGCCCCACATCGATTCTGGCCAGTTTACTTGCGGCTTAATTCAGATCTCTGCTGTCTAACGAAAAGAAGCCGCGAACCGCCCAGAAAAAGAAACTCAGTGTTGGACGTCTTCGCACGACAGGTGTAGCTAGAGTCTACAAAGAGTGAAAGACTCTCGCCTGTGTACTCACCACTCACAAACGCTAACATAATGTAGAACCAGTATCGTGACATCATTAAGAAGGAGGCCGATGCCACAATAGTTTACAAGTCACCCCAAAAGGGCCAGTGGTATAATGATCAGTCCGTTAACCGAGGGAAGAGTATTGAACAAGAAGAAGGGAAGAGAAGAAAGTCTTGCATCAAAAAAGACGTACGAAGTCTTTCAACTCAAGCAGCAGGTGGCTTCAATCCCGGAGCGCAGGTTCTTTGAAATAACGATGGAATGAAGCGTAGGAAAGAGTAGTTGTATTAAAGGAGCATTCGCACCAGCTGCTAAATGGGCCCAATGATAAAAGAGTGATAGGGCAAGAAGAGAACCCACGTCCAGTCAATGAAGAATCGGTACCGCCACCCAGTATAGAAGAGGTTAGCCTAGCTAATAAAAGCCGAAGAATAACAAGTTTGCTAGTCTACCAATGGTAATGGTCAACCAGGTGGAGGTCTTCAAATATGGAAATGATATTTTGGCAGGGAGCTTGCACCAAACCATAAACCAAGTATTGGTGAAGGAGATGAGCTCTACATGGCAATGGCCGAACTCGGGATACAGCTTCGCGTGCAACTGGAAAACACGAGGTGCAATGTGCAGTTTGGGAACAGTTCTTCCGAACTGTTTAAAGCATGCACCAGATTTCCGGGAGGAGATGCGCTGTCATGCGATTTCTTCAACATCATACTTGAATGAAAAGAACAAAACTTACGCGCGAACACAAGAGTCACAGTATTTCAAAAGTCCGTCCAATAACTCGTATACACCGACGATTTTGACATAATCGGAAGAAAACAGGTCGATGTCAGTGGCGTTTTCATCAGTCTTGAGATAGAAGCGGCTAAAACGGGTTTAGCGGTCAACGAGGGCAAGACGAAGTAGATGCTGTGAAGCAAAAAGAACACTTAAAACCGACTTCTTGGACAGAACGCCACCCAATGAGCATTGTTTTCATTTTTGCAGGAACTTTTCGTGTTTTTTGAGCTTCTGGTGAATTTTTTTTATTCCATTCCGCACTCAAACGCTTGACATCTGGATCTCATAGGCAACACCATGTTTAATCACCCGTAACAATTGTTTTCATGAGGTTCGGATCATTTTTTGAGGCCGCAATGACATCCCTGGAATGCCAAGCTCTAATCAATTTTTGATCACCGAATGTGGGTGTGGAAAAAATTTGCACGAACCTTTGTTTTCCCCAAATCCTCCAGAAGAATGCTTCGAAAAATCCCTTTGGTGATGTTTGAGACCTCTTCAACCATTCTCAGTGAAACATTGGGGTCTTCTGCAACGAAATCACGTACTTTTTGGATCATTTCAGGCGTTCGAACCTTGGCATCTTCTCTACCATCCGAAAAACGTTTTTGCCACCCGAGAACAACTGCTCCAGTCAACCAATCATCATGGTACACTTGTTGCATCAATCGGAACGGTTCTGATCCATTTTTACCAAGTTCTGCATGGAATTTAAAAACCTCTCTTTGTTCCATGTTAAAATCTCAACATCAACTGAAATGTCAACCAAATATAATGAAATTTTGACAGGTAGTAAAGAAAGATTGAAGCCTTAAAACGCATGTTCGGACAAATAGATGGCGCTCTTAGTTCGCTGAGATATGGCTAGTGTCCGGGATATTATTTGCCACACTGTGTTTGTATCTCATTCGGCAAAGTAAAAACTGAAACACTTGATAGTCTTTTTCGCAACGTCAGACTTTCTAGTCTTTTACTGATTATGCTTATTGTCACTTTGCTAGTCTATTAGTACACGAAAAGACTTCAAGATGACACACTATGCCAATTTTTAAAGACCTTCACCTTTATAAGAAGCATTTTTCTCCTCCAGTTACCACAAATATATCAGCCTTATATACACAGCCTGTCTGAAAGCTCTCCATTCCGCTACAGAACGACAGCTGGTGATTGTAACAATTTATCTGACTAAAATTTATATGAATGAAGGACTAAATCCAGACCATTTTAATGCTGCATCTCTTTCAACTGACAACACTTTTTAAATAAAAGTTATTATCTCACAAGCCCCAAGTCGGATAGGCATACGAGTACACTTTAAGGACTCCACCGACACTGGCTGCCTTGTTGTTGGGCTTTTCTCGGCTCGGTGATGTTATTTAAATTCTTTGAATTAAATTTTCACTTTGGTTTTGAATTGCTAAGCACATTTTATGAACGCCTGACCATTCATCTCATCCATCCATCTACATGATTCATTCATAACAATTTCGCTTACGTGGATGAGTAATCCAACTCTTTCCATGCATCATGAGTTATTCATAGGGCAGAGCTATGTTCCGACGACGAACGGTCAATAGGCAGTACGATTCGAAAGCATAAATGCACTTCTATCCATAGATAAAATCGTACACAATTGTGCACATATCCAGTACTAGCCACAGACGGAAAGATGAAGAAATACTCACTGAGAGAGCTGAAGCTAAAGTCCTTTGTGGCATTATGAACAAAGATTCCCAGCTGAGCAGCTCCAACCCAACCATCGAAACAACATCAACACTTTCTAGATATTCTCCGTGCTTCCTGAATTATTTTGTTCCCTGTTCCGCAGTCGCTCCCCTATTCCTCATTCTTGCTCATGTATTCTCTTTTTGAATGAAGCCTGCTGAAATGATTCCGTGAAGTACACAAAATGGATATCCTACGCTGCACTTTATCCTTTGCATCTCCTTTAAATCGTTCCGTGTATGGTCGAGTGATTATTTTCTTCTTTTTTTCCCTCCTCTTTTCTCTTCTTTTTCTTCTTTATCACATTCTCTGGATCATGGTAGTGCTCTTCCTGTTGTTTCCTACGCTAATGGATGAGTTATATACCGCTTTACCGTATATCGTATGTTTTCTCGAGCAAAAGAAAATTATGAGCCAGTGTATGCGGTACGGATGGAGTCCTTCGTTTCTCGATTTGCCACATCAGCATCATTAAATGTAGATCTCTCATCGCAAGGACTGACTGGTTGAAGGTGGGTGTTGAGGAATTCCCAAGATGCATGCACTGAAGCTACGTAGACATCACCATTGAACCACTGAGCCATGTCAATGAGTTGGAACAATTATGTGCGGAACACACATTTCACTTAAGTTTAGAATAGAACTTGTACAGGGGAGAAAAAATTTAAAGGATTCCAGGTACGAATACCGTTAAAGACGTTTTACAAATTACCAACCAATAACAATATGACGGTAGGTATCCATTCTCCATTCTCGTGAAGAATTCATTTGCTTTAATCTCCTTGCAAACGATGAACCATGGGGTGGTTGAATGGGGTGGGTGGCCCTTGGGATGGTTTCTGCGGGCTAGAGGAGCAAGAGAAATATTGAGAGTAAAAAAACGAAGAGGAAGACTTCTTCTGTAACCGAAACGTGAAAGGATTTTCATTTCATTTTGTGTGTTAAACACAAAGCGCATCTTTCATTTTCTTCATCGTTTTCTTTAGACTAATTTTTCCTCGTCAGTGGCAAGGCTGGGCAGGGTGGTGTCCTTTTTTCCTTTCATTTTCAACAGCTAGAGCAGGAGTAGCAGCTGCATCAGAAGTACCTACCAGTAGCATTGGGAGCAACACCACTACGATGACGTTGATGAAAGGAAATACATCATCAGTTGTGTGCTCTTGAAGTTTTATGCAGGAGGTTTTCTTAAGGCATGCTGTGCTTCAATTGATTTTTCATTAGTCTTATGAGCTTTTTCCTGGTAATGATATTGCAAAAAAAAAACAAAAAAGTGCTGTGGAAATGTGGGAAATTCACAGTTCTCTGTTCTGTTCCTTGTTCTGTCTGTCTGGGAATTGTGAAAGCAACGCTGAGGAATGTTGAACAGTCGTTTGTCACGTTTTTAATGAAGGGACTTGAAAAAAACGTTTTGTAAATTGGGTTTCTTTAAAGTTATGAGATCAGAAAATGGTAACTAATCATACGCACATGTTGATATCTATTTATCTAACACGCTTTTGGAGATACATAGCTTTGCTTTAGTCTACTATTTTTGCCGCCAATGGGGAAAAATTTGCTTAGCTTAAAGAAAATATTTTTCGGTGTACCTCAAGCGTCGGTGATAGGACCTCAATTTTTAAATATTTTAAATGGTGCAACAAATGCCCTTGGCTGGGATTTATGTATTGTCGGGGTAACTTTACTCCTAATCATCAGTGTGTAACTGAAGTATGTACAAGGTGTCGCAAAATTAATTTTCCCATCGGAAGATGTAATAATTTTTTCAAATGGCGTCGTGCGTATATCATATTTGACATTTGTGAATAAGACAACTGCAGTATACAAATAGATAAGCAATGGAGTGCTATACTCCGCAAGAGCGTGGAATAATTGTGTCGATTTTTTTGACCAATAATCGGTCGATGGTGTTAGCGCAGCGTGAATTTCGACGTCGATTTCCCTATTGTGTCGCGCCAACTGGGCAAACTTTCCGCTGCTTAGCTACTCGACTCGAACAGACTGGAACCACAGGAGAGAATATCGCGGCTGTGGCTGCCGATGTCGCTGAGAATGAAGAAACATCAAACAGACGAAGGGGCACGTAATTGGGCATTACCAGACGGACCCAACATCGAATTTTAGTGAAAAACTTACACATTTTCCCGTACAAAGTACAAACAGTGCATAAGTTAATGCCTCCTGACTATTAGTCTCGCGTGAATTACTGTCAAGCCATCCTCAATCTCAACAAGGACGAGGACGATTTTGTGTCGAAGATCATAAAGAGCAATGGGGCGATTTTCCACTTAAGCGGTTACGTCAGTTAGCAAAATCTTCATTTGGGGCGCAGAAAATCCGCGTGTGATGCACGAAGAGCCACTACATCCACTCAAAGCCACTGTGTGGTGCGGCGTTCACGCAGGAGGAGTGAGTGGGCCGTATTTTTTTTTTTGAACACGCCATCGGCAATAGGGTCACTGTTACTGGCAAACGCTGCTGGGCTACGATAAACGACTTCTTACTGCCGGAATTGGATGAGCGGGGCTTGGTGAACATCTGGTTTCAACAAGACGGTTGCACCGTTGCTCACACAGCACGAGCCACCATGGATATTGTGAGGGAAGCGTTTCCTGGTCTCCCGATTTCACCATGCCGGACTTCTTTCTTTGGGACTACTTGAAATCGCGGGCTTATGGCACCAAGCTTCAGACAATCGCAGCCCTTAAGGAGAATATTCGACAGGAATGCGAACAGTTAGCGTCGGATATCTTGCGGAAAGTCACGGAAAATGCGGTAGAATGGGCACAAATGTGTATCAACACTAGCGGCAGCCACTTGGCGAATAACATCTTTTCCACTTAACAGAAAAAATTGTAAAGCTAGGATTAGACGATTGAAGAAAAAGCGCAAATCTACCAAAAATGATGTCCAAGAGTAAAAAAAACAGGGCAGCAGCTTTGTACGTGTTTGTAGCATTCTATAAGCAGCAATTGGAAAAGAAGGCAGCAAGACGAGCCTGGATGTTTGAAAGGCGGAATAAGCGGCCAATATGCGGGGCACACAACATGATGTTGGAAGAATTCCATGAGAGAATCAAAAGCATTTATATAAAAACATTCTGCTGATGAATGAAACTACTCTTGATGAATTGTTGCATATGGTGACACCGCTAATTCAAGCACAAGACCCAAATATGCGAAAGCCAATCTCCGCAGCTGAGCACTTTACTGACGACAGCTTCAAATCGCTCTAAATATTATTTCGAATTGGACCTTGTACAATATCAATCATAGTACCAGAAGTCTGCGTTGCGATGTACATATTCTGCTTTGAAAGGAAATTACATGCAGATTCGTCTCTTTGTTAATCGTTGTTTCCTTCCTGTACATATACATAACTGTGTCCTCATTAACTGGCAACATATCACAACTAAGATTCGACACCGAAATTGTGTTGATTGCTGACTCGCCTTTGGTCACAAATTCCATTTCTTCTCAATATGGCCAATGTGGAGTAATACCTCTGACTGTTTGAAATGATTTGGTGGCTACCATTTTGGCTTTCACTTTTCGGTATGCTGTTTTCACATTCTGGAACACCGCATCGATTTTCAAGAACACAATTGACTTCGTTCCAAGCTGCTTCACGTTTAATCAAATTTTCGTGATCGGCGCAAGCAAAATCGCATATGCTGTGATGCAATTCGACTGAGGTGATCAGAAGACGCATATCTTCACGCGGCCATGAAATTGTGACTCTGGGCTTTGCTTTTGAATTTGATTTGTTTACCTTCTGTTCTTTTGTTTGTTGAACTGTTGTTTCTTGCATCATCACACCAGAAAATTGAACAAAATCGTCGATTTTATACAACAAATATTTTTAAACAATTTCACAAAAATTATTGGGTCCATAACTTAATTCGTGCGGTTTGCTGAGAGATGGCGTAACCTGTATTGTTATTATTCCATTGGAACATGCGTTGGAAAGCTACTGTCATTGTACGTCATTTCAGTATATGTCATTCATTTGCAGCGTAAGCAACAATAATTTTTTTTCACTCAAATATGTCGAACTTTGTGCCTGAAAAAGTGTTTTTGCGGGGAGTCATCGTATTTTGGTGGAAGTTTATGGTGAACATGCGCTAGCTGAGCGAACGTGCCAAAAGTGGTGATTTTGGCTTAGAAGACGATGAACGTCCTGGGCAGCCAAAAAAGTTTGAAGATGAAGAACTAGAAGCATTACTCTATGAAGATTGTTGCCAAACACAAGAAGAGCTCGCAGAATCCTTGGGTGTCACTCAAGCAGCCATTTCAAAACGTTTAAAAGCAGCTGGATATATTCAAAAGCAAGGAAATTGGGTTCCACATGAATTCAAGCCGAGAGACGTCGAAAGGCGGTTTTGCATGTCCGAAATGCTGCTGGAACGCCACAATACGAAGTCATTTTTGCATCGGATTGTTACTGGTGATGAAAAATGGATCCATTACGACAACCCCAAGTACAAAAAATCATATGTGAAACCCGGCCAACCAGCCAATTTGGTGGGATCAGATGGGTGTGCTGTATTATGAGCTGCTAAACCGGGTGAAACCATAAATGGACAACGCTACTGAACACAATTAATCCGTTTGAAGAGAGCAGTAGCCGAAAATCGCCCGGAATATGCGACCAGACAGGAGGCAATAATTTTTCATCATGACAACGCTTGGCCCTACGTTGCTATTCCGATTAACAACTATTTGGAAAACAGTGGATGGGAAGTCTTACCCCACCCGCCTTATAGCCCAGACCTTGCCCTTCTGACTACCATTTGTTCCGGTCGATGCAGAACGCCCTCACTGAAATACGGTTCACATCAGGGCAGAATATCAAAAATTGGCTTGATTCATTGTTGACCAAGCCGGCGCAGTTCCTTTGGGATGGGATCCACAAATTGCCAGAAAGATGGTAAAAAGTCATAGCTTCAGATGGGCAATACTTTGAATAATACTATTGTACATGTTTTTCTGAAATTTGTATGTTGAGAGACGCGAATACAAGATGCTTCAACGTGTTGATTTCAAAAAATTGGATGACCGCGACTTCGTATACCGTTTTCGTCTCTCAAAACGGGAGAGAATGATGGTGCTGGAACTAATACAGGATTCGTTGTCGAGCGACGAGAGAAGGCACGATACATTGCGGTATGATTCAAATGAATGAAAGTATTTAATAGATTGTTGTTTTTTTTTCTTACTTGTGAAAGATCACATGAATTACGCAATAACTAATCGTATTACGGTATTTTGCACTCGCACCTATCCAATTGACAATTGCAGACTTTATAGGGTGAAGCATTATAACTGTGCATTTTGTGTTGAAACGTGTGTCCAGAGCTCTTGCCAGTTTTGCTCCACGATTCGTTCGTATGCCGGAAACGCAAAACGAGCGGATGCAAGCAGTAAGTGACTTTTATGCGATAGCGAAATACCATCGAAAAATTGGTGCGATAAATTGTACACATGTTCGCATTCAGTCACCAGGTAGAACTGACGCAGAAAATTTTGTTCTCCCTCAACGTTCTAACGGTGTCCGCAGCGAATTTGAAAATAAACGATATCGTGGCTCGTTGAAGGAGAGTTCGAGCATTTTATCCTTATTGGAGATTCTGGTTACACAAATATCAACTACCTTGCAACGCCTTTCCTGAACGTCACAAATGCTGTTGAGAATCTGTACAAAGAGTCGCAAATTCTAACTCGCAATCGCGTCGAACGTGCATATGGCATTTGGAAAATGTAGTTTCCAGTGTTGGTAACTGGCTAATGGTGTAGAGTGAAAACAGTCCAATCACTCATAGTCGTTTTTTCCGTCCTCCATAACATAGCTATCGATGGAGATGAATCACAATCACCACCGGAGATGACAGAATTCGCTGATATGATAGCTTCTACAGATGTTCCTTCAGGTATACTTTTGGGAGCATCATCAGCAGCGTTTTTTACCAACCAACCTTTTTTTTCTCCGAGGTTGGCCAACTCTAGAGTTTCCTGCAAGTTCAACAATAGTGAACCAAATCGCCCTAAGAGTCCTTACGTCAAGTCTGAGTATACGATTAACAGAAGTAAGTCATCTCTCGTGCACCATTTGTTGTTGACAGGAACCAGTTGATACAGCTTGACATAAGTATCTCATAAAGATATTTTTCATCCGTACTTACATCGACCACTTTTTTCGGAAAATCAGACAAATTACCAGCCTCCACACAAAAAGACTTACTTACTTACTTTAGATGGCGCTGGAGTACGACGAACTGTATGGACTGTATAGCGCAATGGACCTAGCCAGAAGGGCGAAGATCTAATGACTGAGATGGCTGGGTCATGTAGAGTAAATGGATATAAAAGTCTTCGAATCCGGCCCCGTGTAACAGCACTGTAGAGGAAGACTGAGACTTAGGTGGTACACGCTATTGGAAGGGGACCTCAGCCAACTAAGCAAAGAATCGAACTGGTTTCTGATTTACTTGAAATTCAGGATGCATATAATTGTGACTTCATAACTGTACCCAGCAATTTGCGACGAAGTTAATTTCAACAAATTTCTACTCTTTGTGTGTAGCTGCGCTGAGCCTTTGTTGCAAATTCGAACTTCTTATCTAACTTATCCCGATGTTTGGAGTGTTGTTCTTACAAAAATTGCATGCTTCTTTGTGTCTTGACACACATTTATAACTGTTGCATGCAAGTTTGCAGTGGGCACCTTGATAGTACCTTTACTGTACTTGCTCAAAATTAGTATTGAAGCAGTGCAAGGTAAAATTAATGGAAATAGCGAATAAATTTTGACCTTTATTACAAGTGTCTCTAAAGTTAAGATGCGCTAGAAAATCAATAATATAGTAGTTACCTTTAGTTCATGAGCAGTCGCCTGGTTGTGAACCGCATCAACCCAACATTCCAAATATCGCAAATTATCCACATACGCCCCTGCGGAAGGAGATTATGAATCCATCAAGGTGGAACGAACTCTGTCTGGATTGCGAAGACACAATACTTGGCCCAATTGTATTCAAACAAAACTCAGAATCATTGGAAGAATAAGGGCTTCGAACTCGATCTCGTTCGTGCTAGCCGTACTCGCACGTTTGTAGCGGTCGGTTCTTCGATTGAGTCAATTCTCCACCGCGCTTGCATGGCAATTTCGTGTTCGATATTGCCCCTGGGATTCATTAACGTTTTTGTCTTGTTGGCAGAAATCCATAAAAAAGATTCAGGAGAAGTTGGAGTTTCAATTGATCAACAGGCTTCAGTTTCCGAGTTAACTTAATCTTTAAAGGTTGTAGGTCAAGATTTTTTAAGCAAAACTCGCGTATTTTCAAATCCAATTCCTGTAAGCATTTCATGTCGCTGACTGATTTGGCTCACTTTGAACTGGGTATATCGAGTATGTCGACTCGAATTTATCCACTCTAGTCAGGTCAGATGATTATAACAACAGAGAATTTGTGGTGGAAGTTGCGAGCACCGACTCAGAATTTTGGAATTCGGACTTTGAATGTGCAAATAAAAACTCCGACCATGTGCTCGTTGCAATGAAATTTAAAGTTCAACTATTCTATGAGAATATATGCAAACAATACAAAAAAGAAGCCCTAGCACGACTTGGGTAGTCAGAAGAAATAATGAACCTCAAGCTGAAGGCTTATCGCTGCCCATCACCCAACAATTTTTGGAATCAGTGTCGCTATGTGAACAATGATATAGCTGAGACCAATCTAACTTACCAGACACTACCAGAAAAAAGTCTCTGGTTTGATGGTGAAAAGGAAAGCTAAACAAGTGCTAGCTGGTTTAGTCCGGAACACCGACTTCAAAATAGTGAGGAAAAGCATATCACCGAAGCGTGGGAAAATGATAAATCGCCTAAATGTCCCGACTCCACATAACTTAATTTCTCTCATAATGCCTATTATGAATGAACTATCTTGAGGAGTCACTCTATTTCATGTTATGATTGGACGTTTAACGATCTCTCTCAAGGATTATGTCTTAACAGAAATACGAGTATCTAACATGCAATTTGGCAGATGTGCTGTTTTTTTTGCTTTCGTCTGGAAATGTCACAAAAAAATTAATAAATTTTTACAGGGAAAAAGGGTGATTGTGGAACTATAGAAGCAACCTGTTCAAAAGAAACGACTTGAAGAATAAAGCTTGGGATTACATAGCCAAGGAGTTTCAAAGAGATATAATCTATATAATAAAAGAAGTAAAAAATCTCCGATCAGCCTATGTAGGTTCTGCAGCTGAAGAAATATACCAATCCCACCTCTTTTATTACGAGGATTTTTCTTTTTTGGACGTTGTCATTGTGCTACGTAAAACCAAAACCTGGTAAGAAAAAAATCATAAAAATTCGATACAAATTATGTATACACGTTTTTTTCATAGGACGACACATTAGAGAGGGGTGTGGAGGCTACGGAACAGCAACAGATGACAAGTTGCTCCTTTTTCTTTCCCACCTGCAGTCAGTGCAGTCAGTGCATCAATGCCAATCGGCGCATCGAAGAAGCCATCAGGGCGGAGATCTGTAGCATCTACATCATCCAGCTTTTGCAGTGCAAGATATGAGGACGCTATAGCTGCGATTCTTCAAAGATCTACTTCTACTACTTTTAATTTGTTTGCAGAAACCAGAAACAAGTATTCAAGCTTTGGGGACAGCATTCCTTGTCAGCTGGAAAAATTTGGATTCATCGAGCCTGCTGCAGCGATGGCTGATTTGCGGCAAGTGCTCTCTAGGCACGCAGTTAGGGCCCTACAAAGAAATGCTACTACTACTGCATCTTCTTCCCTCTCAATCTTAAATGAAGGAGGTGATATTGTCCAAAATGCAATGCTGAACTCGCAGTCATTCGATGAAGAATTTTGAACATTTTTTTATTGTCATTATTTTTTGCTTTTATTTTAATTTATTAAATACATTAAACATGGTGTCTTTTTATTTTTTTATATTTTTCCACTAGTATGGAACGTCACCATCTGTAACATAATAACAGACCTTCTGAGACCTCTTGCATTGTCAAGTTTGAAATCGTTTGTGGAAGAGTTTGGGAATTTTCTGACTCGACAATTGGTATTTTTTTTTAGAGAAGGTGAAAGAAAATAATGTAACACACAACAAGCTTTCACTAGAGTTTCGCAAGTTTCCAAGGTCGAGACAATGACCCGATGAAGAATTAGAAACCTCGAGGCCAATCGCCGAAATGCCATTTCAATCGTCAGCCGGCACCGACTGAGTCTTTAGGATTTCTCGTTGTGTCGTTAATTTCGAGCCTCTACCAAATCCTTTGATTAAATGTTTATCGAGGGCAAATATGTAATCACCGACGAAGAAGTATGGTGTTGAACTTTCTTGGCCTTTCAGTGGACTGGCTTGAGGTATGTTTTGACGCCCTGTGATAAACGCTTTGCAAGGGCTGGAGTTTTTATACACAATAACATCCGATGCTCTTCCATTTCCTCCAACATCAATATGAAGGAATTTACTATGCGCATCTCGAACAGCAAGCAAAACAAAACTAAAAAAGCCTTTGTAATTGTAAAAATTGGATCTTGAATTTGGTGGCGCTATAGTGCGAATATGTTTGCCATCACTCGATCCAATAGTATGTGGAAAATCCCAAATCTTTGGAAACGTTAAGCAACTTATTTTCGGTGTTAGGGGTCTGAAATGAAATGGTAAATTTGTCAATAGACATCCTACAAAAGTTAGCATTGTCTTGCCCTTCATCCCACAATATGTCTTTCAGCAGATGTTGCTCCAGCTCATGAGACTCTCTTAGCATAAGAAAAGGATTTACCCAAAAGCGATGTTTTCGTTTCATTTCTTCTGCTTCTTTATTCTCTAACTGAATAGCAGGCAAGTGTTCTTCACAAATTTGCCATTGTATTTCTAAGACATGTTAACAAAATTGTTTTGAAAATTGTTGAAAACACTTAAATAAATAGTTACGTTGTCAAATATATATATATATATTGATGCACTTAAAAATCGTATGCAAAACGAACAGCAGAACAACGAGCAACACAAAACCTCATCTACAACCTCTCGTTGCGTGACGATATACGAAATGAAATGGCATAATATGATTTGTCCAACGTGTAATGGACATCAGTAAGCAGAATGAGGCGTGATAGAAGAAAACTAACTTTCAGTCAATGAAGAAACCATCCCTCCGTTATGTATCAGTACCAGTGTCCGGCAGACCTACGATCGGCCAAATTTTTACAACACCTGGAAAGGTACATTCGAAACTCAGCATCATCAAGTTCAAGGCCGCATGTGATAGCACTCATCGCCACTTGTTCTACAAAGTGATTACTGAATTTGAAATACTTGCCGTATTGACCAAGCTGTGCTACATGACGCTGAGGAGAAGACGAAGTGCAGTGTATATTTAGGGTAAAGTTCACCAAGTCTGTTCAAACGAAATCGACATCATCGGTAGTTTCCAGCATCGCGTCATAGACGGGCGAGAGAAGACCAGACAACTCACCGAAAATTTATTTCATAAACTAAGCTATCTCATGTGAAACCCACAAATTAAGTGGGTAAGTACCTAAATTATGCTTAAATCAAAGTCAAACAAAGCCGAAGGCATTATTATTTCTTCTAAATTGAAACATCAGTTCTAATCAAACGAAAATCACTGAATCCATATCACTGCGACTCTCACACAACCCATCCAACATCTTGTCACAAATTCAATATCTTTAAAAAAAAAAAACGTAAAAATGTCAAGGACGACATTCTTAAATAACAACTTTCTTCACTCGTCTCCAGCAATTTTTCCATTCGATAAGACATCACATCGACTTGAAGCTTAATTAACTCATTAAGACAATGCCAAACAACTTCACGCTACAAACCCCCAAAGGCATCTATCGCGTGTGCATTTGCGGGTCGCATTTCTATCCTTCGCAAATACTAGACACAAAACGAACTACCCACCACCCCCGCACCGATATACGGATACCAACTTTAGCCCACAAAATAAAGCAACAAAAAGAAATCCGAAACCGAAAAGAAAGTCTTCAGATAAAAACTCAGGTAAACACTGCGACACCCTGAAACACTTCAGGCTGTTGAAGGTTCCCAAAGAACCAACAAAAACAAAAAAAACGACCAACAAGCCAAAAGAAAACAAAAGTTCGGTACAATTCACCCTCAAGGTATCCAGCAATAAGTGACTTAAGTTAATTTCCATCCTAGCTACTGTGGTGCTACTTGAAAGGGTTCCTAGTCATGACCCTAGCTCTATTCCAATTGCGGAAAAAATGTTTAAGAAAAACTTTTCTACCTTACCCTTACCCTTTAACAGTCTTCGACTCTTTAAGTAGCTTAGACCAACATTCTACAGGCATGAGGATTGCGAATGCGAGAGCACTGCATAATAAAAAAAAAACAAAACAAAATTTTCGAAATCTAACTTAACGGAAAATTCGAATATCCTGGAGAGTTAGGACTTAAAATATGGTAACTGCAGACAATACAAACTTAAAAGGACCTCGGGAGAAACGCTAATGAATAAAGAAGAATAAAAAAATAAAAATATAAAAAAGCAACAAATATTAACGTGGCGAATATAGTGCCGAAGAGAACGTTAAGAAACAGCTTTTGCAAGAATTAAGAAGCCAGAGAAAAAAAAATACACGAAAAGAAAGTAAACAGAGAAAGGACGCTCTAATCGATTGTTGCCCAACGGGTAGAAAAATTAAATTGCTGCCGGAAAGCGCTCCATTTGCCGGGGGCAGCAACAAAAAAATCCCATCTTAGCGAGCGTGGTAAAAAGGTCAATTATTGTTTTCATTCATAACAATTAAGAGCCCTCACACCATGGAATTGGACTTAATACCAAAACTTCCGAAGGACTCTTAATGGATGAGGGAGAAATGATTCCTGAAGGAAGTTTACTTTAAGTAGGGGGCTTGCAAAGTCAATGCCGAGGTCGATGCGCCTTCCTAAAAATCACTAAGCTAAATGTCTTTAGAACAAAACTGAGTACAAATGAATGGGGATGGACTTAAGTTGCTCTGTTTATATTTGCTTATTTCTGGGAGTGGGAAGCCATTCAAGAAATAAATGTCTGAGATCCCAAATCATGAGAGCAGATTGAAATAATTCAAACATTTAGAGCAACATGTTCGGTACAAAGTACACCGTCAACCACTATTTCAGAACGAGTAGCACTCAGCGTTTCTTACTGCAATTCTGCAAGACATAATCCGATCCGAACAATGCAAAGCGAGTTAAACCTTGACGAGAAAGAGTATATGGTTGTGGTTTATGCGGTGGGATAATTTCATCAATCAAATCTCCTAAGTCAACAAGCGTCCCCAGGTAGCTCGACCCTTCTCTAGCTGCCCTCAGTTTCGTAAGCTATGTTGACTGAGGTCAACTTTTAATTGCATTCGACACCTGTGTCAAGGTCTTCGTTCTCTACGTCTTCTCTCGAGGTCAGATTCGAAGGCTTTTCGGGCCCGAGTGTTGGTATCCATCCACTGTACATGACCCAGCTATTTCAGTCGTTGGATCTTCACTATTCTGGCTGGGTCGATGTCGCTATACAGTCGATATAGTTCTATCCCCTCCTGCACTCACCGTCAATGCGAATATAACTCGAAGAATCTTCCTCTCGAAGCAGCCAAGAGCACGCTCTTCCATTTTTGATAATGTCCATGCCTCTGCACCACAGAGCAGGACTGGGATTACTAAGGTCTTATATAGGGTGACTTTTGTTGTCCGAGAGAGGGCTTAGCTAATCAATTGCCTTCTTAGCCTAAAGAAACAGCGGTTGGCAAGAGTTATTCTTCGCTTGATCTCAGCGCTGGTGTCTTTGTCTGTATTTATAGCAGAGCCTAGGTAGACAAAGTCCTTAACTACCTTAAAGTTATATCTGTCGAGGGTGACGTTCTGTCCGAGACGTCGGTGTTGGTTGTCCTTTTTGCTTGACAGCATATACTTGGTCTTGCCCTCATTGACCGCTAAACCCATTTTCGCCGCTTCCGTTTCGATACTCGCGAAAGCGCCACTGACATCTAGCTGCTTTCTCCCGATTATGTCAATATGGTCGGCGTATGTGTTTGCTCGTGAGTTTTGCACTATTCTTTCAAGTACGATGTTGGAAAAATCGCATGACAGCGCATCGCCTTGTCTAAATCCTTTCTGGACATCAAAGGTCTCGGTGAGATCTTTACCGACCTTGATGGAGCAGCGTGCATTCTTCATCGTCATCCTGCACAGACGGACGAGTTTGGTAGGGGTGCCAAAATTAGACATTGCTCTGTATAGCTCGTCTCTATAGATGCTTTCATACGCGCCCTTAAAATCGATAAATAGATGGTGTGTATCGATCTGAAGCTCACGGATCTCCAAGATCTGCTGTAGTGTGAATATTTGGTCGATGGTGAACATTCTTGGCCTGAAGCCACACTGATTTGGACCTAACAGGTTGTTGACGAAAGGCTTCAGGCGTTCACACAATACGGCGGAAAAGATCCTGTATGCAATGTTAAGAAGACTGGTGCCTCTGTTGTTAGGAGAGTCTTCTCTTGAGGATCGGACAAACAATGCTGAGCTTCCATTCATCGGTCACAATTTTGTCCGAGTACGGTCAACAGATAAGTTGGCGTAGGCTCCTTACCAAATTATAGCCTGGCGCTTTGAAAAGCTCAGCAGTCAGGCCGTCAACTTCAGCAGCTTTGTTGGACTTCAGCGTAAATATGGCTATCTTCACTTTCTTGAAAGTTCATTTTGTCCGACACCGGTATTTGGTTCATCATCGTCGTTATAAAGTCAACAAAAATGATCTTTCCAAATCCTCAGCATCGACTGCGACTCTAATACGATGCTCCCTTGCTCACTTCTACAGGTTTCGTTTCGGGGCTTGTTTCCGTGGCACGTTTTTTACCTTTTGGTAAAACTTTAAAATCTCATTCCTGTTCTCCATCTCTCAATTTCCTCGACCGCGCGCTTCTCATGCTCTTTCTTTTGCCTCCTGGGAAGCCGGTGTTTGTCTCTCCTCTTCTCCTCATAGAGCTCGTGAGCAGCTCTAGTGTTTCTTAGCTGCATGCGTTTGCCGGCATACGCATCAAACCAGAGGTTTCGTTGTGGTGGTCGAATGAGACCCAGTACATCAGAAGCGGCATCTGTGATGGCTTTCTGGCAGTATTGCAACTGATCTTCGATGCTGGATGCTGGCAGCAAGGGACCTCTTAAGAGATTAAGGGAGACTCGATCGAAAAAGATTTGGCGATCTCTTGGGATCGCAGCCATCTGACGTCGAAATTCCGCACAATAGTAGCTTGTCTTGGTGCAGCTCGGGATATCCGCAACAGAACCTCGGCTACAACAAGCTAATGCTCCGTGTCGATGTTGGCTCCACGGAACGTTCGGACATCCATAATCCTGGAGGAGTGTCTTGCGCAGATCGCAATGTGGTCAGTCTGGTTGACGGTAGATTGATTAGGAATTCTTCAAACAACCTTGGGATTGTCGAGATGTGGGATCCACGTGGTAGCTGCTAAAACGCTTCGCCCCGCTGCAAAGTTGTTTACCCTGAGTCCGTTACCGGAGGTGGTGCCTTGCAGGCGTTGCTCTTGGCAAATTTAGAGTTGAAACAGATTGTTACGTGGTGCTCGTTTACAAATCGGAAACTCGAGACTTTTTTCCTAAGTCCCCCTTCAAAAAAATTCCGCGTTTCTCGGATGGCGGTAATATCTGTTTAGGGCCTCCTCTAGTTATTCGGGTGCACGTGGCCTATTAAGGAATCTAACCTTCCACGTGCAGATCTGAGTTTAAAAATTGACCAGTACCCGACGATTACCACGTGGAGGTATTATAAGCACAATTGATGTGCAAGACAGTTGCAACAATGGGTATCGGCAGGTTGACACGTCTCAGTGCCTATCCTTTTTCTACAGCACCCAACCATCTGTCGGGTAAAGGCCCCGACCCATAGAATCCATTGCATCTGTTACTCTGTCGGTTTTAATTAACAGCTACAGAGATAACACACATTCTTATGGAAGGTGGCCGAAACCAACGGATACACAAATTGAGAGTACATATTTTCATTGGTGGAGACATGGAGAGAATGAGGAGAAATTGTCATAGCTTGACAAGAAAAGACTCTCAGCTAAAACAAAAAGTCATCGGCTGTATTCTGCCAGCGTATGTATATGAACGATTATAGGGGACTCTTCTTTCCGGCAATACGCCAACACCGTCAACGGAGCAACGAAGCTACGGATCGACAGATTTTATAGGCCGGGGCCTAACACATGTTGGTAATAGTTATATTGTAGAAAGCACCCCTTATGTCGATAAAAAATGCCCAATCTGCAATCCTTCTTCCTGATTATACCTCCGATTCTGGCCAACAAATTTTGAAGTACTTTCCTTCGTAGGCATTTGGTTACGGAAAATCGTTGACTTCATATAGACATCGAGAAACATTCGATTCGTCTGCCTACAACCTAAGGAGTCAGGCCATCTGCATTTGTGGCTCATATGAAACCCATCTAAGTATTACTTAAAGCCTCAACTGATAATGCAGCCAGATCTAAGGAAGATACGGGTACTGAAAAACTCTCTTGTCACCTTTGCCTCGTAAGTTTAACGGCAATTTTACTTCCCTTAAATTTATTGTGACTACGAACTCAGAGCCTAGATTAAATCGAATACAGAAAGCGACTACAACTCTCAGTCATGTTCGTTCGTCGGGTGCTACTTTTCGGCAAATCCACATTTGAATTCGCAAACAAATTCTTAATTCATAGTTCGTAAGCTTCATGTCTAATGTTACTAATCCATCTAAGATATGGCCCAACGGGGCCACCCAAAATCACCTAGTTAGTCAGTGAGAGGTGGTGTACATTCTCCTCGACGAAAACCTTAAATTTGTTTCGAATAACGAATAACCGCCATGAAAAGAGTTATAAAATTGATAATTCCTGTCAAAAAGTAAGAACTATTTCCACGAATTTCGATTGAATTTTCGACTGAAAGCCCTCACCTGATTTGCCTCCTTTAAAACAAACGATTAACCAAAACCCTTTACAATCCATTAAAAGTCTCTTTCTTTACCAAAAAAAAAAACCTATAGCCTACTTCTTATGACTTCCTAGATACAATCAAACCATCTTCTTATTGCTATTGCTGTCATTACTGACCCCGATTTAATGTGGACCATCATTAACTGAGACACAACTGACACCACTCCCACCAGTGTCACTTCACTTTATGGTGTCAAATTAAAATCTCATTTTCAGAACTTTATGACCTAATTAATGGAGAAAAACGCCGACCAATGCCGAACAACACCCTCAAACATCCTGCAGTCCCATAACGATATCCAAATTTAATCATTGCCCTATGTCTGGCTAAAAGCTATAAAAAAAAAGAGAGCAGTATCCTCAGCAGGACCCCCACAAATCCACAATAATCCGCTACTTCAGCTAAACTACCTCTGAGTGGAAATTTCTTAATCCGACTCATTATCTTCGGTCCCGGATTTTCTCATCGTGTCGAGAGAAATGTAGATATGTGGATGTGGACTTGAACTGGGATAGTAGTGGACATATGTATACAGAAACGAGTAATCGCATCCGAGGCGGTTTTCTCCACTGGGTCAGGTATATGTACGAGTATATCCCTAGAAGTAACTATGTGTGTTGACGCCTCATTTAATTAAAAAAATAAAATAAATACAGAGACTACAGTCAGACTATGGATACAAATACGAGTATGAGTAGCACTATGCGTACGATAATATACCCATCATGCAACAATGTGGCGGGTGTCCTTCTGTCCGATGAGTCCTAGTACGTTTTTGCGATTCGACTTTCATCTGATTTAATGGAAATGGAAATTTTATTTCTTTTTTAAGTTCAGGCAATTTGTTTCGACAACGGCAACGACAACGACGACGACGCAAAGTGTGGAATTCAATTAAATTGGTGTGATACCACCCAAAGTTGGCTGTCTTTGGCACCCTTAGTAGCATACCACCAACATCGTTCCATACCGTATCGTACCGCACTGCCATCATCATCCCCTTTGAGAAATTTAAGTGCCCTCATTACGGTATTAAAGGATAACCATAATTTCCAATAAATTGATCAAATTCTTGACATTGTTGTGCGCGTGCATGTTTGCTGTTGCTTTTTATACGAATACTCGTACTCTCTCTTGTCATTTAAAAGCCCTCTCCTCTTACCCTTCTATTGATGGGGATGGAAGTGATTTAAAATTCCTAAACTGGGGATGTAGTTGCTAACCTAGGCACAATCAGCGTTGTCGTAAGAATTACTTCTGTAGTACGTTTGCTACTTTTTTTTCATCTAGACTTTAAGCAAAGTGTTGTTTTCTACTAGGTTACTTTTGTTACGGTCATCCATTTTGTGGCTCCGAAAGTAAATTTCAAATATCGGCCAATAACTCGGCCATAACTTGACAAATATTCCTTTTCAAAGCGTCAAAAGTTTGCATGTTGTGTACATCGATCATTTGCATAGCCCCACAAAAAGAAATCAATCGGCGACAAATCACGGGACTCGTCAATACATTTCTTCTTACAATAAAGCTAAAACGAGTGGTGTTGTGTAAGATGTGACAATGTTTTGTTGAAACCACATGTCTTCGACAAACATAACCTTTGGCTACAGCGATGAGAAATGAAGGTGACGGTAACACCTTTCTTATTTTCGAAGAAGTATGGACCAATGACACCATCAGACCAAATTGCACACCATACAGTGACTTTTTGTGTTGTTGGACTTTTGATGCAAATTCAAACGCAAAATACGCCATAATGTACCGTAAGACAAACCCAAGTACTGTGCTCGCCCTAAAATCGATAAATGTGGATCTTCTTTAAAACTTTTACTAACCAGCCACTGTCAGCCACTTTTCCCTTAGACCGTGGATTTCGATGTTGGATAGGCCCTTAAGGCATCTCTAATTGAGCAAGTCTCTTCGATTTTTTTTAACAATTTTACATAAAGTATGCTCAGATGAACGATTATGTCAACCATAAACTGCTGGTAATGCACAAAACTTATGTACCTACTATATAATCACGATTTTTGTACTTCATTCCGAATTGTTCGGCTACTGCATCATAATCACTTCATAAATTGAAGGTTCTACACTAATCATCTGACATAAAGGGTCATCCAATTCGTGGCCGGATATGACATCTCTGTTTCAATCACATGCGTCAAACTGAACTGTCATCCGAAACTATATCCTTAACCATCACTACAACATTCGTTCGGCCGACATACTGCTGCCATTGATAAGAATGTGACTAAGAAGTAAGAAACTGTCGGCTTTCTGGCAGTTTAAATGTGCTTTCGGCAAAACATGGGGCTTGTCGCTAAGGAAGGTCCTTTGGATCATTGGTCCTTTGACGACTGTGATGAGCTCAATTAAATGCTCGCCAGGCGTCTGGTGATAAGAGCTTTCACTGCTACTTTGACGAGGTCTCAAAGAATAGCCTTCCTTGGCTGCGTAGAAGTGCACTCCCACAGCTATCTTACGTTTAATGAAAAATTATCTTTGGTAAAACACACACCTAAGTTTTGGTGACTTTACGCGCTATTCTCAGCTATGGGTTCGGAAAGAACCTGAGTCAGAAAGGGGATGTATTCGGGTCTTCACGGATGGCGCCAAAACCAATTAAAGGTGCATTTGTGATGTCTATCTGAAGGACGATACCTTTAGTTTTTATTTCCCTACACCAATGAACTATGAATACATGTCAAAAAATCGGCACATTTGCATCTTTAGCAACAGCCAAGCTACTCTTTAATCTTGCTGACTCTCTCTCTCCTCTCATGACTTCCAAGTCGGTCTCAGAAAGCAAGACAAGAAAGCAAGGTTAATGCTCTAAGTGTTGTCTAGGATCCTGGTCACAATAGGATCACAGGAAATGAAATCGTTGATAAAGTTGGTAGGCAAAGCTAAGGGGTTAGTTTCACCCTTACAATTACCAGATTCCTCCCTTACGGATCCCACTTAATTTGAACAAAACATAACATAATGTAAGCATAACTGACTCCAGGTTGCTGGTGGCCCAAAGGACCAACGTAACCAAAGGTGACTTCTGTGCTCTCCATCAGAAAAAACGGCGCCGAATCTTTCTGAACAGGACAACCGTGTGGCTCACTTCCTTTATAGTGGGAATCAATCCATTTTCTTAAACCTCTTTGTCCTTTGAAGCACTTATGGATCCAGCTCAAACTCTTCGAACGAGCTGTCGGACTTTTTTTCTTCGATCATTCTACAGGCCAATATGGAATTGTAGTCTTTCCACCTGAAAAATTCAAGTGTTGTCACAAGAATGACTATGCCAGTGGTTACCATAATATCTCTTCTTATTTGTGAAATAACGAACAATTTCCTCAGCGTTGTGCTCTATATATGGTGACGACTTCGAAATTAAGGAAACCTCAATTAACTGAAAACTAAGAACCCTAATTACTCGATAATGAGAGGAGACAAAGCGGACAAAGTCTAAAGATTTGGGCTTGTGGCCGCCGTAGATGACTCCTGCATGTCGTAATATGGAGGTTCAATTTTCACACACTCTTCGTAGTAAATAAGACTGCATTTCGCCAATTACGCATCGAATGTTGGCTGAGCAAAGTGCTCAATTTTGTCTGGTTTATCGGCATAAACATGCGACTTCACATATCCCCAGAGAAAATAATCTAATGGCGTAAAATCACACAAATAAGGTGGCCAGTAAACAGGTCCATTTCCTGAAGTTAATGGCTCGTCAAGTGTTTCTTCCAGTAAACTAATTGTATCGCGCACTGTGCGGCATATGTCACCGTCCTGCTGAAACCACATGTCTGTAACATTATTGCCTTCCAATTGAGGCATGAAAAAGTAAGTAGTTATGTCTTTGTACCGCTCACCGTTGGCTGTAACGTTCTAACCATAATCATTTTTGAAGACATATGGACGAATGATTTCACCAGCCTATAAAGCTCACCAAACGGTGACTTTTTCTGAATGAAATGGTGATTCGACAGTGGCTTGTAGATTATCATTGCTTCAAATGCAGAAATTCTGTTTATTGACAAAATTATCTAACCAAAATTGTGCTTTATCACTGAACAAAATTTTGAAATGAAATTGTGGATCAAGGGCAACAGTTTCCTTCGACCCATTCATCAAATGTACGCCTCGAACGATGATCGTGTACCTTAAATTCTCGTACAAGCTGAATCCTTTAACACGTTAACTCCATAAAGTGGACGGAGACAAGTTTAGGTATGGACCACGATTGCGATATCACATTTTGTTCATCATCAACACTACGCTGCAAACCATTAATGGCTTGTGGTGTGGGGACTGCACGTCGGCCTACGGGATGTGTATTATTCTTAAGAGTAAACGTATTGCGAAAACGATCCATAGTTTCTCGAATTAATCGCTCTTTGCGACTTTATGAGCACCATATGATGAGTTTCTCAAAACTGAACCCTGTTTTTCAAAATAAATTTGCACAATTTTCAAACGTTGCTCCGGGTTAAGCCTATTTATAATGAATTGTCAAATCAATCTAACCTCAAAACAATCAAGAACTCTGTCAAATCGGCTGTCACAGAGAAAAGTGTTGCCAACACATTTTACTTAGTGCTACCGCTTTTAAAATTGTACTACACTACTCAAACAGATGCCGGCGACAACACTGGCCGTACTAGATCCAAGGGTTGTGAAATGAATCTGAATTTAAATTTATGCGTTTCATTTGAAACTATTTAAAATGGAGAGAAGAACCCTAACACTGGCAACAGAGAACAAAGAGGATAAGAGAGCTGATAAATCATTGGCAAATCAATAATTTATAATCCTTGTAGAATTATCCTTTGGCGCGTTTGGCCTTCGTTGTCAAACAAAACAAACAAACGACTCGAGTATGTGTGTATACATGCACTCATGCGGTATATGAACGTACATGCATATATATGCATATATAGCGGCTCTGTAGCAAATGGTGGTCCATTCAGAAATTATAACATCGTCCTTGTGTTTATTTTATGAGTCCTTTTTTTAGTGTACTCGTACGCTTCGTACACACATCCTTTTTCAGCACCTAGTTATTTATACGCTTAAACTTTGACATATGACTTTTTGTGTGCGTTTTGGTTGAAATGTTGATATTCATCATGCACGACACCATCCCACTGGCACATAACCACACTGAATTGCTTATATTCTGTACGTTGTGCAGTACCCTTCTGACGCGATGACGACGATGAATCCTTTAGCGACATTGTGGTGTTGACACTGTAACGAACGTCGCGTCGTACCCATTCGTTCAGTGCGATAGAATACTCGTAGATGTAGCGTGTTTCCAATGAACTAGGATACCCCCAACACACTATGATGGTGTGGGGGTTTTGGCGTATAAAATATGAAAATCCTTTCTATGATCTGCAGCTCATGGGTGTTTGTCGATGTCGGGCCGCTGCTGTTGCTATAGTCATCAGCAGTGTGTGTTTGTTTGCAGATGTCCTTATTTGCCAAGTATACGGGAATTGATGGTGTGTACAAGCAGCGTAGTAGTAGGTGGCTGTGTCGCGGAACTTATCCATAGTGTGCATATCTGCGTTAAGTAAACATTTGGCAAGTGGCAAATTTTTAGTTGCTGGCAACATGCAAAAGGCACATTTGTTATCGACGCAGCAGTACCTGAAGGAAATTGCCGCGTGGGTGGTACATACGTAAAAGTATGTTTGCTTTTTGGACTCCTTTAAGCTTCGAGAGTTGCCTTCGAAAGCGTGCTAAACTAATGAAATCCGTGTGAAGTAAAGGCATGCCCATTTCATGGGTCCTTTTTCCTCAAATGGAACTACTCAAATAACATTATTTACGTCGTAAGCCATAAATCGCTTCGTAAACGAAAGAGTGTGAGTGGCTTTGTTTGTCGAGGAAGGTAGAGTAACTGGTGTATTATCTACGGAAATTGTTAGTGTGATTGAAGACTGCAGGCAATTTTTTACTGGGAAATACTAAGGTTCATCATTTGGCTTTAAGATCAAAACCAAAGTTAAATTGTTTTTTTCCTTTCTCTTCCGAACTAACCTTATTCAGAGGTCATTTGGGCTATATTTGTATATTTGGACGATGTGTGATTCCAAATTACCTTAAAATTATGTATCGTGCAGGTACGGAATGCCTGAGATAATAAATAAAGTTTGGGATCAAATGCAGTCTAACAAGAACGAGACTGGACGGCGCTGCATAATAAAGCGTTAGGCAAAAACAAGGAGAAACATAAGCTTTCCAAAACGAAAAAAATGAAAAACTTGTAAGGAGCTGTTACAATGCGAGCAAAGTTTGTAGATGTAAAAATGTCATTTTACAATCTGGCTTAAACAGACACACTCCGAAACATCTAAGAGAGTCGGTCCTTGAACCTGACCTATATAAAGAAAAAATGACTGGCTACCTAGATTTTAAATTCTTTACTAAGCGGCACTTGATAAACTGCCATTTGTCTTAGGTCTGTTCCTGTCAGAATTGAACATACCTTCTACGACCTTGAAAAAGTTAAAGGAGGCATCTAGCTGCGACCACTCCTATGCATGTATACATACCTATGTGTGCTTGCACCCGTATTCCAAAGGATGCGGAGACTACTTTCTACCTTTTACAAGTTTTACACGACATGGCTGGATAGAATCTACTGAGGTTCTTGGACAAATACTTGAGTTAAATCGTCAAGAGAGGAGACTCTCTGAGTCCTCTTAACATCGTTTACAAGATTTTATCAGCCATATTATGTGAACGACTGAAGCCGTTCGTCAACAACCTAATTGGTCCCTATCACTGTGGCTTCAGGCCAGGAAAGTCCAACATCAACCAAGTATTCGCACTACGGCAGATCTTGGAGAAGACCCATGAGCTTCAGATCGATACACACCACCTATTCATCGATTTCAAGGCCGCGTATGACATCATCTATATAGACGAACTGAGCTATACAGAGCAAAACGGACACCCAACACCGACGTCTCGGAGGGAACATCACTTTCTGCAGATATAGCTTTGAGATAGTTAGGAACTTTGTCTACCAGGGCTCCGCTATAAATTCAGACAACGGCACCAGCGCTGAGATCGCACGAAGCTCTTGCCAATCGCTGTTTCTTTGGGCTAAGAAGCCAATTGACTAGCAAAGCTCTCTCACACAACCAAAGTTACCGTTATTATAAGACCTAAATAATCTCAGTCCAGCTCTATGGCGCAGAGGCATGGACAGATCAGATATCAGATATGGATGAGGGTGCTCTTGGATGCTTTGAGAGAAAAATTATTCAAGTGGTCTTCGGTCCTGTCTGAAGAAGAAAGACTGAGACTCAGGTGGCGTACGCAAGTGGAAAGCGACCTTAGTCAACGTAGCGTGCGAAACTGGAGGAAGCTACCAAAAGATCAATCTAGCTGGAGACGCGTTGACTGAGGCCCAGTTTCTGGAGAACATTTTGAGATATAAGTTCCTTCTAACAGTATATAAGATCTCTATCTATTCAGCGCTTTTCCACATGAATGAGAATAATTTGTAGATTTTATGAAGCGTTGCGACTTTATTTTATAATTATGCATAAACGAAATAGTATGGAAATGCAAATTCGGGCGTACTTAATATCTTGTCTAGAAATTTTAACTGTTAGTTGCATTAGGTTCTTAATTATAGGAACGGCGTGCCGCTGTTGTCATGATCCAAAATGATCATCATTTTAGAGTACGATTATTTATTTCTGAGTGGATGAAGAGTATCAAGCCAAAAGAAAAGCAGTGGCACTACTCGAGCTTCAAAGAAACTGACAGGGTAAGAGAATTATTTTTTCTACAAAACTTGTGCTTCTTCCATCAAAACCAACCTTACAGATGAAAATCAAAGAAAATATAGTCAAATATACGAGTATCAAATGAGAAATTCTGCTTTATTTTCCAACCACCCTCATTTATAATGTCATGCTAGCTGTCAACTTAGACCAGGCAAATCCAATTGCTACAAATTTTTCAGCTAGCTCAACACTTTAAGGTTGTGTTATGTCTTTGCCTACATTAGAGCGCATTCTACGTTCTATAGAGTTGTTCCTTCACGCTGACAAAATCACTGCGTAAGCTTTTTCATCCATCTTCCTCAGACATAAGACAATCCTCAATCCTTAAACGAATCTCTTCGTCAATTAATAGAAATTATTTGTCAGAACGTTAGATTCAAGTTGTCTTGGATGATTTCAAATCTGATATTCACGAAATGAATGCTGATCTGCCTTAGGGCTCCGTTTTGCCTCCGACCATTTTTTTAATTTTCACTGACGATATATGGTCTAGCACTTCTCATTTGTAACCACAGTGCTATCCGCTTAAGATATTCATCCCCGAACTGACTTACTTGCTCTTCGAGTGCAGAACTCAAACCGCAGCGGATGTTAAGCTCATGAAAGTCCGATACAAATAGTATAGCAAATTGCGGAACCCTCAGTCGTGAAGAATTCCGTGCTTCCAATGCATACAATGCATCTACTAAACTTAAGCCACCTCTATCTATGAATCGCACTTCCATCGAGTTTCGACCGAATAACTTTTCATTTCTGGTGTGTGTGTGTGTCAAGAATAACTAGTTGAAGTGACAACTTATTCAATATCAACAAAAATCATGCGAAATGTTCAGATTCCCTTAATCGATGTAAAAAAAAAATAATTCATTCCCCCTGACCCGGCTTCAATTGGATTGCATTCATCCGCCCAAAGTCCCCACAACTGGTAAGGTGCGCCCAAGATCTCTCCTTCTTGCCAGTTAGCATTCTTAAGCTTGCTATAACAATACCGAAGGAATATTTACGATGTATTCCTATATTTATCCACATTTAAACCACAAAACATCGCACTGGCTATGAATGTTCTTTAGTTAACAGTTATCTACCCTCAAACCAACTTTCGCACTTTGAAATATCGTGATTCTTTTCAAGCTGTACAATGAAATATCTTCCCAAGCTCTTTATTTCCAACTTTTTCCCCTAGTTTCTTTCTTAACGTTTATTCGCACACTTTCACTACGTCTCTGGGTTATAATGGGTTTTCCAATAAGGACTTGACAACTTTTTTTTAAATAAAGCGCAAACCATTTGAGATATTTCAAAAACTTTATTATCGGCTTGAAGTACAATCAAAACATTTATAAATGGAACTCGACTTCGTTCATATGGCCACCGCGGGCACGTTTGCAGCGGTCGATTCGTTGGACCCAATTTTCAACTATACAACGACTTCGATGACGAGTTCGAGCATAACAAGTGGGGTTTCACCAATAACTTGAGTAATTTTGGCCCTCAATTCCTTAATCTTAGTAGGTTAACCATGTATACTTTGGGCTTTATGAAAAGAAAAAGTATATAAGTAAATTGTCACATGAACTAGGTGGCCAATAGTTAACCGAAATGTTCCCGCAATAAAGCCATGTTATCACGGGCTTTAAGATAAGTGGCGCCGTTTTTGTTTGAACTAAATTTCATCAAAACCACAGGCTTCAATTTCATGAAGCAAATAATAAACCACACCAAACCGTTTTTTTTTCTGTCTAGATGAAATGGCAGCTCTTGAACCTCTTCTGGTTGCTCCTTATCCTAAGTACGGCCATATTGCGAGCCAGAAATAGGCACCATCGCTGAACAAAATTTTTGTAGAAAACAATTGACCTTTTTAATGCTTCTCAAGAGCCCGACGGCTGAAACGGTGACGATTCAGAAGCTTAGTTTGGCTTCAGTCCTTGCACGAATTAATTTCTAAACCAAGAGCCTCACGTAAAATACGATAAGCCAAGCTACTAAAAACGGCGCCAAATCGAATACTCACCGTCATTGCGTACACTTATCGCTATATTTTCTTCGCAACTCGTATAACGCTGATTTTTTGTACAAGCTCTGCTGGGCTAAGTCTTTCCAAGAAATGTCAAACAATACTAAACAAAAATACAATAAATGTGATCTCTAATGAAAGCCCAACAGGAAAATTACCTCTAAGAAAATCTACCTTTTTGATAATCAAGGTTTCTTTTTCAGTGGATAATGGATATTCGATTTTGGGACAAACTCGGCGGCTAAATTATCTTTAAAGTGCTCCTCCACATGCAAAACATTTTTAATAAAACAAAAAAAAAAAACAACTGGCTTGTACTTAACCCTTCTATTTATATTATTTGGTTTTGTTGTATTATCATCAATTAAGAAACAAACAATCTACAATAATCTCATCGCAAATGTCTTCACAAGTTTGTGCTCAGCCGGTGGGAAAAACACTTGTTCGTTGCTACCCGGTACACGAAAACTTTCAAACGCGCATACGTTCACACATTCCATGCCTAATCGCTCACACAATCGTGCCGAATAAACACTCGTGCAGTCACTCGAATAGAGTGGATAGCCCAGCTCATGTGCCCTTTCGATAGACTTCTCGAAAAGTTTTAGTCCAATGCCCTGTCCTCGGAATTTCTTATGCACACCCAACACATGGCCATGAATGGCCCTATCTACCTGGTACCTCTCATAAATGTTTGATTCACGCTCTAGGAATGCCAAAAACATTAACAATTTTGCCCACTTCGTACCTGGGATATGAGATGCTTCTTCCATTAAAACTTCATATTCATCGCGGTGCTTTGGTCCGGCTAAGAACGCGCCAACGATTTGGTCACCATTTAGAGCAATCACACAACATCCATGCTCCTTACGGACATTTGACATGTTGGCTTCTTCATCGTGCTCATCTTGTTCAAGAGGTAGACAAGCGATCGTCAGTGGCTCTTCCTTGTAGTAATGCTCGCGGAGGAATTCTAAAACGCGATCAGAGTCTTCTGGCATCGTGAGGCGATATACAATTTCAGTTGTCATTTTGAGTGTTCTCTACTTATTTCATCTATCGTTCTGTCACAGCACCGATCGAAGATGAAACCGATTTTCGACTGGAACAAACGGAAAACTGAGGCAATCAAAGGCTGACAGATGTCAACTGTTGCTTGGGCTATTTATAGATATGCTCGTAAATGAGATATTGCTATTCATTACTACATGTCTCACGATGTGGTAAAGGTTGTTTCATACAAAGTAACTGGTGCCACTTATGTTTGTGTATCTACAACTATCTCGGGTGAGTTATCTAATCTTATGTTCTTTTTTAACTCTACGCACTTAAAGCTTTAGCACAGTGATCGTTGAAGTTTCAATTCAATGAAAAGCTAAATCAAACTGATGTGCTCACATTTTTTTAATGAGCATGCGCTCAAGATGTTTTTAACACCCTCTACGTTTACAGTATAGGGTGAAACAAGTGATAAGAAAGATGGAAAGAAGGCTTAATCATATGTAAGTCGGCTATTACATGGCGCATGATTTTAATGCGCATCTTTTCGTTATTTTGTTTTGAGCTGTCATTCGCCGATGCGCGCATTATTACGCCTTTTTCTCATTCTTTAGTGTCGCATGTTATTTGACGTCTATATTTTATTTCATCTTTCGTAAGGATTTCGTAATTCAAAATCAGCTTACTGAGAAGCTCTTTCGCCCGTTTCATTTCCTTTGCCATACTGAAAACACTGCGCTTACAACTTCAGACGAAGAGGTAATGTGGGTAAATGTTTTTTTTTGTTTCATTTTATTTCATTATCCTTCTCTTTTGCACTCATTTGAATCTCTCGAAACATGCGCCATGTAACAGCGGACTAATGGCAAAAACCACATTAATTGCGATATTTGTAACCTATTTTTTCTAGGGCACAGCTACTTATTTAAATTAAAGTCGCAGTGGTTCCCTGTAAACACATTCTATAAGCAGCACGATTGCCTTATTATTTTTATACACATTGAAGTTCATTGTAATTCCCGAAGGAAATCGTAAAAATAACAGTTTTGCCTAAAACAGGCTAGTGCAGATATCTACGAGGCGGAGAATGACTTTCAGCTTTTGTTCGTCCACGAAACTCCAGTAAAGTCATTAAATATAGACCTGTGGGTCTAGCATGTAGTGCCCTTGAAGATTACTGGTAAAGTAGGTAGCATTCGATCCTTAAAACAAATTAAAAATCCATAAAATTACAGATAAAGTCCTGACCACATCTTTATGTTACTGCGTTTACCCACCTGTATGATACCATCTTTTCATGTGAAGGTAAAGCGGTCTAAGGCTCTACATGACCGTAAGCGGAATTTCTGCCCTGCTCGACTACACGTTACAGATTCATTCTTTTTAGAATTTTGCTTACTACATTTCTTTAAAATCCAATTAGTTCGCCCAGGGTGGACTAATTACAGAGAAAATAATAACACAGATAAAGTCCGTTACGATCTGTACTAGTCAGCAGGCGAAAACAGTAGAAGAAGTGCAACACCGATACACGATAAACGGGCTTAAATTTTTAAGATTGCTGCCCAACAAAGTCTCTCAAGAGATTCAATCGCTGAAAAATATTGATGTCCGCAGAAACTACTTACGGAGAACAAATAGATTTGCAATATTTTGAGGGAGTTGTTTTATGGCTTCTAACTTTCCGCTCTTTTCTCGACTGTTGCGGTCAAAGAAGAACTAAGCAGATTTTCTGAAAGCTGAAGTAAAAATGAATCGATCAGCTGGAGCATCTTCAATTTGTGGGCGACAATCGACAATCTTGGGTTTTTTTTTATTAGAGCGAGCCCTGAAAGGCCCCGTTCGTTCGAGAATATCGCAGAAACTGTTGAAGATGACGTAGAGGCTCCGTCGACAACATGCCACTCAATTGACCATTCTACACACGGAATCCGCCACATTTTGGTGAAAGACTTGTAGATGTTTACTTTCAAATTGCATCCATTATATCAGCTGATGAACGCTTACCCCGTTCTAAGTCTCAACAATGGGGTAGACGTTTTTTCGTCAAAAACAATCACGAGAGATAAGGGCTATTTCCGCGTGAATAAATAAAACTTGCTGTTCTGGGGCATAAACAATTCTCGGGCAATGCATAAAGAGCCATTAAATCAACTGAAAGACACTGCATGGTGTGCTGTTTACGCTGGAGGAGACACCGTCCTCATCTTCGAAGAAGTATGGCCCAATGACACCACCAGAGCAAATTGCAATGGTATATCGACAATTTATGTAGATTTTCACTTCCATATCGCTGAGAAAATGTTGTGTTAAAATTTGTCATCCAAACGTTGGTGCTCAAATAGCCAATCGGAGTACGCTCTACGTATTCCGTGGTCATTTGCCTTAAATTCTTGAGTGATTTGAATTTTTTAATGGTGTTGATGCAAATCCAAATACAATATACTCGTAAGCCATAATTTGTCGTAAGACACGCCTAAATGCTGTGTTCGCATTGAAATTGATAGATCTTGATCTTTTTTGACACTTTTATTAACGTCACCCATATTTTCTGTAGAGCTTGCGTTTTGATGATGGGTGGGCCTTAAGACAAAGGCAGTCTATTCAAATTGTTATTTTCTATTTTGCGTATAGTACGCTGATGGACGAATATATCTACCATAATCTGCTCGTAGAGGACGAAACGTATCCACTATAAAATCACAATCATTTGTAGTATCTTTTCACAATTTAAGCACATTCAATGATTATTAAACCATTCATATTGTAAAAAGGCAAACCCATAACTAAACATATATAGTCTTGGATGACAGATCGATTTGACATATGTGATTGAAACAGCGATATCAAATTCCGATCACGAACTGGATGATCCCATATAACATTGAAATCCTATAAAGTTTAACACATCAAATTTTACTTCGAAAAATATACCCTTGCCTCATGACAACCCTGTAGCGTGAGTTGTTGGTGGTCTGCCATGTATTTATAGGCATTTGCATCTGTCACTTTTGTTTTGATTAGGTTTTTTGCAATCTCTGCTATTTGTTGTTAAATGTTTCGCCGTTAATTGTCTTTCGCTTTGTTACTTTCTTAAATATTTTTTCCTATATATTTGTTACGATTCATGTAATTATTCAAGTGTAAAATGAGTGCTAAAGATATCCTAGTGGAAGCATGCCAATGCGATTATGCTGGGCGAATTTTGCAAGCGCAACATCTTTACCGAGATGGAATCCTCGTTCTCCTGGCCACAGCTGAAGGTAAGGCGTCTTCTTAAAAACGTACAACACAGCTTCCATTGTTGATTCATCCATTCAAGCTGAATCAAATCCGGAGAGACGAACGTACTTTATAAATAAAATTGAAGAGTACAAATCGCGCCTTGAAGTGATTCAGAAAAAGATAAACGCTCACGCAACAAAGGGTGATGTGGTCGACAATATTCCCATAATGGAGGGCTCCACTGGTCATAGTTATCGCCAGCTATTCGGCAAGTATTTAGATAGCGATGTCAAAGAAATAGAACTAGATGAAGCGTACTTAATGGAGAATCATCAGGTGATTAGTGTAACAAATCAGTTCGCAGTGTAGTGTTTTATTTTTTTTAAATGTTTTCCGATTAGATACAGAATTTGGTCATCTTCCTGGAATTAGCTGTTAAGAACTGCCACAATCTGAGATATGTTAGAATTCTAACAAAGAAAGACGAACGAGCGGGAAGCACCCAGAAAGCAGCGTTCGACAGTATAAAAGCCGACCTTGCGCAGCGAAACATTAAACTTTCGGTTGAGTTCCAGAGCAGTTTGCATGACAGGAAAATATTGTGAGTGTGAACGTTTGATTTGCATTTAGTTAATTAAATAAACAAATTTCTACTCAAGATTAAGCAACGGTTATATAATCAAAATTGGACGTGGCTTAGATATCTACAAACCAAAAACCAGCCGATTCTGCCTGGGCTTGACTGACTACGACTTCCGTGAGTGCAAGGTTACCGAAGTAGATATTTGGCGATGTATGAAATACGACTGATTTATTTTTTTGTTTCTCTTTTTGAAATGTATTTATGCTTTTGTACAAAAAAAAAAAACAAAAACGAAAACGATTGACAGCTGTTTTATTTTGGGAAGTTCCTTGCATAATAGTTTGCCAATGGATTCAGAAATCTATTGCACATGTTCGCAATCCGTTAGCGAAAGAATTGCCATGCATTTGATATAAATTTTGTCTTTGAAAAGGTGTTACAATTCTGTTACAACTCTGCTGTATCCAGTTCCAGAATAAACAAAAATTAAAGCGCACGTTGTGAGAATAGCTGGGTGAACTACATGGCATGCGCATGATAGAAGTAAAGAAAAAAAATTCACGTTTCAAAGGAGGATATCTCATCTTCGTCAATTAAAAAAATTTTGAATTAGAAATAATTTGAGGGAGACCTAAAGGAGCCAACTACAACAATCACATCTCCAAAGGCGGCTACTGGAACCTTACTCCGATATGTGAGCGTCAGGCATGTAGGCTTAGTTAATCTTTGGCGGTGCAGTTTGAGCGTTAAATATGGACTTGAGTCCGCTACTCATTACTTGATCAATCAATTTTTAACTAGTTTGGTTAACTTGAATTACTTTAGGAATTCGGATACCCGAGTGTAAGATGGAGCGAAGATCACTTACTTTTGGTATATTTACTGCAAAAGCCAGTTACTTGAGCATCGAATGAGCGACTAATTAAGGCAGCCTAAGGATGCCTAATTAAGGCATCGACTAACTGACTTCTCCCTCTAGGTGGGGCCAAGGCTTCAGTGAACAAGCATCTCCAATCAGCCCGATCCTTCGCTAACTGTCGATGGTTTCGCACGCGTAGTTGGTCTTCCTCGACTGCGCTGTCGGACAAATTTGAAGAATATTCCGACAGGAGCGTTGTTGTTTAATCCTATATGCGATGTTAAGAAGACAATTTCTATGTAGTTGGTGCAGTTCAGAGGGTCTCTTTTCTTTACGATCGGACAAACAATGCTGAGTTTGGCTTCGTCGGGCATACTTTCATCCGACCATATTTTAGAGATGAGTTGGTGAATGCTCCGTATCAAATCATCGCCTGCCGCTTTGAAGAGCTCTGCAGTCAACCCGTTCGCTCCAGATGTTCGTTTTAAGATATGGCTATATTCACTTCATCCAGTTCGGGTGGGCGGAATTGTTGGTCTACATCGCCCTGGTTGAAAAGTTCATTCTGCCAGAGAGTGGTACTGGATTCATTTATACTACAGAAATGCTATTTCCAAATCCTCAGCTTCGACTCTATTACGATGTTCCTTTCTTCGTTTCTACAACCTTCGATACGAGTTAGTGGCTATGGCATGTTTTTAACATTTTTGTAAAACATCCGAATGTCATTCCTGGAGTAGCACCTCGCAAATCTTTCTAACTGCGGCGACTATAAAAACATCTGTCCTTTTAACGTCGCATATAAGATCTGCCTATCTTCTGTTTTGTGTAAATGACAAGTCCACAATTGACCAAGTATTTACAGAACTTAAAATGATGAGCTATACAGACCCATGTCTGGCCTTAGTATCCTTGCAAAACTTGTCACATTGTGTCAAATGACGGTCGAAAGCAATCTCTTCGAGACCTTTGATGTAATAAAAGGATTCAGGCAAGGTGATGCGCTGTTAAGTAATATTTTCAACATCATACTTTAGAAACTTGTGCGATCTTACAAGAAGTACAGTTTTCCAATAGTCTGCAGAAGTGTTTGCATATTCCGATGACATTGACATCAATAACGAAACTAAGCAAGCGGTTTGAGGTACGTTCCCAGAGCAACAGAATAAAAGGAAATGGGAAAGTGGGTTTAGCCGTGAGGTTTAGGGTGCTAAACAAAGTAGCTAGAAGGGACGTACGACATCTATGATTTGGATAAAATAGATAGAGTGTAACAATGGACAGCTTTTTCTTCCAACTCATGAGGGACATTGTAAAGCTCGGCTATTATGATGTCTGATCAGAAATTAAACGAAAAGTTGCTCTTGACTGTCTCTTCGGTCTACCAAGCAAATGAGCAGCAAAATCTTGTCAAGAAACACTAAGGAGATTCTGTCTAAGATCCCACTTTATGGGGCAGATGCACCATAATCGGATCACAGAAGTGTACCATAAGGTGGCTAGGACCCATAGAGCTAGTTCGAACAGTCTACCTTTAGTTGGCGGGTCCAAGTGAAACTCCACCAATTTAAAGTTGGCAACTGGAGGGAATTAGTCAGAGACTAGACAATGGAACTATTGGTTGAGGAACTATTTAAGATTTCAGTGAAATTATTATTTTTGGACGCGCAAATATAATTGATATAAGCTGTTAAAAAATATTACATCAACCAACTACCTTCCACGGAGCCACATGAGTGATGCGACACAACGCAGCCCCAAAGCTATGGAGTCTAATGGTCTGTCAGTTAAAAGCGCGATAAAAAGATCACCTAACTTCGTTCTCAATAAGTCGATTTTGCACTCGTATTATTATCCAATTATTTCAACTGATTCAAAACCAACTCTGGTTAACATGAAATGACAATGGTGACAATGGTGACATTGTAACCGACTGACTGGTACCGTCTCCGAAGAAGTACGGCCTTATGATACCCCTGGTATGACAAATAGCCAATTTCTTTGTGCACCCCTATTTTAAGACATGTTGACTCAACAGTCTACCTACAACTTGTTCTTCAGTTAGAATTCAGCTTTAGAATTTGTTTGCACGTAGCGATTGGTATACCGATGATGCCCTTTTCTCCGATGGGTAGGTATAGTGGCACCAATATCCCTATATGAAACAGAATATCCACTGCCGTAGAGGGAATAGTACGCATGGCTCCTCATATGGACAGACATGTTGTCTTTTGGACTTAGCTTAATTTGCTGCATTTGAATGCATTGTCTAAGGCCGTCCACCAGGCAACCACCCCAAAGGTGAATATCCATCTTATAACTGAGACTTGGTTCTCAAAGGCAGCTGCCAGTCTCTTGTAATTGACCTGTTAACGTTTTTAATAGCCAAGGTGCGCGGTAGCAGGTTAAGTTCAAGAGTCGTAGGTTTTTTTCAAGCAGCTAGCCAGTGTAGGAAATATTGGTTGGTTTTGATGTAGCCACGAAACCTCAGACGTTTTAGTTATTTTGTCACAAAATGTGGTCCAATGTTGTCGATTCGTCTTCCTTAGTTGTGCCCTTTAGTTGGCTGAAAAGTTTCCTGGAGAAGTCTCCTGGTTCGATGCTGATGTCCACCAATGCGACCTTTTCTTGACTCTAGATCGAAAAAGAATTCAGGAAGCAACCATTGCTGTTTGAGAACTTAAGAGGGACCTAAGAGTTCGGAGGATAGTGGTTGTAAAAGTGTGATCTGTAAATGTATGATGAGAAAATTGGTGACGTAAAATTCAAAATTCCAACGTGTGAGAGCAACTGTCCCCCTTAAAGAAAATTGGCTGGATTCAAAGCAGGTGTAAAATTTAGACATGCTTCGAGAAAACTTTCGACAACTCTTCGAAAGTCAGTGTAAAGTCGTGGCATGTGCCCTAATATTTCAATTAGAGTTAGCAGCGTCTTTCCTGAACTTCCTTCTGTTAATTTAACAGAAAACTTTCTGTGTTGCGTATCTTTCCTTCCTAAAGATCCTTTCATAGGAAGAAGCATTCTCTTCATGTGATTGTTTTGATTTATTTCGGATTTTGGGCTTCGCAGGATGTATGTCAACATCAATCTCACATAAGTCACATACATTGAGTACTTTGTCCTTAGTGGAATTGTTGTTCAATTTGAAATTTAGAAATTAGTCAGCCCCAACCTTAGTGATTTGTCAATGCAAATTTGGACCGAACAATGAAACAAAATCAAATTGAAATTGCACTGACGCATGACCTTCAAAATTAACCCAATGGAACCCTCAGCCCGGTCTTGGAAAACTGACCAATGATTCGAAACATTATTTGGGAACCAAACTTTCAGTACTAATCACTCAAACACTCGTTGTAATTAATTCAATTCATCAGACGCATCATGCGCTTTAAGATCAATACCCGGCAATTTTGTGTTTGTATTGTTTTTTAACGTCCACCCCTTTGGTACTTTCGCTTGTGATCCGATTAGTATAACCAGCCAACCGTGCTACGTAAAAATCGAGGGCTAAAGCTAATTAAGTTTATTTGGTCGTTTGTAAGCTCTAGCATCGTTATCCTTTCATACAGCGGTAAAATTCTGTTGCTCCGCGAACTGAATAGTACCAGCCGCCTTGTTGTTTCCTTTTTCATGTCCAATGTTGGAAATTTTTTTCCGGGACTCATCCCCTTTGTTAGAATTCGAAGGGCTGGCCAACTCGATGGTTAGTAGTTTTCAGTTCTTTCGCTCTATTTCTATATTGTGTCGGTCAAATTTGGATTCATTTGTTTTTTTCTTTCTTTTTTTCGTGTATACGTCTGTGTGTAGTTTCTCTTATTTTTGCAAACGCAATGTTTTCCTGGTGCTGGACATCCTGGCGACTACACAAATCCTTTTCCCCCCTACCCTTTTCAGCCCACTGAACCCATATACATAAATTTGTTTTGCGAGGAACTACGGTTGTAATGTCCTTTTATTTTTTTGTGGCCTGTTTCGGACTTGGGTTATTCCTGTGGATCCGGGTCCCGGTCTCTGCGCGTTCACTTCATTTTTGTTGCCAGTTAGTGTTTTCGGATGCTCGTTTTGCGGAGCATGTGATGAAAGGACGCCGCTATGCAAAATGAACGAGAACACGCGTGGGTGGAGAACGCGACTGTGTCAACATATTTTTTTTCGTTTGTTGGCATTTTAGTGTGACGCTTGTTCGATATTCGAATTGATTTGGGGGTGGTTGGGGTTGTAATTTAACTAGCAGGATAGTAGTTGGAATAGAGGATTCTATTTTGTGTTTTTTTTTTCCAGTTTAAGAGCCAGTTATTGAGGAAAAGTTCGATAACTGGATTAAAGTGCTTTTGTAATTCACACACAAGTAGTTGAGTACTTAGAGCAGTTAACGTAAACGTAATCGTATCTGTTTTAGCTTTCAAGTTGGTGTGGTGTTATTTTGGCACTTTAGCCAACTGTGAGTGATCAACTTTTTAAAACGTTTACCTGTCATATCATCAAGACTTCGATTCGAATGTCATACCATTGGTTCTGGTGCAGCTGGTTAAAATTATATACACTTGCCGTATTAAAGATCTTTATTGCAGTTGCAATCTTTATGTTGATGTAGAAGAGAATCTCTAATATGAAAGTTTTGTCAATATATAGAACACCAAAACAAATAGTGCTGAAGTTTATTTAATAACTTGATACAAACATTCGTTACAGGAATTAGGTAATTATTTTGTTTAATAAGAGTATTAAGGATTAAAATTTGCGATACTCACATTAACAAGGCATGAATGACACCAGATTTAATCGAAATGTGTCAAAAAAAGATCAACAACACACGAAATCAAAATAAAGAAGATGTACCGCAACGTACTCAACAAAAAGATACACCTTTCCAAGGCACATTACCATACCTAAAATGCAATTTGTGACTGCCACCAACGATATCAGAAAAACCTGCCAAGTTTTGAACGAGTTGCTAGGGCTCCAAAAGCGATCATTGGACGACGACACAATCAAAAGCAATTTTAAGAGTAAGTTGCTTCCACCCGTTGTTGAAACAGTTTTCAACCCAGACAACAAAACTAAAACTAAAACTAATTGCAAAATTGATATTTGGAAACTGCCAGCAAGGTGGAAGCCTATGGAACTTTGTGTGGCCTTTCAACAAATAAAGGCCCAGGGGTTGCTGAATTAAGATCAATTGATCTGCTACCTATTGTTTAGAAGAAGTTATTGTAAAGCGGTTGACTGGTTTTGTTCCCAGGCAAAAAATTCTTCACACAAATCAATACGGTCACATTCAAATCATGTTTTTATACTTCAGCAAAGCTTTTGACACGCTGACGCACGATAGACTTCTTGAAAGTCTTCTTTAAATTGGAATAGGAGACAAAAGTTATTGTAAAGCTTTGCTTTAACATTCATTGAGTTCAGACGCGCTTACATTTCGCTCCGATAATTTATTTCCATTTAAGTGTAATTCGCACAACCTACGAGTATATCTCGGTCATCGTCTTTTGTTGTGTTTTTACCGACTCGTTTTGCGTACATCGATTAAAAGTGCATAATAATCTCAAACTGAAATTAAAAATTCTAACCCAATTCTCATTCAGTGCCCTTTGTTTTCTTATCGTTTTGTGTTTGACCCCATTGCAACCAGATCACTTGTTCCGAATCATTCACGCCAAAAATTTTCAGTGTCACCAAAACATAGTAGACTTTGCAAAAAAAAAATAAATAAATCAATACTCTGACCTAATTTACCATGTCTTCCTGTTGATTTGCTGACTGGAAATGATTACATGCAATGGGATATGTGGAAAGAAATTTCATCCCATATGCATTGGTTTGAGTAGAAATGCTAAGACTCATCTTGACGAGTATAAGCGCATATTCTGCTTCTTTTGGCACATATAATGCTGGCTATAAAGTGTAATAACCAGCAATTAACTGGACTTGCAGACTCGATTGCAGAGCTGTAATGCAAAGTACAATATATAGGGAAAAATGTAACTAAACTCATTTCCGAGAGCTCTGACTCTCTAAACTGCTCAATCGATAACAGCGTAACCTGCATTTAATCAGCTGTTCAATCCCTGCATTCAAAAATCACCAAATTAGGAGATTTTGATAGGTCCCACCAGCGATTCAGTCAACTTCAATTCAGTTGGGAAAAATTATGTCAACGTTGGCTGACCAATCCACTTTGCTACAACTCAAGCACGCTGAACATACTGAAAATATCGGATCCATTCAACATGACCTCAATTACCTCAGTGAGGAAGCTGCATCCATTAGATCAACCACAATGCAGATATTGGAGGAAATAAAGCACATCTCTAGCAAACCGGATACACCACCATCTGTAGTGAGCCCATGTAACAAATCCGTACACGACGAGTTGTATCCATCACTCTCAACCAGTATAGCCCTAACTTATCCAACAGCCGCTACCATCGAAGCATCCGTTCAACTCTCTGAGAACAATGCAACTTTAATCTCCGATCCCGTCCCAAGATCATTTCCAATAATAAGGGCTTTTGGGACATCCTGGACCCTCCCTGAATGGAACGCAAGACTAGAAAAACTAAATAAAATGAATCTTCAAGCCACCAGCAAACCAGAACTATCTACTTTCTTCCTCCAAGCTGCCCCACGTCATACTAGCTCGTCACGGATCAAAGAGCTCTTCAGGGCAAAGCTAAGAGCAAATAAAGGTGAGTGTTTCGAAATACGTTTACCCACAAAGTACGATTGGATGTTCAAATCATCTGACGGCATACCCATCTCGAAAAAGATGGTCATCACCCAACGGAAGGATAAGGTAGTTAATAAGCTTGATAATAAACGTCAGGCTAGCACCCACCTCTCTGCCCTGTCCCACCAACATGCCGACCCAAACTGGTCATTTAAAACCCAAATCTTTCCAAGATTTTCTTCACCCCTTCCCTCTTTTAATCCATCTATAAAGAACACCAGAGTCCCGACACCAACACTTCGCCCTGCTATTACCAAACCATCAAAGTTGTCTCGAAACGGAGTTTCGATTAACCGTGTTCCGGCGCCTTCTACCCAAGACTCAATTGACGCTGCGCCATTGAAAAAATATCCTAATTTTATAAGTTCCCATAAACATAACCCAGCCACCTCTTCCTCATCTCCATCTACCAATCCCTCTAACTAAACTCCCCTTCCTATATCTGAGGTGCTTGACCAACCTGCCCCTTCTTCATCCCCTCGTTCTCTTAACTCGCCTGCTCCTAACTCTCAACCGAAATACCTCGACCCACTTCTTCCACCTACTGTGAAACTTACTAAACAATTTTCAGATATGAATGATGACAGTCGTTATGTAGTATATCGTTTGAGAGACCGCCGTATTTATGAAAATGTTCGGCTCTACCTTGCCTATTTGCACGACAAACCGAACTCTGTTCGCATTGATGGCATAACCACAACCAATATTTTGGTTTCGATTCAACGAGAAGGGCTTCCAATAAAGCCAGAGGAATTGATGCAAATTTTCGTTCGTTACCATGAGAGCTTCGACATCTCTTCCGACGAAGTTCAAAAAGATCTTTCCACGCTGTCTTCCCATGTCAATTCTAAACGTCTTTCACACTTACAAAGAACCCGTTCAAATTTTAAAAACTATTACAGTTCCTAACCAACTGAATTCTGTATCCTCCAGTCCATAATGACTGTCCATTTACTACCAAAACGTAAGAGGTCTGCGCTCTAAAATCTCCGCCGTCCATCTCAATTCTGAAAAGCTTCCCTATGACCTACTTGTTCTTACTGAAACAGATTTAATTTCTGACATTAAAGATCATAAGCTCTTTCTCCCTAATTTCAACGTTTTTCGAAAAGATGGATTTGAAAGAGCTGATAATCCCTATGGCCGAGGGGTTTTACTACTACAATTTTAACAAATCCTTTTGTAGGCAAACACCCGAACCCGATCCTAGTTACTTTAGCTATATGAGAAACTGTACAGAGACGTCATCCATTTCGCTTAATATAATAACATCTTTGGTTTCTGAAAACATTACCAAACTTAAAGATGATTTTTGTCCGGCCCTGATGGAATTCCGGTCATTGTAATAAAAAAGTGTATAAGTCATCTCGGTCCTCCCCTCGCTGCCCTATTTAACTTGTCTGTTTCAACAGGTACTTTTCTTTTCCTACGGAAGGAATCTTATATCATCCCTGTTCATAACAAAAGGAAGCAAGGCCGAAGTCGATAATTATAGGCCCATAGTAAAACTCTCTTCCATACCCAAACTGCTCGAAAGCATAATCTATCAACAATTGCTTCCGTACTGTAGGCCATCTATCTGTACAAACCAGCACGGTTTCATGAAAGGTAAATCTACTACGCTTTGTGCTTTAGAAGATGGTGATGAAGTCGATTCAATTTACACAGATTTCAGCAAGGCTTTCGATAAAGTTTCCCATCAACTTATCATTTTCAAACTCCTCCGTGTGTGGCATGGATCAAATCCTATTTAGAAGACCGAGAATACAGAGTCATCTTCAGATCCTCAATATCCGACCACATCAAAGCAACATCTGGTGTCCCTCAGGGTAGTCACATTGGTCCAATCATCTTTATTCTAACGATTAACGACATAAATCACGTTTTAACGAACTCTGATCTTTCTATTTCCGCTGACGACATGAGAATTTCCAAAGTCATAACAATGCCTTCTGACTCCCATTGCTTGCAAGATGACTTAAATAAGTTTTCGGTATGGTGGAGCTTAATGTCAGCAAATGCCAAGCGATAACGTATTCCCGCAAACGTCTTCCTCCGCCTCCAAGAAACTACTTTATCGGCGATGAGCCTATTCTCTCCACTATCGAAGTAAGGGATCTAGGAATAATATGTGACAGGGAACTGAATTTTGACTCACATATTGACAGCATTATAAATAAAGCTAACTCTGCACTTAGCTTTATCAAACACGGGTCAAAAGAGTTTGCCAATCCCTACATTACAAGGCCTCTGTACATTACTTTTGTAAGGCCTCTTCTAGAATATTGCAGAAAAGTTTGGTCATCGTATAAGCAAATCCACATTCAGAGAATCGAAGCAGTCCAGCGCAGGTTTATCCGATTTGCACTTCGTGGTCTACCTTGGGCCGATCAATATGGAGTACCTCCCTATGAAAATAGGTTGAAACTAATTGGCATGCATACCCTAAAAAACGTCGTGAAGTCGCTGATGTACTTTTTATACACCAGTTATTGACTGGAAACATCAACTGCCCGGGGATAACACAAAATATTTTATTCACTCCCAATCTCCGTAACCTAAGATCTGTCCCACTTCTCCTTATCCAAACTCACCGCACCAATTACGGTCACTTCGAACCATTATCAAGAATGTTGCGTATAACAAACAACTACACCGAAATCTTCGACTTAAATACCAGCAAACATGAAGTAAAAAAAGCCCTGCTGGATATGTCACGTCCATAACATCTCCCCCGACTAATTTTCTCCCTCGCCCCATTAGGTTAAGAATGTTTTTGATAGTTTTTAAGCCTAGGTTTAAGTTTTTGCTTGTTAATAAGTTAAATAAAGTTGTCCGGGGTAGACCCGGGCCAATAATAAAAATAATAATAAAATAGAGCAATGGATAAGAAACTATTTAACAGATAGAATGGCGAAAGTAAAGTCTTTGGGATCAGCGTAGAAAGAATGAGCAAGTACGGTGTCTCACAAGGCTCTAAGCTGGGACCAATTTCATTTGTTCTCTTTACTTATTAAAACGGCTTTTGCATATGCAGACAATGTGGTGATGAAAAATAAAAACCTTAATACATCATAAACAATAATGCAGGACGAATTTGACATGGTCTTATGAAATTCATATCAAACAACAGCTGTATTGGACGTCTATCAGAGGACTGAATGTTGTTTAGAATCAAAAAGAAGCGAAGTCATTAAGGCTGTGAAAAGAATTAAATATTTCCGAATCATCATAGATGATCACTTTACTTGACACGAGCACATTAATTGACTGCGTCTACAATTAAAGAGTACAGTCCTTACGATGACATACATCAAGAAATACGCTACAATGGAAGTTCAGAGAAGTGTTTTTTCCTCGCTAACTGAGTCCCGAGTGCGATACGGAATCTTAGCTTGGGGAAACAACCTATACGTCCCAAGCAGAATACAAGAAGACTAATGCAATAATTACTTGAAACTCCAGTAATCATCAACAAATACGGTCGATGACAACTTGTCCATGTGTTGCCAAGAATTTTTAGCTAGTTACCAGCCAACCTTAAAAATATCATCAATTTCAAATTACGCCAAGAACTTCTAAAATTGTATTTTCACAATTTCTTAGGACGCCTCCCCGTGACGCCATCTGGGAATCTCACTAGAGGTGAGGGGGCAAATGGCGAGTTTCCTGCGCCATTAACCAGGATTAGTGTCGGAAAAACAAAACAAGACCTTATCCGGGCTACTCCGACATATTTGGAGCTCAGGCCGGAAAGGATTTCCAGGACTTAGTCAGGGTTTTGGAAAAGAGATGGTGGCGGACGAGCCCTATAAGGGCCAACGGCAGCGCTCACATCCCGGAACGGGTAACTGGCTTCGGTGTAACCGACCCCTCGTCCTAGGGGCACTCAAAATGGAACTGGTCCTCCAGGTTGGGGGTTGTGCCGCCGGGGTAACTGCCCGGCCATTTACAAAAAGATTAAGTTACGAAGCTTCAATAAGCCTCGGATATGGAAGGATCTACTGTTGACAACCCACGCAAACGATTTAAGGACAATGAGCTTCGGATATGCACGTGGAATGTTAGATCCCTAATAGACCACGTGCAGCCGAGCAACTAGCGGAGGCCCTAGAAAGATGACGACACCAAGGATGCCTTCTACGAGCTCCTCAACAAGACCTACGAGCAATGCCCTAGCTATGACATTAAAATTGTTCTCGGTGATTTTAAGGCAAAGCTAGGAGGAGAGGGTATCTTTGGTGGAACAATCGAAAAATATAGCCTGCACAACACCACCTCCAATAACGGATTCAGGCTAATCGATTTTGCGGCGGGGCGAAACATTGTCATGGCTAGCACGCGGTTCCCACATCTCGACATACACAAGGGGCTTAGAGAACTCCTGATCAATCAACAGTCAACCAGATTGATCACATTCCGATCGCCGCAAGACACTCCTCCAGCATTATGGATGCCCGTACGTTCCGAAGAACCAACATCGACTCGAACCATTACCTTTTTGTAGCCAAGGTACGGTTGCGGATATCCCAAACTGCGCCAAGACAAACTAATGCTGTGAGAAAATTCTACGTCAGACGGCTACAATCGCAAGAGATCGCCAATTCCTTTTCCGATCGAGTGTCTCTTAATCTCTTAAGAGGTCCAATGCCGCCAGCATCAAGCATCGAAGACCACTGGAAACACTGCCAAAACGCCATCAGAGATGCCGCTTCTGATGTGCTGGGTTTCACTCGTCCACCACAACGAAACCCCTAGTTCGATGACGAATACCGGCAAGCACATGCAGCTAAGCAGGATGCATATCACGCGGCGCTGCTTTAAAAGACCAGAGCTGCTCATGAGCTCTATGAGCGGAAGAGGAGAGACGAATACGGGCTTCTCAGGAGGAAGAAGAAAGAGCGTGAGAAGCGCGCGATCGAGGAAATTGAGGGATGCTACTCCAGGAATGAGGTTCGGAAGTTTTACCAAAAGGTAAAAATAACATGCCACGGAAGCAAACCCCGAACCGAAGCCTGTAGAGATGAACAAGGGAACATCGTAGTAGAATCGCAGTCAATGCTGAGGATTTGGAAAGACCATTTCTGCAGACTGTATAACGGCGATGACGGACCAAGTACCGCTGTCAGGCAGAATCAGCCTTTCAACTTGGACGATGATGACCAACAATTCCGTCCACCCGATTTGGATGAAGTGAAGATAGCTATATCGAAGCCTAAGTCCAACAAAGCTGCTGGAGCGGATGGCCTGACTGCCGAGCTCTTCAAAGCGGCAGGCGATGACTTGGTAAGGAGCATACACCAACTCATCTGTAAAATATGGTCGGACGAAAGTATGCCCGATGAATGGAACCTCAGCATTGTTTGTCCAATTCTCAAGAAAGAAGACCCTCTGAACTGCGCCAACTACAAAGGCATCAGTCTCCTTAACATCGCATATAAGATCTTATCCGCCGTATTGTGTGAACGCCTGAAGCGTCAACAACCTGATAGGTCCATATGGCTTCAGGCCAGAAAAGTCCACCCTCGACCAGATATTCACACTACGGCAGATCTTGGAGAAGACCCATGAGCTTCAGATCGATACCCACCACCTATTCATCGATTTTAAGGCCGCGTATGACAGCATCTATAGAGACGAGCTATATAGAGCAATGTCTAGTTTTGGCATCCATGCCAAACTCGTCCGTCTGTGCAGGATGACGATGGAGAATGCACGCTGTTCCATCAAGGTCGGTAAAGATCTCACCTAGACCTTTGATGTCAAAAAGGATTTAGACAAGGCGATGCGCTGTCATGCGATTTCTTCAACATCGTACTTGAGAGATTAGTGCAAAACTCACGCGCAAGCACACAGTATTTCAAAAGTCCGTAAAATAACTCGTATACGCCGACGATTTTGACATAATTGGAATAAAGCAGCGTGATGTCTCCGATGTCTCGGGCAGAACGTCACCCTCGACAGATATAACTTTGAGGTAGTTAAGGACTTTGTCTACCTAGGCTTCGCTATAAATACAGACGACGACACCAGCGCTGAGATCAAGCGAAGAATAACTCTTGCCAACCGTTGTTTCTTTGGGTTAAGAAGGCAATTGAGTAGCAAGGCCCTCTCTCGGACAACAAAAGTCACCCTTTATAAGACTTTAATAATCCCGGTCCTGCTCTATGGCGCAGAGGCATGGACATTATCAAAAATGGATGAGGGTGTTCTTGGTTGCTTCGAGAGAAAAATTCTTCGGGCGATCTTCGGTCCCGTCCGCATTGACGGTGATTGGAGGAGGAGATACAACGACGAACTGTATGGACTGTACAGCGACATGGACCTAGCCAGAAGAGTGAAGATCCAAAGACTGAGATGGCTGGGTCATGTAGAGCGCATGGACACCAATGCTCCGGTCCGAAAAGTCTTCGAATCCGCCCCCGAGGGACAGCGCAGTAGAGGAAGGCCCAGACTCAGGTGGCGCACGCAAGTGGATGAGGACCTCATCCAACTTAGCGTGCGAAACTGGAGGCAGCTAGCCAGGGATCGAGCTGGCTGGAGAAGCTTGTTGACTGAGGCCCAGGTCCACCCCGGACTGTAGCGCCACCTAAAGTAAGTAAGTAACATAATAACTATTTAAAAAATAAAAATCTAAAAAAAGTCGATTTGCACTAGTATCCGGACAGCAAAATTTAGTTTCCGGACAATTATATTTTAGTATCCGGACACGACAATTTTTCGGCTGCATGAAATGAGTCATGGTTATTTTTTGAAAAAATATAACTTAAATATTTTTTTCTTTTTTATAAAGTGCACAAGGAAAAAAGAAACCAAAATAAGCAATAAGCAAAAAATAAGGACTTAGGTATGTTTATGTAAAAAAATAATAATTAAGTAACTTCACAAATGGCTTGCTAAAAAAATTCACAGAATGAAAAACAAAAATAAACTCTATATCTTATTTCTTATAGATATCTTAATATTAATTAATGTATCTCGGCATTTGATGGATGTGGAGCTTTAGTTTCAGAGTTGTTCCTGGTGCACTTTGAGCAATTCCACAGTCTTTGGGTTTGATGGGTATAACACCACTCTATAAAACCGTTTTGTATCGTTGTCATCATATCCTTATTTTTCATTATTGCCCCATATAAAAGTGGACAGCAATTTCGTTTGGTAAGTGCTTGGCCTACATTTTTTACTTGCTAATCACGACAATTTTATTTTTGGAACAAAACTCACTCAACTCTAGTGTTAAATGTGACTTGTGTTAATCGATGAACAATATCACAGAACATTCGACTTTGTCATCAAGCAAGCGTTTGTGTACTCAGTTTGCGACATACTCAAAAAAAGTTTTCGCTCCTCATCCATCCAATTTCACTTCTACACAAGACCCAAGATTTTGGCATACTCTCTACAATGTCCTTCGGTGGAGGCACATATGGAAAAACCACCATTGGGTCGAATAGTTTTCAGTCGGCTGACTGTCAGTGCCTCCTTTTCGTTTCCAACAGCAATCTGATAAATTTTTGCCAATTTTTGGACAGAGACAAAAGCTGGTTGCATCGCTATTTAATACGAGGGCGGGTCAATAAGTCCGTGACTTTTGGATTAAAACACAGATTTTTTGATAAAAAAATAATTTTATTTTTCAACGTAGTCTCCCTTGAGCTCTATACACTTTGTCCAACGCTTCTCCAATTTTTTTATCCCTTCCAAAAAAAATGATTTGTCGAGGTCCTCAAAATAGGCCTTTGTTTGCGAGATGACTTCATCATTGGAGTCAAATCTTTTTCCACCAAGCCATTTCTTCAGGTTTGGGAACAAGAAGTAGTCGCTCGGAGCCAAATCTGGAGAATATGGTAGATGAGGGAGCAATTCATAGCCCAATTCATGGATTTTTGCCATGGCAACTGCACATGTGTTTGTGGTCGACTGTGAGCAAACGCGGCACCCATCTTGCGGAAAGCTTTCTCATGCCCAAGTGATAATTCAAAATTGAAACCACTGAGCCATGCGAGATCCCTACGGCTTCCACAATCTCTCGCACTTTCAATCTTCGGTCGGCCAACACCATATCGTGAATTTTTCGATTGTTGCGGGTGTAGAGACCTCAACTGGGCGTCCAGGACGTTCGGCATCTTCAGTGCTTGTACGGCCACAACGAAATTCAGTAACCACTTTTTTACCATTGAAATCGATGGTGCAGAGTCCCCATAGTATTTATCAAGCCTTGGTCTCGGCAATGGTTTTTTTTCGCAAGAAATAATGCTTAATAAGCACACGAAATTCACTTTTTTCCATTTTCTCCTCAAATTAGTGAGGAGTCTGATAAAAATAGCTGTCAAACACAAACTAACTGACGCAGCAAGTTTAAATTTTGACAGGAGTCAACTGACAGATGCCTGTTGACAGGAGCAGTGTTGCTGTTTCAGTAAAGAGGTCAGAAATTCAAAAAGCCATGGACTTATTGACCCGCCCTCGTATCCTACTCGGGTCACACATGATATATTCCTGGCCAATACTTTTCAAACAATTGTCGAAATTTTCAAACCATTTTATAATCGTTTTCTGCCTAACAACTGCTCTTCCCTTACTAATGGTTTCAGCTTCTCTTAAAGCTAGATTTGGAATTAGTTTCATAAATGCCCGCATCCATGCCTTACCTGGTCTATCGTCCTTGAGTGGTATTTTTCTGTTTGAATCCAAATATTCAGCAAGTTATCAGTTTTTAATGGAAAGCCACATTTGCCAGATCAGCACACCACCTGGCAATTTGTTTCTCCTCTTCAGCTGTTAATTAAGGATCTGGACCCATTTTAGTTTCTTTTTCACCGATTAACCTTTCTTTTTCCAGTCAGTCATATAGTGTTGAACGACATACGAGTATACCATATTTAGCTGCAGCTTTTCGGAGACTTTTTTGGTTTGACCTTATATCCCCTAAAGCCTTTGAAATGTTTTCTGAATTAATTCCTTAAAAGATACCTAGGAAGTTTAAAGGAATAAAAACGAATCTAATTTTTCAGTACACGAACTTAAGTTACCCTGTCCGAATACTGAAACATTGAGAGAGAAATGCATTTTCTTTTATTAAAATACAAAATATTAATCCAAACTTCCATTTAGGAACGTAAGAAAGAGATTTTTTTTATTGATTATCAAAATTCATCATATTTATCAGTGGAATCAAGACGTTTTAAAAGAGTACGTAGTGAAGAAATTAATGTAAACCTATCGATTCGTCGTCGTTCGAAATTGTTTGGCCTTTGTCAATCCACTTTATAGAAAAAAGATCTTGGTTTGAAGACTTAGATACAAGATCCAGCTCGTGCAAGAATTAAAACCGAATGATCATTGTTTGCTTCGAAATTTCGGTGAAAGGGCCCTGAATTAAGCGTCATGGTATCGGCTGTGGCCCATACTGTATGACCCCGACGTGATCCTCATATTTGCTTTCTCGATTAAGAGACAAACTTTCGAGCCACCACTTCTATACAGAAGTATTTACCAGAAAAGGATTCCGCGGCAAGAAAGACTAGGGAATGTTACCACGTAGAAAGACTCCGTCAATTAGATGCAGCCTGGCATATTATTGAAGAAACGGATACCAAGATCAGGGCGAAACTACCCCTTGATCATCAGTATTTCATCCAAGGCTTTTACGATACGGTCCATGAGAACTACGAGAAGTTAAGAAAAATATTGAGGCACAACCCGAACTAAATCCTGAAACAACGGAGCCAAAAATGTCCACAGAGTACAAACAAGCAGCAAGTTTCAACAATGGTTCTGAAGAGTGGAGCAGAATATTGTGACGCCATCAAGGTATTGTTGTCTCAGTGCGTAATCTCTTACATGATACAAACGAGGCAACCAAAGCAAAGATGCATCAATCAAAACATTACTGGGAGTACAAGCTGAAAGTTGTAAAGCATGGCAAGTCCCAACTTCAACAATCTCATCTCGATATTTATGAACTAAGCGACAACCCAGTCGCCAACGGATACAACGAAAAGCAATACTCGTACTTTGATTTAGAAGGTAAAATCGAGCAACTTTTTATCGATATAATGGCCAGATTACAAGATTATCATGACGGTTATTCCAGTTCAAACCAAAGACCAATGGTAGTAACAAATAGCTTGGTATCGCTACATAGTTGACTCTGCCAAAGTTTAATGGCGATTACTTGAGTGGCAACAGTTCCACGACCCATTCGTACAAATGGTGCATCAGCAACCGATGGCGCATTGTCAGAAGATGTGTTTCCTCAGGCTTGTTGGCATAAGCCCGCGACTTCAAGTAGGCACAGAGAAAGGGCAAATCGGGCAATCTTTCTGGCCATGCCAAATCGCCAAAACTGGAAATTACGCGACCAGGAGACGCTTTCTTCACAATATCCATTGTGGCTGGTGCTGTGTGTGCGGTTGCATCGTTTTGTTGAAACCACATGTTCCGGCAGTAAGAAGTCGTTTATCATGGCCCTGTAGCGTTGGCCAGTAACAGTGACCGTTTTGCCGATGGCGTCCTCAAAAAAAATACGGCCCACTTACTCCTCCTGCGTGGCCGCCACACCACACAGTGGCTTTTAGTGGATGTAATGGCTCTTTGGGCACCAAACGGCAATTTTCGGTACCCCAGAAATGAAAATTTTGCTTATTGGCGTAATTGCTTAAGTGGAAATGCGCATCGTCGCTCATGATAATTTTCGACACAAAATCGTCCTCTACTTTGTTGAGATTGAGGATGGCTTAACACAGGAGTAAAGCGCTCCATTGCTTGTCTGTTTGTATTCTGTAGCTGTCTAGTTCACAAATATCAAATATGATTGACGTACGAAGCCATTTGCAAAAACTATAACATCTTCCGATAGGATGACTTATTTTGCGCCACCTTGTATATACGTAAGATCGCTAGCCTACGCCAATAAACTAACAACCTACTTACTTACTTAAGGTGACGCTACAGTCCAGGGTGGACCTGGGCCACAGTCAGCAATCGTCTGCAGCCAGCTGCCTCCAGTTTCGCACGCTAAGTTGGCTGAGGTTCCCTTCAACTTGCGTGCGCCACCTGAGTCTTGGCCTTCCTCTACTGCGCTGTCCCTCGGGGGCGGATTCGAAAACTTTTCGGACCGGAGCATTGGTGTCCATGCGCTCTACATGACCCAGCCATCTCAGTCTTTGGATCTTCACTCTTCTGGCTAGGTCCATGTCGCTGTACAGTCCATACAGTTCGTCGTTGTATCTCCTCCTCCACTCACCGTCAATGCGGACGGGACCGAAGATCGCCCGAAGAATTTTTCTCTCGAAGCAACCAAGAACACCCTCATCCGTTTTTGATAATGTCCATGCCTCTGCGCCATAGAGCAGGACCGGGATTATTAAAGTCTTATAAAGGGTGACTTTGTTGTCCGAGAGAGGGCGTTGCTACTCAATTGCCTTCTTAAACCAAAGAAAGAGTTATTATTCGCTTGATCTCAGCGCTGGTGTCGTTGTCTGTATTTATAGCGGAGCCTAGGTAGACAAAGTCCTTAACTACCTCAAAGTTATATCTGTCGAGGGAGACGTTCTGTCCGAGACGTCGGTGTTGGTTGTCCTTTTTGCTTGACAGCATATAATTGGTCTTGCCCTCATTGACCGCTAGACCCATTTTCGCCGCTTCCGTCTCAATACTCGCGACAGCGCCACTGACATCACGCTGATTTCTTCCGATTATGTCAATATCGTCTGCGTATGCGAGTAGTTGGACGGACTTTTGAAAGATAGTGCCTCTTGTGTTTGCTCGTGAGTTTTGCACTATTGTTTCAAGTACGATGTTGAAAAAATCGCATGACAGCGCATCGCCTTGTCTAAATCCTTTCTGGACATCAAAGGTCTCGGTGAGATCTTTACCGACCTTGATGGAGCAGCGTGCGTTCTCCATCGTCATCCTGCACAGACGGACGAGTTTGGCAGTGATGCCAAAACTAGACATTGCTCTATATAGCTCATCTCTATAGATGCTGTCATACGCGGCCTTAAAATCGATGAATAGGTGGTGGGTATCAATCTGAAGCTCATGGGTCTTCTCCAAGATCTGCCGTAGTGTGAATATCTGGTCGATGGTGGACTTTCCTGGCCTGAAGCCACACTGATATGGACCTATTAGGTTGTTGACGAACGGCTTCAGGCGTCCACACAATACGGCGGATAAGATCTTATATGCGATGTTAAGGAGACTGATGCCTCTGTAGTTGGCGCAGTTCTGAGGGTCTCCTTTCTTGAGAATTGGACAAACAATGCTGAGGTTCCATTCATCGAGCATACTTTCGTCCGACCATATTTTACAGATGAGTTGGTGTATGCTCCTTACCAAGTCATCGCCTGCCGCTTTGAAGAGTTCGGCAGTCAGGCCATCCGCTCCAGCAGCTTTGTTGGACTTAAGCTTCGATATGGCTATCTTCACTTCATCCAGGTCGGGTGGACGGAATTGTTGGTCATCATCGTCCAGGTTGAAAGGTTGATTCTGCCTGACAGCGGTATTTGGTCCGTCATCGCCGTTATACAGTCTGCAGAAATGGTTCCTCCAAATCCTCAGCATCGACTGCGATTCTACTACGATGTTCCCTTGTTCATCTCTATAGGCTTCGGTTCGGGGTTTGTTTCCGCGGCATGTTATTTTTACCTTTTGGTTAAACATCCGAACCTCATTCCTAGAGTAGCATCTCTCAATTTCCTCGATCGCGCGCTTCTCATGCTCTTTCTTCTTCCTCCTGAGAAGCCGGTGCTCGTCTCTCCTCTTCCGCTCATAGAGCTCATGAGCAGCTCTGGTCTTTTAAAGCAGCGCCGCGTTATATGCAACTTGCTTAGCTGCATGTGCTTGCCGGCATTCATCATCGAACCAGGGGTTTCGTTGTGGTGGACGAGTAAAACCCGTCGATGCTTGATGCTGGCGGCATTGGACCTCTTAAGAGATTAAGAGACACTCGATTGGAAAAGGACTTGGCGATCTCTTTTGATTGTAGCCGTCTGACGTCGAATTTTCTCACAGCATTAGTTTGTCTTGGCGTAGTTTGGGATATCCGCAACCGTACCTTGGCTACAACAAGGTAATGGTCCGAATCGATGTTGGCTCCTCGGAACGTACGGACATCCATAATGCTGGAGGAGTGTCTTGCGTCGATCGCAATGTGATCAATCTGGTTGACTGTTGATTGATCAGGAGTTCTCCAAGTCCCCTTGTGTGTGTCGAGATGTGGGAACCGCGTGCTAGCCATAACAATGTTTCGCCCCGCCGCAAAGTCGATTAGCCTGAATCCGTTATCGGAGGTGGTGTTGTGCAGGCTATATTTTCCGATTGTTCCACCAAAGATACCCTCTCTTCCTAGCTTTGCATTAAAATCACCGAAGACAATTTTAATGTCATAGCTAGGGCATTGCTCGTAGGTCTTGTTAAGGAGCTCGTACAAGGCATCCTTGGTGTCGTCATCTTTCTCCTCTGTGGGGGCATGCGCGCATATAAGGCTTATGTTGGCGAATTTAGCCTTAATGCGGATTGCTACGAGGCGCTCGCTCACATGCCGGAAGCTGAGGACTTCTCGTCTTAGTCTGCCTCCGACAACAAATCCGCATCCAAATAAGCGCTGCTTTTGCCGTCGATAGCAATTGCCGTAGTAGGTGTCGCAGTTTTTCATCTTCTTTTTGTCCGGCCCATCCCATCGGATTTCTTGGATGGCGGTTATGTCTGCTTTGCAGCAGTCTAGGGCCTCCGCTAGTTGCTCGGCTGCACGTGGTCTATGAGGGGATATAACATTCCACGTGCATATCCGAAGCTCATTGTCCTTAAATCGTTTGCGTGGGTTGTCAACAGTAGATCCGTCCATATCCGAGGCTTGTTGATGCTTCGTAACTTAATCTTTTTTAAATGGCCGGGCAGTTGCCCCGGCGGCACAACCCCCAACCTGGAGGACCAGTTCCACTATGAGTGCCCCTAGGACGAGGGGTCGGTTACACCGAAGCCAGTAACCCGTTCCGGGATGTGAGCGCTGCCGTTATAGAGCTCGTCCGCCACCATCTCTTTTCCAAGACCCTGACTAAGTCCTGGAAATCCTTTCCGGCCTGAGCTCTAAATATGTCGGAGTAGCCCGGATAAGTCTTGTTTTGTTTTTCCGACACTAATCCTGGTTAATGGCGCAGGAAACTCGCCATTTGCCCCCTTCATTTCGCAATCTCTAGTGAGATTCCCAGATGGCGCCACGGGGAGGTGTGAAGTAGGACTTATTAGCAGAGCTGCAAGATGTTCGGCTGCAGAGGCTCATTCTCGTCATTTATGGAACCAGCACCTGTCGGAAGATGCTACTTCTACGAGGCCTTATACTAATCGTTGCCATCCTTTGGTTAGGTCTACAAAAAGTCCGGTGCAGAATTTTTCCACTTCAAGTTGCATGCAGATATATTGACAAAAATCCAGAAATGCATCTTCTGTGGAATAGTTTTGCCTAAAACCAAATTGATTTTCGCCAAAAAAAAGTAGTCTTAATGGGAAATTTCATATTTTTTTAGTTGTTCTAATAAGTTAAGCAAGGTCTTCAAGTCTGCATTCTAAAATCAGAGGTAGTTAGCTAAATACTCGTATCACCTTGCTTCCAAATTTCTGATTATTGATTGGAAGCACAAAAAGGCTTTTGATACGCCCGACGCAGACATTTATTTTATTTACTTGAAAAACAACCCATGAGGCTTGCCATTGAGGAGAGTTCCCTTCTCCTACACTGCTTTTAAAAAAAAAACATTTATATTACATCCGTCCACTGTTTGATAAAATAAGCTGTCGGCTGCTTTAACAAGACTTCAATGAAAAACCGGTCTCGGCTGCTCGTATGACGACAACATGAGAAATCACCTCCTTTTAGGTAAGCTTGCGTTTGTTTTCTTAACAGAGATATACACAATCCTGATTTCAATTAATAGCACTATGGAGGGTCTTTCGAGGAGCGGAAGTATCTACACTTAAGGCCATGCTCTCACCACTAACAAGCGAATTCTGGAACGCAAGGCCTTTCTATGTACAGTCGGGATGCTTTGTGTCGCAGATCACATACTATACCATAACTTCTGTAGTATTTTTCGTGAACTCCTGTCTTAATGGAATCAATTTCATGGCGTATCCCTTTGATACCAATTCGGAACTTGTGTTGAAGGCACAGGTTCGACGCTTGGTATAAGTCGAAGCCGATATACAATAGAACATTTATCTTAGGGTCTTAGCACGCAGTACTTAATTACAACTCTATATGGGGTGAAACCAACAGGTGCACCCTTTCTGTATGTTAGGTGTAAGCCACAGCCACCATGAAACTCCCACAAGCGGGCTTATCTCTTCAAGTCAACAGGACATATTACAGGCAACTTGTGGACAATAGTAGCAATCCTTAGTACCATTATATCATATTCTGATAAATTTATTGATAAGTAAAGTTTTACTGTGGCCTTGCATTTTATTAAAAAACGTCATTAATGGGCAAGGCCTTGACCTGGGAGCCCTTCCAGCAAGTAAAGTAAGGCCCTTATCTAACAGAATTCCTTTGATTTAAGTTATTTTCCATAACAACTGTTTTTTCATCTTTCCCGCAGTGACCTTGCTCACCCTTTGAATTTCCTTAAGAGTGGTAATATAAGGTTTTAGCTTTTCACCTCCACCAAAATCTCTCTGTCGCAGATCCTAGCTGATAGCCCAGATTTCATTTCATCTTCTTTTGTTAGTCTTTAGCCGCGAAGTCACTATATCGTGGCAAGATACTTTAGAGACTTGGCGGCAAGGACACAGTCAGATAGTGGATAAAGCGAGCTTCATACCTATTACTTGCCGGAGGTGTTATCAAATTCCAAAAGTTCTCCCAAGGTGTTGAGCAAGCTTTTTAGCCGCTTGCTGAGCCCCTTTCGGCAAAACAGAATATGCGAGATCCTAAAGGGATTGAATCACTAAACGTGTCCTTATATTCATATTCCCACAGTGCTTGGCTTTTATCTGCTTAACATCTTTCAAAGGATATATACATTTGTCAATCCTTTACCAGGCCTTAACTGGTGATTTTCTTTAAAAATCTTAATAGTTGCATGATGGTGAGTTTTCAACTCACTTTGGTCATAAAACATTACCCAGTTTTGGATGTTCCAATCTTGTCATTCCCCCACAAAAAAAGCCTGAAACTCATTTAAATTCGACTCTTTGCCGGTAGTTTTCAATTCAAAAGATACAGTACCGTATACCGATAAACAACACCCTAACTGTACTAATTATCTCTTTAATATAGCTTTGCAAATCAAAGATAAGCTCAGAGCACAAGGGAACTCAAAAATAATCGTTACCTTCAACCAATCTAGTGAACAACAGAATGTGCTTCCAATCATGGTACGCCCCAAGCTAATGGCACAGTTTCCACCACACCACACAATCATGAATGCGGCACAAAACCTCTCTAGCACATCCACATCCTATCTATAAATTCGCCGATTCGATCATTGCAATTGACATTCACTTTATTTCGAAGACAATCGACAATATAATTAGTAATCAGCGCGCACACAAAACCGCTAGCGATAAAAAGGCTCACCCGCCCATACAAAACGCGCAATTTGTGCCGCAAAGGATACGTGTATCTCCAGCCCTCAATCGTTCCAATTTTGCTACCATCGCATTTGCTGTTCAACAACCCTCTTCATACACTCTCAAAGGGAGGCGAAATTAATACAATTTACGTAGCGGTCAATTATCGCTTTTGATAACGTATTAAATCGAATTTTAAATTTGACCTAGCGGCAGAGGCAATGCTGCCGCCACTGCTGCAGAACGCCGGCTCCCCAGCTTCATCCCAATTGCCAAAGTGCCCATTTTGGTTGCCACTACGGCTAGTGTTCTGGCCGGTCCCGGGGTAAAAGTTTACTCCGATTAAACTCTGTCTGTTTGTATGGTGGTTGATGTAGTATTGCCGACCGCCTCACCTACCTTCAATTAGTTGCGAGTATTGTGGCGCAATGCTACGCGGCTACATCATTCCTCCATTTGTAAAATATGCCCGTCCCGTGCTACTACTACGAGTACACTACATGAGCCCTGTTCGATGAATTTTCAATTTCAAGATACATACGTTTCGTACGTTTGTACACACTCGTACACATATGCCGATGAGCTAACCCTATTTTCGTTTTATTGACGTTTTTTTCTGTTTTATTTTGTTTTGATCAGGACGATGAAGCAATGACCGTTCATTAGGACTGTCCGTAGTGCATTTTAGCTAATTGCAGGTCGTGTTGACTTTTTAAGCGCGCACACTGACAGCGCACGTTGGGCAGGCAATACTCGTACATATGAATACAAAAAAAAAAGAGAAGAAGAACCGTTATAATGTAATAATTGTTGCGCGCTCGAAAAAGGGGGGCCGCAGTTAGCTTTGTACCCATGCAGTCTTGGCTATGGGTTAAGTGCAGGGTGGTCCGATGTCACCTCCTAACGCCTGGATGATGGTTTACAGCGAAATAAAATGCAATTTACCCTGACGGCACCGTAATTGGATATCAGTCATATAAATTCTCCCTGAATGACATTTTCTGCGATAATATTCGCCAAAATGGTTCACAATGAATGGGGTGAATTTTTTCGATTTTTTTTTAAGTTGGCACTGCGAACACATCCCTTTCGAGACGAGCTGAAGGTGGGCTTTTATTCACTTTTATTCAATTGTTGGACACCTACTAGGTGGTAGAGAGTACAGTTTTTTTTTTTTGGGGGTGTGCTGTTCAGTTTTTATTGGTGATGATGGCGGGACGGATGAGAATCGACGGATAAATTGAATAAGACTTGTGTCGGGTATTTTTGCCATTTCGAAATTGTTTGTTTTTTTTTCTGACACGACAATGATGGTTCTCGATAAGGCTTAGGCAAAGGGCCCTCGTAGAGATTGAAATATAGCCAAAATATTGTGATCGAAAAAAATGGACGTTTACATTTTAACTGCGTGGGAGTGGTACTAGCTGGGCTTTTCCAAATGATGAATAGTATTGTGATGATGTCTGAATCGATGAGAGCTGCAATGATGATGAAAACACTTTTTTTACGTGAGTAGTATGTTGCGCATCCATTTTAAAGGATCGGCAATAAGATTTCAATTGCTTTAGCTTGGTATGTTAAAAATGAATTAACTTACTTTGTTTTAGGTAAAGTGTCTAAGGTTTCAATTGTAATAATACCAACCTTAAACAAAACGACTGCAGAATTTCCATTCATTAATCGATTGTCCAAATGGTTTATCACACGGGTTGGAATCCAATTTAACAGGTCCAGAGATGTGATAGGACCACTTGACCAGACGTGAGCATTGTACTCCAATTTTAGGCGGATGAATGCCTTATACGAGGGCGGGTCAATAAGTCCGTGACTTTTGGATTAAAACACAGATTTTTTGATAAAAAAATAATTTTATTTTTCAACGTAGTCTCCCTTGAGTTCTATACACTTTGTCCAACGCTTCTCCAATTTTTTTATCCCTTCCAAAAAAAATGATTTGTCGAGGTCCTCAAAATAGGCCTTTGTTTGCGAGATGACTTCATCATTGAAGTCAAATCTTTTTCCACCAAGCCATTTCTTCAGGTTTGGGAACAAGAAGTAGTCGCTCGGAGCCAAATCTGGAGAATAGGGTGGATGAGGGAGCAATTCATAGCCCAATTCATGGATTTTTGCCATGGCAACTGCACATGTGTGCACCCTTGCATTGTCTTGGTGGAAAAGAACTTTTTTCTTGGCCAAATGAGGTCGTCTTTTTTCAAATCGTCATTGAATCGGTCCAATAAGTTGGCATAATATTCCCCATTGATTGTTCTTCCCTTTTGAAGGTAGTCAATGTGGATTATCCCGCGTGCATCCCAAAAAACAGTCGCCATAACTTTATTGGCTGACAAACCCACCTTGGCCTTCTTTGGCGCCGATTCACCCTTAGAAACCCACTGTTTTGACTGTTGTTTGTTCTCTGGTGTGTTGTGATGGATCCATGTTTCGTCCACGGTTACAAAACGGCGCAAAAACTCCTCCATATTGCGATTAAACAACGCCAAACCTTCCTGTGAGGTTGTTACACGATTGCGTTTGTGGTCGACTGTGAGCAAACGCGGCACCCATCTTGTGGAAAGCTTTCTCATGCCCAAGTGATCATTCAAAATTGAAACCACTGAGCCATGCGAGATCCCTACGGCTTCCACAATCTCTCGCACTTTCAATCTTCGGTCGACCAACACCATATCGTGAATTTTTTCGATTGTTTCGGGTGTAGAGACCTCAACTGGGCGTCCAGGACGTTCGGCATCTTCAGTGCTTGTACGGCCACAACGAAATTCAGTAAACCACTTTTTTACCATTGAAATCGATGGTGCAGAGTCCCCATAGTATTTATCAAGCTTAGCCTTGGTCTCGGTAATGGTTTTTTTTCGCAAGAAATAATGCTTAATAAGCACACGAAATTCACTTTTTTCCATTTTCTCCTCAAATTAGTAAGTAGTCTGATAAAAATAGCTGTCAAACACAAACTAACTGACGCAGCAAGTTTAAATTTTGACAGGAGTCAACTGACAGATGCCTGTTGACAGGAGCAGTGTTGCTGTTTCAGTAAAGAGCTCAGAAATTCAAAAAGTCACGGACTTATTGACCCGCCCGTATATTGGGGCCAGATCAGAGGGAAAGAAATATTTTTCTCATTTCTTGAGGAAACCTAGAAATTTCGCAACATTTTCAGCGACATAAAATATGTATTCAATTTAAGGTAGGTTGACTTTGACACACATGCCATTCATGAATTCTGAAATTCTATGAACACAAACAGGCCCACGCAAATGAATTAAAGACAGCCAACTTCGGATAAACACGTGGAATATTAGCTCTCTTAATAGCCCACGTGCAGCTGAACAACTAGCGGAGGGCCTAGACTGCTGAACAGCAGACTTTGCTGCCATCAATGTGTTATGTTTAATTCCCGGCGACTGTCAACTGTTGCGCAGGATCAAAAATAATTTTGGAATCCCTACAACTGATTCCAAATGTGGGTTCGTTCACACGCCAGGTAGTGCTTTAATGCGGCAGGGCAAAACAAAACAAAGAAAAGACCGAAGTTGGGCACCACGTGATTGGAAGGGAATCACGAAACCAAAAAAAAAAACCGAAAAAACATCTTCCCGAAGAAGCAGCAACACCGAAAAAACAATAAAAAAAAACAATAGGGTTTTCAAACGTTACAAAAGCTCCGTTGGAGCACGACGATTTATTGGAAAAAAGAAACGGAACACTCGCCGATCGAGTGCCCCGCTATTTACACAGTCTCGAACGAATAAAAAGACAACTAACGGGGCGCGTTTCTCGTCTATTCTCGCGACCTACCGGAGTCTTAATTTTCAATTTAAGAACGACGTGACTTCCAGACCATTTGCATACCACAAACTCCCGCCAGATTTACGCACTCATTCTCACTCACACATACATTTGACTCTAGCGGACCCAACTACAGGGTTTCCAGCTACACGACTAGCAGACTTTGCTAATGTGTGCTCCCGTGTCCAACTAGGCCTCTCATGCATTCCAGTTGTACCCACTCACGTTAAACTCCTCAGTCAGTGATAACTGGGAACTCGCATGAGCGAGTTTATATGAGTTTGTGGATACTGGCTATTGGCTTAGACATTGGAAATTAATTGGAAATTGCGAGAAGTAATGTTTCTCTTCTTGCTGATCTCAGGGTATTTTTCCTCCATCGCACTAAACAAAATTGCAAATCAAAACGAACGCGAAGAAGAAAGAAAGTCTGATCGGTGGTAAATGTAGTGTTGGGACGAAGGAGGAAGGTTGTGTGGGTATAATCCTATTCTGATTATACCCCGGTCTAGCTATTCCGTAGACAGCCGCCCCAACCAAAGCTAAGTACGAGTATATGTGCCTCTGTGGTACTATACCCCGGGTCACTACTTACTCCGGTGGATCGGCGTTCAGATTTGGGGGGGATGGGGACTGACCAATAGCGTATCATTCCTTACAATAATTTTTTTTTTTTCATCTTGTGTTTGTTTATATTATGTTGTGGGCCCCTCTGCTGCCCTGGCTAATATTGTTATTTTGTTATTATTGCTATATGATAGTTAATGTTTATATCATCGTTGTGGTATGTTGTTGTTTTTGTTTATAGTTGCTACTGTTATTATTATTTATGTATATGTATTCCCTCGTTGGAGGCCGTCCGCCTGCAGCCTCTGCTGCTCCCTTGGTGCTCCATCGGTGGGGTGCTGGCTTCAAAGGAGTCGTTTTCCCTTCACCCATCGAACCTGACATTGAAAGATGATACGACGTAGGGATGTATCTTATAATCTTGGCCGTCACGGGCTCCGCCAACGGTGTTCCTGATGGACCTCCTATCGCACCTTGGGCTCCTGGTTCTTCGTGAGTCTCCCTACCGTTCTTAGGCCTTCACCGACCGAACCCCTTTGTTCTTCCTCTGAGCGTAACTAGCCCGTGAACCTATGTGGGTTCTTTCTGAGGTCTGTGGTCGGTGGCCCACTGGCCCACTGGCCGATGGGACCATGCCTGCCCTCCACTTCCACCAGAGCTTGGTCTTCCCACTCAAAAAAAATAAATTTTATGAGATGAGCCGGACAAATTGAGAATAAAAAAAATGCAACACCTATTACGGCGATTGTTATCGATGCCAAGAGCAGCGCCTACTTAGATGCGGATTGTTGGGGGCAGTTTTGTGCAAGAAGTCTTGAGTTTCTAGCATGTGAACGAGCGCCTTGTAGCAATCCGCATCAAGGCTTAATTTGTTAATATAACCCTTATATTGGTGCAACACCCCACAGAGAAGAAAGATGACAACACCAAAGTTTGCTTCTATGAGTTCTTTAACAAGACCTACAAGCGGCGGTTTTAATGCAAAGCTAGGAAGGGAGCGCATCTTTGGTAGTGCGTCGGAAGGTTTAGCCTGCACGACACCACCTCCGGAAACGGATTCTTGCTAGTCGAATTTGCGGCGGGGAGAAACATTGTCGTAGCTAGTATGCGGTTCTCTTACCTCGATAACCACAAGGGGATTTGAAGAATTCCTGATCAGTCTACTTCAACCATTTTGTCCAAATGTCCAAAGTGCAAGACACTCCTCCAGCATTCTGGATGTCCGAATGTTCCGAGGAGCCAACATCGACTCGGACCACTACCTTGTTGTAGCCAAGGTACGGTTGCGGATATCCCGAAAGGCACCAAGACAAGCTCATACTGTGAGCTGCCAAAAAGCCATCAGAGATGCTGCTTCCTATGAGCGGGGTCTCACTTGACCACCACAACGAAACCCGTGGTTTGATGACAAATGCCGGCAAGCACATCCAGCTAAGCAAGATGCATACAAGGACTAGAGCTGCCCTTGAGCTTTATAAGTAGAAGAGGAGATGCGAACACCGGCTTCTCAGGAAGAAACCGAAAGAGAATGAGAAGCGAGGAATAAGATTCAGAAACCGAAGCCTGTAAAAACAAACAGGGGAAAATCGTAGTGGAGTTGCAGTCGATGCCGTGGATTCGAAAATGACTATTTAACGGCGATGACGAACCAAAAACCGCTGTCAGGCAAAATTAACTTTTCAACTTGGACGATGTAGACCAACAATTCTGTTCACTAGATCTGGATGAAGTGAAGATAGCCATATCGAAGCTTAAGTCCAACAAAGCTGCTGGAGCGGATGGCCTGACTGCCAAGCTCTTCAAAGCGGCATCCGATTACTTAGTAAGGAGTATACAACAACTCATCTGTAAAATATGGTCGGACGAAAGTATGCCTTATGAATGGAACCTCAGCATTGTTTGTCCGATTCTCAAGAAAGGAGACCTTCTGAACTGCGCCAACTACAGAGGCATCCGTTTCCTTAACATCGTATATAAGATCTTATCTGCCGTATTGTGTGAACGCCTGAAGCCATTCGTCAACAACCTGATAGGTCCATATCAGTGTTGCTTCAGGCTAGGAAAGTTCACCATCGGTCAAATATTCACACTACGGCAGATCTCGGAGAAACCGATGAGTTTCAAAACGATACACACCACCTAACATATGGTATATTGATTTCAGGGCCGCGTATGATAGCATCTATAGAGACAAGCAATGACTAGTTTCTGGCACCTTTGCCAAACTCGTTCGTCTGTGCAGCATAACGATGGAGAATGCACGTTGCTCCATCAATATCAGTAAAGACCTCACCGAGACCTTCGATGTCAAAACGACGATATTGATATAACCAGAAGAAAGTAGCTTGATATCGGTGGCGCTTTCGCGAGTATTGAGACGAAAGTGGCAAAAATGGGCTTAGCAGGCAACAAGGGTATGCTATCAAGCAAAAAGGACACTGAACACCGACATCTCGGACAGAGCGTAATATTTGACTGGTATAACTTTGAGAAAGTTAAGAACTTTTTCTACCTAGACACCGCTATAAATACAAACAACGACACCAGCACTGAGATCAAACGAATAACAATTCTTACCAATCCTTGCTTCTTTGGGCTTAGAAGGCATTTGCTTAGCAAAGTACTGTACCGAACAACAAAAGTTACCGTATATAGTACCTTAATAATCCAAGTCCTGCTCTATTTCGGGGAGACATTGACTGTATTAAAAATGGATAAAAGTGCTTTTGGAAGTTCATTCTTCAAATGATTTTCAGTCCCATCTGCATTGACGGTGAGTAGAGGAGGAGATACAACGACTAACTATATCGGCTTTACAGCGAACATCGAATTAGCTAAAAGTGTGAAGATACAGTGACTAATATGGCTGGGTCATATAGAGCGGATGGATGCCAACGCTCCGGTCATAAAAATCTTCGAATTCGCCCCGGAGAAACTAGGGAATAGAATACGCTTGTTGAATATGGCCACCTAAAGTTAGTCAGTACGACTGTATAGTATATAGCAATAGAAAACGTTTGCTACTTCATAATGGTAATGGTAATATCACCAACATTTACTTTGGCTATGGCAAAATTAGCAGACGACAAGTAGCGAAAAACTTCAAAATTGTATGCATTTGTTTTCTGTGCCTGTTTAAAGTATTCCATCTAGTGTGTACTCTTCTTCACAATCTTCCCATTAGTAATCAGACTCCGAATAAGGGACATTGCAGTGTAATGAAGGAGATAATTGATGTTTACTTTGGTCCACGACTAATTCTACAATTTCAAAGACCACTAGCAGCAATCCATTCACTACCGAGACATTACGCCCATTTATTTCGTAATTAAACTTCAGATGTGCTCCTAATTTATGACCAGAAGGCGACATAAAAACATGCGTCCACAGAACACGTCCCACACAACTGGAACCAGCACATACACATATACGAGTAAACAAACTCTGGGTAACTTCTTATTTAGAGCAACCCCAACTCGACGAATATGTCTTCTTTTCCTTCCACCATGTATGGGTGTCCCTTTAACCAACACGCTTCTGAAAAAAAAAGTAGAAGAGCAAAAAAATCACCCCAAGATTAAAGGGATGTTTTCACTTTTAAGTGTGTATCCACTTTCACAATCTCGGAATTAGCATGCCTTGCGAGATTAGGATAAAATGCGAAAACGTAACAGGATTAAATTGCTAATCAATTCTCTTTTAATGCGATTCAATGAGGGGAAAATAATAATATGATAGTAAAGCAGAGCAGGATGAAACCAAGAACAAAAAAAAAAAATGGAAATCTCAAGAAAAACGACAGAGAAGAAAACATTGAAAAACCCATTTGGATTGCCTACTCCCGCCGATAGAACCCATTACATGAGATAACAAAAAAAAACAAAAAAAAAAAACAAGTATCTACCGCAGGCAGAGAACCGTAGAAAACTGGTTGAGATGTGGGGGTTTAAATAGAAAACCAAATGACAAATATTCGAGGCATTTTGTCGTCTTCTAGTAGTCGAATCCAAACCTCATCAGCATCCTTCCGCCTACAAAACCACCAAGGAGCAATGAGCCACCCTACCCAATCCAAGCGATTGAATAAAACGAAAACACACATTCATCTGATGATGACGATGACGATGACAATGACTACGACGACGACGACCAGGCAACGATCCCACTCGACATGGCCGAATGAAAGTATCTCGCCAGAAATTGACATAAATGAACGGAGAAGTGCTTCGTTTTTCAACGCTCTTAAGCCGATCAAAGCCAACCTTTCGTTCAAAATGACACCCATTACAAGGATACTCGTCCTCGTCAGCGTCGCAGTCGGTAGTCGATAGTCGGTGTATTCCTACTCATGTGTACATTTGCGCCCTACTCGAAGCCGTCAGCTGATGATGTGGCAAGGAATAGATACGTGTATGTTTGGCAGTTCTACTCGTATACTGTATCTTCGTTATTTTGAATCAGTCGTACGCCACTCTCATTCTATGTATAATACATACATATATACGATTATCCAGATACTTTTAGTATCATATCAACCCCAACATACATACCAACACATACCAACATATATAGATAGATACAAGTGACTAAACGATTTCTCTGGTACTGCTTCCTAGGTTACGTGCAAAGCTTTAACTTAGGCTTTGATTACTTTTCGATTAGATGCGACCATACTTGGGAGGGTGATGAGATCCTGTCCACTTGGAAGTGACCGTCTGGCAGCTACCTAAATTACCAGACATGACATGTTTGTGTCTTTCTCCAGTATCTCCTCCAGGGGGGTGGTTGACTATGATATCTCTGGTGAATGTGCCCGACTGTTACCACCAGAGAGTGTCCTCCTTTTGGTCACATATCAAGGACTAAGCCGATAAATAGATTAAAATACTTTTCTTTTCTCTTTCTCAATTTCATTGCTTCCCGATGTTGGGAGATGGTACGAGTATTTCGTAAATGTACGTTTGCATGGATGTGGATATTTTTTTTTATCTGTGCACTTCATTAAGGGATTTATCTCATTCAATAAACACCTGAGTCCGCAGTGTGGTCATTTTGCGCTTCTGGCAAATGGGGCAAAGGTTGGGATACGAGTATCTCATTTGCCATTTGCCATTTGCCATTTCACCTGAGTAATCATTCAGAAAAAAGATTTAAATTGGCAATAAGTAGGTGTCTTGATGTTTGGGAGATGATAGCTTTTACTATTTCCAGGATTGCTTATGCAACGTGGTCAGGTGAAAATGAAATCAGAGTTGAGGATGCTACATGTGTTTCACTGGGCATGGGAGAAGGGAGCGACAATTTTTTGAATAATTAAAGCCAAATTGAGAATGTGATACATTCAAATTGCTTTGGGGTTAAGCAAAATAATGAGAAAAAATCTAGTAAGGCTACCGATTGCCATTTACAATGCTCATTCATTCATGCAAATTCAACTATCAACGAGAGCCTTAAGTGATAACGCTTTTACTACAAACATAATTTCAGGTCCTACTGAACTAACAATTGTACATCAACTATATCCTATGCATTGGTTACCTGGTGGCTGCTGCTTTTACTAGACTCCAAAAAACGGTCTAGCTTGACCAGCGATTTATCTATTATTGAGAGGTTTCCCTTTCCTTGATATTGTTGTTATTCGCTGCGTTCTGAAAGCTCCGTTTAAAAACAGACTTTGGTACAATACGTACGGGAGGATTGATTACATTTCGCGCCGACTGATCTGTGATACCAAGACTTCTTTTCCGTAGAATTTTCTTGTTCCAAGGAATGTTGTTGCCCAAAATCTGAACTAAAAAGGGAATGAAAAGGGTGATTTTTTTAGAGGTACTTTTTCTAGTGGAGATCTTATGAGAGATCACGCATGCGTTGTATCACACTGACATGATATTTTTGTTTAGTATTGCTTGCCATTTTATTATAGAAAGACTAAGTCCGTCACACCGTCTACTGTATTATGAAAATCAGCGTTCTAGGGGGAAATATGTTTCGTGCGCTTAGAGCATCTTTTGTTCCACAAAATCGTCCTACTAACGCACAATTCGCTAGACCTTTGAAAAGTTTGAAAACAAATTTTCATTATTGGTTAGTATGTAACCAAAAAGGCCACATCCGCCATATAGCCGCGGTAGCGCAGTGTTTAGGCGATGACTGTGATGAATCGACATTGCTCGAGTGATTGATCAAATACCACTCGAAGGCCTCATCGAAAATTGGAACTTTAGAGTGAACCACGTTAGCCTCAGTTACAAACAGTATTTAAAAAAAAATTATCTTTAAGAAATAAATGTAAAGAATGGTTCGTTTTGACTTTTTGATTGTTCTATTTTTTATTTTTGAAAATAGTACCTCTTAAAGAATCACCCTTTAGTCTGGTCTTCGCTGCTGTCTCAAAAAAATCGATCTTAGAAGGAGCGATGGTAACTTTTAAGAAAAATTGTGCCTGTCTTTTCATCGGAAATATACGGAATTCCGATTGTAAAGAATCAATGGCGGAGGCGAAGCATATGTATACCCACAGCCAAGATGCGTTGAATCCTGTTACGAAAACGCATCTAGTTTTAGGTAGAAAACGCAACACATTACTGAAAGCATTGTGAAGACTGAATTAACTTATTCTTGCCGGAATAGCCGACGAATTGCCAAGGCAAGGCTTAGGGAAAAGTTTTTCAGAATTCGAATCTTGCGTCGTCGGTTCGGATTTCCATTGACAATTGGGTTGCATATAAGTATGAACACAACTGCGGATAGAATCACTTTTCAGATTCCCGACAGACTAGGTAAATACTTGACCTCAAGACGTAGATTGCCAGAAGGCATTTGGTCAAGGCAGCATGCCTTGCTAATCATCTTAGTGCGCAAGAAATAAGTGACAAATCATCAAAGGACACTGTGAAAGAAATGATACCAATGCGGAGTTTCCGGCTTTCGATCGGACTAGGCTTCAAATACTCATCGTTTATATTATGTGTAGTTAGTTAGTTAGTTTTATATGACTTTTATTTCGATTTTAAATTCATTACAATAAGTATATTATCTAAGTCTATTATGATTTGGCCTATGGCCGTCTACCAGATTGACATAACATTTTATACATCTCTATTTTTGCTTTGGAAAGAGAACAATATATGTATACATTAAACATTACAAATTTTCTTCAACTATACATTTTCTATAACGAAGTACATTTGTACAGTAGTTGTAGACAACATCCCATCCTCGGACTCCGTTCAAGACTTGAATTGCTTCATCTACGAGGGCGGGTCAATAAGTCCGTGACTTTTTGAATTTCTGACCTCTTTACTGAAACAGCAACACTGCTCCTGTCAACAGGCATCTGTCAGTTGACTCCTGTCAAAATTTAAACTTGCTGCGTCAGTTAGTTTGTGTTTGACAGCTATTTTTATCAGACTCCTCACTAATTTGAGGAGAAAATGGAAAAAAGTGAATTTCGTGTGCTTATTAAGCATTATTTCTTGCGAAAAAAAACCATTGCCGAGACCAAGGCTTGATAAATACTATGGGGACTCTGCACCATCGATTTCAATGGTAAAAAAGTGGTTACTGAATTTCGTTGTGGCCGTACAAGCACTGAAGATGCCGAACGTTCTGGACGCCCAGTTGAGGTCTCTACACCCGAAACAATCGAAAAAATTCACGATATGGTGTTGGCCGACCGAAGATTGAAAGTGCGAGAGATTGTGGAAGCCGTAGGGATCTCGCATGGCTTAGTGGTTTCAATTTTGAATGATCACTTGGGCATGAGAAAGCTTTCCGCAAGATGGGTGCCGCGTTTGCTCACAGTCGACCACAAACACATGTGCAGTTGCCATGGCAAAAATCCATGAATTGGGCTATGAATTGCTCCCTCATCCACCCTATTCTCCAGATTTGGCTCCGAGCGACTACTTCTTGTTCCCAAACCTGAAGAAATGGCTTGGTGGAAAAAGATTTGACTCCAATGATGAAGTCATCTCGCAAACAAAGGCCTATTTTGAGGACCTCGACAAATCATTTTTTTTGGAAGGGATAAAAAAATTGGAGAAGCGTTGGACAAAGTGTATAGAGCTCAAGGGAGACTACGTTGAAAAATAAAATTATTTTTTTATCAAAAAATCTGTGTTTTAATCCAAAAGTCACGGACTTATTGACCCGCCCTCGTATTTCCAAAATATACGAATTAAAGAGTCTCACTCGAATTTCTTTTAAAACTGGGCATACTGCGAGGAAATGAAATACATCTTCTCGCATCTTCATATTGCAAATATTTGCACAAGATAGGCAGCTCTGGAAGGTGTGGGATGAATTTCAGATTCAATAGCTCTCCTCTGATTTTTTTCTCTATTGAGTTGCAGTTTAAAAAGTTAGTTTTTTCTGCTAGATGGTATTTCAGCTTACTGTAATGTGTCCTATGCTGGGAAGACTGTGCATCCGTTACAAATTGATCATGCATACTCGTATTTCGACCTACTTTTTCCAATAGGATGGTGAAATGTGCTCTTAGATGTTCAGAATGTACATCGGGTGTTATCCTTATGGTTTCTCCACAGTTTAATACAAGGCGTTCCCATTCTTGAATGAAACTTGCTCTTCTTCTTATGACACTCTTGAGTACTACTTTTGGCAGTCTATCGTCAATCATTGCCATAACTTTAACTATGTAGTCAAAATGTAGTCTCAATGTTTCCAAGAACATAGGCGGTGAACCAGTCTCTAGGTGCAGCATATAATTAGGCGTAGCACTTGGTAATCGGAATATTCGTTTTAAGAAATAGCGAAGAAACTTCTCAACTTCAACATAGTAAGAGTATCCCCACACCTGCGCTCCATATAAAAGAACTGAAACTGCAGTTGAGCGAAAGAGTTTTTGCTTCGAACTATGGTCTATATACTTGTTGTTGATGCAGCGACCCCATACCGATGAGATTGCTCGTTTGGCTTCAGATAGCTTGGCTTCCAGATGTTTCCTCATATTCAGGTTTGAAGACACCAAAATCCCTAAGTATTTGTACTCGCGAACAACTTCCACGTTTTCTCTTTGATACGTCCATCTTTCGCTTTAAGAATATCTGCCACAGCCGCCTCTGAACACCATTATCTTCGATTTATTCAAGTTTACACTCAGGTTTCAGTGTTTACAGTAAACGCTTAGCCTATTCGTCATAAGTTGCAGCCCATCCACAGTATCGGAAAGGAAAACGATGTCATCCGCATACTTATAGTTAAGTTCGGTTCGCGTAAAATATAACCACCTGCACTACAACATTGCATCCATTTATTGTTCCCCGCGATGCAAGCTAGAAAAGAATGACTTTAAAGGTATCTTTGATTCACTCGGACCGAATTTTATAGTTGGTGGTGACTTTAATTCGAAACATACCTCCAAAGGGAGCAGCCAAAATTTCTACAAACATCGAGGAAACTCACCTCAGATCACTCACCAGTCATTTTAACACTAAGCATACTCCTAATTAAGAAAGAAGTGGCACCTACATTACTGCAATGAACATATTGTTCTAAACGTGTCGCTAAAAACACAAAACGAAGTAGAAGACGAAGTCGACAGATTCATCAAAGTCCTGCAGAACGCTGCCTGGAACAACACTCCAACTCCAAAAAGAAAAGAGAAAGCAAGTAATGAAATAAAATATCCGCCGGCAATAAAAGAACTGGTGAGAGAAAAGAGGAGAGCGCGCAAAAGATGGCAATAGTCCCGTGCTTCCCAGCATAAAACATACTTAAACCACTTATGCAACAAGTTGGAGGAAGCAATACGAGATTACAAAAATCGGAATATCTCTACATATCTCGAAGGTCTGACTGCCGAAAGAAGTTCAAATTACTCCCTCTGGAAAGCCATGAAGGGAATCAAGAAACCTCAAATGCAATTTCCTTCCATAAGAAAAAATAATGGGCAAAAGGAGATAAAGAGAAGGCGAATCTATTTGCCGAGCACCTAGAAGAAACGTTTAAGCCTTTTGATGGACAGGCGTTAACAGGAGGTTCTAATTATATAATTACGGCACCGGATAATTTTAGAATAAAAACAGTATCTCTACGAGAACTTAACCAAGCAATTAAAAAATTGAAAAATAACCAGGGGCTTTGGTTATGATTTGAAAACAGGTCAAATTCTCAAGGAGTTGCCAAAGAAAGCCCTGATCAAACTGCTCCAACTTATAAATGCCGCGCTAAGATTATTAAACGTTCCAAGCCAATGGAAAGTTGCCGAAGTTATAATGGTCCCGAAACCAGGCAAATCTCGAAATGAAAAAAAGTCCTACAGACCGATATCGCTTCTGCCGATAATATCTAAAATATTTGAAAAACTCCTATTGAAGCGCTTGCAACCGATCATTGAAGAAAGGCGTCTAATCATCATCATCGTTAAGGTATGGCATGAAGGCTTAAATTTTAAGCTAAGTCAGGTTCTTTCGAGAGAGCTGCATACGATTCTGAAATCGTACCTGGAAAACGGAATTTTTCGTGTTAAACATGGCACCGAATACTCGGAATTTAAAGAGATCGCTGCTGGAGTTCCGCAGGGAAGTGTACTTGGTCCGGTATTGTTTTTACTCTATACTCGAGACATACCGGAAGAATCAGGTACCATAGTAGCCACGTTCGCGGACGACACGGCGATACTAGCTACAGATACTTCAGTCGAGTTAGCTACTGGAAAGCTACAAACGGCTTTGGATAAAATCTACGAATGGACAAATATATGGCGAATTGTTCTCAACGAGACCAAATCTACTCATGTTCATTTTTCTTACCGGAAAATAAACAACCTTCCCATTTTCATTAACTCGGTACAAATACCATATGCAAATGAAGCAAAGTACTCGTATCTAGGAATGACACTAGATGTAAAACTGAAATGGAAGCCGCGTGTTAAGAAGAAAGCTACTAGGAAGACATTCCAAGTTAAGCATACATAACAAACTGCTCATCTATAAGCAAGTGCTTAAACCTGTTTGGACGTACGGTATACAACTTTGGGGTTGTACTAAACTAAGCAACCGAAATATTCTCCAAGGCTATCAAAACAAAGTTCTAAGACAAATCGTGAACGCCCCATGGTATATCAGAAACAGTGATATCCAGAGAGACTTAGGAATAGTTACCGTCGAGGACGAAATAATGAACTTTGCTCGCAAACTCCATATTCGTCTTGATGGTCATTGTAATAATAAAATACTCCAAATTCTGGACGAGACAAACTTAGTGCGTCGATTACAAAGAATGAGACCATTCGATCTGGCGCGATAAGGACTATCCGCATATAATAACGGTACTAACAGGTGCTTTTGTTGGAAAGCTACCTGCCCCACGCGAACGTTATTTGAAACGGAAACTACTTGATAAGGTTACTTAGTAGTAGTCGATAAGAAGGGAGGCGTGTTTTTAGTGAGTAGGAATCTCACACTTCTATGAGCAACGGGTTCATAGTGTCTATGAAGATTTTCATACCTACCCACCAAAAAAAAAAAAAAAAAAAATCCGCATGCTTATGTAAGAGTCGGAATTTTTATGATGCCGAAATCGATTCCACCCTTTACAGTGTCTGATATGTCATTGATAAATAGAATAAACAGTAACGCACTCAAAATACATCCTTGCTTCACACCCATCGTTGCTGTAAACTCTTCAGATATGGACTCTCCATCCCATACATACGCCACATTATTTGCATACATTGCTTTTGAGATGTTAATTATTTTCGTTGAGAAGCCAATATTGTATAATTTGCAAGACAGAGCCTCGCGCTGCTCGAAAATCAACGAAGAAGGCATAATTCTTTCTGAATCCTGATTGAAACTCCTGCAAAACTTTTTTATTTTCAACCCAGCAGGTAAGTCTGTTGTACATAATGGCGGCAAACAACTTGGCAGAGGTGTTCAGAAAAGATATTCCTCTGTAGTTGCAGTGGATAGATAATCGCTTTTTTAAAACTTTCTGGAATAATTGCTGATTCAAAGATTCTATTGAATTCCTCTACGAGCGCAGACATGAATTCATATGTGCAGTTTTTATAGAACTCATATGGGATTCTGTCATCTCCAGGGGCCTTTCTCGTGTTTGCTTTGTTAATGACTTCTTTGATTTCTTCAAATGAAAACGGGCTATCTAGGAACTCATCGATAATCAGTGGAACTGCATATTGGAGTGGTAGTGCGATCTGTGGAGAGTTAAGTTAATTGATAAAGTGGTCCATTAGCTTTCCGAAATTCCGCTGAAGATGTGGAGTTGTTTATAGTATCAATACGTTGTTGATCAAATTTTATCTTTTTTTTCATGTTTTGCGTTCGGTCATTCCACACTAGTTTTGGTAAAAGTCCTAATTGCATTATACTCCTCTCATTCGTAGGTCTGGAACTGGAAGCCAAACAGTTAAGTTCGAGTGGCATAGAGAAAGTCTCCATTCCTATCCTGAAGTTGCTAAGAAGAAAGTTCCAGTTTCCAGAAATGCAACAGTTATCAATTACTGAGCACGCTTTTCCACGGATAAATGTGTATTCTCCACAATAATCGCCTTCACAACTTCCATTTAGAATACTGCAGTCGTATGCATCCGCAAGATCCAGTATCTTTCTACCCTTAGAGTCACAAATTTCATCTTTGGAAGTGCGATTTATACGCATTGTGGGGGTTTTGTAACCACTCACAAAATTATTTTGAGAAAGTCCTAGCCGACTGGTAGAACTTCCTTATCATTTTCATAATCGCGTTGCCAGTGACTAACGTTCAAGTAAATGGGAATTATAAAAAATCCGCTGTTATTTGTTCTTACATCGAGGACATACGATTCTTCTACTCTTTTAAAATTAACCTCTGCGTAATTAAGACCCTTCCATCTTGGCGCATCTTCTCCAGAACCCAATCAGAGAACGTACGTCGCTTCAAATGGTTCATCGCCTTCAATTCTTTGGTCAGCTTGATCTTGTATGGGTGTAAGCCAAGATCCTTACGCTAAATACACCATAATGTGGTCTGAGCGATGCCCAATTCTTGAGAACGCCGTGGAATTGACTGATTTGGATCGTTTCCTACGGACGCCTGAGTGGCAGCGATTTTTTCGACACTTCGACCAACCCGTGGTCTCACTGACACGGCAACATTACACAACGAATATGTAGACTCAAAGTTTTGCACTAAACTCGTTATTGCCTGTCTACTAGGACGAGGATTACGACCGAAAATTGGAATTAACGCTCTTAAAGTTGCAGTCACCGACTCCGAATTTCGGTAGAAAATTTTTATAATTTGCAGACGTTGCTCGTTCGTGTACTTTAAAATGATGAAAATGTTGAGTTTACTGAATAAATTGACAGTGACAGTTTGATGATTAGTGAAAGAGTGCGTTCACAAATTAAATTTAAATTTGTCAAGTGCCTATTGGGAAACCCGATATATATATATATTTCCAACTTCCGAAGTATTGATCCCCTATATTCAGCAAGGAACTCTGTAGAGCAGTAGGTTCGAAACAGCAGATGCATATCGGTGGAATTCATAGTTTTCCATTCTACCTTTAACTTCAAACTTTGGTGACCGAGACGGGATTGTAGATCAATCCGAAAATTCTTCACTCAAAGCGGTAGAAAGGCTGCCTTTCCACTGCACAAGTACTAGTAATTATAGTACTAGTAATATAAATCTCAAAGCACTGCAGAAGCCCACATGCAGATATAAAATATCCTAGACTTGATATTTGATAGATGGCGGACTCACTGGTCTAAAAGCGCTCTGATGGGGACTTCACAGATCTTACAGGATCAATATTCATCAAGATCGGATGATCAAGTTCGCCTTGTTTCCAATGTTCGTTGGTCTTTCCAATTTAAGTTTGGATTTTGCTATCCTAAAGTCATTTTGATCGCGCGACGGCTTCTTTATCCTTTGTGTAGGATAAGTGTTGAGTTCTATCTCGATCTGCTTTGTTCGTCCTTGAGAATTTCTCGATAACTTTACTTTAAGTTGTGCTGTAGTCCAGGGTAAACCTGGGCCTTAACCAACATACTATATATTGCCTTTTTATTTCTTTGGTGAGACTCGTGTCTCAAATAGCATAATATTTTTTCTCTTAGCCATTTTCGTTGCATACAGTGTCACACAATAGACATCCTGCTTGGCTACTCGTGCCTGAAGCTAAAAGCCCGAATTTAAAAGCTTTTGGTTTGGCTCTAACTTGTAAAATCTAGGACACCAAAGGCGGGAATTCCAATGACCATCGTTCAACATCGTTATCAATTCTCTGCACTTAATGTCGGTGGTATGTAGGTAATGATAGAAGCCACTGTTGGCTCAACGAGAAATGGCTACATCTATAATGGAAAACTACTACTACTACTTGGAACACTGGTTCTAATTGTGTCCCAATTCTTGATTAAGTCGTGCCTAACCTTCGTTTGTGTTTTCAAATTTAGAACGCGCAGCTCCATATCACCTATGCATATATGTGTATATACGAGCTCCGTAAAATATATTTTTGGTAATGCAAATAATGAAAAAGTTTTAAGAGATTGAACTTTTTGGATTGGCAACACTTTTCCAATGATAGCCAGCCAATTCGACAGATGACATTTGTCTTGTGTTCCATTTGGTATTTGTTTTCTATCAAAATCTAACCGCGATTGAGTCAATAAAACAATTACCATTTATTTTGTCATTTTAAAAAAAAACTCCATTTAAAGAAGAGCATTTTTCCCGACGAACAATCCAATCGACTCAAAACGGGTCCCACGAAGTGGTATTTTGATTTTCGGAAAAAGAAAGAAGTCACATGGTGCCATACTTGAAGAATGCGGTGTTTGATCCTTCATATTGAAAGCGTTTTTGTTTAAAAAGTCACTCACAAGGATGGATGTGTAAGTTGAAGTTGGTGTATTATCGTGGTGTAAAATACAAGAGTTTGTTCTATCATAATTCCAGTGTATTCAACAGCACTATTCCTCAAAATCCTCGCATTGAAGCGAGTTTTCAACAACAACAACTTTATATCCCACTTTGAAAGTTCTGTGAAACTTAAGTGGTCTTGTTCTCCATATTACGGAGTCCCTGAAGGCTTTCTTTTTGAACACGAAATTCCGTTCGCAACACAAAATTTCAAAATATCTCTTTGGTCAATATTTTTGCTCATATTAAAATTAGCCGATAACACTCAGGTTAACAAATGTTTTCTGCTTCTGACAGCAAACTAGTTGACAGATGACACCCAAAGTCAATGTCATTATAGATGACAGTTGTATCAACCCATTAACGTTGATCGTTTGAATGACTCTGTCCCGGTTATATTTTGATAGAATGTCTGCAAAAAATTGTGATAAAGTTTGCGAAATTTACCGGCACTACGTTTACGTTGTGGTCGACGTTAAGTCCATTTGCTCTCGAATAACTATTGGGTATATAACTTAATTCGTGCGGTTTTTTTTTCCAAAATTTGAACGTTTAGTTAAGAAAAACATGTACAATAGTATTATTGAAAGTATTGCTCATCTGAAGCTATGACTTTTTCCCATCTTTCTGGCAATTTGTGGATCCCATCCCAAAAGAACTGCACCGGCTTGGCAGCCAAGAATGAATCAAGCCAATTTTTGATATTCTGCTCTGATGTGAACCGTATTTCAGTGAGGGCGTTCTGCATCGACCGGAACAAATGGTAGTCAGAAGGGGCAAGGTCTGGGATATAAGGCGGTTGGGGTAAGACTTCCCATCCACTGTTTTCCAAATAGTTCTTAACCGGAATAGCAACGTGGGGCCGAGCGTTGTCATGATGGAAAATTATTGCCTCGTGTCTGGTCGCATATTCCGGACGTTTTTGGCTACTGCTCTCTTCAAACGGATTAATTGTGTTCGGTAGCGTTGTCCATTTATGGTTTCATCCGGTTTTAGCAGCTCATAGTGCAGCACACCCATCTGATCCCACCAAATACAGAGCATTACCTTCGCGCCATGAATATTCGGCTTTTCCGTTGATTTGGCTGGTTGGCCGGGTTTCTCATATTATTTTTTGCGCTTGGGGTTGTAATGGATCCATTTTTTTTATCACCAGTAACAATCCGATGCAAAAATGACTTCCTTTTGTGGCGTTCCAGCAGCATTTCGGACATGCAAAACCGCCTTTCGACGCCTCTCGGCTTGAGTTCATGAGGAACCCAATTTCCTTGCTTTTGAATATATCCAGCTGCTTTTAAACGTTTTGAAATGGCTGCTTGAGTGACACCCAAAGATTCTGCGAGCTCTTCTTGTGTTTGGCAACAATCTTCATAGAGTAATGCTTCTAGTTCTTCATCTTTAAACTTTTTTGGCTGCACCACTTTTGGCACGTTCGCTCAGCTAGCGCATGTTCACCATAAACTTCCACCAAAATACCATGACTTTCGGCGTCAGTTTTCTTCACATTAAAATAATGAAGAAGAACTCCCCGCAAAAACACTTTTTCAGGCACAAAGTTCGACATATTTGAGTAAAAAAAAATTATTGTTGTTTACGCTTCAAAGAATGACATATACTGAAATGACGTACAATGGACAGTAGCTTTCCAACGCATGTTCCAATGGAATAATTACAATGAAATAATACAAGTTACGCCATCTCTTAGCAAACCGCACGAATTAAGTTATAAGCCCAATATTTATCTCAGTTTTGTACTACTTAAACTTTATTGATAATCGACAATCGCAGACACTTTGTGCAGTGCTCATCAAAGATTGAACTATTTTACGGTTCAGAAGATCGGAGCTGAATGCCACCATGTACAGCAATTGGAGCTAAGTCCATCCACGTTGTGGAAGTTATTCAGAAAATTTCGTGAGTAACCAGATTACATTCGTGTGTCATATGTCCGGTGAACGAGTTGTAAACGGAATTGCTCCCAATCTTCTTTTCACCACAAATTTTTTTTTCAGCGATATGGATCATTTTGGTGGTTTAATGGTTACTATAACAAGCAAATTTGCCACATTTGGAATCAAGAAGTCACGACCGTAATAATCATTGTTTGGATGTTCAAATCATTGTTTCTTATGTCTTTAACAATGATGCGGATCAGAACGAAACATTCCATGACTATTGACAGCTTCATTTTTCCATTGAATGGCAATAATGTGAAAGAATTATGCTTTCAACAAGGCGGCACAACATGTTATACGTCATCCGCCACAATCAGTTTGTTAAAGAATGCTTCAAGCAAGGCATGTTTTCACGTGAAGGACCTATGATTTTGTCACCAAACATTTATCAATTTTGAAACATTTTTTGAGGAGTCTGAGTGACAGAAAAGAGTAGTTTCCGCAGACGAGAATACCAAGAAATGACTCCATACTTTTTGGATCATATTCGTAGATTCGGAGAAATTGTCTCAGCTTTCACATCGAGATTTTTGTTCTACCAGGGAAACACATATAGTTGAAGCAACCAAAACTGGTCATTGATTTAGCCAAACGTGACAAGCAGTCACTGATTCCATCTGAATAAAAGAGAGGCGCAATTGTCTTTCATGTACACATCGACACCACATAGTGTTGATTGAACCGTATAAATACTTGTGATGAGGTTCTTCAGAGCTCTTAAGTTACCAGTAACGGATGTTCTGTTCATTCATATAGCTATCAATTTAAAAATCTGCTTCATTATTGAAAAATATGATTTCCAGCATTCTCGTTCCAACATTGTAACTTTCTTAATTGATTTAGGCCGATCTTTTGTAGAGCCGTCACGGACTTGAGACAAATGTTCTGGAGTTGCTGATGATGTTGAATTCTGTTGACTTTCTTGTTCGGTCCATTCGAATATTTTTGAACAAACAAGTGAATGCAAATGGGGCGACGCACGTGCACGAACCAGTGATATATTGCTCAGAAAATACTGTTTGCAAGCATGGAATACGCTACCGACCAGTGATTCATAGAAAAACTTGCATCCACAAAACATGCGCATCGAACGAAACCGCCACCTCACGATTTTAGCAATTACAATTTAGAACTTCACAATTTGTCAATAAGCACTCTTTAGTTGTGAACTGATCTTTAGCTCCATTCACATCCACCGATTAGTTGACTGCGAACAAATCATTTAGTGTTCACTTAAAAGCAGGCAAATCACTATTTTAATGTTCCAAAAGCACAGAGCTTTATTTATCTGTGGATTAATAAACAAAAACTCAAAATCAATTCCATTTTCCCGCCAAAAAGCGAATCCCCTTTGCGAACTGTCAAATTTTACTCGCAATCCACAAATGTGGAACCCAACCGACTGCTTCGTTTGATTTGTTGACCGCTGCGACAAAATGGAAAAGTATCTATGAACAAATGTCAAAATTAGCCAATCTTCGCCTGCTCGTATACGAATTTCGCTGAGCTGTGAATGAGGCTTAATAACTTAACTGAAGTTAAAGTTATCAATAACTGACATTCTCAGAACTGTTGGTCAATATTCTATTTCTTTTCTTGTTACCTACGGCAATAATGTATCCCAGTGGTTATAATTTAGTCTTTTATTGGTTAAATTGTGCTTGGCTTCTTAGGCTAAGTCATGAGAGACTTATTCGCAATTCAAATCAAAGAGCCTCTTATCCAATCATGGGAAATTTCACTCTTAATCGTGTTGGCAAAACAAAAGAAAATAACTGAAACGCGCAATTCATTACAAAAATACGAACAAACATCAACCCAAACCCGAACAAAAAAAAAACGACGTTCTTCAAAACAAACGACTTAAAAATGGAACCCAACCTGACCGATTACCAACAAAGCAAATTGGCCACTTCATGTAGCTTTTTGGTCAAAGGACAAAAGCAATTCCATTGAATACGCTCAGTTTAACTAGAATTGTTGTTTTTGCTATTATTATTGCTAAAATCCTTTTGTTGCGATACAAACTCAGGAGCAGAATGAAAAATGTATCATCCAAGTGCATGCACACGAATAACAATTGTTGCCTCTGTCGACACTCGATTCGATAGTATCCAGCACCACATTCATCCTAATTCACAGCTAATGGGGATGGAGTGCAATCCCACGTTAAGGAATCACGACTGCCGGATAGTATCCCGACACCAACGGAAATGGAAAATAAATGGAAAACTATTCATCTAGTCCTCAAACACACAACAACAAAGAACAAAAAAGAAAACATAAATAAATAAATACCGGAACTGACACAAACGAATATATGAATGAATTCGTTGGAGGGATATTTGGATGGATAGATATATCTACGAGTATATACAGATTAAGGAGAAGTCAAAGTAGATGCCAGCTATCATCATAACTATGGTCAACAATAGCATTAGTATTAACTTTGGCGTGGCTCAAGCGTGTCGAATGATCATCAATAGACTCATCCACTGAAAACAGGACAAACAGACGCGCATAGGCATACCCGTAACTGTATCACACTGCATACTAATGCTAAACTTTTCCAGCAAAGGCCATTAAAATGGTTTCACACAAAAGTTATCCTCAATAGATACACTCGAACTATCGTGCGAGAGTACTACTTCTAGATACCATGTGTTAGGATACTAGTGTCTGCATATGCTCAACAGCGCTCAAAATCGAGTTTAACTCTCATTGCAACAAGGATAACTTTATAACAACTAAAGTTAGAGTGGCAAGTCCCGGAATCCCCAAAAGACCGGCCACAGTATGGGATCTCTTTTAGAGGACACTACTACGGTACCAAAAAACGGATGAGTACACATCCTTGATATATGACTACACAATGACCATTTATTACGATACCATTATAAATTATATTCCGCCGATGGTGTGGCATATAAAACGCAGAACAGGGACAAGGACGAGCGTTTTCATCCTCTAAGGGATGAATACGAATATTTTGGGGGTCAAATGTGAGTGGGCGGTTGTGAATGGTGTACTCATATGAGTGTATTCTGTTCGTTTTCGCATTCAAATTCGCATCCGCATTCGTACAATAATCGAATTTCATTGCATAAACGAGTTCGTTCACTGCGCAACCGGGGGAGAATTAATGGTCCCATCAGACCAGTTTTGAGAGTTCCACCTAAAATAAATACCATCCACTGAAAACTCATCAATAGTTAAGGGAAGGTCAATGAAAAGATACACAGATTGTTGATTAAAATATAGACCTTATGTCATTTGACTGGTGTTCTATATTATCAGGCTGCAAAATAAATTTAAAACTTTACAATCGTGTGAGTTGATGATTTTTGTATTTTTTGCAAATTGAGTGCAAGAAATTAATAAAGCCAGCAGATGGTGTGGATGTTGGCTGTCAATTACTGTCACTTACTAAATTCAATGTGGCTGATCTTTTTGACAGATGTCATACAATCTGGCAATTTTAGTCATGGAGTCGTTTACCAAGCAACAACTCATTTTTGTTTTTCAATCTTATTACGAAAATGGGCGATCTGAAAAAGTAACATTTCGTAAAATTCGTGAAACAAAAAATCGCCCTAGTGAATCCGGAATTCGTGCAATGGTGGAGCGTTTTGAAGAAACTGGTTCGGTATCGGTTTGAAGAAACTTCGTATCAGCATGCTCAGTACACTCCAAATCATCACCACTGCGAGGGAAAGTGTTCGAAACCAGCTAGGCACCTCAATTCGTCGTCGAAGTCAACAATTGGGCCTCACTTATGCCACTTTACATCGAATTTTAAAAATCATTCCTCATATGCACGCCTATAAAATCCAAATTACAAAACAGTTGAAGCCTTTGGATCATCTGGATGTTAGATCGCCAAGACAAGTTGTCATCGAATTTGATCTTTTTCCGATGAAGCCCATTTTAAGATGGGTGGGTACGTAATAAAAAAATTATCGTTTCTGGGGACTGGAATTGGCCCGTACTTTTTCGAAGATGGTGCTTGAAAGACAATTACAGTGAATGGAGAACGTTACTGCAACACGTTGACTGGCTATCTTTTTTCAAAATTGAATGAACTGGGTCTGGACGATCTCTAGTTTCAACAGAATGGTGCTACCGCCACCACAAGTCATCAATCAATCAATTTATTGGGTACGAAATTTGAAGATCGCATTATGTCGGTTAGAGGAGTAATTGATTGGTCTCCAAAGTCATGCGAATTGATACCTTTAGGCGTCTTCCTGTGGGGTTATTTCAAGAGTAAGATCTATGCCAATTACACAGCGACAATTCAAGATCTCGAACATAGCATTGAAACTGAAAATGATCCAGTTACTCTTCAAAAAGTCATCGCTAATTTTGATCTTCGGATGGGTTCTTGCAATAGAGGTCACATAAACGATGTTGTGTTCCATTTATAATTGCCAAGGACTTTATTAATCAATGAAATTCTACGTTGATTTCACAATAAATGTGTGCTTAATTTAATAAAAACGTTCACACTGGCTGTTGGCTCAGCCTTTAGTTCACAAAGTGTTGGAGGATATACACGTACACACTTTTTAATCAATGGCAAGATCTCTAAAGGAATCATTGAGTGGGGTAGAAGATTTGCTTGCTTACTTTAGGTGGCGCTACAGTCCGGGGTGGACCTGGGCCTCAGTCAACAAGCTTCTCCAGCCAGCTCGATCCCTGGTTAGCTGTCTCCACTTTCGCACGCTACGTTGGCTGAGGTCCTCTTCCACTTGCGTGTGCCACCTGAGTCTTGGCCTTCCTCTTCTGCGCTATCGTTCGGGAGTTGATTCGAAGTTTTTTCGAACCGGAGCATTGGTGTCCACGCGCTCTACATGACCCAGCCATCTCAGTCTTTGAATATTCACTCTTCTGGCTAGGTCCATGTCGCTGTACAGTCCATACAGTTCATGGTTGTATCTCCCTCTCCATTCTCCTTCAATGCAGAAGGGACCGAAGATCGCCCGAAGAATTTTTCTCTCGAAGCAACCAAGAACACCCTCATCCATTTTTAATAATGTCCATTCCTCTGCGCCATAGAGCAGGACTGGGATTATTAAAGTCTTATAAAGGGTGACTTTTGTTGTCCGAGAGAGGGCTTTGCTACTCAATTGCCTTCTTCACCCAAAGAAATAGCGGTTGGCAAGAGTTATTCTTCGCTTGATCTCAGCGCTGGTGTCGTTGTCTGTATTTATAGCAGAGCCTAGGTAGACAAAGTCCTTAACTAATGTACCTCAAAGTTATATCTGTCGGGGGTGACATTCTGCCCGATACGTCGGTGTTGGTTTTCCTTTTTGCTTGACAGCATATACTTGGTCTTGCCCTCATTGACCGCTTAACCCATTTTCGCCACTTCCGTCTCAATACTCGCGAAAGCGCCACTGACATCACGCTGCTTTCCCCCGATTATGTCAATATCGTCGGCGTATGCAAGTAGTTGGACGGACTTTTGAAAGATAGTGCCTCTTGTGTTTGCTCGTGAGTTTTGCACTATTCTCTCAAATAAGATGTTGAAAAAATCGCATGACAGCGCATAGCCTTGTCTAAATACTTTTGGACATCCAATGTCTCGGTGAGATCTATACTTGATTGAGCAGCGTGCATTCCCCATCGTCATCCTGCACAGACGGACGAGTTTGGCAGAGATGTCAAAACTAGACATTGCTCAGTATAGGCCATGAAATCGATGAATAAGTGGTGTGTATCGATCTGAAGCTCCTTTGTCTTCCCCAAGATCTGCCGTAGTGTGAATATCTGGTCGTTGCTGGACATTCCTGGCCTGAAGCCACACTGATATGGACCTATCAGATTTTTGACGAACGGCTTCAGGCGTTCCCGATGTTCCCTTGTTCATGTCTCCAGGCTTCGGTTCAGGGCTTGTTTCCGTGGCATGTTATTTTTACCTTTCGGTTAAACTTCCGAACCTCATTCCTGGAGTAGCATCTCTCAATTTCCTCGATCGCGCGCTTCTCTTTCTTCTTCGTCCTGAGAAGCCGGTGTTCGTCTCGCCTCTTCCCCTCATAGAGCTCATGAGCAGCTCTGATCTTTTTTTGCAGTGCCGCATTGCGTGCTTTTTGCTTAGCTGCATGTGCTTGCCGGCATTCATCATCAAACCAGGGGTTTCGTTGTGGTGGACGAGTAAAACCCTTCGATGCTTGATGCTGGCGGCATTGGACCTCTTAAGAGATTAAGAGACACTCGATCGGAAAAGGACTTGGCGATCTCTTGCGATTGTAGCAGTCTGACGTCGTTCTCACAGCATTAGTTTGTCTTGGCGTAGTTTGGGATATCCGCAGCCGTACCTTGGCTACAAAGTAATGGTCCGAGTCGATGTTGGCTCCTCGGAACGTTCGGACATCCATAATACTGGAGGAGTGTCTTGTGTCGATTGCAATATGATCAATCTGGTTGACTGTTGATTGATCCGGAGTTCTCCAAGTCCCCTTGTGTATGTCGAAGTGTGGGAATCGCGTGCTAGCCACGACAATGTTTCGCCCCGCCGCGAAGTCGATTAGCCTGAATCCGTTATCGTAGATGGTGTCGTTCAGTCTATATTTTCCGATTGTTCCACTAAAGATACCCTCTCTTCCTAGCTTTGCATCAAAATAACCGTGGACAATTTTAATGTCATAGCTAGGGCATTACTCGTAGGGCTTGTTAAGGTCTTTCTCCTCTGTGGGGCATGCCTGCATATAAGGCTAATGTTGGCGAGTTTAGCCTTGATGCGGATTGCTACGAGACGCTTGCTCACATGCCAGAAGCTCAGGACTTTTTATCTTAGTCTGCCTCCAACAACAAAGCCGCATTCAAATCAGCGCTGCTTTTGCCGTCGATAGCAATCGCCGTAGTAGATGCCGCAGTTTTTCATCCTCTTTTTGTCCGGCCCATCCCTTCGCATTTCTTGGATGGCTGTTATGTCTGCTTAGTTGCTCGGCTGCACGTGGTCTATTAGGGGTTCTAACATTCCACTTGTATATCCGAAGCTCATTGTCCTTAAATCGTTTGCGTGGGTTGTCAACAGTAGATCCGTCCATATCAAAGGCATGCTGATGCTTCGTAACTTATGTTTTTTTTTTAAATGGCCGGGCAGTTACCCCGGCAGCACAACCCCCAACCTGGAGGACCATTTCCGTTTTTAATGCCCCTAGGGCAAGGAGTCGGTTACACCGAAGCCAGTAACCCGTTCCGGGATGTGAGCGCTGCCATTGGCCCATATAGGGCTCTTCCGCCACCAAGACCCTGACTAAGTCCTGGAATTCCTTAGAAAGAAGAAGATTTAGGGGACATATCAAATCCAAAAGAAAGAAGTGCGCATAAGATGAACGGTTTAATAGGCAAAAAGAAGCAGAGATAGTGGCAAGGTGAGAAGACCCGTACAGAAACCAGAAGAGATGAAAAAGGAGAGTCACGGTCGATGGTAACAATGTGGGAAACGGTGAGCAACCCCCACATCCGTGCGTCGGATTTCACCATTTAACCTAAACGATGATAGTATAAATTAACTTTCACCTGACCAAAATGAACTACCGATAACAGGATCTTATCTAGAATCCAACAAAGCAACTGGAGCGGCAGGCGTTGTAAGTAGGGAGCTTAAAGCAACTCATTTGTGAAATATGGTCCGAGGAAGGTATGCTCGATAAATGGAACCTCAGCATTGTCTGTTCGATGCTTAGGAAAGGAGATCCTCTGAACTGTGCCAACTACAGAGGCATCAGTCTTCCTAACATCGCTTACAAGATTTTATCTGCCGAATTATGTGAATGCCTAGAGTTGTTCGTCAACAACCTGAAAGGTCCATTTCAGTGTGGCTTCAGGCCAGGGAAACCTGGTAGACAACCCATGAGCTTCAGATCGATATACAGGATTTTAAGACCGCTTATGACTTTCACTTCAGAGGGGGAAGACACTGGCCCTAAGGTCCTGAATTGTTGGTATACTAGATTAGAAAAAGGTTTAGGACTGATTGGGAATACACTAAAAGTTTCCTTTCGTGCTCAAATGTATTGACAATATTGTATATCCCTATCTTTTCTGTACTTCCCGAAGTATTTTCTAACCAATTGCCTACTACTTGCTGCTAGTACTGGTCAGCGTCAAACTACATCCTTAGAATTGGCCACTTAACCAAAGGAACTGCCACATATATAGTATGTGCATCTAGTCTACCCTTGTTTCTGAAGACGTGCTTACCTATCCTTAGTTCATAGATTTTAGTTGGTATTGTGACCGCACATGAAAAGATATAGCCTTATTTACGAGTACCCTTTGTCGGATACATAAATTGCATTTATGACCCTTCAACCTGCCTGAGGGAGTACAATATCCACTGTTATCTTAAAGAAGAAAACACAAAGGGTTACATAAACTACTAAACTGTGTTGCATAGCTGTCAATGTCGCTTATTTTCAACCTAATCGGATCTGTAGTCCGGGCGGACAATCGACCTATCGTTAGAGATACTAAATCAGAATCTGGTTGGACAAGATGGTTGGTGGTAAAATAATCTGTTATATTCCGATCAAGCCTAATGTTAAGTTATTTTTTAACTATTGTAATTTTATTTGAAGACTCAGGAATAGCTCTTCTTAAAGTTAGAACCCTCAGCTGAACTAAAAGCCTTTTCCATTATTTCCACTTCGAGACTTAGGTGGATCAGTATTTCCATCACTCATGTGAACTTCAAACCACACCGTCATTCAGAATGTGAAATAGGTTTTCCAAAATCGATGCAACTCTTCCTTACATACAAGTACGAGTACATATTACGATTTCGATGGAAACGGTTTTCGATCAAAGGAACCGCACACAGTATGATTACAACCGCAAATCTAATTTCAAACGAACATCGTATCCTCGTGACTCTACCAGAACAAAAAAAAGAAAAGAATGGAAACACGTCCAGCAGATCTAACCTAATGGAGACAGGAGACATAGGGCTTCGCTAAACCTTTAAGAAAAATTCAATTTCAGCTCCAGGTCTGCCAAATGGGGGCGACTTTATCGATTCTGCCCCATTTCGTGTGCTCCTTTACAATTGTAACTTTTGCGTCCAAAAATTCATGAAGTTTTTTTTTTGCTCTGTTTTTGGGAGGTTTTCTCTGCCTATTCTCTTGTTCCATCAAGGGCAGAGGTGGGGCAAAAAACAAAACAAACAGAGGGAAACTGTGGAACTAGAAAACACAAAATTTCTGCGGCCAGAACATACAGTCATACATATACATATGCATGTATATGAGGCAAGTGAACATCCACGAAAAAGAGTTTGGTGCTGCGATATTTTAGAAGAAGAAAGGTGGGTTCACTCTTTTGACGTTCCACTCTGTTCGCTTTCATGTGGTGACTTTCATTGGACCAAAAATGTTTGCGGCTGTGCCTTTTAATCTCTGCCCCCGAGGTTGGCTTTAGAAAAAAAAAACAAAAAAAAAAAAATACAGAAAACAGCGTCAGTTGTGGTACCAAATATACAACAATGACTGTCGAAAACCTAAAACCAGAAAAAAAAAAAAAAAAAAAAAAAAAAACGGAAACAAGCCCACACCTAGGATCGCTTTTTGCTTTTCTACTTTCCTATTCCTGACTGAAACTAGTATGTTTCGGCCCCCGGTTTCTTTCGTTGTCCTTGATAGCCTCTGGTAGTCTGTCTCCTGTTGTATCTAATACACTTCGGCTAACGAGTGTGACTCTGTGTGAAAGGGAGTATGAATGCGCCTCCAGCCCGACATATCTTTTCGCTTTGACCTACGGATATACAGGATTTTCATTTTTTTTTTTTTGCATAAGAAAAGGGGGACAAAAATTTCCCACATGTCAAGCGGACTGTTGTGAAATAAATTTCGTTAAGTAAAATTTATTTCTATTTAACGCGGACGCTGCTGTAGATGACTACTACTGCAGACAACGATCTGCAAATTTCTCGTGCTAAATATTTTTTTTTAGGAAACGAGTATAACCTATCTACAATAGTAGGGACATGCTATCTACATACGGATGCACGCAAACGACAGATATTTTCTTTTAGAGAAATGATTTATATATATTCGTGTTTTGGATTGTACCTACTCGTATGTGGGAATATCTTTGTGTTTTTGTTTCAGAATGTGGTATAATATGTTGTAAATACAAACAAAAGTATACTTGCCTTAGATCCTGTTTTTGTTTTTGCGTGTTTCTCGCGATAATGAGTTGGATTAGGAGTTCCAAATGGTCTATGTGAGTGTAATTCTCTTCTCCATAATTTAAAATACTGTAGATGCAGCAATATGAGTTGTTTCCTTCCTTTAAAGAGAAGTAGATCGTAAAGTGGTTCAGTTAAAAGACAGCAAAGATGGCAAGAATTTATGGAAGTCTGGCTTAAAACTGGCTTGATCTGGTTGAAGCAACAATGAAGAGCGTAGCTAAGTGGTTATTGGTAAATATATTCAAAGTTTCAGCAACACTCCAGGCCCACCACACCGACAACAGAGTCTACCCCCGCCTTACGGCCTCTGGAGTTAGTAAACCTGCTGATTGACCATGCATTGAAATCTTCTCGTATAACAACTGGGTATCTTCCACGTGCGTCTTCAGGCAGATAATCTAGAATTTTTTTAGATTCACCCATTGTCCAGCTTGGTCGGGCGTATTAAAGTGTATGCCATTGATTTTTCCGCAGTAGGTTTCTTGGAATGCTGGTTTGCCGCATGTCCATATTGCCGCCAGCTTTGTTTGGTAAAGGTTCGCTGACCAGAATACTGAGCTGTCCCACAATGTGTGTTTTCTGGTCATCGCTTCCTTGAAAATCCGACATCATCTATCCGTTTTCCGAGTAATTATTCTTATAAAACATGCAGAAGGGGTAGCACTCCGCTTATATCCTCCTTGGTTGTAACTTCGTCGACATCTTTCAGCTCGACAGTAACACGATGGGTCAGAGCCTTTACACTCGCTTGCAACCCTAGTGTTTGGTTATAGCGCCTTTAAGCTCGGCTGCTTCTATGCTCGTCTCCTTGAGCTGAAACAAGAGAGCACCTTTTGCCACCATTTGTGCGTACGAGATATCTCCTTTGGTCTCAATTGAAATAGCATCAGGTTTGGCCTTGAGTTTCCGAACGTTATGCTGCTTCTCACCGTTAGAATATGGAGGACTCTTATATTGTCAATACTGTCCCTCAAAGGTTGATGAATTGATCGCCTTTTCCCATTCTTAAGCATATCGACGAGATTCCTGATGTGCTCGCCTAGCTTATAACCCTAGTTTTTGGGGTTCCTCCTCAAAAATACTATATGTTCACCGCAAGGGTTGACTCAAGACCGTATGAGGTCATGTGTTCAAATCCAGATCGGTGCTATAGACGTATATTACGTCTACACCTACACCACCAACTTTACGGTGACGAAAATTTAGGTCTGCCAGGGTTTTATTGGGACGGGGCGCATTACAGAATACTGAAAACGTCAGCTTACAGCTATCAACAAATTTAATCGTTATTTTCGGTATACCTTAGTTAAAACCTTACCGGGCTCGTATGCATCCTCCAGTATATGATGTGAGGAGTTTGTCATCATATTTGTATGTGATCATATGGATCTGCTTTCACGGTGTGGTGGGTAGTTCAGGAGTTCAGGATCTCGCAATTTTTTCTACTGTATCCCATGTAGCCACCCTGAAGGGGTGGGGATTACTTATGCAAAAGAAGGTGCTTACTCGTCTTGTCACAAAAAGTTCTGTGGGTTCTTGATTCTCTTTTAGGGGATATTCAAAGCCAAAAGCCTGAAATAGATTTCAGAAACAGCTGACAAGATTTGTGGCTTAATTCGCCAACATAAGCTTAACGTGCTCGTAATTCTCTAACGAAAGAGAAAGATACAGGCCCTAAGGATGACAAATGTCTTGTTCAATGTTCTACGTATTTTAACCTAAAATTAGGAAAGAGTGTAGCTTTCGGGGGCTTATACAACTTTTAACTACAGATAAGTTGATTCAATTTAGTTCAGGACGAAATGCTACTTTGGAGAGCATGCAGTTAAATTATCTTCAGATCCGAAAGAAGACATGACAGTATCCTGACCAATCCACCAGCAACTAAATCGACCACATTGGCATAGATCTAGTAGGAGCCGAATCCAACTGGGGATTTTAGAAGAGGTCAATCGTAATAAACTGGCAGTGTACGAGGGCGGGTCAATAAGTCCGTGACTTTTGGATTAAAACACAGATTTTTTGATAAAAAAATAATTTTATTTTTCAACGTAGTCTCCCTTGAGCTCTATACACTTTGTCCAACGCTTCTCCAATTTTTTTATCCCTTCCAAAAAAAATGATTTGTCGAGGTCCTCAAAATAGGCCTTTGTTTGCGAGATGACTTCATCATTGGAGTCAAATCTTTTTCCACCAAGCCATTTCTTCAGGTTTGGGAACAAGAAGTAGTCGCTCGGAGCCAAATCTGAAGAATAGGGTGGATGAGGGAGCAATTCATAGCCCAATTCATGGATTTTTGCCATGGCAACTGCACATGTGTTTGTGGTCGACTGTGAGCAAACGCGGCACCCATCTTGCGGAAAGATCTCATGCCCAAGTGATCATTCAAAATTGAAACCACTGAGCCATGCGAGATCCCTACGGCTTCCACAATCTCTCGCACTTTCAATATTCGGTCGGCCAACACCATATCGTGAATTTTTTCGATTGTTTCGGGTGTAGAGAACTCAACTGGGCGTCCAGGACGTTCGGCATCTTCAGTGCTTGTACGGCTACAACGAAATTCAGTAAACCACTTTTTTACCATTGAAATCGATGGTGCAGAGTCCCCATAGTATTTATCAAGCTTAGCCTTGGTCTCGGTAATGGTTTTTTTTCGCAAGAAATAATGCTTAATAAGCACACGAAATTCACTTTTTTCCATTTTCTCCTCAAATTAGTGAGTAGTCTGATAAAAATAGCTGTCAAACACAAACTAACTGACGCAGCAAGTTTAAATTTTGACAGGAGTCAACTGACAGATGCCTGTTGACAGGAGCAGTGTTGCTGTTTCAGTAAAGAGGTCAGAAATTCAAAAAGTCACGGACTTATTGACCCGCCCTCGTATTTGCTTACATAACTTTGCTCATCATTCTGCGCTGACAATACTTGCATCTTGGCCTCAAATCCAGTGCTAAAGTTGCCAATAAGTTACCTAGATTTTGCCGGGCTACTATTATGAAACTTGTGGTTTGAGGGCAAATGCCAGCCAGGAAAGGAAAAGCAGGACAAAGACATTCAAATGAATATCTTACCAGATTTGCATTCAGCATTCAGAATATAGAAGAACTGTTTCTGCTGAGTATTAAACGTCAATAATGAGCAATGATCCCACTCGCGACGGAGTGACGATAGCTATTTTTACGGCATTTAACACGCAAAATTGGACTGGGACCTCAACCCATTACCCAGGACCATCCTTGTCTTCAGCGTCAAGTCAGTAAGTAAGACCAACGAATCCTTTTTTTTCTTATGAAATTGCTGGTCCTAATTCTAGTACATCAATCGTAGACTATGTAACGTGAGTTGACATTCTGTCTTATCAAAGCCATAACACATGTTCGAATGATTGCTGACAACTGTGTTTTATTGTACCAAGCTATATGTACATATGTAAGCTCTTAAAAAAATGTTCTTACAATGCCTTTCGTTGTTGCTCGTATTTTGAGGTCAACTATTTATCAAGCCAATTTGTCACTTCTTCGTAAGAATGAGAGTGCTGTTCCGAAAGTCCGTCTTGCATCGATTGAAACAAGTAGTAATCAGGGACCATACTCTGGTGAATACGGCGAGTGCGAGCAGAACATCGCAATTAATCCTTGCCACCCACATGTGGACGAGCGTTGTCGTGATGGAAAATATCTGATGCGTGTCTTTGATCATATTCTGGTCTTTTTTGCTTCAATGCTCGATCCAATTTTATCAGTCGTTGACGGTAACCATCCCTAGTAATCGTTTTAGTATTTTATAGTACACTACTCCCTTCTATTCCCACCTTCTATACTGGTTGGGAGGATGGTAGTTGGCCTGGGTCTACTCATAATTGTTGCGCTCGGAATTTTCAAAATAGATCCACTTTGCATCGCAAGTAACAATTCGAAGCAAGCAATCTTTCCTTCTGCACCGGTCAAGCAAAATCTTTGCAATGGTTTTAAATGGTATTTCCCTTTCTTGCAATTTGTATTAAGCCCATTTTTCTTGTTTTTTTTTACTTTTCCCCAGGGCTTTTAGATGTTTGGAAACAGTTGTACGATTCATTTTCAAGGCTTCTACGAGCTGTTCAAAATCAGCACTTCTGAAACGAACAATCCAGCGTTTACAAGTGCTTTGAGTTGAAGCATGTTCACCATAAGCTTCCATTTACAACAACGATCGCTTGCAGTAGTAGTTTGCGGTTTGTGTCTTTTGCGTAGCCCCCCCTAAAAAAAACGAGTTTACATCACAAAAACGCGAAATAACTCGTCAAAAAGGGTACTATTATGTAAGATGTGGTACCGTCTTGTTGCAACCACATGTCTACAGTGACTTTTTTTGGGATGCAATGCTCTTTCGACAGTTGCATGTAGATTCGACAGTTTCGTTTGTTAATGTGTCCACCAATTGAAGAATGAGCTTCATCATTGAAGAGTTGAATGTTGTGTGAAAATTGGTCATCCAAACGCTGATGTTCAAACACCTAATCGACATAATTTACTTACTCCTTGGTCAGCTGGATTCAATATTTATGAGTGGATTGAACTTTGTAAGGGTGAATATGCAAAGTCAAATGTAAAATACACAATAATGTACCATAGATTTGGATCTTCTCACACTTTCACTAACGGCAGTCATATTTTCTGTAGAGCGTGCATTTCGATGATGGATAGACCTTAAAACTCTTGCAACAGAGCAATACTACAGAATCACTATATTTGTCGTAAATTTTCACAATTTTTACAAGTGATTGTAAAAGACAAACCTTAAACTATGTAAACATTTGCAGTCTCGGGTGACAGCTCGGTTTGAAGTATGTGTTTGAAACAGGGATGTCAAATCTGGATCACGAACTATACAATCATAATCTAGACGACATGCTGGATTTCATTGACAGACGTTTACCATTCAAAATACTATATTTGACATTAATGACACAAACCATATGTTTTGTAGTAGATCAGCCATCTGTAAGCCTTAGGTTCATATTCACACATCTATTATGTTGGTAAGTTACAATATCTTATGGTTCGCTGCTGGTATGTTGGTCTTATAATGTCTTTTTCCATAAGAGTTGCAATTACATGCAACTTTCAGTTTACATTCGACGTTGTATAGCGTCTAACCCGTCATTAACTGCCATTTGTGTTTCATGCCGATTATTGAAATTGAGATTGATTGATTGAGAAACTTCTAATCTCTCCAATTCTATTTCAATTGTTTCGGGTGCTTTTAGAACATTCGGGATCACTGGTTATTCTTGCAAGGAAACCAAAACTAGACACCACGCTAAAGATGCTTCCTTCGCGCCCTAGAAAAGGAGTAAGAAGGAAATTTAGTGTCGATTTGAACGTCCTCGGTTTTCTTTGAAAGTTGTGTGAAAATTTGATCTATTGTGAGTCAAAAACTACAAGTTTTAAGCCGGTTAATCAGATCGTTGATGGTGGACAAGATCTTGTGAGCAGTCTTAAGGAGACTTACTTTACTTATATTACGTGCAGCTATAGTTCGCGGTAGACCTGGGCCTCAGTCAACAAGCGTTTCCAGCCAGCAAGATCCTTTGCTAGCTGCCTTTAGTTTCGATTGATAAGCTGGGTGAGGTCCCCTTTCATTTGCGTGTGCCACCTGACTCTCGGTTTTCCTCTACTGCGCTCAGGGGAGGAATTTGTAGATTTTTCAGTCAGCTTTACATGACCCAGCTATCTCAGTCGTTGGATCTTCACCCTTCTGGCTAGATTGATGTCAATGAACAGTGTATGTATCTCCTCTTCCACTCACCGTTAATACAGACAAGACCGAAAATCACTCGAATTTCTCAAAGCCGCCAAGAGCATCCTCATCCATTTTGTCCATGCCTGTACGCCATAAAGCAGGAATGGAAGTATTAGAATCTTATTGGGGTCAGTCTTGTTATTCGAGAGAAGGCTACTGAGTTGCTCAAAAATAATCTTAAATGTACCTGATCCTTTCAAGAAACAATTACTTGTCGGCCTATGCAACAGCAATAATGATCTGGTTGGACGAATTTAAATTCACCTAAGCAGATGGAAAGAAAGATACCTATACAAACGGTTTCAATGCATTTACTGTGTGAAGGCGGATGGAATGGGAAATGGATTAAACTTGCCCGAAGGCTCTTTCTTCTTGTTAGTCTACATCATACTGTGTTCTTTTCCGAACTTCTTTTCAAGGAAATCATACCAAACAGTCACTCACCAAGTCATTCTCAATATCCAGAGATAAATAAAGCAAACCTTGGCTTACTGCGGCAGTAAGTTCTATAAACGGATACCCATCGCGCATGGGAATATAATACCATCTCTGTACCGGCAATGTTACGAGAAGTACAATAAATATGCAATAGTACGTTTTATGTTGCTTCCGAGGACAAACTTAAGGGACTCCCCGCGCTTTTGAACAACCTTCGAAAGTTCCTCCTCTTAAATATTGTAGTATGCCGAAAACAACCCAGAGGTCCTGAAGTCTTATATCAAGATTGCGTGTTATCTTCTAGGCCGGCTATAAATCCCAATATGCACTGAAAGCTTAATTATCCAATCACTTTTATTTATCGCCCTATACCAGTATCATTTGCCCTTTAATTCAGTGCTAAGCTACTCAATTATCCATTCCACTCAAGTGCCCAAAATTGTCTTGTTTAGGCTACCTTGCCACCTTGGAACGCCATACGGATATATGGAAAGCATATCAAGGGGAGTGCAAGAAAAAATTCACTTTCTCCAGGTACTTGGAAAGTTTCCCATTTGAAACCTATGCGCCATATCGGTTTTGCTCCTTTTTCCGTTTTAAATTTTATTTTGATTATTTATTTTTTTTTAAACTTTTTTTCAGTCCTCTGTCTATGGCGACCGTCATTCCTAAACGAGAGGGTGTGCTCGTGTGTGCATCCGTTTTGAAATTGCAATTTTCTTCTCATAAATTTGTTCATTTGTTACCGCGGTGTTTCTGTTTCTGTTCGTGTGTTTCAGTTTTTTATTTTTTTCAGAATAACTACCTTTTTTTTGTTGGTGGTTTGAAAATTTCATCGTCATGAAAGGAAGGAAGCTATGGCAAAACAACCAACAGGAACAGCACTTTTAACGTTCGAAAAATTCGTTGAAATTATAATTTCAGTTCGACGTTAGATATGGATACCATCACTGCCAGCATATACGAGTTCTCTTATTCCACGGGTAGAAGGTTATCCATAAAGCCAAGGCCTAGTTGTGCTTCCTTGAACCAATTACTCGTAGGTAGGATTAAGAGCGGAAGAGCTTTTGCAACAAATCATGACCATACGGGCACTTATCTGCAACACTTTACGACTTACACATTATACTATGAGGGTATGTCGCTGATAAGTGTTGCACCAGGTTTCTGGGAAAATTTCAACGCCTTCGCAGGGGCAGTCGATTCAAAATATGGGTTAACGCAGGAACTAGAAGGAAGAAATCGTAAATATAATTCACCTCTGGGTTGTGTTCTGGCAGTTCTCTTGAAAAGTACAAGAAACGTCTGCGACATCGGAATGATTTTAGCTAAAGGCTGCTTATTGCCAGAATGGTGTTTCACCAAAACTGCACCATTGTCGTTGTCGTCCTACCAGTCGCAGTGTGGTCGGAGTTCTTATTGCTGGAATGCATCCTGCTGGTTTTCCTGGCACTGTGCTACGAATGCATGTTAATAACAAAAAGCAAGTTGCTTCTGTCAAAGATTTATGACTTTTTTTTGGGTGGAGAGGGTTATTGCAGTGGCATTGCGCCTGACAGGAGCGACAAAAAAATAGTTTTTCAATCGGAAAGAATGAATTCGGTTTCGTGTGTGTGAAATGAAATGTATCCAGAAGGAAAAGAGGGTATCGCAAATGAAATACAGACATGTGTCTGGCTGGAAACTGTTTTGGTTTTTTTTTTTTTTAATCTTCCTCTAACTTGCACTTAAATGGAATAATTCGAATGGAAAAAATGTGGAAATTATTTAAGACCGTCTAAATATACCTTCAAGTGAAAGTTTGACCCCGAGCATGGAGACTCCACAGTATTGTGTAGTACTTTAAGGAACTTTGGCAAGTTAAAAGCGTGCTCTTGTCTTCTTCTTCTTATCCTTTTATTAACCCTTTCCTCGTTATACGAACTTATACGAAACGAGTTTCCCATGTTTACTGCATCGCTGCTGCTCCGCTTATGGGGTTGGCTAATGTCGCAGACCGCAGAACGCGTCTACATAATGCTCGGTCCTGGATCGCTTCAGTGATTAGCCCCAGGCGTTGTTGCGCATTTGCCATCTAAGAAATCCAGGAATTCTTTTTTCGACCTCGTTTTCTTACAGTTGGAGTGACCGTGCCTTTTTAACCGGATTTTCTGTAGATCTTCTTTGAACGAGGGAATACCAGCTTATTCTATTTGCCTCAAACTGTTCGGTTACCGAATGCTTTATATGTAGACTTCCTCTTATACGCGTAGATCTAATACAATCGCGCTTAGTGACTCCACTAGACATCCTTAACATTTTCATTTCCGCTGCCGTCCTTTTTTTTTTAAACGCTTCGTACATTGTCCAGCACTGTGAACCGTACATAAGAGCTGGTCTAACAACCGTGGTGTAGAGTTTTCCCTTCAATTTAAGTGGACATTTTCGGTCGCAAAATATTCCCGAATTTTCCCGCCATTTCATCCATCCCACACTCACTCTGTGGTTTACGTCGCCGTCACATTTCGCTTCCATGTTAACGATTGATCCTAAGTACTTAAAGATAGTGCTTTTCGGAAGAACGATTCCGTCTAAAATTACATCTGGAACAGGTTGCAACAGATGCGCAAATGGGCACGTCAAATGCTCCGTCTTTGAGCGACTTTTTTTAAACCCGTTTCTCTCTAGCGCATTTCTCTATGAATCTAAGGCGTTCTGTAAATCTTCGACGTTATCGCTAAGTATAACTGCGTCGTCAGCGAAGAGAATTGGCGTAACATTTGCTTCGCGCATGCAGTCTTTCAAAAGATAGTCGAATACTACGTTAAAGAGGATAGGGCTAAGTACGCTTCCTTGATGCACTCCGACATTAACTGGAAATTCTCTCGTTAGGCCAGCAGAGCTTTAAACCGCAGTTTTCACGTTTCTGTACATGTCTTGTATTATTCTAACATACGTTTCCGGTACGTTTTGAGACCTCAGCGCGGCCCATATGAGATCCCTAGGCACTCGATCGAATGCTTTCTCGAGGTCTTGTCATGCCTTAGTAATGTTTAAAATGGAGAAGAGTCGTTAGTTCTTAGCAATACGAGCTATTTTTTGCCATGGCTGAAGGTGGTAGTAGAACCGTGTGACAAAAGTACTAGTAGGAATTAAAATTCAAGCAACGAGTTATCCCTTCGGCTGTCGCTCATAATGACGAAGCTACAAATTTTTCACAGGCCGAAGCAGGGAAGTACCAAAGAAATCGAATTAGGAATCTTGCAGTCGGACCAAATCAAATACTCCCCGAGGCTTGGGCGAAACCTTGTATTGAAATTAAATGATAAAAGGCAATCGGATGCCTTTCAATTGATGGGATACCCATTTTATTTTACTGCATAAACTCAAAGGTGATACCACAAATTGCAACAATTACCGATCCGTAAAACTTTGAAAGTGTACGAGACAGTTAACAAATCCATAACGCACATATGATGCGATTCAAAGAAACGAATTAGCAGATACGTCGCTAAACTTTGAGATTTCTGCACATCGCCTGCCTCCGATTGGAGTAGCATTCGATATAGTTCCTGGAGAACTTATATGGACGGAGCTAAAATCGCTAATAAAACGAGATGTACACCACAATGCCAAAACGTACGCTTAATACACAATCGCACAACTGTTAAGGGTAAATCGGGGCCTCAACTAACAAGCATCTTCAGAAAGCTCGGTCTTTAGCTAACTGTCTCATTCTACCTGTGCGCGCTACAAAAGGTGTGGCCATCTTCTACTGCGTTGTGTCTCCTAGTTAGATTCTACGATTCTGTGGTCTGGAGCATTTGTTAGGCGACCAGGTCAACTTTGCTGGCAACCTCATATGCTCATATACCGCTGAAGTGTTATTGAAAGAACTCATGGCAGAGTCAAGGTAGACAAAGCCCTTTACTATCTCGAAATCATACTTATCGAATGTAACTTTCTGTATAACTAACTACTCGATGTTGTTTGCCTCTCCATATACTTCGGTTTGGCATCACTTACCGCGAAACCCATTTCGGAAGGTGACAGCTCGCTGCGTTCTCCCAACTATGACGATACCGTCAGCGAACGCTATTAGTTACACAAGCTCTTGCAAGACCAAATCTAAAAGAAATGAGCTTGTGTTTGCTCTCCACAAATTCACCTCAGCCACTTAGTCGTCAGGCTCAGATGCTTTGTTGGTTTTCAGCTTAGATATTTCTATATTCACTATATTTTGACCAGGTCGACGAAAATTTTAACCTTCATCGGCAAGGCAGCGCTGCTTGTACACTTCTATTTAAGCTGTATATTCGTGGCTACATCCTCTATTAAACCAAAGATTTCGTTGTCGTAGTGGTGCGAAACCCAGCAAATCAGATGCGTCGTCTCTGATGACACATTGGCGCAGTACCTGAGGTCTTGAGTACTTGATGCTGGCGGCATAGGAGTTGTTAAAAGATTTCGGGATACGCTCTCGATTCTTGTTTAAGTCTAAATCTAAAACTGTTATCCATATTATAAATCCGTATCAAAATAAGAGCTGTTTAATTTGGGTAAATCGATCAGGGTGCACCTGGGGCTCAATCATCAAGCGTCTCTAACCAGTTCGATCTTTCGCTAGCTGGTTCCTGTTCTGCACTCCAAGTTTGCTGAGGTGTTCTCCCACTTGCATGCGTCACCTAAGACCCGATCTTCTTCTACTGCACTGTCGGGAAGCGGCGGATTCAAAGACTTTAAGAAGCAGAGCTTTTGTGTCTATCCGCTGCAAAGAACCCAGCCAAATTCGTTGGATCTTCACTATTCTGGTTAAGTTTATGTAGCTGTACACTCCATTCAGTTCGGCGTTGTATTCCGTCCTCGACTCATCCGAAGGATTCTCCTTTCAAAAGAGTCAAGAGCACCTTCATCCATTGTTGATAAAGTCAATGTCACCGGGGCATAGAGCAGGACTTGGACTATTAAGGTCTTATATAGAGTGACTGGTCTTGTTCGATGGTTTCTCTAGTAAATTGTTTCTTAACTAAAAGAAGCTGCGATTGACAAGAGTTATTCTTCGTTTGATCACAGCGATGGTGTCGTTGTCCGAATCGATAGCGGAGCCTAGGCAGACAAAGTCCAACTTAAAGGTATTAGTCGAAAACTGTCCGACTTGTCAGTATTGAAGGCACTACTGACATCACTCTGCCTTCCTCTGGTTATGTCAATATCATCGGCGTATGCGAGTAATGGGCCTGACTTTTGAAAGATTATGCGTCTTGTGTTTGTGTGGGAGTTTTGCACCATTCCTTCAAGTACGATGTTGAAAAAATCGCATGACGACGCATCGCCTTGTCTAAATCCTTTTTGACATCAAAGGTCTCGGTGAGATCTCTATCAATATTGGTGGAGCAGCGTACATTCTCTATCTTCATCTGCACAGACGTACGACTATGGCAGGAATCTGAAGACTAGTCATTCCCCTTTATAGCTCACCTCCATAGATGTTGCCATGCGCGGACCTAAAATCAATGGCGTATATCGATCTAAAGCTCATGGGTATTTTCCAAGATCTGCCGTAGTGTGAATATTTGGTCGGTGGTGGGCTTTCCTGGCCTGAATTCATATTGGTATTGACAAATCAATGTGAAACTTTGTTTCATTTAAGCTAAGGTATGACCTTCATTGCCCAGGTTCTTGCTGCCTGACAAAATTCCGAACAGTTTACGTGCTGATTCTAAGGTCTAGGTCTCTTAAGCATTTGCAAGGTTCGTCAAGAGTGAGTTCACATTATGTCAGAAGCCGTTCATAACAATATTTCATCTCTCCCGGATAGGGTTATGAGCCTTTTGACAGCGTACGCCAGTATATTGCTACTGGCCGAGCATGCCGTTGTTTGGATGGGTAGAGACTTACTCATGCAGTTACCGAGACATCCTTGGGGATGTCAAGCACTTCTCTACGAATTTTATTGTTGAGCGGTTGGGCCATGGGCGATGGCGATGGCGCGATAGTTAGCTCATTGGACTATCACGCAGAAAGTCTGGGTTTGATTCCTGGCTGGGTCACCAACAATTTTTCAAATCGCCATCACCCTTTCGGCGGGCAATGGCAAACTCTCGAAAGTAAAAAATTGCCTACGAAAGAGCTTCTAAGGAGTGCTGTTCGGACTCGGCGATAAACCGTAGGCCCCGCTCAGATGTGACAAAAATGAAAACATGAGCAACACAAATGAGTGTCAAGAAGCTAGGCCATGGCCCATACCGGGCTGCCAGCGCCACAGTGTTTTTTTTTTTTTGTTGGGACATTCACCAGTTTCCCAATTTATCTCTGCGCAGGTCTCTTAGTGGCTCGACCTGATAAAATCCAAACTCATCAATATCCGGTCTAATCGGGCTAAATTCCGCAAGGTCGAGGAAGGATAAGACCAGTATTTCCTTTTTGATAGAATGTGAAATGAAATCAAATTTGGCCGTACCACGTACAATTTTTTTAGCATATCAATGTGTGACTCACTCCTTAAGTGATGCCATGGAGATTCAATTTCGATTCTCCACTTAGAAGCACATACTTCCTAAGTAGTCTGATCCTCGATATTACCTTCGACAAAGCCGACGATGTTGGTGATAATCTTGCTGCAACATGATCCACCATTTACGAGAATACAATGAAAGGTATGCAAACATTGACTTCATACCAATCCCTTTCCGGATCCAACCGAATTCGCAGTATTAAAATTCGTATCAAATTCAAGACCTCTGTTTCACAAAAATTCATCAAAGAGCTCAAAACTTCACAGACACCTTCACTTCCTAACTTCGACCTCGAAACTGGACCTTAGTATTCTAATTGTATTAGCTTCCATATTTGAAGCCTCTGTATCCTACAAATAAACATTCCCTTTCAGTCCCTTCTTGGTCGGATAAAAAAAAGCGTCCCCTTCCGACGTAGCCTGACTCAGAAACCTCTATATCAGTTACCAAGTCTCCTGCTAGTATGAAGTTTTTTGATACTAGAAACATTGAGATGTATCTCTCATGCAAATGCATCTCTACATTTGCTGAAATGTAAGGCTTCCTACTTTTGCTAGTCTAGTAACAGCCTCAGTTTCTCTAGACAGACGAAGTATCACTATTTTCACCAAAACATCTGGCTCCTTTTCAAAAGATTAACCAAATGTGCGGTTGCAGTGACTTAATACGTACGTATACATGTATGAAAAACAAGTTTCTTGTGAATATAGTCCCAGCATAGTCCTAAACTCAAAGAGAAAGGATTAAGTCTCATTCCAGTTAGAATGGCGAGCATATTCTCCAAAATAAAAACCGAAACTTCAGTCAAATTTGAATTCATGGCACTACGTACCTTTGAAGGCATCAAATATCCAAATCAAACCATCTGGTCGGTACACGCAATCTGTAACCAATCTAAGTGACATAAAGTCAATTGCGATTTTTTCAATTCAAAATTCGAAAGATTCTTCCTCCACTAGACTGTCAAAACGAAAACGATAACCAATATCTGTCGCAGATTTCAGCAAAACTCGCGGCACATGACGTGCAGTCAATTCCACCCACATGATTCTGTATAGACGCACATACGCAGATTGAGTTTTGGCGCTGATTCCCATGCACTTCCGTTGACACGAGTCTCTGTCCAAATTCCAATTTAAATGCAGATCCTGTCATTCCAAGAATTGCCATTCAATCACACTTCGAATGCAGATAGAAAATCCGCAAGTGTTTTTAGTTTCATCTACGAGTACGTTCATGGTGTCTTCCAGTGGATATCGACGGCGTCTGCTTGAACTGCCGTTGAACTTTATTAGCAAACTGAAAGGCATCAACTTCGTGTCCTAAAACCGGAAATTGAACACAAAAGCCTTTGCCTGAAATCGATAACTTTTTGACCAAGCAAATAACACTAACGGAATATTTACGTGGCACTTTCCTTAAGCCATAAGAGTGGGGTTTGACAACAAAGGATTCAAGACGTCCTTTCCGTTGTGATGGTTGTCCACCATCATTTTCCCTTCATTGTGGTTATCGATGACATTGACTACTACGGCAACAACACGAATGGGACGACGACGACGCCTCAAACCCAGGCTTCTGCTAAAGTTTACCCTTTATCGACTACCAGAAGTACTACACTCTGCATGTTGTACATCAATGTGTTTGGTGTGTATGTGTTAGTGAGAGGATAGTAATCACAATAATAATATTGTAATAAGGTCCATGAACAAACTTTTAAAGGATAACGATAACAGGATCAATTGTAGACGCAAAACACACCACCACCAGAAGCAGACCACACAAATGGCAACAGCAGCAGCAGTAGCAGCAGCTCTGACCAAGAAATGATATCCTTGCTGGCTACTGAAAGATTCACACAAGTGTAGTCCATGGCTACAGGATGTATTTCACAAAGGCTCTGAGAATATAAAGCTAGACAAGGCAAGGCAAAGCATGGAAAGTGATAACTAAACAAACGAAGTTCGGCCTTACGGTCATCGCCTTAACTTGTTGTCCTTTGGATCACGAAACTTCAGCTCGACAGTGTGGGATGGGTGGGTCTACGAGTACATATTGTGTGTGATTGTCAATGTTTCCAACCGCTGCTCGTGTATGGCATATGGCCATTGAGGAGCCAATTCAAGGTTTTTACTTCAGTTTGGCCACAAGATTTCCTTGGTCATATCGAATGGCATATTTGCGAATGCATCTGGCTTGTGTTTACGCATTATTGGTAGTGTCCTTCGGTCTTTATTGTGTCTACATGGCGTATATTGATATTGTGGCTTTACAATTAAATAGTTAAGTGGCTTTTTAGCTTGAGAATATGGTTTGCAGATGAGCAATAGCAACACGTATAGCAGTATCTGCTGAGATTTGCTGTATGTATACGATTTTAGAGTTTCCTTAGAATTTCAAAATTATTTCAACATACTCACAAATACAAAGACTTATCGATGGCTTTGTCGTCTAGCTATGATTTTGAACAACGTGCCAAGGATTGAAAACCGTCAGGTCGTCAGCTCATGAAATATCTCGAAACACAAAAACTTCTTAATGACCGGCAGTACGGTTTTCGTAGCAAGTTCATTGGTGATTTGATGGCATGTCTCATCGAAAAGTGAAACCAAAGTCTACATCAATCTGGTGAAAGCAAGATAGTTGCACTTGATATTTCTAAGGCATTTGACAGAGTTTGACACCAGGCTCTTTTGTCGAAAATGCGTGCATTTGAGATCGATGACTCTCTTCTTCAATGGATTAGAAATTACCTTTCGGTGTGCCCCAGGGCTCTGCTCTGTCTCCAACACTCTTTTTAATTTTCATCAATGATCTCTTGTCTGCTACTTCTAATCCAATGTACTCCTTTGCTGACGACAGTACTCTCTGCTTTTCATATTCGTTCCCGAACTCACGTCCCTGCTCTTCGGCTGTAGAACGGGAACGGCTGCGTATATTAAGCTCATTAAATTCCGATATAAACAGCATAACTAATTGGGGAACTACCAACCGAGCTTCCAAAACACAATACTGTCTGCTGTCGCTTAAGCGAAATTCAAATACTCAACCATTATCCATGAATGGCACTTGCATCGTTGAAAACGAAAAACTTTCCATTCTCGGTATGTGTGTCAATGACATGGAATAACCATATATTCGAAGTGGCCAAAAATGCTGCAAAATATCTAGGTTTCCTTAAGCGATGTAAGAAATATTTCACCCCCTCTGATCTGGCTTTAATATATAAGGCTTTCATCCGCCCAAAACTGGAGTACAATGCTCACATCTGGTCAGGTGCTCCCAAGACTTCTTTGCGCCTACTAGATAGGATTCAAAACCGTGCGATAAAGCTAATAGGTGATGCTAATACTACACAGTCGATTGACACCCTCGACCACCGACGTAATGTCTCCTGTCTCACCCTGTTCTATCGCTATTTTCACCACCAGTGCTCCTCTAAAATTGCCAGTAGCATTCCGCCCTTTCAAAGCTCCAATCGTAGCACCCGTCTCGCTATGAATGCTCATCAGTACACCCTGAAGCCCACTTTCGGACGTACTCCAAAATATTGTGATTCTTCTTAGCCATTACAACCTTCAAACATTTAAAACCAACGTACATCGGTACCTCTCTTTTCTCCCTCCCTAAATTTCCTTCAACACCTCGTAGTGCCCAGGAGCATAATAAAATTCAGCAAATAGGGTGTGGTTTGTCTTTGCTCCCAAATTAAACAGAAAGAATGTAGTCCCTTGAGCTCTACTCCCGTAGGATGTTACTATAAGTTTCGCCAGCTGAAGTCTTCATAAAGCTAAAATCTTAACAATTCACAATGTATCTTCAAGTAATGGATGGACTGATCTTCAAAAAGCACGCGCTTTAAGCTCCATGTTCAGAGGAGACACTATGGCTGTGCTTTCTTAACTGAGTGCAATGGATAGAGCACAGTACTAGCCCTAAGAAAGAGTTAGCCCGCCTTTAATAGAAACGTTCGGTTACTTCGAACAGTTTTTAAGGACTGACCATGAGCGCACAAGGCAAAATAGCCACCATGCAATGTACTGCATTAGGGCACAAGTACGTAAAAGACATGATACGTGTTTCCAAGGCCAAAACTCTGTCAGACGCTTAAACTAAAGCTTTTGGCTTGAAGGCCGTACCCAATATTTTTAAATAAAACAAAAACCTTTCAACTATTCATTAATAATAATGTCATTTCCTTCAAAGTAATCTCCATTGCAAGCTTTCCACATAATCCAATGCTTCCTCCTATTTTTACAACAATTTTCATAGGCCAATTTTGGAATCGCCTTCAGCCTCTTCTTCGAATTCTCCTTTATCGCGTCAATCATCTCAAAACGCCTTCTTTGAAGTGGGAGTAGAAAATGTCACAAGTAGCTATGTTAGGTGAATACGGAGCTTGCGGAGCGGTATGAACGTTGTTTTCGATTAGATGTGTGAGCCGGTACGTTGTCGTGTTGAAGGAACCACAATTCTGGGCTCTTGCAACGAACATTTTCCCTTAAACGCCTTAAAACGCTCACGTTTTGATACTTGTTTACTGTATGAGTTGGCGGAAGAAATTCGAAGTGGACCACACCACGGCAATCAAAGAAAACGGTCAACAAAGCCTTGACTTAAGATCTGAGGCTTGTTGATATAGGCTCGTTGCTTAAGAAACCATACAAGAAAAAGTCTGGAACGATTAAATCAGGCGGCCAATGCAAATATCTAAAAAGAGAGATTAGACGACCATGAAATGTAGCCTTTAGAATTTCGGTGCAGTACGCGCCGTTGCTCCATCCTGTTTGAACTACATGTTTTCCATTCCCAATCCATCCAATTGAGGAGGAAGAAAGCCTTTGAGCTTTGCTCTGTAGCACTTGCCGTCCATAGTAGCCGTTTGGCCTGGGGCGTTTTCGAAACATTTGGTCCGATGGCGCTTCCAGCTTAAACCGCACACCATGTAGTTACTTTGAGCTGGTGTAATGGCTCTTCGTGAGTTATATGCGAATTTTCAGTGCCTCAGAAGCGATAATTTTGTCGAGGTGGTGAAAAGTTGGCCTAAGCATAGGTTACACTCGCTTGGCGGTCAACAGCTAACAGCTAAGTGTCTGCACTTAGTAAGGAACAACTCACAGTCTTTCACCAAAATTCTCTGTAAAGACTACCGATTGATGCACAAATGCGTGGTACCTCGTCTGATCAATACTCCGGGCTCTTCTGCGACAGCTTCAACCACAGCTGCGATATTCTTAACAGAAATGACTGCATCTCGTGTTGTCCCATATTCTTTTAGGCAAGCTGCTAAACGTCGTAGTGCTTGCTCGGTTGATGTCGGAAAACTCCGCCGAAATCCACGCTGCACCAACACCACCGACGAATTAATCCGCAAAAAAATTGTAACAATTATTCCACGTTCTTAAGGACTATAGGGATTCATGTCTTGTTAACGTGTATTTTGTATCGTATGTGTTTACTTAACAAATGTTAGCTGGCAAATTAACTAGGCCTTGTGTAGCGGAGTACACAATAGATGCCTTTGACTGCAATCATTCCAGATATCAAGCTATCCAGAAGTGCGATGGGATGTTCCGAGTAGAATAAGAATCTGTGTTATATAATATGGTGACAGCAATGGAGATTCCCAGCACACTTAGGCAAGATATCTTGAGGTTCTGACACGTTAGGTTCTGACTGCGATTTTTAGTTAAGTAATGGTATTATTTTCTAAACATTGGCCTTCCTTCCCGGAAGTGAGAGTCTGGAAAGCTGTGAAAATATACATCAACGGCCCTCTCAACTTTATCATAGAATTCAAAGCGCTTGCCGAAAACAAATTTCTTCAAGTCTGACAACAGATGGATGGAATTTGAACCAGGAGAATATTCTGGATGGCTAAGAAAATCATTCTCCGAGTCCCTCAGTTCTCAGTTGGAATATTATTCGCCTGTAATTGTTCTGCTTCATCAATTAACAGGACCCCTATTGCATCCCAAAACACGCTGGCCATGATCTTTTTGGCAGAGGCGATCGACTTTGCTTTCCTAACACGGTGAACCACTGGCTTTCACTCACTGCGTATAGTGGAATGGAACAATGCCTTATCCATGGTGAGAAATCGCGGCACAAAATCAGTCACTATTGAATAGGGATCCAAAGATTGCTGCGAAAATCGTAGGGCATTTGCTTTCGATTGGCATTCAGCAAATGCGGCATCAATCTTGCTCAGAGCTTTCGAATCTCAAAGTTTTTGTGCAAGATATTTCGCACCCTCCATTCGATATCCCCACAACCTAAGCTATCTCACTCATCTTCACTCGTCCAACATGATATCTACCATCTTTTTCGATGGTTTCTGGTGAGGTTGTGATTATTGGCCGTCCTTCACGTGGGTCTTCTCCGATGGATGTGCGAGTATGACGTTTGATATGAAGAGAGTAGGGTCCCCGTAAATTGTTGTCAACTTTAGATGAATTTCCTTAGTGGCTAGTTCATACAAAACGAAGAATTTAACGACAGCGTGATATTCAAATTGATCCATTTTAAAGAAAAACATGCAAAATGTCTAAACGTAAACAAGCTTCTTGTGAGTACGAGTTGAAATTTATCCTCAGAATTAATGACACGTGCACTCAGGCATGAGACATAAGTTTTTGCTGATTGGAACGCCATCTCTCCATCAGACCGGTGACTATTCACCTTGCCCTCGTATAAGCCTAAAATGAGCTCATGTCCTCGGTGCAAGACAAGGACGTGACAAGACACACCACCAATGTCCTTAAAGTGGCGTTAAAATCGGCTACCGAACTCCAGTAGGAACGCTGCCAACGTTTCATCAAAGACGCCGCAAATAATTTGAAACCAAGATATTGCCAGTTTGACGAAACGTGGCGGTGGGCATGTGCATCTCAATCAGATGCCTACAAAGCGGCGCTGCGACGAAAGCCGAGAACTGCTCGTGAGATCTACGGAAAAAAGAAACGCAGAAAATACAGGCTCCATTTTGGCATTTTACCTAGATCATCTGCACTATGCGGATGATATACCACACACACACACACACACACACACACACACACACACACACACACACACACACACACACACACACACACACACACACACACACACACACACACACACACACACACACACACACACACACACCACCGACAGGAATTTAAGATACCATACTGACGATGGCGTTAAGTACTACAACACCTCCGCGGGAGTACCACAAGGGTCGGTTCTTGGACCCCTCTTGTGGAACATAATGTACGACGGGGTTCTCCGATTAACGCTGCCACAAGGAGTTATAGGCTTTGCTGACGATATCGCCGTGGTTACTGTGGCCAAACATATCCATGAGATAGAGTCCGCTACGGATGAAGCAGTAGCCAGAATCAAGAATTGGCTAGAGTCTGCAGGGCTAGAACTAGCTGACCACAAGACCGAGGCTGTGTTGATAAACAGCCGAAAGACTGTGGAATATGCATCTTTCCGTGTTGGAAACCAACTAATTAGATCAAAGGGGTCATTAATGTACCTAGAAGTAACGCTCGACAACAGGTTAAGCTTTAAAACGCACATCCAGTACGCCAGCAAAAGGGCGTCATAGATGCAGGCAGCTCTTTCCCGGATTATGCCAAACATCGGTGGACCTGGATACGCCAGAAGGATTCTGTTATCCAGGGTGGTCAGCTCAATACTGATATACGCTGCACCGGTCTGGGCAGGGGCTCTTACATCTAAGGAAACAAGAAGGAAGCTCTCGTCAGCATACAGGCTCTGCGCAATAAGAACAATAAGCGGATTCCGAACAATTTCGGACGAAGCAGCCTGCGTTATTGCGGGAATGATTCCCATCGACATTCTCACTAACGAAATGCAAAGGATCTACCTTAGGCTAACTGTCAACAGGCAAGAGTCTATCATAAGAAAAAGGATAAAAGAAGAAGAAAGGGCAACATCTCTAGCACTGTGGCAAGTCCGGTGGGATAACACGGCAAAAGGTGGACCCACAAACTGATCCCAAACATCGAGGTCTGGACAAGAAGAAAAAGCGGGGACTGCAACTACCACCTCACGCAGTTCCTGTCCGGGCACGGCGGCTATCGAAGTTATCTTCACAGATTCGGCCACGATAGCTCGCCTCTATGCCCCGAATGCCCAGATGAAGAAGAGGATACGGAGCACGTAATTTTCCACTGCAGAAGATTTTCAGAGTGAACTTATCCATTCCACAGCTTCTCATAGAGCGTATGTTGAGCTCAGAAGACGACTGGCTGGAAATATGTTCATACATAACGAGCGTACAAAATGAGCTAAGAAGAGCCGAAAGACAAAGAAGGGCCGAAGTGGCAGACGTTGACGTTGACGATTTAGCATGAGTTGCTAACCAGCCCCGCGAAGTAATACCTAACGGCAGTCCCGCGGGGAGAGTGGTAGAAGAGTACATGGGTGTGGTTTAGTACGTGAGGCGCGAGGCACTGGAGAAACATATCCCGCGAATCGTGCATGCTAGTAGCACGGGCAACTAGTATCTTTCGAAGATTACACATCCTTTGGACGCAACCAAAAAAAAAAAAAAAGCCCGGTATGGGCCATGGCCTAGCTTCTTGACACTCATTTGTGTTGCTCTGCTCATGTTGTCATTTTTGTCACATCTGAGCGGGACCTACGGTTTATCGCCGAGTCCGAGGCACTCCTTAGAAGCTTTTTCGTATGCAATTTTACTTTCGAGAGTTTGCCATTGCCCGCCGAATGGGTGATGGCGATTTGAAAAATTGTTGGTGATCCAGCCTGGAATCGAACCCAGACTGTCTGCGCGATAGTCCAATGAGCTAACTATCGCGCCATCGCCATCGACATACCACCTTGATCAAAAAGTTCCCATAATAACCACCGTGTGGCTCTCCCATTGTTCCGTTTTTTTTGTTAAGTTATTGTTATTCCCTCTAAATCTTAACGTCATAGCTTGACATTTGCAAAAGCTACGTAGCCAAGGGGACATCTATTCTGTGTGTGTTGTCGATTTTTTACAATTTTAGAAATGAATTTCAATTTGCAACAACGAACTTGTATTAAATTTTGCGTAAAAACGGATTTAATGGTGCGCGAACTTTGGAGAAGTAAAAGAAATGTTGTTCAATAACCGCAAATTAACCATCAGAGAGATAGCGGAGGACTTGAACATTGCCTATGGATCCGTCCAAGAAATTTTGGTTAATGATTTGGGTTTCCGTCGTGTAGCAGCAAAGTTGGTGCCAAAAGACCTCAATTTCATGCAAAAAAGAGATGATTTGCGCCGCTGAATCCGATCCCACATTCATCAAAAGGATCCTTACTGGAGACAAGACGTGGGTTTATGAGTACGACACGCAATCCAGACATCAGGCAAGTGAATGGCGTTCACCAAATGAGCTGAGACCAGAAAAACCACGTCGTTTTCAGTCAAAAAAGAAGGTAATGCTCAAGGTTTTAATGGATTACAACGGTGTAGTGCATCATAAATGTTTGCCAGAAGGCCAGACAGTAAACAAAGAGTATTACTTGGGCGTTATGAGACGTTTGCAAGAAGCAATTTGCCGAAAGAGACCAGAATTGTGGGCAGAAAACTCGTGGATTTTGCACCATGATAACGCACCGTCGCGCAGTGCCATCATAATTTGTAATTTTTTGACGAAAAATACAACAAATACATACCAATACCAACAGCCACCGAATTCACCTGATTTGGCTCCCTGTGACTTCTTTCTGTATAATCGAGTTAGGAAACCACTACGGGGAACACGTTTCAGCAGCCGAGAGGAAGTAATGGAAGCACTGATGGACATACCGAAAATCGAATATAAAAAATGTTTCGAGGATTGGATCAAGCGCTGGCATAAGTGTTTTGCAATCGATGGGGATTACTTTGATGGGGACTATATAGATTTAGTTAAATAAACTTTTTGATCAAGGTGGTATTCATAGTGTTCCAGAAAGTGGCTATGAAATGATCAAAAAAAAACTTAGGCCATTAGAGTAAGATAGAAAGCTAAAGAAAATGCGTTTAAAATACCACTTGTCAAGTTCTTTCATGGAGACTTCGTAAATGGGTGCTTCCGTATCATTCGTAGCCTTGTTTGGCTAAATTGTATTCCAAAAAATCAGCTCTTTTGGAAACTGCCTAGGAGCATTCTTTCTGACTGAAAAGATAGTTAGAATTCGACTAATGAGAGATGATTCTTTGTAAATTTTCAGTCAATAAGTCAATAAGGTAGAAATTGGGAATGTGTTCGAAATGAAACTATGGCTTTTGTGATCCAAGACAACATATAGTATACTCGTACATGGCTGTTGACAAGAATAATTATCACTTAAATAGTATAAATCAAAACTATTAACAAGATTCCCCTTTCGATTCTCCATTCGATCTCAAGTATTCGTTGACATTGCTGATTTAAATAAATCACCCTAAGGATAATCGAAACATTGGTATTATAGTGTATTTACCAATGTCCTTAAGCAACAGAATGTCTTTTTATGGCAAACATTCTCACAGACATGTACTCGTGTATGTATGATATTTACTCACTCTTGTTATCCTTAGAATAGGATTCAAGACGACATGCACTAGACAAGAAACGACAATATCCATATGTAATCAAGCAGCACACAAATGTCTTAGGCAACCACACAGGAAAAAATGAATCATCTTCAATATATGTACGAGTAGAATGTAGAAGAATGTCTCCGGCAACTCGTATCCTTAATCCTTGAGAACTTAGCATCATTGTGCCTGCCATCCATTACGTGCGTGGTTTCCTTCTTATTTCTTGTTTTTTCTCTTCCTTTTCATTCTGTGATGACTTTTTCAAGGATTTCCTTTGTGAAGAAAATACAAGTGTCGTCTTCGATTCGATACCGGGAAGTTGATGATAGGATGTGAGCACACGTACTGCCTGGCCGCCTTAATATTTCTGAATTTATGCACACTAACGTACGAATACCGCAACAGCTGTGCGCTTGTGTGTTAGAATTTATTTCGCATAACTAAGCTAATCAATTTTGTTTTTCATTTTATTGTTATCCTGCGTGATTGCGATCGCAACACTTTTATCTTAACCACGGTACTCGTACAATGTACAATGACAAATGTATGACAGTGAATGGGTGCCAAGATAAATGTTACGCGAGCTTAGATGAATTAATTCGAAAACATGTCGAAACTTTCCAAAGAAACAGTACCATATCTAACAAGGCATCTCTGTTTTCGAAAGCCAAAGTGGTACAGCTATGTACCACCCCTCTTAGAGGAAAAAACAAAACCAACAAATCATCTACCAATACTTCAAAGGACCAAATTCAGAAAATGTTTCAGATCTGTCATTCAACTTCAACAACAAGCCTTCAGATATTATGTACAAGTACTACTACAATATACATTCACATGTTTAGGTAGATTTATGCATTTGGATCAGAGGCCAGCAGAACAGGAATAGAAAAATCAAAAACACTTGACGAGTGTATATAATCCTGGTACTCGTAGCACCTGTAGCAAAAGGTAAATTAATCAAATGCTCCTGCCACGGCATACCACTGTTTTTAAGAGGTACATCGCTACTCACCCATCTGGATACCACCTCTAGCACCGAGGATAACCGCTGAAAACACAACAAAAAAAAAAAAACACAAAAAAGATTTCAAAACATTTTTTGTCACTGTCGCGCTGAATTCATCCTTCAGTCATCCATCAAGGACTAATTGCACTTACCCCTCTGAATACTGAATAAATGGAAGCATCTAGTAGCATCCCTAGCGGCCCATACTCTGTCTACATCAATACCGTTCACTACTAGTAGTGAGGACAAATTTTCATATCTTTTCATTAGAGAGTACAAAGCATACGACTTCTGGCATTTTACGAGAGACCTTCCAACCGTTATCGACAAACAAATTCCAAATGACAGTTCTTGTTTATTTTTTTTAATTTTTTTTTGTTTTTTGTTTTTTGTTTTGATGGGGCATAATGTCGTTTGATTGGGGGTTTGGAGGGAAATTAAAAATCGAACCGACAAAAAATACTTTTACGACAATATATACGAGTACCAACCAACTTGTCGCGTTCAAATTGTCTACATATGTACGATTATGTTCTACAATACACTGACTGTCATTTGGTTACCTTCACTCTTTGTCAGAAATTGAGATTGGGCGTGTAGACACCGATTTTCTTTTATTAGTTGAGAAAACCAATATATAAAGATGTCATCGATTAAAGGCTCTTAGGCTTGTTACCGCCTCACTATGATGCCTCGATGTTACGAGTCGTTAACTCATCAAGAACTAACTAGATTTGGTGTTTAATTAAAGGCTACTTACTCGTATCTATCCAGTGATTTATGGCATGGCAAACATTTGACAGTGATGCCACGGTTTTTAGTTTTTATCGAGGATATAGTGGTTTGTTCAGTGATATCTCCTGGTCATATCCAGGATAAGGCTATGGGTAGCATTCTCATACCTTACAAATGGTCGTAAGATTTAAGACACAGTTATAGGTTATTGCCAATCATATCGAGGTGCACTAAGTTAAAAAGAATTTCAAATTCTTGCTTAGAAAAAATCCTAAACACTATAAACGGGACAGCCGTTAAATTCCCCAGATGGGATCAATGTTGAGGTAAAATGCCGATATTATCCAAAAAAAGTACCTTATCTAGGCTATTCCGTCGTATTTGGAGCTTCCACCGGTAAGGATTTCCAAGTCTAATTATAAAGTCTACCCTTAGAGTTAAATACATACCAAACGAGGTTGTGTGGCGTAGAAACTTTATGATCTCCGACGCGGCGAACTAATACGCAGCAAAACTAGCCTGGAAATACGTCGGACCTTTCACCATTCGGAGAAAGGTCTCACCGTGGATCTACGTGTTGGAGAATGCCACAGGGAAGGACCGAGGAACGTGGCACGTGAAAGACCTCAAGCCATACCGGGACGAGGCTGAGGTACCCCATGATTACCTTAGTCGCGTAGTGATACGAGCTCGCAACGCAAAGAGGTACAGAGGGCGAGGGTGCGCTCAATGTGTTGTTTACCTTCTCTTTATGTATTGGCTTCGGCCACTTTTGGTATTGGTATCAGGACCGTAAGCAGAAATGTGAGGGCACATTTCCCAGGAGGTAAGGGTGGGGTTTGTTGCGTGCAAATCACGCCCCAAAACCCTCCACTCCCTTTGGTCCTTTTGTCGTCTGTTCACTCCTTTGTCCTCCTGCCTTTTCTTGTGTTGTCCACGATCTTTTCTTCCCGTCATTCTCTGGATGCCATGGTACAGGTGGGATTCATTGGATCCTTTGGGTCCAGTTCCCTCACTTTGCCTACCGCTCCAGAGATGACCATCTTGGTTCCCCGGATAGAGCCAGGCGGACGGCCTGGAGACTCTTGCAGACGGACGGTCTGCCCCCTTGATGCCCTTTACCGATGTCCCGAGATGTCGATACCACCAACAATGGCCGAAAGCTCACCCTAAATTACATTGTAAAACCGCAAAACTCCACCAAATACAAAACATAATATTGTAAAGAAAGCCCATAACTCTCCACGATCGTTACTCCTATTTTCTTGTCTGCAAGGAGACTGTTTACAGAGGCATCAGTCTTCTTAACATCGCCTTCAAGATGTTATGAAGCCGTTCGTCAACAACCTGTTCGGACCATACCAGTGATATTTTATGTCAGGAAAGTCCACCATTAACCAAATATTAACTCTGAGGAAAACCCATGATCTTCAGATCGAAACACACCACTTATTCATCGATTTCTACGGGGCAGCGTCTAGTTTTGGCATCCATATTTAATTCGTCCGTCACTGTGGGATGATGATGAGAGTAGATACATGCTGCTCTATCAAGTTCAATAAACATCTTACCCAAAACTTTTAAATAAAAAATGGATTTTAACAAGACTATGCGCTGTCTTAAAGCATTTCTTCACATCATTACAAGAGTCCATCCAATTACCCTAATACGGTCTGATCCAAGACAGATTAGCGGTGCCGCTACACGACAGTGCGTCTATTTCTTCTGAGTTCTAAGAAAAGTGTTTTCCTAAAAATTTCTTCCGGCTACGCGATATTGCCTCTCATTCACGCAGTATGTGTGTTATGTCCTCAACCGCTTGCAGATCGACTCAGGATCTACAAATGGATGTTTCAGCTGGGGACAGAGTCCTATCAGGATTCCTATTAATGTCCTAAGCTTGTCCATGTTAAGTTTATTTAACTCCCTAGATCTTTTACTGTCAAGGGTGGTTCGATGTTGGCAACCTCAATAATATTGAGTAGCCCTCCTCTTCTTGCAAGCTCATCTGCCTGTTCATTTCTCTCTTTACCACAGTGTCCTGATACCCACTACAGACCCGATTCTGAATGAATAATGCTTTGAGCATTGTGCGACAGCACCTGCCTGTATCAGAGTTAATGTCGGTTGATTCCATTGCCTTAAGAGCGGCCTGGTTGTCGATGTAGCTCAGCCACCCTGAGGACAGCCATAACATCTGATGGGAAGGCACTACTTGTATACGGTAGCCTTATGGACACTCTTAGTTCTGGGTCTTTCGAGAAGATACTGGAACTTGTTCCTTCCTCTGTTTTCGGGCCATCTGTAAAAATTGCAATTTCATTTGACGTGATTACTGCACTTTCTTGCCAATCCTTCGTCTTCGGATATATTATATCATACGGAGTGTCGAAGTCGATTAAGGAAGGGATTTCATCCATTAAAACAGGACTGCCTGGCAGTAGCTCCAATAGGATCGTGCCGTGTCGAAAGCTACTGCTCTTGAAGTGACCCAGCAATTTTTTTGACCTCCGTATATAGCCAATACATCATAGCAGGTTTAAGGCCCTACAGTTCTTTTGCATATAAAAAGAGCATTATATGCCTTTTTGATTCTTTCTGCTACGTTTAGATTCCAATTCAGATGTTTTTCCAGAATTACACACAGATACTTCACGCTGTTCGAAAGGGACAAATCCAATCCCTTGAGTTTTAGGAGCGTGAATTGCGGGATCTTGTACTTTCTGGTAAAAAGAACCAGTTCCGTTTTTGGAGGGGTTGACATTGAGACTAAAGCTGTTTGCCCAAGTGCTGATGGTCTATAAGGCAACCCCATAATCCCACTTAAAATATTTAAGTTTTTTCCCTCCATTTTACGACCATGACATCTGCGTATGCCGTGGTGCTAATACCTATTGAATTAAGCTTTTTAAGGATACCATTTATGACTAGCACCCGCAAGAATGGCCACTGATATTCAATGGAACAGTTTATTACCTTACTTACAAGCATGTTGCAAGCCCAAAAAACCATTACTGCATCAATTCCTGATATGAACTTCCAATAAACGGTTTACGGTTTTAAGCATAAATGATGAGACCGACTTCTTGGTCTGAAATCCTTTGCTGCTTCATGCCCCTGTTTGCCAGCTTTAGGTATTAAAACCACCTTAACTTCTCTCCAAGCTAATGGAATGTATCCTGTTTTAAGACTGTGTTTAAGAATTTCCATAATTTGTTGGATTGCTACCTCCGGCGCTTTCTGAAGCATAATCGGTATAATACCATCCGGACCGGGAGATTTTTACGGTTCAAAGGACTGAATTGCCCGACGTATTTTTTTCGTATTGATAATAACATCAATTCCTCCCTCGGTGCGCTGTGGAATACCAGAATCAAGCAATAATATGGGTCCAGGAAAATGGGTTTCCACTAATATTACCAGGACTTCTTGGCTTCTTTCAGCCCACGTTCCATCATTTTTCTTGAGGTAACTGAGAACGCTCGTTTCTTTTGAAATCATTTTGCGCAGCCTCGAAGCCTCGAGGAAGAACCTCTTCCATGACGCCCTTTTTGACGTCGTAACTACATCGGTACTTGAATTGATTTTTGGAATCATAGTACTCGTTCCACGTACTGTCACTTTTGAAGAGCTTCCCCCTATTGCCAGCACTTTGATTCAGCTCTTTTAGGTGTTTGGTTAGTTGGACAAGCTTCCTCGAACGCCGTTGTCATAATCATTCCTATATTTTCTAGCGCTCTATCTAAGTAAAGACTATAATCACAGGTGGTTGACTGGGTATCCAGATATGTATTTATCACTTCTCTATACTTGACCCAATCAGCCTTCCTGGGATGTGTTTGAGAAATACATTCCCTGTTTTGAAAGTTCATCTTGAAGCGTATCCATCGGTGATCCGACATCGACTACTCTCCATTCCCTGATAACTAGCCCCTCTGTATATGAAGCCTGGGTGATGTCTATCACCTCCTGCCTGTTTTCACCACAAACGTGGGTGAATTTCCCCTGTTTCAAATAAGCCTTGCGTAAAAGAGAAGAAATACAAAATGTGCTCTCCTCAGCAGGGTTCATCTTAAGAAAATGGACGAGCACTTCCGAAGATATTCGCCATCACATACCTGCATACCAACGGGAAGTCGATTTTTCTCTACCCTATGGTTCATCCGGTGGTGGCGATGGCGCGATGGCGCGATGGACCCTAATTGGACTATCACGCAGAGGGTCCGTGGTTCGATCCCCGGCATCGCCAACAATTTTTCGAATCGTCATCACCCTTTCAACGGACAACGGCAATATCCCGAAAGTAAAATTGCCTATGAAAAAGCTTCTAAGGAGTGCCGTTCGGATTCGGCGATAAGCCGTAGGCCCCGCTCAGATGTGACAAAAATAACAACATGAGCAACACAAATGAGTGCCAGCGCCACAGTATTTGTTTTTTTTTGGTTCAATCGAACACAATAAGGCTTTAGGTGTTAAATGGTCTGTTTTAGAAGACTCATTCTTATCCCAGAACGAGGTAACGAAAAGGTCTATTCTTTTAATAACTGCGAGATTGTATGACCCACTGGGATGGATCTCACTCTGTATTACAAAGGCCAAAATAATGATGCAGCAATTATGGTCTCGAAGATTAGACTGAGACAAACCAATTCCTGCAGAACATCTTTTAAGTTGGAACAGAAATTACATCCGAAATCAATAATGGTTAGCCCCAAGGTGCAGCTATTTGCCCTACACGTTCTCTACACTTCATCATCAATTTTAAGACCGTCGAACATTTCTAAATAAGAGTTATTATAACGTCGCACAGTGTATGTGAGAGGAGGTTGGTTCATTACGTCACCATTACCCGCCAAAATGGAAAACGGAAAATGCGATAGCTCTGTTCCGAGGCTAACTAAAGTGCACATGCGACAGATGGAGACTTCGAAATAAGTCAATACTCCGCAGTCCGTTTGTCATACGTAAATGTGTACACACACAGCCCATCAATCGCTGCTGGTTAAATGTTCGAACGCTACTCCTCTTTCAATGGCTCACATTATACTCGTGTGTACAATATTTGCACTCGTACAACTCGTATATAACGGTAAAGGACATTAAATTTATTTCCCCAGAATATATGGCTTTTCAATGATTTAAACGCAAAACCTTTATTGCGTTATTTGGCAGTTTGCTGCTCTTGCTGTTGTTATTGTTGTTGATGGGTGCGTTCAGCGGTTGGAGGCAGTTACTCTTTGTGTACTTCACGTAGTCATACTCGAAATGCTCGCATCTTCTCCCTCAAACCGACATGGTGAGGCGAATGTCATAGAGTCCGTATATGACCGGATCCGTATTCGTATCCGTGTCGGCTCTTAGAATCGTTGACACAATCGTCGGCATTGAAATTGAAAAAAACGGGCAAAAAAAAAATAACAACAACCAAACAAAGAAAGACCGAATGATGCATTTAAAAAGAGGATAGAAAGGACAAAATAAAATGGACGACATCAACTGGTTATAACGATTCGTACGAGAGCACCATTTAATGGGCACTTTTTTGCGTAAGGGCTCCAAGGAAATGCTCCCTGCAAACGCATGCAAACATTATCATTCGAATGGGTGATGGCAGTGCCCATCGTGATGGCATTACCTTCCTTGTTGCCATTGCTCTTGGCGTTGTTTCATTTGATTTCGCGACGAGCTTTTTCCGGCTTTCATTTCATTTCGTTTCGTTTCGTTTTTTTGTTTTGTTTTATTGAAGACGTTATAAATGCCCCGCCATTCGGGCTGGAGATAGATATCGAAATGGTTTATTGAGTGATTTGTGACATAATTTTGATATTTTATGGATACGGGATTGAGTATTGTGCGCTGGTTGTACTGTAGATGGATGCTACGAAGCCGGAGGTAGTTTATTTCCACTTGAATGGCATTAATGAGGGCTGTTGTCTCTTTTATGTTTGCAAGTACGAGTACCAGCCGGAATGAATGGAATTTATTTTTCTGTTTTTCTCGTTGTTGTTGTTGTTTTTTTGTCAATTTTTTTTTCAATTTTATTGGATTGAACCATTTCGAGTTGGGCTGAAGTTTGGAAGGGGTTTTCACTTCAAAATCAAAGGCGAAAGCGGCGGCGATTGAGGTTATGTATGGGTATGTGGTTTGTGTCTAGACTTAACTATGACCTTTGTATGGCATTTTTTATCGTTGATGGCTATTACGGGTTTATTAGATTGGTGGGGAGGAATGGGATATATTACAACGGAAAATTGTAATGATGGAATTGTAAGGACATTAAGATGCTGCAAGTGGTTTCCTTTATTTGAATCATTTCAGAGAAGGCGATATAATAAAATTATCAAATAAATAAGTGGTACTTGTTGGCAAGAGGAGAAAACATCCTGCTCTGTAGTCCGACACTTGTTGTCAGTCAGTATTTCGAGGAGTGGGAAAAGTAAGAACAGTTTCGAACTAGTGAGTAGAGGAGGTTTTCTTGGTAAAGAGATGGTTTTGTATGAGTCCTTGATGGACCAACGGCATCGCTCATACCCTCGAACGGGTTACTAGCCTGGGTCTAGCCGTTCCCTCGGCCAAAGGGTATCAACAAGGGAATAGGCCATCCACACTTGGAGCTGTGCCACGAAAAAAAGACAAAAGTTACGAAGAAGAAACAAGATGGATTTGCTGCTGTAAACCCTTATCAATGAATTAAGGACGACGAACTTTTGATATGCAATTGGAGTGTTTGATAGTTTAATATGCCACGCTCAGCCGAACAACCAACAGAGGCACGTCATCGCTGTCGAAGAAATGCGATTGGATGGATCGGGCAAGCACAGGATGTGCCGTATCTACTACGACTATTCGTAGGCAGGAGTTTTTTGAGTTTCCCACATGTGATCGAATGCCTCGCAACAATTCGTATCAAAGCTTAATTCGGCAAACAGATTGACTACATTACGGTCGACGCAACGGCGTCCAGTGTTATGGACGTTTGAAACTTCCGAAAAGCCAGAATCGACTCAGACCACTAACGTATTGTAGCAAAGGTGCGGTTGCAGATATCCCGTGCATCGCAAAGACAAGCAAATACTGTGAGGAAGTTTGACGTCAAGCGGCTACAATCGCAATAGATCCCCAAAATCAATTCCGATCGAGTATCCCTACATCTCTTAAAAGATCTTCTGCCGCCAGTAACAAGTATCGAAGATCAGGCAACTCTGGCCAGTAACCAGCAGAAATGCCGCTTCTGATGTGCTAGATTTCATTCGACTGCCACTTCGAAACCCTTGGACTAGAGCTGCGCACGAGCTCCATGAGCAGAAGAGCGGAACAGGAAAGACGAACACCGGTTTCTCAGGAGGACAAGGAAGAAGCATAAGAACACTCCCAAGAAAATTGGGAGCTGCTAATCCAGAAATAAAACTCGGATGTCTGACCAAAGGGTAAAGGAAACATGGCATGAGTAAAATCCCTGAACCGAGGCCTATAGCGACGAACAGAGGGACATCGTATTAGATTTGAAAAGACCATTTCTGCAGACTGTATAACGGCCGAGGACAAACCAAATACCCATGCCAGGCAGAATGAACTTTTCAACCTGTACGAAGTAGACCAACAATTCCGTCCACCTGACATGGATAAAGTGAAGATAGCAATATCTAAGCTGAATTCCAACGAAGCTGCTGGATCGGACAGCCTGACTGTGAGCTCTTCAAAGTGGCAGGCGATGATCTGGTAAAGAGCATTCACATCATCTCTAAAATATGGTCAGACGAAAGTACGCTCCTGAATGGCTGTGGAAAACCCACTCTAGTCTTGTCATCCCTGCCAATCTCTTCTGTCTATGTACAATGTTGATCGAGAATACATTGTTCTCCTTTAGGGTCGTTATAGAACCCAGCAAGACCTTTGATGCCAATTAATGATTTAGGCAAGGTCTATTAGCCTAGCGAGAGAGCTAGACATGTACACAGTAGGTGATGGATTTTCTCCTCTTCCTCCTCTTCCATGCAAATTCTACATAAGTCGTTTGTAAACATGCCAAAGACAGTGTGTAGTAATGACACCTTTAATTTTTGATTTTAGAACTATTAGAGCAACTCAGATCCAACGTTGACAAGATTTGTTTGGTCACTAGACATGTTGACCCAATAGTCTATCCGAGAATTGTTCTTCTGTTAGTAGCCAGCTTAGGACTCCATTGGGATACCGATGATACTTTTATCAGGTATGATGGGCTTAGCAGTTCGAATTTTGGCAGGTTCGTTGGCCCTACAGTTCCCTGAAATATCATTATGCCCCGTCGCCCAACAAAAATGAATTTTGAACATCTTATCTAAGAAAACACTGCCACCAACCCCGACTGACTTGTCGCCCATGAAAGCGTCTTCATCCCAGAAAGACCTAGAGGAGATTCTTACATGAAAATCGTTGTCAGGCCAACGTTGGTAAAGATTCCAAGGTAAGAATGGCTGAGATCATAAAGGATCTCGTTATACATAGTTCGTCGTCGGTTTCCATTTCCGAGATAGTGTCAGAGGCAGAGACCGTCATCGAGGTTCTCGCCTTGGATAAGTTGGATTTGTCGCTATTTTTTTCAAGAAAGGACTTCCTATTTCATAAAAATGAGGAAGAGGTTGCTTATCAATATCCTGCGTATACCCTCAAGTTATCGAGTCTGCGCCTAAGGGGCTTAAAGATTCCTTATTCATCACTATTAACGCCCATCAATAAGGGCCCCTTAATTCCCCCAGTTTCGCGACTTTCCAGTCATGGATCGAGATGGTCAGGTTAAGGAGGGTTCAGCTAGGATTCAGGTGCGAGGTATAGGCCTCGTAGAGATATAAGCTTTAGCCACGACCTCGCGTCGCGCAACAGGCCAAATTTCTCCTAATCCACTTATGGCTTTTGCGTTAAGACCAAGAGATCTTTGATCAGTGGAAATGATAAGCTATACGTGGCCATGGTACCAGCCAGAATTGCTTGTGATTAAAGGTGGTACTGGGTTGTACTACATAATGGCCAAGAAGTTACCCAACCAACTGCCATCGGGGTCGCTTTTATCTTTATTACTTCCTTTAGGACTTCACTAAAAGACCTAATTTTTTGTCAACCGGCATGGTTTCTTCAATCGATCTTTGGCAATTGGAGGAATATCCTAGGGATTTGAGAATATTAGAAAATCCGTCTTTATGGACGTTGTAAGCCAGTCTGTTTTCCTCTTCATATCTGGAGTTTTCTTGACCCTTGGAATGGACCCGAGGATTTTGATAATGCCTGCATCATTTCGGCGCCTGGGAAGGTGCTTGTCGACACAACTGAGCCCCCGATTCCTCTTTTGAGGGTAGAATTCAAGTAACAGATGTAAGACCGTGGCCTGCCACGTAGAGGAAATAGTGTTTCGATTTTGAGTCGTTGCCTGCCACAGTTTTACCCTTGCTCGACATTGCAGGGCCTTTGCCGATAGTCAGTGCAGTCGCCCTATTACTGGCCTCGGGTTTTGTTTTCTTGAGGCAGTAATCTTTCATTGTTAGATCCCAGAAGTAATGGAGAAAAGAAGGTCCATCCGTACAAAGATCTGCTGAATAAAAATACGGCTAGCTAATCCGGAAGTCGTTAGGTATCCGGATACTCTCTTCATGACTGAGCTATTTTATTGAGACACTGGGCCCTTAGCCAATCTGATCGTCGGCACAAGTAGAATCGGAGCAGAAAGGAATAAGAAGGAGGGTGGGCATGCTTTAATTTCAGGACTGATCTGGAGAACTTCTCATTTTCTTTGTCTATGCTCAGCTTCTACAACTCGACAAGTTCGATACTCAGAGTAGAGGGCCTTGTTTCTTGAATTTTTTTAAATTTACAACGAAGCTGAGGAAGCAAGCATACCTTACTCCAACCACACTTTCGGGACTTTTTGATGATATTTCGATCCTTCAGAACCGATCGAAGGCATAGTTTTTCCCACATTACTCCAATCAACAGATAGATTCATGTATAAAAGCACCAAAGAATTGTTGGTTGGGTGGTTGGCAATAGACCTGCTTCCCACAAACTTACCAAATTCTCGATTAAATGGCCGTCATCGATCAATGTACTAAAGTCTGTATTATTAGTGAATAAATTGTAAATCAAATTTTATACATGAACTAGAAAATCCATGTAGTCTTCTTATTACAAGCTGAAAGCGCATCTCTTCATACCGCTAGCCGCTCCATAGACTATCATCCATTCGGTTTGTAAATACTAAATAATAAGGGTGCCAAAACCAATTTCGAATGCCAAAACTACCACAATCCCCTAATGAGGTATAATGCAACAAGCCTGACAGCCTTGAAACCACTCAAAACAAATTGCGTTTGACCTCCTCTGACTCTTCGATCAAACAGCTCGTCCTCGTCCACGTCCTCGTGCACATTCTTAATTTCTCATTAAAATGGCAAAATTAATTTATCGCAAATAATTCAATCGACTTTTTCAAAACAATAATTCATTGTCCTTGGGTACGCATATGGACATAGAACAAGGGACGCAGAGCCCGACACATGAACATGAACATGAACATGAGCATGCACATGGATGGACATGGCTCCATATAAAACGAGAGTATGTGTCTACAAATACAAACATCGTTCACAATTGTTTTATTCCCAACAATAGATGGATGGCTATAGTGATGAACAAAATCAATATGCAGGTAACAACCCCTTCCTCTACGATCTGCACTATTAACATTCCCCAAACTCCACCGCATGCCATCTGGGTATCAGCATCCAACGGACTATCGACTCGAATTCAGTTCACCTGCGAGCAATTTACACGTGTAATCTGCATTTTTGGTGGACCGCAAACGATTGACTTTAAATAATTAAAATGTCGAATTGACAAATTTGATTAAATCCAATTAAATTTATTGATATTCCCGTTAAATTTTACGCATACCTGAATGTGGTTTAATGAGAACATACTACCTACTACCTACTACCTACTACCTACAACCAACGCACGTACTCGTACATATTCGGCCTACTGTGCCATTGAAAGGGGAAGCTGGAGTCTGTCACGCCAGCTGGGCAAATGGAGTTCCTGTCCATGACCGATTGATTGGATTGAACCTCGAAATCAATCCAATGCGAACGGCCGGCGGCGGCGGGACAGTGCAGTCCGTCATTTAGCACACTCCACCAATCCATGGTTCATTCTCATTTATTGGAAATGGTTTTCCATGGAACGAGTCCATCCTTATGTGTTGATTTTAATAATAATTTTCGTTACCAAAAGCGGTCGGGGTGCATGTGATCGGAGGAAAATCAAGTGATTTCAGACCGTGCCGTGCCGACCGACAGCAGTTCAATGAAACATTTATTGGTTGTCCTTTTAGCTGGGTGCTGCAGATAAATACATTTTCGGAAACTAATTATGGTGGGAGTGGGTACTCCCCACATGTGTCGTTCCCGATTAGGCTGAATAATTACGGATGTAATGTGTAGAAATTCACTGAAAAAGAAAAACATCAAAACATCAGTCAATTGGAATTCACCAGCTAATGGGTTGTAAGGTGTAAGTGCACTTTCTCCCGGAGGCGTGGGTGTGCGTATTAAGGGTGACAAAGCATAAAATTATATTGTGTTGTTAAATATGTAATTAAAAATGTAAATTTCCTGCTCATCAAGGTGTTAGGTTGAACAGATAATATACCCAAAACGCTTGGAGGGACGCAATTTTTATTTATAGTAAATTTTGTTTAGATGTTAACAACGCAATCATCAGAGGCTACCTTCGATTAAGTCTCATACTTTTCGCTTTTGACGTTTTGTTCGACAGGTTACCTTAAGCGCGATGTTATAGAGAACATTTACCTCACTCTTTACAATCCTAAAATGTAGTTACTTCCCTCCACTTTTAAAGGGTCTTAGAAGCTCTTTCTCTAGCAAGAGCTACATGAATTTGTTATTCATTGTGAAGACCAAACATTTTGGATACGATTGTAGTCATATGGCTTCATCTTTAATATCGGGAACTTTATGGCCACTTTTTACTGCATTTGGGGTTCTATGCCACCAATGACGCGCTGTACATTGCCCTTCAAGCCTTAGTACCTTGCAATTTACTTGCATATAGTAATGGCTTTATACCTTTTAAGCGATTATTACATATTGTACAATCTTGATAGCCGATTTACTAATTTGTTTCGTGATACAATGTTACCATTGAATCTAGTCTGCAGTAAGTCAATGCTTTCATAGGCAGTAGCGCCATCTTGTGAGTGAGCATTATCACATTACGACAACAAGCTGCTAATGAGCCCAATCTGTAAAATACTGTCAGAGGCTATGCGTTTATGGCTTCAGTTCTTCCACTAACTGAGTCTTATACAGGCGAGGGCCGAGAACATCTCGCATAATAGATGGGCAAGTGCTAGAGTGTAATTATCGGCGCTGAATTGATGGTTTCGGATCCTCTGCTTCGCTCACAATTTGTATTGTATGAACACTACGTTAATGTAAACAACACTGCAAACAAATTAAGGATAACGAATTTTAGGTCCCTTTATTCGCCACATGCGGCTTAACAACTGGTAGAGGCCCTAGACTGCTGCTAAGCAGACAGTAACACCATGAGAAGAACCAGGCAAAATAATGATTAAAACTGCAACACCTGCCACGGCGATTGTTATCGACGCCAAAAGCAGCGACTATTTGGATGCGGATTTCTTGGTCCTAAGTTTTCGACATGTGAATGAGTGCATCGTAGCAATTCGCATCAGGGCTAAATTTGTGAACATAAACGCTCTCACAGAGTTGAAGAGAAGAGACATCAAAGATAGCTCCTATTAGCTGAGATATGCGCTAGTAATGAGACAAAATTGTCCTCTGCCATTCTAATGCAAAGATAGAAAGAGCGGGTATAGCCTGCACGACACCACCTGCGATAACGCATTGAGGCTAATCGACTTTGCGATCGGCGGGGCGATACATTGCGGTATTCACAAGAGGACTTGGAGAAATCCTGATCGATCAATCCTTTAACAGATTAACCACATTGCGATTGACGCATTTTTGTTTTTAACTCGAACCATAACCTTGATGTTGTAAATTTACGACTGCGGATATCCCCAATATCACAAGACAAACTAATGCTGTAAGGAATTTAATTGTAAGGAGGCTTAAATCACAGGAGACCGCTAGATCCTTCTCCGGCCAAATCTATTTTAATTTCTTAAGAGGTCCACTGCCGTTGGCATCAAATATCGAAGATCAGTGACAACACTGCCAAAAAGCTGTTAGAGATGCCGCTTCTAATGTGCTGGGTTCCACTCGACCAGCACAACGAAAGACCTGGTTTGTTGACGAGTACCGGGAAACAAATGCAGCTAAGCAAGATGCATACAAAGTGACGCTGCATAGAACGACTAGAGCTGCTCACGAGCTCTCTGAGCAGAAGAGAAGAGACGAACACGGGCTTCTCAGGAGGAAAAGGAAGATATATGAGGAAAGCGTTATCGTGGAAATTGAGAGATGCTTCTCCAGGAATCAGATTCGGAAGTAGATACGAACAAGGGGACATCGAAGTAGGGTCGCAGTCAATGCGATCATTTCTGCAGATGATTTATGGCGTCCAAGACGAACCAAATACCGTTGTCAGACAAAACGAATCTTTCATCCTGAAAGATGTATACCAACGATTCCATCTATCCGACCTATAGGAAGTAAAGATAGCCATACCCAAACCGAAGTACAACGAAATTGTTGAGCCGACGACTGACCTCTGAGCTCTTCAAAGCCGCAGGCGATGACTTGGTATGGAGCATACACAAACTCATCTGTAAATTATGGACGTGCGAACTATGTGGAACCTCAGCATTGTTTGTCAGATCCTCAAGGAACGAGACCCTCTGAACTGTGACAACTACAAGGGCCGAGGGCCGAGGGCTCACCGAGACTTTCGATGCCAAAAATGGTCTTAGAGAAGGCAATGCTCTGTCATGCGATTTCTTTAACATCAAAAAAACTCCCGCGCATTCAACGATGATATTGGCATAATCGGAGTGTCAGTGGCGCTTGCCAATGACAACAAGACCAAGTATATTCTGTCAAGCAAAAAGGTAGTTCAGGACTTTGTCCACCTAGGCTATGCTCAGACAATGACACCAGCGCTGAGATTAATCGAAGAATAACTCCTGCCAATTGCTCTTTGGGCTAAGAAGGCAATTGACTAACGAAGGCCTATCTCTAACAACAAAAATTACCCTGTATATGACCGAAATAACCGTCATCCCTCTCTATGGAAGGGAAGCATGGATATTATCAAAAATTGATGAGGGCGCTTTTGGCTGCTTTGATAGGAGAATTCTTCGGGACAATGAGGAGTAAGGAATGCAATGACAAACTGAAGGGATGTATGTATAGCGACTACTACTTAGCCAGAAAAGTGATGGTTCAACGACTGAGATGACTGTGTCATCTTAAGCAGATGGACACCCACGCTTCGATCGGAAAGTCCTCGAATCCGCCCTCGAGGGACAGAGCAGTAGGGAAACAACACAATTTAGTGTGGTAAATTGAGGAGAGCTAGTGAAAGATCCAGTTGGCTGCGCAATTAAAGACCCATTCCTGGGTATACACTGTGGCATATTGACTTCAGAATTCTAGTTTCGACAGGACTGAAATATCTCTGGTACAGATGGGTCAGAAATGGCTTTGCGCTGACTGTGAATCTTTTATGAATTTAAACTGTGCCCCAGGACTATTCGAGTGATTGGAGTTTGTGGCCTAGTGGAGAATGGTAACGCCATGCACAACAATGGAACCCTAATACAACCTTTGCAATTGGTTAGCAGGGACAATTAACTGAAAATTGCATGAGAATCATGCTAGAATCCTGGAAAACGAGAACTCGAAAGATATTTTCTGACAGAGAAGAATTTTCGGGACATGACACTACTATACACCAGGTCTCCTGTTAAAAATGTTCGACTTTACTATCAGGCAGAATGGACGCTGGTCAGTTAAATGGTGTAACGAGCATATCTCTTTCCAGAGATAATGTACTTGTCTTAAGCGATACGACTCTACAGGTGTATGCCGCCAGTAAATAAGAGCAGGATTGGGCAGTCAATTGTGTGTGAAATCCACTCGCAAAATGACGCATGCAATGAACTCGATCTTGGTCTGAGAATCTCTATAAATCGGATCAGCTCTCATAACGCAATCACTATTGAGTAATGTATAATTAGATTTTGAAAAAGCGTTAAATCTCAGTGAGTAACGACCAACTCATATAATCTTTCTTGAAAACCGATTACGATCTTATCCTCACTTAGACCATGACTTGAGAAATTCCTCTACTCCGGCCTTATCATCTTCCGTGCAACAACTTATATTCCAATTCACATGCACTTCCTACTAAACACAAATCAAATGCGACCTTCAAATTTATGACTCTCCTTTGGCAAAAAAAAAAAATAAAAAAAAAAAAAATCAAGGTGACGTCGTATGTCGAAATCAATAAAACCCCTTAGAAGGGTTAAAAAGTTAAGACTTTCGTCAAGCAATCGACCCAATTTAGCAACAAAGTGTTGCAAAACCCGATAACAAGATAAATGCCCGGACGGGTAAAATGGCCCACTACCATCGTCACCGCACGCCCAATTGTGTTCTTGCTACTTGTCTCTAACCTGTATGAGTTCAGATTGAGTCATTAAAAATTTAACGACATTTTCACAAATACCTTCTTCTTGTTCTTGTTCTTGTTCTTGTTCTGATTCGACTGGAAGTAACCCTTTTCTTTGGATGGCAGGGAGGAATCCATCCTATACCCCTGGTTACTAAAACTTAAATCGGCGTTATTACACCCAATAAATACAATCCCAAATAGAGGAAACACAATAGAGGTACAGTAGAAGAAGATGAAGTACAACAAGAAGTGACGATAAAAACAGAAGAAGAAGAAGGGAAAAAAATTGTAATTCCACTACAAGTAATAAAAATTTCTCTCTCATCCGACGAAAAATACAAATCTGAACAAACCGACAGTGTTTACAACAAAAACTGCGGATACGTACGAGTATCTACGAATATAAATACTTCGTCTCGGGGAAGGCGAAATTTTACGATCTTCAAAGGTTCGACAGAAAGAATAAAGCCATTCTTGTCGACCTTTTGTCATAACTAAAAGTTTCAACGGCCAAAATCGTCAAACACTCACCATCATCAGTCCCGTCCCCTGGCCAAACAAAAAAACCATACCCTACTCGTTGAATATGTGTACAGAACAAACTCGTTGAAGTAAATGTTATGAGAATCAAGGGCAAAAGAACAAGTAGCAGTACTAGTATCATGGATACACATAGATACACAAACACACACACACAGTCACTTTGAGAAAAGTATGAGAAATGACATAAGGAATGGATGGGTGGCTAGGTGGATGGGTGAATGGGTGGATAGATATCTGAGAAGCTTTCAGGAAGAGTTATGTCCATTTCTCCAATAACAAATGCACACAATAATACAAACTCGGGCATGAACTCAGTCATAGACACAATCACACACAATAACAAACTAAATGAGCAAACAAAACTAAATACACTACTCTCCTGGCAAAAGTAATCACATCACAGTGAGTTTTGGGAGCACAACTACCACCCACAAACACCCCCCCTTCTGATCATGATATGGATTACATTGTAAAGGGATGGAAAACACCAAGTCAGAGCCACCTAAAAATAATAATACACAAAGCACAAAAAAAAAAAAAAAAAAAAAATAGAAATAATAATAAAAACAAATGGCCAAAGGGTGGGCCCATCCAAACTTAACCATAGAACCAGAGATACGAATACACGAGTACAGTAAGCAGTTGAATGAAATGAGTATGGGTCTGAGAATGGAATGGCCAAAAAAGGGGAAAGCAGAGACGAAAACATGGAAAATAAAAATAAAAACGAACGAGATTCTGATATATGAACTTAAATCCCAGCGGTCTTATTTCAAAAAGGCATCAAAACAAACCGTAACTGGTGGTGGGTGGAAAATTGCCGACCATTATACAGCATATCGCCGCAGATCAAATGTTGCTTCATCTCTACAGTGAAAGGATAGGACAGGGTGTCTGCCCGTCCCCCACCCACCACCTGGATTCAGTTCAAATTGAAGTTCCAGTCTCAGTCCAAGTGCTGCTGGTCCATCGCAGATGGTAGAAAAAAAAAAAAAAAAAAACTAAAAGGCAAACGAGGGCGAGAAATATGTATCCTTGGCCGTCCATCACATCATATGTGAGCCAAGACATGGTCTGTTATTTCTCTGTTATGTGTGTCTATGTCCAACGCTACCCTGGTCATTCCTGCTTAGACAATATTTAATAGCAATTTTCACATTCAAGCTCTGTTGGTTGGAATGTCATTTATATGACACTCGCCCTCTTAGTCGAACTCTCATATACGAGTACAAACATACTCGTACATACTCGTATATGAAAGTCCTGGTGTTGCTGCCATTTGAAAGAGAATGATTTGAGTCCTTCAACTGTTGGTTAGCATTCAAATATGGTATGACCCCCTAGCCATTGCATTCGTTCACTGCCTATAGTCGTGTCCTGCGAATCCTTCTCAATGTTTTAAAATAGTCCTCGAGAAAATTGCTCTGATGAATTTACCGAGTTTTTTTTTTGTTTTTGTTTTTGGATGAGCAAATGGAAAACTGTCGCGCGAGCAACTTGTCCCTTTTTACCTACCATATGGCATCTCAGTATGAGTATGACTGTATCTATTGTATTTGTATCCGTATCCATGTCCATGTCCGCTTCTTCGAGGCTTAAAGGATTGAACGCAATTGAAGTTTTGTGATTGTTATATGTCCATGGCATCGTTGCTTGTTTGGAGCGGGTGACACGACAGAAAGGGCGTCGATACAACATAAACGATACACATGACGATATGACATTAGGGACCCTCTGCTAAAATAACCTCGAAAAAGGACACTATACCCACAGAGAGATACAGGGATATACGACTACATACTCGTATGTATGGAAGAAAGGGTAAGACGAAGTGTGTTTTGGGCAACAGCAGGACATGGCAGAATTGGAATCATAATAAAAATGGGAATTCTAAAGAGAAACGATTTTCGATCTCGACTCGAGTGTCCCCCTTTTTTTTTTTTTTGTTTTTTCGTTCATTTCGTCCTTTGTTTTATGTTTTTTTCAGTTTCAGTGACTTTTTGAAGGAGTTACGAACACCAGTTTTCAGTTCCCAACTGGGAGAGGGGAGAGAGGGATTCCCTTGGCATAAGTGTAAAGCTAAACTACTGCCACAGATTTGTCGACCTGCTATCCTCTTTGCCGTTCGTCTTTGGGTAGTAAATTGGGTGCTGTGTTGGGGTTGGGGGGGGGAGGTAAAGAGGATATCAATGGAAGGGTTGAGAAGTCATTGCCATTTCTTCGATTATCCTTTCGATTTATTTTTTTTTATTTATTTTCTTCTTCACTCATCCTCTCGATCATCTACTACTTGTGTGTGCTTCTTCTTGATTTGTTCACACTCGAAACTTTGGGATGTATTTCAACTGTTTGTAGTGCTGTTGTTGTTGTTGTTATTTTTCAATGAGAGGATAAAAATTTATATTGGCTTGAGAAGTCCCTGGAGTGCTTTCAGCTTTACACATGTAACAAATTGTAACAGTTTGGATTTTTGTTGGTCCTTCTTATTTTTTTTTTTTGTTCCTGTTCGGGATTCTATTATATTTTTCCCACTCTCTCTCTCTCTCTAGTCCTTCATTCGTTTTGATGTGTTTCTGTTTCTGTTCGATTTATATATATTTTTTTTTTTTTTATTGAAACACTGTCCCGATTTGTTGATGTTGGTGTGTTTTTTTTTCTCTGTTTTTTGGTACTTTTTTGCTCTTTGCAGCTATCAAATGATATTTATGACTACAGCTCGATTACTGAAATGTCCTTGTTTTGAACATGGCAGTGTTGGGTGGTGTGTTTGAGGTGGATGGGGGTGTGTTTGTTTTATAGTGATTTTAATTTGAAAAGGGTTTTTGGCTCACTTTCGGGTTGTAAAGTGAAGCCAATTGATTGGACGGCAGTTGGGGTGGAGGAGGACGGAATTTAAAGCCGACATATCTCTCAGTAGGGCAAAGTCAATAAAATGTGACATCGAGGGTAGTGTAGGTTGTTCTATATTTGAACGAAAGGACAAACGAATTTATTACTTTTATAAAGGAAGGTAGGTGAGAGTGTTACGCTTTTAAAATGAAAATCCCGTGGCCAATTTAAACTTCGTGCAGTTTATACACGAATCTTGGTGTTACGTTCTTCATCTTATATCTTGTCTGCTCTATTTCTTTTCTGTCGGCACAGAGTAGTTACTGAGACAAAGTTTTAAGCCAGTAGTAAAGAGCTTGCAGTACCAGTACCCAGCTTGACGTGTCGGCTGCATTCTGACGAGCGAAGGCCGGCCGAAGGTACTTAAGTACTTGGCAAAAGCGTAGTTCACAACATACAATAGTTCGCTGCAGTTAGGTCCTCCGGTTGGAAGAGAGATCCAAATAAATTTTTGTAACGAGCAGCCAACGCTGTCGTTCTTACCTTTCTTCTTCTTCTTCTCCTTTAGGTGGCGCTACAGTCCGGGGTGAACCTAAGCCTCAATCAACAAGCGTCTCCAGCTAGATCGATCCCTTCCAGTTAAGGATTCGAAGACTTTTTGGACCGGAGCATCGGTGTTCATCCTCTCTACATGACCCAGCCATCTTAGTCGTTGGATCTCCACTTTTCTGACTAGGTCCATATCGCTGTACAGTCCGTACAGTTCGTCGTTGTATCTCCTCATCCACTCATTCCCCTCGAAACAGACAAGAGCACCCTCATCCATTTTTGATAATGTCCGTTCCTCTGCGCCATGAGGCAGGATTGCGATTATTAAGTCGATTATAGGGCCGCTTTTGTTGTTCGAGAGTGGGCTTATCTAGTTAAATGCCTTTTTAGCCCAAAGAAGCAGCAATTAGCAAGAGTTATTCCTCGTTTGATCTCAGCGCTGGTGTCGTTGTCTGAATTCATAGGTAGACAAAGTCCTTAACGTCCTCAAAGCTATACCTGTCAAAGGTTACGTTCTGTCCGAGACGTCGGTGTTAAGTGTCCTTTTTGCTTGACAGTATATACTTAGTCTAGTACTTAGTTTTGCTAAGAGCACTCAAAATGCATCTCATACTGGGAGGAGACTCCAGGCCTAAGGCAGGCTCTGCTCTCCCTTTAATAAAAATGCCAACAGATGTCTGAATCTAAATCGGCATGATATCAGAAACCTGGTAGGATACCTTACAGGACACAACGGTTTAAGATATCACTTCAGGAAAATAGGACTTGCCGACCCCGCAGACGGTCGACTTTGTCTCGAAGACGAAGAAGCAGCTGAACACATTTTATGTAAATGTCCAGCCCTCAATGGATTCAGGCGGAACACCTTCCTCGAGCGAGCAATTGGGTGAACTTTTGAAAGATTGTGCCTCTTGTGTTTGCGCGTAAGTTTTGAACTAGTCTTTCAAGTATGGTGTTGAAGAAATCGCATGACAACGTATCGCCTTGTTTAAATCCTTTTTTGACATCAAAGGTCTCGGTGAGATCTTTACCGACCTTGATGCAGCTGCGTGCATTCTCCACTGTCATACAGCACTGACGTACGAGCTTGGCAAGGATCTCAAAACAAGTCATTGCCCTGTATAGTTCGTCTCTATAGATGCTGTCATACGCGATCTTAAAATCAATAAATAGGTGATGTGTAACGATCTGAATCCCATGGAATTTCTACAAGATCTGCCGAAATGTGAATATTTGGTCGATGGTGAACTTTCGTGACCTGAAGTCAGGAAGCGATGTTAAGAAGGCTGATGCATCTGTAGTTGCAGCAGTTCAGAGGGTCTCCTTTCTTGAGAATTGGACAAACAATGCTGAGGTTCCATTCATCGGGCATACTTTCGTCCGCCCATATTTTACAGATGAGTTGCTGTATGCTCCTTACCAAGTCATCGCTTGCCGCTTTGAAGAGCTCGGCAGTCAGGCCATCCACTCCAGCAGCTTTGTTGGACTTAAGCTTCGATATAGCTATCTTCACTTCATCCAGGTCGGGTGGACGGAATTGTTGGTCATCATCGCCCAAGTTCAAAGGTTGGTTCTGCCTGACAGCGGTATTTGGTCCGTCACCGCCGTTATACAGTCTGCAGAAATGATCTTTCCAAATCCTCAGCATTGACTGCGATTCTACTACGATGTTCCCTTGTTCATCTCTACAGGCTTCGGTTCGGGATTTGTTTCCGTGGCATGTTATTTTTACCTTTTGGTAAAACTTCCGAACCTCATTCCTGGAGTAGCATCCCTCAATTTCCTCGATCGCGCGCTTCTCATACTATTTCTTCTTCCTCCTGAGGAGCTGGTGTTCGTCTCTCCTCTTTCGTTCATAGAGCTCATGAGTAGCTCTGGTCCTTCTAAGCAGCGCCGCTTTTTATACATCTTGCTTAGCTACATGTGCTTGCCAGCATTCATCATCAAACCTGGGGTTTTCGTTGTGGTGGACATCAGAAACGGCATCTCTGATGGCGTTTTGGCTGTGTTTCCAATGGTCTTCGATGCTTGATGCTGGTGGTATTGGACCTCTTAAGAGGTTAAGAGACACTCCATCGGAAAAGGATTTGGCGACCTCTTGCGATTGTAGCCGTCTGACGTCGAATTTCCTCACAGCATTAGCTTGTCTTGGGATATCCGCAACCATACCTTGACTAGAACCAGGTAATGGTCCGAGTCGATGTTGGCTCCTCGGAACGTACGGACATCCGTAAAACTGGAGGAGTGTTTAGCGTCGATTGCAATGCTTTTTTTAAATGGCCGGGCAGTTACGCCGGCGGCACAACGCTCCACCTGGAGGACCAGTTCCATTTTTTAATGCCCCTAGGACGAGAGGTCGGTTACACTGAAGCCAGTAACCCGTTCCGGGATGTGAGCGCTGCCGTTGGCCCATATAGGGCTCGTCCGCCGCCAGCTCTTTTCCAAGTGACTGACTAAGTCCTGGAAATCCTTACTGGCCTGAGCTCCAAATATGTCAGAGTAGCCCGGATAAGGTCTTGTTTTGTTTCTCCGACTCTAACCCTGATTTATGGCGCAGGAAACTCGCCATTTGCCCCCTTCACTTCGCAATCTCTAATGAGATTCCCAGATGGCGCCACGGGGAGACGTGAAGTAGGGCTTATTAGCAGGGCTGCAAGATGTTTGGCTGCAGAGGCTCATTCTCGTCATTTAAGGAACCAGCACCTGTCGGAAGATGCTACTTCTACGAGGTCTTATACTAATCGTTGCCATCCTGCGACGAAGCTAAGTGCTTTTATTTACCCAAACAATTCCTCATAGTATCCTTTGCCATAGCCATGTGGTTGACCTCCACTGTCCTTTCCAAAGTTATTTGACTTCACTGCTCAAATCCATTCTACCATTCTAATTCATAATTTATAAATAATTTCGGCGCAGATTTCCCGGTCGTCCGACAACATCAGGGCAAAAACTACGACGTTAAGCCGCTCGCCAAGAAGAGAATGGGACGACACGAGATGCTGCTAAGTCTGGCCGGTCGTGCAGTAGTTGAAGATCTCGCAAAGGTCCCAGCAGTATCGACCAGATGACGTGCAACACAATTTCGCATCAATCGGCGGTCTTCACAGAAAATTTCTGTGAAGGACTGTAAGATGATGCTACCTTACAAAGTGCAAACAATGCATCAGCTGTTAGTTGTTGAATCTCGATGATGAGGGGGACAACTTTTCATCGAATATCGTCATGACGAGGCCCATTTCCATCTCTGTGGATATGTGAGTTAGTAAAATTATCGGACTATCACCGAAAATGCGCGTATAACCCACGGGGAGCCATTACACCAGCCCAAAATAATTATATGGTGGGCGGTGTAAGCTGGAGGCGTCATCGGGTTTTATGTTTTCTAAAACGCCGCGTGCCAAACGACTACTGTGGATGGAGAGCGCTACAGAGCCATGCTTAACGACTTTCTTGAATTGGGACTGTAGAACAGGTTGGAGCAACGGCGCATACTGCACGAGCCACGATAGAAATTCTGAGGGCTCTATTTACGGGTCGCGGTCGCCTAATGTCTCGTTTTGGTGATTTGCACTGGACGGCAAAATCGCCTCATTGAACCGTTTTAGACTTATTTTTGGGTGATTTTTAAAGTAACAAGTCTGCGTAAGCAAGCCTCAGACTCTTGAAGCTTTCAAAGAGAATTTCCGTCAAGAATGCGAGGACCTTTCGCCGTAAGTTCTAGTAAGAGTGATGGAAAAAGCTATAAATCGTGCCCGAATGGTCATCAATTTTGGAGGCGGCCACTTAGCCGATATCATTTTCTCGACTTTATGAAAAAAAATTTAAGACATCATATTAACATAATCCAAAAGCAAATTTGTTTTTTATAAAAAATTCCAGCTAAAGAACATCAAGTGACAAATTTTGCGCCAACTTGTAGTGAGGTTCGTTGCAATCATTATAGTTCTAAGTCGAGCAGTAGACAATATTATGTCATCGCCTCTAACTGTGAGCTAATGAAGACCACATTCTCATTTAAATCGTGCAGATTTACGTGACCTAGTCTAAGACATTGAAAAATTGGCCAAACAAAGCAAGTGCGTGCCCCTTACAATCACAACCTATTTTCCAATTAAGAATTGTTGTCTAATGTATCCCACGTTTTTTACCTCGCCCACAGACCATTTCATTTTATTTGCGGTGTTCTTTTGCTTTCGATAGAATTTTTTTTTTTTTGACTAACCCCAACGAGTAACAAGTTTAAGATTGGCCTTGCTCCTAAATACAAAACCAAGCCACCGTCATCACTTTACTACAATCCACCCAATTCGTACCTCCTTGGGAAGTTTATCTTCAAGTGAATAACTCAAAATTTTTCTCTGACCGGAATTTGATAACCGCATTGCGTCAACCCTCAATTTATCGCCATAAATCTACAGGGAACGATCCTGTCCCACCATGTCATAAGCCACTATCTCTCAATATTTTAGCCCCCGCTCTACCCCATTCTATTCCATTTGGTCAAGGACCACTGGCACTAGCATCACTAGGCAGAAGGTAGAAGGCAGCAGGCAGTAGGCAACCGGCAACCGGCAACAGACAGAAAGCAACACCGCAATGGCAATCCCACTTATAAATTCCAGTAAAACACAATTTCCCATTTGTTATGCCTACACGCAAAGCAAATATTCATTTTAATCCTGTGTGGCACACACATACGAATACGGTTACGCTTACGACGCTTACGGATATGGGCATAACTACGTTTAAATTCTACCACTACGACTACGGATACGGATACTTCTATCATGTCAGACAGAATGCCTATTAATCTCCTTCACTCGTGTATTTTTCCATATTTGCTCCTGTTTTTTTTTTGTTGTATCTTGCTCCCCGTCGCGTCGTATTTTACTTTGGTATCTGCTCTTCGAATCTTCCTCAAAATACCAACACACGAGTTAAAAGGGCGTACGCCTAATTTTGCTTCCTAAGTCAAACCATTCTCGGCCTCTCTAAAACGTTTATATCTTTGATTAAGCGATTTCTTGAAGTTGGAACCATCTGATTGAAGGCCGTAAGCGGTCGTTGGTCGGTCGGTCGGTCGGTTGGTCGGTCGTTTACATCTTCACAAAGAAGCTCATACAAACTAAACTAATTCGAGAGAGTTCAGTGTGCGGCCCAAAGGCATGCAATGAATTACGCGCTCAGTTGGCTTGTAATTACAATTTGTGTGTAGAGAACCCCTTGGGAAGGAACTTCAGCTTGCTTTTGTGTAGAGAAGTTCTTCTAAACGAACGAATAAGACAATTTTCGAAACATCCCTTGCCCAAAAAAAAAAATAAAAAAAAGTAGAAAAGTGTATCCATCCGGTTCCGGTATTTCCATAGCCCTGTATATCCATCCCATTGAGAAGTGAAATTTATGGTAGTGCGTGTGGCAGTTGAACGCGTTCGTTTTGGCTATGCGTGAGCCATTTGGGCACCTCCAGGCGGTCATAAGACCAGCATGAGACTGCCAAGTAACTGTAAAATATTGCAAAACAACAAAAGCAGTTAAAAGGACATTCCGCATAATTGCTTCCTTAATTTTATTTTTTTCTTCTTTTCATCCCTTTGTGTGAGAGAACTTTTTGGTTGTTTTTCTCCGCCATAGAGACATGAGCTCGGGTTAGCTCTCCTCGTAGTGGTGGGTGGATGAATATCGTAAAAAAAAAAGGAAAGGCCCGCCCGATTTGTGGTGCGCTTATCAAGGAAAATTTTAAATCGTAAATTTCTATCCAGCGACGTTTTCACACGAAAAATTGATTCTAATAAATAATTTATGGCTCGGACCGGAACCGACCGGGACCAGCAACAGACAATCCGGATGCTCCCTAAATTGTGCGGTTCACTAGAGTTATTTTTTGTTTGCTTGTGAACCTTTTTTTTCGTTTCCCTTTGGTCGTCCTTGTAAGCCCTTTGAATAGAGGGACTAGTATGGGAAATTTCCATAAGCCGAAGCTATTTTCATATCCGCTACCGGTTTGGATGGAGAATTGAAAATATTAATAAACGTGGAAAAAAAACATTGCCCAGCTGGAGTAGATACTCTCGATGAAGATGAAGAAACTCTGGCAAGCTGGTCATCGTTGTTGATGCGATATACTCGTAAGAACACTTGTATCCTACAATCTCCGCTACCAACTTTCTATGTTTTGGTCTTAGTTCATATTTCACACTCGATGCTATTCCGGCCGGAGGCGGCGGCCACGGTGGTAATGGTAATGGTGGACGAACAAGAGGTCTGGTGTGGCACGGCCAAATACTTTTCGAGCATAGCTCGAGGATTGTAAAACATCCACAAACATGTGAGATTTTGTGGCACAAGTTTGGGTGGTTGTTTTGTTGTTGGGCATAAGGGTCAAAATTGGTATGAATATGGGAGGTTTTTTAATCCAAACTACTAGTCATGCTACGTACATATATGCTTATCTTTAAGGGGGGTGTAATTCAGTGTACGTAAATGCATCGCCTTTCTTCGCCAGGAATAGTTTAATTAAATATTTTCGATGACCGCCATTTGAATGTGTAGGTAGAGATGGGGAACTTCAATATTTGCATGGTCACTCCTCTTTGTAGGGCACTGCAAATTAGGGGGAGAGTATTTATTTTTCATGGACGTTGTGTAATACAACAGAAGCACAGATGATCCATTGGAAATTCTCCAGGTTTTAAAGATTAAATTTGTTTAGAACATTGAATTAATTCTGTTGCTCTAAAGCCGACTTGTGGATAATACAATCTATGTGACATAAAGGTAGATTGGGTACAGATTTACAGTGAGAATTTGCAACTTCAAAAACGTTGCATTCCCATCGACAATCCCAGTTTCTGGAGGTCTGAGCCTTCATAAACCTATCACTTCGTTAGCCTTAGGTGCGAGTTGAATACTCCAAATACTATAGAACAGAAGACTTCAACTGCAATCACAGAAGAATGCATTTTTTTACATTTAATTCTGTCTAATCTACGATCACGCTCTTCTGGACCTAAATAACGAAGTGGGCGATATTGCATCAAATATAATCACGAGTGATGAGGCCCTATTTTTCGACATATTTGGAGCTCATGTCGATAAGGATATCCGAGACTAAGTCAAGGTCTTGAAAAGGAATAAGCTCTTAATGGACAAATAATAGTGCTCACAGTATCTACTATTGTACAACGCACTTCGAATAAGCACATAGAAATGAAGAAATGCGATTGGATGGGCTGAAACTGCGACATCTACTACAGCCATTGTTATCCACAGCTAAAGCACCACCTAAATGGATGCCGATTTTTTGTTAGAAGCAGACTAAAACAAGAAGTTTTGAGCTTCCAGAATGTGGACGAGCGTTACCTAGCAATACGTATTAAGTCTAAATTAGCTTCTACGAGCTCTTGAATATGAATAAGAGGTGATCGTGGTGTAGTGGTCCTGGCCATCGTTTCTCACTTGGAGGGTCAAGGTTCGAATCCTAATCATGACAAGTTTTTCATTTGTGTAATTGGAACTCAGTCAGGAAAATCTGCGTGTTAAGGCATAACACTGGCATGTAGATTTGGCTGTTGTAGAGTTTTAAGCACAAAACAACAGTTAAAATTTATAACCTGAATCATTCCGATTGAAGAAAATCTCTCCGTCCTATTCGGACTTCTACCCCTGGAGATTCAATAACAAAACCAAATATACCTGAGTTTCAAACCAACTACATTATAACAATGCGTTCCTTTCTCCTCCTTCTATCTTTTCGCCCGCGCCCTGGCAACAGTAAAAGGATATCATAACCCCCTTCAGGCGCGCATAATTATAAAAAAAAACATACGAACAATGCCCTAGGTATGACATCCAAATTTTCTTGCAAAGCTAATCAGTCAACCATGAAACAGATTGATCACATTACGATCGACGCAAGACACTTCTCCATTATTACGCAGTCGAGAGTAGCTAAGATCCACTCGGACCATTACCTTGTAGATACCTCGAAATGCACAAAGGTAGACTAATACTGTGAGATATGTCGACGTCATAGATACGGCTACAATCGCAAGAGATCTCCAAATCCATTCGCCACTAGCATCAAGTATTGACGAACAGTGGCAGCACTGCTAAAACGCCATCATAGAAGCCGCTTGTTATGTGCTCGATCACCACAACCTGGTTTGATGACGAATTTCCAGAAGCACATGAAGCTAAGTTCGATGTATACAAAGTGGCGTTGCATATAAGGACTGGAACTGCTTACGAGCTCCATAAGCTGATGAAAAGAAGGAGCATGAGAATGTCGAGGAAACTGAGAGATGCTTTTTCGGAAGTGAGGTTCGGAAATCGTTTGGTAAACAAACATACCACAGATACTAAACACCGAAAAATGTACCTAGTCAGGTCATAAATACTAGTACACAACTGAACTCACTCATTACGAATGCAACACTGGACGCATCCATTTCGTATTGATTGCGATTTGACAGTTGATATTTATGGCTCATTGTGACGTAAAAAGTTTTTGACATTAATTGCTTACAATCTTGGAATGGGGCGACATCGAAAATCGTATTGTTGTAGTAATGTAATAATGCAACATGGAAAAAGACGATATCTTTAGGACGTTGCGACCGCTTGGAATCACTCGCAATTTTGTGTATCGCGCTGTGAAGTTGTTTGAGGATACTGGTGGAGTACGAAACCGTCAAAGATCCGGCCAAGCTTCATTTCATGCGAGAAAGGAGTGAAAACATCGGCCGAAGTATATCAATCGACCGTCTTGGAACCCATTGTGAAGTCTCTCAACCAATCAATATTCAACAGCAAGCCATCGACTTTCCAGCAAGACTCTGCTCCAGCTCACAAAGCAAAAACGACTCAACTGTGGCTCAAAAACAACGTTCCGGACTTCATATCATTGGCCAGCTGGTAGTCCAGACCTCAACATTGGTTGGATTACAAGTTTTGGTCCGTATTAGAGGGCATGGCTTGCTCTACTCGACACTCAAATATTGAGTCGTTGAAGCGAGCCCTTGTCCGTGCAGTGGACAATTTCCCCAAGCATGAAGTGCGTCTCGCAATCGATGAGTGGCCACATCGTCTAAAGTCGTGCTGGAAGTCATTTCGAATAAGTTGTTCTAAGACTTGTAGCCATTGAATAACCCAATAAAAACAAAACAAAATTGTTTAAATATTAATTCGTTTTCATTTGGCTCTGATTTTTCTGTGTACCAGTATTTATGACTTGACTAGTTAGGTGATGATGAACATGGGAGCATTATAGAGTCGCAGTCGATGCTGAGGATTTTAAAAGAGCATTTCTGTGGAGCAAATAGGTCAGGTACCACTGTCAAGCAGAACGAAAGTTTCAATCTGGACGATGAAGACTAAAAATGTTGCCCATCCAACATGGATAGAGTGAAGGTAGCCATATCTAAGCTTAAGTCCAGCGAAGTTCATGGGTAAGACAGCCTGAAGCGGCGGGCGATGACTTGGTAAGGAGCTCAACTCATCTGTACAAAATAGTCGGACGAAAGTATGCCCGTTGAATGGGACCTCAGCATTGTCCTTTTGACACATCAAAGAGTCAGTTAAGTTATCATCTACTTTGACAGAGTAGATGAAGAAAATTCGTTTTTGTTATTGATTCGAGTCAATGGTGCCTGGCAGGAACGTTCGGATTTCTTAAATATTGGATTCATGCTCTATGTCGATTGTAATATTAACAATTTGATTAAGTCTTTCGTGATACGAAGACTGCCAGGTCCCGTTGTGTGAGCACGTGTGAGTGCTATAAGACGCAAAATGTGTTGTCCGTAGTCCGTTGATAGATGAAGTGTCGTGTGGATTGCGACTTCAAACTGTCCTACCAAAGATTTAATCCTTTCCATATTGACATTGCATTCCGGACATTGCTCACATGTCTTGACGAGGAGCTCGTATAAACAATTTGTTGTTGCCGTCATCCGTGTCTTCCGAAGGGGTATGGGTGCATATTAGGCTTATTTTAGCGATTAAGACTTGATGCGGATTATTATAGAACTTTTACTCACGTGTCTGAAGCTCAATACTCCTTGTCGAATAAGCTCGGTTTCTTTGCCCTATAGTAATTACCACAGCATAAGCACAGTTGTCCATCCTCCTTATTTCTGAACCAACCCATAGCACCTCCTGCATGGCCCTAACATCTGCATTACAGCAATCAATACTCTCCTCTCTATAGTCCTGGCCTTCAGCAAAAATGCCAATTGATGACTAAACTTAAGTCGGCACGATATCAGAAACCTACTAGGTTACCATACAGGACATCACGGTTTAAAATATCACCTCAACAATATAGGACTGATCGATTTCTAGGAGGGCCGACTTTATCTTCAAGAAAAGGAATTAAAAAATAGGGTTATGGGCCCTATGACGGCGTGGGTCAGTGTTATGCTTCATGCATGCCGTTACAGTTTCCGGGGACCACCACTTGGAGGTACTGCGAACTTCATTGTTGCGCTGCTACTTTAATCTAAGGCCTGGCGTTTGGTGACGAACACACACCTTTACAATGTTTGCTCACGGCTTGGATGAAGGAAAAACAATGAACTTTCGGTTGTCAATGCACTAAGTTTGGAAAGCTTACAAGCAGTAGGTACGGTAGGTACCAAAAGACTAAACTGTGACCAACTTCAAGGAACACAAGTGTGTTGGGACAATTTTACTTTCAGTCTTACAAGCCAAAGTATGCTCAGGATTGCAGCGACCGGATACATACCATATGCCTTTGGCGTTAATGACATTCTACCAATGTCAACTGCCAAACACAACCACCTGTGTATGTTCATACTCATGCTGTTCACAAAACAAAATCAAACCCTAAACTGAGATTTGAAAATCTCCCTAATTGACAAAAACACTTCTTCACCACCATGCCACTCCTTGTCCTTTTACTTAATCTTTTCTCTCTATGGGATTGCAATTACTCTGCACGATATGAGCACCGACGAGCAATATACGAGTACCTACGATTGCGTTACAATTCTTGCGCTACGTGCACCTTTCCTTTTGCAACACTTGTCCCGATAGCGTGCAATATCCTTCACCAACTGTTTTATATGAATTTATTTCAAGTGGCTTCTCTAGAGTGGTACGTAGCACGAATAAAATAATTGAAAAAGAAGAAATTCTTCAAAAAAAAAATTAAATAATCCTTTTGGTCCTTCGCAACAAGCAAAAGATGTATACATGAGCATACATATACATAGACAGACAAGAGCTAAGGGAAGAGTGTCACTGCAGACATTTCTTGGATACAGGACACCAAGCACAAAGTTGCTTAGAGCGCTTAGAGGGCTGAGCTCATGATGATTCAGCACATGACAAGAAGCTTGAGGTACAGCACTGCAGTTTGATGAGGATATCCGAGGATAACGACATACGTATGGGTGGATCTGTGTGAATATGTGAGCCTATGGTCTACGAAAGTGGGCGTGCCATGAGGCTGAGAACAAATTGCGAAACAAGACAACAATTTAAGTGCAAGAAGGCACTTTCTCTTTTTGATGCATCATCATCATTATCATCATCAGCATCGTCATCATCGTCATCTTAGTTGTCGTCTTCGTTTAAGCTAGTATTCATGGTTGCCAGGTTACTTTTACTTGAATAATGATTACATTTCATATGAATTTAGTTTGAAATAAAACAGCAAGTTTATCGGGCAATAGGGAATGGTCGTCATTTAGGAAATCCCATTTAGACCAATATCAATTTGAAATCATAGTGAAGGCTAGACATGCAACGCAAAATCTTCGTTTACATTTATGTTATGGCAACCATTATGACGCTCCCACAAGAGGGCCTGATAGGCTGGTACTATCCATCAGGACAGGGTTAGGTCGAAGTAGTTCCAAGTGCTTCTGTTTTCCAAAAAACAAAAAACTTAAAACTTCCATTGCTATCTGATCATCTTTTAGCAGCCAAACTAAACAGTTTTTACCTTCATCAGGTTATGGGCCTAATCCCTGTTTGGAATCTCCTGACAAGTTTTGTTTTTTCAAATTGTTTGTTACAAAACAACATGGACGAAGTTTCTAGAATAGAAAAATTGCAGTGTTCGGAGCAATGGAAGTTAAAATCTTGCTGAATGCTGTGAATGTGACTGGAGTAAGAGTGGATAAGTGAGTAGTGACTGGAGAAGACACAGAGCCTGTAGTTGGAAACGGTGATGAATCTGAGGTGATTTTGAGACACAGAGCATGGCAACTGGTGGACAGGAAAGCTCAGAAGATAATCGCTATCAGCGTTGCACACCATCCTCTTCACATCATGCACTGCGCAAGGTCATGCGATATGTGATCCAAGCAAAACATGAAGACAGTTTGATGGTAGGCTCATCATTTAGAATAAAAATCTGACAAAAGTGGATTACGCAAATGAAAATCATGGTCTTGGTGATGCACATGTTGTCACATTTAACCTATCAAAAAAAACCTATCCTATGTGCCTGAAACCTGCGCCATAAATCAGGATTAGTGTTGGAAAAACAAAACAAGACCTTATCCGGGCTACTCCGACATGTTTGGAGCTCAGGCCGGTAAGGATGTCCGAGACTTAGTCAGGGTCGTGGAAAAGAGATGGTGGCGGACGAGCCCTATATGGGCCAATGGCAGGACTCACATCCCGGAAGCTTCGGTGTAACCGGCCCCTCGTCCTAGAGGCATTAAACATGGAACTGGTCCTCCAGGTTGGAGGTTGTGCCGCTGGGGTAACTGCCTGACCATTTAAAAAAAAATCAAGTTACGAAGCATCAACAAGCCTCGGATATGGACGGATTTACTATTAACAACCCACGCAAACGATTTAAGAACAATGAGCTTCGGATATGCACGTGGAAAGTAAGGTCCCTTAATAGATCAGGTGCAACCTGATGCAAAGCAGCGCTGATTTGAATGCGGCTTTGTTGTTGGAGGCAGACTAAGATAAAAGTCCTGAGCTTCTGGCATGTGAGCAAGCGTCTCGTAGCAATCCGCACCAAGGCTAAATTCGCCAACATAAGTCTTATATGCGCGCATGCCCCCACAGAGGAGAAGGATGACGACGCCAAGGATGCCTTCTATGAGCTCCTTAATAAGACCTACGAGCAATGCCCTAGCTATGACATTAAAATTGTCCTCGGTGATTTTAATGCAAAGCTAGGAAGAGAGGGTGACTTTGGTGGAACAATCGGAAAATATAGACTGAACGGCACCATCTCCGATAACGGATTCAGGCTAATCGACTTTGCGGCGGGGCGAAAAATTGTCGTGGCTGGCACGCGGTTCCCACATATCGACATACACAAGGGGACTTGGAGAACTCCTGATCAATCAACAGTCAACCAGATTGATCACATTGCGATCGACGCAAAACACTCCTCCAGTATTATGGATGTCCGTACGTTCCGAGGAACCAACATCAACTCGGACCATTACCTCGTTGTAGCCAAGGTACGGTTGCGGATATCCCAAACAACGCCAAGACAAACTAATGCTGAGAGGAAATTCGACGTCAGATGGCTACAACCGCAAGAGATCGCCAAGTCCCTTTCCGATCGAGTGTCTTTTAATCTCTTAAGAGGTCCAATGCCACCAGCATCAAGCATCGAAGACCACTGGAAACACTGCCAAAACGACATCAGAGATGCCGCTTCTGATGTGCTGGGTTTCACTCGTCCACCACAACGAAGCCCCTGGTTCGATGATGAATCCCGGCAAGCACATGCAGCTAAGTGAAATGCGGCGCTGCATAGAAGGACCAGAGCTGCTCATGAGCTCTATGAGCGGAAGAGGAGAGACGAACACCGGCTTCTCAGGAGGAAGAAGAAAGAGCATGAGAAGCGCGCGATCGAGGAAATTAAGAAATGCTACTCCAGGAATGTGGTTCGGAAGTTTTACCAAAAGGTAAAAATAACATGCCACGGAAACAAACCCCGAACCGAAGCCTGTAGAGATGAACAAGGGAACATCGTAGTAGAATCGCAGTCAATGCTGAGGATTTGGAAAGATCATTTCTGCAGACTGTATAACGGCGATGGCCAACAATTCCGCCCACCCGACCTGTATGAAGTAAAGATAGCTATATCTAAGTTTAAGTCCAACAAAGCTGCTGGAGCGGACGACGTGACTGCCGAGCTCTTCAAAGCGGCAGGCGATGACTTGGTAATGAGCATACACCAACTCATCTGTAAAATATGGTCGGACGAAAGTATGCCCGATGAATGGAACCTCAGCATTGTGTGTCCGATTCTCAAGAAAGGAGACCCTCTGAACTGCGCCAACTACAGAGGCATCAGTCTCCTTAACATCGCATACAAGATCTTATCTGCCGTATTGTGTGAACGCCTGGAGCCGTTTGTCAATAACTCTGCTATAAATACAGATAACGACACCAGCGCTGAGATCAAGCGAAGAATAACTCTTGCCAACCGCTGTTTTTTGGGCTAAGAAGGCAATTGAGTAGCAAAGCCATCTCTCGGACAACAAAAGTCACCCTTTATAAGACCTTAATAATCGCGGTCCTGCTCTTTGGCGCAGAGGCATGAACATGGGATTACAAAATTGAAAAATTCACCTAAAAAGTCGCATCATCAAGTATGGACACCCTGTCCATGCCGACATGACATCTGCCAATCGGTCACAGATATGGATAACCTTGAAGAGCACTTGTCTTTATTTAGCGACTCTGTCTCAGAAACAAGCACATTGTGCAACAGACCCATATCGGATGAAATGCAGCCCGATAAGATAGACGTATCAGAGACCTATAGCAAAGTGGCGAACACTGGGTCTGAGTTCGTCACTTCACGCCAAAATAATAACGAAGATTCAAGCGCGCGGCAAAGAACGGCTGCAACTACGAGCATTTTATTGAGATTTATGAATTCTGAGCATTATTCGAGAACAAGAGATCTAAATTCAAAAGATTTGCTGTATGCAACTTACATGTACATGTACTAGAACGCCGCCTCAGGGTCGATTTCTGTTGGACTATAGCCCTCCTGTTAAATCAGCAGAGTACCGATCAGCTCGGCTTTAATCCAACTACCATCCTTCAATGTTTGAATTCAAAAAATTACATCTTAACAATTGTGCAAACAATTCTTATTTAGAAATACTATTCTGGTAACCCTGTCGTCGTTGTCGTCATTCATTTTTTGTCTTTATGAAAGAGACATTTGGTTGTTGGGGGGGGGGGGAATAGAAGAGACACGACCACCTCTTAAGTCGGCTATAGCTTAGTTTGTAGTGTTATAAAGCACTCACTTGTAGACATCCGGTCTGACAATTGTTCCAATTTGCCGCTATCAAATAACACAAGGACATGCGACACACCAAGAACGATGCTGCAACAAAAGAGTCCCTTCAAAAATGAAGCTGTTTCGTGTGGCCAAGAAGAAGGGTAGAATGAAGGGCGCACATACATGTACAGACACTCGTATATACCACCAAGCAGATGATGAATGAAAAACAATGGAGACAAAAGTTTTGTGCACTTTGAAAATTGCAGTCCTGCCGGGAGACATAATAGAATCCTCCCAAACGAACAGGACTAGATATGGTACGGATCGTACCATTTGGAATGAAGCTCTTGGTTGCTCCCTCTAGTTTGCAGCCTTTTCATTATTTTTGTTATAATTTTCTCCCGCCTGACTGTGTTATCCTTGGTGACGTTCTGTAATACACTTAACTGCTTAAGACAATTACGGATGCGACATTACAGTACAGGCACAACACGTAGTCGTCATCATCATTATCACCATCGTCATCATTGTTCACTCTGTAGACGAATGAGGGAAAAAGTTAAAAACATTGGCCCGCGCTAGCTCTCTTGGTTTGTTTCCGTCATTGTCGAGCCCTTCAGGCAATGGGCTTGGGGATTTTGTTCACAATGTCAACTAGAGCCGCAGCACCATCAGATACTGCCAGGATGGGAGATCTTCTTCCAGTTTTACCCAATAGGGTATCCATTCAGTGACAACTGCTGTTTGAGAGATGGATATGATTCTTCAATTCACATGACATCCCCTTCTAAATAAGGTAAGGGTAATGCAAGAGTCGTGATTAGACTTGGGCCATGTTGTTCAACATTATGAGTTGAGAAGCAGCAATGCTAGGTATACCAACAACAACAGCAACAACATCGTTATCCTGACAGCACTGAATCAATTGTGCTGTTGATGATTTCCTTTCATAGAAGCAACAGTGGACTGCAGTGCATCTGTGCACATATGCATGTATAGGTACATACGTACTATAGAATACGGTGCTTGACTTTGGCTGAAATAAAGAGCACCCGAAGCAACAATGCTGTCTGGAGTTGTTCTCTCATCCCACGCTCTGTACTGCACCATATACATATACCGCAGGACATACGACACGACTACTATGACTACAAGTATCTGACTTCACGCGTTCATTCACGGAAAAACGTAACAACAACAAAATAAAAAGAAAAAAGAAAAAAAACATCTAATTACTCGCGTTATGTGTGAAAACGTTCAAAACCTGCCATGTGAGGCTGTGAAGCGGTTTATTGTGACGCGACTGGAGTGCTTCCTGTTTCAATTAAAAGGCGCTGCCATTGTGTCAGAACTTGACTGCGTCAGGTTAGATTGTGTCGGTCTGACTGCGTAGGGGTAATTTTCTCATCCGTGTTTGCATAAAAAGGTTTTCCTTTTTTTTATTTATTTTTTTTCTCTTCATTTTCATTATCACTCCCGGCTGCTTAAACGAGCTTTAATATTTGTTAAGCGCATCCCGTTGAGGGTAACAACCCATGGTGGCTGTGCTAAAGCAATCAGAGTTAAGTGCCTTATAAAAGATAGCAAATGCCTTAGTCGCATACTGCGAGTAAGGAGGGGAGAACAAACAATATGGGAATTCGAAAAAATATTTACTTGATTCGACATCAATGCAAGACGCAATCAGGGAAGTGATCTTGAAGTTCAACCTTCTTGCAATTTAGACTGTAAATGTACTACGAATCCGAGAGGTTCCTGGGAACTTGGGAAGAGCACATTCTGCTAAGTGACTGGAGCCAATAATTGACTTGATTATGACTTATTAGGAAAAGCCTCATTATTGATGCTTTCAAGGATCAAGGATCGATGTTAGTTAGTTGGTTTGCTGACACTTAAATTGTCTTTCCTGTTTGCTGCCGACTAACATCGATTGTAAGTTCCGAACGCCAAAACGTTCTGCATCTTTTGATCCTTCCAAATGAACGACTTGAAATTGATGAAAAGGTTCGATTTGGACGGCATGGATATTTTTTTCTATAATTCGGCTTAGCGTGATGATTTTTTCAGTGGTAACCAGCCTTAAACCACGTTGATAGGGCTTAAGCATTTCATTAACGATGGGTTTTTTACACTCCAGGACCTTCATCTATTAACTCGGTCCAATCTTCCTTATACTATATGCAAACGAACTACTTCGAGTTTTCAAACAGAGCATTGCTTTAGCTTTTGCGAACGATACGGCAATTGTTGTTCAACACAGATGCTTAGAGTCTGCATTGGGGATGATGCAGGAAGAGTTGAATGCTGCTGTTAGATGGTGCCACAACAACGGTTTGGTGATCAACGTCGAAAAAACAAAGATGATGCATATTCGAGGACCTAGTTTCAGAACTACACCAAACAGAATCTACTACGAAAACGATGCGTGTCTTAGTACGCCCAGGAAAACTATAGACGTAGTAGCTGGCTACAAGTATGTTGGAGTCATCATCGACTGTCGCTTTCTCTGGGACAAGCATGTTGAAGAGCTGCGTACGGAACTGAAGAAAGCCTTGTTTGCTGTAGCTCATCTTCGACACCATGCGTCTGTTCCCGTTCTGAAACAAGTCTACTATGCCTTAGTGGAGTCAAAGCTGCGGTATGGTATACTTGCGTGGGGAAATGCTGCGAAAACATCAAGTTACAGAGACTGCAAAATTCTGTGCTGAAGCAAATTAACGTCAACGCTCAACGGGGTCACGAAAGGAATTTCGATGTCCTCAAAGTTGACCAAATTTTCAAGATGATAGCTGCTTCATTCACCCACTCGATCATGCGGTAAATACACGAAGACCTGCCCATGGTATGCTGCAAGTACCCAGATCCTACAACAATTATGGAAGACGACAACTACGTTCCAGCTCGACGACTAGCTTTCACAGTGTGTTTTTACGAGTATGTGCAAACTTCGGCTACGACAGAAAATAGTCCCTTTTCGATATTTGCGATATTTTCATGGGAATGTTCCAAACATGAAGCAAAATGAAAGCAAGGCTTCCGCCAGTTGATCCGCTCAATCTGAGAGCACGTTCGCTGATTGTACCTATGTATATATCTTGAATATGAAGCATGTAACTCGCCGCATTTAGTTCAATGAACGTTATTTTCGGATGTTGCATCGTATGACATTGATTTTTGACGGTGGGCCCAAAGACCTTCTCATTCTCCTGTTTGTCGTACTATAAGGACACCTACGATGTTTTTACGATGCCAGAGGTAAGTTCGAGCAATTTTTGTACACTGACCCTGGCCATATGTATCCAATGCGGCATTTCCGCATACTGAGCAATTTTAAGACTGGGGCTAGCTGTTTGTCTAGGTGTTAGATCCTAGACATAAGCTGTACCAGTGTCTTGAAAGCCGCAAACGCCACGCCTAATCGTATTTTGTGGAATCCCAGGCGTTGAAGTTGTCACTAATTATCTTTTAAAAACTTTATCTTTAAAAAAATTACACTTCTCTTGAGAGCAATGAAATGTGGCGAATATTTTCGAATCTTACCAGTTAGCGGTCGTTTTTACATATTCCAGGTGAAAAACTCGACATGGTCGTGGTCCTTTTCTCATGTGAAGGAGTCATCAAATTTATGGTTGAACAACATCTGAGGCACTTATTGATTTTCAGATGAAAGTGTAACACTGAATGACCAATGCTGAGGTTCCATTATCCGGCCATACTTTCGTCCGAGCATATTTTAGAGATGAATTAATAAATGCTCCTTACTAAGTAATAGTGTGCCGCTTTCAATGGCTCGACTCGGTGTTTGTCTCTCTTCTTCTGCTCATAGAGCTCGTTAGTACCTGTAGACTCCATCGGAGAAATATTTGGCGATCTCTTGAGATTCAAACCGTCTGACGTCAAAATTTCTCACAGTATTAGCTTACCTTTGCAATATTATGAATATATTTAACCGTACCCTGGCTAAAACAAAATAGCCCCTTCGGAATAGTCGGAAATGCATTATACTGGAGGAGTACCTTGCGTTAATCGCAGTGTGATGGTTGACGGTAGATTAATCAGAAGTCTTTCAAGTCCTGCGGTAACCGTGTGCTAACTACGACAATTTTTCGCTCGTCCCGCAAAGTCGATTAGCCTGAATTTAGTATTGGAAATTGCATCCTGAAGGTTTTACTTTTCGGCAGTACCACTAAAAATGCGCTCCCGTTAGAGATTTGCATTAAATTCACCGAGGATAATTTTGCTGTAATTCTAGTCCAAGAGCTTGTAGAAGCTATCTCTGTCGCAGATTTTATATCCCTAGAACGAGGGGTCGATTTGACCGAAGCCAGTAACTCATCCGGAGTTCGTCCGCCGATCCGATCTAGTCTCGGAAATCTTTACCGGCCTGAGCCCCATATATGTCGGAGTCGACCGGATAAGATCGTTGATTCCATCTTCCCGTTAATAGTGCTGCAATTTTTGTCCGCTGGTCAGCACTCGCGCTTTTAAGTTTGGCAAGTCGAATCCGAATCAACATCGACCAGTGCCCGATGGTTACGAGTAAAGTGAGCACAATTGATGTGTAGAAACAGTTGCAACCTTGGGTATCGTCAGGTTGACTCCTCTCAGCGCCTACTCTATTTCTACGGCACCCAACCACCACTTTTTCAATACTTTTTGATCAACAGCATAAGCAATAAACGTCGAGCCGAAGGAGTTTCACCAGGCAAACCTTTTTTGCTGAGCGCCCAAATCTTTCATGTAAAGTCTGAACTATAAACGTGGCTGGAACGTATTCCAAATATTGATGGGATGATGTTCGATGAGATTTCAGGGGTATAATTTTTTTTCTAGCTTCTTTCGCCTGGCGAAACAAATACGGCAGCTCTCCAAGCTTAATGAAAAGTTCAAAACCATAGTCTGACGGAGTTGAAGTAGAAAATCCTTCAGCAGCCACCGTATTCTCAAGATCTTCGTACTTCAGGTTTTTATTTATTTCGATCCCTTCAGGACGGTTTGAATGAAAAAGAATTGGTTCTGCCGAAGCTGTCGCAAATCAAGCAAACAAACGAGCATTGCTGGACTGACACGATCCTATCCTTGAGTTGTACGGAAGCTCCAAAAGGCAGAGGAACTGCATATAGTGGTCAACTTTATGAAAGTCCGATAGCGCATGAGCATATCCTGTAAGGCCAAGGATAGCGGCAAGTAACATCTACATCCAAAGTGTGGACGGCTACAAAAGGCGTCTGTTTTCCCATATTGGGCGGATTGTAATTGAATGTGTTCAACTATCCAAAAGGCTGGTAAACCTTTCGGATTGTAGGCTTATGGGGTTATTTACCATTTCCAGAAAAACACCAATGGTGGAGCGAGGAAAGTTTTTACATAACAAATTACAACAAACAGTAATGAACCGTCAAGGGTTAGCCAAACTTTGGTGAATCCTACTACGGTCCAAACGGCTGTAGTAAACCACACATAAAATTTGGGCTGCAGCATCTTCACAACCAGAGACTCTGGACACAAAAATTGGAGCATGGAACGTTCGTTCTCTATACGAACAGGTAGAACCTGAAATGATCCGGCTTAACATCAGTATTCTCGTACTGAATGACACTAAGTGAAGAGGTGAAGCTGAATACAGTGCCAGCTCAGGACTGACTAGGATGTTGTATTCTGGGGAGAAAGAGATAGGCAGTGGTCTAAGACTGAATGGTGTTGGTATTAAGCTGACTAAGGAGGACAAAAAAGTCTAATTTCCTAGAAACCAGTATCGGCGAAGACAATAACGGCCAGGTTTAGCTCCAAAATTCGCAAAGTCATCATCATTCAGTGTCAGGCTCCGACGAACGATGCAGAGGAGGAAGAAAAAACCACTTTCTATTTTTTTACGTCTAAATTCTGTGTATTGCAACGTCCTCAAAGGCGACATCGTTATCGTCATGGGGGAACTCAATGCCAAGATTGGCACGGACAACGTAGGCATTGAGCCTATGTTCCCATTAACGAGATGTGGGACATAGTAAAGAGAGTTTTATGGAAGCTGGATCTGAAACAATATCGAGGCAATCAAGTAAACACCGCAGAGCATGATGCTCATCGATGTTGCTTCTATAGAACGAGTACAGTGCAGCGCTGCGTGAGACGTGATAGGAGGGCCATATTGGACAAGTTGGCGGAGAGCGCGGAGGAAGCTGCAAGAAGAGGGAACGTGAGGGAGCTGTACAAAATCTGTAAGGCCATTATAGATCAAAAAAGTAGCAAAGATTATAGATCAAAAAGTGATAACGAACTGCGAACATTTATTGCCACTAGAAGACCAAATGCGAAGGTGAAAAGAGCATTTTTGTGCACTGCTCAACCATGACCAGAGTACAAATGCAAATTATCAACTGCTGGGCTTACATAGGTCTCCCAGGGGAATGAACACCTACCTCACAACAAGTGCAGAAATAAGAATTGCGATACTGCTTCTAAAAATAGCAAGGCAGCTGGACTGGATGGCATACCTCCCAAGTTCCTAAAAGCGAATCTAGACGCAGCGGCCTGTATTTTGTTTCCACTTGTTCAGGGTGTTTGGGAGGATGAAACTTTCTCCAGGAAATGGAAGAAAAGAGTTGCTGTCAAGGTCCCGAAGAAAGGTGATCTTGGAAACTGAAATAACTGGCGTCGTATCACCGTTCTGTCGATATTCCCAAAGCTGATGGCAACTATCTTTCTCGAGAGGTCCAGGATTGAATTGACCTTCAAGAGGCACCAAACTGGATTTCGCAGTGGTCAACCATGCGTCGATCATATTAACTCTTTGGGGGTCGTCCTTGATCAATCCTCGCAGTACCAATAACCGCTTTTCTTCATGTTCGTCGACTTTGAAAAGGCCTTCGATCGCGTCAATCGTGATCGCATCTGGAAATCGCTTGCTATGAGAGGCTTTGCTGAAAAAATTGTTGCTTGGTCCCTTAACCAAATGTGTCACTCACTGCAACAGAATGCGAAGCTGACTGTCTTAAGGATAAACGCCAACAAGGAAAAAATTATGCACATTAGTGGAGACCAACAACAGCGGGTTATCTTGAGACGGAAGACAATAGAGAAGTTCACGCCGTTCAACTATCTGGGTAGTTATGTGTCACCGGATGGTGGAACTAGCCTGGAATAGACTAAATAAAGCTCGTAGCCCAATCTGGAACTCTAGAAACATATCGCTTCGCACTAAGTTAAAACTGTGTGAATCGAATGTAAAATCATTTCTGCTATACGCATGTGAAACGTGGAAATGCTCTTCTAACATCTTGAGCTGGTTACAAGATTTTGTTCATCGTTTTCTGCATTACATCCTAAAGATCCGGTGGCCATCAACGGCCAAAGTAGATGTTGACATCAAACAGAAGAAATGACGCTGGATTGGCTGTACACTGAGGAAACCAAATGACAATAAAGCGAAGGAGTGCTTCCACAATAGAACATCCAAGGTGTAAGGCGAGTTGGCAGGGGAAGAACCACATGGAAGTCAACTATTTTGACGGAAGCTCAATCCCAAAATTTGCGATCGTCGACACAGGACAGAGAAGTGGAAGGACATAGCTGTCGCCCTTTGCTCCAGGAGGAGTTAAAGTGTTGCTCCATCAACAGCTTCCTTAAAGGAAGAAGAGAAGAAGAATGGCAGTGAAAGCTCGGAGGTAGAATACATTCTGTATCTTCTTCTGAATACTTGGCAGAGGTAAAACCTTAAAAGAATCACAGGAACCACGTTTAGGATACTGATGTCTTGGAAATAAGCCGATATAATCTATTCTCAGATAAGTCAAACCTTTAAGGCCACTACTATTGTCAATTTATTGTTTCAAAACAGTTTGAAAACTCTGACTCAGAAATGTATACACACCCAAATCCACCTGAGCAATATGTGTTTAAACAGCGACTTACCCTGCGACGAAGTGGCTGCTGAACCCTTCCTTAGGCCGACGGAAGAGAAGAAAAAACTTTTTGTAGTAAATCCAGTGTTACTCCCGAAATAAAATAAAGCCTAAGCCATCGTGACACCTTCAAATTGATCCACAAAAAAGAAATAAATTAAATCGAGGAAGCATGGACACCAGAATCGACCACCCTTCACCGTCCTGATCCAAAGGCAAGGCGAAACTTATAACGCAATCATTTACAAAGTAAACCTCAGCATCATTTGTTTCTTTAAGATGAACCGCAGGACTTACTCAACAAATGAATGCACTCAAAACCAGTATGCAAAACAAAATAGCAAAATTTCAAAAGTCCCCTTCCAAACCGGCGCCATATATAGTAGATCCCTTCAAGTACGATGCCAATGATACTTTTGTAAACCACCACTCTTACTCGTAGAATTCCAGGCAAGAAGGAAGTAAAAAAAAAAGAGAAATGTTCCATCATCAAAAAGTACTTAAGCAAGCCAATTATCGACCTAATGAAAAGGGAAGTAAATAATAGAAAAGTCCTAGACCTCAAGCGTAATAACACAAACAAAGGACGGCCGACCAACTTACCATCGTAGAAGAAGGTAGGAGGAAGAGAAGAAGTCACTGTTGAAGAAGGGAACGTGCTCCTAGTAGGTACTATGGTACTATCGGTCTACGTACGAGTATTGGAGGTTGCTGCTGATTGCCTGCCGGTTGTTGGCTGAAAGAAAATCTACCTAAGGAATGACTACACAAACATCATAAAGGAGCCGAGAAAAATTGCTGCAGAAAGAAAAGTTTGCATTTTTTTCTTTACTCATGCACCAAGCATTTCCAACTAAGAAATCGCATTCAACTGCTACAGCAGGGGTCCATTGCGCTTTAGTACTACGATACGAATACCCTTCTAGAAGTTTGTCCTTTCACCGCAGGAATCCATCCGCCATTCGTCCAGTTTTCCATCTATTTTCTCCGTTGCTAAAGGGATTCAACTTCAATAAAGCTGACCATAGAGACATTGGTGGAAGAAGACCGGAAAACCGGAAAACCGAAAGAAACCTGCCTGAAACAGCTAAACAACCTAAACGACCAACCAACTGACTGACTGACTGACTAACTGACAGCCTGTCCTGTTGCTGTGGAGGTGGCAGAGCCCCACCATCTGTGCGCTCTCGAAATAAAAATTATCCACTTAATTCTACTCGTTATTTTAGATCCTTGAAAAAGTTTTTATATTAGAATTTTTCTATTTTTTGTTTTTCAATTTTTTTTTTATTCCGACCGACGTTTCTTCGTCCTTTTTTGCATTCTTTTCTTTTCTTGTCCCCGAGTTGAAAAGTTTTCCTTTCTTTGAATTTGCAAAGGTGGACGGGGATGAGAGCCTGCTGTTGCTGCCTTAGTCGAGGACGTACATTTAAACTAGAATAAGGACGATGGACGGTATTTCATGTCCTCTTTATTCTCTGTCTTCATCTTGGTAGGCAATTCAACCAAACAGAAGAAGTCGTCGATGTGTGTTAGGGAGAGTATAAGGATGTGTTCCACATTCCTTATGAGTGTCCACTTCGTACAGACTGGAAAGTTTTCTTTTCGTGTTTTTTTCGTTTTTTCTGTTGTTTTTCGTCTTTGCCTCTTCTTCTTGAGTGGTAAATTTATAACAAAACCTTAGAAGCATCGTATGCAGTAGAGAACCCTCTACCAATGGCCCTCATTCACATATAGAGAGAAGTTCGGTGTACCTCTACCCCCAGCGTCGGCACTCTCTGCGGATCTGTGTGTATAAACTTTCGAAACGGGTGCGCTTAATGAGGCCATTCTACTCGACGCCCTATTGAGTTGGAGAGGGGAGGTTCGGAGGTTCTGCTCCATCCATTGGACAACTTGAAAGGGTGCTTTGTTAAGCTTTACAAAGTATGGCCGCATCCACTACAGAACTCAATGTCATTAGCGTTGGTATTCGTATAACCACGCGCACACGTTGCGTCTTCTAGAGAGACAATAAAAAAAAATCATTTTTTCTTATTTCGAACCTCATTTGGAGTGCAGAAGAGCTGGTAGGATCTACGGACGACTGACGCACGTATCCTTTGAAAATTTAATTTTATTTATTTAACGTAGAACTGGAATGTGGAAACCGCAGAGGCAACAATTAACAGTGTACACAAGAAGACCGCGAAAGCGATGACGATGACGACGACGACAACGACGACGATCTGTCAACCGCACTTTTAAGCTGTAATGATTTAGAAAGCCAGATAAAGGACTGCTATTCTCAAAGAGGACATACAAATCACCAACAACACTCATTAATTAGAAAAAAATTATTCAGACATTTACAATACAAGCAAATGTATTTATTCCCTTGTATTAACACCGGTAGCCTGGTAGCGCAGGTAGCCAGGTGGCTCGATACACTAACAAAACTCGCATCAGGGAGTTTCAGTTTTTTTTTTATTTATTTGGTATAATTGGGATACATGGCAACGATTAGTATTAGGCCTCATAGAAGTAGCAAATCCCGACAGGTGCTGGTTCTTTAAATAACGAGAATGAGCCTCTGCAGCCGAATATCTTGCAGCTCTGCTAATAACGTGCGCCCCCCGTGGCGCCATCTGGGAATCTCACTAGAGATTGCGAAGTGAAGGGGGCAAATGGCGAGTTTCCTGCGCCATAAATCAGGGTTAGTGTCGGAGAAACAAAACAAGTCCTTATCCGGGCTACTCCGACATATTTGGAGCTCAGGCCGGTAAGGATTTCCAAGACGATGGTGGTGGACGAGCCCTATATGGGCCAAGGCAGCGCTCACATCCCAGAATGGGTTACTGGCTTCGGTGTAACCGACCCCTCGTCCTAAGGGCATTAAAACTGGAACTGGTCCTCCAGGTTGGGGGTAACTGCCCGGCCATTTAAAAAAAACTAAGTCACGAAGCATCAACAAGCCTCGGATATGGACGGATGTACTGTTGACAACCCACGCAAACGATTTAAGGACAATGAGTTTCGGATGTGCACGTGGACAGCCGAGCAACTAGCGAAGGCCCTAGACTGCTGCAAAGCAGACATAACCGAAATGCGACAAAAAAGGATTAGAAACTGCGACATCTACTACGGCGATTGCTATCGACCGCAAAGCAGCGCTTATTTGGATGCGGATTTGTTGTTGGAGGTAGACTAAGACAAGAAGTCCTGAGCTTCTGGCATGTGAGCGAGCGCCACGTAGCAATCCGGATCAAGGCTAAATTCGCCAACAGAAGCCTTATATGCGCGCATGCCCCCACAGAGGAGGAAGATGACGACACCAAGGATGCCTTCTATGAGCTCCTTAACAAGACCTACGAGCAATGCCCTAGCTATGACATTAAAATTGTCAACGGTTATTTTAATGCAAAGCTAGGATGGAACGACCGGAAAATATAGCCTGCACGACACTACCTCCGATAACAGGCTAATCGACTTTGCGGCGGGTCGAAACATTGTCGTAGAAGCACGCGGTTCCCACATCTCGACATACACAAGGGGACTTGGAGAACTCTTGATCAATCAACCTTCAACCAAATTGACCACATTGCAATCGATGACACTCCTCCAGTATGATGGATGTACGTACGTTCCGAGGAGCCAACATCGACTCGGACCATTTCATTGTTGTAGCCAACGTACGGTTGCGGATATCCCAAACTACGCGAAGACAAACTAATGCTCTGAGGAAATCCGAGTTCAGACGGCTACAAGCGCAAGATATCGCCAAGCCCTTTTCCGATCGAGTGTCTCTCATTCTTTTAAGAGCTCCAATATCGCCAGCATCAAGCATCGAAGACCATTGGAAACACTGCCAAAACGCCATCAGAGATGCCGCTTCTGATGTCCTGGGTTTCACTCGTCCACCACAACAAAACCCCTGATTCGATGATGAATGCCAGCAAGCACATGCAGCTAAGCGAAATGCATATAAAGCGGAGCATAGAAGGACCAGAGCTGCTCATGAGGTCTATGAGCGGAAGAGGAGAGACAAACACCGGCTTCTCAGGAGGAAGAAGAAAGAGCATGAGAAGCGCGCGATCAAGGAAATTGAGAGGCGCTACTCCAGAAATGAGGTTCTGAAGTTTTACCAAAAGGTAAAAACAACATGCCACGGATACAAGCCCCGAACTGAGGCCCGTAGAGACGAACAAGAGAACATCGTAGATTCACAGTCGATGCTGAGGTTTTGGAAACACCATTTCTGCAAACCTTATAACGGCGATGACGAACCAAATACCGCTGTCAGCCAAAATCTATCGATGATGACAAACAATTCCGTCCACCCGACCTGGATGAAGTGAAGATAGCTACATATATCTAAGCTTAAGTCCAACAAAGCTGCTGGAGCGGACGGTCTGACTGCCGAGCTCTTCAAACAAAGCGGCAGGCGATGACTTGGTAAGGGGCATACACCAACTCATCTGTAAAATATGGTCGGACGAAAGTATGCCCGATGAATGGAACCTCAGGATTGTTTGTCCGATTCTCAAGAAAGGAGACCCTCTGAACTGCGCCAACAGAGGCATCAGTCTCCTTAATCGCATACAAGATCTTATTTTCCGTATTGCGTGAACGCCTGAAGCCGTTCGTCAACAACCTGATAGGTCCATATCACTTTGGCTTCAGGCCAGGAAAGTCCACCATCGACCAGATATGCACACTACGGCAGATCTTGGAGAAGACCCATGAGCTTCAGATCGATACCCACCACCTATTCATCGATTTTAAGGCCGTGTATGACAGCATCTATAAAGATGAGCTATACAGAGCAATGTCTAGTTTCGGCATCCCTGCCAAACTCGTCCGTCTGTGCCGTATGTGGATGGAGAATGCATTCTGCTCCATCAAGGTCGGTAAAGATCTCACCGAAACCTTTGATGTCTAAAAGGATTTAGACAAGGCGATGCGCTCTCATGCGATTTCTTCAACATCGTACTTGAGAGATTAGTGCAAAACTCACGCGCAAACACAAGAGGAACAGTATTTCAAAAGTCCGTCCAATAACTCGCATACCCCGACGATTTTGACATAATTGGAAGAAAGCAGCGTGATTTCAGTGGCGCTTTCGCGAGTATTGAGACGGAAGCGGCTGAAATGGGTTTTTGGCGGTCAATGAGGGCAAGACCAAGTATATGCCGTCAAGCAAAAAGGACAACCAACACCGACATCTCGGGCAGAACGTCACCCTCGACAGATATAACTTTGAGGTAGTTAAGGACTTTGTCTACCTATGCTCTGCTATAAACACAGACAACGACACCAGCGCTGACATCAAGAGATCAAGCGAAGACTAACTCTTGCCAACCGCTGGTTCTTTGGGTTAAGAAGGCAATTGTGTAGCAAAGCCCTCTCTCAGACAACAAAAGGTCTTAATAATCCCGGTCCTGCTCTATGGCGCAGAGGCATGGACATTATCAAAAATGGATGAGGGTGTTCTTGGTTGCTTCAAGAGAAAAATTCTTCGGGCGATCTTAGGTTCCGTCTGCATTGACGGTATATGGAAGAGGAGATACAGCAATGAACTCTACGGACTGTACAGCAACATCGACATAACCAGCAGAGTGAGTATCCAAAGACTGAGGTGGCTGGGTCATATAGAGCGGATGAATACCAATGCTTCGGTCCGGTAAGTCTTTGAATCCGACTCAGCCGTAGTAGAGGAAGGCCAAAACTCAGGTGCCGCACGCAAGTGGAAAGGGACCTCAGCCAGCTCAGCGTGCGAAACTGGAGGAAGCTAGCCAGGGATCGTGCTGGCTGGAGACGCTTGTTGACTGAGGCCCAGGTCAACCAATTTGGTGGGCAGAGTTGAAGATGTACTTGGCGTAAAAGAACATACTTTGTGCATTTTCATGACATTCAGATTGCTTTCTGCAAGGCCTAACAGTACGGTCGAATCTTTAGTTCTGTTGAGAAAAGCAAGCTGATAGGGCCTATAATATGGATGCTTACTGGGTTATTCGCAAGGCAGTGTTCTTGTCCCATAGAGTGAGCTTACTAAAGTTGAAGGGGTAAGAGATTCCGATGTACGTTTGTCTTAAATGTTTGCAAGTTATTATGACCAGGAAATCAAGATCCTGGCATTGAATAAGCGAGTTGTGCACATTACGAAAGATTCACGGTATTTCAGAGTTTTTCCAAAAGTGAACTTGAAGCCGGTGAGAATTCATAGCCCAAAGGGTCCTACGGCTGAAAGTTTCATGAATGGTGGTATACTAGCATTTCCATTTGAAATACTGAGAGTGAAAAGAACAGAGTGAGACCGGAAACGTTATTTCGGTGTTTGAAGGTGTCAGTTGACTGTTTAATATTTATCGAATAAGAGTATTGAACTCTAATATTGAGCACAGAGCAGAAGCAGTAACATATTTCTTACATTTCCCAGGACACGTAAACATTTTGCAGCGTTTTTGACCACATCGTGATGTTATCATTGGCAAACATACCGCGAGTGGAAGGTTTTTTGGGTTCGACTATGCAACTGACGTTCATGGATAACAGAAGTATGTGAGTGCTTAAATTTCTGTTTACGGTTCCGCATTTAGTTATGATGTTAATGTCGGAACTTTATTGGCATCAGCTATTTTACCATTTCCGTTCTACAGCCGAAGAGCAAGTATGCAAGTTCAGGGACGAATATGAAGAGATGTCATCAGCAAAGGCGTATATTCGATTATATGTGGCGCACAAGAAATCGTTTATAAAAATTAGAAAGGGTATCGGAGACAGAACGGAACCCTGAGGCAAACCAGCATTTGCTGCCTTACTCTCGCCAGATTGATGTACGCCTATAGTTTTACTTTTCGGTGAGACATGCCATCAAACCACCAGAGTACCTGTTTCTATAAAAACTGTATTGCCCGTCATTGAGAAGTTTTTGTGTCTCAAGATATTTTATGAGCTAACGGTCTAACAATGTTTCCCTAACCTTAGAAAAAGGCAATGGGTGAGTACGAGGAAAACAAAGAAGATTCACCATTTCTAAGAAAGGACATCTCCTGTTTTCCACTATTTCGAGCAGTCTTTAGGGTTAGAATCGAGGAAAAAGTTTACGCAGAAGTTGTGCTAGCGTGGATGAGCAGCTCTTCGGAATACACCACCTCTACCTAAAGCTTTGTGAATATTAAGTTCTTGAAGTTGTCTTGCCACTACACGAGTGCTATTGGCAATTTGTCCCATAGAGAATTTGACGCACTCAAGTGTCAACTGGCAGAACCTGAGCCAGAAAATCTCGTGATCGCGTATTCACAGATTCAAAACCAATGAACGATGCAGAGATATTTCTTTTCTAGATGACGACATGCTTCTCGTTATAAAAACTCACCTCTGTCTTTCGACGATCCCTGATAGCAACAAGTTACATTGCGTAGTATCAGGGGCGAAACATTCAAATCTTTGCTGATTGTCAAGCTGCAATTAAAGCCTTCCTAATCCATCTCATGAGTTTCAAGCTAGTTTGAAATTGCAACACTTCAATTAACGCAGTTAAAATACCGAATTCACTGAATTTTGTCTGAATCTCAGGTCATACCGATGTCACTAAGAATGAAATCGCTGATTGACTTGCTCGGCGACGCTCATATGTGCATACCTGCTTATGGCATAACTCCCTCATGTTGCCAGGAGAACACTGAAATGCTTCCGATATTTCTAAAAGGTCAGTGGATTTTCTCTGTCTCTATCCAGTAGGAAAAAGCACTTTGCTTTTGTTAGACACTAAAGTGTGTGGGTATACGAGCCAGTTCTACAACGTTCATTTACTTACAGTCAAATGGACGATGACAATGCGGAGCACTGCGGAGTTGTTTGCCTTAGTTCTATGCTCCGACAGAAAAAAAGAAGAGAACTTTGGGTTCCTACAACGCCCTTTTCATCTGCGAGGGATGAATGTATTTAATGATCAAACACATTTGGGTTACGTCAGGATTCAGTAGCAGCGATCTAATAATCTAGGATACATTCAGTCCACTTATGCACACAATCCGTTGTATTATCCCGAAGAACTAGATTATTGAAGAGATGATGAATGAAAGACACTGGTCGTGAAGTGTCTAGGCGACTTGCGTACACACATTGTGTTATCCAATCGATTGGGAAGGTTGAACGGCAAAGCTATTGTGAATGGGATAGAAAAAGTACTACTAGCCGTTTTGAAGGGAGGACACTTATTGCAGTGCTTGGAAGTATTCAAGAGTGGCCATCTGGCCTTCGTCAAACATTTTTGCAGCTTTCGTTCAAAAACAATTCCGCTGCATGACCTATTAACTTCCGTGAGCAAGTTCTTCAAAAGCCAGAAGCATTTTTAGGAATTAGTTGAACTGGCTACCTTTTAAAACCATAGTTCAAACTGGGAGATACTCGCAAAGCACTGTCTGATGGGCTTCTATGACAGAAGTAGGAAGTTCTTTCCATATGGGATGGAGATGGATTGTAAACTGCTCTATCTAGGGGATTTTCTACGATTACACAGGCATTCACCCACCCAAACCTGTGATTACATTTTCGAGGAGATGCAAACCGATCGATCTATCAATCCATACAGTCAGAACTACATCAGTAATAACATGGATTTTTGCTATCCTAAAATCCACAAGACAACCTGCCGGCATTTTCCAGTGATCAAGTATTGTGACGCTACATGCGTTTTTAGTCCCGTGGTGAATAAGTACTTGGCAAGTTTAGGGTGGTTGAGTGTTGCAAAAATAGAATAGGTGCTGAGAGGGGTCAACCTGACGATACCCAAGGTTGCAACTGTTTTGTTCGCACTCGACTTGCTGAACTTGCTGAAGATAAGTTCAGGGTCAGGGATGAGCCCTTAATTGAATGACGGCAGCGCTCACATCCGAGAACAAGTTACTGACTTCGGTCCGACCAACTCTTCATCCTAGGCGTATCTCTAAACTAAGCGATGCGCGATATCTTCAACATCATACATCACGCGCCAATCCGCATTGTGAGATGTCACTGGGCCTTTCACGATTAATGAGATGAAAGGGCCGAAAATTAATTGATTGATTAACGTGGGCTATACCAGCTGTCAACCAGAAAGGACAACCAATACCGCCGTCTTGGACAGAACGTGAAAGGAACATTCTTCGGATGATTTTCTTTCCCGTCTACATAGGTGAGTGTAGGAGGAGATACACCGACCAAGCGTGCAGACTGTACAATGACATAAACCTAGCTTGAAAAGTCAATGTCCAATGACTAAGATGGCTCCAATGGACTCCAACGCTCCAGTTCGAGCTGCTGTACATTCACTTCATCCAGCTATGAATCTCTGACTTCGTGCTCGTATGTACATCAACGTTAACTTAAACTTGTCTAAATTAGCTTTTCGTAAAACTTTATGGTTACCCTAGAAGGCCTTGAACTTCTAGCTCAGCATCACCCAGTCACATACCTGCAACAGCCAATCCCTTTCCAAATATTCTGTCAACGATGGAGTTACACATTTGCCATTGAAGATGGCAGAAATGTCAACAAGAAGAACCCTTAATTCGTGTCGCCCTTACAATCGTATCGAAAAAGATGAAACATAAGAGTAACGTACCTAGAAAAGGCGTATAGATGAGCATAGACAAACGTAACATACATGCAAGTAGACGAACAAAGATGAGCGTAAACGAACTACAAACTGCTTCTCTAATGGATTTGTATTCCATCTCAATACGAGGAGAAGTCATGTCTCGAAAAGATACACAGATACGAGATGTACCCCTTTTTGGTCTCAGTCGAAGGTGAAACTTGTTAAACGAACCGGAAACTTTTTTCCTCCTTCGAAACGGCGCACTCTTCCGCCTGCCTCCTTCAGCACAATGACAACAACGAACGGACGGACACTTAACATCTCGTCGAGAGCTACATGAGAAGTGTGTGTGCAATGGTGTCGCCATCGCCAGCCAACTTCGACATATCATACTTGAGCACGCCCCTGACAGCGGCAGCAACACATAGAAGACACATCCTAAGATCTTCTTAAAAAAAAAACAAAAAAATAAAAAAAGAACTCTTTGAGGTGATTCCTCGAGGAAGGAAGAAAAAAGCGCTAAGGCACGTATCCTTTCCATCACCATCGCCGGTAGAAGTATGTAGTACGTATGCCCCCCACAAATTCCAAGGACTACACGTTCAAGTGTAGTAATCACCACACACACATGGAATTACAACCGGATCAACACTCACCCTCCTTCTGATTGTCTGATTTAGTAGCCTTGGGTGTATTCGTTTCGTACATCGACTTCAGTCGTCACAATTAGCCGACCGTTTTAACTTGACGCTAGGACACGGATTTTTACTGCGCGTTGTCATTGTGTGCCATTACACTGTGACACGGATATGATGTCCTTTTTACGCTCTGAAGAACTTCTTCTAGAATTTTGATGAGCCTTTCACTTTAAGCTCTATGGATGGTTTTCTATCCTTTGGAATCCATCCCTCCACCACAACGAAATAGCGTTTTCCGTTTTAGCAATCTAAATTCCGTGATGAGAATAATTTTTCACAAATTTTCCACTCATCCAGCAGAGTTGATTTGTTTTTTCTTTCCCTCCTCCCGGAAATGCATTGGCAAAAAATTTGGTAGCTGTCCAGGGTGTTGCCAGTTGAGAAAATTTGTAACTCAATAGTCGTACTTGAGGTTAGTTTGCAGTTTTTTATTTACCCAAATAGATGTTATTGAATGCACAGTAAATTGCTTGAGGTAAAGAAGATACACCCAGTTTGGAGTTGATTATCCTACTCTTTAGCATTCGATTGATCCCCAAGTGAGTGATCTACCACCTACGGATGTGTTATTATAACAAATGCGACTTCTATGTCTAGGAAAGCGACCATTGTGTATTCTCTTTAATGTACAGATCATTCGATGGTAGCTAGTTAATGAATGTGTATCCATTTCCACTGACCAAATTGTATATGGATATGGATTTTAGAAGAAATCCAGACTAAGGGCGATTTCGCCCTAGAGTTGGCTAATTTCGAAGTTGATTTCAACTTGGATTTTGGAAAATGTTTTTTTTTTTCACTATTTCAACTCTCGGTTTGGAAGTTAAAATTCGCAAGTTGGCCAACTTAAAGTTTTGGAAATTTCCCTGGCATATTTGTGACAGATAACACAAATATGTCAGTCTCAACTTTGGATTTTAAATTTATAATTGCGGACTGTTATTCAAAAACTGTAACGTTTTCAAAAAAACGAAATAAGTGAAGAAAAACAAAAGTGAAGCAATGAAAAAAAATACAAAAAAAAGAATCCAAAAAATAGTGTACACTGCGGAGGAGGAAGATTGGCTCGTAAGGAATGTTTTGGAGTACATTTCCGTAATTGAGAATAAAAAGACGGACGGTGCGACGAATCGCGACAAAGACAATGCGTGGGAGAAAATTGCAACCGCATTCAATGTTGCGCCGCCTGGACAGGTAGTTGCTTTTGTACTTTTTTTTTTATTCCATTCTTTCTATCTGTAGGAAAGAGCTTTGAAGTCTCTGCGCGAAAAATATTCAAAAATTATGCAGACATTGAAGGATCGTGCGTTTTACTTTGTAAGAGACGCCAAAAAGACCGGTGGTGGTCCGCCCAAAAAGGAACTACCTGCATTGAGCGAACCAATGCAGCAATCGGCGGTGCTTTGGATGCCTTCTACATTGGGTCTTGCTGCAATATCCGGGGATAGCGACCATTTAACAGCCAATCAGCACTGCAATATGCTAGTTGGGAAATAGCTTCATCTTCTGCAAGTAATTTCTGTCGAAGAGATCCTCGTCGATGATGGGGATAGGGCACTCTCTTTAGATGATGAAGACGTGAATGCTACATTTGTCGACGAGGCGCATGGAAATGTGCAGGCAAATGTAAGTGATCGATCACTCGTGTTCAAGTAGTGAGGCACTGACAATGGTCGAATTCAAAAGTACAAAACATCAGAACCCAGAATCAATGTTGTTGAACGAAGGTACAGCTGTTGACCGTACTTGGGAGAGAGTAAATCCTGCCAAATTGCGGAAGCCTTTAAACGCCCTATTGCACAGTCGCCGGAAAAAAAGGGAATCGGAGGACCATCTGATGACAGTTTATCGACGGTTCTTTCGCCTTCGACTGAAAGTTCAATAACCCTGCAAGTGCTATACGAAGAAATCATCAGCTTGAAAAAAATCCGCAGCGATTTCCTCAGCACAGTCCAGCAGCTAAAAGAGGAGAACGATACGTTGCGCATGAAGGTGGCCAATTTGGAAAGCCGAGTGAATTGGAGGGAGCAGAAGCAGCTGGAGAATGCTATTGAAGTTGTTGGTGTACCTGGTTTAAATAGCTCAAACGCCAGCGAGAGAGTAAGGGAGATCTTAGACAAAGCTTAAAATATCTCCATATCGACTGAGGATATACAGTAATGTTATGTAAAGCGCATGGATAAACCAAAAAAGAAGAGCATAACCACCACCACCAATAATCGCGGTGACATTCTCTATGTACATTTCTCTACAAAGAAGGTCAAAGAGGAAGTGATGAAGAGCAAGAAAATTGCAAAGAGGAAGCTGAACTCGTCGCTATTTATTGAAGGTAGCAATAGTAATATTTTTATTAATGACAGCTTAACAAACTATTTTAAAGCTTTAATTATGGCAGCTAAAAAATTTAAAACAGAGTTTAAATACAAATACTTGTGGTACCGTAATTCTCGTATTTTGATGAGAAAATTTGATAATAGTGAGGCTGTTGTCATAAGATCATTTGATGATCTTAATGCTCTCCAAGCACACTAATATGAACGACAGCTGTGATCTTATGTGCGACAGCCCCACTATTAGAAAGCTATTTTAAATGTAAATCAGATGGCAAATCATTTTTCGTTTTACATCAAAACATACGTAGTTTACGCCAAAACTTCGACTTACTGATGGTGAATCTAGAAGCTCTCGTTAACCTGCCTGACATAATATTTGTTTCTGAAATTTGGATCTACTCTTGCGAGAGTGAAGATTAACATATTCCGAACTACGAGTATCATTTTTTTCCTAATACGAATGATACGTACTCTGCCGGTGGAGTGGGAGTTTTTATATCAGACTTGTATGAGTGTGATGTAAAAACTTGTAATTTAAAAAGCGCGGACGTCATTAAAGTTTGTTGCAATATTCACAATGAACTCTTTAATTTTATCTGTGTATACAGACTGCATTCTTCTTCTCCGAATTTGTTTTTGGATGAATTTTCAAATTTTTTAGCCAATTAACGATCTGGAAATCTTGTTATCCTAGGTGATTTTAATCTAGATATCTTATGTTCGAACTCCGTTTCTGATTCCTACCAAGCGCTTATGGCTGAACATGGTTTTTTATCTTTTATTGCTGAGCCTACTAGACCAATTACAGGCACCTGCCTCGACCATATTTTTGCTCGTTTTAAGAATATTGCTGTGGATTCCCTTGCTGGCATTAATTTGGATCTACATATAAGTGATCATTGTATGGCGGGAATCCTTTTTGAAAATATAATATGCAGGAAATCTAACGTATCATATGAGACCAGCTTTGATAAAATTAACTTTCCTGAATTGAACAATAGGCTACGTTATGAATATTGGGAAAGTGTTTATGTTGAAAGAAATGCTTCTTCAGCTTATAGTGTATTTCTTAGTATTCTGAAAAATTACATTAGCACATCTACTTGCACTATAACACACAAAAAATCGGAGTGTCGCCTTAAGCCTTGGATAACTCGTAACCTTGTCAAAAAAATAAATATCAAAAACAAACTAAGAAAAAAATGTTGGAAACATCCTTTGAACACCAATTTAAAAAATCGTTTTAATGAATTCTGCACAAAGAGACAAAGGAAGTTAAAAAAGCACGGGATGACTATTTTCGTTCGAAAATACAAGCGGCAAGTGGAAATCTTAAGAAAGAGTGGCAAGTAGTTAATAGTATTGTTAGTCGGAAAGTGTGTACTAACGCAGATCCCATTGTACTTAAAAATGGAAGTATTAACATTTCAAATCCTTTGGAAATAGCTAATGAGTTCAGCAATTACTTTGCTTCCATTGGACAAACTTCTTTTCCAAGAAACTCGCAAATTTCGTGTAGCTGTTGCCCTAAGGCTGGCTCTCAAAACAACTGTTCTAGAAACAGCTTCATGTTTAAATTCATTACGGGATTTGAATTACTAAAAACTATTAATTCCCTTCCTAATTCCAATTCACATGGTAATGATAAAATATCGAATTTGGTACTCAAGCACATTGGACCCAACTTAGTAGATATTTTAACTTACCTTTTTAATTTTAGTATTATGTCCGGTACCTTTCCATCTGAACTTAAATGCGCTGTAGTGATTTCGTTATTTAAGAAGGGCAGCAGGACCGATAAATCAAACTACAGACCAATATCTTTACTGCCATCAATTTCAAAAGTTTTTGAGAAAATAATTAAAACGAGAATATTAACTTATCTCAATCATTATAATTTTTTCTCTCCTATGCAGTTTGGTTTCAGAACTGGCCTCTCCACTGAGGATGCTCTATTGGACTTTTGCTTCTTCTTATATAAGGGACTAGATAAAAAACAGTTTTGTGCAGGCCTTTTTGTGGATATAACTAAGGCGTTTGACATGGTTGACCACGATAAACTACGAGTATATAAGGTCAGATTCAGGGGATTCATATACAATTGGTTTGAGTCTTATCTTAAAGACAGAATGCAATATGTAAAAATTGGAAGCAATATAAGCAGTTCAAAAACCAATAACCTGGGGGTACCCCAAGGTTCTGTACTTGGCCCAATTTTATTCCTAATTTACATGAATTCCTTATTTTCTCTCGCATTCATAGGTAAAGTTGCAGCTTTTGCCGATGACCTTGGAGTTGCATATTGTTCAGCCAATCCGCTAGATCTAATCGCTGATATAAACCATGATGTTTTCCTACTTAGATGCTGGTTTGCTAATCACAAACTTATTGTTAGTAGTAAAACTAAGTTGATGTTTATCAGTCTTACTGAGCAAGAGTACCCCGACTTAGACATAGTATTTCATTCTAATGTCTGCCCGTGTTACGACTTGCTATACAGCCAATGCAGAATCCAAGTTGGTAAAACCTTCAGCAGGAATACTAACTGTAGTACTAATTGTTTCAAAATTGAAGGTGTAGATAATTTCAAGTACCTTGGTGTTACAATAGATCAAAACTTGAACTGGTCCAAGCACATTTCTGCCTTAAAAAAATATCTTCTTTTTGCTACTCGTTGCCTTTTCCGCCTTAGAAAGTATTGCTCTCTTAACACGTTGAAAAGGATTTATTATGCAATCCAGATTGCAATATGGGCTTTGTAGTTGGGGGGCGCTTATATTAGTAAACTGCAGCAATAACCTGTCCCTCAAAAATTTGTGGTTTTCACCGTTATGCACACACAATGGACCTTTTCAGGGCCTTGAATATTCTCCCTTTGCGCCATATATTCTATTTTAAAGTCCTTAAGGTCTTTTTCATGAGAGGCGGGTACCTGGAGAGTCCAATTTCTGACTTTCGCAGCTTACGCAGCCATTCAAACTTTATTGTAAATGTCCCTGCGTTTCGCACTACAAGTTACAGAAACTTCTACTCCATTGTTTCATGCAAACTTTTTAACAGTTTGCCCTTAGAAATTCGATCCATAAGAAATTTGTCCACATTTTCTAAAGTAGTTAAATCATGGCTTCTTAGTTTTAATCATCATGAAATCGAAACTCTTCTAAGTTATTCAATTTAAAATCTAGTAAAGTAAATACGAGGGCGGGTCAATAAGTCCGTGACTTTTGGATTAAAACACAGATTTTTTGATAAAAAAATAATTTTATTTTTCAACGTAGTCTCCCTTGAGCTCTATACACTTTGTCCAACGCTTCTCCAATTTTTTTATCCCTTCCAAAAAAAATGATTTGTCGAGGTCCTCAAAATAGGCCTTTGTTTGCGAGATGACTTCATCATTGGAGTCAAATCTTTTTCCACCAAGCCATTTCTTCAGGTTTGGGAACTAGAAGTAGTCGCTCGGAGCCAAATCTGGAGAATAGGGTGGATGAGGGAGCAATTCATAGCCCAATTCATGGATTTTTGCCATGGCAACTGCACATATGTGCACCCATGCATTGTCTTGGTGGAAAAGAACTTTTTTCTTGGCCAAATGAGGTCGTTTTTTTTTTCAAATCGTCATTGAATCGGTCCAATAAGTTGGCATAATATTCCCCATTGATTGTTCTTCCCTTTTGAAGGTAGTCAATGTGGATTATCCCGCGTGCATCCCAAAAAACAGTCGCCATAACTTTATTGGCTGACAAACCCACCTTGGCCTTCTTTGGCGCCGATTCACCCTTAGAAACCCACTGTTTTGACTGTTGTTTGTTCTCTGGTGTGTTGTGATGGATCCATGTTTCGTCCACGGTTACAAAACGGCGCAAAAACTCCTCCATATTGCGATTAAACAACGCCAAACCTTCCTGTGAAGTTGTTACACGATTGCGTTTGTGGTCGACTGTGAGCAAACGCGGCACCCATCTTGCGGAAAGCTTTCTCATGCCCAAGTGATCATTCAAAATTGAAACCACTGAGCCATGCGAGATCCCTACGGCTTCCACAATCTCTCGCACTTTCAATCTTCGGTCGGCCAACACCATATCGTGAATTTTTTCGATTGTTTCGGGTGTAGAGACCTCAACTGGGCGTCCAGGACGTTCGGCATCTTCAGTGCTTGTACGGCCACAACGAAATTCAGTAAACCACTTTTTTACCATTGAAATCGATGGTGCAGAGTCCCCATAGTATTTATCAAGCTTAGCCTTGGTCTCGGTAATGGTTTTTTTTCGCAAGAAATAATGCTTAATAAGCACACGAAATTCACTTTTTTCCATTTTCTCCTCAAATTAGTGAGTAGTCTGATAAAAAATAGCTGTCAAACACAAACTAACTGACGCAGCAAGTTTAAATTTTGACAGGAGTCAACTGACAGATGCCTGTTGACAGGAGCAGTGTTGCTGTTTCAGTAAAGAGGTCAGAAATTCAAAAAATCACGGACTTATTGACCCGCCCTCGTATTTACCTATTTCTACCATTTACATTAGATTTTGTATGTATCCGCTATTAATTTGTTAAAGATTATTTTTTTTTCTTCTTTCCTCTTTTTCTTGAATTGAATTTCTGTTTTTCTACCTTTGTACACCCCATACAAAGTGAATTTTTTATTTTTTGATAATGTGGCATCGTCTCCATTTTTCATAAATAAAGGTGTCACTAACTATTCTATATTTATCAAATGCATGTAAAATCGTATTTTAAATTTGTAACTTTTGTATATACATATGAATAAAGAAATTTGAATTGAATTGAAAAAATCCCAGCTCCAAGTAAAACTCTAAAACTGGCAGAAGAAAAGCACCAACATTCCGCGACCAAATATAAAATTGAAATTGATATTTTAGAGGGCGAGAGAGAGCGGTACAAGTTTGAACGCGAACGAGCTGCCTTAGATCTCAAACGAGCTGCGATTGAATGTGAACGAGCTGAGCTTGATGGGGAGTGTTCGGCCATTGAATTGCAGCGGGCAAAAAATCAACTTACTCACGACAAAGAGTTTCAACGCCTTCGTTTATTTACCTTACAACAAACATCCGGTAATATTCAACATTCAGTGACACCAGTCCCAACACCAGCAGCAAAAAGAGAGTATGATTGGATGATTTATGTTTCTTTAAGTAATTCCTAGTAATAAACTGAATTTTTAATTTTATCTTTTATTGATGGATTTTTTTAGCTAAAACTAAGCTAGTGATCTAACATTGCCTGAAAATACGTACGAATTAATCGAGAGCGGATGTTGTTATTGGCTGCAGATGGTGCTTCCAAAGCAGTAGCGGACGGAACATATACGCCGACTAGCACATCAGCGAATTCGGGCATTTCCGGTGGTGGTTGCGATTCATTTTCATCTATAGGTATGTTATGGAGGACGGCGATGATCATTGATCGCACAGTTTTAACTCTGTACCTTAAGCCAGTGGCTAGCACTGGAAACCGTCTATTTCAAATGCCGTACGAACGTTCGACGCAGTTTCGTGTCAGAAATTCATCTGTAATTCGTTGAATAGATTTTCAACAGCGTTTGTGACATTCAGGAAAGGCGTTGCAAGGTAACTCGTATTTGTTTTACCCGAATCACCAATAAGAATGAAATGCATGAACTCTCCTTTTTCGAATCGTTTTTTTAAGCCCGACATATTGAAAATACGCTGATCATGCGTGGAGCCCTTTTAAAGAAGAAAACAATAAAAATTGATTTGAAATTTATACTGAATATACGAGCGCAATACCTGCCAACGAGCGACGATATCGTTTATTTTTAAATTAGCAGAGCACACCGTCTGAACGTTTAGGGAGAACGTTCATCCCTTGCGATTTCTGAAATTTTCCGGATCAGTTTCACCTGGCAACTGAATGCGGATGTGTGTGCAATCTATTGCGCCAATTGTTCGGGGAAGTTTGGCTTTAGTGAAAAAGTCGCGTGCTGTCAGCAATCGTTCCCCGGCATACGAATGAATCGTGGTGCAAGATTGACAATAGCTCTGGACACACGTTGTAATACATAGTGCACTGTTGTAATGCTAACCCCAATTAAATCCGCAATCGCCAGTTAAATTGATCCGAGTGCATAATTTCGTAAAACGATTAATAATTGCATAATTGTCCGTAGTTCACGCGGTCTAGCAACAAGTAAAACAAAAAGAATCTATTTAACACTAATTAATTCCAACCAATTTGCAATGTAACATATACTACCGTCTCTTGTCGTACGGCAACGAATCCGTTGTTAATTCAAGAACCATCATTGTCGTTTGTTTTGAGAGACGAAAACGATAGATAGAGTCGCTGTTGTCCCATTTGTTCAATTCAACAAGTGGAAACATCTTGTATTGCTGTCATTCAACAGACAAATTTTCTCCGATGATGGCCAATTCTCCCAGAAATAATTAGCACGAAACATTTGTATTTATTAGTCGTATTTTAATTTTAATATTTAATAATACAATTATTTTCGACATCCGATGTCAAGACCGAACTGTCAACAACTAGTGAATAAACAGAAATTAACCAAAATCCCAAGTTTGCTCGGATAATTTCTACTATTTCGAGGAGTTGAGAAACCAAAAGTTGACCAAATTTGGAGTTTCTCAACTTTTGAATATCGTAAGTTGAGAGAGTCAAGTTGAGGATAAAAATCCCCAAGTTTTGTTCAACTTCCAGTGAATTAAATGGCCCTGATAGGTCTGAGGTTCTTAGGGGAGACGTAAGAGCATTTCTCCGTTCTGGGGATGAAGACTACATTAACTTGTGCTCATGACAGGGGAATCTGAGTTAGTTCTACGCAGTACCTCATGATATTTTCAAGCAGAGGCATGATTATGTCAACGGATTTTTGTCGCAGCTATAATAATCCTGTTGAAATCGTTGCCGTGAATGAGGAGCCACCTGGAAAATGGGTTTCCAGAAGCAAGTTGAGATATTCATCACTTAAGGTCGTCCAAGAGCCGTCACTTTTTTTCAATCAACTAGGCACGAAGCCTCGGAGGTTTCAGTAATTCTATCACAGAAAGACCTCCAGGATTGACGCTTTGCTATCCTTAATTCTTTTTTTATATGTTTTGGGGGATTCCTTATATGAATCCCAGACTGGGTCCAATCTTGTGATTTTAGCTTGGTTGAAAAGCTTCCTACAAGAGTGCCTAAGGGGCGCTAATAGGGTGGCGACCAGTGTGACGTTTTCTTGCCTCTAGGTTGAATTAGAGAACAGGAGGCTGCAGGTGATGAGACTCGCCGCAAATTAATCTGTTTTTGTATATATTATACAATATGAGTTTTTTTTTAATTATCAGGCGTCTTTGTAAGGCTTCGCCAAACAGAACGCGATATAGTGACGCGATCCAGTTATTTTGATCACCGTGATCGCTGTAATGCGTAGAATCAAATCATTTTGTTCAAACAGAATGCGAGCCAACGACGCGATCCAGCCGAGATCGTGGCGTGCCGATATCTGATTGTAAGTTTCATAAACATCGCGTTGCGCAAGCAGAAATAATTACGGATAAGGTAGAGAAAGTAAAAGATTTGGTGCGCCCAAATGAATTTCTGTATGATACACGACAATGATATTTCAAAAAAAATTGAGAACTTGGAGTGAAGTAGGTACCATTCTGAACTAAACAGCTATTTATGAATTACTTTATAATTTTCACGTATCAATACATTATTATTTATGTATGTATTTATTATTTTTATAAAAATTAGTACTTAAATACTAATAACAAAGTAATTCATATGTTGATCTCGCACATCATATGCAGAACCACCTGACCTCTCCCTCAGTGGTTGTGCGTTTGAGAATGCAGCGGCTGGTTTATTTTCAATCGCTTCAAGTCCAGTCGTTTAATGAGGCACTGCGAAGGAAATTGTGCAAACAACATGCAGCTTTGACAATAATTTCGGCTGTATTAACTTCCAGTTCTATAGGTCTTAAAAATATTCGCCACTTTTGAGCTAAAATTCCGATAGCATTTTTTAAAACATGTCAAGCCCTACAAAGTCGTTTATTGAAAATTGTTTTTGATACATCTACCAAAGCTGCTGGTTTGGGGAAAGGGCGTATTAAAAATGTATCCAATTAAAAACTTCATCACCTATAAGTACCTATAAGTGGTTTCGGAGGAAGAATAGTTTTGCCTTCTAAGAATTCGAGACTAAACGCGGAATTTTGAAAAATACTGCTATGACTTTGTCTGCCTTAACTCCCAACATCAATTATCACAAATTTATATTCATGATCAACTATTCGATTGAAAAAAAGTTGTTGTAACAGAAGTACATAACTTGAGGTACTGTTTCTGGATCATTTAATTCTCACATGTTTCCCATCGATGCTTCGAATGCAGTTAGGAAAATTCCATGTTTCTCTGAACCCCCTACTTCACTGATTTTCCAAATTTGTTGTGTTGGTCGGGGTAGACACAGTGGTTGCAAAACATTCCAAAGTGCCTCACAAACGTCTTTCACTATGCTGAAACAGTTGACCATCCTACTAGGAAGGAAAAGCAATCGTTTGTAACGAATCACCAGTAGCCAGATATCTTGAAAAAGTACTACAACTATTACAAAAAAATAATAATGGTACTTTAATGTAAAAAAAAAACATTTTTTTGTGCATGGGTTGAATAGACTACCGAAACGGAGGGAATGATGAAATGGACAATCAAATTTAGAAATGCGACACAGGGCAGTGAACGAAAACGTAGCTGTGATCTTCGACTACCTTCAAAGCAAAGAGTTCAGGAGAGAGAAAAACTTGACCATACAGACCACCTATTTTATAGTTATGCCAACACTTTCAAAACGGTTCCAACTCGAACTCAATCACTTTTTAAAATGGATTTAGCTCAGTTACTTTGAAGTGTCTTTTTATTAACCCTTTCCTCGTTATACGAACTTATGCGTAAGGAGTTTCCCATTTTTACTGCATCGCTGCTGCTCCGCTTATGGGGTTGGCTAATGTCGTAGACCGCAGAACGCGTCTACATAATGCTCGGTCCTGGATCGCTTCAGTGGTAAGCCCCAGGCGTTGTTGCACATTTGTCATCTGAGAAATCCAGGAATTGTTTTTCCGACCTCGTTTTCTTACAGTTGGAGTGACCGTAGTTGATAGTGCCTTTTTAACCGGATTTTCCGCAGATCTTCTTTGAACGTGGCAATACCAACTTATTCTATTCGCCTCAAGCTGTTCGGTTACCGAATTCTTTATGTGTAGACTTCCTCTTATACGCGTAGATCTAATGCAATCGCGTTTAGTGACTCCACTAGACATCCTTAACATTTTCCTTTCCGCTGCCGTCATTTTGTTTTTAAACGCTTCGTACATTGTCCAGCACTGTGAACCGTATATAAGAGCTGGTCTAACAACCGTGGTGTAGAGTTTCCCCTTTAATTTAAGTGGACATTCTCGGTCGCAAAAGATTCCCGAATTTTCCCGCCATTTCATCCATCCCACACTCACTCTGTGGTTCACGTCGTCGTCACATTTCGCTTCCATGTTAACGATTGATCCTAAGTACTTAAAGATAGTGCTTTTCGGAAGAACGATTCCGTCTAAAATTACATCTGGAACAGGTTGCAACAGATGCGCAAATGGGCACGTCAAATGCTCCGTCTTTGAGCGACTTTTTTTAAACCCGTTTCTCTCTAGCGCATTTCTCCATGAATCTAAGGCGTTCTGTAAATCTTCGACGTTATCGCTAAGTATAACTGCGTCGTCAGCGAAGAGAATTGGCGTTACATTTGCTTCGCTCATGCTGTCTTTTAAAAGATAGTCGAATACTACGTTAAAGAGGAAAGGGCTAAGTACGCTTCCTTGATGCTCTCCGACATTAGCTGGAATTTCTCTCGTTAGGCCAGCAGAGCTTTTAACCGCAGTTATCACGTTTCCGTATATGTCTTGTATTATTCTTATGTTAGCCGTTTCCGGTACGTTTTGAGACCTCAGCGCGGCCCATATGAGATCGTGTGTAAATCCTTAGACGAATCTCGGTGCTTTTCCATTATTATTCGTAGGCTTTGGATAGCGTCCACCGTCGATCTTCCTTCAACAAATCCACACTGGCTATTATCGAGCTTTATTATTTGCCGAAGACGTTCGTTTAAGACTTGCAGTATTCAAGCCACCGGTCACAAATTTCCTTTTCATTTGTTAGTAAGCGACTGTCTACATTTTTTATGTATTTCTTCGAATTTGTTCGCCTCTGTGCAGCGAGCTTAAAAATATTTGGCACCTTAGTATTCTACGACGTTTGAACTTCTTGTATAGCTTGACTTCTATCTGCCGATCGTGAGGATATTTGTTACAACCCCTGGTACAGGTTTTCCTCTGCTGCCGCTCGGGTTCTAGCCAGGACTTTCTTTGCGATCTTCTTAAGACGCTCGTATTCAAGAGCCAGTCGAGCTTTTTCGACATCATCGCTCCGATCGCATTTTGTTCACGCTTGAAATGCATTCTTCTTGTCGGCCACAGCTCGTTTGGTTTCGTCATTCCACCACCATGTTTCTTTGCCGACGTGACGGTATTTCGGAGTTGGCTTACTAGCGATTCTCCAAGTATTACCTTACAGTCCTTCACACGGCTTCTCGTCGACATTTTGCAGAGGTGATAATCTATTAGCATTTCGTGGCCTCCGCTGCTATAGGTGATAAGATATCGTTGATGTTTAATAAACATTGTATTTAAGACGGTTAAGTCGTAAGCCCACACGCTACAAGGATGTCTTCTCCAGCTGAGTTTCTGGTTCCAAGGCCTTTTCCGCCGTGGCAGTCCTCATAATCAACATTTGTTTCTCCGACGTGGCCATTTAAATCTCCGCCTACGAAGAGCATCTCATCGATAGGTATATTTCTAAGCAAATTACCGAACTCTGACCAAAATTTATCTTTTTCCCTATTGATCGCATCCATTTTGTGGAGCGTACGCGCTAACAATGTTCCACGTTTCATTGTGTATGACGAGTTTTACAGTCATTTAGCGGTCGCTTATTTTCAGAATACCAACGATATTGCTAAGAAGATCCGCTGCAACAACAATACCAACACCGTTTCGTCCATTGACCGTTCCATGGTAGAACATCTTAAATGCCTTAGTTTTTAAATCGAGAAAACGCGCTTCATTTCCGGTATTACACCACTCCGTTTCCTGAACGCACAAGATTTGTAGAGTTCCGCGACGCATAATCGCTTCCAATTCCAAAGTTTTTGAGGTCATCATGGGTCCAAGGTTCCAACTTGCAAACCGAAGTTTAGGAAAATATTTTGGAAACTTCATTTTTCCCGCCCCCGGAATCCGTCGGGCTCTGACACAAGCACTTCTGCTTGCTCTGGGATCACCCTAGTGTGTTGCAAGCGTGGTGTTCAGCTGCGTAGTGCTATTAGTTGCGATCATTTCCATGAAGAGTATCTAAAGTTTGAGTGGTTTGACACTTGAATGCTCATTTCGAATTGATTGACTGTTCTTTACCCCACCGGTAGTCTCCAGACGTGGGAACCCACTGATTGCATACAAACTTGTGGGAAAGTTTTAAGGTGTTAAAGTGTCACAGGCTCATTTTTGGTGTCATAGTTGCCTATATATGATTGGTGTCCCATTTAGTCGCCTCTTACGACAAGCTGGGACGCACTGCGGCACTATTCTTTATCCGATGCCGCCACAACCATCTCAAACAATGATATCAACATCAGCTAGCTTATCGTGGTCACAAAACAGCAACACAGATTATGCAGCTGGTTCCCAACGTGCTACAAACTCTGCATGGAGGTGTATGAAAATGCAAATGAGGATTTCTCTTTTGAAGGCAATTCTTAATACAGTTATTTTTGTTTATGTAATGTTTTACTGTAATCAGAAACAAAAATCCAATTATGTACATATGTACCTACGAGTATATATAATAAATAACATTCTGACCTCGAACAAATTGCCAGTCTTCCTTTTGTTCCAAATGGCTTTCTCCAGTTCGTTGAAATTCGATGAGTTTGTTCGGTACGATGAGTTTGTGTATCGTCTGAAACTGCTCTCAATTCGAATTGAATTCTTTACAAAGAGTATGGACTTCATCATAATCCTTCCTCTTTTTATTTATTTCATGGACCCACATTCTTCTCTTCTTTGATGCAAAAGTAAAAAGAAGAAGCATTTCATCTTCCTCAGAACTACTACTCAATTTTTGCTTTACAGCGACCAATGTGTTCTGGAGCAAATCACTTTAATAAATGGATCGCTGAAAACTGCCCTCTTTATGTTTGACATCACAGATCGCGACGAGCAACAGTGCGATCTGCCCGCGTCGCTGGATCGCGTTCTGTTTGGCGAAGCCTTTAAGACTTCTAAATATATTTATTTTTAATGAACTATTTTATATTAAAAGAATCTTACGTGTGCCGAAATTGAAGCTATTTAAAACCAAACTACACAACCAGCATAAACGCACTATAGTGTTCTAATTGGACACTTTCGCATTCACAGAAAAGAAATGCAATAATTGCGGGCGTTTGGCACAGCGCAAGACTCTAGTGCGTTGTGTTAAAACACGTTAAGTATATTTTCAAAAGAGCTCCTTTTGCAATGCGCCTAACTAATCAAAGCTACGACGGCAAGGTGAAAAGCTTCCGGTCTGACGCAGAGATGGTTTCCTATATTAGCAAAAATTTATGTTTCCTGCCTGAGTGCGAGTGTCATTAGGTCGTATGATAAGTTTCAACTTGTTCTCTCAAGTAGTTGATTTACTCGAATTTTTTCAATAGATTTCTTGCATGTTTTTCGTTTTTGATGGATAAGCCCCTAAGGAAATTCATCCAAAGCTTATAAAAATTTACGAGGACTCTGCGCCTTCCATGTCAATCGGTTAAAAGCGGGCAGCTGAATTTAAACGTCCCACCCATCGCACGTCCCTCGAAAATGACCCACGTGAAGGACGTCCAAAAACCCGCAGCCACATCCGAAATCATGGAAAATCTGCACGATATCGTGTTGGATGATAGGCGAGTGAAGATGAGTGAAATATCTGAGGCTGTCGGGAAATCGGCAGAAAAGATGCGAAACACACTTTGCACAAAAACTTAGGGATGCGAAAGCTCGGCTCAGGATGGGTTCCGCATTTGCTGAATGCTGATCAAAAGCAAGTGGGCAAATGATTTTCGCCACAATCTTTGGATCCCGATTTAATAGGGATCCAAATGATTTCGGATGTAACATGGGTCCACCAATACACGCCAGAAAGCGAAATCGAACGCATCTGCCGCAAAGGTCATGGCCAGCGTGTTTTGGGATGCAAAAGGAATCCTCTAGAAAAACTTTCCAACTTTCTTGACCAGCTTAATGCTAAAATTCACGAGAAAAGGCCTTACTTAAAGAAGAAGAAAAATTATCGTTCACCAGGACAATGCACCTGTACACAAGGGTGCATTGTCGATGGGAAAACTGCGGGATCTCACTTCCGGGAAGGAATACTGATGATAGAGAAACGCTGGACCAAATGAAGTGAAGGGAGATTACCTATATATAGAAAAATAAAATAATTTTTTTACCGAAAATCGCAGTCTTTTATTGGCAGGCCGAAAGCTTTCACCTTACGCTCGTATTTTAACTCGTACATCAATGGGTTATGTGTGTAATTCAGGACAAGCAATGACCAACAGCTTATCGCATACAAATTGTGATGTTGGTTTATAGAATAGTTTTGTCTGTCGGCTAAATGTTTGGGTTGCTACATAAAATATTCATAACACAACTGGCAATACTAAAATCGCTACGATGGGTAGATATTACTCGTCTCGTCCAAAAGTCACACTTAGAAATGGTGTCAATCCAAAGACTGAGTGCCTGTAAGCCAACAGCACTACTACACGATGCTCTAATCCGAATTATTTTTTGCAACACTAGCGGACAGCAATATTGCTCCTAAAGGATAACATTCGTAATAAAAACGATAACAAAGACAGGGATGATGATTACAACGACTACTACTGTGCATACTAGTATCATGTTTGATGTTACTTCGGTTGCTGATGCCCCTACTACTCCTTCCATTTTTGATCCAACTCCTGCTTTACCAACGCCATGAGATGACGACTACGACGGTGACAACGAGGACGATGCCGCTTACGATGATGACCGCGCAATGATGGTGATGAGCAAAGCTGCAGAGTGAGATGACAATTCGGAACATTATATTTCTATGTCCTGTATCCCGTTTGGCATTTTTTCTCGTTTTTTTTCCTGATCCGCGAATGGAAAGGAAAGAATAAAAGTTAAGACCATCATCACCATGGCCCGACACAGGGTGGGAGGTTGTTATTTTATGTGGACGTACATCCATCTCCACATCTATCTATCGGGATTACGATTCACGGGAATACGAATACGAGTATTGCATGGATTCATTTGGTCGGTTGTCCCTCTTTATTTTCTCTTTTCTTTTTTATTTAATTCAGACTGCAAGGACAAACATTTAATTCTTCGTGTTTAATTAAATCTATACGAGCGGGTACATTGCCAGTACCATTGACACTACATAGTAGTGTAGTAGAAGCCATTCGGGGAGACTTTGGTGTCCTGTTGATGTAAATGGGAAAGTAGAGACAGGATCAGTTTCAGATTCGGGAGATATTAATTAGAATGTTGCATATTCAGACCAGTGGGAGGGCTGTGTGGTTCTTAAAGAGAAACGGATGTGATAAATCGTAATGTCCTCATGAATTACTTGAAAAGCTGTCGATGAATTTTTTTCAATTTTTGAAATGTTCTACCATCAACAGTTATTCTTAAATAGTTTGACGCCCACATCAGCAGCTTTTTCGTTGATTCCACCAAGCTAAGAGGCAGGTGTACGCTTGCACAAAAGTTCCTTCAATAACAAATCCTCATACCAATTCTTCGGCGGGGTTTGACCCTTTATAGCAATCTTATCTTAGTAAATATATAGATATCACTGGTTTGCAGGACAGCTGAAAGTTGTTACCTTCATTCAGAGAGAGCTTGCTTCTTATAAAAATCGATCGAAGTCGTCGAAATCAGCAGACTGGTCAATGTCCTCAAAAGAGGCATATCACCCAGAAAATCTTATAGAACCGACACTGAGTCAGGTTACCTTTTCAGAGCCAGCTCCTAATGACGGCAGGTGTAACTCAGCCTGGCAAAACCAGTTTATCGATATAAGCAATATTGGTTAATGGGGCCCTGATTGGGGATACTAATTGTGACCAATATGTGAAGTGGGAAGTAACCTAGTGCTGCCCGTAAGTCTATGTCCAGTCTCCACTGCTATGGCATATTTTGGTCGTCTCTTGGCTAAACGCTCACAACAGTTCTGACAACTATGCTCAGGTATATGTCTATGCAAATGATGAAGGTGGATGAAGGTGTCTATTGGACAATGCCTGGTGACTTCTCCTCTTAAGCGCCGGCAGCTAAGATATGATCGATGATTAGTGCCCTCGAAATAGGCTTTGAATCAATCCCTTTTAAATTGAGGTTGTTCTCTGTACCGGAATGAGGAAGCTAACTCGACTGACTCATTAGCTGTTTAACAACATCTTCAACGAACCTTAATATTTGGATGTCATCATGGATCAAGGTTAGGTTAGGTGCCTTTTGGAGGAAGACCAGTTCACTTAGCCCTGTTCACAGCACCAACCATAGAGCTTCCTTAATTGCTAAAATGCCCGCCTGGAACACGATACAGTGATTTGGAAGGCAGCAGTAGACGCTTGGGATAAGCTTATCTGAGAAAACATCACCACCAACCCCGCTATCAGTCCTAGATCCATCCCTATAGAGATGAACTGACTTGTCACCCATGAAGGCACCTTCTTCCGAAACATCTAAAGCGGATGCTAACATGAAAGTTTTTGGCAAACCAATGTTGTGGCGTAGTGTAGTCTATGTTGTCTGGAAGGATTCTTAGTACGTTAAGAATATTAGCCCAGTTGCTCAGATAGCTATTTTAGTAGCTACTTGCCTGCTGAAAATATCGAGGGGTCTCAAGTGAAACAGAACATCGGGAGAGTAGTGTGTAAAGCTTGATTGATGCCTAGACTTGCTGTCATTTAGAACTGTTCTGGTTCATGCAGTTGACTGTTTTATCTAAAGCCGTCCTTTCGACAACTACGCCGGATGTGAGTATCAGTCTTGTAACCGAGACATATAGCCAACGGGTAATGGCTTTATTTGCAAGAGATTTAAAGCAGTGTGGCTTTTCCTACTGTTGCTTGAATATAAGGTCTGCAGATAAGTTTCTTGTCAAAAATTAGACCCAGAAATTTCGCTGTGTCACAGAAGACTAAGCCGTTGATTGAGGGAGGGTTTATAATGAAATTTGGTATACCTTAGAAAAGAGGAGACTATTGGGGTTACAATCCGAATCCACAGCGATCCGCTCAAAGTGATAATCTGTAGAGACTGAGTTAGTGGTATTAAGATGTGGAGACGGCTTTAGCAATGTCATCTACATAGGTAACCATCCTGCTACAACTTGCTTCCTGCTATATCAGCAGACCGCTGACCAAGTAAGTTCCAGAGAAAAGGTTAGGATACACAGCCTTGCGTCGTACCTCTGCTGGAGTAGACGTAAGTCATCGAACTTCAAAGTTGACAGCTCTGTCGTTATTGCAGATAAGTTGGCATTGTTAGAAGCATCTTCTACTTCTAGGAACGCGACCATTGTATATATACTTTCTTGAAATTAGGGCTCAGGAGCTGTTGGGATTCTGAGAATATAAAGGACCTTTCGGCAATTGACGAAGTTGGTCATCGAAAAAGCTTCTTCGGTTTCACAAGCTATGAACGAACTTTCACAAAAATGGGTCACTGCTCTTTTAATCAGACTTGTAAGAATGGCTTGTACCGGTTGCATGATGAATTGCAAATAAACTTGATAGCCAAGTTAGGGCTACCTTTGATAGTTTGGTTTCGTATAAGCATAACGTCAGACCTTGCGAATGCCTTCCACAGCAAATTTCCAGCTATCTTTCAGTGGGAAGGGTACTCATTCGAGACTTAGCGAACAACTACGGTTTTGCTAATCACCCAGACATAAGTGGCACAACATCCTGCAACGTTTGTTGTGAAAGAGCACAGAATAGCGGGAAGCACTCCATCTGGGGCTTTCCAGAGTATGCACAAATCAGACGGCAGGTACTCGAGCTGAGTAGCCTTTTTTGTTCACAGCACTTAGTACAATATTTTATTCGAGCAAGCAAGCAACCACCCGCAACTTAAAGGATCAGTTCCTTAAGATGCTAGTTCCATTAAGTCGTTTAGGTGGTTCGAGGCTGCCATTATATCCCCATCTCTATTTCCACAGCCTGATTATTAGCCGAAATATCTTCAAATGGCCAAGTTTTGGTGAGGATTAAACGACATATTTGCGTATGTACCTAATTCAACAGAGTTTGCTTAGCGCGAAAACAACATACAAACAGAACTCTCTCGCGGAAGGTTCTGTGAACTCATTTACGACTTGCAACATAAATTTGCACGATTGCAATCATAAATAGACATTTACGGTGAAAGGGCGAATAAAGTTGCGTACGTATTAGCCTCGGCTATCAAATCACCTGTCACTGTTTCGAAAGAACCTTCTTCTTGCTAGTCTGCTTCACCGACCCAAGATGATATTCTTCGCCTTAGGAAGAAATTAAGAAAGCAGAAGCCGATACTTAGCATCTCTCCAAAGGAGAAGCATACAGGTCCATCCGCACAACGCATAGAATAAATCTGTAAGTCCGGCAGTAGAGAAATAGAAGTACCTGACAGTAGAAATGAAGGGTGACCAGATAGCGGTGATTGAGTTTCCACCAACCATAGCGAAGAAGGAATGTCGATTCGGCTCCGATCAGCTGAATTGGGCATCGCCAGGGAGCCAGCCCGACTTGTTTTGAGGTTGTATTTTAGCCTACATCAGTTTAAGATTGTGCTGATGTAAGAATTGAAGCCGGACGACCATATAAAACGCCGTGAACTCGCCAATTGGGCCTTGGAAATGTTGGCCAGAAATCCGGAATTTCGTCAAAAAGCCCGTTTTAGGCTCAGTGGCTATGTCAACAAGCACAATTGTCCATATTGAATCGAACACAATCCACAAGTGTTCGGACAAGCATCAAAGCACCCACGAAGATTGACAGTTTGATGTGATATCATTGGACCTTATTTCTTTCGAAATGAGGGACGACTCATAGGTAGCGCCAATGGTCTCAGGTATAGAGTGATGTCAACCGGCTTTCTGTAGTCAGAGCTCGATAACTTCGATATATCCGAGCTAAGGTTCCAACAAGACATGCCAAACAAGCGTCGCAATGTTCGAAGGTGGGAAGGAGAAATTTGGAGATTGTGTCATCTCACGGCGAGCGTTCTACAATTGGCCGCCACGATCATGCGATTAAACACAACTCGACTATTTTCTCTGTTAAATGTCAAATTGTTAGTTAAGCTAACAGGTCAACCACTTTTAACGACCTCGAGGCCAACATTCAACACGCTATATCCGGAATAATGCCGCACATATTGGACTGAGTTATTTCGATCATTTTGGATCGACCGCTTGAAGCACCGCCAGCAAAAACGAGGCGGCCATTGGAATGATGTGCTATTCCACACATAATGGCATGAATGTAGCTTCAACATAAGGCCAGAAATAATTGTATATCTCCCAACTTTTGTAGTTTATTTACTTTTGATCCCAAAACCCTGTGTCGCTATTCTTTACAGATATCACTTTTTAAAGTTCGGTCCCTTACTGGGCAAAACCGCAACCTATCTTCATACTGTGACACGAGGTGACACGAGAGGAAAAAACTACAGTAAATGACGCGCAATCAAATTATCAAGTTGTCAGCATTTCGTCAAAAATGCTCCTTTAATTCAACAAAAGCCAACCTAAATGAATGCACCTTACTCAGGTCGAACTTCTCTCACCCCCATGTTGAGAAAAGAAGAGGAAGAACTTTTCACCGTAGTCGTTAGGCTACAAAACACGATCGCACACTTCATTAAAACCATGTTCGGGTCATTAATTTCCTGTTTATGACTTCAATTGGCAATTATAGTAAGTCCTTCACCCCTGCAAAAGCATCCTTTGCATCTTATGCACTCAAACTCCAAACCGAGATACCTATCTTCTCTCAAGAACCCTCTCGAAAACGATGCGCCATACCACAAGGAACTTGAACTCATGCTGCTCCAGCTACTCAATAATGACGGCAACGTAGAATTCTTAATGGTGGCTGCGTTTGTGCTTAAAGCATCCATACTCATACTTGGAATGGCTGTGGCTTCAACGGAAGTAACCACCTTCCTTAAATGAAAAGTCCCAACCTTGCATTATACTCGTAGTCCCAAACTAATCCAATTACATTCGATTTTATTCGAATTAATCCACTGTTGCCATTTCCATGAAACGACCGTTCTACGAGTACCATTCGCTACCATCACTAAAAACTTAAACCTCTTCAGGAGAATTTGTGCAGAGAGAGAGACGAAACCGAACCAGCAGGCATCTTTTCACATGTACAAAAGCCAGAGTGTAAGTCTGCACCCGATGAATGCAAATATCACCGACATTAACTAAGAAACCGCAAACTATCCGACAGGAATGACAGCAGGACTATTAAGGTAGAACTTGAAATAGTATTACCACCAAAAGTTGTCATAGTTCCAAACAAGCATCCTCGTACACATACTGATACACATATCCGTTTGAATAACCCAGCAGGCTCAGAATGCGAACAAACTACCAAACTACCAGAGCTTCAAAGTTGGGAGTTGGTAATCTTGGCAGGTACATCGGAAAAATGTTTTTACTTCGTCCCGTATACAGCACATAGAAAACCGAACTCGTAAGATACCATCATGTTTTGGGTATTGTAAGTGGCACAGGTTCCGGAGGCGAAGGTGAAGGCGACCGCCACCGCCACCGCAATTCACATTAAAATGAAAATACCGACAATCTTGAAACGTTTTGTTAGAGAAGGAACACCCTTTGGAAGCAGCAGTAAGACATTTTCCAAGGAGCTACGAGCAGGCTTTGTTGCAACCAGAGCAACCAGAACGACAGATGAGTAGTGCGAAACTGAGCCAAGCCGAACAGAACATTATCCTTTCCATTTCTTGGATCGATGTGTAGTTAGGGTATGTGGTGTAGTAAACGAGTATGTCTTTTGGTATTTCATCCTGTTTACTTGCTATAGATACCCCACCTCCGCATGTGCATAAAAATGAAGCAACTACTCTTGTAGTTGTTGGTTCGTTTGGTCGCTCACTTGGCAACCCTTTTGGGGTTGTGAGATTGTCGGCTTAAGGACGAGGACTCAAGTTCTGGTAACAAATGCTGATGAGGCCAAATTAACAGTCTTCGCTACGTGTTTTGCATAACCAAAACCACAACTACAAGTACGACGACAACAACCCGTTCACATGTTGATACTAGCAAATCAGTAGACATACATGAATCGAATTTTACCCCTTGGATGAGACTGCTCACGTATGAAGACGAGGGTGGATGGAGTTTCTTTGATTAATTTTTATGTCGAATTGCATGCCATGTGATGCATGATGCAAGCTGTGGATCATCCACAGCATAGATAGCTTTGCGCGGATAAACAATTTAAGTTATGACGCTTGGTATAGGCGCCATTTAAAGGGTAAACAAATCTTCCAGAAGGGGTTGTATATACAATATTTTGTATCTTAAGAACAAATTACTCCAACCCATTCTGGTGCTGCATCTAGCACCCTAATGGATTTTATATCTGCTAGTGATCTCAACAAGGCGCTTTTCTACGACCAGTTGTCAGCTCCTCTTCTTCTTATCCTTTTATTAACCCTTTCCTCGTTATACGAACTCATGCGTAACGAGTTTCCCATTTTTGCTGCATCGCTGCTGCTCCGCTTATGAGGTTGGCTAATGTCGCAGACCGCAGAACGCGTCTACATTATGCTCGGTCTTGGATCGCTTCAGTGGTTAGCCCCAGGCGTTGTTGCGCATTTGCCATCTGAGAAATCCAGGAATTCTTTTTCCTACCTCGTTTTCTTACAGTTGGAGTGACCGTAGTTGATAGTGCCTTTTTAACCGGATTTTCCGTAGATCTTCTTTGAACGAGGCAATACCAGCTTATTTTATTCGCCTGAAGCTGTTCGGTTACCGAATTCTTTATATGTAGACTTCCTCTTATACGCGTAGATCTAATGCAATCGCATTCAGTGACTCCACTAGACATCCTTAACATTTTCATTTCCGCTGCCGTCATTTTGTTTTTAAATGCTTCGTACATTGTCCAGTACTGTGAACCGTATATAAGAGCTGGTCTAACAACCGTGGTGTAGAGTTTCCCCTTCAATTCAAGTGGAAATTTTCGATCGCAAAAGATTCCCGAATTTTTCCGCCATTTCATCCTCCCCACACTCACTCTGTGGTTTACGTCGTCGTCACATTTCGCTTCCATGATAACGATTGATCCTAAGTACTTAAAGATCGTGCTTTTCGGAAGAACTATTCTGTCAACATTATATCCGGAACAGGTCGCAACGGATGCGCAAATGGGCACGTCAAATGCTCCGTCTTTGAACGACTTATTTTAAATCCGTTTCTTTCTAGCGCATTTCTCCATGAATCTAAGGCGTTCTGTAAATCTTCGACGTTATCGCTAAGTATAACTGCGTCGTCAGCGAAGAGAATTGGCGTTACATTTGCTTCGCTCATGCTGTGTTTTAAAAGATAGTCGAATACTACGTTAAAGAGGAAAGGGCTAAGTACGCTTCCTTGATGCACTCCGACATTAACTGGAAATTCTCTCGTTAGACTGCAGTTTTCACGTTTCTCTACATGTCTTGTATTATTCTAACATACGTTTCCGGTACATTTTGAGATCTCAGCGCGGCCCATATGAGATCCCTAGGCACTCGATCGAATGCTTTGTCGAGGTCGATAAATACCATGTGTAAATCCTTAGACGAATCTCGGTGCTTTTCCATTATTATTCGTAGGCTTTGGATAGCGTCCACCGTCGATCTTCCTTCAACAAATCCACACTGGCTATTATCGAGCTTTATTATTTGTCGAAGACGTTCGTTTAAGACTCTTTCGACGATTTTCATCGTGTGTGACATCAACTTGATTGAACGGTAGTTGTTGCATTCTCGAGTGTCGCCTTTTCCTTTGTATAATGGAACCAAGAAACTACTTCTCCATTGATTTGGCATAGGTTGTCCACATTTTAATTTATTTAAAAGTTTCGATAGCCATTCGCTCCTGGTTTTTCTAAACAGGATCTCCTTTACTTAACGTTCGATCTCAATTTCAGTATATCAACTTACCCGATACAGTTCAGGGACTTTAATAGCATTGACTTCGCTGTGCTCGAAAGAGACATGCGTGTTATTAACTGGGAAAAAATGTGTTACATGTCATCACCTAATCTAAAAGTCGAGTTCTTGCAGTCGGAATTGGTTGAACTATTGGAGACCACGTATACATACGAACGAAAACTTTTAAGCCTAACCACAACTCCTGGCTGACCTCAGATATTGGAAGCCTAATGCAAAAACGCGATGAAGCTTATATCAAATGGAAGCGTTTCAGAGTGGAATAGTTTCATAAAACGTATCGCTCACTTCGTAATATAGTTGTTTGCAAAATACGGGCGGCCAAAACTCAATTTTACTTAAAACGGTTGAATCCTTCGTCAACAGGAAAACAGTTATGGAAGAATCTCAAGGAGATTAGGGTGGGAAAACAAAGCAGCAGACATCTAACTACCACCGATGGAAATGAGCTAAACAAGAATTTCGTATCCCAACCCTCTAGTGATGGTTACTTCGCCCCAAAATTTAACTCAACTACACACTTTCTATCTCCTCTAAACGAATCTTTCGCCTTTTCTCGTATCCTACAGGTTGACGTAGTGGAGAGCTTGCTTTCAATTAAATCCAACGCGGTTGGAGTGGACATGGTCCATCCCAAGTTCCTTAAAATCATCTTCCCCGTACTCTTGCCTCACATTACCAATATCTTCAATCAAATCCTCACAACAAGCGTTTTTCCTTCAGTCTGGAAGTTGTCGAAGATAATACCAGTGCCGAAGAATAGGTTTCTCTACCAACACTATCTTTTAACTTCTAAACAGTCTGGTTTTCGCCCTAAGCATAGTTGCTTGACGGCTCTGCTTGGAGTTGTCGATGATATTAGGCAAAAGCTTGATATAGGTCATCTCTCCTTTCTGTACGAAAAAGTTATCCAGGATATACAACTTTTCTTATTCCGCAATCCGTCTAATATCCTCATGCTTAGATGATCGTCAACAAGCGGTTTTTACTGAGAATTCCGTGTGGCGTACCTGAGGATCTATTCTAGGCCCTCTTCTATTTTCTTTATGTGTGAATGAATTAAAATCCATTCCTTCGTACTGCTAAGTCGAAATGTAAGCCGATGACCCTCAATTACACCTTAGCTGTTCTCCTGAATCTGCAGGCCAGTGCACTTATCGCATAAACTCCGATCTGGATACAATTTTCAAGTGGGCGAGTTAGAATCTACTTCTTATTAATCCAAAGAAATCTAGATGTATTGTTATATCTAGAAAGCCCTGCTTCCTCCGATCTCTATTAACAACGGTCCTATTAAATACTGTGGGCTTTACAACATCTCACACCTATGGCAACCCGATCTCTGTTAGTTAAGACCCTCATTTCATCAATTCTTACTTACGGATGTGAAGTCTACGGAAAATGTGATGAAATTAGTAGACGTAAGCTTAATGTCGCATATAATAATGCTGCTCGCTATATTTTTAGCCGCCGTCGCTATGACCATATTTCTCATTTCTCCAAACGTATCAACTGGCGATCCCAGGGCTCTGGTTTCACCCGGTTCAGCGATGAAAATATGGCAAATAATGTCATTGCCAGAGAAGGTGACCTACCCCCGTTCATTTCGAAGGAAGAACTCCATGAGATCTTCGACACAATCAGAAGTAAGAAATCAGTGGGGACCGATGGAATTCCGAACATCGTGCTTCGACATCTTCCTCTAGAAGCGGTGGACATTTATACCACCCTGTTTAATAATGCAATGAATAATGCACATAATCCAGCGCATTGGAAAACGGCGGTGGTTCAACTTATCCCCAAAAAGGGATAAAGACACCTCCAATCCGGCGAATCTCCGGTCGATAAGTCTCCTTCCGAATATCAGTAAGGTGTTCGAAAAAGTAATCAATAGAGCTCTGACTAGGTGGGTTGAGGACAAACATATGGTTCCGGATAATCAATTCGGTTTTAAGGCAGGACATGCTATCTCACATGCCGCGTCTAAACTGGTGTCCGATATCCAATGGAATAAAGGCAAAAAACAGTGCACTGGTGCCTGCCTAGTTGACTTGGAGAAGGCTTTCGACACTGTATGGTTAGAAGGTCTTTTCTACAAGCTGGCTAGTCTGGGGATCAGTAAACCTCTCTTGTACATTCTTTATAATATGCTAACCAACAGACAGTTCATCGTGAAAAATGGTGATGTGACTTCTGTTGGAAGTCAAAAATGGTCTTCAGCAAGGCGCCGTCAATTCGCCGATCCTATTCAATATTTATACAAGCGACTTGATAGGTTCACTTCCCCATACTATTGCGTACGCAGACGACTTGATAGCGTACAAAACAGGTCCAAAAATCGAGGTCATTAATACTCTCTTACAGCGTGACTTCGATAAGATAAGACGATTTTGCGATGACTGGAAGTTGAAAATCAACTTTCAGAAGTCGGAAACCATTCTCTTTAGGACGCCGTTGTCTGGAGCCTCTAGGGATACCAGAAAAAATTGGCGAAAGTTCTCGATCATTGGACAACACGGACAGCCTCTTGCCTGTCGAAATGTAGTCAGATACCTTGGGATCAGGCTAGATCAGTTTCTGTATTTTAACAAAAATGTAGATGCTGCTCTAGCCAGAGCTAAAGGCGTTTTTGCCCTCACAAAGAGACTGTTTTATAGCAGCCAACTCGATGCGAGGGTAAAGATAATCTGCTACATGGCCCTTATCAGGCCCATGCTAGTATTTGGGTGTCCCGTGTGGTTCAATGTACGAGCAAGCTTAATGGAAAAGATTCGGCTGTTTGAGAGGGCTTGCCTTAGGGCTTGTCTTCGCTTGTAATGAGGTCCTTTACAACAGGGCGAACCTAATACGAGTGGACAACTTCGTAATTAAACTGACTCGAAGGCACATTGCGAGAGCAATGGCCTCGACGAATAACCTGATATCTGGGGCTTACTTCCCCAATCACCTTTATCATGAGAGTGTGCGCTCTAACGGCTTCGTTCCACCGGAAGCATTCCTCTACTTTGATCAGATAGGGTTGATCCAGGATAGATCAGCGGTCCCGTTAATCTTCCATGTCGCTCGGACAGCTGGGGACAGGCGACTCAACTACAACAGAGACGTCGCACACGGCAGGGTGCAGGGTGGATCGTCTCTGGTTCAGTAGGGCGGTGGGGAATCGCGATAAGAGGGATGTCGTTCGGCAGCACCAGCATTTCTGGTGGTTGAATAATGGGGAAGATGTTTCGTCGTCGTTTCCGTCAATTACGGACCAGCCTCACTAATGAGGCAGAGCTGACCAATCTATTTGCTCTGTAAATAGCGATGGCCAGCTTACATAGGTTTAGGTTAGCATTTAAGTAATATATATATATATTAGTATATACGAAGGTATATACTAATGTATGTATATAATTGTGTATAATGTCTATGTGTGTGTATGTACGTATTGTATATAGGTTAGGTAGATTAAGGTTTATTTTAAGTTAGATATTAAGCTTTTATAAAAATAAAAAATAATGTCCATATGCTAAGTTTTTTGTTAATAATTCTTTTCTTAGCCTAAGTAAAAAAAATAAATATATATTAATAAAATGTAAATGAAGTCGAAAGACATAGATATAAGAATTTAGAGTAGCTTAGAGTGCCTGTGTGGGGCCAGTAAGTTAGTATAAAATTGTTTAGTAATTGTAAGCTAGCATTTAAGCATTTTTTGTTAGTAAGTAAGAATTAGTGATTAAGAAAATAAAATGCATTTAAAACTAAACTAAAACTAACTCCAAACGTATCAATGGTCTTTCTTATGATAATATTCTAAGGTTCCGCTCCATCACGATGTTGCATAACATCATACACACACGTCAACCTCAAAACCTTTTTAATCGAATTACGTTTTGTGCATCTAATAGCACAAGGCAAATACTCATATCGCTTTTTTCTCATTTTATCTCTGAACGCCAATTCTTTGTCAACAGCACTCGGCTCTGGCATCAATGAAATAAAAAATAAGATACGATTGAAAAACCAATAAAAAATTCATCTATCTACCTTGAATTAAATATTGAATTCCTCTACAAATAACACATTGTATATGAAACCGTCTATTAATATTAAAATATATTATATCTTAATGTGTAAGCGCTCTAACTTATTTAAAAAATAAAACAAAAAATAAAATTGATCAACGAGAACGCATAGCCTGTGATGAAAAGTGGCAAAAAGCAGGCGCGAAAAATACCTTCGTCAGCTTTTTAGATCCTTCCAAGGAAACATTATACAAATCCCCAAACTTATTCCCAGTGACCCCAAGCTAGTTACGTTCTATTCTGTAAAAGTTGGGCTCCCTACATTATTTTTGACTTATTCGGAGCTTTCCTTGGGACTCACTGCTAGTATGACGAATACAATACCAATATCACCATCATCCATTAGACTTCAGAAATCAGAAGGCAAAGAGCCTTGAGTTCTTGCCACGTGCCAAATATTTCTACAAGCTCCTTAATAGAATCTACTAGAAATGGCCTTAAAATAACGTTGAAATAGTTGTAACTGCCTACAATCGGAAGCATAGCCGGAACGATACAACGTCTAGAAACAGGCTTATAGTAGACTAAGGGATTGGACGGATTACCACAATAAAAATCATAGAAGTCCCGCCATCATATGGCGATAGACGAAAAGCTCTCTTCTTGGAATCGATGTCATCAGAAATGCAATCGGTTTCACTAAATCATAATAACGAAACCCTTGTTGCAGGCTATCAAGTGAATGCATGGGAAGAAGAGAGCGGCTCCTATGTTCTACGGGAAAGGGGGACAGAATTTTTAAAATTACAATCCGTGCTTAGAATAAAAGAGAATCCTTTCGGCACACTCTGAAATGGTGGACACAACCCAAGCTTGGCTGTTAGGCAGTATCAACCACAATGTCCGGATGAAAGGCTAGACGTTATCGACGGCTTGTGCAGTAGTTTAATGCTTATCCTTTGAAAATTAAGGAGGTTTTCTTTGTTAGAAGGATCACGCTGACTGATCTGATTCATCAAGTGCTTTTAGGTATCATGATCTGTGTCTCTTGCTGGAAAACGAATTTCCCAGGATTCCACATGCCACTTTCAAAAACAAGGCACTGTGGGGCTTCTGACAGCGTTAAGTGCCATTTTGTAAGAAAAAGGACATATAACCAAAATATTGCCGTCGTATCCCCAAGTATTTTTTCGGTCAAAATTTGAGCCAGGAACGATGTCTTTCTAGTAAAATAGGCGCCTTTCTCTCTCGCACTGATAAAGGCCATCCTAACGGGAATAAACTATATTATGAATGATCGGTGGAGAAGGCGAAATATCTTCGTTCGCAGTGAACAAAACAACGCTCATACCTTGCTGAACCCTTCTAGGTATAACTTTTTAGGTCGGTGAGAACGATTTTTATTTTAGTTGCCAATCACAATGAGATCTTGCTTACTTAGTCTAGGTAGTGCTACAGCACCTGTTGGACCACAGTTGGTCTCAGCCAACAACCGTCTCCAGCCACCTCGATCTTTTGCTAGCTGCCTCCAATTTGGCTGAGGTTTCCTCAAGGAATGTCTTCCGTTGCCCGCGTGGTCAATCTGGTTGATGATTGATTGGTCAGGAGTTCTCCGTATGAAAATCGAAATGTGGGAACCGCGTACTGGCTACGAAAATGTTTTGCCCCACCGCAAAGTCGATTAGCGTGAATCCGCAATCGGGGGTGGTATCATGCAGATATTATCTTCCGACAGTACTACCAAAAAAGCTCTCTCTTCCTAGCTTTGCATTACAATCTCCGAGGACAATTTTAATATCATAGCTAGGGCATAGCTCGTAGGTCTTGTTCAAGAACTCGTCTTTGATGTTGTCATCATTCTTCTCTGTGGAGGAGTTAGCGCATATAAGGTTAATGTTGGTAAATTCAGCCTTGTTACGGATTGCGGGGAAGCAGTCGTTCCATGCCGAAAACTCAAGACTCAATAAGGGACCTAACATTCCACGCGCATATCCTTAATTCGTTTGCACGGGTTGTCAACAGCAGATCCATGCCTATACGAGGATTGGTGTTGCTTCTTACTTTGTTTTTCAATGGCCGGCCAGTTACCCCGGCGGCAGAACCCCCAACTGGAACGGTCAGTTTCATTTTTGATACCCTTAGGACGAGAAGTCGGTAAGACCGAAGCCTGTAACCCTTTCGAGGATGTGCGCGCTGCCGTTTATCCACAAAGGGCTTGTCCGCCACCATCTAATTTCCAAGACCCTGACTAAGTATCAGAACTCCTTATCACCTTGAGCTCCAACTATGTTGGAGTAGCCCAACTAAGGTCGTTCCCGGATTTTCTTCTTCACCTTTGATTCGATCTAAGAAATTAATTCGCTGTCCCGTTAATAGTGCTGATATATTTGTCTGCTGGTCAGCATTCACGTTTATAAATTAAACAAGTCGAGTCCGGAGACACAGTGACCATTACCCGACGGTTATGACGATTGCTTTTTACCAAATGTAATAGAGATGATTCAATAATGTACAGAACAGAAAATCTTAGAGAGACTAGATCCACAACCATATCTTGTCTTGGTATTCCTGATAAACTCACCCGCTGCATCTACAGTAAAGTGTTTTAAAAACATAGCTTTTAGGAAGTTCTAACTCCATTATTTTTGCCAATAAGTTGCTCCTAGTAGCATAAGGATGGACAGTATTTCCTGGAACTGGATACTTCAGCTGAAATGACGGTCCAAGCTTTTATGAACCAAACTGTGGAACGTTTGATCTTCTCATGTCTAGAATCCCTAGGTTAAGAGAAAGACGCGGACACTCAATGCATCAATGCAGGTATTTATAGTATATCAGCAACTTGTATAGATTAGTGGTATTCATAAATATTCCACATTTCTTGCAACAAAATTGGACGCTTCTGGACCCAACTATTTTTTTTTTTCATTAAATCCAGAGATGCAGATAAAAAAGTCCACCTCAAGACGAAACCCACAAAGAAATAAAAATACTCAAAATTTCCCACGAGAGACCCCATCCTCTGGTATAAAAATTTACCGAAATGGGTATCCCTAAAATTTCACAAACTGTCTGTTGAGCAATTTGTTGAATGCTTCGACTGTTTTGAGTGTTTTCCTGAAACATGAAACGTTCTTCTCTCCATAAAGAACCTTTAAAAATGTAAAAAAAGTGCTAGTTCGGATTATTTTCAAACGCTCATCAACCTTCACGTACCGCGTCCATTGAGGCAGCAATAAATTCATTCATATATCCGTGAAGATGTTGCCACTCCAGCCACCGTCTTGATATTCACATTTCAAACTCAAAATGCATGTAACTTTAATGCCAACACGAAAACAACACAACGACTCTCTTAACATCCTTAAAAGTATCCGTGTCGGTATCAGTGTCAGTGCTCAGTGTTCAGTGTCGCCCGTAAAGGTAATATGCTCCCGAGCTGTTGATTTCATGTTCGACTTCCGAGATCCAGTCACCTCCGCACCCATCCAAACCGAAGCAATACCTCTTCGGTCCGCTTGTGCGCCAATTTATTACCGCCAAAAGGCGAAATCAAGGACATCAACGAAAAGACGTGGAGAATAAAAGGTGAACGGCGCACGTAAATACTGTTCGTCAGGTGCCACCACTGTACCATATACGAGTATGTAGGTACGTGTACGTTAAGGGCATCACAATTGTTGCTTACACTGGGAGACAACAACATCATCATCATCATCATCAACATCATCAACAAGAGAAACAACAATGTGAAGAAAAAGAACAACATGAAACAGTAAGAGCTGCTAGCAGCCACCATACTGACAACCATACCAAGGGACACAAATGGAAGAAAGAAAAATAATAATTCCTCCTGTTTATAGCTGTTGGTCTTGTTGCCGATCCTTGTCCTGGCAGTGGCTGCGCCTTTTGTGTACCAAGTTTAGCGAAACGTTCTTCTCTTTTCTGTCATCCTCATCATCGTTGAAGTGCCTGTGTGTCGCTTGACAAACACTCCAAAGTGCCACTCAATAAAAGGTAACGCATGTCCAACAGGAGTAAAACATTTCAAGATTCCCCGTCTCTTCAGCTTCCAGCTATATACGAGTATACTCGTAGTTCCAGTGTAATATTTGCACTTGGACGAGTATACATCCTTAATCCCGCTGTTGTACAATTTTGGTGCACAATGGCCAGCGGGCTTCCAGGCACTTGCCCTTGTAGTTATGATTCTTGGGTAGTTATTGGAACGATGGTGGATGGGGACAAAAGTAAAACAGAACAGAAAATTCGGAGCATGATTCGAAGGATACAAAAGAAACACCCCAGAGAAGAACTTGCGATTATTACAGAGCACACATCGCAACACATCACTGGGGACTCGTAAAACGTAAACGAAGTCCAGCCAACTACGAAGACCTTCTTCCTCTAACCCCTAACAAAGTACACACATACTCGTATACCACAGGGCAATAGCAATGATGATGATGGTGATGAAGAAGTTGAAAACGAAAAGAAAGTCCTGCGAGCGTAAACTTTAGCGAATGCTTAACTTTTGTACCGAAGGATTAACTGCAGTGGGTAAATTGCAATGGGGCGTGGATATGGGTAGTTGTCCCATTGGGATGTGATTGCCAACCAGCGGTAATGGTGGAAAACCCATTGGTCCTCATCGAAAGGCTAACTAGGGTCGAGTTGTTTCACTTGGTATGTTGAATTTGTGCTTCCCTCATTACAGTGGTAGTTAAACGAACGTAACACGTGACTTTATGCGACACCTGTTGTCAACAAAAAAAAAAGGAAATCGGAACCACTGATGTCGTGCAATTTGATTGTATATGTATTTGCTTACATTTCTTACAGGTGTGAGATTTTACTCAAGGGATTCTGCTAGCAAACGGGGCATACGGTTTGGTCTCTCATCATTCTTTACTACTTAATGCCACTTGAATCATATTTGGACTGCACGAGTACACAGTTGCTTACCAACTCGAAAGTCACGACTTTCCAGTGATATAGAGAACACGAAGCATTGTAAGAAGGCCCTTAAGCCGCTACATTTCGATTTTTCAACTCTGCAGGCGAGTACATCCACTGATGTATAATGTTGCTTCTTGACGAGATATGTAAACAAAATCGCTCAGTCACTGAAGACAGTTTATAGGGCCAAGGGAAGTGCAATTCTTCTATTCAAGAACAGAAGGAATCGTAAGTCGGTGAGCATCGTGAAGGCCCATTTCATCTTCGAATATAACCACAAAAAATCAAGAACTTAACACAGATATAGGGCCTCTAAAGCTTGTAGTTACTCGTATTTTTCGCGATTACATTGGGACCTGGGACCCATAGCAGACTCTGTGAATTCAGTACAGAGTACAGCAGGATCTTTGGCACAGACTCAGATATTTGGTATATTCCCGCTTGGAAGACACAAGTTCTCCAAACGTGTGGGGTGAAGTCTAACGTTGCTGTTAGGTACAAGAATCAGTGATGCAGATTGTGGAAATTTACCCATTTCCTGGTCGTTTTGCATTTCAAAATAAGCTAAAAGGGCAACATGGCATTCTCATACCTTTCAGAATAAAAATAAGGGCATTTTAAATACACCAATCTCTTCCAATCATTTTTTATATACAGTCTGTTTGACAACATCGTATACGACAAAAATTAAATAAGAACTTATAATAATAAAAAAAAATCAATTGTACTGGTTTATTTTGTTTATTTACTTGAATGCTTTTCAATTAATATGTTGTCCACTCTCCTCCATTATAAATAATTGCTTGGAGTCCTCGAATCATGCTTTTTACTAGTCTTATGGCATAGTCTTGAGACAAAGATCTCCATAAAACTTGTATTTTTCGTGATAATTATTTGACCGTCGAGATCTTCTTTCCTTGGAGCTTTAGCTTCATGAATGCCCAAACATTTTCAATGAGATTTGCATCCGGCGACTGTGATGGCCAATCTAAAAAATCGACGTCATTTTCTTGTTTCCACGCACTGCACAAACGACTGCGATGTTTCGAGTCATTATCTTTTTGCAGTAACCAATTCTCATTCCTTCTCTTAAACCACCTTAGGGCAGATGGTAATAAAGCCTTCTTATAAATTTTGACCATGTTGGGTGCGTTTAAGTTATTTGTAAACATGAACAAATTGCCAAATCCTTGTTTTGAGAAGCTTCCCCAAACGTGCACCTTTTCCGGGTGTTGAAAAGAAATGATATTACCGCTGGATTAATTTATTGGATTGTGTACACCAGTTATGAGTGATAGGAGACTATGCCCAAAAATAAGCTTCATCCGAAAAAATAACGTTGTTCCAATCTCTGTCCAAATTCTCCTTGACCCAACTGAGTCATTTTTCTACGTGTTTTTTTGACAGTAGCGGTTTCTTTATTGTGCTTCGAAATTTTATATTATTGGCTAGTAAATGTCTTCGTATCGTATCACAACACACAATTAGACCCCTTTTACGTAAAATCCCTTGTCCTCCACGTAACGATACAATACAAACACGCGTAGAATCATTTTGTCCTGCTTTTTTGTTGTTTTTGGCGTAGACTTACGATCCGGAAAATCGTCCACATTTTTAACTTGGGAATAACGGTGAACCCACTTGCTAACAAATGCTTTTGAATTTTTCATGTATTTAGCAGCTGCTCCTTATGACATTTTCGATCCTTTTGGATGCGTGCACATGCGTGGATGCGTGCGTTTGGATGGACTGCTTCATAACGTGATGCAAACGCGACACTCATTTTAAAATACTTCCGTCTCTGACAAAAATTGAACACTCTTTAAATTTTTTTATTCAAAGCAGCCATTTCCAAACCAGTTATCATAAACGAGTTTTGCCGTATACGATCTTATCAAACGGACTGTATAACCGCAATTATTAAAAGTTCATACCTACTCTGAAGGAACCCATTTGGATTCTTTCACCGAGTGTACTCATTTTCAAATCTGCAAATTCTAATTAAACGTCAAATGTCTGCCGTTTCATTGTTGTCAAGGCACTTATTTCATTGCGCACTTTGTTTAATGTTTTTTTTTTAATATGTCCGCCAGATGGTAGGTACAATCATATGTAACTTATCAAAGTTTTATTAACCTAATTGATATAATCTACTGTAGTACAATGTCTACGGAAAAAGGAAGCAAGTAATGATTCTAGACGAGCTGACTGGATGATTCTAAATTTGCTGCTTGGCTGAGGCCGCTGCCAAGGCATCCTGTAAAGCTTGTGTTACATCCTTTTGGTGTGGAAAAAGTGAAATATTACGCAATTCGAAAAGACCTGATTCGGTACATTCGCTGTAAAAGGAGTTTTAGTCCTTGCATAACTTCTATTAAATCGGGGTCAAAAGATGATAAGCTCGCAAAGTCAATACAACACCAGTGCGTGTTGCAACAAAAACTTCTTCTATTCAATGGAAAGTGACTATGAAGTAGTGTAGCTCACGATAGCTGCTCCGCGGCTCCGAAACCAGCTACTTTAATAGCCCACGCGCCATAGAGGGACATTGAGTGGTCATTGCCTTCTCAAAATAAAAATTGAGGTTTTTAAAGGAATAAAAGGGAAAAATATACCAGTAAAGCCCAGTTGAACTTCTTGGTAAGCGAGCTTAAAAAAAATCCTGACATCGCACAAGGCTTCTGTAAACGATATCCGCCGGAGGTGCGAGATTTTTGGTGCGAACTGAAACAAAGTTGAATGTATGTGGTCCTCCTGTAATAGACTTTGCAGGATGGAAAAAGGTAAAAGCAGACATTTGATTCATATGAATGTTTAAACAATTTTTAGCCACAGCATTACTTTAGGTGTGGACCGATTTAAAAAGCGGCGAAAAAAATAAATTTCTAAAAATAAGCAGTACATAAGGAGTACTGGTGGAGCAGCACCATCGTAAGTGAGATACTCAATTTGAAGCACGTGGTCGACGGTATCCCAAATGTCGCCTGCTTCGGATATGTGGCCTCTTTATCAACAGCATATTCCACCGCTAATGTTTCGGCCAACATTTTAATGTCAAACACCTCCACACTATCTTTTAAAAGACTGCATGCGCGAAGCAAATGTAATGCCGATTCTCTTCGCTGACGACGCAGTTGTACTAAGCAATAACGTCGAAGATTTGCAGAACGCCTTAGATTCATGGAAAAATGCGCTAGAGAGAAACGGGTTTAAAATAAGTCGTTCAAAGACGGAGCATTTGACGTGCCCATTTGCGCATCCGTTGCGACCTGTTCCGGATATAATGTTAGACAGAATAGTTCTTCCGAAAAACACTATCTTAGGATTCTAACTTAGATGACGAAGTAAACCACAGAGTGAGTGTGGGGTCGATGAAATGGCGGGAAAATTCGGGAATCTTTTGCTACCGAAAATTTCCACATAAATTGCTCTAATATACGGTTCTCAGTGTTGGACAATGAACGAAGCGTTTAAATACAAAATGACGGCAGCGGAAATGAAAATGTTAAGGATGTCTAGTGGAGTCACTAAACGCGATTGCCACTTTCAAAGGAGATCTGCTGAAAATCCGGCTAAGAAGGCATTATCAACTACGGTTACTGCAACTGTAAGAAAACGAGGTCGGAAAAAAAATTCCTGGATTTCTCAGAAATAGGATAGCACACTTTTGGAAAAAGTTCGCTTAAGCTTCCCTCTCTTCGTCTACATTAATTTCAAGGGATATCCATTTGGGGCAAATAATTTTTTCTAATGATTCCAAGACCTCGGGCACCACTTGCGAAAATGTGGATCGCGCAATGGAAAGTGCGCCTTGTCTTTTTCTTTAGCTGAGCGAATGCTCCAGTTCCATAAGCTTGCGTTGGAATGCAATTTTGTTAAGGCGAAAGTTACGCTGGAAGCCTTACCGCGCGGAATCAACAATAGGACCCATTAATCGAAACAAGTCTTGATTCTGTCTTAAAATCAAAATAACGTGAGTGAGAAAAGTTTAGGACTTCCTTCTTTAATTTCTGATGACAAATCCTGATTCATATAGACGTTGCGTCTGCGATTTGTATTGATCACATGTCACAGTTTTCCATCCTTCTTTTTTCCGGTCCATTCCATTCCATTCCACACAACTTGGGTGGGCAAACACGGACTTCCACTTATTGTTCAGCTGCATGAGGACTGATTGTGACCCAAGCATACCATGTGCATAGCCAAATGCCATTATTCGTTTTTCCTTTTGTACGATCCCTGACAAAAAGTTTGCCCATATCAGAGGCTGCTTGGCTATTCACAAAATAGAGTTCATGAGCATCCAAGAGGAAAAAACCCCAACTTTTAGGCCCTGCTCCCTCAGAGGTTAGTGCCTGGGGCCCGAATGCTGCGATTGTTCGCGCATAAAGCTTCACGGTCACCATTTTAATTCGGATAACGGTGCGAGATGGTTACAAATTCTCATATGTTTTGACCTCCGAGTATGCTATCGTAACAACTGACTTAAACTTGGGAAGTCTCTCAACGTGCTTTGTCCGGATTATGCGTATATACTGGAGTTCACCATTGTACAATCAGATTCAGCATACTCCAAAATATTATTGAACGCGACAGTGGCAGAGTTAGGTGCTGCTGCTCAGTCCACCAACTTCGGAGTGTCTTGCTGATACTTTACTTGATGTGTAAAGCTCAGCGAAACATAAATTATTATCGTTCGGACTGTTTGCATCCTCATAAAATGGTTTCATTACGTTCCACTTACAGTACCAATTCTTACAATTGCCAAACGATTGTTTTTTCTCGTGTCCCCACAGACTCTACTGTTCTTCATTGTGCTAGATGCGGCAGATTATGTAGCATTTGGGAGTAAAAGACGTAGGAATATTCCGGCCTCATAACCCCATACTATAAATAATTAAAAACATGTGACGAAAGGGCAAACACCTTCAGATCTGCACGTGCAATTTTGGAACGTTTCCCAACGCATGTGCGAAGAAATATTGACAATATACAAGGTGGCGCAAAAGTTGTCACCCGATGTTCTTTTTTTTTTTTTAAAGTATAACTTTGGTTGACTTTTGATGACCATTCGGGCCGGATTTATCGCTTTTTCCATCACTCTTACCAGAACTTCCGGCGACAGTTCCTCGAATTTTTGACGAATATTCTCTTTGAGGATTTAAAAGAGAATGAGGCTTGTTGAAATAGATTCGTGACTTCAAAAAACGTGAACTGTTAAATCAGGCGATCTTGCCGGCCAGTGCAAATCGCCAAAATGAGAGATAAGGCGATGCAGTTCTCAGAATTTCGGTTATGGCTCGTGCAGTATACGCCATTGCTCCATTCTGCTGGAACCACATGTTTTCCAGTCCCAATTCATCCGATTGAGGAAAGAGAAAGTCGTTGAACATGGCTCGGTAGGGCTCGCCGTCGACAGTAGTCGGTTGGCCAGCGGCGTTTCGAAAATATAAGGCCAGATGATACCTCCCCGTAAGCAGCACACCATATAGTTTCTTTGAGCTGGGTTATACCTGGATTGTTGGTGCCCTAGAAATGATAATTTTGCTTATCCACGTATCCACAGGAACGGAAATGGGCCCCATCGGTCATGATGATTTTGGATGAAAAGTTGTCTCCCACGTGGTCGAGATTTAAGATCGCTTGAGTGTAAGTTACACGAACTTGGCGGTCAATTTGTAAGGGAATATCTTACGGTTTTCAACAAAATTCTCTATAAAGACCGCCGATTGATCTCTAATTGTGTGATATGTCGTCTGTTCGTTACTTCGGGGTTATCTGTGATATCTTTAACCAGATCTTCGACATTCTCAGCAGAACGACTGCTCCGGTGCCGGCCAGACCAAGCAGCATCTTGAGTTGCCTCATACTCTTCTAGGCGCGGAGTGTCGAAATTCACTCTACACCAACACCACCGACGAATTGTTCCGCAAAAAAACGCAGTCTTCATAGATTTTTGTATTAGGTGCGCAACTAAGTTCTCGCTATTTGTCGATAGATGGCTCCAACAGATTTTGACATATCCAAAACGTGTCATGAATCAGCTTAGAAATATGGTAAGCAAACCGTTTTGACACATTAGTGATTTTGTTTTGGCTTCATATACTTTTGGTTCTGTGAAAAAGTCTGATTATATCCCAAATAATCGTCATTTGCGGGAAGTGTTGATTGTCCTCTTTCATTCGAAGAAAACGGCGGCTGAAGTGCATCAAGATTACCAAAAACTTTACTGAGATGCTTCTCTAAGCAAAACAACGTCGCTTCAAAGACGGTGCTTTCGATGTTGACAACCGTCCGCTTGAAGAAAGGCTAAAATACTTCCAAGGCCCTGAATCGGAGGCATTGCTCGATGAGGATCCGTGCCAAACGCAAGAAGTGCTTGGAGTTACCTGCCAAGCCATTTCCAAGCGATTGCATACTTGGGAATGATTCAAAAATGAGGAACTTGGGTTTATTGTGATTTCAAGCCAAGGAACGTCGATCGTCGTTTTTTCTGCTGTGATCAAATGACTGATCAACCCCAGCGGCAAAAACGAAAGGGTTTTCTTCATCTCATGTTGACGGGTGATGAAAAATGGATCCATTATAACAACTCAGAAAGAAGAAAGTCATGGGGATTGCCCGGCCATACTTCTTCGTAGTCGGCTCGACCGAATATTCACGAAGGTTATACTGTGTATTTAGAGGGACCAGTCGGTGTTATTAGTTATGAAATGTTGAAAACCAACGAAACCATCACTGGAGAATGGTATCGACTTCGATTGATGCGATTGGGCCGAGCACTTAGCAAAAAACAGCCACAATATGAGCAAAGGCACGAAAAAGTGATTCTACAGCATGACAACGCTCGGCCTCACGTTGCCAAACCCATTAAAACCTATCTGAAAATGCTCGAATGGGAAAACCTTACCCACCAGCAATATTCTCTCAGATATTGCGCCGTCCGATTATTACTTGTTCCCTTCGATGGTACATGGTTTGGGTGATCAGCAGTTCCGCTCATATGAAGACATCAAAAAATGACCTGATTAGTGGATAGCCTCATAAGGTAAACATTGTTACAGTACCTGTATTCGAGCTCTGCCAGATAGATAGGAAAGATGGGAAAGCCGAGAATAGTGTGACGGAGATCCTTAAATTGTCTAGATCAGCGAGGTATTTTTTTATAAGAATTTCCATCCCCTATTTGTTTCTATTCTTAGTTCTGTGTTCCCTTGTTTTCTCAGTTCGAAACTCGATTCCTTAAAATCCTATTTTGACTTTATATCCTGTTAACGACCTAACTCTCATTTGATACCTCAAAATGAACAAGGATCCTTTCACAATACTAAACAAAGAGCTTATAATTGATGAATTTCCAACTGACGTACATCTTCATGACTGTTAGTCCAACAGGTACTATATCAAACGCCTACTTACCATTTGGAATTACAATTGAAAATCCCTGAAATACCTGACTAGTAACACCACCCCATCCCCAAAAGAGGCAGCATCACAACACTTTACTTCATGAATACCAGATTAAGAAGCAACAATTTCTCTGATTGTTGTCCATTCCCATGGCACTGATTACCTGTTGTACTCATCACCTTTAAACCCATACCCCAAACGCTATATTTAAATGTCCTTTGTCGCGTCTTCCAAACAAAATCACCTCTCATTTATATCCAAGATAGTTACCATCCCCTTAAGTAGAAAATAGATGAAGAACAACAGCAGAAACGACAAAAAAAAAGGAAACGTAGGCGCTTAAATTAATTTCCTGTCCAATAAGAGAGTTTATTTAATTAAATTAAAACTAATGCCATCGAGCAGTAGTCGGTCTCGAAACCGTACAGCACCGGGAGAGAAAAAAATCCCATCGCCATCAAGGAGGAAAAAAAAACGAAGGAATAAGTACACTCCACTTTCCACCCTTAATTAAGGAAAATATAAATGATTATTAAGTAGCCCTTACTTGACTATCGAAGTCAAGCGTAAGGGTGACCGGCAACGATAGAAGGCAGAAGGGTGCCGGATAGTAGATACTCAAGTCAGATTGAGTGATGGCAAAAGTGTGCTTCACTTTCTTAACAGCTTTATTAGGGCCGAAGAAGACGAAGAAGAGGAAAACGAACCCCCCCCCCCCCTCAGCAAAGCGATTGCAAAAAGAAGAAAATCCTTTTTTTGTTCTCTCCTACGACGACTTGAAGTGAACAATAAATGCGTGCGCCATGACTTAGCAGCCACCCTGTGTGTATAGTATAGTAGTCACTACGACGAGTCTGGAGAACAGGCTTTATAAATTAAAAATGCTAAATTAGTCCAATTAAATAGAATGATGTTTCGCCATCGGGCGAGATTACATAGATTCAGTAGAAGTTACGGGTTTTTCTATCCTCCCCAGGATGTACTCGTAAACAGAATCACTTGAGGACGACCAATACCCAGACTCAAACGCAGATCGAGGTGGTAATTTTCCTTCTTTCCGTTGTTTCCCATGGCACTGAGGATTCCTTTTCTCATCCTTGACTGAGAAATGTTACGAGCATACCGTAGTTGTATCTTTTCCACTAGACAACAACAACAACAAGAACTCTCACCATCTCTGTACGAATAAGGGTTGCCGGTTTGATAAAATGACAGTAACGCGTCGTGTGAAACAACGGCCAGTCCAATGGGCTAATTACATGGAATTAAGCATCTACAGCAAGACCTCAGAGCTTGAAGCTTTGTATTCGTAGCTCTCTCATTCTAAAGTAATTTCGATTCAGATTCGGGATTTCCCGATTCTGGCGGGAAAACTTTCACTCTCTCTCTCTCTCTGTTTCCCATTTTAACAAACGAATACCAATGCCGCCGCCTGGTACTGTTGTTATCTTAATTTTTTTCCTACTTCACGCGCGCACCCTCTTATTTGAGTGCGGCCCGCGGGCTATAGTACTTTGGCACAAGGATAATGCTAATGTAAGAAAAACGAAAACAATTTCCCAGATTGCTTCCCTAATGGTACATAGCGTGCTGTTTCCAGAGTACAGATTACACCGACCGCCACCATCCACTTGGTCGTTGGTTCGCAATTTTTTTTGTCCATTCCTTTTTGTTTTTTCCTCGGCGAACAAAAAACCGAATCAAATGAGCCGTAGTGGATGCCAATTTCTCTAAGATGTGTGCGTCCTTTAAGGAGCCATAGTCCAACCCAGCAAACGCGACTTAAGGGGGACGAAAGCAAAGACAAGAAGACAAGGAGACTCTGGAAAAACAAGAAGAAAAAAAAACGATGTCAACCTACGACGAGTATCCCGCGGCTATTCGTTTGTTTATATTAAGGACAATGCGACAGATAAAATGCAATCCTTTCTCACAAGCAGATACAATTGTAACAGCTAACAGACAGACAAGTCTTGGCCCCAGAAGGACAGAACCAAGACCGGGTACAGGATAAAAAAGAAGAAAACAAAAGAAAATATCATCCGAGTAATTATTAAGCTTAATTAGTAATATTCCTGTTTAAACAGTTACACCGGCGGGGGTGGCAATCGTATAGTGGTGGTATAGGGTGATTTTCAGAGTCTCGAGGAAATAACAGCAAATGCCAGCGGCTACTACGGTTATTGCTGCTGGAATGTCCAAGCCACTTAGAAACGCGCCATATTCTTCGAGGCTGATGCTGGTGTTCATGCTTCGAATAGGTATCCCGTGTTGGATCGAAATTATTCCGCCCATTTCCTGTTGACCGGAATTTTGCATAAAAATTGTTTTTCTTTCCATCACATATACCCCTCAGTCACTGGTTTAGTCATCTCCCAGTTACCATCACCCACCATAGATACAAATGCAAATGCGAAGATTGTAATTAAAAGCAGAAGCAAGCTGAAATCTCTGCTGCAATTCCTCCTCAAGAAAGATATATTCTTCGATTTCCCCCCCAAATCTTGTTGTGATTGTTGTATAATAGTTGGTGTTTCTTTGGATTGGAAAGGAAACTTTCAAGTAGAAAAAGTATCTGTTAAAGTGTTTTACTTATGGCAAAGTCATCAAGCACACGCTTGGATGGTGAGTCTTATTCGACGAAGAAGAGTAATGATAGCGGATGATTGATAGTCGCAAATTAAAGAGATTGGCGTGCGATTATGCCTGATGATTAATAAGGGATGCTTTCGAAATTCTAGGGTGACGGAGGAGATTGTACTGCAAGATGGCTAGATGAAGAAGAAGACGTGCAGAAGAGACTAGGTTCCGTCATAAATTGAAAACTTGACAATGTAAGCGAAACTGAATGGTTTGTGTGCTCTTGCAACGACTCAAATAAGTTTGAATGTTGTTTTTTTTTTTTTTTTTTCATTGTTTCCATATGCCTCAAGGGTGCTTCTGACAGAATGAACTAACGAGCAAGTGTGGTTGCAGATATGGATGATGAAAAATTGTCCTTATATGATTCTTTTTTGTTGGCTTTTTTTAAATTTTTATATTTCTGCCAAATGAGGGCTTAGAGGAGGTAGGAGCACGTCACAAAACTTTGGAAATTACAAGTACAACAGCATTATGGCAGATCAGTTATGAGAGTTTGTTAGGTTTGCCTTTGTACATAGACTAGACTTGTAGCTCCTTCTGAACTTTCCGATGAAAAATTCTTCTAAATAAATTTTCTTAAATTCTTGCATCTAAAACCGGGTCATTAAGCAACCTATAACTTACTAAAAAAAAACTCACAAAGCACATTACTTCTATACAGACAGAGATTGCAGCATTTTACGGATTTTTTAAACAATCTACAATCCCCAAAAAGCAATTTACGAATGTTTACGAATGTTTATAGTAAAGCAAAATCATCATGTCTTTGTCATGTTTATAGACTTTAGTAAGGCATTTGACACCTTAAGTCATGCAAAGATAATAGAAGTGTCGAGCCGAGTGGGAATCAGAGGTAAAGGAACCGCCTGGCTAAAAAATTACTAAAGTGGAAGGACCTTTGAAGTTAGAATTAACAACGCCATAAGTGAAGAGACTCTAATACGCTTCACTCTTCACTCTTCCCAAACAAGCTGATGCGTGTCATCACAAATGGTATCCCATTCGCTTTCGCGGACGATACAGCGATAGTCATCAGATGTCATGTCACCGTGTTACCTGTACATCCAGACAGAATGGGAAAAAGCAGTAATCTGGTGTCACGACAATGGCATGATTTTAAATGCGGCGAAGACGAATATGATGCAGGTCCGAGGACCACCCGCCTAAGAGTAACCCTCAAATGACAGGCCTGCCAAAGAGACTTTCCGGACCAAGAAATCGAAGTAGTCGAGAGCTGCAAATATCTGGAAGTAATTATCGACAACCATCTTCTATGGGATGTGTACAAAACCTCAGCTCCAATCTCAAGCGAGCTTTTTACGCTGTGGTGTACCTTGGATATTAGTCAACATTCAAAATGCAAAAACAGGTATACTTCGCCCCTGTGGAGTCTAAACTGGAAAGTTGAAAATCCCGATGATTTACAAAGCGTACGGTAGGAGACAGCTACAGTACTGCATCCAAACTATACTCAAGCAGATGCCAAATTGTCTGAAGAATATTTAAAACCCGAATTCGCGAAAAAAAATATGTCTCTATCCAATTGTCTTAGACTTCGATATCAATTTTAATTTTAAAGAAAAATCAGAATCAGCACAAGTAGTTCTTCTTAGAGCAAAACAGCAGAATGGTTAGGGTAGATCAGACGTCCCACAAGAACTATAAAGTAGATTTTTGATTATCCTTATCGTTCAGCTAAGGAACTAGCACACGTTTCAAAAGGGTACTTGGAGAACGTCTGATCAATAAACCATCGACCGAATTGACGAAATTGCGATCGACACAAGACACTCCTTCAGTGTCCGAACGTTCCGAGGAGTCATAATCGATTCGGACCACTACCTTGTTGTAGATAAAGCACGGTTGCGGCTATCCAGAACAGCGGAAAGGCTAGCTAATTCTATGAGGAGTTGCGACGTCAGACTGCTGCAATCGATCGAGTCTCTCTTTATGTCGTAAGAGCTCCACCGGGAACACATACCAACGGGTAAAAGAAATATGTCAAGGGTAAAATCCCTGAACTGAAACCTGAAGAGACGAACAGGGGAACATCGCAGTAGTTAGTAGAGTCGCAGTGGATACTGAGGGTTTGGAAAGAGAATTTCTGTAGACTGTATAACGTCGATGACGAGCCAAATACTGCTGTCAGAGAGAATCAACCATTTAACCAAAACGATGTAAACTTACTAGCGTTCATCCGAGCTGGATGAAGTTAAAATGGCCATATCTAAGCTTAAGTCTAACAAAGCCGTGAGAGCAAACTGTCAAACTCTTCAAAGCAGCAGGTCGTCGTCTACAGCCAGCTTGATCTTTCGCTAGTAGTCCAAGGGCCGACCGTATGATGTCCTAAGGCATAAGATAAAATAATAAATTTCATATAAAATGAAAGCTTACTCGGAGTGTAGATGAAATGGACAAATGTTGGCGGGAATTTTTGGCCAGGCATGAAAAAAATAAGCGTCTTCCGGTACGTCATTTTTTCAACTATTCATAGGAATAAAACAAAAGAAAAAATTACGAGTAGTTACCATTCAAAAGATTAGATCGAATAGTTGTAATGTTTGAAATATTTATTACACCTTCATCTGAACAGGGTCATAATTATTAGGGTGTGTGCTCAGTTCTTACGCACTTAACCCAGAGTCCTTTACGTTCATTGAGGAAAACAAACAAAAGAAAAAGAGGAGAATAGCCTACTATGTACCCTCTGATCTTAAAGGACTCTCCCTACTACCTTTCCTTCACCCTTATGAGTTTTTCAGTAAGTTATGGCTAATAGTGGCCAACCGCAGTTACATATTCTTCATGCCTGGCTCCAGTTGGTATTTGAGCGAATTTTGAAAAAAAAGAATTAGGAATCCGAATTTGTCCTTCGCCGCCACTGACCTAGATAGTTTCTATATTGGAAAAAAGCAAATAAAATACTTCCCAAACCCTAGCAGAGAAGTAAGAGAGGAGAGAGCCGGATGAAATGCTCTCTTACGGAATTAACCCACCCCTTAGTGTCAAGCATAGTAAAGCTAAGACACTCCTTGGTAATTGCATGATCCGTTAGTTTGTTTAGCAATTACCCCTTTTTATATAAACCTTTATCCTTACATCTTGCTCCATTGCTGCCCAACAGATCCTTTCACGCCCCAAACATCCAAGCTTTTACCTAAACATTCTTAATGTCTACTTCTGCATCACAAAAAGGTAAGTAGCTGTCATTTCTAGCAACCTTCCCTCAATAGGATCTATTCACTAGCACTCATTAGGATGCATGTACAAATTTAAAAAAAAAACAAAGGATAATTAAAAAAAAATAAGAATTTCGACATACTCTCTTTAAAACAAACAAAATCCTTCTGACAGCTATAGATCGACGTGGAGAAACAAAGAACACAAAACGTTTCGTAGTATTAAGGGATATATTCATTCAAAGTCATACAATTCGTTCCGATAATATGAGAGGGGGATAGGAGTTAAAAAAATAAAAAATAAAGAAAGCAAAGGCCCCTGAAATCAATACAAACTTTGGCTATAATATAAATTTCACGAAATATATAGGTATAAAAAGGTTATTTTTCAATTCATAAAAAGAAAATAATTTACTTCATACTTCTTATCCTTTTATTAACCCTTTCCTCGTTATACGAACTTATGCGTAACGAGTTTCCCATTTTTACTGCATCGCTGCTGCTCCGCTTATGGGGTTGGCTAATGTCGCAGACCGCAGAACGCGTCTACATAATGCTCGGTCCTGGATCGCTTCAGTGGTTAGCCCCAGGCGTTGTTGCACATTTGCCATTTGAGAAATCCAGGAATTCTTTTTCCGACCTCGTTTTCTTTAAGTTGGAGTGACCGTAGTTGATAGTGCCTTTTTAACCGGATTTTCCGCAGATCTTCTTTGAACGTGGCAATACCAACTTATTCTATTCGCCTCAAGCTGTTCGGTTACCGAATTCTTTATATGTAGACTTCCTCTTATACGCGTAGATCTAATGCAATCGCATTTAGTGACTCCACTAGACATCCTTAACATTTTCATTTCCGCTGCCGTCATTTTGCTTTTAAACGCTTCGTACATTGTCCAGCACTGTGAACCGTATATAAGAGCTGGTCTAACAACCGTGGTGTAGAGTTTCCCCTTTAATTTAAGTGGAAATTTTCGGTCGCAAAAGATTCCCGAATTTTCCCGCCATTTCATCCATCCCACACTCACTCTGTGGGATGTATTATTCTATATACTTACCTGGCGTAGGGGCTACCGTGATCATGAAGGCGGTTCCCCCGGGGCGAGGCTTGGCCATTGCACTTCCGGCTGAGTTGACCTCCGCGATTATTCCTAATGCGAATAACTCGTGCGTGTAATTTTTGGTATTTACTTCATACATTCATATTAATACAAAAAAAAAAATTTACGAAATATTATGGTGAGTGTGTATGTTCACATTGGTATAGTAAATAATATAAAAACAAAACACTGTGGCGCTGGCAGCCCGGTATGGGCCATGGCCTAGCTTCTTGACACTCATTTGTGTTGCTCATGTTTTCATTTTTGTCACATCAGAGCGGAGCCTACGGTTTATCGCCGAGTCCGAACGGCACTCCTTAGAAGCTTTTTCGTAGGCAATTTTTTTCTTTCGGGAGTTTGCTATTGCCCGCCGAAAGGATGATGGCGATTTGAAAAATTGATGGTGACCCAGCCAGGAATCGAACCCAGACTGTCTGCGTGATAGTCCAATGAGCTAACTATCGCGCCACCGCCATCGCCGTAAATAATATGCAAAACAAAAAAAAATATAATTTGCTCAAGTTTTCTCAAATTACAATTCAAATTCCTTGTGTTTTTTTTTTTTCAACTTCTTCGACAATGTCATACCAAAATAAAAGAAAAAAATATCAAAACTCACCGAGGATTATTAAAAAAAAACTGTCTTCAGGAAGGTAGTGCACTGCCATCGCTGGGTTTGTAGTTTTTCGTGATTGCGATTCTCTAATTGAGGTATATATTGAAGATTACACGCTAATGGGAAAAAAAATTAAGTTAACTTATGTGAAATACCAATATCTTGGCTAGAATATATATATATATGTATACTACAACCTTGGAGCTTTGCTAAGATGTATGCTATGAGTAAGTATGTGGGAATGGGGAAGGGGGTGGGATGTTTTCTTGCTGTTCCTGGATTACTCTGCTTTACATTGACCTTCGGGGACCTCCAAAAACTGAGTCACGTTCTAGCTGTGCCGGCTATATATTGCACCACCTCTTCTGCATCTGCAATTTATCACCTCCTTTTTTGTGTAGAATTTTTAAAGCACCTGTCGCTAGCACCAAATGCTTTTCCACTGCAATTTTCACGATCAGGGATGGAAATTTTTATCCTTCACACTTCCGCACAACCGCCGCCGTCCGTATTTTTATCTTTTTATTTTGTTATTTTTACTATTATTCTCTTCGAGATCAGATCTGCAGCACAAAATCTATCAATGTGCAGCGTGGTCACTTGCTTTTCCTTTTTTTTTTCTCTCCTTTTTTTTTAATTGGTATATTTTCTTTTGTCTTTTGGTTGGCCTGATTTCCAACTACATTAAGATCTTCAATTTCTTTAATCGTGTTCTCTTTTCGTCACTATTATAAGTCTTTTCTGACACAATGTACAATATTACTATATTCACTTTGGGAACTTTTGCTTCAATTACTTTCACTTCGACAATCTTCTCCAGTCTGTACTTTTTGACTCTAATAAATCTACTCCACAACTGCCTATCGGTTTCTGTCCAGTCTTCTCTTAATGCCTCGTATTAGCTTTAACAAATTCCGTTTTATTCCCCAATACAGAATAATCTGATGATTTTCATGCTTCAGGTCATTCACCCTTAGAGCTTTGCAAACATATGATTAAGGTTTCGGGTTTTTTGGAATAGTGTGGAAATTGTAGACATGAACCAAGGAGCTAAGGGTATGATAAGAAACATCGCCTTATAAGGGATATTTAAGATGGATTGAAACTCAGATAAGGGACTAGGTTGTTGTAGTCGCTCAGAATGCTAGATCGTATTTCGCCGCATTTTTTCTCTTCGCAAAATGGTTGTTGCCAAAATTGATCATAGATTTGGGCAGTACTACACACGTACAGGTGTTTGTACATGAACCTACAAATACACTAGCGGGCCGTTTCCCACATAGTACTCGAAGACATTGGGTTGGCAGCCCTCCTCCCACCACATACCCACGACAACTCAACTTTTAATAGGCATAACATAAAAAGTTGAAATAGGTACCAAACTAAAGCTGAGGACTTACCATTTACAAATATAAAGGGTTGCCTGTGATAAATTAACCACATGTATAGACAACCCATGATTTACATTACCAACTCAGTCAAGTATAACACGTTATTTAAAACCAATATTTTTTTTTAACACATAGTTTGTTTTAATTAACAAAATCAGAAAACAAATTTAATTCACTTAACAATCAAATCTAAACAATATTTATAGTGTAACAACAATCTAATCTTAATAATTAGTCTGAATCTGAATCTGAATCGTCAACAGTTTTATTTAATTTATCATTATTTTCTTCGTTATCACATGCTTCTATCTGCAGAACATCGTCTACATTTAAAGGCGTTGGTTTTCCTAAAAACCATAGTGGTTCTAGTAGTTCTTTTAATACCCATCCACATTCTTGTGCATTGAATATTGTACAGGTGGCATTTGTTCCATTCTTCCACATTGAGTTGACGTAAATAGTACGCAGAATTTTTTGCTTTAATGAACTCCAGCAAGGTGGAATGAGACTAGAACCAACATTTTTAGCATAAAGTTTTTGAAAAATAGCGTATCTTGCTAAATATACACTATTGCAGCTTTTAACCCCATACATCAGTGAAGTATACTCTTGTAATACATTTATTTTTGCATAGTCATAAATATCTTTAACATTATTCAGAGCAACAAACACATCCTGAAACTTTCTCTATTTCTGAAGAAGTTGAAGCGGGTTTGTTTTGCCTTTACAAAAGAAACTTAATGTGTAATCGCAACCAGTGTAAGCGTGAAAAGCAGGTAAAGCGCGACAAAGACTTGCGCCAAGAGTTGCTGCTAAGGCAGCGCAATTAATACAATTGTGGTCAATACTTTTTGAAGAAGTATTTACCATCCAAATCTCTTTGCTGGGAAATTTATATATGTTGCCTAACAATATTACCAAAATATCCGTGTCTGAAGATTTTATGATGATTTTAGTATTTTCAGAACATTTGCTTATGTGAAAGATAATCCTCGTATCTGCTTCCTCGTGGAAACACTGCAAATTATTTACACTGGTTTTAATGACAAAATTTCCTTCTGAGCGGTATGAAAAACATTGTTCTTCAACTGTCAGAAATACCTTTTTATTGTCAATTATACATGCCACCGAATTGTTTCCCCAGTAATCTGACAAGAACCTAATAATTGCTGTTTTGAACTTGATTTTTTTCAAAATTTTAATGAAAACGTTTGGCCTAGCTTGTTGCGGCCCGACAATGGAATAGTGAATATCCCGTTCTTGTCTACTGTAGCGATCAGAATCCTTTATAGAAGTGGGCATATATCTATCGAAAATTAAAGGTATTTGCGGAGAATTTGTGGAGCAAATTTTTACTGAAATAGCTTCAGCAATTTTTCCAAAAGTTTGCGGCATAGATTGTCCTAAATAATGTAAAAAAAAACAACCATCAATGACCTCTACATCTGCCAATATAGGTTTTGCGGGTCCAATAAGAGAGTTTAAGCTTCTTGCAAGAACAGATTTATCAGTTCTGTGCATCTCTCCTATGGGTTGACAGAGACTTGGTGGTACAGGAGCTAATGGATGAGAAAGGCAAAGTTCTAAATAGGGCAGTCGCTAAAAGACGCCCAAGAATATCTCGCTCCGTTTTAATTACCGCTTGCTTACTCATGTCACTTTGAACTCTCTTGACACAATCTGCTGTAAAATTGAGAATTATGTTGCGTTTGATTGGTTTTCGAAAACTATCTGCGTTTGACTCACAATTTGTTATGAAATTATGCTTTTGTTGCCGGCCCATTTCATTCACATTTGACAAAAAATCAGATACTTTCAGATAAGAGAAACTGCCCTGCCTGTTGTTATATTAAATAATTAATTTTTAATGACATCTGAGTCAAACGGATTCATATTTTGTTTTATGGTGTTGACAAGAGCTTTTCTGTCTACTTTTATGCGATTCGTGGGATACGACATCTTTGCGGTTAATTTCAATATTCTCTTGCGTTATAATTCTAATTCGCATACTATGGCTGGGGGCCCAACGTTGTCTAGCAGAAATTGAATTTGAAAAGTGACTTATACCAGATAGAGTTCGCAGCGTCAGCATTAATAGTTTGCTCAGTTGTAAAATCGACAGGAGATCTCGCACAAAACTAGTTTTGGTTCTTTTTACACCAAATGTACCCCGCTTAAACTCTTTCAACGTTGGTGATTCTTTTAATTTAAATCTGCTAAGTCACTTAGCGGCTTTATTGACCATCTTGCATAGTTTGGCTGATTTAATGAAAAAAAAAAATTAGCGAGCTCAAAAATTGAATCAATATGCAACGCGAAGTCACATGTTCTAATGCTTCGAGAGAAGCAAAATGAAGTGTTAAGAAAATCTACGTACTGCATGTAATATTGAGCAGTTTTCCGTGTTCACCTGTCAAAGTTTCAGAACGAAATTTCCGGTAACACTTCAAACCATCGTTTAATGTAGATGGCAGTTTTGATTCTTCGCACAGTTCAATGGGATTCTCCAGTAAATACGTTAAGTCGTCAATAAAACTGTCTGAAATAAATACGTATTGCGCCTGGAAAGTTTCAAAGTGCAACATTTGCAACGCGCATGAAAGCAATGGGTGAATTCGTTTACATCTGTTAAAATGCTTACAATCAAATGAAACCGTTGAGTGAACCCCCAGCTAAAATGCCAGCTTGTACTAGAATGTCAACGAACCCAGAGCGATCAATGTACTTGCCGAATGCTTTAAAATAAGCCATTTGCATATGAAATGCAATAAAATTTATAAAAATGTTGTCAAGAGTGGGACTGCAATCAGACTGTTGACGATTCAGATTCAGTTTCAGATTCAGACTAATTATTAAGATTAGATTGTTGTTACATTATAAATATTGTTAAGATTTGATTGTTAAGTGAATTAAATTTGTTTTCTGATTTTGTTAATTAAAACAAACTATATATTTAAAAAAAAAATTGGTTTTAAATAACGTGTTATACTTGACTGAGTTGGTAATGTACTGTACATGTTAAGTGCGCTAAAATCATGTGTTCTCTACACATGTGGTCAATTTATCACAGACAACACTTTATATTTGTAAATGGTAAGTCCTCAGCTTTAGTTTGGTACCTATTTCAACTTTTTATGTTATGCCTATAGTCAATAAAAAAAAATGCGGTATTAAAAGTTGGGTTGTCGTGGGTATGTGGTGGGAGGAGGGCTGCCAACCCAATGTCTTCGAGAACTATTCGATCTAATCTTTTGAATGGTAATTAATTTTTTCTTTTATTTTATTCCTATGAATAGTTGGAAAAAAATGACGTACCGGAAGACGCTTATTTTTTCCGTGCCTGGGCAAAAATTCCCGCCAACCTTTGTCCATTTCATCTACACTCCGAGTAAGCTTCCATTTAATATGAAATTTATTATTTTATCTTATGCCTTAGGACATCATACGGTCGGCTCTTGTATTATAGCTGCTTCCAGTCTCGCCATATAAGTTTGCTGCGGTCACCTTCCAGTTGCGTGCGCCACCTGAGTCCTGGCCTTTCTCTACTGCGCTGTCCCTCGAGGGCGGACTCGAAGGTGGGTATCCCTCCGCTCTACATGAACCACCCATCTCAGTCGTTGAACCTTCAAGCTTCTGGCTAAGTCGATATCATTGTTCGTACAGTTCGTTGTTGTATCTCCTTCTTCACTCACTATCTATGCGAACAGGCCCGAAAAACACTCGAAGAATTTGCCTCTTAATCTCCAAGAGCATCGCCATCCATTTTTGATAAAGTCAATGCCTCTGCACCATAAACCAGGACTGGTATTATTAAGGGCTTATAAAGGCTAATTTTAGTTGTTCGAGAGATGGCTTTACTAGTCAAATTGCCTTCTTAGCCCAGAGAAGCAGCGATTGGCAAGAGTTATTCTTCGTTGGATCTTAGCGCTGGTGTCGTTGTCGGAATTCATAGCGGAGCCTAGGTACACAAAGTCCTCAACTATCTCAGAGTTCTACCTGTCGAAGGTGACGTTATGTCCGAGACGTAGGTGTTGAGTGTCCTTTTTGCTTATACTTGGTTGCCCTCATTGACCGCTTTACCCATTTTCGCCGCTTCCGTCTCAATAGTTGCAAAAGCGCCACTGACATCACGCTGCGGTCTTCCGATTATGCGAATATCATCAGCGTATGAGAGTAATGGACGGACTTCTAAAAGATTGTGCCTCTATAATGTTGAATAAATCGCATGACAGCGCATAATCCTTTTTTGACATCAATGGTCTCGGTGAGATCTTTACCCTTAATGGAGCAGCGTGCATTCTCCATCGTCATTCTGCACAGACGGACGAGTTTGGCAGGGATGCTTATGCAGAACACTGTTCTGTATAACTCGTCTCTATAGATGCTGTCATACGCGGCCTTGAAAAGGTGGTGTGTATTGATTTGAAGCTCATGGGTCTCCTCCAAGATCAGCCGTAGTGTGATTATTTGGTATATTGGCCATGATAGGCCTGTCCTGAAGCTCCACTGATATGAGGCGTTTCAATGCCTCAGCCAGTAAACCTTTAGGTCTAGCTGCTTTGTTGGATTTCAGCTTAGATTGTGAGATTATTACTTCATTTTGGTCAGGTACACAGATGGATTAGTATCAGCGTCTAAGTTGAATTGTTTATTAGGCTCCATCACTTTTACATAGTCTGCAGAAAGAGTCTTCTCATATCCTCTACTCTACCTTCAGGTTTCAGTGCCGGTCTTTTTACCTTGGATTGCCATGTACACCTATTAATAAAAGATCCATGTGATGTTTCCGGAAGAAGCCACTTCTTGTACTCCTTTCTCCGGAGAATCCGATCTTTTACTCGAGTATTTCAAGGACTGCTATCATTTTTGCATGCAGTGCCGATTTGAAGACATGTTTGTTGCCTTTAATTTGTTGTACTCGCAGTTTGTGTGTATCTAAAATGTTCGCATCTAGTGATCGACAGATTGCAGATTGGCTGGCAGTGGATGTTTCTTCCCGTTGCAAAGTCGATCGCTTCTTATCTTTTTTTGGACGTGTGGACATCATACAGTCGCCATAAACGTAATCCTTCATCTAAACCTTTTAGTTATAGCCGGAATGAATTCACCATTTATTCTTTGTTTTTTTTTTAGTAAACCAAGAGGCACAAATTATGCAGAATGATGCAGTTTGATATGCCATTGAACTAAGCCAAGAGCTAGCAAACAAAACTTTTTACAAATAAATACCTGAGATTGGAATTTTGTTGTAGACACTCAAGTATGTGTGTTGGTGGTAAGTTTCATGGAAAAGCTATTAGCGGTGTTCTCATTAATTTGAAATGCCTTAGCATAACCATCGTCAACTGAAATAACTCGTAGGGTGCTTAAAAGTTTGAAATAAGGAAAATTTTATTCGAAATCGGACATGCACTTCAACGAGACCAACAGCAGCTTAACCGTACCAACAGAAGGAGAAGAATTTTTGGAACATATCATTCGCCTCATAAACTTCACCGAAACACCGCTCGTAATCGTAACCCAACTGATGACGACGTTATAGCAATCCACTCCACAGCGAATGCCTCTCATTATAGCCCTGGGTGTCCAAAAACCTAGTGGTGTAGTATACAATATACCCACACATACACATACAAACTGAGTGCATTGCCGTCTAGAAATATGTTTGCATTTGGAAAGTTATTATCACGGAAAAGCGTGCAAAAATAATGACCACACAAAGTTCCTCGTCATGGTGGCTAGCTTCGGCAGGACTTGTCGTCCTCCTTCCTAGACAAACGGAAAAGTGGAATATGCCTGCAAGCGTTTTACAAGTCCCAAGTAGCAGGAAACTTTTCCCTCCATCAATCCATTCATCCGTTCGTCGTCGTCGTATTGGTACTTGTCGTCTGGATGGTCTTAAACTCCGACACACATGTACCCTTGCTAGCTTAAAGGCGTTGTCATCAGTGAAGCTATTCATAAGTGACTTGAACGTAGGGACCTTCTGATACGTGTTTTTTTTTTCTCCGTTCTATGACAGTTTTTGGGGGGACAAAAAGGAAAAACTTAAAAAAAAAATCCTTGTCCAATGTAAATGGGTGTACGGAAGTTTTCAAGTCAAGTGGACATTACCCTGAATACGAAAGTGATGTCCTCCGGGGAGCGGTTGCACTTGGGATTGGAAAATAATGGCGTGGAACACCAAAATATTACCACAACTGCAGTAAGCCGCAATTAAAGTCTCTTGGCCCGTAGAATTGTGTTGTTTTAAGCCGAGGTTGCCTTTAATTTTTTCTTGTTTTCTTGGTGTAAAAAAGGATAAAACGAAAACGAATAACAAGCAAATGAATGCGCACACAAACTCCTCAATGACTTGATCATCGTCATTTGGTATTCATTGCAAATTGAAAAAATAATAAAAACAAGAAAAACTGCATCAACCCCTCAGGTTGAGGACGAGACAGAGGGAATAATAAATTTCTCCCAGCACACATTATACTCGTAAACTTCACTTAAACACTCCCGAACGAGGGGGTCTTGTACATGTTCAGTGATTGAAAAGTGGGGAATGCAAACTGTTGGCTGCCAACTGTGAACTAGGATCTGGGAAGTTAATATTTAACCAGAGAATTCGGAACACGAAAGAAATTAAAAAAAAGAATGCAAAGTTGCAAATAAATGGAGCAGGACACCATTGCAATGATGGCGACATACACCTTTACGGCAGTACTGCTGTGAAATTTTTTTCTATTTTTTCTCACTGATCACCTTTAATTCGTTTCCTAATTGACAAAATTCTATTAACCATTGGACAAGGATTAAGGATACTATAAGAGAAATTAACTTGTATATTGGGGGGAAGAAAAACAAAAAATTGTCTCCTGCATTTACTGCAAATTGCTGCACTTATCCGGACATTTCCTGTCATCCTTTGATAAAAGTTCATTGCTAACCTTTTCTAAATTGGATTTCCTGCCCCATAGCATCGACAAATCCCATTAAAATTCCTTTGTATCAGCAACAAAACAGATTTAGATACAAATCCATCAGAAAATACGGTCAATGGTCAGCATCGACAATACAGGGGAGACTATGACTTTGATTCAGACTCTGACTTTATGTAGACAAACTCCACGGTGGCGTTTGCCCATCTATCATCTATGTAGTCATTCTATCTGATAGTCTGATAGGTGAATCAGACAACTTATGGTCATAAATAAATGAACAAGCCACTTGGACGGGGTTAGTCTCCTACATATCCTCCTCAATTTTCCAACAACCCACAAGGACTGTGTGATGTGATGAATGCCGACAAAAGAGCTGTAGGTTTTTGAACTCATTTTTACCCCAAACAGAGTTACCAACTTCACGGCAGACATACCCATACGTAGATACGAGTATACTTTGCCAAAACCAACATACATATTCAGATACAGGCAAACTATACGCACTACTTGTACACACAAACGAAAGTCCTGACAATAATGGCCCTATGCTCAATGATTTAATCGTTTCGCTTCATTGAATCTGATTCAGTTATAAATGCGGAAATCAAATTGAATTGAACAAAACATGGGAAATTGCTGTAACGAAAACACAACAAGGACATGACAACATGCGATTTTACATGCCTCGCACCCTTCACCCTGGCTTAAGTGAGGACGGACAGCCTATTGTACATATCTCCAGGGACCAAGCAACCAATTTGACGGAGGGCTGACAACAATTTCGAGGTAAATTTTGGCAACCACATTTAAGTGTATTATCGGGGGGTTTTGGATGCAATACTGACAAGGAGCTTGCAGATTTAAATTCGACACAAATCAATTGCAAGTTGTGGTAACAAAACTGGGTGGCTGCAGTTTTATTCAAGGACATACGAGTTCGAGTATGATAATGAATCGTTGATTTACTCATATGATGAGTGAATGGTGTGTATCGATGCTATCAATGCGTGAGAAGGGTGATTGACTTCCAACTGGGATAGGGTTAGTTGTTGTTTCGAAGTTTCTTTTGATTGTGAAAGTCATATTGGTGAAGGACACTTAGAATATTGATATTATAGTACACATCTTCTCAACGACATCAGTAAGACAAATACACCTGTGAAGGTGCCTTAAAAAATAGCAGACCTCACTTTGAGCCTACAGCCATCTTTTACTAGTGAATCACTCCGAAAATGTTCTTACTCGTATTTCGCTCTTGCATCATTTTATTTTCACCACAGCTTGCTTTCTAGGATAAGGCTGAGAAACGTGGGACCCCTTGAAAAACTGAGAAGAGTGTCACCTAGCTTTGATGGGTTGAGGTAGGGTATCTCGATATGTAGTGTGACGACGTCCAACTCCGCTTTTACCGGATTCATTGTAAGGTCACACCGACGTGACTAAAAGGAGAGTATGCAAACTAGAGAATTTTGCAGACTGAAGTGTGAGCTATCACAACACATTTAGCGTTCTCTAATTTGGAATAAACGCATCTCTGTACGATAAACTATCGAACTTGTATGTTCACGGCGGCGGCGTATCAACTCTCACCAACTAAACTTGGCCAATTTTGCAGTTCAAATCTAGCTGGTGCTTTCGTCAGCTACGAAACGAACGGCGAAAGATACTAGTTTTTCGAATGTATTAACAGATATCATGTTATATGCATGTTATATGTTATATGCGTATATGCAATTAAGCTACAAATGGACCAGCAGCTTCCCGGAAAGAAGCCTGCCATAGGTATACATACGAGCGAATAGTAAGAGTAGGCTTCGTACCGGAAATTGGAACGACCACTACACTACACTCCCAAAGAACATGGACTGAATGTATGACCTTCATATGTACAAAACTGTGCGTCATCCAATGTCCCAAATTTAAAATACTTAGGTTAGGTATGGTTGGCGGGAAGATGAGGTATTTTAAGCCAAGTCCATTCTATACCTCATCACACTTAGGCCTGAGTAGACCCACTGTGCTGCCCGGATTGATTGATTGCGGTTGATAGTTCTAGTTTCTGCTTTTCGTCTCGCGTTGGTTGTCATTTCTGTTAATTTAAACCATCTTGTGGCGTCCAATGGTGGCGACGGTACGATGGTTAGCTCATTGGACTATCACGCAGAGGGTCCGTGGTTCGATTCCAGGCATCGCCAACAATTTTTCGAATCGTCATCATCCTTTCGGCGAGCAATGGCAAACTCCCGAAAGTAAAATTGCCTATGAAAAAGCTTCTAAGGAGTGCCTTTCGGATTCGGCGATAAACCGCAGGCCCCGCTCAGCTGTGACAAAAATGACAACATGAGCAACACAAATGAGAGTCAAGAAGCTAGGTCGTGGCCCACATCGGGCTGCCAGCGCCACAGTGTTTTTTTTTTGTTTTTTCGTGTCGTCTGCGAATCTGAAAAAGATGTAAGTGAAGCAGCAATTCTGCAAGGTCTTGGAAATAATAACTGCCTTTAGATGGTAACGATAGAAGTAGCATCTTCCGACAGGTGCTGGTTCTTTAAATAACGAGAATGAGCCTTTGCCGGCGAACATCTTGCAGCTCTGCTAATAAACCCACTTCACGCCTCCCCGTGGCGCCATCTGGGAACCTCACTGGAGATTGCGAAGTGAAGGGGACAAATGGCGAGTTTCCTGCGCTATAAATCAGGATTAGTGTCGGAAAAACAAAACAAGACCTTTTACTGGCTTTGGTGTAACCAACCCCTCGCACTAGGGGCATTAAAAATGAACCTGGTCCTCCAGGTTGAGGGTTGTGCCGCCGGGGTAACTGCCCGGCAATTTAAAAAAACAAGAAGTTACGAAGCATCAACAAGCCTCGGATATGGACGAATCTTCTGTTGACAACCCACGCAAACGAAATAAGGACAATGACTTTCGGATATACACGTGGAATGTTGGGTCCCTCAATAGACCACGTGCAGCCGAACAACCAGCGGAGAACTTAGACTGCTGCAAAGCAGACATAACCGCCATCCCTGAAATGCGAAGGGATGGGCCGGACAAAAAGAGGATGAAAAACTGCGACATCTACTACGGCTATTGCTATCGACGGCAAAAACAGCGCTGATTTGAATGCGGCTTTGTTGCTGGAGGCAGACTAAGAAAAAAGTCCTGAGCTTCTGGCATGTGAGCAAGCGCCTCGTTGCAATCCGCATCAAGCCTAAACTCGTCAACATTAGCCTTATATGCGCGCATGCCTCCACAGAGGAGAGAGATGACGACACTAAGGATGCCTTCTATGAGCTCCTTAACAAGACCTACGAGCAATGCCCTAGCTATGACATTAAAATTTTCCTCGGTGATTTAAATGCAAAGCTAGGAAGAGAGGGTATCTTTGGTGGAACAATCGGAAAATATAGACTGCACGACACCACCTCCGATAACGGATTCAGGCTAATCGACTTTGCGGCGGGTCGAAACATTGTCGTAGATAGCACGCGGATCCCACATCTCGACATACACAAGGGGACTTGGAGAACTCTTGAATAATCAACCTTCAACCAAACTGACCACATTGCAATCGATGAAACTCCTCCATTATTATGGATATCCGTACGTTCGGAGGAGCCATCATCGACTTGAACCATTACCTTGATGTAGCCAAGGTACGGTTACGGATATCCCAAACTACGCCAAGACAAACTAATGCTGTGAGGAAATTCGACGTCAGACTGCTACAATCGCAAGAGATCGCCAAGTCCTTTTCCGATCGAGTGTCTCTTAATCTCTTAAGAGGTCCAAGCATCGAAGACCACTGGAAACACTGCCAAAACGCCATCAGTGATGCCGCTTCTGATGTGCTGAGTTTCACTCGTCCACCACAACGAAACCCCTGGTTGGATGATGAATGCTGGCAAGCAAATGCAACTAAGAAAGATGCATATAACGCGGCGCTGCTTAGAAAGACCAGAGCTGTTCATGAGCTCTGTGAGCGGAAGAGGAGAGACGAGCACCGGCTTCTCAGGAGGAAGAAGAAAGAGCATGAGAAGCGCGCGATCGATGAAATTGAGAGATGCTACTCCAGTTATGAGGTTCGGAAGTTTTACCAGAATATTCAAACATAAAAAGGAAAATAGGTCATTGAGAACTAGGTTCCATACGAGTAGATAATTAGAAAGGAGGGTGTTCTCCTGCCTATCTCTTGTAGAGTAACAACCAACAATTTTCTTTTATGACTCTACGTCTGGGAATCAAATGAATCAATCTGCAGATAGAATCATGTATATCTATCTGGTTCTTGAAGAGAGTACATGACCAAGGAGGTGTTAACGTTCTGGATAGCTCCTTCGATATTGAAGAACGCCACTATCCTACATCCCTTGAGCGAGTGTTACGCAGTCTGAACCGATTTCTCATTTTAGTAGACATGATCGCATGATTCTAATGTGACAGCAGTTTGCCTTTAACCTTTAGCGGAATTCGTAACACTCTAATCCTTATGAGATCTTTTGGGAACTTATTCGGTGATTATAGGCTCGTCTTATGAAGAGCTTCAGTAGGGCTTAAAAGAGTGTTTCGGGTTAATCATCCGGAGGATCCCTCTATTATTCGAATGGCGCTACTACGTTACACTAAAGTTTAAACTGCCTTGCTCAAGGCAAAATATTGATTGAATGACCAAAAGAACGATGGATTGTAATGGTCATCGCAAATAATTCGACTGCATAAAATGATAAAATCTTATTTTCTATGTTCTGTCCCAAAAAGTCAAAACAGAAACACCCTGTAGTTGGTTGTACCAATTAAAATGACACTGAACTATATTGGTAGTAATAACGATCTGTAAGCCGCAATGATTTTAAATGAATCTTAGGGAATATGTCTGGTTTCCGCGATCGAATGCTCTCTCTTGGATTTTGGCCGCGCTAGTGAAAGGTTGTGGACAGTAAAGTGTAGTTTAAGTGCCTTGAGTATGGCCAAATTATTATTGAATGTGGTTTTCTAAAACCACGGCCTATAGAATACTCCTAATTATAAAGTTCAAGTTTTTAAATAATTATTAAGCGCATAACATACCAACATCTTTACATACAAATAAAATGTATAAAGTCCAATTCCGACCAATAATCACGATTGTCGAAGATCGCCAAACAAAAATTTCAACCCAAGCAGCAGCGAAGAAATTTTGATACGAAATCTGTTATCAATCTAATCTATCAGCAGACGATCAATTATCACTTACACATGTGCTGTACCTAAGTATTAAGAGGTTCAAGTACAGTCACACTTTCAACGTGGGATTCTCTGTACAATCAAATTTAAAGATTGCAGCAAAACCTTCCATGGGGAGCAGAGCACCATAAGCGCAGCGTACAATTGGCGTTTTTTGTTTTTTTTTGATTAATCCTTTATAATATTGCATTGATTAAAATTTGCTTACTTACTCTATCTTAACATATTTGTGTAAATATCACAGTCAGTACCATTATCACAATAAATTTATTATCATAGATCGAATTAAATGTACATACATATACATATGTACACACATATGTAAATTACCATTCGATTTTTTTTCATGCATCAAGTTCTTGTGAATGTAATTTGATTAATTTTATAAAAGCTCTATAAAAGTTCCGGTTTTTGTGCGCACAACAACGGCTGAGGAGAAGAGTATCAAGGTATGTTACATTTTCATTTATTTCCACACATTTTCAAGAACTTCATACGTATCAAATATTTGAATTAGAATTTATAAAATTAAGCTTTCTTTCTACACTTCGATTAATGTCTAATTAAATACCAAATGAGTGAATATCAACTTTGATTTGTCTGTATTAATAAATTTTATGCAAATATGATAAAAGTGATAGTTTTGTGATGATTTTTTTTAAAATGAACAACTAAAGACATCTGACGAGAACATGTGTGGGCAGATGAAGTTAAATGTAGGTTAAAGAAAAGTAGAAAAGATATTTTGAAGTAGGGGGTTATTCCTAAGATACCTGGATAAAGGATTAACCATGGTGAGGAGCTCTTTTATTAGATGCTAGAGGGACTATCCAAGGCAGTTGTAACAACGAAATCTGCCATTATCAGAGTAGTGCAGTAAGAAGGAAAGGCACGTTTATTTTTTATTTCTTTGTGTGGTCATGTGGAGTGAAAGATCCCCCCCTAATCCGACGAGTTCTAGCGTGGCTTCGATAACGTGCCGAAACTCACTCCATTGCAAGGGACTATAACTTCTTGTCCCCGCCGTTACAAAGAAATTGGCGCCCAACGTATAAGCCCGATGCTGGAGCTGCAAAGTAATTTGCACCCACATTATCGAGAGCATAACATCCACTTGATGAGAATCATTTTTCGTATGAAAAAAAGGATCCATCACTGAATTTAGAAAGAGTGCTTGATCGTATTTAACTGCAGAATCGAGCGTGGCTGGTGATTAAAGATTGATAAGAGTACCGCGTTTTGCAGAGTTTCATTTTCAATTTGTCTCACTTAAGCCTTCTTTGAATCAAAAATACATTGTTTATTTGCTTTCTTACTGCATTCATTATTTAGCCTTAAATATCTTTATCTGTCCACCAAATGTTCAAGTTATACTCATATATTCAATCCCAATTGTTTTTTTTTTATTTAATATTGAATTTCATTAACAATGGATACTAGACAGGGAGCTATATCTAAAAATCGTAAAAATTTAAGACCGCAAAACCAAAATAAATCTGAACTGAGTTTTCATTCTAATGATTCGATTTTAAATCCTCCAAGATCACAAGTTGTACATTCTCCTGTCGTAGGAAGTTTTTCTAAATCTAATTCCCAAAATTTGTCGCAATCTGTATCCAATTTTCAAAGAGAAGATAATCAAGTTATAATAGAATCGATTCGTGATTTTAATATTGAGTCTGATCCCAAAGACGTTGATGATCTTCCTCCAGATATTAGTGACGAATTTCAATCCGCTAGGTTGCAAAGCCCTTTTCATAACCACGTTGTTCAAGACAATAGTAACAGTAAGGATAAAGATCAAGTCGTTGATAAACATATTCGCAACTATATTGAAGATAGCTTGAATAGTTTTCAAACTACGATGCTTAAATCTTTAGATCAAATACTAAAAGCAAATTTAAAAAGTTTTAGTCAGACTAATCCTAATGAAATAATCTCAAAAGATCAAAGTAAGAATTCAAATATCAATTTAAGATCCAAAAACAGAAAAAGTCAAAAAAATGTTTTAGACTCTAGCTTACCTCAACTACGAGGAAATAACAACGCACTCGGTTCGAAAAGAACTAGACCATTTTTAAATAATCCTTCGTGTACAAATAGTGCAGATAACTTTTTTGAAGCTCCGTATCAAACGCACAAATTTATGTCAGAGAATGGTAGCGATTTGTTAATAGGAGGTACCTTACCTTCTGTACAAAATCAGCTAGTGCAGGCTCATCATGATTTAGGAAGAAAATTTGAACTTGACCGATGGGGGATTAAGTTTGATGGTACATCTAAGACCATGGCAGTTGAAGACTTCATCTTTCGCGTTGAAGTTCTCAAGGAAAATTATAATATGTCCTGGTCTGAAGTCATCAAAAATTTTCACCTGTTGCTTGTAGATTCAGCTCAAACTTGGTACTGGCAATATTTGCGAACACAGCCCAGAACAAATTGGTTAGCTCTTCGAAACGCCTTGCTCAAGCAATTCAAAACTCATGAGTCTGACTTTGAAATAATAAAACAAATCATGGAACGCAAACAATTTTCCAACGAAAGTTTCTGTAATTTCTTTGATGCAATTTTGCATCTCAAAAACCAGCTTCGCGAAACTATTCCTGAGGTAGAACTGCTTAAAATAATAAAAGGCAATATAAATAATAAATTAATGACCTTCATTTATCCCATGCAAATTTTCTCACTAGAACATTTCCGTGAAGAATGCCGACGTGCAGAAAAGTTGATATTGTCTCGCGACGTTTATCGGGGACGTGTTAATAACTTCTCGGGCAGAAACATCAATGAAATCGAACATGACACTGAAACATATAAATGGAATGAAATAGACGCTTTATCTCAAGGTCAACGCGATCCAATTCAGTGTTTTAATTGCCGAAAAATGGGACATTCTTTCGTAGCATGCCATTCTCCTTGTCGACGTCTGTTTTGTTATCGATGTGGCCTGGATAACGTAACAACACCAAGTTGTCCTAAATGTAACCCATTTTCGGAAAACAACAAAACGAGCGCGACGAAGGCCGGCGAATCACGCTCGACACAGACCATTCCGGTGTAAAGATGATCGATGCATGCACAAACACTGAACATGAAATTAAAACACCAGTTTCTATCAAATCGAACAATCAAATCCTTACCCTAAATAATACAACTACACCTGAAATTATACTTACTAACAATAAAAATTATCAAGAAAGGCTTAAAAGATACAAAGAGCTGCGTTCCCGTCTGTTTGCTTTAGAAGAGATAGCAGCTAAAAGAAAAGTTAACTGTTTAAATAAATCGTACCTGAGGAAAAGAAAACGGATTTTATATCGTAAATGTATTGAATCTTCTTCTTTCGACTCGAATGCAGATCTTAGACCTTATGTCACCGTAAATATAGCCAATCATAAATTTACAGGCTTACTAGATAGTGGTGCAAGTATTTCTTGTCTCGGAAAAAACTGTTTGCAGGCTGTTAGCAAACTAGGAAAACCAGTGCTTCCATTCACTTCAGCAGTTAAGACAGCGGATGGAAAGGAACAGCAAATTATTGGTAGAATAGTTGTTAAAATGTCCTACAAGAACAAAGTTAGGGATATTAACTTATATCTTATTCCTTCCCTGTCCAAGCCACTATACCTTGGCATTGATTTTTGGCTTGCATTTGATATAGCACCAGATCTAGTAAAAGAAATCTATTCCGTCGAAAACGTTTTACCAGATTCGAATAAACACGAACTTTCAGTTGAACAGCAGAAAAGATGCCAGGATGTAATTAACAAATTTCCATCTTTCGCTAGACTTGGCTTGGGACATACCAGTGTTGAAACTCATGTCATTGACACAGGCGATGCCGAACCAGTCAAGCAGCGACATTATCCCGTTTCTCCTGCTATCCAGAAATTACTTTATGAGGAGCTGGATCGCATGCTTGAGTTAGGTGTTATAGAGGAGAGTCAAAGTGCGTGGAGTTCCCCAGTTGTTCTTATACGTAAACCAGGGAAAAACCGCCTTTGTCTAGACTCACGTAAAGTTAACTCCCTAACAAAAAAGGATGCGTATCCGCTTCCTCATATTGAAGGCATGCTAGGTCGGCTAAAAGATACATTTTTCATCTCAAGCATTGACCTCAAAGACGCATTTTGGCAGGTGCCATTAGAGATTAAGTCCAGGGAGAAAACTGCATTCACTGTGCCAGGTCGACCACTTTATCAATATACCGTCATGCCCTTTGGGTTGTGCAATGCACCTCAAAGGATGTGTCGGTTAATGGATAAAGTGATCCCAGCCGCACTGAGAGAACAAGTGTTTGTGTACCTGGACGATCTTTTGGTTATGTCAGATGACTTCAATAGTCATCTCCGTATGCTTGAGACGGTAGCGCAGTGTCTGAAAAGTGCGAATTTAACAATAAATATCGAAAAGTCTCATTTTTGTTTCAAAGAAGTGAAATATTTAGGCCATATAGTAGGTCAAGGGCGCATAAAACCAGACCCAGAAAAGGTGTCTGCTATTAACAACTTTCCCCCTCCAAAATCTTTAAAACAAATGCGACGATTTCTGGGCATGTGTGGTTGGTATCGACGGTTTATACAGGATTATGCCACCTTAGCTGCACCACTGACTGACACGTTAAAGAAACAAAACAAATTTGAATTCAATGAACTTGCTTTTACAGCCTTTAAAAATCTTAAGGAAGCTTTATCAACAGCTCCTGTCTTAATTAATGCTGACTTCTCGAAGCCATTTATTATCCAGTGCGATGCCTCGAATTCTGGGATCGGTGCAGTATTATTTCAGCTTGACGAGCAAGAAAATGAAAGACCTGTAGCCTTTTATTCTCAAAAACTGAACACAAGCCAACGTAATTACAGTGTTACCGAACAAGAATGCTTAGCTGCTGTCCAAGCTGTAAAAAAGTTTCGTCCTTACATCGAAGGAACGCATTTTACTGTAATTACGGATCACTCTAGTCTCAAATGGCTAATGTCATTAAAAGACTTGAGCGGCCGACTCGCAAGGTGGTCTTTAAGGCTTCAGGCTTTCGATTTTGATATCAAACATAAGAAAGGCTCGTGCAATGTAGTGCCAGATACACTATCCCGCGACTTTGTCGATGAACTTTCATCTCCAGCAATCACATCTTTTCCACTCGATACTGCTTTTCCTGAATTTCAATCTGCTGATTATCGAGAACTTTTAAATACTATTTTACAAAATCAGCTGAACTTTCCTGATCTGGTCATCAAAGATAATCTTGTCTTTAAAAAGGTTTGTGATAACGATATGGACATTGTGAAGTCAGGTTTACAATGGCGGTTATGGATTCCAAACGACCTCATTCCATCTTTGGTCAATAAAACTCATAATTCGCCTGAGTCATCACATGGAGGAATTGCGAAAACTTTGTACAAACTTCGACAATTCTACTTTTGGCCAAATATGCAAAAGGACGTCCGCAATTTCATAAGCAATTGCGAAGTTTGTAAGAAAATTAAATCGTCTAACAAAGTATTACGACCGCCTATGCAGAATCCACCAAAAGTAGAACGACCGTTTCAAAAGTTGTTCATTGATTTCATGGGCCCATATGTTCGCTCCAAACGAGGTAATATTTTTATTTTCGTTGCTCTTGATGCTTTCACAAAGTATGTTCTGCTTAAGCCGATGCACAAAGCCAGTACCAATCTTGTGATTCGATATTTAGAAGAGAACATTTTCAACATTTTTGGTGTACCAGAGTCAATTCATTCTGACAACGGAAAACAGTTTGTTTCATCTCAGTTTCAGAACTTTTTAAAGAAGTTTGGTATCAAACACACTAAAACAGCATTGTATTCGCCCCAATCCAATGCCTCTGAGCGTGTAAACCAATCAATATTGGCCGGCATTCGGTCCTATTTAAAAGACAGTCATCAGGAATGGGATTTGCATATCCACGATATACAGTTGGCTCTTTGTTCTTCGGTCCATCAAACTATAGGCGTATCTCCACACTATGCTCTGTTCGGATATGAAATGATAACTCATGGTTCGATGTATAGTCTGCTAAATAAACTTGAAGCATTAAACACCGGAGACTTTCGAAATCTTTCGACGCCAGATCGATTAGCACTTATAAAATCTAAAATAAAGGAGAATATCGCAAAATCATTTGAGAAAAATGCAAAAAAATACAACTTAAGATCAACCGTTTCAAGATTTTCACCTGGTGAAGAAGTTTATCGACGAAATTTTGTGCTCAGTAACGCATCAAAGAATATCAGCGCAAAGTTATGTCCGAAATTTGTAAAATGTAGAATAGTGAAAGCTATAGGAAAGTGCATGTATGAGGTTGAAAACCTCAAGGGTAGCAAGGTAGGAAATTTTCATGTGAAAGATTTGAAAAGATAAATTATACATGTTTATGTATATGAGCATGAGAACTTACGTGGGTCGATTTTATAATCTTTTTGGAGTGAAAATAACTCCCAATTCTTTTGCTCTTCCATCTTTCCAAGTCCTTTTCAATACGAGGCTGTACTCTACAGAAAATCCTTGGCCCTGTAATGGTCATCGCAAATAATTCGACTGCATAAAATGATAAAATCTTATTTTCTATGTTCTGTCCCAAAAAGTCAAAACAGAAACACCCTGTAGTTGGTTGTACCAATTAAAATGACACTGAACTATATTGGTAGTAATAACGATCTGTAAGCCGCAATGATTTTAAATGAATCTTAGGGAATATGTCTGGTTTCCGCGATCGAATGCTCTCTCTTGGATTTTGGCCGCGCTAGTGAAAGGTTGTGGACAGTAAAGTGTAGTTTAAGTGCCTTGAGTATGGCCAAATTATTATTGAATGTGGTTTTCTAAAACCACGGCCTATAGAATACTCCTAATTATAAAGTTCAAGTTTTTAAATAATTATTAAGCGCATAACATACCAACATCTTTACATACAAATAAAATGTATAAAGTCCAATTCCGACCAATAATCACGATTGTCGAAGATCGCCAAACAAAAATTTCAACCCAAGCAGCAGCGAAGAAATTTTGATACGAAATCTGTTATCAATCTAATCTATCAGCAGACGATCAATTATCACTTACACATGTGCTGTACCTAAGTATTAAGAGGTTCAAGTACAGTCACACTTTCAACGTGGGATTCTCTGTACAATCAAATTTAAAGATTGCAGCAAAACCTTCCATGGGGAGCAGAGCACCATAAGCGCAGCGTACAATTGGCGTTTTTGTTTTTTTTTGATTAATCCTTTATAATATTGCATTGATTAAAATTTGCTTACTTACTCTATCTTAACATATTTGTGTAAATATCACAGTCAGTACCATTATCACAATAAATTTATTATCATAGATCGAATTAAATGTACATACATATACATATGTACACACATATGTAAATTACCATTCGATTTTTTTTCATGCATCAAGTTCTTGTGAATGTAATTTGATTAATTTTATAAAAGCTCTATAAAAGTTCCGGTTTTTGTGCGCACAACAACGGCTGAGGAGAAGAGTATCAAGGTATGTTACATTTTCATTTATTTCCACACATTTTCAAGAACTTCATACGTATCAAATATTTGAATTAGAATTTATAAAATTAAGCTTTCTTTCTACACTTCGATTAATGTCTAATTAAATACCAAATGAGTGAATATCAACTTTGATTTGTCTGTATTAATAAATTTTATGCAAATATGATAAAAGTGATAGTTTTGTGATGATTTTTTTTAAAATGAACAACTAAAGACATCTGACGAGAACATGTGTGGGCAGATGAAGTTAAATGTAGGTTAAAGAAAAGTAGAAAAGATATTTTGAAGTAGGGGGTTATTCCTAAGATACCTGGATAAAGGATTAACCATGGTGAGGAGCTCTTTTATTAGATGCTAGAGGGACTATCCAAGGCAGTTGTAACAACGAAATCTGCCATTATCAGAGTAGTGCAGTAAGAAGGAAAGGCACGTTTATTTTTTATTTCTTTGTGTGGTCATGTGGAGTGAAAGATCCCCCCCTAATCCGACGAGTTCTAGCGTGGCTTCGATAACGTGCCGAAACTCACTCCATTGCAAGGGACTATAACTTCTTGTCCCCGCCGTTACAGGATCCACTCATGACCAGTTACTCACTGCTAGTTTTCAGCCCAAAGGTCTGGGATTTCATTTCTTAGATGTGAGTTCAGCGTTTTGGTATCCCAAAATCTTTGCATTGTCACATGAGAACACACTTGGTCGGGGTGTAGAACGCAACTCTACTTTTATGAGGCATCTTATCCTGCAACTTAATTTCAGGTTGATCTGTTTCAAATCTGCCGATGGTTAGCTCTATAAAGTGCACAAAAGTTTGGTCTTGATAAGCTACTAACTTCTTAAGCATCTCGTCCCAGTCGTTGTGGATGGACAACTGTTACGGCTTTTGCATAAGCAGCTGTCTACAGAACGCTATCCGTGGTACATGAAATGTAAAAAGCTTATCGTTGGACCTCCAATCTTTTAGAGCGCAGCTACATACGGTGGTTAGGATCTTATAAGCAATATTAATGGTGAAGTCCAGTTTAGGTTTTACCCAATTTACCGGTAGCCCAGAGAAACAAGCAGCTCTCTGCTGGAGTTTAATCGTTTGTAATCCGCAATCTTACCAATACGCGTCAGGATACGCAGCAGGAGTTTATTGCACTGGTTTGCTTTTGTAATACAGTCTTTAACAAGAGGGTAGTTCCGATAATTAGCCTGGAAACTCCTTGTTCTTTGCTCTGCTAACGCTAATGGTGTTGCCAAGGCTTCTATGCGAGAAGGATCCTGTTACATGATATGAGTATCGATATTCTGCATAAGGAAACTACATACACTCTCAAAGCTGTCTTCCGTTTAAAAATTAGTTGTCCATTATACAACACCCACTGGAGCTTTGGCAAGACTGCTCGACGACTGCCTTATGGCTCTGGTCTTATGAAAACGTTGTCTAAATCAATAACTCCAGAACCTGCGAAGGAAAATATACAAAATCTACCTGCCCGATACCCAAGCCTGGTTTGGGCCTGGAACTGAGTCGGAAAGGGAATGAAGTGGAGTCTTAACGATTGACCTCAAAACCGCGGTCTAACAGCAGCCAAGCTGCGATTAGAGCCTTAATAAACTCTCTCACGACTTTCAAATAAAACGAGCAAATAAGACTTAATTGAACATAGTGTCTGGCTCCCAGGTCACGGGGCATAAAATCGCCGATGAACATGATAGGCAATGCTCAGAGGAGAGGGTTTTAAGACTCGACCATATGTTAAATCGGCCTGCGTCCTCGGTTGGAGCTTCCATTGACAGCTTAGTTTCATGTGTGCCCAAATGCAGTTGGTATGACTGTCAAAGTTGAAGATCAAACGAATGTTTTCGGATATCTCTAAGAGATCAAAAGTCTTCCTGCTGTCCGAGCAACTGGGACAGTTCCGACGCTTCTTAGTATCGTGACGGGGAACTACAGTTTTAGTTACAATGAAATCAGTTTTCTGCTTCTTGGATGAACACTTGCCACTTCCTTATTCTTTTTTTTTCTCAAATATGTCTTCCCAATTGCTTCCCTTTGCATTGCAATGAAGGTATCTGTAGGTCGTTGGCTACCCTTTATGGCAAAAAGATATCTTCTACAAAGGGCAGACGTAGTTTTGATAACGTTTAAAAAACCATTGACTCAATGGTGTCGAAAAAAGCTTTGTCCACATGAACAGAGATCCCCAGAAAGACAGAACAACAAACTTTGTTTGCCACAACGAAATCCCAGTTAATCGACCACCCCATGGAGCGATAAAAACTCTCAAATCAATAGCACACATCTAATCATTAAACATCACGCGTATCTAAGTACTCTCGACTATCCGCAAACATTGAGCTATCATCGGAAATCGTTCTCACTTCAACTTTGAGCAGCGACAACCTAAATTTGTCTCCCACTGACGAACTCCAGTCCAGAACTGCACCAGAAACAAAGACGCAGCACCACACTATTGTACTCACAATGAAGTATGAGAGTACGTCATCTCGTTGCCGGCAATTTGGTATGCTTAAGCGAAAACGTTGCAAATTCCTCATAAACGTTTCACTTCCCTCGCTTGGCGTAGCCACGTCCAGGGGGAACCTTAGTCGAAGTACTGAATATCCAGTTCCAAGTACCTAGTATTCCACACTCGGGTACCGAAGGCGTTCCTTCCGCTTTTTGTTAGAAACTTTCGCTGTTGCTCGCCTGTGAGTTGGCGAAGTTTGTTTCCTGAATACGAAATTCCAGTCGCGCCGAGAATAACAATTGGGTGCAGGACACATCTTCTTCATGCAGCAGACCAAGCTATGCTTTGTGCTTTGTGCCATTCTGAAGAGACCAACAAACCAACAAACCTCTTACGTGTACTATACCATATACTGTGTCTATGTGCGTGGGGATGTGTGTTAGAAGCAGCGTGCATCTCATCAACGACCGTCACGATTCAAAGCGACGGGAATGCTTTTGTCTTTATTGCCACACAAGTTGTAGTTGGAATTGTAGTAGTCTTCCGTCTAGAAGTACTTGTAATATCCAGCGCTACAATGCGATTGCATGCAGTTAGTGAATTCTGGAAATGCTCCTTAGGGATCCTGTAAAACGCAGTGAATTTAATCCTCCTCCTGCTGCCAGTAATATCTTAATCACCCGTCAAACAATGTGTACACCATCACCTAGACTTTTCATCATCGACAGACCCAGTTGTAATAAGAAAACACGGTCAGATGGTAGAAAAAAGAGAAAAAAATAAAAATAATTCCACTCGTTGATCCATCTTGCAATAGTCTATTAAGGGACCGTCGATTAAACGTGCAGGGACCATGCATTCTTACTTCTGGCTTACGGTTCACGATAGCTTTAACAAATTACCAATGTGTGCTTGAGATTTGGAGTATACTCACTGCTCACACATGGCCAGAGTCTGTGCTTCCTCCAGATGCTGCTGGTGATGCTGGTAATGGTAGCGACCAAGGCTACAAGAATAATGATAGCTGCTTCTGGCGTCTTACAATTTCCTTCTCCCTCATACTCGCATCTTCTCAATGACGATGAGTTATGGACTCGCCTTGGGTTGGTCCTTCCAACCCATCTCATCCCTCATGTTAAGTGGACTTCGAGTAACTCAGACACGGTCACCGGGGAGCTATTTCCCAGAAATTGCTTTTGAGTAGAAACAAAAATTGCGTCCTACAAGCGGGGGATGCATTGCATCTCAACCCAGGCAAGAATCATCTCTCGAATCAACTCATTGACGAACTATTTGGCATTTTGGCTATTTCTGCTGACGATTGGAAATTTATGTTGCGTAAGGAATTGCCATTCATTAAAATTCGTCCTGGGGTGTGAGACATCACTAGACCAGAAACGAGCGCAAACAAAAAAAAAAACTACCAATTCACCCCGCTTCGAATAGGAACGAATAGGAAGTCCTTGGAAGTTTCTCGCATACATAATCAGCCGGCAAGAATTGGTTATGTCAAAGCCTGCTGATACGAATAGTTGCCATGACAGAGTTATGCAAAGTTTTTCGACATTTTTTCGATTTTATTTCAGCGTTTTTTTTTTGACAATGGAAGCCCATTTGTATGTTAAGTTATGAGAGCGGTCGGCGCGGCGGTCGATCTATTGAACGGGGTCTATTTTCTGCCATGCCGTACCCGTGCCGGGCGCGTTCTATGGCGTGGAAGACCAACTCGTTTCGACTCTTCGGCTAACTGTGTGGTTTATCGTTTGAAAAACTTTCCAACTTAATGATTTTGTTTTGTGGTTTATAGTTGCCGAGGCTTTTTTGATTTTTGAATTGTCAAATAAAATTGAATTGGGATTTTCTCTTTTTTAAAAAAAACAACGGTTTTGCTTTTATTTTTCTTTCTTCTGTCACAGATTTGGGGGGGTGTTATGTAATAAAAAAATATCTGTGTGGGGTTGCAGTAATGGTTTTGAAGATAATTTTGTCGAAAAAGTTTCCAAACAGAACACATTGACTTATGGCACATACTCTTATGTAGAAGAGCTGTAAGTATCTCACAACATAAATATTTTTTACGAATATCAGCTTCCATAGCCTGTAGAGGAGGAAACAGTGTGGTTGACGAGGATTGAAACAGGGTTTCTAGAAAGGTTTGTATCAACTTACTCGGTTATAGGAGAAGATAGAAAAAAAATTCAGCTGATAGAAGATTTTTTTTCAAAACACATTCACCTGTAGACGTCAGCCAAAAGTATCTGGCACCACTGTAGCATAACAACCAAGGTGTTCAAAAACAGTAGGTATGTTTGTTGTGGGTATGAATCTTCCGATAAAATACTGGCTCTGATGGGAGGAAAACAACGATGTGCGAACTAATGAAATCGACCCTGAACACAACCGTCAAATGTACCTATCAAGTCATACATACTGGTACACAACTGAACTCACTCATTACGAATGCAACACTGGGTGCATCCATTTCGTATTGATTGCGGTTTGACAGTTGATATTTAGGGCTCATTGTGACGTAAAAAGTTTTTGACATTAATTGCTTACAATCATGGAATGGGGCGACATCGAAAATCGTATTGTTGTAGTTGGCCTACTTATATGCAACTCGGGAAAACTTGATATCTTTAGGACGTTGCGACCGCTTGGAATCACTCGCAATTTTGTGTATCGTGCTGTCAAGTTAGTTTAGGATACTGGTGGAGTACGAGACCTTCAAAGATCCGCCCGTCCGCGCACTGTGAGAACTCCGAAAGCGATCACAGCGAAAGCAGATGATCTTGTCGCGGGAAATACAAATTTCGCAAAAATCCATGTCTCGCATTATCAAAGAAAATTTAGGACTCAGCGAGTACAAGCGACACACTGCTCACGGCCGCATTGAAGGAAAAACGCAAGCGAAGATCGAAAGCGTTACTCAGCCGGTACGCGAAGAACGCTCACAGACAAATTCTGTTTACTGACGAGAAAATCTTCACCGTAGAAGAATCGTTCAATAATCAGAACGATCGTGTGTATGCTCGGTCATCCAGAGAAGCATCCCAACTCATCCTGAGGGTTCAAAGAGGCCACCATCCCGCATCTGTAATGGTATGGTGGGGAGTGTGCTACGATGGAGCTACCAAGCACCATTTTTGCGAGATAGGAGTGAAAACATCGGCCAAAGTATATCAATCGACCGTCTTGGAACCCATTGTGAAGTCTCTCAACCAATCAATATTCAACAACAAGCCATGGACTTTCCAGCAAGACTCTGCTCCAGATCACAAAGCAAAAACGACTCAACTGTGGCTGAAAAACAACGTTCCGGACTTCAAATCAACGGATGATTGGCCAGCTGGTAGTCCAGACCTCAACCCATTGGATTACAAATTTTGATCCGTGTTAGAGGGCATGGCTTGCTCTACTCGACACTCAAATATTGAGTCGTTGAAGAGAGCCCTTGTCCGTGCAGTGGACAATTTCCCCATGCATGAAGTGCGTCTCGCAATCGATGAGTGGCAACATCGTCTTAAGTCGTGCTGGAAGGAAAATGGAAGTCATTTCGAATAAGTTGTTATAAGATTTGTAGCCATTGAATAACCCAATAAAAACAAAAAAAATGGGTTAAATATTAATACGTTTTCATTTGCCGCTGATTTTTCTGTGTACCAAAACGGTTTAGAAATACATCCATTACAAGCCGAACTAGTGTTGTTCACCAGAAAAGGAAAATTCGAAAAGAGTTATCCCCCTAGAATCAAAGGTGTTAGGATACGCAAAGAGCAAAACCTAGGTGTGATTCCCTCCCACATGCGGGCGCCATCTGAGTCGCGGTCATCCTATATTGCGTTGTCCCTCGAAGTCGGATTCAAAGAGTTTTCGGATCGGAGCATTGGTGTACATCCGCTCTACAATCCATTCAGTTCGTCGCTATATCTCCTCCTCCACCCACCGTCAATGCAGATGGAACCGAAAATGCCTCTGCGCCATAGAACAGGAGTGGGATTATTAAGGGCTTACAAAGGCTAACTTTAGTTGATCGAGAGAGGGCTTTACTAGTCAATTGCCTTCTTAGCCCCAACAAGGAGCGATTGGCAAGAGTTTTTCTTCCCTTGATCCCGGCGCTGTTGTCGATGTCTAAATTCATAGAGGAGTCCAGGTAGACAAAGTCCTCAACTATCCCAAAGTTATACCTATGGAATGTGACGTTCTGTTCGAGACGTCGGTGTTCAGTGTCCTTTTCGCTTAACTCATATACCTAATTTCGCCGCTTCTGTCTCAATACTGAAGACGGTGTATGCTCTTTACCAAATCATCGCCTGCCGCTTTGAAGAGTTCGGCAGTCAGGCCGTCCGCTCCAGCAGTTTGTTGGACTTAAGCTTAGATATAGCTATCTTCACTTCATCCAGGTCAGGTGGACGGAATTGTTGGTCATCATCGTTCAAGTTGAAAGATTGATTCTGCCTAACAGCGGTGTTTGGTCTGTCATCGCCGTTATACAGTCTGCAGAAATGGTCTTTCCAATTCCTCGACTGCGATTCTACTACGATATTCCCTTGTTCATCTCTACAGGCTTCGGTTCGGGGTTTGTTTCCGTGGCATGTTGCTTTTACCTATTGGTAAATTTTCCGAACCTCATTCCTGGAGTAGGATCTCTCAATTTCTTCGACCGCGCGCTTCTCCTGTGCTTCCTAATGAGCATGAGCAGCTCTAGTCTTTCTTTGTACCGCCGCTTTGCGTGCATTTTGCTTAGTTGCATGTGCTTGCCAGCATTCATCATCAAACCAAGGGTTTCGTTGTGGTGGTAGAGCCTAGCTCATCAGTAGCGGCATCTCTGGTGGCCTTTTGGCAGCGTTACAACTGGTCTTCGATGATTAATGCTGGCGGCAGTAGACCTCTTAGGGGATTAAAGAACACACTCGATCGGAAAAGGATTTGGCGATCTCTTGCTATTGTAGCCGCCTGACGTTAAAATTCATCACAATATTAGCTTGTCTTGGCGTTGTTCGGGTCGATGCTGGCTCCTCGGAACGTTCGGACATCCATAATACTGAAGGAGTGTCTTGAGACGATCGCAATGTGATCAATCTAGTTGACAGTTGATTGACCAGAAGTTCTCCACGTCGTATGTCGAGATTTGGGAACCTCGTGCTGGCTATGAGAATGGCGTGCGCAGAAAAAGGCAAATGTTTGCAAATTTAGCCTTGATGCGGATTGTTACGAGGTTTTCATTCACATGCCGGAAACTCGAGACTTTTTGCTTAAGTCTGCCTCCGATTAAAAATCCACAGCCGAATGCACGCTGCTTTTGCCGTCAATAAAAATCGCAGTTCTTCATCCCCTTTTTGCCCAGCCCATCCCACCGTATTACTTGTAGCAGTCTAGGGCCTAGGCTAGTTGTTCAACTGCACGTAGCCTTGCACGTGGAGTCCGCTTCTAATAGCTGATTTATAAAGCATTTGGTTTTTAATCGTCAAAAAGACATCAGCTTGCCATTTACTAGTTTTTGGATTATTTCAAAGTGGTCTATCTAGAGAGTCACTTTTTCGAGCATATACCTGGTATCTCGCTAAGAATACGTGTAATGCTGTCTTCAAATGCTGCAATAGACGCTGGTTTATCAGCATAGACGAGTGATTTGACGTATCTCCATCCAAAATAGTGAAATCGCACTATCTAGCCGGACAATTCAGCGGTCCAAAACGAGAGATAAATTGCCCAAAGAACTAATTTCGGAATTGGTCCATCGATTCGCGTGCTGTATTGCATGTAGCGCCATCTTTTTGGAACCACATGCTAACTAGGTTCAGCTCATGTATTTTGGGTAAAAACAAGTTCGAAATCGTTAAACAACTGCGGATTCCATTGACGGTTACGTTGTTCTCACGGTCATATTTGAAAAATGATTCTGCCGGACCATAAACCTCACCAAGCAGTGCATTTTTCCGGCTGCATTGGCAGCTCTCTTATTGCCGGAGGTTGATCATCGGACCAAATATGGCAGTTTTGTTTATTAACATACCCATTCTACCAGAAGTGAACTTCGTCGCTTAAGACAATTTTTCGATAAAAAAGCCGATCCTCCTCCAGCTTCTCCAAGCCCTCTCGACGCTGTCGCAGGTTGTGCGGCTTCAGTTCTTGCCCGAGCTGTATTTTGCAATGTTTTAGACAAGATTCTTGCGTAAAATCTTCCACGAAGTCGAGTAAGAGAACTCCAAACGCTGCGAATATCGACGAATGGACACTCCACGATATTCATTAACACAGGCGGATACAGCTGCAATATTTTAATGAGTAGAACTAGTAAGACAAAAACCGCGCTAATAACAGCAGTTTATTTGTTGAGGCCAAGATTCTGATAGACAAGAGATTGCTAGCAAAATTAGGTTTTTCAAGATTATACCCTTTAGTGTCCTTTTTATGCTCTCAATTGTCCAGGCAACAAAACCAATTGACAGAATTTTTTCCCTCACAATCCCGTTTGACGAAAAACTTCTTCACTCATAATATTAACCTAATAGCCATCACCATTTCGCTTTCGCTATCAGGTGTTCACAAAATAATCAACTCTCAGCTTCCTGCAGTCCTTAAATTGAAAGATTTTCCAGATTTTTTGGGAAAATCCCAATCTCGAACGAGATGCTTGTTACCGTTCACCAATTCACAATTCACCCCCTGTCAAGAAACATGACGTTCGTTTTGTACAATATTATACACCCATGTAACCCACGCTCGTCTACCCATCTAACGTTCAACTCTCATGTCCAATTTGAAGAGAACCGGATCCGGATCTCCCAGTAAATCAATTTCAAATTCCAAACTCTAAACGCTTCACAATTGACAATTTGGTTTGAGAATGTGATTGCTATTTACAGTCGAGTATATCGAAATCCTTTCTACCCCAAAAACATTCCATCTTTTGCTACCTGGAGAGTTGGATATCAATTGTGACAACAACAACAAACACTCTTGCACATACTCATACTAGCAACGTAACGAATGGTCGTACGAGCAAAGCAGACTGCCATTACTGCCTTGACTCACTAAGTGTCTGTCAATCAATTTAGAAGACTGGCAATCGATTGCGCGCCATAGTATTTGAATTGTTTCGATGTCATCAGCACACATCCCAAAGGATGATGATGATGATGGCGCCGACTATGTACGAGTACAAACGTATGAGTAATAGGAGGACACGGGGAAATTGTAGATCGGGGGGCGGCATGGTAGATGAACGAGTACTAGGCCTTTTCCGGTGCAAGTGTTGCATGCAATGGAAAATGAAACGAAACGAAAACTCAATGGGGTGGGTTACAACGAAGCTTTCAGTTAGATGGTACCACCACCCTTCGTGTTAATGGTGAAAAATTCAGGACGACATGCTGCATATGGTCGTGAGTCCGTCCGTCAGTTGTTTGTGTTTCGATGTTTTGGTGTTTGGTGCTTAGTGGTAGGCTGTTTATATTTTGACACGATGCTTTATAGCTCCCCAAGCTGTCATAGCTGATGTGCACGATAAAGCGACAATAGCTACCCCAAAATCTGGACATACAAAAAAAAAAAACAGAGGAAATTGGCGAAGAAAAAGGAGCAAAAAATCTATGCTAACAAGGCTTGCACGAAACTGGCCAAGTATTTGTAGATATTCAAAAAGCAGGACCAAATCAACAGTCATTTACACCCTTGATCCTGGTATCTATACTCACACTAGCCATGTTGATTTCAATATGTTTTTGGGGTTGGTACTGCCCCAATTTTTTGATTTTCTCTGGTACTGACTGGAACACAGAAACCAGAACATCTTACCCTTCGTCTTCTAGTCTCATGTGGCAATTTTAGAGCATATTCCCTAGCTCTTGATGTGACAACTGCTTCTAACCCAATAAAAGATTGAGAAGATAATCTAGCCTAGCATATACAATAGTTACCCACAGGATCATACACGTATCGTCGAAGACAATGGACAACGATTTAAGGGGGAAAAAAAAAAACAATAAAAAGAACATCATCCGAAAAAAAGCGATGATTCGTCTAGAAGATACGAGTATATGTTATGCTGCAAGGACTGCAGATTGATTCGTAGCCATTTAAAGATGCGATAAAGTTGGAACGCGTACTTAAGGGTGATTCGGATAAATTTCTATTCCATGTCCCTTTGCAGTAGTATTTTCTCTTTCTTCATGTTGGTCCTTTAAAATGAAATCCTCTCTCTCTCATGATATCCATCCGTATGAGTATCCCAACGATTTGTCAAGGCAATGATTGGGAGGACACCGAAAATCCAACCACAACTCCATGTTAGATTGTAAATAAATTGCAATCAATTTCAAGACCATCCCATCGAATGCGAATCCTTTCGAGTATCCTTCAAGAACAGAAAATGATTAGGAACTGGTTACGCGTCATCCTAGTCGTCGTCGTCGTTGTTGTCATCGTCATTGGTGGATGAGAGAAATCCCTCATTGATTTAGAACCGAGAGTGTGCTCATTAATTAAAGCCTTATCCAGTTGTTAGATATCTCTTGGAATGGAACAACAGGATTCAACAAAACAAATTCACCCGCCCGCCATTGTCAGTGCGATAATGGAGAGGCGGCAAAAGTCAGTAGAGGTGATGGTAGCCAAAAAGCGCACTGGATACAGCAATGCCATTGTCCTCTTCTCATCATTTGGTCGCGTATGGTCCCCACCCCATCTCTAGTGCTGGCTTTGATTCGTTCTTTTAGGTAGTAGAAAAGCCGCCTGTCGACAGCCCCATCAAATTCCAACTACGCACACAATCACACAACACATACGCACACATATTTACATGTGATTTGTGTGGGGTGTTTTTTTTGTGCATGACTAATGATAATGCCCTCGGTTTATGCCCGGCCCGGACAAATGTGTCCTTGGCAGGATCTCTAAAGCTGATAATGATGTGCGTTCGTTGATTCTTCTGGCTTCTGTTTTTCGTTGATTTTCAACAATTTTTTTTGTTTTTGTTCTTTTGTTTCCTGTTGTGTGTAGCGGCGGTGTGTCCGTGTGTATGCCAGGATGATAAATAGTGTTTTATCTAATTTAATGCCGCGTTGTGTTAGTAATTTTCTAGAAAAACAATTGACGTAAGATTCGCATGAGAAGCGGAGTCGGAATTGTGGATGAGAATTTGACCGCCCATAGCTCATCAACATCTCGGATGCTGTAATTAATATCTAAATGAATCATTGTTTTGGATACCGTTAATGAATCAGATACAAAGCAAAACTTTCACAAAATTAGTGAGAAGATAAAATCACGGAATGAAGCTTTAGATGTACACATGCTATACGTTGATAACTTTTCTCTATGAACATGAACAATGAGATGAATTTTGAGAAAAGCCACCCACGGGATATTTATAAAAATTCAACTGCAGTACGCCCCATTGTTGTTGTTTACCATACCACGGTATGAACAACCGAATTGAAACACATCAGTGAAACTAAAGCGAGATCCACTAATCCTCAGAGGATCATATTGCGCAACCCATGCCGCTGAACCACAAGTCACAGAAGCGTACGAGTATTAGAGATTCCTGTTCATGATATCATATTTTGAATCGACTTCTGGCAGATATTCCTGACGAATCACACTCTCTTTGTCGAATTTTGGGCCAGTATTTCGATCACTTCGTGCTCTATCTCATCGATATCGCGTTGAAAATTTTCTTCTCGGGCCAGGACAGCTTGCGGATTATCAGTATACACCAAAGGCTTTGCCTTCATCCCCACTCGGAATCAATCAAGTGCCATCGACTCGCATGGTTTGGGTGGACTATTTCTTCACTAATCCACTTCGCAATGAAATTTTTTGAATCGATCTCTGTGTGAGATCGTAGTGCAATTCTTAGGGAAACATTCATACTCGTATGTCATCTTGATCAGCGCAGTTTACATTTTCGAACAAATAATCACTAATCATTGTCGGGTAACGTTGGCCATCGACTTGAACGAGGCTTGCGGAGAGTTTGTAGCGGGACGTAATATTTTAGTGGCCAGCACATGGTTTCCAAGCCCCAATTTTCATTGAGGGGCTTATTTAACCCCTGATGGATCAGCCTCCAATCAAATTTATCACTGTACAATCGATGTCAGACTCTTCGCCAGTATTCTAGATGTCCAAACATTTCGTATGGCCGACATCGGCTCGGATCATTACTGTCGGATATAACAGGCACAGCGGAGTCAAGTAAGACTACCAAACGTCGACGTCGGAAAGGTGCAATGACAAGAAAATGTGGGAATCTTTGCCAATCGCATTTTCCTAAAACTTTCCCAGTCCAAGGGATACCAATGGGGAGGTTGCCAACGAGCCATCAGTGGACTGCCTCTGATAAAATTGTTTTAAAACACCGCAACAAGGAAACCTCTGTTTTGACGATTAATGTAGACAAGTACGTGCTGCCAAACAAGAAATATATATAAAGTATCGCTGCATCGAGGGACGAGAACCGGTCGTGAGCTCTGCGAGCAGAATTAAAAGGAAACAAGCTAAGTTACTCCAGGAATAATTGACGAGTGTTTTATCAAAGAATAAAATGAACGCGCCTGGGCTACGAATCCAAAATAAAAGCCAGCATAGGTGAGCATGGACAGCTACTGGCCAAATCACAGTAGGTTCTGTACAAGGATGATGGTTAAAATACCGCTGTCAGACAGAACTAATCATTCACCTTGGCCGAAGATGAGGGAGAATTCCATTCTAGACGAAGAAAGTGTAGCAAAACTGAAGCTAAAGCTTATCAAAACTGCTGGGGTATATGGCATGCCTGCTGAGGTATTTAAAACACCCAGTGATATAAGATATGGCCAGATAAAAGCATGCCCGAAGCATGGAATCTTAGTTTCGTTTTGCTCTAGGAAGATTACCCCTTTGACTGCGTAACCGCTCGCTTATAAGATCCCTTCTGCAGCGAGGAGTTTTTGGACCGAAATTTTGGTGTCCATCCGCAGTACATGACGCAGTCATCTCACTCTTTGGACCTTAAGCAAACAGTCCATCGTTCTATCTCTTCCCCTCCACTTACCGTCAATGCAGACGGGACCGAAAATCACTCAAAGAGCAACCTCATTCATTTTTGATAATGTCCATGCCTCTGCGACATAGATCAGGACTGGGACTATTAAGGTCTCGTACAGGGTCATTTTGATGTTCGAAAGGGGGCTTTACTTGTCAATTGTCTTCTTAGACCAAAGAAGCATGGCTATTCTTCGTTTGATCTCAGCACTGGTATCGTTGTATGAATTCGTTGCGGTGCCTAGCTAGACAAAGTCCTTAACTACCTTAAAGTTATATCTGTAGAAGGTGACGTTTTGTCCGAAATGTCGGTGTTGGCTGTTCTTTCTGGTTGACAGCATAATGTACATGATCTAGATCTTGCTCTCGTTAAGTGTTTATTCATTTCCATCTCTCAAAACTCCCGAAGTAGTCACTGACATCATACTTTTTTTTCAGTTTATGTCAATATGATCGACGTATCCGAGTTATTGGAGGGACTTCTGGAAGATTGTTCGTCTTATGTTGGCATCTAATGCATAGCCCTGTCTAAACCTACGTCAAGATGCTGTCATACGTGGCCTTAAAATCGATAAATAGGTGGTGTGTATCGATCTGAAGCTCATGGGTTTTCTGCTTTATCTGCCGTAGTGTGAATATTTTATGAATATCTGGTCGATAGTGGACTTTCCAGCCCTGAAGCCACACTGATATGGAACTATTAGGCTGTTGACGAACGGCTTCAGGCGTTCACACAATACGGCAGATAAGATCTTGTATGCGATGTTAAGAAGACCTATGGCTCTGTAGTTGGCGCAGTTCAGAGGCTCCCCTTTCTTGAGGCATGTTTCTTTTTAACCTGAAGTAGCATCTCTCAATTTCCTCGACCGTGCGCTTCTCATGCTTTTTATTTTTTCTTCTGAGAAGCCGGTGTTCGTCTCTCCTCTTCTGCTCGTAAAGCTCGTGAGCAGCTCTAGTCCTTCCCAGTCCTTCTACGCACTTCGTATTCGTCTTGTTTAGCTGCATGTGGTTGCTGGCACTCGTCGTCAAACCTGGAATTTCATTGTGACAATCGAATGAAACGCAACATACCAGATGCGGTATCTCCGTTGGCTCTATGGGCAGTCTCGTCACTAATCTTCGGTCCTTAATGCTGGCGCCAGATCCTACGTTTGTATCTGTTTGACATCAAATTTCATCACAGTACAAGCTTGGCCGGTGATGTTCTAGATATATGCAATTGCTACAACAAGTTAGTGATAGTCGATGTTGGATGCTCGGAACATTCGGACATCTATAATACTGGAGGAGTGTCTTGCGTCGTTCACTCTGTGGTCAATCTGGTTGACGGTTGATTGATCAGGACCTCTCCAGTCCGCCTTGTGAATATTGAGATGTGAGAACCGCGTGCCAACTTCGACAATGTTTCACCCCGGCGCAAAGTCGATTAGCCTAAATGCGTTATGGGAGGTGGTGTCGTCCAAACTACCCCTTCCGACAATTCTACCAAAGATGCCCTCTCTTCCTAGCATAAGAAGATCGAAGACAATTTTAATGTCTTAGCTAGGGTACTGCTAGCTACTATGTTGTGCTCATAAGCTTGTTAGAAAATATCTTAAGCGTCGTTATCATTCTCCTCTGTGGAGAATGCGCGCATATAAGGCTGATGTTGACAAATTTAACCTTAATACGGATTGCTACGAGGCGCTGCTTTTGCGTCGATAACAACCGCCGTAGTACATATCGCCGTTGGTCCAGGGCTCATCCGCTACCACTGCTTTTCCAAGACCCTGACCTTGTCTCAAAGAAGCTATCTCTACTCCACTCTGGGCTGAAGAATTTTCGATTTGTGTCCGAAGGTGCAACGTTGTAGATGTTTGCTTCATTGTCAGTGGAACGAACGACTAAAAGGCCACTTGCATCACATTTTATTTCACCACTGGCGGTAAACTGCTAGAGATTACGATTATTTGACCGTTTTGGCCCGGTTGCGGCCCAGGTCTATCCCGAATTGTAGCACTGGTAAGGCATTATGCAAGCTAACATGGAGCACTTTCAAAACCCGCTCAGATATCCTCACTGAAATGGCATATGGTAATTACATCCTTTAACGCAACATGATATTGTGTCCAGAGTTCATAAGTTGGCCTGTGATTTTAGCACCTTTTATAGACTCTATACATTTAGTGGCGACATTACTTCCTTACTCAAAATCTAGGTCTGAGATCTGTTTCTCAAATCATGCGATCATGCCATGTCTCTCGAAGTATACCACTTTAGAAACTGGAGGAAGTAGGGACTTCTTTAAAGCAACAGCAGTTCTTGACAATATATGGCAACTGAATCTGAATAATTTAGTGGAGCACTACTCCAATATGCGCTTATAGACCAACGACGTCATGCCAGGATCTGTTTAGCCTAAAGAGAAGACTACCAATATGTCCATTGTCAAATGAATATTTTCTAATGGTAATTGTCATGCCAATGAGGTGGAACCCTGATAAGCATCCTGCGAAATGCCAGCGGAATTTTTATTTATTTCAAATGTCCATCCCATCGAGTTCTGGTGTTCGTAGCAGCACTAATGACTTTTTCCATTGAAACTCTCGCATGTCGTTCTTTTTCAATTTTGTTTAATTAAAATGTTTAACGCTCGACTGATTGTGCTCTCGTTGTTATACCAAACAGGACAGACAGACACAGACGGACAGACAGACTTTACACGTTTCTTCTTTTAAGGGTCGGACGGGTAAAAACAAGCAAACAAAAAAAAAACCAACTCCGAGGAACTACACTACGACTAGTATCAGAAATAGGAAAAAATTTAAAACACTTTGCGCACGAATTAACAGCCTCTAATTTGCATTGGTGGTCACCCTAATTGCGCTTGTCGCTGCTACCCCAACTTCTCTGAGACCCATAGAGACCACCCTTTTCCATTTGGGGTGTGTGTATGTGCGAGTGTGTGTGATTATTCGTTGCCTGGTAACCAAAAAGGAAATAAATAAAAAATAAATAAAAGAAAAAAAGAAATTAATTCGATTGCTTGCGGTGGAGGCTTGGTTATGTACGTCGTATCGGTTGATAGCACTGTTTTGGAAAAGGTAGTACCAGCTTCGACAGCATCCCAGTCAGGGTCTCCCTTGAGGGGTGGTGAGTATGGGGTTCAATAGCCATTCGGTTATAATCCGCGGAGCATAAAAACAGCAAAATAATATACAGGGCCAGTGGCGCGGCCGCTATTGGACTCGGCGTAAAACAAAAATTACAAAACTCATGCTGGAAATAATTCCGCTTTCGATGGAATGGCGCAAGTACAACCGGAATAGTGACTGTGGCTGTGGCAGTGGTTTGCGGATGCGAAATGTTGCCGGGTACGTCCGAGATATGCTATCGCATAGAATTGTTCTACACTCCCGTATGAGGCAAACATTCACAACATCACTACAGACAAATGCATAGAGTCCGCTCATTTTTTATTAAATAAATGGCATCACAACGGTTTTTTTTTTTTCATTTTGTTGTTTTTCATTCCATTTTTGGTGATGGGATAGGCAGTGTGGTTGACCATTGGATTGTGAATGATACATGGCCCTGCTAGGTCTGTCGCATCCCCAATGCGCTACGTTCTTATCCTATCCTATTGCGGGTAAAACGGACTTCGATTTATGCTGGTCACCTCAGCGAAATGACTCTAAGCGATAGGATCTGAAAGGAATTATGCAGATATGATAGGGTGGATTGTCTGTGCTGCCTATGGAGTATGGATGCAGTGCGCGTCTTTTTGTATAAATCCATTGGTCATAACTCCATTCAGACATGTGGCGGTGGTAGTCGAAGGAATTGTATAAAAATCTCTCTAAATTGAATTTCATTTTTATTTCTAGAATTCAAAGGCCGAAATTTCGCTAACTGCTCTGAGGGGTGAAAAAATTGGATGGAGTACATTCTGTGTGTTTCCTCAATTTCAACAGGAATGAAGCTTTAAAAAGGATGGCAATTGCAAACAGGTTTAAGCACTTGCTTATAGATGAGCAGTTTGTTATGTATGCTTAACTTGGAATGTCTTCCTAGTAGCCAGTACATTTGTCTGAATTTATTTTCAAGTTCATCACGTTTCTTCTTAACATGCGGTTTCCATTTCAGTTTTACATCTAGTGTCATTCCTAGATACGAGTACTTTGCTTCATTTGCATATGGTATTTGTACCGAGTTAATGAAAATGGGAAGGTTGTTTATTTTCCGGTAAGTAAAATGAACATGAGTAGATTTGGTCTCGTTGAGAACAATTCGCCATATCTTTGTCCATTCGACTGAAGTATCTGTAGCTAGTATCGCCGTGTCGTCCGCGAACGTGGCTACTATGGTACCTGATTCTTCCGGTATGTCTCGAGTATAGAGTAAAAACAATACCGGACCAAGTACACTTCCCTGCGGAACTCCAGCAGCGATCTCTTTAAATTCCGAGTATTCGGTGCCATGTTTAACACGAAAAATTCCGTTTTCCAGGTACGATTTCAGAATCGTATGCAGCTCTCTCGAAAGAACCTGACTTTGCTTAAAATTTAAGCCTTCATGTCATACCTTATCGAAGGCTTGAGACACGTCAAGAAACACGCTAGAACATATCTTTTTCCCCTCTAGGGCTTTCTCAATTTCATTCGTAATTCTAAAGACCTGGTCAATTATGGAGTGATTAGTTCTAAAACCGAATTGATGATCAGGAATTAGACGCCTTTCTTCAACGATCGGTTGCAAGCGCTTCAATAGAAGTTTTTCAAATATTTTAGATATTATCGGCAGAAGCGATATCGGTCTGTAGGACTTTTTTTCATTTAGAGATTTGCCTGGTTTCGGGACCATTATAACTTCGGCAACTTTCCATTGGCTTGGAACGTTTAATAATCTTAGCGCGGCATTTATAAGTTGGAGCAGTTTGATCAGGGCTTTCTTTGGCAACTCCTTGAAAATTTGACCTGTTATCAAATCATAACCAGGGGCTTTGTTATTTTTCAATTTTTTAATTGCTTGGTTAAGTTCTCGTAGGGATACTGTTTTTATTCTTAAATTGTCCGGTGCCGTAATTATATAATTATAACCTCCTGTTAACGCCTGTCCATCAAAAGGCTTAAACGTTTCTTCTAGGTGCTCGGCAAATAGATTCGCCTTCTCTTTATCTCCTTTTGCCCATTATTTTTTCTTATGGAAGGAAATTGCATTTGAGGTTTTTTGATTCCCTTCATGGCTTTCCAGAGGGAGTAATTTGAACTTCTTTCGGCAGTCAGACCTTCGAGATATGTAGAGATATTCCGATTTTTGTAATCTCGTATTGCTTCCTTCAACTTGTTGCATAAGTGGTTTAAGTATGTTTTATGCTGGGAAGCACGGGACTATTGCCATCTTTTGCGCGCTCTCCTCTTTTCTCTCACCAGTTCTTTTATTTCTGGCGGATATTTTGTTTCATTACTTGCTTTCTCTTTTCTTTTTGGAGTTGGAGTGTTGTTCCAGGCAGCGTTCTGCAGGACTTTGATGAATCTGTCGACTTTGTCTTCTATTTCGTTTTGTGTTTTTAGCGACACGTTTAGAACAATATGTTCATTGCAAAAATTTCTAAAACCGTCCCAGTTAGTTTTGTTGTTAGTAAATCTAGGCGCCACTTCTTTCTTAATTAAGAGTATGCTTAGTGTCAAAATGACTGGTGAGTGATCTGAGGAGAGATCATAACTTTCCTCGATGTTTGTAGAAATTTTGGATGCTCCCTTTGTGACAAAGAAGTCTCCAAGATCAGGGGTCTTTGTTATATCCGAAGGCCAATATGTTGGTTTTCCTGTCGAGAAAAAGTCAACTTTACATTGCATTCCGGCTTCATAGAGGTGTCTGCCTTTCGTTGAATTACATCTTGAGCCCCAGAAGGTACGTTTCGAATTAAAGTCACCACCAATTATAAAATTCGGTCCTAGTGAATCAAAGATACCTTTAAAGTCATTCTTTTCTAGCTTGCATCGCGAGGGACAATAAATGGATGTAATGTTGTAGTGCAGGTGGTTATATTTTACGCGAACCGAACTTAACTGCATTGCATCGCATTCAATCTTCATATTTATAGAGTGCTCAATGCAACCTTTAATGAACAATGAGGATCCGCCTCTGGCATTTTTTGATGGGTGGTATGCATGATAAGCACAGTATCCTTTTAGTTCCACACGAGGTCCTTTCCTCAAGTGAGTTTAAGAAATCAAGCAAATGTCAATATTGGCTTTTTGTAAGAACACTTCCAGTTCGTCGAGTTTTTTAATAAGGCCGTTTGCGTTCCACGTCAATATTTTAAGCACTTGTTTCATATTCATGCTTGGAATTGAGTTTTACGTATTTCTTTCTCGAGATTGCACAATTTTTCAACTAGAAGTTTATTTGTTCTGCCTTGCTCCTCAAGAGTCGTGAGAAGCTCGTCAATCGGTGGCGGATTTTCCTTTGCGATCTTTTTTTGTATATCCTTCGACTTTACCGCGACTGGTAAGAACTGCCTGTTCTTTAGCAATATTAGGTTTATTTGTGGTTGCGTTTGGGTTTGGACGTAAGTTTTTTTTATTTGTCACTGAGTCCGTTTTTTCGCGCGTAGGCGCTTCGGGCGGACTTCTTTTCCCGGAGAAATTTGATCTTGGTGGTGGAGATCGTGAAACCCTTGAACTTTTAGAGAAGGGATCAAACGACTGCGGTATATTCGTTGAATTTACTGCGTTATTTGCGTTGTTTGTATTATTTGTTTTATTTGTTTTGTTTTTGTCTAGGTTCATATTTAGATCCCACGAGTATGGGCGAAGGGAGGTCAACCGCATCAGAGACCACTGTAATGCGGTAAGGCTGTGTTACAACCGGAGGACGCCAGGTATCCGGAGGGCTCCGTTCGCGGTGCTCTATTGATTTTACATCCCGAGCACCATTCAGGCCTTGGCACGGGTCGCATTACACCTTGCCTTGAGGATGGGATACTTATTTGAGTGGCAGTGCCCCCTCATGGATCTGGGAATCCGGCCCAGATGGATTTTAGTCGCCTCTTACGACAGGCATTCCTACCGCGGGTATATTCTAACCCCTACCCGCAGGGGTAGACTTCTGACTGATTTTGAAACAGTCTGTACAAATAATTCAAGCAAACTTTTCTTATCAGCTCCATTTCATCCGTCTACTGATGGGCATGTGGAGCAAATGGTGCATACAACTAGAGACTATCTAAGAAAAGTTACACACGGCGATATCAAATTGCGTTTGGCAAGATTCATGCTGGATAAACATGTAACTCCGCATTCAGCTACCGGTCGATCTACTACTGAGTTACTCTTCAATCGCAGACCACAAATCTAATACGACAAACTTTATCCCGAAAGCCATATCCGTGCAAACGATTCCAAAGACGAATATTTCAAAAACTCCTTCATTCACTGATTCAGAATCAGTTTGGTATTGTTATTATGGTGCTGGGCCAAGATGAATGCCTGGACATATATCACAAACTACAGGTCTTATTTCAGTTATAGTCAGTACTGAAAGCTCGCTCATTAGCGGCGATGACATTAACAGCGTTGTTTTAAACATATTTCTGCTGTACAAATCGTCGACCAAATGCCGAGTTGGCGTCATTTTAGTAGATTTGACTAGTCGAAATCGTAGTCTCCGTCCAAATAAATTTAAATTGATTTGTTTAGATGTTAACGGTGACCCCTGCTGCAAATTTGAATTCTATCATGGAACGGGCGGTTTGCAGGATTGTTTCCCAGCAGCCCGGTCTTTAGTTACCCGCCTCCAGCTGCACACTCCAAGTCAGTTTATGTCTCCTCTACTTGTGTGCGACATCTAGGATGGGTCTTCCTTTACTGCGTCGTTCTTTTAGGTTTAAAACAAGGGGCCATAGCATTTGTGTTTATTCGCTCCACATGTCCTATCCATATCAGGCGACTTGTGCCCAGTTTTCTGACAAGGTCAACGTCGCTATACAGCTCGTATAGACCGCCGTTAAACCTTCTCCCGTAAAGCGCGTAAACGCAAACGGGACTAAATAATTTTTAAAGGAAATGTCTCAACAACTGAGGATACAGAATGCAAGCCTCCAGTAGGACTGGAATGATTATAATTTTTTATAGACAGTGAGTATTTCCATCACTTCTGCTGGAGTGTTATTGTCAGATTTAGAAGCAGAGCTAAGATCGACAAAATCCATTACTACCTCGAAATAAAATCTGTCGACGACTCAACCCAACCCAACTTTGATAGTTCCTATTTCAATACTAGCGAATGCACCGCTGTGTTCTTCACATGATAGCTCCAACTTTAACGGAGCAACGAGCGTTCGCTATCGTGACTCTGTACGGACGAACGACATGAGATGCTAAACCAAAACATGTATCTGTAGAGCACGTCTCTGTAAATGCACTTATATTCGACATTAAAATGACGATTATGGGTTTTGACTTGGAATTCTTGAAATTTTTCCAGCATCTGAGTGGCCAGGCCAGCATCTGAGCAGCCAGTAAGCCGAGTGGCCAAGTACACTGAAGTTATGGCTGTCACGGTTTAAGTTGAATGGTCTATTCTTCCTGACGGTGGGATGTTGAACTTCTTCGCCATTATACATTCTGCAAAAATAGTTTTTTTTTCGAAATTTTGTATACCTATACCAACTGCGATTCGACCACAAGGTTTCCTTCTTCAACTCTACAGGTTTGGTACAACTTCCGTATGTCATTGATCACAAGCGATTGGGCGCTTCTTGTGCTCTTTTTTCCTCTTACGGAGAAGCCGATATTTTTCCCGTCTGAGCTGAACAGACGTAGAGATCACAATCCTATCTTCTCATTTGTTGTAGTGCCACTTAATACGCTTCTTACTTAGTTGCATATGCTTTTCGGGATTCTTCATTAAACCAGAGATTTCTTGATGGTGATCAGGTGAAACCCAACATATCAGTTGTGGCGTCTGTGATAGCAAGTTAGTATCGATGCCACTGCTCTTGTGTATTTTATGTTGGCGGTATAGGAGTTGTTGAGAGATTTCGGGATACGTACTCGACGGTGATTCTGACTGTTTCTTGCGATTGCTTAAGACTTCTAGCCTTAGTCTGTCACTTATGACAATTCCTCATCCAAAAAGTGCTGTTTCCTTTCCATATAGCAATCACTGACATCTGCATGAAAGAAGCCTAGAGCCTCTGCTAATATCGGGTTTTCCAATAGGGACTTGACAACTTTGAATTCAATTTGTGAACGCACTATTTCACTAATCATCAAACTGTCACTGTCAATTTATTCAGTAAACTCAACATTTTCATCATGGTAAAGTACACTAACGAGCAACGTCTGCAAATTATAAAAATTTTCTACCAAAATTCGGAGTCGGTGACTGCAACTTTAAGAGCGTTAATTCCAATTTTCGGTCGTAATTCTCGCCCTAGTAGACAGGCAATTACAAGTTTAGTGCAAAAATTTGAGTCTACATATTCGTTGTGTGATGCTGAAAATATCGCTGCCGTTCAGGCGTCCGTAGCAAACAATCCAAATCAGCCAATTCCACGGCGTTCTCAAGAATAGGGCATCGCTCAGCCCACATTATGGCGTATTTTGCGATCATTTTTGGACCGAATCGGAAGATATGGACTTGGACGACATGTGGTTTCAACAGGATGATGCCATAAGCCACACAGCACACGTAACAATCGATTTATCGCATATAAGATCTTATCCGCAGTATTGTGTGAACGCCTGAAGCCGTTCGTCAATAACCTGATAGGTCCATGTCAGTGTGGCTTCAGGCCAGAAAAGTCCACCATCGACCAGATATTCACACTACGGCAGATGTTGGAGAAGACCCATGAGCTTCAAATCGATAAACACCTCCTATATGACAGCATCTATAGAGACGAGCTATACAGTGCAATGTCTAGTTTCGGCATCCCTGCCGAACTCGTCCATCTGCGCAGGATGACGATGGAGAATGCACGCTGCTCCATCAAGGTCGGTAAAAATCTCACCGAGAGCTTTGATGTCCAGAAACGATTTAGACAGGACGATGCGCTGTCATGCGATTTTTTTAACATCGTACTTGAATAGTGCAATACTCACGAGCAAACACAAGAGGCACTATTTTTCAAAAGTCCGTCCAACTACTCGCATACGCCGACGATATTGACATAATCGGGAGAAGGCAGCGTGATGTCAGTGGCGCTTTCGCGGGTATTGAGACGGAAGCGGCGAAAATGGGTTTAGCGGTCAATGAGGGCAAGACAAAGTATACGTTGTCAAGCAAAAAGGACAACCAACACCGACGTCTCGAGCAGAACGTGACCCTCGACGGATATAACTTTGAGGTATTTAAGGACTTTGTCTACCTAGGCTTTGCTATAAATACAGACAACGACACCAGCGCTGAGATCAAGAGAAGAATAACTCTTGCCAACCGCTGTTTCTTTGGGTTAAGAAGGCAATTGAGTAGCAAAGCCCTCTCTGGGCCAACAAAAGTCAGCCTTTATGATCCCGGGCCTGCCCTATGGGGCAGAGGCATGGACATTCTTGGTTGCCTCGAGAGAAAAATTCTTCGGGCGATCTTCGGTACCGTCTGCATTGATGGCGAGTGGAGGAGGAGATACAACGACGAACTGTACGGACTATACAGCGACATCGACCTAACCAGAAGAGTGAGTATCCAAAGACTGACATGGCTGGGTCATATAGAGCAGATGAACACCAATGCTTCGGTCCGGAAAGTCTTCGAATCCGCCTCAGAGGGGCAACGCAGTAGAGGAAGGCCAACATTTTATTAAATATATATATATTTTATTTATTAAATAAACTCAGCGTGCGAAACTGGAGCCAGCTAGCCAGGGATCGAGCTGGCTGGAGAAGCTGAGGCCCAGGTCCACCCCGGACTGTAGCGCCACCTAAGTAAGTAAGTATGTTTAGAGTTTTATCTCAAGCAATGGGCCAGTCGATTGGCCGCCTCGTTCGTGCGACTTAACGCCGCTTGGCTATTTTCTGTGGGGCAACGCTAAGTCACTGGTTTATGCCAACAAGCCGACGACGTTGGAAGAGCTCAGAGCCAACATTGAACGCGAAATATCGGCCGTTTCGGCCAAAATGTGTGGCCGAGTCGTTGAAAATTGGGTCCAACGAATCGACAGCTGCAAACGTGCCCGCGGTGGCCATATGAGCGAAGTCGAGTTTCATTCATAAATGTTTTCATTGTACTACAAGCCGATAATAAAGTTTTTGAAATATCTCAAATGGTTTGCGTCAAGTCCTTATTGGAAACCCCTTCAGTTCGGCTGTAGTTGGCGAGTTAGTCGTTGAAAAATCTCACGTGCAGATCCGAAAAGGTGGTTGTCCTTTAAACATTTGCAAGGGTCGTCATCAGTGAATGCATTAGTTTGTTCGTTATATTAGTCTCTTCCGTATAGGGTTATGAGGCCTATTATGGAGAAGGCCAGTATATTGCTACTGGTCAAGCAAGCACTTCGGTAGAAACCCAGTCACATTTACATTATATACGATATTTACAAAGTTTTACTTATGACATGCCTTATTGGGCTATTCATAAGCCTCGTCTTCCTTTCTGGCCATAGGGACTCCTATCGACTGTATTATTCGAATGGCGACAACTATAGCTTCCCTCAGTTCTCGAATTGCAAAGACAGCTTATCTAACAGTGTGGTTAACATATCTTCGGCCAAAATACATTGGTCTGACCCAATCAAAGGATATGGATTTCTTTTTTTGGTTTTCGTCGCAGCGCAAGGTTTCTCATGAATGGTTCAATTGACCAAAGTGCCTGTTGATCACATAGAAATCCCAAATGCATCCCTAAAATTTTCTGCTATTCTCTGTTCGGAGTTAACCTGACAAAAGTTAACCTCAAATTCACCCTCATCCAAACAACAACAAACAATTACCCAACTTTTCGGTGGCACAAATAAAAACTGCGCAAAAACAGCGAAAATATAATTTCAATTAAATTTCGCAACTAATTGAACAACAATGAATAAAAAATAAAAAATTTTAAAAAGAAAAAAAAAAGTACCAGTGAACCGATATCGATTAAAAAAGTATCTCACACTCACTTTGTTGTTTTTCTGTGATGTAAAACAAAAAAACAAGATGAATTTTAATTAACGACGGCTTTTACCTGTTGCCCGGTTGCTAGTGCCATCAGCAATTCGCGAGTCCTTACGTCTACCACTCAGACCCTTTGTGCTTGTGCAGTACCTACATCCAGAATGGGTAAAAGCGAAGGGCTTGGGTTTGGGCTTTGGGCTTTGGCTTGGGTTTGGGCTTGGGATTGCTGTGTACTCGCTGGAATTCAATTAATGCTCCACTGGACTTTCGAAGTGAGTTTACGAACGCAAATGTATCCGAGTCCGCGTATTCTGTTTTTATATTTTCCATTTTTTTATTTTGCATCTTTTTATAATTTCGTTTATTCGATTTGTTAGCCATTTTTACCCTGTGTGAGATGATAAAAATATTTACACGCACTGCCAAGGGAGTTCGGGTGTTGGATGTTCCAAGGAACTTGGATTGCGCGCCAGAAATAAATTTCAAAGTGCACAACTTGGCTGTGAGCCCAGGGGATGAGAAGGAGAGAAAGGTTTTTTTTTAAAATTGGATACCACCACATACTAAGCTTTTGAGAAGGCAGAAAAGGTTGCCAATAAATTATCAACGGTTGTCAATTTTTAATTGCACTCGTAGGAATGAAATTGGAGATTGCTTTCGTTTCACCCTGAAGATCCCGTATTGACTGACTCTACTCTAGATACTATGTGCATGTACATATTCTAATTTCGTAGCGGGAGTATTTTCTTTTTTTTTGTCTTATTTTCCCTTCACCCAAGCCCGCTTTTCTTAGACTGTGTAAGTCCCGTAAATTAAAAGACTTAAAATGAGTTTTTCCCGAACGGAAGAAGACCAGGATGGATGTGGAGGAGAGAATAAGAGTGCGAGAATGGAAGGAAGTAATAATTGCATGTTAAGGACGCGAATAAATTACTTGAGAGTGACAGTGAAGTTTTGAGCTATTTGGGCTCTTCGGGACTGGTAATGGAAGTCTCAGGGTGGATCCGCATCTCCTTTCATGAACTAGAGAGGAAGACATACGCTACTGAGTTGGAATCTATGGCAAGAAGTGTATAGAAAAAGTACTTTCACATTCCTTTAGCGTGGTGTTTGTGGATAGAACAAGTTGCTTGAAGAAATTCGTACATCATAGTCAGGATTACAAATTGGCATTTGTTTTGCTTTCCGTCAACAGATTTTAAAGTACTGAGAGCAGCTAATTACAAGTATTTCAAAAGACAATTGGATGCGCTTTGGTGGTTATAGGTATTAACATTTTATAAGTGATTGAGTGTTGTGATATTAGGGTAGACACTGAGCAGTGTCAATTTGATTAGTCTTGCTTGCTGAGCAAAAAAAAAAATTGAAACACAAATATATCCGGTCAAAAATGTCTATTCTTCAAGACCGGGATATACAGCGAATGAACTCTGGTGACTAACTAAGGAAAAAGGCAAGCTCCGGGTGCTTATTTTAGCAGAATGGCTCCAAAAAAAGTTAGAATTAGGCGCGCAAGATATGTGAAATTACGAACCCACCGAAATATGGGTGACATTTGGAAATCTTGGCTAAGCAATCAAGAAAGATCTGTCTTCTACCATCAACACACATGAAGATAGTATTTTAACAATTTTATTTTTGTCAGCTGTATCCGAACTGAATTAGTCCAGCTCAATAGTCGAGAAAACAACATCGGCTAAGTGGCCTCCGGCAGAATTGATGACCATTCGGGCCCGATTTATGGCATTTTTTATCACTCTTGCCAGAACTTCCGGCGATAGGTCTTCCCATTCTTGACGGATGTTCACATTGATGGCTTCAAGAGCCTAAGGCTACTTGTCGACCAGTGTAAGTCGCCAAAGCGAGATATTAGTTGACCCGGAAATGCAGCCCTCAGAATTTTGGTTGTGGTTGCTGCAGTTTGCGCCGTTGCTCCATCCTTTCGGAACCACATAGTCCCCAGTTCCAATTCATCCAATTGAGGAAGGAAAAGGTCGTTGAGCATGGCCCTGTTGCGGTCGCCGTCCACAGTAGACTTTTTGTACACGGCGTTTTTAAAAAAAATAGAGGACGATGACGACTGTAGCGGAAACAGCACACCATGCTGTAACTCTATGCTAGACAAGCGGCAAAGCATCGCAGTGTTTGCGCAGTTGGTTTCAGACGACCGGGAAGTTTGCGCCGAAATTCACCCTACGTCAACACCACCGACGAATTTTCCACAAAAAATCGTAACAATTTTTCCGCGTTCTTAAGGAGTATAGCGATTGATGTCGTGTTGACGTGTATTTTGTGTCTTCACAAATGTCAAAGAAGAATTGACATCTGCCACCATTTTCAGAAATAACCGCATCTTCCGATAGGGTGATGACTATTGCGCCACCTAGTCTGCTTGTAGAACTCGTGAGCATTTCTTATCCTCCTACGCGGCGCCACCCTGAATGCAAGTGCTTGTCAGAATCCATTGTCAAAGCCGGGGTTTCATTGTGGTGGTCGAGTAAAACCTAGCACGTCAGAGGGAGAATCTTTGATGCCGTTTTGGCAGTGTTGCCACTGGTGTTCGATACTTGATCGGAAAAAGATTTGGCGATCTCTTGTGATTGTAGCCGTCTGACGTCGAGGAATGTGAGGATTCATGATTAGTTTGCCTTTGCACTGTTCGGGATATCCGTAACTCTACCTTGGCTACAACAAGGGGTATAATTTTTCATCGTACTTGAGTCGTTTGCAGGAGTTGTCAACAGAAGATGCGTCCATATCCGGACTTGTTTCTGCTTCGTAACTTTCCTCATTTTCCCGTTGGCATGCCTTATCCCGGCAGCACAGCCCTTAGTCTGGAGGACCAGTACCATTATAGATACCCCTAGGACAAGGGGTTGGTTAGACGGTAGACGTTCGTAAAAGTGAGCAATGCCGTTTGTCCCTAAAGAGCTCTTCCGCCACCATCCCTTATCTAAGACCCCGACTTAGTCTCGGAAGCTCCAAATATGTCGGAATAGCTCGGTTAAGGTCTCATTTGTTTCAGAATTGCTTCCACCGTTGATTCCATCTGGGGAATCCATCCGCTCGTTGAGTCCGGATGGACATAGACCAGTGCCCGATGCTAAGCACTTGAAGGTACAATAAGCACAATTAATGGGCAAAGTCCGTTGGAAAACTGGTGATCGACAGGTTGACACCTTTCAGCACCTATCATATTTAAACAGCATATAGACTTGAATTCTAAACTGCAACATATACTATGGCAGCTGCTACAGCGAAAGCAAACAGTATCCGCATCTGCAGATTTGTTGAAAGAGGCAGAAAAATCTTGAGCTTCCGACACATAAGGCAGCTGACTTATAATTACAACCATGCGCACCAAGGCCCTCTTCTTGTATTACAAATGTCCGTGATATATGAGATGTCTAAGTGGCAAACTTCTTCTTATCCTTTCCTCGTTATGGAGAACTAATGCGTAAAGAGTTTCCCATTTTTACTGTATCGCTGCTGCTCCGCTTATGGGGTTGTCTAAGTGGCAAACATAGACTTAAATTTTGAGGCTCCATATGTGTAAGACAGCATCTTCTGAGGGGAGCAATGCAGAGCCAGGGATACCAAAGGTAGTCATTCCCTGCCAAGTTCTTCCGATTATGCAAAATGCCGATAAAGAGCTTACGCTGCTGATGAAGAATTCTCCTAAAGCCTGTACAACTATTTGCATATTGTGATGACACTGACGTTATTGGCAGAACTCAATAAGGTTCTTTTGCACGTGTTGGGACTAAGTAGGCGTAAATGAGGACAAGAATAAGCTTTCAACAAGGAGGTACAGGCAACATCGGCGAATCTGAATTTCGGAATTGTATAGAACGCTAATAACTCCGAGAGTGATATCTCAATACAATCCAAAAAAGAGTTAACTATACAATTGCCAATTGCTGTTCGTTCGGCCTTTGAAGACAAATGAATTACGAGTATAAGGCCTTACCATCCAAACCAATATCATCTCAGTCCTGCCTTCTGGTGCAGGGCAATAAAGTTATCGATAGTGGAAGATTTGAGGTCTCGTTTTCATTGACTGGGTTTTGAGGGGAAAGAGAATAGTCCACCAGAGAAAGACCTCGCTTTTGGTGGCAGAACTAAGTATTAAGGAGAAATCAACAAAGTTGGAGTGCGCCACTTGAGGCTGGTTGAGACGGGGATCACCGTGAACTGTAACCTTATCTAAGTAAACATGAGTAAGTAGGTCTGTGACTGTGTCAACAAAGGCCATCTTCTAAATTTGTCTGTGGCTTCACTGGCTCTCTGGATTGAGAAGGTACTTTTACTTTTGTGGTGCAGCATAGACCTCCCCTCCTTTTTGGTCTTCTTGGAAGCGATTCAAAACTGAAAGAAGCAAATCGGATCTTTGTTTGTTTTAGTAGATCCAAGAGGCTTTGTTGACTGAATTTCGTTTGGTTAAAAAGTGTTTCTTATCAGTGTCATACCATAGATACTATAAACAGATACCATTACAGTGGTTTTTGTGTGTAAGTTTTACTGATGACTGATTTTCTTCACAAACCTGTTTAAACATTTTTTTTTTTTCAAAATTGAGCTCAAAACTTATTAATATCCGTAGTTACCCCCAAAGCCCCAAAGGTCATTTATATCTGAAGTAACAGTTCCTCCAATCTGCATTTAGGGCCACAAATCCTTAAATTGCCGGAGTAACTTTTCACCTCTCTAACTCTAACTGCAAAGCTCTACTAGACAACAAACTTTCCATCATTCCTTATTATCCTGAAGTCCCGGATTATCGTTTCTGGTTAGATAGGAATTAAAAAAATAAAAATAAATAAAAATAGATACGAACCTTTAGTTACGCCAACGGTTAAAACACCGTCACCTCCACCAGCATCGCCAACAACAGCACCATCAAACAAACACTCTAGCCCAACCGATGATGGTAATTACAGTGCTTAAAAGTTCATCCTTCGGACGCACGATATACAGATACGAATAATATATACGAGTATCTAGGTCCGTGTACTCGTTTACTACTGAGAATATTGCATCTTGCTTGAACCCTAGGTTAATGTGCACACTTAAGTTTAAACCTCCATAAGTCCTGTGCAAATTATGCCGCTGCTGCTGCGGAAACCTCCTGGTAAACGAAAAAAAATCTTTACCTGCCATGTCGGCACTCGGGGAGCCTGTAATGGCTTCTTAAGACGTTACTGATGGACTTAATGAATCCGCAGTACTCACAAATCGCCACAGTTTCAAATGATGAGGGGATACAGAGGTGTATTATAATTGGTTGTAGGTACTCGTACATATATGCGAATACATGTATTGAAGGGTCAAGTTGGTATCCATTCCGTGATCCACGAAAACATTAACGCGCTTTCGAAAATCAGCAATAAACCTTAACCCAATCCCCTTGGCAGGGATACCCCAACTGATAATCGATTATGCCGCAAACCACCATCTGCGGTAATTTACGACGGCTTTCGGATGGGGGGATGAAGTGGGAGGTTTGTATACATTTAACACCACCTCAAGATACCGACAAACCCGGCAATGTAATCGCCTGATAAGAATTTAAATTTTAACTCGCGAATTATTGCTGGATATTCACGCGCCTTCATCGCTTTAGCATTAGAAGGGATGATGAGGAAGAACTCAGTGATTGGGGGGTTGTTGACGATGGTGGCAGTCTTGGTTGTGAGTGTTGTCGGCTTCGACAGATAGGTATTTCCGCCGTCGGTATAAGGTACACTGCGGATAGGTATATAGCCCCCAACGTTAATGGTCGTTGAAGATGAAAACGAAGACGACGCCGACGACGACGATGAGCACCATCGAGATGATGATAATAAAAGCAATCTAAGAAGTTTCGCCCGAAAACTTTCCCAGCTTGCATTGCTACGTAATACGTACGGGGAGGGATGTATTCAGTGTTGTACTTCATGTGGTTGTAATGGTGGATGCCTTACTGGCGTCGCCTTGGTCGCACCCCCCTTCTCCGTCATCTACCAAACGCGTTCTCGATTTTATGTAGCAATTTCGATTTCGGTCAATGATAATCGTTAAAATATGCATCCACTTGATGATATTTTAATTAAGTTTTAATTTGGAATTATTTCAGGACGCGCTCTTATTTTCATCGACAGTTTTTCGGTTTTTTTTTTCCCAGTTCTTTCGGTTGGTTCCGCATTTTTTGCGACGGATTTTGCACCTTTTACGGTAACATTGGTTAGATTTGGGCTTTGGTTTGGGTTTTGTTAGGGAGTAATCAGCGGTTTTTCAAAGGTGTCGATGGTGGGGAAATGGAAGTAGATTAAAATTGCCTTAGATAAGACGGGATGGGATGGTTTGGAGGAGTCTTAAAAGTTGCGGTTTTCTTAATTTCGATTTATGGTGAAGACTTTAATTGCTGAGTTGGCATTTTGCTTTGGGATTTCGTTTCGGTCTCGGCACAGCAGAAGAATAGGGGGGGAGAAGGAGGAGGAGGGAATGGAAGATAGATTGAATGCCACTTGTAAGATTTTGAAGGAACTTTGAAAGTTTAGGTCGATTGTTGTGATGTTGTTTGTTGTTTGTTGTTAGCTGGATTCGGTTATTTTAAAAGTTAAGCAGTTAACTACTTAAAAGGTCAGCTAAGGGCTTATTGAATGTATCTAATGTTTCTTTGTATTGACTTTGGCCTAATGAAGGTTGCTTGTTCAATGAGCTAAACTTTTCTTTGAGTAGACTTTTTGCATGAAACTGTTTTCCAAATAACTATAAGCATAACCACTATGGCAGCGTTTTACTTAACTGCAAATCTACAACTCTTTCCGTTGACGCAAAGATCGCTCTATTCAGAAAAGTATTAAGCTACTCAACACTGAGACAACCCCCCTTCGGGTAGGGTTCAGTATATACCCAAAGTAAGCATGTCTGTCTTAAGAGTCGACTGCCATACACCCTTTGTATACCGAACGTGTTTTGTAAAAAAAACCATGTAATACACAAAAGAAGCAGAATCAATACGCCAGGTGAAAGTCCAGTCTCACTGGAAAATCCTCCCTCTTCGGAGGGAATTAACGTAACACGCACGCTGCTTCTCCTTCGGTAAGACTGAGAATTCTCTAAAAATTTATGAAATCGAACTTAGAACTAATTCCTCAGTGCAAATGCTGTCAAGCGTTCTATCACAACCAAACGTATTGCGAAAGAGAGCCACGTTGTGTAAAACGCGCAGAAAATCGCTTCTCCAAATAGTGTCAAGTAAGCAAGCAGAACTCTTTTATGTGGATTAAGAGAAGCAAAGCAAAATAAATAATTTTATAACTGCTAACAGTCCATATCCATATTCACTATCATTAACCTTAATTGCCCATTTGCCCCAAACGAAGGAAAGAGTACTCTGAATGACCGCATGTTTCAAGGGCTAATGTTGATTCGGAGATGGGCTGTCGCAATTACAAGCACAGAACACAAAGAGTCATGCCAGGACATTAAAACCCGAACAGAAGTTGCAAAGACGATCAAGCAGATACGGAACTCGTACTTAGGATTTCGAAAAGAGACTCCTGCAGACTGTTTAACGGCGAAAGCAGATAAGGCGCTGATGTCAACCATGACAAACATAATCCGGATGAGGTAAAAACATACATCCACCTGGTCAAAACGAAGTGAGGTGGCTATCTCTAACTTACTTACTTACTTTAGGTGGCGCTACAGTCCGGGGTGAACCTGGGCCTCAGTCAACAAGCTTCTCGAGCCAGCTCGATCCCTGGCTAGCTGCCTCCAGTTTCGCACGCTGAGGTCCTCTTCCACTTACGTACGCCACCTGAGTCTTGGCCTTCCTCTATTGCGTTGTCCCTCGGAAGCGGATTCGAAGACTTTTCGTTTGGACATTGGTGTCCATGCGCTCTACATGGCCCAACCATCTCAGTCTTTGGATCATCTTCACTCTTCTGGCTAGGTCCATGTCGCTGTACAGTCCATACAATTCGCTGTTCTATCTCCTCCACCACTCAAAGTCAATGCAGACGGTACCGAAGATCGCCCGAAGAATTTTTCTCTCGAAGCAACCAAGAGCATTTCCATCCATTTTCGATAAAGCCAATGCCTCTGCGCCATAGAGCAGGACCGGGATTATTAAAGTCTTATAAAGGGTGACTTTTGTTGTCGGAGAGAGAGCTTTGCTACTCAATTGCCTTCTTAACCCAAAGAAACAGCGGTTGGCAAGAGTTGTTTTTCGCTTGATCTCAGCGCTGGTGCCGTTGTCTGTATTTAAAGCAGAGCCTAGGTAGACAAAGTCCTTAACTACCTCAAAGTTATATCTGTCGAGGGTGACGTTCTGCTCGAGACGTCGGTGTTGATTGTCCCTTTTGCTTGACAGCCCTCATTGACAGCTAAGCCCATTTTCCCGCTTCCGTCTCAATACTCGCGAAAGCGCCACTGACATCACGCTGCTTTCTCCCGATTATGTCAATATCGTCGGCGTATGCGAGTAGTTGGAGGGACTTCTGGAAGTTTGTTCATCTTATGTTGGCATCTTATGCATAGCCCTGTCTAAGCCTACGTCAAGATGCTGTCATACGAGGCCTTAAAATCGATAAATAGGTGGTGTGTATCTATCTGAAGCTCATGGGTTTCCTGCTTTATCTGCCGTAGTGTGAATATTTGATGAATATCTGGTCGATGGTGGACTTTCCTGGCCTGAAGCCACACTGATATGGACCTATCAAGTTGTTGACGAACAGCTTAAGGCGTTCACACGATACGGCGGATAAGATCTTATATGCGATGTTAAGGAGACTGATGCCTCTGTAGTTGGCGCAGTTCAGAGGGTCTCCTTTCTTGAGAATCGGACAAACAATGCTGAGGTTCCATTCATCGGGCATACTTTCGTCCGACCATATTTTACAGATAAGTTAGTGTATGCTCCTTACTCAGTCATCGCCGGCCGCTTTGACGAGCTCGGCAGTCAGGCCATCCGCTCCAGCAGCTTTGTTGGACTTAAGCTTCGATATAGCTATCTTCACTTCATCCTGGTCGGGTGGACGGAATTGTTGGCCATCATCGTTCAAGTTGAAAGGTTGATTCTGCCTGACTGCGGTATTTGGTCCGTCATCCCCGTTATACAGTCTGCAGAAATGGTCTTTACAAATCCTCAGCATTGACTGCGATTCTACTATAATGTTCCCTTGTTCATCTCTACAGGCTTCGGTTCGGGGTTTGTTTCCGCGGCATGTTATTTTTACTTTTTGGTAAAACTTCCGAACCTCATTCCTGGAGTAGCATCCCTCAATTTCCTCGATCGCGCGCTACTGATTGATCAATCTGGTTGACTGTTGATTGACCAGGAGTTCTCTAAGCCCCCTTGTGTATATCGAGGTGTGGGAATCGCGTGCTAGCTACGATGATTTTCCACCTGCCGCAAAGTCGATTAGCCTGAATCCGTTAGCAGAGGTGGTGTTGTGCAGGCTATATTTTCCGACCGCTCCACCAAAGATACCCTCGCTTCCTAGCTTTGCATTAAAATCACCGAGCAATAAACTCGCCATTTGCCCCCTTCACTTCGCAATCTCTAGTGAGATTCCCAGATGGCGCCACGGGGAGGCGTGAAGTAGGGCTTATTAGCAGAGCTGCAAGATGTTCGGCTGCAGAGGCTCATTCTCGTCATTTAAAGAACCAGCATCTGCCGGAAGATGCTACTTCTACGAGGCTTTATACTAATCGTTGCCATCCTAGTGGCTATCTCCAATCTTGTTAAGAACGATAACAATGTAACAACTGAAATTTAGGGGTTAGTAAAAATGAGCGCTATACGAAAGAACAACGCATTTTCATTGTTGAGCAATATTTTAAAAATAATGAAGGTTTGCCAGCTACAGTCGAACAAAATCATCTTCAGTGATGAAGCTCATTTTCATCTTGATGGCTTCGTTAATCAACAAAATTGTCGCATTTGGGGGTCAGAAAACCCACGAGTAATTATTGAGAAACAAATGCATCCACAACGCGTGACTGTTTGGTGCGGATTTTGGGACAATTAATGGTGTTCGTTATCGTGACATGATAATCCAGCTATTCGGCCTAAATTACAAGATATGGATGTGAACAACATGTGGTTTCAACAAGACGGTTCCACATGCCTTACAGCTAGAGACACAATTTAATTACTGCATTAGTCATTTCCTAATCGTGTAATCGGCTGTTCTTGCGATCAGAATTGGCCATCCAGATTTGCGATATATCGCCATTAAACTTTTTTCTTTGGTCTATGCATACAAGCCCACGACTACTTTCCTTTGGAAAGCCATATTTATGCGAAACGGTCATAGAAAACTTCAATAAAAGAGTATGTTCTTGCCAGCAAAGCCATGGCGGCCATTTATCCAATGGGCTATTCCATACATAACCCCAATCTGTATACTCTAGGAATTTATAAAAAAATCAAGCTTTCTTAAGAAAAATCTGTATTTTCTATCAAAATTACATTTTGCGTGAATTGCGGGACCTCCGATGTATAGTACGTATGTACAATATATACAAATTGGCCAGAGTAACGCATGTCCGCTAAATAAATTTTAAATATCGCTTGTCTTGGTCTAAAGATATATACCCTCTGATACTCTGATATGAGTCAATTTTAGCGGTTTGACTATACGAGTACTCATAATCACAACATTTTTGCTGCCGTATTATTTGAACGCATTTAGCAGATCGTCAATCGTCAACAGATGGTTCCATATCAGCGCGATTCAAACCTGTTAAAGTCACTGTCCATCCCAATTTCACTCTGCGGCAGGTCTTGCATCTCTTCTACGCATTTAAATTTCGAATGACAGTGACGAGCTTTTCAGAGCTGCGTTTGATCTTGGCATCTCAACTGGACCTATTCAAGGCTGCGGGATATCGCTGTAGAACTCAGTATCTGTCACAGCCGGGAAAAATATTGCCAAAGGTTCTCTGGCGGGTCTGCGGCTTTTTTTACATCTTCTTTTACATCGGAATATGCGCTATACAAGCCGAAACTAGATGCACCATATTAAATAAATGTGTACAGCTCCTAACAGGTGCAGATGGCATCAGTAAAATCGAGCTATCGATCAAAAGGACGACATTACTATCTTCATCGATAATAAAAAGGCCATCGAAATAAGACCGAATCTGTCCAAGACTGTCATGAAAAACTTAAGGCTTCGACGTTACCTCCGTACTTAAGCGCACTGATCGGTCGAGCAGTACAAGCATCATCTACGAGTTTTGCATTCGATAAGCACCTGACCAAATGTGGACATTTTAAGGAGATCTTCAATTTTCCGCATAAAAGGCAGTCCCCAGGTTATGCCAAAAGCCACATAACGTTTTCAACGAACAATTTCTTGTTGAAAGCAATCGCTTTTTCCAGCTGGTTAAAAACTAAAGGCCAGTAATCTCCCAGGCAAAAGTTGGGACACAAGTATCTCATCATATGTTTATTAACACATTCATCGATATGAAAATGTGAGTTCGTTCTGTCCAAAAACGGTTCAGTGATGAGCACGGTTGTTTTTTTTTTGTATGCAACTTTAAAACGGTTTGCGCATGGTTTGGCGCCGAGCTTTGGTCACAAGTTTTGGTATCGCTACTGATATGATGGTCCTGAAGATTTTTGGTAAACTGTTGTTCCTTCTTGTCTAAACTCTTAAATCTACGACCAGATAACTTGCATGCTCGGCCCAATAAAGACTTGTCGGATATTGAACTATGTACAACGCTTACGATGCGTCGACCCAAGAAACCACTCCATTTAAAATATTGCGACTTGCAAATCCGCGACCCTAGCGCTTCGATCCGGTGAACACATTTTTCTTGGTTTTACCCTCATTGATTGTTGAACCCATCTTTTGGCCCATCCCTCTCAAAACACAAGAAAGCGCCACTAACATCAGGCTGTTTTCTTCCGATAATGTCAATACCATCGGCGTACGCGAGTAATTTAATGAATTTTTAAAAGATTTTGAAACGCGGCCTTAAAGGTGGTGTGTACCGATCATAGGATTTCTCCTAGATCTGCGGGAGTGTGAATATTTGGTCGATGGTGGACTTTCCTGGCCTGAATTCCCATTGATATTGACCAATCAGGTTGAATGGCTTCAGGCGTCCAATTAATACAACAGATAGGATCTTGTAAGCGATTTTCAGAAGACCGATGCCTTGGTAGTTAGCACAGTTCGAATGATGTCCTTTCTTGAGAATCCATTCATCGGGGATAATTCCGTTTGACCATATTTAAGAGATGTGTTGGTGTTTGCTTTTGACCAAGTCATCGCCTGCCGCTTTGAAGAGTTCGACAGTCAGGCCGTCAGCTCCAGCAGCTTTGTTGGACTTAAGCTTCGATATAACTATCTTCACTTCATCCAGGTCGGGTGGACGGAATTGTTGGTCATCATCGTTCAAGTTGAAAGATAGATTCTGCATCACAGCGAAGCGGTATTTGGTTCGTCGTCGCCGTTTTACAGTCTGCAGAAATGATTTTCCAAATCCTTAGCACCGACTGCGACTCTACTACGATGTTCCCTTGTTCATCTCTACAGGCTTCGGTTCGGGGTTTGTGGCAATTTTTTTTAACCTTCGGTTACATTTCAAAATCTCATTTCTGGAGTAGAATCTCTTAATTTCCTTGACAGCGCACTTCTCATGCGCTTTCTTTTTTCTCTTAGAAGCGTTGTTCGTCTCTCCTCTTCTGCTTATAGAGCTCTTGAACAGCTCTAATCTTTCTTTGCGTGCGTCTTGCTAACTTGCATGGTGATCGAGTGAAACCCAGCATATTATAAGCTGCATCTCTGATGGTTTTTTGGCGGTGTTGCCACTGGTCTTCGATGGTTGATGCTGACGGCAGCATGTACCTCTTGGGAGATTAAGAGAGACTCAAACAGAAAAGGATTTGGTGATCTCTTGCTATTGTAGCCGTCTGACGTCGAAATTCCTCGCAGTAAAAGCTTTTATTGACGCGGCTCAGGATATCCCCAACTGTACCTTGCCTTCAACATGGTTATGGTCCGAGTCGATATTTTCTCCTCGGAACGACATCCATCATACTAAAGGAGTGTATTGAGTCGATCGCAATGTGGTTGATTGATCAGGAGTTCTCCAGGTCCACTTGTAAATATCGAGATGGGGAACCCTCGTGATTTGGTGTATGCTCTTTAAAAACACATCGGCTGGTAGTCTATTCCGACTCACTTGTAAACGTAGCTTTGGCGTAAGTCCTTACATGATAATTTTTCAAACAATGCTCAACAGAAATACTTTGTCAGCTGTCGAGATAAAGTATTTTTTGAATGTTGTATGGTCAGTGTTGCATGGAGCCGCGACAACCTGGTGATTTTCATTGCTATAACGCTGACTTTAAGTCAGCTGTGGTTATTTTATCTCATTTTGGCAGCCAGTCCTGTCAAGTTCTTCAACAGAACCCATAAGGAATGCAATAAGATGGGACTTTAATTCAAAATTGAAAGTCAAATCATATCTTTGGTAGCACAAAACGTATTATGGTTATCGTGAACATCTGTCTGGAAGACTTAATTTCACGGGATTCCCATACATCCATGGGGGCTTATTTGCTACAATCATACCAGTGTTGAGGGAACAACTCAACCCTTGGTATGAATCGAGGCCTACCTAAAACCCCTTACTGGTCATAGGGTCTCAGTATCCAACATTTTTAGCAACTCCACTGTGGGTATTTAGCCCTAGCAGGGTCACACTTCCTACGATTTAGGTTTAAACCACAGCCATCGTGGCGCTCCCACAAGTTAGGCCCGGACCGGAGTCCGATGGGCTCCTAGATCCCACCTTACCGTGTTTAAAGTCCTGGTACGGACTACCAGTGGTCTTGCCACTCAACCTATCACCGGCAGCTTATAACTGGACAAATCATAACAACCATCAGTGGCGAAAGGTCTGATGATATTTATGACCGTTCGACTTCGTCATTGATGGACGAAGCCTTGATAATTTGGCGGGGGCAGCTCCGGTAGCACAATCGGAAAATATCACATCTGTGGGACAGAATATCACTGCATGTACCATACAGATTCGTCACCCCAACATTTAAGAACGAATATCACCGTGACCAGGTCATAAAACAGTCAAGCAAATTCATATGTTGCTGTCGACGCATGTATTTTAAAGGTTGTTTTTTTAAGAGCTTGAGAACTTTAAATAATAATTCAAGACATAAATATGGTTGGAATGAATTTTTTATCATTATAATCTGGGAGAGAATTTCATTTATTTATTTCTTGAATATGATTTCCGGCATATGCCCGCCGTGGCTACGATCAGTCCAATTTTTCACTACTTTTTCCAATAAATCTGGCCGTATGGTGATTTGAATATTGGCGTCCAATGCTTCAAGAGTTGTTAATCCGCCGGCATAAACCAATGACTTAACATAGCCCCATAAAAAGTAATCGAGAGGCGTTAAGTCGCACGAACGAGGGGGCCAGTTAACAGGACCACTTCTGGAGATAAATTTTACACCAAATTGATTTTGCAATAAATTGATGGTAAAGCGGGCTGTGTGGTAAGTTGTGTCGTCTTGTTGGAACCAAATGTCATCGATGTTTAGCTGATTAATTTTTGGAAACAAAAAATCAGTCAGCATGGTTCGATACCGCTCGCCATTCACCGTGGCGGCAGCTCCTTCCTCATTTCGAAAACAGTCAATTTTAATGAATGTAATGATGATTCATTAACAGCTTGAGGATTGTAATTGCAAAAACGATCAATAACTGCATGAATGGCTTCCTAACTAGGCCGATTATGTTGACAGTAAAATTGACGAAGTGCTCTATGAACTTCACGAACAAATAAACTTTTTTTAAAGTAAATTTCCACAATTTCGAAGCGTTGTTCTAGAGCTAAACGATTCATCATAAATTGTCAAACCTTACTGAATAGAAATGTCAACACAGTTTGACATTGACAGCTGTCAAACCATAGACAACAACCATCGAAACTTCTCATGCAGGTAAAAAAACATTTTTTATTATAGTCGTCCGAGCAGATAACGTAGACTCGGAGAACTGCTTAATCGCAGCCAAAGTATCTTTATGTATTTCTCAAACCCTGCAACGAGAGAAATTCCCAGAAAAGACTTAATGTTAAACGACTGTAGTCATCACAAGTCATCACAACTGATATTCTAGATTTCACCCGACCGGCAAGCTCATGAAGCAATGCACCTAGCTGAAGTGGTGCTGCATAGAAGAAAACCATCGACATGTGTTTGAGCATAAGAATTCGGCGAATCGAGAAACTGGGGGAGTTCTTCTCCAGCAACAGCGTTTGATAGTTCAAAACGTTTAAGAACATGACAAGCCAACAAGTAGATTTAATAGTATTGTCGTCTTCAGTGTCGAGGAAACCATAGATTCTGTTGTACTATAAGAGAGACTGGACAATTTAATCTGTCTGATGAAATATTTTCTTTTACCAATTCAACGGGAACTAATTAAAGCTGAACTTAAGTAGAAAAAGGCGCGAAATTCGGCTTGCCTGAGGAACTGAACCAATTCATAAGTAAGATGACTCTTAACATCGCAACCGTAATTTTGAATGGAAGATTCGTCGAGAAGTTTTTCCTTTAATAAGTGTTGATGGGTACGACTTGGATAAAAAAGAAGTCCTTTTCAGTGGACTAAGATTGCTATGATATGTGACAAACGAATGGATATAAACGCTCTGGTCCGTAGGATTCTTACCCAGTGTGGAACTAGAAATTTAAAAAATATTAAATCGACAGGTTATTGCTCTTTCACATTTCAATGCAGAAACTCGTATTTATGTATTTCCACCGGAGTTTTAAGTACCTCACTCGAAGAACTTTGTTTTTTCCTCATTAATTGGTACTCGTTTGCACCATATCAGGTCTTATCACTCCAAGGGTGGTAATTAACATCCCACATTATCCTTGGATTGTGAACATACGAGTATGTGAGTGCGTTCACCAAAATCCAGATAGATAAATTTAACGATTATTTCATAAGCATCTAGCAAAAGGGGTGTAGGTAAAGGATCCACAATTAAATTTTAGAAGGTGTGCCAAATCACAGCTCGTATTAATGTGGAACAACAATGCATGTGCTATGGGACCAAATGGAGTCTCACACAACTTAAGAGCTTTCCTCACTTAAATAGAAAGGACCAATCTGCAAGACTCAATTCTTAACTGATCGAATACTGAAGAAATCACTTTCTGATGAGGGAAAAACAATAGGCAAAGCCATTGGGCCTTCTGGGCATACAAACAGCCACACCATCACCCCTAACCCATATTTAACCAACCAATTGGCTACGACGATGACTATAAGGACGACATACACTAGACAACGACAGCGACAACGTAGACCAGGACCAAAACCAAGGACGATATATTGCTCTGCTCAATGGCGAAAAGGATCAAATTATCCCGTTGGATATATTGATAGTAGCTATTTTCAACCCGAAAGAGTGGAAGATAGATAAAACGAAATTGTATATTGAAAAGGGTGGTATAGATGGGAGGTGGTTTCTCACTGATGACGATGGACTGGTAAACAAACACCAAAACAACACTATCGACTATATACGAGGACAACGACACAACAACAGCAACAACAACAACGACGTCCTCATCACTATCCGTACTTTAAACGGGATAACACGCCGAAGGAAGAGACGCAATCTATGGTTGCGTTGAGATTCGCCATAACAGATACGGGAATAGCCCCATTCAATTTGAATGGAAATCTACGGACTTGATGTTCTTGGTTGGAGGTGATGTTCTCAACAATACCAGGAATGAGGAGTGGAAGAAAGTATAGGACTGGAACTTGTAGTTGTTGTCATTTTCGACGTCGTTGTCCTTGGAGTTGATTTTGTTTTGTTTTTTTTTTTTTCTCTTTAAGGGTTTGGGGGTTGAATTTAAATATCTCCGTGTAAAATATAATTTGTCCTTTGTACACCGGAATGGTGCATAGTTTTGCTATTAAGGACCGTAATCAGTTGGGAATCCCCTTTTCAAAATCAGATTCCTGGATGGACGACGCGCACACAATGAGGCCAACAGTATGATTGTATGATACGAATACATTTTGACGCCCCTCTGACTGACTCTGACCATTTCTGACACTATGACACAATGACACTCTGACACATATTCTACTCGTAGCTTGAGGATTTGATTGTCTTTGGAATCGAATTATTATTAAGTGCGTCGTAGTGAGTTTTGAGTGAGCTATAAAGCCGGAGGTTGGATTTGCTTTTCTGCGCCAGCATGGGGGGAAATGAAATTCCATTTTGAAGAGAAGTTATAAAATTTACCATCAGAGTTCCAGGTAGGGCCCGGACCGTTTATGAAGTGAAGTCATGAAGTGGTTGATGATGGTGAAAATTTATGACCAAGGTGTGGCATTCTCACTGCCAAAAGGATACAAATAGATGGATTGATAGTGTTCTTAAAGTTTTGTCTTTGAAGATTTTATTCGTTGTGACACTGATAAGCACGAGAACATGAGAATATGAGCAGTGAGGATACAATTTTATGACTAGGTTTGGCTCGATGTAGGATACATTGTGAAGTTTGCTAAGCTGTTGGGACTTTAAAATTTGTTCTGAATGTCATAATTACAAATTTGAGTGCATTTTGTCATTTTATATTGCTACCATTCGATGTTTGATATAGACTTTGTATATATTTAGTCAGCAGCTTACAAAATGTACGAAAATGTTCCAAACATGTGGTGGAAAAGTGCATTTTTGAAAAAGGGCAGGAAAGGAACTAATTTCTTGAAGACAGTCAAAGTAACCTCGTTCGTCTGGTTTAACCAACGGACTAGCTACTGGAAAAGCAGACAATATCAATTGAAGTCCATGTAGGGACTGGGCTGCTTGAAATTCACATTTTGTTCGTAGTGTCAAGAGTGTGATGACGACTGAATTAAGATCAAACAACAGCAACCAGACTGAAGTAAGCCATCATTCTCTTTCATTGTTGAATATTGCCCCATATAGGAATGTTCTGATTTGAGAAACCTCACAAAAGCTCAACTTATTGAAGCGCTATATTCCGCTGGAGTCGACGTTGTACACAGTGTGGCAAATAAAATCCCGGACTGGCTCTACAAAATATAAGTAAAACATGATTTCTGTTTTTTTTTTCGGTGTTTTTACTGGAAATATTCTCCTCCCGATTTAACACAATTGTTACAGCGATTAAAAAAGACCTAGTCAGGGTCTTGGAAAAAAGATGGAGGCGGACGAGCCCTATATGGGCCAACGGCAGCGCTCATACCCCAGAAAGGATTACTGGCTTCGGTGTAACCGACCCCTCGTCATCATTAAAAATGGAACTGGTCCTCCAGGTTGGGGGTTGTGTCCAGTCATTTAAAAAAAATTAAGTCACGAAGCATAAAAAAGCATCGGATATGGACGGATCTACTGTTGACATCCCACGCAAACGATTTAAGGACAATGAGCTTCTGATGTGCACGTTGTCAGCCGAACAACTAGCGACGGCTCTAGACTGCTGCAAAGCAGACATAACCGCCATCCAAGAAACGCGATGGGATGGGCCGGACATAGGCAAACTAAGACAAGAAGTACTGAGCTTCCGCATATGAGCGAGCGCCTCGTAGCAATCCGCATCAAGGCTAAATTCGCCAACATAAGCATTATATGTGCGCATGCCCCAACAGAGGAGAAAGATGACGACACGTAGGATGCCTTCTACGAGTTCCTTAACAAGACCTACGAGCAATGCCCTAGCTATGACATTAAAACTTTCCTCGGTAATTTAAATGCAAAGCTAGGAAGAGAGGGTATCTTTGGTGGAACAATCGGAAAATATAGACTGCACAACACCACTTCCGATAACGGATTCAGGCTAATCAACTTTGCAGCGGGGCGAAACATTGTCGTGGCTAGCACGCGGTTCCCACATCTCGCCATACACAAAGGGACTTGGAGAACACTTGATCAATCAACAGTCAACCAGATTGATCACATTGCGATCGACGCAAGACACACCTCCAGTATTATGGGTGTCCGTACGTTCCGAGGAGCCAACATCGATGTCAGACGGCTACAATCGCAAGAGATCGCCAAGTCCTTTTCCGATCGAGTGTCTCTTAATCACTTAAGAGGTCCAATGCCGCCAGCATGAAGCATTGAAGACCACTGGAAACACTGCCAAAACGCCATCAGAGATGCCGCTTCTGATGTGCTGGGTTTCACTCGTCCACCACAGCGAAACCCATGGTTTGATGATGAATGCCGGCAAGCACATGCAGCTAAGCAATATGCGTATAAAGCGGCGATGCGAAGAAGGCCTAGAGCTTCTCAAGGGCTCTCTCTCAGAAGGAAATGAAAGAGCATGAGAATTGTCCGACATAAGGAGATGTTACTCCAGGAAAACTCGCCACGGATACAAACTCCGAACTTGACGCGATGAACAAGGGAACATCGTAGTAGAATCGCAGTCGATGCTGAGGATTTGGAAAGACCTGTATAACGGCGATGACGAACCAGATGCAGAATGAACCTTTCAACTTGGATGATGATGACCAACAATTCCGTCCACCCGACCTGAATGAAGTGAAGATAGCTATATCGAAGCTTAAGTCCAAAAAAGCTGCTGGAGCGGATGGCCTGACTGCCGAGCTCTTCAAAGCGGCAGGCGATGACTTGGTAAGGAGCATACACCAACTCATCTGTAAAATATGGTCGGACGAAAGTATGCCCGATGAATGGAACCTCAGCATTGTTTGTCAAATTCTCAAGAAAGGAGACCCTCTGAACTGCTTCAACTACAGAGGCATCAGTCTCCTTAACATCGCATATAAGATCTTATCCGCCGTATTGTGTGAACGCCTGTAGCCGTTCGTCAACAACCTGATAGGTCCATATCAGTGTGGCTTCAGGCCAGGAAAGTTCACCATCGACCAGATATTCACACTACGGCAGATCTTGGAGAAGACCCATGAGCTTCAGATCGATATCCACCACCTATTCATCGATTTTAAGGCCGCGTATGATAGCATAGCTATATAGAGCAATGTCTAGTTTTGCCATCCCTGCCAAACTCGTCCGTCTGTGCAGGATGACGATGGAGAATGCACGCTGCTCCATCAAGGTCGGTAAAGATCTCACCGTGACCTTTGATGTCAAAAAGGATTTAGACAAGGCGATGCGCTGTCGTGCGATTTTTTCAACATCGTACTTGAAAGAATAGTGCAAAACTCACGAGCAAACACAAGAGGCACTATCTTTCAAAAGTCCGTCCAACTACTCGCATATGCCGACGATATTGACATAATCGGGAGAAAGCAGCGTGATGTCAGTGGCGCTTTCGCGAGTATTGAGTTTAGCGGTCAATGAGGGCAAGACCAAGTATATGCTGTCAAGCAAAAAGGACAACCAACACCGACGTCTCGGACAGAACGTCACCCTCGGCAGATATAATTTTGAGGTAGTTAGGGACTTTGTCTACCTAGGCTCCGCTATAAATACAGACAACGACACCAGCGCTGAGATCAAGCGAAGAATAACTCTTGCCAACCGCTGTTTCTTTGGGTTAAGAAGGCAATTGAGTAGCAAAGCCCTCTCTCGGACAACAAATGTCACCCTTTATAAGACCTTAATAGTCCCGGTCCTGCTCTATGGCGCAGAGGCATTGGCTTTATCGAAAATGGATGGAAATGCTCTTGGTTGCTTCGAGAGAAAAATTCTTCGGGCGATCTTCGGTCCCGTCTGCATTGACGGTGAGTGGAGGAGGAGATACAACGACGAACTGTATGGACTGTACAGCGACATGGACCTAGCCAGAAGAGTGAAGATCCAAAGACTAAGATGGCTGGGTCATGTAGAGCGCATGGACACTAATGCTCCGGTCCGAAAAGTCTTCGAATCCGCCCCCGAGGGACAGCGCAGTAGATGAAGGCCAAGACTCAGGTGGCGCACGCAAGTGGAAGAGGACCTCAGCCAACTTAGCGTGCGAAACTGGAGGCAGCTAGCCAGGGATCGAGCTGGCTGGAGAAGCTTGTTGACTGAGGCCCAGGTCCACCCCGGACTGTAGCGCCACCTAAAGTAAGTAAGTAATTCTAAACCGGCGGATTTCATCCAGCTTTTGATTTGATTGATTGCTGTATTTGTCACAGATTCTACTTCATTGATTTGTTTCACTGCGGTCACAACAGCAATGCCGTCTATAGTAAGGGGCGCAGAACTGATACTTGCGGGACCCCAGCAGTGACATCGTAATGCTTCACTCCTTTGTCGGTTTCATACCTCAGTTTTCTGTTGGTAAAGTAGCTCGCCACTATCTGCAACAAGTCGTATGGTGTATTCATCCTAGCTGAAGATCTTCTTATAGTGGGCCAATACGCCGAATTAAACTTTACTGTCCTTTGCAGTTTCTCTGTAACTTTCTGCACGGTTTTTCGCACAGCAAGTAAAGCAGTATCATCTCCAAATGTACCCGCAGTAGTTTCGTCATTTCAAAAGCACAAGCCCTAACAAACTAACTTGCGATACTTCAGATTTTGTATATTTCAGTGTGGAGGCCCATCTTCTTGCTTAATTCTAAATAATTGCTGGATTGCATGTATCTCTAATATCTGAATGTTGTATTATTCGTAAAAATATGAGGTATCTAAGTGTGGAGATTTTAGTTACACGAAAGGAGAGCCCTATTTTTGAGCAAAACAACGATTTCCAAGTCCCAAAAAAGACACAAATCACTGCAAACAGAATTATTAACGTCATCATCACCGTCTTCGACAGAACCAAAAACGGACCAACAATCACACTACCGAAGACGGCTGCGCACGATGTTAAACAGCCAGATTTTCTTTCGACCTTAAAATGTTCGCTGACCAAAGAAATTTCTATTCTCATGAATAATAGAGAAGTTGCATCCATGAATGAATGAATGTTTAGCTCAATATCTAGTCTTCTGTTCTCAATCCTGCATGACAATGGTAATTGACTAAAGTCAAGACCACCCAAGATTCTTCTGTTCATTTATATAAATCCTTTAAACAGGTGAGTTTCCTCATTTCCATTTAAAAATCTGTCAGATATCACCTTCAATACCATCACAAAATGATTTCTTGCTAAAAAATGTTAACAATTTGTTGCCATCAGAAGCCATTACAAGAGACTTTCCATCGGGATGGAGCCGAAATTGAAGTGACACAACGAACGACACGAGAGCCAAAGTAAAAGTGATTAAGTCTACAATGAATCAAGGGTAAGGGACTTACTCGTAAGTACGAATTCCTGTGAATACATATCCAAATACACACATCCACAAGAATCTGCCCTTATCCGTCAAGACAACAGGTAACAATCACTTCAAGCAATTAAATCAACTTGAAGTTACTCTGACAATATGAGCGAATGGTCGGGGTGGCATGGTGCGGAAGCTGTAAGCAACAACTGCTCGTGATGGAACGTACCGTTGACGAACATGAAAAAGGAAGGTGACTGAGAATATGACAACTGTTGCCGACTTCAAATATTAAGCATAATCTCCTCAACGCACCCACCCTGCCCTTCTAGACCAAACGACGACGAAGAAGAACGTTTTGAATGCGGTGTTGAAAAAGAAAAAAGAGAGCTAAAATAAAATAAATGTAAAATTCAAGCCCCTTCCACAAACGCCCTAAACGCCTTCCAGCTTGCTTGGTTCATTTAATGCCGAAGTGAATTTTTACATCTGCTGCCAGCTTGTTCCACTTTTCTGTCATCATCCTCTCATCAACGTCGTCACTCGACTGGGATAGGATACGTTCCGTACACGGATACACAGTGGCAGAGGGATGAGAATTGTGGGTTCTCGAGATCTATGAACGAAGGTACAACAAGTACGAGTTTTCGTCTTTATTCATCATTTTGCCCACCACCCACAATTCCTTAGCTCATAGCCATACCTAAATACTCGTACATTCACTCACATACAATTTTTCGGGTTACTTTTGCTCGTCATCATATTTTCCGCAAGACAGACGACTTAGAGGCAGCCAGGCGGTCCTTTTTCGATGTCTACCTCTGCACTGGAAAAATTCAAAAGCCAAAGTTGGAGCAGGGAATAAACCTTCGCACATACGGATACTCTTGTGCTCGTCGGAGGCAGCCGAGTGGCGACAGCCTCGTGTAGGTATTTCGAGCAGTGACGGCAATTCCAACAACTGGGACGATTTCGACAATGCCGACGATGGCGACGACGACGACGACGACGACGACTAAAACGACGAAGACGGCTTTTTGCCACATCAGTTGACATGGTTTAATTAAATTTCGCTTTTTCACCGCACAACGCTGTTTGCCATCACTCAGGAGCGCGCTTGGAATGGGCTAACACAGTGTACCCAGTATACGAATACCCAGATGGAAGGATGGCATAAGGACTGTTAAAAAATATAAAATGGTAACACAAACGGGCTGATGAGGGCAGGACGGAATCTTCAGTCGAGTATCCTGGGGTTGGAATGACTGGTGGGCGGATATGTGCAAATCATCATTCGTCGTAGTCAGTCATCACCGTAGTTGACGATGACAAAACCCTCGTCAAAGTCGCAAGTTGCACATTAAGGATTATTTAAATGTTCATTGTCGTTTCTAGGCATGGTGCCGCTCCCGGGTAATTCTGTGGTTTGAATTCAAAGGTCTGCGTGCCGCAGTTTGGTCTGCAATGGTTCATCAAACTTATAATTGCAGTTTGGCTGCGCACGATGATGGCGGTATGAGTGAAAATGTCTAAGGGGGCGCGAATATAGTCTTGGAAATGACAAATCGTTTCAGAAACTGCTGCGTCAAGAGAAACATTTTTTGCCTTTGATTCGAATTGCGAATGAGTTAACCAGATCGATAGTTTGAACGTTTCCTTCACAGAAAGTTTTCGTACGCGGGCGAGTTTGAGCCTTTTGGCGTATAACTTGTCAGAAGGTTTGCCAACTTTACGAGTAGTGTTCGATTATGAAATCACATTTTGCTATGGCAGATTAAAATAATTTCGGGAACTTGTGGCTTGCTCTTCAAATTAGCAAAGTGATTTTGAACGAAGAAAGCAAGCGATTTTGACGGGAAATGCTGCGACTGTTTTTTCATTACATCAAGCCGGCCTGGGAAAATAACCTTCAATGCGCTCTTTATGAAATTTGGCCAGACAATCTCATTATAATCGGCTTATAAAAAACAGACAGCATAGAAGAGATGCAAGATCTTGCAGGACCTGACCTAAACAGTCTACAACTGATTGGCATTTTTTTCTGTTCAGAACAGAGCTCTCTAAGAAGAGTGCATCGCAGGATGTTGTGCCCCTTATGTCCAGCTCATTTAGGTGCTAAGCAAAAGTGTAATGCTTTTGTGTGATTCGCTGGTAGCCTCTCATATCGACTGCAACTATGCCCATACAACTGTAAATGAAAGCTCTAATCGAGAATGCAGACACATCAGAGGTGGGTTCGTGTCCTTAAGAACGCTCCTCTGAGCCTTGTCTAGCAAGTTCATTGGGGATTTCATTTCCCGTGATCCCATTGCGACCTGCGACCCAATTAAAACTCAGTGAATTCAGCTTTCCGATTGCATTGAGTGAAACTTGTGGAACGATGGTTAATACTGCCGGAACTCTAGTACTGCCTTAGAGGTTATCGATGTTAAATTCAGGATGACACCCAAATGCTCTTCTTGGTTGGAGAAACGGATGGCGATGTCTGAAAGCATTACACTAGTCAAACCAGTCAACCTCCACCATCTAGTAAAGACGCCCATGTCTTGTTGCGACTTTAATTCTGCCCACCAGAATGCACTTTCCTAGGATTCATATGCAATAAAACAGGCATCTTACGGTTCTTTGAACAACAAACAGTCAACCTTATATATCAAATCCTGATGATTACTAGTCCGAAGTCCACAGTTACGGAAGTCGAAAAATCAGGAGAGCTTAAGTTATTGACACAGATCTCTGATAGTTTGAGTTCAGAGATCTACTGGAACTCAGTCATCAAGAATCGTCGCCAGCTAGCATGATCCTTCGCCTCCAGTTTCTCACGCAAAATTGGCCGAGGATCTCTTCTAGTTGCGTGAGCCGCCTGAGCCCCAGTCTTTCTCTATAGTACTCTGCTGTGCCTTGGTGGCGAATTCGAAGCATAAGAGTAATAAGCATTAGTGTTCATTCGTCCTTAATGGCCCAGGCACCTCAGTAGTTGGACCTTCACTTTTCTGGCTAGATCCACGTCGCTGTACATTCCGTACATCTTGTCGTTGTATCACCTTCTTCAACCACAGTCTGTGGAGGTGGGACTTAAAATCACTCGAAGGATATTCCTCTCGAAGAATCATCCATTTTCGATAATGTCGATGTATTTCCGCCATATACCAGGACTGGGAGTATTTAGGTCTTAGAAAGGGTCAATTTTGTTGTTTGAAATCGGGCTTTACTAGACAATTACCTTCTAAGCCCCAAGGTGCAGCGATTGGGAAGAGCCTAGGTAGACAAAGTTCTTAAGTTCTTATCTTTGTCGAGGGTGACATTCTGTCCAAAACATCGGTGTTAGGTGCCTTTTCTTTGGCCGCTTTCTAAATACTCGCGAATACCCCACTGACATCACACTGCTTTCTTCCAATTATGTCAAGTTCATCGGCGTATACAACTAATTGGACAGACTTTTGATAGATTGTGTGTCTTGCGATATTCTTTCAAGAATGATGTTGAACAAATCGTATGACGGGCCACCACCTTGCCTAGATCCGTTTTTGACATCAAAGGTAGAAGAATGAACTCTCCATCTTCAGGGTGACGAGTTTGGCATGAATGCCAAAACTAGATATTTTTCTGTATAGCACGTCTTTATAAATACTGATATAAGCGGCCTTGAAATCGATGAGTCGGGGTAAATATTTGGTCGAAGAAGGACTTTTCTGGCCTAAAGCCACACTGAAATGGACCACTCAGGCTGTCGACGAAAGGCTTCAGGGGTTTACACAAAACAACAGATAAGATTTAGTAGGAGATGTTAAAAAGACGGAAGATTCCTCTCCTTTCTTGAGAATCGGACAAGAAGTGCTGAGGTTCCATTCATCGGGCATACTTCCGTCTGGCCATATTTTACAGATGAGTTGGTGTATGCTCCTTGCCAAGTCATCGCTTGCCGCTTTGAAGAGCTCAGCAGTCAGGTCATCCGCTCCAGCAGCTTTGTTGGACTTAAGCTTCGATATAGCTATTTTCACTTCATCCAGGTCGGGTGGACGGAATTGTTGGTCATCATCATCCAAGTTGAAAGGTTCATTCTGCATCTGGTTCGTCATCGCCGTTATACAGGTCTTTCCAAATCCTCAGCATCGACTGCGATTCTACTACGATGTTCCCTTGTTCATCTCGTCAAGTTCGGAGTTTGTATCCGTGGCGAGTTTTCCTGGAGTAACATCTCCTTATGTCGCACAATTCTCATGCTACTTCATTTCCTTCTGACAGAGAGCTCTTGAGAAGGACCTCTTAAGAGATTAAGAGACACTCGATCGGAAAAGGACTTGGCGATCTCTTGCGATTGTAGCCGTCTGACAACGATGTTGGCTCCTCGGAACGTACGGACATCCATAATACTGGAGGAGTGTCTTGCGTTGATCGCAATGTGATCAATCTGGTTGACTGTTGATTGATCATGTGTTCTCCAAGTCCCCTTGTGTATGTCGAGATGTGGGAACCGCGTGCTAGCCACGACAATGTTTCGCCCCGCCGCAAAGTCGATTAACCTGAATCCGTTGTCGAAAATGATATCGTGCAGACTATACCTTCCGGCAGTGCTACCGAAGATGCCCTTTCTTCCCAGCTTTGCATTAAAATCGCCTCGGACTATTTTAGTATCACAGTCAGAGCTCGTAGGCCTTGTCCAAAAGCTCGTAGAAGCTGTCTTTGGTGTCGTCATCTTTCTTCTCTGTGGGGGACTGCGTGCATATAAGGCTTATGTTCACATTCATTTGGCGGAAACTTTGGACTGCTTGCTAACGAATCCGCATCCGTATAGGCCCTGCTTTTACCCTCGATATCAATTGCCGTCATAATTATTCATCCTATTTTGTCTGGTCCATCCCACCGCATTTCTTGGATGGCGGTAATATCTGCTTTTCAGCAATCTAGAGCCTCCGCTAATTGTTCGACTGCACGTGGTCTATTAAGGGCCTCGTCCAAAGCGTTGTGAGCTCGAATGTCATCATAAATGAGCGATGGGATAGACAATGAGCAAGAATTTCTTACGTTTGTGATGGATGACCAAAAATTTCGCAAAAATCTGTCAGGTTGGCATTGTCGGACAGAAAAATACATTTCTCTAACCCTGACAGGCTTTTTACAGCCCGAATGCTTGAATCTTACCAGGTCTTATCTATTGGGCTGATTCTGTTAAACCGATAAGGGAAAGATGAGTAATTTTAAACAATTCCAGAGTGTTGGCGGTATGACTTTTATGACAGTGTCGGCGCTAAGAAATAAGTTAGTACCTCTCAACAGGCCACTGCTTGAGAAGTGCTGCCAGTGTGTATCATTGGATTTATATCTGATCCGGCTATGTTAAGCGATTTTGTAAAAGAATACCTTGCCACGATACTGCTTCAAGAATAGCCTGTGAGATTTGAATATGAAATACTGCATTCTGAGGCCTCTGGATTGAAATCGCCAGTGATTATAACAGGCCTCTTGTAAACATTGTCGACGACTAGTCTATCCAAGTCCGTTTCGAAACCTTGGATAGTGGTGCTAGTAAGATATAAAGTAAAACCCAGTTTTTGTATTGCTCGCTGAGAATCACTAAGCCAATTTTGTATTCACAAACAGTTTACTCTAGAAGTGCTTGAGCAGCAGCATAAGATCTGAGCTGAGGTATAATCATAGCCACAACACTTCACAATTCAATGTTGTCAAAAGAAACAGTTTTCTTCGGCCGATAGAAGTCTGCGATGTGAAGAATAAATTTGAATCCGCTTTAATTAGAGCTCCGTCCCAGGCTACATATATCAATTGGGCAAACCGTCTTTGGAATATTGCCAAGGTTTTCTTGAGCTTCGTTCAATTGTAATCAAATCGCAAGAATCATAATTTCATTAGAATGAATGGAATCCTTTCCATAGAAATACCAAGTCGGCAATCTTTAAAGGGTGCGTCAACAACATAAACCTCAGCTGGTCTAAACACTTCCATTAAAACCACTTTCTTTGGTTCTTTAAAACCTTTCACAAGACCAACCACTCACTTTTGATTCGAAAACAGTATTTGATGTGAAAATGCTTTGACACATTCAAAACTGAAACCCCAACCGGTGAAATGTCGTAGAAATCGAATGTCATTGTCATACTACCCCCTCCCTGTATGTTTTGTTGGTTTTGCCAAATTAGAAATCTCTCAATTCCTTTTGCCAGAGGGGGTTTGAAAGGGAAACAAAATCTAAAATAAGTCCGTCATCATTTGGTGGTTCAATATTGTTCAGCAGACATTCGAAATGAAAACTGGTTACTGGGTTGCCAAAGGTTCACTAAACGAGTAAAGTCACATTGTTCTATTCTGAGTGAGGTACAAAATCATTTCAGTCGATATGGATGCCAAATAAAGTGAAAAAGAAGTGGAACCCAAGGACACGATAAAGCCTACCTGTCACCAAGCACCTCGTTATGCGACTGGCCGAAAAGTACGGGTTTAAAATAAATTAAGAAAATTCAGGACATGGATACACTGGCTCACTTTTTTTCGAAAGATCCTGGCCCACACTGCATCGAATAAGACGACACAGAATGTGTTAAGTCCCGCAAAATACATCACTTTCAAACATCTGGCAAACATTCCGCCCAACGCATACTTTTCTATGCAACACCTGGCTGTACCTAGAGTGTTAATCCAGCTCAAACCAAAGCTGGTCGTCTTTATTCTTTAAAGCGGCTTCCCGCGGGATCTCGTGGGAGTTCCGTCTTCAACAGTGTAGTAGAAAATTAATAAGTTGGTCTGTTGCCTAGCGATCCCCAACCGTAAAGCACAATAAGCTTAGAAACGGACACCAGCATTTCTTGTCGACCGAGGACAACGATTAGGTTCTAGCAAAACCCTCATTGACAACGACTCTATGCTAATTTATTGTCGACTAGGATTCTTCTTCTTCTTATCCTTTTATTAACCCTTTCCTCGTTATACGAACTTATGCGTAACGAGTTTCCCATTTTTACTGCATCGCTGCTGCTCCGCTTATGGGGTTGGCTAATGTCGCAGACCGCAGAACGCGTCTACATAATGCTCGGTCCTGGATCGCTTCAGTGGTTAACCCCAGACGTTGTTGCGCATTTGCCATCTGAGAAATCCAGGAATTCTTTTTCCGACCTCGTTTTCTTACAGTTGGAGTGACCGTAGTTGATAGTGCCTTTTTAACCGGATTTTCCGCATATCTTCTTTGAACGTGGCAATACCAACTTATTCGATTCGCCTCAAGCTGTTCGGTTACCGAATTCTTTATATGTAGGCTTCCTCTTATACGCGTAGATCTAATGCAATCGCGTTTAGTGACTCCACTAGACATCCTTAACATTTTCATTTCCGCTGCCGCCATTTTGTTTTTAAACGCTTCGTACATTGTCCAGCACTGTGAACCGTATATAAGAGCTGGTCTAACAACCGTGGTGTAGAGTTTCCCCTTTAATTTAAGTGGAAATTTTCGGTCGCAAAAGATTCCCGAATTTTCCCGCCATTTCATCCACCCCGCACTCACTCTGTGGTTTACGTCGTCGTCACATTTCGCTTCCATGTTAACGATTGATCCTAAGTACTTAAAGATAGTGCTTTTCGGAAGAACTATTCCGTCTAACATTATATCCGGAACAGGTCGCAACGGATGCGCAAATGGGCACGTCAAATGCTCCGTCTTTGAACGACTTATTTTAAACCCGTTTCTCTCTAGCGCATTTCTCCATGAATCTAAGGCGTTCTGTAAATCTTCGACGTTATCGCTAAGTATAACTGCGTCGTCAGCGAAGAGAATTGGCGTTACATTTGCTTCGCGCATGCAGTCGACTAGGATTAAGAGTAAAATATAGAACACCATAATCATCCAGTTTTACGTCCACCAAACAATGGGAACATCGAGGTTAAGGATGATTCCTACAGTCAACTAGGCGTCGCCACCAATTCAACGACCCTGAAACACGTGATTGAACAACACGGCCTCGGAAATATGAGAAATGGCAAGAGTTTATTGGCTTTTGCCCTGTACACCCTGTTATCTAAAGGCACTCTGTTAAGGGACAACGACTACCACAATATCAGTTGGATTTCGACTTATAGACAGTGAATATCGAAAGAGGTCATAGCTTTCATTTGCATTAAAGACTCGTGACAATTTTGAAACAAACTTGAAGCAGACATCGATGGAAAATATTGTCTCAGTTGAATGAGAATACTTTAGCATAATATTAATAGCCTACGGGATCCTTAAGTGCGCCAAGGTATACCGGAGTACGTTCATTTAAAGCCATCAAAAGAGGGCAAAATGGCATCATCTCCTCCTCCTAATGCCTCCTGGATAGCTATTTATAGTGAACTAACGATGAGTGTGTTAAGTTTGATTGTAGATGTGTAACTAGACCCTTTATGAACTCCAATGCGCATGGACTTTACCAGACAAGGTCGATTCTGCTGGCCTAATGGCTGAAGTATACGTCGTAGACGTATAGTAGAATCCCTCAGAAGAAGGACGTATGGCGGAGGAACTCCCAAGATGGAGTCAATGGCGGGTCGCGCTTAAATCGTTCAGAGACAACCACAAGCCTCGGATATGGGCGGATACAATGTTGACGAGCCCAGCAAACTCAATAAGGACAATGAATTTCGGCTCTGCACTCGGAATGTGAGCTCCCTTAACAGACCGCGTGCAGCCAAAGAACTCGAGGAGGCCCTAGACTGCTATAAAGCAGATCAAAATAAGGCACAGAGTCTAAAGCTTTCGGTATGTGAGCGAACGCCTCGTAACAATCCGCATCAAGGCTAAATTGGGGAACATCAGCCTTAATTTCGTACACGCCCCTACAGAAGAAAAAGATGACGCGATCAAGGACGAGCTCTATGACCTCTTAGGCAAAACATATGCTCAATGCCACAATGTGAATGCTAAGCTGGGCAAAAAATTCGTGTTTGAACGCGGCATTGGGAAACAAAGCCTGCACGACACCACATCCGAAAACGAACTCAGATTTTTATACTTCGTAACGGAACGCAACCTCATAGTAGCCAGAACGCGGTTTCCACACTTTAACATCCACAAAGGATTGGAGAATTCTTGATCAATCAACCGCCAACCTGATTGACCACATTGCGATAGACGCCAGACACTTCTACAACATTTTTACTATCCGAACCTTCCGAGGAGCCAACTTAGACTCGAATCACTTCCTTGTTGCAGCCAGGGTACGGATGTCGATATCACGAGCACAACAGAGTTGAATCGGACCGCACATTTTTGCCGTTGAAAAGCTGTAATCGCAAGAGACCGCGGTTCTCTCTCTCTCTCTCTCAAAATCCAGAGCGCCTTACACAATCCAAAGAACACCAATGGGAATGCTGTCAACGAGATTAGAGAAACAGCATCTGACATAATTTTTGGTTTCAAACCGCCACCGCAAAGAAAACGCTGGTTCAATGACGGATGTAAGGAGGCGCGTGTAGCCGAATCAGCTGCCCTTCATCACAAGACGAGACCTGCTCGTGCGGTCTACGAACAGAAAAGAAGGGAAGAACATAGACTTCTTAGAAAAAAAAATGAAAGAACACGAGAAGCAATGAAGAATACTCGCTGCTCTATATAGGTCAGTAACAAATTAACCGAGACCTTCAATATCAAAAAAGGTTTAAGACAAGGTGAAGCGCTGTCATGTGTTTGCAAAATTTACTGTCCAATTAAAGGGGAACGATTCTCTACAAGTCTTCCCAATTGCTTGCGTACATATATGACATCGACGTTATTGGACGAAGACAGCGAGACGTCAATGAGGCATTCGCAGCTATCGAAGCGACAAAAACAAAGTATATGCTCTAATCAAGAAAAGGATTACCAACATCGAAAACATGATCAGAGTGCTATAATTGGTAGCTATAACTTCGAGGTAGTTAAAGACGTCGTCTACCTTTGCTCCGCAGTTACAAGTAGCAACGACAGCCGCGCGGGAATAAGATGTGGAATATCTCTTGCCAACTTGAGCCTTCGGGCACAGAAGTCAATTCCCGTCTGTATTGACGGCGAATGGAGAAGGAGATCTAACCACGAACTGTACGGGCTGTACTGCGGTATCTGCTTGGCCAGGCGTCTACGGATTCAACTCCTTGAATGGCTGCGTCATGTAGTGCGAACGGATAAAACAGCTCTGGCCCGAATAATCTTCAAATCCGAGCCCCGGGGACTACCTAACAGAGGACGGCCGAATCTACGGTAGTGCGAACAAGTGGAAGGGCACCTCAACCAACTTGGACTGTATCACCGATGGAAAGAGCTGGCGAAAGACCGTGTCAGCTGGGAAGGCTTGTTGGTTGAGGCCCAGGTTCACACCGGACTGCCACGCCAATTAAGAAGAACAAGAACAGACACTATCGTCTGCAAAAGGCAAAAGGCAAACGGCCAAACGCTTTTAGCAAATACCTGGATACCGATTGATGAGGATACAATTCACAAAATTCGGATTACTGGAGTCTCAGACAACAGATGTTGGAGGAAAAGCAAAGTAATTGGCATAGATAGTATCCCAGTGGAACTCTTTAAAACCGCAATGGAGGAAATGAAATTGAAGCTTTTCCATAAAATTGGAAGAGGGAAAAAGTCCTCAAACTACCCCAGAAAGAAAACCTAAATGAATGTGGATATGAAGAGGAAGATGCATGCTTCCTGCAGTAGCTCAATAATAGCCAGCCAGCAAATTCCCATTGAATACGTGACCACGAACAGAGAGGCTTTCATTCCGGATGATACTGCATCAACAACATCAACAAACTGCACATCATTATTAAACAATGCGTAAAGTATGATATAAAACTCTGTTGCACTCGTTCGTCACCAAATTAAAGACAGCCTTCGTCAGCTTGAATTGAGATGCTATGCAGAGTTCATTGCGCACGAGAGGTATGCAAAAAAAACTCGCCCCTTTAAAGAAGGCTATGAGGGTGGTATAGGTTACATCCTACATAGCGATAATGTGCCCGATAAATTCGAATACCGCAGTAAAGTGCAACAAAGGTGTATTCTTTTGCTATTGCTCTCCCTCGTTGTAATGGTCAAATGATGAGCTTTATTTGAGCACCGGATTATAAGAGCACCGGAGAACTCAGAACACCATGCTGCACGAGTATTGCGAATGGCCTTTTCCACCCAAACGAGTAGGAGAACTAATCATCCCACGTTAGACTTTTTTAACAAATCAGATTCCTTACTTCTAGCGTGCCAAGAGACTACAGCATAGTGCTCTACAAAATGACTTAAGGAGACAACGTCACACTCTGTTTTATTCGAAGACACTCGATTGTCTACTGCTGCTACTGATGAGTTAGAAAGACTGGGATCTCTAGAAATATCTAAGCAGGCAGTTGGTTAACGTCACGTCATCAATATTCCGTGCGAAGTAGTACAGTCATGGGTGGTGATAAGCACCTAAACATCTATGTATACGATCCTTAACGATCAAGAGAGATCATAGTATTAAGCACAGTATAGGGGACACTTCTCAGTTGAGAGAATTAACGCGGAACACGGTGTTATTGGAAGTCAAACACAGAGATTGAATACGATTTCTGAAGGAGCGGGATGTGTGGTGCACTTCCGAGACTAGAGCATACAGCACACGATATGGTATTGCCTCTGCTGCACCAGGACGACCGTTTAGACCTAGTCTAGACCGCGAATCTCTTGATTTTTGATCCATCCCTACGCATTCGAGAGCTAAATAACCTTGTGACATGCAAATTAAAATTTTTGAAAGAAATTTAAGTAACACCTTGGCAACTCTTTAAACACGGAAGTCTAAATTATTTATTGATACATTTACGCCTCAGCATGTAACAAAAGCAACAGTATTCGTAATATTAACCAAAATCATCCCCATCTCAAGCGACGACATTCTCACCCTTAACTATTCGATCAGAAAGAAACAGCCAACAACGAACAATGTGATTTTGTTTTAAGTTTACGAAAACTGTCGACCTTAATCACAGACCTGTCGCCGGCGACAACCTGTGACATTTTCCAGTCATGGCATACTTTGCACTTTTGGTAAACAGCCCTTTTCCCATCTCGACAAGAACTACGAGTACCATATACTCACTTCAGCAAGGTAGAGACACGCCGAACCTTTCTCATTGGCTTTTCAATGACACAACAAAACAAAACAAAAAAAAACAAAAAACAAAGAACGTCACACAGAGAAGAAGTAGAAAAAATATATCGTTTGCTTTGTTTATCAACCCCAAAATCTCAATCTTGAATTTCCCTGCATCTCAATTCCACCTACAATATACGATATATCCAGTCAAACTCTAAAAACAAACGCCAACCACCTTCCGTCGCAGTGTGCTTTTTGAGGGATGGCAAAGTTATTTTTTCCAATTTCAGGCCTCCTCTGCTACCCCTCAGTTTTATTGCCAGCTTTTTTGCCTATTTTTGATCAAACAGGTTAAGTGACGACGGTGGTGAGTTGGGGGTTGGGAGTTGGGGGTTGGTGGTTGAAGGTATAATAGTATGAAGGCTTGAAAATAACTGAAAACGCATCATAGAGAGCAGTTTTTAAGCCCGAGGACTGATGATAAACACGACAAGAACGACGTTGTCGGTGAACCTTTTAAAGTTAAAGAGTTTTTGATGTCAGACACCCTTCTATCCTCAAATTCGTTGTTTTGTGACAGTGTTTGTGCCTTCTCAGCCCCCCCCTGCGAGAGTAAAGAAAATGTTGGAAGACAAGTTCATGCTTAATGATATTTTCAAAGCCAAATAAGCAACAGCTAGCAAAGATGAAAAGATGATGGCAAAGGTTCTTGATGAGCCATGAGCAAACAATGAAGTTTCCCTAAACTCCTAGTTCTTCGGAGTTGAAAGGGTTGGTTTGGGGGGTGGGGTAGTTGGTTGGTTGGTTTATATCAACCCGTTTTCTCAAAAGTAAACGTTAAAGTTAATCGAGTGACTTTTTCGCCTCGAGGCGGTGACGACTTGCGACAGAGAGTTGACACACAGTCTTAAATCGAAGTCGGACTCGGAGTGAGAGTCGTGTTTCTGTTTACCTATGTAGGTCCATCCAAATGTCAAAAGTTTCAAACGCCAATGGAATTAAATTCGTCTTAAGTCAGTTGGGTCGTCAGAGAACTGAAGAGATGTAGGATGCAGGATGGAGATACATTGTTGATTGATGAGGATGATGACCCAGGCTTAACCCCTGTAAATGGGGTTGATTATTTGCCATGTTCTTGGACTTTATGTGAGTGCGTGTGTTTTCAACCTCGTCGGTATCCTCGTTGTAGTTGATGTCGTTGTCGTTGTCGTTGTCGTTGTCGTTGTCGTCTTTCTCATCCGGAAACTTAGAGAGTTGAGTACATGAGTGAAAGCCTGTGAATCTCTCGAATTATTGATCTTATTTTTCTTTCGGTCAGATGAACGGATGCTGCTCCTGTGTTTCACAAGAACTTCAGATCCACTTGTGTCCACAATGAAAAGGACCTGTTTACCATTCACCGATGAATCCTTGAGTGGTTATATATATAATCTATACAACACCAGGCAAGAAAAACGAAACAAGACGAACTGACTCAGATCCGGATCATTGGAGTGATGTAGGGTTTCTCAATAACAGCTCTTGTGTTAGTATTTGGCAATTCACCCCTCTCGGCTCCAAGTTTGGGTCCTGTTTAGCATAAAGTTACTGAAAATACACAAAAGAAACGTGGAGAACAAAGGGAAAAAATGCAAATTGTTGATTCACTTGGAGTAAGTCAATAATCGTATTCGTACAAGGAAAAGGATGTCGATAGTGAGGCGGATGACAAGTGTTTTGTAAAGTCATGCGGCTTCATAAGTCCTTTGGTAAAAGTTGCAAGTAAGATTTCAAATTGGCAACAAGTATAATTTAAAATAGGCACGAGCTTAGAAATAATCAAGATTATCCAGCTAAGAACTGGAAAGAGATTTTAAAGCGCACGAATTACAAGGCGCTCAAAGTCTGTTTAGGATGAAATAAAGCTGACTTTCTATCTATTGTTTCCAAAAACTGTTCGATTGTTCTAATGAAAGCGGGAATAATCCAAATTTTGAAGTTGGTTACTATGTCGTTGCCCTCTTAGCAGTGGAGACTTCCAACTTTTCGGTTAATTTCAAATTGCTGGCCGAATACTCGTTGATAGTCAGGTTGCTTTAAGTGAATTTGTTTTAAATAGTTGAACAGAGGAGCGAAATTTAAAAAAGATGTGTATAAGCTACACCCAAGAAGTTGACGGGTTTTCCCTGAGATATGGTCCAACCTGCGAAGGTCAAAGACAAGCCGACTAATCGCATTGAAGGCAACCTTAAATCCTTGAAAAGAATTAGAGTTACAATGGGTGAACAACTCGCCGCCGTACGTTATTATTGGAATAATAAGATACTTTGCCAGTTTTAGTTTGAACTCAGTTGGTAGACATTTTTTGAGGATAGACAGCCCTCGGAGCAAAGCATACACTTTGGAGTTAATGCAGTTTAGTTGTTCGTTCCAGGTTAATCTGCTTTTAAACTTGATATTGAGATAGGTACTGCGGGATGACTTATTTACAATTGAATTCATTGATTTTGGATATTGCGTCTCCAATCATTCCAATGGGAAAGCTCAGGTAGAACTGGACATCGTTAGCGTAGATATGGCGAGGACAGTGGGACAACACAGTGAGTAAGATATTGATAAATAAAGAAAACAGAAGTGGACCAAGAATGGATCCTTGGGGAACACCACTATTAACGGGACAGAAGGAGGAGAATTTATTATTACAAAATTATAGCTTGCATGTGGTTAGTCAAATAAGAAAAAATCAGTTTACAGTTTACAGAAGAGTTGAATGAACACAGTCGAATGCTTAAGAGAAGTCCAGTAAGGCTAAAACAGTTTTTATGTTGTCATCAATTGCCTGTCGAATATCTTCAGAAACCTTTAAAGGAGCGTAAACGCAGCTGTAACAAGGTCAGAAGCCTGACTGAAGAGAGTTTAATAGTTTTTCTCTCTCAATATACTGTTTAATTTTCAAGCCAAGCAAAATGAATTTGCTCATTTTCGGGAAGTAAGCTATGATCGCAAATACTACGGAAAGTTACGAACTAGACACATTCATACGAGAGAGAATATTGACGTTTCCCTGATCTGTGAAACCCAAATGAAAAGGGGATCGTGTGCACAAATAAAAGGATTAAGGCTTACAGGCGGCTTTTGATTTTGTTTGGTATAGAGGCATGATTTTTAAGTTACTTAAGGTAACTTTCCTGGTCCTATCACTCGAATGATTGCTAGTTTCTTAAGTTCAAGAAGCGCCTGCACATCTATTGGCTTAGAAGTATCTGACAAATTTTCTATCCTTTCCGGCGTTCTCCAAGGATCTTTACTTGGACCTAAGCTGTTCAATATACTAAATTCCTTCATGATTTTCCTTTAAGCGATCCTCGCGAGCTAGGAGCTATTTTGTATGCTGACGACACCATTATCTTAGCTAGTGATATAAGAAACTATATACCCGCTTTAGTTTCCTATCTTAGTTCCTGGGGAAATACAGAAAAATGTGGACTGAATTGCTTCGGAAATGCTTACGCAAAAGGACATCGGTTAGCCGTGAAAGAAAGTAAAACACTCTCCCATGACAGTCGAATACCTCTTAAAACAGAAACGAAGTACTTGGGCATTCATCTACACAATAGATTTGAATTTAACAAACACGCAAGAAAAGTTCTGAGCAAGGCAAAGGCAGCTACGTTCATATTGAAGCAGTTGCTTCCGTCTAAGCATCTGTCACAAAATACTAAACTGCTACCATTCCTATATAAAACCTTAATTAGATCAATCTTAATCTATGGCTTTAGCTCTTGGTTTACCATATCACCTATGGTAGCGAATGAACTTGAAGCTTTTGAAAGACAAATCCGAAGATACAGTCCATTTGATAAGATCGTATACGGCAAAACTCGTTTATGAAAACCGGTTTGGAAGTGGCATTTGCATTAGCAGATAAAAAAATACTTCTGCTAAGATGCTTTGAATAAAAAAATTTAAAGAGTGTTCAATTTTTGTCAGAGACGGAAGTATTTTAAAATGAGTGTCGCGTTTGCATCACGTTATGAAGCAGTATTCTTGTGCACGCATCCAAAAGGACCGAAAATGTCATAAGGAGCAGCTGCTAAATACATGAAAAATTCAAAAGCATTTGTTAGCAAGTGGGTGCACCGTTATTCCCAAGTTAAAAATGTGGATGATTTGCCGGATCGTGGGTCTACGCCAAAAACAACAAAAAAAACAGGACAAAATGATTCTACGCGTGTTTGTATTGTATCGTTACGTGGAGGACAAGGGATTTTACGTAAAAGGGGTCTAAATGTGTGTTGTGATACGATACGAAGACGTTTACTAGCCAATAATGTAAAATTTCGAAGCACAATAAAGAAACCACTACTGTCAAAAAAACACATAGAAAAACGACTCAGAAGAAGAGAATTTGGACAGAGATTGGAACAACGTTATTTTTTTCGGATGAAGCTTCCTTTTCCAGCGGACCGTCAAACACCCGGCAAAGGTGCACGTTTGGGGATGCTTCTCAAAACAAGGATTTGGCAATTTGTTCATGTTAACAAATAACTTAAACGCACCCAACATGGTCAAAATTTATAAGAAGGCTTTATTACCATCTGCCCAAAGGTGGTTTAAAAGAAGGAATGAGAATTGGTTACTGCACGAAGATAATAACCCGAAGCATCGCAGTCGTTTGTGCAGTGCGTGGAAACAAGAAAATGACGTCAGTGGCTTAGATTGGCCATCACAGTCGCCGGATGCAAGTCCCATTGAAAAATTTTGGGCTTCATGAAGCTAAAGCTCCAAGGAAAGAAGATCTCGACGGTCAAACAAATATCACAAAAAATACGAAAGCATGCCTCGTAGACTCCAAGCAATTATTGATAATGGAGGAGAGTGGGCAACATATTAATTGAAAAGCATTTAAGTAAATAAACCTGGTAAGGAGCATACACCAACTCATCTGTAAAATATGGTCGGACGAAAGTATTCCCGATGAATGGAACCTCAGCAGTATTTGTCCAATTCTCAAGAAAGGAGACCCTCTGAACTGCGCCAACTACAGAGGCATCAGTCTCCTTAACATCGCATATAAGATCTTATCCGACGTATTATGTGAACGCCTTAAGCCGTTCGTCAACAACCTGATAGGTCCATATATGGGTGGCCTCAGGCCAGGAAAGTCCACCATCGACCAGATATTCACTCTACGGCAGATCTTGGAGAAGACCCATGAGCTTCAGATCGATGCCAACCACCTATTCATCGATTTTAAGGCCGCGTATGACAGCATCTATAGAGACGAGCTATACAGAGCAATGTCTAGTTTTGGCATCCCTGCCAAACCCGTCCGACTGTGCAGGATGACGATGAAGAATGCACGCTGCTCCAAGGTCGGTAAAGATCTCACCTAGACCTTTGATGTCCATGAAGGACTTAGACAAGGCGATGCGCTGTCATGCGATTTTTTCAACATCGTACTTGAAAGAATAGTGCAAAACTCACGAGTAAACACAAGAGGCACTCTCTTTCAAAAGTCCGTCCAACTACTCGCATACGCCGACGAAATTGACATAATCGGGAGAAAACAGCGTGATGTCAGTGGCGCTTTCGCGAGTACTGAGACGGAAGCGGCGAAAATGGGTTTAGCGGTCAATGAGGGCAAGACCAAGTATATGCTGTCAAGCAAAAAGGACAACCAACACCGACGTCTCGGGCAGAACGTCACCCTCGACAGATATAACTTTGAGGTAGTTAAGTTCTGTGTCTACCTAGGCTCTGCTATAAATACAGACAACGACACCAACGCTGAGATCAAGCGAAGAATAACTCTTGCCAACCGCTGTTTCTTTGAGTTAAGAAGGCAATTGAGTAGCAAAGCCCAACTTAGCGTGCGAAACTGGATGCAACTAGTCAGGGATCGAGCTGGCTGGAGAAACTTGTTGACTGAAGCCCAGGTCCACCCCGGACTGTAGCGCCACCTAAAGTAAGTAAGTAATAAGTTCTTCTTTAATTTTTGTCGTGTACGATGTTATCAAACGGACTATATTGCAGTGGTAAATTTCGAAGACCAAATAAAAAATGATTTTCTACCAAGATTTTGTACAATTTGACTTGAGTAGCACCACTTATGGCTGACATGACTTTCCACTTGCAGAAAAGACTGCAATGCGCAGCTTCTCACCCTAGTCCGCTTATCAAAGGTTTAAGCCAAAGTTTCTAGCGTTTTATCGGCGAAAAGTTGGATATATCCAGTTTTTGTCCATGGATACATAAAACTTTTGACTTCTTTGGAACTTGTCTCTAAAGTTGTGTTTCAGCGCTGCTGAATAATCGGCAAATATATGTGTATTACAGATTTTTACGAGGAAGTATCCTCTGCCCAAAGATGGAACCTTATGGCATCCCTTCAGATTCCTTTAATTTTCAAGTTGACGGCTTGTTACTGCTTGTACGGAAGAAAACATTCAAGAAGTCAAGAAACTTGTACTTGCGGATGCCCGAATGAAGGTGAAAATGATAGCAGAGATCACTAAGCTTTCGACGGGTACCATACATACCATTCTTCATGACCATCTAAACCTTTCAAAAGTCAGTTCAAGGTGGGTGCCACGAATGCTCACAGCGCCTCAGAAAAAAGTGCGAATCGCGTGCTGTAGAGAGCTTTGGAGCTCTGTAGTGAAAACCAGGAAGGTATTTTTGAACGAATTGTTACTGGGGACTAAACATGGGCTCACCATTATTACCCTGAAAGCAAGCAAGAGTCCACGCAGTGGCACAAAAAAAAATACAGAACCCCCGAAGAAATTCAAGGCCACTTTGTCTGCAGGGAAGCTCATGGCCACAGTGTTTTGGGACTCAAAGGGAATATTGTTAATTGAGTACAAAAAAACAAGGTGAAGCCATAAACGCCACATCATACGCATCCACTTTGCATCATTAACGGGAGGAAATAAAGAAAAAAAGACGGGGTAAGCTGACAACAGGTGTGTTGCTTGATCAAGACAGCGCTCCCGTTCACACGGCACGAGTTTCCAAGGCTGCTGTGCGAGATTGTGGTTTCGAAGAAACCCCTTGCCCCTAGTGATTATTTTTTGTTTCCTGATTTCAAAAAATATCTTTGTGGAAAGCAATTTCCTGATGATGAAGAGCTCAAGGAGGCAATAAATGAAAATTTTGCAGAAAAAGAAAGGAAACATATTTTTTTGAAAAAAAGCAATCTCAAGACCTAATATTGATGTAAAAGGAGATTGTATTGAAAAATAAAAATAATTTTAATTGAATTCGCATTTTCCTTCATATCGATACTGAGAATATTTTGAACGCCCCTCGTGATTTGGAGTGCATAAATTAACATCCATGACGTTTCGAATGTCATCGACAACAAGTAAAACCGAACTAAAAACGTTTTGACTTTCTCTCTTTCTCTCTCTATCCCATTTTCATAAAAACTTAACACGTGCTCCGGCATTTTAACAGTGTTCATACCCTCTTGAGGGTTAATGCCTTCTAAAATACATACTTTGGATAAAAATGGTAAGAAAGCAATACTCGGAGATCATCCTATTCTGTGACTTACGTAGATATTGGTAGTATTTTTAGCTTTTTCCATATGTATTCAAAAGATAAACGGAAGAAGAGGTTTTATGATTTAGGGATTTATTTCATCCAAACCAGTTGCATTACATTTGCGAGTAAAATTAAATTGTTCTATGCCATCGTTTGCTCCCTTTTATTAAGTTTGTGAACAGCTTAGGTTCATAATTTTGCATTTCTGGTGCATCAGCTGATATAAACTGCGAGTTGGGGAGATCACAATCTACTTCAGTGCGTTCACCTAGTCGCTGTATCCCATAACCTAATTTATGTAGCTTTTTCTGTAGATTCTTTCCAGTCTGAATGTCAGGATTCCAAGCATTTTCATAGTAACATCGCTTTGCACTTTTAATTCGTAGAACAATTAAATCCGAAGACAACGATAAATATCGTAGAACACATGAAGTTTCTATCGTTTCAAATGAGTATATGCAATATTGCGTTTTTATATCAAATCTAAAATATCTCTGTAAAACCAAGGGAGGGAGCTACTTCTGTAGTTCTTATGGCTTAGAGGAACGTATTTATCGAAAATTCAATGGAAATAACCTCGCCGAAATACATCAAAAACACAGACGGTCGTTTACTAACAAATGAAAAGGAAATTTGTGACCGGTGGCTTGAATACTGCAAGGAGTTGCTTAACAGACAGTTCCCACGCGATATCGTGCCGACAGCTGGTCTATTCGAGGAGGAAGTTTCGGACTTTTCAATCGAAGTTTTGGTCGAAGATGGAGGGGATCGGCAGCGTTTGACTATCGAAACTTTTAAATAAATTAAAATGTGGACAACCTATGCCGAATCAATGGAGTAGTGGCTTCTTGGTTCCATTATACAAAGGAAAAGGCGACACTCGAGAATGCAACAACTACCGTTCAATCAAGCTTATGTCACACACAATGTCACAAAATCGTCGAAAGAGTCTTTAACGAACGTCTTCGGCAAATAATAAAGCTCGATAATAGCCAGTGTGGATTTGTTGAAGGAAGATCGACGGTGGACGCTATCCAAAGCCTACGAATAATAATGGAAAAGCACCGAGATTCGTCTAAGGATTTACACATGGTATTTATCGACCTCGAGGAAGCATTCCATCGAGTGCCTAGGGATCTCATATGGGCCGCGCTGAGGTCTCAAAAAGTACCGGAAACGTATGTTAGAATAATACAAGACATGTACGGAAACGTGAAAACTGCGGTTAAAAGCTCTGCTGGACTAACGAGAGAATTTCCAGTTAATGTCGGAGTGCATCAAGGAAGCGTACTTAGCCCTTTCTTCTTTAACGTAGTATTCGACTATCTTTTAAAAGACTGCATGCGCGAGGCAATTGTGACGCCAATTCCCTTCGCTGACGCCGCAGTAATACTAAGCGATAATGTGGAAGATTTGCAGAACGCCTTAGATTCTAGAGAGAATCGGGTTTAAAATAAGTCGTTCAAAGACGGAGCATTTGACGTGCCAATTTGCGCATCCGTTGCGACCTGTTCCGGATATAATGTTAGACAGAATAGTTCTTCCGAAAAGCACTTTCTTTAAGTACTTAGGATCAATCGTTATCATGGAAGCGAAATGTGGCAACGATCTAAACCACAGAGTGAGTGTGGGGAGGATGAAATGGCGGGAAAATTCGGGAATCTTTTGCGATCGAAAATTTCCACTTCAATTAGAATTCGGTAACCGAACAGCTTGAGGCGAATAGAATAAGTTGGTATTGCCACGTTCAAAGAAGATCTGCGGAAAATCCGGTTGAAAAGGCACTATCAACTACGGTCACTCCAACTGTAAGAAAACGAGGTCGGAAAAAGAATTCCTGGATTTCTCAGATAGCAAATGCGCAACAACGTCTGGGGCTAACCACTGAAGCGATCCAAGACCGAGCATTATGTAGACGCGTTCTGCGGTCTGCGACATTAGCCAACCCCATAAGCGGAGCAGCAGCGATGCAGTAAAAATGGGAAACTCGTTACGCATTAGTTCGTATAACGAGGAAAGGGTTAATAAAAGGATAAGAAGAAGAAGAAGTATTTATCGAAAAGTGTTATCAAATTATCTTGGAGAAATGTTACCTGCTGATTAACTGACGACATATGATAAATGTTTTCCCATTGCATTTCAATAATGTCCGCCGTTAAAAAATTCTTAAGAAGATAAGCAGAAGAACGTACGTTTAGTAAATTGCAATTAATATCACCACAGATTATTAAATCCGATGTAGAACAAAAGATCTCTTCTAATATGCTGAAAACAGGTGAAATGTCTATGCTCTTGTTCAGCCTGTAGATCACTCCATGTAGCAATCACTTTGCACCTTTTATTTGATTATTGTCAATCTGAAAATAAGAGAGGCGGATCCTCCATGTATATTACAATAAAACGTCTATCAAGCATACTGAAAACTTACAATTTCAGCCTTTTACTGCCCACACAAATCCGCGTGCCTACTTTACTTCTTCGCCTTCCTGCCTTTTCTTGTGTTGCCCATGTTCTTTGCCTCCCATCATTCTCTGGATCCCACGGTACAAGTGCGATACATTGGATTCCTTAGATTCAGTACTCCGGATAGAGCCAGGTGGACGGATGGTCTGCGCCCCGTTGATGCCCAAAGATGTCTACCCCTCAGCAATAGTCGAGAGCCCACCCATAATTTCATTGTTTGCTTTCATCGCTAGAGATTTGTAAGATCTCCAAATTGCAAAATAGAAACCTGCAAGAAAACCCCACAGTTCCCCCATGATCGTCATCCTTAATTCTTGTCAGTAAGAAGACTTAAGGCCACACCTTAAATATATTCTTAGGAAAGTTTTCCTTCTGACTAGGCCGTCACTATTGAGCTTCACCTAATTAGCTCATAAAAGTGTCCCGGGACCGAAGGTGTAATATGGACCCAAGCAGTCACTCGATAGACAAAACGAAGATGACAAACTTTATAAAACATCGAGCGGTGTGATTGGGGGGTTTCGCAAGGAGAAGCTGTCGGAGCTCTTAAAGTGAGTCACTCTGCCCCAGCAGCTGAAATGGTGGAACCGCGTATGAAAGAGTGTATGAGAGAGTTGTTAGTGGGTGGTGGCGCATAACGGTAAGTTGAATTAATAACAAGAGTACTGAAACAAAAAAAAAACAAGAAACACAGAAAAACAAAGAACCCCTAAGTGAACCAACGAGAAAACACTCAGAAGACAACACATATCCTGAACCCACAACGAGAAGAAGACTGTTCAAGAGAATAGACCACGAAACCAAAAAAGAAACCAGAGACGAGACAAGAATGAAGAGAGCAGCCCCGATGTACAAGAAAACTCTCAGTACCCGTGACTGTGGCTGGAAGTATAGCCACCTCACCAACCCCGATGTTCAGACAGGAGCGACCCCAATTAGACAGAGAACAGATAAGTATACACATACAAGTATATATCATAGTGTGACATCCCCCCTGCTTGGGATCTATTGATAAATTTCACACGATCCATTCAGGTTCCTTTCTGCCCTCGTGATAAGCCCCGTAATTCTTTAGTGGCCACTTCTCAAACATTTCGCGAACCAGGTATTCTTCGTTTGATGGTGTCGTTGTCTGAATTTTTAGCATAGCCTAGGTAGGTAAAATCCTTAACTACCTTAAAGTTGTACCTGCCGAAGGTGACGTTCTGTACGACACGTCGGTGTTTAGTGTCCTTTTTGTTTGGCAGCATATACTTGGTCTTAGCCTCGTTGACCGCTAAACCAATTTCCGCCGCGTGCGTCGATCTCAATACTCGCGAAAGTGCCACTGACATTATGTCAATAACATCGGCGTATGCGAGTAATTGAATGGACTTTTGAAAGATCATGCATTTTGTGTTTGCATTTTTGACAACAAAAGTCTCGGTAAAATCTTCACCGACTTTTGTGGAGGAGCGTGCATTCTCCATAGTCATCCTGCATAGATGGTCGAGTTTGGCAGAGATGTCAAAACTAAACATTGCTCTGTGCAGCTCGTTTCTATATATGGTGTCATACGCGGCCTTGAAATCGATGAAAATGTGGTGTGCATCGATCTGAAGCTCATAGGTTTTCTCCAAAATCTGCCGTAGTCTAAATATTTGGTGAACTTTCCTGTCCTGAAGCCACACTAATATGGCTACCTTCACTTCATCCAGGCCGGGTGGACCGACTGGTTGGTATTCATTGTCCAGGTTGAAAGGCCTGTGAGCGGCATTTCATTCGTCATGGCCGTTTCACAGTCAACAGAAAAGGTATTTTCAAATTTGCAGCATCGACCGCCTTCTTCAGTGGCAATATCGACTCCTTCCTCTTCTAGCTTGGCAACTTTATGATGATGATTTTGTTAAGTTGTTGATATTAGTAGGTTATGAAGCTTATATCAGCAATCTACTCTCAAACTTCGAAAACATTAATTTTCCACGGAAAATTCTAATACGAGTACACCTCAGCACTTCAGAAGTCAAAAGTTCATATTAATCATTTCGCAACGCCATATCTGTTGAAGAACGAACCCTTGCCATCTCCTCTGTTGCAACCAGCTAGAAATTCATTTCTTTCATTTGAGAGTTTTTGTCTCTGTTCATGTGTTTTGTTTTGTTTTTTTTTTCCAAACGCCAACGGTGCATCCTAGGCCGTAAATCATGTGATAAAATTCAAAACCAGGTTCTCCGGCAGTCATTCAATCCTAAGACATTCATCGTACCGTACCGTACATCCCTTCAACTTCCAGTCAGAATAAATGACAAACAATCCGTCCTCCCTATGCCGATAGTTCGGCCTAATAGCAACCAGCGAAAACACCAGACCAAATGATAAATGACTGACACAAAGCGAGCGCTGAAGAAATGAAGAAAAACAAGAAGAAAAACCTACCGAATCATTGGCAATGACTTTCATTACTCTACGATGACATCATCAATTGACTAGTCTCCGAGACTTGGAACATCGACCGGTGGCGGCGGCGGCAGCGGGACCGGAATAGGCCTGCCACCGTTAAAGAAAATTGATTTCGACATGATTAATATGTCGAAAAGCTGATTACGTCGCACACACACGCAACAATGATTCGTTATTTTGCAGTTGAGGAAGAAGGAAGAGAGAAGGCCTAGTGCCTGGTACCGAAAGTCGCATGACCTCCTGACTTATCCAGGAAGACCAGGAAGTTTATGGTTCTGCATCGTGTCACCCCATAAAATTCAATTGTACCGTCGGCGCGGTACCGGCCATAATCTTTTGCGCCCGGACAAACATCCGTAAGTTTCATCCTTATCATCCGTAGACCCAATTAATTGAACGCAATTGCGGACGAGATGTGTTGGATGTGGTTTGATGGCAATGGTCCTTCTGTCTGCCGTGAGTATATCGGCCAGATTCATCTCGGATGCACAATACCTGACCATCTACCGGTCTATGTGTACCTTTCTGTTTCTGCTCCCGTATGCCGCTCTTTGACTCGCTTTTTTTAATTTATTTTTTTTTCTTTTGAATAGAGTTTACGCGCGCTTCAACCTGTGTGACAAACGGCCATGATGATGAGAAGGACTGTAGTCAGTAGACATTGGGAACGATGACGAGGACGACTAGCACTACGACTGAAACGTCTACATCTCCGACTACGGCCACGACAACGACAACGACAACGACAACGATAACGACGACAAACTTGCCCAGGGTTAAAAATTATTTCCATTTGAATCAACTTCAGAGAGTTGGCTTCCGTTGCGTACGGCAGTGTTCTTTAATTCTCCTCTACCCACAAATACATCGGCTTCTACCTCTGGAGCTGCCAGTGATTTTTGTGTTTTTCTGTTGCTTCTGCTGCTTCTGCTGCCGCCATTAGGTGGAGGAAAGGGTTTGGCGTAATGCTGGATGTTTCTCCAGAGCTGTCGCACAGGCCGATAGTAATTAATATTAAGAGGTTCATTAAGAGCAATGTGCACACATAGAATCGCCTCTGTCGGTGTGTCACAGAGCGTCACAGAACGACGTGAAAATGGAACTCCAAGTGCTCACACCTACCGTCAAGGAGTCATTGTTCGGCGCGTACAAGTGTTCGTACGTTTGCCGTACGGCAGTTCTTGTGGCTTAAACGAACTCTACCAACAGCGAAACATTACCATCATCGTCGTTGTCCGTCTTTCAAAAGAAAATCATCCTGACTGCGCTGTTGCTCCAGCGTCCCGCCAGCGGCTAGACACAAAAAAAAATAATTCCGTCTCTAACCTGAAAGGAACCTTCCATGGGGAACGGCGCTGAATACTCGTAGTACTGTGTCAAAGCCAGTTCCACTGCCCTCCGCTACCATGTTGCAATTTCTGAAAGCCTGTTATAGGCTTGAAAGGATAAAAGGAGGGAAGCTTTGGTTTGTTTTCTCTTCTTTTTTTTTTATTGTGGAAAGTTGATGGAAAACGCTTTACGGAACAGTGACTACAATGGTCTGGCCGCCAACGTCAACGGAGGCTAAACTTCCAACGGTGAGGCAGTTGATATGGCCATTGTCTCAGTCAGGGCACCATGGTGATCATCTTTGTGTTGGCTAAACGAAAAAGACGGAGCGAAAATTAAAATCCGAATTATGACAAGTGTTCGAGGGTGGTCAGGATGGCTGGGGTGATTTAGGGTATTTTGGTTGATTCCGTGGTTGGTTCGAGCGTAGTTGGGTTGAGTTTTTGGTAATTTGCTGCAATGGTGGCATAATTATCGCATTATCTCTTTTGCCTTTTCTTTTCTCGTTCACTCTTACCTTCTCTGGGATTCTACTTTTCGAAAAAGTCGTCCTCCGCGGAACAAATAAATCTTCCGTAACGAGATGGCAGGTGCTTAAGTCCTTTTGTTGAAGAGATGAGGATTCCGCTTCGCTTGATGAAGCTGTTTAGCCTTCACTCTGGTGATGTGAGTTTTACTAGAAATCATCCTCCTTCCACCACTTTCCTCTAGTTGTATTGTTGCAGAAGGAATTTTGTTTTAAACATCAAAGTCCTCATCCTTGGAAATCTCTTGCAGAAGTACGTATAGATGGGGGGTGGAATTTTTTACCTCCTTTTGGCTTTCTTTTTATTGAAGTTCTCATGCCAGTTGACAGGTATGGCACTCCCCTCTGAGAAATTGAATATTGTCGAATCATTTATCGTTTGTCGTGTCATCACAGTATGTTGCGCCATAAGATCATGGAGAAACAGAGGGTTAAAGAATGAAAAATGACAGCACGAACTGATGCGAATGATAAAAGCCACTTTGGCATCGGTTCAAGTGAAGCAACACGAGATAGCAAAATAAAAAACGAATCCTAAATACATTCAGTGATAGTCACGTGGGGGGAGGGGAAGAGATATTGACATGTTTATTGCTTGGACACTTTGTGATGTAACCTGAGGTCGGATTGACAGTATCAATCCCTATACAAGGGTTCAGTGCAGTCGATTTTTCACGCATATGGACTACTTTCAGAAAATTAGGGCTTATATCGCTGGGTCAAGTGCTTGATATAAGATACTCAACCCTAAATGTACTTCGGGGCCTTTAACATGTACCAAATTCACATCTTGAATACGAAGGCAATTGCAGCAAAAAGCTTAAGGACAAGAAGATAAGAAAGTTAGTGTAAGACATGGCTTCCCTTTAACACTTAGGCTCCTTAATGCTTCGCATCTGTCTCTCCAAAACACCAGTTTACTCAACTAAGTGGCAGAAAAGTCATCACTCTATCGAAGATGCCATAGTTTTTGCAAATGCGGCAAATGTCAATTCTACTTTGACATTTTTGACGTAAACAGATACCGAACACACAACTGCGTAAACATTACGACGTAAAGCCGCTCGCCTAGAAGTGTATGGGACAACACGAAATGCTGCCAGGTCTGACCGGCCCCAGAACAGCCGTTCTGTTGAGAATATCGCAGCTGCCGTTAAAGATGTCGCAGAAGACCCCGAAGTATGAACACGACGACGTACCACGCAATTTGTCATCAATCTGCGGTCTTTGCAGAGAATTTTGGCGAAAGACTGCACGATGTTTTCTTACGAAATGCAGGCAGTGCATCAGCTAACAGCTGAGCCAAGCGCGTGTAACCTACGTTCAAGGCATCCTAAATATCGACCACGAGGGAGACAACTTTTCATCGAAAATCATCATCAGCGACGGGACCCATTTCCAATTCTTTGGATATGTCAATAAGCAAACGATCGCTTCTAGGACACCGAGCCGAGCCGAGCCGAGCCGAGCCGAGCCGAGCTTCTTAGGACATAAAGAGCCATTACACCCTCTCAAAGTTAGTGCATGGTGTGCTGTTTACGCTGGAGGTGTCATTTACAAACGACTCCTGTGGACGTCGGGCGCTACAGAGCCATGTCCAACGACTTTCTCCTTCCTCAATTGGATGAATTGGGACTGGAGAACATGTGATTCCAACAGGATGGAGCAACGGTGCACGCTGCGCGAGCCACAGCCGAAATTCTGAAGGCTGCATTTCTGGGTTGCCGAATCTCTCGTTTTGGCGATTTGTACTGGCCCGCGAGATCGCCTGATTTAACAGTATCTGACTTTTTTTTTGAAGTCACGAGTCTATGTCAACAAGCATCAGACACTTGAAGCCCTCAGAAAGAATATCCGTGAAGAATGTGAGGGCGTATTGCCGGAATTTCTGGCAAGAGTTATGGAAAATGGCATAAATCGGGCCTGAATGGTCATCGATTCTGGTGGCGGCCATTTACTCGTATCTCATTTTCTCAACCTAAGGGAAAAAAAATTACAGCCAAAGAACATTGGATGACAACTTTTGCATCACCTTGTATCTCCAAGAGTTGGGCTTAGTAGTAGCTTAATAAAACCTTGCTCCTGTCTATGGTCCAGGTCAAATAAGTTCATGTTGCTTGCTTTGGTAACCTTCCTTTCCTTGTCTGATTTGTTTCGCCAGTTCTAAAAAATCCGTCCAGACGTCAAGATATCCAGCCTCTAAATAGCTAAACAACGTGGAGGTATCTCCAAGGGATTCATACTCAAGTTGGTGATTGAAAAAACAGCGACAATCTATTGGTAGTCTTTACAACCAGGGTCTGCGCATTCATCAACGCCAGACGCAGAACAAACTAAATGTAGTGATTCCTTGAGGATGAGATTTATCCAATGCTGTTCAAACGATCTAATGGCCTCCAATAGGTAATCTAAGGGGACTTACTTACTTACTTTAGGTGGCGCTACAGTCCGGGGTGGACCTGGGCCTCAGTCAACAAGCGTCTCCATCCAGCTCGATCCCTGGCTAGCTGCCTGCAGTCTCGGACGCTAAGTTGGCTGAGGTCCTCTTCCACTTGCGTGCGCCACCTGAGTCTTGGCCTTCCTCTACTGCGCTGTCCCTCGGGAGCAGATTCGAAGACTTTTCGGACCGGAGCATTGGTGTCCATACGCTCTACATGACCCAGCCATCTCAGTCTTTGGATCTTCACTCTTCTGGCTAGGTCGATGTCGCTGTACAGTCCGTACAGTTCGTCGTTGTATTTCCTCCTCCACTTACCGTCAATGCAGACGGGACCGAAGATCGCCCGAAGAATTTTTCTCCCGAAGCAACCAAGAACACCCTCATATATTTTTGATAATGTCCATTCCTCTGCGCCATAGAGGAGGACCGGGATTATTAAGGTCTAATAAAGGGTGACTTTTGTTGTCCGAGAGATGGCTTTGCTACTCAATTGCCTTCTTAACCCAAAGAAAGAGCGGTTGGCAAGAATTATTCTTCGCTTGATCTTAGCGTTGGTGTCGTTGTCTGTATTTATAGCAGAGCCTAGGTAGACAAAGTCCTTAACTACTTCAAAGTTATATCTGTCGAGGGTGACATTCTGTCCGAGACGTCGGTGTTTGGGGTCCTTTTTGCTTGACAGCATATACTTGGTCTTGCCCTCATTGACCGGTAAACCCATTTTCGCCGTTTCCGTCTCAATACTCGCGAAAGTGCCACTGACATCACGCTGCTTTCTCCCGATTATGTCAATATCGTCGGCGTATGCGAGTAGTTGGACGGACTTTTGAAAGATAGTGCCTCTTGTGTTTGCTCGTGAGCTTTGCAATATTCTTTCAAGTACGATGTTGAAAAAATCGCATGACAGCGCATCGCCTTGTCTAAATCCTTTGTGGACATCAAAGGTCTCGGTGAAATCTTTACCGACCTTGATGGAGCAGCGTGCAATCTCCATCGTCATTCTGCACAGACGGACGAGTTTGGCAGGGATGCTTAAATTGAACACTGCCCTGTATAGCTCGTCTCTATAGATGCTGTAATACGCGGCCTTAAAATCGATGAATAGGTGGTGGGTATCGATCTGAAGCTCATGGGTCTTCTCCAAGATCTGCCGTAGTGTGAATATCTGGTCGTTGGTGGACTTTCCTGGCCTGAAGCCACACTGATATGGACCTATCAGGTTGTTGACGAACGGCTTAAGGCGTTCACACAATACGGCGGATAAGATCTGTTATGCTAAGTTAGTTAATGAGACTGATGCCTCTGTAGTTGGCGCAGTTCAAAGGGTCTCCTTTCTTGAGAATCGGACAAACAATGCTGAGGTTCCATTCATCGGGCATACTTTCGACGGACCATATTTTACAGATGAGTTGGTGTATGCTCCTTACCAGGTCATCGCCTGCCGCTTTAAAGAGCTCGGCAGTCAGGCCATCCGCTCCAGCAGCAGCTTTGTTGGACTTAAGGTAAGATATGGCCATCTTCACTTCATCCAGATCTAGTGAACGGAACTGTTGGTCATCATCGTCCAAGTTGAAAGGTTGATTCAACAAATCCTCAACATCGACTGCGATTCTACTACGGTGTTCCCTTGTTCATCTCTACAGGCCTCGGTTCGGGGTTTGTTTCCGTGGCATGTTATTTTTACTTTTGGTAAAACTTCCAAACCTCATTCCTGGAGTAGCATCTCTCAATTTCCTCGATCGCGCGCTTCTCATGCTCTTTTTTCTTCCTCTTGAGAAGCCGGTGTTCGTCTCTCCTCTTCCGCTCATAGAGCTCATGAGCAGCTCTGGTCCTTCTAACCAGAGCCGCGTTATATGCATCTTGCTTAGCGGCATGTGCTTGCCGGCATTCATCATCGAACCAGGGGTTTCGTTGTGGTGGACGAGTGAAACCGGCATCTCTGATTGCGTTTTGGCAGTGTTTCCAATGGTCTTCGATGCTTGATGCTGGCGGTATTGGACCTCTTAAAAGATTAAAAGACACTCGATCGGAAAAGGACTTGGCGATCTCTTGCGATTGTAGCCGTCTGACGTCGAATTTTCTCACAGCATTAGTTTGTCTTGGCGTAGTGTGGGATATCCGCAACCGTACCTTGGCTACAACAAGGTAATGGTCCAAGTCGATGTTGGCTCCTCGGAACGTACGGACATCCATAATACTGGAGGAGTGTCTTGCGTCGATCGCAATGTGATCAATCTGGTTGACAGTGGATTGATCAGGAGTTCTCCAAGTCCTCTTATGTATGTCGAGATGTGGGCCAAGTGTCTGGCCAAGTATCAATGCATTCACAGAGAATGCGGTTTATATCTTGGCCGCACCATCAAACCCTATTTATTTCGAAATGAGGGAGGAGACACCGTTTTCGTCAATGGTGTTAGGTATAAAGCGATATTATCCAACTGTCTCTAGTCAGAGCTCGACAACCTCGATATATCTGGGCTGTGATTCCAACAAGACGGTGCTACGTGTCATACAAGCGACGCAACGCTACAGTCTGGGGTAGACCTGGGCCTCAGTTAACAAGCATGTCGGGATTGCTCTATTGTTTGCTAGTATTTCTACCAGTTTCCACGCTAATTTGGCTGGTTCCTCTTCCACTTACTTGTGCCACCAGAGTATCGATTTTCCTCTATTTCACTCTTCATCGGGGGTCTTAAATTACAAGACTTTTCGGACAGGAAAATCAGTCGTGGGACCTTCACTCTTCTGTCGACGTTGATAGCCCTGGATGTAAATCATCCGAAGAATTTTCCTATCACAGCAACCAAAAACGTCTCACTGGAAGGAACGGATAATCTACAACATGTAGACTGTAATGCTCAATGTGCCTGACAGAGATATTTGGTTCTTCATCGCCGTCTTACAGTCTACAGAAATGCTCTTTCCAAATTCTCAGCATCGACTGCGACTCCACTTCTATGAACCTTCCCTTATTCGAGGTATTCGTGGCATCTATGAGCAGAAGATGGGAGACGAACACTGTATAACAGAGGTGACGAACCAAAATACCGCTGTAAGGCAGAATAAACCTCTCATATTGGACGCTGTAGACCAACCATTCCGTCTACTAATCGGACTCTACTCATATCTCTTGACGAAGAGCACTTTTTTAAAATGAGCTAAGGAGTCTTCATATCGAAACCTTATTTTGTTAGTTCTAATCCATCTAGTAACATTGGCGTTAGCGAAGATGAATGAAGATACCCATGGCAGTGGAACAATGCCTCACAAATATTGCGCATCCCAAGGTCCGAAATAGAACGCAGTTTACTTAACACAAAGCTATCGAAAGGCCCCAGGCTAACCATGAGTTGTCGCTTTAAGTCTCTTTGAAAGAAATATTTGGATGATTGTACCCTACAGCACTCAGATTTTCAAACAATCCTACTCATTGAAACCACTTTCTCTCATCTGCTACTTCGATCTGTACCATCCTCTAATCCTTACAGAACCGCCTTTCTTAAAAAGTCAAAATGCCACAGTCATATCTTCTTAAAACCTTTGTCTAAACAGTTCACATTATACCATTGATATGATGAAGTACAATTAGACATTTTGATTACAGGACTTTGCATGTTCACTATTGGATGCGTTATTTGATTTCATATACCCAGACCGTAACCACCTGGATAAAGGCTTTGATAGATTCGTTGCCAAAGTAAATTAATGCCGACCACCCGCCTATTTTATTAGATAAGCCCTCTTTGGCAGCTGCGGTTACAGGACATTAAACATTTTCACACCATTTAAACCGTGACAAGGACTAAATGTACCTTTTCCAGCCGCCCTAAATCATCCTCACACTATTTTGAAACCTGCAAACTGCGGGTAACCCATAGATTCAATCTAACCATATCACTAGAAGATACTCATGCGAACATAATTTTTTGGCATTAGCTTTACGACTTAATGAATACAGAGATTTTCAGAGTAGAAGTCTGTGTCCAGATTAAATGGTCATGCACCCTCAAGCTGACCAAACCTGGAGTTGAAACCAGTCGGTGGTGGTGATTATTAACCTTTCCCATGACTTGCAATATATGGACCTGATGACTCAGCACCATGAATGCCACATAATTAATTCGAAATCCAATCTAGCTACAAATCTCACCCTACGCCGATTACATTTTAGCAACATGGAAGGAGATTCCTACGGAACCCAACGTAGAAAAGGTTTCCTTTGCGATGAGTAAAGAAAAGTTAATTTGGACTTAGCTTCACACAAGCACACACAAACGAATAGTTAGGAAAAAAATATATTCCAATTCGATGGCGATGGAATCAAATCTAGTATCACCATCGTCAGGGCAGGACTAGCGCCAGCATTGAGTCCAATCCAAGTATACAGCCTTTTGGCTTGACCTAGTAATTACTTCCAGTTGACTGCTGTTGGCAGAAAAGCCTTCCGCCTTTCGCCTTCCGCTTTCGTCTTTCCATCTTCTTGCTGAATCACCACTACCTGACCCGCACATGGATGGACACGTAAAGCTCAGTCGAGTAATTAAATGCTAACCATTGAAGGTGCGTGCCAAAAGTGGGCTATACTCAATTATTTTCCGCGCGTTTAACTTAACTGACCACTGATAACCACCTGCCAGGCCACTAGGAGAGTGATTGCGAATTACGCCCCATAGCTATGCACCCTCTTCGCATGCAAAGCTATATAGTATGTACCCTTGAACCGGAAATACTCGCACGTCAAACGCCTTTCGCTACGCACAATCGAATATCCTTCCCCCAAATCCGATTTGAACTGGCCAAAGAAGAAGAATGAGTGAGGTCAGCACAAGACTAATTTGCATCAGGATCCAATGCATTCGTATGTACTCGTAGTGTACTGCTGGACACATGTTACCGTTATAAGATGTAAAATTAATTTCTACTCACAGGATAATAAATTATTGAATCGAATGCGAGAGTGTACGAATAGTTTCGAGCGATTCCGAGTGGTTTTAAGTGGTTGCAAACGGTTGCAAATGGTTGCGCTCAGGTGCGGAATATAGGACCCATTTCCGGCAGTACGAATACGTACTTTATTTATGTGTGGCACTGGTAGTGTGCTTGTAATTTTAGTAAAACAGTTCTCTATACGCTGAGTCCCATAAATCGACTGAGTTTCCTCTGCTATCTCCACCCACTCCACACAAACACACACACACATGCATGGGCAAAGAAGAAATTCTTGAGAAAATCGGTTTTCTGCGTGGGCTAAACGATGGCGTATGGCATATCCTTTAGCCCAATTCTTGTCGGTTTATCCTCGTGGCAATAGCGTGCGTATTAAAGATAAATTGCCACAGATAGCCAAAGTCCTTTTTGAAAATTTTCCCTCTCTTTGCCACCTCCATGTACTCATAGTACGAGTATCTCGTCCTTCAATGTAATGACACCACTACTGCATAGCGGTAAAGACAATTTCATATATAAGCCAGGGTAGTTCTAAAGGTTTGCTGCTGGTGCTTGCCTTGCCTTGCCTTGCCATGCCATTTACGCAGGAAACGAAAATAAAGAACCCTTTTTCCTTTTCGGTCAAATCCTCCTTTGGCAGTTAAGATACGATCGGGCTTTCAGGCGATACCAACCAACCAACCAAACAAACTAACCAACCAAACCGAGAGGCAAACCTATTCCTGGCAATCTTCGTAGATGAGAGCCTCAACTATTCTTCTTCTTACGATGGCCGTCTTACTTGTAATCAATCGGCCGTCGGTTAGTCGTCCTGCCTTGCTTTGTCTTGCCGAATGCCTTCTAATGTTATTCTGGTGGGAGAGATTCGCAGTTGATCCTGCGAAGTAGGGTTCCTCAAATGCTCCAACACTTTCGGGGTAATTAATTATTTTCAAATTAATGGTCGTCACAGGGGTGGGATGAGTTGTTACAAAGACGTAGGCATACTAGTACTAGTGCTTCTACTGGTACTGCAACACTCACACACTGGTTCTGGTACTGGTGTCAATCCAAATCCAACTTAGCTAAGTTGTGTAATTAAATGTGTCAAGGGTTGGATGGCAGAAGATTGCTGTTAAGTTCGTCTACACCGAATACAAATATGTGCGAGCGACACAATCAAGGGGTTGAAGTCGCCCTTTTCATATTTGTCGCCGCTGCTGGTTGTGACTATTCCGAATGGTGGTGTTTTGGTAGTAGTATCGCATCAAACCTAACCAATAGATACCATCTTCCAAGCCCTGAACTCATACTCCGCGTGCTTGAGAAGCAAATTAAGAACTTGTTCCAGTGATGCTATCTTGGGATGTTAAGGATACACATATTCGTACTTGTAGTCGTATACGAAGTATACTCGTACTTTGATTGCGATACAAATAGAGTTGACGGCGGGACTGGCAGTGGCACTTTCACTTGGAATGGCTAAAATGGCTGTGGAGAAACGTCAGATATGGGTGGCTTGCGGCTGTGATGGGTTAGGTTTTTGCCAAAATTAGGGCATTTGTATTCGGTGAGGATTTATGCTGCTGCTTAAGGGTTTTGGCGTGAATTACACTTGCTCTCTTGCTCGAAAAGCTATCAAAAAGTAGCGATTAATCTGAGCGATGCGATGGATTAAATGGAGGAACATAATTGAATGTTTAGAGCTCTATACACGCTTCACTGTTTATTAGAGTGAGTGTGTTCTTTTAGTGATTTGGGAGAGGGAAATTGTAGCGCCTTCTACTCGTGCAACTGATCGCCATAATCGTGCCATTAGACGTTAATTAATGTGCGGTATTTGCTGGAGTCAATTGAATTCTTATTTGGAACATTTACCATCACAGAATCCTAAGACAACGATGGCGCTCATGTTTCGAAATGAAAATCAACAATCCGCAGCAATAGTCTGGGTGGGGGCGGAAAAGACGATTTAATCCCAATGAGATAATCGCATCCACACTAGAACGGATGGGAGAACATTAAAGACGCGTAGATATCCCTTGTGTGTGCCGCGGCGGAAGTACCATAGAGAGGCATAATTTTGCGTCTTATGCCTTGCAAATTATTACCAACTAAAGAAAGCTCGGGAGGGGGTTATTTTTGGAAAAACAAAAGAACATCAAGCCTGAAAACAATTTACCACAGACAGATTATAAGGAGTTTTTCTGGAATATTTTTGAGATTAAATCAGCCTGCTGTTGAGATGATTGTTTGAATATTTAGAGCCACTCTTGCAATATATTTATGTTCAACCAGCACTCTACTGCGATCATGACGAGGTGGAGCTATCAGTCCAAACGGCCTTATCATCTATAAAAAGACTATGAAAAATAAATAAAAGAGAATCGATTTTAAAAAGTCTTTATTTCTGACAGCCCAGTGCTCAACTGGCAGTTTCAACTTTTGACATTCCATCACATTTAACTGTTTTATCTATCTGTCTATGTACTCGTAGGTTAAACATTAATTTACTATCAAAAATTACATCTAAATCTTTAAAATCGTCAACTACTTTTATCCGAGAGTTGTTTAAAAAATAATTAGGGAAAATGTGATGAAAACTCCTATTGAAGCTCATACAGGCACACTTGTCAATATTTAGCAACAGATCATTCAGAGTACACCACTCAGTAAAATAATCCAAGTCTTTCTGAAGCATTAAACTGTCATTAAGAGTTGACATTTTTGCAAAAATTTTAATGTCATCAGCGTACATGAGGCAATGACAGTGCTTTAAAAAGTTATGAAGGTCGTTAATAAACAGCAAAAATAATGGCGGTCCCAAATGGCTCGCTTCAGGGACACCCGAACTAACCAAAATCTCCTTCGAAACATAGTCACCTATGGCAACATATTGTCGCCTACCAAGCAAATATGATCCAAACCATTGAAGTAATGGACCACGGAACCCATATGATTCAAGTTTTTTTTAGAAGAATCTTCAAGTTCACTCTGCTGAGGGCTTTAACAAAATCTGTATAAACCACATGCACTTCTTTATGGTTCTCTAATGCGTTGACACAAAAATTAGTAAATTCAACTAAATTTGAGACTGTTGATCTTTTTACTTACTTTACTTTAGGTGGCGCTACAGTCCGGGGTGGACCTGGGCCTCAGTCAACAAGCTTTTCCAGCCAGCTCGATCCCTGGCTAGCTGTCTCCAGTTTCGCACGATAAGTTGGCTGAGGTCCTCTTCCACTTGCGTGCGCCACCTGAGTCTTGGCCTTCCTCTACTGCGCTGTCCCTCGGGGGCGGATTCGAAGACTTTTCGGACCGGAGCATTGGTGTCCATGCGCTCTACATGACCCAGCCATCTCAGTCTTTGGATCATCACTCTTCTGGCTAGGTCCATGTCGCTGTACAGTCCATACAGTTCGTCGTTGTATCTCCTCCTCCACTCACCGTCAATGCAGACGGGACCGAAGATCGCCCGAAGAATTTTTCTCTCGAAGCAACCAAGAACACCCTCATCCATTTTTGATGATGTCCATGCCTCTGCGCCATAGAGCAGGACCGGGATTATTAAGGTCTTATAAGGGGTGACTTTTGTTGTCCGAGAGATGGCTTTGCTACTCGATTGCCTTCTTAACCCAAAGAAACAGTGGTTGGCAAGAGTTATTCTTCGCTTGATCTCAGCGCTGGTGTCGTTGTCTGTATTTATAGCGGAGCCTAGGTAGACAAAGTCCTTAACTACCTCACAGTTATATCTGTCGAGGGTGATGTTCTGCCCGAGACGTCGGTGTTAGTTGTCCTTTTTGCTTGCCAGCATATACTTGGTCTTGCCCTCATTGACCGCTAAACCCATTTTCGCCGTTTCCGTCTCAATACTCGCGAAAGCGCCACTGACATCACGCTGCTCTCTCCCGATTATGTCAATATCGTCGGCGTATGCGAGTAGTTGGACGGACTTTTGAAAGATAGTGCCTCTTGTGTTCGCTCGTGAGTTTTGCACTATTTTTTCAAGTACGATGTTGAAAAAATCGCATAACAGCGCATCGCCTCGTCTAAATCCTTTACTGGAGTAAGCCCACACTGAAATGAACCAATCAGGTTGTTGACGAACGGCTTCAGGCGTTCACACAATACGGCGGATAAGATCTTATATGCGATGTTAAGGAGACTGATGCCTCTGTAGTTGGCGCAGTTCAGAGGGTCTCCTTTCTTAAGAATTAGACAAACAATGCTGAGGTTCCATTCATCGGGCATACTTTCGTCCGACCATATTTTACAGATAAGTTGGTGTATGCTCCTTACTCAGTCATCGCCGGCCGCTTTGAGGAGCTCAGCAGTCAGGCCATCCGCTCCAGAAGCTTTGTTGGACTTAGGCTTCGATATAGCTATCTTCACTTCATCCAAATCGGGTGGACGTAAGTAAGTAAGTAAAACGAATATCACATTTTAAATCTGAAAGCAAAATAAAACGTGGCTGGAAACATGTATTCATTTTTAAGTGCATTTGAAAATAAGCGCGGTCATTCAGTTACTTCTTTTGAGTCATCTTCTGCGCGAACGAAACGTCAAAAGACAAAACCAATTCGAGGATCTGCACCTGTTTCTGTTTTAAGTTTTTTTTTTCACAAATGAGCAAAATTGTTGCAGGAAATACTCGTAACCTCTAAGAGTCCAAAACGTGCAGAAAAATATATAAAGGCTTTCGAAAGATCAAACGAATCACAAATTACTGTAATGACGGGTGAAGATGCTTTTGCTGTAGTAGTAGAAGGAAAATTATTTAGAAATCAATACACTATAATTAGAGCGAGCGCCCCGGAAAAATTCTCGTCCTATAAAGTTGTTCAAAATACAAAAAAAGAATGCTTCCCATCACAGGAACATGTGAAAGTAGGTGGCATTTCAGTTGAAGTAACTTAGAAGCTCTGCTGGATCTCACTGTGAAAATAAAGCACGGATTCAGAGGGAATTTGGAGAAAAATGCGGGCCGGGTTTTGGCAATTCAAATGATGGCTGGCAACTTCTTCTTATCCTTTTATTAACCCTTTCCTCGTTATACGAACTTATGCGTAACGAGTTTTCCATTTTTACTGCATCGCTGCTGCTCCGCTTATGGGGTTGGCTAATGTCACAGACCGCAGAACGCGTCTATATAATGCTCGGTCCTGGATCGCTTCAGTGGTAAGCCCCAGGCGTTGTTGCGCATTTGCTATCTGAGAAATCCAGGAATTCTTTTTCCGACCTCGTTTTCTTACAGTTGGAGTGACCGTAGTTGATAGTGCCTTTTTAACCGGATTTTCCGCAGATCTTCTTTGAACGTGGCAATACCAACTTATTCTATTCGCCTCAAGCTGTTCGGTTACCGAATTCTTTATATGTAGACTTCCTCTTATACGCGTAGATCTAATGCAATCGCGTTTAGTGACTCCACTAGACATCCTTAACATTTTCATTTCCGCTGCCGTCATTTTGTTTTTAAACGCTTCGTACATTGTCCAGCACAGTGAACCGTATATAACAGTCATGGTCTAACAACCATGGTGTAGAGTTTCCCCTTTAATTTAAGTGGAAATTTTCGGTCGCAAAAGATTCCCGAATTTTCCCGCCATTTCATCCATACCACACTCACTCTGTGGTGGCTGGCAACACGGTCAGACGATTTTTTTAATCCGCCGAGCTTTCAGCTGAAATAACAAAATTAGATATTGAATTGATTAAAGAAAAGCACACAATTATGATAGTTGTGTCAAGTGGCCATGAAATTGATGTCAACCGGTTCAGAACTTTTTCTTACGAACAGCCAGATACTCTATATCTAAGTACCCCTGGTACAACATGTCACCCACATTGCATAAATATTTCATTCATGGTCCCGAAATAGTCTCCTTTGCTTTGCTGCCTATCGGACAGTTGAGTGATGAAGCGCAAGAAGCAAGAAACAAGGATTTTAAAAGCTACAGGAAAAATTACTCACGTAAGAGCAGTCGCGAAAAAACCAATCTTGTTGTCTTCAACTGTTTCTTGTTAAGTTCAGATCCATATATTGGGTATATAACCTAATTCGTGCGGTTTTTTTTTCCTTTTTGAACGTTTATTTAAGAAAAACATGTACTATAGTATTATTCAAAGTATTGCCCATCTGAAGCTATGACTTTTACCCATCTTTCTTGCAATTTTTGGATCCCATCCCAAAAGAACTGCGCCGGCAGCCAAGAATGAATCAAGCCAATTTTTGATATTCTGCTCTGATGTGAACCGTATTTCAGTGAGGGCGTTCTGCATCGACCGGAACAAATGGTAGTCAGAAGGGGCAAGGTCTGGGCTATAAGGCGGGTGGGTTAAGACTTCCTATCCACTGTTTTCCAAATAGTTCTTAACCGGAATAGCAACGTGGGGCCGAGCGTTGTCATGATGGAAAACTATTGCCTCGTGTCTGGTCGCATATTCCGGGCATTTTTCGGCTACTGCTCTCTTCAAACGGATTAATTGTGTTCGGTAGCGTTGTCCATTGATGGTTTCACCCGGTTTTAGCAGCTCATAATACAGCGCACCCATCTGATCCCACCAAATACAGAGCATTACCGGCGCGCCATGGATATTCGGCTTTGCCGTTGATTTGGCTGGTTGGCCGAGTTTCAAATATGATTTTTTGCGCTTGGGGTTGTCGTAATGGATCCATTTTTCATCACTAGTAACAATCCGATGCAAAAATTACTTCCTTTTGTGGCCTTCCAGCAGCATTTCCGACATGCAAAACCGCCTTTCGACGTCTCTCGGCTTGAGTTCATGTGGAACCCAATTTCCTTGCTTTTGAATAAATCCAGCTGGCTGCCTGATTGACACCCAAAGATTCCGCGAGCTATTCTTGTGTTTGGTAACAATCTTCATAGAGTAATGCTTTCAGTTCTTCATCTTCAAACTTTTTTGGCTGCCCAGGACGTTGATCGTCTTCCAAGCCAAAATCACCGTGCAAACCACTTTTGGCACATTCGCTCAGCTAGCGCATGTTCACCATAAACTTCCACCAACATACGATGACTCCCCGCAAAAACACTTTTTCAGGCACAAAGTTCGACACATTTGAGTGAAAAAAAATAATTGTTGTTTACGCCTCAAATGAATGACATATACTGAAATGACGTACAATGACAGTAGCTTTCCAACGCATGTTCCAATGGAATAATAACAATGGAATAATACAAGTTACGCCATCTCTTAGCAAATCGCACGAATTAAGTTATAGACCCAATATTACAAGTAAACGAAAGCTACCGGCAAAAAACTTCAACATCTTCCTGGAGAAGCCTTAAATTAATTAAAATCTCCCACTATTCTGCAAAATAATAAAAATGATGATTGCGAAGATAATGATGGTGATGAAAGCGATGGTTAGGTTTTTTTCTTATTCTGGCGGAAAATTTCAAAATAAAAAGTTTTTAAAAATGCGTTTGTTTTTTTATTTTTACATATTGGGGCATTATGATGAAAATTGTATACTTTAGAGATTCTGGTTGTGCACGTGTGAATTGATAACAGCATCTGCCCCAGCGTGCGCCATATCGATCTGCACCTGCACAGGAAAACCATTTATTCGCATGCAAATGTACTTCCTACCAAGCTGGCAAACCTTTAAAACTGAAAATATACTTTTTAATTCTAATTTCTTATTTATTTTTGAACGATTTTGTTGTTTATAGCTTCCCTTTGTGTTATTACTGCTTTTATGGCTGTCACAAAAACCCTCCTTGTGTGCCGATCGTCCGCAATCAGCACATTGCACTTATCTGCATAGTGCATCCCTCCACAAAGCCAACATGGACTTTTGGGTACTCTGGATCTTTTCGAATTGTTTTGCTGCCGGATCATATTAACTTCAGTGTCCACGGTACGGCCTCCAACAAGTGTCACATAATGTTTTAACATAAGAATTCGTTCTCAGTCGTTCGCAGATCTAAGCTGAGGATAGACGTGTTTCGGAGGTTCCGCTCTTCCCATAACGGGAGGTACCGTGGAAAGTGTAGAAAGCGGCAATCGATGCTGCTGAAGGGGTTGGAACCGTCTTCTGATCCTGAGGAGATCCTGGCACTGCTCAAAGAGGAGTGCGAAGGACCCAAATTTGTGGGGGTAAAGCCATTTACCACAGCTAGAGCCAGACGGGAGAAACGGGGTTTGCCGTTCTTCCTGGTGCAGCTCAGTCCCGAAAGCCTTCTGGATAGTCTAAGGAGCATCAAGCCAGAATTCGTGGAGAATCGGTGGAGAATTATTTTATAATCGGCGGGGATTTCAACGCTAGATACAGAGATTGAGGAAATAATTTGCCAAATACTAGGGGGAACCTACTACTCGATTGGTGGGGTCAGCACGATGCCATGTATAGACTCGGTCTTAAAGCGACGGATAACCCGTCGTTTCCCAGAGGCGGGTCTTATTTGGATCCATTACTGTACGACGAACGTATACGACTGACAGGTACGAATTTACAAACGCTTAACTGTCTGCGCACATTCGTGTATGACAGCGACCATTGCGGTTTTAGCACCGAAACCACAGTTCCCAACGAAATTGCGGAATTGGAGGAGTTTGTCCAAAGATACTCTTACAACTACAGTAAGACTCGATGGACACGCTTCTCCGCAACCTTGACAAGAGCACTCTCCTCGAACACGCTCCTCTCACCGTCCTATAGGAATTTATCAAACGAGGAGATCGATAAGTACGTTAAACGAATGGACCAGACAATAAAACAAACTATGGACACTACAATACCGCGGTATAAACAAACGACTAAAGAAGATCTGTTCCGCAATCCTACTATTGACGCACTGCACCGACAGAAAAGTAGACTTCTGACAAGACTAAAAAACTTATACAGACAGTTTACAGACAGACAAGACACAGAAATTAGGACACTGAAGTCGTCGATTAAAAATATTCAAATGCTAATCAAAGAGAATTACAGAATTGCTGTAAGTTTGTATTGGAACAACAAGGTACGAGCTGTAAACACCAGCAACCCGAATATGTTCCCGCAAATAAATAAACTATTTCGGAGAAAAAATCAGACAACAGACAACGAAAGATTACTAACAATAGCAGGCATTGATACAAATGAGGCCGCTGATGATGACAGCTTCTTTGTGATCGAGGATCCACAGGAGAAGGTTGAGTCTATAGGGGCGACTTTCCAGGAAGTATACAAGGCCAATGATATCATTGGCCCTAATTATGACCTGGACAATCGCGTCTTGGTGCACAACTTCTATATTCGAAATGAAGAAGAGAACTGGCGATCCGAGGGCTCTGGTTTCACCCGGTTCAGCGACGAAAATATGGCAAATAATGTCATTGCCTGAGAAGGTGGCCTACCCCCGTTCATTTCGAAGGAAGAACTCCATGAGATCTTCGACACTTGGGTACACTAGTTGCAGTTGGTAGATTATTTTTAATGAAATTCAATCGCGAAATTATGAAACTGAGTTTCAATCAATTTATTAAATGCACTAGAGCTGTTAGTGTCAAATAAGATAGGATTCTAAATGAAACCAGCAGAAAGGTTAGGCCAGAAAGGCTCCCATTGTATTTTTCTGTTTTGTCGGTACAGACCTCTTAGGAAAGCACAGAGTACATTGTACTCCTTAAATGTTTCTGTGATGACATTTCTCAGTCTTTCTAAGGAAGACGTTACACTCACTTGCAAGGCCATTAAATCGGTTCTAGAACCATCGATAAAAATCCGACTACATTCTCTTTCTGGTCGAGATTATGGCCGAAGCTAGCTTTGAGATGAAGGAAAGTCGGCATACGGGCATACGTATGCCCGTTGCATACGGGCAACGAAGAAAGGGCTTTCCTGTCCCCTTTTTCAGATCATTTTTGTCATGACATATTTAAAACAGTCAGCATTTGCAATCAAGGTTTCAAGAGGTCCAAATCGATACCTACCATCATTGACGAGAAAGGACACAAGACGTTAGCGTCGAAAATTTCGAGTTAATAAGGGACTTCCTCTGCATTGGCACTGGCGCATGGACTCTGTCAAAAGAACTGTCACTTTGAGAGAAAATCTCTCGAAAAATAATTATTATTTAGAAAATTGCTATTGCAAGACAGAGCGCATCGATTGAAAAGCCCTTAACTTGTCATCAGTGGTAATAATAATGACAAACGCGTATTCTGCCTTAGGGAAGGCACTACAAGTGCTGCTCACTTGATTACGAATCACAAAAAAGTTTACATGTAAAGCTTAAATATTTCCCACACGCTGTTCAAGGAAACGGTAGCCAGACAATGAGTCTGCATGTCTTAGCAAGTAAATAGTCTTGTTTTCTGATTTCCGCTCAAATGCTACTATCACTATTCGCCAAAGATTAGGTTTCCTTCAAAAATGATAACAACATGCCTGAAACGATCATAGAACTCAAAAGTGTTTCTAAGTGCCTTACCGGTCATCGCAGTCGTTTTACTTGTATTATGATGGTCTGTAGATACTCCAGTCTTCTTCTAAAGAAATCTTAAGTGGCCTGTTTAGGTCCATTTTCTACATTGCAGTCTCCCACTTCTATCTTACATTTATATGTTTCCCACAACAACACACTGTTGGCACTCTTCGCCGTTCAGACTGAGCTCATTGCCAGTTTTTCAAATTCGTCACTGGATCTGCGCCTAAGTCCTAGGGCGATTAACCATGAATTTAAACCCGCTTTTAAGCAATATAACGTCCAGCACTTTAAATATTGATGGCTTATCTGGTTTCTTATTAGAGTCGTAGGATCTTTGACTTATAAGGTTTCCTGCTACTAACCGCTATTTCCTTTCATGTTCCTGATATTTTCCCGAGAATTGTTAGACTTATTCAGGGTCTTGAGAAGAGTTTGTAGTGGCAGCGCTCACATTTCCGAATCGATTATTGGCTTCGGTCTTGACGACCCTTCGTCTTAGGGGTATCTATAATGGAACTGGCCCTTCTGATTGGAGCTTAGGCCGTGGGAGTTCCTACCCGGTCATTGAAAAAAAGAGGAAAGTTACAAAGTGGCAATAATCCTCGGATACGGACCGATCTACTGTTGATTACTCCTGCAAATGAAATAAGGACAACGAACTTTGGATCAGCACGTGGGCTTTTAAGCGACTTAACATTCCAACCAACTAGTGGAGAACCAAGACTGCTGCAAAGCAGATATTTCCGAAATCCAAGAAGTGCAACGGAATGAAAAACTGCGACATCTACTACGGCGATTGTTATTGACGGAAAAGGCAGCGCTTATTTGGATGCGGATTTGTTGTTGGAAGCAGACTTTGGCAAGGAGTGAAAAGTTTCGAGCAACTGATTGTGCGCCTTATGCTGTGGCAATAATTGGTAGTAGTACTGTCGAAAGGTGAAGTCAGCACAGACTCCGATAACTGATTTAGGAAATTCAACTTTGCAAGAGGGCGAAACATTTCTGTAGCTAGCAGGCGTTTCCCACATCTCGGTACTCACAAAGGTACTTGGAGAACTCCGACTCGGACCATTACCTTGTTGTATCCAAGGTATAGTTGCAGATACCATGAACAGGACGAAGCCGAGCTAATACTTCGAGGAAATTTGACATCAGATAGATACAATCACAAGAGATAGCCAAATCTTTTTCCAATCGAGTCTTCCTTAACCTCTAGACCAATGTTGACCAGTGGCATTGCCAAAAACCCATATGCCTTCTTTAATGTGCTGGGTTGCAATCGACTACCATAACGAAACCCCTGGATTGATGCCGAATGCCTTCAAGTGTGTGCAGCTATGCGCTACATAGAAAAACTAAAGCCGCTTACAAGCTATACGAGCAGAAGATGAGAGGCGAACAATGGCTTCTCAAGAGCATGAAAATCACGGTCCAACAAATTGAGAAATCGTACTCCAGGGAGAGTTTCGAAAGTTTTACCAAAAGGTAAACAAAATATGCCATGGATACAATTGCGAAATCAAAGCCAGTAGAGAAGAACAAGGGAACATAGTCATAGAGTCGCAGTCGATGGCGAGGATTTCAAAATAGCGCTTCCATGCAAAATGAACCTTGGCTATTGCCAACCTTTTGGCCAAGAAGGCAACTGATTAGCAAAGCCCTCCCTCACAGTTCTGTTCTATGGTGTAGTGCTCTAGAGGCATAGTCTTAATTAAATATGGATAAGGGTGGCCTAGGCTACTTTGAGAGGAAAATTCTTCAGAAATTCTTTCGGTTGTGTTCTGCATAAAGAGTGAGTGCAAGAAGAGATGCGGGTGGACACCAACTCTTCAGTTGAAGAAAACCGCGATCGAGGTGGCGCACGCAAGTAGAAGGCGACCGCAGCCAACTTAACGTGTGAAACTGGATGCAGCTACCGAAAGATCGAGCAGTAGCGTCACCTGAAATAAGTAAGTTTTCTCTCAATGGGATTCAAGTTTTATTGAACTCCTTGCTATTTTATTGAAGACTTGCAATAATTGGCAACTGTTCCTTATGAAGATTAACAATCCGGCCGACCTTGACTAAGACAATGAGCAATGATGTGACGTAATCTAAGCCCATTAAGTGATGATCCCATTGCAAAGTTGATACAGAAGCCTACTTTTGCTCTTGTGATGAAGCCAATATACAAACGAGAATGTAATAAAAAGCGTCACTTATCGACCGGCACCGTTTTCAAGGCGATTTTTGCTTTTGTTTAAATTTTTAACTTTCACCCTGGGAATTTTCACGAGTTAACCTTGTGTACCTCCCATCTCTTATTTCAAACCCTTTGAACACTATTTTGATACCCATTTCGCGTTATCGGTAATCATACGCGCAGGAAAGCCGCCGATGAATCAACCCCAATCAAACATGCCAGCAAGCCATATGTAGATGCCAATCGACTGTCCATTAAATTTGTAAAATGAAATTATACACGTCGCAGGCCAATAATAAATTTGTAGCACGGATAAATTGCAAGGAAGCGAAACTTGTTAACACCACCCCTCCCAGAGCGAAGGACAAGTTAAGGCCCACGGGTCAAGTGGTTTTTTTTTTCATTCACTTTCAAAGTAACAATTCGACTGCACGTCGGCCAGACTCTGTACACGTTTTAAATTGGCCATTTCACATGAACGAACACCGCCATGTCATGGAGAAGTACACCAACTAAATCTACAGCAGTAGTAGTGCCAGCTAGCTACAACAGCAACAACAACAATGACAACGACGACATCAATGACAGTAATCACATCGGGAATCGCTCTCATTTCCAATTGCGATAAACACAATTGGCAGCAGGAATATAGAAAACAAAGAAATCCAACAAAATGAAAAATGAAAAAAAGAAAAAAAGAAAAGGGGAGAAGAGGAGAAGATGAAGAAACAAAAAATCGAATCGGGACTGTGGTGTGGGCAGAATGACGGATGTCATCTTCCTGAAAATGAACAATCGAACTTTAGATCGTTCCGCACCCACAACGCTCCTTCGATTTATGTATGTTCGTTTGTGTGTATGTGTGCGTGTATTAGCCTCAGGACACCCCATCCTACAATCGGAAAGTGAAGTCCTAAATTCTTTTATTGACCACCACCAGTACCAATGACCGAGGACCGACAACCGGAGTTACCACCGACCCATCAACAAAATACCATTGGAAGAAAACAATTGGTGACGACTGTGGTGACAGTGGTGATAGTGGGTGGACATTGGTCAATGGAAATGGCCAGCGATCACGGGGCTTGAGTGGCTCTGAAAGAGAAGAAGAGAAAACTTTAATTTACAATTGATTACCTTTCTTCAGGGTAAAAATGAAACAAATCGTTCTGAGGGATGGGGACGGTCGGATTGCCGTTGAGAACGTTTTAACTTTTGCAATTTTTCGGCAGTCACAGGGTGGAAGATGATATTGAGTGACGGGACATCGGGCATCGATGACAGTTTACACACTTTTTTTTTCTATTTTTTTCTTTTTCTGAAAGTCCTGTCGTCAACAAGGGGTGATGGTTACGATGGGAAGATATTTTCGTTTTAGAGTTTTTTTTCTACAGAAATTGGGTTGCGAGTTTGACGGATTTGAAGGGGAGATATTGAAGTAACACTTGGAGTTTAGTCTCTTGTATTGGAGAAGAGTGTTTGGAGAAATAGTGGACTTAGTGGCCTTTTCAATCATTTCACAGAGAAAGTGATTACCGGGTTAGAGCTATGGGAAATTATTCAGTGTACTTACTTAAATCTCGTTACCTCTTGAGGATCATAGGTCGTCAATAACACCTGCGAGCCGTTTTGTTTGAATTTCTTCAATGCATTTGACCTCACTCCAGATTTTTCTCAGTAGTCTCCATTCCTCTTAGACTGACTGGGTGAGTGGATTCCACTGCATAACAGATTTAAAACCCTCTCCACGCCGCTGTAAGGTGTTCCCAAACAATTACCACTTTTTCAACCGTAAGGCCTCGTTCTCGTTTGAAATGCAGTTCGACCACAAATTCCTTGAGATAATACGTAGATATCTATTGGGTCTATAACTTAATTCGTGCGGTTTGCTAAGAGATGGCGTAACTTGTATTATTCCATTGGAACATGCGTTGGAAAGCTACTGTCATTGTACGTCATTTCAGTATATGTCATTCATTTGAAGCGTAAACAACAATAATTTTTTTTCACTCAAATACGAGTATGTCGAACTTTGTGCCTGAAAAAGTGTTTTTGCGGGGAGTCATCGTATTTTGGTGGAAGTTTATGGTGAACATGCGCTAGCTGAGCGAATGTGCCAAAAGTGGTTTGCACGATTTAAAAGTGGTGATTTTGGCTTGGAAGACGATCAACGTCCTGGGCAGCCAAAAAAGTTTGAAGATGAAGAACTGGAAGCATTACTCTAACAAGATTGTTTCCAAACACAAGAAGAGCTCGCAGAATCTTTGGGTGTCACTCAGGCAGCCATTTCAAAACGTTTAAAAGCAGCTGGATTTATTCAAAAGCAAGGAAATTGGGTTCCACATGAACTCAAGCCGAGAGACGTCGAAAGGCGGTTTTGCATGTCCGAAATGCTGCTGGAAGGCCACAAAAGGAAGTAATTTTTGCATCGGATTGTTACTAGTGATGAAAAATGGATCCATTACGACAACCCAAAGCGCAAAAAATAATATGTGAAACCCGGCCAACCAGCCAAATCAACGGCAAAGCCGAATATCCATGGCGCGACGGTAATGCTCTGTATTTGGTGGGATCAGATGGGTGTGCTGTATTATGAGCTGCTAAAACCGATAAAACCATCAATGGACAACGCTACCGAACACAATTAATCCGTTTGAAGAGAGCAGTAGCCGAAAAACGCCCGGAATATGCGACCAGACACGAGGCAATAGTTTTCCATCATGACAACACTCGGCCCCACGTTGCTATTCCGGTTAAGAACTATTTGGAAAACAGTGGATGGGAAGTCTTACCCCACCCGCCTTATAGCCCAGACCTTGCCCCTTCTGACTACCATTTGTTCCGGTCGATGCAGAACGCCCTCACTGAAATACGGTTCACATCAGAGTAGAATATCAAAAATTGGCTTGATTCATTTTTGGCTGCCAAGCCGGTGCAGTTCCTTTGGGATGGGATCCACAAATTGCCAGAAAGATGGGGAAAAGGTTGGAAGGTTGGTCGGCTTCAGTTCATGCACGACTTGAATTTTGTTTGCAAGATTCTCACGTTAAATACGAAAAGTTGTTGAGAGCTACACCGAATCGATTCATCACTGTTATCGCTTACGTTTTCCGCTTCCGGCGCTATATGTCTACCCCTACCTGGTAGATGTAACCTATTTGATCGCGTATTATTCAATAATGAAAATTAGGTTTCAATCTTTTCGATGAAATATTGAGTTCTGAGTTAGAAAGGCTTATTTATTGCTCTAACTGCACGAAATAGATTCCTTGTAGCAGGCAGATTTTCGTCATAGAGCCTGATAACTTGAAGACGTTGTACCGGAGTTTTGAAGTTTTGAAGAAAGTATCGACTTTCTTGACCTGATGTCCGGCAACGTTGAGTAGAGCGTCGGAGTTTGAAATGCTCAGGGCTTAAGTTGCTCACGCTTAAACAGTATTTAGCCCTACTTTGTTTGCCTCAACTTGCATATTTTGTGCCATTGGTGGAGATCCATTATTTTGTGCGCAGGGAGGCAAACATCGTCAGCGTAGTCCAGATGCTTGGAATAAGACTTCACTGTCTACCTTAATCCTTGGTTTCTTTCAGTTAGTGCTGCCCAAAGTATATCTCCGAAGTACTAAGAATAACAACGGTGAAAATATACAGCCTTGAGTCATGTGATACCTTACCACTGTATTAACCAAACGTGACACTTACCACCCTCGTAGATTGCCTTACAAAATAGCTACAAGTTTTTTTGGGGCAACTCTCGTGCGCAAGGCTGAATGGACAGTAGATCTATAGAGAACGTTTACTCAATGCATTACTCAATGCCGATTCCCAAGGTATTATTGCGATCTTCGCAAGAGTATTCACCATGAAGTCCCCCCTGTTGTTGAGTATAGATGCTTTTTTATCAGCTCTGGAACATATTCCTCTCCAGATCCCATATTTCATCAATTTGCAATTCGTTGGAAGCTTGTTGATCTTCCCTCTATTCAACTCTTTCATGAATCGCTCGAAGCGGTTACGGCCTCTGTTTCTAGGAGGTCCGGTTCGGATTCGGAAATTTGTTGTTGCAGCACGCTTGTTGTAATTTGGGACTCCGAATATGACGCTGTCGTCTAAATTATTTAATACTTATCTCCATCAGTAAGATCTTTTGTGATGCTGTAGACAGTCCTATTGACTCACCTTCCACCTGCTTCTTCAGCCTTCGAGGCTATTGCGTCGATGTTTGAATGTTTAGCACTCTTCAAACAATATTGGGCTTCTAACTCAGGCTTTTTACCACTGATGCCGCTGCATCTTCTCAAAACCACATGCTTCGATTATTCTGCCTTATACCGAAGTAAACGACTGCCCTGATACAAAAACATTTTTCATAGTATTCCAATGCTCATCCACGAGCTAGTTCTGTGGGAAGATAGACCCTGAATTATTCAATGATGAGTCTATTTTATGTTTCAAATTAGATAAACGCCATGGAATGATGATTCGCCAACGTTGGTTTTGAATCCAGGAATATGATATTCGCAGACAGTCATAAGGCCTTGCAAAATTGTCAGATCTACAAGGCGGCGCAAAATTAGTCATCCTATCGGAAGATGTTATAATTTTTGCAAATGGCGTCGTACGTCAATCATATTTGACCTTTGTGAACTTAACAGATGCAGAATACAAACAGATAAGCAATGCAGCGCTATACTCCGCTGTCAAGCCATCCTCAATCTCAACAACGAAGAGGACGATTTTGTGTCGCAAATCATTATGAGCGACGAGGTGCATTTCCACTTAAACAGTTACGTCAATAAGCAGAATCTTCGTTTCTGGGGCACTAAAAATCCGCATGTGATGCAAGAAGAGCCATTACATCCACTAAAAGCCACAGTGTGGTGCGGAGCTCACGTGGTAGGAGTGATTGGGCCGTATATTTTCGAGGACGCCATCGGCAATACGGTCACTGTTACTGGCGAATGCTGCAGGGCCATTATAAACGACTTCTCACCGCCGAAATCGGATGAGAGGGGCTTGGTGAGCACGAGCCACAATGGATATTGTGAAAGAAGCGTTTTCTGGTCGCGTAATCTCCCGTTTTGGCGAATTGGCATGGCCAGCAAGATTGCCCGATATAGGCATCCCAGACTTCTTTCTCTTTGCCTACTTGAAGTCGCGGGGTTATACCAACAAGCCCCAGATAATCGCAGCCCTTAAGAAGAATATTCGACAGAAATGCGAACAGTTATCACCGGAAATCTTGCCGAAAGTCATGGAAAACGCGGTAAAACGGGCACAAATGTGTATCAACACTGGCAGCAACCACTTGGCGGATATCATCTTTTCCACTTAACAGAAAAACGTTGTCAGAAAAGGCATTATCAAGCCATTGTTCGACCACCATCTAACAACGAAACTGCCAAGGATCTACCATTTGTGTGGACTCCCTTCAGTACTATGGTACCAAATTTCCATACTCAACGATGGACAAGTTGCGAAACACCAAAATTGAAATTCAGGATTCAGGAAATCGTGTCAAGCGACCCAAACAGATCCCATGGCAGGAAATCGCGGACATCATCCCTATGGACTTTAAGTATTGCAGAGGTCAATGATGGAATTTTCATGACACGATCCAACTTACAGCTTGGACAAATTCCGGAATAACTCATGCCAAGGTGCTGAAAAATATCAAATCCATGATGTTTTTGAAAACCAACAAGGCTCTGCAATGCAAGCAATCCACTTTGTCTATGCTGGTCTCTACAGCTAGGACGAGCTCTAGCCAGTTTTTCCCAATGCCGTACTCTAAACTAGTTGAGGTTCTGTTCCACTTGTGTGCGCCACTTTAGATGCGGCTAATATGTGCTTTAACTACTTAAAAGGTATGTATTACTACTTATAGTGACGTCCTGGTCAAGCCGCTTGTGCATCCTTACATACTTAGTTTCGTCCTCTTTTACAGACAGACCAATTTTTCACTTTAACACTCCGCCTTAAAACTTACCAAAAGCTTCACTGACTGCTTCTTGTGTTCCCCAATAACCCACGGAACATAGTATGGTTGGGCTTGAAAATGATCGTGATTCACTTGTTGACCAATAAGCCTTGCACGACTCGTTTTAGGGCGATGTTAAACAAAACTTATTTGAAAGCACGTCGGCTTGTTTAATACCTTCTTTGGCATTGTTAACTCATGCCTAAATCTGGTGGAGCAGCGAGAATTCGCCATAGTCACCCTGTGAAATCTGACGAGTTTCCCTTGATGGCAATCTTATGAAGGCTCATTCTTCTATATTAGACCTGTTCATTGTACACAAATATCCTTTCCTTTAGCCATATTCTACAGATAAGCTGGTACATCTTTCCTAGCAAGTCATTTGCAGTAGTTTTTACTAGCTAAGTAGACGGTCCATCAGCAAGAGCAGTTTCGTTAAACTTTAGCTTCGATATTGCTGCCTTATCTTCGTTTAGGAAGACGGAGTTCTCTATAGGCCCTAACAGAGGTGAATAGTTTATGGCAGCTTTTATCCTTATACATATGTAGCGCAGTTTTATATGCTTCTTGTTTGGCTTTATGTATCTGCCTATAGTCATCGTCAAAGCAGAGGTTTCAGCTTTTAGCGAGCTGCTCTTGAGAGAAATGCGAAAATCCAAGGTTTTTGGCGGTCTCTTCCAATTGTTTAACGCTTTAATGGCTGCCTGATCGTCCTTTAGTATATGAGTAAGGACTACTTTCATTCCTTACGAGGATAATATCTGCTTGAATCCACTTGAAATACTCTAAGACATTTTCCCATTGGTTGCGAAATTCCAGTGTTTAAAACAAATATGCCTGAGCCCACCCCTGCGTCTATCTGTGATCAACCCCTATACCACTTAATACCCTTACGGTTGAAGGTAGGGTTTTTGTAGTTTCATTCTTTTCAGCTTATGACCACTATGCTCCACCTTCTATCGAGTCTTAGATATGTGATCGTTTACCGCACAGATCATGTCAAGCTCTGGGATTTCGTTGCAGATTTTGTACGGCACCATAATACTATACTGATGAGTAGGTGATAATGACTCATGTCATCATTGTATATATCCAAAGAGTGACTTTTGGGGTTAATACACAGGCCTAGTTAGCACAAGAGCGGTGAGAAGACACCTCCTTGTGGACAGCCTTTGATAGCTGAGATTTTAAAAACACCAGAGGATGTACGGATTTTCCGGTTTACGGAAAGCATTTAAATTGATGTCCATCCTTTTTGGGCATGGCTGCCGTAATAGAAGGTAGATGTAGCAACTTCCTTTTGTCGGTAGGGCTCTTAAACCCGTGATTCTAGATTAAGTACAACAACTTCTGTGGATCTTCCCCGGTGCAGAGGTGAGTTTTTGTTTAGAAATTCTCTGATGTGTAGGTCGATAAGTCTTTGCATGGTTTTTGGAAAAGGCACGTTTTCGTCACTCCAGTGCTAGCACAAGCAGCCAAACTCTAACCTCTTCTGAGCAGTTGTTTACCAGAGTTAAGCTGTACCGGATCTCCAACGCCTAGCTCCATCAAAAAGAGTTTAAGAACCTATAACCATCGCCAATTGAAGGCGGTAGTGGGTGTTGATAGGTCATATTCTACGAAGCGTACATACCTCCATCAAAATGTAATGTAGACTTAACTCCTTAAAGGACTTAGCTCAGAAAGAAAAGATCTATGAGATTGGAATCGACAAACTGACTATATTTAGCTTCACATGAGCTGAAAGTGAGATTCCACCTAAAATCAGATGGATTTCAGTTAGAATTCAACTCAGGCGATTGAATTGCAAGACCCAATGGAACCAGGGCAGAAGATAACATAAAAGACTTTAATCTTCCCAATCCTAATGTTTGTCCGTTCAATGTGATCTCCATCGATAGTAGAAAAAACCATCCTCATACGAATACCTTTATCACTTTCCGGCTATTGGATCTCCTTCAATTCACTCAGCCAAGTTATCAAGTGCAAAGCTCTTAAAATACTTCGAACCCAAAACAGTCGGCTTTCTCAAATGAAAATATCGAAAAAAAATTGAGCCGACAAGTAGAAATGAAAAAAAAATCAAGAAAAACCAACCCCATACCCCAAAACCATTGAACACACCCTCAAAGCCGCAAGTCCTTAAGTCATAAACTTATAACATTAAAGAGGATAACTGTTGATGATTCCCTTCAAGCACCGCTTCTTATTTTCGGTTTTTTTCTCGTTTTTTTGTTCCTTCTATTCCCAGAGTTATGGGCTCCCGAAGAAACCAAACTTCCTATCCATCCCATACCCTTCTTCGGGGTCGGGGTTCCAAAAAGGCAATAATCGAACTCACAATAGAAGAAGAACGCAAGTTAAATTCAACCCAGTAACAGTCCACCCTCATCCCGCCGCCGCCCAATAACAGCTGAACACCCAAAGAGGGTGGTAAAACATAATAACACTTGTTTGGCTGAGCTTTCCGTCTTGAGAGAAACCAACCAAAACACCAACAAAAAGAAGGAAAATCAAAAAAAAAAAAAAAAACAGAGAATTCCAAGGTCTGGGGGGTTGGAAAAAAATTGATATCTATATAATCCATTTACGCTACTGATCGAATTTCGGGACCGTTTATATGGAACTGGCCTCGGTTACTGGTATGGATGACACATAACACAAGACAGCCCTCTCGGACGCACAAACATATAGCATTCGTCGTGGTTGTTGCAAAATATCACCACGACCAGGACCAGAGCTATCGAACCCGCATCCTCATGCTATTCCACAATTCACAGCCCTTGGCCGAAGAGACTCTATATCGCCATCATCATCATCATCAGCGCTTAGCCAAGAAGATGGAACTCAATTTTCCAAGTCATGAGCGGAGGAGTGCGGAATAAAGTACTCGTATCTCTGTCTGAGTGTATATGTGTGTGTCTCCGAAAAGAAGAATAATGAATTCATGTGTGCGATTCACATCTAAACGCATGTGTGTGTCCCGCTGTAATGGCAGTAAACTATTACGTGCCAGGCTCAAATGCGGGCAAAGACGCTCCGACGTTGTCGCTCCGAAATGAAAGCCATTTCGTAAAGGGGGTGGCAGCGGCACCACACGTTGGCAGGGGTGAATCTCTCACACACCGAGATAACGCTATCAGCAACCTTAATGGATTTCTATATTTTCGATTTCGGTTTGATTGCTCTTCGGGATTAGATTTCGTTTTCACTTAGAGCAGGATGCTCTTGGATGCTGTTGTATAGTACAGATGTTGGTACTGCCAATGATGGCGGTTCTGATGATGGTGGTTCTGATGATGGTGGTGATGATGATGATGTTGATGGTAGATATCATTACCCATCCCAACGCATTGAGAAACCCTACTGTGTGTCTCTGTTACTGTGTATTTGGTGCTGTTAATTCCAACAGCGGGACAGCTGGTGCGTTGTTTCGGATAATGTCTCATAAACTATCATTTTAAGTCACATGAAGATGAGCAGAATACTGAATGCGATTTAGTTTTTCCAAATTTCCCAAGCAACAAATGCATTGCATCACTAATCAGAGAGATATTGTTAACTGCAGATGCTACTTGAGGTATTTTGAATTCTTAGTGTGTCAGTTTCGAGCAATGGAATGACGCACTTATTCCTCTTCAAGTCTATATGTCCATTCGAATTGATAGAACTTAAGCACTCAAGGTGCCACCACATTTCCAGGGAAAGGCCAACAAGTTTAACTACACCAATAAAATCTCGAAAGCAGTTTGGATCAACGTTTGCTCGAATGTTATCCTCAAAACATAGATGATACTTGCATTTTGCCCGACTTCTAAATGCGGTATGTAAATTCTTCTAAATCGATATGTTGTGGCTACTAGTAAGAAGTGTCCGAAATTCAAAAGTAAAAGATATGAATGCCACAGAAAGGTTTAATGAAAATCTATCCCCATGCAGTGGTTTAAAAATATGTACATCCATAATCAAAATCAATTCACCAATGTCTGCTAATTTTTGTTCCATTCCCGAATGGAACTGCTCAAGGATACAATCATCATCACAAGCCTCATGAAAACAATCAGTTTTCAAGCAAATTGGAAAAACTTCAGCTTCCATTTCATTTTGTTTATGTATGAGTGATAGACAATTACGAATATCACCTATTTTCTGATGTCATAGACAGTCTTGCTGTCACCGTTTGGCTGTTCGATATCTCAAAAACATATGTATCTGTCTTCTAGTCGTATATTTTAGGTGGCTCTTACTGAAAAATGGGCTTCTCCAGGCCCATACTGTTATTGAGCAAGATGACTCAATAGCGCGTAAAATATTTTTCAACACGTATACCTAGTCTTGCCATAAGTTCTGTTACAAATATGTTTATAACGCTATAAAAAAAAAACCAGTAAAGATATTGTATTCAAAATTGATTCATTTATTAGACCAAAATATTGATTTAAAAAAAAAATTGCATTCTCTCTAGATGATTGCCTTTTGCTTTAACGCAAGCTTCCAAACGATATCGTGGACGCTGCTCTGGTTAATGCTGTTTTAAGACTTTCAAAATTTTTGTGGGGAGTCTTGCAGGCTATACACTCCAATTCCGACAACAAACCATAATCCAGTTGATTCAGATCTGGACTCCCCGACAGCCAATCTTCTGCTGCTTTAAAGCGAGGAATATTGACTCTGAGCCGCTCCTTCTTGGTTTTGGCTTTGTGCGCTGGAGCAGAGTCCTTTTGAAAGATGCATCTGTATCCATTGAAAAGGGTATAGATCAAACCCTTCACAACACCCTCTAGCACAACTTTTTGGTAAAAATTTTCTCATCCGTAAACAGAATGTTTTCATGGCCATTGTCCGCGTGCAACTGGAAAAGTTGCTTGCATCTTTCCAGCCTAATTTTTATTAGTTGAGAAGTTAGAAGATGACCTTCAGACCGACTAAAGGCTTTCATATGCAAGTCATCCCGAATCAGCAGAGGCATGGGTCTGACCGATATACCCAATTCCTTGGATATGATCTTTTGCTTTCTAAGGGGATTTCTCCGAATTCGTTGTTCACGCACTGCACTGGTTTTAGCAACTCGAAAATTTGGCCACCACTCTTTCCGCTATTACCGCGACTCGATTCTCTTTAACACCCAACTCTATGTTAATAGTTTTCAAACTGAAACCAAGCTAACTAGTACTCTTCACTGATCAGTGCGTGTGTTCTGAAAAAGAGTTAACGGTTCTTTTCCCCCAAGAAGTTTTGAACGATAAGCGCTGGAAATTGTGTAACAGAACATGGAAGGATTAAGTACATACGGAGAGTAGTACACAACAAAGGGATACACGTGCAAGCAGATGGTCTTATCTAGTTAAGAACTTCGTCAAGGTAAGATTTACATTCCTTTTTGAATAAACTTTGTTTAAGTTAAAACGTTGTACACGTTTGTTATATCTTTTCGCCTTATGCATTTCCGGTTTTTTTTTTTCATATCAGCTACTTAAGATTTTTTATACTGACGTGGATTAGCCGGATGGCAACGATTAGTATAAGGCCTCGTAGAAGTAGCATCTTCCGACAGGTGCTGGTTCCTTAAATGACGAGAATGAGCCTCTGCAGCCGAATATCTTGCAGCTCTGCTAATAAGTCCTACTTCACGCCTCCCCGTGGCGCCATCTGGGAATATCACTAGAGGTTGCGAAGTGAAGGGGGCAAATGGCGAGTTTCCTGCGCCATTAACCAGGATTAGTGTCGGAAAAACAAAACAAGACCTTATCCGGGCTACTCCGACATATTTGGAGCTCAGGCCGGAAAGGATTTCCAGAACTTAGTCAGGGTCTTGGAAAAGAGATGGTGGCGGACGAGCCCTATATGGGCCAACGGCAGCGCTCACATCCCGGAACGGGTTACTGGCTTCGGTGTAACCGACCCCTCGTCCTAGGGGCATTCAAAATGGAACTGGTCCTCCAGGTTGGGGGTTGTGCCGCCGGGGTAACTGTCCGGCCATTTAAAAAAAAGGAAGTTACGAAGCATCAACAAGCCTCGGATATGGACGGATTTACTGTTGACAACCCACCCAAACGATTTAAGGACAATGAGCTTCGGATATGCACGTGGAATGTTAGATCCCTTAATAGACCACGTGCAGCCGAGCAACTAGCGGAGGCCCTAGACTGCTGCAAAGCAGACATAACCGCCATCTAAGAAATGCGATGGGATGGGCCGGACAAAAAGAAGATGAAAAACTGCGACATCTACTACGGCAATTGCTATCGACGGCAAAAGCAGCGCTTATTTGGATGCGGATTTGTTGTCGGAGGCAGACTAAGACGAGAAGTCCTCAGCTTCCGGCATGTGAGCGAGCGCCTCGTAGCAATCCGCATCAAGGCTAAATTCGCCAACATAAGCCTCATATGCGCGCATGCCCACACAGAGGAGAAAGATGACGACACCAAGGATGCCTTCTACGAGCTCCTCAACAAGACCTACGAGCAATGCCCTAGCTATGACATTAAAATTGTCCTCGGTGATTTTAATGCAAAGCTAGGAAGAGAGGGTATCTTTTTTGGAACAATCGGAAAATATAGCCTGCACAACACCACCTCCGATAACGAATTCAGGCTAATCGACTTTGCGGCGGGTCGAAGCATTGTCATGGCTACCACGCGGTTCCCACATCTCGACATACACAAGGGGGCTTGGAGAACTCCTGATCAATCAACCGTCAACCAGATTGATCACATTGCGATCGACGCAAGACACTCCTCCAGCATTATGGATGTCCGTACGTTCCGAGGAGCCAACATCGACTCGGACCATTACCTTGTTGTAGCCAAGGTACGGTTGCGGATATCCCAAACTACGCCAAGACAAACTAATGCTGTGAGAAAATTCGACGTCAGACGGCTACAATCGCAAGAGATCGCCAAGTCCTTTTCCGATCGAGTGTCTCTTAATCTCTTAAGAGGTCCAATGCCGCCAGCATCAAGCATCGAGGACCATTGGAAACACTGCCAAAACGCCATCAGAGATGCCACTTCTGATGTGCTGGGTTTCACTCGTCCACCACAACGAAACCCCTGGTTCGATGATGAATGCCGGCAAGCACATGCAGCTTAGCAAGATGCATATAAAGCGGCGCTGCTTAGAAAGACCAGAGCTGATCATGAGCTCTATGAGCGGAAGAGGAGAGACGAACACCGGCTTCTCAGGAGGAAGAAGAAAGAGCATGAGAAGCGCGCGATCGAGGAAATTGAGAGATGCTTGCCGGTGCACGACTGATTGCTGATTGCTGGGTTTTTAGCTGAACAACAATAAGAAATCCCTGGTTTGATGAAGAATGCACATAGCTACATGCAACTAATCGAATAGCCTACATAACGGCGATGCAACGGAGGACAAGGGAGCCGCTTTAGGAGCAGGAAAAAAAGAGATATATCTATGTTCCTTGGCCACACAGTCACATTAAATTGGTTCTACGCTGCCAGAGTTCTGTCTTGTTCGAAACTTTTAGCCAAAATTTTGCTAGCGTTTTAGCTTGCAACTCGTAGTTCAGGTCTAAAAAGGAACATTATCATCGCCCTTAAAATCGTTGAACTCCGACACGAATATTTTTATTTGCTTCCGAATCTCTCCTCTCCTTTTCAGAAGACGTAAACGATGGAATCGTGTACTTGTATGTGTTCTGTTTTATTGTGTCTTATTTTTGTACTTCCTTTTATCATTCGCTCACATACTTAGGTGCCTTCACAGTTTTGACTCAACTAAAAAATCTGTAAAATTATCTCGGTGCTTAACTAACTGACTCTTGATGCGAACTCCACGCTGGTTGGGATCGAATCCTACCTGCGCGTGCCACTTAACGAAAAGACTTTCCTCTACTGCGTTGTCCTTCTTATCGCCGAATCCGAACGGCACTCCTAAGAACGGCACTCCTAATGGGAGTTTGCCATTGCCCGCTGAAAGGGTGATGACGAATAATTGTTGGCGCCGGAGATCGAACCACGGACCCTCTGCGTGATAGTCCAATGAGCTAACCATTCTATAATATCTTGTCCACCTATTCACAAAATCTGCCAAAAAAAATAAAGAAATCTGCTAACTTAATTCAGATTCTATGTATTCGGCACATTTAAACGATTTTCCACAAATTCCTTCAGATTTTCTACTTTAACAGCCCATGCATCATTACAAGATTGCTTCAAAGCACCAGACCAGGCCCACCACATTATTAGAATATCAGTTGGGCTTGAACCTCAATGAAATTCAGGAAATTCATATTTTGTATTAGGCGTGCAACTAAATAGGTACTCGCCGTTCTTTTTGATGAAAATACAAATTTATTGCGAAAAAATGTTTACAAATGTTTACACATTCAAAGTATTGCCCATCGCTAGCTACAACTTTTCCTATCTTTCTGGCAGAGCTTGAATACCGTTGCGGTAACAGTGTTCATCTCTTGAGGCTATCCACCGGCGGAACTGCTGATCAGCCAAACCATGTCCCATTGAATGGACCAAGTAATAATCGGACGGCGCAATATTTGGGAGCATATGGCGGGTGGGGAAGGACTTCCCATTTGAGCGTTTCCAGGTAGGTTTTAATGCGTTTGGCAACGTGAAGCCGAGCGTTGTCACGCTGTAGAATAACTTTTTCGTATTGTGCCTTTGCCTTTGCTCGTATTGTGGCCGTTTTTCGCACAGTGCTAGGCTTAATCGCATCGATTGAAGTCGATACCGTTCCCCAGTGATGGTTTCATTGGGTTTCATGACAATGTCCCACCAGATACACAGCATAACCCTCGCAGAGTGAATATTCGGCCGAGCCTACGACATAGAGTATGACCGGGCAGTCCCCATGACTTTCTTGTCTTTGAGTTTCTGTAATGAATACATTTTCCATCAGCGGTCACGATGCGATGAAGAAAACCCTTCCATTTTTGCAGCTGGAGCAGTTGTTCACAGGTGAAAAAAAAACGCTCAATGTCCCGTGGCTTCAAATCATAAGGAATCCAAGTTCTTCGTTTTTGAATCATTCCCCAAGCTTGCAATCGCTTGGAAATGGCTTGGCAGGTAACTCCTCGTGCTGAAGCAAACTTTACGTGCGTTTGACATAAACCTCAACGAACAAAGCCTCCAATTCAGCGCCTTCAAATAATTTTGGCCTATCTTTAATTACTACTGGAGCCATCTATTGAACTTCGTTGCGCAACTAAAACATAATCAACAAACCAGAGGAGGTTTGCTCCTCAGTAAAAAGATCCGATTCGAAGACTGTAGAGTCGTATCATGTAGACAACAAAGTTGCTACAACAGACGGCCCACCTCTTCAAAGTGGCAGGCGATGATTTGGCAAGGAGCACACACCAATTCATCTAAGAAAAATGATCGGACGGAAAACGCGCCCATCGAATGCAACCTCAGCATCTTTCGTCCGATCCTCAAGGACCCTCTACACTGCCCCAAATACAGAAATATCGTTCTTCTCAATATCGATTTTAACATTCTTCCATATCGGTGTAGCTCTAGACTTGAAGATCTTGGAGAAAATACATGATTTTCAGATCGTTACACACTATCTATTTATTGATTTTCCGGCCGCGTATGACAGCATCTATAGAGACGAGCTATACAGAGCAATGTCTAGTTTTGTCATCCCATTCAAGACCAAGTACATGCTGTCAAGCATACCTATGGCGCAGAGGCATGGGCTTTACTATATGAGAAGGAATGAGAGGAAATTTCTTCGAAAGAATTTCGGTCCCGTCTGGCGTCTACAAGTACGCTGAGTGGAGAAGAAGATACAATAATGAACTGTACAGACTGTACAGCGACGTCGACCTAGCCAGAAGGGATGGTTGGGTCATTTACAGCGAACCTTTTGGTCCGAAAAATCTTCAAATCCGCTCCTGGAGGATAGCGTAAGCCGTGATTTAAGTGGCGCACACTAGTGAATTGGACCTCACTCAATATAGCGTGCGAAACTGGAGGCGACAAGCGAAAGATCGAGCTAACTGGACATGCATATTGGCTGAGCATGTATACTATAGATTCAATTTTTTTATTTCATTAAAAATGACTCGCTGGTAGGGATTGTGAAGCACTTCGACCTAAAAAGAGCTTTTGTGCTGAGTTAGTCAGAAAAGAAAATTAGTCTAGTCGGGTTTCTACCTTCCGAATGAAGTTAGTAACTCTACCAGCAGGGAAGTCCTTTATTTCAGAGATGTCGAGTTGTTCTCTGAGGAAGGTGTTCCGCCTGATTCCATTGAGGGCTGGATAGTCAAATAAAATGTATTCAGCTGTTTCTTCGTCTTCGAGACAGAGTCGGCATTCTGCGGAGTCAGCAAGTCCTACTTTGCTGAGGTGATATCTGAAACCGTTGTGTCCTGTAAGGTATCCTACTAGGTTTCTAATATCATGCCGACTTAAAATAGTGGGTGTTTACTAACCCATGCTTCTTTGCTGGGAAACTCCGTGGAGAAACCTTTGTTGAAGCATAATGTCTTTTGAAAGCGGTCTGTGACCGCGCAGATCATATCTAGCTCTGGTATCGAAAACAACTAGAAAGATTGTTCTAAAGTATATAATACTTGCGGCTGACGATTTTTTTTCATACAGAACTAGCTACTGCAACAGCAAAAACTTTCCCTTTTTACACTCCTTACGAGTATCTCCAGGACGCCACTGATAAAGCAAATTAGTTTGCGAATTCAGAATCAGGATCCCCTAATTCATTTACAAGTAAATGAACTTTAGTCGTTTTCCAGTGAGCAAGTAAAACCACTTTGCATTGGTAGTATCCAAACGTCGAAGCCTCATTACACTTAAATGCTCCTCCGGCCATGCTTATGATTCTTTGCCATTTAGTGGTGAATATACTCGTATGCGGCAATACTCTACAAGCTGATGCCGCACGAAATCGGAGCAAGTAGGCCTTATGTCTAATCTTAGCTCCTAGCTAGGTCCGCTGTTGGTATGCAATATTTTCAGTGAAATGTTATTAAAAACCTATAAGCTTATTGGAGGGACTGCGGGGCCAGAAAAGGGGTATATTCCGGTTCAGCAAAAACACATTCCTTTCGAAAATGTATCCATCAGATAAAAAGAAAAAAATAAAAATAAATCCCGCTTTGAAATTTCAACAGCAAACAACCCAAAACTTCAAACCAGTGTCACCACAAAGGGCAAAACCGTACAAATTTCCACCTCCGCACGCTACTCATTCGCATATCTAAACTCACACATTCAATACCTCAGACCGTTTGTAGTCGTCTTAACGAAAATTAGAAAAAGGGCCTAAATGGATGATGGCCAAAGGAAACCTCACAACAACAACAACAACAACAACAAGAGTAATAGGAAAGAAAAGGGATAAATTTGCAAATATGATCGTACTTTCGGGTGAATTGAAATTATCCGCACGGAATTCTATGAAAAATAATATTCCAATGGCATTCGGATGCTTCCGTAAACCATCCACCGCAGTATCCTTATAAGAAAAAAAAAAAAAAAAAAAAAAAAACAAGCCTTTCGTGGACGGACTATGGGTAAGGCACATGAAGATACAATGGAATTTATCGGTATAGACTACCCCAACCATCCTTTTATCTAGAATATTTGGTTGAAACTACTCGTACCATCCCCTCAGACTGAAATCCGAAAATCACATTTACTCGTGTGCACAAGCGACCCCCAATTGTGTTTGTTCCCGAATATCCTTTATCGGCTCAATAAAGAACTAAAAGGGGCGCACCGAAATGATACATTCCCAAATCCGTAAAATCTCTCCACCATTTCCTAGTCCTAGTGGCATAGTGGCGGCTTCTTACTCCAGATCTAGCTTCAGTTTCAGTTCAATTCAGTTCTACTAGTTCCATCACATCACCCTGTGTGTATAGTAGTTGTCGTCCTCGTCGTTGTCGTCGTCGTCGTCATCCTCATCATCCCCGTTTTTGTCGTTGTCATTGCCTTTGCCGTTGCCGTTGTCGTTGTCGTTGTATTCATTGTAATCGTAGTCGTCACCCGAAAGTGGAGTTGGAAGAGCTGAAAACAGGATTACCACTATCGAGGCGAAAAGTGCTCACATGAGTCGCAATCCAAAGTATGAGCCTTAGCATGTTGAGTGCCTAAATACGAGTACGAGTATATGAAACGGGAGGAGGGTGAGTTAAAGGACGAGAATAACGAGAATAAATAAATGAATAAATAGAGCAATTCGGTAAATGCCGTAATATTTCTTCACATATCATAAGTTTTTACGGTCTTATTTAAATTTTGTGCCTATCGCTGTCGGATTGGCTGTCTATAGCTGGCTCTAGCTCTCGTCTATAACTTGGTTGCTTCGTATACTCATAGTGCGTTGGGCGCAAAAGTTTCGACAATCACAACATTAGGCCCTTGGGGTGGTGGAAGGGGTTAAATTGTTTGGATACACAGTACCTACTCTGGGTGCTGGAATTAGGATTTACTGCTGATGGTTCGCCCTCTGCGGGTGTGGAGCTCAAGTGTTTGTCTCCGATATCCTTGGAGTTTATGCGTTTAGGCCGGGAAACTTAAGGCCAACAATATATGAGAGTATGTGAGCACAAGTGAAAGGGGTATACTATCATACTTCCACTTACCCCCCCTTCCAACCCAATCCAATAATACTACTAACAAGACAGAGAGGGAGAGAGATTTTGTGTTATTTTCTCCACTTATACTTGAGTGGGTGGTATTTTGAGGGGTGAAAGTCAATAAGGAATCAAGTCGCGAAGAGGGATAATGCAAATGTTTTCCTGTTTTGTTTTTGTTTTTGTTTTTCCATTTAACCCATCCATCCATTTCAAGCATCCATCCGTTATTCGTTGTTTTTGGGGGGCGGAAAGTGAGGCGCTCGATTGCCTTTTGGGTAAACTCGCGACGACTGTTGGATCTTGTATTTAAATTGACAATCTACTTGAGAGCGTTATCAGTGCGTCTCATAATACGCCTAAGTGCCAATACCTTCAAATGTACGACATACCTATAAGGGCAAGGTGTTAGCTGATACGTTGTTGAATAAGATGAGTTTCAAGTGGGGGACTCCTTTGGGGTATCTTTAAGTGGTTTTCTGGAGAGCAGAGCAAGAGCTGTTTGCCAATTTTAAGTGTTTCAACTATTTTAAGAGATTGCCTCAAGCCGAAAGCTATGGATTTCGAAGATTGCCCGAGGTGGGGAAGAGTGATTACAATCAAAGTCAAAATTGTTGGATTTAATTCGTGGAAATTTATTGAGAATTGGGTATTGCCACAGGACCATCCAGGAGATGAGAGTTGTTTGTTGAGTAGTTAAGTTGGAGTTGGCTAATGAATTTTGTTTTACCGAAAACTTTACCAAAGTGGTTCTGCTGCTAAAGACTTTTGAGATAAATGAGCTTGAACCTAAACATCTTAAGTTTTACTTGTCACATATTGGAGAATATAACAAATCTTGACTTTTGTTCTTATCCAGTTCGCCTTGACAGACAATAGGAGTCGCTAATGCGTTATTTCAAAGGAACGCACTCCAATGATTGATCGCGCAAAATAATACGAATCAAAATTTCTTGTACAGCATTACAGAATCAACTGCATAGGACGAAGTTTTACCTCAAATCCTTCCAAATGTCAAGTATATACTTTTTGAAGCTAACCCACTCATACAAAAGCCCTCATTCGAGAAAAACTGGGGAACGTGTCACAGCGATGTGATGAAAAAAGAAAGGTGTTCCTCGGTCGGCGAGATACTGATGAAAGCATAGTTTTCGCGGCGTGACTACGAGCTGAATTTCATAGTTCTTCCGTTGGGTGCTCGCGCTGAGAGCTTATAATCTGGCGATATCCAGTGTAGCAACTGTGTCTAAACATCAGTTGTGCTTATTTTAGCTTCAATTGGTATCGTTTGAGTACTGGTCGACGTCCACGTGGGTGGACCTGGGCCTCAATCAACCAGCTCGATCTCGTGGTAGCTGCCTCCAGTTTCGCAGACTTTGTTGACTGAGGTTCCCTTCCACTTGGGTGGGCCACCTGAGTATTCTCTACTGCGCTGTCCCTCGGGGGCGGATTCGAAGACTTTTCGGACCGGTGCATTGGTCTTATATAGGGTAACTGCCCAAAGAAGCATCGATTGGCAAGAGTTATTCTTCGCTTGATCTCAGCGCTGGTGTCGTTGTCTGTATTTATAGCGATGCATAGGTAGACAAAGTCCTTAACTACCTCAAAGATATATATGTCGAGGGTGATGTTCTGCCCGAGAGGTCGGTGTTGGTTGTCCTTTTTGCTGGACAGCATATACTTGGTCTTGCCCTCATTGACCGCTAAGCCCATTTTCGCGCATCGCCCTGTCAACGTGCGATTTTGACAACAAAGGTCTCAGTGAGATCTTTACCGACGTTGATGGAGAGTGCATTCTCCATCGTCATCGTGCACAGATGGAAGAGTTTGGCAGGGATGCCAAAACTAGACATTGCTCTGTATAGCTCGTCCCTACAGATGCTGTCATACGCGGCCTTAAAATCGATGATGGTGTGTATCGAACTGAGGCTCATGGTCTTCTCGAAGATTTGCTGTACTGTGAATATTTGGTCGATAGTGAACTTTCTTGGCCTGAAGCCACACTGATATGGACCTATCAGGTTGTTGACGAACGGCTTCAGGCGTTGACACAATACGGCAGATAAGATGTTGTATGCGATGGTAAGGAGACTGATGTGTCTATAGTTGACGCAGTTCAGAAAGTCTCCTTTCCTGAGAATCGGACAAACAATGCTGAGGTTCCATTCATTGGGCATACTTTCATCCGACCACAATTTACAGATGAGTTTGTGTATGCTTCGAACCAAGTCATCGCCTGCCGCTTTGAAGAGCTCGGCAGACAGGTTGTCCGCGCTACAGCAGGGTTTTTGGACATGAGGCTTGATAAAGATTTCTTCACTTCGTCAAGGTTGCCTGGACGGAATTATTGGTTTTCTTTCAGAATCCTCAGCATCATTTGCGACTCTAATACAATTCCCTTGTTCGTCTCTTCAGATGCGGGGTTCGTATCCGTGGCATGTTTTCCTCAATCTCATCGACCACGCTTTTCTCATACTCTTCTTTTTCCTCCTGAGAAGCCGGTGTTTGTCTCTCCTCTTCTGCTTATAGAGCTCGTTAGAAGTCCTAGGCCTTCCACGCATGGCCGCCGCTTTGTATGCATTTTGCTTAGCTGCATGTGCTTGCCGACATTTGTCATCAAGCCAGGGATTTCGTTGTGGTGGTCGAGTGAAACCCAGCGGCATCTCCTTTCGCTTTTTAGCATAGTTGCCACTGATCTTTGTTACTTGATGCTGGCAGCAGAGGACCTTCTAAGAGATTAAAGGAGACTCGGTCTGATTTACCGATCTCTTGCGATTGTAGTCGTCTGACAATATTAGCTTGTCTTGTCGTTGTTCGGGACATCCGCAACCGTAAACAACAAGGTAGTGGTCCGAGTCGATGTTGGCTCCTCCGAACTTTCGGACACTGGAGGAGTGTCTTGCGTCTATCGTATTGTCGTCAGTCCGGTGGATGGTTTATTGATCAGAAGCTCTCCAAGTCCCCTTGTGAATATCGAGATGGAGGAACCACGTTCCTGCTACGACAATGTTTCGTCCCGCCGCAAGGTCGATAAGCCTGGTGGCTATATTTTCCGACAGTGCTACCAAAGATTCTTTCTCTTCCTAGCTTTGCATTAAAATAGCGGAGGACTATTTTAATGTCATAGCTAGGGCATTACTCGTAAGTCTTGTTAAGGAGCTTATAGAAGGCATCGTTGGAGTCGTCGGTGTTGGCGAATTTAGCCTTGATGCGGATTGCTACGAGGCGCTCGCTCACATGCCGGAAGCTGAGGACTTCTTGTCTTAGTCTACCTCCGACAACAAATCTGCATCCAAATAAGCGCTGCTTTTGCCGTCGATAGCAACCGCCGTAGTAGATGTTGCAGTTTTTCATCCTCGTTTTGTCCGGCCCATCTCATTGCACTTCTTGAATGGGAGTTATGTCTGCTTTGCAGCAGTCTAGGGGCTCCGCTAGTTGCTCGGCCTCACGTGGTCTATTAAGGGATCTAACATTCCACGTGCATATCCGAGGCTCATTGTCCTTAAATCATTTGAGTGGACTGTCAACAGTAGATCCGTCCATATCCGAGGCTTGTTGATGCTTCGTGACTCAGTTTTTTTTAAATGGCAAAGACGAGAGGTCGGTTGGACCGAGATCCAGTAACCCACCGGAATAGCCCGGATAAGGGCTCATTTGTTTCGGGATTACTTCCACCGTTGATTCCATCTGGGGAATTCATTCGCTGTCCTATCGCCCTTTCGGTCTAGGATGGGAAATTTTGCTGCATGATGTGAGTGATAGGCTGGAACCTAAAGCTCTAGAGGCTTACACCTGCATTTTATTTCATTCAGCTGTTTCATTGGGATTCTTCACTCAATGTTAAGGAATATCCCCTTTAGACTTTCATCACGGTCAGTCACCTACCGTTCCATTCAACACCAATGAAGATTGTTCTTTTCGGTCCGTGTTTCGATTAAGAATTTATTCTTAGTTTTGAGTGTCTATCTCCACATTCAACAGCTTCACACGATATCCGTTTACGGAACGTCGAGAGTATATTGTGAACAGAGACACTACAGGGAAAAACTCCGTAAAACCGAAATTACCCGAAATTCTCTATAAATATCAGGAATTCCATAGCATCTCCATGTTTTTGGTTGTTCTGCGCTGATCCATAATCTTTACAGACTGACTTTCACAGGTTTGCTTTGAGAGATTTTTGGTTTAAGTAATGTGTGTCGCAGTAATGCATTGAATACGTTGGGCAAGAGGCCAAAATCTTCAACTATCGTCTGATATAGTTGTCAACAATGTTGGCTCGCAGCCAACTTTTGTTACGGGAGTAATACAACAAGTAATCGACTTAAGGTTAGCCAACAAATATGCTATGGAGGTTACAAGTTTAAAATGTTTGCTTTCGGAGATCTCGACGTCAGAACATTGATACGCAGAAAATCAAGCGGACACGATTTACGCAGGAGCTTAGAGAATCCAACTGTTTTCCCTTGAAGCTCAGGACTACTTAAAGTATAAAGGAGGTTTCACTGACTATGAACAGTACCCTCACCATATGTTTTGAACTGTCATGTCAAGCTAGAAGACAAAACTGCAGATCGTGGCAGTGAACTGGCTTCCAAATCGGAAGGTTCGGTGTTCGAATCACAGCCGTCCCCGAAAGACTTGTATTTTTTTCGGTCAACAAAAATCAAGTAAAATGTGTAGTTGACTAGAACACAATAACAAGCCCGCTCTCACCAACAACTTTTTTCTCCTTTTGTCACTCCACTTGGGAGTATAAGGCTTCAATTTGGCATGTCTATCTCACTCGGTTGGCTGCAGTTATCTTTACACTGTTCCAAGTGAGGTTGAGTTTTCCTAGTTCTAGGAGTATCGCTCGTCTTCAGGTGTTCTTAGGACGGCCTCCCGATCTATTGCATTGAGGATTCCACTCTAACGTCATTCTGGTAATGCTGTCGGCTTTTCCCCTGATGGAATGTCCGATCCACTTCCATTTGCGTCTCTTAATCTGTATCGCAATTGGTTCCTCTCTTATCATTTCCAACAGATCCACGTTCCTGATGATGTTTGGCTAGAATATTCAACATATGGTAAGGAGACATTTGTTGATGAGTACCTGAAGTTTCTGGATGATATTGTTGGAAATCAACCAGGTTTCGCTGCCAAATATCAGTACTGACTTGACACATTAGTTGAATATTTTGAGCTTCGTGTTCCTGAAAATCTGGGAACTCCTCCATATAGGTCGTAATTGGCCGAATGCTGCTCTTGCTATTTGGAGTCTGTTATCAACGTCTGTATTTATTATACTACCTAGAAAGCAGAAGCTATCTACATATTCGACGGGGTTTCCTTCGATGGTACTGTCTCCTCTATTGCAGGTTTTGATCCTCATGGCCTTAGTCTTCTGGATATTAATCTCCAATCCGGAGTAGTACGATGCTCCTTGCGAGGTGTTCTAATTTAGCTTGGATGTCACTGAGCTTATGTGATATCGTCCGCATAGTCTCGAGTTGTGGTCCTCGAGTTGTGGTCTGAGACTCCAAGTTATTCCACGTCTAGTTATTATCTAGTGAACCCAAACATCTTTCTTCTCCTCTCTCCAATTTTTCCAAAAACTTAACACATGCTGAGGCATTATAAGTGCATTCATACCCAATTGAGTACTTTAAAAAAAAAAAAAAAGCTAAAAGGGATTTCGAAAAAATTTTTCTTAAAAAGCCTTCTGCGGAAAGATCGATGAAGTCAGTAGGCTGGTCAATGTTCAGATAAACCAGGCTGGAATCTGATGGCACCCAAACTAATTTGAAAGTAGAGACTTCTTCGTGCTTGAGGCTTACTTCCTACGTAAATCAAAAATCAATCAAATCAAAACCAGCTGTCATTTAGCTCGACGGTGGTGACGAATGAAGCTATAAAACAGTGATCGAACAGCATAGACAAATGACTAGTTTTATAGATAAAAGCAATGCTGCTGATTGCAGATGCTGACTGCGGAAAATATGTGTTAGCTTGAGTAAAAAGGTTGTCCTGTGTGCTGCTATTGCTCATGCTGGTGCACTAGGAATGAACTTTCAGTTGATCCGCTTATAATGCGTTACTCATCAGACTCAAAAAAGTGCGTCTGGGTCTGTTCAACAAGCACTGATAAATCTTCTTTCCTCGGCTGCAATTTCAAAGCCATCTCCCTATGAAGTCAAGTAGAAAAGAGAACTCACTTCTGATGGATGACATCCCGTACAAAAATGTAAGTCTCCGTGGTGTAAGCAAAGTTCCAAAAGATGGAGTTCCTGCATAAAGTCAACACCATCCAACAACAATGATCTCAGCTGCTGTAAGCTTTCAACAGGCGATTGTTTAACAGGATCCAAAAGCCACTTCATCACCGACGATGCTTACGATACGGATAGGTATGTACCAACCCCTCAACCTAGATTAATTGATTTATTCTCACCCCATCAAACAGCATGCGTATAAATGTCAAACAAAAGGCGGATTGCCCACCAAAATCCGTTTACCATTGGCACTTCAAATTAATCGCCCGAATATGGATGCCGAAGAAAATGCAGATGCAATGTAATGGCTCAACAATAGACACTATAGGGTGCCTAAAATACCACCAATACAAAAGGCCATACCAAAAACAGCATCTCACGTGCTCATACTCTCCTGAGGTATGCAAACGAATAGGCATCAATAGGCACAGGTCCTCCTAAAACAGCTTTTGGCATCGTCCAGAGGCTCGTTTCAAATTTGAATCTCTGCCAATTTATGGCATTAACACACATTCGCACCAACATACTGCAAGTACTCGTATATACGACTGAGTATCTACGAGTACGAAAGGACGACACATAGCTCGAAAGCGGAGCGGATTATTTTGTTCAATGAATTCGAAAACTAATATATTAGGGGTGCGCCTGTAGCGGTCGGTAGTTGCAAACGGGGGCAATGGGGCCATTTTGCCTATTGGCGGTCGCACGTTGCAGGATTGAGGTTGCAGCAACATTTATTATCTCAACTTCCAATTCAATTTCAACATTGTTTAGGAATGAAGGACGGGGAGATGAGATGAGGCTAAGTTGAGGAATGCTGGTTGCAAACGAGTCCACTCGTATACTGGTTGCTCTACTGGTCTCGGATATCGTTTTTATTTGTGAACGCTTCCATGGCCCTGATTTGTTTGTTGGCCTCTGGTCCTTGTTCGAACGAAATTATTTGGGAATCATCCAAATGTGTGATAAAGTGTTTTTTGTGTGTTTCAAGGCGTTTTGTTGGCAACAACTCGAGACTTCTGGTTGGCGTTGATTTTAGTTTTATCCTCTAGTTATGACAGAAATTGATTTATGAACGCAAACAGTTTAATTTTTCGGTCATACTGTCTACAGCGCTGGTTTTTGGCTCATCTTCGTTCTTAAGATTACTTTGGCGAGTTCCTCGTTTTAGCGGCAACAAATGAAAATTTATTTCTGACCACTAAAACGGTTTTGTGTGTCCTAATTTAGATACAAAGGCCTTACTGCATAAAGGAGACCATGGGGTGACAACCTTTACTAAGTCGGTACAGGTCCCGATGAAATTGTAGAAGAATACGCCCAAGATTAGTGGATCTAGTGCCGCACTATCAAGAATGTTGTTGAAAACTACTATTAGCCAGTGAAGGAGGAGGATGTATGATATAGGAAATACGAGTTTGGAGGAATCAAGGAGTACATAGTCTAGTGTTTGAAGGAAAGGCCATCAACAGCTGGGTTAAAGCTGATATTCTGTCACAAATCGATAAATTGATTGGAGACACATTTAACAAAGCATTTTCGTTACCTTTAAGGTGAAGCTTATCACGAGGAAGATATTGACAAAGCAAGAGCCAGATGTAAAACGAAAAACCAATAAGTGAAGAGGAAGGAGCTTCTAAAAGTAGCGTTCCACGTATTTACTTGCTTTAAGTGGCGCTAGAGTCTGGGGAGGTCCTAAAACTTAGTCAAGAATTGTCCCAAGCCAGTTTGATCATTCGCTAGCTGCCTCTAGTTACCCACGGTAAGTTCGCCGGGATCCTCGGGGATCTACTTAAGTGAATCACCTGAGTCGCGGACTTTTCGGGCTGAAGAGGTCTCCATCCGCTCTAAATGGCCCAGCCATCTCAGTCATTGGAACTTCACTGCACAGCCCATACAGTTTGTCGTTGTATCTCCTCCTCCACTTACTTGCAGTTCACACTCCAGTCTATGTAGATGGAAAATCATTCGAAGAATTTTCCTCTCAAAGCAGCCAGGAGCACCCTCATCCATTTTTGATAATGTCCATGCCTTTGCGCCATAGAGCATGGTTGGGACTATTTAAGTCTTTTATAGTTAGCGCAATTACGTAGCGAGTAATTAGATGGACTTTTGAAAGATTGTGCCTCTTGTGCTTACGAGTGAGCTTTGCACTATTTTTTCAAGAATGATGTTGAAGAAATCGCACGACAGCGTATCACCTTGTCAAAATGCGATTTTGATATCAAAGGTTTCGGTGAGATCTTTACAGACCTTGATGGAGCAACGTGCATTCTCCATCGTCATCGTCATTGTGCAGAGATGGACGAGTTTAGGAAGGATGCCAAAACTAGACATTGCTCTGCATAGCTCGTCTCTATAGATGCTGTCATACGCGGCAGCTTTGTTGGACTTAAGCTTTGATATAGCTATCTTCACTTCATTTAGGTCGGGTGGACGGAATTGTTGGTCATCATCGTCCAGGTTGAAAAGTTGATTCGATTGATTCTGCCTGACAGCTGTATTTGGTTCGTCATCGCCGTTATACAGTCTATAGAAATGGTCTTTCCAAATCCTCGGCATCGATTACTATTCTACTGCGATGTTCTTTTGTTCCTCTCTACAGGTTTCGGTTCGGCGTTTGTGTCCGTGGCATGGCTTTTTTACCTTTTGGTAAAACTTCCGAATCTTATTCCTGGAGTAGCATCTCCCAATTCGTCGACCACGCGCTTCCCATGCTCTTTCTCTTTTCTCCTGAGAAGCCGGTCTTGGTCTCTCCACTTCTGCTCATACTATAGAGCTTGTGAGCAGCTCTAGTTTCTTTTTTTTTCAGTGCCACATTACGCGATTTTGCTTAGCTGCATGTGCTAGCCGGCATTCGACATCAAACCAGAGGGTTCGTTGTGGGGGCCGAGTGAAACCCAGCACATCGGAAGCGGCATTCCTGATGGGTTTTAGGCACTGTTGCCACTGATCTTCGATGCTTAATGCTGGCGGCAAGGGACCTCCTTAGAAATTAAAAGAGACTCGATCAAAAAAGGACTTGGCAATCTCTTGCGATTGTAGCCGTTTGACGTCGAAATTCCTCACAATATTAGCTTATCTTGGCGTTGTTTGGAAAATCTGAACCGTACCTTGGCTACAACAATATAAGGGTCCGACTGGATATTGGCTCCTCGGATCGTTCTTATTGCAATGTAGTCAATTTGGTTCAAGGTTGATTGATCAGGAGTTCTTCAAGTCCCCTTGTGAATATCGAGATGGGGGAACGGCGGGCTAGCTATGACAGGCTATATGTTCCGACAGTACTACCAAAGATGCCCTCTCTTCCTAGCTTTGCATTAAAATCGCATAGCTAGGTCATTGCTCGTAGGTCTTGTTCAGAGCTTATATAAGGTATATTTGGTGTCGTCATCTTTCTCCTCTGTGGAGGCATGCGCGCATATAAGGCTAATGTTGACGAATTTAGCCTTGATGCGGATTGATACGAGGCGCCCGTTCACATGCCGGAAGCTCATGCTAATTCTCTTGCATTAGTGAATGTCCCACTGTTTCAGCAACTAACATATCAACAAGTTGTCGTATGAGATACGAATTTTAAAAACAAAACGTCCTCCGGCTGTCTTATAAGCCTGGCTTCGGCCAAATTATGATCCAGAAAAGGAATGTTTCCAGGTCTTCATGGATAACTCCAATCCCGATCCAGGACGCGGCGCTGGTGTCTTTCTGGGTGACAACAACGTCAGGCCTCACCGATAAGTCAACTTTTCTTTATCTTCGAAGCGGGGATGCTTCCGCTCTGAGCATTGCTGAACCTTTCAAGCTTAGCTTTTCTGTACACAGGAAGGCTGAATTCCCCGAGTCTTATCTAGGTCACAGCTCAAAATGTGATCTCGGGAAATGACATTTTTTCAAGATCTGAACATAGACAGTTGGCTTTTATATGAGTTGAACTGCAGATGGCATGACTCCCTATGTTGCCGGCAAACCAAACGAATGCTTTCCGACATCCGTGATGTCTCTAGGAAAGACTGCAGGCTGCTTTCTGACGTCTTGATGGGACACTACACTTCTACATAGTACTTGTACTCAATGGTGCTAGGCTGAAGTGACAGGATAGCCTGCGATGCTTGCTATGATAGTACCACCTTTATGACTGTCTGACTCACACTAGTACCAGATTTCATGAAATTGATCATGATGTGGTGGGTGCTGGTACTGTTTGCACTTTATCACTCAACCACCTATTTATCGTTCTACAAAAGACAATATGTTATTTCTTTATCTAAATGTTCTGTTTCGACAGAAGTCAGAATAACAAAGATCCTTTTTCTATTAGAAACAGACAGTAAAGGCAAGTGTGGACTCTTAAAAACAAGACATTTCAAATTCTTTCTCGAATTCAACCTGTATTCAATCCAATGGAATAGAAGCAAGAACAAGCGAACTGGAGCCTGCACGATTGGCTTGGAAAAGGCCTTCGATACCGTATGGTTAGAATGACTTTCCTACGAGATAACCAGACTGGGCATTATAATATATTCACCAACAGACAGTTCATCGTGAAAAATGGCCGTCCGACTTCTGTTGCAACATTTCACATTAAAAACTGTCTGCAACAAGGTGTGGTTAATTCGCCAATATTGTTCTATTCAACTTTTACACAAACGATTTGATAGGTTCTCCTCTCTATTCCATAGCGTACGCAGACGACAGATGACGTGACTTCGAACAAATCAGCCGATGACTGTCTGAAATTAAGTGCAAAATTATTCTATTAAGAATGCTCTTGTCTGGTGCCTCTAGAAACAATTCGCGAAAATTCTCGATCTTTGGACAACGCGGTCAGCCACTTGGTTGTCGAAATATACTCAGATGACTTGGAATCTGGATAGACAACAATGTAGATGCTGCTCTGACCAGAGCCAAAGGTGCTTTTGCTCTTACAAAGCGACTGTTCTGTTCTATAGCAGCCGCATCGAGCGAGGGTGAAAGTTATCTGCATCATGGCCCTCATTCGGCCAAAGCTGGTATATGGATGTACCGTGTGATTCAATGTGAAAGCAAGCTTGGTGGAAAAGATTCGGATGTTTGAGAGGGCTTGCCTTAGGGTTTGCCTTCAACTTAACAGAACACCAGAGTTCAGTTATTATAACGCTCCTCTATGTTGACATGAAAGGACTTATCCAAGATAGGTTTGCGGTGCCGCTAATCTTCCACGTAGCTCGTGCAGCGGGTTAGGGGTGACTCAACTACAACAGAGACGTCACACACGGCAGTATTGATCATCTCGGGCTTAGTAGAGAGGTTTCAAAACGCGATAAAAAAGATGTTCTTCTGCAGCATCAAAATATTTGGTTGTTGAGTGAAGAAGGTCCGATTAATTCGTCATGTCGTTTCTTTCTAGCCCGGGTTAGCATAGTCAAAGGGAGAAGTGGACCATATTATCCTTTCTATGTTAAGCAAATGACCGACTTTTTAGTTGAACTTAATGTTTGCTAGCAATTAGATTAAGTGAGATTGTATAGTTAGAGAGAGGTACCGATGTACGTTGGTCTTGCATGTAAAGAGGTTATAAAGACTAGGAAATTAAGAGCTCGACAGGGCATTCCATGAGCGGGTTGTTCGGCTCAGGAAAGAATTACGATATGTCAGGGTACGTCCGAAAGTGGGCTTGAGGGTGTACTGATGAGTATTCATAGCGAGAAGGGTATTACGGTTGGAGGTTTGAAGGGGCGGAATGATACAGGCAATTTCTGAGGAGCACTGGTGGTGAAAATAGCGATAGAACAGGGTGAAACAGGAGACATTACGTCGGTGGTCGAGGGTGTCAATCGACTGTGTAATATTAGCATCACCTATTAGTTTTATCGCACGGTTTTGAATCCTATCTAGTAGCCGCAAAGAAGTCTTGGTACCACCTGACCAGATGTGACCATGTACTCCAATTTTGGGCGAATGCAAGCCTTATATATTGAAGCCAGATCAGAGGGGGTGAAATATTTCTTACACCGCTTAAAGAAACCTAGACATTTCGCAGCATTTTCGGCGACTTGGAATATCTGGTCATTCAAACCTAATTTGTCACTAACACACGTACCGAGAATGGAAGGTTTTTCGGTTTCAACGATGCAAGTGCCAATCATGGATAATGGCTGGCTGTTTGAATTTCGCTTAAGTGACAGCAGACAGCATTGTGTTTTGGAAGCATTAAATTCCACTCTGTTGATAGTTTCCCAATTGAGTATGTTGTTGCTAAACATATGCTTAACATACTCTGCCGTTCCCGTTCTACAGCCGAAGAGCAGGGTCGTGAGTTCGGAAACGAATATGAGAAGCAAAAGGTACTGTCGTTAGCGAAGGAATATGTTAGATTAGAAGCACACAAGAGATCATTAATAAAAATTAAAAAGAGTGTTGGAGACAAAACGGAACCCTGGGGCACACTAGCATTTATTTTGTGAATATCAGACTTGAAACCATCCAAGACAACTTGAATTGAACATACCGAAAGGTAATTTCTAATCAATTGAAGAAGAGAGTCGTCGATCCCAATTGCACCCATTTTCGACAAAAGAGCCTGATGCCAAGCTTTGTCAAATGCCTTAGAAATATCAAGTGCAACTATCTTGCTTTCGCCAGATTGATGTAAATTTTGGTTCCACTTTTCAGTGAGACCTGTTGCTACGAAGACCGTATTGCCGATCATTATCGTGTTTTAAGATATTTCATGAACTGACGATTTATCAGCGTTTCCATGAGATTGGAAAGAAGGGACGGGATGTAAGCGCAATGGTCTGAAAGAGGACAGAAATTGTATTTTTTTGTTTTGTTGTTTTTGTTGTGTTTTGGTTGGTGTTTTCTTTTCTTAGTGTTTCCGTCTCGTGTTTTGTTTTCCCCTGTTTCATGTTTGAGTTCTGTCGCAGAGTGTTGCAGGCAGTCCGTCTGGTTCTAGGCAACTTGTACGGATTGTTTGTTTTACGCAGAGAGTTCCAGAGCGTCCATCTGGCTCTAGGCGTATAGCGCTTGGATACAAGTGACCACCCGTCACTATCATAGAGACTCCTGTCTTACCTGTTAGTTATCCCCTCCGAGAAGCAGAAAGACGGGGTAAATAACCCACCAATTCTTCCCGGTAATGTGCTTCTCCAAAGAGACCACGGACGCTATGGAGAAGGCCCTTTTCAAATGGTGAAACGGTTGGGAGCTGGAGGGATGGAGAGGATGCCTCAGCTCTACTTAAGGCTAAGACTACCCATTAGGCGAGACTAAACAACATTTGGGACAAGGGTCAGCTATTTCGTGGTGGACTCTTGCAGAACAAATAAGACCTATAGCGTTTTCCTTGCGCTCTTGTAGCAGTTCGCCCGTCTGCTCTCTTTGGTTCTTCTTAGGGCGTTTGACAGTCCGTCGTACCTATTTATGTTGTCCTTCCAAGAAACTGAGACAGTGCAACGATGGCTTATGCCCCGATGGTTACCCATCACTCTTTCAAGATATTGGAACAACTGTTAAGTAGGAAATGGTTCGAAGGGGTCGAAACGAAGGTTTTCAAGGAAAAAGAGTGCAGCTTGTTGTGGTAAATTTTACCGCAACATGAGTTCTCAGGCAATGCATGGGACCTACTCGTTTTTTTTTTTCCTCCTTTTCATTTGATTGGCTTATGGAAGACTTAAATAATTTCATCTTTTGCGTTCACAAGACTTGTGAAACACTACTTAAGTGCATCCAAACAAACGAACGTTTTACAAACTATATTTCCCTTCAAGACAAGTGTAAAATCTACAATCCTTACCCTTCCATTGACAAATGAAGTACTCATTTACTTCGAAAAGAACACTCAACAACTCAAACTCAATTAGTACCCTTTGTAGGACCATTCAACTATCCGTTTACACTCTCCTAGTCAAACAGAGCAAACATCCTTGTCAGGATCAAAAAACATTTACATAGAAACGAACAACTTTTCACCAAAACCAAATGATCATAAAAAAAAAAAGGAAAAACTCAAAATTTTTACAAATCAACAAAGTTCGGTTGTTATATCTCTTATTGGACGGGTGAGCTAGAATAGATGAAAAAACGAAAAAAACCAACTAAAACCACAACCAGAAGTAATAGGAGCAAGGAATGAAATCCTCATTGAGGAAAGGAAATCAATTAAATGTGCTTGGTACTTGGAGTGCGAAAGCATCTCTCATCTCATCATTCACACCCCTATGATGCTGTGAAGCTCTAACACAAAATCATCTTTGAGAGTAGAAATAAAAACTGCTAGCAGATACGAATAGTAAAAAAATACAAAAAAATAAATAAAATTGATAGATGAATTGAATGAATGAAGTATGAGCAACTTTGAACAGCTCTAAAGGCGAGCTTCCATGGTTGTTGGGCTGGGCGCTGGGTGGACCAACCATTGACCAAGAGAACGGTAGAATGGATCCGTACAACATTGTGAAGCAATAATATTAGTGAAGAGCTGTTCAAACGAATTGAATTTATTCGAAAAATCGACAAAGCCAGTCGCGCCATTGAAGAGGAAAGCAAGAGCCAATGAAGATGACGCCACGCCATCGATTGTTCAGGATCCATCATCGTCCAGCGTTCATACGATGCTAACACGACTTCCATTCCAACTTTTCGTTCGGAACGAGAATAGTGTAACATCAGGCTTTTGGTCGTGTACTTATCTTTCCATTAATGGTGCTGAATTGAAGCACTGGAAAGCTGAACAAATAACATTGAACAGGCGCCTAACTGAGGCTAAGTATTGAACTTAACTGCAGTTGGCCAATATTGTTCAAGTCATTCGACTGACTATATGAGAAATGAGGCCAGGGATGGGATAGTATAGTCAAAAGGATAACTAAGGACCAACTGAAGGGAGGGGTGAGCAGTTCAATAATTTTAATAACATTCTCATTCACATGGTTGGGATGCTTCAATTGAAAAAGTCTCAAATACGAGTAGTGGTCGACGAGAGGAAGATTTCGAGAATATTACTTTTAAGTGTCTACGCGTTGCGTCTGCCACCGATAGATAGGAGTACTGCTGGTACTGTGGAGGAAATGAAAATGAGGATTGCTTTGATTGTATCCACTCATTTGGCTTGTTATTCATGGGAAGTGACCTTCTGTTGTTCGTTGTCATTATTAAGTGAAAGAATAATGGCCACACGTTGCATGCACTTAAGAAAGATGTACGAGTATGAATTCAGACGAATCACGAATTATCCAAGACGTCTTTGATTATGCCAGTCTCAAGTACAGTGGAGACTTGAGATATTTCAGTGGCTTTTTTGGTTGAACAAGCATCACCTAGACGATGCCTGTCGTACTTGTTGAATTCAGTTGGGAACTGAGGAAGACTATTTTTAGGGTTGTCATTAAAATTCAGCAGAATATCTGTTTCATTGCACCCAGCATTGGGACACATAAAAATAGTAAAGCAAAAGGTCAAAGATGATATTTTAAACGAATGTGCTGAGATTAATGCGACGATCACAACATAAGCCCTGGTTCAATCAATAGCACGGCCAAATGTACCTAGTCAAGTCATAAATACTGGTACATAGAAAAATCAGCACCAAATGAAAACGAATTAATATTTAACCAATTTTTTTTGTTGTTTTTATTGGGTTATTCAATGGCTACAAATCTTAGAACAACTTATTCGAAATGATAAATGAAATGTGGCCACTCATCGATTGCGAGACGCACTTCATGCATGGGGAAATTGTCCACTGCACGGACAAGGGCTTTCTTGAACGACTCAATATTTGACTGTCGAGTAGAGCAAGCCATGCCCTCTAATACGGATCAAAACTTGTAAACAAACGGGTTGAGGTCAGGACTACCTGCTGGCCAATCATCCGTTGATATGAAGTCCGGAACGTTGTTTCTAAGCCATAGCTGAGTCGTTTTTGCTTTGTGAGCTGGAGCAGAGTCTTACTGGAAATCCGATGGCTTGTTGTTGAATATTGATTGGTTAAGAGACTTCACAATGGGTTCCATGACGGTCGATTGATATACTCGTACTTTGGCCGATTTTTTCACTCCTTTCTCGCAAAAATGGAGCTTGGTAACTCCCCACCATACCATTACAGACGCGGGATGGTGGCCTCTTTGAACCCTCAGGATGAGTTGGGATGCTTCTCTGGACGACCGAGCATACACACGATCGTTCTGCTTATTGAACGATTTTTCTACGGTGAAGATTTTCTCGTCAGTAAACAGAATTTGTCTGTGAGCGTTATTCGCGTACCGCTTGAGTAACGGTTGAGCAGGTGTCAAGTATGTCGCTTGTACGCGCTGAGTCCCAAATCTTCTTTGATAATTCTAGACATGGGTTTTTGCGAAATTTGCATTTCCCGCGACAAGATTTTCTGTTTTCGCAGTGGTTTTCGGTCGATTCGTTTCTTCACGACTTTGATCGCTTTCGGAGTTCTTATAGTGCACGGACGGCCTCGTACTCCACCAGTATCCTCAAACAACTTCACAGCATGATACACAAAATTGCGAGTGATTCCAAGCATTCGCAATGAGTGAGTTTAGTTGTGTACCAGTATTTATGACTTGACTATTTACTAACCAGATAAGGATGGTTTTCATTAGAAAAACACTTCAGTAAAATTGTAATATAATTGGCAACATTACAAGAAGGCAAAAGGAATAATTTAAAGGTGCACGGTCCAAACCTTAGCCTGCAGGGTAAGTACAGGAAAGTCGTAGCTAAGCCATTATCGGGGGCTGCAGACTATTTAACTGGGATGATGAATAACATTTCTTTATTCGGCAGCATAAATCATTCAACTTAGAGGTGAGCAGTGTTAAAAAGTCAGATGTTATCACATGAAGAATGAATACCTTCGACCGATTTGGTTAGCCTTAAATCTATCACGCAAATGCCCCTTCTCAAATGACTCCTTCAAGTAACGGGTAGTCCACCTGCTTAGGTCTTTTTAAAAACTATTACTGCTTTAATGAAAAGAGTGAACCTTACGACCAATTTTGGATGGCTTGATAGTAGCCCGTCCTGTCAATATTTCTGTAGTTTCAATCCCTATTCGCATAGCATAGATCAAAAACAGGCGTCAAATCGCAGACTAGTGGCAACCAACTTACGTCATGTCATTTTGCTTAAATTCTTGAGTCAGTTGAATTTCGTAGGCAAATACTCATTATCCGAGATACAGGGTCATATATTTCGTAGTTTCAAGTTGGTAACGCTGGCATTTGACAGCTGCCAAACCCAGCTGTTATTCGAACTGTCATAATCTTAGTTGAAAGTTATTGCTGCTGTAAGTGCAAGTGTTGCCGATGATCCGAATTTATCGATCGATTTCCCCGCGTTCGCAGCAATTGAACGTGCCGTTCACCTCACTATGGCGTATTTTGCGTTTGGATTTGCATCTCCATCCTAATAAAGTTCAACATACGCAACAATTTAAGCCTTCTTGGGTGCTGGAACAACAGACAATAAACACAGATTTTTCGAACAACATTTTCTTCAGTAATGAGGCATATTTCTCACTGGGTGGGTATGTAAACAAAAAAAATTGCCACATATGGGACTCAGAAAACCCACAAGTGATCGAAGAGGTGCCGTTGGACCAATGGGCGGACGATTACAGTCAATTCGGAGCGATATGGTCGACTGATAACCGATTTTTTTTGGCTGGCGATTGAAGATCATGACTTGCATGATACGAGTATGTGATTCCAACAAGACGGGGCAAAAAGCCACACAACACGACCAATTATGGCTTTATTGCGCGAGAAGTTTCCTGGTCGAGTATTTTCACGTTTTGGCGACTACAATTGGCCTGCAAGATCATGCCATTTGACATCGTTAAATTTTTTTTTGTCCCATTAAAAACCAGCATTACTCTAGTTATGGCCAAGATACCGCCCGAAATGTGCAAAAAAGTGGTTAGAATCGCATGCTGCGAATCTTTCCGAGGCGATCATTTGGTCTTTCACACTTAATGGCAAAGTCCAAACTTTAAAATGAATTAAAATTTTCATCAAAAATGTATTGCTGTGTGTGTTTTACTCGTATTTAGCTTTACTTTCGAAAACGGAAAATGAATGACCCTTTATATTTAGGCAAGATGTTGTGCGACTTAGGCGCACAATGAGACGAACACGGGAATATGTTTAATTATCAATCAGCCAGCCAGTATCATGAGCATTCTTCATAAACTTTCGTACACCAGCTGCAGTTATTTGGACCGAAATGTATTCTCAAAATTCGCACTGTTTCGGTAATACAGCATCTCCTTTCGAACAAACTTTTTGTGAATGTGGTGGCATCTCATGAAATACAAGTGGGGTTGTAGCTATCCCATAATGCATATTCTGCTTGCTGTTAAAGCCATTTAGTCAGAAATGAGCTTTATCGCTGCAGCGGTGAAATTCAAAATCGGCTGTAACCATTGCCAGGGACCAATTTGAGAAACTTCCACCCCTCAAATGGTCAGCTGACTGTAGTTTTTTGCAATAAAATTAACAAAAATATGGCAGGTACGTTATCTTCAATTAATCACTGATTATATGTAATTATAATCAGACTAGTTAAGAACGTAAAACATAAGTTATAGGAACAAATATTGTGTGGTTATGAGAGCTAACCACTAGGAATGTGTCGTCCCCAGGTTCAAAACAAAAATGAAATTTTCGGGAGTTGGCAGCTATGGATGAGAATATATTCAATGAATTTTTGGCCGAAATTCCTAGTGACTGCGAGTCCATTTCCGAGTATGGTAGTGACGATGATGAGGTGGGACCATTTATTGAAGAAGATGCAAATGTTCTTGTTATTGAAGAAGGTGATATTGCTGCGAGTGCCGATTTGGAATGGGTGAGTTCTTGGGAAAGTGAAGATTAAGTTGTATTATCCGTTTTACAACAGAATCTAAGAAAAAACAATATCGCATGGACAATCAACGATCTGTTGTCTGCTTCAGTCGACCCATTTATGGAATGCAGTGGTGTAAATGTCCCTGAGGAAGTAGAAACTACTCCAACAGAAATGTTTCTTACATGGTTTCCTGAAGCATTCATTGACGAAATTGCGTTCCAAGCAAATCTCTATGCTTTACAAAGAAAAGGATGGCAGAGTAATTTCACACACACTACCAATGCCGAAATTAAGCAATTCATTGCAATTATTTTGATAATGGGTTTGAAATACATGCCAAGTTACAAGAATTGAAAGACACTTACATCAGCTCCATCATGTCCAGAGATAGATTTGCCTGGTTGCTGTGCAATTAGCACTTGAATGACAATACTTTACAGCCAAAAAGAGGAGAAGCCGAATTCGACAAATTATATAAAATAAGACCACTGCTAAATAAGCTCTCCGAAACTTTTATTTCGTCTATGCATCCAAACGAGTTCCAATTTATCGATGAGTCCATGATAAAGTTCAAGGACACAAGTTATTTGCGACAATATATGCCAATGAAACCAACTAAACGCGGCTATGAAATCTGGACACGTGCAGACTCATCCGGATATTTGTGTCAGTTTCAAGTCTACACGGGAAAAGTAGGCAGCAACATCGAAACGAAGTTAGGTCACCGTGTTGTAATGGATTTGACAAACACTCTAATTGGAAAACATCATAGAATTTACTTCGATAATTTCTTTAATTCAGTTGAATTGCAAAGTGATCTGCTTGAAAAAGGGATATACGTTTGCGGTACTGCGCATAGAGGAAGAAAAAATCTTCCCAACCTAAAACCTGATAAGAGTCTGAAGCGTGGTGAATTTGATTGGAAAATCTCAACCGGAGGAATTGTATGTGTAAAATGGATAGATCGGCGCAGTGTTCTCTTTCTAGGAAACTACCACAATCCTTCTAATGAAAAACAATAATAACCAGAAAACAGCCAGATGGCACATTACAAATGATTACTTCTCCTTAGCTTGTTGCAGATTACAACAAACATATGGAGTACGTCGACAAATTTGATATGCTAAGGAAATTATACGAAATTAACCGAAAATCGCATAAATGGTGGCATCGCATTTTTTGGTGCAAAGATATCCATCTAATGTTACTTTAGAAGACTTTCGCCTTACTTTAAATAAGCTAACTGGTGCACCCTGTTCAAATACAAAACATATGACAAAAATGCACATCTGCCGGAAAGATCAACATCCCTTAGATATGCACACTCTGCAGCACTGCAGCTAATGTTCACAGATCCACATGGAAATGCAACTCTTGCAACGTTAGCTTGTGCTTAACCAAAGAACGGAATTGTTTTTTGGCCTTCCATACAAAGTAGCACAATTTGTGGTGGTTTCCAGGGATAACCAGGACACTTTATAAAAGAAAATTGTATATTTTGGAAATAAAAAATTCTAATTAATTAATATTTTATAAAAAAAAAGTTGACTTTCATTTGTATTTATATATCCCGGACTCAAAGGATTAAAGGTGCGTTCACATTTAATGAACAAATGAAAAAGTCTCTGTTTTTTTAACTCCAGAACATATAAGAAAGAAAAAGGAAAATTTATCTCTACTATAAGTGCAGTCTAGAAAGTTGTTGAGATTGACAGATAAATTGTTGAAAAATATTCAATGATGCAGCGTAGGCTTAATCCCATTCTTCACTAACTTTGTCATTTTGTACACAGAGGACGGGACGTCCGGTATTTTATTCTGAATTTAGATGGTTCGAACCCAGTCTTCTGGGCATTGGGCATAGTTGTCAACGAACACAGAGGATCGCATCCAGCAAAAATCCATAGTTAAAACCGCTAGTAAGCCGTTAGGAATGCCAGCACTGTAATACCCATCGCTTGACGATGAATTTTAGCTGAAAGCCCTGAGCTCTACTATCAAAATAGGAAGGTAAAATACGGCGAAATACGTGAGGTCGAGCAAATTAAGTGATATTATTGCAGGTAAGGCGTTAGCGAATTTCCTGATAAGGTGAAAATAACTTGCCCAGTGACCCAACTAAGCCTGCAAAGTCAGAAGGGAACCTAGGAGTTTCCATTCATTTGCATTCATTTTCGTTGATGTTTAAACTTCAATAACAATCAACATTCCGTTATCGTCGTGATCCTCACCCGATCTCGACAAAGTAAAAAAGCCATATCCAACTTTAAGTCTACGAAGGCTGCTTATTTTGTCCACGCATATATTCTTTGCATTACTACCTACATATTCGTACAACGTTGCCTAAAATCTTGCGTAAACAAACTAATTAGCCCTTATCACCATACTTCAGATTCCTGGAAGGGCCCTCGAACTCCAAAGTCTCGAGCTTAACAGAGACATGTCTAGCATTGATGACAATCTCGTCAGATTGTGCAGATGAAAGATCAAGAACGCTCGCTGCTCCGTAAAGGAAGAAAACAATCTGTCTAAAATATTTGATGAGAGGGAAGAATTTAGGCAAGGTAATACGCTGTTATGTAAGTCTCCATTACCATACTCGAACGCTGTGCAAAACTCCCAAGAACACTCTAAAGCACAGTTTTCCAAATGTTAAACAACAAATAGGTTGGCAACGATAAGTATAAGGCCTCGTAGAAGTAGCATCTTCCGACAGGTGCTGGTTCCTTAAATGACGAGAATGAGCCTCTGCAGCCGAACATCTTGCAGCTCTGCTAATAAGTCCTAATTCACGCCTCCCCGTGGCGCCATATGGGAATCTCACTAGAGGTTGCGACGTGAAGAGGGCAAATGGCGAGTTTCCTGCGACATTAACCAGGATTAGTTTCGGAAAAACAAAACAAGACCTTATCCGGGCTACTCCGGCATATTTGGAGCTCAGGCCGGAAAGAATTTCCAGGACTTAGCCAGGGTCTTGGAAAAGAGATGGTGGCGGACGAGCCATATAAGGGCCAACGGCAGCGCTCACATCCCGGAACGGGTTACTGGCTTCGGTGTAACCGACCCCTCGTCCTAGGGGCACTCAAATTGGAACTGGTCCTCCAGGTTGGGGGTTGTGCCGCCGGGGTAACTGCCCGGCCATTTAAAAAAAAATTAAGTTACGAAGCATCAACAAGCCTCGGATATGGACGGATCTACTGTTGACAACCCACGCAAACGATTTAAGGACAATGAGCTTCGGATATGCACGTGGAATATTAGATCCCTTAATAGACCACGTGCAGCCGAGCAACTAGCGGAGGCCCTAGAGTGCTGCAAAGCAGACATAACCGCCATCCAAGAAATGCAATGGGATGGGCCGGACAAAAAAAAGATGAAAAACTGCGACATCTACTACGGCAATTGCTATCGACGGCAAAAGCAGCGCTTATTTGCTTGCGGATTTGTTGTCAGAGGCAGACTAAGACAAGAAGTTCTCAGCTTATAAGATGAACAAGGGAACATCGTAGTAGAATCGCGGTCGATGCTGAGGATTTGGAAAAATCATTTCTGCAGACTGTATAACGGCGATGACGGACCAAATACCGCTGTCAGGCAGAATCAACATTTCAACTTGAACGATGATGACCAACGATTCCGTCCACCCGATCTGGATGAAGAGAAGATAGCTATATCGAAGCATAAGTCAAAAAAAAACTGCTGGAGCGGATGGCCTGACTGCCGAACTCTTCAAAGCGGCAGGCGATGACTTGGTAGGGATCATACACCAACTCATCTTTAAAATATGGTCGGACGAAAGTATGCCCGATGAGTGGAACCTCAGCATTGTTTGTCCGATTCTCAAGAAAGGAGACCCTCTGAACTGCTCCAACTACAGAGGTATCAGTCTCCTTAACATCGCATATCAGATCTTATCCGCCGTATTGTGTGAACGCCTGAAGCCGTTCGTCAACAACTTGATAGGTCCATATATGGGTGGCTTCAGGCCAGGAAAGTCCACCATCGACCAGATATTCACACTACGGCAGATCTTGGAGAAGACCCATGAGCTTCAGATCGATACACACTACCTATTCATCGATTTTAAGGCCGCATATGACAGCATCTATAGAGACGAGCTCTATAGAGCAATGTCTAGTTTTGGCGTCCCTGCCAAACTCGTCCATCTGTGCAGGATGACGATGGAGAATGCACGCTGCTCCATCAAGGTCGGTAAAGATCTCACCGAGACCTTTGATGTCCAGAAAGGATTTAGACAAGGCGATGCGCTGTCATGCGATTTTTTCAACATCGTACTTGAAAGAATAGTGCAAAACTCACGAGCAAACACAAGAGGCACTATCTTTCAAAAGTCCGTCCAACTACTCGCATACGCCGACGATATTGACATAATCGGGAGAAAGCAGCGTGATGTCAGTGGCACTTTCGCGAGTATTGAGACGGAAGCGGCGAAAATGGGTTTATCGGTCAATGAGGGCAAGACAAGTATATGCTGTCAAGCAAAAAGGACAACCAACACCGACGTCTCGGACAGAACGTCACCCTCGACAGATATAACTTTGAGGTAGTTAAGGACTTTGTCTACCTAGGCTCTGCTATAAATACAGACAACGACACCAGCGCTGAGATCAAGCGAAGAATAACTCTTGCCAACCGCTGTTTCTTTGGGTTAAGAAGGCAATTGAGTAGCAAAGCCCTCTCTCGGACAACAAAAGTCACCCTTTATAAGACTTTAATAATCCCGGTTCTGCTCTATGGCGCAGGTGCATAAACATTATCAAAAATTTACGAGGGTGTTCTTGGTTCCTTCGAGAGAAAAATTCTTCGGGCGATCTTCGGTCCCGTCTGCATTGACGGTGAGTGGAGGAGGAGATACAATGACGAACTGTATGGACTGTACAGCGACATGGACCTAGCCAGAAGAGTGAAGATCCAAAGACTGAGATGGCTGGGTCATGTAGAGCGCATGGACACCAATGCTCCGGTCCGAAAAGTCTTCGAATCCGCCCCCGGGGACAGCGCAGTAGAGGAAGGCCAAGACTCAGGTGGCGCACGCAAGTGGAAGAGGACCTCAGCCAACTTAGCGTGCGAAACTGGAGATAGCTAGCCAGGGATCGAGCTGGCTGGAGAAACTTGTTGACTGAGGCCCAGGTCCACCCCGGACTGTAGCGCCACCTAAAGCCCAAACAACAAATAACAAAACAACAGTATGGCGCTGGCAGCCCGGTATGGGCCATGGCCTAGCTTCTTGACACTTATTTGTGTTTCTCATGTTGTCATTTTTGTCAAATCTGGCCCCGCTCGGTTCATCGCCGAGTCCGAACGACACTCCTTAGAAGATTTTTCATAAGCAATATTACTTTCGGGAATTTTCCATTGCTCGCCGAAAGGGTGATGACGATTCGAAAAATTGTTGGCGATGCAGGGGATCGAACCACGGAACTCTGCGTGATAGTCCAATGAGTTAACCATCGCGCCATCGAGTTAACCATCGGCGAAAATGGGCAAAGATGTACACACAACATCGCCAAATCGAACAGAATGTAAGAATAGACAGCTTTGAAACAGTCCGAGATTTTATATACCTCGCCTCCACTTTCGTTCTGATAATATAATAACCTTGTCATATCAATCCTGCCGATCCTGCCTGCGGAAACATGGACTTTACTAAGGTGAAAGAAAATATCCTTGATCATTTCGAAAAATTCTTCGTAGAGCTAACGTTGGATGGACTTTGAAAATAAATTTAACGACAAAGTCTAAACGCTGTATTGACATTGACATTGACCTGGTCACCACCCCGGAGATAAGGGCCATCTAAGTATGAAAGTAAGTAACTATATAATAGCTTTTATCGGTAAAGAATATACGAAGCCATATTCATTTGGCATCCCTGGTAAATCTGTCTGGCTTTGCAAGATGACTGTGACAACAGCTCTCTAATCCGTGAACGATTTTATAGGAAATTTTGTGTGGCTCACATTGTGAGAGTATGACGCGAGGCTCGCAAACCAATCTTCAATTGTCTGTACTACCTGACGAAGCGTCTTTTAGAGGTTAGTACTGTATTACTGCAGATGGCAGTAAACTAAAGAAGAAGGGAAGTTTTAGAGACCTTATTTAGTGGTGGCGCTGGTGCGATGGTTAGCTCATTGAACTATCACGCAGAGGGTTCGTGGTTCGATCCCCGACTTCGCCAACAATTTTTCAAATTTTTCTTCACCCTTTCGGCGGGCAATGGCAAACTCCCGAAAGTAAAATTGCCTATGAAAAAGCTCCTAAGGAGTGCCGTTCGGATTCAGCGATAAACCGTAGGCCCCGCTCAGATCTGACCAAGAATGACAACATGAGTAACACAAATGAGTGTCAAGAAGCTAGTCCATGGCCCATACCGCGATGCCAGTGCCACAGTGTTTTTGTTATTTAGACAATGAAAATATAATATATATTACTGATCGTACCAGTCATTTTTTACGGTGCTGAAGCATGAACTTTATGAATTTAGGCTCGGGAGGCGCTTATTCCTTTTTAAAGAAAAGTAACTCAAATGATCTACTGACCTGTCATCATCAACAGAAAGTGGATGCGATAAAAAATTTACTTTACTCTCCTGTCATGCAACACCTTAGAATAAAAGTGTTTCACATTTAATTATCTAATTCAATGCGCTATTTTGTACCTTCGTTAAAAGTGCCTCCCCTCTCCTCTCCTATCCAAATAAACTGTCGATTTGCGTTTTAGTCGGAGAGCTATATTTACATACATACTTATAGTCGACGCAGGAATATCCAGAACAGAATCTTAGTGTTCTATGAACGTCTTCAGTTCTTGTCTATTACATTATCTTGTTCACACCGCGAGAATACAAGGACCATTAAAGTTTCTAAAATAGTTTAGATTGGAGGTAGTTGTGTACACTTTGCTGCCGAATTGATGTACTATGCTATCTACACCAGGCAACTAGAAGCTGTTGCGCCCTATGGCGACTTTATCTGCGGATAAAGTTGTCTGATACAAATCATTTTCTCTGCTCTTCGGTGTTGATCTCAGACTCTCAGATTTCGACCACTTCTCGAGCGATTACGATTACGCATTACTCGAACATTGCTTTGTTTCAAAGCGTTAATCGTTGCCGGATTGTCGGCATAATCTTGTGACTTGACATAGCCAAACAGAGAATGCGTTAAGCCTTATAATCTTGGTGATATAATGACGGGTTCACTTCTCTAAATAAAAGGTCATCAGATAGCAATGATAGTTCTTTCAATTCTTGTATTTCAGCAGCTGTCAAAACTACCAATGACATCCAGCTGTCAAAATATTCAGTAAGATGCGGAAATTATAAAAAAATATTATCGAAACTCGGGCTTAGTTGTAAATACGCAACGTGAATTTCGTCGTGAGATCGGTCGTAATCATGGCTTCAGTGTGCAGGCCATTCATCGCATGGTGCAGAAGTTTGAGCGTGAGTACACTCTTTTGGATCTTAAGCCACCTACCAGACAGAGATTGGAGCAAAATGAAGAAAACAAAGTAGAAAACCCAGAAATGTCGCCAGAAAGTCAATACGGCTTATTTTACGGTAGGATTTGGGCCTTCATCCGTATAAGATTGTGCTGATGCAAAAATTGAAACTGAACGATCATTGACAATGCCGTGAGTTCGCTAATTGGGCGCTGGAAATGTTGGCCGGAGATCCGGATTTTGATCAAAAAAATCATTTTTTCGAACAAGGCCCATTTTTGGGACCTTCACATAGTCAACAAGCAAAATTGCCATTATTGGAGCGAACACAATTCACAAATTTTCTGCCAATATCAATGCAGAATCCACAAAGATTATAAGTTTGGTTCGGTTTATGGAATGGGGGCATCATTGGGTCGTAATTCTATTGAAATTACCATCAACGGTCTCAGATATAGAGCGGTTTTAACCAAGTTTCTGTGGTCAGAGCTCGACAACATTTTTGGCGACTTGCTCATGTCACGGCGAGCGTTCATCAATTGGCTGCCGCAATCATGCTATTTGACACCATTCGATTGTTTTTCCTGGGCAACTTCGAGTCCTTAGTCAAAGCTAGCCAGCCAACCACTTTGGACGAGCCCGAGGTCATCATTCGACACGCTATTGCCGGAATAACGCCGCACATCTTGGACCGAGCTATCAAAAATTGGACTGATCCCAATTAGTTCGGGGTAAATCTGTGGCCGATTCGGCAGTTAAAGAAAATAGAACTAACTGCGATTTAGATATGGTATTTGCCCCATAGCCATACAATCTAATTTGCTATTGCTGACTTTCACGTTTCACGAAACACTCAGACTGATTCGACCATCAGAGTAAGATTTTTTGAACAAGTGGAGTTCTTCTTCGTTACGTAAAGATAAAATTTCTACTCCACTATTTGGCATCACCTCGACGATACCCTATAGTTTGAAATTTATTCCTCCTCTGGCTGAAAAGGTCCCACAGGCACTGGTTGCCCTGCTGTCAATTTCAACGATAATGGACCACTGCATTCGGAGTGTCCCCTTGTGTTGGCAATAATGTCAAACGAATTTGTTCTCAATGTGCAAATCAAAGTCTTTAAATGAGCTTACTCACCGATTTAAAGGATTTCCACTGGTGAAAATTTTCATCTACCATCTGCAGTAGTCATCGTTGTTGTTGCAGTCGGGTACTCATCGTCAGCGAATCTTGCCTTTGTTGAATGCTTCTTCGTGCAAACATATTTGCTCAGTGCTTTAATTTGTTTGCAAATGCATCCGGATCGAGCATTTAAATCGATCGATTCAGCACCCGGATAAAGGAAACTCATTCAGTCAGCTAGTCAGTGGATAGAAGGTAGCCACCTCCTGCTTCTCTCACTGCTCCAGACACCTTTAGCAGTGATTCGACTACTTCACTCCAATAGAGCAGCACAGTACACTTCGATTTTGTTTTAATAAAAGCCGAGTGGACGGAACAAAAGAAAAAGGTTACTGCTGCAGATACTTCTGGCATCTTTCGGGTCACGACAGTTCTTAAGAATGGGCTTAGACCACTCGTCTTCACTACCTACTCTGTTGTTGTTTTTTATTTTTTTTTTGTTGAAGATTTTTCCTTTTTTCTTCTTTCGACCTAACATTCTGACAATGTACGTAAGAAGAAGAATTGCATTTTTTTACGAGAGAACTCCTTGAAGTGTGCAAACACCTTGCTGGCGATACTTTGCATTTTTCGTATCCTTGCTGCGCTGTTGGCCTTCCCACTCGCATTCCATCCATCTTGAGCCCCACCATTCGGAAGAGATAACTCTTTTGCCAGAGAGATGACTTCGTTTACCTGGGCGTATACGTATCCTTTCGATTTTCTCGTTTCTTGTTTTTTTTTTTTATTTTTTTTCGTTCTACGTCTCTCTAACTCAATGCTTCGTCGTAATTTCTTTTCTTTGTGTATAATGTCCTTTTATTGCATGACCCCTTCCGTCGAAAGTGAGTATAGTCAGAGAGTGCTTTAGAGTCAGGGCAAAGTTTTGGTCCGAAGCAGCAGTTGTCTCAGTGTTTACTTCCGATCTGAACCAATGATTATTTTATGGCCATTGATCTTTTATGGACGATTCCGTTTTGGAGAAAACGTTTAAACGCACCTGAGTGGCCTTCTCCGGGAGGCTTCCTCCATTTGATGCCGATATCGGCACTGGTACTGCTTTCAGAACGGCGACTGATACCTGTGTCGGTACGTGTGTACATATCGAGAGCTCGAAGCTTACCCTTAGCTCAGGTCGTGTCGTAGTGCAGTGCTTTTGTCTGCAGTGTAAAATGGAATTGGATTTTTATGACTTTTTTTTTGTGCCCTCCTTCTGCCCGGATTCTGCAAATCTTTTGTGAAGTTTTTTTCGCCTGTGTTCGTTCCAAATTTCCTTTTTTTTTCCAAGTTTTTCTGTTTTCCGTACCCTGTTGTCGTTTTTGCTGCCTTTTCTGTACTTTTACGACTGTCGGTGGTGGTTTTGAAGTTTCCTTTGATATTCGAGATGGAAATCTTTTGCACAGGCAATTAGACGACATGTGGCAGTGAGATTAGGGGGGTATGAAATCAATCTTTTCAATCTTTCAAAGGTTGTCTACATGAATTTTAGAGGGCTAATAGAGGTACGATACTCGTATGCAATCGTAGCAGCAATTTGGGATTTGAAATGATGAGGGCATTTGCCGGATTGGATTTTTTTTTTTGAAAATATTTTGATTTAGAAGGAAATCAGAAAATTGTGGAGATGTGGAATCTACGGAAATGGGAATTGCTCTTTGGAATCCGATGACTGTTAAGTTTTTTATTTCCTAGAGAATAATTTAATTAAGGCTGAATTATTTCACTATTCAAAGTGGTCACCCGCACCAGTAGAAAAATATATCAGCAGGAGTCAACATAAATAATTTTACTGTTTTAATAAATGAAAGAAGGGTTTACAAGAGGTGCTGGTATAGCTCTTCTCTTAAATGTAGGATCATTTGCAAATTGACTGAATCAGATTGTGAATTTCTAATTGCTGAACTACATGATGGTTCAACCAAATGTCTAGTTGCTTTTGCTAATGCTCCAGACCGCAGTTGTTTAATCCAACCCTTCTTTGTAAGCCTGGCTGAAATTTCTGCTCAGTATGAACACATTATTGTTTGTGATGGCTTTAATGTTGATTAACTCAAAAATGTTTTGATTTTTTTTTATTTGATTTGCGGCCCGGGTCAACCCCGGATAGATTTATAAATGCTTATTGCAAGCTAATTCTTAGAACTAACAATTTTCACTTAAAACTAAAGGGTGGGAGCGGTTAAATAAAAGTTAGGATGTGAGGCATAGGTGGAAATAAGAGTGTTTTTAAGAGAGAGTTTGGTGAGATGATAGTCGAAGAGAGGCAGAATATCGTTAACTTCACGAAGCATTCTAGACATTGGCTCCAAGTGTCTGTAATTCGTTCGGTGAAGATTGAGCCGGAAAAGTGGCACAGACCTAAGATTGCGTGGGTTGGTTTTAAAAGAAATAAGTCGAAGTAAAGAAGGACAATCGATATTACTAACTAAAATTTGATGAATAAAGAGAATGTCGGCAACTTTTCGACGTATAGAAAGGGGTTGTAAATTTATAAGTTTCAGCCGGTCAGTATAAGGTGGTAAGTTTTGGCTATCATCCCAGAGAAGGCCACATAAAGTGAATCGTAAAAACCAGCGTTGAACAGCTTCTATCCGGAGGATGTGTGTTCTGTAGTAGGGTTACCAAACTTGGCTTGCATATTCAAGAAGACGCCTAACAAAGGTTATGCAAAGAGAATTGGTAACAAAAGGATTGGAAAACTCCTAAGACCAGCGCTTGATGAAGCCAAGGGCAGAGTTGCCTTTCTTTACTATATTATCAATGTGAGAACGGAAATTGAGTTCCTTGTCACAGATAACACCTAAATCACGCAACTCATTCACTAAGGGAATAGGAAGATTAAAGATAAGATAGCAGCGAGATGAAGTAGGGGGCCGCTTACGGGAATACGTTATAGCCTGACACTTATTGACGTTAAGCTCAAGAAAATTCTTCTGACACCAAGTACAAAATTTGTCAAGATCTTCCTGCAGTGGTAGGCTGTCTGAGGAAGAAGATATATATCTAAAGATTTTCATATCGTCTACGTAAATAGATATATATAAATTTTGAATGATGCAATCAACATCATTAATGGCCAGATTAAATAGTAAGGAGCCAAGGTGGCTGCCTTGAGGGACACCAGAGGAGGCTTTAATTGGGTCAGAAATCTTACTTTAAGTGGCGCTACAGTCCGGGGTGGACCTGGGCCTCAGTCAACAAGCTTCTCCAGCCAGCTCGATCCCTGGCTAGCTGCCTCCAGTTTCGCACGCTAAGTTGGCTGAGGTCCTCTTCCACTTGCGTGCGCCACCTGAGTCTTGGCCTTCCTCTACTGCGCTGTCCCTCGGGGGCGGATTCGAAGACTTTTCGGACCGGAGCATTGGTGTCCATGCGCTCTACATGACCCAGCCATCTCAGTCTTTGGATCTTCACTCTTCTGGTTAGGTCGATGTTGCTGTACAGTCCGTACAGTTCGTCGTTGTATTTCCTCCTCCACTCACCGTCAATGCAGACGGGACCGAAGATCGCCCGAAGAATTTTTCTCTCGAAGCAATCAAGAACACCCTCATCCATTTTTGATAATGTCCATGCCTCTGCGCCATAGAGCAGGACCGGGATTATTAAAGTCTTATAAAGGGTGACTTTTATTGTCCGAGAGAGGGCTTTGCTACTCAATTGCCTTCTTAACCCAAAGAAACAGCGGTTGGCAAGAGTTATTCTTCGCTTGATCTCAGCGCTGGTGTCGTTGTCTGTATTTATAGCGGATCCTAGGTGACAAAGTCCTTAACTACCTCAAAGTTACATCTGTCCGAGACGTCGGTGTTGGTTGTCCTTTTTGCTTGACAGCATATACTTGGTCTTGCCCTCATTGACCGCTAAACCCATTTTCGCCGCTTCCGTCTCAATACTCGCGAAAGCGCCACTGACATCACGCTGTTTTCTTCCGATTATGTCAATATCGGCGGCGTATGCGAGTAGTTGGACGGACTTTTGAAAGATAGTGCCTCTTGTGTTTGCTCGTGAGTTTTGCACTATTCTTTCAAGTACGATGTTGAAAAAATCGCATGACAGCGCATCGCCTTGTCTAAATCCTTTGTGGACATCAAAGGTCTAGGTGAAATCTTTACCGACCTTGATGGAGCAGCGTGCATTCTCCATCGTCATCCTGCACAGACGGACGAGTTTGGCAGGGATGCCAAAACTAGACATTGCTCTATATAGCTCGTCTCTATAGATGCTGTCATACGCGGCCTTAAAATCGATGGATAGGTGGTGGGTATCGATCTGAAGCTCATGGGTCTTCTCCAAGATCTGCCGTAGTGTGAATATCTGGTCGATGGTGGACTTTCCTGGCCTGAAGCAACACTGATATGGACCTATTAGGTTGTTGACGAACGGCTTCAGGCGTTCACACAATACGGCGGATAAGATCTGATATGCGATGTTAAGGCGACTGATACCTCTGTAGTTGGCGCAGTTCAGAGGGTCTCCTTTCTTGAGAATCGGACAAACAATGCTGAGGTTCCATTCATCGGGCATACTTTCGTCCGACCATATTTAACAGATTGGTGTATGCTCCTTACCAAGTCATCGCCTGCCGCTTTGAAGAGCTCGGCAGTCAGGCCATCCGCTCCAGCAGCTTTGTTGGACTTAAGCTTCGATATGGCTATCTTCACTTCATCCAGGTCGGGTGGACGGAATTTTTGTTCATCATCGTCCAGGTTGAAAGGTTGATTCTGCCTAACAGCGGTATTTGGTCCGTCATCGCCGTTATACAGTCTGCAGAAATGGTCTTTCCAAATCCTCAGCATCGACTGCGATTCTACTACAATGTTCCCTTGTTCATCTCTACAGGCTTCGTGGTTTGTTTCCGCGGCATGTTATTTTTACCTTTTGGTAAAACTTTCGAACCTCATTACTGGAGTAGCATCTCTCAATTTCCTCGATCACGCGCTTCTCATGCTCTTTCTTCTTTCTCCTGAGAAGCCGGTGCTCGCTTCTCCTCTTCCGCTCATAGAGCTAATGAACAGCTCTGGTCTTTCTAAGCAGCGCCGCGTTATATGCATCTTGCTTAGCTGCATGTGCTTGCCGGCATTCATCATCGAACCAGGGGTTTCATTGTGGTGGACGAGTGAAACCCAGCACATCAGAAGCGGCATCTCTGATGGCGTTTTGGCAGTGTTTCCAATGGTCTTCGATGCTTGATGCTGGCGGCATTGGACCTCTTAAGAGATTAAGAGACACTCGATCGAAAAGGACTTGGCGATCTCTTGCGATTGTAGCCGTCTGACGTCGAATTTTCTCACAGCATTAGTTTGTCTTGGCGTAGTTTGGGATATCCGCAACCGTACCTTGGCTACAACAAGGTAATGGTCCGAGTCGATGTTGGCTCCTCGGAACGTACGGACATCCATAATGCTGGAGGAGTGTCTTGCGTCGATCGCAATGTGATCAGATATCATGGACCTAAATAAAACATAGTACTGTCTTTCATTTAAATATGACTTTGACTTGCTCTAAAGTTATAGCCACAGATTCCAAAGTGGTTTGTGGGCAGCTATTTAAGTAGGAAAAGTAAGAGTGGTTGGCTCTTGGGAATGGGTGGCGAACGCTTGGCTAAAAAAAATTGCGAAGAGATTTGCTATAATTTGGGGATCGCCCGAGGACTTATCTAGAAAATTCAGAGATGATGGATAGATATCTGATTTTCTTTTAGTTTTGATGAACTGAAAGAACCGCTTGGAGTCGGAAATGAGTGTGCGGTCCATTTGGTTTAAATAGTTGTCATATTGACAAAGTACAGAGAAATTTATTTGGGCAGATTGGTAGTAAAAGAAATCGATATTGGAACGCGATATTAAGTAAGTACGCCAGAGCTTATTTCTCTTATTACGAAGAGATCGCAGCTCTTTATTATACCAGGTAGGTGATGATGAGGGATTCTTTTTGGGTAAAAAAGGTACGGATTGGAAGAGACATTCGATAATTTCGGTAAAGAAGCATGCGAGAGCATCGTTAACCGTGAAGTTGGGATTATCGTAAAGAAAGTCAAAATTGGCCATACTGAGAAGGTTATTCAGTTCGGCGTAGTTAGCCCTATGAAAATTAAAACTGTAAGAATACTCATAAGAAACGCGATTAAGACCATTGTCATACGCCAATGTGAAGAAAGGGGAGGGTGGTAACTATCCGACTTAGAAAGAAGATGTCTGCTTTCTAAAACGGTGCAGTTATCTGTATCAGTGGCGAAGACTAGGTCGAGCTGTCTGCCAATGTTACTGGTTAATTGATACAGACCAGAGTCAGTAAAGCAGTCGATGAAAAGGTTTTCTTTATCAGAGTTGGGATTTGATGCAGTAAAGTAGGACTGGTCAGTCTGACCCTACAAGCTTAGGTAGATTGAAATCACCTAAAAAAGTAACTACGTCGCTGGGATCAGCAGCATCAAAAATGCTGTCGATTGCATCAATAGCTAGCTGGTAACCTTGAATTGGTTGAGAGGTTGTCACTAACTTCGTGTTAATCGTTTCGTTTAATTAAATCACTATTTTGAGCCAACTGCATAGATAAGTTTCTAAATTGACTCTTATTATAGCTTGCAGATTGTTCGAGGGAAATTAATATGTCTTCAACTGTTTTTAAAATGTCATATATTTGGTGAATTGATTTTGAATCGATTTCAATGCATGATTGTTTTCTGCCACAAAATTGTTGACCGAATCACTGAGACACTTAATAGCAAGCAAGATGTGGGACGGAGTGATGTCCTTGCACTCATCACAATAAGACAAGAATTTGTTTTTAAAGTCCCTTAAATACGCGATGGATCTCTTACTCAAGCCAATGCATAGGACGTGGAACGACTTGCAACAAAGACCACTGCAGATCACCATAACAGCATTTGGATCATTTGTTAAGGAGCAATTTGCACTTCCACATAATTCAGACATGATGAAGATGAAGTTAGGTTAAGTTAAGATGCACGTGCTTTTCATATAAAAGATTCTGCTGATTCTTTTTGACTCCAAATCGAAAGCTCGATCATTCAGCTGTTCCTTCAACTTCTACTTACAGGGATTGTAAGTCTGTTAATACTGATGCCCTTCACGCAGCAGCTCTCCACGCCCCTTGGATGTATTGTCGTTCGAGTTCAGATATAGATGAGAGGCTAAACAGTTTTCCAAATATAATTATTGATCTCTTTGATCAATTTGTACCCTTGAAGACTGTCAAGATTCGGAATATTTGCTGTCCTTGGTTTACAACTGAAGTTTTAAACACTACTAAAGTACGAAACCGTCTTTATAAGAAATGGAAAAAAAGTACTTCTGATTTAAATTGGCATGCTTACAGGGTAATGCGTAATAGATCGGCTGTTGCTGTACGCAATGCTAAAACGATAAATTTTTATGCCTCCAAGTTGAGCACTTCACTTCCACCAAAGATACTTCGGAGTAATCTACGTAGCATTGGAATTTCCGACAGCAAGCTAAATGCTTAATGTGAAGTTGCTCCAGATATTCTAAACAATTTCTTTCTTAAAAGTCAGTCTGAGGAGTGTGGTTTCATATTTGCCGAAGATCACTCCCATTCTAGCATCAGACAATTCGAAGTGAAAATGGTTAGCGCAATTGAAATAATTAATTCAATTAGGGAAATTAAATCAAACCCCATTTATGAAGGACGGAATACCTATGAAATTTTTAAAGTTAATCCTACCTTTCATAGTATCCCACCTTACCTGTATTCTCAACCACTGTGTCACCACATCTACCTTTCCTCGATCCTGGAAAGTAGGGCATGTAATACCTGTCGCAGATCGACCATATCCTACTTCCCCTTCCGTGTTTATCAAAAGTTTTAGAGAAACTCATAGCGAAACCGCTTCATGAACACCTGTGTCTTAACAACCTATTGTATGAATCTCAATCTGGTTTCAGAGCTAACCATTCCACTGCTATGGCTAACATCGTGGAAGATATCAGGAAGAATTATGATAAGAGACACGTCACTCTTCTTTGTCTACTTGACTTCTCGAAGGCTTTTGACAAAGTGAATCACAAGATACTCGTACTTTGCTGGAAGTTAAGAAATCTCTTCTCGTTTTGTGACAGTGCAGTGAGTTTACTTTACAGCTTCCTGTCTGACAGATTTCAAAGAGTTGTTGCTAACTCTGACAGTTTTTCTGCACTATTACCAGTCAAACAAGGCGTACCACAAGATTCAATTCTGGGACCCATCCTGTTTTCCTCATTTATTAATGATCTTTCATCTGTTTGTTAACATTCCACAGTCCACCTTTATGCAGATGATGTTCAACTGTACTCAGCCAAAAGTCGTAGCAATATACGAGTACATAGGTGATTTGATAAATCTAATGAATCATGAGCTCGCCAATATTTATAGTTGGGCTATCATAAATGGATTAAGTTTAAATCCGAAGGAGTCACAGGTAATTCCTATTTCAAATTCTTTAATGTCCTTTCACTCCCCACCGTATATCGTACTTTCTGGAGAAAAACTTGAAATAGTTAATACGGCGACTAGTCTAGGTTTCACATTGACGAATCGCTTTCTTGTCTGCCTTGTCACAAATTCAGTTATTGTTTTGCTGCCGACACTTATAAGGCTCATTTATCATGATTACGTCGGCCCTTTCATTTTTTAAGGATATCCTCGTACTTTACAACGATTGAAGATTATTTGTTCCATTTCCATTATCTTTAATTTGTGACAGTCTAGTCTCCCAAAGACGGGATATCTGGTGCTGCCAGCTTTCTGCTTTATGTCGTCTGAATACTAGAGTCTTTCGTGAAAAACATGCAAGACGGTTCCTTATCGCATCTCCTACATATCTTGGGGCGATCTTATGTGCTTTTCCATTGTGTGGGTGTGTGGCCGAACTCAAGTCCTTTCGAGGACTCAGCAGATAACTCTGCCGATTTAAATTTTTCCTTCTCTAGATAGAAACTTAGTGTGTTCTCCGAGAAGGCTGACAGTTGCTGATTGTGGTTTGATGAAAACTTATCGCAGCGATAGAATGTCTGGGGCGACATATCTTCAATTCAGCATTGCCTTTTATAGCTTCCTGTGTGATGACCTCATTAACATCGTTAAGCTCGATAGCAGTAGGATGAGTGAAAGTCGTTACGATGGTTTACTCTCCTAAGGCTGTACTCATAACGCTTTTAAAATTCATCTGTCTTCTCAGCTGGCGTTGTGACTGTCCCCCCAGTGACCTTTCAAGGCTCGAACTCTTCTGAAATGGGTTAATACCATCAGTTTTGTTAGATCCCCATTCAAAGTCGTTATCTATGCCCGGATTCCTTATGGGGTCCTATGCCAAAGTCAAATCGATTCTAACAAAGAATACTACATCTAAATCTACACAAGCAATTAAGTTGGGAGGAGACATCGAGCATTCTTAACGAAATGCGGTCAAAGCGATCATTACAAAAAAGTTGGTTATCGGAAGTTCTTCTCTTCAAACTGTCTTATGTCCCCTTTGCAATTTCACGCAACGAGGAGGCGTGGAGTAGGTCTTATTAACAGAGCTGCAAGATTTTCAATTGCATAGGCTCTTAAGGGTTGTTCAACGAACTAGCATCAGTCAAGAGAAACTTCTTCTACGAAGCCTAATCATTGTCACCCTTATTTTGCTCATAAAGAAGATTTTGCGTCTTTGTTGGCTAGATTCTCTCTAAAGCAGGGCTTAAAAAGTACTACAACAGCGCGTCGCTTTGTCTTACACTTCTCTAGACATCGGAGTACTCAGCTGATATCGACAGCGGGAGTTTTCCATTGTCATACTGCTAAACATGGCATGACCTTATCTTCTTAAAGTGAAAATTTGGTCCATGACGGATTTTTCTGACCTAAAAATGTCCTGATATGGACTAATTGAATTGTCCAGACATTGTCCAGAGATTGTGGTCAACTACGATCCATGTTCACCTTTACACTCTACATTCTGGCCTTCTTACGTTGTCATATTCCTTGTGTTTTCTGATAAAAGGATAAAACTCAAAGTCCATCGGTACTGTACTAAGACTTGGGTATGGTAAGAATGTAGATGCAGCTGCCTCGTGGATCCGCAATCGTTATCCTACACAGACTGACGAGCTTGGTAGAGATGCCAAATCTATCCGCAAAGTCAATCAGACTTTGTCCGTTGCTGAAGTAGTTTTATGTAGGCTATGCCTACCGATTGTCCTACCAAAGAAGTCCTGCTTTCCTATCCTGGCGTCATACTTTGGATATTGCTTATATGCCTTGTTAAGGAGCTCGTTGAAACAGTCTTAAATGGCATCGTTTTTGCCTTCCGTAGGAGCATGGACGCATGTTAGGCTTAGCCTGTAGATTCTCATAAGATTTGAAGGCCATTGCCCTCCTTTAAACGTTACATATATCCAATCCCATTAGTTGATTCATCACATTGATATAGTTGTCACGGCATGTGCTATTTTATTGTTACTGACTAGGCGTGCGCTTTCCATTTTAGCCTGCATGAGAAGGATTAACCAACATCCAACATAAGTGTCCAAGTGTCTAAGCCACGAAAATCTAAATTTTCTTCGAGGAAATTTTCTCTTATAGCCCGGAAGGGGTGTACGAATGCCGTTCGATAATTGAAGGGTGGCCGATGAAGCTGCCTTTTTAAGACTGATGAACAATGTTAAAGCCCCACAAGAGACCAAAACAAGGTTACTCGATTCAATTCTCAACTCTGTATTACTGTACGGCGAGAAGGTGCTGGCAGATGCGTGATAGTGTTTACAAAAGCATCTTACGAGTACCTTGGTACAAAGCGTCGACTCCCTTCGGATCACATGCGCCCAAATATCTATTTGAGCGTCATTTGTCGGGAGTCTTTGTCTAATAGCTTTGCAAACAATTCAGTGTTTGATGTGTTCTGCGAATTTCGCAATCTCAAATTTAGTTGAGCAAAAATGTTGCCTGAAATTTTGTGTTTTTAATCAAATATCATGTGTGGGGGCGTTAAAAAAGTAAACGGTAGCGTACGAGGACGCGACAATATCAAAAGCACAAGTGTACGAGTCTTACGAAGAGCTTAAAGCGGGCTGTACTGTGGCTGATGATTGCCTCGTTCCTATCGTCAATCCACCAGTATGACTGCCGTAAACATAGAAAAAGTTAAGAAAAATTGTGCTCGCAGATTATCGCGTGGGCATCAGGGAAATAGTAGCCGATTGTGATGTCTCATTTGGATTGGTACAGAGCGTTATGCACTTGGACTTGGACATAAGACGAGTTGAAGCGCGTGCCAAGAGTGCTGAATTGTTTTGCAGAAACAGCATAGCATTGATGTCGCTAAAGAAATGCTTCTTCGGGCCAAAATGTTATCGATGGCACCAATACTGGTGTCGAGACTTGGGTCTTTGAATATGACATCGAAACTAACCAACGAACATCGAGATGGCACTTCTTAGATGAGCAAAAACCGACCGTTTTCTTTGGTTGCCGGGGTGTGGTCCACTCCGAACTTCTTCCGCCAAATCAGACAGTAAATAAGGAGTATTACGTGAATGTATTTAAGATTTTGAGGAAAGACGTTCGTTGCAAGACCCCAGAAACAACTCATTTCACGAGTGACAATGCACTCGCTCACGCATCTCATCTTTTACGCGACTATTTGATCAAAAACAACGTTCAACGTTCTGTTAGCCCAGTATTCACCTGACATTACTCCTTATGACTTCTTCCTATTCTCACGACTGAAATAACCACTTCGCGGATAGCATTTTGAGACCATGGAGGTGTTAAGGGCTTTGAAATTGCCAGGAAGCGTTGGAATATGCTATTGATTGCACAAAGGAGATGCTCAGAAGATATAATGAAAAGTGGGATAAAATGTTTGCAAGCTGACAAAGCAATGGGATGAGGATATTATGAGCAGCTGGACCACGAAGCTCTTCGTATTTTACCACTTTTTTGGTGAAAGCTGCGACGTCTTATCGCCAACTATATACGCTTTAAACTTGGTGAATACTCGTATACCTCGACGTTAATTTAACTCTGCAATACCATCCATTAGCCACGTGGCGGAGAGATGTTGAAAATGAGTCATCTTGGCTGACTTCGCCCTGACAGGCGGAAGAAACATCTGTTTTCCAGTTACGACTCAGATGCTACGAAAATGTAATTTGAAAAATTCAGTTTAATCCATTGGTTTAGTACCCAACAACAAGAAGCTTTGCACTCGTACATCATCACCATGAATTGACTCGAAACCCACTGTTGCTCCACCCTGTTTATTTTGCCACTAAGTACATATTTCAACCGAATTAAGATCCCATCAATACACCATAAATAACTTTCTTCATCTTTATGTGAAGAACTATTCATTCGCCCCAGATATTGGCTTATCTCATTGCCTCCTCTCTGTCCCATCAAAAGTTCGAATTTTAATTTCTTCAACATACAATAAACAACTAATAAATAGCTGAGCTCAGCAGCGGCAGTAGCCCTTACAGATCCATTTTTGGCGGACTGATTTATCTCTCGAACATATATCAATGAAATTTAATGCACATTTAAACAATAATTCCGCGAACTTTATGATTCATAATGTGGCAGCATAACCAGCACCCTCTGTACTCTTTATTCGTGCTACCACCTCCTTCGGATATGTGGAGTGAAGTTCGGCGCGAGGGTAAAACCAACAACATCGCGCTATCAACATTGCATTATAAATTCAAAATGTCCGTTTAATTATGTAGATGCGTACGATATTCGACTGTGAACGACAACAGCGACGTATAATCCTGTTATTAAGGACACACAATTCACTGGCCGCAGCAAATACTCAAATATTCATACAAAGGCTTCCAGTACTCGTAGCTCTGCGTTACAAAAATAAAAATAAAAAATAAAAACAATCTGAAAAAGAAAATTGTTGTAACTCAACATGCCCGCCTGTAAGCCCGTTTGCCCGTTTGGCCGTTTGTCCGTTTGGTATCCACCTTCCTTTCAATGGAAGGAAAGGAAAGAGATTGTAATAATTTTTGATCACCGCATTAAAAAACGATTGTAATTGAAATATGAACAGCAAAACGGCAGCACTGGATGCACATTATTAAGCAAACAGATATAAATGACGCGACGCGACTCGACTTAAAAACGAGGAATCCCCATTCAACAACAATCAACGCCGCAGTATACAACTACCTGAGGGTATATGGTATGAGGATAAGGTCGATTTAATGTGTTGCCTAACTAGTTATACTATAACGTAGTCGTATGTCTGCAGGACATTGCTGCAAACACTATTTTCTAATGCATGCCATAAACTTTTCATGTGTAACGTATGTATGCCACCGACAACTGGCGGAAGGAATGTTCCACAAAATTAACAATTTCTGGCTTTGAAGCAATTCCAATTTCCAAAAGGGCAGCGGGTATGAGTTTGACACATAATTTGTGTATACCTATGTGGCAATGTGGCAGTAATGGCAAGGCAAACGGAGTTCATATCTACTGTTGGTATCTTACTATAACTGGCATTTTGTGTATCTGCTCTCTAGTGGCAGTAATAATTCTAAAGAAATATTTATCAACTCGGATGAGATACAATCTGGAGTAAACGGACTTGGATGTTTAGGTAGGCAGCAAATCAGTCTTGTTGCATGAAGTTAAGCTGATTAGTTTGATGAAGAGTTTTATCTTAATGCAATCGGTGAACATGAAATGGCGGACTAAACAAAAGAACAGATAAATTCACTTCGAGCTTCGGTTAGATATACAAGAAAACATTTTGGTGAATAATTTACGAGTATATGAGTAGCGTTACGACTTCCCAGAGATCCTATTTTCGGGCATTTTTTCAAGCAATATGAGGCGTAACTGGCATGGTACTCGAACGATGTTTTTACTGCAAAGTCCCGATCATTGCTGGTTTATAGGCATAATCTAGTGACTTGACATAGCCACACAGAAATAACCCAGTGGCGCCAAATGCCGCGATCGTAGGTCATTGTGAAATGACTCTATTACCAAATCGCATTTCCATTAAAGCATTGTTTTCGTTGATAGTGTAGAATGGAGTGGTGCGCCATTTTTTTGGAACCACAGTTCCTTCACATTGGATTGACAATAACTTGTGCTCCAGCCTGATTATGAAGAACTAACTCAATTTGCACATGATTTGAAGCCCACGCAACGAACATCCGATGCAATAAGTGGTCACACGGTATTAGCACTTGCATCAGTTGGATTTTATAAGCCTTGAGAGCAGGATCTTTACACAGAATTCTCAAGATAGTGTATGGACAAATGCCAAGCTGCTGCGACTGACAACTAATCGAAAACCTGTGGAATCCCCGGTCTCAACACAAGCTCCCACTGTCGGGATATTATCGTATTCGTTATAATCACTCTCGTTGGTGTGCGAGTAATCAAAAGTGTGAATTGGTTGCACGTTCATTTGCATGATACTACAAAGAAAAAACAAACCCATTTATAAAAGTGAGGGAACAAGAGGTTATTTTATCTAAGCAGGCAAAGAATCTGAAACAGTTGAAATGAAAAAAAATTTCACCGAAGGAGTGAAGGATAGAAGGATACTTAATCTAGGTGGCCTTACACTCGAGGGTCGAACCTGCTAACAAGCATCCAAGTTGGCTGAGCTCCGCTTCCATTTGCATGCGCCACCTGAATCGAGGTGCTTCTCTACTGTGCTATCCCTCGGGGGCGGATAAGAAGACTTTTTGGACAGGAACATTGGTGACACTCCGCTAAATGACCCAGTCATCTCAATCGTTAGCATTTCGCTGCACAGCTCTACGCCATAGACCAGGACTAGGATTATTAAGGTTTTATTCAGGATAACTCTTATTGTTCGTGAGAGGGCTTTGCTAGTTAATTGCGTTCTTATCCCAAAGAAGCAGCGGTTGACCCTCGTTGACCGCGAAAACCATTTTCCCCGATTCCGTCTCAAAACTCGCGAAACCGCCAATGCCATCACTTTGCTTTCCTTCGTAGAGACATTACACCGTAAAGCTCATTGCTATAGATGCTGTCTAGATCTGCCGTCGTGTGAATATTTGGCCGATGGTGAACTTTTCTGGCCTGAAGCCACACTGATATGGACCAATCAGGTTGTTGACGAACGGCTTAAGGCGTTCATACGATATGGCAGATAAGACCTTGTAAGCGATATTAAGAAGACTGATGCTGTAGTTGCGGGTGGCAACGATTAGTATAAGGCCTCGTAGAAGTAGCATCTTCCGACAGGTGCTGGTTCTTTAAATGACGAGAATGAGCCTCTGCAGCCGAACATCTTGCAGCTCTGCTAATAAGCCCTACTTTACGCCACCCCGTGGCGCCATCTGGGAATCTCACTAGAGATTGCGAAGTGAAGGGGACAAATGCGAGTTTCCTGCGCCATAAATCAAGGTTGGTGTCGGAAAACCAAAACAAGACCTTATCCGGGCTACTCCGACATATTTGGAGCTCAGGCCGGAAAGGATTTCCAGGACTTAGTCACGGTCTTGGAAAAGAGGTGGTGGCGGACGAGCCCTATATGGGCCAACGGAAGCGCTCACATTCCGGAACGGGTTACTGGCTTCGGTGTAACCGACCCCTCGTCCTAAGGGCATTCAAAATGGAACTGGTCCTCCAAGTTGGGAGTTGTGCCGCCGGGGTAACTGCCCGGTCATTTAAAAAAAAACATAAGTTTCGAAGCATCAACAAGTCTCTGTTATGGGCGGATCTACTGTTGAAAACCCAAGCAAACGATTTAAGGACAATGAGCTTCAGATATGTACGTGGAATGTTAGATCCCTTAACAGACCACGTGCAGCTGAACAACTAGCGGAGGGCCTGGACTGCTGCAAGGTAGACATAACCGCCATCTAAGACATGCGAAGGGATGGGCCGGACAAAAAGAGGATGAAAAAATGAAAAACTGCGACATCTACTACGGCAATTGCTATCGACGGGAAAAGCAGCGCTTATTTGCTTGCGGATTTGTTGTCGGAGGCAGACTAAGACAAGAAGTCCTCAGCTTCCGGCATGTGAGCGAGCGCCTCGTAGCAATCCGCATCAAGGCTAAATTCGCCAACATAAGCCTCATATGCGCGCATGCCCCCAAAGAGGAGAAAGATGACGACACCAAGGATGCCTTCTACGAGCTCCTTAACAAGACCTACGAGCAATGCCCTAGCTATGAGAGAGCTCCTGATCAATCAACAGTCAACCAGATTGATCACATTGCGATCGACGCAAGACACTCCTCCAGCATTATGGATGTCCGTACGTTCCGAGGAGCCAACATCGACTCGGACCATTACCTTGTTGTAGCCAAGGTACGGTTGTGGATATCCCAAACTACGCCAAGACAAACTAATGTTGTGAGAAAATTCGACGTCAGACGGCTACAATCGCAAGAGATCGCCAAGTCCTTTCCCGATCGAGTGTCTCTTAATCTCTTAAGAGGTCCAATGCCGCCAGCATCAAGCATCGAAGACCATTGGAAACACTGCCAAAACGCCCTCAGAGATGCCGCTTCTGATGTGCTGGGTTTCACTCGTCCAGCACAACGAAACCCCTGGTTCGATGGAGGAAGAAGAAAGAGCATGAGAAGCGCGCGATCGAGGAAATTGAGAGATGCTACTTCAGGAATGAGGTTCAGAAGTTTTACCAAAAGGTAAAAATAACATGCCGCGGAAACAAACCCCGAACCGAAGCCTGTAGAGATGAACAAGGAAACATCGTAGTAGAATCGCAGTCGATGCTGAGGATTTGGAAAGATCATTTCTGCAGACTGCATAACGGCGATGACGGACCAAATACCGCTGTCAGGCAGAATCAACCTTTCAACCTGGACGATGATGACCAACAATTCCGTCCACCCGACCTGGATGAAGTGAAGATAGCCATATAGAAGCTTAAGTCCAACAAAGCTGCTGGGGCGGATGGCCTGACTGCCGAGCTCTTCAAAGCGGCAGGCGATGACTTGGTAAGGAGCATACACCAACTCATCTGTAAAATATGGTCGGACGAAAGTATGCCCGATGAATGGAACCTCAGCATTGTTTGTCCAATTCTCAAGAAAGAAGACCCTCTGAACTGCGCCAACTACAGAGGCATCAGTCTCCTTAACATCGCATATAAGATCTTATCCGCCTTATTGTGTGAACGCCTGAAGCCGTTCGTCAACAACCTGATAGGTCCATATCAGTGTGGCTTCAGGCCAGGAAAGTCCACCATCGACCAGATATTCACACTACGGCAGATCTTGGAGAAGACCCATGAGCTTCAGATCGATACCCACCACCTATCCATCGATTTTAAGGCCGCGTATGACAGCATCTATAGAGACGAGCTATAAACAGCAATATCTAGTTTTGGCATCCCTGCCAAGCTCGTCTGTCTGTGCAGGATGACGATGGTGAATGCACGCTGCTCCATCAAGGTCTGTAAAGATCTCACCGAGACCTTTGATGTCCAGAAAGGATTTAGACAAGGCGATGCGCTGTCATGCGATTTTTTCAACATCGTTCTTGAAAGAATAGTGCAAAACTCGCGAGCAAACACAAAAGGCACTATCTTTCAAAAGTCCGTCCAACTACTCGCATACGCCGACGATATTGATATTATCGGGAGAAAGCAGCGTGACGTCAGTGGCGCTTTCGCGAGTATTGAGACGGAAGCGGCGAAAATGGGTTTAGCTGTCAATGAGGGCAAGACCAAGTATATTCTGTGAAGTAAAAAGGACAACCAACACCGACGTCTCGGGCAGAACGTCAACTTCGACAGATATAATTTTGAGATAGTTAAGGACTTTGTCTACCTAGGCTCCGCTATAAATACAGACAACGACACCAGCGCTGAGATCAAGCGAAGAATAACTCTTGCCAACCACTGTTTCTTTGGGTTAAGAAGGCAATCGAGTAGCAAAGCCCTCTCTCGGACAACAAAAGTCATCCTTTATTAGACCTTAATAATCCGGGTCCTGCTCTATGGTGCAGAGGCATGGACATTATCAAAAATGGATGAGGGTCTTCTTGGTTGCTTCGAGAGAAAAATTCTTCTGGCGATCTTCGGTCCCGTCTGCATTGACGGTGAGTGGAGGAGGAGATACAACGACGAACTATATGGACTGTACAACGACATGGACCTAGCCAGAAGAGTGAAGATCCAAAGACTGAGATGGCTGGGTCATGTAGAGCGCATGGACACCAACGCTCCGGTCCGAAAAGTCTTGGAATCCGCCCCCGAGGGACAGCGCCGTAGAGGAAGGCCAAGACGCAGGTGGCGCACGCTAGTGGAAGAGGACCTCAGCCAACTTAGCGTGCGAAACTGGAGGCAGCTAGCCAGGGATCGAGCTGGCTGGAGAAGCTTGTTGACTGAGGCCTAGGTCCACCCCGGACTGTAGCGCCACCTAAAGAAGAAGAAGATGCTGTAGTTGCCACAGTTGAGAGGGTCTTCTTTCTTGAGGACCGGACGGACAATGCTGTGGTTCCATTTATTGAGCATATTTTCATCAGACCATGTTTTGGAGATGAGTTAGTGTATCCTCCCTACCAGATAATCGCCTGCCGCGTTTAAGAGCTCGGCAGACAGGTCGTCCGCGCCACAGCAACTAGATAAAGTTTTCATCACTTCTTCAAGGTTGGCTGGACGGAATTATTGGTCTATATTATCCAGGTTCTCTTTCAGAATCCTCAGCATCGTTTGCGACTCTACTTCAGTTCCCTTGTTTGTCTCCTCGGGATCCTCGGAACGTTCGGACATCCATAATACTGGAGGAGCATCTTGCGCCGATCGCAATGTGGTCAATCTGGTTGACGGTTGATTGATCAGGAGTTCTCCAGGTCCACTTGTGATTATCGAGATGTGCGAATCGCTTGCTAGTTGCGTTGTTTCGCCACAAAGTAGATTACCGGAGGTGGCTTCATGCTTGATCCATTAAGAAGTCATCCGCCATCACCTCATTTCTTAGATCCTGACCTAGTCGCGACTTGCATGAGCTTCTCATAAAAACTTCTTAAAATTCAATTTTATTGAACTAAAACTTTAAAGAAATTTCACCTCGAAACTGCCGATCGCAGGATGTACCTGTATTCACTTCTATCCCCTCGTTTCATTCCATTTTGGTCGCATAAAACGCATGCTTCACTTGTTCATTAGCTAAGTCACTCCATAAAATCTTTCCATTTGCTGTATATATGTGCGTGTGAGAGGGTTGTTACCATCCCTCCATAAACTGTTGCCCATAATTTTCAAATTTTCATTAATTTAAACTTTTAGGAAAGTTTTCCTCCTTTAAATTAAGTGGCTGGCCGACTTAGCGGTAGTAACAAGGGGAAAACTTTAATTATTCGCCTTCCGCCTACTTCTGCAAACAACACGATGAAATCAATTCGAAGGCGAATTTATTGTCTCCATCCATTATACTTAACGCGAAGATTTATGGCACTTCTCATCGCCTGCCTATGTGCCTCTGACATTCTTCTTGTACACTCTTGACCTGATAAATTCTCTCCACTTTGAAACTTTTCAGGGCAAATCGTTTAAGGATCACACTTCTTACGCCACTGTCCCGTGTCTCGTGGCCTAGTAACTTTCTCCAGTGCTCTATTCTTCGGTTGAAAAGACAAAAATTATCCAGGCGGAAACTATTCCAAACGGGACCATCTTGTCCTAGTCCAGTAGACCCCTAGTCCTATTCATTTAAAATTATCATTTTACAGAAGTTTTTGAAAAGTGAAAACACGTCAACTTGACGTCATTGGTCGTAAGTCTGTGTAACATCAAGTTAATGCTTCGTTGGGGTCGATTGGATATTGTTTATGTCCTACCTACCCACCCCTTGCCAACAGATCTAAGCCAAAACAATTATCCAGAAATCAGAATTACTATGTGACAGTTCGAGTAAATTGCTATTTGGCTGTTGAATAATTGCCATCAGTAGGCACAATGGCCAGAGCTGGAGTCATATCGTCATATCGCCATGCTTCAACGAAGTTATAGGTCAATGTGTGCAACTACGAGTACGTAATACACATGTTCTCGGGGTTGGGTATGGGGCGTTTAGGAATCCATCAAGCTATCTGCCTGGTATTTCTCAGAAATGGAAAAAAACAAAAACAAAATACTCGTACTATAGGTAAGTATCCATCTAACCATCCCTTAGATCTGATGAATTTGTACTACGCTCGAGGCAACTATCGTATTATTGTAGTCTCGACCGGCAAGTCAATTGTGTGTAGTCCTCCTACCCCCAGAGACTGTAGAATTGGTATATAGTCTGCGAATATGGAAAATTAATGAATAATGGATTCGATATCATTAGGAAAATGTTTACTTGTACAAATTTCAATTATCCTGTGGCCTTAGATAAGGGGCGCCGGGCCAGAGATTACGTTAACGAAGCTAGTCACCTCTTAACTTGCCCCATGTAGTTATGTTTCTGATTTCCGATCTTCGTTTCGATTACTGGAACTATAATTTGTTTGATGGGGGTGCGGAGGTTATCTCATTGTATCGAAATGTGTAATTTAAGCTATTGCATCCTACAATAGGACTGTCTATTGCCTGTCTATTCGTATATTCTCGCATACAAATAAAGTGGAATGGGTATAAGCCTGGAAAAAATGCAATTTTCGCCGTATTCTTGGAAAAATAGTGACAAAGATTGAATGGAGAAAATTGTAGGATATTGCTCGATAGAGACACTAAGTAATATGGAAAGCAACGTAGTCGTGTATCTAGTTCTCATGGTCGAGCACCTGACCCACACTTTCCACGATATTGTGATCGATTGGCGAATCGAAATTATAGCCCAGAACTATGTCCGTAGACTAGAAATATGTCATGTTGTCCTTGAGCCTTTTTCAAGTTGGTGTGGCACAACCTCACTGTTCCCTCTTTGAGATTTGATGTATACAGACAGCAGTGAACGAATTGTTTCCGGGATTTCCAAGCCAGCCAAACGTCCTAACTTTTTTGCAATATTCAGACAATACGATTATCTTCCACTCATTCGATTGCTGGGTGCTGTAGAAATAGAGTAGGTGGTGAGAGGTGTCAACCTGTCGATAACCAGTCTTACACCTATCTTCTACACATCAATTGTACTTATAATACACCCACGTAGTAACCATCGGGTACTGGTCGACATCCAGACTCGACTTCATCATCAGCACACAAAAACAGCGGCATTTTCAACGGGACAGCGGATATATTTCCTAGATGGAAACAACGTTGAAGAAAAATGTCGGAACAGCCGGGCGGGTATCAAAAATGAAACTACCCCTCCAGGGTGGCGATTGTGCCGTCGCCGTAACTTCCCGGCCATGGAAAACGGATTAATGTTACGAAGCAACATCAACATACAACATACGGATTAATTACATCGAGCTTCGGATATGCATATGGAATGTTAGGTTCCTTAATAGGCAACGTGCAGCCAAACAACTAGCAGAGCCCCTAGACTTCTGCAAATCAGACATTACCGCCATCTAAAAAATGCGAAGGGATGGACCGGATAAAGAAAATATGAAAAACTGCTTACTACGGCGATTGTTATCGATTTGTTGTTGGAGGCAAACTTAGGCAAAAAGTCTGGAGTCTCTGGTGAGTGAACGAGCGCCTCCATATCAAAGCTTAATTTACCAACATTAGCCTTAGCACACTTTCAGAGAGGAGAAAGATAACGACACCAAAGAAAGCTTCTGCGATATCCTATCTATGACATTTAAATTGTCCTCGACAATTTTAATGCAAAGCAAGGAAGAGAGGTCATCTTTGGTAATACTGGCGGAGCGAAACATTGTCGTAGCTAGCACGCGGTTTCCACATCTCGACTTAGAGAACTCTTGATTAACCATATTGATCACACTGTGATTTACGGAAGGCGCTCCTCCAGTATTATGTGTGCACGAACATTCCGAGGAGCCTTGCATAGCCAATAACCCATAACCTTGTTGTAGCCAATGTTCAGTTGCAAATATCTCGAACAGCGCCAAAAAAAAGGTAATACTGTGAGGAATTTCGATGTCAGACGACTACAATCGCAAAAGATCGTCAAATCCTTTTGCGACCGAGTCTCCCTTAATCAAAGATCAGTGGCTACTATGCCAAGAAGCCAAAGGAGATGCCGCTACTGATGTGCTGGGTTTCACTCGACCACCACAACGAAATTTCTAGTTTGAAGACGAATGTCGGCAAACACATACAGCTAAGCAAGATGCGTACAAAACGGCGATAAGAAGAAGGGCTAGAGCTTCTCACGAGCTCTCTCTCAGAAGAGGAGAGACAAACATGGCTTCTCAGGAGGAAATAAAAGAGGATGAGAAACGCACGGTCGATGAGATTGAGAGATGTTACTTCAGGAAAACTTGCCACGGATACAAACACTGCACCTGTAGAGACAAACAAGGAAACATCGTAGCAGTGCCTCAAACAATGTTGAGGATTTCTGTAATACTGCTGTGAGTCATAACAAACGTATCAACCTGGACGATGTAGACCAATAATTCCATCCACCCAATCTGGATGAAGAGAAGATAGCTATATCGAAGCATAAGTCCAAAAAAACTGCTGGAGCGGATGGCCTGACTGCCGAACTCTTCAAAGCGGCAGGCGATGACTTGGTAGGGAGCATAGACCAACTCATCTGTAAAATACGGTCGGTCGAAAGTATGCCCGATGAATGGAACCTCAGCATTGTTTGTCCGATTCTCAAGAAAGGAGACCCTCTGAACTGCGCCAACTTTAGACGCATCAGTCTTCTTAACATCGCATTCAAGATCTTATCTGCCGTACTATGCGAAAGCCTAAAACACTGTTTCGGTGTTCGTCCACCATCGACCAAATATTTATACTACGGAAGATCTTGGAGAAGACACAAGAGCTTCAGATCGATACACACCACTTATTCATCGATTTCATGGCCGCGTATTACAGCATCTATAGAGACGAGCTATACAGGGCAGTGTTCAATTTAAGCATCCCTGCCAAACTCGTCCGTCTGTGCAGAATGACGATGGAGATTGCACGCTGCTCCATCAAGGTCTGTAAAGATCTCACCGAGACCTTTGATGTCCAGAAAGGATTTAGACAAGGCGATGTGCTGTCATGCGATTTTTTCAACATCGTACTTGAAAGAATAGTGCAAAACTCACGAGCAAACGAAAGAGGCACTATCTTTCAAAAGTCCGTCCAACTACTCGCATACGCCGACGATATTGACATAATCGTGAGAAAGCAGCGTGATGTCAGTGGCACTTTCGCGAGTATTGAGACGGAAGCGGCGAAAATGGGTTTAGCTGTCAATTAGGGCAAGACCAAGTATATGCTGTCAAGCAAAAAGGACTGCCAACACCGACGTCTCGGACAGAACTTCACCTTCGACAGATATAACTTTGAGGTAGTTAAGGACTTTGTCTACCTAGGCTCCGCTATAAATACAGACAACGACACCAGTGCTGAGATCAAGCGAAGAATAACTCTTGCCAACCGCTGTTTCTTTGGGTTAAGAAGGCAATTTAGTAGCAAAGCCCTCTCTCGGAAAAACAAAAGTCACCCTTTATAAGACTTTAATAATCCCGGTCCTGCTCTATGGCGCAGAAGCATGGCCATTATCAAAAATGGATGAGGGTGTTCTTGGTTGCTTGAGAGAAAAATTCTTCGGGCGGTCTTCGGTCCCGTCTGCATAGATGGTGAGTGGAGGAGGAGATACAATGACGAAGTTTATATACTTAGAAAATGTCTCGACCCGCTAAAGCTTCTTAATGTCAAGCAGTACCTTTTTCATAGCAACAAGTTCACTGGCGATCTGATGGCATATCTCACAGAAAAGTGTAAAAGTCTTTATAACTCAAAGGCAGTTGAAAGAATACGGCATCAGTCTTGCATTTTTGATAACCGAAACTCTACTTCAATTTTTTTGTGTAATTTTGAGGCACTGCTATAAATTTAGCCAAAAATACCTCAGCAGAAATAAAAGGTAAAATTACCATTGCCAATCGCTGTTTCTATGTTTTTTTTTTTGGCTCGAGCAATTGAGTACTTAAGCCATGTCCCGAAGAACCAGGGAGGCTCTAGATATATAAGTCCTTGAACATTGCAGTTCTTCTTTATGTCCCTTAGCAATAGATTCTATTGAATGCGGAGAAAGATATACTCAGTCATTTCGAGGCAAAAATCCTTCGAAAACTATTCGGTCCCCTTTATTTTGGCAGATTCTAGAAGAGCATATTCAATAACATCGACCAAGTTAGAAGGCTGCCCATTACTTGCCTGAGAAGGCTGGACATCCAGAGCAAATCGACATCAATGATCCGTCCCCCAGAGTTTTCGACTCTAGGCCAGATGGCCAACGCAGGAGAGGAAGACCTTACCTAAGGTGGTGCGCACAAGTAGAAGGGTACCTAAACCGACGTGGAGTTTGTAACTGGACGGTGTTTAGCTAAGGACTTAGCTAAGGACTTAACTAACTGGAGTTAGTTGAGGCCTTGGTTCACCCTGACACCTAAGTAAGTAAGTAAGTAGAAATGGATCTGCAACATTTCAAGTTATCTTGATTTTAATTCTAAAACCTAAAAATGGGTGCTGATTTGCCACAGGGCTCTATTCGGTCTCCTACACTTTTTTCGTTTTTTTTTAAATGATCACCATAATCCTTTGTTGGTTAAAGAACTCTCTATTTTTATATACTCTTAGGAATTTATGTGTATGTGTCTTTCGGTATGTGTATTAATAACAGCGTACGGTGCATAGATCTATCTTTCTTAAATTATCTCAGTTTCCTTATCATACAAATACTGCTGCAATTATAAATAAAAGCCATTACCACTCAAATTGGAGTGCAATGCCCGCATTCAATCCGGTGCTCGTAGACCTCCTAGTCAGTTAATTGCCCTCGAACAGCACTATTTTCACCACTTATGCTCCATCGAAAACTCTGAAAACCTTCAACCTAAATACACATCTCGCTACTATCGGTTCATCCGTGATCCCACCTTGGAACTTACTCGGAAATATCGCGATTGCTTCCTTAGTGGCACAACTCACTTATAGAATGCCCTGCCGAGCTCCTCGTTTCCTGGTCATTACAACTCGCAAACATTCAAAACCAACGTACATTGAGGTTGCACTTTCTTTGCTTCCCTGTTTTCTTGGTCGTTAACGATCACAAAGTTCTCCGTAGAATATTGTTTGTAACTCGATAGAAACTTCAGTGGACTGAGATAGCATCGACATGAAGAGAGAATTGAGAAGAACGCCTCGGTCCGAAGAGGCTTTGAATTTTTTTCAGACAAACTTCGAAGTTGAGTAGTACTCACGCTATGAGCGGCAACTACGAGTAAGTAGACGGAGATCTTCATCGTCTTTTAGACTTACGAATATCTTAGTAAGTGCATGTCCTTTTTTTTATTGAAAAATTGTATTGACCAAACAATTTCACGGATCAATAATTTTTTTTATGTTAAACGATTTGAAGATGACTTCTAAGATACGAGTAAATACGCAGTAAAGCTGTAGCTCTCAATGTTCTGTTTGCTATACCTTGCCTACCTTTCATTTAATCAAAAGAAATCTAATCGGAATAGCTCTGTTACTAGTCCCAATTTCATCATATCTTAATTCGTCCGATAAACTCAATTTACCGAAATAAGTTAGTCCGTAAATAGCATTATGGATCAACTCTACAACAGGTTGCTACGCGAAAAATTAGTCAACCGAAATTATTTTAAATTTCCGAAGTTTTTCGTTCCTTTCCTCGACCTACTACCCATCGTTTGTTCTACTCAAAAAGTACAAAGAATAAGGAGGAGGAGGAGGAAATATGGAAAAATACCTTCGTCTCCGGTACCTAAACGATTTCCATCGATAACCTTCAATTCCAAGAAAATCGTCCCGATTGGGTTTGCTTTTCCTTTTATTTTTCTTGTTTGGTTCTTTTGGGGTGTTGTTTCCTTTGAACCCCAAATCGACTGCTTTGACAAACAAAACAGGAAACAAAGCAAAAGAAAAAAGTTTTCACAGTCTTTTCATATTTTTTACGACTCAAAGTCAAGCCATAACCCATCGTGTTCGTCGTTGTCGTTGACGTTGTCGACGACGGCGGCGGCATCGTCGTTGTATTCAAGCAGCCGTAGGGAACGGAAGGAGGTCCCTTTTTGGTGTGTTTTTTTCTGTTTTTTTTTATTTTTTTTAAGAATATATTCCTATTTATTATATTACAAGCACCCCACTAGGCTTATATCCTAGCCATACGTATCAACTCGCCCCCATGTCAACCATCCCAAGGATACGGAAATTCGAAAATCGTTTTACTTTTGAATTCAATGAGTGCCGGCTTGAATGACAGAAGCAGTGCGTGTTTGCATGTAAAACAATCAGTTTAGCGGTTTACGGCACAGTTAAGACGCGCTTCTTAGACAATCGATATGAATGCGGATACGATGGCGAATCGTAAAGCTTCTCATAAATAAGTCCGACGTTGATATACTCGTCCTTATGGCTTGAACTCTCATGGCTTTATTATGAGTAAAAATCCGCAACATGTACAAGTACTTGTAGTCGTGCTTATCCTGGTGTACGATATCCTTTGCGAGCACAAATAAGACACACAAACTCAACCAACGCTGCAGCGAGATAAAACTTGGAATGAGAGTTAGTAGACTCTGAGTCGGAGTCAGAGCTCTTGTCACTATGACTCTCGAGTTATTTGTTGCTTCTCCACGAGCAACAGTAAAATAATGTAGACCGGGGAGGGAGAATCCTTTAAATTTATATTTAGGTGCGAGTTGGATCGGGACCGGCTCGGGAAGGAAAACAAGTATTGGGCCTGGTTAGAACCAACGGATATTTTTTTGTTATTATTTTGACAAGTCGTAATCCGATATACAACATCAGAAGGACTACTCCAAGTACTCTTACCCGTGCCCGTATGTGTGTGCGAATTTAAGGAGTGAAATGGTAAATACTCCTAACCCCAGTACGAGTACGTACATAGGAGTATAGACCCGTTGCTGTATGATGGTTTCGGTACTTTTGTTTTGTTTGGCATTATCCTTGTTGCCTTGCTTAAACGACTGTAGAAGCAAATTATGTCATACTTAAAGTATACAAGTGTAGATACATCTAAGCACATATTGTGTTTGAGTCTGTATGTGTGTTTGAAGGAAGACAAATAAATATTAGCAGCCATTGTGACGTCTGGCTAATGGGGTTCCAAGTTGGTTACAGTTGTTGATATACGTACCACTGGCTACAATTCCTGACATCGTACTATTGCCGATTTTGTACCGAAATTTGTGCCGAACTGTCAGCTCTTTGCTCACCCTTTGCTTTAGATAAAACAGGGGTTCGTTAGCTTGGAATAGTGTTTGCAATGAAAAGAATCCATTTAAGTCATTTTAGAGGATGTAATTATGGCGAACAAGCTTGCTAGAATAACAAGGAGATACTCAACCCCCAAAACCTCGTATTGATTGATGTTTGGCCTTTTGGTCGTGTGATACTTTCATCGTAACGCATAGTTTTCGGTTTTGGGGGGACTACTCGTATATGTGAGTATTTATGTGTTTGGTTTAATGATAGTTTACCAAAGTATTGATTTTCGAGTTGAGAAGGACAAAACACTTATGTTTACCTTGAGCGAGTTTATTTTTTCTTTTTTTTTTTTTGATGAAAAGCGACTTTGCAGGGCCTCCCGTTTTCAAAAGATCCAGTATCGAGTTAAAGTGGTCTGTTATGGTTAAGTTGTTGTTACTGCTAGCTCCTGGGAATAGGAACCTACTCGTAATTGACTGACATTGCAAGGAAGTATATTTGTAGGAAATGAGTTTTTGGTTTATTTAATGGTTAGAGATACTTCACGTACTTAAGGCTGGTCAATGCCTACTTTTGTGACATAAACTATTTACGTTGCTTACGCGGTGATGTTATCTGTTGTTGGTGTTATTGTTCAAAATGGTTCCGTCCGATTGGTGTTATTTTTATACCAAACACCTGCTTGGAACTGAATTTGACGAGACTTTAGATTTGATTAGAAATGAAATGATATATATACAATTTCTAAACAGTCATAATGGCGCTCTATTCTATAAGTTTAGATATCTGGGAATATCCGTCGATTACTAACAGCAACCAGGTTCTTTGAGACCTGGTTCACCACCTACACCAACATAGGGCTACTTCAAGAACCCTGCGGCAACAAGGGCCATTTTTTCAATGAATTCAATACTGAAACACAGATAGTTTATGATGAATTGGAGCTACATTGATAGTGATCATAAAATCTTGCCACTAATTCCTAGGTGGGTACACTGCTACAATTTTGGTGGAAGTGGATCAGGATGTCCAATTTTGGTGGAAGTGGATCAGAATGTCCAACAATATTACAATTTGATTGCAATCATAAGTAGCAGAAACCAACTTTTACTAATGATATAAGTCAGGAAGCCTAAGACTTACTCACTTACTTTAGGTGGAGCTACAGTCCGGGGTGGACCTGGGCCTCAGTCAACAAGCCTCTCCAGCCAGCTCGATCCCTGGCTAGTTGCCTCCAGTTTCGCACGCTAAGTTGACTGAGGTCCTCTTCCACTTGCGTGCGCCACCTGAGTCTTGGCCTTCCTCTACTGCGCTGTCCCTCGGGGGCGGATTCGAAAACTTTTCGGACCGGAGCATTGGTGTCCATGCGCTCTACATGACCCAGCCATCTCAGTCTTTGGATCTTCACTCTTCTGGCTAGGTCCATGTCGCTGTACAGTCCGTACAGTTCGTAGTTGTATCTCCTCCTCCACTCACCGTCAATGCAGACGGGACCGAAGATCGCCCGAAGAATTTTTCTCTCGAAGCAACCAAGAACACCTTCATCCATTTTTGATAATGTCCATGCCTCTGCGCCATAGAGCAGAACCGGGATGATTAAAGTCTTATAAAGGGTGACTTTTGTTGTCCGAGAGAGGGCTTTGCTACTCAATTGCCTTCTTAACCCAAAGAAACAGCGGTTGGCAAGAGTTATTCTTCGCTTGATCTCAGCGCTGGTGTAGTTGTCTGTATTTATAGCGGAGCCTAGGTAGACAAAGTCCTTAACTACCTCAAAGTTATATCTGTCGAGGGTGACGTTCTGTCCGAGACGTCGGTGTTGGTTGTCCTTTTTGCTTGACAGCATATACTTGGTCTTGCCCTCATTGACCGCTAAACCCATTTTCGCCGCTTCCGTCTCAATACTTGCGAAAGCGCCACTGACATCACGCTGTTTTCTCCCGATTATGTCAATATCGTCGGCGTATGCGAGTAGTTGGACGGACTTTTGAAAGATAGTGCCTCTTGTGTTTTCTCGTACGTTTTGCACTATTCTTTCAAGTACGATGTTGAAAAAATCGCATGACAGCGCATCGCCTTGTCTAAATCCTTTCTGGACATCAAAGGTCTCGGTGAGATCTTTACCGACCTTGATGGAGCAGCGTGCATTCTCCATCGTCATCCTGCACAGACGGACGAGTTTCCGCAGTTTCCTCGACTGCGCGCTTCTCATGCTCTTTCTTCTTCCTCCTGAGAAGCTGGTGTTCGTCTCACCTCTTCCGTTCATACAGCTCATGAGCAGCTCTGGTCTTTCTAAGCAGCGCCGCGTTATATGCATCTTGCTTAGCTGCATGTGCTTGCCGGCATTCATCATCAAACCATGGGCTTCGTTGTGGTGGACGAGTGAAAAGCAGCACATCAGAAGCAGCATCTCTGATTGCGTTTTGGCAGTGTTTCCAATGGCCTTCCATGCTTCATGCTGGCAGCAAGGGACCTCTTAAGAAATTAAGGGAGACTCGATCGGAAAAGGACTTGGCAATCTCTTGCGATTGTAGCCGTCTGACGTCGAATTTTCTCACAGCATTAGTTTGTCTTGTCGTAGTTTGGAATATCCGCAACCGTACCTTGGCTACAACAAGGTAATGTGACCAATTTGGTTGACAGTTGATTGATCAGAAGCTCTCCAAGTCCAATGTTTCGCCCCGCCACAAAGTGGATTAGCCTGAATCCGTTATCGGAGGTGGTGTTGTGCAGGCTATATTTTCCGATTGTTCCACCAAAGATCCCCCCTCTTCCTAGCTTTGCATTAAAATCACCGAGGACAATTTTAATGTCATAGCTAGGGCATTGCTCGTAGGTCTTGTTGAGGAGCTCGTAGAAGGCATCCTTGGTGTCGTCATCTTTCTCCTCTGTGGGGGCATGCGCGCATATGAGGCTTATGTTGGCGAATTTAGCCTTGATGCGGATTGCTACGAGGCGCTCGCTCACATGCCGGAAGCTGAGGACTTCTCGTCTTAGTCTGCCTCCAACAACAAATCCGCATCCAAATAAGCGCAGCTTTTGCCGTCGATAGCAATTGCCGTAATAGATATCGCAGTTTTTCATCTTCCTTTTGTCCGGCCCATCCCATTGCATTTCTTGAATGGCGGTTATGTCTGCTTTGCAGCAGTCTAGGGCCTCCGCTAGTTGCTCAGCTGCACGCGGTCTATTAAGGGACCTAAAATTCCACGTACATATCCGAAGCTCATTGTCGTTAAATCGTTTGCGTGGGTTGTCAACAGTAGATCCGTCCATATCCTAGGCTTGTTGATGCTTCGTAACTTATGTTTTTTTTTAAATGACCGGTCAGTTACCCCGGCGGCACAACCCCCAACTTGGAGGACCAGTTCCATTTTGAATGCCCCTAGGACGAGGGGTCGGTTACAACGAAGCCAGTAACCCGTTCCGGAATGTGAGCGCTGCCGTTGGCCCATATAGGGCTCGTCCGCCACTCTTTTCCACTCTTTTCCAAGACCGTGACTAAGTCCTAGAAATCCTTACCGGCCTGAGCTCCAAATATGTCGGAGTAGCCCGGATAAGGTCTTGTTTTGGTTTTCCGACACCAACCCTGATTTATGGCGCAGGAAACTCGCATTTGTCCCCTTCACTTCGCAATCTCTAGTGAGATTCCCATATGGCGCCACGGGGTGGCGTGAAGTAGGACTTATTAGCAGAGCTGCAAGATGTTCGGCTGCAGAGGCTCATTCTCGTCATTTAAAGAACCAGCACCTGCCGGAAGATGCTACTTCTACGAGGCCTTATACTTATCGTTGCCAGCCTAAGACTGAACTCTTATCAATAATGTCTCCTCTAATTCGTCTCAGGCCTCAGACAGAGGATTGGATGAATCAATCACAACCTTGACCGATGTGATTTTATCCTTTTGGCATGAATGCTGTCCATCGAAGACCAAATCCTCTACGAAAGAGATACTTCAGAGATAAGATACTTAAGAGGAAAAAATTCAACAAGTCCCAGAGAACAATTAAGAGGCCTTCAGAAAGTCTCTCACGATGACATACATCGAGAACTACGAAAATTTAAGAGGGAATCTCTGAAGGTTATTTGTTATAGGTTAGTTAACATTCAGCCTACAGTAGAACAGCGCACTGAAAGGTCCAGGACAGGATATCGCAGGCACTTGTAGGTGAACATACCCCCATTAATAGCCGTTGTACCCAAGTGGGTACAAAAAAATTAGTCATCTTCAAGTAGCCGTTAACCCGAAACAAAATAACTGCAGCGAAAACCGTTATTTTCAGCATCAAAGCATCAAGTTTTTACGGCAGAAACTTTCAGAACTTAGGACGCACCTTAGACTTCGTTGAAACGTCTTCAAGCCATAGCAATTTCGACATTGTGTTGCTTCCAACTGATCCAGATTATAATACGAATATGGAGGAGGGTGATGCTTAAGATCTTGCTGCTTGCACCATGCCGCAAGATGTTCCATGTGAAGTAGAGGTGTTCTGTAACACTGACAGTGAAGACGATTTACCGCTTCAAGAGCTACGGCGCAGAATGCACACCGCAAAACGTTGTGAAAATTTTCCAAAATGGTCCAAGAAACCATGTGCAATTGAAATGCCAAAAAGCAGTGTTTTTTTTTTGGACAAAGGGTAAAAATGGTAGCTACATTGGATAGGAAGTCGGAACTTGAAATTTTTGAAACTTTATTTGAGGTTGAAGTAGTAAATTTGATTGTTTAGCAGTCTCGCGGCTATGCAGCATAGTCTAATGACCAAAAATTTTCATTCACTGAAGACGATTTGAAAGTCTTTTTGAAAGATGACATGTACCGGCAAACAGATGAAGACACCCGTGTACCAAAACAATATGTCCCGAACCAGATTCAAGAAAATCAAAAATCCACCTTGCTGACAACAATAATTAGGTTCCCACCGACAAAATGGCAAAAATAAGGCCTCTAGCAACCCATCTAATAGAAAAATTTTGCCAGTTTGGATACATATAGTACAAGAAAAACTTTCGGTTGATGAGTCGATGGTAAAATACTACGGAAACCACTCTTCGAAGCAAATCATTAGAGGCAAGCCTGTAAGATTTGTCTCTAAAAATTTGATGCTGACGAGCAGTTGTGGAACCAAAAACGTCACTATCGCAAATTTTTTTACGTCGCATGATTTGCTTGTTTTGCTGGAACAAAAAGGTTTTCGAGCTATCGGGACTGTACGCAAATTTAGAACAAAAAAATGTCCGCTGAAATCGAATGCAGAGTTCAAAAAAGAAAAAAGAGGATTCTATGATCACAGATACGATACTGCCAATAAAATACTTTTTATGAAATGGAATGACAACAGCACTGTGAGTTTTGGCTCAAACTTTGAAGGTATCGAACCGATGCATTCCGTCAACCGATGGTGCTCGAAGGAAAAAGCAAAAGTAAATGTAAAGCAGCCGAAAATGATCGCAGAGTACAATTCAGGGATGGGAGGCGTTGACCTTCATGATCAAAAAAATGAACCTAAATATTTTTTGTTTCAAGGACATTCGGCTCTTAATGGGTTAAAGCTCCTTCTACGGAGCTAACCAACCTACATAGCTAAAAACCGCAACCATGACAATGACCTTTAGAAAGATAAAATGCACCAGAAATGCATTCCAACCCTACAAATCAAAGGGATCGGACGGTATGCATGCAACACTATGGATTAAAAAGGTGATAAAAGGTTCTGTCTTCAGGGTGGAGTACTATCTTTTGTGATCCGTACTCGCAGGTCACACAATTGGATACAAATTTCCAGCCTATTTATATATCTGGCTGTGGCGCTTTTAAAGATAAAAAAAAAAACTCACCAAGGACCCCATCTCAACCAAATGACAAGTAAGGCTATATGATACCTACATAGCACGAAACTGGTATCGGGCAAATCACGGGATCTGATCAAAAAGTACACAAAGAAGAAACCACAAGTCTGGCCAATTGCGACAAACATTTTCCCTCAAGCTCCTTAATACGCTCACGTTATACTCCTTACTTACTGTCTGGTCTGGCGGAAGAAATTCGGAGTGGACCACATTCCGACGATTGCTACTTAGTTTCAATGTCATATTCATAGAACCATATCCCGGCATAGGTATTGATGCCATCGATAACATTTTGGCCCGTAGAAGAATTTCTTTAGAGACATCAATGTGATGCTGTTTCTTCAACAAAGCAAGCACTCTCGGCACAAGACGTGCTTCAACTTTTCTCATACCGATCCGAACGAGACACCAAGACTGGCTCCCATCCCCCTGATGCTCATACGACGATCAACGAGGACAATTTTCTTAACTTTGTCTATGTTTGCGTCGGTAGTACTGGTTGATGGAGGAGCAAAACCAGGCAAATCATCAACCACAGAACTGTCCGCTTTGAACTCTTTCCATCACTCGTACACTTGTGTTTTCGATATTTTTGAGTCCTCCCCATAGGCTAGTGTTAACATTTTTAATCTTCCGCACATGATATTTTGTTAAAGACGTAACAAACAGATATTTAAGCGCCAGATGAGACATGTACCAATATCAAAACAAAAACCTTTTGACAATATCTCAAGCGTGGCTTATTTAAATGGAAAATTCCAGGTACTTTTTCAGCAGAAGGTACCTGCTGATCAATAAGTGAAGGCAATCACATATAGTATGCGGTACAGAACAGAATTCCAACAGCTTAGTTATCTGTATGAGAGAGATTATGGAAGCGATTTCATCTGCGGGCTTGGAGGGATATTTGGACTTAGTTCTGCTTCATTCAACAGATCAAGACAACAAGCGTTTCAAATTAGCTCGATCTTTCGCTAACCCCCTTCAGTTTCACACGCTAAGTTGGCTAAAGTCCATTCCATTTACGTCACGGTCTCGCTCCACTCCGCTGCTTTTCGGGGGCGGATTCAAAGATTTTCGGACCAGAGCATTTGTTTCCGTCCACTATAAATGGATCAGCCATTTCAGTCGTTAGACTTTCACTATGTCTCGCTGTACAGTCCGTACAGTTCGTCGTCGTTTCTCCTCATCCACTCATCGTCTATCCAGACGGGACCGAATCGATGGCAGAGCCTAGGCAGATACAGTCATCAAAGTTGTATCTATCGAGGGTGATATTCTGTCCGAGATGTCGGTGTTAGGTATCCTTTCTAGGTAAGGGCATATTTGGTGTGTATCGATTTGAAGCTCATAGCGTTTCTCCACGCAGCCAACATTGACTCAGATCAGCCAAGCGTAAACGAAATGTAAACTAAGCGGCACTGCAAAAAGGACGAGAGAAGCTTATGGGCCCCATGAAGAAAAATGGCGGGAAAATATCGGCATCTCAAGAAGAGAAAAGAGCGCAAGAAGGGCGCGCTTTGGACTCCCAGAATGACGTATGGAAGCTCTTCCGTCTTTTCAAAATTTGCGCGGAACTTAAAATTTTTCACTGGAAGAACAACTATCTTCCAAAAGTTTGTGCAATTATTAGCGTACCCATGATATCGATATACTCGTAATTGGCAGAATATATCAGGCTGCCACCTGTTAGTTCGCTAATGTTGGGCAAATAGTTATAGCGGCGAATGAGTATTGTATGTATATGCTCTCAGTAGAATTGATGAATTGGACGGAACTTCCCAATGGTTAGTATTAAGGGACTTTGGTTATAAAGAATCGCTCTTTCCAATGTCCGTTTCTTTAGGCTAAGAAGGCAACTCTTTGGAAAGACCCTATCCCAAGGAACCAAGGAGACCGCATATAAGACCTTAATTAACCCAGTCCTACTTTTTCGTTACGGTTTTTATTGAGAACTGATCTGACGATGGCGATGGTGCGATAGTTAGCTCATTGGACTATCATGCAGAGAGTCTGGGTTCGATTCCCGGCTGGGTCACCAACAATTTTCCAAATCGCCATCACCCTTTCGGCGGGCAATGGCAAACTCCCGAAAGTAAAATTGCCTACGAAAAAGCTTCTAAAGAGTGCCGTTAGGACTCGGCGATAAACCGTAAGCCCCGCTCAGATGTGACAAAAATGACAACATGAGCAACACAAATGAATGTCAACAAGTTAGGCCATGGCCCATACCGGGCTTTATCTTTTGTCGTGACAAGATAAAAATCCTTCGTAAAATATTGTGTTGTCTTTTGTGTTGACGGGATTTGAAGGAAAAGATTCAACGACGAACTACGAGTTGTACTGCCACATCCACCTAGTCTGAAAACAAAGCATCAATCTCGTGATACACGCAGAATGAATGCATCAATATGCTCTAGCCCGCAAAGTTCTCGAATCTAACCCAGGACAACGCAAGAAGGAAGACCTCATCTTAAATGGCGCGCACTAGTAGAAGGGGATTTCTTACGTATCCCTTCAAAACCTACCTGTTTGCTATTCAACTATTCAAGAACACAAAATAGGCATACATCAACTAGTTCTACAGACTTTATCCAGGCCCCCGAAGCAGGATTTTTCATTGTTTTAATTATACAGCTTGCTTTCATCGGATCATAATGTTTCGTGGCCAAGTAGAAGACCTTCAAACTTAAAACTGTGTGTGACACAGACAAAGCTTCAGAGTCAAGACGAAAAAGGTATAATTAGCACTTGTTGCCTCAATTAAAGAGGTTAACGTAGTTTTTTTTTATTAATGGACATGATATTACCAAAAGTATCCCCCACCCTTTCCTAATAAATTCCTTTTGATGGAAACAAAAGAAATACTTAAAACCCGGTAATAATAGTTTCCATTTAAATAACTATTTCGGAAAATGTTAATTATTATATTTTTGTGTACCCCTTTTACCAAGGACTTAAACAAGGACGCGACATTACTCATTTGTCTATCGAAACATCGATTTCACGCAACTCACGCACATACCCAGAGCACGAGCACCAGGACTAGCACGATTCTATGCAACAAATGTCCACAAGTGCCTAACTTTCTATCAAATCTCACGTGGCATTCAAAATAAAAGTTTTCCCAACTTGCCTTCCAGAGTTCTACACCACCAATGACTCCATATACAGAAACAACTTTGCTGCAGATACCCAAATACTGGCATCAAAAAGTTTCGAATTTTCCACGAGTACACTAGCTAAAGCATCTGAACTAGACAAAAACTCGACTAATACTTTTGGCTAATTATCCAAATTGAGTAATTTCCATGCTGTCCCGGTACCACTGTATCGCACAGGACTCACAACACTGAATACACTCAATGCATCCTTAAGCCACCAGTGGGAGAGATAGTGGTACATAAGTGTACAAGTCACACACAATACACGGTGAACCGAAATGAAACTTTCTCATCTGCATAACAATGACTCTGTTTCACTCTTTATATCCCAATAACTGTACTCGCATCCTTGTGCGAGTCCTAATTTACAAAATTTCATATTAAGAATCACACAAAACCACTTGTGAGCCCAGTTAGTCAGTGAGTTAGTGTGAGGGTGGTTTGGGAGTTCGAGTACTATAAGGGTATATTGCTCCTTACGTGTGCACATAATGGCCTTGTGCAGCAAGGGCTTTCTTTAAAAAAAAAAAAATAAGAATAAATCCCAAACAGGAGAAGCAATTCTCAAACCCCCACAACAGAATTCAGAGCAATCTCTCCACCTAAAAAGGACGAAAAAGAAAAAAAAACTAGCGTATGCACATACTAATGAATTGGCGGACCGCTCTCTTTTCGTAGCTCCCCATAAACTCTAGGTTCTAAAGAAATAAGCTACAAAGTTTGGCTGTATAGCGGAGTGTAATTTGTGTGTAGTGAGTGTAGTGAATGCTGCTTCTGCAGCTAACTACTCGTACCGACAGTAGAGATACATACCCTCCGAATAAATCATGGACCAAGGAGCGCCTCAAGTTGGCACAATCTACATGAGGTACGAGTACAATCGAGTTGAATAGGGTGGACTTCTCTCTCGCCTTGTCACAGCTCATACTCGTTCCCATTTGTGGAGTGTGGAGTGTGGAGTGTAGAGTATAGGCAAGGCGATGCGAATAAATGGCTAAAATTATGCAAACCATGCTACGGATACTTGTTGTGAATGGCATTAGTTTCATAGCAAATATAATCTCAATTTTCCAAGCCCCCTGCTACCCTGCTCACTCTTGTGGATAGCGCTTTGATTCTTTCTGGCATTTCTGCCCGTGTCTGTTGATTTTATTTGCAATGTCCTTGTTGGCTGAATAATACATCCATCTGCATGACAATACGCACATAGGCCAATTTAAGTTCTTTCTACGTACCAAACCCCACCCTCTAACTCACCCCACTTTTTTTATCTCTTTTTTGTTTGGTTTTTTTTTTTTTTTTTCTTTTTTTTCTGTACAAATGCTCCACATTCCGAAGGAGAACTCTTCCCGCCCGGCGCGCTTCAAAGAAGAGGGTGACTGTGCATAAGAGAAGAATATACGGATACATGCCAACATCAACATCATCATCCCCTAGCGGAATTTCAGTTAGCCAAAAGTTTTATGTCGACATTGGTATGCATATTACTGGGAGGACATTCAAAATGCCTGCACGGGGTAGTTCGCGCGCTTCACTGCCACTGCCATTCTCCCCCTACCCCAGCCTACCCTGAAGCCCGTCCCAGACACAATGAGGACGACAAAGTTGGAAAATGAAATATGATAATTTTATCATTCCGGCTGGCAGTTAGCATTGCGAAAGTGTGGAACAATGCGGCCCAACAAAACACTCGCATAAGTGAGTGTAGAACACAGAGAAAAACTGCGAGGGGGGATGTGTCTTTAAAAATTTTTTTTTTTTTTTTTTTTTTTTCATTTTCCTCAAACCGTCTATATGTATTCGCTCTGCCAAAAAGCATGTCAATCCATAAAGTTGTGACTGTGGTGCGGTTTAAAGGTGCAACCCTTCACAGTTTCACTCGGGGTGCTTGAAGCTTGATTCTTCGTTCTCACTTCTGGGGGGGGTACTTGATGTTTGTTGGTGCAGTGTTTTAGGTGAGAAAGAAAACGACCACTTCAACGTCATCTCATTAATCTTCGTTTGAGGATGAAGCTAGTTAAAGGTGATGGTAGGAAATCGGATTAATGGCTTAAAGTCGACTACGCGTTGCTGTTGATGGAGAAAGTGCACACTATCGAAGGGTTGCGTATGTGGACAGTGAAATGGAAATGGAATCGGTTGGAAGGAGTTGAAAACGTGGGCGCCTGGCTACACTTAAAACGACACACGAAGCCGTAAAAGTTGCGTGCACTTGGAAAGTGTGCCCTCGATTGCTGCAGGCAGTAGGTAGTACTATTGGACGTAATGAGAAGGTAAGCAGCCCTATTTTTTCTTTTCTTATTTTGTTCATTTCAAAAACCGCACATGCGGAAAATGTTAGCTCGAGCGTAGACTCTTTTAAGTCTGAATATTTAGCAAGTTCAAGTTCGCTTTTGTTTCAAGTAAACAAGGCGAGTTGATATCACCTTATGGCACACACCGATTCGGGCATTTGAGGATTGTTGCAGCAACAGACTTGATGGGGAAAGAAAATCGATTAAGTGGGGCTTTGCAGTATAGTTGGCCTTAGAAGTGTGTGGTGTTTTTTTTTATAAAATGATGGACATCCTTGTTAAGTTGATATCTGCAATAGTTGGTGTTATCTTATCTATCCGGCAGCAAGGCCTTACTTGCTCCCTGACCTAATGCTAAAGAAGTATCTAACATCTCCTTAAGGCTTATAGGATTTTTCTGATTTATGATGGAAGGATTTGATAACTCTTTTTGCCATTTAAAGCCCTGGGATATACACATTTTGTTTTTCCAACTCCAACTGTCCTACAGCTATGATCAAAGGGTTAACTATGATATGGATTTCTTAACGATGCTGTGCTTGCTAGATTTCTCGAAAGCCTTTGATAGTGTTAACCACAAAGTATTATGCCTAAAACTTAGACTATATTTCGGCTTTAGTGAAAATTCGGTATCTTGACAACCGTTATCAGAGAGTTGTTTACAACAGCACCTCGTCGAAATATGGCAGTTTGGCTTCAGGAGTTCCCTAGCGGTCTATGCTTGGTCCAATTCTTTTCTGTCTTTATGTAAATGATCTACCAAAAGTCTGTGTTGATATGCACTTATATGTACACGATGCTGAGATTTATATCTCAAGCCCCATTGGACTTTGTGAGGACTTAGTCGTCAGACTAAATGAAGATTCATCTTAAAATATATGACTGGTCAATGAACTATGCACTTAATCTTAACCCTAACAAATTATAGCTTATTTTAAGATCCAAAACGCGCTTTCACCCGGACGGAATACCGCCAGTATTCCTAAATGACAAACAACTGAATTTTGTTGACGTGGTTACTAATCTCGGTTTCAAATTAAATAGATCACTTTCCGCTGTTGACCATATAAATTATGTTGTTGGACGACTTTATGTTGGACTGCGCAAGCTTTGGCTCTATTCTAGTCCCACACCTATTAACACAAAGCTCAGACTTGTGAACACGTCTACTGCAAGCTTGATTCCCTTTCACCAAATTAGTTACTTGTCGCCTTTAATGATTTGATAAGGTATGTGTACAGACTGCCTCGACACAATGACACCACAAACTACCATAACACTATTCTTGGTTGTTATCTCAAACAATTCCTTGACCTTACATGTTGCATTTTCATGCAAAATTATTACAAAATAAATCCCCTTCTTATCTCAATCCACTAGAACACTCTATCTTATAATCCCTGAGTACAAATATCTGAACTCCTCGCGACTCTTTTTTATCTACGTTACCAGGCTCTGGAACACACTCCCTTTAACGGCTACGCAAACGGTGGGAGCTACATTGTTCAAAAATGCAGCACTAGAGCACCTTAAGCAATAGGAACAACTACTATTCTACTCTTCTACTCTTATACCGGATTTTCCAATAGGGACTTGACAACTTTGAATTCAAGTTGTGAACGCACTCTTTCACTAATCATCAAACTGTCACTGTCAATTTATTCAGTAAATTCAGCATTTTCATCATGGTAAAGTACACGAACGAGCAACGTCTGCAAATTATAAAAAATTTCTACCGAAATTCTAAGAGCGTTAATTTAAATTTTCGGTCGTAATTCTCGCACTAGTAGACAGGCAATAACGAGTTAAGTGCAAAAATGTGAGTCTACATATTCGTTGTGTGATGTTGCCGTGTCAGTGGGAAGTGTCGAAAATTTCGCTGCCGTTCAGGCACCCGTAGCAAACGATTCAAATCAGTCAATTCCACGGCGTTCTCAAGAATTGGGCATCGCTCAGACCACATTATGGCGTATTTTTGGCCCGAATTGGAAGATATGGACTTGGACGACATGTGGTTTCAACAGGATGGTGCCACAAGCCACACAGCACACGTTACAATCGATTAATTGAAGAGTAAGTATGGTGAGCGTGTTATCTCAAGAAATGGGCCAGTCGATTGGTCGCCTCGTTCGTTCGATTTAAGGCCGCTTGACTATTTTCTGTGGGGCTACGTTAAGTCATTGGCTTATGCCAACAAGCCGACGACGTTGGAAGAGCTCAGAGCCAACATTGAACGCGAAATAGCGGCCGTTTTGGCCGAAATGTATGGCCGAGTCGTTGAAAATAGGGTCCAATGAATCGACCGCTGCAAACATATTTATTCTGATTGTCTATTTCCGTCCACTAACAGTGACGTTGTGGTTCTGATAGTACGCCAATCACCAACATGTATCAATTTTTTTTCACAAAATCTGCCTGAAACTATAAGTTGGGGCTTGCATCAGAAGGATAGCGTATCGCCTTAATTTATAAGCTGTCATTTCTGTCAGTTGTTTACTGGGCATAAAAAATGGTTTATTATCGATTACCCGCTCAAAAACTCGGCAATAAACTTCATGACACCGAATATTGTGGATAAAGCTTCCTTCTCTATCTAACCGCGTTTTATTTGATGAGCGTTCTCTCTTTTGGAAGCATGTGCAATTGGGCGCTCTTAGCCGCCAGGATAACGATGATAAATCAAAGGCCCCAGTTACATGGGGCGACAGAAGCTGGTTTGAGTGGCAACTCATCAGTAAAATGTGGCAAGTTCCAAAGATTTCAGGTAAAACTGCTGGCGCAACCGCCAATGGGATCTTTTCTGTCATGTTACGAGTACGTGAGCATCTGAAAACAATTCATGAATATGGTTCAGTGCGGTTTCAGGACAGACACGAGATGAGCAACACGGTGTCTAGTTTTGTCATCCCCTCGAAATTCGTCAGGTTTTGCAGGGTGAATCTGGAGAATTCACTCACGAAGTACTGGATGGAATAAATAACCGCAAGAAAAACTTTAGCCATTGGAGTTGAAGTCCTACACTAAGAAACTGGGAAGCTTACTGTCTATCTCGTAATCAATCAACCTTTGTCACTCGTTGTGCTAAGCGTGGTTATTATTAAATGAAACTGTTCTGGACAAATTTACGTAAAATAGTTGTTTCTGACTGTCGATTAGATCCAAATATTCTTAACTGTTGATTTTTAACAAGTATAGAAAACAGTCCTTAGTTTTCCTTGCAAGAAGAATGCGAGCTTAATTATGATTTTCAAGCAGTAAACGAGAATGATATTGTCGAAAGTACCTATATTTTCCCTTAAATAGAATGCCGCAGGTTAGGATGGCATGCCCCTTCTGTTTATAGAAATGATTCTCCCTCAATTATACACACACTAACACATTACTAAATATTGCTTAGGTTCTTCTACTCTCCCTTACACTTGGAAGGCTGCTAGAATAACACCTGTTGATAAGAAATCAAAGCCCTTGCTCCCTACTCATTATCGGCCTATAAGTATCCTTCCTACCCTGTCAAAACTTCTTGAGAAGTTACTGGCAAAGGAAAAATTCGGCAGTTATAGCTGCCAAAGTTACACTCTGGCCAAGTTGTCGATGCTGGGGGTCCTCTTCTGACGACAGCGTATACTTGGTTTTTCCTCATATACCGTGAGACAAATGCAAGCCACAAGACGGCATCTTAAACCTTTTTTGAAAACCTGACGAGTATATGTGACATGGCATTATACAGCTAGTCCCTGTGCAGGCTGTGATATGCGGCTTTAAGGTCGACAAACAGGTGTTGGATGTCGATCTGAAATTCCAGGGTCTTTTCCAAGATCTGTCATAGTGTGAATATTTGATCAATGGTAGACTTCCCTGGACTGAAACCACCCCGATATGAAGCTATCAGACTGCGATAACAAAACGGCAGAGTAAATTTTATAGGCGATGTTTAGGAGACTAACTCCTCTTTAGTAAGCACAGTCGAAGTGATCCAATTTCTTGTGGACTGGGCAAACGGTGCCAAAGTTCCATTCAATGGATATGCTTTCTTTTGACCATATCCGTGCAGATATAATTAAAAGGCAGACAGAAAACAGTAAACACCACAGCGCCAGATGAGTACGTATTGCGATCACCAAATATAGTAGTTTTGTCAATGCGCATGCATCGATGACTGACTGTGATGTTATTTAACAATCCACAAGAGATCTTTAAATGGATAATCGTTAGAGAATAGCAGGTACTCATACAACCGTTGCACTCAACAACATAACTCCATGCGCAACGCCTTCGTGGTGTATGCCAGCACGCCCTGTTTTTTTTTTTGCAGTGTTTGAGTTCGGCGATGGCGATGGCGTAATAGTTAGCTCATTGGACTATCAAGCAGAGAGTCTGGGTTCGATTCCAGGCTGTGTCACCATCACCCTTTCGGCGGGCAATGGCAAACTCCCAAAAGTAAAAAATTGCCTACGAAAAAGCTTCTTAGGAGTGCCGTTCGGACTCGGGGATAAACCGTAGGCCCCGCTTAGATGTGACAAAAATGAAAACATGAGCAACACAAATGAGTGTCAAGAAGCTAGGCCATGGCCCATACCGGGCTGCTAGCGCCACAGTGTTGTTGTTGTTGTTTGAGTTCTTCGGCCTCGATCAAGTTATTCGACAGGCATACATAGTGTTTTCCAGAGTATTCACAAAAATCGGCGATGGCGTTCGTCTAACTGCTGCAGACAGGGCCGTTATTGGGGCTCGATTCCAAACGGGAGTGGTGCAATTCCAACTTCACAGGCATCTTAAGGCTGTTTCCTGGAAATTCACCTGTAGATGCCTGTAACAGAAAGGCTATACAGATCGAGAATATAATCCTCGCTATGCACAAGATGAACACGACGGCGAGCGGAAGTTGAAGATGGATAAGTAGGGCAGAAGTGTGCAGAAAGACGACATTGCTGTTCAGTAAGGAAAAGTTCGGCTCTGGTTCGAATTCGATAAGAACAAAACCATGCGTGCAATCAAGGCCTTATGTGCTACAGGTTTGCTGGACTTCCATTGAAAAACGTACCGCAAACTTATGTATTGTATTTGGCGTTTTCAGTTTCTCCAGTCTGTGCCCGACATTTCAACAAGTAGTGGTAGAGTACGATTCAAAGCAAGAAATTCAACTAGTTAACGTAGGACTTAGTGCTGTTACCTCAATACTGAACAAGCGTGGCGATCATCGGTTCCATAATGGTTTAAAGGAGGACGGCAGTCATCTGCTCATTTAGGTCGACATCGTCTGCGAACAATTACGTCACGGTTGCGAAAATTTCTCCGTGCGTCCTTAAGCAGCAATTGTGAGATGACTGACGCACTATACGTACTATAATGGTCGCTCACAACTGTCAGATTTTAGTCGCTCATTCGACAGACATAGCTACGGACCAAATAATGTGCTATTTGGACCATCTCAGGCTCTTGAAGACCTGGATGTGAGGATTTAGACACATCAGCGTCAATCAGTGCGGTAGCGGTAACTGATCTGCTAGTGGCGTTGCTTTTTTATAGAAATGCCGAGTTCGTGACTGATAGTCAAATCGTGCGTAGATGTGCCAGGTCAACACTCGCATTGGGCGTTCAACTGAAAGAGCCACATGTCGGCTAAATGTTGTAAGTACCCTAAAAATACCATCATCTTGGACTCTTCACACGGCATAGCAAAAGCTGCGAATATATATATAAATACAATCTCTGGGGCTTGTTTGAAAATTTATCGCTTCACACGCACGTAAACAAAAGTTACAATGCCCACCAAATGTCGTATTATTGAAAATGTTAAATTTGTTGGATCATTCCAATCAACAAACATCTCCCACATTCACTTCAATGACATTTCGACTAATCGAAATCTAGTCATTTACTCAAAACAAAAATACAAATTCAAACATCCAACCCCCAGCCCCCTTCTATGACTGTCGTCACCCACGGAAAAACACTTAAATAATTCCAAATAAAATCCAGGTACTGACACCCAACCAGTTGACCACAGAAACCCCCGAAAAAATATTGCTACCACTTGAACTACTGAGACTGACTCACAACAGCAACAACCACCTGTCCACTCAAGACACACGTAGTTATAGAGTCTCATAGCCTCCGTAACCGTAAATATCCGCATCGCCCAGCAGTTTCTCGTTTCGTAGTGAATCCACCAACGCATTGCTGTCCCCAACATTTATGTATGTGCCCACAGTTTGAGTTATTTTGGCAGAGCCATCTAGAGGGTTGGGGGAGGGAGGGATTGGAGTAGAAGTACCCAAGGAATAAAATATCAGGTCACATACTTCTGGAATTCCACAAGTGTCTTTCGTCATGACATGGAGCCCTGACTGACTCCATATGGATTTCGGTTTTTCGTTTATCCCAGTCTTCTGCTTTCTGTTTTTTGTTTTGTTTTTTTTAATATTCTTATCTCCCCCGAGTAGAATACAAATTGAAACGAACTTTGATCTACTTACGACCTCGAGAGTAAGACCTAAACATTACATGGCCATCACGTGTCGTGGCAACTCAATGTCTCCGTTCGTCCGTTACACAGCCGGAACCCATCAGGCCACCAGTAAAGCCGAGCCGATGAGACCAAGGGAATTCGATTTCATGCAGGTGCAGGTTCGAAAAGTTTTTGCTGAATCATTTATCGAAGTAATTGAAAGAAAAAATGAGCTTACGACCACATCGACAGCCACATGGCACTGGCGTTCGTCTCCGTAGGTATGTAGAGGGTATGTAGGGGCATAGGGACGACAATCTTCTGTTGGCCTCACAAATTTTTGCTTTCTACCACAAATTTTACTTAGGTGACCGACCGACAATTTCGTTAGCCAAATCGCAAAAAAAAAGAAAATCTCAGTTCGACACTGATGCTGATGGGGTATCCATTCATCTTCATAAATAATGTTCCTCCTCAACTGCCGTTAGATGCCACCCTCACTGGCACTTTGGCCAGCAAGTGCTGTATTATTTCCACATTGCTGTGCTCACTCATGCGACATTTCAAAGCTGGCTTCTGTCTTAACGCTCTGACAGGTGTCAGAGGAATCGATTTGCTGGAATTGTTAATATCGCTGCAGCTGAAGGCGAACTCTCAGTCAGTCTTCTTAGTCCACACGCCCACCTCATCGATATTTCCACTGATTCCGCACCAATTCCGGCAATCAGCCGCACATCGAAAAATCGACTGAGAATGTAAAAAAAAAAATAAAAATAAAAAAGTAACCAAATGGAGGGCTTCCGGTGGTGGTTGGGAATAATGTTTCACGTGAACGAAACGGGGTGGCGGGTGGTTTATGGTATTGTGGCACTCGGGAATGGCATTAAAATATACGAGACATCAAAAATTGAATTGTACGGGCGCGGGCGAGGCAACTTAGTGCACTCCAGCCGGTAGCGGCTTATGAATCCTGAATCCGTCTAGTGTCGGGTGTCGGTGAAAAGGGTGGATTTAGATTTGGCGCGTTGGTGGCGACGAATATGATGTTTTTCTGACGCAAAGCCCGGGCATGGCATAAGTCATTGGGAAACACCAACTAGTCGAAGCCCTGCTATATGAAATAATGCTGCGTTAGCTGATTACTACTCGTATTGTGTGGTGAATTATAAAGCACGCGTTGAATGTCATATGGACTAGGAACTCGATAAGGGGGTGAAGGTGAAATTAAAAATGAAACGTTTAATGTGTCTAATTTGTGACAGCGCGAATGAATTCGTTGTAAATTTTGTATGGGTTGAGGGTAGAAGCTGCTTCAAGTTCTACATAGTCATTCTTGACACATGGGTTAGAATGGCAGTGGGGTGATGAATTAAAAACGGGTCGCACAGCAACCGGTTGCTGAATGCCGACACAGCGATTGTTAATAATGAAAATTCATTAGTTATAGCTGACACGAGTGTGGAAAGTTGCATTTTAGATTGGATTTTCAACCCATGTGCTTGTTTAAATTAAAAAAAAAAACACACACACAAACACACAAGTCAAAGCAGCCACACAAATGTATTGTTAAACTTAAACTGGAACTCAATTTAAGTCATTTCAATTGAGAAGGCACAACAAGGTTATGTTGAAGAGATTAAAAAGGAATAGGGATACGAATTTAAGGGCTTAGCAAAGGTGGTAACCTTATTTTTTTCTTTCAAATCTCTCGAACAAAGACTAGTCCATTGCGCTTCTTATTTGTGTGTCTTATTCTACAGTAGCAGCATCAACAAAATCAGAGCCGAACCTGATCAGATGGTAGGACGGACACTCAAAATGATAGTGTTCCATCGTGTCAATGTCACTTCGACAAGAAGCAAAAGCGTAGAGCGCCTGTACAGCCGTACATATAAGTAGTCTACAACCTTCAATATTCTTTGACTACGTAGCTGCAAGACATCGAAACAGTTTGTTTGGTCCAGCGAACTCCGTTTCTCTGGGTTTCCAAGTGTTCCAAACAAAAGATGGGAGCAGTTGTTAAGTGCCTATAAATCCCCTACTTTTGGATGTTCTGTTTCTCATTCCACACTTAAGAGCGAAAAATATATACATTTTCTAGACTGAGAAATAGTTTCATATACCTTGTCGACTTGTCAACCAGGGGATGGGGCGAGATTTGTTCCCGTGAATCTTCGATAGCAAGACTTAATTAGCCCACGGCGTTGAAAAGTTGTGCTTGGTCACACAAAAAAGTTCTTCGTGTTACTGGCTTGATTTCAGCGCTGAAGTCCTTAACTACCACAAATTTATATCCGTCGAAGGTGACGTTCTGTCTGAGGTTTACTCTCGTCGGTATTGAGTGTCCCTTTTGCCACTGACATCACGCTGCTTTCTTTCGATTATGTCAATACTTCGGCGTGTGCCTATTTCTCATTGGACGGACTTCTAAAGGATTGTTCCTCTTATGTTTGCGATATTCTTTCAAGTATGATGTTGAAGAAATCAGATGAAAACGCTTCGATTTGTCTAAATCCTTTGTTGACACCAAAGGTCTCAATGAGACGGGCAGACATTGCTCTGCATAGCTCGTCTCTATAGATGTGGGAATGGGAGCTCAACCGCGATAATTTTTCGGATGATCAATAAATCCGCAACCGGGAATCCTTCATAGATGCTGTCACAAGTGGCCTTAAAATCGATGAATAGGTGGTGTGAGTCGATCTGAACCTCATGGGGTTTGCCCAAGATCTACCGTAGTGTGAATATTTGCTCGATAATGGACTTTCCTGGCCTTAGGCCACACTGATATGGACCAATCATGCTGTTGAAGAATGGCTTCAGCGTAGTTGGCGCAGATCAGAGAGTGTCCTTTCCTGGGGATCGGACAAACAATGCTGAGGTTCAATTCATCGGGCATACTTTCGTCCGACCATATTTTACAGATGAGTCGGTGTATGCTCCTTACCAAGTCATCGCCTGCCGCTTTAAAGAGCTCGGCAGGCAGGCCGTCCGCTCCAGAAGCATTGATTGACTTTAGCTTCGATATAGCTATCTTCACTTCATCTAGGTTGGGTGGACGGAATTGTTTGTCATCATCATCTAAATTGAAAGGTTGATTCTGCCTGTCAGCGGTATTTGGTCCATCATCGCCGTTATACAGTTTGCAGAAATGGTCTTTCCTTATCCTTCTGTTCATCTCTACAGGCTTGGGATCGGGACTTGTGTCCGCGGCATTACACCATTTGGTAAAACTTCTGAATCTTATTCCTGGAGTAGCATCTCTCAATTTCCCGTCATGCTCGTCCTTTTTCATCCATAGAAGTCCTTCTATGCTGCGCTGGTTTGTTTACATCTTGCTTTACTGCATGTGCTTGCCGGCACTCATCATCAAACCAAGAGTTTCGTTGTGGTGGTCAAGGGAAACCCAGCACATCAGTAGCGGCATCTCTGATGACTTTTTGGCAGTGTTGCCATTGGTTTTCGATGCTCAATGCTGTCGGCAAGGGACCTCTTAAGAGATTAAGGATTCGGCGATCTCCTGCGATTGTAGCCATCTGACGTCGAAACTGCTCAAAGGCTTAGCTTGCCCTTGGGCTGTTCGGGTCAACCTGAACCGTACCTAAGCTTCAACAGTGTAATGGTCCGAGTCCATGTTGGTTCTTCGAAACGTTCGAACATGCATAATACTGCAGGAGTGTCTTGCGTCGATCACAATGTGGTCAGCCTGATTGACGGTTGATTAGCCAGTAGTTTCCCAAGTCTACGAGTGCGTATCGAGATACGCAAGCCGCGTGCTAGCCACATAGTAAATTAGCCTGAATCCATTATTGTTGGTGGTGTCGTGCAGGCTATACTAGGTGAAAAGTAACCTCCTTTCCTCGCGTGAGCTGATTTTTTTATTGATGAGCTATTTTTTGAGGTTTGGGAAGAGGTAATAGTCCGAGGAAGCCAAATCGGTCGAATATGGTGGATTCGACAGCAATTGGAGCCGTAAGTCATTGATTTTAGCCGGAGCATTGTCTTGCAGAAACAAAATTGTTTTCGCTTGCAGCGATTTCGGCCTTCAATCGCTCCAATAATGCACAGTAATACTCGCTGTTGGCGGTTTTTCCTTTTTCGAGGTAGTCAACGAAGAGTATGCCATGACAATCCCAGAAAACCGACGCCATAACCTTTCCGACCCATTGCGCCTCCCTGGGCGGCTTTGGAGCATTCGTGCCGGCTTCAGTCCATTGCCGGGCACTCATTCTGTTCTCTGGTGTGTAATAGTGGATCCATGTTTCATCAACAGTTACCAATCGATGCCAAAAAACCGCCCGATTCCGCATCAGCAAGTCTAAACACTCTTTCGAAGTGCTCTCGCGTTCTTGTTTTTTGTCAGGAGTGAGCATGCGCGGCACCCAGCGGCAGGATAACTTCTTCATTTGCAGAATATTGCCCAAAATATGGCGTGTGTGCTCAGTACTAATCTTTGTGGTATCTGCTAGCTCGCGCACCTTCACTTTCCGGTCAGCCAACACCATTTTATGTATTTTTTTGACATTGTCCTCTGTAACCGCATCGGAGGGCCTGCCGCTGCGGACTTGATCGGTAGTGGAGTTGCGGCTACCACGAAACTCTCGAAACCAATATTTGACGGTGTAATCTGACGGAGTAGGTAAACTGTCAAAACAAAACTAAAGACAGTATCGCACTGAAATTTGGCATGTCTGCCTAAATATGAACGGACTTCAAGGCACCATGACAGTAGCAGCGCATTCTGGCGGTCAAGGTTGCTTTTCACCCCACTTAGTAATTTCCAGGAATTCTGCCATAGATGTCCTCTCATCATAGTTTTGAATTAAAATTGCTGAGTAAATTGCTCTTAGGTCTTGTTCAAGATCTGGAAGAAGCTTATATGGGTTTCCCTTTGATGGTCGTGCGGGCATGGAAGCCAAGTTCTATTTCAGATACCCCGAGGATAAGGGGTCGATTAAACCGAAGACAGTAGCCCACTCGAGACGTGAGCGCTGCCGTTGGTTCATTAAAACCTTATTCGCCACTATTTTGAAAGACCCTGACTTAGTTTCGGAAATTCTTTCCGGCCTGAGCTCCATATAGCCCGGATAAACTCTCATTTGTTTTGTTCCGGGATTTTACTTCACCGTTGATTCCATCCCGGGAATCCATATGCTCTCATGTTCGGGCCCCCGCCCCATTATCAAGGCTTCGCCCATCAATGATGTTGTCTAATATAAAGCGGGGGCAGAGTAAATACTGGACTTATCATAAACATTATCAGACCTTTCGGCACTGATGATTGCTATGATTTGTCCAGTAACAAGCTGCCGGTCATAGGTCTTGTTGAGTGGCAAGACCACCGGTAGTCCATACAAGGACTTAAAACACGGTACCGTGGGAGTTAGGAGCCCCCCGGACTTCGGTCCGGGCCTAACTTATAGAGGTAGGCCCCCTTGTGGGAGCGTCACGGTGGCTGTGGTTTAAACCTAAATAGCAGGGAGGGTGACCCTGCTAGGGCTCAATACCCGCAGTGGAGTGGCTATAAGTACTGGGTGGCATCCCGTGAGTTTAAGTCTCCACGACAGGTACTCACGATAAACACATGTGACAACTGCTCTCATGTTCATAGTGCTGCTATTTTTGCCTGCTAGTCAACACTCATGCTTAAAATAAGCAGAATTGGTGTGCAGAAACTGGTGCAACACTAGATATCTCCAGGTTTACACCTCTCAGCATCTGCACTAGTTCTAATTTTTAGATTCTGATCTACTTTCCATCTCGAAAAATGTCAGAGAAATATTCCAAATGGATAACCAAAATTGATTTACGAAACCGCCATCGCTTTCATCGGTCTGCTAGTTCTTTGTACTGACCACAACACTCCACAACTTCTGTGGGACTAGATTAGATTGATCAACAATAGGCATTTTATAGTCAAAGTCCCTTCAAAATAAACTGCAGTCTTTGAATATTTAATTTCTAACTTCTGCCTACAACTTTTGAAAGTATAAGCACAACGTAGTACGAGTATTTTCAAAATACCAATCTCTAATTCTTCTGTACAAAAGTGAATGAGGAAGCGTCAATAAATTATATAGATCGCCTAATGTTCAACAATTCCCTTTTAGATAGTTAGATAGGGGTGGCGAAATAGGGTGAGAAAATCACAAAATGAATGAAAGAGGGAGGAGGAGAAACTGAAAGCAGACCAACTTCATCATTTGCCGCTCTGAATAATTGAATCTTAAACAAAGTGCAAAGTTGTAATTAAACATCCTAGAATCAGCGCAAACACTCGCACAATAAATCAATTCAAAGCGACGCTCTGAATGCACATTGCAATTGCAATGTACGACTAGTACCAGTGCTGCCAAACAAGCAAGCATACCAACCTCTCCAATCACCTGAATCTGAATCGATGCCATTGGTGCCATCAGACACCAGTCCTGAAGTACTCGTAGAATACCGAAGTGCTAAGGCATCAACCCAGCACACAGGCCACTTGCAATCAGTCACACTGGAAAGGCACTCATTTCATAGACACATTCAGAATCATTGCAAATGTAATAAGATGAATTTTTAATTTTTCAATCAAATCCAAATTCAATTTTCTCGACCATCCCCTACCGTACCCCCGAATTACCGGGGTGAGTGGATCTGTACTTCGATACCCCGCGAGAAGGGCGAACAGTTCATTTTCTTACTATACAAATATCCACCTACAAGCTCACACCATTTTCGAGGGGTGACAATGAGTGGGTGGTGGATTGTTGACCTCATACTATCCTTATAAAGCCGGGGCCCCCCCCCCCCCCCGCCTACTTAATCAGATTGAATATGAAGTGCAGTAGTGTAAAGTTAAAGGTGAAAAGTGCAGAGGAAGCCATCCCTTACATTAAAATGACATCTACATGATGGAGTAGCAAGCCTTCTGGTGCTGAAGAATTCTGGCAGTGCCAGTAGAAGATGGCGAAACACTTGTTCATATTAGCGAAGCAAGGCAACTTGTAACTATTCTTTTTGGCTGCACAAAAGAAACAAAAAGAAAAATTCTACGAATACGGATTCGAATGTATTCCCGTGCTACACGTGTTCTCAAACTCGAATGCAAATTTGAATTGGGTAAGTGTAAGGCACACAATGCACTCACGGAATCTAATTTCAATCGTAAATATTTCGAGCGGGTGGTTGCCACCAGCATTGCATTGAGGGGTAGGTATGCCACTTGGCATTTGTAAGGAAAAGTTGTTTTGGTGCAACTACAAACCAGAGATGGGAGGGTGAATCATGACCCAACAAGTTGTATTCAGTAGCTTATCCCTTTGTGTTTCGAAAGGGTTGTCATTGGGGGTAGGAAAACTTCAAGAACTGTCAAGTCAGCAGTCATGTGGAGTAATCAGGTTTTGAAAAGTCTTAATTAGAACTCACTGTCAGAGGGATTATCCGATTTGTATCAGCTCGGCAGTAGCTAATATACTCCTTCTACTACATTCTTCGTTCAAAACTTTCATTTTTTTGTTGGCTAGTGTCCTTGCGATGGAATCAGTAAACAGCCTCCAACGCATCGTCTAAAGTCTAAATTGTACCAATTGTAGGAGGATCACACGTCCACATTGAATAACAGTCGGCCAACAGGCCTTAGTATGGAAATTTTTCCAGCGACCACTGTTAATTTACAAAACCTAGCCAAACAGCTCACGGCAATGATAACGACTGTATTGGGGAAACACAGAGGACTGTCACCGATCCTTTACCGAAATGGATTTAGCGGTAAATAAGTGCACTTCATCGACAAATTGGACAGAACGTCACAGTCGACAGCTATAATTTCAAGGACTTCATCTGATGGTTACTTACTTACTTTAGGTGGCGCTACAGTCCGGGATGGACCTGGGCCTCAGTCAACAAGCTGAGTCTTGGCCTTCCTCTACTGCGCTGTCCCTCGGGGGCGGATTCGAAAACTTTTCGGACCGGAGCATTGGTGTCCATGCGCTCTACATGACCCAGCCATCTCAGTCTTTGGATCTTCACTCTTCTGGCTAGGTCCATGTCGCTGTACAGTCCGTACAGTTCGTAGTTGTATCTCCTCCTCCACTCACCGTCAATGCAGACGGGACCGAAGATAGCCCGAAGAATTTTTCTCTCAAAGCAACCAAGAAGACCCTCATCCATTTTTGATAATGTCAATGCCTCTGCACCATAGAGCAGGACCCGGATTATTAAGGTCTAATAAAGGATGACTTTTGTGGTCCGAGAGAGGGCTTTGCTACTCAATTGCCTTCTTAACCCAAAGAAACAGCGGTTGGCAAGAGTTATTCTTCGCTTGATCTCAGCGCTGGTGTCGTTGTCTGTATTTATAGCGGAGCCTAGGTAGACAAAGTCCTTAACTACCTCAAAGTTATATCTGTCGAGGGTGACGTTCTGTCCGAGACGTCGGTGTTGGTTGTCCTTTTTGCTTGACAGCATATACTTGGTCTTGCCCTCATCGATTCTACTACGATGTTCCCTTGTTCATCTCTACAGGCTTCGGTTTGGGGTTTGTTTCTGCGGCATGTTATTTTTACCTTTGGGTAAAACTTCCGAACCTCATTCCTGGAGTAGCATCTCTCAATTTCCTCGATCGCGCGCTTCTCATGCTCTTTCTTCTTCCTCCTGAGAAGCCGGTGCTTGTCTCTCCTCTTCCGCTCATAGAGCTCATGAGCAACTCTGGTCTTTCTAAGCAGCGCCGCTTTATATGCATCTTGCTTAGCTGCATGTGTTTGCCGGCATTCATCATCGAACCAGGGGTTTCGTCGTGGTGGACGAGTGAAACCCAGCACATCAGAAGCGGCATCTCTGATGGCGTTTTGGCAGTGTTTCCAATGGTCTTCGATGCTTGATGCTAGCGGCATTGGACCTCTTAAGAGATTAAGAGGCACTCGATCGGAAAAGGACTTGGCAATCTCTTGCGATTATAGCCGTCTGACGTCGAATTTTCTCACAGCATTAGTTTGTCTTGGCGTAGTTTGGGATATCCGCAACCGTACCTTGGCTACAACAAGGTAATGGTCCGAGTCGATGTTGGCTCCTCGGAACGTACGGACATCCATAATGGTGGAGGAGTGTCTTGCGTCGATCGCAATGTGATCAATCTGGTTGACTGTTGATTGATCAGGAGTTCTCCAAGTCCCCTTGTGTATGTCGAGATGTGGGAACCGCGTGCTAGCCACGACAATGTTTCGCCCCGCCGCAAAGTCGATACGCCTGAATCCGTTATCGGAGGTGGTGTTGTGCAGGCTATATTTTTCAATTGTTCCACCAAAGATACCTTCTCTTCCTAGCTTTGCATTAAAATCACCAAGGACAATTTTAATGTCATAGCTAGGGCATTGCTCGTAGGTCTTGTTGAGGAGCTCGTAGAAGGCATCCTTGGTGTCGTCATCTTTCTCCTCTGTGGGGGCATGCGCGCATATGAGGCTTATGTTGGCGAATTTAGCCTTGATGCGGATTGCTACGAGGCGCTCGCTCACATGCCGGAAGCTGAGGACTTCTCGTCTTAGTTTGCCTCCGACAACAAATCCGCATCCAAAAAGCGCTGCTTTTGCCGTCGATAGCAATTGCCGTAGTAGATGTCGCAGTTTTTCATCTTCTTTTTGTCCGGCCCATCCCATCGCATTTCTTGGATAGCGGTTATGTCTGCTTTGCAGCAGTCTAGGGCCTCCGCTAGTTGCTCGGCTGCACGTGGTCTATTAAGGAATCTAACATTCCACGTGCATATCCGAAGCTCATTGTCCTTAAATCGTTTGCGTGGGTTGTCAACAGTAGATCCGTCCATATCCGAGGTTTGTCGATGCTTCGTAACTTAATCTTAATCATCTGATGGTTGGGTATTGTAAAAATAAGGTAGGCGTTTCAACCTGGCGATGTCTGGTATTGCATCTATTTCTGCACATCAATTGTGTTTATATTAAGCACAAGTACTGACTGGCAGGCAGAAATAGGAGCACTGTAAACAGGACAGCGAATGAATTCCCAAGATGGAACCAACGGTGAAATAAAACAAATGAGACCTTATCCCGGCTATTGGGTGCTAAGGTCGATAAGAATTTGCGAGACTTGAAAAAGATATGTTGGCGGATGAGCCCTTAATGGGCCACTGGCAGCGCTCACGTTCCGAATGGACTACTGATTTCGGTCCAAGCGACCCCTCGTCCTCGGGGCATCTAAAATGGTAACTGCCCGATTAAGAAAACAAGAAAACAGCAGCGAGCCAACGAGTTAAGGACGCCGAACGTGGAATTAAGTCCTTTAATAGACCCCGTGCAGCCGAACAACTAGCGAAGGCGCTAGACTGCTGTAGAGCAGACATTGGCGTCATCCGATTTGCGCATGCACACAAATGGGAGAAAGATATAGCTTCTACGAGCTCTCCAACAAGACCTTAGAGCAATGCCTTAGCGATTCGAATGCAAATCTAGGAGAACAAGAGGACATCTTGAGTAGTGCTTCCGGAAAGTATAGCCTGCACGACACCAACAACAATAACGGATTCAGGCTAATTAACTTTGCATCTAGCACGCGGTTCGCACATCTCGATATTTACAAGGCGATTTGGAGAACTCCTGATTAATCACTAGTAAAACAGAGTGACCATATTGCGACAATCTTCTAGTATTATGCAAAAGGAGTGGTACAACTCGAGCTGTAAAAAGGCTGTCAGAGTAAGAGAAATGTTTTTTCGGTTGTATAAGACCAACCCGACGGAGGAAAAAAGCAACAGGTCAACTGGTGATGGTATGTCTCACCGAAAAGTGGAACCAAAGTTTACATCAATCTGGCGAAAGGAGGATAGTACCACTTGAAATTTCTAAGGCATTTGACCGAGTTTGGCATCAGGCCCTTTTGTTGAAAATGGGTGCAATTGGGATCGACCACTTTTCTCTTCAATGGATTAGAAATTACCTTTCGGAATGTTCAATTCAAGTTCTTTGGATTGCTGGTGTGCCCCAGGGTTCCGTAGTATCTCCGACACTCCTTTTAATCTTCATAAATGATCTCTTGTCTGCTACTTCTAATCCAATTTATTCTCTTGCTGACGATAGTACTCTCTGCTTTTCATATTCGTTCCCGAAATCACGTCCCTGCTCTTCGGCTGTAGAACGGGGACGGCTGCGTATTTTAAGCTCATTAAATTCCGATATAAACAGCATAACCAATTGGGGAACTACCAACAGAGTGAAATTTAATGGTTCCCAAACACAATGCTGTCTGCTGTCGCTTAAGCGAAATTCAAATACCCAGCCATTATCCACGAATGGCACTTACATCGTTGAAACCGAAAAACTTTCCACTCTCGGTGTATGTGTCAATGACAACATACGTTGGAATGACCACATATTCGAAGTCGCCAAAAATGCCCTCTGATCTAGCTTCAATATATAAAGCTTGCATCCGCCCAAAATTGGAGTACAATGCTCACATCTGGTCAGGTGCCCCCAAGACTTCTTTGCGCCTACTAGATAGGATTCAAGACCGTGCGATAAAACTAATAGCTGATGCTAATATTACACAGTCGATTGACACCCTCGACCACCGTCGTAATGTCTCGTGTCTCACCTTGTTCTATCGCTATTTTCACCACTAGTGCTCCTCAGAAATTGCCAGTAGCATTCCGCCCCTCCAAACCTACAACCGTAACACCCGTCTCGCTATGAATGCTCATCAGTACACCCTTAAGCCCACTTTCGGAGATACCCTGAAATATCGTGATTCTTTCCTAAGCTGAACAACCCGCTCATAGAATACCCTGCCGAGCTCTTTATTCCCTAGTCATTATAACCTCCAAACACTCAATACCAACGTACATCGGTACCTCTCTTTCTTTCCTCCCTAACTTTCCATCCATGTGCATGCTGTGTGCAATCATTTTAAGGGTACTAATGACCCCTTGAGCGCGCGCTAATTATAAACAAATAAAAATAAAAGTATTATGCATGTCCGAACGTTCTGAGGAGCCAACATCAACTCGGACCATTATCTTGTTGTAGGTAAGGTGCGATTGCGGTTGTCCCGAACTGCTCAATAGTAAGCTAATGTTGTGAAGAATATCCACGTCAGACGGCTACATTCGCAGGGGGTCCCTAAATCATTTTCCGAGAGAGTCTATCTTAATATCGTAAGAAGTCCCTGGCCGACAGCATCAAGCATCGAGGACTGCCAAAAAGCGATCAGGAATGCCGCTACTGATGTGCTGGGTTTCACTCGACCACCACAACGAAACACTTGATTTGATGACGAATGCCGGTAAGCACATGCAGCTGGGTAAAACGCAAGTAATGCGGTGCTGCAAAGTAAGACAAGAGCTGCTCACGAGCTCTATGAGCAGAAGAGGGCACGATGTGGATCAATGGGAGAACTGATGACAACCATAACTAAGCTTAAGCCCAACAATGCTGCTGGAGCGGACGGCCTGCCTGCTGAGCTCTTCAAACCGGCAGGTGATGACTTGGTAAGGAGCATACACCAACTCATCTCTAAGCCTCAGCATTGTTTGTCCGATCCTCAAGAAAAGAGACCCTCTAAACTGCGCCAACTACAGAGGAATCAGTCTTTCTCACATCAACCCATGAGCTTCAGGTTGGTCCACACAACCTATTCATCGATTTCGAGACCGCGTATGACAGCATCTATAGAGACGAGCTATATAGACCAATATCTAGTTTAAGCATATCTACTTCCCAAACTCCTTCGTCAGCGCAGGATGGCGATGGAAAATGCACGCTGCTCCATCTAGATCTGTAAAGATCTCACCCTTTGATGTTAAAAAGGAATTTAGACAATGATGTCTTGCGTATTCTTTAACTTTATACTTGAAGGAATAGTGCAAATCTCGTTGGGTCCTTTTCGGTCCCTTGTGCATTGGAGGCGAGTGGAGGAAGAGTAACAACGACGAACTGTGCAGGCTGCAGAGTAGCCCGAAGAGTGAAGATGAAAAGTCTTCGAAACTACGCCCGATGGATAGGAGGGCCACGACTATAGTGGGACACTCAAGTGGAAAGCGACCTTGGCCAACTTAGCGTGCGAAAGTGGGGGCGTTCGGCGAAGGATCCAACTGGCTGGAGACACTTGTTGTCTAAGGCCCTTGTCAACCCAAAACTGGTCAGCCACCTCTTTCACATATTTTCACTTTGGGTTAAAACATTTGGAAAATCACTTTCTTCTGAAGATTTTTAAATGTTTACGACACAGTTTTATTACTTTTTATGAGCTTGCATCTTATTTTGCTAAAACTTAGGTCTATGCCTGCTTCATCTATTCGCTTTCAGAATTCGAACACGTACTCAAATCTCATCAAAATAAAATCCCCCAAAGCGTTAGATAACCTAAAATGTTAATATTGGAAGAGAAAATTTAGGAAAATTATTCCTCTTTTAACCTCTACAAAATACAGATGAACTTCATTCAAAAATATCCATATTGCTCCGGAATAGCACTTCCTGTCTAAATTTCTTATTTACCTGAGACTTACCAATTGCCTTCTTCGCAGTCTCCCTCGTATTCGTCTCTCAGCCCTCTGCTTTTCTGCGAGCATCATTAAAATGCACTTCAGATTCGATACAAATATTTCCCATTTGTATCATCTGTTGCAATTCCTCCCCAAGTAATATTAAAAGTTAAATCGTCAGTATCCACAATCGGGCTGATCCTACCCTACTCGTACAATAAGAATTGCTGTTTCAGTTGTTTGGCGTTTTTTTTTTTATTATTTGTTCCTTTAAGTCTGAAACTCAAACTTGAACTCGCTTGTACTTGTACTTTACAAAATAAGGGACCAGGAGAAGTAGAAAAACAAAACATAATAACAAAAGAAAACCCCAGGAAAATGGTAGGAAAAAAGGCACACAATACCCAAAGACAATTCTGACCTCGAGAACACACAGACGGGAGCGGCAAAATTACACGACGGTGTGCCATAAATCAGCGAAACCAAAGCATGAAACTTTTTTATTGTAATTTTTATCATTCCCTCGAGTTAAAATGTCATAAAAAGGACGATTCGTCGAAAATCGTTTCGCATATTTTCACGCTGTGTAGTAGCATACACTCATTCCCATATTGCAGAGTATAAGGAAGCAGGCGGGCACCAAACCTTATAATAATACCGAGCCCACAGACGAAGCAACGCGTATAGGATTCTGTTCTAGATACTTGTACATTTGCAAAATGGGCATATTCGTATATTACTCGTATATAGTACTCCCATACTCTGCCATAGGGCTGATTTGAAATGACTTTATGTGTGGAAGCCACCATTGTGTTTGGTAGGGGTATCGCTCACATTTTTCGATTCGACAATGAGCCGAGCCACATTGCAACATTAGGAATTATGAGTGAATTTTTTTTTTTTTTTTTTTCAACACACAGAAAACCGCTGTTTCTATTAATATTTTCGAATGAGCCTCGAAAAGCATCCATCTTATTGTTGTTCGAGTGGTATTCTACTCGTGCAGGGGGGTACTTGGGATGCGTGTACCGCTAACATAAAGATATTCGTTAACATTTTGAGCGACCTGTCATGTGGCAATAAACGTTATCGTAATTTAACAGAACATTTATTTTATTCTAGATCCGAGATTCATTTGGTCATACAAGTGAGAGATGTTGCTCCATTTTCGAAATGGTTTTTCGAAAATTGCCCTGGTTGGTGTGTCTATGAGTTGGTCATAAGGTGGCTACTTCAGAACGGGAAATAGCAATCAATCAGAGTTTTCCTTCAAATCGTAAATACGATGAAGGGAACATAGACAGTACAGTCGTATGTCCTCCTTCCCCACCATGTCGAAGGCATTTAATTTGAGGATCTTAACAAATTTCAACAGCGACGGCGGTTTAAATTTTCAAATTTCAAGGTACGAGTACTTTCCCGAGAAATCTTTTAACAGTTTGCTCGTATTTCCTAAATTTTTATGACGACAGCTAACAGAAAATAAAAACAAAAATTCGAATACCTAGAAAATTATGGTAAACCAGATACTGAAGGTGTTTGCCAGAGTAATGGTGTTGAACGTTAAGGCCGCTTATGATGTATGAAAATCGTTTTGCTGGAATAATTCGTTGAAGTTTATCTGTTGCCATAAATGTGAAATACGAATTCGAGTAACTGAGCGCGGCTTGTTAATATGACCTTAGCGATTATGTTATTGCGTTTTAAAAAGCTAAAGCGATATATATGTACTATAAACTTTTATCGCTTAATTGAACGGTTAATACTTTTGGGGGTAATCTCACTGGTAATGGGGGACGTTTTATTGAACTTTTACCTCTGTATTTACACAACGTTTGGTCATTTTCAACTGGACAGACATTTTTTAGTTGAATCTCTAGAGAATCATAAATGAATCAATGGATGTTTAAGTAATTGATCGGATGTAAGTCGCAGGGCGGGATGCTCAATGTCAAAAATCTGTATTCATTCGAGTGTACTACTTATGAGGACAATATATTTGGTACTGTCTGTGAGGAAGACGTGTGGAGAAGAAGACACAACCGCAAAATCGATGAGCTTTTGATGTGAATATAGTATTATACGAGAGGCAAAAATCCATCGAGTTCATTGGCTCGGCCACATCGGACGGATGGACGATAATGCTCCAGCTAAGAGGGTCTTCGAATTCTAGCCACTAGGTTGGACAAAAAAAAAAAAGACGGAGTCTCCGGCTTAAAGATCAACCGATCGCGGATATAAGGCAGCTTGGTCTTTCCAACTGATGGAAGGCTGTAGTTGTTCAGACCTTGACCCTCTAAGGGTTGCCAGCCTGATTACTAACTAAGAAACTAATGAGTGCAACTCTAAAATGAGTTTCGATGGTTGTTGTCTATCGTTTGACAGCTGTAAATGTCAAACTGTGTTGACATTTCTATTCAGTAAGGTTTGACAATTGACATTATGAATTACTTAACGCCAGAACAATGCTTCCAAATTGTAGAAATTTACTTTGAAAAAAATAAATCTGTTCGTGAGGTTCATAGAGTACTTCGTCAATTTTAGGGTCAATATAATCGGCCTAGTGAGCAAGCAATTCGTGCACTTATTGATCGTTTTCGCACTAATTTTACTCTTCTTGATTCAAAAACATCAACAAGACAAAGAAATGTGCGTACCGAAGAGAAAATTGCTGCTGTAAGCCGAAGTGTTGAAGAAATGTCGATTTGTCGTCGTTCTCAACTTGTTGGCCTTTGTCCTTCGACTACGTGGAAAATTTTACGTAAGGATCTTGGCTTATGACCCTATAATATTCAGCTCATGCAAGAATTAAAGCCAAATGACCATTGTTCACGTTGCATTTTTGCTGATTGGGCTGAAGATGAGCATTTTTATCGAAGAATTTCGTTTAGTGATGAAGCTAATTTCTGGTTAAATGGCTTCGTCAACAAGTAAAATGCCGTATATGGAGCGAAGACAATCCTCGAGCTAAAGAAATTAAAATTGACTGTTTGGTGCGGCATCATCGGTCCTTATTTCTTTCGAAGGAAGGAAGGAGCTGCCGTTACGGTGAATGGTGAGTACTATCGAGCCATGCTGACTGATTTTTTTGTTTCCAAAAATTCATCAGCTAAACATCGACGACATTTGGTTCCAACAAAATGGCTCAACTTGCCATACAGAGCGCTTAACCATCAATTTATTGCAAAATTAATTTGGTGTCAACTTTATTTCCAGAAGTGGTCCTGTTAACTGGCCCCCTTGCTCGTGCGACTTTACGCCTCTCGATTACTTTTTATGGAGCTATGTTAAGTCATTGGTTTATGTCTACAAACCAGCAACTCTCGAAGCATTGGAAGCCAATATTCAAGCCACCATTGACACCATACTGCCAGATTTATTCGAAAAAAATAGTGGAAAATTAGACTGATCGAATGAACCATGTAACTCGTAGGCGCGGCAGGCATATGCCAGACATCATATTTAAAAAATAAATGCCATAAAATTATCTATCAGATTATAATAATAAAATATTCATTCCAATAATATTACTGTCTCGTATTTTTATTTAAAGTTTTCAAACTCTTAAAAAAACTTCCTTTACAAGCCGTACCACTGATTTTATCTCGTAAACAGTTTTATAATTGCTGGTACAATTCTATTCGAAAAATAAAATAAGAACCCACAATCAAAGCTAAATATCCAGAAACGAAGTCTGATAAGATATGCTGCAGAACAAAAGTACATTCTCGGATAAATGGAAGGACAAACTTTCTTCCTTTTCGACGATGACCAAAATTCTAGCATGTTGAACTATACGAATTGGACGATGATGACGAACAATCTCAACCATTTAACCTGGACCAAGTAAGAGGAAGAGCTTTTCTTTAATCGAATCGGAATCGACAATCCTGGCTTAAAGTATCAAGAAACGATTAGCTAAGAGCTAATATGGCTAAAAGAAAGTAATGCGCTTAGACAAGGATCGGCAGGTAGCTACTTTCTGGCTTTGTCAGCCCAGAATTATATGCCAAATTAGCATTAAATAATTGCCTAACCTGCTTATGCTTACCTATGGAACCTCGTTATAGCCTTATTTATGTACAAGACTTAATCAACCATGTTGTTTCCAACCCCCCTCATATTCAAAGCCGACGTCTGAAAGGAGAAATAGATCTCTGGAGTTGCTGGAAAAGAAATAATCGCAGAAGAACTCAAAGTGAGACAATGGCAGTACAAATTACCTCGTCTTGAGAACAATGTAGCCTGCCCTTACGTCAAAGAGGCTTCACAAAGTGTAGCCACCTACGATCAACTCCCTGCCTGTGTAAAAAAATATTTTTAGTTACGAAACAATCGTAAACCTTAGATGTGACTGATACCGCTGTTGACTTTGGTGCTGTTAGTGGAATAAAAGGTATCTTAACTGCGACATATTGCTATGGAGAAGGCAAGCAGACTATATATGGCAGATATAAGCCAAAAGTTCCGGTTTCAGCTATGTGCGGCACTTGAACGATTGCCCCGTGTTATTCCTCATCAAATTTGGGAAAGACATCTTTGGTCGTATAGTCATTAAATATAGCTAATCCGTACCTCTGATGGTGGATTCTAGTTTATGCACTTCACCTCGGAGCAAAATACCACCAAAGCAAGCATGCAGTTGCGACATCTTAACATTTATTTGGGTTTCTGGTCAATCTACCAAAAAATAGCTTATCTCTTATATTTTAGCTGTCCGAGAGTTCCAGGGTCGAACTTGAACCACTAGCTTGTTTTGGGTAAGGTTAAGCCTTGCATATTTCTTATGCCACTAAATGAGGGGTAAGTCCTTTGCCGATAAAGTGTCATTGCTTATTGGCTTGCCAATGCGTCCATAAGCCCAGTTTAAAAGCTGCCATTCGAGATGCAGTCTCTGATAAACCACTAAAGAATCCATGAACGAAGAAGAGAGAGCACTCGCTGCCCCTGAGGTTTAGAAATGATTTAACTTAGACCCTTGATGCCAAGAAAGGCTTTCGATATGGCGACCAATACACCTTTTTATACCATTAATTATTTCACTTTCATCGCGTACCGTATCCTTCACCGCCAATATATTTTCTTAGCTACGTGCTAGATCTGGTGTTTATGGTCGGTTATTATCCAAAATATATTCCTTGTAGAACGCTGATTTTCGTAATAAAGATGAATAATTTGTAGACGCTGCGCCAGGCCAAGTACTTTTATGATGAAGTGTTAAACAGACTGAACAAAAATACAACATCATTGTGACGCGAAGCATGCGTGATCTCTCATGAAATCCCCACCAAAAAAGGTACCTCTGAAAGAATCACCCCTTACTAAACTGCTTAGGGCCATCGCAAGTCGTGAATGACGAGTTTCCCTCAAAATTAAAGGGATCATGGGCTAGAAATACTTCTCAAGAGATAGAATGGACTTTTTTTAAGTCGAAATTAAGACAGTTTATCTACAGAAAATGGAAGAACTATTCACTCAACGTAGCCTAGCTACCTCAAACACTTGGTCTGTAGATACTTGAGCACATAGATGTCCTTCTATTGCCCATATAGTTTTTGGTTAAATCTCCTTCTCCATGCACTTTTCATACAAAATCACGCGCATTATCTTCCTCTCTAAATGGCCAAGCGCTTCTTTATTCACTTTCGACAAAGTCAAAATAACGCACTACTGCGATGATCAGGGTCTTGTACACAGCAAGTTTGATCTCACGAGAAGGCTCTGTTACTCATTTGCCTCCTCAGCTCAAAGAAACAACGATTGACAAGAGTAATCCGCGTCTGATTTCTGCACCGATGTCGTCCCTGCTTGTAAATGGCAAGCCATGCTTGATAAATTTCTTAACTTTTTCGAAGTTATAAATAACAAAGCCGACGTTCTGCCCAAGCCCTCAATACTCACAGAATATTTATTGTCCAGATCAAGTAATTGTGCGAACTTAAAAAATAAAATGAAAAGTGTCTTGACATTGAAGGCCTCTGTTAACTCATAACAAATCTCGATGGAGCACCGAGAACCATCCATAGTCGTCGTTCCCAACCTGACGAGCTTGGTAGAAATGTCAAAGCAAGACGTGGCATTGAATATGGGGGCAGTCATACCTGTATCTGGCTAAAATGACTCCATATTTTTCAATATCTGTAAATATGACCGTCGGTAGACTTTCCTGGCCTAAAATTGCAATCATATGAATGCTATTCATAGTTCATGTATGCTTCCAGACGCCCATATAACACGGCGATTTTTTGGAGTCTTATTTCTCTGTAATTGACGTAGTAAAAATGTCTCTTTCTTGTGGATTGAGCATTGTTCCAACCAGGTCATCTTCAGCTTCTACGAGTATATTGCTCCCATTATTTCACCTAGGTCAACGGAGTTCTCTGTCATCTTCGTCCACGAATCTACTACAAGCTTTCCATCTTCATTTTCGCAGGGTTCCATCTTAGATTTGTAGCCCTTGCATGTTTGTTTTATTTTCTAATACAGCTTCTGAATACCATACCTGCTGCAACGTGTTCCTTCATTTCATCGATTGTGCGTTTTACGTGCTCTTATTTCAGAGAACCCTGTGTTTTTTCTTTCTTTTCTGCTCGTAGAACTCACGATAATCTGTTACCCTTCGATGCGATGCAGCCTTATATGCTTCTTGTTTGACAGCATGTGCATGCTTACTATAGTCGTCACACAGGAGGATCCTTGGCCACGACAAGGTAATGATCCAAGTCGATGTTGGCTCTTTAGAATTTTCAAACTTCCAGAATTAAGAAAGATCATTATGACCAATCTGGCTGACTGTTGATTAATCAGGGGATAGCCAAGTCCTTTTAGATATTGAAATGTTAAAACCACGTTTTGCCTACTAAAACGTTATGCATCGCTAAAAATACTAAAAATCTGAGTCCGTTGGCAGACGGACGTCTTTCTTTCTCAGTCTTGCATTAAGACCACCTACAACAGTTTTTGTTAGTTAGTCCTGCATATTTTCTGTATATATACATAGTCTGTCAAATAATATCCCGGACACGGTTGTTGAGATATAACCAGGAGCGTAACTTCCATGACTTTTGGTAAGCCTTTAACCATTATAAAAACTAAACACCTTATCATTTGATGGCGATAAGAGCGGTCTTGAATTCCAAGCAAAATTTGGTAAAAATGCATCAGCAACAATAACAAGTCTACCGTGATGATTGTTTGAGTAGAACAGTTGTTTTCGAGTGGCATAAACAGTGTTGGACGCTGGAGGAAACACGCCTCAAATTATCCAAAAATTATGTGATTTGGCTGCAGAAGATCGCAATGCTTAACTGAGAATTATGGAAGAGACCTTAAACATCAACAAAGAGACTTATCGAACCATTCTTTACGAGGAAACGTTGAATGATGAGCAAAAATTGATGAGAGTCCGGGATATTATTTGCCACACTGTGTAGGTAGTCATAGAATTCGTCTTTCATACTTTAGATGACCCCTTAAGGGGTAACACACAAAATCAACTAAGTCTTTTAAATATTTCCGAGCTTGATATGGATTGTTATGGGTGCTCGCCTACAGGTCAAGAACTGAACTGACTGTAACAGATCCCATAGTAGATTCTATAATTTATTATCCACTTTTTGCCTGATTTACAAGTATGACCACATACTTCTTAGATGCTACTTGAGCCTAAGTGAGTTGTTCAGCATTACGAGGTTTAGGTTTAGGTTTGCTCTCCATTATTTTGGCCAGTTGAATGTTTCATTAGTTAACTTTTTTACTTTCCCGACTGCATCTACTGCATCATCTCCCGTTGCCAACTTAGCAGTATCACCTACGAATCTCTTGTGTAAAGAAGGAAAAGCATATGACCTAGGACACAACCTTGTGGAACTCCTGTCGCTACTTTTTTGAGTTCCGGGTAGTCTTCCTTAAATTTCACACTCACATAGCGTTCAGAAATACGAGTATGTAAATAATTTGAGCACTGAGATAATTGCTTCGATAGATCCATTTCCAATTTAAACAGTAACCCCTTTATGATAGAATTTGTCGAATGCTTCTGCTACATCCAAAAATATCTTATATTTTACTTTGTTTTCTATTTTGTTAACGACTCGACGGACTTGTTCGATTGTAGAATGTCTTTCACTAAAACCGAATTGATGTGTTGGTATGACGTTTCTCTCTCCACTGACGAGCTGTAGTCTACAGCAACTTTTCGAAAATTGTTGAGATAATTGATAGCAGAGCGCCCTATTACTATTCGATTTCTTATCATTTGGTGATTTTCCAGTTTTATGTGTCATTATTACTTTGGCTAATAAACATTGCATTTGTGATGCAGTGTTTTTTCAGGGAGTTGCTTAATGATATTATGAGCTATAAGCTCATACCCTGGCGCTGTTTGAGCTTGCAAATTCCTTTAAATTCTAATGGTGATACTAGACTCATTTCAAGGTTATTATTTTGCGCACTAAAGGCATTCTTTCATCCAAAGATTGTCTAGGAAGTGGCTGAAATGTTTGTTCGAAATATTTTGCAAAGTTTCGAGTCTCGCTTTACTTTTAGCACTTCTTGCCTACGTCCAAAGTGAGTAATTAGTGTTTTGGGTTGCTGTTAAGTTCTGTAGCGATTTTTTTAAGGTCCAACCTCTCGTATAATGGCGAGTGAATGTTTTATAAACACTTGTTTTCACAACAAAAATGTATGTTTCCTCGGAATTACAAGTTTTCGGCATATTAGTAAGCTTGCAATTTTACAAACCACTTCTCTCGGCAAACAAAATCTGTTTCACATCCTTCAAGAAGTATAATATTTCAAAATTTGCATTGTATGCCAGGTGATTCGTTTTTTATTTCATTAATCAGCAGCTTAAGTTCATTACATATCCCACTACTTGATTGCTTTGTCATGTTTTACGTTGCTTACGTTTCTTTTGCACAAATCCTCTAAATTAACAAAAATTGTGTGCGCAAAATGTTTTGAAGGGCACTTTCTAGCATGTAAGATGAGATATGTTGAATATTTCAACCATAAGAACTGCACAAATATAAGGGCTACGCACAGTGGCGTGGCTAGTATGGGTGGCACCCGGGGCGGATATCATGGTGTGTCACCCCAATAGCTGCAAACTCGGAAATCACATCTTCAAACATTATCATTTGGATTGCCTCGTATTTTATTGTTAATATGCCAAATTCCTGAATCTCGTTTTCTAATTTCAATTTCAATTTCCTCGATCACGCGCTTCTCATGCTCTTTCTTCTTCCTCCTGAGAAGCCGGTGCTCGTCTCTCCTCTTCCGCTCATAGAGCTCATGAGCAGCTCTGGTCTTTCTAAGCAGCGCCGCGTTATATGCATCTTGCTTAGCTGCATGTGCTTGCTGGCATTCATCATCGAACCAGGGGTTTCGTTGTGGTGGACGAGTGAAACCCAGCACATCAGAAGCGGCATCTCTGATGGCGTTTTGGCAGTGTTTCCAATGGTCTTCGATGCTTGGTGCTTGATGCTGGGGGCATTGGACCTATTAAGAGATTAAGAGACACTCGAACGGAAAAGGACTTGGCGATCTCTTGCGATTGTAGCCGTCTGACGTCGAATTTTCTCACAGCATTAGTTTGTCTTGGCGTAGTTTGGGATATCCGCACCCGTACCTTGGCTACAACAAGGTAATGATCCGAGTCGATGTTGGCTCCTCGGAACGTACGGACATCCATAATGCTGGAGGAGTTTCTTGCGTCGATCGCAATGTGATCAATCTGTTGACTTATCAGGAGTTCTCCAAGTCCCCTTGTGTATGTCGAGATGTGGGAACCGCGTGCTAGCCATGACAATGTTTCGTCCCGCCGCAAAGTCGATTAGCCTGGATCCGTTATCGGAGGTGGTGTTGTGCAGGCTATATTTTCCGATTATTCCACCAAAGATACCCTCTCTTCCTAGCTTTGCATTAAAATCACCGAGGACAATTTGAATGTCATAGCTAGGGCATTGCTCGTAGGTCTTGTTAAGGAGCTCGTAGAAGGCATTGGTGTCATCATCTTTCTCCTCTGTGGGGGCGTGCGCGCATGTATGGCTAATGTTGACGAATTTAGCCTTGATGCGGATTGCTACGAGGCGCTCGCTCACATGCCGGAAGCTGAGGACTTCTCGTCTGCCTCCGACAACAAATCCGCATCCAAATAAGCGCTGCTTTTGCCGTCGATAGCAATTGCCGTAGTAGATGTCGCAGTTTTTCATCTTCTTTTTGTACGCATTTCTTGGATGGCGATTATGTCTGCTTTGCAGCAGTCTAGGGCCTCCGCTAGTTACTCGGCTGCACGTGGTCTATTAAGGGATCTAACATTCCACGTGCATATCCGAAGTTCATTGTCCTTACATCGTTTGCGTGGGTTGTCAACAGTAGATCCGTCCATATCCGAGGCTTGTTGATGCTTCGTAACTTAATCTTTTTTAAATAGCCGGGCAGTTACCCCGGCGGCACAACCCCCAACCTGGAGGACCAGTTCCATTTTGAGTGCCCCTAGGACGAGGGATCGGTTACACCGAAGCCAGTAACCCGTTCCGGGATGTGAGCGCTGCCGTTGGCCCTTATAGGGCTCGTCCGCCACCATCTCTTTTCCCAGTCCCTGACTAAGTCCTGGAAATCCTTTCCGGCCTGAGCTCCAAATATGTCGGAGTAGCCCGGATAAGGTCTTGTTTTGTTTTCCCGACACTAATCCTGGTTAATGGCGCAGGAAACTCGCCATTTGCCCCCTTCACTTCGCAACGCCACGGGGAGGCGTGAAGTAGGACTTATTAGCAGAGCTGCAAGATGTTCGGCTGCAGAGGCTCATTCTCATCATTTAAGGAACCAGAAGATGCTACTTCTACGAGGCCTTATACTAATCGTTGCCATCCATCAAGATGACGAACATAACCTTTTATTTTTAACCCGTGTCTTGATACAATGGCAAACGGCCCTTCTCTGTTTTGGAAATGTTCAGTATCTTTTTTTATGATCTCAATGCGAATATTATAAGGAACTGGTATATCCAATGTGAGACATCTCTCAAGTCCTGAAGTGATTCATCTATGCAAACACTGTCTTGCAGCATTATCACCGTCATGTTCAGTAATTTTTTTCTGATCCGTCTTCTTCATGGGTTATCATCATTTATTGTGTATTGTCGCTGTTACTCCCTGAAGATGAGCTAATATTACCGGAATCATTCCTTGCATCAAAGTTCAAGCAATTCCTGGCCTTGTTTTTAATTACCAACAAAGCAGAAAACCCTTGGATAGCGCAAGGCGATTTCTCGACTTTTTGAGTAGCAAAGTTTTTACATTTCAAGTGAATCAGATTCAAGTGCGTCCTTACAGTTTCTGTCATTTTAAGGTTCAATGAGTTCTTCCTGGATTTTTTCTATAACTTCACCAGCATCCATGCTGAAAGGGTTACGAATCAGTTTTTGATCAACCTTACTTTCTGAATCGGAATCGGAATCTGTTCCGGGAATTGACGATTGAATTCATCAATCAACATTTGTAGATGGCTCTTAATTTTCTTGTATGTTTGTCCGATTGACGACATACTTTTCGTCCTCCAAAAGTGGTTTTAATATCTACTGAACGCTGAATTACTGCTCGTCCCAATTTTGCCTAACCATAACCGAAGTTTTCAAATAAAGGCGCGAAGTTAATCTTCAAACATAAATACATTTGCAACGTCCTCTAACTGTTTGTTTCCGGAAATATCAATAAGATAAGCCAAACTCATCTGAAATGTCGGATCAGAAAACTGCTTCAGCAACTCATTCATTTTTTTTGTCAGCTAGAAAAATCTCAAGCTCTGCCCTAAGCTCGTGCAATCTTCCCAACATATTGCCTTATTGCTCATGGTCTGCGTCCATTTCAGAGCATAGTGTTTTTTAATAGGTGTGTATTTAAGGCACTGCTTTTGATAACTTTTACTACGTTTGTGACTAATTGCATTGTATTCTTAAGGCATCAAAGGAAGAGTCGTCGAAGCTTACGCATGACGGTGTATGATACAATGCCAGATCGGAGCGTGATCCCAACATTGTTGGAGTGCTATCCGTACAGAAACCAACTAGTTTCTCTCTCAGCTAATGATATGTTTCTGAAAATATTACGATATTGCGTTCATGACGTCGATACCTTTTTATGTTGCTGCCAGTTCTTGTGAAATCAATATTTCTTCTTTGATTAGTTGTCGTCTAAAAAGCGGACAAACACAAATAACTGATAACAATTAGAAATGTCAGTCGATTCATCACACTGCAAAGCGAAGCGTGGTGAGTTCTTGATTTTTGGAACAAGTTGCTCCTCCATATCATTTGGCATTAATTCAATTCGAGCTTTAATCCTGTTGTTCGATAAAAGTATTTCTTGTATTTATACATACACTGAGGAGCAAAACTGTTGCTCTTATTAATAAATTGATTTAACTTTTTGTTTAAAATGAAAAATAAGGCTTTTTTATTTTCGTTTATCACAATTATAGTGAGAAATTTGGTAGTTAAGGAAAAAGGGTTAACAATTGTTTAACAGAGAACAAAAGTTTGGGGCAACGGTTTTGCACCAGGCCTATCAACTACGAGTAATATTTAGTCCATAATCCTTTTGCTTTTTTTAATTCCTTCACTCTTCTTGTCATACTTTCATAATGTTTCGTTATCATTTCGTCCGGTAAAGCATTCCACTCAGCCTTAGTTCTCTCCCAAAGCTCGTTAACTCCTTTCGGGGAATTTTCATATGCTCCAAGAGCTCTCTTTACTTTAAGTGACTCCAAACATTTTCAATAGGATTCATGTCTGGACTTTGTGAAGGCCACTTTAGTGTTGAAAATCTTTGGTTTTCGAGTCATTCTTTGACACATTTAGCGGTGTGTTTCCGGTCATTGTCATGTTGAAAAATTACATTTTTAACAGCAAGACCCGATTTGCGTACTGCAGAAGGAAGATTCTCTTGCAATATGGCTAAATAATTTTCTTTATTCATTATCCCATCGATACGAACCTGCTCCTTTCCTAGTAATACACCCCCACACCATTACAGATCCACCACCATGCTTAACAGTGGGAGTGAACTGATTTGGGTTGAGTGCATCAGAGGGGTTGGACCAATACCATGACCTTCCATCCGACTGGAAACGGCAAATCTTTGTCTCATCTGACCAAATAACCTAAAAAAATGTTTTGAAAATTTATTTGACTTGAAAATAGATGCATGAACACCATTCGATTTGCCTTACTTGTTTCCAATCTGAAAATGTCGAATTATCATGGGTTGTCATGAAATCTTTTCATTTTTTTATATTTTTTTTCGATAAAAGTGGCTTCTTTTTCTTTTTTCCAGCCTTCAGACCAATTCTTTCAAGGCTACGACGAGCAGTCCAGATGCTGGCGTTAACATTAAGCTCATTCATAGCCTCTTTTGGGGTAACTGTGTTCACACCACAGACTTTCCTAGCAATGTGACGAGCCGTACGGTCGTCTCTTTTTTTGGACGCCCCCCTTTGTTTTCTATTGAAGCTATTTCATGTTTTCTATTTTTTTTTTCATTTTTAATATCGTATGAGCACTAGCTTTTAATTTTTTAGCAATAAATCTAACAGACCTATTATCTTTAAGAAGCTTAATTATATTATTAATTTTCTCTTGATAAATTTTCATATTTTACACTTCACTGAGCTCCTTTTAATTTATTGCCACAAAAAAACAAGAAAACAACTATGCAGAATGAATCAACTTCTCACTATCACAAATTTTGTTAAAGAATGATTAAAGTGGTGCAAAACTGTTGCTGTTAGACTTTGTTTTGCTCTTCAGTGTATATATATGATATAAGAAATATCAATGTAAAAGCAACAAACTATATTATTAAAGGGGAAATCTGAGTTGAAGAATGAGTTGAGAATTAAGAGCTGCGAATAAATGAATTCCCCGCGTCCAGTGGATTCCACGTCTGCCGCGCAGCCCGCGCTCACACTACTCGGGATGGGCCGCGATGTATGAAATTTGAAACAGTTCGCGGACCATATTTTGACTCCTGCGGACCACTGGTTGAGAACCAGCGTTTTAGACATATGAACTCCGCGAGGCATATTTCTCTTTTTGAATATTTGTTACACGAACTGTAAAAAATATTTTAAAGTACAATAGATAGTGGATATCATCGAAGTTATAAATTCTAAATTTCCCTGAGTTTCTGATTTAATTTTTTTTAGTCATTTATCAATCGATTCTTCAATAACTGTATTCAATTATCACAATAAAATTATTGAACTATACAATCCACTTACCTTCTTATTTTGAAAGATATTTCTTCAATCCCCTTTTATAAAACACTGTTGAAATAACATTTCAATAACAATTCACGAAAGAAATAAAGCCACAAGCAACGACTATTTCAGGAAAATCCCTTACCGAGCAACAGGTAGATAGGCACGAAAACAAATAAAATATTTAGGGGAATCGCCAACTGCCAAAAAATAAAAACAATAGACAGTGTGTACAAAAAAAACACAAAAAAACACTGTTGCGCTGGCAGCCCGATATGGGCCATGGCCTAGCTTTTTGACACTCATTTGTGTTGCTCATGTTGTTATTTTTGTCACATCTGAGCGGGGCCTACGATTTATCGCCGAATCCGAACGGCACTCCTTACAAGCTTTTTCACAGGCAATTTTGCTTTCGGGAGTTTGCCATTGCTCGCCGAAAAATTGTTGGCGATGCCGGCGATCGAACCACGGACCCTCTGCGTGATAGTCCAATGAGCTAACCATCGCGCTATCACCACTACCACAGTGTGTACTCTGTAAAAAAAAACGTTCGCACTTGATATTGATAATTTCTCACGTATAAACGTATAATACTACATTGATCAAAACACACGGGGATAGATGTATTCTTGGCTACGTAACTTTTGCAAATGTCAAGCTATGACGTTAAGATTTAGAGGTAATATCAACAACAGATGTGCCAACTTAACAAAAAAAAAACAGAACTCAAATCGGAGCGCCACACGGTGGTTATTCTTTTTGATCAAGGTAGTATAGCTGGAATACTTCTACTATGCTCACTCCAAAATTTTTTTTACAGGACATGTGTGTTAATTTTTTTTTCGGGTAATTTTTACCTTCTAGAATTTTTGCACATTTTTTTTACAATCAGATGCCGCACCTTAATAGGTGGCATTCGGTGAGGGCCGCCTCTGCCGCCCCTACCGCACTACAAAATGATTTTCCACTCTCAAACCAATTGTAGACAAATCATTAAAACACGTTTTTTTTTTCAAAAAATAACAAAACAACTATTTTTCTCTTTTTTCTACACTATTTATTATGAAAATATAATTATACAAAACTCGCTATTCACTGTCTTCTTTTACATTGTTTTTTTTTTATTATTTATTTTTTGCTTTTAATTTAAATAAAAAATAAAATAACTAAACAAATTATTTAAGAATACAATTCTTATATGGAAATTTATAGAAAACTTTTAAAACAAATAAAATCTTTTATAACAAAAATTAACAACTTAACTTTGGCTGTAATTACATATTCAATAAGAAATTGTAAAAAATTCAATCAATCTGTAGCTTATATTTCTTATTAATCCAATTAAAAATGAAGAGTGTTGCGTAAGGTTTCTGTTGGTTTTATAAATAGTTTTTTTTTTAATTAAATGGCATTTTGAATGTAAAACGTGTTATGTATGTATTTCATTATAATTTGTTTTGTTTGTAATATATATATAATGTATGTATATAATAAGAAGAGATAATTATAATTAATTAATAATAGCTGAATATACTCATAAATATGTATATAGGTACAGAATTAATTGATAATAGGTTTGCTTTTTCTTCTTCCATATAATTTACAATTTAAATTGGTTTTTGTCGCAATTAAATTTTTGTTTTTCTTTTTTCGAAAATTATAATTTAAATTGAACAATTAAATATTAGAATTTGCATATAAAAGAAGATAGACATTTTATAGACATGACGGGGTAAGAATCAAACAAAATTTTGTTCGTCTTATGTCTTCGTAATGTTATAGATAGCCATGTTGAGAACGGAGTTTATTTTTTTCATTCTTAGTTTATCTTGAAGTTTTTTCATTTTTTTTTCCATGTTCCGACGATCACTGTACATTTTAACATTATTTACAAATAAAACAAATCAATTAAAGGTACTTAAAAATATTTAAATATTTTTTTTTTTTTTTAATTTACACTTGCACAGGAGTCTTAACCTTTTTCGTTGTTATTATTTTTATTTATTTTTTTCGTTGTCCTTAATACGTTTTCTTAATTTTTTTCTTTTCATCTTAATGTGAAATGTAAATATTGCTGTAATATTTCATTAACAAAATAAATCATAATTAATTAAATAAGGTTGTTTTTTTTTGTCTTTTGTTATTTGTTTTGTTTCTTTGTTTTTCATTGTCTAACTGCTACATTCTAACAATCAACAATATTAAAAATATCTTAATAATAGATTCTAGAGTTTTCAGTTGTAAATGTTTCTTGTTTTTCTGTCTGTTGCAGTTGTTTTTTTTTTTTTTTTTTTAATTTTTCTTCTTTTTTATATATATTTATTTTATTTATATGTATTTTTTTTTTTTTAATTTATTTTGTTTTTGTTTTTCTTATTCATTTTAAATTGAAATTTTATTTATTACTTTGTTTTAACGGTTTTTGTTTTTTTTTTTGGTTTTTTCGTTGCATTTAGTATATTTTTGCACCTCATTAAGAGGAAAATGTGTTTTAAAATTGGTTCATTACGTAAATTAATTAAAAATAATAATAAAATCAGTTATAATAAAAATACACACTTTTATGTCCAATTAATTGACAATTTTTCAATTTTCTGTTGAAACACTTAAATGACAATACACTCATGAGAACGTTGAAAGAGAATACATACTATCTGTTCAAAAATTCATAAATTAATAAAATAAAAGTAATCATAAAATCCAATGTTCGAAAGAATGATTACAATTAAAAAAAAAAAAAACAGAAACAATCGAAAATGTTATGAATTGAAGATATAAAATGGATTTAAGTTCTGGTCTACTATCCTTGCGAAAATGAATTGTAGATTTGGTTATGGGTTTTCGGTTATTAATTAGCCATATGAATTTCAATGAAATCAAATTAATTGTGTTTTTTTTAGGAATTCACTCACCTTCACCTTTTGTTTCTTAATTGCGTGATGATTTTAATTTAATTTTGTCAATATTTACAAAGAGACTTAACAATTGTCATTGTGCATTCGTTCGTAAATGAAAAATTCAATTTTATTCATGATGCACAAACGCCAAGTAGAACTTGGTGATACATTGCAGGATTTTTAAATTTTTAAATTTGTGGTCTATTCATGTAGAAATACGAATTTTTCAATGGGTGGTGTCAATATCAAACAGATAACAACGTCTTCAATAAGAAAGTCTTTAATTACTTAGACAAAAAGGCTACGTTGTCTTGCAAGCTCAAATGGATTACGTCCTCCCTAGGCAAAATCTTCTTATGTTACCCTTAGTTAGCAGCCTATTCGATTCCAAACTACTTAGTAAATTCTGTGAAGAAAAAGTACTAAAGTTTGCACTATCCAAGAAGCAAGTTTGATACATTAAAGAAAGCTTTCCTTTTTTTCGATGGAGTTTTTTTTGGCAAAATTGAAAAATCTGTATACAAAACTGTTTTCCTCGAATAAATATTCGACACTAAATTATCCTGCAATGACCAGTTTAACCGTATTGATCAAAAATGCTCCAAATCTCTCTTGAAACTAATATCCGAAAGTAATCTTCTATTTGTACCCCCGTAAGTCATAAGACGAATCTTAACAATAAGTCTACCAAGGAGAGAAAGCTGCAGATCCGATTTCGAAAACCATTTATCCGTGTTAGGTACATTGAAAAAATTCAAAATGTTCCTAGATGGGATGCTGAGAAGATACGTTTAGGCATTGATACCTTGCCGGTTTCGGAAACTCTAGGTAAGCAGTAATCTATATAACTTGCTGAAATTCTTACAATCAGCTGCTGATGTATCTGACCACCTAGCCATATAGAAAAACCATACTTGAACATCTACTTCGTTAAGTTGGCTTTAAGACAGCTCTGGCATAAAGTGCGTGCTTATGCTAGATACCACCAAGTTATTCTATAAATGAGCAAGAAAAGATATGAAAAGCTGAGCAAAAAAGTTGTCTCATTATCTAAGGAAAGGGTCTACCAAGGATGCTTCTGTGCAGTAAGCAAGAGTCCCTTCAAAACTCACATACAGCAAATCAATAGAAATCGTGCCAAACACAAGAGGTTACGTTCACATCAACCGACTTCTTACAAAAGATGAAAGGAGCTTGCCGTGGATGTTAACAATATTTTCTCAGTACCTTCCATGGATCTCGGCGGATTCTATGTGCGGACTCTGCAGAGAACGTAAAGTCCACTGTACAAATTTTAACAAAATCTCGTGGTCTGCTCTTTCAACTCAGAAAAATCCTTAACTCCCTTGTTGCATCTTAAGTCAAAGACAAACTCGAGTCCATCAAGATGTAGAGAAGATTTCATAAGTCATCAACAGGAGCTAATGCGTGTGCTAAGTGAGTCTTTATTGTAAAAGGACGTCGGATTAACTCAGAAGGAAGCTATAAATTCTTAAGCAGATCCTGCAAGAGACTTACGAATATCAAGTTTGGGCTCATCTTATCATACGAGTAATACAATATTCGCGAGCTGTGCAAAAAAGCAACTGCATTTACGTTTGAAAGTGCACTGCTCAGTGTATAATTTGCACTTTCGGAACCATCACATAGAAAACATATGCCAGAGATGGGCAAGAAGATGGTCATGGAATTTAAAATTTACAACATTAATCGATACCACCGGGAAGTCTGAGGTCATTCAGAAATAATTCGTGTTGAGGTAAATAAGGTTAGAACCAAGTATGCCTATTTTGTCAACAAATTTAGAAACGTCGGTTCAACACATTCAACAAAATGCTACACGAAGATAGGAGAACTATACTGAAAGACACTCCGACACTCTCTAGAACTGCTTTTTAGCTTATGGAATACAATTTGTCAACTCTCCGAAAGCCTTCTGATTCATATTTCGACTCAAATCTTAACGACGATGTATGATAGTAGCCGACATAAACAATGGATGTTGCCGAAAACAGTGATATGCTATCACGACGAAGGACTTTGGCAAACGAAAGTTTGCTAACTTCGAAGTTTTTATATAAGAAATCCTAGCAAATCCGCAGTTTGAAGGTTTTGACTCTTCCAGCCTTAATCGTTGAGAAGACATTGTGGTCCCACAGAGGCTAGATAGGCAAGGCCAGATTTTCAATAGTGGTATCTTTGAAATCTTAAAAATAACACAAATACCTCGCGGACGTCGGAGACGAACTAAGGCTCAATATTGAAATACGTGATAACCACCAGCATTAATCTCAAACATATGACTTTGCATTAAACTTTAATATAACAAATATTTCAGCTTAATCAGAGAAAACCATCTGCTGTGCTTTATCCGCTTACAATCTACATACTTACTTCACACATAGGCACACAGCTACAATATTTGCCAACCAATATGTCAAATCAACAAAACACTCTCATCACCATGTACCTGGAGGCTGTTGGATACCAGCCGGATTGTTATTGCCCCACCAGTGGAATGAATAGATATTACGGCAGCAGATTTACTTCGCTGCAGGCTTACTTTACAAAAATCCATGAAAGTATGGTTAATATAAGAATCCCCAGATTCTCGTTAGTTAGAGGGTGCGTTCTCCCATAATTTGTAGTTCTTCGAGGACAAAGTGTTGTTAACGAGCTCTGGATGTCTAATTCGAGTTCACGACTCTGACAAATCATCGATTTTACAACTTATCTCAATACGACTTTCAAGTGATTTAAAATAATGAAAGCGGCAAGGAATCATATTATCTTCTCAATGCATATGATATTCTTACAAATTACAAATTAGAAAAATGTTAAAAAAGCGGCGACAAAAATGTGAGCATTCCAACTCATCTCGATATAGCAAAACATTGACAATGTCACTATAAGCATTCTAAGAAAGTTCTAGCATTTCTATTCTATTTTTATAGTTATAAGGAAGTCTCTAAGGTTACGTAATAAGTACAGTAAACAAGGGTTTTATTCCACGTAACTGACTCATTTACTGTCAGGCCAAATAACAGCACGAACGTCCCGACATCATTATTCAAAGGACGAAACGATCAACGATTACTTGATCTTGTGGCAGAATCTATGTGTTGCATCTGATCTGAGATTCAGTTTTGGAGATGAAACAAATCCCTTCAACCCGAACTATTTAAACAAATCACTAAGTAGATTTGGAACTCCCGCGATTAAGTAAAAGATAAACACCAGCTTCAAGAACCGTAGACTGCCGTCTGAAAATGAAAAATTCTTGCAATCAATTATCGGCACCAACTGTCTTCTAGAAATATATTTCCAAGACTGACATTGCTAAAGCTCTTTGTAATAATATTGCATTTTTATAAAAATTAAAAACAAAATGGTTTAAATAAAAATAATATTCCAATGAGTTCCCTTAAACAGATCCACAATTACCCTCTTTATTTTTTTTTTTGGTAGGTAATAAACATATGTGTGAATGTATATAGTTATGATGATCTTTTTTTATACCATGTATATTTTGCTTAACTACTTCAAATATTCGTTGTATTTATTTACAAAATTGCTTTTAAGTGTTTTGCCCTATTTTTAACTATATCTGACTATATATTCTATAATAACTTTTTGTATCTTCCTTAATTCTAATATTAAAAATCTGTTTAATAATTTTTATTTAATATATATTATATATGTAATAATTTTTGTAAAGGCCCTTAATATCTACGTTTTATTGCTTTTGATACTCGGCGAATTTTTTCACTGGAACTTTTGTATACACTTGTGTATATTTTTTTTTCATAAAAAAAAAATTATTCGTTGAGCAATATTAATGAAATTGATTTTATAAAATTGTATTGACATTTTCTTCGTTGAATCCAGCATATTTTTTTTCTTTTTGTCGAGTATCTGATACTTTTAATGCTAAATTTCAATTATTTTTTTTAATGTTTATTGTAGGACTAGAATATACACAACACAGAAAACAATTGCACAATTAATTTATTTTGTTATTCTAATATTCGTTGCTTGTTGTATTGCTTTTAATTTTCGTTGGATTTCATTTAAAACTAAAAAGAGAAAAATGTTTTCGGTTTTTTTTTTGTTTTTACTATCACAATATCTATTTTTGGGGGAATGGACTACGTTCCATATAATTTTACTCAGCAAAATAATCCTCAAAAACCCCAGCTTTTATTGCCAACAAGAATTTAATATATTGCTTAATATATTTTTTGTTTTTTTGTTTCCAAAAAAGAAATAAAAGATTCGTTGTTTCAAAAAAAATTGCTTATATAGTTCACTTATAATTATTTTTTATGGTCTATATATATATTGTACTTAATTCTATAATTGCTTAATATATCAATTGCTTTCGAGCATGACTTGAGTCCTTATCATATTTTACCTAAGAAAAAAATTGTTTGGGGACATTTCTTTAAATCACTAGTTTGGTGTCTCTTTCGCTATTCATGCAAAACATTCAAGAGACAAGGCATTCTCGAAATAATTTTGACTGAAATTGGTTTGACCATATACACTTCCGAACCCCTTTCATTAAAGGACATTCGCATCATTATATTGAATAAAAAGATGTACATAAAAGCAGAGCAGAGAGATGACTGTTCCGGAGGGTTCCTTACTCTTTTTTTCACCAAAGACGTTATCCGTATGTACAAATAAAAAATAAACTCTCATCTGGAATTAGGACAGAAAACAAGAACAGATGAAAGACAAGATTACTCTTTTGCAATTAGAGCATACAACTTCATAAAAAAAGCAAAAACTCAACACACATAACATTCATTAGATACGAGTACGTGGCAGAATTGTATGAATCCCACTCTTGATGCTGAGATAGGCAGTGCGAGCACAATCAAATTAATAAAATCGATCAGCAAATTTAACAAAGTTTCCAACTTTTTAAAAAAAACCATATTCCGATCAATAAAATTGAAAAGATTACAAGCAATCAGATCTCCAAGATCGAAACTATAAAAACGATCACCGGCACAGCGAAATCGATCGGCAATATTGACGAAGCCAACAACTTTCGCGAAAATGATAGGATCCACTAGATCAATGAAATCTATAACACCAACAAAATCTGCACGGTCGATTCGCAAAAATGACACAGATGGCAACGCTTACAAACAGTATTTTCAAATCCAAGGAATATCGCTTTAATCGTCCAAATAACAGGATAACAAATTCTAACTACAGAGATCAAAATGTCAACAAAATCAATAACAACACACCCCATAAATTTGAAAGAATTCACCTGATCGAGTGAACAAATTTACAAAGCTTTACAAAAAAAACTTGAAAATAATTGGTTAAGATGTCAGGGTCAGCAAGTTTGACATGTTCACTTATATTTATATGAGGGATGAAATCCGCAAGATCGACAAGATTGACGATATTAATAAGATTAACAAGATCTGTAGATATGAGAGGCAGGCAACATAGTTTTCTATCGATAAGATCCACAGAAAAAAAATAGATGAACAGAATCGATTAGACCAAGAAAACTAGCAAGATCGGTAAAGTCGACAAGATCACTAGTCGTGAATGATGAACAAAACTGAAAAAATCGATATTATCAACAGGATCGACAAGATCCACAAGATCACTAGTTCAACACGATCGACAAGATCGATAAGTTCTTAAAAGGACAAGATCAAAAAATCGACAAGATCAACAGGGTCGACGAAATTGACATGATCGACAAAATAAGTAGATATGATAAAATTAACAAGATCACTAGATATCAGAGGCGGGCACGATCGAAAAAATCGATAAGATCCACAGGATCTAAAAGACCGACAAGAGCACTAGTAATAAGAGGTACACAAGATCGAAAAATATCGCAGGATCAACAGGATCGATAAGATCAACAAAATTAACAAGATCAACAGGATTGATAAGATCGATAAGATCACACTAGATTGACAAGATAAAAAAAAGCTGCAAGACGAGATCGACATGATCGACAAGATCAGTAGATCACTAGAAATGAGAGATGGAAAAGATCAAAAACTTCGACAAGATTACAAGGTAAGCAAAATAGACAAGATCAATTTAAACAAAGTTAAAAATGCTTACAGGACAGGAACTTATACTTAACCAAAACAAAATAGGAGCACAGAGGATACTAAATATGATAGATAGACAAAATTAATCAGGACATCTTGCCAATATCGAAGAAATCAATGAGGACAGCAAGATCCACAGGAGAAAGAAAACCGACTGATCAGAGAAGTAATATAATTCATCGACAATATTGATAAAGTCAACTAGGTCTACCGGAGCTGCAAAATCGACAAGATCAATATATCTGACAAACCGAACATCATCGGTATTCCTATGCTACAACCTATGGAAGTCGAACAATTATTCACCCCGTCAAAGAGAAAAGATCATATCGCATCACTTATTGAACTCAAGACACTTGAAGTACGAGTAGTAAAGGAGTATAGAATCCATTTATCCGTTTCAGATACGATGAATATTCTCAAAATGCCAAACATATCTCGATATTCTAACAAAAGAAGAAACCGCAATGTTGAAATATTTCTAAGAATTCTTAGAATAACTTATAACAAACTACAAATAAGAGAGCAGCATCTGTTCTTAGCTCATAACTCATACACTCCTCACTCCATGGTCCACTTATTAACCCACAAAACCAACAAATATTTCAGGTTTTTCTCTGAAACTCATGCAAATGAATTAACCACTACAAATCGAGTCGAATGCATTGCCCTTTCATGAGCAAACATACTCGTACTTCACACATATTAACATTCATTCTCAAGACATTCAGGCAGCTATTCATTCATAAGGTACCTACCTATGATACAATATTTACAAAAGAATCCTTCATCCTTGTAATTATAACATTTCACTTAAAACATTACCCATAACCATTTCCTAGATAAATTACGCCTAAAAGTATATTCCTTACGATTCAGCAACTCTGTCAGTTTGCTTTTCGCATACATAGGTGCATACATATATGCACATGTTCAAATGTATCTGCTAACATCATCGACACCACATTCATAGGAAAATTGCAAAATTTACGAAAATTTACGAAATGCCAACGTCGAATCATCCTCATCTGCAATGAAACTCCTGCTTCGACTTTACTCAGCAGAAACTCTTCGAAGGCATCTGCACTCTGCATCCTCAAACTGCACCGCAAAAGGATATGTTTGATGGTAGCTGTAGGCATGTGTGTGTATTTGTGTGCTGGTGTGCGTGATAATGTGTTTAAAGCCATCCAAAACCATTTTCGGTGGATTGAATGTAAACCACATTTAGTTGCAATTTTCATTGAAAACGCTTTTGCAATCCTTTTCCACTTGATAGGCATTAAGTTTTGAGCCTCTCTCTACCACCTGCACTTCACCACACTCTACAATTTAAACCAAGAATTCAGAGAGGCATCACCAGCACTAGACCCATCATCAGTACATATAACTGCAGAAGCAACAGTACCTATCATCTTTAAATGGGAGGACTTTAAGGGTTGCTTTCGAAAATCGAACTGTAGAGTTGTATCTAGGTCCTTGTAGGTAGTAGTAGGTACGTATACATTCACCTCTTGTTCCAAAGCTTTGAAAGATTTTCAAATGTCAGCAGAAATACCCGCACGAACGCATCCTGCTATTCATTCAACAATCGAATACCAACGACCGACGACGATGGGAATGCTCCATAGTGAAAGCACCGCCGCCGTAATGAATTGCCAGCAATCAAGCAATGAGCCGAAATAGAGGAGCTACAACTACCACATTATGGTTGCATGTGCGTAGGTATGTACATATATCCCATTGAATTTGTCTTAAACTACATATCCTGTTTCTAAACTAAACTCTGAGTCCTTAAAATCGATGTTGCTCGTTGTCGTTTATTGTCCTTTCGTCATCATTAACGTCGTCGTCGACATTCACCTTACTCATCATTCTTTTGTGTCTGCATTGTATGGCATGATTGAGGAACTAAACGGTAAACACGATGACGACAATAACGATGGTGATGGTCGTAAAGACGACCGCCTGCAGCTCAGATTGTGACCGATTGATAAAAGAGTGTCATCCCTGCAATATCTTAAACCGAACACTGGTGGTACTGTTGATGAGCGTGGATATTTTCGTCACTTTAATGAAAATCCATTGTCTCATTGACTGACTTACGAACTGGTGATGAATCAATCGTTTGCAGTTCAATGCTTGTTTAACGCTTTTCGACGGTTAAAGTTGAGTTGTACAGAACCAAGTTGCAATGTACGAGTATGTATGGATGTATCCTTTAATCCTTCGAACGATGGCGGGAACAGATACAAGTACTTTTCTAGTGTTCACCATTTAGAGGACATACTTTTAGGCGCAGTTTGATTTGTACAAAATAATAGATACTTAACACTTTCATGTCTACATAATAACCATGAGGTTTCGATACATATATACATATTTTATTAATCATAGAAATTATTGTGTTAAAAAAGACAATACCGTAACAGAGGTAACTTGAGTTATGTAAAAGTCCTTTGGGATTTGAGTGCAACACATCGATGGACGCTACGATGGGCAACAGATACAAAGAGTTCGATACCTCTTCAGCTCTGGAGGCTAAACTTTTAGTGACCGACTGAGCATGAAGCTGTGTGGCATGCCTCTAACGTACAGAAACGCCAACAAGAAGGGGAATAGCAGAATAAGGGGATAGAGCCAGGGATAGGTTAAAGAAGAAAACTTGCCAAATAAGTATGGAACCTACACAGCATAGCAACACAATTAAATCAAAGAATACTTGGCTCGTGACAACATACGGAGTTAAACTTACATCTAGCAACTAACTATATGTAGACTAACTATATAAGCAAGATAAGTATGATTTTGATGAGAATCTTGCCTGGCACTTCCAGCAACTGCATATTGGGCTGGAGATAAAGAAATAAGTTTAATAGTTAATCTGACAGCTGACAACAATATTGTTGGTACCGTTGAAGTCCTGAAGAAATGCAGGTCGATCGACTTTGTTCACCTTTTTGCGAACTCACTTCTGTCTCAAGGACAAATTGTCGAATTCGGTGAGGTTTATGGTACGTACTTCCTCAAAAATTATGACTATAAAACTGTCTGAGTCTATACTGCCGGAGGACATTTGGATTCAACAGGATGAGCTCCAAATTCGTGTGATTTAATGTGGCTGGAATATTTTGGTAGGGGTACTTGAAGTCATAAGTCTATGCGCACCATTCATGAGATACGGCCTCGAAAATAGGGTCGAAAATTGTAACTCCGTGATGTAGTTCCTGACATGTTCCCCTTATAGCCATATGGTATGTCCCAAATGAGGAAGGCAGGCAATATTTCTGTCTTGGAGACAGATTAATAAAAGCGCCTATAGCGAAGCACAAACCTGAGCTTAAGAGAGGCTGAAAGTCTACAAGAATGATTATAGAACTGTGCCATTAGTCCAAGATATTCCTCGAAAGGAAAATCAGAGAAACCTACGTTAAACACCTTCGATATTGTGACCAGACTTTGCTAAAGTATTCAAGAAGAGGGCGGGAAAATGTTGTGAAAAGACATTTACTGACATAAGGGTTGGAGAATTCTAGATCACCATTTGACAAAACCAAGAGAATAGGTGGTTCTTTTAGCGATATTATCTAAATGGGAACGCAAATTGAGTTCCATACGACAGATTACACCTAGATCAAGCATTTTAGTTGCAAGGATTGAAGACTGAATAAGTGCGAGTGGGAGTTGGTTCCGATCATCCTGAAGTGGGAAACAGTCAGACAGTGATGTGATATGTCAGAAGATTTTCATGTCGTCAGCGTAGGTGGATACATATAATGAAGTCGACATCGAAGTGGAAGAATAAATAATAAAGGCCCGAGATAACTGCGTTGAGGCACTCCAGAAAGGCTTTGATGGGTTTGGAAACCATAGATATAAATTAACCATTGTATTGCAGGCCTTAATCCATATAATCAAACACGACTAGAAGCCTAGAGCCTAAAGTTTGAGCGGAATGATTTGAGAGGTTTTATCAGAGGCTTTGCTGGAATCGGTAGCAACCACATCAACTGCTATTGTTTACAGAGTATTAGACTCGAATTCGGTAGGGTTGTCAGTTGAAGATCGATCTTTAAGAAATCCATGTTGATTTTGCGAAAGCAAAGGCTTACAATGAAAAACCACTAATTCCTTAGTTATGCACTTAAACAGCTTAGGAATGCAAACTTAGCGATGAGTCGATGGTTAAAAATTTCTACCTTGATCCCGTTTTTATGCAGAGAAGTTATGTAGGAGCTCTCCAAAATCATGAAAAGGATTCCTTGGGAGTTGGAAAGGTGAAAATACTTCTAAGATCAATAGTATTGCCGGCAACCCGGGGTAGAGTAACCATTTTTTTATTTTCTTACTTGCTTTTCAAACCTTATATTAATTGATTTCAACGTTGTTTGTGAACCTTTATTGAGGATCGAAATTTAAATTTGGTTAAATTCTTAGGTGTGATTTCCGACCGCCCAGCCGGGAATTAGCGGAGGTTGTCTCAGAGAGCTTCAGAAACGTTGGAGTTATTTGTATCAATTTTAAAGATCGTGTTGTCTGCCAATTCAGTTGCTGACTTAACTTGAATGACATAAACAAGGAACGATGAGGGAGTAGCTTTTTAGTAGCTGTAAAAAATGGTTGATCACTGTGAGCCTATTGAAGCTTTGGCAGAGCGCTAAACATACAATCAATCGCTTTTACAGCTAACTAGTATCCTTGGAGGAACGGATATAACGGCTGACAAATTCAAACTATTATGTAGATGAAAGGATTTTGAATCAAAACGAATATAGCCAGTAGAATTTAAAGACCGAGGATGCATATCTGATGACTACTCCTACAAGTAACATGATCATAGTTCTACAAGAAGTAGGTAGCTTTCACCCAGACAAATCTATTGAAAGAAAAAAACAATTTCAAATTAACATGTGACCAGCCTTTAGGTCCCATTCAGCTTCTAGCTACACAAGCTCTACAAATTGGCTAAGTTAGGGCATCTTGATTTGGAAAATACGGTTTTGAAACATTTTGCAGGATTTCTTTTTGTATTGGGACAGAAAGTGGATAGAAGAAGTTCATCCATTTATTGGCTATCCATTCTAGTGAGATAGCCATCACCCATAGAATTTGTGTGTAGTTATTAAAACGCTTACGGCAAAATACACGGTACTATCAAACGAAGTTTCAATTGCTTATTGATGGAAGTAGAACCCCAATGACAAAACTTAAGTAAAAAGTCGATCTTTACCGACCTTGGGTAATTGCTGCTCTGGTTTGACAAAACAAATCAATTTAAGACCTTTTAGCTCGTAACACCAAAATAATGATTTACAAAGCTCTGATCTGTTCCAGTTGTGATCTATGGTGCTGGGTCATTGGAGTAGTTTGAAAAAAGGAATTTAGTCAAATAAAGGAGAACTCTGTCAGTTGGAGAGAATGGCAACAGTCTGTTAAAGTTAAAACATGATTTTTTCTGATGTTATAGCTCCAAACTTAACGAAATAAAAACGAAATTTGTAAGCTGGGGTATACCAGAGGCAAAGTTGTCAATTCAGCGAGTCCATTTGTCCAGAATGTCACTTTCTTAAAGTTGTACTTCAGAATCTGTGCTCGCACGACCTTTGTATTTTCTTTCCCTACCACGTTTACCTCAAACAAATTTATTCACCCCAATCACGTGTCTGTCGGGTCGGATCGATGCGGCGATTTGGGTAATTAATTTGATGCCTTGGAAAAATGAAGACTTTCTATTCCATTCTCTGTCATGATTTTATAACTAAATCTCCCTTAATACCAAACCTCGTCATTATCATCATTGCACTCGACTTACTGTACGTACCTCTGTTGGTTGCGATAAACTCATCTCGAACTTCGAAATTTTCAATTGCAACCACATCAGTTCCCGCATTAAACTAGATTCTACGTTTTAGATTGTTGTAAGCCAAATAAATATTAAAACTTGCCTCCACCCAACTTCATACTAAAATCTCATTCTAACTTTCGAAGCTCTCATCTACATCTGTAGCGTTGAAAGAAAAAATCGCCAAAGAACGAAAAATTGATGAAGTATAATCCCCTTTTTAGTTAGATGTCTTTATTTCCTACCAACCTGGTTCTAAACACGAAATATGAGTTTCCCGGTAAAACCAAGCGATTTTGAGACTCAAGAAACTAGATCATGTCAGGGAAAGAGTATTTACAGGGATAAGAAGCAAGAATATCGTGGATCCTGTTTCAATAATGTTTGCTTATCCTGAATACAATAAGACACTTCAGACATTTAAAACCTTGATTACTTCATGATTATCCGTCTGTTTAATATAAAAATAAAATTTAAATAAAATTTTGCAAAGACAATGGAAAAACTTCAGCGTATTTCAATTTTATGCCAAACGCCAGATGCCTTGGTCCACAACTTCATACTCAGGTTAAAAGTCTGAAAAGCATAATATAAGAAGACGTGACCATCCAGGGTCATACCTGAACTAGACATTTGTCAGCATTTCTGGATCAATTTACAAGAGCTTGACGTATGCTGTCGTGTTCCTATCAATAAAAAGATACTGTACCACTTTGCCGCCAAATTGAGTTTTGTGTTGATGCACTAATTGGTGGCAAATGTCATCAATTAAGCCCATAACTCATTAACGTATAAAATAATAATCAAATTCTATAAGAGACCTCATGATCTTCTTTTTATGCTACATGTTGCTCCTTATTTTATTTGTGTCTTTCTGTATGTGTTGTGTCAAGTATGGTGTTAAACAAAAACAAAACTATTAACAGAAAATAAAAGAACTTAACTTAAAGACAAAACGTAAGGCTTAAAAGATGTTTAATCACATCTAGTGCGCATGCGCGAAAATCCGTAGTGTTTTCGTGAAAATTCGAATGAGACTGTGAATATATGTAGTTAATCAGAACATCACAAACATTAAGATTCTTTAAAGTAACTTCCCTGATAAGGTATCACATAATCTTAATCGGCCACTTACTGACTAAGTACGAACAATGGCTCTAAAATAAAAATAACAACCCTTCAGTTGGTTGGTTTGTCCAAGGATTTATTTCGAGCATGTTCCAACGATCTTTTCTAAACAACTCCTATAAAATTTAAGTAGCTTAGTTCCTTAGGTAGTATGTAGCTCTAAAGCTATCTCAACTTTAGATAGTGGGCAAATTTACTTTAAATCTAAAAAGATTTTAACATTTAAATAAATGGGTCACTATGACGAAAAAGGAATAGTTGAATCTGCCCCTATGATCTGAAATCATATCTTAACAAAATTCACGTCGATTGATCATAATGGCACATATGCAGGTAAAATTCTGCCTACTCGGCCCAGTAGGACAAATAAATTTACTACCACAACTTAGAACAGCCAAAACCATCAGAGACAGATGGTTTAAGGCCTTAAAACCGGATCTTGTCAAACTACTAGTACTACTTGAACAATTAATTCGAAACTGATGCCGCAAAAGGCAACCTATCTACTGAAGTTCACTCTCAGATAGATGGTTCAGCTTGATGGCCTTTCTGTAAGCTGACCGAAGTGACCGTGCCGAAACGTCTGCTACGAGTATATAACATACGTGTATATGAAACAATTGGCGAAATGAGGATAACATGGAGAAGCGATGTTAAATACCATGGTCTCCAAACTCAATCTTTTTTTTATATTTAAAAAAATATATATGCTTGCTTAGTTTGAGCCAAGAATGTATTAGACTAGGTTTCAGAGCAATCGCCTTGAGTTTAAGGTGATATTTTTAGCTACGTATTGGTCCCTTGTGGTTACAATGTAAAATATCGAATTGGTTCAGATGCTCGCAAGGCAGAACTTCTTGTAGAATGTAAGGAAGATTAGAGTCGCGGTTCATAAAATGTTAGCCAAAAAGGCCCAAAAACGATTGATAACATCCTGACCAAAGTGATTCGAGGACACGTCACAAGAGCGATGATCCAGCTCTGCGAACACAATACAATATCAATCAATATAAATACAAAAGGATAAGTGCAGAGTAGGGACGGAATACACTTAAAATACCACTCCCAATGCGATGCATTCTCATCTACAACGAGATCGTCATCAATGTCATCGATTGTGGTCGGGAACCGAATTTTGGTGACTAGAAGAAGCGGAGATACGCCCTCATAGGCCAGTACGATACGTTTTTAACATACTTTTCCAAGTTTAATGTTACACTATGGTTAGCTAGGGGATTCTCTCTTACTAGCCGAGGTCGTCTGCACTATGAAGCCTTTGCCTTAGGGAAGTTATCGGTACTTTACGACTTTGATTAAGTCTCGACGGTGTGTGCACAACACGAGGTTTGTGAATGCAAGATGCCCGAAATTGAAATTGTGACCACTCCGTCCAAAGGCAACGAGCTGAGAAATCGGGACCGATCGACGAAAAAAAAAAAAGAAACGCCAGATGACCTAATCAAGAACAGTGACGGACAGATGGAGAGTTAAATAAACTGGCAAGAATTGTTGCCACTAGTTTACGGTTCTGTTCTTAGTTAGTACAATCTTTTTGAAAACACCCATTTTATCATCTTCAATGTTTTGAATTATATTCGCAGGGATAAGGTAGTAAGTATCTGTCCAGTCTTCTTCATGTAGGCACATCAGTGTTGAACGCAACGGATATTGTATTATAAAAAAAATAGATGGCGATGCCATTTGGTCTGAGATAGCGTGCAAAAATTAATGGACTCAAGAGTTTCTTTTACAAACTCCTCATACTAAAGGGACTTTAATAAGTTCGGAAGTGTCTACTATCGGAAGTTAAAATTGAACTGCTTATAGGCTCGTAATATCAGTGATCTTATTTTTGCTTTCCGGTGTACAGAGCAAAGATAAACCACAAACACAGCAGTACAAGGCCTTGCCTTTACTTTTTGAAAAACTTAAGAAAAACCTCATCTTAGGGCAATCCAACGTAAGAATTTCTTCTTTTTTTAAGGAGGCATGCTTGTGGAATTTAAATTATTTGCAACCTGTGACTGTTCGGTAGTAAGCTATATCTTCGCAAAGAAACAATTCTGGAGTCTCTTCCTATTTTAATTTGACTTTTTGTTGCTTTCATATTTCGTTGAGTTCTCAATGTGCCAAACAGAATAGTTGGCATCCAAGAGCGGACTTTCAGAAACAAACATATGCACGTACGCGTCGCCCAGACTTTACAAATTAAGAAAAGAAAAGTTTGTTTTCAGATGCAGCCCACAACGCAACCATAACTAAATCAAAGGAAACCAAACAACAAAAAGCCAATAAAATCAACGAAAACAGAACAACAAACGTAAATCAATTAAAACAAGAGTACGATTTTTTTTTTTAATAAATATAATTTTTCTTTCATTTAAAATGAATAATATTTTTTTTTGTTCTTTTCGTTTTTTGTTTATATAATAAAAATGCAACTAAAACTAAATAAATACACCAATGTTGTTTGTATTTTTTTTTTTTTTTTTTATGTTCTTGTAATGTTGGTAATTTATAAATAATTTTGTTGTTTTCTTCTGTTGGTAATGTACATATGTGAATGTGTTGTCTTATGTTAATTGAGTAATATATGTATAATGATTTTTTTTTTTTAATTAAAATTTAATACTTTTTTTTTATAATTATAAGTGCTTCAAGGAAACATTACAATTCTATGCTAACTTTACAAACTACGATTATATATATAAATTTACGTCTAAATTATAAATTATTTATTTAGTTTATTTTAAATTAATTTTATTTATATTTTTAAAAAGTCGTTTGCTATATTATTATTTTATATTTTTTTTTCAATAAATATTGCTATACAAAAATTTCAAAAAATATTACTTTTATTAAATATTGCTTTGAAAGTGTGTTGTCAAAGTATTTGCTTTTCAATTTGCTCTTATATACAATTTTTCTTAACTTAAATATTAATTTTAAATATATTTAATACTTTTGAGTATTTTTTTTTATGTACAAACCATTTTAAAAAAAATAAAAAATAAAATAAAAAACGTCTTTCGCTTGCATTTAAAATTGCAAATGTAGAGTATTAATACTTTCTTTTTTAATTGAATAGTAGGTTGAGTATTGTTACTTTTTTTTATTGAGTATTGCTTTGGTACTTTAGCCGATGATTAGACAACAAGTGCACTGCAAGAGTGCACTGTGTCGAAGAACTAAGTTAAGAATTCTTAAAATTAAAAAATTAAATAAATTATATATATGTATATGTATGTATGTAAACTTATTTTCTAAAATTAGTTGCCTTTTTTTATAATAATTTACAAAAACAGAGATATATTTTTTTTTTGCTATATAAGATATATGTAATATATCAATAATTGTTTTTTGTGCTTACAATTGCTAGAAATTAGACCAAATAGGGAGTTTCAAATTACGAAAAAGTAATAGATATACGAGTATATACATATATGTATGTACGAGTATATAGTTATGTATGATTTTTTTTGTTTTCGTTTATTTATGTATATAAGAATAATAATAAGATCATTTGGTATTTTTAGTTTTTTTGTTTTTAAAAAAATGTATGTACGAGTGAGATCATTAACCGAAGCTGATTGCTATATTTGAAAAAAATAAAATCAGTTGTTTATGAAACTGAAAAAAATGTGCTTTCGTCATTTGTTTCATTTTTATTTTAATATATACAGAAAGAAAGAAAAAACTCAAATGAAATAAAAAAAAAAATCAGAAAACATAAAACATTTAAACAGCACCATTTTTTTTTTTTTTTAATTTTTTTGTTTTATTGTAAATTTGTATTGACTGGGGATTAAGATTAAGATAAATATTCTAGGTTCTAGTGACTAGAGAACACTCGGTTTCTTGCTTGTAGAAGAGGTTTATTGTGGAAAGCCTAGTATCCAGTTACAAGTTTTAATTTTTTTTTTAGATAAAGTTAAAATACTATACAGAGGGGAAGGAGGAAAAATACAAAAATGAGAAATAAATAAAATACTGATAAGTAAAAATGTCTCACACAGAGCCTAACGTGTACAAAATGTGCAGAAATAAATACTTAAAAAAAAGAATACCTAATACTCGCATTCATTCAAAGAAACCAAGAAAATAGAGGACAATGACATTTTGAAAAACATTTACATATAACTCTTTTTAGTTAACAAAGTGTGTCTAAAAAGGTTGAGGAATTGAGTAAAAATAAGGGATCTTGTTAGCTGGACGAAGAATGTCAAACCACGGTGCTTCGAAGCCCCATTAGATTCGATGAACTCATTTAAACCAATTTCATGTTATTTATTCCTGGCCATATGGTGTAAAAAGTTGACAAGACTTGGACAACAATCGTCTATACAACGAAAAACAAATTCTGCTATTTTTAACCCTGTCATCAAGGCATAACTGACACCGTCCAAGTTATAAATAGAAGTCATATAACTCATCTTTTTCATCCTCATCAAGTATCCTCATATCTATATTAAATCCTTATTTGTAATTACGTGAAAGCTATCCAGTTGACTTAAAATATCGCTGATACATTCTTCAGACGTGGATTTGTGTCAGAATGACGAAACTCATGGCGCTGTCTTTATACAAATTTAGCCTACATCGAATTTGACCCTTTTTCCCAGCTATCACATCCAGTAAGATAAGCCAAATTCCTTTAATAAGCCACAGCAATACTGCCGAAATGATAGGACAACATTATTCTTTGCTATGTTCCATAGAGAAATAGATCTACAGGCAATTCATCCCAGACTCTTTGGTGTTGGAATTTAATATGAATGCATTTAGCATTGTTTATTACACCGCACATGACCAAAACTCTTAAAATCAAGCAATCGGCTTGCACTAGCTGGAAAATGGAGATTTGCAGGCAAATATCAGCTACTGGAAAGCTTCTAAGGCTTACCAAGATTAAGAAAGTAAACAATAGCACAAGTAATCGTCACGACTTAGAAGGACTAAAAAATATTTTGAAACATCTTCTAGGCATCACCACCTGACAATTGGTATTGGGCTACCCATGCAGACTCTAAGTCGGGGAAACAGTACTGAGCTCATCATACTCTGTGTCTGAAAAAGCCTTACCGGCGCAAGACTTCTGAAGGTTGGCAGCTTCCACCTCAAAGCTTAAATAAAGTGTTCATATATTTTTTTTCATTAGAATTATAGTTGAGCTTTGAAGTGGTGATAATTTACCAGACCAACATGTAGCCGCAGCGACAAAAAACATCAAACCATCGCTACCAATCAATCCAGTCTGGATTCTTCATCATGCTTAAAATTTGAGAGAAAACCACTAGCAGGAATCCATTCTAAGTTGAAAGTTGGTTGATATACTAAGTGTGGATTGATATTGCTATTTGCTACAAATATCAAGACGCGACTAAGACCTAAAACAGCTTGGACCCAACTACCGATTTCACCTACTTAAAAACGTCGTTATGTGGTATTGGGCTCAGGCAATGAGGACTACATGACTTTTGTTTAAAGAAGAAATGTCTAGCTTTCCTTTAGTGAAGGCATATTTTCTTTACACGTATGCATCCCTTAAAAAAGGGGTCAAGCAGCATTAGACCATGCTAATCTGTAAGTAATAGGCTTTCATTTTGGACAATGTTGGACATTCTTCATGCTGAACAAATCAGTGGGTTTGCAATGTCCCACGAAGGCCCTTGCAATATCCAGTCCTAAAACCAAGAGATGTAAAACTTGACGTTCTAAGGTTAAAAGAAGAGGCAGAAAGAGATATTGGAACACTCAATCTAAAAACATGGGTAAACTCTGGGCCTTAAATAAAAAAGATCGGCAAATTTAGACAACCCCACCGGCTTCACAGTGGCAGTGCAAGTATGTACGTGGTGAAAATATGTAGCATTATATTGGGTCTTGGACAATGTTCGCAGCGTTCAATGCAATAAATTATTGGCATTAGAATATAACGCACAATTTTACAATACCACAGCCACATTGGGAAGAACGCTGCACTTTATCGGAATCTTCTTCGCGGAAATGGTTGAGTTTGTTTGCTTTCCTTCACCAAAAAAGCTGATGAAATTTCTGAAAAAGTCAAGCAAGACATGCATCTATGGATTGTCGACCATTTACAAAAAGCTGGATACAAAAAGAAGCTCGATTTTAAAATCGCTCATGAATTGAACCCGAAAAACATGATGCACAGAACTAACATCTACATTGTTGATGAAACACAATGAAAGTGTCACAAACGAAGAATAAAAGATCGTGGTGCGCAACTAATGTCGAGTATTCACAGGCATTTGCAAAACCAGGTATGAACGAAGGAATATTACTATCAAGCGAATAAATCTCAATTGTGAGCTACTCGAGAGATGCTACGAAGCAATTAAAAGAAACCGACCCGGATTGACTTATAGGAAAAGTGTAGATATTCAATCTATTCCAGTCTAACTGAGCTTCTTTGATGTTCGAATATCGTTATGCGTTTTCTAAATTTTCTAAATTCTGCCCAAGAGTTGTATAGCAAGTGTATAGTGCAACAATCATCACTGTTAATCAGGAAAGTCATCAAAAGTGATCATGTCATTGCAACAGGTTTCTACCTAATCTCACCTTGGAATAGGTTTGCTTAAAAGGGAGATTGGTAAACGCTGGATCAAAGCAATGTTAAGTCAAAACTTAAACTTAAGTTTATCTCCTGAAGTCGTAAGTGTAGATCTATAATTTTTGATTAATAGAAGGATTGTTCAAAGAGGTGACAAAGCTACTTTTGAGGATGTTAACCACTTTTAGTCACTGACTCGAGAGGAATAGATCCATTTCAGACACACTTTCTAAACAAAAAAATTATAAAACAAAAAATTGCAGGCACAATAACACATTTCATTTCTTTCATCATTCATTCTTCATTCTTCAAAAAAATCTTTCTTTTATTTGCTCATAAGTACTATTTGCCAAAAGAGTTTAATTTATTATTTTCTTCTTTTTTTTTTTAATAAAAATTTATCCTAAATATTTAAATTTTAAATTTTAAATTTTAATTTATTTTAATGTATTACTTTATTTCCTTTTCTTTCCACTTATTGCACCCTTATCCCATTTTAGTTTCGAAAATTTCTACTGATAACCTCTGGCATTTTCTGACTTGATTATCATCAAACATTTCGAATACTAAATCGAATGTTAAATTATAAAAAAAATTGAAAAAAAGACAAAAAAAAAACACCGTATTCAAAATTTCAACTCAAAAAATCACACTGAAAATGAAGAAGAAAAAGAACGAAATCCCAATCAAACACATGCACATTCAATGTTCATCATTCATCCATAAGATTTATTTATAGTTCTTAAGTTTAATAATATTTTCATTATCTTAATTTTATAATTGCTTGGAATGTATTTTCAAGAAGTTATGGATTGATTCCTTAAAACCTGGACTTAGAGTTAAAGTTAAAATTTGACTGTTTCCAAAGAGTTTCATTATTTGTACAAGAGATAAAGATAGACTAGAAATAGACTAGAGATAGAGATACAAAAAAAAAAAAAAAACAATGTTCATTTATACAATCTGTTTAACAGAGATAGAGTTGAATTAGAATTTAGAAAATTGTTTTTCTTAATTTTTTTTTTTTTTTTAACTAGATTTGCTATAAAAAGGAAATTTCAGAATTTCAGTTAAAAAAGAAAAAATAAATAAATATTGTAGAAAAATACGAGTATGGAGAAAAGTATAAATTATTTGGTAATTGACTAGAAAATTGCTTCGTATTTGGTTTGTTTAAAAGTTACAACCACCATCAGAAGCAGGACTAAAAACACCATCACCAATTTTGTTTTGGGGGGGAGCGTAGGCACACCTTTGTACCTCGTATCTGTACATGACTCTTTATATAAATGAGGAAAATTAAGAAAACCTGCTCCATCATAAAAAAAAAAAAAAAAAAACAAGGAGAAAAGGAAAAGAGTCCTTTCAACGTCTAACCCCATCCGGTGGAAGGGGCGGCCGTAAAGCTGGGATAATTCATTTAAAAACGGATTAAGATTCAAGTACAATAATAATGTTTTAAGAGGAAACCCCGGAAAAGGAGTGTTGTGTGCTTTTTTTTTTTTTTTTTTTTTTTTTTACCAAGGCATGCATCATCGAAAGGGGTTGATTTTTCGTTTTCATTTTGGTTTTCATCCCTGTCTTAGCCAGGTTGTGCTTCTATGGGAATTTGTGTTTTTGAAATTTTTTCTTTGAGGCCATAATATACCCGGAAAAAGGAATAAAAGACGTCGTCTATATGTGTGGGTAGGACACATGCAAGACATCTCATTTCAGGACTTGGCCTTGTTTAGAATTTAAAAAAAAAAAAAAACAAAAACAGAATGGTGTTCAAGTAGTAACCAGTCTCTGTTCCTGTCTGAGGTGGTTGGTAATAACTTACAAATGAGTAATAAACTTTTTTGCATACCTTAAATGAAGGCAAACGAAATTCAGAGGAAAGAGATTACTCGTACTCGTACTTGTTTTCGTACTCGTGCATACCTTCATTCCTACTAATTGACGAAAAAGGATTTAGCTTTTAACTACATCTACATACTATAGTATCCGTATATGTAAATGAATACTCATATTGCTTTTTGGGTTGATTTAACTAAAATAAAAAATAAAATTTTCAAATAAATTAGACCTAACGCTGTGCATTTAATTGTATATATGTGTATATTACATTGCTGTTTCGTTGCTTATATTGTTTTAGATATATATAAATGTATATATGTATATATGCATACATGCTAAAATTTTGTTTAAATACTTAAGAGTTAAATATGTTTACCTAAAGATTTTTGAATTTTTCTGTCGATTTTTTTTTTTGTTTTTGTTTGCCTTAGGACTAATTCGTTGTTTGAGAAACGTTGCTTTTGCGTTTTTCGTTGCATTTAATCACTTTACTGAATAATTTTTTTTTTTTTTCTGTTCGTCAAAAGTCTGACAAGAGAGAATTATTATTTTAATTTTTTTTTTGAAAAAGAAACAAGAAAAAACAAAGAAAGTTTTGCATATGCCTTATGTATCTAAGATTTACATGCTTAAGCATCTAAGAGATTTGACTAGAAATTGCTTGTTTTCATTAATTTTATTTAATTTTTGTGATTTTTTTATTTTTATTTTTATTTTTGACTAGATTGCATGGTCATTTATTGCTTATGTTGAATTGATGATGAAGAAAGAGAAAAATGAAAAAAGAAATTTGTGACGCACGGTGATCGGATGTAGTCGGAATTTTGGTCAAATTTTTGAAAAAAAAAAAAAAAAAACATCTGAGAGCCCTTACTCAATAAATCCTTTAAAGGTATTGAGTTTAGATTCCATTGACTTTGAGAGCGATACAACTTATGTACTACTTTTGGCAGCATGAATATTTTTTTTTCAACATGCACCTTTCCAATCCCACACTTCAACGATATAAGTACGAGAACAGTGCTATGAATCTGCCAGAATTTCACTTAATAACCTTGACTGCCATCGGCTTAAGTGAGGTGTTACTTTATAGAGTCATCCAATTAATGGGCCGTATTTGACATCCCTATTCCAATCAGAGACATCTTATGTTCACTATTAGATTTGCCATTTTACAATATGGATCCGTTAACAATCTCTGAACATGTTAAAACTCACTACAAAAAAAGTGATTCTGTAGTATGTAAGCTTTACGCATTAAAGACGACACAATCACCCATCTCAGCGTACTATAGACAAAATTCTAAGAAACTGGATCTAATACAGATGTCTTAAGGCTTATCCATCATCGAAATACACACGCTACAGAACGACGAGTAGATTTGCATTAACACCCTTATTAAGTTTAACTCACAAGAATTGAAGCCAGACAATCACGGAATGCGTAGAAGATACGCCGATTGGGTGCTTGAACATCAGAGTTTGGATGAGCAAATTTCATACGACATTTTCTTCAGTGATGAGGCTCATTTTCCACTCGATGGATACGCAAACAAACACGGGGAAGTGAATCCACATTTTACTGCCAAATCACCATTGCATCCACAAAAAAGTCACTTGGTGGTGTCATTGGTCCATACTTCTTTCAAAACAAGGAAGGTGTAACCGTCCCCGCCATAGCCAAATGCTTAGTGAATTTGAATTTATTTGGCCCCAGATCAAAAAAATGGATGTCAAAGACATGTGGTTTCAAGAAGCCGGTACCACATCGCTCACAACACGACCCGTTTTGGCTTTATAGTAAGAAAAATTTCATGGACGAATTATTTGATGTGGACTGGCCACCAAGATCGGAAAAAGATGAAAAAAATGTCAAAAAAAATAAAAGCTAAGTAGAATTCTGTCTATTAAGACCTTTTGCCATCCCTGACAATCATGGAAGGAGTACATAGGCCGCCCGACAGACGTGATTACTGAATTCGTTGAATCGTTGCTGTTTGCCGAACAAAAACGCACGAAAAAATAGAGTGGCAGTTAACATTTTCTACGAAAAAATAAGCTGTCGGACTGATGGGTGCCGAGATTGTTCACAATGTTCTAAAGGGCAGTTAAACCAGAATTAAGTTACTCTGGAATGAAATTAACTCATACAGTTGTTTTTGAGTAGAGTATTCAATTTACCAATCATGAATTAGATTTTAACTTGATATCACTGTTCCTTCACCATGATTTATCGATTCAGTTGTCAAAAAAATCTATCGATCTTGTGAGGACATCTCATCTTTCGCAGTTGTTTTCTTTATAGATTTGCCTTTTTTTAAAGCTTTATTTACCCACAGAATGCCGACAAGAAATTCAAGTTTCTGTACAATTTGACATAAACCTCTTGGCTTGCCGATTTGACAGCTGTCCAAAACCTCTGTTTTTTTTTTTTTTAATCCTGAGATTAAATCAAATTTATGGGTTAACAAGGAGTTAGTTGAAAGTAAAAATTTACTGACACTGTTTCTGAGGTAAATTCCAGTTTAATCCCGAAATTCGGACGATCTCGTATTGTAAAACTGGCTCCAAGCGATGTTCAGGGCCTTTCAGTAGTTATTATGTCAAGTCGTCATCATTTATAAAACTTTAATCTACAGTCGAGATGACAATCAAAACAGTGTAGTTTCTCCAAGCGAATCTGCTCTGAAGAAACCAAAACGCTCATCATCAGCTGAAAAGGCCACGGCTATATTAGGACGGTTCTATCGTAAGCAAGTTTCACACACTATGGACTTTATTTTTGACCTTAAACTTGACAACATGTCTAGATTGAAAGAATATGAACCCGCGTTTTCATTCTTAACGTTTTACAAACGCTCTTCTAAATAGAGCTTAAAACTTGACAATTTTCGAAGTTTCAAAATCAGATTTTAAACTTAACGAATAACAAATTTAGACACACTTTAGATTTTTGGTCAACATTTTTAATTCATATTTGGGACATTTTTGAAAATTTTTAATCGTACCAAATTTTGGAATTTTGATCAAGATTCCTGTGATTTTGACCTGATGTCAAAAAAAAAAATCTGATAAGTGTGCTTAATTGTTCAAAAATTCATTTAAAGGTTTGTCAGTTGGTTTGTCAAAGTAAAGACTTCTGAACGAAAATGCTCCAAAATATTGTTTGGCTTAAAAACAAAATGTGTTGCACAAAATCGCTTTACTCGTATTTCTTTGCGTCTAACGGTTCTGAAGATTTTTCCTAGTAATATAGTCAAAAAAGATGGTCCAAAATATCGATCACATCCGTCACAATTGGAAAAGATACTTAAAATTTTTGAATATGACCGAAAAGAGTTGGTTTGGTTTTCAAAGAAAATTATTCAGTACAAAAGAGAGGGGATGATTCGAATATGTATCTATTTGTTTTGATATTTGGAATATTTAACTTAAATAATTAGAAACCTATTAAATAAATAAATAAGTTAATAAATAAAATAGATATAATTGTACATAATAATACTGTGACTAGAATCTACACACTAAATTCCCCACATCGAACTGTGATCGGTTTGGATTTCGATTTTAGTGGAAACTATCCGAACAGTTCGACTTTGGGGGATGGACGTATCATGATCTTGTGTACAAAAAGAAACAGTTATATGCAATAAATAAATAAGTTTAATTCATATTTTTTTGTTTTGGTTTTTGTTAAATAAATTAAATTTACACAGAATATTGTCATTTGAGTGTTTCAACAGTTTGTTCTTACGATTTTTTTTAAAACGAAATCTTTACTTGTTGTTTCTTTGCAAAATATTTTTTTCTTTTCGATAAAAGAATTACCGTTGTTTTTTTTTATAATATTTTTGTTTTCAGTTAAAATATAGTTTTTTATTTTAAAATTCAGCTTTCTTACCGCATTTGAAGAATAGAACCGTGAATGCAGGAATCGCTCATGGAATTGGTATCGGGGTCGGCATCCGTGCTGTCAAGTTGTTACCCACCGTAGGAAGCCTCAATTTTGACAGCTGTTCTTGGTCCGACATCCTTGACAATGTCCAGCATTAGGGCACTGGTTGGTGCGGGACTCATTGGATTCGAAATGTCTGACATGCCATCGTCTTTGAGACATGCCGATTCTAGATGTTTATTCAGGTAGGACTTTAAAGCGAATGTTTTGTGACAACGTTTACACTCGAAATTCTTGTCGATGGAGTGCGTTTGCATGTGAGCTCGTAGATTTGAACGATCGGCAAAGGCCTTGCCACAATGAGCGCATCCGTAGGGTTTTTCGCCGGTGTGTGAGCGTAGGTGACCTTGCAGGAGCCACGGGCGAGAGAAGAGTTTCCCACAGACCCCACAACTGTGAGAGAGTTTGTGCGTGAGGACATGCATAGCCAGGGCTGGCATTGAAACGTAAGCCTTTCCACAGGTGTGACATTTTTTCGCCGATTGCGAGTCTAGACTCCGATGTGTTTGCTTATGCCGTGATAGATTGCTGGAAGTGGCATACTGTTTACCGCATTCAGTGCATGTGTACTTGGCCTTGTGTTCGGGCACGATAACCGCTGAGGAAGGATCGACTGAGTTTTTTCGCTTGGAACGACCGTCGCTGACAAAGAAAGCTTCGTAGGTATAGGCGACTGTTTTGGCGCCTGGTTGTGGCGTATGCGGACTACTGGAACATGAGCCAATTTGTTGCGCGCCAATATTCGTCGTATTGCTATTCTCATTTTGGATGGGGTCACCTTTACAGTCACCTTCAGGTACATGCGAATTATGCATTGATTGGTTACTTTCAGGGCGTACTTCATCGTTTTCCTGTTGCTGTTGCAGCTGTATCGCATGCGTTAGATGATGCAAATGGTGTGCTGGTTGTTGTTGAAGCTGAAGTTGTTGTAATTGGTGCGGTTGCGTTGGTGGATGGAAGGCTGTTGACGCACTTAAATCAAGAATCGCATGTGCTGCATGAAGATCTTCTTCGGCTGGTATTCGCATATCATAGGTACGAATCCGATCAATTGCAGATGGTCTATCATCTAGCGAGTAAGGACGGTAGATGTCCTTTTTTTTGGGCGGTAGTGAAAGAGCTGCCCCTGTGCTAGTGAAACACATTGCAAGTGATTTTCTATTCCCAGAGCTGTTGTTGTTGTTGTTGTTGTTGTTGTTGAGATGTAAGTCGTTGTCGTATTCGGTCTTAATACGAATCATGGGCGGACTAAAGCGATCTGACGTCGAAGTCGATGGCGAGGATGGTGAAGATGCAGTCTGATAGGAATACTGAGAAGAATTTGAGGTCGGTGAAGCCAATGGTGGCTGTGGCGGATGTGATGTGATGACGGTTACTTCGTTCTCCATTCGTGGCAGGTACGCAGTGAAGTGCATCGGCGATACGTCGTGACCATATCCTGGAAAAAATACAAAGAAAAATAAAAGAAAAACGATTACAATCGTATTCAGCACAGAAAGTGGATGATATCGATTTTTGTTTTGAGAGAAACTATTTTTTTTTTTCGTTTTCATCTTTCTACAGCAGTAAGTCGTGTTTTTTTTTCTTTTTTTTTTTGTGTTCAAGCTACAATTGGCATATTGCCAAGGAAGTTCCCTTTTTATTTATTTTTTTTTTTTCTATTTTTTTCTGCGAAGGCAAGCAGGCGTTGTCTTATTCACTGAGTCGACAGAGGGTGTTGGGGGCGCATTAAATATGTATTCTGTGCCTACACACTGCAGACATGCCATCACCATTCACTATCATCATCATCATCATCTCCTACAGGAAGTTGGCCATCGAGTTCGACACGAAAACGAATGAAAAGCCGGGTCCAGGGAATGGGAGAACTACAGAGAAAAGACCCAGACAGCAGAAAGCCTACTACTATTTCTGATTTCTATAGATATAGTAGTAGCTGTATCTATAATGAAAATGGCAAAAGGGAACAAGACAACAACAAAAAATAAATAAAACGAACTTGGAAGAATGAAATAAAATCCTGAAATGCTCTTCCCGTAGGTACGAGTACCTACTACATGGGTAGAAAGAACGTGAATGTGAAATCTTCAGAGACGTGTTGAATGTGACTAGAAGCTGGGGGGCTACAAGCTAAAGGTGTAGCTGAGCTACAGGTTTTTCCTCCTATTTTTATTTTTATTTTTATCCTTTTTTTGTTTTTGTCGCTAGAGGGATGCAAACCTCCGTCACTATCTGCCTATGATAGAAACGTTAAAAGTTAGATATATGTTCGTACGTACACCCAACCTGATGCTCCACGTTGGGATAGGATATATGGTATATTTGTTCCTTATTTTTTTAACTTGCAACATCGTCGTCGTCTTCTTCCTTGAGGTTGACATAATCAATGCTGGCTGCTCATAGATAGATACGAGTAGATACAAAAGCGGTTTTCTACATACATACGTGTGTATGAACATATATGACACATACGAATATATATACTGAAACGTGTTGTCTGTCTTCGAATGTCGCATTGCAGCAAAGTAGCAATAGCAATAGCAATAGCAGTAGAACTATGTAGTGCTAGCATCCCGCAACCACGATGACTATGATGACGATAAGTGGAAGGATATTTTTGTTGCGAAACATCAAAATGTCTGCCAAAACGAGGTGTTTACTAAGTGAAGAGAGTTCTACACACTGCACATTCATATGTATACGAGTTCTCCTACCCCCCCATCCACCTATCCTGGAGGGCACAAAAGAGTTTCTTGATAGAATGAACTTCTCCTAGTACACTGCGGCGAAGTTCGAGGGTGGTGACAAAAATCCTTTTGCATAAGAAAGCATACTCGTACACCCAGGTCCCAGAATATACATATACAAATGGCTATAGATATACATATATACATAACCAGTAGAATCTTTATGAAGTTTTTGTATGAGTTTCTTCTTTAATTAAGAAAACTCTGATGTGATGAACTTTAAACTGTGATAATATGCGACTAACAGAATAGAGGGTAAAAGGACAGCATCTAAAGACAGCCACCCAGGCAACCACCAACCCAGCCAGGGATTCATCTCCATCAGTGTCAAGGGGGTGAAATAGAATTACAAAAAAAAAAAACAAAAAAAAAAAGAATATTTATTTACCATAAAAAGATGTTCTTAACTAGTGTTCCAGAAATTTGAAAGAGGAACAGAGTAACAGAGGAACGTCTTTTTGAAATTAAAAACCTTACATGTTAAGGATAGATAAGGGGCTGGTGCTGGTTGAAGGGATTTAATGACACTCTAATGGGTAAAACAGTTCCAAAGTGGGTAGAGGATGATGAGGATGATTCATTACAAATTTAAGATAAATTTGAACGAAATACTTAAAACGTAGGCGCCTATTTAAAAGGAGCACTTAACACATTACTCTTTGAATAATATTCCCAAAATTTAAATTGGATATTTGGGTTAGAGAACATGAACAATTTATCAAATTAGAAGTCTACTGTAAACATTCTTAACTCTTGTCACTGGGTAAAGAGTTTGAGAGAGATTCCTATCGTACTCACTAGTTAATCTTTGATATGCAGCTTCGACGAAGCAAACCTCAAAGTATACAAATAGATATTTCTGTCCAAGGAGTTCATTGCGAGTGCATTGACAGAAAGGGGAACCTAAAACCAATAAGCATTCCTGGCATTAGTAGAAAGAAATCCCTTTGAGCTGAGCCAATTAGATCAGTGTCTCTATATTTACAACTCTAAAGACTGGATAACCTACAGATAGACATTAATTCTGGAAGCCATGGTATGAATGAATAATTTTCAAAGTTTAATGACATTTGATCGACAAATGTTGAAGTTAAAGTTTTAACATGGGACAAATAGCAAACGTTATATTCCACGCAGAACTTGGTAAAAATGCATCAGAAACATTCCGATTGGCGCAAAAACTGTTCCGTGATGAGTAGAACAGTTGTTTTAGAGTGCCACAAACGTTTTTTGGGCGGCAGATAGACATTGGAAAACAACTACACAGGTAAACCAATTTCAGTTCGGACGCCTGAAATAATCTAAAAAGTCGTGATTCTGCTGCAGAAGATCACAATGTTTCACTAAGAATGATGGAAGAGGCCTAAAACATCAACAAAGAGACTATTCGAACCATTCTTCAGGAGGATTTTGGTAAAACAAAGTTTGAAATCAGGTGTGTGTTTTAAATCATCCGCCGTAATCACCTGATTTGCCACCGTGCGACTTCTTTTTGTCCCCGAAATTCAAATTTAAATTGAAAGGATGCTTTATTGACGACATTTCAAACATTCAAGCTACTTTGACACGGGCACTGGGGGCCATTCCGCAAAATGGGCTAGAGCAGGCATTTGAAACACTATTGAATCGCTTTAACAAGTGAATTGAATCGAGAGGATAGTATTTCAAATAAAACCATAGAAATCGTGTTTCGATTATGTTTTCTAGAACCAGTCCGTGATATTATTTACCACACTGTGTATGTACAACGTGACTGAACGCCTATGGATTGGAAACAAAGATCTATCTCTCAAAAAGCGTTGGAAAGAGTTCTTGAAGATCCTATATGCAAGGAGTAAAGAATTCAAAAAGTATCTGAGATCTACAATACGTACATAAGTACGAGTATATGAAGCAATAATATCTGCAATAACTTCAAAATAAAAGTAAAATGCCAGCGCTAACCGCCGGAAAATCCGAGGTGAAAGTTGAAGTACACCAAGGCAGTGTTCAAAGTTTATTGCTTTTCATGCTTCTACCAATATTTTTCAAACCTTCAAACGCCACCAAAGCTCCAAAGCCTTTTATAGAAGATAAATGACACTTAGGCCCGAACATTTGGTTAAGATGAAAATAGTCTGGCACTTGTATACGAGTGTTTCAGATGTCCGAATTTATAAGTCAAATCAATGTCCGTAGATATCGACAGTGCTCCGTCATCGTTGAAGTAACACGTACAGAGTGATTTTAAAATATATGAAAGTGCAGTTGTAGAGTTTCAGTTGAGGTCTGCAGAGTCTTAACCACTCTATTCCCGCATGCCTTAGATACCGAGACGTATTGTTAAACCAAAGCAGACAAGACGAAACAAAGAATGTATTTTGCTCTGACATCTGAGTAACCGACTTGTCATCTTACAATGTAAGAATCGACCTACATTAAAGTTTTACTTTGTCTAACAAGTTTCTCAGAAATTCAGTCTCGCGCCTTAAATCCAGAAGCAATCCCTTGTTAGCACGGCTGATATGAGCTTTATAGTATGACAGGCTCATGTTAGACCACACTAGGAAGTCAAAAGCAGTACCACTTCAAGCAAACGACCATCCTTAGCGGTTCCATTAAATTAGGTAAGTCATCTTAAGACCTACGAGAGTATACGTATATATAGTGATAAGCCGCCCTGCAGTGGATTAAAAGATTATATTTTGGTTGCCACAGAGGTGTCGTTATAGCCTTCAAGTTCAAACCTAATTATGTACCAACATGAGATTGTTTAGACTTAGAGCATTCCTAACACAAGCTCATCAAGGACACGAACCCATATGCAAAACAAAAACTGGTGAACCGCCAAAAAGTAGGCAATAAAATTAAGACATCTACCCTTTCTCTCAAAAATTCTTAAATAACAATCATGACGTTCGAGAGTTAATATTTTCGAGGGGGTTAAGAAAATTATACAAAAAAAAAACTCCCTTACATCTGTTAGCACCACCACCCACTCACATGCAACAGATTTTAACCCCGAAATATTTACTTTTTTTTTTCTGTCCGTCCTTTCAGCCTCTCACCCTCTTCGCATTGTTGCTTTGTTCTATGCTTCTATGCGCGCTATCGTATCCTTTTATACTCTACGAGTATTTTTCTTTTCTAAATGTTGAATCATTATAAGGAAAATATAAAGAAGGGCGCAGTGAAGGGAGGAAAAGAAGAAAAAAAAAAGGGTGACATAGAGTACAGTACGAGTATAGTACAGAAATCTTCCATCCTTAAACATCAAAAGGATTAGGGGTGAGGTTAAATGGCATATGCTCAAACATCGTCTGCACATTTTCCCAAGCTCTCGCGTTCTCTCAATGTTGGTTGGAAAATGGCAAATAAACGGCAAAATGCACAAAAACGAACAAAAAAAAAAAACAAAAAGAGTAGAAATACGAAAATGAAAAAGAAATTTAGTCCATCGCATTTTGCCAAAAAGGACCTCTAAACCGAACCATAGAGTATAAAAGGACCGACGACAACAACAAGAAGGACGAACTACTAACAAACACCCAAAAGAGTGGGAACTCTGAAAAACTAGGGTTGACTGGGACAACTGGGCTAGCTAGCTGGCGGGCTGGTTGACTGGCTGGCTTGGTTTATGGTTGCGTTGCCTGACTTGGGTTTCAAAGGGAGGGTTGGTATAGTGAAAATTCCTATCATCCTACGAATATGTACGAGTACATGCATACCTACATACGAGACGAGTACATTTATCCATGTACATATATAAATTGTACTTACTCTACTTTGAATCATGAAATTTAATTCACAAAATAGCTGTTTCGTTATACATGCAAAATATTTTATCAAAATGCTCTTTAGAATGGATGCAGCAACAACAGCAGCAGCAGCAGTAGCTATAGCAGAGTCAAACAAACAGCAACAAACAATAGAAAACAACAGCAACAGCTGCTTAAGGGCTCCGAATTGGATGGAATACGAAGGAATGAATGTTATTACAAAGAAGGGCGATGCTTGGCTCGCACAACAGCACAACAAGGAATACAAGCAAATGTTGGGATCGGAATCTTGAATGGTTGATGCTATAGACGTTATGGATGTTAGATGCTTATGGATGCTTTATGACGTAATTCACTCATCTTTTTCTTTTTTTTTTTTGTTGCTGAGCTGTTAAAATTTTCTTCACAAGTTATGCAGAAAAGAAAATGAAAAGATCCTTGACTATGAGTATTTATCCAGTTTAGGATGAGATACAACCTTTAGCTCACTATCTGACAGATGATGAGTAATGTAGTATTAGATTTGTGTGTTTATTCCGTGAAATTGAGTGGCTTTGTCAGTGGCAAACGATGAGACAGTTCTTCTACTTTATATCGGTAGAAAAGAAAATCCAAACCAACTAAACCGCACAACTTCCGGGCTGACAAGAAAGTCCTCTTTCTAACCCTTTTTCTGATTTTAATGCCTTCTTCTTTCTTTTTTTCTTTTTTTTTTTATTCGTTAACGTTTTCAACGTTGTTTGTCGTCGTTGCTACCTTTTCCACTTATGCTGACAGGGCATTTAAAAATGTTACCCCCAGCTGGTTGGTGATGGTATCCGTAGCTGGTACTGCTTTTGGCGCACATACCTATTCATTTAATGTACCTTGTACATACGAGAAGGTACAACAGTGGGGAGAGAGAAAGAATGTTAGAAAGTTGAGAGTTTCCTGTGTTTTTTTTTTTTTTTTTGGTTTCATTTCTAAAGGACATTCGAATGGGGAAATCCAATTTTCAGCAGAAAAGCCAAATCAGAAAGGATATAACCAAAAAAAAAACGCTGTGAAATTCTAAAAAAAAAAAGGGCGGTGCGACAGGATACAGCTCTTAAAGCTACACCATTGTGAAACAGGTGGCATTGAGTATCCTGCAGGATAAATTAAAAAAAAAAAAAAAATTAAGAAGAAAAACTTGCTTTCTGCAAAAACAAACGAAAATAAGAAGGCAACAGCAAGACCGAGAATAAAAGAAAAAAAAAAAAAACAACTTTCTAAAGTTTGAATTCGTCCCCCAACCCTAGTAAAATGTTTCCAGCTACAAGTACCTACCACCTTTACCTTTGGGGGTTGATGAGTAGTATTACATTTCTACAACCTACAACATACAACCTACAACCATTCAGCCTCCCACCTAACCTTAAGCCAATTGAGGGAGGTAGAGGATTGGTACTACAAGTGCGAAACTAAAGTTCGCGAAAATTAATGGCACATAGTCGATTTATGTGCGTGACATCAACGTTTTTTGCTCTCTACTTTTTAACGATATTTTTAGGTGAAACCTATCTTCTACATCATCATCGACCCGCCCTCGATTTTTATAGTAAAAATGTTAGCACCTCAACCTTTGGATCCACATTGTGTATGGTGTGTTATTTTGGAGACCCCATAATCGCAATGTGAATTAATTCGATGGCATTAATTTGTGTCCCATGTTAGAGAAAGGAACCATTTCTCATCAATTAAAATGGAGCGAACTACCCCAGAGTTTGTTTAGTTGTAGTAACACTACTCTTATCCCTCTTCTACACTGAAGTACATTTCCTTTTTCCTGCAAAAGTTTCAATATCGTGACACAGTGTTTATTGGGGAGGTTTTCTGCCTCTCCTACCTCCCCCGAAAAGAAAAAGTAAAACAAAAAAAACTTCGGAACAACAACAGCGAAAGGAACTTTGTAACGAATAAAAAAAAAATAAAAAATAAAAACTTATACTCTTCCCCGATTGAGCGCCGGTGGTAGGGGTTAGAAAGACAGTTTTAGTCAACAACCCCCTAGTTAGAATCATTCCCGTCGTTGGGCGGGTGGGGTCAACTTGAAATTGTTCTTCATTTCGATTTTAATTTCATTCCGTGTCATTAATGACTGTGGGTGAGTCAAGTAGAGGTGGAGGGAGGGAGGGAAAGTATTACAGTGTCAGTGCATGGTAATTTAAGTTCTTTTCTTTCTTCTTCCTTTTTCCTTAGCTTTTCTTGTATTTTTTATTTATGTATTTTATTTTATTTTATTTTTTCTTCGTTTTCGTCCCTTTTAATATCCATCCTTTCAATAACTGTTAGCACGTTCGTGAATGGAAGGGTGGCAGAGGCAAAGGGATAAAACGAGAGAGAGTTAAAGGGAAAAAAACACTCGTGAATTGTTAAATGTCGAATGGAAATGAGTGTCAAATTACAAATGGAATGAGAGAGAGAGAGGGTAAGTAGAATAAAAGTATAAAGAGCTCAAAGCAATTGAAAGCAAACACAATAAGTTCTCGTATCTAGATGTATGTTGTGCGTGCGTATGTGTGTATGTCTGTTCGGAGAAAGGGGGTGCTAATCACCTGTTAAGGAAATAAAGTGCACAAGAGAAATTACGAGTAAATATGTCTAGATATGTAATTTGCCAGAATTGGTTAAAAGTTGAAGGACACCAATCCGATTTGGGAATAGCTATGAAAGGGTTCTTAAATGTCTGGGGTAGATCTTTTGAATTGGAGTTCACCAGGGACTCCAATATTTCACAATGAGGCGAGACATTTTGAATATCAATATGAATAATGAGCATCAACTCATTTTGAAGTTTCACAACTCAATCCTAAATGCAGACGGTTTTGTTGAAATCTTTACTCAAAACTCCCTATCCATTGGCAATTGTCAAGGTTAACGTCTAAGCATTTGCTTGGAAAAATCAATTTAATTGACTTTATTCATTGCAAACTCTTTGATGACATGGAAGGCCAGTTAATTTTTTTCGCTTTAATATGATTTCAAGGGGAAACTAGACCTAAATCGATGCAGCAATGGATAGGACTTTTTTTTACAAATAATTTTGAACCCTTTTAAATGTTCAAAATGAAGCAATTGCATCAAAGGATAACTCAGATTGTACTCGTATAGGCAGCGATATCAAGTTTATTAAAGTTGCACGTGATGGTAAAATTGAAAGTAGAAATTATTGAGTCCTTGCTTGGTCAGAGACTTCAAATTCAATTAGATGAAGAGCGTTTTGTTTTATATAAATTAGACGGCCTAATAGAACTTTGGATTATTCTCTACTTCAAAGGCCAGGTCTAAATCTCAGCGACAGTCTACAGCCACAGGGGGACTAATTTGGGATTATTCAATTACATGGCTGAAAGATGTCAAACACCAATGTGAGAATGGAATGATATGTGTCCTAAGTAAATCCGTATTTGCGCTTACTTTGACTTTGATTTATAGCTTCGAGTTAAATTTAAGCAAAGATGTGGGTTATAAACTGCTGAGCCTATTGGTTTCAAAGCTAGTGATTCCATAAATGCTAAAATCCTATTTTCATGAGCAATTAGTGTCCTCAACGACGGAGAATAATGTCACTTGAAAGGTTTAAGATCGATAAAAATTATTTGTGATGCTGTGCGAGATCTTTGCAATTTATTTGCATTTTTAAACTTGTTATGCGAAATTAATGAACTCTTTTTGTGCTCAATCTTTTTTCATGCTCTGCAATGGGAAGGCTTACAACGTTTGGCGAAAGCTTGTTTCCAACCTACTACCTTGATCTTTAGAGAATCGTTGCCGAAAGGCTTTTCTAACATTTCCGCCGTTCGCGCACCATTAAATCCGTTTTTTACGCAAAATTTAATGCAAGTTCGTTGTCGTAAATTGTAAAAAATCGCCAACACACACAGAGATAGAAGTACTCTTGGTTACGTAACTTTTGCAAATGTCAAGCTATGACGCTAAGATTTAGAGGGAATATCAACAACAGTTGTACCAACTTAACAAAAAAAAAAAAACAGAACTCAAATCGGAAAAATGGGAGTGCCACACGGTTATTTCGGGAACTTTCTGATCAAGGTAGTATTTAAGGACACATGACCCTTAGTATCATTAACGTAAACAGTATGTTTAATTTCCTATTGACCACATCTCTACCTCTAACAATCAAACACAGATTGCGTTGTTGGTAAGACCCGCTGCTGGACAGTATCGTAGCCTTAATTGGGACAGTAAATAATTTTGCTATCTTAATTGAGACTTGTGGACTACGTAGAAGGAATTCTTCCCTTTCTTCACAGAAATATGATGTTCTTAAGAGTTCCATACGAATTGGAAATTATGTTGGGCAAGAGTAAACGATAGACACCACTTGGTCTAGCATCCATCCGAAGGGTGCCCCTAAAATCTTCAAAGTCTTTAAAGATCATCGAGCAAAGACTTAAAGAAAAGTAGCACATTTCGTCTGTTAGCAGTCCATGATTTACCGTTTGTTTCAATAGATAAAAACAATAGAACGTTGTATAAATCTTCATGGACTCTCATTGGACTACATTCTACAAAAAGTCGAAGTTCGTAAAATGATTGTAGGGAATTCCAAAAGCAATCACACTACAGAAATTTATTCTATCTGTTTGTACTGATAGCTGACTTTTCCCCGTCGCTTCAAATGTCTAATGAATATAATAAATGTGAAAACCAGGATAAATATTTGTAGGATGTTTCGAAGTCGGTTTGGAGATATTGGAGCTTTTGACATAGCTCTTAGCCTTTAATAAAGAGTAATTAGGAAACAGTCGCCGTTTAAAGAAAGATTCACTTAGACCCAAGTCTTTTTGTGGGTTTTATTAAAATTATTACGGCTCACTTTGAGATCATTTCTCTACTGGTGCAAACGAAGAAAAAAGACCGGCGGTTAGTGTATTGTAAATCTCTTTAAATAGAACCTGACCATAATACCATACAGACTTTAGGAAGTCTTAACTATTACGCCTACAACTCATCCCTATGTTAAGATACCTAAATATGATTTTACTAAGACCCCTATACTATATAAAACTTACCGTTAAATGGCTATATATAGGCGGAATTATTAAGGCGAAAATGTCAAAAAAAAAAAAAAACTTTCTTGTTGTTGACAGAGATTCTCGTTCTCGACGAAGCCGACTTGACATGTATATCTTTCGTTTGCTGAAGGACCAGCCGGTAGCCAAAAAGCTCTGTCTTTAGCCCAGAATTGAGGATCAGCCGTTGCCCCTAAGGATGATGCCATCTTATTTAAGTAAGATTAGATTAGGATAGTGCATCAGCGTGCATCGAGAATTTTCTTTGTAATGCCGCGGCATCAAAATATCCTTAGGGTCGTGAGCAGCAAGCCAGAATAATTTGGCAAAGCCAAGGAGCCAGTTTTCCCCTACTTTGGAATTCACCGCGTTTTTAAAAGAGAACAATAATATTTAGTCTAATTTCCTTGTAAAACCCGCAAAAATAAATAAGGGGATGTCGACGGTTAACAGCAATAAAGCCATTACTTGAACAAATCCGAAATCTACCACAGAGTGACGTTTATGTCTTAATGATGAATACTTATGACAAATTCGCAGAAAAATTGAATGAATCTTTAACCTCACCAATATTCACTTCGATCTGAAATACGTTTTGCCGTAGGTTATCTTTATCTTTATATTTAAACTGACTGGCTAACAGAGAATTTAAGATTAATATTGTAAGTCTTTCGCCTTCTATTGAATAGGACTTTGGATATATTCTTGTGCTTCCCATGAGGCACTGTTATTTTTTTAATTAATAGAGCTAGTGAATACAATGCGAATAGCGTCTGCAAAGAAATATTGAGAAGGAAAAAAGGAAGACAAAGATGTACGTTGGTTTTGAATGTTTGCAAGTTACAATGACTGAGAGCTAAGAAATTCCGCAGGGTACTACAGCTAAAAGTGAAGTAAATGATGAACGAGACAGGGGTTACCGTTGAAATTGAATATTGATTCTGAAGTCGAACCTGGAAAACAGAATTTTTCGTGTTAAACATGGCACCGAATACTCCGAGTTCAAAGAGATCGCTGCTGGAGTTCCGCAAGGAAGTGTACTTGGCCCGATATTGTTTTTACTTTATACTCGAGACATACCGGAAGAATCAGGTACCATAGTAGCCACGTTCGCGGACGACACGGCGGTACTAGCTACAGATACTTCAGTTGAGTTAGCTACTGAAAAGCTACAAACGGCTTTGGATAAAATCTACGAATGGACAAAGATATGGCGAATTGTTCTCAACGAGACCAAATCTACTCATGTTCATTTTACTTACCGGAAAATAAACAACCTTCCCATTTTCATTTACTCGGTACAAATACCATATGCAAATGAAGCAAAGTATCTAGGAATGACACTAGATGTAAAACTAAAATGGAAGCCGCATGTTAAGAAGAAACGTGATGTACTTGAAAATAAATTTAGACAAATGTACTGGCTACTAGGAAGACATTCCAAGTTAAGCATACATAACAAACTGCTCATCTATAAGCAAGTGCTTAAACCTGTTTGGACGTACGGTATACAACTTTGGGGTTGTACTTAATCAAGGAACCGAAATATTCTCCAAGGCTATCAAAACAAAGTTCTAAGACAAATCGTGAACGTCCCATGGTATATCAGAAACAGTGATATCCACAGAGACTTAGGAATAGTTACCGTTAAGGACGAAATAATGAACTTTGCTCGCAAACTCCGTATTCGTCTTCATGGTTATTGTAATAATAAAATAATCCAAATTCTGGACGAGACAAACTTAGTGCGTCGATTACAAGGAATGAGACCATTCGATCTGGCGCGATAAGGAGTAACCGCATATAAAAGCGATACTAGCAGATGCTTTTGCTGGAAAGCTACCTGCCCCACGCGAACGTTATTTGAAACGGAAACTACTTGATAAGGTAACTTAGTTGTAGTCGATAAGAAGGGAGGCGTGTTTTTTATTGACTAAGAATCTCACACTACTATGAGCAACGCGTTCAAAGTGTCTATGAAGATATTCACACCTACCCACCAAAGAAAAAAAAAAACTTACAGAAATATGTAACATTATCAATACTTTCAAGAATTTCCAAATAACTTATTTCTAGTAACAGTTCGTTGAGTGGTAGCCTTCCAAATTGAAGGTAATAAGATTTGTTTTGATCATTATGGTTTATAGATACGAATATCAAAATCTTTTCATAGGTCGGTTGAGTGGCCCGACAGTTATATTGCAGTTCGGTCTTAAACAAAAACATCCATTTCAGCAATGGTAGGTTGACTTCAAAGTTTGGCAAAATTTCGTAAAATTATTTTAATGCTATCTGTTGAAATATCAGCTCGAATCAAAATCTTTCAACACTGTTATAGAAAACCAATCCAATGTAACCCTTTCAGGCCCAAAATGTACTTTTTAAAAAATGTTAAAACCATAAACTGATGCCTAATGATAGGAAGGCCGAGCAATCCTCTTGCACTTTAGTTTTCAATATCAGAAAAGGTATAATGTTTATGAGAACGAAAAAAAACATAATTTCAGAACAGTCAAACAGGTCTCAATGTGAATCATCAATTATTACAAGTACTATCTATCTATTATTGAAATATTTTTTACGGGACTAAAAAAAAGTTGTTACACACTAAGTTAAAATATAGTTCCGTTCAAAATGTTGGTGGTATTCATTCATTTTTATCTAAAAACGGTGTAAAATAACCTCCAATTTATTTTTAACTAGTTCGAGGTGGAAATATTTAACAAGAAAAAAACATTCTTTTATGATCAACAATTTTAGAACTTTTAAATAAAAATGAGCCTGGTGAGAAGGCTTTAAGGCTTCAATTAATTTTCTAAATAAGAGTTTTGTAATATTAAAGGCAATATTCCCAAAGGCTTCTTTTTTAAGGGCCTGACCTATTAGGCTTCTATTTGTATTTTATAATTTTTTCACAAGAATTTTCTAAAGAATACAAGATAGAATCATTAACACTGTGACCTTTAAAACATTAAACCAGTATGAAGTGGATTGAATTAATTCAAAAATCCACACAATCTTTGCTGGCAAAAATATTCGGTTTGCTCTCGATTCGGTAATACGAGTAGGACAAGTTTAACTCAATTAAATCACAAGCATCCGGAAATAGTTTTATGTTTTTTTTCTCATAAATACTTATATACTCGTAGTTTTAGAATTCAAAAGATTTTTTGAATATTCAGTATGCCGTTGGAGCTGTATTAAACCAGAAACAAAATTTCGAGCAATTCATACTTCTTTTTCACCACCACACGAATTTTGAATATGAAAAATCAGTTCATTAATTTTTTAGGACCAACAATTCTGGCCCAATTAGTACAAAATTTCGTTCAACTTAGACCTATATAACTATTCTAAGTTTTATTTGTGTTTTACTAACTTGATTGATCCCCCATCAAACATCATAGAGATCCTGGCCATTTACAATAATGTAAAACTGATGTGTACCACAAAAATCTGTTCAAAATAAATTGAGCAAATTTAACTTGGCCTAAAAATTTCCTTAAATTCTTGCTTCAAATTTCGTCAGTGTCTTAAAGTTTTGATCATTTTGTTCAACATTTTAAGCGGTCAAAAAATGATCCATCACATTTACCATAGTAGCGGTGCCGAATTTCGACCGAAATGAACAAACGAATTTTGGCCTAAATTGTTTCAAAGTTTTGATCAAAAATAAGCCGCGCTAAATATCTTGTTTTCGATGCGGAGCTAGGCATGTTAAAAATAAAATTGGAATATGACCTAAGTTAGGCAGTCTAAAACTTGTTAACAGCAATTTTGGAATTTGTGCTCCACCTAAAAAATCCGCCACCATTTACCACTAGTTGGATAAAATGTCAAGTCTTCAATCAATTCAACTTCAAATGTCAATAGAATTTCCCTTTTATATGTATTGTATGTGAGAACCGAAGAGATTCCCAACCTGTCAAACTGTTCAACTTCTAATCATTTTTGACGGCTTATTTTTGAGGCCTAATCCCCCTCTAGCACTCGCCAAAATGTCAAGGAAAGGAAAAAAAAAGTACCTACTCGTAAGTAATAATGAAGAACAAGAAGGTGTTGTTGTATTTCACTTTTTGGTGATGTCAAAATTGAGTACGCAACATTGTGCGGCACCTTCTTAGAGGGCGCACATCAATCACACCTCTCAGATTTGATAAAGATGATACTGATGATGGAGTTGCCTTGATGCTGCCGTGTATAAAAACTCTTCGAGGTAGTCATATTCGTACACTGTTTAGTATACTACTTGGAATGGGTTTAGCAGGGCTCTCTAATGTTTTTTGTCAAGTGACATAAATCATAAATCATGGTAGAGAGAATTGAAGTTAAGAAGAGTTGAAATTGCAAGGGGATGAAGAAGAAAAAAAAAACAAAAAAGAAAAAGAATTCCAAAGGGGAGATGGCAGGAATATACCTCGTGTTTCGTCTTTGTAATATGACAAATGAAATTTGGTCCTTGACTCGAAGGATGCTCGGGATTTTGTCAGTTTGTTTTTGTTGTTTTTTTTTTGTTAATTAAATTATTTCTCTCAAAGTTTTTTTTGACACACTTATGAGTAAGTAGGATGTGAGATACTCACCATTATATAGAGTCGTGGAACCGCGTGTTGCCGCTTCTGGGGAATGAGGCGGCGGGCTAGGTGCCGTAGCGCCTGCTGTTGGTGATGATGGTCCCCAACAGGTAGATGTAGTTGCTGCTGCTGTTGTTGTTGCTGTTGTTGTTGTCACTATAGTGCGTTGTTGTTGATCTTGTTGCTGTTGATGATTTGGTGGTTGTTGTTGTTGTTGTTGTTGAGGTTTGTTACCAGCGATCAATGTTGCTGATGTATTATCACCAACAACATCGATCTCCTCATCGTCATCGACACTAAGTGGCAAATCGACAACAACAGTTGGCTGCGTCTGGCAGAGTTTCTCTTGAATGACAATTTGTAAATTGCCCTCAGAGGAGGAATCCTCTTCATCCAATTGCGAGTGATTTGAGTTGGAGGTTTCAGTTCGGTCGGGCCAAGGATATGCCTTCCATTTTTTAGCCATTAAACAGCGTGGCATGTTACAGTCGAAAATGGGAAGACGAAGAACAAATTAATGGCTAATGATGAGGAGAATGACGGTGGCAATGGTAATGGTGACGAAGGCGAAAAGCAAAACGAAGGAGGAAGAGGAAAAAACGAAAAAGAAGGATTCGTTAGTGCTCTTGGCTCCTGCTCCAGCTTTGATTTTAAAATTGGACACACATCGAAGGAGTTGTAGAGAAACTTCTTTTCATCCGATTTTTATTCTTCTTTCGTTGTTTTTTTTTTTATTTCAGCTCACTTTTGAGGACCGACCGAATATTACTTCATTTGCACTGTTTGCACTTTCGTTTGCTGTGCTTGGTTTGGTGATGGTTGTTGTTGGAAAGAGTTTCTTATTCCTTTCTGCATTTAAAATACTTTTTTTTTCTTTTTTTTTGCTTTCGATTTGTTTTTGTTATTTTTTTTTTGCACAGAAATGTAAGTCCTTTAGTGGTTCTTTAACTTGAGTTCACGACACTTTTTTTTCGTATTTTATCTTTGGTCACAAAACAGAATTCGAATTGAAGAAAATCCGTGTTTGGGATACTGAACAAAAAACTTTATAAAATCACACACTAACCGATTTTCGAGTTCGATGTGGGTCCTGGTCCTTTCTCTGTGTTGTTCTTCGTTTTTGGTTTTTTATTTTTTTTTTCGATTTTTTTCTTGGTTTAGAGCGGTTTTGAGATGAACAAAAATTGAACAAAACAAAACACAATCGTAGAATAGAAGGTCGTGTGGCAAGTGTAGTGAGTGTTACAGCAAACGCAGAGATGTGTTATTTTAAGATAAAAATTCAAAAAATAATAATTTATTGTTGTAGGTAGTTGTTGTTGTTTGTTTGATTGATTTTCGAAAACAACTTGTAGAAAATGAACGACGAACAGAGGATACAAAAACGGAAAAAACGAACAAAAAAAAACTTAACCAAGTAGAGTAGTTGTAGGGTAGTAGTAGTTGACTCAAAAAACAGGGAAAAAACTTAAGGATCCGTACAAGAGAATGTTATATAAGAGAGAAGAGAAATGCGAACCGAACGTAAGCAACCCTTGGAGGTTTTTGAAAACCAAGTCGCATAGAACAGTGGCTTTTATAAACCAGCCGCAACCAGTGGTAGTTGCCGCGAGCTCTCCATTCCAATTTGAAAATGTTTTATCTCTTTTCATCCCTTGGGTAGGTGCTATAGCCAACCCCTATTTGGTTGTGTCTGGTTTCTCTATCGAACGGAGGGGTTGAATGTTGATGGTAACATTTGGAATCGTGTTGAATGCGATTGTTAATAGTGGGCATGTGCTATGAGCAGATAAGAGTCGTATGAGGAATTTTGAAATTGAAAAGAAATTGCCCCTTTTTTCTGATTGAGAATTTGAATGGAAATGAAACCAGGAAGAATGCCAAGGAACTGGTGGTTGTTCTGATTCAAAGTTGTTCGCCGCCGCAGGATGTGCACTCGTATGTACCAACAGCAACAGAAGCACTCACAGCAACAGCAGCAGCAGCAGCACATGGTTCGGTGATCAACAAAAGGTTGAAACATTCGCACGTTCCGACTGTTGCATTTCTGGATAGAGAGAGAGTGCGATGGGAGGGCACAAGCGCATTACTAAACATTTGGTTTGTTGTACGTAGAGAGAGGAAGTGGTAAAGAAAAACGGAAGAAAATATCCTGTTTCGATTCCAGAGTACTGCAGCTATGTATGATGTGAGTAGGGGAAGAGGATATATTCTTCCTGTTGCATTCCATTCATGAGGAAAACGGATTTGAAGAAAATATTCTTTTTAATTCGAGGGGTTGCTACAAAATGTTGCCAGCAACATTTTCCCCTCTTTTTTGGTGGTGGACATTTGTAAACATAGACCACTAGTTGACTCGCTCAGATTAATCGTATCGGGGTATTGTGTGTCTCTTGTAGGGGGTTGTATTTGATTTTTTTTTTTTTTTTTTGTACAACTCGTTGTTTGTTGCTTCAATTCGGAGGTTGGCTTAAAGGGGTATGAGATTTTGTTGTAGTTCAGGCAATTGGGGTATGCAACACTTGCTTCTGTTGCTGTTCGCTGTTGCTGATTACTGTTGCTGATTACTGTTGCTGTCGAACTGTTGATTGCTGTTGGCTGAGGTTTTTTGTTTTTCTGTTTTAAGGTTGTAAGGCTTTAAGTCCAATGTTTGACCTAATGGGTAGATTTGAGTTAATTTAAGTGGCAGTCAAATAATTAGTGTAATTTGGGGGACTGGATATAGTGAACACTGGAGATATCCTAAGGTAATGCTGTCTATCTCGATTTTCATAAAAATTGGGAGAAGTTAAAACTCTGACGATAAAAAGAATCAAGGAACTTATAAGGCAAGGTTTAACGCTGTTAAGAAGTTCTCTCACTACTTTCGTTCCGATTGGACCTTCCTGAAGCAATATTGTGCACATTGGCAGAATAAAGCGAATGTTTTCTTAATCTTAATAGCCTGCTGTCGCAGAGGAACTTACAACGTCAACAAAAAGTGAGCGACTTTTTGTTCGGATCGCTGATTTGAGTTCAAGCTAGTGATCTACGTTGCATACACCCTTTCTGGATTGTTCTTCTCAGTGCCTACTAATGACCTATTCATCTGCCTATTACTATCGGCGGGTTTAGAAATTGGACTGTCTTTACCGCGTATCAATACACTCTTACCTTCTTTTTCGTATTTTAACGCCCACAGATATCGGGCCCTATATCATATGTATTCGGCCCGTCATAAAACATCAAGGTGTTCCATGACATAAACTCTTCTTGCTTTCACTGAAAACATTGCTGCTTCATATATTCTTGACTTTATAGCCTGGTCAAATCAAAAGAATCCGCATAGAAAGCCTCCCTGTTTATTGCCAAAGGATGAATGAAGATGCTCTTTGATTCTGTCCAGAATCTCTGTCACCATAAACCAGACAGGTTTTCTATATTCTTGGGGAATTCATTTTTCGCCTCAAATTCCTAATAAAAAGATGCAAGACGAACGCCTATTCAACTGCTACGTCTTATATTTTCCACACTTCACATGCCAGCTGTAATTGGAGCATTAACTGTGTGGACAGATGCGAATTCAAGTCCTTTTTGCCGCATGAATCGACTCGAATGAGAATGTTGTTATCGAAATGATTCAACATTGCTTCGAAATATTTCCTACATCTGGCAAGCACTCTTCTCCTTGGGTGTTTCCATCTAATCCCGTTACAAAGAAAAATGTGGAGCTCAGACCACCAGACAGTAGCTTCATGATCCTGTCAGCAGACTTATCGTTCTATATGTTTTTTTCTTTTTCAATTCATCTTTTTCTTCATCTGATATTGGATTTCTTAAGACGGTTCTAGTACTTAGGCCGTTAGAACTTGAGCTATAAGTACTATTAGCTTGTTGATCTGTCTCCTATACCCGACATTAAACATGTCCTGTGACTTTTGGAACTCTGCCGGCAACGGTTTCTACCTCAGACACGAAGATTTGGTGGTGGTTTCTTCTTTGTGACAAAGTGATAGTTTTATTATTAATGCATCAGGAGATCAGTTTTATAGTTCTATAAGCTTGGTGTCTTTAGCACGTTGGTATAGAAACTATTGATGGATTCTTTGCGGTAGCTACCATATGTTGCTGTTGGCAAAAATCGATGACTTTAAGAAAGTAATTCTTCGGAAAGTCTTCTGATAGAAATTCACTTCATCCTAACGAAGCGCCTTACAAAACATCTTCAATCACTGTCAAAAGAGCTTAACGCCGCTTCGAATCTCAGATCCCTCATAATCTCATCTTCATAACTAGTTTTAATATTTGACACAAATTTGTTAAGCCTCCTTCTGCTGCGTAATGAAGAGCAGATGTGGCGGAGCCTCATATATTTTTGGTGTATTGTTCAGAGGAGAACGATAAGGTGTTAATGTAGACCGAATGCTGCGTTTAATTTTAGCAAATGCATAAGCTACGCTGATGAGTCTACATTTTCCACACTTGGTTGGATTTTCTACAATTCTTTAGTTTTCTGTTTTCATCCTTTTGCACTATTGGTGGCAGCATTGTATTATTGCTGTGGACAAAGCCTACTTCAGCTTCGGACAAAAGCTGTCAAGCCTTCCCATCTCACGTGGCTTGGATGCTTCAAAAGAATTTTTAATCTGGAACATACGATTTCGAAAACTAAGCATCGTACCACTCGACTATGATTCTGTAGCAAATTTTCATCCGCAATGGTCGGCAAAAGCCAGTAGATGCATCTTGCCGGGTTTAAGTGAAGTCTTTAGCCTCATGTCATCTCATTAGTGGTGGTATGCATGCTTTGCTGTCTTTTGTTCTTGCTGCATCTTTCAGCAAAGCTATCGTTTTTTTTTGTCAAGAAATACATAAAATATTTATGCGGTACAGAATCTTGAGCGTGCTTCTACTTTCTGCATGGAGTGCTGCAAAACGAAATTTTTGTTATTTTTCCCCATATGGTCATATTTTAACTGACATATGTATGCATGGTAGTCTGTCATCGATGTCGAAATCTAGCTTTTTACGAGAAAATGCATATTATAACAGTAGAACCGGAATACTACACATACAATTGGAAATCACCATACAGCAAGTAGCGTCGCCTGCATAACGACTCCGCCAGGCCGCTGTTGTCTAGTTTTCGACTCTTGTTCAAAATTTCTCGAGATCGCTGTGTTTTGAAGCTGAGAACAGGAAAGTTTTCACATTAAATGAATTAAAGGTCTTCTTGGAAATAATCTAAATATTGAACAAGCATAAGCATAAGATTGAGTTGGCTGCTAGAAAACAGTTTCCAGTACCCTTGGCTCTACCCAAAGCAACACCATTGCACTGCATTGAACCTTTAAGAGGACACACCGGGAGCAAAAGATGATGTCGATGTCGTCAGCTTATCTTACCAACTAGACCAATTTGCCAAAGAAAGTGCTTTGCGTGTGATTACCTGGATTGTAAACCATCTTTCGATTGAAGAAATTACACATACATGTTTGGATTCATTGGAAAGAATTGTTACCAAATTGCATATTGCACCTCACATTTTTCAACGCTATGTGGCACATCTGGATGTGGAAATTTGCTTGATCATGTTACTGCCGGGCTGATTGTCACACTGGTACGTGCCCAGTAATGTGTTGCAGAAGGGCTTGAAATACATTTATATAATACATTAGAGAGGAACGTACATGCCACATTAAGTACTCAGAGGCATATTGCCTCTGTAGTTCTTACAAGACAGAGAATGCCCTTCTACATACAGTTAATGGCCTTCTATACAGTTAATAGTCAAATCATCGGGATTGCCTTCATCCCCTTGCATCTTGTTCGTGATTTGGAACTTCTCCCCTACCGCACGCTCATATTTGACAAGCTTGACTCGTACCCGAAGGCCTTGTTATTTTTCAACTTTCTGATAGCCTAGCCCATTTTTTTTTACTCCCGATGAAGTAGTGGCTTATTCGTCGACTTGAAGTAGGATCTCTTCTTGGCGTATAACTCTTTTAACCTAGTGCATATGAAATACCTACTTGAAGTGCTTAAACACATGTTATATACCCCGTGTATCGGTGGCGAGGTTTTCTCACTGTTTGAAACGACCACTTCTGGACGACAGTTCGCACTGAAATACTCGATATCCTTAAAATGTGAGATGGCTTTTTTTTTGTCTATTCTTCGGGATCGATATCTACTCTTCTCATGCTACCCGTGGTTTGCGCTTTAGCGCCGGTAGATGTGCATTTCCTGTCGGGTTTTAGGCTGTGGTGGCTGGTAATCTACTTTGGTCTCGGCTACCTCTTTGATAACACAAGTTGTTGGCGTTTGTTAATGTTAAATGCACAGTTGTGAGTCTCTCGTTCATGTGACTTCTGTGCTCAAATAGCTATAAGGCTTCCAACGTCAAACTTCGTTTTCTTGGCAGTTTGTAACTTCTCCTCTTTGGATTGCCGAGGTCTAAATTAGGCTGCAACAAGTCTGCAGAAAGTGGTCAAATTTCAAGTTTTTTCCTACGTGTCCTTACACACTCAAAACGCGTAATGGGTCTCTCTCATTGTGTGCGTTGCTGTGTGGATTCATAGGCTTGAAAACCTAATGCAACCTTATATGAGGAACCTGTAGCTTGTGCCTCTACCATTACTTGTTCCTTTTCACTTGTTAAGTCACAACGGTAGACTTGTTTCAGTGTAAAAATCCCACGGCGAGACGCTGACTACCCCAAAGTCAGTAACCTACTTCTGGGATATGAACGCTGCCTGTGTTCCATTAAGCTATCTCTTAAGTGCAGCAAAAACAAAAAAACAAGAAGTTTTATAGGAGTCCGAATGCAAGGAATAAGATGAATGAGACATGGAAAGGGAGTAACTGCAGCCCAGTGTTCTAAGGGGTGATCTAACCAATCTAAGAAAGCTATATAGAATAGAATTTCAGCACAGTTGTTGTTGCACAATTGAAATCGAATCAAACTATTATAATTGGAAAAGCTGGCAAGTAAAATTCTAAATAGCTGGACCTACGGACATCAAAAGTAGTGTGGAATCCGGATGGACATGAACCAGTACCCGATTGATACCACTTGGAAGTAATGTAACAGAGTTGCAACAATGGGTATCGCCAGGTTGACACCTCGCAGCGCCTACCCTATTTCTACAACAAAGCTGCTGACGAGGACGCCCTAACTGACGATTAATTCCAAGTGGCAGGCGATGACTTGGTAAGGAGCATACACCAACTCAACTGCAAAATATGGTCGGATGAAACTATGCCCGGTAAATGGAACCCCAGCATTGTTTGTCCGTTCGTCAACAACCTGACTCGTCCATATCAGTGTGGCTTCAGCCCACCTTCGATTAAATATTCACACTGCGGCAGATCTTTTGGATAAAACCCATCAACTTTAGATCGATACACACCACCTATTCATCAATTTCAAGGCCGCGTATGAGACGCATCTACAGAGACGAGCTATACAGAGCAAACTCATCCGTCTGTGCAGAATGACGATGGAGAATGAAAGTTGCTCCATCAAGGTCTGTAAAGATCTCACCGAGATTGAGACAAGGCGATGTGCTATCATGCGGTTTCTTTAACGTCGTTCTTGAAAGAATAGTACAAAACTCAAGCGTCAATGCAACAGAGATAATCTTTCAAAAGTTAGTCCAATCAGTGTGATGGCAGCGTTGCTTTCGCGTGTATTGAAGCGGAAGCCGCGAGAATGGATTTAGCGGTCAATGAGGGCAAGACCAAGTATATGCTGTTAACCACGAAGGAAACAGAATATCACTTTCGAGAAATAACTCTGAGGTAGTTAAGGACTTTGTGTCCAAGGCTCCGCTTTCAATCCAGACAACGACACCAGCCCTGAGATAATAATCCAAGTGCAGAGGCATAGACATTGTGTAAAATAGAAGAGGGCGCTCTTGGCTGTTTCGAGCAGGCAATTATTCGGGTGATTTTCGGTCCCATCTGCATAGATGGTGAGGAGAAAAGAAGATACAATGACACACGGGATGTACAACGACGCCGAGTCATGGGCAGCAATGCTTCGGTCCATAAAGTTTTAAAATCCGCCCCGAGGGACAGTGTAGTAGATGAAGAATGCGATTCAAGTGGGAGGGGAACTTAACCAACTTAGCGTCCGAAACTTCAAGTAACAATTTACTTACTTTTGGCCTGTATTTCCTTGTGGGAGCTAGGGCCTCTACGCCTACGTGCCATCGTGCGTCAGTTCTCTCCAACTTTTTCCCATCTGCCATGCCTCCATCACGACCGTTCTGCGCCATGTTATCCTGGGTTAACGGGTTTCATTGCATAGCATGGTTAGCTATGGAATTGTCAACTTTTCCTGACCCGTTCTCTGGTAGAAGTGTTCATTAGAGATACGGTTGGGCCAGAAGTTCCTTAACATGTTACGCAGGCACCTGTTAACGAACGTTTGTAACTTTCTTGTGATGTTGATGGTCACTCTCCACGTGCTACATCCATATAACAGCAAGAATATGACGTTGAAGCAGAACAGTCTTAGCTTGGTATTTAAGTTGATTGCATTGCATCGCCATATCTTGAACAACATACCGAACGCAGATTTTGCTTTGCAAATTCTGTTGGCTATATCTAGTTCGGTTCCACCGCCAGTCGAGACAATACTCCCAAGATAAAGGAAATCGTCCACTCTCTCTACCAATTGTCCAGCAATGCATATCTGAGCTAATGAAGTTGTACCAAGGCTGGCAATTTGAGTTTTTGCCGTATCAATTTTCAGCCGGACGCCGACGACGCCTCTCTCTCCACATCAGGTGTCATTTGGTGGAGATCCATTGTCAATGAAGTCAATGTGTTTCAATTGAGATGTAAGAGTCCATCGAATTCCTCAGTTTCCCGTCGACAAAGCTGCATGAAGAACATCGACGATAATCAAGACAATCACCAAAAGGAATAGTATTGGTGAAAGAATGCAACCTTGTCTTACCCCACTTTGGTCCTCGAATTCGGCTGACAACCTTTTTCTGTGCAAGACGTGGCATTTTGACCCATCATATATAGCCTTGATAATAGCAATTAATTTATCTGGGATACTTCTCCTGCGTAAGGCACGCCAAATAATCTCCCTGTTGACACTATGGAATTCCTTCTCAAAATCAATAAACAGCAGGTGAAGTGGCGTTCGATATTCAACGCAATGCTTGATGATGATCCGCAGGGTGTTGATGTGATCGGCACAGGAGAATCTAGAGCGGAGGCCTGCTTGTTCGGCATTCAATATGCCTTTTAGCGAAAGATCGAACTGGCTGGAGACGTTCGTTGACCGAGGCCCACGAATTAATTTAGAAAGTGGGCTCACTTGTGCCAAATAAAGGTAGGTACATATAATGTATTAGAATCAACAGCATTCAGAATGAATTTCAAAGAACCAATTTAGCTTTATATGCCATTCTCATAAGCCACTACAATAGATCTGAGATTTCAGTACCAACTAATAGCTTTCAAGAAATCAATCTAATAATATGAAAGTCATTTCAAGACCTCTTCCAGTTGCTTGCCTCAGATAAGGTATTACGTAATGTTTTGTTTTTTTTTTTTCCTAAGATGAAAACTATCATACAAAGGCTCCAAATGAAGTTCAGCGTATAAACTCATTCAAAAGGTACGAATACCTAGTACCTAGCTATCAATAAAATTAAATGAGTCGTCTCCCTTTTTCGTCAGGTGGTCATTAGAAAATTAATGTCTCTTTTCTGAAATATCGGTCAGCGTTTCGTCAAAGGAACAAAGCCCAAACAACCCCGAAAAAAAAACAATTAAATTAATCAAAAGAGGAATAGACACAATAGATACAATACAAAACAATAAACGGTCCAAATAATGTAACAATAACTTATTGCCGGCTCCCCCTGCTTCTTTAGTCAGACGTTTTCCTGCTGATTGAGCTCCAAATAGATTTCCAGAGACACAGAAATGCACTCATCAAAAATGCCAGAGAAACAAAAAGAGGCTGGCTGCTCTTGCCTCGCCTTAGATAGAAAAAAAAAAACAACGAAAACTGTAAAAGCTTTCAACGGAAATGAAATTCAGACATTAGGATACTGTCGCCATTGAACAAAAACAAAAACAAAAATAAATCAGCAAACATGAACAAAAGCGAACTACCAAAAACTGAAAATAAAAGGAAAGCCAAATGAAACAACAGCTATGGGATAGCGCAACAGAATCACTAGGCACCACCATCACTATCTCTGTCCACCTCCATCACCCTCACCATTAGGACCATCATCATCTGAGCACAAGCAATCAAGGATCAACGAAAGAGATTCCAGGAAAAATAAATACTCCGATGCCGACAACGGCAACGACGACGACGACGTCGACTTAAAAACGGCTGACTACAATTATTTTCTAAAGCGCTCACTGGTGCCAAGTGTCAATCCGAAATACCAACATTCAATCAATTGTCCAAAAACTGAAAAATAAATAACAAGCCAGCCAGCACGAAGGTACGAGTATGAGTACGAGAACGAGTACGAGTTTGGGGGGAAGGCGTACTCGTACATCCCCGTCCTTAACCCGCCAGAATATGGTACTTGTACTCTTTGTATCTATTTAGATGTACGAGTACTACACATAAACGAACTATAGTGACAGCTACTTTTAGTTACTATCAAAAGTGCAATTGTGAGGAGGATTTGCCGATTTGCCCTCTGATTTTCTAGGACACAGCGTGTTCTAGAAGCCAAATTGAAATTTCAGCAAAAATTTCATTGAAATCGATAAAACGAGCCGAACTACGAAAACGAGTACTCGTTACAAAACGAAACGAATGCGCCTAGTCTGGGTTGGAAAACATACAAAATCTCTATACAGTTTTACCAAAAGGACGACGAAATGTATAAGCGTGTTACTCAACCAATGGCGATGAACGAAAACGAACCGAAGCTAGGACTGAGAACCAACAACGTGGAACGCCAAAAAGTATGGAGGAACCTTCTATGGAATAACAAAGGCACGAGGAGAGGATGCCTAGCCTACCTAGTTTTCTTTAATCTTATAACGAATTTTGGCACAGTGCCAGACATTTCAGCCTCCTAGTTATGTGTTTCTTCCTGTATAACGGCGAGTAACCCCCCTCTGAATTTGGTTCTGTTGCTCCAGCAAACTATAGTACAACTAGTATCTGTGCGATGTCGGTATTTTTATACATACAAGTATGTTAGAAGAACTTATACCCATACTCGCATTCGCATACGTATTCGAATATTCGGTAAGAATATCTCTTAGATAGTGTTTTCAATTTTTTTTTTTTTTCATATTTTCTCCGTCGTTTTGAATTCCACCCAACTTTACCCTAACCGTGGTCGGGACTGTTCCATAGATACGAGTATACGAGCACTCGTACATCTGTTGGGTTGATCATCTCACATGTAAGCCTATGGTTGAACTCTAGGTCGGAGTTAGAGTTGGAGTTGGAGTTGGAGTTGGAGTTGGAGACGAAGCCGGATGGGGCCGCCATGTACTCGTACTTGTAGTCAGTTCCAATAAAAAATCGAAATTTATTATTGAATTATGTATTTTATTGCCGTGCTCTGGTTATTTGTGATGGTTATCTGCGGTGCAATTTACCTAGTTTATTTAAGTTAATGATTTCGTTTCCAGTATGAGCCTTGAGTACTTTATAGTTAGTTAGGGAGGCTATTGTTGTATCAGAAAATATTAAGCTTTTTTAAAACAGCCGATGTCCTAATTAAAACTGTGAGATACACGTAACCATGCAGCCCTACGAATGGTGAAAGCAAATTTTACTATGTATGTGCGTGTCTTACTTCGAGATGGAAAAACTAGCTTTAAAAAACTGCCCTTGGTCGTTCCTTATTTTACTACAAGCCTGTTGGATCACTACTACAATACATTGGCCTTCTTGGCCATCTTGAAAGGCCGATGTAAAATATTCGCAATTAACCAATGACGGTACGGATACTGTGAACCAGAAAATGGATATGGATGATGATTTTGGAAAGCAATAACAAGTAAAGAACTCTACTGGCCAAAATCAGATGTTTCTGGAAACTTTGGCGATTATTGCTTGGTAATTAGGAAGGGCTTTCACCATTCGGACCCACCGCATTCTAAGACTCTTACTTCCCTAAAGGGGTGTGAATACCAAAGGGAGTTCTGTATTTTTGGCCGTATGTCCTCATAACACGAAGAATGTTAGCTTCCAATGCATCGATTGTTGTTGGTTTGTCAGAGTAGACTAACAACTTTACGTATCCCCAAAGAACATAATCAGGAAGCGTCAAATCATAAGATCTTGGAGGCCCATTTTCAGGTCCTTACGTGAATTTAGGCGTTCATGGAATGTTTTCTTCGTTTGCTGTATGACACGTAGGGTAATCATATTAAAACCACATCTCTTTCACATTCATGCCATTCAATCAGGGAATGAAAAAGACATAAATCATAGCTCTGTAGAGAATACGCTTGACCGTATAATTGGCGTAATTTGTGAAAAAATATCTTCCGATGCCTCCACAAGCCCACAGACCGGATCAATCTGAGTATTTTTCGCGAAGTAATGGCGTTTCGTTAATCTCATGTGGATTACTCTCGCTCCAAATGTGACAATTTTGCTTATTGACATACCCATTGACCAAGAAAGACCCTCATTTCCGATAAAACAGTGAATCCAACGCCAGTTGATTTTGGGCGCTTTCACCGAAATTTTGACGCAAACGATGGTTATTCGAGAAACAGAGATCTTTGCGTACAATTTTCTTAAAGTGGACGGACAACAACCATGTTGTTGTGATCGACGTCGAACCGATGAATTTGGATTTTCTGAGCACTTTTCTTCAACAATACGGCGAAAAGCGGTCTCAGATGGTCGATTATATCAGGTGTAATATGTTTTCTTCTTTATTATTCGCTCATGCTCAAGTGGTCATTAGCACCCTTAAAATGATTGCACGCAGCGCGGGCGATGGAAAATTAGGAAGGATAGAAAAGTAGAGAGAGAGGTACCGATGTACGTTGGTTTTGAATGTTTGAAGATTGTAATGGCTACGAAATAAAGAGCCCGGTAATGCATTTCATTAGCGATAGAACAGGATGAGACAGGAGACATTACGCTGGTGGTTGAGGGTGCCAATCGGCAGGTTAATTTTGGCATCACCTATGAGTCTTATCGCACGCTTTTGAATCCTTCTGCAAGTGCTTTATAATTTTAAATCATAGTCCCATAATTTCAGAAGCGAATTTTCAAGATAAAATTGAAAAAAAAATGCCACATAGAGTTTGCAATCTGACAATTGGTTTGAAAGGTATAAATATCTGAAGTTAATACTAGATCGGGACAAAAACACCATCTGATGGATTGACACCTCATTGACGACTCTTGATTATTGAATTCTGAAAGTTGTCATTGATATAACAGGGAGAGGGTTCCTCAGAATCTCAGATTATTGAATCACGAGAAATTCTTTACTTTTTTTTTTATAGAAACCTTAAACCTTAACCTTAAAGATGTAATTTGGATCGTTCTCGTCGTGAAATGACATTTCCTCTTTCGCATAGAGCAGCATCACGTTTTCGAGTATGTCCTTGTACACAAACGAATCAATTGCGCCATTAATTTTGTGATTTGGCCCGATCCCATAGCTACAGAAACGGACTAGATATCACACTTCGTGATGGCTGCTGGCTGTCGCTCTGGTATACCGTGGATTCAGTCTCTAGTCCTTTGGACTTCGTACACATCTTAAGCCGTCTGAGACTGTCATGTTAAACTTCGACTCATCTGCAACAGTCCAACCGATATGCGAATGTTGAACCAGACCAGATCATATTGCGACTAGACACTATATGAGAAACTTCTTTTTGGACGCTGAAAAGTAGAAAGGAGTCGACATCTAAATAGACCACCACTTTTTACAGCTACAATATAATAGACAAAAATAAAGAAAAAGACATGAAACATCACGACTTCGTATAGAACGTTGATAATAAGGAAATCATCAGCAGATATGTTCTACAACATTTGCCAAAATAACCAAACCGCCTGCTAATGCATTGTCAGTCTTAGCTGCTACATATCAAAGACGAATCACTATTTTTGCAGATAAGAGCAATGCTGATTACCAGGACTTTGATTGCAGATCCTGACAGCGTTCAATATGTAAATCGGGGATCAGAAACTAACATGTATATGTTGCTTTTAAGACTCCCAAGTGTCGGCTTTGGACCTTTATCAATGAGTTTTCAGCAAGATATGTGCCTTGTCACCTAGAATAATCCACATTGGATACACAGAGCTGTTAATAGTTAAATTTTTTGTTATGTTCAAAATTTGAACGTTTATTTAAGAAAAACATGTACAATATTCAAAGTATTGCCCATCTGAAGCTATGAATCTTGGCCTGGCAGCCAAGAATGAATCAAGCCAATTTTTGATATTCTGCTCTGATGTGAACCGTATTTCAGTGAGGGCGTTCTGCATCGACAGGAACAAATGGTAGTCAGAAGAGGCAAGGTCTGGGCTATAAGGCGGTTGGGGTAAGACTTCCCATCCACTGTTTTCCAAATAGTTCTTAACCGGAATAGCAAGGTGGGGCTGAGTGTTATCATGATGGAAAATTATTGTCTCGTGTCTGGTCGTATATTCCCCGCGTTTTTCGGTTACTGCTCTCTTCAAACGGATTAATTGTGTTCAGTAGCGTTGTCCATTGATGGTTTCACCCGGTTTTAGGAGCTCATAATACAGCACACCCATCTGATCCCAGCAAATACAGAGCATTACCTTCGCTCCATGGATATTCGGCTTTGCCGTTGATTTGGCTGGTTGGCCGGGTTTCACATATGATTTTTTGCGCTTGGGGTTGTCGTAATGGATCCATTTTTTTTCACCAGTAACAATCCGATGCAAAAATGACTTCCTTTTGTGGCGTTACAGCAGCATTTCGGACATGCAAAACCGCCTTTCGACGTCTCTCGGCTTGAGTTCATGTGGAACCCAATTTCCTTGCTTTTGAATATATCCAGCTGCTTTTAAACATTTTGAAATTGCTGCCTGAGTGACACCCAAAGATTCTGCGAGCTATTCTTATGCTGCTTCCAATGTTTTCTCTATTATATATGAGAGACTAGAGGAGCAAAGTAAAATAAATAAACTCAATCTCGAGAAGTTAGTTAAGATCGCCACAATGTTCGAGCTAAATCGAGAACATGAATACGGAACGCATGCTCAAAATATTTGCCTGGAATACTAACAGAAATTAACAAAAATTTTACGAATAACAAATATTCATGCGGAACATCGACAGTTGTCTGATCCAATGTAGCCCACTAAGATCCGTGCTCAAAAAAACTGTCTTCAAAAACATATTTAAATCATTTGCACTTAGTTTTTTGGCTGTGATTTTAATGCAAATCACACTTTCTGGGGCTTGAGATGCATCCACAGAATGCCGCACTGATGTTAGAATAGAGCTTTTAGCCGGCGTGCCGCAGGGAAGTGTTCTCGGCCCAATCCTTTCTCCTTTATACTCGACACATACCGTACCGGAGATAACCGCTCCAGCTACATTTGTCAATAACACTGCTTCACTAGCAGTAGGTAAAGCAATTGAAGAAACAACCGTGAAATTTCAAAGCAGTCTCGATAGTGTACATGAATCGACAAGGGCCTGGCGGATAGCCCTCAATGAGACTGAATCCGTTCATGTAAATTTTACATACAGGAAAACGAGCCAGTTGTCTATCTTTATAAATTCAGTTTGTATTGCATTAGCAAACGGTGTTAAATACCTCGGGAAGACCCTCGACGCAAAGTTAAAATTGAAGTCGCACGTTTAAGAGAAAAAAAGAAAGGAACTTGGAAACAAATACTGAGAAATATATTGGTTACTTTGTAAACCAGAAGCAGAAATACGTCATAAAAAAAAAATTATAACCGAGCTCCATAGATAAGTTGACGCATTCATTGAAGACAAATAAATACTAAAATAACAATTTAACAGGTTAAATGGCGAATACAGCGATTGAACATTCATTAATTTCTCACCGATTGGATGGCAGTAATTTTCGAACGTGGAAGTTCCAAATCAGTGCAATATTGCGATCGCAAGATTTGGTGGACGTTGTTAATTGTGCTTCGGGGCCTCCTGCAGGGGAATCGGCAGATGAAAAAAAGAGGTGGATTCAAAAAGATGGCAAAGTCGTGTCTATCTTATTTGCATCACTAAATGCCGATCAAAGTAAGCACGTGTTGAACTGCAAATCAGCACTGAGATAATGGATACTCTGAAGAACATACATGACAAGAAAAGAGACGTAAAAATCATGGGTCTGCATGAAGAATATTTCGGACTAAAAATGAATGATCAAGAAAATGTAGCTGCATTTGTGGCAAAAGTTGATACATTGTCGCATGATATTAAAGAGCAAAGCTAAAAATTGTCGGACAACCTAAAAAATTTGTCGTTTCATTAGTCGGCTGACATCGAAATTCAGCAATTTTCGCACAGTATGGTACAATGGACACACTGCGAAATTACAGATAGAACAGGACTCAATCAACAAATTAGCGCGAGAAAGATCAGCGAATGTTAAAGTAGCATTTAGTGCAACGAGACACGAAAAAACGAAGAAGAAAAAGTTTACAAAAGCTGACCGAAGAGCAAAGTCTAGTTGTTTTTTGTGCGGTAATATTGGTCACTAGCAGCGAAACTGCCCACAAAGAAAAAAAGGCGAATCGATTGATATAGAAAAAAACGAAGTCTCGAAATCCGTTGCTTTTACTGCAGTCGGTGACAGCTGAATACGAAAATTTGTGGATAGCTGACTCGGGAGCGACTAAGCACACAACTTTTCGGAGGGACTGGTTTATTGAAAATTCATCGAAAGGAGCTTAGCGGTGTGTGAACCTTGCAAACGATGAGATGCTGGATGTGGAGGGCACGGGCACTATTGAAGTTGAGTCGTGGGTTAATGGGCAGTGGAAGACACAGCGCCTGGAAGATGTGCGATATGCACCTAAGGCAACCGTAAATTAGTTTTCAATAGGCCAGGTCATAGAAAGAGGTTTTGATGTGCATTTCAAAGAAAAGCGGTGCATTGTTACAAATGTATTCGACGAAATTGTTGCTGCGGGTGTGAAGGATGACTCCAATCTGTTTCGAATGCTGTTTCGTTGTACTAAAACCACAATTTGTGATACATGCTTAGCTGCAAAACATCCTGACATGGTGAATTCTCTGCAGCAATGGCATCGTCGGTACGTCGTCGTCAACGTAAAGACCATCGAATCAATGGTCAATAACAATTTGGTAAGTGGGATTGATTTTTCTTATGAAAATAAATTTTTCTGTGAAGAGTACCAGATGGGAAAATCGCATAGAAGCTTTGTCTTCTAAAGAATCAGATCAGTGGATGAAGGCTTTGGAAGATGAGCTGAGCTCACTTAAGGAGAATGATATGTGGAACATCGTTGAAAGACCCAAGGAGTGCAACGTGATTGGTAGTAAATGGGTTTTCAAGTTGAAAACCTCATCGAATCAAGACCCAAAATATAAGACGCGTTTAGTTGCAAAGGGTTATGCACAATCACCTGGCATCGACTACTAGGAAACGTTTGCCCCCAGTAGTGCGTTACGATTCAGTGCGATGTGTTTTGGCCATGGCTGCAGTAAGAGATATGGAAATAACTCAATTCGATTTGAAGACAGCTTTTCTTAATGGGGACTTGAAGGCGGTCATCTATATGTAGGTTCCAGAAGGAGTTGCTCATCATCCTGGTAAGGTATGTCGCTTAAAACGAAGTTTGTATGGCCTTAAACAAGCCTCACGGGCTTGGAACCTCAAATTTATGCAGTTCCTGAAAAATTATGGCATGAAACAATCGATGGCTGACCCATGTGTGTTCTACGAAAGGATCTGGGATGAAAAGGTAATTGTTGTAATTGATTGAATGAATGAATGAAAATGAATTGAGTTTTATGTTGGAATGAAAATAAAGCGTGATCGAAAGGCCAAAACCATAACCATTTCACATAGTTCATACATCAAAAGGGTAATTGAGAAGTTTGGAATGACAGAGTCGAAGTCAATTCCCACCCCATTTGACGTCAATACTGTTTTAACGAAGTCAGTGGAGCAGTGTGGCATTAGTTTTCCGTATCGTCAAGCGTGTGGATCATTGATGTATGATGCGACCGTTTCACGACCAGATATTTCATATGCAGTGAGAGAAGTCAGTCGTTTTATGCAGAATCCAAACCAATTGCATGTTCAGGCCTTGAAGAGAATCTTGCGATATTTGAACGGTACGAAGACATTGGGAATAACGTTTGGTGATTCAGATGACATGACTTTGATTGGGTATATTGATGCTGATTTTGCACGAGATATTGATACAAGACGTTCGACATCAGGCTATGTGTTCATGATTGGAAATGGAGTCGTGACTTGGCGGAGTCAAAGGCAAAAGACTGTCGCTTTTTCAACAACCGAAGTGGAGTTCATGGCAATCACGGATGTTGCAAAGGAAGCTCTTTGGTTGCGCCAATTTCTTCAGGATGTCGGCTAAATACAAGAGGGAACTATAAAGCTGCGTGTTAACTTAAAAATTATTTTGTATATGATGTAAAATGTTTACAATGAGTGGGAGTATTGAAATTTGCATTGTATACAATTCATACATATATTGTCACTTCTGAACGCAGTACTGCGTTAACAATATGTGATACGGGGTTTCCCTTTTTTTTCTTTTCAAGGCAACCAATAGCGTGTTAGACATCCCTTTCCGCCGAACGTCCGCCACACACCTCCTGCTCCCTTTAAATAGACACATAACTAGTGGCCTTTCCCAGTGGTTATCTTCAAAGTTTCGTCAGATATTCACGTCGATCAGATCTATCTTTGGACAGATTCTGAAAGTTTTATGCTGTGGTTGTCGGCGCATCCTTCTTCTTGGGAGGCTTTTGTAGCAAATAAGGTACCCAACATTCAAAATCAGCCCCCTGCTGCAATTTGGAGGCATGTTATCAGCAAAAACAACTCGGCGGATATTATATTAAGAGGACCATATGGAGGTGGCCTATCACGCAGAGAGTCCATGGTTCGATACCCGACATCCTCAACAATTTTTCGAATCGTCATCATCCTTTCGGCACGCAATGGCAAACTCCCGAAAGTAAAATTGCCTATGAAATAGCTTCTAAGGAGTGCCGTTCGGATCTGACGATACACCGTAGGCCCCGCTCAGATGTGACAAAAATGACAATATGAGCAACACAAATGAGTGTCAAGAAGCTAGGCCATGTCCCATAACGGGCTGCCAGCGCCACAGTGTTTTTTTTTTTTTTTTTATGTATGGAGAAGAATTGAACGCAAGCATTTGGTTTACAGGGCCAAACTTTCTCTACTCGTTGGCCTAAAAAGAACGACTGCTCATTGATAGGTAAGGACACACATGGACAGCTCAAGAACGTGACAATGCTAGTTGTGTGAAGTATAGCACCAACATTTTCGGATGTTTACCCACATCAAGGTAACGTTGAAAGGACCTTTTGGATATTTGGCTACGTGGTTAAGTTTGTTAGGGCTTTGAGTAAACTACAGCTGAAAGAAGACGAGACAAGGAAGCCATTCGAAAGGTTTTCCCCAATAAAGTCAAAAGAAAAGATTCCGCCACTTACCTCAAATAACATAGGATTGCTCGTCTACGAATTGTACGGCACATTCAACGGAAACACTTTAAAGATTGAGTTGAACAGATGGAAAAAGAGAATTTGAATAGCCCAATTCTGCAGACCTGTATGGACTTCTTCGGACCATTTTATCACATCGTAGAAAGACGTGCTATGTTTGCTTTGCAGTTAAACCAGTCCACCTCGAAATTGTTCTCGACGTATCTAGCCAAAGATTCATCGCAGCTCTTAGACGATTTGTAGTACGGCGGTACTTATGTCATAATCTCTTTGGCTGTGGAAGCTACTTTAAACTGTTGGCCAAGAATATTTGGGATTTAAACATCTGTTAACGATATATCCGACTATTGACCCCTTCAACCTTTAGCCTGTGCTATATTCACGTGAACAGGAGTCCTCATTTCATACTATACATTCACATAGTGTCTCTGCTCTCTGAACATGAAAAATTTCTCAAAAAACATATAGAACCGCTCATCCATTCTGTTGCTTTACATTCGTTTCCTAACATCAAACGTCTTGTAATCCTTGAACAATTGAAGCGTAAACCAAAGGAACAATTGCTGTGTCATTTTGCGGCCTACTACCACTAAAACTACGACTCCGAAACGAAAACGTAACTATGACTTTCAAGGATGCCCTTGAGGCTTCTTTAGGCTAAAACTCACAATTTCAGTTACATGTTCCGTCCATTATTTCCATAACGACTCCAACAGTTGTTGCGTGACATTGCGGCAAGGCCCGTTAAAAATTCCATATCGTCTGCAGATGTTGTACGACGACTCATATTCGTACTCTTATAGGAGGTACACCCTCGGTGTCCTTATAAGGATCTCCTTCTTAGTTCGGTTTAATACATAAATAATTTGGGTCAACTCCTTTTCATCGCTTCTTATCCTGTGTAGTATATTGCAACATTGAATAAACAATACACAAAAGAAACACGAAAAAAACAAAAATAACGAAAAATGGGGAAGAAACCAGAAAGAAATAGGAATAAACCATCGATCCTTGTTACGAACATCGCAGTTGGCTTGACTGTTGCAGCATATGTTATGCCACGCGACCGCGGCTGGTACGAATACATTGCCCACAGAAGACAATATAAAAGTATCCGTATTCCATTTTCCAATGAGCTCAAAAGAAACGCAGGAGTGGAACCATCAAGACAAAAAAAAAAAAACGATTCCTGTTCCTAAAGCACCCATAAGGACCTTAATTGGTTCCCCTACAATACACCGGCTGAGTGTTTGAATATGGAATATTCGGATATGGTCACAAAAAAGCGCGTGTGCCACGTACCTACCAGTTTTTTTTTTTCATAGTCTGAAGAACTGAACTCATAGCGCCTGTCGGCTGCCCTCTATACACCGACAAATTATTGGTCGGTTGAATATCTGGGGAAGGAAAAATTTCACGCTCAAAATGCTAATTCTACATGGAAAGCCAGAATTTGTCGGTTCGGTTTGGTGATTTCGAGAGTATCCGTACGCGACGGTGACGCGCCCAATTCTATTCATAATGACCAAACGCAGATTTGTTCCTTCTTAGTGGGCATTTGAATGCCCAGAGAAAACTGAACACTGAAAACTAAGCACTGCACACTAAACACCGAGCACGTGCTGGAAAACAATGAATTACAGACCGCGAGCCAACTAGCTAGCTACACGAGGGGGATTAAATGGTACTCGAACCCAGATACAAATCGAATGCGAGATCATTAAGGAATCTCTGGCCTGGAACTAATTTATTCGCTTGGACGTGTGCTTCGGCAATCAACTGGTTTCATTTGAATACACTCTCAAACCAAAAAGTTCAACAAAAACCTACCTTTAAGGATATGTATGTGTCGAAAGCGAATCAGGTTTTTTGTTTTTTTTTTCATTCCTGGTCTTGGGGTTCTCCGTATCTTCTACACATGGTTTGGCTTTCAAGACAAATGAAAAAGAATTCAAAAAAACCATCCTTGGGGTAGATAACAAGACCAACACCCGGTGCGGATGCTGAATGAGATTCAAGAGTCCGATATCTGCTAGTAAAACCGATGACGCCATGCACCGGAACCAACAAAAAAAAAGGGGGAATGTTGAAACGAATTGACTGTGGTTGAGATAAAGGGCGATTTATAGTGAAAGTGTGCCCAAAGATAGTCGTAAATTATTAAGCTCGTACCTACGATATACATACATAACTGCTAAGTACGTTAAGAAGGTGTGCTTACTTTATATTTTGGCTAAATGGGTTTTTGGCACTTGCACTCAGAGTACAGATAGATGTGCGTATGGATTAGCAGATTAAATGGAATGACTTATAATGTTGGAGGTTTTGGCTTCATTTTACTCAAAAGAACATTAACCACGCTTAATGGGATACAAGAGTAACATAATGACTTTCTTTAATGACATGAAATAATGGGAATCACAAAAGGCTGACTTTGAAGTCGAGGAGTTAAAAGAATGCATTGCTAACTTTTTTTAAAAAATATTTCCGAGCTGTAAAAACTCTCTAGTTCACATGCCGGAAACAGTTCGTTAGCCTAAAGGCAGCTATCATCTGCTAAAAATGTAAGATCGTAACTGGAAACTGGACACAATGCTAGCAATCAAGGAATCTTGAGAGTCAACTAAAACTACGACGACAATAATATAAGGATGGAAATTAGGAAATTAGCATCCCAGTCTGCTTTAAAAGCAACGACTAGAAGGTTCGGCCAAATTCGTAAACGCAAAATGTCCAAACAGGAGATTGGCAAACGCACAACGGAAAATTACTGCAAAGCAAACAGTTTTAAACGTAGTAGATTCGGTTTTTTTACGCAAAAGCAAGATCATCTGTGCAACTGTCAAAGGAATGTTCACGAATTCGCCCTTCTTTACAGCTTCCAATATCCCTATACAATTAGCAAGATGGAAGGTACTTGTCCTTATACATACTCGTATGTAGCTACATGGAAAACTAGCCTCATTCTTTTGAAAGAACAATGTATATTGTGCGCAATCGGTTGGTATCTTTTTAAAAAGGCTATACAAAAAAAATCTATTCAATATTCTTCAACGACTGTGACTTCACTGAATAGAGCAAGCCTTGCGACTAACTATGGAATATTATTTCCTTCAAAAGGCTGCCTTGGCGGGGTTGGCATTGGGCCATCCTGTCCACCGAATTTTTGAGTTCATTTTAGATGGTTTCATGATAAGCTTGGTCAAGCTTTTATTCTTGTGTCACTAAATCGCCTCTGGATTGCTCACATAGCCCTCACAAAAAAAAAGCCCTACGGCGTCAAAATCCCAGCCTCGTGACGGCCAAGCAACATCGCCAAAACTACTGATCACACGATAATTTAACTCAGTGTGCAATTAATCACACAAGGCGATGCGCTGTCATGCATTTTTTTCAACATCGTACTTGAAAGAATAGTGCAAAACTCACGAGCAAACACAAGAGGCACTATCTTTCAAAAGTCCGTCCAACTACTCGCATACGCCTACGATATTGACATAAACTGGAGAAAGCAGCGTGATGTCGGTGGCGCTTTCGCGAGTATTGAGACGGAAGCGACGAAAATGGGTTTAGCGGTCAATGAGGGCAAGACCAAGTATATGCTGTCAAGCAAAAAGGACAACCAACACCGACGTCTCGGGCAGAACGTCACCCTTGACAGATATAACTTTGAGGTAGTTAAGGACTTTGTCTACCTAGGCTCTACAGACAACGGCACCAGCGCTGAGATCAAGCGAAGAATAACTCTTGCCAACCGCTGTTTCTTTGGGCTAAGAAGGCAATTGAGTAGCAAAGCCCTCTCTCGAACAACAGAAGTCACCCTTTATAAGACCTTAATAATCCCGGTCCTGCTCTATGGCTCAGAGGCAGCTAGGTATGGATCGAGTTGGCTGGAGACGCTTGTTAACTGAGCCCCAGTTCCACCGCGGACTGTAGAGCCACTTAGAGTAAGAAAGAAGTGCAATTAATCAATTGTTGAATGGCTTGTGGGGCACTTAGCCCCATCTTGATGAAACCGTAGCTCCTCATTTTTGGGCATTAAAATCTGTCACTATGCCACAGTAGCGCTCCCAATTGACTGTAACGCTTCTTCCATTTTCACTTTGAAAAAACAATCGAACAATAACGCCTACACTCCAAAAACGTCATTAAACAGTCAGTCATCCTTCCAGGATGCATTTGCTTCCCTTGATATGACCACACGTGGATTTTCGAGCTCTAAATATGGCAATTTTGCTTGTTTACGTAGCCATCGAGATGGAAATGCGCTTCATCTGATTTTTATCATTTTCTGAGTCAACTTGTCGTCAATTTCAAGTAGCTATAATGCACAAACAGAGAATCGGTACCAAAGCGGGTGGTCATCTTGCTTCGATGCCTAAGTCAATTGGATCCAAGCGATTAATCCCAGATCCTAAAGCAAAATTCTCCCCAGGCTAGTACAACTAATGTTCAGTTGCTAAGATCTCTGGCACGTTGAGGTTATCGGTTCAGAGGCACACTTACGGTAACAGCTGCAATATTCTCAGTAGAATTCATAGGATGAATCGAAGAATAAGTTCGGTTATCAATCAGGAAACGAGTTTCACGAACTTTCTTTACAAACTTGCTTACACCAGCTGCAGTTGATGCATTATCTCGACCGAAATGGTCGCAGTATTTCGACAACACAGCATCCATTTGGAAGTAATATTGCAATATTTCCCAACCTTTTTGAAGCAGAAATGAATTTATTTCGTACCGCGAACATATAATACTTAGTTTTTGTAATATTTTTGAGCACTTAAAAGCTGTCAGTATCAGTATTACAAATGTTTCAAAAAGATACCAACAGATGGCTCACCCTTTATATAGGCTTAAAGAAGAAATTTCCCAGACCTATAACGGGGACTAAGATTGGTGCTGTTGTAAATAGAAAGCAAACTAATCCACCACTTTGAATGCAACTTATCAGAAACTCAGAATTGTCCCAAGAGCCTCCCTGATCACAGGAACGGATATAGAGTTTGATAAGTAGACTTTGACAGAGTTGCGAACCTTCCATATCAGAATTCGCAACTTCAGTGTCTGCTCAGACTAAAGCAGGGATCCTCAAAGCTTGTTGACATACGCACTCAGATGCTCCTATGAAATGGTGACAAAACAAAATAAAACAGATAAATAAAATGGTGAAAAACTTAGTCTCTGAAAGCATCTCATGCGCATATAAGGAGAGAGAAGTTCTTAGACATCGAAGTTCGAACAGGAAATAGAGTAGATATGGCATTGAGTATGCTGGAAACAGTTGAGCGGAAAAAGACATCGTAAATATATGGCTAAAGGTAAGTAAATCTCCCAGAGTTTAAGATATGCTCAATGCCTAAGCTTATAAAGGAAATAAAAGTTTTTCTGTACCTTAAAGTTAGGCGATAGCCGAAAATTCTATTGATATGTGCTCAAAATATTTTTGGGGTATAGGCAAATAGAACGTGAAAAGGATTTCATGGATTTAGCTTAGTTGTAAACAATGTGGGATTGGTAACAACATTCGTTACAACTGTAAGGTACGCTAAGAAAATAGTCGGCAGGAAAATACTATCATAAGTCAAGCCACAAGTGCGTCGAATGCAAAATCCAAAGCCAGACTTTGAGCCGTGGGAGATTTACTAGACACGCTTTAAAGAGGAGATCCGTCCCTCTAAGCTCAGAACAAAAACAAAAGAATCTGTTAAAATGTAAACAATGGCTGCAGGGTGGCTGGAGAATCAGCACGTCGTGGCTGCTATTTCCATAAGGCCGTGATGATGGATGTGGCCATCAGACATGCTATTATTTCGTTTAGTGGGTTCAAACCAAGTAAACCTACAGTAATGTATAGACCAGCTCATTGTAGCTCTGAAGAAAATCTTCTTCTTCCCTGGTGTCAGGGGCATACATACCGAAAACGTGACGAACAGTGAAAGTCGCCTTTATACCGAAAAGGGAAAAAGAAGGCGACTGCTAAGAGCTCCAAACCTATTAGTCTTACTTCCTTCATGTTGAAGGGCATAGAGATAATATTCGAGCTCAAAACTGTTATCCAAATGCATCATCTATTCAACAGAATGGATCCTTCGAATTTGCTTTCAAATCTAGAGGGCAAAACTGAAGCCGCACTAGGCAAAAAGGAGATATGCGCTTGACATTTTAATCGATATTGAGGGCATTTAGAACGATACTACTTTGACGGCATGTGTTCCGCTGCTGTGGTGCATGTTGGTCGATTCACTGCTAAATGCTTTCAATAGTTCTGAATCTTATGCTGAAGCAATTGCAAATAATGTAGTTGTACTGTCTATCTATCTCTCTAGCGACTGTCAAGCACAGGCAGCCCTAGACTTGATCGACTGTTGATCTACTAGAAATCAGCTTTCAGTTAATTCTATCAGAAAAAAGAATCTGACTCCATAACCGCCATTTCTTCAACGAAGGTAAGCATGCAATTGGATAAAAAAAATTCATTGTTATCTATGTTGAACTTGTCAACATCTCCAAGCCCCTATTGAATTTCACCAAGATGCGTCCTTTAGTTCTGCAGGGATATGACCAATTATATCATATGCAGTGGCTATTCAGGCTCCAAGGAACGGTTTGTCTCGGGAGCATTAGAGTATTTTCAAGAGCGTACTCTAGATACTTTAATGAATCTCCTACACCTGACTAGTCATAGAATGACCTGCACGCTGACTGTGATTAAAAAAACGTATATTCCGCACAAGGTTTGAATGATCTTGCTTATCGTGCGCCTTTTGAAATGGACAAGTCGATGCAATGGAATCCTGTTGCCACGAAAATATGAAATCGACTTTTCCAATAAATGGTTTCGGCCAGAATCTGAGCCAGAAAAGGAACGTAGGTGGTCGAATCTTCATGGATGGCTCTAATGACCGATGTAGAATGCTGCTCTGGTGCCTTTGAGTTCCAAGTTGCATTGGGATCACGGGAAATGAAATTCCCAATGAACTTACTAGGAAAGGCGAATTTCTAAAATATGGATCTGCATTTGGACCACCTTGCATTGGCAGTTGGGTTTCATATGAGCATAACTGCGAATGGCAGGGCTGTTCTGATATGAGTTCAGCGAATTTTCGCTTTTCATATAAAGTTTTGCGTTCGTTTCGAGCTATATTTATTGTTTAGTTCACATAAGATAGGTTCAGGTATCAAGCCTCCTATTTAGAACCTTTCTAGTTCGTGTTTCATTCGACATTGAAATATTTTAAACTGAGTGGTAGCGTGTAACTCTGCCAGCGAATTTGCTTTCATATTGTAGTTTCTAGGTTACTAACTCTAAGTAGAACTATTGCCACAATGCAGTTCTCTTAGCGTTAATTCAGGTTATACCTTGGGACCCCATACCGAGTCATAGACACAGTGAAAATGCGTAGCATAACTTCCTATCAGGAAACCAACGAGACCACAGACAGGATTTTGTGTGCTCCTTTAGGTTTTGGGTGACTATTATGTGCTAAATAAGTTGAAGATTGGAAAATACAATCAACTACCCTTCAGTGAGTTTTGTCATCTGGTGAATGCCAATGTAAATCGTAAACAACCGTCAGATTTACGCGTGCGGCTATAAGTCTGCCAATCTCTACACTCCTTTCTATCGACTCTTCCATCCATCGCCCCATATTCACCGCAAACACCAATCAAATGCAGCTGATTAGCTCATAACAATATTTTAAAAGGGGGAGATTAAATTTTAGAGGAACCACTAAATTCCAGCTCATAATCCACCATGAATTCGACGCGCCTTCCAGTTACACATTGACAAGCCTAGAAGCGTAGGGTTATGCGCACGAGTAAGGGTATACATATGTGTGCCATAGCATGCCAACAAAAGATTATAAATGATCTCATAAGCCAAGCAAACTAACCAAGCATAGAAGGTTGAGTCTTTAATAAGCCACCCAGGAACAAAGAAAGACGACAACGTCAACGTTGATGACGATGATGACGACAAACTAAAGAAAAGCATACGAGAGGAGCAACAAAAATAGAAAGAAAAAAAAGGATTCTTCCCACAGGCATTAGGCTATGATAGCTATGTTTGCAGGATTATTAGGGATTTGGACATGTGAAACACCCTTTGTAGGGCACCGGTTACACCCGTTTTACCCATTACACCCATCCACCACAGCTACCACCCCACACATGTGTGTTTGTGCCTGCGGTCCTATATTTTCCTTTCTATTTGTGTTCTTTTTGATAGAAAAAAAAAATCTGAACCCTCAGGAGCAGAAGGGCACATAAATTTCCACCCCATTGGACTAGATATCCCAATGAGAGAAAATCGAAACCTCCTCTCTATCGGAAATCGTTTACTTAGCGAAAATTGCAGAGAGATACGAATACGAGTATAAGGATACAAGCAAAGCAGGCGACCAAACGCGCCGCGCCTAATCCTGCACGAGAATCATTTATCTATCCGCTGCGATGATGACTCGCTGATATGTCCTTAACGAGCCTTTGCGTCGTCGTCGTTTGCCTTTAGTCATTTCGGTTGGTTTCGGGCTTTTTTTTTATATTTATTTATTTTTTATTTTCTACCACTGCCTTCTTGCATGTGACAAGGGTCATTAACACACGTTAAATCTCTAACGCTAGAGAGCTACAGCCAGAGTTTCATTAAAGCGACTGCTACTGTTACTGCCACTGTTGCTGGATGATGATGGTGATGATTGCAAGAAAGAGATTTCTTCTGACAAAAAAAAAAAAAAAAAAAAACAACCACCAGCTAAGAGGATCATGAGCTACTAACAACGATGAGCAACAATCCCCCTCCACCACTTGTTAACGCTACCCGGGGGGTGTAAGTGTTTACGTTTTAGCCGCAGACGCTCGTCTTAATGTCCTGAGCTCTATTTTTGTTTTTATCGTTTTGGCCATAAATCTTGCTGTGTACTTCGTCGTACATACGTACGAGTATGTAGGTAGGTTTCAAGTTAAAAATGAGATTTCCCATGTTGACGTTGGAAAACGCGTCAAAGTTCGGCAATAAATAAGCCTGTGAGGTGAGTTAAGGGGGTGCCATAGTGATGGTGGTATAGACGACCTTTAGTCTTTTTCTTTTCACTTTTTTCTTTCTTTAGATGTTGTTCGGTAGGTAAACCAAAGATGCCACCTTAATGTGATTTGGATATGCGATTGCGGCAACAGTAAGCGGCAACAATACGAGTATAAAGTCGTCCCCAACCAACATGTTAAAGTTCTGGTACAAGTAAATCAGTGAATTGAAGTGAATAGCTATGTTGATTGATTAATCACTAACTTGTTGCCCCATAATGGAATGCGGTCATAAACAACAAGATTTCGGTTGTCACGATATTACCTAGCTATTGTCCACCCCCACTCTCGATTGCCACCCATTTGAACCGACTTAAGAAGCAGTCGTAATTACAACACCAAAAAAACTTCAATGAGGTGTGCCGTCTGAACTTCGAAATCAGAGGCAGAATCTACCATCCAGAGCAGAGTGAAATTAGAGCACAATTACATACATAAACCGTGGTCGTTCGGCAATAGATACAAAGACATAAAGCGATTGTTGGCAAAACGATTAAGCAACCAAGCTAACTACGAATACGAGTGCTACACCGTACCCGGAGTCATCGAGTAGAAATATAGAAAGCAACCCCTGCTTAACACTATGGCAATTAGCTTCATTCGAGTCACGTGCCCATTGTTTGCGATTTTGATTGCAGAAAATTTTAATGGACGACGTTCTGCGGTCTGCATTTTCTGTTCAATACCAAACCAGACACAGAACTATGAGTGGAACCCAAAACAGAAGCAGGAGCAGAAATAAAAGTATGAGAAGGAGCAGAAGCAGAAGCACATGACGACAAATCTTCAACTGGTAGCCTCCTATGTGGATTCGTGTCGAATTCAGGCCTATGGCTCATAATACAGCTCGGTTGTTCAGTTAGTTGGTAAGGGTTGAACTTTGCTCGTCATCGCCGTCGCCGTTGCCGTTGCCATCGAATGAGTTGAGCTGAAACTCATAAATGATAGAAATGGAATGAATCTGGTGCGGTTGTGTGCTCTGCATTCGATTATAAAGGGACTTATGTCCCGCCCGGACAAACTTTATGTCCATGTGTTTGTGTGCGAATGGATACTCGTATAGTTCTAGGTAGACCATGCTTGGCGAATCTCTAAATGGATCAAAGCTATTAGCTACAGGCTATTCAACACCATGGAAAAATAATCGCATGGGAAATAATTTCAACTGCTGCGGCACGCTACAAATACGTGATCGACGATGATGGACGGTCAGGACATAAGGGTTTCTTGTATGCACGAATATCTGTATGTGAATGTGTGTGACATGAGCTCATTAAAAATGTCAATGTGCAATGTTGCTGCAACAAATTTTATAATAGCCCAAAAAAACCAAAAAAAAAAAAAATAAAACACGACATACTCGTAGCCGGGTTCGACCAGAGAATGCCACTGGGGGTGGGCTGCCGCAAATTCTATGCGGCATTGAAGTGATGCAATAATAGAAATATTTGGAACGTGCCTCTGTCAGATTTTGGGATTTCCTGCGTTTGGTTTGAATTTTAAATTATTACCAGACTGACAGGCAGACACAAAGGCAATGAGCTTGTGCTTGTGGTCCTCACTGGTCGCAGTCCTATTCCTATTCATATTGTGCGATTTATATAGTTTTCCACGAGTTGACTTTTTGGGGGTTGGTACCTAGTACGAATCTCTACTCATGCAACTCGCATTCACATCCCATGATTGACTTTGCATTCGTCATACAATCTACGAATACAAATAGTTAGGTTCGATGAATAAGTGAACAGGGTTCACAGGATAATTTTCAATTTGATTTGCAGATGTTAAATTGATAAGTAGACAGGAGCCAATGCTGGAAGTTTTGGGCATTTGCATTTGGATGACAGTGAAAGGATTACCTGGTTATTAGATATTTGAAATGAGGGGCGAATTGAATGGAAAATATTCAATTGACATGTGGTGTTTTGCTGTTTTGTTAAAGGTGGGAAGGAAAATCCGATTAAATTTATTCTCATTTTATCGCAGAGGGCGGTTTGCTATCAACAGGGCGTGATTCTAGTAACTCAAACTAGGCCACGCGCCGATGAATACTCAATGAGATGATGTAAGGAATTTTTGAAACCCTTAATCGGGTTTTTTTCGAAAATGAGAAAGATAAAAACCATCAAAGCATGAAGAATGACTAGCAAGACAGACTCAGTTGACATCTCTTGATTTTCCCCGATGACATAAGCGAACACAATACAATTTGTGGAAGTGAGAGAATGAAAGATACTTCAAGACAACTTTATCTTTGAAAGCAATCCTACCACCCAACTCTAAGGAAAATTCTGTATGATCGAATCGCCATAGGCTTCACATTACACTATTTGCGGACATCAGGTAGCTACTTGTCGATGTAGGTAAATGCAAGCTGTTTTTAATTTTACTCACAGAGTTGATGATGGTAAGGAGTAAATGGAATTCAACTTTCTCCTGGCCTTATGATAAAAGCCCACAAAAGATGTGTCGCCAATGTTAACCAAATATCCATTATTATTTCAACATTGTCCCTCATAAAAACTACAACCACAATGTCTAAGAATCATTGGAAGGGAAGCTCAATGTTGAAGAACGTGCAAGGAAAACAATGCTCAACGTTTTGATATGCAGCCATTTATTTGGGAGAGGGTAGGGATATACACGGTTACAGTCAGACCCATCTCCACCTTCAGAAGCTTCGTATGTTGGCAATCAAAATAATAAATACACAACTATAACTAGGAACCTTAATCCTTAATTCTTTTAAAATTATCCAACAAGAGCGACTATATGTTACTTTATCATGACTTAGCAACACTTTTTGCAATAATTTGCAGACAGACATGTTACAGAAGGCAATAGTAGAAGATTCAATATCCATTTCCACGGATGGTGTTGAAATCTTCTTGGAGAATGTAAATTGACTGTGTAACATTGTTTAATCCCTGATGAACCGTCTCCTGTCTCACCTTCTTCTATCGCAATTTTCACCACCAATGCTCCACCGAAAATTGCCAGTAGCATTCCGTCTCTTCAAACCTTTAACAGTAACACCCGTCTCAGTACACCATTAAGCTCACTCTCGGACATATATCGTTCTGAAATATAGCGATTCTTCACAAAAGCCAAGCAATATGCTTATGGAATAACCTTCCGAGATCTTTATTTATTTCCTAGTCGTTAAAATCTGCTAACATTCAAAACCAGCGGACATCGGCTCGGCACCTCTCTTCCTCTCATTTCTTACTTGCCATCGCCCACGCTGTGTGCAAACATTCTAAGCATGTTAATAACCACTTGAGCGTTTTTTTTTGTTTGGTTTTTCTGTGTGCTATTTTTGACAGCTCATGCGTGATTGGTGACATGTGTCAAAGTCAAATATGTTCAATTAGCATTGGCATTTCTTCGTAGAAAAACTTACACCCGAACAACGCTTACAAGTTATTGAACTTTATTATCAAAATTCGTCTTCTTCTTTTCCCTTTACTAGCCCTTTCCTCGTTATACGAACTTATACAAAGCGAGTTTCCTATTTTTACTGTCGCTGCTGCTCCGGTTATGGGGTTGGCTTAGGTCGCCGATCGCAATGCGTTTGGATATCGCACGATCCTCTATTGCTTCGGTTGTAAGTCCCAATCGACGTTGAACGTTCGTCATCTGAGCAATGCAAGAGTTCTTTTTCCTGCCTCGTTTTCTTGTGGTTGGAACGAACATAGCTGATAAGGCCTTTAAACTGTTTTTTTCTGCGGTCTGCGCTGCACATTCCTTTATATGTAGACTTCGTCTGATATGCGTAGATCTTACACAATCGCGTTTTATAACTCGAGTCGACGTACTTAGTATTTTCATTTCTGCCGCCGTCATTTTGCTCTTAAACGTTTCGTACATTCATTGTCGAGCACTGCGAACCATATCTACTATAAGAGCTGGTCGAACAACCGTGGTGTAGAGTCCTCCTTTCACAGAAGATTCCCGAGTTCTCCCGCCATTTCATCCAGCCAACATTTAACGTCATCGTCACATTTCGCTTTCATATTCACAATCGATCTAACTATTTAAACCTTAAGCGCTTTTGAATAACTGATCCGTCTAACATAATATCGAGGAAAGTAGTAAACGATCTGCAAATGGGCAAGATAGATGCTCAGCCTTTGAATGACTAATTTGAAACCCGTTTTAATCTAGCGTATCCTTCCATCTATTTAGGGTGAAAAGAATCAATGTAACATTATCTTCTTACTCCGGCAGTGCAGTCAACTGCTGTTTTCGCGTTTCTGTACATGTCTTGGATTATTCTTAAATAAGCTTCTAACATCTTTTGAGACAACGGCGCCGTTGAAATAAGATCTCTATGAACTCTCTCAAACGCTTTCTCGAAGTCAATAAAAACCATGTGCAGATTTTTTTTGTTTTGTGACTATTTTACCAAATGGCCAGAGGCTGCCTGACCAGACAGCAGAAACAGTGGCTGAAGCACTCATAGTCCATGTTTTCTCTAGATTTGGAGTTCCTCAACAATTGCATTCAGACCAGGGGAAGATTGAATCAGCAGTGTTCGAAAATGTGATGAAGAAATTTGGGGTCGATAAAACCCTTACCACGGCTTTACACCCGCAGTCTGATGGAATGGTCGAACGTTTTAATCGGACGCTTCTTAATTATCTTGCCAAGTTCGTTGATGAAAATCAAAGAGATTGGGACGCCTATCTTCCCCTTCTTCTTATGGCTTACAGAACTGCAGTGCATGTGGCAACCAAGGAAACACCAGCGTTTTTGACTTTTGGTCGGGAACTTTGTCTACCTGTGGAGCTTTTGACTGGTTCTGTTCCTGATCGGCCGACCAGTACTTTAAATTACATCGAAGATCCAACCCAAAGATTGGAAACAGTCTATTCTTTCAACCGAGATCAGTTATTGCGTTATACTCGGAAGATGAAGGATCGTTACGATATCCAAGCGAAGGCGAATCCATTCAACGAAGGGGATAAAAGTTTGGCTTTATGCTCCTAAGAGGAAAAAGGGACTTTACCCGAAGCTTCAAAATAATTGGCAGGGGCCCTATGGTGTTGTGGAGCGACTTGGTGACGTTCTTTACCGAATTACGAAAGAAGGAAGCAGGAAGTCGATTGTGGTGCATCGAGATCGCCTTGCATGGTTTAAATGTCCCCAAAGTGGCTAGGGACAGCCACACTTTCAACGAAGGCTGTAGTGTTACGGAATTCAGACTACGCATTGCTCTATGTAGATGAAATAGGTGTATTAGTGTCGGTAAAGAAATCTTTTATATGCCACTATTTTGTTAAACCAGCTTTTTTTTGGATTTTGACACTTGTCGAGAAGAAGTGACTTTTTTCCTTCTGTCTTCCTTCTTTTTCTTCCAACAAGTGCACATTGGAGTTGCGATCATTAAAACAAAGATAAAATAATCCACATAGTTTGCAGAAATCTTTTTATTTTATAATTTAAAAGTTTTGTTATCATCGCGAACACGCAACATTTTCGCTATAATTAGCAAGCTTTGGATTGCATCAACTGTCGGTCTTACCTATACAAATCCGCACTGGCTTACAAAATACAGTTCGTGCAAGAATTGAAGCCGAACGGCCTTAGAAGGCCCAGGAGGAAAAGCTGGATCCGCTTTCTTTCTTATTGAAAAATTGTCCTCAGCGACGAAGCTCATTTCTGGTGAAATTGGTATGTTAACGAAACAAATATCCCGATGAGAAAATGAGTAATCTCAGACGGTACAGTTTGTGGTTTTTCGAAATCATTGACCCATATTTAATCAAAGATGACCATGAGAACGACGTTACCCCATAAGCGGAGCAGCAGCGATCCAGTAAAAATGGGAAACTCGTTACGCATAAGTTCGTATAACGAGGAAAGGGTTAATAAAAGGATAAGAAGAAGAAGAAGAAGAGAACAACGTTACCGTCAATGCCGGCCCGCTATCGTTCAATGATTTCAAACTTTTGTTGTCCCAAAAAGTAGGAGCTTTTTGTGGTCGACATGTGGTTATAGGAAGGTCGCGCTGCATGCTACCCAGCACGACAATTGATGGACCAAACAGGAAATGAGTTTGGTGAGCAATTTATTTCTCGTTTTGGACCGATGAAATGGCCGATTGGAATGTGCAATATAAAGCTTTAGACTTTTTTGTATGCGGATACGTCAAATCAGTGGTCTATGCCGATAAGCCAGCGTCAATTGCAGACTTGGAAGACAACAATACACATTTTATTAGCGAGATACCAATCATCTCGAAAAGTAACTCAAAATTGAAAACTCCGTCACGTATAGTTGTGGTCAACATGTATTCACCCATTTAAAAAAAAGAACATAATCAGTGTACTCCAAGTTGAAATATTGGCTGTAGCAGAAGCACGCCGATTTATGACATTAAAGGCCACATTTTTTGACCATTTAGACTACCATTCAGACCACCGCTGCAGTCAAGATTAAATGAAAACTTGTGAGGACTGTCATGAAGGGGTCGAAGCTTTTTGGGTTGAGATTAAGCTGGCCACAAAGAAATATCAGATGAGTTTGCTGGAAAAGTATCTATCTTGGATAAGTACATATCAAACCTAAACTTTGCACTTAAAAAATGCAAATACTACAAACGATAAAAATCAAAGCCAATGAAAAATCGTTCAAACCGTGAAACTTCAAGACAAATATGACGGAAATTTAGCAAATCCAGAACAAGTAAGATTCTCAGAGCTGAACTATGTACATTTGTTGGATTACCTACAGGCAACGATCTTCTGGGGCGCATATTCACCCCATTTTCTTTGCCAGTGTTCTAACCTTAGTAGTTATAACTTTAGGTTATTACTGCCTACATGACCTCTGAGAGTTGTCTGTTATTTTATTTACTTCGCTCTTCAGGTTTGCGGATGTGACAGGAGGGCTTAACCGCATGAAATATACTCGTAGATCAAATATCCTGTTAAGCGAGTTGAAGATTCTCCTCCCGGGCATCACAATTCCTCTACACAGAACTATATGCCATGAGATATTAGTGGGGCTTTTCAGCTACACCATTTGGTAAATCTATCCTAACCTAACCCTAAGCCTATGTTCACTTACCACTTACATTGCTTACAATACTCCTCTTACTTCGCCTTATTTAGTTTCAGCTTCAACTAGGGTTACATACTACGTACTTGGAAGAAGGTAAACAACGTATTTATCCCCAAACCAGGCAACAAGCCTAGTGAGCTACTTAATAATACCGTTCAATAAGCTTAACATCGTTTTACTTGACGTCCACAACAGAGAAAGCATAGAAAATACCTTGCCTCTGCACCCACGTCAAAACGCATATCAGAAAGGCAAACCGACAGAAGAAGCTCTGCTTAAACTGACAGCGGGAAAAAAAAGCTCCTTCCGTTTTAAGGAAATTGAACCCTGCGCGTTTCTGGACATAGAGGGTGCTCCATAGAAATACCGACAAACCGAACATAATCTGGATCAAGGCGACGCTAGTGAGCCGGGTAATAACTAATTCATCAGGACCGACATCGGCATCTGTATCAGCCATAAGAGGCTGCTCACAGGGAGGTGTACTCTCACCCCTCCTGGGCATAGGGTCATCATTATAAGAGGCAGAGAAGCAAACGTACACACTGCACGCATGCAAAATGCCCTTAAGATAGTCCTAGACTGATGTACCGGAGAGAATCTCTCCATAAATCCAAACAAGGCTATCGTAGTCCCTTTCACAAAGAGGAGAAACTTAAGCCTAGGTTCAGTTTCACTTCATGGCACGACCGTTGAGTACTCTGAGGAAGTCAAATATCTGGGAGTAACCCTGGATAAAAGACTAAATTGGAACTCTCACTTAAATAACAAAATAACTAAAGCAACAGACGCTTTATCGGCCTGCCGTTGCATGTTTGGAACCACATGAGGGATATCACAAAAGATCACTACCTGGATCTATACAATGATGGTAATACGCATCTTTACATATGCTTCAGTAGAATGGCGGACTTAAATTACGAAAAAGCCCGCATTGCTAAGCTTAAAAAAGTGCAGTGTCTAGTATGCCTGGGCATCTCCGGAGTCTTTCGGACCTGTCCAACAGCGGCTATAGAAGCAATAATAGGACTAACACCCCTACTCCTTTACAAGCCAACGAACTGGATCTTTACGAACACTCGGACCTAAATATCCTACTCTCTGACATACCAGAACTACACATGATCTGCGTGGTTACAGACCGTCTTAAACAAAGGATTCTCAACGGAGATTCCCAGCAAAGAAGCATGAGGTAGTATATACCCAGTACCCACCAAGTAGCCGAAACGGCATAAAGTGGTTCATACGAGTATATGGATGGTTCTAAAATGGAAACGGGAGCGGGAGCTGGAATTCACAGACGAAACACAAACACATCAATTGCTATGGGTAAGAGTCCTAGTGTATTCCAATACGAAATAGACCGCATTAATGCGCCAATCTGATATATAACTCTGGTATCATAGGTGTAAACATCCATATATTCAGCAGCTATAAGCGCCTTAAGATCACACATCATTAACTCCAAATCAGTCATGTACTGCTTCGAAACCCTCAAAAACCTCAGCTCAAGGTACAAGACTAAGCTATGACATGAGGTCATTGACGGAAACGAAAAGGCAGACGAACTGGCCAGAAAAGGTTCAGAAACATCCTCTAACGGACCTTTAACCTGCTGCACCTCGAAAACAGCAGTAAACCTAGCCATTAAGAGCTGGGAGCACTAAAAATGCATCTGGTACTGGGAGGAGACTCCAGGTATAAGACAGATCAAATGAGTCATCCTATCTCTCAACAAAAATGCCAACACATGTTTGAATATAAATCGGCATGATATCAGAAGCCTAGCAGGATACCTTACAGGACAACACGGTTTAAAATATCACCAATATAAAATAGGACTTGCCGACTCCTCGGTTTGCCGACTCTGTCTTGAAGATGAAGAAACATCCGAACACATTTTATGTGAATGCCCAGTCACATAACAACTCGACATCTCTGAACTAAGGGATTCCCCTTCTGTTAGAGTGCCTAACTTCATTCGGAAGGTAGAAGCCCTACTAGCCTAAACTCAATTCTGACAAATCAGCGGAAAGGATCTTCTTAGGTCGAAGTGCTTCTCTATCGCTACTAGCGGGTCAGAAATTATTAAAAAAAACTCCTCTTAGCTCAAGTAACGAACCCTCGAGTCAACACCTATTGACGGCTACTCGGTTTTCTCGTTTTTGAAGATATTGACGAAGGTTTCTCTTTTAGTATTGGGCAACTTAGTAGCAAAGCAGTATAGGCAAGGCCCAAGGTAATTTTGTATAAGACCCTTATCGGGTATCGACCCGGTGCTTCTATATACTGCAGACAGCCCCAACAAGAGAAGGCAACAAATCTTACGGCGATATTAACTTAGGATTTACTGTGGGAAGGATCAAAGGTGAGGCGTAAGTCTGGTAAAAATTCAATCAAACTTCAATCATTGGAATTAGGAAGGGAATGTAACATGCTAAACGACACAAAGTGTTAAAACTGTTAGGATCAACTGTGGGAGCCAGAGTAGATTTCGAAAACGGATATTTTTACTCGTCGGTCTAGAGAAAGATGCTCTCAGGACCATGAGGCCAATTTCAGAAGAAATCTAGATGGTTCAGGGCGTAAGTCCTACACTTAGTCAGGTCAATCTTCAACAGTTCAAGCCTATAGCAATATGCAATGTACATATTCCACTCCGAACCCGATTTTCTGTTTAAAATATTAAAGGTATTGAAAGAGTGCACATACTACCTATGTGCTTTCCAGCGATTTCAGTGTGAATCACAACTAGTCATCCAAACGAATGAAAACTTTTCTTATTCTGCAAACTAAACTACTAAATTCGATTCGTCCTTGTATAAATCTTATTATGCTTTGACCCAATAACACTAGTTCGAATTTGAACTCATCAAATTTAACGACTGCAATGAGATGAGACCTATGTACATGTCATGTGCTGAGATGCTTTATTGCTAAAGGTAACCATCTCCATACTATCGTCTGCCGTGGTAATCAAATTTATTGGTTTTCTATGAGCACAAAGCAGCGAATACTTTTCCAACACGTAAAGGTAAAAACTTATATCGAGTGTGTATGTGTTAGGTATCGAAATTCGATTTTTGAATCACCTGCGACTTTGCTGAATGATAAGAATCCATCGGAAACTTCCTGGGTGCTTGAGAAAAGCTTAAAGAGAACTAGTCGAAGGTCTCGACATAAATTTTGACTTGTTTTACTTGGCGATGGCGATGGCGATGGCGATGGTGCGATAGTTAGCTCATTGGACTATCACGCAGAGAGTCTAGGTTCGATTCCTGGCTGGGTCACCAACAATTTTTCAAAATCGCCATCCCCTTTCGGCGGGCAATGGCAAACTCCCGAAAGTAAAATTGCCTACGAAAAAGCTACTAAAGAGTGCCGTTCGGACTCGGCGATAAACCGTAGGCCCCGCTCAAATGTGACAAAAAAATAACAACATGAGCAACACAAATGAGTGTCAAGAAGCTAGGCCATGGCCCATACCGGGCTGCCAGCGCCACAGTGTTTTTTTGTTTTTTTTTTTTTTTACTTGCTCCGAAACCACAGCGCAAACGAACTAATAGTTTTTTGGGTGTAAAGTGTAAACGAATCTTGCGGATAGTTAAGCGATATAAGGCAATACACAGCAGACCTCTTCTCAAAAGTCACTCTTGAATCGTTCCCTCCACATTCTAGTTCAAAATTAGTGGTTCTTGATCTTGATTAAACGGCTGTTAGAACTTGCGATGTCCTACGTCCTTGGTTGCTTTCACTGAGATAAAGGTACTTTTCGACCCTCGGCGATATTTTTATGTCTCTCAGCAGATGGGCTTCGCCCAAAGATGAAGCTATCTAATAGAATGGAGGACAGACGAAGCTGGACTTATCGATCACATCTTTAGACCTTAAAGCCACTAATGGTTCCTATGTTTTGTCTAACTAAAAGTTGCCATTCATAGGTCTTGTTGAGTGGCAAGACCACCGGTAGCCCGCACTTAAATCACGGTACCGGGGTCAGGAGCCCCGGATTTCGGTCTGTGCTTGAACTTATAGAGGTGGGGCCACTTCTAGGAGCGTTACGGTGGTTGGAACCTAAAACGCAAGGAGGGTGCACCTGTTAGTCTCACCCTATGTAGAGTTGCATAATATTTGGTGCTGACGCCCTAAGATCAGTAAGAGGTTTAAGATGGGCATCGACTTTTACCAAAGGTGCAACCTGTACCCTTAACACGGGTTCAGAATTGGTATCAAATTAATTGGTGAAGAGCGATTGCAAGGCGTATCCTTGCTCCCATGGATGAATAGGCATCCCGTGAACTTAATTCAACTTGCTTAAGTCCAGGGGATGCTTACAAAACAACTGAGTAGTAAGGCTCTATCCCAATAATTTATTTAGACCTTTATAAGATTTATGGAGCTGAAGTATGGACTCTATCAAAAGTAGATGAAGAGAAAAATCCTCCGAAATATATTCGGTCCCATTTGCATTGACGGACTCTAAAGGACAAGATTCAACGACGAACTATACGAGGTGTGCAGTATCCGACTTAAGGGTTCAAACTGGAGGCAGCTAAAAACCGGGCAAACTGGAGAGGCTTATAAATTGAGGCCCAGGTTCACCCCGAACTTTAGTAAGTAAGTTGTGTCCCTCCAGGGCCGACCCGGAAGTCTTTTGTTTGAGAGGCATTTGGAGATCCAACATTTTTGGCGCCCAACGTGGGCATCTTTAAGCAAGATTCAAACGCTTATTTCGCCTTAAAGTTATCCGCTGGTATAGGAGATAATCGTCGCGGTTGTTAAAATTCCAGCTTTGGTTTCGATTGTCGCTTCGTCAGCCATTTGTTTTGTTTAGGGTCACTGTCCGGGCAAACACTTGCATAAAAGAAAAGGAATCTTTAACCACTAATCTAAAGATAGAATTCAATCCGGTTACGATGGAGGTGAATAGGCTTAGTTCAGGTGAGTTAATGTACTAGATAGATGTGAGCGGCCTGAAGAGTGGGGATGTTGATGAGATGAGGAAAATGCCGGCTGGCGATGCTGAAGAAAAGGCTTTTCTCGCTGATGCCAGGCATCAGGTTTTAGGATTACTTTCTAGCATAGACGTGAAGGCTATAGTAAAAGGGGGATACAGAAAAAAGGGCAAGCACATTTGAACGGAGGAGAAGTTCAGTCGGGCCAACATGCTAAGAAGGAGCTAGCAAGGACTAAAGTCTTTCCGAGTATGTAAGCTGCAAGTAAAAGTCAGGTCGAAATCCTCCCTCAACCATTCGCCAATATACTTGCCAACGATTCATGACGTGAGTAAAGTTAAGCGGAGAGCAATCGCGTGGTGCCCATTTTTATCACCTAAACCTACAGCCACTCTTCGTGTTGGTCGGGCACTCTTCGGTGGTACCTCGTACCTGGTACCAGCTGATTTGCATCCGCATTTATTTCTAAATTAACTGATTTTGTGTTACATCCTAAGCAGCAGTTATAACTGAGCTCGATATTTTACACAGCCATAAGAGCTCGAGGCAGTTGCAGTGTTAACTACAAGGATAAGGCTCGTACGCGTACAACTACTGAAGAGAATAACTAAAGGGAGGTAAACGAAAGCCCTCAACCTAAGCTATTACATTTTGTTCTATTTCAAGAAATTATCCTTTCAGTGCACTGTTGTAAATTAAAGATAATTGGAACTTCAAAGCTAGACTTGGCCGATTGTTCCGATGACGCATGTTACTTATTCATGTCCCTAAATAGCTGACCGATCTATTGTAATTGAAATAGATTGCTCTAGAGTGTAGACAAAGGGATCTAAGTAGGTAGATATACTCCCTTCTTCCTTGAGTTTGTAAACAGAGATTCCTTCCGACTGAATCAAGGATAATTTTTTATCCTTCCTAGCCGGAATTACAATCCCAAAAAGTGAATTCTTAAACGATGAACAATGCATGAATACCGATGGGTACCTACGTGTATCTATATCTACACATGAACCTTTAAATGCATGTTATTTCTTGTATATCCACTCATAGGTAATCAAAAGTCCCGGAATCGGCGGAATCACGTGCGTTCTGACTTCCAATTCATCAAAAAATAAAATCACGGCCTCCATTAAATTTTGTTTGCTTTTTCAATAATGCATTGCCGCCTCGAATGTCAGTCTTCTTTTTGGCATTGGCAAGAGGGGAAGTGGTTTTACTCATATTGAAAGGGGGTTGGACGTGTGTGTGTGTGGATACAATTGATTGTTGGACGAACTTTTCGCTATTTTCGTTTTACGCAGACGAAAATTACTCGCATGTTCGAGTCGAGTCGTTAAAGTTGGATTCATTTGGCAGATAGTGATGTCTGATGGACAGGGTGGCAAGCTGTTGGACATTGGACTAAGGAATGTACACTAAGGGTTTGTTGGTCGGTTGAGTCAACTGCCTCAGCCTAGAAGCTTCTGCTTCTCTTGTCTCTTGTCTCTTGTGCAATCTATTATTGATGTTCGTAGTGGTTGTCGGAGGATCTGGGAATCAATCAACGCCAAGGTAATGGTTAAGTTGTATTACCAACGGGACGAGGGTAAAGGAGTTGAAAATCGGAGAATCAGAGAATCAATGGTAAATTGTCCTTTTGGTAAAGGATGGTGCAATTAAGAATGCCGACAATAACTGATTGAAGTATGGGTATTGCGAGTAAATACGTAAGCAGTATGTCCTTTGGTCGAAGATGAATTTTTTTTTAAATGGACTTGGGTCGCCGGCTTTTCTTTTGTTATTTAAAGCACCGTTTTCCTTACATTAAGGACATTCAATCTATCATTTAGTCGTTGGTTATCTACTTTGTACTTTTAAATAATTAGAGACAGTCCTTTAAGACGTAAGGCTGGGGCTTATTAATCAATAAAGGAGTAATAGTACTTGTTGGAAAGAGACCTAAGTGCATGTTTGGTTAGCTGAAAACTAGAGTAATCTTGACTTGTTCTTTGCAGCAGAAGCCAAAATGTGGCCAATGACTTTTACTTCACCTTTAATTCTATATCAACCTGTACTTACTGCATTTCCCAATAGGAGCTAGACTATGGGAATGTTTTTCGGTGTTATCGTTGAATTGGAAGATGTTAATCGGATGATGACGTCAGTATATTATCTGATAGTTGAGTCCAGACGTTGAACTACTCCAACGTATGTATTAAGTGCTGGGGGCACGCATTTTTCAGGATTAATCAGAGTGCCAAGATAGAGATGTTGCCTATAAAGTCTTAAGCGGAAACTCTCCTTATCCAAAAGCTGGCTTCAGAATATGGGGATTAAGTGTGTGTTTAAATACTGGATCACTAAAGCGGCCTACTATTGTGAAACAATCAAGAGCTACCAAAGACTAATTCTGTAAGTTTCAAATTGGTGCCAAGAAGCCGTTAGATATTCCGCAAATTATGTCGAAGATGAGTCTCATTCCACCACATTCATTAAGCCCTGGTTTGTCACAGAGTTTGCACAAGCACATCTTGTGCAAAGAATCAACTCTGCACAGAAGGTTGAAGCAACCCCGCACTCTTAGAGCTGATGATAGCAGCGTCGGGTTTCGTAAGAACAAGAATAGGCAATGCAAGTTGCGCGATCGCCGAAATGGAGAGTTACCACAACAGGAATAACATAAGGAAGGATAACTAAAAGTTAAAACAACAGCAGAACAGTCTAAAGAATACACTTGCAATCAAAGCTTGCGGCCGTATATCCAACAACTTTAGGTACAGCCAAAGAAAGTAATCAAGATCTTGGAGGTAAATTTACAAGTCCATTACGCAATATGCAGTCGTTGTGTTCATCGAATGTTGCCTTTAATAAGTTGATCCTTTCGTTGATGCATAGCACGTAGCACCATCCTCTTTCCACATCTATTCCACATCCATATCTTTCCATCGGGGAATGTAAAAGTCATTAACCACGGCTCTAAAGCCCTTGCCCGTGACTTCTTGGTTAACTTCATTTATGAAAGAATATGGTCCGATGACTCCACCAGCCCACAGACTGCAGAAAATTGTGTATTTTTCGCGATGTAGTGCCGTTGGATAATCTCTTGTGGATTGCCCTTTCTCCAAATGTTACAATTTTGCTAATTGACATACCCACTGAGCCAGAACATAATATTTCAACAAAACAGCGAACCCAACGTAAGCTGCTTTTGGGCCCATTTAGCCATTGAAGCTTGTATTTCATCACGATGGAAAGGCAAATTCTACTGAATAAGAGTGACACTGACAGCACTAGCACTAGTACACTAGTACCTAGCACTAGGATTTCCAGGACATAGTCAGGGTCTTGGAAAAGAGATGGTGGCGGACGAGCCCTATAAGGGCCAACGGCAGCGCTCACATCCCGGAACGGGTTACTGGCTTCGGTGTAACCGACCCCTCGTCCTAGGGGCACTCAAAATGGAACTGGTCCTCCAGGTTGGGGGTTGTGCCGCCGGGGTAACTGCCCGGCCATTTAAAAAAAATTAAGTTACGAAGCATCGAAGCCTCGGATATGGACGGATCTACTGTTGATACCCCACGCAAACGATTTAAGGACAATGAGCTTCGGATATGCACGTGGAATGTTAGATCCCTTAATAGACCACGTGCAGCCGAGCACCTAGCGGAGGCCCTAGACTGCTGCATAGCAGATATAACCACCATCCAAGAAATGCGATGGGATGGGCCGGACAAAAAGAAGATGAAAAACTGCGATATCTACTACGGCAATTGCTATCGACGGCAAAAGCAGCGCTTATTTGGATGCGGATTTGTTGTCGGAAGCAGACTAAGACAAGAAGTCCTCAGCTTCCGGCATGTGAGCGAGCGCCTCGTAGCAATCCGGATCAAGGCTAAATTCGCCAACATAAGCCTCATATGCGCGCATGCCCCCACAGAGGAGAAAGATGACGACACCAAGGATGCCTTCTACGAGCTCCTCAACAAGACCTACGAGCAATGCCCTAGCTATGACATTTAAATTGTCCTCGGTGATTTTAATGCAAAGTTAGGAAGAGAGGGTCTCTTTGGTGGAACAATCGGAAAATGTAGCCTGCACAACACCACCTCCGATTACGGATTCAGGCTAATCGACTTTGCCGCGGGGCGAAACATTGTCGTGGCTAGCACGCGGTTCCCACATCTCGACGTACACAAGGGGACTTGGAGAACTCCTGATCAATCAACAGTCAACCAGATTGATCACATTGCGATCGACGCAAGACACTCCTCCAGCATTATGGATGTCCGTACGTTCCGAGGAGCCAACATCGACTCGAACCATTACCTTGTTGTAGCCAAGGTACGGTTGCGGATATCCCAAACTACGCCAAGACCAGCTTATGCTGTGAGAAAATTCGACGTCAGACGGCTACAATCGCAAGAGATCGCCAAGTCCTTCTCCGATCGAGTGTCTCTTAATCTCTGAAGAGGTCCAATGCCGCCAGCATCAAGCATCGAAGACCATTGGAAACACTGCCAAAACGCCATCAGAGATGCCGCTTCTGGTGTGCTGGGTTTCACTCGTCCACCACAACGAAACCCCTGGTTCGATGATGAATGCCAGCAAGCACATGCAGCTAAGCAAGACACATATAAAGCGGCGCTGCTTAGAAGGACCAGAGCTGGTAATGAACTGACCAGAAGAGGAGAGACGAACACCGGTTTCTCAGAAGGAAGAAGAAAGAGCATAAGCCCCGAACAGAAGCCTGTAGAGATGAACATGGGAATATCGTGGTAGAATCGCAGTCGATGCTGAGGATTTTGAAAGACCATTTCTTCAGACTGTATAACGGCGAAGACGGAAAAAATACCGCTGTCAGGCAGAATCAACCTTTCAACTTGGACGATGATGACCAACAATTCCGTCCTCTCGACTTGGATGAAGTGAGGATAACTATATCGAAGTTTAAGTTCAACAAAGCTTCTGGAACGGACGTCCTGACTGCCGAGCTCTTCAAAGCGGCAGGCGATGACTTAGTAAGGAGAATACACCAACTCATCTGTAAAATATGGTCAGACGAAAGTATGCCCGATTAATGGAACCTCAGAATTGTTTGTCCGATCCCCAGGAAAGGACACTCTCTGATCTGCGCCAACTACGCATGAAGCCATTCTTCAACAGCTTGATTGGTCCATATCAGTGTGGCTTCAGGCCAGGAAAGTCCACCATCGACCAGATATTCACACTACGGCAGATCTTGGAGAAGAACCATGAGCTTCAGATCGATACCCACCACCTACTCATCGATTTTAAGTCCGCGTATGACAGCATCTATAGACACGAGCTCTATAGAGCAATGTCTAGTTTTGGCATCCCTGCCAAACTCGCCCGTCTGTGCAGGATAACGATGGAGAATGCACGCTGCTCCATCAAGGTCGGTAAAGATCTCACCGAGACCTTTGATGTCCAGAAAGGATTTAGACAAGGCGATGCGCTGTCATGCGATTTTTTCAACATCGTACTTGAAAGAATAGTGCAAAACTCACGAGCAAACACAAGAGGCACTATCTTTCAAAAGTCCGTCCAACTACTCGCATACGCCGACGATATTGACATAATCGGGAGAAAACAGCGTGATGTCAGTGGCGCTTTCGCGAGTATTGAGACAGAAGCGGCGAAAATGGGTTTAGCGGTCAATGAGGGCAAGACCATGTATATGCTGTCAAGCAAAAAGGACAACCAACACCGACGTCTCGGACAGAACGTCACCCTCGACAGATATAACTTTGAGGTAGTTAAGGACTTTGTCTACCTAGGCTCCGCTATAAATACAGACAACGACACCAGCGCTGCGATCAAACGAAGAATAACTCTTGCCAACCGCTGTTTCTTTGGGTTAAGAAGGCAAAGCCCTCTTTCGGACAACAAAAGTCACCCTTTATAAGACTTTAATAATCCCGGTCCTGCTCTATGGCTCAGAGGCATGGACATTATCAAAAATGGATGAGGGTGTTCTTGGTTGCCTCGAGAGAAAAAAAGAGAATGGGGCAGCTGGTTAACTGCCGCTATTGGAGATTGGCCTTTTGCAGGAAGTGTAAGTGGATTTGTTTTTGAATCGATTATAGCGAGAGATGAGCCCTGTCTGGCATGTTCATATTGATGCTCGTTTTCTTTTATGTCACTGTGCCCTGGAATCCAGAGAGTTTGTCCAAACGCTCATGATCCTTCCGGCCCTCCTGCATCGGTTTGGAGAATCTGGTAGCCGAATCAATAGTTTTGTTAGCAACTTGGCTATCTGTGAGTACTCGTATAGCAATGTTTTGTTTGTTCACTTTGTCATATCCGAGTTGGGTGCAAGCCTCTCGCAATGCCAGTAGCTCCACGTCGCGAGATCTGGCAAGCGGTGTGATATTGATGTTTTCGGTGGCTCTGTGTAGACACCGGCCCCAACATCACAGTTCATCCTTGTTCCTTGCTAGTTTGCTTTTCTTCCACTGAACACTGATGCGAGGTCCTATGTGGAACTTCATCTTGAAGTTAAGTTTGGATGTGGTGCATTGTAGTTGGTAACGTATTTATCAGAAGACCTACATTTTTTGTCCAAGTTTCTAGGTCTTAGTTAGACTATCTGCATAGGTTTCACTACCTAATGCGACAGCAGGCAGATGCTTTTAGCCTAGTCCAGGTGTTTATTGTAAGATACCAGAATATATTGGAGTGATCAGCTCTCTTTCGACAATATAGAACAGAAAATATTATGTAATCGTCACTAAGAAAAAAGGAGTGATAAAATGCTGCACTTTCACACAACTCCTTGGATTTCAGAGACATCCGAAATGTAGTCCTCATAATGGCGAAGACTTTGTCAGGAATGTCATTCATGTAAAAGGCTGTACACATCCATTTACCATTCATGTTTTTGGGGTCTTTCTCGAAGTCTTAAAAAGGAGCAAATCAATGTGCAGGCAGTATAAATGAAGGAGAATCCAGGACAAATTCTTGCTTGTAGCAGATGGAAACTTGATGAATTTCCATCCCGGGAACATAGGTATATGTATTTGACAAGTACCAAGGAAGTTTTCGTGATCCATCACATCTTAAATGGTCACTAATTCCACTTCACTCTTCGAGAAAATGTTCAGATTTATCTTCGTTTCTATCGCCCGGATTCGATAGCTCTGTCGTTGGTTAAGGAGTAGCTTGTTAAAATTCCACATAGATGATGTCAGTGTCTACCATCTGTTTTCCTCTGAAGAACTTACTGTCGTTCCATTTACTATTATGGCAGGTGCGTCGATTTACTATATTACATTTCAAGACTATCGTATTGCCCTATTGCCCTAACTTATAACCGTCGCAAATAGCTTCTTCTATCATTTAGGCTATGTACACCTACATACTATACAACAAACTTGAGAAAGTTTTTTGCTTCTTTGATCGCCTGCTACGCATCGTCAGCATCAACATAGTGACGACCAAAATGGTAATCCTTACCCTCATTTGGAATCAGGCTGCAAATATCAAATCACTATAAAGCTTCTACGATATGACCATACGCCGAATTGAACGTTTACATCTGTTCTAAAAAAATGTTCAAAAGGGTCCCGTCCCACTATCATATTTTACTAGACCCCATGATGTCCACATTGTACTTTATGGGAGACTGGCATTATTAAATTAACGAGAACATCTCATGTTACAAGCAGGACTTTCGTGTCAAATATGTACCTAATCCTTTCCGTTTCCGTATTCGATATCTTAAAGTTTTCAACTATTCGAGGTTTGTATATTTTGCTGTTGATTGCAATGAATGAGTGAATGTGAAGGAGGACCTGCTCCCAGAACTTGAATTTTTCTACGTTCGTCACAGTTTTTGAATCCTTTTTCTGTTATCTAGAACCACTAGCCTTGAGGAATGCTGGGATTGATATGTGTAAAAAGGGCGACTCAAGTCAAATCAATTTCAAAGTCAATCGAAACAGATTTGGCAACAACCGCTAATCAGAACTTCTGCTTACAAACCTAATCGCGGTCAATCTACGTATCAATTAATCGGAAACACGGTAGCCGCAAATGGAAGGATAACGAGGATCAGCAAGACACAAAAAAAAAAACAAAAAAACACAAAGAACACAAACTGACCATGCCAGACGGCAATCGTCGGCTTCATCATTATCATCACGACTGTGCCTTCATGTGTATGCATGGATGTACGCGTCCACGTACCTTCTCATACAAACATTGTGCGGTCAGATCATTTAATCATGGATCGTTGTTAACCTGGTACCTGGCCTCGTGCCAGTGTCAGGAATACGGGAACACAAAGAAACGACGTCGCGTCGTTAACCTTTGTTTTTTTTTTCTCTCTGTTGTGTGTTTCATCGACGAGGGTCTAAATCTCATTCTCAATCTTAAATCTTCATTCGTCCCTGCCATTCTCCTTGCCATGTGTTGATTGACCAACTGGAGAGGGATGCCGATTCAATTGTTGGACAGACGGCCGCCGGTCGTTGGCAAAGGTATCGGCAACCGAATCTGAATTCACACACACCAGCAACAGTTATTGACCCCTAAAAACGGACGGAACTGCTCCTCCAACCTCCAACCAATTCCATATATTGAGTTTGAGTTCCGTTTATGTTCCACATCTTTGGGTCTATAACTGCCCATATGGCATATGGTATGTAGTGTGTACTGTGTATTGTGTGTCTGGCTCTGCTGCTGATCCCGACGATCGTATTCCATTCAAATCTCGATCGAAGCATGTGGACTACGAACTCATTCGTCGACATCGTCATCGTCTACCTGGAAGCTGCAACAGCACTTTCATTCCCCCTTTGTTTGTCTGTTGATCGTTTTGATCGTCTGATCGTAGCGATCGCCCTATGGCAATGCCTTAAGGCTCTACCTAGAGCAACACTGCTGAACGAGTGGATATCCCGGTGATTTTTCTGTTCTGTTGTCTGATTTCGCATCTGCGAAAAACAAAGTCTGTCGCCCTTTTGCGATCGAGCTGAGGCCGCTTGCGTGCATTTGCATCGCTATACACACTTATTCGTACGGATACGGATACACAGAGATCCGCTTTAGTGTCATTGTACTCGAGGATAAATTTATCGATCAGCTGTTTAGCAGAGGGTTTTTTCGTTGATAATTTTTTGCTGCTGATCTGTTGTTCCGTTTTCCTTCCTTTTTCGTCTGTCTGGTGGACTGTGGAACTCCTGTTGCTCCTGATTGCTGAGTTATGAAATGATCGTAGACATTTGTTGGTTTGGATTTGGTGTTACTCCAGACTTGGTATTTGTTAAGCGGGACACAAACACAATTCAGAACACGAGAGACAGAAGAAAAGTGTCGCTAATATTTCATTGGAAGTACCTACACACATGGATATGTATGTATGTGCATTCTTAAGGCTCGAAACCAGGTGCAATATCATCCTTTCTTTTGCATATCGCCTGCTGTATCGAATCCATCGGGGGATAGAAATGGATTGAATCTCCGAAACTGCAATCGCATCTGCTTCAATTGTTCTTGTTCAGTTAAGTTGGCTGGATGCATCATGGTGCATGCATCTCCTCACCCCAGCAATTTAAATTTACATTGAATCGAATCCGAAATCCCTTTGTCAGGTATCTATCAAAATTTTATCCTTCCCCCCCTTGCATGGCAAACCCTTTCGAGTCGATTCGAAGGGACTCGTGCTAATGGAAACAGTTGGGCTTAGTGGTCATCGGGGAAACACAAATATTTTCGTAGCTCGAACAAATTTAATTATTGAAAAGTGAGAGGTTTCACTTTTTGAGCTGGTACAACTCGTCAAGTGTGGACAATCCTGTTTTGGTGGTGCCGGAAAGTACCTAGTTGTTGTTGTTGTTTTAGTTTTCTAGTTGGTTTGGCCGTATTGCCCTTTTAATGAGTAATCCATAGTCGGATCGGCAATACGTCTCGTATATCAGAAAAATTTTTTTTTGATGAAACCAACTTGAGCAACGAACCATCTGCCGTTTTGATATTTTTTCGAATCCGAAAAGCGGGAGATCTAATTTCCTTCTCGTCCGGTGTTCATCGGGGAGGGTTACACCCATGATCGTGCAAGCAAGTACATATTTATGTAGATAGGTACATATGTAACAGCCACAACATAGAAGGAAACGTGATTATGTTTCCTCAAAGTGTCCCTGTGGCGGTAATGGAAGTGAGAGCGTTACGTAATTCCTTTTGTTTGAGTCTTTTTGGGCGGAATGTGCTCTATTCCAATGTGGCTGACGGGCTTAAGTTGTCAGAACTAATTTGAGGTTCAAGGCGTCAATTTTTTTTTAGAGAGAATTAAATGTTTTTTTTTTTTTTCGTTGAAATGCTGTCATAGAACGGGAAACAGGGGTACTTAATGTGATCGTTCATTGACCCAAACCATTGTTGTAGGTATAACTCCTTAATTCACTATTTGGTGATCCATCACAAGACCTACGTAAATACGTAGATTCATACATATCTATATACATTGCCATTATAGGTACTTGAAAGATGTTATCTCTAAGCTTACAGCGACATATGACAAGCGGGTCACGATTTCTAATTAGGGAAAAAGGACTACAAGATAAAGGATAGCCTTGCAGTTCTCCAGTGAACATACGAATGCTGCAAGGACAGCATCTTATGAAAGATAATGGGACATCGTAGCTACATGGGCAATTTTATGAAGACGAATGAAGCTGACCAAATAGGGGACTAAGCTTCACTATTCGACTGGCACTCATATTTTTACAGTCGATTGTGGAAAGGGTGACCAGGTAAAAACGATAGGAAAACAATTTTAAATAAAACAACAACGGTGTAAGATATACTAAAATTGCTTTATTGTGAAGGGACGTTTATGCAATTATGTGTGGAATAGCACATCATTCAAATGGCCGCCTCCGTTTCGCTGGCAGTGCTTCAAGCGGTCGGTCCAATTTCTGATGACTCCGTCCAACATGTGCGGCGTTATTCCGGCAATAGCGTGTCGAATATTACCCTCGAGCAGTACTGGTGGGCTTGTTAGCGTACACTAAGGACTTAACGTAGTCCCAGAGAAAATAATCGAGTAGTGTCAAATCACATGAACGCGGCGGCAAATCGATAAACGCCTGCCCTGAGATCGCTGAGCTTTGACCACAGAAAGTCGATTAATATCGCTCTATACTTGAGACCTTTGACAGAAACGGTGGCCAAACACTTGTGGATTGCGTTCGCTCTAATAATGGCAATTTTCCTTGTTGACATAGCCGCTGAGCCAAAAATGGGTCTCGCCCGAGAAATTGAATTTTTGGCCAAAATCCGGATATCCGCCCAACATTTCCAGCGACCAATAAGCGAACAATCTTATACGGATGAAGCCCCAAATTCAACCGCGAAATACTTAGGCCGGGTTGACTCAGTGGCGATGCCCAATTCAGCTGATCGGCGCCGAATCGACATATGTAGGTCTTCTTCAATACTGGCCACTACGGGCAGCTATGTTTTTTCATTTTGCACCAATCTCTGTCCAAAAGAGTGTTCTCCTGCTAAAACTTTCCATGGTGCGACGAATTGCCAACACACTGAAGACATGGTGACGACAGACTTTAAAACGAAATTCACGTTGCGTATTTACAATTAAGCCCGAGTTTCGATAATATTTTTTAATGATTTCGGCATCTTACTGAATATTTTGACAGCTGGATGTCATTGGTAATTTTGACAGCTGCTGAAACATTACAATTGGAAAAACTTGCATTGCTATCTGGCCACCCTTTATAATGCTTGAATGTCCAATGTGGAAGCAAAGCTTCAGCTCTAATATATGACCCTGTCGGAAAGCGCCATAGATTTTACAAATGGCGTCGCATGACAATTCGTTTTTTACATTTATAAAGCAAATAGAACTAGAATTTGTGTGAATAAACAATGAGCAGCTATAGTCCTGAATAATGCGGAATATATAATCATCACGATGTTTTTGATAAACAATACGTCAGTGATTTTGGCGCAACATGTATGTCGTGGCGGTTTTTTTGCCCGCCCGGCTCTTATTGATCATTCACTGAGGAGTTTAGCCGCATGAGTCTCAGACACTCGAACTGTACGAGCCTCATGACAGTAGCTAACGATGACGTAGAGGTTCCGTCGACATTGACCGATAGATTTTGGATACGGACGGATCTACTGTTAATAACCGCTGCAAACCAATCAAGAACATTGAACTTTGAATATGCTCATGAGATGTTAAGTCTCTTAACAACAATCCGAACCACTAGCGCAGGCCAAAGAAATGGGATGAGATGGGCCGGACAAAAAGAAGGGAGAACAACTGTGACACTTACTGAGGCGATTGTTATCGACGGCTTAAGCAGCGCCTGTTTGGATGCGGTTTAGTTGTTGGGGGCAGCCTAAGGCAACAAGTCTTGAGTTTCCGCCATGAAAATGGGCGACTCGTACAAATCCGTATCAGGGCTAAATTTGCAAACATAAGCCCTTAATGAGGGCACGTCCCGCAGTGATGAAAATCTGAATATACCAAAGATGCTTTCCACGAGCTCTTGAACAAGACGATTTGAATGCAAAGCTATGAAAAGAGGGCATCTTTGGTAGTACTGTCGGAAGATATAGTTGCACGAAACTATCTCCGATAACGGTTGAATCTGTTATAGACATTGCAGTGGGGCGGAACATTGTTCTAGCTAAGCGTTCTCACAACTAGATATTCTCAAGGAAACATGAAGAACTCCTGATCAATTAACCGTCAACCAAGGTGAATACTCTGTTGACTTCTCCAGTATTATGGATATCTGAGCCTTCAAAGAAGCCGACATTAACTGGGACCATCACCTTTGTATGGTTGCAGATACTCCGCATATCCCGAATGCTGTGAATAATTTCGACGCCAGATGGCTACAATCGCAGAAGATCTCCAAATCCCTTTCCGATCGGGTCTCGTTCATCCCTTAAGAGTTCCACTGGCAACAGCATCCAATATAGAAGACCAGTGGCAACATGGCCAAAAAGCCATGAGAAATGCCGGATCTGATATGCTGGGCTTCACCCGACCACCACAACGAAACCCCTGGTTTGATGCCGAGTGCCGGCAAGCACATGCAGCTTACCCAGATATGTACATACAATGCGGCATTGCATAGAAGGATCAGAGTTGCCCACGAGCTCTACGAGCAGAAGAGGAGAGACGAACACCGGCTTCTCAGGAAGGAGCATAAGAAGGGCACGTTTGAGAAAATTGCTAGATGCTACTTCAGGAATACGATAAGGAAGTTTTACTAAGAGATAAAAAAAACATGCCACTGATGCAAGTCGAACCAAAACCCGTAAAGACGAATAAGGGAACATCGTAGTAGATTCGCAGTCGATAACGGACCAAATACCGCCTCAGGTAGAATGAACCTTTCCACTTGGGCACCAATAATTCTGCCCATCCGACCTATATGAAGTGCCTTAACGTTATCTAAGTTCAAGTTGAACAAAAAAAGCTGCTAGAGTGGACGGCCTGACTGCCGAGCTCTTCAAAGAGGCAGGCGATGACTTTTTTGTCCGAATCTCAAGAAAGAAGACTCTCTGAATTGCGCCAACATCAGAGGTACCGAGGGAAAGTCCAATTATAAGCTGTCCATGATAAATGACACTCAACACCGACGGACGGAAAATCACCCTCTACAGATACAACTTTGAGTTAGTGAAGGACTTTGTCTACTTAGACAACGCTGTCAATTAATATAACGACACCAGTGCTGAGGTGCCAATCGCTGCTTCTCTTTGCTTAGAAGGCTATTGTCTAGTAAAGCTCTCCCTCAAACTACCAAAGTTACCCGATATAAGCCTTCCATAATCCCAGTTCTGGTCTATATCGCAGAGGCTTGGACTTTATAAAAAATGGATAAAGGTGCTCTTGGCTGCTTTGCGAAGAAAATTGTCCTTGTGATTTTCGGTTCCATCTGCATAGAGGGTGAGTGGCGGAGGGAATACACTGACTATGTGCGGACTGTATAGCGAAATCGACTTAGCCAGAAAATTGAATGTCCAACGACTGAGATGGCTGGGCCATGTAGAGCGGATGACCATCACCCCTCCAATCTAAAAGAATTCGAATCCCCAAGAGACAGAGCAGTGAAGTAAGACCTCGAATCAAGCGGCGCACTCAGGTAGAAAGGGACCTCAGTCTGCGAATTTGGAGGTTGATACCGAGAGATCGAGCTATAGTAGTCAGAGACGCTCAAGTAAGAAGCAAGAGAATCGGCGGAAGTCTCTGTTTCAACAAACTGATAGTGGGGACCAAATCAATCCCCTTGTTTTACTATGTTCAATAAAGGTAGTTAGAAAATTAGGCCGATCACGTGAACGTAAAAATTTAATCGCTTCTCATTCACAAGTTGAAACAAAATAAGGCAGTGAAGTGAAGTTGTTGGGTTTGGTAAAGCCCGGAAGGAGGGCCTTTTTTTATCTTGTTAACTAAAAGGCTCTAGTAGGTGCAATTGTAATATTCTGGAAGGAACTCTATATACAAAGCTACATCTGACCTTCAGTTCTTCATCTATCCGGCATTCGACATCTTCGAGACTAAAACAAATTATCGATCTAAACCCTTCACGGGAATATTCTCTATCAGCTGGAATGTTGTACAATATAAAAAGTCAACCTGTCAGACCATAGTTCCGCATAGTTCCGTTCCGCTTGTGCTTTTCCAGGAAAGTCTTCAAAAATACAAATTTCTGGTTGCAGTTCTCAATTGCAAAAGAGGTCGTGTATCTATGTCTTCTTGGTGTATTCGTTATAACCTTCAGAAAACACAAAACCGATTTTAGCTTCCCTGAGATAAGGGCGAAGATCGTTAGACCACTGCCGGAGAATCAAAAAAAACCACAGACAGTCTAGCAATAGCTATAAAATAAATTCAAATATTCTTGAATCTTAAAGTGAAGAAAAGTATCGTCGTAGACAGCATATGTGGTACGTCAATGGACCAGACCATATATAACTCCTCTAGCTAATAGTAGCTAGCACTCGATGATTGAGGTGATTCGTTATAGAGCCGTTCTGTCAGTTCTTCTGACAATATATACATAAATTCAGAATCTTTTCTTGCTTTCCAACATCAAATATGCAGAAATTAGGTAAATATAACAATTTATGTCACTGTACTCACCCAAAGATTCTAGATTCCAAAGATTTTGATTTAGTCCCGATCCCGACTCATCACACTTGTTTTTCAATTTGCAATTTTGTAGTAAGTACGTCCTAACAAATATGACTCAGTATTAGGATTTTTGAGCATATTGCTTCAAAACTCAAATAAATTCAACAATTGACTGAGTTGCTTAGCAATACATCCTGCGATGATATTTGTAAGCAATTAACAGCCGTGCAAGGTGGAAACCATCGCACCACACCCAATTCCAAAATAGGAGGTGATTTGATATAGAAATTGCTTTCTCGTGTACCTACTAATTAAGGAATTTCAACATTGCCACGTTCATAGATACACATGAAGTTCGAACCCTTTTACATCGTAGTCGTTATCTCTTAGTTACGCAACTGTCTCTGGATACCAATGCCAACTTGCATATCTGATGAATGCATTTACCCTTCATTTTAAAATTCATCTTCAACCCCTTCAACGATGTCAAGGCAACACTGTATGTGTTTTTTGTTTTTTAACTTTTAATCCAGTTAACAGTCTAACTAAATGGAAACACGTCCATATATCTAGGTCTACCTCTACAATAGATACGCTTCCCTTGTCAAATAGAAAACAAAATCCTTCTCCTACTGTGGAACACCACCCTTTAGTAATTTCAATTCGATATGCGAGGATTATTTTCTAACACGAGAATCAAATCAGTGCACGCGTTACGTAACATTAGAGCAACAGAGAGTCAGTCGACTACTACTGTCATTATCTAACGAGGATGCTGCAAAAGCAAATCCGTGCATCAAGAGATTTACATTTTTTTTTTTTTAAATAAAAAGAAAACCCCTTTTCACCGGAACATCATCGTCAAGGACGAGGAGGATTTTGATAATAACCAAACTACAAGTAGACATGTACTCGTACAAACTCATAGAAACAACGCTCTACCCTTTCAAAACTTCTTCTGCATCAGCCTATTGCGCTTAACGTTTGCCTGACTGATTTGATTAGATGCTGTTAGCGGTGTTTGCATCTCGATATCACTATGCGAATCCAAACAGCCATCAGCATCTGCATTCAGAGTTATCAAAAGATACAAACACAAAAACTCTCGGGGTTGACTATGAAAATAAAAGAAAATCAAACTCAACTGAATGACAGTTAGTTGACTCTTATGTCTATCTCTGTGGAAATGACTCTGGGGCTGGGGTGCAAATTCTATGTGCAACATCCTTTTTTTTTCCCCGATTCTGCACTACAGATTTGACATTCGAATCGAAATTGGAAGTTCAAAAAACCAATAGTGAGCACAATCACCGAAATCGCATCGACCCGTGATTTTACCTTATATCATTTTTCAAGCAGAACGAGGTGAGTCCTTTCATAGGGGTAGGTAAGGTACTGAGCAGATGTTCAAAACGGATACACAATACATGTGGAATTCTTATTGGGTGCTTGGTTGGTAAAGTGTGACAAACGCGTGGCAAGGACCTTAACTGCATGCACGCGTGCGCATATGTGCTAGGGAAACCCTACGTTTACTTTGATCCTGTGCTGAAGATGGAGGGCAACAAAAATGATAAAATAAAGAAATGATCGAATTTCCAATTGGCGAAGCAGGTACAGGTGAGGGTATACATATACACATAAAAATGTTTGTACCTATGTGTTTGTATTTATGAATTAAGGAAACAGTGTGACCTCGGAGGTAGCGTATTTCAAATTTTGGTAAGAATAAGTTCTCATCAACAAGTGAACTTCTATAGTGTGATAGGGCTGAAGAGGCGCAACCAGAAGACATAAAAAGTGAACAAGCAGACGGAGCATTTTTTTTAGCAGTCCCCATAAACTTAAAAAAAAAAAAACAGACCTTTGTCTGACTTGGTTGTCGGAGGACGGCTTCTTTCATGTCAGACTATAGGCGATACGATGAAAGGTCTGAGAACGAAACAGCAGCTAGAAAAGGCAGTTCAGAACCTTAACGGTATGGTATGTTCCGAATTGAAAACAAACTCTGAAAACTTATAAGCAAGTCACTTAAGAATAAATTTACAAAAGACGGGAATAGTGCCTCTTCTAAATACTTTTATTAAAATATCGAAATACTCGGTGAAACAAGCAGGTTTATCAATATCCACTTTTCTTTCCTCAAGATGGCGCTAAAGGCCAGGGTGGATCTGGGTCTCAGTGAACAAGCGTTTCCAACCAGCTGGATTTTTCACTAGCTGTCGCTAATTTCGCACGATAAGTTGAAGAAGTCTGCTTCTGCTGCGCTGTCTTTCTGGGGCGGATTCGAAGAGTATCCAGATTGGAGAGTAGGTGTCCATCCGCTCTACATGAACCAGCTATCTAAATCGTTGGACATTCACTCTTCTTGCTAAGTCGATGTCGATGTACAGTCCATTCAGTTCGTCGTTTTGTTTCGTCCTCTAATTTTCCTCTTAAAACAGCACCTTGATCTATTTTTCATAAAGTCTATGCCTGTGCGCCATAGAGCAGGACTGATATTATGAAAGCCTAACGTATGGTCACTTTTGTTCTTAGAGAGAGGGCTTTACTAGTCAATTGCCTTCTTAACCCAAAGGAGCAGCGATCATTCAGAGTCATTCTTTGATTGATCTCAGCACTGGTGTCGTTATCTAAATTGATAGCGGAGCCTAGGAAGACAAAGTCCTTAACTACTTAACGACGTCAATGTTGGGTGTCCTTTTTTCTTGAGAGCTATACTTAGTCTTGCCCTCGTTGGCCGCATATTCATATTCATTTTCACCACTTCCGTCTCAATACTCGCGAAGGCGCCATCGATGTCACAATGCTTTCTTCCGAAAATGTCAATACCATCGATGTATGCGAGTTTTTTGACGGACTTTTGAAAGATTGTGCCTCTTGTGTTTGCGTGTGAGTATTGCACTATTCTTTCGAGAGTGATGTTTAAGAAATCGCACGACAGGGCATAGCCTTGTCTATCCTCTTTTGACATCAGAAGTCTCCGTGAAATCTTTACCTACTCGTACCTTGACGGACCGCATTCTCTATTGTCGTTCTGTGCAGTGGGACAAGTTTGGACCTAGACATTGCTCTGCATATTTCGTCTATTTAGATGTTGTCAAATCGATGAATTTAAATTTGGAGCTCATGGGGTTTCTCCAAGATCTGCTTTAGTGAGAATATCTGGTCGATGGTGGCCTTTCTTGACCTGAAGCCACATCCATATGGACCTATCAGGTTGTTGCGGAACGTTTTCTGGTGTTTACAAAATACGGTTGATAAGATCTTGTAAGCTATTTTAAGAAGACTGATGTCACTGTAGTTGGCGTAGTTCAGAGGATCTCCGTTCTTGACAAGCAATATTCCATTCACCGGACATACTTTGGTCAATTTCTTACCGGTGAGTCGATGCATGCCCCTTACCAAGTCATCGCCTGCCGTTTTAAAGATCACGACAATCAGGCGGTCCACTCCAGCAGCTTTGTTGGACTTAAGCTTAGGTGTTGCTATCGTCATCGGGTGATGGAAACCTTGCCCTACATCGTCCAAGTTGAAATATTCATTTTGCCTGACGGCGTTATGCGTTTCGTCATCGCGGTTATACAGAAACACTCAGAGGATCTGATGGCAACGTCACTGAGTGGAAAGCAGAGATAACGTATGCTTGAGATTCACTTCCAAGGTAACCTGCAAGTTCATATTACCAAAGCTGCATGTGAGGTATCGTCTGGCACCGATCCAATACTACAAGAAGGTACAGACTATTTACTGGCATCTCTAAAGAGAATCTTCGCTGCTATCTATCATTGTGCACGGGTTGTTTGGACTCAAGAGTACGGCCTTGGGCCGTTCGAAGTGATTTTTCGTCTAAAAAGTGATTTCTGGTAAAACGATCTGTGGATCTTGCGCTCCAACTGTGTATGGGCCCAGAACTCTTGTTGCCTTGAAATACGAAATCGACTTTCTCTGTAGTTTCGGACAGATTCTGAACTAGAAACAGACTGCAATCAGGTCTTCATGAATGAGTCCAACACCAATGTAGGAAAATACGTTAGGTTAGGTTAGGTTAAACAGGGTGTATCATAAGACACATCACTAGGCACCAACGCCCATCGCGATCTCTGTGGGTCCAGTTGAATTTAACTTCAAGTGGCAAAAACCTAAGCAATCTCCCTGTTAAGACATCCGATATCTTTACAAAGCCAAGAAGGCCTTTGAAATCCGTGCTGTCTATTTCCTATTCCTTCGGCTCCGCGATATCGCCTCACATTCACACAGTATGTGTGTTATGTCCTCAACCGCTTGCAGATCACCGCAGAATATACAAATGTCCGTATCTGTTATTTTGAGTCTCTTTGCGTGTTTCAGCAGGAGACAGTGTGCTGTAAGGATTCCTATTAATGTCCCAAACTTATCCCTGTTCAGTTTAATTAGCTTTCTAGATCTTTTGCCATCGAGAAGTGGCCATAGAGCCTTGAATACCCTATGTCCTTCAAGATTCGATAACCTTATATTGGCAGTTTTTATTGTATTTTCCTCTATAGTGCCTCTTACAGTGCAGAGGGATGGTTTGATGCTAGCAGCCTAACTATTGTCGAGTGGCCCTCCTCTCCTTGCAGGTTTGTCCGCTTGTTCATTTCCTTCTATACCGCAGTGTCCTGCCACCCAGCACAGTCTCACCCGGTTCTGAATGCGTAATGCTTTGAGCATTGTGCGATAGCCCCTGACTGTATCAGAGCTGATGTCGGTTGATTATATTGCCTTTAGGGCGGCCTGGCTGACGATGTAGACAGCGTTATCTCTATCAGGTACCGATTTCATCTGCATCAGCTCAGCCCTTCAGAGGACAGCCAGAATCCTAGGAAAATAGATTATACTCGTAGATAGATTTCACTCTTTATTAGGAGATAGAGTGCAAAGAATCCAGATGGTAATGAGCGAAAGAAGTATCTACTTCTGTAGTGATAGCAAAGAGGAGTTAAGCGCCTTGGTGACCTCCAAGCAAGGTAGGGATCTGGATGATGACCGACAAGTATACGGAATCCCTCAGTAGGTAGTACAGCACGTTGCTTATTGGCGTCACGACGACGCACTGCTACTACTGCTTCTGTTGCTATGTACTTTAGTATCCTGCGACGCTTGCTGTGAAAATTATTATCAGTGTAGCCCTGACTTTTCTCTCACTTTGTAGAAAAAGTATTGCCGTTCATGTAAATCTGGTCGACGACAACTAGTGACTCGGTAAGGAGGCTTTTATGTCTTATACATATATTTGAAGATCAGTCAGCTTACGATGTTTGATTTGGCAAAAAAAAAAGAATGTCCTTTGCTGTTGACACATTGGAGGCAAAGATCTATATTCTCATCCCAAGGCAATGAGAAGAAATTCAAATTAAAACAAGGAACCTCTGAGGATGATCACGATTCAGGTGATATTAAGTGCAATAGCCATCTTAAATATCCACGCTATACCTCGACAATAAGCAAAAATATTGCACTTTCCCTCAAAAATAGTTTTATTTTCAATGAAATACGTTTCAAGCTTAAATGAAGCAAAGAAATTGAACCGTTCTGGCGTTGCTACAAACAGGAGTCTTTGCAAGTTGCAATATGGTTTCAGTTATTTCAGCACCCTTCTCTGATTCTGGCGGCTAGGAACCAACAATCTTAGATATGTACCTTCTCCGTTGGATTTTGTAAACAATATCTGGTCACACTGGCGTTAATATTTCTAACGAGGATCGTATTCGTTTGAGAGTCAAGGGAACCCTTTATGTTTTGCAAGCCACTGGAGCGAGTGATTTATTCTTTGGTTTAGCCGTTTGAGCTGGTGAAAGGATCTACCATACATACATATATGTATGTATGTTTTAATGTAGCTATGTTTACCTTATAGAACATATGGAAATCTAAGGCACGCTTCTTGCTTTTTGCTCACGTGTCAACTATTTAGTCGACATTAACAAGCAACATGCTGGGCTTTTCTCCTTTTTGCCCCCCCGTGTTTGAAACAGTTTTCAGTTGAGTGATTGGAATTTCTTTGTATAGCGGTACATATGCTTTTGTGTCCTTAAAAAGGTGTATTCGAGTAAATGAACACACGTAAGAGTACTCGGTACTTTATCCTGCACACGATAAACTATCGTTCTTGCTCATTACCAAAACCAGGAATATTTTTTCAAACTCGTTCCATATATACGAGTGGTACGCAAATTGAATCTTTAGGTTGATTTGCATACCCAGAAACAGAACTGGGGTGCAGTGGATTTAGGAACTTGAAAAGTTATACGGACGAGTATGTCCCTTTGGTGCTTAGATGTGAAACTGGTTTTTTGTTTTATCGCTTGAGAATCAACAATTTTTCGACAAAAAGTTATGCTAGAGAGGTGTATTGGATAATATCAGGGGAGGACTCTGACGAAATTGGTCCTTTTGATGTTTGCATTTAAACAAACGCTGACAAAAGGGATCTAAGGGGTCTAGAACCGGCTTTAGAGTGCCATGAGTCAGTTGAAACCGGTTTGTTTGATTGTTGGGCAAGATGTTGATTAAATTTTCAATAGATTCTATCAATCTTGTGCTTTTAATCTTGTCCTTTGGTAATGTTAATGGGAATAATGCATTCCATTAAGACAACATTTTTGACAGCTGTTGCATATCATGATCGTTTTTTGACAAATATTCAACATTCATGACATGGTGTTTGAGTGCTGCAGCACAACGCGGTACACACAAGAAAAAAATAAACAACGAGCGCAATGACATGTTTTAGGCTTGAAGTGTTAAGAGGGCTATTTTTAAAAAAATTTCGAAGAAAGAGCTGCTAGCTGAGGTATTGACAACTCAGAACTTAAGTTAGATACCCGGTCAATACTCAGAATACATAGGTGATTGGATTGGTCGGAGTCAATGATGATGACTGGTGTTGTAACAGTTGGTGCTTGATCTCGATCCGGACTCGACCTACCGAACTTATAAGCGCAGGCCTTGAGCAAGAGACAGCATCGCTATAAAACTGAAACGGACGAACTACCTTGATGGAAACAACAGTGGGGTCACAAAAAATTCATCATAGGTACCTGGAGTATTGGCCTCAGTATAACATATATTTCCAGTAGTTAGCCGAAAATTTAGAAATAAAGTAAATGGCTAGTGAGCCCTTTATTGGCAAACGGCAGCGCTCACATCCCATATAGATCTGCTTAACCAGTTTTGTGGCTGTGCCGTCGGGGTTACTTTTAAGGTAAAAAAGAACTAGCTGCGGAAGAGGTACAAGAGATACATTAAAGGAATGACAACCTGGAATAATATTTACTGCAGCTGTCACAAAACATTGAACATATAAGGATGCTTATAAGTCGGGACTACGATCAATAATAATTGACTTCAAGCGAACGGTTGAGAGATTCGCATCAAGGCAACATGCCAAAACATTAGCGTAATATGTGCTCAGACCCCTATCGACGAAGCCCTTATCAAGGTGGATCAGCCCGTCCGGATGATGATGATTCCAAAATCGGCAAGGAAAATGTCTTTGGACGATAGATAACTGTTTCTGATCAATCCACTTTCTATTAGCTCGTAATACGGTCATAAGATGCAAAAGATTTACAATGGTCAATCAATTCGGCCAAGATCTTGAATCGCCAAAGAGATGTAAAAAAGTTGCTACCGAGAGCTCCAGACCGAAAGATTTCGCAAACACCAACAATTTGTCAATTTGCCAATATTGCCACATTATCAACGAGATAGGCAAGACTTCTGTAACATAACAGCGAAAAAGTGCCATTGATGCGGTGATGGCGAAAAAAGCTGATAGAAGGTGCAACTATACAAGCACTGAAGTACAGCGACCATACCGCCTTAGTCCGCCAGTGAAGCTTTTCAAACATTGGGGTCATCTTCAGGTAGAGTAGGAAGACACTTGCAAATCAACCATTAAGCTGTTATAAGAGCATGCAGCACGCCCGATGACACGACGATTTTCGCCTTAAGATTTTCGGCATCCTACACGTCGAACTTGATAAACTGACGTTGACTGACGAACAACGACAAGATGAGACATTTATAAAGGTTATAAAGTGGCTAGAAGAAGGATAGCTACCCAAGAAAGAAGACATTTTCCCGGGGAAAACCCAAACTCTGACACCCTTATACAGTCTGCAGAAAAAATTTTCCCATATTTTCAGTCTCTACTGTATCTCTGAGATAGGGTTTCCTCTTCATCTTCACGTTATCCTTGGCTTGACATGTACTTTTTACCTTTTGGTAAAGCGTCACCTGGATATCTGCGGTCGTTCGCTTCTCGTGCTATGAATAGGATATTCTTTCCGTCTCTTTTGCTCGTAGGGCTCACGAGCGGTCTTATTCGTTTATTGCAGCGCTGCTTTGTCCGCATCATATTTCACTGCTTGTACTTGCCAGAATTCTACATCAAATCAAGCGGTGGGGCGAAGCCCAAAACATCAGTTGCGGAGTTTCTGATGACACGTTGGAAGCGTTGCCTCTAGTCTTCAGTACCTGATGCTGGCGGCATAGGAGTTGTTGTCCCCTGTGATTGTGTCCAATCTTTTCGCAATAGATTTTCTTTGTTGAGCCGCATCAGAAATTTGGCTGCAACAATGTGGTGATTCAGATTACTAGCACTAGCACGTCCGACTTCGACCGCAGTGTGAACAATTTCATTTATAGTGTCAAGATCCGAAGTCATTGTGTATATTGGGAACCCCCAGCCTGGGCTTTTTGTTGACCAGGCATGTGAGCTGCTCATGTGGAGCTACCTATGAGGATTGGCTGCATGTTCTTTGCGATTGCCCCAATTACTTAGATGTAAGGGACTTGTAGACTATGGGCATTGTCTTTGACGGTGAGGCCTACGATGTCGGTAGAGTTTTCGCTGACACCGTATGGTTCGTATGATTCGCGGACGTTGTATGGTTCGAAAGAACCCGTAGTTTTGAAAGAGAAGTATTTATTAGCTGGTGCAATTTTATAATTGTTGAAAAATCTATTGGTACCAAAGGTGCCTAATTGCAAGTGACCCCAAGGTTGCGATGCTCGACCTGTACCACGGGAGGTCATGGGTCTCTGGAACTACTGTTCCAGTCTGACCTAGGAGTAGCTCCCCTTGTGGAAGTATCGTGGTGGCTGTGGTTTATAAACAAAGTCGCGGGGAGAGTAGACCGAATGGTGCTGGGACATCTTATGGCTGAGCATATGTAGCGTGCTCCAACCTGTGCCCAACTATTAGATTGCTATGCAACTGATTGGTTGTGATTCTTATGACAGCTCGCGTAGGCCATACTACTGGCTGAGCATGCCTCTAACATTTTAGCCTGTAAGGGGAAAGAGTTACCGGGGGCAAGCCACGAACTTTAATGCTGCGCTATTGGCCCAATCCAAGTTTTAAGTCTGAAAGCTAATTTGTAGTAAAATTTTCTCGTCGGTTTTGAGACTTAATTGTTCCATGTACCCACCCCGTGGTTTATGTATGATTTTTGTTTAGTGGCGTGATTTCCCTTACTCTGTTTCCATAAATTCTTCTCAATAGAACCCTATGGTCACTAAATTCGCTTGGAAACCGATTGCAAATTATATACGAATGGATAAACCCCTCAAGGTTTCTTCGCCCCCTGTTTTGTTAGACACACACAATTCGGTTTTAAACTCTTCCCACCTCATTTCAAAAAGCCGGTTTCTCTATATGAGTGTTCCATGCGTCATGTGTCAAGAACACTGCTGTTGTTCGTTAGTCCATGTGTCCATAGCAACAGTCTTCAAAAGCTTCACTCTTAATCACATTTTCCAGTTAAACATTTTAATGAAAAGCAAATATTTCAAAAAAATCTAAAAAACAAGGAGATAAATTGAAATGCACCCCATTGTCCAGCCGTAGGTCCGTTCGTTCGTCCGACCATTTTGGAACAATACAATTAAGCCGCCACCACACCAGCCATTGCCATCAATCCGTCATATCTCCGTACAAAGATCAAAAGGAAAGCAGATGGATCTCCAACAAAAACAACATACGCACGTATGGATACTCGTACTCCTACTCGTACACGTTCTCGTTTTTGTATGTATGCATCTGTATACATACCTTAGCATTATATGTCTTCGCAGTTAAAAGTTTCGAAATTGTAGCTATAGTCCACCATAGATGGCTACGAATACGACAACGCTAACGACAGCGGCAGTATTAATTGTAAATGCACCCCTATCCGTATATCCGCAGATTTTGTACCTACTCTCGTTTAATTTCTTAGGTGGATCCTGCGGGTATAAAACATAATTACAACAAGCCGCTCCAACCTAGACACTGTTCGTAGCCATGGTCGGTGGTACTAGTGGTACAGGTTTTGGTATCGTCACCACGATACTATGGTATAGCTGCTGCTGTAGTCCTGGGGAAAGGATTCAATTTCACAAGAATAACAGGTTACCCCTGTAGACGCGATTGTAAATGGGTGTTTGTCTGTTTACTCAGTCCCATTCCATTTCAATGTCATAAAGAGCCAGAGGACGCTAGGCTGTATGATTTGAAACCCCCATGCTTACCTACACACAGAATGCGAATTGAATTCAACGATGACGACCATCAACGGCGACGACAAGGATTCTGTCATTTGAACTACATATAGAGGCATGGCATGGAGCATTTGTCAGAAGGACCTTGGTTTGTCAATGTTGCTGCGATTTGAATAATTCATTTGCAATGCGCCCTGGCCATGCCTAGATATTGTATACTCTTGCCATAACTACGAATTCTGCTTGCACTTGTTGCTATAAGGACGACAGTCGTTACCCTCTCTATTTTGTCTCATTACGAGTGGGCCGTATATAATTGATCTGGAAGTTCTACGGGGTGGGTAACACACCAGTCAGTGTCGGCAATATACTTGTAGAAGGCACTCACACCCAATTCGTCTGGCTGATGATGATGAATGTTTTGTCCTTCCGATTGGTAGGCAGAATGGTAGTTATAGTAGAGTTCTTGTACAACAGCAACAACACAATCGACTTGGGTTCCGAGTATGTTCAATTGAAATTGAGGTGATGTGTTATAATTGCGTCATCTGCTGTTCAGAGTATTGACGCGCAGAGAACAAATTAAAACAACTTGCCCTCGTACTTAAGTTGCAAAACGCTCGAATTCCAACTCAAGGATACCACTTGAGACCGCCGTCGCTGTCGTTGTCGTTGTCGTTGTCGCTGTCATCATCGTCATACCTTTACCACTTAAATCGAGCTGGTGCGTCTGGTAGCAACTTCACGATTTATCGACGGCTGGTGTCCCCAAGCTTGAGGCGTATGCTCCTGCTGCTGATGCGTCGTTATATGCAGTTTTTCGAGGAAAGTGTGAGAGCGCTTAAGTGTGCAACTGGTGTACAGGTCGATTTAGTGTGCGTTTGTGGCACGTATAAAGACAGGGTGTCCCTTAAAACTTTTTTTTTATTTTTCTGACAGTAAAAACTCGTTAAGAATGTCATCTCTCCGATACACGGTCAAGATCTAGTGTGAGCATTTTGCCCTCTATCGGGGAACATAGCTAGACCATGTGCCTCTTCCAAGATGTCGAACCCTTTTCCTGCATTGGCAAGCCATCAAATGCATCAGCATTGCGTTACTTTTCTCCGGGCCGATCTTGAGTTGTGAAGAAGTGAAAATTCTATAAAACACGCCTCTTCGGAATTCTAGAAGAAAGAATTCATGAAATGGGCTTTTGTAAGTTCCTTCGCATCAACAATATTTTGATGTAGTTGTCATCCATTGTGGATAACAAATGGACTAGGTGACGCAAAAGTCATCACCCTATTGGAAAATGTTATAATTTTTGCTAATCGCAGCAAACGTTAATTCGATTTTGACATCTGTGATGTTTATAGATACAAAATACACGCGGAATAATTTTTAGAATTTTTTTCCGGAATATCGACCAGACAACGTGACATGCAATTGGGCATTAATCCGCGGTCTTTACAGAGAATTTTGGTGAAAGACTTTAAGATGTCCCCTTACATCTTGCTTTGGCTGGCAAGATCGCCTGATTTAACCGTTGCAGACTGCTTTTTGTGGGGTTTTTTCAGATTTTTTGATGTCAACAAGGTAATGAACCATGCATATCGAAGTTAATAAGAGTTTTGTCACTCAGCAAACGCGAGTAGATGGTGGATTGTTAACTGTCATCGAGACACTCTCACTGAAACTTCTTAATCGTACTGGTACTAGCAAAACGCGGATGAAGTTGCATCTTCTACAGAAATCATTGTGAACACTAAATCACTGAATTTTGAAACATTTCTCGTTCTTAGGTTGAAGAAGCATCAAGTATGGCCATATAAGTCTTGATATATCACAGCTGTACCGATGAAACCATCTATGACCATTAGCAAGCAATTGGTATCTCAATTTTTGAAGTCTTGCTTATCTCTAGAGATCCTTCTTTAGCCTACAGCGGTCACCTCATTGTCGGGTTTTTGGGACACTTTCAAATCGCATAGTCCTACTCTGTTTTATTGTTTGGGTTTCCCTAACAAATAGGATTAAATGTATATGGCTTCGGTTCCTTCCACTGGGGCATCGTTCCTAGTGCTTTTACGGCTGAGGGATCGTGATTGATGATCAAATTTTGAAAAAACAAAACAAAAAGGATTGTAAAGCCAAGATAAAACTTTACAGAACTGCATATGGAACAAATGGCTAACTATTTCGGAGCCAATGTTCTGATAGTATCGATATCAACAGCATTTGGAACCCTGTTAAGAAAGGCTAAATCAATTCGTATAGTCCGGGGAAGACTTTAGTAGTTCCCATCTAATAATTATCTGGCGAGACTTTGCGGTAATCATTCCAATTTGGGCGCACAACTCGATTAACAACTAGATTTTCCTTCTCATATTTGAATTAATTTAAAAAAAAGCTCTTCAGACGGAAAGATGATTGCTCCACGCAGCTTCATTTGTCATTGTGTCACAGTCTTTGATCTGCAGTGTCACACAATTCTTTCGAATCTGAAACTGAACAAATAATCTTGTCTTTAAAGCTGAATGAAGGGTGTTGGTGGTCACTGACCTTCTTGGAACACAGAACTTTCTTCATTGTTGTCCTACTTTGACAGACAATTTAAACATTGATGTCAGAATATGATACGGCATATTGATGTTGATATAAGTCTTCTTTCTATAAATGGTGTCTACCAGAGAACATCGACTACACCATCCCCTTACATTGATTTGACAAATACTTCCATGTTAGCATTATCTCTAGAAACTTGTCGGAGGAGAATGCCTTCATGGACGACGAATTTATCTCTTTAGAAAACTGATTGTGGGGTTGGTGGCGGTGTTTCCGCTGATAAGCTTAACGTAAGCCTCTCATTCCGCCTTCCTAATCACTGTAGCGTATTTCAGGTGGAAATTATGGCTATTAAGGAAGCCCTGTCGTTGCTGAAGAAGAACGTGTTATATGTAATAGATCTCCGCGTCTTTCCTGGAATTTTGTTCTTTTAACTCTGGTGGCGGCGATGGCTATGGTTAGTTCATTGGACTACCACGCTGAGGGTCCGTGGTTCGATCCCCGGTATCACCAATAATTTTTCGAATCGTCATCACCCTTTCGGCGGACAATGGCAGACTCCCGAAAGTAAAAATGCCTGTAAAAAGCTTCTAAGGAGTGCCGTTCAGATTCGGCGATAAACCGTAGGCCTCGCTCAGATGTGACAATAATGACGGCATGAGCAACACAAATGAGTGTCAAGAAGCTAAGCCATGGCCCATACCCATACAATGCCCTACCTTTTGTAAAAATGGTTTCACGAGTAGGAAGATCACAGATCCACATGGTGTAACAACGGGGCAATAGACCTGCATGTGTTGGTGTTTTCTTCCAACAGCCACTTTACCTAACCTAGGTTGGTAGTACTGATGCTGGCATCTGCGTCAAGATTAATATCAAAATCTGCATTCGTTCAATACTTACGCACGTGTTTTGTGAACAACAAAAAATGAAGTTAGCGATTTTTTACAATGTCTGATTTTGTTGAGCAAATAAGTTCCGTTCAGTTTTGTTTTCGGAATGAAATTTTTGGTGCAAAAACGCTGAGAATGCTGCAGAAGGCAGAGAAAGCATCGAAGACAAAGATATCCCTGGACGACCATCAACATCAACTGATGAACAACACGTTAAGGAGATTAAGAATTCGGTGCTCAAAAGTCCCCGATACATAAATAGAGACCCCGCTGCTCATTTGGATCAGTCCAGACAAATTTGAAATCTCGCCTGATTTAGCACCGTGTGACTTCTGGCTGTTCCCTCTCTGATGTCCCCGTTTCTACGCGATTAAGGAGATAATCGTATTGTTAACCTTTTAAATTTGGGCAAAGATATTGCTTTGGAGACTTACAATATCCAGTTCGTGCAAAAATTTAAACCGAATGCCAATCGTTTGCATCGAAAATTCAGTGGATGGGCCCAAAATCAACAACCATGGATTCGCTGTTATGTCGAAAAATTATGTTCAGCCATGAGGCCCATTATCAGCTCAATTACAGTTTCACAGTCCAGGGTAGAAAACGTAGAACTGGGTATTGCTTTGTTGTACATCTTCCTGTAACCTCAAGCGAGTGAGGTGCAATTTTTTAAGCAGAGTGATCTCATTGTTTGGCCCATACAATTCTTCTCCTTCTAGCCATGTCAACGCAAATTAAACCAAGGCCATTTAAGGTCATCAAAATCTTTAGATACAAGGGCATGCCCAACACAAAAAAGGATCAGATTGCTTTGAAAAATTTTCCAGATGCCGCTGGAGAAATAAGCACTAAGTCTGAAGAAGTTTGACGTGAAGATAAGGAGCCTTCAGCAAGCTTTAAAACTGGAGGGCAACGCTCTAGAAAGTGATATCGAATATTATTTCAATCTACAGAAGCATCCAGTCCAACAGTAAGATTATTGCATTAATTTCATGACCTTTCGAACGATTAACAATTATCTAATTATCAAAAACATATTTTCTAAGAGAAAACGTAAAAGAGAAGGCGCAAAACATCATTCAGATTCTAAATCCAGCTGCTGAGAAATATAACGGAGGGTGGTAACATTGTTTGATCGCTATGACACTAAAAGGCTGCTCGTTAATGCATAATTAAATCGACTGCTGGAGCTGTCTATTGACAGTGGGACCGCATCAACTATTGAAAAGATTTCATGATCCGATTAAAGAATGAAATGCAAGCGATTCAAAATTTAAGATTCACAACTTACGGTTGAATCTCACATTTGTGCACTTCATGTTCCCAAAACTAGACCTTCTAAATCGGAATATATTCGAGTAATCGTTGGACGACACTAGGAGTAGTCCTAGTCCTATTGATAATGGCAATCAAGGACGAGAAGAAAAAAGAGCCACCGTAGTCGCAGCAAATGTGGACGGTTACCTAGAATGCATGCGTATTTGTCGATTGAACGCCACCTGCAACTGTCCAATAGAGTTTTATATTTCAAAGTGTAGTTAGATGAGCTCCAACTTTGATCTCCTCTCCCAAAATCAGCTTGTAAAAGTTATCGGCTACCAGTATGTCAGTCTTTTGATTCGATGAAAACACCGTATCGGTGAATTGATCAACAACCCCTTGACTTAGCTGCTGTGGCCGACTTTATTTTGAGTTGATTTCTGTGTTGAAATTGGTCGCTGTACGAGTTTATTGTTGAAATGTAGCAGTTACCATGTGAGCAGAGATAAGGTAACGTGATCGTGGAAACAGACAAAATTCAGCGCCCATCCGATCCAGTCTTACATATTTCGCGTATACAAAATTGTCTCGCATGGTGGTCGGGCGGTAGTATTCGTAACAAACAAAACTTAATCTAAGCTTGTACAGACTTACTGCAATTGACAAGTGTAACTCTTCGCTTGATTTTTGAAAACATGTTGCAAACAAAGTTAATAGCAGTCTTGATTTAAACAAAATCATTCACTACCTGAGTAACAGCTGTTGATCGTAATTGCGGCTAACGTGGTCCATTCTGAAGTTCCAATTTTCGATGACGCTTTCGAGCGTTACGAGTGGTGTTTGACCAATGACTCTAGTAATACGGAATCGTAGCCCTCTTATCCATGCAGGGTTCTGTCTTTACGTTGCCTCAAACTTTAGAGCTCATTTCACATGATCCGGGAACCGCCTGGTGTGAGAACCTGACTTTTCACCGAATCGTTCACCCAATAGAGTCATGATATCACGGGTTGTGTTGCAAATGGTGCCGTCTTCTTAAAATCAAATATCTTCGCTTCAGTTTCAGGCAGCAAATAGGCCATTTTCATGGTTCTATAAACGGAGGCATTAACAATAACGTTCCAGCCTGCCTCATTTCTAAAGAAATGTAATGGAAATGAATGTAATGTCTGGATGCAATGGCAGCTATTGAACCTCCTTGGGTTGCCTCGCACCACAAATATGCTTATTTATTAAATTGACGTAGTCATTAAGCCAGAAATGGGTCTATTCGCAGAAATCGGTCTATTTAGTCGTAAACAGTGGATCTGTTTGGAGCTTGTCAAGAGCCCAACGACTGAAACGGAGACGATTCGAAACGATTGCTGGTTTCAGTTCCTTAACGAATTTAATTTTGCACGCTGTGAAACCAAGATCTTCACGTAAAATACGACAAGTTGTTGCATACGACTCGGACCATTACCTTGTTGTAGTCAAGGTAAGGTTGCGGATATCCCAAACTACGCCAAGACCAGCTAATGCTGTGAGGAAATTCAACGTCAGACGGCTACACTCGCAAGAGATCGTCAAGTCCTTTTCCGATCGAGTGTCTGTTAATCTCTTAAGAGATCCAATACCGCCAGCACCAAACATCGAAGACCATTGGAAACACTGCCAAAACGCCATCAGAGATGCCGCTTCTGATGTGCTGGGTTTTACTCGTCCACAACAACGAAACCCATGGTTCGATGATGAATGCCGGCAAGCACATGCAGCTAAGTAAGATACATATAAAGCGGCGCTGCTTAGAAGGACCAGAGCTGGTCATGAACTTTATGAGCAGAAGAGGAGAGATGAACACCGGTTTCTCAGAAGGAAGAAGAAAGAGCATGAGAAGCGCGCGATCGAGGAAATTGAGAGATGCTACTCCAGGAATGAGGTTCAGAAGTTTTACCAAAAAGTAAAAATAACATGCCGCGGAAACAAACCCCGAACCGAAGCCTGTAGAGATGATCAAGGGAACATCGTAGTAGAATCGCAGTCGGTGCTGAGGATTTGAAAATATCATTTCTGCAGACTGTATAACGGCGATGACGGACCAAATACCGCTGTCAGGCAGAATCAACCTTTCAACCTGGACGATGATGACCAACAATTCCGTCCTCTCGACCTGGATGAAGTGAAGATAACTATATCGAAGCTTAAGTCCAACAAAGCTTCTGGAACGGACGCCCTGACTGCCGAGCTATTCAAAGCGGCAGGCGATGACTTGGTAAGGAGCATACACCAACTTATTTGTGAAATATGGTCTGACGAAAGTATGCCCGATTAATGGAACCTCAGCATTGTTTGTCCGATCCTCAAGAGAGGAGAGACACTGAACTTCGCCAACTAAAGAGGCATCAGTCTCCTTAACATTGCCTACAAGATCTTATATGCCGTAATGTGTGAACGCCTGAAGCCGTTCGTTAACAACTTGATTGGTCCAAATCAACCACCTATTCATCGATTTTAAGGCCGCGTATCACAGCATCTATAGAGACGAGCTATACAGATCAATGTCTAGTTTCAGCATCCCTGCCAAACTCTCCCATCTGTGCAGGATGACGATGGAAAATGCACGCTGCTCCATTAAGGTCGGTAAAGATCTCACCGAGACCTTTGATGTCCAGAGAGGATTTAGACAAGGCGATGCGCTGTCATGCGATTTTTTCATCGTCGTACTTGAAAGATTAGTGCAATACTCACGAGCAAACACAAGAGGCACTATCCTTCAAAAGTCCGTCCAACTACTTGCATACGCCGACGATATTGACATAATCGGGAGAAAACAGCGTGATGTCAGTGGCGCTTTCGCGAGTATTGAGAAGGAAGCGGCGAAAATGGGTTTAGCGGTCAGCGACGCAAAACCGAGTATATTATGATGTCTAGCAAAAAGGACAACCAACACCGACGTCTTGGGCCGAACGTCAACTTCGACAGATTTAACTTTGTGGTAGTTAAAGACTTTGTCTACTTAGGCTCTGCTATAAATACAGACAACGACACCAGCGCTGCGATCAAGCGAAGAATAGCTCTTGCCAACCGCTGTTTCTTTGGGCTAAGAATGCAATTGAGTAGCTCCGGGACAAAAAAAGTCACCCTTTATAAGACCTTAATAATCCCGGTCCTGCTCTATGGCGCAGAGGCATGGACATTATCAAAAATGGATGAGGGTGTTCTTACTTGCTTCGAGAGAGAAATTCTGCGGGCGGTCTTCGATCCCGTCTGCATTAACGGTGAGTGGAGGAGGAAATACAACGACGAACTGTACGGACTGTACAGCGACATCGACCTAACCAGAGGAGTGAAGATCAAAAGACTGAGATGGTAGGACAGGCAAGAACTTTAGATGAATTTCAAATGCTACTTTACCTTCGCCTAGGTCAGAGGGGTAGAAATTTCTGTTGAGTCTGCATGCTTCATAAAGTCTGCAGAATAAGTCTTTTCTTACTTTCAGCACCGAATGCGACTTTACAAGTCATCGATTATTTCCATTTTTACAGACTTCCGTTGTGGCTTTGTAGCTCTAGCATGTTCGTTTTTTTCTATAATAAGGATTTTGAGCGCCAACCCCGCAGTAGCATCTCTCATCCAGTAGAACCGACTGAGTTTCTATTTTAATCAGAAATTGTATCCTTAAACATGAACCCTCTCTGAGAGATTCTTTAAAAAAAGCCAAACTCGAATTGCCTGTGTTGGAGCCACCCTGTTGCATGCGACAAACCATATGCAATGGCAATCGCACTACCACACTACCACACATAATCTAATCGCTCAGGGGAAAACCCAAACACATTGATTTTGAGAAAAAAAAAATAACGAGAACTGCATCTGTCGTTATTTGTTGATCATTGCATCAAAAGGTAAAGGACAACATCAGGAGAAAGGTCTTTGAACTCTGGCAAACCCGATTTCTACTTTTTGCCTTCCTTGTACGTATGACGATTTTTCTGTAGCCTGGAAGCTGTATCTACGAATACCTACATGTTTGTTATGTTTAGATGCATCTTACCGTTGTTCTTCGTTTTTCTACGAGTACGAGTATTTTTGTTTACCTTTTTCTACCTGTACCTACATACCTATTTCCCTAAAGTTTTTTGTTTTTTGTTCGGTTACCTTTGGGATCTAGTCATAAATTTCGGAGCACTGTCGTATCCTATTACGGGACCAAGCAAAGAAAAAGGTGTTACCAGCTTAGGTCGGTTTGTCGCTGTTGTCCCTAACTCGCTGCAAATGACAGACAGACAAGCAGAGAAACAGACATACTGGTAGGTATGTGATGTAAAAGCGCTTCATTAGGGTGATAGCTATTGTCTGCGATTGTGTTGTGTCCTTTAATGCCACTCATCACATTTTGTCCCATCAAATCAAATCCTTTTCGTTGTTTTCTTTCACTTTGTCTCTTCAATCAGAAATCAGAAGTGTGAAAAGCGAAAAAAAAAGAAAAGAAATAAATATATATATAAATCAAATATCCGTTATTTCATTTGTAATACACTCATTGTGAGAGCGAATGGAAGAAGGAGCTCATCAAATGACCGATTGAAGGATGAATACAAAATTCGGTACCTAGATCCTTGGGTTCGGTTGGATTTCAAAGACTGACAGACCAGACGACGGACCAACTGGTCACTGTAGCAGTAGTCAATCGTAAATCGTAGCAATTGGAGTTTATCTCCACAAAGGACTAATTAGCGCCCCGGATAGTGGTTAAGGGCGCTCTTCAGCACAAAAGATGGGTGTGCAGATTAATCCTTTTCCCCTTTTTCGTAGAAAATTAAAAGAAACCAATTGAAAAAAATAAAAATGAAAAAATGGAAACGAAATGGCTAACAAAAAGGAAATCGAAAATAGAAAGGCCTTTGGCATTTAATTTGTACTTGTATTTGCTTGATTGGATCTCAATACCGATATGAGTATACTGCTACTCTGGAGCTCAAATACTCTTACATTGATACAAAGTTTCACACACAGAAATTGTTGGGATGAAGAACAATGTTGGATTTTTGAACAACTTAGCTCGCATATAGAATGTGGAGAATATCATAACCGATATTTTGCGAAAGTAAGTCTCTTCAATACAAAGGCAAAACCGGGTCTATAAGAATCAGGGAATGATAGTCATATCAATATATACTACATGCCATGACTTACAGAGCCAGTACAGTACATTTGGAGCTCATGTCTATCAAGGTTTCGAAAACTTGAACTGAAATAGTTGCAAAAGCAGATGAAATCTCGTGGGCAACATTATTTCTAAAGTCTATTCTCATTCTGTGTTACTCATTCAATACATTTTTGGGGAATGAACAGTACAACAACACCCAGGTTAAGCGCTATGTTTACCTTAAACACCTTTACGTAAATAGATTTAGTTGAGAAAATGATATCGGCTTAGTGGCCGCCGTCAGAATTGATGACCATTCGCGCCCGATTTATGACATGTTCCATAACGCTTCCCAGAACTTCCAGCGATAGGTAATCGCATTCTTGATGGATATTCTCTTTGAGGGCTTCAAGAAGCTGAGGATTACCGACGTATACTCGTGATTTAGGCAACCCGGAGATGAAGTCCTCAGAATTTTGATTGTGGCTCGTGCAGCTTGTGCCGTTGCTCCATCATATTGCAACCACATGTTCTCCAGTCCCATTTTACCCAATTGTGGACGGTGAAAGTCATTGAACATGGGTCTGTGGCGCTCGCCGTTCATAGTAGTCGTTTGGCCCGCGGCGTTTTAAAAAAAAAAATAGACCCTGATGACGGCCGCAGCAAAAACAGCACACCATGCAGTAATTTTGAGCAGGTGTAATGGCTCTTCGAGGATTATACACGAATTTTCGGTGCTTATTCACATATCCACAGAAATAGAAGGGGGCTCTTCGCTCATGATGATTTTCGACAAAAAGTTGTTTCCTTGTGGTCGAGATTCAGGATGGCTTGAGTGTAGGTTATACGCGCTTGGCGAGCAACAGCTAATAGCTGATACACTGTCTTTCACCAAAATTCTCTGTAAAGATCACCGATTGATGCCCAATTGCGTGGTACGTCATCTGGTCGATACTTCAGGTTCCTCTGCGACATCTTCAACCACAGCTGCGATATTCGCAGCAGAACGGCTGCTTCGCGGCCGGCCAAAACTGCCAACATCTCGTGTTGTTGCATACTCTTCTAGGCGAACGGCTAAACGTCGTAGTGTTTGCCCAGTTCGTGTCGGACAACAGGGAATTCGTAACAATTATTCCACGTTCTTTAGAAGTATAGAGATTTTTGTCTTGTTTACGTGTATTTTGTATCTGTTTACTTCTCAATTGTCAAAGTGTTGAAGAATTAACACTTGCCACCATTTGTGAGAAATATATCATCGTCCGATAACGTGGTTTTGTAGTATATGACTGGGATAGCTGCGATCCTGGTATTTCGATTAAAAAAATTCGACTTTTACTTAAGCTGCCATAAAACATTGTATGTTGTACGATACTGGTGGCTCGTGGATGACTGGCTAATCAAGAACCCAGAACCACCACCAGCAACAACTGATACTGAAGCATGGGTTTATTATCAATGCCACTTTACTGTATTATCCAACAAACCATTCAATACCGGAGAACTGTAGCGAATTTTCGAAACGACACTCAACAAATTTAGACCTTAAAATAAACCGTTCACTTACTCTGTACACCACCTATATCGAATATGCGGGACTTCGCAAACTCTGGTTATTTTCCACTGCTTCTGGTGCTTTTCCTAAAATAGACTTTGATTCACAGAAATTAACAGTCGCGAAAAACTTACCATTCTCTGTATGTGTATCAATGGCAACCATTTAACTTACGTTGAATGACCATATATTCGAAGTCGCCAATAATGCTGCGAAATGTTTAGGTTGCCTCAAACGATGCAAGAAGTATTTCCCCCCCTTTGATCTGGCTTCAATATATAAGGCTTTCGTTTTCCCAAAATTGGATTACAATGCTCACATTTGGTCAGGTGTCCAAAAACCTTTTTGTGCTTAATTTATTCAAATCCGATTAAACTTTAAGGTTATGCCAATATTACACAGTCGGTTGACACCCTCGACCACCTAAATAATGTCTCCTACCTCACCTTGTTTTATTGGTATTTTCACCAGCGGTACAGCACTGAAATAGCCAGTAGTATTACTTCCTTTCAAACCTTCAATCGCAATATCCGTCTCGATATGAATGCTCATCACTACATCCTCAAGTCCACTTTCGGAGGTACCCTGAAATATGATGATTTTTTCTTAAGTGGAACGCCCAGCGGAGCTCTTTGTTCCTTATTCATTATAACCTGCAAACATTCAAAACCAACGTAGATCGGTACCAGCACCATGGCAACCGATAACGTTAACAAAATTCGCAGCTAAGCAAAGCACAGTTCTATGAAATTCCTTTGATAAAGCTATCTGGCTAATTCATGATTGTTCGCGCTCTAAGTAAACCGACTACATGTTGGTCAATGATAACAAAGACAAGTATATACGCGCTTACATACAAACTTACTTACTTAAGGTAGTGCTGCAGTGTAGGTTGGACCTGGGCCTTAGGCACTAAGCGTCTACAGGCTGCTTGATCTTTCGCTATCTTCCTCCAGTTTCACAAGCTGAGGTCCTCGATTGCCTTTTTTGACCAGAGAAACAGCGATTGCCAAAAGTTAGTTTCATTTGAATTTAGCGCTGGTGTCATTACTTCAAAGTTGAATCTGTCGGGGGTGATGTTCTGTCCGAGACGTCGGTGTTGGGTGCCCTTTTTCTTGGGGAGTTCTTTGCCTAAATTGATGGAGTATCGTCAGCCTGCATAGCCAGACGAGTACAGCAGAGATGCTATTACTTGGAATTGCTCTGTATAGCCTGTCTATGTAAATGCTGGTCATACGCGGTCTTGAAATCGATGAATAGGTGGTGTGTATCGATCTGAATCTCATGGATTTTCTTCAAGATCTGCTGTAGTGTGAATATTTGGTCGATGGTGGACTTTCTTGGCCTGAAGCCAAACTGATATGGACCTATCAGGCTGTTGACGAACGGCTTTAGGCGTTCACACCATACAAAAGATAAGATCTTGTATACGATGTTAAGAAGACCGATGCCTCTGTAGTTGGCGCAGTTCAGGGGGTCTTTTTTTGTGAGGATAGGACAAACAATGCGGAGGTTCTATTCATTGGGCTAATTTAGTCCGACCATATTTTACAGATGAGTTGGTGTATGCTCTTTACCACTTCATTGCCTACTGCTTTGAAGAGCTCGGCAGTCAGGCCGTCGTCTCCAGCAGTATTGTTGGTTGTTGGCTCTTCGGAACGTTCGGACACCCATAAAACCACATATAGGAGTGTCTTGCCTCGATCGTGATGTGGTCAATCTGGTTGACAGTTGATTGATTAGAAGTTTTCCAAGTTCCCTTGTGAAATCGCCGAGGGCAATTTCAATGTCTTAACTAGGGCATTGCTCTTAGGTCTTGTTTAAGAGTACGTTGAACCTACAATGTCTTTGGTGTTATAGGCCTTGATACGGATTGCTACGAGGCGTAAAACTCAAGACTTCTTTCCTAAGTTTGCCTCCAACAACAAATCCGCATCTAGATGTCGCGATTTTTCATTCTATTTTAGGCCGGCCCATGCCATCTCATTTCTTGGTCTTGAGTCTAGTCTCCGCTAGTTGTTCGGGTGCAGATGACTTATTAGGTGACCTAACATTCTACGTGCATATCCGAAGTTCACTGTCCTTAATTCGTTTGCAAGGATTGTCGTCCATAGATCCGTCCGTATTCGAGATACTTTCCCAGTCCCAGTAATTTAAGACAAAGATCTTTAGAAAGTTATCGCTTCCACAGCCTCTCAGATCTATCTGTTGCTTCACCTAAATGTCTTTTCGATTAGTGGATGGAAAAATACGGCTTGGACCCGCTCAGGTGTGGTAAGGTATGGACCGACTTCGGTTATAGATACCTCATCGACCCGCTCACCTAATATAACCTATTGGCGCTAACAAACTGCCCTGGTATAGTTATACTTGCTAACGAAGCTTTTAAGGTAATTGGGAGGAAGTTTTATTGTCTATTATCAAGTGGTGATCGAAAAAAGGATTTTTTTTTCGTTTTTTGACGCAATGAATTGATAAAACCAAACTCTTGTTGCCGTTGTGTCGGATTGAAGTCTTATACAAACTACACATAATATATGGGAGAACCGGCAATGTGTCGAAAATCCTCTGAACGGAGCTCTACGATAGTTTAAGTTGATCCTCGTGTCGATCAGACGAAGATTGCCCCACACAAAATTTTGGGTAAAGGCGAAACATTTGGACTCGACACTTCTACACATTAAGTCTTGCTGCGGATAGTAGGTAGGTGCGAACAATTAAAGATAGACCTTTGCTCTATAACCTTTGGATAAGAAGCATTTAATAATAAGAAGCCTTTCTCGTCGTTTTGAGATAGTTCTGTGTATCTTGACGACTATAGCGGTCAAGAAAAGCTGCGTATTCGTAGTTCAGCCTCCACATACACAGGTGTATGTATTATGTACTCGTACAAGTTTCAATTTTAAGGACTTAAATACAAAGTTCACCTTTGCCCTAACCCATATGTGATCCCCATCAGAAGCTATCAACTGTTCGCTGATTGCATGCAAGAACAGCTCACATGTTAACAACCATATTGCGCTGTCCTTGGCTAAGTGGCACACGTCATCCTATCAAGGCAAACAACCACATGTGGGGCATATTTTAGTCTCAAAAAAGAATTTTTTTCTTTTTAAAAAAAACCTCGTTCAAATGAAAACATCCATTGAAAGGAATTTTGTATCTATCCCTCATCACTGCCTCGTAAAATCAAAGATTTAATGGATTTCTAGTGCCATTTGGGACTATACATCCATATGAAGAGACATAGCTTGCGTGTGCCATCCAAAGGCCTAAAGAGAGAGAGAGTACCGCAGTGTATGCAGGCACCAGGTGCGATATAGTCTCTTTTCATGTGCCCTCTTTCTTCAGCTCTGCCTCTACAATATCTACTCGTATCTATGTATAACAATTTCGTATTCCTATTCAGAGACATTTTAATCGGAGAAATATTCTGCATTAGAAGGAGGAAAATTCGGAAAAAAGGCAACAGCAGTGGCAGACGTTCGACTCGATTGAATTTTAAACAAAAACAAAAAAAAAAAAATTGGAAAAAAGGCGAACATTGGTCGGGCATCATAAGAAGATACTCGTCCACATGAGATGCTCGTACACCGTACAAACAATGAAACATGTGAAGGGATAAGAAGGAGCCTGCGGAATGAGGTTGCAAACAGAAGGTTTACCAAGGGATGCTGCATGAGCATGCTGCCAAAAGACGATTTTTGTTGTTGTACTTTCTTTTATTTCTCCCTCATGTGAAGGCCAACCAACCTGGTGCGTAAAATGTGGGGAATTAATTTGGCAACGCACCATTCAATCTTTCACCAAGATACAATTACCATGTAATCGCGCATGCTGATGCCTTAATGCCGATGCCAATGCCAATGCCGATGCCAATATCGTTGCTGATGCCGATGCAAATTAAGGAAAATTCAGGTAAATTTTCTGAACAAAACAATGATTTTTCATCTGATTGAGTTCGGGATGGGGGAAATTCGAAATCCCATTTATCAGACAGGGAAATGCATTTAACAGATGCGAATATCTTGCATGTTGCTGATTGAGCAGATTGCTTGAAAATGAAAATTCCACAGTGTGAGGGACAATTAACGTCTTCTGAGGGAGGCAAATGCTGATTGGATTTGATCTTCTTTTTTTTTTGATGGCGAGTCAAATTACTTCACGGAAGGATTTTGATCAATATTACTCCGCGACTTGAGAATGGATATTCTTGACAGTGGACCAAATATCTGACAAGATTATATATGACCGAGTACAGTGCAAGGTTGGTTAGGATTAACCCGTTTCATACATCAGTGTAGATACCACAAGTCAGAGATGAGGTCTTTCCAACTATCGGAAACTGACTATGCAGTTTTTCAATATGAAGGAAGTGGCCACTCGGGTCGAATTTATCACAGAAGTTTAAAAACGGCTTAAAGCATTCATTCTGTCGGCCAGCATAGTGGAGAGTAATGCCATTTGCATTTATGCCCATAAAAAAAACATACTATCAACGGAAACTCTACTTGAAGACGCCGATCTCATTTCGAGTGCGGTCGAAGAAGCTAGTTATTCTCGACCTAGCTAGGAAGAGGTCACAGAGGTCTTCTTCTTCTTCTTATCCTTTTAACCCTTTCCTCGTTATGCGAACTTATGCGTAATGTCGCACACCGCAGAACGCGTCGACATAATGCTCGGTCCTGGATCGCTTCAGTGGTTTGCCCCAGGCGTTGTTGCACATTTGCCATCTGAGAAATCCAGGAATCATTTTTCCGACCTCGTTTTCTTACAGTTGGAGTGACTGCAGTTGAAAGTGCCTTTTTAACCGGATTTTCCGCAGATCTTCTTTGAACGTGGCAATACGAGCTTATTCTATTCGCCTCAAGCTGTTCGGTTACCGAATTCTTTATATGTAGACTTCCTCTTATACGCGTAGATCTAATGCAATCGCGTTTAGTGACTCCACTAGACATCTTTAACATTTTCATTTCCGCTGCCCTCATTTTGTTTTTAAACGCTTCGTACATTGTCCAGCACTGTGAATCGTATATAAGAGCTGGTCTAACAACCGTGATGTAGAGTTTCCCCTTTAATTTAGGTGGACATTTTCGGTCGCAAAAGATTCCCGAATTTTCCCGCCATTTCATCCATCCCACACTCACTCTGTGGTTTACGTCGCCGTCACATTTCGCTTCTATGTTAACGATTGATCCTAATTACTTAAAGATAGTGCTTTTCGGAAGAACTATTCCGTCTAACATTATATCCGGAACAGGTCGCAACGGATGCGCAAATGGGCACGTCAAATGCTCCGTCTTTGATCGACTTATTTTAAACCCGTTTCTCTCTAGCGCATTTCTCCATGAATCTAAGGCGTTCTGTAAATCTTCGACGTTATCGTTAAGTATAACTGTGTCGTCAGCGAAGAGAATTGGCGGTACATTTACTTCGCGCATGCAGTCTTTTAAAAGATAGTCGAATACTACGTTAAAGAGGACAGGGCTAAGTACGCTTCCTTGATGCACTCCGAAATTAACTGGAAATTCTCTCGTTAGTCCGGCAGAGCTTTTAACCGCAGTTTTCATGTTTCCGTTCATGTTTTGTATTATTCAAACATACGTTTCCGGTACGTTTTGAGACCTCAGCGCGGCCCATATGAGATCCCTAGGCACTCGATCGAATGCTTTCTCGAGGTCGATAAATACCATGTGTAAATCCTTAGACGAATCTCGGTGCTTTTCCATTATTATTCGTAGGCTTTGGATAGCGTCCACCATCGATCTTCCTTCAACAAATCCACACTGGCTATTATCGAGCTTTATTATTTGCCGAAGACGTTCGTTTAAGACTCTTTCGACGATTTTCATTGTGTGTGACATAAGCTTGATTGAACGGTAGTTGTTGCGTTCTCGAGTGTCGCCTTTTCCTTTGTATAATGGAACCAAGAAGCTACTTCTCCATTGATTCGGCATAGGTTGTCCACATTTTAATTTATTTAAAAGTTTCGATAGCCATTCGCTACCGATTCCCTCCATCTTCGACCAAAACTCTGATGGAGTGCTGTCTGGTCCCGCCGCTTTCGCCCGCTTCATTTTTCCGATTGTTATACTTATTTCTTCGATTGTAAAATCCGAAACTTCCTCCTCGAATAGAACAGCTCTCGGCGCGGTATCACGTGGAAACTGTTTGTTAAGCAACTCCTTGCAGTATTCAAGCCACCGATCACAAATTTCCTTTTCATTTGTTAATAAGCGACCGTCTGCGTTTTTGATGTATTTCGGCGAGGTTATTTCCATTGAATTTTTTCTCCTCTGTGCAGTGAGCTTAAAAATATTTGGCATTTTAGTACTGTACGACGTTTGAACTTCTTGGATAGCTTGTCTTCTATCCGCCGATCGTGAGGATATTTGTTCCAACTCCTGGTATAGGTTTTCCGCTTCTGCCGCTCGAGTTCGAGCCAGGACTTTCTTTGCGATCTTTTTAAGACGCTCGTATTCAAGAGCCAGTCGAGCTTTTTCGATATCGTCGCTCCGATCGCATTTTGTCCACACTTGAAATGCATTCTTCTTGTCTGCCACAGCTCGTTTGGTTTCGTCATTCCACAACCATGTTTCTTTGCCGACGTGATGGTATCTCGATATAGTCCCCAGATGGGACTTTGCGAGTGTTATGCATTCCTCGTGCAAGCTGTTCCACATTCCAGTATTTCTTGCGGGCTAAGTGAGTCTGCTATAGCATTTATATTTTGAAGTACTTCTTTAGCCAGTGCGATAAATCTTGCGCTTCGTTCCTTCGATAGATTATACCACCGGATTTTTAGCTTTCCAAACGATGCCCGTGTTTTCGGTGGTTTCACTGTGAAAAATTCTGTAATGAGCAGACGGTGTTGGCTTACTAGCGATGCTTCAAGTATTACTTTACAGTCCTTAACACGGTTTCTCATCGACATTTTGCAGAGGTGATAATCTATCTGCGTTTCGTGGCCTCCGCTGCTATAGGTGATAAGATGTCGTTGATGTTTAATAAACATTATATTTAAGACGGTTAAGCCGTAAGCCCTACACGCTACAAGGATGTCACAGAGGTCTTAAGCGTGGCTTTATTGTCTTCACAAGAACAGATACATCTCCTCTGCCGATTCTTCATTGATCATTGCAATCAGGATTGTGCTACATTTTGGAATACTGATTCATGTTTCGTAAAGGGGAGCATATCGTATTGTTCACCAAAAATACGCCGCGGTGTCGCGACCCAACAAAATTCCTTTCCTGGCTCGGAGTCTAGCTGACACCATTTCTGGGAAAGTCAATTTCGTACTCAGCAACAGGATTTTATTGCATAAGGTGGTAAAGTCCGTCAAACTAGAGTCGAAAGGCGTTCGGCGCACATAATCATGACAACTCCATGGTGAGCTGTACAAAAGACCACTCAGGATAGAATTGGTCTCATCATAGACATGAAGATCTAAAAAACCCTTTTTGGGTATATGTTCCATGTTTTGCCGGAAGCTCTATTACACTAGCAGTATGACAACAGCCCGTTGGAAGTTCCTATTCCGATAAGACTTCTTAGGTCAAGGAACTTTGTTGCCTAGATAATACAAAAATACGAAGATTCGTTGGAGAAACGCGCAAGACTAGTTAGGTGTCTCCTTCTCGTAAAAGATAATTTCAGTTTCGATAGTACTAACCAAATGCTCGTTATCTTCGGTCAAGTTTAGGGCAGCCAGCGCTTTGGAGCATGCTCCAACAGACATTAAAACTGCGTAGGTTTTTAGAGTATTAAGCAGAGCTGATTTATACTATATGCACAAAGAAGTGCATAGAGGACCCTGTTCTATGGGCAACCACTAGGTACTTCCTTTATCAACCAGGCAAACAGGGTGCAATTCAACAGAATTACTCTTATCCATAAAACTATGCCTATGCCATGTTATCTGGCAGAGGATATTCAATGGCGACGAAAATATCCAACGCGTACTCTTTCTCCTTATTTTTTCCAGGAGATTTTCAGTGCATTTGCGCAGGAATATTCGCGTTGGTGGATAAAGGATGCATTCTAAAAGCTGTTTTGCTCTCATATCATGTTCCAGACGAGGGCTAGTCATCTTTTCTTATTTTCGGTAGAAGTAAGTCTTTTACTTTGCCTTAGGTGTTCAGTATGTAATCAATGCTTGGCTAGCAGTAGAGATTTGCTTCGAAGCTGACACAAGCTTGTCTGAATATAATTATGTCACAAGCTACGGCATTCTATTTTACTTAACCCACTTAGAACTTCAGTGATAGGAGAGACCGTGAGCTAGTTTCGACCAGGATATCTGACAATAAGCAAGAAAAGATAGTTTCTGCTTCAACATAGTCCAAGTGCCATCATATCTTATGGGGTTTTCCAGCCTGACGGAAAAAAACTCGCAATAGTTTTCAAACTCAATTAGACATAAGTTAGACAGCTTTATTGTGGGACTTGATAAGCTGTGCTAAGGTATCTGATCGTACCATTACCACGACACTTTCTGGTAAGTCGATAACTCTCTCCTATCAATAATTCTTGATGATCTAACAGAGTTAAATAATAAAAAAGTAGTTTCCCTTCTTGTCAAGGAAAAGTAGAGGAGTGTACCAAGGATGTAGTCCTTGTAATGACATTTTTGACATTAAAGATGCAGTGTCTCTGCAGATAAACGAGGAGGACCGTTTATTGAAGTGTATCAGTGCTAGCTTAGTCCAATCTGTACAGATCAGATCACAAATTTAGCGGGGGTTGGGTTGAAATTATCCAGCGGAATAATTACAGTATAGTCCTTAATGTGGCTGAATCACTGTAGCACACTAGACATCATAGTGCTAATTAATTGGGATTTACTCGACGGATGACGTATATAAAGTTGTTATCTGATGAACACCGCAGCTACGAAGGTATTGCAATTCAAAAAAACTTTTAACACTTCTGCCTTCTTTGCCTATTGGTGAAATATTAGTGATAGAAGCCTCTGACGGGAGTAGTATATTTGTGGCTGCTGCCAAATAAAACAGAACGTCCGGTATTTTGGCTTGGCCTCTTGGTCCACTCATTAATAGGTCCTCTAAGACATACTGCCTATACAGTTGCAAGCTCCATTTCCAGCAATAAAAAGCTGCTTAAAAATGTCTAACTCATTCAAGTTTTTTTCTCTTCCATGAAACCCCGTTATTTAGTGCTGCAAGTGATATTCTAGGTGGGGTGAAAAGTAACTTCCCTGGGAATGAAAAAAAAAATTGTTAAATGTTTTTTTTATTTTATTCAATATAGTCCCCCATAAGCTTGATACACTTATTCCAGCGATTTTCCAATTTTTTACTCCCGTCCAAAAAGTAATTTTCCGGAAGGTCTGCAAAATACTCTTCCGTGGCGCCGATAATTTCCTCGCGTGAGCTGAATTTTTATTGATGAACCATCTTTTGAGGTTTGGAAAGGGATAATAGTTCGAGGGAGCCAAATCGGGCGAATACTGTGGATGCGACAGCAATTGGAGCCGTAAGTCGTTGATTTTAGCCATGGTTGTGATGCTCTTATGCGCCGGCGCATTGTCTTGCAAGAACAAAATTTTTTTTCGCTTCATGTGAGACCGTTTTGCAGCAATTTCGGCCTTCAATCGCTCTAATAATGCACAGCAATACTCGCTGTTGATAGTTTTTCCATTTTCGAGGTAGTCCACGAAGAGTATGCCATGACAATCCCAAAAAACCGACGCCATAACCTTTCTGACCCATTGAGCCTCCCTCTACCGCTTCGGAGCACTCGTGCCGGCTTCAGTTTATTGCCGTGCACTCATTCTGTTCTCAGGTATGTAATAGTGGATCCAGGTTTCATCAACAGTTACCAATCGACGCCAAAAGTCTGCCCGATTCCGCATCAGCAAGTCCAAACACTCTTCCGAAATGCTCTCGCGATCGTGTTTTTGGTCAGGAATGAGCATGCGCGGCACCCAGCGGCAGGATAACTTTCTCATATGCAGAATATTGCCCAAAATATAGCGTGTGCGCTTAGTACTAATCTTTGTGGTATCTGCTAGCTCGCGCACCTTCACTTTCCGGTCAGCCAACACCATTTCATGTATTTTTTTGACATTGTCCTCTGTAACAGCATCGGAGTGCCTGCCGCTGCGGACTTAATCGGTAGTGGAGTTATGGTTACCACGAAACTCTCGAAACCAATATTTGACGGTGTAATCTGATGGAGCATTAGCCCCATAATATTTATCCAACTTTTCTTATGTTTCCTTCGCCATTTTGCCCCTCAAAAAATAATGGAAAATCGTTTTTGTCCATACTCAACATGATGCCAAACACGTCAACAACAATCAGCTGTCAAAACAAAACTAAACACAGTATCGCACTGAAATTTGGCATGTCTGCCTAAATATGAACGGACTTCAAGGCACCATAACCTTTTTTTGCAGTAGCAGCGCATTCTGGCGGTCAAGGAGGTTACTTTTCACCCCACCTAGTATATTCATTTTTTACAAAGTTATCCATTTTATTGTTCCAAATGTAAATTAAAACAAAATACATTAATGATTTAGATATGGACAAATTTTGTGTGTCGGCATATTGGTTGGACTTTACCATTATGAATAGAGTATGACTTTGCGATACAAATCATTCGATAGCTCGAGAATAAATCGACGAATATTCGCTTTCAAATCGCCACGACTTAGTGAATTGCGTGCATAAGCATAAACTTTTGCATATCCTACAAAAATGATATCCAACGGCGACAAATTACACGATCTTGGTGGCAAGTTTATATCACTTGAACGCGAAATATTGTAATTCGTCCAGAATATATGTTTTTTCAATGTGTTGTGGGAGATGTGGCACCGTTTTGTAAGCTTAATAAATTCAGATAATAATTAGTAGCTATAGCGATGAGAATTGCCAATGTTAAGGTATCCACCGAGTGAAAATTAGCCGCCTCATCGGTGAACAAAATATTGTGTGAAAATTGGTCATCCAAACACTGATGTGCAAGCACCCAACCGACGTATGTTCCACGCATTCCGTGGTCAGCTGGCTTCAATTCTTGAGTGAGTTAAACTTTATAAGAGTGAAGATGCAAATTCAAATGCAACACACTCCTTAATGTGCCGTAAGACAAGCTCAAATGCTGCGCTAACGACGGCCAAATTTTCTGTAGAGCTTGGGTTTCGATGATGGATAGGCCTTAAGACATCTGTAACAGAGCCAGTCTCCTTGAATTTTTTTTTCAGTTTTGTGTTGGATGATTGTGTCGACCATGATATGCTCGTAATGCGTGAACGGTACCTTCTACAGAATCACTATTGTTTAAGTAAGTTTCTACAATTTTAACACATTCAGCGAGTGTTAAACGATTCATATATTGAATTGGTAAACCTAAAAGAGCTCGGTTTCGGCCCACGAATTGGATGACCCTAAACCGTTACGATCACAACATTCAGTAAAGGTGTAAGCTTCGATATGAAGATCGAGTTAAAGTGGCCCAGAAATGGGCACCCGGTACTTTCCCTTGACATCATTCCCGAAACACGTGGTGGAAATAGTAGATACTCCTCCCTCTGGCGTAATTCGATGAGCTCATCGTTCGTATATCTATTTTCTTAGACTGAGTCCGTGTGTTTATCAATCACTTCTTTGGTCCTTATGTTCGAACAGTAGTTCAATTGGTTCAAGGGGAACCTAGACGATCATTTTATGCCTTGAAAGGATGTGGCTCTTTTTCAAGAACGTCGTTGACCACGGTTCCGATAAAATTGAACCAGTTCTTAACCTTCAGATAATATTAGCTTCAGTGTGCGCCGAAAAGACTTTCGGACAGAATCTGAGCCAGGAAAGAAGTCTAATCTTGTCTCAACAGATGGTGGCCATTCTGGAGGGCGACAGCGTTAGATTTCACTTATTTTCACTTGATAAGTTGCGCTTGCAGCCAACCTTTTATGGTTTCTAAGTCAATTCAAGAATACTTCCCTGAAAGCAGTCGAACTGCTGAATTAATTGAGTCTGTGTTTGGTTCCTGTGCAGTTAAATGCAACGCCAAAAGAGATGCTTTTGGAACCTGGACAGCGATTTAATTTCATTTGGAACTACCATTGGCAGTTGGGTTCCATTTGAACATACCCTTTGGTTAGAAGGTGTCTCCAGTGTGTCGGCATAAGTAGATGAATTCTTCGCGCCGTCTTTTACAGAGAGACTATGCTTGCTATAAGAATACGCTACTAGGATGTTTGTTAAATCAAGCACCCTAAGCCTGAGAGAATAATGACAGAGTACGCAAAAATTCAATAACGGACAATGCCGTTGGAGGTCGTTGGGTCGCAACTCTAGCTTATTAACTTCTCTCTACGCTCTGACATTGCGACAAGATTTGCAGTGTGTTAAAGCTTCGAATGACTTGAAGAAAATTAATCAGGTTATAGCCTGGGCTGGTGTTTTCTGACTCTCAGTGTCACCCTCTGGAGAGCTGTATGAATTCTGATTTTTTTAAAGACAGAGCTGATATGACTAAATCTCGTTCACCGGGCATGGCTTAGATACACCAAAGCTCATATTTTTATCGAAACCTCAATACCAACTTGTGCCCTATATTAACATATCTCTTCCAGTACTTATTATTCCGTGGGGTACGAGTACATACGTTCTTGTGCTTCATTCTTAATCCATAATTGGTGACGGAATTCCCTTCTCTCAAGCCAGTACACTAAGAGTCTTCTCACGATACCATTCCATTCAGCTTTCAAGAAAAAAGAAAAACGAGTAAGTGGATCAAGATTATCTCGGTTACTTTCTCAATTGAATCAAATGGATCCACTGTCAAGTAGATTATCCTTACAAAAGTTCAGACTTCAATTTTATGAAAGAAGTCGGCCACTTAAATACTAGGACCAAAGACAGTTGGTAAAAGAAGGTGATAAAAATGATCGACTCCGCCAAGGTCTCACAGATCATTAGAATCAACAAATTAATCAACTTTCTCAAGCAAAACCTTGTGATCACAGCCCCTGTCCAAAGAAAATTAACATCCCACCTGACACTTTTCTCAAAACCCATTTCCATCCGTCATCCGTCTAATGATTTGTTAGTTTCGCTGTCGATCACTATGGGTGATCACGTAAATGTGTCCATTGTCCAGGATGCACGTCATTAACAAAAATTTACCCCATACTGAAGGATATTGCACATAGTCCATAATGTTCAGGGTTCCATTCTACGAGTATAAGTCTTCCTGTTGCCATCGGCAGCTCAGCAGCAATTAGGGAAACGAAAATTAGTTAACGTTACAACGAAATTGCCAGCAGCTGCATTCCGCCCAATTTTGGTGTGCTTGGTAGGAATCTGGCCAAGCGATTCGCCCATATGCAAGTTCTTAAACTCTGCCCATGGATATGTTCATTAAGTGTCAGCTCAAGCGAAGGAGAAAAGTATAGTGTGTAGTGTATGCGGCCACAAAGGATCAAAAACAATACATTACCTCGGGCCGTCGTCGGTCGAGAGGCCCTGCACAGACACCGGTATTGTCCTGCAGACCTTAAATTTCCTTCCCGAATATATATTTTTTTAAAATCTACTCGTACCCCTTGGATAGATTGACTCAATAAAGAGCTCGCATTAATTTTGTTTTTTATTTCCTTTTATGTATTTCTTAGTCCCGCCAACAATTTGTTGAGGTAGAACGTGGTCGCGCTGCGCTGACTACTTTACCACTCAGGAAGGAAGTAATAGCACCGGTTGCGATTCGAATACAGTCGCACTGTCTCGTACTATCACACACATCGTACGATGTGTGAGTTGGTTTGGGTTTAGGGTGCATTCACCCTCCAGCGGCATATTTCACAACGTGCAGCGGTTCAGCGCATAAAACAAAAACACGACACGAACAAGGGGAACGGAGCAGGAGCTGGCTGAAACAGGAACAGGAGCTAGAGTTGGAATTCCTTTTATTTTATTTTTTATTCTATGTGTTCTTCCTCTGCCAGGCAGCGAATGGAAAACATGTTTTTCAGGAAATTATCCCGTGACAACATAACAGTATTGTTTCGGACAGGAACATAATAAAAAAAAAAGAAGCAAAATAAAAAAGTTCGCTATGCTGCGGCAGCCAAGAGCAGGACTCAGGGAGCGATGAAACAACACGAAATATACTATATATCACCATTCATTACTATCAGCAACGCAGGAACAAGAACAAAAGACTCTCTCTACACTCGCTCTGGCTGGATTGGCACATAAAAAAAAAAACGATACTGGGGCGCGCTACTACATCGATCGAGATGTCCTTGTTGCCACCGCTACAGTTTTAACATATCATACATCTAGTAGAGCTGGTTCTGCTTTTACTCAAGAGACCAGGAGTCGTCGAATCCCTTTTTTTTTTTGATGATATTCCCAACCCATTCCGTAGAGTCCTGGGTCCTGAGCCTCATTTGGATGCAAATTAAGGGTGATGCTGGCAAATGTTACGTTACCCTATTTTCATCTTGTGTGGGCATTTAGTTCTTCTACTCATTTATTTTGCATGGTCATGCAGATGAACGAGGAGGACCTTGGTCCTTAACGTTTCCCTTTTTCCGACGTACTCGTATTTTTACTAATTTATTTTGCTTTTTTTTTTTGGAAATTTACAACCCGGAATCCTTCTTTGACTCTTGTTGTTGCCTTATATTACTACGATGGGGTGCAGTGCAATAAAAATATTCCTCTAGTTTGGCTGCCGGGATTCTTTCCTTGTCGATTAAATGCACACATACAATAGATCACAGATATTGGAGAACAAAAAAAAAAAAAACAAAAAAAAAATGAACACAAATTGCACATAAAGCATCAATGAGTGCCTTATCCCTTGGCAAGAACAAGGTAAGCACAATGGTGGCCCATTCCAAATTAACATATTTGCAGATGACATGTTGCATCCATAAATCGTTTTGGCAGAGAGACGACACGACACACAACTTTGTGCGCTGATGTTACACAGGGACATGCACTGGGAAATGAACTTGGACAGGAACAGGAACAGGGACAGGGACAGAGAAGAAACAGGGGCATTAGGGACGCTATTATTCATTTAATTTGCTGAATGAATTATTGACATCATTCCATTAAGTCCATCATCGGGGGGTCAATTGTGCGACTCAACATACTTTGACGCAGTGCAATCATTGGTGAGAGGTTATAATGGCCAGTAGGTTGTGCCGATGCATGTTAATATTTGACGTGACATCGACTGCAAATTGTGTGTGCAAAAATTCACAACAGAAATCAATTAGAGGGAATTTATCGTTGCTTGCTACTTTAGTCCTTTCTGATTTGGATCGCACGATTTCGCGGAATAAAGCCAGGTAGTGGTGTTTGTCCATGGAGATAATGGAATTATATCTGTTTAGCCTTTCGAAGTGAAACTCCTGTTAAAATGAGACCGAATCATTCGACTTATGAACAAAACGAGAGTTAGTCCAGAATGTCCTTGAATGCAACTTTATAAATCAAGTTGTGTGCTCCTCGTGGCCTCTTTGATTTGGATAAACTCATCGTAACACTCAGCGACTCAATTTCAGAGACCAGCACCTTTTGTAACCAAAGCATCATGTCGGATGAGTTATTATCCCTAGACATGGACTTACCGGTGAGTTCGGACAATGAGGTCCTACAAAAGTCCGGTTTTATCAGATTCACACCAGCTTAGAGACGCCGTTTCAAGCAGAACGGGTCCTTGCAAAAGTAACCGATGACAACAAAAGTCCTGAGGTGAAACACACGTGATTCGAGGTATGTACATACCCCATCTCACCCACATGCCAAACGAGCTTGCTCTGGGAAGTAATATTGTGAGCTTTGTTAGACTTGGAATAGACCTAATGGATACCGATCGTAATCCTCTCAGTAATGAACAAATGGTTCAGAGACAGGAGAGAATTACGGACATCACAATAGAACAGCGTGATGAGGGTACTAAACCTGCTTTTCGCGGCATGACTTTTAAAGCCGGATGGCTAAAGTAAGTATGTGCGGATGCCAACATGGTTGCATAAAAACTTCGACTTGCTAAAGACGAAATGTGGGTTGGAGGTGATGCTCGTGGAGGAGGAACATTTTCCAAAACCACATATCATCAGAGGTTTCTTCCCACATAGTACCGAAATGGCAAGCGAACGTATTCTGGCGATACTTGATGGCCAGAATAAAGAGCTAAACACTAGAACGTAGAGAGTTTTGCAAAGATCGGATGAGAGATATCTGGTTCATCTGGTCCTTGCCATAAATGACAGCATGATGAGACGGTTTGTGGAGTTTAAGGGGTGGTCCCGTTCCGCTTTGGACAGGCCACGCAGACTGTTCAACAACTCTTTCCATAACGAAAGTCACTAAATTTTCCCTCATTTCAGGTTTCAAAACCAGAGACTTGGTGGCAGTTCATGTGGAACGCCACATCGGCCGAGAGATACACAAATGTGTAATAGAATCGGCGTACTTTGCGGGAGACGATGACCATATACCACCAACCCCAGTACAGGAACTTGTCCAGTACTGTCAGAATTAGCGAGTACATCTTATCATCGGCTGCGACAAACGCTCATCACCAAATGTGGGGCAGCCGGGACACCAATAAAAGAGGTGAGTCACTCTTAGAATTCTTTATACTAACAATCTAGTTATACTAAATAAGAGTGACAAACTTACTTTTAGAAATAGTGTAAGAGTGGAAGTTTTACAACTCACTCTCTGTTCTCCTTTCATTCAAAACATTGTCGAAGACTGGCACGTGTCCGATGTGGCATCCCTATCAGATCACATGCATATTAGGTTTAAGATGAGATGTAACACCGAACACGAGCCAGTTAAATACGACAATAAACTCACGAACTGGAGAACTTACCGCGAACATCTACCGGTCAAAGCTGACTTGCTGCCATCTGCACCACATACAACATTGGATGCCGACGAGGCACAAGTACAGCTTAATAACATAATTCTCTCCTATTTGAAAAATAGCTGCAAAATAAGGAAAACTGTTGTGAAAAGGTGCTTGCCATGGTGGAATGAAAACCTCGAAGCTATTCGGAAATGAGTGAGACAACTTTTTAACAAAGCTAAACGTGTCGGTATTTGGAAACAATACAATTCCCTCCTAACTTCCTACAACCTAGAGTTCAGAAGATTAAAGAAGGCCTCCTGGCGTGCAAACTGCGAGAAGCTGGAAAACCTTCCGGCAGTGGCTAGCCTCCATATAGCCCTCTCCAAAGATCACAACAACTGCATAGGCTTGCTAATCAAAGCGGATGGCAAGAACACGCGACCGAGAAGAAACCTTGAATATTTTACTTCAGGTTCACTTCCCAGGGTTTTATAACTTTGACATGTCAAATGGACAGTCAGCTGAGCTTTATCCGGTAAACTTTTTAGTCCGGATAAGATAAGATGGGCTATTAACTCATCCAAACCACACAAGGCACCGGGTATGGACGACATATTTACAGCTTTGCTACAATAAGCAATAGACTTTCTGATACCCACTTTAATAGCCTTATTTAGGATCTGCTTCAAAAATTACTTTAAAGACCGCCATTGCTAGGTTGGAAAAAGTGCAACGTTTAGCATGCTTCGGCATATCCGGAGCCTTTCGGACCTGTCCAGCAGCAGCTTTAGAAGCAATAATAGGTCTAACACCCCTATACTTGCACATCAGCAAAGTGGCTCTACGCAGCTCAACTAGTCTAGTACAAATAGCTGGATCTCCACGTACACCCGGACCTGAGGGTCCTACTTTCTGACGTACCATAACTAGATATGATCTGCGCGGTCACGGACAGCCTTCAGAAGACTCTATGCTTCAACAAAGGTTTCTACACTGAGATTCCCAGCAAAGAAGCATGGGTTAGCAAACATCCACCAAATAGCTAAAATGGCAAACAGTGGTATACGGATGGTGCTAAAATGGAAACGGGAGTGGGAGCTGGAATACATGGACCGAACTCAAACATATCAATTGCCATGGGCAAGAATCCTACTGTATTCCAAGCCGAAAAACACACCATTCAAGAATGAGCCAATCTGATATACAACTCTGTTATCATAGGTGCAAACATCCATGTGTTCACGGACAGTCAAGCAGTTATAAATGCCCTTAGCTCGCACTTCAAATCAGTCATGCACGGCCTCAATATCCTCCAAAAACTAAGCTCATGAAACAACACCAAATTATGGTGGGTTCCTGGGCATGAGGGCATTGACGGAAACAAAAAGGCAGAAAAACTGGCCAGGAAACGTTCGGAAATCCCCTTTAACGGACCTGAACCCTTCTACTGTACATCTAAAACAGCAGTCAATTTAGCCATTAAGCGCTGGGAACACTCAAAATGCATCTCATACTGGGAGGAGACTCCAGGCCTAAGGCAGGCCAAACGAGCCATCCTACCCTTCAATAAAAATTCTGACAGATGTCTGAAACTAAATTGGTATGATATCAGAAACCTAGTAGGATACCTTGCAGGACACAACGGTTTAAGATATCACCCCAGCAAAATTAGACTCGCGGACTTTGCAGAGTGCCGACTCTGTCTCGAAGACGAAGAAACAACTGAACAGATTTTATGTGACTGTCCAGCCCTCAATGGAACCAGGCGTTACACCTTCCTCAGAGAACAACTCGATATTTGCTGAAATAAGGGACTCCCCTGCTGGTAGAGTTGCTAACTTCATTCGGAAGGTAGAAACCCTACCAGCCTAATTTTCTTTTCCGACTAATTCAGCAGAGGAGATCTTTTCAGTTCGAAGTGCTTCTCAATCGCCACTAGCGAGTCAGGTTTAAAAAAGAAAAAAAAAGTCTAACTCATATTTTGGAATCGATTTATATACACGGCCATACCCATATCTTTGCAGACATCAATTTAAAGGCTTCAATTGGCAGTGCTATTCATCTTCCAAGTGTTACACCTGCCTAATAGTACTTACGGATCATAAGTATATGGATGATGACAGGATACTCATAAAAGGTGTTGAATGATTGTTGTCGGAAAAAAATCACTGATGCTGTATTAACTTAAAGCTTTAGGTTCATACTTTGGAGACGAGTTAGGTTGGGTTAGGCTAAACAGGGTGTGTCATAAGACACATCACTAGGCAACAAAATGGCGCTATCGCTTTACCTGTGGGACAAGTTAAAGAACGAGGAACAGAAACCCAAACAATCTCCCTGGTAAAACACCCAATTTCTTTACAAAAGCCAGGAAGGCCTTTGAAACCCGTGCCGTCTATTTCCTCTAAAGTTTTCAAAAAGAGTATTTTCCTAAGAATTTCCTTCGGCTACGCGATATTGCCTCACATTCACACAGTATGTGTGTTATGTCCTTAACCGCTTGCAGATCACCGTAGAATCTACAAATTTCCGTATCTGACAGTTTGAGTTTCTTTGCGTGTTTCAGCAGAAGAAAGTGTCCTGTCAGGATTCCTATTAATGTCCCAAGCGTATCCCTGTTCAGTTTAATTAGATTTGCCATCGTGAAGTGGCCTAGTGGATACCCTATGTTCTTCAAGTTTCGACCACCTTGGCCACGTTGGCAGTCTTTATGGTCTTTTCCTCGATAGTGCCCCTTACTGTGCAGAGGTGTCGTTTGATGTTAGCAACCTCACTATTGCCGAGTAGCCCTCCTCTTCCTGCCACCTGAGGACACATAGAACCTTTGATTGGAAGACACCACTTGTGTCCGGTAGTCTTATGGCCACACCTAGTTCTGGGCCTTCTGAGAAGGAACCTGTGAAAATTCTAATTTCATTTGCCCTGATTACTGATTACTGTATTTTCTTGCCAGTCCTTCCTCTCCGGATATACTATACCATACAGAGTGGAATTTCATCCGTCAAAATCCGCCTGGCAGAAGCTCCGCTTCGTTCTTGCCGTGTCCGAAGCTAGTGCTCTTGAAGTGATCCGGATTAGTAAGGCGAATCGCACTGTTGCTAGTAAGTTTTTTAATCTGTAAGTCAAGCGGTGGTACGTGCAGAAAGGTATCCACTGCTGCCGATAACTTCATCCGCTTTCGATAGAGTCTATGCTTCAGCGCTGTTAAGTAGGACTGAGATGATCAAGGTCTTTTACAGAATCTCCCTAGTTTGTCGGGATAGGGCCATACTACTCGATTACATTTTAAGCCAAAGGAACAATTGGCAAGAATGATTTTTTTGTTTTAGCAGAGCAGAGCAGAGCCAAGGTAGACATAGTTACTTACTTACGACCTACGATCGCGCGTTTCTCGTGCACTCACGAGCGTTGCAGCGCCACCTTGTATGCTTTTCTCAAAATTATTTGTGTTACTCATGCGTTTGATACTTAAGGACAACTGATTCGATAGCTAAATCCTGGCTTGTGATCTATATTTGCAAATATCTTAAAACATGATGCGCGTATCGATGAAGTGAGTCAATTTCAAACAGGTCGCTATACTCGTAACAGCAGCAACAAGGCTGTTTGGAGTATTTTGAGTTTCCCATTTCACATTCGCCGTCCGAATGTTATTCATCTCAGTGTTCATCCTTAAGATCCATTGCTTCACCAGTGCACACAAAACTTACCGCATTTTTAACGCTGAGCAAAGAAAATAAATTTGCCAAGTCATTATTGTACGCAGAAGTGCCAAAGTGCTATACATGGAATGCTACATTCAAGAAATTCTTACGACGAAAGCAAAGCAGGTTATCGAATGACGCATTGAGCCGTAACATATTTCATAAAAATTATGCCAAGAGTTACTATTTGAGAAAGCTGTTGGTGAATGTCACAGATTGCAAACTTGAGAACAATCAATGGTGTTGAATTCCTGACGTACGGGGAATCTTGCCAAAAGTTTCATTTGCTCGAAAATGACAAACACTGGGAAACAACATAGACGGACGCATGTAACAGCTGTCATCCACGAAAAATTTGAACATTATTCGCCATCATTTTGATTACATGCTCACTATCTAACTCGAATGATTTGTGCGAAAAATTCTGAGAGGATTTGAGGGAGGACATTTTGCACCGTGTCCGTACCATTAGCAATAACAACTCCATTGAGTTTTCGGTCAATATTTTCACTCAAGCTCTGATTGATATCGAGGACATGCATTTGTTGAAGTTAGCAAAGAACTTTTCTTGCGGAACGAAAATTGGCCTACGACACATTTGCAAATGCTGTGTCAAGGGCAGAGGTGGTCTGTTCTTCCTTGATTAACGAGAAAACGCACAACCGTTTGGTAGCGCTCTCATTTTATTATCTGGTGACTTTCCACAAACCCTTTTAGTAACACCTAGATCAACACCAAACGATCAGCTCAATGCTTGCCTTAAAGCATCGCATCTTTGGAGACATTGCCTAATATTCAGATTAAAGATCAATATGTGCGTACATTTGCAGCTCGATGCGTGGGCAGCAACATTTTTAAAGCATCTACTCAATATTGCAGAAGAAAAGTACCAGTTGATGCTGCCACAAAATCTATTTCATTTCCATTGAACTTTTGCATCATTGTACCATCCATCGAACAGCCCATTCAGAAAGTTTTTCCGCAAATTGTCACCAATTATAAAAATCATAAATGTCTTTGCGAACGTGCTATTTTGGCAGAAAGAACACCGAGGTCAATGCAATAAACCACGCAACTCAAGAACAAATTGCAGGCGATTCTGTTACATAAAAAACAATTGACAGTTTCATTTATGCGGACGCAATCGTATATTATCAAATCTAAATTTTTAAATTCTTTGGATTTTCCTAGTGTGCCGCCTCGCCGCCGCGCCGCCGCAAAAATTGTCAGTCACAGTCGGCTTGCCAATTATTTTCCTGCACAACATTAATTCACCCCGATTGTGTTATGAGACAAGACTCGCTGTGAAGAAACTGATGCCAAATGTTATCGAGGGGACTTTTCTTAATGGGAAGTCGAAGCGAAAAGATGCGCTCATTCCTCGGACTCCCATCATTTTCACAGACATGCCATCTGCAGGCAGTATCGCGCCGGGTACCAGCTAGTTGGATATACATATATGGTAATTGCAATAATGAAAACACGGGGAGAAAACATTTATAAATCAAGTGAACAGTAGTGGTCCGAAAACAGAGTCCTGAGGTACACCGGTTCTCATAAAAAGGGAACTGTTGGCAAGCCCATGCAGCTAAACATGTCATGAGCTCACGAGCTCTCTCTCAGAAGGAAAAGAAAGAAAAAGCATGAGAATTGTGCGACATTAGGAGATGTTACTTCAGGAAAACACGCCACGGATACAAACTCCGAACTTGTAGAGACGAATAAGGGACCATCGAGTTGCAGTTGATGCTGTGGATTTGGAAAGATCATTTCTGTAGACTCTACAACAGCAACGATGACAAAGCAAATACCGCTGTCAGGCAGAATGAACCTTTCAACCTGGACGATGAAGACCAACAATTCCGTCCACCTGACCTGGATGAAGTGAAGATAGCTATATCTAAGCTTAAGTCCAACAAAGCTGCTGGAGCGGAGGGCCTGACTGCTGAGCTCCTCAAAGCGGCAGGCGAAGACTTGGTAAGGAGCATATATCAACTCATCTGTAAAATATGGTCGGACAAAAGCATGCCCGATGAATGGAACCTCAGCATTGTTTGTCTGATCCTCAAGAGAGGAGACCCTCTGAACTGCGTTAACTACAGAGGCATCAGTTTTCTTAACACCACTTACAAGATCTTATCTGCTACACTGCCATGCCTGAAACCGTTCGTCAACATCGTGACAGGTCTATATCTGTGTCGCTTCAGGCCAGGAAAGTTCACCATCAACCAAATATTTAAACTATGACAGATCTTGGAGAAAACATGTACACAACACCTTTTCATCGATTTTAAGGCTCCGTATGACAGGATCTATAGAGACGAGTTATACAGAGCAATGTCTAGTTTTGGCATCCCTGCCAAACTCATTCGTCTGTGCATGATGAAGATTGAGAATGTACACTGCTTCAATAAGGTCGGTGAAAATCTTACCGAGACCTTTGATGTCGGAAAAGAATTTAGACATGGCGATGCACTGTCATGCGATTTCTTTAACATCATTCTTGAAAGAATCGTCCAAAACTCGCCGCCGATGATATTGACATAATCGGAGGGAAGTAGTGTGGTGCCAGTGGCGCTTTCGCGAGTGCCGCAGACGCAGAGGCATGGACATTGTCAAAAATGGATGGTGCTCTTGGTTGCATTGAATGGCTGGGTCATGTAGAGCGGATGGACAGCAACGCTCAAGGGATACCGCAATAGAGTAAGACAGAGACTCAGGTGGCGCACGCAAATGGAGGGAGACCTCAGTCAGTTTAACGTGCGAAACTGAAGGCAGCTAGCGAAGCATCGAGATGGCTGAAGACGGTTTTTGGCTGAAGCCCAGGTCTACCTCGGACTGTGGTGTATGAAAAGGGTGCTCTTGGATGATTAAAGACAAAAATTCTTCGAGTGATCTTCAATCCCGTCTGCATTGACGGTGAGTGGAAGAGGAGATAAAACGACGAATTGATCAAGCTGGCTGGAGATGCTTGTTGAATTGGGTCCAGGTCCAGTTCGTCACATCATCTAATCTCTTCTATATAAGGTTGGTGAGCTGTATGAGGGGGTTGGCCAGTATATTGCTACTAATCCTATTGTACTTGCCATTTTAGCCTGACTCATGCAGTTACCCGGGTACCACCACGAGAAGTTAAGGCAAGCACTTCGATACGAATTTAATTGTCAGCTGTTGGCCAAACTGATGTTATAGGACAGCCAGCAGCATTCTCGATCAATCGCTGCGGAAGTCACCACTTTTTAGGAATAAAGTGGAAGTTAATTCTTCCAGGGTGCAGACGGGTACTGGATTTAAGCTCTGATTTAATGGTAGCGATGTGTTCTGCTTTATCTACCTCCCACAGAAGTTGATCGACACACTTCAGAGTATTGTCATCCAGCTAGCATCGTGCGTGATTTTGTTGCGAGGAGGTAGTACCTTCTTCGTCTTAGATTTGCACTTGTGACGGCGACAGGACTTGTCCCTCTTTGGGTTGTACGTATGCTTAAGCGTTCCTTTTCTCTTTAACATAACATAACATAATAGATGGTATACCTTCAGAGTGGGCCGCTTGTTGTAACCCTTTACACTTTTCCAGTGTGCCACCAAAAGCAACACTGTTGCCAACTGGCTATCTGTTCTTGTGGAGTAAGCCAACCTTGTCTGTCGAATGTGTCGTAGATAGTATTGAAAGAACTCGATACAGTTCTTGGCGCCAAATTATTTGTTGCATGATTATGATGATGTTTGGCTTATTATGGAAGGGTAGAGGTACATAAATTAATAATCAAAAAAATCGATTTGTTGGGTTTTTCAAACAGGCTTGAGAACAGGATATTAAGATGAGATTGAAGCGTTCGTAGGTGGGTGCTGAAAGGTTACAGAACTCTTTCACATCTAACTCAAGGGAAAGTCGAATTCATTTCTTGTCGTCATATCCATCTCGAGACTACAGTTTGGGGTGCCCCCTTACAATCCCTCCTTTAAATCGATTGTTTTCTGAGTGCCATATTACAACGGTACTTAACGATCACAAAAAGGAAACCTCCGCTAAGGTAAACACCAAGTTAACCAAATGTCGTCCTAAATCCCATCAACCACATGTCGCTTCGAGTAGGTACTCTCATCAGCAGTGACGACGGCAAAATCCCATTGACAGCCATGCGAAGTGTAAACAAAACAACGGTGAATTACATTTTGAAGGATATCGCGACGTGAGCATTGTTTACAGAATCCCAATTAACGTGAGAACTTAATATGGGCCCTTGGCCCTTCTTCACTTCTGGGTTAATTCACGACTCTCAACTCTTAGCTCCCTCATGGTCGTGAGTACTACTATACAAACGTGTACGTAGTTGAACACGAATGGAAATTTGAAGCGCTTAATGTATCGGCTACCAATACAAGGTTTCATTTGGGGGATGACATTTCCGGCACCGTGAGAGAATTTCCATTCGAATGCCGCCTTCCGGTTGATGACTGAAATGAAGTAAAACCGTCACAGAACCGACATACTCGTACTGACCAACGGTTTTTGGTTTTTGATAGATCTATTCCTTTTAATTTTCTCTGGATTGCGTGTAATAACCTGAATGACAGTAAGTATCTAGCAATGTAATCAATAACGCACATGCAGCTTCGTGGGTTACACTTGATTGACACCAGATGCCTAGAATTTGTAGTGTGTACGAGTACTTGTACTAGTAACAATCAAAGAGGTCCGTATGCAGAGGTCCTTATGCGTGAGAATCCATGCAATGTCATGCAATAAGCTAAAGATACTCGTGTATGAGAAAGTTATTTGCTACAAAGTACACTATGGATATCTATGTATCTGCAACGTACTCGAATGTACCTTAAAAATGAAATTTAATGAGGCAATCGGTTTGGTGTTGTTGCTGAACTATCATGGCCCATGGTGAAAGCTATTATTTGTAGACAGAAGATTTTGGCTTTAACTTTTGTACTTTCGGGTGAGCTAGTTAAATCGGAAGAGGTTCCATAGTACCATAGTACCATAGTACCGCACCCTCACCCTATACTTTTTCGTATGCGAAAATAGGAAAATGGCATTGCGGTGCTGAATGTTTTTTTAGTTTCGTTGGTTGCTATTGCATCCAGGTGTAACAATTGCGGGTAAGACAATATGGCAATATCCTTGGTGATGTAAAGTGAAATAGCCACAAAACCTTACAACCGCAAAGGGGGCTAAACAACACTCGGCATTGAAAGTTGCCTTTCAGTTGGGAAATTTCGTTGCTGTTAAGTGTTAGGGTAAGAACCAGAGGTAAGTATCTTGAAAATTCCACCATGTGTTTCAAATGGCTGTTAGTTGTTGCCAGATGCCAGATCCAGATAATGGAACACTGAAAACTACTGGAGAACAGTCATTTGTTTCAGCTCATGTATCAGATCAAAAATGTCTATTGACCATTCTGTGATATGAAATTAGTTGTCTTTCTTGCGAGGCATAGAGAATTATTGCTCTGTATCCGCCTGTTCTTATTTGTAAACAAATTTGCAAACTCTTAGAAATTTGTCGACTTTCGCGACATGAATTGGCTCAATCCTTCGCTAGCTGCCTTTAGTTTCGAGCGCTAAGTTGGCCGAGGTCCTGTTCTCTACTTTGCGGTCTTACTCTACTTTGCTGTCCCTCCGGGGCAGATTCGAAGACTTTTCGCCCCTGAGAATTGGTATCCTCCCTACATGATCCAGACAGTGTACAGTCCGTACAGTTGGTCTTTGTATCTTTTATTCCACTTACCGTCTATGCAGACGGGATAGAATATTACCCGGAGAATTTCCATCCCAAAGCAGGCAAGGGCACCCTCATTCATTTTTGACAATGTCGAAACCGATCTTATACAGGGTCACTTTTCGAGAGAGGGCTTTGGTAGTCAATTACCTTCTTAACCAAAGAAGCAACGATTGGGCACAGCTATTCTTCGTTTGACATCGCTAAACCCATTTTTGCTGCTTTCGACTCAATACTTACAAAAGAACCTCTGACATCACGCTGCATTCTTCCGATAATGTCAATTTCATCGACGTATGCGAGTAATTGGACGTGAGTTTTGAACGATTCTTTCAACTATGATCGCGTGAGAGCGCATCACCTGGTCTAAGTCCTTTTTTGATATCAATAGCGTCGGTGAGATCTTTATAGACTTTTCTGGCCTGAAACCACACTTGGTGGACTAATTAGGTTATTGACGAACGACGTCAGGCCTTCACACAATACCGCGGATAAGACCTTGTACCAAACTTCCTAACGAATCTAAAAATCTTTTCAACATTTCAATCAAAGCCTATATCTATCCCAATGTTTGCCTACCTTGATATCGATGCTTTTATAGTAGTTTAATGATGATGATAGAAATAAATAAACTTAAAATAGTATCGATGAATGCCAACTTAATTATTTCACATCACACACCCTGGCAGTGTTTAATATGTTCCCTACGCTTTCCGACTATTTTGCAATTTAACTTTCCAATTTTTTTTCATTCATGTTGTTACCCACTTCACAGATATGTAGGTTTCAAGGAATCCAATTGAGAACCTTTCAGACTTAATCTGCAAGATCGCTTTTCGCAGCTTTCGGATGGAAATACTTTCAAAGAGATCTTAATCTTCATATTCATTGGCACTGAGCACCCGGAATCTTTTTAAGTCAACTCAGGTGTGCCACAAGGTTCTATTCTTGGGCCAGTTCTTTTAAACTCGTATGTTAGATTACTTGAAGAAATGGGGAATGAAGACAAACACCTAATAATGTTGTATAACATGCTTCACAAAGCGGTCAAGGAAAGTAAGTTTGTAAAACGGCGGATTAATAAAAGTCCTATTATACTTCGTATCATGGTACTAGTCTCCAGACCAAAAGCAATTGAAAAGCTTTGGATAAGCCAAAAAAGGTGACAGCTATATCAAAGCCGATGCAGACTCACAGAATAAAAGATTACTCCTATACAGAGCATTGACAAGACCAAGACTGACTTACAATTATGACTTAAGTTTCACCTACTGTCCTAAAAAAAATGTGGTTCTCTAATAAAACTTTATACGAGATAACAAGGATATCGCCCTTTATAATTTATCAAGCACAGCCTCCATTCAATTAACTCAAATAAAAGGGCATCCAAAGCAATCGTGGAATCCTAACTTAATCTCGAGCTTGACAACTTATAGAGTCTGGTTTCCGATGCAAAATAGTCCATAATCTGTTTTTATTTGTTAACCAGCTTTATAAAGGGTGAGCTAACAGCTAGTGCGGTAGTTTTCATCCAATAAAAACACACACGAAATCAATGTAGAATTTTGTTGTTTTATAAAACTCGGTCTATGGCAATTATGAATGTAATACTCGTAGGACATCGTTCATGTGACCACCACGGCTACTATTACAAGCTACCATCCGAAGATCAAAATTATCGATGACTTTTTGAAAGAAGTCGAAAGCTTAAGGTGTCAAATCGCATTGCCTTGAAGGTCAATCAACCTAACCTAAATAATACGATCTTCAAATTTGTGTGGGCGGCAGTATTATCCTCTTGAAAGCAGAGCTCGTCCAGTCCCATTTCATTCAATTTTTTAAAGAAATAGCCGGTCAACATGTTGCGGTAACGTTATTCATTCACTGTAACTGCCTCTTCGACCTCATCTTTGAAGAAGTACGCATAATCCGCACCATACACTGACTTTTTTTGAGATGTATTCGTTTTTCGTGAAACTCATATGGGTTTTCAGGTCCCAAGAAACGACAATTTTGTTTATTTACGTCCCCTTCCGTAAGCTTCATCCGAAAAGATCAAGTTCGATGACAAATTGTCCTCGTGATCCGTCATCCAGTTAACAAATCGTCGAAGTCGTACACGGTCCAGGGGCTTCAATTGTTGTTGGATTTTATAGGCGTGCAAATGATGATCAACTTTTGAAATTTGCCGTAAGGTGCCAAAAGCGGGGCACAATTGTTGACTTCGGCGAGCAATTGAGGTGTCTGGCTGGTTTTGAACACTGTCGCTCAGAGTGGTGGTGTTTTGGCGTGTACGTTGTGCCCGAGCATGCTGATATGCAGTTTGACCCTTTACCGAACCAGTTTGATCAAAACGCTTCACTATTGCACGAATTCCGAACTAAATAGGGCGATTATGTTGACCGAAAAATTCACGAATTTTGCGAAATGTTACTTTTACAGATCGCCAATAATCGTAATAAGATTGAATAACAATAATGTGTTGTTGTGTGGTAAACGTCTTCATGGCAATAATTGGCAAAAATTGTAAGATTTCTGTCAAAGAGATCAACCACATTGAATTCAGTAAATGACAGTGAATGAAAGGCCAACATCCACAGCATCTGTTGGCTCACCCTTTACAAGTTTAGTTTAAGGATTGCCGCTTTACAAAATGGATAAACGATCCAAGCAATAACTTAAAATTGTGGAAGCCTACAATACTTCAAAAGTCATGATTTTGTAGTAGATACGTTTCGCGTATTACAAATACTTAATACTTGACTTAATCGCTCATTTGAGCATTCTATAGGCAAGAGACTGGCATTATTACAGATGTCGTAAGATCTATCCATCATCGAAATGCACGTTCCATGAAGAATACGGTTTCCATTAGATGAATTGCTGAAGAAGATCCAAATCTATCGATTTCACGCTGAGCATAGCATTTGGACTTGTCTAACGGCACATTAAAGCGTGCCTTCGATCAAAAAGTACCCGAAATTGTTCAATAAAACGAAAACATCGTTAATTGTTTTATTTCCTTCAATTAGCAAGCAATGCTTCCTTCAATGTTCAAAACACTTTTCAAAGGCCGATTTGGTAATCGCCTTCAGGTCTATCTGTGAATTCTCCACTATCGCCACAATCGTTTCAAAACGCTTACCCTGAAGTAGTAACTTGAGTCGTGGGAATTGGAAAATGTCGGCGAAGAAGTTGCTTAAGGAACGGTATGAGCTTGGTTTTGACCAAATAGTCGAGTGCAAGATGAGATGTGTGAGCCGGTTCGTTGTGGTGGTGAAGGGACCACGAGTTTTTTTAAACACAACTCTGGTCTCTTGCAACAAATATTTTCCCTTAAACGCTTAAATACGCTCACGTTATACTTCTTTCGGGTTTTAGCGCTATTCTAATGATTATTGGTTAGTTGCAATGTCAAATTCATAGACCCATGTCTAGACACCGGTGATGATGCCATGGATAACATTTTGGCCCAAAGAAAGCATTTCTTTTGCTACATCAATACAGTGATGTTGTTTCTGCAACAAATTCCGGATACTCGGCACAAGGAGCGTTTCAACATTGTGCATAAAGCACTGTACCGATCCGAGCAAGACACCAAGACCAGCTGCCATCTCCTTGATCGTTACATGATCTGCGAGGACAATTTTCTTAAATTTTTTGACTTTACCGTCAGCCAAACGGATATTTGAGTGCCAGATGACAGATGCTCTAACCTAAAAAAAGCTTTTGACAATATCTCAAGCGTGGTTTGTTTGGAAAGGAAGGATTTTTCTCTACACGGTTATAAAGTTCAATTCACTCAAGAGTTTAAGCCAACTGACAACGGAATGCGTGCAACATAAGCCGATTGGGTGATTGAACTTCAGAGTTCGGATGTTTGTAAACAACATTTTCTTGAGGGATGAGACTCACTTTCCACTCGGTGGATACGTTAACAAACAAAATTGTCACATATGGGGGAAATTCACATAAAACTGTCGAAAGGCCATTGCATCTCCACAGAATGTCACTATATGGTGTGCAATTTGGTCTGCTGATGTCATTGGGCCATACTTCTTCTTTGTTGCCCTCAAGTAGTTTCAAGTAGATGGTGACAAATCTTACACAACGCGACTCGTTTTGCCTTATTGCAGGAAAAATTTTGTTGATTTGTTACTTTGCGTTTTGGTGATTGGTGATTGGCCACCAAGATCGTCTGATTTCTCGCCGTTGGATTTGGTTTTGCGCTATTTTGGGCTATGGAAAATATCGTGCTTATACACATAATCCGCAATCTCTTGACGCTTTGAAATATTCGTCAATTTATGCCTGGGTTATTGGCGTTATTGCATGATTTGTGTCGAAAAGTCATCGAAAATTACCTTGGCAGAGTCAAGTCTTCCAGGAACTTGCATTTATAATGGAAAAATCCAAACAATATGTCAAAATAAAAGATTTTTCGATATCTAAATCATAAATGTATTTTATTTAAATTTAGTTTTGGAACAATAAAATGGATCTGTATGAAATTAAATTTAACGAAAACAATAAATTACTACCTAATGGAGGCTCTCGGAATTAACGTTGGCTAGAGCACTGGAGAACGTCTTTCGACAAGTAATCACTCGCAGAATCCAGTTAGACACAAAAAAACCATATCAAAGCTGCAATGTCTTCTTCACATGCATTTGCACTCCGGTCTCCATTGCTAAATACGTGAACTTGCCTCTCAGCCGATATTGAAGTTCTCACTCATCTTCACATATCTGTTAAATATGTGGCAGCTCACATTACAGTTAGATAACTACAAATAGGAGAGATAAAATACGAGGTGCAATTGAACTTTGCAAGCTTCACCTCTGCCTAGTAAACGACCGCATTCGAACAACTTTTTCCTTCGATAGGACGTTCAACATAGGGCTTCCAATACTGGACATCAAGACCTTGGGTTAACAAGATAGATCCAGAAGGGGCACCGGGTACCGGATCAATGGTTTAAAAATAAGAACTGCACGGTCAATGGGAGAAAGTCCGAGTGTCTTTCAAGCTGAGCTTCATGGCATCTCTCATACGGGAGTGAAAGGCCAACACATCCAAATAGTCCAGCAGTATCTAAAACGTTAAGCCTAAATTGGTTTGATATCAAAGCGGTTAAAAAGCCGATAAACTATCTAGAAAATCTTGGAGCAGATCCATTCTTCCATTCCTCCACTTTCTGACTTCCTTTCCTGTTTCATCTATCATTTACACAAGGGAAATTTCCTCAAGTTTGGACGGCCTCTTTCATAGCCCCAGTTATCCGCCCTTTCTTATATACCCAAAATATTTGAAAGCATTTTATATGACGTTCTAAGCTTTCAGTGCAAGTCCCTAATATCTTCCAGTCAGTATGGATTTCTGAAAGTTAGGTCAACTACTACAAAATTTAGTTGGATTCGTTTCGTCTTCTCTTTCCACACTAGAAAATGGCAACGACATCGATGTTATTGCTACAGATTTTGCTTAAGCCTTTGATAAAGATCTCATCAATTGATCTTGTTCAAATTGTCTTTTCTCGTCTTCGACCCCCTAGCGTTCACTTCAGGTCAACCGTGTCAACCCCATTTCTAGCCACTTCTGGTGTCCCACAAGGCAGCCATGTGGGTACCCTTCTTTTCGTCTTAACAATAAAAGATCTTTATAGAATTATTTAACACTTCAGGGAGACCTTGTGGGTTTTCTGCTTGATGTCCAAAAAAATTGCGTAGAACTTAATATCTCGAAATGTCAATCTATGACTTTGTCACGTAAGACCAACCAATCTACTCCTTGACCTTATTTTCTGGATGGCTAACCCATACCCCAGGTTCAATCCCTTCGTGACCTAAGAATAGAAGAGTTAAACTTCAGCTCGCATATCGATGAGATAATCCTTAGAGCAAACTCTTCACTTGGTTTAATAAAACGAGAATTTTCCAACCCCTATGTGACCAGGCCCCTTAACATTACCCATATCCGACCCCTTCCCAAATATTCTTGCCAGTCATGGTCTCCCTTTCAGCCAGTCATATCCTGAGTAGATAGTATTAAGAGCAATTTCGTTCCATTTGTTCTTCGAGGACTACCCTGGGATGCGTCTCTTATTTTACCACCCTATCGAGACCGCTTTTAAACTTCTTAACTTGAATACCCTCGAGAAACGCAGAGACGTAGCTGACATTCTCCTCACACATCGACTGTTCCTTAGATTGCGCCTCCCTTCACAGCTCTATTTCCTTAAATACTTAAAAAAAAAAACAGAAAAAAAGAACACTGTGGCACTGGCAGCCCCTGTGGGCCATGGCCTAGCTTCTTGACACTCATTTGTGTTGCTCATGTTGTCATTTTTGTCACATCTGAGCGGGACCTATGGTTTATCGCCAGATCTGAACGGCACCCCTTAGAAGCTTTTTCATAGGCAATTTTAATTTCGGGAGGGTGATGATGATTCGACAAATTTTGGCGATGCCGGCGATCGAATCGAGAATCCTCTGCGTGATAGCCCAATGACTAATCATCGCGCCATCGCCACCACCGTTAAGCGAAATACTTACCTTCGTAATTTACGATGCCCTCGTCTCTTCTATAATATATTCCAACCCATCGCACCTATTACGGTTTCAACAACCAAATCTCTCATATGCTCCGAAAGATCAACTCAACCTTAGCACCTTCCGTCTCAAAATAAATCTTCTTCACAACTTCCCTGGTCCCTAGCTCTTAAGGCCTTTGGTTAGATTTTAAGTTAGATTTAGCTTGTTTTGAGCCAAATAAATTGGGCCATTGGACACGGGATGTCTATCTTATTGGGAGAATATACTAAGGCTTTGACAGGTCATGAATGGTATTCTAGAGCGGATAATTTATAAAAAAAAGTTGCAGACATGAAAGGCTTTAGAAAAGAGCGATAAACTGTTGATCCAATACGAGCAGAAGTCGGTATCAGCTAAAGTGCCATTGAGGAGAAAGATGATACTTGGCCACAAAGAAATACTGTGCAGTAGTTATGCTGGGCGTCAACACTTTCAACTCTGTGATGGTTGCCTTGCTAGGATAAACCTAACATACGTTGAGCATAATGAAGAGCTATCTCAACAATCCAGGAATCCAGGGTACAATTCCGATAAAGTGGTAAAATTCTACAAAGCCGCTCCCAGGGCCCTGCAGGGATAGAACCGCTACTATGGAATGTAAGTTAGTGTATGACGGTGTCCTGCGACCTGAAAGATTGGTTTATTTCCGCCAGTTTGAACCATAAAACCTCAGAAAATCATCACAACAATTTGAAAAAGTATTGAATTTGCCAATATTCGGAATTGTAACCAATCCATATGGTCCAAGGTCATTTATATCTGCCAAACCAATTGCTAGACCGAAGTCTGTGAGTGTGTCATTTTCACTCAGTAGCTCACTTTGAAGTTTTGTCCTGAAAATTATTTTCAAAGGATGGTTCTGTGCGCCAAACTTATAGAGTATTTGCACCATATAACATCCGACATAATCGATCGTCTGAAGACCGCCATTCGTTGTATTTTCTTTGAAAGATGCAGTGCCACCGAGGCGCATAAGAAGAGTGAGAACTGAAGAATTGCATCAATTCTAGATAGTGTTGTAGAAGCTCCAAATTTCTCGATTCGACGTCGTTCACAACAACTTAGTCTTAGTCCGTCTACTTAATTGAAAATTGTACGCACAGATCTTAGTTTGAAGGTTTACAAGAACCAGTTCGTGCAAGCATTGAAGCCGGTCACCATCGTTTGCGTCGAAATTTCGGTGAATGGTCCCAAAATCAACCGACCTCGGATCCATTGTTTAATCGAAAATTTGTTTTCAGTGGTGAGGCTCATTGGGTATGTCAAAAAGTAAAATTGTCGCATTTGCAGGGCGGATTGTCCCCACATGAAATTAGAGGTTGTGCGGTTTGTGGGCTTGTGGGCTTGTGGAATCATGGAACCATATTTCGTCAAAATTAAGGGTGTTACGGTAAAAGGTCAAAGGTATTCGCCACAGAGCCATGAATCGTTCCCCGATTGAATGTGGAGGAGACGGCCCTACTTTAAGGTAGGTTATTGAGTAAAACATCCGATGAAAGCATAATTTTGCGACCTCAATCTGTAAATTGGCCCCCAAGATCTTTTGATTTGACGCCTCTTTAGTATTTTCTTTGGGAATACGCAGAGTCACTAGTCTATGCTGACAAACCAACAACAATTAACGCATTTGCAGCCAGTTGGTACTGGCTTGCCTGCTATTGCAGAACATGTTTTTGGAAACAATTGATTTTGAAAATTGCCAAAAACTTCCCACCTCGACTGTAGCTAAACTAACGAAGTGAAACACTTTTTAGTGTGCTGTAGAGTTTTTAACAGATAAAACGTGTATCCTACACAAGGCACACGATGAATACGACTACTGCAACACTGCTACAGTGACGAGACGACGATGAACGAACAAAACACATTCCGTAAACACCTGAAAATAAATTTAATCTGTGCAGGGCCGAACCACCACCCCATAGTCGATCGTTCTATTCGTAGTTGCAGTCATACTACTCGTTTTGCTTGGGATACTTGCACCATGCACCATGCACCATGCACCATGCACCATGCACCATGCACCTGCATTTGAAAATTTGTTTGGTCGTTTATGTTCCGAATTTATACATCTGTTTTTCCGTTCGTCCATATCGTTCCAGTGTTTCTTGCCCTGTGTCTGTTGCTGTGCCCGTGTCTGTTGTTTGTTGCGGGTTCTCCTATTCTGTTTTGCCTCAAAGTCTGCTGTTTCTATAGCTCTATCGGCTGGTTGTTCTTCTATACTAAGCACTTTGTTCGGGGGTCATGAGCTACTCATATATCTTCTTAGGCTGCATTGCATTTTCGATTTTCATAAATTCCACCCTCTATCTCCCATCCAACAAATAGCCATAGCAACTCGAAAACAATTTTCGAATGCACGAATGCACGACTGTATGGAATACTAGTAGCTGTTGTGCTAGTGATATTGCCACAGCTACTGCCACTGCCACTGCCATTGCAATCGAAATTCTTCACAGCTATTCGCTAGATGTACATATTCAGCTTACTTGGAATAGCTCCTCTGCGCTACCGACACCAGACGCGCTCAATTGCATTTATCACTGCGCCAGTGGAGGCCTGTCTCAGAAATTTTAATTGCTCCAAAGTCCAAATGCAGCAACCCTACAAAATCGAAATTCCGTCATATCCCCTAAATCACTTCCCACAATGCATACACCCAGACTTTTGTTAAATCTTGCCAGGACGAAATTACAGCGTATGTTATTGTGCAAACGCCACCTCATTGAGAAAACCCAAGCTCTGCCCTCCCACATTGCACAATTTGTTTTTTTTTTTGCCTTGGTTCGTTTGTTCGTCCTTTTATTCAGAGTTTTGTGTTAGCGGATACGTGGTGCATGTAGACGCATTTCACTGTGAGGAAATTAGTGCACTCTTTTAGCAGTGTGATGCAGTACCATGATTCCAGAAAAAAAAACCTTGATTACACCTCATTCCTCGTTTCTCGTCTTTACATCTTTCATAGGACCTGTGGAAGAGCCTGTGCATTAGTGTTGGTGTACTTATGAACTTATTAATAAATAACCTCTTAGTCACGCTCCTGTTGCACCTTCAACCTTGCTTCCTAGCATCCCTCAGAGAGTCTTTATCACTGTTTGACTGTTTATGCGATTACAATCAAAGTAATTCTGATTTTAATTAATTAAAAGCCGGTCACGTTGAAAAGAAAATGAAATTGCAGCTAGAAAGCGCATTGCGGAGAAGTAACAATTTTCACGGATGCCAACGTGTGAGAAATAACGACACAAAACCGGAATAAGAGCAAGGACATGTTGCGCATCTTATTCAGCTCCTCTCAACGTTGTTAATTAATTAATTTCTGTTTGCATCCAAGAAATGCAGAGTATAATGCGCGAAAATAAAATGAACAGCGATGGAGAGATATGTCTGTAATGTAGACATGCACTTAAGGGTACTACTTGATGCATGCAGACGAAGAGGAGCACAAAATGATATAAAACTGGCAACCGGCATGTGTCTTTAACTAGGAGAAAAACATGACAATTCCATTGAGTTAAAATTGAATGCGAGGTAGCATTACCCGACAAATGTTGGCGCGCTTGATGAGAACAATAAAGTTTAGCTGAATCATACACCCCTCTAGTTTGCTCCACTCCAAGCCTTCTTCCGGAATTATATTCAAAATTCTTCAAAAATAGAAGGACAAGTTGCATGCTCCTCCGTGATTACAATTCAGGGGAATCTAAAGAATTGTGAACTCTTGTTTGCATTCACACATTTTTAACAAATGACCAATACTACATCTGAGATTGTTTAAACTGCCACAGGGCAATTTTATTTCTCGTACATCAGCTGGGAACAGGACCAGATATGGTGACCGAATGAGCAGTTGTAAGGTTCTAGCCTGTATATCGTTTGAATGTCAAGTTTTCAATCGAACGAACTCTATTTCTAATTCTCTGCGCTACCAATTTCATAGATTTATCTAATATACGGTGGGCGTGGTGGTTTCATATTGGAGTTGCGAACAACCTCCCGGTTAGAGTAAATAAAGATGTAACTAAAGCTGAAGCTCAGCACCAACCAAACACTGAGAATGACGAATGACGTATCACTGAATATGGAACAAAGTCTGATTTGTCTTATCTACAATTTCGTCCGGGCCAACTTGACTGATAAGAATAGACAAAGCACGAGCGTTGACTAGCAGACAAGAGAAGCAGCGCTATAAACGAGTCAACGGATGAATTCCCCAGTTCGAGTCAACGTTAAAGAAAAATCACAGAAAAAATGAGACCTTAGCCGAGCTACTCCGACGGTAACAATTTCTGAGACTAAATCAGGGTTTTGGAAAAGAGATGAACCAACGGTAGAGCTCACATCCCCAAATGGCTAACTGGCTTCTGTAAAACCGACCCTTTGTCCTTGGGTATCCAAATAGAACTGTCTCTTCTGGTTGGGGTTGTGCCGCCGGGGTAACTATCAGGCCATGGAAAAGGATGAAAGTTACAAAGCAACAACAAGCCTCGGATACAGACGGATCTTCTGTTGGCAGCCCCTGCAATCGAGTCAAGGACCACGAATTTCGGATATGCACGTGGAGTTTTAAGTTCCCTAATAGGCCACATGCAGTCGAACAAGTAGCGAGGGCCTAAAGCGCTGCAAAGCATACATTCCCGCCGTCCAAGAAATAAAAATCAACGAGTAACGAAGCCTGTAGAGAGAAACAAGGGAACATTGTAATAGGGTTGCAGTCGATGCTGAGGAAAGAGCATTTCTGTAGAGTTTTTTTCAATTTTTTCATTATTTTCTTAACAATTATAAAGTTTCTACAGTGCGTTGTGCGGTAAGCTGGCACTTGCACAATATGACGGTTAGTTCGACGTAAGTTGCGTGTATCAGATATAGGACTCTCTAAATAGCCACCTCTCATAGAAAAAATCTTAGAGGCTCTGAAATAAAACAAGTGCCTTAATGGCAGTATTTTCAAGGACCTAAATATTACCATAGAATTGGCTTGGCGGTGAGCATTACAAATCCTTCGTAAGGCGCATTTCTGCAAAACGAGAAGCGGCTTTAGATTGGTAGTGTAAGCACCTGCCCAACAATTAATTCCATATTGCAGTTTCGAGTGGAAAATTCCGTGATACACAGTTTTTAGAAACCAAAAACAAAACTGTCGAAAACGATAAAAACACCGAATAGAAGAACGCAAGTATCGTTTCAAGTCTGAAATATGCTCAGCCCAACTCATGTTTTGGTCGATTGTTGTGCCAAGGTACTTGAAGTTCCTAACAACTTTAACCTGAAAACACTTCGAGCTGCATAAGGAATTTGCATGGAAAGTAGGCTCGGACGGCTCAGTGATACAAACACAAGTAACAAGGGTAAAGCGCAGGCAATCACAGAAATGGAATTTGATATCTTCTTCTTATCCTTTTATTAACCCTTTCCTCGTTATACGAACTTATGCGTAACGAGTTTCCCATTTTAACTGCATCGCTGCTGCTCCGCTTATGGGGTTGGCTAATGTCGCAGACCGCAGAACGCGTCTACATAATGCTCGGTCCTGGATCGCTTCAGTGGCAAGCCCCAGGCGTTGTTGCACATTTGCCATCTGAGAAATCCAGGAATTGTTCCGTCTAACATTATATCCGGAACAGGTCGCAACGGATGCGCAAACGGGCACGTCAAATGCTCCGTCTTTGATCGACTTATTTTAAACCCGTTTCTCTCTAGCGCTTTTCTCCATGAATCTAAGGCGTTCTGTAAATCTTCGACGTTATCGCTAAGTATAACTGCGTCGTCAGCGAAGAGAATTGGTGTTACATTTGCTTCGCGCATGCAGCCTTTTAAAATATAGTCGAATACTACGTTAAAGAGGAAACGGCTAAGTACGCTTCCTTGATGCACTCCGACATTACCTGGAAATTCTCTCGTTAGACTGCAGTTTTCACGTTTCTGTACATGTCTTGTATTATTCTAACATACGTTTCCGGTACGTTTTGAGACCTCAGCGCGGCCCATATGAGATCCCTAGGCACTCGGTCGAATGTTTTCTCGAGGTCGATAAATACCATGTGTAAATCCTTAGACGAATCTCGGTGCTTTTCCATTATTATTCGTAGGCTTTGGATAGCGTCCACCATCGATCTTCCTTCAACAAATCCACACTGGCTATTATCGAGCTTTATTATTTGCCGAAGACGTTCGTTTAAGACTCTTTCGACGATTTTCATTGTGTGTGACATAAGCTTAATTGAACGGTAGTTGTTGCATTCTCGAGTGTCGCCTTTTCCTTTGTATAATGGAACCAAGAAGCTACTTCTCCATTGATTCGGCATAGGTTGTCCACATTTTAATTTATTTAAAAGTTTCGATAGCCAAACGCTGCCGATCCCCTCCATATTCGACCAAAACTCTGATGGAATGCTGTCTGGTCCCGCCGCTTTCCCCCGCTTCATTTTTCCAATTGCTATACTAATTTCTTCGATTGAAAAGTCCGAAACTTCCTCCTCGAAAAGACCAGCTGTCGGCACGATATCACGTGGAAACTGTTTGTTAAGCAACTCCTTACAGTATTCAAGCCACCGGTCACAAATTTCCTTTTCATTTGTTAGTGAGCGACCGTCTGCGTTTTTGATGTATTTCGGCGAGGTTATTTCCATTGAATTTTTTCTCCTCTGTGCAGCGAGCTTAAAAATATTTGGCATTTTAGTACTGTACGACGTTTGAACTTCTTGGATAGCTTGTCTTCTATCCGCCGATCGTGAGGATATTTGTTGCAACTCCTGGTACAGGTTTTCCGCTTCTGCCGCTCGAGTTCGAGCCAGGACTTTCTTTGCGATCTTTTTAAGACGCTCGTATTCAAGCTTGTGCTTTTTCGATATCGTCGCTCCGATCGCATTTTTTCCACGCTTGGAATGCACTCTTCTTGTCGGCCACAGCTCGTTTGGTTTCGTCATTCCACCACCATGTTTCTTTGCCGACGTGATGGTATCTCGATATAGTCCCCAGATGGGACTTTGCGAGTGTTATGCATTCCTCGTGCAAGCTGTTCCACATTCCAGTATTTCTTGCGGGCTAAGTGAGTCTGCTATAGCATTTATATTTTGAAGTACTTCTTTAGCCAGTGCGATAAATCTTGCGCTTCGTTCCTTCGATAGATTATACCACCGGATTTTTGGCTTTCCAAACGATGCCCGTGTTTTCGGTGGTTCCGCTGTGAAAAATTCTGTAATGAGCAGACGGTGTTGACTTACTAGCGATTCTCCAAGTATTACTTTACAGTCCTTAACTGGGTTTCTCATCGACATTTTGCAGAGGTGATAATCTATCTGCGTTTCGTGGCCTCCGCTGCTATAGGTGGAATAGGAATTTGATATCATCAAACTAAAACATTAGTTTGGTATTGCTACTTGCCACTAGCCTGTGGGCAGCAAACCATACCCTTAGCAAATGGATATTATTATTTATAAGCGATACCAAGATCATCAGCAAGCGCTGCAACATTGCCTGCCAAAGGTAAAGAAAATAGGGAGTTAATAAATATCAGAAACAATATAGTATCCCTACGTTAATTACCTTATAAGGTCTCCTATTCTAACCCTTTGTTTTCGGTCCTTCAAATATGTCGCTAACAAATTATGGAAAAATCCACGAAATCCTCTTCCATCCAATTTGCCCAAAAGAATGTCAATGCAAACCATGTCAAACGCTTTGGTAATATCGGCAAAGAGGTCGGCGTAAAACTTTTTACCATCCAAGGCTTTCTTTATAAAATTCCAGAAAAATAGTAAGGCATCTCCCGTGGAACGTCCTTCCGCTTCCGTAAACCCAAACTGCACCGGACTGGGTGCGCACACAATCGTCTTTTGACAGCTTTTTTTTTTAAGAAAATTTCGAAATTGAAGATAGCAAGGAAATCGGCCTGTAATTGTTTTTATCTTTTCGACTACCCTTTTTAAAAAGTGGTAATACATCAGCAGATTTGAGATAGTCTTATCAAACAGATACGCAAATATGTCCACTAAGTTAGGCGCAATATTCTTGAGTTCGACATTACAAATACCATCGTTCCTACACGACCTGGAGTTTATGAGTGAGTATATGATTCGCAAAATTTCTAACCCAGTAATTTCTTCAAAAATGAAACTATTCATGGTGGGCGTTCTTGCCACTAACTGAGACCAAATACAGGGGTTGCAAATTGTGTTAAAGTTCGATTGAGAGGACATAGAACCAACTAAAGCAAAATATTTATTTAACTCATTGGCAACTACTACGGGTTTCACTATTTTATCACCTTCACTACACAGAACAATATTTTTGGGATTGCATAAAGTATTGGCGTTGATTGTACTACTCGTATTAACAATTCTTCATTCCTTCTTTGGGTTGCATTGTGCATCATGGAATTTGGAGCAGTAGTAGCTGTCGCGACAGTTCAAAATTTCCTTGTTTATGTTTTTGCTCATTTTCTTAACCCCTTTTTTTCAGATTATAATTAAGTGGATGTGTAATACACAGTTTACGCAATTTGTATAACTGTGATGAAGAAACCAAATATCGCTGTCAAGCGGAATAATCCCTTTAACCTGCCCGCCTGCAGAGCTCTTCAAATCGTCAGGCGATGATTTGGAAAGGAGCATACTCGAACTCATCTGCAGAATATGATCGGACGAAGCGTGCCCGATGAATGGAACCTCGGTATTGTTTGTCCGATCAGTCAGAAGCATCAGTCTTCTTAACATCGCTTACAAGATCTTATCTGCCATATTGTGTGAACGCCTGAAGCCGTTCATCAACAACCTGATTCGTTCATATCGGTGTAGCTTCAGGCCAGTAAAGAGCTTACTTACTTACTTTAGGTGGCGCTACAGTCCGGGGTGGACCTGGGCCCCAGTCCACAAGTTTCATCAGCCAGCTCGATCCCTGGCTAGCTGCCTCCAGTTTCGCACGCTAAATTGGCTGAGGTCCCCTTCCACTTGCGTGCGATACCTGAGTATTGGCCTTCCTCTACTGCGCTGTCCCTCGGGAGCGGATTCGAACACCTTCGGACCGGAGCATTGATGTCCATACGCTCTACATGACCCAGCCATCTCAGTCTTTGGATTTTCACTCTTCTGGTTACGTCCATGTCGCTGTACAGTCCGTACAATTCTTCGTTGTATCTCCTCCTCCATTCACCGTTAATGCAGACCGAAGACCGAAGATCGCCCGAAGAATTTTTCTCTCGAAGCAACCAAGAACACCCTCTCATCCATTTTTGATAATGTCCATGCCTCTGCGCCATAGAGCAGGACCGGGATTATTAAGGTCTTATAAAGGGTGACTTTTGTTGTCCGAGAGAGGGCTGTGCTACTCAATTGCCTTCTTAACCCAAAGAAACAGCGGTTGGCAAGAGTTATTCTTCGCTTGATCTCAGCGCTGGTGTCGTTGTCTGTATTTATAGCGGAGCCTAGGTAGACAAACTCCTTAACTACCTCAAAGTTATATCTGTCGAGGGTGACGTTCTGTCCGAGACGTCGGTGTTGGTTGTCCTTTTTGCTTGACAGCATATACTTGGTCTTGCCCTCATTGACCGCTAAGCCCAATTTCGCCGCTTCCGTCTCACTCCTTGCAAAGGCGCTGCTTCTCCCGATTATGTCAATATCGTCGGCGTATGCGAGTAGTTGGACGGACTTTTGAAAGATAGTGCCTCTTGTGTTTGCTCGTGAGTTTGGCACTATTCTTTCAAGTACGATGTTGAAAAAATCGCGTGACAGCGCATCGCCTTGTCTAAATCCTTTCTGGACATCAAAGGTCTCGGTGAGATCTTTACCGACCTTGATGGAGCATCGTGCATTCTCCATCGTCATCCTGCACAGATGGACGAGTTTGGCAGGGATGCCAAAACTAGACATTGCTCTATAGAGCTCGTCTCTATAGATGCTGTCATACGCGGCCTTAAAATCGATGAATAGGTGGTGGGTATCGATCTGAAGCTCATGGGTCTTCTCCAAGATCTGCCGTAATATGAATATCTGGTCGATGGTGGACTTTCCTGGCCTAATGCCACACTGATATTGACTTATCAGGTTGTTGACGAACGGCTTCAGGCGTTCACACAATACGGCGGATAAGATCTTATATTCGATGTTAAGGAGACTGATGCCTCTGTAGTTGGCGCAGTTCAGAGGGTCTCCTTTCTTGAGAATTGGACAAACAATGCTGAGGTTCCATTCATCGGGCATACTTTCGTCCGACCATATTTTACAGAAGAGTTGGTGTATGTTCCTTACTAAGTCATCGCCTGCCGCTTTGAAGAGCTCGGCAGTCAGGCCATCCGCTCCAGCAGCTTTGTTGGACTTAAGCTTCGATATGGCTATCTTCACTTCATCCAGGTCGGGTGGACGGAATTGTTGGTCATCATCGTCCAGGTTGAAAGGTTTTCTGCCTGACAGCGGTATTTGGTCCGTCATCGCCGTTATACAGTCTGCGGAAATGATCTTTCCAAATCCTCAGCATCTACTACGATGTTCCCTTGTTCATCTCTACAGGCTGCGGTTCGGGGTTTGTTTCCGCGGCATGTTATTTTTTGGTAAAACTTCCAAACCTCATTCCTGGAGTAGCATCTCTCAATTTCCTCGATCGCGCCCTTCTCATGCTCTTTCTTCTTCCTCCTGAGAAGCCAGTGCTCGTCTCTCCTCTTCCGCTCATATAGCTCATGAGCAGCTCTGGTCTTTCTAAGCGGCGCCGCGTTATATGCATCTTGCTTAGCTGCATGTGCTTGCTGGCATTCATCATCGAACCAGGGGTTTCGTTGTGGTGGACGAGTGAAACCCAGCACATCAGAAGCGGCATCTCTGATGGCGTTTTGGCAGTGTTTGCAGTGGTCTTCGATGCTTGGTGCTTGATGCTGAGGGCATTGGACCTATTAAGAGATTAAGAGACACTCGATCGGAAAAGGACTTGGCGATCTCTTGCGATTGTAGCCGTCTGACGTCGAATTTTCTTACAGCATGAGATTGTCTTGGCGTAGTTTTCGATATCCGCAACCGTACCTTGACTACAACAAGGTAATGGTCCGAGTCGATGTTTGCTCCTCGGAACGTACGGACATCCATAATGCTGGAGGAGTGTCTTGCGTCGATCGCAATGTGATCAATCTGTGTATGTCGAGATGTGGGAACCGCGTGCTAGCCACGACAATGTTTCGCCCCGCCGCAATCCGTTATCGGAGGTGGTGTTGTGCAGGCTATATTTTCCGATTGTTCCACCAAAGATACCCTCTCTTCCTAGCTTTGCATTGAAATCACCGAGGACAATTTTAATGTCATAGCTAGGGCATTGCTCGTAGGTCTTGTTGAGGAGCTCGTAGAAGGCATCCTTGGTGTCATCATCTTTCTCCTCTGTGGGGGCATGCGCGCATATGAGGCTTATGTTGGCGAATTGAGCCTTGATGCGGATTGCTACGAGGCGCTCGCTCACATGCCGGAAGCTTAGTCTGCCTCCGACAACAAATCCGCATCCAAATAAGCGCTGCTTTTGCCGTCGATAGCAATTGCCGTAGTAGATGTCGCAGTTTTTCATCCTCTTTTTGTCCGGCCCATCCCATCGCATTTCTTGGATGGCGGTTATGTCTGCTTCGCAGCAGTCTAGGGCCTCCGCTAGTTGCTCGGCTGCACGTGGTCTATTAAGAGATCTAACATTCCACGTGCATATCCTAAGCTCATTGTCCTTAAATCTTGTTGATGCTTCGTAACTTAATTTTTTTTTAAATGGCCGGGTAGTTACCCCGGCGGCACAACCCCCAACCTGGAGGACCAGTTCCATTTTGAGTACCCCTAGGACGAGTGGTCGGTTACACCGAAGCCAGTAACCCATTCCGGGATGTGAGCGCTGCCGTTGGCCCTTATAGGGCTCGTCCGCCACCATCTCTTTTCCAAGACCCTGACTAAGTCCTGGAAATCCTTTCCGGCCTGAGTTCCAAATATGTCGGAGTAGCCCGGATAAGGTCTTGTTTTGTTTTTCCGACACTAATCCTGGTTAATGGCACAGGAAACTCGCCATTTGCCCCCTTCACTTCGCAACTTCTAGTGAGATTCCCAGATGGCGCCACGGGGAGGTGAGAAGTAGGACTTATTAGCAAAGCTGCAAGATGTTCGGCTGCAGAGGCTCATTCTCGTCATTTAAGGAACCGGCACCTTTCGGAAGATGCTACTTCTACGAGGCCTTATACTAATCGTTGCCAGTAAAGAGCACCATCGACAAAATATTCACACTAGGGCAGATCTAGGAGAAAACCCAAAAGCTTCAGATCGATAGACACCACCTATTCAGAGATTTTAAGGCCGCGTATGACAGCATCTGTAGTGAGTAGCTATACAGAGCAATAAGAGAATAGTGGCAAAACTCGTTCACCCTTAAAGGAAGCACAATCTTTCAAAAGTGCGTTCGATTTTGACGTATTCGGAAGAAAGCAGCGTTGACATTAGCGCTGATATCAAATGAAGAAAACTCTTGCCAATCGCTGGTTCATTGGGGTAAGAAGGCAATTGAGTAGCAAAATTTTCTCTCGAACAACAAAACTGACCCTAAGACTCAGACCTTAATAAACCCAGTCCTACTCTATGGGGCAGAGGCATGGACATCATCCATCAAAAATGGATGGGGATCGAGTGATTAAGGGTACCCTCTGCATTAACGGTAAACAAGAGATACAACGATAAACTGTTCGCACAATACAACGACATCGACTTAGCTAGCAGAGTCAAGGTCCAATGGTTAGACACCAACGCTTCGTCAGAAAAATATTCGAATACTCCTCCCAAGAACAGTGCAGTAGAAAAAGATTGCGACTCTGATGGCACGTGCAAATAGAAGAGGAGCCAGCCAACTTAGCAAATGAAACTGAAGGGAGCTAGCGAAAAATCGAGCTGATTTAAGACGCATGTTGGGTAAAGCGTAGGTCTGCAGGTCCGTAAGTTTGGAATCGCTATGCCAAAAACGTTCACTAGAATACAACAATATACGAGTATACTCGTAGCAAAGAAAAATGAAGTCAAAAAATTGAACACTAATCGATATAAGAGTGGTAGAGCGATTTTTCTGCACTTTGCTATGGCTTTGGCACGAAAAGCTGGTGCCATCAGAATCAGAAAAATCATAATCAGAGGAAAATAGTTGAGATTTTCTGCTGGCAGTCATTACTAGTTAGAAGTGGAGAAAATGAAACTTAAGGCTGTAAACAATATCCCGAGAATGAACACTAGAAACTCATCTGGCATTTTATTGCCTTGGTCGGACAACGAATCCCCCCAAATTTAGTAGTCACCTTTCTGCAGTGACCCTTTCTATTCACTTAAACCGGCTGGTTACTCCAATTTCTACAATTAATCCTCCAGAAGGATCAATAATTCAGCCAACATACCAATTACTAATCAAATGGCCGAAATTCAATTGAATTAACCATTTAAATGCTGCTCTTGCTTACCCAAATGCTCCTCTGTCTATTCCCTCAGATCCCAGATCATACGACCTCTATGTACATGTTGCTCTTGAAGGTGCAAATAATCGCCACCCACTCACCTACATATATCATCGGTTGTCAGCTATGAGTTGTTAGCCCATATCTGACCACAAAATTTAGAGTTCTAAAGCAAACGTTGCTTACGAACCTGGTGTACGACCTACAGATACATCTGTACAACTCCATGTTGTAAATGCACCTGTCAGACAGATGAATAAATATTTATGACTCATTTGCATAATAGATCAAAATTTAATTTCAACTTAACTGTAAATTGCCATTTCAATAACAGCACAAGCGTAGGAACACCAATATATGTCGATAGAACGCCATACCTTATCGGCTATCGTAATCATCGGCATCGGCATCGTCATTGGAATCGCAGTTGCATTTGAAGTCATCTCTGATGACTGGGTGGCAGCACTAACCACAATCCTCCTCCTGATCATTCCTTCATATTGGTAGGAAGTGCCTCCATGAAAGCGCTACTTCAGTTAAGCTATGATTAGGGTCCAAAATGTTTCCTAGCCTAATAAATGGTGAATGGCGAATGGTGAATGGTGTATAGTGTATAGTGAGTGGTGAGTCCTTGATGAGAATTTGCCTTGCGTAGCATGCACATCAATTGATTTGCCAAATTGATAAATTAAAGGGAAACATGCGTCAGTTGCAGTTATAAGGTGGTCACTGTTTGCACGCGCTAATTACAGGCCAGAATAAACGCAGATCACAAACACGAACTGCAACGAAACATTTCAAGTTCATTTCAAGCCAATTAAATGTCTACTTACTGATACGAGTAGCTCCCCCAAGATACTTTTCTGTCCGGTCATTGTGCATAATGAATCGCGATGATTTGGAATAATAAAAAATTGCGACAATTTGTCAGAAGCGTAAGGCGGAGTTCTTAGACCCTCTCCACTAGTAGAAGTCTACAAATGCACGAGTGCACGAGATTACTCCCCACAAGAATCCCTCTCGGAAAGAAATTGGCTAGAATAACAGTCAGGAGGTGGGAGTGTGATGTGGGTGGGCAAAGAAACTTTCTCCCATTCCTGATCGATTTGAATAAATGACTTTTGGTGGCGGTATTCCGTCGTCGATGGTGGTAGTCGAGAAGGTTTGGTGTGGGAGAGGGGGGAGAAAAACTCCCCTCCTACACTCAACTCGGTGTCGGTATGGTTCCGTTGGTGATAAATTAGTTTCGCTGCCGCCATTTCACACAACTTTCAATGTTTGCGGATAATTTGTAACCAAGAAAAGTCGGAAGAAAAACCAAAAAGCACTTGCAGAGCATTCAATGGGACGGAGGTTCTGGTCCTGATATTGGGTGGGGTATTCTTCGGGCCGCAGAGGAAATCTGCAAAAACTTTCAAGGATGACTGATAACAATTTATATGAGATTTTTTTTTTGCCCCGCTACTGGCTTCGTCTTCGTCTTCTGCCCTGATGTGGTGTCTCTATTGGATTCGTCTTCCGACTGTGTTCCGCTTGTTTTCCTTTTTAAATAGCAAAATGGATTGCGAGCGGATTTTTTGGTTTTTTCTTCTTTTTTTTTTGTTCTGTATTTTCAGTTTTCTTTGGAGAAAAACTACACAACACAATGATGCCCGGAAAATGGTGGCTATGTTTACGGCGACGTCTAAGAGATCCTTTACCAGATTTAAGAGATTTTCTTTCAGTTAAGTGGTTCTTTGCTATGCACATACAGATGGTTACACACGCATACAAACATCAGGTCAAGGATAGCATTGTATAAAAAGTTGTTTGTGCTGAAAGGAAAGATGACCAAATATCCAAAAGCTAGAGTGATAGTGGTCTAGGAGGATTTATGTAGATATTCGTAGATGACCTGCAAATGGTTTAAATTGGATTTCAGTGCAGGTGAGCAGTTTGTGGTTGATTGATTTGGAAATCAGATCAGAAATGTCATATTTCAGTTCCAATTAAATCAACAATTGAATTATGAAACTAAACTTGCTGTCAAATTTTTAGGCAGCATGGAGAATTGTCCAACACAAGCGGTTTTTTAATAAAATAATTCGAAGAACAATTAAAATTTAGAGCACTGAGTGTGCTTTGAAAGTGTACCTTCAAACTTGCCAATGTCACATTAGATGTCCTAACAATTGGAGCCGATGAATTCTAGTTCTTCTTTTGGAAAAGTCGATTTCGATGTGCAGTTCGTATCTTCTACTTTTCAATTCATTTTTGAATTTGTCGCCTTTTGCTTCGAGTGGTCACCATCCTAATTGCAGATTCGGACACCTCGGATTCGTCAGCATCGTGCACACACACCGCCGAGACGTAATCGATGCCGTGAAGTATCAGTTACTTCTCAGAGGTACCACCTTATGCCAACCAGCCCGGCCTCTCCGCAAAAACCCCCTATCTAACCTTAATCTAACTTACAACTAGGAGAATATATTAAGAGTACAACAGTAACGCACCTGTCTAGGAGAGCATATCGGTACTCTCCTCTTCTTTTAGCCACCAAAAATCGGCGTGCTGTTTTTCAGTATCGACCCCATCTCTGTCCGCGATCGCGGAACTGAAACGGAAGAGCTCCTGAGCATTGACATCGTACCCGTCGTAGATGAGCCGCTTTTCCCTCGTGGTGGTATATTACCGGGATACCGTCCCTAGTCTGCACTAACCCTTTAGTATCTATATAGAGGAATGCCTCCGGTGGAATAAAGCCGGATCGGAGTGTATTCTCATGGTACATAATATTCGGGTAATACGCCCCAAAGATCAGGTAATTATCGCTGTTCATCGCCCTTGCAACGTGCCTTCGAATCACCTTAATTAGGAAATTGTCAATCCTGTTTAGTCGAGCCCCTTGTTGGGATAATATTTTATGAAGTCAGATTCTGGTGTTCTATATAATCTAAGACAGGTCCTGAGACACTGTCTTTCAAACACCCGAATTGTCTCCATATAATAAGGCGCTACGTTGAACCACATGGGACAACCATAGGCGATGATTGGCCTGATTAGGGCCACGTAGCAAATAACCTTTACCCTCGAGTCAAGTTGACTGCTATGAAACAGTTTCCTTGTTAGGGCTAAGGCTCTCTTAGCTCCAGCCAAACAAGCATTTATATGTTTGTCAAAATATAAATACTGATCAAGCCAGATACCAAGGTATCTAACTACGCTTCTCACCGCTAATGGCAGTCCGTGCTGTCGAATGACGGCCAAATTTCGCCAGTGATTTCTGGTATCCCAAGAAGCCCGTCTCACTGGGGTTCTAAACAGTATTGTTTCCGACTTTTGAAAATTGATTTTCAACTTCCAATCATCGCAATACGCTTTAATGTGATCGAAGTCACTCTGCAGTAGAGCATTGATGTCCTGGATTTTGGGACCTGATCTGTACGCCACTAAGTCGTCTGCGTACGCTATAGCGTGATTGAGGGAACCTACTACATCACTCGTATACATGTTAAACAGTATCGGAGAAATAACCGCTCCTTGTTGCAGGCCGTTTTTAATGTCAAATATTTTTCTTGAAATTACGTTGCCACATTTGATAACGAATTTCTTTCCTATAAGCATGTTGTAAATCATATATAGAAGGGGTTTCGGCATACCCAATCAGGTCAACTTCTAGAAAAGCGCTTCTAACCATACAGTATCGAAGGCCTACTCGAAATCAACCAGGCAGGCACCCGTACACTGATTCTTGCATTTGTTCCTTTGTATGTCGGAAATCAGTTTCGACGCTGCATAAAAAGTGTCATGCCTCGCCCTAAAGCCAGACTGATTGTCCGGAATTATTTTATTATCCTCCACCCACTTCAACAGAGCCCTATTGATTATTTTCTCAAATATCTTGCTAATATTCGGAAGAAAACTAATTGACCGAAGATTTGCTGGGTTAGTCCTAACTTTATTCTTTTTCGGGATAGGGTGTACTACTGCTATTTTTCAATGCTCTGGATAGTGTGCATTATTCAGCGCATTATTAAATAGCGTAGTAAACATATCTACTGCTCCCAAGGGCAAATGTCTCAATACGACATTTGGGATTCCGTCTGTTCCAGACGACTTTTTGTTTTTCAGTGAGTCCAAGATGCACAAGAGCTCATCTTTTCGCACGAACAAATGAGCGGCAGCTCGTTCATTGGCGATGATCACGTTTGCCGGGTTTTCTTCACTGAATAACGCAAAACTGTCATTCTCAGATCGCCAATTATGAAGTTCATTGCGCAGATAGAGATGTTTCACAAAGGCTCTATTCTCAATATCGTGGTTACGGTGAGCTGGATCGTTCACCGTATACACGGTTTCGAAAAAAGCTCCCAGCAAATCCACTTTTTCCTGTGGGTCTTCGACCACAAAAAGACCATCGCCATCATCGGCACTTTCTGGACTTATACCAACCGTTAGTAGTGGGTTTCTGTATTTGTCAGTCAGGTTGTCGTTTGAGCGTTCTACCCGAGGGATAGTTCGCTCCATTGTTCGTTTGATTACGTTGTCCATTTCTAGTAAATGTTGGTCAATTTCGTCATTTGTCAGGTTTCTATGTGTCGGGGGATCAATACCACACAAACGTAAGTTACGCTTTAAAGTCCTAGAGAAGCGCGGCCATCGTGCCCTACGAAAATCGTATGAGAACTCATGGTCGTACTGCTCCAGCAGCGTTTGCTCGTTTGGGATCCGTAATATGGCGGTGAGTCCGTAATGGTCGCTATCGTACTCAATCGCTCGCAAGCAGGTCCGGGTTTGACGGTTTACGTTTACTACATATATTCTGGTGTATCAGTGCTAAGTGCTAAGTTTAAAAAGGAGCCGGATGAAGGGAAAGACAGGATATCCGTCGCATACAACTCAATTTTGTACTCAATCATATTTTGACGCCACCAGCTGTGCAACTGATTGCCCCTAGTATTCGATATGTTATTTCCCCATACCGCATGTCTAGCGTTTAGATCTCCGGCCAAAAAGTATAGATTTTCTTCAGATTAAAGCTGGAGGGAATGAAAAAGTAATTCGAGTTCTGTAATAAATTGAGCAGGGTGAAGTGCTGTAGATGCGTAAAGTGACACCACATACACTCTTCTTTCGCTTCGAAGAGGAATGCATATAATGTAAGCTTCTAATACCTGAAACCTACACACACGCCTTTTATATATGATTCTATGGCGCAAGCCTTCCCGTATTAAGACACCAACCCCACCCCCTCAAGTGGAGGCCGGTCTCTTCTATATACATGGTAGCCACTGTAGCCGATTTTGTGATTCTGCTTAAGCTTAGTTTCGCTTACCAAAAGCTTTCTTTTCTAGGCTTCCGCTTAACAACAAGTTACAAAGACCAAAATACGGGACCAAAAGTCACCCGATGAATTTGAATCTCAAATCAGCCAAGAGTACCCTCATTAATTTTTAATAATGTGCATGCCTCTGCGCGATGGAGTAGGACTGGGCTTATTAAGGTCTCAGTTAGGGTCAGTTTTGTTGTTCGAAAGAAGGCTTTGCTACTCGATGAAGTCCTTAACAACCTCAAAGTTACGAGTATGTCTGTTAAGGGAGGCATTCTGTTCGACACGCCGGTGTTGAGTGCCCTTTTTGCTTGACAGCTTGTACTTAATTTTCCTCTCATTGACCGCTTGACCCTTCAACATTATCGGCGTATACAATAGTGCCTCTTTTATTGGCGCATGAGTCATACACTATTTTTCAAGAATGATGTTGGAGAAATCGTGTGACAGCGCATCGCCTTGTCTAAATCCTTTTCTAAAATGAAAGGTCTCGGGGGGGTTCTTTGCCTAAATAGATGGATTAGCATCATCCTGCATAGCCAGGCGATTTTAGCAGAGATGTCCTTATTAGCCATTGCTCTGTAAAGCTAGTCTATGAAGGGTCTGTCATAAACGGCCTTGAAATCGATGAATAGGGGGTGGATAGGGACCAATTAGGTTGTTGACGAACGGCTTCAGGCATTCACACAATACGACAGGTAAAGTCCTTTAAGCGATGTTAAGAAGATTGATGCCTCTGAATTTGGCACAGGATCGTACAAACAATGCTGAGGTTCTATTCATAGGGCATACTTTCGTCCGACCATTTTTTTGTCATGAGTTGGTTTATGCTTATTACCATTTTATTTCACTTTATCCAGGTCGGTGTTAAAAGGTCCAGGTTAAAAGGCTTATTGTGCCTGATAGCGGTACTTAATTCATCATCGTCGTTAAACAGACTACAAAAATTCTCTCTCTAAAACCTCAGCATTGGCTGCGTCTCTTGTATGATGTTCCTTCAGTTCGGGGTTTATGTCCGTGGCCTGTTTATTTTCCCTTTTAGTAAAACTTCGCTTCTCTCATTTTTTTCGACTTCGTGTTCAATCTCTTCTTCTGTTTTTAGAGCTCGTGAGCAGCTCTAGTCCTCCTTAGCTTAGCTGCATGTGCTTGCTGGCATTCGTCATCAAACCAGGGCTTTCGTTGTGGTGGTTGAGTGAAGCCCAGCACATTAGAAGAGACATCTCTGCTTGTTGCTTGATGCCAGTGGCTTTTTAGACAAAGGGAGGGACTCGATCGGAAAGGATTTGGTGCTCTCTTGCGATTATAGCCATCTAGTTTTGAAATTTCTTATCGATGAGCTCTTCAAGATATCCGCAACCGCACCCTGGCTACAGCAAGGTAATGTTGGGTCGATGTTGACTCCTTGGAACGTTCAGACCTCCCATCTTGCGTCGATCGCAATGTGGTCAATTTGGTTGGTGGTTAATTGATGAAGTGTTCTACAAGTCCTCTTGTGAATATCAAAACGTCGGAACCGCCTGCTGGCTTGGTTTAAGTCTGTTCTCGGAGGTGTTCCCGTGCTATATCTTCCGACAATACAACGGAAGATGCCCTTTCCTCCCAGCTTTGCATTAAAATCGTCTTTCTCCTCTGTGGGAGCGTGCGAAAATATACGGCCAATGTTGGCAAATTTAGCCTTGACACGGATTCTACGACGCGTTTGTTCATATGCCAGAAACTCAAGAATCCAAATCGGCACTGCTTCTGCCGTCTATAACAATCACAGTAGTAGATGTCGCAGGTTGTGTTTCTCTTTTTGTTGGGCCCATTCCATCCCATGTTTTGGATGGCGGTTATGTCTACTCGCATCAATCGGGGGCCTCCATTAGGTATTTGGCCGCACATTGCCTATTAAGGGACGAGTATATCCGGAATTTGTTGTTCTTGATTCGTTTGGATGGGTTGTCAACAGTACATCCATCCACATCTGAGGCTTGTCCGTGTATTGCAAATTTCTTCGGGTTTTTTATGGACGGCCAGTTACTTCGGCGGCATAACCCTCAACCTGGGGGCATTTCAATTTTTGATACCTCTGGGACAAGGCCAGAAACCAGTAACCCGTTCGGGGATGTGAGTGCCGCCGTTGGTCCATTAAGGGCTCTTCCGCCACCATCTCTTTTCCAAGACCCTGACTTAGACTCGGAAATCCTTACCGGTCTGAGTTCTAAATATGTCGGAGTAGCGCGAATAAGGATTCATTTGTTCCAGAATTTTACTTCACCGTTGAGTCCACCTGGAGAATTCATCCGCTGTCCCGTTTATAGTGCTGCTATTTTGGTCTGCTGGTCAGTAGTCGCGCTTATAAGTTTGGCAAATTGAGTCCGGATGGAAACCGACCAGTACCCCACGGTTACAACGTGGAAGTAAAATAAGCACAAATTGTGTAAAAAAAATAGTTCCAACACTGGATATCGCCAGGTTGACACCTCTCAGTGCCTTTATTTCAACAGCACCCAACCAAAGCAATAATTCTATATCACAGTCCATCCTTTCACACATCCTAGATGGCGGTGAATTCGCATGATAGCAGTCAAAGGTCTCAGTCAATTTCTCGTAGCCGAATTGCTCAGTAAATTCACTTTAATACAGAAGGAGATAGTGTGTGTACAGACCTAAAACCATAGAAAAAAAAAATTAACTGGCTTCATTCGAAGTCAATGGCCTATAGCAGGAGTTGTAAAAAGTGCAGCTGCCACCTATTATACAAAACCCTTTACTGGACTGGGTCTGGCCAGTGATTACATCTACTTTGATTACGTGTACGAAAGTAATCAGGATAATTAATCGACGTCACTGTCACTTAAAGTTGGTAAAAGTTAAAGATCATCAAGTTTGTTCACTTTTACCCACTTTCAATCGCTTTCAGCCACTTTTAGCCACTTGACGTCAATCACAATAATCGTGTGGCGACAATTTCTTGTTGAATATGCCTTCAGTGGAAAATTAATTGCGGTTCCGCTAGTGGCTAACAAACACTGCGTAAACAAAAATCCAATAATCTAATGATTAATTATCGTGCGGTTTATTCAATTCTGAATCCTGTCGATGACGATGCCACCGGGATACAAAATTCAACGACTGACATGCGAGTAAACAACCAAAGACGAAGCGACCGACGCACGGCGACCAAACCATGGTATCTAGGAGCTATAAATCTCAAAAATGTCACACTAAGTTTTCGAATATAATGTACGACGAGTATGTGTGCGGCTATGGGTTTTGGTGTTTTATTTTTTTCCTGTCCTGTATCATCGTCAGTCTCACTATGATGTCTGTCATAACGAATACGAAGAAGATCTATCGAAAGTCAGTATAGCTACTGCTATCCTACCATTGAAATTAGACCAAAAAAAAAAAGGGTAACGGCATGAGGATGTAGATTTTGTTTTCCAAGTCGAATCCAAACACATTTGCGAGCATAAATGTGGTAATAAATTATAAGGAAACTTTCGCTTTTTCCACACCACCAGCAGCATCATCAGGGAGCCAAGCTAAACAACAGCCAAAGAGGCAACCAGGCAACCAGGCAACCAGGCAACCAAAAGGGCACAGCCCTTCCCAATCCAGAAGGCCATTTAGTTTTGATCATTCCTCTTTTGGGGGTTTTCTCAGATTTAACCATTTCCCTTCAGCCCTTGACTACCATTGCCATTTTGCTTGTTTGCCTCTTTTCTAGGGTGTTTTCGTGTGATGTTGTTTTTTTTTTTTTTTTTCTTTTTCAAACCATCAGAAATCACGGCGACTGATAGTGCCGACGACGATTCCAACGACGTTGAGTGCCTTATCGGGTAGAAGAAGAAAAAGAGGATACAATCAGCCAGCCTGAAAGATTCAACATCCAGCATACCATACTCGTATTATAGGAGCCTGATATCCTTGTCAGCATATCATTCCTCGAGTGGAAATTTAAGGATTTAATAAAATAAAATAAAATATTGCTGATTGCCCTCCAAAGAACATGCGAAGACGAAGTATTGTGGAAAAAGAAGAGGAAAGACGCTGTCCGAAGAGATACATTTATAGTATATAGAGGCTAAAAGCGATGAAGGAATTGTGATACGAAGTGAAGAAGAGGAGAGAAGATGGAAAACTTGTGCCAAATATTCCAATCGATTCGTTTTACTGAGAAGAATCCTGAATCCTTCGGAATGATCAATTATTCCCAATAAAGGGAAATTTATTCCCACATCGAATATCCGCTTTGGATGCGAAGCAGCAGCGCACCGGCTGCCATAAAGACCGATATGATGGTGATAATAAAAATGAAAATCCATTTAAGGGAAGACGTTACGTCCCCAAGTGCAAAATTAACCCCTGCACAACTGTTTGGCTGCCATCACTTCCATTTGGCATCGCATAAATGACACTTGTCGCATACTCGTACGTTCGTCCGGCGATTTTATTATTGCGTAAGGCCAAGACACGCAAATTATTTAACGACACACATGGCCATCTTTGACAAAGTGGTTTGAAGAATATAGTCGAAGGGGTTTTGAAGGGGGTTCAAGTGTGCCATTAAGGTAATCATCCCCTTCTATGTTCTATGATGTTTTTGGTATTTTGTTTCAGTTGGCCTCTTCCGACGCACGACACACATGAAAAGTCAGAAAAAAAAATGGGCACGCAACACAGGTCCTACTAAAATCGGCGTTTGTCATTCTCAAGAGAGTATTTTTACCCATTCCTCTCACCCCTCACACCGTCTTAAAGGAAAAAGATGGGGGCTATCTGCTCCTGCTGGTGGTAAGTACATATTTTGAACCTTTTCTTTTTCCCTTTCATAAATGTCCTTTTTCTCAAGTGTCCTTAGATACAGAAGTTGTCGACTACGGGTCTGTATGGTCTGTATGGTCTGTTGAATGGGAGGGGCGGCAATGAAAAATATTGTCATGTGGAAAGTGTCAGAAACATGTGAGCCTTTTGCTGAAATGCAAGATGAGTCGAACGAAATGCGAAATGAAAATGCAAAGTAATGGACGAGGGAAATACTTTTGATCTGAAATATGAGAACCGTTTAGGGCAGACGACAATGTTGGAGTGAACGGGAAACTATGACGATGACGACTAAGACTACGACTACGACTGACGCACGGCCCATTACAATTTACCTTTTTTCTCGCTCACAAAGCAGAAAATGCCAATGTGTTAAGAAGTCGTCGAGAGAGGGTGTGGAAGAGGAGGGGGGGGGAGGGGAGGGGAGGCGAAAAGGAAATCACAATATCCTTTGACATTTGTCATAATCCGAAACTTCAGAAAGTTATGGGGTAAGAAAGGGTGTGCAAAAAGTCGGTTAGAAGTGGCAGAATTTTTGATGTTGACACTTTGTAGAGGTATTTGGCAGCAATCTGTCAGGTTGACAAGTGAGTTTTCTTGAGATTTTCTTGTCACTTAGCAGGTGGCTGAGTACATGAAGGAGTGCTACAGGTATTTATAGACAAATTGAGAAGAGTGAGATTTATTTAATTTTTTAAAAATATATTGTTCCCTCGAAAGTTGCTTAACGGATGACAACTGGGAGGCGATTGTTCGCCACAGAGATCCATTTGAGATGTAGAAGTTGTTCATACCATAATAACGATGCGTAAGTGGTTTCGAAAGCTTAAAAACGGTGAGTTTGGAGTTGAAGACAAAGAACGTAGAACGTAGCGGACGTGAAATTGGATTCATGCCAAACGCAAGAAGATCTTACACTTAAACTACGAGTGAATGAAATTTAGTTTCATATAAACTGACGACGAGAAACGTTGAACGCCAATTCTGCATATATGTCACTGGTGATGAAAAATGAATCCGCTTAGATACCTCAGAGAAGTGGACGTCATGAAATAATATTCATAGAAACAAACTCATGTTGTCCATGTGGTGATATCAGCTTGGAGTCGTTTATTATGAGTTGCTCAAACCGAACTTAACCATTACTGGGACTCTCTTTCGAACAAAATTGAAAAGATTGAGTCAAGCATTCAAGGAAAAACGTCTCCACTACTACTCAAGACATGACAAAATAATTCCCCTGCATGATAATGCTCGTCCACGTTTCGCGGCGCCGGTCTGAACCTACTTTGAAACACTCCACTTGGAAGTTCCTTACTCCTATCGCCTGTTCCGATCTACGGCACATGGGCTGCCACAGTAGCACTTCACATCATATGAAGACTCCAAAAGATGGATCGACTTGTTGGTAGTTAGGTATTAACGATGGCATTCGAGAAAGCTTGACCAGCTAACCGCACACATAAAATGGCTCAACCAAAGTAGTGGAATAGGCAAATGGATCTAAGAAGGATAGAGGTTAGGCAACTCTACAATAGGGCGAAGCTCTTGAAAGGTGACAGTACGTGCAACGAGAAATATGATTATAAAAGACAATTCAAGTACCTAGTTCGAAGGTCAAAGGGCCATCGTTACTGCGAATCTATCGTGGCAACAAATGTGACTTCGAGATTGCGCAAAATGCTTTCAAAAGAGGCGAGCGTCCCTAGCTTTCTCAGAAAAAATGACGGAACGTGGGCTCAAAGCAGCCAAAAAGTCCTGGTAAAGTTGGTGGAAACCTATTTCCATGAATTCACACTATTAGTTGAACATAAATCTCTCTTTTCCGTTCCGGATGGTATTCTACCGGAGATAGCAATTCAAAAAGCTATGGAAATTCCTAGACACTGTCTAAAAACAGGATACATTCCTTAACCTTGGTGGAAAGTTAAGGTGGTGGTGGTTTTTTATACCTAACCCTAGGGCGTTTATTAGAAATTCATATCAGGAACAGATGCAGCAACGGTTTTTTGACCGAACACAGCATGCTTATATAAAAGGAAAATCTGTAGAAACCGCCCTACATGAGGTGGTGGGGAAAATTGAAAGGAGTTTACACATCCGTGAGTTGGCGAGGACGACCTTCTTCGATATAAAAGGAGCCTTCAGTAACGTGAAGCCATTAAGGGGGATAACAATTTGGGTTTGTAACATGCTAGCAAGTAGGGTAATAAACTGTTCTATTGGACAAAGCTCAGCTAGAATGTCAGTGACCAGGGAAACCCCTCAAGGTGAAGTCATATCTCCACTCTTATGGCATAAGTGGACGACATGGTCATAATAGTGGAGGGAAAATACTAAAGCACTTTAAGCGGGATTATTGGGCTTGCCTTGAAGACGATCAGCACTTGGCAAGCCGACAGATGCTCAATGGCAACCACACAAAAACGGAACTGGTTCTTTTTACCAGAAAGTACAAGATACCGCAATTCACACTCAAAAAACTCAAGGGAATGGATCTGTCCCTTTTGGACAGCGCGAAGTATCTGGGTATAATTTTGGACAAAAAACTGAATTGGAACCTCAACGTAGCGGAAATAATCAAAAAGGCATATAATGTTCTATTTATATGTAAAAGAACTGTAGGAAAAATTCGGGGCCTAAATCCTGTTATGGTGTATTGGTTATATACAGCGGTGGGGAGACCCATACTTACATATGGCGCACTAGTATGGTGGAAGGCAACAAATAAGAAAATTAGCAGTAGTTAAAAGAACGGCTCTCATAGCCATTACAGGTGCGCTCCGTGCCACCCCTATGGCAGAATTAGACTCCTTTCTGCACCTAACACCGCTTGACGTACAGATCGAAAAATTTGCTGGCAACAGTGCGATTCGACTCACTAATCTGAGTCACTTTAAGAGCAGTCACTTCAGACGAGGCACGATCTTAGTGGAGCTACTGCCCGGCAATCCTATTTTAACGGATAAAATTCCTTCCTTGATCGACTTCGACATTCCGCATGGAGAGGGAGAACTGGCAAGAAATAAAGTAATCAGGGCAAATGAAATTGCAATTTTCACAGATGGCTCGAAGAGATATCGCTTTCTGCATTCACATCCAGGTCGCTCTTAAGGCAATGGAATCAACCGACATCAGCTCTGATACAATCAGGGGCTGCCGCATAATGCTTAAAGCATTATGCATTCAGAACCAGGTGAGACGGTGCTGGGTGCCAGGACACTGCGATATATAGGAAAATAAACAAGCGGACGAGCGAGAAGAGGGGTACTCGACAATAGTGAGGTTGCTAACATCAAACCACACCTTCGCACAATAAGGGGCACTATCGGGCAAAATATTAGAGCGAATTATATGCACAAACTGCAGCCTATCATTAAAGCCAATGATGAACTCGCGGAATATCAGTACGGCTTTAGAAAGGGCCGATCGACAATCGACGTAATAGACAAAGCCCAATCGGCCATAGAAGGTAGACGATGGAAAGGAGACAGTAAAAAGTACTGCGCCGTGGTTACACTGGACGTGAAAAATGCTTTTAACTCGGCGAACTGGTCGCGTATTTTACAATGCCTCGAGAGATTAAATGTACCGAAGTTCCTACATATTAAGATTGATCAGGAGCTACTTTACAGATGGGTCGCTCCTTTACAATTTCGACGACGGCACGAAATTATATAAAATTATAGGGGGCGTGCCCCAAGGATCAGTGTTAGGTCCCTTACTGTGGAACGTGATGTATGATGACATTTTACGACTCCCAGTCTTCAGGGAAGTAGCCATTATAGGTTTCGCGGAGATATTGCTATTGTAGTCGTGGCGAAACGAAGCAATAACATTGATAAAAAACTGGCTACGCGATATGAGTTTAGACCTCGCGGATCATAAAACGGAATCTGTTCTCATACCTGGGAGTGATGATTGATGCTCGGCTTAATTTCAAGAATCACCTCACATACGTTTGCAAGAAATCGTCAAAGGCGATAGGAGTTCCTTCGAGACTCATGTCGAATATCGGCGGCCCAAACTTTGGCAAACGACCAATGCTTGCGAGAGTTGTAGCCTCTATACGGGGCACAAATATGGTCCGACGTCGCAAATAAAGAGACACACATGAAGGGAATCATATCTGTGAACAGATTATGTGCTCTGCGAGTTAGCGAACGATATCCCACGACGCGATATTGGTACTATCCTCTATGGTCCCATTGATATAGTCGCTCTAAAAGCTAGGCGACTTTATGAAAATCGCTTGCAAATCGGGCAACAACAATGGAACGAGTCCCAAAAAGGGAGATGGACGTACCGACTAATCCCAAGGATTGAAGGTTGGGTAAAATGAATACACGGCGAACTGAATTACTATCTTACACAGTTCTTGACGGGTCACGGTTGTTTCCGGGAATATCTATTCAAGCGAAACCGTGATTCGAGTCCGTCCTGTCCTCGCTGCGCAAACGCCGTAGAGAACGTGGAGCACGTTTTCATCGAATGTGCTCGTTATGCAAACGAAAGACCTGTATTGTGTGAAGGATTTGGTGAACGGCCAACACCAGAAAACATAGTTGGAGATGGTTTTAGTCGGTAACAATCTGACATTACCAATGGACGTCGGACCATTGGTGCCTATGCAAGGTTTCCACCTTCCCACGCAAAAAAAAAAAAATGCGACAATTTGGCTGCAATGAGCCAATGAATTCTTTTACAGCAGCGTTGTCAACTTCATTCGGAAGGTAGAGAACCTACTCGCCTAACCACAGTACTGACGAAACAGTACAAAACATCTTTTAGGTCAAAGTGCCTGGCAAAAAAGATGTGAAGGTAAGCCAAACTAAGCTGTGATAATCCTAGTATGGTTCGTTTCGTGGACCGTTTCTGGCATGGAGCTCGTCAATTGCTTAAAGGAGCATTTGTCCGAAAATTATCTTCCCGAGCAATTGCAAGATAGTCGCAACTTACCGGGCGCTCTCCAACGTTTTATCTTAAATTGTCTAAATCCTTGCAAAGAATGTCAAATGCCTAACATTGAGTATAGGTGTAGCTAACCCGATTTATGTTTGCTTCCGTAGTGATCGGTTTTAATCCCTCCACCTTAAGTTTCCAAAAATGGAATTCACTTTTATTTTCGCTACAAAAGGTGTTTTTCCTGAGTTTCTACCAATTGATTCGAAGAATATGTACAAAATTAATTCGTCACAATGTACCGAGGATAAATAAAATAAAAAAAAAAACTATCACGTGAAGCCATAGAAACCAAACAGGAACCCCTTTCATAACCGAAACGAAACTGAAAGGACACAAATTGCTAAAGCAACGAAAGCAAACTAATCCTGTCAAATGTATGCCCCTTTGACATATGATGAGTGCTTAAGTATTGTACAGTATACCAGAAAACCATACCACGTACCACCACCCAATTGATGTAAGTATTAGGAATTCGCATTGCAAAACTGACTGCAACTGTTGTGCGCAACAAGGCGCAACTAAATTACCACCATCATCCCCACCACTAACCAATCAGTCGTTCTGGCCGTCCTATCGTCTTTGTTAGCCAGATGGAATGAATGCATTTCCCAGCGCGACACGTAGTCATAAACGCTCACCCCAATTCGATAGCAAAGTGCCACTTCAGGGCAACAATACAAGTATCCGTACATGAGGATAACAAAGCCAAGAGCGGAAAAAAAAAGAAGAAAGAACCAACCAGACAAGGACGAGAACGAAGCAGTGAAGAACACAATAAAACACTAAATGGAATTCTTGCCGCGTGATATTCAAAAGTGTCACTCTGACGTGGCAAAACTGTCAGGGAGAAGGAAACAAAATATCCTCATGCCCGCTCAGTCAGTCGGATCTAAACCTCATATGCTATTTCCCCCGGATGTCTCGTATCGATGCAACAATGATACCAACCACTAACCGATTCGCATGAAGACTACTGGAAGAGATTCCACCCCGAGCAGGTGGAAGCGCGGGCGTCACACCAATAGATGACAACGAGACAGCTATGAGCTGCAGGTATGCAGCCTAACATATCTACCAGCTACCACAAATGCCGAGGAGATGCACTTAGGTTTATAGCGCTATTGTTATACATACTCGTATATACTCGTATACTCGTATGTACGTATTGCTAGTGCGGCCCCTTTTTGCATTGCAATGCAATCTTTTCAACTGTTGTGCTGCATAAAGTTCCAGCCACTTGGTCACGTTACCGTGTCACCATGCAGCTACCCTTATACGAAGACGAATACAGATACTTTCTGTGTAGTCCGCATAGTCAGTCTTGCTGTATGTCGTGTAAGGCTCTTGAACGCGCTCAACAAGATTTGCTTTGAGTGACGCTCGCGTTATTAGCACGTAATCAAAACACATCACTCACTCATTCACATCACATCGGAGATCATAAAGGACATGACGACAGCGGTGATGAAGACGACACGGGCGAAGACTAAGCACGACAACGAAGACTGAGAATGATGACGATGACGATGACGATAACAATGGCAAACGGAAATGAAGAAGATTCCAAGCGTCAAGATAAGGATGTGCCGCTCTCACATAAGTGGGCAGAAGGATCTTCAAGCATGCAAAGCGTCAAATACGGCGCGTGAAAATCCTTTCGTTTGTTTCCTTCCGCAACGCAAAGCAACACAACACAAGCACCTGTAGTATGCTGCAATAGGACCCTCACTTTTTCCTCACCTTCCGGCCACTTTGGTTTGGTCTGATTCAACCCAAGACTGTGTGAGACATCTTCTCGTCTCTTGGTTCCGTTTTATTTTTTATTCTTCATCAAGCCTTCAACAATTGTTCGTATCTATCGCATTTTTTGAGACACGAATCAGAGTATCGAATTTCGATTTCCGTTTCGTGTTCGTTTTCTCTTCCTCCTCGTGTGTGTCATCTTATTGCCTTTACCATGGTAGACTCTGGAATGAAACGACTAAAGTAAGGAGACACGGGTAATCGCTGCGTTGCTACTTCCCCTGCGGGTATCGATTACACGACGCGTAACATTTTAGCTATGTGCAGGAACAACAGTGTAAAAGGTGTCGCGATTGATTATTGCTATGGGAAGCACAGGCAACGCGTATCAACGATGACGATGGTGCGTGCTCTTTTACGATTTCCCCACATTTAGGACACGTTAGCTATACGAACTTACGAGTATGCTATGGATACCTTCGAATCGGGACACATCATCATCAAGTTGAAGTTTAACTTCCACTTCCACTTCCACTTCCACATCCACTTCCATTTCTACTTCCTTCAGTCAAAGACGGTGGAAAATTGGTACGAGTAAAGCGTACGGATACATATTCATATGACTTTCAGAATGGGGTTATAAGGATAACGATACGTGGGCAATGAAGCCGTAGAAGTTGGGCAGGAGTTTCGTATTGAGTTTGTTGGGTTTGATAATTGTTTGGAAAAGGGATCCCGAATTAGTTATGAGTGGAAATGGATCTTTGAAATTCTCCTTTCAATTGAAAGTCAGTGAACCTTTAAAGTGACTTCCTCCTTTACAAGGTAATGCATTGAATGTTTTATGGAAATCTCCAGATGGCGAGGGTCGGTTAATGATCGAATGCAATTGAACTTCATTGTGTCATTGCTCTGGCAGGAATGAATGCATGAATGAAACTTTACTGAAGGAGTTGCACCAGCATTTATGTGGCATACTGGCCATTTAATGCAAATAGAATGAATCGTAGGTTATTGGCACCGAATCTTGGAAACCATACGTACAGCATGCAAGCCTACTGTATCTATCTTAGGCATTTGTGAATGTTGTCTTTTAGTAAATTGAGATCGAAGAAATTCAGTGGGTCTTAGTTCGTCGTCCAGAATGAAGGTAAATTTCTTTCTTTTATTCCGTTCAACGCAAGAAACTATAAAAGTCAGTCCAGAAAAAGTCATTGACATCATTAAAATCCTTAACCCCGTTCAATTCAAGCACAAGAAGCTAACTCAAGTTCCTTTTATATCCAAATATCGACACGAATATCATGAAAATCAAGGGGGCATATGCAAAGCGCATTTAAGGGAATAAGACTTCTTTTTCCATGAACTATTTGAGCCTAAATTCATACAAAGAAGGGCAGATATACTGTAGATAGGCTTTCTCAAGCATCCACAGAGTACGGCATCGACGTAAAATCTGTTCACAACATTTCTCCGGTCAAGGATGGCAACGATTAGTATAAGGCCTCGTAGAAATGGCATCTTCCGACAGGTGCCGGTTCTTTAAATGACGAGAGTGAGCCTCTGCATCCGAACATCTTGCGGCTCAGCTAATAAGCCCTACTTCACGCCACCCCGTGGCGCCATCTGGAAATCTCACTAGAGATTGCGAAATGAAGGGGGCAAATGGCAGGTTTCCTGCGCCATAAATCAGGATAAGTATCGGAAAAACAAAACAAGACCTTATCCGGGATACTCCGACATATTTAGAGCACAGGCCGGTAAAGAGATGGTGGCGGACGAGCCATTCCGGAACGGGTTACTGGCTTCGGTGTAACCGACCTGTCAGAATCAACCGAACCTACCTTTCAACTTGGACGATGATGACCAACAATTCCGTCCACCCGACCTGGATGAAGTGAAGATAGCTACCCGTATATCGAAGCTTAAGTCCAACAAAGCTGCTGGAGCGGATAGCCTGACTGTCGAGCTCTTCAAAGCGACAGGCGATGACTTGGTAAGGAGCATACACCAACTCATCTGTAAAATATAGTATGCCCGATGAATGAAACCTCAGCATTGTTTGTCCAATTCTCGGGAAAGGAGACCCTATGAACTGCGCCAACTACAGAGGCATCAGTCTCCTTAACATTGCGTACAAGATCTTATATGCCATATTGTGTGAATGCCTGAAGCCGTTCGTTAACAACCTGATTCGTCCATATTGACCACCTATTCATAGATTTTAAGGCCGCGTATGACAGCATCTATAGAGACGAGCTATACAGAGCAATGTCTAGTTTCGACATCCCTGCCAAACTCATCCATCTGTGCAGGATGACGATGGGGAATGCACGCTGCTCCATCAAGGTCGGTAAAGATCTCACCGAGACCTTTGATGTCCAGAAAGGACTTAGACAAGGTGATGCGCTGTCATGCGATTTTTTCAACATCGTACTTGAAAGAATAGTGCAAAACTCACGAGCAAACACAAGAGGCACTATCTTTCAAAAGCCCGTCCAACTACTCGCATATGCCGACGATATTGACATAATCGGGAAAAGCAGCGCTTTTGCAAGTATTGAGACGGAAGCGGCGAAAATGGGTTTAGCGGTCAATGAGGGCAAGACCAAGTACATGCTGTCAAGCAAAAAGGACAACCAACGGCGACGTCTCGGGCTGAACGTCACCCTCGACAGATATAACTTGGAGGTAGTTAAGGACTTTGTCTACCTAGGCTCTGCTATAAACACAGACAACGACACCAGCGCTGAGATCAAGTGAAGAATAACTCTTGCCAACCGCTGTTTCTTTGGGTTAAGAAGGCAATTGAGTAGCAAAGCCCTCTCTCGGACAAGAAAAATCACCCTTTAAAAGACCTAAATAATCCCGGTCCTGCTGTATGGCGCAGAGGCATGGACATTATCAAAAATGGATGAGGGGGTTCTTAATTGCTTCGAGAGAAAAATTCTTAGGGCGATCTTCGGTCCCGTCTGCATTGACGGTGAGTGGAGGAGGAGATACAACGACGAACTGTATGGACTGTACAGCGACATGGACCTAGCCAGAAGAGTGAAGATCCAAAGACTGAGATGGCTGGGTCATGTAGAGCGTATGGACACCAATGCTCCGGTCCGAAAAGTCTTCGAATCCGCTCCCGAGGGACAGCGCAGTAGAGGAAGGTCAAGACTCAGGTGGCGCACGCAAGTGGAAGGGGACCTCAGCCAACTTAGCGTGCGAAACTGGAGGCAGGTAGCCAGGGATTGAGTTGGCTGGAGAAGCTTGTTGACTGAGGCCCAGGTCCACCCCGGACTGTAGCGCCACTTAAAGTAAGTAAGTAAGTGAGTAAGGGATCTGAGATATCCGTAGACGTGTACAGTCCCCAACCATGTACCTATAGTGGTCATGTCTGCGGGTATAACATTGAATAAATCTCTTGTAGGGACAGCTTATCCTGCTTCAAACAGAAGAGCTACGCATTGAAAACTTAGTTTTTCTGTTGGAAAGATACCTCATATAAAGAACTTTTGCTTTTGTCATACAGTTCCTTAAGTGCCAGCACTTAACGCCTAATACCTGCAGCCTGACGCGAGCATAACCTAGACATATACGAAGATAGTGTTCCACTGTCATCACTTTGATAGAAAGCGTCGCAGGATGCTGTACCACTTATGTTCAGCACATTTAAGTGCTTAGCAAAGGCATTATATCCCGTCACGACAACAGCAGGCAACTTGCAATATGCGCTGCTGAGGGACAGCACTTCTTATTAACGTCAGGAGGCATAAAGTTGTCTGCTTCCAACTTGGAGCGTCATGTCATCTGTTTATATTATTCGATGGAAGCCTTAACCTAACGTAGGTTCGGTGGCTGAAAACTCTCTTTTGAGCCTTGTCTGCCAAGTTCAATGGCAATATAATTTCCCGTGATCCAATTGTGACCTAGGACTCAAAAGACACTTAGTGAATTCTGCCTTTCGATTATGATCAGTAAAGTCTTACACTCTCGAGCTAGCTTGAAAGTCTTAAAAGGGGTTCAGCAAGGCTCTTAGCGCAACTTGGCTGTCGCTGCAGGTGTAAATGATTCGCCCTCTCCACAGGTTGGAGTACCCATCAGGATTACGTATTTTATATTTATTTATTCTGTGACAATATTTACAAGTTTAACAAAAATAACAAAAAATAAGCGTTGGCTTTTGCCGTCAGCCGAGAGAAAGAAATTAACAAATTTGTAATTACTAAAGAGCTTCATTTATGATTTGTAGCCTATAATTCAGTGCGCATTTTAGAAAGTAATGTACATAAAGTGTTCCAGCTTGCGTCGTTTAGGATGTTTGTGATCTCATTTAGTGATTAGTGAATATGGAACACGTTCTAATAAAATGTCGGAAATCCTCCTTCGTACCCAGGTTGCACAGTGTACATTCGCCTCCTCCGTTGTTTCTGTATGGCATAAAGTTCAGGTGCAAAAGTTCGACTCTGGCTTTGAATTTGTTGAGATGGACTCTACGCTGTTCCGGTCATTAAAGTAGAAGTAGCTGCTTTCCCCAAGTTCATGCTGTAGTATTCTGTACGTGGATATTGATTGGCTTTTTTGACTTTGCGTCTCGAAACGCTTCCGTGTAGAGTAGTAGATGTTTTTTAAGCATTTCGTTCAGTGTGCTCTCCCAGTTTGTTTCATTTCCAATTAATTCGTGCAAGGGCACATTGTGTTCTTGGCTGAGCCTTGACCATTCCGCAAAGAAATTAAGGTTTCGGTTTTTAAGATACATAGCAACCTTGTGAGGAAGACCATGACTTGGTTGAGCAGAAACTTTCCGGATATAGAGGAAGTGCAGTCTAAGCGTGAAGATATGTAGCGTTGGTAGTCCAGTTTCCAGGTGTAACATGTAAGTTGGTGTATTTTCAGGCAGCCTAAACAGTTTCTTTTAAGAAGTATCTTTGGAGTTTTTCTACCTCTTCAAAATGCCAAGCCCCCCCACACTTGTGCTGCATAGCATATTATTGACCTCATTACCGCCTCGAAAATCTTGTACTTCATACTTGGTGCAACATTCCTTTTCCAGTTTCAATTAATAGCACATTTGGATTCTTTCAGTTTCTCTAGCAGGTGTTTTTTTTAAAGGATGCCTGTGAGGTGATCAGAAGTCCGAGGTATTTGTATCCTTGACTACATCCAGTTCCATGTTCTGCCAAGTCATTCCTGGCTTGACGCCCCCAGCTATTTCGAAAAAATCAAGACTTTGGATTTGCTGGTATTAACTTGCAGGTTCCACATACGGCAATACTGTTGCAGCTTTTTATCATAATTTGGAGCATGCTTGGTGTTTCTGCGAGAATTACGATGTCTTCGGCGTAGGCTAAGAGTTTTATAGAAAATCCCTCAAGAGGCAACCCGCCCGGGAGAAATTCAACTAGATCATCTAAAAATATTGAAAACAGAAGAGGACTCAAAAGAATTCCTTGCTTTGCTCCAGAGTTTGTTTGGAACCAATTAGACAAGATATTCCCGCCCTACACCGCCGCTGAATTGCCTTCGTAAAATTGTTGCAGAACCTTTAGAACTTTTGTTGAGACTCCTATGTTGCTGAGTTTAAGAAATAGTGATCTTCTGTCGATAGAGTCAAAAGCCGCCTTAAAGTCTACAAAGAAAGCGTATAGTTTTTTTCCTCGGTCCAAGTAAATCCGAGCGATGTTTGTGAGAGTAAATATGTTGTCAATCGTGGAGTACATTCCCAATCATACCAGGGCTGCCTTCCTGGTCTTTTTGTTTCTGTTTACAAGGGCTTAGCTGCGTTTAAGATACAGTTCGTGAGGATTTCCGTACCTCTAGCAGATAGAAGTTCGTCATTTTCTATAATATTGATTTCCAGAGTAAGATTCACTTTGTACCTTTCTAAGATTCCGTCTTTCCAGCGTATCCAGGTATTGGTTTGTCACAAATTTAACTCTATTTTAACGGATTACGTATATTTCTACTTGAAGACAGGCGCAAGTTTTCCTAAAGAGAAGTGAAATCAAACGTTGTCGTCCTGTAGAAAGGCATCAGCTTCTAGTCAAGTTTCAATGTGTCAGACTACATGTCCATAAGAGCAGCGTTGAAACTCAGCCGGCACACAAAGTTATCAAACCTTCAGTGCATGTTATACCAAGGACCACTTCTATTTAAAAGGAAGATGCCTTTGAGTGCACCCCATGATATGAATATCGTGAGCAGAGAAATTCATCATTGTGTCTAGAGCGGGGCCAAGCGTGAGAAAAAAACGCCCCCATTTAGCCGAGACAGACCGTTCTTTGGATATAATTGGCCTTATCGTAGCTGTCTTGCCAATAACTTCTTTGCATTAGAAGCTTTCAATACATGGACCACATAGGGACAACAAAAAAAAAATTCTTCCATCTCTGTGTTCCATAAACAAATGTCTTAGGTAGAGGCGGTTGGGCCACACTTTAGCAGAAGATTTCTAAATTTAACTGCTTCAGATGCAGGTTGTGCACAGGGATATTTTCTAACAGCTGCTAGAGTACTATCGTGAGCGCCACCCCTTAGGAAAACCATCGCGGAAATTATGGTATACGCAACAAATGTACGTATTATCGTTCTATACAAGAACTCACGTCACTCTATCATACTCGCATTGAAGATTGTTGTCAGGAGCTACCATTATATGGCGGACAATACTGAGGTTCTTTGGCACAGATTTCATAGTATTCTCTTAATTTCTTTGGATGCGGATGGTGGAAATTGCCAGATTCGAAGGTTTTCCATTTCAAAGTGATTGGCGATTCACTTTCACTGAAGGTTCTACAATATCAGCAACTCTTGCCCGCAATACGATGTTAAAATCATGTTCAATAACGATGACGATGAAATCGGTAAGGACAGCATCTTTGGTGAAATAGTTAGAGTGTATCGCCTTCATGATCCTGCAGCATATGACGTATTTCGACCAACAGGCTTTGCATGAGTAATATAGTACATTTATGTAGAAGTACTCGATTCTCTCACAAGAATTTCCACTAGCTCTGAAGGGTCGAAGGACCAACAGATCAACCAAATCATCCAAGCGATTGACACAACAACACAACACAGCAAATTTGACCACTCTTTAGCTCTCGATTGTTAGAAAAACTTGAAGGACACGGATAGAACAAACTATTTGTCACAGGGTGTATACAGAGCCAGAAGATCGGGGGAGTAACAACTTTTTATTGCAACAAAAAGAAAAGAAACTTCGTAGTATCGCAACTGAAGAATTTGGAAGAAAAGAATCATAAATGTAAATCCTGCCCACAAGTTCAGCAATGAAGATTCAGCCAAAGCCTTGCAAAGTAGGTGACGATTTGTTGGTAGGAAGCACGGATTACATTTGGGAAGACGAAGTATTTCTATCAGACCCTTCTTAATAAAAGGCGAGCCTTTCCTTTGTAAAGATTAGTTGTGTAGGTCCTTGTTTAATACCACAAAGATCCTATCCAAAATCCTCTTTTAACGACCCAGGCCACTGACACCTTCTAGCCTGTGTTTTGGCATCGCAAATCGACGATATATCAAACCTGCAGACTTTAATAAATCCTTAATTTGTTAACAAGTGTTGATTTTTCGGACCGAGCCATATAAGGGAATAACCGAAGCCTACATCCTTAGAAAATTGATTCCATTGAGTTGCAATACGCTCCAGAAATTACAGCATAGAAATAGTACCAAAGTTATTCTCAAGCATGGTTAAGGATTTCGGCAAAGAGACGCGCTACAGGGTCTTTCTTCCATCTACAGCTGCAGGAAATATTGCGTACATCGACCACATGATTCACGAATAAAAAAAAAATCAAACAAAGCAATTGTGGACGCGAGATAGTCTGATATACTTTAATTTGTTTGCCAAAAACTGGTAAAGGTTGTGCCAGAGGTCAACCATATCTAATTTGACATAAGGTTTATGCTTGTTTTATTCTTAGCTCGTGCTAGAGTTCGGAGTGGACTTCTGTTTCAACCAACAGTTGTGTCCATTTGTCGCGTTCTTGCGGTATTAGCCACCAGTTCCGCACATCAAGTTTTGTCATTTAGGACTCTTGCCGCCTAAGACGAGGTTTCACTACACAGAATTGTTTCTTCGGCATTTGTTCAACATGTTCAAGCCATATTAGCCGACGAATTCTAGCTCTCAGGCAAAATCAGTATGTAGCCTATACAATTCGTTGTCTTATCTGCATCTCCAAATCTCTGTATGTATGCAGATGAGACCTATGTAAAATAATCCGATGAGCTTTTCTCACAAAGCCGACAAAAGCATACGTTTTGAAAACGTCCATTCCTTAGCAGTAGACCGTAGGATCAGGATAAGTGGAAGACAATCGGCAAGAGTGGTAGTTCGGTTTATCTCTTCAGTTGTGTCATTTTGATTGTCGGTATGAGTTTGTGTGTCCATCTGGCTTTTTGAGTAGGTACTATCCCAGCGAGCTTGCCACATAGTTATTGACGCTGCCTTTTTATCAATTTTGATCCCCTTGATTCTATTAAAAGAGTCTTATTCTGTTAAATATCTTAGCATTTGTATCGTCTGCAAGAATCTCGACGGAAATCATTCCAGCTATAACAGAGGCGGCCTTGTCCGATATGACTGCAAAGCCGCTGACTGCTACGAACAGAGTCTGTATGTTGATGATAGTCCTTTTGATCTCCGTTGTCTACAATGCATGCACCTAGACTGGCGCGGCATGTAACAGATCTGATGTGACAACTCTGGAGAGTAAAATCTGTTGTGCGAAAGAGCTCCCTGAACTTATGATGCTTTCTTGGTTAAATAATTCACGACCGGACCTGATTGGTTGGGTACCAACCTAGAAGTTTGAAAATTCTGCACAGTTTTTCGACTGGTTATGAGGACAACTTCTGTTTTATGATCGGCTAGTTCTAGGCTTTCAGCTGCTAGCTTATTCCTTACGAATATGTTTGCTTTCTGTCACGTCGACAATGCCGGCGAATCCAGTAAAATTTTGTATCCATCCTGGAGAGTGATATTCTAATGAACGACCGGTTCACCGAGTCTTAAGCATTTTTAACGTCCAGCGTTACTAGTGCGCAGTACTCCTTTGTGCCGTAGAGCCAACTTTCCCTTTTTATGCCACGTTTTGTGACGTCAACTACTGCTCTTATGGCATCAACAGTAGATTCAATTTTTCTCAAACCAAATTTGTAGTGTGGGGGGCTCCTTTTTCATGTGGCACTACGAGAACTTTTTTTTGTAGATTATCTTCCCGAGGAACTTTCCCATAGTGTCCCATAGGCATATTGTGCGATAGGACTATGATTCTCCCAGAGGCTTCTGTCCTTTCGGTAATAGGACCAAGTGTTGTATTTTCCGCTCTTCCTTCTTAGAGGCACTTCTGCTCCGTCATCATAATCAAGTCTGGTTTCTTTTTTATAGCCGATTTAATTGTTTTATTCACTATTCCTAGGTAGTTAGTGGAATGTCCACTGCACTGACTTCTCTTGTAATATTGAACAAAGTAGCTATATACTATTGAAGGTGTTGTGTAGCCATTCAGTTTGGTCATTACCATCCTTTATGCCGACCCCATAGGTTAATTTCGGCCTTCTTACAGAGGCCTTTAAAGCAAGCGGTTTTGCTCTCCTTGAGCTTTCGGCAAGACATGGGACTTGTCACTGGACAGATCTTAATGGCTATGGTAAGCCACTGCCGCATGGCGCCTTTTCTGGCACGCCTTGCATTGCTTCAGAGCACTAGCGAATTTCCCTCCTCTTGAGTGCATATTTTAAGCTGCACTCTAAGAGCAATCCTTCGTTTATAAAGAAATGGTCTTTCGCTCAATACGCAGTTTTGTTTTACCTACTCTGGGTGGGCTCTGCCTGCTTCCTCGGTCAGGGCTCCCATCGCCAGTTGGGTTTCATAACATATCTACAGATAGAATGACTCCTTTTCGTAAATGGAACAACAGTCGATTGCTTACTGGCACCGTGACGGGGTACTAGGCATAAGTAACACAACATCGTGTGATGCCTCTTGGGAGATCGACGGCACAACGGATCTTGACCCTGTGATTGTCTGGTCTATGTTCGCATCTAGTTGCGGATATTAGGCGCTGATGTTTCTTGATCTCGGATAAATTTGCTAAGACTAAAAAATTTCAGTAAAAGGAACACGATGAATGCGCTAAACTTGACAGGAGAGGGTTTGTCGTCTCCAGTCTCAAGACTTGCCCAGAGATATAGTATCGAAGGGCTTTCAGATACGAAGTGTAGTAAGTCTTGGCCTACTTCTGCTCACCCTTTGCTTGTATGGTAATTATGTATGCACGTAATATAAATTGGTGTGACCTAGGAATTGAGGAAGACAAATATCAGAATAAAATCCTTTAAGGATGATCTGAAAAGAAACTGAACAGGCATTTTGACAGTGCAAAGTCAAAAGAAAACTTTAAATGGATCAGTCGTCTGGCATAAGGTATCCCCGCCTATGACACTGGCTTTGACTACCAAAGTGTTAATTGGATTAGATTTATCAAACAGAAGCGACCTAACTCAACAGTGTCGGAGTTAAAAACTATTCAAATTGTCATCTAGATTTCAATCTGCTCCTGGCAGTTTTTCTCCTTGACATAGAGCCAGTTATGTGAAAGTGTCCCACCCACCACATTTTCCTGTCAACATGATTGTCTGGAACATTCAAATCGAAGGGTCATTCTGCTAACTCAGCAAACCAACAATCTGCCTACAATTTCATCTAACTGACTACTTATGTTTGGTATCTAAAACAACAACTCCTATACCTCCTTCGAAATCTAAATTGTTTTTACCAGGGTCAGCCATCAATTTCTGAGAAAAATTGAAAACGCACGAAAGGATTTGAATCGCCAGTCAGTCAGAGGAACACCATTCTGTCTGGCAGAGCAGGAATGGGGAAAAAAAAGAAAATGTTCATTTGAATGCTGCCGTAAAAAAATAAGGACATTCGGCCAACCTCTACATCTCTCACTGACAATGGTGACTTTGGCAAGTTTTAAGCGTCATCTTCATTGTCGTTGGCGTAGCCGTAGCAGTTCCAGTAGCCGTTGTTGGCGACACTGGGACTCTGAAAGAATTTTATTATCATCATTCACCCCTTGCAAAGTGTCAAAAAGACAAAAGGATTTTTTTTTCTCACACAAAACTTGGCCGACTAACGAAAGAAAAATTCAAGACAAATCTTAACCAAATGAAGGACAAACCAAAAACCAAAAAGTAAAGAACAAACAAATGACAGGAGCCTTAGTCTTTGTGTATCCTAAATGATGTTACAACCTTTCCTCTACTAACCAACCACCCACCTCTAGGGACGCTTGGATGGAGGACTCTATCAGAAAGTGTTGCGTATTATAATTTTCTCCTTTTTTTTTTTTTTTTTTTGTTCTGTTCTTGACTTCTTCCAGTCATTTCGTCCTTTGGTTACATGCAAAATAATAAAATAACAACGGAAAAAAGGCAAAACAATAAAATTCAACACACACTCCGCCGCCGCCGCTGCCACCGTTACAGCCGTCGCCCTTGTCACCGAAGGAGTTCCAGAAACAAAAAAAAAAAATGGCCAACGAAATAAAAGACGACTTCTGGGCGGATGGGTGAGTCGTCGAATTTAACACATTTTTTCCCGAAATGCCAAAATGGATTTCTTCCGAAGAGGGTGGCAGCAACAATGCCAGTAGTGGCACAATATCCCCCCCGAACCTTTCGAGAGATGACAACCAATTCGGGAAGCTGACCCAAGAGGCTGAGACAAGGCGTGGTAGCGTGGCAGTGGCTATAGCATTGGGCGCCCAAGTTTAGATTTTTATGGTCGCAAAACAATAGATTTTTTAACCTCTTGTTCTTTGCCGGGGTTTTATGAAGCCATAAACTTCAAGTTGAGATATTTTTCTCATCAGGGGCTTACGGCGAATGGGGCTCGGTCTTCAGTTTGGGCCTTCCCTTCAGGGTGAGGTGTTTATTTAGTTCACAGCAATTGGGGTGGTTGTGTTTATTTTTATTTTTATTTTTCTCTTTACTCCATCACCGTCATCGTCGTCTTTTTCGCTATTTTCTTCGTTTTGATAACAGAATTTATTGGCTACACAAAGAAGTCAAAAATAAAGGAAGAAAACCAAAATGACACAAAAAAAAACGAAAAAAAAAACAGCACAAACCACACCACACCATCTTCTAAAAAAGAACCGAGATGAGGAAAAGGGGTGAAACACTTAAAACTGACAATGTACACAGGTTTTGGGGTTTACTTAATGGCCACTCTGACTCACAGTTAGCATTTTTAATTGCTCGCCAAGATAAAAACGTGGGTTTTGTTGTTTCTAAGATGAAAGGGTTTTCCGGACGAAGAATACGAGTAAGCAAAGGAAGCCAGCTACCATGGTTCATCCGTTTTGGGAGGAACCATACTTTACGAGTTGGGTGGCAATAGGAGTGGGACTGATTCTGGGATGGTGGAGCGCTTACACGTGTTATTATTGCGGTGTACTTGTAGTTTGCGATAAAATTAAGCACGCGGTTAATTGCAACCAAGTATAATCAAAGTTGTGGATTTGATTAGCTGTGGAACAAAGTAAGTCCTGAGATAGGAGAGCAGTTCAGATCTTTGCCACACAAATTGTCCTAATGAACCTGAGAGCTGAGATTGATGTTACAGCTGACTGACGAATTATACAATATTTCATTCTTCACAGCAAGGATTATTGTCAGCCCTTGTGGAGTAAAATTGAAGACATCAAAGCGCAAGTATGACCTTCTTCAAATTAATAAAAATTTCCCTAAAACGGAAGTCTGATGTTTACAAACCGACTCTATTCCGTTTGATGGATGTGCCGATGCAACTTTGATTACGCAAGCTACTCCAAGCAGAGCTCAGGACAAGTTAAGATAAATACATTTTGGCTATGCACGTGGTGATGTTTTGGACTTAAAATTCGACATGGAAACAGTGTTCTGGGTGTTGGAATGTGTCGAGTGAATCTTGACTAATACCACTACCGAACCAATGAAAGAATGACATACACCTGGGATGGAGTAACACCGATAAGGTGTCGTGAAGATATTTCAGGTCGAATGGTTGTTGCGGCACAAGATTGAGTCTCCCAAAATGCTCGTCAGAAGTCTTATGAGACAAACGACAGCACTTCGCTCTGCAGGAACTTTGATACATCCACTAGAGGAAGGAGCTTCCCTTCCTTCTGCAAACCACTAAACTTGTCGGTGGTGCCAAGCAACATCCCTCATGTCGCGACTCCCTACGGCCCTACCAAACCGGTTGAGTCGCCTGTCCGCAGCTGTTCGAGCGACGTGGAAGATGAGGGGCATAGCTAATCTGTCCTGGACGAGACTATTTTTATCCAGGTAGAGGAACGCTTCTGGAGGAATAAAACCGTCAAAGCGAACTCTCTCGTAATACATATAATTGGGGTAGTAACCCTTGCACTTCGCCTTCGAGTCGACTTAATCTCGAAATTGTCCACTCTTATTAGGTTCGCCCTATTGTATAAGACCTCATTAAGGTGCGTGTCCACTTAAGGGCACGTTCGCTAGTAAACTCTCGAGAGTAACTCTAACGAGTGACTTGCCATATGAGAGTAAAATTTGTGTGATTTACTATAGCGAGTTGATTCCGAGATTTCTGAGAAGAAATTTGCGGATAGTACTCTCGTAACCGTGTCCATTTCACTTGAGTTATTAGCTGAGAGTAGTCATCATGATGTCACATAAGCGGAAAGTTGCAGCTGCAGTTGTTATTGATATTGCTCTAAAAAGGCGAAATAAATGTAAAAAAAACAAAAATGTGCTGGGTTAAACCATGGATGGATCGTCGACATCAATTTGGAGCGGGATATAATCTAATAAGGGAGCTTCATTCTCAACAATATAGGAATTGTAGCCGGCTGTCAAGTAGTCAGGTGGAGTATATAAAATTCTTCAATGAGCTTCCTTATTATTGTATTCATATCTCTCTCTTAAATGAAAGGCATTTTCGCTGTTCCACATTGAAGCCATGATCGCGACTAGCTAGTCTCAGAATACGAACATTGTTTGAAAAGTGGAAGTTATCTCCGAGAGTAAGATAACATCTGTCCACTTGCAAGCAACTCTTTAAAAGTTTGAAAGCTGAGAGTAGTAAGCCAGCTCTCTGCGAGTTGCTCTCAGGTCCATGTCCAGTTACGATATTTCTCGCAAGAGTGGCTTGAGAGCTACTCGCCCAAATTTTACTCTCAAGTGGACAAGCACCTTTAGAATAGAATTGTTTGTAGCCAGACTCTGGTGTTCTCTATGAGCAAAGACAAGCCCTCTCAAATACCTGAATCTTTTTCAAAAGACTTGCTCTCACGTTAAACCACACGGGATAACCAAATACCATGTACGAGATCACCTTTACCTCGCATCGAGTTGCCTGCTTTCAAACAGTCCTTTGTTAGGGGAAAAGCACCTTTGGCTCTGGCCAGAGCAGCATCTGTATGTTGACAAGTTAGTGACTGTTCGTGTTGTCCCACGATCAAAAACTTTCGCTAATTCTTTCTGGTATCCGCAGAGGCTCCAGACAGAGGCGTCTAGAAGGAATGGTTTCAGACTTCCAAAAGTTGATCTTCAGATTCCGGTCGTTGCAATATCGTTTAATTTGATCGAAGTCACGTTGCAAACGCATGTTTATGACCTCAATCTTTGGACCTAATTTGTACGCGATTAAGTCGTCTGCGCTCGCTATGGCATGGTGAAGTGAATCTTGTGTAAATTTTGATTAGGATTGGCGAATTAATCGCACCTAGTCGCAGACCGTTTTTAATGTGAAATGTTCCAGTAGAACTCACATCGCCACTATCTATCTATCTATCTATCTATCAGTGGTTTCCAAATACCCAGCCTGTTCAGCTTGTAGAACCCACTTCCTCTAACCACACGGTATCGAAGGCCTTCTCCAAGTCAATCAGGCAGGCACCCATGTACTGTTTCTTGGCTTTGTTCCATTGGATATCAGAAACCAGTTTAGACACGGCAAGCCTTGAGGGCGAATTGAATATGCGGAACTACATTTCTGTCCTCAACCCAGTTAGTCGGGACTCTGTTGATGACTTTTTCAAAGAAGACTGCTTGACCGGAGGTTCGCCGGATTCGCGGTGTCTTTATCCCTTTTGGGGATGGTATGTACCACCGCTGTTTTCCAAGAGTGGAAGATGTAGAAGCAAAATGTTCGGTACTCCATCAGTTCCCACTAAGTTCTTGCTTCTGATTTTGTCGAAGATCATTCGGAGCTCTTCATTTGAAATAAACGGGGGTTGTTCCATTTTATTGGAGATGACATTGTTTGACATATTCTCGTCACTGAACTGAGTGAAACCCGAGTTCTTGATTCGCCAGTTCACTATTTCATTTCGAAGGTAGAAATTGTACACAAGGACTCAATTCCAGGTGGTGGTTCGGACCAATGATCGCCTTGTACACTTCCTGGAAAGTCGCTCCTATAGCCTCTCCCTTCTCATGCGGATCTTTGACAACAAAGAAGTTGTCATCATCAACAGCCTCTATGCCAGCTGTAAAAAATGTATACGTTCGTTGTCCGTTGTTCGGACGATTTTTAGACATGAAAGGTCGCTTTGATCTGTCCTCCAAAATATTTTATTTATTTTCGGGAACATATTCGGATGTTTACAGCTCAACTTTTATTGTTCCAATACAAACTTACAGAAGTCCTGAATTCTTTTTAATGTTTGGAGATTTTTGATCGACGACTTTAATTTCATGATCTCTGGGTGATGTCTGTACAAGATTCTCTGGTTTTACGAAAGGTATGGATCCCACACATCGAAAATCGGAAGACTGACATTTCAAAAAGGATGTTTGAAAATTGAACGAGAAAAGAACCTTTTGGGAAACAAATAATTTTGAGAATAGCAGAATAGATAGAGTCAACATCTGTTTTAAACATTTAAAACGAGAACTTCTTCATACTGCAGCAACAGCCTTCGTCCAGCTAGGAGCTGTCCAGGTAAGAGCTGTAAACTACACTTTTGATGAAGCAGCGTGTGTTGATTTGTTTAAATCGAAATGATTACTCATCTGCGAGATTTGATGTGATTAAGGAATGGCTGGTGTATCCCTTGCCAAATCCTCAAGATTGGAGGATCTGTAAACAGCGCCAACTATAGCGGAGTCCCTCCCCACAACAACATCGTGTTCAAGATTTTGTCTACCATTATGTGTTAGGCTATTTAATTGGGCTATGGTATTAAACCCGTTAAGTTTAGCACCGACAAGATTTGATTTTTTTCTTTCTCTATTCTAGTAGATCTCTCGAAACATAGAACTAGTGCATTGAAGGATTATGCTCCTTTGATTGAAATTTCTCAGCATAAAAGAACCTTTAATAACATCACCCACTACATTTACTACGACAACAAATACCCGCAGCCTATTTAAAGGGGCAGACCGGATATTGGTAGAGGCAATAACCCGCGGTGCCGATGTTTTTTTTTAAAGCAAACATTGCAGGATGCTGTGTCTCCTTAGCCCAGCACACTTGAGTACCTGGCAGGAGCGCCACCAGTAGGCAGCCGGCAGTCTTTGCTACTCAGCGACAGCAAAAGAGCCGCTGATTTTTTATAGACGTGGGGAAGTATTTGTTTGGACTGACAGAAACCTGGAAGGTCATGTCATTTGCTGCCTTGATCAGAAAGATCCTGGAATAACCACCGTGTGGTGCTCCCATTGTTTCGATTTGAGTTCTGTTTATTTCGTTAAGTTGCTACATCTGTTGTTGATATTCCCTCTAAATCTTAGTATCATAGATTGACATTTGCAAAAGTAACGCAGCCAAGAGTACATCTATCTCTGTGTGTGTTGGCGATTTTTTACAATTTAAGAAATGAATTTAAATTCGCAACAACGAACTTGTATTATATTTTGCGTAAAAAACGGATTTAATGGTGCGCGAACGTTGGAAATATTGGAAAAGTGTTTCGGCAACGATTCTCTAAAGAAAACGGTCGTTTAACAGTGGCACGAGCGGTTCAAAAGTGGTCGTGAGTCAATCGAAGATGATGAACGCAGTGGCAGACCATCGACATCGAAAACCGATGAAAACATTGATGAAGTAAAAGAAATGTTGGTCAATAACCGCAAATTAACCATCAGACAGATGGACGGATCCATGCAATAGCTGTCGTGCGTGTTATGTGGGAACGTGGGACACACCGCAAACTATCGGGGTTGTCCTAAGTTCGGCGACATTAAAAAAGCAAAACTGGCTCGGCAACAGAAGGTGGAGGTCAAACGTTCACCTGTTAGGTTTCAAACACCAGCCGTCACATCCCAAATCTCCTACGCCCAAATGGTGTCAGGCAGGGGGGCTACGGCACAGCAAGCGACTGTTGCTTCTCCGGTGCCAATGCCGAGAACAACAGAAGCTGCACCTAACATGCTGGCCATCTTCCTCGCAGTCCAAGGGCAGATGGCTCAGCTGCAACAGCAGGTGCAAGAACAGGCCAAGCGGGTGGACCAGATCTACGCTCTGCTGCCGGGCCTAACGCAACACATGTCGTAATGGGTACGCACATGGTGGAGCAAACTTTGAAGGTCCTTGGTGAATGTAATTCACTGATTAGGATCGAACGAAGAGCAGCGATGTTTAAATTGCTACAAGACCAAACTCCTGATGTGCTTTTCGCTAGCGAAACCAAGCTAACCGATGAGCACAACCTGGAGTACAATTATTATATTGTTAGAAGAAGCCACCGGCCTAACTCCCAACGTGAAGGCGGTGTCGCGATCTTCATTAAAGAAGGCATAAAATTCCACAGAGTGTACAAGGGAGTGCTACGCAGGTTCCGGGTGTTAGAGGCAGTCGCCATTTACATCCCGCTCCCCAGTGGAAAGCGGCTGTACTTGGCCTCTGTTTATGCATCTGAGGCTTCACAATCCACCCTATTCATTACAGAGCTCCACACACTTTTTCGACTTCTGAGGCTGGAATCGGGGGAGAATTATTTTATAATCGGCGGGGACTTCAACGCTAGATACAGAGATTGGGGAAATAATTTGCCAAATACTAGGGGGAACCTACTACTCGATTGGTGGGGTCAGCACGATGCCATGTATAGACTCGGTCTTAAAGCGACGGATAACCCGTCGTTTCCCAGAGGCGGGTCTTATTTGGATCTATTACTGTACGACGAACGTATACGACTGACAGGTACGAATTTACAAATGCTTAACTGTCTGCGCACATTCGTGTATGACAGCGACCATTGCGGTTTAAGCACCGAAACCACAGTTCCCAACGAAATTGCGAAATTGGAGGAGTTTGTCCAAAGATACTCTTACAACTACAGTAAGACTCGATGGACACGCTTCTCCGCAACCTTGACAAGAGCACTCTCCTCGAACACGCTCCACCCACCGTCCAATAGGAATTTATCAAACGAGGAGATCGATAAGTACCTTAACCGAATGGACCAGACAATAAAACAAACTATGGACACTACAATACCGCGGTATAAACAAACGACTAACGAAGATCTGTTCCGCAATCCTACTATTGACGCACTGCACCGACAGAAAAATAGACTTCTGACAAGACTTATAAACTTATACAGACAGTTTACCGAAAGACAAGACCCAGAGATTAGGACACTGAAGTCGTCGATTAAAAATATTCAAACGTTAATCAAAGAGAATTACAGAATGGCTGTAAGTTTGTATTGGAACAACAAGGTATGGGCTGTAAACACCAGCAACCCGAATATGTTCCCGTAAATAAATAAACTTTTTCGGAGAAAAAATCAAAACGACCTTCAGAGTCTTAAAATAGCCCGGACAACAGACAACGAGAGATTACTAACAATAGCAGGCATTGATACAAATGAGACCGCTGATGATGACGACCTCTTTGTGATCGAGGATCCACAGGAGAAGATTGAGTCTATAGGGGCGACTTTCCAGGAAGTATACAAGGCCAATGATATCATTGGCCCTAATTATGACCTGGACAATCACGTCTTGGTGCACAACTTCTATATTCGAAATGAAGTACAGAACTGGCAATCCGAGGGCTCTGGTTTCACCCGGTTCAGCGACGAAAATATGACAAATAATGTCATTGCCATTCATTTCGAAGGAAGAACTCCATGAGATCTTCGACACAATCAGAAGTTAGAAATCAGTGGGGACCGATGGTATTCCGAACATCGTGCTTCGACATCTTCCTCTAGAAGCGGTGGGCATTTATACCCCCCCTGTTTAATAATGCAATGAATAATGCACATTATCCAGCGCATTGGAAAACGGCGGTGGTTCAACCTATCCCCAAAAAGGGAAAGGATATATCCAATCTGGCGAATCTACGGTCGATAAGTCTCCTTCCGAATATCAGTAAGGTGTTCGAAAAAGTAATCAATAGAGCTCTGACTAGGTGAGTTGAGGACAAACATATAGTTTCGGATAATCAATTCGGTTTTAAGGCAGGACATGCTATCTCCGTCGTGTAGCTACACGGGTTTCCGTCGTGTAGCAGTAAAGTTTGTGCCAAAAGACCTCAATTTCATGCAAAAAAGAGACCGTGTTGACGTCGCAAAAGAGATGATTAGCGAAGCTGAATCTGATCCCACATTCATCAAAAGGATCATTACTGGAGACGAGACGTGGGTTTATGAGTACGACACGCAATCCAGACATCAGGCAAGTGAATGGCGTTCACCAAATGAGCCGAGACCAGAAAAACCACGTCGGTTTCAGTTAAAAGAGAAGGCAATGCTCACGGTTTTCATAGATTACAACGGTGTAGTGTATCATGAATATTTGCCAGAAGGCCAGACAGTAAACAAAGAGTATTATTTGGGCGTTATGAGACGTTTGCGTGAAGCAATTCGCTGAAAGAGACCAGAATTGTGGGCAGAAAACTCGTGGATTTTGCATCTTGGTGACCCACCGTCGCATAGTGCCATCATTATTCGTAATTTTTTGACCAAAAATACAACAAATACCATCCAACAGCCACCGAATTCACCTAACTTGACTCTCTTTGACAATCTTTCTGTTCAATCGAGTTAAAAAAGCACTACGGGGAACGCGTTTCAGCAGCCGAGAGGAAGTAATGGAAGCACTGATGGACATACCGAAAACCGAATATAAAAAATGTTTCGAGGATTGAATCAAGCGCTGGCGTAAGTGTGTCGGAGTCGATGGGGATGACTTTGAAGGGGACATTATAGATTTAGATGAATAAACTTGTATTTTTAATTTTCTGAATATTCCGGGATTAAGGTGGTAAGTACTTAGCTTCACTGGAAAACAACAGACGAGTCAGACCAATCAGCTTCCTCATTCTCATAAAGGGAACGATCCCTGAGTGGAGACGGTTGACGGAATTCCCTCATCGTCAAGGAATGCCTGAGCTTAGAGCAAACAGTAGCTAGACATGATCTATTAGACAGTATAGCTAGATCCTCTGCATATATCGACATCAAATCATCAGGAACAGTCATTATTCGTTATCGATCACAAAACTCAACTATCACAAAACAAAAACACTTGACGGCACACCCCAAAGTGCTATCACATAAGAAAAGAGGCAAGAGTACTTCGAGGAAGTCATAAATGCTGCACAATGTCGCAATGTATAAAGCTGACCTACTAAGGTGCCATTTGAGAAGTGTCTGACTCTTTGTGTGATCGATACAATATGTATCTACTATATACCGATGAGCATTGAAAATCCGTGGGGGGAATTAGTATACAAAGATCGATTCTTTTAAAAATAAATCAGATTCAACTTGACTTTGAAAGTGTTCCTTATTCTAGCTTTAAACCTTACTCATCGAAGCAGAACTCTGGCAGATATTATGGCGTTTACGCATTACCTTTAGGAAGTCTTTATACCCTGTGGATTGTACCTCTAAAATACCGTTTACTGGGGAATCCTCTTCACCATGTTGTCTAGCGAAAGTACACTAAATGCCGATGAAATTGGCGAGGGCTTACTCTGCTTACTAGAGGCTCAACTTTTCTTGTCATGCTTCTCAATATGCTGGAAGATAGACAGATTGGTTTGTGGATCTGGGTGAGTATACCTATATAATTATCTTTTCTGGTTTCGGTATGTACGAGTACGCCTGCGGCGGGGTAGTAGTTGGCATTACTAAATTAACTAAAGTTAGTCTAAATCCCATTGGAGCAACAACTTGCTTGATCACCTCATACCACATCAAAGCAGGTTACAGAAAGCAGCAACGGCGGATTATGGTACTCAATTCACTTGCAGCCTCAGTGAAAGAAGCTGATTGAGCTGGTTGTGAGCCGGTTCATATGAGGTTAAATGCGCAATGGAAAAGAGGGAAAATTGCCATCAGATCGTCTGGCTGATTTACCTTTTTTGAGGGCTGTGCAGGTTTCCTTATTTTTACATAAGTGTTTCTGATAGGCATACCTCGAAACCTGATATTGAGAATCTGGGGTAAAGAAAACTGGGGCTCTGTTGTTAACACTGACAACAACTTCTGCGCAGAAATCAAAAGCAGAATTACTTTTTACTGTTTTATAGAGCCCTGTTTTGGAGGGATCACATTGGCTTGATATACATAAGACCCACAGAACCATACACGCTTACGATGTCATCTAAATGTATCCTTTGCTGCTTCGATTAAAACTCACCTCCTATCATACACAAGTGTGGCCGTATTTGCACTAATGACGAAAGGGGAATAATGGTCAGACTGTACGCAACACCAACTCAGTCACGGGGTGGCCGTGGTGTAGTGGTACTAGCCATCGGTTCTCACTCGAACGGTCAAGGTTCGAATCCTACTCATGACAAGTTTTTCATTGTGTACTTGGAACTTAGTCAGAAAAAGGCATAACACTGACATGTAGATTTGGCTGTTGTAGAGTTTCAAGCACAAAACAACCGTTAAAATTCACAACCTGAATCATTCCGAGTGAAGAAAAACTCTCCGTCCTTTTCGGACTTCCACCCCTGGAAAGTCAATATCGAAACCAAACACACCTGAGTTTCAAACCACTACATCACAACAATTCTCCTTTCTCCTCCTTCTATCTTTCCGCCCGCGCCCTGGCGACAGTAAAAGGGTATCATAAAAAAAAACCCTTGAGGCGCGCGTAAATTATAAAAAAACAAAACAAAAAAAGTCCATACGCGTCTGCAGCCTCTGAGGTGGCTCGAATACCTTAAGCGTATGGACAATATTACTCTTGCTCGGGGATAACAACATAGGAAGACTCTAACGCCGTTTAAACAAAACTGTAGGCTGGATGGATGAAGCTATCTGGAGAAGTTGGCGAACTGTGGACTGTATTGTTGCACTACTAGCCCAATCTACAGTTTGAACTACAAAGGGCTTCTCGGTAAAATCAAACCCTGAACTTAAGCTTGTTAATGCCTGGTCATTTCTGGTAAGTTTCAAAGTCCCCCAGTCCCCATTCTACAGCGGGATTTGTTTTTTCTAAAATTCTCAATTATCCTGGTTTAATCAAAATGAATGGGTACTTCTCCGAATGACATCGCACCATGTCGTTGATCAAATCTCCCGACATTTTTGAGCTCCCCCCCAAACCATAATTCAGAGTGTGTCGCGACCCCATCAACTCATCCACAGCATGACACACGTTTCATCATAATGTATGGCCCCTTGTTTGTCAAAATTTTGAAACTTTTTTCCTTAAAATGAGATTTCATCCCCCGCACTTTGGCGACAAAACCAATTAAGCGGTTCATTCATAAATCATGCACATGTTGCTCAACGCTCAGAGTGGTAAAGAGCTCTTTCGAAACGCAAAAACCCTCCGCTCGAATACTTTCACTTTATTTGTTAAGGGTACAGGTACATACGAGTATGTGCGTATGTTGCTGGATGATATATAATTTTTCAAATTTTCGCCCTCTCTATATAGGTATACGAGTATGTAATGGTATACAAGAAATTCTTTTAATCAAAAAACTCAAGGATGTTGTCATTTCTGTGCTGATGAACGAAACGAAACACTGAAAATTTCGAAAACTCGTTTGTTCGCACAACTCCTTTTTCGTCGGGGGGTGTCTCAAGGCTGAAATTGTTTGAGACGCACGCCAAGCTCATTCACACACAAATACACACAGTACGTACGCGTGGTAGCGGAAAACTGAAACTTTTTTAATTTTATGGTAATCTTGCCACACACATACACAGAGGTATACACGTTTACATCATTACCCATCGCCTGTCCAGGCCAGAGGTTCAGGCATTTGAGCACCAGTTGCTGTTGCGATGCCACTGGTGCCGGTGGTGATGTGGGACTTGACTCAAATGGAAGAGACCACCTTTCGATCGACCTCACTCATGAGTGAATCTTTGAGAACTTTTCACGGCACATGATGAGAACGATATTAATCGACAAAGAGTCGAAAATGTAAAAACAAAAAATTTCAGAAAAAAAAACGCAAAATGTGAGAGCTCGTCCAAGGGGTGGGATGTTGGATTCTGGAAACACGCTACCCATTAGTGGTTTTACTGAACTTTCAACCACATCCTCAACCCCCAAATCCTGTCTACCAATATCCCATACCCCAGTTAGTCTTGGTTAAATGAATTAATTTATGGCAGAGAGTTGTGGTGAATGAGTGGTGACAAAAAGACATGGAGGGTGGGGTGAGTGGGATGAAGGGGGTGTACTCGTGTCTCTGGCATACAGGTTAAGTGCCTCAAAGTATGACAAATGCTTTAAAGGGTTGAGATTAGCATGGAGGACAGCATAATTTTTTATATCGTCGTAATAACGAGCGTATAACATAGCAACAACAACAACAACAAGGTGTCGGGAAGTAGTGTCATCAGAATTTATGAAAGCTGTTCTACGAGATGCAGAGACCATGATCGCATACCGGGGCGCACAGTACCTATACACCCCATAAACATAGAGTACCCTTCGGACTGTAAGAGATTGAAAGTTGGGTAGATGGTCTGTTACTGGTGTTGGTTATATTTGTACAAACACCTATACTCGTTGAACACCACCCATCATCTCATTTGGGTGGTGGTACTTGCCTCAACAGAGCTGTACCGAAAGTTTTAAGCTTATCCCAGTGCTATACATAGTTCAGTTATGGTTAGCTGGAGGTCTTCCTCCTTCTGCCGGAATGGCATAATGACGATGGATGACACTGAAAAGGATGTGTACTTCAAGGGAATGATTTAATGCTTGAATGTGCATGTAAATGACATCGTTTTCTAGATTCACTGTGTATCGTCGGTGCTTGGTGTGTGTGTGTTTTTGTGGAATTCTGGACCAGCTTATAAATTCGTAAAGAAGAGGGTCTTGAGTAGAGCCTCCTACACGCTACCGCCACATGCATATTCAATGTACTGAGCAAAGATATACGAGTGCGGAGAAACGCTGCATTTTGATTAGAAGACGCAAATGAAAACATGTTTGAAGTCAGCTGTAAAGAATTTACATAACGGAATAACAGCACTCTGGCATCCTTTTGGGTATGCTTTGGAGTGAGCCGAGGAAGGTTGTTGTTTTTTTTTTTTTTTGTTGAAGATCTGCATACTCGTATATGTGTGTGTCTAGGACTTCTTGGACCCATGTGCTTGTGGCACTACAGAAGAATGATGAATTGTACTTGAGCGATGCTACAATGTGATGCCGGGCTGAAGTCTGATGTGACCACAATGCGGATGCAGAGCAATTGTTGTCTCGGAATTACGAGTAGTGGCTATAGGTTTTGATTCATGTAGCTAACTTGACCAGGATTACATTTATTCGTTGTTGTTTGCTATCCGACACCTGATTATAAAAAAAACAAACAAAGTCCGATGTTTACTGTCTTCGGGTCTAGTAACTTGGAGTTACCTAGATGGCAAACTAGTTTCCCTGGATGCCGGTGCTTCTGTTTCAGATATTTTGTTTCTTTTAACATGAGACCCAATATATAGTAAACCCCTTTGGGAGAGCCTTTTTGTTAAATAAGTCCAAGTGGAGAGAACGATGAAAGCTTGGGATGAGTTTGTTTGGACAGGCAAATCTAGAATCCGGCAAATTTTGCGTAACAAGTTTTTGTTGAGTCCAAGGTTTACTATAGTGAAAGTTTGAGTTGGAAAGTAAACTCAACATTATCAACTAAATCCCGGAAGAGTCTTCGGAGTTCATGTTCTTGGAATTCGCATCCTGGAGCGGAAGGGTTGAAAGGCGGAAGGAAACGGAGAGTAATCATTTGTATCGCAGACAAAGGTGTGAAATCAGGCGAGTTAACATTTCTATCGGTGACAGACGATGTCCGCATCAAAAAAGGCGCTACTTTGCCGTCGATAATAACCACCGTACAAGATGTCGCAGTTGTCCATCGTCTTTTTGTCCGGCTCTCACAGCATTTAGTGGATGGCAGTAATGTCTGCAGCAGTCTCGGGCTTCCGCTTGTTGTTCGGTTGAACGTCACTTATAAAGGGACCTAACATTCGTTGGGCATATCCGAAGATCGTTGTTCTTGATTCGTTTGAACGGGTTTTTAACAGTAGATCCGTCCATATCCAAAGCTTGTTTGTGCTTCGTAGCTTTTATTTTATTTCCATGGCTGGGCAATCTCATGTGTCCCATGATTTTACTTCAGCGTTGATTCCATTTGAGGAATTCATCAGCTGTCCCATTTTTAGTGCTGCTATTTTTGACTGCTCGTCAGTACTCGCGCTTATATGTTTAGCAAGTCGAGTCCGAACGGACAGATGCAACACCGGCAAATCTCAAGGCCTACCCTGTTTTACAGCACCCCCGAACTACTTTTATTCGCCGTACAGCGGTATCTATATTTTCTTGATCTTGCTTTGCTAAGAACTCAACACATAAACTTCCAGAAGCCTCCTCCTCTATAACAAACAACTGGCACAAAATGCAGTAAGGATAGCAATATCTGAGCTGAAATAAAAAAAAAACAACTTCACCTGACGGTATTCAGAGGTGCGAGACACTACTTTGTGGAGAGCATATATCAACTTATTTCTCAGATCTGGTTGGAAGAGTGTATGCCTGATAAATGAAATCTCAGCATCGTATGCTTACTTACTTACTTTAGGTGGCGCTACAGTTCGGGGTGGACCTGGGCCACATGACCCAGCCATCTCAGTCTTCTGATCTTCACTCTTCTGGTTAGGTCGATGTCGCTGTACAGTCCGTTCAGTTCGTCGTTGTATTTCCTCCTCCACTCACCGTCAATGCAGACGGGAGCGAACATAGCCCGAAGAATTTTTCTCTCGAAGCAACCAAGAACACCCTCTCATCCATTTTTGATAATGTCCATGCCTCTGCGCCATAGAGCAGGACCGCGATTATTAAGGTCTTATAAAGGGTGACTTTTGTTGTCCGACAGAGGGCTTTGCTACTTAATTGCCTTCTTAACCCAAAGAAACAGCGGTTGGCAAGAGTTATTCTTCGCTTGATCTCAGCGCTGGTGTCGTTGTCTGTATTTATAGCGGAGCCTAGATAGACAAAGTCCTTAACTACCTCAGAGTTATATCTGTCGAGGGTGCCGTTCTGTCCGAGACGTCGGTGTTGGTTGTCCTTTTTGCTTGACAGCATATACTTGATCTTGCCCTCATTGACCGCTAAACCCATTTTCGCCGCTTCCGTCTCAATACTTGCAAAAGCGCTGCTTTTCCCGATTATGTCAATATCGTCGGCATATGCGAGTAGTTGGACGGGCTTTTGAAAGATAGTGCCTCTTGTGTTTGCTCGTGAGTTTCGCGCTATTCTTTCAAGTACGATGTTGAAAAAATCGCATGACAGCCCATCGCCTTGTCTAAATCCTTTCTGGACATCAAAGGTCTCGGTGAGATCTTTACTAACCTTGATGGAGCAGCGTGCATTCTCCATCGTCATCCTGCATAGACGGACGAGTTTGGCAGGGATGCCAAAACTAGACATTGCTTTGTATAGCTCGTCTCTATAGATGCTATCATTCGCGGCCTTAAAATCGATGAATAGGTGGTGTGTATCGATCTGAAGCTCTTGGGTCTTCTCCAAGATCTGCCGTAGTGTGAATATCTGGTCGATTGTGGATTTTCCTGGCCTGAAGCCACACTGATATGGACCTATCAGGTTGTTGACGAACGGCTTCAGGCGTTCACACAATACGGCGGATAAGATCTTATATGCGATGTTAAGGAAACTGATGCCTCTGTAGTTGGCGCAGTTCAGAGGGTCTCCTTTCTTGAGAATCGGACAAACAATGCTGAGATTCCATTCATCGGGCATACTTTCGTCCGACCATATTTTACAGACGAGTTGGTGTATGCTCCTTACCAAGTCATCGCCTGCCGCTTTGAAGAGTTCGGCAGTCAGGTCATCCGCTCCAGCAGCTTTGTTGGACTTAAGCTTCGATATAGCTATCTTCACTTCATCCAGGTCGGGTAGACGGAATTGTTGTTTCATCGTCCAAGTTGAAAGGTTGATTCTGCCTGACAGCGGTATTTGGTCCATCATCGCCGTTATACAGTCTGCAGAAATGGTCTTTCCAATACCTCAGCATCGACTGCGATTCTACTACGATGATCCCTTGTTCATCTCTACAGGTTTCGGTTGGGGTTTGTTTCCATGGCATGCTATTTTAACCTTTTGGTAAAACTTCCGAACCTCATTCCTGGAGTAGCATCTCTCAATTTCGTCGAACGCGCACTTCTCATGCTCCTTCTTCTTCCTCCTGAGAAGCCGGTGCTCGTCTCTCCTCTTCCGCTCATAAAGCTCGTGAGCAGCTCTGATCTTTTTTTGCAGTGCCGCATTGCGTGCTTTTTGCTTAGCTACATGTGCCTGCCGGCATTCATCATCGAACCAGGGGTTTCGTTGTGGTGGACGAGTGAAACCCAGCACATCAGAAGCGGCATCTCTGATGGCGTTGGTCTTCGATGCTTGATGCTGGCGGCATTGGACGTCTTAAGAGATTAAGAGACACTCGATCGGAAAAGGACTTGGCGATCTCTTGCGATTGTAGCCGTCTGACGTCGAATTTTCTCACAGCATTAGTTTGTCTTGGCGTAGTTTGCAACCGTTCTTCAGTAACACTGGTCCCAATCAGTGCAGTTTCAAACCAGGAAAGTCCACAATTGGCAAAATCTTAGCACCTTGGTTGGTCCTGGAAAAACTCAAGAAGTCTCCCAGTTTTTCATCAATTTTACAGCCGCATATCATAACATTCATAGACATGAGATATGCAGAGCCATGTGTTGTTTTGTCATCCATTCCTGGCCCGTCCTACTGTGGAGAATGATCAATTAAAACGCTCGCTTTTCCGACAAAGTTGGTATCGACTTAAACGAGCGCTTTAAATAAAGCAAAGAATCTGAATTGTGAATAACTATTTATTCGGGCTAAGAAGGCAATTGAGTAGTAAGGTCCTATTCCCAAAAAAACTAGGGAGCTTCTAATTAAGATGTTGATCATCCCAGTTCTAGTTTATATCGCTAAGAGACTTTAGAGAAGCAGATTCAACGACGAACTGTACGAGCTGTTCAGCGACATCGACTTGGTCAGAAAACTTATTAAGTCACCCGAAATGGCTAGGGCACGTTGAGTGAATAGACACCAATGCTAAACTCTGGGCAAATGCTGCTTTCCATCTGCTCGCAAAGAGTCCTAAAGAGTAGGATTGATACGCAGTGGTCTGCCATCGTTAAGGAACACCAGTTCATCAGAAGCGTATACTGTATATCATTTAGATCATTGAATTTGAGTAGGTTGAGATCCTTAAGTTATATTGCTACTACACGAGTGGGAAAATAGATTCGTCATATTGAAGATGCGATGCACTCAAGTGAAGGTGATAATATGGTGCAAAGTCGCTGCAATTGGTCTTAGTCCGATTTTTTCCAAAAACCTTAACAGAAGCTTAGCACCTAACATTCGATTGAAAATGAAATGAGTTAGATCTGAATTTGCTACTATGTTGGCCTTATGGAGATATCATGGTTTGAATTTGAAAGAATCTAACACGGTTTGTCTCAAAAGAACCCAACTCACCCATGTCCTTATTTTTCAAAGGCGGGCTTCCTTATCTCCTTTCATTAAATCCTCAATAATGTAGTATAGGTAGAAACAAAAAATGTATCAGGGTCATGCATGAGAGAAGAACCATAAATCTGTTACCGCACAGAGGTTGTGCATATCTCACCCAAAGCAACGAACAATCTAAAAGCAAACAAGGAAACGAAAGGACAACAAAAACGGAAGTGAAATTGTGAAATTGTAGCCAGATTACAGCGCGCCAATGAGTGCAAGTTCTTGTATCCGTATTCGTATTCGTATTCATACTCGCTCGTATATCCATATCCGGGATTCGTATTCATTTCATTTATTGGTATCTGTTGCCTTTACCACAATTTTTTTATTTTCTCTCTTCCGATATACAGATGTCCTTTTTGTTTTGTGTCACCACCACAAAAGGATATTTGTATGGGAAGAAACTGGAGATATAATTTGTATATATTTTTTTTTTTACAGAATTTCATTTTTTTTTCCTCACTAAGTTTACATTCCAGTGAACATTTTAATTGATGTGACAATGGTGAACCGTATGGCTGCAAGTTTATGGGAATTTCATTCAACAGAGTATCTGCTGAAGGTAATGAAAGAATGGCGGATAGTTTTCTGGTCCAGAAAAGGGTCGTTTTTAGAATTTTTTTTTCTGTGATGTACCTATCTTATGAAGGCGCCCACTGGACAAGATCGAAACTGATACATATTTCTCGGGAAAAGGGTGTCTGTCCAGTGCAGTTTTAATATCGAATACAGTAATGGAGAAATTCAGGAGAATGTCGACGATTCTTCCAAACAAGGTTAACTAAAGAATAAGTTAATGATTTTGTGAAAAATCACAAACTAGAGTAACCACTGAAAGACGATGCAGAAACTAGTTAGCTTATCATCTCTATAAATAGAAATCAATGTTTGTTTTTTTTGTTTGTTTGTCCCTTATAGACTCTTAAATGGTAAGAGATAGAGCACTGATGTCTTTGGCAACTTTGTTCAGAATTCTGTGGAAAAGGTTTTGGTACCAATAGTCACAATTATATTGATCGGACACAAGATTGTTGAGCTATAATCGAAAGTGTTTATATTTTGATCTATTTTTGCAAAAATTAAGAAGTAATGTAGGGAAAAATTGTTAGAAATATTGAAAGCTATAATTTTTTCGATTGTAAGCGTCAGTGACGTTGGCTTTTGCCGTCAGCCGAGGGAAAGAAATTAACAAATTTGCAATAACTAAAAAGCTTCATTTATGATTTGTAGCCTATAATTCAGTGCGCATTTTAGAAAGTAATGTACATAAAGTGTTCCAGCTTGCGTCGTTTAGGATGTTTGTGATCTCATTTAGTGATTAGTGAATATGGAACACGTTCTAATAAAATGTCGGAAATCCTCCTTCGTACCCAGGTTGCACAGTGTACATTCGCCTCCTCCGTTGTTTCTGTATGGCATAAAGTTCAGGTGCAAAAGTTCGACTCTGGCTTTGAATTTGTTGAGATGGACTCTACGCTGTTCCGGTCATTAAAATAGAAGTAGCTGCTTTCCCCAAGTTCATGCTGTGGTATTCTGTACGTGGATATTGATTGGCTTTGTTGACTTTGCGTCTCGAAACGCTTCCGTGTAGAGTAGTGGATGTTTTTTAAGCATTTCGTTCAGTGTGCTCTCCCAGTTTGTTTCATTTCCAATTAGTTCGTGCAAGGGCACATTGTGTTCTTGGCTGAGCCTTGACCATTCCGCAAAGAAATTAAGGTTTCGGTTTTTAAGATACATAGCAACCTTGTGAGGAAGACCATGACTTGGTTGAGCAGAAACTTTCCTGATATAGAGGAAGTGCAGTCTAAGCGTGAAGATATGTAGCGTTGGTAGTCCAGTTTCCAGGTGTAACATGTAAGTTGGTGTATTTTCAGGCAGCCTAAACAGTTTCTTAAGGAAGTATCTTTGGAGTTTTTCTACCTCTTCAAAATGCCAAGCCCCCCCACACTTGTGTTGCATAGCATATTATTGACCTCATTACCGCCTCGAAAATCTTGTACTTCACACTTGGTGCAACATTCCTTTTCCAGTTGCAATTAATCGCACGTTTGGATTCTTTCAGTTTCTCTAGCAGGTGTTTTTTTTTAAAGGATGCCTGTGAGGTGATCAGAAGTCCGAGGTATTTGTATCCTTGACTACATCCAGTTCCATGTTCTGCCAGGTCATTCCTGGCTTGACGCCCCCAGCCATTTCGAAAAAATCAAGACTTTGGATTTGCTGGTACGAGTATTAACTTGCAGGTTCCACATATGGCAATACTGTTGCAGCTTATTAATCATAATTTGGAGCATGCTTGGTGTTTCTGCGAGAATTACGATGTCGTCGGCGTAGAGTAAGAGTTTTATAGGAAATCCCTCAAGAGGCAACCCGCCCGGGAGAAATTCAGCTAGATCATCCAAAAATATTGAAAACAGAAGAGGACTCAAAAGACTTCATTGCTTTGCTCCAGAGTTTGTTTGGAACCGATAAGACAAGATATTCCCACCCCACCACACCACACGATGGAGTCAAAAGCCGCCTTAAAGTCTACAAAGAAAGCGTATAGTTTTTTTCCTCGGTCCAAGTAAATCCGAGCGATGTTTGTTAGAGTAAATATGTTGTCAATCGTGGAGTACTTCTTGAGGAACCCGGCTTGAAACTCGCTTAGAAGGTCGTTTTCACATATCCATGTTGTTAAGCGCTCCAAGATGACTCCTGTGAAAATTTTAGTAACAGCATTTAGAAACAAAATCCCTCTATAGTTGGATGGATCATTTGGATCTGCTTTCTTGTAGATCGGAAAAATTATACTTTTTTTGAAAGCTTCTGGAACTTCGCCAGTTGTAAATATAATTGTATGTTTCCGTGAGCTTCTGCAGGAAGAGGTCAGTTGCATTTTTGAAGAATTCATAAGTAATACGATCTTCCCCTGGAGCCTTATTCAGGCGGCACAGAACTATTACTTTTTCAACTTCTTGTAGGGTTATGGGTAAGTCTAAGGAGTTTACTTGGGAATACGGCAGTGCAAATTGTATTTCATTCCGGTCCACTGGTGGATTCAGCAATTTTTCGAAGTAGTCCGCCAAGGTAGTCGCTTCAACCTTGATTCCTTGGGCAAATGACGTACCGTTCAATGCTTTGGCCAGTTTCCAAAAGGACTTGCTGTCTTTGGTGTGCTCAAGTTTTAGCGACAAATTATTTATATAGAGTTTTTGTTTTTCTTGGCATATGATTTTAAAGCTTCTGTTTGCTTGCTGGTACATACGTTTTATGTGGTCGGTGCCTATGAGTCTTAGCAGGCGAAGGTAGGCGAATGATTTTTTTCTGGCTTTTTCACATTCCCAATTATACAAGGGCTGCCTTCCTGGTCTTTTTGTTTCTGTTTGCAAGGGTTTAGCTGCGTTTGGGATGCAGTTCGTGAGGATTTCCGTACCTCTAGCAGATAGAAGTTCGTTATTTTCTATGTTACTGATTTTCAGAGTAAGATTCGCTTTGTACCTTTCTAAGATTCCGTCTTTCCAGCGTAGTTTTGGAAGAAGACAATTTCGCTGAACTACGGTATTGGTTTGTCGGAAATTTAACTCTATTTTGACGGATATTGGTAGGTGGTCTGAGTACGTTGATTCGGAAACTTCTAGGTCTGTTGCATACTTAAGCCAGTTCCCCTGCAACAGACAGTAATCAATTGTTGAGCACGCGGTACCTCTTAAGAAAGTTAAATTTCCTTTTTGATCACTATTGGTTCGTCCATTAAGTAACGAGAGGCGTATAGTTTCGCATATTTTGATGATTTTTTTCCCGTTTGCATCGGTAACTGCATCTGTTGACTTTCTCACTTCTCTCAGTGGTCCTTGCAGCAGCTCTGGTTCAGCATTTAGCATTTGATACTTCCCCAATCTTCCATTGAAGTCTCCAATGACCAGAATATCTGTCTCGCCCAATTCCAGCAAGAAGTTGTACAAACTCGTGAAATCGTTCATCCAGTTGTTGCAATTGATGTAAGTTGGAATAATATACAATTTAAGGTTCCCAGTTTCGACCTTTATTAAATGTCTTTCGAACTTTTTTATGAAGCAGCATCCGATCTTTGTTCCTAAGTCTTTTTTAATTTCGAACAAGCATCCGCCGCTGGCCCTGCCATGTATAGAAGTTCTTACTGCTGGAATCCAAAGAAGAGAGTGATGATTGAGTAAGCCTCCAAGCGTTCCATATTTTTGTCACCTGCTATGTTAAACGAAAGAATATTAAAAGAAATATTTCTTAAATTAGCTAAACTATTTGAACGGCTGACGGCATTACAATTAAAAGCGCTGTATTCGCTCATTTCTCACAGTTTGAGAGCCACCGGCTGCCGTAACATCTGGGGCATTTGACTTTTCAACACCGCGTAGTAAACCTTCGAGAAATGTCATTCCGCCTGCTTCGTCACATGCCAAGTTCTTGTTTACATCGAAGTAAAATGTGTGGTTTTCAATTTTCAGCTTTTCTCCTCGCAATTGTGCGCTAATTTTCGGGTGTTTTGCGATTACCTGTTCTTTGAGTTTTAAAGCATGTCTTCTTCTTTCCTGAGATTCCTGAGCCTCTAAGTTTTGTTCCTGCTTGTAAAATTTGCCCAACAACTTCCCTAGATTTGAGTTCCACGATGACATTTTCGGTGCGGTCTTTGGTGGACTTGATTGGCCTCGCAGATGTTATTATTTCGGCATTTTGCGTCTCCAAAAGATTTAGCACGAGTTCCTTTGCTCTATCGGCTGCATCTCTACCATTTTCTGTCGGCAGATGAAGAATAATGTTTTTTTCACTTGCCTTGCTGGACAACCCACTTGCCGTTCGAGTGAGAAACACCGGGACTCCATTTTTTCAAGTTGGCCTTGAATCAATATGTTTTTTTGTTGCAGCGAATGTAATTCTGCTCCGATACCCTCCAAGTCCGCTTTCGTTGGCATACGAGGGCGGGTCAATAAGTCCGTGACTTTTTGAATTTCTGACCTCTTTACTGAAACAGCAACACTGCTCCTGTCAACAGGCATCTGTCAGTTGACTCCTGTCAAAATTTAAACTTGCTGCGTCAGTTAGTTTGTGTTTGACAGCTATTTTTATCAGACTACTCACTAATTTGAGGAGAAAATGGAAAAAAGTGAATTTCGTGTGCTTATTAAGCATTATTTCTTGCGAAAAAAAACCATTACCGAGACCAAGGCTAAGCTTGATAAATACTATGGGGACTCTGCACCATCGATTTCAATGGTAAAAAAGTGGTTTACTGAATTTCGTTGTGGCCGTACAAGCACTGAAGATGCCGAACGTCCTAGACGCCCAGTTGAGGTCTCTACACCCGAAACAATCGAAAAAATTCACGATATGGTGTTGGCCGACCGAAGATTGAAAGTGCGAGAGATTGTGGAAGCCGTAGGGATCTCGCATGGCTCAGTGGTTTCAATTTTGAATGATCACTTGGGCATGAGAAAGCTTTCCGCAAGATGGGTGCCGCGTTTGCTCACAGTCGACCACAAACGCAATCGTGTAACAACTTCACAGGAAGGTTTGGCGTTGTTTAATCGCAATATGGAGGAGTTTTTGCGCCGTTTTGTAACCGTGGACGAAACATGGATCCATCACAACACACCAGAGAACAAACAACAATCAAAACAGTGGGTTTCTAAGGGTGAATCGGCGCCAAAAAAGGCCAAGGTGGGTTTGTCAGCCAATAAAGTTATGGCGACTGGTTTTTGGGATGCACGCGGGATAATCCACATTGACTACCTTCAAAAGGGAAAAACAATCAATGGGGAATATTATGCCAACTTATTGGACCGATTCAATGACGATTTGAAAAAAAAAACGACCTCATTTGGCCAAGAAAAAAGTTCTTTTCCACCAAGACAATGCAAGGGTGCACACATGTGCAGTTGCCATGGCAAAAATCCATGAATTGGGCTATGAATTGCTCCCTCATCCACCCTATTCTCCAGATTTGGCTCCGAGCGACTACTTCTTGTTCCGAAACCTGAAGAAATGGCTTGGTGGAAAAAGATTTGACTCCAATGATGAAGTCATCTCGCAAACAAAGGCCTATTTTGAGGACCTCGACAAATCATTTTTTTTGGAAGGGATAAACAAATTGGAGAAGCGTTGGACAAAGTGTATAGAGCTCAAGGGAGACTACGTTGAAAAATAAAATTATTTTTTTATCAAAAAATCTGTGTTTTAATCCAAAAGTCACGGACTTATTGACCCGCCCTCGTATCTTTAAGTTTTTCGTCTAGAAGTACTGACATGGATCCTTCTACAAGGTTTTTCAGATCGCTAATAGTCATATTTCCAACTGCCATGTTTTCGTTATTATTTTGTGGTGAGGAATCGGGTGAGATTTCAGCTAATCGGCGTTTTGGCTGAGGATATTGAAGATTACTGTTGTTTTCTTTTATTCCTTTGTTCGTGGGTGTTCTTTGCATAGGCATAGCACCTAGTTTTATTTCTGGCTAAAAAGTATTTCTACGCTATATATTGACTCACCCTAGAGGATATGAGTGTTACTTGGGTTGTGATGTGCTCTTTAGGGAAAGGTTAACTTCTTTTATTACACTTTAATCATTTTTTTTTAAAAAATTCGCAGGAGCTTAATATTTCTCTCTCTATCTTTCTACAATACTTGAAGGAATATATTTATAAATCATATGTGAAATCTGCGAAAGAGTCTTATTTTTTACCCATATCTCGGGCACTCATTGCCCAAAGCGGATTTCAATTCAAATTCTAATACACATAGACCATGCCAAATAGACCTACAGAAACATAGATAATAGTGTTTTGGATTATAAAAACGTATCCTTAAGAAGTTTGATTTGTTATTGCTGTAATAACAAGACTGCAAGGACAACCATAATCTCGAGTGCCTAGAATCGAATTTCTTCTTATCCTTTTATTAACCCTTACCTCGTTATACGAACTTATGCGTAACGAGTTTCCCATTTTTACTGCATCGCTGCTGCTCCGCTTATGGGGTTGGCTAATGTCGCAGACCGCAGAACGCGTCTACATAATGCTCGGTCCTGGATCGCTTCAGTGGTTAGCCCCAGGCGTTGTTGCACATTTGCCATCTGAGAAATCCAGGAATTTTTTTTCCGACCTCGTTTTCTTACAGTTGGAGTGACCGTAGTTGATAGTGCCTTTTTAACCGGATTTTCCGCAGATCTTCTTTGAACGTGGCAATACCAGCTTATTCTATTCGCCTCAAGCTGTTCGGTTACCGAATTCTTTATATGTAGACTTCCTCTTATACGCGTAAATCTAATGCAATCGCGTTTAGTGACTCCACTAGACATCCTTAACATTTTCATTTCCGCTGCCGTCATTTTGTTTTTAAACGCTTCGTACATTGTCCAGCACTGTGCTGGAGCTGGTCTAACAACCGTGGTGTAAAGTTTCCCCTTTAATTTAAGTGGAAATTTTCGGTAGCAAAAGATTTCCGAATTTTCCCGCCGTTTCATCGATCCCACACTCACTCTGTGGTTTACGTCGTCGTCACATTTCGCTTCCATGTTAACGATTGATCCTAGTTACTTAAAGGTAGTGCTTTTCGGAAGAACTATTCCGTCTTACATTATATCCGGAACATGTCGTAATGGATGCACAAATGGGCACGTCAAATGCTCCGTCTTTGAACGACTTATTTTAAACCCGTTTGTCTCTAGCGCATTTCTCCATGAATCTAAGGCGTTCTCGCAAAGTATAACTGCGTCGTCAGCGAAGAGAATTGGCGGTACATTTACTTCGCGCATGCAGTCTTTTAAAAGATAGTCGAATACTACGTTAAAGAGGAAAGGGCTAAGTACGCTTCCTTGATGCACTCCGACATTAACTGGAAATTCTCTCGTTAGTCCAGCAGAGCTTTTAACCGCAGTTTTCATGTTTCCGTTCATGTCTTGTATTATTCTATAATATCTATATCCCTAGGCACTCGATCGAATGCTTTCTCGAGGTCGATAAATGCCATGTGTAAATCCTTAGACGAATCTCGGTGCTTTTCCATTATTATTCGTAGGCTTTGGATAGCGTCCACCGTCGATCTTCCTTCAACAAATCCACACTGGCTATTATCGAGCTTTATTATTTGCCGAAGACGTTCGTTTAAGACTCTTTCGACGATTTTCATTGTGTGTAACATAAGCTTGATTGAACGGCAGTTGTTGCATTCTCGAGTGTCGCCTTTTCCTTTGTATAATGGAACCAAGAAGCTACATCTCCATTGATTCGGCATAGGTTGTCCACATTTTAATCGAATTTGTATGGTAATAATTGCTTTCAATATGATATCGGCACTGCGATGGCATAAAAAGGCTATTTATGAGTAGTTACCGGTCGGGAGTGGGATAACCCGATCATTGGGTTAGTAAGTGAAATAGATAAAAAGAATCTTAGACAAGCAGCTCCGCTGATTGAAGTTGAAGATTGAGTAAAAGGATTCATTTCACATCAGAAGTTCGAGTGCGAGTTAGTGCAAATAACAAATATTTTTTTATACTACAACTGGAATTTTTGTAGGATACGGGTCTAGGGTTTAATCATATGTGCTTTGCTCTGCTTTTCAATATTGCATTTTTGAATATTTTTTTAATTGATTGGAAAACATTATTATTGACAACAGTGATACTCGGAGTCCATTCGGTCTATGAATATACGTATCGGATATACTTTTCATCTACTTTTGGTGCATTCTTTTAGTGAGTTTTTCATGGAGTTTTCCTACATTGCTTCGTCAATGGAGTTAAATTTAATTTTAATCGCTGTCCAATGCCGATTTTTTGTATTTTTTCAGTTAATTTCAACCCATTTGCTGATAAAATTCGTCAACAAGGTTTCTTTTCTAATTTTTTGTATTGAAAACAGTGGCATTTCAGATTGCGATTTATACCTATAAAATATGCCTCCCAAACGAGCAGGCAAAAAAGAAAAAGCAGTTGCGAACCTCAGAATCTGACGAACAACGTGAGCAAAGACTCGAAGCTCAACGATTACGTACAGGCCAAGCACATTCGTCTGAAACAAGCGAGCTACGTGAGCAAAAACTCGAAGCCCAACGATTACGCACAACTCGGTCTAGACGAACACTGTTGTTCGTGTAAAACAAGCGAGCGACGCGAGCAAAGACTCGAAGTTCAACGATCACTTACAGTTGAAGCCCATTCGTCTGAAACAAGCGAGCAACGTGAGCAAAGACTCGAAGCCCAACGATCACGCACAGCTCGGTCTAGACGAGCACTGGATGATTCATGGATGCAATTATTGGAGCTGGCTGCGTTCTATTATGATCACAATTATGATTGCAATCTTCATCCGAGTGTTGTTTTTGGAAAAATGAACAAATTAGGCGTACATTGTAAAGCACTCAAATTTAAGAGTGAAACACCTGGAATGTGCTGCGCGGCTGAGAAAGTTAAATTGCCAGAGTTACCAACCGCCTGATCCATTATCGACGTAGGTATCAGGTTACACAAGCCAATAAGCCAATCGAAACATTTCTTGGGAAACATTCGGAAGTACAATTCGTGTTTCCAAATGACATCGTTCGGCGGAACATCGTGCTGGGTCATTACTACCACTTCCAGACGCAGATCACAAATTTCTTTATTTCATGGGAAACACAGATGAAGAAATCGATTGTAATTCATGCACCCGTTGGTCAACACGCAAGACAATATAATGCTCCAACGATTGATGAAACAGCAATCATTATAGTTGGCCAAGAACTCGAGTCGGGCGATATTATTCTCCATCGCAGAAATAGTAAGATCCAACGAGTCCCAGAAACGCATCGCTCATACGGCGGATTGCAATATCCAGTTCTATTTTGGCAAGGAGAAGATGGGTATCACTTCGGAATCAAACTACTATTCATATCGGCTAATGATACGTAAAAACACTGATAATCACATTTTGAAATGTTGTCAATTGTTCCACCAATATATTGTCGATATGTATGCGAAATTCGCATTTAGTATTTATGCTCTAGCGTTGGCCTTGGCAAGGGAGAACCTACTCAGAGCACGTCATCGAGACCAGGTTGGTAAATCCTTTCCTTGAATTTGGTGTTTTTTGGGTCAGTGCCTCGCAAGCTTCCAGTATATGTTCTGGAGTTTCTGTGGAATCATTGCAGAATCTGCAGAGACCTTCATCTGATATCCCTATTTTTCTTAGGTGTTCCCTGAGTTTACAATACCTGGTTAGGAAACCAGTGAGGATGCCTAGGTTATTTTTACTAAGACTGATACGTGCTTTATATTTTTTGAGATTGTCATCTCCTAAGAGTTTTTTGGCTTGTCTCAGACCTTGGAGATCCCGAAAGGTTCTAGCCCTTTTCTCCTTTTCCGATTTCTTGAATTCTTCGCGTAGGGTGTGTTCCCCTATTCCGCGGAATAGTTCAGGTCCTATGAAGGGTTCTGCTGCTCCTTTTTTCTCTTGAGAGTCCACCGTCTCATTATCAGTGATGCCCTGGTATCCAGCAGACAGATACTCTGTTTTTCTTGCCCAATTTGTTGAGACTTTGTAGGCATTCCCACACAAGCTTGGATTTAATGACAAAGGAATCCAGTACTTTGATAGCTGCTTGACCATCTGACAAGCATACTTCTGCTTGAAAGATGCTGGTACTCTTGCCCATGGATTCATGGTATTTCGCTCTTGGCCCAAACACTCCTGCACCAGTTCCCTCGTCAGTTCTCGAGCCGTCTGTATACCACTTTATAGTGTGGTTGCTCAGTCCATAGATAGTGGATTCATCGCTCCATTCTTTCTTTTTTCTGACCTTCGTTGAGAAATTGATGATGGCCAATATCATCGATGCTACTATTTTGAATGGAAAATTCAAAGGAGAAGATGTACTATTGCCTCGTATTCCAATGATTCAAACAGATTTACCATTCGAATTCAAACGTTTGTAGTTTCCGTGAGACTCGCCTATGCACAATGACCATCAACAAGGCACAAGGACAATTTTTACAAGTGTTTGACCTGAATTTAGAAAGTTCGTGTTTCTATCATGGGCAACTATATGTGGCCTGTTCACGCGTCGGAAAACCTTCTGATAAAAGTGTTCTTATACATATAGCATATGCTGACTTTTTTTAAATTTGATTTTTTCAATATGCGTAGCAATACGCGCCGGGTACAGCTAGTATTTGATAAAATTTTCTAATCAGTCTCAGGTATTGTCTCTAAGCCACACTCGCACACCTGAGATTGATGTTCGAATAGATTACAACTAAGTCCAACAAAATATACATATGTATGTATGTGCCCCTTTTATGATCGTAAAATTATCTACAGAATTGCTTGAAACCTAAAACGACAACCTAGGAATGTAGGTTGCTAGTTGATTTTGGATGACATGCGCCACAGTCTAGTATTTTGCTGAAACTGAAGCTAACTCAAGTTCAAATTTCCATCTGCAAAATCATGCACACAACCTTCTAATGATTTTCATTTCCAAATGATAAATTCTAAAATCCAAACTAACCATTCACACTTGCGGCTTTCCTAGCTGTTTTGCTTGCCAACATAGACGACATCTATCTGAGTTCCGCTCTTTGACTCAAATAGTGAAACTATTAAGAAGCGCGGGATAAATTTTATTCAATTTGAGTCATTGAGAAAGATGACTCTGAATCCAACGACTGGACTACTCCTTCCCAAATATTAAGTTGCTGAGATCCATCGGTAATTGAGTTTCTTAAATTTGGGCACATGCTAGTACTCATGGGAGATTCAGCAATGTTCTTCATAAAGTGCACCGAATAGGCTTAAAGATATTTACTTCCAACCCTACTACTTAGGTAGCGCTACATTTTAGAGTTACACTGGACTTCAACTAACTAGCCTCTCCAGTTAGTCCGGTTTTAGCTTACTAAGTCCAGTTGAGCACTTCAAGTCGGCTAAGGTTTCTTGCAACTTGAGTGCGGCCTTAAAGCGAGGTCTTCCTCTACTACGTCCTCCTTCCGGATTTGATCCGAAAAATGCTAGTCCGACCATTATTGTCCATTCGTTTTACATATCGTAACCATCTCAGGTGACTGATGCCAATTTTCGCTCTACAGCTCTTATCTATAGTTCGTCGTTTAAATCTGCAGAGGTGTTGTTGGCAGATTTTATGTCAGAGCAATGGTATACAAAGTCCCTTACTGCCTCAAAATATAAATAACATATATAGTAGCAGTCGAACGTAACGTTTTGTCCAATTCGTTAAAGTTGTGTGTCCCTTATAGTTGAGAGCATATATTTTGTTTTGCGCTCATTTTGGCGGCTTCCACTTTTAAACTGTGGTAGCTTGTTGAGTTCTGGCAATTATGCCGATGCCATCAGTGTACGCTTCTCATGCTCTTTTTCTTCTTCTGGAGAAGACGGCGTTCTTCCCGTCTCTCCTGTTTGTAGAGCTCACGAGTAACTCTCTGGTCGACGAAGTCCAGCACATTAGTTCTGGCGTAGCTAATGGCATGTTGACAGCGATGCCACTGGTGTTCGGTACTTGATATTCACGGCATAGGAGTTACTGGGAGATTTCGAATATTCTGGCGGTCTTTACCTGCTCACAGGAGTTTTTATCTTTGCTGATAGCGCATGGGAAATCCGCATTCGTACATTAACTAGAATGGCTCGAGGCATTCGGACGTCAAGAAAACAGAAGGCATAACAACATAATCACGGGACCAATAGGTCACTGAATGGCATGCCTCACAACGATTTCTCAAGGAACAGCAAGAACGAAGAAGAGAAAGAATCTGCCGCTCACCTCCCTTGAAAGGGGCTTTGAAACGAATCAAAAAGCGATCTCTAGACAGTTACTGAACCACTCACCTCGAAACTGATCAAATAATTTTGTTAGTTTGGGAGTAGCTAGGGCACAGTCCTTCCACGCTTTTCGAGCTGTGTCATAATAGAATTCCAATATTTTTAAGTGAATGCACCTAAATAACCATCTTTAAATCAAATCAGTTTCAGTCAACACTTTATTTCTGTAGCAGAAACCGCTATTATGGTTAAAGCAATTTTGGTGAAAAGCACATTGATTCTGGATGCTGACTGTGGCTAGTCGACTCACTGCTCACCGCGTTCAATAGTTCTGATGTCTATGCACAGACAAACGCAGATTGTGGACAGTACTGTCTGTTGGTTATTGTCTACCGACTATCTGCTCTAAAGTTCCGGCAGCACTAGGCATGATTTGCAATAAACATGTCCTTTCAGCCAACCCTCTTAAAGAATGTTCTCTTTAGAAGGAATCGGACTGATTTGACTCATCTAGTGCTTAAAGGCATGACCATTATATTCCCTAAGGTGCCTTTCTATCAATCTTTTATGAGCTAAACATGTTGCACTGAAAGGCGTTGCCGGGCTTTCGGTAGTGCAAAGCAAGATATGATACTGTCACCGAGATCTACACGAAGTAAACCCTCTGCTGCTTTTACCATCCCAAAGAGCGGTCTTTTTGTGCTGCGTGGTTCTGCTGCACGCCTCTTTCCGTTCTAGATGCTCTGATGAATTTCACTCGTCTCAATATTAATATCATGGGCAGCACTCTCAAAGCCATCTTCCATTTAAAAAGAAGTCGTCTTTGGTACAATCCGTACTGGGGCTTGGAGCAATGATACCAGAAAAATATGAAATCGACTGGATGGCTCCAAAATCGATGTAGGATGCGGCGCTGGTGAGTTTCTGGAGGAGGAGGACATTCGATTGCAGTCCTCGTTGGGAAAACATGTATCCTTCTTCTAAGCGGGGATATACGCAGTTCTGTTCGCAACGAAGTATATTGCGGAGCATTTTAATCTGTAGCGGCAGATAAGCTGAGCTCGGAGCCTTGCTGAGGCTTCTTACGACTTTCAAGCAAGTTTAAGAATGCAAGACATCCCGAAACGTTATTATTCGGAAAAGTGAATGTCCTTTAACTTTGAGCCTTGTATGGGTCTCAGGTCTCAGGTTTCAGGTCACAATGGGATTCCGGAGAATGAAATTGTCGATGACCTTGCCAGGCAAGGCTCAGAGGAGAGTTTTTCAGGATCCGAATCTACGTAAGCTTAAGCATTCCATTGACAGTTCATTTAAATATGGGTACAACTGCAGATGGGATGATTCCTCAGGTTACAGACCAAGCGAATTCTTTCCGACGTTTTTAAAAAGTCAGCAGCTTTCTTGGTATTCCTCAGTAGGAAAGACTGCAGATGGCTTACTGGTGTCGTTATGGGGCACTAAATTTTTCTTAAACACTTAAATAAGCTGGGTATAAGTGATGCAACATCCTGACACGCTTGCTGTGAAAGTAATGATGAAACTGTATCAGGGTACAGGTGTTGACGTAGTGAACAGTATCAGCACTTTATCACTAAAGAACTTCTTCATCTTCCTTCGAAAGACTGAAGGAATTCAGGCACAAATCCTTGCAATAAGGAAAACTTTTCATCGGCAAATGAACCAACAAAAACAAGAATACGTTCATCGATGGACAGGTTGCAGTTAAGGCAACAAAGACCACATTTTAGCTTGTTGAAGTCCTCAAAGGGACACAGGTCGATCAAGCCTCCATTTCAAGATAAAAAAAACACTGTGGCGCTGGCAGCCCAGTGTGGGCCATGGCCTAGCTTCTTGACACTCATTTGTGTTGCTTATGTTGTCATTTCTGTCACATCTGAGCAGGGGCCTACGGTTTATCGCCGAATCCGAACGGCACTCCTTAGGAGCTTTTTCATAGGCAATTTTACTTTCGGGAGTTTGCCATTGCCCGCCGAAAGCGTGAAGAAAAATTTGAAAAATTGTTGGCGAAGCCGGGGATTGAACCACGGACCCTCTGCGTGATATTCTAAAGAGCTGACTATCGCGCCACCGCCATCACCCCATATCAAGATCACTAACCTATTCCTAATGGGCAAGGTCTAGTTGGATGAATATCAGAAATATTCGGCCTTCCATAATAAAATCAGAACAAATGTAGAAGACTTAGAAACGTCGAAAGACGGACACGCACACGCACGCAGACTCGAGGTTCCGTAGAGTAACCACTGGCGAGGTTGCATTTTGTTTGATTTAATTTTTTCTATTAACATTCACCACTGCTCTACAGTCTTGGATGACCTCTCTTAAGCATGAAAACTTAAGACCGTAATCACTTTTTCACTCCACAGACTGGTCTATAGTCTCGAAACGGCTGGCGCTCAATTGCAAATTGTGTGCTTTGGTACTTGTCATGAGAGATAGCCATTCTCCCTATAGGCGAATCTCGTCCAGCGAAGTCTGTTGTTCTTGTTTTGACTTAGCAATAGCAGAATAGATACGATACGAAGTCAGATGTCATCTGGGAATCTCATTGGAGATTGTGAAATGAAGGGGACAAATGGCGAGTTTCCTGCGCCATAAATCAGGTTTAGTGTCGGAAAAACAAAACAAAACAAACCTTATCCGGGCTACTCTGACATATTTGGAGCTCTGGCCGGTAAGGATTTCCAAAAGTAGTCAGGGTTTGGAAAAGAAATGGTGGCGGACGGGCCCTATATGGGCCAGCGGCAGCGCTCACATCCCGGAACGGCTAACCGGCTTCGGTGTAACCGACCCCTCGTCCCAGGGGCATTAAAAACTCCCTCCAAATTGGGAGTTGTGCCGCCGAGGTAACTGACCGGCCATTTGAAAAAAAAAACAAAAAGTTACGAAGCATCAACAAGCCTCGGATATAGACGGATCTACTGTTGACAACCCACGCAAACGATTTAACGACAATGAGCTTCAGATGTGCAGGTGGAAAGTAAAATCCCTTAATAGACCACGTGCATCCGAGCAACTAGCGGAGGCCCTAGACTGCTGCAAAGCAGACATAACTGCAATGGGATGGGCCGGACAAAAAGAAGATGAAAAACTGCGACATATACTACGCCAATTGTTATCGACGGCAAAAGCAGCGCTCATTCGGATGCGGATTTGTTGTTGGAGGCATACTAAGACAAGGAGTCCTGAGCTTCCGGCATGTGAGCGAGCGCCTCGTAGCAATCCGCATCAAGGCTAAATTCGCCAACATTAGCCTTATATAGTTTGCGCGCATGCCCCCATAGATGAGAGAAAGATGACGACACCAAGGATGCTTTCTATGAGTTCTTAACAAGACCTACGAGCAATACCCTAGCTATGACATTAAAATTGTCCTCGGTTTTTGGTAGTACTGTCGGAAGATATAGCCTGCACGACACCACCTCCGATAACAGATTCAGGCTTATCGACTTCAGGTCGATACACACCACCCATTCTTCGATTTGAAGGCAGCGTATGACAGCATCTATAGTATATAGACGAGCTATACAGAGCAATGTCTAGTTTCGGCATCCCTGCCAAACTCGTCATTCTGTGCATATAAGGGCAGAGGGATCACCCTCGGTAGTTATGACTTTGTCTACCTAGGCTCTGCTATAAATTCAGACAACGACCCCTGTGCTGACATCAAATGAAGAATAACTGTTGCCAATCGCTGCTTCTTTGGGCTAAGAAGGCAATTGAGTAGCAAAGCCCTCTCTCGGACAACAAAAGTCACCCTTTATAAGACCTTAATAATCCCCGCCCTGCTCTATGGTGCAGATGCATGGACATTATCAAAAATGGACGAGGCTGTTCTTGGTTGCTTCGAGAGAAAAATTCTTCGGTCGATCTTCGGTCCCGTCTGCATTGACGGTGAGTGGAGGAGGAGATACAACAACGAACTCTATGGAATGTACAGCTACATTGACCTAACCAGAAGAGTGAAGATCCAAAGACTGAGATGGCTGGGTCATGTAGAGCGAATGGACACCAATGCTCCGGTCCGAAAAGTCTTAGAATCCGCTCCCGAGGGACAGCGCAGTAGAGGAAGGCCAAGATACAGGTGGCGCACGCAAGTGGAAGGGGACCTCAGCCAACTTAGCTTGTGAGACTGGAGACAGCTAGCCAGGGATCAAGCTGGCTGTAGACGCTTGTTGACTGAGGCCCAACTCCACCCCAGACTGTAGCGCCACCTAAAGAACGTTCTATGGAGCTGATAATGCCCATACAACTACTCAGTTTAGAAAAGAAAAAACAATAAATTCCTCGTATTCCACATGGCTTACTACAACCGGGTTCAGGGCCGCAATCACTCAAACACAATACACAATGTTAGATTGAAAATGCTCTACGTAAATACTTTCACCTACAATCGCGATGCAAATTGGCTTCATTAAGATTGACCATGCCACTTGGAATTCCCAAAACGAACCTCCAGTAGGTATCTGTACCTTTCGAAATAATAATCTTAGCGCAACAGCATACAATTTTTCATCTGAAGTAAATGGTTTCTCGCGCCGTGTTAACTAAAGCAGTTCGTAAAGAGGAGTACACCACTGCATAATCTTACATTCACCCCACATCCTCACAACCCTCACTTTCAGAACCCGGCAAAGTAAATCGTTTGGACGTGATGAGAATTATGTCGTTTAGCAGACTTTTGCACACTAATAAGTGATGCCAGGTCTATGCTGCTACTACTACTATCATCACTGATGGTACATACCAAACCGAACACGACAAAGATAAGCCGATGCTTACAATTCTGTCTCGTCCTCTCGTCGTTTCGTCCCACTACAAGGATTTTTGATAATCTCGCACGTTCCTTTTTTGTATTTTCTCAGGGTTTTTTTTTTTTTTTTTTGTTTGGCTCTTTTGACGCTTTATCACAGTCGTTCCATCTTCATCTGTTTCATCAGGTGAGAGATGGATGTTCAACATTTAAAATCACCACTGACACCGTTGAAACCTTCAAGTTGACATCCCCCATCCCACTGAGGTGGTGTAAATCAAGCCACGCAAATGGTATGCACGTAGTGAGTGTCCTTTTCGCACAAGTACTTGTGATAATAACACGACATGGCCCCATTATTGCTTTGGACACAGCGTAAATCCTTTGAAAAATGCGAATCAACTTATAACAGTAGTGCTTGTCTTATAGAGGATCTCCCTCCGACTGAAGGAAGGAGCTTCCCGCATGAGGAGCACCCGTATCTTCTTGGGGAAAATCAAGAGCAAGACGAAGAAGATATGAAAAATTGCCAAAACAAAAATTTTGCACGTTAATAGGGGTTCAGATACCTGGAGAGGGTAGGTAGTTTTGTCCCAAAAGAAAGGAAAGTAACGATGATACTTGTACAAAGGTTGAGGTTGAGTTTGAGGTTGCCGTTGAGATTGGGATTGGGGTTCAGAAGCCTGTTCTAGGCAAGCCAGCCATTACAAACTCCACCCCAGGAACATCGAATCTCACCTCTTGTGTTATTGTGTCGGACAAATTTGCTCCACTTTAGAACCATGTCTCAGTTGCTGCTGTAAGTGCTGTTCGTGTTCTGCTAAACTGGCAGAAAATGCCGCACAGAGACGAAGGCAAAATAGAAAACGAGAGAGAGAGAGCGAAAGTGTATTATTTATGCCATAAATTTCCACCAATTTGCTGTACTTTATTTTGTTTTAAGATTTACTTCACCAATACACAGTAATTGGCAGTGAGAGGTTGATGGTTTTACTTCTCGAGGCTTCGTGAAGTGCATGTAAAGAGCTACCAGGAAATTTCTGGATGAAAAGATTCTCTGCGTGACTTGAAGGATATTTCGACTGCAATGATAGAGGGAAGCCTTGAAATACTCCTAAGGAAGAACTGAAAAGGGTTTAAGATTACATTTAGCGATACTTAACTAAACAAAAGCAAACAACACTAAAAATCGGCGTGACGATGTAGAATGAGATATGACTCTGTCTTTAAGCGGAGCACGTCCAAGGGGTTAAATATTTTAAGACGACTTGCCAAATTCAAAAACAGAGTAGCTACTTCAAATCGATATTATCTTGTCGTTGCTCTAGTCATAAACAACAAACTGAAGAGACCAGATGGTGATGGGGTCAAAATTTCTGATATTATGAAGTGCACGTTGCATCTTTCGTTCTAGGATTTGAGTGATTTTTTTGAAACTCTATGAAATTCAATCAGTGTTTGTAGAATAGTAGAATAAATTTAATTTTTACTTTCTTAAGCTGAGTTTGAAGTTCGATCTCTGAGTGATGATTTGAGGTAGTTTTCATAAGACCGAGTACGTAACAAATAACATGGGGAGGAGGCCATCAAGCAGCTGAGAAGGTTCATTACATAAAAGTGAGAGTTTAAGGAACTTTTATGGTGCACCTGATCATTCGGTAAACATATAGGTACTTTACTGGCAAAAGAAAAGTATCTGACTTGGTGCGATCCATGTCAAACGACAACTTCATATAAAACGAGGGGCATCTGTTAAAAGACTACAAAAAAAAAACACTGTCCAACCTTCCGACCTATCATGGAATATTACTTTATTCGAATGACTGGCTCCATTAGATGCATAAGGCCCCAATTTTCCAATACATTTTTAATGGTTTCGGCTCCTATTTCACGATGGGTTTGAACAATACTTTTCCTGAGGACTCGAATCGTCTTCAGATTTTTTGCAAAGCATAGATCTTTAATTACATTTCACTAAAATGAGTTTAACGGCGGCAAATTGCAGCTCCGTGGCGGCCAATCAACATCACCAAGACCACTGATGATACAATTTCTGAATTTCTAGCCCCATTTTCAGATTTGTCAATCTGGCGATATCCAGTGTTGCAACTGTTACTACACATCAAGTGGTTGCCATCGGGTACTGGTCGATGTCCATTCGGACTCGACTTGCTAAACTAAGAAGTGCAACCGCTGACCAGCAGACAAAAATAGCTGCACCATAAACGGGACAGCGGATGGATTCCTTAGATGAAATCAACTCTGAACTAAAATCCTGGAACAAATGAGGCCTTATCCGGGCTACTTCGATATAATTGGAGTTCACGCCGATAACGATTTCCGAGACTTAGTCAGGCCTTAAACAAAGATGCTTAAGGATGAGCCCTTAATGAACTAGCGCCTGTACTTACATTCCTGAAAGGGTTTCTGGCTTCAGTGCAACCAAACCCACGTCTTAGAGGTATCAAAAAGGGAACTCTTGTGCTGCCGAGGTAAATACCCTGCTATGGAAAGACAAGCCTCAGATACGGATGGATCTACTGTTGAAAGCCCATGCAAACGAACTAAGGACAACGAACTTTGGATATGCATGTGGAATGTTAGGTGGCGTAGTAGATCACATGCAGCCAGACAGGGCGATATCTACTACGACGATTGTTATCGGCGACAAAAGCAGCGCGTATTTGGATGCGGACTTGTTGTTGGAGGCAAATATAGGCAAAAAGTGAACTCGTAGCAATCCGTATCAAACCAAAATTTTTCCACATTAACCTTGCATGCACGCACGCGTCCACAGCAGGAAAGATAAGGATGGCACTCGGTTCCCACATCTCGATATTCACAAATATACCTGGAGAACTCCTGGTCAATTAACGGTCAGAATGACCACACTGCCACCGACGCAAGAAACTCCTACAGTATTTTGAATGTCTGAACGTTCCAAGGAGCCATCATCGACTCGGACCATTACCTTGTTGTAGCCAAGGTACGATTGCGGATACCCGGAATGCTGTAAGGAATTTCGACTTAATGCTCGCCGAAAGGGTGATGGCGATTTGAAAAATTGCTGGTGACCCAGCCAGGAATCGAACCCAGACTCTCTGCGTGATAGTCCTATGAGCTAACTATCGCGCCATCGCCATCGCAAACATCAAATATCGAAGATAAAAAGCCATCAGAGATGCCGTCTCTGATGTGCTGGGTTTCACTTGACCACCACAGCGAGATCCCTGGTTTTATTACGAATGCCGGTAAGCAAATGCAGCTATGCAATAGGACTAGAGCTCCAGGAGCAAAAGAAGAGACACCAACTATGGCTTTTCAGTAGTGAAAGAGTGCAAGAAGCGCGCAGTCGTGGAAATTGAGAGATGCTACTCCAGGAATGAGATTCGGAAATTTTAGCAAAACGTACACAAAAATGCCACGGGCACAAGCCCTGAACCAAAGTCTATAGAGACGAACAAGGAGACATCGTAGTAGAATTAGCAGAATTAGGCTTTCAAACTGGACTATGTAGACTAACAATTCCGTTTACCTGAACTGGATGAAGTGAAGAAGGATTATTTAAGCTTAACTCCAACAAAGTTAGTAAAGCGGACGGCATGGTTGCCGAGCTCTAACATGGTAAGGAGCATACACCAACTCGTCTGTAAAATATGGTCGGACGAAAGTATGCCCAGAATAATGGAACCTCAGTATTATATGTCGGATCATCAAGAAAAAAGACCCTCTGAACTGTGAAAACTACAGAGGCATCAGTCTTCGTAACATTGCATACAAGATCTTATCTGCTGTATTGTGTGAATGGCTGAAGCCATAGTAAGTTGGGTGAGCCCGGAAAAGCAATGAGACTGATGACCATGATTGGTCTTTGAACCCAATGAGTCTGGCTGTTACTAAGTCAGTTGGAATTATTGTGATAGATGAGGTTGACAATCCTGACGTTCATCATAGGTCCGATGAGCACAATGAGTAGGACGAGCTTGATAAGCCTTGTGCGCGGATGAGCATAATAACCTTGTGGATCTGGTAAGATCAACGATTATGATCTTGATAAGCCTAATAAGCCCGATGAGCTTTATGAGTTCGATGAGCTTGATGAATATAATGAATCAGATGAGCCTGAGAGTTGTATGCGGCCGATAAGTCTTTTGATCTTGAAGCGATTTATGAGCATATGAATTTAAAGAGCCTGAATAATCTGATGATTGCGAAGTGCTTGATGAGCCTGTTAAGTAAGGTGAGCTGCGTGATCCTGGTGGCTTAGAAGCTCCGTAACTCAGATAAGTCTGATAAGTATGCTGAATTGTTGAATGGGCCTGGTTAGTGAGATGAGTGTGATGAGGGTAATAAACATACTGATCATGATAGACCTGACCTGATGAATCAGATGTGACTGATGAGTTTGTTGGGCTAGATGACCTTGCCAGGTCCGAAATATCGATTGAGTCTTATAAGCTAGCTGAGGCTGAATAGGTTTTAGTGAGCTTGGTTACGATTTGGATATATGATTACAAAAAAACATTCCCTCGCCTACGACATTGTGCGTCAAAATCAATAATCTTCACGCACAAATCATTCAACCCAAATCACGCAACTTGTCTTATCACGTTCAGCATGCTCCCTGCTCCCTGTGGTCCTGGATTGGTAAATCCTATTAACTCATGTGATGCAGTTCACTTACATTAGTTAGAGCATTATTAGCTCCTCATAATTGCCATACGAACCAATGCCCTCGAATAGGCACTTGAAGCATTCCGCTTACCTACACTCAATGTCAATTTTTTCCCCCCACACCTCTTATTAGCACTTGTGCCACGGACTTTACGTGCATTGTCTTAGGTCCGTTTACCAATCACACGTCATCTCTCCGTTTTCAAGGAGATTGAAATGTTAGCTATTTCGAGTCAAGGTATCAATACCAGATTTCTGGCCATCTGCCAGCAGTACGTGGTATCAGCACCTAATGAAATATCTTTCTTACTAACTTTAGATGGCGCTACAGTCCGGGGTGAATTTTTCTCTCGAAGCAACCAAGAACACCCTCATCCATTTTTGATAATATCCATGCGCCATAGAGCAGGACCGGGATTATTTAGGTCTTATAAAGGGTGACTTTTGTTGTCAGAGAGGGCTTTGCTAGTCAATTGCCTTCTTAGCCCAAAGAAACAACGGTTGGCAAGAGTTATTGAGTTATTCTTCGCTTGATCTCAGCGCTGGTGTCGTTGTCTGTATTTATAGCGGAGCCTAGGTAGACAAAGTCCTTAACTACCTCAAAGTTACATCTGTCTAAGGTGACGTTCTGCCCGAGACATCGATGTTGGTTGTCCTTTTTGCTTGACAGCATATACTTGGTCTTGCCCTCATTGACCACTAAACCCATTTTCGCCGCTTCCGTCTCAATACTCGCGAAAGCGCCACTGACATCACGCTGCTTTCTCCCGATTATGTCAATATCGTCGACGTATGCGAGTAGTAGGATGGACTTTTGAAAGATAGTGCCTCTTATCTTTGCTCGTGAGTTTTGCACTATTCTTTCAAGTACGATGTTGCAAAAATCGCACGATAGCGCATAGTCTTGTCTAAATCCTTCCCGGACATCAAAGGTCTCGGTGAGATCTTTACCGACCTTGATGGAGCAGCGTGCATTCTCCATCGTCATCCTGCACAGACGGACGAGTTTGGCAGGGATGCCGAAACTAGACATTGCTCTGTATAGCTCGTCTCTATAGATGCTGCCATACGCGGCCTTAAAATCGATGAATAGGTGGTGTGTATCGATCTGAAGCTCTTGGGTCTTCTCCAAGATCTGCCGTAGTGTGAATATCTGGTCGATGGTAGACTTTCCTGGCCTGAAGCCACACTGATATTGACCTATCAGGTTGTTGACGAACGGCTTCAGGCGTTCACACAATACGGCGGATAAGATCTTATATGCGATGTTAAGGAGACTGATGCCTCTGTAGTTGGCGGAGTTCAGAGGGTCTCCTTTCTTGAGAATTGGATAAACAATGCTGAGGTTCCATTCATCGGGCATACGCATACTTTCGTCCGACCATATTTTACAGACGAGTTGGTGTATGCTCCTTACCAAGTCATCGCCTACCGCTGTGAAGTAACATCTCCTTATGTCGCACAATTCTCATGCTTTTTCTTTTCCTTCTGAGAGAGAGCTCTTGAGAAGCTCTAGGCCTTCATCAAATCATGGGTTTCGATGTGGTGAACGAGTGAGACCCAGCACATCAGAAGCGGCATCTCTGATGGCGTTTTGGCAGTGTTTCCAATGGCCTTCGATGCTTGATGCCGGCGGCAAGGGACCTCTTAAGAAATTAATGGAGACTCGATCGGAAAAGGACTTGGCGATCTCTTGCGATTGTAGCCGTCTCACGTCGAATTTTCTCACAGCATTAGTTTGTCTTGGCGTAGTTTGGGATATCCGTACCTTGGCTACAACAAGGTAATGGTCCAAGTCGATGTTGGCTCCTCGGAACGTACGGACATCCATAATACTGGAGGAGTGTCTTGCGTCGATCGCAATGTGATCAATCTGGTTGACTGTTGATTGATCAGGAGTTCTCCAAGTCCCCTTGTGTACGTCGAGAGCGTGCTAGCCATGACAATGACAATGTTTCGCCCCGCCGCAAAGTCGATTAGCCTGAATCCGTTATCAGAGGTGGTGTTGTGCAGGCTATATTTTCCGATTGTTCCACCAAAGATACCCTCTCTTCCTAGCTTTGCATTAAAATCACCGAGAACAATTTCAATGCCATAGCTAGATCATTGCTCGTAGGTCTTGTTAAGGAGCTCATAGAAGGCATCATTGGTGTCGTCATCTTTCTCCTCTGTGGGGCATGCGCGCATATAAGGCTAATATTGGCGAATTTAGCCTTGATGCGGATTGCTACGAGGCGCTCGCTCACAAGCCGGAAGCTGAGGACTTCTTGTCTTAGTCTGCCTCCGACAACAAATCCGCATCCAGTAAGCGCTGCTTTTGCCGTCGATAGCAATTGCCGTAGTTGATGTCGCAATTTTTCATCTTCTTTTTGTCCGGCCCATCCCATCGCATTTCTTGAATGACGGTTATGTCACCTTTGCAGCAGTCTAGGGCCTCCGCTATTTGCGTGCATATCCGAAGCTCATTGTCCTTAAATCGTTTGCGTGGGTTGTCAACAGTAGATCCGTCCTTATCCGAGGCTTGTTGATGCTTCGTAGCTTATGTTTTTTTTAAATTGTCTGGCAGTTACCCCGGCGGCACAACCCCCAACCTGGAGGACCAGTTCCATTTTTAATGCCCCTAGGACGAGGGGTCGGTTACATTGAAGCCAGTAACCCGTTCTGGGATGTGAGCGCTGCCGTTGACCCATATAGGGCTCGTCCGCCACCATCTCTTTTCCAAGACTCTGACTTAGTCCTGGAAATCCTTTCAGGTCTGAACTCCAAATATGTCGTAATAGCCCGGATAAGGTCTTGTTTTGTTTTTCCGACACTAATCCTGGTTTATGGCGCAGGATACTCGCCATTTGCCCCCTTCACTTCGCAATCTCTAGTGAGATTCCCAGATGGCGCCACGGGGAGGCGTGAAGTAGGGCTTATTAGCAGAGCTGCAATATTTTCGGCTGCAGAGGCTCATTCTCGTCACCAGCACCTGTCGGAAGGTTCTACTTCTACGAGGCCTTATACCAATCGTTGCCATCCTATTGAAAAATCTAGTAAATGTTAAATCAGCTAATAGATGGCCTTAGAAGTATGATCATTGGGGCACCAGGGTGCAAGCGCAAAGGCAACAGGTGCCAACAGATACTCAAACTGTATAAATATATTCACTCGTTTATGCTCTATGTGTCGATATTTCTTTTTGTGTCTTGCAAGAACCTTCGGATCCTTAAATTTTATTTCATATACTACCTTCTGTGATTTCAAGAAGCCCTTTTGCCCCAGCACTGAAGACTTAATTAAGTGAAGCCTTTCGTAAAGAAAATAGAAATGAAAAAAAACTTTCAATTTCCTGAATTTCAGTATCGCCCAACTCGTATTAATTTCAAATCAACTTCCGCTTAGATTATGATATGTCACCATGCTTCAACCCCACCACGGAACATGAATGTACTCGTAACATCCACCAAACCACTTTCTAACAGGCCTGTCAACCCTTTCTGATTTATGTTGTATGCCTGCTTAAAAATTCATTGAAACTCCATCTTGAAGTGTGTAAAAATGTCATCAACATGTTTTCTTATTTTTATTTTTTTTTTTTATATAAGTTCAAGCGCGTCATCAGTACTGTCTCACCCCTATAATTCTTAGCAATAAATCTCCTTTTACCAAAAAAAAAAAAAAAAAAATCCAACAGGTCGTAATCTTGTTTAAAGGGACTAGGCCTGTACCCCTGCTGGATTCTTTTTCCGTACACACTCATATGTGTGTGAACAAAAAGAAATTTAAAACATTTGCTTGTTACAAAGATGTAGACGATGAAATGGATTTACGTGATGCAGATTACAATATCCTTACAGAAATTAGGTTATGCCATAACAAGCCACCCACCCCATTGTTAGGATCAAGTGTTGTACAACCCCCACGTCTTTGCAGCCTCCATTCTCATGGTGTTCATGGTACTCATGGTACTTCTAGTGGTAGCCACCGTCGCCGCAGTCACCGCCGTCGCCACCGCCGCCGCCGCCTATTCACGAATTTATGATCGGATGCTTTGTTTCTTATGCAAGAACGTATTTTTATCCATTACATCGCAAATCATATTTTTATTTTCTTCCACAGTTACGTATCCTGTGTCTCGGTGGGCTTGTGTACTAGTGCCACTGCCACATAGCTACTGTGAAAGGTGCCACAATAAATAACGTCATTTTAATATTATATATGACCCAAACATATATTATGACCGCATTATAGCCTTGTAACACTAAATTATTCAAAAATGTGAAATGGAAACAACAAGGGTTGCTGCTGCTGCTATTGCCTACTGGCATACTCGTACGAGTACAACCTCCGCCACCTTCTGTTGTTACGGGCAACTGGCATACGCATGCCAATTCTATCCATGGTAGAACATTAAAAGGATTCTATTCCATGTATCCATGTATTCGTACACCGTGCGTTGTCGGTCGTTTGAGGATGAATGTAGCGGAAAAAATACCAAAAGTACCGCCTGTTCTAGTCTCTACAAATCTACAGCTCTACAGTTTTACTGTCAGCCTTCAGCTACTCTAGGGACCTAACTACCCTTGCCAAATGACATTTGGTAAGCTCGCATTCGTATCATGACATTTTAATGTCTTAGTGTGAAGTTGATGCGGTGTGGCAGGATAATAACATTTTTATTGCCATTTAAGTGGTCGAAGCCACCACTCGAACTCAGGTCGACACCACTTCAAATCCAGTGTCTGTTAAGGGATGTGTCACTGTCTTGACATACTATACTATACTATACGAGTACCGGCTAACAAGTGCGCTGTGATTGATTTTCGTCTCAACAATCAGCTCTGTTAAGACTTTTGTCCTGATTTGGCAGGATACCGATTGTGAGATCATCACCACTAGGTGGTACTTTTAAATTCCAAAAGAGTTCGACACTTTACGATGATAAGTCAAAGTCCTGAGGAAACACACAAAACACAACAGGAGGCGTACGAGTATTTCAGAATTTCTCTGGATAATACGTACCAATCGACTAAGCGAGTATCTGTGTGCCTGTGTGTATGTGTTGTGTTGTTAACTTTAATGGCTCTCTGGGGGGACGCAAGTAAATTACTACTTTGTATATTAACTTCGTTTTCTTCGTTCTTTTTTTCATTTTTTTCTTTCTTTCGTTTATTTTTGACTCTCTTATTTTGTTCTCTATCTGCGTGTTTTTGGCAGATATCCTGTGGGATGGAGGCAAAATCCACTTGCGGCATTTGCTGACGGTGGGTTAATCAAAGCAGCCTCATTCGATTTGGGAACAACAGTCGTCAGTTGGGTAGAAGCAGAAGAACAGGCAGTAGAGCTTACAATGAGAGGAGGACTACATTGCCGGGACCTTCAACTTTCGTGCAATAAATTGCCTGATTGTAAACCACCCCCATGGGGGTGTACTACAGAGTATAAGGAAGTTGCTCCTCTGGACTTGGTAAGACTACCAGTATGACTACGAATAAGAGTCCCATGAACAAGATGACGATGTACGACAACGGGAACGAGTACGTACGTATTATACAACGTATATCCAACTCGTACTCGTACTAAGACAAACGAATTATTTAGTATTCCGTGTTGGTCCTGCCGCTCAGATAGAATTATGACTCATGAGCGATTGTACGTGCGGCAAATAAATGTTGCAGTCAACAAAACTGCATTTCATTTCGATGTAACCTACCAAACCAAGTCTCCGGACAAAGTCCCCTGTCCCCTGACTCCGTTTGAATTCACTGACTAAAGTAGTTGCAGACCAAGACCAAAAATTGCCACTGGGCCATAATCATTTATTGGAAAAGTGCGCCGTAAACATTTTACGACTAATTTGCTAGGGGTTAAGATTTTTTTACTTCTTGTTCCGGTACCCACTTCCAGTTGCAACACCACACCACATTTGCATTTGTATTTGCCGACACTGAAACCGAACGGCTTGCCGTAAAATTTTTTTTTGTTAAGATGCATCAACTCTAGCTCTAACCAACACTCGATGGCAGGCAAAATCTTTATACTCGATTGCAACAATGTTGCCATCGATTTGGATGTGATTTGTAGCGGAAACGAGTAAGTGGTGCTTAAAATCGAAAGACAATTTCGTTTGTCTGCCAACAATGTCACACATTTGTGGTGGAATGGCTTGCATGCGAATCGAAATGTTGAATTGGAGAAGATTTCTGCTGAGGCATGATTTACGAGTAACGTCTCTGGAAAATCGCATGTATAAGCAGACTTGGTGCAGTTTCCTATGTGAAAAGTCTTTGTTTCAAGGTCTTGTCTTTACGCTTCCTCACTAAAATTGTATGTTTACGGAAAAATGTTCTTTAAATTGTTAAAAAATCTTCTCCTGACAATTCGTATTAAGAATAAATGCGTCTTTGTGACAATGCCTCATTTGAGAAGAAATTTGGCAGCATCAAGCTTCGAGACAAAAATTCTAAAAGTATATTTTAGTGTCAATAGTGCTTAGATATGTCTTCGGGTATTTGTGCGCTGCAGCTGACTTGAAATCAGTCCAATTATCAGTAACTATTTCGAGAAGTTGGGGCCATAACACGGCAGATTTTGACTTCCTAGTCGTCTATCGTTACCGATTTATTAGCACGACTTGGCATATCCAGACACAACATAATCCAAAGGTGTTAAGTCCCCAATATTGCCGGTCACGATCAGCCGGCTTAACTTAATCCAAAGTAAAGCTTACAGATCCATACGGAAGGTATTCATGCCACGTGTAGGCGATAATTAGTAGAGTAACTCGACTGCTACCACACAGAGGGCCCCCGCCCCATTATCAAGGCTTCGCCCATCAATGACGTTGTCTAATATAAAGCGGGGGCAGAGTAAATACTGGACTTATCATAATTATTATCAGACCCTTCCCCTCTGATGGTTGCTATGATTTGTCCAGTAACAAGCTGCCGGTCATAGGTCTTGTTGAGTGGCAAGACCACCGGTAGTCCTTACCAGGACTTAAAACACGGTACCGTGGGAGTTAGGAGCCCCCCGGACTTCAGTCCGGGCCTAGCTTGTTGAGGTTGGCTCCCTTGTGGGAGCGTCACGGTGGCTGTGGTTTAAACCTAAATCGCAGGGAGGGTGGCCCTGCTAGGGTTCAATACCCGGAGTGAAGTGGCTATAAGTGCTGGGTGCTGAGACCCTAAGATCAGTAAGAGGTTTTAGGTGGGTCTCGACTCATACCAAGAGTGGATTTGTGCCCTCAACATATTCCCGCATTGGTATTAATTGTTAATGTAGCAAATAAGCGATGGCAGGGCGTACCCTTGCTCCCATGGATGTATGGGCATCCCGTGAGGTTAAGTCTCCATGACAGGTATTCACGTTAAACTCTAGTGACATCTGCTACCACACAGATATTACCACCATCCAAAGAGTGGCATGCGATGGGTTGGACGTAACGAGAAAAAAAAAACTTGAATGCATACTTTGGTGATGGGAACAAATACTTAGCTTCCGACACTAGAGCGAATATTGTATTACAATCCGCTGTAAGGCATAATTGACCAATATAAGCCTAATATGCGCCTATGCCTTTACAGATGACAAGACGATGATCTTTCTACGAGCTCCTTGACAAGTCATGTGGACACTGTTCGCCTATGTCCGGAAGGATAGTTGGTAAGCACAACCTTTACAGAAGCACGTCAGGCAGCGCACCTGGGATTGTTGACTTTGAAGGGGGATGAAATATATCTACAGCAGGCACATGGCTAACTCTTTACTTGGTGTCCATGCCATCTCAATCTAAACACTTTCACTCAAAAAATATCAAAAAAAAATATATTGTAAGACAAGCAATCCTCAATTGAGCCTTTGCGTAAAAACATAAAATTAATTCCGCAGTGCAAACGTTGCCAGGGATTTATACACACGCAAGCGTATTGCCAAAGAGAACCGTTTTGCATCAAATGCGCAGGAATTCATCTTTCAAAGGATTGTGTTGTAAGCAGACAAACCCCTGCGATCTGTGTCAACTGTAAAGGGAAACATGTAGCTAATTTCCGAGGATGTGAAGAAGCCAGACAGCTGCAAAACAGACGAGATAAGTTGCTAAGTTTGCCCCGGAAAAAGCAAAGATCCGATAAAATGAAGGAAGCAAAAGAAAAACCAAATGTCTCTGTTATTAAGAACATTAAGGCGAAAATGTCTGAAGAAAGACCGCGAAGCGTAACATGTAAACTATTGAGCAATCTAACATATGCCCAAGCCACAAAACAATATTTTTTATAGAGCCGATGAATCAGGGGACTCTGCATCTCAAGTATTATCCATTATACTCGCGAAACTTGAGCAGCAATACAGAGTAAATGAACTTATTTTCGAAAAGTTAACAAAGATTGAGAATAGGTTTTCTCTCCTTCCGATCCTGTCAAAAATTTTTAAGAGGATCCTGCTCAAACGTTTATGCCAGACAAAAATCGTATCCCCAACCAAGAGATTTCGGATTAAGCATTCAACTATTGACCAGGTGAATAGAATTACCGGCGTAATTGATAAAGCTCTGGAAGAGAAAAAGATTTGCTCAAGTGTATTTCTTGACGTCTCACAAGCCTTTCACAAGGTTTTAAAGTTAAAATCACTAGAAACTTTACAACATATTGACTAAGTACGAGTATCTTGAATATAGAATTTTTCGTGTTAGGTATGGAAAGACGTGTAGCAGTTTAGAGATACATACGAGGGCGGGTCAATAAGTCCGTGACTTTTGGATTAAAACACAGATTTTTTGATAAAAAAATAATTTTATTTTTCAACGTAGTCTCCCTTGAGCTCTATACACTTTGTCCAACGCTTCTCCAATTTTTTTATCCCTTCCAAAAAAAAATGATTTGTCGAGGTCCTCAAAATAGGCCTTTGTTTGCGAGATGACTTCATCATTGGAGTCAAATCTTTTTCCACCAAGCCATTTCTTCAGGTTTGGGAACAAGAAGTAGTCGCTCGGAGTCAAATCTGGAGAATAGGGTGGATGAGGGAGCATTTCATAGCCCAATTCATGGATTTTTGCCATGGCAACTGCACATGTGTTTGTGGTAAACTGTGATCAAACGCGGCACCCATCTTGCGGAAAGCTTTCTCATGCCCAAGTGATCATTCAAAATTGAAACCACTGAGCCATGCGAGATCCCTACGGCTTCCACAATCTCTCGCACTTTCAATCTTCGGTCGGCCAACACCATATCGTGAATTTTTTCGATTGTTTCGGGTGTAGAGACCTCAACTGGGCGTCCAGGACGTTCGGCATCTTCAGTGCTTGTACGGCCACAACGAAATTCAGTAAACCACTTTTTTACCATTGAAATCGATGGTGCAGAGTCCCCATAGTATTTATCAAGCTTAGCCTTGGTCTCGGTAATGGTTTTTTTTCGCAAGAAATAATGCTTAATAAGCACACGAAATTCACTTTTTTCCATTTTCTCCTCAAATTAGTGAGTAGTCTGATAAAAACACAAACTAACTGACGCAGCAAGTTTAAATTTTGACAGGAGTCAACTGACAGATGCCTGTTGACAGGAGCAGTGTTGCTGTTTCAGTAAAGAGGTCAGAAATTCAAAAAGTCACGGACTTATTGACCCGCCCTCGTATATTGGCCGGTGTACCGCAGGGAAGTGTGCTCGGTCCACTCCTGTATCTCTTATATACAAGAGATATACCACAAGTCGAGGGGACTGTTCTTGCCACCTTTGCCGACGACACTGCCATTTTAACTCTCGCTAAACAATAGAAGAATCAACGGTGAAACTTCAAAGCGCTTTAAATAAGGTATGTACATATATGCCTGGACAAAGATCTGGCAAATCGCTCTCAACGAGACCCAATCTGTGCAAGTAAACTTTACTTACAGAAAAATAAGTCACCTGCCCATCCACATTAATTCGGTCTGTATATGTACCTCTTGGCAATGAGGCTAAATATTTGGGCATGACACTCTATGCAACGCTCAGTCCTAGAAATTCTGGACGAACACAATTTATTGCGCCGTCTTCAAAGAACTAAGCCTCTGGACCTGGCACGATCAATTTAAACCGCGTTAAAAAAGCGGAACATGTAGGATCTTTCAATGGAAAGTCACATACCAAACAAGATACCAGTTTTACTTAGTTGCGGTATCAAACATACTTATCGAAGGGAGGTGTTTTTAGTGAGAAAGAATCTATGAGCACGCGCTCGCGATCCTGAAAGTGTCTGATGGAAGATTTTCACCTGCCCTCGCCAGGTGGTGAAAAAAGCTACGATAATGTTTCGCTCCGCCGCAAAGTCGGTTCGTCTGTATCCGTTATCAGAGGTGATGTCGTGCAGGCTATAAGTTCTGAAAGTACCACCAAAATTGCCCTCACCTCCTAGTTTTGCATTAATTTTGCCGACAAAAATGTAACATTGCTCGTAGGCCTTGTTGGAACTTGTGAAAACTATCTTTGGTGTTTTAACACTGTTCGTTTTTATTTTTTTCTTAATTGCTTTACTTTATTTTCTTATTATGGCACGTCCGCCTCGATCGGGGATGTTTACAATTGTGTACGTGGATGCCGCTCCCTGAATCATGGCCGTTCTTCCTTGGCAGGTTGGTTTCTTTTACTCAATGCTAGATGGCGCGCTTGGTATACTTTTTTTAAAACAAAACCGACTGAATATAGTCACGAATAAGATTTTGTTTTATGTTTACAAAATATTACCACAACTCGGCCAACCTGAAAACCCGATCGACCACGATCAGCGAGCAGCAACTTCACATAGTGTATATTTTCGAATAAAACTGACAACTTACACAAACTAAACAATTAGATTACATATAAAGGTGATCAGACCATTAGAGTTAAATCAAAATTATGGAAACAAACAGAACTAGTTTTGACAAGTACCCTAGAGCAGGACGAACAGAGTTCCAGAAGAAATGACAAACAAATAGATATTTATTTTGTTTTGAAACTTCTTGCAACCTGGTGTGGTGTGAACGTTTTTTATGACTACATAATCGCCTATTTCGTAGGTCTGCGCTGGATTGTTGCGGTTCTCGAAGTATGTATCTGCTGTTGCGCTCTTGAGCCTTCGGTATTGCTTCTGAAGCCTCTTCTCGAAGCTTACATAAATTTCTGTCTGAATAATTCAGTTCCTTCTCTTCTAGAAGCTCCGTAAGCCTGTCGATCACTACTCCCCTTTGGCTAACCCCAAACAGGAGTTTGCTGGGTGTGGTGTAAATGGATCTGGGAACAGTGTTGTTTAAGCCATATTCAATTTGGGACAACGTCCGAACCCAGTCTGAATGCTCCACCGGCTCGGACAGCTTACGAAGCATGACAATAAAGACTCGATTAACTCGCTCAACCTGGCCGTTGGCCTGTGGAGAATGAACGGCTACCTTCATATGCGCTATATTCCGATCGACCAAGAAGGAGCTGAATTCTAGGGATGTAAAGCAGGTACCTCTGTCACTAACTACCCTAGACGAGGTTTTGCTTGTTCAGATGTACCGGCGATGAATACATAATGCACCGAACACAATTTTTTGTAAATCGTTCAACCTTTTTGTGAATGTTGGGAAACCAATAGTGCATGCGAATTTGTTCAGTACATTTAGTGATACCCAGATGTCCAATCTTTTCGTGGATAAATCTTATGAGATTGTTTTCCATGTCTTTTGGGACATAAAAGCGAAACTCACCAGCTCGGTTTTTTCTGTAAACGATACCATCTTGCAGAGTAAACGGTGTACACTCCGCTGAGCCTAGTCTTTCCCTTAAGGCTGAAATAGTTGCGTCCCGGTTTTGGGCAGCTCTAAGCTGGAAATCAATATCCTCCGAGTTCACAACTGATCATGCAACCATGCATTCCCTTGAGGTCTTAGCATTACTTACATCGTCTACATTTGAGACCGAAGGAGAGCTATCGCCGTTTTGTGCGGCGTTGAGCTGATAGCCGGGGTCAAAACAGACCGTCGACACTAATTTGCACCTGCTTAAGGCATCAGCGTGGCTCATATTCACTCCGCTCCTATGTTTCACTTTGTAATTAAAATTCTCCAGCTCTAAAGCCCACCGAGCGATCCTCGGATTTACGCTCTTCTTATTCAAAATTAGCGTTAACGAACTAGAGTCGGTGATGATGGTAAAGGGAATCCCCTGCAGGTAAACTCGAAAGCGGCGAAGTGCCGAGATGATCGCAAGAGTCTCAAGCTCAAAGCTATGATACCTAGACTCCTGAGGGGTCGTATTCTTTGAAAAGTACTCTACCTCAAAATCTTTATCCTTTTTAGAGACGTGCGCGCATAAAAGTCAAATGTTGACAAATTTGGGTTTGATGCGGAAAAGATATCGCAGTTTTTTTTTTCTTGTCGGCAACCTCATCATGCGAGTTGTCCTATGGCTCTAGGAACTCAACTTTTAGGTAATAGATCTAAGTGCAAAATTATAAAGAAAAATTAATATTTCTATTAAAATTGGCATTAATTCCATAAAATCTGCTGAAGTCCTTCTTTCATTACTTGGAAGGATGTTATAGTCCGAGGGTGAGAGCTTCAACTAATGAGTAACGCAACTAACAAGATTGTGATGACCTGGTTGCTTACCTCATATTGGTGGTTGCCGGTAACCTTACTCGTGCAGGCTATCATGCCAAAAGCATGCGTGGCTTGTAGTAGAATACTGACTTCCATCCCTATAGGGCTCACAATTCCATGCGGAAAAGATTAAAAAGTATTCTTGACGTCCGAACTTGACACGGATCACTGCCTCTTTGCAGTTAAGCTGCGCATGCGGATTTTTCTAAAGCCGCAATTGAGAAGAATTACTATGCGAAGATATAACGTAGAAAAGCGCCACTATCAAGTCGCTGCTGATAATTTGGAAAGATTATTTCTGCAGACTGTTAAACGGCGATGATGAGCATCATCCCACTTCCAGATAAAATGAACCATTCAACAACAGGACAACAAAAGTTCAACAAACATGCTAAATTCCATAACTGTTGAGCCGTTTCAAGCGGGTAGTAATTGAATACGAGGCAAGTGCACAAATAGTGTGAGTGATAACAAATCAAAAATACCATTATTCTTTTCTCACCGCGGTCTCGCTATCTACATGCGTAGTGATGTAGCTTTCCAAACTCCACCACAATGTAGTCCCTGGATCCGGATCCAATCCGGAATTCAATTTAATGTGGTTAAAATTCCATATCCGTCAGCAAGTTATCCACTACGCTGTCCGACTCCATACAAAGAATTGTAACGCTATATCTTCATACTGATATTGTTATTACGGGCGATTTCCATATACACAATTGTGGGTGGCTTCGACATTCTGGACAAACAACACCCAAAGGACGGTGTGTTGAGATCTTCGCTGCGGAAAACAACTTGACCCAACTTGCAAATGAGCCCACGCAAATCCCAGTCGTTGATAGCCGTACCGCCAACAGCCTGGACTTGTTTCTAACCTCTCACCCTGATAACTACGTCGTTGATGTGCTTTCACCTCTAGGTTCGTCGGACCATTGTGTCATATCAGCTAAATTCTCGTATATTGACCACACAGTTAGAGAAAAAAAGTTCTTAAAAGAACAGTGTGACAATACGAGAAAGCCAATTGGAGCTGTAAAGAGGGTTCAGGTTGAAAGAAATGTTTTTTCGGTCCTATAAGACCAACCCCACAGAGGGGGGTGTATGTGAAATTTCTATACGACCAAAAACTGAGGCAAAAAATGCTGCACACTTTGCGGCCAGCTCAACGCTTCCAGGTTGTGCTTTGTCTCCGCCTACGCTTGAGTGCGTTGAATCTTCAATTGAACGAATTCACTTTCGCACTCTTGTACTAGCAAGAGTACTTAAAAATCTTAACATTCACAAATCCGCTGGTCCAGATGGCATATCTCCCTTTCTTCTGAAGAGGTGTTCTTCTACGCTGGCAAAACCACTGCGTATTCATTTCTACCAATCCTATTCTTAAAGATTCTTTGCGAGCATATGGAAAACAGCATTTGTCCAGCTCTTCCCTAAAAAAGGCGAATCTTTTTCTCTCTCCCATTACAGACCCATTGCCCTTACATCCCTTCTTTCCAAGGTCATGGAAACGCTGATAACGCTCATGAATTATCTCGAAACATGAAAACTTCCTAATGACCGGCAGTATGGTTTTCGTAGCAACAGGTCCACTGGTGATTTGATGGCATGTCTCACCGAAAAGTGGAACCAAAGATTACATCAATCTGGCGAATCTAATCTAAGGCATTCGACAGAGTTTGGCATCAGGCTCTTTTGCCGAAAATGCGTGCAATTGGGATCGATTACTTTCTTCATCGTCTGATATGATCTCTTGTTTGCTACTTCTAGTCCAATATATTCCTTCGCTGACGACAGTACTCTTTGCTTCTCTTATTCGTTTCCGAACTCACGGCCCTGATCTCCGGCTGTGGAACGGGAACGTATGTTAACCTCATTAAATTCCGATAATAACGGCATAATCAATTGGGGAATAACTAACAGAGTAGAATTTAATGCTTCCAAAATACAATGCTGTCTACTGTTGCTAAAGCGAAATTCAAATACCCAGCCATTATCCATGGATGGCACTTGCATCTTCGAAACCGAAAAACTTTCCATTCTCGGTATGTGTATCAATGACTACATTTTCAAAGCTGCCAAAAATGCAGCGAAATGTCTATGTTTCCTTAAGGGATGTAAGAAATTGTTCACCCCCCCCCCCCCCCTCTAATCTGGCTTCAATTTGCAAGACATTTATCCGACCAAAACTGGAGTACAATGCTCACATCCCACATCCGGTCCGGTGCGCCTAAGAATTCTTTCCACCTACTAGATAGGATTCAAAACCGTGCGTTAAGACTTATGGGTTATACCAATATTACACAGTCGATGGAAATCCTCGAACATCGACGTAATGTCTCCTGCCTCACCTTGTTTTATCGCTACTTTCACCACCAGTGCTCCACAGAAATTGCCAGTGGCATTACGCCCCTTCAAACGTCCAACCGTAATATCCGTCTCGGTATAAACGCACCCTGAAATATAGTGATACTTTCCTAAGCCCAAAAACTCGCTCATGAAATGCCCTGCCGAGCTCTTTATTTCTTACCCATTACAACCTTCAAACATTTAAAACCAACTCGCATAGGTACCTCTCTTTTCGCCCTCCCTAAATATTTTTCGCCCACGCTATGTGGAAACATTAAATCCCTTGTGCGCGCGCCAATTATATAAAAAAAGCTCAAGAAACACGTAAGGCACGCATAATGGCTTACTGTACAAAGCTATGTGTAATTTTGACATTCCTGCTAAGCCTATCAGATTCGCAAGTGACGAACGTTTGCTTTGCCGTTGTCCTAAAAAATAATCTCACAAGAGCTTTAATGTCTAAAACAATTTGAAACATCACCGAATGGGACAAAACGTCAGAGCAGATAGCCCTAACTTTGACGTAGTTACGGATTCTGGCCTTTGAACTCGGCTTTTAGCTCTGTTTTCTTTAAAAGAATGTTAAATGAAGAAATTTCGCTTCATTCAGTGAAAATCAGGTTGTCCCCTCATGTTCAGCATGCGGTTTATACCGACCGCTGAGTCTACGACTTAAGGAAAACAATTGGACCCTTTACGGCATACTGCATCGGCATTACCAACAATCTATACACCTCAAACCATTTTGAGAAGCCTTTTTGACTTTGATAATCAGAAAAAAATCTAAAGCTCTACCACAAAGTAATTCTGGGTACTCAACGGCCGCTGTAACTTGTGGTCGTTGCATAAGCCACTTTGACAGCCACCACGCTCTCGTTTTGGCAAACATCACCACCACCTACAGTCGAATTTCTACGTTTGATTTCGTATGCGTAACCCACCCTTTGTCTCTTCCTCGCCATTCAAATTAACATGAGAGACTTCATTCCTTTTTTTTCCAATTCACTACTACCCCCTGTTAATTAAGGACTCTACCACGGCACACCAAAAACAAAAAAAAAAGGGGGGGGGGGGGACAAAATATTGCGGCCTCCTCGTTCGAATTGGTAAGCCGATGGAAATTGTTTTCTTAATGAGCCGAGTGAAATTGCCCTCAAGCACTGATGGCGGCGGTATCAGGAGGAAGAGGCAAAGCAGGTCAACTCATTAATGCAAAACATTCTCGGGTGTTTTTTTCTTTCTTGATCTTCTTCCCCTTCATTTTCCATCCGGCGTTTTTACGTCGCTCGTAACAGTTAAAATATGCAGAAAACATCTTAGCGGCCATTACAAGAAAATCCTTTCGTCTGCTTGCACATGGAATGCCACAGAGATAGGGCAGTTCCTGATGCGAGAAGGGAAACAAACGAACTAAAACCGCCCGGTTGGAAGTGCGACTTTGTCTTTTCGCCATTATGTTAATTGTGCAATGTGCTGTCAATGAGCTTCGCCTAATGTTGTCCCAGGCCCACCCACGAGGGGATGAAATTAATTTCGCACCCCGCAAACTGTTTGGAAACGCAAAGGTACGAGTATAAAAGAAAACAAGTTCCACCAAACGGCTTCAAATATTTAAAATCCCCACCATCACACAAATGGGAATTCGCTAACAAAAACAACAACAACAACAACAACTTTCACAGGGGACTGCCACAGGAATGAGCAGTGAGCACTGAGTACTGAGCAGTGTGTACGAGTATGTGTGTTACTTTATTGATTAAACAACCCCGAAACGACACGGAACGTTGGTGGAAAACGGTGAAACGCCAAAACTCTCTCGCACTTAATTTGATTTTCTGGCATTCTTGCACCGCACCTGTAATTTCTAGTAATTCCACTAGGAACCAACTTCTAGGTACAAGTCCCAACAAAACTGGAGCGACTTCACTTAACGTAGTCGTAGTCCTGCGATGACTAGAATCTATGTGTACAAAACATCCCTGGATACAGAGGGCTGTTGTTCTTATGAGTACGACGACAACGGCAACGACAACGACAACGACAAACATGACGATAATGTCGATTGGAGGATATTTCATTCTTCAAAGTCGTTTTCGGCAGGTTGGGAGGGCAGAACTGACTCGAGACACTCGAGCGCTACCTGGTGCCGCAGCGTAAAGTGATTTCGCTAACGCCCCGGGAAATTCTCAAAAGTCATTAGGCTAAGAAAGTGCACAAACATTAAGTGCATTTGAGGGCATGCCGACTTAGACAAGTATGGCGGCTGTGATGGTTAAAACGGTTAAGACGGTTAAGATGGCTAAGGCGACGACAACGGCAAGAACAACTTTGTCAACTACATGCAGGTACACGGGACACAGGTAAAGTTCAAAACGACAAAGGAAGGAGTTTTTTTGGGTGGCGTCGTGTAGTACCTACACAAGATTCACACTAGGGATTCGGGAATACTGGTAACAACCCAAGACACAGTCTATTCTGCCTCTGCAGGTGGTATCCCCAACTCATTCAGGACACTTTTTTCTTTGTAGTTTCGAAAGTCGCTTTTTGTGTTGGTTTTTCGAGAATCAAATGCGACCTTTGTGTGTCGTGAAAAATTACTCACAAGGATCTGGCTCCTGTTTGGGGTTACTCCACCCCCAGGTGCCGGGCTATGGCACTTAATTACATTTGCATGCATGTGATGGCAGTAGTTAGTGTGAATTGCATGAGAATCCACATAGGCTATGTACGAATATCGGGGCATACGACGGATGTACGATACTCGTATTTGACATGGCGAATGGTGACATGATAATCAAGGAAACCATTCAGCGTTGCTGATGCGTTGTTGGCACAACGTTGATTTTTCCTTCAGCGAAATTCTGGATACGAAGTAACGTCGCTCGTCATCATCGTTTTCAGAATTGTCGTTCTTCGTACACAGGGGAAGAGAAGAGAAGGTTATGTTTGGCTTTTAAAAGATTGTCGTTATTCCGTAGTCGATGTAGAAGTCGTTGCGCTGTAAGAGCACATTAAGCCGAGAAGGAGCGCGCGTCAACAAGTTTGTTGGATTTTGTAATGTGAAATTCCTTTTCGTGGAATAATCTCAATGGAGGTGCGCGTTCTCGGGCTCTCGAGCTCTTCCGGTGGCAGTGTAATTTGCCATATGAAGTCCAAAGTCGTTGAATTTCATAACGACGATGAAAGCAAACGTCGAAACATATTTGTAAATAAAGTGACCGATGGAAGCAATTGCAAAGTGTGTCTAAGAAATCGTTTTAAGGCTGCAAACTGAGTTGGTTTTGCTGTTTGCGAATTTCGACGGACGGTTTCCTCTTAGAAATTGTTGGAAAGTTGTTTTGCGCTGCACTGAGAAGGTTAATGGCTTGGATTTTAAATGTTGAGTTTGTGCTTCCTACTAGTTTAAGGGAAATCCAATTGAGTAATTATAATCATATTTCTGGCAGGGGATTACTAAAACGAAAGAGCCCCATCAGCGCCAGTAATGAGATGTTTGATGTTGAACACGGTTCTAGTAAAGGCGACCTGTTGTAAGGTAATGGCTTCTTAATTATAAGGCAATCTCTGCAGGTTGTTTTGAGGGCAGAAACTTAAGATTTTAACAGTCTGTCTATTTCTGAAGGACGATAGGACGTCAACTAAAATGTCAGCTCCATGGCCTTGGCACACAATATTTATGAATATATGGGCAGCGGGCTTGGTACTGGGGCACTTTGTCATACAAAGGATTTCAATATTATCCCCGAAATTTTAAATCACTCCGAGCGGCCGATAAGGGAAAAAAGACGAACGTTACGAAGTAGAAACAAGCCTCAGATACGAACCGGTCTTCTGCTGACAAACAAATTAAAGACGACGAACTTTGGATAAGCAAATGGAATGTTAGGTCCCTTAAGCGGAACATCTAGCGGAGGCCCTGCAATACTGCAGACACTACCACCATGTCTGCCATTACCGCATGCGGTGGAATGGGCGACAAATCGACGGCAAAAGCAACGCCAATTTGGATGCGGATTTGTTGTTGGAGGCAAACTTAGGCAAGAAGTCTTGAGTTTCCGGCAAGTAAAGATGCGCGTCGTAGCAAGCTGCATCAAGGCTTAATTTACCAACATTAGCCAGATATGCGCGCACCCTCCACAGAGGACAAAGACGACGACGCCAAAGATGCCTTCTATGAGCTCTTGAGCAATGCCCTAGCTAAGGCATTAAAATTGTCCCTGGCGATTTTAATACAAGGCTAGGAAGAGAGGGCATCTTTGGTGGAACGATCGGAAAATATAGCCTACACGACACCGCCTCCAATAACGGATTCAGGCTTATTGACTTTGCGGCAGGCCTAAATATTGTAGTGGCTAGCACGCGTTTCCCACATCTCGATATTCACATGGGAACTTAGAGAACTCCTGATCAACCAACCGTCAACCAGATTGACCAAATTGCGATCGACACAAGACACTCCTCCAGTATTATGGATGTCCGAACGTTCCGAGGAGCCAACATCGAGAAGTCACGATAGGGTTGTGGGTATCCCGAACAACGTCAAGACAAGCTAATATTGGGAGGAATTTCGACGTCAGACAGCTACAATCGCAAGAGATCGCCCAGTCCTTTTCCGATCAAGTCTGCTTAATCTATTAAGAGGCCCAATACCGCCAGCATCAAGCATCGAAGACCATTGGAAACATTGCCAAAACGCTATCAAAGTTGTCGCCTCTGATGTGATGGGTTTCACACGATCACCAAAATGAAACCCCTGTTTTGACGACGAATGCAACCACATGCAGCTTAGCAAGATGCATGCAAAGTGGCGCTGCATAGAATTACTAGAGTATCTTACGAGCTTTGAAAGAAGAAGAAGAGAGACGAATACCGGCTTCTCAGGAGTAAAAGGAAAGAGCATGAGAAGCGTGCGATCGAGGAAATTGGGAAATGCTTCTCCAGGAATGACATTCTGAAGTTTTACCTACGGACTCATACCGCGAACCGAAGTCAGTACAAACGAACAAGGGAACATCATAGTAGAGTCGTGGTCAATGCTGAGGATTTGGAAAAACCTTTTCCTTAGACTGTATTACGACAATGACGAAACAAATACGCTTTCAGGCAGAATGAGCCGTTCAACCTAGACGATGTAGAATAAAAATTCCGTCCACCCGACCTAGATGAAGTGAAGACAGCAATATCTAAGCCAAAGTCCAACAAAATTCTTCAAAGGGGTAGGCAATGGTAAGGAGCATACACCAACTCATCTGTAAAATATGGTCAGACGAAAGTATGCCCGATGAATGGAACCTAAAAATTTTTGTCCGATTCTCAAGAAAGGAGACCCTCTGAACTGCGCCAACTACAGAGGCATCAGTCTTCGGAACATCGCATACAAGATCTTATCTGCTATTCTGTGTGAATGCCTGAAACCATGTGTGGCTTCAAGTAAGATCAAATATTCATACTGCGGTGAATGTTGGAGAAAACCCAAAGGCTTCGGATCGATACTCATCTCCTTCTCATCGTTTTTAAGGCCGCTTTTGACAGCATTTAAGAAACGAGCTATACAGAGCAATGTCTAGTTTTGGCATCCCTGCCAAACTCGTCCGTCTGTGCAGGATGACGATGAAGAATGCACGGTGCTCCATAATGATCGGTAAAAATCTCACCCAGACCTTTAGTGTCAAAAAAGGATTAAGGCACGGCAATGTGCTGTCATGCGGTTTCTTTAACGCCGTTCTTGAGAAAATTGTGCAAAACTCACGCGCCAACACAAGAGTCATAATCTTTCAAAAGTCCGTCCAATTACTCAGACATGCCGACGATGTTGACATAATCGGAAGAAAGCAGCGTGATGTCAGTGTCGCTTTCGCGAGTATTGAGACGGAAGCGGCGAAAATGGGTTTAGCGGTCAATGAGGGCAAGACAAAATATATGCTGTCAAGCAAAAAGGACAACCAACACCGACGTCTCGGGCAGAACGTCACCCTCGGCACATACTTTGAGGTAGTTAAGGACTTTGTCTACCTAGGCTCTGCTATAAATACAGACAACGTCACCAGCGCTGAGATCAAGTGAAGAATAACTCTTGCCAACCGCTGTTTCTTTGGGTTAAGAATGCAATTGAGTAGCAAGCCCTCTCTCGGACAAGAAAAATCACCCTTTGTAAGACCTTAATAATCCCGGTCCTGCTTTATGGCACAGATGCATCAACATTATCAAGAATGGATGACGGTGCTTTGAGAGGAAAATTCGCCGAGTGATTTTCGGCCTCGTCTGCGAAGGTGAGTGAAGGTCTGTAGAGCGATATCGACGTAGCCAAAAGATGATGGCCGGGTCATGTAGAGAAAATGGACACCAACGCTCCAACCCGAATAGTTATCGAATCCGCCCCCGAGGGACAGGGCATCAGAGGAAGACCAGAAGACTGAAGGCAGCTAACAAAAGATGAAGCTGGCTGGAGACGCGTTTTGAATGAGGCCCACTTCATACCCGGACTGAAGCGCCACCTTAAAGTAAATAAACTCTTTAGGGCGCGTTTTTTCAAGCACTGAATCGATGCCGCCAATAAAAAAAGGAAAACAATTGCAATTGTCCAATGGTAGTGCCTAAGTTTAGAAGACTAGTGGCCCAGCGTTGTGTTCTCTGATCACGCACCGTGAGTGTTTCTTAAAAGGTGACTTTGCTGAAAGCATTTCAATATTAATGTCTAAACTTTACTACAATATTTCTTAACACCTGCACAATCGGCAGCATCTGAACTTGCTGATACCATAACTCAGTAGATAGCATTAAGTATCAAGTACCTCGAGGCTATCAAAAGATTGAAAGTATCATCAAAGGATCAGAGAATCAATCACCTCAAGCACTGGCAAACATCAGTTAGCTCACATTTGTATTACGAGTACTCAACGCATTTGCAATGTTTTTGTGCAGTTTAAACATTGCCGGGTTAGCGTCTTTTTAAAGTGCTGACCAACCTGGTTTGGCAGATTTCACCGGGTGCTTTTCTGTTCTGCTTATACAAGACGCTTTCACATCGGCTTCTTTTCTTTTTTGGTCAGTAGAAATCCCCCTCTTCGTGGAAGTCATTAAAGTGACAAACATACTCATACTCTAACGTCTGAGTCTCATTGAACCCATTATATGATAAAAGCTACAAATGTCCGATCGACTGAAGTTTCTTCTTCATCACTATCTCAAGCAGAACGTAATAAAAATCTCTCAAGCCAAACAAGTTGCCAATTGAAGTTCCTTAGCCACGCCAAACATCTGCAAGAACAGTTCATTTTTGGCGCAGCGTTTCTCAAATAAATTTCCATTGGCTCTGCATCGGCGGATCCCAATTATAAATGACACGATGTTGTGGTTCCTGCAATACTGCACCACAACTGGCTTTGTAGGTCTTTTATTTTATTTGTGTTTCTCAACCATAAAGCTACAGCCTTACACAACGTCCGAACATTGTTATTTAAATGTTTGAGCATTTCTTTCCCCCCTTTCTTGATGTTTGCAACAGAGTATTACAAGGGGAAACAATGACATTTCACCAGTGTCCCTTGTTTCTGCTTTGGTTAGTTGGGAATTCCTTTTGACCAGGAACACTTCCCGCTTTTGCCATTAAAATGTCCCGTCTCTCCTGTTTTGTGTTGGCCTTAACTTAAATTGTGACCACTGTCACGTCTATTTTCCTCCTTCCGCTAAATTCTGGCTCTGCCAATGTGAGAGGGGGCCTAAGAAATAATTCAGTTAGCACATAAAACATTGCAGCAACAATCCATGGTACAATGCATCTTGCCAACCGTAACAAGTTGTCGCAATAATTTTTGTGGAATAAAGCTAGCCTTCGCTTTAGCCCTGTCCACGAGTCACTTTTCACTGACCCAACATAGTTACACCGGACTTATTACATTTCCCATACACACAGCGTTGCATACAGCAACACAAATGACCGCCAAAAAAACAGAAACGAGAAAAAAAAAATACAACAGAACTTTAAGGGAGCTTCGGGACTTCCCCGTATGGAATAGGGTGGGTTTCAGCCATTACAAAGGCAACTGCCAGCAGGCCGAATAGAGTGCATCATCATTTGCCAAGATTCCGCAGGGTAAGTGTTTAAAATGCGCCTCGGACAGCGTTGGTGGTAGCCGGTGTTTTTGAAAATGGGTGGGGGGTTGGTAATACAAGTGGTAAAGGACTTTTGGTTGATCGTCTACTAACATCAACAAAACCGTCTGCGAGGGTAATCTAAGAAACACTTCAGGGGTAGTTGTGGGCTGGATCCTGATGAGAACCGATGGTGGTGGCTTGGCCACTGCAACGAATCCAACAAAGGCCACAATTGGGTGCGCACACAAAAAAACGACGCGAAAACAATTTGAAGGAAAGGAATACGTTAAAACAAACGAAACATGGAGAACCAAGTAGAACCAAGTGGAGAGCAGCACCAGAGTAGCAGTAGCACTAGTCGTAGTCAATGGAAATAGTAGAAGCGGCAGTAAGGCAGTTAAAAATGCAAATGCGAGAGGAAGGATTTTATGTGCGGCCGCCAAAATGCAACGAACCATTGTTTCAGAGTTTCTTTCTCGGATTTGCATACTGCGGTCTCCGAAGGGTTGAACATCGTTCCAACTACTATCATCTTTCACTGCAACAGACATAGAGGAAAAGAGAGAGAGAGAGAGAGTAGGTGGCATAGCTTAAGGCAAGCTCTGTACAGGGTGGCGCGTTGCAAATATCATCGCATCGTAATTATTATCATTTTCAAATAAATTATAGAAAACAGTAGACAGCATGTAACAGAAACAGCCCAGACTGACTCGAGAGTCCTTGCAGAGACTGTATTTGGCTTTGAGTTCTTTTTAATTTTGTTGCTAATGCAAATCCGAACCTTTTACTTTGGTTGAACGTTGAATGAGATTGGGTGCGGAACAGTGTAACGCCTTCATTGCAGCTAACTGCAACCACTGTTGTATCTATGTATTTGCCACACTTTACTACACGGGTAATGAGCATAATTTGGCCGTATAATGATAACGGAAGGGGAGCAAAACTTTATTACGGATAGGTACCAGCTGTGTGCCACACGCCATAGCTCAATTGACGGTAGCCAGAGGGCGATGAGCGGAAAATGACGACGAGGATGATGCAGACGGTGAGGATGATGACGACGATACCGATGCAAGTGATTTTTGGTTTTGCACTTCGGCATTCAACCCTCTCTCGAAACCCACACCCCAAATTTCATTCGTTTGCAATGTTGTCCCGTTTAAAATTTCGTTTAATAGCTCGAGCCCTTGAAGTTGTGCAAAACAAAACTAAAATTGGAAAACTCCACCGGCGGCGCGACGGATACATCAGCAATGCAACCGACCCAACTCTAACTCCAGCCGACGAATGCAATCATTTTTCGCATGCTGCATGAAATGCTATCGCGCTAATTCCTTCAATTCGGCTATAAACCGAAACCAAAAAAGGGGTTGCCAATGGTTTGTCAGTGGGGTGGTGGTGCGGAAACTGTAATGCGGTTGCAAGTGACAGTAGAAGGTTGTTGGTTGTAGGTTGTAGTTCTGCAAATGCCGAAATGACTTTATTATCAATTTGCATGACAGTTGTGCTGGATGTCACCTATTTGTGGTAGCGATTAAGGATTACCCTGTAGTGCGGAAAAGCTCGACTACATTATGTTCCCGAATAGTCTTTTAGTCTTTTCAACCGATAAAGTTGGAATTTTAGCAGAAGTAGGACTCATAAATGGCAATTGACAGCTAATCGTTTTATTTGTGCCATTCATGTCGGTTTTCTAATAGAATTTTTGGCAGAGTGGGTTGCTTGTCCTAAAGGTTGTGCAACGGTGTACATTGACTCCATTCAAGCTGTTGTACTCGTTCTTTCGCTGTTTCGTAGTTCGTTTATTTGCATCATTTTTGTTCTCATTATATTTTCGAGTTGTTAAAATAGTTGCACCCACGTCTCCTCGCTTCCTTATCATTTAACAGTTTTATGGACAAACCGCGGCTGGAGGTAGGAATTAATAATTTTCTACTGGTTGTGAGGTACGGGGTAACTGCCCGGCCATGGCAAAAATTAAAAAGTTACGAAACAAAAACAAGCCTCGGATACGGACTGATCTACTGTTGACAACCCATGCAAACGAACTCAGGGCAATGAACATCGGATATGCACGGGGAATGTTAGGTCCCTCAATGCGCCACGAGCAGCCGAACAACTAGCGGAGGTCCTAGATTGCTGCAAAGCAGATCTAACCGCCATCCAAGAATTGCGATGGAATGGGCCGGGCAAAAAGAGTATGAAAAACATTTATGAAATGAAAGACATCTACTACGGCGATTGTTATCGACGGCAAGACCAGCGATTATTTGGATGCAGATTCGTTGTTGGAGGCAGACTTAGGAAAGAAGTCTTGAGTTTCCGGCAAGTGAACGAGCGCCTCGTAGCAATCCGCATCAAGGCCTAATTTACCAACATTAGCCAGATATGCGCGCACGCTCTACAGAGGACAAAGACGACGACGCCAAAGATGCCTCAGTGGCAACACTGTAAAAAGCTATGAGGGATGCCGCTACTAATTTGCTGCGTCACTCGAGCTCCAAAACGAAACCCCTGTTCTGACGACAAAAGCAACCACATACAGCTAAGCAAGATGCATGCAAAGCGGCGCTGCATGGAAGAACTAGAGTATCTTACGAACTTTGTAAGAAGAAGAAGAAGACGAACACCGGCTTCTCAGGAGTAAAAGGAAAGAGCATGAGAAGCGTGCGATCGAGGAAATTGGGAGATGCTTCTCCAGGAATGAGATTCTGAAGTTTTACCTACGGACTCATACCGCGAACCGAAGTCAGTACAAACGAACAAGGGAACATCATAGTAGAGTCGCGGTCGATGCTGAGGATTTGGAAAAACCTTTTCCTTAGACTGTATTACGACAATGACGAAACAAATACCGATGTCAGGCAGAATGAGCCGTTCAACCTCGACGATGTAGAATAAAAATTCCGTCCACCCGACCTAGATGAAGTGAAGACAGCAATATCTAAGCCAAAGTCCAACAAAATTCTTCAAAGGGCGAGGCAATGGTAAGGAGCATACACCAACTCATCTCTAAAATATGGTCGGACGAAAGTATGCCCGATGCATGGAACCTCAAAAATTTTTGTCCGATTCTCAAGAAAGGAGACCCTCTGAACTGCGCCAACTACAGAGGCATCAGTCTTCGTAACATCGCATACAAGATCTTATTCCGTGTCACGTCCGTTTGTGCGGAATGGCGATGGAGAATGCACGCTGCTCGATCAAGGTCGGTAAAGATCGTCTCGAGACCTTTGATGTCGAAAAAGGATGTAGACCTGCGATTTCTTCAACATCATTCTTGCAAAACTCACACTCAAACCCAAGAGGCACCATCTTCCGAAAGTCCGTCCAATTATTCGCATACGCCGACGATATTGACATAATCGGAAGAAGGCAGCGTAGTGCCAGTAGCGCTTTCGCCAGCATGCGAGGGTGGGTTAAGCAGTCAACGAGGGCTCGTCTAGGACAGAACGTCACCCCCGACACATTTAAGGACTCTCTGTGATTAATTCAGAAAACGACACCAGCGCTGGAATCAAACGAAGGTTAACTCTTGGCGATCGCTGCTACTTTGGGCTAAGAATGCAATCGACTAGCAAAGCATTCTCTCGAACGACAACACTGATTTAGTCCTGTTCTGTTGCGCAGAGGCATGGACCTTTTCAAAAATAGATAAAGGTGCTCTTGGCTGCGTTTAGAGGAAATTCTTCGAGTGATATTCGGTCCCGTCTGCATAGACGGTGAGTGGAGGAGGAGATACAACGACGGATTTTACAGCGACATCTAACTAACCAGAAGAGTGAAGATCATACGACTGAGATAGCTGGATCATGTAGATCCTAGCCCTACTGCGAGCAAGAGCGGAGTAGAGGAATACCGCGACTCAGGTGGTGCACGCAATTGGAAAAGGACATTATCCAACTCAGCTTGCGAAACTGGAGACAGCTTGCGAAGGTTCGAACTGGCATTTCTTTATCTGTACATATTCTCGAAGAATTATTTGACCTTCTAAGCTTCACGTTAAATAGTCAATCTAGCTAGGTCATCCTGAATTTCGACCCCGAACTCATACAGTTGTCCTGCAAGGACTTAAGTTTGGTGAGGAAAATTATTGCAGAAGTGTTTTGTTTTAAACTAACGACTTAGGTATTGCCTTCACATCTATGGTCACATTGTCTAGTATTCTAAACCATCTGTGCTTGGACAGGATATTTTCAAAAGTCTCTAGCCATTGTAAATTATTGTCTCGATTGACAAAATAAAGCGTGAGCTGGTTATTTTACCAGTTACCCAGAAAATCTCCTTGCTAGAGTCAAATTTTGGTTTCACGGCTCGGCAATATTCTTACAGATTACAACGCAATGATCAAAACCATTTAGAAGTGTTGACTAAGTGACTAAGAAGCCTCTTAGTCCACCTCTGTATGGAAAAGTCCTTTGCTAGTTTCTTTCAGTCCATTGGTACTCTTTCACTTTCACAAGATTCATCTTCAAAATCACAGATACACGTCCCTATTTCTTCAATATGTACATTTGCTCGTAACTTCGACTGCTGGCAACCTTTTCCACTTATCGTCCACTCTTCACATTCATCTTAACTAGGACTTGCCAAGCACTTTTTTGAAATTGCATTTGCATGTATCGACACTACATCGATCATTTCGGTGAAACCACTACATCAAGTGAAATCTGTTGAAAGGACGAGCATATACAATCGACACCATCGATGGCTCCTTTAACCACGTTGAAGCTGCAAAAAAAAAAAAAAAACAAGGTGTGTTCCTACAGCTCCTGGAGCAGTAGCTGGAGATGAAGCTCCTGCTGCTGTGCTGCTAAGTGGAGAAAAATCGCTTAAAACGCCATAAAGGTGTTGTGAACCGAGAATGAGAAACCGAATTTGAATGCCATTTGCCTCTAAGAGCTACGAAGATGGCATCACGATTTCGGAAAGGCACCTGAAACGGGGAGAATACGAATACGAATACCTCTTAAGTGCATTTTCATGGCCTCATCGTTACAACCGCAATATACGAGGAATGGATGGTGAGACAGGGGATTGCCAAAACGCACACCATACCGGGACTGAATTATATGGCTGACATAAATAACCATTGAGAGGGCCATAAAGTATCCTAGCGAAGCTGCCAGTGATGCAGTTTTTCATTCGACACTGCGTTAAGTTCAAAATTATTACGCTGCATAAGCTAAGGGATGAGAGATGAGGTACTGGTGTACAGAGCTATTCAAAGACCGGCTAAGGGTGGTGGCTCACGTTTATGGCTTTCCCTCTGCAATGGGAAGTGATATTCTATTTTTCTTTTCTTTTTTTTTACGTTTTTTGGGTGGGGGAAACGTTGGATTTAGGTTTTGAGGAGTAAGTGATCGAATGCATTTTGCATCTTATATGGTTGATAATGATACGAGCGGTAATGTGTGAGAGCGTTTAGGTGCTACAAGGATTTGCTGCATTTTACGATTATAGCCTTTTGCTAGAGTAAGTGGTAAGCGATTTGTAGTGTCGATTATCGCACTATTATTACTCGTATTTGTTTTCTCAGTTAAGTGTGTTTTTTGTAGTGTTTATAGTACTCTTACATTATGCAAACGGAAGTCTTCGTAATGACGTATAAATTTTTATTTAATTCGCTTAACGATATAGGATGTAATAAAGGAGCTCTTATTCAATCCGGATTTCATCCATCTTAATGGGTAAGGAAGCTATTAGTATCTGTATTAGTATGTCATAAGTATTTGCTCTATCCCTAATGGGCACCTAGTTCCGATGTTACTGTCTTTATCTCAACCATCTGCCAAGCAACCACAGAGTTCACATTAACCATTGCCATTGCAAAATTTAATTTCCGAAAAATGCTGAACTTCAAACATACAGCATATAGCAATAATGGGGTACTTCCCGAGACAATGGCCTTAAGCGGGGAAAACTGCCGTCATACTTTTTCAGCTACAATTATCGCCCATAAGCGAACTTCAACTTGCACGATGAAAGCCAAGATATCCATGCACTCAACTTAAACGAAGTAAAGATAGCGAGATCGCAGCGACGTCATTATTAGGTCCGTCTGCTAAATTTCTCCGGGACCTGCATCCATTTGTACAGGGTCATTCATTTCGTAGTTTCAAGTTGGTAATGCTGGCATTTGACACCTGTCAAACTCAGCTGTCATTTAAAGTGTCGCAATATTAGTTGAATGCTTGCCATTTACAATAATGGATGGCTTACAAATCGAACAACGCGTAAAAATTATTAAAACTTACTACAAAAGTGATGATTCAAGCGAGAACACTTTTCGCGCATTACGCGATGATAATGGTCGTCATAATCGATCTATTACGCACGCAATCGGTAAAATTTTAAAGAGACTGGAAGCGTTACTTATGTTGTAAAACCTGTGCATCACCGTAATGCACACTCAGTCGAAAATATTGCTGCTGTAAATGCAAGTGTTGCTGACGATCCGAATTCATTGATTTCCCGGCGTCCGCAGCAATTGAACGTGTCATTCACCTCACTTCGGCATATTTTGCATTTGGTTTTGCACCTCCATCCTTATAAAGTTCAACTTACGCAACAATTAAAGCCTGCTGACCATTCACAACGCCATAGATACGCTTCTTGGGTGTTGGAACAACAAACAATAAACACCAAATTTTCGAACAACATTTTCTTCAGTAATGAGACACAGGCAACAATGACACCAAAAATGAGCCTGTGACACTTTAACACCTTAAAATTTTCCCACAAGTTTTTATGCAATCAGTGGGTTCCCGCGTCTGGAGACTACCGGTGGGGTAAAAGAACAGTCAATGAATTCGAAATGAGCATACAAGTGTCAAACCACTCAAACTTTAGATACACTTCATGGAAATGATCGCAATTAATAGCACTACCCCGCTGGGCGCTACGAGTAAGCCAACACCGTCTGCTCATTACAGAATTTTTCACAGCGGAACCACCGAAAACACGGTCATCGTTTGGAAAGCCAAAAATCCGGTGGTATAATCTATCGAAGGAACGAAGCGCAAGATTTATCGCACTGGCTAAAGAAGTACTTCAAAATATAAATGCTATAGCAGACTCACTTAGCCCGCAAGAAATACTGGAATGTGGAACAGCTTGCACGAGGAATGCATAACACTCGCAAAGTCCCATTTGGGGACTATATCGAGATACCATCACGTCGGCAAAGAAACATGGTTGTGGAATGACGAAACCAAACGAGCTGTGGCCGACAAGAAGAATGCATTCCAAGCGTGGACAAAATGCAATCGGAGCGACGATTTCGAAAAAGCTCGACTGGCTCTTGAATACGAGCGTCTTAAAAAGATCGCAAAGAAAGTCCTGGCTCGAACTCGAGCGGCAGAAGCGGAAAACCTGTACCAGGAGTTGGAACAAATATCCTCACGATCGGCAGATAGAAGACAAGCTATCCAAGAAGTTCAAACGTCGTACAACACTAAAATGCCAAATATTTTTAAGCTCGCTGCACAGAGGAGAAAAAATTCAATGGAAATAACCTCGCCGAAATACATCAAAAACGCAGACGGTCGCTTACTAACAAATGAAAAGGAAATTTGTGACCGGCGGCTTGAATACTGCAAGGAGTTGCTTAACAAACAGTTTCCACGTGATATCGTGCCGACAGCTGGTCTATTCGAGGAGGAAGTTTCGGACTTTTCAATCGAAGAAATAAATATAGCAATCGGAAAAATGAAGCGGGGGAAAGTGGCGGGACCAGACAGCATTCCATCAGAGTTTTGGTCGAAGATGGAGGGAATCGGGAGCGAATGGCTATCGAAACTTTTAAATAAATTAAAATGTGGACAACCTATGCCGAATCAATGGAGAAGTAGCTTCTTGGTTCCATTATACAAAGGAAAAGGCGACACTCGAGAATGCAACAACTACCGTTCAATCAAGCTTATGTCGAAAGAGTCTTAAACGAACGTCTTCGGCAAATAATAAAGCTCGATAATAGCCAGCGTGGATTTGTTGAAGGTAGATCGACGGTGGACGCTATCCAAAGCCTACAAATAATAATGGAAAAGCACCGAGATTCGTCTAAGGATTTACACATGGTATTTATCGACCTCGAGAAAGCATTCGATCGAGTGCCTAGGGATCTCATATGGGCCTCGCTGAGGTCTCAAAACGTACCGGAAACGTATGTTAGAATAATACAAGACATGAACGGAAACATGAAAACTGCCGTTAAAAGCTCTGCTGGACTAACGAGAGAATTTCCAGTTAATGTCGGAGTGCATCAAGGAAGCGTACTTAGCCCTTTCCTCTTTAACGTAGTATTCGACTATCTTTTAAAAGACTGCATGCGCGAAGTAAATGTTACGCCAATTCTCTTCGCTGACGACGCAGTTATACTTAGCGATAACATCGAAGATTTACAGAACGCCTTAGATTCATGGAGAAATGCGCTAGAGAGAAACGGGTTTAAAATAAGTCGATCAAAGACGGAGCATTTGACGTGCCCATTTGTGCATCCATTACGACATGTTCCGGATATAATGTAAGACGGAATAGTTCTTCCGAAAAGCACTACCTTTAAGTAATTAGGATCAATCGTTAACATGGAAGCGAAATGTGACGACGACGTAAACCACAGAGTGAGTGTGGGATCGATGAAACGGCGGGAAAATTCGGAAATCTTTTGCGACCGAAAATTTCCACTTCAATTAAAGGGGAAACTCTACACCACGGTTGTTAGACCAGCTCTTATATACGGTTCACAGTGCTGGACAATGTACGAAGCGTTTAAAAACAAAATGACGGCAGCGGAAATGAAAATGTTAAGGATGTCTAGTGGAGTCACTAAACGCGATTGCATTAGATCTACGCGTATAAGAGGAAGTCTACATATAAAGAATTCGGTAACCGAACAGCTTGAGGCGAATAGAATAAGCTGGTATTGCCACGTTCAAAGAAGATCTGCGGAAAATCCGGTTAAAAAGGCACTATCAACTACGGTCACTCCAACTGTAAGAAAACGAGGTCGGAAAAAAAATTCCTGGATTTCTCAGATGGCAAATGTGCAACAACGCCTGGGGCTAACCACTGAAGCGATCCAGGACCGAGCATTATGTAGACGCGTTCTGCGGTCTGCGACATTAGCCAACCCCATAAGCGGAGCAGCAGCGATGCAGTAAAAATGGGAAACTCGTTACGTATAACGAGGAAAGGGTTAATAAAAGGATAAGAAAAAGAAGAGACACATTCCTTATTCGGTGGTTATGTAAACAAACAAAATTGCCACATATGGGGCTCAGAAAACAGACAACTGATTGAAAAGGTGCCGTTGCATCCAGACAAAGTGACTGTTTGGTGTGCTCTATGGTCGAAAGATGTCATTGGTCCGTATTTCTTCGAAGATGCCAATGGGCGGACGGTTGCAGTCAATTCGGAGCGATATGGTCGAATGACAACCGATTTTTTTTTGGCCAGCGATTGAAGATCATGACTTGGACGATATGTGATTCCAACAAGCCACACAACACGACCAATTACGGCTTTATTGCGTGAGAAGTTTCCTGGTCGCGTAATTTCACGTTTTGGCGACGTAAATTGGCCACCAAGATCTGTCGGGCTACTCAAAAGACCGTGATTACGCGAATAATGCTGCGAATCTTTATAAGACGGCCATTTGAATGATATTGTGTTTCACACGTAATGGCAAAGTCCAAACTTTATAATGAATTAAAATTTACAACAAAAATGTACCGCTTTGTGTGTTTAATTTGGCTTCACCTTCAAAGTCGAAAAATGAATGATACTTCTAAACCGAGTTATTCCGCAACTGATATTTACTCCTCGCAGATCCCAGAAAAGCTCAGGAAGATCAATATTCTCTGATTCCTTGTCGATTCCGAAGACACCTACAGCATCATATATGTATAGGTACTTACGTGCTAAACAAAGTCATGTAGGGATCTTTTGTGGCAGAATAGGGTTTATTCAAAGTGATGAGCTGTCACGTGACTTCTTTAACTTCGTTCTCGAGAAAATAGGACAAAGCCAACACCAGAGACGTGCTTTTTTCAAAAACCTGTGCGATTACAAGTATACCCTGATAAAACTGAAGCGTTTGTAAGTACCTGATGGACAAAAATGTTGTATTAAAACAGTACCAGATAGAAGAGTCTCATAGCATCGAGAAAATGTAGAGGATGTTACAAGAAACAGTTTTAAGTACTCATTCTGAACATCTGATATAGCTGACATCGTAAAGATATCAATAAGCCATGAATACCGTATTTTGCACAAGCATTTTGGTATGCATAAGCTTCGTTCTATGTAAGTACCATGTTTGGAACAAAAAGTCCATGATTTAGAGCGCTGTTTGGAGATGTTAAACCGCAATAAAAATAACTATTCATGCAGTACTGCTCGTCGATAAATAGTTGATTGGGGTTGACTCTCAGTGAGGTAACTTCTCAATGGTAAACAGCTAAGCTACAAAGTTGCGTATTCAATTCTGATAGCTCGTTTTAAAATCTGACATAACTCCAATTACGCACCTTGGCTGGCTTTATACCATGACGTGTGTAATTTGGTGAGATAGGCGTCGTTAGCATTGGCTTGTAAGCTGTTTACTTAGGAGAAGGAATCTCCGAAATCAAATACGGAACTTTGTTTTCGTTAAGCACAACTAAGTTGTGTGGTGAATGTTGCCATTGGACACTTTACAGAAATCATGTTTCCCAGCTTTTGGAGGGCACAAATGTGCGAAAATAATATACCATCCGTCCGTATACTACCTTACTTCGTCTTCCTCTATTGCGATGTCCCCGGGGCGGATTCGAAGGGTTTTCGGACCGGAGCATTGGTGTTCATCCGCTCTACATGACCCAGCTATCTCAGTCGTTGGACCTTCACTGTTCTGGCTAGGACTATGTCGCAATTCAGTCCATACAGTTCGTTATTGTATCTCCTTCTCCGCTCCCCGTCAATGCAGATGGGGCCGAAAATCATTCAAAGAATTTTCCTCTAAGAGCAGCCAACAGCACCCTTATCTATTTTTGAAAAGGTCCATTCCTCTGCGCAATAGAGCAGGACTAAACTTTTTAAGGTCTAATATAGGATCACTGTTGTTGTTCGAGAGAAGGCTTTGCTATTCAATTGCGTTCTTAGTCCAAAGTATCAGCGATTGCCAGCACATTGCCGTGCCTAAATCCTTTTTTTACATCAAAGGTCTGGGTGAGATTTTTACCGATCTTGATGGAACAGCATGCATTCTTTATCGTCATCCTGCACAGACGCACGAGTTTGGCAGGGATGCCAAAACTAGACATTGCTTTGTATAGCTCGCCTCTATAGATGCTGGCATATGCGGTCTTAAAATCGATAAATAGTTGGTGTGTATCGATCTGAAGCTAATGGGTTTTCTGCAAGATCTACCGTAGTGTGAATATTTGGTTTCCTGGCCTGAAGCCACACTGATATGGACCTATCAGTTGTTGATTTCAGGCATTCAAACAAAACGGCATATAAGATTTTGTATGCGATGTTAAGAAGATGATGCCTCTGTAGTTGGCGCAGCACAGAGGGTCTCCTTTCTTGAGGATCGTACAAACAATGCTGAGGTTCCATTCATCTTATTCTACAGATGAGTTGGTGTATGCTACTTACCAAGTCATCACCTGCCGCTTTGAAGAGCTCGGCAGTCAGGCCATCCGCTCCAGCAGCTTTGTTGGACTTAAGCTTCGATATAGCTATCTTCACTTCATCCAGGTCGGGATCTTTCCAGATTCTCAGCATCGACTGCGGCTCTACTACGATGTTCCCTTTTTCGTTTCAACAGGCTTCGGTTCGCTGTTTGTGTCCGTAGCATGTTGCTTTTTCCTTTTGGTAAAACTTTAGAATCTCAATCCTGGAGTAGCATCTCCTAATTTCTTCGATCGCACGCTTCTCATGCCTCCTTTTTTTCCTCCTGAGAAGCCGGTGTTCGTCTCTCTTCTTCTGTGTATAAAGCTCGTAAGAAACTCTAGTCCTTCTATGCAGCGCGGCTTAGTGTCGTGCAGGCTATATCGTCTGACAGTTCTACCAAAGATGCCCTCTCTTCCTAGCTTTGCATTAAAATCGCCAAGGACAATTTTAATGTCATAGCTAGGGCGTTGCTGGTAGGTCTTGTTCAAGAGCTCATAGAAGGCATCTTTGGCGTCGTCCTCTTTGTTTTCGATGAGAGCGTGCACGCATATCAGGCTAATGTTGCTAAATTAAGCCTTGATGCAGATTACTACGACGCGCTCATTCACTTGCCGGAAACTTAAGACTTCTTGCCTAAGTTTGCCTCCAATAACAAATCTGCTTCCAAATAATTGCTGGCCTTGCCGTCGATAACAATCGCTGTAGTAGATGCCGCAGTTTTTGATACTCTTTGTTCCCGGCTCTTTTCATCGCATTTCTTGGATGGCAGCCATGTTTGCCTTGTAGCAGTCTAGGGCCTCCGCCAGTTGTTCGGCGGTACCTGTCCTCTTGAGGGACCTAACATTCCACGTGCCTATCAGAAGTTCGTTGTATTTAAGGCGTTTGCATGCCAATCATCATCCACCCTTATCCGAAGCTTGTTTATGTTTCGGAACTTTTGTAGTTTTTTCATGGCCGTGCAGTTAACCCGCTGGCACAACCTCCAACTTGGAGTGTCTGTTTCATTTTTGATACCCCTATGACGAGGGGTCGACCGAAGTCAGTAATCCGTTCAAGGATGTAGGCCTTGCCGCTAGTCCATAAAGGGCACCTTCTCTTTTTCAAGATCCTGTCTTAGTCTCGAAAATCTTTACCGGGTTGGGCTTCTAATTTGTCTAAGTGGCGTTGATTCCATCTAGGGAATTAACTGGTCAGCACTCGATAAGTAGAGTATGGATGGACATCGACCAGTACCCGATGATTACCATTTGAAGACGGTGCTTTCTGAGTTTACAAAAAAGAAAATGAAGTTACGTTCGGTATATAACATCGTCCGAATTTTAGATAATAAAAGAGCTATTGGTGCTCCATTTACTGTGATTGACTCGTTTCCTGCGAAGGTTCTCGAGCAGGCAAGGGATCTACAAATCACCGATCAAGCAAACCAGAATAATTAACCGATTTGAGCTTAGTTAAGCTCTGAGGCTTACAAAAAATGTACAACTGCAACAAATTGTACTTTAAACGACGTAGTTCTGTTGGAATAACGGTATAACTTAAATGACCACTTATCTCTGGCATCCAATTGAATTTATTCTTCACTACTGCCTCGCCTGGTAAGCACAATGGAAACGCTTATTTACTAAATAATTCAGCGCCCACTTCAAGAACAATAAAGCCATCTCATGGGCGTTCCTGTGCACTGCTTTGCAGAAACGTTCTAGCTACAAATCTCACCCACTAGCTCCCTCATTCATTTATGATGGCGCATAAATAATTCCCACCCCAAAATCTGCCACACTCGTGTATATCTGTAGTAACAATGCGCGCGGTCCAGATATCACAATTTGTGCGTGCTTTTCACTAATAAATTTCACCACACATATGAATCAAATCAGCCCCACCCGGTCCAGCCGTAAATCCCTATCCCAACAAAGTACCCACTCTTCACTCTGCTACTCGCCACCATCATCACTATACTCGTACTAGCAAGCACCGACGACGACCGACGATAACGACAACAATGAGGACCGACTTAGAGTAACCACTCAATTCACCACCACCATCCATCGTCGATTTGCCCATCATTAACTTTAATTTTCGGAATTATTCTCGCTCCTTTTGCTTTTGTCACATTTTATATTTCACGTAATTAATTACATTAATAACGGGGCAACGAAATCCTCACCTAATCCAGATGCCGGAAAAGTAGCTGAAAATGACTTCGACGAAGGGCAGGAGCAAAAAGGAGGCCTTCGCCATTCCATTGAGCGACGTGGTAGCGCAATTTCTTACGTGGGATGAGATTTTGAATTCGACAAGGACATAGTGAGGGAAACATACCAATATGGGCTGAAATCCAGATACCCAAAGACTACCCCACCCACGATGCCAGTTCGAAAACTACCCCCGACGAAGGACGGAAAATCTCTAAAAGAAAAATGCTTTGTCGACCTTTGGGTTATTTATGGTCACTCCATCGTTAATCCCGTGCAGGTATTTGCTCTTGGGATATTCTAGAGAAGGAGAGGGACCAATAGTGGGCAACAGAAAATGGCCCCAGTGAAGTGGACAAGCTCGAATCCATAAATACTTGTGTTGCAGTGCTTATGGCATATATGAGCGTTCCCGATCCGGTCGGGTGTCCATTCATGCACATGTGTGACGGTGACGGTGACGATGACAGTGATAGTGATGGTGACGGTGTGACGAAGAGACACTTGTTGGCCTCTGGGTTCATGGCCACATGTATCCGTAAAGTCATGGCATTGTAGTCGCCGACTTTATTTGTTATCCTAAAGCGTTTCGCAAAAGGAGCCAGAACCACACGAAATGACTTGCAAAACAAAGACGACCGACGAATGGAGCAACGAAGCAACAACTGGACGAATACACAACAGTGTAACCAATTTACCTGGCTCATGATTTTGGGTCACAACCAACGATGATCGACACATTTACACACAGCACTGCTGGGGGTATAGTTGACGCGTTACGTGATGGTGTCTGATGCTGAAAGGATTTGAAAGAGAACGACAACGACAACGACAACGACAACGACAACGAGCACAACGACGTACGATGTACGGAACCAAAGGAGGCTCAGGACAAAAGGTGAAAAGTCAGGAATTCTTGTTTTTTTTTTGTCTTATTCTGCTTTGGGATTGTTGTTGGTGTTGGTGTTGGTTTTGCTAAAGCTACTGCTGCTGTTGGTAGCTACTCGAGGCAACAGTTAGTCGAGTGTGAAAAGTAAATTTTGGGATCAGTTTCAGAACTCAAATTGTAAGGGTGGTTGTAGATGGGGATGATTCTGGACAGAGTGGAACAGGACAAAATTAATTTTGTTTGCGTTTTTGCTATAGGCCACCCTGAGTTTGAGGGTTCATTTTTGGCAATTTACCTAGCCACGTACGCACCCATTCTGGTAGAGTTCATTCGAGCAGGAAATTAGTTGAAGCCAACTTTCAAGTTGTCTTCTGTTTGAACAAGGGGCTCCGATGTGGTGGCAGTTTAAAAGGTGCCGCTGGGATGCCAAAGTATTTTGACATTTAAGAGCTAAGTGCAGTTTAAGGATTGTCGTGCATTGAATTGATGTTAATTGCTTAGGTCTATAGTTAAAGTCATCTATATGTCGACCACATCATCTCTTTTGGTTAGGTACTTAGGATTACAAAGCAGACGAAACAAAATCATCGTAGTAAGCTATACGACCTAAAGGCTTACTCAATGAAGTGTTCTAAGCAGGAATAACTGAGTTGGTAAGAAGAAATATGTACCACTCTGCCTAGGAACAACTGCATTGTAGTGCGGATAAAAAAGTTCCCTTCTGGAGTTGCCTCTATACCTTGCTCAGTATTTACAATTCCGTTAAACTCGTATGTTTAAGTCGCTGTTGTACCATAAATCTGGAGAGCTTCGTCTAGTTTGCAGAGCTAACGCACTAAAAACATACTTTTTGAGTTGAGAAGCGAGAGCATTTTTTGAAAATGCCAGTTCCGATGAACAATTCAGTGTTCGGTGCTCCAAAAGAATTTCAATTGGATGGCCGAGTCGTTAGCATCAGAGCCTATAAGGACTATTGTCACCTAAGAGACAAGCCACGTTAATGAAATGTCAAAGTTTCGGATTTCGTAAGTGCCTCGCATCAAATTTACCTTCTCCTATTTACCCAGTAGGGCCAGATAGATTTTAAATATGATTCAGTGGGAAAATACAAACAAAGCTGCTGAAGCGGTCGGCCTAACTGCCGAGCTCCGACATGGCAAGCAACATACACCAACTCATTTGTAGAATATAGTTGGACGAAAGAAAGCCCGATGAATGGGACCTCAGCATTATTTGTCCGATCCTCAAGAAAGGAGACCCTCTGAACTGCGCCAACTACAGAGGCATTAGTCTTCTTACCATCGCCTACAAGATCTTATCTGTTCTGTTTATGCAGGATCGCGATGGAAAAGGCACGATGTCACCGATTCATCTGACGTCAAACTGACTGCCACGCAGTTTCTTCAACATCATTCTTGAAAGAATTGTGCAAATCTCGCGCGCAAACATAAGAGGCACAAGCTTTCAAATTCTTTCAAAAGTCCGCCCAATTACTTGCATACGCCGACGATATTGACGTCATCGGAAGAAAGCAGCGTGATGTCAGTGGCGCTTATTGAGTATTGAGTATTGAGGTCAGGTCTATGTTATCAAGTCAGAAGAACATCCAACACCGATGTGTTGAACGAAACGGCACCCTCGATAGATATATTTTTGAGGTAGTTAACGACACCAGCATTGAGATTAAACGAAGCATAAATCTTGCTTATCGCTGCTTAGAAGGGCTATGAAGGAAGGTGACTAGCAAAGCCTTTTCTCGAACCGAAAAAATTATCCTATTTAGGATCTTTCAAAGCCCCAGTCTTGCTCTATGGTGCAGAGGCTGCTTAAAGAAGAAAATTATTCGAGTGATTTTGGGTTTCGTCTGTATAGACGGCGAGTAGAGGACCGTTGCGCAAAATTGAGTTACCCAGAGGAGTGAAGATCCAACGACTGAGATGGCTGGGGTGTGTAGAGTGAATGGATACCAACGCTCCGTTCCTAAAAGTCGTCGAATCCGCCCCTGAGGGACAGCGTGGTAGAGGAAGACCGAGACTCAAATGGCGCATGCAAGTGAATGGGGACCTTAGCTAACTTATCGTACGAAACTGAAGGCAGCAAGCAAAAGATCGAGCTAGCTGGAGGCGCTTGTTAACTGAGACCCAGTTCCATCGGGGACTGTAGCGCCACCTAAAGTAAGTAAGTAAGGAGAAACAATTTAGCTTTCATTGCAATATTCCATAGCAGAACGTAACCGAGCTTTAAATAGCTTATTGAAGCTTTCATACGAAGGTCTCCAAAGACAGATAATATCTTTCCTGTCGAGGTCTAGTAAACAACGACATTTTTTCAAATGACAAGTCTTTCTTACATACCTGCCCACTTTTCCAGGCTATGAAGGGGGGTCGACGTGATTTTTCCTCAGTTTTTTTTAACTAAGAAGAGAAATATAGTCACTAGCTTCCTGGAGACGTTGAAAAACATTCTTAAGGCCTTAGCAAGGCTCATCGGCAATTGTATTTCCTATTCGACCTGAGATCCTTGAGAGATTCAGTCATTTTCAGCTTCTAATTACAATCAAGCAAGTCGTAAACGTATCTAGTCCGCCATTATAAATAGGTTGGCTGCTGCTTCGGAAGCAAATACGTCGCCACCTCTACTTATTCTTCACAATCTAGATTATTGACATTACGCTGGCGTATTTTACCGCATGCGAGAGATCTGTGAGGATAGGGTTACATTCCTTTCCCATTTCTTAGGACAGGAGAAGCTGATTTCGTACTTGCACAGCAGGATAGATTCTGATGTTTTTGCTTCAATCAGGATATCAAAAAGATGAAATCAAAAGGCAGTCGTTGACCAGGACATCATAATTTAAGGGAGCAATGTACCAATGAAGATGGCTTCGATATTTCAGAGTGTCTAGAACAGAGCATGCTGCCCAAAAAAAAGCCCAAATTTAGTTGAAATGGCCCATTTTTCAAATCTGGTAAATGCGGCGTTGATACTCGTAGAGGAGGATTGAATAGCATTGGCATTTGGATTTAAAAAACCGTACTCCGTAACAACGCTCGATGTCTTACATGGACAGAAGGCCGACAGTACCTTTAATGCCATAAACACGTGACATTTACTATCCAAAATAGCAACAGAATACTTAGCTTTGATGGCTTCCAGCACTCGACGAATAAATCAGTCCGCTCCCTTCTTGTCGCAAAGAGGATTCTTGAACCTATAGATGGTTGACTGAAAGCCTATTGTTAGTGCACCAATTGTCGATCAAGGATAGGACTGCCTGTATTTTAAAGCGAATTGTCGCTAAGTATTATCTCATACAGAGAACAGCTTCTTCATCTGGAAATGCTGACTTGAAGCCATCAACCCTCTGATAGTATATATACTATCTTTCCGCGGGTACATCCTTAGAGAACTTGTTTAATAGCGTCGAGCAGGTTACTAGCTGTATTACTTCTGCAACAAATGTTGGCTTATTTCCAAGGTTATTAACAACTAGGTCAGATGATGGAATGTGGGCAAAGCACCATTTCTTCTCACTTTTTCATTTTCCTAAAATCGGTTCTGTTGGTTTATCGAGGAAATAAGCTGATGCAACGACGAATGTGGATCATATTCTTGGCTGAATCTAAAAGAGTAGGTTCGGCAAAAAGGACAAGCTCTCGGTCTTTCAACCGCTTGTAACAAATCTGTAACAAACTCTGAAAAATTTGAGCTTTCTGATCTGTTTCCTCCATCACTCATGATTCCTGTATGGACATTATCTGCACATGTATTCTTCAGGGCTTAATCAACGTCAAAGCTCAGCCGATTTTAGATCTGGAACTACACAACCGCCTTAGAAATTAAATCAAAACAAGGGTTACCAACAAGAATCTGAAAATACCTGCTGTTCTTAGACAAATCTTACTTACTTAGGTAGCACTACAGTTTGGGGTGAATCTAGGCTTCAACTAATAAGCTTCTCGAGTTAGCTCGGTCGGTAACTTACTTTTTCGAGTTGCCTACATCAAGTCGGTTGTCCCTTTATATTTGTGCACTTCACTCAATGTGAAGTCCTCTACTTCTGCGTCGTTCTTCTGGGTTAGAATCTGCTGGAGTGTGAAGATGATAGAGGCCAATCAGGTTGTCGTCGATGGATTTCAAACGTTCACACTATATGGCATAAAAGACCTTGTTTCAATGTTAAGGAAACCTCTATAGTTGGCGCAGTTGAGGGTGTCTCCTTTTTTGTGGACTGGAGAAACGATTTAATTCCTGAGGCATACACCTTTCTGACAAGATTTGAGAAATGAGTTGGTGTATAACTTCCACAAAAAAGTTTTTCCTTCTGAAATAGCAGATGTTTCTCCCGTTTCTTTTGCTTGTAGAGCTCACGAACGGCTCCTCTTTTTTGTTGCAGCGTAAGTGTTTCCTGGCATTTTTCATCAAACCAGAAATTGCATGGTTCTGATCGGTGGAAATCCAGCACATCAGATTTGGCGTCTCTGATGGCAAGAAAGCGACGTTGCCACTGACCTCTGGTTTACGATGCTTTACGATGAATAATCTGGAGGTCTTTTCTACCATACACCTTCCCACAAAAGTTTTGTTCTTGCTATGGTACTTTGAAAATCGTTGCAGCAGAGTGGCGATCAGAGTCAATGTTAATTGCCCGGAACGTTCGGATTTTCAGAAGACCGGAGGAATACCTTAGGTCTATCGTAATGTCGATTATTTAATTCATGCGTTTCATAATCCGGAGACCGTGCTACTCTTTTGTATTATACGATGAGGATATTCCGTCCTGCCGCAAAAAGAATAGGCCTAAATTCGATGCTAGACGTGGTTTCGTGTTTCGCATTTCTCTGTGTTGTCGTTCTTGTTTTCCGTAGGAGAATGGCCGCATATTCGGCTAATGCTACTGAATCTAGCGGATTTTCATAAAATGCTTGCTCAGGTTTCGTAAGCTGTAGACTTCTTGCCTTAGTCTTCCGCATATGGCAAATCCGCTTCTGAAAAAGTGCTGTTTCTTTTCCCTATAGCAATCACCAAAGTACCTATGTCTTGTCTGTCAAACAACGCGCTGATCATACGCTGGCTGCTCGTATTGTCTTACAATCGAAAACATTCGCCAATTCTTTCTGATCTCCTCAAAGACCCCCCAAAAATGCGTCCAAGAAGGAATGGTTTTTGACTACTGAAAGTTGATCTTCATCTTCCATCGCAATTGTTTAATTTTATCGGAATCACTTTGTTAAAGCTATTAATGACCTGGATTTTTGGACCTGTTTTGGTTCAAGCAAATGACATCATTTGCCCTATACACATCCTGGAAGCGCATTCCTATGACCACTGCCTTCTCATGCGTATCATCGATCACAAAGAATCTATCAATATCAGCTTCTTCATGATCTGTTAGGAGTATTTGGTAATTGTACGTCGCGTCATTCAGGCGATCTTTAAGCAGGGGACGTCGGGAACTTATTCGTGTCGCTGGTGTTTACAGTCCGAATTTTGTTGTTGTTGTTTTTGACCGACGGTTTATCGTGCTAAGGTCTCCAGGCTATGTCTGTCAGTAAATAAGGTATTTTGACTTGAGAGCAGTCTGCTTCTATGTCGGTGTAGTGCGCCAATAGTTGCGCTGTGGAATAATTTTCCGTTGTCTGAGGTTTCGTTTTGTCAATTGTTCGTTTGATTGTCTCGTCCATTAGTTTCAGATATCTGTCAATCCTCATTTGATAGATTTCTATCGATTGAAATGGTTATTTCAGCAATGGTCACTGTCATACACAAAAGTGCTTAGAGTATTTATTTTTGTTTATTGTATCCGTGTGTCGAACGACAAGAGATGCTGACCCCTCTGGGGTTTAGTTAACACTATGAGTTGAAATTTTGTCCGATTTAAAACTACTTGGCAGCAGCAAGTAGATTTGGTCAACACGCATACCCTCTTTCGTTAGTTGAAGCTGAGCCATCTGCTCCTGGATAGAGACCAAGAACAACATAGTTATAATGTCAGATGTACCTTTAGGTACTCTCAACGCTGGGGCCTGAGAGACTACCTTCGCTACTTCGCTACCAACTACTGTTGTACCTTACTTCCCCTAACTGCCACCATTTAAGCAAAGTTAGCTTAAGATGTTACTCCACTTCGTATTTGATCGACGCGGTGTGCCCGAACCTTTGGCAATGAGAGCATTGTTAGATGTTGTGACTTTTTTTGCTTTCGTTTTTTGTACATATTTCGAGTGTCCACCTTGCTAAGGCTGAGATGTATGCAGTTTATATCTTCCTGGCATATCAGCAAGGTTTGCCAAGAGTCGATCTGAGAGTGTAACCTTTGGCTAATTTGCAAGGCATTCCTGCCAAACTCGTCAGGTTCTGCAGGATGACAATAGAGAATACTCGCTGCTCCATTAAGGTCAGTGACGAATTAACAGAGACATTCAAAGACAAAAAAGGTGTAAAACGAGGCGACGCGCTGCCATGTGACTTTTTCAACATCGCTTTAGAGAGAATCGTGAAAAATTCACTGGCCAATAGAAGGGGAACGATTCTTTACAAGTCTTTCCATATAACATCCACGTTATTGGACGCAAACAGCGAGTTGTCAATGAGGCATTCACAGCTATCAAAGTGGAAAGGACCAGAAACGGTCTCAGATAAATGAGGGCAAATGCGTTTATCAGAAAATGACTCCCAACATCGATAACAGAGTGTCACAATTAAAAGCTATAACTTCGAGGTAGTTAAAGACTTCGTCTACTTTGGATTCGCAGTTACAAGTAGCAACGATACTAGTACGGACATAAGACGTTGAATAACACTTGCTTACCACTGAGCCCTATCTCATAAGACCAAACTGGCTTTACAGAAGACTTTATTCATCCCCGTCTTGCTCTATGGCGCAAAGACATGGACATTATTGAAAAAGATTGAAGAAGCCCTTGGCTGTTTCATGGTGTTCCTTCTGTATTGACGGGGAATGGGGGAGGAGATTTAAACATGAACTGGACTATACAGCGACATCGGCTTGATTAGTGCCTAAAATGGCTGGGCCATGAAGAGCGAATGGACACTAGAGCTCCGGCCCGATGGAACCAACTGGCAAAAGATCGTGTCAGCTGGACAGCCTTATTGGTTGGGGCCTAGGTTTACTCTGGACTGCAGCGCCACTCAAGGCGAAGCAGAAGAAAAATTATCTGATTTGTCATAGTCTTTATCTTCTAGACAGATTGGATTGATAGAGATTATTCTTTAAGAGCTTTCTCTTGGAACTAACGGTGTTCTGACAAATGTTTTCTCAATTGAACTTCACTCGAAATGACAAAATCATCAACCAACTGGATCTACGTTGACATCATCATATAGTTGCTCAGTCTTTCTTGGCGAAAGTGACAAAGAAGACCCCAACTACCGCTGTTCCATCAGGCTGCTTTCTAAAGAACACTCTCTGCATCCCATCAATCTTATACGCAACTCGTGAAAGATGCATTATTTCGCATAGATAATTTTAGAATGATTACCCCTCTGTCCAGAGACGGATATCCTTTTTTGTGGGAAAAAAAGAAGATTGGGCGTCGTAGTCTCAAGGATTCTCCGGCTCTCTATGTTCCGACAATGCCAAACGACGTCAGTATGTACTCGCATTCCTAGATTTAGCCCACTCTGACAGGGCGCAGATATCAATTTAAGTGAATTATTTATTTCGGACTCATTAATAAGAGGGTGACTCAAGTAGTTGGAAACATTTCCATTTTCCGAACCCAGTACTTAACTGTCTCCGGTCCTCGTAGAGAAAAAAAAAAACCCAAACACGAAAGGACTTCATCCACCTACACATGAAGCCAAAATCAACACGAATGAAACAAACAAACAAACAAAATCCAGCACCCATAGCTACTGTCGGTGACTTTTATTTGTGTGTCACGGAAATAGTTAAGAAATTATTGCCCCGTAGATACTGTCACACAGCTGACAGTCGTCAGTCGGAGGATTTTCATTCCCTCATTGGGTGGTTGGATAGTTGGCTGGCCCTGGCCATTTCTTTGGTGTTTTCCCTTTTTTTTTTGGTTTTAATTCTTTTGGGGTGGCTAAAGGCACAGCAGGTGCGTACGCCTTCATAATACCCCAACGAGGCTATAAAGAAGGGCTGAAACAACTGCTGATGAACGTAAATATGTTCCAAACTTCATACCTACCCCACTGGAATGATGAAATAGGGTAAACAAGTTATTAATCACCTGTTACGAGTGTGCCTGCCAAAAGCATGCCAGCATGCTAACATGGCTAACACGCTGACGAATCTGGAGTGGGGTTGACGATTGTGGCTTTAGCCAATGTGTCACTGCGACAAAGCTATCGGTACTTATAAACATTGCAGTAGTACTCGTAACTGAAGGTACTAGTTGTAAACCACCGACAGGTGTACATGTAATACAGAGACAAGTAGTGGCAGTGGCAATGGCAGTGGTAGTCCTACCCCACGTGGTAACTTATTCGTAATTCTATCAGAAGCCCCGGAGGAGCTGCACACTCTGTTGCGGACCAAGCAACAAGTCTGCCCATACAAAGGTACTCGTACATAATCGGCTAGGAAGATTTATTCCACGTATTAGTTTACGTCAGTTATTTGGCTGTCGAATGGTGGTGCGACAGTGGCGAAGGTGGTACTGCAGCAGCAATTTGTGGCATGCAACATAGTTCTGGTGCATTAGGAAGTAATCAACGATGACGATGTACTCGTAGACGACAACGATGCGGGGCGTATTGGTTACCTCGTTGTTGTTTCTCGTTTTGATGGTACCTTCTGTGTGGAAGTAATAAAGTTCCCTTAAGAAGTTAATGACATTTAATGGGAGTGTATTGCTACAATAAGTCAAGCTCCAACAACAGCGACGAAAAATAGTGGGCAGCAGCGACAACGGCACTGAACCATAATTTTCTTCACCCAAATGTGGAGCAAAGTCTTTGTTTGGAGCTAAATCGATTCGTTCGTGGGTCGTTACAAATTTTTGCTCGCTTTTGACACTCTCAGTGCATGTATGTGCAACTTTGTGGAAAATTTCACTTCTTTGTAGATGGAGCAGGTGTGAACAATGAGGTTTCAAGAAACTGCTTATGAATTGGACTACTTATCAACTGAAATTCTATGAATCCAAGTTACAATATATAAATCGAACAAATCTTGAAGGTTTGGTCTGTAGAGGGTTCACCGGTGGCGTTATGGATTTGAGTACTAACGAATTCATATCACGATCTTGCTTGATCTTTGTAGAACTTCAGTATAAGCGAATATATTTTTAGACCCACGCCACCATATGAAATAGGCTGACGTACATACATATGTCGTACTGCCCTTATGAGAACCAGCGTTTCTCTACAAGAAAACTAGTCCTCTCTGCAGGCTGGAGCGTAAAAGAACGCACCATGGGTGTATCTCGGTGCAGCCTTTGAAACAAATGGAGTAATATTCATAACCCGCAGCATCCACGGACTATGAACGATGGTTATGAACTCAAAACATGCGCGTAATCCGAATTCTACCCTAAATTTTAAGCTGGCCTCGAAATGTCTAAAGGCGATCAAGAAGATGCAATGGATGGAACTAAAAATTGGGAACGTTTCCTCATTTCCTCGCATAACATATGCTACAAAGGAATGCAGATGCAAGGATGCGAACTCTTCAAAGGAAAATCAACGACCGAAATCGTAGAATTGTTGACTTTAAACCGACAAGGGTATACATGACTGTAATCCGCATCGGAGTTACATTTTCTATCGTCAGCCAAGCATGTAAGCGCATATTCCCACAGACTAAGGTGAAGACCCTATCAAAGAGAAATCATATGACCTCCTGGGTAGAACAGACGCCTATGAGCGGTACAGTGCTAAAATAAGTAAGAAACATGGCACTTGCAGTACTTAATAATTCTGTGATAAGAAGCACTAAGTTGCCAAAACTACGGATCCACAAAAAAACCTGTTAAAATTCAAGTGAACGAGTCGGCCTGTAGGGTGGAAAACCCAGTCAACTATGGACCAGATTTGCATACCGAGAACCTTTAACTATCAAAAAATTTAACAAATTTGAAGACGGATCTTACCGTCTATTTAGACGCATTATGAGGTTTTTTATGTTCTTGAGATCTAAAGGACAATGACCGAATTCGAAACTTAAGTTGATGAGATGCCTATACATCTATGGGAGCAAAAATACGCGTTGCCATCTCTCTTCGTCAATTCCTTTGATACCAATTCGGAACTGTGTCGAGGGCACAGTTCCACCCTTGATATCAGTCGAGGTCTACCCAAAAACATGCAATTCTACATCGGGTGTGACCAGCATGTGCACCCTCCCTGCGTAATAGATTTAAACCACAGCCACTGTGGCGCTCCCACAAGGGGGCTTACCTCAACAACTTAATCCGGACCGAACTTCGGTGAGCTAATAACTCTCACACTATCGTGTTTTAAGTCCTGGTATGGATTTAAGTCCTGGTATCCGGTGGTCTTGCATTAAGTGGAAAAGATGATATCCGGCAAGTGGCTGCCGCCAGTTCTATCGCATTTTCAATGACTTTCCGCAATATTTCCGGTGATAACTGTTCGCATTCCTGTTGAATATTCTCCTTAAGGGCTACGATTGTCTAAGGTTTATCGGAATAAACCCGCGACTTCAAGTAGCCCCAGCGAAAGAAGTCCAGCGAGTCGGGCGATCTTGCTGGCCATATCAAATCGCCAAAACGGCAGATTACGCGACCAGGAAACACTTCCTTCACAATATCGATTGTGGCTCGTGCTGTGTGTGCGGTTACACCATCTTGTTGAAACCACATATTTACCAAGCCCCGCTCATCCACTTCCGCCAGTAAGAAGTCGCTTATTAAGGCGCCAGTAACAGTGACCGTATTGTCGATGGCGTCAATCACTCCTCCCGCGTGAACGCCGCACCACACAGTGAATTTGAGTGGATGTAATGGCTCTTCGTGCATCACACGCAGATTTTCAGTGCCCCAGAAATGAAGATTTTGCTTATTGACTTAACCGCTTAAGTGTAAATGCGCCTCGTCGCTCATGATGATTTTCGACAAAAAATCGTCCTCTTCGTTGTTGAGATTGGGGATGGCTTGACAGTGATTCACACGCGAGTGATGGTCAGGAGGCATTAACTGATGCACTATTTGCACTTTGTACGGGAACATGTGTAAGTCTTTCACTAAAATTGGCTGAATTTTCCGTCTGGTGATGTCCAATTGCGTGGCCCGTCGTCTGGTTGATGTTTCTTCCTTGTCAGCGACATCGGCAGCCACAGCATCGATATTCACTCTTGCGGAGTATAGCGCACCATTGCTTTTCTGTTTGTAGACTGCAGCTGTCTAGTTCACAAATCTCAAAAATTATAACATGTTTCAATAGGATGTTGGTCTGGAGAACTGGACGAGGTTACTACAACCAAAGTAAACACAAAAATCTACCGTAGCTTGAAAACCTTCATTCCATCAAGTTTAATAAGTAGATTTCTGTGCTATTTTTCTTACCAAAGACTGACATGTATTTCTCCAAACCTCAAGAGTCTTCTTTGGGACATTCAACAGAATAAATTCTGCTTTTCATTTCTGAGCACAATTTTAGGCTATGCCAACAACGGCTGGATCTGTTAAGTGTCATTCGGGAGACAAAATTCTCAACCACTTTTTCAAGCATTTGTGGCCATATATCGTCAATAATATGAGTTACATTAACTTTCAATGTTTCGATTGTTGTTGGTTCGTCAGCATAGACTAACGACTTTATGTACCTAAAGGGAAAATAATCAATCACAAACGTCAAATCAAACTGTTAATCAAGACTGCAGATGCTGAGTTTAAGGCTTGCCGTCTACAATATGGATCCCCTAATAATCGATCTATCGATATGGATCCCGAGAATTGTTGTAATTGTGAAAACTTACTACAAAAATAGTGAATCTGTGATAGATATCTACATTTCGCGCACCATGAGCTGATTATGGTTGATATATTCGTCCATCTAAACGTACTTTTAAAGAGAAACTTCTATCAATTTCACTGTGAGCACAGCATATAGACTTATCAGGACAGGACAGGCTTTTCCTTCATCTTTTCTAAAACTTACTACTTACTACTACTGACCGCTGCTTTACTTGAAAATAAAATCGAGCAAAATTTTAGGTAATTTGTAAATACAATTCACCACTGTGCAAAAGATATCAAAAATGCGTTACGTAAACTGCGGCTTGCAGAGCCTGATACGATACGACATATTTTTGGCGGGTATACAGGATGGTCCAAATACAAGTTTCGGTGAACAAAATCAATAAAATCAAAACCTTGTTGACTGCTTCCGGCTCTGTCACACGAATCGGCTATTCACTTTGAGGGCTTTCATCGTTTCCGGATTGTTCGCTTAATATCTATCTTAAAGCGCATAAATAAAAATAAAAATAAGAACGCTCCTAGGCGGTCAATTGACATCGTGTTCCAGTTCCATCGCGCTGAATCCACAGATAGTTCAAGTCCACCTCTTGAATTTCGGCCCAAGCAACTTCGTTTATCATGGCTCTGCAGCACTCACTGTCACAGTTTTAAAATAATATGGACTAATGATTCCACCACTCCAAAACAGACACCAAACTGAAACTCTCTGCAGATGCTTTGGCTTCTCTATAATCACGTGCGGTTTTTGCGATCCGACAATTTTGTTTGTTAACTAACATAGCCGCCGAAATGAAAATGTGCTTCGTCAAAACAAAATTGTTGCAGCCAAATTCGACCCCCAATCCGAGCTGCTGTAAGGTCCAAACTGAGCAGCAATAAGAAAAGCATATTTTTGTATTCTTGAATTATCCAAGAATTTTGTGCAAAATTCTCATTGGGCTGTGTTGTGTTGAAATCGATGGCACTTAGGGTTTTTGTTTGGCTTGGCGCTGGACTAATTAGAGATACAAAACTTGCAGCTTCTCTTAATTTAATTTCAAAAGCTATGATTTAGCTGTAAAGAAGAAACGACAGGGTCGCCTGCTTTATTTAGTATACGAGTATCTTGCAAATTTGGGTACTATGGAACTAAAGGGGCTGTGGCAGCTGTCGTTATGTACGCTCCTACACTTCTTGATAACATAACTAATACATACCTACAGCACTATTGTGATGGTGGCAGCGATTAGTATAAGGCCTCGTAGAAGTAGCATCTTCCGACAGGTGCTGGTTCTTTAAATGACGAGAATGAGCCTCTGCAGCCGCACATCTTGCAGCTCTGCTAATAAGTCCTACTTCACGCCTCCCCGTGGCGCCATCTTGGAATCTCACTAGAGGTTGCGAAGTGAAGGGGGCAAATGGCGAGTTTCCTGCGCCATTAACCAGGATTAGTGTCGGAAAAACAAAACAAGACCTTATCCGGGCTACTCCGACATATTTGGAGCTCAGGCCGGAAAGGATTTCCAGGACTTAGTCAGGGTGTTGGAAAAGAGATGGTGACGGACGAGCCCTATAAGGGCCAAAGGCAGCGCTCACATCCCGGAACGGGTTACTGGCTTCGGTGTAACCGACCCCCCGTCCTAGGGGCACTCAAAATGGAACTGGTCCTCCAGGTTGGGGGTTGTGCCGCCGGGGTAACTGCCCGGCCATTTAAAAAAAGATTAAGTTACGAAGCATCAACAAGCCTCGGATATGGACGGATCTACTGTTGACAACCCACGCAAACGATTTAAGGACAATGAGCTTCGGATATGCACGTGGAATGTTAGATCCCTTAATAGACCACGTGCAGCCGAGCAACTAGCGGAGGCCCTAGACTGCTGCAAAGCAGACATAACCGCCATCCAAGAAATACGATGGGATGGGCCGGACAAAAAGGCGATGAAAAACTGCGACATCTACTACGGCAATTGCTATCGACGGCAAAAGCAGCGCTTATTTGGATGCGGATTTTTTGTCGGAGGCAAACTAAGACGAGAAGTCCTCAGCTTCCGGCATGTGAGCGAGCGCCTCGTAGCAATCCGCATCAAGGCTAAATTCGCCAACATAAGCCTCATATGCGCGCATGCCCCCACAGAGGAGAAAGATGATGACACCAAGGATACCCTCTACGAGCTCCTCAACAAGACCTACGAGCAATGCCCTAGCTATGACTTTAAGATTGTCCTTGGTGATTTTAATGCAAAGCTAGGAAGAAAGGGGTATCTTTGGTGGAACAATCGGAAAATATAGCCTGCACAACACCACCTCCGATAACGGATTCAGGCTTATTGACTTTGCGGCGGGGCGAAACATTGTCGTGGCTAGCACGCGGTTCCCAAATCTCGACATACACAAGGGGACTTGGATAACTCCTGATCAATCAACAGTCAACCAGATTGATCACATTGCGATCGACGCAAGACACTCCTCCAGCATTATGGATGTCCGTACGTTCCGAGGAGCCAACATCGACTCGGACCATTACCTTGTTGTAGCCAAGGTACGGTTGCGGATATCCCAAACTACGCCAAGACAAACTAATGCTGTGAGAAAATTCGACGTCAGACGGCTACAGTTGCAAGAGATCGCCAAGTCCTTTTCCAATCGAGTGTCTCTTAATCTCTTCAGAGGTCCAATGCCGCCAGCATCAAGCATCGAAGACCATTGGAAACACTGCCAAAACGCCATCAGAGATGCCGCTTCTGATGTGCTGGGTTTCACTCGTCCACCACAACGAAACCCCTGGTTCGATGATGAATGCCGGCAAGCACATGCAGCTAAGCAAGATGCATATAACGCGGCGCTGCTTAGAAAGACCAGAGCTGCTCATGAGCTCTATGAGCGGAAGAGGAGAGACGAACACCGGCTTCTCAGGAGGAAGAAGAAAGAGCATGAGAAGCGCGCGATCGAGGAAATTGAGAGATGCTACTCCAGGAATGAGGTTCGGAAGTTTTACCAAAAGGTAAAAATAACATGCCGCGGAAACAAACTCCGAACCGAAGCCTGTAGAGATGAACAAGGGAACATCGTAGTAGAATCGCAGTCGATGCTGAGGATTTGGAAAGAGAACAACTTCTGCAGACTGTATAACGGCGATGACGGACCAAATACCGCTGTCAGGCAGAATCAACCTTTCAACCTGGACGATGATGACCAACGACTCCGTCCACCCGACCTGGATGAAGTGAAGATAGCCATATCGAAGCTTAAGTCCAACAAAGCTGCTGGAGCGGATGGCATGACTGCCGAGCTCTTCAAAGCGGTCCAATTCTCAAGAAAGGAGAGCCTCTGAACTGCGCCAACTACAGAGGCATCAGTCTCCTTAACATCGCATAAAAGATCTTATCCGCCGTATTGTGTGAACGCCTGAAGCCGTTCGTCAACAACCTGATAGGTCCATATCAGTGTGGCTTCAGGCCAGGAAAGTCCACCATCGACCAGATATTCACACTACGGCAGATCTTGGAGAAGACCCATGAGCTTCAGATCGATACCCACCACCTATTCATCGATTTTAAGGCCGCGTATGACAGCATCTATAGAGACGAGCTATACAGAGCAATGTCTAGTTTCGGCATCCCTGCCAAACTCGCCCGTCTGTGCAGGATAACGATGGAGAATGCACGCTGCTCCATCAAGGTCGGTAAAGATCTCACCGAGACCTTTGATGTCCAGAAAGGATTTAGACAAGGCGATGCGCTGTCATGCGATTTTTTCAACATCGTATTTGAAAGAATAGCGCGAAACTCACGAGCAAGCACAAGAGGCACTATCTTTCAAAAGTCCGTCCAACTACTCGCATATGCCGACGATATTGACATGATCGGGTGAAAGCAGCGTGATGTCAGTGGCGCTTTCGCGAGTATTGAGACGGAAGCGGTGAAAATGGGTTTAGCGGCCAATGAGGGCAAGACCAAGTATATGCTGTCAAGCAAAAAGGACAACCAACACCGACGTCTCGGACAGAACGTCACCCTCGACAGATATAACTTTGAGGTAGTTAAGGACTTTGTCTACCTAGGCTCCGCTATAAATACAGACAACGACACCAGCGCTGAGATCAAGCGAAGATTAACTCTTGCCAACCGCTGTTTCTTTGGGTTAAAAAGGCAATTAAGTAGCAAAGCCCTCTCTCGGACAACAAAAGTCACCCTTTATAAGACTTTAATAATCCCGGTCCTGCTCTATGGCGCAGAGGCATGGACATTATCAAAAATGGATGAGGGTGTTCTTGGTTCCTTCGAGAGAAAAACTCTTCGGGCGATCTTCGGTCCCGTCTGCATTGACGGTGAGTGGAGGAGGAGATACAACGACGAACTGTATGGACTGTACAGCGACATGGACCTAGCCAGGAGAGTGAAGATCCAAAGACTGAGATGGCTGGGTCATGTAGAGCGCATGGACACCAATGCTCCGGTCCGAAAAGTCTTCGAATCCGCCCCGAGGGACAGCGCAGTAGAGGAAGGCCAAGACTCAGGTGGCGCACGCAAGTGGAAGAGGACCTCAGCCAACTTAGCGTGCGAAACTGGAGGCAGCTAGCCAGGGATCGAGCTGGCTGGAGAAGCTTGTTGACTGCTTACCACTGGATAAAGTATCTCTAAAAGAATCACCCCTCTCTATGACGTTATATGCCCATGTTCGTTTCTGCAGACTTTGGTTCGGACTCTATAACCGTGACTTGTTTGTGTTTCTCATGCTCTTCCGTTTTCCCTCTAAGCAGCCACTTCTCATATCGTCTCTCTTGCGATTAGAGCTCGCCCTCGGCTTTTATTCTACTTTGCAATACAGTCCTGTGCTCTTTTTACTTTTCAAACCAGCTCTCAAGACGTGTCAAGGTATTGGTTTATTCGAAAGGGGATTAAGGGATGCTTAATGAGTGTAGCAGGCGTCAAACTTCCTCGTCATGTCTTGGAATGTTCTAGATATTCCCAACCGTGTTCTGCATATAACAAATCAGTGTCTCGAGTTTATGTGCCTCTCTTAGCGATCTTATACCGTTGATTCTATAGGAGTGCCTTCAGGGGTATTCTAGTCTAAAAATCTATTTTTAATTCAATATTTCCAAAGTTTAGATATTCAAGAGTATGTCGTCAAAAGGATTTTTCAAAATTCCAATTGTTTACCGAGTTACAGCGATTTCGTTGACGCGGCAACTAAACTGGTCAGACCGCATCAAATCAAACAATAGACGGTAGACGTTGCTCGATGGACATCGATGGACCATTGGAACATACTACAGTTACCTTGGAAATTTATTCTCGGTCGCATTAGCAGTTCATGATCGAATAATTTCAAAAGCTGTAAAGGAATGCTAATCCCACCCATATGACAGCTTTTGGAGAAGGTATATGGAAACAAAGAGGATTGAACTCTCTACGATACTACGTTCGTTGGTAACTATAGTAAATAAGTTGTTGATAAGTGAAATCTAGTTTTTTGCCAAGGTTGCAATCTATGGAAACTTATAAAACAATCTTACATCAAAGCTTATGAGGATACGTATGAAGAACATGAAGACTCTTGTACTAAGAATCACAAAGGAAGGGCCGGAAGAGGTTCACGCAGTTGTTGAAATGTTTGCCAGTCATGCATGAAGTTAAGTATGTCAGATATATAGCATAGTAAAGGTGATGGTAATTCAAAAATGTTTAAGGGTATTCTTGAGATTAATCCCTACGACGATGATCCTAAAGTAGAAAAAGAGGAGTGTGTTGGACAGGTTTAAAAGCGTATGGGGTCACGATTACGTAAAGCTAAAAAAGACAGTAAAGGTATTGACAGCAAAGCGTTGGCAAACTGATAAGGTTATTTATGAATGAGCATTATACTGTGGCTTGACTATTCGTCGTCGAAACTCAGACTCAGTTGAAAACATGGAGAAAGATGTATGGGCAACGTACTATCATAAAGGCTCAACCGATAAGAACCCTTATCACACGAATTGTCCGCCTGGCCTATCAAGTTGGTGCAAATGGCTGATGAATTTGTCCATGAAAATCCTCCTCTATGAAAGTTTGTCAGCAAATACCTTATTAAAATGATGTTTAGGTTCTGAAACTCAGAAAAATAACTTTGTCATGAACTTTTGTTTTGAAAGACATTCATGCAGGAACGCGGACCATTGAAATTGGCTTTAAACCCATTTTAAAAATACTGGACGTTATGGGAACAACGATTGGTCCAGAATGCTGCCGAACGGGACAAAACTCCGATCGAAAGCTCTAAAATCCTAGCTTCGGATATAGGATATAGGATATATATATTCATAGAATGAGCGCCTTGAATGAAGAGAGGTCCATTGATTGAAAATATGTAACTATACCGAAACTTTACTCAAAACTAGAAACGTGTTCTTCTCGAAAAGCCGCTTTACCAGCGAATAATTTTTTAATTCGAATTTTTAATTTTTTATGTATTCTTAAAATATTAATAAACGAAATAAAAAAATCTATAGCAGAACTATTCTTGGGTTTTTATTTTTCAAGAAATCGGAAAATAGCTCGAAATTCATGCCTCTACACTAGAATAGCCCCTTCAGTCTCATGACGGCTTCTTGACCGGTAGTTTTCATCATACCTTAAGTAGGCGATGGCTCATTGCGAAAAGTCTTTTCTTCTCGTAGTGTTCGGGTTGAGGACTTTTTTTTTCCGTGGGCAGGGAAAAAGCGCGAGCTCATAAGAGCCCCATCACATCACCATAGCAGCACCATAAGCACAAACACCTGCTGCCTACTACAGAAGCATAGCAGCGCCATCATAAGTGAGATTTCTACTCACTAAAAAACCTCCCATTTTCTTCCAGACTACGACTAAGTTTCCTTAACAAGTACAATAGTTCCAACTTCTGTAAAATGTTCACGTTTTTTTAGGTAGCCTTTCAGCGAAGGCACCTCCTATTTCCGTTAATTCATACGGTTTATCCTTATGGCGCTAAGTCGAACGGTCTTATTCTATGTAGTCGACTCACAAGGTTGGTCTCGTCCAATGTCCGGATTATTTCTGGGTTGTAGTGATGCACGAGACGAGTACGAAGATTTCGAGCAGAGCTTGCTACTTCATCTTTTACGGTAGCAAATCCTAGGTCGCGGTGAACATCGCTATTCCTTAGATACGATGGAGCATTCACGATTGCTCTTAGCGCTTTGTTCTGAAACATTTGTAGAATATATATGTTACTTGGTTTAGTACAAACCCAAAGTTGTATACTAAACGTCCATCATGGTTTAAGCACTTGCTTATATAAAAGCAGTTTGTTATATAACCTTAGTATGGAATGTCTTCTATAAGTAAAATTGACATGCGTCAACTTGGTCTCGTTAAGCACGATTCTCCAGGTCTTCGTCCACTCAAACAACTTGTTTAGGGCTCGTTGGAGTTTTATCTTCGAAGAACCTACCGCTTGGCCTGTGGCAAGAATATCCGTATCGTCCGCGAACGTGGCTACTGCTACTGCAGTAGGAATAAGTACGGACCAAGAGCACTTACTTGTGGCAAACAAGCGTGATTTTTTTTGAATTTCAAGTATTCATATTTCAAGATGGGTAAGAACCCAAAACAGCCAGTTTTTAAGGTATGAATTTACTCTTTTTAATAATTTTTCATTTAAGATTTGCCTTAGCTTATTCCTCAGGCCCTCGTGCCATACCTTGTCGAAGGCTTGTGACACATGCAGAAAAACGCTAGAGCGTATTTACTTTTTTTCTAAGGCGTTTTCAATTTCATTTGTGATCCAATATACCTGATCCATTGTCAAATGCTTAACCCTAAAGCCGAACTGGTGATCCAGAATTAGTCGTCTCTCTTAACTTACAGGTTTCAACCGTTTAAGCAAAGGAATTTCGAATACTTTGAAGTTATCGACAGGAGCGAAATTGATCTGTACGATTTTTTGTCGTTAAGATTTTTCCCTGGTTTCGGAACCATTTGGCGACTTTCCATTGGGTGAAAATGTATAAAAGTCTTATTGAAGAATTTATTATATGAAGTAGCTTGACCACCGCTTTAACGGGAAGCTCTTTAAAAATCTCGCTCGTAATCAGATCGTATCCTGGAGCATTATTATATTTCAACTTTGCTATTATTTGACGAAGCTCACTCAGTGATACGTATTTTATTCTTTAATTCCCAGGCCCTGTGCTGACATCGTGATCTTCAGTAGGTTGTCGTCCTTCGAACGTTTGGAAAGTTTCTTCCAAGTGTTCGGTAAATAAGTTCGCTTTCTCTACGTCTCCTTTTGACCATTTGCCATTCGCCCATTATCGGTTTCTTCGTAGACTTCATGCCTTTCCAGAGCGAGTAATTTTGATGTTTTGTCGGCAGTCAAGCTGTCAAGGTAACGTGATGTTTCACGGTTCCTCAAATCCTGCAGCATTTACCTTAGCTCATTTGAAATGTAGTTTGAATAGGATTTGTGTAGGGGCGCATGTGATTTTTGCCTCCTCTTTCGCGCCTTCCTTTTCTCACGTGGAAGGTCCTCGATGTCGGGCGGATATATTTGCCTTTTATTTCATATCCGTCCGTTTTCGTATAAAAAACGTTTGTATTTCCATCTCAATGGGAGTCGTGAGTGGTACGCTTGGGACAATGTTTTCTTTGGAGTTTTTTTCTAAACCCATCCCAGTTCGTTTCCTTATGCTCTTTCGATTTTAGCAATGCTCCTGCCGATTTTTAGAACAACTGGTGAATGATTTGAGCAGAGATCATAGTATTCTACAGTATTCGTGAGGTATATAGGTACCCCTTTTGCAATAAAAAACTCGACGAGGTCAGGAATTTTATTTGTGTCGGTGGGCCAATATGTTGGTTTACCCGTCGAAAGAAGTCCAAACCACGTTTTAGACTTGCATTGTACAGTAGTCTGCCGTTCGCTGAGATGCATCTTGAGCCCCAATACGTATATTTCGAGTTGAAGTCGTCGCCGAGGATAAAATTTAACCCAAGTGGGCAGAAGAGCCGATCAAAGTCGTTGTTTTCCAACCTATATCGCGGAGGGAAATACCAGGATGCTATATTGTAGTCTAAGTAATTTATTTTTACAGAAATTGAACTTATCTGTATAGAAGATGACTCTATTATTTATATTGAACACATCGGGTTTAGGGTGTCTCGTCAACTGGTCTATATGAATGGATTTCATGAGATTTGTTCGCCTCTTTTGGATTTCTTTGGCGATCTCACAACCTCGGTAGTTTGCTGGACAATTTCCCGTACAGTTTACGCAAATTGCTGGGGTTTGCTTGAGGAAATAACTTCCTCACAACAGTGTTTATGTTTCTTTGGAGGAGGTCAAAAACATTGTAAGTACTCTAAAGACACGCAAATCAATTGGTTTCGATAATATTAGAAATATTTATTTAAAAAATCTTCCCAAAGTTGGTCTTAAAATTATCCAGTGCATCTTTAATTATGTTTAAAAATTGAATATTTTCCAAATTAATCGAAATGTGCCAAACTTATACCAATTTTGAAACCTGGCAAAACTTCAAACAACCCGATTAATTATCGCCCCATAAGCCTCCTCAATGTTTTAAGCAAATGTTTTGAAAAAAATGTTCAAAACAAAATAATGCACCACGTTGACGAATTTAACATCTTACCGTCCGAACAGTTTGGTTTTCGTCCAAGTCATAACACATCTCACCAGCTCAAAGGGTTAAAAAACATGTACTTAATTCCTTTAATTTAGGTCATAGTACTGGTATGATTCCCTTGGACGTAGAAAAAGCTTTTGACACCGTTTGCACAAAGGCTTAATTTATAAGCTATTTCATTTCGGCTTTCCCTTACATTTAGTCAAAATAGTTCAATCGTTTCTAATGGACAGAAGTTTTAAAGTACTTGTGAATAGCGCAACATCAGACTTATAAATAATCTCTGTTGGTGTACCTCAATGTTCAGTCCTAGCTCCAATACTCGTACTTTACAACATTTACACATCCGATTTTTCATTTCTTCCTGGGTGTGATTCTGCAATTTTCGCGGATGATACGTGTTTCTACTCATCCGATTCGGTTGGTTTATCAATTGAAACCAACCTGCAATCAGCTTTGGATGACTTTATTGCATATTGCAACAATTGGAAAATCAATATAAATGCTCAAAAAACTCAAGCTCAAGCAAAATTAATAACAATAACATTGAGTGAAAATCCCAAGTTAAGTATTTAGGAGTTATTCTGCACAAAAGACTAACATTTTCTCAACACATTAGCAATGTGGTCAATAAAGTTACTCGTAATCTTACAATCAAAATCGTATACCCCTTTATATGTAGAAAGTCAGGATTAAGCAACGAAAACAAGCTGATTATATTTAAATGTATTTTTCAGGTCATACTTTTTTACGCAGCTCCTGTTTGGGGCCAATGTTCGAATTGGCATAAAAAAAAACTACAAATTTGCCAAAACAAAATTCTCAAACTAATCTTAAAACTGCCATGGCATTTTTCTACCTCGCTTCTTCATCAAATAGCCAACATTGAGACTGTTACTGATTGGATAGCCAAGCCTGATGATCGATTTATAACTTCGTGCAATTTGTCCGACAATCCCCTTATATCCAGTTTAACGAGTAACTAAACTTTTGTGTTATCTATCTATCCAAACTAAACTATCTATTGTTATTAGTTGTTGAATTATTTATTTACTTTGTTTATTTATTTATTTTTTTCTAATTTATTTATTTATGATTTACTTATTATTTCAACATAAATCCTGATTGTTAACTCTTTCCTTTTTTCTCTTACTATTGCTTTATTAGTATAAGGCTTCTCAAGCAAACTGTGATATATACGAGCCAAGGTTTTTACATAGCTTTTCCTTCGAATATTCCTTCCATTAATCTCAACTTTGCGCTTGCGTTATAGTTTTGCATAAGTAAGGTAGATGATTACCGTATCTATGTAATTCTTTTTATTGCATTTAAAACTTGTAAATTGTTGCTATTAATAAAAATACGACTACTACTAAAAACTCTCTGGCAAAAAATGACAAGATGAAAGACACATTAACCAGACTGCTAGCACAATAAATTATTTAATTCACGTTGCACACACAATTTCTATATCAGCATTGGTAGAGTTGTACCTTTTGTAGCTGTGACGGTTAATCTTCAGGATACAAGAAAAATATTGTACAATATATGGTAAAGGTACTAGTATCCGAACAGTGTTAGTGTCCGGACACTGTGATTTGTGAATAAAAATGATAAATTTTGATAATTAACAAAAAAAAAAAAAGTAGTGAAAAAGATTTTTTAGTGTCCGGATACTAAAACTAAAATTTAAGATTTTTTTAGTTCCCGGTCACAGTGTCCGGATACTGCAGATATGAGGGAAAAGGAAAAATCTCTTTCTTAGGCCTTTTAATGGTACGGTTTGGAATATATTTTGTGTTTTAATGAAAGAGAACACATTTCCCTCTCAATGTTTCAATATTCGGACAGGGTTACCTAATTTAAAATATATCTGTCGGGGAACTGAAAAATTAGATTCAGATTCCGAATACCTTTGTTTTAATGTAATTTTAAGTGTTTTTATTCCTTTAAACTTCCTGGGTATCTTTTAAGAAATGAATTTAGAAAACATTTCAAAGGCCTTTGAGGATATAAGGTCAAACCAAATAAGTCTCCGAAGAGCTGTAGCTAAATATGGTATAACGTTCAACACTATATGACAGGGGGAAAAAAAAGGTTAATCGGTGAAAAGGAAACTAAAATGGCTCCAGATCCTTACTAAACAGCAAATGTGGGCTTCCATTAAAAACTGATAACTTGCCGAATACCGTACAAAAGATAATAAAGGATTCAAACAGAGAAACGCCATTCAAGGACGATGGACCAGGCAAAACATGGATGTGGCATTTATGAAACAAAATCCAAATCTAGCTTTGAGAGAAGCTAAAAACATTAGTAAGGAAAGAGCAGAGTTGAGTTGTTAGACAGGAAAGCATTATAAAATGGTCTAAAGAGTTCGACAATTATTTTAAAAGTATTGGCCAGGAAAATATCATATATGACCCGAGTAGGATATTAAATGGCAATCAAACCAGCTTTTGTCTCTGCCCAAGGACTGGCAAAGTTATAGCCCCCAAAGACTAAAAAAATATTTATCAGATTGCTGTTGGAAATGAAAAGGAGGCACTGACAGTCCTCATTGTTTTTTCTGCCGACTTAAAACTATTCGACCCAATGGTGGTTTTTTCATATATGCGCCCAACGAAATACATTGAGGAGAGTATCACAAAATCCTGGGTCTTAGGTAGAAGTGAAAGTGGATTGATGAGGAGCGAAACCTTTTTTGAGTATGTCGCAAACTGCGTACACAAACACTTGCTTGATAACAAACTGGAACGTCCTGTGATATTGTTAGTCGATGGACACAAGTCGCATTTGACACTAGAGTTGAGTGAGTTTTGTTCGAAGAGTTTTGTTTCCACCGAACACAACCCACATCATGCAGCCGCATTATGTAAGCGTCTTTAAACCCCAAAAATCTGATTGGAAAAAACAGCTCGTGATTGGCAAGCAAAAAATGTAGGCCAAGTCCTTACTAAACGAAATTTGTGTCCACTTTTAAATGAAGCAATAATGAAACACAAGGATGTGCTGACAACGATAAAAAACGGTTTTAGAGAGTGGGGTTATACCCAATGAACCCCGAAGCTGTGGACTACTTAAAATGCGTCAGGAACAACGCTAAAAATTTGTTGATTGCTAAAGCTCAACATCCATCAAATGCCGAGCAACATTAATTAATATTAAGACACCTATAAGAAATAAGATATAGAATTTATTTTTGTTTTTTATTCTGTGAATTTTTAAAAAAAACTTTGAATTTTTTCAGTAAGCTGTTTGTGAAGTTACCTTGGTATTATTTTTTTCTACATAAACACACCTTATAAAAGTCCTTATTTTTCGCTTATTGCTTATTTATTTATTTTTTTTCTTGTACAATTTTAAAAAACAGGAAAAAATACTTAAGTTCGAAAAATAACCATGTTTCATTTCATAAAGACGAAAAAGAACTGTAAATTCGTCAAAATTGTCGTGTCCGGATACTAAAAAAAACTGTCCGGAAACTAAATTTTGCTGTCCGGATACTAGTGCAAATTGTTTAAATAATTATTATGTTCAATTTGCAAAATTTATTTTCACAAGCTTTCATAGTAAGTCGGCGAATCAAACCGAAAGATATCAAATATGTTAAGTGTCCGGATACTAGTGCCTTTACCCTAAACGAAGTATTGATTGTTGCATGTGGCCTTTACTACTACATTTCTTCAGGATCGCACAATTTCAAATGTTTCCTGTTGTAACTGGTGGTGGTCAAGTCTAAGACTATCTTATCTAATACCAATTTCGAAATGTTCCACTAATTTTTGGCCAAATATTTAGACCTGGATAGTCTGTCTCACAGAACTTTGAAATTGTTCATCACTTTCTGACTTCAGCTGTTGCTTCCGCTGTTGTTAAAAATGTTACTTTCAGTCGCGAATATGAGCGTTTCTTCTTAAATAAATAATTTTAAATAACTTTAATACAAAATTAAATGAAAGAGCGACTGAATTTGCTGAAAATTAAAGCGCTAGCACCCTCTTTTTCTTTCAAACTCATGTTGAGTTCGCCCCTGTTTCCAAAATGAACTCCTATAATTCCATTAGCATCAAATTCAATTTAAAGTGATATGAGCGGCTATTTATGAAATGATATCTATAAGGGAGGAAACATTTTAGAATCCCTTGTCCTGTCGGGTTTTTTAACAAAATTATCTCAAGTTTGTGAGTATCAAACAACCTTCCTGTCTGTCTGCCTAATGTGTTGATGTTTCCTTTTTGTTCGTATTTGCATACTTTTATTTGGGAGTGGATAATTCATTAAATAAATTTCAATCACAATTGTGGACAAGAGTCGTAAAATTGGATGTCGCCACCGACGCCACCGACGCCAATATCACCATCACCACCTGTCCGCATTCACATACCCATCATACTCGTATGCAACAGAGTGCTATGGAACGACCCCACTCCATTAAGTCTACCTCTCACAGATGCTGGCATGGGATGAGATGCAAGCTTCATATCCGCAACTTTCCCCTCAAAATGTGTGCATTAAGTTTCAAAAAACACAAATCACCACACACACTGAAAGCTATAAAGCTGCAATAAGATCCCCACAAAAACCTCATCCTACCAAATGCCCACCCACATTTTAGCTTTCAGTTGCATCTAAAAACCCTGCCAAAACGAAGAGATGTGAAACTAAAGCCCACAATCCGGAATTAAAACTTCGATTAAGTGAATAAAACCTAAGAATCGAGCGTATGAGCGAATGAGTGAGCGAGCGTGCCAGTGAGTTAGTGAGTCTGCCTCTGCACCCGAACGACTTATTATTATCAAGGGATGCACTCAATAGAATATAGTACAGCATAACATCCCCCTTCCCCACCACCTAATTCATACAATCACAATCCGCACCAACACCAACATAAAGGGAGAGTTCGAGAATATTTGAACCTGCGCATTCGCAAAATCCTCCATCTAACTGGTGGTTGTGATGACTCAATGGTGAGCAACAGAACAGAACACGACAAGCAACAGTACTAGCAACCCTCAGTATAAAATCACAGCATTCACACAAAACTCACACATGAGCTGGCTCACAAGGGTGCCAGTGGGGTGGTAATTTTGCTATCCATAGACAAAAAAAAAAAAAAAAAAACACCGACACCGAGAAAATGCTAACAAGTGTGCGTGCGTTTGGCAATCACATAACCAAGGGGTAACAACATAACATTACGGCCATCGCCAACACCAGTAGAAGGGAGTGGTACGTCAAAAACTGACGCACATCCAGGACAAACTGCAGACGACATTTTTTTCCACTTTTATTTATATTTATCAATTATTGCTGCAAATAATATTATCCTGTCAACTTTTTCAACAACAACAAAATACTAAGAACCGAATTAAAAAAAATAAATAAAACCAACAACACATTATAGAGTTTAAAGTTTAAAGTTTAAATGTTTTCAACCAGCTATACTCTGCTTTTCTTTCCACACACATCTACGACCCGGACGAGACCCAACAACAAGACGTCAAGAGACCGCGCGGAATAAGCTCTATACGAACTAAAAAATAAAAAAAAATAAAAAAAATAATCATCATCCCTGAGAGTTGTGAATTCTGTGTTACTGCAGTGAGTGTTGCCTTCTAGATTTTCCATTTTTTATTTTTTATTTTTTTTTCTATTTTTCCAAAATCCAAATCCAAAAATTCAAATCAAAATCAGTGCCAGTGTCCCAAAACAAAGAGAAGAGGAGAAAGATTTAAAAAAAAAAAAAAAAAAATAGACCTCCAACCCCTAGATACAGAAACGAAACGTTTAGTTGCAGTTTCTAGTTTTCAATTTTAAGGTTTTTTTTTTTTTTTTTTTGTCAAGTGTGTTATTCAACAAATTAGTGCGCTAAGGGTGGTTGTTTTGCGGGGGGTGGGGTGGGGTTGTGTGTGCGCGTGGGGTTTTGCTCAGAAAAATCGGATTACGTGAGTTGAGCGGCGGCAGAGACCTTCGCACATCACAGAGTCAAAACAATGACGACCACTAACTCTTTGTACAATGGGAGGTGGTAGTTTACTTCGCAAACCTACTGTAACATTGGCTATTTTTTTTTTTTTTTTTTTTAATTAATTTTTTATCATTCTTCATCATAGTGGTGGTAATTATCAAATTTGTTATTCTTTAAAAACCGAAAATTCTTCTAAGCCAGTGCATGCAAACGGAAAGTGAAGAGTTTCCAAAAAGGATACATGACACTAATACTTATATAAAAAGCGCGCAACCACACTTCCCATACAAACGCAAATTCAAATAGATATTCATATTCGTATCATAGCCGTACACCTACATACATCAATTCGATGAGAGAAAAACACTTGTTTGCTACAGCAATAGCCGACCGACGCGACGTGAGTGAATATTTTGAAAAATGCTCTCAATCTCAATCTCTTTGGTCGTGTCTCGTGTGCCGTGTGCCGTGTGCCGTGTGCCGTGTGTTGTGTGCCGTGTCCTTTATTTGTTTACATTGGTAGTGTGCTGTTGTTTTGTGAATGTGTTTGTGCATTTAATCCTATAATAATATGTCAGACATAAAAAGCATGGCTGCCGCGCGAATATTTCCCAACCAAGAAAAGTGGGAAAAATCGTTCTCTAGCCTTATCTGGCCTGAAATAAAATGTCCTATTTCCTCGTCAAGGGTTGCTGCCGTTATTACTATACTCGTAGAACCTGCACAGATTCCCAGGAATTTATGATGCGTCTAACTATAGAATCTCAATGACTATTCGGTCCATAGACGACGACATAATCCAACTATAGATACGAATACCTTTCCTGCAACTTACTCGTATCTAGTAGGAGTACTCGTATTAGAGGGTGGCAATAGACAATATGAACAACACTCTCCTTTGGTGGGACTTCTTTGAAAGAGGCTACCTACGTAAAGTTGTTTTGGCTGTTATTACCGCAAAAAACCACCTGAAGATTTTATGAATCGTTGACCCACCAACATGGTTCCTTAACTTGGCTTTCTTTATTCGTACTTGTACATTCGGTATATTCGTCTGTCGGTATGCATACTCGTACTTCTCGTTCATACTCATACAGTAAAAGAAAATTTCCCATTTTTCGGGGGTATGAGTGGGTGTTGGAAAAAGGAAAACCAAAACGACACCGAAAACGAAAACACCATCCCCGAAACAGGCGAACGGAAGCAAAAAGAAGCCAAAACCAATAGGAAAAACCAACAACAAAAATTCATTCACTTATTTATGCTTACCGCGTGCAAAGGATGAAAGTCGAACGTGTCCTTTGTGCGTGTATCGGACAACTCCGGCTGTGTCGGGTGTGTTATTTTTGCGTGTGCCATGCCGTCAGTACTTGTTGGTTTATATTGTTGTTATGATATTTTGGATGTTCTTTAAATTTGCATGGAAACTATTAATCCACGTACAGAACTTTGAATTTCGTACATTTGAGTAGGAATTGCTACTGAGTTAGTGCGTCATACCGCATCGCATCTTCTTCAACTGAAGGGAATTCTAAAAATACAAATGTTATGGGCAGATTAGAGCGACAAGTATGATGCATACAGGTTAGACTCAAATAGCCAACAAGTATCTTCCAATTGAATGTGAGACTGGCTTAAATCCTTTTATTTAGGTAAGCAAATTCTATCCTCCATGGATGGGCACGTTTTGAAGTCTTGATTTCTTGTAGCGATGAAGAGTCTCAATATATAGTTGGACTAACTTGACGTAATCTGGTTGTGCTGATGTCATCTCTGTAATTGACCAGCGGATGAATATATTACTCAGTACGCAGATACGTGTAGTTCGAATGGGGAATAGTAACTGAAAAATTCTTGTCATTGTCATCGTCATGAAAACTGGTGATCACTTATTTTGCATGCTGTTCATGAGTCAGGATACTCAGATGACGCTTCCTAAACAGTCACCAAAGGTGTGTGTGCAAAGTCATTGTGTACGTAGCCTAACTAGACAATCGTATCCAAAATTGTACAACATTTGGTTGTAATATTAAAAGTTCAGGTGCGGCCTTCTTGCTGCGAACATGACCAAAAGATCGAAGCATAGATCATTCCATTTAAAGATGTGAAAGTTGCATCCCAATGTATGTACATATATGCTAATACTGAGATCCCTGGAAGGACCAAACTCTGGGTGGCTTCGACACATAACGCCTGAGAGACGATCTGTTTAGATCTTCGTTGCAGAAGACAATATAATCCAGCATATAAATGGGCAAATAGCTGATTGTCACGCCGCCAAGCCCCTAGATTTGATTTTGGTTTTCTACTCCATATAGGCTCATCGGTCCACTGTGTCGTTTTCACTTCACAATTTTTTCTGTAAAGTGTAAATAGATGATATCCGCCAAGTGGCTGCCGCCAGTGTTGATACACATTTGTGCCCATTTTATGGCATTTTCCATGACTTTCCGCAAGACTTCCGGTGATAACTGTTCGTTTTCCTATCGAATATTCTCCTTAAGGGCCACGATTGTCTGAGGCGTGTTGGCATAAACTCGCGACTTCAAATAGCCACAAAGAAAGAAGTCTGGGATGGTAAGATTCGGCGATCTTGCTGGCCATGCCAAATCGCCGAAACGGCAGATTACACGACCAGGAAACGCTTCCTTCACTTTATCCATTGTGGCTCGTGCTGTGTGTGCGGTTGCACCGTCTTGTTAAAACCACATGTTTACCAAGCCCCGCTCATCCAATTCAGGCAGTAAGAATTCGATTATTATGGCCCTGTAGTGTTCGGCAGTAATAGTGACCGTATTGGCGATGGCGTCCTGAAAAAAATACGGCCCAATCACTCCTCCCGCGTGAACGTCGCACCACACAGTGGCTTTGAGTGGATGTAATGGCTCTTCGTGCATCACACGCGGATTTTCAGTGCCGCTTAAATGGAAATGCGCCTCGTCGCTCATGATAATTTGCGACAAAAAATCGTCCTATTCGATGTTGAGATTGAGGATTCATTCAATTCACACGCGACTGACGGTCAGGAAGCATTAACTGATGCACTGTTTACATTTTGTATGGGAACATGTATAAGTTTTTCACTAAAATACCCGGTAGGGTTCGTCTGGTGATGTCCAATTGCGTGGTACGTCGTCTGGTTGATATTCCTTCATTCTCAGCGACATCGGCAGCCTCAGGCGCGATATTCTCTGCCGAAGGGCCAGTCTGGTGGCGCCCACACCCTGCACGGTCTCTTGTGGTTCGAGTCGAGAAGCTAAGCTCCAGAATGTTTGCGCAGTTGGCGTGATACGATTTGGAAATGGACGTCGAAATTCACGCTGCGCTAAGACCAACGACCGATTATTGGTCGAAAAAATTGACAAAATTACTCCACGCTCTTGTGGAGTATAGCGCTCCATTGCTTGTCTGTTTGTATACTGGAGCTGTCCAATTCACAAATGTCACACAAATGATTGACGTACGATGCCATTTGCAAAAATTATAACATCTTCCGATAGGATGATTAATTTTGCGCCACCTTGCAGATCCATTTGGCGACACCAGGACACAAGTGGCGGAATGACATCCTTTAACCCTCATCGAAAGATGAGTATCATAGGAAAAGGCGTAGTTGGACTCAATTCAAAAACCGACTACCAGAGTTTTCTCGGTCTTGGCGGACGACCCCGATTGAAGGAAAACCAACAAATTTCAAATGAGCCAGGAATCACTGCAACACATTTTTTGAGTGTGTGAAATTCGAAAGATTTAGGTACTTAGCACATACTTTATTGGTCCAATATGACATTTTTTGATTCTCCATCCAAGATGGCACCCCAGGTGTCAAGTCCTTAGAAAAAATCCCTTATTGCGCACTTGGTAACTAGCTCAACGTTCCCAGATTTTAATATGTTTTCGCCTGAAGCCACCAAATCATCACTTAATAGACGAATCCACTTTAAAATTCGTGTAGTAGCAGGGGTATTTGAAGATTAAAATATACACAAATCTGAAGGTTTAGCTAGATGATGCACGTCTTCTTCTTTTAAAGAGGATTTGTTTCACAATGGAAAAATCCTTTAGAGAGCTTATCCGTTTGTCCTTATCTTTAGGATATTCTCCAAATAGATGAACCATTTGTACAACCCAATGTCATTTGTTTAGTCGGTTTAAGACGTTGGAGATGCTTACCAGTCAGGTTCACTGTAGTCTAGACATTCATATCTGGCGAAGGGAATGTAATTTCACTGATATTGTGAAGGTACTCGATAAAGGCTGTCAAGCGGAAAATTTAATTTAATTTAAATTGTAACTGCTCGTTAAACAGAGTAGAGGAAGCAAGTATAGTGGAATTTGCCAGTCGATATGAGTAACTAGTCGGGAACGCACTGCTCTCGAGATTGAGCAATATTTAAAGTGCAATGATTCGTTGGTTTTGCACGCGTTTTGTACTCGATTTTATATTCGACAAGTAATTGATACTTATCTATCTGGCCGTTAGTTCAAAATGTTAGACAAGAACGGATGAAGGCTTACCAAAATCCTTCTTAACCATAGAAATCAGAACCGGAGCCAGGACAGGTGGCTCAAATTGGCAAATAGATGAGGAAGATAAGGCCTGGAATAAAAAAAAACGATAGTGGTCACGTTATTGTGAAAACGAAACTAAAGTTTCACCCATACCGAATGCATTCGTCAGACATAAGGTGGACGAGATATTTCATTTAGGTGATAGTCAGGTATGTCAGGATTGTGTCCCAGAACGAGGTCTTTAGGGACATTAGGTTACATCTAGGTCACGCTTAGCACTAGGGTCACTAATTCGACGTAAGTTAGAGGAGAGTTATTGTATTTAGATGTGTTAACGTCAACTTAGATTTAAAACAGTTTCGCGTGGCAGTCCTGTTGACTAAGGTTGCATTGTTGCATACTCTTTTATATTCAGTCAAATGGTTGTCCTTCCATTGCCTAGTTTATTCTTACTTTTAATTTGGACAACAACTTCTTTCGTTAACCAAGGACAATTCTTATTACAAACGATTACAGATTTGATAGGCACACATGCCTCACAAAGTATACATTTAAAGTGCGAAAATTCAGTTTCTCTTTTGGATCAGCACCTAGCCTGCATGCATATCGAAGACTTAATGTCAACGATGATGGATGTCAACAGCGTTGAATTCATTGTGTGCAAGGGGCAATGGCAAAGAGGAATGAGAAAAGTCCAAATTGTCCCTACTAGGTTTCTGATATCCTGCCGACTGCGATTTAGGCATCTGTTGGCATTTTTATTGAAGGGGCGAACGACTCGTTCGGCCTGTTTTAGACCTAGAGTATCCTCTCAATATGAGATGCACTTCGTGTACTCCCAGCTATTTATAGCTAGATTGACTGCACTTTTGGGGATGACCCATTTTTGGTCAATTCGTTGGCCTTTTCATTACCATCAATTCCCTCATGCCCAGGAACCCGCCATAGTTTGTTTTCGTTCCATAAGCTCAGTTTTTTGAGGGTTTTGAAGCAGTGCATGACTGATTTGGAGTCAAAGATGTGCGAGCTAAGGGCACTAATAGCTGCTTGACTATCCTTGAATATATGGATGTTTGCGCATATGTTATGGTTTAAGTTTCTTCTTCTAGTGAAGAGAACTATGACAGTCTTGTTCGGTTCTCCATTGAGCACCAGTCTAGGACTATGCTAAGAGCATTTTGCATACGCGAAGTGACTTCGTTTGCTTTTCTGCACCTAATGATAATAACTAGTTCATCGGCATAAACTCGTAACTTTGGTTGCTTTAATAAATGACCAGGGCGTCTATGACTAAGCGAGAGTACGCCTCTTACGGTTGATGCTGATGTCGAAATCGGTTCTAATGAGGTAGTAAATACCCGGCTTTCTAGCATCGCCTTGATCCAGTTTATGGTCGATTGATCGATCTATCTATGGAGCAAAGCCTTTAATATGGAGTCATGACCAGTAATAGATGCACTTAGAATGTAACATTTCAGTTTAGAAACGCTCATTCGCCTACAGTAGCCGACACTTTGTATTGTAAATGGGTAAGAAATAAAAAGTATCAAGGATGTCCTTTCGAAACCAAGTTTTAATAACACATATAGTATAACACCAACATTGAATTTCAAAGATAAGTAAAGGGTTCTTCGAAAGGGAAATAACAATTTCGTATTTTCGTATTCAAACTAAGCCTACGATTTTTTGTTATGATCTGTCAATGTCGAAATGACAGTCACGGTTTACATTTTTATCATGGTGTAGTTCTCATATGAGTTACTTTTAGAAACTATTAAAAATGATTACTGAAATTTGGAATTGATGGTCGTAACTTTAAAGCGCTTACTCCATGGTCGCACTTTGCAATCGTGATAATCATCCCACCAGGTAGGTTTTAGTAGATAAATTCGAGTCAACATATTCACTATTGGATGTTCCAGTGCCTGTAAGATAACGCACCCGTCGAAGCTACCAAAATATCTCAACCTTAAGTGCTTCGGCTTAAAATCGAGGGTCAATTTCACGCCGTTCATAGGAATTGGAAACCTTTCAGTCCAAACTTTGGTGAATTTCGCTTAAAGATCTTGGTGTACACCCAGACAAGATCAAATTAAGTCAAGAGGCCTCTTGATCGTTTGAGTCGCCGAAAATGTTCCGATTGTGATCTGCAAAAGCTTGAAGAACATCCTGAATGAAGCTCATGTCAATAAACAAAATATGCGTTATTGGACATCAACAAACACAGATGTGCTGCAAGTGATTTTATTGCATCCACAAAAAGTCGAGGCGGGTGCGATTGGACCGTAATTGTTCGTCGATGAAAATGATCGCCATGTCAGAGTCAATGGAGTTCGCTGTCGTACCATATTGAAAGACTATATTTTGCCAGATTTGGACGGACATGAAATTAACGATTTAAAGGGAAATTCGGTAATCGTGTAATCTTGAGAAATGGTCTAATAGAATGGCCACCTCGCTCATGCGATTTAACGCCGTTCTATTCCTTTTTATGAAATTACGTTAGAGAATGCCAAGAAGCCAACCACGATAGAGGGGCCCAAGAACAATTTCTAGAGAATGGTGGTAAAATGGTTTCAAGGAATCGACGTAAACCTGCTCGCAGTGGTCATATGAACGAGATTGAATTTCAAACTTTAATTAACCATGTGTACTATAGACAGCCTTATTCAAAGATTGTCAGGCTTCGTGCGTTAAGGTGGCAGATTTAAAATGTTTCTTCGTATTTGGATAAGGCTTTTATGAACTCACTAGTGCATTTTTTTACAATTAAAACATAGAAATAATGCGAAAAACTAGTTTTAGGTGCGTATCCAAGGGACAAAGGTACAGAGGAGAAGTTCATGCTATAAGATAGAGTTATATAGTAGTTAGAGGACGGGAGTGTAGCTCAAATCTTATAGAGAGACATAGTAGACCAAGATAGAGAGAACAATTTAAATAGATAAATTTATTCAAGACTTGACCAAACACTTTAACATAGATTAAAATATTTTTTTACCAGTACTGGGTCTTATAGCTTAACTTGAAGGTTCATTCTCCTTTATGGCACTTGCCAATAAACTTTTTATGCGGACTATACGAGGGGTGATCCAATTATGATAGTCGATACAATGTCTCCTTGCAAAAACGTACAACTGTATAATATGGAGGAGCAGGGTCCCCTAGTGATTTTACCACGGCAATCTATCGCAGACATTTTTTTTGGTAATAGACCTCTGTGGCGGCTCGCATTTCTCTGTCGAGTTAGTATTATGTGGGGGGCAAAGAGGTACTTTACTGGCAAAAGTCATCATGATCGGTATTTTGCGTACCCCTATGAGTTAGGGTGGAAAGAAAGACTGTACGATGTTCGTTGGTTTTGAATGTTTGAAGGATATAATGACAAGGCAACCAAAGCTTGGAGAGTCTCAAAACTCAAAACGTTATAAGTTAGACAGTCTGAATAAGAGTGGGTTTATGTTGATAAATGTCTTAGTCCATTTTTAAGATGAGAAAAACTGATCAGATGGCCACTATGATAATTCTAAAGGGTAGTTCTTCAAGAGGTTATTTAATCAAAAATAAAAAAACGATCTAAAAATTTAAATTCATTGGATATCTTTAAAATAATACAAAAAAATGATTTTTTACATTTATTTTGTAAGATTATTTCCTTCAAATCCATGGTCCATTCACATTCTCGAGCATTACGAGTGCTGTTTCAATATCGCCGAAAGAAAAAAAATTTAAAGGTATGACGTTGTATGATCCAGACAAACAATTCACCGGTCCTAAGCAGCTCTTGACCTTATTCGAGTTGTTCCACCAGAAATGGGCCTCATTGATGAACATTCAATGGATCTTCTTGAAGCTTTTCAGGAGCTTAGCGACTAAAATGGAGACGATTGTCGGTCGGCTTCCTTTCTTGGACAAATTGAATTTTATATTCTTCTTAACCAAGATCCTTACTTAAAATATGCCAAGTTGCTGTATATAATAGGCGAAGCTGTTAAGAACGGTTCCAAATCTATGCATAGAGGTCATCGCGTATACTCGTTACAACCTCTGATCCACCCTCTCCACTCAGCTAGATGTAGACTTGATGGTCGCGTATTATCCAATAATGGAAATTAGGTTTCAAACTTTTCGACGGTCAGGTAAATTGTGCTTTCGGTAGGCCGATTGTGTAAACCGTAAGTTGCTCTAAGTGCATAAATGCTGATTGTAGATCCTGTGCTGGGTTTATTCTTTTCATTATAAAATATCCGACAATAAAGAAAGAAAAAAGTCACATTAGTGTGATACGACGCATCTGTGATCTCTCAAGAAATATAGGTTGGAAAAAGTACCCCTTAAGGAATCTTCCTTTATCAGCATTGTACTATTGTACTGACTTAAATCTCTTATCAGGGATAGTTTCACATTGGCTGTGTTTTCTATTTGTGTCGACATGACCTCTACGGGAAGACGTATGGAATTTCTGAGAACTGTAGATTTATCTTGTACTTGTGTCTATTAATTTACTTTAGGTAACGCTTCAGTCCGATGTGGACCTGGACCCCAGTCAACAATCTTCTTCAGCTAACTTTATCCTTCACTAGCTGCCTCCAGCCTCATACACTACATTGGCTGAGGGACCTTTTTAGCGTGCGCCACTTGAGTCGCGGTCTTCTTTTACTGGGTCTTCTTGACCCCATCTTATCTCAGTCGTTGGACCCTCACCCTTTTGGCTAGGTCGTTATCGCTCTGCTGTCCGTTCAGTTCGTCTTTGTATCTCCTCCTCCACCCACAGTCAATGCAGCCGGGACTCAAGACCACCCAAAAAAATTTCATCTCAAAGCAGTCAAGAGCACCCTCATCTATTTTTGATAAAGTCCATGCCTCTGCGCCATAGAGCAGGACTGGGGTGATTAAGGCCTTATATAAGGTAACTTTTGTTAGAGGGGACTTTGCTAGTCAATTACCTTCTTAGCCCAAAGAAGCAGCGATTGGCAAGTGTTATTCTTCGTTTGATCTCACCACTGTGCCGTTGTCTGAATTGATAGCGGAGCCCAGGTCGACAAAGTCCTTAACTACCTCAAAGTTATATCTGTTGCTTGTTAACATATACTTGGTCTTACTCTCGCCGGTTCCACCTCAATACTCCCAAAAGCGCCACTGACATTACGCTGCTTTCTTCTGATTAAGTCAATATCATCGACGTATGCGATTGTACCTCTTGTGCTAGAGTGTGAGTTTTGCACTATTGCTTTAAGTATGATATTCAAGAGATCGCATGACAGTGGTGTGTTTCGATTCAAAGCTCATGCGTTTTCTTTTCTTCAAGACCATTCATCGAGGATACCTTCGTCTGACCACATTTTACAGAAGCGTTGATGTATGCTCCTTAACAAGTCATTGCCTGCCGCTTTGAAGAACTGGGCGGTTAAGCTGTCTGCTCTAGAAACCTTGTAGGACTTAAGCTTAGATATTCCCTTTATCGAAGTCGAGTGAAAGGAATTGTTGGTCTACATCGTCCAGATTGAATGGCTCATACTGCCTGACAGCGGTATTTGTTTCGTCATCGTCGTTATAGAGTCTAAGAAAATGCTCTTTCCAAATCCCCCGCATCGATTGCGACTCTACTACGATGTTCTCTTGTTAGCCTCTACAGTCTTTGGTTCCGAAATTAATTCCTGGAGTAGCGTCTCTTAATTTTCCCGACCGCGTGCTTCTTATGCTCTTATGCTTTTTTTCCTCCTGAGAAGCATGTGTTCGTCTCTCCTCTTAATCTAATAGAGCTCGTGATCAGCTCTTGTCCATCTACGTCGCTTTGTTTGCATATGTATGTATGTGCTGGCCGGCATTCGTCATCAAACCAGAAGTTTCGTAGCGGTGCTCATGTGAAACCTAGCACATTAGAAGCGGCATCTCTTATGGTTACTTTTGCAGTGTTGCCACTGGTCTTCGATGATTGATGCTATGAGCAGTGGACCCCTTAGGCGATCTCATGCGGTTGTAGCCGTCTGATGTTGAAATGGAATTTCGGGATATCCGCAATTGTACCGTGACTACAATAAGGTAATGGTCTGAGTCTGTGTAAATACATCGGTGGAACATGTAGAAGTTGTGAAGGTGTTCTCAATAGTGAGTCATCTGTTGGTTTCGTTGTACAAAGGCTGTAAAAAGTCACTGTTCAGTGCATTTCGGCGACCATCCGACTAATTATTGTATAGGATATTGCTTTATTCATATGACTACCTTGGCTACAAACTTGCTTATGAAAGCTGCAGTTGGTTGCTACACCGCATCCACTTTGGAAGTAACTTTGCAATAATCCCAACGCTGTTCAAACTTAAATCGATCCGATGCGTATCGCAAAGATATAATATCGGGTTTCTGTCAATTTTTCAAGTGCATAAGAGCTGGCATTGTCAAAATAGCGTATCTTTCAAAAATAAACCAACAGATGGCCAGTCTTTAGGACGGCCTTCCTGCTTGACGATAGAGTCTCGTAAAATCTTTTGTTTACGAACTTGGATTCGCTCCTCCATATAACTCTGCTAAAATCTTCTCTCGTCTAGTCTTTATGATTTTTGACAAATTCTTTCGTTTTTTGCTTGTTTTGTGGTCGCAGCAGGGGTTTTTAAGCAGAAAACTTTCCAAGTAGTCCTATATGTCTTAAACTTTGTTTGACCGTTGCCAAGGATACTGTTTTCCATCTGCTTCGTTTCATCATAGCTCTAGCTTTATCTTCAAGACTTTCCAACTTGGGTGGGTTTCATCTTGATACCTTCAACTGCAAAGCAGCTTCCCTCCACGATCGGCCTTTTTTCAGAATCAGATGGTGATAATTGCAGATAATTTCTCGAATGTTGTTTCCTCGACTTCTCCAATTTTTAACGAGTTGCTCAATTAGCATGTGAAGAATTTGAAGTGAATTTGAAGTGAATTCTTATTCACATAGTTGCTTGCAATTTACGAGTAGGTAGACAAATTTTGGGACTTGATAACCCTTTTGATGGAAAAAGTCATTCAACTTTGATCGTTTACATCGATTGGTTGGAAATCGTAACCTGGTTCAAGTAAAGCTACCTTAGTCGAGTTAGACTTTTCTTATTTGTGGTCCTAGTTTAGTTGAGCCACTTGGGACGACTTTAAAGAAGGAACAAACGGCTGCTTAGTTTGAGTTTTTGGGCCTTTTGCCACTTAAGGATTAGGGAAAATAAGAGCCTTCTATGTACCTATAATTCGTATTTAAAAGTGAATGGAATTTTTTCTCGCATGTAGTTCCCAGACTATCAACTCTTAGATTTATTAAGTACTGCCCGTGTAGACGTTAATTTTTATTATTTCGACAAGTTTCATTTCGACAAAGAGCAAACATTCGGACAGCAACGATAATAACGGCTATTTGTCAATTTACTCCTACGTCCATACAATGCACGCAATTGTGGCGCCATAATTGTTGCTTGGTAAATACTAAAAAAACAAAAAAAAACAGAAAAAAAGCAACCAACAGCAGAAAACACTGTTGATTATTCCCGGCCGCATACACCATTGAATTAAATTTTTAATTTGAAGCCATACACGAAATGAACCCCCAAAACTCCTATACTTTTCTTCATACATACATACGTACATATATATATATATATAATTTTTTTATTCGTATTGTTTACATCTGTATCCACCCTTGAGTCAGGCTAACGAGCAAATACCACCCCTCAATCTACAATTCTCGTCACCATGGACGATTTTAATTGAATTTTTAACGAAGAGTAAACTAACATTTAAGTTGTGATGGTTATTCATATTCTCTCAAACGCAGTTGTGTGGATTGATGAGGGTGGGCGGTTGGGTTGGTTGGGTGGTTGGTCGACCGACTATAGTAGGTGGGGGATGATAATTATGTGAATCTAACATCACTAATACAAAACAACATTACCACCACCTGTGTGAATCTCCGTCCTGTCTGAATTCTATGTGAAACCTATGTGAGACTTCTTGCCCATCTTGCAACACACTCCCCCACTGTCATAAACTCGATACCACTCGGATTGCGCGTTAATTTTTAATGATGATACCTCGAACCAAATTAGGAAATTTAATTAAACGTGAAGAGGTAAAGGCACTGCGTTGTAACCATTCACAGACATTCATCAACAAACACCCCTTTGTCAGTTTGGCAGCGTGGCGGTTGCCAAGGATACACGCTTTTCAAGAAAGCCTTCCTCTTTGTTACTACAAAGCAGTACCCTTTACTCACATTGTATCTTTTTCATTTACCTAGCCTGCGTTCAATCAACTTTTACAAAAAACAAAACAAAACAAAAACAAAAAGAACTCAAAACAACGAAAGCAATATTATCTAACTGTGAACACAATTCCCAAGGATACAAAATTCAAAATTCAAAATTCAACCCCAGTAAGCAATTTTCGATCGTAAGAATACAAAACAAAAAAAAATTTTAAAATTAAAAAAAAAATAATAAAAATATTTTTCTAAACATAAAAAAATTTACAAGATATCCACAAAAATAAAAAATTATAAAAAAACATGCTAAAGATACGTTCTATCGAAGAGATAGAGAAAAATCTAAACTAATCGTAGATTACGGTGAAATTTATGTAAAAATCGAGACTCCACGATAGAGTTGGGAATCTGAAGGAAGTGAAAGAACGAGAGGATATTTGGAAACTAGCTTGCATCTAGAAACAATGCCACTGGACTATGTTCATTCTAAGAACACAACTTACATCTTCGGCAGCAGGCAGAGCACATCAACAACAACAACAACTACAGCAGCAACAACCACAGCATCAGGTGGAGAATACGAACATACGCAGGTGTACCTAAGGGCATTTGAGGACGAGGAGTACCATTATCAGCAGCAGCAGCAGCAGCATCACCACCACCATCCTCAGCACCAGCAGCATCAAAAGCAACAGCAACAGCAACTACAGCAGCATCAACATCGTTCTGAAGCTCTAAATCAGCAAGCAACAATTTTCATTGTAAAGAGACCAGGCACGGGAACAAGTGTTGGAACGAATACAGAACCCGAACTGGATGATAGTCAAGAGTTAGATGTCCAAGTGGAGTTGGTAAAATCGCCCACTCATCAATTTTCGGCATCCGAACAGGGTATAACCTCGAACAAGAAAACGAACAACCACAGCAACAGCAGCAACAACAACAATAGTATCGCGTATAGCAACAAAAATACAAACAGCAGGAAGTACAACGGCGATTTAGAGCGGCGGTGTCTACATGAGTCTAGCCCTGGTGCTGTGAAACGAGTGAAGGGATCAATAGAGAACGCCAGTAATGGTATTAGCGTAGATGCTATATCTATTGCTACAAGTACAGCTACAGCTATTCCAGCTTCTGGTAATGTTGAAAGGATAGATTCAGCTGTTGGCAATAGTCGCATTAGAAGCCATTGCGGTAGTAATAGTGGCAATGGTGTTGGTAGTGGTGGTAGTGATGGTGATTGCAGCGATACCGGTACTGAAGTTACCAATGGAAATGGGATACTCTGCGGGCGACTTGAATGGACTGCAGCTCAATCACTGGTCGAATTGAATGGCAAGGATATGGCAACAGTAGTCGTGGCAACAACTGTTGCACCAACACCAATAGCGTCTTCATACGGTGCTACTGCATCCGTTCAGGCATTATCAAGGGACCAACAACTGAAACAACAGCAACAGCTAGCAACACACCAACAACATCAAGAGCATTCTGCTGCTGGTAAGTGAAATGATATTTTATCTATGCACACTTTTATCCACATGTATGTATTATCCGTATCCATCTATCCCAGTATCTACTCTTATTTTTATTTTTAACATTTTTCGAGCGTTTTATCCTGTTTAACATTTGTTTGTTTTTCGGGGGTGTATGTGTGTACATAGAATTGTTGAGCTTTAGACTCCCCCCCCCCCCCCCCCCCCTCCACTAAATCGTTTCATATAGCTAGCGTATGCAAACACTGTTGGCCGAAACGATTTTCACCAGAAGACATCAAACATTTTTAAGGAGAGGACATTCATTTTCTGCAGACAGCGCATCTGTCACTTTTGTGGCGGGTTTTTGTATTACCTCTTGGATGTGTACTCGTATTGTATGGTTAGATGGAAAGGATTTTTATTTATTTCTCTTCTGCCCATAACCCCCCCCCCCCCCCCCCTTTCTGTCTTTCTGTCGAGCCTGATGAATTTCTGTAGTAATCCCTTTGACGTTGGAGATTTTGTTTAACAAATTGTGTTGTTGAACAGTGAATGGATTTGATTTTTTTTTTTTATTTTTTAATTTGATTGGGAGACATCCGGGATATTAAATTGTTGACAGAGGCGGTTTGTTACACTGAAATTGGATGTGAGTCATCATTCAAGGAGATTTAACCATTGCTACCTTTTGGCAGACAACTCTTGAGATCCCTTCCGGAGTCAGAATTAGCCTTATACTCGTAGAATTATCTCGGCGGTTAAACATATTAGATAACTGCTATTTTTAGCTTGACAAACAATACTAAGTTGGCTTGAATCTGTATAAAATTCTATTCGTCACTACCGATATATCGTGATTATTAATTCAGTGCAACCCAACAGAATCCACTCGCTTTCAGCACGATGCTGCCGAGGAATATATGATATTTCCTATCGCGAAACGGAGACAGTCTGCTCGAGTCGACTGGTGTGAAACATAAGTGGCACAACTATTTTACAATATTTTGGATCAGACCTTCAGTATCCGAGTAGAGAAACGTATCTAGGGATGTGAATCCGGTGGGGCCCAAACGTACAATCGGAATACTTTTGTAATTATTGGATATGTGGTCGTGTCGACGAAGCCCATACACATACCTAACCATATCAGTGAATGGGACACAGTGTAATTAAGGCGTCTTACAGAGCAGAAGGAGGTTTATCTTAACACCCATATTGGTTTTAGTCTCCACGAAGTGCAATTGAGCGGCTGCAGTTCAGTATTCTGAAGATTTTGGATATTAAAATCATCTGAGACTGCTGGGTTAGGGGTCAAACAATTATACAGCGACCGTAGGTAGTTTGCGGATAGATCCTCATTCAATCTCCAAACAAGATTCTCAACTAGACCAATACGTCTAGATAAGTATATTTGAACAAACTTTAGACAGGTCATTAATTAATATGCAAACCAATATGGTGGCCTCTTTGAACCGTCGGGATGAGTTGAGATGTTTCTCAGGATGACCGAGCATACACACGATCGTTCTGCTTATTGAACGATTCTTCTACGGTGAAGATTTTCTCGTCAGTAAACAGAATTTGTTTGTGAGCGTTCTTCGCGTACCAGCTGAGTAACGCTTTCGATCTTCGCTTGCGTTTTTCCTTCAATGCGGCCGTGAGCAGGTGTCCAGTGTGTCGCTTGTACGCGCTGAGTCCTAAATCTTCTTTGATAATGCGAGACATGGACTTTTGCTAAATTTGCATTTCCCGCGACAAGATTTTAAGATTTTCGGTTTTCATTCGATTTGTTTCTTCACGGCTTTGATCGCTTTCGGAGTTGTCACAGTGCGCGGGCGGCCGGATCTTTGACGGTCTCGAAATCCACCAGTATCCTCAAACAACTTCACAGCACGATACACAAAATTGCGAGTGATTCCGAGCGGTTGCAACGTCCTAAAGATATCGCCTTTTTCCATGTTGCATTTAAGTAGGCCAACTACAACAATACGATTTTCGATGTCGCCCCACTCCATGAGTGTAAGCAATTAATGTCAAAATCTTTTTATGTCACAATGAAGGATAAATATCAACTGTCAAATCGCAATCAATACGAAATGGATGCGCCCAGTGTTGCATTCGTAATGAGTGAGTTCAGTTGTGTACCAGTATTTATGATTTAACTATATTCCTAATATGAGAGGATTTGTCACCAACCACAATCCTTTGACAGCGATTACTTAAGTGATTAGTAATAAGACGCGTCGAACTTTCACTTTCTCAGAAACGATTGAGTGCGTCACTGTGACAATAGGAGGAAAAAATATAGTGAGGAAGTGCGAGTCATAGCTGATCCTTATGCTATCGAGGATCAGACCCAACACCATACTGGAAAAAAAAAAAAACAAAAACACTGTGGCTCTGGCAGCTCGGTATGGGCCATGCTATGCCTAGCTTCTTGACACTCATTTGTGTTGTTCATGCTTTCATTTTGGTCATATCTGAGCGGGGCCTACGGTTTATCGCCGAGTCCGAACGGCACTCCTTAGAAGCTTTTTCGTAGGCAATTTGACCTTCGGGACTTTGCCATTGCCCGCCGAAAGGTTGATGACGATTTGATAAATTGTTGGTGACCCAGCCAGGAATCGAACCCAGACTCTCTACGTGATAGTCCAATGAGCTAACTATCGCGCCATCGCCATCGCCAAGAAAACAAATAGCTAATGATGATCTAGATGACTTGAAATTTGCTTGGCGAGGACGTTTTCCAAAACTTTTGATAGGCCACCTAGCCTACCGATTGGTCGAAAGTTTGAATCAAAGATGGTAGAGGTTTTTTCGGGACAGGAATAACTTTAACCAGCTTCCAACTAGACGGAAATGATGATGACGTCATGCAAAAATTAATTACGCGTGGTGTAAGAAACCACCATCAATATCAGGTCTTCAGATCTACAACATGATTTTTATGAACACGAACCGAGCGTTATTTGCTCCTGAGCTCTTTGGGATTTTGATTCGTGATAAAATATATCTTTTCTTAGAGAGTCTCGTAGTGGAAGTTGAGAGATTACGTGCTCGGCAAAAGTCTCCCAACTCAGATTTGTTGATTTTCGCTTACACTTTGAATTTTTAAAGGCACATGGTTGTTGAATAGGTGATGTATTCGAGATTACAATAGGTCAACATCTGAGTCAAAATAACAACTATCTCAGCCCTAGGGATTAAACTCGTTGGTGTGACTTTCTAAACCAAAGGCATCCATATGAGGAGAATGTTGGTGCCGTAACTTAGCGGCAATATTCTTCGCAAGATCAACAGCATTTTATACAATTTAACGTATCTTATTGTTAATTTAAGTTTTTGTTTCACTGATAGCGATGCAATTTACGCCATCATGTTAACTTCTACTATATATCTCATAGCGTGTCTCTACACTTGACATCTCAAACAAAGATATTTTTGTGAATGAATTCTAGCTTTTTACTTTTGCTGGTTCAGCGAATAGTATTATTTGTCTGACTCGAAGCGGCTACAGGATAATAAAATGCAAAATGCGGAAATTAATTAAAGTGACAGATCCTGGGAAGTAAACGTCAAAGTCGCACATATGTGCTGCCAAGTAACTTCTTATTGCTTGATTATTAAAGCTTGAATTTGGTTTTTTTTTTTAACCTAGTAGTAATTTCAGAAATGTATACCAACCAATATAATCAAAACGTCGTTATATCTTGAAAAAGGCACAGTTTGATGCAATATGTTAGCTGACCGAGTCTTCAGATCATATCTTTTCAAAAGTGAAGCTAATCAGGGTATTACAGTTAAAGAATTTTGCTTTAGAACCGTGAATTATGAAATTTTGTTTCTCAATTGAATGGCATGAATGTGGATGCGGACCCAGCGCGATGGCGGTACGTGCCATACACCACAGTATGGCATCAATCAATTAATATTAGTTGCAGTTAACCAATCAATTAAAATAAATAATTGCAATTAATTTAATATAAGATTGATTCTTATATTTTAATTTAAATTAATTGCAAGTTAATTGTTAATTTTTAATCTAGTTCGCAATTGAAATTTTGTATACATGTCCTCTCTCTTTATAATATGTTAATATTTAATACTGGCTGATCCACCCGGTTTCCGACTCGGAAGTCCTCTGGACCTGTAAAAAGAATCTTTTCTTACGATTATTAGATTTATTGTTTGAAAAGATAATTAAGTGAACTAAATAGAAGTAAATTTTGAATTTGAAACTATGATTTTACTTTTTTTTTCATTTTTGCTTATAATTGGCAATTTAAATTGCTATTCACAATTAACAATTTAATATTTCAACTACCGAAACCACAAATAAAAATAAATTTAGTTGTTAATTAATTGGAATCAATTCTTTTTCAACACTGCAATCAGCAAACGAAGAAATTAACTTATTGAAGGAAACATTCGACATGTAAATTGGCCTCTAAGATCTTGTGATTTGACGCCTCTTGATAGATTTCTTTGGGATTCAAATCCAGCAGTGGTAGACACAGGCCCGAAGTTGTGTTTAAAAATTGCAGAATGCATTTTCCCGAACAAATATATTGTAAAAAAGGCTATTCCATGAAGTTTTAACTGTTTTGTTGGAAACTGGAAAGTTTACTTAAGGTGGCGCTACAGTCTGCGGTGGACCTGAGCCTCAGTCAACAAGCTTCTTCAGCCAGCTCGATCCCTGGCTAGCTGCCTCTAGTTTCGCACGCTAAGTTGGCTGAGGTCCTCTCCCACTTGCGTGCGCCACCTGAGTCTTGGCCTTCCTCTACTGCACTGTCCCTCGGGAGCGGATTCGAAGACTTTTCGGACCGGAGCATTGGTGTCCATGCGCTCTACATGACCCAGCCATCTCAGTCTTTCAGATCTTCACTCTTCTGGCTAGGTCCATGTCGCTGTACAGTCCATACAGTTCGTCGTTGTATCTTCTCCTCCACTCACCGTCAATGCAGACGGGACCGAAGATCGCCCGAAGAATTTTTCTCTCGAAGCAACCAAGAACACCCTCATCCTTTTTTGATAATGTCCATGCCTCTGCGCCATAGAGCAGGACCGGGATTATTAAGGTCTTATAAAGGGAGAGGGCTTTGCTACTCAATTGCCTTCTTAGCCCAAAGAAACAGCGGTTGGCAAGAGTTATTCTTCGCTTGGTCTCAGCGCTGGTGTCGTTGTCTGTATTTATAGCAGAGACTAGGTAGACAAAGTCTTTAACTACCTCGAAGTTATATCTCACAAAGGTGACGTTCTGCTCGAGACGTCGGTGTTGGTTGTCCTTTTTGCTTGACAGCATATGTTTGGTCTTGCCCTCATTGACCGCTAAACCCATTTTCACCGCTTCCGTCTTAATACTCGCGAAAGCGCCACTGACATCACGCTGCTTTCTCCCGATTATGTCAATATCGTCGGCGTATGCGAGTAATTGGTCGGACTTTTGAAAGATAGTGCCTCTTGTGCTTGCTCGTGAGTTTCGCGCTATTCTTTCAAAAACGATGTTGGCTCCTCTGAACGTACGGACATCCATAATACTGGAGGAGTGTCTTGCGTCGATCGCAATGTGATCAATCTGGTTGACTGTAGATTGATCAAGAGTTCTCCAAGTCCCCTTGTGTACGTCGAGATGTGGGAACCGCGTGCTAGCCACGACAATGTTTCGCCCCGCCGCAAAGTCGATTAGCCTGAATCCGTTATCGGAGGTGGCTATATTTTCCGATTGTTCCACCAAAGATACCCTCTCTTCCTAGCTTTACATTAAAATCACCGAGGACAATTTCAATGCCATAGCTAGGGCATTGCTCGTAGGTCTTGTTAAGGAGCTCATAGAAGGCATCCTTGGTGTCGTCATCTTTCTCGAATGTGGGGGCGTGTGCGCATATAAGGCCAATGTTGGTTAATTTAGCCCTGATGCGGATTGCTCCCAAGCGCTCGTTAACATGCCGGAAACTCAATACTTTTTGCCTAAGTCTGCCTCCAACAACAAATCCGCATCCAAATAGCTGCTGCTTTTGCCGTCGATAGCAATTGCTGTAGTAGATATCGCAGTTTTCCATCTTCTTTTTTTCCGGCCCATTCCATTTCTTGAACGGCAGTTATGTCTGCTTTGCAGCAGTCTGGAGCCTCCGCTAGTTGCTCGGCTGCACGTGGTCTATTAAGGGATCTAACATTCCACGTGGATATCCGAAGCTTATTGTCCTTAAATCGTTTGTGTGGGTTGTCAACAGTAGATCCGTCCATATGCTTCGTAACTTGTGTTTTTTTTTTAAATGGCCGGCCCATTTTCCTTTTTTAATGCCCCTAGAACGAGGTGTCGGTTACACTGAATCCAGTAACCCGTTCCGGGATGTGAGCGCTGCCGTTGCCCCATATAGGGCTCGTCCGCCACCATCTCTTTTCCAAGACCCTGACTTAGTCTTGGAAATCCTTACCGGCCTGAGCTCTAAATATGTCGGAGTAGCCCGGATACGGTATTGTTTTGTTTTTCGGACACTAATCCTGTTTTATGGCAGGATACATTCGATGGACGCATAATTTCGCGTATTGGATGTGTAAATTGGCTTGTGATTTTGGAAACCAAAGTTAGTACTTTAAAAACCCTTTATTATATGCAGCTTCTGTGATTCAATCTGTGTTGATAGGTGAGCTTAAAGGTGATCATTGTTTCGTGGAATTTTGCTGTTGCTTGATTTTATGCTGCTTTGTCTGTTGTTTCTGTGGCAGCAGAGGGTTATGACTCTATTTTTCTGTTGTAGCTGCTATGTTTGGTAAGGTAATGTCCTGATTTTGCGGAGTCTTTCGCGTTTGTAAAAATATTGCAGCTTGGGCAGATGATGCATTCCTCTAACAGTTTTGCACACATTACACTCGAGTACTCTTTCCAAGCCCTTCCAATTATAGGATGTAAGACAAATTGGGTTGAACCACTTTTCGAATGTAGAGCCCCTTATTTCTGGTAAGAAGGGTTCTTCAGAGTTGCCAGAATTTGATCTATAAATTTTGTAATTAGTAGAAGCCATCGGAAGAGAGATTCGGTCGAAGCTAGATGCAAGGTATGTCGGATTGTATAATAATGCTCTGCGTAGCTACACACTGGAAAATGAACCTGTTCTTCGACTCAGTCTGTGTACCATCTTATTTTTAAAGTCTTACCAGTCTGGCCTGTTTGTTATTTTTGAGAACTCTGTGCTCTCCTTTAAGTGACCTTTAAGATATTTACGTTGTAGTTGTAAGTCTATCATCAATAGTACGTTTTGCAGTAGTTTTTCCTGGCAGGATATGTCACTTTCAAATATTTGGGAATCACTCAAGCTCTGAAGGGCTACCACTTCTTTCAGCCTTTGTCCGAGTTAAAGCGGGACGTTGGCGGAACTACAAATTCCTACTTAAATCATGTAGATACCCGGCATCCGTTTCTGAATTTGATGTATTTATGACTGTGCAATACTGAAGTCTCTTCGCATTAGATACATGAGCATAAGGACATTTTCTCTCTAAAGTGATCGAATGTCCACATCGGTATGCTTGTGGTGGAATGAGTTAATGCAATAATAAAGTGTTAGCCGTGTTGCTAAGTAAATCTTATTTTGGCAAAACCTATGTGACTTAACAAAGTGTTTCTTTGAGCTGTTAATCCTGCAGTTTAGACTGTTGTCGATTGTCATTTCGTAAAAGCTACCTTTCCTGGCACTATATGTAAAGTTGATCATTTTAGGACGCCGCTTTTGCTATACTCCCTTAGAATACGCCTACTTAAATGTAGTTCTCGAGGGTTTCAGGGCATATGTCATAGGCTCCGTGTGATGTACGTCATTCAGACTATAGAGTTTTCTTACCGTTGATCCTGAATCGGGTGAATTTATCCAGGAAATTGTTGCTAGACTTCTGAATACTCTTTTTAACAAGTCAGATAATCACAAATGCTTTATCTCAAGACTTTATGGTTACGTTATGTTGTTTTGTAGGCCATGAATTGAGGCCAATCTTTTTGAATATTTTTCTTTTTTCGATAACCTTTGGACTAGGTTACATATAGTATGACTATTTTGTGTGCCTTAGTCGATAGAACTTGCCCTGCCAACCACCCTTTTTCTTATATTTGCGGTTATCATGTCAAACAACTAGAATTCCTTCCATAGTTGCTTGTATTCTATGTATCAACAGCTAAAAGGAGTCGTGTAGTTAGAAAGGTTTAACTAAGCCTTTGTCGTTGGTCGTTTGTTTTATTGAGGAGCTATCAACTTCCCGATGGGTTAACAGATACATCAAAGTCACACTAAACAAAGTCTTCTCTCAAGTATTTCGTCACACAGTCATCCAATTGCAACTCCAGACACGATGGGGTTATTAGCCCAATAAAACCTCAATTAACGTCATTACAAGACAGATTTCCATTATTAACAGCTTTCCAGCTCATCAAGCCCATTACTTTGACCATTCACTGAAGTAAAGACATCACGATACCTCCACAATGTCCACTTACCGGGCATCATGCATCACTATCATAACAAATGCCAAATATCGATTCTCAATTAAGTCCAGGCCCCAGTTATACTCGTACATCGTTAATTACGAAATCGATGAATTACGAGTACGATACCGCTGCCTAAAATTATGCATCACGGCAAATTAACAAAAGTCCTTCGGCTGGCGCAGGCTGGTATCCTCTAACCAGTTTAACAACGACGACTTCCCACAGTCGAAACACGTGCTGCAAAACTAAAATCGAATTGAGTCATGAGGTTCAAGTTCCGAAACTGTTACCAAGTTAGCAAGCGAACAAATGAACGAGTCCTTGTTGCTTTTGAGAAATTAATGAAAATCCTCGATTTAGGGGTTTTAGGGGGAAAAGGATCCGCGTAAGTTGTACGTTGTTGTGTGGAAGGAAGTCTGTGTTCCGGGGGAATGTGCTAATACCACTGAGATCTTGGAGGGAGTAGGACCAAAAGTAAGAGAGAATGATGTAGTTGAGGACGAACACAGCAAATAAAAGCCCAAAATACTTATAAATGTTAAAGAGCACGGGTAAGGTAATAAAAAGGAAATAAACATGAAACCAGTTTTGGGTATCCTCGTGACGATACAGCGCATGCAAAAGCACACACCAACCGACAACAGGTTGCTGGTTGGACAAAGAAACAACTTGGGGTGGGGGTTGAATCTTATCAATGGACTGATCATCCGACCGACCAACAGTCCAGTTGGCCGTCGATTGTCGGTAGAGGCTGAATTCAAGTCGAAGGCTTTATCCAAATTGATTTGTTAACTATCTCCTCTGTACATCATTCACATTACACGTCTCCTTAAGTTCGTCCCAAGCTAAGTCCTTCTTCGATTTGCATGAATTTTTGATTACGGGTACATCCTGTCGGAGGGAGTGTTTGTTTTTCAATGGGACAGAGATTCTCTAAAGATGCCCTGTTCGAGTCGAGTCGAGGCGAGTCGAGTCGAGAATACGACTACGAGTATCTGTATGTGGACGTGTATTTGTCGGCTGGGGTATCCTGTAGTGGCTGTGTGTAATTTATGATAATAGTTTTGAAGGTATCCCCCTCAGTGTTGTCAGTTACGCATAGCAATCAGGACTTGAGCACCGATCAATTTTTGATACATTCAAGTGTTATCCTTCAAGCTTAGCACAGCCTTGCCTGAGAGAAATACAAATGAGAGAAGGCAGTCAGAATGGGCAGAGGGGTATACGTACGTACGAGTACGAACACATGGGTGTGGTGATGGAGATGGAGAAGGACTTCAAGTGTGCCATGGCACGCTAACATTAGGATAAGCATATCTTTTTCATGGAATAAATAAATTAATACACGATGTTTCCATGTCAAAATCTGCTAAGGATTTTTCCTGCTACGAGTATTTCCCTGCCTACCCGGCCCTTTTCTGTTTTTAACGTTTTGCCGTAAACCATATTGAGTCGTATGTACGAGTATAGGTAGGTATATGAGTATTCGGAGGCTATGACTGTTGCTGAAGTTGTATCTTTGGTGTTTGTTGTCCTTTTTGTCTTGGGATTGAAAAGGATTTTCCCCTAAAATATGTAATAAATTGCTGGGATTGTGTGATGGGTATCCAAGTGTCGTTTTGTAACGTTAAACGCGATTTCATATTAGAAATGATTGGGCGTAAATAGGAGGAAGTTTTTCGATTTCCGCCAGACCGTGCTGGAAGACTATTGTATTGTACATGTATGAGAAGGGCAAGTCACAAATGATATTCGCCTTACGTATTCATTTATAAATGACTTGCAAATGAAGTTCATTTGGAAACAAATTTGGAAAAAGCCTATTTATCTTGAAATTTGAAATTGGACCTACGAGTTTGGGGGTTTGGTTAAGGAAGAAGTACTTGGAACTTGCATTAATTATGTTGCAGGCGGTTTGCTTTATTGATATTCATTTCTCACATGAAATTGATCCTTATTGCTTTCGTCTTACATTTCAGATCATTATGCAAAATTATCAGTCCGAACAACAGCCAATGAGATTAATGATTAACCATAGTAATTGCTGACTATAATTGAATAGTGTTCATGAAGCTATATTCGGCGTCTGTATATGGCTTTGTCCTAATATGCACAGAACTTTTGATGCTCCCAAATTAATACAAACTTGATTCTTTTCGAATCCTCGCTTCTAATGCGGTTCGATTCCTTGTGTATGAAAGAAGCAGGATCCGTTCCATCAATGTCTAGCGCCTAGAGTTTAGTGTTGCTCAACCCTAAAGAAATGCTTAGCGGTGTCTTCATCCCACTCACAGCAAGCGTCACAAAAAGTTGCGTCACTCATAGGTCCCCCATCATCTAGAAAAAGCGTAGAGCCTCTGAAGGACGTTTTAAGGCATAGACTTAAGAATTGTGAGATGTTAGGTATGAACCCGAAGCTTTAGTCAAGTCGGGAGATGTCGGACTGTCAAAATATCTTCTGGAAGTTTAAAGGAGACTTCATTTACCTCGATCCTAAGACATATATGGAGGCAACAATCATCGAAATCAGCCTTTTAACTTATTTCTAAGAAAAAATTCAGTGAATGTGATGAGATAGTTTTGTAAGAGCTGTTGATAAGCATGCTGAAAGTTCTCCCATCTCCAACAAGTTTGTACAATATATGCATTTCATTCCAGTCAGGATAAAGCATGCTTCTGCTTAAAACACAACGGCAACCTTACCTTACGAGGGATGAAGTGTAAGATTGCTGTCCTTCTGAAACACGACAAATCTACATCTAAGAACGCTTCTGGAGCCATTCATGGTATACGTAGTTGGTATACCACTGTGGAAGCTCAAAATCAGCGAAACTTCAGTGCTAGTTGTACCAAAGTCGTCTTTTTTTTGTCATAAGCTGGCTTTGTGAGTGCAGCCCAGGACATGATCATATAGGGGAAAGGGACTAATAAGCAAGTCAAGATCAGAGATAGAAATCTGAATCATTTCAGACTATTTGCGTTTTACTATGCGATCCCAACTCAAGGCTTATATAGCCAACCTTATAATGCAATATCAAAGAGAACACTAAGTAAATCGCAGTTTTTACTTGTTTTCTTAAGATATACCACAGGAATTACCTGAGACTTACATAGTTGGATACAGCAATAATCCTTTAGTTTCTGATCAGGTTTTGTTTATAAAGCCTTAGCTTTTCGTTGGTTGTTGTGCTTATAATACCTCCACGCGGAAACCGCCGGGTACTGGTCAATGTCCATCCGGACTGGACCTACTAAACTTATAAGTACGAGTGCTGAGCAGCAGACAAAAACAGCAGCACTATAAACGGGACAGCGGATGAATTCCCTAGATGGAATCAACGGTGAAAACAATCCCGAAACAAATGAGACTTTATCCGGGCTACTCCGACATATTTGGAACACAAGCCGGAAAGGATTTTCGAGACTTAGACAGGGTCTTGGAAAAGAGATGGTGGCGGAAGAACCCTTAATGGACCAACGGCAGCACTCACATACCAGAACGGGTTACTGGCTTTCGGTCCAACCGAGCCCTCGTCCTAGGGGTATCAAAAAACTGGAACTAGCCCTCGAGGTTGGGGTTGTGCTGCCAGGGTAACTGCCCGTCCATGGAAATAATCAAAAAAGTTACGAAGCAATAACGAGCCTCGGATACGGATGGATCTACTGTTAACAATCCATGCAAATAAACTAAGGACAACGAACTTCGCATGTTCACGTTGAATGTTAAGTTCCTTAACAGGCCACGAGCAGTCGAACAACTAGCGGAGGCCCTAGACTGATGCAAAGCAGACCTTGCCGCCATCCAAGAAATGCGATGGAATAGGCCGGACAAAAAGAGTATGAAAAACTGCCACATCCAATACGGCGATTGTAATCTGCGGCAAAATTAGGGCCAATATGGATGCGGATTTGTTGTTGGAGGCAGACTTAGGCAAGAAGTCTTGAATTTCCAGAATGTGAAGGAGCGCCTCGTAGCAACCCGCATCAAGGCTAAATTTACCAACATTAGCCTGATATGCACGCAGAAAGATGACAACGCCAAAGATGCCTTCTATGAGCTCTTAAACAAGACTTTCGAGCAATGCCCTAGCTATGACTTTAAAATTGTCCTTGGTGATTTTAATGCAAAGCTAGGAAGAAAGGGGTATCTTTGGTGGAACAATTGGAAAATATAGCCTGCACAACACCACCTCCGATAACGGATTCAGGCTTATTGACTTTGCGGCGGGGCGAAACATTGTCGTGGCTAGCACGCGGTTCCCAAATCTCGACATACACAAGGGGACTTGGAGAACTCTTGATCAATCAACAGTCAACCAGATTAATCACATTGCGATCGACGCAAGACACTCCTGCAGTATTATGGATGTCCGTACGTTCCGAGGAGCCAACATCGACTCGGACCATTACCTTGTTGTAGTATCCGGTTGCGGGTATCCCAAACTACGCCAAGACAAACTAATGCTGTGAGAAAATTCGACGTTAGACGGCTACAATCGCAAGAGATCGCCAAGTCCTTTTCCGATCGAGTGTCTCTTAATCTCTTAAGAGGTCCAATGCCGCCAGCATCAAGCATCGAAGACCAGTGGCAACACTGCCAAAAGGCCATCAGAGATGCCGCTTCTGATGTGCTGGGTTTCACTCGTCCACCACAACGAAACCTCTGGTTTGATAACGAATGCCAGCTAGGACATGCAGCTAAGCAAAAAGCACGCAATGCGGCACTGCAAAAAAAGATCAGAGCTGCTCATGAGCTCTATGAGCAGAAGAAGAGAGACGAACACCGGCTTCTCAGGAGGAAAAGGAAAGAGCATAAGAAGCGCGCGGTTGAGGGAATTGAGAGATACCACTCCAGGAATGAGATTCGGAAGTTTTACCAAAAGTTAAAAATAACATGCCACGGACACAAGCCCCGAACCGAAGCCTGTAGAGACGAACAAGGGAACATCGTAGTTGATTCGCAGTCGATGCTGAGGATATGGAAAGACTATTCTGTATTCTGTATACCTGCGATGACAAAACAAATAGCGCTGTCAGGCAGAATGGAACTTTTGAACTTTTGAACTTTTGAACGATTCCGTCCACCCGACCTGGATGAAGTGAAGATAGCAATATCTAGGCTTAAGTCCAACAGAGCTGCTGGAGCGGACAGCCTGACCGCCGAGCTCTTCAAAGTGGCAGGCGATGATCAGGTTAGGAGCATTAACTAACTCATCTGTTTGTCCGATCCTTAAGAAAGGAGATTCTTTAAACTACGCCAACTACAGAGGCACAAGTCTTCTTAACATCGCGTACAAGATCTTATCTGCCGTATTATGTGAACGCCTGAAGCCGCTTATCAACAACCTGATAGGTCCACATCAGTGTGACTTCACGCCAAGAAAATCCACCACCGACCAAATATTCACACTACGGCAGATCTGGGAGAAAACTCATGAGAATCGGGTCGATGCACACCATCTTTTTATTTACTCGTATTTTAAGCCCGCGCACAACAGCATTCTTGAAAGAATAGTGCAAAACTCAAGCGCAGACACAAGAGGCACAATCTTTCAAACTCATTTAAAAGCCCGTCCAATTACTCGCAAACGCCGACAATAATGACATAATTGGAAGAAAGTAGCGTGATGTCAGTTGCGCCTGTGCAAGTATTGAGACGGAAGCGGCGAAATTGGGTTTAGCGATCAATGAGGGCAAGACCCAGTATATGCTGTCAAGCAAAAGGGACACTGATTGCCGACGTCTCGGACCCAGGTTTAACTTTGAGGTAGTTAAGGACTAGGCTCCGCTATGAATTCAGACAACGACACCAGCGTTGAGATCAAACGAAGAATAACTCTTGCCAATCGCTTCTTCTTTGGGCTAAGAATGCAATTGACTAGTAAAGCCCTATATCGAACAACAATACTGATAATGGACATGGACATGGCATGGACATTTTCAAAAATTAATGAGGGTGCTCTTGGCCGCTTCGAGAGGAAAATTTTTTGAGTTATTTTCGGTCCCGACTGCGTTGACGGTGATTGGAAGAGAAGATACAACGACGGACTGTACAGCGAAATCGACCTAGCCAGAAGAGTGAAGATCCAACGCAGCGCATTAGAAGTGGCGCCCGCAAGTGTAAGTGGACCTCATCCAACTTAGCGTGCGAAACTAAAGTAAGTAAGTAAGCTTTCCGTTAAGAAGAGAAGATAGTTCATTATGGGTCATCATCTCCATATAGAACAGAAGTATCTCACGTTGGTGAGCATGCAGAATAGAAGCGGTACCAAAACTGAGCTTGGTGGCACACCTTATTTGGGCCCTATCACTTAACATAAAATTATTTTTGACCTCGCCACATAATCTTTGTTATAAAATTTCTGTGCTAAGTCCTTAACACAATTATATGAAACATGGCTATCTCCTCTACTAAGTTTGCCATGCGGGTGATTAGTAATCGTTCATTAACTAATTGACAAGTTCATCAAGGCCGAGAGGATATTTAATGTAATTACTTCTAGAAACACCAATTTTACATACTTTTTCCAAGGTTCCTTTACTTTCAACTGTATCTAAAGGATCCCATCACACTAGCCGGCATTTTGTCAGTTACTTTTAGGAGCCTTTTTGGGTATATGTCATTGCGGCCAGGTGACCTTTAACTATCACAGGAGTGTGTTTTATTAAAAAATCTATTTCAGACATCTCTTCTCTTCCACCTCAACGCTAATTTCTGTTGTTAATTTTTGCTACAAGGCCAATCTGATATACTAACGCACATCGAATATTCTAGGAGACCAGTCCATTTCACTATCGAATGATAGCAAGGGCGCTTAGGTATCTTCTATACCCAAATCCGCTAATTAAGATCGAATACGAGTATGCCCCAATCTTCTGAAGGCTTGTACGTTGGCAAAATCAATCATCAATTCTGAGTATTGATTATTCAAAGGACTTTGCTCCATCTACGTCGAAATACCCATTGCATAAGCATTCCTTGTTTCTACTATAAGGTCATGAAAAAGTTCATTAACCATCAGCTCTAAAAAAATCTCGAAACTCGAAAATTGTTCAGTGAATGGCAGGATGATTTTCATAGCAAAGGTCCATTGGCGGTGGAACCAAAGTCTTCATCAATCTAGCTAAAAGCAAGAAACTTCCACTTGACATTTCAAAGGGATTTGACACAGTTTGGTATCAGTCTCATTTGTTGGAAATGCGTGCGCTTGGGATTGATAAATTTATTTAGGTTACATTTGGGAATATTCAGTTTAAATCGAATATCCAACAATTAATGCTTGCGTGCTCCAAGGCTCAGTTCTCTCTCTGAAATTCTTTACAATTTTTATAAAAGATCTTTTATCTGCTCCTTCTAAGTACCATTCGTTCCCCGTTTCAAGTCACGGCTCTTCGGCTTTTGGACGGGAACGGTAGCAAGTGTGCAGCCTATTTAGTCTTTGTATTCACTGCAAATGGTTGGGTACTGTAAGCATAAGGAAGGCACTGTTCTTACATACGAGGGCGGGTCAATAAGTCCGTGACTTTTGGATTAAAACACAGATTTTTTGATAAAAAAATAATTTTATTTTTCAACGTTGTCTCCCTTGAGCTCTATACACTTTGTCCAACGCTTCTCCAATTTTTTTATCCCTTCCAAAAAAAATTATTTGTCGAGGTCCTCAAAATAGGCCTTTGTTTGCGAGATGACTTCATCATTGGAGTCAAATCTTTTTCCACCAAGCCATTTCTTCAGGTTTGGGAACAAGAAGTAGTCGCTCGGAGCCAAATCTGGAGAATAGGGTGGATGAGGGAGCAATTCATAGCCCAATTCATGGATTTTTGCCATGGCAACTGCACATGTGTGCACCCTTGCATTGTCTTGGTGGAAAAGAACTTTTTTCTTGACCAAATGAGGTCGTTTTTTTTTCAAATCGACATTGAATCGGTCCAATAAGTTGGCATAATATTCCCCATTGATTGTTCTTCCCTTTTGAAGGTAGGCAATGTGGATTATCCCGCGTGCATCCCAAAAAACAGTCGCCATAACTTTATTGGCTGACAAACCCACCTTGGCCTTCTTTGGCGCCGATTCACCCTTAGAAACCCATTGTTTTGACTGTTGTTTGTTCTCTGGTGTGTTATGATGGATCCATGTTTCGTCCACGGTTACAAAACGGCGCAAAAACTCCTCCATATTGCGATTAAACAACGCCAAACCTTCCTGTGAAGTTGTTACACGATTGCGTTTGTGGTCGACTGTGAGCAAACGCGGCACCCATCTTGCGGAAAGCTTTCTCATGCCCAAGTGATCATTCAAAATTGAAACCACTGAGCCATGCGAGATCCCTACGGCTTCCACAATCTCTCGCACTTTCAATCTTCGGTCGGCCAACACCATATCGTGAATTTTTTCGATTGTTTCGGGTGTAGAGACCTCAACTGGGCGTCCAGGACGTTCGGCATCTTCAGTGCTTGTACGGCCACAACGAAATTCAGTAAACCACTTTTTTACCATTGAAATCGATGGTGCAGAGTCCCCAAGCTTAGCCTTGGTCTCGGTAATGGTTTTTTTTCGCAAGAAATAATGCTTAATAAGCACACGAAATTCACTTTTTTCCATTTTCTCCTCAAATTAGTGAGTAGTCTGATAAAAATAGCTGTCAAACACAAACTAACTGACGCAGCAAGTTTAAATTTTGACAGGAGTCAACTGACAGATGCCTGTTGACAGGAGCAGTGTTGCTGTTTCAGTAAAGAGGTCAGAAATTCAAAAAGTCACGGACTTATTGACCCGCCCTCGTATCAATTTTGCTTATTTTACCTCCAAGTTTTCACCATCGGTAACTGAGTCATGATAATCAGGACAGGTCTTGCTTAACCTTTAAGCGGGAGTGATGACTAGTAGACGTACGTAGATAGCAGCAGCTTAAACGATGCAGTGAATGAGTTTCTCAAAAGAGTTGGAGGTAGACTTGTGCAAGAAGTCTGGGGTCTCCGGCATGTGAACAACCTCCTCATAACAATCCATATTAGGCCTACATTTTGCAACATACGACTTATGTATATGAGCGAACGCCCCCACATAGAAGAGAGATGACAACATCAGAGATAGTGCCCTAGTTATGTGTTTAAAATTGTTTTCAGCGATCTTGGAAAACCCATAATGTAGCCCTGATTAGATACATACCACCAATTGTCGCGTATGACAGCATCTAAAGTGACGAGCTACGCAGAGCAGCGTGACGTCAAGGACGCGAGAATTAAAACGGAAGCGGCGAAAATGGTCAACAAGGATAATACTTAGTACATGTTGCCAACCAGAAAGGATACCCAACACTGACGTCTCGGTCACAGAACCGAAACCTCCGACAGATGTAAATTTGGGACAGTTAAGGACTTTGTCTCCCCAAGCTCTGCTATCAATTCAGACAACAATACCAGCGCTGAGATCAAACAAAGAACAACACTTGCCAATCGCTGCTTGTTTGGTCTAAGAAGGAAATTTATTGGCAAAACCGTCTCACGAACAACAAAAGTGAAGCTACCTGAGCAGTCCTGCTTTTTGTAGCAGAAACATGGATATTATTAAAAACTGAATGAGGGGGATTTTGGTTCGGCCCCATCTGCATAAAGAAGAAGAGTGAGGATCCAACGAATTAGGAGTCTGGGTCATATAGAGCGGATGGACACCAACGCTCCAGTCAGAAAAGTCTTCGAATCCTCAACCGGGGGGCGGTGCAGTAGAGGAAAACCACAATTCAAGTGGTAGACGCCATTGGAAGAGAACCTCAGCCAACTAAGCGTTCGAAACTGTAGGCAGCTAGGTGAAGATTGAGTTAGCTGAAAGAACTCTACACTACTCCTCAAAACGAGTTCCTAAGTTTTTTTTTTGAATCTTCTTGTTTAGGAAGGTTTGGACTTTGCTTTAGATTTTAATTTAATTCTATTTTCAATAGAAGTTAAATAGAATCATGGCTTGAACCCAAAACTCCTAATACAGTATGAAATCTAGGAGATTATTGCTTTATGCGTTACACTCGTTCGATAGTGAGTGATAAATCCTTTTCTAAAACTTGTAGTTGCTTCTGAACCGAGTTTCTGCTAAGTCTGCGCAAGGAGCTTCCTTATATTTCTCATTGGCTTTTGCATTAAACAACTCTGAGGTGATCATATGGTATTCATCATGTAGTTCCTTACCACTGTATATCTGGAAACATTTTCTTGATGTAGAGTTACTAATTTCAATTTCGATTCACTTCTTCGTGGAAAGCAGCTTTGCTGAGACTAGTTTCGTAATAAAACAGCTATAGACCTACTTGTAGGATAGCACAAACACTCTCACCAAAACACCATTGATTCTTGGAGAATGGAAATCTGCAGAGGCTACCTCCTTGTTTTGTACGAATTTTGATAAAGTCGTTGCTTCAATTCTTGCCTTTCGCCAACCAGGCTCGGCAAATATTCACTCTGTCACTTCAACAGTCCCAATAATAACCAGAAGATGTCCCCTTTCTTTCAAATAGATACAATAGAATTCACTTAAACGTCTATTCCATCACATTCAAACAGATGTCTTATTGACGCCTTACTTCTCAGCAAATTCTATTATCAGTTATCGCTGTAACGAAACCTCTACAAATTTGAAATTAAGCCCAGCAAGGACCTTAAATTTGGATTTGAATACTTCCACGTGACTCCCAAATATAAAACGGAAGACCTTCAACAAAACGTACTTCTCCAAAATGACCTCCCTACGCACACAAACCATGGCAGCAAGCCCAACAGGTCTTTTCCGAAAGAGAACTCCAAGACAACAACACCCATACTACATATTTCGCATGGATGAACATCATCACCTCCCATCCCACGTGACCGAACTGGTGGATAATTAAATTTTCCTTAAGAAAATCATCTTCCATTTTCATTTACAGTTTAAATATTCTCACACCGAAATACTCGTAACATGGAAATCAAATTTCCCATTTTCCTTTAGCATATCTTTTTTTGGCACACCTTCCCTTAGAGTCTGCCCCTCTTCCGGCAATCCACCCGGTTCCACTCCGTCTTTCAACAATCTTTCCGTCCGTTGAATAGCACCAAAGAAGAAATCATAAACCCAAATTAGATTAAATTTAAATATTCTGGCAACTTTTTCTCCTCCAGAGTCCTGATAGAGGAAACAGAAAAAAGGGAAGATACACTCACTAACACTAGAGTAGTAGAGTCGTCACCCATCAGGATACGTTCATACTCGTATGTACTCCATATACACTGGCTAACAACCTCCCAAAAAAAATCAAAAAAAAAAAAGTGATGCACAATGATGACGAAGGAGGAAACGCGCGATGAAATTGGAAATCCTTGGCGAATCTATTATTCACCTGTTGATGATGGCATCCTGCCTGATGTGTACGAGTATATAAAACTCCTGTTTTCATTTTATTTACACTTCTTAACTTACATACATACACACACAGTCAGACACATACGGTGAAAAACCCAAAAAAGGAATCCCAGCACCTACCTGTTGCAGGTGGGCGACTTCTTGTAGGGGATACCTCTTGAGGATATCATCTTCTAGCAGTTTGTTTTCGTTTGGGGTTTTCTTCTTCTTTTTTTTTTTTTTTGTTCTTTTGTTGTTACGAGTACGTACACCTTTTCCTCGTTCCCGGTATTATCCTTGTTTTGGAGTGGACGACGAAAAGTTTTGAGACACAAAGGAGCATAAGAAGACTTTGACTTTTATTACCAACCATGGTGGTGAGTGGTGCTAAGGCAAAAGAATGTCCCTGAACACAGTTCCAACCATCGATAACCCCAAATCGATAAAACGAAAGATTATGGCTCTAAGTCAATTTGTTTTTTTTGTTTGAGGCCACTCAAGGATCTGCATTTCGATGTTTGTTTCGTTTTTTTTTTTTTTTTTGTTATTTTGGTAACAGGTAACGCTGCCACCAGGTAACGCTGTTGCATGACTTCTCAGCGTCACCTGCTCACTCATCCAACATGACTTTCTAGCCTCGATTTTGGCAACCGAAGAGAGAGAAATAGAAAAAAAATAAAACAGAAACTAGGCCTATCCGTATCCGTATCCGAATCCAAATCCGTAGCGTACAACATAACAACAGACGGGACATGGAATGCCATCCATATTAATGTTCGTGGCAAAATGATTTCCGTACCTGGTCGTACCAATTTTGGGAGCGAACTTTCCTCAATCTCACACCCTGCACTGCGCATAACAATTGAACCAAAAAAAAAATGAATAGAAGAAGCACTCCTCGGAACGGGCGTCGCACTACTCCCACCCACCTCTAGTTCCTCACTATCCAGGACGGTATTCAACAAAAAAAACCAAACGAACAAAATGAATAGAACGAATAGAACAAACGAACGATGAATAAAATTGGGGCTCCAACTTAAATAGATTAACAATCAGAATTGATGAGCAGCTGGCGTGCAAATGTTCGCCCGAAGACCAAGTCTTTCTCGTTTTTGGTTTTTACCACCACCCACCACCACTCCATCCTCCCTTATGGGTAACAGGTAATGAGATGGTGGTGCTGATATTGGTAGTCGGGCGGGGGATGGTTAAGGATGAATCGGAGCCACCGCCGCCGCCGCCACCGCCGCCGCATGCTTCTGCAATCACATTAGAATGCCTAATAAGAAAAATGGTAATGTGCTTACTGATTTGGTTCTCGTTGCCGTTTAGTTGTCGATGCGGCTCTAGCGACAGCAGGGACGGTTGGCGGCAAGGCGCGGCGTCATTGCCTGGAATTTTGTGCGCCTTTATTATGTTTAGTTGTTTTGGAGTTTATTGTCGTCCTTGCTCACTGGGAAATGAGCATTTGTAAATGAGTGCTATTCCTGGATGTAGCTAGTACATACTCGTATAGCGAATAAGAGCAAGAGGGCAACAACGCCAGCCAGCGGAAGGACGAATACGAGTATGTTTGGGCATGAGTTTGAGTACAAGTACGTATGCAGAGTATATAGATACATTAAGTATCCGTTATACTGGAAATAATTTTTCCATTTTCCTGATAAATGGGCAAAATCATAAAAATATGGTGTGCGCGGCAGCAAATATGCTTTTCCTTCAGGGACGGGGGCATATTGACGCGCGAAATATATTGTACGAGTAGTACCCGAGCAGTTAGCAGGTGGAGCATGAGTTCGAAATGAGTTGTTGTTGTTGGATTAAGTTTTTATTTTGTTGTTGTTGTTGATTCCTTTTCCGAAATAAGGACAATTTATTGTTCCGCTGCCACCCTAATTTTTCTTTTTTCTTTTGTCGATTTTTTTCCGAGTTCTAGGTGATGTCATTCAATTGTGCTGGTGCTGGTGCTGGTATGACAGGAGAGAACTATTTGTGATGCTTGAGGCAATTAATCAAACTGTGTAGGCTTGTTGGTCATGAGATCTGGGTTCATTCGCAATGATCCAAGTCGAATCTCTATTGAACTGTCTAAGTAGTTTCACTTGACGGTTAAATCAGTTGGTTTTCATGCTCTTTCTTCCTCATTTTGATAGAAATTGTATCCATCGCGCAGGCCTACCTACTCGTATTTAGGTGGCCCAAAGAATGTGGTGTACCTGGACTTCAAGTAACTGCGCGGACTTAAAAAAAGTGAGTTTTGTACCTTCTTTCTATAACGACGCAGCGCGGCGTCTACTCTAAACCTCTCTCGACACTGAAGGTCTCAGCTTACACCCTTTCAATCTTAATTTAGTAGTGAGAATTCTGAATAGTCATCTCGCATAGCCTGTTGAGTTTGGTAGGAAAAGTGAGTACAAGTGACATTCTACAGCACGTCCCTATACACGCAGTCATATTCTGCCTTTATGCCGACAAAAAGATTGTGAGTGTTGATCTAAAATGCTCGGGCATTTTCCTGGTCCGAAACAGCACCTGACCAGTCTGAACAGTCTGAACAGTCTGACCAGTCCTTACAGATCAGCTGATCCGTTCTTTCAATCAGGCCAGGTGTTTTAAATAGCTGCGCAGGCAGTACGTCTACGTAAGTTGCTTGATTAGACTTAAGCTTTTGGTATTACATAACTTTTTCCAGTTCAACAGCATTATAGTGTCTGTCGTCTTCATACTAATGAGCTTATTCTGCTACCAACGATATCTTTTCATGGTCGTTAAACAGTCTGCAGAAGAGGTCTCTATTCTTTATTTTTAGAACCGTGTACTGCAACTCTAGAACTAGCTGTCAAAATTCACCATTGCAGGCTTCTGTTCTCGCCTTCTACCCCAAGAATTCGCGATCTTGCTTTTATTTTATGAAAAGCCTATGCATTTGTGTTCCTTACACGAACAGCTCTCGTTATTCAATTAAAGGGAGCTTCAAAAGCGTTTTGTTTGGCTGCACTTACCTGCCAATAATTATCGTCAAATTAGTATAGATTCTCATGAAAGGAGACCCTCTGAACAGGATGATGATGGAGAATGTACGCTGTTCCATCAAGGTCGGCAAAGATCTAACTGCGATTTTTGACGTCAAAAATTGCGGACCTAAAACGGTTATGCACTGTCATGCAAAACGAGCCAAGATTATCTTCCAAAAGGCCGCCTTATTACTCGCATGCGCCCATGATAATGACACAATTAGGAGAAAGCAACGTGTTATCTATGGCGTTTTCGCGAGTATTGAGGCGTAAATGGCGGAAACGGGCTCAACTGTCAAGGAAGGCAAGAACAGGTATATTCTTCCAACCAGAAAGGATGTCCAACACTTGGTCTTGGATAGAATACTGTCATCGATGTACCTTCTGATCAAAAAGTATTTCGAAATGTCAAATTCAGTTGAGCAGAGTTTGGCTGAAATTTTACGTTTCTAACAAAATATCATGTGCGGAGCTTAAACATGTTAACGGTAGTCTAAGGGACTCAAGAATTTTTATTTATTTTTTATAATTGGCGCGCGCACAAGAGAAAAGAGAGGTGCCGATGTACGTTGGTTTTGAATGTTTGAAGATTGTAATGGCTAGGAAATAAAGTGCTCGGCAGGGCATTCCATGAGCGAGTTGTTCGGCTTAGGAAAGAATCACGATATTTCAGGGTGCGTAATCCGAAAGTGGGTTTGAGGGTGTGCTGACGAGCATTCATAGCGAGATGGATATTATGGTTGGACGATTGAAGGGGCGGAATGCAACTGGCAATTTCTGTGGAGCACTAGTAATGGAAATAGTGACAAAACAAGGTAAGGCAGGGGATATTACGTCGGTGGTCGGGGGTATCAATTGACAGTGTAAAATGGGCATCATCTCAATCATCAGGTTCAAAGAAGTCTTAGGAGCACCTGACCAGATGTGGACATTGTACTCCAATTTTCGGCAGATGACTGTCTAATTTATTGAAGCCAGATCAAGGGAAATATTTAATACATCGCTTGAGGAAACCTAGACATTTTTGGTGACTTTGAATATGTGGTCATACCAACGTGAATTTTCATTCGAATGGAGAATGGAAAGTTTGTCCGTTTCAACGATGCAAGTGCCATTCATGAATAATGGCCGGGTATTTGAATTACGCTTTAGCGACAGCAGACAGGTACAAAGAATTTAAAACGGGCAGTACTTCGGTTGATGATTTACTTCATTCCGGTCGTCCATCCACCAGTATGACTGCCGTAAACATTAAAAATTTATGAAAAATTGTCCTCGCAGATCATCGTGTGAGTATCAGCGAGCTACCAGCCGATCTTGGTGTCTCATTCAGATCAGTTCCGAGCGTTATGGACGATGTTTTGGGCATGACACGAGTTGAAGCGCGGTTCACTCTAAATTTCTTCCGTCAGGCCAGACAGTAAATAAGGAGTATTACTTGAGCGTATTAAGGCGTTTGAGGGAAAATGTTAGTCGCAAGAGGACAGAATTGTGTACGAACAACTCGTGGTTTCTGGAGCACGACAAAGCACCGACTCACACATCTCATCTTGTATGGGACAATTTGATCAAAAACAGCGTTCATACCATTCCGCAAGATCCATATTCACCTGAAATGGCTCTTTCAGACATTTTTTTTATTTCCACGACTCAAGTTACCACCTTGCGGACAGCGTTTTAAGATGATTGTGGTGATAAAGGAGAATTCGCAGAAGAAGTTGAAGGCATAGAATATGAGTGGAGGAGGAGATACTATGATGAACTCTACGGACTGTACAGCGCCATCGACTTAGCCAGGAGCAGCTTTTCAATTTATTCTTTCACACTATTGCCATTGGTGCTTTATTTGTGTATAGGGTCTATGATTTTGAGGGATCTTGGGGGAAACGCATTGATAAAATTACGGCGATGTCTTGCGATTGCTACTTTTTCACTTACTGAACTTCGATGTGCCTATGATATCTGCATTTGTACTTTGGCGGCAACAAAGTAATGATCCAAGGCGATGATGGCTCTTAGGTGAGCTTAAGTATGCAGAATGCTGGGGGAGTGCCTGGTGTCAATCCAAATGAGATCAATGTGGTTGACGTTGATTCATCAGGGGATTGCGAAGTCCATTTATGTATGTTAAGATGAAGACACCGCGTGCTGCCTACTGGAAAAATATTGCCGAACTTTGCAAACAACATTGCCGATTCCTTATATTCCGAAAGTAGTAGATGTCTCTTAAATAGTTCACTGGCGCAATCATCGCCATGTTTGAATTTGAGGTTCTTTTTCTGCTTTTACACGGACCTATTTTCTTCCCTTCTATTCATCATCTGATCTAATTGACATAAGGTCTTACCTTGTTGCCGAGAAAAAAATTTTGAAAATGAATCACCTCATTCTTACGCCCCAACCACCGTTCTCTCTTGAATGGGAAATTCAGAGAGATGAAAGTGTTTCATAATCTATCGAGTAGCACTGGAATATATGAAATGGTCGATCAAACCGGCTTCCTATCAATTCTTGAAATTTCAGTTTTTGTTTTAGATCGAAAGCCTCCTGGTAATGACAGCTGTTCTGCAAAAAACTCCCCCATGTAGGTGAATATTTCACAAATTTTTCGACCTCTTATCCGAGTTGTATTGTATTTAACATGCACTGCGTCTTTGTTCAAGAAACATTATAATTTCAATCAGAAGTTTATAATACTCTTAATCTTCCGAAATGCTGTAGCAACATAGGTTTTCAACCTACCTATATACAATTAATTTTCGAATTATCAGATAGAAACATGAGATATCAAAGTGGCCCGACAAGTTGCAGCCGACTTGATAAAGAGTTCCAGGAACTCTTTGAAACTACCTACCTCGTTTACATGTCATCAAAGTGACATTTCTTGGAAAACTTGTTATTCAACTGAAGGACTCATGTTATCCATTTCTGAGTTCGAACACTTTGATCACTTAATAATAGATGTCAAAGGAAATAGTCAGACACTAGTCATATCAACACCTAATTTAGATCGGCTTTTGCCACAGACAGACTGCTGAAATCTTCTCTATATTGGCTTCATCTGCCGCTGATTTAGTTTAAGATGAGATCAATCCGTTTAATGATACAAAAACCCGCCAAAGCTTATATCGAAACCCTTATCAGGTGTGTCGAAAGGCTGACATCAATTCCACCACTATGCTAGACCTAACCCATCCCTCGTTGCATTTGTATATCATTTCCAATCACTCGACAATCCGATAAGCTGTTTTAACCTTCCAAAATACGCCAGACCGATTCGACAGCCAACCATAGAGCATACGCTTCAAAAATGGAAGATTATTCCTAGTCCTGCTGATGGAATGACACAGGCTTGGGAGCACAATCACCACCACAGAACAACATAAGTGCCACTTGGTCTCCAGCCGACCATTATAGTGAACCACCCTCGTCCGGCGAAATGTTGAAATTCTAATCGAAAGCGCATATCAGCACACCACTCGAGACCAACCGTATTCCAGTCTCAGGGCCAGAATTTGCTTGTTGCAAACGCATTCGCGGTGCTAACATGGTTCGGGGTTTGCACACATGAGTACACGGTACTAGGATCTAGGGATACACTCCTGTGCTGATACTTTGCATCCTATCGGCTGTTGTCGGTTAGTGTGTGCGACAAATTTATCGTATCCCTGGGATACAACTAAGAGGACTCCTTTTAATGTTATTATCCCTCAGTTCAACGATGATTAGTGCGTCATAATGCGTAATTGTTATGTGAACGTATGTTGGACTTAAAGTGCAACAGCAACTACAACAATACACGAACCACGACAATTTATGAAATCATACTATCTGCCGACAAAGGGTGAGTAATTACACGAAGGAGGTCAAAGAAAATTCTCATATTTAATTCCTGCCCTCTAGTTAAATAGACATATATACATATGTACGTAGCACGTTGTATTGTAGGATAATGAGCTTTTGCATCGTTCCAGAAAGAAAACGAAATAAAACCGAATACGACCACTAAGACAACATGTACTCAGGCCCTATGTCTGGACGTTAAACATTTACCATCCTCTTGGCACTTTTCACTTAAAATTTCAAAGTGAATTGTCGAATCACATTACGGACAGTGTTACCACTGGGCAGCGAAAGACGACTTAGTGGATCTTATCCCAACAAAACAGACGGTGTCTCCACATTTAAAATAGAAAATAGGACAAATTTGCCGCTGTCATGTTTGTCCTTAGAAATCAGAAAAAGACATGACAACTTAGGTGCCGTGGTTTGGTAACGACTAAAGCGTTTCTCTAATACAAAACATGGCCTCGTTGGTGCCACTTGCAGTATGATTTCTGGACTTTCTCGTAGCTACGGCAACATAATGTTATACTCATAGCCTCCTACGACCAACGTTTTCAAAGTATTTTTCATTAGAAATCTCTGTATCTGAGCTTCCAATTTTTCGAGCAGATTTGTACATAATTTTTACAGTTACAACAAAGTCACTGAAACGGCACTTAGTTCCTATCGAATCTCGAGTCTCTAGAGTATATTCTGACAACTATTCGTATGTGTCCGTCCTTCATAACGAGATAACGCACGTTCACCTAGTATTGTCTAACCCAAATGTGTTTCAGATGGAAGCAACAAGCTTTAAGCATCTTGCAGAGGCGCTTTCAACAACGCAAATTTTGACAGCATAAGTGAAATACTGACATGATCTGTTCGATCATGGCTTACGATTGCAGGCATCCCTCACCTAATCGACAATTGTTGCTTACGCCACTGAAGGGCTTCAACAACCGTCTCTCTATCGAAGCTAAGTTTTAAGCAGTTTTCATTAAGACATGGGGATTGTCACTGGGTAGAATCATCCGGATCTGCACTACTCGTACTATGAAAAAACCAATTATATCCTATTCATAGTTTGTCTAATGGAAGAATCATACAGGAAAATATATCACCGCTGCTTCCAGTAGTCTCCAATTGACAGTGTGTATCGGCTGCTTGCTGCTTTCTTTAGCACATTTGAATCCGCTCTAGATGCCCTCCTCTTATTAACCATTGCACGGGATGTACTTTTAAAGCCATTTTCAACTTTAAAGGAGGTGACATTCTGTACAACACGCTCTGGAACTTTGATGATCTTGTGTGAGACTGCCTTTTGGCCAAGGTCTTATGGATCTGCTATTTAATGCAATGCTACCAGAACCCCTGTTGCAGAAAAAAAAAAAAAAATACGAAACCGGTTTTCCCCGTCCCCGGGAATTGTCGGGCTATGAATGGCTCCCCAATCCATTTAGGATGCGACGCGAACGTGTGATTTTGCTCCTCATTAGGAGTCGTCAAAGCGGTGATGTACGTAATTCTGATGACGAACTCTATTTGACTGCACTAACTCGTATAGCCCAATTAAATAATATTACAACTTCGGATCTGGTATGCACCAGCATCAGTTTGAAACCTATAATATAGTGGGTGCTGGTATTGCAGGCACTTTGCCACTTAAGTACGCATTTATTCATCTTTCTATGAAAGACTGAACAACCCAGCTATCTTTGACTTGGTCGACACCTTCCATAGAGGCTTTATTGTGTTAATTTTTAACGTAATTGTAGGTTTTGTACCATTTTTGACAAAGAACTGCTTTCTGTTGCAATTCATACGATCATATGACAGAAATCCTCGCTGCTTCAAATGTAGTACACGAGTGGAAGCTGAGCTAATTATCTGAACTTTGTAGAAAAAAAAGATCGCCGACCTATTGCTCAAACTTGTCAATTCAATAGCCCAGCTGATGGCAGGGGTTCGAATCTAATTACTCCTGCGATTCATAAACATACATGGCCAACTTCACTTATTAGAAGGAAAAGAGCTAAAACCACTTTATACTGAAGTGACTGCAATGTTATGAAAGCATCCCGGTATCACGGGAGTCTGGACCTCTTGGAAAAGGGATGTCTTATACATACCCCTATATACATATATGCAGTTATCTTTGAATTGGTACTTAGGATAGTGCTTTGTCTACCAAAATGTGTTTTCTGGGCCAAATATTTAATAACATTTGAAATAGGGCACCGTTGGCTTAAGCCACTTTGGCGAGGCCCTCACGTCAAGCGTTAGAGGAATCTGTCCGAATCCGATGTCGAACTTAAGTAACACCTCATCCGAAGCCTGTTTTTCCATTCAATCAAAGTTCCCAACAAGTATAATTGACATAAAAGCCTACAGCCATGTTAGATTGATATCTGGTGTCCAAGGCCTAGATTCTACCACTCACTGTGCTGTTCTTCTTTTGACTTTTGTTTAACACACACTAAGAAAGGACCAGCAATGCTTTGACAACTGATAGGAATTGAAGAGGATGTAAATGTGGGCGTTAACTCCTTATTTGCAGCAAGATAGTACTTCGAGTAAATGCTAGTTCCTAAGTATATTTGAAGCTCTATAAAGTGAAGCAACTGCAACATTGCTTTTAGGATGTCGAGATTTGAGAAATGGGTGAATAAATGATTGTATTTCGCTCTGCATGAATTCTATTAGACTGAATCAATCCTTGGACTTTTTTTTTGGATGATATGACGTGCACATCATATTTCTCCTCATTGAAGGTAAGAGGGCAAGCGTATGGGTAAGCTTATACATTGTTGATACTGGCTTTGATCTATCATTCACATTGGCAGATGCTTGAAATTGTACTCCTTCTTTCGCTCAATCTATCCGCTCACAAATCAGCTTTGAGTTGTCGCTAGTTGTTTATCTCTATTCGGTGTGATCATTTAACGTGTAATCCCATATACTACTGCTGTTAACATAATCAACATGGAATGTGAATTGGATGTAAGAAAAAATATTATTAAGTGTCATTTAGCACACCCAGGGTGGACGTATATAAAATGTTCAAATTTTGTAGTTCATAAAGTGAAGATAAATACGGGCTTGAAAACATACAAAGTCCAAAGGGTTCCAGATCGGTACGCCAAAAAAAAGTTAGATGCGAAACAACAGGCAAAACTTTTGCAATTAAAGTTTTCGACCAAATTTTCATGGATTGTAATGGACGATGAATCGTATGTTTTTGCTGATTTCAAACAGCTTCCGGGGCAGGCATTCCATACCGCCAAAGGTAGAGGAAAACCCAACCTAAAGCGAAATTTCCAAAAAAAATCCTTGTTTGGCAAGCAATTTGTTCTTTCGGGCTCAGATTCCAAAACTTTCATCACGACTGGCTCAATAAATGGCAAAAGTGCCTGCAAAAGCGCTTAAGGCCGTTTTATAACAATAATCGAGAACTCCCCTTACTTTGGCCTGATCTTGCGTCATGTCACTATGGAAGGAGATGGATGGATTGGTATGAGCTAAACAATGTTTCGGTGGTGCACAAAGTGGGCAATTCTCCAAATTCGCCAGAACTAAGGCCAATTCAAAGATATTGGGCCTTGGTCAACAAAGACTTAAGGGCCATGAAAAAAGCTGTCAAAACCCTGGAAGATTTAAATTTTTTTTTTTTTGGAAAAAATAGCTCTAAAAAGGTGGCAGATGGGACCATAAAAACAATGATGGAAGGGAAGGAAGGTGAGAAATCTTGTTCAATTTGAGTGAAACTCATGTCAGCTAATATTTATTACACCATAAATACATTTATGTATAGAAAATAAGACAAACAAATTTAGATCTGGGTTTTGAGAACCTTTCCTATAATGGAACAGTAGGAAAATATGACTCTGGAATTACATCCTTGTCTTTTAAGGTACTAAAATCAAGAAAATTCATATAATTTGAACTTTTTAGTATTTCGCTAAATACAATATATTATAAAAAAAATAATGATTTTCTATATTTTTTTCAATAAGTTGTATTTTTGTTTTTTATTTTTGAATTTTATTTTGTATGAAAACCAATAGAGCACTTATTGTGTAATGCATAACGTTGCATGTTTCGCATATCATTGTTGTATTTGTGTGGCATAATCCACAACGACTTTGTTTATTTTGTTTCACAATATACTGTGTCCTTCCGTCTAGTCGAATGCTGTCATGAACGCGTTTGATGACAGCTAGAGAAGACCTAGGCAGGAGAATTTTTGTGGTCAAGGCGGTATTACTTGGCGTATCTTTTGTCTGAAGATATGTTGTTACAATGTATATTGTAAAAGATAACAAGTCATAACTGTTGTTTCCGTTTGATGGAGGGGATATCTTGTAAGCTGAAAGGCGTTGTTGACGCTAACATTGATAGGAAACGTAAGAAGCTGCTAGAACATCTTTTCAAACGAATCGCAATTCGATAGCAACCGACATTTTGATCCAGTCGATCCGCTCCTCCTATGTATCGGTTGTAAGTTACGATACAACGAGGTTGATCGACGTCCTTCTTCTGCTTATAGCATAACCGTTTCACTTTCCCAAGAGGCTCTACACCACATTGAGTAGAAGCAACAGTTACAATATTGTTGTCGTTGTACCGAACTAGGGTGATGTCAGAAACAGTATCTGTGACTTTTAATTCCCGGGTGGGAGTTTTGATAGTAAGTCTTGCCCGACACAACCTCCGAAACCGAATTCTGGATGAGTATTTCCAGTACTTGCCCCTTGATAAAGCTCTCCATAGATCAAGTAGCCAAGGCGAGTACAAGTACACTAGTTTTTATAGCCAAATCGATTCGGTTTTCCGTGAATAAGCTGTTTAGTGTTATGTTTACCAAAATATGCAATCACTGATTCATCAATAATCAGGTTTTTGTCGCCGGGCTAGAATTGTAACCATCTTGAGTTAAGGAAATGTCAAAGAGGTCGAACTTTAATAAACTTGTCGTTCGGGGCTAAATTATTGTTGTCAGCAGCAACTGTGATACAGTCGATACTTTGCTCCCAATACATTCGGTATCTTGCTACCTTATTGTACCCTGACAATAATAAAATACCAATAAATCGTTTGATTTCTGATGTAGTAACTCTGAAATTATGATGGCCTTTCTGTATAGCGTTTTTCTCTGTTTCACTTTCTCAACGAAAAACACTTCAAAAAATTTGACTGGATTGTCGAAATCCTCTAAGAAAGTTGGTGGATCAGACTCTTTCTGTGGTTTTTCGGGAATGTCAATATGCTTCCACTTTCTCTCAACTATACGATTTTTTTTAGATGGTGGACGGTTTTTTCCTGATGTGCAGGCAAATAACTCATCAGGTTATTTGTTAAAGGAGTTATCCGAAATAAAGTTTGTTAATTCTATTTCTGAACGGTTTATAGAAATGGAAAAAAAATTCAAACAAATCTTCTTATTTCTATGAATTACAAGATAAAACACGTTATTCAAATACTCATGAGTAAACCAACGAAGTAGTTTTTCAAATAATAAATAAAACGGTGGGTAAATTTTTCCAATAGCCTAATGATACATAATTGAGAGACTTCTCTACATGAAAACCATGTAGAAGAATGGTGTTCTTGGCCAACAAAGAAAGCCTTCAGCATCGATCTTAAGTGTACTTAACGACAACTTTAGCTCTTTTACCTGTTATGCATCCTAAAGTTAATGAAGGCCAAAACACGTTTGCTTATAGAAAATCTGACCAATCGAAGTGGACGTTAATAAAATACCCCATTGTAGAATAAATTTCATCTCCTGATCTTTATATACCCATTTGGACAGCTTGATTAGATGGTGATTTTATCCCTCTTCTTGCATGTTAATGTTATGTTTTCATATTGACCTTTGATGCGCGTCATAATAACCTTTACTCGGTCTGTTCGGTACACTGGTACATTGAGCTCACAGACTTAACATCAAAGGACGTCCTCCTTTTCATATGGGTAAAAAGCAGTTTGGTTGTTTTCCCAACAAGATTAATGGTATCGCTCGCTTACTTACTTACTTTAGGTGGCGCTACAGTCTGGGGTGGACCTGGGCCTCAGTCAACAAGCTTCTCCAGCCAGCTCGATCCCTGGCTAGCTGCCTCCAGTTTCGCACGCTAAGTTGGCTGAGGTCCTCTTCCACTTGCGTGCGCCACCTAAGTCTTGGCCTTCCTCTACTGCGCTGTCCCTCGGGGGCGGATTCGAAGACTTTTCGGACCGGAGCAATGGTGTCCATGCGCTCTACATGACCCAGCCATCTCAGTCTTTGGATCTTCACTCTTCTGGCTAGGTCCATGTCGCTGTACAGTCCATACAGTTCGTCGTTGTATCTCCTCCTCCACTCACCGTTACTGCAGACGGGACCGAAGATCGCCCGAAGAATTTTTTTCTCGAAGCAACCAAGAACACCCTCATCCATTTTTGATAATGTCCATGCCTCTGCGCCATAGAGCAGGACCGGGATTATTAAAGTCTTATAAAGGGTGACTTTTGTTGTCCGAGAGAGGGCTTTGCTAGTCAATTGCCTCCTTAGCCTAAAGAAGCAGCGGTTGGCAAGAGTTATTTTTCGCTTGATCTCAGCGCTGGTGCCGTTGTCTGTATTTATAGCGGAGCCTAGGAAGACAAAGTCCTTAACTACCTCAAAGTTATATCTGTCGAAGTTGACGTTCTGTCCGAGACGTCGGTGTTGGTTGTCCTTTTTGCTTGACAGCATATACATGGTCTTGCCCTCATTGACCGCTAAACCCATTTTCGCCGCTTCCGTCTCAATATTCGCGAGAGCGCCACTGACATCACGCTGCTTTCTCCCGATTATGTCAAAATCGTCGGCGTATGCTTGTCGTTGGACGGACTTTTGAAAGATAATGCCTCTTGTGCTTACTCGTGAGTTTTGCACTATTCTTTCAAGTACGATGTTGAAAAAATCGCATGACAGCGCATCGTCTTGTCTAAATCCCTTTTTGACATCCAAGGTCTCGGTGAGATCTTTACCGACCTTGATGGAGCAGCGTGCATTCTCCATCGTCATCCTGCACAGACGGACAAGTTTGGCAGGGCTGCCAACACTAGACATTGCTCTATATAGCTCGTCTCTATAGATGCTGTCATACGCGGCCTTAAAATCGATGAATAGGTGGTTGATTTGGACCAATCAGGTTGTTAACGACCGGCTTCAGGCGTTCACACAATACGGCATATAAGATCTTGTAGGCAATGTTAAGGAGACTGATGCCTCTGTATTTGGCGCAGTTCAACAGTTCAGTTCTCTGATGGTGTTTTGGCAGTGTTTCCAATGGTCTTCGATGCTTGATGATGGCGGCATTGGACCTCTTAAGAGATTAAGAGACACTCGATCGGAAAAGGACTTGGCGATCTCTTGCGATTGTAGCCGTCTGACGTCGAATTTTCTCACAGCATGAGATTGTCTTGGCGTAGTTTGGGATATCCGCAACCGTCGGGTCGAGTCGATGTTGGCTCTTCGGAACGTACGAATATCCATAATGCTGGAGGAGTGTCTTACGTCGATCGCAATGTGATCAATCTGGTTGACTGTTGATTGATCAGGAGTTCTCCAAGTCCCCTTGTGTGTGTCGAGATAAGCCTCATATGTTGGCGAATTTAGCCTTGATGCGGATTGCTACGAGGCGCTCGCTCACACGCCGGAAGCTGAGGACTTCTCGTCTTAGTCTGCCTCCGACAACAAATCCGCATCCAAATAAGCGCTGCTTTTGGCGTCGATAGCAATTGCCGTAGTAGATGTGGCAGTTTTTCATCTTCTTTTTGTCCGGCCCATCCCATCGCATTTCTTGGATGGCGGTTATGTCTGCTTTGCAGCAGTCTAGGGCCTCCGCTAGTTGCTCGGCTGCACGTGGTCTATTAAGGGATCTAACATTCCACGTGCATATCCGAAGCTCATTGTCCTTAAATCGTTTGCGTGGGTTGTCAACAGTAAATCCGTTCATATCCGAGGCTTGTTGATGCTTCGTAACTTCCTTTTTTTTAAATGGCCGGGCAGTTACCCCGGCGGTACAACCCCCAACCTGGAGGACCAGTTCCATTTTTAATGCCCCTAGGACGAGGGGTCGGTTATACCGAAGCCAGTAACCCGTTCCGGGATGTGAGCGCTGCCGTTGGCCCATATAGGGCTCGTCCGCCACCATCTCTTTTCCAAGACCCTGACTAAGTCCTGGAAATCCTTTCCGGCCTGAGCTCCAAATATGTCGGACTAGCCCGGATAAGGTCTTGTTTTGTTTTTCCGACACTTATCCTGGTTAATGGCGTAGGAAACTCGCCATTTGCCCCCTTCACTTGCCACGGGGGAGGCGTGAAGTAGTACTTATTAGCAGAGCTGCAAGATGTTCGGCTGCAGAGGCTCATTCTCTTCATTTAAGGAACCAGCACCTGTCGGAAGATGCTACTTCTACGAGGCCTTATACTAATCGTTGCCATCGCTCGCTACAGCCAATTATAAACCCAATCGGACATTGAATCTTACTTAGACTTTTAGCGCGGTTGTCTCCACTGCACTTAAGCTCCAACACATCGCGGTTTTTTATGATAAGTAGTCTCATAATCTTCATTTACTTCTAATATGTTCTAATAAGTCAAACTCCTTCACAGATATATGATTTCAGTTCTAGATCTCTAAGCAAACTTGTATATTTAACATATAGGTAGATGCTTGGGCTTTCTGTTTTCTTTGTTTCGGCATCAAGCAGTATCAAAGTCGGAAAAAAATTCCTTTTACTTATGATCCTGTCCTTTCTGCAATAATTGAGCGTCCCTGATTCACAATATCTCCGATTATATATAATAGATACCGATTCGATCATATCTTTCAACACGAATTGGAGCCAAGGAAACCCCACATTGCGTTTATTCATTATTAATAACTTCTACTAGTCCTGAGTACCGCTTTGAATATATAGTATTCGCCTCTCTGCTAGTTTGAATATTATCGACTCACATTGTTACTTAGGAGCATGCTCTATACATATTTATCAGATTTTTACAGGAAAATTACAGACCTCGTGGGATCATCTAGTTGAATGTTCAATTAATACCCTCTATATTAAATCACTTTATGTAAATTATGTAAAAAAGATGTTTTTTATCTGTACACAGTGTGGCAAATAATATCCCGGACTGGCTCTTGAAAACATAATTTAAACACGATTTCTGTTTGTGTGTTTTTATTCGAAGTATTCTCCTCCCGATCCGATACACTTGTTATAGCTACAGTGCCCTCCAAAAGTCTGTTGAAATCACTATGCAAGTCACAAAATAGTTAAATTTTTCAATTGTTTTTTATTGATGTTAATAATATGTGCTTTTGGTAGTAGAACAATACATAGAAAAAATTAAATAAAATTCATTGGATTTAAGTAAAAAAAAAAGTCTCTTGAAAGTCCTCAATGTGAATCGCCAAAAGTCAGTTGAAAAATTAAGATAAAATTGGTGTTTCTTGCTAAATTTCACAGCTTTTTGGAAATTTAATATTTTGTATGATCGCCTCTATTTCGCAAAACAGCCTCAATGCGTTTCGGCATTGTTTCTACCAACTTCTGCAACACAGAATTCGGTAAACTGCTTTGCTTTTTCTACTAGTTGTTGGTATTCTTCGGTCGATTTCATCCCATAAATGATCAATGGGATTGAGATCCGGTGACATGGAAGGCCAATCTAACAAATTTATTCCCTTTGTGCTAAAATAATCTTTTGTTGTCTTGGCCGTATGTTTGAGATCATTGTCTTGTTGAAAGACAAATGATCCACTCAATCCCATTGAAGCAGCAGAATCTCCCAAGTTCCTTTGCAGGATGTCACAGTACATGACTGCATTCATTCTTCCATCAACAACATGCAACTTTCCCACGCCAAACCAAGAAAAAACCCCCACACCATAACATCTCCACATCCATGTTTTACTCTGGGGTGAAGATATCGTTCACTGTAGGGGTTGTCGTCTTTTGAACGCCAAACAGTTTGCCTTCGACGGTTTCCAAATATCTGAAACTTAGACTCGTCGCTAAAAATAACTTTTTTCCAAAATTGCAGCGGTTGGTTTTGATATTTTTTGGCAAACTTTAGGCGGCGTTTTTTGTAAACCTTGGTTAACAACGCTTTCCTCCTTGCAACATGGCCTGTTAGCTTGGCATCATGAAGTCGTCTTCTTATGGTGGTTTGAGAAGCCGTTCTTCCAGTTTCTTCAAGTTGTTCTTTTATTTCCCAAACAACTAGCCTTGGATTCCGCTTGCAGAGTTGCACCGTAAGTCGGTCGTCTCTAATTGAAGTTACCCTGGGGCGTCCAGAACGCGGTTTATCGGCCAATGTAGCAGCTTCCTTGCTTTTCATTACAATTTGTTTGATTCCTTCAGGGCTAATTTCGAAGAGTCTTCCGACAGCACTGTAACTTTTAAGCTTTTCATATTCAAAGACCACTTTCTGCCTTTCCTCCACAGTAAGTTTTCTCCTTGAAGACATTTTAATTTATACTTAATGTAAAACAATTACCAAAGAGAAACAAAAACACAAATTTTAATTCTCTGATCAGTTTTTTAAAAAAAAAAATGTCAATTCTGGAAATCGAACAGCTTCAACTGACTTTCGGCGTGCGAATGCAGCGCACTCATTGCAAATATTAACGATTCATACTGTTGGGTATGCAAGAGAACACATGTTGTAGAAACTAGAAACGGTCTTAGGAGTAATGAAACACCACATTTCAGTTGATTTTGTGAAGGCTAGCATGTATCCCAGCTGATTTCAACTAACTTTTGGAGGGCACTGTATTTAATAACGATTCGAATGCGGAATTGCCTCCAGTGGCCGTATTGGAGTGTCGTCAAAAAAACATTCTTTTAACTTCAATTTCAATTTCGGGGACAAAGAGAAGTCGCACTGTGCCAACCAGTTCAGATGAATACGGCAAATGATTTAAAACACACACTTGATTTCGAGTCAAAAATTGACGAACAGTGTATGCTGTGTGACTCGAGGCAATATCGTGCAACAGAGGTCAGCCTTTATTTTTTCCAAATCCTCGTAAAGAATGATGGAAGTCTCCTTGTTGATTTTAAAAGCTCCTTCCATCATACTTAGTGAATCATTGCAGTCTTCGGTAACAAAATTACTTACTTTATGGATCATTTCATTTGCCCTAAATGTCATGAAATTTTGACAGGACAGATAGTAGAGAAAGTTTCAAGCCTTAATGCGCATGTTCAGACAAAAAGATGGCGCTCTTGATTGCTGAGATATGCCTCGTGGTCGGGAAATCATTTGCCACACTGTGGTTGCCGCTCAAAGGATATACTTTCATTGACATGGCTAGGTAAACAAATAAACAATTGCGGAAGTTCGAAAACATGTGTACAATCATCCATCAAGTGTTTTAGAAAAAAAAAAACTGAATTCACTGTTGACGATCCTTGCAAACATTTAAGGGACAACGATTTTCGTATATGCGCATGGATAATTCATACCCTTAACAGCCCACGTTTAGCCGGAAAATTAGCAGAAACCCTTGACTGCTATCACACAAATATGTACCATCGATATCTAGGGAGAGATGATTGCCAAAGGGAATTGAAACAGCTTTTATTCAGGTATGGATTTGCCATAAAGGGCAGATTTGGACAAGCAATCTTGAGGCTCTGATACTTGAGCGAGTGTCTTTTGGTAGTCCGCATCAAGACTTAATAAGCAAACATAAGCCTTAATGCCCCTACGGTAGACAAGGACGACGCCACCAAAGAATGTTTCTACGAGCTCTTCGACAAGGCATACGAGTAATGTCTAAAGTATGACGTCAAAATCGTACTAGGCGATTTAAAGGCGATAATAGAAAATAAGGACATCTTTGATGGGACAGTTGGTAAGGATAGTCTTCTCGACAGCCATAGGGGCTTTGGCTTATTAACTTTGCTGTATCGCTACAGCAAGCACACAGTTTCCTCATTGCAACAGAGTAGTACGAAAGGGGACATGGTGGTTCCGGGTTATCTCGTTGCAGCCAAGGTACGAAAGCAGATTTTCCAAGCGCCACAATAAAGAAGAACTACTGTAAAAAAATATAACGTAGAAAAACTGCAATCGTAAGAGATTATCAGGGCCTTCTCTCAACAACTCCAACTAGGTGGGGTGAAAAGTAAGCCCGATACACTTATTCCAGCGATTTTCCAACTTCTTGATTGCGTCCGAAAAGTAATTTTCCGGAAGGTCTGCAAAATACTCCTCCGTGGCGTCGATAATTTCCTCGCGTAAGCTGAATTCATTATTGATGAACCATCTTTTGAGGTTTGGGACGAGATAATAGTCCGAGGGAGCCAAATCGGGCGAATACGGTGGATGCGACAGCAATTGGAGCCGTAAGTCATTGATTTTAGCCGTGGTTGCGATGCTCTTATGCGTCGGCGCATTGTCTTTCAAAAACAATTTCGCTTCATTTGAGGCCGTTTTGCAGCGATTTCGGCCTTCAATCGCTCCAATAATGCACAGTAATACTCGCTGTTGATGGTTTTTCCTTTTTCGAGGTAGTCCACGAAGATTATGCCATGACAATCCCAGAAAACCGACGCCATAACCTTTCCGACCCATTGAGCCTCCCTCGGCCGCTTCGGAGCACTCGTGCCGGCTTCAGTCCATTGCCGGGCACTCATTCTATTCTCAGGTGTGTAATATTGGATCCAGGTTTCATCAACAGTTACCAATCTACGCCAAAAGTCTGCCCGATTCCGCATCAGCAAGTCCAAACACTCTTCCGAAATGCTCTCGCGATCGTGTTTTTGGTCAGGAATGAGCATGCGCGGCACCCAGCGGCAGGATAACTTCTTCATATGCAGAATATTGCCCAAAATATAGCGTGTGCGCTTAGTACTAATTTTTGTGGTATCTGCTAGCTCGCGCACCCTCACTTTCCGGTCAGACAACACCATTTCATGTATTTTTTTGACATTGTCTTCTGTAACCGCATCGGAGGGCCTGCCGCTGCTGACTTAATCGGTAGTGGAGTTGTGGTTACCACGAAACTCTCGAAACCAATATTTGACGGTTTAATCTGACGGAGCATTAGCCTCATAATATTTATCCAACTTTTCTTTTGTTTCCTTCGCCGTTTTGCCTGTCAAAAAATAATGTTTTATGAGAGAACGAAAATCGTTCTTGTCCATACTCAACATCATGCGAAACACGTCAACAACAATCAGCTGTCAAGACAAAACTAAACACAGTATCGCACTGAAATTTGGCATGTCTGCCTAAATATGAACGGACTTCAAGGCACCATAACCTTTTTTGCAGTAGCAGCGCATTCTGGCGGTCAAGGTACACCATCAGCATGAAGCACCGACGACTAGTTGCATCGCTACTAACATGCCATCCGAGACGCTGCAACTGATGTGTTGGATTTCGGCTAACAAAAAAAAAAAAAAAAATCTGTGGCATGGCTTCTTGACACTCACTTGTGCTGGTCATGTTGTCATTTTTGTCACATCTGAGCGGGGCCTACGGTTGATCGCCGAATCCAAACGGCACGGCTTTTTCATAGGCAATTTTACTTTCGGGAGTTTGCCATTGCCCGCCCAAAAGGTGATGATGATTCCAAAAATTGTAGGCGATGCCGGGGATCGAACCACGGATCCTCTGCGTGATAGTCCAATGAGCTAACCATCGCGCCATCGCCACCACTGTGGATTTTGGCTAACTCCTAAAAATCCCTGTTTTGATGAAGAATCCCGCAAAACCCCTGCAGCTAGACAAATTACGCACAAAGCGGCGGTACAGGGCAGAAAACTCGGCAAGAACATCGGTTTCGTCCAAAGAAAAAAAGCCAGCGAATAGCACGCAATCAACGGTATTGATAGATTATACTCCAGGAATAACATATTGAAGTTTTACCAAGAGGAAAAAACAACGTGTCAAGGCAAGAAAATCCGTTTAGAAGCTTGTAGGGATAAGGAAGGAAACCTTTTAGTAGAGTCTTGCCCGCTTGCCTGTCATGGCATACTGCTATAACTCCTCAGATTTGGTCGGAAGAGTGTGTGCCGGATGAATAAAATCGCAGTATCGTTTGTCTGGTTGACAAAAAGGAGACCTCGTCAAAGTCACCAACTGCGAACACTGCAATCCATCACAAGTCGGCACAATTACTAGTGCCGGTGATGTGGAGATAATTGGCGGATTTCAACGGACTGTCACACCTTCAGAACGAGATAGTAAGTTTATGGTCAAAAATTCTGCCAACAACCCATCAGAAGAAATAGATCGTAGAATCGCTCTTGCTCATTGCCGTTTGTTTGGGCTGACAAGGCAATTGAGTAGTAGGGCCCTAACCCGTCAAACTCAAGTAAAGCGAATCTAAAGAAGAACTTGATTATCTTAGCGCTGAAGGATGGACTCTATCGAAAGCGGATGAAGATGTTCTCAGTCCTGTTTAGAAAGAAACAATTTTCGGCAACAATTTGGTCCGGCTTGCGTTGACGGGCTTTGGAGGATAAGTTTCAGCGACTCGACCTTGTCGGAAAACTGCGCATTAGTCGCTTAAGATGGTTAAGACATGAAGAGCGAATTAACAACAATGCTCCGGCTCGCAGAGTCTTCGAATATAATGGGACATATATAAAGGGACAACCCAGTAGAGGAAAACTTCGCCTTAGATGACACGCAAAGGTTGAAGGGTAAAGGTCTCGCGACCCAGATTCACCCCGTACTATCGTGCCACCAAGTTATAAAAGTAAGATCGTTGCTAAAACAAGAGATGAATATCTTACCCCTTACAATGCACACAGTTGTTGGAACTCTACCTGATATTTGGAGTCCCTCCTTTCTTTTTTAGAGGCTATTTTGGCCTCTTTTTTTTTTTGTATTGCCTACGTCGTTATAGATCTGAAAACGAACCCAACCCTGTGCATGATGGAAAGTCTTTCTCGGCTGGAAGTAATCGACTGGAAAACCATCAAAATGGCAACACTTACTATGGCTTAGATACAGACTACACCTCACTCCACTTCTATGCAATCACCATGCATCCATGTGTACCAGTATAAAATGTGTGCTCCTGCCAAAAAGCGGAAATGGCGGCAAATGATTTGTTTCTTCTGGAATAGCCCCTCGTCCTGTGTAATAAATATCTAGATGAAGATTGCTTTATAAATGCCATGCATTCGTTTGCTCCCTCTTCTCTAAGTCGCGAGGATTTTTCAGTCCGATCTCAGTAGTCGGCAGCAGCGGTGCTATATCCTCTTGTGTCCATACTCTTACTCGTAATCTGACCCCGAGAAAAATTTCACATTTGGATTGAATAAATGGTCCGAAGCCATTACGTTGAGAGATTTCCCATTCTCATTCTTCACCACCACTCTACTGGCTGATGAAGGGGATTCTCCTTCCATTTGGGACTTATAACCGAAGCAATGTTAGAGTCGTCCTTTTATAAATTGAGATGGTAGCATTTTCGAGTAAGAGCACCGTAAAAGATGCCATTTTTATTAATTTTCTAACATTTGTACTCGGACCCTGGCTAACTCTCCTCTTACACACATCTGTTCGTAATGTTTGTTCTGAAAATCTGCTCTATAAACGTGTATATATGTATAATCATGGTTGGTATGGTAGTTTTAGTAGTCGCACATAGTCGCCATTGTCGTCATCCTTATACTCGTAAGTAGTTGTTGTCGTTCTCGTTCGGCACTCCTTTTCCATTTTCAAGTCTAAGGACTACACACGACTGTGTAGTGGTGGACGACGAGTGCTTTTAAAATATCATTTGTATGGATTTGAGTACGAAATGAAATGTTTCCTTAGTTTAATGGGATTATTATAGTTGCAAATTGTATCTTATTTAGTCTAAAATATTTTTAGTACGATAAATGAGTGGGTAGGTACCTAGTCTGTGGCGGAGCACTAAAGTGCATGGACGCCTTTTGGGTAGTACAATTTCAGACAAAGTGGATTAAGGGGAAATTGGAATTTTCGAGGATGAAATAAGTACGTACGAGTACATTCGCTAAGGAGGGAATACATCTTGATGGGGGGATCCTTTTCTGTTAGATACAAATTTACTCAGTTTTAATCTTACCTATGTAGATGTAATCCGGGAGAGTCGTTTAAGGTGCTCAATAGATCCTGGTGAATGCTGTTCTGCGAGGACTTTGAATATGATGGGATATTAGTTAGATTTTTCATTGACTTAATCCAGATTAATGGATGAAAGACGTAGTGGGTTTGGTTAAGTGGATTGACGATGATTCGGTCGGTCTGTGACAGGAGTCTTCACCTTCGTAATACAATAAATAAAATTAGAAGAAGGTACCTTCATAATCCAACTCGTATACCTAATTGCGTCATTGAATTGTTATTTCATGCGCCTATTACGTGGAGATGGAAGGAATGATTTCCACCTTTTTGATTCGCTTTTGACTATTAGACAGATTAACTCAGACTTGTTAGCAGTTTGGGAGAAGACCAGACTATCTCTGCTCATCTCTAACCAAAACACTGTAATGAGAAGATTCACTGGAGTTGCTTTCTATCCGGTCAATGTGGCCAGCTCAATGCAGTCGTTGTATCTTGTCTCTTCGCACTACATCCATGTCTTCATACAGCATGTAGAGTTTGTTAGTTGTTCTTCATTCGTGGTCCTAGCAAATAGGACTGCAAATCCGATAAAGCAACAGGCACCGTGTAGCAGAACCAACAGGATCAACGTCATGTATTTAAAAACTTTAGTGTTTATGGCCAGGACCCCAGATGTTTGGATAAACTAAAGAAGCAGGGTTTCCCAACTCTGAAATTCTGTCCCTTATGGTAAATAGATCTTTATTTGCTTGTCCAGTTAAAGCAACTTCTCTCCAATTGTTTGTGGTTGCTACATAGACGTGAAAGATGGATCTATGGGATCCAACGATGATATCGTATGCATATCCCTATAGGTGGGCTGATAAGTTGAAGTCCATCACCTTAACGAAATCGGGTTCACGTCAGGAATAGTTCTGATGAGTCGTTCCCACATTGCACAGCACACGGGGTACAATTGGATCAGTTTACTTGTAATCTCGAATTCAGTCATCCATGCAATTAACCCAGTCTTACGCGGCCTTAAGGTTGATACAGAGATGATGTGTCTGGACTTGGACTTCATTTGTTCTCTCAAGGATTGGCTTTAGTGTTCAGTTTTGGTTTATCTTTCGTTCATGCAGTATTCTCGATAGGATCTTATAAGCTACATTATGCGGGGATCTGCCTGTATAGTTTTGCAAGGCTTAAGATCGCCTTTCATGTAGATGGATAAATGGAGCTGATACTCAAATAATCGGGTATGCGCCTTACCGACGATTTTGTTTAAATGTGAAAATCTAAGTCAGTGAGTTTGTATTTCTGTTGGTTGTTTCAATTTCTCGTGTCGGTTTTGCCTTTATAAAATAAAATGTAATGAAATATCGTTTCTTCAGTAATTAGGTGTTATAGCTATGATGTCGAAATAAGAATGGTAACAGAGGAGTTTCCAGCCAAACAACTGGACCCCTGAAATGGGGAACTGACAATACTCTTAGAAGGATTAGTCTTTATAGGTTAAATGTCGCGGCATTAAGTTAACTCCTTCTATAACACTGTATGTTACATATGCTATGAAGCATATGAATTATCTTAGTAATGATGAACCCAGAAAATTATGACTGCAGTTCGCATCAAAGCCAAATTGGCTAACATTGATATGATATGGGCTCGTACTGCACAGGGGAGAGAGACGACTTTGGCAATCATTGCTTCTGCAAGCTTCTAAATACATTATTTATGACCAGCCATGTCGCTTTAAATAGTTATTTAGATTAAGATAGCATAATTGGTAGTAAGGTTGAATGTATGCCATTTGGAAATGGACTTGGCGTTTGGCTGTAATTGAAACATTCTTAGCAAGCGCTTCCTGCACTTCAGCTTCCACAAAGAAGACCTGGCAGTCCCCTGATTAATAAACGGGAAACAGTATTCTACATACAAATACAAATACTTTAAGTAACCAAATAACACCAAACAAGTAAATGCAGATATCCCGGATACAAAACCTCTGAAAAAAATGGAAGAAAATTTAGGTTCCAACGTCTTTAATCGCAAGATATTGTCAGCGTCTTTTCTAATTAAAAATCTCAAGAATTCCTTTGCTCCATTTATTTATTCAAGAAGACTGATGTTTACATTATAAGCAGATCATAAATGAGTCACTTCTAATCTGTTCACAACAATTCATAAAAGAACCATACGAAACTCAGATCAATATCCCCAAGCATTCTGAATGTGCAAATACTCGTATATAGCGCGCCTTTGCACAAGTTTGTCATACAAACTTGTCATCCGGACGTAGAATTTGTCATAAAGTGGTCATCCCGTGTGATCGCCTGTCATCCGGCATGTCATTGAACGTGTCAACAGGATGACATACCAGATAACACGATTTTTATGTCATCCAGACGACTGATTTGATTGACCGTGTGATCGCTTGTCATTGCTATTGGGACTGGATGACTTAATTTGTTGACAGCGTGTCATCAGAATGACCAGGTCCCATGGATGACATTACTTGATTTTCTACATAGTCATCTAATATCGTTGTTGAAAAAGTTAAAAGTTAATTTTCGTTTTATTCCTGTGTCATAAAATGAGTGACAACGACGGTTAAGCCGATATTGAGGCCAAAAATAAAACAACCAAGGTTTTGGGAAAAAAATTAGCAGAAAAATGTTATTTTCCTGGGGCCGTCAAACGGAGTCTGCTTTAATTGCAGCTGTTCAGGTAAATCCTATCCTTTGGTGTAGTGGGTGGAAGGATTACAAAACTTCGAACTCCAAAATTGATTCCTGGAAACAGGTGGCGTTCAATTTAAATATTGAGGGCGTTGACGATGTCAAGGTGAGTCTTAAATGGCAATCACTTCGTAGCCATTTAAAATCCCATTTGGGCAAATTTTGAGCCAGAAAATCAGGCCAAGGGACAGGCGTCATTGCGAAAGCATCGGGGCCTTATCTAAGTGAAATGATGTTTTTGAAGTCTTCCGAAGTGACACAATTGTGTCCAGCGACGTCCATATTAGAATTGGTATGTATTCGTACTTCAATTAATGTACGAGTATACATTCACAGCTTACTATATTCGTTTGGTGTTTTTCAGGAGGATGCGTACGATGATTACTCAATTTTAAATGAGTTGACGCAGATGTCAAACGCTGACATCTTTTCGTTTTTCGCAAACAACTACATACAAATTGTCATCAGTGTCATTAGTGTCATCCGTGCCATTAGTGTCATCTCGTGTGATTGCCTGTCATTCGGCAGATGACAACCGAATAACAAAAGATCTCTGACATCAGCATGCCATCGGGATGACATGTTTGGATGACTGTCTGATCGTACCTTTAGATTACCAGAATCCACAAGAATCAGTTGGCTCAGAAACCCTCCACATATATCTTCTTCAGATAAGCACTGAGTGAATGTATAGGTACCACTTTCTAAAACTTGAAGTACAAAACCTCAGAAATAGCGAAGGAAATCTTAGATATGCAAGAGAACGTAGATTAATCCAAGGAGTATTACCAACAGCTGATGAATGGATATTTGAGACAATTATACTGAACAAAGAATTCTAGCAAATGAAAATGCTGGCAGCGCTCTGAAAATAGGCTGACGCAGCTATTCAAAAGGTGAATACAACAAGAAAACAACAGAAATTGTACCAGATTTCTGTGACTTTTTGAACCTACTGCTCAAGGAGATGGTGTACACGCCAGGAACTAGCACAAAATACAATTTTCATAAATCTGTTCAGATGCCATTGTTCGCTTCTAGTTCACGACAGAAGAAGAGCCGCAATGATGATAGTGGGTGATTATATCACTGTTGATAACTACAAGTGCAAACATCAGCGGTTGAAGGTTTGGATAGCAAATTGTTGAAGAACCAGTCTCCGTAATATAAAGCTGATGCCCCATGTAGGAGTCGAGTCACCGAGTCCTTTTGGAGAAAAGCTCTTCGCCAGAAAATCGGCCAATGTAGGTATAGTAAATGCATTCCGCATGGGCTGTTGTAAAGGGAGAGCTATTTGTTGGATTCTTATTGAATCATATGTTATGTTGAGGCTTTAAGCAACGTCATCTCCATATCTTTGTTCGAAGTTGACAACTGTCGTGATTGCATATGAGACAATCAGATAATCAACTTCAAACTGTGATAAGCTCCTGTCAAAAGATGTGCCAGCAGAGGTACGATGCAAGGCGGTGTCCTCTTACACCTATTCTGGAAATTAGTGGGCAACGAAGTGGGCAGTGGGGGGTGGTTGTCTATGACAATGACTATGCTATAGCCGCCGTTATCCCATTAAAGAAATTTTACAGCACAATCTCAACAATATACAAAAGAGGCCTCCAACCTCGCATTGCCCATTGGCTATATGTCCCAATTATAAGACCGATACTCACATACGGAGTGGTTGTCTGGTGGACGGCTTCAGAAAAAGCAGTCATCTACAGAACATTTACAAAGCCCAAAGGACAGCATGAGCGGAGTCTTACGTATTACTTCCTCAGCGGGACTGCATGTTCTACTTCACTGGCATCCCTTGATATCTCCAGCAGGCATGCTCGCCTTAAGGTAACTAGACAGTGGACATACAAAATATACGTTAACAGTTTCTTAGGCTTCATCAGAAGGTCAATATGGTTGCAACAGTAGGACAATTACAGATCTACTTGGGATCACTAAGGGCAAATAGACCTAAGAGAGTTGTTTTTTTCCAGCAGCCACTCTAACCTAACCTAACCGTTAGGTATTATATTTTCTCGGTACTAAATGGATCAATTTACGCTTCAGCAATGATGCAAAGTTACTTCAAAAGTGGATGTTGTGTAGCCGAAACAGTGCGAATTTTACAAATAAATTTCGGTGGAAATAGCACTTCAACTGCAGTTGGTTTAAGCAAGTTTGTGAGACTGGTTCGCGGTTTGACAATTAAATATATTCCCGTGTTCATCCTGTGCGCTCAACGAAGAATATTGCAGCTGTTCCCGAAAGTATGCGAGTAAATCCGAAAACCTCAATACGCCAAAGATCCTCGCAACTGAACATCATTTGCACTAGCCGGAGGAGAATTTTGCAAAAAGATCTCGGATTATTCGCTTACAAGGTACAATGGACTCTGGAATTTAAGCGAAATGACTACCTGCTCCGTTATTGTTTCTCTGTATGGCCAATGCATCGTGAACGTGTTACTGTTTGGTAAAGTTGTTTTGTAGTGGCAGCAATATTGGCCCATTTCTCTGTCAAGATGGCAATGACAATGGAATAATGGATAGTCACACAGAGGCATGATATCCAGTTTTTATGGCCAAAAATTGAGGATCTAGAGCTGCCAAACAAGTCGTCCCAAGCCATTCTTTACTTCCCATTCATCAATCGATTTATTCCTTAACTACCTCGAAGTTATACCTGTCAAGGGTGACGTTCTGTCCGAGACGTCGTCGGTGTTCAGTGTCCTTTTTACTTGACAGCACATACTTAGTCTGTATAACTAGTCTCTATAGATTCTGTCATACGCGGCTTTAAAATCGATGAAAAAGTGGTGACCCGTGGTGTGAATATTTGGTCGATGGTGGTCTTTCCTGGCCTGAAACCACACTAATATTGACCTATCCGGTTGTTACCGAACGGCTTCAGGCGTTCACACAGAAAAGATCTTGTTAGCAGACTGATGCCGCAGTTTAAAGGCATTCCAAGAGGAAAGGACAAACAATGTTGACGTTCTATTCATCGGGCTTACTTTTACCCGACCATATTTTAGAGACGAGTTTGTGTATGCTCTTTACTAAATCGTCCTTGGACTTCAACTTAGATATTGCTATCTCAACTTCACCCAAGTCGAGGAGACGGAATTGTTGGACTAGACGGAGAATTAACTCTTCACAATAAAGCAACAATCTTTAAGAAACATGCTACAGCATTTTTTTAGGCTTTTAAAAAATAATGGTATTGAATGCATCCTAGAACATATTAAGAACCGCTTTCAACGTTTCATAGTAGTCTATTCTCAAGCCCGTATTCAAATAGATACGACTCTGTTTAGGTAGACAAAAGAAATACTATTCCTACGAATCAACTTAAATGCATTTACGACTGAGACTAAAAAAATCTATTCAGTTTCAGTAAGTGCTATCATTTTCAACAAGTGCCTATTGTAAGTATCTAAACACTAAGGCTGCATGAAAATGAATACAATCACTAAGTGGGACATTACTAAATAGTAAATGCAATCACTTCCTCAGACTATTGTCCACCCTTATTGCGGTAGGCGAGGTATAGAAATAAAAACAATTAAACCAATTATCTGAAATGTTTGCCATTGGTTACCATGTCTGTCGTAAAATTAAGGTAGTTCGATGTGATAGGGAACTGTAAGGCCTAATGATTTTCCACCTAACCAAAGGCCTTTACCTTCGATTAGTCACTTCCATATTGGCCTTTTTTTCCAATGAAATTTAGCAATTGTTGCATCATTTTGTCATTCACAAAAGCAACTTAACAAATGCTATTTTAACTGTGACATTTCCACGACCACCACCGTCAAAGAAATCACTGATTGTTAGCCCATGTATCTGAGGTAGAACCGCGACTTGCCTACAAGAAACCGATAGCGACGGGGAACAAAGCAAAACGTTATTCTTCATCACGTTAAAGTAAAAAGATATACACTCTTGGGTATTTTTTTTTTTTTTTGTGGCAACAAAGGATGACGATGATGGCTTTCAATTTCTCTTCTCTTTCGTTTCGACCCTCTAGGCTAATAAGAATGTACTCGTACTTTCCAAACAGAAGACTGTTGCTCCCCTCCGATATGGATTCGTGTATCCCTTTGACCCTTGCAACAAGGACTGCGTGAGTGTCTTCATAAATCATGTTGACTTAAGGGCTAACTACACACACTCAATGCAATTACTTATGATTTCCCAGCAATTTGTGAACTCATTTATAAAAATGACCACTTTTTCCGGTTTTCCATCCGCTGGCTTACATACGTACACACACACAATATATCCTGCCCCTAAGAAGGACTCTTCTTTTCCTTACAATATAACAATATATATTTTCCTTTATAATATAATATTTTTCCCATTTTTCAGCGCAGGAAGTTGACTGTTAAAAGGAAATATTTCTTCACTTGTTAAATGAGTTTGTTAGCGCTGTACTTAGTTTCAGATTAGTAGGCGAATTAGCAATTTGTGGTGAAATCACCGGGGGCTTAGGCTTGCTTAAGTTCTCTTCTTTAGAGCTCAATCAGACTATATTCGTAGTTATACCCGGTAACCAAGTCAGCAATGAACTTATACCGCAGGCAACAAAATCTCTTTGCTTCTTTCTTTGATCCATAGGCAACTGCCTCTCTTATTGAGCCAGTTAAAAAAGATTAAATATTCGCATTTATACTCGTACTTTCTTCTTTTCAATCTTCTTTTCAATCCCTCTTCATGTTTCTGCAAACTCAAAAAGTGATATTTGGGCTCTCGGCGGTCTAGTTGATAGATAGATAAAACCTGTCCCCTACCCATTAGACAAGATAATTGCAGTTAGTGCAGCCTTTGACCAAATACTTTCAATTAGTCACTGTCAGATGAAGAGTGAAGTCCCCTTCTACATGGGGTGTCACATACCCAAAAGTATCTTCTATCCGTAGTCGACGACTCTGTGAGAGAAACGTTAATGTCCATTCCTTCTATGGTACATGCTCCGGCTTAGTTAGGAGACTGATGCGCACTTTCTAACTAGGGTTAGGCCAATGCATCAAGAATGGTCTAACATAACGATAGTGAAGAAAAGCAAATCACCATCCACCATAGTTTGCGTTAAGTTCTCAACTCTCGCGAGCAAGCAGTCTGTGATGAGAAAAATGCGTGAGGTGAAAAACATTTCTTCCTCTAACATTTATGGTGTTGGGCAACATGTCGATTGCTTATAGGAAAGAAGTTCGTTGTCAAATGTGGCAACGTAATTTCAAGAAAAATATTTGACATTAAAAACGGCTTGCAACAAGGAGCGGTTATTTCCCCGATACTGTTTAACATATATACGAGTGATCTAGTAGGTTCCCTCAATCACGCTATAGCGTACGCAGACGACTTAGTGGCGTACAGATCAGGTCCCAAAATCCAGGACATCAATGCTCTGCTGCAGACTGACTTTGATCACATTAAAGCGTATTGCGATGATTGGAAATTGGAAATCAATTTTCAAAAGTCGGAAACAATACTGTTTAGGACCCCATTGAGATGGGCTTCTTGGGATACCAGAAACCACTGGCGAAATCTGGCCATCATTGGACACCACGGGCTGCCATTAGCGGTGAGAAGCGTAGTTAGATACCTTGGTATCTGGCTCGATCAGTATTTATATTTTGACAAACGTATAAATGCTTGTTTGGCTGGAGCCAATAGAGCCTTAGCCTTGACAAGGAAACTGTTTCATAGCAGTCAACTTGACTCGAGGGTAAAGGTAATTTGCTACGTGCCCCTAATCAGGCCAATCATAGCTTATGGTTGTCCCGTGTGGTTCAACGTAGCGCCTTATTATATGGAGACAATTCGGGTGTTTGAAAGACAGTGTCTCAGGACCTGTCTTAGATTATATAGAACACCAGAATCTGACTTCATAAAATATTATCCCAACAAGGGGCTCGACTAAACAGGATTGACAATTTCCTAATTAAGGTGATTCGAAGGCACGTTGCAAGGGCGATGAACAGCGATAATAACCTGATCTTTGGGGCGTATTACCCGAATATTATGTACCATGAGAATACACTCCGATCCGGCTTTATTCCGCCAGAGGCATTCCTCTATATAGATTCTAAAGGGTTAGTACAAAGTAGGAATGGTATTCCGGTAATATACCACCGCCACCGAGGTGCGAGGGAAAAACGGCTCACCTACGACGGGTACGACGTCAATTCTCAGGAGCTCTTTCGTTTTAGTTCCGCAATTGCGGAAAGAGACCGGGTTGATACGGAGAAACAGCACGTCGATTTTTGGTGGCTTAGAGAAGAGGAGAGGATTGAGACGCTCTCCTAGGTCAGTGCGTTACAATTGTAACGTAATTGTTCTAGTTTTAAGGTAGATTTGGTTAGTTAGGGGGTTTTCGCTGTTGGCCCGGGCTGGTTGATATAGGGCAGTACTTCTGAGAAGTAACTGATGGTTCACGGCATCAGTTAAGTCTCGGCGGTGCGTGTGCACAATGTTAACAAGCCCAAGGCACTCAAATTCGCAATTGAGATGGTGACCGCTCAGGGCAAGAGGCAATGAGCGCTCGCCATATTGATTATAATTAAGATAGATTAAGTAGCATAGGTAGGTTAAGTAGCATAGGTAGTTTTAAGTTTTAAATAAAAAGAAAAAATGTGATAACGCTTCTAAGTTTTTTATTTCCTTCAGAATTTTCTTAGAAATTCATATTTAATACAAGTTTATCGTAGAATTGATTTTAGGCCGAAAGGCATCAGTTTTATATTTACTGTTAAACTTAGAGTGCTCGGTAAGAGCCAGTAAGTTAAATGAAGAAAACAAAAAAATATAGTGGAATTAGATTTAAGCATTTTTGTCTAGCATGTAAGTTTATATGGATAAATGAAATAAAAAAATGAATTGAAAAGTAAAGTAAAGCAGCATGTTGATAACACCAGTGACAGCAGCAATCGCAACAAAATCAACAAGATCTAAATCAATGACTCCCTCACGGCTTATTCAAGATCACTATTAAAAAAGGCAAATGAACTGAAACATAATAATAAATTTAAGTTTGTTTGGGTCAGAAATGGAACTGTTCTCATTAGGAAAACAGAAGGAGAAAAAGCTTTTATTATTCGTAATCTTGTGGACTTCTTCCAGTTTGAAACTTAATTTTTTTTGTTTTGCGTCTGTTTAATTACTCATAATGTCAAATAATTCAAATTTTGCTCAGAATCCTCAATATTTTGTGAATAGAAGCTTAAATGAACCTAATTGTCTCTGTTTAGAACATCCAAACAATAATAGTACAGGCTTTTTAATAATTCATCAGAATATCCGTAGCCTAAGAACTAACTTTGATACGAGTACATTTTTTACTCATCTTGCATCTCTTGAACATTTGCCTGATCTAATATTTCTTTCTGAAATTTGGATTTTTGAAGATGAAATCTCAGATAACGCAAATTTAATTCCTAATTTCACTTTTGTTGCAAATTGTAATAATTCGTCTTCAGCTGGAGGTGTTGCAGTATTTCATAGAAATAACTTAAATGACTGTGCGAGTAAATTATGGAAAATGAAAAGTATCGATGTACTGAGTTTATTTTGTGAAATCTCTGGTGTACGTTACTGCTTCTGTTGTGTTTATAGACTTCATAAATATTCAGCAGGTGTCTTCTTGGATGAATTCTCGAGTTTCTTAGAGTTACAAGCTTGTAAGAATGTTGTACTGTTGGGTGATTTTAATATAAATATACTGTCTGAGTCTATAGATGTTGATAATTATTTATCACTTATGGCGTCACATGGTTTTGATTCTCTATTGGATCAACCTACACGTCTTGATTCTTGTCTAGACCATATATTTCTAAGGCTTCACAGATGCAATCTTATTGGTTATCAAGTTATGGCTCATGACCTGAGTATAACAGATCATTATTTAACTTGTATTCAGTTCGACCATAAAGAATGCAAGTCTAGGAACTCATCATATCAAACTTTTGAGATAATTGATTTCAATGCTCTCAAAAGTAGACTTAATTTTGAATTTTGGGAAGAGGTTTACAATTCAAGTGATCCATCTTATGCTTTTGATAATTTTCTCAAAATATTACAGTTTCATCTATCATGCTGCACTAATCGTGTGAATAAAAAATGCAATAAGCTGAAGTGTATTAAACCGTGGATGACTTTTCGCTTACTTAGGAAAATAAAAAAAGAAAAAAATGCTGTATGTTCGTGTGAAAAAGCATCCCAATAATAAAAACCTGAAAAAATATTACGATAAAGTGTGCAAGCAGTTGAAAAACGAAATACCCATCTGCAGAGATTTTTATTTTACAAAAAATAAAAACTATCCGAAAATATCGGATATACAAAAAAAGAATGGGCAGTAGTAAATGAGATACTGAACAGATCGACGAAGAATGATGAGTTAATTTTAAGACATAATAATGTTAATGTATCGGACCCTTTGCAAGTTGCCAACTTGTTCAATGACTTTTTTTTTACAAATTTGTGTTCCTCTCATGAATTCTTAAATGTAAGTGTCCCTACTTCTCATTATGAACATTCATTTAATTCGGAGGGTGTGGAACCGCAAACATTTTTTTTCTGTGAGTTTACAGGTGCTGAGATTTAAAAAATAATTATGTCACTTAAATCATCAAATTCATCCTCTTTTGATTCAGTTTCCAGCTCTGTTCTTAAGCATATTTCATTTTTTGTTTCCGACGTCTTGTGCTAAATTTTTAACCTTAGTGTTAAAAATGGTATTTTTCCAGAAACACTGAAAACAGCTGTAGTAATATCCCTCCACAAAAAAGGTGATACTCAGACCATAGATAATTATCGGCCTATGTCTCTTTTATCTGTATTTTCAAAAATTCTTGAGAAAGGCATGAAATCGAGAATTCTTTCGTTTTTAAGTAGGACAAATTTTTTCAACAATTGTCAATTTGGCTTTAGAAGTGGTATGTCGACAGAAACGGCCTTGCAAAAATTCATCGGAGAAATTTATAATAGTATAAATTTGTCCAAAAGGTGTGCAGCTCTATTTGTAGACATAACTAAGGCATTTGACACAGTGGATCACTCTTTATTATTAAATAAACTGTATAATGCGGGCTTTAGAGGGTTTATTTTTAACTGGTTTGCTTCTTACCTAGCAAATCGAAAGCAGATGGGGAAGATCAAAGAGTCTTTTAGCTCGCTGAAATTTATAAATACAGGTATTCCACAAGGATCGGTCTTGGGTCCTATTTTGTTTTTAATTTATGTTAACTCTCTGTTAAGTCAACCTTTCAAAGGAATAATTTCTGTGTTTGCTGATGATACTGCTATTTTCTACTCCCATAGCAATGATTTTAATATTTTTATGGATGTAAATCACGATCTTGAATTACTGAGATTATGGTTCAGTCATCATAAACTTGTAATTAGCATGAAAACTAAGTTTATGTTTTTTAATATCAGAAGCATGGACTATCAAGATTTTTCATTATCTTACCATAGCCTGAATTGTACGCGTTTTCCTTTAATCTGTTGTTCACAGAATTCGATTAGTTTTGATCACAACACTAATTGTTGTGATTCCTGCTTCGATATTGAGTGTGTTCAACAATTTAAATATTTGGGTATTATTTTAGACCATAAACTTAGTTGGAAGGATCATGCTAATTTCTTGAATCAGTATATGAATAGAGTAGTAAAGCAGTTGTACCACTTAAGTCAGTATTGTAATACAACTATCTTTTAAAGCTGGTTTACAATGGTTTATTAAAATCTAAATTCCAGTATGGGTTATCCTGCTGGGGTGGGGCATATTACTCTCACATCCAACCCTTGTTAATTAAGCAGAAACATGCTGTCAGAATCATCTGCAAAGTGAATCGTACAACGCATAGCTTAGAACTTTTTAGGAACCTCGAATTTCTTCCTTTAAGACACTTATACTGTTATCAGGTTAGAATATAGGAAAATTATAACTTGCGTAATAACACCAGGAATTTTGTAACAGTACCAACAATTAAAAAAATACACTTTTCTAGGTTTTATTCTGTTGTTGCACCTTGTCTTTTTAACTTGCTACCTGATAACATTAGATGCGAAAGAGTAAAAACAGTATTTTTGGTGAATGTTAAAAAATGGCTTTTTTCTCCATCAACATTTTGAATTTAATTTTTTATTATTTTATAAGTATACATTCGTCACTTGTCTATTAGGCAACAGAATGTACTGCATTATTTCATGCCTAATTCGCTTTGTGATTATATAACATGTTATTTATAGTATAAGTTTGCAATGAAATAAATAAACAAATAATAATAATAATAATAATATCTTCATCGGTTTTCATTCTGCATCTTCTGCATCACAAAGCAAGTCCGGTATGATGTGAGTCACAAAAAGATTCTCCTTAGTCCCATGGAACAGAGCTTGCTAATTGTATTTCCTGTGGTGACTTTCTCGAAAAGCGTAGCCGAGGTTTAGAAGATCCCCAACTAACTCGAGCTTAAAACTGCCCAATCTGATATTCTGTCCATTTAATTAATGCTGTGCGACTCATTTTGACGGTACGAGCTTGATTTGTTCGTCATTCATCGGTGACCGCTTTGTTGAACCTTTAATCGTACGAGGGCAAGATAGAAAGTTATCGGCCTGACGCAGAGTTAGCGTTACAATTAGCACAAATTGATGTATCCTGCCTGGGTGCACGTGTCATTAGTTGTCTGAAAATTTTCCGACCGCAACGTAAAGATAGCGGCACTCGTCAATAAAAGCTAGTGAATGCTAGTTGTGCATCTTTTGACAGTTACTTACCGAAGTTTGAGTCATTTTGGACACGCAGTTTTTAGTTGACAGTCGTTTGAGTGAGTCGATGTGTGTGGTTTTTGTGAAAATGGAAAAAATGTAGTATCGAGCTGTTAATAAATTCTTGATTTTGAAAGACAATACGCCTACGCAAATCAGAAATGACTTGGACTCTGTGTATGGCGACTCTGCACTATCATTTACCTCAGTGAAATTTTGGGCAGCTGAATTTAAACGTGGCCGTAAGAGCTTGGGAAAGGAAATGATGAACGTTCGGGACGTCCAAAAACTGCAACCACTGACGATAACTTCTTATCCTTTTATTAACCCTTTCCTCGTTATACGAACTTATGCGTAACGAGTTTCCCATTTTTACTGCATCGCTGCTGCTCCGCTTATGGGGTTGGCTAATGTCGCAGACCGCAGAACGCGTCTACATAATGCTCGGTCCTGGATCACTTCAGTGGTAAGCCCCAGACGTTGTTGCGAATTTGCCATCTGAGAAATCCAGGAATTCTTTTTCCGACCTCGTTTTCTTACAGTTTGAGTGACCGTAGTTGATAGTGCCTTTTTAACCGGATTTTCCGCAGATCTTCTTTGAACGTGGCAATACCAACTTATTCTATTCGCCTCAAGCTGTTCGGTTACCGAATTCTTTATATGTAGACTTCCTCTTATACGCGTAGATCTAATGCAATCGCGTTTAGTGACTCCACTAGACATCCTTAACATTTTCATTTCCGCTGCCGTCATTTTGTTTTTAAACGCTTCGTACATTGTCCAGCACTGTGAACCGTATATAAGAGCTGGTCTAACAACCGTGGTGTAGAGTTTCCCCTTTAATTTAAGTGGAAATTTTCGGTCGCAAAAGATTCCCGAATTTTCCCGCCATTTCATCCATCCCACACTCACTCTGTGGTTTACGTCGTCGTCACATTTCGCTTCCATGTTAACGATTGATCCTAAGTACTTAAAGATAGTGCTTTTCGGAAGAACTATTCCGTCTAACACTATATCCGGAACAGGTCGTAATGGATGCGCAAATGGGCACGTCAAATGCTCCGTCTTTGAACGACTTATTTTAAACCCGTTCTGCAAAACTTCGACGTTATCGCTAAGTATAACTGCGTTGTTAGCGAAGAGAATTGGCGTTACATTTACTTCGCGCATGCAGTCTTTTAAAAGATAGTCGAATACTACGTTAAAGAGGAAAGGGCTAAGTACGCTTCCTTGATGCACTCCGACATTAACTGGAAATTCTCTCGTTAGCCCAGCAGAGCTTTTAACCGCAGTTTTCATGTTTCCGTACATGTCTTGTATTATTCTAACATACGTTTCCGGTACGTTTTGAGACCTCAGCGCGGCCCATATGAGATCCCTAGGCACTCGATCGAATGCTTTCTCGAGGTCGATAAATGCCATGTGTAAATCCTTAGACGAATCTCGGTGCTTTTCCATTATTATTCGTAGGCTTTGGATAGCGTCCACCATCGATCTTCCTTCAACAAATCCACACTGGCTATTATCGAGCTTTATTATTTGCCGAAGACGTTCGTTTAAGACTCTTTCGACGATTTTCATTGTGTGTGACATAAGCTTGATTGAACGGTAGTTGTTGCATTCTCGAGTGTCGCCTTTTCCTTTGTATAATGGAACCAAGAAGCTACTTCTCCATTGATTCGGCATAGGTTGTCCACATTTTAATTTATTTAAAAGTTTCGATAGCCAAACGCTGCCGATCCCCTCCATCTTCGACCAAAACTCTGATGGAATGCTATCTAGTCCCGCCGCTTTCCCCCGCTTCATTTTTCCAATTGCTATACTTATTTCTTCGATTGAAAAGTCCGAAACTTCCTCCTCTAATAGACCAGCTGTCGGCACGATATCACGTGTAAACTGTTTGTTAAGCAACTCCTTGCAGTATTCAAGCCGCCGGTCACAAATTTCCTTTTCATTTGTTAATAAGCGACCGTCTGCATTTTTTATGTATTTCGGCGATGTTATTTCCATTGAATTTTTTCGCCTCTGTGCAGCGAGCTTAAAAATATTTGGCATTTTAGTACTGTACGACGTTTGAACTTCTTGGATAGCTTGTCTTCTATCCGCCAATCGTGAGGATATTTGTTCCAACTCCTGGTACATGTTTTCCGCTTCTGCCGCTCGAGTTCGAGCCAGGACTTTCTTTGCGATCTTTTTAAGACGCTCGTATTCAAGAGCCAGTGGAGCTTTTTCGATATCGTCGCTCCGATCGCATTTTGTCCACGCTTGGAATGCACTCTTCTTGTCGGCCACAGCTCGTTTGGTTTCGTCATTCCACCACCATGTTTCTTTGCCGACGTGATGGTATTTCGATATAGTCCCCAGATGGGACTTTGCGAGTGTTATGCATTCCTCGTGCATGCTGTTCCACATTTCTTGCGGGCTAAGTGAGTCTGCGATACCATTTATATTTTGAAGTACTTATTTAGCCAGTGCGATAAATCTTGCGCTTCGTTCCTTCGATAGATTATACCACCGGATTTTTGGCTTTCCAAACGATGCCCGTGTTTTCGGTGGTTCCGCTGTGAAAAATTCTGTAATGAGCAGACGTTTCTCATCGACATTTTGCAGAGGTGATAATCTATTTGCGTTTCGTGGCCTCCGCTGCTATAGGTTATAAGATGTCGTTGATGTTTAATAAACATTGTATTTAAGATGGTTAAGCCGTAAGCCCTACACGCTACAAGGATGTCTTCGCCAGCTGAATTTCTGGTTCCAAAGCCTTTACCGCCGTGGCAGTCCTCATAATCAACATTTGTTTCTCCGACGTGGCCATTCAAATCTCCACCTACGAAGAGCATCTCATCGATAGGTATATTTCTAAGCAAATTACCGAACTCTGACCAAAATTTATCTTTTTCCGATTAGTCACATCCATTTTGTGGAGCGTACGCGCTAACAATGTTCCACGTTTCATTGTGTATGACGAGTTTAACACTCATCAAGCGGTCGCTTATTTTCAAAATACTCATACCAACGATATTGTTTAGAAGATCCGCTGCAACAACGATACCAACACCATTTCGTCCATTGACCGTTCCATGGTAGAACATCTTAAATGCCTTAGTTTTTAAGTCAAGAAAACGCGCTTCGTTTCCTGTACGCACAGGATTTGTTGAGTTCTGCGACGCATAATCGCTTCCAGTTCTAAACTTTTTGAGGTCATCGATCCGACGTTCCAACTTGCAAACCGAAGTTTAGGAAAATATTTTGGAAACTTCATTTTGCCCGCCATCGGAATCCGTCGGGCGCTGACACAAGCGCTTCTGCTTGCACTGGGATCACCCGAGTGCTTTGCAATCGTGGTGCCCAGCGGGGAAATGCTATTAATTGCGATCATTTCCATGAAGTGTATCTAAAGTTTGAGTGGTTTGACACTTGTATGATCATTTCGAATTCATTGACTGTTCTTTTACCCCACCGTTAGTCTCTAGACGTGGGAACCCACTGATTGCATACAATCTTGTGGGAAAGTTTTAACGTGTTAAAGTGTCACAGGCTCATTTTTGGTGTCATAGTTGCCTGTATATGATTGGTGTCCCATTAAGTCGCCTCTTACGACAAGCTGGGACGCACTGCGGCACTATTCTTTATCCGATGCCGCACGGACGCAACCACTGACGATAACATTGCTAAAGTTCATCAAATGGTGTTAGACGACCACCGAATTAGAGTGAGAGAGATAGTAGAGGTTATGAAAATGTCCAAAGAACTTGTTTGTTACATATTGAATCAAGATTTAGGCAAGAGAAAGCTGTCCGCGCGTTGGGTGCCTCGTTTGTTTACGTTAGACTAAAAACGTGTTCAAATAAATATTTCCTACATTGGCGCAGATTAGGCGCAATAAATCCGAGTTTTGGCGCCGATTGATTACTTTAGATGAAACTTGGATACACCATTATAAGCCAGAAACAAAAATTCAGTCAAAACAGTGGACTGCAAAGGGCGCGCCGGCTCCAAAAAAAGCAAAAACTGTATTTTTTTAGTAAAGGAGTTATCTCAATCGATTATCTTCAAAAAGGAAAAACCATTGCAAGAGCATACTACGCATCATTACTTGCCAAGCTGAAGGCAGAAATTACGGAAAAATGGCCACAGCCTGTTTCACCAAGACAACGCGCCTCTCACATCTCATTGGTTGCCATAGCGAAAATCCATGAATTACGGTTTGAACTGTTTGACCATCCGCCTTATTCACCAGATCTAGCCCAAAGCGACTTCTTTTTGTTCCCTCATCTGAAAACCGCGCTCGGAGGACAGAGATTTTCGTCAAATCAGGAGGCAATCACCTTCGTGAACAATTATTTTGCCAAGTACTATTTGGACGGGTTAGAGAGATGGGAGCATCGCTGGGAGAAGTGTGTAGAGTTACAAGGAGACTATGTAGAAAAATAAAATAAAATTTGAGAAAAAAATTTCTTGCATCACTGTTCGGTCGGAAACTTTCAGACAACCCTCGTACATGCATTTTTGAAGTAGGTGTCTTGCGTGTTTTTCGTTAAAATTGACACAAACTTGAATATCATGCGGTCATAGAATTCTTTCTTTTTGGAAGTATTAACCCCTAAAAATGTTCATCCAAAGTTGACAAAAGTTTACGGGGACTCTGCTTCTTTTATGTCAACCGTTAAAAAGTGAGCAGCTCGAAGATGACTCACTGGGAGGACCGCCAAAAATCGCAACCATACCCGAAACCATGAAAAAAGTGCATGATAGTGTGTTGGACGATAGGCGAGTGATGGTGAGAGAGATAACTGAGGCTGTGGAGATATCGGCACAAATGGTGCGAAACATCTTGCACAAAAACTTACGGATGCGAAAGCTCTGCGCAAGATGGGTGCCGCAGCATTTGCTGAATGCCGATCAAAAGCAAATTCTCAAACAACTTTCGCAGCAATCTTTTGTAAAGATTCGACCGATTTTGTTCGGCTCTTTCTCAGCGTGGATGAGACATGATTCCACCACTATACGCCAGAAATGAAATGGCAAACGAAACAGTGGGTGGAAGCCGACGGTTCAGAGCCAAAGAAAGCGAAGTCGATCGCATCTGCCGGAAAGGGGTCCTATTAATTGATTATCTTGAAAAAGGCAGAACAACTGGAGGCGAATATTACTCCAACTTTTTTTACCAGCTGAATGCCGAAATTCGCTAGAAGAGGGTGCGTTGGCGATGTTACAACTGCGGGACTTAGGGTTCGAATTGCTCGACCTCTCCCCTATTCTCTTGATTGGGCACCCTCTAATTTCCATATGTTCTCAAACTTGAAGAAATTTGTTTCTGGGGAACGCTTTGCATCCAATAAAGAAGTTGAGCGGGGCATGGGAAGGGGCCGGGTATGAATACTGATTTTAGAGAGGCGCTGGCACTGGACCAAGTGTGTTGAAGTCAAGGGAGAATATGTAGAAAAATAACTGAAAATCGCAGTGTTTTATTGCTGTTTTATTAGGCTGAGACCGTTTCACCTTACTCTCATAGATAGAACATAGATTTTTCAAAAGTCGCTTTTGACATAAGGTATATCGGTGAAACGAGCGCCATCTATCCATCGTTATTCTGCATAATCTGACGAGTCCGGGCTTGGATACCGAAGATAGCGATGGCTTTATGTAGGTGAGACCATATGCGACCTTGAAATCGACAAACAGGTTTTAAGTAGTGACTTCGACTTTGAAGGTTCTAACCCCACGGAAGAGGTCTTGAACCCCCTGAAAGAGGTCAACCATTTCGCTGACAAATGATTCCTTCTTACGGCAGACAGGGTCACCTATATGGTTTCTTTTTCTCAAACCAGGTAAAATACGACTAGATCCCATTCATCAAAGACACATCCTTCCAAATAAATCTTGGAGATAAGTATATGTACGCTCTCTTCCAAGGCATCTCCTTCCTCAGACACGCTGCTGGAGGAAAGTTCGTTTGTTCTGCCCGACAAGTGTGGGACGATTCCATCGTTAAGCCGCCTGCAGAAATAGTTTTTCTATATACCTAATACCGACCGTGCCTCTTCTATTAAAATTCTGTTAATAGATGCAGATTTTGGGAAGTCTTCCGAATGTTGATTCTGCGAATTGATTTGCTGCATGTCTTTGCCTGCACTCTGCCTTAAATGTCCCAATGAAAGCGGGCACGACTAATGTTCATTTCTGATGGCCACTTTGCATGGACCTTTAGAACTTAATGCATGCTGTAAGGGGTTGAAAAGGGTTGAAGGATACACGATTGACAAAGGTTCTGACGTTCCGCTGCGATTAGAGCCATTCATTGACATTCCTCATTCGTAGACTTATCTCGGTCGCAATTAGGTAGTGATCCAGCCACTTGAAGTGTCGGACATTTATTGTTTGGTTTCGCAACATGATCAAATTGGTTGAATCTGATATGATCTGATGACTGCCATGTTCTTTATGATGTGATGCAATGAAATTGTGACCGGAGATGAAGTCTATAGGTCTTATCTGTTCCTAGACGTAATGTCTTTGGTTTTTATTCCTTTTGCAAGGTGCTTATACGTCCATATTCACAATGCCTGCCATAGAGTGCCTGGATTTTTTGGGGTCAGATATATAGGTATATGACCCAATAAAGGCTTATGAAACGTAATTTAATTTTCTTCACAAAATGATTTAGGAAGCACTCTTTGTTAAAAAACGACCAGAATTATTGAGTTAAATCCATAAAAGAACATATTGATGACAAGCTGGCTTAATATGAAGTCACCTGCGTGGCGTTTGATCATGAAACTCTTACAACTTGCGCTGGGCCAGCAGCGCAACAATCAAGTTCGTAGCGAAGTACTTGAAAGTGGTGGTCACAAGTAAGGGTTTACTCATGCAGGCTAAAATGGCAAGGGCATGCTCGGCCTTAAGCATAATACTGGCCTACGCCGTCAAAGGGCTCACAGTCTGGTATGTAATGATTAAGGGAATGTAACGAAACGATTGAAGTAACAGTTTCGGATAAAAACGTTGGTAAGCTCTGCAAACGTTCATATGAAATTTAACTGCGGATCCTTATCACTTGACTTGACTGCTGCTGCACTTGACTGCTATCATGCACCTCTACCCAGGAAGTGCGATAGGATAGACCGGGCGGAAGGAGGATGAAAAAGGTGGTACGAGGGCGGGTCAATAAGTCCGTGACTTTTTGAATTTCTGACCTCTTTACTGAAACAGCAACACTGCTCCTGTCAACAGGCATCTGTCAGTTGACTCCTGTCAAAATTTAAACTTGCTGCGTCAGTTAGTTTGTGTTTGACTGCTATTTTTATCAGACTACTCACTAATTTGAGGAGAAAATGGAAAAAAGTGAATTTCGTGTGCTTATTAAGCATTATTTCTTGCGAAAAAAAACCATTACCGAGACCAAGGCTAAGCTTGATAAATACTATGGGGACTCTGCACCATCGATTTCAATGGTAAAAAAGTGGTTTACTGAATTTCGTTGTGGCCGTACAAGCACTGAAGATGCCGAACGTCCTGGACGCCCAGTTGAGGTCTCTACACCCGAAACAATCGAAAAAATTCACGATATGGTGTTGGCCGACCGAAGATTGAAAGTGCGAGAGATTGTGGAAGCCGTAGGGATCTCGCATGGCTCAGTGGTTTCAATTTTGAATGATCACTTGGGCATGAGAAAGCTTTCCGCGAGATGGGTGCCGCGTTTGCTCACAGTCGACCACAAACACATGTGCAGTTGCCATGGCAAAAATCCATGAATTGGGCTATGAATTGCTCCCTCATCCACCCTATTCTCCAGATTTGGCTCCGAGCGACTACTTCTTGTTCCCAAACCTGAAGAAATGGCTTGGTGGAAAAAGATTTGACTCCAATGATGAAGTCATCTCGCAAACAAAGGCCTATTTTGAGGACCTCGACAAATCATTTTTTTTGGAAGGGATAAAAAAGTTGGACAAAGTGTATAGAGCTCAAAGGGGGACTACGTTGAAAAATAAAATTATTTTTTTATCAAAAAATCTGTGTTTTAATCCAAAAGTCACGGACTTATTGACCCGTCCTCGTATATACGAGCACTATGGTGATCGTTAAAGGAAAAGGAAACAGCGCCTTATTGTATGTGGATTTGCTATATGTGGCAGACTTAAGCGAGAATTCTTAAACTTTCGACACCTGAGCAGGCATATTTTTACAATCTGCAACAAGAGTTAATTCGCTAAGGACGACGCCACCAAAGAATGTTTTTACGAGCTCCTCACTCTTCTTCTATCCCGGGGTCCCGGGGTGGACCTGGGCCTCAGTCAACAAGCTTCTCCAGCCAGCTCGATTCCTGGCTAACTGCCTCCAGTTTCGCACGCTAAGTTGGCTGAGGTCCTCTTTCACTTGCGTGCGCCACCTGAGTCTTGGCCTTCCTCTACTGCGCTGTCCCTCGGGAGCGGATTCGAAGATTTTTCGGTCCGGAGCATTGGTGTCCAATGTCCATGCGCTCTACCTAGCCATCTCAGTATTTGGATCTTCACTCTTCTGGCTAGGTCCATGTCGCTGTATCGCCCGAAGAATTTTTCTCTCAAAGCAACCAAGAATACCCTCATCCTTTTTGATAATGTCCATGGCTCTGCACCATAGAACAGGACTGCGATTATTACGGTGTTATAAAGGGTGAATTTTGTTGTCCGAGAGAAGGCCTTCTTAGCCCAAAGAAACGGCGGTTGGCAAGAGTTATTCTTCGTTTGATCTCAGCACTGGTGTCCTTGACTGTATTTAAAGCGGAGCGTAGGTAGACAAAGTCCTTAACTACTTCGAAGTTATATCTGTCGAGGGTGACGTTCTGTCCGAGACGTCGGTGTTGGTTGTCCTTTTTGCTTGACAGCATATACTTGGTCTTGCCCTCATTGACCGCTAAACCCATTTTCGCCGCTTCCGTCTCAATACTCGCGAAAGCGCCACTGATATCACGCTGCTTTCTCCCGATTATGTCAATATCGTCGGCGTATGCGAGTAGTTGGACGGACTTTTGAAAGATAGTGCCTCTTGTGTTTGCTCGTGAGTTTTGCACTATTCTTTCAAGTACGATGTTGAAAAAATCGCATGACAGCGCATCGCCTTGTCTAAATCCCTTTTGACCTTGATGGAGCAGCGTGCATTCTCCATCGTCATCCTGCACAGACGGACGAGTTTGGCAGGGCTGCCAACACTAGACATTGCTCTGTATAGCTCTATAGTCTCTATAGATGCTGTCATACGCGGCCTTAAAATCGATGAATAGGTGGTGTGTATCGATCTGAAGCTCATGGGTCTTCTCCAAGATCTGCCGTAGTGTGAATATTTGGTCGGTGGTGGATTTTCCTGGCCTGAAGCCACACTGATATGGACCTATCAGGTTGTTGACGAATGGCTTCAGGCGTTCACACAATATGGCGGATAAGATCTTATATGCGATGTTAAGGAGACTGATGCCTCTGTAGTTGGCGCAGTTCAGAGGGTCCCCTTTCTTGAGAATCGGACAAACAATGCTGAGGTTCTATTCATCGGGCATACTTTCGTCCGACCATATTTTACTGATGAGTTGGTGTATGCTCCTTACCAAGTTATTTCCTCCCGCTTTGAAGAGCTCGGCAGTCAGGCCATCCGCTCCAGCAGCTTTGTTGGACTTAAGCTTTGATATAGCGATTGTAGCCGTCTGCCGTCTGACGAATTTTCTCACAGCATTAGTTTGTCTTGGCGTAGTTTGGGATAGATAGGATGGATTGGCTACAACAAGGTAATGGTCCGAGTCGATGTTGGCTCCTCGGAACATACGGACATCCATAATACTGGAGGAGTGTCTTGCGTCGATCGCAATGTGATCAATCTGGTTGACTGTTGATTGATCAGGAGTTCTCCAAGTCCCCTTTTGTATGTCGAGATGTGGGAACCGCGTGCTAGCCACGACAATGTTTCGCCCCGTCGCAAAGTCGATTAGCCTTAATCCGTTATGGGAGGTGGTGTTGTGCAGGCTATATTTTCCGATTGTTCCACCAAAGATACCCTCTCTTCCTAGCTTTGCATTAAAATCACCGAGGACAATTTTAATGTCATAGCTAGGGCCTTGCTCGTAGGTCTTGTTAAGGAGCTCATAGAAGGCATCCTTGGTGTCGTCATCTTTCTCCTCTGTGGGGCATGCGCGCATATAAGGCTAATATTGGCGATTTTAGCCTTGATGGGGATTGCTACGAGGCGCTCGCTCACAAACCGGAAGCTGAGGACTTTTTGTCTTAGTCTGCCTCCGACAACAAATCCGCATCCAAATAAGCGCTGCTTTTGCCGTCGATAGCAATTGCCGTAGTAGATGTCGCAGTTTTTCATCTTCTTTTTGTCCGGCCCATCCCATCGCATTTCTTGAATGGCGGTTATGTGTTCTTTGTAGCAGTCTAAGACCTCCGCCAGTTGCTCGGCTGCACGTGGTCTATTAAGGGATCTAACATTCCACGTGCATATCCGAAGCTCATTGTCCTTAAATCGTTTGCGTGGGTTGTCAACAGTAGATCCGTCCATATCCGGGGCTTGTCGATGCTTCGTAACTTATGCTTTTTTTTAATGGCCGGGCAGTTACCCCAGTGGCACAACCCCCAACCTGGAGGACCAGTTCTATTTTTAATTCCCCTAGGACGAGGGGTCGGTTACACCGAAGCCAGTAACGTGTTCCGGGATGTGAGCGCTGCCGTTGGCCCATATATGGCTCGTCCACCACCATCTCTTTTCCAAGACCCTGACTAAGTCCTGTAAATCCTTTCAGGCCTGAGTTCCAAATATGTCGGAGTAGCCCGGATAAGGTCTTGTTTTATTTTTCCGACACTAATCCTGGTCTATGGCGCAGGAAACTCGCCATTCGCCTCCTTCACTTCGCAATCTCTAGTGACATTCCCAGATATAGCCACGGGGAGGCGTGAAGTAGGACCTATTAGCAGAGCTGCAAGATGTTCGGCTGCAGCGGCTCATTCTCGTAATTTAATGAACCAGCACCTGTCGGAAGATGCTACTTCTACTAGGCCTTATACTAATCGTTGCCATTCACGGATGTCAGCTAAAGCGGTGAAATTCCTGCTAAAAAAATGCTTTTGTAGTGGCTTTCTCCTATCTCACTGGAAATTGTGCTGCAAAAACTGCAATCAGTAAAGGTGCATTTTGGACAGATTTTAGATGTCGGCCGAAAAAAAAAAACTTCAAAGACAAAGGGCATCTGTAAGGATCGTGCTTTCCTCTCCGGTGTCAAGAATTGAGAAGGTTGCAGTTTAGATGACACTCTGTGCAAACCCTGTATCTTTCAACTGTACTTAAATTGAGTGCTACAATATGGGAAACGAAACTCTGAGGCTAAGGTGCTTCATGCAGGAAACTCTTGAAGCTAGAAATAGAGGTACCAAAATCCCACCCCTGGAAACAAAACCTTTTGAAGTTTTTAGGCAACAGAAATTGACGCACGTCATCTTTTTACTTCCATGGCAACTCATGCCGACGAGTTTTCATACTTAAAATGTTGGACGCGGTACCGAAAATTGAAAGATCGGCTCATCGGTTGTAGTGACAAATAAAGTCATTTAATGGTCTGTCACTTTCTTTGACGGCTTTAAATCGCCTTCTACGATGGTACAACATATACCTAATTGTGTTAAAAAAATATATATCGTATACCTTCTGGCCATCTGCCATCGAATACTGGCATACATAGTGAAACCCTGGCGAACAGTGAAGGTAACCTTAATACCGAAATTCGTTCAAGAGGACTATACGCTGGCCAAGAGCTTGTTTTTGCTGATGAACATTTACAGAGTGGTTGATATACGTGTTCGCAAAACTGCTTTGTGAATGCATGCCCTGTTTGAGATACAGCATGCATGCCCTGTTTGAGATACAGCATGCATACCAACAGGGAATATCTTGCGGGGGTGCACGCTTAAACATCTAGTAAGCAGTATTTAAGACGTACTAGGCAGCAAGAAGTACAACCTGGGCGTTTTCATCGACATTGATAACAATGCCATGTGTTACTCAGTCAAATAACACGGCGAAGATCAATCAGTAGTTTTGTGGACAAAACCAATGATGCCGAAGGTAAACAACCAACACCGCGGTGTTTTGTCTCCACTGCAATGATGGGTGCTGGATGACTCTCTGTTAAATGTAATCTTAGACGTGTTCGACGATTTGTCCACTAGAAATCGAAGCAAAGAAATTCTAAAACATAGTCTATTGCCCAGTCGAAGACATGGTCCTCCAAATTCCCCCAAAAGTTCTAACGATTTTAACTTAGTACCTTCTCCTTCCTTTAATCAGGTCTCATATTGATAAATCTGTTATATCTGCTGCGAGACAGCAATTTCAAAATCGTTCAACTCAGATTCAGAGACCTGTAAAAAATGTTGGCTCATCCAACCTGTTAAAGTGCCAAGTTCTCTTCTCCCTCGCCCTTAACTTGTGCCGCTAAATTGACTATTAAATTTGATTTCTTTATTGGTATCGGGGGCGTATGAGCAATTTTTGTTTCTGTTTTTGAAAATCACTGCAATCTCAGTTACCCCCCCTGTCAAAGAAAATTTATTAACTTTTGAAGTGTTTTCAACAATCCCCTCTTAGTCCGGGCGCACCGGCGCCACCCTTTAGATGATGTGCACAGCACACCATCTGAAGCAACTTTCTAACTTTGTCGGCTCAAAGTTAAACATTCGATTTCAGCGTCAGCGTTTTTAATAAATTTTCATTTACAGCATTGTTTGCAGCCCTATATCAACTTTGGCTTCAACCCCTTTAGACCCCTTCTATTGCGTATGTGAATTTATGCGTTGAATGTTGTTGCCTAGCTGTAGATCATTTATGGCTGGACATGCTTTTACTCGCAGGCGTAGTATTGTACCTCCTACTTCCCTTTGTAGATGCATCTCAGAGAATGGGACTCGCACGATGCGGTTCGTTTCATAGCCAGCGAATTGCATATACACGCGAATAAAATGAGCGGCGGCGGCCCATTCTGTATTTAAACGGTTACTTCCCTTTTTTTCAATTTTTCTGCTCACTTTTTCCCTGGTTTTTTGCGTTTTGATTTATTTGTTTGTTTGTAGGTACTTTGCGAACATAAAAAGAAAAACGCGCGACGTATACTAGGGGGCGGGTTCGTGCTCCTTCTTGTCCATGTTCATACCGGGAGTTCGGCGTCCAGTCTACTGTAATTTTCGCAAGAGTTGATGCGTTTCACGGCCGGCTGAACCCGACTCGTGAAGAACAAATAAAACACTCGACGACTTTTGACTTGCCATAGTTTTGCGTAAAATTTCATTACTCGGCTTGATCTGAAGGTGCTGATGGCCAAAGGGATTGTTTTTAAGGGTGGTACTCGTATCTAGGGGTTGTGCATCGAGATGGAGTGGTACAATAATGGGCGTAGTTTGTTGCTTGGCATCAGGTAAGGTTATGGTGTACTGCAAATTACAGTGAGGGATTTTTTTCCATTAGACTTTTGCTTGAGATGAATTTGCTCCTTTGGAAGGGATTTAATTAAAGGGCTGTAGCATTGCATATTAATTTCCGTATCTTACTGTTGTTTGTGGGGAAGGCACTGTGAAGGGTCTTTGTCGAATTGAAAGTGCGGTATGAGATGGTTGGTAACTCTTTTTTAAGTATTTGCTTACTTACACTTGATTGAACGTTGGAGAGTTCAACTGTTTGAGGTCCAACGACAGTTATTGTTTGATGAATTTAGTATTGTGAATAGCATTAGATTTTGAACTGCAGTCCAAAAACTTTACTTATCAAGATTATTGTTGTTATATCGTTTTGCTGTTCTTCTGTAAGGTACCTTTGAAAATACTGAAAAATACGGGCCTCAACCAGTAGCCTCTCCAGCTGATATGATGTTTAGCTAGCTGCATTCAGCTTCACATGCCAAGTTGGTGGACGTACGCTTCCACTTGCTTGCGCCACATACGTTGCTTCTCCTTTCTCTACCGCGCTGTCGTTCGGGGTGGTCAAGAACGTCGTCGTCTAATTTACATAAATTCTCTCTTCTATGCCTCTGCGTCATACAGCAGGATTAGGATTATTAAGGTCTGTAGGATCACTTTTTTGTTGCCCTCCTGCGAAGAAGTCTCAAAATAGTATCTGTTAAAGGTGGCGTTCTGTCCGATACGTCAGTGTTGGGTGAGAATGAAATCATTGCCAACATGTGTTTGGTATTGCACTCATAGACCGTAAAGCCCATTTTTGCAATACCGCCACTCACATCACGCTACTTCCTTCCATCATGTCAATATCAACAGCATGTGCGAGTAATTGGACGGACTTTGGGTTGTGCCTCTTGTAGTGGCGCATGGGTTTTGCACTGCCCTTTCAAGAATAATGTTTAAGAAATCGCACGACAACATATCGCCTTGTCTAAACCCTTTTTTTACATCAAAGGTTTCGGTGAGATCTTTCCTGATATTGAAGGAGTAGCATGCATTCTTTATCGTCCTCGTGCACTGCAGCTGGACGAATTTGGCAGGGATGCCAAAACTAGACATTTCTCTGTATAGCTCGACTTCTATAGGCACTGTCATACGCTGCCTTAAAATCGATGAAAAGGTGGTGTGTATCGATTTGAAGCTCATAAGTTTTCTCCAATGTCTATCGTAGTGTGTTTATTCGGTCGAATGGGGGCTTTCCTGGATGGAAGCCATACTGATAAGGCCCAATCAAGTTGTTGATAAACGGCTTCAGGCGTTCACACAATACCTCAGATAAGATCTTGTTGGATCGGTCAAACAATGCTGAGGTTCGCATACTTTCGTCCGACCATATTCTATAGATGAGTTGATGTATGCTCCTTACCAAGCTATTGCCTGGTGCTTTGAAGAGCTCGGCAATTAAATGCACAGCTCGAGCAGCTTTATCGTAGTTAACCTTATATTTAGCTATCTTCACTTCATCCAAATCGAGTGGATGGAATTATTGGTCTACTTCATCCAAGTTAAAAGGTTCGATCTGCCTGTCGATGGTATTTGGCTCTTCATCACCGTTATGCAGTCTACAGAAATGATCTTCCCAAATACTCAGCATTAACTGAGACTCTACTAAGATGATCCCTTGTTCGTTTCTACAGGCTTCGGTTTGGAGTTTTTATCCGTGGCATATTCATGTTTTATTTTTTTGTAAAAGGTTCTTATCTCATTCCTGGTTATCTCTCAATTTCCTTGAGCACGTCCTTCTCGAGCTCCGCTTTTTTCCTCCTGAGAAGCCGGTGTTTATCTTCTTCTGCTCGTAGAGATCTGAAGTTGCTCTAGTCGTCCTTATATGCCTCTTGCTTGTGCTTGTCGGGACTCGTACTCAAACCACAGGTTTCGTAAAGGAGGCATCTCTTATAACTTTTTGGCAATGTTGCCACTTCAATGTTATCCTCAACAGTTGATGCTGGTGGCTTAGGATTTCTTTAGATATTAAGGAAGACACACGGAAGACACTTTGTCACAAACTTTGCAATGTACGGTGGATACGCAGCTACAACATGATTGTAGATTATTAGGACATCCATAAAAATGGGGCAGTGTTTTGCATCGATTTTAATGTGGCCAACTAGTTCTAAGGTTAATTGATCAGAAGGTCTCCATACATGCGTTTCAACAGTTATACCAAAGATGTTCTCTCTTCCTTAGCCTTCCACTAAAATCGTCGAAGACAATCCTAATCTGATAGCTAGGGCACTGCTCATAAGTCTTGTGCAAGAGCTATTTTAAGTGGCGCGTGAACCCGGATTCGACTTAAACTTATAAACGGGTTGACAACGACCGGTATCCGATGTTAATCAGTTGGAGTTCCCTTCCATAAGTACATAAGTACAGTTGTACACACCTGGAGAAGCAGTTTAACACTGGTTTCGCCAAGTTGGAACTCGTCAGTGCCTATACGATAAATAATACAGCAGATATAGTGAATGTGACATATTGAGATGACAGTTAGCCCTAATTGCAACGAGTGATGAGTGAGATAAGATAAGGAGAATTTAATACAAATATGTCACAGGCGGAATAGCAGAATCTTCGCTTTGCCTACTACTTTAAGTTTGTAGGCCCACACAGTGTCCCAGAGTATAGATTCCCATAGATCCACAGAGTTAGACTAATAAAGTGAACGGGGACCAGCCCAATGCATGTTCGGGTCCTAAAAAATTTATCTTCTTAGCCTTGCGCAGCTTGTTCATCGGCGATTTAATTTCTTGTGCTCCTGTTCCAACCTAAGACCTTAACATGACACAACTTTTCGACTACGTTTAGAAAACGCTTGCCTTCGCATTCGAACTAGCTTGGAAGTCAGACGAGCTTATTTTTGCATTTCAATATTAAGAACATAAGCAGTGACAATATCCAGCATAGCACAGGTTTTTTTTTAAGATGTGAACCGCCAATTTTGGGGCACTGCAACCTAAAGGTCTTTTTTACAACAAAAGCCGTAGCTAAGAAAGCCCAACGCTTTAATGAAATTGAGAAGGTTGGTTGAGATTTTGAGACTTTCCCCAGGGATTAAAATTTCTCCAAGGAAGTATAGTCTTCTTAGGGCACTAAGTTTGCATAAAACGTAATACAAAGACGACATTCGGTTTCCTGAATAAGATCAATTTTGTGTAGCTGATATCGATCGTGGCAATGCCAATCCAACCAGTCTTCTGATATCATGTTGCGGAAGCGTTAGATGAATGTTTTAGCCTGACGAAGCTCTGGGATGGTTTGCCAAAGAAATATACAAGCCCTTACTGTCGAATTAATTGTTGAATTCGAAATATTATAGAATGGCTTAGTGGCGATGAAAAAAATCAGCTTAACAGTTTCTACCCAGTTTGTTTACTTTGTTTTCATGGGAGAGATCTTGTAGTGCATATTAGCAGCGCAATACCGATTTGGATTCAATGTGGTTAGATTCCAATGCTTTATTGGCTACTTGACTGTCCATTAGTATATTCCTGATGTGATTTGCGCGTAAGGGAAGCATATATATCAACTTGAAATACGCTGTGACTTTTTCCTGTTGATTGCGAAATTCCAATGTTTAGACCAAATATGAGGGGGAAGGGAGAGTGGGGTAACTCACTGTTCGACCAAGTGGCCATTAGAGACACGTCTCCTTAGTAAGTGTGCGAAGTTCTGTCGCTGTGAGTACATCGGTTAGTTCGCGGGAATTTTTTTAAGTGAAACAACTTTTTCCCTTTCGTCGAAAACGTGATGGCCGATTGTCGGGAGCAACGCGCGGCTGTGAAATTTTGTCTCCAGTTGAGGAAATCGGTCGCGGAAACTATTTTAATGCTTAAGACTGCTTATGGGGGTGCTGCCCTAAGCAAAGCCCGAGTCAACGAGTGGTTTTTACGTCAAACGTCAACAAAATCAATGCTCTCGTTCATGAAGATCGCCGCCAAGCCATTGATCAACTCTGTGAGATGTCTGGAATGTCATGAAGTTCAATTCAGAGGATTTTATCTGAAGATTTACACATGAGAAGAGTTACAGCCAAATTTGTCCGAGCAAAGGGAGCGTCAACTTCAGGCATGTTTTGAGCTTTAAAATCAGCTCAAAGAGGACTCTGATTTGTTTTTCATGGTGATTACTGATGATGAATCGTGGTGTTATAGATACGATCCCGCAACAAAGCAGCAATCAAGACGGTGGAAGACAACTTGCTCTCCTCGTTCCAATGCTCGCCAAGTGTAGTCAAACATCAAGACAATGCTTATCTGTTTCTTCGATTGCAGAGGTGTTGTGCACGCGGAGTTCGTTACCCCGGGTCAATGTTTTAATCAGAAGTTCTACTTGGAGGTTTTGAAAAGATTAAAGGAGAGTATTCGGCGCACAAGTGACTGGTTCTTCTATCATGACAACGCGCCAGCACACACCGCTCTCTCCATAAAGCAGTTTTTGACCACAAATGACATGACGCCTATTTGCCACTCCTCTACTCACCGGATTTGGCCCCTGTGATTTTTTTTTGTTCCCCAAACTCAAAGGGACATGAGAGAAAAGCGTCTTGCCACTGTGAAGGAGGTACAACAAAAATCGGTAGAAAGCCTAGAGAACATCCCGATAAGTGCATTCAAAAAAATGTTGATACGCTCCAAATTACGAGTAGTTTGTAAAGTAACTTGTTTAGAAGTTTTCGGGTTTCATTCTGTAGTTGTTGCAAACCTGTGTTCCATTATGAAACGGTGGGGCTTCCTGTTTTGAGTTCAGAGCGAGTATTGACAGATTTATCGAGCTCCTATTTGAGCGTATCCAGCTGGTTTTACATGAATTTCTTTTCTTCAGCAAATCGGAGACATTAAATCTGGATTCAATGTGGTATATCCGTATCTATGACCAGACGTTAAGGCCGCTGCTGCTATCACATCTTTCTGGAATTATAGTATTCACTGGGTTCGTGTTCTGCCTTTAGTGATGGCGGTGGAACCGAATCATTGCGAAAATAATCTGACACAACGACGACGAGTTGTGTCGAGCTAGATTGTGAGAGTGAGTGCGGCACAAATTCTTGGTCATTTCGATTTGCCCTCATACTGTCACCACACCATTTCGACGCTTTCACTTTCGTGTCTTCGCTGCATATGAACTTGAAGACGTACTCGTAACAAGTGATGCGGTTCGAAGTAAAATTTACTTAAACTAGGTTGTCTCATCGTCGGCACCTAATTTTATAAAAGAGTATTTGTAAGGGAATGTTGCTTTTTAAAGGTTCTGCTGCTTAATTGAAGCTAACCCCGACTGACATACTGATCAGGATCAAACTTTCCGAAGGATTCTACACACGCCTAAGTGACTATGTTATTGAAATTGGTAATCAATTGTCTTGAAATGGAATAAAAGCCAGTTACAGTTAATAATCCGCAAATTAATCCCTAACGCCATGTAAGGGTGAATAATAAAAATACTTTCCCACAATATGAGTGCATCCCAGCTCATCTCGCTTCCGTTTGGCGTAGAGTTGCCATATAAAATTCGTCGCTCATAAATGGTTCATCAAAAGGCCAATCCAACCCCTGGGGGGTTGGGGGACTCCATAGCGCAAATAAATAATCCCAAGTTTACCAAAAACGACAATGGCGGCAGCAGAAAAATATTAAAAAATTGATTTTTTTTTTTTGTGTTTTTGGAAAATGCACAACAGTGGTGCAATGCAAATGGCATTAAACCAAAGCCACTACCAGTACTGCTGCTGAAGCTGTGTTGCACACAAAAATTAAATTAATTGGCTACGTGCAATATAAACACCCACGTCGGCATAAAAACGAAAGTTATGGTCGCGTTTCCGTTTTTATTTTTATTTTTTTTGTACTTTTTTTGGTTGCACCACGTTGAGGACACGGCAGCTCTGCTACACGTAGTCCTTTGTGAGTGTGGCCCCATATTTTTATTTACCAATAATTTCGGTTACGACCAAAAGGAGTTCGCTCACAAATATTGGAGAAGGCAGAGAAAAAAAAGGGAAACAAACCCCCTTAGGGGGTGGAGGTTTTGTAAGGGGTTAAAGAATAAACGTGCAGTGGTACAAAAAAAAAAAGAAAAAAAAAACGAGACTCATTTGTGGTCAGAAAATATTTACACATGCAGATCGTGGTGAATTATTGGAAGTGGCTGTTGTGTTGTATGGCACGACAGTCTGACTATAACTATGACGGCAGGGTGCCGATGCATGTTGTTGGCTGAAGCTGGTTCTATTAATTGCACGAATGCAGATACTCTTGATAGGCGATTTTAAATTGAATGCGCTGAGAGTGGGGCTCAGAATGGTTACATACCCCTGATGTCACAGCATGTAGTTGCATTCAGGGGCATGCCAAGCTATTGTATATCGGGATTGAATCTTGTTAAACTGTGTTATGGTGTTTTTTGGTCTTTTTTTTTTCTTTTTTTTTTTTGTTAACTCCTGACAATTATTCAATTAGTCGCAATCGTTTGGGGTTAGCATGTGCAAATATGCGCGAGAACGAACTGAATGACAGACATGAGCAAGGCTTTCAATTAACATTTCAAGTGCTTTGAGCTGAAACTATCTAACGACTGGAAATGGTATGGCTTTTAACAGAAGGCAAATATAAATGTATATGGTGAGTGAATAATAAAAACCTTATCAGCACAGACCTTTTCAATAGGATCGCTTATCGGGATTTAAATTCCTCACTTACATTACAGTATCAGACACCGAAAATTAAGCTTGCGACTGTGGCACTAGTCATTGAACTTAGAGATTCCAAGTTTTCCAATCTGTATCTCAATTAGAGACTCAAGCCAATATTTGTGCTGTCAAGCTTAAACTTAAACCAGAAACTCGCTTGTCCGTGGTGCTCCTACTCGTTTATCCAAAATTAAGGGTGTGCTGTGTCAACAAATACCATTCACTTACCTTATTTGATATTGATTCCATGGAGTTCAAAAAAAAATCATTAAGTTGTGATCAATCGAGAGAATGTACTATGTTCTGCAATTAATTGGATCTGATGAATGTCATCCGAAACACAAAGCTTTCGACCCCATTTGTTGCCGTATGTCCTCAACAACACAAATAATTCTGCCTTCCAATAATTTTTGTTAGTTTGTCAGCGTAGACTAACGACTAAACGTATTTCCAAAGAAGATAATCAACAGGCATCAAATGACAAGATCTTAGCGGCTACTTTACAGTTTCATCAAAATTTTCATTCAAGAAATGTTTCATTCAATATGTTCATTGCTATGTTTGGTTTATAGAACGTAGCTCCTAGCTCTCTCAGATATACACATGCCATTCAATCCGTGGATGAACATGCCTCTACAGCGAATACCCTAGGCCGTAACATTGTCCATTAGCTACGTTTTGAAAGAATATGGTTTAATGAATCCACAAGCCTACAGATCGCAACAAGCTGTGCATATTTCGGGCTGTCAAGGGGTTTCGGTAACCTCATTTAGATTATCTTCGCTCCAAATGTGCCAATTTTCTTATTGACATACCCATTTGTTGTTAAGCCAAAAAATAAGCCTCAACGCTGAACACAATTTTTCGATAAAACAGCTGATCCAATGCTAGTTGATTTTGGGTCCTTACTTACTTACTTTACGTGGCGCTACAGTCCGGGGTGGACCTGGGCCTCAGTCAACAAGCTTCTCCAGCCAGCTCGATCCTTGGCTAACTGCCTCCAGTTTCGCACGCTAAGTTGGCTGAGGTCCTCTTCCACTTGCGTGCGCCACCTGAGTCTTGGCCTTCCTCAACTGCGCTGTCCCTCGGGGGCGGAATCGAAGAATTTTCGGACCGGAGAATTGGTGTCCATGCGCTCTACATGACCCAGCCATCTCAGTCTTTGGATCTTCACTCTTCTGGCTAGGTCCATGTCGCTGCACAGTTCATACAGTTTGTCGTTGTATCTCCTCCTCACCGTCAATGCAGACGGGACCGAAGATCGCCCGAAGAATTTTTCTCTCGAAGCAACCAAGAACACCCTCATCCGTTTTTGATAATGTCCTTGCCTCTGCGCTAAAGAGCAGGACCGGGATTATTAAAGTCTTATAAAGGGTGACTTTTGATGTCCGAGAGAGGACTTTGCTACTCAATTGCCTTCTTAACCCAAAGAAACAGCGGTTGGCAAGAGTTATTCTTCGCTTGATCTCAGCGCTGGTGTCATTGTCTGTATTTATAGCGGAGCCTAGGTAGATAAAGTCCTTAACTACTTCGAAGTTATATCTGTCGAGGGTGACGTTCTGTCCGAGACGTCGGTGTTGGTTGTCCTTTTTGCTTGACAGCATATACTTGGTCTTGCCCTCATCGACCGCTAAACCCATTTTCACCGCTTCCGTCTCAATACTCGCGAAAGCGCCACTGACATCACGCTGCTTTTTCCCGATTATGTTAATATGTGCCTCTTGTGCTTGCTCGTGAGTTTCGCGCTATTCTTTCAAGTACGATGTTGAAAAAAATCGCATGACAGCGCATCGCCTTGTCTAAATCCTTTCTGGACATCAAAGGTCTCGGTGAGATCTTTACCGACCTCTATGGAGCAGCGTGCATTCTCCATCGTCATCCTGCACAGACGGACGAGTTTGGCAGGGATGCCAAAACTAGACATTGCTCTATATAGCTCGTCTCTATAGATGCTGTCATACGCGGCCTTAAAGTCGATGAATAGGTGGTGGGTATCGATCTGAAGCAAATGGGTCTTCTCCAAGATCTGCCGTAGTGTGAATATCTGGTCGATGGTGGACTTTCCTGGCCTGAAGCCACACTGATATGGACCTATCAGGTTGTTGACGAACGGCTTCAGGCGTTCACACAATACGGCGGATAAGATCTTATATGCGATGTTAAGGAGACTGATGCCTCTGTAGTTGGCGCAGTTCAGAGGGTCTCCTTTCTTGAGAATCGGACAAACAATGCTGAGGTTCCATTCATCGGGCATACTTTCGTCCGACCATATTTTCCAGATGAGTAAGTGTATGCTCCTTACCAAGTCATAGCCTGCCGCTTTGAAGAGCTCGGCAGTCAGGCCATCCGCTCAGCAGCTTTGTTGGACTTAAGCTTCGATATGGCTATCTTCACTTCATGCAGGTCGGGTGGATTGAATTGTTGGTCATCATCGTCCAGGTTGAAAGGTTGATTCTGCCTGACAGCGGTATTTGGTCCGTCATCGCCGTTATACAGTCTGCAGAAATGGTCTTTCCAAATCCTCAGCATCTACTGCGATTCTACTACGATGTTCCCTTGTTCATCTCTTCAGGCTTCGGTTCGGGGTTTGTTTCCGCGGCATGTTATTTTTACCTTTTGGTAAAACTTCCGAACCTCATTCCTGGAGTAGCATCTCTCAATTTCCTCTATCGCGCGCTTCTTATGCTCTTTCTTCTTCCTCCTGAGAAGCCGGTAATCGTCTCTCCTCTTCCGCTCATAGAGCTCATGAGCAGCTCTGGTCTTTCTAAGCAGCGCCGCGTTATATGCATCTTGCTTAGCTGCATGTGCTTGCCGGCATTCGTCATCGAACCAGGGTTTTCGTTGTGGTGGACGAGTGAAACCCAGCACATCAGAAGCGGCATCTCTGATGGCGTTTTGGCAGTGTTTCCAATGGTCTTCGATGCTTGATGCTTGATGTTGGCGGCATTGGACCTCTTAAGAGATTAAGAGACACTCGATCGGAAAAGGACTTGGCGATCTCTTGTGATTGTAGCCGTCTGACGTCGAATTTTCTCACAGCATTAGTTTGTCTTGGCGTAGTTTGGGATATCCGCAACCGTACCTTGGCTACAACAAGGTAATGGTCCGAGTCGATGTTGGCTCCTCGGAACATACGGACATCCATAACACTGGAGGAGTGTCTTGCGTCGATCGCAATGTGATCAATCTGGTTGACTGTTGATTGATCAGGAGTTCTCCAAGTCCCCTTGTGTATGTCGAGATGTGGGAACCGCGTGCTAGCCACGACAATGTTTCGCCCCGCCGCAAAGTCGATACGCCTGAATCCGTTATCGGAGGTGGTGTTGTGCAGGCTATATTTTCCGATTGTGTCACCAAAGATACCCTCTCTTCCTAGCTTTGCATTAAAATCACCGAGGACAATTTTAATGTCATAGCTAGGGCATTGCTCGTAGGTCTTGTTGAGGAGCTCGTAGAAGGCATCCTTGGTGTCGTCATCTTTCTCCTCTGTGGGGGCATGAGCGCATATGAGGCTAATGTTGGCGAATTTAGCCTTGATGCGGATAGCTACGAGGCGCTCGCTTACATGCCGGAAGCTGAGGACTTCTTGTCTTAGTCTGCCTCCGACAACAAATCCGCATTCAAATAAGCGCTGCTTTTGCCGTCGATAGCAATTGCCGTAGTAGATGTCGTAGTTTTTCATCTTCTTTTTGTCCGGCCCATTCATCGCATTTCTTGGATGGCGGTTATGTCTGCTTTGCATCAGTCTAGGGCCTCCGCTAGTTGCTCGGCTGCACGTGGTCTATTAAGGGATCTAACATTCCACGTGCATATCCGAAGCTCATTGTCCTTAAATCGTTTGCGTGGGTTGTCAACAGTAGATCCGTCCATATCCAAGGCTTGTTGATGCTTCGTAACTTAGTTTTTTTTTAAATGGCCGGGCAGTTACCCCGGCGGCACAACCCCAAACCTGGAGGAGCAGTTCCATTTTGAGTGCCCCTAGGACGAGGGGTCGGTTACACCGAAGCCAGTAACCCGTTCCGGGATGTGAGCGCTGCCGTTGGCCCTTATAGGGCTCGTCCGCCACCATCTCTTTTCCAAGACCCTGACTAAGTCCTGTAAATCCTTTCAGGCCTGAGCTCCAAATATGTCGGAGTAGCCCGGATAGGTCTTGTTTTGTTTTTTTCCGACACTAATCCTGGTTAATGGCGCAGGAAACTCGCCATTTGCCCTCTTCACTTCGCAACCTCTAGTGAGATTCCCAGATGGCGTCACGGGGAGGCGTGAAGTAGGACTTATTAGCAGAGCTGCAAGATGTTCGGCTGCAGAGGCTCATTCTCGTCATTTAAGGAACCAGCACCTGTCGGAAGATGCTACTTCTACGAGGCCTTATACTAATCGTTGCCATCTTGGGTCCATTCATCGAAATTTCGACGCAAATGATGGTTATTCGACTTCAATTTTTTGATGAGCTGGATTTTGTGAGCCTTCACACCAAGATCTTGCGTCAAATTTTCCATAAAATGGACGGACAGAGACCAAGCTGTTGTGAACGACGTCGCATTGATAAATTTTGATCTTCTTCAACTCATTCCTGAACGGATGCAATATTCGCTTCAATAAGAGCTCTTTCTATGCGTCTCGGTGCATCTTTCAAAAAAATGTTTTGTGAATAATATGGCGAACAGGGGTCTTAGATTTTTTAGGGTGCAATATTGTACAAGTACTCTGTACTTTTAGCACACATAACCACGATAAAATTGCAAAGACACGACACTGACAAGTGGTTTAACAGATATTTACGTAAATAAATGTCTGAAGTTAGTACTGGTTTAAGAAAAAAAACGCCTTTTATACACGTATGCTTACATATAATAGCCTCATATCCAATGACAAACGCAGCAACAAGAACCCATAAAGCAAATTTCCGCCAAAATTTAAGCTTGGGAGATTTGTTGGCGCCAAAAGATGGCAACCAGCAACTGTTCATTCGATCAGCTGAAGGCTTCATTGCCCGGTGCAACAGTTAGAATGCGATTGTGCAGCGATGGAACATTTTAAAGCCAAAATAACACAGGGTGATCCATTTTGTGCTTCGAAAAGTAAATTTAAATAAAACACACTTATGATTTAGGTTTCGATCAAATTTTTATTTCAATATATTGTTTGGGTCCTTCCATTATGAATGGAACGTATCCTTTTCGGGAGATTTTGTAGGACTTGATTTTGACAAGACTTTTCGACACATTTCAGGCAATAACTCGGCCTTTTGTGACGACCAGCAAATTCAGAGGATCAGCGAGAGTTTTTCTTTGTGCGAAGAGTTGTCTTGAATTGCGAAAAGCAATTTTTTTTAGAGTAAAATCGCGAGTTTTGTTTTGGCTTCTGGTGGCCGGTAAGGGAAAAGAGGATAAGGAGAAAGGAAGGAGATTAAAGGGATTAGTCAGGAGTATTGGGACGAGGAAAACGGTGTCAGGAAAGGGCACACTAACCTCAAGGAATAACAGCTAAGTATTGTGCAAGTTATAGTGCAGTGTAGAGTAGATATAGTTTGTTTTGAGGAACTTTTGATAAAGACTCCGGTAGGTCTCACGTGCGAGAAATCTCGAAAAAATACGAGACACTCGAACCGTTAGGGTAAACTTTTTGCGTTCGGGACTGTTTAAATAGCGGATCACTCCAGCGAGTGATGTGGAGTGGAAAACCTTGTCTTTTATTTTTGTTGTTGTCGTGGTGTCTTCGGGGAAGATTTTTCTTGTTTGGGGATTCGGTTTTTTTATGTTGTTTCGCTTAATCCAAGGTTTCATGATTCTTCAAAGGTCACGTGGCGCCAAACATTTTTGTATTTGATTTTCCCAGGTTTGGCGGCCGTTAAAGCGCTACCTGGAGGTTGAACGAACCCAGTCTTGGAACAGTGGATTCCAGAGTTGTCTTTGATTCTGGGCAGCTTTGACAGTTGCAATAAAGCCAAAACTCGTCGTGTTGTGGAAAGCACCATATTGTTAACGTTTGGCTATAGCAACTTCCCCATATGTGACAATTTTGTTTTTTAACGTATCTACTGGGTGAGAAATGAGCCTCATCGCTGGGGAAAATGTTTGGTGAAAATGTATCATCCAACCGCTGACTTCAATTCTTCAGTTAATTGAAGTTTATGATTGTGCAGATGCAAATCTTATTGACTAAAACGCCAATTTGGGCTTATCTTATGGTGCTCGGATACATGTGATTGAAATAGTGATGTCAAATCCGGAATACGAATTGTATGACCCTTTAGCTATCCACTTTTGCTTCCGTAGACACGCGCTTAGCTGACCAGCTACTTACCTTCACAATGAAGCTAGAAAAATGTTGCGAGTGTAATGAGCCAGAATCTTTGAGGACGGTGCTGTAGAAACGTCGGATTTGTAGGCCTATGCTAAGGGAAATTTGGTCGTATGGCAATAACAACAGAAGAGATGTGGAGGTGAAAGAAGAAAATTATTCAAAAGCCTATAGAATGCATCTGAGTCTAGTTGTCATAACATTTTCATTGCTATTATAATTTTTGAATTCGATCTAAAACCACCTAGCGCTTGTCCCTTTTTAATTTTCATTTGTTCATTCTCACCTCCCTAATAGAAAAGCGGAAACTCACAGTCCCCTTGGGAGTCCTCTTAGGATGATTGAGGCCTTCCTTTGTGGATATGTATAAATGAAAGCCAAACACAGTATACAATGAAGAACGATTTATTCATATAGAATCGTTGTCACATAGCCAAATGGATGTGTCCTTTTTCAATTTTCAAAAATGAGTTTTAATTTGCAACTGGATTTTCTAGTGAAGCCACAACACGATAATCTCATTCCTCCCACCACCGAAACACGTAGCATTGATTATTTCAAATGAGACTGTGACCCATCTAACCGGACTCAGTTTGGCAATCCCAAAGGTAAACCCTTTCCATTGAAAGGACACAATGATGGAGTATAAATTTAATGATGTTGCGCACGTACCAATCGACAGTACTGGTAATGGACAGGAGAGGATACAAAAAAAAAATTAAAGTACTGTGTACCTATTTATATCGGCGTTGTATCATTCCGAATTGATGTATATTGCTTCTTTGAGTTTAACCAAAGGAGCAGCATTCACGTCCAGATACGCATACACTAGGGAATGAAAGCTTGTGCCAGATTAGTAAGTTGTTCATGCAAGCCGAGATAATAGTGTTTGAAAAGTTTAGGCTCAATCAAACAAAGCATTTTGAGAACATGCAGAAAAATTATATAGAGGAAGGATGCAGAAAGAGGTTGATCTTCACTCTGATAGAAGCCAGAGATTTTCCTCTCCATTTGCATCTCTAAATAGAGATGAACTGCCTTTTTAAAGACTCTCCCTTCAAAGAAATGGAATTAAGCTTCGGAATTCGAATCTGTAGTGTTTGTGTTTCAAATAAACACTTCCACTGCCTGTACCTATTCAACCTACTCTCCATTGTTACAGCTGCAATATCGACCTCCATTACATCTTGAACTTGTTAGCCTGGATCTGATGACAATTTAAGCTAGACCGCTATAGTCCATTAACTTAATGAGTCCGATCGAATGTAATCTTGGTATTTCACCACAGCCCGATATCCGCATTTTGGTTCATCTCATAGTACCAAGTACCAATAGTTTCTCAAGTTAGCCATCGTTCTGTAAAATTCAAGATAAAGAATGACAACACATGCAGTCCTTACGATAGAAACGTGTTGTCGACTCTAAATTTGTATGCCTGTTAAGGAAGGCGATGGCGATGGCGATGGCACGATAGTTAGATCATTGAACTATTACGCAGAGAGTTTGGGTTCGATTCCCAATTTTTCAAATCAAATCGCCATAACCCTTTCGGCGGGCAATGGCAAACTCCCAAAAGTAAAATTGCATACGAAAATGTTGAACTGGTTATTCTTCAGCCGCTGGCTCAATACATCCAGTTGTGAACTCCAAATTGGTTGGCGCTCCCTTCCACTTGTGAAAACAAGGTTTTCCTTTACTAAGTTGCATCTTCTGATTGAAATCAAAGACTCTTCGGGCTGGACCACGACTTGCGAAGTTATAGCCATCTTTTCTAATGTTATGTGTCGCTTTTTGTTGAAAACATCTCCCCACTTGCGAACGCAGCCCACCAAGTTCTATCAACCTCAGCCGCCGATCTTGGTGTCACGTTGGGATCGGTACAGAGTGTTATGCACGATGTTTTGGGCATGAGACGAATTGAAGCACGGTTTGTGCCGAGGGTGCTGAATTTCTTGCAGAAACACCATCGCATTGATGTCGTTAAGGAAATGATTTCTGTAAGCCAAAATGTTATCGATGTTACCGGTGATGAGACATGTGTCTATATATATGACATCGAAACTAACCGACAATAATCGAAATGGCGCTTCTCAGACGAGCCAAACCAAAAAAACTACGACAGAGTCGTTCCAAAATCAAGGCTTTGATTGCTGTGGTGTTGTCCACTGCAGATTTTTTTCCAGCAGGCCAGACAATAAATGAAGAGTCGTGAGCATATTAAAGCGTTTGAGGTAAAATGTGAATCCCAAGAGGACAGAATTGTGAACGAACAACTCGTGGTTTCTGTATCAGGACAACGCACCGGCTGACACATCTCATCTTGTACGCGGCTACTTGCTCAATAACAGCATTCATACCGTTCTGTACGCTCCATATTCACCTGACATGGCTCCTTGAGACTTTTTCCTATTTCCGCGACTCAAGTTACCACCCTGTGGAAAGCGTTTTGAGGCAATTGCAATAGCGATACAGGAAAGCGTCGTCGGAATATATGTTTTGCTTGCAATGGCGATTACTTTGAAGGGAATTAAATGAATATCGATGACAAATTGAACCGTTTTCTTCTTATCGAAGAATTCCCGGTGTTTCGGAGTTCTGGAATAATTTTTGAAGACATATTTACCAATAATTACCACCGGCCCGTAAAGCGCACCAAAATTACCCTGAATGGACACCATCCCAATCTGGCAATCGTCAACATCGTGCATACACAACAAGTTTTAACCGATGCTAGGTACCGGTTACCTCTCGGAGGTACTGCTTTATGTTGACGAGTCGGGTCTTTCCACAAGAGTCCCCTAACTAACATACTAAACCTAACTTATAGTTAGGAGGTTTGTGCTTCCTAAATTACTGTAGTAACCAAGAAGAGCGTACCGCCTCTTTCCCCTACACTTAGCCATCAAAATTCAGAAAACTGCTTTTTGGCATCGACCAAATCCCTCTCCTCAACGGCATAATCATCATAGTTGAGTCACTTGTCCCCCACAGCCCGGAAAAGGTGATTTATTACCGGAATACCATCTCTACTTTGCATTAATCCTTTAGCATCAATATGAAGAAATGCCAACGGATAATATTTCTTGAACTCTGATTCAGGTGTTCTGTATAGACCGATACAGGTTCTAAAATATTGCTTCTCATGTAGTAAGGACCCATATTGAACCACATGGGATAGCCATAATTGGCCTTAAAAGAGCCACTTGACATATGAATTTTACCTTGGAGTCAAGTTTACTGCTGCGAAACAAACTTCTTGTCAGGGCTAAAACCTTCTTCGCCCTGATAAGACATGTATGCATATGTTTGTCAAAATACAAATTTAGTACTTATAAAGCCAGATACCGAAAAACCGAATTACTGCTCTTATCGCTAATATCTGGCAATGCTTACCAATGATGGCCAAATTTCGGCAGTTATTCCTGGTATCCCTAGACGACCGTTTCCATAGAGCTCTGAATAAGATCGTTTCCGATGTCTGAAATTCATTTGCGCATGCATTTATATGGTGTCGAAGGTCTTCTCAAAGTCAACCAGGCAGGTGTACATTGATGCTTGCTTTTATTCGATTGCACATACGTCGTAAATCACGTACGTAAAAAGATTGAAAACCTAACGATAAAGTTCATAAATGACGCCAATATCGCACAGGTAAATGACACCCTTCAACACCGATTTGTCTAATCATTTGTATTGCTTCGTTCACAGGTAGTCCCGTGATACTTTTCCTATGGGTACAACTTCTTCATGAAATGTTCTCCTGAACTCTGTATTTTATAGCCATTACAAACTTCAAACATTCAAAACCAACGTAGATCAGTATCTCTCCTTTATTCCTTCCCAATTTTTCTTCGCCTTGTTGTATGCAATCATCTAAGAATTGTTAGCTTCCTTGAGAGCGCACTTATTATTTTTTTTTATAAAGAAAGCGCTTGTCAGGATCACATACGTCTGCGTTGATGTAATCTTCATCTCTCTCATCAGAGAGCCCAAACATTCTTTCTATATAGAACCTCATAGGCAATACTGGGAACATCGAAAGTGATATAGATTTTGGTATCTTGTGCTTAAGACGGAGAATACTGAGATTATCGTGTTCCGTATAACATGCTTTAATCAAGTTATGACCATATGGACTGAGTTTTACTTTATTTTCATGCAGTTTGAAGGCGACGCTCAATCTTCTCCAGAGTCGAAATTATTGCTTTCATCACAAATGTTGGCTCTTTAAGAACAGAAGTGACTGTTCAATGCATATTTTGGCTGTTTGTTCTGATTATAGCCTTTTTATGTCAACCTTTACATGAGTTATGCGGATTTAAACTTAGCAGATTGGATCATCTCTTCAATCTATAAAAACGTAATCTACTTTGTTCGGGTATCTTGGCCAGAGGAAGCTAGATCAGTCTCATTAGGCTAACTTTTATGATCGTAGAGATCCTTACCTCTTGTGTCTGGATGTACAAGTCTTGACTTATATCGTGACAGTAGCATCGTTCCTAAATTCTCTCTAGAAGCAACTAGGGATTAAGGTGATCTTGAATCGAATCTAGTACCAATTTGACAGCACTTCATGTGAGGTTTATTGATTCATCTCTAAAGGTTTTTTGTTAGCTGTCTATTGAACAAAGACGCTATACACTATCCCAACTTGTTTTGAACAGTGACAATGATCATTCTAATCATCAACACAACTTTCTTAATCAGAAAACTTTTGCATACCCTCCTTATTGGTTTAGATAGACCACATATAGTGCAAGTCCTTCGCTAAAAGCTGTTGAAAATAAAGAGGACATTGTATCTCAAAGTAATTTTAAGCGCAATAGCAACGATTTTCCATACACACTGTCCTTGTTTGGTGGGCTATGAGCTTCTAGCACCTCGACTGTATTCACATAAAATATCCAAAAGGATAAAGGATCGATTAATTCGATTGAGTATTCTATTTTCACGGTCTTATGGGTTTTGAAAAGTTGAATGTGTCCTGAATTCATTATTTCCCTTACCACCTTCCAGCAGATAAACAGACCGACACATGGACTGGTCATTTCACCATTCCCATCAACTGAATCTCATTTAACCCACGGTGATGGTAAAGAAAGTAAAATGTTGCAAACTTAAAAAAAAAACAAAAAAACAAAAAAAGTAAAGGAGAACACAGTCCCTTTAGTAGCTGACAGCTCTTGGTGCAACACAGTACGCGTAAATATTCATAACACGCACAGACAATCCTTCTCTTAACAAAAAACATACAAAGCCCAATCCCAACCACCAATCCTACTGCTGCCATCACACTGTCCCCATCATCTACCGAAGCTTTATTAAGGATGCTAAAGGATGATTCGTGAAGGGTAAACTTTGCAGACAACGCTCTAAGGATACTATTAGTGAACGTACTCCCTCATCCGGTTGCCAATTGAGTTCCGATAATTAAAGAACGGACACTGGTGCTTCTGCACTGTCCAAACACTGCCCAAAAATAAAATAAAAATAAAGAAGGGAGGGCATGAATTTTAAATCACTGGACCACAGTGAAGGGGAAACAACAAGTTCAACCATCTTTTTCAAATAACAAAAAAAAAAATTCATGAACATCCCTGATCAGGGACAAAAACCAACGTCGTTCACTAAAGGTATACAGCACTGAACAGCACTGTACCGCACTGTCCAGTATATCGTATCGTCGTCCTGTCATTTCGTCATCGGTCATTTGAATTGGTAATAAGGGGAACAGTAAATCAAATTATGGTACACTCGTAATGATTGACATGAATACCCAGTAGACGGCGCTCACGTCATTGGTGCTCTTACTGATGGCAATAATAACAGCAACGTACCCCCAATTAACCTCATTACGAGGGTATTTAGGTGTCCACTCACTTTCGTAATGCCTTGCATTTTAGTTGTTCTTGTTATTGTTACCTATGCTCGATTGGGGGAATGGACGTTCATTAAGGGTGGAATGGGATATTGTGGGCCCTTTTGTACCATCAGAATACCAACCCCCAATTAAACACTGCAAATTACCAACTACACAGAGTCACCTGCGAATATTGCATGAGGGTTTCGGTTACAATTTCTTAGTCATTAACCTCCCATCAGCACCACGGGAGTTGGGTGTAAATACGAGTACAACGAGTTGTTTAATTTAATGTAGAGCCGAAATTTAATGATTAACAGTTACTAACAATTAATTGCAAGGAAATACTTAGGAATACATGCAACGAATTGAAATTTAACCGGAACTTGTCCTCTTGGAAGGGAGATTGATTTCAGTTTTCGTAAGTGATGCCTTATGATGATTCGTAATGAGACCTTCATCAGAAAGCTTATGGGTTCCTAATTGAATGGATAATCAGACAGGAGCCTTAGGATAGGGAATTAACTCGAAACTGTTTAAAAGAGTGAATTATTCAAACGTTCAATTATGAAATTGTTCAGACTGCTGGTAACTACTGAAAAGAAATAGCAACCATTTATGGACATACTCGTAAGTTGTGATGACAAGCATTGACCAACCAATAAAGGGAACGAGTTCTGAACAGTGTGTCTACTATTTATAACGAGAACAAATTTTTGTTTAAATACTCGATTGCCAAAAGAGAAAAGTGTACTCGCGAAGCGCCACTTACATCATACATTCTACATGTTCATCCTGCGCAGACGGCCAAGTTGGAAAGAGTACCAAAACAAGACATTGCCCTGAATAGCTCGTCTCTATAGATGCTGTCATATGCGGCCTTGAATTCGATGAAAAGGTGGAGGGTCTCTATCTGAGGCTCATGGTCAATGGTTGACTTTGCTGGCCTGAAGCCACACTAATTTATAGGTAAACCTATCAGGTTGTTGAAGAACGGCTTCAGGCTTTAATGCAATAAGAACTCGTAGGTGATGTTGAGAAGACTGATGCATCTGTAGTTGGCACAATTCAGAGGGTCCTTGTGTTTTCACACATCAGACAAACAATGGTGAGGTTCCATTCATTGGGCATGCTTTCGTCCGACCATATTTTATAGATTAATTAGTGTATGCTCCTTACCAAGTCACCGGCGGTCAGGCCGTCCGCTTCAGCAGCTTTGTTGGACTTAAACTTCGATATAGCTATCTTCACTTCATCCAAGTCGAGTAGACGGAATTGTTTGTCTACATCTTCCAGGTTGATTGGTTCATTCTGCCTAAAAGAAATATTTGGTTCATCATTGCCGGTATACAGTCTGCAGAAATGGTCTTTCCAAATCCTCAGCATCGACTGCGATTCTACTACGATGTTCCCTTGTTCATCTCTACAGGCTTCGGTTCGGGGTTTGTTTCCGTGGCATGTTATTTTTACCTTTTGGTAAAACTTCCGAACCTCATTCCTGGAGAAGCATCTCCCAATTTCCTCGACAGTACGCTTCTCATGCTCTTTATTTTTCCTCCTGAGAAGCTGGTGTTTGTCTCTCCTCTTCCGCTCATAGAGCGCGTGAGCAGCTCTGGTCTTTCTAAGCAGAGCCGCGTTATATGCATCTTGCTTAGCTGCATGTGCTTGCCGGCATTCATCATCGAACCAGGGGTTTCGTTGTGGTGGACGAGTGAAACCCAGCACATCAGAAGCGGCATCTCTGATGGCGTTTTGGCAGTATTTCCAGTGGTCTTCGATGCTTGATGCTGGCGGTATTGGACCTCTTAAGAAATTAAGAGACACTCGATCGGAAAAGGACTTGGCGATTTCTTGCGATTGTAGCCGTCTAACGTCGAATTTCTTCACAGCATTAGCTTGTCTTAGCATTGTTAGGGATATCCGCAACCGTACCTTGGCTACAACCAGGTAATGGTCCGAGTCGATGTTGGCTCCTCGGAAAGTCCGAAAAGGTGTCTTGCATCGACCACAATGTGGTCAATCCAGTTGACAGTTGATTCATCAGAAGTCTCCAAGTCCCCTTTTGAATATGTACCCTGACTTCGTTATCGGAGATTGTGTCGGGCAGGATATGTCTTCCGACAGTGCTATCGAAGCTGCCTTCTCTTTCTAGCTTTGCATTAAAACCACCGAGGACAATTTCAATGTCATAGCTGGACATTGCTCGTAGAAGATGTCTTTGGGTTTTGTCGTCTTTCTCCTTTGTAGGGACGTGTGCGCATATAAGGCTAATGTTGGCGAACTAAGCCCTGATACGGATTGCTACTAGGCGCTCGATCATATGCCGGAAACTCAAGACTTCTTGCCTAAGTCTGCCTCCAACAATAAATCCGCATCCAAATTGGCGCTGCTTTTGCCGCAGATAACCATCGCCTTAGAAGATGTCGCAGTTTTTCATCTTCTTTTTGTCCGGCCCATCCCATCGCGTTTCATGGATGGCGGTTATGTCTGCTTTACAGCAGTTTAGGGTCTCCACTTTTTGTTGGGCTGCTCGTGGCCTATTAAGGGACCTACCATTCCACGTGCATATCCGAAATTCGTTGTCCATAGTTTATTTGCATGGGTTGTTAACAGTAGATCCATCCCTAGGACGAGGGCTCGGTTGGACCGAAAGCCAGTAACCCGTTCTGGGATGTGAGTGCTACAGTTGGTCTATTAAGGGCCCTTCCGCCACCATCTCTTTTTCAAGACCCTGACTTTGTCTCGGAAATCCTTACCGGCCTGAGCTCCAAATATGTAGGAGTAGCCCGGCTGGGGAATTCAACCGCTGTCCCGTTTATAGTGTTGCTATTTTTGTCTGCTGGTCAGCACTCGCTCTTATAAGTTTAGCAGTACCCTATTTCTACTGCACCCCACCGTCTCTGTGCTACATTTATGAGTGTTCGCTTCCTCAGCAGAATCAATTGGCCTTAGTCCTTTTCGGGACGTGTGATAGCATAAGCGTTGCTATCAATCAGTTATATCCAGCACAGAAATATTTTACTTTCATAATGCCTAGGACATTGCTCGTAGATTTTGCCAATTGGCAAATGGTGCTACTTGGTTGTGCCGTCTATTTTCTCCTTGAGGCGGAAAGCGATCCGAAAACTCTGCTTACAAATCCGGACTCAAAATGACGCTGCTTTGTTTTCTTCTGTATATGTCACCTTTTCATCCTTTTTTAATGGAGCCATCTCACTATATTTCCTGGTTGGCGATTATATCTCTCCATTTCATGGACACATCTGTCGTCTTTATTTTTTATTTTTTCAGTTTTACTGTGTAAGGGTCTTACGTGATCGTGTAGTTAGCCTCACGCAAATACCGAAACCATTTGGACGGATTGTTTCCTTCTTCCATTAGACATTTATCCATTGGCATCTCTGTTTAGGCTTGTCCTCAAAAATGATAATCATCTTCAGTTACATAAGATGTCCACTGTGCTGACTGTGGTTACCCTTCTGAAATTCAATTGTTTGTGATAGAATATTTTATTATTGATGCGTATACGCTGTTGCACTTTTAAGTCAGGCAAATCATGACTAGTTGTCCCACATCATTGACCGGTGGACATCATAAGAAGTTGAAACAAGAACAATGGATGTATAGTCATAAGTACCTGAATGGGCATCGCCAGGTTGAAGCAATTTAGTGTCAACCTGGCGTACAATACCCAGCCACAGCAAAGTGCGACTTTTCAAACATTTTGTAAGAACAGTCGGGATGACATGTCTGCTCAACGACACCTCAGCGGCTCAGGAGATCCCTCTGGTCCCACACACTGTTGAACAGACACTTTCTATATGGGTGCTCGGTTTACGCTACTATCAGATTGCACCTTTGACCTATATCGAACAATTTTATAACCAAAATTGGATGTGGAAAGTTGTCGGCACAACGAGCTCCTTGGTGGATCCCAAAAGCGGCATTCTCTTAATCATTTAATCGTACGAAGGTCGTATACCAGCTATCCAAGCCATTTGATTGTGTTTTTTTTTTATTTTAAACTTAAAGATTCATTTTAAATGTTTCCCTTACAGAGCAGCATGCAACAAAAAAAAATCCCATTTAAGAAGTACTCGTATTGTGCGATGAAAGAATTCTGCCAACGAAAGCTCCTCAACTATGAAAGCCTTCTTCCTAATGCTGCTGTCAAACAAAAGATTTCCCTTCGCCCCTTATCCCTTTACGCATTTTTTAAGCTATTTGCAACAACACGAACCAACATATACGAGATGTGTTGTAATGTCTTAGAGTTTTTGATGTAACAATACGCGCGCTCCAGTTTGTTGGAAAATTACAGTTTCGCTTTGATTTACCTGATTTTCGTTCACATTTTTCGTTTTCCTTGTAACACCTATTAACTACAGTCAGAGGAAACGTCGGTTGTGCCATCGTTCTCATCATCATTATCAATGTCATCGTCGTTGTCGTCGTCGTTGTTATTGTCATCATCGTCATCGTATATTCAATTTAGCGAAGCTCCTTAAATGTATGCATTCAGTGCGTGTGTCCTTTTGTCGAGGTGTATTAATGGAATCGTAAATGGAGAGTAACATACTCCTACCAGTTTGAATACCACCCGCAAACCACCTAGTCACCCCAAAATTACCACCACCCGAACAATACTCGTGCTAAAGACGAACTTCAATGCCAACGTCAAGGCAGTGAAAACGAAAACACTTAAGATATCACAATAAACGGGATTTTTTCGTTGTGTCCTTAGTCCTAAGTCGTCCTGAGAAAGCCGAGCACACACTTGTATGAGAGTAAACTGTGTGTTGGGTGTTTTTTGAGCGGAAATTGGAACATTTGCAATACAAACTGGATGCCAGGATTGGGTGCTTCCGTCAGGTGGTGAGGGTAGTAAGGAGTATAGTATAGCATTACGAGGCATGCGATTGCGTTATCTCACACGCATAATAAATACCTGACTTGAAGTCGTAACGATTGCAAAATGAGTGTGTGAATTCACACTCTCCAGCGCCCTTGCAAAACCATGATCAACAACGAGAGAGAGAGAGAGAGAGATAGAGAAAAAGAAAGAAAGAATGAGTACGAGTATGTACCTCACGTTTGTTGGCGCGCAGTTAAGCGTCATAAAACGCACATTTCACATAAAACGTTTCGTCGAAATCACTTACCTTCCTGAATGAATACGGGGTAACCGGCACCCTTGTATCGTTGGGTTGTTGTGGGTGGTGGGTGGTGGGGGGTGGTTGGTATCCGCATGTAGGATGGTTGATGATGGCATTAGGCAAATGTTTGGTTGCAATCGCTTCGCTGGTAGTCGGTACGAATATACGAATAATTCTCTAATCTTAAATCAACCCGGAATCTTCAAACTCAAAAATGATTTCAACCCCTCGACCCCCCACATGCGAAAATTCTATTGCCCGCAATCGCCGCCGCCGCGCCGCGCCGTCTGAGACCAACCCCATGAGGGATGAAAAATAAAACGTTTCCTTGTGGTTCCCTTTCAGCTTAAGACTGACCCAGGATTGTTCCGAGAACAGGGATTATACTTCTTTATTTTTATTTGTATGTGTGTGGTATCAACAAGGGTTGAAACTCAAGTTGGCCCCACTTTAAGAGTGGCCAACAGAGAGTGGTATTCATAACAGAAGGATAAGAACAACCTTCGCTCTACTCAATAACATTTATCCTCCTTAAAGCCTGTTGCGTGAGATATTTATGATAACAGGATATAACGGTGAAGGGTATACCTATGTAGCAATTAAAGTTTTAGTTGCTTTCTTTCCTCGACCCTTCTTAGGTGAGGCATAAACTCTGCAAATTCGTACACACAATTTGTGCGTAGTTGTATGGTATGTTCGTATGTATGTATGTAGCAAGCACTTAGCGCCGGAAGGGTGCTGCTACTACTATTCGTTCTTGTGCTGTTGAGCTGCTTCTGTTCTCGCGTAGTCGTAGTCGTACTCGTGCCATTCACTCGTGTGCCTTAAGAAGACAAATTGAGGTTTCTACCGAAACACGAACACGTTATGAAGGTCCTTCATTTGTTCTTATTGCCTAGTGCCACAATGGCTGTATGTGTTGTTGTAGTAAGTTTCCCTGTATTTTAGGCTGACTATTTTTTGGGCCGGTTTAAAGGCGCGATTTTGTCACAAGTTCCGACAGTTAGAATTTATTATTTGACTTTCTCTCAAGACCGAACGAAAGAGTGAAGGAGTCTTGTGAAATAATTTTGTGTCGGATTAATTGCTTACACCTGTTTGCAGTGTTCCCTTTGGGTGGTGGATGAGATGAGAGACTGCTCAACTCTATGTTTTGGCCTCCTCCCGTCATAACGTTAATGATTATGAGAATTTTTAATTTACGACTGTTTTTGCTTAATGCGTGGCAGTTATAATTAGATATGGAAGTCGAACACGATTTTGTCATTAATAGCTATGGAGGTAAGGTTAGCCGGCCCACCATCACATTCATTACCCACAGAGAAAGTTATGAATGAGCGCGCGACATTCATGTCGAGTAACATCGCGCAATTGCTTGGTATTTATAAGGGATACAAATGATTTGTTAAGGGCGGTACTATTCAACTCATTCAGGTATACAATCAGGAAAGATAGTTTATTGGGTAGTCGGGTAAATGGGAGTGGTAGGACGATTCAGAGGACAATGCCTTATCATGAGTACCTATTTATTATTTAAACAAAAATAGAAAAGCAGTCCAATCACCAAAGGTAGATAAAAAGCCTTCATCAATCTTAAATGCGTCCACTCTATCAATAATTATTATCCTTTCTCCTTAAGGAAAGGACTAATGCTGGATTTATGGGCTGAAAATGTTTTGCACAATTTCGATTCCATAATACAGCCAACAACAGTTCGATACATTGTATGTGAACGTCATAACGACGTCCTTTACACAATTCCAGACCGACAATACCCCATTGAAGGTGCCTTAAAACCTTTGCTGCCGGTGAAAACTTCACCTGGCTAACGCAGCGAGCTATCCCGTTAACATTGGCAATCGTACGACGAAAACCTATATGTTTTTGAAAAGTAGCCGACAAAGAATGAAGAATACGAGAAAGAAGAGGGCCTCCGCAGCCTCCCAGCTCAAGAGATTAAAGAGTCCCGCGATCAAAACAACATCCGGAGATTTTACAAGAAGTCTAAGCAACTAGCGGCTGGCTTCAAGACCGGAACACAGGATCTTTGAAACTACGAAGGAAACCTAGTCACTTAGTGACCATTATGTAAAGAGAGTGATAGAGCAAGAAGGAAACCCACATTATTTCAATGAAGAACCAGCTTCACCAGTTCCAATATAGAAGAGGTCGACTAAGCTATAAAAATGCTTAAGAAAAACAACCCCGCAGTCCGTGATGGCTTACCAGCGGAGCTCCTTAAATACGGTGGTGATGTTTTGGTAGGGAACATGCACCGAATCATCAACTAAGTATGGGTGGAAGAAAACATGCCCGATGCCCCATCTACAAAAAAGGTGATCCTATGTCTTGCAAGAACTATCGAGGCATATCCCTGCTTAATGTCACATATAAGATCCTATCTAACGTACTGTGTGAACGTCTTAAAACCTTCTGCAACACACTAATCGGCACGTACCAGTGTGGCTTCCGACCCGGAAGATCGACAACCGACCAAATTTTCGCACTGAGACAAATGACCATGACTTTCCGCAAGATTTCCGGTGATAACTGTTCGTATTCTTGTCGAATATTCTCCTTAAGGGCCACGATTATCTGAGGCGTGTTGGCATAAACCCGAGACTTCGAGTAGTCCCAAAGATAGAAGTCTGGGATGGTTAAATTTGGCCATGCCAAATCGCCAAAACGCGAGTTTACGCGACCAGGCAACGCTTCCCTCGCAATACCCATTGTAACTCCTGCTGTGTGTGCGGTTGCACCGTCTTGTTGAAACCACATGCTCACCAAGCTCCGCTCATCCTATTCAATTACTCCTCGTGAACGCCGCACCGCGGCACCGTGGCTTTAAATGAATGTAATGGCTCTTCGTGCATCACACGTGGATTTTCCTTATTGATGTAACCGCTTAAGTAGAACTGCGCCTCGTCGCCAATGATGATTTTCGACAAAAAATTGTCTTGTTCGTTGTTGAGATTGAGGATGGCTTGACAGTAATTCACATCCGACTGATGGTCAGAAGGCATTAACTGATGCACTCTTTACATATAATTCGCTATAGGGTCCGTCGGGTGATGCCCAATTGCGTGGCACGTCGTCTGGTTGATGTTTCTTCGTTCTCAGCGACATCGGCAGCCACAGCCGCGATATTCTCTGCCGAACAAACAGTCCGATGGCGACCACGCCCTGCAAGGTCTCCTGTGGTTCCAGTCTGTTCGAGTCGAATAGCTAAGCACCGAAATGTTCGCCCAGTTGGCGTGACACGATTAGGAAATCCACGTCGAAATTCACGCTGCGCCAACTTGTACAATAGCTCCTCCGAACTACTTCAAACTTTCACCGGATTTCGGCAAAAAGATGTGACTTCTTCAAGAAGTCCCCTAGCTCGGGGTAAACGTGAACTTCACGAATGACACTCTTGTGCAGATCCGATGAAGAATTACCCTATGAAACCTTTGATACTTCAGTCTGCCAAGACAATGAGGTTCAAAACTCCTAACCCGAAGGACGAAAAGTATGCTGTACAAAATCCTTATCCTGCCAGTTCTGCTGTATGGGGCCGAGTGCTAAACGATAAACAGAAAAGGGGAACTAATACAGGGCTCCTTCGTAAGAAACATTCTTCGATGGGCTTTGGCCTTGCGTGCAAAGAGGGCTGTATGAGCTGAATCAAGATGTGGATTTAGTCAAAAAAGCCAAAACATGTCGACTACATTGGCTCGGCCACATCGAGCGAATGGACAATGATGCTCCAACTAAGAGCACCTTCGATTTCCTGCCCCCGGCTCGAGACGACAAGGACGGCCGAACCCCTGTGTTTAAGACCAAGCCATCGCGAATGCCAGAGCGCTTGATTTGGATAACTAGAAGCAGTGTGCCTGGGATCGCAGAGGATATAAGGCTACAGTGTCTCAGGCAGAGAGTTTTCACGGGTCAGGAGTAAGTAACAGAGACAGTGCCCTACGGCACCGTCATTACTTCCAAAGCAAGTATCACAAAATGTTGTAAAACTTATGGGTGGCATACATAGATGCACAGCAAAACCGTGGTGACCCATCATGGTGAATCTATTAGAAAAGCATTCGTTTCTTCCTGGCAGCAGATTAGCTATCAAAACGAGAAATTAAAGTTAACCCTGTCGTTCTCAAGAAAGCCAGTAGCTCCGTTTCTTAACTTTACTTTAGGTGATGCTACAGTCCTATAGTCAGCTCGATCCTTTGCTAGCTACCTCCAGTTTCTCACGCTAAGGTGCGTGCGCCACCTAAGCCTCGGTCTTAATCTACTGCGCTGTCATAAACTTGTGTCCATCTACTTGGTTTACATGCTTTTAAGAGTTAACTTGTTGACGAATTAGGCTGAAAAATATTTTCAAATGAAATTGTAGATCAAAGCAGTGTTTCCTTTGAAAATATTTTTAAGTGATGAATCACACTTTTGGCTAAATGACTATGTCAATCAACAGAATTACCACATTTCGAGCGATGATAACCCACAAGCCAATGTCGTAACACCATTACATCCAGAAAAAGTCACCGTTTGGTGCGATTTATGGGCCAGTGGAGTCATTGGTCAATATGTCTTCAAAAATAATTATGTTCAGAACGTTAGAGTCATGATAACTTACTTTTTCGTACCTCAATTGGAAGGCATTAATGTTTCTGACACGCGGTTTCAGCAGGACGGTACACACAGTGCGCGATACTGAAAGAATCATTTGACAAACGATTATTTTCATGGCCACCTATTTCGTCTGATTTGACGCCATTGGATGATTTTCTCTGCGAAAATGTAAAGTCGCATATCCACGCCGATAAACTAGAACCAGTTGAGCACTTGAGGCCAATATTCGACGCGTTATTGCCGAAATACAGCCTGTTTTACTGCAAAGAGAGTGTGAAATTGGACTCCCAGATTAAGCCCTGTCAGTCGCGACGACCACATGCCCGAAGCCATATTTAAACATTAATGCCATAAAATTATCGATGAAGCTAATTTAACGTTCGTTGACTCTAACAAACAAATACCCAGTTTTGGTGGCATTCGTGACGATGCGACTACATTCCTTTCCTGGCAAAGATTCTACGCTGGATGCAGAGAAAATCAAATTCAATTTCTTTGTTTTTCACTTGTAGCAGCCCTGGTTTCTTTGTGTCCGACAGTATGTCCATAAGACCAGAGTTAAAAGGTAATTAGAGCTCAGGGTTATTAAAACTCAAGTGCCTGTTGCACCAGAAACTACATTCAAAACGAAAGATGGGTGCAGCTTATGATGTGAACATTAATGGGAGAAAGTTTTTTGGGATCTGTTTAAAGCAGTAGTGATGGATAAGATAGGAGTGTGATTGCCATAGGCGAGCAAATTCAGAAGACATTTGCCAGTGGAAAGCCAAGGGGTCTACAGCGTATTCGAGTTTGTCGACGGTACTTGATACTAACACAAGAATATTTAGCTTTTTTTTTAAAGAGATACGGATGTAAGACCAGTCGGCTTTCTTCTTCGTAAACAAAACAACCTACATTTAGAAGGGAATTACTGAAAGCCAATTTTTGGCATCTAGGAATTAGCGAAAATGCCGCTGACTTTTAAAAGGTGTTAGTAGCCCTGATGTACCTGCCCACCTAAAGTTCTCTCATACTTAACATACAGTGAGTCAAACTACCAAAGGACACTGCAATTGAGAACCCAGGCAATCAATGCGTGGATAAATGTCCATGTACTCCTCTGTATTTTCTACGTCATTTTTGTAATCCCACTGTTAGTACGGATCGAAACATAGTTCATTTTGTGAATCGTTAGGAGAGATAAACATTGCGTTTTTGATGTGGTTTGCAACTGCTAAAGGGGCTTAGTAAGGCATTTAGTAGATACGAGTACTCTGCTGTTTTTCTTTTCTACAGACACAAGATGTGTCAAAGTAGTCGTAATCCTCTTTCATTTAAAGAGAACAACCCTAACTTTAACTATGTCCAACTATGCTTTCAAGTGCCCACTCGTACATATATTTTGCTTCCATCAGACTTGAAACAAGAATTTTTCTATTCAAGACTTCGCATCGGTTCTGAAAAAACATTTGAAATCCGCTAAATCAAACTCAAATTTGTGCAAGGAAATCTATAGGTTCCTCTTATAATGCTCATTAACCAACACCGCCGTTGTAAGTCTTTATATGTAAATGTGCTAAATTGAAATCCAGAGAGCTTATAATCGGCCACATACCTGTGTTCACAATGTTAAAATATAGTATCTTGCGACGAGACTTAATATACTTTACTTACCTTAAGTGGCGCTACAGTCCGGGGTGGACCTGGGCCTCAGTCAACAAGCTTCTCCAGCCAGCTCGATCCCTGGTTAGCTGCCTACAGTTTCGCACGCTAAGTTGGCTGAGGTCCTCTTCCACTTGCGTGCGCCACCTGAGTCTTGGCCTCTACTACGCTGTCCCTTCGGGTCCGGATTTTGAGACTTTTCGGACCGGAGCATTGGTGTCCATACGTTCTACATGATCCAGCCACGTCAGTCTTTGGATCTTCACTCTTCTGGCTAGGTCCATGTCGCTGTACAGTCCGTAGAGTCTATTTTTGTATATTCTCCTCCATTCACCGTCAATGCAGACGGGACCGAAGATCGCCCGAAGAATTTTTATCTCGAAGCAACCAAGAACACCCTCATCCATTTTTGATAATGTCCATGCCTCTGCGCTATAGAGCAGGACTGGGATTATTAAGGTCTTATAAATGTGACTTTTGTTGTCCGACAGAGGGCTTTGCTAGTCGATTGCCTTCTTAGCCCAAAGAAACAACGGTTGGCAAGAGTTATTCTTCGCTTGATCTCAGCGCTGGTGTCGTTGTCTGTATTTATAGCAGAGCCTAGGTAGACAAAGTCCTTAACTACCTCAAAGTTATATCTGTCGAGGGTGACGTTCTGCCCGAGACGTCGTTGTTGGTTGTCCTTTTTGCTTGACAGCATATACTTGGTCTTGCCCTCATTGACCGCTAAACCCATTTTTGTCGCTTCCGTCTCAATACTCGCGAAAGCGCCACTGACTTCACGCTGCTTTCTCCCGACTATGTCAATATCGTCGACGTATGCGAGTAATTGGTCGGACTTTTGAAAGATAGTGCCTCTTGTGTTTGCTCGTGAGTTTTGCACTATTCTTTCAAGTACGATGTTGAAAAAATTGCATGACAGCGCATCGCCTTGTCTAAATCCTTTCTGGACATGAAAGGTCTCGGTGAGATCTTTACCGACCTTGATGGAGCAGCGTGCATTCTCCATCGTCATCCTGCACAGACGAACGAGTTTGGCAGGGATGCAGAAACTAGACATTGCTCTGTATGGATGCTGTCATACCCGCCATGACAGGTATTTTTACCTTTTGGTAAAACTTCCGAACCTCATTCCTGGAGTAGCATCTTTCAATTCCCTCGATCGCTCGCTTCTCATGGTCTTTTTTCTTCCTCTTGAGAAGCCGGTGTTCGTCTCTCCTCTTCCGCTTATAGAGCTCATGAGGAGCTCTGGTCTTTCTAAACAGCGCCGCATTGCGTGCTTTTTGCTTACCTGCATGTGCTTGCCGGCATTCATCATCGAACCAGGGGTTTCGTTGTGGTGGACGAGTGAAACCCAGCACATCAGAAGCGGCATATCTGATGGAATTTTGGCAGTGTTTCCAATGGTCTTCGATGCTTGATGCTGGCGGCATTGGACCTCTTAAGAGATTAAGAGAAACTCGATCGGAAAAGGACTTGGCGATCTCTTGCGATAGTAGCCGTCTGACATCGAATTTTCTCACAGCATTAGTTTATCTTGGCGTAGTTTGGGATGGATATGATGGATTGGCTACAACAAGGTAATGGTCCGAGTCGATGTTGGCTCCTCGGAACATACGGACATCCATAATATTGGAGGAGTGTCTTGCGTCGATCGCAATGTGATCAATCTGGTTGACTGTTAATTGATCAGGAGTTCTCCAAGTCCCCTTGTGTATGTCGAGATGTGGGAACCGCGTGCCAGCCACGACAATGTTTCGCCTCTCCGCAAAGTCGATTAGCCTGAATCCGGTATCGGAGGTGGTGTTGTGTAGACTATGTTTTCCGATTGTTCCACCAAAGATACCCTCTCTTCCTAGCTTTGCATTAAAATAACCGAGGACAATTTTAATGTCTAGCTAGGGCATTGCTCGTAGGTCTTGTTAAGGAGCTCATAGAAGGCATCCTTGGTGTCGTCATCTTTCTCTTCTGTGGGGGCATGCGCGCATATAAGGCTAATGTTGGCGAATTTAGCCTTGATACGGATTGCTCCGAGGCGCTCGCTCACATGCCGGAAACTGAGGACTTCTTGTCTTAGTCTGCCTCCGACAACAAATTCGCATCCAAATAAATGCTGCTTTTGCCGTCGATAGCAATTGCCGCAGTTGTTCATCTTCTTTTTGTCCGGCCCATCCCATCGCATTTCTTGAATGGCGGTTATGTCTGCTTTGGAGCAGTCTAGGGCCTCCGCTAGTTGCGCGGCTGCACGTGGTCCATTGAGGGATCTGACATTCCACGTGCATATCCGAAGCTCATTGTCCTTAAATCGTTTGCGTGGGCTGTCAACAGTAGATCCGTCCACTTCTTGTTGATGTTTCGTAACTTCCTTTTTTTTTATGTCCGGGCAGTAAGCCCGGCAGCACAACCCCCAACCTGGAGGACCAGTTCCATTTTTTAATAAACCTATGACAAGGGGTCGGTTACACCGAAGCCAGTAACGTGTTCCGGGATGTGAGCGCTGCCGTTGGCCCACATAGGGCTCGTCCACCACCATCTGTTTTCTAAGACCCTGACTAAGTCCTGGAAATCCTTTCCGGACTGAGCTCCAAATATGTCGGAGTAGCCCGGATAAGGTCTTGTTTTGTTTTTTCGACACTAATCCTAGTTTATGGCGCAGGAAACTCACCATTTGCCCCCTTCACTTCGCAATTTCTAATGAGATTCCCCGATAGCGCCACCGGGAGGTGTGAAATAGGGCTTATTATCAGAGTTGCAAGATGTTCGGCAGCGGAGGCTCATTCTCGTCATTTAACGAACCAGCATATGTCGGAAGATGCTACTTCTACGAGGCCTTATACTAATCGTTGCCATCCACTATCCCAAATATTACGACAAGAGTCTGAAATTTTTTAATTTCTGGACTTAAGACTTCGCTGGGAGCTTACAGTCTGGAACAAATCCTGGAGTTCAACCATTAAATCTTATCCAGCATGATCTCTGGCCGATTGCATTTAAAATCCAACCAGCTTGCTGATTATCGTTCCTAAGGACTAAATACAATACACAGTTTACAGTGCAAAATTTTCAGAAGATCTGGTGTGTTATCCCTATCAAATTGACTACTGCAGATGTGATGATGTGTAAAGGGTAAACCGTTGTATCTTGGGGCATATAGTATGCCTATCCATAGTTTGCATTAGTTCCGGTAGTTTTAATTTGGGTGGATAATGATTCCTTCCTTACTATTGGACGTGTAACGTCTTCTAACCCGAAACCCTTGTATTTGCGACTGTGTCACTAATATAATGTCCGCTTGGACATTATAGTAGTCTTTGATTCGAGTTTAGCAACGAAATTTTCTTGCCGTTTTCTGGGTGATATTTTCGAATTTTATTTCCAAAGTAGCATCTTTCGGTCGGCACCAATTTTACATTTTTCTTCTTTAGTGAGTTGCATTCAAAAAAAACCTCAGTTTTCGTACATATAAGCATCATTGCTTGGAATCAAATGTTGCCACTTATCATCAAACTATGGGTTTCCTGTTCGCAGTCGTATACTTAGTTTTAGCCTCATTTACCGCTTAACAGCTTTAGTACTAGCGAATGCCCCTGAACCTATACCGAACTTTGTAGGATTGTGCCGCGGGGGTTCGATTGTGAGTTCCGCAAAATTCTCTCAAGTATGGTGCTAAAGAAGTCACATGATAGCCTTGTCGAAAACCTTTTTTGACATAAAAAGTCTCGGTTACCGATTGTGATGGAGCAGTGAGTGTTTTCAACCGTCACTTTGCATGGTCGGACGGGCCAAACCCAGGCATGGCTCTATATAGGTTATCTTTATAAATTAGGTCATACGCGAACTTGAAATCGATAACAGAATCGTGGAAATCGACGTGGGGTTCTTGAGTACTTTCCGGAATTTGCCGGAGTTTGAAGATTTGGTCGATTGTGGATTTTTTTGGCTTGAAACTCTCTCTGATAAAGTCCAGTTAATGTGCCATAGAAGCTATTCTGGATCTCTTTTTTTGCAGATCCGGCAAACAATGCTGATATTTCATTCAACATGAGTATGCTCTAAGTTGGTTTGTTCCCTCCACAAAGTCATTTTCAGCAGATTTGAATACCTCGGCCAGTATGCCATCAGGATCAGTCATTTTGTTGAATGTTGCCTTAAAGTTTGGCTATCATCGTCTAACTTGAATGATTTATTCGTTATAGAGGCGGATGGTGCGGCTTTGTCGCCGTTGTATAGTCTGCAGGAAACTTTTTTCGTATGCTCAGCACCAACTATGACTCTATCACGATTTATCTTCATATAAACAGGTTTCTCTTCGGTTTTTCTCACCTTGAATTGTTCTATTTATCTGTTCGCAAAACTTGCGTTCGTTATTACTGGAGAACAACGTCTCTATCACTATCTTAGAGTGCGTGCTTCCCTTACTTTGTATTCTTTTTCTGAAGAAGGCGATCTTATTCTCATCTCTTATCCTCGTAAAGCTCTCGAGGCGCTCTCGTCCTTCCCATCAGCGCTACATGTGCTTGCGCGCATTCTTCATCAAGATTGTAAGGATTTTTTAGTCATGATCGCGTGAAACCGATCAGTTGGGGCGTCTTTGATGGAATTTTACTGCGCTTTTTCGAATTGGAACTATCCTTTCGCCTGGAGAATCCGATGTCCTTTCCATATTATTTACCAGGAATGGTAGTCGGGTGAAATCCAGTACATTTGATGGCATGTTACGTTGGTGCTGGCGGCATATAGATTTTGGGACACAAGTTCCGCAAAGATTCTGGTGGTCACTTGCATTGCCCACAGTTGATCTGGTTGGAGGTGAACTGGATAAATCCATATTCGCACAATGTTGGCTGCTCAGATCATTCGGACGTCCAGATGCCTTACATCTATAACAGGGTGGTCAATTTGGTTAAGCGTTTTATGATCAGCTGTATACGGACTGTAACCAGTTGCTCCCTTTTATATCTTAAACACATAACCTTATCGGTTAGCTTACTTTCCATTTCAATAAGAAATTCACATTCACGTTCAAATATTTATTATGTTGCGCGATATACAGCCCTCATAGTATATTGGGAAATGGTGCTTGGGATACCTACCCGAAAGTAGGTGTTCTTTTTAAGATAGTCCTTTTTGTTAATGGATTTCTGGTATTCCCAGAACATAATTAAAATTGGCTGTGCTAAGGTGATGGTCAAGGTGGCAATAACGACCTTAAGTGCCTTCAAATATGGACCTCTGTTTTGTGGTGAAATTATGAAGACTGCATACTGCCAACAATTAAGAATAATAAGTTGGCAGAATTGTTCTCATTACCGAACATAATGTACGATTCAATCAACCATGTATCCCCTGCTAACTTTTCGAAGAGAAACAAATTCTTTATTGGCTCCATGTCTACGTTGCTTGACTAATAAGGTCTCTTGAATGCATTTCAAATTTATTCACGTGCTCACCCATCATCGAACTTCTTAATCAAACGGATCCTTGAACCCAGTTTTGCTCGAAATTACGCCATTTAGGTAGAGCTTTCTACTATTTGTATCGGCTCCACTCCTTTGCATTGAAATTAGAATAATTTGTGTGCAAATGTAATGAAACAATTCGCCACATTTCATCACTCCTTCAACAAGAAGCACATATTCATGGTGCCCTAGACCGAGTGCAATTAGACGTTTGCCTTACTAAAAATGATTCCCAAATGGACCCAATTTTCCAAATAGCCCCATGACCATTTCAGATTCTTATTGATTAGCTCAAGGCGTAGAAACTACCTTCTAACCCCCAAAACCAGAGAAAAAAAATATTTATTCATCAGTCCATTCATCCATTTGTTGAAACATCGAAACGTTGCCGTAATGTCCTGATTAACCATTACCAAAATCTCATATCCAATCCGTTTGTTCATTTAAGTCATATCCACCACCCAATGCCAACCCCCAAAGGCCATCTTTGCTACGGAAATTTATGGAAACAAGTTCCTTTGCCTTCTTCCCTTCCCCCTCTCCATCAACAAAATAAAAATGAAAACGAATTCGAATTCGAATTCGTCGTCATCATCATCATCCACATCTTGGTCGTCATCCTTTTCGCCGTCGTTGTTGCCATTTTAGTCAGTCGTTTTGCTATTGTTGCTATTGGTATTCGTATTCGTATTCGTATTCGTATTCGTCAGAATGTCGGATTGCGAAAAGTCCTGGGACAATTGAACAAATTCACCTTAGCTAAGCATAATATTTCCCAACAGCACACAATAATTATTCACATACAGGCCTGAGGGTGAAAAGCTTATTACAGTAATAACCGATTTGTGTGTATAATACGTTAACCATCCCCTTAGCCACCCTCGACTGTTTGGATATATTCGTAGTCACTCGTGCCTGGCTAAATAAGCATTCGCCCATCAACCGCAATTGGCCAAACCCCTGTAGCTATTTGTAATGCTACACTATGGCCGGCATAGACTTGGACTACAATCACCAGCGACAGCGATAGCCGTTTGCCCTCGAGTAGGAAAATTACGTACGAGTACGAGTACGAGTAAGAGTACTCGCTTCTCGTTTGTACTCGTATTATGCGAGATCCTGACGTTTTGCTTTCCTTTGTACTCTGCGAATACTTGCGAAATTCTTAGTTTTTCTTTTGTTTCACCGTGTTTTCTACTTCTCTTCATGCTTCGTTCTTCTCGTTTATTGTTTCGGCATCCTTTGTCCGAATAGGATAGGATGCTTTCGGAAGAAAAATCCAAATGCGTAATGTGACAGTGGAGTGGAGAAGTAATGTGTCAGTGTTTTTATAGATAAAAAAAAATTAAACATTCGACTAAGCGCTATTTACTTAGGTACATTCCGGAGTAGACCTGGGGATCAACCACCGTGGCATGCAGCCAGCCTTGTTGATTAATGTCTCCTTACAATTTCGCTCACCAAGTTGGTTGGGGCCACCGAGTCACCGAGTCACCGAGTCACCGAATCACCGAGTCACCGAGTCACCGAGTCACCGAGTCACCGAGTCACCGAGTCACCGAGTCACCGAGTCACCGAGTCACCGAGTCACTGAGTCACTGAGTCACCGAGTCACCGAGTCACTGAGTCACTGAGTCACCGAGTCACCGAGTCACTGAGTCACCGGATCACCGTGTCACCAAGTCACTGAGTCACTTGTGTTGCGGTCTTCTTCTGCTGCGTATTTCCTCGGTGAAGAAGTTGATGACTTTCCGAGCTTAAGAAAGAGATCATCCAAAGCGCTTTCCTCTCAAAGAGACCAAGAGGCGACTAATTCTTACTCACAACATCCATATTTTAAAGAGAGCTATTTCGATTGTCGGAGAGAAGCCTTCGCTTTTCAATTCGATTCTGAAGCCAAAAAAAAGAACAGACAAGAACTCCTCTTTGAATGACCTTCTAGCCTAGGTATGATATTATAGATGAAGTCATCAGTAGTTCTAGCCGTCGATGTTGTGTGTCCTTTTCTGTTAATAGCATGTACTCTATTTCTACCGGGCTCTAGAAATGTTGTGCTTCGGACATCAGCTTGCGAATTTTGCAAAGAACTCTCGCCGGAAGCCTTTTTGACATCAAAGGCTTCTAAAAAAAAACTATTATGGGCCCACAAAGCGCTGTGAGCTATAAAAGATTGGCACCTTTCATTTAGATGCGCTGTCATACGAAGCCTTAAAAACGTCAAGTTTCCAGGCTTGAAGCCACACTGATAAGGACCAATCAGTTAGTGAAGAAAAATCTAACACGATTGCGAAGCCAACGAAGATCTTATAGGCAATGCTGGGGAGACTGATGGGTCTATGACTGGCGCATGGGTTATGTCTTGTGGATGATTGATGCAATCGACATCACTAATTATATTAGAACAAATAATAGGGGACCGAAAATGCTAACTTGAGTTACTTCAAAAAAGCCGAAGTGGGACTTGAAGCAATAGTCTCAAATACAACATTCTTATGTTGATGTTTTTAAGGGAAGTTAATCCACCTAAATCTAAGAACCTTAAGTTCATCAAGTCAACATCATTAGTGCCACTTGGAAAAGCTTGGTTTTGCTTTGGCATGCTCGTCTATGTGATCCACAGCATGCTATGTGCTACGTTTACTTTCTGTTTCTTAGAATTCTGGCTCCTGACAGTGACTTTAGTAATACTGCAGTTTCTAGAGTTTCAGGTTCTTTTTCTCTTGCTTTGTTGTTAATGGATTCGAGCCTTAAGCGTATTGCCTTCGTAAATCAACTAATTTCAGATCAGACTTAGCTTCTCGAAACTTCAAACATACTTGAGTCGCACGTAGAAATAAACATCGCCAAAATCCATATTCCGTCCTAGAAATTCATTGATCATGGTTTGAAAGTGCAGCCTATTTACTACGTTCATGCTTCATTTTCGAAGAAATAGATTTAGTAATACCTTCTGCCATAGACCTTCTGAAATAGACGGTACGGACTTCAAAGGCCTTCTTGGCTTCTGTAGAGAAATTGTGTGCTTTAACAGGGAAACAGGTTAGGTTTTCTGCTTTTTGGAGTTGGTTGGTGGGCCACAGGGAATCGCGATGGGCCCGTTCAGGTGCCTAGTGTCTATGTCTTGTGGCACATCCTATTTTACCTAACCTAATACCTTCTACCAACCAATCACACTATACATTAACACATTAAGAACAGAGAGGGTTCTCGACAATCATTCATAGATTAAATATGTACCTAGATGGCGGTTAAGTTAAGGGCAAACCACCGCTTCAACTAGTTACACCTGTCCTTAGTTAACTGCCTCCAGTTGCACATTCTAAGTCGTCTGAGGTCATCCCTTGCCGTCGCTATCTCAGAAGGATACCTATGAGGTTATGTTTATCTTGTTTTGGTGAAGTACATAAGTACAATAGGACTGGAATGTTTTAGTTCTTATATGGGGTCTTGTTAGTTACTGGGGACAGGGCTTTGCTTCTTAATTGCCTTCTAAGCCCAGAAACATATCGATTAGCTAGAGCGAGGGTTCGCTGAGGTATTGTTGAAAAGAATTTACGGACCACGACGACCACGACATCATAGATGTCAGTTGCGACGTTTTGCTAGACTCGTTGCTGCTATGTGCCCTTTCATTTTGACAGTATGCTTTATATAGTAGTAAATACTGATGCAAACAGAAACTTATACCAAATGAAAAAGCGCTGATTTTTCATCAGAAAGTTGTCGACAGCGCGGACAAGGGTTCGTTTCAAAGACTCAATATTTTGGTGAGGAGTAGAGCAGGCTATTCCCTCTTAAACCTGCCACACTTTGTTATCCAAAGGGCTGAGGTCCGGACTATCAGCTGGCCTATCATCCGGGAATATGAATGAGTACATTTTCTCAGTCGCTCTTGAGTGGTTTTCGTCTTGTGGACTGGAGCAAAATTTTGTTGGAATGTCCAGGGCTGCTTTACGAACATTATTTGACTTAACGACGTCATCCAAAATGTGGTTTGATAAGCCGAAGTTTAAACTCCTTTTTTTTTTTTACAAAAATGGAGGTAAGTTATGCCATTGTTGCCCATTTCCCACCATGTCATTACATTGCCTGCGTGCAAAACCCTTGAAATATGTTCCCAACCTTCTTTTGATGTTCGAGCAATACATTCGATCATTTTGCTTTTGAAAAGTGCATTTGATTTTCTGACGTTTCATGTGACTGTTAGCAGGTGCCCAGTGTGTCTTTTGTAAGCACTAAGTCCCAAGTCTTCTTTGATGATGCGAGACATGGATTTTAGCTAACGAAATAATCATTTTCCGCAACAAGATCTTCTCCTTTTTCAGTGGTTTGCGTCTGATTCTAGCCTGAACAAGGCTCTCGAAGTCCTCATAGTGCGTGGACAGTAGGATCTTGGACAGTCACATACTCCACCAGTTTCCTCGAATAATTAAACAGTACGATAAACAAACTTGGTTTTGCTTCCATTTCCTCATCGTGGCATCCATATCAATACGAGCAAACGTGCGTCTATGTCATTGGCGTACGCTAGTTGTTGCACGGACTTTTAAAATATTCTGCCTGCAGTGTTCGCTTGCGAGTTCCACATGATTCTTTCAAGTATAATGTTAAAGAAGTCCCTTTTAACAGAAGTAAGAAGACAGTACATCATCTTATCTAAAACCTTTTTGACACCAAACGTCTCGTTTAAGTCATTACCAACTCTGACGTTGTGAGTGAGGGCTATCAAACGTCGTTCTACATAGACGAACGAGCTTCGCTGGCATGCCAAAACTAGACATGATTTGGTCTTTTGAGTTTTTCCAGAATCTGCCGGAGTGTGAAAACTTGGACTATTGTGGTCTTTCCCGGTCTTATATGGGACAATGAGGTTGTACTACTCAAACCATATGGCAGACAAGGTCTTGTATCCGATGTTGAGGAGACCTTTGCCTCTATAGTTAGGCCAGTTAAGGGGGTCTCCACTTTTGCGGACCGATACTAAGGTTCAATTCATCGGATATACACTCTTCTGACCAGATTTGAGTAATAAGTTGATGTATGCTCTTCATTTCCAGCCAAAAGCATTGTTCGATTTTAGCTTCGATATTGCTATGGTGTTACCAATTTTGGTCAGGTGGACGAAAGTGTTGACTATCATCATCCAAATTGAAAGGTTTATTCTGTTGACAAGGGGGTGTATGGATGACAATATTTTAAAACAGGTTTTCCATATTCTCGCCATCTCCTGTAAATCTACCACAAAGTTTCCTTCTTTATTTCAGCAGGCTTCTTGCCTTACAATGTTCTTGTTACCTATTACCGTATGTTCTTCCTAGAGTACAACGTCCAAGTTCATGTGCTTGCCGGCATACTTCTTCAAACTAGGGTTTATTTGCGGCGGTCGGGTGAAGCCAGCGACGCCAGTTTATGCTGGTGGCATTCGCCAAAGTTACTGGCGGTTTCTGCGATAGTAGCTTTTCTTTGTTTTATTTGCTCACGGTAGTTATTCTTTGTTGTGGGACATCCGCTTCCGCATCTTGGCTGGAACAGGGTGGTGATCCGAGTAAATCTTGGTCTAGAATACAGGTGGCATGCCTTTCATGTATCATGGTCCGAAAAGGGTCATATTCTCATCTGTATACTGAGATGAGGAAACAGTGTTCTTGTTATAGTGATGATTCGTCCCTCCGGAAAGTTAATAAGCCTTATAGCGTTGCAGACTGATGTCGTGTAGGCTATGCTTTTTTAATCTTCAACCAAAATGTCTTCCAAAGAGCTCTCGACGACATGCAGACAATTATTTCGAATTGATATTGATACATCCTCTGCTATAAGGATCCAAAAGTGTCTTCCAAAAATATCTCGAAACATAGCTGTCCTTTGTTCATCTTTCGTTTAAGTTCGAGCATAAAACGTCAAGTTCGACCACCTAAGGTTTCTTTTCTTGAGCTTTTCGATCTAGATACTGCACTCATTTAGGCGTCGTTAAGCTAATTTAGCTTCGAAATTCCATCAAAACTGATATTGAACAGTTTCGCCATGTCGTGAAGTGACCACTTGCATTTGATATGAATTTGATGATTGAAGCCGTGTTCGACCCATTATTTACCACCACCTAGTCAAGGCTTTAACGGGTTAGGAAGATGAACTGATCAGTCAGATTAATCCTTATTTAATAGACATAGATGGTAAAATGAGGAGGCGAGGAAGAAGAGAAGATAGGTTTTGCACTTATATCGTCTTACATCCAAAAGTCACAACCTTTTTCATGACCTAGACTTTCAACCAACATTGAAGGTATAATTGTTGACCACTTACTGGCCATATACACCAGCAACACACACATATTGAACAAGAAATACCTTTCAGTCTGTTTGAAACGAACAGGATAGTAACAGAAATTGACAGATTCGGTGGTGGGCAACTTTCCTCCTCCACTGTATTGTTGTTCGTTCATTCGTTCGAGAGTCTGTGAAAGCGCTACCAGCCAAAATAACTATTAACCAGCAACAATAGCAGCTTAACATAGCACCAGAAGCAACAATCAGAAGAGAGAGAAAAAAAAACAAAAAACAAAAAGGAATTTACTTAGTATAATGAAGCAACACAGGGTGGCATTCTACCAAACTCAATCACTCTTACGCATAGAATTACACTCACCCGTCATCAAAGCAAGCAACAGAGGAAGTCAGAGTCACATATAACCGAAAAAAAAGTCGATGTTCCACACTAAAAGTCCTTTTTCATATTTCCCACTTCCCAGCGCCATGTTCTCATTTTTTTTTCCATTTTTCCTGCTTTGCCATTTTCTTTGTATGAGTTCTAGTCCCAAAAGGGTGGTGTAGTGGTGTGTAGTACCACCACCATCATCGCTGGTGATATATAACCTTGCACCCACCCAAAGTTGATTAGAATTGGTACAACATTTGGTTAATATAGTAATTCGTATGCGAGAGGGTACCCTCACACCGGATTCTATGGGCACATGCAACACTCGGGCGCCTTTTCGTTCTTTTTTTTTCCATTTTTTTTGGTTGCTGTTGTTGATTTGTTTTCCCTCATCTATTTCGAAACTTAAGGCAGGACCAACAACGAAAAACGACGAAATTGTGTACTTGTTCACGCAAATAGCAACCTCCTTCTATCCCCCCCCACTCGAAAAAAAAAATAGAAAAAATGGAAAACTGTATGTGGCTGGTTAGAGTAACGACTAAATTGGCAAAAACCAGGAAAATTGGACGCTGTGGCAGAGGCAGACTATGGAAATCGGTCGTATATGGGGATGAGGATGAAATTCTAGAGGGTGTGAGGTGAAATAAATTCCTGGCGATTCTGTAATTTGAAATTGCCAACAGAATAAACGGCAATAAAAGTCCAAATGTGAAACATAAACAACGTTATAAAGTTGTATCGGCTTTGGAGAGTTGTAAATTTTAACCGACGGGCTATTCGCTTTTGAATGGAGCATTCACCTTTTAACCGGCACGTGTGTGTCTTTTGATGTATCGTTAAGGGGTTTTGATATTTTTTTTTCTTGCTCCGATTTCAAAAATTTTAAGTAAAGGTACACCGTCATTAAAAGTAGGGACGTTCAATTAGATTTGGGTGCCTGTCCACTACAAGTGATAATATTTTGATGCACAAGACATGGAGCTATAATTTGAATAACTCGTTCTTTATGGATCAAAGCTGTCACTCTTCCTTGATCGAAGTATTCCAGCAGCTTCAGGAATTTATTTCTTAGTACCATCGAGGTGAGGATACGCTACATACATATACGAATTGAAAGTGAAAATATATCCCAAGTGTTCGGTTGCAAATGTTTTACTCCAATTATTTATCGAAATAAACCTCAAAAAAGCAAATCATAGGGAGATACTCAAGCTAAGACAAACAATTGAGATACCGAGCGATTAAGTACAAACATACTTCACTGTAAGCCAAAACATACGATTATATTTAAAGCCACATGTATCTGATGAATAAAAAGTTGTAAATCTGCAACTTGGAACCAAACTGCTTACAGTGCAGCGAGAAAGGCAAGCAAACTAGAGCTATTACCAGAGATCACGCAACTAAAACCGACTTGTCACCAAAAAATTATTTCAAGCGAGTAACATCTACGAAAACATTATAAAGATGCGTGAATTCGCCCAAGATTTGCATTCAAGACAAGCAACCGACAATGATCAATTCATGGAGACGAGTGGTGCAAGGCCTTTTTCGGTCAGAATAGACAACTCTGTGCCAAGAAACTAGTTCTTTAGATTGAATTTTAAGACTCTTATGTAGAAAGATGAGTAAATGCTTAAGCTACAGGAGCACAACCTACGATATCAGTGTAGAGTACCAGGCTTTAACATAAAAGGGTTGAAAGATGCTGTACTCTGTAACTCTCATTTTCACATCAAGTCTCATAGCACATTGTGCAACATATGTCGTGCGGAAATTGGCCTTTAGTAAAAGCATAATGCCCCTGAAAACGTCAATAAGTAATCTGCAGGGAGACACATCGAGAAGTATTCGTTTGGTGTGGTGGCATCCTAAAGAGCAATGTCATCTACACCTAGGTCTATAAAAAATACAACACTCTAGGAAAACCTTAACTAGGAAGCGGCTAGCCCTGACTCAGATTCATATTCTAAAAAGTTATCCTCTTATCATTGCCTCAGCAATCTCATACGATTCCATTGTAACAAGGATTTAAGTCGACTTCTGAGTAAGTTTCAAGAAGATTAACCTTTGAGGGAGTAGGACTGAGATGGTTCATCAAGGGTTTTAAGCGTAGATAGTCAGTCACCCCGTTTTTTGATTGTTCACAAAGTTTATTGCAATCTGAACTTGAAAAAGAGACGATCACGTCATCCAAAACGCGCCAGCGCTGCATCATAAATCAGTTTCGGAGCCATCCATTTAGACTCAACTACTTTTCTTCCCGACTCACATCTACTCCTGAGTCGGCTTTGTAATTTCGCCGTAAAAAGATTTCTGATAACATTCCACCCTCCAAATGAACAGTGTTAGAGCAGAATTGGCGCGTAATGTTCTCAAAGCAAGATGTGCTTGGTATACCAATAAGCTTGCGTGTGTACTATCTACCATAGGTATAATATGAATATCAAGAAAAGAGAGATCCGTCAGTACATCTGGGCAGAGCAGACATGCCATAGAGCTACACCCTCTGCTTAGGCTGATCCTAACATTCAAGACAGGATACCGGCCGTGTAGCTCCTGATTACTTCGGCATCAAATAATAATGACCACAATCAGCGTTGCCACCAAGCTTCTGTATATGTACTTTGAACCAAGAGACTAGTGATTGGCCAGCAAGTTGTCTAGTTGAGGTGTAAACGATGAACATCCCTAATGCATACTCTTCTTATCATGTCCGCTTTGGATGTCCAGCAAAAGATTTTCCGCATTAGTAGATATTTTCCATCTTGGACAAAAGACGCATTTAGGGAACAGTTTTGCGCGGAAGAAGCTTTATCATTCTCTTTAAGTTTCCAACAAGAAGAAAGTCAATCTAATTGGACTGGAACTTTTGATGGCGTGTAGTAATCTTTCGATATACGGCATAAATGAAATATATTATTGGGTTCTGCATCGACCGGAACAAATGGTAGTCAGAAGGGGCAAGGTCTGGGCTATAAGGCGGGTAGGGTAAAACTTCCCATCCACTGTTTTCCAAATAGTTCTTAACCGGAATAGCAACGTGGGGCCGAGCGTTGTCATGATGGAAAATTATTGCCTCGTGTCTGGTCGCATATTCTGGGCATTTTTCGGCTACTGCTCTCTTCAAACGGATTAACTGTGTTCGGAAGCGTTGTCCATTGATGGTTTCACGCAGTTTTAGCAGCTCATAATACAGCACACCCATCTGATCCCACCAAATACAGAGTATTACCTTCGCGCCATGGATATTCGGCTTTGCCGTTGATTTGGCTGGTTGGCCGGGTTTCACATATGATTTTTTGCGCTTGGGGTTGTCGTAATGGATTCATTTTTCATCACCAGTAACAATCCGATGCAGAAATGACTTCCTTTTGTGGCGTTCCAGCAGCATTTCGGACATGCAAAACCGCCTTTCGACGTTTCTCGGCTTGAGTTCATATGGAACCCAATTTCCTTGCTTTTGAATATATCCAGCTGCTTTCAAATGGCTGCTTGAGTGTCACCCAAAGATTCTGCAAGCTCTTCTTGTGTTTGGCAACAATCTTCATAGAGTAATGCTTCCAGTACTTCATCTTCAAACTTTTTTGGCTGCCCAGGACGTTCATCGTCTTCCAAGCCAAAATCACCACTTTCAAATCGTGCAAACCACTTTTGGCACGTTCGCTCAGCTAGCGCATGTTCACCATAAACTTCCACCAAAATACGATGATTTTGGGCAGCAGTTTTCTTCATATTAAAGTAATGAAGAAGAACTCCCCGCAAAAACACTTTTTCAGGCGCAAAGTTCGACATATTTGAGTGAAAAAAAATTATTGTTGTTTACGCTTCAAATGAATGACATATACTGAAATGACGTATAATGACAGTAGCTTTCCAACGCATGTTCCAATGGAATAATACAAGTTACGTCATCTCTTAGCAAACCGCACGACCCAATTTATAGACCCAATACTTTTGTGTTGTGTTTCTTAGCTCACATTTAGTTTCCGCGACAGGATCTGGTTCTGCACTCATTCTGGTTCTGATCAGGTTACTTGGAAAATGAGTCTCGAGACATAGTGTATCTACTTTCGATTTATGGAGTTTTTAAGAGCAAATTTCCCATATTTACTTCAAAAAAGGTAAAATGCGACCGAGGCAAGGGATAAGTTTCGTAAAGTTGACGACAAAAGTGTCATCGACAAATATCAACGGCAGAACCATCCCGAGCTGTCATTTGTATAGTATTTCAACACACACAAGTCTGGTCATTCGGCAAAAATTGTTTCAGCTTGGTTGGGACGTGTTGGCACCCCCACCGCATAGCATAAATTGTGTGCCATTGGACTTTTAGTTCTTTCGCTCCGTGTAAAACTCCTTAAATGGTAGAGCTCTTGCTTCTGCATACCTCATCAAACAGCATCTTGACAATTTTCTACTGCACCATTCCCACTGTTTTGCAGCTTTAATCATCATCATACGGTATTATATTGTAATTGAAACAATTTACAAAATTTGCTTTTATAACTACGACAGGAAGTCGTAGGAAGTTGCCAGTAACCCATGACGGCCACCAACCTAGATTCATAGTCATCTGGGAAGATGATTTTGCAAACAAATTTGAGCTCCTTACGCGACTTAGTTAACTTCTCCCGCGGGTATGGAGGTGCCCTTTTTGGGCCTCTCTGTTTCAATATCTCAATACGTTTAAACTTGTAACAACAGCCAGCATATACTTGCAGGCATGTGGTAGTGATCAAATTGATTGCTTTCATTTTGGCCTAATGAATTTGGTAGCATGTTGTTGCGTTCATAACATCTGCTAGAAACACACTCGTTAAGTTGAAAAGACAGGAATTGAATATGGAACAGGAATACAGTTGGGGCAACACCAGGGTCGTGCGGTCCATCGGAGCATGGATCCATCTGGCAAGTTTGTACTTGGGACTATATTTTGCCATTCGGATTTGGGTAGGTATCCTATTGAGGAACAAGTACGGGCATTGTGTGATCAAAAAATTATGGCCAATAAGGATACAATTTTCCTGTATTAGTAAGGTCTTGATTATCTAAACCCAGTTGCACTATAAATAGGATAGTATTGAGGAATTAATTGCTTAGGTCGAACCACGCCTGAGTCAATTCCAGAAAACTCTAAGCGTTGTATCAGCTCTCGCAGCTGGTAAGATATTCTTAAAACCCATGCATTCACAATCCTCAATGTCACTATATCCGCATTGACGTTAGCTTTGAAGTCAGGACAAGTAAACCCATACCCTTCAACGGTTAAAGGGCAGCATGTATATCGCTTAAAAAATATGTTAGAAAGAAACCAGATGCGGTTAATAAACATACAGTAGAGTTAGAGTTATCCAATAGAACTTTAACTTTTTTTTCAACTGTTTCAATACAGTACAGTACACACCACACATACCCTACTTGTTCCGCCACAAGCCGTTTACCCTGTCTGCTTGACCTCATTATCGCCTCTAATCCAATGCTATTTTGCAATATTATTTTGCATATTTATTACGATCTCCTGTCAGTCTTTATCAAGATTATCACTGCATGGTTATTCTAAAGATGTTACGCGGGCAAAACCCTTTGACAAAATCAAAGAACTCGGTCTCCTTGATAATGAAGAACTCTGCCGAATTTCAGCTTTTTTATATGGCTAGTGGGTTACTTATTTACTTTAGGTAGCGGTGAAGTCCGTGGTGGACCTGCGTATAAGTCAACAAGCGTCTCCAGCCTCATTGATATCTTGCTAGCTGCCTCCGGTTTCGCATCCTAAGATTGCTGAAATCCCCTTCCACTTGCGTACACCATCTGAATCGTAGTCTTCCTCTATTGTGCTCTCCGGCGGGGGCGGATTCGAAGATTTTTCAGGTGTCTATGCGGTCAACATGACCCGGCCATCTCAGTCATTGGACCTTCGCTCTTCTGGCTAGGTCCATGTCGCTGTACAGACCATACAGTTCGTTGTTGTATCTCCTCCTCCACTCACCGTTAATGCAGATGGGACCGAAGATCGCCCGAAGAATTTTTCTCTCAAAGCAACCAAGAACACCCTCATCCATTTTTGATAATGTCCATGCCTCTGCGCCATAGAGCAGGACTGGGATTATTAAGGTCTTATAAAAGTGACTTTTGTTGTTCGAGAGAGGGCTTTGCTAGTCAATTGCCTTCTTAGCCCAAAGAAACAACGGTTGGCAAGAGTTATTCTTCGCTTGATCTCAGCGCTGGTGTCGTTGTCTGTGTTTATAGCAGAGCCTAGGTAGACAAAGTCCTTAACTACCTCAAAGTTATATCTGTCGAGGGTGACGTTCTGCCCCAGACGTCGTTGTTGGCTATCCTCTTTGCGTGACAGCGTATACTTGGTCTTGCCCCCATTGAGCGCTAAAAACCATTTTCGCCGCTTCCGTCTCAATACTCGCGAAAGCGCCACTGACATTACGCTGCTTTCTCCCGATTATGTCAATATCATCGGCGTATGCGAGTAGTTGGACGGACTTTTGAAAGATAATGACTCTTGTGCTTGCTCGTGAGTTTCGCGCTATTCTTTCAAGTACGATGTTGAAAAAATCGCACGACAGCGCATTGCCTTGTCTAAATCCTTTCTGGACATGAAAGGTCTCGGTGAGATCTTTACCGACCTTGATGGAGCAGCGTGCATTCTCCATCGTCATCTTGCACAGACGGACGAGTTTAGCAGGGACGCCAAAACTAGACATTGCTCTGTATAGCTCGTCTCTATAGATGCTGTCATACGCTGACTTAAAATCGATGAATAGGTGGTGTGTATCGATCTGAAGCTCATGGGTCTTCTCCAAGATCTGCCGTATTGTGAATATCTGGTCGATGGTGAACTTTCCTGGGCTGAAGCCACACTGATATGGACCTATCAGGTTGTTGACGAACGGCTTCAGGCGTTCACACAATACGGCGGATAAGATCTTATATGCGATGTTAAGGAGACTGATGCCTCTGTAGTTGGCGCAATTCTGAGGGTCTCCTTTCTTGAGAATCGGACAAACAATGCTGAGGTTCCATTCATCGGGCATACTTTCGTCCGACCATATTTTACAGATGAGTTGGTGTATGCTCCAAGTCATCGCCTGCCGCTTTGAAGAGCTCGGCAGTCAGGCCATCCGCTCCAGCAGCTTTGTTGGACTTAAGCTTCGATATGGCTATCTTCACTTCATTCAGGTCGGGTGGACGGAATTGTTGGTCATCATCGTCCAGGTTGAAATGTTGATTCTACCTGACAGCGGTATTTGGTTCGTCATCGCCGATATACATTCTGCAGAAATGTTCTTTCCAAATTCTCAGCATCGACTGCGATTCTACTACGATGTTCCCTCTACAGGCTTCGGTTCGGGGTTTGTTTCCGCGGCATTTTGTTTTTACCTTTTGGTGAAACTTCCGAACCTCATTCCTGGAGTAGTATCTCTAAATTTCCTCGATCGCGCGCTTCTCATGCTCTTTCTTCTTCCTCCTGAGAAGCCGGTGTTCGTCTCTCCTCTTCCGCTCATAGAGCTCATGAGCAGCTCTGGTCTTTCTAAGCAGCGACGCGTTATATGCATCTTGCTTGCCGGCATTCATCATCGAACCAGGGGTTTCGTTGTGGTGGACGAGTGAAACCCAGCACATCAGAAGCGGCATCTCTGATGGCGTTATGGCAGTGTTTCCAATGGTCTTCGATGCCTGATGATGGCGGCATTGGACCTCTTAAGAGATTAAGAGAAACTCGATCGGAAAAGGACTTGGCGATCTCTTGCGATAGTAGCCGTCTGACATCGAATTTTCTCACAGCATTAGTTTATCTTGGCGTAGTTTGGGATATCCGCAACTGTACCTTGGCTACAAGAAGGTAATGGTCCGAGTCGATGTTGGCTCCTCGGAACGTACGGACATCCTTAATACTGGAGGAGTGTCTTGTGTCGATCGCAATGTGATCAATCTGGTTGACTGTTGATTGAACAAGAGTTCTCCAAGTCCCCTTGTGTACGTCGAGATGTGGGAACCGCGTGCTAGCCACGACAATGTTGCCCCCCGCCGCAAAGTCGATTAGCCTGAATCCGTTATCGGAGGTGGTGTTGTGCAGGCTACATTTTCCGATTGTTCCACCAAAGATACCCCTTTCTTCCTAGCTTTGCATTAAAATCACCGAGGACAATTGCTCGTAGGTCTTGTTAAGGAGCTCATAGAAGGCATCCTTGGTGTCGTCATCTTTCTAATCTGTGGGGGCATGCGCGCATATAAGGCTAATGTTGGCGAATTTAGCCTTGATACGGATTGCTCCGAGGCGCTCGCTCACATGCCGGAAACTGAGGACTTCTTGCCTTAGTCTGCCTCCGACAACAAATCCGCATCCAAATAAGCGCTGCTTTTGCCGTCGATAGCAATTGCCGTAGTAGATATCGCAGTTGTTCATCTTCTTTTTGTCCGGCCCATCCCATCGCAATTCTTGAATGGCGGTTATGTCTGCTTTGGAGCAGTCTAGGGCCTCCGCGAGTGGTCTATTGAGGGATCTGACATTCCATGTGCATATCCGAAGCTCATTGTCCTTAAATCGTTTGCGTGGGTTGCCAACAGTAGATCCGTCCATATCCGAGGCTTGTTGATGCTTCGTAGCTTATGTTTTTTTTAAATTGTCTGGCAGTTACCCCGGCGGCACAACCCCCAACCTGGAGGACCAGTTCCATTTTTAATGCCCCTAGGATGAGGGGTCGGTTACACTGAAGCCAGTAACCCGTTCTGGGATGTGAGCGCTGCCGTTGACCCATATAGGGCTCGTCCGCCACCATCTCTTTTCCAAGACTCTGACTAAGTCCTGGAAATCCTTTCAGGCCTGAGCTCCAAATATGTCGGAGTAGCCCGGATAAGGTCTTGTTTTGTTTTTCCGACACTAATCCTGGTTTATGGCGGAGGATACTCGCCATTTGCCCCCTTCACTTTGCAGTCTCTAGTGACATTTCCAGATGGCGCCACGGGGAGGCGTGAAGTAGAACTTATTAGCAGAGCTGCAAGATGTTCGGCTGCAGAGGCTCATCTCTCGTTGACGCAGTTCAGAGGGTTTTATTTCTTCAGGATCATACAAACAGTGGTGAGGTAATGTTCTGAATCGATGTTGGCTCCTCTTAACATTCAAACATCAATAATACTGGAGCAGTGTCTTGCGTAAGTCTTGTCCTTAAGCTCGAAAAAGAAATCTTCGGTGTCGTCATCTTCCTCTTTTATAGATGTAAGGGTATTCTTGTGTCAGTGTAAAATAGGCGCTCGTCAACATACCGGAAACTTAAGACTTCTTGCCTTAGTCTGCCTCTTACAACAAATCTGCATCCAAATGGGTGCTTCTTTCGCCGTAGATGACAACACAATTATTTTTCCCCTTGGCTTAGCCTATTCCATTGCATTTTCTGAATGGCGATGACATCCGATTTTCAGCAGTCTTGGGTCCCCCTAGTTATTCTGATGTATTTGGCCTTTTAAGGGACTTAACATTCTGTCGTACCAATCCGAAGTTAGTTGCCCAAGACAGGCCATCAGTAAGCTGACACCTTTCAGTGCTTCCTTTTTTTCAGTAACAGTACCCAACCACCTAATTCTTTTTGCTACTCCTTGTTGTCCAGAGAACCTGCTTTCCCTAGCTTGTGCTCATTTTGGTTGTCGATTTTATGTCTTAAAGAACGAAATGACATTGATTACGCTTAGCATCGAATAATTTAAACCTTTTTGATTGGTTCAATATCTTCTGCTTTTGAGATGGAAATAATCTTCATCATAGCAATGCTCGATAACTCCTTGACCAGTCAAAACCCATAAGTCTAATAATCTTTCAATTTGTTAAATGAATACCTTTCTACATTCATTATTTGACTTGATTCAACCCAACTATTCATTCCTTGTGCCACAAATTTGCCAGATTTATACATTTTCACTCGTAATTTCGATGACAACATCCTACCCTACAATTTGTGACCTTTTAACTATACACAAAGTCCTGCCAAATTTGCTACCAATTCCAGTTGAAAATTTATTTGAGCATAATAAATTCTGTACAGAATCGTTCCCTCTGCATCTTGTGGGCCCAACCTATATGGTAGATGCATTTTCTTGATCACTTATTGCACAACAAAATAAGCAAGAACCGAGAGTAAAGTCGCTAAAAACTAACAAAAAGAGAGAGAAAAAAGAATAAAATAAATAACCGCAGTCATGTTGAGATATTCATTTCACAAGGATATCTCAACTTAGAAATTGAAAATAACCAAAAACTACATTTGTGATTACTTTCTTGTTTGGCATGTTTATGTCGCCATTTGTTGCTGTTGTTGTAGTTGCCAGTATTTCACTTAAAATTAGTTCGACGGATGCACACAGATGATTACTCCCGTTGTTTTGTGTGCCAAAAACTAGTTGCGACAAAAGGATTCAACATCACCATAAAACCATCCCCATCACTATCCCAAGACCATATTTCCGGTTGCTATTCCCACTGCCTCATGGATGGTAGGTAGATGCAAACAGATTTGCCTCCATCCATGATGTTTGTTGTCGGTCTTTTGTTTGTGTGCTTTATCATAATTTTCAGTATCTTGTGCCAATTTTTTGTTTTCCTTCTTTCGTAAGGGTTCACGGTTATATCTTCTACAACCCATCATTCCATCTCTAACCACCCACCACTTGCAGGAAACAGTTTAAATGAAGAGAAGAAAAAATTGTAATTATCCTCGTTTCCGTCTATATCGGTGGTGGTGGTAGTGATTCTCCTTTCAAATGATTTTTTTTGTTTTGTTATCACTTTTCTGCTATTTTAATTTTCGTTGTGAAATCCTCTTATCTCGGTTTTTTTCCTCTCTCTATCTCTCTCTCTTTTCAGGGACTACATTGCAACGTTTGAAGACCGAATACTGTGGTGATGGTGATAGTGTTGACGGAACTCCAATGCACACCGCCATTGTTGATAGGAAGCTGTCGAGAATTTATACCAACACGTCGACAACAGGAGTTGTTGTTCCAAAACAGCGGACAAGTGGTGACTCATCAACAGCAAAGGAGACGATAATAACAGCAGCATCTACTCATGCCTTGCCAGATATGATTAAGCGAAGCGCACTTCCTATCTCTGGTGATGGTCCATTAACACCGCAAATTATCTCGGTTAGTGCAATTCAATGCAACCTTAGTGGAAGTGCGTTCCACCGGCCATCGACTGAAGGAAGTCCAGCCGGTCAGGTAATTTTCTATGCACCACCAGCGCAAAGACCAACACCAACATCACCACCACCGCCACCTCCTCCACCACCACCATCAGCACTAGCACCAGAACCAGCACCAGTAATGCATATAAAAAGTGAACATCCACATTCGCATCCAATTTATCGGGAACGAAGCATTGAAGAGACAGAAGCTGCTCATGATCTACTTTCATTGTCACAGAGTCTGCCACCATTACCAGCGCCATGTGTTGTTACCATTCTTCATCAGGATTCCGGTTCGAATTATGTCATTTCAAATCCTCCGGTTATGCAAGAAATATCCAATTCTTCCAACGGCGATTATCGTCTCCATCATCATCATCACTCAGGCAATACTGGCACCACAAAGTCAATTGTTCCGTCATCCAAAATTCGCTACATCAGTAGTTCTTATGAGAGCAACAATGCAGAGAACTGCTCACCGCTAACACCGCCAAACTCTGATCATTCTTCTGATGTTGACATAGACATGTGCTCGTCTTCATCCACCTGTTCGGCCTTGACATCGTCCTCAGAATCGTCGACTATCCACAATCGCAGTGATCACAGCAGCCTATGGGCCACAGAATTGGTTAAAGTTAAGAAAGAAAAGAAACTCATCTCGTCCATGACCGATGGACGTTCCAAGGGTCGAAAATCGACCACTAACAACAACAACAACACTGAAAATTATCCGAAAAAGAAGCGCGGTTCTTACAAATGTAGCGATTGTGGACGGCAATATGCCACATCCAGCAATTTGTCCCGTCACAAGCAGACTCACCGTAGTCTAGATTCACAATCGGCCAAAAAGTGCAATGCATGCGGCAAGGCTTATGTCTCAATGCCAGCTCTGGCTATGCATCTACTCACCCACAAACTCAGTCATAGTTGCGAAATCTGTGGCAAACTTTTCTCCAGGCCATGGCTGCTGCAGGGTCATCTTCGCTCCCACACTGGTGAGAAGCCTTACGGCTGTGCACACTGTGGCAAAGCATTCGCTGACAGATCAAACCTTCGAGCTCACATGCAAACCCATTCGGGATGTAAGAACTTCAAGTGCCACCGCTGCAACAAGACCTTTGCGCTGAAGTCCTATCTTAATAAACACCTCGAGTCGGCCTGCCAAAAGGATCAGAGCGGCAGTGACAACAGCAGTGAGGACAACGACGATGACATTATTGTGGCGTAATCTCACGGTGAGTATTTGTGTCAGCACTGTATATACAAATGCAATTCCACACTGCAAAACCTTTTCATTTTATTTTGAAAAAAAAAATCCAAAAAAACTTTGTATATGTATTATATACTGCAGAACAAAAAACTTTTAAAGTAAAATTTATTATTAAAAAAAAAAAACAAACAAAACGGAATTCATGAAAAGAAACAGAAGTAAATATTTTCAGCTAACAAATAGCGATTAGCTCTAGGATAGGCAAAACTATTGTAGCAGCAGTAGTCCACAAGATGCTTCGGTTTTTATTTAATTTTTTTTTTTTTGTTTATTTTCCAAAGTATAGACATTTCATTTCTGATTTTGGAAAATTTTCATGTACACTAAATTTAAGGAAAATCTCATGCAACGAATATTTACGGAACATTAAAGTAGAAATTTAAATACAAAACCAAAAATCAATTTTTAATAAGAGAAAAATATTAAAAATTAAAAAAAAACCATATAGATACTCAGTTAAATTTAAAAAAAAATAAAAATTTAATAAAAACCAAAATTATATAATAACAGTAAGATTTAAACAAAAGTTTAACCTAAAAAGCAATTATATTGCAATTTGAACAGAATTCTTGTTTTTGGAAAAAGCAGAAAGTGTCAAAGGTAATAGGGTTCCCGATGGATGGCATGTGCCGGTCAGATCAACTCTCTTTTAACCCTTCATAAGGCAGCTTAAAGTACGGGTGCCTTAGGTTAGGTTAGGTAAATTAGGGTGTGCCACAAGACACAGACACTAGGCACCTGAACGGGCCCATCGCGATCCCCTGTGGGTTAAAACCAACTCCAAAAAGCAGAAAACCTAAACTGTTTCCCTGTTAAAGCACCCAATTTCTCTACAGAAGCCAAGAAGGCCGTGTCCGTATTTGTTAGTTTTAGTCTCTGCGTGCTTCAGCAGTAGACAGTGTCCTGTTAGTATTCCTATAAGCGTCCTAAGCTTATCCCTATTTAGCTTAATAAGCTTCCTAGATCTGTTACCGTCGGGAAGTGGCCATAGAGCCTTTGATACCCTATGTCCTTCCAGGTTCAGCCACCTTATGCTGGCGATCTTTATGATTTTTTCCTCGATAGTGCCCCTTACTGTGCAGAGAGGTGGTTTGACATTCGCAACCTCACTATTGTCGAGCAGCCCTCCTCTTCTTGCAAGCTCGTCTGCTTGTTCATTTCCTTCTCACCCTGTTCTGAACGCCCTGGCTGTCGGTGTAGATAGCGATATCTCTGCCGGATACCGATCTCATCTGCATCAGCTCAGCCGCCCTGAGGACAGCTAGAACCTCTGATTGGAAGACACTGCTAGTGTCCGGTAGCCTTATGGAGACTCTTAGTTCCGGGTCCTCTGAGAAGATTCCGGAACCTGTTCCTTCCTCTGTGTTCGGGCCATCTGTAAAAACTGCAATTTCGTTTGATGTTGTCACTGCATTTTCTTGCCAGTCCTTCCTCTCCGGATAGAGTATATCATACGGAATGTCGAAATCGATTAAGGAAGGGATTTCGTCCGTTCTAACAGTATTGCCTGGTAGTAGCTCTTCCAGTCCGAAGCTACTGTTTTTGAAAAGGCCCATATTAGTGAGTCGAATCGCACTGTTGCCAGCAAGTTTTTTTTATCAGTAAATCAAGCGGTGTCAGGTGTAGGAAGATGTTCAATTCTGCCGTAGGGGTGGTGCGGAGCGCTCCTGTAATGGCTATGGTAGCCGTTCTCTGAATCGCCGCTAATTTTCCGTAGGTCGTTTTCTTAGTTGTTGCTTTCCACCATGCTAGTGAGCCATGTGTCAGTATGGGTCTCACCACTACCGTATATAGCCAGTACACCATAGCAGGTTTAAGGCCCCAAATTTTTCCCACAGTTCTTTTACATATGAAAAGAGTATTATATGCCTTTTTAATTCTTTCCGCTACGTTGAGATTCCCATTCAGTTTCTTATCCAGAATCACGCCAAGGTACTTCGCACTATCCGAAAGGGACAGGTCCATTCCACAGAGTTTTAACAGTGTGAATTTCGGTATCTTGTACTTTCTGGTAAAAAGAACCAGTTCCGTTTTGGAGGGATTGACATTGAGACCACAGCTGCCTGCCCAGGTGCTGATCGTATTCAAGGCAAGCTCCATGATCTCACTTAAAATGTTTAAGTATTTTCCCTGCACTATTATCACCACATCATCCGCGTATGCCGTGGCGCTGATACCCATTGAGTTAAGCTTTTTGAGAATGTCATTTATGATCAGTACCCAAAGGAGTGGACATATAACTCCCACTTGAGGGGTACCCCCGGTAACTGACATTCTAACCGAGCTTTGTCCAATGGAACAGTTTATGACCCTACATATAAGCATGTTGCAGATCCAATTTGTTATCCCTTACGGGTGCCTTAAATGAGAAATGTTTGTTTTTGGACTTTTTTAGAAATGTTAAAACCAGATTCCTAGAAGAAAAATTGAGCTTTTGTTAGTTTTGGAAAAAAGTGAGGTGGCAAGAGGTCTACCACGGCCCGTTGGTGAACTTAAACAAAAAAAAAAGATCAAAATTCTTTCTTTTTTAGTAAATAAAAAATCAATATAATGGGTCCTATTGTTGATTCCGCGCGGAAAGCTTTCCGTGTTTTCAGCGCAACTTCCGCCTTAACAAAATTGCGTTCCAATACGTGCTTATGGAACTGGAGCATTCGCTCAGCCAAAGAAAAAGGCAACTGTTTACGCTTTTTAGCGGAAGGCAGCTATCAGCACGACGTTGGAAAAGACTTAAACGTCAACATTGCGCAATCCACATTTTCGATATTGCTGTCCGAGGTGTAAGAATTATTAGAAAACATTCTTTGCACCAAATGGATATCCTTTGAAATGAATGTGGACGAAGAGAGGGAAGCTTAAGCAATCTTTTTCCAAAAGTGTGTTATTCCGGGTGTAGTAATGGTGGCTGATGGAAGTCATCTGCGCATTCAAGCGCCTTCTTCTTCTTCTTCGTATTCTTTTATTAACCCTTTCTTCTTTATACGAACTTGGGCATGTCAAATGCTCCGTCTTTGAACGACTTATTTTACACCCGCTCTGCAAATCTTCGACGTTATCGCTTAGTATAACTGTCTCGACAGCGAAGGGAATTAGCATTACATTTGCTTCACGTATGCAGTCTTTCAAAAGATAGTGTGGAGGTGTGTGCCATTGAAGTGTTGGCCGAAACATTAGCGGCGGTATATGCTGTGGATGAAGAGGCCACATATCCGAAGCTGGCGAAATTTGGGATACCGTCGACCACGTGCTTCAAATTGAGCATCTCACCTACGATCTCCTCTATGTCGCTTAAGGGGATTTCTTTAAATGGTGCTCCGCCGGTAACCCGGTAAAATCGGTCCATACCTAAAGTGATGCTATGGTTAAATAATTTTTTTAACATTTATATGAATCAAATGTCTGGTTTTGCCTTTTTCCATCATGCAACGTCTTTTACTGAAATTTCGAACTTTTGTTGTTGCTTTCAGTGCTACAAAGCCTGCATCTGTGATATAATGAAATATCTTCAGGCATATGAACTCCCGTGTTGTCAAGCCTATGTTCATCAAGCACGCCCATCGATTTATTGGAACTCTGTGTAGCAGTTTTTTTTTGCATGTAGCGCGGTGTGTTTTTCCCATTATTTGTTTGAAAGCTTCCAATCAGTAAGCTGTTGGCCAGCAAATCTCTAAACTGGAAGGGTGTTAGTTCTTAAGTCCTGATGTGAACTAGACCCGAGTGCAGAATGTGAGCATTTGTCACAGCTGCGTCGATGAAGAAGAAAAAAATGCGTAATCACCAGCGCTTACTTCGACGACATACGCTATAGGTGACACACTTTTAGTCGAATCTTGCCACGCCAACCATGCCTTGTATACTACAGTATTGCTAGTGGACAAGGGATTTGTTTTGTTGATCCGTCCTTTTGGTGACTGCTTTGCTTTTTGGATCAAAAGGTGTTGATCCTCTGGATGAAACCTACATTTTTCCGACTTCGCCATTTGTATTGGCCCTTGGACACATTGTTTTTCTTATTAGCTACGAGTATATTAGGAAGTTCCTTTCGATTCGGCCGTACCGTATCAGTGGCATTAATTTGGCTTTCTTACAAATCCCGCTTTAGTTGGAAGGATGCAAAGAAATTGTCAAGAGCTACGTGGACACTAGCGCCTTTCAATGAGTCACAAAGCTTTGGTACGTCATCCTTTTCGTCTGTGTAAATAGCCCAAACTTTGAAACCTCATTTTATAGGTTTGAGTGGCATTTACTTTGAACAATATCATGCACTCACCGATTGACTGTGACTTGGTACATACAGCGGAACGTTCGAAGTTACAGTTCAAATTAGGAATCACTAGTCTCAGCTTGTAAAGCCGGTCAAAATTTGACTCTCCGTATTTCGGGCAATGTTGACCAGATGCAAATTCTGTAATATTTTTTTGAACCTTTTGTATGGCATAACAGAGGCTATAACTTCGTTGTAAAACAACGCATCTGTTGACTAGTTGATATCAATACTTGGAAGATTATGCAGGCCCATAAAAGTAATTATTCCAAAAAATTACCGCAATTCTGTAACACCTAAATCTTTCCAATTCTTACGTTTACGTGACAGTGCATATAGTGATCATTTTTTGTAAAAAATAAATCGGCAAACTGCGATTCGAACTTGATAAAAAAAAGTACAATACTCACGTAAGCAACATGTTAAACCAGCAAAAATGTTTCATTTAGAAGACTTTTCGTCAAAAATGGGCCTTCGTCAGCACACTCCTCAGAATCGTCCTCAGAACTACAGGACTCCATGTCAGTATCCCCAAATTGTTCACCAACTTCACGAGTCAGTCAACTTCTTTGGGTATGTTTTCACCCGATATACTATCACCAACTTGTTCGGAATCTCCTGCCAGCATTACATCTTCAATATTTTCGTCACTTTCTAACCATCGATCTCGGAAACAAATTTCTTAATTCAATGTTCATTGAGCCCGGACATCTAAAAAAAAATGTAGTTACAAGGCTGAACGGGCTCTGGCAACTATATTGTCACCTGTGTAAAAAAATAACTGCACCCAGCGTGCTTTATTTTTTTCCTTGAGTTTTTGCAAATTGCTAGAAAATATATTCAGTTATATAATAAAAACACCGTTGTCTATCACTTGAACATTATTGAAAAGGAACTAACAAAATTCATCGTTTTCGCTGGTCCTATCACTTTCAAAATGACGGTAGCTTCAAATGAGCGGTAATAAACGTGTTTATTCTAGTTCAGGATAGATGTCAGGCAAAACACTTGTGAGAAAAAATGACTGTGTTCAGTAGTTTGGAATTAATCAACGATTTTGTCGGGTGGTAAACATATTGCCACCACCTTATAAAGGGTCTATGCACGAAACCTGATTAACAGAAAACAGTATGGTTTATGAATGTTAATTGACAGATACACCGCACATAGAAGTTATGTACTAGTATGGTACCAACGCCGCTGGCTCGCGATCATTACTTATATTGTCTATTTTAAAAAGGTTTCGTACGTCATGGTGTCTCATGAGTTTTCTGCAATGCAGAACTGCATAGCGCCCAACCACCTGGAGGATTATATTCAAGGGGGCTAAACTGAACCACCTGAACCGAGATGCATACTTTCCTTCTACAATCCGCGGTGGACTAGGGCCATAACATGTCTTTCCAGCTAGCGCGATCATTTGTCAGCTGCCATCAGATGCCCCACAAAGTTGCATAAGGCAGTACACATGTGTACAACTCCTAAGATGAGAAGGTTTTCTAAGCCAGGTTTTCCCTCTGGGTGGGATCGAAAACTTTCCGTTCTGGGACGTTGATGTCGAACGTCTTCTCCATTCTTCATTGTTGCAAACGGAAGCGAAAACCGCATGAACAACTTTCTTCTTGAGGGGCCCCAGAGGGGGGGGGCCCCTCTTTTATCCACTCTTTGCCTACTCTTCTGTGCCGCAAGACAGGATAGGGATTGGTATCTTGTATTATGTCTTTTTGGTTGGTCGAAAGGGGACTCTGCTAGTTAATCGCTTCTAACCCCAAAAAAACAGCGATTATCAGGAATGATTCTTCCCATGATTTCCGCGGTAGTAGAAATTGATAACGGAGTCGAGGTAGATAAAGTGCCTCAAAGTCCCTCAAAGTTGTAGCTGCTTATCGTGAAGTTTTGTGCTAGGCATCGATGTTATGTTAACGAATGGTGTTACTGCGATATAATGACCAATGTTGAGAAGATCTAAGCTCTATTCGTCGATACAGATTTTGGTCATGTCTTGATGAATGACACAGCCCATCACAAGTTGGTTTCAACAGCTCGGCAGTTAGGCCATTATATTCATCACCTTTGTGATGAATCGCCGCGTCTCTTTCAAATTAACACCATCCGCTCACACTAACTCCTCTGAAATACCTAACCACTCTGCACATGCCCCCACTAGCACTTCTTTCCCTAATTTCGATCTTAAAACTGTAAATTTGTCTGATGCCCTTTCAATTACCGCTGCATCGCCCTCAAAATCTTCGTCCACCTGCCCCATTTTCGACCCCCTTCTGCCCCTCACAGTTAAAATAACCCAACAAACTTTTGACACAACAGAATGTCTTTATGCACTTTCTAGGCTTAGATAATAGGTACGAGAATATACGTCTTCTTCTAGCGTATCTGCATGACAAATCAGACTCAGTTTGTTACGAGGGAAAAACTAAAACCAGCATCATGGTATCCATACAGCAGGAAGGTCTCCCTACTGACCTTACAAGTCTGAGGAACTTATATATCAAGTTCCACGAGGTTTTCAATATGTCTCCCCAAAAAGTCTCAGACGACCTTGCTGCTGTCGGTAACTATGTGCACTCAAAAAGGATCTCACACCTCCAACGGAGCAGAGCTGACAATGACAATTTTTTTCGTCCCTAACGTGCCAGTGTGAGCTCACATACTCTAGCTTATGCCAAGTTATTGGTGTCCCCAAATATATGGGTAGGCAAGTAGACCTCATTTTCCCCACTGATCCCATAAATTCCTTTGTCTCGCTCTGTCCCCTTTCACTATCTACCATTGATAACCCAGCACTTCTTTCTCTTTTTCATCACTCTCCTAATCGCCCCACCACATTTGCAACCGCCTCTTCTTACGACTTTCATAAAGCGAATTTCTGCAAAATTAACGCATATCTCAGTAAGTGTACTTTTGATTTCGCCAATATGTCCCTTAATGATGCTCTCTCTATCTTCTACAGAGAATTATTCTATTCTATATCTCTATATGTCCCCTTTTCGCGCAATAAGACCCCTTCTACGAGCCCCCCGTGGTACAATCCTAAACTTCGCTCTTTGCGTAACAAGAGAAACAAATTATGGGAAGTTTTTCTCCGATCCAACTCTTGTGCTAACTATTCAAACTATCTCGGGTCATACCTTCAATTCGCCCAGCTTTATAACGTTCTCTATCAGCGATACCTTGATAGTGCGCAATCAAGGCTTATAAACGATCCTAAGTCTTTCTACTAATTCGTTAACTACAAAAGAAAATCGGACGGTTTTCCTCCATCCCTCTCATACGAAAATATATCATCAACCGATCCGCATACCATAGCCAACTTTTCAGTAAGGCTTTTGACAAGATATCTCATAAACTAATCCTGTTCAAATTGTCCCGCCTGGGTTTTGAACCAATTTTGCTTCAATGGATATCTTCTTACCTGGATAATCGTTTTTATAGTGTTCGTTTCAGGTCTGTCATATCGGCCCCTTTCTTGGCCACTTCAGGTGTTCCTCAAGGGAGTCACCTAGGACCACTTCTCTTCATCCTAACCATTAACGATCTTGAAAGGGTCATTCTCCACTCAGCATTCTCTGTCTATGCTGACGATACCAAATTTTGTAAACCCGCCTCCTTTAAACAGATCTAAATAGTTTTTCCACATGGTGCATCGAGAACTCTTTAGAACTCAATGTCACCAAATGTCAATCGATTACCTTCTCACGTTAGTGCAACAAGTCACCTCACCGAATTTACGTTCTCCGCGATCAACCTTTATCCGTAGTTCAGACCTACTAAAGCAAACTCATCACTTGGTTTCGTTAAAAGATGGTCTAAAGAATTTTGCAACGCGTACGTGAACAGATCACTAAACATCAATCACGTTCGCCCCCTTCTCGAGTACGCTAGCCAAGCCTGGTGTCCATATCAGCGAGTTCATGTATCTCATTATCTCGTTGTTTTCTTCGATTTGCACTTCGAGGTCTACCTTGGAGCGATCCTCTAATCTTACCTCCCTACCGAAACCGTTTCAAACTCATTAACCTGGATACCCTTGAGGAGCGAAGGGACGCAGCAGACATTCTTTTCATTCACCGACTCCTCTCAGGCTCCGTTGATTGCATGTCTCTTTACAATTCCATTTTCTTTAACACTAACCCTCGAAATCTACGTTGCCAACGTCTCTTCTATCTACCAATCCACCGAACCACATATGGCTCTAACGAACCAATCTCCCGTATGCTGCGTAGCTTGTACTAAGCAAAGTAAATGGGGGCGTTAGCCCCCACCAAAATTAGACTTAGACTTAAGCTTGGAAATGACTGTTCTGACTTCATCTTGAGAGAGTGGACGTATCTTTCATGTCAAATGGTTCATACTGCCTGAGGATGGAGGGTTGTTCAGTCTGCAAACATAATTTCCCCAGATTCTTGGCACCATGGTTGTGGATTTCTTTGCGGGCTTTACAGCTTTGGCTTGTTAGTGAATATTTTTTAAAGATCGATAGCACCTCTCTGACGCCTCGATCGAATGCTTTTTATGATCTTTTATTCTTTGCCCATAAGATGAATGCATTTAGAAAACCAAGCGATTCATTAGTTCTAATTGGCTTCAGAACCAGAGTACTCATATCTCCAGTCTTGAGATGATTTGTTTGACCACTGTATCTGGTAGTCGGTATCAATATGTTTCCATCTTCTTTGATTTGAGTGATCGATTGCGAGATGTTTTTTGCGCTTTGACTGTATCGTGTTGTTAAAGCTCCACCGATAATAATGTGATGTATTTACGCTGTGTACTTTTTGTGGCCACAATTATCTGCTTCCAATAAACTCAGCGATCTGCTCCACATAAAGAACAACAAACTCGGATTGTGCCTTTTTGTCGCTGGCATCGGCAGTTCAATTAGAGTACGAAAGAGCTTAAAACGATAATTGATGTTGTGTTTTAACGTTAACCGCTGCGATCCAATGCTGACGCCTCGGACTTTCAACATGCTATGAGAAAGTTTTTGCAATGTAGAAAATAGCTGATGGTTGGTTCCCTCTGGATGTTGAGCTAGACTTGCAGAGGAAGTGATAGTGTAACTGATTCAAATTATTTGGCTTTATTAGACTGTAGAAATATCTCATATCTCCTTTGCTGATTTTAGTGTATCGATCATGATTTCAGGGCCGAGGCATAACATTAGTTAACCCAAAGCGAATTCAATGTGGTATTAACTAGTAAGTTGTCCTCAGGCTCGCTTGTAGCCCAAAGACGGCTATTAACATTTACAGTGACGATCGTAATTTTTATTCTTGTAGTAGATGCATTTATCGTATAACGAGTAAGTTAAAACTTTTTGTCCAACTTGAAGTTCCATAGATGTTCTGCTGAACAAAGCGGATGTAGATTACCAGAAAATAGATTTCAGTGTTGGCGATCGCAACACCAAACTGTATGGACTGTACAACGACATCAACCTAGCAAGAAAAGTGACGACCCAACGACTGAGATGTAGAGCGGATGAACAGCAATGTCCCGGTCCGAAAAGTCTTCGAATCCGCCCCCAAGGGATAGCGCAGTAGAGGAAGACTGAGACTCAGGTGACGCATGCAAGTGGAGGGGGACCTCAGCCAGCTAAGTGTGCGATCCTGGACGCAGCTGTTTTTGTTTGAAGAGTTCACGTCACTTCTAAAATTTTGTTGGTTCAAGTACCCTGCTGGGCTCTAAAATCTTGTCAGCTCCTCTTCATCGGGATCCTTTAAATCGGTATATTTGATGGTTTTGCTTGGCATATATTTTGCGCAACAAATTATTTTTGTGGGGTTTTTTGTGAAGACATAAAAGTTTGATTTTTCTAACTTGATCGGGCTCTTACTTCAAGAACCGCACATCTTTAATCATATTGGCTATCCAGGTTTCAGGATTTCAGAGTTGATGTGCTTTCTACCTGTCTGCAGGACCTCTGTGTTAATCAGGTCGTTTTTTATTCAGCTTCAAACACCTTGCCATCTGCAATAAGATCTAGTTGGTTGATTTTCAAAAAACGTCACGTAGTACACCTTGACTAAAACCAGCTGTGAAAATTTCAGTCTTGTCATACAATTTTGCCTGATTTTCTTCGGATACTTTTCTTCTTGACTTGTTGTTTTGAGGTTACCTGATGTTTCGAACTTTTTTCTCTCGTTTTTCATTTGATAAAGTCAATGTTGTCAGTAGAAACTTCACATGCGTCTGCATCCTCTGTTATTGTAAAGCCATATTCAGCTTCGACTTTTGTGTTTGACTCTTCTGTTTATGCTTTATCATTTCCCACATACATGACAGTTAAATGGAAAGATGTTGCCTCCAAAGTTGTAGTTTTTAGGGTTTTTTTTCACTTATGCTTTCGCTTGGAGTATAGCGCTATGCTACGTTGTTCGTTTACCTCTTTCCTCCGATCGTTTACCCCCAAAAGTAAAGTCAACTTCCAGATATTTTGTTTAGCCTGAACGTAGCATGGACATTTTTGAAACCACCAGAAGGTCCATCAAAAAATGCAGATACCATTTCCTGTGGTTAATTGGCAGTTGTCTAAAATTCGCGAATAATTTCATTCTTACTTTGATTCACCTACATCCACATATTGATGGAATGACTAGGCCTTTAGTTCTTGTATTGGTTCCTTGAGATTGAAGGTCTTGCCTAGGAAGTAAATATCTTTGGACAATTTTGGTCTTTTATCAGTGAAACGATATTTGGTTCTTGTATCCATATCTACGAGTATGTTGTCTCTTTTCTGTTGATTTTTTGCACCCTGTGGTCGTTGTATGGTCCCGGTCAGGATCTTTTTGGCGTCTTCTAGGAACTTCAAGTGAAACGATTGTTTTCGGACACAACTTTCCGGTGATTTCCCTTGAAATGTGCGATATGAGATATCTCTTCAATGATCGTTGCATTATTTATTCATCATTAAACGAGTATGTACGTTACATTATATCTGTAAAATGAATCGATTCTTAAGTCGTATAATACCGATGGTCCCATCGATTGTTTTCAAGTCAATAAAACGTTGTTGAATTCACTCATATGAGGATGGTTTTAGAAGTCCGAGAGTTTTTGAATGAAAGCTAGTTTCTGAGTATTCTTTGAGGTCTGCACACGTTTCCAACTGTTTGAATGCTTTCAAATAATAAGATTTGTCGAGGTCTTCAAAATGGGGCGTTGATTCAACGTTGGGAGCCAGAATTGTCGGAGCCAGAATTCTTTCCAACAAACCACTCTTCAGGTTAAGAATCAGAAAATTGTCACTGAGGCCTAATTCCGGAAAATATGGCGATTGAAGAACACTTTCAAAATGCTATCATACTTCCTCATATCCGGTCTTATTTACTCGTTTCCCTTTTGAAAGTAATCGATGAGGACTGTACCGCAAGCTTTTCAAGCAAACTGTCATCTACATCTTGTTGGTCAATAGACCCATCTTGACCTTTTTTGGCCCCGATTCGCACAGAGAAACTCACCCTTTAACTGGTACTTCGTTGCCGTTTTGTGGTCGATCTTTTGTTCACGGTTATGAGGCGACGCAAAACCTCGTGGGGATTGCGGTTGAACTTTGGACCCAGGAGACAATTAGGAAGTAGAGCTCTTAGAGCAATTAACACTTAAGGCCCACAACACACTCGTTCTTCTCTTTGGCCCAAAATACTACAGAATGTTGAACGCCGAAAAAAAAGCATTAGAATGATCGTTAGAATGAATAGTCTTCAAGGATAGACATCCCTCTTCGTGTAGGCCATGAGTTGGGTACACTGTAAGGTGATATTGGTACTATACATAGATTCAGTGGATGGAAGAACACGATCTACTGTTCCTCAATTTCGAATTTAAATTAAAACATGTTCCTTTGCAACCTATAAGGCGATCAAACTTCTGACGCTTATTGTCAAAATGTTTATCGGTCTTGTGCGCATGTGCGCAGGTCGACATTTGTCTCCATCAACTGATGGTATTGGCTTTTCATCCTATTTTCTAAGGCATCATGTTGGAGTTTATTTTGAAGTCTTTTCTCAATCGAGATATCTTTCAAAATTTGGGCTCTTAGAGGTGGCTAGGATATTTAAGTCTTTTATGCTGCTAAAGGAAGTTAAAAATCCAATTTGAATTGTAAAGTGCTTCGGGGTTAGTTTCCTGAATCAAAATAGTGGCATTCTTCCACATCCAGTCATAGTTAATGTCTTGACCTAAAGACGCTCAGTTTAAGTCGTTGGAATTAGAAGTATCTGGAGCTTTATCTCAATTATCCTTGATGAGAAATGGGAGTTAGTAAATACGATATGATTAATCTTCTCATAGTATTTTATCGATTGCGATGCTCTGCAGTAGGTAATGCTGCAAATATAGTAGTAAATATCCCTTGAGACTGTCTCACACAGTTGTGAAAATAATAGTTGAACATATTTTTAAACAGATTCAAGCCTCACTCACACACAAGCATACCAAAGCTCTTGAGGGGAAACCTCGAAATGCACTTGTAAACCTTCAGATGTAATTTTATCTCTAAACTACACTTTGAAAGATAGACACTACAATGACAAGGCAACAGCCACAACTATACGAGATACATATGCCTGTATGTATGTAGTACTCGTAGTATAACCACCACTTTATAGCTCGGTTTACAGAGAATAAGATATCTATCCACTTCTCCGTCGCATCCTTTCGTGGTGGTCCTGAAACCATTCTTTCATTTAACAAGTATGCTCAGCATGGTTGATGCTTGAATGAGATTTAATGCTGATGTTGCAACAAACTTTTAATAATGAAGCAAAAGAGAAGATGAAGACTGGTTGGCGGAAGGAGATGAACCTTCTCATCCTAGTTACGCACCCATATCCAAGCGTACACAACTTTTGCCATTATACTCTGTTACGCTTTTGTTTCATGTCTCTGTTGATATTACGCTTTCTATACGAAGGCAAATATACCTCACCCCTCAGATGTGTCTGTATCTGTACAGAAGTACGAGTACAAGTGTACATGTCTATCTAATAGGAATGGATTCAAATGATATTGTATAGACTTTAAAGAGGGTTACCACCCGTCCTTACCCGGCTATACGAGTATATACAGGTATGTGTGTTTGTGCTCATATATAGTATATCCTTGCCTCGAGAATCCTAATAAAAACATGGTTTTCCTGATTATTACTGTATATCGCATTGAAACGTTGCATTTGTGTCCTTGCTCATTGCGTAGTGAAATGTGAAAAGAAAATCCATTTCACCGCTGCTTAACGAATTGTGGTGTGTTAGAGGGGGTTGCTGGTGGGTGATATGGGCTGATTTGAAAGACTCTCTCGATGTTGGAGTAAAAAACTGTTGCACACGAGATGAAGAAGTGCCATTAAATGAGTAGAGAAAATATGTACTCCTTCGCGGTATGTTAATGGTTTCGCCCATTTCAACTTGAAATAGCGCCTTCATTTCAACCACCCCCTTTCCACCATTTGTATGACAACATTTTCCTTCATTCTTAGATTGTTTTCTTCGGCGACGACAATGACGGAAGAACTCAAGGAAGTAACTCACTTCTCTGTTGCAAGAGATGGATAGAGGTTGGCTGAAAGTTGGGATGCCACGGAAGGAACGTCTTTGTATAAAAAAGATTGCCGAGCTGGAATAATGATACGAGGACGACTGAATTTTAATGTTGCGCGCGCGTTGTGTGCTATAAAATGCGAACACGAATACTTTGTGGTTGTTTTGGTCATAAATTGTTGCTACTTAACGACGACTTGGAGAGGGGGTTAGGCGGTTTGGTTTTCTAATTGAAAGGATATTTGTTGTCTTCCAGTTCATTGTAGTACATATTCGTATTCGTATTTGCATTGCTATGAATGTAAGCTAACATATGAGGGATGCTAAGAAGGATGTCAATGAGAGAGTTGGATTGGTATATGTATATGGAGAAAAGAAATTCTTCAGCATCTGCAACTAGCAGTAGAAAACCTTTCATAAATTCTTAAAAAAACTTTAAGAAGCCCTTCGATTGCATATCTTTTTCTATTTTACACTATTTACGAGTACGCAAAGCGGAAGAAGGCTAACCGGGGGAAGACGCTTCACGGTGATTTTCCTGCCACTCTCACGTTTTTATTTTTACTTCACATAGAAATAAGGAAGAGCATAGTACCCTATCAAAAGGCCAGAACCATTCATGACCCATTTTCCAGAAAGTAGAAGGATTGGCGCTTTCTACGTCCGAATGTAGGTCATACCCGATGCAATCATGCTATGGCCAGCAGTAGGTCCAGCAACTAACTAAGAAGAGACTAGTTTGGCCACTTCTTCCCAGAGAAAGTTTTTACCTGATTTAAAAATACCTTAGGCATGGAGCAATGAATCTATGACACTCGACACTAAAACCAGATGCAAGATTTACAAAGCCTCTCGACCCGGTCCAAACTGGTCCAAACAGATATTAGGTTTGGTTCACTTAATATTAAATCCATCAATCCTGGTGGCGCTAGAGAGCATTTTAGGTCTAGGTCGAATCGCAAACAGTCATTCGCTCCTATGTTCAAAGCTTAAATTCTCCTGTTTGAGTCTGGCTCTGCCATAAATCTCCATTTAGGTGAGCTTAGTATTCGTCGAAGAATATGAATCTATATATAGTATATTTTCGTCTTTTTGTACACCCATTGGATTGCCGCTTAACAGTAGCCTCTACCATACTCAGGTCACAACCTTAATCCCGTTATACGATATTTCTGAAATTAGATATAAGATCAGCCAAGACACTTCTACAGAGGTATGCGTTCGTATCTTGACTCGCAACCATGCCTATTTCGAAATTCTGCCCATCGCTGTTGACTCCAGTTTGGAACCGAGGCTGTACTCTGAAGTCTCGCAACCAGACTTGTGGCCAGCTAATTCCGCTCGCAACTAATCGGTTAAAATAATTTTCATCTTTTAACTTTCCCGTTAAAAACAATTAAGGACACTCTAGTCTCTGGAGTCTTTTCTTGCTTATGAGAAGCTGGATGTTGGCGTCACTGGAGGGACCTCCAAATTATAGGTATACCAGTCAACCAATCACTCGTCATCCATAACTTGAAGATTGTTTCTACACGCATACTTCAGAAGTCGATCTTCTTGATTCCGAGTACGACATGGCATATTTGTTTGGGCATAATGAGCAACTTGGTGATTTACACTTTCAATGGTGTGAAAGTGGCAGTCGAGTAGTCAACACTGATCGTTGACTCAATCGAAGTCAGATGCCATCTAATGGTCTGATTGATGATAAATGTGGACATTTTTAGCGGACTTGTGATCAACTAATGCCCTTTCACCCTTAATTCCTTCGGAGTAGCCGTCAAGTACCAGTATTTCCTCGTGATGGAGCCTCTAGCCTTATTTCATTGTCTTGTTCTCATGCTACGACTCTATTCTCAGTCATTTTCATGACACTGCTTCTTCATTCTTATGGCCATAAGCTCAGTTATGATCTCTCAGTTTCCTGGTTACTTTAACATCTGTCTAATTTTATAGGTACTCGGGGGTGAAGGTTTAGGCGGATTTGTCGTAGTTTGATGTGTTTCGGTTCTGCAGCGCTGGAAACAAGACATTTTCCACATTCTATCACGCATAGTGCAGCAGCTCGGGCAGTATGGATTACTGTTATGGCTGAACCTATACTTTGTGCCCATATTTGGGATGAAAGACTGTCGATGAAGCCACGCATCCACCAAAATTCTTCATAGAACATGCATGCTAGTGCGCTGTCACCATTATAACAGCAGACGCTCTAAAGTGATGACGTTGTAGCAGAGGTCACACTTTCTTAAAATCGCGTTGGTGATCCGAAAGTCTTGCTGCTTTTATTTCGAATATGTCTCCACTATGTCCCGCGTGCGTGGCAGTCCTAATGAGGAAGGACTTTTTGTGTTTCTTTGTCCTTCTGTGAGTATAACCACTCCTTAAGCCTTCCATTGATGGGGTACAGACAAATAATTGTAAAACGATCTGTGAGACTGCCGATTTAAATGTGACGGGAAGCCCTCGATCTCCGGCATCTTCGACACTCTTGTGTGTCTAACAGAGCGCATTTCTTGTGTTCTAATTGTCCTAGTAAGTTTTCGCACTAAAACTTGTAAGCCTGTGAAAACTTAAAGTGCCTCCTCATGCTTATTATTTATTTTTTTTTTAAACCTGACTTGCTAGTGGCCATTGAGAAGCACTTCGACCTAAAAAGATCTGTTGTGCTGAATAAGTCAGAAAAAAAAATGTTCTTCCTTCCGAATGAAGTCAGCAACTGTACCAGCAGGGAAGTCCTTTATATCAGAGATGTCGGGTTATTCTCTGAGGAAGGTGTTCCGCTGGATTCCATTGAGGGCTGGACAGTCACATAAAATGCGTTCAGCTGTTTCTTCGTCTTCGAGACAGAGTCGACATTCTGCGGAGTCAGCAAGTCCTATTTTGCTGAGGTGATATCTTAAACCGTTGTGTCCTGCAAGGTATCCTACTAGGTTTCTGATATCATACCAATTTAGATTCAGACATCTGTCGGCATTTTTATTGCAAGGTAGGATGGCTCGTTTGGCCTGCCTTAGGCCTGGAGTCTCCTCCCAGTATGAGATACATTTTGAGTGCTCCCAGCGCTAAATGGCTAAATCTATTGCTGTTTTAGATGTGCAGCAGAAGGGTTGAGGTCAGTTGAAGGGGGTTTCTGAACCTTTCCATGCCAGTTTGTCTGCCTTTTCGTTTCCATCAAAGCCCTCATATCCAGGAACCCACCATATTTTGGTCTTGTTTCTTGAGCTTAGTTTTTGGCGGGTATTGAAGTAGTGAATGACTGATTTGGAGTCAATACTGACTGTCCGTGAATATATGGATGTTTGCACCTTTGATACCAGAGTTGTGTATCAGATTGGTGCATTCTTGAATTGCGTGTATTTCAGCTTGGAATACACTAGTATTCTTGCCCATAGTAATTGATATATTTGTGTTCGGTCCATGTATTCCAGCTCCCACTCCCGTTTTAGAACCATCCGTATACCAATGTATGCTTCTTTGGGGCGAATCTCCGTGGAGCAACCTTTGTTGAAGCATAAAGTCTTTTGAAGGAGGTCTGTGACCACGCAGATCATGTCTAGTTTTGGTACGTCAGAGAGTAGGATCCTTAGTTCCGAGTGTACGTGGAGATCCAGCTGTTTGGCTTGTACCAGACTAGTTGAACTGCGTAGAGCCACTTTGCTGATATGCAAGTATAGGGTTGTTAGTCCTAGTTAGCATCCCTGCATCCTTATGCTTATACAGATAGGGTTCTTGAGATTAACTCAAGCAGGCTTAAATCTTTTTCGGTTACCTTGTCTTCTGAAAGTTTGGTGTTGTCTCATAGCTCGATAATATTCTGTCCGAAGTCCTGTGACTTCTTGGTTTACCAAAACACTATTAGCTGATGTGTACCCCTGCTCTTCCGCTACACGTCATATACCCTAGTTTTACCTCTAAGCCAAACTCGAAACAATGTACAAAAACCGTTGGTAGCTTCCAGTTGAATTTGTCTACATGAGTCTTCCATGTGTGTCTACTTGCGCTTAAACTAGGGAAAACTTTCCACACTGTTGCTTGAAGATCGCTATGAGTTTATGCCTTCAAGCTACCAACCTCCCTTCTTAAACCTCATTCCAGACACGTACTAACAACAATACGAGTAATATCAGTTATTGAACTATTGTATTTCCATTATTTCTTAGAGTAGGATATGACCTTAATTTCCAAAGACGATGTCCAATGTTGCAAATGCTGGGTCGGTTCCTCTCTTGTTAGTGGTTTGTGAGCCCTGTTTTATAACTCAACGATAGAATCAACCGCAACACGGACCGGAACTATTCTCCAGGAAAGTCGAAGATATGCAGCTCAGGATTTAGGACTGTTTCCGTTGTATTTATAGAACACGCACTCAGCCTCAGCGTTGCAATTCTTTGCCTAATGTCACTCTATTGCCTATTTTAGGCACTGGTTCGGTCACCGTTTTCGGTTTGTGCTGTGCTGTACCCATTCATTGACAAGAGTTCCCTAACTGGTACAAAGTTGCTCTGTAGTAAATTTTCAAAACACCTCGCATCCGTTCTTCATTTTCCCTGACATGGCATGTTTACTGAGTCTGAATAGTTGCATTGGCGAAATTTTGTATATAGCTGCTCTCAGACATAGATTTGCATATTTTCTTCAACGTCAGCCTCCTTCAAAATACCAATAGACATACAGAAATCCCCTAATTGAAGGTGTTTTCCACCCAACCATAAAGCTGAAGAATAACTTTGAGTAACGAGTATGAAACCACAAGGACTCTCCATGTGACACTTAAAAAATATATTCGCACGCATTGCAATTCAGTAATGTCACGCGAAAATGTGAATCCTTCATATCCCGGTATAACGTCAAAGTTAAAAGCAGCACGATTTTGGTTGCCCAGTTAGTAAGCGTCAAGGCCATAAGGAGATTATAATCTGTAGCAGCTAAAGCAGAATATTCTAACACACATGAGAAGTAATTCGAGTGCTACTTTGTGGCTTCAAGATATATGGAAGCGAGCTTGTGCGGTGACAAACGACGACAAATACGTATGTAAATGTTCGGAGTGTTACATTCGTATCCTGTGTGTTTCAGTGAAGGAAACAAGATGTCATGCTGATGACATCCTTTTCGTATTTACTTGCACATTTCATTCGGTGGGTGACGGCTGACGATGCAGAGTTTTTTTCTATCTAAATATCTCCATCTGAAATAGCTTGGATTGATGACGTAGGAAACTGAAAAATGATGCGACACGAAGGAGGTATACATATACATTTGTATGTGTGTGTGTGTGTTTTGTTTAATATGGCCGCGCCTTCTTAAATTTATGGCTACGCAAAAAATGTGCAATTTTTTCTAAGCACTTGTAATCTGTTTTTGTCGGATATGTGTCCTTTGGTTGCTCCTTTGTGACATTTACGATGACTTGTTGCTTTGAATTCGAAATTAGATGTGTTGTCGGGTGTGGTTGCTAGTGTTCGTAGGCATCGATGTAATGAGAAAATAAGTGTGGACTGCAATGAAAATACGGCTCGAAGGACCAACATATTATTACGAAAAGTGTCTACTTTTGTATGAAGATATGCAAAAATTGGAGTGAATCATTAGAAAAGGGCAACTATGACTTCCACTGCAAGGTGCGGAATTGGCAAGGTATTCACCGTTATCACCGCAAAGAAGAGCAGGACTATATACTCTCCGCAGCTACAGTTGCTTCTGATACTTTAGGTCCATTCTTGCACATTTTATTTGGCTTCATAGTTCTGGGTGAACTTAGGTCTCAACGGCAGCGTCTCCAGTTTGGCTGATTTTGAAGGGACTCCATCCGGTTGCGCACTCCGAGTTGATGTGGGTCCCCTTTTGACTAGATTGATAACGCCGTACAGCTCGTATACGGCTAAAAACCTCTTCAACGCGAACGCAGCCAAATCTTTGAACGATTTTTCCTTCGATCGAGTTAACTTCATCTGCTTTCGATAGAGTCCATGCTTTAGTCCCATAAACTAAAACTGGATCTGAGAATAGAGCATTTCTGGATAGAGCAGTAGTTCTCAATTGCCTTCTTAGCTTAACAAAACAGAGATTGCTAAGAGGTAATCTTGGTTTCATTTCTGCCGGCGTGCTGTTCGCAGAATTGATACCCGCCCCAGAGTAGACAAAGTCCTTTACTATTCCAAAATTTAGCTGTGACGGTCTGACTAATTCGTCGATGTTGTAAGTCCCTTTTTGTTGACAGCATATTCCTAGGTTTACCTCCATTTACAGCACAATCCATTCAAAAATTACCGAACACACCGGTGACAGCCCGTTCTGTTCTCTCAGTTATGTAGATGTCATCAACGTACACTAGAAGTTGCACAGGCTTTTGAAATATTGTGCACTAGGATCTGAAGTTAGTTCCATATTCTTTGAATATCTCAGTCGGTAAGCCATTAGATGAAACAATATCTGTGGACTAAAGCTGGATATTGATGTGCTCACTTCTCTTTAGTCCAATTGACAGAATTTTTGGCTATTGTCGTCTAAGATGATTGGCTTCTTTTGCCTGACGGATGTTGGTCGTCGCCGCTGTATAATTCGCAGAAGAAGTTCAGAATTCTCAGCCTCAATTTTTTTCTTCTACAAAGATTCCTCTGCATCGCTATAGCTGTTATTACTCCTCTTGTTGCCTTGACACTCATCCAGAACAGTGGATGAATGCTATGCGTTGATTACAATATGACCGATTTGGTTGACGGTTTGTTAATCAGGAGTCAGCTAGGTCCCTTTATGGCTATCAGTCTGTGCTATTTACATTAGGCCTTACTGCAATAACCCTGTGTCCATTTTGGGAGGTGAGACCGTGTAGACTGTGCCTACCAACAAATATTCTCTTCTTGTCAATTTAGCATCAAAATCGCCAAATATTATCACATTGCTTAAATAAGGTTGCCCTTCCCTTTTTGAGGCTTGCTTCAGCGAACTTTGCCAGGATGTTTATATTATATGACGGAGGCCTGTATTGCCTTGCTAATAGAGCACACACTTGTGATTCTAGACTGCTTACACATGTAAGCATTTACTCATGCTTTTACTGATCAACATTGCTTGGAAAAGGGGCAGCAGTTACCCGATCAATAGCCGAGTCACGATAAGACTCTGTTACCCTACTTTTTGAAGATCTATTTACATAAACCATGAGTTCTTATGAGTATAATCGTATGTCCCCTAACCATAGGAGGTAGGTAGGTAGAGGTTTATAAGGATATGAGACAATCGGTGTTTAGATCGAGCCGATGAAGTTCTTGTATTCCGTTGCCTGAAATTTCGTTAAAGTCGTCGAAGAATGACTAAATGAGGAATAAATAGTTTCCTTCCCGTTTTCATATCAGCAACAGCGGCAGTGGGGTTGTTTGAGGTGCCTTGTATGCAGTGATTTTTTTGCTCTGTTCAGAATACCATCCTTCGAAAGTTGGTTCTCTGTAGGAAGTGTAAGTGAATCTGTCCTTTAACCGCTCCTAGCGAAATGTGGGCTCTTACAGCGAACATATCGTGCAGAGCTGAGTACTGCCTGGCCAGTTCATCTACATACTCGTTTCCTTTCACTGTGCTCTGGAACCTAAAAAAGTATGACCCTTAAACATTCCCCCAGGCGTGTAGGCTTGTCCCGGCAACCCTGTACCAGTTTGGAGGATACGGTAGCCGAGTCGATAGCTTTGATAAGGAATGGGCTATCGGATTGGGAGTAGTTTCGCCTGGAAGATGCAAAAAAATAGGCCAAGCGGTTTGATATTGATGTTTTCAATGATTCAAGAAGACACCCGCCCTAACACCACAGTTTATCTTAGATCCATCGATATAAATGTCCCTACCACTTCGTCTTTCTTCCACGGGTATTTCCACTTCCCATGTGGAAGTTTCACTTGCAGTTAAGTTTGGGTGCGATGTAGTCGTTTGGTAAAGAGTTCAGGATATTGCCGTGGCTGTAAGTCTCAAGTCATGCAACCAGATTCTTTGAGTCTGACTGCGCTGCATAGTACAGCAATGCTTTAACCTTTTGCTGACCACGAGCCACAATACTAGTGACTGAAAGTTCAGAATAAGATGCACTACGTCTGTGTGCATTTATTTCCAATGGTTTTGCAGTAGTAGAAATTTTGGATCTAGGATGATACTCAAGAACCTGAAGGATAGTGTGAGCAGTTGTCTATTAAGACAGGAAAGAGTAAAATGAGGTTTCTTGGTTCGGCATCAATTAGCATCAATTCAGTTTTACTAGGTATTAACACCAAGGCTACAAGTTGCTCCCCAAGTGTTTACCTTATCTAGAGCAGCCTCCATGATTCATTCCAAGGAAGGAAACACCACGTTCACTGTATACGCGACCATTATGACTCCTTCTCTATCTAGTCCTGCATGGCATATATTCATAACTATTAGACTTAGCCACCCCGTGGCGTTCTCCCTTAGGCTAATTTGGGTAAGTGACTATTTCCTAGTGTGACCTAAATAATTCTTGTTCTGAGAATAGAGACTATCCATTGACTAATAACTTCCTGTATGCCAAATTTGATCAGAGATTTGTGAAAAGCTTCAGTATGAACGTTATTAAAGGTCCTTTCTTTTTCTAGAGAGGAGTGTGGGGTATGGATTTTTTTGATTTTTTACATTACCTCGTTAAGGGCCGTTTTTGTGGATGTCCCTTAGAAAAAGGTGATTTATATCATACCCTAGTGGGTTTTTAGAGTGAAGGGCTCCTTTCACAGACTGAGGTGTACAATCTTGATTATTCATTTATTTAGCTTATCTAAGCAATAATGATAATAATGCGACACATTCAAAGAAAAGCTGCGCACATAGGAACGCTTAAGCTGCAATTTCTTTTATATAGTAGTTTCCCGACACAAGAGGTGAGTATACGGCCATTTACAGCTCGCTTTCATCAAACAACATGTTACAGTGGCTTCCAATATTTTTTGGCTTAATACCATAATTTTCTCCCGATTTTAAAATGAAAACACCAATATTTGCATTGGCCCATCCCTTGGCCTTAAAATATGGCAACGAGCCCAATTATGTGAACAATTAACCTATTCACCTTGGCACTAAGAAAAAGCAATCAATAACAAAGAATTGTAAATCAATTTTCAACATTTTCAATAACTAAACAATTGCAAATGCAAATAATAACCGTGTTTTTTATTTAAAAAATAAAATAAAATAAAAATATATTAGAAACATATCACAATGACAATACTTAAAATTAATACTTAAAACAATTAATATAACAATATAATAAAATATATAATAATTATAAAAAAAAAATATATTATTTCACTTTTAAGTTATTTAAGAGTATTTATAATAATTATTTAATATTTTAAAAACTATTTTTATAAAGAAAGAACAAAACAAAATCAATTCAGTGAGTAAGAAAAAAAAATTATTACAAAATTTTACCCCAGAAGCAATTGCAAATACAACAAACAAAAAATACAAAAAAAATAAAAAATATTTACAAAAAAGTTTGTTCAAGGTAGACGCTTAGCAAATTTTGCAGAAAAAAACAAAAACAACAAAAATTTTCAAAGAAAAACAAAACATAAGTATAATTTTAAAAATAAAAATAAAAATGATTACATAAAAATCAATCAAAAAAAATTTAATTAAATTAGAAATTACGGTCAATTAATTTTGAAAAGAAAAGCAAAATATTATAAATAAATGAAAAATACAGAAACAAACAGTTTTAAGGTATAAACGTTATTTTAAGACAACAGAAAACTGTCCCAAAAAAAACAACCAAACAAAAAACAAACCAGAACAGATTCCATGCGTAAGTAACAACAAATCTTAAATTTGATAAACAATTTAAAACTAAAAATAAAAAATAAATAAAGAAAAAATCAACAGCAAATCCATATACATATACTTATAAATAAATTTTACTAAAAACAAAAAAAAATAAATAAATACAAAAACTCCAGCAAATAAGTAAAAACAAACTCTCGAACTTAAAACATACAACGATTTGAAGATTTTTCAAAACCAAAAAAAAAAAACAAAAAATTAATTAAAAAAACAATTATTATATAATTATAGAAGAAATGAGAAAAAAAGTAAAATATAAAATTTATCCTGATAGAAAATTTTGTGATTTAAGAAAATAAAAGAAAATGTTTATATACACACACACATATTTTAGGCAAAAGATAAGGATAATAGTTTGCACGTCACAAGGACAACTGGACTGGATTTTAGCAATTTTTAAAAATAAAAATAAAAAAAAACAAAGAAAAAATCATTTTTTATCATTTCGCATTGTACTTATATTTTTTATACAAACTAAAAAAAAAAACAAAAACAAAAATTCTCACTTAAAAAGAAGATATTTATTAATGAAGGAAAAATTTTTTTTTTTTTTTGATGAGGGCAAGCTTTTTGTAGGAGTTCCTTGGGGCGTGTGAAATTGTGTATTTTATATACGTATGAGAAAAAGAAAAAACAATTCAAATTCAAGCAATATAAGGAGAAAACCAAAAAAAAAAAAACAAAAATATTTCATTCCAGTAAAGTGAAAAAAAAAAACCAACAAAAAAAATTTTAATTCAAAATACGTTTAAAATAAAATATATATATACAGAACAGAAAGTAATCCATAAAATTAAAATATATATATATACTTATACATAGGCGTAATTTATATTATATTAGAAAAAGACCAATAATATTTATATATATTATTATGTACTTACATATATATAAATGTGTATATAACATTTTTACAAAATGAAATTAATTTTTAATCAAAAAGAAAAAAAAAAACAAAAAACAAAACCAGATATATGAGAATAATAATAAAATTCAATTATACTATATATTCACAAAATGAAGGCAAATTTGTAATTGTACATATACATATATACACACACAATATAATATTTTATTGAAAAAAGAAAAAAAAAAATTAAATTGTAAGACAAGCAAAAAGCTGCATATTCCAGTTTCTAGTCATGTGGAGAATTATTTCAAATATATGAACACAGTGATTCACAAGGGATGCTCCTGCACTCTAAGTCATAACAAGGTAAGTTGAACGATTTACCACCCTATGGTCTGTTGTAGTGATATTTAATTCCACAAAAAATACCTTTTTTTGGTCCAAAGCTAACTCAATATTACATGAATAAGCTGACCATAGAGCAAAAAAAAATCGAAACGACGAATAATATGGTGTTTCTGTACAACACTGGTCATGTTCGGTAGCTAACACTATTCATAGAATTATTAAAAACTGCTCCCTATCCATTTACGCCGACGACACCAAGTTTTCAAAAAAAAATTTTATCTGTACTCCTTCTAGAAGACCTTGACAGGATTTCTATTTGGTTTCAAAAAAATTCCCTACAACTTAATATCTCCAAATGTTAATCTATGACATTGTCACGTTAGTCCAACCAATCTGCTCCTCGATCTTATTTTCTGCACGGCCAACCCCAGGTTCAATCCCTTTGCGACCTTGGAATATTTTACAAAAGAGAGTTACACATTCGCCCTCATATTGATGAGATAATCCTTAAAGCCAACTCTTCACTTGGTTTTAAAAGTGACCCCCATACGACCAGGTCCCTTTACATTACTTCTGTCCGACCCCTTCTCGAATATGCCAGACAATCATGGTCCCCCTTTCAACGAGTTCACATATCCTGAATAGAAAGTATTCAGTGCCATTTTCTTCGTTTTGCTCTTCGAGGACTGCCCTGAGATGACTCTTATTTTACCACCCTATCGAGACCGCCCTAAACTTCTTAACTTGAACAACTTCGAAAAACGCAGAAACGTAGCTGACATTCTTTCCATCCATCGAATGCTCTCTGGTTCCGTAGAATGCGCCTCCCTTTAGAACTCTATTTCCTTTAATACTAACCTACGTAATTTATGATGCTCTCGTCTCTTTTAAATTCCAATCCATTGCACTTCTTACAGTTCCAACGAACCAATATCTGATAAGCTCCGAAAAGTCAACTCAAACCTATCCGATTTTGACTTTAGCCTGAGCATCTCTCGCCTCGAAATAGATATTCTTCACCACTTCCTTGGTCCCCAGATTTTAAGTCTTTTTGTTAGTTTTTAAGTTAGATTAAACTTGTATTTCACAACTATTATTTTATTTATAAGGGCATACCAGCTGTAAGCTCTTTAAACAAAGCCAACCTGCTTACTGTACACTCAACACTTCTCAACTGTGCTATGTCTCCGCCTACAGTTGAGTGCGTCGAATCTTCAAAGGGACAAATCCACTTCCGCACTCGTGTAGTAGCAGGAGTACTTAAAGATCTAAACACTCACAAATCCGTTGGTTAAGATGCTATATCTCCCCTTCTTCTGAAGAGGTGGTCTTCCACGCTGGCTTAACCACTGCGTAAATATTATCATCAATTCCATTCTTAAGGACTCATTCAGCGCAGATGGAAAACAGCATTTGTCCAGCCCGTCCATAATAAAGGCGAATCTTCTTCTCTTTTCTCTTACGAACCCATTGCAGTTACTTTTCTTTGGATAAACCGTCAGCTCTTGATGACCGGCAGTAATGTTTTCGCAGCAACAGTCCCACTGGTGATTTGATGGCATGTCTCACCGAAAAGTGAAACCAAAGTTAATGCAAATCTGGCGAAAGTAAGACAGTTGCAGTTGATAAGGCATTTTACAGAGTTTGGCATAAAGCTCTTATGTCGAAAATGCGTGCATTGGGAATCGATGACTCTCTTCTACAATGTATTAGAAATTACCCTTCGGAACGTTCAATTTGAGTCGTCTTGGATGGTTTCAGGTATGATATTCACAAAATAAGTGCTAGTATGCCTCAGGGCTCCGTTCTGTCTCCACAACTTTTTTTAATTTTCATCGATGATCTCTTGTCTGCTACTTCTAATCCAATATATTCCTTCGCTGATGACAGTACTCTCTATTTTTCATATTCGTTCCTGGACTTACGTCCCTGCTCTTCGGCTGTAGACGGGGATGGCAGCGTATGTTAAGTTCATTAAATTCTGATATTAACAGCATTGCCAACTGGGGAACTATCAAGAGAGTGGAATTGAATGCATGAAAATGTCCAGCCATTATCCACGAATGTCATTTGTGTGGTCAAAACCATAAAACTTTCCATTCTCAGTGTGTGTGTCAATGACAACTTACGTTGGTGATGACATATTCGAGGCCACTAACAATTCTGCAAAATGTCTAGGCTTTCTCAAGCTATGTAAAAATATTTCACCCCCCATTGATCTGGGTGCAATATATAAGGCTTTCATCTGCCCAAAACTGGAGTACAATGGTCACATCTGGTCAGGTGCCCTCGACCAGTAATGAAAAGTCTTCTGCCTGTGTTATGGCTATTTTCACCATCAGTGCTTCACAGAAACTGCCAGTTGTATTCCGCCCCTTCAAACCTCTTACGTCATTTTTCGCCTTTGGGTATTTTATGTTGACACAGAACAACGTACTAGAAAATGATAGACACCTTCATTCTCTTTCCGATTGCACAAATTACAGAGTATCTTCTGGGCGATACGGTATTAATTCAGGGGCAAGAACTCACCTCTTACTTCAAAAGTGGTGCTTATCATCATATCTATAGTTATTCCTATTAACAACCAATTCTTGTTGGACAGTCTGTTATAATACAGTCTGTATTGCGATGCCTGAGCTTCACTTATAAGCCCATCACATCACCTTCTACTGGTTTTATCCAAAAAGAGGTTTCCAATGATACCAACTGCTCTTTGGGGTAACAGACAAATTGTATCTGTAATTAGATGTTAACTTTTCCACTCTAGAACGCAAACTCCCCTGGTCAATAGCATCTGCGATTAAATTACAATACTTTTGGTAGTCTGTTTTCGTTCTGTACCATGACTCGTACCACATAGTCCAAGTGGAGTTTGGGTGTGTCCAAGAATAAATACGCAAATACGAGTACCTTGGACGAAGCATTTAGGAACGATATTTCCCAATAATTCGCTGGGTCCTCGTGGTCTCCTTTCTTGTGAAAGGGGTATATAATTGCTTTGCGAAAGCTTCGCAACGAATGACTTGGCTTTCTCCTTCAGCATGCAACCTCTGACAGGTACGTTTTGTCCTCTGCATTGACTAAACCATTTCAATAAGCATTCTTAAATACCGGAAAACTCATTGTGCCATTTTCCGCTTCCTCCCCCCCGTTTAATGCAGTTCCAGCTATGTTACCGTTTTGCTTAAGAAATAATGACAAACACTTATATATTTTCTGCACTCATAACTGCGACTGATTATTACTGAAATAGAACTAAAGGCCCATCGCATCGCCAAAGGGAGCAATTTTTTACTTACGTTGTTTACTTCACATAGATCACAATCGGGATCAAAGCATTGGAAACATGGTTAACACTGAGCAAAGAACACAGAACAAAACACAAAAACAGTAAAAATGCCATAAGTTCTGTTACACAATTTTCAGCGATGTGGTCGCCCGCGTGTCGTCCGTACGAATGCGGTAGTAAAAGCAGTGCGTGAACGAATTCGGAGAAATTCCCTCGGAAGCAGAAGATCATGTCCAAGGAATTGGATACAGTATATCCACCAGATCCATGTCTAGGCTGATTCGGGATGATTTGCATATGAAAGCCTAACGTCGGTCCACGGGTCATTTTCTAACTCTTGAAATAAAAAAAAATTAGGCTTGAAAGATGCAAGCAACTTTTGCAGTGGCACGCGGATAATGGCCATGAAAACATTCCGCTTACGGATGAGACAAACAACAAACAAAATGACAAAATTTATACCTCTTCATCTAAGAAAGCGAAAAAGTTATTCCAAGCGTTCAACGTGAACATAATCCTGCTTTCGTAATGGTTTGGTGAGGGGTCCCTCACTTTGGTGTCACGTTCCTACATTTCTGTGAGCAAGCCGTAAAAACTGATGCAAAGGTTAACCAAGAAGATATGCTATAGGGTGTTGTGAAGGGTTTGACCAATACCTTTTTCAATGGATACAGATGGATCTTCCAACAGGATTCTGCACAAAGCCAAAACCACGCAGGAGTGGCTCAGAGTCAATATTCCTGGCCTTAAACAGCATTAACCAGAGCATCGTCACCGATCTCCATGGAAACCGTACGTGCAGCTATAGCCCAATGGCCACACCGTTTGAAAGCTTGTGTTAAAGCAAAAGGCAGTTATTTTTAGCGAATCCAGTTTTTTTTTAATAATCAATATTGTGGTCTAATAAATGAAACAGTTTTGAGTGCAAATACTGTTTTTTTTTTTTTTATGGCAGGACTAGATACTCTTCGCCGTACGGAAGAACGTCAAACAACATGTTTTTGAGTCCCCGTCTCCGATGTTAGAACCGTAGAGTACTCCAAATTTCTTCAGTGATCGTAAAAACACTTCAACAATGCCATTTAAGTCCAGTTTGATTTGCTTTATACGAGTACTACAGAAATTGATCCAAAACAACTAACCAACAACAGCCTGAAAAGGTATAAGGCACAATTTACAATGGGAGCAGATGTAAACACAGTTTAGGTAAGCAACTTAGCTGCGTCCGGTGTAATAGAGCACGATCAGCTACTTTTATTTAAGGTATCGAAGAGAAGAATTATACAGGGTGGACCATAAATTTTTGCACATTCGAAACATGAATAGAAATAAAACTACAAATGTTATTTTGTTGATCATTTATTTAACGTAATAATTGTTTATTAAAATTTCTTCTTCTTATCCTTTTATTAACCCTTTCCTCGTTATACGAACTTATGCGTAACGAGTTTCCCATTTTTACTGCATCGCTGCTGCTCCGCTTATGGGGTTGGCTAATGTCGCAGACCGCAGAACGCGCCTACATAATGCTCGGTCCTGGATCGCTTCAGTGGTAAGCCCCAGACGTTGTTGCGCATTTGCCATCTGAGAAATCCAGGAATTCTTTTTCCGACCTCGTTTTCTTACAGTTTGAGTGACCGTAGTTGATAGTGCCTTTTTAACCGGATTTTCCGCAGATCTTCTTTGAACGTGGCAATACCAACTTATTCTATTCGCCTCAAGCTATTCGGTTACCGAATTCTTTATATGTAGACTTCCTCTTATACGCGTAGATCTAATGCAATCGCGTTTAGTGACTCCACTAGACATCCTTAACATTTTCATTTCCGCTGCCGTCATTTTGTTTTTAAACGCTTCGTACATTGTCCAGCACTGTGAACCGTATATAAGAGCTGGTCTAACAACCGTGGTGTAGAGTTTCCTCTTTAATTTAAGTGGAAATTTTCGGTCGCAAAAGATTCCCGAATTTTCCCGCCATTTCATCCATCCCACACTCACTCTGTGGTTTACGTCGTCGTCACATTTCGCTTCCATGTTAACGATTGATCCTAAGTACTTAAAGATAGTGCTTTTCGGAAGAACTATTCCGTCTAACATTATATCCGGAACAGGTCGCAATGGATGTGCAAATGGGCACGTCAAATGCTCCGTCTTTGAACGACTTATTTTAAACCCGTTTAAATTTATTTTTTAAAAATGATATCGTCGAGATGTGCCCCGTATCGTTGTTGGCACTCCTTTAATTGAATACTCAAACTTTGGAAAACTCGCTGATACATGCTGCGAGGTATCGATGCTTTCTCGCCCTGGATGTTTTCTTTTAATTTGAATATGGTCGTCGGTTAATTAAGGTACACTCGACTTTTTAGGTATCCCAACGAGAAGAAATCAGGCCATATCACCCCTGCGAGAAATCAGTTACGTAGATGATTTTGGATCATTCCTTACGGAAATTTCAACCTCCCGAATGTTCTCATCGCTTCTTCTTGAACGTGGCCGCATTGTTTGTTTAATACTAGCTGTCGATCCCGTTTGCTCGAACTTCTTGACCCAAGCTTTGATTGAATTAACACTTGGACACTCACTAACACAGCGTAAACCGTATTCAATTTTACAGTACAGTACAGTACAGTACAGTAACGTAGGAATCGTTGTTTTTGTAAAATTGTTTTACACAAAAGGCACGCTGTTGTCCCCTGAAGCGCTCCATCGTTACTAAAATTGCATGAAGCGACGCACAATTTCCCGCGGTTTTTAAGAAATCAAGTGTTGCTATTTGCAAAAATTTATAGCCCAACCTGTAGAATGTTCGGATTAATCTAGAATTTTCGGGAAATATTCTTAAAAACATTGAGAAAATCGAATTTCAGAAGTTGGTTACGTAGACAAATCCCATAAATTTCCTATCGGACACAATGTACTCGTTGCATTGTTATGACTCAAAGTGCAGACCCAGAATATTATTTATTTATTAATTTATTTATTTATACAAAAAAGCTTTCAAACAAAAAAACAAAATTAATAAATTGGAAAGCTTAAGCGAAAAATTTATGAATTAAAAAAAAAAGAAAAGAAAAACCCAAATTCGGCTGTTTTTGTAAATAGATATTTGAGACAGAAGGTAAACCAAAAAAAAAAAAAAGTTTTAAATAAGAAATAAGCAAAAAAACACAATTTTTTTTAGCAAAAAAAAATATTATTATATTGACTACAATTATTATATAAAGGACACCAAAGGAAAAACAAAAATTTTTTAATTATACAAAATAAAAATAAAATATGTATTAAACAAAAAAGGAAAACAAAAAATTTAAAAAAAAATGCAAAGACTTGAACATACTGATAAATAAGGAAACCCTAATACTTAAGCAAATTTAAAATTATATATATACATATATATATTACGATATATACATCAAAAATTTATTTAAATATATTAAAGAAGATTTAAATAAAATGAAATAAAATAAAATAAAATGAAATAGAAATTCAATCTCCTTTCTCAATTAATAAAAAGATAAAAAGAAAAGAAAAACCAAACAACAAACAATTCTCTATATCTATCTTTTTTCTCACAACTCACTCACTCAGTCAATATACAATTACAATATATATATAAAAAAAAAAAATCATATTATATATATATATACAGATAAAGAAAAACTATTTAACAAAAAAATAAACAGAAATAAAATAAAATATATACTCGTAATGGTACTCAAAAAGAAAAAGGATTTACTCAATACCAACTCAATTCTCCAAACTATGCAAAACCAATACGTAATATCTAGAATATTTTATCTAGAAACCTTAAGAAGAAAACCGTTTTTTTTTTTTATGTAACTTACTCTCAAATCAAATCTCAAGAAAACTAGAAATTACAGAGAAAAATACAATTTACAAACTAAAATAAAATACGAGTAGTATCCATGGTTGAGTTGTAAAAACGTTGCTCTCTTAATTTTTTCCAAATATTCCTTTTCAATTGAAAGTGAAACTTGAAGGATCATATACGTATAAGAATTGGCATCAAGTCGTGTTGAACTATGGCAAGCAGAAAATCCTTAGATATATTATGAATGTATTATCGTAAAGAAAACAAAAAACAAATGAAAATAAAAAATTCAAAAAATATAAACAAGTATATCTTCAATGTCAATATGGAATGTAATGGATTACATGTGTTTACTGTGTGTAAGGCATTTAACACTAAACTTATACTTAAAACAAAATTTAGTGATAAATGTAAAACTATTTTTAGAGCCTTTGAAGCAATAAAGAGAAATTAATTCAAAAATACCAAACAAAACAAAAACCCAAAACCGATTTTTTATTTCTGTTTACCGTGTAAGGATGGTTTTTTTTCTTTTTTTTTGTTGGGACAGAGCATTCAGACAAGGAACTAGTCCTTTGTTCCTTTGACTGAAAGTGCTCAGTCTTTTGTAGAAATATGCATTGTAGCCTACAATGTAGCCTGAAGTGAGCATAGACCGGATACTCGCAAGTCTATGAGGCCAGCGGTGTTGTCATCACTTTTACAGCAAGTATCCCAGACCGCCGGCTCTGATGGTCTACCAGCGGAGGTCTTCAAATACGGAGGCGATGTTTTAGGAGGGGTTCATCAAAAAGTATGGGTGGACGATTCTCATTAAGCGCTTCCTATTTTCAAATTTAAAAAAAAAACAATGTGTGTATGAGATATAGAAGTAGCATCTTCCGACAGGTGCTGGTTCTTTAAATGACGAGAATGAGGCTCTGCAGCCGAACATCTTGGAGCTCTGCTAATAAGTCCTACTTCACGCCTCCCCGTGGCGCCATTTGGGAATCTCACTAGAGATTGCGAAGTGAAGGGAGCAAATAGCGAGTTTCCTGCGCCATAAACCAGGATTAGTGTCGCAAAAACAAAACAATACCTTATCCGAGCTACTCCGACATATTTGGATCTCAGGCCGGATAGGATTTCCACGACTTAGTTAGGGTCTTGGAAAAGAGACGGTAGCGGACGAGCCCTATATGGGCCAACGGCAGCGCTCACATCCCGGAACGGGTTACTTGCTTCGGTGTAACCGACACCTCGTCCTAGGGGCATTAAAAATGGAACTGGTCCTCCAGGTTGGGGGTTGTGCCGCCGGGGTAACTGCCCGGCCATTTAAAAAAAACAAGAAGTTACGAACACAAACAAGCCTCGGAAATGGACGTAGCTACTGTTGACAACCCACGCAAGCGATTTAAGGACAATGAGCTTCGGATATGCACGTGGAATATTAGATCTCTTAATAGACCACGTGCAGCCGAGCAACTAGCGGAGGCCCTAGACTGCTGCAAAGCAGACATAACCGCCATTCAAGCGATGGGATGGGCCGGACAAAAAGAAGATGAAAAACTGCGATACGAACTACAACGGCGATTGCTATCGACGGCAAAAGCAGCGCTTATTTGGAGGCAGACTAAGACAAGAAGTCCTCAGCTTCCGGCATGTGAGCGAGCGCCTCGTAGCAATCCGCATCAAGGCTAAATTCGCCAACATTAGCCTTATATGCGCGCATGCCCCCACAGAGGGGAAAGATGACGACACCAAGAATGCCTTCAACGAGCTCCTTAACAAGACCTACGAGCAACTGTCCTCGGTGATTTTAATGCAAAGCTAGGAAGAAAGGGGTATCTTTGGTGGAACAATCGGAAAATGTAGCCTGCACAACACCACCTCCCATAACGGATTTAGGCTAACCGACTTTACGGCGGGGCGAAACATTGTCGTGGCTAGCACGCGGTTCCCACATGTCGACATACACAAGGGGACTTGGAGAACTCCTGATCAATCAATAGTCAACCAGAATGACCACATTGCGATCGACGCAAGACACTCCTCCAGTATTATGGATGTCCGTACGTTCCGAGGAGCCAACATCGACTCGGACCATTACCTTGTTGTAGCCAAGGTACGGTTGCGGATATCCCAAACTACGCCAAGACAAGCTAATGCTGTGAGAAAATTCGACGTCAGACGGCTACAATCGCAAGAGATCGCCAAGTCCTTTTCCGATCGAGTGTCTCTTAATCTCTTAAGATGTCCAATGCCGCCATCATCAAGCATCAAGCATCGAAGACCATTGGAAATACTGCCAAAACGCCATCAGAGATGCCGCTTCTGATGTGCTGGGTTTCACTCGTCCACCACAACGAAACCCCTGGTTCGATGATGAATGCCGGCAAGCACATGCAGCTAAGCAAGATGCATATAAAGCGGCGCTGCTTAGAAGGACCAGAGCTGCTCATGAGGTCTATGAGCGGAAGAGGAGAGACGAACACCAGCTTCTCAGGAGGAAGAAGAAAGACTATGAGAAGCGCGCGGTCAAGGAAATTGAAAGATGCTACTCCAGGGATGAGGTTCGGCAGTTTTACAAAAACGTAAAATAACATGCCACGGAAACAAACCCCGAACCGAAGCCTGTAGAGATGAACAAGGGAACATCGTAGTAGAATCGCAGTCGATGCTGAGGATTTGGAAAGACCATTTCTGCAGACTGTATAACGGCGATGACGGACCAAATACCGCTGTCTGATGACCAACAATTCCGTCCATTCGACCTGGATTAAGTGAAGATAGCTATATCGAAGCTTAAGTCCAACAAAGCTGCTGGAGCGGATGGCCTGACTGCCGAGCTCTTCAAAGCGGGAGGAGATAACTTGGTAAGGAGCATACAACAACTCATCTGTAAAATATGGTCGGCCGAAAGTATGCCCGATGAATAGAACCTCAGCATTGTTTGTCCGATTCTCAAGAAAGGAGACCCTCTGAACTGCGCCAACCACAGAGGCATCAGTCTCCTTAACATCGCATATAAGATCTTATCCGCCGTATTGTGTGAACGCCTGAAGCCGTTCGTCAACAACCTGATAGGTCCATATCAGTGTGGCTTCAGCCCAGGAAAGTCCACCATCGACCAGATATTCACACTACGGCAGATCTTGGAGAAGACCCATGAGCTTCAGATCGATACCCCCCACCTATTCATCGATTTTAAGGCCGCGTATGACAGCATCTATAGAGACGAGCTATACAGAGCAATGTCTAGTTTTGGCGACCCTGCCAAACTCGTCCGTCTGTGCAGGATGACGATGGAGAATGCACGCTGCTCCATCAAGGTCGGTAAAGATCTCACCGAGACCTTTGATGTCCAGAAACGATTTAGACATCATACTTGAAAGAATAGTGCAAAACTCACGAGCAAACACACGAGGCACTATTCAAAAGTCCGTTCTACTACTCGCATACGTCGACGATATTGACATAATCGGGAGAAAGCAGCGTGATATCAGTGGCGCTTTCGCGAGTATTGAGACGGAAGCGTCGAAAATGGGATTAGCGGTCAATGAGGGCAAGACCAAGTATATGCTGTCAAGCAAAGAGGACAACCAACGCTGACGTCTCGGACAGAACGTCACCCTCGACAGATATAACTTTGAGGTAGTTAAGGACTTTGTCTACCTAGGCTTTGCTATAAATACAGACAACGACACCAGCGCTGAGATCAAGCGAAGAATAACTCTTGCCAACCGCTGGTTCTTTGGGTTAAAAAAACAAATGGAGTAGCAAAGACCTCTCTCGGACAACAAAAATCACCCTTTATAAGACCTTAATAATTCCGGTCCTGCTCTATGGCGCAGAGGCATGGACATTATCAAAAACGGATGAGGGTGTTCTTGGTTGCTTCGAGAGAAAAGTTTTTCGGGGAGGAGATACAACGACGAACTGTATGGAATGTACAGCGACATGGACCTAGCCAGAAGAGTGAAGATCCAAAGACTTAGATGGCTGGGTCATGTAGAGCGCATGGACACCAATGCTCCGGTCCGAAAAGTCTTCGAATCCGCCCCTGAGGGACAGCGCAGTAGAGGAAGGCCAAGACTCAGGTGGCGCACGCAAGTGGAAGAGGGCCTCAGCCAACTTATCGTGCGAAACTGGAGGCAGCTAGCTAGGGATCGAGCTGACTGGAGAAGGTTGTTGACTGAGGCCCAGGTCCACCCCGAACCTTAGCGCCACCTAAAGTAAGTAAGTAAGTATGAGATACCATCGAAATTTTTTACTCATTTGAAAGGCCTGTCAATACCATTACATATGGAATGTGACATCATTCAAATGTCCTCTTATGTGTGGCGCGCATCTGAAATGTTCAATTCTCCACGACTCTAGCGCATAAATCTTGCTGAATTCGACCCATGGCATGGGTTATGTTGTCTTTGAGGGTCGCTGTGGTTTATGACTTATTCGGATATACCTGCGCCTTCAGAAAAGCCCACAAGAGAAAGTCCAACGGGGTCAAAACACACGATCTCGGTGGCCAGTTAACATCACCTCAAGGTGAGACGACCATGCCCTCGAAGCGGTCGTGCAAAATTCCCAATGTGGCGTGGGCTATGTAGACATATAGCCCTCGCTGTTGACGGTGATGGCCTGGCCAACGTCGTTCTCAAAGAAATATAGACCGATGAGGCCACCGGCCCAAAATCCTCACCAAAGAGTGACTTATTCGGGATGCATTGGACGCTCTCGGATCTCATGTATGTTAGATTGGCATCGTCCCAAATTCGACAATTTTGTTTGTTGAACATGCGTCGTTGTTTATGGTCGTTAAACTTCAGCTCCTGGGTCAGTTGAATTTTGTACGGGTGCAGCAATTTTCGCCAAGTTGTGGTCTGCGAGCTGCCGAGTTTTTGTGAGCGACGCGAAATTGACTGCCTCGGATTCTCCTGCACACTCTCACGGACAGTGGCGATGTTTTCGGCAGATCTTGCATTTCATCGACGTACAGGTGTTAGTTTATCGTTAACTGAACCAGTGGTATCAAATTTATCCACCATACTGCGAATAGTCCTCTCCTTAGGACAATTATTGCTACCGTAAGATGGACGAATGGTGATTTGGCAAAACAGATTGAATAAATGGCAGCCAATTTGATATATGTAGCTTCAACAATATGGTCGACTCGAAGACCCTTTACAAGAAAGGCGATTCTATGTCCTGCAGGAACTATAGTGGCATATCCCTGTTTAATGTCCTATCCAATATACAATGTGAAAGTCTGAAGCTAATTGACACGTACCTGTGTGGTCAATCGACCAAATTTTCACACAGTCAGATTCTGGATATTACCAACGAATTCTGATTTCAACGATTTCATCGGCTTTAAAACCACAAATGATAGCATTCATCCTCAGTAGCCCTACATGGCAATTTAGGAACAGCTTTATGAACTGTTTTAAACATTCGGCGGATTTCGGCAAGGAAATGCGCTGTCATGTTATTTCTTCTTCTTATTCTTATTTCAAGATATGCATGTTGTCCAAAAGCCTAAACTCGTCGTCTACATTGGTTTGGCCACATCGAGCGAATGGACAATAATGCGCCATCTTCGATTAGAAGCCCCCGGGTTCGAGATGACAAAGAAGGCCCAACATTCGTTTTAAAGATCAATCATCGCGGATACTTGTGAGTTTGGTCATGATACCTGTTAGCAGAGGATGGAAGGCTACATTCTCTCAGACAGAGACTCTTCACGGGTCGGGAGCCCGTTAAGTAAAAAAGTATCCTAGAGATCAGAAAGTGGTCCCTGTGGAAGCCTGACAGTGGATTAATCATGATACCGACCGATAAAACCGACACTTCGGTTTCAGCTTGATTTGCAGCGGTAAGCCCTCTTATGGGAGCGTCATGGTGGCTTTGATTCAGTTTCTAAAATCACAGGGAGTATTTTCCAACTGGGAGCCTTTCGACTCCAGTCAGTATTGCATCAATACAGATGGAAATACTTCGCCCCTCCACTAGTTCTTAACAATAAAGTTAGTTGTCATCAGAATTGCGTATTGCTCCGCTTGGAAGACAGACGCAAGTTTTCCTAATAAGGACTAAATTTTATGATTGTCAACTTCTGGAGAAAGACACAATTTTTGTATTCTAAATCGATTTTGGGGCCATCCATAAAGACTCGACTTACATAACTTTCCAGGCTCAGATCTACCAATTCTCAGACACTGTTCTGGTGTGATTGCACGAGACGGGGTATCTATAGGACCAGACTCAAAACACAGCCAACCAGACATTTTCTTTTTACACGAAAGACGATTTTAAACGTGCACACCAAGAAAATGAATATAATGCAGAATCAGTCGTACTAGGGAAGCGCAACATGTAATTGTAATGGGCGGCAGTTGCATACTTTCGTGAAAGCTTGTTCCAACAAACAACCGGTGCATAGGATGTCTTATCATAGCCATTTAGACGTAGAGGAATCTCTTTACTGGTAAGCTATTTGTTGTGCTGAAAGCCACTTAAAGGTTTTCGATGCGACATCCAGATTGACTATAACATACCTAGGTCCGTTGGAGAAATGATTGCTGATGAATTTTGCAACTATATGAGTCAGGCCAGTCAGCTTTCTGTTTCTCTTTAATAGAACAGCTTCGAATTTGAGAGGATGAGAGGATGAGAGGACTGAAAACCCATTTCTACTGAATCGATCACTTCAAGGACTGCCCGCTCTCTATGAAACAGACACTCGCTTAGGATGATCCAATAGCTTAAACAGGTACATCAACTATGTATGCCTGAAACCTTCTGAATGAGTCGGGCAACATGGACCATAATAGTGGAGACAAGACGCCGTATTGTGGACGACACTTTTTTAAACTCGCCATCGTATATTTGACGCAGTTATACTCACAACAATTGCTTTAATCGATTAACAAGTGTTTCGTTCGTGTTGAACGCATTTTCCAAGACCTTTGCTATCTCCTAACCAACATTCACGTCTAGAGTTCGCCTTCAAGTCATAGAGAATTTCTGGCTTGTTGCTAACTGGCTAAATTGGTAGTAAGTTGGCTTTCAAATGGAATGTTCAATGTTCGAATCCAAGCCTCGCCCGAAAAACATTCATTTTCAGTCAACAAAAATCAAATAAGATGCGTTGTTGACCAGAAAATAACAACGACGACTAACAATTAAGTCACCTCATTAAATGTTGGATGCCACCAGCAAGAAAACCACTGAGCCCAAACATCTTACCGCCCAATTCTCCAAAAAACTCAACACATGCTCAATGCTCATGCCAAAAAAATCCGCTCTATCAGCACTGAGTACTTGCGTTTTGATGCCACTGTAGGCTGGGTATGCACGAGATGTGTTAATTAGCCTCACATCAAGTATCTCAGTATATTGTGTGACCTACGCCTAGCACACTAAAATGTCCTGCGAAAGCGTAGTGGCTTGCTTCGCCGTCTATAGCAGTTTTATCTCTAAGGGACAGCAAGAGAGCCCCTCATCGTGTAGAAATGTAATGCACTATTGCTCACACCAAACCCAGTCGGCAATAATAGTCCTAGCTGTGGATATAAGCAGGTTCGAGTTTTCAGAAATCATTCCTCTGAGTCTTGTTCAGCAAGGCCATTGGTGAATTAAGTATCCATTCTGATTTCAAAACAAAAGTAAGTAAATCCAACCTTCCGATTGCGTTCGGGGAAAAAGCATTTTTGAACTAGCTCGGAAGTAGCAAGAGGATCCATTAAGACCAAATAGCAGTTTAACTTTCAATGCATACTCATATACTTCGTCTGCTTCATCGAATATTCAACAATAGTTTACTGCTATCCCATTTGCGTAAATATCTGCTTGAAAAACAGGAACACGTTTTTCTAACGAGGTCTGAGGTCTCCCTTTGTTGTCCTCAAAAAATATGGGCGTCGTCTATAGTACTATATGGTGAAGACCAGACTTCATTCCTTTCCTGTTGAAAATTCAGGTCGACCGATGCAAAACTATACACTGGCCGAGTATCTCCCTCCAAACGAATATTAACGCTGTCAGCAACTGCAAGCACTATCTTCTACACTTCCATTGCTTTGAGCCACTGGACAAGTGATTCACTTTTGAAGTGTTCTTTCGCCAAATACCGTGCATTTTGTCGAATTACAACTTTTTGTCGAACGAATGCACCTTCAATTCAATGGACGTAGTCTTGCAGCATCTTCCGCGTTATTAGACAATTTATGCCTTGTACAGAGGATGTATGGGAACAAGAATTTAGCCACGTAAAGCTTATCTTTTTTCTTTAAGCTCATAGGAATGAAGCATATGGCGAGCGGCTATTTATCTGTTGCAATTTCCATCATAAATCCTACTCCTACTATCAACCAAGGGTTCAGTACTCGAATGTATGCCAACAAGGGGCTAATAGCAAAGATTTCCATCAGAGTTGTCAGCATGTACACCTTTTTGTAGCATAACTGGATATATGCCATCGACGATAGACGACTTAAACCGAAGATAAATACATAAAAGGTCGTCTCTTGCCTTCTGTTTATATACAATATTAACTGGAAATTAACCCTTCCACGGTTCACATAGGAACGTGAGTCATTACTAGATTTGATGGCTTCGATGAAGTCTAATGTCTAATCCCCTGCGAGAGAAGAGCCGTTTTTGTTTTCCCTATTCTTCCTCGACCTGGGTAAATAGATTTTCCAGTTTACAAAATCAAGGCCAATAATCTGGGCAAAATGACAACTTCACTTGTCAAATATTTTAGCCGCGTATTTGTCCCGAATCTTCTTCTCCTCTATCACTGCCCTTACACGGTAATACAATATTTTGGGTCCCGTTCAACCATTCCTATTTCCCAGGAAAAGCCGAATAAGGCAGCACTTTGACCAACCGCTTATCTCTTTTGATGGAGTTCAAGGCTGAGCCATCGCCTTTTATACGATGGAAGTTGGTGCCTCCATAAGCCGTGCGCCGACCGAAATGATATTTCCATTATGTCCACAGTTTAACCTCGGGTCAAGGCATCTTTGGTGGTAAAATCGACCAAAGTCTGGAAAGAAATTTGAAATTTTAGGTGGCGGAATAGCTTTGGCCGGAAATTGTTTACATTTCAGTCGGCCTGATTTCCTATCGTCGAGGATACTCACATTCCCTGTTGATTGATTTTTTATTTTTTTTGTCCAGGTAAGGTAATTGGAAAACATATTTCAGCTATGTCAGACGATTTTTTATCCAAGCAGAAGGCGAAAGGAGTTCAGATTTCTCGTTGACACGAGAGAAAGTGGATCGAGAGGGCCATGTTATCTTTGTCATCCTTGCTATCGTTGTCAGCGTACTCATCGTAGGCATGTTTCGTCCTTGATCTACATAACCAAACAAAAGTGTTCGTCCTCAAATATGCAAGGAGCTTTTGTTCAATTCACTATCCACATTTGTATTCAATGTAGATACAGAGACGGTTGTGGATGTAAGTGTATTCGTTATAGCAAAAGGGGGTTACCTCGGTGTTTTTTTCTCTCCTTTGAAACTTTGTGCACAATGCAATGGCAATTTATTATCCTTTCTGTGCAAGACCTCTTCCCAATTTACTTCGTTTTAGTTTACTCAAGAATGTCATCAGCGGCCTGACTTTAGTGAGGTGGCTTCTTATCCTCACCAGAGTGACACTCGTTCATCAGAAGCAACAGTAGTATCCTCGCATAAAAATAGATCATGACAGGATAGTAACTGTGGTAGGAGTACATGATGCTACTGTATTCCGCGTCAAGTTTCCAATGTTTGATTGCCATCTCATCGCTATCGTTGTCATCATCATCATCATCATCATCATCATCATCATCATCATCATTATCATCTACGTCGTCGTTGCTGTTCTCATACAGTTTTACAATTTTGAAATCCTTCTCAGCTAGGTACACGTGTTCTTGGCTAAATCTAGGTTGCTGACGAGTGGTTCACTGTCATATCCTTGTGCAACTTGAAGAAGCAATCTGAGGTAAAACGGGAGATGGCTTTGAGTGAATAGCAAGAAATCCAAAAATCAAACAACGTATTCCGGTCATGATTTGCTACAACAACGACAGCGTCAACGAACGATGATGATGAAGACTAAAGGAGAGCGACAATGCCGCAGAATATGTAGCACAGTCAGCGCCTTTGTACTCCTATTCAGAAAGAGTGTTAGAAGGTGTATTGCGATACCAAACGATGTTTGCACAAGTCACACATGCTTACAACAACTCACCCTTCTGACTTGACTCCAATACCATTGCTGGTACTCTGCGTATATGATTCTATAAATCGTTCCGCTTCAATTTACCGACCTCCAAGCTCAGCGATCCCAGTATTTACTCTATAAGAATTCAATTTTCCAATCAATCCGCCACTATTACCCCCCAAAAGTCCTTGCTTACTCTGACTGTGACTCGCCGCTTCCCCCCCTCGGTGATATGAAACGACAAACGAGAAGGATTCACTTCACCTTCACCCCATGCCGACTAAGTCGATTGCTGCATGAGCGGCAATAGCATCAGTAGGGTAGAGCAGAATTTATGCTCCTTTTGCGATTTAAGTCATAAGCTGGTTGCTCCTTGAGAAAACAATCGTAAATAAATAATAGAGAACAGCGAATGCCTCCTTCTCCGTTCAACAGAGATGGCATCCTGCAAGGATTGCTTCCACAGATTTGTAATCCTTGTAGGTAGTACACGGTATACTCGTTTATACATATTATGCAGAGGGTGAGTAGCTTTTAGTTCACTTGTTGGTGGTTTCTTGTGGCTGTGATGTATCAACAGGAGGGCAGTAGCACTTGATTTTGAATGTTGCATCTTTGTGGTTGGTAAAGTCCCGCTAGAATTAATTTGCAATACCCATTGGCAAGAATTGAGCATGGTGGATCAATTTGCTATCCAAAGGGACCTACATACAAATGAATTTATACAATGTGAGCAACGCGGATGCATTTAAGCCGCACGCCGCATTCCGCTCTAATCAGATATTCGTATGCGAGTCCTGAATTAATCAATAGTGGTGGTAACGCGGTATTACGATTTCCCCCTAAATACCATTAGTTCAACAAGGACTTACAAGTGACTGGTGTTCTAGCTATATTCCTACTGAAATCTTTTTTCACGATTAAACGCTATTTCATGCCAGAGAATGGTGCTTTAAAATGCATTCCTGGACTACAAACTCATAAGTTCGAAGTATAGATAGTGTGTAAAAGTGACGAGAAGATGCAAGAGATACTATAGCGATTGTTATAGAGAAGACAATCAAAAGCAGCGGCTATTTGGATTTCGCAGAGCGCCTTCTTATAATGTAAGAGCTAACGTTCGAATGGAGGAAAAGATAATGTCACCAAAGACTGTATGAAAGTGCTTCTCACGATGCATGTCCTAACTCAAAAGTGGCAAATGAGGATGTTTTTGATAACACTACCGGTTAATATAGCTGCACAATACCATTTTCGACAAGGAATTCAAGCTTGTCGGCTTCACTTTTTGGTTAAATAGTTAAATCGTATCAAGCATCAAGCATGGTGTCTCCACGTTTGTATGGGGATCAGATGGTGTCCTGATTAATCAATCAATTGACGCAAGGCACTTCTACAGATTTTCGAATTTCCAAGCGTTCCACACGGACAACATTGTATACGCCGCGGTTAAGACGAGGTCATACTCTGAGGAAATCTCATTTCGGAAGGCTATAGACACAAAAACGCGTCAAGTTATTTCCTTATCAACATCTTGTCTATAAAACCCACTAAACTGCCAGCAAGTCCTTAGAAATGCTGCCCTAATGCACGGTAAAGACAGTTTACTGCCGAATCATTAGAGGTTGAGGGAGATGACCTTGTGAATGGCATGCACCAAATCATATCTTAAGTGTGGTCGGAAGAAAACATGCCAGACTAGATCTTATCTTCCTCACTAGGTAATCACTAGAGGTCTGCATGAATGCATTCATTTACTTCTCTCAATGGGTACAGTAGTTCAATTATTCTATTCACTGCAGTTATAAAAACTAGTGTACTCTAAAAATGGGTACCACTGTTCAAGAGACAAACACTGCACAATTGATTTCTCTTTCGAGAGTGGGTGCTTCATTCAAACAAAACGACTGCACGGTTTAACTATTAATCTACACGGAGTACACCGAATGTTTCGAATAATTCGAATGCAGTGAGTGACTAGTATGTTTCTCACATTGGTCCAGTGTTGAAGCAATCAATTTTGTCAATGATCAAATACGAGTAACCTGTTCATTATAATTTGTAAAATGGAATTAGTTGAAGTAAGTTATCATGTAAAAAAAATCTTAAATTCGTATTGATTTAGAGGATGGTGAAGGTGCTTATCTTATAATAAACACTTTTTTCTTTGGTATCGATAATTCTTTTATTAATTTCATTTATAACAGTATTTTTCTTAGCTACTATTTTGCATTATTTCGTAGTCTTTAATCAACAGGTTGGGCTTACTTACTTACTTAGTTGACGCTACTGTCCGGGATGGACCTGAGCCTCAACCAATAGTCTCTCCAGCTAGCCCGGTATTTAGCTAACTGCCTCGAATTTTTTCTTCCAATTGTGACAGCCACCTAAGGCGAGGTCTTCCTTTACTGTGCTGTCTCACTGGGTTGGATTCGAAAGCTCTGCGGGCCTGAGCATTGGTGCCATTTTTTCTACATGTCCTAGCTTCCTTAAGACGTCCAATGCGAAGCCTCTTTTTACTTTTATATTCATTTTGAATGTTTCCTTCATTATTACTTAAAACTAGACAAAAATGAATGAATATAACTTGAAAACAAAATTTTTACTTAAATCTAACTAACTGGCTCCATCCGAGTAGGCTAAGCTAAGCAATATCTTAAAACTATTTCCTTTCGGCCTTAACCAATCTTAGATATCTTATACCTATGTTTAATCTAAAATAACATATTGATGTTCAAAAAACGTTATACTCGTACATACATACATAAAAAAACTTCTGCGAAGCCTCCTGACTAGGTATGTGCCGCTGTACAGCTCGTATAGTTCGTCGCGTCGAAGAGTCTTTGCCTTCAGCACCTGTCAACGCAAACGGGTGTTGTATAGAATATCCTTAGTCAGAGGACCTTACTACTGAATTGATTTTTAAGCCCAAAGAAGCAGCGGTTGGCAAGAGTAATCCCTCGTTTGATCTCCGATGAGATGTCGTTAGACAAAGTCCTTATCCACCTTAAAGTAATGTTGTCTATTGTCACGTTCTGTCCAATTCGTCGATGTTGGGCTACATCTTGCTCTATTAGAAATTGCTCAAGTCGGTTTGGAACCAGTTTTAATTTTCTAACAAGCTGCATCTGAACTACTTCCACTAGCTCTGTGTGGTCTTCGCATATGGGTTTCAATTTCCCATGACTTCTTCCATACATACACAATTGGAATTATGTTCTCATGTTATGTATACTTAAAGCCATTAAGAAAGTTGTTAAATATGTCTATTTAACTCTAGTCCATCTCTGATGGACTACCCTACATTTGGAACAAACAAAAATTCAGGCCCCCAAAAAAATAGGCAATTTATGAAAACATCATTTTAGCATATCCTATACGAGCCGCTCAACAACATTTTGCATTAAAACCTTCTTTTTCTAGAGGAACGCCTACAAAAGCAGACGGAGTCTAGAAACGCTTAGATTGCACTCATAGTTGTATCAGATGTGAATTCATTCGTATTATTTGAATGTGAAGTACTCGCTCGCTAATCGAATATCAAGTAATTCATTCATTTGATTTTTCAAGATGTGAATATAATGAGTGAGGCACCGTAAAAAAATGGAATGCTTGAAATGTGGTTCAAGACATTCAATGCAGACCTCTAGTAGTCACATCCAACCTTTTGTCAGTCTACTAATTGGCTTTTAGGAGCGTGGTGTCAGCACTACTCTATTTTGATCTGCATGAATACATTCATTTGCTCTCACCAAACGAGTGCAGTACTTCAGTGTACACTATTCAGTGTCATTATTTAACCAGGTGTGCTGTGAAGTAGTGTAACACACCACAAAGCATTTGACGTGTAGTATTTGGAAAGTACAGCTTTAGAGGTTTTAGTAATTAATGTTGGGCAAATTATGATTAAAAAATGCAGTGTGCGGGTGCAAATTTTACTATTAAAATGTTTAGTTCGAGCTACGTTCCATGTTGGATCGTTTTCGTCGTAAGGCGGACAAATTCAAATCTACTAGTTTGGTAAGGAATTAAAGAATTATGGTACTCTATTCTAAGTCTAAATCTAAGGCAGCCTATTCCTTGTCGCGTTAAAGAACTTGACCTTTCGCAGACGTAAAGTTGGCGAATTTTGCCTCGGGACATAGGTCTAAGCTGCACCTGTATAAAATTCAATTGACACAAAAACATAAAGGTTCATAGCCAGCATCGAACATTTGCTGACTGGACTTTGGAAGAGTTGTAAGTGGACTCCAATTTCGGATGGAAAATCCTTTCCAGTTTCAAGCTCATTTTTGCAAAAATGGCTACATACCATATGTCAACATTGTCGCATTTGGGGATTGTTTGGCGTGGATTTCGTTTTATTTACTCGTAGTTCTATCAAAATAGAGCTGGCACCATCATAACGGTTATCGGCAAAAGGTATGGTGCAATGAAATTCAATTTTTTGGGGCTTAAATTAAAAGATATGACAAGTTCGACAGCATGGTTATCTTGATTTTCGGCAACGTCAACTGGCAATCAAGTTGTGTGTTTTAATGTCATCAGACTTCTTTGTTTTGGGTCACGTTAAATAATACGGTCGTGGAGGTAAGCCACAGACTATTGATGCTTTAAAAGCCAACATAACCAACGCCATCAATAATACAGGGAGAAATTTAAGCGGTCATCAAAATTTGTGTGGCGCACCCACATCTTTAAAGTAAGTTGCAAATTATTAGCTACGCCAACAAGTAGTGCATCTTTTCTCCAGCCAGAATGTTAATTTCACAAAAACGTTGTTTATTTGGATCCGACCTAGCTTTGGTTAATCAAATAATGTTTCTACACTCCAATATAAATCAAATTAAAATTCCTAAGGATCTCAAAGAACTGTCATAATAAATATTTAAGAAGCAATAAATCTATCTTTTTATTTTATTACAATTATATACGAGGGCGTCTCCCTTGAGCTCTATACACTTTGTCCAACGCTTCTGCAATTTTTTTATCCCTTCTAAAAAAAATGATTTGTCGAGGTCCTCAAAATAGGCCTTTGTTTGCGAGATGACTTCATCATTGGAGTCAAATCTTTTTGCACCAAGCCATTTCTTCAGGTTTGGGAACAAGAAGTAGTCGCTCGGAGCCAAATCTGGAGAATAGGGTGGATGAGGGAGCAATTCATAGCCCAATTCATGGATTTTTGCCATGGCAACTGCACATGTGTGCACCCTTGCATTGTCTTGGTGGAAAAGAACTTTTTTCTTGGCCAAATGAGGTCAAATCGTCATTGAATCGGTCCAATAAGTTGGCATAATATTCCCCATTGATTGTTCTTCCCTTTTGAAGGTAGTCAATGTGGATTATCCCGCGTGCATCCCAAAAAACAGTCGCCATAACTTTATTGGCTGACAAACCCACCTTGGCCTTCTTTGGCGCCGATTCTCCCTTAGAAACCCACTGTTTTGACTGTTGTTTGTTCTCTGGTGTGTTGTGATGGATCCATGTTTCATCCACGGTTACAAAACGGCGCAAAAACTCCTCCATATTGCGATTAAACAACGCCAAACCTTCCTGTGAAGTTGTTACACGATTGCGTTTGTGGTCGACTGTGAGCAAACGCGGCACCCATCTTGCGGAAAGCTTTCTCATGCCCAAGTGATCATTCAAAATTGAAACCACTGAGCCATGCGAGATCCCTACGGCTTCCACAATCTCTCGCACTTTCAATCTTCGGTCGGCCAACACCATATCGTGAATTTTTTCGATTGTTTCGGGTGTAGAGACCTCAACTGGGCGTCCAGGACTTTCGGCATCTTCAGTGCTTGTACGGCCACAACGAAATTCAGTAAACCACTTTTTTACCATTGAAATCGATGGTGCAGAGTCCCCATAGAATTTATCAAGCTTAGCCTTGGTCTCGGTAATGGTTTTTTTTCGCAAGAAATAATGCTTAATAAGCACACGAAATTCACTTTTTTCCATTTTCTCCTCAAATTAGTGAGTAGTCTGATAAAAATAGCTGTCAAACACAAACTAACTGACGCAGCAAGTTTAAATTTTGACAGGAGTCAACTGACAGATGCCTGTTGACAGGAGCAGTGTTGCTGTTTCAGTAAAGAGGTCAGAAATTCAAAAAGTCACGGACTTATTGACCCGCCCTCGTATCATTAAATTTTGGAACTTCTTGGTGACTTCTGATTTGCCGTGGGGAAAAATTGTTCAAAAACGTCCAAGGCTTTGTTCCAAAGCACAGCCTTCTTTTTTTCCAGATATAAATTCATTTTCAATGGAAAGCCGAACCGCAACCAAAAGTTTTATTTCAGCGCTCGACCTGTTATTTTGCTCTACTTCCCTTTTAAAGAATTTAACCAACCAAAAAAATTGCTGCAGCTGCAGGTAGCAAAAATGCAGGAAATGACAGAAGGTTTACCCATTTATGAACACAAATGGATCGATAATCGATAATGCAGTTCTCTAGGCAAACCTTGCAGGGTTGGATGTTTTTTTTTACATGTACGAGGTGTGATCAAAAAATAAGATAACTTTTCCTTTTTAAAAAAATATATTTATTTAATCATCCAAATTTATTTTATCCCCTTCAAAATAATCCCCCTCTGATACAATGCACTTGTGCCAGCGCTTTTTCCAGTCGTCAAAGCACTTCTGAAACGCACTTTTTGGTATTGCCTTGAGCTCCTCCAGCGATGCAGCCTTGATCTCCTCAATCGTTGCAAATCTTCGTCCTTTCATGGGCATTTTCAACTTTGGAAAGAGAAAAAAGTCGCAGGGGGCCAAGTCTGGTGAATACGGTGGCTGAGGCATGATAGAAGTACTATTTTTTGGCCAAATAACTACTGACTAATAACGATCAAAATTAAGCGATTTTGGAACGAATTTCGATGACACACGTTTCATACCCAAAACATCCGTTAAAATTGATTGGCTTGAGCCAAACGATAAGCCAAGATCATCCGCTATTTCCCTAATCGTGATTCGACGATTTTTCAACACAATTTCTTAAACTTTTTTAACATTTTCGTCTATGTTTGACGTGCTAGGTCGTCCGGAGCGAGGTTCATCATTAACATTTTCTCGGCCCTCTTGGAATAAATTATACCACTTATAAACATTTTTTTTGCTTAAAGTTGACTGTCAACATTTCAAGAGTTTCTGAGCACTTAATACCATTTTTTACGCAAAAATTAATACAAACTCTCTGCTCCATTATTTTTAACCACAAAAAATCGCCTAGTAAACAAAACACGTCCAACTTTTATGCCTCTCACATAAAAACAACAACTGCTATATGGTTAAAACTATAAACATATGATCGTGACAAGTGAACCAACACAACAAAAAAAAATTTTTGAGTTTGAGTGTACTGAGCGCGCGAAATTTAAAAAGACACCTTACTTTTTGATCACACCTCGTATGAACTCGCCCCAGCTCATTGTGTTCTACATATTGACAATGTCATGGTTCTACAGACTTTTGAAGGATTGCACCACTTATTTTGGCTTGCGAGGCTCGGAATCTTTTTTTACGTCAAAAGTATCTCTAAAAAATAACCAACTTTTGTGGTGCAGAGAGTTTCCACCATGGCCATTCGGCAGTCCCGGAAAAGTTCAGCAGCTTAGCATGTCCAAAACTGGACATGACTTCGAGTAATTATTTTCGAAAAAACCCTCCCACACGGACTCTTAAAATCAAGAAATTGGAGGTTGGTCGAGGGTCTTTCCGAAGGTATCCATAAAAAAAAGTGAACACTACACTGAGTACACCGAGTACACCGAGACCTACACCGAGTACACCAAGTATTAATTTATACTTATATTTGTTGCAATCAAAAGGTGAGCTTTTTAAATGACAGAATAACGGGAAATGGCGATAAGAAAAAGGAGGGGCAATAGAAAAAGGCAGAATGATGGCAATAGGTACGGAAAAAAGTGAATTTCGTGTGCTTATTAAGCATTATTTCTTGCGAAAAAAAACCATTACCGAGACCAAGGCTAAGCTTGATAAATTCTATGGGGACTCTGCACCATCGATTTCAATGGTAAAAAAGTGGTTTACTGAATTTCGTTGTGGCCGTACAAGCACTGAAGATGCCGAAAGTCCTGGACGCCCAGTTGAGGTCTCTACACCCGAAACAATCGAAAAAATTCACGATATGGTGTTGGCCGACCGAAGATTGAAAGTGCGAGAGATTGTGGAAGCCGTAGGGATCTCGCATGGCTCAGTGGTTTCAATTTTGAATGATCACTTGGGCATGAGAAAGCTTTCCGCAAGATGGGTGCCGCGTTTGCTCACAGTCGACCACAAACGCAATCGTGTAACAACTTCACAGGAAGGTTTGGCGTTGTTTAATCGCAATATGGAGGAGTTTTTGCGCCGTTTTGTAACCGTGGATGAAACATGGATCCATCACAACACACCAGAGAACAAACAACAGTCAAAACAGTGGGTTTCTAAGGGAGAATCGGCGCCAAAGAAGGCCAAGGTGGGTTTGTCAGCCAATAAAGTTATGGCGACTGTTTTTTGGGATGCACGCGGGATAATCCACATTGACTACCTTCAAAAGGGAAGAACAATCAATGGGGAATATTATGCCAACTTATTGAACCGATTCAATGACGATTTGAAAAAAAACGACCTCATTTGGCCAAGAAAAAAGTTCTTTTCCACCAAGACAATGCAAGGGTGCACACATGTGCAGTTGCCATGGCAAAAATCCATGAATTGGGCTATGAATTGCTCCCTCATCCACCCTATTCTCCAGATTTGGCTCCGAGCGACTACTTCTTGTTCCCAAACCTGAAGAAATAGCTTGGTGGAAAAAGATTTGACTCCAATGATGAAGTCATCTCGCAAACAAAGGCCTATTTTGAGGACCTCGACAAATCATTTTTTTTGGAAGGGATAAAAAAATTGGAGAAGCGTTGGACAAAGTGTATAGAGCTCAAGGGAGACTACGTTGAAAAATAAAATTATTTTTTTATCAAAAAATCTGTGTTTTAATCCAAAAGTCACGGACTTATTGACCCGCCCTCGTATCTTACAAGCGGATAAAGAAGAGGAACAAAGAAAGCAGTAGGGAAGCTTATGAAAAAGAAACGCTTTCCATGAAGGTTGAGTAACGAATGATGAGTAAATATTTATTTAAGTTTGACAGTTCAGTTGGTTAGTCTTAGAACTAAATGTTAAGAGTACTAAGTGCAGTGATTGACAGACTTAATTATATAATGCTGATGAACCATAATATTTCACACTCCCACTTTCATCAGCATTTTTTATTTTATTTTTTATTTTTAACCTTTCTTTATATTCACAATTCCCATTTTATCTCTTAACAATTCAAATCTACCTCTTGCTAATGGTTTAGTAAATGCGTCGGCAATCTCCTCTTCAGTTGGAACATGCGAAAGTTTAAAAACTCCTTCAGCAAACTTCTCTCGAATGAAGTGATATTTTACTTCGATGTGTTTGCTTCTTTTGTGGAATTCTGGATTTCGTACAAGCCTAATAGCACTTTCGTTATCAACCAGAAGGCTTGCCTGGCCACATTCCCCAAGTATCTCGTCGAATAACCGCTTCAGCCACACTATTTCTTTAGCTGCATGTGCCGCTGCTATGTATTCCGCTTTCATTGTAGAGAGGGAGACACATTTTTGACGTTGTGACATCCACGAAATCGGCGATTTGCCAAATAGGAACACATAGCCGCTAGTAAAGCGTCTTGTTTCTGTATCGCCCGGATAGTCAGAGTCGCTGAAACTACTTAATTTACAATTAAAGTTTGAATAAAAAAGAATATCATATGTCTTTGTTCCTTGTTCCTTTACCGTATCGGATGATACGCTTTATCGCAGTAACATCTTGTGCATTTGGATGCTCCAAATGACGACTGATGATTCCAAGAGCATAGGAAATATCAGGTCTAGTCCCAGTAGCAAGGTACATTAGTGACCCAACCACTTCTCGATATGGAAATCCACATTCCACCTTAGGTTCTTTAATGCAGGAACCCTTCAAGATCGCACAATCTGCTGGTGTTGAGACCGGGTTGGCATCCGACATTCTGAATCTATCCAAAATTCGAATAACGTAACTACTTTGAGAAAGAAATATTGATCCATCGGCTTGATGATCAATTTGCAGTCCCAGGAAATGTCCCGCACGAGACAATTTAACCTCGAAGACTACTTTCAGATATGAAATCAGCTTGTCAACCTTTTTTCGTTCTCTCCCACTATCAATCCATCGTCAACGTAGATAACTACAAGGATACGCCTTCCAACAAATACGGCTTCTGACGGCACCAATTTAAATGAGCGTAGAAATTCAGTGAACTTGATGTTCCAGCATCTGAAAGCCTTTTTAAGTCCATACAGGCTTTTCTTCAGCAGGCAGACCCTTCCGCTTCCATCATTGAATCCTTTTGGCTGGTGCATGTATATAGCTTCGTGTAACTCCCCATTTAGAAAAGCTGTCTTGATGTCGATTTGCTTAATTTTTCCATATGCTGCGACTGCAAGTATGGCCCTTATGGAACTAAAGCGAGCAACTGGACTAAAGATCCCATCATAGTCAATCCCAGCTTTTTGCGTAAACCCCCTTCCCACAAGTCTTGCTTTATATCCGTTGGGTTCATTGCTGACAGCATCTTTGATTTTAAATACCCATCTACTATCGATGATTTTCCTCGCCGTTGTTAGTTCCACAAGTTCCCAAGTATCGTTCTTACGTAATGCCTCAATTTCCTCTAGCATCTGCTGACCTTGGTACGTCTTCAAATGTCGTTGGTACATACCTGTATACCACAAAAGCTGCAATTTCCAGCAAGGCTATGATCGAATCTGCCTGTTCCCGTCTCGCACTCCTTAGCCGTTGCTTAATGGACTCAATTGGCAATGACCTTGAACAGGATTCCAGTTCATTTGTATTCACACTCTCTTGATTCTGGTTTCCTGTTACTGTCGTCGTGCTCTCTTTTACGATAGAGAAGTCCTCATCGTCAGGTAGCCAGCTTTCTTTCTTGACCTCTTCGGGTTCATCCAAAAGATTGTCCTCGCATTTATTATTTTCAAGTGTTACCGTAACTTCTCCGCTTTCGCCTGAAATTAAAGTTTTCTTAAAAATAATATCCCGGCATACTTCAACCTTATTTGTTTCTGCGAAATATATACGATATCCTTTGTATTTTAAGAATATCCCACAAAGATTCCTGGCCGTGATTTTGCATCCCACTTTCGCCGTTTCTGTGGGGGAATATGTGCATAGCACTCAGCTCCGAACACCTGCATCTCAAGGAAATTGAATTTTCGTGGTGGATCTTTAAACCACAGTTGAGCTGGATGGTTGCTAGGCTTCTGCCCAGAGCTTAAGCGACAAGCGACTCGCATGGATCATTGTTCTTGCAGCTTCTACGATGGTTCTCTTCTCTGCCGTTTTGTTGGGGGGAATATGGAACGGAAGTTTGATGTCCTACACAATTATCGGAAAGAAATGATTTTAGTTCGACATTGACGAACTCGGTGCCATTATCAGTGCGAATTGTCTGAAGCTATGAGCCAGTTTCCATTTTTAATTTATTTAGAAATGATTTGAAGAACCCAAAAACCTCATCTTTTTGTTTCAGGAAATAGACCGTTATATATTTGGAAAAATCATCCTTGAAAAGGAGAAAATACTTCGAGCCAGGCACCAAAGTATTTTGCATAGGGCCGCAAAGATCTGCATGTACAATCTCACCGACACACTTGGCTTTACTTCTTTTACAATAAAAGAATGGTTCCTCATCACCATATTTGATATTACTTCCCTTAAGAAAACTCCGAACGTAGCTCAGGTTTTGGTGGCCCAAACGTTCATGCCAAAGTTTGATCGACTCTACCCTCATATTTGCATTCGCTGTTCTCGGTTCCTCAACTCTTAACAGCATCTTAAACAACGAACCCTCACGAACTCCCACTGCTACAGTACACCGATCTTGCAGCAGCTCACATTTATTACTATCGGACACCAGACGAAGGTTTTTGTCAAGCGCCTTATTCGACGAAAATAAATGATTGTGAATGTCCGGAACACCGGAACAAACAAAACATTTGGAAGAAGCTTTGGAGTCCATCGCCGATTACTATAGGCTTTGATGTTAATATTTCCAAAGCCAGTTGCACTAATAGTCTTTCCATTACCAATGCGAATATATTGTGGGTAATCGAATGTCTTGTACCCAACAATCCAATCACATCTTAAGGTCATGTGGTCACTGGCACCTGAGTCCAGAAACCACTATTCACAATCTTTATCCCTGTTTGCAATTACAGTACATATGAATGCGTCATATAATATAATGCTGATGAACCATAATATAATATTATATATAATATTTCACAAAGCTTCATCATGGGATTATTTCAGTGAATTTGATGAGGTATATGGTACTCGGCATAATATTAATCCGCCGGCCCAGCTAATAGCCGAAATATTAACGAAACTGAGGAGAGTGATGTGGACCAGATGGTAAAAAATCCTAGAAAAAAAGCAAAAAATCAACTGTTGTCTCAAATAACCAAGTAATCGAGTTTCTAGAGAACGAAGCCAAGGAACTTGTAGCTATTGAACAACAGAAAATTCATGTCGAAAAACAACGATTGAAGGTGCTTATATCCTTGAAAAATGCGTTGAAAAGACTTTCAGATTAAGTTTTGTCGATTATCATACATTTGATTCGAGGATACGAAACATGGATTTCAATCTCCCGAAAGCTTGCTCTACACATACTCAGGTAGAACTATGTATATAATTACATGTTTTTTTGAGTTGTAAGATGTCCATTATCACGGTAAGGTGCCATAAGATAGTCACTTAACGGGTATGCAGAATCGCCTCATATGTGACCATCCCGAGTAATCCATTTGGAGCCGGTTTTTAAAGCTTTTTCAATTGAATTGAGTTCCCAAACAGATGGATCATTTGATTTGAGTCACTTATGGCCTAGAAAATACTAAAATCGTTTGAATCCGGGTTGTAACTGTAATTAATTTATTCAATTTGTTTTTATTATAACTCACCCACACAGAAATAAAAGGTAGTGTGCCTCGATGTTATGCACTTCTACCCAGGGTCCTTTGGTACAACAGATCGGAGTCCATGTCTGGACTTCCAAGACGAAGGGACCCTAAGGGACCCTTCCAACTACCATTCACTTACCCATATGACCTCGAGGCAACCAGAGAGGTCAGTCCGGGCCAGTTGGTTGCTGCAGGCATGCTTGCTTTTTCTCCGTCTTTTGCTCGCCGGAATGGGGGGATCTTGCCACCAACATTAACCAACAGCAGTTATATTTTGCATCCCTGGCTCCAGATGGAATTTAAGAAAAAATTGTTAAAAATCGAGACCCCAATTTGTCCTAAGAATACCGTCGACCAATTGTCTTCTTCAGTCCCAGTATTATGATTTCGTATTACATTGGATGGTATATTATAAATGAAAATGTACTCACCGATCTTGAAAAACATTACGCAGGGCGAAAGTGCACTCCTTACCTGGACGTTTTAACTGCTTGACTTTCGTTTTATTAATTGTATCATTTATTTTGACGTTCCAAAGATGTTCCCAAAGATTTTTTTTTCTAGGTAGCTGCCACTTGGTGATAACTTAACCCTAGAAAGCTAAGCTAATTATTCGTCGATTCGACGACCCGTAATAAAACACATTTTTTTGTAGTTTTCTATAATGCATATAATTTTACTTTTACTCTCTAATGCATTACGAAAGTGTTCCGTAATAAAAAAAAACGTAATTTTAACTTACTTACATACTTTAGGTGGCGCTACAGTCCGGGGTGGATCTTGGCCTCAGTCAACAAGCTTCTCCAGCCAGCTCGATCCCTGGCTAGCTGCCTCCAGTTTCGCACGCTAAGTTGACTGAGGTCCTCTTCCACTTGCGTGCGCCACCTGAGTCTTGGCCTTCCTGTTCTGCGCTGTCTCTCCGGGGCGGATTCGAAGAATTTTCGGACCGGAGCATTGGTGTCCATGCGCTCTACATGACCCAGCCATCTAAGTCTTTGGATCTTCACTCTTCTGGCTAGGTCCATGTCGCTGTACATTCCATACAGTTCGTCGTTGTATCTCCTCCCCGAAAAACTTTTCTCTCAACACCCTCATCCATTTTTGATAATGTCCATGCCTCTGCGCCATAGAGCAGGACCGGAATTATTAAGGTCTTATAAAGGGTGATTTTTGTTGTCCGAGAGAGGGTTTTGCTACTCAATTGCCTTCTAAGCCCAAAGAAACAGCGGTTGGCAAGAGTTATTCTTCGCTTGATCTTAGCGCTGGTGTCCTTGACTGTATTTATAGCGGAGCCAACGTAGATAAAGTCCTTAACTACCTCAAAGTTATATCTGTCGAGGGTGACGTTCTGCCCGAGACGTCGGTGTTGGTTGTCCTTTTTGCTTGACAGCATATATTTGGTCTTGCCCTCATTGACCGCTTAACCCATTTTCGCCGCTTCCGTCTCAATACTCGCGAAAGCACCACTGACATCACGCTGCTTTCTCCCGATTATGTCAATATCGTCGACGTATGCGAGTAGTAGGACGGACTTTTGAATAGTGCCTCTTGTGTTTGCTCGTGAGTTTTGCACTATTCTTTCAAGTACGATGTTGAAAAAATCGCTTGACAGCGCATCGCCTTGTCTAAATCGTTTCTGGACATCAAAGGTCTCGATGAGATCTTTACCGACCTTGATGTAGCAGCGTGCATTCTCCATCATCATACTACACAAACGGACGAGTTTAGCAGGGATGCCAAAACTAGACATTGCTCTGGATAGCTCGTCTCCATAGGTGTTGTCATACGCGGCCTTAAAATCGATGAATAGGTCGCGTGTATCGATCTGATGCTCATGGGTCTTCTCCAAGATCTGCCGTAGTGTGAATACCTGGTCGATGGTGGACTTTCCTGGCCTGAAGCCACGCTGATATGGACCTATAAGGTTGTTGACGAACGGCTTCAGGCGTTCACACAATACGGCGGATAAGATCTTATTCTTATTTGTTTCCGCGGCATTTTGTTTTTACCTTTTGGTAAAACTTCCGAACCTCATTCCTGGAGTAGTATCTCTCAATTTCCTCGATCGCGCGCTTCTCATGCTCTTTCTTCTTCCTCCTGAGAAGCCGGTGTTTGTCTCTCCTCTTCCGCTCATAGAGCTCATGAGCAGCTCTGGTCCTTCTAAGCAGCGCCGCTTTATATGCATCTTGCTTAGCTGCATGTGCTTGTCGGCATTCATCATCGAACCAGGGGTTTCGTTATGGTGGACGAGTGAAACCCAGCACATCAGAAACGGCATCTCTGATGGCGTTTTGGCAGTGTTTCCAATTGTCTTCGATGCTTGATGCTTGATGCTGGCGGCATTGGGCCTCTTAAGAGATTAAGAGACACTCGATCGGAAAAGGACTTGGCGATCTCTTGCGATTGTAGCCGTCTGACGTCGAAATTTCTCATAGCGTTAGTTTGTATTGGCGTAGTTTGGGATATCCGCAACCGTACCGTGGCTGCAACAAGGTAATGGTCCGAGTCGATGTTGGCTCCTCGGAACGTACGGACATCCATAATACTGGAGGAGTATCTTGCGTCGATCGCAATGTGACGGCATTAAGTGGGTTATGCAAAACAAAACACAAACTACACAGGCATATCACTCACAAAACTGATAGGCGACATATGTATGCCATGCAAGCAATTAGTCGTTTCCCTCAGGGTCTATAATGATTATATTAAATAAGCACCTGCATATTTATTGAGAATATATCCTTACGGTAGTAATAACTTATGCTGTCGTTTTTAGGTGCTATTAAGGGAATATGCGTCCCGTCCACACACTCTAGAACCTTGGGGGAATGGATTATTCCGCAAGCTTGTGAAACAATTCATTTTTGCTCTTTGTGCGTCACTTGAATCTGGCCATTTTATGTATCTGTTTCTCAGCATATATAATAGTTTTAAGATTTCAATAAAATATTTAAAGGCTGATTCTTTAGGTGCATTAAACAAGTTGCTAATTTGTCTAAATGAACAGTTGTTGGCAAGTTTCCAAACGGTTAGACAAAGTGCTAGTTTGAGATTTATTTTAGGACGACCAAACCGAGACTTTGTCCAAAAAGGGGTTAATAGCATTGACAACCACTTGAAATAAAAATAAGAAGATTGAATAAACCCGATAATCAAATATAGTACGAGTAGAATTTGAGTGCCTGCAATGTTGCCCCGGTCATCCAAAAGTGGCTTCTAAATACGCCTTCTGGGTATTTATTAATAATACGCAGGAAATCCTTTTTTTTGGAATCGGTCGGAGTCTCGCTTTCCTAGCTCTATATGTCAGCAGTAGTTTTCTTTTTCTTTGATTTTTTGCTCTTTTAGTTTCTAGTAGTAACTTTGTTTGCACACCTTCCAAATTGTTGTCTTTTAAAAGAATTACACTTACAGACAATCACTTTTTTATAAGATATTTCTTTTAAATAAGCGCAAGATAGAAAACGAGATCTTCCAAAGTAAAATATTCAATTTTTGATACTTTTCGACAGGACGCTTTAAAATTTGCATTTATGAGCTTCATTTTTGCAAATGCATGGCTGTCGCATGAATGCAGCATGGACTGTGTTCATTGTACACAAAGGAGTTTTACAGTAGATTTACAACAATTTGTTTGCAATTATGAACTCGCAGTTGTTACTGAAGTATTTGCAAGCATTGTAGCGGAAGCCACAAAAATGCGTCTGGTGGATGACCGGAGAAAAATGTTGTAGCTGGTGATTCAAGAAATGACTCACGACATCGAAACATCGAGGTTGTCAGCGACATATCCCATCCATCTGGGCTGCACAGTTAATGATTACGATAACACCAGCTTAGTTAGTTGCTGTTTTTATTTCATGGCCTCAAAAGCCAGAGCCTTCTTTTCGCAAACGCCACTATTGACCATCTCAATCCTCGTTTATGTATAGTGCAAAGCCATGCACCTTAGTTTAGATGCCCCAAGCACGAATAGTAGAGGGATATTAGCACTCCAGCTTGAAATATCTTCGAATTCATCAATTTGGGAGAAACCAGCAGAACAAGACTTCGCTTCAGGTGGCGCATGCAAGTAGCAAGAGATACCTACCGACTTGACGACGCTATATTTACAACACCTACCTAGCAGGCATATTTGTTGAGTATATTTCATTAGCAACGTCGAGTGATTTACTCGACTTCCGTCATTAAAAGTAAAAAGTGTTCAACTGCTGACGTCTCCGTAACGAGGGAGTAAAACATGTAAATATCCTTTGGGAGCCGATTGTGGCGTTGGAGTTTAATAAAAACACACTTGCTCTATTGTGTGAATATTTTATTTCTAAAGAAGAATACATAGGTACATTATTTAAAGATTTCAGACACTCGTATTTCCGTTACTCACCGCAGTTTGTACTTCCACAATCGCTCACTTCAAAGGTTGGACTTAAAAAAACCTTTTAAAATGGCGCGAAGAACTGTGAAGAGTGCAAACTACGGCGAGCAAGGGACAGCCATACAGTTTTAGATTATCGAATTTCTTCTAGGTGGCGTTTGTTACAAGCTCTGTTTGTGTTGTATTTTCTAAGGCCGTTCTTAGACATCCCCTCATCAGTGAATCAGCCCGATTCACTTTCTAAATCAAGAACGGCCAATTTAGTGACCGGACGACGTAATACTCCAGATTTAGTTTGAACGTCCGCGCGCCTCACCACACCATCTACACATCGATGAACTGCTACCACTCTTCCTTGAGACCACTGTTTTCTTGGCATGTTCGTGTCACAGATGAATACTAGATCTCCTTCCTTCGCCGGCTCTGTCATTTTGCACCATTTCGCTCGGCGCGTTAAGGTCGGCAAGTATTCCGAGATCCAGCGCTTCCTTTATCTGTCTCGGAGCTGTTGGGCAATTCGCCACTGCTTCCTCAGGCTACAGGCGTTTGGGCGGTGTTTGCCGTTCCTAAAAGGAAGTGATTTGGCGTAAGCGGCTCTTCCTGATCGCCGGAAATGGGTAAATGCGTCAAGGGTCGTGAATTAACCACATTTTCTGCTTCAATAATTAAACATTGCAGCGTATATTCTCGAGGGGAGACTTCCTTCAGTATGTGTCCTAGTACCTTCTTCACGCACTGGACCATGCGTTCTCATACTCCTCACTCCGATGGATTGTTGGGACAGTTGAAGACCCATTCAACTCCTCTGGCTGACAACTCATCCTGGATACGGCCACAGTCGAATACTTCGTTGAAACGCTTTGTCTGTTGATCTGCACCAACAAAATTTTTCCCATTGTCGCTGCGGATCCGGGTGGGCACTCCTCGGCGGTTAATGAAGTTGCGGATGGTAAGAATACATGCATCAGTTGACAGGTCATAAGCAATTTCCAGATGAATGGCACGTAAACAATGCCACCCACCTTTTCTCTACTCGACGAACAATAGTGACTGTGAGCGGTCCAAAATAACCGAGGCCGGTGTAGGTAAATGGTCTCACATACGGAGTCAAACGATCCTCTGGTAAGGGTCCCACCAGTGGCGGGATGGTTTTAGATCTTTGTAGTCGACACGAGCAACATCTAGAGATGATCTTCCGTAGAACTTGTTGAAGGCGTGAGATCCAATACAGAATCCAATACAGGCGGCGAATGGCGCAGATAGTAGCCTCGACGTTTTGATGCTTCATCTCCGTATATTAATAGGTCACGAATAGTTCAGTGAACTTATGATCAGGAGACAGTATTATCGGATGTCTTGAGTCATACAGGAGCCAGCCAGCTGCTTCAATCTAACCACTGACACGTAAGATGTCTTCCTGATCGACATACGGCGATAAACTGTGTAAGAAACTTCCTTTCGCCAGGTATTGGCCATTTTTTATCTGCTTGATTTCGGCTGCTTATATTTCAGATTGTGATTGCCTGCATAGCACAACTTCAGTTGCATAGAGTTCTTCAACTGTCAAACCCTTGACCATATTAGTTAGTTTGCGTAGTCGCCGAACGTATCGTATGACATAGGCCATCGATCTTTAAAGTTTTAAAAGAGAGGAGAAATTGGAAAATTTAATGAAATTATAACTTACGGTAAGTAGACTGAATTTTGGGCGCAGTTACTCATTTTCTTCGTCATGATTGATGTTGACATGTTCAGTCGGCCACACGTTTTCATTTTCTTTTAAGAAATTCGGTCCGGTCAACCAACTTGATGAAGGGCTGAAGTTTATATTGGACTTCAATCGAGTTGCTTCATCGTTTTCTTGGGTAGGTAACCATCCCCACTGGGACACATCGGTTGAGGCAAGAATTTCAGCTATCCTGGGTGCTACAAAGGTTTTATAGCGTCGGTTTGACGAGCTGATCCACTTAATCACTGTTTTGGAATCCGTCCAAAGTATACAACGGTTGATTTGTAAGCTGACGTGTTCTTCGTTAACCATTTTCATCAAGCGAGTTTCAAGAACAACAGCTTGGAGTTCAACGCGTTGAATAGTCGTTGATTTTAGCGATGCGAATTTGCTTTTAGCCCAAACGAATGTGACAGCTACTTTCCCATCCAGGCTTTCAGATATCTTGTGCGCTACTGCAGCGAATGCTTCCTCGCTCGCATCGACAAAGATATGAAGCTGGAGCTGCTTCGGCAAAGGGTTAAGGAAGTAATAGCGTGGGATCTGAATTTCGACTACTTTGCTTAACTTTTCACACACCAGGCTGCATTTATGTTGTTAGGTATTAGCTCATACCAGGCTATTGCACACCTCCAAACTTCACTCATCAGTAATTTTGCACCGATCAAAAAAAAGTGGATCGAACACCGACATTACGACGCTCAGAAGCTCTCTCTTACTGGGACGTCTGTCTCCGGCTATAATAGCTCGATCAACTCGATGAAACTTCAACCGATATCCAAATGTGTCACTCAAAGGTTGCCAAAACATACCGAGCACCTTTTACGTCGCCACACTCCCTTCCATAGTCGCCACCTTTGGTACCGAAATCATACTGGTTTCTGATTCATTCTCCAAAGCACTCATTACTATTGGCGAATTTGAACAAAGGCCTCACAGTTCAAATCCGGCTTTTGAGTGTATCTCACGAACTTGTTTTGATATTGCTATGGCTTCATCAACTGACTTAAAGCTGTCCACGAAGTCAACAAAGTAATGGTGTTGTAAAACAGATTTTACAGCTCTGGCTTTGTTTTCTTGATACTCCAGGGCATTAGTATTCTTAACATGTTGGGCCGCGCATAGCGAACAAGCAGCCCCAAATGTCATGACTAGCATCTCGTAAACATCAGGTGGAACATCCTCATTGCCATTACGCCAAAGAAATCTTTGTGAGCTCCGCCGAATGAGCACTTGGTTAAGCATTTCACGTTTGTCTCCACAACCGGCTATTGCTCCCACTCGAAAGTTAGACAGCACTGATAATATCGGTTGGTATTGCTGTGGACTCTTTAACAAACAAGAGTTTAGTGAAATCCCACCAACTGTAGCGACGGGATCAAACACAAGGCGAATTTTACCCGGCTTGTTAGGATTCACGACGGCAAAATGCGGAAGGTACCAGGTCCTAGGTCCTACTATATTGGCTTCTGCTGGCTGCAGTTTCCGGGCATAACCTTTGGTAACGAAGGTTTTGATGATTTCGTTGTAGGCGGCTGCAAACTTACCATCCTTCTTGATCTTGCGTTCAATACCAGTGAGTCTGTTCTTTGCCATAGCATAGGAATCAGGTAGCTCAATATTATCGCGCTTCCAAAGAAGGCCGGTTTGAAATCTTCCGTTGACTCTGATCGTAGTTGACTGCAATATATCACGGGCACGTACATCTGGTTCAGATTCAACCACTGGTGCTGGCTGCAATCCGAAGTTTTCCGTGTTGAAGTTATCTACTACCAAGTCGTGAAGCGCAACTTCACTTGGTGTATTTATCAGCAGGCATGACGTCTTTTAAGGCTTCTTGTATCTGCACGTAAGTCACTCTCATTCAGGCTTTGAATCGGCAGACGAAGGTCGGAGACTCCATAGACATTTCGAAGCGCATGTTTCCTTTTCATATTTACACCACTGATGTGAATGTTGACCACTGTTGTAGGTTCTTCAGCTACTCTTCCTCCAAGCCATTGGAGATTTAGACTGCGTTGGGGTCAGTCAGACCAAGTTCTTCGCTGAGCCTGTTATCAACCATCGTTATTGAAGAACCTTCGTCCATAAGTGCGTATGTGTTTATTCGCTTAGTGGGTCCATATAAAGTCACAGGCAGAACTCGGAAAAGCAACTTGTTCTTAACTGGACTAGCTGTACACAACTTAAAACTGCTTCTCCCCTTGCATTATCTTCATGTTATTGTTGCGATCCACTGGAGAATGATGGTCTCAGCTCGTGTAACAACTGGTGATGACTCCTTTGGCATCCGTCAACACCACATGATTTTCGTCGACGACGGCAGTTCCGGAGAGCATGGCCCACTTCCAGACATGTGAAACATAATCTACAACTTTTAGCTTGAGCCCATCTTTTGCTAGCACTGTTATCCAGAAATTGTTTACATTCAGTTGTTCTATGACGGCCTTGATAGATTGGACATTTGAATACATCTGTTGGTCTCCTCTCGGTTGTATAAAGAACTGAACAGCGGCTGGTAGTACTTCTGGTATCTTGTACGACTGAAATTAAATTAGCAGCAAATTAGCGACTATTGTTGGATACGGGTGTATCCGCTTTCCATATCCAGCCCATCCAATCCTTTGGCTCATGGGAAGTTTAGAGATAAGCTCTTTCAACAGAGTGGGATTGGCTAGTCGAATGGTCTTGTTCTTTGAAGTCGCCCCTCAAGATTTGTCTCGTCCAATCTCCGGATTATTTCCTGGTTGCAATGATGCACAAGACGAGTGTGAAGTTTACGAGCAAAGCTTGTTACTTCGTCTTTCACGGCTGCAATACCCAGATCGCGGTGAATATCGCTATTCCTTATATGCCATGGAGCATTTAGGATTGCTCTAAGCGCTTTGTTCTGAAATGTCTGTAGGACAGACATATTGTTTGATTTGGTACAACCCCATAGTTGTATACCATAAGTCCACGAAGGTTTTAGCACTTGCTTATATATCAGCAGCTTGTTATATGTGCTTAGTTTAGAGTATCTTTCAATTCAAGCCAGTTCATTTCTCTTAGTCTGATTTCAAGTTCTTCACGTTTCTTTTTACGTGTGATTTCCACTTCAGTTTTGCATCTTTGGTCATTCCCAAATATTTTGCCTCGTTTGCATATGGTATTTGTACCGAGTTGATGAATAAAGGTAAGTTGTTTATCCTTCTGTACATGAAATTGAGGTGTGTTGACTTAGTCCCGTTAAGCACGATTCGCCAGCTCTTCATCCACTCAAATATTTTTCTCAGAGCTCGTTGAAATTTTGCAGGCGAGGATTCAACTGTTTGTCCTGTGGCGAGGATCGCCGTGTCATCCGCGAACGTGGCTACCACAGTCTCTTCATCTAGAGGTATGTCTCTAGTGTACAGTAAGAATAGGTATGAATAGGCTTGAATTTCCTTGAATTCAGAGTATTCAATCCCATATCTAACCCGAAACAAGATAAAATTCGAGTATTCTATTCATTTCTCTCGGTTAAATTTGTCGTAGCTTGTACTTCAAGCCCTCGAGCCGTACCTTGTCGAAGGCTTGCGATACATCGAGAAAAACGCTTGAACATATCTCGTTCCCCTCTAGCGCGTTTTCAATTAAATTTTTATCCGATAGACCTAATCGATTGTGGAATGTTTGACCCTAAAGCCAAACTGGTGATCCGGGATCTACTCGTATCGTCTTTCTTCAGTTATCGGTTTTAAACGTTTCAGCAGGAGAATTTTGAAGACTTTTGAAATTATCGGCAGGAGCGAAATGGATCTGTATGATTTTTTGTCGTTTGGACGTTCCCCGGTTTTGGAACCATTATGACTTCTGCGACTTTGCATTGGCTTGGAACGTATAAAAGTCTCATGGAAGCATTTATAATGTGAAGGAGCTTGACAAACGCTTTTCAAGGTAGCTCCTTTAGAATTTCACTTGTAATCAAATCGTATCCTGGAGCCTTATTATTTTTTAGGTTTATTATTGTTTGCTTTAGCTCCGACAGTGATACGGATTTTATATTGTAGTTGTCGGATCCTGTTCTGCGATTAAGTTCTTGGGCCAATTGACTTCCTTCGAACGGTTTCAATGTTTCTTGCAAGTAGTCGGCAAACGAATTCGCTTTCTCTCTGTCTCCTTTTGCCCATTCGCCGTTGTCTGTTTTTATAGGTGGCAATTGCATAACAAGTTTCTTAGTCGACTTCACGGCTTTCCAGAGCGAATAATTGGAACTCGTTTCCTTCGGAACGAACGAACAAGCCTTCGAGGTAATTAGAAGTCTCACGGTATTTATATTCTTGAAGCATTTGCTTTAGCTTATTTGATAGGCGGTTCAAATAGGATTTATTCGGGGGCGCACGTGATTGTTGCCATCTCCTCCGAGCTTTTCTTTTTTCTCGTAGGAGGCCTTCTATATCAGGCGCGTATATTTGTTTTATTCCTCTTGTTCGAAAGGAAGTATTGTTTCACGCAGCTCTTTGAATGATTTCCACGAACTTTTCAACTTCGTCTTATATTTGCAACGGCGGTGGCTACGTAAGTGGAACTCTTAAAGCAATATTTTCCTTGCATCCCAGTTTGTTTCCTTATTCGTCAATCTGGGCAGTCTTTCGGTCCTTGCTATGCTCCTGCCGATTTTAAAGATTACTAGCGAGTGATCTGAGCAGAGATCATAGGATTCTTCTTAAGTTGTGAGATGAGTCGGTGGGTAAGTAGAAAAAAAGTCCAGGCCACGTTTCATACTTGCTTGGAACAGTAGCCTGCCCTTCGTCAAAATCACCACCGGGAATAAAGTTTGACCCAAGTTGGTAAAAAAGGCGATCGAGGTCGTCGTCTGCCATCTTATATCTCGGAGAGAAATAACAAGATGCTATATTATAGTCTATATGATTTATGTATACGGAAACTGAACTTATTTGCATGGATTCAAGTTCTATTGGACCCACCCCTAGCGTTTTATGGGGGAAGATTCGTATGATAACCAGAGTAACCTCTTATCTTGGGTTTAACTCCCTTTTTTAAGTGGGTTTCCGAAATTAGGCATACATCAATATGGTCTTTCCATAGAAAAAAATTCTAATTCGTCGATTTTTTTCAGAAGGCCATTTACGTTCCATGTTAAAATCTTAGTCAACTGTTTCATTTGCATTTTTGTAAGATTTTTTCCGAGCAATGAACTCGAGCCTGCTTAGTTTTTCAAACAAGAGCTTATTTATTTTTATGTGTTCATCTCGTTTTTCCAAGATGACTGCGAGAATTTGAGGCAGCGGATCTATAGTGGCCGAATCTATTTCGTTGGCTTGTGGCGCGACCTCGGCGTATGAATTACCGTAGACCGGTACATGTTTTTTCATTGCACTTAATTTGGCAACGTTTTTTTTGAGCAGATTTATGGTTTTGCAACCGGAAAGCTTCATTGTGAATCCCTTAGCTGTATTGGGCTCATCGGTTTTAGGATATTGCACCTTTGGGTCCGGATGAATGAATTTTGTGGGACTTTTTGGGGAGTGCTGGGATTTGCTTATTTGTTTTGCACTCTTCCGAGAAGTGTTTGCCTGCTCATTTTACGCATCGTGGATCTTTGGGACAATACGCCCGCGTGTGGTTAAAATCTTGACAACATTTGCATTGGATTCAATAGTTTTTTTGCCCTAACGCATGGGTTCCATTTTGACTCTGATATTTAAGATAGATTTAATTTTATAAATATCATCGATTTTCTCGCTTCGATCAAAAGGAAGCATGAAAATAGGAAGTCCTCGTTTGATTACGGTATCTTTCTCGCTATCCGTTTGTTGCTTTACCGTCTTGATTATGTTCATGGCATCAGTAATCTTAAAACCTTGTGCTTGAACGTCTTCTTTTTTACATGACGGATGAAGTCCCCTAGCGAAGACTCGTAACGGTTTTTCAAACTCTTGACAGAACTTCCGGCGATAGGTCTTCGCATTCATAACGGATATTCTCATTGAGGGCTTCAAGAGTGTGAGGCTTCTCCACATAGACTGATGACTTCAAAAAATCCCACAAAAAGGAGTCTGGAACGGTTAAATCAGGCGATCATGCCAGTGTCAATCGCCAAAAACGAGAGATTAGGCGACCCGGAAATGCAGTCCTTAAAATTTCGGTTATGGCTCGTGCAGTATGTGCTGTTGCTCCATCCTGTTGGAAACACATGTTCTCCAGTCCCAACTCATCAAACTGAATAAGGAAAAAGTCGTTGAGCGTGGCCCTGTAGCACTCGCCGTCCACAGTCGTCGTTTGGCCCGCGTCGTTTTCAAAAACATAAGACAATGTACGGAATCAAAAGAGTGTGCAAAATAACTGCGTCTGTAGAGACAGGAAGCCTGTGTGACTTGAACTGAATCGCAGAATAACTTTCAATTTGAGTGCACTTCAAATTCGCTTAATTTCCTGTGTCTTAAGTCTTAAGAAATTTCTGGACAAGTCTTGCAGAAGTGCTATTGACTAGGTTAACCCGCGACAGTGTTAACTTCTATTAGGGCTCTCAGTGATAGTAATTCTAATATGAGCACAACTGTTGCTGCCATGTGTCTCCAGATTGCAAATATCCCATCTCAACATCCGGTTGTCTCTGCTGCACATGAGCAAACTGAATGCAGACCAATTCAGATGATGGGAGACCTGGTGATACCACAAACTCATTTCCAAATCATGAATTTAGCTTAGAGTGAACTCTGTGATATTTTGGCAGCATTATCAGATCCCAATGACTATTGTCATTCACACACGTCTTCTGACTGCATTTTTCCAAGACTTACTCATAAGTCCTCCTTGATGGCTGACAGGATAAATGTCGCATGTTGTCCCCCTCCTTGTTCTCTATCACTGTAACATTCAGGACGTATTATTTCAAATCACAGCTCACTGCACAGTAAATTTGTGAAAATTTATTTTACCCATCTATTGCACGTTATTCAACAATCCGTCTTCCCCTCTTTGGCCAGAATTTGCACCAAAATGGGTGAAAAGATAAAAAATAGAAAAAAAATCTAAAACGAACAAGAAAAAGGACATTATGCAGACGAAATGTAAGTAAAAATGTAAAACTACGGTGCACACAAATTCAAATAATGTCCCGTCCCGTCCACAATTCCATTTGAATGGCGCACAATATATGAAATTGCCAAGAGAATCACATGCGAATAAAATATCAAAATTGAATAAATTTCGTCCTCCTTATGCTTGAATGGATTTTGTGTCCTTGTCACTGGCTCACATCACACGGAGAACGGATACAACGGAAACTGGCTGCAGCAATGAAGGTAGAGTATGAGCATAGAAAGAATACAAAAAAATAAAAATAAGAAATTCAAAAATTGGAAAAACCTCGAAAGGAGTCTCTAAAACGAGCCACTTGCACTTGTATGTGGGGAAAATTGTAGCGCGGTGAGATTGGGGAGTGTGACAACCAGCAGTGACAATGGCCACACACTATGGAATATGTGATCTACCGGGCGATGTCGATTGCCACTGAATGCATGCATAAATGAAAAATCATTCGGGCTGGCTTGCTAAGGCTTTCCAGGGTGTTCTAAGGGTTTGCCAGCAACAAGGACCTTTTCGTCGCACAACCATAAAAGTTACTTGTAACTGCCAGTCAAGTTATGTTCAATTGAATTTCTTGTGCTGCCAGTGACGATTGATACTCGGTTTTCGAGTGTTTTTCTCTCCCTTGGCAGATTTTTTGGCAGACATCAAAGTTGAAGAAAGTGGTATCCTTAAATTTTGTTGATTTTTGGGTCAAAATAAATGAGTGGCAAACACGGCGCTGGGAGCCAATGACATGATACTCCTAACTAGCTAGCAAATAAGAGGATGCAATTTTGGTATACATATATATGTGCACATACGTACAAAAGTCATACGGATCAGCCGTTGGCACAGGCACGACAGCCTTCATTAAGTACGATGAGCAATAGACAATACAGAATTATACGAGTATCTGCAGAAGTTGCTTAAAGTTCAAAAGATATACGAAGTGCTACCAAATAATCCTCTTAATGCGGATATTCGCCGAGAAAGTGTTCCACAGTATTACCTTCACACAACAAGCTTCATAGGTGGTAAACGCGCCTCGAAAGTGCTTCGTGCATGTTAGCGCAATTAGTAATCTACATTATTTCATGAAGACGGGCAGCAGAAAGACTGCTAATTACGAGTATTTAGAGATGTTCATTTGGTCTGCCCTCCCTGGAGACTCCCACCATCTGCATTTGTACTCATAAGAGATTCAACTTTCAATGGGCATAATCGAAAATGCAGATAGCCAAACCAATGTTCAGATCCTGGGAAATCTTCGTCAGATCTTTCTTCTTCTTCTTATCCTTTTATTAACCCTTTCCTCGTTATACGAACTTATGCGTAACGAGTTTCCCATTTTTACTGCATCGCTGCTGCTCCGCTTATGGGGTTGGCTAATGTCGCAGACATCAGAACGCGTCTACATAATGCTCGGTCCTGGAACACTTCAGTGGTAAGCCCCAGACGTTGTTGCGAATTTGCCATCTGAGAAATCCAGGAATTCTTTTTCCGACCTCGTTTTCTTACAGTTGGAGTGACCGTAGTTGATAGTGCCTTTTTAACCGGATTCTCCGCAGATCTTCTTTGAACGTGGCAATACCAGCTTATTCTATTCGCCTCAAGCTGTTCGGTTACCGAATTCTTTATATGTAGACTTCCTCTTATACGCGTAGATCTAATGCAATCGCGTTTAGTGACTCCACTAGACATTCTTAACATTTTCACTTCCGCTGCCGTCATTTTGTTTTTAAACGCTTCGTACATTGTCCAGCACTGTGAACCGTATATAAGAGCTGGTTTAACAACCGTGGTGTAGAGTTTCCTCTTTAATTTAAGTGGAAATTTTCGGTCGCAAAAGATTCCCGAATTTTCCCGCCATTTCATCCATCCCACACTCACTCTGTGGTTTACGTCGTCGTCACATTTCGCTTCCATGTTAACGATTGATCGTAAGTACTTAAAGATAGTGCTTTTCGGAAGAACTATTCCGTCTAACATTATATCCGGAACAGGTCGCAACGGGATGCGCAAATGGGCACGTCAAATGCTCCGTCTTTGAACGACTTATTTTAAACCCGTTTCTCTCTAACGCATTCCTCCATGAATCTAAGGCGTTCTGTAAATCTTCGACGTTATCGCTAAGTATAACTGCGTCGTCAGCGAAGAGAATTGGCGTTACATTTACTTCGCGCATGCAGTCTTTTAAAAGATAGTCGAATACTACGTTAAAGAGGAAAGGGCTAAGTACGCTTCCTTGATGCACTCCGACATTAACTGGAAATTCTCTCGTTAGTCCAGCAGAGCTTTTAACCGCAGTTTTCATGTTTCCGTTCATGTCTTGTATTATTCTAACATACGTTTCCGGTACATTTTGAGACCTCAGCGCGGCCCATATGGGATCCCTAGGCAGTCGATCGAATGCTTTCTCGAGCTCCATAAATACCATGTGTAAATCCTTAGACGAATCTCGGTGCTTTTCCATTATAATTCGTAGGCTTTGGATAGCGTCCACCGTCGATCTTCCTTCAACAAATCCACGCTGGATATTATCGAGCCTTATAATTTGGCGAAGATGTTCGTTTAAGTCTCTTTCGACGATTTTCATTGTGTGTGACATAAGCTTGATTGAACGGTAGTTGTTGCATTCTCGAGTGTCGCCTTTTCCTTTGTATAATGGAATCAAGAAGCTACTTCTCCATTGATTCGGCATAGGTTGTCCACATTTTAATTTATTTAAAAGTTTCGATAGCCAAACGCTGCCGATCCCCTCCATCTTCGACCAAAACTCTGATGGAATGCTGTCTGGTCCCCGCCGCTTTCCCCCGCTTCATTTTCCAATTGCTATACTTATTTCTTCGATTGAAAAGTCCGAAACTTCCTCCTCGAATAGACCAGCTGTCGGCACGATATCACGTGGAAACTGTTTGTTAAGCAACTCCTTACAGTATTCAAGCCACCGGTCACAAATTTCCTTTTCATTTGTTAATAAGCGACCGTCTGCGTTTTTGATGTATTTCGGCGAGGTTATTTCCATTGAATTTTTTCTCCTCTGTGCAGCGAGCTTAAAAATGTTTGGCATTTTAGTACTGTACGACGTTTGAACTTCTTGGATAGCTTGTCTTCTATCCGCCGATCGTGAGGATATTTGTTCCAACTCCTGGTACAGGTTTTCCGCTTCTGCCGCTCGAGTTCGAGCCAGGACTTTCTTTGCGATCTTTTTAAGACGCTCGTATTCAAGAGCCAGTCGAGCTTTTTCGATATCGTCGCTCCGATCGCATTTTGTCCACGCTTGGAATGCACTTTTCTTGTCGGCCACAGCTCGTTTGGTTTCGTCATTCCACACCATGTTTCTTTGCCGACGTAATGGTATTTCGATATAGTCCCCAGATGGGACTTTGCGAGTGTTATGCATTCCTCGTGCATGCTGTTCCACATTTCTTGCGGGCTAAGTGAGTCTGCGATACCGTTTATATTGTGAAGTACTTCTTTAGCCAGTGCGAAGTCTAGCGCTTCGTTCCTTCGATAGATAATACTCGTACCACCGGATTTTTGGCTTTCCAAACGATGCCCGTGTTTTCGGTGGTTCCGCTGTGAAAAATTCTGTAATGAGCAGACGGTGTTGGCGTACTAGCGATTCTCCAAGTATTACTTTACAGTCCTTAACACGGTTTCTCATCGACATTTTGCAGAGGTGATAATCTATTTGCATTTCGTGGCCTCCGCTGCTATAGGTGATAAGATGTCGTTGATGTTTAATAAACATTGTATTTAAGCTGGTTAAGCCGTAAGCCCTACACGCTACAAGGATGTCTTCGACAGCTGAATTTCTGGTTCCAAAGCCTTTACCACCGTGGCAGTCCTCGTAATCAACATTTGTTTCTCCGACGTGGCCATTTAAATCTCCGCCTACGAAGAGCATCTCATCGATAGGTATATTTCTAAGCAAATTACCGAACTCTGACCAAAATGTATCTTTTTCCGATTGGTCGCATCCATTTTGTGGAGCGTACGCGCTAACAATGTTCCACGTTTCATTGTGTATGACGAGTTTAACACTCATCAAGCGGTCGCTTATTTTCAAGATACCAACGATGTTGTTTAGAAGGTCCGCTGCAACAACGATTCCAACACCGTTTCGTCCATTGACCGTTCCATGGTAGAACATCTTAAATATCCTAGTTTTTAAGTCAAGAAAACGCGCTTTATTTCCTGAATTACACCACTTCGTTTCCTGTACGCACAGGATTTGTTGAGTTCTGCGACGCATAATCGCTTCCAGTTCTAAACTTTTTGAGGTCATCGATCCGACGTTTCAACTTGCAAACCGAAGTTTATGAAAATATTTTGGAAACTTCATTTTGCCCGCCCCCGGAATCCGTCGGGCTCTGACACAAGCACTTCTGCTTGCTCTGGGATCACCCGAGTGCGTTGCAATCGTGGTGCCCAGCGGGGTAGTGCTATTAATTGCGATCATTTCCATGAAGTGTATCTAAAGTTTGAGTGGTTTGACACTTGTATGCTCATTTCGAATTCATTGACTGTTCTTTTACCCCACCGGTAGTCTCCAGACGTGGGAACCCACTGATTGCATACAAACTTGTGTGCCTCTTACGACAAACTGGGACGCACTGCGGCACTATTCTTTATCCGATGCCGCACGGAATCGTCAGATCTTTGCGTTGTGCAATCTGATCTCATTTCTGATAAGTCTCATGGAGAATTCACCTATTCAACTGCATTTTAATCAGCACTGCATTCCAAAACTCTCGCTCCCTAGTGTTTCTTGTTTGTAATTGATGGCTTTGCCCGTGGTTATTTGTATCTGAGCTTGACATAATTGTCAAATTTTTACGCGCGTTTTATTGTTGACACTTAACCTTGGAAAAAAAAAAGTTAATGCGATATGGCCAAGTTTTGTACTTGCAATTGTGGTTCAAACATGAAGAATTTAAACAGCGACTTTTGCACTGCCATACCTGATTCGCCCGATTCCGTGCTGATGATTCTTCAGTGGAATGGTCTCATAGCTTCGGTAGTCCTTCCGAGATTGCGGACAGTAAAATCAGAGCATTGATGCAAGATGGTAAGAATTCAATAATTCAGGAGCTTGCTACCAATCTGAAAGTGTCGAGGCATCGGAAAGACAAGAAAAAGCGGATATCCACCAAAAGAAGGCGGGGTTGAAAGTGGCCAGTCTTCTATGAGCTGCATCCAAAGAAGAATACGTTTAATCCAATATCTACTGTGAGCAGCTACATAAATCAAATGATGCCATCTAACAGAAACGTACCGATCTGAGCATTTGTGAGGGTTTTGTGATTAATTACGCCTATGCGAGACCACACAAAAGTTTGTTCACTTCCACCGATTTCTTCTGAAGACTTCATCAAACAACACCTTGACAATTTTTTGCACAGAAAGTTTGAAAGTCTTAGAAAGGTTGACTTTTAAACGCAAACACTTCCTCCTCTCCACTGTTAATCCAGAAAGATCCCGACAACAAACCCCACGTCTTGCCACAACTACATTACACTACCATTACGTCAACAGCACCTTGGAGATTTTCGTTGTGACATGCTTTGTACATAGGACATCAAAAAATCAAACTTCGTTGAAGAAACAAATCATCATTCATTAAAAATCAGCCATGCTAGGGTAAACATTTCGCTGATCTAATTGTGTAAGCAAAGACCGTCAAAGAGTTGCGATATCTATAAAAAAGTTTCGCAGGTTGCACTATTACTTGCTCAGCGTACATTCAACTCAGTTCATCCTACTTTGTAGCGCAGTCTTACAAGATCTTCGGGATAAGATGGCATTTATGTTTTGCAGTTTCGTCTACATAAAGCTAACTATTCTCTTCATATCGTTCATGGTCACGTGATTGAAGTCAGATTGATTCGTCTGAAGCTATAAGCGAGTGAGTAGTCATCTTTGCCGATTTTCGGCAGCGGTTCGGTATATAGGTCAGCGCCAGGCTTTCAGAAAGCGGCTTAGCAGGAAGGTTGACGTAGTGTCGTAGTCTCAGATCCTTCGAGAGCTTGCCACACAGAGATACATTTATACTTTATGTACATACATAGGTGTGTCCCTGTTGCCGTCGCGACGGGTTCTGATGCTTTGCAAGTTAAACTCTGCTAACTGCACCTTATACTTTTTTGCATAAGTAAATAGTTAACCTTAAAGATAGTCGAGACTAAGTCAGGGTCTAAGAAAATAGATGATGCCGGATGAGCATTTACTAGACCAACAGCAGCGCTCCTAATGGTAACTGCTCGGCCATGAAAAAAGGTGAAAATTAACGCCAAAGCAAGCGAACGGATCTCCTCTCGAAAACTCTTGTAAACAAATCAAGGATAAAGATGTGGGAATATGGCCATGGAATGTTAGGTCCCTAGTAGGCCATGTGCAGCCGAACAACTAGCGGAGGCTCTAGACTGTTGCAACTACGACATCTAACACAGCGATTGTTATTAAAGGCGCCTTTTTAGAAGCGGATTTGTTGTTAAAGACAAACTTTGACAAGAAGTCTTGAGTTTCCGGCATGTAAACGAGCGCCTCGTAGCAATCCGTATTAAGCCTAAATTTGCCAACATTAGCCTCATATGAACGCCCACCTCCACAGAGGAGAAAGATAACGACACCAAAGACAGCTTCTACGAGCTCCTGAACAACACCTACGAGCAATGCCCTGGCTATGACATCAAAATCCTCCAAGGCATTAAAATCGCAAAGCTAGGAAGAATGGACATCTTTGGTAGTACTGAAGATATAGCCTGCACGACATCACCTCCGATAACGAATTCAGGCACATCGACTTTGCGGCGGGGCGAAACGTTGTCGTAGCTAGCACGCGGTTCCCCCATCCCGATATTCGCAAGGGGACTTGGGAAACTCCTTATCAATCAACCGTCAACCAGATTGACCACATTGCGATCGACGCAAGACACTCCTCCAATATTATGGATGTCCGAACGTTCCAAGGAGCCAACATCCCCTCGGACCATTACCTTATTGTAGCCAAGGTATGGCTGCGAATATCGCGAACAACGCCAAGACAGGCAGATATTGTGAGGAATTTTCCGATGGAGTCTCTTTAATCTCACAAAAGGTCCACTGCCGCTCCAGCATCGAATGCTAGTGGCAACATAGCAAAAAAAAAACTATCAGAGATCCCGCTACTGATGTGATGGGTTTCAATCGACCACCACAACGAAACTCCTGGGTTGCTGACAAACTGCGGCAAGCACATGCAGCTGAACAAGATGCAAATAAAGCGCCGCTGCGTAGCAGGACTAGAGCTGCTCACGAACGCTATGAGCAGAAAAGGAGAGACGAACACCGGCTTCTCAGCAGAAAAAAGAAGGAGCATGACTAGCGCGTGGTCGAAGAAATTGAGATGCTACTCGAAGAATGATATTCGGAAGTTCTACCAAAAGGTTAAAAAGAAACGTCCCACCGACATAAGCCTCGAACCGAAGCCTGTAGAGACGAACAAGGGAACATAGTCGCAGTATTATAGTCGCAGTCGATGCTGAGGATTTATGTAGGCTCTAAAACGGCGATGACGAACAAATACCGCTATCAGACAGAATGAACCTTTCAACCTGGTCAATGTAGACCAACAATTCCATCCACTCAACCTGGATGAAGTGAAGATAACCATATCAAAGCTGAAGTCCAACAACGGACTTCAATGGAGCGGACAGCTTAGCTGCCGAGCTCTGCAAAGCGCCAGGTGATGACTTGGTAAGAAGCATGCACCAACTCATCTCTAAAATATAGTCCGACGAAAATATGCTCGACGCGACGTTCCATTCACCGCCATTGTATGTCCAATCCTTAAGAAAGAAGAGGATTGTGGTCTTCCTCAAGTACCCACGTAAATGGAAGGGGACTTCAGCTAACTCAGCTTGGGAAGTTGAAGACAGGTAGTGAAAGATCGAGGTTCACCCAAACTGTAGGGCTGCCTTAAGTAAGTAAGTAAGCAAAAAGGTTTCAGTTGATCTTAAGCCAGAATCTTGGTTGTTGGGCTTTCCTTATTTCTCGTTTGTAGAACTTAAAGAATATCTCTACTTTTCTTTCCTTAGCACAAAGTGGTGTAAAGGCAAGGTTTTAAGAGTTCCTTGTTTAGTTCCTCCAGCTCTAAGTTAAATATTAGAATACGACTTCTTCCTCCAGTCAGTTTGGCAAAACTACCCTTGCAGTTTGGTTTTTGGATGACAGCGAGAGGCAATAGTTCGTTGTGTTTGTTGAACTGTAAGTATCGTTGGTCACTTTATGATGTGAATACATCAAATAAAAGAGGTTACATTGCAAGATAGCCTACACTATGTTCAAAAGTCGACTCAGTTTCAGTACCACGAGTTTCTTCAACTCAGTAAATATGCTGTCAAATTTTTTGGAAGTTTTCTGTCGCAGTGATCTGCCCCTTTTGAGAGTCCTGGTTAGTCTACTGGATGCACCAAGTATTTCTGTTTTTACACGAAGGCGTATACGGAAACACATTTCGACTAGTGAATACATTGTCAACATCAACAAGCAGGTCAGACGATCCTATTAAGTTGAAGATTGCCCTTTATGTATCATCTGATACAAAAATAAAACAATATTCTTTGCTAAAGCACTGATGCGGAGGCAGGCCTGAATTGTTGGGCTTACTAAGCTATAGAACTGTGCTCAAAGAAATGTTCAGTACAGCTAAAGTCTCTGCCTGAGACACTGCAACCTTCCATCCCCTACGATCCCAGGCACGCTGCTTCCAGTTGTTCAGACATAGCGTTCTGGCATCCGCGATGGCTGGGTCTTTGAAACGGAGTTTCGGTCTTCCTTGTCTTCTCGAACCTGGGGGCTGGGATTCGAAGATCCTTTTAGCTGGAGCATTATTGTCCATTCGCTCGATGTGGCCGAGCCAATGTAGTCGACGTGTTTTGGCTCTTTGGACTACATCCACATCTTGGTACAGCTCATAGAGTTCGCTGTTGTTTCTTCTCCTCCATTCGCCCTTCTCACACACAGGACCAAGAATCCGCCGAAGTATTTTTCTTTCGAAGAAACCCAGTATCAACTCTCTCTTTTTGCTTATCGTTCAGCACTCGGCGCCATAAAGCAGAATTGGCAGGATAAGGACATTTCATCCTTCTAGTTAGGAGTTTTGAACCCAATTGTTTGGCCAAGCCGAAGTAGCAACGGTTTTCTAGGTTAATTCTTGGCCGGGTCTTCACTAGGGCGACATTCGTGGAGTTCATGTTTAGGTGAACTCCTTAACTACCTCGAAATTGTTGCTATCAATAGTGACGTTTTGTCCTAGGCGGTGGACAGATGCTTGTTTGTTTTTGATAGCATGTACTTAGTCTTGTCCTCATTTACTTCAAGGCCAATGGATTTCGCCTGTTCTTCGATCGCCGTGAACGCTTCTATCACGGCACGCTGGGAGCAACCGATGATGTCAATATCTTCCGCATACCCCAGCAGCTGAACGGAGCTGTTGAAGATAGTATCTTCCGTGTTGACACCAGCCCTGCGCACTATCTGCTCCAGTACAAGATTGGAGAAGTCGCATGATACCGCATCTCCTTGCCGAGATCCGGTGCATGTTTGAAATATTTCGGAGGAAATACTTCCAAACTGCACGTTGCAGCGCGTGTTTTCCAGTGTCACGCGACACAGTGTAACACCCTACAGTGGTTTCGGCTACCTCCTTGATGATGTCTCGATACTGACACCACTGATTGTTGGCGTTTGTGGTAGGTGTGTGCACAGAGGAGAGTCTCATAGTCAGACGCTCCCTGTAGGCTCTGGCTACTCCAGGTGTGCTAAGGCGTCCAACGTCGAATTTCTTCTTCTGTGCAGTTCGCAACTTCTTCTCGTTAGACAGTCAAGCTCTGAATTTAGCCGCGACAAGAAAATGGTCAGAGTCGACGTTTGCCTCTCGAAATGTGTGCACGTCCAGGATGTTGGATGCGTACCTCGCATCGATTAGCACAGAGTCGATTTGGTTGGCGGTTCGACCGTCTGGTGAGCGCCAGGTTGCTTTGTGGATCCTTAACCTTGGAAACCTAGTGTTACTTATCACCGTATTACGAGCTGCTGCAAAATCGATTAGTCGGTAGCCGTTGTCTGTTGTCGTTTCGTGGATTCTGTGCTTACCAACTAACCCTCCAAAAATGTTTTCCTTTCCGACTTTAGCATTGAAGTCCCCGAGTACAACTTTTACATGGTACTCCGGACAGGCTCCGTAGGCTCCGTAGGCTCCATCCAGGAGGTCGTAGAACTCCTTCTTGATGGGATTTGCAGCCTCGTCGATAGGGGCGTGTGCACATATTAGGCTTATGTTTTGGAAAGTTGCTTTGATGCTGATCACTTATCGGCTTGAAGTCAATGACTTTTGTCCTAAGCCGATTTCCCACGAAGAATCCACATCCTAATACATGCAGTCTTTTGTTGCAGCTGTCGCAATTTTCTTTTTCATCATACCTGATCCTATCTATCGTATCTCCTGGATCGCGGTAATGTCTGCCTTGTACCGCGTGAGGACAGACTCAAGTTTTTGAATGGCACCTGGGGTATATATTCCAGGTGCAAATTCTAATATCGTAGTCCAGGATGTATGTAATAATTCTTTCCAATTGGATCACTTGCAATGTAAACACCACAGAAATTTCCATCCAATCATTGTTTAAAAATACCATACCATGCGATACTCAATGTTAGCTTTAATTTTTATTTAAAATGTTTGTAGTTGATAGTCCGCCTGCCATACATTCAGTAGCATTCAATTTAAACGAATATCACAAAATTAAATCGCATTTTTTCATCTTTAATCACTTTGGCAGCGTATACGAATAGCTCCCGCAATTTTACCCACAGGAACGGCTCAAAAAAACCCATCAGATCGAGTATTCTTCCAATTTGCAGTTATAAGAATATTTATGACATTTAACTGGATAACGAGACAAAAAATAAAAGGACAATCTCACCAACAGAACCGAAAGCACCATCATCCAATAATTACAAGAAAATATCCCTCAATTTATTTTAGGTGTCGCCGCAGCGCAAATAGCGTGCATTAATTCAATCGGCTCGGGCCCTCGATCTCTATATACATATACATATAAGGACTATATAGGTTTTGGCTCTACCGCTGACTCTATCTGTGTCTCTGGCACAGGAGCTTCTGTATTGCACCCCAACATCTCATACCCTACTCAGCTTTGAATGAGTATGAAATGTCGCCTGTGTTGGCTGTGTTGGCTGTGTTGGCTGCCGGAATAGTTCAATTTCGATGGCGCTTATAAAATAAACATAACGGTAAATTGGAAAAATCATACTGTAACTCATAAAGCACCCATCAACCCCAAAATGCTCCTTCATTCTCCCACCTGTCCCAGTGCCTATTAACATCCAATCTCACCAATCTGCAATCTCAGCCATGCGAGAGGGCCCACAATGTCCGCCTCGCAATGATTATTCAATATTTTCCCAATAAATATTCGATAATAACGATTTATACACATACACTACCAACATTCATAGAGTTCTGTGACACCTACAGCCTCTGCTTACATCGACGAAGGGTGGAAAAGATTGGGCGAGAAAAAAAAACAAATACAACTGACTATGGCATAGGGGTTGGTGGAATATATCGAAAAATTGCACACACATTCGCAATTGACTAAAACGGAAGGTAGAAGGTGTACACAACAAAATCATGATAAATTATCACTAACAAGGACAACAAGGACAACACTTTAAAACATTTATTCAAATATTATGCAAACGTTACGACTACGAGGGATACAAGGATACAAGGATACGAGTACGAAGCACTACATGTGAAAATTGCAGGGCAATAAAAATTCGAAAGCGTAAAACACAAAAACAGAAAACGATAAACGGATAAATAGAAAAATGAAAAACGAAAATGGGAAATGGAAAATGGAAAATGTAATACGGGCAATGGGAGGACAGAACTGGAGAGAAGAAAGTAAATTTGCCCAAATAGGGGTTGACAAGTGTGCAATTCTATCTTTTTTCCATTTTTTTCGACTATGTTTTGGTGAATTGATTTTGAGAGACGTTACTGGTATCTAGAGCTAGCAGACAGATCCTACATATGTCTGGGAACACATTTTGAGGAGCCCTAGCAATCGACTCGAATCTCTGTCTTTTTTGAGTTGGACAGCGTAAGTTAGATTTATTGTGTTGTGGTATAAACATTGCCATAGACCAATTGAGCACCAATCAAGCAAATCATCTTGCAGCGCAGTTATGGAGGACTGGGGGCTTTGACCATAGTTAGTTGCCCTACGCTCGGTATGTTGGTGCTATATAAACCTATCGGCAGTCATGTAAGCTGTTCAACATGGACCTTTATTCGTGGTACAAAGCTGTCGGTCCTATGTTTAGTCCTGAGATAAGGACATAATTCTCAGAAATTGATTCAAACCCAATCTCGCTTGAGTCCTTAAGGCCATGGAGAAAATAACTATCAACCGTTCCTACTTCCCCGTCAGCAAGTGCATGACAGTCACACACCAAGTGACAGATGTGTCGTGTGTTTTGCGTGAACGCCTGTCGTGTAGACTTAAGCTCACGGGATGCCCATACATCCATGGGAGCAAGGATACGCCTTGCCATCGCTTATTTGCTATTTAATAAAATAATACCAAAGCGGAAATGTGTTGAGGGCACAAATCCACCCTTGGTATGAGTCGAGGCCTACCTCGTCTGATAATGTTATCATAAGCATTCAGTATTTACTCTACCCCCGCTTCTTATTAGACAACGTCATTGATGGACGAAGCCTTGATTATTGGGCGGGGGCTACACCAAGTGACAGTTTGTAGTGTTTTTTATCCTCGATCTCGAGACGATTCGCATGAACACTATTGGGACAGTACTCGTCGTTGAGTCAAGAACTACCGCCCCCATCAATGCCAGTGCCTGAAGTCGTTAATGCTGTAATGCTTATACTCAGGACCTTTTTCTATCGAGGTAGTAGCAAATGCAACTTGAGAAGCAGTCTTGCCTTAAATTTCATTCTATTCTGACATTATTGGTAACGAGGTAAGTCTTCGACGAGGTAAGTCATCGATATCGACGAGGTAAGTCATCGCTGTCGACGAGGTAAGTCATCGAAAGGATATCCAAGATATGCGCAGAGGAAATTACTGGATATTCGACGAATATGAGGTCCCGGTGAGGAAGAATTCGCCTAAATAAAAACTTGGAACTTTCAGAGTGAATTCCGGAAAATCCACCAATACTTGCATAAGCCCAGAATAAAGCAGTAGATGAACGGAGCTATTCAGAATCCGAACAGTGTTGGGCTGAAGTGCGCGCCAGAAAAGACAGATTGGCCGTTGCGAAATGCAATTAATTATTTACAAATCAGAAACTCAATCTTCCTTAAAAGTGCTTTCGAAAAGTATTTGGGTATCATTTTGTGTAACAAACCGTTTTTGGCATAAATATGCCACGTTGAAAACCTTCAAGTCGATGTCGACTTACTGTCATTATAAGAAGCTTTCGGTAAGACATGGGTCTTCCCTGTTCAATAAGGGGGAGGTGAAGTACTGGTTAATAATCAGTGAGCTAATTTTTTCTGGAGACCAGCTCAAGAAGAACGAAATTCAGCCAAGAAAACACCGAACGACTCTGCTGAGGTCTTAATATTTTTACAGACAGTCCCGGAGCTGCAGAGTTTGACATGTACGACATTGACTGGACGCTGGAGATTAAAGTGCTGTACGGACTCACTATAACTATCTCTCTACCATTTCCCATCATACTTGCATTCGAAACTCATGAAGTTCTGTTATTGGCACCCCAGTATCATGGGTCGATGGATTTCATCAGGAGCGATACTAAAATACTTTGTGAGACATGGCTAGGTGCTATGCTTAGTTACAAGTTTCCTGATTGACTCAATCCCTTGGCAGAGTTTCTTGATAATAAAATCATCATGAAGATACTGTGCCACCAAAATCTGTCTGTCAATGACTGGAAGCTTCTTTCGTATATCTAGTCAACCGTGTCTTCGGTAGGGGGTACGTCGCCTCCGCATAATTTAGAAACCTTGGGAAAACCCAACAAAGGTCCTGGAATAGTTTCAACAGAAAAAATCCTCGACTCTACGGCAAGTTCTGACGAAAGTATCATGAATTTAGAATTGTACCCGAGTAGAATCCATGGAAGAATTTTAGCGCATGATCACGAACACTTATATTCTTGTTTGCATGAAAGCAGTGCATAATCCCTTCTTTAAGGAAATCCACAAACCCAGACACTATATGCGAGAAAAGAACTTAAACGAGCAGATAGCTGCGTTGCATCTTGTAAGGTACCAGGGGACGATGATATCTTCAGCATACAACTTTTACGAAGACATTTTGCTATGCCTTCTTCGATCAACGCTTCACTTCAATGTATAACAATGAATCAGCCTATCTGACCTTTAACCATTTTATTCTCAAAAGCTAAAGGGCATCCCTATTGATCTCTCAAAAAAAGTGTGGCAGGTGTGGCAATGGATCTGCACCACACTCTAGTGGTCTGAACGGAATATAACAAAAGAACTTGCATTATTCCTTGAATGGCTTTCCAAACTGAATGGCCCCCACTGCAGATGTTAGCAGTAGTTAGGAGCGTCTTTGCTTTGCTTTTCGTTCTTGGCTTAACCGACGACCTAAGACTATTCATTCTTCTTCTGCATAATGGATATCTCCGTGGCCGATTTAACTCCCTATAATGGCGCATAACGTGAGGCCCGATTATATGTTCCGATCTTCATCAAATCTTCATACTCCTCTGATGAGTTGAGAGTAATCTTCGGAATGTCTAAAACTCTTTTTGACATTATAGAACTCGGTTAGCTCATAACTAACCATGACGAAGCAGCGAGCCTTCATCACAGCCATTCTTTACAAACGTACGGGTTTGCCTTGTTGTCCATGAAAGGGGACCATCTGAACTACAGATACACCGAGCTTCTTAACATCGCCTATAAGATCTTACTTTCCGTGTTGGATGAGAACGCCTGAAGCCGTTCGTCAACAACTTAATTGGATTTGGACAAGATAGTGTGCTGTCAAGCATTTTTTTTAACATGATTCTCGAAAGAATAGTGCAAAACTCACGCGCGAACATAAGAGGCACAATATTTCAGGGCGTTCAATTACTCGCATACGCCGATGGTGTCAGTGGCGCTTTTGCGAGTATTGAAATGGAAGCGACTAAAATGGGTTTAGCGGTCAATGAGGACAAGACAAAGTATATGCTGTCGAGCAAAAATTAAACCCAAGACCGACGACTCGGAGGAACGTCAGCCTCGACAGATTTAATTTTGTTGTATTTAAGGACTCTGTCTACCCAGGCTTCAATTCAGACTGCAATACTCATACTTTTCTATCTCAAAACATAAGTAGCAACCATGGTATCAGCGCTTGCCTTATGAACTTTATCAAAGATGGATGTGGTTGATCTGGGCTGATTTAAGAAGAAAATTCTTCGGGTGATTTCCGGTCTCGTCTGCATAGAATGTGTGTAAAGAAGAAGATACAACGATGAACTGTACGGGTTGTACAATGACGTGGACTTAGCTACAAGATTAAAGTTCCAACGACTAAGATAGCTGGGTCATGTGGTGCGGATTGCGAGCAAAGTTCCGGTTCCAGCTCAGTAGAGAAACAATCCATCTCAGGTGGCGCACGCAAGTGGAAGGGGACTTAAAAACTTAGCGTGCAAAACAGGAAGCAACTGGCAAGGAATCGGGCTGGCTGGAGACGTTTGTTAACTGAGGCCCAGGTCCACCTCGAACCTTAAAGCCACCTAGAGCAAAGTAATTAAGGACTAATGGTGCTTAAAACATGAGGTTGTACTATATGCTCTTCTCAAAGCTACATCCAGCAGCTTTGAATACTTAGCTCGTAAGCCGTCGGGACCAGCAGTTTAGACATTCCTAGCCTGACTTCATTTTGATCAGGATAGCGAGATATTGTTTCTCTTCGCCATTTTTCCATTCCAGGATTCTACTACAAAGTTTCCTTCTTTATCTGTATTACCAAAATCAGAGTTCAACGAGGAATGTGTTTTGCTTAAAGGAACTAATGGTATATAGTACGTACATACATGATCGGAAAGTCAACAGATGCAGTTACCGATGCAAACGGGAAAAAAATCATCGAAATGTGCGAAACTATAGACCTCTCGTTACTTAATGGACGAACCAATAGTGATCAAAAAGGAAATTTTACTTTCCTAAGAGGTACCGCGTGCTCAACAATTGATCACTGTCTGTTGCAGGGGAACTGGCTTAAGTATGCAACAGACCTAGAAGTTTCCGAATCAACGTACTCAGACCACCTACCAATATCCGCCAAAATAGAGTTAAATTTGCGACAAACCAATACCGAAGTTCAGCGAAATTGTCTTCTTCCAAAACTACGCCGGAAAGACGGAATCTTAGAAAGGTACAAAGCGAATCTTTCTCTGAAAATCAATAACATAAAAAATAACGAACTTCTATCTGCCAGAGGTACGGGAATCCTCACGAACTGTATCTTAAACGCAGCTAAACCCTTGCAAACAGAAACAAAAAGACCAGGAAGGCAGCCCTGGTATGATTGGGAATGTGAAAAAGCCAGAAACAAATCATTCGCCTACCTTCGCCTGCTAAGACTCATAGGCACCGACCACATAAAACGTATGTACCAGCAAGCAAACAGAAGCTTTAAAATCATATGCCAAGAAGAAATGTCGCTAAAACTTGCGCACACCAAAGACAGCAAGTCCTTTTGGAAACTGGCTAAAGCATTGAACGGTACGTTATTTGCCCAAGGAATCAAGGTTGAAGCGACTACTTTGGCGGACTACTTCTACTTCGAAAAATTGCTGAATCCACCAGTGGACCGGAATGAAATACAATTTGCACTGCCGTATTCCGAAGTAAACTCCTTAGACTCACCCATAACCCTACAAGAAGTTGAAAAAGTTATAGTTAGGTGCCGCCTGAATAAGGCTCCAGGGGAAGATCGTATTACTTATGAATTCTTCAAAAATGCAACTGACCTCTTCCTGCAGAAGCTCACGGAAACATACAATTATATTTACAACTGGCGAAGTTCCAGAAGCTTTCAAAAAAAGTATAATTTTTCCGATCTACAAGAAAGCAGATCCAAATGATCCATCCAACTATAGAGGGATTTCGTTTCTAAATGCTGTTACTAAAATTTTCACAGGAGTCATCTTAGAGCGCTTAACAACATGGATATGTGAAAACGACATGCTAAGCGAGTTTCAAGCCGGGTTCCGCAAGGAGTACTCCACGATTGACAACATATTTACTCTCACAAACATCGCTCGGATTTACTTGGACTGAGGAAAAAAACTATACGCTTTCTTTGCAGACTTTAAGGCGGCTTTTGACTCCATCGTGTGGTGTGGTGGGGTGGGAATATCTTGTCTAATCGGTTCCAAACAAACTCTGGAGCAAAACAAGGAAGTCTTTTGAGTCCTCTTCTGTTTTCAATATTTTCGGATGATCTAGCTGAATTTTTCCCGGGTGGGTTGCCTCTTGAGGGATCTCCTATAAAACTCTTACTCTACGCCGACGACATCGTAATTCTCGCAGAAACACCAAGCATGCTCCAAATTATGATTAATAAGCTGCAACAGTATTGCCGTATGTGGAACCTGCAAGTTAATACCAGCAAATCCAAAGTCTTGATTTTTTCGAAATGGCTGGGGGCGTCAAGCAAGGAATAACCTGGCAGAACATGGAACTGGATGTAGTCAAGGATACAAATACCTCGGACTTCTGACCACCTCACAGGCATCCTTTAAAAAAAACACCTGCTAGAGGAACTGAAAGAATCCAAACGTGCGATTAATTGCAACTGGAAAGGAATTCTGGGGAAAAGGAATGTTGCACCAAGTGTGAAGTACAAGATTTTCAAGGCGGTAATGAGATCAATAATGTGCTATGCAGCACAAGTGTGGGAGGGCTTGGCATTTTGAAGAGGTAGAAAAACTCCAAAGATACTTCCTTAAGAAACTGTTTAGGCTGCCTGAAAATACACCAATTTACATGATACACATGGAAACAGGACTACCAACGCTACATATCTTCACGCTTAGACTGCACTTCCTCTATATCAGGAAAGTTTCTGCTCAACCAAGTCATGGTCTTCCTCACAAGGTTGCTATGTATCTTAAAAACCGAAACCTTAATTTCTTTGCGGAATGGTCAAGGCTCAGCCAAGAACACAATGTGCCCTTGCACGAACTAATCGGAAATGAAACAAACTGGGAGAGCACACTGAACGAAATGCTTTAAAAAATCCACTACTCAACCCGGAAGCGTTTCGAGACGCAAAGTCAACAAAGCCAATCAAGATCCACGTACAGAATACTACAGCATGAACTTGGGGAAAGCAGCTACTTTAATGACCGGAACAGCGTAGAGTCCATCTCAACAAATTCAAAGCCAGAGGCAAACTTTTGCACCTGAACTATATACTTACTTACTTACTTTAGGTGGCGCTACAGTCCGGGGTGGACCTGGGCCTCAGTCAACAAGCTTCTCCAGCCAGCTCGATCCCTGGCTAGCTGTTTCCAGTTTCGCACGCTTAGTTGGCTGAGGTCCTCTTCCACTTGCGTGCGCCCCCTGAGTCTTGGCCTTCCTCTACTGCGCTGTCCCTCGGGGGCGGATTCGAAGACTTTTCGGACCGGAGCATTGGTGTCCATGCGCTCTACATGACCCGGCCATCTCAGTCTTTGGATCTTCACTCTTCTGGCTAGGTCCATGTCGCTATACAGTCCATACAGTTCGTCGTTGTATCTCCTCCTCCACTCACCGTTAATGCAGACGGGACTGAAGATCGCCCGAAGAATTTTTCTCTCGAAGCAACCAAGAACACCCTCATCCATTTTTGATAATGTCCATGCCTCTGCGCCATAGAGCAGGACCGGGATTATTAAAGTCTTATAAAGGGTGACTTTTGTAGTCCGAAAGAGGGCTTTGCTAGTCAATTGCCTTCTTAGCCTAAAGAAGCAGCGGTTGGCAAGAGTTATTCTTCGCTTGATCTCAGCGCTGGTGTCGTTGTCTGTATTTATAGCGGAGCCTAGGTAGACAAAGTCCTTAACTACCTCAAAGTTATATCTGTCGAGGGTGACGTTCTGTCCGAGACGTCGGTGTTGGTTGTTTTATCGCTTGACAGCATATACTTGGTCTTGCCCTCGTTGACCGCTAAACACATTTTCGCCGCTTCCGTCTCAATACTCGCGAAAGCGCCACTGACATCACGCTGCTTCCTCCCGATTATGTCAATATCATCGGCGTATGCGAGTAGTTGGAGGGACTTTTGAAAGAAAGTGCCTCTTGTGTTTGCTCGTGAGTTTTGCACTATTCCTTCAAGTACGATGTTGAAAAAATTGCATGACAGCGCATCGCCTTGTCTAAATCCTTTCTGGACATCAAAGGTCTCGGTGAGATTTTTAGCGACCTTGATGGAGTAGCGTGCATTATCCATCGTCATCCTGCACAGATGGACGAATTTGGCAGGGATGCCAAAACTAAACATTTCTCTGTGTAGCTCGTCTCTATAGGTGCTGTCATACGCGGCCTTAAAATCGATGAATAGGTGGTGTGTATCGATCTGAAGATTATGGGTTTTCTTCAAGATCTACCGTAGTGTGAATATTTGGTCGATGGTGAACTTTCCTGGCCTGAAGCCACACTGATATGGAGCTATCAGGTTGTTGACAAACGGCCTCATGCGTTCACACAATACGGCGGATAAGATCTTATATGCGATGTTAAAGTGACTGATGCCTCTGTAGTTGGCGCAGTTCAGAGGGTCTCCTTTCTTGAGAATTGGACAAACAATGCTGAGGTTCCATTCATCGGGCATACTTTCGTCCGACCATATTTTACAGATGAGTTGGTGTATGCTCCTTACCAAGTCATCGCCTGCCGCTTTGAAGAGCTCGGCAGTCAGGCCATCCGCTCCAGCAGCTTTGTTGGACTTAAGCTTCGATATGGCTATCTTCACTTCATCCAGGTCGGGTGGACGGAATTGTTGGTCATCATCGTCCAGGTTGAAAGGTTGATTCTGCCTGACAGCGTTATTTGGTCCGTCATCGCCGTTATACAGTCTGCAGAAATGATCTTTCCAAATCCTCATCATCGACTGCGATTCTACTACGATGTTCCCTTGTTCATCTCTACAGACTTCGGTTCGGGGTTTGTTTCCATGGCATGTTATTTTTACCTTTTGGTACAATTTCCGAATCTCATTCCTGCATCTCTCAATTTCCTCGACCGCGTGCTTCTCATGCTCTTTCTTCTTCCTCCTGAGAAGCCGGTGTTCGTCTCTCCTCTTCTGCTCATAGAGCTCATGAGCAGCTCTGGTCTTTCTAAGCAGCGCCGCGTTATATGCATCTTGCTTAGCTGCATGTGCTTGCCGGCATTCATCATCGAACCAGGAGTTTCGTTGTGGTGGACGAGTGAAACCCAGCACATCAAAAGCGGCATCTCTGATGGCATTTTGTCAGTGTTTCCAATGGTCTTCGATGCTTGATGCTGGCGGCATTGGACCTCTTAAGAGATAAAGTGACAATCGATCAGAAAAGGACTTGGCGATCTCTTGCGATTGTAGCCGTCTGACGTCGAATTTTCTCACAGCATAAGCTTGTCTTGGCGCAGTTAGGAATATCCGCAACCGTACCCACCGCAAAGTCGATTAGCCTGAATCCGTTATCGGAGGTGGTGTCGTGCAGGCTATATTTTCCGATTGTTCCACCAAAGATACCTTCTCTTCCTAGCTTTGCATTAAAATCACCGAGGACAATTTTAATGTCATAGCTAGGGCATTGCTCGTAGGTCTTGGTAAGGGGCTCATAGAAGGCATCCTTGGTGTCGTCATCTTTCTCCTCTGTAGGGGCATGCGCACATATAAGGCTAATGTTGGCGAATTTAGCCTTGATGCGGATTGCTACGAGGCGCTCGCTCACATGCCGGAAGCTGAGGACTTCTCGTCTTAGTCGAGAACTGAACTATATGCCACACAGAAACAACGGAGGAGGCGAATGTACACTGTGCAATCTGGGAACGAAGGAGGATGTCCAGCATTTTATTGGAACGTGTCCCATATTAAATTCAATCAGGAGATCCTTTTGTGATGGATCGATTCGGCGCCGTTCTCAACAGCTTAGCTTATCTCATGCAACAACTTGGCGTATTTTAGGTGAGAACCTTGGTCTAAAAAATACGAATTTCAATTTGTACAGGAGTCTCCGTTTCAGTCATTTTGCTTAATAAGCTTCCGGAAGGTCCACTGCTTTCAAACAAAATTTTATTTAGCAATGAGCCCCATTTCTGTCTGAATGGCTACTTAGCCTTACCCCTGACACAAAAAGTCGATTGCTCGGATTCCAGTAACCAACTTAATAACCCACTTAGAAGATACGAATGCGAACTCCTCAGCCGCAATTCCTACTTCTGAGAACTTGTAGTTGTTTGAGCTCACTTGTTCATCGTCGGTTACATATACAGATATACTCAGCATACGGTCATCGCTAGTTCTCTATTACAAAGCTATAGAAATCATGTGGGAGCGATATCTACCGAAAACAGGTATCAAGTCCGATTAAGTATCACATAAAACACGATCTTCGTCCTCTGAATTATCCTGTGAAGGTTTTATTGGAGACTAGTTTGGGTGCCCTTAGTTCCCAGTTCTCATTCACTCCTCATTCATCGTCTGCTCAGTTCGCAGAAATGACGACAACTAAATTCCACACGAACTACCAATTGCTTGTTTGTGAGAATTTTACGATTGCCGGGATTTTTAATTTCCGAAATCCTCCACCCCCCAAATATTATAGCTCCCCCATTCGTCAACTATTCTTATTGAAAAACTTTTCCACTACCATTCCCGATTGTAGTCCATAAAATCAAGGATTCTTAGTCCTAAGAAGAGTTCTTAGAAAAATGCCACGGCATGTTTCAAAATTAGTTCAACTTATTTTGAAAATTTCATTTTTATTTTCGTTTTTTTTTTTGTTTGTTACTCGTACTTACCCTCCATAATCGGATGTCGTTTAATTTATTCCCAACACCGTTAAGCTCTGCTTGAGGGTGATGTTGCAGTGTCACCACTCAGCATATTATTAACATCTCAACGACTACGACCACGACCACCACTACGAGTACTGGTACTGGTACCTTTCATCATCTTAAAAATCCAGGGCTCTTCGCGAAATCCCAAACTGTGAGGGGTGCTCCATGAGCCAGAAGAAAAGAAATTAATTCCTTTTGCCAAGATTATTTAACGCTCGACTCGAAGTAGGAAGCAGGAAAATTCCCTGGCGCTCACTTTCAAATTTCACTTCCTTGTCGTGAAGCAATAATTTGGATTTTTTTTTTTTTCTAAATAAAATCCGTTCCCAACCCCCAGACCAGGGTAAAATGTACGATTTAGTCCAGAAAATTTTTTTTTCCTTACGGGAAATTTAATCAATTAAAAAGTGCGTAAGGGAGACCAGTAGAGGGTAGAATCTGTATCTGCAGGATGAACAAATTTACATTGAAACACTTGTAGTCACGTGGTGGTGAAAAAAAATATTTATTTATTTTTATATCTAACTAACTATTCATCTGTAGATTCAGTATCTGGGGTGTCTTCTTCCGGAACGTCAATCTTCTCGGTTTCGATTGACTTGACATCGATTTCCTTTGTCTTGAAGTCTTCAACAGTTGACACATCTGTTGGCTGTTCTTCTGGTTTTTCATCGGCAATGAGTTTACTATCTTCGATAACAGAGTCTTTGGATGCTACTGCTAATACTGCTGGTGCTTCTGGTTGCTGTGGGATGACTTCAGCTACCTCAGCTACCTCTTCTTCAAGTTCTTTCTTCTCTTCTTCCACTTCTAATTGCTTGTTATCTTGTGACTTCTTTTCGATGGCAACTGGTTCCACTGTCACGGCATCTTTGAGCTTCTCCAGCATCTCGACCTCTAAAACATCAACTAAATCTTTAATAGCTTCTTTCGTCTCTTCTGCTAGTTTGGCATTAATCACGGCTTGAGGTTCTTCACCTTGTTCGGCATTATTAATGGTTTTTATTGCATCGTCACTTAATTGTGGAATGACAGCTTCTGCTGGCACAACGGCAATCACGACAGGTTCAGCTTCGGACATGACTTGGTCAGCTGGTCTGGCTATTAGCATAGCGCCATCACTATCAGCAGACATCAGAATCAAGTCGGGTTTATTTCCCAATTCGGATTGCTAATCGAGAGATGAAGATGAAGAAAAAATAAAAACGTACTTTCAGGGTCAAGTCAGTTACAACGTTAAATTGGAAAATGGGAAATTTATGGAAAGAGGCTATTGCATCTGTTTACCTCGAGCAGGTTCCTAGTGTCGATTTCATTGAAAGCTTCAGCTAGTTTTGGATTGATATCAATCAGTGGAGTGTCACCCTCTCGAATGTAGACCGGTACGTAACCTTCTCGGTGTTCCAGTTCTTGATATGGTGCCGCATCTGTTGCAAAGAGAATGTGAAAGTTAAAGTTTAGTAGTAGGTTACTGGGGAACAAATGAAAGCGATATTCTCATCGTATTATTGACATTTGATTGTTGATCGGAAGTGAATAGGAAATTCAGAAAGTCAACCTAAAATCAAGAATAACTTTTGAGTTGGCAAGCGATTTCTTTGTCTGCCTATCAACTCGGTTGCTGCTTGCGGCAAAGAGAACAGCTGGCATTAATTAGCGATTTAACATTCAACTAGGTCAAACTCTATATCAATTGACTTAGATTCACCTTAACTCGCCTATAACAGTAATAGCGGCTATTCGAATTCTTTTACGTCATCTTCATCTATTTCCACCTAATTTCACTAAAAGAGCTAAGGTGTAGACTACTAAAACCATTGTATCATACATATTTTGGACGTCTCGAATAGATTCCAGAAGACTGGGTTATCAATTTTACCCAACCCAATTTAACAAATTCGACAAGTCTGGTTTAAGTGGGCTTAAATAAACATCTGGATCTTTCTTCAGAGTAAGATGAAGACACATTTGATGACTTAAATGTCTCTTATGTGTCGATGGAGATGTGACTCCTTGTAGACGATCGGCCGAAATCATCCAAGTCGTTCGTGAAACTGTTGGAGCTAGTTCTGAAATAGTTATTACAGATTTACCTAGGTTTTGGCCCACCCTGTACTCGTTTGCATTGAAACTACATTTAGGCCGTGTTTGAATGCAATAGGCTGGATCACCTCTCAACGGTATAAGGAATACCTTCTAGCTATTATCCTCAATTTCTATCTTTCGTAGTTCAATTGCCCACTTACAATTAGATTCGTTTTATATTTTGTATCTTTTCCTAATAACTTCAAACGGCCAGTCAATGCACGTTTAATTTTGAAGAGCACATTAGCACTTTCAAATATATATAAGTTCTGAACAATACAGTACTAAATAGAAGTGATAATTAAAATCAATTTTAATTGACATATACAATAAATTTAATTGTTATTTAGTTGCAACCATAACTAAATGGTAAGTTGTTGAATCTTTAAGGAAAGGAATAATGATCGTAACTAAATTGGTTGCAGTTAAAATAATAGATAAGGAATTGAAGTTAAAAAGGAAAAAAAAACAAAGGTTACTTATTTTCCTTGTTAATTCAATTGACTAACAACTAACAATTGAAAAAAAAAAAATTAACAGCAAATTGCAACAACTGCGTGCAACAATTTATGCTCAAAATTGAAACTCTGATAATATAAAGCCATTCAGAAATAAAAAGGTTTCTAACAGAGCTGTGGAGATTTGGAATTGATATAGGAAAAGGAAACGGCCCTTTTTCGGATACGGATTTGCGAGAAGTGAAAAAGTCTAGAGCCTCCGACAAGCGAGTAAGCGCCTTATGGCAATCCGCATCAAGTCTAATTCTCTAACATAAACCTAACATGCACTCATGCTCTTATAATGTACTCGTATCTATGCTATCAAATAATGTTTCTACGAGGTCCGCGACAAGACGTATGAATAAAGTCTGAGGGATCCTTTCCTTTCTTCGAAGAATATTTATTCAAACCGCTTGCCGTTCCGGTCGATAACGATGTCGATGTCAAAAAAGGTTTTAAACAATGTGACGCACTGTTATGTGACTTCTTTAACATTGAACTCAAAAGAATTATAAAGCAAAAACCAGAGCCACAATTTTTCAAACATCTATGCAGCTACTACGTCGATAATATCGCTATAATCGATATATCGGCTTTGACCTCTGCATTCACTGGTATTGAAAAACAAACTGGGTTTCAATTTAGCGGTAAATGAGGACAAACCATCGAAGAATTGGACACCACAGTCGAAATCTATAGTTTCGGGGCCTTTACCTTGGCGCTTGGCGCTGCTATAAATTCTGTTAACAACACCTCAGCAGAAATAAAACGAAGAATCACTCTTCGCTCAGCTCAGCTCAGACCGGTAAGGATTTCCGAAACTTAGTCAGGGTACCTGCGCGGTCACGGAAAAAGATGACAACTAGGAAGCAGAAACATGCCTTAGAAACAGACGGAACTACAAAGCAGGCATTATCGCCATCCAAGAAATGCGATGGGCCAGATAAAAAGAGGATCAAAACTGCGACATCTTCTAGGGCGATTATTATCGCCGGCAAATGCCTAGTGCCTATTTGGAAGCAGATGATTTTCCGGCATGTGAACGAGATTCTTGTTATAATTTATTTAAGGCTTAATTTGACGACGCGCACAGAAAGGGGAAAAATGACGACACTAAGCTCTTGAACAATAACTACGAGCAATGCTTTGGAAGTATTGTGGAAGGTAAAGGCTGCACGACAACACCTTCAATACTAGATTAAAAAACATGCTTCAGACACAAACTCCGAACTGAAGCCTGTTAACAGGAACAAGGAAACATCTTAGTAGAGTGACAGTCGATGCTGAGGATTTGAAAAGAGCATTTCTGTAGACTGCATAACGACCATAAAGCTGCTAAAGCGGATATAACGACTGGCGAGCTCTTCAAAACGGCAGACGATGACTTGGTTAGGAGTAAACACGAACTCATCTGTAAAATATGGTCGGACGAAGTATGCTTGAATTATGCAGAACGTAACCCTCGACAGATATAACTTTGAGGACTTTGTCTTCATTGGCTCCACTATCAAATCAGACAACGGGTCAACGCTGAGATCAAACGAAAAATAACCCTTGCCAATCGGTGCTTCTTTGGGCTAAAAAGGCAATTGACTAGCAAATCCCTCTTTCCAACAACAAGAGTTACCATATAGAAGGCCATAATAATTCCAGCCGTGCTCAGTGGTGTAGTGGCATGGACTTTATCAAAAATGGATGACAATGCTTTGGCTGCTTTGAGACGATAATTCTTCGAGTGATTTTGGGTCACGTCTGCATAGACAGTGAGTGGACTGTGACTATACAGCGACATCGACCTAGCCAGAGTGAAGATCCAACGACTGAGATGGCTGGGTCATGTAGAGCAGATGGACACTAACGCGCCTGTTCAAAAAGTCTGCGAATCCGCCATCAAAGAGACATAGCAATAGCGTGCGAAACTGGAGCCAGCTGGCTAGAGATGCTTATTGGCTGAGGCCCAAGTCCACCCGAAACTGTAGCACCACCTTGTAAGTAAGTAAATAAAAAAAAAAACGTAGCCGAGACTTTAACTTTAAGTATTGGTATCACCGAAGGTATGATTTGTAAAAAAATATTTCGCTTATCTCGAATCTACAAGGAAGAAATACATGCATAGCTGAGCTGAATTAGGAAAAATCATTTTCTACAATCAATATCCTCTGCAAAAGTATCAAAACGCGGGGCTTCTACGACTATCGCAGATAAAGAACCAATTACCTTTGTCAAGTACTTAAAACTTTCATAGGCCGATGCCCTGAAGGTTCTTTCTTTAAGAACAAACCCACAAATAAGTAAAAAATGGAGAAAAACCCCAAGCCACAAGCAACTAATGAAAGAATACTTGGCACGTTTCAATGCTCAAGCAAAGTTTCAATCCTCATATTGAATAGCAAAATTAAAAAATCTCAAGTAATCCGATCAAAGACCTCCAAATCAACATTTTCTAAAGATGCTTAGAATCATTAGCTTCTACACGATTACGAACATTGAAATTGTGAGTAATGAGCCAGCTAATGAACAACGAAACTCAAAAAATTTGTTGATGGCATCATTAGACCATCTTGAGGTTTACGTCATTGTTCGTGACTTGTGACCTGTGGCTATTAGAAAAACGATATGATTCATGGGCTAAGAGCTCAGTGCATTTGTTAATGATTTCTGGAAAGATCATGTGTTTCACGACAATTTCAGTGAGCAGCGATGTAGGCTTGGTACAGACAAACCGACTGATCCTTGCTGGAAAATTTTTCTGTGGATTCAGGAGGCAACTGAGCAAAAAACTGCCATCTAAAACAACCTAGACCTAGAGATAGACCTCCAACCTCACCAAAATTTGTAGGAGTTGATGAAAAATTGCTCAAACTGGGCAACAAATTGCGCACAGTGCGGCAGTACAGAAATGAAGATCTTGTTTCAGATAGCTCACCCGACGTGCAACAAACAACTCCTCTGACTGGAATAACCTCTATTCTTCCTCCAAAAACGATAAGCCGCCTCAGTTGACTCGATCGAATTTATTAGAGAGCAATTGGAAGCAAGGACCTCTCATAGAACTCGTCTAAGATAAAACCACTTATTGTCCCAAAAGCATGCTGGAATATGTAATACCACCAGAACCAAATGTAAGTGAACTATCAGAAAATGTGTCAAATCAGTTAGCTGCATCCAATTTGAAGCCTTTTAGACGAGACAAATGCAAATGTCAACGCTTATCTCAGGAAGAAAAAACCTCTCTTCCTACCAAGTATCTTTCTTGTCATTGTATCTGGCGATAACTTTGTGATACCAAGCTCAGTACTTCAAATTCTAATCGGAAATTCACGACAAATATGAAAATTTTCCCCGACAAGCTGCATTGTTCTAATGAATTTTGCAACCGAAATGCGATTAAGCCGATTGATATGCCATGACTTGACGATGCTACATCATAAGACGTCGTCGTACTCAAAATACATTATCCGTGAAAGACTTACATCCGTGGATATCAGACCTCATCAGCAGGTTTATTGTCGAAACAGGTTTCGTCAATCGTCATCCATTTCGATCTACATCACTAAATCATTCGATGTCCTATCGTGCAACCAATTATCTCGCTCCACGACCTCAACCTAAAGCTTTAGTTATGTACCCGATAGGTGGGCATGGACGCACATTCAATCATCTCAAGGCTCGTGGCCGGCACTATGTACGAGTATTCGCATGTACTACGAGTATGACTAATGTTCTACACCTCAACTACCCGCCATGAACACTGCAGGGCAATGATGTCATGGAAGATATACGACACCCTTGAGATGTACCCATCACTTGGAGATTTGTTTTCGTGCTCATGATGTTTACCCTTTGTCATTGGAATCACTTTGAGCAGTCAATAATCCAAAAAAAAAAACCAATCGAACTGCTGCGAGAACAATGACCTCTTTCTGGAGCATCTTGTCTTGAAGAGCAATTATGATTACCCACTCACCTAAGGTACCTGTGAGGAGGAATAACCCCACAATCAAGGCACTAAAGCCTGACATTGACATTTCGTTTCGTTTGTTCGATTATTCCCGGAGAATTTTGAAGGGATTACACTAACACACACGCACAGGAAACACAGAGATAAGAAACAGATACGAGTACAACGCTTAAGATACACAAAAACAACAAACGACAGGCGACAGGAGACAGAGATATTCGCTAAGAAACGCGAATCCGAAACTCAAAAGCACAACTGAAGGCTTAGCCGTGGGAAGAGATTCTTTTATAATACTCGTAGAAGCCGCGGAAAATGGCAAAAGAAAAAAAATTAAAAATCTCAAAGATACTCGTTTGTACCTTCAAATCGTGTAGAGTCTTTCCGCCCCGCTCGTAGGAGAACTTAAACGAAAGCCAGTGACGAATTTTAAGGTCACCTCACAATGATCTCGCGCTGTGTAAAGAGTGAAGTCGAGCTGGATGTCGGATGCTGTGAGCGGCATCTTTTTTTTATTTTATTTTTTGTATCTTCATCTTCGCCACGGCATCATTATTCTTGCTACTTGTGCGTCTAGTTTTAGTGTTTATTTTTAGTTTTAGATTCTCCTTTGTCTAGTCATTCTGCGAATATCTTGTACAACTAGTTACCCCCTCCTACTTCGGGAAGGGTAGGAGAGGCGACTGACAATTATGTGATTGAAAACGTGTGTAATTAATAGGTGAACACCTGTAATGTGCGCATAAAGTAAGTTGCTGTGAGGCTTGGTGCTTCTGATGGCTTCGATGTCAGAGATTCACTGCCAGAGTGCGGCAGTAATTGCTTGAGAGGGCCTTAACCTCTGGACGGGATGGGATTCGATTTTGATTTTGCAACGTTTACACTTACTCTGTGGTATTGAGTGTAACTGCTCTTTGCGAGTACGAATATTTAGTTTTCTTTTAAGTGCTGTATGCCGTTATGTTAAGAGATAACGGCGCTAAGCAATTCGCTATAAATCATCGAATCTTGATTTATGTATTTAGCCAGACCTGAGAAAGAGAGAGAGAGGAGGCAATGCGGCTTTATTTATGAAACTGGTTCAGTGGGTTAAGTTCTTGCAATTGAAGATGACGAATTTCGAAAATCAACAGAACTGTTGCTGCTGCCGATTTATGCGTGTAGTGACCATAAAAAGAAGAAGTTAGAGGGTATAGATGAGAAGTTCAAAAGTTTATTTATTCTGCACGTGATTAGATGCATCGCTGATATAAAGACGATGACTCGTGAGGGTAGCACAAGGTCAGGCGAAAATGTCTACACAATTCATGAGGTCCAAGGATCAATGCTTTCATGATAAAAAAAAAATAAAACACTGACCGTTGTTGATATCGGCCGACTTTGTGAGCCATCGAGTTTGCGATGATTAACAGTTTGAAGATGCCTCCTTCCTTTTTCAGACACTTAAAAGGAATAAGAGTGTCTGCCAAGACCTTAAATTCTAAGAAACAAGAACAGAATGGAATCCACATCACTTTTGAGGTTAAGCAAAGTAAGACCATCTACCTCTTTGTCCTTACAACTGAAATAGGGCGAAAATTCAAGGTGAACTTCCAATCCATGGCTCCTTTTACCTCAGAGCCCTCAACTGACAGTTTGCAGTTTATCCTCATTCTCTTTCCACAGACCCAAAGCTCAACACCGTGGAACAGACAATCATTATTATTAGTTTGACCCTGATCATAATGTTTTTGACGAGTTTTGTTAAACGCTTGGCCTTTAAGCGTCAAGAAAACCTTGTTTTAAAAAGTAGTCTTATCAGACCTATGTATGTCAAATCGTCGGTTTGTCTGTATTTTTGTCGTCATCCAGGTGGTTTTGTCCATTGTGTTACATAGTTTCCAAAGTTTGAGTAGTGGCTCAGGATAAACACCATATTCTGTAGTATGCTGAGCCAGACCATACAAATATTCTTGAACACCCGGACCTCCCTAAGCACACATAGGTGGATTTCAGTGCATATACATGATTACCGATTTGGTGAAAACACACCCAAGATAGAGTCAAAAGCGACGCAACAAAGACAGATCCGGCGATAACCTCATTTAAACTACTTCTACAGGGCATCAGACCGTATAAAGATTGCCTGACATCTACAATTACACCAGGTAGATCTCCATGGCAACAGAAGAGCCTCCGGTTGGCAATCTGGGAATTTGGCAAACGTTAGAAAACCACAGAGATATGCTATTTGACCTTGCTTGTGGAATGTTCAGTCTTCTAAAAACTCTTATATGCTATGGTGATTGCTTTAGAGACCAGATGCAGCGCGTTTTTGCTTGTAGATTTATAATTAGAGGAAGAACTGGATCTTGAGTCTAATGCATCTGAGTGACTGCCGAATTGCAATCCAGATCAGGCTTACTTTCGCTAACAACGCCTGATATAAGCCCACTCTCCCCACAGACTCCAACATGATCAATGTCATAAGCAAGCCGTTCAGATGGACTTTTTTGATTTTCATGTCAATTTGGGAAAGAACACGAAACATTAAATAGACAGCACCAGCTCTGAAAATAAACTCAAGCTAATCAACTTAGCGGCGGGTGGGGCGAAATATAATCATAACTAGTACACGATTGATCACAATGCAATAAACGCAATGTATTACATTCTGGAAGTCTTCGCAATTCGAAGAGACAGCATCGTCCAAAACCCACTTGTAGTCAAAGTGAAGAAGTGCTATGAAGGAAACTGATGTCGAATGGCTATAAGCAAAGTAGAATGCCGGAAACATTTCTGATCGAGTCTTAGAAAACCATTACGAGAAGTCCTATGCTTCCAGCGTCAAGCGCAGGAGACTAGTAATGACGTTCACAGCAATTTATTAGATACGCTACATCGGATAAATTGATATCACACGGACACTACAAGAACAAAGTCCGGGTTTGACGAAATGTCCCCGAAAACACAAACAGAGCAGTGCTGAGCCGTAGAAACCAAAAAGGATGAGAGCTGCACACAATATTTAATTTCAGGAGCTCCCAGGACTCTTTATCTGACAATACCATATTTTAACCAGCGTCCTTGTTTATGTAACCAGTCCTTGGAATAGTCATCATCCAATCATTTTTTATAGACAAAATAGCTGACGTGGCCAACGCTGTTCTGCCATATATTGTAAGTGTGTTTGAGTCTTTTTTTTTGGATGGCAACGATTAGTATAAGGCCTCGTAGAAGTAGCATCTTCCGACAGGTGCTGGTTCCTTAAATGACGAGAATGAGCTCTGCAGCCGAACATCTTGCAGATCTGCTAATAAGTACTACTTCACGCCTCCCCGTGGCGCCATCTGGGAATGTCACTAGAGATTGCGAAGTGAAGGGGGCAAATGGCGAGTTTCCTGCGCCATAAACTAGGACTAGTGTCGGAAAAACAAAACAAGACGACCTTCTCGGGGCTACTCCGACATATTTGGAGCTCAGGCCTGAAAGGATTTTCAGGACTTAGTCAGAGTCTTGGAAAAGAGATGGTGGCGGACGAGCCCTATATGGGCCAACGGCAGCGCTCACATCCCGGAACGGGTTACTGGCTTCGGTGTAACCGACCCCTCGTCCTAGGGGCATTAAAAATGGAACTGGTCCTCCAGGTTGGGGGTTGTGCTGCCGGGGTAACTGCCAGACAATTAAAAAAAAACATAAGTAACGAAGCATCAATAAGCCTCGGATATGGACGGATCTACTGTTGACAACCCACGCAAACGATTTAAGCACAATGAGCTTCGGATATGCACGTGGAATGTTAGATCCCTTAGTAGACCACGTGCAGCCGAGCAACTAGCGGAGGCCCTAGACTGCTGCAAAGTAGACATAACCGCCATCCAAGAAATGCGATGGGATGGGCCGGACAAAAAGAAGATGAAAAACTGCGATACGAACTACTACGGCAAAAGCAGCACTTATTTGGATGCGCATTTGTTGTCGGAGGCAGACTAAGACAAGAAGTCCTCAGCTTCCGGCATGTGAGCGAGCGCCTCGTAGCAATCCGCATCAAGGCTAAATTCGCCAACATAAGCCTTATATGCGCGCATGCCCCCACAGAGGAGAAAGATGACGACACCAAGGATGCCTTCTACGAGCTCCTTAACAAGACCTACGAGCAATGCCCTAGCTATGACATTAAAATTGTCCTCGGTGATTTTAATGCAAAGCTAGGAAGAGAGGGTATCTTTGGTGGAACAATCGGAAAATATAGCCTGCACAACACCACCTCCGATAACGGATTCAGGCTAATCGACTTTGCGGCGGGGCGAAACATTGTCATGGCTAGCACGCCGTTCCCACATCTCGACATACACAAGGGGACTTGGAGAACTCCTGATCAATCAACAGTCAACCAGATTGATCACATTACGATCGACGCAAGACACTCCTCCAGCATTATGGATGTCCGTACGTTGCGAGGAGCCAACATCGACTCGGACCATTACCTTGTTGTAGCCAAGGTACGGTTGCGGATATCCCAAACTACGCCAAGACAAACTAACGCTATGAGAAAATTCGACGTCAGAGGGCTACAATCGCAAGAGATCGCCAAGTCCTTTTACGATCGAGTGTCTCTTAATCTCTTAAGAGGTCCAATGCCGCCAACATCAAGCATCAAGCATCGAAGACCATTGGAACTACTGCCAAAACGCCATCAGAGATGCCGCTTCTGATATGCTTCTTAAATGCCGGCAAGCACATGCAGCTAAGCAAGATGCATATAACGCGGCGCTGCTTAGAAAGACCAGAGCTGCTCATGAGCTCTATGAACGGTAGAGGAGAGACGAACACCGGCTTCTCAGGAGGAAGAAGAAAGCGCATGAGAAGCGCGCTATCGAGGAAATTGAGAGATGCTACTCCAGGAATAAGGTTCGGAAGTTTTATTAAAATGTAAAATTAACATGCCACGGAAACAAACCCCGAACCGAAGCCTGTAGAGATGAACAAGGGAATGCTGAGGATTTGGAAAGAGGACGACTTCTGCAGATTGTATAACGGCGATGACGGACCAAATACCGCTATCAGGCAGAATCAACCTTTCAACCTGGACGATGATGACCAACAATTCCGTCCACCCGACCTGGATGAAGTGAAGATAGCCATATCGAAGCATAAGTCCAACAAAGCTGCTGGAGCGGATGGCCTGACTGCCGAGCTCTTCAAAGCGGCAGGCGATGACTTGGTAAGGAGCATACACCAACTCATCTGTAAAATATGGTCGGACGAAAGTATGCCCGATGAATGGAACCTCAGCATTGTTTGTCCGATTCTCAGGAAAGGAGACCCTCTGAGCTGCGCCAACTACAGAGGCATCAGTCTCCTTAAAATCGCTTATAAGATCTTATCCGCCGTATTGTGTGAACGCCTGAAGCCGTTCGTCAACAAACTGATAGGTCCATATCAGTATGGCTTCAGGCCAGGAAAGTCCACCATCGACCAGATATTCACACAACGGCAGATCTTGGCGAAGACCCGTGAGCTTCAGAGCGATACATACCACCTATTCATCGATTTTAAGGCCGCGTATGACAGCATCTATAGAGACGAGCTATATAGAGCAATATCTAGTTTTGGCATCCCTGCCAAACTCGTCCGTCTGTGCAGGATGACGATGGAGAATGCACGCTGCTCCATCAAGGTCGGTAAAGATCTCACCGAGAACTTTGATGTCCAGAAAAGATTTAGACAAGGCGATGCGCTGTCATGCGATTTTTTCAACATCGTACTTGAAAGAATAGTGCAAAACTCACGAGCAAACACAAGAGGCACTATCTTTCAAAAGTCCGTCCAACTACTCGCATACGCCGACGATATTGACATAATCGGGAGAAAGCAGCGTGATGTCAGTGGCGCTTTCGCGAGTATTGAGACGGAAGCGGCGAAAATGGGTTTAGCGGCCAATGAGGGCAAGACCAAGTATATGCTGTCAAGCAAAAAGGACAACCAACACCGACGTCTCGGACAGAACGTCACCCTCGACAGATATAACTTTGAGGTAGTTAAGGACTTTGTCTACCTAGGCTCCGCTATAAATACAGACAACGACACCAGCGCTGAGATCAAGCGAAGAATAACTCTTGCCAACCGCTGTTTCTTTGGTTTAAGAAGGCAATTGAGTAGCAAAGCCCTCTCTCAGACAACAAAAGTCACCCTTTATAAGACTTTAATAATCCCGGTCCTGCTCTATGGCGCAGAGGCATGGACATTATCAAAAATGGATGACGGTGTTCTTGGTTGCTTCGAGAGAAAAATTCTTCGGGCGATCTTCGGTCCCGTCTGCATTGACGGTGAGTGGAGGAGGAGATACAACTACGAACTGTATGGACTGTACAGCGACAGGGACCTAGCCAGAAGAGTGAAGATCCAAAGACTGAGATGGCTGGGTCATGTAGAGCGCATGGACACCAATGCTCCGGTCCGAAAAGTCTTCGAATCCGCTCCCGAGGGACAGCGCAGTAGAGGAAGGCCAAGACTCAGGTGGCGCACGCAAGTGGAAGAGGACCTCAGCCAACTTAGCGTGCGAAACTGGAGACAGCTAGCCAGGGATCGAGCTAGCTGGAGAAGCTTGTTGACTGAGGCCCAAGTCCACCCCGGACTGTAGCGCCACCTAAAGTAAGTAAGTAAGAGTCATTCAAACGGTCGGTATCTTTTTAAAAAAAATGTTTTCTATGTTGGTACAACTGTTATCTATTTTGGCGCTAAGTTTGGGCGCCATCTGTCAACTAGTTCGTTAGTAGTCAAAGACATTTGTTTGAGTTTGAAGTATTGCATTTTGGATCAGCGTGACGTCATCCTGTGATTTCTCGTATTGAACAATGCTTGAGAGATTGTCAGTTGACTCCCACCACAGAAAACAAAATAAAATTTGGTTAGAGTATATAAAATAAAATAACGCAGAGTTTCTTTTCAAACAACATTAATTAACCTCAAGCGCTATCGTCGATTTTTACTATGAGAAAGAGAATATTGAGCAAAGCGCGTATTTAAAATTTTATGTGGCGAACGAGGAGCACTTGATTGGTGTAGAGCAGAGCGTCCAAGGAATGCCGTGTAGTTGTTAAAAAATTGTCTCATCCGAGACGGTCTACAAAGGCAATTACTACAGAAAACATCGACTTTCTTGAAAATCGTCAATTTTATTTTGAGAGAGCTATCACAGTATTTTTTATGTGGGGGAGTATCCGCCGAAAAAGATCGGATTTCTGGTAAAACAACTCTTGGTTATTGCACCACGAATACCACGAACCATCTCACAAATCCATACTTGGGAGCGACTTTTTGACCAAAAATCCTACCAATATGATCGAGCAAACACCATTTTTTTCCATAAAAATTTGCAAGTATGTGAATAAAGGAAGCGAAATGGCTATGTTCAAATTCAGAATACCGATGTGAATGGTCCTATATTGAATGACAACGACGAAATAATGCGCTACCATATTGGCCGGTACATCAAGTCCAATGAAGCTGTCTGGCGTATCGGATACCCAATTCAATTCATGAACGGGATCCAGCAGATATACATTTAGCCATCGATCTTGAAAAAGGCCAGCGCGTATTTTTCACCAACGAGGCAGCAATTGAGCGTGCCATGAATCTACCAAAAACTTCACTCACCGAATTTTTCGAATTGTGTAATCTAATGTGTAATACTTTCGGTGCCTTTGCACGAACACTACTCTATTTCGAAGTACAACGCTAATTCACATGGAATCCAACAATAAAATGGATACCCCGCAAGCAAGGCACACCAATTGATGCGTGCCCCGGCCTATTCAAATCAAACACTTTAGACCGAGTATATACAGTCGATCCAAGGCAGATTGGCCCCGGCACCGGCTCATTGTCATTTCAAGATATATGCAAAGTATATTTATCCGCAAACGTATAAAGGTGCATGTCTTGCACTCGGCTTGCTTGAAGACGTCAATCACTGGGTCGATATGCTTGATGAAGCAGGATTGGCCTGTACAGCAACACAACTTCGTCTACTATTCGCTACAAGTTGTAGTTGTTGACTACAAGTTGTGGAATTAACACAAAACTTTAATGACTGACGGTATATTGCGTCAAATTCGCCCACGTGCAATGATCCTACGATTACAATTAGCGACGCTATGTATAATGTAACGCATTGATTGCATCTTAGCGTTGTCACTTTACCGATAAACGATTGTTCTATGTTATCGATCACATTCGATCAATTTTATCGATTGTTGGACCTGGGCCACATGACCCAGCCATCTCAGTCTTTTGATCTTCATTCTTCTGGTTAGGTCCATGTCGCTGTACATTCCGTAGAGTTCGTTGTTCTATCTCCTCCTCCACTCACCGTTAATGCAGACGGGACCAAAGATCGCCCGAAGAATTTTTCTCTCGAAGCAACCAAGAACACCCTCATCCATTTTTTATAATGTCCATGTCTCTGCGCCATAGAGAAGGACCGGGATTATTAAAGTCTTATAAAGGGTGACTTTTGTTGTCTGAGAGAGGGCTTTGCTACTCAATTGCCTTCTTAACCCAAAGAAACAGCGGTTGGCAAGAGTTATTCTTCGCTTGATCTCAGCGCTGGTGTCGTTGTCTGTATTTATAGCGGAGCCTAGGTAGACAAAGTCCTTAACTACCTCAAAGTTATATCTGTCGAGGGTGACGTTCTGTCCGAGACGTCGGTGTTGGTTGTCCTTTTTGCTTGACAGCATATACTTGGTCTTGCCCTCATTGGCCGCTAAACCCATTTTCGCCGCTTCCGTCTCAATACTCGCGAAAGCGCCACTGACATCACGCTGCTTTCTCCCGATTATGTCAATATCGTCGGCGTATGCGAGTAGTTGGACGGACTTTTGAAAGATAGTGCCTCTTGTGTTTGCTCGTGAGTTTTGCACTATTCTTTCAAGTACGATGTTGAAAAAATCGCATGACAGCGCATCGCCTTGTCTAAATCTTTTCTGGACATCAAAGTTCTCGGTGAGATCTTTACCGACCTTGATGGAGCAGCGTGCATTCTCCATCGTCATCCTGCACAGACGGACGAGTTTGGCAGGGATGCCAAAACTAGATATTGCTCTATATAGCTCGTCTCTATAGATGCTGTCATACGCGGCCTTAAAATCGATGAATAGGTGGTATGTATCGATCTGAAGCTCACGGGTCTTCGCCAAGATCTGCCGTTGTGTGAATATCTGGTCGATGGTGGACTTTCCTGGGCTGAAGCCACACTGATATGGACCTATAAGGTTGTTGACGAACGGCTTCAGGCGTTCACACAATACGGCGGATAAGATCTTATATGCGATGTTAAGGAGACTGATGCCTCTGTAGTTGGCGCAGTTCAGAGAGTCTCCTTTCTTGAGAATTGGACAAACAATGCTGAGGTTCCATTCATCGGGCATACTTTCGTCCGACCATATGTTTGAGATTTGTTGGTGTATGCTTCTTGCCAACTCATCGCCTGCCGCTTTGAAGAGCTCGGCAGTCAGGCCATCCGCTCCAGCAGCTTTGTTGGACTTAAGCTTCGATATGGCTATCTTCACTTCATCCAGGTCGGGTTGCCGGAATTGTTGGTCATCATCGTCCAGGTTGAAAGGTTGATTCTGCCTGACAGCGGTATTTAGTCCGTCATCGCCGTTATACAGTCTGCAGAAATGATCTTTCCAAATCCTCAGCATCGACTGCGATTCTACTACGATGTTCCCTTGTTCATCTCTACAGGCTTCGGTTCGGGGTTTGTTTCCGCGGCATGTTATTTTTACCTTTTGGTAAAACTTCAGAACCTCATTCCTGGAGTAGCATCTCTCAATTTCCTCAGTGTTTGCTAGCTTGAGTACACTCTTTTGGATCTTAAGCCACAAATCAGACAGATATTGGTGCAAAATAAAGGTAACATAGCTTCCGTAGCAATGGCGATGGCGATGGCGATGGCGCGATAGTTAGCTCATTGGACTATCATGCAGAGAGTCTGGGTTCGATTCCTGGCTGGGTCACCAACATTTTTGAAATCGCCATCACCCTTTCGGCGGGCAATGGCAAACTTCCGAAAGTAAAATTGCCTACGAAAAAGCTTCTATGGAGTGCCGTTGGGGCTCAGCGATAAACCGTAGGCCCCGCTCAGATGGGACAAAAATTACAACATGAGCAACACAAATGAGTGTCCAGAAGCTAGACCATGGCCCATACCGGGCTACTGACGACACTTTTTTTTTTAGCTCTCGTAGCGACTAGTATCGAAGAAGACGAAGACGAAAAGTCGATTTGGCACCAATCAGCTGAATTAGGCATATGTAGCTAGAGAGTTAACCCGGTCTATTTTGCGATTGAATTTAGGCCTACATCCGTGTAATATTATGCTGACGCAAGAACTGAAACGGAAGTTGGAAGTGTTGGCCCAAGATCCGGATTTTAGCCAATCAATCATTTTCTCAGACAAGGCCCGTTTTTGGTTCAGTAGCAATATCGACAAGCAAAATTGCTATTATCGGGGCAAACACAATCCACAAGTGTTTGGCCAAGCATCAATGCATTCACAAAGATTGACTGTTTGGTGCGGTTTAAGGCAAATGGGGAAAGAAAAACTTCTTTGCCCCGTGAGACGTAATTTACATGTTTATACGATGGTGAGTAAATAAGTACCTGGAAATTTAAACAAATGGCCTTGCCACCTTAAATCCAATTTATTTTGTCAAGAAACATTTTTCAAAAGAACACACCTAATTTCCAGACGCACTTGTCAAATGGCTTTGTTTTGATAGATCTGTCAAATATTATAATTTTGTTTTGACAGACGCCTACGAGAGTGTTTGTAAAAATGGAAAGAAGTGAATTCCATGCGCTCATTACACACTATTTCTTGAGGAAAAAATTATCACGCAAACCAAACTAAAGCTTGAAAAGTATTATGGGTACTCTTCACTATAGATTTAAACCATCCAACACTGGTTTACTCAATTTCTGGTCGCCCAGTTGAGCTCACCCCACTGGAAATGGTTTTGGACGATCAGCGAGTGAAGGTGCGGGAACCTGAAGAAGCTACAGACTTATCAAATGAATCAGTGATTTAATCAGTGATTTAATTAGTGATTGACAGACCCACCGTAGGTATCGGGAAAAGAAATACTTACATATGGTATGTGTTCAGTGTAGGAGGTGGAACATACCAACAACTGGAATTCAGTGAAAAGATGTATATCTTCGGCTAAAATGTTTTTTCTTTGATCTCTTAACTGACACAAACAAGCTCCTTGACAGCCCTGATACAAGTCTCACAGCACCCATAAGCCAACAAACATCTACCAATTCAGACGGTTGGAAAACAGGAGGACGCCCAGTATGAAAATTAGTGAAACTCATTCCAGCTCCTCTGATGAAAATATTCCATCATACAGAGAGAAAATTCCTGGAAATGCTTTGTTCTGATTTTACAAATGACTTTCAGGAGTGTTGACATATTTTCAAAAAGTGATTCCAAGAATCAAAAGGGAGACACTCGTTTGGACCAGTAAGGATGAACTGAACAATACTCGTATAAGTCATTGTGAAACAATTATGGCAGTTGATGGGATTACTTACTCCTAATTATCAGATAAGAATATACTCGTACTTACTTACTTAGATGGCGATATAGTTTAAGGGGAACCTAGGCCTCAATTAACAAGCCTACTGAACCTCTGGGTAAGATTCGAAGACTCTGCGGGCCGGGGCATTGATGCCTACATGTTCTAGCCATCTCGATATCTCTTTACAATTGAATCGGAACCAATATTGTACGAACGATTTTTCTCCCTAAAAGACTGAGGATATCTTCATCCACTTTCAATAAAGTCCATGCTTCAGGGCCAAAAAGCAGGGCTGTATGATCAACATTTTTTACAGAGTCTGGTTAGTTCTTCTGAATAGGCCCTTACTCCTCAATCGGCTTTTAAGTCCAAAGAAACCGCGATTGGCAAGAGTGCTTCGTCTTTTTTATTTCTGCTGAGGTGTTGTTGGCAGAATTTATGGCAAAGCCGAAGTAGAAAAAGTCCCTATGTTTGTGTCGTTTCTTGTTGGCAATGCCTTTATATATCGGTAAATCCATTCAGGCAGCCTACATTTCAATACTGGTCACCACACGGGTAGAAGCCCGCTGAGTTCTTCCTAATATGTCAATATCTTTAGCGTTCAGTAGTGGCTTCACAGACTTTTAAAAGATTGTGCCTCCAGTGTTCGCTTGCGAGTTCCGCATAATCCTTCCAAGTTTTATGTTAAAGAAGTCACAGACAACACGTTACTTTGTCTGAAACCTTTATTGACATCAAAGGTCTCGGGTAGGTCATTACCTACAGCGAGCGGCCTTACATTTGGTTAAAGTGACTGTTGGAGAAAGAACAAACTCACTTAGCCCTTTCGCGTGTTGTGATGCCACGTGGATCTGCGATCCTCTTTCTCTTGGAACCATTTTGAGCTTCTAACGATTCTACTTTTCGTTCACGTTTATGTTACTTAGATCGGTCCTAAGGGTAGTTTTTGTAGTTTTTGTCTTTGGGAGAGAGCTAGACATGTTCAAAGTATGAGCAGGATTATCTCCTTTGATTGGTTGCTAGACATATTGACCAAACAGTCCACTTAAAGTTTGTTCTTCTGTTAGTATCCAGAATTTTAAATTTGCTTGGATGCAGCGATTGGGATACGGGTGATACCTTTTTAAGGTAGAATCGGTATAGTACTCATAGTTCAAATTTCGGCGAGATATTCGGCCCTAAAATCTTGAGGATTATCTTTATGCCCCGGCACCCAACAAAGGTCAATGTTGAACTGCTCTGCCATATCCATGGGAGATGGTCGGCAGTCTAGGACAGTTAAAGACTTTAGCGAGAACGGAATCACTAAATTGATAGCGCCTTGACTGTCCAAAAAGATGCGGATATCCTTTGCAGATATCACATTCGGCCTTAAAATCGATGGAACGATGCTGGATAGCAATTTGACCGTCTTGAGTTTTTTCGGGATCTTGCAGAGTGTGAAAATTTTGCCGAATGTGGACTCTTCTGGTCTGAAATCGTACTGATAGAGGCCAATCAAATTGTTCACGAAAGATTTCAGACGTTCATATGACAGATAACATCTTGAATCTGATATTAAGGAGGCTTATACCTCTATAATTAGAGGGTCACCTTGTTTGTGCTTCTGGTAAGCTATACCGACATTCCATTCATCAGGCATACACCTTTAAGAAATGAGTCTGTATATATTCTAAACAAGACCATTTGACCATTTCCAGCGGTAAAGAAGACCCACGCCAAAGGCCGTCAAGTCCAACTGCTTTGTTGGATTTCAGCTTAGAAATGGCTACCCCTACTTCAGTTTGATGAGTTGAAGGGAATATCTTTATCTAAGTTAAATGGTCGACTCTGCATGACGGCAAGACGTTGGGCTTCTTCGCCGATTTACAGTCCACAGAAAATGTTTTTCAATCTTCTCAACACCGCGTGTGACCCTACTATAAGGTTTCCTTTTTCTTTACAACAAGCTTCTATATGGGATTTCTTCCTTTGACACATACTGTTGTTGTTTCTTCTGCTCGTAGAGCTCATGAGCGATTCTCCTCCTTTGCCGCAGCACCGCTTTGTACGTGTACGTGTACGTGTTAAAATGCATGTGTTTGTCAGTAGGCTAGGCGAAACCGAACATATTAGCTACGGGGTCTCTGATGGAACGTTGTTAGCATTGCCAGTGGTCCTCGGTACTTATTGGAATTTCTGATACGAGGGCGGGTCAATAAGTCCGTGACTTTTGGATTAAAAAACACAGATTTTTTGATAAAAAAATAATTTTATTTTTCAACGTAGTCTCCCTTGAGCTCTATACACTTTGTCCAACGCTTCTCCAATTTTTTTATCCCTTCCAAAAAAAATGATTTGTCGAGGTCCTCAAAATAGGCATTTGTTTGTGAGATGACTTCATCATTGGAGTCAAATCTTTTTCCACCAAGCCATTTCTTCAGGTTTGGGAACAAGAAGTAGTCACTCGGAGCCAAATCTGGAGAATAGGGTGGATGAGGGAGCAATTCATGGCCCAATTCATGGATTTTTGCCATGGCAACTGCACATGTCTTTGTGGTCGACTGTGAGCAAACGCGGCACCCATCTTGCGGAAAGCTTTCTCATGCCCAAGTGATCATTCAAAATTGAAACCACTGAGCCATGCGAGATCCCGACGGCTTCCACAATCTCTCGCACTTTCAATCTTCGGTCGGCCAACACCACATCGTGAATTTTTTCGATTGTTTCGGGTGTAGAGACCTCAACTGGGCGTCCAGGACGTTCGGCATCTTCAGTGCTTGTACATAGTATTTATCAAGCTTAGCCTTGGTCTCGGTAATGGTTTTTTTTCGCAAGAAATAATGCTTAATAAGCACACGAAATTCACTTTTTTCCATTTTCTCCTCAAATTAGTGAGTAGTCTGATAAAAATAGCTGTCAAACACAAACTAACTGACGCAGCAAGTTTAAATTTTGACAGGAGTCAACTGACAGATGCCTGTTAACAGGAGCAGTGTTGCTGTTTCAGTAAAGAGGTTAGAAATTCAAAAAGTCACGGACTTATTGACCCGCCCTCGTATATGCATTCGGCAAAAAATCTGGTGCACTATTACGATTGACGCTTTTTAACGTTATATCTTCCCACAGTAATTCTTTCTTTCCATGGCGTTTGGGAAATCCTTTTCCGCACCTTAGCTGCAACAAGGTGGTGATTCGCGTCAATGTTGGCTTGTTCTGATGTCCAGAATACTGGAGGCATGCCTTACGTCTGCCGCAATGTGACAATTTAAGGTTGCATGACCCGGAGATCACCGTGTCACCTTATGTACATATATTAAGATAACGAAACTATGTGCTCGCGATAGTTTAATAAGCCAAAGGTGTCGTAAAGACTACATTTACAAACAGTCTTAGCAAAGGTGTCTTCCTTCGGAGATTGCCCATATACATATTAGGGTTCGTCCTAATATGCACAGGAGCATATAAGGTTCGTGTTAACGAATTGAGAATTGGGCCGTATTATGGGAAGACGCTTACATACACGTAGGAAGCTCAAGACGTGTTATATAAGTCAGCCTCATATGGCAAATTCTCACCGAATTAGAGCTGCTTCTTTTTCCTATAGCAATCACCATAGTGTATATAGGTATCACAGTTTTTGTCCACCCCGTCTAATCGCTGTAACTGCTTAGCGTGGTTATCTGCGTGATAGCTGTCAAGGGCCTTTGCTAATTTCTCGGCCGCATCTGCCCTTTTAAGGGTCCAAACATTATTCATATTGATCCGTAGGTCGTTGTCCTTTAATTATTCGCAAGGGTGGTAAAGTTTGTTCGCATCATCGTTTTAATCTCTTCCGTACAAAGTTGTAAGCCCTATGGTTGTTTACCATGCTAATTGCCTAGCTATTTTGACCTGCATATGTAACCGCCATCATCAATCAATCCCGATCAATCGTTAGACAGATGTGAGAAAAAATGATATGGGCCTAAGATGCCTACCTTGAGGTTATCCAGAATGTATTCTGGAAACCATAGACCTACATAGAACATTGTAATGTCGAACCTCTAAGCGGAATTTAATTGATTATAAAACTTGATTCAAGGCATAGGACCTTCAGTTTGAGCCAAATAGTTTTATGAGGGTGTTGGGACTGGAAGCCTTTATCGTTGGTGTATTGCTAATCTTCATTCACAAGACAAGAATAAAATGGATGAGTTCTACGTCTGAGACTGAAACCTGAAAGTTTAAAGTTTAGACTATTTCGCTTAGCTTTTTTACTAAAACATGATTCGGCATTCGTAGATGAAATGAAGACGTCATAAGTATTTGGTATTTGGAACTAGAATCAAGTCAATCGACAAAGAGTTCGGAAAAAGTACTGAGAGAGTGCTTGATATATTTGGCATTCTATGTTGCCAGGCCAATTAAGGAAAGACTTATAGTATGTTGGAAATAATTTGAAATTTAGCAAAAATAAGCAGGAAGACAAAAAGAATCGTTACAGTGGTTCATCTCGCAGTCTTGATGTAACTATTGTTAAATCACTAGACAAGCGACAGATAGTCAGTAATTAACTGAAACCACACTTCATAATTATCTCTCCACAAACTCTTTGATGATTGTACATGAATACACAAAACCTGTCCGAGAATGCGCATTTTAAGCAGTCCATTTTGGCATTTAGCATCGATTTAAGACAAGTTTAATCAATTTCATAATTTTAGTTCATTTGTATGATAAATTTAAACTTGGAGAGCATCATCGTGCAGGTATTTCTCATTCTGTGTGAATTAGAAACAATAATCACTAGCGGTTTTGGGTTGGAACGTTGTAATTACATAGGAAGAGTTGTGGTCAGGAAATGCGTCAATTGCTTAATTTGTTCCAGCTAAATTCCAAATGCACAGCAACAGTTGATTGATTTAACGTGACATGAGAAGTAATTATCGATCAAGTTGTAACCCATCGTTTTTTTTTATAATTGTCTAATTTATCAGTATCCCCGTACATCGAATAAAACTACGTCGGCTTTTCATTTTCCAGGAATTCCAAAAGTTCCCTTCTTTACATTCTTCGATCATCCCCAATTACGAGTAAGAATACTGGCAATGTCAAAAGTCTCTCTTGATTGACTGCAAAGATCTGTGCCGAAAATCTTGTATTGAGAACTAAAACTTTGGAGTATCTCAGGCCAGAAAGACTGACTTTGGGTAAGTCAAGAAAACGGAGCATCTCATGTCAAGAATCCTGGACTCGACTCTTAGAATGTGCTTAAGATGCTTATTTTCAAAAGTCCTTCCTTGAAGGATTCTGTAAATAATTCTGGCCCAAGTTGTTTAAAAAGACATAATGTTAGTCATCTTCTTCTTTTTCTTCAAGTGGCGCTACGATCCAGGGTGTACCTGGGCCTCAGTCAACAAGCGTCTCCACCCAGCTCGATCCCTGGCTTGCTGCCTCCAGTTTTGCACGCTAAGTTGGCTGAGGTCCCCTTCCACTTGCGGGCTCCACCTGAGTCTTGGCCTCTACTACGCTGTCCCTCGGGTCCGGATTTGCAGACTTTTCGGACCGGAGCATTGGTGTCCATACGCTCTACATGACCCAGCCATCTCAGACTTTGGATCTTTACTCTTCTGGTTAGGTCCATGTCGCTATACATTCCGTAGAGTTCGTTGTTGTATCTCCTCCTCCACTCACCGTCAATGCAGACGGGACCGAAGATCGCCCGAAGAATTTTCTCTCGAAGCAACCAAGAACCCCCTCATCCATTTTTGATAATGTCCATGCCTCTGCGCCGTAGAGCAGGACCGGGATTATTAAAGTGTTATAAAGGGTGACTTTTGTTGTCCGAGAGAGGGCTTTGCTACTCAATTGCTTTCTTAACCCAAAGAAACAGCGGTTGGCAAGAGTTATTTTTCGCTTGATCTCAGCGCTGGTGTCGTTGTCTGTATTTATAGCGGAGCCTAGGAAGACAAAGTCCTTAACTACTTCGAAGTTATATCTGTCGAGGGTGACGTTCTGCACGAGGCGTCGGTGTTGGTTGTTTTTTCGCTTGACAGCATATACTTGGTCTTGCCCTCATTGACCGCTAAACCCATTTTCGCCGCTTCCGTCTCAATACTTGCGAAAGCGCCACTGACATCACGCTGCTTTCTCCCGATTATGTCAATATCATCGGCGTATGCGAGTAGTTGGAGGGACTTTTGAAAGAAAGTGCCTCTTGTGTTTGCTCGTGAGTTTTGCACTATTCTTTCAAGTACGATGTTGAAAAAATCGCATGACAGCGCATCGCCTTGTCTAAATCCTTTCTGGACATCAAAAGTCTCGGTGAGATCTTTACCGATCTTGATGGAGCAGCGTGCATTCTCCATCGTCATCCTGCACAGACGGACGAGTTAAGCAGGGATGCCAAAACTAAACATTTCTCTGTGTAGCTCGTCTCTATAGGTGCTGTCATACGCGGCCTTAAAATCGATGAATAGGTGGTGTGTATCGATCTGAAGATTATGGGTTTTCTTCAAGATTTTACGTAGTGTGAATATTTGGTCGATGGTGAACTTTCCTGGCCTGAAGCCACACTGATATGGAGCTATCAGGTTGTTGACGAACGGCCTCATGCGTTCACACAATACGGCAGATAAGATCTTGCACGCGATGTTAAGAAGACTGATGCCTTTGTAGTTGGCGCAGTTGAGTTAATCTCCTTTCTTGAGAATCGGACAAACAATGCTGAGGTTCCATTCATCTTGCATACTTTCGTCCGACCATATGTTTGAGATTTGTTGGTGTATGCTTCTTGCCAACTCATCGCCTGCCGCTTTGAAGAGCTCGGCAGTCAGGTCGTCCGCTCCAACAGCTTTGTCGGACTTCAGCTTAGATATTGCTATCTTCACTTCATCCAGTTCGGGTGGACGGAATCGTTCAAGTTGAAAGGTTCATTCTGCCTGACAGTGGTATTTGGTTCGTCATCGCCGTTATACAATCTGCAGAAGTCGTCCTCTTTCCAAATCCTCAACATCGTCTGCGATTCTACCACGATGTTCTCTTGTTCGTCTCTACAGGCTTCGGTTCGGGGTTTGTTTTCGTGGCATGTTATTTTTACCTTTTGGTAAAACTTCCGAACCTCATTCCTGGGGCAGCATCTCTCAATTTCCTCGACCGCGTGCTTCTCATGCTCTTTCTTCTTCCTCCTGAGAAGCCGGTGTTCGTCTCTCATCTTCTGCTCATAGAGCTCATGAGCAGCTCTAGTCCCTCTATGCAGCGCCGCTTTTGTATACATCTTGCTTAGCTGCATGTGCTTGCCGGCATTCATCATCGAACCAGGTGTTTCGTTGTAGTGGACGAGTGAAGCCCAGCACATCAGAAGCGGCAACTCTGATGGCGTTTTAGCAGTGTTTCCAATGGTCTTGATGCAGGCGGTATTGTCATCAGCTTTACGCAATTCCATATATCTATGTACTAGGAAGATTAATAAACTTGCATACACAGACGACATTGACATAATTGAAAGAAAACACTATTGAGGCAGAAGCGGGAAAGATGAACTTAGGAGCCGACGAAGGAAAACTAAGAATTATGCTATCAACTAAGAGAGACACCCAACGTCGACGCCTAGGAGAAAATTCGACGATAATCACCTTACTCGGCTCTATGATCAACTCCGACCATGCGACAATTGCTGCTTCTTCAGGCTTAAAAGGAACTCGAGTAGTAAAGCCCTCTCGACTTTACTGGGAAAAAGCGCAATAAAGAGTATAGTTCTTCGGATATGGCATTGCTGGTAGAATATGTCTTTGGGTTTCGTCGTCTTTCTACACTGTGGGGGCGTGCGCGCATATTAGCATTATGTTTGCAAATTTAGCCTTACTACGGATTGCTACGAAGCGTTTGTTCAAATGCCGAAACCTCAAGACTTCTTGCCTAAGTCTGCTTCTAACAACAAATCCGCATCCAAATAGGTGCTCATTTTCCCGTCAATAACAATAATAAATGTCGCAGTTTCCATTCTCTTTTTGTCAAGCCCAACCCATAGCATTTCTTGGATGGCGGTAATGTCTATTTTGCAGCAGTTATTCGTCTGCGCATGCCCTATTAAAGGATCTATTATTATACGGAAGCTCGTTGTTCTTAATTCGTGTACATGGGTTGTCAACATTTGATCCATCTGTATCCGAGGCGTGTTTATGTTTCGGAACTTTTGTATTCTATCTATGGCCGGGCAGGTACCCCGGCCGCCGACACAACACTGAGCTCATCCGCCACCATCTCTTTTCAAAGAGCCTGACTATGAGAGATAGCTTCCCATTTCCCTTTTTTTTTGTTTTACAATTTTGTTATTTTTATTTGTTTTGGTTATTGTTGTCTTTCCTTAGTGTTTCTGTCTCATGTTTCGTTTGCCCCTTTGTCTTTGTGTTTGTTTTCGGTTGCAGAGTGTTGCGGGCAGTTCTCCTGGCTGTAGGCAGCTTGTGCGGATTGTTTGTTTTACGCAGAGGGTTCCAGACCGTCCATCTAGTTCTAGGTCCTCGGATACCGCCGTCACTGTTATAGAGACTCCTGTCTCTGCCTTTTTGCTGACCTATTAGTTGTTCCCTCCGACAAGTATAGAAGCGGAAAAACAGGGTTCAATAACCCACCAATTCTTCCCGCTAATGTGCTTCTCCAAAGAGACAACGGACGTAATGCATAAGGACCGGGTCAAATGGTGAAGCGGTTGGGAGCTGGAGGGATGGAGCGGATGCCTTAGCTCTACTTAAGGCTAGAGATTACCCATTGGGGAGACAAAACAACATTTGGGACAAGGGTCGGCTATTTCGTGTTGGACCCTTGCAAAATAAACAAGAACTATAGGGCTTTCCTTGCGTTCTTGTAGCTGACCGCCCGCCTGCTCTCCTGGGTTCTTCTTAGGGCCTTGAACAGTCCGTAGTACCTATTTATATTGGCCTTCCAAGATAACTGTTAAGAGGGAAAAGGTTCGAAGGGGTGGAGACGAAGGTTTTCATGGAGAAAGAGTCCAGCTTGTTGGGTAAATTTTACTGCAACAAGACAATGACCTGTTACAAAGTATTACATTGATATGCTAGTTGGCTTATCATATTTCTTCACTATAGCTGACACAAGCATCAAATAATCCCATTCTATGGCAGTTCTCCTGCAGAAGATGGTCGTGTTTGTTTGAATTGAAAGGACCCCACTCTTGCTTAAATTTGATTCAACACTTGTTGGTCTAATGCCTTGAAATACAAGTACTGTAAAAAGTAAAGGATCTAGAGTGCCTTTAATAATTTGAGTTCCTTAGGAGAATACACGTGCTCTCCTATTTAAGGCGTTTCCTTATGCTCGTTGATAATGAACTCATCACGCCAAAAATGAAGATTAAGTCATGAATAAGCCATGAAATTTCCACTAGTTTCCTCGAAATTTACAAAAATCTCCGAATACAATGTACGGCGCGAACCTTTAAAGTCCTTTTTATGGTTGCTATCCGAAGTACCGAAGACTATATGTACATATATTCCTACCAGGACGATCTTTAACTTCTATAAGCGAATTTGCTTTGTTTTTTGTTTTTTTTTTTGCACCCCAACAGTACCAAACAAGGAGAAAAAGCAAAAAAAAAATAGAAAAATAGGAAAGCGAGAGGAAAAAAAAAAGGAAAAACCTCGAGAGTGGAATCCTTTTAGGCAGTTTGCCAGATTAGGTTTTTATGCCACGTCTCCTATTCCCTTAATAACACAAAGGAGGTTCAATTGTACTGTTGTTTCTACCCCCATCCTCGTTAAATTTCTTTTTCGCCAGCCTACTGGTTCTATTTTTTTTTGTTTTTTTTTGTTTCGCTTTTGGTCTTTTCGATTTTTACGATGACGATGACGATGACGACGTAGACAAGGACTACAACTACAACTTTAACATGTAGGATACGAGAACGGCAGCAACACAGCGAGTCTAAGCCAGGAAGTGGTAGACTAGAGAGAAAGAGGAATTGTTGAATTTTCTAAGCGAGGATCGAAGGACGACGATAATGATGGTGATGGGGAATGGGTGATGGGTTATGGGTGGATGATGTGTTGGAGCTTTAGTGATGTTGATGGTTCTATCCATGGGTCGATATGGAGTTTGAAATTGAGTTCGCAGTATGTGTTGCTACCATGCCGCCATAAAAGGGTAACGAGGGAACATTCGTCGTTTTCTCGTCTTCGTTTTTGTTTTTTTACTTCATCGTCATTCAGTTTTGGTATCCCTATCTGTTGCTCTACTATAGCGTGTGCGATTAGATAAACTCGAATAGATAGGCATGCCATTCATTGCACGAGTACTTGTAGTTTCGGCAGAGATAAAAACCATCTACAACAAGACCATAAAAATTATTTCTATCCTTCCCGTCTGCCAGAACTAGCAGTTTCCCCCAAAAATAGTATCAGAATCAGTACTGCCAGCATCAATAGCATCATCAGTTCCAACATACACATACATAGTTAACTCCAACCCCTGTTTAAGGGGCGTGTGGAATGTGATAATGCTGATGCTTCACTTTACTACTTTTCTACTTTCCTCGGCTTTAAGCGATGTTTCTTGTTCGCTATTTGTGGTGGAGTTTCTTGAGGTTTTCTTGCTCTCACAAGAAGTATTAGTTGGGGGAAGCATTGCACAGTTCTCCAATTATCCACCTCCTACCTCTACTTCAATTCAATCCTCGTCGTCCAATTGTAATTGAATTTTCAATTAAAATCACAATTGCACAATTGGAAATCAAACCAAATACTCGTACCAAAGACAATTGCTTCTGAGAAGCCTTTCCATCGTGACCAAGCTATGGTAGTTGCTTGGGAGTTAGTACGATGTTGCTTACTACTGGGAAGGCCCACATAGTCCTTTCCATTTTAGGGGATTGTTGAAAGAGTCAACATTGATGCCAATCTACCTGTGAGTCGCATCGTCGTGGCATTGTTAAAACAATAAACCCAGCTCAAATAAATCCACATACATACGAGCACGAATACTTGTACCGAGGAACCCGCGGTCTATCGCAATTTTAGAATTTTCAATGAGTCTCGGAGGATGAGGTGAACCGGTCAGAAGAAGTGAATACCAAAGTATGTATACCTGTGGAATGGGCATAGAAGCCAATTGGTTATTAGTCGCTGGTTATCGACGAAGAAAAGCAAATACGCTTGCATTTGTCGCAGTCACGGTAGAGAGCCCACGTCGTCGTTGTCATTGTCGTTGTCGTCCTCGTAGAAATGTAGAACTGGGACCAATGGGATGGGGGTGCCACACGCTATGTTTACTTAGGGAATTGCTAGCTGGACACGAGGCTATTTGGGTTGGCTTTTGTGTTCACAGGTAATCTGAATGATGATGATGAAGACTTGGAAATTCAATTCGTTCATTCAATTGAGTTTATTTAAAGACTTTTTCTTTTTTGAACACTTTTTTTGCTTGGTCTTCAATATTTTTTTTATTTTTTTATTTGTTTGCTTCTCAACTCTGTTCTATTGATGGGAAAATTGAGTTTAGTTCCGTTGTGGGGGACTAGGGCTTTGAAGGTCATCGTAATGTTGATGTTAATTTTTAACTCGCGGATAAGGTTATCGTTGTTTATCTTTGCAAGTGGCAACGATGGATTTTCTCCCCATTTTTCTAAGAAAAAATGAGCGACACGTGTATACTTTAATATGAAATGTCAGTTAGTCATCGATCTACTCCCACATTGGTTTGAACTTGCTAATCGCATACGTTTCATGAATTTATACTAAAAGTACCTTTTCTGGACGATTTTATTGAAAGTAATCATGGGTCCCATGGAAGATGTATTAACACCAGCGCTTGATACGAATCGATGAAATATGTTGTTGTGCTCAGCTTCCACGAGTCACTCGAAGAGATATGAAGTCGGAATTCGACTAGATGGTCTTACCTACTGATAATGTAGCTAGTGGTAGTCTGTGCATATCTTAGATATCTTCCTCAAAGGTGAGCGGATTTGCTTGATATTTCTCAGTGGCTCACCATTCCTCTATTCAAGGTTGCTGCAGCTATAGTCTTTGAACAGAAATTTGCGTGACCTCTGTTTCATCATCTACGAGTAAGTATAATGGTTTAACATCACATTTAGCTGCACGAATAGTTTCGATGGCTGTTGTCTATGGTTTGACAGCTGTCAATGTCAAACTGTGTTAGCATTTCTATTCATTAAGATTTGACAATTAATCATAATCATTTAAGGCCAGAACAATGCTTCCAAATTGTGCAAATTTACTTTGAAAAAAAAAATCTGTTCGTGAAGTTCATAGGGCACTTCATCAATTTTACGGCCAACGTAATCAGTTTAGTGAGCAAGCAATTCGTGCTGTTATTGATCGTTTTCGCACTAATTTTACTCTTCTCGATTCAAAACCATCAACAAGCTGTTAACAAATCACCATTACATCCGTTGAAATTGAAAGTCTGTCAAGTTTACACGCTGGCGGCATCATCGGTGCTTATTTCTTTCGAAATGAGGAAGGAGCTGCAGTAACGGTGAATGGCGAGCGCTATCGAACCATACTGACTGATTTTTTGTTTCCAAAAATTTATCCACTAAACATCGACGATATTTGATTCCAAAAAGACGGCGCAACTTGCCATACAGCGCGCTTAACTATCAATTTATTGCAAAATGAGGCTATGTTAAGTCATTGGTTTATGCCGACAAACCAGCAACCCTTGAAGCATTGGAAGCCAATATTCAAGCCACCACTGACGCCATACGGCCAGATTTATTGGAAAAAGTAGTGTAAAATTGGACTTATCGAATGGAGCATGTAACTCGTAGCCGCGGGGGACATATACCAGAAATCATATTTAAAAAAAATTAAGTGAAATTATCTACCAGATTATAATAATTCTATTTTCATTTTAATAATATTTCTGTCTCGAATTATTATTTAATGTTGTCAAGCTCTTAAAAAAAACACCCTTTTGTTCTAAATTAACTACTATCTGTATTTGGCCGGCGTAAGCTTTAAATAAAATGGACTCATTGTGTCTGTGTGTGACTAGAAGAGATTGGGAGAGTTATTGGGGGTTAGCTTCGCATATATCTCTTAGTATCAGCTGGATGTGGGCTACATGTTTCGGTTTCGTCAGTAACTTTTCATATATGCATCCCGAGGAAATCTACTCCATAAGGTATGTAATATTACCGGCCATAAACTGGATCAAAGCGAAGTCAGAAAGCGGGGTAATAACTACTTCATCAGGACCGATCACGGCAACTGTATTAGCTGTAATAGGCTTTCCACAGTGAAGCGTACTCCCGCTTGATTGATTGGTTATGCCAATGACCTAGTCATTATTATTAAGGGAAGAGAAGCAAAACGAAGTCACTGCACGCATGCAAAATGCTCTGAAGATACGAGTAGTCCTAGACTAGTGCACCAGAGAGAACCTCTCCATAAACCCAAATGGGGTTATCATAGTTCCAAGACAGCCAACCGAGGTTTGTTTCACTTGACGACACAATTGTTGAGTACTCTGGCGAGGTCAAATATCTAGGAAATATCCTTGATATAAGGCTGAATTGGAACTCTAACTTACTAAAGCAACCAACGCTTTATGAGCTTGCCGTCGCATGTATGGAAGTTCATGGGGGAGATCTATGCAATACTAGTCAGGCCCATCACAACATATGCTTCTGTAGTATGGTGGCCTAAAATCACGCAAAAGACCGCCATTTCAAAACAGTGCAACGTTTTGCATGTTTGGGTATTTCCGGAGCCTTTCGGACCTACCTAACAGCTGCTATAGAAGCATTATGAAGGTCTGATACCCTTACACTTATTTATCAGAAAAGCGGCCTTACGCAGCTCAGCAAGTATGGTACAAGCAAGCGAGCTAGATCTCTGCTACCACCAGGTTCTAAAGACTCTACTATCTGCAATACCAAGAACATTATGCTTCGACAGAGGCTTCTCCACGGAGTTTCCCAGCAAATAAGCATGGGTCAGCAAACAATCCACTAAACAACATAAACGGCATAAAGTGGTATACGGATGGTTCTAAAATAGAAATGGGAGTGGGAGCTGAAATACACGGACAAATATACTTACATATCAATAGCTATGGGAAAGAGTACTAGTATATTCCAAGTTGAACTACATGCCATTCAAGAATCCGCTTACTGTATGCACAACTCTGGCATCAAGGGTTAGCGCCCTTATATATCCACATATTCACGGATAGTCAAGCAACAATAAAGGCCCTTAGCTCGCACAGCATTGACTCCAAATCAGTTATGCACTGATTCAAAATCCTCCAAAAACTAAGATCAAGGAACAAAACCAGACTATGGGGGGTTCTTGGGCATGAGGATATTGATAGACTTAGCCAGAAAAGGTTCCAACCTTCCCTCAACGGACCTGAACCGTGAGGGTGCAGCACCCAAAACAGCAGTCAATCTAGCCATAAATAGCTGGGAGCACTCAAAATGTATCTCGTATTGGGAGAAGAGTCAATCAATGAGTTATTATGCTGTCGTCCTTCCATCAGTCTTGGAGCCTTTTCTTTGAACAGAGAAGGTTGATTTTGTTTGATTTGTACAGCAACAGGAGTTCTGGATCGATTGTATCTTACGGCATATCCATAAGATCAGAGTCTAATGATAGTCCTTGTGCACGGTCATCTAAATTTCCGAATATGTGGTACCAAAAACTATTTATTTGTAAAAGGAAGAGAATGCAGCCAGAGTCAGGAATTCTAGGAAAACCCTCATAGAGCTGAGATGCAGTAGTGACGTATTTTCCTGAAAGTGTATTTCACTCAACAACCGACACACTTGGTCTTATCATAGCCGTATCGGTAGCTTTCCAGCAAAAACACCTGCTATAGCCCGCAAATAAATGCGGCTGGTCTTATAACGCTAAACCGGAAGGTTTGGTTTCTTGCAGTCGGTGCACGAGGTCTGTTATTGCAATGTAAATAGAGACGAATAAGGAGTTTCGCTATTTCGCCATCGACGGTAGTTACTCCAATGTCTCTGTGGATATCACTGTTTCTGATATACTCGTACTACGGGGCATTTACTATGATTCTCAGTACCTTATTTTGTAAAGATGAAAATGAGTGTAGGTTGTTAATTTGTTTGTAAGTGAAATAGACATGGGTTGATTTGGTATCATTGAGAGCAATTCGCCAAATCTTTGTGCACTCGCAAATTTTGTCCAAAGCTCGTTGGAGCTTTACATTTGCTAACTCGACTGATTTATCTGTTTTTAATATAGCCGAAACGTTCGCGAACGTAGATACAAAAAAGCGTCTTCTTCTTGCGGTATATCTCGAGTGTAAAGTAAGAATAAGACCGGACCAATAACACTTCCTTGTAGTACGCCGGCAGCGATTTGCTTAAATTCGGAGTCAGTGAAAAGACTTTTCGTAATGTAAGATTCTAAAATCTCATCTCATAATCTCTCTCTCGAAGGCTTGAGAGACATCCAGACCCCCTTCAGGTATGGGGTCGGAAAACCAGAGGTGAGCATGCCTGTCGTAAGAGGTGACTAAAATCCACCCTCCGTATACGGAGTATGCAAAACACGCAATGAACAAAACAAAAAGATACAGTACCCCAGGTGGCAGTCGAAGTTCACTGAAAGGTCCACCCTTCACTGGGGTCGGCTCTACGGATTCTGGGGAGAGCCATATATTGCAGTCCTTTAACCATTTCACAAAAAGTTTAAGAGTATCTCGATCGCCACCACCAAAAACGAATGTATCCGGTTAAAGAAATCTGCGAGAGACTCTGTGAAACGCAGAAGCTTCGAGGAAAAAAACAACGAACTCCGTGTAAAGCTTAATAAAACGGAGTTACTCTACCACTAGCTAAAGAAAGAGCTAGATTTACTCCGAGAAGAAAATAAGGCTCTAAAGAACTCTCATGTTCTAAAAGAATGTGTAGATAGCACACCCGGCCCAGCTAGTCATGAATATCATACGGACGAAGATGAGCTAACAACAGAAACGGAGTCGAAGAAGAGACCAAGAAAAAAACAAAGAGCCTTTTCTTCACCCGAAGACAAGCCACAAAGAGAAGACAACTAAAAAAAAAGCACTAAAATTACTTCCTCCGCTAACATTTAAAGTAATCGGAATTTCGAATTATAGTAGATTGCATCGCCCCCTCAAAGGAACATTAGCATCGACATTCAGGGTTACGTCGCTGCGCAATGACGTTTGGAAAATTAACATCCATGATTCCGACGGTTACCGAGCAGTATCCCAAAGATTAAATACTGAGAAGATTCGATGGTAGGTATACCTATGAAAACAAGCTAGAACACCCATTGCGTTTTGTTACAAGAGGTCTTCACCCTTCGTGTACCAAAATAGAGATTATGAATGATCTTCAAGCTAAAGGCTTGAAAGTTCTTGACGCTGTAAGTACCATCAAGAAGGAAACGCAACAGACAGAACAATAGAAAGAAATCATGATTAAGCGTGGACTTCCGCTGTTCATTCTTAGTTTTGACATGAATGAGAATAAAGACGATATCTATAATATTAACAATATACTTCATATCGAGACACTCAGCGAGAACACAAGATCGATACTGCAGTCTAAGCGTTGTCAAGAATTCAGCCAAACACAGACTTACTGTCAAAGGAGACGCGATGTGTAAAACGCACCGGTAAACATCTTTCGGAAAAGTACAGCTTAGACAGACAGGCTCCAGAGACTTGTATAAACTGCAAATAGAAGCAACCAGCGAATTGTAGAGGATGCGAAGTTGCCAACGAGCTCTAAGAAAAGGCGAAATGCAATCATGAAAAATGTACGTCTGAGCCCGAATTCATAGGAAAAACCGAAAGTTTCTACTGGAAAAGTGACGACAGAAGGAAAACTTGTCAAGAAAAAGACGAATGTTGTTATAGAAAAACCTCGAAAAGAAAACCCGTCATCTGCTCAGGGGCAAACCTATGCGGAAGTCCTGTCGCAGGAAAACAAACATAGCAGTATTGCTCCAGATCCAATCTCACAAATTTTTTCTATTATTCTCGCGAAACTGGAGGAGCAAGGCCAAACAAATTAACTCAAATTTGAAAAACTGAGCAATCTCGAGAATGAAAAGCGCAAAACAGGAACTTAAGTGTGAATATGAAACAGTTAACATGGAACGCAAACGGACTATTGGAAAAGATAGATGAACTAGAACTATACCTGGGTAATAACAACATTGACATATGCTCGATTTCCGAAACTCACTTGAAAAACAAATACAGAACAGAAAAGGAATCGAGTGTAAAAACAAAAGGATACTGCGCTTACCATGCTTACCATCCATCCGAAAGGGCTAGAGGTGGATCTTCCCTATTCTCCAAAGATTGCATTGAACATTCTATAAATACAATCATAGAGACCGATGCGATGCAGTTAAGTACAGTTCGCGTCCATTTATTGCCCTCCGCGATACAAACTAGAAAAGACCGATTTTATAAATTTTTACCACTCACTTGGACCCAATTTTATTGTTGGTGGTGATTTTAACTCGAAACACACTTTTACGGGCTTAAAATGCAATTCAAACAAAGTCGGACTACTTTACGAAGCCGGCATGCAACTTAAAGTTGACTTCCCTTCGACGGGAGAACCGACATACTGGCTCATCCGCAGAGCAAAAACTTCAGACCCCGTAGACTTCTTCATTGCAAGAAACGTAACTGATGACTTTACGTACATCGAGGAAGGTTTTGATCTCTCCTCAGATCATGCACCAGTAATCCTGACAATAAGCAAGTGTCTAATAAAAAAAAAAGGAGCCGTGTATTTTTTTTTTTGACATCTAGTCGCGTTATCGGAATAAAGATGGTGACGAATGAGTTCCAATCGAACCAACGTCGAGGGTGTATACCATCAGAATACGCTCAGGCTAATTGCCCATGTAAAAGATCTTGTAAATGGGCTTACTAGTGCAAACTCCAGCAAATGAAACAAACAACGACTACACAAGTGGAGTATTTGAAGTTAAACAGTCTATTTGGAACCAGACGATTAGCAGATGGCCAATTCCCTGTCAGAGGAGGATAACTCCAGCTTCACGCATCTGAGCGAATTCCTGATTACATTCGGCACAAAAGTTTAATTCGCCAGCAGAAGTTTAACACACCCTCCAAATTAAATGAACGACTTTCCTTAAGATTTAATCTTCGAGCCACACTGCCAGATGTAAAAGCAATATCTTTAGCAAGACATTGAAATGCTTCTGCTGATTGCAATGCCGAGAATCATAGCCTACATAGCATACGTTTTGAAAATGAACTAAGACTAGTCGACATTGTGGTGGGGCGTTATATCATCAAAGGCAGTTTTCTATGATTTAATATTGACAAATGAAACACCGGCTGGCACTCACACTGGTGATAAGCAGAGTAAAACTCCGATGGAGGAAGCCAAAGCAGGTGGGACATCCGCTGCCGAGGCTACCTCCGTAAATCGGAATAAACAGAGCAATGTGACGGGGATGGAAAAGGTAGGAACAGCTGGCTCAGCTGCTACGCCTGCCACTTCCATCGCCGCTATTAAGGGTGCGCAAAACGTACACGAAAGGGCAAGGGCTCTGTTACGTAACGCGAAGCTAAAGGTAGCAAAGTACGAAGGTTGTGATCCCAACAGCCTAAGTGAGTGGGAAAAAGCCGCCCTCGAGATAGCGAAGGTCATCCTGGCCAAACAATCGCCCACTCGACAGGTGACTTGCAAGGGAGATGTCGCGGCAAAGGCGAGAGAGGAAACCGATCAGGCGCCCTCTACCTCCTTCGCGGTAAAATCAAAAGAGGGAATCTCTGGACGGAAGAGAAATCTTGGTAGCAAGAGAGGCAGATCTGACGATACCGCGGAGCTGAACAACGCGAATAAGGTGAAGGCTGGTACTTTGCCCGCTTTGCGTCGTAAGCGAAGTGACCCGAAGGACGAGCTTCTCGTTGCTGTCATAAACGAGCTGGAAACATGCGGCCGCCTGACAATCGACCAGTGGAAAAACGTCGAGGAGAAGTTCCAAGACGCCCTATGGAAGGAGTTATCCACCACAGGAAACGGGGAACTTCAATTCGATGGCGCTGGTTGGGAATGCGGGCGCAAGGTTGTAGCCTTGTAGGTTGTAGAATAAACCTGCACCACAGTAAGGTAGCGACGGCCTGTATATCGCCAGACAGGACGTCACAGCCATACTCATACAAGAGCCCTGGATCAACGAAAACAATGCGATCCAGGCGCTCAGGCTAAGAAATTATGACTTGTTCTTCAGGGCAGAAGGGAAGATTAGGATTTGTATCCTTATCAAAAAGCAAATAAAGGCATTTCTTTTGAACAATTTCAGCTCAGGTGATCTGACGACGGTAATTTGCGAGAGGGAGTGTGGCAAACCAATTTGTCTGACCTCGGCCTATCTACCCTACGACTCTGAGGCAGTCATCTCGGAGAAGCTTGTCCAGCTTGCTGAGCACCTAAAAGGGCCCAGCCGAGATGGTTGAATAGGAAAATAGGTCTTAAAAGGAAAGAGGTAAGGCAACTCTATAATAGGGCGAAGCTTTTTAAATGTGGAATGAGTACAACGATTGCAAGAGGCAATTCAAGTAGCTAGTTCGGAAATCGGAAATCTATAATGGTAACAGACGAAGTTTAAACGTTACGCAAAATTCTTTCAAAAGAAGCGAGTGTCCCTAGCTTCCTAAGGAAAAATGACGGAACATGGGCTGAAAGCAGCCAGGAAGTCCTGGTAACGTTGGTGGAAACCCATTTCCCTGGATCCACATTATCAGCAGACTCCGGCTTACCACGGCACGCTGATGACATCAATCTTTCCCTCTCCGAAGGAGAGATTGGTATTCTTATTAACCAGGAAAAAATACGGTGGGCAATTCAATCCTTTAAACCGTATAAATCCCCCGGTCCGGATGGCATTCTACCCATTATGCTGCAGAAAGCGCCGGAGGTAGTCATCCAAAATATTATGGAAATTCTGAGACACAGTTTAAAAACGGGCTATATTCCAAAAGCATGGAGAGAAGTTAAGGTAGTTTTTATACCTAAGGCCGGCAAGCAAGGGCGCACAACAGCTAAAGACTTCAGATCAATAAGTCTGTTATCTTTTATGCTTAAAACCCTGGAGCGTTTACTGGAAATTCACATCGGGAACATATGCAGTAACGGTTTTTTGACCGGGTCAAAGCATGCCTACATGAAGGGCAAATCCGTGGAAACCGCCCTACATGAGGTGGTGGGGAAAATCGAAAGAAGTCTACACTTCGGTAAGTTTGCGATGGCGGCCTTCCTAGATATAGAAGAGGCCTTCAATAACCTAAAACTGAGCGCCATTAAAGGTGCTTTAGTAGACGCAAACATAGAACAAGGGATAACAAATTGGATCTGCAACATACTTGCAGGTAGGGTAATAAACTGTTCCATTGGACAAAGCTCGGCTAGAATGTCAGTGACCAGGGGAACCCCTCAAGGGGGAGTTATATCTCCACTCATTTGGGTACTGGTCATAAATGACATTCTCAAAAAGCTTTATTCAATGGGCATTAGTGCCACGGCATACGCGGATGACGTGGTGATAATAGTGCAGGGAAAATACCTAAACATTTTAAGTGAGATCATGGAGCTTGCCTTGAAGACGATCAGCACCTGGGCAGGCAGCTGTGGCCTCAATGTCAATCCCTCAAAAACGGAACTGGGTCTTTTTATCAGAAAGTACAAGATACCGCAATTCACACTGCCAAAACTCGGCGGAATGGAGCTGTCCCTTTCGGACAGTGCGAAGTATCTTGGCGTGATTCTGGATAAGAAACTGAATCGGAATCTCAACGTAGCGGAAAGAATTAAAAAGGCATATAATGCTCTTTTCATATGTAAAAGAAATGTGGGAAAAATTTGGGGCCCTAAGCCTGCTATGGTGTACTGGCTATATACGGTAGTGGTGAGACCCATACTGACATATGGCGCATTAGCATGGTGGAGAGCAACAACTAAGAAAACGACCTACGGAAAATTAGCGGCGGTTCAGAGAACGGCCACTATAGCCATCACAGGAGCGCTCCGTACCACCCCTACGGCAGCATTGGGCACCTTCCTACACCTGACCTCACTAAACTGGGTCTTTTCAAAAGCAGTAGCTTCGGACACGGCACAATCCTGGAAGAGCTACTACCAGGCAATACTATTAGAATGGATGAAATCCCTTCCTTAATCGATTTCGACATTCCGTATAATATACTATATCCGGGGAGGATGGACTGGCAAGAAAATGCAATGATAAGATCAAACGAAATTGCAGTGTTCACAGATGGCTTGAAGACGGAGGAAGGAACAGGTTCCGGTATTTTCTCGGAGAACCCGGAACTGAGTGTGTCCATAAGGCTACCGGACACTAGCATTGTCTTCCAATCAGAGGTTCTAGCTGTCCTCAGGGCGGCTGAGCTGATACAGATGAGATCGGTATCCGGCAGAGATATCGCTATCTACGTCGACAGCCAGGCCGCTCTTGAGGCAATGGAGTCAAACAACATTAACTCTGACACAGTCAGGGGCTGTCGCACAATGTTCAAAGCATTATGCGTTCCGAACAGGGTGAGACTGTGCTGGGTGAGGCAATATCTCGTAGCCGAAGGAAATTCTTAGAAAAATACTTGAAAACTTAGAGGAAATAGACGGTACGGACTGCAAAGGCCTTCTTGGCTTTTGTAGAGAAATTAGGTGCTCTAATAGGGAAACAGCTTAGGTTTTCTGCAATTTGGAGTTGGTTTTAACTGAACCCACCGGGGATCGCGATGGGCCCGTTCTGGCGCCTAGTATCTGTGTCTTATGGGACACCCTATTTTTCTTAACCTAACCTAACCTATTAAAATGGTTTTCCAACCCATCCTCTGCCTCACTACAAATTTTATTACAATGCAATAGTGCCTGATCTCTTTGGAGGCAGCCAGACCTGCAAATCCTCACTATAGGCCTTCTATCTCAGCATCTTATGTAGGAGAACTGCTTAAACATCAGCTCCTCCAGTCGTCGCCTTACGGAATCACTTTATAAACGATTGCTAAACACTAAATGGGCACCGTCTGATAAGCAAAGCAATCTTGATAAATTCCTGGGAAAGAAGCAGATGGTCGCCCCTCTTTACAGCGAAGATGCCCCAAACTACAGAGATATTACTTTAATCTCGAAGTTTTCCCAAAAGTTGGATGCACTATAATTCCACCATATCACAATAAAAATAAACGCAATTCCAAGTTAAACCGACTTGATACGGATGGTTGCTCGAAACACTATGTAACAGCAATGGTCGCGGACTATCCCGGTGCCTATGTCCCCGCTGAAAAGTCTTTCATCATCAACGTTTCCGAGCTGACCGTGATACATTTTTTTGGTCCTAACTCTCCTGGCCCTGGCTGGGTAATGTGGCGCGGAGCAACTCCCCGACAATAGAAAAAATACGAAAGTAACGATGCAGCAACTGGCCTCGGATAGCTACCCTGATCGTCGAATCCACCGAGTGCTTCAATGCGACTTCTATTACTAGACGTAGTATCCCACAAGCAGATCCATCCACCCAGGTTGGATTATTTTGACTCGTCCTCAATCATCGACGATTTTCAGGACTTAAGACCACTCTGGAAGCACTAACCCAACTTTTTCGCAACCTCTGACACATTTTCTTCTTTTAACAAACTACAAAACTTCTCAGAGCCCTTTGCACTTAATACGAATCAGACCACAAAAACGTTGTGTCTACATACCCTCATCGTTCGGAGAAGCGTGGTTAGAAGCAGCTTTATGATCTCTGAATAAATTTCATCCGTAACTCCTTATAGCATCGTTAGGTATTCTTGGAAACCATCTTACGGTCCCTCTCAAGCTAATCATCTAGTCTGCATACTTTTTACTTGAAATTCTCTCAACTTCTTCTTTCTACGCACTGTGCTACGTCTGCATGTCTCCAAAGAAAAAGAAACAGCAAAACGAAATCAAAACTACCAATGGACAATGAAATTTGCATTCCTAATCACCCTTGTCCGAATCAATGAAGACGGCTGTTTCAAAACGACTCAAAACACAAGAGTCAAAAAAGGGGTTAGCAACAAGAAGAAGAAGAAAAAAACACACAGTCGTTAGTCATCCTCATCTTCACCATGAAAGATGATATCCTCTGGGGACCCATGACTCTCTAAATCGATGCTGGTGCAACTGTAATTGATGGTTTTCATCGGTTCCCTTAGGACGCTCTCATCGATTAATTTGATGAGACAGCCAAAGGGATTTCCAAGGATTCCCTCGCCAAATTCATTGCAGTTTGTCCACTCTTCTCATTTCTTTGGCACTTGTCGTCGAGAAAAGTTAATTCGATTTGATTTCGAAGGGCATCACTGGACGTGGAATACATACTCGTAGCACCCACAATAGGTTCAATGGAACATCTCATCCGAAGAAAATTTCCCATTAAAACATTGAGACATTCCACCCCATTTAGAAAGAAGGCAATAGTAAACACATTTCATTTTGTTACGAATAATTACACTCTAATCCAAGGACAAGTAATTTTTCTCTATCGATCCATTTCTAGCCTCCAAAAGCAATAAAAAAGGACATTAAAGCCAACTCCAACACCCACTCCTTTGGTGGCTAATTAACACCATCCATTTGCATTCTAAAAATTGCAAAAACATTTTCAACTTTTCGTGTGAGACCCTCGCTTCTAATGAAGTATTCGTTGTTGGCCGAAAAACGAAGACAACACTCCAGGGATGAGTCCATAAATTCCAAAGTCAGTTTTCCAAAAACACCCTCCATTCCATCTACTTTGTGGGGATGGTACGGAGTAGAGTTTTTGGGCGATGTAGGTGGTGTCAAACTTATATTGCTGTATGGGCAATTTAGAATGTAAAACTCCATGATAATTGCGAAAATTGGACGCAATTTTAAGTGCTTACAGACGTCAAGAAGCCTACAGCTTACCACTTACCACTTACCACTACCCTAGCGCCCCAAGCTGTTCATATAGAAAAGGTAACAAGGACGATTAGATCCCCCAAAATTTTAACCGCAATTTATTGCTTTGTATCTAATTTAACTTCCACAGAGTCCTTCTTATAATCGCTCTCTCTCTCTCTCTCTTTCTCTCGCTCTCTATCTATCTATCTATCTTTCTATATTTGTTCAAATTTGGCTCAGTGTCCTATTTGTGTGGCTCTAGTGGATGTTGAAACCTTTGGCTTTAAAGTGTTTGCCTGGTTGGAGAGGATCTCTTAGTCGAAAATTTTGTATTCATTGCAAATGCCCAAGGGATGATGGTTCCCTGGTGGCGGCCGGCACCATAAGTGCCGACTTTTCTCCAAGAAGACTTCGACTTTACCCTATGCGCTGCGCTTGGAGTAGGTATGTCTATAGTATGTAGGTTGTCCTGTGTCCCTAGTCATAGTCATTGCTCAAAGTTTACAAAAGTCTTCTCGTACAGTGTTACGAAATGGGTCGGTCGACAACTACGACGAAAATGGCCGTAATTCATTTCGCCGCAGTAAACCGCACGTTAATCCTCGTTGCCGTCAGATTTAGATTAGCTCGCTTATGAAATATTTACAATGCCCCACCTAGGGGCTCCTTGCCAAATGCAGGTAAGAACTTTAATTCATTTAACCCACCTGCGTCATCAACCAGAGAGAAGTGGAATCCACTCCTTATACCTATCACCCTTCTCACTCTTCTCACACCTTTCTTGGCGATGTCTAACACCCGTACCATCCTCTCTCTTACTCTCTGGCGATAAAGGACCATAAAAAGACCAAATTAGAGAAATTGTCATAAAAGCGGATCAACTTGTCATGAACTGTAATTGTCGTAAATTAACAGCAATGAAACACTTTTACAAAGCTTCACCGTGCACACGAGTGTATGGGGAGACCTTACCCACCTTACCCCACGTGTAGCCCTTTGAGTGTCCGGCGAAAGGACTTTGGAGGCTTCCTACCTATAGAGAGACAAACTCTCAATTGTTTTGTGTATGTAATGGCAAACGTAAGGGTTTCTGTCACACGTACAATTAGTTTTCTTCGGGCGGAAAAAACAAACTTCACAAATGCGAACCTGCGTCTGACCTCTGACCGTGCGTCAGTGTTGGTTCCATATTGTCCGTTGTCCTTTGCGGAGGAAGTTCACCCATGTTGGTCATAATCAATGCGTGAGTATGTGTTTACTTAAATGCCGGCAACAGTTGTTCACATCTAAGAAGCAATTGCAGAGCCTTTAATGAATGTTTCAGCTCATTTTGGGAATGGGGCGTTAATTATAAGTGAATTATGGGGTTTGATGGGACAGTTAGGGGGTGGTGTGAACAAACTATACCCCAGGGGAATGTTAGTACATACTTGACTGTCATCATCTGATATTTGGCTTCGGGTATAAATCAAGAGAAACCTGAAAGTTATTGCACGTTGCATGACATGTGAAATTGTATAAACAATCCCTTGGTGTGGCTTTCAAAAGTCAATATACGGTTCGCCATGAAGGAGTATTAAGAGTGGGACATTCTTTTAAAAATTGCATGGTTCTGCGTTAACAGGGATAGGATTTGGCTTTGCACTGGCATTGTTAGGGAAAGGAATAGGTTGAACCTAAAGTTGACCGCGGTATGACTAGATCTCGATCGATTCTTCCGACTCCTTCTACGACGCTATCGGTTGGCGAGTCTGAACGGCCAACAGAGCAATGTATCGTTCATTATGTGTACTACAACATCGGATGCGAAAGCCAAAAGAACCAGGTTGAATTGTAACCTTAGTTACTCAGTCAGCACGGTATCCGATTAGTTGGTTCTAAAGGGTCTTTCATTAAGCGCTTCCTATCTTTAAATTTAGATAAAACAACATGCGTGTAGGATATCATCAAAATTCTTTATTCGTTTGAAAGGCCTATCAATGCCATTATATATAGAATTTAACATTGTTCAAATGTCCGCCGCGGCTTCTCTTGTTGGCGCGCATCCAAAATATCCAATTTTCCATGACCCTGGCGGATAAATCAGGCAGAATTTGACCGAAAGCATGGGTTATGTTGGCCTTGAGGACCTCTGTGGTTTGTGGCTTGTTCACATAGACCTGCTGTTGCGGTAAGGGTAAAAGGTTTACCCTCTTCCTTGTGCTTCTCCCTTCGTTCCCTCTTTTCTTTGAGTGGGAAGACCGAGCTCTGGCGGAGGTGGAGGGCAGCCATGGTCCCATCAGCCATTGGCCCACCGACCACAGACCTCGGAAAGAACCCACATAGGTTCACGGGCGGTTATCCTCAGAGGAGGACGAGGTGGTTCGGTCGGTGAAGCCCTAAGGACGGTAGGGAGACTCTCGACGAACCAGGAGCCCAGGGTGCGACAGGAGGTCCACCAAGGTCACCGTTGTCGGAGCCCGTAGGCTAGACGGGAGACTCACAACGGGCAGTATCAGACAGGACGTCTGAAAGTCATCGACGGGTGGGGACGGACGGTCCTTGTAAGCCAGACACCCCACCACGATGATGACAGGTGGGGGAGGAAGATCCCCGGAACTTACACCCCAACGAAAGCCAGGTTATATAAAGGCTTGAGGACTCCCACATCTTGCCATCGATGTGGAGACAAGAAGCATCACATCTCGTAATCTATGTGGATGCTAACGTTGAAAGGTCTAAGGGGGAAGAGATGACGATCTTTTTATAGCTACACCCCCAACGAGGGAGCTACGGAGGAGCGACGGTGGTGTGTAGGCGGACAGCCAGCATAATCGAACACATCCCAACGACGCACCAGCTGTAAGAGTCAGATTCGATGGGTGAAGGGACGACGACCCCTTTGAAGCCAGCACCCCACCGATGGAGCACCAAGGAAGCAGCAGAGGCTGTAGGCGGACGGCCAAGTTACGAGACAGCCTCCAACGTGGGAACATTAAAACATTAATAAAAATAACAATAAACCACATCAAATATAAACAATAACAACAACTATAAACAATAACAACAACAACAATAATATAAACAATAATAACAACAAAATAAAAACAAAACCATAACGAAATATCAGGCGGGCAGAATGGCCCACAACATAAACGAAAACAAAAACCGAATAAGTAAAATACATAATTATGTAAGGAATGACCCGCTATTGGTCAGTCCCCCCATTCCCCCCAAATCTGAACGCCGATCTACCGGAGTAAGTAAGGACCCGGGGTATATTAACACAGAGGCACATATACTTAGCTTTGTTTGGGGCGGAGGTTTAGAGAATGGCTAAACCGGGGTATAATCAGATTAGGATTATACCCACACAATCTTCCTCCTTCGTCCCAACACTACATTGACCTTCGACCATACTTTCTTTCTCCTTCGCGGTTGTTGTTGTTTTGCAATTTTGTTTAGTTTGATGGGGAAAAATTAACCGGGGATTAGCAATGAAAGAAACATTGCTTCTAGCAATTCTTTATTGACTTCTAATGTCTAGGGCAATAGCTAGGCATAGCTAGGATCCACAAGCTCTCATAAACTCGCTCAGTGGAGTTCCCAGTTATCACCGGAAGCGGGAGAGAACTCAGTGTCTGAGGAGTTTAGAATGAGAGTGAACAATTGGAAACAATTGGAATGTTGGACACGGGAGCACACACTAGCAAAGTTTGTTAGTTGTGTAGCAGGAAACCCCGTTGTTGGGTTCACTAGAGCCAAATGAATGTGTGTGTGAGTGAGTGTGAGAATGCGTGTGAGAATCTGTCGAGAGCTTGGGGAAAGGAAAAGATCTGGAAGTCACTTTTGTGACGACCAGCAAATTCCGAGGGTCAGCGAGAGTTTTTTATTCTTGGTGCGAATAATTTTTTTGTTAAATTGCGAAAAGCAATCTTTCTTTTGAAAAAAAAAGTAGAGTAAAGTAGATTTTGAGAAAATCCTAAAATAGAATCGCGAGTTGTGAGATTGTTCCTCCTGGTGGGAAGAGGAAAAAGCGAGGAGAAAAAGGGAGGATAAGGAGAAAGGAAGTGGATTGAGATAGGAAAAGGAGCAGCAGGACGAAGGAGAAAACTCTGTCAGGATAGGTCGCAGGAACCGCCAGGAACACAAAATCAGCTAAGTATAGTGCAGTGAAGTGCAGTGTAGTAGAGAAATCGGTTTTGTTTTTTAATTGAAAAATAAAGACTCCAGTAGGCCGCGCGTGCGAAGTAATCTCGAGGAAAGACGAGACACGCGACCCGTTAACTAGTTTTTTTTCATTCGGGACTTTTTAAATAGCGGGTCACTCTAGCGACGAGTGTACCGCTACGTAAATTTTAATAAATCGTCGTGCTCCAAAGGAGCATTTATAACGTTGTGGAAAACCCCATCTTTTCTTTTGTTGTTTCCGGTTTTTTTTTCGGGAAGTATTTTCTTTTTTTCTTTTTGTCGGTTTCGTGATTTTCCCCAAAAATCACGTGGCGCTCAACGGTTTTTTTTTGTGATTTTGTTTCCCAGGTTTAGCTGCCATCAAAGCGCTACCTGTGGGTAAATCGAACCCAGTATTGGAACAGTTGGTTCCGAAGTTATTTTTGATTCGGGGCAACGGTCTGTTGCCGGGATTCAAGTATAACACTGCGACTTCAGAAAACCCCGCAAAAAAAAGTCAAACGGGGTCAAATCACACGATCTGGGTGGCCAGTTCACATCACCTCCGCGTGAGATGGCCATGCCCTCGAATCGCTCGTAAGGAATTTTCAATGTGGCGTGAACTGTGTGGAACGTAGAGTCGTCCTGTTGAAACCACATGTCGTTGGTGTCCATATTATCCAATTTAAGCCAAAAAAGTTGTTTATCATCGATCTATAGGCCGAGTTCTTGTGAGCGACGCGAAATCGACTGCCTCGGATTCTCCTGCACACTCTCACGGACACCCGACATACGAGTGTTAAATTATCGTTTACTGAACCAGTGTATTCAAATTTATGCACCACACTACACATATTCCTCTCAGTAGGACGATTATGGCGACCTTAAAATGGGTATAGCGCGCGGAACGTTGTCCGATTTTGATGAAACAAGTTTGTCATTTGCACGTATTGTTGAATGCTATATCCATCCATTGTGATTTATCAAACAGACTGAATAAATGACAGCCAATATGACAGATGTAGCTTCAACAATATGGCCGCAATCAAGTGTCAAAGCTCGGAAGTCCCTATAGAAAGACCCTTCATAACCCACAATGATAACGTTTGAGGTCTATGAACAACGAATATCAGTTCAGAATTGAGCGTCAGGAAAATATCAGACCTGCCTCCATAGTCGCACTCCAAGTTGATTGAAGTCATCTTCAACTTGCGTGAGTCACCTTAGAAGCAGTTGATCGAAAAATTTTCGAGTTGAAACCATCTCAAATGGTTGGAATTGGCTTATCAGATCGATTTCGTGCAAAAATGGCTGTGGTTCGTGGTAGCATATTCTCCTTCTCTCCAATCACACACAGTATCTTTCTCTCGAAACGGCGAAGGGCTTCATCGTCCGTTAACGACAATATCCAAATCCGTGAGCTATATAGCAGGGCAGGGATGATACGGATCTTTTGCGATTCCCATTTGGTCTTTCAACAGGGATTTCTGTTGTTAAATTGTCTCCCAAGTTCAAAAAAAAAAAAAAAGCTGATGTCGTCCCTTCTCGTAACTGCGAAGTCAAAGTAGATGAAGCCCTTAACAATATCGAAGACACAACTAGGTACTTCCCGGCCAAACTGTTAATGGTTTGCGTCCTTTCTTGATTTTGTTGCCCTTATTTACCGTCTGACCTATACTGGGCTCTTAAGCCCCGATAATATCAAAATTCTATACATTACATACATCTATATATTAGGCAACTCCGATTTTGGCTGAAGCCTTCCGTGAGTACAGGGAACACTCGACTTTGCGATTTTCCAGCACCCTAAGCTGTGGTGTCATTGCATTAGACCACGTGCCACTAATGCTAGAACTAAAAGGCAGTGGACGTGCGAAATTGTGGAGCTGTTCTGAAAACCCCTTCAATAGGCTTTGCAAATGCGGCCCATGATATTAATATCAAGTGGAGAGCGAACGACAAGCATACTGGAGAACCGTATGCAGATATTTGCCAATCCAAACATAGAATGAGACAGTCTTATCTAAACCCTGTTTTGGTTACCGGTTTATGTTATAACGTCGGCTGCAACATCGGGTGTAGGGTTCCAGATCATGCATCTGACTTTTAACGTATAATCCAAACCAAAAATCTGGCTCTAGATAGCTTGGCTTGTCTGTCTTCTGGGAAAAGCTGTTGATTGCCACCTGTTCGAAAGCAAAGATATGGAATTAGAAGAATCCATGAGTCCACCCCAGTACGTTTTTCAATGCTGACAGCGAAGGGTGGGCCAAAAAATAACACAGGTAGGAGTTCTATTATAGACAGATGAATGATCCCAGCCAGTGTTAGGAAAAAAAATTATTCTGTGCTCTCCCGTCCCCGTGCTTATTATCGTTCAGTGCTGATTTGTGCCTTCAAAAATAGAAGGAAAGTGGCTTGATGGCACCACCCTTCTTCATGGACAAAGAACAACTTGTTCAAAAACAATGTTATATACATAGGGATTGTTAAAAGAGCTGGGGTAAGTGTGTCGGAGGAAAAAAGTCCGGTTTGTTGCTGTGAATTTTACTACTCGTATATCCAATATGCTGACCAACACCAAAACCGTCGCAAAGTTGAAGGCGTACTCGATAAGTAGAAGTGCAGTTCAGCAGATTCATCGACATTGAGGAGGCTTTCGAAATCACAATTTTTGACGGCGTATGTAACTCTCAGCCGGAAAACATGGCATGACATGAGAATCACAAATGGCAAAGGTGGTGAACAGGACTTTGCTGTTGTTGCTTGATGCAGTGGTACACTCCCAATCAATTTTGAGCATGAAAGTCGACTAATAACACAAACCAATTTAATGTCAGACATATACGGGAAAGGCTTCCTTCACAATATCCATTGTGGCTCGTGCTGTGTCTGCGGTTGCACCGTCTTGTTGAAGCCACATGTTCACCAAGCCCCGCTCATCCGATTCCAGCAGTGAGAAGTCGTTTATCAAGAACTGTAGCGTTCGCCAGTAACCGTGTCCGTATTGTCGATGGCGTCAATCACTCCTCCCGCACATTGAATTTGACTAAATGTAATGGCTTGTCGTGCATCACACGCGGATTTTCAGTGCCCCAGAAAGGATTTTGCTTAAGTGTAAATGCTCCTCGTCGCTCATGATGATTTTCGACACAAAATCGTCTCTTTCACTGTTGAGATTGAGGATGGCTTGACAGTAATTCACACGCGACTGACAATCAGGAGGCATTAACTGATGCATTGTTTACATTTTGTACGGGAACATGTGTAAGTCTTTCACTAAAATTGCGTAGCCCGTCGTCTGATTGATATTTCTTCGTTCTCAGCAACATCGGCAGCCACAGCCGCGATATTCTCAGCCGAACGAGCAGTCCGTTGGCGGCCACGCCCTGCATGGTCTTCTGTGGTTCCAGTCGAGTAGCTAAGCGCCGGAATCTTTGCCCAGTTGGCACGACACGTAATCGACGTCGAAATCAAAAAATCGACACAATCGACACATTACTTGTCTGTTTGTATACTGCAGCTGTCTAGTTCACAAATGTCAAATATGATTGACGTACGACGCCATTTGCAAAAATTATAACATCTTCCAATAGGATGATTAAATTTGCGCCACGTTGTATATATGATTCAGCTGCACTGTTTATCGGAACAATCGAAGGGGATGTTTGCTTTGAGAAGCAGCTAGCCCTAGCCTTTGTTAACAAATTAGGCCTTATGTCAATCATCATGCGAGGGAGGAAAGTGACTGGTCTAGAAATGCAACGAAGGTCAGTCCAGTAACGGTGATCATTCGGCTTAAATTCTTGCATGAGTTGGATCTTGTAAGCCTTCAAACCAAGATCTTTGCATAGAATTTTCTACAAACTGGATTGACAAAAACCAAGCCGTTGTGAACGTCAAATCAATAAACTTTCGATCTTCTTCGACACTCTCCTGAACGGATGCAATATTTTCTTCAGTAAGTCAACTTCTTACGCGTCTCAGTGCCACTGCATCAAAGAAAATGTTGTGTGAAAACGTCTTCTGTGGAAGACGAAACTGAAATCTTCGCAAGAAAATACAAACTTCGACTGAACGGATATCGATAAATAAGTCCTACAATTTCTGAACGACAGAAACCTATTGCACCGTCTCTAAAGAATCAAATCTTTGAACCCAACGCTATAAAATAAAACCGCGATAAAAAGCCAAACGACTCTAATTTTTGATAGAACAAACTGCTTGATAACTTGAGGTAACATAAACACTAATATCGTAGAGAAATTAAAAAAAAAAAGTATGAAATACGAAGCCTGGAGGCGTTCGTCAACCATAGGGCCATACCAGTATGGCTGCAAGCCAGGAAAATCCACCATCGACCAAATATATTCATATTACGGCATATCTTGGAGAAGACCCATGAGCTTCAGATCGATACACACCACCTATTCATCGATTTTAAGGCCGCGTATGACAGCATCTATAGAGACAAGCTATACAGAGCAATGCCTAGTTTTGGCATCCCTGCCAAACTCGTCCGTCTATGTAGGATGACGATAGAGAGTGCACGCTGCTCCATCAAGGTTGGTAAAGGTCTCACCCAAAACTTTGATATCAAAACAGGGTTAAGACTAGGCGATGCGCTGTCATGCGATTACCTCAACATCATACTTAAAAGAAAAGTGCAAAACTCACGCGCCAACACAAGAAGCACAATCTTTCAAAAGGCCGTCCATTTACTCGCATACGCCGAAGATATTGACATAATCGGAAGAAAGCAGCGTGATGTCTGTATGTATTGAGGCGGAAGCCGCTGTCCAGCAAAAATGACACCTCGGAAGGAACGCCACCACTTTGTCTACCTAGGCTCCTTCATAAATTTAAACAACGACACCAGCGCTGTTTCAATCGAAGAATAACTCTGGCCAATCTTTGGGCTAAGAAGGCAATTGTTGACCAGCAAAGCCCTCTCTCGAGCAAGAAAAGTTACCCACTATAAGACCTCAATAATTCCAGTTCTGCTCTATGGCACGGAGGCATGGACATTATCAAAAATAGATAAGGGTGCTTTTGGTTGCTTTGAGAGAAAAGTCTTCGAGGGATCTGCGGTCCCGTCTGCATTGACGGTGAGTGGAGGAGGAGATACAACGACGAACTGTATGGATTGCACAGCGCCATCGAAATAGCCAGAAGAGTGAAGATCCAACGACTGAGATGGCTGGGTCATGTAGAACGAATGGGCACCAAGCCTCAGGTCCGAAAAGTCTTCGAATCTGCTCCTAGGGAGGGTGCAGTGGAGGAAGGCCAAGACTCAGGTGGCGCACGCCAGTGGACGGGGACCTCAGCCAGCTTAGCGTGCGAAACTGGCAGTAGGTAGCAAATGATCGAGCTTGCTGAAGACGCACTCCAGATTGTAGCGCCACCTAAGGTAAGTCAGTATGAGCACGGCATAAAAGCCATTATCTCATCATCCAAATGCAGCTCCAAGTTTGAACCTACTATGGTCATAATGTGTACTAAAAACCTGGAAAATTTGCCTGAAATCTCGGATGTCCGAAATGTTCTCCTGAAAGGCTCCTTATGTAGCTCCTTAGGTTTGTTGAAAAAAGAAGATACAAGGTGCAATAAAACAACTCTGAAGCCACAGGTTTTCCTGCAGACACACAACTACCAGCATATCTGGAAATACATATGTTCAACATAGACAAAGTCAAATGGACTAAGACCACGTGGACCAAAGGGATTCTAATTGATTCAGAAAGGTTTTCAGTAGTTTCTTCCCACTTTAATCGTCTTATTTGGGTACAGTTTCAACTGAGGATACATCCCACAAGCCTGGAGCGACGTAAACGTAGTCTTTATCCAAAAACCAGATAAACGTAGTGAACTACCTGAATCCTTTTGATCCATAAGTCTAAGATAGTTTTTTTTTACAAACTATGGAAAGACTTATCTTCCTTCATATCAGATAATTTCTAAACAGAAACTCGCCTCTGCACCCTTAGCAATATGCTTCGAGGAAAGAAAGATGGACCGAAACACAATTTAAAGAGGCTTACCGACAAAAAGCAGTTGTAATGTGTGCCTTCCTAGATATTTAAAGTGAAAGTATCGGATATAAATCCATAACGGAAGCCATGTCCAAAAAGGGTGATGACCATCCCACTCCACACCTTCCGGCGAGACTAAAATCTCTGTCTCAGTCGTCAAAGGCTATCCACAAGGAGGTATTCTCTTACCGCTGCTGTGGGCACTGGTCATTGTTGACCTCCTAGTAAAATTGAGTGCCATGTGGAATTAACCCTAAAGGACCCTAATCACCTAATCATCAGTAACATGGCGGAACAAACCAAAAAAAACTGACATAAGCAGCAGCGGCTTCAAAGTCTTGCACTGGAATGCCCACATGCCCTACATCAGCCATAGAACTTCACACTGTCAGACTACCACAAACAGGAGAGATTTATCACTCAGATCACATGGACCAAATTGATCTTAGTCTCTGTGCTTTGTCAGAAAGTTTAATACAGCATGAAACTACAAAAACCCCACCTCAAACCTAAGAGATACCAAATAGTATACGAATCAATAAAAGATGGACACATTGATGGGCCTGGTTTTTTTGGTTCAAACACCAGAATTCCGAATTAAATGGGAAAAAGCCCCAATTTATTGCAGGCGCAAATACCATCACATTCTGGTGTGCCTAAATCGTATCCTCGATGAGGGATTAGAACACATATACTAACTAGGAGTCAAGATGCCATTAAAGTTGTAGGCTCAAACCTCATTAACTCCAAATCAGTCTTGTACTGCTTGTAGTGTATCAAGATCTCTGTCATAAGAACAAAGTAAGACTTTGATGGGTGCCTGGCCCCACCTGTAAAATCTGTAAAATCTCAAATTCAGAAATAAAGAGTTCAGAGAACAAAATGGGGATATCCACAGGAAGGAAAACCCTCTAGGGCTTCATCAGGCCAAAAAAAAACCATCATGTCGTCTGTGCATGGAAGTCAACGAAACTGCGGATCACGTCTTATGTGAATATATGGCTCTAAGTGCCTTGAAGATGATACTTTCTCGAAGAAATCCTAATCCCTGGGGATATTCTCAAATTTTCCACCAGAAAGATTCTGAATTTCGTCAAAGAACTTGAGCCTCTCTCTGTGGTGATCTTTAAGGTCGAAGCGCTTCCTGGAACTGGTGGATCAGATCCCTTTAACAACAAAAAAGAACATCAAGACGCGCTTTCGATCTTCCTAATGCATAATGAAGGATTTTCATCTGTCTTCGCTTTTGGCCTAAGAAGGTTTAAACCCTCTGTATAGGTTGAATGTCCAGATATTATCGATATTATCGATATTTTTTTCTTTTTTTTATCTGATAACTATCTAACAAATGTGTCAACAATAGCCAATCGTCCATTGTAAAGGTTTCCACAACACAAACAAGTTACAACTTATTTCCTCGAAAATTATTCAATTAAAGGAAATCCTTATGTTCGTTCCTCCAGTTCTTCGTCTTAAACTCTTCTCCAATTGAGCTAAAACTTTTTGCAATTTATTTAATGTAACGTTCCACACTGTCTTAAGTGAGATAGGTATGCTGCGTAGCACTACAACATAAGGTTCCATTCCATCCACCCGCATCCTGGTCTGCCCCGTCCTCTAACTACATTCGAACAAAATCATAATTATCTATCGTTAGCAATAAATTAGTATCGAAATGAACGCATTACAACTGGACTTTGGAAGAAAAGAAAATCACTCAAAGGCACAAGCTGAAACAAGACAGAAAAAAAACAAAAAAAACGAAAAAAAACTTTTTTCTCTCCGCCAACATCCTTTGGATGGGATTCAACCCCTCCTTGGTCACTGAATGCCACTGTTCACCACACGCGTAGCGTAGCAATCATCTAATAATTTCTCTTTTATTGCGAAACAAAATCGTCTTTAGGTCCGGAACACTAATTGCCGGCAATTCAGGGTTGTTTTACCCGTAACCACCCTCGCTGCAACCCACTGAACAGCTCCTCCATATCGGTCGTCCTTGGTTTAATTGGCGCAATTTGTTAAACGCGTAATTATTACTTATACCGATGCTGAGTTTAACTTTAGCAAGAGGTGGAGTAGAAGATTCTTCTACCCTGCAATTAAATCGCAAGGGGTAGCTTAAGGGGTGACAACACGATAGTGAATGCTTCGATGGATAGTAGTAAGTGCTCACTACAGCAGAGTTGAATCAAAGGATAACACTCTGATTGTCAAATCAATGCAACATGCATCAGCTAAAGATACTACCCCCTGTGCAGAATAAATAGACAGAAACTTGTGAAATTCTAGGAAAGAAAAACAACCCTCCTATCGGGATATAAGATTCCTATCTAATGGCATCCCATTGAACTTCGTCTTGGTCTTTCAACTTAACCGCAGAACATTCTAGTCATCCTCTCAATTCTTTATTCTTATTTTTCTTTTCTTTTCTTTCCTTTTTGACGGACTGAATGAAATGATGAATAACCTCTTTTTTGCCAGCCAGTCGTTCGTTGATTCTTGAGATTTATATGTAAGTCCTGTTACATACATGATGCCACTGACGACAGAATAGCGAAACAGCGAACGAAGAACGAATGGAGAATGCAGTCTTATCTGACTCTAAGCCAGAAAGCCAGTTTAAAAGCAAAACCGCATCAATTGAATTCTGATCACGTTTAAAAGTTTCTCTTTGATATGACGGCACTGTGGAATTTTATCTTTTATCCCTGTGCCGACGTATGGTATGATGTCCTTTGCTCTATAGTATGTCGCTTTGGATGGCGAAGACGAGCTAGCCCAACCAAAAACGGAAAAAAATTCCAAAAAGAAAACAAAAACCCTCCCCCAACTGAAAAGCATTCAGAAGCAGTTTTGGCAACAGGGTGTAGTTTTTTTTTTTTTTTTTTAAGTGTTGCTAGGTTCTTTCGGTTGTATTCCCTTGTTTGTCTGCAGAAATTTCCCCAATCAAAGGCAGGATTTGAATTTGTTTTTCTTGGTAGCTTAAAATAGAGAAAGCCAAGACCAAGATTAAGTACTTGCAGGTACCACGGAGGCTTTATGTAGGTGAAGGTGGCCCGTCTCCAGTTAGCACGTTAAGTTGGCAAAGGGCCCTTCCACTTGCTTGCGACGCGGTTTTCGTCTACTGGTTTATCTCTTAAAGGCGAATTCGAGGAGCAATGGTGTCCATATGCTCTACATGACTCAGCGCTCTTAGTCGTTGGATCTTCAACTTCACTCTTGTGGCTAATTCGATGTCGCTGTACAGTCCATACAGTTCGTCGTTGTATTTCCTCCTCCGTCAATGCAGACGCGACCGAAGAACACTCGAAGACTTTTCTCTCAAAGCAACCACAAGCACCCTTATCCATTTTTGAGAATGTCCATGTCTCCGTGCCATAGAGCAGAACTGGGATTTTTAAGGTCTTATGTGTTACCCTTGTTCGAGACAGGGCTTTGCTGGTCAATTGCCTTCTTAGTCCAAAGCAGCAGCGATTGGAGACAGTTATTATTCGTTTGTTCCCCGCACTGATGACTTTTTGTTTTATAATTTACGCGCGCCTCAAGGGGTTTATGATAACCTTATACTGTTGCCAGGGCGCGGACGGAAAGATAGAAAGAGGAGAAAGGAAAGCATTGTTGTAATGTAGTGGTTTGAAACTCAGGTGTAATTGCTTTGGATATTGACTCTCGAGGGGTGGGAGTCCGAATAGGACGGAGAGTTTTTCTTCACTCTACAACAGCCAAATCTACATGTCAGTGTTATGCCTTCACACGCAGATTTTTCTGACTGAGCTCTAATCACACAAATGAAAAACTTGTCATGAGCTGGATTTGAACCTTGACCCTCCGAGTGAGAAGCGATGGCTAGTACCACTACACCACGGCCACCCCGCAATTGATATCAAAGCCGAGCTAGACAAAGTTCTAAATTACTTCAAAATTATATCTCCCGGGGTCTCGTTCTGTACGAGACATCGATGTTAGATGTCCTTTTTGCTTGGCAGAATATACTTGGTCTTGCCCTCGCTAAACCCATTTTCGCCGCTTCCACTGGCTTACCACTGAATTACCACTGATATCACGCTGCTTGCTTCCGATTAAGGCTCTTGTGTCGGCGTGTAAATCTATTCTTTCAAGAATGATATTAGAGAAATTGCATGAAATCTCATCACCTTCCAAGACTTCTTGCCTTAGTCTGTTCCAATAACAAATCCGCATACAAATAGACACTGCTTTTGCCGTCAGTTACAGTCGCTGCAGTAGATGTCAAAGTTTTGCATTCTCTTTTTATTGGGCCCATCTCATCGCATTTCTTGGAATGCGGTAATGTTTATTTTGCGGCAGCCTAGGGGGCTCCGCCCAAAGGATCTAACATTCCACATAAATATCCGAAGTTCGCTGTAGTTGCTTCGTTTGCAAGATTTGTCAACAGTAGATTTGTTTATGCTTCGTTACTTTCGTCCAGGGCTAGTTCCAATTATGATACCCCTTGGACGAGAGGTCGATCAGATTGAAGCCAGTAATTAATTCGGTGATATAAGTGCTGCTATTGGTTCATGAAGGGCTCTTTTGCCATCATCTCGTCTCCAAGACCCTGACTACATCTCGGAAATCCTTTTCGGTCTCAGCTTTAAATATGTCGGAGTAGCACGGATAAGGTCTTATTTGTTCCGGGATTTTACTTCATCGTTGATTCCATCTGGGGAATTCATCTGCTGCTCCGTTTACAGTGCTGCTGTTTTTATCTGCTGGTCGGCACTCGTGCTTATAAGTTTGCAAGTTAAATTCGAATGGACATCAGATAGTACCAGATGGATGTAAAAAAGCATAATTGACGTGTACAAATAGCTGCAACACTGAGTATAGCCAAGTTGATTCCTCACAGTGCCTTCTCTATTTCTACAGTACCCAACCTGAAGCAGTTGAGATTTATCAGCTAAAACCTTTTAGTCAGCAGTGTCCCACTTTTATATTGGTTCACTGTATGTTCAAAATCGTTGTCGTAATGAAATACGAATTCTTTGCCAATTAATCTTAGTCTAGAGGTCAGATAATTTTCCCAGTATTGTTTTGCATCCCTTCCTATTTATTTCATCATTCACTCTAAGTTGATCTCCCACTTCGTACTTGGAGAGAAAAACCACCAAAACATGACGGAACTACTTCCATACCACAATGCTAGATTCTTCGCTCTAGAAAACTTTATTTAAATCTCCATACGTTTAGTGTTTACACCTTCTGGCCAAACATTTTCTGTTTGTTTTGTTGTCGCATCAGGGGCTTTCGAAAGCAACTCAGCCTGTCTTGCGTTTGACCGTGTCAAGGACAGTAGTTTCTCCCTTGTTTGATATATTTCGGCGCATATTTCGGGTGTTGTTTCGTCTATTTCGGTTGGTTGTTGTGACTATTATTCGATCTCGTGTTTAGTTCAAGCTTTACATAGGTCGCCCTTTCGGCGGGCAATTTGTAAATAGGGCATTGTGAGATATATTAAAAAATTTATATATCATAATGTCACAAAGGTAGTAAAAATTGTTGGTTGTTCATCAAAAACATCAGAAATTCTGCCTCATTCTCCATCCCAACGCTCATTCATAATGACATTCCAGCTGTCAGCTCTTTGGACAAAGCCTATCTGCTTGGTGCACATTTTGCGTCCAATTCAACACTTCTAGATTCAATGGGAAGAATCCACCGTCGCACTCGTGTAGTAGCAAGAGTACTCACAGATCTTAACACTAACAAATCCGCTGGTCCAAATGCTATATCTCTCCGTCTTCTGAAGAGGTGTTCTTTTACGATGGCGAAACCACTGGGTAAGCTTTTCCTTCAATCCTACTCGTTATAACTCTTCCCAAGCAGATGGAAAACAGCATTTGTCCAGCCCGTTCCTAAAAAAGGCAAATATTCTTCTCTGTCTTCTTACAGACGCATTGCACTTACGTCTCTTCTTTCCAAGGTCGTGGAAACGCTGTTAAACCACCAGCTCATGAAATATCTCGAAACACGAAAATTTTTAACGAGCGGCAGTACGGTTTTCGTGGCAACAGGTCCACTGGTGATTTGATGGCATGTCTCCCTGAATAGTGAAACCAAAGTTAACGTAAATCTGCCGAAAGCAAGACATATACAGTTGATATTTCCAAGGCATCTGACAGAGTTTGGCATAAAGCTCTTCTGTTTGAAATGCGTGCATTTGGAATCGACAACTCTTTTCTTCAATGTATTAGGAATTACTCTTCGGAACGTTCAATTTAAGTTGTCTTGGATGGTTTCAAGTATGATTTTAACAAAATAAGTGCTGGTATCCCTCAGGGCTCGGTTTTTTTTTTTTATAATTTACGCGCACCTCAAGAGGGTTTTGATACCCCTTTACTGTTGCCAGGGCGCGGGCGGAAAGATAGAATGAGGAGAAAGGAAAGTATTGTTGTGATGTTGTGGTTTGAAACTCAGGTATGATTTGTTTCGATATTGACTCTCCAGGGGTGGGAGTGCGAATAGGACGGAGAGTTTTTCTTCACTCGGAATGATTCAGGTTGTAAATTTTAACGGTTGTTTTGTGCTTGAAACTCTACAACAGCCAAATCTACATGTCAGTGTTATGCTTTCACACGCAGATTTTTCTGATTGAGTTCCAATTACATAAATGAAAAACTTGTCATGAGTAGGACTCGAATATTGACCCTCCGAGTGAGAAGCGATGGCTAGTACCACTACACCACGGCCACCCACCCGTTCTGTCTCCAAAACTTTTTTTAATTTTAATCGATGATCTCTTGTCTGCTACTTCTAATCCAATATATTCCTTCACTGACGACAGTACTCTCTGCTTTAAATATTCGTTCCCGGACTCATGTCCCTGCTCTTTGGCTGTAGAACGCGAATGGCAGCGTGTGTTAAGCTCATTAAAATCCGATATTAACAGCATTGCCAACTGGGGAACTATCAACAGAGTGAAATTGAATGCTTTTAAAACATAATGCTGTCTGTTGTCGCCAAAGCGAACTCCGAACTTCCAGCCATTATTCATGAATGGCACTTGCATCGTTGAAACCGAAAAACTTTCTATTCTCGGTATGTGTGTCAATGGCAACTTACGTTGGAATGACCACATATTCGAAGTCGCCAAAAATGCTTCGAAATGTCTAGCCTTCCGCAAGCGATGTAAGAAATATTTCACATCCTCCGGATCTGACTTCAATATTTTCACCACCAGTGCTCGTATTCCCGATTCTTTCTTGGTCGAACAACTCGCTTATGGAATGCTCTGCCGGGCTCTTTTTATTCCCTAGTCATTATAACCTCGAAGCATTCAAGACCAATCATTTTAAGAGTGCTAATAACCCGTTGACCGCGCACTAATTATAAAAAAAAAGAGTCGAAGGCAGTGCAAAAGTCGACAAAGAAGGCATTCAACTTCTTGTATCTAGTTTTGTACATTACGGAGCGAAGAAATTTGATCAATTGCCGAGAATATCTTTCTAAAACCCTCCTGGAATTCATGACGAATTTTCTTATCACATTCTTACTTTACGAGCCTTTTGTGTAAAATAGATCCAAAAAGCTTAGCTGATTTATTTGAGAAACATATGTCCCTGTAACATCTAGTTTAAAAACTATTTTAGGAACATCTGCTACTTCAAAAATTCTGTTGAATTCCGTGGTAAGAGTTAAAAGGAATTCATTTGAGTACTTCTTGTAGAATTCGAAAGGAATGCGGTCGTCTCTAAGAGCTCTGCGAACTTTTGAATCCTTGATGACTTGTAGCACCTCAAAAAGAGAAATCGGGTGGTCTAGAAAAACTGCAACATGAAAGGCTTCCGCAATTTGGACAACCAAAGCGGGTTTGAACATTTGTAAACAATACGCCTACTGTTAGAAACATGGGTGTAAAATCCGACTTTTATTTTCTGAATATGGTGTGCATTGTTTGTCCAATTCTCAAGAAAGGAGAACCTCTGAACTGCGCCAACTACAGAGGCATCAGTCTTCTTAACATCGCATATAAGATCTTATCCGCCGTATTGTGTGAACGCCTGAAGCCGTTCGTCAACAACCTTATAGGTCCATATCAGTGTGGCTTCAGCCCAGGAAAGTCCACCATCGACCAGATATTCACACTACGGCAGATCTTGGCGAAGACCCGTGAGCTTCAGATCGATACCCACCACCTATTCATCGATTTTAAGGCCGCGTATGACAGCATCTATAGAGACGAGCTATATAGAGCAATGTCCAGTTTTGGCATCCCTGCCAAACTCGTCCATCTGTGCAGGATTACGATGGAGAATGCACGCTGCTCCATCAAGGTCGGTAAAGATCTCACCGAGACCTTTGATGTCCAGAAAAGATTTAGACAAGGCGATGCGCTGTCATGCGATTTTTTCACCATCGTACTTGAAAGAATAGTGCAAAACTCACGAGCAAACACAAGAGGCACTATCTTTCAAAAGTCCGTCCAACTACTCGCATACGCCGACGATATTGACATAATCGGGAGAAAGCAGCGTGATGTCAGTGGCGCTTTCGCGAGTATTGAGACGGAAGCGGCGAAAATGGGTTTAGCGGCCAATGAGGGCAAGACCAAGTATATGCTGTCAAGCAAAAAGGACAACCAACACCGACGTCTCGGACAGAACGTCACCCTCGACAGATATAACTTTGAGGTAGTTAAGGACTTTGTCTACCTAGGCTCCGCTATAAATACAGACAACGACACCAGCGCTGAGATCAAGCGAAGAATAACTCTTGCCAACCGCTGTTTCTTTGGGTTAAGAAGGCAATTGAGTAGCAAAGCCCTCTCTCGGACAACAAAAGTCACCCTTTATAAGACTTTAATAATCCCGGTCCTGCTCTATGGCGCAGAGGAATGGACATTATCAAAAATGGATGAGGGTGTTCTTGGTTGCTTCGAGAGAAAAATTCTTCGGGCGATCTTCGGTCCCGTCTGCATTGACGGTGAGTGGAGGAGGAGATACAACGACGAACTGTATGGACTGTACAGCGACATGGACCTAGCCAGAAGAGTGAAGATCCAAAGACTGAGATGGCTGGGTCATGTAGAGCGCATGGACATCAATGGTCCGAAAAGTCTTCGAATCCGCCCCCGAAGGACAGCGCAGTAGAGGAAGGCCAAGACTCAGGTGGCGCACGCAAGTGGAAGAGGACCTCAGCCAACTAAGCGTGCGAAACTGGAGACAGCTAGCCAGGGATCGAGCTGGCTGGAGAAGCTTGTTGACTGAGGCCCAAGTCCACCCCGGACTGTAGCGCCACCTAAAGTAAGTAAAGTAAGGTGTGAATTGTTTAAGTAAAAAATTTAAACAAAAAAAAAGCAAAGCAATTGGTAAAATTTAATCTGTTTTCAAACTTTTGGCATGCAGTTATATAGCTATATAATACAGTTATATGAAGACAGCATAATTTTTTTACGTCTACATATATAGATTTTAGATTTAGATTTGATTAGACTTGATCGTACAAACATCGTTAAGCATGGCTTTGCTAAATTAAATATTTAATAATAAGTTGTTGTTCAATTCTTGAATTTAAATGGATTTAAAGATATTTAAAAAAGCAAAACATTACTATTTTTTTACTAATTTGATTTATTTTTTTGCAAAGTTAAAAGTTCTCAGTGATAATTTTGCGGTAATTGGTTGCTGCTTTATAGAAGTAAAAAAGTTGTATTACATCGCTTTCGCAGTTTCGATAGGCTAAAACTTCTTCCTCCGATATTGTGTCCCATATAGATATTGTTTCCTAGAAAATATCTTCTTATTTCTTTAAGGATGGGGCATCTTCAAATGAAATGTATAACGTCTTCTCTCTCAGATAAGTTGCAAAGACTACAATAAATTGGTAGATCTGGACAATGTGGGATATAATTAAGGCGTATTAGTTCACCTATCATCTTAAAAACAGCCGAAATTATTGGGTCTATAACTTAATTCGTGCGGTTTGCTAAGAGGTGGCGTAACTTGTATTATTCCATTGGAACATGCGTTGGAAAGCTACTGTCATTGTACGTCATTTCAGTATATGTCATTCATTTGAAGCGTAAACAACAATAATTTTTTTTCACTCAAATATGTCGAACTTTGTGCCTGAAAAAGTGTTTTTGCGGGGAGTTCTTCTTCATTACTTTAATATGAAGAAAACTGCTTCCGAAAGTCATCGTATTTTGGTGGAAGTTTATGGTGAACATGCGCTAGCTGAGCGAACGTGCCAAAAGTGGTTTGCACGATTTAAAAGTGGTGATTTTGGCTTAGAAGACAATGAACGTCCTGGGCAGCCAAAAAAGTTTGAAGATGAAGAACTGAAAGCATTACTCTATGAAGATTGTTGCCAAACACAAGAAGAGCTCGCAGAATCTTTGGGTGTCACTCAAGCAGCCATTTCAAAACGTTTAAAAGCAGCTGGATATATTCAAAAGCAAGGAAATTGGGTTCCACATGAACTCAAGCCGAGAGACGTCGAAAGGCGGTTTTGCATGTCCAAAATGCTGCTGGAACGCCACAAAAGGAAGTCATTTTTCCGCCTAAAATCATTTTGATTCTTGAAGTTTGCGTAGTGTGGTTGTGTTGCTTTCGTATTGAACAAATAAAAAATTATAAAATTTAAGCTGAGAATTAAAAGGGCAAAAGAGGAAAAATTAGTGAAAATAAAAAAAATCATTAAAGAAGACTGTGTTTCGGTAAGAAAGAACATTTTGGTTTAAATTTAAATGTACATTATGTATTTAACCAACTCATTTCATTCAACAGAAAATAAAAATGGATGAACACATTATTGAAGCCGTCCGGAACAAATCATATATATATATGACAAATCTAGCCGTAGCTACCGGAACAAATTACAAAAATTGAAGGCATAGGATAAGTTAGCAGAAGATGTCGGCACAGATGGTAACAAAATATATATAATATGTTTATTGCTTTTTATATTTATTAATTACTTTTTTCCTTTCAGTCGATTACTGCCAACAACGATGGAGAAGTTTAAGGGATCGCTATGTCAAGGAAATGGGACGAAAAACAGCTTCGGGAAGCGAAGCCGAATACTCGTCGAAATGGGAATTTTTCAATGCCATGACGTTCTTGCAAACTTATGTTGCTCCTCGTAGGTAGGTGAAATTGTTTTACAGAACTTCATCAAACATAAGCCTTTCAACCTTTGACGGCGACAATCACTCGGCAGAGGGAATAAATGAAAATGTTTTCGAGGAGGTTTCATTTTCGTTGCCAGTGACTCCAGAACCCCCATTAAAAAAACAAAAACGAGATGCACATGAATGCATCGACAAGTTAATGGAGATTGTGGGGGCAGTGGCAACGAAAACGAAAACTCCAGCCCATGACCCTTTCTATGATGTTCTGGATGGGCTCCTGAAGGAATTACCTGAAGCTACGCAGGAAGACCTCAAATTTAAAATTTATGACTTGGCATACAAGGAAGTTGCGAGAACACAAGCCAATAGTAGTGACTTAATGTAGTGTGATTTCATGTGATGTACTATGATGCATGCAATGTGATAATTTAAATAACGTAATGTGATATATAGAATGTGAATTGTTTGTTTTTTTTCTTTTTTTTTATGAAGTATTCTTAGTTTGTTTTTTTTTTGTTTTTTTTTTAATGAAGTAATCTTAGTTTTTTTATAAATCAATTTTATTGTTTCATGTAAAAATTAATTTAAATATAATAAATATAATAAAATGGAATATTAATAAAGTAAATAATCTTTTAATTGATCTCTCAATTGAAATGCATTGTTGGAAAACATTTTCTTTGCTTTTTGCAAGGGGGTAGCGTTTTTACGCCATAATCCATGAATTACATTGTCCTCATCATTACGATCGGCATAATCAGTAGGAATATAAGTTGCATCGTGACAACCTTTTCGGCAGATTGCGGGCTCATATTCAACGGTGACAACAAAATCCTCCATCAAGCAGCCAATATCCCAAAGGCATTTTTAATGACACGCCTAGCTTGAGACAAACGTTTGTTGAACAGCTCCCGGTCCGGTGTTAGACGTTGTCCTAAAAACCAATGATGATAAGCATAATGAAATCAAAAAATAGTTGTGTTTACCTGTATAGGGTCGCATTAGAAAAGTTTTCAAGGGGAATGCTGCATCACCGACAAAAAAATATGGAAATTCCACATTTGAATTTGGTAATGCACCATTCTCTGGAAGTCCAAGGTTGCCTTGAAAAAGGCATTTACCAAAAGGCGAGTTCCAAATGACTCCACCGTCACTTTGTGAACCATACGCTCCAATATCAATGCCCGTAAAATGAACAGAATGATTGAGTGATGTCCTTTATAATTATAAAACAGAGACCCTATAAATGAATGGCATATTGTTATAAGTATATAACATTGATCATGGCATATGATACCTGCATTATTCGGGCATTGAATATTTATATGCTTGCCGTTAATTGCCCCAACACAGTTTGGAAAATTCCACATAGTGTTGAAATCTTCTGCTATGTGATTCCATTCAATGGTATTCGGGACTGACAAATAAATGTGGCTGAGAGTGTTCTAAATAACGTCACAAGTCTCGTTTACAATTCGTCTAACACTGGTCAGACCCATCTTAAATGCCATTGAAAACATTTGTTTATTCCCTCCGTGAGCCAAGTAGCTAAAAGATGAAATGATAAACATTTTTTTATCATGCAAAATAATACGAGAGAATATGCTTACACCAGAGTAAGGAACAGCCTACATTTTGCTGATATAACTGGTCTGTTCGAATGTTTGGTAAAATCATTCTCCAATAGGCCGGACAACAAATCAAAAACTTCTTTTCTCATCCGCTCGGCCAAATGAAATTGTTCTGGATCTTTATAGTACAGTTGATTAAAATTAAGTGCAAAGAATCCGTGTATGTCGCGATTCTTGTACAAAGAACGTGCCCAAAAACGACGACTTTTGTCCATTATTTCCAGACATTTGATTATTTCACATGCTGCTAGAACTATTATTATTAAATTTATTGTTTCTGCTATATCCACCGAAAATAAAATTATGCACATTCACTAAATTTGATAAATTCTATCTCTATTCCTTTCGAAATATTGACTTGAATAATAACGAACACACAAAACAGTAATTTAAATTTGACAGATGGATTTCAGACGCAACGCACGTATTCATTGGGCACCTCTTTGCGATCCGTCAAATACGATTTTTGTGGATTGTAAATGCAACGCACGCGATGGATTATATGGGCTTGAGCCTTTACTGATGATGAAAAATGGACGACAACCCCAATCATATGTGAAACCCGGCCAACCAGCCAAATCAACGGTAAAGCCGAATATCCATGGCGCGAAGGTAATGCTCTGTATTTGGTGGGTCAGATGGGTGTGTTGTATTATGGGCTGCTAATACCGGGTGAAACCATCAATGGACAACGCTACCAAACACAATTAATCCGTTTGAAGAGAGCAGTAGCCGAAAAACGCCCGGACTATGCGACCAGACACGAGGCAAGAATTTTCCATCATGACAACGCTCGGCCCCACGTTGCTATTCCGGTTAAGAACTATTTGGAAAACAGTGGATGGGAAGCCTTACCCCACCCGCCTTATAGCCCAGACCTTGCCCTTCTGACTACCATTTGTTCCGGTCGACACAGAACGCCCTCTCTGAAATACGGTTCGCAACAGAGCAGAATATCAAAAATTGGCTTGATTCATTCTTGGCTGCCAAGCCGGCGCAGTTCTTTTGGGATGGGATCCACAAATTGCCAGAAAGATGGGAAACAGTCATAGCTTCAGATGGGCAATACACGAATTAAGTTATATACCCAATAGTTCTTTGCTGTTTTCATTGTGGAAATAATTTTTTTCAGACAGATTGTGTTTTAAAGTGCTGTATGTAGCTCGGTGAACGGACGATGAAGCCATATTTACGCAATCAGCTCTGTATTGTTCATCTACTTTCGCAATAAGATTGCCAAGCACATCCTTGCGGTATCTTTCGTTTCCATAAACTAAATTACATTCAAATCTGCAGTACGTTGCTAGCTCTTCGAGTTTTTTTTTATACCAGAGCGTATTCCTTTCGATTACCTTCTTCGCAATTATTTTTGGAAGTCTATCGTCCGACAGTTCTAAAACTTTTATTAGATAATCTACATGCAATTTCAATGATTTAATGAAAATCGGTGACAGTCCTGTTTCGATATTGATCATTTAGTTTGGTTTTGTACTTGGTAAGCTAAAGTATCGTTTTATATGGTATCTAAGGATTTCTCTACTGTTTCATATTGGCGGTATCCGCAAGATTGCGCTGGGTACATTATAACAAATTCTGATACAGCTTGAAAAATCTTGTACTTTACGCTGTGGTCAATTAGTTGATTTGAAAAACATTTTTTCCATGTAGTCGCACTTTTCGCTTTTATCAGTCTTTCCTTTAGATGAGGTTCCATTCTGAGATTACAAGCTATTGTCACCTCGAGATATCTATAGGTTTTCACAATTTCAATGGGCTGTCCGTTGAAATGCCATTTTTCGTTTCTGCACCAGCTCCCTTAAAGATCATAATTTTTCATTTTGTAAGGTTGACCGTAAGATTCCATAATTGACAGTACAAATCAAGACGGCTAATCATTAATTGTAAGGACTCTGGTGAATATGCAAATAGAACCACATCGTTTGCAAATAAAAGCGCCTTTAATAAATGTCCTGCAGTCTCTATTCATCCAGGTAAAAAGTCTGTGAGGTCGTCGATCTACAAAGCAAAGAGATATGGGCTTAGTGTACATCCCTGTCCTACTCCCATAGTTGTTTCAAACCATTCTGACGTTTCGGTCGATTGGTTGTCCTCGTATATATTTTCGATAACCCTTCCAAACTTTTGGCTCATTCCAGCGTTATAAAGTTTGAATATTTAAGCGTTTCGATCGATATTATCGAAGGCTGCCTTGAAATCATCGAAAAAGGCGAATAATTTCTTTTTTTGTTCGAGGAGTGTCCCAGCAATGTTTTGCAGTACGAAAATGTTGTCTACGGTTGAATAACCATTCTGAAACCTTGCTTGGAATTCTTTGATCAAATTGTTGTTTTTGATCCAAATTGCCAAACGCTCATTTAAAAGTTTTGTGAAAACCTTGCGGGATCAGCTATATTGTCTTTTTAGTGAATCGGATATATTACTGCTTGTTTGAACTGTGGCAGTAGGTTACCTGTTTCCAGCATCCCATTGAAAATCACCGCTATTTTATCGATAAAATTGCTTGTCGCATACTTAAAAAATTCAGTGGGTATTTGATCAGCTCCAGGTGCCTTCCCGTCTTGAAATTTTTTCAAAACGTTACAGATTTCTCCCTGTGTAATAGGTGCATCTAATATTTCATTTTTAATTAATGGCTTTGCGTAGTGAAACGGCAGTATGATACTTTGTGGGTTTGACATGCGTTTCATCAGTGTCCTTGCGTCTAGCTGAGTGCCAATTTGGGGTGCTCTACAGTTGAATTTTTTAATCGCACACCAGAACTCCTTCATATCTTTACAGTTCACCAATTTCAGAGCTTCGTTTTCAAACAAATCTTTTCTTTTTCGTCATACATATTGGCTTAAAAGCTGTATTTGTTTGGTAGTACATTCTTCTAAAGAACTGATCTCCAAACTACATATGTATGCATACCTTCTTTTTGTTTTGTAGCGCAAATTTTTCAAATGTGCAGCTGTTGTTAAAGAAAGTTATGGATTTCATCCGGTCAAAATGATTGTAGTGCTTCGGTTGGTTCTAAATTCAAATATTCTTATATTTAAGCACCGAAATGTTCTGCAAAGCTTAGTATCGTGTTCTTTTATGAATTTTTCATAGCATTCGTTCAGAAAAAAAATTGAGATTTTGAACCGCAATGGCTGCTCACCAACAACAATTAGAAATGCCATAAAGAACTCGCAAACGCGAGAAACACGTGAACGTAAGTCAGTAATATCGCCGAAACTGATTAAAAGGGTGGACAGGCATTCAAGGATCAATGTCTTTGCTCCAACTACAGAGATTAGGGACATGTTTAGCGTGGATGCTGGTATTGAAACGCTGCGTAGACATTTGCAAAATCGAGATCTGACAGCTCGTAGTCTGCGGAAAGTGCCTTTACTGACAAAAAAAAAACATGTGCCCAAAAGAAAAAATTAAATTGGCCAGCAGAGAAGTGGAAAAAATTTGCTGGTCATAGGAGTCTAAAATCGTTTTATATGGAGGAAAGGGATCTTGTCTTTATGTCAGAAAGCCTCCAGAATCACAATTTAATCCTTAGTATACGACAAAAACCGTAAAACATGGAGGGTCCAGTATCATGAATTGGGCAGGTTTTTTTTACAGTGTTGGTAAACAAATTATGGGTCAACATCCATAAATACAAATCTTAGAGGAAGTCATGGTGCTGATATAGGTGTTTCAAAAAGACAATGACCCAAAGAACCCTAGTAATTTTGCTAAGCAGTGGTTTCTTGCGGATCAATGTATTGGAATGGCCCGCATAGTCTCCAGACTTCAAGCTGGTTGAGAGCCTTTGGACTAGACTAACTAACAACCATGATCCTTGACCAGCTGTGCAACAGTCGTGGATGTTAAGATCGCTGGTAGGGTGTAAAAACTTGGTAAACTCCATGCAATGACAGGTTGTGCTGCAGTCATCTCCTAAATACTATTTTTCTGACCATTCATTTTTGAATACGCTTGGACATTCCATATTATTTCATATAATATAACATTCTGGATGTATTTTTTTCATTCGTTTTTTTTACATAAGTTTAACTACTTTTATTTTGAATGCAGCTGCACATGCCATTTTCGAATAGTTTTAGTCAAAAACTAATGTGGCGCCATCTCTGTGTAGTGGCAATTGAAACACTGCCTGCATTTTTTTGCATAACAAGTTTTATTTTTAAATTGCAAAATATCCCGCCGTCTGTTAACACTTCCTTTGTACTCCATCCATCTTCTAATGTGATGTGCAATAAAATTTAACGCATCTCTATGTGCATAGAATGAAATATTTCCTCTTTTACTCTTTTTTTCTTTTTCTCACAAGTTCTTCTCCTCCTCCCCTTCGAACTCCTGTTTGGTTTTCTTTTCTTCTAAATCCGCTACCACAATCACTGGATCGGAAGTAAAAATGTTCGTTTCACCCAGAGGGTTTTTTATTATTTTTTTTGTGTGCTCCCGCTCGACTCCATTTTGTTTTCCTTTAAGACAAAATAAAAATTAAAAGTACCAAATGAGAGAGACGCCAGAAGAAAGGGGAAAAGAAGCCTTCATCACCGTATGGTAAAAATAAATGTAACCATCGTCGGTCGTCCAAGGAACTTTCTGCATTTCTGCACTACAAAAGCTGCATCTACACGTTTGCACACAAGTACTTGTATTCGAACATGGTCCCGGTAAACCTCTCCTCACACCAAACCGTGTACACAAAGGATAGCAACTATTCGGAGAATAACAACGCTTATCAGCAACAGGATAAACCAACAGGGAAGATTAAAATAGAATGGAAAAAGGACTAATTCAACAAAAGAAAAAATTACAAAAAAGTACAACTTCCAGTCTACGGATGTGGCATCTGTCGAATAGGGTTCATGCAATTGAAGTCTATTTTAAGCCGATCAAAGGACACAGTACCGTTTTAGCAGGTCGAAGGCACTCTATAGCTGGAAAGGTCTTAAGGATATCATATATATGAGTAATGTTTATTCGAAGACACCTTCTTTGATTGGGGAAGGGGTACCACCGAAACTGCCTAAAAGAAGTATCATGACTGACATGGGAACAAACAAGTGGTGGAATTGTTTGGAAGCCTAAAGTCGATTTATTTGTTTGTTCGTTCAGTTGCAATTGACTTCGGAAGGACTCGATTTTGAAATGTATTTGTACTTATCCATAAGTGAAAGATTGTTGTAGAAATGGAATCAAATTTAAAAACTAGACTGACAGCGACATTTTGAAATTAGTTTAACTCATCGAACATACGGAAAATTTGAAGGAGGGGCGATGGTGAAACTAACTATGTAGGTATATTTGATGAATCCTGTGTCTAATGGTCAATAAAAGAAACCCTTAAATGACTCTTCCATATGTGAGGGCTTACCAGAAGAGAAAGGACGGTAAGGAATAGACTATAAATAAGCAATTCGAACTCTGAAGGCTCAAATAAATATAGGCAGTCGGAGCTCTTAAGTAGGTACCTGAAGTGGGAACCCGGAGTCTTTAGGATAAGTTGGCTATTATACGAGTACTCCAGGTACATACAAATATTATTGGAACGATAGAATTCAGACCAAATTTTTTGACAATTTTTTTCGATCATGAAAATATGAACTATTGAGTACCCTTTATTAGCTCACGTTTTGCAACACTGTCTGTAGCTGGACGACCTACTGTTGTTCTTCCAAAGGATCTAACTGCTTTCAAAGTGTCATGTTTCTTCTTTCAGACTCTTGACTCCGAAATAAATTGCAGTGTTAACTGCAGAAAACTAAAACAACTAAAACCGCGAGAAACATTGAACAATCACTCTCCTTCGGTGAGTTACAGTAGTTACAGACATTATTCTATGTCCAGAAATCGTTCAACAACTTTTAGGCACCCTCGATTGTCACTTAAAACTAGACATACGCAACTATATAGTATCTGCAACTTCATCCACTTCATTCTCACCAGTAGAGTTATAATTGCACCCTTTAATTAGTTCTCCACAAGACAAAGACCAAACAGAGGTGTACTCACTCTTATCGAACAGATCGTAGAGTGGAACGAGCAGTGCGGTAGTTTAAGCAGACAACATCAGGAAAACACCAATAGACACCCCATCAGACGACCAATCAGTAAGCATAATCTCTTCTTGAAAGCACATCTGTACTCTCAGCGTTTACTCTGCCAAAACCGCGCTTGTCCCTTTTACAAAGTACGTTTCAAAATTAACAGTACTTTTTGAAAATATGTATTTTTAGTGCGGCCATCTATTGATGAACTGTCAAAATTTACGTGACATTTAGACGATTCCACCAACAACCACTGTGGCGCTGGCAGCCCGATATGGGCCATGGCCTAGCTTCTTGACACTCATTTGTGTTGCTCATGTTGTCATTTTTCTCACAGCTGAGGGGGGCCTATGGTTTATCGCCGGCACTCCTTAGAAGCTTTTTCGAAGGCAATTTTACTTTCGGGAGTTTGCCATTGCCCGCCGAAAGGGTGATGGTGATTTGAAAACTTGTTGATGACCCACCCAGGAATCGAACCTAGACTCTCTGCGTGAAAGTCCAATGAGCTAACTACCGCGCCATCGCCACCGTCATCGCCCATTTAGACGGAAAGGAGCGGATTTATTAGTGATAGAGAACTGGTTGACTGACGACCAAATATTTTGACATTCGGAGGACGACACCAAGGAGGCTAAACAGAACAAACGCTTTCTTTACAACTTTGTGACTAGTAATCAAAAATGGTGCTTTCAACATAATCCAGAAACCAAGCACCAAATTGCCGAGTGGCAATTCTTCTCAGATAAACCAAAACTCTCAAACTCTCGTTTGGAGAACGGTTCCAGGGACATTACCCAAAAGGAGTTCATTTCACCAGGCCTAACTGCTCAATAAACAATTTTATCTTGGTGTTTTGAATTTGTCGTATTCGACGTGATTATCGCGTAAACAAATTTGGCGTTTGTTACACGATAATGCGCCATCTTATCCATCGACACATGTGACCGAATTTTTTTTGCTTAAAATCGCGCTATATCTGACTCCGGTGCTAGGTACAAGCGAAGGCAACCTCTAAAACAGGCCCTCTCAAACACCCGAATCTTTTCCACTAAACTTGCTCTGACGTTGAATGTTGAACACAAGATATCCAAATACAATTATAGGCCGGTTGCTGGCCATAAAGCAGATAACTTTCAGCGTTGCATCGAGTTGGCATATCGACATTGATCCAGCCAGATCCCAAGGTAGATTTGTATAAGCCAGTGGTTGTCCGTGTTGTCCACTGATCGAAAATTTTTGCCAGTGTTTTCTGGTATCCGACGAGGTCCCAGACAAAGGTGTCCTAAAAAGAACGGTATCCGACTTCTGAAACCTCGTTTAATTTTATCGAAGTCATTTTAACGATCTCGATTTTTGGACTTGATCTGCACACTATTCAGTCATCTGCGTACGCTATGTTATGGTGAAGGTGAACTTATCAGATAACTTGTGTTGTCCTTTTGCACAACCACTGGTTTCCAATGCGCTGGATATAGTACATTATTAAACAGAAAGGTGTACATATCCACCTTTTGATAAAAGGTAAAAATAACATGCCGCGGAAACAAACCCCGAACCGAAGCCTGTAGAGATGAACAAGGGAACATCGTAGAAGAATCGCAGTCGATGTTGAGGATTTGGAAAGATCATTTCTGCAGACTGTATAACGGCGATGACGGACCAAATACCGCTGTCAGGCAGAATCAACCTTTCAACTTGGACGATGATGACCAACAATTCCGTCCACCCGACCTGGATGAAGTGAAGATAGCTATATCGAAGCTTAAGTCCAACAAAGCTGCTGGAGCGGATGGCCTGACTGCCGAGCTCTTCAAAGCGGCAGGCGATGACTTGGTAAGGAGCATACACCAACTGTTAAATATGGTCGGACGAAAGTATGCCCGATGAATGGAACCTCATCATTGTTTGTCCGATTCTCAAGAAAGGAGACCCTCTGAACTGCGCCAACTACAGAGGCATCAGTCTTCTTAACATCGCATATAAGATCTTATCCGCCGTATTGTGTGAACGCCTGAAGCCGTTCGTCAACAACCTGATAGGTCCATATCAGTGTGGCTTCAGGCCAGGAAAGTCCACCATCGACCAGATATTCACACTACGGCAGATCTTGGAGAAGACCCATGAGCTTCAGATCGATACCCACCACCTATTCATCGATTATAATGCCGCGTATGACAGCATCTATAGAAACGAGCTATATAGAGCAATGTCTAGTTTTGGCATCCCTGCCAAACTCGTCCGTCTGTGCAGGATGACGATGGAGAATGCACGCTGCTCCATCAAGGTCGGTAAAGATGTCACCGAGACCTTTGATGTCAAAAAGGGATTTAGACAAGGCGATGCGCTGTCATGCGATTTTTTCAATATCGTACTTGAAAGAATAGTGCAAAACTCACGAGCAAACGCAAGAGGCACTATCTTTCAAAAGTCCGTCCAACTACTCGCATACGTCGACGATATTGACATAATCGGGAGAAAGCAGCGTGATGTCAGTGGCGTATTCGCGAGTATTGAAACGGAAGCGGCGAAAATGGGTTAAGCGGTCAATGAGGGCAAGACCAAGTATATGCTGTCAAGCAAAAAGGACAACCAACACCGACGTCTCGGACAGAACGTCACCCTCGACAGATATAACTTTGAGGTAGTTAAGGACTTTGTCTTCCTAGGCTCCGCTATAAATACAGACAACGACACCAGCGCTGAGATCAAGCGAAAAATAACTCTTGCCAACCGCTGTTTCTTTGGGCTTAGAAGGCAATTGAGAAGCAAAACCCTCTCTCGGACAACAAAAGTCACCCTTTATAAGACCTTAATAATCCCGGTCCTGCTCTATGGCGTAGAGGCATGGACATTATCAAAAATGGATGAGGGTGTTCTTGGTTGCTTCGAGAGAAAAATTCTTCGGGCGATCTTCGGTCCCGTCTGCATTGACGGTGAGTGGAGGAGGAGATACAACGACGAACTGTATGGACTGTACAGCGACATGGACCTAGCCAGAAGAGTGAAGATCCAAAGACTGAGATGGCTGGGTCATGTAGAGCGCATGGACACCAATGCTCCGGTCCGACAAGTCTTCGAATCCGCCCCCGAGGGACAGCGCAGTAGAGGAAGGCCAAGACTCAGGTGGCGCACGCAAGTGGAAGAGGACCTCAGCCAACTTAGCGTACGAAACTGGAGGCAGCTAGCCAGGGATCGAGCTGGCTGGAGAGGCTTGCTGACTGAGGCCCAGGTCCACCCCGGACTGTAGCGCCACCTAAAGTAAAGTAAGTAAGTACATATCCACCGCTACTAGAGGTAGATGTCGAAGCACAAAGTTTGCTTTAGCGAAATCGGTTTCAACATTTTTCTTACTTCTAACTAATTCGAAGACTGTCTGCAGCTGTTCTTTCGAATTATACGGAGGCAGTTTCATATCATCGGCGATGACATTACTTGCCATATTTCCTTGGTTGAAGCCTGAGTTTTCAATTTGCCAGTTCGATATTTTATTTCGAAGGTAGAAATTGTTCAAAAAGACCCGATTTTCCAGATAACAGTTCAGGTTAGTGACATCATCTGCCTTATACACATCCTGGAAAGTCGCACCTATGGCCTCTACCTTCTCCGGCGAATCTTCAAGCACAAAAAAGTTGTCATCATCACAAATTATAGTTCATTGGCTCGTTCCAATATTCATATTTCGAACAACAGTAGATCCAGATAGGAGCCCTGCAGCTTATTCTACTCCACCCCTGAAAAGTAGGGTGAGACAATAATGTTATCCAGATCCGCTTTCACCGAAATTCCAGAAGCATCCCTGTAAAGGAATATTTGAAATGGCGAAATTCCTATTTCAGAAAGACCCGAACCGGGGCCTTTATTCTGCTTCTAAACAAAACCCAGGACCTCGGATGATGGCAGCAAGGCTTGTTGAATAAAGAAACTACCCCACCGTATAATGAAGGACCATCCCACGGCGGGGCATTAACAATGATCACCTTAACCCACTCCGCAGCTATATTCTCCCTATAATGCAAGACAAGATGTCCTATCTGGTAGACCGAACTCAAGAAAATGGCTTTAGGATTATGAGGATAATTCCTTATTAAAACTACTGACTATACACCTTTCAGTTCATCTTTGAAGTAAACAGTGATCTGCCTTTTACTTGTTTCTTCTGCAGCAGCCTTGGATACAGAGTGCTGGTCATCTTTTTGCCGCTTCTTGCTTGACGGCCAATGGGTCGCCTTTACCACCTTATCGGATATTGTAGCTCTAGCACAATTCTGTTCAGCTCTGTTCAGTCTCTTTTTAATAAAGTATGCTAGGGCCACTGAATATTTTCTGGTTTTCTATCAGCCCATATTTTTTTGTATCAGTTAGATTATCTATGGGCAATAGAGTCGTCGTAGAACTCTTCGCTGCTTCCTCCGATTTTTAAGGCACAGTGTCCATTTTCATTTGTGAATTGTTATGACTGCTCACGAGTGAATTTTTGTATTGGTCTTCTTCTCCAGATCCCCTGTATTGCAGTACGACATTTATTGAAATGAATCCGCGTCTGTAAATGCCAACACCGTGTTTAACCTCGCAACCATCGGAATATAGCTTTCCACCTTGGATATAAGCAGTTTACTCGGCTCCACTGACTATATTCGCAAGACTCCGGTGAGAGATATGAATGAAGCCAGGAACCACTTACCAGTAAGCACCACTAGGGGATTTTAGCTGCGCTTTTAATAGGCAATCAGTAGGCAGTACAGAGTTCTTGTTTTCTCCAGTGTTAATTTCCTTACTTAATGAACCTCATCTCTTACCAACTACACTGCAAAAAGGATGGGAATAGAGTACCAAGACTAACTAGCCAATCAAACTGACCCGTGGAGTATATAAGTCATACTGATATAGACCAAATAATTTGGACGAAAAACATCTTTGTTGTACATCGAAAGGATATTTTCTGCAGCCAACAAGAAATGAGTCTCTAAAGTCTCTTCCTGAATGTATTAGCAATGCTTTCCAGCTTTTCTTTTACAGTCTTTACAGTCTAAATCTCTCATAAACAACTAGAATCCTTCTCAATATTGTTCTGAATAAATATCGAACAATCTTAGTCAACAGATTAGTGAAGATGACGCACAAAATAAATCAAGAACTGCAATATTACTCCGTCAAGACAATCCAAAAACGGAACACCAACCCAACGCAACCCAAACCAACTCAACACAACCAAGTCAAGCTGAAACCAAAGAACAGGAAAACAAATACGACCAACAATAATGTTACAAAGGATAATTGCCGATCTATGTCGTTGCGTCGTCCTACACAAAATGTTTGCATACACAATGAAGATGCTGAGAGTTCAAGTTGTCAGTATGTACTCGTATGTATGTTTGCCTGTTTGTGCGAATAACACTTGAGACTACACAAGTCACCCCCCAGGAGAACACCGAAGCTACGCTGTCAAGTCATCCTTATGTAGAGGATTTTCCCTCCATTGTCTCCATTCCAGATGTCCTCAATTCACAACATAGCCCAAAAAAAATCATCTTTCGCCCACAATCACCCTCAGTCCCAATCATCCAACTCCAACTACTGACTGAATCCCGACCACCCACCGACCTTGCTGTTAAAGAAGAAACAAAAAAAATCCAAGTACCTACCTGTGGGCCTTGTATATTTAATTTATGCCAAAACGGGAATGTCATCATCATCGCAAAAATGTTTTTAGCGAAAAGTCCTTAAATCACAGAATCGTTTACGTTTTTCATTTCTCTTCTCTTTTAAGAGGGTGTTGGTAGTCATGGTCGTGCCACGGTGTTTGTCGTAGCAGTGTCGATGTGGGGGGGCGACGACAACGACTACCAAAGGGTGGATGGACGTATTGCATGTAAACGATTTCTTAATGTCTGGGTAGGGCCAGAAAGTTCCTTCTTCTCAATCGCGTGGGGATAATCCTGAATCTAAACAAACTCCTTTTCTTCCTTCCTTGTGTACGTTTATTCGTCGTGAGTTGTGAACTGTTCGTCGTATGATGTTCGGCTTTCCTGATTTGTCGAATATTATGGTAGTGAATCAATAGACTACGAAGGAATGAATGACTTTCAATACTCCTACCTTCAATCTTCCACCTACTCGTACATACATATCTGCAAAGTTAGTCTTGGCACACGGTAAAGGAAAAGAAATCTCAAAGGCAGTTATTATTCCAATTGAATGTTTGTCTTTGCCGTGTTGAATACCAATGAAAATCTTCTCTTCCGTCTTCACAATCGACCAAAGACGCTGTCGTCATCGACGACGACCACGACGACGACGACGTTTGAAATGGTGTAGACATTTAGATTGGTTAGACATTTACGTTTTAGGTGGTGTGTAAACAATGAACTGCGGACCATGAATGCTTTCTAACCAACTGAAATTGGACCTTTTAGCACAGCTGTCACTATCACAAGACCTCGTTTTTGGGAGACTTAATAATTTTAGGTGAAAAGTTTACGATTTGAAATGTATTTTGACGGACTGAGCCTTTGGGTGGGCATACAACCTTCGAAGGGCGAGAAATAGTAGTTGAGCAGTCGTAGGTAGCTAGGCCGATAAATCTTGTGACAGGGAATTACAGAGAGTTAACATATATGTATCTTGTTGACCTGATGTATCATAGAAGTCATAAAAGGTACTCCTACAGAAAAAGAAATTTATCATGCAGTGATCAGTAGACATCGTTGTTGATCACCATAGACACGTCGCCTTAAGCCTCCCAAGGATTTGCGAAGAATGCTTAATTCTAAAGAAACCAAAACAAAAAGGACAAAGACAACGACTTTCGAGCATGTTCCTAGACACCTGGTACAGGGACACCTACAATACTATTGTAATTGTAATCTGGCAGAGTGCCACAAGGTTCGGTGCTGGGCCCCCTCTTATGGAACGTAATGTATGATGATGTCCTACATCTTCCGTTGTTGTTTCCAAATACCTAGAAAACATGGAGCTATACTGCCACGAAACAAGAGCTATGATTAAGAGTTGGCTCTGCAGCGCGAATTTAGAGCTCGCAGATCATAAGACCGAAGCATTGCTCATTATGAGCAGGAAAGAAAGTGAGAAGATAACTTTTCAAGTTAGTTACCATAATATCACATCTAACTCGGTTATCAAATATCTAGAAGTGATGCTAGATGCTAGACTAACGTATAATCCTCACCTCTCATATGCTTGTGAAAAATCAACCAATACCGTGAGCGCAATCTCAAGACTGGTCGCAGCCCGAGGCAAAACAAACGGATAATGCTCGCAGGAGTCACGGTTTCCATACAACAGCTGTACAGGGTTCAAATATGAGTCGAGGCCGTAGGAAAAACATCATATATAAGAGTTCTTAAGTCAGTGTATAGATCTAAGAATTAGCAGCGCATTTCGAACGGTGTCCCACAACACGATACCGGTTATATCGATATTCTCACTAAGGACTCGTAAAGATTATACTGTATATACTGGGGTGAAAAGTAACCTCCTTGACCGCCAGAATGCGCTGCTACTGCAAAAAAGGTTATGGTGCCTTGAAGTCCGTTCATATTTAGGCAGACATGCCAAATTTTAGTGCGATACTGTCTTTAATTTTGTTTTGACAGTTTCGTGGTGGCCGCAACTCCACTACCGATCAAGTCCGCAGCGGCAGGCCCTCCGATGCGGTTACAGAGGACAATGTCAAAAAGATACATGAAATGGTGTTGGCTGACCGGAAAGTGAAGGTGCCTGAGCTAGCAGATACCACAAAGATAAGTACTAAGCGCACACGCCATATTTTGGGCAATATTCTGCATAAGAAAAAGTTATCCTGGTGCTAGGTCCCGCGCTGCTCATTCCTGACCAAAAACACGAACGCGAGAGCACTTCGAAACAGTGTTTGGACTTGCTGATGCGGAATCGGGCGGAATTTTGGCGTCGATTGGTAACTGTTGATGAAACCTGGATCCACTATTACACACCAGAGAACAGAATGAGTGCCAGTCAATGTACTGAAGCCGGCACGAGTACTCCGAAGCGGCCGAGGGAGGCTCAATGAGTCGGAAATGTTATGGCGTCGGTTTTCTGGGATTGTCATAGCATACTCTTCGTGGACTACTACTACTACTACTTTCCTCGAAAGAGGAAAAACCATCAACAGCGAGTATTACTGTGCATTATTGGAGCGGTTAGAGGCCGAAATCGCTGCAAAACGGCCTCACATGGAGCGAAAACAAATTTTGTTTATGCAAGACAATGCGCCGGCGCATAAGAGCATCGCGAACACGGCTAAAATCAATGACTTACGGCTCCAATTGCTGTTTTCGGGAATACCCATTCAAGCGAAACCACGACTTATTTCCATACTCCCCGCGAAAATGTTGTTGAGAATGCTGAGCTCGTTCTTTTCCAAAGTGAACTACTCTTAGAAAAGTTCCTTGATTGGCCAACACCGAATGATATCGCAAATTAGATGTTAAAAGGTGAAGATAGCTGGGCTTCCGTATGTGATACGGCAACACGAATAATACGCTACCTGAGGGATGTAGAACATAAACGTAATGCAAGTTCATCAAACACAAGCCAAAGCTCAACACCGTCCCTCGTGAACTAATACTTTAGCTAGTAGGAATCCGGCACTATCAATGGACGTGCGTCGGCCTATTAGTACTTATGCATGATTTCCACTTTCACACGGCAAAAAAGGGCATCTTTGGCAGCACGCCTGGCACAGTCTGCATGGCATCACATTAGCCTAAATTCTAAAAAGAAACACCTTTTCTCACTATAAACTCAGAAGTTTATTTTAAATGCCACACACAAGATCTCTGATGTCAGGGATCTCCCACAGTTGGTCGACTTACTGTTTAATACTTTCAACACTTCTGACGTCTATACAAATAATGTACAATAGCTGAACTGTCTGCTGGTTCATGCCTACCGACTGTTTGCTCTAAAGCACAGGAACACCAAGACGTTCGACGGTTGGGTTTTCTCCGTCAATCAAAAGTTTAACCCTTTATGATACCAGGCCTGTAAATATGAATTTGCCCATAGATGAATCTATGGGGCCATTTCCTTGTTTACATCTGACAAAGGTATTCAACTCACAACGATACAAATTTCATACAACAACATAGTTTGTAATAGCGTTAAACGTTTTGAATTCTGTGCCGACTACATTGACTTTCTATTACCATTTGAAGTAAACTTACGATGAGCATGTTCTTGTTAAATCACAGTGCTTTGAGCGGTTTAAAAAATTCCAAAGTAGCGATTTTGACGTGAGAGACGAACAACGTGAATAACAAAACCAAAAATGAAAGTGAGCAAATTGAAAACGTTGGTGAATGAGGATGTCGCTTAAATGAAACAATAACTCGCGGATCAATTAAAGGTCTTTTTGGTTACTTTTTGTGGTGAAATGGGTAAAAGCTGTCAAAATTCAAAGATGACAGAAAATTCGCTCAGAGAGAGAGAGAGAGAGAAACTTGCAAGAAAGTAAACAAACGCAGTAAACCACATTTGTGTATAAAACGTCAAAAGTCAATTAGTGAATTTGGTTGCTGTTGTTGTTTCGTAAAAAAGCTGTCTGCTTTGACAGTTGTTACACAGCTTACCCACAGAAATTTATGACGCAGAAAATTGCAACTATTTCAATGGAGGGGAAATGTTTATCTCTCTCATCGGCTCTCTTTGTTGCAACTTTTTGGAGTAAACAAACAGGAATTTGTAAAAATTTGTACGATGTTTCAAGTTAACAAACAGACCTTAAAAGTGACACTTGTTAGAAGACATCTTCATACCTTTGAAGATCACGTGAAAGATCCAGAAAATGGTAAAATGAACTGAATAAAAGACAGAAGGGAGACCGAAAAATCACTTGCTAAATGCTGCTTGCCAGGCACAAAAAAAGTAATTTCTCCACCGAATTGTAACTAGCGATGAAAAGCGGACATCTTTACTCGTATTATGAGAATTCAAAACACAAAGGTCATGGTTAACGAAGGTGTCGATGTTGGCTGTCAATTAGTGTCATTTACTGAATTCATTTGCACGCCAATAAAATTCAAATCATCGCCAATTTGTCATCGAACTTGATCTTTTCCGATGAAGTCCATTTTGGATGGATAAACAAGATTTTCGTTTCTGAGGACCTGAAAATTATTTGAGAACCAATGCATCCCAAAAAAGTCACTGTATGGTGCGGATCAAGGGTTGGCTCATTCATTGCCCGTACTTTTTCGAAGATGAGGCTGGAGAGACAGTAACAGTGAATGGAGAACGTTGTTTTTTTTCCAGAATTGAATGAAATGGGTCTGGCCGATCTCTGGTTTCAACAAGATGGTGCTACCGCCCACAAAAGCCATCAATCAATCAATTTATTGCGTACGAAATTTAAAGCTCCCATAATTTCGGTTAGAGGAGAAGTTGATCGGTCTCCAAAGTCTTGTGATTTGACACCTTTTGACTTCTTCCTGTGGGTTTATTTGAAATTTAGGTCTATGCCAATAATCCGGCGACAGTTCAGAATCTCAAACATAACATCTAAACTGAACTTGCGGCCAGTGACCCACTTGTTCTTCAAAAAGTCATCGATAATTTTGACCTTCGGGTGGTCTCTTGCAATAGAAGCCGTGGCGGTTATCCAAGCTATTAAATCTAGTTTGCCTGTGCCCATAAATGGATTCCGACAGAATCTAAACAACACAAAGAATGTTGTAGGGTCTTCATTTATGGCTTAAAAACCGTAGGATGCGGCGTTGATAGACAACGGCAACGTTAAATTTGAATCCTCGTTTGACAAAACTACGTTCGCCTTCAAAATGTATTCTTGATGGCAATGAATAATTTTATGAAGACTCGGTGTAGTGGGAGCGCAAAGCTAAGTTAAACTTAAGACCTAGTTAACCCTCACATTGTGCCTTTCACGATAGAGAGGCAACGAGAGAACCAACCCCAGCAAAGTTCAAAGCTGAGTTGATTCTCCAGGGTTTGACTATCGCCATAAACCATTTAGAGAATGCGTCAAGCCGAACTCATTTCAAGATGCCTTCCGGAGCCAGTAGTGTTCGTTTTATGAGCTTGGGTGACCCGAAATAAAGACTCAGCCACCTGCATTACGCTGACGATACTCGATGTTCATTTATCAAGAATTAACCCTTATATCTTTCCTTTCCCTTCTCTTCCAAGACCTCCTTTACGTCAATTGAAAATTCCTGAAGATTTACTTTCTACCGATTCCCCAATTTGGCGGACAGATCCTAACTATGAGTTTTCTGATCCACTCGTAGTTAGGACAACTTCAAATTTGTATTATCAATTAGCTGACCAATCTCGAAGAAACTAGCTATTCGGTTACCGAAATACCATCACAGTGCTCTGTTTTTGGTGGACTTACATTGTTCCTCCTGACTCCCGCATGTCATCTTCGCCTGGTCCTTAAACAAACAACAACGTATATATATAGCGGCCAATGAAGATATTTCGTTCTACCACATCACCTCACCAATCTTCCTTATATAAAAAACATATTGCGATCGTTTTCCCGATCTTTACAAGACAACAGTAAATAATCCCAGAAACGGATTCTACCCGGATCTCCTCTAATTCAATGCAGACACAATTGAGGGGTACAAGCCAACGTAGTACCTCAAACTGTCCACACAAGTTGAGTGCCTCAAACTCATGCAAAAAGAAACAAAAAACATACAAACCGACGCTCCATGGGATGATCTCAAGAACGCGGGATAGGAAAGACCTTTGGAAATTTCACTAAAAGGTAATCATACATCCTAGATCAATAAAAGATGAAAGATTGACTTCAAGGAGCAATAACGATCAAAATTTCACAGCCAGGCAGAATAAAACATTAAGCAATGAACAGCAATACTCTCCAACCGACTTCGACGAAGTGAGAAGGGAAAATACTTAAATATTTTAAGTGAGATTATGGGGCTTGCCTTGAAGACAATCAGCACTTGGGCAAGCAGCTGTGGTCTCAATGTCAACCCCTCCAGAACGGAACTGGTTATTTTTACCAGAAAGCACAAGATACCACAATTTATACTCCCAAAACCCAACGGAAAGAATCAAAAAGGCGTATAAAACTCTTTTACATGCAAAAGAAATGTAGGAAAAATTTGGTGCCTAAGACCAGCTATGGCGCATTGGCAATATACAGAGGTGAGCATGGTAAAAGAAAACAAACAAGAAAAAGATCTACGGAAAATTAGGGGCAGTTCAAAGAACGGCTTCCATAGCCAAAATAGGTTTGCTCCGTATAACCCATACGGCAGCATTGGACACCTTTCTGCACCCAACACCGCCTGACTTACAGATCAAAAAACTTACTGACAACAGTGCGATTCGACGCACTGGGTCATTGGGTCACTTCAAGCGTAGTAGCTTCGGACACAGCGGAGCTATTACCAGGCAATCCTATTTTAACGGATGCAGTCCCTTCCTTAATCGACTTCGACATTGCATATGACATAATATATCTGGAGAGGAAGGACTGGCAAGAAAATGCAGTAATCAGGCCAAGTGAGATTTTCATAAACAGAGGAAAGAACAGGTTCCCGTATCTTCTCGGAAGACCCAGAACTAAGTGTCCATAAGGCTACCGGACAGAAGTAGTGTCTTCCAATCAGAGGTTCTGGCTGTTCTCAGGGCGGCTGAGCTGATGCAGATGAGATCGGTATCCGATATAGATACCTCTATCTACATCAAGCGACATTAACTCTGATACAGTCAGGGGCTGTTGAACAATGTTCAAAGCATTATGCATTCAGAATCGGGAGAAACTGTGCTGAGTACCAGGACACTGTGGTATGGAGCAAAATGAACAAGCGTACGAGCTGGCAAGAAAAGGAGGGCTACTCGACAATCGTGAGGTTGCTAACATCAAACCATCCCTCTGCACAGTTAGGGGCAATACCGAGGAAAATACCATAAAGACTGCCAACGAAAGGTGGCCGAATCTTGAAGGATATTGGGTATCTATGGCCACTTTTCGCTGACAAAAGATCAAGAAAGCTAATTAAACTGAACAGGGATAAGTTAAGGACATTAAAAGGAATCCTGACAGGACACTGTCTACTGCTGAAACACGCAAAAAGACTCAAATGACAGATAAGGACCTTTGTAGAATCTGCGGCGATCTGCAAGCGGTTGAGGACATAACACATATGCTGTTCATATATATATATTCATATTCTTAGGAAAATCCTTTTTCGAAAACTTAGAGGAAATAAACGGCAGAGAATTCAAATGCCTTCTTGGCTTTTGTAGAGAAATTGTGTGTACTACCAGGGAGATTGTTTAGGTTTTTGCCACAGGGATCGCAATGGGCCCATTTTGGTGCCTAGTGATGTGTCTTATAACACATCCTGCTTACCCTAACCTAACCTACCACACGTCATATGTTAGAAAACAGCCTCGAATTTTAAGTCGACACCTATCAGCTATTTGACAATGCCTGTGACACCGAGTATCAAGAAAAATGATAGATTTTCTGCTTAATGTGTCAGACCGAGGAGAAAACTCGCTGTTCTGTCAAGAGAGTCAACTTTAATTTCACTGAGACCTGTTCGTCTAAAATCTCCAACAAGCTCATTCATTGTCATATGATATACCGACGACGCCACCTTACAATTTAAAAGAAGAGTAACCGTTACCAATCGTCGTTTTTTTAGCATTTGGAAGCAAAAGAATTACAGAGTGTGCTTGAACAAGAGAGACTCCCAATTTTCTTATTTAGCACAGAGACAAAGGATCCAATAAAAATGAGGTTAAAGGTGCATTAATTACTACCCTGTCTGAAGGGATTGGTTTAGTCAGAAATTGCAGAGACTAAATAGCGACATGCATTTAATTTTAAAAAAGTCTATTCTCATCAGCATAGATAAGACATGTACAATAGAATAGATAAATTCCAGCGCTCTACCTAACAAAATATTCAAATCTATCATCAAGGGATAAACAACAAGACTGTAGTGCCTTCTAATTAAATGAGTTGTCACTATTCCCCTATGACCACCATTTTCGAAGAAGGATAAACACCTCTCGAGAAGCAAAACAGATTGGCAACAGGCATTTCAATCATTTCATCGAATCCAATACTAACCACGATACTTCTTCATGAATTCAAGAAAGATTAAGTACCAAAGTCAATATTGCGGTCACCGTAAAGTTTCTTTATGAAGTAGACCAAATCTGCAATGGTGCAATAAAGCAGAACAAGCTGTCATGTACGAGTATATGTAATTCCAAGGAAATCTGTTGACCTTTGAAACAGGAAAACAGCAAAGCCCTGGAATTTGGCACAAAAATAATTGCCCTAAATCTTTTTGGCAAACAAAGGTGAATGTAATGTTTCGCATCGTTGAATATGTTTACAAGAAAGTACAATTTAAAGATTTTCTCAGAAATCGTCATGTGACTCAATATTAAAGAGTATGTGGTCGTGGTTCAGGGCTACGGATACTGGGGCAATTCGAGGAAAAACCCATTTTTACGAGGATAACAATAATTAGAAAAAAGGACGACTCTTCATTCATTGTGGGTTCTGAAAAAAGCTACTGTCAACATCATCAAAACGAGGTGTACCTTACAAAGGTTTATTTCTACTCTATTTTCAAACAAGTGCCGATTAATTATTGACATTTTAACCCTGCTCTTGCATTCGAAATACATTCAGAATACGAAACCTCACATTATATCCATATAGGGACCATTTTGTGTGGAATAAACGCATCTGTTATTCCTGATGTTTAAGAGATTTCACACCACTTTATATCGAGCGAACGGAAAGACTGATAACTTGCTTTTTTGTGCCGAATTTGCTCTCATCATCTAAGCTTGGACAATTCAAGAGGCAAGATTAAATTGGTGCAGGCTCACACAAATACATCATTACTACGGAAAGTAGTTTCCCAATGAGTAAATACTTCTAAAACCAAGAGGAATTCATTTAACACTATGAAAGCAGCTAACGCAGCTATTCGCCCCATTTGCCTTAGCAGTGGACAAATAAACTTTGTGACCTCACTAATATCCTTACCACACTCGGAATAATATTTGAGAACTTCGACTTCACAATGCCCCAACACTGTTTCGGCAAAAACTTTCATGTAAGCATCCCCTTTAGATCCTTCTGGGAGGAAGATGACTTCATGGACGATGAATCGATCCATTTTTTACGGGTGATTCAAAGACTAACAGTGTTGGTCGCAGTGTTTTCTCTGATAAGCTTAACGTAACCCTCACCTTCGGCCTTCCCAATCACTTCAGCATGTTCCAGACGGAAGTTCTGGCAATTTCGGAAGCCTTGTCCTTGCTAAAGAAAACGTAATTTCTGCAATGGATATCCGCATATTTTCTAACTGTCAGGCCGCTATCAGATCCCTCGATTCATCTTCGATCTTTCAAAACATAAAACAGCTCAGCTCTCCCATAGGTGTTATCACAGGATACTGTCTTATGCCAGAAGGCTTGGGATGTTTACAAACGACGGACAAGGAGAAGAAGGAGACAATCCCTCACCTTCTTTATACTCCAGTCCTCTCCCAAATTTCACTAAGTAGCCTTCTTCTTTTAAAATGACTTATGCGATCCAAACAATACAAATTTCAAAAGTCTCCTACGCTTCGTCAAAAGCTCAAATTGGTTTCTACAGTAGGAGGATCACAGATCCACATGGCATTACAACGGGCCAATAGGCCTAAGTAGGGTGATCTTTCTCCCTCAGCCATTCTAACCTTACCTAACCTTGATCACAGAAAGATGGGGCTTATCATGTGCTACTGTGCTATGGTCAGAAAACATTTTGCGGCAATAAAAACTGCAACATGCATGTTGGTTCTAGGCCAACATTTGTTACGACTTGACGCAATCCAGCAGGTATGAGTGAAATAAAGACACTTTCGGATGCAAAGTCCTGCCGGAGGCTTCCATGCCAGCCCGTAGACAAACTGAATTCAAAATATGTCAGGTCTCGAATTTGTTCTAAGCAGTCAAAATTATTTGCAGCGACTTTTTTTGTAAAGAACTCGAATATTTTTAAAAAGGTCACTTGAGGCCACTTGGTCACTTGGAAGAAGACCAAAATCTTTTCAGATCGTTGCAAAAATAATATGAGAAGTCGGATGAAGTCATTAAATATGCTATTGACTCTTTAAAGGGCTTCAATTGCCTGGCAATAATGACATATTTCTACAAGAGTTCTGCTACGAACTGGTATAGATGACCTAATAGCAACTTTAATATCGTTCTTAACTGCTAGCCTGTTACTGGTACAAGTAAATTCCGAACTCCTGGAGAACGGCAAGAGTGGCCCTTATGCCGAAAATCAGAAAAGACGAAAACACGCTCGTGGAGAACTTCAGACCAATCAGTCTGACCTCCTTCATTTAAAGAACAAAACTGCTTTGCGAATTCATCCTCCGTCCAAGGTTGACGATATCTACTGTCGCTAGAGACTTAACGAAATTGCGCTACAAAGATTGGACAAAATGAAAGGCGCACTCAACAAGACTGAGTTCGCTTTGGATCATTTTATCGATATTAAGAGTAAATACTGCCAACAGCGCTTTAACAGCATATGAAGCTCTCCCAAAAAAGAGCCAAAGACGAATCAGTGATTCTAATGAACAGAGCATTGATTGCGGAAGCTGACTGCGCTCAATATGTGTTGGCGAAGGCAAATAGGGATTGCCTACAGAACAGCATCCGATTTCGAATGCTGTGCATTTGTGCATTTTGGCCGAATCGTCAGTTAATAGTTTTTATGTCTGAGCTTACCACACCGGAACTCCGATTGCTGTGGGAATACTAAGTCGACTCAATGGTATCGATGGAAATAAGTTTACGGGTAGGGCACCTAAGCAAAAGTGAGACCATCTGCTTTGACGCTTGCTGTCAGAGCTCTGATCAGACCTGGGCCTTAATCAATAAGCCTCTTCAACCAGCTCGATCTTTCGCGAACTAAACTACTTCCAGTTGCCTTAACATATTCAGTGTTTTTTAAAAGATCAAGACCGAGGAAATATATATAAATGTCTTAAACCACTTATCATAAAATAAACTCATAAGAGCCATGACAGTCTTCCAATTTAAGGACACCAAAGAGTCCATATATGATCATGAAGCACAGACAAGAATTTAATTCTACTAAAGATACCCGGAAAATGCTTGTCGGCGACAATTTTTCCGTGAGTGCAATTCCACAATTTGTCAGGCTCTCCAAAGTTGGGTCCGTTTGCTCGTCTGGCAGCAGACCGGATGTCCTAGATATTTTTGTTTGACTTAAGCGATTTAGTTCGCTTGAAGTCGAATTAGGTACTCGTATTTCGATCTTTTGATGAGTTACCACTGGTTCAGATGATTTGACTTGAGATACCTTTTAGATACTGTGTTCAATGTTGCATCGATTAAAAAGTGTCCTGGAATCAAGATGGATAGACAGTCAGGTTCTTCGGTTATTATCTTCAAATGTCAAAGTGTATTGATGGATGATCTGCTTAAGGTGATGTTTCATAGATTCCGAACTCCACTAAAATATGGTACAGCAAGGGGGTTCAAGTGCCACGTTGTACCATTTGCGTACTGCAGTTGCATCATTTTGTCTCGAAGATCTTTCAGAACTTATGGTATTTGCCCATTGGATATCGATCCCACAGTCGCTGAACATCCCCCTGTCGGACAGTGAACCATTGGAATATTGCCAGAAACGCTGAAGTAGTATTGGTAGTATTTGCAGTCCAAGATGAATGTACAGAAACACACGAATCTAAAGATCGGAATACCCGTTTGAGTACAAAATTGTAGCTAAGTTTAAATAGGTCCTTGCCAGGATGTCATTGGGAATTATGAGTACGTAGTCCGCGAATTTGAGTGTTCTTAAATAATTTTAATGACTGTCTTATACTCTATATGGCCGAAAACAAAACAAACAGAAAAAGGAGAAAAGGTTTGACATCCCTGCTATAGACAAGGTAATGACTACTTGGCGACATTATGCGTGGACTACGATTTTCCATCGTTCTGACTTCAAAAACGTGGAATTTTACGACTCTCGTTGTCACCCTCGTTTTCATTCTGCTTAATGATATCCTTACAAGCAAAACAGCACCCTCTACCTTTACAACACACATCACACCACCCTCCCTCATTGTGAGTTTTAAACAATTTTGGAGATGGCTGGCATGCAAATGTGTATTTGTAGTTCGTACCCGTGAACAGCGCACCGTGCACCGTATAGAAATCATGCTCTCGTGGAACAGAAACAAATTAAAAGTTACACTCGAACGTTCACAATCCCCCCAGCCCCACACTGTATGTTAAGTGTTGCTTGCTGTAGGTGGGGGTAGAACAAGGCGTAATTTCAATTCAATTGTGCGCGATTTGAATGTTTTCCTTTGCCTGTATCAGTTCCAATTAATCGGAAAATACGTGTTCGCTCAGCTGGAGGATGGATCCGCATGGTGATGATGCCAGTGAAGGTATAAATACTGGTGGTAACGCTATTCCCTCTAGGATTTATCCCTATAGACGACTAAAGCTGCAATCATCCGCGGCTAATTTTCAAGAGTTACGGGTGTGACATCAAATTATGAATTTTCAAAACACTATTTCCCTCGCAATTAATATGCAAATACCGCTCTTTAAAGTCTTCAGAATGTACCATTACTGTGGTCGTGTAAAGGTGTTTAGGAGTTGGTGAGGATGATTAGGGATGGAATTGTCAGGAATCTCTTTAGAACGTTAACCATAATCAAATCATGAGTTAATTTTAAAGTTGTTCCATGGTATGGTTGGCATCTTTACCTGAGGCACGTGTGTGTAAACAGAGTTTGTCCATCATTCACTGGGCAAAAGAAAGTCAACACCATGATGTGGGGGCAGATTAGTGTGAAACCGTTTCACTTGATGGACGTGTTGTTATGAACCAAAATTCTGTCCTGTACTGATGAGGCAGCTTTTCTTGGAATTAACTTTGAGCGAAGCACACAATTGTGGAAAGGTCAGTGGAAATGTGCTTGAAGTAAGAACTTTGTTGAATGACTCGTGGACAGGTTAAGTGGGGAATTTTCTGATTTTATCCCCGAGGGGCATGGTTGCTATGGTACCATGGTAGACCAAAATTGTACAACTCGTAGCCAGAGAAACAATTGGAGTGGAGGAAATGATATCTGTCGGGTATCGCAAGTGCAGCTAAAAGTGAATATAAATTTAAGAGATGCTTAGAATTTATTGTACATTTTTGTAGGGCTTAATAGCGGAGGCTTAAGCTAAACTATGCATAAGTTGAAGCTCCTGAACTATTAAGGGTCGAAGGCATCCTTTTCCGCGGAGCTTTGCGTCTTCCCAGACCTTTCCATGTATGTACATATATGGCGATTCAGGAGTGCTGCTGTAAGCTGCACACGCACTGACACAATTGTGGTGTTTCATGTCTTTGACGCCAAACAGTCCTGTGCTGTCAAGCTCTGATCCACATAACGTCTTTGTGAGTTTTCACAAGAAGAATGTGAAGCACTTGCACTGAAAATCTGTAATTCATTCCCAATTTCATTTATTTTTTGGGTTGGCGGGCTTTCTCTGGATGGCTATAACAAAGATTGCTCCGACCTTACACTTAAATAGAGAAATGAACGTTCAAGCGAAAATCTGTGAATCCAGTGCGTCCAAGTTGCTCCATGAAGCAAACCAGGGAAATGATGAAGAATGGGGACAACAAAGTCACACGTGAGAGGAGGCAAACCAAAACCAGCGAGAAAACGAAAAGCAAACGAATCGTCCTACCTGATATAAATCGAAAGCTGACTGGAGCTGGAGGCCAAAGTACAACAAGCCAACAAGCATCTACAGCCAGCTCGATCCATCGCTAGCTACCTCGAGTTTCACCTGCTAAGTTGGCTACTTGCGTGCGCCATCTGAGTCGCGTTCTTTCTTTACTGCGCTGTCCCTTGAGCCGTATTCGTGGACTTTTTGAACCGGAGCGTTGGTGTTCATCCGCTTAACGTTACCCAGTCATCTCATTCGTTGAACCTTTAATTATCTGGCTGTACAGCCCGAATAGTTCGCCGTTGTATCTCCTCATCCACTTCACTTCAGAAGAAAATCACCCGAAGAATTTTCCTCTCAATTATTTTTCAGCGCTGGTGTCGTTGTCTGAATTTATAGCGGAGCCTAGGTAGACAAACTCCTTCAATGTTATATTTGTCCAGGGTGACGATCTGTCTGAGACGTTGGTGTTAGCTGTTTCTTAAACTTGACAGCATACTATATCTTGCTATATGTCTTGCCATCGTTGACCGCTAAACCCAATTTCGCCCTTTCGCGTCAATACTAGTACTAGATCTAGTGTTCTCACAATAGGGCAGATAAGATCTTGTAGGCGATTTTAATACAGCCTCTGTTAGTACAGCCCCTGTAATCTCACTTCTGAGACGAACAATGCTGAAGTTCCATTTGTCGGGCATACTTTCGTCCGCCCATATTTCACAGATGAGTTGTTGTATGCTTTTAACCATCGCTCGCCACTTTAAAGAGCTCGGAAATCAGGCTCCAGCAGCTTTGTTGGGTTTTAGCTTAGATATTACTATCTTTCACACTCTACAGAAATACTCTTTCCGAATTCTCAGCATCGACTGTTCGTCACTTCAGGCTTCGGTCCGGGATTTGTGTCCACGGCATGTTGCTTTTATCTTTTGGTAAAACTTCCGAATCTCATTCTTGGATATCATCTCTCAATTTCCTCGACCGCGCGCTTCTCATGCTCCTTCTTTTTCCTGCTGAGAAGCAGGTTTTCGTTTCTTCTCCTCTGCTCATAGACATCGTGAGGAATTCTGGTCCTTCTTTGACTCGTCGCTTTGTATGTATGTTGCTTAGCTGCATGTGCTTGCCAGGGATTTTGTTGTGTAAAACCCATCACATTAGAAGCGACATCTCTAATGGCTTTTTGTTGCCACTTGTCTTCGCTGATTGCTGCTGGAGGCAGAGAGACTCGATCAGAAAAGGATTTGGCAATCTCTTGTGGTTGTATCCGTCTGACGTCCGAATTCCTCACAGTATTGGCTTGCCTTTGCTGTGTGAGCGAGCATCTTATAATGATCCGCATCAATTCTTAATTCGTTAACATTAGCCTAATATGCTCCCATGCCCCTTCGGAACAAGAGGACGACGTCACCAAAGAATGTTTGTACAAGCTCCTAGACAGGATATATATATAAGCAATGTCTAAAGTATTATAGAAAAAGATGCCGTCTTTGGCAGGACAATTGGGAAGCAAACCCTAACCGAAACCATGTCTGGCAACGGACTTGGGCTAATTGACTTTGCAGCAGGACAAAATATCACTTGATCACACTTCAATAGACTTACTGTAATGCATGTCTGAGTATTCATGATGTATGAACGTTATTGGCAACCAATATAAGGATATCCGCAGACGTTTCGAGAGAAAAATATTCGGTCTCCCTTACAATGACGGGCTTTAGAAGGAAAGATTCAAAAACTAGGAAAAGCTTCGACGACTAGCAACAGGAGGTGTACAGCGAGATCAATCTTGCCAGAAAACTGCACATCAGTCGCCTCACATGGCTAGCGGGAAAGGACACCAATGCCCCGGCCCGCAGAGCCTTCGAATCTAACCCGAAGAGATAATGCAATAGAGCACGACCTTGTCTTAGGTGTCGCGCACAAGTAGAGTGCGAAAACCAGAGGTTTGTTAGTTGAAGCCTAGGTATACCCTGAACTGTAGCGTCACCAAAGAATGTTAGTATGTTTCACTTTTATCGTTTGTGAATAATTTAACTCAGTTATCGCAAAACTCGACGACGGTGGATTGGGATTGGAAGTAGCATCTGCTTCTGAACAAGGAGTTGAAGGAGTTCATATCTCCACTTTGGATATTCAGTTGCATTTAAGGTAAAAGATTAAATCTTTTCCTCAAGTATCACTAAGATCTATCATACGCTTTTAAAGTTCAATAAGAAGAATCCATTCGGTAAGAGTCCATAAATCAACAAGCTAGGTTAAATATTTGCCCAGTCTTCAAATTAAAAACCTTCACCTTCTATCTCAATTTTACTAAAGACTTTCCTAAGTGACTATCACAATGTATTTCACTAACAAACAATTTCAATCCCGTTTAGAACGTTCGTAAACATCTTTCAATGAACTGCTCTTCATTGAGTCTTCCCTGAGTTTTCCCTCCAAGTGTATTTATCAAATTTTTTTTTTTTATTAACAGTTATTAAGTTACACAAATTGCTTTGAGTTTACCGTTGTCGCCATAACCTCATCTCGGCAAGGATACGACCATCTATAGCTCCATTCTCTATGGAAATATCTATTATCTACTCTCGTCCAAATGGAGGACAAAAGAGAAATGCCTCCGATCCATTGGAGTTAGAGACACAGTCAGAGACATTGGCGAAGGCACAGGCAGATAAAGAGACAGAGTCATAGTCATAGTTGGAATCAGAATGAAAATCTCTTTTGCCCTCAACAACAACCTTGCCTAAGTAATAGTACCTACCTAATCGCCATCTAAATGTACGACAACAGCATCAAGAAGACTGGAGGGAAATCAGAAAAAAAAAGAAACTAGGTGGGAGAGGGGACAAAAAAAATTCGTATGTCCTCCTTTCTTGACTTGCATTGATATAGAATTCCTTAAAGAAAAATATAAAAGGGAGCTACTACAAGAAACTACAAGAAAAGGTCCTTTCATAGAGCACAGCCATCCACTTAATATAAATGCTTTTATGTTAGTTAGTCTAAAGGATCCTCTGGTCTGTCCCCTGTTTCAGAAACCATCACCCATCACCTATCACCCGTCACACACTCACGTCCTTCCATTCATGTTCGATATTTTTTTTTTCAATTTTTTTTAATGTAAAGGGACACCTTATTGACATGGGCAATGGTCGTTTTTTTTTTGTTGGTGTCTTATCCTTCCAAATTGCTGATTTTACAAACTAAACATAAAAAGGACTCGTTTTTTTATTTTGGTGGTGTAAGTGGTGATGATGGTGGTGGTATGGAAATAGTTTCGAATTTCGGCCATCACGCGGATACAAAAGAACTATCTAGCCGGGTTGAGATGATGGTGGGAGGAGGATGTAATTTAAGTAGAACCTATTCTTCTGGCAGGAGAGAATTTGCAATTGAAATAATTTGCATTTGCCAGAGGTACGACGAGAGCATGTACGGCAAGTAAGAATGGGTCCTTGTTGGGAATTAAGGAATTTAATTTCGTTACTGTAACGGGATTAAACTTTTCAACAGTTAGCGTAACTTGTTGGCTTCCTTTTGTTCCAACAATGAGCGCTCATGAGTTTTCTTTCTATTGGATGGGGTTCAGTTCAGTTCAGTTCGGTTCGGTTCGGTTCCATTTGGTTGATTCGTCTTTCTGTGGGTTCGTGTGGAAAATAAAATTCGTCGTTGCAATGAAAGGAAAGAGGATATGTACATATGTGGTATTTCAACCCTTCGTGTAAAAATTTTTTGCAAGCCTGGCAGGATTATGTCCTTTATTCTTGTTTTTTTATCTTTCATATGGAACTGTAGTGGAAGGTGCAGATGTATGGTGTCATGTGAGTGGGTATGATATCCTGAAATAATACCAAAAGTTTTGATAACGTCAAAGAAGGAACCGAATCATGCTTGACCATACTTATCAAGAATAGGGAGAGGTTATGCTACACCTGAGCTCAGGTCCGTATAGAAGGTGAAGTCAAAAAATAGGCGAAAGCCTTAGCAGAACAAATAAGTTTACGGCGGTTTTTTTTTACTAAAAATTGGGCATTTAACTGAACATTATGTTATATTGGAAACATTGTCCGTCGTTAGCCACTAGTTTTTCCTATCTTTGTGACAGGATATGGATTCTTCGTCGAAAGAACTTTTCATACTTAAAAACGATCAATCACGAATGAGGTGAGGTGCTGCTCAGATAACCCATTTGCCATCGATCGGAGCGAGCGATAATCGTAAGAATCAATGTCTGGTGAATTCGGCGGGTGGGTTAGGACTTCCCAGTTGACTTCCAAGCATTCTTATGCAGCAGAATAATTTTGTCGTGTCTTGAGTAGTAGTGCGCCTGTTTTTCCTTTAATACAATCTCATCAGTTATTTTTGGTAGAGAGCCCCAGTAATGCTTTCATTCGGTTTGAGCCAAAACAAAACACAGGACATCAAGCTTATCCCCCCAAATACACATTATGAGTTTTTTTTCATGAATATTCGGCTTGGCTGTCGCTGTTTAAAGTTGGCAACATGGTCCTTATGATTTCCTGTTCTTTTGGTTATCATCCATTTTCCATCACATGTGACTATACGATGCTAAAAGTCGTTCAGTTTATGCCTGGCAAGCATTTCACCTGTGTTTCACATGCAACCCAATTTCCTTACTTTTGAATTATTTCGAACGATTTTAAACAATGTTAAATTGCTTACTTGCTTGTAATGAATTACTCTCCAACAATGATTTCAATTCCGCGTCTTCATACACTTTCGGCCTTCCGCTACTTAAACTTTTGAAACCACTCACGACAATTTCTATCTATAAATACAGCTTCACCTTATGCTTCTACTTGCAATCGATGCATATCAGCTGCAGCTGTCTGCAAATTGATGTGTTGACTGAAGTCTATAATGATCTAATGGATGAATCCTTAATAGACTAACGACAGCTCTCAGTAAACCAAAGAGGTTTACTGGACCTTCCACCAAAATGATTTGCATCTGTTTCGTCATACTACGTATAACTTCTAGTCTGTTGTATTGTGTGAATGCCCTCCTAAGCCATCTCTCAACGATCTGACTAGCCTCTTTCACGGCCGTTTTTGGACGAGAAGTCCACATTTGTCTACATAAAAGAAAAACAAAACACTGTGGCGCTGGCAGCCCGGTACGTGCCATGTTCTAGCTTCTTGACACTCATTTGTGTTGCTCATGTTGTCATTTTTTGTTACATCTGAGCGGGGCCTACGGTTTATCGCCGAGTCCGAACGGCACTCCTTAGAAGCTTTTTCATAGGCAATTTTACTTTCTTGAGTTTGCCATTGCCCGCCGAAAGGGAGATGGCGATTTGAAAAAATGTTGGTGACCCAGCCAGGAATCGAACCTAGACTCTCTGCGTGATAGTCCAATGAGCTAACTATCGCGCCATCGCCATCGCCATCGCCATCGCCATGTCTACATATTCAAGCAAATTTTGGTAAAAAGAATTCAAAAAAAGTCAGATGGATACGCACCACCACTGCTAAGGCAGCATTTAACAGCATCTATAGAGATAAGCTTTACTCTGCCGTGGGTCTTGGTATACTTGGTATCAAATTATTCAGAATATAACCATCACTCTGAGACCTTCGACGACTAAAAAGAACTTAGGCACTGTAGTGTGCTTTCTAGTCAACTCATATGTCAACATCAAAAACACAGCAAGCTTTCGTTGTGGGCTCGCAAGTAGTGCAAGAAAAGCGGCAAAAAGCCAAAACATTGAACAAACCATCACCATAGATATTTTTAATTCTAAAGTACTTACGGATTTTGTCTAGACTTGCCAATTGCCTCTCCTTTAGCCTTAGCAAGTCTTTAAGTAACTAAGTTTGTCTAATAAGACTGAGTAGAGTCCTTTCACTATCGCACTTCTGTTCTTTTCCAAGGAATCATGAACGTTTGAGAGGGCAGATGAAGATAACTTCGGCCGCTTTGAACGCATGGTATTTGGAACAATATTTTTCCCTTATCCATTGGCCGGTGATGTAACAGCGAACATAACTGCGGACCAGTCACCTGAGATAGCCATGGATGCCAATGCTCCAGCCCGTAAAATCATTGAATCGAACCCAGAGGGACAACACTAGCCAAAGACAGCTTTAACTGGATAAGCCTATTGACCAAGGCTTATGTCAACTCCGGACAAAAGCGTCTTGTAGATTAATTACTTGTTGATGCCTTAAGAAATTGCTACTACTACAACTAATAACTACAACCCCCTCTAGCTGGTATAGAAATTTGACAATCATGGCCTTTTGCTAATTATTACTGATTTTATCGGCTGACCAAGTCCTCCTTATAAAAGAGTGCAAAAGGTCATTATACTGTTGGCTACGCGCTTCGTGCAACAGCTCATTATACTTTTGGCTACACGCTTCGGTTCGGCAGGGATGCCATTAAGTTTTACTGCGTTTAAGCCTTTGATTGAGAGGGTTAAATACTTATTCGGGAATTTTGAACAAGCAACATCTCACCAACGCTCTTCATCTTTAACCATTTGGTTTTTCACTAAGCATTGTCGCAAGCTGTTAGCGCATCTGGATCCAAGTGGATAGTTTGTTATTTTGCTATTACTTGTCGCTGCTTCTGGATTGGTTCGTAGAAAACTTTACGAAATTAAAGTGCTACTAACTGTTTACGCTGCCTACTGCACTTTATGAACCAGGAATAGATGTCTGCTTTACAACGCTAAGTCTATCAGCGTTTTTTCTAGATCATATAAGAATTCAGCAGCACTTGGAAGCTGCCGCTGTCTCTTTAAGTGCCAACTCCAAGCTAATTTCGGACATTCAATAGGCAGATCCTAAGACGGTAGCTAATCCCCAGATTTGATATCCGCATTGTTATTGATCAGTGGAAACTCATCTGACTCTGAACTTTCTGCTGCCCATAACAACGCCTTATATGTTATTAAATGATGGTGATACTTTGTACTAAATCTAAAATCCATATTCAAAATACTGCCCAGTAATAAAAACCTTGTGTGCTTGTAATGGCTGGAGCATACTTATAACAAGCTCGCATTAGCTCCTTAAAATTGAGCCTCCAAAATGTCAAGTTTTAATCGCAAGAAATCACTTTAATTTGGCGGACCTTCATTCCTTGAGACAAGAAGAGCTCTCATTCCAGAAATTAAGCTTTTCCTAGTTAAGATAGACTCAACCTTTAAAACGTATTTGACTATTATTCGAGACATGATAGTTCTTTCATAAAAAAAACAATTTGAAGTACGTTGGGTGAGTATTGGCCAACGTTAATAAGTCTTAAACCGAAGCATTAAAATCCCTTAAGTTGCAATCTTTCATTATCAAGGACCAGAATGAGTATGTCAAGTTAAAAATATTTTTCTTTGTGACATTGAGATAATTTTCGTTAACCTGATCAAATGAACTTTTAATAAACAAGCATTGAACTTTGACATCCCCAAGGAATAGAAATCTAGTTTTTATAGAATATTTTCTGCTGAATACAAAGTTTTCTTTCGCCAAGTGTTAGCATGTGTATTTCTATGCGGTGTGGCATGACGCAGTGATTAAGTATGTAAACTATTACACAAGAGGGCTTGGGTAAAAACCACGCTTAAACCAAAATACGATGTCGTTTGAACTGACATTGACTTAGCCAGAAGATTCGAAAACTATTTTTTATAGAACTTTTTCTGCTAAATACAAAGTTTTCGTTAGCCATGACGCAGTGGTTAAGTTTTGTACACTATAACACAAGAGTGCTTGGGTTCAAACCACGGCTAAAACCAAAAATTACTAAATTAAATAATTTTTCTGACGTCACCTGCTTTTTGGTCGATTATGAACAACCTTTGAAGATAAACTCGTCTGGCTATAAATAAGTTTTTCCTTCTTCAATTTTCCAGAGTTTGCAAAGCATCGGAAGTATCTCTTTCCGCGCTCAGCATATTGAGAGCAGCGCTTGGCGTAACTTATTTATAACGTTGTGCACTTCGTTACTAAATAATAAATCGTATCAATGATATGATATTTTAGTAAGTAAATATCTATTAAACAATTGCCTTCTTAGCCCAAACAAGAAGCGATTAGCAAAAGTAATTCTTGGTTTGAACTGACATCTAGAGCGGATTGACACCAACGAAAAGTCTTCGAATCTAGTGATAGCTAGTCAAAGATCAACCTAGAGATGCTTGTTGACTGAGGCCCAGTACTTCCCTAAACTTATCGCCTTTAAAATGCCGAAATTTATGCTAGTTAAGGACCATTTGCGGGAAGATTTGTTACATTTTGCTGAAATTCATCAATTGTTAATGGAAGTTTGTGGCAAACATGTTCAAACTTAACGGATACTTGTTTGTTCATTTCAAAATTGCCGATTTTGGCCTCGACAACAAAGACCGTGGAAGACTAGAAAAAAAACAAAAATGCAGTTCGGAAGCATTATTCGTTGAAGACTCAAACACAAGAACAACTCGCAGAAGCCTTCAGAGTTAAATGTATAACTGTTTCCAAAGGTTTAAAAGCCCTGAGAAGGATCAAATACCTAGTCAAGTCGTAAATACTGGTACGCAACTGAACTCACTACTTACGAATGCAACACTGGGCCCATCCATTTCGTATTGATTGCGATTTGACACTTGATATTTATGCTTCATTGTGACCTAAAAAGTTTTTGACATTAATTGCTTACAATCATGTAATGGGGCGACATCGAAAATCGTATTATTGTAGTTGGCCTACTTAAATGGAACATGGAAAAAGGCGATATCTTTAGAACGTTGCGACCGCTGGGAATCACTCGCAATTTTGTGTATCGTGCTGTATGTATCCTGATGGAGTACGAGACCGTCAAAGATCCGGCCGTCCACGCACTGTGAGAACTCCGAAAGCAATCAAAGCCGTAAAGAAACGAATCGACAGAAAACCGCTGCGAGAACAGAAAATCTTGTCGCGGGAAATGCAAATTTCGCAAAAATCTATGTCTCGCATTATCAAAGAAGGTTTAGGACTCAGCGCATTTAAGCGACACACTGGACACCTGCTCACCGCCGCATCGAAGGAAAAACGCAAGAGAAGATCGAAAGCGTTACTCAGCCGGTACGCGAAGAGCGCTCACAGACAAATTCTGTTTACTGACGAGAAAATCTTCACCGTAGAAGAACCGTCCAATAAGCAGAACAATCGTGTGTATGCTCGGTCATCCAGAGAAGCATCTCTACTCATCCCGAGGGTTCAAAGAGGCCACCATCCCGCGTCTGTAATGGTATGGTGGGGAGTGTGCGACGATGGCGTTACCAAGCTCCATTTTTGCGAGAAAGGAGTGAAAACATCGGCCATTGGAGCTCACAAAGCAAAAACGACTCAACTGTGGCTCAAAAACAACGTTCCGGACTTCATATCAACGGATGATTGGCCAGCTGGTAGTCCAGACCTCAACCCGTTGGATTACAAGTTTTGGTCCGTATTAGAGGGCATGGCTTGCTCTACTCGATACTCAAATATTAAGTCGTTGAAGCGAGCCCTTGTCGTGCAGTGGACAATTTCCCCATGCATGAAGTGCGTCTCGCAATCGATGAGTAGCCACATCGTCTTAAATCGTGCTGGAAGGCAAATGGAAGTCATTTTGAATAAGTTGTTCTAAGATTTGTAGTCATTGAATAACCAAATAAAAGCAAAAAAAAATTTTTTAAATATTAATTCGTTTTCATTTGGCGCTGATTTTTCTGTGTACCAGTATTTATGATTTAACTAGGTAAGTTGGTTTTTGCTTCAAAATGAAATGTCTTTTTGACTCGTGGATCCATTTTAACAATCCTAGACCATCAACCTCGTAACCACTACGCAATGCAAGAAACATGGGAAAAGGTCATAGCCAACGACGACCAATACTTTAATTATTGAACTCATTCATTATGTTGTTTAAATAAACGATGTTTTAGATGCGGATAACTTTAAATTGGCAGCACTGTTTTTTGTAAACGCCGATTTGACAGTTCTCGGTTGTTTTGAGGTTAATTTGTGTGGCAATTCATTATGAATCGAATCACGCTGAAGCAACGTTTGCAAATTGTTCAGATTTATTTAACAAAAAAACATGTGCAATTCAAGAAACTCATCGGACATTAGATACGTGCATTTTATCGTTTTATCGTCCGTCAGAACGATTAATTCGAGAAACTATGAATCGGTTTTGCAAAAGCATAGTGCAAATGATGTACCAAATCCTTCAATTCATCAATGTGGTAAAAAATTTAATTTGTGTCCATCCACTTTATGGAAAATTGTGCGTAAATATCTTGGTTTACATAGCACACGATTATCGTTCGATATAGATCCACATTTTTTCACAAGACTTTGTTCAGTGAGGAAGCACACTTTTGGGTAAAGGGATATATCAATCAACAGAATTCCCGCATTTGAAGCGATGATAATCCGCAAGCCAATGTCGAAACACCATTATATTCAGAAAAAGTCACCTTTTGGTGCGCTTAAAAGGCCGATGGAACCATTGGGGTCCATATATCTTCAAACATGATTATGGTCAGAACGTAACAATAAATGGTGAGCGATAAAGAGACATGCTTACTAACTTTTTCGTGCATCAATTAGAAGGCTTTAATGTTGCAGACATGTGGTTTCAGCTGGACAGCGCCTCACGCCACACAGAGTGCGATACAATTTAGTTATTCAAAGAAACATTTGACGAAAAATTAATTTTACGAAATGGACCTCTTGACTGGCCACCTCGTTTGTGCGATTTGTCGCCATCACATTATTTTCTCTGGGGATATGTAAAGTCGCATGTGTACTTCAATAAACCAGAAACAATTGAGTACTTGGAAGTCAACATTCGACGCGTTATTGGCGAAATACAGCCTAATTTACAGCGAAGGGTGCATACAAATTTGAACTCCAATTTACGCCATGTACGAGCCACTCGCGGCTGCCACGTGCCTGAAATCATATTCAAACATTAATGCCATATAATTAAATTATTTGTCAAATAAAGCCGACTTCATGGATATTAAACTATTTTTCTGTATTTTGATTTAATTAAAAGTTCTCCGCCTCTAAAAATAAAACGCACTTAGGTATGAAACTAGATTTCTTATTGAAGACTTCGCGATCTCGGTGTTTGGGGGACTTACCTAAAGCCCCCTTTGTATTTCAATTTCAAAAGCTGCTTTAAAAAGAATTTTATCAGATCACTTTCATGTTATAAATTTCTATGTTACAGCACTCTTAGAGCGACGATTCCGGCGTTGTCTGTTCGAACCACGCATGTTGAAGATACGAGTAAATGCCGCTTTAAGGTTGATGAAGAAATTTTGGGTGTGAGCTTGAATTTCGCTAGTCATCCTTAAGTTTTGCTGTGCCAATTTGCTTTTGCAAAGTGCAGTCCTAAAGCAATCACCACATGTACTTGTATTTCAATCAAATTTGCGCAAAGTCTTCCTATCTAAAATTTGCGAAACTTAACTCCTTTTAAATTGAAAAACATCTTACTTGGAAAAGCAAATCTTCATGGTAGGAGAAGTGTTCTGTGTAATATCGAAGTGAATTACATGATTCTTCCTCGTTTCCAGCAACTGGTCCGAATTATAAATTAATTGCGAAATGGTACTACGATGGATTCCACAAAATGTCATGGAAAGAGTCTTTTTAAAGTTTAACTTATAATTCTTCTTATTCTTTTAATTTTTAGCGCTAAATATCCTGCTTTTTTCGTTTGTTTTTAGTAACAAAAGGTGAATAAAGGACACACCAACTCGAAGCTTTGTGTTAAGGCGCTGCTAAGGTGGTAACCTTGATCGGAGTTTTAAGTGGATTCTTGCAGCCACATCTATGTTCTCCATCGATTATTTATAGTTTGCCTTTCCATGATTTTTGTTTGCTTATATTTGTACTAGGAAAGACTTACCTCAGGCTAAATGTCTGGAATCCGTTTGAAGTCGATTACTCATCACTTTTAGCTTTAGCAATAATTAGTCAAAAGTCAACATTGTTTGGAGCTCAAAGTTAGATGACAAAATGAAGTCAGGAAACTATATTGTCGATTTCCACAACAAATAACAAATCTAATTTCATTGGCTTCGCTTTATGAAGGCGAATCATGGGAATTACAAAATAAAATGAAGGTCATCTAGCTGTTATTTGTTTGACACAATTTATGGCTGCAGGAATCTAATGTTAACTTTAAAATCATCTGTGCTTAGTTGCTAGCACAACAAGATGCAGCTTAGGTATTTCAGACCACTCGCTTGAGTAAAAAGAACAGCTTTATAGATACTCCAAATGGATGTTTGTCTGTTTAACAGTCATTCGCCGTCAATAAGATATACGCCGGTCTAAGCAGCAATTTTCTTTATATTTACCCACAGTTAGATTAACCAATATCTTTTGAAAACCGGTGTAGATTTAGAGCTCTTATAAGAAGCCTTTCCTATTCATTCTGTACGAAACAGTCTTCTCTATTCGGTGACCTTCAAATGAGCGATTTTTTAAGACTCTGTTTTTTAACTGTCAAAAAAACATAGGAAAATCAAAAAAGTGTATTTTTTTATTATCAAAGCTTGCCATTTTTTAAAAATTATTTCATGTAAATGTTGACCACGACTACGCTGTAAGTGATCCATATGGAGAGTCCAATTTTGAGTCACTTTTTCGACCATATTCGCTAGTATCTCGCTAATAACACATGTAATGTGTCCTTCCAAGGCTGCAATTGACGCCGGCTTATCGACATAGAAAAGTGATTTGACGTATCACACGATCTGGCCGGCCAATTCACCGGTCCAAAACTAAAGATAAATCGCTCACGATTTATAATTTCAATTCAATTTCATTTCTCAATTGGTCGATCGGTTCACGTGCTGTGTGGCATGTAGCGCCGTCTTGCTGGAACCAAATATCGACCAGGTTCAGCTCGTGCATTTTTGGCAAAAAAGACTTCGAAATCATTGTCGATTCCGCCGGACTATAAACCACATCAAACAGTGCAATTTGCCGCGGCATTGGCAGCTCTTGTATATTTGCTTATTAACATAGCTTTTCGATCAGAAATGAGTCTCGTCGCTAATGACAATTTTTCGTTTAAAAAGCGGACCTCCCTCCAGCTTTCCAAGGTCAACTCACTGAAAATTCGACACTGTGGCAACTCGTTTGACTTCACTTCTTTACTTATTCGGGTAACACAATCCCAATTTGGTCACTAGGGCTAGAATTGCTTGCTCAGTAGATCGATTATGACAACAATAAAATGGTCGAAGTGCGTAAAAAACATTTTTCACAGAGCACAAATTTTGATAAAAAAAATTCAATAATGTGTAATCGTTGTCGTTTACACTCAGTACACTTAGATACTGAAATACGGCAAATGATGCGGAGCGCCGTGACACTTGAATTGGCGACAGCACTTTGTTTGAAAAGATCGCAGGAAACATATAGGACTCCGCCAAATTCCGGCTTCTGATACATAACCAAAGCAACGAAAAATACATAAGATATCCCAATATCCCTGCCGAATACAGGTATTTTCAGATTGGAAATATTCCCGACGAGTTCAAGTTCCTCATTTCTGTTATCGGTCAACGATGGAAGTAGAAGTTCGTTCGCGCTTGCTAAGATGACAGGAGATTCATTGAGATTCACTACTGAGAATTTGTAGTAAGGATGCGCCATATTATCAATATGAAACGCAATTGAAGGCTCATGAAATCTACGACTGTTTCACTGTGGTATTAACCAACAAATCGAACACTCCTGAAAGTAGTCTGCATGCTTATAAGACCCAACCCGGTATACCGTATTGGGATTGCTCAATTCATTTGAAATAAGATGCAAACCTACATAGACCTATCAGACGAAGCCGATGATGGACGCAAAGATTGAAACATTGGAGAATTTAATGGAGTTACATCTAACCCCGTCAATATTTCGATCGCTAGGACTCTTTGGTTTCTTCTTCTTCAGTTTGCTATTCAGGGCACATGCTTAACCAGACACCAGCCATTCAGATCAAGACAAAACCAAATCAATGTCCTCAATGCCTTATGGAACTAAGACCAACCAGCAATAATTGCTAGCTTTACTCTGAAGATAAGTTAACGAACGATGCTTCTTTTCCACTTGTCTTTCATCTGTTGAAAGGTATTCTGCTTCTGCTGTTCTCTGTTCTCCATTTTGGGTTGGGGACGAAAACTCTTCAGGCTTCCTTCGGACTCTTCGGATGTTCACTCGATCTATATGTTCTAGGCATCTAAGGTGATTAATGTGCACGTTTCTTCCCAGATCAATGTCATTGTAAAGTTCGTAGATTTTACTGTTGAATTTCCTCCCCTAAGCTCCGGACTAATAATCACTCGAAAAATGCTGAGTTCAAAACGGCCAAGGATAACTTCATCCACATTCGCTAAAACCCCTGTTTCTGCATAAATAAGGACTTGGGCGATGATGTTTTGACTTTTACCAACCAAATTGAATTCTGCCGGTCAGCCCACAAAAGTGGTTTTCAAGATCATCAGTGCTGACTGGGCTCTGTTCAGGTCTTGCTGCTTTGATTCGATCTTTTTACTGTTTTGTAGAACTATTTATTGTTTCCTGAGTAATACTTCTATATTTCCTCAATCACACATTTGACATGCTCTTAATTTTTCTTCCAAAGAAGCCGCAGTCCTTTTATAATGCAACGTCGGTTCGTCAGCTTGTCAACATTCTTTATCAAACCACGGGTTTCGTGAAAGCGGTCGCATGAAACTCATCATTTAGTTGCGGCATTTTTGGCCTCGATGTCCTCAGTCTAGTCTCAAGCATTTGATGTTGATTGCATAGTAAATGTGGACAGTTAAAGGGATACGCGATCGATAGATAATCTGACTTTTCTTGAAATGGCAAGCTTTCAACGTATCTGATACATCCATAGACGTACCTTTGCTGCAACGAGGTAGTCTTAAGTACTTGAAGATTATATTGCATCAATCGCAACATTATCAACTTGGTTGGCAGATTGGTAATGAGATGGTCGCCATGTCCCTTTGTATGATATTTCTGCCGCAGCAAAGGCTATGCATCCCGACTGTGTTGCGAAGAATGTCCTATCATCCCTTATGGTATTAAAATCCCCTGAATCAATTTCACGGTATTCTTCCAAAATTGCTCGTAAGTTTTGTCAAGGAACTCGTTGAATAATTTGTTTGGTCTTGAAGTTTTGTAGATGCGTGAGCGTAAATAAATGTGATGTTGGGGAATATAGCCTTGACGCGTGTTATAATAACGCGTTCACTCACGTGTTGAAAGTTTAATGATTCTTACCTTATCCTGCCGCATACAACAAATCCGCTTCTCTGTAGCAATCATTGTAGCATATCTCACAATTTTTATATTTGTTTTGGCGGATCTATCCCACCGCACTTCTCTAATGGCGCTGATATCTATTCTAAAGCAATCGAGAGCCTCTGCTAGTTCGAATAGCTGCTGCACTTGGTCTGCTCAAATTTCGAAAATTTCATTTGCAGATTCGAATATCGTTGTTCTTTTTTCGTTTTGCTGACTAGTCAACAGTAGATTCGAGGTTTTTCGTTTCTTCTTAAAAGTGAGCTTTTTACGTGAGCTGGTATTTAACCCCACACACAAGTCTCTACCAGGTCCAGGCCCTTTTAAGATCCCTCGGATCTCGAAAAAATCCTTACTCATATCAACTCCAAATACGTTGAAGTACATAATTTAAAATATCTTTCAAACTTGCTGTTGATGCAATGATGTGAATTCGTCCGCCGAAGGTCCTGCTTCTGAGATCCTGTCGAAGCAAAATATTTATCTTCTCGATTGCTGGGAGATAAGCACCCAACGCCTATTGGCATTCATTCCGTTCCGAAACAATACAATTTGTTATTTTTCTTTTTCATGTTAAAGTAGTAGGTATTTTATCGGTTAAATGTTGTTCTAATATATTTCGTGCCAACTAATTATACTCGAACATCTTCTGCAAATCTATTAAGGTTACCGAAGAATACAGACGAAAGCTATTGATAGTGTCTATGTTTTTTGACTCAGTTTGAACCAAGATGTTCAGATATCTCGTAAAGAATTGTAGAAACTGTTAATCAGTAGTCAAACTACTAGCTAAATGTACACTTCAGTCAAGGCCAATTGCAGCAGGACCTCAGAAATGTGTTCATATTGATTCTGCTGGACCAATCCAAGAACTGTGATACTGATTTTGATCATTGCACTTCAGTTCGCATCGTTTCAAAAGTCAATAAATCTTCTGCAGCAAGAAATAAGACAGACATCACTGTGCTAATTTCTGTCATTTTTGAAAGGAGACCAGATTGTTTTCTTGCAACCGAAATCATCAATTCAAGCCCAAGTTAATATAATGAGATGCAGATCAGTCAAATTTTCATCAAAAATGCCAGCAACAGTAACCATTCTAGTGTATGACATTTCGTAATAAGACCAATATCGGGTGAAAATACGAAGCCCACGCAGCATCGGTCAGTCGCCTCCAACATCGCCATCGAGACGTACCTTTCAATATCGACATTTTCAATAAATTTCTGCTTAGTTTGCAAATCGATTCCAATCCAGCCCTGGACACTTACTTATAAGGACACTTATTAGAACGTTAGACGTGGACCTTAGGTGTGATGCGTCAATTTATGTGTGCAGATGAATTTCCACGAAACGACCTTTGCTCATACTCCTTTCCTAACCCACTGAGCTATCCCTTATAATACAAAAGCATGACCAGACAGAAACTTTAAACCAGCATATATAGTATCCTTTCGCAGGATTATGGTATAAATTATGATTCCCATACAATGGTTTAACTATCATTGTCCACCTTAGAAGAGTGTATGTGTCGTCCAATAGTACTTGGGAAATCTCTTCACGTAATGTTTCCTTTCGCTCACATCAATTTTTCCAATTGAACGCTTTGCACACAGAAAGCGACGAGTAAATTGAAGAAAGGACACTTTCTAAGGGCGAACAATACGAATACGAAGTGCATTTCTTATTATGGTGTTCATTGAAATGGAATCACCTTTTCCGGTGAATAATTACACACGGTCACAAATGACACTAGTCGACTACGTGATCCTTCACCTATGGCTGTTCTGAAATACGAGTACAACAGAAATCTCATTATCATGTCCTGAAACTTGAATTGAGCAAACACATAAATTGGCATACGGCACAAATCAGCGGCTCATAAATTTATTAGTCCTATCAGCCGGTCTCAAAATTGTTGGTGATTTACAAGGACACCAATCTACGGTTATAGAGAGACATATCTAAAACTCAGTATCAGTGAGTAGTAGTAGCAAAGGTTAACAAGGACGAAACTCCCAGCTTACGGACAAAAACTGCGGCCTGTGTACCATCTCAGTTTCATTAATTAACTGTCCGAGGGTTCGTGTAAATTTTTAATGACCCCAATGAGGTTATTTTTTTTATTTTCTTTTTTTTGTTTGAATTTTCTTTTTTAATAAAATTATTACGTTTTATTATAATAAACGCGAGTTAATTGGCAATTTTGGCGCCAGTAATAGAGCGGACTCAATCTGAATGGTAAACAGAATGAAACTGGCTTACTGCGTCTAGCGCAGCAAGGGAATACGTACTCGTATACCATTCTGCATACCGATACTGGTCATGGTTCTGGTTCGGTTTTTGCCATAAAAATCGGTTACAGAAATCTTCCCTTTTTTTTTGGCGAACAGAAAAGGTATGTAATGAAAGCGAGGTAAAGGAGGAGAGATACTGCGACAACGACAAGAGGTAATTTTCCAGGACCAAGGATTGGACACTTTGCAACAGCGGTAGCTTTTAGGTACGTAGATAGGTAGCGTTGGATTGTCGTTAAGTCGATAATTGGACATTTCCCGGCTGAGTTTAATGAAACCAATTACAAGTAGTGGACACAATTTTGTGACAGGCAGCGTTCTCGTTCGCGTTCGCGTTCGCCCAATGTACGAGTACTATGCAACGACTTCCACATTTGCATATACTCGTAGGTGCTCGCCAATGTACGGGAGCGATTAAGACACGAACACGACATGGCAATGGTTCTGACTATGACTATGACTACGACTATGGTATATCGAGTCAGTTATCGGGTGTATTGGGTGTTGGCTATGTTGCTTGTACGCTTCGCTTGGTAAATGTTGCATGCAACGGTGTACGGGTATTGATAATGATGATATGATTATCCGGAGTAGATCCCTTAATCGGTTCCAGAGTAATTAACACGAAACGCATTTCCTTTATGAATGGCAATCTGCATGAATTTAAGAATCAAATCTCTAGCTGGGAGTGGTTATGGCCACTACGACCAACCGTCCGACAATCAACGACCAACAGTAAGGGAAAATGTAAAAAGAAATTATTTTGCACTTTATGTGATGGTCACTTGAGATTGTAATAAGTGCGCGCACTACTGTGGGAATTAAATTTAAATTAGAGGATGCAGGGGGGAAAAAATTAATTAAATTTTAAAGTGATATGTAAACTTGCTGGCTGGCAAGGTTTTTACAGTATTGAATTTGAAAACTGAAAGATTTTTGTTAGAATTGCTGATTTAAAACTTGATTTGATTTGTTTGCTTCTGAGCTGAGATATGTACGAGTATGTTTGTATTCAGTGTGGATGAAACATTTTAAAATATGTATAATAAGCATGTCACCGCAGAAGAGAAGGACGAATTTGTCAAAAAGTGCCACCACAACCTGCCCATCCAAACATACAAAGTGTGTCCAATCTTTGGCATCGGGAAGTAAGAGACACAAAGTTCGTCTACTGATTTTTTCATCACTAAACGCGCTGGAGGTCACAGGGCTATATAATGATCTCTCTCCGTTCTCTACTATCTGTCTCTAGTCTTCCGGATTTATAGCTCTTGCCTCATTACGCCAAAGAGTGCACTTTTCTGAATGTTGTTTATTCCCATGAGCCTATTCTAGATTTGCCTTACTTTATGCAAACATAGGTCGGACAAACATTACAGGTTCAAGCTAATGCTGTGAGGAATTTCGAAGTATGGCGGCTACAGCCTCTTGAGAGGCCTTTTGCCACCAGCATCAAGTATTGAAGACCAGTGGAAGACTACCAATCAGAGATACCCTATGCGCTGCATAGAAGGACTAGAGCTGCTTACGAGCTCTACAAGCAAAATAGGAGATACGAGCACCGGCTTCTTAGGAGGAAAAGAAAGAGTATGAGAAGCGAGCGGTCGAGAAAACTAAGAGATGCTACTCAAGGAATGAGATTCGGAAGTATTACCAAAAGGTAAAAAAAACTTGCCACGGACACAAGCCCCGAACCGAACAAGTACATAAATACGAACAAGGCAACGTCGTAGTAGAGTCACAGTCGGTGCTGCGGATTTGCAAAAAAAAAATTTCTGTAGACTGTACAACGGGGATGAAGAAAAAATAAATATTTCAACCTAAACCATGACCAAAAATTCCGTCGATCCAACCTGCATGAAGTCAACATAGCAATATTTAAGCTAAAATCAAGCAAAGGTGCTGATGTTGACGGGGTGACGGCTGAGCTCTTCAAAGCGGCAAGCGATCATTTGGTAAAATATACTTGAACAAAAAAGGCTCGATGACTGGAAGTCAAGCATTATTTTTCCGACCTTTAGGAAAGAAGAGCCTTTGAACTGCGCCAACTACAATCTTCCCTACATTGTCTATTATCTGAACTTCTGAACATGATTGATTCGAATCACCGTGGCTTCAGGCCAAAAAAGTCCGTCATTGGCCAAATATTTATACACGGCAGACTTTGGAAAAAACTCATGAACTTTGAATCGATACACCCCACCTATTCATCGACTTTAAGACCGATGGTGTCAGCATCTATAGAGACGAACTATACAAAGCAATGTCTTGAGTTGCCATGCCTGCCAAACTCGTTCGTCTGTGCAGAACGGCGATCACGAATGCACGCTGCTCCATCAAGGTCAGTAAAGATCCCACCAAGACCTTGGATGCCAAAAAGAGAATAGTGCAAATCTTACGTGCCAACACAAAAGCTACAATATCTTAAAAGTCCGTCCAGGTACACGCATACCCCTATGATATTGACATAATCGGAAGAAAGTAGCGTGGTGTCAGCCGCCGAAGATGGGTTTGACGATCAAGGAGGACATGACCATATCAAGCAAAAAGGACACCCAACACCGACGTTTAGGACACCACGTCGCCACGATAGATACTAATACAACTTTGAAGTAGTTAAAAACTTTGTCTACCAACCATCATCCTCATACTAATGATTCATGTTCGCCGTGTTATCGTGCCGAGTGCCATACGCCATCGAAAATTTTATTGTCAGATGCACTCTTAATGCCGATAAAAATGCCTAGCGCATATGCCTTCTTGTCCAGTGCGCCTTATTCAATTCTTCCTACTAAATTTTGAAGCACACTCTCGCAGGGTATTGCATGCCAGCCATAATGCATTTTAGACAGAAGATGAATTCACAACGGAGTTTTGCTCTTATAATACATTTTTGTAAAAAACCTGTGTACTCGTGATCTGTTCAAAAGGTATCCGTCTTTCATTCACAGAATCAACATTTATTGAGATCCAATATCAAGCTGCTACACACTTCTCCCAATAAGTCCGCCACTGCTGGAAGCAAAGCTGGAAAGCGTCTTTTGCTATGGTACGCAGGTTCACTGTCGCAATCTGTCAACAGTCTCGTATGACATCGATTCGAAATCGTTGACAGATACCAGCAGCGAAATATCGTATTATTCAGCTACATAGCTTGCAAGGTGGTTAATAGGAGCTGGTTATGAGTTAGTTCTGATCTAATAATCTGGGAAGTGATTCTTAAGCAGAAAGTGTCAGTTTGCGACTCAGTAGATAAGTCACCAGAATCTTTAAGTGATTCCAGTCTGGTGGATTTCGCGCTTCCGAGGACTTTTACCAGCCTGCAGGTTGGATTCAATCAACTTTGTTTTTTCACTGAACGTTTTTACCAAAACTTTGTCTAAAAAACTAAATGTACTCGTATACATGCTTCAAGCAGCTCAAGACTATAATGCGTAAACTTCAATCTCAAAACTTAAGTTCCTTTACCATCTGGATCCCATACAGTGGAAGACCCGATTTGACGCGACGCGAAAACCTGTATCGATGAGTAAGGAAATTAATTTATATAGTCACAGTCGGACTGTTGAAAGGCAGTGACAAATCAAACTCCGCTGTCAGGCAAAACGGAAAAAATGCAACCTCTACAAGTGTAATTTTAGCCTGGCAAATTCTGCAAGTATTCAAAGTATTCTAAAGAAAATCCAGGCCCAGATCCTTGGCCGATCAAAATGGTCCAAGACAAGGTGTTGCGCATTCATGTACTTGGAAAAATGTTAGAAAAACGATTTAGTTTAATGTACAATTTCCCAATAGTCTACGAAGTTATCTGCATATGCTGATGACATTGACAGGAAGCGGAAAAAAAATACTTTGCTGTGAATAAGGGCAAAACTGTAAGGATGTATATACTTACATGCAGTCAAGAAGAGAAGCCAAAATTGATGAAACAAATAGGACGTCCCAATAGTTTCTCTGAGCCCTTTCTGGACAGTTTGTCAGTGTTTTCATTACCATCAATTCTCTCATGACCAGGAACCCCTCATACTTTGGTCTTTTTCTTTGAGTTTAATTTTTGAAGGGTTTTGAGGCAATACATGTCTGCGATTATGTCATAAAGTGAAACTATACCTATTGTAGGTTAAAATTTCTTCTTCCAGTGAAAGGAACTATGACAGCCTTAAATGGGTTTATGAAGAGGTTCTCCCTGGTGCATATGTGCAGTGATTTGGTTAGCTTCTCTGCCCCTACTGATGATGACTAGGTCATTTATGACCAAAGGTCTCCCTGGGGAGAGCTATTTTCAGCTAATACTGATACCAAAGTCGGTCCTGATGAGGTAGTAATTATTAGCCTTTCAAACATCGCGTTCATCCAGTTGATAGTAGGTTAATCGATATTTCTGTGGACCAAAGCATTTGGGTGCAATATTCTTACTATCGCAGGAGCTTTTTTTCTTCTGCTGTCAGCTTTAGCAGAGTGCCTTCTGTCCATTTGCCTTCCTGATACACGTATTGGCACAGATGTAGAGGTAAGTAAGAACACACTAGAGAGATTTTATATAAGACCCTTATTATCCTTGTCCTGCTCCATGACGCAAAAGGATAGACATTAATAAATATTAAGGACCCTAGGAGAGTCTTAGATTATTACCAAGAGGGACAAAGCAGTATAGGAAAATCTCGGCTAGATATTTCCACTTTATTGCGGTAGAGAGGTGTTATATTAGTCTGGTAACAAGAGCTCTGAATCATGAGCAGTTCACTGAAGTACTCTCTTTCTTTGACTCTTGAGTTCCTGTAATTTTCTAAATTTTCTTCGATTGATATTGACATTTCCTTTCCCTGATTAGAAAAATTGCCTCCTTAGGGAACATCTAGTCCCTTTGACTTCTAATAATACGATAAATCACCATGTGCATATTTCAGCTACCACGTAGTTACCATCACACAACATGTTTTGTGGCGTGGATTGTGTAGGTCTGACATTGTATAAATTTCTACTAGCGCTTTTCTATGAAGTCCATCTCATGGTGTTCTCAATGTTGTAGTTTAAGACGAATAAAATCATCAGAAGGGATTGACAGCTTTGTCTATTTCGTTAGAGCTTAATCGTAATAAAGTGTACCGTAAACCGGGGTTACTTTGTTCCGGTTTTTTGCAGGGTTTTTGCAAAAAAAACTCTTAACAATGGTTAAAAAATGTTTTTATAATATCTATACCTATTTCTCTTATAGATAAGTTATTAATGAATACTTATGTGACCTGAAATATTTTTAAATTACAATTTATAATATTTGTTTTTGTGACTTAAAAGTGGGGCAAAGTTATCCAAGGAACGGGGTTACTTTGCTCCATGCCAAACTTTGGATAACTGTGCCTGCATTTAAAGAGCTGGAGCAATGTTGTCAACAGATTTCGTAGCTATTGACCCGAGGATTATATTCCTGAAAAAAAAGTAAAAAAATAACCCATATTTTTTTTATATATAACGAAAAAGACAAATGGCAATTTTTATTACTTAAAAAACTTGAAAACATTAAATAATATTTAACTGTCACATTAAAAAATATCCATCATTAGCTTTTTACAAAATTCAAATTCATATTTGGGTTTTAAACTATCATATACATATAATAGCTTTGAACAAAACAAAGTAGATTTCATGAAAAAAGAAATCGTTAAAATTCATTCATCAGTCAACATTCAGAATTATCAGTCAAACATAGATTGCAGCTCAATTACGAATAAAGTTCCTCTTTATCTGCACTAAAAACAGGCTTTCGGGTTTGCTTTTCCTTAAGCTTGTTTAAAATGGTCCTTCTAGGAATTTTGTACTTCAGCTCAGCTTTTCTGTGGGAAATATCACCTTGTCTTATTTCCTCCAGACAAGCATCCAGGCCAGGGTCTCTTCAGCGTAGTCAGCATACCACCTCGTCCCCAGTTCCCAGCCTTTTATATTTGCGGGGCAATTCTGCGTCAAAGAAAGTACCGTTAGCTCTTTATACAAACAGCAAAAGTCCAAAAAACATAAACATAAAAGTGTGGAACCAATCACGTTTTATTTTCTGGAGCAAAGTAGAAAAAACTTCATGTTCGCACAAGAAAACATATTATAATTTTGTTTAAAGATAACGAAGGGTAATTTTGTGCTAAAAGTAGTAATAAAATAACACTTTAGCTGGAAAATATATACTTTCTTGCTCAGTTTTCGCTGGTGAACTGGTGTACACACTAAATTGTCCACAAAAAAAAAATCACATACAAAATTGAACCCAAGTTTAGACGTCAACTGCTTTTTAACCACTAAAGATACACGATCGAATAGTCCTACACATGAATGTATATGTTTGTATGTGTTCATTGCGGTACTTTCAATATGCAGAACGAGACATGACTGGGCGCGAAAAAATAAACAAACTTTTCGTTAGTGGAGCAAAGTTACCCCTGCTGGGGCAAGGTAACCCCGGTTTACGGTGCCTTAACTATTCAATATTCTTCATTTTAGACATGTTAATATATGGTCAACTAATCCATGTGCCGGAATTGACATCCCTGTTTCAATCACATGCGTCAAACTGAACTGTCACCTGGGGCTGTATATGTTTAGTTTAAGGTTTGCTATTTTACAATGTGGATAGTTAAACAATCGCTGATTGTCTTAAAATTGTAAAAACTTGCTAAAAAAAAAATTGATTCTGTAGTAGGAATGTTTCGCGCATTATGAGCACACTGGCTCTGTTGCAAATGTCTTAGGGACTATCTGTCATCGAAATGAACTCTAAACAGAAAATTTGACTGCGGTAAGTGAAAGTGTTGAAAAAGATCCAAATCTTTTGAGTTTTGCACTCGGATCCGCATCTGCACACTTATAAAGTTAAACTCACTCAAAAATTGAAGCCAGCTAACCACGGAATGGGTAGAATATATGCCGATTGGGTGCTGGAATATCAACGTTTGGATGAACAAACGCTCAAATTTGTCGCATATGGGGAGGTAAAAACTCATTTAAAAATTTTCGAAAGACAATTGCAAGTAACAAAAAATCACTGTGTGGTGTGCAATTTCGTCTGCTGGTGCCATTTGTCCATGCTTCTTCGAAAATACGGAAGATGTAACGGTCACCGTCAATTCTCAACGCTATAGCCAAATGCTAACCAAACTTTTTTTTAGTCTCAATCCGAAAATATGAATGTGGAAGACATATAGTTTAAACAAGACGGTGCCACATCTCACACAATACGACCCGTTTTGGCTTTATTGAGAGAAAAATATCCTGAGAGATTTATTTCGCGTTTTGGTGATGTAAACTAGCCACCAAGATCGTGTGATTTGTCGCTCCCTTTTAGTGGGGCTATGCAAGATTCAAGTTTTGGCCGAGTTATTGCACGATATGTGTAGAAAAGTCATCGAAAATTAGCTTGTAGCAATCAACTTATCCCGATAATTGTCAAAGAGATAACTGAGTAAGATCTGAAAAAACAAAAAAAATTAAAAAGGTTGAGCGACACGTGATCTTAAAGGAATCACGAAAGCCTCGATGTCAAGAAGCAAAAACACCGAATCTAGAAAAAAAGGAAACTTCCCCAAAAAAAGAAAACAACACCAAAGGAAAATAAATTTAACTACGTTATAAAAACTCTCATTGGAGCTCGACAATTTATTAAAATTAGCATAGCGGAACACTCGCCGGTTGAGTGACCCGCTAATTACAGAGTCCAGAAAAGAATCAACTAACGGATCACGTGTCTCGCCTATTCTCGGGATTATATATTCGCAATAAAAAAACGTTTTCCTCACTAGTTACACTGTTGTACATTCTACTTACATACCAAAACAAACGCAAAGGAGAGAGAAAATCTGATCAAAATTAGCTGGAGTGTTGGGACGAAGGAGGAGGAGCTATCCTCTAGATGGCCGCCTGAAACAAAACTTAGTATTGTTATTTTCATTGGGGTTTAAGCCTGCGGGCTTCGACAACGGTTTTCCTGGTGTCCTTCCTGTCGCACCCTGGGCTCCTGGTTCGTCGTGAGTCTCCCTACCGTCCTAAGGGCTTCACCGACCGAGCACCCTCGTCCTCCTCTAAAGAGAAAGCCGCCCGTAATTCCTACTTTGCCTTCCGAGGTCTATGGTCGGTGGGCCACTGGCTGATAGGACCATGGCTGCCTGTCACCTCCAGCAGAGCTTGGTCTTCCCACTCAAACGAAAAGAGGGTCCGAAAGAATTTGTATGGAAAGAGAGTTAAGCTTGTTGATGGAAAATCTACCGCACCAAACCCCTGCAAGAACTCTCGTGAACAACGTAATAGTCATTTCTAATGACAAGCACCAAACAAAATATTAAAATAAAAATTTTGTTGAAATCAGGGCACAAAATGGATGCCCTTGTATTAACGAAAAATATTCCTCTCCTCTTCAGCCCTCCAATTCTTGAATAAGCCATTAGCGCCACAAACAAATCAGAGAGCTGGTTTTCAAAACCTGCAGGTGATTCTAAACCAACGCATAAACGATGCAAATTATTCTACAATAAGAAACTAACTACTACTAATGGGTTCAAGTCGTATTGATTCGATCCATCAATGAAATCTTTGTACTTCCTAGTTACCTCCTGTTTTTATTTCTAAATTTTAAAAGCCATTCTGCAGAAAAAAAAACCACAATCACATAGGTCAAGATTTTATAACACGTACTACTCACGCCTCCTTCTCACAAACATAGTCCGTGAGAAGGGCTTCAGCTATTCAATCAGACGAAATATTGTTGTAAACTTGTTGAATCAGTACCCGAGGTAATGCCCTGACACCTTTTTTTTAAGTCGACTCTTTGCCACGATTCTAAGTACCAACAGTCTAATAATGAAGATATCGCAATGCAATATTACTCACAAGCACCAATTAAGTGTTTAACACTATCTAAGAAGGTATCTCTTAGGGCAGAATGTACATATACATACATATATGTACCCCATGGTCACTGGAGCACTTTGACATCCTTCTCTGGCTCGTGCCCAATTAGCTGACAACTACGAACATTTTTTGGCATCATTTTCTGCGTCCTAAAGGCTTTACTTCACTTTTCTTTTTCAAACAGTCGGTGTCGCGTTGTTTATACATTCACTTACATACGAACATATGCATATGTATAGACAAAGGTGTGTATAAATGAATTCGTATCTACACGCCCCGCAGGAAATCTACACTCGAAAGGAAATTCGTGTCAAAGTGTAGTCTGTGCTATGCTAGAAATCTCCGATTCTCTAGTTGTTCCTTTCTTATATTTCTTTTTCGTGCAACAAAATGCCCTCCAAGAAAATGAACGTCAAGTGCACCTTATATAGTTGTTGCTGCATGCAGCATCATCACCACCTTCTTACCCTGCCCCACCATTCTATTCATGTCATAAACAGTGTGAAGCAAAAAGGATACACAACCAAAAAGGAGACGAAGCAAAAGAAAATTTAGTGCAACACTCCATGGTCGTAGTATGGCAAAAGTGCAACATGTGCAATTTTGAGGTGTTTTTTTTTCGTTCCAATTCAGAGATGACTGACTCAAGACGACTATGACTACAACTATGACTACAACTACAACTGGTCCTGAGATGAACGGGAGGCAAGCGTAGATGAGGTGGAGGACAAGTGGAAGATGAAGCTAAAGAAGACAATGTCGGAAAAGTGCCTGCAACAATACTATCTGCTTTCGGCTGTAGGATGAGTATATGAAGGCCTATCTATGAATACTTTTCAAGTATCCTGAGATACAACAACAGAAATCTTACTCCAAACCCATGTCAGAGCGAATTCCACCCAAACCCCCTCCCTCTTTCAAACTGAGAATCCTTACCAAGGACATTGCGAAAATCTCTATTGTATGTGTGATTTAGTAGCATGTCGTCCATCGCTCCTGTAGGCACTTCTTCCTTAACAACACAGAATGGGCGATACACTCGAGAGGTGTCTAGGTGACACATTTTGTCACGGAAAAGAAACTGGAAACAAAACCATGCTGAAATCCTCCAAAGAAATCCTCTGATTGTAGAGTTTTTGTTAGTTTTTCGCGATTTTCTTTTGACTTTTCCTTTCAGACACTGTAAGACAAAAGGACCTCATCGAAGTTGGTAAACGAAAAAAAAATTAAAACAAAAACAAGAATAGAAATTGACGACAGTTCTACGGCTTTCCGTCCATCCAATGTATTGTTCTTTCGACGTGTCAGATGCGGAAATCGCAAAAAGGACTGTTGCCGTGGAATAATGAGTCCTTGGTGTCCATAAATTTGAAAGAGAAATAACTCATCGGGGTGTCTAGAGCTGAAGGTGTGAACTATGTCATCAGGTAAAATGTAAAGTTGCTGGTAAGCAGAGCATTAATATTTTAAAGTGCTCTATCGAAGGTTGTCATTAATTGGAGGTTGTTTAGTCCGAATGAAATCGGAGGAGCCTGCAAGAGCAGTTTTAAATAAAGATCGTTTGAAGATGGAAAACACTGTTTTCATCAGTATATGAAGTGAAGATATGAAGATTTATTACTCTGAACAAGACAGGCGTTATTACCAGGTTCTTCAAGCGCTACAACAAAGAAGAACTATTGTACTAGGTGGTGTGAAAAATAACCTCCTTGGGAATGAAAAAAAATTTTTTTAATTGTTTTTTTATTTTATTCAATACTGTCCCCTTTCAGCTTGATACACTTATTCCAGCGATTTTCCAACTGCTTGATCCCGTCCGAAAAGTGATTTTCCCGAAGGTCTGCCCGTGACGTCGATGATTTCCTCGCGTGAGCTGAATTCATTATTGATGAGCCATCTTTTGAGGTTTGGGAAGAAATAATAGTTCGAGGGAGCCAAATCGGGCGGTGGTGGACGGTGGATGCGACAGCAATTGGAGCCGTAAGTCATTGATTTTAACCGTGGTTGCGATGCTCTTATGCGCCGGCGCATTGTCTTTCAAAAACAATTTCGCTTCATTTGAGGCTGTTTTGCAGCGATTTCGGCATTTTATCGCTCCAATAATGCACAGTAATACTCGCTGTTGATTGTTTTATCCTTTTTCGAGGTAGTCCACGAAGAGTATGCCATGACAATCCCAGAAAACCGACGCCATAACCTTTCCGACTCGTTGAGCCTCCCTCGGCCGCTTCGGAGCAATCGTTCCGGCTTAGTCCATTGCCGGGCACTCATTCTATTCTCTGGTGTGTAATAGTGGATCCAGGTTTCATCCACAGTCACCAATCGACGCCAAAAGTCCACCCGATTCCGCATCAGCAAGTCCAAACACTCTATCGAAGTGCTCTCGCGTTCGTATTTTTGGTCAGAAGTGAGCATGCGCGGCACCAAGCGGCAGGATAACTTTTTCATATGCAGAATATTCTCCAAAATATGGCGTGTGCGCTCAGTACTAATCTTTGTGGTATCTGCTAGCTCGCCCACCTTCACATTCCGGTCAGCCAACATCGGAGTGCCTGCCGCTGTGGACTTGATCGGTAGTGGAGTTGAGGCCACCACGAAACTCTCGAAGCCAATATTTGACGGTGTAATCTGACGGAGCATTAGCCCCATAATATTAACCAACTTTTCTTTTGTTTCCTTCGCCGTTTTGCATCTCAAAAAATAATGTTTTATTAGAGAACGAAAATCGTATTTGTCCATTCTCAACATGATGCCAAACACGTCATCAACAATCAGCTGTCAAAACAAAACTAAAGACAGTATCGCACTGAAATTTGGCATGTCTGCTTAAATATGAACGGACTTCAAGGCAGTATTGCAGTGGCAGCGCATTCTGACGGTCACCCCATCTAGTAAGTAGATATAACGTAGAAAAGCACTTCTACGCCGACAGCATAAAGTATGAGAGACCAGTATCAGAGACACCGAATCTGATGTGCCGTGTTCGCTCCCTCCGGGTTGTATAGAAGCACAACCAGCTAATTAGGAGCATACGAAACAGAGGTCCAACGAAGGACTACAGATGGCAGTGAGCTCTAGAAGCAAAAGAAATGGCTTCTCCAAAATAAAATGTGACAAAATCCAGGAACAACGTATAAAAGTTAATAAGTAAAGAGAACGTGTCATGGCAAAGTAAACCTGTAGAGATAAAGAAGAAGGAAACCTTGTAGTAGTCACAGTTAGTTCTAAAACCTTGGAAAAATTTATTCTGCAGATTGTGTAAAATTAAGATCCAAGATAGTCAAAACATCTATCCATTTGGTCAAAACAAAGTAAGGACACTCAAAAGCGAACACTGGAGGCACATCGTTCAAAAATCTATGCAACTACAATACTAGTGTACGTCGATGATATCTACATAACTGCCAGAACTCAGCGAGTTGTCCGGTATACGGTGCGTTCGCTTGTATAAACACGGACGCTTCCAAAACTTGTTTAGCGTTAAATGAGAGCAAAAGCCGGTATACTACCTTGAACATGTTTTTTTTTTGTTAAGTTGGTACATCCGTTATTGATATTCCCTCTAAATCTTAGCGTCATAGCTTGACATTTGCAAAAGTTACGTAGCCAAGAGTACATCTATCTCCGTATGTGTTGGCGATTTTTTACAATTTTAGAAATGAATTTAAATTTGCAACAGCATACTTGTGTTAAGTTTTGCGTAAGAAACGGATTTAATGGTGCGCGAACGTTAGTAATGTTGGAGAAGTGTTTCGGCAACGATTCTCTAAAGAAAACGATCGTTTATCAGTGGCACGAGCTGTTCAAAAGTGGTCGTCAGTCAATCGAAGATGATGAACGCAGTGGCAAACCATCGATATCGACAACCGACGAAAACATTGATGAAGTAAAAGAAATGTTGGTCAATAACCACAAATTAACCATCAGAGAGATAGCGGAGTACTTGAACATTGCCTATGGATCCGTCCAAGACATTTCGGTTAATGATTTGGGTTTCCATCGTGTAGCAGCAAAGTTGGTGCCAAAAGACCTCAATTTCATGCAAAAAAGAGGCCGCGTTGACGTCGCAAAAGAGATGATTTTCGAGGCTAAATCCGATCCCACATTCATCAGAAGGATCATTACTGGAGACGAGACGTGGGTTTATGAGTACGATACGCAATCCAGACATCAGGCAAGTGAATGGCGTTCACCAAATCAGCCGAGATAAAAAAAAAACGTTACGTTGTTTTCAGTCAAAAAAGAAGGCAATGCTCACGGTTTTCATGGATTACAACGGTGTAGTGCATCATGAATTTTTGCCAGAAGGCCCGACAGTAAACAAAGAGTATTATTTGGGCGCGAAGCAATTCGCCGAAAGAGACCAGAATTGTGGGCAGAAAACTCGTGGATTTTGCACCATGACAACGCAGCCTCGCACAGTGCCATCATATACAGCCACCGAATTCACCTGATTTGGCTCCCTGTGACTTCTTTCTGTTCAATCGAGTTAAAAAACCACTACGGGAAACACGTTTCAGCAGCCGAGAGGAAGTAATGGAAAAATCGCAGGAAGCACTGATGGACATACCGAAAACCGAATATAAAAAATGTTTCGAGGATTGGATCAAGCGCTGGCATAAGTGTGTGCAGTCGATGGGGATTACTTTGATTGGGACAATATAGATTTAGATGAAATAAACTTGTATTTTTAATTTTCTGAATAAATACCGGGAACTTGTTGACCAAGGTGGTAGACCAAATCAAATGAAATTATATACTATAGGTGAGCACACAACATCTACGAATTGGACAGTACGTGATAGCTAGCAGCTTTATTTTCGAGGTAGTAAGGCCCTTCGTATTCCTTGGCTTTGTTATAAATTCTGCCATCAACAACTCACCACAAATAAAACCAAGAATCACTCTTGCTAATCGCTGCTTCCTTAGGCTAAGAAGCCCCCTTTCTACAAAAGACCTTGATTATTTACGGCGTTAAGACATGAACTCTATCAAATGTGGATTAAGATAGTTGATCCCGTTTTCAATGACGGGCTTTGGTAACAAAGATACAGGTAGAAGAGGACCTCAACCGACTCAGGGTGCGCAACTGGTCACTTACCTAAGTGACTCTCATAACTGGAGAGACTTGTTAATTACGGCACAGGTTTACTCTGTGTGAAAGGTATTTATATAGACTAAGAAAAAGCAACAGCATACATGTTTTCATGTGTGCGTCCATTACCACGTGCTCTCAAAGATCGGCATAGCGTAAAGATAATCACACCGATGTTATCAGCAAGAGTGTCATGCTGTGTTAATCAAGTAAAAACATTTTGTATACGATATAAAGCCACTTTGGTAGTTCTGAAAAGTAAATGTTATTCTAAAGTCGATCGTTCTCCAATCGTGAGAGAAGAAAAAGCAAACACCATCACTTCGAATTGCGTGAGTTGGAATGCATTCCGTGTCAATACTTCAAGAGCAGCTAGAGTAATAAATTCTGATTTCATTATCCGATTTAATGTTTTCAAGAAACAAGTCACGAACACTTACCGTGACTGAAAGTCGGTACTGCAAAATTCTTCCAATTTTCAATGCAAATATGTACGTTAAAGTGCTGATATGCGCAATTTATTGAGATACTATTTAGATATCATTTTTCTACGTCAATTTTACAATTTTAATCAACATATTTAGAAATCACTAAGCACTTGCCGAAACAGCAACTCTTACCGCCAAAAGAACTACAAAATGATGACTCCCTTGAATACAAAAGGACGGATGCGAAGAAAAAGCAAACGAAATACAAACTTTTCATGTCAATATATTTGTTCACTCTTTTTACAGTTTTTTTTCTTTTTTTTTTCTCCTTTGGAACTAATTACTCAATCGACAATGCACTGCTCTTTTAAACAATTTACCTTTACGTTGTACTGTAAATTAAATAATAATAATTATAATTAAATAAGAAAAAAACAACAACAATGCAATCCCTGCAAGTCTAACTGCAAGGCACCCTTAAAGCGTTAAGTTAAAAACGATGTGTTTGCGCATCCTTTGCAGGACGGGAAACGATTTTGTTCCATTTTCTATTACGCAGTTACTGGTTTCGATGGCTTTTCTCCACTTGGGGGAGGCGTTGAGTCTTTTTCTCTATTCCAATCCTTAAGACCCTCAGGCAAAGTTGTATCTTCTTCGAAAGAACCAGTACCCTCGACGAACTCTTCGTAAGTTGACTTTTCTTTGAAAGGTCTGGCACCCAAAAGTTCAATCATATCATCTCGGCTAAGAACTTCGTTTTTGAGCAAACGTTCGGCAACCTTCGCAACGTCTGACTTGTGCTTTGTCAAAAGAGCCGTGGTACGATCATGTGCGCTCTTAATTAAAGCGCGCACTTCATTGTCAATTAATTGAGCTGTTTCTTCGGAATATGGCTTCGTAAATGTTGGCTCTCCAGGTTGACCAGAGTCGAAGCACACATTGCCCACTTTAGTATTCATACCAAAGCGAACAATTTGCGCATACGCACTATCTGTGATCTTTTTCAAATCATCTTGAGCTCCTGTGGTGATTCGATTAAAGAAGAGCTCTTCGGCAACACGTCCGCCCAGTGTCATGCACATACGATCGAAGAGCTGTTCTTGTGAAAGCAAATACTGATCTTTAGGAAGGTACTGAGCATAACCGAGACCTTTACCACGGGGAATTATCGACACTTTTAGCAGAGGATCTGCATGTTCAAGGAACCATCCAGCTACTGCATGTCCAGCTTCGTGATGTGCAACAGTTTTCTTCTCCTCTGGCGCTAGGACATTTGTCTTTTTTTCCATACCAGCAATTACACGCTCAATAGCTTGTTCAAAGTGCTTTTGAATAATTGATTCGTTCGAGTCACGTGCAGCTATCAGAGCTGCTTCATTGCAAACATTTGCGATATCAGCTCCAGTAAAGCCGGGAGTTAGGGCTGCCATTTTTCGTGACAAGTCGTTTTTATCTAAATTTGTTTTAAGTGGGCCCAAGTGAACTTTAAAGATGCTGGCTCTACCTTTGATATCTGGTGCAGGAACAAAAATTTGTCTATCAAATCGACCAGGACGTAGCAACGCTTTATCGAGGATGTCAACGCGGTTAGTAGCGGCTAACACAACAACATTGGTAGTTGTATTAAATCCATCCATTTCGACCAACAATTGATTTAGTGTGTTTTCTTGTTCGGAGTGTCCTCCGAAACTTTTGCCGCCGCGTTTACGACCAACAGCGTCGATTTCATCGATAAAGAGAATGCACGGAGCCTGTTTTCGCGCCATTGCGAACATATCTCGCACACGTGATGGACCAACGCCTACGAACATTTCCAAAAACTCTGAACCGGATACAGTGATAAAAGGCACATTAGCTTCACCAGCAGTTGCTTTAGCTAACAGAGTTTTACCCGTGCCAGGCGGACCTGTAAGCATTGCACCTTTGGGAATTTTAGCGCCCAAATCGATATATTGTTGTGGGTTCTTCAGGAAGTTTACAAACTCCATAATTTCAACTTTTGCTTCTTCACAACCGGCGACGTCTCTAAAAATGAAAAGAAAAGAAAATTTATTGAAAACAGATTGTTTAACGAATGTGACTTATCACTACTTAAATATTAGTTAACCAGGGTAGACGCGGACCTATTGCACGGTAAAAATTCACCTTTTAGTACTCCTTTCCCTGACACAGATCCAATATCGCTTAGCAATAAAATTCAAATGGTTTTCGTAAAGGCACAATGCCAATTCGAAGCCTGCGGAAAAATGCTCTAAGATTGTATTTTCGATTCAGTGAATATTGTAGGAAGCAGGAATCTAATACGTAAATAGACACAAGAATGCTCTCCTCGAGATGCTAAAAATTAAAAAGAAAAGATCAACCGACAAGAAGGAAGTGGATCTACCAAAAATGGAAGAAACAACAGAGGCTGATAACGAGGCCACTTAAAAACCTTTCTCCTAAAAGATAACAAAGAAGTTAAGGCTAGTTCATCCGATCAATTAATCAACAACAAACAATAAAAATCTTGCAGCACCCACCGCGCCTTTTGTACGCAAGTCCACGTCATCTTGCAGTATGTACCGACTAGAATGTGGCTGTGAGCATTCGTCTCAGCCCTGAAACATCAATCTCAAGATATTAACATTTCACGCGACAGCCTGATAAAAATGTTGCACAAATATATCGGAATATTTCAAAAAAATAACGCCATTTCGGTCAACGGTGAGCTCTACAGAGCCATGATTGCAGACTTTTTGCGGGCTGAAATTAATAAATGGAGTTGGTCGATCTTTGGTTTCAGTACAATGGCACGCCATGCCATATAACCCAAATAATCGATCCTTAGAGCGCTTAGTTTAAAAATCGTGTTATCGTGTTATAGCCGCCCTGGCTATGTTAATTGGCCGCCAAAGAGATGCAATTTGAATTCGTTACTATTTTTGCTGGGTCACCTTAAAGATTGAACAGTCAACAATGTTTAGGAAAATTGGGTCGAGGTAATGCGCTATTGCGAAGCGACAAGAATGAAGTCGTATTCCACGACTAATTGGAATGCCTGCTCTTTTTAAAAGAAGCCAAAACGTAGTGAAAATAATTGATTTTTTTTTATTTTTAAAAAGAAACTCGCTAGTGGGAAAATTGAAGGCGAACGACCGTCTTCGAAATTTCGGTGAATGGGCCCAAAATCAACCGGTTTTGGATCCACTGTTTTATCGAGAAATGGTGTCCAGCGAAGAGGTTTATTTTTTGGCTCAACGGGTATGTCAATACGAAAATTGTCCCATTTGGAACGCCGTTACATGCCGAAAAATGCACAATTTGATGCGGTCTTTGAATTTGTGGAGTCGTATTATTTTCAAAAATGAAGCCAATCAGCATGTAGCGGTCAAAGGTATTCGCTAAAGAGCCATGATCAAAGACTTTTTCGTTCCTCGATTCAATGGCATGAGTGTGGAAGATATGTGGATCCAGCCGGATGGCGCTGCGGGCAGTACAGCAAACGAAACAGTCAACTTATTGAAAAAAAAAATTCAAAGAACGCATAATTTCGCGTATTGGACCTGTAAGCCGGCTCTAAGATCTTGTGACTTGGCGCCTCTTGATTATTTTCGTTGCAGATACGTAGAGTCGCTAGGCTACGCTGACCCAAAATCAAACATCTTTTATTGAGAAGAAGAGGGATCGTAAAGTTTAAATAATCTTACTCAAATATAAACGATAAAGAATCTGCTATGACGAACAGCACATACGTTTGTTTGTCCAGCCTTAACATACAATGTTGGGCGTAAAAAACAAAGATAAATTGAAAGTGGCGGAAATAAAAACTTCACGAGTGTCACCGTGATAAGTTCGCCCATTCTCGAAAGTCTCCACATTAGGAATCCGAGAGCGCTGTCTGAAAAAATAAGCTGATTTTGCCATTTTTAACAAAGGGCATTGGGAAATACAGTTCATAAGACCATTAGCAAACCCTTGGCCTCATTAACGTGGCGATTCAAAACTCAGCGGTCTGTGGGATGGTTCTGAGGGCTGCGAATGCATCCAAGCCTACAAGTGGTAAAATTGTAATGAATATACGTTGGAGAAATATGTACTATGTTCAGTTAAGATGCAATCTTCAAAGCGGCAGGCGATGACTTGGTAAGTAGCGTACATCAACTCATTTGTATAATATGGTCCGACGAAAATATGCCAGATGAATTGAGTCTCAGCAGCGTTGTACGGCCCTTAAGAAGGGGATTGTCTGAAGTGCGCCAACTACAGAGCCACCAGTCTTCTTAACATCGCATACAAGATCCTTTCTGCCGTACTGTGTAGTTCGTCAACAATCTGATTGGTTCATATCAGTGTGGCTTCAGGCCAGGAAAGTTCACCATCGATCAAATATTCACACTACGACAGATCTTGAAGAAAACTCGTCAGCTTCAGATCGAACACACCAGATACAATGTCTAGTTTTGGCATTCCCGTCAAACTGGTCTGTCTGTGCAGGATGACGATGGAGAATCTACATTGCTCCATCAAGGGGGATGAAGATCTCACCGAGACCTTTGATGTCAAAAAGGAATTTAGACAAGGCGATACGCTGCCATAGGACTTCCTTAACATAAATTTTAAAAGAATTGTACTCAACTCATGCGTCAAAACAAGAGGCACAATCTTTCAAAAGTTCCTCCAATTACTCGCATACGCCGATGATATTGAAAGCAGCGTGATGTCAGTGGCGCCTTTGCAAGTATTTGGACGGAAGCGGCGAAAATGGGTTTAGCGGCCAATGAGGCAAGACTAAGTATATGCTGTCAAGCAAAACGGACACTGAACACCGACGTCTCGGACGGAACGTCACCGCCGACAGGTATTACTAAGAGATAGTTAAGGACTTTGTCTACATAGGCTCCGCTATAAATTCAGACAACGACACCAGCGCTGAGATCAAACGAAGAATAACTCTTGCTTGTAAATCGGGGCTTCTTTGAGCTAAGAAGGCAATTCGTAGCTGCTCGCCATTTCGGTATAGAGTTTGCAAAGAATTTTACAAAATCTTCTCCATCGCATTGTTCTCGAGTTTAATTGACTTAAGAACAGGTGACCAAGTGCAATGGCGTACCCTTGTCAACTGAGTGTTGTAAAATCAATAAATGTTAGCTGATTTTGTTTGAAAAAGTTGTATTTGGGAAAAACTTTTACTTGAAAAGATACGTGACCACAAAACACGTAAAAAAGGAGGAATTCGTAGACTAAGAACCCGTGTCCACTTATCACCGTAATACTTCTTCGTAAACGACTTGTTATATGGCCTGCACAATTAAAGTGCAATGTGATTTCAGGAGGCCGACGACAGCACACTGTAGAAATTTCTCCTTTACGACCAAAATAGATCACAAAATTCGTGCGATTTAACTCAATTAAATTGTCTCTAATGGGTTTTGCGAAGGCTTCAGTATATGCTAACCAAACAACGCAATTCTTAAGCTGAAGGTCTTTTCCTTTTATCAAACATGAAAAATGTAATCAGAAGCATCTCTTAAGGTGCAAGTGTCCCTGCAGCGTCGTAATGGGTTGTTGGATGTTCTACACCTCGTCGTAGTAAAATCAAATTAATAAGCACAAACTCGAGGTAAAAACACCTAGTCACAACGATATATTTAGGCAACGTTGCCACGAACAGTTCGATTACAAAAATTGTTTACAAACACGTTTCTCACTCCTCATCTTCATCTTGCGAACTTCTGCTGCTCACTTTCCAAAATCTATCTATTCGTCAGTATAATTGACTCATTTCATAGATTGTTGTAACAAAGATACAAAGTCACCTTATTTCTGGGCCTCTACATTCACTACAGATTTTCGATTTAAAAACAAAAACATTTAGATCTACTCACTTGAATCGCACACCAATTTCATTGGAATTGATCAATTTCGCTGTGGACTGCATCACTCCACCAAAGAGGCCACCACCTTTACGTCCATTGCGACCTCCCATCATTTCTGCGGATCGTCTCATCATGAAAACAAGGAAACCAATAATTAACAACGTTGGCAATAGCCCTGTCAGACTGGATGCCTCCACTTCAGTTCTATAGATGACAGGAACAAAGTTCACAGGTTCGACATTTTGCTCAACTTGAGCATTCTCCAAATTCCTTTCGAAGGAATCAACACTTCCAATGTTGAACCAGAGGACGCCACCAGAATCTTGGGAGCTGCCCGACATTAGTCGTACACGAACCCATTTTTTGTTAACCACTTCAAGCTTTTCCACAACTCCTTTGTTTAGGTAACTGAAAGAGAACATAAATGAGTTGCGATACTCCAAAAATTCTCCTTAAACAGACCTGTTTACAAATTCCTTCCAAGCGATTTCCTTGTAACCCATTTCAGAAAATGCAATTGTCGCTATCAGAGCCACAGTTCCTAATGCACCCAAGGCGATCCATTTTTCTTTATCCCCACCCTCACCACCAATTGGTCGACCAGATCCACCTTGTCCGCTTCCCCTATTCCCACTTGAACCCTTTGTATTCGAAAACATTCCAAAGTTCCAATCGTTGCTTGGGTTCTTTTCAGATCCACTCTGCCCACGACTGGGCTCGGTAGTTTTTTCTGATTTTTCAGCTTTTTCGCCAGCGTTCTTTGCAGCCGGTGCTCCACCCGGTTTGAAATACTTTTCAAAACCCTTGGGCGGCTTCTCACTAATCAAACGACACGCCGATAAGATCCTTTGAAACAAGGGGCTACCGACAAATACATTTGATGCTCTGGAAAGTTTCCTTATCTATGGAGGACAGTAACAAACACGCAAATCAATTGTTAGAAAAGTTGTTGCATCATCGCCGCCGCTCTTTCAACCAGCAGGGCTTACATTACCTCGTGTGCGCTGATATTACCCGTCTGATAGGAGCTGCGAAGGCACCGTTCTATCACCTTTGCCGATTGCAACATTCGATGGGCCATTGTACTTTGTAATTTTCACTCAAACAATTATCTTTTGCTTATAAAAAAAAATAAAAACTAGCCGACCTGTCCTAAATGCAAACGACGAATTTAACAAAAAAAAAACTTTACCCTCTAATTGAATTGTGATTTACTTATGTTTTGGTCGAAGACGTATGCATTTCAGCTATGTGCAGATGGCGGGTGTTTATTTTTGGAAATAATTTCTTTGATTGAGTGATATAATGAGCGCGAATTAAATTGTATTTCAGTTCAACGTATTTTCGGAATGAAAAAATATCCACACTGGTTGTGAAATGAAAAATTTACAGATTGACAGCTGAAAAGTCATCTGTCAAATTGGCGTGTTGCGGTCTGGCAACCTTACCAGTTGGCAACGCGAGTGGCGAGAATCGATTGAAGTGGGTTCGGAATATAAATTGTGCAAAGGAAATTAATTTTAAATGCATTTTGATTAAATTGAATTTATTTACACTCTAATGAAATACAGAGAAAAACACTTTAAAAAAACCGCTAAGCTAAGTTTCTTTAATTCAACTTATTTGGCACTCTGCGGGAATTGTAAACTAAACCTATTATAAGCACAGCCTTCAGACTACTGAAAGTTGATCTTCAACTTCTAGCCATCGCAATATCATGATCTATGCGCAATTAAGACCGCAAACTGGATGTTGTGTTCTTGCTTTGGTACGGAAGGAGATTCGTCGACCAGAAATTCGACGGATTGTCAATCGGAAACTCCACTGCTGGCTTCTAATGCGCGGGATAATGGGAATTACTAAACTGAATGGAATAAATGTCCACCGTGTCGGAGCACATTGTTCGGTATTCCATCGATTTCGAATGACTTTTTACCTCACCATGATTCGGAGATTACATAGAGCTCTATTTGGCATATTTTCGTTATTAAACTTCAATGTCGGCTACGACTTGACTTGCTCGTGAGGGAGATTTACTTTTCTTATGAACAGGAACTTAGTACACTTCGATAGCGGTGGGACGCACCGATGTTTCTCTTTAAGGCGTTTGAAATCTGACTGATTGTGATTCTATAAACTATAGCGATTCAAAATGTGCAGGACTGCTCTGAATGAATATTGAGTCTCATTACCTAGAGATGATGATCCAAAGAGCCTTAATTTCTGCATATTTTCCCTCTCTTAGTTGCGTTTACGCCAGAAACAATTGTAAAACAGATTTCCCAAAAAATGTATATAACATTTTTCGCTTTAGCACTTAAACCGGTTAATTGTACTTTTGGGGAATTTTATACAAACCTGTCTGCCTTTCACGCAACAGTGCGAGTTTTACAAAATAGTTTATTTGCTTTTATTTTAGGTGGCGATAGAGTCCTGAGTAGATCTGAGCCTCAACTAACACCTCTCTCCATTTATCATGTTTTTCCATTAACGCATTCGTTTACGTTAACTAAGTTTTCGCGGAGGTGCTTTGCTCTTTCTTTAAAAAGTCCTTAAACGGACCTAATTTCCGCTCGGCCTCCTAATCGAAAAAAACACTGGTTCTTTGCTTGAGGTCTACGATAGTGTCGTTGTTCGAGTTGACTTTCCCATTGATCATATCCAAGTGATGATGACTTGGTTGAAAACATGCACCAACTCTTCTCTAATGAACTTAGCATCATTTGTCTGATTCACATGAAAGGAGATCGTGTGCCACTTATAGAGGAGTAAGTGTCCTTAAAATCGGCTATAATGTATTTTCTGCCGTATAATCTACGCGTTTTAAATCGTTTAAGAATAATCGAGTTGGTTTAGGTCTATCAGTGCTCAACTTGTATCGAACTTTAAAAGTCCGTCCGAATGACATTGGTTTAATTGGTCGAATACGGCGACGCGTTAATGAGTATTAAGGCAGAAAGGGCCAAATAGGTTCGTTAGTAAACTAGGCACAACAAAATATGTACACGTCTGCCAGAATCTCACTACTAGCAGTCTCGACAGTTAATGAGTTTGTGTATTTTGGCTCTGCAATTACAAACAGCAACGAATCCAGAGCTAAAATCGATGCAGAATCATTCCAGTCTTTGGGTTTAGGCGCAATAGGTGTAACAGAGTCCTTTTTCGTCAGACCAAACTAAATTCGTATAAAAGGATTTTCATCCCGGTGCTGTTCTCTGGCGTACCTTCCCGAAAGTGTATGAAGAAGCACTCGTATGACTATAAAGGAGAAAATTCAACCTAGTCAGGCGTTAAGGGGCTTCAAACTTAAGTTCAACGACGCATCCGCCGTTAAATATATAAACAGTGTTGCATAATCCCATCCATATAGATGCTAAAGTACTGGCTTTTGTTTTGTTTTTAATGCCTGGAGGTATAAAGTTGTATGCTTCTGTCAGAATTGACCTCTATTCTTGCTCTATTATTGCCCTGTACGTATTTTCCAATTTTTATAATAGTTTTTTAGATCTTGAGAAAGTTATTGATTGCAAATGGATCTCAAGCGTTTTACTACGACTTAGAATAGTCAAATTGCATTATTTGTGTTCTTAGCTCAGGCAATGAAAAAAAAAAAAGGTTTCTAATTTTATTATTTTCTCGCAATTCAAAAATTTAGTTAAAGGGACCAATGAATGCCTGAACGGCGTGACTTCTGTCACAATGTCACACCAAGCAGCTGTTCAGTTATATTTACCTAAACAAATGTCAACAAAAGTATAGTACCACTGAGTCGCAGCAAACGCATTTGGAAAAATTACGATGAGAGCTATTTCCCCCGAACAATGCCAATTGAAGGAGAATTAGAACGAAAAGGAGTCGTCGATCTGTTCCTGCAGGAACCCAATACAGCAATCCTTAGGCACCTAGCGAAAAGTCTTACGAAAAATGTCATCGAAGTTGAATCAAACGAAGGTGAGTACAGAACATTGTTCATTATGACTTTTATTATCAGCATTTGTTTGCATTTTTACAGATGCCTTTCATATTTTGTTTTCCCATTTGTCCAGTGTGCAAGCACTCTTGAGCAAGAAGGCCATCACCAAGGAAATGCTATTTAAGTACGTCCACTGCCGTCATATTCCTGTGAATGTAGACTTTACCAAAGCAATACTCATCAACAAAATCGTCGATTACTGGACGGCCGGTGAACATTGTTCAGGGAGCAACAGTGAAATCCTGCAAACAGAGTCTCAAACAGAAAATCTTTCATCTCAGTCAAGCAATGGACAAGTAGAAGAAACTCAGTATCCAATTCATTTACTGGCGAGAAAGTTTTCCGAGTGGTTCTTTCAGAATTACAATTCAAGTACGTTAAAGATTGAAGATTTTTGGAAAGACTCCCGGCTGGCATTACGAATAGCAGCGAACGACTGTGTAAATGATCAAAACTGCGAATCTGCCGAATCGGTGATTGAGTGTCTTCTCGGATGTAAGGGACAATTTAATTTTTTTTTCAATCCAAATCTATCACATGACGGAGTGCAGGGACGTATGGATGTACATGGTCTAGTCATTGTTCTGGTTTGTGGAACCTTACACACTATGGATAATTGCGTGGGAGTTTTCGAGACTTCATTCGGTTTGATGAGAGATCCATTTGCACTCAACAATTGGAAAATAAAAACGATACAATGTCTGCTGCGGTCACAGGGAGCTCCAAAAGAGCCACGACTTATAGACAGTGACACTTTGAAAGTATCACTTGCACTACCTGCACCGACCGGAGAGATAGCGTAATATTTATTTTTGATGATTTAACTTCGTGGGCAGATGACCTGTATTGTATTATGCTAAGTTATTTTTTGTTAATAAACGAAGAAGTACTGATGAAAATGGTTGTGCTTATGTTTAGAATCCATGTCGTCATTGTCGTTGCTGGCACATGGCATGTTTGAAGGTAAACGAGATGACAAGGAGACAGTTAGGGGGTTTTCCACGTTATTTTGTTTTCCAAAGAATTATTTTGGTTTGCTGCTGTTAAGTATCTTGGGATGCGGTTAATTTTTGATGTGATGAGGTTTGAAGGTAACAATGAAACTTATGTGTATACAGTTTTGGGAAGACAGGTTTCAGAATGATTGAATTTAAAACAAAATTGGATACTAGAACTTTCGTTAGATATAAAAAATGATGCTGCCCATAGGGGACAAATCACCTACTGAAATAGACCGTGATGAAATGTCATTTAAAATTCTTTTTTTTCTTGACCGCATTAACCTTTACTTGGTGTTGAACGATCTAGGTAAAGCAGCAAATGTTCTCTACCGTCACTGCTTAATCTGACGGTAGACATACGTATGTATTCTTGCACAGGGGGTTCCGACTTCCGAATAATATATAGTAGACGAGTTTGGGGAGTCTGGCTAGAATTCTCCAATGCTTTTCGCAGCTAACTCGTTAATCGTGTGGTTCAAATTATTCAATTTTTCAAATTCTGGAGTGGAATCGGCTTAGTTGATAGTCGTTTTGTTGGTTGTCATTTTTGATTATCAACTATACTTTGCTCTGTGTAAAACACTAATCAAATTTTTTCAGTCTTGGCGGTGAACCTCAGCCAACAAGCCTCTCCAGCTGACACGAACTTTCGTCAGGTGTTTCCATCGGTGCTGCATTCCAAGTTGATTGAGGACCCCTTCCACTTGTTCGCACCATCGTAGACTCGACAGTATTTGCTTTGTATTCTTGAGGAATATTCGAACCGGAGCTGTCGTGTCCATTCGCTCAAAATGGCCCAGCCATCTTATGTGTTGAATCCCTAAACGCCTGACTAAGCTGATGTTGCTGTACAGCCTGTACAGTTCGTGGTTAAATCTACGCCTCCATTCCGGCAAAACAGACGGGACCAAAAATAACACGTAGTATTTTCCTCTCGAAACGGCCAGGGTTTCTTTATACTTTTTCCAGGTGCAGAGCCGAACTTCGATGCTGGGGTCGTCGACATCGTATCCGTCCGTATCCATTATTTGTGGCTGTGGTCTGAACCATTCTTTTTTCCACGGTTGGGAAGTTTACCCTACATTTGGTGTGTTTTAGAAAAAACAAAACACGAGTTCGACACTTATTTTCTACCTGAACTCTGAAATAAATAAACGCCACTGCAAAACAACAACAACAACGAAATGTTGTTCGCGAAAAACAACGTTCCAGGTATCGGCAACGACAACCGTCTTTCTGTTCTGTCCTGTCGTTTTGTTTATCGTATGCGGTGTGTGTTACGCCATAAGCAAGTGTACAATAATCGGCAAAGACACTGGTTCGCCGCATGTTTGTTGCATTCGGTGGGTGTTGGTCGTATGCAAACCCATGTATTTTCGACAACCAGTCATGGAACTCATCGACATAAAAATATGTCCTTTGTCCCGTCCGCTTTGGTATGTGCTCACTCATAAGAACCAATGAATTGTTGATCGATACGACAACAAATGAAGGTTTGTCCACTCCGGTGTGTTTTCAGCCTTACGCAGAGCAAAACATTTCATTTTGATTGTCAAATAAACTATCACCTTAGCCGATTCCACCTCTGATGTCCTTCATCTGTCCCCAAACAAAATTGGGGCAAGTCTGAAGACCTTGAAGTTCACAGAATGGCTCATTGCTACACTATCCACGAGTTTTCATACGCCTGATCCAACTACTTTCTAAATGCATGGCTATAATGTGCGGGGACGCTATCCTGCTAGTTTACAATGGCTGTCCTTTGTTGCAGTGGTATATCACTTAAAGATCTAATCAGATTGTTGCTCAATATGTAGCCAACTGATGCTGAACTTCCGCTGAAAAGTTCTACGTTTCATAGAATGGAGATATGTTTTTGCTCAGGTATATAAATTGCTCTAGTTAGTGACTCCATTCCTGTTTAATTGTGGTCTTTCGAAATGTGTCACTATTTTGTAATTGCAGAATACCAAACGCTTCTCTGAATGCCCAGGTTGTAGCTTCTGAACTGGTATATTGTGGAATGCTTTTGAATCTAGAATTCTCCAGATGTAAGACAACCATCCAGGATATTATGAATTAAACGTTAATAAATTGGTTAAAAATTAAAAACTGGCTAAGCAAATAATTTTGCGTCCTTTTCATATTACTAGAAATTCGGCTTTTTGTTTGTTTAACTCGGTACTAATTTCAGACATTTACATTTGTCAAACCAATTGTCAGATTGCAAACAATCGGTGTCATATGTATCCAGTAGTCTTTGCAATTTTATTGCGGTGACATACAGGCTTCAAACGTTAAATTTGGTTTCAAAATTACCGTGAGTTTGACTCACAAACTGAGACCCCTATTTGTCGTATTGTTGACCAATTTCTACCTTATTTTTGGAAGATGTAGTGACACAGAGACGGATAAGAAAAGTGCGTATTAAAGAGGATATTGCATCCGTTCAGGAGAGTGTTAAAGAAGATCCAATTTTATGATTGACGACTTTTTCGTTCCCCGATTTAATAGCATGAATGTGGAAGAGGATGGCGCCATGCAGCAAATGAAGCTTTCAACTTATTGAAGGCATTATTTGATGATTTCTCTTTTCCAGAATTGTTTTATTGTGTCGTTTATCCTTGAAAAACGGGCGTTACCTACTCGATGTGGTCTCTTATCCAGTAGTCAAACTACTGACTTGAGGTGAAATGCAATCAAAACATGAACTACAAATAAATACAAATTCTGTAATGGAAAATTTTTTTTAAATCTACTCGGACATTCATTTTTTTCTTCTTCCAAATGAGATTTTTTATTTGAATTTGGAATCACACTTAATTGCTTTGAATGCTAACCATTCAACACTTATTTTCTAGTGAATAAACAATAATCTTAATTCGTCTTCATAAATTGATTGGGGTGTTAGTCCGAATTCATTTAAGTTCTTGTCCACAGAAGTTACAGAACTACACATACTGCTCTAAGTGCCCTGATAGTAGCTGATATGTGATGAAGTGTAAAGTACCCCTAAGATTTTTACTTGGGAAAAAAAAGACAACTCACCCGATTCCACTTTTAGGGAATATCAATTTTAACTCTGGTAAACATATTTTAAAAACATAAAACTCGTGTTAGTAAGAGTTACTAGGTGGGGTGAAAAGTAACCTCATTGGGAATGAAAAAAATGTTAAATGTTTTTTTTATTTTATTCAATATAGCCCCCTTCAGCTTGATACACCTATTCCAGCGATTTTCCAACTTCTTGATCTCGTCCGAAGAGTAGTTTTCCAGAAGGTCTGCAAAATACTCCTCCGTGGCGTCGATGATTTCCTCGCGTGAGCTGAATTTTTTATTGATGAGCCACCTTTTGAGGTTTGGGAAGAGATAATAGTCCGAGGGAGCCAAATCGGGCGAATACGGTGGATGCGACAGCAATTATAGCCGTAAGTCATTGATTTTAGCAGTGTTTGCGATGCGCCGGCGCATTGTCTTGCATAAACAAAATTTTTTTTCGCTCCATGTGAGGCCGTTTTGCAGCGATTTCGGCCTTTAACCGCTCCAATGATGCACAGTAATACTCGCTGTTGATGGTTTTTCCTCTTTCGAGGAATGTAGTAGTAGTAGTAGTCCACGAAGAGTATGCCATGACAATCCCAGAAAACCGACGTCATAACCTTTCCGACCCATTGAGCCTCCCTCGGCCGCTTCGGAGCACTCGTGCCGGCTTCAATCCATTGCCGGGCACTCATTCTGTTCTCTGGTATGTAAAAGTGGATCCAGATTTCATCAACACTTACCAATCGACGCCAAAAAGTCCGCCCGATTCCGCATCAGCAAGTCCAAACACTCTTTCGAAGTGCTCTCGCGTTCGTGTTTTTGGTCAGGAGTGAGCATGCGCGGCACCCAGCGGCAGGATAACTTTTTCATATGCAGAATATTGCCCAAAATATGGCGCCTTCACTTTCCGGTCAGCCAACACCATTTCATGTATCTTTTTGACATTGTCCTCTGTAACCGCATTGGAGGGCCTGCCGCTGCGGACTTGATCGGTAGTGGAGTTGCGGCCACCACGAAGCTCTCGAAACCAATATTTGACGGTGTAATCTGACGGAGCGTTAGTCCCATAATATTTATCCAACTTTTCTTTGTTTCCTTCGCCTCTCAAAAAATAATGTTTTATGAGAGAACGAAAATCGTATTTGTCCATACTCAACATGATGCCAAACACGTCAACAAAAATCAAAACAAAACTAAAGATAGTATCGTACTGAAATTTGGCATGTCTGCCTAAATACGAACGGACTTCAAGGCACCATAACCTTGTTTGCAGTAGCAGCGCATTCTGGCGGTCAATGAGATTACTTTTCACCCCACCTAGTACATGTTCCGCGAAGAATATATGAGTTTGACGTTTTACCTATTTTGACAAAATAAGGTAGTACCTTGACAAGAAATGCCCTAACATATGTTTGAGTTGCATACATAAAGAAGAGGTCAGTTACATATTATTCAGTTCTTCTTCTAAAGTACCTCACAAAGTTAGAACTTTAAATTTTTGTAAAAATTACGTGGAAGCAGGGTTTTAAAACTTTATAAAACTGGGAGTTCCAAGGTAAGCAATATGATAATTTTACGAAATAAATTACCCACCGCAAGCTGGCACGTCAGTCAGCACAGTGATGAGTAAAAGATTAGAAGTAAAAAACGTATTATCACAACGTAAAGTCGATATTATATGCCTTCAACAAACAAGGTGGCAAAATGTCAAAAACGGAGTACGTTACTTAACAAGGAAAGCATACAAAATATTCTATTACGGGACGGAACAAAATCAAACGAGCCGCCATCATATTGAGAGCTGAATACCCACCTAAATATTGTACGATCACAATCGTTAAAACAATCAGCGGCTATGATCGCCATAAAACTGATAATTAAATTCGTTATTTTTCTATAACGCTTTATTTCTATTCATTCCCCATGAAGGGGGAGGTTCGCAAAAAAAAAAAGACGAAAACAATTTGTTGGTCAAAGGAATCAGGGGAAAAATTCAAAACGTTTGTTTATTGAGTCAAACGTTTGTGTTCAAAGCGAAACAAAAAATAAAAGAGAGCTGTCAAAAAGAGTCAAGACTCAAAAGTCACCGTGTATTAGCGTTGAACAATAGTCGAATAGATTCTTTAAAAAATGCTAAAAAACGTTATATGGTGATTAAATGATCTGGGTTAAAACACTAGCAGGTCAGGATTGATTTTTTTTTGACAGAATTCCTCATGAAGTAACCAGAGAAAAAACGAAGAAAACCCGCATCAGTCGAGAAAATAATCTGGCACAATTCAAATGAGGAATGAAGTCAGCTCTGGAGGTTAGTTGGGGAGAGAACCAAGAGCGAAGAAGTTGTGTGGAACAATTGCGATTAAAAAATGTAAGAAAAATGCGAAAGTTGTAGTTAGTGTTTCAAAAAGTTGGCCCCCACATGAAAGGAAATAGGAAGGTTGTTCGAGGAGATGAAAATGGCAGCTAGAAACAAACGCCAAACCTTCCAAGTACAGCGGAAATAGCGAAACTGGAAAAAGGAGCCTTGAACATTGCAAACAAAAAAGGAGATGAAGAAAGCACTAAATAGACAACGTGCGGTATCGTATTTATAGTTTTGCAGTGTCCAAAATCCATTGTTTTTAAAAGCCGTATAAATTTTTCTATTGAAGCAGCACAAGCTCGAGTCCGAAACGACTTCTCCCATTTTTACGAATGATCACACTGTAATAAGCGATGAAAGCCCCATAGGCAGCTCTTAGTAATTGAATAAAACACTAAAATATAGCAGGTAACAGATCACTTGATAGTTTTTCCAATTATTATGTTTTAGCAGCTGTCAAAGTTACCAATGACATTCAGCTGTCAAAATATTCAGTAAGGTTTGCCATTTCGTCATGTATCATTTTGCGCTTTCCGAAGGTGAGGAAATTATTAAAAAATATTATTCAAATTCCGCCTCAGTTGTAGGCACGAAACGTAAATTTTGTCGTGAGTTCGGTGGGGTTGAATGTGCAGGCAATTCGGCGCACCGTGGAAAATTTTGAGCATTAGTACACTCTTTGGATCTTAAGCTATCAAACAGATAGAGATTGGTGCGAAATGAAAAAAAATATAGCCACCGTAACGGCCAGTATCGAAGAAGACCCAGAAATGGCTATTTGGCGCCGATCTGCATTGCCAGAGAGTTATCCCGGTTTACTTTGCAGTTGGATTGGGGCCTAAATCCGTATTAGATTGTGAATTGAAGCAGGAAATCGTGAGAGACCATTAATTGGGCGCTGAAGATTTTTAACGGGGATCCTGATTTTGGCCAAAAAATCATCTTCTCGGACAATGTCCATTTTTGGTTCAGCGTCTTTGCCAACAAGTAAAGTTGCCATTATTGAAGCGAACACAATCGCCAAGAGTTCGCCCAAGCATCAATGTATCCACAAAGACTGACTGTTTAGTGTAGTTTATGGCATAGCGTAGCGTAGCGTTGCTAAAACTCTTGGGCTTAGGAAACCCAATGTTTAACGATGTTCGACAAGCATAACGAGACAATATGACGAAACATATTCTAAATAAAAAAAACTTGTATATAGTATCTCTTCATTCATGAATCGAAAGTATACAAAGTTCGGTCCAAAGATCAATAGAACCGAAGAAAAATAATTGGATTACACAGGAGTTAAAGCATTGGCAGGCTGTTTGTCTTACTAATTTCCTTTTCCATTTTAGACTGGTAATAAGGTTTGAGAATCTTGCCAGAGCGCAGTAGGAATGCAGTTATACATACTACATATTCTAACGTTTGATAACAAAAAAAGAAGTGATGAGGCGGTCGAATTCGTAATTGTACTACTTTGCAAAATGTACTTAGTATGGACTAACAAAACCACAATCCGGTCATTTCATCTCAAGTCAGTTATTTTTAATATACTCTTAGGACCCAACTTATTGAAATAGATAAAAAATTAACTTAAGAATTGTTAAACTTACTAAATAAAAAAAGTAAATATAAATCGCTTATTTTTATTATTTTAATTTTTATCAAACTTTGTGTCAAAATTGTGAGATCTCAGTTCCTAATACTAATAAAAAAAAATAGAAAAAATATACCTCAGAACTTTGGGTGCTCCAACAACTCCTGTAACAAAATCGGGTACGCAATTCGGTGTTGGGTTCTAGGGTTCATTACATATGTACGTGCGTAAATACTTTGTTTAAGTGGATATCCTGCAACAGCAAATCGGGATATTAAAAATTTGTGTGACTGTGTAATATTGCAATGTCTCAGAATGTGGCCATGACCTTGTTAAAGAGAAGGCAACTATCCGGAAATCCGTGGCCACCGAAGAATGGCGAGGAAGTTCAACGTTAAACAGCTACAATCGCAAGAGATCTCTAAGATCTTTTCCGATCGGGTTTCTCTTAACCTCTATGACAGCTGTTTGAAAAGTTCTCGGTCTATCCTAAATTGAGTGATAATATCTAAATACATTTATATTCGTTCAATTACTTAGTATTTAAGCTAGTTGTGTGTCAAGTTTCGTTACAGTTGGTCGCATATTAAAAAATGGAGAAAACTAAAATCAGCGCCGTGATTAAATACTCGTATTTACTCGTAAAAAGAATATGAGGGAAAGTCAAATGAAGGAAAACTTTGATTACACGTAAGGGAATCTGCGCCTTCATATTCCACGGTAAAAAAGTGGGCAGTTTTGTTTAAACACGGCAGAGACAACGTCGAATATGATCTGAGGAGCGGTAGGCCGTCAGCATTCACCACTTCTGAAAATATCGATAAGACCCATAAAATTGTTTTCAAAGGACGTAAATTTAAAGTGCAGGAAATAAGTGATATTTAAGGGATCTTAACCAGAGTTGTACCAAACCGAAAATTTCTCAAAACGAGTTGGCTAACTTGCTTTAACTTGATTTGTACAAAAACAATAGACTATTTTCCAACTTGATTTTATAAACGAGTACATCGAACAGAGTTTAATTCGCTTACCGATGTACACGCTCAATTGACTTGACAAAAAAAATAACGCAAATATGTGAAATCAACGATAAGAGAAAATAAGAGCAAATATCGGATTTTCCAATAGGGACTTGACAACTTTGAATTTAATTTGTGAACGCACTCTTTCACTAATCATCAAACTGTCACTGTCAATTTATTCAGTAAACTCAACATTTTTATCATGGTAAAGTACACGAAGGAGCAACGTCTGAAAATTATAAAAATTTTCTACCGAAATTCGGAGTCGGTGACTGCAACTTTAAGAGCGTTAATTCCAATTTTCGGTCGTAATTCTCGCCCTAGTAGACAGGCAATAACAAGTTAAGTGCAGAAATTTGAGTCTTCATATTCGTTGTGTGATGTTGTCGTGTCAGTGAGACAACGGGTTGGTCGAAAATATCGTTGCCGTTCAGGCGTCCGTAACAAACGATCCAAATCAGTCAGATCCACGGCGTTCTCAAGAATTGGGCATCGCTCAGACCACATAATGGCGTATTTTGCGTGGTTTACTCTTATACAAGATCAAGCTGAGCCGATGGACCATTTGAAGCCACACAGCACACGTTATAATCGATTTATTGAAAAGTAAGTATGGTGAGCGTGTTATCTCAAAAAATGGGCTAGTCGATTGGCCGCCACGTTCGTGCGATTTAACGCCGCTTGACTATTTTCTGTGGGGCTACGTTAAGGTTTATGCCAACAAGCCGACGACGTTGGAAGAGCTCAGAGCCAACATTGAACGCGAAACAGCGGCCTTTACGGCTGAAATGTATGGCCGAGTCGTTGAAAATTGGGTCCAACGAATCGACCGCTACAAACGTGCCCGCGGTGGCCATAAGAACGAAGTCGAGTTCCATTCATAAATGTTTTGATTGTATTTCAAGCCGATAATAAAGTTTTTCAAATATCTCAAATGATTTGGTTTTTAAAAAAAAAGTTGTCAAGTCCTTATTGGAAAACCCTATAGTTCAGGTGCCACCGTCTCATGAGGAACCGAACTGAAACCGATAACCGAATTTCAAATACATATATATGTATTTCTAACTCGACTCTTTATAAGTATAAGCGTATATCCATGTATCCATTGTCCTTACTTTTCCTAACCAACTGAAACCGAATCGCGTGTTCAACGCCGTTTAATACAGTTTTAATTATTCAATTCGTTCCATCGGTTTTGCAAACTCAGTTTAGCTGTAACTCGTTTTGAACCGGTTTATGAACTCGAGTTGACACATCACTAATCTTAACTGAGCAGATGTTGCACATTTAAACTGACCGTTTGTTAACTGAAGAACTAAAATTCAATCGGGTTGGAATTTCCAGCGAAAGTCTGGCGTTATTTCGAAGGAATACTAGCGATTTTTTGAGAAAATTTATATCAACTGAAACAACAGAACAATCTAAACAACGAAAACATAGCAACGAAAACTCCACCGAAGAAATGCAAATCATGTGCATCGGACGGAAAAATAAGGGCGTCAGTGTTCTGGGATTGCAAGGGAATTATTTTTATTGATTACCTCTCCGAAGGCTAAACTGTTACAGGTCATGCTATGCTAATCTGTTGGATAAATTAGCTAAAATAAATTCAAAAAATACCGGAATTGGCTAAAAAAGGAAATTATTTTTCACCTGGATAATGCGCCGGCACACAAGTAAGTCAGCCACGGCTAAGCTCCATAAGCTCTGATTTGGAGTACTGAACCACCCACCTTATTCACCTGATTTGGCACCATCAGACCATTGCCCGTGCACTAATTTAAAAAAAACACTTGTCTGGACGAAAATTTTCAACCAACGAAGAGGTGATTGTTGAGACGGAGCTGTTTATTCAGGAGTTGGGGGAATCAACTTATAAAAAAGGTATGGAAGCCCTAGAACACAGATGGAATAAGTGTATTGAAATAAGAGAAGAATATGTAGAAAAGAATAAAGAAAAGTTGTAAAATATTCAATGTTTTATTGGTGAGATTGAGAACTATTCAAACAGCCCTCGTAGAGAAATCATATGTCTCCAGCAACCAATGTAGAATACCAATGGCAGTACTACCAAATAGCACTCAGAAGGGTCGAACTGTTTAAAGGAACACGTGATGATTGGCTGAGGAGTAAACATCAACTCATTTCTTAACAAAGTACGAGTATGTGCTGTGCGGAAATCATGCGAAGAATTACTCTTTCTAACCACTATACGGGCTGTTCAGTAAAACTAGGATAACCTAGCTTAGATGTTTGGGTTATCTTCAACGTATGGGCACTATCGTCCCAGCTCGGAAAGTTTTCGATGCATAACGCGGTAGAGGGCGAAATGACCTTACGCTGAAAAGCGACCTTAGCCAACTTCGTGTACGCAACTTGGGGCAGCTGTCAAAAAATCAAAATGTATTTTATCTGAGGTTATTGGAAAACTATGAAAATAGAAAGATACTTAACACACTGGTTATACGCTCCATGAATGGCATTCCACTTTTAACAGACACCAACACATAATATAATTGATTTTTGTATGAAAAAAAAAGATTTTTAGGCCCCAGTCGTGGACGACTTACCGTTTTTTTTTTTTTACAAATTTTTAAGATTAATTATAAAGTAAGAAACAAAATAATGAAGATAAAATAATAACATTATTCCTCTAGCTGAGATTTTGTGTTTCATTCGTATACTGAAGTTGGACTGGTATACTGTTGACTGGACCAAGTAACCAATAGTTCCAAATGTAGTTAGCGGTCCAATGTGGCTCAGGAATCTGAAATTCAAAACTAAATAGTTGAACTTTATATTTTCGATTCTAAAATTAGTCGTTAAGTACGCATGGACTTGACTGTTATGTAGCAACAACAGCATATGCCGACAAATTTTGCTGATTACCAATATGCAACTTTTGTTCATGGGATCACACTAAGATACTGGTTCTATAACTTAATTCGTGCGGTTTGCTTAGAGATGGCGTAACTTATGTTATTCCATTGGAACATGCGTTGGAAAGCTACTGTCACTGCACGTCATTTCAGTATATGGTTGAAACGTAAACAACAATTTTTTTTTTTCACTCAAATATGTCGAACTTTGTGCCTGAAAAAGTGTTTTGCGGGGAGTTCTTCTTCATTACTTTAATATGAAGAAAACTGCTGCCGAAAGTCATCGTATTTTGGTGGAAGTTTATGGTGAACATGCGCTAGCTGGGCGAACGTGCCAAAAGTGGTTTACACGATTTAAAAGTGGTGATTTTGGCTTGGAAGACGATGAACGGAAAAAGTTTGAAGATGAAGAACTTGAAGCATTACTATGAAGATTGTTGCCAAACACAAAAAGAGCTCGCAGAATCTTTGGGTGTCACTCAAACAGCCATTTCAAAAGGTTTAAAAGCAGCTGGATCTATTCCAAAGCAAGGAAATTGGGTTCCACATGAACTCAAGCCGAGAGGCGTCGAAAGGCGGTTTTGCATGTTTGAAATGCTGCTGGAACGCCACAAAAGGAAGTCATTTTTGCATCGGATTGTTACTTGTAATGAAAAATGGATCCATTACGACAGACCCAAGTGCAAAAAATCATATGTGAAATCCAGCCAATCAACGGCAAAGCCGAATATCCATGGCGCGACGGTAATACTCTGTATTTGGTGGGATCAGATGGGTGTGCTGTATTATGAGCTGCTAAAACTGAGTGAAACCATCAATGGACAACGCTACCGAACATAATTAATCCGCTTGAAGAGAGCAGTAGCCGAAAAACGCCCGGAATATGAGACCAGACACGAGGCAATAATTTTCCATCATGACAACGCTCGGCCCCACGTTGCTATTCCGGTTAAGAAGTATTTGGAAAACAGTGGATGGGAAGTCTTACCCCACCCGCCTTATAGCCCAGACCTTGCCCCTTCTGACTACCATTTGTTCCGGTCGATGCAGAACGCCCTCACTAAAATACGGTTCACATCATAGCAGAATATCAAAAATTGGCTTGATTCATTCTTGACTGCAAAGCCGGCGCAGTTCTTTTGGGATGGGATCCACAAATTGCCAGAAAGATGGGAAAAAGTCATAGCTTCAGATGGGCAATACTTTGAATAATACTATTGTGCATGTTTTTCTTAAATAAACGTTCAAATTTTGAAGAAAAAAAACCGCACGAGTGTTAAGTTATATACCCAATAGATAAGAATTTTATTTAAAGAACGTTGTACATAATGCCTACATGTAAAGCATTTTACATACACAGAGCATTTTAAGTGTATCTATTTAGGTCTTTCTTAGTTAGTTGTAATTTGTAGCTGAATAAAGACTTTTCATTTGTTAAGACTTATGTGGGAGAGCTCGCGAACCATCTGACTAACCCATTTCCCACAAAGCTAGAAAATTTTAAAATTATGTTTTATTAACAGTCAATGAAGAAAGTACCGTTCTGGCAGGTATCTCGCGGTGACCTATATTTTTTATTTTTTATATCTACAAACTTTTTTTTTATGGATAAATGTTAGAAAAACTTGAAATGAATGATCAGACAGAAACAGTTGCTTATTTTTTGCACAGTACCTCAGCACCTCATGCGCGCTCACTTTTTCCGCTAAGATACCGTTAGAATCCCTCCACAGCCTACAATACAATAGATGTATTCTCTCTTTCTAACATTCGAGCTCGTACAAGTCTGTTGCGCTCGCACTACCATCGTATAGTATTATATACTGGCAGATGCTTGCAACCGGTAGAATATCCTGGCTGTTTACATACACAGTCGACTCTCGATAGATAAATTTCTCGATAAAATGAAGTTTTTCTTTGGTCCCTTGAGTATCTCGCGTTAGAGCGAAGTTTTCCTTTGGTCCCTTGAGAATCTCTCGGTAAATTGAAAAGACCCTATGTATTTATCCACACTCGTTATTTTGAAGCGATTGTGCTGGCTGTTTCCCATACGACACGCTATAAATTGAAGTTAAAAAGGCGATCTTGCTATAATTTGAACTCACTGTAATGTATGTAAACAAACAAAACACCGGTGGAATATGTTGCTTGATCGAACGTCTACACTTTTATTGAAAACTGAATAATTTCGTTGTCTACGATTCAGTTTGCAATTGACCGTGATCCATGGCGTGTGAAGTTTGGCTTTTCGTTGCGTTGGTATAAGTTTCATGGGAAAAAAAAAAGAAAAATTAAAGACGTCGCGAAGCAATTTGGAATTCTTCCATTTACACTTTCCAACATTTTGATGAAGAAAGACAAGATCGTCGGATGCATGGAAAGCGGATGTAGGAAAAGGTGCCGGGAAAGTCAGTATCCCCGTCTTGAGGAATGTCTAGTTAAATGGCTTGGTGAAACTAGAGGACAAAACATACTAGTTGGAGGTTCAATGCTGAAAGAGAAGGCCCAGTCGCTTGACCAGGCACGCTGGCACTCTCACTCAAAAAAAAAATTACTGATTGCTTTCAAAAAATGATGAATAAACTTGGTTGAATACAAAAATGTTTGTATGAATATGAATAAAATATAAAATGATTTTTGAAAAAATGTACTCTCATTAATTTGAAATGTTTCTTATTGCCAGGTTTCTATTTGACAGGTCCTCACAGTTTCAATTTATCGAGAGTAGACTGTAGTTTTTAAACAATTGAAAGAATGTTCCCTCAAAATTTGAGCCTTGAGGAGGAACTATACCGATGACAACTTTGCTATTGCCTCAAACATACTTACAACCCTCAAAATAGGTTGTCAATTTTTTTTTACACTTAAACATACGAGGGTTGTCTGAAAAGTTTCCGACCGCAAAGTAAAGATAGCGGCACTCGTCAATAAAAGCTAGTGCATGCTAGTCGTTCATCTTTCGACAGTTACTTACCGAAGTCTCAGTCATTTTGTACGCGCAGTTTTTAGTGGACAGTCGTTTGAGCGAGACGATGTGAGTGTTTTTTTGAAAATAGAAAAAATTTAGTATAGTCTAGGCAATGGGCCTACGCAAATCAAAAATGAGTTGGACTCTGTGTATGGGGACTCTGCACCATCATTTATCACAGTGAAATTCTGGGCAGTTGAATTCAAACGTGGCCGTAAGAGCTTGGGAGATGATGAACTTTCGGGACGTTCAAAAACTGCAACCACTGACGATAACATTGCTAAAGTTCACGAAATGGTGTTAGACGACCGCCGAATTAAAGTGAGAGAGATAGTAGAGGTTATGAAAATGTCCAAAGAACGTGTTTGTTACATATTTAATCAAGATCTAGGCATGAGAAAGCTGTCCGCGCGTTTGCTTACGTTAGACCAAAAACCAACGCTCTGTTGACACAGCTTAGGCGCAATAAATCCCAGTTTTGGCGCCGATTAATTACTGTAGATAAAACTTGGATACACCATTATACACCCGAAACAAAAATTCAGTCAAAACAGTGGACTGCAACCGGCGAGCCGGCTCCAAAAAAAGCAAAAACTGTTTTTTTCGGCTGGGAAAGTGATGGCGACTGTTTTTTGGGATAGTAAAGGAGTTATCGATTATCTTCAAAAAGGAAAACCATTACAGGAGCATAATACGCATCATTACTTGCCAAGTTGAAGGCAGAAATTGCGAAAAAACGGCCACATTTGCAGAAAAAAAAAATCCTGTTTCAGCAAGACAACACACCTCAACGGTTGCCATGGCGAAAATCCATGAATTATGATTTGAACTGCTTGACCATCCGCCTTATTCACCAGATCTAGCTGCAAGGGACTTCTTTTTGTTCCCTCATCTAAAAACTGCGCTCGGAGGAGAGAGATTTTCGTCAAATGAGGAGGCAATTACCCTCGTGAACAATTATTTCGCAGAGAAAAATGCCAAATACTATTTGGACGGATTAGAGAGATGGGAGCATTGCTGGTAGAAGTTTGTAGAGTTACAAGGAGACTATGTAGAAAAATAAAAAAAAATTGGAGAAAAAATGTATCATCGTTCGGTTGGAAACTTTTCAGACAAGTCTCGTATGTATGTAAATTACAACATATTTAAAATTGTAGCCTTGTAGAGTAGATCTAAAAAAAAAATTTTGGCATTTTTAAAAATTAAAGGGATTATGACGCAAACGCGGATACCTGCCAGAACGGTACTTTCTTCATTGACTGATAATACAACATCATTTTAACATTTTCTAGATTTGTGGGAAACGGGTTAGTCACGAGCTCTTAGACTATTAGAAAATAGCACACCAGGAAGGTGTAATTCCTGTCTTTATTTCTTTTAATTTGACCATTGAACAATAGACAAAAATATCATCTTTGAGGAACAGGTTACAAAGTACAATAAACAAAGATTTGTAAAAAAATTATAAGGACTTTTGGCAAAAATTAATTCATTAAAATTCAAACTTTGTTATTTAAATGTAAACAGGAAATCGCAAACAAGTTACAAAGTACATACATATATCAAAATAAATAAATTCCACTTCAATTGTTTTAATTGGAAAAGGGATAGCAACCTTATGTTATAATACATACAAGGGTCGTTAAACTAGTCCTAAGATGCGTTCGTAGCATCTTTTTTTGGCGTTTTTTCATCGTAATACACTACTACACTCTAAAGACAAAGGAAAAGTCAACACAGCGGGTGTTTGAGGGCGAACGGACTACATCGAACACAGTGAAACCGGCCGACAAGGTGATGGCCACGATTTATTTTATTTTATATTTTTATGCATGCGGAATTATCTACATCGATTACTTGGAAAAAGGAAAAACAATTATAAAAATTAGAGAGTATTATGCTTCGTTTTTGCACTGGTTGAGCTAAGCAATCAAGAAAAGCTGTCCTCATTCGAAAAAGAAAAAGATTCTCACGAAAATGCACGGGTGCAGTTTCGATCATGGAATTAAATAACATTCACCAGATTTGGCTCCAAGTGATTTTTTTTTTTAATTTCCCAATTTAAAAAATGGCTCGGCGGACAACAGTTCACGTCGAACGAAGTGATCCTCGCCCTAACAGATGAATATTTTAAGAACGATCCGAAATCTTACTTTTTAAATGGCTTAAAAAAAGTTGGAGAAACGATTGAAAAAGTATAAATCTACTGTGTTAGCCAAAACTATTACACGAAAAATGGTCATATAGGAAAAAAGTAAAACTTTTTATATTTTCGTTTTTACAAAATATTACTCTTTGATTTACAATTATTCATTTCACGTTAAATCTTATACAATTTTTAATAAAATAAAATAATTAAAAATCCATTGAAAAATAAGTGGACAAAACTAAAGCACATTTTCGAATTTATAAACAAATAACACAACAAAAAAATTTTTGAAACTAATACTTAGTGGCATATCCATTCTTTTTGACAGCACATCGACGAGGCATTGAGGCAATTAGATTGTCAATAGTATGCATTGGGATGTTATTTCAGGCAATTTGTGCTTTTCGGAGCAGTGAGTCCAAATTATTGCATTTCGTGTGATCAATCCTTTGATCTTCATCATCATTGATCAGGTAATTGCGCTGGCCACTTCATTACAGTTATTTCGTCCATCGCAATGGCATATTCTTCTTAGCATAAGGAAGCACGAATTTTAAAGGATATCCTGGTACACGAAACGATCCATTATACCACTAATCCTATGAATTAGCCCGACTCTATGACCGGAAAAACATCCCCACACGATAATACTGCCACCACCGTGTTTCACTGTACCCTTGATGTAACGTGGAGTTAGGCCTTCGCCTTTCGGCCTCCGTACTGAATGAAAACCATCAGTTCCTTTTAAATTGAATTTGGATTCGTCAGAAAAAAGTACAGTTTTCCATTTTGTTATGGTCCAATTAAGGTGTGCCTTTGTAAACTCAATTCTCGCGCGTCGATTTTTTAGAGAAATAAATGTCTTTTTTATAGGACGATCAAGCGCTCTTCGACGGATTGTCTTACTTGAGATTTCAAGGTTCAGTTCTTTTTGTACACATTTTGAGGATATAAAGGGATCCTTTTTAATAAGCCTTATAGTTCTCTTATTCTCGCGACTGGTTGTTTTTCGGGGTCTACCGCCACTGAGCACCGTTTGGACATTTCCCCGAGCACGAAATCGAGCTATTACTCGCGAAATCACCGAATGGCTTATACAAAATTTTCTTGGAATAAATGTTACTGATTTACCGCTTTCAAAATCAGAAACTATTTCTTCTTTTATTTCGTCACAATACTTATTACGAGCCATTTTATCACCTTTTTGTCACAATTAAACACAATTTAGGCTTCCGATTTAAAACGCCGCCGATCACACATAAATAACTTTTTTTTCCATTGTTTAGAATGACTGAAGGCAATAACATGGTACATGTGCTTTAGTTTTGTCCACTTATTTTTCAATGGATTTTCAATTATTTTATTTTATTAAGTGTAAATCAAAGAGTAATATTTTGTGAATACGAAAATATAAACATTTTTAAGTTGTCACACGTTTTTTTTTAATGTTCCTTACTTTTTTCCTAAGTGAGAATTTTTCGTGCTGTAGTTTTGGCCAACACTGCATACACAGGGTGGCGCATAAGAAACGTTAATATTTAATTATTGAATTTTTGTATTTTTGTTTTTTTTTCAGAATTAACTTTGAAAAACTTGGGAAATTTCTGATGGAAAGATTTATCATACAGTGTGCTTGGCGTTTTCAAGACTTGTTTCGAGAGAACAACGAGTTTATTCATAAACTGATTATGAGCGATTTCACCTCAACGGTAACGTGAATAAATAAAATTGCAGAAAATGGGCATCGAAAATCAAAAAATAATTATTGAACATCAAATGCATAGTATGGTGCGGAATAAACTTAGAAAAAATCATTGGACCATATTTTTTCAAAAACGGCGAACAGTTGGCGGTTAATGTAGATAGCTTTCAATACCAGACAATGACTGAAAATAAGTTTTTTAAGGCCAGAGGTAGAGAACAATTCAGAATTGTGGTTCCAACGAGATGGAGCCACAGCTCACACAGCTCTTCCAACTACGGCTCTCCTAAGGAAAATTTTTAGTGATCGGATAATATAGCGTTTTTCTGATTTTAACTGGCCATCGCGTTGGCCCGATTTAATTGCTTCAGATTTATCTTTGGGACGCCATAAAAAGTAAGGTATATGTCAATAAGCCAAGAACCATACAACAGCTTAAGGCCAATATCCGAGAAGAAGTGAGGGCGCTGGACCCTGAATTTCTAAGAAAAGTAATGGAAAATGCTCTGGAGAGAGCACGTCAGGTCGAAGCAAACAATGAGCACCATTTGAGAGATATTATCTTTAAAACATAATGTGAACACATCCCCAAACCATAATCTAAATTTTAATAAATGCCAAGGTTAAATAAAATCAGAAAGTAAAATGGTATTCATCAAATAAATCTTAACGTTTCTTATGCGTCACCCTATATATATGTATATGTTTTTTATAACTATAAATACCTTTAAAATGATTGCACATAGCCCGAGGGATGAAAAATTAGGGAGGTACCGATGTACGTTGGTTTTGAATGTGTGGAGGTTATAATGAGTAGGAAATAAAGAACTCGGCAGGACATTCCATAAGGGAGTTGTTCGGCTTAGAAAAGAATCACGATATTTCAGTGTACGTCCGAAAGTGGGCTTGAGGGGGTACTGACGGGACGGAATGCTACTGGCCATTATTTATTGAGGAGCACCAGTGAAAGAAGATTATGTTCAAAAAAAAATTTATATAAAATAATTTGTTTTTCTAATCTAATCCCAGAGTGAAATGGCATGAACAATTTGTCTACGTGAAGTGAGATAAACTAAACTATTTGGTGTTTATGTCAACGTATGACTGGATTGAAGAAAATTTTTTTTTTCATTGAAGTAGGTACTCAGGCTTTCAGTTGGAAAAGCGTTCGATAATCGAAAATAACTTCTTATACTCTATTTTCGCTACTATGTACATGGTGACTTTCAAGTCTTTTGTGACTCTCTTCTCTTTTCTCTTTTGATTTTTTAGTCTGTGAGGGGCGTCCTATTACACGGTGACTCTCTCTTGAGTTATGCCTCTATTTAACAGCTCTCTTCTATTATTTCTTTCGCTTTAAAGCTCTCTAAACAAACGTTTTTAATTTTTCCTTGATTCCTTTGACCAATATTTTCTTCCGTCTTTTTTTTTTTTGAATTCCCCTTCATGGAGAACGAATAGAAATAAAGAGTTTATAACAACAAGGGAAGAAGAAACGTGAAAAAGAGTCACCGAAATTTTGCCCCACGACTCACAAGGTTACTGATATTCTGTCTTGTCTTTTTCCCTTATGCACGACTCAAAAGTCACCGCGTAATAGCGGGCTATTTGACAATTTTTTAAGGTTATGCCGGAATATGGTTCATTTTTTTATGTTAAATTTTTATTTTTGCTTAACAAAAGTCCTTGATTTTTTTATTTCAGCCAGAATTTTAACGCGCGAGTTGTATAAAGCAATTGATTGGATATTACATAAGTAGATGTGGGTCTAGATATTGGCAGAACCTCTGATTTAAGCGGGTTGATATATAATTGGGACATAGATGACCATAATACTATAGTAGATAGGTCTCCATATAGCTTAACTACTGCATCACCCATTAACCCTATAACAAATCAATGTCCTGTCAAACTTTATTCATCGTATTTCTAAATTATGTCTCGCGATGGCGATGGCGCGATAGTTAGCTCATTGGACTATCACGCAGACAGTCTGGGTTCGATTCCTGGCTGGGTCACCAACTGGGCGCCGCTCAGATGTGATAAAAATGAAAACATGAGCAACACAAATGAGTGTCAAGAAGCTAGGCCATGGCCCATACCGGGCTGCCAGCGCCACAGTGTTTTTTTTTTTTTTGTCTCCTTCTTAATATTTAATCAAGTTGCCTTTGCTCAAAATGAAATAACTATTTATTAAATGTTCACCAATAAAATATAAATTTGTTGAGTATGTTATTGAGAATTCTGTCGTTGATATCTGTGAACAAAATATATATATTTTCTTGTATCAAAGCTTACTTTCTTGGTAAAAGTATGTAGGAGCTCAGATTTTTTGAAATACTAATATCTGTTTGTTTAAGAAACATAAGAAAGGAGTTTTTTCTATTTTAGTTTTCCATACTGAAACAATTAGTTAAAAATGTGTATTTAAAGAAGAAAACCAATTAATAAAGAACATCAAATTTGAAGGGTTTGTAGGTTGCATTTGGAAAATACAAACTTTTTATACAACTCGTTTAAAGTAAGGCCAACTTTGTACACCTGTATTGTCGAAGAAGCTTCTTCGCTTACTTCGCACATTACCTGTAACAACAAAAAAAAAGAAAACATCATTAGTATTCGATTGAAATTGTAGAGATAAAAAAGGCATTTTATTGATTTTTTGTTTTTTTTTTTTAAAAAAAAGAAAAAGAATATTCTGTAGATGACTCTTTTGACTTACGTAAAATACAATTTTTTTTTTTAAAGAAAAATCTATTTCATGTCGCTGCGTAACTGTAGCTGACACAATCTGTGGTCTGCTTCTGTAAATGATAATCAGAAGAACTTGCTTAAAGATTGAAAACTAAAAGTTAAAACGTAGTTATAAAGAAATTTTGTTTTGTTTTGTGTTTTTTTTTTTTTTTTTTTTTTTAGATAAGAAGGAACTATAATGTCTCATGCAGGAGAACTAAACCAAATTTGATCATACGAATAATTTGCTTTAGTTCCCGTTCCAGTTGGTTTTAAAAGGCGTTTTCTTATTATTTATTTATTTTTGTAATATAAAGCAAAAACCCCTCAAATTATTACCAGAGCTAATATCTCTTGTTTTCTTTAAAAATATTCCTTCTGTTTTTGGTACTGATTTTTCGAGCAGATGTCAGCACTTGTTAACCTCTCAATTTATCAATCTGAGGGTTTGTAAGTGCAATGCATGGAACGCGCGCAAACTCGAAAATTGCAACTTGAACTCGAACTCAAACTCGAACTCGAACTCTCTGTGCTAATGTCTGAAAGAAGTAAAATAAAAATTTTTAACGCAGTATAAATCGGATACCAAAGTAGATAAATAAAAGAATTTTGTCATGTTTTCTTCTTTTTTTTTTTTAGAGACAGAAGTATATTCTGCTTTTAAAATGGTTTTAATTTCTTTTTGATTTTTGTTTTTTTGCTTTTTGCTTTTTCATTTCACAATAACACAGGGATTACTAGTTTAGTATTAATTTTTTTTTTTTTCTGTTAAGTTCTTTAAAAGGAGATTATGTGTGTATACATTTTGAAATGTACGTGTGAAATAATTTAAATTAGAATACAATTAAATGTGAGCGGGACAAGGTGCTGATTGTTTAGTTCTTTTAGTACACCAATTGATTAAGGTTTTCTTTTCATGTTTCTGTTTTTTTTTTTATATACTTGCTACTAAATAGAAAAACAAACAGCTTTACCTTGGACCATATTCTACATGTATGTCTCTTACTAGCTAATGAATATAAAATATTCTTTTAGTTGTTGATTTGTTTTAGAGCAAAAGGAAATTACATTATATTTTTTTTTTCTAGGCATTTCTGTTTTTTTTTTTGTTTTTACATTTTTTCCTGAATGAAGGGATGCGTGAGAGCCTGGTTAAGGGATATGCGCTTTGAAGGATCGAGAGAAAAAATACTATCGAGTAAATCCTTGAGCTGGGTTACTTTGCGATGTTGATCGTCGGGTAGATTTTGATCAGCGATCAATTCATTTTGTAAATTGCGGTATGGCTTGATGACCGGCATAACAACTACTTTTTCCTATGTTGGGAATATCATTTTGTTAAACAATACATGAATTTGTAATGAAAAACTTACTCTTTCGGTGATTTTGTCGATCTCGTGATAGAGAAAGTTGCAGCTTTGGTCAAAGTGTTGATCCTTGAATTGTCCCTTCCGGATAACTTTGTTCGGAATTTTACCTACGAAAATACCAAAACAAAAATTGGTTTCTTACTTTATCTAAAAAATCATATTAAAGCGGGTGATTACATCAATATTTAACCAAACCATCGTCTTCTTGGCGGCACATCGAAACTTTTAAAGTAAAGCACTGAATACGAATATATTCATTGGAATCAGTAAAATAACTATCAGCTGGAATAACGTGGAAAAACGAGTGAACGATTTTAAAGTGGTTTGGGCGAACAGCTAGCAAGTAAGCGCTGACTTTTGATGACAAAAGTTTTGCGAATAAACCAGAGAGCAGCCAACGAAAAAAGCTATGAGTCAACAAAATAAACAGACATAATTTTTAACAGGAAAAGAGGTCAGTTTTGGGCACTACATTTTCAAACATGACTTAAAGCTGTCTTAAATCGAGCACAAGAAGAAAATAAATAAACGAAACGTGCTAGAAGGACGTGGATTTAGTTCAGCGGAAGCTAGGCGGGTAGGGAGGGCACCTGTGAAAAAAGAAGAAATAGCCTCAGCATCTGAAGGATAAAACAATTTAGTATTTAAATAATTAAGACATCGGGCTGAAATCTTTTCCATGTGCAGTACACATGTGTAAATTGGAGTTCGATCTCGTTCATATGACCACTGGGAACATTTTTTTTCTTTTAAAGAACTTTACACTCAAGTGCCTCAGCATGTGTTAAGTTTTTTGGAAAATTGGACAGGGAGCGAGCAAAGATGTTTGGGCACAGTGGTAATTTTGCTCCGGGAGTCGGGAGCATGTTTGTAGCGATGGGTTGTCTGGAGCCAATTTTACACCACTCTTCCGTACATATCGACCGGAACGGTGCCAATTTTTCTTTCGATATTGTCCCCGAGTTCCTTTAACGTTGTTGGCTTGTTGACATAAACCAAAGACTTAACGTAACCCCATGTGACCAGAAACTTTCTCTGGATTACACAATTACTGAACTTCTCCTAAAATAGACCAACTGTGTGCAATGTGGAATCAACTTGCTCCAAACACATATCACTGATGTCAAGTACATCCATTTCTGGACAAGAATAGTCTCCAACACAGTACGATAGCGAGCTCCATTGAATGTGACATGGAGATCATATTTATAGACGAAAAAATACGGCCCTGTCAAACCTCCGGCACACCACGTTGTCATTTTTTGTAGATGGAAAGGAGTCTTTTGAAGCACATGTGGGTTTGTATGAGTTCAATAACGCACAGTTTTTGAAAATGGTTTTTCGATGAAATCTGGGATTTTTTCAAATTTTGCAGAGCCTAATCGGATAAGTTTCGGCGTCTCAAATGATAGCGACTTCAGTTCTTGGTTTAATTTCATAGAAAATCTCCCTGTTAATTGAATACTTGACGGCCGGTACACAAAATTATAGAAACTTCAGGGCGAGCTGTGCCAAGGAAAAGTTATTTTTAATTGAAATGATTTTAAGGTGCAGTCTAGATGTTAACGTTCTTATGACAGAAATCTGAGCTGAAAGAAATAGTTGCCGCTTTTTCTTGCAAGAAATAGCTAGAGTAGCTAGTAGAGCTTACAACCACGCATATTTCACTGGCTACACGCTTTTTTTATTAGAATTAATACTAAAGAATCGGATGATTGACTGTGGACTGTGGTGGACTGCCTTGGAAAAATCGATAGATCGTGACTACCTAAGCATAGTACAACGTTCAGCATGTTTTTTTAGTAGCAGATCAATAAGACGAACTTACTCTGTTCTATCACAGAGTGACACTTTTGGAGACAAAAAATGAAAACCTTAAGTCAAACTTATAGGGCACCTAAGTGTCTCTGTTCGTCTTACTGATTACAGCAGCGTGATTCTGGCGGAAATAATGGCTATTCTTTACTTGCAAGAACAAAACTGGAACTACGTTCAGAATATTCGCATTTTTCTTGAAATCGAATCCGTGCAAGAAATTTATATTGACTCTTAACTAACCCTAGACAACAGCTGTCAGAAAGATGGCGCAAAAGGTCATTATTCATCTTTTTGGGGTACTGGAACAACTAGAGGGTCTTCTTAAATCATTGTTTTAATTGTGTGTTTTTATAAACTCTCACTGATAATGGGCACTTAAGCCATTCGCTCAGATTTTTGCTGATCGTGTTCCTTTCAATATTCCTAAAATGATGACGTGAAATGTATGGTATTTGTTGTTCCTTAATGGATGGTCAAAGTACCCTAGTTTTGGTAATTTGGTTTGAAATATCATTTTAATACAATCTGCATCTCGTTCTGTTCAGTATCCTCCTGTGGGTTTTATTTAAGTTTCAACTGCGTATCCAGAAGTTTGAATAGACATAGCACTTAGTAAAATCGATTTTTTTTGTTTAAGTTCTGTAGCAAAAGATCTTCTTGACTTCGTTAAATGGTGGCCTTGCCTATAGAGAGCGCTTCGAAGGCATGATAACCGGCCAGATATTGAGGATTTGGAGTTGGGCGAGCTATGCTTCCAGCAAGATAAAGCTACGTGTCACACAAACCTATATAAACTGTTTTTTTTTTTATTATGCCATTGTCCATTCACTGATTCCATGGATGTCTATCTTTAAATTTAAGGTTTTTTGGTTACTAGGTGAGAGTGGTGCCTAGTGTCTGTGTCTTATGGCACACCCTATTTTTCCTAACCTAACCTAGGTTAATAGGTTGTCTAAAAACCTTAAAATAAACTTCCCACATTCCAATTATTGAAGTCCCTATAGTACTGGGTGAACCTGGACCTCAACCAACAAGCCTCTCTAGATGACACAGTCTTTCGCCAGCTCCTTCTATAGATGATGCACTCGAAGTTGGTTGAGGTCCCGTTCCACTTGTTCGCATCACCGTAGACTCGGCCGTCCTCTGCTACATAGTCCCCATGGATCGGATTTGAAGTTTGTACAGCCGATGTCGCTGTACAGTTCGGGGTTAAATCTCCTCCTCCATTCTCTGTCAATACAGACGGGACAAAAAATAACACCTAGTATTTTCCTCTCAAAACGGCCAAAGGCTTGTTCATCCTTTTTCCAATAATGTCCATTGTCCATGTCTTTATGCCATAGAGCAAGCGGGGATGATTAAGGTTTTGAATAAAGCCATTTTGATTTGATGAAAGAATGCTCTGCTACTCAATTGCCTTCTGAGCCCGAAAAAAAAAAACGGTTAGCGAGAGTTATTCTACATCTTATTTTCGTGCTGATATCGTTGTCACTTGTTACTACGCAGTCAAGGCAGACAATGAGTTTAACTACCTCGAGGTTATAGCTGCCAATGGTGACACTCTGTGACACAAGTTGTCGATGTTGGGAGTCCTTTCTGATGACCGCATATACTTGGCCTTGGACTTATTTACAGTGAGGACAATTTTAGCCGCTCCCGCTTCGATAGCTGCGAATGCCTCATTCACATCCCGCTGTCTCTACCCAATAACGTCGATGCCATCTGCGTACGCAAGCAATTGAGAAAACTTTTATTTGCCAGTGAATTTTACACGATTTTCTCTAAAGCGATGTTGAAAAAGTCACAAGATAGTGCATCGCCTTTGCATAAACCTTTTTTGACACTGAAAGTTTCGGTTAATTCGTTACCGACCTTAAAGGAGTGAGTATTCTCCATTGTCATCCTGCACAAACTGACGAGTTTGGCTGGAATGACAAGCAGCTCGTTCCGCCGAACGCTGCCATATGCGGCTTTAAAGTTGACAAACAGGTGGTGGGTGTCGATCTGAAATTCCAATGTCTTTTTTAAAAATCTGCCGTAGTGTAAATATTTGATCGATGGAAGACTTCCCTGACTTAATTGAAATAAGGTGCAGTGTCATTTGGGATATACAAATGTTACTATGATTATGAGAGCTATTCCTTTCCTACATTCCTTTTTGTTATCTCTTATTCAGAGTTGTTTTCGTGTTAATACTTGTCGTTGTTATTGATCCGAGCAGCAGAAGCAGAAAATCAACTTGAAATTGTTATCCAAGCGAGCGATTTTAACGTGCATTTTTTCAAGGTCATTTCTTGAAGCGCTAAAGTACACTTACGTCCGCTTTTATCAGTGTTAAAGTTTCTCCGATAATCAAGCGGCGAGAGAGAGGGGGCTTTACTACTCAATCACCTTTTAAGACCAAAGAAACAACGACTTGTGGAAGTTGGAGAGATAAATTCTCGTTGGAGATAAATTCTCGTTGGAGATAAATTCTCTTACTACCTTAAAGTTATGAACGTTCATCGTGACATTGTGTCTTGCGAGTCGATGTTGCATATAAAAACTTTGTTCTTCCTTCGTTGTCCGCTTAACTCATTTGATCACTTCTGTTTAAATAGTCGCAAGGGTTTCATTGACATCTCTCTGTGTTCTTCCAGCCATGTCAATGCCGACATTTACAAAAACATTACATAACAACGCATCGGCTCGTTTAAGTTTTTCTTAGTGCTGAAGGTCTAAGTTTTGTCGTTACCGACCTTGACGGAGTAGCGTGCATTCCCTATTATCCCCCGACTATGCACAATGAGCTTGGCAAAGATGAGATGTTAAAGAGACTTATCGCCCTGTACCAAACAATTCTGAGGTTTCATTCATTGGGTATACTTTCTTCGACACAGATTTTAGAGATGAGCTCGGTAGTTACGCCATCTGGTCAAGCAGCTTTGTTGGCCTTAAGCTTGGAAATGGTTGTCCCGACTTCACCCCTCATCATGGTCGGATAGACGGAAATGTTCTTAATACGACCATGTTGGATACTTCTTTCTATGTGACGGTGGTATGTTCTTCATTATCGCCGTTTAACGGCGAAATCTTTCTTGGTTTTCAGCACTGACTATGAAACTACTATGAAGTTTCCTTCTCCACCTATGTTCGTTTTATTATTCAATAAGACTTCCGAGATTTATTCTTCTAGTAGTACCTCTTTAGGGTCTAATGATCTTCTGTTTTCTTCTCCTCGTAGAGTTTGAAAGCGTATTTCGGTTGTTTTTTTTGCAGGGGCCGCATGTATATACACTTTTTTTAAAATTTGATTTGATGATAAATTAAGTTTTCGATTTGCTATTGGGTCTATAACTTAATTCGTGCGGTTTGCTAAGAGATGGCGTAACTTGTATTATTCCACTGTACGTCATTTCAGTAATTGTCATTCATTTGAAGCGTAAACAAGAATAATTTTTTTCACTCAAATATGTCGAACTTTGTGCATGAAAAAGTGTTTTTGCGGAGAGTTCTTCTTCATTACTTTAATATGAAGAAAACTGCTGCCGAAAGTCATCGTATTTTGGTGGAAGTTTATGGTGAACATGCGCTAGCTGAGTGAAGGTGCCAAAAGTGGTTTGCACGATTTAAAAGTGGTGATTGGAAGACGATGAACATCCTGGGCAGCTAACAAAGTGTGAAGATGAAGAACTGGAAGCATTACTCTATCAATATTGTTGCCAAACACAAGAAAAGCTCGCAGAATCACTCAAGCAGCCATTTTAAAACTGCGGAACTGCAGCGGAATATATTCAAAAGCAAGGAAATTGGGTTCCACATGAACTTAAGCCGAGAGACGTCGAAAGGCGGTTTTGCATGTCCGAAATGCTGCTGGAACGCCACAAAAGGAAGTCATTTTTGCATCGGATTGTTACTGGTAATGAAAAATGGATCCATTACGACAACCCCAAGCGCAAAAAATCATATATGAAGCCCGGCCAACCAGCCAAATCAACGGGAAAGCCGAATATCCATGGCGCGAAGGTAATGCTCTGTATTTGGTGGGATCAGATGGGTGTGCTGTATTATGAGCTGCTAAAACCGGGTGAAACCATCAATGGACAATGCTACCGAACACAATCAATCAGAGAGCAGTAGCCGAAAAATGCCCGGAATATGCGACCGGCCCCACGTTGCTATTCCGGTTAAGAAGTATTTGGAAAACAGTGGATGGGAAGTCATACCCCACCCGCCTTATAGCCCAGATCTTGCCCCTTCTGACTACCATTTGTTCCGGTCGATGCAGAACGCCCTCACTGAAATACGGTTCACATCAGAGCAGAATATCAAAAATTGGCTTGATTCATTCTTGGCTGCCAAGCCGGCGCAGTTCTTTTGGGATGGGATCTACAAATTACCAGAAAGATGGGAAAAAGTCATAGCTTCAGATGGGCAATACTTTGAATAATACTATTGTACATGTTTTTCTTAAATAAACGTTCAAATTTTGAAAAAAAACCGCACGAATTAAGTTATGTACCCAATAAAAAATATTTGTTTTGTTTGAGCACATCAGAGGCCTCTTCTCTAATTGATCTTTGGCAGTGCTGCCAGTGGTTTTCTAAGGTTATTGCTTGCGGACTTCTCGAGAGATTACTAAATAAAACCGCCATTTGGCTCGAAAGCTTTCACAACGACATTGATAATTTATACATTGGAAGTATATGGGGTCTAATCCAAAGCTGAAACTGGTTTTAAAGAATCGGAATCAACCTTCTCTGGGATTTACATGGTACTTTTTTGATATCCACTCCAAACTAACCTAATTTTAAATTATGAAACAATCTCCAAACAGATTTGGCGAAGTTTTGGTCTTTAAAAAAATCAAGTTTACAACTTCTGGGTTTAAAAACAAAAAAAAAACAACACTGTGGCGCTTGCAGCCCGGTATGGGCCATGGCCTAGCTTCTTGACACTCATTTGTGTTCCTCATTTTGTCGTTTTTGTCACATCTGAACGGGGCCTACGGTTTATCGCCGAGTCCGAACGGCACTCCTTAGAAGCTTTTTCGTAGGCAATTTTACTTTCGGGAGTTTGCCATTACCCGCCGAAAGGGTGGGATATAAAAAATTGTTGGTGACCCAGCCAGGAATCGAACCCAAACTATCACGCAAGTCCAATGAGCTAACTATCGCACCATCGCCATCGCCCATAATACGTAATTACTGAAGACAAAATCCTAAACTTATTTTTCTTTTTGTATGATATATTAAGAAGGAGAACTAATATGTCACTTACCTTTTAAGTCCATGAAAAACTTCAACATTTGGTTGTTGCTCTTTCCACTAAATAAAATCTTGCCGGTGTATAGCTCATAGATTGTGCATCCCGCAGACCACATATCAATGCCATAATCATACGGAATGCCTAAGATGATCTCTGGAGCTCGATAGAAGCGAGATATTAAGTACGGTGTGATTTCATTGTCATTAATTGCCGATGCTGAACCAAAATCGCACAGTTTCAAAATTAAATGACTGTCATTGACCAAAATATTGTCTGGCTTGATGTCTGCATGTAATATTCCGGTTTTTTTCAGTAACTTCAAAGCTAGGAACAGTTGTTGTGTGTAGCTGCGCACAGCTTTTATGTGCAGACCTACGTTCTTGCCGTACTTCTTCAAAACTTCACGTAAATTCATTGCCAATGGTTCAAACACCATACACAAGTGCTACGAAAGGAAATTTTATAAAATAAGTCTACAAGTGAATGTTCTGTGTGAATTGCTTACCTGTTTATGGAAAAAGTGTCTGTACAACCGTAAGCAATGAAATCGATCCTCAGGATCTGCATCGTTTAATTTTTTGAGAATCTCCAATTCTCTCAAGCCAGTTTTGTGCCTAAAAGTAGTCAGTTACGACAAGAAATCTTTTGTTGTGAATAAACTTACATGATTTCATTGTTTCGAATAATTTTGACAGCTACATTGGCATTACCCCTAGCTTGATCCCTTCCCCGGACAACGTTGCTGAAGACTCCCTGCCCAGTGTACCCGCTGACAACATAACGATTATCTAAAGTCTCACCAATGCGTACACGATAGTAACCCTCGGCATCGTCCCAGTTGTCTGTCAGCGCGGGATTTTCTATCTGATGTTTGCTGTGAACGATTGTGCTAGGCGACTAAAAAAATAAAACATAAAGGAATCATGTATTACTTTGCTTAAGGAAATCGGCTTTAAGTGCGACAGTTACAAATAGACTCACATCGAAGTTTGAATCTACATCCTGGTCCGCAAACATATCCCATTCTGGTCTCTTGCTGGTAACTGCTGCAGATTCTTTTGTACTTGTGATTGAGGGATCATCCTTTTGTTCCTCTAATTCAGGTGAATCATCTTCCTTTCTTTTGACTGGGGGCGGTGTGTGCGTTGTGTCTGTTGAATTTCCATCTTCATTTAAAGGAGAGCTTTGCACTTGTGGTATTGGAGTTGGAGATGGTAGCTTGATTAGCTGTGGAGGCGGTGAAGCCTCTTTTGGTGATTCTATTGCTGGTTCAAACTTTTCTTCATTGGGTTGTCCTCCTAATTTCTAAAAAAAAAATCAGAAAATGCAGATTAATTTTTGTTTTTTCCAAAATAACTTCTACCCACCTTCAATAGCTCTTCCCTGCGCTTGCGTCGCATTTCAATAATCTTCTCTTCATCATCGTCATCATTGATGTCAATATTGTTAAGTTCTTCGTCACTGCTACTGCTGCTTGAATCCTTTGGCTTGTCTTTTTGGCCCTCGCTTAGGGAACCTCTATAGCGATCGACACGATCATCTTTCCTACCCATTGGGTCATCACCTCTCATACGATCTTTTTCCCTTTCACGTTCTCGCTGTTCCCGTTTTCGATCAGATTCCACTTTACTTCGACTGTGACTGCGCTCTCTCATCCAACGTTCACGATCACGATCCCTTTCTCTACCTCTGCCCCGTATATTTGATCCTTGTTTATCGGGCCATTGTCGATCGGTATCTGGACGCGTTTTTCTATTGCTATCACGTTCCCGCTCCTTATCACGATTAATCTCCGTGCGAAGGTCCACCTTATAGCGATTGTCATTGTCTCGCCGATTATCTCTACGCTGCGACTGTGAATCATTACGACCACGTGACACATCCTCATGCCGGCGTTCTCCAGATCTGTCCTGACGACCCTTCGGAGACCTGCTCTGACGATATCGCCTAGCACTGCTATCTCTTTCCGGTGACGATGCTAGCCGAGGTCGAGCTCGCTTTTCTGGTGGTGGCCCCCTACTCACATCAATGGGTGATGACCTAGAATGACGTTTGCCCGATGTTGCTGCTGTTGAAGCTGCATTGCGATCTGGCGTCCGCCCGCCACCGCTAGAATCATCCAACAAAATAATATCGGGTTCATTTGTTTTGGTAATTTTAGAAATATTTTTACTAGAATTCAATTTAGAGGTGGACTTTGTCTCCTCGATCTTTTTATTCAACGCAGCTACCTCGATCGAGCGAGCTAGCCGATCCTTAGTCGCTGAACCGTCTGCCACAGCAGATCCATTGGCTTTCTCTTCGTCCGTGTCAGACATGTAGGCTCCTAAACGTGCCTGCAGCAGGGCTTTCTGTTGCATAAGCTCCTCTAAATTAAGTTCATCTTCGATTATTGCAACATCTGGACTTGCTACATCATTGTCGTTCCTAAACACAAAGTCAATATCAACATCAAAAACATGCACATACACTCAGTCACACTCATAGTACTTACACCTCACTCTCTGTTCCAGAGGAGACAATCTCCATTGAAGGTATAACCTTGTTTTGAATAGTCTTGGTTATCTCCTCCACCAGACTACTAGGATCTGTCTGCATGTTTGGCTTACGAATGCAAAACTTATTTCCATTCGAGTGTTCCACCTTTAACACTGAACTACGATCGCGACTGGCCTTTTGCATGATTTCAGTGAACTTTTCATTAAGGACACCGCTTCGGTGAGATCCTCCAGACTTCCGACGATTATCGTCACTTTCTGAGTTGTCTGCTTTGTGCCGTTTCTTGCTCTTTTTATGTTTTTTATGCGATCTATCGCCCTTTCCAGATTTCTTATGTTTCTTGTGTTTCTTACTACGCTTATGCTTCTCTGATGATCCTGTTGATTTGTAGCGTTTTTCCTCGACTGATTCATCACTGGATGCATTGCTGGTTGGGGGTTATTTGTTTATTAAAACGTTTAAGTAGAATTAAAATAGCAAAACCTAACCTAGAAGGTGGGATTTTTATTTTTATTTCAATTTTCTACTCTTACCTCTGCTCTTCGCTGGACATCTTTTTAATTGTTCTATACTACTTGGTGTTGAATTGAATTCGTGTTTTTCAATGCTGATTACGATAGAAGTTTTGGAATTAAAAGAAATAAGCAAAATTCTATTGTAGAGAAAAATGGCAAACAAATGGAGAAAAAATTTATGTACGTCTATTGCAAAATGTTGACAAGCCTCGTATGACATTTTAGTTTTCCCGGTTACAGCGGCTGCGGAGGAGTGAAAATGTAACAGTGCCATCTAGGTGGGAAAGATTGTGAAACAAATGCTGAAAGCATTGAGATCGTTCATTTTAAAAATTGTTAGATTATAGAAAATAATATAAAGAAAAGACGGAAAAACTTAGATCTCTAACATATTAGTTAAATCAGCTCAAATTTTTTTTACTGCCTATTCACTATTCTCAATTTGTTAAAAAAATGTTACTGATACTTTTTGAAGATAGCGATTATTAAGCTGGTCTGCGAATGTTTAGCACAATCAAAATTAACATACTTTTGTAAACCAAGTTAGACCACCACAAAAACCCTCTCCTGGAGTTTTGAGGTTTTCATGTCATCAAAATAGTTCCGCCGTCTTCTTTAATTCGGGGGAACTTAGTGAAATAGATTTTGTGCTAATGCATTTTCATACTCAGAACCCCGGATTCAACATTAAAGAGAGAAAGAAAAGGATAAAACGGATTTTCTCTCATTGTGAGCTTAGCTTCTTTCGAGATTATAAAGCTTAGGCATAACTTACGTCGCTATATGTATGCACATTTTCCCACTTTCCTAGGGAAGGCTACTTCAGAACTTCAGAACATCTAAGGCTACTATTGCTAACTTTTTTGACCAGATTCATACCCATCTAAACACCATAGAGTTTGCTTCTACATTTCCTACTTCAAAGACTACCAACAAAACAGGAGTTTTAGAATTATTCGACCAATCTGTTGTTCAAAACGAACTACGTTGTTATGCAGTTCGCTTCATAATCGAGTTATTTTACATAAAATCAACGATCTCGTCGTGGCATTGGATGAAACACTAAACAACAGATCTAGTATTGTCGAAGGCTTTTAGGCATTGATGTATCTTATTTTGTTTCCTTTTAGTTGACCTTCCACTAATGTCCCTTACTATTCCGCATAGTAAAAAAGTCAATAAGCTTCAGTGCGTTTACAGACCAGGTCATATTCAAGGCAATGATTGCAGATTTTGTTGAGTGATTCGCACCGTTTTCTTTTGGACTCGATCAAGATTGCTTCTGTAGCCTTTGTCTAGAGCAATACGTTGTTCAGCTGCACCTGCTTTGTTCAATGTTTAAAAATTCTATGAGGATATCCAAACGTCGATATTCACTGTAACTTTGCTCGTTTCGCACGTCACTAATGTGAATCGTAACCATCCAGGAGTTCCAGGGGGTATGGATCACTACCCTGGACTTACCCGTCAGAAGATGGCATCAATATCTTGAGTCCCCTTGTACGGTTGTCTTTAATAGGATACAGTGGACTTTTTTCTGGATTTTATCGATAGGGATTTTCCAATCCTACTAGCTTGCATGGTCAGGTGCATAAAGACGGATCTGAAGTGCTTAAATACGCGGCATATTAGCACTGTTATAGGTGTAGTCGCAGGGCATCATCACCATAGACAAGCATGCAACGAAGCTTTACGTATATTCACACGAATTTATCATAAGCTGCATGAACGAGGAGGAGGAGACTTTCTTCTTTGTACATACGAGTATATTTAGTATGCTTCTTTCTAAAAAGAAAATTCCTATCTACTCGTATCTAGAAAATTTCTATCAAGATGATCTTAATGAGCAGACGTCTCGTATGTTTCATCAGCAGCTCCAACTGTTCCAACGTAGAAAAGAAACTTCTTAAATCACATGGAATCACAAGGTTCAGTGCCTTGCTTGTCGTAGCTTTCAGCACTCACCTTGTTGGTCTTAAGTCAAAGTTACGGTGCTTCTCAATTCATTTTACTAATGTGGATGGATGTTTCAGCTACTATTACTGCATTAAATACCACACTATGGAGGAATCATCGAATCTTTGATGCCGTCCCTTTAGCGTCGGTACTGGCTTGCAAAGTATATTGAAATTTTTAAGAGATTGTGGAAAGGACTTAAAATCTCCGTTTACTAGCTGAAACAAGAGAGCTTTGTAACTTTACTTCTTTTGCAAGGCGAAAGCGTTTATATTATGATCGGCCTGATATGTCTGGCTTTCATTGGAGAGTGAATTGATTTGCCCCCGTCCAACAGTCCCTCAGAGGGAGTGCCGCAATCAACATTCTCGATCATATCAACCGTCCTACCTTAAGCTGTCGAACCAGATTCGATAACTAGAAATCGGAAATGATGGGCAAACTAATTTAAAAGTACAATTAACTTGCACAGATTAGGAAAAAACAAAAAAAAAGTTGCTTCGATCAACATTTTTGTTTCTTTTTGACCCAAATAAATTGGCGTTATTTACCGCTAAACATTCACTTCAGCTTCGTCACCAAGCGACAGCGACTACGTCTGTTTGACCTAAGCATATCTCCTAGAACATTCAATAAAATACGTATGATGGTCCATAAACAAACGAACGCTATCTCTCCACCGATCGATCAACAATTACCCCGCGGGAATGTGAAGAAGATAACTTGTTAAAGCGTCGAATTGATAGGTTATCACCTCAAATTAAAGTATCTCTGCCCCACTCTATTTATGAGAATTGTTGTATAGATAGTTTCATAAATAGGAGATCGACTAGTACGGCTTTGACCTTCGCCGAGATAGGATGGACGTTTTCACGAAAATAGTATTAGCTGTGGCATGCTTATCAGCTCTTGTAGCAGCTGAGAATATTGCTGACCCGATAGTTCAGCTACCTAACGGAAAAATTCGCGGTCGTGATAATGGTTATTATTTATCATTCGAATCGATTCCATATGCTGAACCACCGACCGGTGTAAATCGTTTTGAAGCACCAAAACCATATACTGCAACATGGTCGGGCATAAGAGACGCCACTCTACCACCACCAAAGTGCATTCAGTGGGACCAGTACTTGTTCCGTGAAGATCTTCTGGATGGACAAGAGGATTGTTTGAATATTAATGTATTCACTCCTAGTATCACTGACAATCGAACTTATCCGGTTATAGTAATCATCCATGGAGGAGCCTTTATGTTTGGTACTTCAGCAGAGAACAATGATCCAGATTACCTAATGGAAAGTGGAAACGTTATTCTTGTGAAGATGAATTATCGACTGGGTCCAATGGGTTTTCTTAGCACAGAAGATGATATGATATCTGGAAACTTTGGTTTAAAGGATCAGTTGTTGGCTATCGAGTGGACAAAACAAAACATTGCCGCTTTCAATGGAAATCCAGAGAAAATCTCCGTAATTGGATTTTCAGCTGGAGGATCATCGGTGCACCTGCAAATGCTGAATAAAAGGCTTGAAAAGTTGGCAACATCGGCCATGTCGCTCAGTGGAACGGCCTTTTGTCCCTGGGTTATTATGAGGAATCCTCTGAAAAGAACTGCCGCTTTGGCTGGACATTTGAACTGTTCTACGGAAGATACTAGAGCCATTAGGGATTGTCTAAAGAAAAAAGACGCAGGAGATATTGTTCGTGCAGTGAGACATTTCCAAGTATTCGGATATAATCCGTTTACAATATTCGGGCCCGTCATCGAGGGTAAAACTGTGGAAAATGCCTTTCTTTCGGAGGAACCCGAAGATGTCATAAAAAACGGAAGATCAGCGGAGATTCCATGGTTAGCTTCATGCTCTAAGGATGATGGAGGTTATAATGCAGGAGAGCTGATGAGAAAGGATGCCAATGGTAAAGAGTTGATTGAGTCACTTAACGAGCATTGGAATGAGATGGCTCCAGTGAATCTTTTCTTCGAACATACTATTGAAAAGGATTTGCAGGAGTCCTACTCAAAAGAACTGCGTCGAAAGTACATGGGAGAGGAAAGATTTTCGGCAAAAACCTATAAAAAACTGCAAAAAATGTATACCGATGTGCTGTTCGCTAGTGGAGTAGAAAAGGCTCTGAAGCTACACAAACAGTACACTAAATCACCAGTCTATGCTTATGTCTTTGATTATCCATCAGGCTATGGAATAGGAAACGTTATTTCCCAACGGTTTGATTACAATTTTGGTAAGTTGGGACTGCTAACTTTGATAACTGTGACGATTTAACGATTTACATATTTTTAGGAACCGTACATGGCGATGATTACTATTTGTTCTTCGGTACTCCAGTAAGGACCAGTGATATGTTTTCACCAACCGAACGCGCACTGTCGAAGAAGTTCATCAATATGTTGGAAGATTTTTCACAAACAGGGTAAGAGTTTTGATGTTGTTATAGAATTTAAATTAACAAATTTCATCCCATATAGACATCTGCACTTTGGAGACTGTAAATTTTTAGACAATAAATCATCCACGAATGGGTTGCTCGTGATGCAAATAAGAAACGACTCTTGTGATACAGCTAATGTTGAAACACTTCTCTAGTTGCTAACTGAAGACTACGTATTGTGCTGATATATTATATATTTTTAATAAATTTAAAGACCTGTAAATATTTCTTATGGTCATAAGCTACAATTAAGATTTCTTTAACACATTTCGTTATTGAGCTCCCTATTCCATTATCTGTCGATACAAATGGAACCGTCATTTAAAGATTTTAACTTTCCGACGTCGAACTTTGGTGGCCTTACTTGGCTTAGTTTGCTTGTGATATCCGCAGTAGTGTCCTGGCTGGAACAGGGTAATGAGCCGAGTTGATGCTAGCTCCTCGAAAAGTTACGTTATCCAGAATGCTGGAGGAGTATCTGGCGTCCATCTGATTAACGATTGTTTAATCCGGAGATACCCAATTCCCTTTATGGATTATGAGATGTGGGGACCGAGGTTATGCCCCGTTACAATTTCTGAAAACCATTCTGGGCACTGGGCATGTGTTCGAATCCAGAATTCCCCTCTTAAAGCGAACACAAATAAGCATAATTATAAAGTGATTGACACCAGCAGATTTTTCCAGATGTTGGACAGAATTCGAGTACGTAGGCACCCTAATGATAAGGCTTCCTAAAACGCGTCGTTGCTATCACGTCATACATAGGTACTTAGACTTACAGAAGATCCCCTCTTAGCCAAGAAAATAGCGATTAAGTGTGAAAGCGGAGGGTCGTATTGCCCTTTGATTGATTCGATGCTTCTGATGTTGACCTGTAACTTTATAAATCATCTATTTTTCATGTAAAGAATTCACGTTACAACTGCTTGCCAGGAAAAGCATCAGCACTATTCTTTCAAGTATGATGTTGAAAAAATCGCGGAATTGTTCGTCATCATCCTCCAAGTTGAAAGGTTGATTCTGCCTGACAGCGGTATTTGGTCCGTCATCGCCGTTATACAGTCTATAGAAATGGTCTTTCCAAATCCTCAACATCGACTGCAATTCTACTACGATGTTCCCTTGTTCATCTCTACAGGCGTCGGTTCGGGGTTTGCTTCCGTGGCATGTTATTTTTACCCTTCGGTAAAACTGTCGAACCTCATTCCTGGAGCAGCATCTGTCAATTTCCTCGACCGAGTGCTTCTCATGCTCTTACTTTTTTCTTCTGAGAAGCCGGTGTTCATCTCTCCTCTTCCGCTCATAGACCTCATGAGCAGCTCTGGCCCTTCTATACAGCGCCGCTTTATATGCATTGTTATGCTACATGTGCTTGCCGGCATTCATCATCCAACCAGGGGTTTCGTTGTGGTAGACGAGTGAAACCCAGCACATCAGAAGCGGCATCTCTGATGGCGTTTTTAGTGTTTTCAATGGTCTTCGATGATTGATGCTGGGGGTATTGGACCTCTTAAGAGACACTCTATCGGAAAAGGACTTGGCGATCTCATGCAATTGTAGCCGTCGTCGTGGAATTTTCTCACAATATTAGCTTGTCTTAGTGTTGTTCGGGATATCCGCAACCGCACCGTGACTGCAACAAGATAGTGGTTCGAATCGACATCCATAATACTGGAGGAGTGTCTTGCGTCGATCGCAATGTGATCAATCTGGTTGACTGTTGATTTATCAGGTGTTTTCCAAGTCCCCTTGTGTTTGTCGAGATGTGGGAACCGTGTGTTAGCCACGACAATGTTTCGCCCCGCCGCAAAGTCGATTAGCCTGAATCCGTTATCGGAGGTGGTGTTGTGCAGGTTATATTTTCCGATTGTTCCACTAAAGATACCCTCTCTTCCTAGCTTTGCATTAAAATCACCGAGGACAATTTTAATGTCATAGCTAGGGCATTGCTCGTAGGTCTTGCTAAGGAGCTCATAGAAGGCATCCTTGGTGTCGTTATCTTTCTCCTCTGTGGGGGCGTTCGCACATATAAGGCTAATGTTGGCGAATTTAGCCTTGATGCGGATTGCTACGAGGCGCTCGCTCACATGCCGGAAGCTCAGGACTTCTTGTCTTACTCTACCTCCGACAACAAATCCGCATCCATATAAGCGCTGCTTTTGCTGTCGATAGCAATTGCCGTAGTAGATATCGCAGTTTTTCATCCTCTTTTTGTCCGGCCCATCCCATTGCATTTCTTGGATGTCAGTTATGTCTGCTTGGCAGCAGTCTAGGGCCTCCGCTAGTTGTTCGGCTGCACGCGGTCAATTAAGGAACCTAACATTCAACGTGCATATCCGAGGCTTGTTGATGCCGCGCAGTTACCCCGGCAGCACAACCCCCAACCTAGAGGATCAGTTCCATTTTTGTTGCCCCTAGGACGAGGCGTCGGATGTGAGCGCTGCCGTTGGCCCATATAGGGCTCGTCCGCCACCATCTTTTTTCCAAGACCCTGACAAAGTCCTGGAAATCCTTACCGGCCTGAGCTCCAAATACGTCGGAGTAGCCCGGATAAGGTATTGTTTTGTTTTTCCGACACTTATCCTGATTTATGGCGCAGAAAACTCGCAATTTGTCCCATTCATTTCGCAATCTCCAATGAGATTCCCAGATGGCGCCACGAGGGGGCGTAAAGTAGGGCTTATTAGCAGAGCTGCAAGATGTTCGGCTGCAGAGGCTCATTCTTGTTATTTAAAGAACCAGCACCTGTCGGAAGATGCTACTTCTACGAGGCCTTATACTAATCGCTGCCATCCACCTTTAACCTAATACAGTATATGTATTTCTATTGCCGTTCAATTTTGGTTCATTGAACTATAAATAAATAAAATATGATTTCTAAGGTACCCAGGTCAATGAACACCACATCTTTGTTCAATTTGTTCTATAAGACAATTAAGAAATCATATGAATAGGTCAATCAGTAAGAGGTCGTCGCTACATCTCTGTCCGCAAACATCTAACGATTACTTAAATTGAATTCATCAGTAGTTCACCCATTAAATTAGGATACCAGATACATCAAAGTATAGGTATATTTCGAACAAATGTACTGTACGAGCATGTGGTATGTGAATAAGTTTCAGCTCTTTTCGAAAAAGTATCGGTAGAATCTCTTTTTTTTTTTGTTTTTGTTCAAACAATCAAACATGTATTTCAAAGGTCTATACGAGCTCTTAAGCACACCAATTGCCGCTCATTTAAGGCCAATTAAACATTTCACTTTTTTGTATCAGACATGACAAAAATCAGCATTTGTTTTGATGTACTTGTTTACTGTGTATATTGCTGGATTGTTTGCTAATCAATGTAAGTTTTGATGTTACGTTGAGCAATGGAATGATGTAGAAACTAGAAAATTGCGTGCAATGACAACTGAAGGAGAACCATGACATTGAAAAGCATTTGGTTTCGGGCGAGATGGTGCGACGATTTTGTTTTTTGTTAAATGTTGAATAAAGAAACGTTCAATTGTTCTTCTTGTACACATATTCCTTAATTGGAATTCCTCAGTAAAATGAATTTTGTATTTCCGTAACCACAAAAGTTCTGGTGTCATTGCAACAGGCAGTATGTCCGTAAGACCAGAGTCAAGCGAGAATTGTGATGACGTCGAAATTTCATTGCTTATCAAAGACCTCTGCTCTGGCAGAAAGCTGAAAGCTCCTTAAAGGTTTTTGGCGCGACATGTTAAGTCCACTGTTTACAACCATCCCATCCTTTATTAATCGTTATCTGTATCAGCAATCAGGGTTCTATTAACTACAATTGCTATTATCCACATTTCAGTAATTCATCGACGCCGAGTTGTCTGGATGAGTAAAGCATGCCGTCGAGTCACTTTTTTGACAGCTCTTTCAATAGCAATGGAAATGACCTCTTATTCGCTTTTTGGTAAAATGCGTCTTTAACTGTTCGCCAGCGCTTCGTTTATTTGATAGTTCCTTCATATAGCTGCAGATATTGTACTTTTATTAGTTGCCAGCAGCTGTTGTTTACCTTTTTGTAGGAAGGAGTAGTGTATCTGATGGCCCCATTCGCATAATCGATTACATATACCAGCTGCGGGTTATCTTACTCAGGACACTTGTAGCTTTAATGATAGTAGCACTACGACATTCTTAGGTGAACCAAGTTTATCGGTGCCATTCTGAAATATCCGTTTTTCGAATATTACTTTGTGCATTCAGCAGAACCAGTATTATAAGTATTATGATCTTCTGAGACCATCATTAGAGACTATCATCCATTGGGTTTAGTATAATTATTTAAACTCAGCTATGAAAGAAAACATAGATAGTCGAAATGTAGCAATCAAATCGATTGTGCCGCATATTGATTCAAAAAGTAAGACCACAGTGCATCTTGAGAATTACGCTACTAAGTGAACCACGCTCGTGAGCTTTGTTAGCCTCATCGCCATTGGTATTTATCACTAACTCGATAGCCAATTTACATTCTGTCAAAATACCCCCAAGGTTGAGTCGCAGGGTGTCATATCTGGAGAATACGCTGCTCGGTCGATCAAAGATGGCTTTGTGAAATGGTGCATGATCGCGGTGCAAAATCCAAGAGTTATTCTGCCACAATTCCGGACCTTTTTAGGGAATATTCCCTCTTATACGTTTCATAACGCTTAAACAGTAAGAACTTTAGATACAATACCACGAATGTCGAAAAAAACAGTGAACAAAATCTTGACTTTTTGCAATATTAATGTGGTTTTTTCGGTTTTGGTAAGTTTGAGTGTCGTCATTTCCATGTCTGTTGCCTTTTTTGCATATCATACAAGTTTCGTCACTTATAATGTTGCGTTCCATGAATGTGGGGTCCAGATTGACTCATTATAACATGTACTTAGCAATTCTTTAGGATGATATATATGAAGAAAATCAGCTCTTTTCGAGGAAACCGTGCTGCGACTCGTTCCATGCACTAAAGTAATTCGTGAGATAGTACTCGTACTTCGTGGATAGTTCTTGTGAAGGCTCTTTTTACCTACTGTTTCCAATTCCTAACATCATATCGTTCATTAAGTCAGTAACTGGCTTGAATGAGGCGAGTTTTTAACTACTTCACGGCCCTCTTTGAACGCTCGGTACCACTCAAATGCTCCCCAAATCACAGAGGCTATGCCTTCACCAAAATTTTCAACGCGGTCGAACAGAAAATTCCATTCGCAGCACAACATTTCAAACAAACTCTACTCATAACTAACTAGCTCACAAATGGCGCCCAAACTCAGCGTCAAAACAGATAAATTTGTACCAAAATAGATTAAACAACACATTATTCAATGCGCTTGCCCGAGATTCATCTTATTGTTACTAACAACGCCTACAAGTTGGGCAAATTTTAGTCATACCACTCGATTTCTCCATATAATCGAAGCCCACATAATCTTTTTGGTTTGGATGTAATACAGATAGTATCTTCCGTATTAAAACCTGTTCTGCTCACTAGATTGAAGAAATCACATAGTATCGCCTTTCTGTACAGTTCATCTGCTAAAACATCTTCCATACTATGAGAGTAGTTGGCTTCTTCATAGATTCAAAATGGGTCCTTTTGTATCTACTAGCTTGTGAACGCTCAGGTTAGCGGTTCGAACATCTAGAGAGCGCCAGATCGCTGTGTGTTCTCATGGAAACCTAGTGATACTTATTACTAAATTACGATCTGCTGTAAAATCTATTAGTCGGAAGCCATAATCTGTTCTCATAACTTGAGGCTGGGCTTTGCTTCCGATTTTAGTTTTGAAGCCTCAGAGTACGATTTCGGATAAGCTCCGTTCAGGAGGTCATTCAACCCCTCCTTGTTAGTCTTTTGCTTCGTAGGGGCATGTGTACATTATGGTTTTTTGGAATGTTATCTTGATGAGGACCGAAGCCTTATCTGATTGAAATGTACGCATATGCATACTCTTAGTTCATAGTACATGGCCGTTTCGGGTTCTCATCCTAAATAAGGGCGCAAGTTGTTTTCCGATATTTGTATCGCCTACATAATTACATTTGAAAAATACATTCTACCTAGTACTCTGATCTCAACGCGTACTATCATTTTAGAGTTCTCATTCAAAGAACTTTAATGTCCAACAACTGTATCATCTAATTTTTTACTGCTCCAATAAAAATAGTCGATAATGACGAACAGAGAAAACTAAATAAAAGAAATCACGCGGCTGAAAGTGTGCAGATAAACTGAACCTTTATTGAGGGTAAAATTATCTCTCTTGATAGAGCAAGGTTAGAAAAAATCAATTAACTTTGTAAGCAATTGTTTAAGTAAACCACGAAAACTTATTCCCATACCCAATCAAATAATACCCAATAGACAAGCCTGCGAATCGGGTAAAAAATCTCTCCCTTCTTTGTGATAGTTCTTTTGTGCATTGTTCGTTATAGATTGTAAATAAATGCTGACTGATTTGTTTTTATCTACAAAACTGTATTTCCTTTATATTCTAGCGTAATGTTTGGATAAGGATTATGTAAGGGATGTTTAAATGTTATCTTTGGCCAACTGATGACAGAAATGAGTGGCTTTTAGTGTTTAATTCAACAACGTCCATGGCATTTTTTTTATAAGTAAATTGCAGCTTACTTTAATATTTTTAAGTGGTAATAAAGTCCTGCTTGTATAATAGTTTTATTACTACTGTGATTGATTTAAATGCACTTACAACTTTTATAGAATCGCAATTTGAATAAGCTTCTTTGAGTAAAAAAAAAACAAAAATTTAAAAGTTACTGCGAGTATTTGAGCAGTGTATAAGTTTTATAAATGAATTACTCGTAGTCCCTGCTAAAAGTTGTAAGCACACTTTAGTTTCTACTAGCACGAACATTTTAACATAAAGTCACATCGACTAAATTGCTACAGTCTACACCGTCCTACTTAAAACGAAAAAAACAAAAGTACAAACACGATATCGATTCTGGTTTACATATCTCGTTCTCGACGAGACCTTATCATGTAATCATGTTGTATTATTGTAATAATCGTATATAATAAGTTTGATTAAAAAAAAGAAGAAAAATTAAAGAACGAGGAACGATAACAACAAAAAATTATTATCGGTGCATTGGTGGCATCATTGGCCCACCAACAGACATTGCTGATCCTGGTCCAAGGAGCACTTGCTTTTGCTGTGATTTTTGCAATTCTTCCATTTGGGCACGTTCAGTCTCGAATATAACTGGTGCAAATAGAATCACAGAACTGGTGAAAATGATCCACGTTGCATTGCACGAAAACGAATAGAATCCTTGAACGCCTTTAACAGTTGTGTCAGAGATTTTACCAACGACTCGTCGCAACGGTTCGGGGAACATTTCCGTCAGACCCCATATTCGTTCGGTAAATGTTTCATCGGGTTCCTGGTAAAAAAATAAAAGAAATAAAACATCGATTAGAATTAGGGTTATTTTACTTAAGGAGTTTGTAAATTTTGTTTAATTTGAAAAGGTAATCAAAAAGGAGGAATTATTTTTATATTTCATTATAACAAGCTGTTGAAGATAAACAAAAGCGATGTCCAGTCATTTGTTTGTACGGCGAAACCACTGTAGTTTAAATCACGAACCACACAATAAAGCAGGAAATTTTCTGAGAAAAGGAAAAGTTGTGAAAACATTTATACCTTCACTAATTCCAAAGACACACTTATGAAAGTACGACGTTAGGGAAGTGAAACAACAATAATACAGTCCGTTTGATAAGATCGTATACGGCAAAACTCGTTTATGAAAACCGGGTTGGAAGTGGCATTTGCATTAGCAGATAAAAAAATACTTCTGCTAAGATGCTTTGAATAAAAAAATTTAAAGAGTGTTGATTTTTTGTCAGGGACGGAAGTATTTTAAAATGAATGTCGCGTTTGCATCACGTTATGAAGCAGTATTCTTGTGCACGCATCCAAACGGACCGAAAATGTCATACGGAGCAGCTGCTAAATACATGAAAAAGTCAAAAGCATTTGTTAGCAAGTGGGTGCACCGTTATTCCCAAGTTCAAAATGGGGATGACCTGCCGGATCGTGGGTCCACGCCAAAAACAACAAAAAAGCAGGACAAACAAAATGATTCTACACGTGTTTGAAAAAAATCCTCTTCTATCGTTACGTGGAGGACAAGGGATTTTACGTAAAAGGGGTCTAAATGTGTGTTGTGATACGATACGAAGACGTTTACTAGCCAATAATGTAAAATTTCGAAGCACAATAAAGAAACCACTACTGTCAAAAAAAAAAACACGTAGAAAAACGACTCAGTTGGGCCAAGGAGAATTTGGACAGAGATTGGAACAACGTTATTTTTTCGGATGAAGCTTATTTTGGGCATGGTCTCCTATCACTCATACCTGGTGTACACAATCCAATAAATTAATCCAGCGGACCGTCAAACACCCGGCAAAGGTGCACGTTTGGGGATGCTTCTCAAAACAAGGATTTGGCAATTTGTTCATGTTTACAGTCCATTACAGTCGCCGGATGCAAGTCCCATTGAAAAAGTTTGGGCATTTATGAAGCTAAAGCTCCCAGGAAAGAAAATCTCGACGGCCAAATAATTACCACGAAAAATACGAGTTTTATGGAGATTTTTGTCTCAAGATTATGCTATAAGATTAGTAGAAAGCATGTCTCGAAGACTCCAAGCAATTATTGATAATGGAGGAGAGTGGACAACATATTAATTGAACAGCATTCAAGTAAATAAACTCAATAAACCAGTACAATTGATTTTTTTTATTATTATAAGTTCTTCTTTAATTTTTGCCGTATACGATCTTATCAAACGGACTGTACACTACCTCCTCACAGAGTGATCCCGGGAACAAAAGGATTTTGTATATCTAATCGCGATGGATTTCGCTAGTGAATGGCGAACGGAGTTGAACAGAATTTTTAAATAATGTCGCATTAAAAATTAGTAGACTCGAAACTTGGAATATTAAAAGTGCAAGCAGGCAATCTAAAAAAGCATATACTCGTAATTGTGAGACTTTAAAGAGTTTTCAAATAAAATTAAAAGGGCGAACTAAAGCGTATACGGCGGAAAATCGAAATGTAAGTACGAAGACTGATATGGGGGAAGAGAACGTCTCTCTTGTTTACGTGAACACCTGTCTCGATGGACTTCCTTTCACGGAATACCCGTACTTCTAAAGAAACGCATTGCCATCGCCTTTGGTTAATTTCATTGGCACCAATTCCGAATCCGTGGCACAGGACACAGGTTTCCTAGTTATGAGTCAAGGCCGGTCTAAAAGCTCTTACTGATATTAAAATCACAGCACCCAGTACTTATTACAACTCTATATAGGGTTAGACCAGTGGGCGCACCCTTCCTACTTTTTAAATTTGAACCAGAGCCACCGTGACGCTTCCTTAAGTGGGCCTACCTCTTCAAGTCAGTCCGTGACCGAAATTTGGTGGGCTCCTAACTCCCATGTCACCGTGTTTTTAGTCTTGGTATAGATTACCGGTAATCTTGCCGCTCAAAAAAGCCTATGACCAGTAACTTGTAACAAAAAAAAAAAACTCTGTGGCGCTGGCAGCCCGGTATGGGCCATGGCTCATGTATTCATTTTTGTTACAAACGGGGGCCTACGGTTTATCGCCGAGTCCGAACGGCACTCCTTAGAAGCTTTTTCGTAGGCAATTTTTGCCATTGCCCGCCGAAAGGATGATGGCGATTTGAAAAATTGATGGTGACCCAGCCGGGAATCGAACCCAGACGGGGGAATAGTGAAATGGGAAGATATGTATGTTAATCACACGTTGTAACAATAATATTATATGTAACGCAATTTTTATACGCGAAACGTATGTTTGCAGAATTTTAGTGAAAACAACAGAGTCCTGAAAATAAACTAAGTAAACTAAAAGTGAAGAAAGTTCGCTAAATTTGTGAGAATAGCTCCAAAATGTCAACTACACAAAGGAAGGACTCAGCGCGCAATTTCAATGAAAAATGTAAGAGCAGCGCAAAAGGTCGACAACGATGGAAAAACAATACTTTAAAAAGGTTTACATCTCCTCCTAATCGATATGGGAAGAGGGTCCAGCAAAGTTTCCGGAGATCTTATATGGGCAGGTTTTAAATCTTAAAAAATAGCCGAGACTATAAAAAATAGAAAGCAAGTAAAAGTCTCAGTTGAGTTTTGAAAAAAAAGTGCACTCGATTGGAAAAATCTTGGCCTTACTAACAAGGTTATACAAAATAAGCCGACCTATAGAATAGTTCTAACACAATGACATATTCCTTCCAATGCTGCCTGATTGCATAGCTCTCGGGCATCTCGGGAAGAGTTCAATATCAAAAATTGCAAAAGTGAGCAAACGTTTTCGGACTAAACATATCCGTAGAACAGACATATCGTAACCTTACTCTCTGGCAGCTTATAGAAAGCCATTTCATACGGAAACGATCATTTTCTTAAAACTAGGAGTGCCACTGGGGCTAGTTCTGGGGCCTGTATTACTTTGAATTTTTATAATTGACTTTTCATTCGTGTGTACGTAAGTTTAGGTTCACCTCTATACAGGTGATGTACGAAACCATGCTGCAAAACCTTTTCATATGAAGTTTTCATTCGTTCGTAGAGATGAATAAGCACTTCATTGATGAAGTCCCTATTGTAGGATAACCGGCCATATCAGCGGCTAGGAGATGCTGATGCGAGCATACCCTGGACACTCACTGAGATAGAGCTCCGCGTTCTGTCATCTCTTACACAACAAGCTAGATCTATTACTTATGTGCTAAGCAGCCAATAGTATTCCCCACTGAGGGACAGTGGGAAATTTGTTATAGTTTGAGCCATCGGAAAGCATAGCCTTTGTTTGGTTTGCAGTATCCTGGAGGCATAACATAAGGTGCAAGCAATCTCAATAGAATTTTGTGTCGCTCAGAACTTTCGGAGCCTTACCCAGCAGGTTTACCGGCGATCACATTGTAAAATGGAACCCAAACTAGACTCAAATTATTCAGACTTCCAACTGCGAGCAGAGAAACCTTGCATTTTCAAACTACTTCGAGAATGATGAGTGAGTTCAGTAAGGTTTTAAGTGAATTTTGAATGTGGCCCCCTTTCTTCGATACTTCACATAGAGTGAATTCTTTCTTTGTCGTATTCCAAAAAGACAACAGCTTCGCCGGTTTTGCTGCCATCGATGAAGATTCCGTTTTTAGCTCGGATTCTGATCGAAAGCCTTCTTAGGCGCAGGGAAATCAGGTTTAATACTTTCGCAGCAACATGAGATCCCTAGCCACTAGTGTTTGAATGAAACATGGCTATGAGAGTGCAACCCATTATACGAACATCAATGGGAGAACGACTCATTAGTCTTCTTTCTCTTCCATCAAAATAGCAGTTCGTGAAAACTTGCTCCGCCAAAGAACTGACATTTACTTTATACTTGGTCTTTTCGTAGCCTTGTTGATCCAAAAGACACTCTGCGGAAAGTCCCATGTCTTGTCTAAAACTTCTTTATACAATTAGAAAGGGTTTCTTGGAGGCTTTCAAAACAACATGTTTAGTCCAAATAAAGTTGTGGCCTAAAACTGGAATTAGCAAAAGAATAAAGAACAATTTACGTTCGATATGCACTTAAAAATATCAAGATGATAGGCTATCAGCTCCGCCTTAGACGAGTCTGGGTCTGCCTTGGTTTAGAAATGAGAACCGTGGTTGCTTCTTTTTGAATCTAGAGTAGGCATCCTTGGAAGTAGTCAACACTTGATTACAATCTGCATAAAACCAAATTCCTGGTTTGACAGAGTGTCTAGAGTGCCTATAAGCCCATTTAGCGAAAAATGCGGCGCTGCAAAGAGACATGAGAGATTCTCACAAACTCTTTGGACAATGTAAACGGAAGAAAGATTTGTTTCTCAAAGTGAAAAAACAAGAAAGGAGCAGCGATCTAGGCCATGTACATTAAACTGTAAAAAAAAATAAACTATCATTACCACTTCTAACGGAGCAAACAAAACCACGACCTTGGTCACTTGGTTTAGAATGTAAAAATTTCTACAAAATCAATTACATCAATATTGATAAAAGATACAGCAGCCCTGAAGAGAAAAGGCAACCTGAACCAGTGTCAATTTTCCTAAATTGTCGGCAGACCATTGTTCACCCTTATCGAAGTAAGGTTAAATGCTTAACCTACAACACTTTGGCCTAGATAAGAGATGGACACCACCTAAATTACTAAAAAGAAAAAAATATATCTACTTACATCGTCAAAAGTCTCTGCATCTGAATTGCTCGCAGGTTTCTGTAAGAGAAAAAACGAAAACAACAAAAACAACATTTAGTCCGAGTTCTGCGCGAAATTTTCCTTTGAATTCGATCGATTTTTCCACTGCAGCTACGCTTTGAAGTTGAACGCACGCCGCATCGGAAGCAAATCGAAGCGTTTTCAAAGTTTTATATAATTACATACATTGACTACCGCACGCCGTTCTGGAGTTTCATCTTTACTACCGCCTAATGAAGACATTCCGCTATCCTTTTCGATGAACTCGATATCAGGATCAGAGTCCATCAAATCCTCAACCTTTACGGAATCCACTTTTGCGTTTTTATTTATTCTTCACCACGGTGGTCGAAACAATAGACGACACAGAGAAATACTTTTTTTTTCGTTTCGATTCGAAAGAAAATGAAGGCGTCACGTGTTTGGACGGTTGAAAGAAATACAACAAACGGGAATTATTGTAAGAAAATGTTTCTTTTCTTTGATTTTCTTTGTGAATTAAATTATTTATGAAAAATGAATTAAGGAATATGAAAGCGAACGAACGATACACACTAGAGGCGATGAAAAACTTCACATAAGAAAGAGTTTGACAGTTAAGATTGTGAAAAAAGCATGGGTTGCGCATGAAATGTCACTTTTGTAAAGTGTCATGGAGGATAGGTGATGTTACGTCATAGGCTTTTCATTGATTTTATTGTTTTTATGAGTAAAAATGTTGTAATAATAGGTTCGAAACTATAAGAAATTTACTTTCCCACTTACATTTTTTTTAGTTTTTAAATCGATTTATGTGTAATGTTTAAAATTTACTTTGTGCGCCATCTGGATGTGGGTATAGCATGCAGTAATAGAACTCATTCAGGATGAAATTTAATTTTACCCTTAATGCCTGTAAGGAGAGGATTGACACGCTTCTTCGCATCATCGAGAGGGTTTTGTTTCTTAATTATTTATTGCGTTTTTCATTGATTGCTCGTTCTTCTTTATATCGGAATTACTTTGTCTGAAAAAGTGGTGTAAATATTGTGCAGCGTATGTCTTTGCTTTGAACCACTGTATCTGAGAAGGAATGTAGGTATTTCATATCCCCCGACTCATAGAATTATTTTCTTAAAATATGTCAAGCAATTTTTTCTTTAAGTTTTTAACAAATTAAACGGAGTACAATCTAGTTAGAACGATAGCATTGAAGAAAGTTAAGAGTTGTAGGGAGTTTTTGGAGCTATAGTGAGCTATAGTTATTTTGATGCAATTGTTGCTGGAGATCGCATAATTAGGCCGATATTCCAGCAACTTCAAGTCATCTTTCCTCCTCCAAGTCAGCTAATGTTTCTGGCTTGTCGGCCATTGGATAGAGCGAGCTGGGCGGGTAATCGCCAGAGCTATTCCTGGTTAAAAGACGATCGTCGGCCATCGCAAAATAAATCAATTGTGCTTAGCTCCTTGTTGCAAGTGGCAACTTTACGCAGTCAATTAGAATCTCCAAACACCGACGTATGTCTCCGGTCTCAACTCGTTTTGTCGCTATCTATCACCAGTGCTCCACCGAAATTACTAGATGCATTTCGCCCTTTCAAAACTTCAACTGTAACACCCACCTCGCTATGAACGCTTATTGGTACTCCTTTAAGCTAAGTTTCCTTCTTTTATTTCCTTCTTTCCTTTATTTCCTATTATAACCTGAAGACATTCATTCCTCCTCTAGTCCTCGCTGTGTGCGAACATGTTAAGGATACTAATCCTCTAGTAGCACTCTTGGAAGATATAGCCTGCACGACACCACCTCCGATAACGGATTCAGGCTAACCGACTTTGCGGTGGGACGAAACATTGTTGTAGCTAGCACGCTCTTCCCCCATCTCGATATTCAAAATGGGACTTGGAGAACTACTGATCAATCAACCGTCAACCAGATTGACCACATTGCGATCGAGGCAAGACACTCCTCCATGGATGTATGAACGTTCCGAGACAAGTTAATATTGTGAGGGATTTCGATGTCAGATGACTACAAGCGCGAGAGATTGCCAAATCCTTTTCCGATCGATCTCCCTTAATCTTTTTAGCGGTCCCTTGCATCGAAGATCAGTGGCAACACTGCAAGAAGGCCATCAGAGATGCCACTTCTGATGTGCTGGATTTCACTCGACCACCACAATGTGATGGAGAACGCACACTGCTCCATCAATGTCAGTAAAGATCTCACCGACTGTTGACTGAGGCTTAGGTCCACCCCGAATTGTAGCGCCACCTAAAGTCAGTAAGTAATCCTCTAGTACCAGTTTATAAAACAAAAATTCGATTAATTGCTGTGACTTGCCCATAGGGAACATCCGTTATATGCTATTTGTTTCTGGTGTTTCGCTGTCTCACGCGAGTGTCATATTTATAGTACATAAGTCGACTGCATTTTTCATATAAACCCTTAATTGTTTCACTTAACGGGACGTTTATAGAAACAGCCTATTTTGATAAAAAAAAATTAATGATTTGTAAATAATATTAAATCTTATATAATACGCTTTAAGACAATCTCGAACACACACTTGTGGAACATCACATTTGTCAAAAAAACGTGAGCGTGAGCTTAGAAAATCGCTTTTGGAAAAATGTAACCCATTTCACGAAAAGCTGCTTTTACGGTACTAAGGAAGAGTGTCCTCTGAATAAGACGAGGATTCTAGAACAATAACTCACTTTTCTATTAAGTAAAAGTATGAATTTCATAACTTCTTTACAGCTGAACTACTAGTGGTGGTTGATTTGGTGGTTTGTTCGTTTCTCAAAGAAGGAGGCTTTCTAAACTGCATCAGTTCTAAACGCATCAGTCTCTAAAACATCGCATAAGAACGGGTACATTGAGTGAATGCTTGAACACTTTTAGTGCATTTTTAGTCTGGCTTAGCCTATAGACGACCAAGTATTCCCACTAATGAAGATACCAGGAAAAAGCCAAGTAACTCACCATTGTTTTCGGGATTTTCAAGCTCATGACAGAAGTATTTCTATAGAGACTAATTCATCCGAACAACGGTTGCGGAGACTTAAGTTTTGGTTTCGGGATTGCAATCATAAATCAAATCTGCCGTTATCTGTGAGTGCCGTCAATACTTCGTAACACCCTGATTTATGTGTATCAGTGAGATATGGACTTCAACAACCATAGTATGTGTTTTTTTGGCATCGGTATCAGGGCTTATTTCCACTCTACGTGTAAATTACATTGACAACTTAACTTAATGCGCTAGCTTAATGCAAGAAATTTATCGGAGTTAACACGGATAGCAACAATGCTGCCAGAACTATTTTTGCATAATAGTGGAGACTTGTATAGAAATGTCAAAGCATATAGCTTTTTGGGTATATTAAATGTTCACGCCGATAGTCGTTTTTTGTCATCTGAAAATTAAGCGCTGATACCGATGCCAAAAAAAAAACAAAAACACCTTTTATCTATTAGAAAGCGTCAGGCAGAAAACTATAATTCTTTGTATGAAATCTTTCCAAAAAAACTTGATGGAGCTCTATGTGCGGGTTTGCATTAAAGAAAATCCAGCCATGAACCAAATTTCTACACTTCCACTGTTCTTGAAATAAAAACGAGGTCCTATGCCGAATATTTCTTCAATAATTATAAATATCAACAGTTGGGACAAAACATTACGAAAGGCAGCTTAGAACTAGGCTTTGTCATCAATCTGCCATCAATGCAACCGGCTCGTAGATCCTGCGAAGAATCACTCTTGCTAATCGTTGTTTCTTTGGGGTTAAAGAGCAAACAAGCTTAAAAAGCGATCCAATGAGTAACCATAATGACTTAAAAGAAGTAACTGATTGTCCCAGACCTGAATGAAGAAAAAGCTTGGACATTGAAAAAAGTGGAAGAAAATGCTTTAGGGCGTTTCGTGAGAAAAGTTGCTCGCGTGAATTTCAGTACCTTTTGTATTAATTGAGAATGGAGGGAACTTTTCAATAATCAACTGTACAGCGATACTGTCATTCTTATAAAAGTTCGGATAATTTGAGTTAGATAGCTTAGGTCAATTTGAAGGCATGGGCACAAGCGTTCGGCTTGGAAAATTTTCGATACCAACTCAGAGGGGCAACGCGGTAGAAAACGACCAGATTCATTTGCAGGCCATTGATTCTGACCAGAAAGTCTTGGAATGTAAGCCAAAGAGCATGATGAATAAAAGTCATTTTTTTCTAAATTTCAACGAACTTGTAGCGTTAGATTGAAGATGTTAAGGAGGTGGAGGCCGAACTAAAGACGGTGATTTGTAAAGGCCCAGACTTAACACGGGACACTGCCTAGGACACATATTATTTTTCATGATTCATTTAACGAATTATTTAAAAACTTTCCGAACATTAGTTTAAGACAAAAACAGATGCAATACTTTCAAACTTATTGAACTTACTTGTTCCATGATTTTGGCACAACTTCAATCAGTTAACTTATGCAAGTGACAATTTTAGGTTTTTTTATCGATCAAGAAATAATTTTCCGAAACTTATTTTGATATTTTTCTAAACTTTTTCTAAATATTTTTACTTTCAGTCTGATGTTTTTGAATTTAAATATTCGTACTGCCAAAAATGTTTAAACAAAATGCTTGTGCTTGTTTGATTTGATATAAGGGAGTACGCGACCTTAGAAATTATTAAAAATAAAATAATAAATAAAATTAATAAAAATTCAAGAAAACTGGTTACTAATGATGCATTCAAGTTAGATTAATATTCCTTCTCACTTGTGCTTATAATGGATACGTTAGCCTTTTCAAGTTAGACATGACACCTAACTGTCATTGGTTTTGCGCCCAAAATAATAACTTGCGACTTAATAACCTAATTCCCTAGTCCGAGCTGGACGTTGATTTAAGCCGATAAACATCTGTAATAAGTGCGGTCTTTTCACAATTGTCTCTTAGCTCAACTTCTAGCTTAAAGTGTCTTTCCTACTTTTGTACTCCATGAATTCAAGCTTAAACTGTGATCTCTCAAATGAACGTGCATAGCCTCAATGCAATCAGCTCTTATTACGTTATGTGGATTTAACGCTATTTATCCTCAGAAACGCCACCAATTTTATCAAAGACCCAATAATTTATCTTTCTTAGATATTTCAGTGGACTTTAGTGATTACAATTGTTAGAGCTTAAAGGCGCCAAACAAGATCTTCATGATTCTTGTCCTGTTGTACGGCGCAATAGCATCGGCACTAGTCATTCATTGCAGAGTGAAGATGGAAAACGCTCGCTGCTCTGTCAGGGTGGTTTACGACTTAATCGAGACTTTTGATTTCGAAAAAAGTTTAAAACAATGTGACTTCTCCTTTTAGATCAAAAGGTCATCCACTTCGTGGCCGAATTTGACATCCCCCTTTCTATAATATACGACAAACAGAACTGTCATCCGAGATTGCACATGTTAAGCTTAAGCTTTGGATGGATTGTTTAATGATCGCTGAACGTTGTAAAATTGCTGAACATTACTGTTTAGCAATAGGAACTCTGTAAGTACACTTCGGATATAACAAGTAGATTATGGTTAACATAATCATCCTTTTGAGCGTACTATTGGCAAACGAAGTTACAGATGGGCATCGTTGAAATGCATGCCCTGACTACCGTTAGTGAAAGTGTTGAAGAAGATCCAAATTTATTGATTTCAAGGCGAGCACAGTTGAAGGTACATGTAACCGTCACCGTATCATCGCTATAGTCAAATATGTCTTCGTACAATAGTTCCAATGGGACGATGCTACATCTCACACAACACGACCAGTTTTGGCTATATTGTAAGAAAAATGGACCACTTATTTCGCATTTTAGTGATGTGAACTGGCCACCAAGTTTGTGTGATTTGTCGTCGTTGTACTTATTTTTTTGTGACGCTAAATTTTGATACTTGGAAGGCGAATATTTATCAAGTTGTGGATGAGTTATATTCCCAATATTAGCTGAAAACTCGTTCAAAATTAGCTTGTCAGAAACAAGATCTGTAAGAACTCCCGGATAAGACATTTGAATGATAACACACGAGAATACCATTCACAGTGGAAGATCCAAACAATATATTGAAATATAAATTTGATCGAAATCTTAATCATAAATGTTTTTTGTTTTAATTTTTTATACTTTCGGAGAAATAAAATGGATGACCCTGTACTTGAAGGAAATGAATGGAGCTCATTAGCGAACACAGAAGGTATAATCTTTTAATAGTGGGTACGTAGGTGCAGCTATTAGCGCACGTTTTAGATACTGACATAATTGGAAGAACTAAGCGGTCTTGCACCGATGCGTTCTCTGTTGTGCGGAGACTGTCAAAAAAATCATTTGAACATTATTCGGTTTCATTTATGTTGACAGTCTTTGGGTCAATTTTCCACCAATCTTCCACACATATCAACTGGAACATTCCCAATTTCTCGTTTGATATTATTCCTGTTCATCCTATAACGAACGATTTAGGGCAACTCCATAAAAAGCAATCCAACGACGTTAGATCTCATGAGCGAGGTGGCTATTCGACCGGACCATTTCTCGACATTACACCATTACCGAACCTTCAATCGGTAATTGAATCTTGCTGGAATTACTGATTTCTCTGATAACAACCAATTTTGGCCAAAAATAGTCTTTTAACACCGACGATAGCAAACTCCATTGACCATAACATGGCTTATTAAGGTCTTATAAAGGGTGACTTTTGTTGTTCGAGAGAGGGCTTTGCTACTTAATTGCCTTCTTAGCCCAAAGAAACAGCGGTTGGCAAGCGTTATTGTTCGGTTGATATCAGCGCTGGTGTCGTTGTCTGTATTTAAAGCGGAGCCTAGGAAGACAAAGTCCTTAACTACCTCAAAGGTTTACCTGTCGGGGGTTTCGTTTTGCCCGAGACGTCGGTGTTGGTTGTCCTCTTTGCCTGACAGCATATACTACGGTGTCCAAAAAGTAATCGGAATTTTTCGATTTAAATTACGCGGGTAAATATTTTCGCTCAATATATTTTTTTAAAGTTGGTACAACTGTTACTGACTTTCATGTCAAATTATATGTCAAAATATTCATTAGTGTTTGAGTTACGCTTGTTTTTGTGCGACACAAAAAGTGAATTAGGGGATTTTTACAATGTCTGAAATTATTCAACAAAGTGCGATCAAATTTTATTTCCTGCGTGGAATAAATGCTGCAGAAACGTTGAAAATGTTGAAGAAGGCTTAGAGCTCTACCAAAATCAACAACATATGATTGGTATAAATTGTTCAAAGAAGGTAGAGAACGCTTTGAAGACAAAGAGCGCCCTGGTCGACCATCGACCTCAACTGACGATGCTCACATCCAAAAAGTAAAAGAATTAGTGCTTGCGAACTGTCGGTTAACTATAAGAGACATTGCTGATGAAATTGGCGTATCAAACGGATCAATTAATACCATTTTGAAAGATGTTTTGGGCCTCAAACGTGTCAAGTCTCGATTGGTACCAAAAATGCTGAATGCACTGCACTGATTCTTTGTGACTTTTTCGCCAAAAATGCAACCAATATCGTTCCGCAACCACCTTATTCACCGGATTTGGCTCCGTGTGACTTCTGGCTATTTCCAAAACTCAAAAGACCACTCCGAGGAAACCGTTTTGAGTCGATTGAAGATATTCAACGTAAATCGGCGTGCGTTCTGAAGGCTATATCGGAAGATGACTTTTTGGCATGCTTCGAGGACTGGAAAAAGCGGTGGTATAAGTGTATTATATCGGGAGGGGACTATTTTGAAGGGGACGAAATTGATTTGGAAGAAAAATTAAGATTTTTTGATTTATCAAAAAATTCCGACAACTTTTTGGACACAGTAGTACATGGTCCTGCACTCGTTGACCGCTAAACCCATTTTAGCCGCTTCCGTCCGAACACTCGCGAAAGCGCCACTGACATCTGCTGCTTTCTCCCGATTATGTCAATATCGTCGGCGTATGCGAGTAGTTGCACGGACTTTCGAAAAATAGTGTCTCTTGTGTTTGCTCGAGAGTTTTGCACTATTCTTTCTGAACATCTGAGGTCTCGGTGAGATCTTTACCGATCTTGATGGAGGAGCGTGCATTCTCCAGTGTCATCCTGCACAGACGGACGAGTTTGGCAGGGATGCCGAAACTAGACATTGATCTGTATAGCTCGTCTTTATTGATGCTGTCATACGCGGCCTTAAAATCGATGGATAGGTGGTGTGCATCGATCTAAAGCTCATGGGTCTTCTCCAAGATCTGCCGTAGTGTGAATATTTGGTCGATGGTGGACTTTCCTGACCTGAAGCCACACTGATATCGACCTATCAGGTTGTCGACGAACGGCTTCAGATGTTCACACAATATGGCAGATAAGATCTTGTATGCGATGTTAAGGAGACTGATGCCTCTGTAGTTGGCGCAGTTCAGAGGGTCTCCTTTCTATAGAATCGGACAAACAAACTTACGGCTGCAATATTTTCGGTATTTCAACGGCTGCATTGTCCTATGATCATTCAAAATAAAAACTATGGAGTAATTTTTGATGTGACTATTGGCCCTGTCTAGGTTGACAGGGTGGAGAAGGTAGAATGAAAAACTAAACCGGCTGTGCATCGGCATGTATCAGCTCAGAAGGTTTCCTCTACATCGGCCAGGTTATAGTAGAGCGTAAGGGGTTCAGCGGTGCAACCATAAAATTATTTGTCACAGTAAGACAATAGTATAGAATGACCTAAAGTTACAGTGAGTTGAAATTGGACCTCATAGAGCTTGGTAGTAGCTGATCTGGCTGATTATAGAGGAATGTTAATTGCGGCCTAAAACCAGTAAGGTCTCTAAGATATCTTTTAAAAAAAAAGATAGGAACTGAGTGTAATGGGTCCAACCTATAAGTAAAATCTTTTTTCGTGAGTGCTAAAAACGGAATTCAACAACTTGAATTGCACAAGTGAATTTAGTTAATTTACGGACTTGTTCAAATGCTTCGCCACCTAAGTAAACAAGTGAGTTCAAAGTATAAGAGAAAAAATCTTGTTGTACATGGTTATAAACGGACTTTATTAAACTAGGAATGCTTAAATGGATGCGATTCGCTAGACTAAAGGTTATTTAGACAGGCTTATTAAACTGCAATGTTATCCATGTAAAAATGTAAAAAAAATAAATAAAAAGCTCATTTGTCATAAATAATTTATATTTGTCTTAAATTCTGCACAGAAACATTAAACATGTTGTTTTGTTCACAATGTTAATCAATTTGCATTTGCTGGTGTTTTTTGCATCTTAAATGATTGCAGATAATATTCGTATATATGAATAGATAGAATATGTATAATATAGATCATAGTGAAGTTAAAAATATTTCCATTTTGATTTTTCTTTGATTTTTTTGTTTTTTTTTTGTTAAATTTTTATTGTAACACATTTAACAATTAGAAAGAAATATATATTTATGTATGTAAATCTATTTATTCATATTATATACTTTTTTTTTTTATTAAATATATTATAATAATTTATTAAGTACGTTTACAACAATCAAATAAAAAAAGGAAACAACAACATGAATATTTTTTTCAAAAACATTTTCTTTTTCTTTCCCTATATATGTATGTGTGTGTTTATTTTTAAATTTTAGCATTAAACGTTAATAAACTTTTTTTTGAAATATTTTATTTAAAATTTTTAAGATAACTTTTACTTTTAATGATTATAAGTTTTCTTTTTTTTTCTGTTAATAAAAATGTTTTGATGTTAATTTGTTGTTGTTGAAGGATTTAATTTTAATTTCTCACTAAAGAATCATCGACAATAAAAACTTAAACTTACTGTTAATCATTAATAATGTATATAAATTTATTTAATTTTTTTTGTTGTTGTTTTATTTGTCGTTATTTAAATAACAAAAGGCCACATTATTGTTATTATGATTTTTTTTTTCTCATTTTTGATTTTCTCTTTTGTTTAGTAATAAATTTTCATTTTTTTGTTTCTGTCGTAAAAATATAATTTTTTTTTGAAACGATTTGCTTCTGTTAAGCTATTGGGTATTTCTTTATCTTTGAAATAAACTCTTGTGGTTTTATTTTTGTGCAAAAATTTGTATAAATCTATTATGTTTGTTGATTTTTTTTTTCTTTTGGTTATAGTAATTTTATTTGTTTCATATAAAAAAATTAAGGAGAAATTTGAACTTAAAAAACAAATAGGAAACGGCACGAACTTATGACTAAATTAGAAAATAAATTATGTAAACATTTAAGGGCTTCTTTAAGGAAGTACAACAATGAAAATCGAAAACATTTCAACCCAGGAGAACGACATTTAAAGCAAAAATAAAAAATCTATCTAAATAAGTTGATCATATTATTATTATTTATTTATTTTTTTTTTTATTTACCTACTTAAGTAAATGGTAGACGTTTAATAATTTCCTTTTTTTTTTTTCTTACATAATGTTATCATTTTGGTTTTTATATATATTTTTTCTGGTTTCTTTAGAAATTGTTTTTAGTTAGTTTTGTTTTTGTTTTTTCATATTGCAGCACCCTTAACACAATATCACTCTCACTTTCAGACTTATCCGAATATTTTATTTATTGAACTATAATAATAGGTAATATTTATTATTATTAAGATATTTAATTATTTTCATTTTAGTTTTTATTTTTAAGAAATTTAAAATTCTGTAGTATATTTGCTTAATTTTTTTTTTTATTTTAAAGTTTATAGTATAAATTACTCATAAAAATATTTTACTTTATTTATTTTTATCTTAACCTACTCACTAGTTTTAGATGTTTAACAACTTCATTCGTCTTCCCTATTTTATTTATTTTTATTTTATTTATTGTATTTTTTAGTTTTAGTTTTAATTTTTATTGTGTATTTGTTTCTTTGTTTAGGTGGTTATAAATATTTTTTTAATTTTATTTTTGCTTCTGCTTATGGTGTTGAGTATGAGTTCATCTTACAAGAGTAGTCTCGTGAATTCTGTAAATAATAAAAAATACACAAATTCGATGTTTGTTAAAAGTTTTAAAGTGAGTTTTTAAGAGAACATAAAAGAAATAGCAGTGATCCTAGAGTGTTTTTGGTTGTTACAAAAATATTTTACTTCCCAAGATACAGTTATGTAAAAGTCAGATATTGATGACGATCATAGCAAATTGCAACCTGAAATCGCATCACTTAAATCACACGTAGGCAACCGTAGACGTGATTGGATTGGTTCACTAGAGATAGGTTGTACGCCAATCTTCTAAAACCTGCGTTTGCTTTTTTTAGGAAGCCTTAAGGGCATGACTTATCTAGGCATGCACAGGACTTCTATTTGTTTTTCCAATGGAACAAAGTATTTTATTGTAATTCGCAATAGCAAACTTCTTTGGACTGAATATACTTACTTACTTAAGGTGGCGCTACAGTCCGGGGTGGACCTGGGCCTCAGTCAACAAGCTTCTCCAGCTAGCTCGATCCCTGGCTAGCTGTCTCCAGTTTCACATGCTAAGTTGGCTGAGGTCCTCTTCCACTTGCGTGCTCCACCTGAGTCTTGGCCTTCCTCTACTGCGCTGACCCTCGGGGGCGGATTCGAAGACTTTTCGGACCGGAGCATTGGTGTCCCTGCGCTCTACATGACCCAGCCATCTCAGTCTTTGGATCTTCACTCTTCTGGCTAGGTCCATGTCGCTGTACAGTCCATACAGTTCGTCGTTGTATCTCCTCCTCCACTCACCGTCAATGCAGACGGGACCGAAGATCGCCCGAAGAATTTTTCTCTCGAAGCAACCAAGAACACCCTCATCCATTTTTGATAATGTCCATGCCTCTGCGCCATAGAGCAGGACCGGGATTATTAAAGTCTTATAAAGGGTGACTTTTGTTGTCCGAGAGAGGACTTTGCTACTCAATTGCCTTCTTAACCCAAAGAAACAGCGGTTGGCAAGAGTTATTCTTCGCTTGATCTCAGCGCTGGTGTCGTTGTCTGTATTTATAGCGGAGCCTAGGTAGACAAAGTCCTTAACTACCTCAAAGTTATATCTGTCGAGGGTGACGTTCTGTCCGAGACGTCGGTGTTGGTTGTCCTTTTTGCTTGACAGCATATACTTGGTCTTGCCCTCATTGACCGCATTTTCGCCGCTTCCGTCTCAATACTCGCGAAAGCGCCACTGACATCACGCTGCTTTCTCCCGATTATGTCAATATCGTCGGCGTATGCGAGTAGTTGGACGGACTTTTGAAAGATAGTGCCTCTTGTGTTTCCTCGTGAGTTTTGCACTATTCTTTCAAGTACGATGTTGAAAAAATCGCATGACAGCGCATCGCCTTGTCTAAATCCTTTCTGGACATCAAAGGTCTCGGTGAGATCTTTACCGACCTTGATGGAGCAGCGTGCATTCTCCATCGTCATCCTGCACAGACGGACGAGTTTGGCAGGGATTCCAAAACTAGACATTGCTCTATATAGCTCGTCTCAATAGATGATGTCGTACGCGGCCCTAAAATCGATGATTAGGTGGTGTGTATCGATCTGAAGCTCATGGGTCTTCTTTAAGATCTGCCGTAGTGTGAATATCTGGTCGATGGTGGACTTTCCTGGCCTGAAGCCACACTGATATGGATCTATCAGGTTGTTGACAAACGGCTTCAGGCGTTCACACAATACGGCGGATAAGATCTTATATGCGATGTTAAGGAGACTGATGCCTCTGTAGTTGGCGCAGTTCAGAGGGTCTCCTTTCTTGAGAATTGGACAAACAATGCTGAAGTTCCATTCATCGGGCATACTTTCGTCCGACCATATTTTACAGATGAGTTGGTGTATGCTCCTTACCAAGTCATCGCCTGCCGCTTTGAAGAGCTCGGCAGTCAGGCCATCCGCTCCAGCAGCTTTGTTGGACTTAAGCTTCGATATGGCTATCTTCACTTCATCCAGGTCGGGTGGACGGAATTGTTGGTCATCATCGTCGAGGTTGAAAGGTTGATTCTGCCTGACAGCGGTATTTGGTCCGTCATCGCCGTTATACAGTCTGCAGAAATGATCTTTCCAAATCCTCAGCATCGACTGCGATTCTACTACGATGTTCCCTTGTTCATATCTACAGGCTTCGGTTCGGGGTTTGTTTCCGTGGCATGTTAATTTTACATTTTAATAAAACTTCCGAACCTCATTCCTGGAGTAGCATCTCTCAATTTCCTCGATCGCGCGCTTCTCATGCTCTTTCTTCTTCCTCCTGAGAAGCCGGTGTTCGTCTCTCCTCTTCCGCTCATAGAGCTCATGAGCAGCTCTGGTCTTTCTAAGTAGCGCCGCGTTATATGCATCTTGCTTAGCTGCATGTGCTTGCCGGCATTCATCATCGAACCAGGGGTTTCGTTGTGGTGGACGAGTGAAACCCAGCACATCAGAAGCGGCATCTCTGATGGCGTTTTGGCAGTGTTTCCAATGGTCTTCGATGCTTGATGCTGGCGGCATTGGACCTCTTAAGAGATTAAGAGACATAATGGACTGAATATATCATATTGAAAATCCTTTTCGTATCATAAACAAGCTTTCACAAAAATGTGATGCTGCTGCTTTTGTCAAACGGTGACTTTCAACTGTATAAGAACCTTCCCCAGCACGCCGAAACCAACGTAGAATACCTACTGTAATTAATTTCGATATAGCCATGAACTCTATTATTGAACTATTATCAGAGGAAGCGAGGAAGTATCTGTATCGGTGATGATAGTTAAGCACCTTATGCACGTTGCCACGATATTCTTAGTCAGTTATGAGCACACGACTTTCGAAAACAGACCGAGGCTAATCGACTTTATATGTGTTGAAATGTCAGCGTAAAAACTATTTGTTTTAATACTCACTACTAAATTTCCACTACAGACCTTAGATCGGATAACTATAAATCTACTATTTCGAGTGTCGGAAGATTTTCAAAAAGCCAATATTAATCCAAACAGCTGCTGTGTGGTTAACGTGAAAATAGAGGTATCTCGGGAGCTAGATCATCAAATAAATGCATAGAGTAGTGACCATCGAATGGAACTGATAGAACATTTTCTGATCGAATGTTTAAAAGCATCTCGAAAAGTTATACTTGTATGGCGCCAGTTTCAAGTGCAGAAGACTTATACCGACACTTAAATTGTCAAAAAGCCATTAACATAATATTTTGGTAAAGAGGTCCAACAAAAGAATGATGAATAAGATATAGGAGGTGTAGAAGTACTCGATCAAGGTTGAAAAGTACTCGATGTTCGATCGAAGTCATGAAGAGACGTTACCGAGAAAAGTTGTTCATAAATGGGGTTAGAAGATCGAACGAATATGTCAAAAACTCAAATCATAACTAAATGTATGTAGAAGTAAGGAAATAAACTTTATAATTCAGTCGCGGACGATGTGGAAAATGTAAAGTCACCTGTTTAGTAGACTGTTTAAGGGAGGACAACTAATAATAGAAATTCCGCCCGGCTGAAAAAAATGTGCTTTCCAAGCTAAAGATCAATCAGATGGTGATTACCGACGTGCACTTTCATTTCGATTAGGCACCTAATACTTTGAATAAAGTTTCGCAAAATATTTCACATTGGTAAACATGTTCCACTAGGATAGAGCATCCGTACACAATGTTGTATTTTTCAATAACTTTATTTTTCTTTCTGTAAGAAGGCAGACTTCTGGTTGTGAAATTGTTCGCTCTGGCAAGTTCTTTTAACGGTTTTCTATACTTATACTATCTTTGCTCTCGGCAGTGGTTGAAGCCTCTCTTCAAACTTGATTTTGTCTTTTGACTCCCTGTACATAGGATTAAAATTTCGGAGAGCTCTCAGCCTGATTTACCTTTAAGTTTCACTAAATGTTCTAATTTTTCTCAAACGGCCTATTTAAATCAAGAGGAGCATTTGAAGGTATCTTTCTTTCATGACCGATTAAATACAGTTGAACGTTCTACCATGAAACCGTGAAGCCATTGAATGCTAGTTGAAAGTTGAAAGTTGAAATTCCATATAATCCCTCTATCCACCGTCCTTTCTGAAGTTAGGCAGAATTTTCTAGGCAGATTCACCTAAGTCTTATTTATAATGAACAATATCTTGTTGTAAAATAATATAAACTTAAAGGATCATCGCATTACTCAAAGCGTTTTAGTTCAATCTTTCATAAGCAGGTTAACAGTGCATAAGGTTTCAACAATCATTCTTTTGAAATTTGGTCTAGAGACTATGAATACTTAGGGCGGAGACAAGGATTACTTAGAGTAGTAAAGTATTGAAAATTGAACAAGTAATACAATACCTTAGTCAATATTGTGTTCTACGTGACAAATGTGAAACCCGCTGTCATAGCTAATAAACTGCTGGGGGTCCTGGGTCCTGAACATCTGAAGTCTTCTAATCTCCATTTTAGACGTAAGTATTTTACTGAGAACAACATATTTGAATTTAAGAATTTGCTCTTCTAAGCAGAGATTTGATCGATACGAAATCATACTACTTGATGGGATTTAAAATTGTTTCGGTACGAATTCGATACGAAACTAAGGTACTAACCAAGTACGTTATAACACTAATAGACACTGATCGGCATGGAAATATGTAAGTCTTGCAAAGTTAAGTTTCTGGTAACGAATTTATTTCCATTTAACCTAACACTAGCTTATTTTTGTATGTTTGTCTATAAAAGTTTTTTTCAATAAGAACATAATAAATCTGTATTTAAATAAATATAGAATAATTGAGATATCGGTTGCAGCGATCATTGTTCCGTGGCAATTTTACACCACTTCTCTGTATATATCGGCCGGAGCGTTGCCGATTTCGCGTTCGATATTATTAATGAACTCCTTCCCCCATAAAAATAAATCCAACGGCGTTAAATCGCATGATCGAGGTGGCCATTCGACCGGATCATTTCTCGAGATTACACCATTACCGAACTTACCCTTCAATAGATCAATTTTTTCAACAATTGTGTGGTACGTCGCACCATTTGTTAGAAATAAATATTACTGTTATCAGGTTCATCCGATTTTAAACAACATGGGACAATACCACCCTTCATTGCCTGTTGCATAGCGAGGATTTTCATCGATGAAAAAATACGGTCCAATCACACTACCGGGGTGAAAACTACACCACACGGTCATGGTGGATGTCTCTTTAACACATTTGGGTTTGCTGGCCAATACCGCATATCTTGCTCATTGCCAAAAATAAGCTTCATCGTTGTTAAAATCATTGCATCGATGAAATTCAGAACCTCTTCAAACTTTTACAGAGCCGAATCGGAGAAATTCGTAACTTTAATCTTAAAACAGTGGCCACAATGTGGACTGAGAGATTCCTGATTCCTATGAACGGCGTGGAATCGACTGATTTGGCTAATTTTAAACTGAAGCACTTATGGTTGCGTTATTTTAGTTACTTCACTGATGCAGGAATATTCAATATTGAATATATTGACTCAAATTTATCCACAACAAAAATGTTGGAAGTTTTACGAAACTTCAATATTTCACAGGCAATAATTTCTACTGTTAGATTCGAAAATGCATAAATTATGTTAAAAAACGACCGCCTCTTTTCAGAAGAATTGATGTGTTTTCAAGCATTAGATGCTGGAAAGCAAAAGTGTTGAAGTTACGACATGGTTGTGAGCCTCCTATCTTTAAAAGAATTTTGTCTTTTTTCCAGACAGTGCTTCGGAGTCAATAAAAATCGCAACACGACACCTATAGTGTAAGCAGTTAATAACAGGCGAATGTTTTGAAACCTGGCTTTGCTGTGAAATTCAGACAGGAAATGTGTTTCCGAGCCTGGTTTAGATTTATGTATGTATACAGCGCTCTGTCAAATCGAGAAGAAGGTTTTGCTTGCTGATAAAGCCATTTGCAAATCAATTGCAACCATTTCCAAATATCACCTGAAAAAGTTTCAAATGGCCATCTAATTTTAGATTTAGAGTCAATTTGTTCCTATACGGGTGTAGGGCCCGATAAATTATCAAAATTTGCCACAATATTTACTATAATGACCGAACGAACGATCGGCGCGAGTGGATTGATTTGGAACGCTTTCAACAAACGCACTTACAAGAAATGCTAAAAATGTTGAGGCTGTATTTGTTTCTCTTACTGGCACCAGAAAGACAGAAAGCAAATTGGCATTAGCGTTCTTTAATTTCAGACCAACGACTCCGAATATTGATAATAAATTTTAACAATTTATAATTTAAACGTTGCTCGTTTCACTTCTGAAACGTGACTCAATGGTAGACATTGCCAAGTAAAAGAGTAATGACAGTTCACAGAAAAACATTAAAGGTGCGTTCTTATTGAAAAAAACACAAAAAACCAAGGTATACAGTCTGTTTGATAACTCTTGGAGCTTTAACTTCATGAATGCCCAAACATTTTCAATGGGATTTGCATCAGGCGACTGTGATGGCCAATCTAAAACATCGACGTTATTTTCTTGTTTCCACGCACTGCACAAACCACTGCGATGTTTCGGGTTATTATCTTCTTGCAGTGCCCAATTCTCATTCCTTCTTTTTAACCACCTTTGGGCAGATGGTAATAAAGCCTTCTTATAAATTTTGATCATGTTGGGTGCGTTTAAGTTATTTGTAAACATGAACAAATTTCCAAATCAAAAAAAATTGTTTTGTGAAGCATCCCCAAACGTGCACCTTTGCCGGGTGTTTGACGGTCCGCTTGATTAATTTATTGGATTGTGTACACCAGGTATGAGTGATAGGAGACCATGCCCAAAAATAAGCTTCATCCGAAAAAATAACGTTGTTCCAATCTCTGTCCAAATTCTCCTTGCTCCAACTGAGTCGTTTTTCTACGTGTTTTTTTTGACAGTAGTGGTTTCTCTACTGTGCTTCGGAATTTTACATTATTGGCTAGTAAACGTCTTCGTATCGTATCACAACACACATTTAGACCCCTTTTACGTAAAATCCCTTGTCCTCCACGTAACGATAGAAGAGGATTTTTTTCAAACCCGCGTAGAATCATTTTGTCCTGCTTTTTTGTTGTTTTTGGCGTAGACCCACGATCCGGCAGGTCATCCACATTTTTAACTTGGGAATAACGGTGCACCCACTTGCTGACAAATGCTTTTGACTTTTTCATGTATTTAGCAGCTGCTCCGTATGACATTTTCGGTCCTTTTGGATGCGTGCACAAGAATACTGTTTCATAACGTGATGCAAACGCGACACTCATTTTAAAATACTTCCGTCTCTGACAAAAATTGAACACTCTTTAAATTTTTTTATTCAAAGCATCTTAGCAGAAGTATTTTTTTATCTGCTAATGCAAATTCCACTTCCAAACCGGTTTCATAAACGAGTTTTGTTGTATACGATCTTATCAAACGGACTGTAGTTCTTAAAGCTCTGTTTTTCCAGGAGCATTGAAGAAGAAAGCATAGAAATGCTTTTGCGAATTCTCAAATCGGGAGCGAATTAATCCATACCGAGCCAGAAAGAAACATGGGCTCTACCAAAAGTATTTTTGTTGGAACATACCGCGGATTAAGTCCTTAGCCCGAAAGATTTTCAGTGTCTTAGAATTTAGCAAGCTTGTTGTTACAAGTACTAGTTTTGCCAACAACACAAATAAAAGGTTAGTAATTTATCTCATATTTAAGACCGACTGTTCATCATCAACTCTGCGGTATTTAACATCCGAAATTATTAACGCCATTTTGCTAAATAAATCTAATTTTATTCCTGTTGATTAGAAACACACAAGTAGTTTACGAAACAGAAAAAAATTTGTTAAACATATTTCAGATCAAACTGAATCACATCTCTACTTCAAAGGCTTTATCTAGAGGTCATAAACCTATAAAATAATACTTATGAATAAAACAAACGTTAAAATTATGATATCCTTCAAGGAGAGCTTCCCTGGTGAACTGGCTTATGTGTAATGAAAAAGAAGAGTCTACAATTGACTTCGTACGACACAGTGACCGAGTTCCATTTAACGGTCCCTTATTTACAAGTTATAAAATTATTTTATCAAAACAAAATTATCTGTGCAAATCGAACTTCAGACTTATTTGCCATTTAAATTCATGAAAATCCATTTCATGAGCATATACTCGAAGCCTAATCTATTTCCAAAGCTGCTCATCGCTAGCACAGAGCAATAAATCGTGTTCTGGCTGATGTACACAAATGCATTGTTTCGCAATGACCATAAACCCAGAAACGTGCTTCTGATTCGGTTACACATGCTGCGGATGGATGCCGGCCTAAGAGTACACTGTCCCCTTTCACCCGGACCTCGGCATAACATAAAACTCAACAAAGTACAGGGCAGATTGCAAACATACCCTCGCAAAGCAAAAAGTAATGGTTTATTTATGACTCACAGGAGGAGTAGATCCTCGACATATATTTAACGCCAACCGACTATATTGCCTCTATAGGCTCCTAGAATATTACGACCTATAAGTGAGTTGGACTTAAATTCCCCGCTGCCCTCTTGCCTTTCTCTTGCCTGGCGAATTCCAAAAGTGCTTTTAAAATCGAGTGCCTACTTAGAATGCGATAACATCACGATAATGAATCCTTACAGGCAAATCGAAATGTTTTATAGTCTCGTGGTTCCATCATCACCCAGTGATTTCCCATTTCACGATTCCTATCCTCCAATGGTTTAATGGATTTTACTCCCTCTCGCTGTTTGTGTAGGTTGGCCTGTATGTATACGTACATTCGTTATAGTATGTACGTTCTCTTATTGTTCTTTGGAATCGAATTCAATTAACAGCGAGACTTAGATTATGTGTACTAACCAGTGAATTTGGCGCCCTATTCATATATTTCATGGCTGAAATCGATGGCCGGAATCACAGTCAAGGCACCACAGATGTCACCACAGATGTCACAATAGAATGTAATTAGCGATGCACTATCAAGAGGCAAATAGAGCAATTCATTGCAATACAAGGGGCTTCTCTAATTAGAAATTAATTCAGCTACCGTGGACGAATCAAATGTCAATATTTGTTCAGTAACAAATTTTCGTGATAAAACCGAAATCCCAGCTCTCGCGGCTTACTTTTAAATCGGCTCAGCTAATGGTGGTTGTGAGCGCGGATATGTATAGCTGCCACTAGCGATAGTAAAATCGGTACTGTGGTGCCGCACGGCCTTACATATCATTGAACCGACTTTGGTAGTTCTCTTACTCTTGGCAGTAAATCAACAGTGACGGGGATTTATTGCTAGCAAGGAAGCGAAGCGGTCTGGTTTGCCATAAAGCGAAATACGAATACTTGGCATAGGTAACGTTTATTGCGGCAATTAATAGTGTAGAACTTTGCCATTGTACGAATTCTACCCCCAGGTTGGATGGAGGATTTGATTGTGAGCAACTCATTTGAACAGCACTCATAGTTTGTTGGTAGTTAGTCGTAATTATGCTTTATCTTTAGAGAACGAGGAAAAGCAAATGAATGTGTTGTGAGACAAGGGAAAAATCTGAAATATTTTCAGAGAATTAAGGTTTTCGAAGCATGCAACCTTTAACTGTGACTTTGAAATTTCATATTTTATTCTTCAAAGGTTAAGGTTCAACCAAAAAAAACTGCTGTTTCAAATTGTTTTGTCCTATGTCGCCAATCAAAACTGTTGAGATTTATTTACGACCTTTAGAGTTACGAGTATTTTGTAAATTGTAAACTTTTCTCTTTTGCTTTAACTTTCAACAAAAACTTTTCAATATCGAAATATTTAACGGAAGTCACGTAAATAAGGGTTAAAGTCAACGCTGCATGCATGTTTTAAGGGTTTATTTCTTATGAGCATAATTGTATTTGTGTGTTAAAGCGTTTTAACGCATGTAATGTACTCGTTTATTGTGTTCTTTGGAGCCGCATTTCTAGATTCTAGTTACTACTGTGCAACGATTGATTGGAAAACCGTCGACTGTCCATTTTGATCGTCAGAAAGTTAATTTAAATAAAACACATTTACAAATCAGATTTCGATCAAATTGTTATTTCAACACATTGGTTAGATCATGGGTGGCCTGCACTGAAATTCTTGGAGGAATTGATTCTGATTTTCGATGACTTTTCGACACATATTGGGCAATAAATCGATATTCGTTTTCAAAGCGTCAAGAGTTTGCGAATTCTATGCATAAACACGATCTTTTGCAAGGGTCCACATAATGAAATACAACAGCGTCAAATTGACCGATCTTGGTGGCCAGTTCAAATCACCAAAATGCGAAATAAATCGCTCAGGAAATTATTCTTGCAATAAAGCCAAGACGGGTCGTGTTGACTGAGATGTGGCACCGTCTTCTTCAATTTGAGGAAAAAAATCGGTTAACAACTGGCTATAGCGATGAGAATTGACAGCGACTTTATACCTTCCTCGTTTTCGAAAAAGTAAGCAGTATGATGGACCAATTACAACATCAAGTGACTTTTTGTGGATGCAATGGTCTTTCGGCAGTAACATGTGGATTTTCAATTCCCCATATGCGACAATTTTGTTTGCTGAGCCTCAACAAACGAATGAAAAATGAGCCTCATCGCTGAGCAAAATGTTGTGCGAAAATTGGTCATCGAAATGGGGATGTTCATGCACCCAATCGGCGTATGTTATACACATTCTGTTGTCAGCTGACTTCAATTCTTGATTGAGTTAAACTTCATAAGTGAGGAGGTGCGAATCCAACTACAAAATACATCATAATGTACCTAAAATGCTGTGTTTGCAGTGAAACCGTTTAACTTGGATCTTCTTCAACACTTTCACTAACAGCAGCCATATTTTCTATAGAGCGTGCATTTCGATGATGGATAGGCCTTAAGACTGTTAATTTTTGCCTATAGTATGCTCAGGTAAACAATTATGTTAAAAATCTGTTCGTAATGGACGTACGTCCCTATTACTATTTTTGTAGTACGATTTCACATTTTTAGCATGTCCAGCGATTATACCACGATCTATATTGTAAAATGGCAACCCTTTAACCAAAAATATAACACCCGGATGACAGTTTGACGTATGTGATTAAAACAGGGATGTCAAATTCTGACCACGAATTGGATAAACCTATGATGAGTTAGCAAATTTTCTTACGGGCACTAACCAAATATGAAATAGATTGAAAGAGAACTACATATAATATAGGGAACTATAATGCTCTACTTAACGGCGATTAACTGTGAAATAGCAATTCTTCAGATTCTGATTTTCTAGGTTTTCATGCCCAAAAGAAGTAAACAAAGAACGCTTTCACATCGATTGAAGAAATATGCACCACGAGTAAAGTAAATAAAGATGTGCTGGAATGTAATTCGAGAATCTCACGAAATGCCAAACAGAAATGTTAAAGCTTTAGAGCTTGAGCTTGGCTTAGCTCCAGGTGAGGCAAAAGGATGTCATGCGATCTCTTCAATATTGTTTAAAACAAAAAATTGTGCAACAGGGGTACAAAAGTCCGTTCAATAACTCGGTAACTAGAGAGAGGTTAGCTTGATAATGAGTGATGTGATAATGTACCTGGAGCCGCCATATAAACGATTATTTTGATCTAATTACATCCAAAAAAGTCATGGTCTCCAGAGATAGGTTGGCGAAACCAGAGACCCACAAAGGACGCAGGCAGCTCTTTTTTTTATGGTTTTATGGTTTTAATAAGTATTCCTATGATTTGTCATCTTATTTTTAGCGAATTTATAACGATAATCGAATTTTGCTTGTTGACAAACAACTGACTTATAAAATGGAAGATGGCTTATCTTAGCCGTGTTTGTACAAAAGACACTCTTCATTAACAAGACACTAGCGGAAAACTGACATCGCATTGATAGATTTCCAGACTTTCGATATTCAGGTTCGAAAAGTCTCGGCGGGTATATGGCGACTCTGATAACATATCTAGATGACTTTTGGTTAGTACCAATCTTCGAGCGATACTTACTTTTTGCTTGCTCATACTCCATGTCTCTTGTGAGTCCTAGGGCCACACGGCCGACTCGTTTTTCTACTGTCTTGTGATAACGGATTCCATTGCATCGCATAGTTTGCTATGGAACTGATGCATTTTTAGAGTGTATGACCAAACAACTTCGAGTTCTGATGTTGGATAATTATGCCTATTGATTTTTGACCCGTTCTCTGGTAAAGATGTTCGTTAGAGATACGATTAAACCAGGAAACCCTGAAGATGTTCCGTAGGCACATACTTACTAACGGTTGTTGTAGCTTTTTTATTGTTACAGAAGTGGTTATTGCCGATTTGGTTGATAATATTCTGTTCGGTTTTACCCTGGATTATATACAATACTCCCAAGATATTGGAAACTCTCTGCTCTCTCTACCGATTGGTTCAGCAATACGAACTTGACATGAGTTATTTCCGGGATTGATGTTGTTGATTTTGACAAATCTTTAAACCTAGGACATTTGACTCCCCCTCCACAATTGCTGTCATTTGATGTCGATCCATAACCCTCTGAGAGAGGAAACAAACGTTGTGTGGGTTGAGATGTAAGAGTTCAATGAATTCCTTCATTTTTAATAGACACGACTACGCGAGGCATATCGTTTATCACTAATAAAAAAAAGTATCGGTGATAGAATGCAACCCTGTCGAACTCCACTTTCGATCCCGAAATCCCCAGACAACGTTCATTTATGTAGAACATGACCGATTATAGATTTCATTGCAAATACACATTCGTTTTTCGGGTATACTTCTCCAGCTCAAGGCAACTCAAATAAATTGTTTGTTGACCCTGTCGAACGTCTTCTCAAAATCAACGAATAGCAGGCAAAGTCGTGACCAATATTTAACCCACTATTCAATAAAGATCCAGAGGGTGTTGATGTGGTCGGTTCGGCATCGAGTGTATTTTTCCGTTGCTTATTTGTTCGCTGGAAGAACGAAGGTGCCTCATAGTTTTCGCGCTCCATAAAAAGCTTTACAATCATTTTTTTCTTCCACTCGGGAAACTATCTCCCTCCCAAGCTCTTTTAAGTGATTTAAAATTGTTGCTGATGTTGTGCGAGCGGCTTACAGAAGCTCTGCGGGAATATCATCTAGTCCTACTGCGTTGTTGTTCTTAAATGCGTTGATCGCGTTAGAGATTTCATTTTAACTGGTTCGAATTTGGGAAATTGTTTCTTCGGGCAGCTTAGTTTATTTTATGTACTGTAAAGGACCATAGCGATGCAAGTACGGAACCATTTAAGCCTTTCACGAGATGTTAGCTACAGCGATGACCACCTGTCAGCTCATTGATGATTTCCGAGCTCACACCTATTTACACCTGCCAGCTGGCCAGGGCATTGATATAGTTATGGTACACTACACTTTTCATATTTTCTTTCGAAACAAGTTCGTTCATCTCTACTGCTGGGGTATGTACAATAGCTTTAAGTAGCTTACATTCTTCAATCCGTCTCCACGATATATGTCAAATTTTGATATTATTAAAACCGTAGAGAACAAATCGTTTTGTACGTTGATAAAACACTATTATTTGATGGGAAAAAAGTGTTATTAAGTACCTGATCCGTCGTAAGCAACCATTTGTCGCCAGGTTGGGTGAATTCAAACGCAGTCGTACAACCACAAAACAATATACAGTCCGTTTGATAAGCTCGTATACGGCAAAAATTAAAGAAGAACTTATAATAATAAAAAAAATCAATTGTACTGGTTTATTTTGTTTATTTACTTGAATGCTGTTCAATTAATATGTTGTCCACTCTCCTCCATTATCAATAATTGCTTGGAGTCTTTGAGGCATGCTTTCTACTAATCTTATAGCATAATCTTGAGACAAAGATCTCCATAAAACTCGTATTTTTCGTAGTAATTATTTGGCCGTCGAGATCTTCTTTCCTTGGAGCTTTAACTTCATGAATGCCCAAACATTTTCAATGGGATTTGCATCAGGCGACTGTGATGGCCAATCTAAAACATCGACGTTATTTTCTTGTTTCCACGCACTGCACAAACCACTGCGATGTTTCGGGTCATTATCTTCTTGCAGTACGCAATTCTCATTCCTTCTTTTAAACCACCTTTGGGCAGATGGTAATAAAGCCTTCTTATAAATTTTGACCATGTTGGGTGCGTTTAAGTTATTTGTAAACATGAACAAATTGCCAAATCCTTGTTTTGAGAAGCATCCCCAAACGTGCACCTTTGCCGGGTGTTTGACGGTCCGGTGGATTAATTTATTGGATTGTGTACACCAGGTATGAGTGATAGGAGACCATGCCCAAAAATAAGCTTCATCCGAAAAAATAACGTTGTTCCAATCTCTGTCCAAATTCTCCTTGGCCCAACTGAGTCGTTTTTCTACGTGTTTTTTTGACAGTAGTGGTTTCTTTATTGTGCTTCGAAATTTTACATTATTGGCTAGTAAACGTCTTCGTATCGTATCACAACACACATTTAGACCTTTTACGTAAAATCCCTTGTCCTCCACGTAACGATAGAAGAGGATTTTTTTCAAACACGTGTAGAACCATTTTGTTTGTCCCACTTGCTAACAAATGCTTTTGACTTTTTCATGCATGACATGTATGACATTTTCGGTCCTTTTGGATTATTCGATTCCGGTCCTTCATAACGTGATGCAAACGCGACTTTTATTTTAAAATACTTCCGTCTCTGACAAAAATTGAACACTCTTTAAATTTTATCTTTATTCAAAGCATCTTAGCAGAAGTATTTTTTAATCTGCTAATGCAAATGCCACTTCCAAACCGGTTTTCATAAACGAGTTTTGCCGTATACGATCTTATCAAACGGACTGTACAAAAATAAATTCACGAAATCGTTTTGCACAACCCTAAAGTAAAAGTGCGTGAGATAGCTGACATCGTAAATATATCAATTGACCATGTGCATCATATTTAGGATAAGTATTTGGGTATGCGAAAGTTCTATTCGAAGTGGTTACCACGTTGGCTCACAGTTGACCAAAAACAATGTTTTTGTTTGAAGCTGTTAAAACTTCTTTCTTTCTATCCACCGTTCCAGTTTAATCGACATGATAGACCCTGGGGTGAAGACTAATGAAAATCTTGAACAGAATGAATAAAGACAGGCTCACAATCGACTTAATAATCTGATAACCAATATTCATTGGCTTGAGCACTACGAATTCGAAAATCGACACGGCAATATCGCGCGGGTGAAATAAGTCAAAAACATGTCCTATGAATTTGAGAAGGTTAACAGGCGAGACTTTAATTGTTGTCATGTGTAACAATTCTCTTGAGAAAGATATCTTCCCTTAAGTGTTAGGTAGCCTCACGGTCGCACAATGTTTCGGGATTTAGTAACTTTCTAAATTTACAACTGGCCGTTAATTAGGAGTCAGGTTCTTTTAATGTAGACCACATCTCGAATCACAGTGACTGGAGAGAAAGTTGCAAGGCCTCTTGATAAGTTAGCGATAGAACAAGGTCAGCTTTAACACCAACATAGAGAATTGTGTTTTGGAAGGAATTAGTACCGCAAAACATTTCGAGCCCTATGCACCTGTAGGTCCCTTTTTTGTTGATTTCATCACTACTTCGTCACCTTTATTTAATGCTTCGATGACCTTGTGCCTATCAGAGTCTGATCAAAATTTTCGACCGTAGGATGATAAACCATTCTCAGACTTTAAGCGTGAAACAGGGAATTAAAAGTCTTCGAGTTTACACGATATGAATTCTAAATTGTCTTTTTTCATCAATAAAGTTCAACAAAGTAGCTGAACAAATTCATGACAAGGTTCTTGACAAGTTTCATGCGGTTTTCAACTCCGTAGATCAATTCTTTTCTTTGGCTTTAGATTACTCTTAGCACCGATGATATAGACATCAATGGTAAAACCCACTAAGATGCCACACTTTTGTTTGCTTTGCCTTTTTCTGGGAAAAGCTTTTATAATATCGATCAAAATAATTCCATAATTCGCAGACAACACACATACTCGTAAGAGATAAATTTTTAACACTTCTGACCTTAAAGTGCGTCTTTTGAATGAAACGTTTAAGAAAAGTTGCATTCATAATCGGACACGTTTAACGATACGTTGAGACTAGACGTCACGCTTACGGGGATTAAAAGTTACCACAGCAAGTCTACATAACTGTGTTAAAATCAAATGTGTGTGAAACATTTCCAATAAGAACAACAGTGACTAGGAATATAGCTTGCACCTAGCCATCGAAACTCAAATCAATAAATCGAGTTGTTGAGGTATGTCATAATATCTATGACTTATGTAGGTTGGTTCTTCCAATTTAAGTAGATATCTAGTACGATGACTGTCGCTTAGATACCTACGTTGACTAGTCATGTGATATCTACATCTTCAAATTATGTTGCCACATCATATATACATACAGGTATCTTACAACAAATGATTATTTTGAAATCAAGATGACGAAATGATATATTATTGAAACACTTTTAGGGCTAAATAACGTCCAAATGAGAGGTTGGACGTAATTTTTTTGGCCTGAAATGAGAATCACGTTAGGAAATTTGATTACATTTCTCTTCAAAACATTCATTAGGCTGTATCTATTTGGGTTTTCCATTAAGGACTATACATTTCTCCTCTCCTAATAGTCTATTTTTTGTGGATATAGTTGCATCTCATGAAGCACATGTACGTTTGTAGCCGTCTAGTAGTACGTATTTTGCTTGCTGATACAGCCATTTAGCCTGAAATGAGCATCATCGCCAAAGATGATTTTGCGATAAAACTTCGAATCCATTAAATCCCGGAATAGCACAAATGAGACTTTATGCGGCCTACTACTAACGAGACTAAGTAAGAGTCTTAAAAAAAAACAGATGGTGCCGGATGCGTCCTTAATGGACCAACGGCAGCGTTCATATCCCCGCACGGCCGATCCCTAGTCCTGGGAGTATCTTAAATTGAATTCACCCTCCAGGTTAGAGGCTCTGCCACCGGGCTAACTTCCGGCCAAAACCAGCTTTGGATACGACACCTACTACGGTGCTTGTTATCGATGGCTAAAGCAGGGTTAATTTGGTACGGATTTGTTGTTGGAGGCAGACTTAGGCAAGAAGTCTTAACTTTCTAACATGTGAACGAATGCCTCGAAGCAATCTGTATCAGGGGTGAATTTGTCAACATATACACGCCTCCACAGGAGAAAAACATGACGATACCATAGATAGGTTCTTCGAGGGCTTAAACAAGACCTACGAGCAATGCACTAGCTGCGATTTTTATGCAAAGTACGACACCTCCAACAACGAATTCAGGCTAATTGACTTTCCGGTATGACGAAGCATTGTCGTAGCCCGCTGTTCTCACATATTGATATACACAAGGGGACTTGGAATATTCCTGATCAATCAACCGTCAACCAGATTGACCACATTGCGATCGACGCAAGACACTTCCTCAGTACTATGGATGTCCGAACGTACCAGGGAACCAAATTGAGAGATGCTACTCCAGGAATTAGATTAAGAATTCTGAATAAAAGGTAAAAAACAAACATGCTACAGACACAAACCCTGAGCTGAAGACTGTAGAGACGAACAAGGGAACATTGTTATAGAGTCGCAGTAGTAGATGAGGACTTGGAAAGAGCATTTCTATAGAATGCAAAACAGCAATGAAGAACAAAATACCGCTGTCAGGAAGAATATAACTTTTAACCTGGAGGTTGTAGCCCAACAATTCCGTCCACCCGACTTTTATGAAGTGAAGATAGCAATATCTAAATTTTCGTCGAACAAAGCTGCTGGAGCGGACGGCCTGACTGCCTAGCTCTACAATGCGACAGGTGATGACTCTGTAAAATACGGTTGGAAGAATGTGTAGCCGTTGAATGGATGGAACATAAGCATTGTTTGTCCAATCCCCAATAAAGGAGACTGCAACTACAGAGGTATCAGTCTTCTTAAAATCGCATACAAGATCTTATTTGCCTGAAGCCGTTCGTCAACAACCTGATAGGTCTATATCAGTGTGCTTTTAGGACAGGAAAGTCCACCATCCACCAAATATTCACACTACGGCAGATCTTGGAGAAAACTCATGAGCTTCAGATCGATACACACCACCTATTCATCGAGAATGCACGCTGCTCCATCATCAAAGTCGGTAAAGATATCACCGAGACCTTTGATCCCAAAATAGGATTCAGACAAGGTGATGCGCTTTATGGGGTTTCTTAAATTTCATTTTTGAAAGAATAGCGCAAGACTCACGCACAAACAGAAGAGGCACAATCTTTAAAAAGTCCGTCGAACTACACGCATACGCCGATAATATTGATGTAATCGCAAGAAACCAGCGTGATGTTAGCGGCGCCTTTGCAAGAATTTAGACGAAAGCGGCAAAAATGGGTTTAGAGGTCAATAAGGGCAAGACCAAGCATATGCTGTCAAGCAAAAAGGGCACTGAACAATACCGTCTCGAACTGTACGTTACCTTCGACAGATATAACTCTAAGGTATTTAAGTTTACCTTAGCTCCGCTATTAATTCATACAACGAGAACAGATCAAACGAAGAATAACTCTTGCAAGTCGCTGCTTCTTTGGGCTTAGAAGACAATTGGCTAGCAAAGCTCTCTCTCAAACAACAAAAGTGACCCTATGTATCCGTAAGACCTTAATAATCCCAGTCCCGCTCAATGGCGCGGAGGCATGAACATTAAGAAAAACGGATGAAGGTGCTCTTAGCTGCTTTGAGAGGAAAATTCTTCAAGTGATTTTCGGTCCTGTCTCCATTGACGGTGAGTGCAGGAGGACATACAACGACGAACGACAGCGACATTAACCTAGCCAGATGGGTGAAGATAGTACGACTGAGATGGCTGGGTCATGTAGAGCGGATGGGAACCAACGCTCGGGTCCGAAAAGTCTTCGAATCCGCCCCCTAGGGAAAGCCCAGTAGAAGAACACCGAGACTCAGTTGGCTCACGAAAGTGGAAGGAGACCTCAGCCAACTTAGCATGCGAAACTGGAAGCAGCTTGCAAAAGATCGAGTTGGCCAGATACGCTTTTTGAATGAGGCCCAGGTCCATCCCGGACTTCAGTGCCACCTAAAGTAAGTAAGTAAGTAAGTGTGTGATATTTAGCTGTTGGGAAAGAAAGGGGCGGATATGCCTAAGTAGAACACATTGCTCCTAAAAAAAAGTTCAACTTGACAGCTAACGCTACTGAAGGCTTTCCACAAGACTTAGTTCAAAGAATGATCAATTCAATAAGAAGAGGACCCTCATATCCTACAATTATTTTTATTTGACTAAGACTAACAAATTTTTATGTTTTAATTAGTTTTAAATTTGAATTCACCAGAAAATTATTACATTTTTGCTTTTAATTAGCCGAATTGCCCCAACGGCAGGACAAAATAACAAATAAAAATCCTCTTTAGTCCAAAATTTATTTTCGTATTTTTGGAATAAATCTGAAAAAAAGAACAAAAAACACTATTTGCTTCGTTGGATTGGATTCAATTAAACTTCCAGCCAACAGCAATAACCGAAAAGTTGGTCGAAACTTTTCAATGGGAAATGACACCGCGCGCGCTGTTGTCGTCTACGAGTATGGGCATTTTGAGTGCCAGTAAATTTTAGGGCATAATTACGAAAGCTTTTTGCAATTAGAAGCGCTTGTTGCACCCATGAATAAACAAAAAAAAAAAGAAGAGAATATGAAAAGAATGTCGATAATAAACACCAGCAACAGGTTATTCCAATTATCCTAACCTAATGAAAGCCAAACCAAAAACCTGTACCAGTCTTTCGATGGTACGAGTAATTTCGACAACTTTGTATTCCTTATGCGTATGCTTGAGAGACAACAAACGATTCAGGCTACGAGTAATCCCGTACGGAATGCCTGTTGGACATGTACATATGCCCGTTGAAAGAAACTAATAAACGCCAATGTAAATACGTTAGCTAGAACCTAACTAACGATGGAATATCTCATAGCTGGAATCCGTATCCACACATGAATACAAAGTCAAAGTTCGAAACTTTTGGACCTGAAAATTAACTGGATATGACACATGTACGTGTATTCGTATTGGGTGTGTTTGTGTGTATTTACCTTCGTAATTGATTTTTCCATCCTTGTCCAGGTCGGCAATAGCCAGCAGTTGTGATAATTGGGTTTCAGTCAAGGACTCACCAATCATTTCCATGGCGGTCTGGAGTTCGTCTCGTGTAATGAAACCGTTGCCATCTCGGTCAAATACCCTGTTGAATAAAATAAAACACAAATACAGATAAAAATACAGAAGCCAGATACGTATTTATGGGTATGAGTTGAAATATATGTACCATGAGCCATCGTGTGTGTGAGTAAACTGGGAATGTGTTGTCGAGGGATTAACTTTGGTTCTTCAAGCAATAGGTAATAGAAGTGGTCAGGTGTAGGGAAGTTAAGTGAATCCTTGTTGCGCCTGTCTTCATCAATTATGTTTGAAGGCAATTTTTCTGTTTTTACAGGATTTTCCCCAGTTTTTTTTTATTTGGCTTTGAGGGGTGGAATAAACTAATGAAGGGATAATGAATTAGTTGCTCTTTGGATTGGCGGGGGTTTAGGGAGGGCATTTGGAAGTGAGGAAGCTAAACTAACAATTAGAAGAATGCGTGGTTTGCTGCTTCTTCACAATTATTAAATTAAATCAGTAAAAGCAGTGCAATTGTATTCTTTTAACTTCTATTTGTTGTTATATTTAATGTTTTCTTCAAGTCAAAGCAAAATCTATCCAAGATGATAACGGACGAAGACATCTACACTTCATATCACGTTAGTGTACAACTTACAAGTAAGGAGCAATTTTATTTTAAATTTTAAGCGACAGCTTACATGAAGTCATTCTTTTCCAAATGAACCCTTCCTAAGAGATTTTAAAGTTATTCTGACCTGGAGCAGTGGTGTTGATTCCACATTCATCAGGAAGTCAAGACCATTTGCTAGATTTTCTCAGTCTAAGGAAACAGCAATCGGAAAGAGTAATTCTTCGCTTGATCGCTAAAGTTGTGCCATTGTTTGAATGTACAGCGAATCGTAGGAGAAAAGTCCTTTACTACCTTACTGATATAACCAGTACTAGCAAACGTTTTGAAACACGAAATGAAGACAATGATTTTTAAGAACCAATAAATCCATCTACTTAAACTTTTCTGAAAAAGTTGCGGGCGCTAAAAATCACACGAAGCTTTGTGTAAAATTCGCCGCCTGTCGTGTCCTTCTTTCGTGTCTTTTCTTTTTCTGCTTTTATTCCACAGCATATAAAGAGCATTCGTTTTCATTTTGACTGTCGTGTCCTTCTTTCGTGTCTTTTCTTTTTCTGCTTTTATTCCACAGCATATAAAGAGCATTCGTTTTCATTTTGACTGATAGTCTTTCAAAAGACTGATAGATCCCCACGCCCATAAGGGATCCAGTTAAGATAGGAACTTAAGCAACGAAAACATACCTTTGCGCGAGAGTTCGCGGATAAGGCTCTTGAGCGGCTAGAAGCCGCCCATTATATTTAGCCAAATAAATATAGAAAAGTCTCTTGAGACTTAATTACACCCACGTAACAGCAAAGGAACGCCGCAAGGTGGTGTCCTCCCACCCCTTCTTTGGAACATGGTGGTTAACAAACTGCTGATATACCTGGAAGCGAGTGGTAGCAAGGTCGTTGCTCATGCGTATGACGTTGCTATAGCCGTCTAGGGAAAGAATTTAAATACGATTAAAGAGCTCTTACAGTATAATCTTAAAATACTAACACGCTGAGCAGATCGTTGTTGATCGGGAATGAGTTCCCATAAAACCGATCTTGTCCTCTTCTCTAGAAAATACAAAATTCCTATAGACCCTTCCTTAATCAACGCAATGGTACCAGCTTGGTCTTCTCTGACAAAGCGAAATATTTGGGCCTAATTTTCGACAGCAAACTAAGTTGGAAACCTAATATTGAGGAAAGAGTAAGGAAAGCCTCAATAGCTTTATTCTCTTGCAAAAAAGCAATCGGGAACAAATAAGGGACTCCAACATCGTATCACCCATTGGCTATATTCATATCTTAGTTATAAGACCAATACTCACCTTTTGGGAGGTTGTATGGTGTACGGCCTTAGACAAAGCAGTTGACTGTTGACAAAGAAGTCCAAAGAAGAACATGTCTGGGCATAAGCGGAGTCCTACGCACAACTCCCTCCGCTACCCTGGATGTTCTGTTTCACTTGGCACCCCTCAACATTTTCAGAAGACAAGTAGCAACTTCGCAGTGGACAAATAAACTTTTTGGCCACGCAAATATTCTAACACATTAGGGGTCCTACTAGAGACCATCGACTACATCATACCCAAATACTGGTTTTATAAAAACTTCCTCGAAAGTATTCCCTCGAGATACTTCTGGGAGGAAAACGCCTTTCTGGTAGAGGAGGAGGAGTAAATCCTACCCCATCTTTGTACATGTCCAGCTCTCTCTTAGAGAAGAAAACTCCACCGAAGAACCTTCTTCTACAATGACTTACGCGATTTAAGCAATAACTACATCAAAGGTCTCCTACGCTTTGTCAAAAACTCAAAATAGTTTCTTGAGTAGGAGGATCGCAGATCCACGTGGCATCACAATGGGCCAACAGGCCTAAGTGAGTTGGTTTTCCAACAGCCACTCTAATCTAACCTAACTTATTACACCCACAAAGGACCACTGTTTGGTGTGGCTCTTCAAATTGGTGGCATCACCTACCCACAATTGATTTGATATAGGTATGACGAACGTGAATAGACAATGATGAGTCCTTGATCCGAGCGATGAATGCCATCCGGTACGATGGCGCTTCACTTCATATTGCCCATAAACCGATTAACTTTCTAAGGACTCTATTAAAAACAAAATGGGCGAGTGAATTTGCCCCCAATTTTTAATGGTTTATATAAATTCCTTGGTTGTTCTGATGTGACGAAAACTATTCAGCCCTTGGAAGCTTATATTCAGGGCATCGTTGGTGAGATAGACCCGAAATGGTCGAAAGAGTGACCGAAAATTAAATACAATAGCGCTTTTCAACGACAAGCGATCGTCACCTATTCTCATTTCTCAACATTGGTCTGTATAGCCAGCCTTTATAAATGTTCAATAAACGGATTTCGAGTATCGATTTGAAGTTCGTGGATATTTTCCAACACCAACGTTAGTTAAATATCTGGGCGATGGTGAACTTATAGGGGACCTGCGCCACCCTATAACATGGATTAACCCAGCAGTGTAATAATCTATTGTAGTTCGCAGTGTAGTGTTTGACCTACTTCCCAGTGGCGGTCTGGCAATAACATGAGTAAATCGTTAAGCAAAAACAACACTGTGGCGCTAGCAGCCCAGTATGGGCCATGGCCTAGCTTCTTGAAACTCATTTGTATTGCTCATGTTTTCATTTATTGTCACATCTGAGCGGGGCCCACGGTTTATCGCCGAATCCGAACGGCACTCGCTAGAAGCTTTTTCAAAGGCAATTTTGCTGTCGGGAGTTTGCCATTGCCCGCCGAAAGGGTGATGACTATTCGAAAAACTGTGGGTTGTGCCGGGGATCGAACCACGGACCCTCTGCATGATAGTCCAATGAGCTAACCATCGCGCCATCGCTACCACCACCTCAAGCACGAGGATTTAAATACAGAGATAGTGACATTTCGTACCAGTAGTTTAATACCGGGTATACGCCATTATAAGAAGAGACAAAAAAAAATACGACAGCCCTAGCAAACGGTTGAAGGGCAATGATCTTGAGATCCGCACGTGAAGAGTTCGGACGCTTGCAAGACCGCGTGCAGCCGAACAACCAGCAGAGATCTTTGACTGCTACAAAGCAGACATTACTGCTATCGAAGAAGTTTGACGGGATGGTGCGAACAAAACGAGAATGAAAAACTGTGATGCAGAATCGCCATCAGAAGAAGAGTGAGAGAACAAGTCTTGAACTTCAAGTATAAAAGCGAACGCTTCACGACAAATTGCTTATTTTAATTAAAGTGGCGCTAAAGTCGGGAGTGGACCTGAGCCTTAATCAACCAGCGCCTCTATCTAGCTCGATTTTTTGCTAGCTGTTTCCACTTTCGCACGCTAAGTTGGCTGAGGTCTCCTTCCACATGCGTGCGCCACCTGAGTCTCGGTCTTACTCTACTGCCCTGTCCCTTTCGGGTTTTTCGGACAGTTGCATTGGTGTTCATCTGCTCTACATGACCCAGCCATCTAAATATAATAAAACTGTTACAGACCCACTTCTTGGTGTCGTGCTTAAAGCAGCTGGAGATGACCACGTTGAAAACAAGCATAAGTGCATCTGTAAAGTATGATCAAAGCAAAAAAGATGTGCTGGGCTGCGTATGCGCATGAAACTATTTATAGTAATCTGTCTACACCAGTATAATTTTAAGCCAGAAAAGTCCACAATCGATCAAATTCTCACACTACGGCAAAGACCCTGAGAATTCAAATCAAAACTCACTAGGTTAGGTAAGGTTAAAAGAGGGGCGTGTCATCACACAAACATTAGGCACCAAAACGGATCCCTGTGGAACCAGTTAACCAGTTGAATTTATCTTCAAAAGGCAAAAACCTCAACAGTCTCTCTGGTAAAACAACCAATTTCTTTGCAAAAGCTAAGAAGGCCTTTGAAATTTTATTTTCTCTAGATTTTCCTAAGAATTTCCTTCGAACTCGCGATATTCGCTCGTGAATACACAATATCTGTGTTATGTCCTCAACGTCTTGCAGATTGCCGCAGAGTCTACAAATGTCCGTTTCTGGCAATATGAGTGTCTTTGAGTGTTTCACCAGGAGATAGTGTCCTGTCAGGATTACTATTATTGTCCTAAGCTTACCCTTCTTTAATTTTATTAACTCGCTGGATCTTTTACCGTCAAGAAGTGGCCATAGAGCCTTGGATACCCTATGTTCTTCAAGATTTGCCTTAGGTTAGCAGCCTTTATGGTCTTTTCCTCGATAGTGCCCCTTAACATGCAGAGGGATGGTTTTATATTGGCAACCTCACTACTAAGGCGTAGTCCTTCTTGTAAGGTTATCCGCTTGTTCATTTCCCTAAAAACAACTAACTAACTCTTTGTCTACTTGAAAGTCGCATATGACAGCGTGAATAAGGACGAGCTTTACAACCCCATGTCTAGTTCTGACATCCCTGCAAAACCCGTCAGGTTGTCTCCACTGAAAATTAAACGTCAAGCTCATTTCCAAACTTACCTAAATGCAGCTATGAGGTCTTCTGTGACATCATCCATTTCATCTGTTTTACTCGTACTCTCCTCTGTTTCTTCCCGTATGGCTTGAATTCGACCAACCCATTGTAGGAATTCTGCTTCATCTATCAACCCATTACCTGCAAAATAAGAAATAACGATGGCTTTAATGCAAATGACTTAAAAAGGAACAACAACAGATAATAGCGTGGTGCCATCTTGTGTAAAAAGACGCAAAGCTATTGTTGAATTTAAATTATATTAGCATCCTTGGACTCCAAGACTACAGATACAAATGTTAACCAACGACAGTTCCATTTGTCAGAGTAAACAATAAAAAAAAAAACTCAAAAACCCATAGATGCCCAAGGACATCGCTTTAAGATTTTTTTACCTCAAAGTTCAGGGATCGAATTCAATTGTATACGAATATTAGCGATTTCAATCGCAGTATCGATTCTGTTAGTTATATTTGAATTCTCTACTTTTATCTACAAATGTGTCCGAAAAAAAAAAATTATAAAGATGAGACTTCTTGCATCGTTTTAAAGGCAAACAAAATACCAATACGAATAGAAGGACATGGCAGGATATGCGGATATTGTGTCCTGATTGTTGTCGGTAGTAGAATAGTTGTTTTTGTGGTTGAGGGTTATTTTCTTTGTTTTTTTCTTTAACTTGTTCCGCATAATTGAATTGGAAGCAAAACGATTTCTAATGCAGGTTTGATGACACAGAGGGCGCGTATCTACAACTAATGATGACATCAATTTGTGTAGAGAGCAGGGGCATAATTACATCCATCTGTACATGCATATTTATGCGCATATTTTAGTGGTGCAGAGGTGAAGGTCGTTCGTGTTAAAAAAGGGGTAATCATTGATAGATCAAATTTTATTGAACAAAACAAAACAAAACTGAATATATACGGTTTTTACAAAAAAAAAGTCATTAGGAAGAATCTGTCACAGTCTTTCCTTAACTGGTCCTAAAGGAGGCAAACACGAGAAAAATGTTATTCAGGCACTTAAACACAGAAGAGGATACTTAAGCATATTTCAAGTTATTACGATTAGACCTTAGTAGAAGTAGCATCTTCCGACAGGTGCTGGTTCTTTAAATGACGAGAATGAGCCTCTGCAGCCGAACATCTTGCAGCTCTGCTAATAAGTCCTCCTTCACGCCTCCCCGTGGCGCCATCTGGGAATCTCACTAGAGATTGCGAAGTGAAAGGGCAAATGGCGAGTTTCCTGCGCCATAAGCCAGGATTAGTGTCGGAAAAACAAAACAAGACATTATCCGAGCTACTCCGACATATTTGGAGCTCAGACCGGAAAGGATTTCCAGGACTTAGTCAGGGTCTTGGAAAAGAGATGGTGGCGGACGAGCTCTTTATGGGCCAACGGCAGCGCGCATATCCCACAACGGGATACTGGCTTCAGTGTAACCGACCCCTCATCCTAGGGGCAACAAAAATGGAACTGGTCCTCCAGGTTGGGGGATGTGCTGCCGGGGTAACTGCTCGGCATCAACAAGCCTCGGATATGGACGTTGTTGACAATCCACGCAAACGATTTAAGGACAATGAGTTTCGGATATGCACGTGGAATGTTAGATCCCTTAATAGACCAAGTGCAGCCGAGCAACTAGCGGAGGCCCTAGACTGCTGCAAAGCAGACATAGCCGCCATCCAAGAAATGCGATGGGATGGGCCGGACAAAAAGAAGATGGAAAACTGCGACATCTACTACGGCAATTGCTATCGACGGCAAAAGCAGCGCTTATTTGGATGCGGATTTGTTTTCGGAGACAGACTAAGACAAGAAGTCCTGAGCTTTCGGCATGTGAGCGAGCGTCACGCAGCAATCCGTATCAAGGTTAAATTCGCCAACATTAGCCTTATATGCGCGCATGCCCCCACAGAGAAGAAATATGACGACACCAAGCATGCCTTCTATGAGCTCCTTAACAAGACCTACTAGTAATGCCCTAGCTATGACCGAGGACAATTTTAATGCAAAGCTAGGAAGAGAGGGTATCTTTGGTGGAACAATCGGAAAATATAGCCTCACGACACCACCTCCGAAAACGGATTCAGGCTAATCGACTTTGCGACGGGGCGAAACATTGTCGTGGCTAGCGCGCGCTTCCCACACAAGGGGACTTGGAGAACTCCTGATCAATCAACAGTCAACCAGACTGATCACATTTCGATCGACGCAAGACACTCCTCCAGTATTATGGATGTCCGTACGTTCCGAGGAGCCAACATCGATTCGGACGATTACCTTGTTGTAGCCAAGGTACGGTTGCGGATATACCAAAATACGCCAAGACAAACTAATGCTGTGAGAAAATTCAGCGTCAGACGGCTACAATCGGGAGAGATCGCCAAGTCCTTTTCCGATCGAGTGGCGGTCAAATACCGCCAGCATCAAGCATCGAAGACCACTGGAAACACTGCTACAAAGCCATCAGAGATGCCGCTTCTGATGTACTGGGTTTTACTCGTCCACCACAACGAAACCCCTGGTTCGATGACGAATGCCGCAAAGCACATGCAGCTAAGCAAGATGCATATAATGCGGCGCTGCTTAGAAAGACCAGAGCTGCTCATGAGCTCTATGAACGGAAGAGGAGAGACGAACACCGGCTTCTCAGGAGGAAGAAGATTTGGAAAGAACATTTCTGCAGATTGTATAACGGCGATGACGGACCAAATACCGCTGTCAGGCAGAATCAACCTTTCAACTTGGACGATGATGACCAACAATTCCGTCCACCCGACCTGGATGAAGTGAAGATACCTATATCGAAGCTTAAGTCGAACAAAGCTGCTGGAGCGGATGGCCTGACTGCCGAGCTCTTCAAAGCGGCAGGCGATGACTTGGCAAGGAGCATACACCAACTCATCTGTAAAATATGGTCGGACGAAAGTATGCCCGATGAATGGAACCTCAGCATTGTTTGTCCGATTCTCAAGAAAGGAGACCCTCTGAACTGCGCCAACTACAGAGGCATCTGTCTCCTTAACATCGCATACAAGATCTTATCTGCCGTTCGTCAACAACCTAATAGGTCCATACCAGTGTGGCTTCAGGGCAGGAAAGTCCACCATCGACCAAATATTCACACTACGGCAGATCTTGGAGAAGAGCCATGAGCTTCAGATCGATACACACCACCTATTCATCGATTTTAAGGCCGCGTATGACAGCATCTATAGAGACGAGCTATACAGAGCAATGTCAGTTTTGTCATCCCTGCCAAACTCGTCCGTCTGTGCAGGATGACGATGGAGAATGCACGCTGCTCCATCAGTGTCGGTAAAGATCTCACCGAGACCTTTGATGTCCAGAAAGGATTTAGACAAGGCGATGCGCTGTCATGCGATTTTTTCAACATCGTACTTGAAAGAATAGTGCAAAACTCACGAGCAAACACAAGAGGCACTATCTTTCAAAAGTCCGTCCAACTACTCGCATACGTCGATGATATTGACATAATCGGGAGAAAGCAGCGTGATGTCAGTGGCGCTTTCGCGAGTATTGAGACGGAAGCGGCGAAAATGGGTTTAGCGGTCAATGAGGGCAAGACCAAGTATATGCTGTCAAGCAAAAAGGACAACCAACACCGATGTCTCGGGCAGAACGTCACCCTCGACAGATATAACTTTGAGGTAGTTAAGGACTTTGCCTACCTAGGCTCCGCTATAAATACAGACAACGACACCAGCGCTGAGATCAAGCGAAGAATAACTCTTGCCAACCGCTGTTTCTTTAGGTTAAGAAGGCAATTGAGTAGCAAAGTCCTCTCTCGGACAACAAAAGTCACCCTTTATAAGACTTTAATAATCCCGGTCCTGCCCTATGGCGCAGAGGCATGGACATTATCAAAAATGGATGAGGGTGGTCCTGTCTGCATTGGCGGTGAGCGGTGGAGGAGATACAATGACGAACTGTACGGGCTGTAGAGAGATGTCGACCTAGCCAAAAGGGTGAAGATCCAACGACTGAGATGGCTGGATCATTTAGAGCGGATGGACCTAAGAGTCTTCGAATTCGCCACCGAGGATCATTCTATTGGGAGCAGATTTCAAAGACAATGGACTTAATTAAACTTTATGCTGATTTTGGTTTACCTGGACTGAACGACTTTGGTACTTTGCTTCTAACGAAGTCTGAAAAAGTCTGAGTTTTGATTTTAGGCGATTCTCCTTCTAAGATACAGGCAGATAATATTTCAAGGAAGATTAAGATGTCCACCGCCAAAGTGACATTTTCAACACAAATTCAATCGAATGTATTGTATTACTACTGATTTATTGGCTTTTAATTTTAATCTAACGTGCTGTGCAAATATTTGTTAGATCCATTTAGTCATTCCTAACGGCTCTCTGATGAAGATATAAGTCTTTGGAAATAAAATTCCAATCATTCTCGAATCGTTTACGGCTTTTCACCCACTTTATCTGTCATTAAAACGAGAGCCATTCCCACTGAATCCGTACGACGAGGCCATGGAATTCTATGAAATTCTCTTCACGGAACAATCATTTCGCCCTTAATCGCCCTCTTTAATCCACACCCTTCCAATAGGGGGTAAAAGAGCAAATAAAATCCTTCAATGTGGTTTTGATATCATTTTTATATATATATATTTTTTTATTTAATCATTTGACCAGGTGAGACATGGCACGTTAAGAGTAGACGAGTTGGATGGAAAATGGTTTGTAAAAGGTTTCACAATAGAACCATAAGACCACAGGATGACTATCGGTACGTGTTGGGATAACACAATTGTGGTCAGTGACTGCATTCTTTGATTTGAACCCGGCAATATCCTTGACCGATGGTGAGAATGTCATGGGAAAAGAATAAAAATTCTCTCGCTTTCCTCAGACCTTTTCACATTATCAATGTAATGAAGAGCAAAGGGGTTTTTCTGAGGGCTTGTCATCAAGTGAATGAGTAACCGCTAAGCACTGCTCAAAGGTATTTTAAAATTTTACCGTTCTCGTAACTAGAATGTGTGTCTGTTGGGAAAAATAAAAAAAAGTGAAACACTCCTACTAGAACTAGTAGAAAGGAATTACCTATAGGGATGAAGTGTTTGCAAATGGATTCAGAAAACTTGAAGTAAAATTTGTTGTTGAAGTTGTACATGTTCTTGTTGATCCAAAATTGCTGACGATTATCACTTCTAGCGACCAATTTTGGATTTAGAAGAGCTTCATAGGATTAAAGGGCGGATGGACCAAATTGGCTTATCATTTTCATGGTCTTATGTTGGATTCTCTAGTTCGCTGATCGTAAGGTATTTCGTCAATTCCCAGGCCACGTGAATGGTAAAGAAAATCATGTTGCTGGTTTCTTTTCCTAAAAAATAACCCTTCACATTGACATGAGTAACGTTCAGTGCAGCATTCATTTTGTTTATCTATCCTCCGTCTGTGTACAATTTTCGAGAAACAAAGGAGTATTTGCTCCGAAACCAGTCTTCTTCATTTTGATGGCTATTAGGTTTCGCAACACAAACTCTCATTACATACAACCATCTAAGTGCTCCCACCATAGTTAGATAACCATGCTTTTCGGAAATGGTTTTGCAGAGAAACAACCCAACACTGAAATAAAATTTAAAAAGTACCACGAAAACCACGAGTAAGTACACTGACGGACAAAATAAAGTGCAACAGCAGCTCATTCATTTTCAAATTCCTATAAATGGATTGACATTCAATAAACCAGCAAGCAATTATGGTTCTTCTGTCAAAGAAGATCCCCCAAAACTATATAGAACGAGGAGCAAGCTTAAAAAGTTCTTGGAGAAGGAAGCGGAAGACCACAGCAAATTAAAATTAAAGTGAGTAAAAATCATTTATCTTCAGCCAGGATTATTTAAGGGAAATCTATTATTAAATTTAACATGAAGGACAGTCTAAAGGCGTGAAGAAACAGTCTTTCCTGCGTTCTATCAATATTAGAAAATGCATGTCCGTTACAAGAAATTTATTATCCAAGCCGCATTTATTTTTGACAAAAGTTGTTGGTCCGATGAGTCTAAATTTGAGTTAAAACAATAGATTGCTGCAGATCATTAAAAAGACTCAGCCAAAGCTGTACACATAAATCCATAAAATACGGAAAAGTGACAGGAAAGGTCTGAGGATGTTGGAAACCCTATCACAACCTGTCACAAAAACACTGTGGCGCTTGCAGACCGCTATGGGCCATGGCCTTGCTTCTCGACACTCATTTGTTGTCATTTTTGTCACATCTAAGCGGGGCCTGCGGTTTATCGCCGAGTCCGAACGGCACTCCTTAGAAGCTTTTTCGTAGTCAATTTTCACTTTCGGGAGTTTGCCATTGCCCACCGAAAGGGTGATGGCGATTTTAAAAATTGTTTGTGACCCAGCCAGAAATCGAACTCAGACTCTTTGCGTGATATTCCAATGAGCTAACTATCGCGCCATCGCCAATAACATACATACTTGAATATCATATTGAAAAATGCAGGCGATATATTTAAAAATCAGGTCTCTGGCATGCCCAAGTGTCTTATGGTAGTAATGTAAAATAAACTTGGAGCCATAGGCTACAAAGTTTTTTTGATTCCCAAAGTTTAGATTGGAAAATTTTGTTTGATTTCTTACTTTTTTGAATTCGCGCGTTATTTTGTCGTCTTCCATTATCTTCCGTTTCTTTTAATATTATGAGACAATTTAAATAAAAAACTTAATAAAGAATTCCCATAAAATCGCTTTAAAAAAAAATGAATCCATTGAAATCCATTTTCGCAGTTTATTTTGTCCGACAGTGTATACCCTGTTCAACGAAAATCTGTAGTACAGGGGTCATAGGAATACTCGTATTTGCCATTCACTTTGGTTACAGCATAAGCACTTCGCTCTTGAAAACACTCATGGGGATACCATGAGATGCGTATTTATCAAAGGAAATTTCTGGAACAAGAAGATTTTCATATGCGATCGAATGAATTTGGGATGATGGCTATCGTATCGAGTGTAAACTTTAAATTGTAATAGTAAAATTCTACTACAACCAGTTTCTGACAGTTGTTTGAAATACTTAAAGAAACAAAAAATATTTCTCTGTGTTCGACCGATTTTTATGACATGTTGTGTGTATCTTTGGCGGGTATGAGAATAGGTCGTTAAGTATATTTTATACCGATAGGTGATAACGGTGTCCCTATCGAGTAATTTTTTCTATTTCATAAAATACATTTGCAAGTACGAGTATGTGAATAAAGGCAGCGATATGGGTGTGTTTCAAATTCAGAATACCGATGGGAATGGTTGTCGATTGAATGACAACGACGAAGTAGCGCATTACTTCATATTGGACGCGTATGAAGTTGTCTTGCGTATATTTGGTTTCCCAATTCTTGAACGGGACAAAACAGTTATACATTTGACAGCCCATCTTGAAACGGCCAGCGCGTATTTTACACCAACGAGACAGCAATTGAGCGTGCCATGAATCTACCAAAAACTACACTCACCGAATTTTTCGAATTGTGTAATCGTGCGGATACTTTCGGTGCCTTTGCACGAACACTACTCTATTCCGAAGTACCACGCTATTTCACATGGAATTCAACAAACAATTCATGGGGTTGAAACAGACGGTTCTAAAGGAGGACCTGTCAACAAGGTTGCTCAAAGAAACAGATCCTTTGGCATCCGGTGGGAAATCTACAGAGGCAAAAGGGCCAGTTAAGGGGAACGAACTGCAGCTGCTGCGAGAAGAATTACAGAGTTTAAGGGAGATGTTCGCCGAACTTGCGGCAACGTACTCAGGAGTTGCAGCGGTTCACAGCCAAGGTGAGGGTGAAGGGAACAGAGCCGGAGTAAGCATGAAGACGCCTCTACGAAAGCAAGTAGAAACGGTGGCTGATGATGTTGCCGGGGGAAAGTGTTGCCCGCGTAATTTATTCACGTCAAAAGATATTGCGGAGATGGTTCCGGTGTTTGATCCCAATGCGTGAGCTGGGCTATCTTCCGAAGAATGGAAGAAGAAGGTCCTAGACGCGCAGAGAGTTTATGCACTCGATGAGAAGTTAGTACTGATGGCTGCGACTATGAGGGTAATGGGAGCGGCGAAATTGTGAAGCTGCAGTGCCACAGCAGAATCTTTGCACGAGTTCTTTTCAGGCCTGTGTCGTAACTTCGTAACTTCCCGACGTTAGATGACGAAGACATCCACGATAGATTACGTGAGCCGAGGTAACGCGCTGGACGTTTTGGACTCAGAGGAATATGTTTCGAAGGGGGCGAATGCAGGAGAGCACCCTGGTAAAATACATCGTGTAGGGGGTAGCAGATACCGAGTGTCAGGAAACTTTTCGGGCAGTAAGACCCACTTCGGTGAGTGATGTCATGACATAGCACTAGCGGCCGCCGGGTGAAAAAAAAGGCATCGACGAAGAGAGGTGGAGAGCCGCGAGCGTGGGCGGCAACTGGAACCACGATATCGAGGCCCATACATCGTCTTCAAAGTTTTCCGAAATAACCTATATAGCATCGGACAAAATGAAGCGCTGGTGTGAGCTTCCAAAGGAGGGCTTTGTCAATGATGTCAGCAACGAAGAGTACTCTTGATAGGATGTCCAAGTTGTAAAAATGTGTATTTCTCAGTATCGAAAGTTTGGTTTTAGCTTGTTACGAATCATTTAACTTCAGTTCATAACAATTCTATAGCTCACAATGGTGAGGCGGCAATCGTAATTTGGTGTCCTGCCATTTGAGCCAGTGACCTCAATTGATAATCCTCAACAACTCTGTTATCTTCTCTCAGCCACGTTCTGATTTCTTATTGCTCTGGTTTCTGCACGTAACAAAACTTATTTTTAAAAAATGTTATCCTTCATATTATTTACAATTTGTCAAAATATAATCAGGAATGAGTCATTGAAACGGGCCTCGTTAATGGTTCTATGTTGGTACAATTGTCATTTTCTGTGATGCTGAGTTTGGGCGCCACCTGTCAACTAGTGTGTTGTCACTTGTCAGTAGCCAAATATATTTGGCTCAAAAACAATTGAGCAACGACTTTGTTTGCACTGAGAACAGAATTTTTTGTTCGGCCGCGTTGAAAACATAGGAGAAAGACAACGGGGATTCTGTATAACGAGAACAAAACATTTGAGTGGCACAGAGCGTTTAAAGTCCCTCAAACATCACTTTTGGTTTTTTATATTCATGGTGTTGTTCACAGTGTGAAAGCAATATAATTTAAGCGTTGCGAAGTGAGGGAGGGAGAGTATCAGCCGGAAAAGACCAAAACGCAAAACAACTCTTGGATTTTGCACCAAGATAATACATCATATCACAAATCCATTCTTGTGAGCAATTTTTTGACCACAAACATTACCAATATGATCGATGAACTATTGTACTATTGAACTATCCAGAAATTTCAAATAACCACTTCGTGGGACCAGTTGATTCAAAACATAAAAGAAAATTCGCCAAGAGAGAGGCGATCTCGGAATATGTCTATAAAATATGTACGGATGACTGAATTGACAGATAGATTTTTGATGGTTTAAACAACCTGGAAACATGGAAGAAACATAAGTGGACTGAGAACACCTTTCTGACACGGAAAATTCTGCTCTCGAAATACTTTGACAGTATATTAGAGAATTCGCCCCTCCCAACTCTAGTGCAGAATTCGAGTCTACATTTTCATTGAATATTGTTCCGGTGCTAATGAAAAAGTATTGAGGCCGTAAGTGCGTCTGTTGACAGCGACTCAAATCAATTCATTGCACTCTGGAATTGGTTATCGCTCAAGCAATACTGTGGTGAATTTTGCGATGAAATCTCGGCCTACATCCGTTTGAAATCAAACTGACACAAATACTTAGGCCAGATGACCATTTGAAGCGCTGTGTTTTCTCCAATTTGTCTCTGGAAACGGTTACAACGTGGTTCAAAATTTCATAAAAATATTATCTTCAGCGATAAGGCTCATTGTAGGCTAAATGGCTTTGTCAAGAAACAAAATGCGCATTATTCGACGGTTTAAAGTCCACATGTGCTTTATGAGACGCCACTGCATCCACAGTTGCAGTTGATGGAAATCACTATCAAAACATGTTGAAACATTATTTTTAGCCGCAATTGCTCGCATTTAAAAATGTTGTTTTATGGAGCAGTCAATTGGCCACCTGTCTCGTAAGATTTGACACCCTTTGGCATTTTTTCATCGGGTCCACTTCAATTCATTGGTATATGTCAACAAGCCAGAGACTTGTAGGAATATCCGCAGAAATGTGTGCAAGAGTGGTCGACAATTTTATCCAACAAATCGATCGCTCCAAAGTCTCCACTTGGAACTATACTCTTTATTTATGATACGATTAATTCCCTTTTCCTATCTGCTGCGTTATTACGTCTTTTCTATCGAGCTGCGTATTTCTAATCAACGCAAAAGATTTATTGATGCTAATATACCGAAATGTCAATTCATTAATCGATTATTCCTGCCTAATAGACCCAAAACCAAAGCCACATAGGAGGTTACCCTTAAACGCACTCATAATTGCCATTCCATCCATTTTGGATTGTCCTTCGTATGCTCCTCAGACTACTTAAATTTCGGGCCATTTACCTTGATCCACATCAGTGAACCTGAATAGATGTCGCTTAAAATCAAACCCATTACAAGGATATATATATATTTTTTTCGCTTTAGCCCTGACCTTACAAAACATCTACTATACCGAAATCCACCGGCATTCACTGGTCCATCAGTTTATTTGTCGTCCATCTATTCTAGCCAACGTTAAAGATTTATTCATGCAAGCACAACGACATCGAAACCGACACCGGCGTATACAATTTTCCCTGCAATTCTTCACATAGCCAATTTCCTGAGCGAAATGTATCTTTTGTCATAAATTGTTCAACACTATGTCCTTCGTATACCCCTTTCCAGTGACAACATTCAAGCGCACACCGAAAATTGTTAATCCAATGCCATTGGGGATGTTCTAACAAAGGTTTCTACAAAAGGGTCCGGTGATGTGTGAGAAGATGGATTTCATTGCAACTGTAACTGTATTCATGTTTCACAAGTTTAAAAAGGACTAAAACAGCACCGAGCTGTGCTCGCACTCGTAAGTTCTAATAATTATTTCGCGACAGAGCGATGCCTTCAAAAACAATTGGAAAGCAACCCTCTGTTGATAGCGGTGGTAGAAGGAAGAGAAGTAGTAGCTTTTGCTAAAATGAAAGCAGGCACCAGCTTTTAAGTGAACCGTCGTCATATCATTCAGCCATCTCTTCTTCGTTTGCCATAAATTGTCTGAGGCAATTCTAAAGTGCGGGTGTTTTTGCTACTAGGGGATGAGATTCTACCACAATTTACTGGCGGGGGTTGAGGGTTGATGGTGAATTTAAAAACTTTTTCGTTGGCTTTCCATCTTGTTTCGTGTTTGGCTGCTATTAAGCATAATTGCCAAGCGAAAGCAATAGCCTTGGAGAGACCTTCGAAAGGCGTTCCTTTGCAGAAAGTTATCCCCCGATAATCATCGTTATACACTTACTAGAACTCTGTCTAGGAGTAGCTGTCGTTACAAGCTGATCTGTGTGTGTATAGTATATGTGTACATCTTCCGGTACCATTAAGAGTCTGAATAAGTGTAAGAAATGGCGTGAGGCTTGGTTCGGGTTTCGGTTAGGGTTTCGGTTTGCGTTTTACGTTTGTAGATGTAGGTTTGGGTTAGAGTTAGACTTTAAGGTTGAAGTGAATTTGCGTTGTAACTGGCTCGACTTCCGTATACTCATGAAGCGACATCAAGGTGTGCATGCCTGTATGTGGGTGAAAGGGATGATCCATTTAAACGTAATGGTTTTTCTGGGAATTACCGTGGTTAATTTCCTTTTTGAGGTTGGGGATCATTACAATTCCCATGGTACGTACATTTTTAAAAGAAAAATGACCAAACCATTTGTTGTAGTCAAAGGTGTGCTACATAGTAGCTAGCTAGTTCTGGATGTTGTTGTTGACAGATGAAACACGTTAATCGTGTTGACGACATGGAGTCGTGTTTTGGAATGGTATCCGTAGATAATCACTTGAGGACGGCTTAAATTCAATTGTTGAACAGTAATTATCTCACAATTTGTGGTTTTTCAAAAACTTAGTGAGCTTAAAAGAGGTTTTAAAGAACAACTTGAGCAATTCTATTTATTTTTCTCAACAACTTGTCATTTGTGTTGCTTTATACTACGTAATAGCTAGTGCAGTACAATTTCTCAATATCACTTCATTTGCTATTGTACGAGTGTCATGGGTGGGGAATCGTATCAAACAATATTTTCTAAAATTCCCAATGTGGAATCCATAGCGTCGACACCCAATATGTTCCAAAACCTCTGTACCGAAGGCTGATTATCGGTTTTTCTGCAAAATACAAATACGATCCAAATGCCAAAACTACTGGGCTATCAGCAAAGTCGCATTATCAAAAACATAACAACTTGGAACAGTAAAAGATACAGACGCATTGATGAAAATAAAGTGCTTACCATCTTGGTCCCCGGTTTAACATCAATGTCATTTCCAAATCCGAATTGGAGTGCTTTATAAAGAACACCCAGCAAAACATTTATCCTAACAACTTTGGAACAAACTTGTCAGAATAAATGTGTTGTGTCTTACTTTTCTTCATTGTTTCTCCGCGTAGGAATCGTAAGCTCTTCATCGATGTCACCATCTGGCAATGTCCGCTGTTGTATGTCTTCCTTCAAGGCCCATCAATTCAAAATCCCTCAAATAAATTTCCATTTGATTGACGGTAGATACAAACGTTTTGAAAAGCCAACATCGACTCAGACCATTATGTTGAAGTAGTCAAGTTGAGAATGGGTTAAACTTGGTGAACAAAACCTTATATAACCAAACTTTTTATCGATGCAGTGGGAGTTTTCCTAAATGCAGTAATGCCTGCATTGTGAATCAGCAAACATTCTTAATTGCAAACCCAAATATGTTCCGAAATGTCTTCTTCTTCTTCTTATCCTTTTATTAACCCTTTCCTCGTTATACGAACTTATGCGTAACGAGTTTCCCATTTTTACTGCATCGCTGCTGCTCCGCTTATGGGGTTGGCTAATGTCGCAGACCGCAGAACGCGTCTACATAAAGCTCGGTCCTGGATCGCTTCAGTGGTTAACCCCAGACGTTGTTGCGCATTTGCCATCTGAGAAATCCAGGAATTCTTTTTCCGACCTCGTTTTCTTACAGTTGGAGTGACCGTAGTTGATAGTGCCTTTTTAACCGGATTTTCCGCAGATCTTCTTTGAACGTGGCAATACCAACTTATTCTATTCGCCTCAAGCTGTTCGGTTACCGAATTCTTTATATGTAGACTTCCTCTTATACGCGTAGATCTAATGCAATCGCGTTTAGTGACTCCACTAGACATCCTTAACATTTTCATTTCCGCTGCCGTCATTTTGTTTTTAAACGCTTCGTACATTGTCCAGCACTGTGAACCGTATATAAGAGCTGGTCTAACAACCGTGGTGTAGAGTTTCCCCTTTAATTTAAGTGGAAATTTTCGGTCGCAAAAGATTCCCGAATTTTCCCGCCATTTCATCCATCCCACACTCACTCTGTGGTTTACGTCGTCGTCACATTTCGCTTCCATGTTAACGATTGATCCTAAGTACTTAAAGATAGTGCTTTTCGGAAGAACTATTCCGTCTAACATTATATCCGGAACAGGTCGCAACGGATGCGCAAATGGGCACGTCAAATGCTCCGTCTTTGAACGACTTATTTTAAACCCGTTTCTCTCTAGCGCATTTCTCCATGAATCTAAGGCGTTCTGTAAATCTTCGACGTTATCGCTAAGTATAACTGCGTCGTCAGCGAAGAGAATTGGCGTTACATTTGCTTCGCGCATGCAGTCTTTTAAAAGATAGTCGAATACTACGTTAAAGAGGAAAGGGCTAAGTACGCTTCCTTGATGCACTCCGACATTAACTGCAAATTCTCTCGTTACTCCAGCAGAGCTTTTAACCGCAGTTTTCACGTTTCCGTACATGTCTTGTATTATTCTAACATACGTGTCCGGTACGTTTTGAGACCTCAGCGCGGCCCATATGAGATCCCTAGGCACTCGATCGAATGCTTTCTCGAGGTCGATAAATACCATGTGTAAATCCTTAGACGAATCTCGGTGCTTTTCCATTATTATTCGTAGGCTTTGGATAGCGTCCACCGTCGATCTTCCTTCAACAAATCCACACTGGCTATTATCGAACTTTATTATTTGCCGAAGACGTTCGTTTAAGACTCTTTCGACGATTTTCATTGTGTGTGACATAAGCTTGATTGAGCGGTAGTTGTTGCATTCTCGAGTGTCGCCTTTTCCTTTGTATAATGGAACCAAGAAGCTACTTCTCCATTGATTCGGCATAGGTTGTCCACATTTTAATTTATTTAAAAGTTTCGATAGCCAAACGCTGCCGATCCCCTCCATTTTCAACCAAAACTCTGATGGAATGCTGTCTGGTCCCGCCGCTTTCCCCCGCTTCATTTTTCCAATTGCTATACTTATTTCTTCGATTGAAAAGTCCGAAACTTCCTCCTCGAATAGACCAGCTGTCGGCACGATATCACGTGGAAACTGTTTGTTAAGCAACTCCTTACAGTATTCAAGCCACCGGTCACAAATTTCCTTTTCATTTGTTAATAGGCGACCGTCTGCGTTTTTGATGTATTTCGGCGAGGTTATTTCCATTGAATTTTTTCTCCTCTGTGCAGCGAGCTTAAAAATATTTGGCATTTTAGTACTGTACGACGTTTGAACTTCTTGGATAGCTTGTCTTCTATCCGCCGATCGTGAGGATATTTGTTCCAACTCCTGGTACAGGTTTTCCGCTTCTGCCGCTCGAGTTCGAGCCAGAACTTTCTTTGCGATCTTTTTAAGACGCTCGTATTCAAGAGCCAGTCGAGCTTTTTCGATATCGTCGCTCCGATCGCATTTTGTCCACGCTTGGAATGCACTCTTCTTGTCGGCCACAGCTCGTTTGGTTTCGTCATTCCACCACCATGTTTCTTTGCCGACGTAATGGTATTTCGATATAGTACCCAGATGGGACTTTGCGAGTGTTATGCATTCCTCGTGCATGCTGTTCCACATTTCTTGCGGGCTAAGTGAGTCTGCTATACTATTTATATTTTGAAGTACTTCTTTAGCCAGTGCGATAAATCTTGCGCTTCGTTCCTTCGATAAATTATACCACCGGATTTTTGGCTTTCCAAACGATGCCCGTGTTTTCGGTGGTTCCGCTGTGAAAAATTCTGTAATGAGCAGACGGTGTTGGCTTACTAGCGATTCTCCAAGTATTACTTTACAGTCCTTAACACGGTTTCTCATCGACATTTTGCAGAGGTGATAATCTATTTGCGTTTCGTGGCCTCCGCTGCTATAGGCGATGAGATGTCGTTGATGTTTAATAAACATTGTATTTAAGACGGTTAAGCCGTACGCCCTACACGCTACAAGGATGTCTTCGCCAGCTGAATTTCTGGTTCCAAAGCCTTTACCGCCGTGGCAGTCCTCATAATCAACATTTGTTTCTCCGACGTGGCCATTTAAATCTCCGCCTACGAAGAGCATCTCATCGATAGGTATATTTCTAAGCAAATTACCGAACTCTGACCAAAATGTATCTTTTTCCGATTGGTCACATCCATTTTGTGGAGCGTACGCGCTAACAATGTTCCACGTTTCATTGTGTATGACGAGTTTAATACTCATCAAGCGGTCGCTTATTTTCAAGACACCAACGATGTTGTTTAGAAGATCCGCTGCGACAACGATTCCAACACCGTTTCGTCCATTGACCGTTCCATGGTAGAACATCTTAAATGCCTTAGTTTTTAAATCTAGAAAACGCGCTTTATTTCCTGTATTACACCACTTCGTTTCCTGTACGCACAGGATTTGTAGAGTTCTGCGACGCATAATCGCTTCCAGTTCTAAACTTTTTGAGGTCATCGATCCGACGTTCCAACTTGCAAACCGAAGTTTAGGAAAATATTTTGGAAACTTCATTTTGCCCGCCCCCGGAATCCGTCGGGCTCTGACACAAGCACTTCTGCTTGCTCTGGGATCACCCGAGTGCGTTGCAACCGTGGTGCCCAGCGGGGTAGTGCTATTAATTGCGATCATTTCCATGAAGTTTAAAGTTTGAGTGGTTTGACACTTGTATGCTCATTTCGAATTGATTGACTGTTCTTTTACCCCACCGGTAGTCTCCAGACGTGGGAACCCACTGATTGCATACAAACTTGTGGGAAAGTTTTAAGGTGTTAAAGTGTCACAGGCTCATTTTTGGTGTCATAGTTGCCTGTATATGATTGGTGTCCCATTTAGTCGCCTCTTACGACAAGCTGGGACGCACTGCGGCACTATTCTTTATCCGATGCCGCACGGACAAAATATGTTCCGAAATGTATTGTGAACGATTATACTGTGCAAACAACAGCAAACAGAGCATCGTGAACTAGCACGATGCAAATGACATTTCGTTATAAATACGAGGGCGGGTCAATAAGTCCGTGACTTTTTGAATTTCTGACCTCTTTACTGAAACAGCAACACTGCTCCTGTCAACAGGCATCTGTCAGTTGACTCCTGTCAAAATTTAAACTTGCTGCGTCAGTTAGTTTGTGTTTGACAGCTATTTTTATCAGACTACTCACTAATTTGAGGAGAAAATGGAAAAAAGTGAATTTCGTGTGCTTATTAAGCATTATTTCTTGCGAAAAAAAACCATTACCGAGACCAAGGCTAAGCTTGATAAATACTATGGGGACTCTGCACCATCGATTTCAATGATAAAAAAGTTGTTTACTGAATTTCGTTGTGGCCGTACAAGCACTGAAGATGCCGAACGTCCTGGACGCCCAGTTGAGGTCTCTACACCCGAAACAATCGAAAAAATTCACGATATGGTGTTGGCCGACCGAAGATTGAAAGTGCGAGAGATTGTGGAAGCCGTAGGGATCTCACATGGCTCAGTGGTTTCAATTTTGAATGATCACTTGGGCATGAGAAAGCTTTCCGCAAGATGGGTGCCGCGTTTGCTCACAGTCGACCACAAACACATGTGCAGTTGCCATGGCAAAAATCCATGAATTGGGCTATGAATTGCTCCCTCATCCACCCTATTCTCCAGATTTGGCTCCGAGCGACTACTTCTTGTTCCCAAACCTGAAGAAATGGCTTGGTGGAAAAAGATTTGACTCCAATGATGAAGTCATCTCGCAAACAAAGGCCTATTTTGAGGACCTCGACAAATCATTTTTTTTTTGGAAGGGATAAAAAAATTGGAGAAGCGTTGGACAAAGTGTATAGAGCTCAAGGGAGACTACGTTGAAAAATAAAATTATTTTTTTATCAAAAAATCTGTGTTGTAATCCAAAAGTCACGGACTTATTGACCCGCCCTCGTACTTTTTTGTGAATCGTGAGAGATTTAGAACGCCGAGAACTGAGTTTATTCAAAAGTATTAATTATGTATGTAATAATTATTTAGATCTTTTAACAGAAAACAATGGACGGAAAATCAAATTTCATGGGGAAAGTTTGCATGTCAGTCCAGAACTTCCATACTCCCTGGGCGACTGCATTACACAATTTTTAAATGTCATTTATACCGACAAATCAAGGTTAAAAAACAGTTCGTCGGGGGAATCAACAACTTGTTGGCAATTCTTTGATGTCCTTGATAAGCAGTATGGCACAAAACATTCTATTACAGTGCTTGAAGGACATCTTGATTCTTTGTTGGAGCATAACATTCCAAAACATTATAATTCAATGCGCAACGTATCATAAAAGCATCGTGTATTTGCATAACCGATTCAAGGTGCAGTCACAATGAGAATTTTGTTTGAATTTAGGAAAGCATCCAGTTTCAGGTCTAGTGTGTCCACCAGATCTTGGAAAAAACCCAGGAATTCGATACCCATTATTTGTTCATCGATTTCGATGCTGCACACGACACCACTACAGATAAAACGAAGAATAACTCTTGCCAATTGTTGGTTCTTGGGACTTATAAAGCAATTGACTGGTAAAGCCTTCTCTCGAAGAACAAAAGTAACACTATATAAGACCGAGAGGAAAACAAGACTCTGAAAAAAAAAGTCTGCAAATGAAACCCAAGAAAGCAGTCCACTCCGCTCAACAACGTCATACGGACGAAGAGGGCTTACCCGCGAAACAAATAGGACCCTAAAGAAAAGACCGTCTAAGATACGTAAATCAGGTTCTTCACCCCAAGTCGTTCCAGACAAGAGTCAGGAGTCACAAAAAAAGCAACTTCCAACAAAATTACGTCTTCCACCTCCAATCAGCGTTGTTGGGGTTTCGGACTACAATAAGTTGCATTGCTTCCTCAAAGAAACGTTAAAATCTAAGTACAAGGTAACATCACTGCGCAACAATGTGTGTAAAGTAAACGTCGACAACTCCGATGACTACCGAGCATTGTCTGACAAATTAATCACCGAGAAGATCCAATGGTTCACTTTCGAAAACAAGTCAGAAAGACCATTACGTGTAGTAGCAAGAGGACTTCACCCTTCGTGCACTAAAAACGATATTATAAGCGACCTCCATGCAAAGGGCCTTAAAGTTCTAGACGTCGTAAATATTATTAAAAAAGAAAAGAGAACAACAGAGCAAGACGAGGAAATCTTGGTTAAGCGGGGACTTCCACTATTTATGCTTAGTTTCGATAAGTCCGAAAATAAAGAAGATATCTATAGTATTAAAACTATTCTAAATATCGTAGTCAAAATCGAACCTGTGTGTAAGAACACAAGATCAAACCCGCAATGTAAGCGCTGCCAAGGCTTCAATCATACGCAGACTTACGCGTTGCGTAAAATGTGCCGGTAAACATCTCACAGAAGAATGCAACTTAAATAAACAACTTCCACCGTCTTGCATAAATTGCCAAGGAAAGCACCCAGCAAACTATCGCGGATGTGAAGTGGCGAAAGAACTTCAAAAAAGACGCGATACGCTTAAAAAAACCTTACGTCCCAACCCAAAAGCAACTACAAATAAACCAAATATTGCTAAAGAACAGGCAGTGAACGAAAGAAAATCCGTCGTGGTAAAGTCGAAGGATATAGGTATACAAAATAAGATCGCAAAGGGAAAGCAGCCACCGATTGACGCGCTAACGTATGCACAAGCAGCGTCGCAAGGAAATAAAAAAAGCGGTGTTACGCCAGATCCAGTGGCACACGTTTTCTCTCTAATTCTCACGACTCTTGAGGAATAAAATAAAATTTTAGTCGAAAAATTGAGCAATCTCGAGAAAAAATATACGTAAAACTCGATTTCAAGCATGAATATGAAACAAGTGCTTAAAATATTGACGTGGAACGCAAACGGCCTTATTAAAAAACTCGACGAACTGGAAGTGTTCTTACAAAAAGCCAACATTGACATTTGCTTGATTTCCGAAACTCACTTGAGGAAAGGACCTCGTGTGGAACTAAAGGGATACTGTGATTATCATGCATACCATCCATCAAAAAATGCCAGAGGCGGATCTTCATTTTTCATTAAAGATTGTATTGAGCACTCTATAAACATGAAGATTGAAAGCGATGCAATGCAGTTAAGTTCGGCTCGCGTTAAACATAACCACCAGCAGCACTACAACATTGCGTCAATTTATTGTCCTCCGAGATACAAGCTAGAAAAGAACGACTTTAAAGGTATCTTTGATTCACTCGGACCGAATTTTATAATTGGTGGTGACTTTAATTCGAAACATACCTTCTGGGGCTCAAGATGTAACTCAACGAAAGGCAGACAGCTCTATGAAGCCGGTATGCAATGTAAAGTTGAATTTTTCTCGACAGGAAAACCAACATATTGGCCTTCGGATATAACAAAGACCCCTGATCTTGTAGACTTCTTTGTCACAAAGGGAGCAGCCAAAATTTCTACAAACATCGAGGAAAGTTATGATCTCACCTCAGATCACTCACCAGTCATTTTGACACTACTAAGCATACTCCTAATTAAGAAAGAAGTGGCGCCTAGATTAACTAACAACAAAACTAACTGGGACGGTTTTAGAAACTACTGCAATGAACATATTGTTCTAAACGTGTCGCTAAAAACACAAAACGAAATAGAAGACGAAGTCGACAGATTCATAAAAGTCCTGCAGAACGCTGCCTGGAACAACACTCCAACTCCAACAAGAAAAGAGAAAGCAAGTAGTGAAATAAAAGAACTGGTGAGAGAAAAGAGGAGAGCGCGCAAAAGATGGCAACAATCCCGTGCTCCACAGCATAAAACATACTTAAATCACTTATGCAACAAGTTGAAGGAAGCAATACGAGTTTACAAAAATCGGAATATCTCTTCATATCTCGAAGGTCTGACTGCCGAAAGAAGTTCAAATTACTCCCTCTGGAAAGCCATGAAGGGAATCAAAAAGCCTCAAATGCAATTTCGTCCCATAAGAAAAAATAATGGCGAATGGGCAAAAGGAGATAAAGAGAAGGCGGATCTAATTGCCGAGCACCTAGAAGAAACGTTTAGGCCTTTTGATGGACAGGCGTTAACAGGAGGTTCTAATTATATAACTACGGCACCGGACAATTTTAGAATAAAAACAGGATCCCTACGAGAACTTAACCAAGCAATTCAAAAATTGATAAATAACGAAGCCCCTGGTTATGATTTGATAACTGGTCAAATTCTCAAAGAGGTTCCCAAGGAAAGCCCTGATCAAACTGCTGCAACTTATAAATGCCGCGTTTAGATTACTAAACGTTCCAAGCCAATGGAAAGTTGCAGAAGTTATAATGGTCCCGAAACCAGGAAAATATCTAAATGAAAAAAAGTCCTACAGACCGATATCGTTTCTGCCGATGAAAAACTCCTATTGAAGCGCTTGCAACCGATCATTGAAGAGAGACGTCTAATTCCTGAACATCAACTCGGTTTTAGAACTAAGCACTCCACAATTGACCAGGTTTTTAGAATTACGAATGAAATTGAGAAAGCTCTAGAGGGGAAAAAGATATGTTCTAGCGTGTTTCTTGACGTGTCTCAAGCCTTCGATAAGGTATGGCATGAAGGCTTAAATTTTAAGCTAAGTCAGGTTCTTCCGAGAGAGCTGCATACGATTCTGAAATCGTACCTGGAAAACAGAATTTTTCGTGTTAAACATGGCATCGAATACTCAGAATTTAAAGAGATCGCTGCTGGAGTTCCGCAAGGAAGTGTACTTGGCCCGATATTGTTTTGACTTTATACTCGAGACATACCGGAACAATCACGTACCATAGTAGCCACGTTCGCGGACGACACGGCGGTACTAGCTATAGATACTTCAGTCGAGTTAGCTACTGGAAAGCTACAAACGGCTTTAGATAAAATCTACGAATGGACAAAGATATGGCGAATTGTTCTCAATGAGAGCAAATCTACTCATGTTAATTTTACTTACCGGAAAATAAGCAACCTTCCCATTTTCATTAGCTCGGTACAAATACCATATCCAAATGAAGCAAATTATCTAGGACTGACACTAGTTGTAAAACTGAAATGGAAGCCGCATGTTAAGAAGAAACGTGATGAACTTGAAAATAAATTCAGACGAATGTACTGGCTACTAGGAAGACATTCCAGGTTGAGCATACATAACAAACTGCTCATCTATAAGCAAGTGCTTAAACCTGTTTGGACGTACGGTACACAACTTTGGGGTTGTAATAAACCAAGCAAACGAAATATTCTCCAAGGCTATCAAAATAAAGTTCTAAGACAAATCGTGAACGCGCCATGGTATATCAGAAACAGTGATATCCACAGAGACTTAGGAATAGTTACCGTCGAGGACGAAATAATGAACTTTGCTCGCAAACTCCGTATTCGTCTTCATGGTCATTGTAATAAATAAAATACTCCAAATTCTGGACGAGACAAACTTAGTGCGTCGATTACAAAGAATGGGACCATTCGATCTGGCGCGATAAGGACTATCCGCATATAATAGCGGTACTAGCAGGTGCTTTTGCTGGAAAGCTACCTGCCCCACGCGAACGTTATTTGAAACGGAAACTACTTGAAAAGGTAACTTAGTTGTAGTCGTTAAGAAGGGAGGAGGAGGAGGAAGGGAGGAATTAGTAAGAATCTCACACTACTATGAGCAACGGGTTCATAGTGTCTATGAAGATTTTCACACCTACCCACCAACAAAAAAAAAAAAAAAAAACTATATAAGACCCTTATAATCCCAGTCTTGTCCTATGGCCCATCTGTGGCTGTGTCAGATCCAACACGTAGGATGGACATCAACGCTCTGGTGCGAAAAGTCTTCAAATCAGCCACCTTTAAACAGCATAGTGGAAAAAGACCTTGACTCAGGTGGTGCATGTAAGTTGAAGAGGGCTTCAGCGAACTAAGCGTGTGAAACTGGAAGCAGCTAGCGAAAGATTGAGTTTGAAAAAAGGACGCTTGTTGGCTAAGGATCATGTCCACCCCGGACATCTTTAGTTAGTAAATTCTTATGAGTTCTCTTATTCTTATCTACGTAAGAAAGCCTTTTATGGGCATATGCTGAAGATACCAGCAGTAGTCAGCTGGCATTGATAAAGACTATTTACTCTGACAACTTCTTTGCTCTTTGCTGACATCACACAAATTTTCTGGAAACCTTTCTAAGTGGGAGTGCAAATAGTGCATTTTTACGATCATAATAAATGGTCGTCTCGATGGGAGTCTAGGAGAGGCGAGATACCATCAATTTTTCTATACAATTCAAGATGGGTTGATCAATATTCATCTGGCACTCCAGAAAACAAAAAGTCCAACAGCGTTGTTGCGACGTGACTGGGCAGCACTGTGGCGAATGATGCGCCCTGTTTGCCAAACACCATAACCAACGTCGCATCTGTCACTTGACAGACATCAATCAGACATTCGCTAATTCTTTTTTTTTTAATTTCTTTTCTTTTGGAACTTGTGAGAGACTGGTTGGTGCCCAAGCACAATTTTAAGCAACATTGAATAATAATACTCGTATTACATTTGATACATTTTTTATTCTGTTAATAAAGATTTTAGTGTCTCGTGGATACTTCAAATACGTGTTTTATTTTTGCACCCGGCCCGACTTCTCAACAAGTGTCATATGGCAGTTTCAAGACGACCAAGTAACATCACCAAAACAACTGATAATACGATTATTGAGCTCAGTGTGCAATAAATCGATTATTAGACAGCTTATATGGCATGTACAACAGTTCCATCTTGCTACGAGTAGAACCATTGCTCGTCCATGTTTCAATCCTCATTTTCGATTAGCATACCTTGGTACCGTTCTCCATTGACTGTAACGTTTCTTCTATTATCATCTTGGAGGAAAGTAGGTGAAATATTAAACATCTTAAAATCCTGATGGGATTCCTAGATTCCGATCCGTTCGAATCTACAGTGTACATCGGAAATGATTTCCAGCTGGACAACAATCATCATGACCCCGTTTTCCGTACACCTTCTTCGTTCACTTGTGCAGGCTGACAGTGGGGGGAAAAAAAAGCGAATCGCTGACATGATACTTGAAACAGTTTAGCGAAACTTACAGGCAAATATAAGAGGCACAATGTTTATACAACAGCTATATGAGATCTGCTTAAATGTATCCGATTTATTTTCATAAAATACGAATTCCTTTTAAAGTACTCTCCTTATGCTCCTACACACTTTTTCAACAGTTTTGTCACTGTTGTAAGCAACATTGGAAAGCATTTCGCAATTTGCATTTTCTAGTTAGGCAAAACCAGAAGTCGTAGAGAGCAAGGTAAAGAATGTAAGGAGGCTGGCTAACCGCAAGTGTATTGTGTTAGGCTATTAAATTAAGAAGCGTACATATGTGATTGCAAGCGGTTGCGTTATCGTGGTGAATTTTCGAAATGTTATTTTAGTACAGATTCGGCCGTTTGCATCTTTCTGCAGGGTGACACAGAACCGTGCAGGGCGTAATAATAATGAAACACGACACTAGAGTCAAAATAGATGCTCAACTTTACATTGCTGACTTATTTATTTGTGTAAAGTGAGGATGTTGCAAGCAACTACTGTAACGCATGAATCTTGGTTTTTAAATTGTACCTATAAGTGCAAGATGCCTCACCAGCTATCACTGTATTGAGAAAGTTAATATCACAGTTCACAGTCTCCAACATATCCTGTGAGAGCTCTGCTCAATTGCCAGCAGCTTTGGCACAATTTTTGCTAAGCCCCTGATGGCTAAATTTTCAAGGCGCAGCCTTCGACAAGGCCAAGACCACAACTCTTATAAATCTGAATATCATTGGTGTAAGAATGTGTTGCTGCATTCAAAATTACTGTTTGTATATCATTGATATACAAAGAAAATAAAAAAGGGTCCCACAACCGACCCCTGAGAAACGCCTTGCGCCGATAGAAGAATTTTTGATATGAAGGTCTCTTCAGGGCAAATAGGGACACGTTAAAACAATGACATAAAACATACATAAGAGTCGAATGATTAACCATATCAAAGGTTTTGGAGAAGTCTTGTAGGGAAGATGGTCTTTACCCAGTTTTTCCCTCATATGGCTTAAATAATGGTATTATGGCTTCAAGAAAAACTCGATGAACTCCGTCGACTCCATTTGATTTTATGGACAAAAATCTTTTGACGACATCCGTGTTTTCTATTCTTTTAAAAAAAAATCATGTCTCTGTTAAGACAGCAAAACTTTGGTTAGTATAGCCTGCATTTATTCCTGAGGTTATAGGATGTGGAATCGTTAAGAAACTACGATTTAGTTCATTGCAGTCGTCATATGAACAGCTAAATATGTGTTTGCCAATCCCCAATTCACGAAGGTTACTCCATAATCTTCGCCCATCTTAGTTGGTATTTAGTCGGTTGGAGTGATTGGTACGTGGGTATCAAAGAGATGATTTACATTCATATCTCAACTTGATCCATCGAGGACAGAACGCAATGTATGCGGTGTTTCAGAGATCATAAAGGAGTATCTTATCAGTATTGTTTACAAAGAACAAATCTAACAAGGTACTGGAGACATTTTTGAAGTCAATAGGGGCCTGGGTATTTACAGGATGTAGATCGAATCCATTCATGTTTTCAGCAAGATGATTTTCAACCAAAAGTCTACTTTTTGAGTCCCCGCATAAAATGATATTACTTGCACTGTTTGGACTCTCTTCCATAAAAACATATAAATGGTTTAAATTGATATTTCTGTTTGACCTATACACACTACCTTATTGAATGACAATCAATGGAAACCTGATTTTTGGATGTCCAAAGTCTATCAACTAATTAACGGTCTTCTTTTTGGGGAGTATATGGCACTTCTCCTTTAACGACAGGGGTGTCCCATTAAACTGCAACTTTTCAAAACGCTCTATTTTTTTTATTTGAAGTCGAATTTCATTGAAGTATGAGTACAAGAAAAAATGTTGAAAAATTATGCTTTTTAGAATTTATTTAAAATTTTCGATATAGTCGCCTGTACCAATATAGTATGAACTATTGCTTTCAGTCGGTCGACAACTGAATTGCACGACCTTACAACCGTAAACCTGTAGAATCTCCTTCAATTGCCGAAGCAGGGCTTTCTGTTAGCGCATCCACACAGAAATATTTTGTAGTGCTTACCTTGGCCTGTAAAGTAACCCATTTGGAAAAATCAAGAAGATTTGCATCTGATGACTGTGGGGGTCATTGTGTCGACGAAATGAATCAAGCTGTTGTTTTTGTCCACTCTTGGTTGATGCATAGTCTTGTTATATTTTCTATTTTCTTTCACCAAAATGCATGCACCTTGACCCAAACAGTCTAAAAACTCAAGCAGTGAACATTCATCGGCTGTCACGGCCGCCTAAACTATGAAACACGGCGGCATTTGTCTTCTTGTGGCCAATTCAAGGTTCAGATTTTTGTATTACCTTTCAGTTAAATGAGGACGATCGTTTTCTTTGTGCATGAATTGTTCGAATTGATATTCGATATTCGGTTAGTGGCCACGTTCTTATAAGCGCAACAGCTTCTTTGATCTAACGAACCTCAACTTTGGTCTAACATCACTAAGTTCGAAGTCATCTTTCAGTATCCGTGCATGATTCTCTCTGATAACTTCAGCTCAACAGGCATTTTTCTGTCACTCCGTAGAGGATTTCGTTTAATTCGAGGCTTCATTTTCTGAACTACTTCGGACACAAATAAAATTTTCCACCACCACCATAGGGTTCTGCAACACACGAAAGATTTGTTGAGATGTTGGCAGGCCCTTACCATTACCACTTGTGACTTTCCATCCATCATAACACTATGTACGACGTTTGAATTCCATTACGTAAAAACAAAAAAATTAACGAAACTTAGACCCAGACTTGCAAACGATGAAACCAACTGTCATTGACGCAATTTTACCAACTTTTTGACAGTTACAGCCTTTTGAAGTTACGAGTAGTTGCAGTTAAATTGGACCCCCCTGTATGTGTTGTTTTTTTAATTTTGCGGATTGTTCCCAATTGAGAATATCCAAGCTTTAATAAAAATTGAAATTTTTCTGCCATTTTTAGGTTAAGTAATACCCAACGACTGTTACTTACACGTGCACACTCTAGAACCCCGTGGCGGCGACTGGGTGGTGCTGTAGTCGTGAAAAAAAGAAACGGCAGATTGTTTAGTAGTAAATGAAGGTACAACATAGTTTATGATGTCGATAAAAGAAAAGACACCCAACATCAATGCCTTTGACAGCATGCCACAACAAGGAATTGTTATTTAGGTAGTAAAGGCTCCGCTTTAAGCTCGAATATTAAAACAAATAGAGATATAAGTTTTTGAGTAATTTTGGCTTCCGTTTGAACAAAGGGAGTACTGGAAAAGACGATACAACGACGAATTGTGTGGCGCACACAAACATTGACCTTTGTAAAAGCGGCAAAATCCATCGGCTTAGATACTTTGGTCATATTGAGCTAATGACCGCTCTGGCCCGGAGATTCTTTGAAGCAATCTCGGATGGACAGTACGGTAAAGGAACACCTTGCCTTGTGTAGTAGTCTCAAGTGGAAAGGGCTCTTGATTAGCTTGCTGTAAGCAACTGAATGCGATGAGCTCAAGATCAAGCTTTGAGTCGAGGACCAGATCCACTTTAGACTTCAGCGCCACCTAAAAAAAGAAAGAAAGAAAGGAATATGCCGCCAACTTTTTTTGTTGCTTACGTATCCATTCATCCAAAAAGTGTAAATTAGCAGGAAATGTTACGTGTGATTGACAGAAATGGCGATGTCGTGGGTGTAAGCTACGAGTATGTTGACTTCGGCGACGAGTAGAGGTGATTGGCTCATTTCAAGTGCTTTGACTTACAGTGGTAATATTTTAGTGTACACTTTCTGGCCGTTCATTTCTTTCAAGAAAATCACGAATCGTCTGAAATGTAACTTTCGCAAAATGTCCACTTTTATTTTTACTTTGAACTTAACAATAACTTTGTGTGGCAACCGAATGCATGACTAAAATTGCCACTAATATGACACTAAACTTGACATCTGTCATAAAGGTCAATTATGATGAATTTATTAAATGTCATTTAATGAGAATCTTATGGTTCATTTTTATACTTGCTCGATACAAAATATATCCAAAATTGAAGATATGTGGTCACAAAGAAGACCCTGCTTGGTACGAAAAAACAAGACTAATCACATTCACCAATAGTTACCGTAAGCAACCAAAATATCGGCAAAATTTTCTTTTCTTTTTTTTAATTTCCTCGTTTTCATTATACAAATAGATGCAGAGATAGGAATATTGGAATAAGTTACTGTCGGCCAGTTAAAAAATACACTCTCGAACAAGTTGTCATAGCCATTATTCCTGACACGAATGACTTGATGAGGAATTTCACAAAAATTGTCACTATCTAAATTCTCTTACAATCGAATCATCAATTATCCCTGATTCCTCGTGCATCGCATTCTTTGGCGTTTGTACGGATACGTGAATCCTTTTATCTGTGGATCGGTATACGAGTATCTATGTGGCAATGTTTTACGTAGTCTTTCCCTGTCTGCCTTCTTCTAAAATTGCGCTAATTGACACGTTTTCCATCTGACGGCGTTAAGGGCTGTCTCCAATTCGTTGTCTTTTTTTGTAGTCCGTGAAATGTTGAATTGTTGATAGCAAAGACAGTGTGACAGCTATGAGGCAATTACTACAATTGAACAATTGAAGATGGAAATTGGCATTGACAAAGGAGACGTTTGGAGGCTTTAATGAAATATGTAGTCTCGTGACTTAAGTTTGTAAAAGCTTAGTAAAGATGCAACCACAAGTAAGCCGCCATAAAAGTGTTAAGTGCGCAAATGATTGTTCAACTGCAGTAAGGGTTCTTGATTACAAATGATAAGTTATATTGTAGTAGCATTGAAAAAGAAAGCATACTTTGTAAATTTTTTACGAACAGCTTGAACCAATAACCTCCCTGGTCAGTGTGGTTAAGGGCCTTTCTTAAAGCGATGAGTCTAATTGACTTAAACACTTATTTTTGTCAACAATAGCACAAGCTCCCAGCTTAAGCATACAGAAGAATCTCACGAAAGGAATAGGATGTTTACAGCTGGCTCTAAGACTGGAACAGAGTCTTTTGGATCAATGACCAAAGTCAACCTGGCACAGTGAAAAGTATCATATATGTATTGAGCAGCACTTCCAGGAGATGCTGCTGCGGCATTAGGTAGAGAGTGCAACGTTACTGTTGACAATACTTGTAACTTCGAAGCGGTTAAGGAGTTCATCTACCCCGAAGTAAACATCCAATCCATGAATGACACCTTACTGCAGATTCAAGAAAGGCTTATCCCCCACAAATAGGCTTAAAATATATAATTCAATACCCGAAATGCATGTTAAACAAATTATTGATCCTGACAGTTGTGCTAGATGGAGTCGTTTTCTGAACAATAAGGAGGAACAGATTTTCGTATTCAAGACATTCTAAAGAAAAATCGTTCGTCGAATATTTGGTCACACATGCAAAGAGGCCTACTGGAGGATGTTATGAAATTTCGAACTCTATGAACTGTATTAACAACAAAAATGCTCCAGAATTACAGCTGTCAGATAAAAGAAGATGACGAATACTGAATTTGCATTTTATGGATTAAGTTATCACGTATGACAGAATGATTGGTCTGCAGAACTGCTGTTTCCAGTTCTGGGATCAAAGAAAGTATTACCGTATTACCCGGAGTTAAATAGGTTATGGATAGCAACAACGTGAAGTCTTTTTGAATTCTTTTCTGAGATCAAATATCTCACATATAGACCAGACCAAACCTACAACAGTCCATACTCGATCCTAAGCGAACTCGAAGGCACTCGAAGCTAATCAAACTAAGGAAAGGATATATCTTTAAACTCACGGGGAGCTGTGCCCTTGGAAAATAAGTATACTTCACAACCATTTATGTAAGGATGAATATAAATACAACTGTGCAAGCCTGGTACGCATACGAATTCAATTTCTATTCAATTGCCACTTTTGAGATCTGAATTAGCTTTATTTTACAGAGATCACCGAATTTGAAAAAGTAATCAAAAACTTTTTTTATGTCGAAAAGTACCTAAAATATTCTGATCCCACGGTCTCTCAGTAATATCCATAATTATCAATGCGGCGCTTAACTGTATACAAATTCAATATTCGAAGTACGGTTTTCGTAGCAACAGTTCCACTGGTGATTTGATGTCATGTCACACCAAAAACTAAAACTAAAGCTGACATAAATCTGGCGAAAGCATGATAGTTTCACTTCGTATTTCTGGGGCATTTGCCGCACTTTGACATCTGATTGTTTTGTCGAAAGTGTGTGCATTTGTTGTCGAAGATGACTAAGAAACTACCTTGGATAGTTTCAGTTCTGATATTTAAGAAATGAATGCTGGGGTGCCACAGGGCTCCATTTTGTCTCTGATACTTTTTTTTTATTTTTCTTCAACTTCTTAGTTTATATTGCATATTCCTTTCTTGACGAAAGTATTTCCTGCCTTACAAATTTGTTGCAGGACTCTTGTCTCTGCTCTTCGGCTGATGAACATGGCAACTTGTGGTTAACAGGATAAATAATTGGGGAACCGAGTGGAATTAAATACTTCCAAAACTCAATGGAGTCGCAAAAATGCTGCGAAATGTCTAGGTTTCCTGAAATAATGTAAGAAATTTTTTGCCGCATCTAATTGGGCATCGATATAGAAGGCATTCATAATATGTTAGGTACCGCCACGACCGTCTTTCACTTACAAGTTGTTATCCAAAAACGTATGATAAAACTCATAGGTGATGCCAATTTACATCCTTGAATACAGACATACCACCTTGACCCGGAATTTATTCAGAAAATTAAAAATACAAGTTTTTCATCTAAATCTATATTGTCCACTTCAAAGTAATCCCCATCGACTGGAACACATTTATGCCAGCGCTTGATCCAATCCTCGAAACAGTGGTTTTTTAACTCGATTGAACAGAAAGAAGTCACAGGGAGCCAAATCAGGTCAATTCGGTGGCTGTATATGATGCCACTGTGCGACGGTGCGTTATCATGGTGCGAATTGCTTCACGCAAACGTATCATAACGCCCAAATGAAAACCGTCTGCCTTCTTTTTTGACTGAAAACGACGTGGTTTTTTTGATCTCGGCTCATTTGCTGAACGCCATTCACTTGCCTGATGTCTGGATTGCGTGTCGTACTCATAAACCTACGTCTCGTCTCCAGTAAAGATCCTTTTGATGAATGTGGGATCGGATTCAGCCTTGCAAATCATCTCTTTTTCGACGTCAACGCGGTTTCTTTTTTGCATGAAATTGATGTCTTTTGGCACCAACTTTGCTGCTACACGACGGAAACCCAAATCATTAACCAAAATGTCTTGGACGGATTCATGGGCAATGTTCAAGTCCTCCGCTATCTCTCTGTTGGTTAATTTGCGGTTACTGACCAACATTTCTTTTACTTCATCAATGTTTTCGTCGGTTTTCGATGTCCATGGTCTGCCACTGCGTTCATCATCTTCGATTGACTCACGACCACTTTTGAACCGCTCGTGCCACTAGTAAACGACCGTTTTCTTTAAAGAATCGTTGCCGAAACACTTTTCAAACATTTCCAACGTTCGCGCACTATTAAATCCGTTTTTTACGCAAAATTTAATGCAAGTTCGTTGATACAAATTTAAATTCATTTCTAAAATTGTAAAAAATCGCCAACACACACGGAGATAGATGTACTCTTGGCTACGTAACTTTTGCAAATGTGAAGCGATGACGCTAAGATTTAGAGGGAATATCAACAACAGATGTACCAACTTAACAAATCAAATCGGAACAATGGGAGCGCCACACGATGGTTATTCAGGGAACTCTTTGATCTGAAATTCTGAAATATGGCGATGCATTCCTAAATCATACAACTCTCTTGTGGCATGCGTAGCTAATCTCTTTATTTCCTAGTCATTATAACTTCCAAACATTTAAGACCAACGCACACTGGTATCTCTCTGTCTTGCCTCTCTAATTTCACCTCCTCCACGCTTTGTGAAAAATTCCTAAGGCGCGCACTAATTATTAGAAAGAAAAGACGAACAGAGAGTGGGCGGAACTGAAAATTCATTTAACAACAAGTGGGACGGGTTTTGAATTTTTATCGACATTAAGGCTATTTTCGACAACGCAATTTGTGATGACATGCATCTATAACTAGATCTCAACCCATGGTGTCACTAGTTTTGTGGTTTTAAGCTAGCACTAATGGACAGTGTTATTCTACTAAGATTCATATTGGAAGCCTCTTCGCTTGTCGCACTGAACAGGCTCCACTGTCTACTTTACCTTATGTCTAATCACGCTTTGCAACCTTTTGCTCTAAAGCGCAAGCAGTATTATATATGATCGAGGCTTTGTGGCCAAGAATGTGAGTTTCCGTTGATCCTATCGACAATGAGTTTGTGTTCATTACGTTCGATAAGAACGTGCGTGGTTCGAATCTAGATGCCTATTTAGTGAACGAAAATGAAAATGAAGAAATAAACTATCGCCAAGCTGTTAAAAATCCAGGCTACATAGTTCAAGAAAGCAGTCAAAAGACTGAATTCTGTGAGTCTTGTCTTGATCTCAAGTTATAATGGGATCGCCTAAACTTAGCCCGCCGATGAACTTGCTACGCAGAACGGAGAGGAGAGTTTCTCAGGACCCTATCCTTGTTAGGATTGCCTAGATGTCTTCGATTCGGATTTAAACTGACGAATGTATTCATGTATTCCGTGTCAGTAAAACTGCAAATAATTTGACTTTCCAGGGTGCTGACAGACCAAACGATAGCAGTTTGCTTATTGGCATTTTAGCGTGGCAGTCATTTTTCTAATCATAGTACGACCATGGAGCATTCCCCTGTCAATGTCGTACTAACGCTCGCAGTAGGCTACAAGTACTTGGGGCAAGTGTAATGAGTGCTGGCACTGAAGTGCTTTATCATTAATCCATTTGCTCATCTTTTAACGCAAGAATGGAAAATTGAAAATTTCTTAAAAAGGAATGTCCAAGGCCAGCTAAACCCTCGTTCTTATCTGAGAACAAAACCATGACTAGGAGAAATGAAACTGCAGTCCTTGGTCTTGCATTTCTTTTTGCACCTCCAAAATGACTATTTCCAATTTAAGCGATTTAACATTTTTTGAACATCTTCCAGCTTGAAGCAAAGAGAAGATGCTTTTTTCCGTTTTTCTTTATACTCCTCGAGAACACTCTTTGTTTTAAAATACAACAATTTCAACTCCTCTGAACGCCCACAAAGACAATCATTTCTTCTTGGTATCGTTTCCCTTTGTTCAAAATATTTTTAATCACAACCAAAAGCGGATTCAATTTGCAAAATTTTCTTTTTGAACATGCAAATTAAATAATTCTTCCAGAACCGCAGCTACTCCCACATTTTAATGCGAAATACCTCACCTCTCCCACTTTGTTCGTGTTTTGAGATTTCCACTTGTTAACCGTCGCCGATTTAATTGTGAATAACCCGTCAAAGGTGTGCATCGTTCCGTGTTTTACTTCATAACGCGCCCAACCACCAGAAATTCTTCAATGTAATCCTTAGGCCAGGTAGAAAATGTTATTTTCGAACGCGAACCGTACAAGTCACGTCCATGACATGACTTCCGCCACCATCGTACCTTTCCAATGTTGTTGCCATAGTTTTAAGCATCACGAAATGGTATCCCATGGCTCAATGGGTTCCATCGAAAGATTCAATTTCAAGAATCAGATTGCTAACGCCCAAATTGTGTCCTTTTTTGGTACTTTGGGGCTAAATTAAAGGGACGGTTGAAATTGGACCTTACACTCAGAGTGGTTGTTGTGTAAATATTTATCCTTCGTCTCGAAGGATTAGTTATGGTTGTGTACCATTTGTCTGTTGGCAGGTTTTTTTTTAGAAACGAGTATCTTTTGTGGATGGAAGAAAGGACATTGAACTGATTTTTTTAATTGAGGTTCCTTTGGGTTTTTCTTGCTATTTTCCTAAAGGGAATCAATTAAAGGCAATGGCAGGATCTGTCAGATTGGAGATTACAAAGGGATGTTTCATAAGTTCCATGAAGAAATGGTCTCGACGTAGCTGCAGAGGATGCAGATAACCATTTTAGTGTTTATACACAACATTTGTAATTAAAACTCTATCCTTAAAAAAAATGAACAAAAAAGTTTTCGTAAGACCTTATGCAACTATCCAGAAGATTTAAGACAATTTCATTTCAGAGCGGCCTTACTGAAAAGAAAGAAAGATACTCGCGAGGTCCACGAGCAGAAAAGAAAGGAAGAACATGGCATTAGAAAAGCGCAATCAGAAGAATGAAATTCGGAAGCTGTAAAGCTCGAACAGAAATCTGGAAGGACCTGAAGAAGGAAGCCTCATAGTAAAATCATAGTCAGTGCTGAGAACCCCGAAACATTATTTCTGTAGACTGTTAAACGGTGATCAGGAACACAATCCTACCGCCAGGCAAAATGAACCATGAACCAGTGAAACATATAAATCACTCGGTGGAGGTTGCCGGATTGTTGAGAATCAAAAAAAAAGCAGACATCTGGACCTGCGGCAACTATGCGCTGCAAAAAATCGGGTATCCGAACGACTACTTTGTAACAGCTGGGATAAATTGGCATACACTTCTACAGCTGATACGCACCGCCCAATCTTACACACAGTGACTACATGAAGCTGATTGACGATATCGTAGCTGACGCGCAAAGCACCCAATGGTCATCGCGCGAGACTTTAACGCTTGGGCTACAGAATGGGGGAGCATGCAAAAGGGCGAGCTCTTCTTGAAGCATTCCCATCGCTGGACATAGGTCCGGCAAACAAGGGGACAAAAAATACATTCCGTTAGGCAGGCGTAGGGTCCATCGTAGACATCACCTTTAAGAGTAACGCTCTTCTGCGTTAGACAAAATGGAGAGTTAGGAAGATTACCGACATAGTGATCACCAGGCGATTTTATTCACTATCGGGAAGGACAAGCCCAGGAAGCTCCACAAATTTACAGGGCCTAAGTAGAAAGACACGTCCTTCGACAAGGAGGCATTCGAAGAAATCTTAAGCACGGAATCTGCACCCAGTAGCAGTACAGCAGAGAACCAAACTCGCGGCTTGACGAATTTAATCACCATAGCATGCAATGCGTAAATGCCTCGAAGATCTACCTCTAAAAGGTAAGGACCGTGCTACTAGTGGAATGACGAGATAAAGTCAAAAAGATCCCGATGTCTAAATGCTCGGCGCAGATAACAGTGGTCTAGGGGCAGACAAGAGTTCGAAGAACTGTTAGTAGCTTTTAGATTGGCTAGACGTGACCTCGAAAAAGCTATCAAAGAAAGCAAAACAAAATGCTTCAAAGAATTATGTGAAGAAGCAGACCTGAATCCCTGGGGTAAAGCATATAAGGTGGGGATGAAGAGACTGAAAGGCAACTGGTCTCCGCAAATATCCTGCCCGCACTGCTACAAGCCATTGTAGGACATCTATTCCCCCGTAAGGTTTCATCGCTCCCAACTATCATCAGGGAGCATAGAACAGATCGCCCTCCAGCAATCACACCAGAGAAGGTACCAGGAGCATGCTCGAAGATAAGCAACAAAAAAGCGCCTGGACCTGATGGAATTCCAAACATGGCAATTAAAGCGGCCGCCAGAAAGAGACCGGACCTTTTCATAAGAACGATGCAAAAATGCCTCGAAGAGGGAGTCTTCCCCGATTCATGGAAACTCCAACACCTGGTTCTACTACCAAAGGGAAACAAACCACCCGGAGAACCTTCGTCATATCGCCCAATATGTCTTGTAAATACTCTTTGAAAGGTCCTGGAAAGTATAATATTATTTACAATAGACTATTAGCGGTGGCTGAAGAAAACGGAGCTATGTAAGACCAGGCGCAATTAAAGCGGTAGTAGATACAGCTGCTGAAGCTATACAAGGAAAAAGGTGGCGATGGGGCGAAAAAGAGTAGTCCGTAGTCACGCTCGACGTTAAAAATTCATTTAATTCGGTGGACTGGACATCTATCAGAAGGTCCCTGGCAAGAATGAACATGCCACACTACGTAATGGACATAGTCATGGACTACTTCAAGAACAGGAAGTTAAGATACCAGACTGAAAATGGCATAAAATATCATAACGTAACCGCAGGAGTACCGCAAGATCCGGTCCTCCGGCCTCTCCTGTGGAATATAATGTACGATGGAGTTTTGCGACTAAGGTTGCCTGAAGTTGTGGAGGTGATTGGCTTCGTCGATGACATCGCCGTGGTTACAGTGGCAAAATATATCCATGATGTTGAAACCGCCACAAACGAGGCAATCAAAATAATAAAGGGGTGGCTGTAGTCGGCCAGCTTAGAACTAGCTGACCACAAGACCGAGGCTATCCTAATTACAAGCCGAAAAACGGTAGAATGCGCGAACTTCTCTGTAGGGAACCAAACCATCAGATCCAGGAATACATTAAAGTACTTAGGAGTTATGCTTGACAACAGGCTTCGTGTTAAAGCGCACGTTGAATACTGGTGCAAAAAAGCATCGTTAATGCAAGCAGCTATTGGAAGGATCCTACCAAATATTGGAGGGCCCGGACCTGCCCGCAGGATCTTACTTTCTAGAGTGGTGACCTCTGTCCGGTTTGGGCTGGTGCCCTAGCAACGGAGAAAAATAAAAGAGCACTATCAAGAACGTATAGACTCTGCAAAATAAGGGCAGTAAGCGGATTCCGAATAATTTCGGACGAAGCCGCTTTTGTAATAGCAGGAATGGTGCCCATAGACATTCTAGCAAACGAGATGCGAAGGGTGTACCAAAGGCGCAGAGTAAATCGGCAGGTAGTCAGTTTTACGAGACGTGTTAAGCAGGAAGAAAGGGCAATATCTATGGTATTGTGGGGGGAGAGATGGGACAACGTCGTAAAAGGTAGATGGACCTACAGGTTGATACCCATCATCGAGCACTGGCTAAACAGAACAAGAGGAGACTGTAACTATCATCTTACGCAGTTTCTGTCCGGACATGGTGACTACAGACAGTATCGCCACAGATTTGGTCAGAATAGCTGACCTTATTGTCCTGATTGCCCAGACCAAGAAGAAGATGTGAAACATGTGATATTCCAGTGCAGGCGCTTTGCAGAGTGTGCTGCTAACCTGCCTAGTCCGGAGCTAATAATAAGCTATATGACGGGACTGGTCAGACACCTGCTCTCTCATAACAAGGGTGCAAGTCGAACTGAGGAAAGAAACCGCAATTGCTAACCCCCGCATACAATAGGAAGCTTATCACCGCCGCGAAGTTATACCCAACAGTAAGCGAGGAGAGGAATAAAGGCTTTTCATCGAAAAAGCAAAGAGCTAGAAGCGTGACACAAAGCATAGGATGGATTGCTTACCAGCTCCACGAAGTATTGCCTAACGCCAGTCCCGTGGGGAGAATGGTAGAAGTGCGGGATGTGATATTAGTACGAAGGTGTAGACCCGAATAAGTACTATATATAGTAAGGCTGTGAATCGTCCCTGGTCACTGGTACCGATGAGAGGTTCCACATTCCTTTCGGCGTAACCGAAGAAAAAAAAAAACATAAACACAGTGAAGTTATGGGAAAAATACAGCGAGGAGCAAAATTATGCAGGACTCTGATCTTCTTAGTCTTGTTTTATAGTGTTGACGCTACTAACGAATGTTTTGAATGAAAAGCTCTTTAGTTGAATTTCGATCTCCGTTCGTATTAATGGAGGGCTATAAAGCGATGATGATCTCTTTAAAAGCTGGAGTAACCCGGCTTAGCTGGCCTTGAAAGTTTTCGATGCCAATCTCGACGATCCTTTCTTAGATGGCGCACACAAGTAGAATAGTACCTAAGCCAACTTTTTGTGCGCAACTGGAGTACCAGCTATAGTTATAGCTGGGGAGGCATATTTGCTGAGGCCCTTCTCTACTTTGGACTGTAGTAAGAAATCAAGTACTGTCGAATCGACGGTGCTAATGCAGTCGTTTTCAAGCTTAAACTAGAGACATCATATCATGAGTATAAAATAGACAACGATTTTAGGATATGCACCTAACAGAGAGAAGAGGATCCTGCGCTATCTAGAATAGTTGTGACCGGACAAAAAACTGCGCTTCTTTGTTTGTAATCAAGAATGGCTCTCTTTCCACGAGAAGTTGAAATATTGATATCGGTCAAATGATCATCTTCTGAGTAGATGGACATTTGAGTTTGTTTTACGGCATTTCAAATTATTGCTCGCGAAACACCTAGCTTCTTTAATGCTGGCTTTCAAGACTTGCAAGTTTTGTGGTTTGTTGTGGTAAATTCGGAGTTTCAAAAAGCCCCAAGGGAAGAAGTTTAGCGATTTCTCCGACCAGTTTAAATCCCCAAAACCGTGAGATCGGAAATTTGTGATTAAAAATCTTTATCGGTGCCCGAGCTGTGTGATCGGTTGCTCCGTCCTGCTGGCTGGAACCAACGAGACCCAGTTAAGCAGTTTACAGCAAAAACACTCCTTCAACATCTCTCTGTTGCCCTGAGCAGTTACGGTTACGTTGCTCTCCTCAAAAAAATAAGGGCCAATCAGTTTTTCACTGCAAGTGCCGGAACACATATTCTCTTCTATTCACATCTAAAGTGGGCCCAATATGCGCGAGACACTCAGCCAAATGCTGCGAATGGTGCAGGATGATAAAGAAAACCACCGAACAAACCAGTTAGTGTGAAAATTCCGTCACCGTGGCTGTTCAATACAATCGAATGTATGTACATCCTTTTAAGCAGAGAGACGGATCCGTCGAATTTCGTCATAAGCGTTAAGTCGCGTTGCGCAAAATCCTGGAGATATCCCGTTTCAAGCAGGTCAAGAACCACCACCTTTAAGTCGATTCTTGCGAGACGTTGTTTCGAGATTCAATAGTAAGAAGCTCTTTTCGAGACAGACAAACCGATTCTCAGTAATGTGACTTCTTTATCTCAATGATATGGTGGGAATAATTCATGCTATTGACACCGACTTTTAAGGGCCCTATTCATTAACTTAGTAGGCGCTGGAGTCCATGTGGACCTAAACAATAGACATCAACAATAGACAATAGCGATATTTGGGTAACTTCTGCCATTTCAGGCACGATAAAAGGGCCATGCTGCTTGCTGGTGTACACTGGTTGATTTCATTGAAATTGCGGGCAGAAGAACATGAAGAGTCACCTCTGTATTTTTTGGAACCGGAGAAAGTTTGTGGGTAGTGGGTCTGGTGATTAACTAAACTAAGAGCTCCCCTATCGTGGTAAATAAGTCGCAGTGGACAATTACACTTTCGACTTTTTTCATGATCCAACATTTTAAACAGTTCTTAGAATTCAGAATAGAATAGTTCTTGCCAGCGGTTGTTACTTTAGGCTCAGAAGGCAACGAAAAAGGAGAGCTTTCTCCCAGCAGATTGCTTGACGATAATAAGTCGCCTGGTATTGATGGAAATCGAGCGTTGGATATAAAAAATCACGCGGTAATTTTTGCGCCGATTTTGTGCAAATTTATTAATTTGAGTCTTACACAAGCAAAAGTTTTAGAAGCCTTAAAAACTGCTGTGGTCAGGCCAATATCCATATTGCCAGTGGTAGAAAAGTGCCTCGAAGAAGTCATGACAAACAGGTTGCAGAATTTTATTGAAAAACACTCCATCATCCACGAAAATCAATACGATTTCCAGAAAAACTGGTAAACTATTAGGAGAATTCGCAAATCATATCAATGAAAGTCTTAACAAAAGTTACCACGTCTTGGTCATATTTATGGACTTTAGTAAAGCTTTTGACACGCTCAATCACTCTAAGCTAATAGATGCTCCCGAACGTATAGGGGATTATTGGCCGATTGGCTAAAGGAATATCTACACAACAGGCTTTTTTGTGTCAAGATTAGCGAGACCCATAGCCAAAAAGAACATGCAGAATACGGAGTCCCACAAGGATCGAAACTGGGCCCAATTCTGTTTATACTATACGCTAATGAGTTTCTCCGCATTTTCAAGCGAGCCAAATTCTTTGCTTATGCCGACGATATAGCGATAGTGCTATGTCACAGATCTTTGCAGACGGCAACAACAATAATTCAGGAAGAGTTTGATAATGCAGTAAAATGGTGTCATGATCATGGTTTAATGATCAACTCACCCAAAACAAAAATGATGCATATAAGAAATCCGCAGTTCAAGGCTACCGAACAACAAATATACTGTAGGACTGATGACTGCCATACTTCGACTAGCTGTCCTATAGATATAGTTCAAAATTACAAATATCTAAGAGTGATAATCGACAATAACTTTCTGTGGGATAAGCACATTGATGAGTTACGTTCGAGTCTTAAAAGAGCATTATACGCACTAACTCATCTGCAGTACAAAACTACAACATCTATGCTAAGACAAGTGTACTTTGCGCTAGTGGAATCCAAACTAAGATATGGAATACTTGCCTGGGGTAATGCATCGTTAACTTATTTAAAAAAAAACTTCTGAAATTACAAACTGCAGCACTGAAAAAGATAAACATATTTACTCATCGAAATGTAACCGAGTGAGGAAGGTTCGATGTCCTTAAAGTGGAAGACATCTTCAAGATGACGATTATATTAGAGTATTACGACGACACAAGATTCATCACTCCAATAAACCATGGGAGAAACACAAGAAGACGTGCACAAGGTATGCTTCAAGAACCCAGATTCTACAACAACTATCGAAGAAGACAGTTGAAATGCAATGTGCCTGAAATTCTCAACACAATTCCGCAAGAACTAAAAAACGCTAGAAATGAATACAATGTTAAAAAAGTTCAATTGTTAAAATGTTTTAATCTTAAAGTAAATCTAAATCCAAAGCGATCAAAATAACATATGTCGAATAATTTTTTCGTGTAAATCTTTTATTGAATGTTTATTGAACTAAGCTTACTTAATTTCAATCACTAATGTTAGAAACACAACATTCTGCAGAAAAGCCCCTAAGGCTTCGCGGAAACGCATAACCAATGTAGATTTTATTGAAAATAAAAATTAATCAATTGAAAAAAATTGAAAGATACAAACAAAACATTCTTGCTGTCCCATTGACTGCTGTCTAGAGAAAAATTCTTTGCATTATCTATTCGTACAGACCAACTTGCGTGTACTACTAGGTGGGGTGTATAGTAACCTCTTTGACCGCTGGAATGCGCTGCTACTGCAAAAGAGGTTATAGTGCCTTGAAGTCCGTTCATATTTAGGCAGACATGCCAAATATCAGTGCGATACTATCTTTAGTTTTGTTTTGACAGCTGATTGTTGTTGACGTGTTTGGCATCATCTTGAGTATGGACAAAAACGATTTTCGTTCTCTCATAAAACATTATTTTTTGAGAGGCAAAACGGCGAAGGAAACAAAAGAAAAGTTGGATAAATATTATGGGGCTAATGCTGCGTCAGATTACACCGTCAAATATTGATTTCGAGAGTTTCGTGGTGGCCAAAACTCCACCACCGATCAAGTCCGAAGCGGCAGGCCCTCCGATGCGGTTGCAGAGGACAATTTCATTTCGGAAAGTGAAGGTGCGCGAGCTAGCAGATACTACAAAAATTAGTACTGAACGCACACGCCAAATTTTGGGCAATATTCTGCATATGAAAAAGTTATCCTGCCGCTGGGTGCCGCGCATGCTCACTCCTGACCAAAAACACCAACGCGAGAGCACTCCGAAGGAGTATTTGGACTTGCTGATGTGGAATCGGGCGGACTTTTGGCGTCGATTGGTAACTATTGATGAAACCTGGATCCACTATTACACACCACGGAACAGAATGAGTGCCCGGCAATGGACTGAAGCCGGCACGAGTGCTCCGAAGCGGCCGAGGGAGGCTCAATGGGTTGGAAAGGTTATGGCGTCGGTTTTCTGGTATTGTCATAGCATACTCTTCGTGGACTACCTCGAAAGAGAAAAAACCATCAACAGCGAGTATTACAGTGATTGAAGGCCGAAATTGCTGCAAAACGGCCTCACATGAAGCGAAAACAAATTTTGCTTTTGCAAGACAATACGCCCGCTAAAATCAATGACTTACGGCTCCAATTGCTGTCGCATCCACCATATTCGCCCGATTTGGCTCCCTCGGACTATTATCTCTTCCCAAACCTCAAAAGATGGCTCATCAATAAAAAATTCAGCTCACGCGAGGAAATCATCGACGCCACGGAGGAGTATTTTGCAGACCTTCCGGAAAACTACTTTTCGGACGAGATCAAGAAGTTGGAAAATCGCTGGAATAAGTGTATCAAGCTAAAAGGGGACTTTATTGAATAAAATAAAAAAAACATTTAAATTTTTTTTTCCATTCCCAAGGAGGTTACTTTTCACCCCACCTAGTACACTTACCGTCTTTGGGATGGAACCATGGTAGCTGAACACCTATACTGCCATAGTTTAGGGTTCAAAGGCACCTACGTCTACTAAGAGAATATGTATATAGGAACGTTCCGGCAAAATAAGTGCAGAATGGAATGTTATTCACATATTATTTGGCATTTACAAAAACTCAATTTATTCTCAACAATGGTAGTATCCTGTTAACAATCTTAAATGGAACACGATATCTAAAGTTCCCTTATCTATCCATATGTGCAAAGTATTACAGAATCGAACCTTTAACACGTTCTACAAAGCAAAATTACACAGTTTACCCTCATAGCTTCAATATTCTCTTCACTAGTTAAACAACACAACCCCGATAACATAACCAATAGCAATGCATATTTTAAAATATATCTTTATTCTAAGAAAGCTTATCGTAAAGAATTTGTACTGTCTACCAGGCCCTAGGTTAAGGTACCAGAGGCACGCAGAGCTGAACTTTTTCCATTCTGCACTGCAGAAACACTCCCCGACGTCGAAGAGAAATTTCAAACATCCAACGTAGGGTACCCGGCCGGCGTCTCAAGGATAATTTTATTTCATTCAGCGAGAGATAGTTTTTTGCGATAAAAATTAATCAATACACACTCGGGGTATGCCAGTGGAATGGATTTCTGTGTTGTGGATCTGTTGTGCCCTGCAGCAGGAGAGATGTGTTTGAGCATACATATCAAGCACAGAAAATAATAAAAAAAAAAAACAAATACAACTGTGGATTGCAATCAATAATTTTTACCACCCCTACCCGGCAACATGGGGATAGTGTGAGTAATAAAAAGTTCACTACTTCAAAGGGGTGAACAAGAAGACAAGGTGGGTTGCAAGAATTTCTCGTTTGAATACTACGAATAACTTTGTTAGGAATTTTTTTTGTTTGCCTCTGCTCTATGGGAAACTAACAATTGCGTGCATCTTGGTCTGGGGGTGAAAATTTTTCGTCTTTCATGAAACTTGCTTGGAAGGATCGAGAGATGCATGACATTTGCAGAAGTTAGGACTTGACAGACAAAACGTGTGGCGTAGTTAAAGACTTAAGAAAATACATTTTCAAATTTGTCGACTGCTTGAGAAAGTTTTCACGAATAAGATTAACTACGGCATACACAAGTAATCGTTTCTAGGTCTATGAGTAGAGAGAACCTAGTCGCCAACTAATACCAATGACTCTGGTGCCTACCAGTTAAATGGCTCCTGTCTGTCACTGTTTGCCCAACGGCAGCAGTTAAACTCAGACATGCCTTAAGGAGAAGGTATGAAGGTACCCCCATTGGCATGTTGCTGTTTCCCCCAAACTTACTGGGCTTACTCAATATAGATTTCAATCACCCAATTCTAAAAAGGAAGGGGTGTTGACAACGCAAAAGTTTTGCTCCGTAAGTCAATCTTCCATCTTCAGTTCTTAAACAGTCGAAGGCGTTGGCATTGGAACGAGCAGATTCCTCACTGCGAACACTAAAAAATCAAAAGCTTTTGAGGACTACAGAATATCCTTTAACGAGCAGCACATAATCTGGCTTTGTTTGTTATTTTTGGACATTTTGGGCGTAAACTATCGACACTAAGATCCCTAGGAATAAATGGTTAGTATTTTGACAACGTCAAACTACTCATGGTGTATGCCGAAGAAGTAACACATTATCTCCCTCAAAAGACACTGATCAAAAGAGGAAATATTCGTAGATTCAGTCACTCCTTACAAAGATTTCTTTATCCTTCTGAGAAGCACGCGCTCTTCCCTTCTTTTCCACTTGTAGAGCTTACGAACCTTCGACATAGGGGAGTTTTATGTGTTTCTTGTGCGGCTCCTCATACTTATGTGTGATTCATAGTTGTAACAGAGGTTTTTAGTGGCTGCGGCACTTTGAAACCAACCACATCAGAAGCGGTTTCTCAGGTAGCACTTTGATAATATTCTACAACAATGTGCTATGGTTTGTGTATAAGGGCTAGGATTTCGAAAGAGGTTGGAAAACGTAACCAGCAAAGGTTCTAGCGGTCTCTTACGTTTGCAGCTGTTCGATGTCGAGCATACTGCCTTCTGTTATGCTTGATAGAGACATTCGTGTTCCGGCTGCAGAAAGGTTACGATTCGCAATACAATATATCTGATTGGTGATTGATTGATTAAAGGTTACCAAGTCCCTTTAAGATATGACTGCCTACTAAAGGGTTACATATCCCATGAACTTGAATCTACTCGTATTGTCTGACGTGGTGTTATAAAGGCTGTGTTTTTCAATGGCCTGCTCAAGGCGATTTTTTTTTACCCAGTCTTGCATTGAGAGCATGCAGCGCTGAGCATACCTACATACAATATGTCTAGGATATCATTGAATTCATCTGCGATGCTGTCATTTTTATCTTCTGTAGGGCCATGCACACAAATCAGTCGTAGTAGTGTTTCTTCCTATTTTTGCCAGCTTATCCCATTGCACTGTTTGGATTGTCGTAATATTTACTTCATAACATAGAGTTCTTCAGTAGCACATGATCACATAAGGGTCCTTACATACCATGTAAAGGGTGTTTTTTTAAGAGCTTGAGAACTTTAAATAATAGTACGAGACAGAAATATTATTGGAATGAATGTTTTATTACTATAATCTGGTAGATAATTTCATTTATTTTTTAAATATGATTTCCGGCATATGCCCGCCGCAGCTGCGAGTTACATGGTCCATTCGATCAGCCCAACTTTTCACTACTTTTTCCAATAAATCTGGCCGTATGGCGTCAATGGTGGCTTGAATATTGGCTTCAAATGCTTCAAGAGTTGCTGGTTCGTCGGCATAAGCCAATGACCTAACATAGCATCATAAAAAGTTATCGAGAGGCGTTAAGTTGAACGAACGAGGGGGCCAGTTAACAATACCACTTCTGGAAGTAAAGTTGACAACAAATTGACTTTGCAACAAATTGATGGTTAAGCGCGCTGTATGGCAAGTTGCGTCGTCTTGTTGGAATTAAATGTCGTCGATGTTGTACTGATAAATTTTTGGAAACAAAAACTCAGTCAGCATGGCTCGATAGCGCCCGCCGTAACAGCAGCTCCTTCCTCATTTCGAAAGAAAGGACCGATGATGCCGCCAGTGTAAGCTGCACCAAATAGTCAATTTTAATGGATGTAATGGTGATTCGTTAACAGCTTGAGGAATGTACTCGCTCAATACATGGCAATTTTGCTTGTTGACGAACCCATTTAACCAGAAAGGAGCTTCATCACTGAACACAATTCTTCGATAAAAATGCACATCTTCGGCCAGTTTGAAATTAGTGCAATCAGCAAAAATACGACGTGAACGATTGTCATTTCTATTTTATAGGCACGTAAGCCAAGATCCTTACGTAAAATTTTCCACGTAGTTGAAGGACAAAGGCTAGCAAGTTGAGGACGGCGACGAATCGACATTTCGGCGTCTTCTTCAACACTTCGCGCTACAGTAGCAATATTCTCTTCGGTACGCACATTTCTTTGTCTTGTTGATGGTTTTGAATCGAGAAGAGTAAAATAAGTGTGAAAACGATCAGTAACTGCACGAATTGCTTGATCACTAGGCTGATTATGTTGGCCGTAAAATTGACGAAGTGATCTATGAACTTCACGAACAGATTTATTTTTTTCAAAGTAAATTTCCACAATTTAGAAGCGTAGTTCTGGCGTTAAACGATTCAAACCTTACCTAACCTGAATGTCAACACAGTTTGACATTGACAGTTGTCAAACCATAGACAACAACCATCAAAACTTCTCACGTAGCTAAAAAAACAGCTTTTACAAAGTTGAAATTGAAAATTGTGTCGTGCCGGATCTACGGATGTTAGTTGTCCCTGAACTCTCTTACACGAGAGAGAATTTATCCTCAACCCAATAAGACTCCTGGAGAATGGGGCAAGCAAAACCTTCTGCTACCAGTTGCCTCGCTGAGGCGATGAAAGCCGCCGTTCTCGTTGTGACACAGCCATGGAGTCTCCTTAAGACCTAGGCTCTAAAAGGTGGTGTACACAAAGTAGCTCGAACTGACAAAAGCCGTGCAGGGGTTGCATATCCTATCATCATTCAGAGTACCTAGCTTCCAGGCTTCACTTTCAACTGGGCCTTCTGCTAACAGTTGCATTGGTAATAAGCAAACTTTAAGGCAGTATTACTCCTCAGCATACCTGCTGTTATCCACCAGAAAATACAATACTTGTTGTCGGATTCACTTCGTCTGTCCTGACTGTCTGTTTTACGTTCGAGTCAGTCTGCAGGTACCTACTAAAAACTATTTCTTATTTTCCTATAAACGTCCCTCTCCCCTCAATGCGGGCTGCCAGTTTAACCTATTTTTCTCTAAGAGGCTGTCAGCAAGACAAGAAAAGTCCTAATGACTGGAACATCACAGTATCAATCAGCATGCAAACAGTACACAGCAAGCTTTGGCCAAGAAATTGAGTAGGCACAGGGGCAAGAACCGCAACCCAAAAACGCCAAAATCTCCAGAAATGTGCTGTGTGTCAGTGCAAAATGTTTAACAAGACTGGGGTTAGGTGAACCAGCCCAAAATACTTTTCTGGTATCTGTCTATCTCCACTCGCACCTCCTCCAGTTTATTTCTTAAAAACAAGTTCAATAGTGCTGACTATATCCCATATGTGCAGAAGATCCCGGAGACAATATTTTCGTATCCATAATTATAACTTCTAAAATAGTTTATGGAAAAAACACTGGAAGTCGGTAAATGCAATTTAATTTTTGTTAAAAATTTATTCCTTTCTCGATTGATTGAGACAAGTACTTTTTTTTTAAGAATACCTTTTGCCGGCCTGGACAGAGATCAACCAACTCAATAGAAATCTAATTTCGATCTCAGTCTTCCCAAGATGATTTCTACAGCACCATCCATTTATCAATGCCAAATTGTTTCGTTTTCGGAATTACAAATAGTTTCCTCGACTTCCAAAATATTTTTCTCAAGTTAATCTCCCAAAGTATCTATCTTTCCAAATATACTCGTAATTCAGTTGTGGTTCGTTTTTTTTGACAAAATAATCCGAAGAATAGAATAATGCGCCACAACATGCTCACTTAAATACATATGCTCGAACATAAAAAATATGTATATGTCCGAGCATGTATACTGGCAAAATCCATCTTGCCGTCCAATTTGTTGACCTTGATGCTTTGTCATTCCCTTTCCTTATTTTGTGTCGGTTAAATCCTTGGACACGCACAAATATATGCTTGTGCCATTGTCCCCTAAGGTCATCGATGAAGATGATGATGATGATGATGGTAGAGTATGATTGGGCTAGGAGTTGGTAGGCATTATATTGGATGAATACATCAAGCCAAGGAACAGCATTTGGCACGCCAGTGACATTAAGTAAGACCTTCCGTAGCCATTTAATTGCATGCTTGGCAAATGAAAATCAATCTACCGCAAGGAGCCGTATCCGCCGAAGTCTTCTATCAACAACACTGACTTGTGCCACAACAACCTCAACGAAAACTTCAATGCCATTTCCAATCCCACTTGCGTCTTTAAGAAATCAATATTTCAGAAAGCATTTACGAGCAATCTCTTCAGGGTTGGTCTATGGTCTTGTTTCTAAATTGACCGAAGGCATGCATTCCAGGACACAGTTCACTTCGCATAAAAGCGAGAAGTGGAAAAGCTGTGGGGCAAATTGGGCGGCAATTAATCAAAGAGTCACTCGTTGACTCTTAAGCACATGGCCTTGTGAATTATTAGAAGGACTTTTGAAATCATTGAAAAAAAATATTGTGACTGGCTCCCTGGGGATGTTGTCATATTGGTGCATGTGAGTAAATGTGTATTTTGGAGTATGATTCCAAGAATTCTTGGAAGGTTGAAATAATTGCCGGGAGCTGGTCCATTTAAGACGAGTATCCTAAATGTATTTTTTAACAGAGAATCTGTGCTTTACTTAGAGACTTTGTTGTACTAATAACGTGACTACATGGAATGATTTTTGGTTACAGTCACTAGGAACTAATATGGTAGAACTCAATCTGTCTGTTGTCAGAAGTGAAGCATGTCTTTAATGTTAAGTAACTAACTAGCTCGTTTGTTGCACGATTCACTTTGAGTGACTTTATCGTGTAGAGCAACTATTACAGGAACAAACATTAACATCTGTCAGTAAAATGAGGCAGGTTGTTATTGTGAAAACAACATTTTTGGTTGCTTTGAAAAGGACGAATTTCGGGCCTGATAAGGACCATTAGGTGGCAGTTTTATTATATTTTTGTTTTTAAATAAAAGCGCTGCCGAAAGTCATCGGTTGTTAACGGAAGTTTATGGTGAGCATGCATCAACTCACAGGACTTGTGAACGTTGGTTTGTTCGTTTTAAAATTTGCATCGACAAAAAAGACCCGGAAAAGCGAGAAAATGAAGAATTCCAAGCATAATTAGATAAAGACTCGACACAAACACAAAAACAGCGCGCAGAAACATTGAAAGTCAATTATTGCATTCTTTCCAAATGTTTCAAAGCCCTGGGAAAGATTCAAAAAGAAATAAATTAAAGGAAGGACGATATTTGAGAATGCCCTATCCGCCGTATTCCAGAGTTGATCATTATTAGTTACTACTTGCTTTGATGATGGACCTTCGGAACAGCACTTTTCTTCTAACAAAGAAGTGAAAAATTGGCTTAATGACTGGAACGCCTCAAATGACGGGCAGGGGTAATGGCGCAATTGAAGGAAAGTTGCCAAAATATCATAACCAACGATGGCCAATACTTTAATTATTAAATTCATTCATTATGTTGTTTAAATAAACAGTATTTTTTTTAGAGGCGAATAACTTTAAATTGGCAGCACTGTTTTTTTTCTTGTGAAAACTGATTTGACAGTTCTCGGTTGTTTTGAGGGAAGTTTGGTTTGAGAATTTATCATAAACAGACTCACGCGGAGAAAATTTTGCAAATTGTTTCAATTAACTTTGAATAACTTGGTTTAATTCGAGAAACTAATCGGGCACTACGTGCATTTTATGGTGCTCATAATTGTCCATTAGAGGATTTATTCGAGAAACTATGGATCGTTTTCGCAATATGTTTACTCTAAACGATAATACGCATCTCGTAAGAGGTCGTACAGTACGCACACAACAAGTGATTTATAGTGTGCAGCGTAAAGATGATCCAAATTTGTCAATTCGTCATCGTGGTCAACAATTAAACTCATGTTGCGTGAAGATCTTAGTTTACGTACTTATATGATTCAACGGTTGTGCGAACATTTGGTAAGTGGGCCGACGGAAATATTGCTATTGATCCACAATTTCATTTGAAAATTTTGTTCAGTGATGAAGCACACTTTTAGCTATGTCAAGAAGCAGAACTGTCACATTTGGAGCAATGATAAATCATAAGCCATCGTCGAAATACCATGACATCCCGAAAAAGTGACCATTTGGTGCGCTTTATGGCCCGGTGGAATCATTGGTCCATAAAAAAAAAAAAAAAAAAAAAACACTGTGGCGCTGGCAGCCCGGTATGGGCCACGGCCTAGCTTCTTGACACTCATTTGTGCTGCTCATGTTATCACTTTTGTCACATCTGAGCGGGGCCTACGGTTTATCGCCAAGTCCGAACAGCACTTCTTAGAAGCTCTTTCGTAGGCATTTTTACTTTCGGGAGTTTGCCATTGCCCGCCGAAAGGGTGATGGCGATTTGAAAAATTGTTGGTGACCCAGTCTGGAATCGAACCCAGACTCTCTGCGTGATAGTCCAATGAGCTAACTATCACGCCATCGCCAACGCCATTGGTCCATATGTATTTAAATATGATTATGGTCAGAAACTTAGAGTCAACAGTGAAATGAAACAGTTAACGGTACAGAGACGTGATGAGTAACTCTTCCGCACCTCAATTGGAAGCCATTAATGTTGCAGACATGTGATTTTAGCAACTCGGCGTCATATGCGTGATACAATAAATTTACTTAAAGAAACTTTGTTCGATTTATTCAACGAAATGGACTTGTTACTGCCCAATCCAAGTCTTGCTGAAACTCTGTGCTGTTGTTGAACCTGAGTTGAAGCTGGCGTTAAAAAAAAAAACACTGTTGCGCTGGCAGCCAGGTATGGGCCATGGCCTAGCTTCTTGACACTCATTTGTGTTGCTCAAGTTGTCATTTTTGTCACATCTGGCCCCGTTATGGTTTATCGAAACTTCTTCATATGCAATTTTACTTTCGGGAGTTTGCCATTGCCCGCCGAACGGGTGAGGACGATCCGATAAATTGTTGGCGATGTCGGAGATCGAACCACGGACCCTCTGCGTGATAGTCCAATGAGCTAACCATCGCGCCATAACCACCACAGCTGCAGTTGCTGTACCAATAACTCATTCGATTATTCGGCATACAAGTCAGCAGTAAGTAACTCCAGCTGGCAAAAAAAGGGGTCAAGTTTTTTTTGACGTCCTTTAGGGTTTATTAACACAGCTATCTCTATGAAAATGTTCATGCTGTTCAAAAGTTTCCAGCATCGTCTTCGCTTACGTTTCTGGTATAGAATAGTAATTTTCGTCGAGAAACTGCAGGAGGAGCTCCTCACTCTCAGGCTGGACTGAAATCCGAGGGGTTCCTGACTACCACGGTATCGTGTTTTAAGCCCTGGTATGGCCTATGACCGGCAGCGTGTAGCTGGTCAAATCAAATCAACCTTCAGTGGCATTGGAGTCTAAGGAAATTATTGATAAGGCCGGGTTTTCTCTGCCCCTGCTCTTTATTAGAAAACTTCATTAATCCTTAGTTCAAAAATGCTAGCCTTCGCTGACCGCACTAGAAATTCGACTGCATTCTTTGAGTCGTGTTCGGTTCGCAAATCATTGTTGCATGACGGGAAATGAAATAGTCGATGACAATTTGGTGGCCCAAGGATATACGATTGGACTGCCAACATCCTCAGTTAGTTCTTCACTTAAACTTGTAGGCCTAATTGTTACGATGTTAGGACGACCCTTGCTGTGAAAAAGATGACAACACTGGGAATTGATACCTCTCTGAGTGTCTGGCCTACGATCGCGTCAAGCTTCAAGTGCTCTGAGATGTTTTGGGAGGTGGCAAGTATTGTAGGCATTTTATCCCTGAAGGATGTAGTCGCAAATAATTCAAGTTGCGCGATAAAAAAATAACAATATCAAAGTTTTAGTAAAACAAATCGAATGATCGTAAGATGACTTAATAGCATACACCAACTTGTTTCAACGATTTGGTTGAGGGAGTGCTATTATGATAATTGGAATCTCAGTGTCGGTTGTCCAAACTACGCTAAATTTAACGCCGCCTACAAGATTTTGATGTGTTTGGTCCTATCAATGCTGTTTTTTCGCTTGGTTGACCCAATACTGATCAAATTTCACACCCCAGTTAGGCACAAAAAAATTGAAGTCTCTCTCGTGGTAAGCACCAACTAAAATGAGGTCTTCCACCTCTATTCCTCGAAGTATCAATCAAAGACAATTCAGACTTATTCACTATAGATGCCTGCCGATTTATGCCAGGTCAAGTCTGGTAATTTTGGTTGGATGGATGGAGGTCTTGGCTTTTTATCACCCAAGGTGAATGGTAAGTTCTATCTTCAAGTCACAGTCAGCAGTCATAATCAGAATCGATTGTACTACTGAATTTGCTTGCCCATTGCAGCTGTTCGTCTGCAAATGACTTATTTCAGGATCAGGTTTTGTTTTAAAACTGAATAATTTTTCGATGACCGGGTTGTTAACACCACGCAGACTACTGAATCTGGAGTTAAAAGTAGTTTCTAGGATTGTTTGGGAAAAATAGGTTAGATATTCCGGAGCCAGTTGTTCTCATCAGGGACATGAGAGCTACTTTTCAACTACTAAACAAGTGTATATCCGACACCCTAGTTCTGGAGAACCTAACCTATGCTTCAGGAAGCTGATATAAAGAATCAGTAACGCTGCATGTCCTCCTTCTGAGTATTCGGGCTTATACATAAGTTTAACGAGTATAATAGAGCATACTCGTACATAAGTATCATGCAGGCACCACATGATAGGACCATAATTTCCTCTCCCAGAACAACCATTCGATGCCGATTTTAACCTATCTCCCAACAGATAGAACATATGATGAAAAATCATATCTACACGTTGGTCATAGATGGTGATAATTTAACCTTAGCACAACGCAATAAGGATTTACAGAAACTACTACCAGTTTGTCTGAAAATATCGTATCTAAAAACCTTCAACAGTTTCCTAATGCGTTCTTCTTATCTGTGCTTTAAAGAACGTGACGTTTCCACACCTAAATTACGAGTATCTGTATCCATAAATACATATATTATTTAAAATTGCTTATGAAAATATTAATTTGTATTGTAATTAGCTCACCGGTATGACTAGCCTCCTTGATTAAGTCATCGATTAGTTCATCTCTCACATTGATTCCGAGATTTTTCAGCATGAATTGTAGCTCATTTGCTGTCACACGTCCATCTCGATTTCTATCCAATAAATCGAAAGCTGTCCGGAGGTCTGCAATTAAATAAAGAACAGATAAAGATAATTAGATTCGCCATATTTAGACTAAAACACGTGCGAGTACGAGTACAATCCTGCCACCCATATCAACTCCAAAAAAAAAAATGTGGTTGCATATGGTTACGGTCGTACGCCTACGTGCTTTGGATGTAAATATATTCGTACGAGGGTTACATAGTAAAAAAAAGTTGCAAATATTACTCATCTTCACTGGATCTAGCCAGGACATTCTCACTCTACATGCCTACACGTGTCCCCGACAACTGCCAACTTTCTGACACTTAATAAGTTTCCATTTCCTAATAAACCGACATAAGTACATACAGGCGGTGTAGAGTAGTTGGTAGTTCTGACAAATTTGTTGGGGAGTGTTGGAAAATTGTGCTCTGTTATGAGATTCTGAGATGCACATCCTGATGGCAATGAATGAGTCCTGAATCCAATTAACCGAGACAATGCAAAAAAAAAATAATAAAAAAACCAAAGGAACAACGCAACACCATATTAGAGCAAACGAGCAGCCTTCTGCTCTTCCTCACCCTGGAGAATTTTATTTTATCTTTATCTAGAGCTTGAAGAAACTTTCAATTCGAACATACATATACAACATAGGTACCTACCACTCAGTAGAAGCTCCAAAAAAGAAAACCAATTAAGGAAAACTTTTGTCATAATTTTGTGGCCCAACAATTTTAAATAGCCAATTGGGAGAGAATAGAATAGAAACAAACTCAGTAACGCGTCTCAGTTCTGTTTGAAATTCAGAGATGGATACATAGATACAGCTAGAAAAGTGGTATGCAGTGTTCAGCAATCGTAAGCATTGCTAAGCGACAAGCGACAAGGACCTCTTTGGGATGAGAATTATGATTTCTCATTAAAAATTACTCTGTCGTACTAGGTTGTCATCTCATCTGTACCATGTACATATTTGTGTACTCGTATCTCTGATGAAATGAGTGCTCTAGAGCAGGTGTCCTAATGGATTCGATGATAGTTCTCAGCCCACTGGAAAGCTCTTCCACAGGATGGTAGGAGTTTGGTGTCAATTATAAGGGCATGTACAAGTACAATGGCTTATTGATTTTATTTCTCATTTTAGATGTCACTTGGAGATGGGACAGATGTACGAGGGTGAAGTTTAATGCAATAAACGTGCTGTAGATTTTGTTGTTATTTCTGCTGTTTCTGTTACTGACGATGATAATGATGATGAGGTGAGTAGATGGGTAGAAATTTCCCCCGAAATAAATAGGTTTTTGGCAACAGTTTTGAATTTTAAAATCGGGGTCATGGGAAAACCGATTGTTTTACGGATAACTTGAGAATTTATCAAATAGGACATGTCATATAGAAAATAAAATATTTTCCAACTTGACAGGCCAAATATGTATATTGGCAGGAGTTTCAGAAAATCTGACGCCAAAAAAGCCAGAAGGAAAGTTATGAAATGAAGTCCTGCATCTGTATTATCTTACTCTACACTTAATTGAATGTGATGTAATAGATTTTTAACTGGTCTCCTAGAAGAGACAACATTTCAATTGTCTTGAAGATTCCTTCCTTCTCTGCCGCCGGGATAACTATCCGGCCATTTAAAAAAAAACATACGTTACGAAGCAGCAACAAGCCTCGGATTAGGACGGATCTACTGTTGACAACCCACGCAAACGATTTAAGAACAATGAGCTTCGGATATGCACGTGGAATGTTAGATCCCTTAATAGACCACGTGCAGCCGAGCAACTAGCGGAGACCCTAGACTGCTGCAAAGCAGACATAACCGCCATCCAAGAAATGCGACGGGATGCGCCGGACAAAAAGAAGATGAAGAACTGCGACATCTACTACGGCAATTGCTATCGACGGCAAAAGCAGCGCTCATTTGAGCTTCCGGCATGTGAGCGAGCGCCTCGTAGCGATCCGCATCAAGGCTAAATTCGCCAACATTAGCCTTATATGTGCGAACGCCCCCACAGAGGAGAAAGATGACGATACCAAGGATGCCTTCTAAGAGCTCCTTAATAAGATCTACGAGCAACTGTCCTCGGTGATTTTAATGCAAAGCTAGGAAGAGAGGGTATCTTTGGTGGAACAATCGGAAAATATAGCCTGCACAACACCACCTCCGATAACGGATTCAGGCTAATCGACATTGCGGCGGGGCGAAACATTGTCGTGGCTAGCACGCGGTTCCCACATCTCGACATACACAAGGGGACTTGGAGAACTCCTGATCAATCAACAGTCAACCAGATTGACCACATCGCGATCGACGCAAGACACTCCTCCAGTATTATGGATGTCCGTACGTTCCGAGGAGCCAACATCGACTCGGACCATTACCTTGTTGTAGCCAAGGTGCGGTTGCAGATATCCCAAACTACGCCAAGACAAACTAATGCTTTGAGAAAATTCAACGTCAGACGGCTCGATCGCAAGAGATCGCCAAGTCTTTTTCCGATCGAGTGTCTCTTAATCTCTTAAGAGATCCAATGCCGCCAGCATCAAGCATCGAAGACCATTGGAAACACTGCCAAAACGCCATCAGAGATGCAGCTTCTGATGTGCTGGGTTTCACTCGTCCACCACAACGAAACCCCTGGTTCGATGATGAATGCCGGCAAGCACATGCAGCTAAGCAAGATGCATATAACGCGGCGCTGCTTGGAAAGACTTGGAAAGCTTGCCATGGAAACAAACCCCGAACCGAAGCCTGTAGATATGAACAAGGGAACATCGTAGTAGAATCGCAGTCGATGCTGAGGATTTGGAAAGAACATTTCTGCAGACTGTACAACGGCGATGACGGACCAAATACCGCTATCAGGCAGAATCAACCTTTCAACTTGGACGATGATGACCAACAATTCCGTCCACCCGAGTTGGATGAAGTGAAGATAGCTATATCGAAGCTTAAGACTGCCGAGCTCTTCAAAGCGGCATACGATGACTTGGTAAGGAGCATACACCAACTTATCTGTAAAATATGGTCGGACGAAAGTATGCCCGATGAATGGAACCTCAGCATTGTTTGTCCGATTCTCAAGAAAGGAGACCCTCTGAACTGCGCCAACTACAGAGGAATCAGTCTCCTTAACATCGCATATAAGATCTTATCCGCCGTATTGTGTGAACGCCTGAAGCCGTTCGTCAACAACCTGATAGGTCCATATCAGCGTGGCTAAAGGAAAGGAAAGTCGACCATCGACTAAATATTCACACTACGGCAGATCTTGGAGAAGAGCCATGAGCTTCAGATCGATACACACAACCTATTCATCGATTTTAAGGCCGCGTATGACAGCATCTATAGAGACGAGCTAGCAATGTCTAGTTTTGGCATCCCTGCCAAACTCGTCCGTCTGTGCAGGATGACGATGGAGAATGCACGCTGCTCCATCAGTGTCGGTAAAGATCTCACCGAGACCGTTGATGTCCAGAAAGGATTTAGACAAGGCGATGCGCTGTCATGCGATTTTTTCAACATCGTACTTGAAAGAATAGTGCAAAACTCACGAGCAAACAGAAGAGGCACTATCTTTCAAAAGTCCGTCCAACTACTCGCATACGCCGACGATATTGACATAATCGGGGAAAAGCAGCGTGATGTCTGTGGCGCTTTCGCGAGTATTGAGATGGAAGCGGTGAAAATGGGTTTAGCGGTCAATGAGGGTAAGACCAAGTATATGCTGTCAAGCAAAAAGGACAACCAACACCGACATCTCGGACAGAACGTCACCCTCGACAGATATAACTTTGAGGTAGTTAAGGACTTTGTCTACCTAGGCTCTGCTATAAATACAAACAACGACACCAGCGCTGAGATCAAGCGTAGAATAACTCTTGCCAACCGCTGTTTCTTTGGGTTAAGAAGGCAATTGAGTAGCAAAGTCCTCTCTCGGACAACAAAAGTCACCCTTTATAAGACTTTAATAATCCCGGTCCTGCTCTATGGCGCAGAGGCATGGACATTATCAAAAATGGATGACGGTTGATGATACAGCGACGAACTGTACGGGCTGTACAGCGACATGGACCTACCAGGAGAATGAAGATCCAAAGACTGAGATGGCTGGGTCATGTAGAGCGCATGAACACCAATGCTCCGGTTCGAAAAGTCTTAGAATCCGCCCCCGAGGGACAGCGCAGTAGAGGAAGGCCAAGACTCAGGTGGCGCACGCAAGTGGAAGAGGACCTCAGCCAACTTAGCATGCGAAACTGGATGCAGCTAGTTAGGGATCGAGCTGGCTGGAGAAGCTTGTTGACTGAGGCCCAGGTCCACCCCGGACTGTAGCACTACCTAAAGTAAGTAAGTAAGAAGATTCCTTCTGATGTGATTGCAACCTAAGGCTAGAGAAATGATCTATTACATCTTCATTGATCTGTTACATCTTTAACTCTTTTCTCCATTTTGTTTTGTCACTGTCATATGATAGAGTTTGTTCTTTTTGTCTTTTTTTTCTGTCGTCTTGTTCAAAACGTTGTAGAGACAACTTATAATTTGGAATTAATTTTGTAAATAAAAATAAATTTGTGGTTATTTGTATCGAACACTTTCTATCTTCGACAGACTAAAGCCTTTGGTAGGAGATCCACACTTTTAGTTCGATATCGAAGGTGGAAAAATAATAATTCATTATGGTTATCAACAGTGATTGCTTAAGGGATGACCTTAACAGTGAGTAGAATCGCACAATTATTGACTCGTGCTTCCTCGTGGACGACTTTTTGAAAGGAAACCAGCGTCAAGCGTATGCTAAGTTGGATTTTAGAGCTAAACTCTTGCGGTTACGAGTGCACATTTTACCATGGCAACCTAACATAAAGAGCTACTACAATATGTTATATTCAAAGTTTAGATTCATTACGATTTTTAGAGCTTCATACCTCAGGGCTCCTGGAGAAGACTTGGAGTAAGCAGATGAATAGAGGAGGCCGTTTCCAAGCATATCGTTTTCGAGGTCCTTGTCAAGATGTGCGAGAAATATTTCAGGACTGACATTAGTACCTTCGACTTTAATGAAAAGTTAGGTAAAAAAGGTAATTTGGAGGATTGACTACAATTTTACGAGTACACAACACCGCTACTGGCACCCGACTTTCCGGCAGACAAAATTGTTTGTCTGTCATCACGTCGAGATACTTTAATTACCACCTGTTTCTATACATATATAAAACATCGATTTCATCGATTTTAACTTTATTGCAAAGAGTAAGCCCTCCGGCTTATTATGAAATATTATTTCATTCAAATGACTCCCACCGCTGATTTGGCAGAAGGCCATTCTGTTATTAAAATTTTCAATACATTGTCGATGGGTTCGATCCCATATTCACCAATATTCTCCTTGGGTACCTGGATCGTCTCTTGATTGTCTGCATAGTATCAATCTCTAAAACAATTCCAACAGCAACAAATCGCATCTGATTGGCGGCAACCGATTTGACGATTGTTGAACTTAGTGTTTACTTGAACTATCGTTGGAGGACATGTGTGGCACATAAATGGAACCATAGCACACTTAGGTTGAAATTGCCAATTTGAAAAATGATCTAATAATTATGCCTTCTATTTTGCTTATTCACGTAGCCGGCAAAATGAAAATGCTAGTGCGACTGATGCTCAATTGCTGAAATCTATGGTGCATTGAGGTTCTCTGGTGTGGTGAGCCCAAACATGGGAATAAGGAGACCAGTTTCACAATCTTTCTTCACAAACCTGCGTATCCTAGCTGCAATTTCCACCCTGAGAATAACTGCAATATTTCCTAACGTTGTTGAAAGAGTACCGGATAGGCCCTAAAATACAGTGTAAAGGAGAGTTTAATAGAAAAAGAAAGTACGAATTCTAAATCCCTCATCTCCCTACCGGCGGCGATGTGAAACAGATCAAAGTCTCGGTACTGTTATTGCATCCTGATTTTCGAATTCTAAAAATGTTAAGATGAAAAGTGTTTCTGACTCGATGCTTGGATAAAATCAGTACTGCCACCAACAAAGTATGCAGATTCAGAGCCGCTATTTCCTGATTTTCTGATTCTTCGGATTAGATACGAGTATAATAGGAATTTTGACAATAGTTGGGTGCTGCAGAAACAGGGTAGGCCTTGTCGCTGTCCACCCGAACTCGACTTACTAAACTTATAAGCGCGGGTGCTGATCAGTAGACAAAAATAGTGGCACTGTAAACACCACAGTAGATGAATACCCTAAAAGAACTCAAAGTTGAAGTACAATCCCAGTATAAAACAAATATGTAAGACGTTCTCTGGTCTACTTCAATATATTTGGATTTGGTGGTGAATGAGCCATTTATGGACCAACGGCAGCGCTCACATCCACGAACGGGTAACTGGCTTATTGAATTCGCATTCCCTCATCATAGGGGTAACACAAATGGAACTGTCTTTCCAAGTTGAAGATTTTGCCGCCAGGATAGCTGCCCGACCATGAACAAAAGACGAAAGTTCCAGAATACTAAAAATCCTCGGATACAGATAGATTTATTGTTGACAACCCATGCAAGCGAATCAACAACAACGAACTTGAGATATGCACGTAAAATATGAGTTTCCTTAATTGGTCAACAACTAGCAGAGGCCCTAGACTGCCGCAAGGCAGACATTACCACCATCCGAAAAGCGAAGAGATAGGCCGGATAAAAATGATGAAAAGTGTGACATCTTCTACTGCAATTGCATTGAACGGATTTGTTGTTGGAAGCAGACTCTGGCAAGGTGTCTTGATATGAACGAGCACCTCGTAACAATCAGTATCAATGAGGAGAAAGATGAAGAAACAAAAGATAACTTCAACTGGTACTTCTTCTTGCTCGCGGTCCCTACATGTCGATATTCACAAAAGCGCTTGTAGAACTCCTTATCAGTCAAGCATCAACCAGATTAACCACATTGAGATCGACGCACGGGTAGGATTGTCAAGCTTCATGTGAACTAATAATGTTTGAATGCATTTTCGTGAATGCAACACGCGCTTCAAAATCTTGTAGCAGATTCAACAGAAAGAAATACGCGCTGAGTACTTGAATTCACATTAAGGGTGCTTTTGACAACACACCCGGGCTAGATATTCGACATTATGTAGACGAGTTGCGTATTTTGTGGATATAAGGAAAGCTGTTAATAGAAATCCTGATTGCGGATGCTCACTGCGGCCATTATATAACGGAGTTTGGGGTGAAAAAAGGCGTGCATGTTTATCAACTCACTGCTAACGACTTTCAACAGGATCGAACGAAGAGCCGCGATGTTTAAATTGCTACAAGACCAAACTCCTGATGTGCTTTTCGCTAGCGAAACAAAGCTAACCGATGAGCACGAACTGGAGTACAATAATTATATTATTAAAAGAAGAAACCGGCCTAACTCCCAACGTGGAGGCGGTGTCGCGATCTTCATTAAAGAAGGCATAGAATTCCACAGGGTGTACAAGGGAGTGTTACGCAGGTTCCGGGTGTTAGAGGCAGTCGTCATTTACATCCCGCTCCGCAGTGGAAAGCGGCTGTACTTGGCCTCTGTTTATGCATCTGGGGCTTCACAATGTTTATTCATTACAGAGCTCGACACACTTTTTCGACTTCTGAGGCTGGAATCGGGGGAGAATTATTTTATAATCGGCGGGGACTTCAACGCTAGACACAGAGATTGGGGAAATAATTTGCCAAATACTAGAGCGAACCTACTACTCGATTGGTGGGGTCAGCACGATGCCATGTATAGACTCGGTCTTAGAGCGACGGATAACCCGTCGTTTCCCAAAGGCGGGTCTTATTTGGATCTATTACTGTTCGACGAACGTATACGACTAACAGGTACGAATTTACAAACGCTTAATTGTCTGCGCACATTCGTGTATTACAGCGACCATTGCGGTTTTAGCACCGAAATCACCGTTCCGGGTCACCGGGAGTTTGTCCATAGATACTCTTACAACTACAGTAAGACTCGATGGACACGCTTCTCCGCAACCTTGACAAGAGCACTCTCCTCGAACACGCTCCACCCACCGTCCAATAGGAATTTATCAAACGAGGAGGTCGATAAGTACCTTAAACGAATGGACCAGACAATAAAACAAACTATGGACACTACAATACCGCGGTATAAACAAACGACTAACGAAGATCTGTTCTCCACAGGAGAAGGTTGAGGCCATAGGGGCGACTTTCTTTGGCCCCAATTATGACCTGGACAATCGCGTCTTGGTGCACAACTTCTATATTCGAAATGAAGTAGAGAGCTGGCGATCCGAGGGCTCTGGTTTCACCCGGTTCAGCGACGAAAATATGGAAAATAATGTCATTGCCAGAGAAGGTGAGCTATCCCCATTCATTTCGAAGGAAGAACTTCATGAGATCTTCGACACAATCAGAAGTAAGAAATCAGTGGGGACTGATGGTATTCCGAACATCGTGCTTCGACATCTTCCTCTAGAAGCGGTGGACATTTATACCACCCTGTTTAATAATGCAATGAATAATGCACATTATCCACCGCATTGGAAACGGCGGTGGTTCAACCTATCCCCAAAAAGGGAAAGGATATATCCAATCCGGCGAATCTCCGGTCGATAAGTCTCCTTCCGAATATCAGTAAGGTGTTCGAAAAAGTAATCAATAGAGCTCTGACTAGGTGGGTTGAGGACAAACATATAGTTCCGGATAATCAATTCGGTTTTAAGGCAGGACATGCTATCTCACATGCCGCGTCTAAACTGGTGTCCGATATCCAATGGAATAAAGGCAAAAAACAGGGTACTGGTGCCTGCCTAGTTGACTTGGAGAAGGCTTTCGACACTGTATGGTTAGGAGGTCTTTTCTACAAGCTGGCTAGTCTGGAGATCAGTAAACCACTCTTGTACATTCTCTATAATATGCTTACCAACAGACAGTTCATCGTGAAAAATGGTGATGTGACTTCTGTTGGAATATTTCAAATTAAAAATGGTCTTCAGCAAGGCGCGGTCAATTCACCGATCCTATTCAACATTTATACAAGCGACTTGATAGGTTTACTTCCCCATACTATTGCGTACGCAGATGACTTGATAGCATACAGAACAGGTCCAAAAATCGAGGTCATTTATATTCTCTTACAGCGTGACTTCGATAAGATACTCGTAAGACGATTTTGCGATGACTGGAAGTTGAAAATCAACTTTCAGAAGTCGGAAACCATTCGTTTTAGGACGCTGTTGTCTGGAGCCTCTAGGGACACCAGAAAAAATTGGCGAAAGTTCTCGATCATTGGACAACACGGACAGCCTCTTGCCTGTCGAAGTGTAGTCAGATACCTTGGGATCTGGCTTGATCAGTTTCTGTATTTTAACAAAAATGTATGGCCATCCATGGCCTTAAGTATAGAAAAAAATATCATAAAAAAAATGTAAATGAAGTCGAAAGACATAGATATAAGAATTTAGAGTAGGTTAGAGTGCCTGTGTAGGGCCAATAAGTTAGTATAAGATTGTTTAGTAATTTTAAGCCAGCATTTAAGCATTTTTTGTTAGTATGTAAGAGTTATTGATTAATAGAATAAAATGCATTTAAAACTAAAAACTAACGACTTTCAACAGTTCGGCTGTCTAGCTCAAGCAAACACAAGTGATGTAACCATACTGACTATTGGCTCATTGTCTATGTTAGCCATAGCAACGTTCTTTTTCTCCTTAGGAGAAAGAAAAGCTAATTTGTAATGGTGTCATGCTGAAAGGCATCACCACTTGTTTCTGCAACGAAACTATTATACTGGATAGCAAACTCATTTGAACTAATCATGTCTCTTCTAAAACCTCCATTGGACTGTCTGCCTCATGGTAGTGTTAAGGTACGAGCACTTTCCACAAGACATGATTATAATACGTGAGCCGATCACTGGCATTGCTCAGTTCCAGTTCCTTCCTTGAGTGCTATAATCCACATATTTGTACGAAGGCCGATGATTTCAGGAATGACGGACTTGATGTTGAATTAAAGTTTCAACCCAGTTTCAACTATTGTGTTTCAGTTTTTTTTCCTCCAAAAAAATTGTGGTGGTGCTGTTGGCAGTAGCTAAAATCTGGCATCCAGATAATGTTGAATGCTGTAGTTATCACACAAAAATCCTTAGAAGTGTGATTATTAAAACTTTCTAAATACTATTTACTTTCAGATGAATTCTTGAAAATCTAACGAAGGTCGAAAGTATTGTATGTTTACTTATGAAACATCCTCGTAGTTTGAAACCATAGAAGCTTCGTACCTTTGTTCACTAGACCTTGACTTGTCATAAAGAGAATTACTCGCTGTCTCGTAGTCTTGTCAAGTAAGAAGGTCAAAACATTGATACCGGCCTTCTGAGTGTCGGTGCCTTGAAAGTATTGTCCTTAAACTTCAATCATAAAACAGATCCAATAACCACGCGATTTCGACTTGACCCATAAAAGAAATCCGTTTCCTTTTGTCTCGTGTTTCTGTCACTTATTTCTCCATTTCAACTACTTTCTCCCGATTGTTAAGTAATTGAGTAATTACCATAAATACGGGGTTTCTTCTTATTTTTTTTATTGCGGTTATAAAAAAATCTTTTGTCCACTACCCTTACCGAACTTTTTTCAATTTTGCCATTAAGGTCAGCAAAACAAACGAATTTGACCTTTCCAAAGCCAGAATTGACAGTATCTACACACGCAACCAAACGACGGCTTCAATTACAAAGCTATAAACTCTGAACCTGAACCAGTCGTGTTATGAGTGTTTGGCTTGGAATTGAGTGCCGCGTGGTACGGATAACGATGGCACCATCAAGTACTTGAACTTCATTCCATCAATAAGGTGGTAATCGAAAACCATTTAATTAGTGCGAGTGAAAAGTGACACAAAAATGGTCAAAGTCGAATGTAATTGCAAAGACTGTTGGCAGGACTCATTCGTCATCTTTTTGAAGTGAAAATTGCAAGCGAAGAGAATGGGGGGAAAGGACTTGGATCACGTGATGGTTTAAATTGTAATACTACAATCAACCGTAATACTCGTGTCTTATCATTGTTCGGCGAAGACCAGTGGGTATGGTCACAAGAAATCATCTCACATCTGCTTCCGACCTGCATCCTTTTACAATATACCCACTTTGTCAGAGAAGTTATTATTCTCCTGTATACATATAGCAGTGATAGATTATGCTATACTGATACTTTATGTACTAGCAGCTTCTGCAGCCAGAAATAATCGGAAGATTCGATTACAAAAGTGTGGATGGCAACTTGAGATCTTTGGAGATTATTTTGCAACAGGAGAGTATTAGAATAACCGGTGGACCAAACAATATATTTAATTTAAGCTCTAAATTGCAACATCATCAGCAGCAGAGATATCTGAATTTGCAGCCAAGTATCATTTGAAAAATGCACATTTTAGTGGATTTCGATGTGACAGTAGAACCGACAGAAGACAATGGAAATATCAAGTAGCAAGGGATGCAGCTTCAATCAATATCCAATCAAATTCCTTGCTGGCATTGTATAAGGTCATGGAAGGAGTACTACGAAATAGTGTTTATTGAATGAAGACCTAGAAGTAACATATTTCAAACAAGGATTAACAGATTCCCTCATAATTTTAAAGATTGCCAAAATGATTGTGGAACAACTTATTCCAAATGGCCCCCATTTGCCTTCCAGTTACGGCGAAGTCTAAAAAGACTTTCCCCCGCTCGGACAAGCCAGTGAAAGCCATAGTCTTCACATCGAATCATGAGTTTCAGAAGGTATATTCTGAGCCATGTTTGGGACATTTTTATGAGCTGGAATGCAGTCTTGCTGAAAGGTCAATGCTTATTTGCGAGTAGTGTTATTTTTAACGCTCTTGATAGGACTTTTAGAAAAACTAAACGAATAAGAAATATTCATACGAGAGAAGAATATCGATGTTTCCCTGATTTCTTTAGGGATTATCACGCTTATCATCCATCTGGAAAGGCGAGAGACGGATCCTCCTTATATATTAAAGGGTCCATCGAACATACTAAAGACCTCAAAATAGAGCACGAATCAGTGCAAGTTATCATGGCCCACCGATATTTAAATCACTCACATCTAGTTTTATTATTGCCGGTGATTTTAATGCAATAGATGCATCTCACAGAAAGGTAGAATGCTCTATGAAGCTGGTATGGAGCACAATTGTGACTTTAATTCGACGGGTAAAACCACAAAAATACCCGATCAGCCGGAGATTAAAGAAATTGTAAGGGAGAAAAGAAAAGTCTGTAGAAAATGGCAACAAAGTCGTACTCCACAGCATAAAACAGGTTTGAATAATCTCTGTAACGAGCAGTAGACAGACACGTATCTAGAAAGCCTGACAGCAAGAAAGGAATCTAATTATTCGCTATGGAGGAAATTTAAAGGTTATAAAGGACTAAAGCCTCCGAGCCACCAATTAGAAAAATGAACAATGAATTGACGAAGGAAGATAAGGAGAAAGCCAAAATCTTCGCCTCTCATCTTGAAGAGATCTTTATACTGAGGTTGATGAGGTCGCAATGGTCCTAAAACCAGAAAAACCTCCGAATGACAAAAAGTCTTATAAATCGATTTCGATTCTCCCAATTATATCGACAATTTTTTCGAGGATAATTTGAAGACGTACCCTGCCAATTATCGACGGAAAAAATCTTTTCTCTAATCACCAGTTTGGATTCAGAAGTAAGCATTCCACTATTTTTCAGTGGAACGTACAACGTAATTGAGAAAGCTTTAGAAGAAAGAAAGATTTGCTCAAGCGTATTCCTTGAAGTCTCGCAAGTCTTTGAATGATTTAAGTTCAAATTATGGCAGGTTTTGCCACTGTCCCATTATATTGGGTATATAACTTTTTTCGTGTGGTTTTTTTTTCAAAATTTGAACGTTTATTTAAGAAAGACATGCACAATAGTATTATTCAAAGTATTGCCCATCTTTCTGGTAATTTGTGGATCCCATCCGGAACAAATGGTAGTCAGAAGGGGCAAGATCTGGGCTATAAGGCGGGTGGGGTATAACTTCCAATCCACTGTTTTCCAAATAGTTCTTAACCGGAATAGCAACGTGGGGCCGGTCGCATATTCCGGGCATTTTTCGGCTACTGCTCTCTTCAAACGGATTGATTGTGTTCGGTAGCATTGTCCATTGATGGTTTCACCCGGTTTTAGCAGCTCATAATACAGCACACCCATCTGATCCCACCAAATACAGAGCATTACCTTCGCGCCATGGATATTCGGCTTTCCCGTTGATTTGGCTGGTTGGCCGGACTTCATATATGATTTTTTGCGCTTGGGGTTGTCGTAATGGATCCATTTTTCATCAGCAGTAACAATCCGATGCAAAAATGACTTCCTTTTGTGGCGTTCCAGCAGCATTTCAAACATGCAAAACCGCCTTTCGACGTCTCTCGGCTTAAGTTCATGTGGAACCCAATTTCCTTACTTTTGAATACATCCAGCTGCTTTTAAACGTTTTGAAATGGCTGCTTGAGTGATACCCAAAGATTCTGCGAGCTCTTCTTGTGTTTGGCAACAATCTTCATGGAGTAATGCTTCCAGTTCTTTATCTTCACACTTTCTTAGCTGCCCAGGACGTTCATCGTCTTCCAAGCCAAAATCAAAATCGTGCAAACCACTTTTGCCACGTTCGCTCAGCTAGCGCATGTTCACCATAAACTTCCACCAAAATACGATGACTTTCGGCAGCAGTTTTCTTCATATTAAAGTAATGAAGAAGAACTCCCCGCAAAAACACTTTTTCATGCACAAAGTTCGACATATTTGAGTGAAAAAAAATTATTGTTGTTTACGCTTCAAAAGAATGACATATACTGAAATGACGTACAATGACAGTAGCTGTCTAACGCATGTTCAGATGGAATAATACAAGTTACGCCATCTCTTAGCAAACCGCACGAATTAAGCTATAGACCCAATTATATACTGACAAAGAATCGCGAAAATAGTATTTACGTGTTAGACTCGGAAACGAAGTATCCCAATTCAAAAAGATCTTAGCCGGTGTACCGCAGGGAAGCGTTCTTGGCCCAATTCTGTTCGTGTTAGTTTTACGTCAAAAAAACGAGTCGGTTACCTACGAGTATCTTTATAAAATCAAAAAACCCTGGAATAACACTCGCCGCAAAGCTAAAATGGATATAGTACTTTAAAAAAATAAGACAAAGAACTCGAAAACAAATTCAGAGAAATGTATTGGTTGCTTGGTAAACATTCTTAGTATTCATAACAAGCTGCTCGGACCTATAGTATACAACTTTGGAGTTGTACCAAGAAAACGAATACTACTCGTAATATTCTGCAGACTTTCGAAAATGAAGTGCTAAGAGAAATTGTCCATGTACCGTGGCACATAAAAAATGATGACTTACACCGAGACCTTGCAATTCCTACTTTCAGAGACGAAACTAAGATTTTTGCGAGAAAACATAAAATTAGACTTAACGGACATACTCGTATTAACAATACAGTCTTAGAAATGTTGGACGAGAGGAACCTGATGCGCCGTCTCCAAAGGACCAAACCTTTGGACATGGCGCGGTAAAACGAAACTGTGTTGAAAAGCGGATCATGCAGGAATTATCATTCCTGCTACTCGTAGATAAACCGAAACTTATTTGCGATAATATAAACATTATCATAGGGAGGTGTTTTTATACTTTTAGTGAGTAAGAATCTCACACTACTATGAACACATACTTGTGAAGATTTTCACCTGCCCTCTTCGGAAAAAAAAATACTCCCAAAAACATCCTTCTGATACACTTTCGTCAAGGTTTTGATATCCTTCTCGGTGAACCCATCGTTGCCGACTCTTTATCAAACCATCACAGAAGCTAGGTGATGGCTACATTGAACCCTTGAACTCAGCAGAACATTTCAAAAACGAGTAAAGCATGGTACACACTATCATTTTTCAACTGACATTCTTGCTGGAATGATGTTAAAATGATAGCGTGTAGCTTAAAATGAAATCTTACGATTGAAATGATGGTGAGAATTATGAGGGTTGACATTTTTCATGAAATGACGGAGCAGTTGTAGTAGATTTTTATGATGGTGTTAGTTTTTTTTTTACGGTTGTGTATGCAGAACAATTAACCCCTTTCTCTAAGAATATCTTTTATGTTGTTTCATTCATTTAACGTCCGCACCCAAGGAAGACATTTTAAACAATAAGCAGGTAAAATTAAAAAATTGAGAAAATATTCGAAAATATGTACATAATTCCTGGAGTGATAGTGTGTAGCGTTGACTGAAATGATAAGAACTGAGAGTCTGGGAATGTCAGGTGAAAAATGATAGTGTGTACCATTCTTTCAACAACATGAGAATTAAAGACGATATTTTACAGTGTATCCAATTTGACGACTTGACGAGCCTTCATAACGAGAAGGCTGTTATAGTTAAAGGGATAGAATTTGAACTGATAGAATGCTACTGTATGATCGAAAGTCTTACCATTTTTTTTCTTCTGGTTTTTAGGAAGGATCTCACCACAAAATGAGCAGATTTCTTACTTATATCAATAGCCAAATAAACGTGGAAATGTTGACCAGTTTAAAAGTTCTCTTAGGAATATCTTCTCTAATGTGGGCAGTATGCGTGAAATTAGCTGATATGATACCATGGTTTGAGGAGCCTAGAACTTCAAAAATGTACTTATCATCAAGTTGGTATTCATATGGGTTAAGCTGTTTTCGCAGAAAAAATTTCAGCACACAGTTCTTCGTTTGGAGCCCCGCCAAACTATCGAGGCTTCGCTCATCAATGACGTAGTCTATTAATGAATGGGGACAGCACAATTACCGGTCCTATCGTAAGCATCTTTAGATTTTACCGCCACTGAAGTTTGCTACGATTAGGCAAGCAACAAGCTGCCGGTGATGGGTCTTGTTGAGTTATAGCACCACTAGTAGTCAACATCAGGGCCTAAAATACGGTATCGTAACAGTTAGAAGCCACCGGATCTCGGCTCGGACCTGACTTGTTAGAAGTAGGCCCTCTAATGAGAGCATCACAGCGGCTGTGGTTCAAATCTAAAAACGCAGGAAGGGTATTCTAGTTGGTTTCAACGCGATGTAGAGTTGCAATGAGTACTGGCTGCCATGACCCTAAGATCGACCAACCGGTTTTAGGTTCGCCTCGACTTATACTAGAGGTAGAGCTCATGCCCTCAACATAGTTAAATGTTAAGGTTTCGGATTGGAATAGAGATCACATTATGGTGAAATTTCACAATTGGATACATCTCTGCGAACTTATATTGGCGAGATTGATGTTAAAAAGGAATAATGACGGTTGCAAATCTGAGTGATTCGAGAGGTGTGGACGGGAATCATTCTCCGTTTCATTAAGTACAAAAACAGTTGGACTGCAATATATTTACAGGTCCGAACGTAGGTTCACTTTATAGAGCGCGTGCGTACTTTTCTACCATCAGTCCTATTGATAGATCCTGGTTAGATTTTTACCTGACATTATTTATATCTGAGATACGGCAACATTAATTACGTGAATTTCAAACTTATGTTTCATCAACAACTTCTTTCTCCTCTATCCAGCTTCCGCAAAAGTTATTTTTGGGGATACACAGCCTTCAAACATGGCCACTTCAAACACAGTGTTAAGGTAATACGGATAGCATAGAGAAAGACTCCCATTTAAGCTTTGGAAATCCGTTCGATCCTCTTTGTTTCAGTTTTAGACATATTTGCTTGTATTGAAGGTGAGCTAACCTGGCTCTATCTGCTCAAAAAAACACGTTATTATGGCTCAAAAGGTTGAAGTAGAAATGGATGTCGAGGGTATTGCACTGAAGTCAATATCCTTTGGCAAACATTCTGTGAACTTAGGCAGGTTACGTCCTTAGTTACTTCGCATAACTGTTGCCTTTTTCTAAGAAGTCTCATCACCATTTGTTGATTATCCTTGATGTCGGTTTTAAAGTGGTCAGGCAATGCATCTGTGATGCCAAGGTATCTTGAGATTTCTGGATAACACAATTGATAGCTCATTTAAGTGAGTAATCTCCGTAATAGTGTTCTAATCAGACTAGATGTAGGCAAATAGCAGGGGCAAATTAGCTACTACTTTACACCATCCAAATCCATAATTTGGGAATTCTTAGGACGTTCCATAGGGAAGATGTTTTTGATCGAATTTTTCCGGCTAATAGATTGCGTCTTGTCATCAGTACCTTCACACTGGGTCAAGATTTATAGTTTACTTTTCTCAGCTTCAAGTGGCACTACTTTTGACGAGAGTTATTCCCTATTAAATTAAGGGGCGCATCAAATGTTGTTTTAAAACTCCGAGGAATTAAAACTATACTCTCTTCAGGTGTTGACTTGCATAATCGTTTTAAACTAGCAAACAAAAACTACCCAAACTAGTTACAATACTCAAGAAGAAATTCTCTTTAGTTTCCATTTTCCAAGAGCTACAATACACTCTGACTGACTCGAACTGCAACCAACTTCAGACTGCTATAATTTCCAAACCGTTCACGACAGTGAGCTCAAATTTCGACACATGAGAGATAATTTTATTATTTACAAGCCTTTTAACGATTTGCGTCTCAGTTGTGTTGAAAAATTTTTATCCGCGATGGAATTCAAACGTGATAGTGTGATTGCTTTATATTTGGCTGGAAAACCACAAGTAGCTATCGTTAAAACCCCCCCACCACCTCAACGTGAATAAATCATTTGTTTCTCGAACCATAGCTCGTAACCGTGATACTGGCAGCATTGCAAAACGCCATGGAGGCGGTCATAACAAAACAGCAACATCGGCAGAAATGGTTCGGAAACTGAAGGCTCGAATTGAGCGAAATCCGCGTCGAAGTGGAAGAAAAATGGCTCGTGAGCTCAACATATAGTTGGAACGGATGCAACACATACTGAAAAATGAGCTTGGGCTCAAGCTACTGAAATTCCAAAAAGCACACGATCTTACACCGCAACAGAAAAAGTAAGTGTCGAAAGGAGGAGGAGGAGCGAAGGAGTTGCTACGCTTGCACAAAAGTGGTGAGTTGCCGAATTTGGTTTTTTCCGATGAGTCGCCATTGTTATCGAACAATATGTCAATAAACAAAATGACCGGGTTTACTTGCCAGAGAGGTCCTTCGAAAATTTAAACCTTCGGACGGCCACCAGAAAGCAGGCAACACCGATGGTGATGGTTTGGGCCGCCATAACCGCCGATGGTCGCTCTCCGCTCGTATTTTTGGACCGTGGCGTCAAAACTAATGCGATCGTATACCGTGAAACTGTCTCAGAAGCAGTATTAAGGCCTTGAGCAAACAATCATTTCAGTCGGAGACCGTGGACATTTCAACAAGACTCGGCACCGTCTCACAAAGCGCGCGTCAACCAAGATTGGTTAAAAAACAATGTTCCACACTTCATTTCTTCAACACAATGGATTGCAAATTCTCCGAATGCAAATCCGTTGGATTTTTCTGTCTCGGGTATTTTAAAGGCGAAGGTTGGCACTAAAAAATACCAAAGTTTGGACCACCTCAAACAAGCACTTCGCCGGGAATGGGCCAAGATACCGCAGAGCCACTTGCGTGCAGCGTGCGATGCTTTCTTCGGCCGTCTCAAGGCCATCATTCGCGCCAAAGGTGGACATATTGAAAACTACTGATACAATTTGAAGATTAATATATTTTCCAACATTTTTTGTTTTGGCACAAAAAATAAAAAAAATTATAGCAATCAAAAAAGTTGGAGTTCGAGTCAGCCACCCTGTATATCCATCTTAATAGAAGTCATTCTAACAATTCTCAATTACAATTTGAGATTCAAAAGATGATAATAATATGCAAATTGAGGGCCGGAAAAATTAACGTTAGCGAACTTTTGCATATTTTACCGTGCCAAGCAATTAATGTCAAGTTTTCTTAATCTCAAAGTCAGGCCGTACTGCCTTGATTTCAAATTCAAATTCGTTCCAGTACCACCTTCCGAATACACTGTCACTATTTGGAAAAAAAAAAAACCAAAAAGGTAACTCGACTCTGAGAAGCACAACACCGAGTAAATTGATCTCCAGTCCTGAGGACCTTTGAATCCCAAATAAATCAAGTAACACAACACACACACTGAATCTCTCAGTAAAATATACAGAACCCAAGAAATATAGGAATATTTGAGTTTGACAAAGACTATAAGGGCGACAGCAACGGTAACGATAGCAACTAAGTGACATGTCCACACACTGGGGCGTATACGTAACCGAAAACCGAAAACAAAAATCCCAAAACCTAATATCTTGTCTGCAAAATTTATATTGTACGAATACACCCCCCAAAGTCGTCCTTTTTCACAATTACGAAAATTTCCCACAAAATTAAATCGGATCATATCGATAAAGCACTAAACGAGGAAAGCACAGATACCAAAGGCAAATGAAATAAAAAAATAAAAAAAAAGCCGAATGAAAGAGCTACCGCCAAAAAGATGAAATACCCAAGGGCTGAAGGGTATGAGTAACATCCAAGAACCGACGGGAAGATTAAAGGAACAACTTATTGTAAAAAGAAATAAAATAAAGAGAAAAAACAACGAAGAAAAGGAAAGGAATCTATGAGATACAATTTTTCGACTTAACGAGAGGGAATATCTTAGCACTGATTATGCTGTCCTTTCAACTAGAAACCTTCGCTAAGTGGAATTTCATTTGACTCCCTGTGTAGAGGACACACCATCAAGGAGCTGGAGATGAAGGTGCCACAAGAACTTGAGATGACTGAAGATGACTGCCGATGGCTGAGGATGACTGGAGATAACTGAAAACGGAGATGGAGATTGAACTCTCCCAATAATCATGCACAAATTGAAGGCATTTAAGCCACTGAAGTGAATTTCAATCGCGCAGCAAATTCGCATCAACAAAAAAAAGTAGAACGAACTAACGTAATGATGAAATGAGAAGGCGTCATTCCATTAACTGATACCACCACTAGCACTGGTACTGGTTCTGGTTCTGGTTCTGGTCCATCCTACATTTTTTCTACTCCCAGCCTTAGAAATTACAGACAGAATGGGCTTCTATGTATGCTTACTAAGCCTGAGATGACGAGAAGGTAGGATGTAAATTTCCTTTATCTTCAGCTTAGTATGGAAATTTGCTCTTGGTCGGATTGTATGCATATCATGTTCACCCTGAAGTGAGTGGTATTTGAATACAAAATGCGGATAAAAATTCGAAGACTCTCAGATGGAAAGGGGGAAGAAATAATAATTTCAGCTTGAGCGTATTTTTTGTATCCTTCTGTTCCGTGAAATTTCACTTCACCAAAATACGAGTAAAAAGAACGGGAAAACAGAAAACGTAAACAGCTGCCATGTGCATGAGGTGTTAACCGTCACGCCGCCGTCAAGTGTCAGAGGTTTGTTTTCAATTCAACTGACAAGGATGTTGTTTTTTAGCTTGTTTTTGGTAAAACAAGGCGAATCGAATAGGTGTCGTGTTTCCAGAATCGTGGGACGTAACAGTCAGAGACCGTAAATAAGAACAAAAAGTTCACATTTCAAGTGACAGAGTGCAGAGGATAGAGAGAATTATCATAGTGCGATGTCGGTTTATTTTGAACTAATCATTGGCATGTAAAGTCGTGCAAATGGCGGATATGGACCGATACTCGTATGTACATCCGCCTACTCAACTGTCAGACTCAATATTTATGTTCGAAACGACATCTGTGGTAAAGCGAATAAATTCAGAATTTTCTCTGGAAAAGGATAGTGAATACGTGGTCTTCTGTGTTTTGTTATTGTTTGTGGAGATGAGTGTTTGTTCTGAAAAATCTCGAGTGACACTGACCCGATTTTAATGAATTTTCGCATTCGATCGATTATTTTTTTATTGTAGGTTTCACTTTTTGAAAGGTCTTCTTGTCAGGAGACCTGCGATACATTTCAACTTTCAATTATAAAGACGACGCTCTCAACTAATACATAACTTCCACATTTTCTTCAGACGATCTGCTGTGTTTGCTGATTTCCGCTTCATAAGGTGTAGCCCTTCTGTTCTCACATTAGGATGTTCATGCTTCATGTAGCACTTTATTTGTCTCGTGTCGATGTTAAGGCTTAAAAAGCTATCCATATTTGAATGCTGACATCATAGGCCATACGACATAGTTGTATTTCTCGTTCCTGCTTACTTACCCCAGGTGGAGCTACAGAGCCCGGGTTGGACCTGTGCCTCGACTAACAAATGTCTCCAGCCAGCTCAATCTTTAGCTGGTTAAGATGCCCTTCCACTTGCGTGCATAACCTGAGTCACTGTCCAAATTTACTGCGCAGTGCCGGAACCACTCTTAGAGACCGGAACAACATGGATACGAGCAAGCCCTGATAGGTCTCGTACCTCTCTTTTGGCCAAAAATATCGCTTCCATGGCTGAAGATGTTGTAGAGGTTCCGTCAATATGTTGCCCATTCCACACACGCCCCTGAAGAAAAACTTGAAGAGGTTTTTTTACAAAGTGCAGCTGATAGTTGTTTACCGTGCGCCACGTTTTATCTATGCCCTAATGAATCTCAAAAACAAGTGAACAATTTTGCTATAGAAATGTATGTAACAAACAAAGTTTGCGGTTCTGGGGCATATCCAGGAATAATGCACAGTTCAACCTGGAGGAGCCATTGGGCTCGTTGTCCAATACGCTGGTCGAACTGTCACTGTAAATGGTGGGCGTTACAGAGTTGTCACCAATCAATTTTTTATTACTCAATTGGATGAATGTGGTTCCAAAAGGACGAAGCCACAAACTCTGGCAGCCCTCAAGTTGAACATCCGTAAAGCAGTGAAAAACCTATAGTCCGAGAAGTTCTGAAGAAAATCGTGCAAAGTGCTATTAAAAGAGCTTAAATGGTAACTTTCAATTGCGGTGACCACTTAACCGATACCATTTTCAAAATATGATGAAAACAACTTCTTATTCTCTTCCAAAAACAACGCCTAGGAAAATGGGATCAAACCTTAATCTTGTATTTTTCCTAACGATGGACCAGATAGCAATTGTTATGTTTTAGCAGATGTCAAAGTTACTAATGACATCCAAAAACAAAAAAAACACTGTGGCGCTGGCAGCCCGGAATGGGCCATGGTCTAGCTTCTTGACACTCATTTGTGTTGCTCATGTTGTCATTTTTGTCACATCTGAGCGGGGCCTACGGTTTATCGCCGAGTCCGAACGGCACTCCTTAGAAGCTTTTTCGTAGGCAATTTTACTATCGGGAGTTTGCCATTGCCCGCCGAAAGGGTGATGGCGATTTGAAAATTTGTTGATGACCCAGCCAGGAATTGAACCCAGACTGTTTGCGTGATAGTCCAATGAGCTAACTATCGCGCCATCGCCATCGCCGCCAAAATATTCGGTAAGGTTTGCATCGTTTTACGCTTGCCGAATGTGCAGAACTTATTAAAAAATATTATCGAAATTCCGGCTGAGTTTTAAATACGTAGCGTAAATTTCGCCGTGAGGTCGGTCGCCATCATGGCTTCAGTTTACAAGTAATTCGTCGCACTGTTGAAAAGTGCCAGATCTTAAGCCACCAACTAGATAGAGACTAGTGCGAAATGAAGAAAACATAGCCACCGTACTGGCCAATATCGAAGAAAATCCAGAAATATCGATTCGGCGCCGATTACCTGAATTGGGCATTGCCAAACACTTATTTCCCGGCTTATTTCGCGGTTGGATTTGGGCCTACATCCGTATAAGATTGTGCTGACACAACAATTGAAGCCGGACGACCATAGACAATGCCGTGAGTTCACTAGTTGGGTGCTAAAAATGTTGGCCGGAGATTCGGATTTTGGCCAAAAAATCATCTTCTCGAATGAGGCCCATTTTTGGCTCAACGGCTATATAAACAAACAAGATTGCCATTATTAGAGCAAATACAATCCACGAGTGTTCGGCCAAGCATCAATGCATAGACGAAAATTGACTGTTTGGTGCAGTTTATGGCATCATCGAACTTTATATCTTCCTAAATGAAAGAGAAGACATCGTTACATGGTCTCAGATGTTAGCCGAGTTTCCGTGGCTCGATTAGATCGATATATCCAAGCTGTTATATCAACAAAACAGCGCTTCATTTCATACAAGCGACGCAACGCTCGAAGGAGAAATTTGGCGACTGGGCCATTAATTGGCCACCACCATGAGATTTGACACCACTCGATTATTTTCTCTGTGGCTACGTCAAGTCCTTAGTCGACGCTTAAACGCGTCGTCAATATAGCGCGGTGGCGGAGGCAAATGAATCAATTCGGCGCCATTGTCAACAGATTGGCTTATTGGATGCTACAACTTGGCGTATTTTTTTGTACAAGATTTAAAGCCGCCCAACCTTTCGAATCTTCTCCGCGTCAATTATTAGAAACAGAATTTTCGACTAAAATTTCGTTCAGCGATGAAGCCGATATTTGGTTTAATGGCTGCGGCAGTAAGCAAAATCGTCGCAATTTAGCTGCGGAGCAACCCATTTCATCCAGACAAAACAATGGTTTGAAATAGTTTATGACGAAATTATCGGTCCATACTTTTTCAAAACAGAGATCGGTCGGAACGTAACCGTGAAGCGTAAAGCGACATGTAATTGCAACAGCACAGCATCTGGAAACCTCTAAGCATTTTTCTTTGGTGCTTCGTAAAGTCGAAAGTCTTAAATGGATAAGGCGGCTCAGATTGAGGAATTTGAGGCCAACATTACTCGAGTCATTGCTCAAACACCACTTGAATGGCTCGAAAATTGGAACATCAACAAAAAAGACCAAGTTAGCCGTTGGTCAGCTATGAGCTGTTTGTTCACCAACATGGACCTTATCAGAAGAACTAGAGCAGAGCTGCTACAAGAAAGACATTTTAAGCAAAAGAACATCACCTGTCCGGACAATCTCGAGGCTCCTACTAGAGGAGAAGTGGAATGAACCTCAGCTAACTTGGTATGGGTAAATGAAGACCGTAATAAATAGAGCATAGTATTGGCCAAGTCAGTAAGTGCAGTCTCCGCACGTTGCTTTAGATAACATTAGACTGAAAACTTTGTAAATTTGATATTGTAACAGCCTTCCTTTATGGCGAAATTCAAACAAAGACAATTATGTTTAACTCGCTTCAGATTTGATAGAAAAAACTTACATAAATTCCTATACAAACATGAATTCATATATTCTGCGCAATATACCTATTTTTAGCATAAAAACAACGATTTTTTACAAAGAAGTATGACAGGACTAGATAAACGCCACGACACGACAGGTGGTGATCGTATGTGTCTGCAAAAATTACTCATAGTTGCAGTAAGATAAGAGCACATTTCCATCAATAACAGTGACGAATCACCAGTCAAATCTTCACTGACATTTAGTTGCCAGTTTTGTAAGAATGTTGATGATGATTACAAAACAACCATAGAGGGCTTATCCAAATGTCAACAGCTCATCTAGTCACAGATTTTTTTTCTATTTCTGTTTTTTTCGTTGACAGATTTTAAACTTGGGCTTATGTTAAATTCCTATTTCACCACTACAATGGCATTTCTCGTAAATTAAAAAAAAAAACGGAAAAAAATACCAAGATTAGGCGCACTATCTTATCAACTGGAAACCCTTCAAAAGAATCTCACATTTCAGGTAGTCGTATTTCTTTCATGTCATTGGAATCTCCACCCAGTTCTTGCCCCAGAATTTATGAAACAAACAAAATAGAAAGAATAATCCAACCTAATCCACAGGTTATAAAACCAAAACAAACAAAGCGCAAAAATATACGAAAACTCTTGTCTAGATAGAGGTATTCCTACTGGCACTATATATTGTAGTATTCGTAACTTACCTCGGATTTCACTGGCTATAGATCTGTTGCTCATCTTTAAAATGGAAAGCAATTGTATAGATGTAAGATAGTCCAAGAATAATACAACAACTGTCGATTTTTGTTGTCTTTTTAAGCCTAAAAGAGCCCTTTATCCACTTTATTCGCTTTTATCCAGTTTATCTGCACTTAGGACCACACAAACTTACTCGTATTCTGATTCGGTTTTTGAAGAAAATTTTTTTTAATTCGAAACGAAAACAAATCCACCACACTTTTGGGGGAAAATACAAATACTTGTACACACCACACCCTCTCTGTTAATTTCGCTGTTGCAGACAAATATATTCTGATTAACCTTGCTCCGGGACTTGTGAAGTTTATTTTTTTTTTAAGGGGGTTGGGAGGTTTCTCTCAAGGCAGAGTCTATTCAAGTGGAAATTGTCGCCGCTGTCATAAGCTGCCGGGGCCGAAAAATGGAATTTAATTCTCCAAATTAAGTTCACACACTGGGTCAATTAAATTGGACACCACTCATACAGTATCTTTTAATTGATAAATTAAAAAAATAGAAAAAAAAAAAACCAAATCGAGTCGTACACATCCAACAAACAACAGAACATGAACAGAGAGTACAGCGCAAACAACTGCGACGAGTTATGTTTTCTGGCTATTACATCACCACTGGTGCTGTGTCATTTTATCTGGGCACCCTCAAGTTGTTCGTATCTTTTTACTGTATCTATTGGTATTTCACTATCTCAACTTCAACCACTATCAAAGTGCTAATCGAAGTTGTAATTAATTTTCACGATTATTAATCGACAAGGTAAGACGGCTCGGATAAGATAATCAAAAGTCTTGTCACACTCGACACTATTCGTAGGGGACAGCCTTCCAACTGGTGAATAAGCATCCGTATTCGAATACGAACTTTAGTTACTCGTACAATTCGTGTCAGTGTATTTAAATATTTCGCGTCACTTATAGATGCACCAGCTGTTTGCAGTCAGTGACCTTAGATACAGGGTCTAGAATAGAAGACAAGTCAAGAGGTCAGTTAGACTGGTCACACTGGAACACTAAAACACTAGAATCCTAGAAAAAAGATTTTTTTTCTTTTATTTTGTTCTTGTTCCCTTGAAAGTACGCAGAAAGAAGAGAAATTCCTTCGTTTGACGAGTTGTATTTGTTTTTTTTTTTTTTTTTTTTTTTTTTTTTTTTTTTTTTTTAAAGAAGGACGATAGTAAAGGGTGGTGGTATAAAGGGGAAGTTCGAAAAATTCGAAGAAATATTAACTACGCCACAATACTGCGCCTAGATTTGTGTGCTATCCGGTCGGGAGTTGGTACAAAACTGAGCACACTGAGGATGTCTGTGCCTTGTGTTGAGGAGCTCTGGAACTTTGCCTTTATACTCGTAGACCCAAAGTACCCCCAACAATGGGGTGGCTTTTTGCTGTGCAAAACATGTCCATGTGCTTTGTCGTACTCTATGGATGATGCGTACGTATCGGCGCCGACAGTGACAAGAAGAACAACAACTACGGCGACTACGACTGGACTGGAATGAGTTTTTTTTTTATATACATATAACATATATACATTTCCATTTTTATTTTTTTTTATTTTCGATTTACACATTTATTCCAGGGGGTGGTTTTGAAGAGAGTGGGCGGATGTTGTTATTATTATGTGCAACATGTGTAGGGGTTCATTGGAAAATCAATTTATTCTATGGAAACTACAGGGTGATTGGGTTTTATGAGTGGAAAATGTTTAAGTGGTTCCTTTCAATTGGCAGTGAGTATTGCCAAATGACCTTGTTATAAAGAATGAAAATATTCTTCATATCTCGGTGAAATGGAAAGTTGTGTAAAAGTATTGATCATTGAATTGGAAAAAGTTAAATCTAAAGCTGCCATCGTCCATTAAGAACAAAATGCCACTTCTTCATTTGTTTTCATCCGAGAAGATTAAACTAAATTTCCTTTTCAGCTTAGAGAAAGCCGAAGGCAAGTCCTGAGCGCAGGGAAAGTTAACTTTAGCCGAGATACTAGAGTTATTGCGCAAAGCTCTAAATTCACAAAAAAAAGTGTAAAAGATCCGACAATGAGTAAGATCATTGAAACCCTACGCAGGTTGAACCAAAGGAAGGTATCGTCATGAAACAAAGGGAAATCCCTCCTTGGAGACTTTTAAGACCAGAAATGACATATGGGATGCCTTCGAAATCGTTCATTGGTTACAAGTTCCATGTATTGCTGAAAGTCTTTAACACTTTTGTTTGCTCTCCTAGCAACTTAGCTTCTTCAGCATCCTCCTTCTTGTAAACATAGACTAGAAGCTTTGTTGACTGAAAAAGAAATCCATTTCAAGTACACCAAACGTCGATCATATCAGTCCAGGCATGATCTGGCAGACACTAAATGTACAACATCTACATATGCTTAGTTGAGAGTGATTGCGTGTTGTATGGTTAGGATAAGCACGCCAACCTGGCAATGTCTAGTGCTGAAACATCCTTGTGGTTGGCACCGGATGCGGTTCTCGTCCAAGCAGACTTGATTTGTTAAATTGAGAAATGCCGAGGAAGAGTCAAGAGTAAAAGAAATAGCCCGGGTGGAAAGTATATTTAATACACGTATTGAAAACGAAAAACTATTTAGGCAACCGGAAAGAACCCCGATCTGCAAGTAGTTGCACTTAAGCTAATTACTTCACTATGTTACGATCCTATCTGTTTCCTCAATTGGATGTGTGAAAAGAATGACAGGATACTAAACAGGCTATGTTCATCCAACGAATAAAGGTCTACGGAAAACGGGGTAATAATGATTGTTGGCCAGCTGGAGGTCATTTCGGATGTACATTGAGAATCCAAATCCTAGATCGGAATCTAGCAATCCCATCAAGATTTTAAGATGTTTGATGTTTCATCTACTTTCCTCCAAGAAGATAATAGAAGAAACGTCACAGTCAATGGAGAACGCTACCAAGGTATGGTAATCGAAAATAAGGATTGAAACATTGACGAGCCATGGTTCTAGCAAGATGGAACTGTTGTACATGCCATGTAAGTTGTCTAATGATCGATTTATTGCAATGATCGTGTAATCAGTCGTTTTGGTGATATCTTGAAACTGCCATGTGACGCCGTTGGACTTTTTGTTTTGTGGGGTGCCAGATGAATATTGATCATCCCATCTTGAATTGTATAGAAAAATCGGTGGTATGTTGACTCCCTTAGACTCCCGTCCAGACGACCAATTATTATGATCGTAAAAATGCACTATTTGCACTCCCTCTTAGAAAGGTTTCCAGAAAATTTGTGTGATGTCAGCAAAGAGCACGAAGAGGTATTCCATCAGGACATCAAAGAAATGAAAAGAAGTTCAGAGTCAGAGTAAATAGTCTTTATCAATGCCAGCTGACTTCTGCTGGTATCTTCAACATATGCCCATAAAAGGCTTTCTGGGTTATTATCTTACGTAGATAACAATAAGAGAACTCGTAAGAATTTACTAACTAAAGATGCCGCAACAGTCCGGGGTGAACCTGGGCCTCAGCCAACAAGAGCCTTTTTTCAAGCTCAATCTGTCGCTAGCTGGTTCCTTTTTCACACGCTGAAACTCTCTTCAACTTACATGCACTACCTGAGTCACGTTCTTCCTTTACTGCGCTATCCAAGGGGGCGGATTCGAAGACTTTTTGGACATCAGTGTCGTTGTACACCCCGTGCAATTATCACTGTATCTCCTCCTCCTCTACTCGATTTATTCAGATGGGATCGAAAATCACCCAAAGAATTTTGCTATCAAAGCTCTTGGCACTCATCAATTTCTGATAATTGGCCTCTACACCATAGAGCAAGACTGCGATTATTCAGGTCTTATATAGCGTTACTTTTCCTCTTCGGGAAAGGCTTTGCCATTCAATTGCATTATAAGCCCAAGGAAGCAACGATTGGCAAGAGTTATTCTCCGTTCGATCTGTGGTGGTATCGTTATCTGAATTGATACCGGAGCCAAGATAGAAAGTCCTTTCCTACCTCAAAGTTATATCTGTCGAGAGTGTTATATCTGAAACGTCTGTGTTGGGTGTCATTTTTGCTTGACAGCATATACTTGATCTTGGCCTAGTTGACCGTCATAGTACTCGTGAGAACGCCATTGATATCGCGCTGCTTTCTTCTGATTATGTCAATATTATCGGCGTATGCGAGTAATTTGACAGATTTTTGAAAGATTGTGACTCTTGTGCTTGCGAGTCAGTTTTGCACCATTCTATCAAGTACAATATTTAGGAAATCCCATTACCTTGTCTAAATGCTTTTTTGACATCAAAGGTCTCAGTGAGATCTTTACCTCTTTAGGTGCTATCATATTTGGTCGATAATGGACTGTCCTGGCATGAAGCCACACTGATGAGACTTGAGGATCAGACAAATAATACTAAGGTTCCATTCGTCAGGCACACTTTCGACCACATTTTTTACAGATGAGTTGCTTTGTTGATCACACCTTATCACCAATGTCCTTAATATTACGCTAAAACCGTTTACATGATCTATACGTGATCAATCTATAAGGGAAGAATACTAGAGCCGGAAGGTACAACTTATGCGGCACGATTGAGAACGACTTTGCGGAGTTTCACCAGGGCTAGCAAAAGGCTTCTTCACCCTAATATTGACCAAGGAATAGAAGGATCACCTGACTATTGTGAACCAAATTGATCATGTTGCAGTCATTAGAAATCTGAGATGCGCTAACACCTTTAATGTATCTCAGGCTTCTCACCAATAGCGAAATAGTGCGAACAGAATTGACGTTGAACTACTGCAATCGCAGAATGAATTCCATGTCCTTTGAAAATCGCATATCTCTCTACATACCTATACTATCTCGAAATTGTGTGAGTCTCTAGGAGCGCTCTGTGCAACTTTAAGCCCGGCGAGTACAGAAATGACGAAATATTCACAAAACAACAGATTTTAGAAAAAACTAAGGAAATTCAGATTGATATTCACCATCTCCAGCCATATCCTGTTCTGGCAGCGGTATCAATATCGGCAGATTAAGCGGAATTGCGAAGGAGAATGCTAGATATTCTGCAAATATGGGAAACAATCTCATCGAGACTTCTGGTGGCAGAAAAAAAACTTAAACAAAAGAACTCGCAAGTCAATATCAGAGCGCACTTTTCCAATAGTATGTGCAATTTCCTCTAGATGCTGCTGTTCCGATGCTCCAATGCTATCTTGGATAATGAGATCAAATCATGCTTCGGCAAGGCAAGGTCTTTTCACAAAACTCTTAAAGGACTCTTTGTAAGGCCCTTATGATTCTAGTTTTGCTCTGTGACGAGAAATCATAGTGTTAGCAAAGACGGAACAAGATATCCTTGTGAATTTTATATGCAAGAAGTGCGCTTTACAGAAGAAAATATCGGGTTTTCCAATAGGGATTTGGCAACTTTGAATTTAATTTGTGAACGCACTCTTTCACTAATCATCAAACTGTCACTGTCAATTTAATCAATAAATTCAACATTTTCATCATGGTAAAGTACACGAACGAGCATCGTCTGCAAATTATAAAAATTTTCTACCGAAATTTGGAGTCGGTGACTGCAATTTTAAGAGCGTTAATTCCATTTTCCGGTCGTAATTCTCGTTCAGTGCGAAAATTTGAGTCTACATATTCGTTGTGTGACGTTGCCGTGTCAGTGAGACAACGGGTTGGTCGAAGTGTCGAAAATATCGCTGCCGTTCAGGCGTCCGTAGCAAACGATCCAAATCAGTCAATTCAACGGCGTTCTCAAGAATTGGGCATCGCTCAGACCACATTATGGCGTATTTTGCGTAAGGATCTTGGTTTACACTCATATAAGATCCAGCCGACTCAAGAATTGAAGCCGATGGACCATTTGAAGCGACGTACGTTCTCCGATTGGGTTCTGGAGAAGATTTATTGAAGAGTAAGTATGGTGAGCGTGTTATCTCAAGAAATGGGCCAGTCGATTGGCCGCCTCGTTCGTGCAATTTAACGCCGCTTATCTATTTTCTGTGGGGCTACGTTAAGTCATTGCCTTATGCTAACAAGCCGACGACGTTGGAAGAGCTCAGAGCCAACATTGAATGCGAAATAGCGGCCGTTTCGGCCGAAATGTGTGGCTGAGTCGTTAAAAATTGGGTCCAACGAATCGACCGCTGCAAACGTGCCCGCGATGGCCATATGAACGAAGTCGAGTTCCATTCATAAATGTTTTCATTGTAATTCAAGCCAATAATAAAGTTTTTGAAATATCTCAAATGGTTTACGTTTTATTTAAAAAAAAAGTTGTCAAGTCCTTATTGGAAAACCCTTCATAACAGCAAACTCTGTACAGATGTGTAGCAACGGATTACCAAGTTTGAAGCGAAAGAAATTGCCGAAATTTTCACGCTATTGATTTAAAGGTCGCATATGACATGAAGACAAAAGTATGAGAAAAACAGATGTATTGGTCTTGAATGCTTGCAAGTTATCAAATGTTTAGAAAACATACTTCAACGTTAGGCAACGATGTCCATTCTCTGTTTTGTGGTTGGAAAAGAAGGAAAACGAAAGAATCCACCTGCAACAAAGTATCCAGGAATTTGAAAAACAGCACATTTGCACCATAGTTTTAACCTATTACACTCGTACACCTAGTAATAAAAACTCGTAAAAATTTGTAAACTCGTAAACTACGAGTACAATACGAACCGCCCTGTGGTTTAAGTAACCACAATTTGGAGAAATTCACTTCCAGTGACCTTGCAATTGTCTAAAATGTTCCTCTCCATCCACGCCAACTCGATTGTCCCCATTGCAATTTTCATTTTCGATTCCAAGAAAAACTAACCCCTTCCACTTGGAAATCCCTTGCACTGTTCGGGTTGTAACTCAACACACCATAAGGGAGAATCAAATCTCCCACGTCTGACAGAATTTGCTGATTGTGCGCATTGCAGCCGTCCAACATGTGGCACTGGGACTAAAAGAAACTCTCGAATTTCAATATGTGACAGTCGTCCGCATGATGACAACACAGAATTCATTCCTCTCAAAAGACATCCAACAACCCAACCACCCACTACTACTTTTCAACTCCGACACACCAACACAAGCATGACGAAATGTTTTGTTTTATTTACCATCGTACGAATACGAAGTACCTAAGCGTAAAATATTGAAAATGAAGAAATCAGAAATTACCTACGAGTATATACAAGTACACATAGTATAGAACTCGTATGTTATCCTTCAGAGATCCTTGACATCGGGGGTTGTGTTAAGTTGTGTTCGGTTGTGTTGTTTGTGGTGCTGGCACAACCATTGTAGTTGTTGACAGTTGTTGCGGTCGACGTGACACATAAGCTCGTAAGCTTCTGGGCATCGGCTACTACGAGTATTTTTTCGATGCAAGAAGAGGGTGTAATGGTGTAATAAAAAAAATCAAAGGCTTGTAAAGTCATTATTTGTTTGGAAGTCTTTGTTGATGGAAATTCAGCAGATGATCTCTGGGAAGTCAGTTCGATGTAATGCAGCACTAAGGGATGAACTTAATAACTAAGCCCTGAAGTTACAAGAACTCAGAGAATATTTAAGTAATCAATGGGGGGTGCTTATTGTTTAGATATGTTTAGATATATTGTAGTTTGCTGCATAAGCTTTTATAAGGGTGGCAGACAGACAACTGTTGACTATTGTTGACTACTATTAAAGTTCGTTGGAATTGATAAAGGTATAAGCAAACAAACTTAAGAAAATTAGAAAGGTGCCGATGTACGTTGGTTTTGAATGTTTGCAGGCTATTACGACTGGGAGATAAAGAGTTGCACGACTTGGAAAATAATTGCGATATCTCGGAGTAAGTCCGAGTAAGTGAGTTTGAATTGGCTTATTTTGCAATTGCAGAGGGGTCTTAGGAGCACGGCGATGGCGATGGCGTGATAGTTAGCTCATTGGACTATCACGCAGAAAGTCTGGGTTCGATTCCTGGCTGGGTCACCAATAATTTTTCAAATCGCCATCACCCTTTCGGCGGGCAATGGCAAACTCCCGAAAGTAGAAAATTGCCTCCGAAAGAGCTTCTAAGGAGTGCCGTTCGGACTCGGCGATAAACCGTAGGCCCCGCTCAGATGTGACAAAAATGAAAACATGAGCAACACAAATGAGTGTCAAGAAGCTAGGCCATGGCCCATACCGGGCTGCCAGCGCCACAGTGTTTTTTTTTTGTTTTTCTTAGGAGCACCTGACTAGATGTTGCTATTGAACTCCAGTTTTGGGTGGACAAATGCCTCAAAACTTGTGCCTAAGCTTAGAAAATGTAGATACTTGGTAGCATTTTTGAAGGCATCGAACCTAAAAGCATTGTGTGTGTTTTAGAACCATTACATTTCACTCTAACAAGCCTCGCATGCCAATAACGCCAAAGGGATAAAGAATAAAGGATATGTACCACTAGATTTCAAGGACTACGAATCTACAGACCTGGCGAACTTAAAAATAGATGCGAGGCTAGCTTCAGACATTCTAAATGGGCTAATATTCAGGGACAAATGTTGACTCTAATCAGTTTCTTGTTGACGACAAATTAAGAGCACAGATATCCAACGAGAAGAAGCTGCGAACCACCCAGAAAAATAAGCCTGCAGAGAGCGTCTAAACAAAAGACTCTCAACGGTGCATTCACCGTCCAAAAACGCCAACAATCTAACATATGGAATCAGTATCGCGACATCATTAAAGAGGTAGCCGAGACTACCGTAGGCTACTTGCCACCACCGAAAAGAAGCAATTGGCATGATCATGAGTGACACAAAATGCACTCCTTCAAACACTGCAGCGAACGAAGAATATCGAGCCAGAAAAAGGGAGGAGAAGAAGATATTGCGTGAAACGAAAAGGACCTACTCAGTCTCCAAGCTCATGGATATCAACGCGTACCGTGATTGAAGCAATATCCAGATATTTTTTTAGGAAAGCTAAGCGACAGGCATCTGGCAACAGTCCTGGAATGCAAGCTCTTCGAAAAAGTGAAGGAAACCTATTCACTGAAGTTGAAGGAGTTCTACATGTGTTTAAGCAGCACAGGAGTTACTTTACAATCATGATGTAAAGAGGGCAGGATGGGAACCCATATTCAAAACTATCAAAAAGCTGAAGAACAACAAGGTCACCAGGTGTGATGGTCTATCAGCAGAACGTTTCAAATAAGAAGTTCATGCTGTGGTAATAGGCCTATACCAAATAATCAACCAAGTATGGGTGGTGGAAACCATTCCCGATTACTGAACTGTGAGCTCCATATGATCTATCGAGGCCAGTCGAAAAGAATTTTCTTACCGATTTACTGTATGAACGTCCCAAGTCTTTCTACAACACACTGATTGATTAAGGAAAGTCCCAGAAAGACCAACCAATTTCGAGTAAGTCGATACCCACCGTTGTTTCATCTACTTCAAAGCCACTTACATAACGATGCCTAAATTTGGAATCCCGGCAAAGCGGCAAAGCCGATCAAGCCGTATCGCTTGACTCTGGAAAACAGTCGGGAAATGTGCAATTTGGAGTACGCAGGATAGATGTTAATAAGGAAGATAGTGCAATCTTCAACAAATCTGACAAGCGGTTGGGCTGCGCAGACGACATCGGTTGCTCTCAGCGCGCCGTGACAGAGGTTTTACAGCAATTGAGGAACACGCAAAACAAGTTGGCCTTGAAGTAATGAGGTCAAAACCAAGAACATAAGGTTGCAAACACGAAGAAGCAACTATCCACCGCAGGACAAGACAGAACGTCATTGTTAACAACAACAACTTCGGAGTTGGTAAGGGGTTTATTTACATCGGAGTAAACATCTACTCCATGAATGGCACGCTATTGGAGTTTTGGCGAAGACATAACCTACGAAAACGCTGCTACTTTGGTTTGGCGAAATAAATGTGCTCTACAAAGCATTGATCTTCCCAGTTCTACACCCGAACCCGGTCGATCAGGAAGAAAACCCGAAGAAGGTTGGGTGTCCAATCAAGCAATCGCGGATGCTAGAGCGCTTGGTCCAGAAAATCGAAAGGAGACGAATCGAGCTTTTCGGGCATATCAGCATTTATTTGTTGAATATAGGGCTTGACCCCAGCAACCTGGATTGAGTCTTCTGAAGGATACTTTCTTATTACTGAAGAAGAAATTTATTTATTGTATTTCAGATGCAGGCATTTTCGACAACGGGATCCTTATTCCCAACTCTGTCAAACGCCTTTGAAATATCAAGTGTGACTACATTGTCGTTGCCTGATATTTGTGAAACATTAAATCAAATCTCCAGTGACCTGTTGCTATTGCCGGTAATTTAAAAGTTTTCGTGTTTCCAGATATGTTATGAGCTGACAATTTATCAGCGTTTTCATGACCTAGGAAATCTTTATATTTTTGTCTAATTGGAAGGTACCTTTACGAATAGACTTTTAAAAAAATAGACAATAGGTTTGTCAGGGAGGAAAAATACTTTCAGAAGAAGGTGACATAACATATTCCATCTGAACAAGGAGATTTTTATATATGAAGGCCTTTTAGTACTCTTGCTTCCTCAGCAGTCTGAAAGTGTCCCATTGAACATTCGATGCAATCAGGTCTATTCGGATAGATGACACAATTTGAAAGTGTGGGGCTTTAGGACATCATATTCCTTTTTGCCTCAGTTTTTGATCATATAGTAGAGTGGGCAGAGTATGCGAAATATTAAACGGGCAAAACCAAAGCTTAACCAACTTTGGTGCCAGGCTAAATGTGCTGAATAGCTCACCCTCTTCGGAGCATGGCTGTCTTGTTGTAGCTTTACGGGCAGATTTATCTATGAAATGACAAAAAGACTTAAATCGCGAAACTAACTGGGTATTGCAGAACCAACCAGACAAGAAACCAACGGCTTCTCATCCAAAATTATTGCTTGGCACCAGATAATGTGATCGGAAATGCGGATTACATCAAATCTCAAACCATCCGAAAGACATTGTTGTGGAATGTCAGCGTCGAAAATAGGACTTAAAGCAAGAATGGTATTAAAGGTAGTATGGTAATGGTGCACTGCAGAAAATAAATAGAAGAGGCCGATACTTGTCGTTGCAGTTGTAAGAGACATGAGAAACAGATATTGTAAAATGGTGGATGTTGTCAGCGGGAAAATCAATGATCCATAGAGACCCTTGAAAATCACAGTCAGATGCGACCTTCCACTTTTCATGTTAACTTTCGATAAGAGCCAACATGCGAAAGAACATTAAATTATTCCCCCAGTTCAAACATTGCCATTGAAAAGCACACGGAAACTTATGGCTAAAGAGTCGCGTTATGTAAAATAAGTAAGCAAGCCTCTGCAACGTGAAGATTAATTGCAAAGGAAAACATCCACACACAGGCTGAGAAGTAGAGTAGAGTAGAGAAGTCAGAGTCTTGGAAAAGCGATCGTGGCGGATGAGCGCTTTATGGGCCAACGACAGTGCTCACATCCACGAACTGATTACTGGCTTCGGACCAACCGACCCCTCGTTCTAGCGATATCGAAAATGGAACTGGCCCTCCAGGTTAAAGGTTGCGCCGAAGGGATAACTGCCCAGCCATGGAAAAAATATAAAAATTTCCAAGCAAGAATAGGCCTCGGACAGATCTACTGTTGGCAACATTGGCAAGGACAACGAACTTCTGATATGCACGTGGAATGGTAGGTCTCCAGATACCAGATTTATTCTAATCGACTTTGTGGCGGGGCAAAACATCGTCATTAATACTTCGCGAAGAACTCCTGATCAATCAAACGTTAACCAGATTGACCACATTACTGCTGGAGCGGATGAGCTGGCCAGAAGAGTAAAGATCCAATGACTGAGATGGCTGGATCATGTAGAGCGGGTGGACATCAATGCTCCGCTCCGAAAAGTTTTTGAATCCGCTCCCGTGGGACAGCGCACTAGAGGAACACTGAGACTCAGGCAGCTAGCAAACGATCGAGCTGGCTGGAGATTCTTTTTGACTGAGGCCCAGGTCCACCCCGGACTGTAGCGCCACCTAGTGAAGACTTGTAGCGTGTCGTTTAAGCAAATGTACTTGCTAGGGGGTGCTAGTCATATGTGAAATAACATCCTGAGACGTTCGCTAGCAGAGTGATGACAACATCGCAGAGCACTGTCTATGTCTATGTACTTGTCTACCCTCGTGTACTCGGAGCTGTCGCAGTGGCTGCTGGTGATAAGCCCAACTCCCTAGAGCCTGTACTCATATTTCCACGAAAGACTGAGAGATTTCAGTAATAAGTTCGAAGAGGAGTTATCTGTCCCGACAGACAAAAAGAATATTATTTTGTACTAACGAATTAAACTGTACACAATGAGCATATTTGGTTATTCCAATATCTAAAATGACTTCCATTAAAGACCAGTGACTCCTGCAATCACGACTTCACAAACGCCGACTTGATGCTGTCTTAGGTGGGTTTAAACAGACCTATTTGATTTCTTTGGGTAAATTTACTGGTATTACGTTGATGGTTGTTTTGATGACAAAAACAGAAAAATTGGCTCTTCCTCCTTACTTTAATAGGTTACAGTTCTCTAACCAGGTCAAAGGACTTAACAAATAAAACAGACATACACCAACTTAACTGGACTAATGACAATAAACATTCGTTTGCTATGCTAATCCAACCTACTTACGACTGCCATAACTTGTCCTACCTTTCCAAATGTGCTGTGTCAAATTAATGAGCCACTTAACTGAATAATGTCAATTGCTTCCACTTCATGATGAGCCTCTTTGTCTTCTTTGTCCGGTGAGTGCCTGTAAACACATCGTTTAAACAAACTACGATTTGAACTTTCCTTTTAATCGCCAAGTTCGTCACTTAAATGTTAGTACCCCCATCGATTGCGGTGGTGATGGGACGAAACCATGGATGGAATGTTTACCATGTCATTCCACAACCGTTCGTCTGACTTCACCCCGAATATGAATAATTAAACCGAAGAGACATTAATTTCTGTTATCACAATTAACTCCATTTCATCCGTTCCAACACCCGCCACAGCGAAGCTCCCTCATTTATTTATGACAGATTGTCTTCAACCTCCTATTAGGTACAAATGCTCATTCAGAGATACGCTGGAGAGGGTGTGGTTTATGGTTTATGGTAAGATAGGCTAGGGTTTTGTTATTCTGTTGTTATAACCTTTATGATGACATTTTAGCCAAATGACGAGGCACGTGATAGGAATTACAATTGTCTTTGCACTTCATTTGAGAGTTAACCAACTCAAATCAAGGCCACATCAGACGACCAGACTCCAATGCAAGTAAAACCGATGTGGCAAACAAACGAGCTGTACTCGCAGTTACACGTATCTTCAGAGATAATGACGAATTTAATGGTTTGAAGACGGAATTGTTAGATAAAAAGAAGAAAGTACGAAATTCTGGTGGAGAAGAGATAAAATATGCTCACTGTGGTATTAGGGGATGACAGCTACTAAGTTTGGATGTGGAGACGTGTGCAACATGGTACATAAAATTGTTCTTCTTGTTCACAAAGTGTCATCTTTAAAGTCGTACAGAGCAATTTATCACCGCTAATGGTGTTGTCGACGGATGTTGACTTATGGATGTCACCAAATATTGAATATACAATTTCAAATTCAAAATGTTGAAAAAGAAAATAAGGTCCAGGCAAATGTACCTATATAACGAAGCCAAGGCTGTGTTATTTCTTAATTTGGGTCACAGCTTAATATGAATTCTTCCAGTCGGAGCTAATGTATATTTATGACAAAAATATTCAGATAGAAACGAGAGAGAAATGTGACAAGTGCCAGAGCAAAAAGGGGCGACCACACAGATCTCTGCTGGGTGAGTCCTTTCAGACAATTGAAAGCGCAAATATAAAAATATATCCAGTGTCCGCGATGCCAACTGAATCGTTTGCACACAGAAACTATTTGACTTTGCATAGTTAACAAGATTTATGACAAAAGTCAATGATTTTAGCAGCATCCAGCTCTGTGAATAATCCCGAAAAGAGATGAACAATTTCTCATAAATATTCACTGAAGGATAGAATTTTGAAGAACATTTTTTTTAGTAGGAAAACGTAAGGAGGGAGAATTGTCCCGAAGGAACCAGTTTTGATTTCATTAAGAGTTCAGGTCTGTGAAATTCTTCAAAGCAGAATATCTAGACAACAAGTCGTTCTGAATAAGCTGTTCTAACAATATAATTATTGGGTAACCGGGCTTATACGATAACTGGTCTCCTTGAAAAAAAAGTCATGTCCGGGGTGAAATATTGAATAAGACGCCATGTCCTGGCTCCATGTTAAACTAGATGGAGAACGATTAGTTTGCAACAGTGAGAATTCAACAATCCTAGCGCACTCGACGGTGGTCTAAGGATTTTGGGGACTCCACTAAGAACATACTTCCTATAGAATTATGTTTCTTTTTATGAGACGTTTGGTAGATCGTTTTGGAACAATGGATAAAGTCACTGTCACTGTGTTACGATTAAACCCCGGCAAAGCCGAGGTGCAGCTCATCAAACCACACTTTAACGAGCGAAATTAAGGATTCGAAAGCCTCCTGGCAGTGCAAAGGAGCTGCAAGATATGTCACCGAAAACACAAAACACAAAAAAACACTGTGGCGCTGGCAGCCCGAGCCAAGGTCTAGCTTCTTGGCACTCATTTGTGTTGCTCATGTTGTCATTTTTGTCACATCTGAGCAGGACCTACGGTGTATCGCCGATACCGAACCGCACTCCTTAGAAGCTTTTCGTAGGCAATTTTTACTTTCGGGAGTTTGCCATTGCCCGCCGAAAGGGTGACGACGATTCGAAAAATTGTTGGCGATGTCGGAGATCGAACCACGGACACTCTGCGTGATAGTCCAATGATCTAACCATCGCGCCATCGTCACCACCGGATATGATAAGGCCCATCATCGGTTGTCGGGTGAAAAAAAACCCTCACAGAAATACGTCGATACATCTTTAACCAGAATCCCAAGAACGGTCTGTCTCAGCTGCATGGGGGGCTTCCCTACGCGCCTCGCTCCACTCTTGATGCATCTATAATCCTCCCTTCCCATGATATTCATATCAAGACGACTGCACTCTTAAAGTCATCCTCCGGTTTAAGACACAGGAGCTTTGATGAAGCGGGTACTGATCACTTTATGATCTAATACAAAGACAACAACCAAAATACGAAATCGAATTCTCCTGCTCCCAAGACTGGTTTCGACCAGATTCAGAGCCAAGAAAGGAATATAGACAGGTCTGTACGGAAGGCCTCAAAACCGAATTACGATGCAGTGCTGGTATCTTTCTGGAGGACGACAACTCCAGAATGTAGGAGTTCAGTGAACGCATTCAAACGCCCAAATTTGCCGAGTCTTGTCTGGTCCCATGTTAAGTCGGACGATAGCTTTCCTGGACCCAATTTACACAAAGATGAGTAAACCCTTTGACAATAAAGTATTTATAGTACCATCAGCCATCATAACAGCGCTTAGAACCTGTAGCAAGCAAGGCCCGGAAACTCAATGAGATATTGACTAAACCGCCACTCGCCACTCTCACAGCAAGCATCGCAGTACCTTATGACAAAAAATTTCTCAGCACACTTATAGTGACAACATCTGGTCTGGTACCATCCTGGAAGCCTTAACCAGGGGGCAAGCCCTAATGTATATAGGTTTTGATTCTGAGTTTTCCTTCAAAAAACACTTAGTGAATGCACCATACTACTGCGTTCTCATTGCATTCTCGAACTGCCATGGAAGTAGTACAGTTTAGAGAGACCTTAATAAAGCTTTTCTGTCGCTTTAAATGTAGGTACTTTGCAACACAACTTATTATAATCAGGATTGCGTATATTTTCGACTGTGAGGCTGTCCCAAGTTTCCTAACAACAAGTGGCGTATGCATAATGTTGTCTCCCGCCAGAAGCAAAAGGTGACCCATCTGTTGGTATCTTTTTAAAAAAGCTTTAAAAGCAACACAGTTCAATATTTTTTAATGATTGTTTTTTATTGAAAAGAGTAAACTTTAGGTTGGAATATTTAGAAAACATGGAGTATTACTTCAATCAAATGACTACCTTGGCTGGCTTGACCATAGGCCATCCTGTCTGCTAAATTTTTCAAGAGATTCTTGATTGTTTCAACGCCTATTCTAGAAATAGCTCTACCAATATTATTCCTGATAACCTTAATCATCTCTAGATTATTCGCATAGCATCGATCTTTTATGGCGTCCCACGAAAACACTACAACGGCGTCAAATCGGAGCTTGGTGGAGTCCAAGCAACATCACTTAAACGATTGGTTACACGATAATTGAACTTAGCGCGCAATTAATCGATTGTTGGACGACTTGTGTGTGTGGTCAACCATAGTTTGGTCAAGTCCAAATCATGCTCCAAACGCGGTCTCTATTAATTATATCACCTCTTCCATTGTCGTTCAAGAAGAAGAATGGTCAAATAATGCCGCCACTCCAGGAACCTCACCCAACAGTCACACGTTCAGGACGCATTAGCTCCTCAGTTACCTTTAGGTCTTCCATTGATAGATTGTATGACTTTTCAGGTTCCCTGCAAACCAAACGAATGCTTCCAGACGTCTCCTAAAGATCAAATACCTTCCTGATGTCTACCACTAGAGAAGACCGTATGCCCCTTACTGCCTCCTTACGTGATGAGACACCTAAATGTTCTGGGCATAAGTGATGATACAAAATTCCACGCTGGTTGCTGTGTAAATGATGACGACACCACAGAGCACTACTTCTGTGAACGTCACGCTTGTGCTCGTATGAAGTTGCATGTACTCCACGTTGACCCAATGAGAAATATTAAGGAACATTTACTCCCTGGTCAATGAAAAACAATCACCAAGACCCTCATTGTAATAAACTGGAAGCTTTGAACCCCCAAAGTTAGCAACTTGTCGATTTCCTGTTAATGATGCTACGAACCAGTTTGATGCTACTACAGGGTCATTCATTTCGTAGTTTCAAATTGGTAGCGCTGGCATTTGACACCTGCCAAACTCAACTCTCATTTGAAGTGTCACAATATTAGTTGAATGTTTGCCATTTACAATAATGGATCGCTTACAAATCGAACAATGCGTTAAAATTACTAAAACTTACTTCAAAAGTGGTGATTCAAACGTAGCCACTTTTCGTGCTTTACGCGATGATTCTGGTCGTCATGATTGACCGACTACGCAGGCAATCGGTAAAATTGTGAAGAAATTCGAAGAGAGTAGCAGCGTCGTAAGGTCTGTGCATCATCGTAATGCACGCTCAGTCGAAAATATTGCTGCTGTAAGTGCAAGTGTTGCTGATGATTCGAATTTATCGATTTCCAGGCGTTTGCAGCAATTGAACGTGTCGTACACCTCACTATGGCTTGTTTTACATTTGAATTTGCATCTCCATCCTTATAAAGTTCAACTTACGCAACAATTGCAGCCTGTTGACCATTCACAAAGATGTGGATATGCTTCTTGTGTGTTGGAACAACAGACAATCAACACCGATTTTTCGAGCAACATTTTCTTTGGTGATAATGCACATTTCTCACTCGGTGAGTATGTAAACAAACATATGGGGCTCAGAAAATCCACAAGTAATCGAAGAGGTGCCGTTGCATCCAGACAAAATGACTGCTTGATGTGCTCTATGGGCGAATGGTGTCATTGGTCCGTATTTCTTCGAAGATGCCAATGGGCGGACGGATAACTGATGTTTTTTGACCGGCGATTGAAGATGATGACTTGGACGATATGTGATTCCAACAAGACGGGGCAAGAAGCCACAAAACACAATTAATTACGGCTTTATTGCGTCAGAAGTTTCCTGGTCGCGTAATTTCACGTCTTGGCGACGTCAATTGGCCACCAAGATCATGCGATTTGACACCGTTAAATTTTTTTCTGTGAGGCTACGCAAAAGACTGTGTTAAATTGCATTAAAAACCAACATTACTTAAGCTATGGCCGAGATACCGTCAGAAATATGGTAAAAAGTGTTTAAAAATTATCTCAAAAGAATCGCACGCTGCGAATCTTCCCGAGGCGGCCATTTGAATTATATTGTTTTTCACACTTAATGGCAAAGTCCAAGCCTTATAATGAATTAAAATTTTCATCAAAAATGTACCGCTGTGTGTGTTTTATTTAGCTTTACTTTCGAAATCGAAAAATGAACGCCCCTTTATTATTAAAAGACAATTTTCCTTCCTCGCGTGAATATACGAGTAACAAGAGAAAGTAACTTCTTTTCAAGACTCGAATTCAATTATAACCCAAATACTCAGTCATCATCTCAAAACTATGCAGTTCTGAATGTTTTCCAAGGAAATTCCCAGCATTACTAACCAACTTCTCTGGTACTACCCCACAAAACACGTTGAAATTCTCAGAAACGGCGAAGGAAATCTCGGAAAGAATTCGAAAGTACTCCCAATCCTTAACAGGAGCAAATACAGCAATGCAAGGACTACTATATTCGAGTTGCATCTGAAATCCAACCTTCGATGCGTACATACTATTATTCCTCTCAAGTCCAAAAGCGTTTCAATGAAAGTGGACAACTCTCTCAAACTTCCATCCAAAAGTCCTTAAGACCGGCTTTAAAAAAAAAAAACAGAAAACTAAAAAACAAGAAAAAGGAAAGCAAAACAAAAAAGTATAACCCCAAGGGTACTTAGTCCTTCAACCTTCTCAATTAAACCAAATGGGTAAGGTCAAATTAAAGACACAGACAAACAAACAAACAAATAACGCACAATTTCCTTGGAAACAAACCAACAACAAGAACGAACAACTCGTTTGTCCTGATTAAAGGGAACACTCCTGGCCGCCCTGTACTAATATCCTTCTCTACCCTGTTGTAACCCTGTTCGGTTATTGGACATTAGGAATTCCTAGCTTTTGATATGTCGTTTGCTTACAATCAACGAAGAATCACTTCTTCCTTACCTCATTCCTCGTAGCTCTAACCAGGCTGAAACTTATTCGCCTTCTCCACCTTTCATGCTTTCATTGTTCGAAAACAAAAGAAAATACCTTTTTTTGCGTCGTTTTTCTTTAAAGCGAATGTCCTTTTTGTTGTTTTCTTGATTCCGCCCCTATTTTAGTATTATTTTCTGCTTGGTCGTATACTATCCCCGCGGTAGTTGTACTCGTACTCGTATATTGGAATTCTCCTGACACTGCACAATAAGGTAGGTTGGTAGTTTGTCTCGGGTTTTGTTTTAGATTTCTGTTTTCTTTGTGTGGATGTGTTATACTATATACATACTTAGTCGTAGTACTAGTGTAGTTATACCGTTTGATTATGGACGCGCTTTCACTCTGACACAGGAATCACTCATGCGAGTTTTGTAACTCTTGGAATACATTCACCAGCAGCGGTGTGTTGTGCCTTGAGTTCATGTTCACTTCGGCAGAGGAATGCACTTTCAAGGATACGAATATTTTCGAGACGACTGGGTGGTGGTATCTATCATATCTTTGGATTATGTTTCCTCGGAAATCTGCACGTGTCAAAAGAAAGTCTATGTACAGGAGCAATGACAGTTCGTAAAGAGGTAGCAAAGGTAGAGGGAACTTCAATTTGTAAGCACTCCAGGCATTGATTCTGTAGAAGACGAAGAATGCAGATTACCTGACGTTGTTGTTGCTGTTGTTGCCGTTGTTGTTGTTTTTTTTCTTATTACTGGGGTGCTTCTGGCCCGGATTCGAGTGCGTACTTTACTTTTCCCAATGTCATTGCATTTCATCTCAAAATGCATAGAGAGATAGATTACTCGTATTTGGTTGGTATTATCCTTTTAAAGGAGCGAAATAAGCTCCTAGTTCTACACCGTGAAATCGGATGCGTTTGTTCGATGTCATCATCGTGTTTTCGTCTTCACAGTCAGCCTTGGAAGAGAAATGGAAATGAGTCGCGAAGTAAAATGCGGATAATGTTGGAAAACCTTTGGAAAGTGTAATTTGAAACTATTGGGAGAGGAATGTTTCTTCGGCTTTGTTTTCCTTGGTGATTGTAATAAGTTCTGTTCTCATGCCCTTACCAAGACTCAGACGCAACTCTATACACTCGGCCATCCCCGCTGTCAATGAACCTTTCGTGTCTTGAAGCATAAGACGTTACAACAATACTGGTTGTGTTACAATTACGAAATTCTCGACGGGGTGGAAGGAAAATGACTGCTGAGCTCAAGATATTAAAGACAACCGAAACAAACGAAAGTCTTATTAATTCTAAAAAGAACAAAATCTTACCGATTCTGAGCTGATGTTCAAGAAAGCAAAGATGCTGTTGCATTAGCACGAATGCTGCCAGTTTCCATGAGATGTGTTCTCTAATAAGAAAAATCTCCCAATCTTACTATTCGCGAACAAACAAAACGATCGTGCTTATTCAACAGAAACTATGGAACCTTGGATTGGCAACAAGAAGTCAAGCGCCACCTTTTTTCATGACGGCATTGACGGCCAATGCCACCACTTGAGTTTTTGGACCATCGTCGCGTCAATGTGAATACGATTGTATACCGCAAAAGAGTTTTGAAAATGCTTTGTAGCCTTGCACTATCAAACATTTCGGTAATGGAGGATGGACGCATTAAAAAGATGTCAATGAAGAGTGGTTAAAAAAGAACGTCCCAACGAGTTCCACAGTTCCCAGATGCAAGTCCACTTGAAGACGCTATTGAAGTTTGAGGTCAGCACAAGAAAGTCCTTCTTCGACAACAGAAGCAGATTCTGCAAGCTTATATTCATGCCACAGTTTGTGAATAGGGCGGCCATATCGAAACTTTAAAATAAATTCCAAAAACATCGTTGTTTTGCAACGTTTTTCTCTTGCACTTCAATAAAATTCAAGTTGCAATTAAATTGGGCACTCCCGTAAGTTAACAGAGGCTTACTTTGAATCTTAAATATCCCAAATGTTAGTAGTCAAAGAAAAAAAAAAAAACACTGTGGCGCTGGCAGCCCGGTATGGGCAAAGGCCTAGCTTCTTGACACTCACTTGTGTCGGTTTATCGCCGAGTCCGATAGGCACTCCTTAAAAGCTTTTCGTAGGCAATTTTTACTTTCGGGAGTTTGCCATTGCCCGACGAAAGGGTGATGGCGATTTGAAATATTGTTAATGACTCAATCAGGAATCGAACCCAGACTCTCTAATTGATAGTCCAATGAGCTAACTATCGCGCCATCGCCGTCGCAGTAGTCAGTGCGGTGCTATTTCACTTAAGCCATTCCAATAATTTTTCCATGAGTAAGACCAAGATCTCTCTTCCGCAGTGTCAAAATAGCATGAATATGCTTGGTATGTATACTTAACGCAGATTTAGGTTTGAACGAAACGCTCAGGCATCCTCTAAGCAGCAGCAGTGTCCAATTCCACTTACGTGAAATAGTCATCTTTCCAAGACTATCGACAAGGCCAGGAACTCACTATGGTCCAGCAAATGTCTAACCGGGAAAAATTGGGGACTTAGTCCCAAAATGATACTGTGGATGTATACGGCAATAACGAGACCTGTCATCACGTATGCAGTAGTTGGTGGCATAAAACATCGCGGAGGTCAACACAGGCTAAGCTAAGAACTAGCCTGTGTCTACGCAACTGGTGGTATGAATACTGCACGAATAGCTGCACCACTTCATCTAGAACTCATAAAAAAAGCAATGGTAAATGCCTACATGCTCATCACAGAAGTTGAAACAAACTCCAAGCTAGTTCATCCTGCATCCTTCATGTATTCAGAAAAAACGAAATACTTGGAATACACTTGATAGACAAATGTCTACCAGGATATAACTTTCGGCACAACTTCAGGGCTACATTTCTAGACTGTCTTAACTGCGAACAGGGAAATCCAACATTTGCTGAGGACTCATATGTATGGTATACAGATTGATCCGAAACAAATGAAAGAGTTGGAGCCGGGGTCTAAGCTCCTCGTACAAAAACATCCGTTTATGCCAGTATGGATATTAGCAGCACCATTTTTTAGTCAGAAATTTACGCATTAGGGCGCTGCATCTGGAAGAATCTAAACAGTAATTTTAAAAACAAAAACATTTATATTCTCTCGGATAGCAAAGCAGCCCTACTTGCAGTTAACGCCTTTAAAATTAAATCGAAACTGATCTCGAAATGCATACAACTTCTTCTACTACTGGCCACGACAAACAAAGTCCATATGATTTGGGTGCCAGGACATAGTGGATATGTAGGCAATGAAAAAGAGGACTTATTACCCAGAAAAGTATCCGCATCTCAATTCATGATGCCAAGACCATTCTGTGGGCTATCAACAAAAACCATCAAAGGATACATCAGAACTGGGCTAGAAGAAAAAAAGCTACATTTCTGGAGGGAAACTGAAGGAAACAGACAAGCCAAAAAGTTACTGCCAATCAGTTGCCACAAAAAAACGAAACAACGACTACAACTCAGTAGAAAACAGATTCGTCTAAGCACAGGCTTATACAGATTGTGCAGCGAGGACGTGGTAACAGCTGAACACATATTATGCGACTGTAATGGTTTACTTGAAACACGTCAGCGTTACCTAGGTAGATTTTACCTCTAAGCAGCAGACACCGCCGTCAGCTCACCTAAAGACTTAGCTCTAAATGGAGGACATCACAATAGGTCCATCTGCGGCCGCAGTGATCTGGGATAAACTTTACCACATTTCTTACCAATTCATCACATCACTTACTAACTTAAGGTGGTGCTACAGTTCGGGGTGGACTCGATCTTTTATTAGCTGCCTAAAGTTTTGCACGCTAAGTTGGCTGAGGTCCCACTCAAATAGTATGCCCCACCTGAGTCTCGATCTTCCTTTACTGGGCTGTCTCTCGCTGAGCGATTGGAAGACTTCTCAGACCGGAGTAGTGCTGTCCTTCCACTCTACATGGCCAAGCCATCTCAGTCGTTAAATCTTCACTATTCTGTATAGGTCGATGTCAATGAAAAGCCCGTACAGTTCGTCGTTGCATCTCCTCCTCCACCCACCGTCAATGCAGACAGGACCGAAAAACATTCGAACAATTTTTCTCCTAAAGCAGCCAAGAGCACCATCATCCATTTTTGATAATGTCCATGCCTCTGCGCAATAGAGCCTGAGTGGGATTATTTAGGTCTTTTATACATAGGCTCACTTTTGCTGTTCGGGAGAGGACTTTATAGTCAATTGCCTTCTTAGCCCAGAGAAGCAGCGATTGGCAAGAGATATCTTTCGAAGTGGAACCTACCTCTTGGGTTTTCTTTTTGTTTGACAGCATATGCTTAGTCTTGCCCTCATTGACCACTAAACCTATTTTCGCCACTTCCGCCTCAATACTCGCTAAAGCGCCACTGACATCACTCTGCTTTCTCCCGATTATGTCAATATCGTCGGCGTATGCGAGTAGTTGGACGGACTTTTGAAAGATAGTGCCTCTTGTGTTTGCTCGTGAGTTTTGCACTATTCTTTCAAGTACGATGTTGAAAAAATCGCATGACAGCGCATCGCCTTGTCTAAATCCTTTCTGGACATCAAAGGTCTCGGTGAGATCTTTACCGACCTTGTTGTAACAGCGTGCATTCTCCATTGTCATCCTGCACAGACGGACGAGTTTGGCAGGGATGCCAAAACTAGACATTGCTCTGTATAGCTCGTCTCTATAGATGCTGTCATACGCGGCCTTAAAATCGATGAATAGGTGGTGGGTATCGATCTGAAGCTCACGGGTCTTCGCCAAGATCTGCCGTAGTGTGAATATCTGGTCGATGGTGGACTTTCCTGGGCTGAAGCCACACTGATATGGACCTATCAGGTTGTTGACGAACGGCAGATAAGATCTTGTATGCGATGTTAAGGAGACTGATGCCCCTGTAGTTGGCGCAGTTCAGAGGGTCTCCTTTCTTGAGAATCGGACAGACAATGCTGAGGTTCCATTCATCGGGCATACTTTCGTCCATATTTTACAGATGAGTTGGTGTATGCTCCTTACCAAGTCATCGCCTGCCGCTTTGAAGAGCTCGGCAGTCGGGCCATCCGCTTCAGCAGCTTTGTTGGACTTAAGCTTTGATATAGCTATCTTCACTTCATCAAGGTCGGGTGGACGGAATTGTTGGTCATCATCGTCCAAGTTGAAAGGTTAATTCTGCTTGACAGCGGTATTTGGTCCGTCATCGCCGTAATACAGTCTGCAGAACTGGTTTTTCCAAATCATCAGCATTGACTGCGATTCTACTACGATGTTCCCTTGTTCATCTCTACAGGCTTCGGTTCGGGGTTTGTTTCCGTGGCATGTTATTTTTACCTTTTGGTAAAACTGTCGAACCTCATTCCTGGAGTAGCATCTTTCAATTTCCTCGATCGCGCGCTTCTCATGCTATTTCTTCTTCCTCCTGAGAAGCCGGTGTTCGTCTCTCCTCTACCGCTCATAGAGCTCATGAGCAGCTCTGATTTTTTTTGCAGTGCCGCATTGCGTGCTTTTTGCTTAGCTGCATGTGCTTGCCGGCATTCATCATTGAACCAGGGGTTTCGTTGCGGTGGACGAGTGAAACCCAGCACATCAGAAGCGGCATCTCCGATGGCGTTTTGGCTGTGTTTCCAATGGTATTCGATGCTTGATGCTGGCGGCATTGGACCTCTTAAGAGATTAAGAGACACTCGATCAGAAAAGGACTTGGCGATCTCTTACGATTGTAGCCGTCTGACGTCGAATTTCCTCACAGCATTAGCTTGTCTTGGCGTAGTTTGGGATATCCGTAACCGTACCTTGGCTACAACAAGGTAATGGTCCGAGTCGATGTTGGCTCCTCGGAACGTACGGACATCCATAATACTGGAGGAGTGTCTTGCGTCGATCGCAATGTGATCAATCTGGTTGACTGTTGATTGATCAGGAGTTCTCCAAGTCCCCTTGTGTATGTCGAGATGTGAGTACTGCCTGCTAGCTACGATACTGTTTCGCCCCGCCGCAAAGTCGATTAGCCTGAATCCGTTATCAGAGGTGGTGTTGTGCAGGCTATATTTTCTGATCGTTCCACCAAATATACCCTCTCCTCCTAGCTTTGCATTAAAATTACCCAGGACAATTTTGATGTCATAGCTACGGCATTGGCGTAGGTCTTGCTCAAGAGCTCATAGAGGGGATCTTTGGTGTGTTCATCTTTCTTCTCTGTGGGGGCGTGCGCGGACATCAGGCTAATGTTGGCAAATTTAGTCTTGATGCGGCTGCTACGGGGCGCTCGTTCATATGCCGGAAACTCAAGACTTTTTGCTTAGTTCTGTCTCCGACAACGCAACAAAATAGGCGCTGCTTTTGCCGTCGATATCAATCGCCGTAGTAGATGTCGCAATTTTTCATCCTCTTTTTATACAACCCATCTGCCAATAATGTCGCCATTTAGCAGTCGGCTGCTAGTTGTTCGGAAGTTCTTTGTCCTTATATCGTTTGCGTGAGTTGTCAACAGTAGATCCGTCCATATCCAAGGCTTGCTTGGAGCAGACTCCGTAACTTTCGATGGCTCCAGTTTTTTAAAAACTCTCAATCATCATTCTTGCAGTAACATCACTCTTTTTCCCCGAGAAACTTATGCTTTGTTCTCATAGGGTTCACAAGGAGCTCCCGTCCTTCGAAGCATTGCTACTTGTTTAGCTACATTTGTTGTTAAGCCAAAGGATTCTTTAAAATTAATCACAACAGAAGCAGCTTCTCAGATGGTTCATTGAAAACATAAACATTGATATATCTCCAGGATTTAGTTTCAATCCACACAGCAAAGGTGGTAAAAGCGTTGACGCAAAGCCAAAATCTAGAACCGCTGCATTCCCCAGATCACTGCGGTAGGGAAAATATTTGAAGATAGCTAACAAAAATGGTGTAGGCTTAACAGTTCTTAGAAATGTGGGCCCCAATCAAGTGACGCGGAGTGTTTATTTTGCCTTGGGTTTCTGGTCTTGTAAGACAATTCTTTAGCTATAAACTGTACCAAGTCGAAATTTTCCTAAATAAATGGCTATTACATCATCCGTGCGGCATCGGATAAAGAATAGTGCCGCAGTGCGTCCCAGCTTGTCGTAAGAGGCGACTAAATGGGACACCAATCATATACAGGCAACTATGACACCGGAAATGAGCCTGTGACACTTTAACACCTTAAAATTTTCCCACAAGTTTGTATGCAATCAGTGGGTTCCCACGTCTGGAGACTACCGGTGGGGTAAAAGAACAGTCAATCAATTCGAAATGAGCATACAAGTGTCAAACCACTCAAACTTTAAACTTCATGGAAATGATCGCAATTAATAGAACTACCCCGCTGGGCACCACGATTGCAACGCACTCGGGTGATCCCAGAGGAAGCAGAAGTGCTTGTGCCAGAGACCGACGGATTCCGGGGGCGGGCAAAATGAAGTTTCCAAAATATTTTCATAAACTTCGGTTTGCACGTTGGAACGTCGGATCGATGACCTCAAAAAGTTTAGAACTGGAAGCGATTATGCGTCGCAGAACTCTAGAAAACCTGTGCGTACAGGAAACGAAGTGGTGTAATACAGGAAATAAAGCGCGTTTTCTAGATTTAAAAACTAAGGCATTTAAGATGTTCTACCATGGAACGGTCAATGGACGAAACGGTGTTGGAATCGTTGTTGCAGCGGATCTTCTAAGCAACATCGTTGGTATCTTGAAAATAAGCGACCGCTTGCTGAGTGTTAAACTCGTCATACACAATGAAACGTGGAACATTGTTAGCGCGTACGCTCCACAAAATGGATGCGACCAATCGGAAAAAGATACATTTTGGTCAGAGTTCGGTAATTTGCTTAGAAATATACCTATCGATGAGATGCTCTTCGTAGGCGGAGATTTAAATGGCCACGTCGGAGAAACAAATGTTGATTATGAGGACTGCCACGGCGGTAAAGGCTTTGGAACTAGAAATTCAGCTGGCGAAGACATCCTTGTAGCGTGTAGGGCGTACGGCTTAAGCGTCTTAAATACAATGTTTATTAAACATCAACGACATCTCATCACCTATAGCAGCGGAGGCCACGAAACGGAAATAGATTATCACCTCTGCAAAATGTCGATGAGAAACCGTGTTAAGGACTGTAAAGTAATACTTGGAGAACCGCTAATAATCCAACACCGTCTGCTCATTACAGAATTTTTCACAGCGGAACCACCGAAAACACGGTCATCGTTTGGAAAGCCAAAAATCCGATGGTATAATCTATCGAAGGAACGAAGCGCAAGATTTATCGCACTGGCTAAAGAAGTACTTCACAATATAAACGGTATCGCAGACTCACTTAGCCCGCAAGAAATGTGGAACAGCATGCACGAGGAATGCATCTGGGGACTATATCGAAATACCATCACGTCGGCAAATGAACATGGTTGTGGAATGACTTAACCAAACGAGCTGTGTCCGACAAGAAGAATGCATTTCAAGCGTGGACAAAATGCGATCGGAGTGACGATATCGAAAAAGCTCGACTGGCTCTTAAATACGAGCGTCTTAAAAAGATCACAAAGAAAGCCCTGGCTTGAACTCGAGCGGCAGAAGCGGAAAACCTGTACCAGGAGTTGGAACAAATATCCTCACGATCGGCAGATAGAAGACAAGCTATCCAAGAAGTTCAAACGTCGTACAGTACTAAAATGCCAAATATTTTTAAACTCGCTGCACAGAGGCGAAAAAATTCAATGGAAATAACCTCGCCGAAATACATCAAAAACGCAGACGGTCGCTTACTAACAAATGCAAAGGAAATTTGTGACCGGTGGCTTGAATACTGCAAGGAGTTACTTAACAAACAGTTTCCACGTGATATCGTGCCGACAGCTGGTCTATTCGAGGAGGAAGTTTCGGACTTTTCAATCGAAGAAATAAATATAGCAATTGGAAAAATGAAGCGGGGGAAAGCGGCGGGACCAGACAGTATTCCATCAGAGTTTTGGTCGAAGGGGATCGGCAGCGTTTGGCTATCGAAACTTTTAAATAAATTAAAATGTGGACAACCGATGCCGAATCAATGGAGAAGTAGCTTCTTGGTTCCATTATACAAAGGACAAGGCGACACTCGAGAATGCAACAACTACCGTTCAAACAAGCTTATGTCACACACAATGAAAATCGTCGAAAGAGTCTTAAACGAATGTCTTCGGCAAATAATAAAGCTCGATAATAGCAAGTGTGGATTTGTTGATGGAAGATCGACGTTGGACGCTATCCAAAGCCTACGAGTAATAATGGAAAAGCACCGAGATTCGTCTAAGGATTTACACATGGTATTTATCGACCTCGAGAAAGCATTCGATCGAGTGCCTAGGGATCTCATATGGGTCGCGCTGAGGTCTCAAAACGTACCGGAAACGTATGTTAGAATAATACAAGACATGTACGAAAACGTGAAGACTGCGGTTAAAAGCTGGACTAACGAGAGAATTTCCAGTTAATGTAGGAGTGCATCAAGGAAGCGTACTTAGCCCTTCACTCTTTAACGTAGTATTCGACTATCTTTTAAAAGATTGCATGCGCGAAGCAAATGTAACGCCAATTCTCTTCGCTGACGACGCAGTTATACCTAGCTATAACGTCGAAGATTTACAGAACGCCTTAGATTCATGGAGAAATGCGCTAGAGAGAAACGGGTTTAAAATAAGTCGTTCAAAGACGGAGCATTTGACGTGCCCATTTGCGCATCCGTTGCGACCTGTTCCGGATGTAATGTTAGACGGAATAGTTCTTCCGAAAAGCACTATCTTTAAGTACTTAGGATCAGTCGTTAACATGGAAGCGAAATGTGACGACGACGTAAACCACAGAGTGAGTGTGGGATGGATGAAATGGCGGGAAAATTCGGGAATCTTTTGCGACCGAAAATTTCCACTTAAATTAAAGGGGAAACTCTACACCACGGTTGTTAGACCAGCTCTTATATACGGTTCACAGTGCTGGACAATGTACGAAGCGTTTAAAAACAAAATGACGGCAGCGGAAATGAAAATGTTAAGGATGTCTAGTGGAGTCACTAAACGCGATTGCATTAGATCTACGCGTATAAGAGGAAGTCTACATATAAAGAATTCGGTAACCGAACAGCTTGAGGCGAATAGAATAAGTTGGTATTGCCACGTTCAAAGAAGATCTGCGGAAAATCCGGTCAAAAAGGCACTATCAACTACGGTCACTCCAACTGTAAGAAAACGAGGTCGGAAAAAGAATTCCTGGATTTCTCAGATGGCAAATGCGCAACAACGTCTGGGGTTAACCACTGAAGCGATCCAGGACCGAGCATTATGTAGACGCGTTCTGCGGTCTGCGACATTAGCCAACCCCATAAGCGGAGCAGCAGCGATGCAGTAAAAATGGGAAACTCGTTACGCATAAGTTCGTATAACGAGGAAAGGGTTAATAAAAGCATAAGAAGAAGAAGAAATGGCTATTACATCGGTCCACAAGCATAAAATGACTGAACTTGAAACTGCTCTATAACTTTTTATTCTACAAGGCACCCTCTTCATAATGAAATTTCACTTAAAATCAGTCCTTGATTGGGTAGGACTGATTATTTGCTCAGACAGAAGCTTGGGGTATATGTTCTTGTTTTACGGAAACAAACTTTTGTAGTTTCTTGCAGCCACAACTACACTACTCGTACTGCTTGTAAACTAAAAGACAATTGCGAAGTACCTATGTCCTTAAAATCATTAAAAAAAAAAACGAAAATTACTTACAAAACTCTTCGTTCTTCTTTTTTTTCTCCATAACAATGGACTTATGTAGTTTTCCCAGTTTTCAAACTTATCCAAACCTCTGCCTCAATTTAATGAAAAGATCGTCCTGTCACTAAGTATCGATCTTTCCGTTGTCTCTTTCCGCACTGCCAGAAAACTTCCTTCTAACCACAAACAAAACCAAAATTCCTTTCATCCGATTAGTAATCCAAAAAACCGAAAAAAACGCTTTGGAAAACCAGCAAACGCGGTATACGGACTTCAGACCGAAATGCGCGAAACTTATCTCGTTAAGTATAGATAAAGTACTGCGGGTACTGTCGTTTGATTTGTTTTCATTTTTTAACCACAAAATTTAGAGCGATGAATTGTTTTTGTTTTGTTTTTTTTTTTTTTTCATTTTCTTTGCGCTTTTCGTATCGAGAATGTATGCGATATCTTTCACGAGATCCTCGTTATCAAAATAAATGATATTGGAGAAGCCTATATCGCACGCACACACTCATTGCGCGTACCGATTTGTTTCCTTCCCCTACTACTCTTCATATGTTCTTTTGTTTATTCTGTTTTCTTGTTGATTTTTTTTTTAGAAGGGTGACAAACTGACAATTAAAGAAAAGATTGTCACACTGATTATCCGTATCTTGAGCGAAGAGTAGTAAATTTTAATTAATTCGCACAATTTCGGTATACTATAAGTATCTGAAGTAATTTATGGATACAAAATACATAAGACACTAAGTACTCAGGGCTCATCTTTGCTGATGAATTATGGATATGGACGGATGGGATGTTTGTGGAATGGGGATTTTTGTTTGTTGCATTGCGAGATATTTCTATAAATGTGGGAAGGTGAATCGATGTGATAATTGGGGTGGAAGGTGATAATTTTTTTGATCCGCTTTTTGATAATTTTAATTGGGTATCTTTGATATTAACTGAAGCTGATTATGCACTTGTCTGTGTGGGTTGGAATAAGTTCCAATTAAAAAGTTTGACGTGGATAAACAAGAAAAATTTTTTCCATAATTTACTTTGAGTTCGGTGGCGTATACGTGATATTTTTTTTTCCACTGAATGTTGCTCCATATTTGACATTGCACACATTTCTTTGTGTTCATGTGCTGGAAGGGATGTATTTAAGTAAAGATAAAGGGACATATCTTACCATGTAAATGAATTCAAAAAACCATCTCCTTTACTTGGGTTTAACTACTCCACCCAGAGTCATATATGGTATTTGATTTCTGAGCGTGAAAATGATCACTAATCACGGGACAACAATCACTAAAACTGGCAACAAATTTGACACCCTGCACGAAGGACTTACGAGGGCGGGTCAATAAGTCCGTGACTTTTGGATTAAAACACAGATTTTTTGATAAAAAAATAATTTTATTTTTCAACGTAGTCTCCCTTGAGCTCTATACACTTTGTCCAACGCTTCTCCAATTTGTTTATCCCTTCCAAAAAAAATGATTTGTCGAGGTCCTCAAAATAGGCCTTTGTTTGCGAGATGACTTCATCATTGGAGTCAAATCTTTTTTCACCAAGCCATTTCTTCAGGTTTGGGAACAAGAAGTAGTCGCTCGGAGCCAAATCTGGAGAATAGGGTGGATGAGGGAGCAATTCATAGCCCAATTCATGGATTTTTGCCATTTGTTACACGATTGCGTTTGTGGTCGACTGTGAGCAAACGCGGCACCCATCTTGCGGAAAGCTTTCTCATGCCCAAGTGATCATTCAAAATTGAAACCACTGAGCCATGCGAGATCCCTACGGCTTCCACAATCTCTCGCACTTTCAATCTTCGGTCGGCCAACACCATATCGTGAATTTTTTCGATTGTTTCGGGTGTAGAGACCTCAACTGGGCGTCCAGGACGTTCGGCATCTTCAGTGCTTGTACGGCCACAACGAAATTCAGTAAACCACTTTTTTACCATTCAAATCGATGGTGCTGAGTCCCCATAGTATTTATCAAGCTTAGCCTTGGTCTCGGTAATGGTTTTTTTCGCAAGAAATAATGCTTGATAAGCACACGAAATTCACTTTTTTCCATTTTCTCCTCAAATTAGTGAGTAGTCTGATAAAAATAGCTGTCAAACACAAACTAACTGACGCAGCAAGTTTAAATTTTGACAGGAGTCAACTGACAGATGCCTGTTGACAGGAGCAGTGTTGCTGTTTCAGTAAAGAGGTCAGAAATTCAAAAAGTCACGGACTTATTGACCCGCCCTCGTAGCTTAAACATATTCCTGACACCTTCTCAATTGCCAGTTGATGCAAAACAAATCTTTCGTTGCTTTAAGCTTTCTTAGAAGAACAACGACTTAGGATTTAGTAATTTTTTTTTTTCGAAACGGAGTACATAGACAAAGATCAAATCTATTGTGTTATATATGGGCTTCTTGACCACTGATAGCACTTACAACTTCAGCATGAAATACCTGCAGATCGATGAGATCTTACACCTGACACTCATGAATACAGTGCTCCCAGACCTAGGCAGTCCTAACGTAGATTTGAATTCTTAAAAAGTCTTCTCTCAGGCTTGTCTAGTGATTTCATTTCTCATGATCCCATTGTGACCTAAGATCCAAAAATGACAAAGTGAATTTAGCCCTTCGACTGCGCTAATGGAAGGCTTTGATTCTCGCACCAATCTAAGGCACAACTTGGTTATTACAACAGATGCACATATTCGTCCCTTCCAACGGATATTCACAAAAAATATTTGTTCGTTGCCATAAGGACTGCGGTTATTTCACTGAGAAGCCACACGCAAGTGACTTTCAAATTTCAAATTAAAGCCACAGAAGGTTGCTTGTTTTGATTTGACAATATGCTCCTGTTTGGTGACAGGACCAGCGGTAGTCCCACTAGGACAAAGACGTGGCCCCGTGAGAGTCAGGATTTCTGGGCTTCAGTCCGCGACTGATTTAAAAGAGGTGAGCCTTCTAGTGGGAGCGTCATGGTGACTTTTGTTTAGCCCTAAAATCGCAAAATCGCTACACCCGTTGTGAAGTAGCACAATGGTCATCCTGTTAGCCTGCAACTACACGACAGGTGCTTACGTTACATATTAACTTAATCTGTATCGCTTCCACTCTCTCTGACAATTCAGTCTTAGGCAACTCGTTTAAAGAATTCGGCTTTGGCACTGAGTTCAGGTAGAGCATTTATATATAAGACTTCCCGAGCTCCTCCTTAAAGCGTGCCCAAATCCAAAATCTCGCATTCGATTCTAAATTCAATGCACTTAAAGCCTGAGATAGAAGTCTTCGACAGTACTTTCCAACCAATAATCTCCTAAGCACTTCTGTTGGAAAGGGCTAAATCGATTACTTGCTGCCGTACTTTCGTAATAATTATAACTTCGCACAATCCGATACAATGTCGACAATTATTGTATTAAATCCAGGGAATGGATTAAATGACCTTACCTGTTGCTTCAAGTGGTGACGAAGGTATATGAAAAATAAATTGACATGACGATGAGTTTGTACCATTCCTCGCAACTAAGTCGAAGTCCAAGTGTATGTTACATGGTCCAAGTGACATCGGTATTGAAAGGCACTTAAGACATTCCTCAAATGTGGTGAAAGATTTCTTGAACACCTGAAACTACAGATGAGTTTCCCCACACCCATTGTATGGAATTCTGTCGAAGTCAATTTTGTCCGGATTATTTTTTCGGAATGGGAAACAGTACTTAAAATGCAAAGGAACATTGTGTTTACATGGGTATGGGTTTTGGCGTTATATCAATAGAAAAGACCATAGGAAATGGCTTCTAGATTTTCCAGTTTTTCTGTCAAGTTATCTGCTGGCGGTTCTTACTTGGTGGTTAACCCTCTATCGGAGCCATGTTTGAAGCTCCAATAGCCAGATAGCTACTTATTAATCCTGTAATACAGTATTATAATAACTAAACCTTCGAAGCCGGTGTAGAGGTTCCCCTTTTTCCAGGTCTGACACTATCAGCAGTTTATTTTTCTTTTTTTCTAGTGAAAATGGTGCCGCAAATGCAGATTTGAATACGATATTCTGGCGATCGAAGACCATCTCATGCTCAAATTCATGTTTAACCCCCTTCAAAGGATCATCAATCATTCAATATGCTCACTTTTTTTGCCTGGGCCTCGGCCAATAAACGTCTCCAGCCTTTCTTTCGTTCTTTCGCCAGATACCTTTGGTTTTACACGCTTAGTTGGCTGAGGTCACCTTTCACTTTGGCGCACCACCTGAGTCACGGTCTTCCTCGGGAGGAGATTCGAAGACTTTTCGGGCCGAGGCGATGATATCCCGCCCATCTCAGTCATTTGATCTCCACCCCTTTGGCTAAGTCGATGTCACTGTTCAGTCCATACAGTTATCGTTGTATCTCCTCCTCCATTCACAGCCGATGCAAACGGGATCGAAAGTCACCCTTGGAATTTTCTCCCCAAGGTAGCAAAGAGCACCCCATCCTTTTTTGATAATGTCTATCTCTCTGCGCCATAGAGTAAACCTAAGATTGTTAAAGTCTTATAAAGGGTTACTTTTGTCGTTCGAGAGAGGGGTTGCTAGTCAATGCTAGTCAAGCAGTGATCGGCAAGAGTTATTCTCTGTTTGGTCTTAGCGCTGGTGTCGTTGTCTGAACTTATAGCGGAGCCTAGGTAGACCAGAGATAACGTTCTGTTCGAGACGTGGGTGTTATGAATCCTTTCTGCTTAATAGCATAAAAATTGTGCTTTTTTTAAGGGCGAAGAACTTTAGATTGGCAACACCGTTTTCTGTAAAACAGCTGATTTGACAGTTCTCAGTTGTTTTGAGAGTAGTTTGATTTGACAATTTATGATAAATTGACTCACGCTTAGCAACGTTTGCAAATTTTTTAAATTTATTTTGGAAAACCTGCTTCAATTTGAGAAACTCATCGGGGACTACTTGCTCATAATCGGCCATCAGAGTGATTAACACGACAACCTTTGGATCGTTTTCGCAATACCTTTACTCTAAACGATAATACGCATCTCGTAAGAGATCATACAGTACGCACACAACAAGTGATTGATGGTGTGCAGCGTCAAATGAGTCAATTCTTCATCGTGTTAAACAATTTAGATACTTTATGGAAAATTGTGCACTCTTTTGGTTAAATGGGTGTGTTGAGAAGCCGAACTGTCGCATATGGAGCGATGATAATCCACAAGCCATTGACGAAACACCATTAAATCCCGAATCATTGGTCTATATGTCTTCAAAAATGATTGTAGTCAATACGTTACCGTCAACAATGATCGGTACAGGGACATGATAACTGACTTTTCGTGTCTCAATTAGAAGGCTTTAATGTTGCAGATATGTGGTTTCAGCAGAACGACGCCACATGTCACACAGCGCGTGATACAATTTATTTACTTAAGGAAACATTTTACAGACGATTAATTTCATGAAAAGGACTTGTTAACTGGCCACCTCGTTTGTACGATTTGACGCTATTCGATTATGTTCTCTGGGGATATGTAAGGTTTAATGCCTACGCCGATAAACCAGAAATCATTGGGCACTCAGAAGGTAACATTCGAAGCGTTTTTGCCGAAAAACAGTCTGATTTACTGCGAAAACTGTGTGAAAATTTGACCACCAGCCGCAGATGCTACATGACCAAAGCATTAATGTTAAAAATTATTTCTCAAAAAAAGGCAAATTTTTTTCAATTTAAAGTTTTCCGCCCGAAAAAAAAAACAATCTTTACTTGATCTCGCCCTTGTTGACCATTAATCCCATTTTCATCGCTTCCGTCTCAATACTCGCGAAAATGCCACTGAAATCACGCTGCTTTCTTCTTAATATTTCAGTATCATTGAAGAGTAATTGGACGAACTTATGAAAGATTGTGACTCTTGTGTTGACGCATGAGTTTGCACTATTCTTCCAAGAATAAAGTTGAAGAAATGCCATGTTAATATCCTGTTTTTGATATCAAAGATCTCGGTGAAATCTTTACCGATCTTGATAGGGCAGGGTGCATACTCCATCGTCATCCTAGACAGACGAACGAGATTCGATATTGCTCTATATATAGTAGCTGGATGCTGCCATACGCGGCCTTAAAATCGACGTATCGATTTGAAGCTCATAACACATCTCTTTGTTGATTTTGACAAGGAAGATCAGTAAGAACCCAATTTCTACCGTAATTCAATAATTAGTGCTGAAGCCCATTTCTTATTGAAAGTAATCGTTTGCAAGCAAAACAACAAGATATGAAGTATGGAGCGACTTTACTCCCAAAGACCAGTTCACCGACTTAAGACCCACTTAAGTGTAGTCTACTGTACTGTGTAATGTCCGACGGGAACCGCAGAACAGCATTTCTTGGAATTATGCTTGATGTCGAACGAAAGATTTAAGAGAAGAGATTTTTGTACGCTTTGCTGAATTATCCCCAACTGTATTTTCAACAGGATGGGACCATGGCGCCCCCCTACAATCTTGTAAGGGACACAATGGCCTTATATGTGACATGTTCGACGAGCGGGACATTGAGTCAGCGATCATTACTTAACTAAAACTTCCTTTCAACCTGAAAGAATTTAGCATTAAGAGAATACTCATCTTTTATCTCAAGAAGAAGAAGCCCCTTGTTGCCGCAGACCATCTGACCGAAGTCCTTAGTTTCATAGAAGCTCGCCATTTGTCATTTTTTGAATGTGACGAAGTTGCTACAATAGATGGCATTGCTATGAATTAGAAGCAACTAAGTTACTAAATCTTCGGCTAAAAACCTTAGTGGTCCACTGATGTTTCTTGGATTCATTGGGGAAAGAGGCAGGTACAGCTAAAAGTATGCAATGAATCAATCACAATTGAATTTAGTTTTTGTTTGCCTATGCCAAGGTATTGCTATTGACAACTACCAGTAAGTTTATGGCGGATTAAATGTAAGATAGTGGCTTCATTTGGGTAAGGGATGCATTCATAACGATATACATAGTAGCTTAGATTTTTGTAATTTATTTGCAAAATAAATAGATTTGCATTTAATGATGAATTTCTAAAAAAAAAAAAAGTGAACCATCACCACCCCTCAATGTCAAAGGAATTGTTTTTCGCCATAAGTCACATCGATTTTGTCAATTAATTTACGTTTAAGAATAAGAAAATTAACTACCAACTGTGTTTTTTTATTTATTTCCTTCTTTTTGTATTAGTTTTGATTACGGCGACACGTGAGTAGAGACGATTAAACGAACCAATTGACGAGAAAATATTTTTATCATACATGCTTTTGTGTGAGCGAACACTATCTAACGCCCACACTGTAGTCGAGTCGTGTTCATATCCGTATTCATGTTCGTATGGCATATAGATCATCAACAGTCGAGTCTTATCGTGTCAAACTCCAAAGCGAATGGTTCGCAGTTATTTTTGGTTTTTGCGGAAACAACAAGTTTCCATTGACATTTTATTTGGGCATAAATCATTTCCCATTGAATATCGATTAGATAGTCGTTCTACACCTCTATCGATAGTTGCATAGCACCTTGTTAAGACTGAGCTCACCGATACTGATAGACTATGTCTACCAGCTTGTCAAGTGGATTAACATAAACGACGCAATGAATTTATGACAAATTTTTACGAAGCTGGCGCACTTTGAAAAATATCGACGCAAGGGTTACAAGTTTGTGTAGATTTAGTAAATTCTGATTGCGATTAATTGCGCTGAACAATTATTATTATAAAGATATTTTCGTGGTAAGTCATATAATTTAGTGAGGGGAATGCACCCTTTCGAGAAAAACAAACATTCGAGAATTGCTATGGAGTACTTCATCGTTGGCACGTATCAATTTCACAATATGAGCCTTGTCACCTTAAAAAGAGTTCTTCTGTGATAAGCTAGACGTGTTGTTGGTTCTGCATGTAATTAATGTATCTCCGACAGTACGATGTTTGTAGTATTTCTTTAATTGTTGCCTTTATTTGAAGATAAAAAGGAGAAGAGAGTCTTCAGATTAACAATGGTGTCATATAAAGTGCAAATATTAGAAAAGCGTTGAGTAATAGGCTGACAGAAAAATTGTAGTCGTGAAGAGGGAAGGTATGAGTACAAACCACCATCCGTACAAACAATACGTAAGAATAATGGGAACAAGAATGAGAATCACTGCGCATTTAGGAATACTACTGTGAGATGAAGTACTGTAAAATGAATGAAAGAGGACAATAAGAACGTCGACATACGAGTATATGTTATCCTTTAAGTGGAAATGATTTATCCAAGGAATAGAGAAAAAATCAATAGCCTGTTCAGTGAGACAATGTTCATTTTAAGAACAATTACATAACCTAAAACAAACCTATGATTCTGGTTTATGAAGTCAACAATATGGCAGTACACAAGGCAATGAAATTGAGTATCAACATTTAAACTAGTTTTTACTGAGACTCTTCGGATGGCAATTGTGTATGAGTTTAATTTAGCTTAAGCTTAGAGGAACATCTTCATGTTATTTATGGAAGCTGGGTGTATAGGTAGACGTTTCTTCGAACACTTACTTACTAATACCCCGCTTCCGTTAATGGGTTCTGATGCGCCTACTACGGCAACGACTGAGGTTTCTTGCTCAGTTAATTTGATGCCCCTTCTGCATCATATTTTTATCGGTCGACTCCTCTTGGGTTGGATAATTCCAAAGATACGACCTCTCCTTGAATGTTAACGCTTTCTTACTTACTTTTGGTTGACTTTAGAAACACAGCCCAAATGCAATTGGCTGCAAATTGTCATAACTTTCCTGCGACAAACATTGATTTGGAAAAATGTGAGATGGACAAAATTTGGATGTGCGAAAATTCTACTTGATGACGTTTTAAAAGTGGGTGTGTCCGCCGAAGATGTCAAACAATGTTTTGTTAAACGCACCGGTAATAGAAATGCGAAGTGTAAGACAACAGATGGTAATCCAAACAATAGCAACAACAATGTTCTATGTATACAGTTTTCCTCCGCTGAAATTTGAATTTTGAATTCTGGGATGTAGTATACTCGTATAATGCTACTGATCCTAATTTGGCTTTTGATTTTTTTTTCTTACAAGATTGAAGTATTACATTTCATTATCTTGCCAGAAGGTAAATACAAAGGATAGTAAGTTAAAGCCTCTAAAAAATTTGATGTCTTTCCCATTACTGAAAAAAAATTAATAAGAAAAAGAAGATTTGTTTACTTATTCAGAAACTTCCTAATAATGCTAGGTTTAAACGGTATTACGATAGGATCTGTCGAGAAGTTAAATCTGAGATATTAGCTTGCAAAAGTAATTACTTTACCAGTAAATTAGCTAGTAACATTGGGAACTCTAAAAAAGAATGGCAGATTGTCAATGAAATACTCTACAAGAATAAATCCTGCGACGATATTGTTTTGCTAAATGAAGATTTTGAGATTTCGGAGCCATTGGAAGTAGCCAATTTATTTAATAGTTTCTTTTCAAATATAAACTCACATCATACTCGTAGTAATTCTAATGGCAATTCTCCATATTTTAGTGTGAATACTATAATAGAACCGAGCCCTCAACCAGAAAGTTTTTTCTTTGAGGAATTTACTTCACTTGAAATTCAAAAAAATATATATTCCCTTAAAGCGTCTTATTCACATTCATCTGACAATATCTCGAGCAACATCTTCTTCTTCTTATCCTTTTATTAACCCTTTCCTCGTTATACGAACTTATGCGTAACGAGTTTCCCATTTTTACTGCATCGCTGCTGCTCCGCTTATGGGGTTGGCTAATGTCGCAGACCGCAGAACGCGTCTACATAATGCTCGGTCCTGGATCGCTTCAGTGGTTAACCCCAGACGTTGTTGCGCATTTGCCATCTGAGAAATCCAGGAATTCTTTTTCCGACCTCGTTTTCTTACAGTTGGAGTGACCGTAGTTGATAGTGCCTTTTTAACCGGATTTTCCGCAGATCTTCTTTGAACGTGGCAATACCAACTTATTCTATTCGCCTCAAGCTGTTCGGTTACCGAATTCTTTATATGTAGACTTCCTCTTATACGCGTAGATCTAATGCAATCGCGTTTAGTGACTCCACTAGACATCCTTAACATTTTCATTTCCGCTGCCGTCATTTTGTTTTTAAACGCTTCGTACATTGTCCAGCACTGTGAACCGTATATAAGAGCTGGTCTAACAACCGTGGTGTAGAGTTTCCCCTTCAATTTAAGTGGAAATTTTCGGTCGCAAAAGATTCCCGAATTTTCCCGCCATTTCATCCATCCCACACTCACTCTGTGGTTTACGTCGTCGTCACATTTCGCTTCCATCTTAACGATTGATCCTAAGTACTTAAAGATAGTGCTTTTCGGAAGAACTATTCCGTCTAACATTATATCCGGAACAGGTCGCAATGGATGCGCAAATGGGCACGTCAAATGCTCCGTCTTTGAACGACTTATTTTAAACCCGTTTCTCTCTAGCGCATTTCTCCATGAATCTAAGGCGTTCTGTAAATCTTCGACGTTATCGCTAAGTATAACTGCGTCGTCAGCGAAGAGAATTGGCGTTACATTTGCTTCGCGCATGCAGTCTTTTAAAAGATAGTCGAATACTACGTTAAAGAGGAAAGGGCTAAATACGCTTCCTTGGTGCACTCCTACATTAACTGGAAATTCCCTCGTTACTCCAGCAGAGCTTTTAACCGCAGTCTTCACTTTTTCGTACATGTCTTGTATTATTCTAACATACGTTTCCGGTACGTTTTGAGACCTCAGCGCGACCCATATGAGATCCCTAGGCACTCGATCGAATGCTTTCTCGAGGTCGATAAATACCATGTGTAAATCCTTAGACGAATCTCGGTGCTTTTCCATTATTATTCGTAGGCTTTGGATAGCGTCCACCGTCGATCTTCCTTCAACAAATCCACACTGGCTATTATCGAGCTTTATTATTTGCCGAAGACGTTCGTTTAAGACTCTTTCGACGATTTTCATTGTGTGTGACATAAGCTTGTTTGAACGGTAGTTGTTGCATTCTCGAGTGTCGCCTTGTCCTTTGTATAATGGAACCAAGAAGCTACTTCTCCATTGATTCGGCATAGGTTATCCACATCTTAATTTATTTAAAAGTTTCGATAGCCAAACGCTGCCGATCCCCTCCATCTTCGACCAAAACTCTGATGGAATGCTGTCTGGTCCCGCCGCTTTCCCTCGCTTCATTTTTCCGATTGCTATACTTATTTCTTCGATTGAAAAGTCCGAAACTTCCTCCTCGAATAGACCAGCTGTCGGCACGATATCACGTGGAAACTGTTTGTTAAGTAACTCCTTGCAGTATTCAAGCCACCGGTCACAAATTTCCTTTTCATTTGTTACTAAGCGACCGTCTGCGTTTTTGATGTATTTCGGCGAGGTTATTTCCATTGAATTGTTTCGCCTCTGTGCAGCGAGCTTAAAAATATTTGGCGTTTTAGTACTGTACGACGTTTGAACTTCTTGGATAGCTTGTCTTCTATCCGCCGATCGTGAGGATATTTGTTCCAACTCCTGGTACAGGTTTTCCGCTTCTGCCGCTCGAGTTCGAGCCAGTCTTTTTAAGACGCTCGTATTCAAGAGCCAGTCGAGCTTTTTCGATATCGTCGCTCCGATCGCATTTTGTCCACGCTTGGAATGCACTCTTCTTGTCGGCCACAGCTCGTTTGGTTTCGTCATTCCACCACCATGTTTCTTTGCCGACGTGATGGTATTTCGATATAGTCCCCAGATGGGACTTTGCGAGAGTTATGCATTCCTCGTGCATGCTGTTCCACATTTCTTGCGGGCTAAGTGAGTCTGCTATACCATTTATATTTTGAAGTACTTCTTTAGCCAGTGCGATAAATCTTGCGCTTCGTTCCTTCGATAGATTATACCACCGGATTTTTGGCTTTCCAAACGATGCCCGTGTTTTCGGTGGTTCCGCTGTAAAGAATTCTGTAATGAGCAGACGGTGTTGGCTTACTAGCGATTCTCCAAGTATTACTTTACAGTCCTTAACACGGTTTCTCATCGACATTTTGCAGAGGTGATAATCTATTTGCGTTTCGTGGCCTCCGCTGCTATAGGTGATGAGATGTCGTTGATGTTTAATAAACATTGTATTTAAGACGCTTAAGCCGTACGCCCTACACGCTACAAGGATGTCTTCGCCAGCTGAATTTCTGGTTCCAAAGCCTTTACCGCCGTGGCAGTCCTCATAATCAACATTTGTTTCTCCGACGTGGCCATTTAAATCTCCGCCTACGAAGAGCATCTCATCGATAGGTATATTTCTAAGCAAATTACCGAACTCTGACCAAAATGTATCTTTTTCCGATTGGTCGCATCCATTTTGTGGAGCGTACGCGCTAACAATGTTCCACGTTTTATTGTGTATGACGAGTTTAACACTCATCAAGCGGACGCTTATTTTCAAGATACCAACGATGTTGCTTAGAAGATCCGCTGCAACAACGATTCCAACACCGTTTCGTCCATTGACCGTTCCATGGTAGAACATCTTAAATGCCTTAGTTTTTAAATCTAGAAAACGCGCTTTATTTCCTGTATTAAACCACTTCGTTTCCTGTACGCACAGGATTTGTAGAGTTCTGCGACGCATAATCGCTTCCAGTTCTAAACTTTTTGAGGTCATCGATCCGACGTTCCAACTTGCAAACCGAAGGTTATGAAAATAATTTGGAAACTTCATTTTGCCCGCCCCCGGAATCCGTCGGGCTCTGACACAAGCACTTCTGCTTGCTCTGGGATCACCCGAGTGCGTTGCAACCGTGGTGCTCAGCGGGGTAGTGCGTCTGGAGACTACCGGTGGGATAAAAGAACAGTCAATCAATTCGAAATGAACAATATCTCGAGCAACATATTGAAAAATATTTCATTTCAAATTTCTGACGTTCTATGTTTTATCTTTAATAATTGTGTGCGCAAAGGTGCCTTTCCGGATTGTCTTAAAACAGCAGTGGTAATCCCTCTCCACAAAAAGGATGATACCAGAGTATTGAATAACCATCGGCCTATTTCTCTTTTGTCAGTTTTTTCTAAGATCTTTGAAAAGGGTATAAAACGTAGAATGTTATCTTTTCTAGACACCACTCACTTTTTTAGCGACTGCCAGTTTGGCTTCAGAAGTGGTAAATCTACCGAAAGTGCATTATTAAAACTGCCAGGGGAAATATATGATAGTTTGAATACCTCACAGCTCCCTCCTTGTATTTTTATTGATATCACTAAGGCATTTGATATGGTTAATCACAATATATTGTTAAATAAATTGTATAATGCTGGTTTTAGGGGCTTCATTCTTGAGTGGTTTACTTCGTATCTATTAAATCGTAAGCAAGTGGTGAAGATTAAAAACGAACTCAGTTCCTTACGTTTTTTCTTGAGGTGTTCCTCAAGGATCTGTATTGGGTCCATTACTTTTCCTAATATATGTTAACTCGTTATTTATTAAGCCTTTTAAGGGAAAACTGACAGCTTTCGCCGACAATACAGCTATCTCCTATTCAAATAAGAATTACTTTAGTCTATTATCGGATGTAAATTGGGATTTAGACATTTTTCGAAGTTGGTTCAAGAAACATAGCTTGGTCATTAGTAATAAAACTAAGTTTATGATCTTTAATATCAAGGGACTAATCTGCAAAGATCTGCCCATATACTATCACTCACCATATTGTTTACGGTTCTGTTTAGCTGATACACTTTTAAGTAGTTTATCGACATTTAATGAAAATTTAAATTGCAATGAGAATTGCTTTAGAATTGAGTGCGTTGATAGCTTTAAATACCTAGGCATTGTTTTAGACTATAAACTATCTTGGATAGATCACACTAATTATATAAAAAATTATTTAAATGAGGCATCAGTCTCCTTAACATCGCATATAAGATCTTATCTGCCGTATTGTGTGAGAGCCTGAAGCCGTTTATCAACAATCTGATAGGTCCATATCAGTGTGGCTTCAGGCCAGGAAAGTCCACCATCGATCAGATATTCACACTATGGCAGCTCTTGGAGAAGACCCATGAGCTTCAGATCGATACACACCACCTATTCATCGATTTTAGGGCCGCGTATGACAGCATCTATAGAGACGAGCTATATAGAGCAATGTCTAGTTTTGGAATCCCTGCCAAACTCGTCCGTCTGTGCAGAATGACGATGGAGAATGCACGCTGCTCCATCAAGGTCGGTAAAGATCTCACCGAGACCTTTGATGTCCAGAAAGGATTTAGACAAGGCGATGCGCTGTCATGCGATCTTTTCAACATCGTACTTGAAAGAATAGTGCAAAACTCACGAGCAAACGCAAGAGGCACTATCTTTCAAAAGTCCGTCCAACTACTCGCATACGCCGACGATATTGACATAATCGGGAGAAAGCAGAGTGATGTCAGTGGCGCTTTCGCGAGTATTGAGACGGAAGCGGCGAAAATGGGTTTAGCGGTCAATGAGGGTAAGACCAAGTATATGCTGTCAAGCAAAAAGGACAACCAACACCGACGTCTCGGGCAGAACGTCACCTTAGACAGATATAACTTGGAGGTAGTTAAGGACATTGTCTACCTAGGCTCTGCTATAAATACAGACAACGACACCAGCGCTGAGATCAAGCAAAGAATAACTCTTGCCAACCGCTGTTTCTAAGAAGGCAATTGACTAGCAAAGCCCTCTCTCGGACAACAAAAGTCACCCTTTATAAGACCTTAATAATCCCGGTCCTGCTCTATGGCGCAGAGGCATGGACATTATCAAAAATGGATGAGGGTGTTCTTGGTTGCTTCGAGAGAAAAATTCTTCGAGCGATCTTCGGTCCCGTCTGCATTGACGGTGAGTGGAGGAGGAGGAGATACAACGACGAACTGTACGGACTGTACAGCGACATGGACCTAGCCAGAAGAGAGAGGATCCAAAGACTGAGATGGCTGGGTCATGTAGAGCGCATGGACACCAATGCTCCGGTCCGAAAACTCTTCAAATCCGCTCCCGAGGGACAGCGCAGTAGAGGAAGGCCAAGACTCAGGTGGCGAACGCAAGTGGAAGAGGACCTCAGCCAACTTAGCGTGCGAAACTGAAGACAGCTAGCCAGGGATCGAGCTGGCTGGAGAAGCTTGTTGACTAAGGCCCAGGTCCAACCCGGACTGTAGCACCACCTAAAGTAAGTAAGTTGACTGCCTCATATTTGACCAAAAGCGCAATAGTCAAGTTCATAACAAAGTGCTTGCCTTACCTCCATGTGGTAGTCCCCGGTGACTACAAGAGTAAGCCCTTATTCGTGGAGGCTGAAACGCAAAGGTCATAGAGTTCACAACCCTATAAGGAAGAAATCAAAAAGACCTGACGAACAATCTAATGGCATAAGATAAAAAAAGGATTTACTCTTAAAAACCCTTGCAAATGTTTAAAGAACAACGACTTTAAGTGGACATGTGGAATGTTTAAGCCCTTAACAGACCACGAGCAGACGAAAAATTTGCAAAAGTCCTTCCTAGCTTCCAGATATCACTAGAAATGATATATAAAAGGTGTTTTTTAGATGCATGAGAAATTTCGAATGTTGTTGTCTGACAGCTGTCAATGTCAAACTGTGTTGACATTTCTAAGGTTTGAAAATTCATCATAAATTTTGAAAAAAATAAATCTGTTCGTGAAACTCATAGAGCACTTCGTCAATTTCACGTTCAACAAAATCGGCCTAGCGAGCAAGTAATTCGTATTGGTCGTAGTCGCGAAGACAATCTTTAAGCTGTTAACGAATCACCATTAAATCCATTAAAATTGACTGTTTGGTGCGGTTTACATCATCATCGGTCCTTATTTCTTTCGAAATGAGGAAGGAGCTGCCGTTACTATGAATGACGAGCGCTATCGAGCCATGCTGACTGTTTTTTTTATTTCCAAAAACTAATCAGCTAAACATCGACGACATTTGGTTCCAACAAGACTGCGCAACTTGCCATTCAGCGCGCTTAACCATCAATTTGTTGCAAAGTCAATTTGGTGTCAACTTTACTTCCAGAAGTGGTCTTGTTAACTGGCCCCCTCGTTCGTGCGAAACAAGGCCTCTCGTTTACTTTTTATGGGGCAATGTTAGGTCATTGGCTGAAGCCGACGAACCAGCAACTCTTGAAGCATTTGAAGCCAATATTCAACCCACCATTGACGCCAGATTTAGTGGAAAAAGTAGTAAAAATTTAACTGATCGAATGGACCATGTAACTCGTAGCCGCGGTGGGCATTTGCCGGAAATCATATTTAAAAATTAAATAAATGAGATTATCTACCAGATTGCAAAAAAAAAAATTCATTTCAATAACATTTCTGTCTTGTATTATTATTTAAAGTCCTTAAGCTTTAAAAAAAACACCCTTTATATCCAGGAAGTTTGATAGAATGGGCTACACATAGGGATCATAATGTAATATACACCCTGACTGACTCGAACTGCAACCAACTTCAAACTGCTATAATTTCCAAACCGTTCATGACAGTGAGCTCAAATTTTGACACATGACAGATAATTTTATTATTTACAAGCCTTTTAACGATTTGCGTCTCAGTTGTTTTGAAAAATTGTAATCCGCGATGGAATTCAAACGTGAAAGTGTGATTGCTTTATAATTGGCTGGAAATCCACAAGTATCTATCGTTAGACCCCCACAGCACCTCAACGTGAATAAATCATTTGTTTCTCGAACCATAGCTCGTTACCGTGATACTGGCAGCATTGCAAAATGCCATGGAGGTGGTCATAAAAAAACAGCAACATCGGCAGAAATGGTTTGGAAAGCGAAGGCTCGAATCGACCAACATATCATTGGAACGGATGCAACACATACTGAAAAATGAGCTTGGGCTCAAGCCATTGAAATGCCAAAAAGCACACGATCTTACACTGCAACAGAAAAAGTAAGTGTCGAAAGGAGGAGAAGGAGTTGCTACGCTTGCACGAAAGTGGTGAGTTGCCGAATTTGGTTTTTTCCGATGACTCGCCATTTGTTATCGAGCAATATGTCAACAAACAAAATGACCGGGCTTACTTGCCAGAGAGGTCCTTTGAAAATTTAAACCTTCGGATGGCCACCAGAAAGCAGGCAGCACCGATGGTAATGGTTTGGGCAGCCATAACCGCCGATGGTCGCTCTCCGCTCGTATTTTTGGACCGTGGCGTCAAAATTAATGCGATCGTATACCGTGAAACTGTCTTAGAGGCAGTATTAAGGCCTTGAGCAAACAATCATTTCAGTCGGAGACCGTGGACATTTCAACAAGACTCGGCACCATCTCACAAAGCGCGCGTCAACCAAGATTGGTTAAAAAACAATGTTCTACACTTCATTTCTTCAACACAATGGATTGCAAATTCTTCGGATGCAAATCCGTTGGATTTCTCCGTCTGTGGTATTTTAAAGGCGAAGGTTAGTACTAAAAAATACCAAAGTTTGGACCACCTCAAACAAGCACTTCGCCGGGAATGGGCCAAAATACCGCAGAGTCACTTGCGTGCAGCGTGCGATGCTTTCTTCGGCCGTCTCAAGGCCATTATTCGCGCCGAAGGTGGACATATTGAAAACTACTGATACAATCTGAAAATTGATGTATTTTCCAACATTTTTTGCTTTGGCACAATAAAATTTATCAAAAAATAAAAAAAAATTATAGAAATCAAAAAAGTTGGAGTTCGAGTCGAGATAATTGATATGCATAGGTCGAGTGTCTTATTACAATCCGCACCAAGGCTAAATTAGCTAACATAAGCTTAATATACACCCATACCAGTGCGGAAGATAAAGACGACGCCGGCAAAAGTACATATGTTGATACGCTTAGACATATGGGCAATGTCCGAAGTATCACGTTTAGATCGTACTAGGCGATTTTAACGTCAGGATTACGATAGGAGGACATCTTTGGTAAACAGATTGTTAGGAACCACACGACATCTGGCAACGGATTTGGGCTTATAGAATACGCGGCGGGACGAAAAATCACAGCACACAGTTTCCTCATCGCGCTATAACAAAGAGGACATCGTGGTCTTTGGATTATACAACGATAAGTCAAATTGTTGATGTAGCCATCGATGGAAGCATAATCTCCAGTAGTTCAGAACACCACCTTGTTACAGCTCTGATGCGAAAGCGGATTTCTCAAGCGCCACACCAAAGAAGAACTACTGTGAGGAGGTATAACGTAGAAAAGCAGCAACTGTAGAAAATCTCTATGCCTCCTGCATGCAGAACCAAAGACCAGTGAGATCACTGCCAACGTACCACCAGAGACGTCCACCACCAGGAAATTCCTGGTTTGATGAAAAATTCTGTATACAGCTAGACAAGAAGCGCAGAATGCGGTGCTCCTTGTGAGCTGAAGAGATAGGAAGAACATCGGCTTCTTCGATCGAAGATATTGAGATCTTATAATCCAAAAATGATGTACGGAAGTCTTACAATTTGCCAATGCAAGAAAAGCTGTACAGATGGAAAGGGAAATCTTATGGCAGAATCACACTCAGTGCTGAGAATATGGATAAACTTTTTCTGATTACTGTATAATGACGAAGAATCACAACTCTGTGCCTTCAGACAGAATACACCATTCCACTTAGACCATGATAATAAAAACTTCCGTCCACCTATCCAAAATAAAGGAAGGATAGCAATATTTTGTTTGATCAAACTAAGCAGCTGAACCTGACAGATTACCGGCCAAGTTGTTCAGAGCTGCTGTAGATGAATTCTTTAAGAGCATACATCAACTTATCTCTCAGATCTGGTCAGAAGAGTGAATGCTTAATGGATCTAATCAAAGTGTTTTTCATCATATAGTGCTTCATCATCCAATTCTCTGAAGAAGAAGAAGTATTTATATTATGTGCCATTCACTAAAGCTTCTGTCTTCTGGCTGTGCAAATTATTGGCAAGATATGGGGCCTGTCACCGAGAAAGGTCCTTTTGATCTAAATGGCTAGGATTATCGTACGAGTATATCCTAGTCGTCAGGTTTTTGGCGGAATATTACACAAATACAACACTGCTACTTTTACCAGACTCTAAAAAAAGTCTATCTCGAATGCACGCCTGGCTCCGTTCTAGGGCCTTTGATAAATCTCTTTCCTCTAGATATTCATATCATGGGCTTCACTCTAAAACCCATCTTCCGTCGACACCAGAACTACTTCTGCGCGAAAAAAACCGAAATTTCCTTTTCCTATACCCAAGAATGGTTTTGACCGGATGGCTCCAAAACCGATCTAGAATGCGATGCTGGTAAGCGTAAATATAAGAAAAGCTTGCGTTTGTCTTCCAAGGAATTATGTACGCCATCTTGATGGTATATCTATATTGTAAAGAATCGGTGATAGGGGCAAGGCATTCGCAACTGCAGCGACAGCTAGGCTCAGCTTCGACCATGGTCAAACCCATTTACGATTTCTAAGATAGTTTGAGAATGCAAACCTTCATCGTACGCACTTGTAAAGCTAAATTTACTGAAACTTGTCATAAGGGGATCACAGAAAATGGAATCACTAATGAAGACTCAGAGCAGAGTTTTTAGGACTCCAATCTACGTCAAGTCTGCCTGCATCCTAGGTTCGGACTTCCATTGACAGTTGGGTTTCAAATGAGCACCAATGTAGATGACATGAGTGTTTTAATTCTACATTTCATGGCACTATGCTTTACTAAGCACCTGAATGTGATGGGCTCAAGTGAAAGAACATCCTACAAAGCTTGCTGCATCACGGAGCACAACCAGATGTCCGATAAGCGCTCGCATCAAGGTGCAGGAACAAGGCGTTGGCACTTTATCCCTGAAGCTCTAACCCATTTCTCTTTGGAAGTCTAAGAATTTGTATTAAGAGGGACTTACAAGAAGTAAAATGGACTAGTTCTTTCTTTAAGTGCCCTGCTTCCATAGAAAAAAAAATATGGCAGAGGATCGAGCGGGCTAAGAAACTAGACAGCAGGCATAAGACGCCTTGAAATTCAGTTAGAAAAGCTAAGCTATAGCCACATACAATTCATGAATTAATTCCAATCAATGTTGATGAATAATGTTTTGGAAAACGGAGAGCAAAATACGAAAAGCTGATCTGCAACAAATAAAAATAAGGAAAGATGTCTCCAAGAAACGATTGTAAAAATAAATAAAAATTTCAGCTAACTTATTTAAGGAAAGTAATGACTTAGTATTACCCAACTTATGACGTTTTTTCTTCTATTCTTTATTGATCTGATCACTGATATACTCGCATATTGAAGTTCTAGAAAGCTCAATATCTCCATTGGGCTCTTCTTGCTTTCAATTTCCTTATTTCCTATTTCAAGATCAGAGTTCTCTGGCATAGGCCTTCACACAAATAATAGCCCTGAATACATATTATTAAAAAACACTCTCTGTCCATCATCGTTAAAGTTAATATCTAAACAAAACAAAAAAAATATCCGCTTAATTAACATCTCAATTGCACAAAGCAATTAAGTCGTTTCCCCGTTTCCCAAACACAACTATTGTTGACGGGTTAGACTGTCCGCCCATATAAACAGATTGTCGTAATTAATTTGTGAAAATATTCTTGGCAACATCGCAAATCGGTTACGTTACAGATACTTCTATAGAACAACAAATAGTGTGGGAGAAATTTCAAACACAATGTTGACAATCAAAGTTTCTTCATCCCAAGAATCGGATGTCGGAGAAATACTCGTATACTCATATGTACGAGTAAATGAATATGAACACATAATAAATTTAAGTTAATTAGAAAAAACAAAGGTGCAGGACTGATCAACAAAGTATCTGGAGCTACATATATGAGCGGCGCCGGAGGAGACCTCTGTTCTGAGTCTTTTTTAAAAATTAATTTAAAACGCCCCTAAAAAAATAACTAAACAAAATATTACAAAGGATGTATGACAAGATACATCCTGATCAAAAAGTACTCGGAATTCTTCAATAAAGCGAAAACGGTTCAATTATTCATCGATGAAGAAATCTCTATTGCAAGCAATATACACATTCCAACGCTTCCTACATGTTCGAGTTCTCCTTTATATCCCTAATCCGCAGAGGGCGGATCGCTTTCCGCAAAGTAGAAACTTGAGCCTTGGGAATGGCAAAAAGTCACAAGGAGCCATGTCATGTGAATACGGAGTTTGAGGAACGTTATGAACGTTGTTTCTGGTCAAATAGTCGCATACAAGGTGGGATGTGTGAGCCAGTGCGTTATCGTGGTGAAAAAATCCAGAGTTGTTTCTCCAAAATTCTTGCCACTTGCGACGAATATTTTCCCTCAAACGCTTTAACACGCTCACGTTATACTCCTTATTTACTGTCGGCGACTGAAATTCCAAGTGAACACAGCGCAATCAAAGAAAACGGTGAACAAAACCTTGATTTTGGATCTATTCTGTCGTGGTTTTTGAATTCGGCTGAGAGGCGTCATTCCGATGATTGTTGGTTAGTTTCGGTGTAATTTTCATAAACCCATGTCTCGTCACTGGAAATGATACCATCGATAACATGTTGCCCAAAGAAAGCACTTCTTTAGCGACATCAATGCGATGCTGTTTTTCCGCAACAAAATTTAGTTCTCTCGGAACAAGGCGCGCTTCCACTTCTCTCTTGCCCAAAACATCGTGCATAATGCCGTATTGATCCAAACGAAACACCTAAGACAATTTTCTTTACTTTATCGATGTTTATGTCAGTCATACTGGTGGATGGATGACTGAAACCAGGCAAACCATCAACTCTTTGAACCGCTCGTACGTTTGTATTTTTGACTTTTTCGAATCATCGGAAGCTACTGCTAACATTTTCAACGCTTCCGCACATTATATTTTGTGTTACTTACAAAACTCTTTGCTCAACTAAATTTGACGTTGCGAAATTCGCAGAACATTACAAACACTGACTTGCTTACAAACCTATCAGGGAAAACCCCGAAAAAAGGCGCGCAAACAGATATTTGAGCGTCAGATGACAGATGTACCAACCTAGAAAAAAAGTTGTTGACAATATCTCAAGCGAGGTTTGTTTGAATGAGAAATTTGGGCTACTTTTCGGTGATATGCCAGGAGTCTTTCCGAAAACCCTCTTTCTTGCCAAAAAAAACCGAAAGAAAAACCACACGCATGTAAAGTCTTCCAGAACAAGTAGAGGAGGGAGGACTCCTTAAGTTAGAAAGACATAAACAAAGATAGACAGATGCCACTGTCTGTTAACGAAAAGTGATATTGACTGCTGGTAAAAAATGTCCCAATCATACAATACAATCCCTCATGGAGATATCGTCTTTTTGATGAAAGTCTTCATGGAAATGGTAAGCTCCAATTACACTGAATTCTGACATGTTACCGAAACTCTTTATTTCAGTGTTCGCACTCTATAATGATAATGGTGGAAAATTAATTGGCTTTTCCAACCCCAATCGTCACGTAATAGGAGCCACACCAATTTTCCTATTTTTCTTCCTTCGGAATAGGGAACTTGTCCATTGTATTGCCTGTATATAACTCAACTGAAGTTTCTCAGTATTTTGTTGAAACATGAGAAAAATACCATAGGAATAGCAACCAACACATCCAGCAAAGGCCTCTGACTTAGAAAACAAGTACTCGTCGGTTCCGTCATTACTCTCACACTAAGAGTTTCAGGATATTGTGTTACTTATGCCTAGCAACCACATATGCTCAGCAAAAGTGTAGTGTAGCATTACGATACCAAAAAGCAGTCTGTAGTCTTTCCTACAGACGAACGCAGACAGTCCCAACGCAGATTGGGTTCCTGAGAAATTCTCACCCTAGCATTGCTTACGAAATTTATTTATTTATTACCGTTATATAATTGTGAGATGAAATCAAAATACTCGTAAGTGCGAAGTGAATTCTAGAGGAAAGGAGATTCATCAGTGCATCTTAAGTCAAGCTGAACAGGGAGTGGTAGGCAAAGCCCATATGCAGACGAGACATTTTTTTGTTTTTTTGAGTTTAATAAATGCTTCTCGTAATCAAGCCTCATGTTTTGCTGAAAGGTTCCTTACATTCTCAAAAATACTCCGGACTTCTTCCTTTGGTGCTACGTAAACTCTAAAGATAACATGTATAAGCTGGAAAGGATTGAGCACCGTGTCAGCCGCAGTTATGGCAAACATTATGTTCAAGTTAAGACGCAACACCGAACACGCGCTAGTCCTACATGATAATAAACTTACGAAGTGGAACAAATCGCGAATATTAAGCGGTCAAAGCTGACATGTTGCCTGCAACACCACTTACAGCAAAAATTTCAAAAATAGCTGTAAAGTAAAGCGAACTGCGGTAAAACGGTTGCTACAAAAAGGTTTAGTCTTTTTTAGGTTCAATTTCAACTAGGGCTACATACTTAGCACTTGAAGGAAGGTCAAGACAACAAGCGCGTTTCTTGATAATATTGGATATGACTCGATATCAAATCCTTTGCTCCACAGAAATGTGGGAGTAATCCCGGATAAAAGGTTCAATCGGATCTCTCACTTAAACAACAAAATAACTAAAGCAGGAAATGCTTTATGGGGCTGGCATCGCATGCATGGCAGCAGATGTGGGATCTTTCCAAAGATCAGTTACTGGATCTACACCATAATGCTCAGGCCCATCATATCATACGCTTCTATAGTATGGTAGACCAAAACCGGGCAAGAGCCCGCTATTTTAAAGCTCAAAATAGTACAACATCATGAATATCTGGGTAGCTCAAAAAAATTGCATAACCCAACTCAGTAAGTATGGTGCAAACCAAATAGTAACGTCTTATCGATCACCCTGTTCTCTGAAATACCAAAACTTGACATGGTCTGGGCGGCAACAGGTCACTTTCAAGAATCATTATGGTTCTCCGTGGAGATTTTCAGCAAAAAAGTATGGTTTAGCAATAACCCGCTAAACAGCCAAAATGGCATAAAGTGGTATACGGATGGTTCTAAAATGGAATCCGGTTTGGGAGCTGGTAAACACGGACCAAACACAAACATAGCAATAGCAATGGGAAAAAGTTCTAGTGTATTTCAACCAAAATTACACGCTTTCTAAGAAGATACCAACCATAAATGTACACTATATAATATATACGCACAGTCAAGCAACTATAAATGTCCTTAGCTCAGTTATCTTTGACTCTAAATCAATCATTTAGAGCTGCAAAACCCTGCAAAAACTTAGCCTAACGAACAAGAACAGACTTTGGTGGGTTTCTGCTCATTCCTTGGCATTGATAGCAATGACAGGGCTGATGAACTGACCAGTAAGGGCCCAGTAACTCCGTTTACTGGAACTGTACCCTTCTGATGCATCTCACACTGGGAGAATCGCTTAGATCTAAGATACGCCAAACGAGCTGCCCTGCCTTTCTAAATCCAAGTCGATATCAGAAACTTAGTAGGTTACCGTACAGGACATCACGGTTTTAGATATCACCTCAACAAAATGGAACCAGTCCACTTTCCGGAGTGCCGACTTTGTCTTGAAGAAGACGAAGAATTTAATGTGAATGTCCAGTCCTCAACGGAATAAGACGGAATACTTTCCTCAGAGAATAATTCGACACCAATGAATTAATGAATTCCTCTGCTGGTAGCGTTATTAATTTCATTCAGAAGGTAGTAGAAAACCTACTAGCCGATACAAAAGATTTTTTGGATCAAAAAAAGTGTCTTACTTCGAGATAAGCGAGTCAGAAATTAAAAAAAAAATCGAATTTGTGTGGGAAAAAATGCCTCTAAGAGAATCGCCCGTGCACTCAGCATCCGCAATCAGAGTTCTGTTCATAAGCATTGCCGTAATCCACAAAACAATGATTTGTACACCTTTAGTGAGACCTCTTAAGAAGTTCCCTCCATGGGAAATTGAAAAGGAAAACCGTTTCCTGTTATAGATACTAAACCAGTTTAACTGGTTTCGATCCTGCTTTTGAAGAAATATTCACTGAAACAGCAACGTGTCTCCAAGAACCTGGATGAAGGCTTTATATGCCATTTTAATATTTTATATTTTTATTTCGTTTGCTTACCATTCATCCACATTGTCGCAAAGTCAATAATTATTTTTTTTAATTGATAAGTAGATAATTTCCTCTTTTTATAAAACATACAGTAGTGGGCCTAGGTCTGAACCTTGCGGCACATTGCTCAGCTTTTCTTATGCACTAATACTCTCTTTAGAGAACAATTGTCATCTCCTATTTCATCCGTACACTTAAATTTGGGGTAAGAGCTTGCTATGCTGAGGCAACGCCTATTGCCTATTTGTCACCCATTTTCGTTGCCTACACTTCCTTCGGGAAGGACATAATGATTAGTCGTAACAATATCAGAGACGTTGGAAGCAATTGCTTAAATCATTTGCAATTTGCAATTTACAATTCATGCCGAAAATCATTAGACTTGCTTCGACTTACATCGGATATTCGGATTTTTTTATAACCAATCTTCGGGTTGGGTAACATAGTAAAATGAGTTCTACAATTTCAATTGTCCACATTTATACCTATACATCGGCGTTAGCTTGATTTTAGCTTGAAAATTGATGAATTACATATGTTCACTCCTACTCGTCAGAGCTGTAAAAGAATGCAATCATTTTATCATTTAACTCATTTGACTTCACGTGAATTTGTTTCAATTCAATGACTTCAATAATGACTTCAACTTAAAAAAAATAAATCACCATTCATTCTGAAGTCGTGATTTAGCAATCAGTTTTTGCAATCATAATTTTGAAGTCAAAATGAATGCAAACATTTTGAATGCTCTCCATTCATCGAAGTCACCTTGAAGGCACTAGCATTCATTGCAATCACTTGAAGTCAGTGAAGTCTTTGAAGTCTTTGAAGTCATCTGAAGTCGTTGAAGTCTTTGAAGTGATTCAAGATATTGAATTTGTTTTTTACTGTCGCCTACCAGAAGAATAAATAAATATAAATAATGACTAACGAACAACTAGTACATAAATTACAAAAAAATGTATGGACAACTTTGTCTAAAAGCAATACTAATAAAGTTTAAACATAAACACAACAAACATAATGTAAATCAATAAATATATTTGATTTAAACTTCAGAATTCAATTAAGAAGTATTACAAACACTTCTAGGCTAGCAGTACTTATTATGAAAATGTTTGTTCTTTTTTTTTTTTTATTCATTATTATTTTCAGTTGATGAATTAAAAGATTTCAAAGACTTCAATGGCTTCAGATGACTTCAAAGACTTCAAAGACTTCACTGACTTCAAGTGAATTCGATGAATGCTAGTGACTTCAAGGTGACTTCAATGAATGGAGAGCATTCAAAATGTTTGCATTCATTTTGTCTTCAAAATTATGACTGCTAAATCATGACTTCAAAATGAATGGTGATTAATTTTTTTTAAGTTGAAGTCATTATTGAAGTCATTGAATTGAAACAAATCCATGTGAATTCTTAAGGCAACTTCAATGAATGCATTCCGTAATGATTGCATTCCTTTACAGCCCTGCTACTCGTGACAAATGAATTTCGAATCTTCTGAGCTGTGGCGCCACCTAAATGTACTATGGTACTATGGTACTATTTATAGAAATACTCAAGTTGTAGTTGTCATAAAATATATGTATTAAATAATAATTTCAAAAAAATTCTGAACCTAAAACTTACCCTTTAGTTCCACTTCGGTGAACGGTTTCTTTTTCACCGACTGAAATGAGAGAAATACATTTCAATTAGTTGAGAACCAGGAACAAGAATCGACTGCAGTTGGTACTTACCTTTGTGGCTCGTTTCCCTAGTAATGCTGTTCCCAGCATCTGCAAAATAAAAATAATGGCGATTAATAAAGTCACATGTAAATAGCGAGAGTAAATACTAAAATTAACTCAAACACAAAATTCAGCGCACTTCAAGCGAAACAACAACGAAGCAAGTGCATCGATTCGTCTGACATCTGACAGATGTCAAAGTTTATTTTTACCTCCATCCAAATTCGATCTGTGGCCACATTGTGAGTTAAACATTGCATTTGGTACATATATTCTGAGGGAATTGTTGTAAATTTATAAGTTTTTGCCTAAAACTATCTTGTCTGGTGGGCATTGGGCCATCTGGTAGTCTTACTCGTAAATCTCAATCTATTTCCGTTAATTTTTGGCATTCACTTGCGACGTGAGTTAGTGAGTGAGTCGGTAAGTTAGTGAATGTTACGACATAAGATGGATTTGACAAGTTTGTCGTAAATTGAAAAAAGAACATAATGCTGCCGAATAGGATGAGATTTGTTATATTGTTATACATTCGAATGCATCTGTTGTGATATTTGTTTTTAATCCATCCATCTCTTGCACAATTGTCAATGTGTTTCATCTGTCGGTCTTAAAGTATTTAAATATCTAAATGATGTCATGAGCGATCTTGTGCAATGAAAAGATAAAAGAAGCGAATTTTAAAACTTTTATTTTAAATTGAACCTAGTTGTTCGTATTTATTTCTAAAAATTGGAAAACGCTCATCCCGCAATTGTGGCAAGATCTTTAAGGTAAATTAGAGTCACCTTTAAAAATGGTCTTAAATGTCATAAATAAAGACATGTTGACCAAGCCGATTGCATATAATATTGACTATGTCGTGGATGGTAGGGATAAACGGAGTATAAAATATCAAAGGGCATGATATACAAGCCGTCAACTTATGGTGGGAACAAGTATCAGTTGCATGTTTAAAAGCGCTGTATACGAGCATTGAAAAATAAGGTCTTTTTCTGCATCATTCTCTAGATATGACATAAAGGCATCATCGAACACCTCAAAACAATGTTCCAAACTCAGCGCGTTGTTAAAAAATACAATTGAAGATTACCATAAAAGGTAAATGCTCCCCATAGCATAAGCGACCCATGTTTAAGGTCTTTAGAGTATACGGTAGATGCTGCATAACTACATAGCCAAATGAATTCAGGTTTTGTTTTGTCACTAAAGTTGTGTGTGGTCTGGCGTTATTATAATGGAAAACAACGCCCTTCTTGTTCGCCAGCTCTGGCCGTTTTTCTTCCAAGGTATCGAGCTGAATCCAATATTTAATAGAACATTTCGCCAATCCCACCAAACACCCAACCTTTTTAGAATGCAAATCTTATTCACCGACCTATTGCGGTGTTTCACCAAGAGCGCACCATGACCTCTTACGCCGAATTTTGTTGTAAACCACCAGTTTTTCGTCTCCCGTAAGCACTTTTTTTTAGGAAAGCCTCAAGCGAGTTCCATCTTAAGAAAGACTCACAGACCAATGTGCGATCCATTATGCTTCTTTCACTGAGTTCGTGAAGAATCCATACGTCCACCTTTTTCGATAATCTAAGCCTTTTTAATCTCTGCGAAACGGTTGTATGAGCAATGCTAAACCGCTGAGCGAACTTCCGTGTAATCCCGCGCCTTTCAACGCTAAATGCAGCCAAAATATGATCGTCGTCTGTGGTGAGTGATGGACGTCTAAAGCAAACAGCATCAGCAAGGTCTGTATTTCCTGAACAAAAACATGTAAACTAAGGTTGACAGGTGTCAGCGCTTATAGCCGAATCTCCATACATGCTGCAAATATCCCATTGCACCACTGTTGCAAAATATGCCGAAAATGCACTTTCTTTTCCTTCATTTAAAATAAAAAAATTGAGCACTTAAAGCACGTTTGATCGAAACAAGTTCTCGTAACAATGTAAAGGATAACCCTCTATATTGGAGTAAACAACACAAATTTCATAACGGTATACACAGAGATTTTCTGAAATGATAAACACTACTTCCAAGAACGAAACCGCAGAGCTTAATGAACAACCCAATATACACAAAACAAAGAAATGTATCGCTGACAGCCCGGTATGGGCCATGGCCTAGCTTCTTGACACTCATTTGAGTTGCTCATGTTGTAATTTTTGTCACATCTGAGCGGGGCCTACGGTTTATCGCCGAATCCGATCGGCACTCCTTAAAAGCTTTTTCGTAGGCAATTTTACTTTCGGGAGCTTGCCATCGCCCGCCAAAAGGATGATGACAATTCGAAAAACTGTTGGCGTTGCCGGGGATCGAACCGCGGACCCTCTGCGTGATAGTCCATTGAGCTAACCATCGCGCCATCGCCACCTCCAACCTAATACATATATGTTGTGCAAATTCTACCAAAAGCCTACTACGAATCACAGCGAGTCGCGCTACCTGAACGTCTAAATGGCCTCGGCTCATAGAATCCGTCGATCCGCTGCTACGTCGCTCCATTGATAGTGGTAGCGAACTGGCGGAAAGAAGAGTCCCATTAAATCCGTCACATTTAAACGTTGGCAGAATACATCCGATGACGTTTTGTTATTGCTGAAATAACAACGAATTGAAACGAAACGTTATCCGTCGACGTTCATGCATCCGTTGGTGATGGGCCACCTTCCATACGAATGTGTGTATTCTATGTAGATGGCAGTTGACCGACGGAGCAATAGATGCTACGGATTTTTTAGGTCGTGGCTTTAACCGAGCACGCTACATGTTTGTACTAAATTGCTTGTAGCTCAGTGAATTTTCGAGATTTTTTCTTACAATTTGGAATGAAATGAAACACAATATAGCTTGTTATGAAGATTGAAAGTAAAATAGCCGACGTAATTGAAATTGCATTGTTTTTCTAAAGATCGTAGCACTATACTCAACTATTTACTATGCCAAATATTACGTTGATCGATCAACTAGTCAACTGACACTTACGCACGATCAATCATAGGTAACCAGATCCGACCCTGTGTGCCTTATTATAATTCCGAAACTAATACTCTGTGGTACTTAGTTTGAATCGATTTAAACCGCAGAGCACAATTCGCCAAAAGCGCTTAACGCCAAATCGCAAAACACTTACAAAGAAGGATGAAAAAAATGTGGCCAAAGTGTGTTGTGTCGAATTGGGTGTTGTTTGAAGACGACAAAATAAGTATTGAAAATAAGCAAGGCAGAGTATAGCAGGTTAGGTGCTGAAGAAATACGGTAGGCACTGAGAGGTGTCAACCTTGAGATATCCAGTGTTGTAACTGTTTCTACACATTTTGAGCTTATTTTACATCCACGTGGTAACAGCGGGATACTGGTCGGTGTGCTTCCGGACTTGGTAAACTTTTAAGCGCGAGTGCAGATCAACAGATACAAATAGCAGAACTATGTAGACAACCAATGCAAACGAGTAAAGAACAACGAATTTTGGATATGCACGTGTAATGTTAGATCCCTTTACAGGCTACATGCAGCCGAACAACTAGCGGAGACCCCAGACTGCTACAAGGCAGACATTACCACCCTCCATGAAATGCAATGGGATTGACCGGAAAAAGACTACGAATAACTGCGACATCAGCGATTGTTATCGACGGCAAAAGCAGTGCCAATTTGGATGCGGATTTACTATTGGAGGCAGATTTAGGCAAAAAGTCTTAAGTTACCGGCATGTGAACGAGCGCCACATAGCAATCCGCATCAAGACTAAATTTGCCAACATTATGTTTATATTCACGCACGCCCCCGCAAAGGAGAAAGAAGATGACACCAAAAACAGATTTTACGAGCTCTTGGTCAAGACCTACGACTAATGCCCTAGCCATTACATCATCGAGGGCTTCTTTTGTAGTACTTTCGAAAGGTATAGCCTGCACGACACTGCCTTCAATACACTGCCCTCAATGCACTGCCTTCAATACACTGCCTTCAACGTCCGAACGTTCCGAGAAGCCAACATCGTCTCCGACCATTACCTTGTTGTAGCCAAGGTACGGTTGCGGACATCCTACAACGCTGCCAAAAAGCCATCAAAGATGCCCCTTCTGATGTACTGAGCTTCACTTGACCACGACAATGAAGCCAAAGCGGCGCTGCATAGAAGGACTAGAGCTACTCATGAGCTCTACAAGCACAAAAGGATGCACGAACAACTGCTTTTCAGCAGGAAAAAGGAGGAGCATATGTAACACTTAAAGCTAAGGACAGTACTTCTCTCTTTTGCGTGTGGGGCCGTTTTTTTTTATTGATTTCTACTCTCAATCGATCAAAAAATGCCTTGAAATTGCTCGTTATTGATAGTTTTACCTTTCCCAAGACAGTCGATGAAGCGGAACGGAGCAGAGCTGACAACGACAAATTTTTTCGTCCCTAACGTGCTGCCATTGCCAGTGTTTCGACTATCCGCTACTACGCCCTCTCGAAATAACCTTCCTATTACCTTCTACTATCAAAACGTAAGAGGACTGCGAACTAAGACCCGTGCCGTCTTGCGCCAATCTCACGCTCTCCCATTTGAGGTCTACGCTCTGACCGAATCTAATCTAAATCCCGATATAAAGAATGAGGAATTATTCCCCCCTAGTTTCAATGTTTTTCGAGATGACGATCGCACCCGTCCAAATGATGACTCCCCTGTCGAGGTGTCCTATTGGCCGTCCGCAATGACCTAAACTTTTCACCAATCGCTGATTCTACCTCCTCTAAGCTTGACTTCGTTTCAACAAAGATAACATTCCCCTGCAGGTCCCTCTACGTTATGTATTTTTACATCCTACAAGCACAACCAATCGAATGCTACCAACTCGCTATCGATGCAACTGATCATATAATTAACTTATCAGATACTCTCGATGATATCATCGTATTCGGCGATTTCAACCAACCTCAGCTGCACTGGACTCAATCAGATGATGAGCCTTTTTTATCGTTAACCCTAACTCGAGTAAGGAATGTCTCTTCTTGGATGAGCTCACAGACTCTAGCTTATGCCAAGTTAGTGGTGTCGCCAACTATATGAGTAGACAATTAGACCTCATTTTCACCACTGATCCCATAAATTCGACTGTCTCGCTCTGTCCCCTTTCACTATCTACCATTGATAGCTTTCACCCACCACATCTTCTTTTTCTTTTTCATCACTTTCCTAATCGCCCCACCCCATTTGCAACCCCCTCTTCTTACTACTTTCATAAAGCAAATTTCTGCAATATTAACGCATATCTCAGTAAGTGTTCTTTTGATTTCGCCAATATGTCCCTTAATGATGCTCTCTCTATCTTCTACAGAGAATTATTCTATTCTATATCTCTATATGTCCCCTTTTCGCGCAATAAGATCCCTTCTACGAGCCCCCCGTGGAATAATCGTAAACTTCGCTCTTTACGTAACAAGAGAAATAAATTATGGGCAGTTTTCCTCCGATCCAACTCTTGTGCTGACTATTCAAACTATCTCGGGTCATACCTTAAATTCGCCCAGCTTTATAACGTTTTTTATCAGCGATACCTTGATAGTGCGCAATCAAGGCTTATAAACGATCGTAAGTCTTTCTACCAATTCGTTAACTACAAAAGAAAATCAGACAGTTTTCCTCCATCCCTCTCATACGAAAATATATCATCAACCGATCCGCATACCATAGCCAACTTTTTTGCTTCTTTCTTTAAACAATCTTTTGCCGATAATTCCCTCGTACCAGATCCCTCTTATTTCAAATACTTACTTAACTCCCCCATCGGCCCCTCTATTTCTCAAAGATTTGATCATACAGTAATAGAAAATAAATTACAACAACATAATGATGAATACTTACCAGGCCCAGATGGCCTTCCCTCCATATTTCTTAAAAAGTGTTCCTCAACACTATCGCACCCCCTTGCAAATCTCTTCCGATTATCGCTCTCTTAAGGTGACTTTCCACAGATATGGAAGTCTTCTTTTATAACAACGATGCACAAAAAGGGATTAAAGAGCGAAGTCACTAATTACCGCCTTATAGTTAAACTTTCTCATATACCCAAACTCCTCGAGAGCATTTTGTATGAAGCCTTAAGCTTGCAGTGCAAATCTTTTATTTCCCCCAATCAACACGGCTTTTTGAAGGGTAGATCAACTACCACTAACCTCGTAGAATTCGTGTCCTCAATTCTCTCAGCCTTAGAAGGTGGTAAAGAAGTTGACGTTATAACAACTGATTTCAGTAAGGCTTTTGACAAGATATCTCATAAACTAATCCTGTTCAAATTGTCCCGCCTGGGTTTTGAACCCATTTTGCTTCAATGGATATCTTCTCACCTGGATAATCGTTTTTATAGTGTTCGTTTCAGGTCTGTCCTATCGGCCACTTGGCCACTTCAGGTGTTCCTCAAGGGAGTCACTTAGGTCTACTTCTCTTCATCCTAACCATTAACGATTTCGAAAGGGTCATTCTCCACTCAGCACTCTCTGTCTATGCTGACGATACCAAATTTTTTAAACCCGCCTCCTTCAAACAGATCTAAATAGTTTTTCCACATGGTGCATCGAGAACTGTTTAGAACTCAATGTCACCAAATGTCAATCGATTACCTTCTCAGGTAAGTGCAACAAGTCTCCTCCCCGAATTTACGTTCTCCGCGATCAATCTATATCCGTAGTTCAGACTATCCGCGACCTTGGCATATTATGCGACAGGGAGCTTAATTTCTGCTCGCATATTGATGAGATAATTACTAAAGTAAACTTCTCGAGTACGCTAGCCAAGCCTGGTGTCCATATCAGCGAGTTCATGTATCTCGAATTGAGAGGATACAGCGTCATTTTCTTCGATTTGCACTTCGAGGTATACCTTGGAGCGATCCTCTAATCTTATCTCCCTACCGAGACCGTCTCAAACTCATTAACCTGAATACCCTTGAGGAGCGAAGGGACGCAGCAGACATTATTTTCATTCACCGACTCCTCTCAGGCTCCGTCGATTGCATTACTCTTTACAATTCCATTTTCTTTAACACTAACCCTCGAAATCTACGTTGCTCCCGTCTCTTCTATCGACCAATCCACCGCACCACATATGGCTCTAACGAACCAATCTCCCGTATGCTTCGTAAGGTAAACTCCAACCATTCCGTTTTCGATTTTAATCGCAGCACACTTTTCCTTAAATTCGATCTCCTTCACCGTCCTTAGCTTTAATAATACTCCAGGAATGAGATGCGAACGTTGTACTTAATGGTCTTCAAAGCGGCGGGCGATGACTTGGTAAGAAGCATAAACCAACTCATTTCTACAATATGGTCGGAATAGAACCTCAGCATTGTTTTTCGAACTTCGCCAACTACAGAGACTTAAGTCAATTCAGATAACGACACAAGTATTCAGATTAAAGAAGAATATTTTTTGCCAATCGCTAAGGAGGCAATGGACTAGCAAACTCCTCTCTTGAACAACAAAAGTGACCCTATATACCCGTAAGGCCTTTATAATCGCAGTCAGGCTCAATGGCGCAAGGGCATGGACATTATCAAAAATGGATGGGGGTGCTATTGGCTGTTTTTAGTGGAAAATTCTTCGGATAATTTTCAGTCCCTTGTGAAAGGGTACCTCTGCCAGCTTAGCTTGCGGAACTGGAGGCAGCTAGGGGATATCAAGTTGGCTGGAGACGCTTGTTGACTGACGCCTAGGTCCACCCTGGACTGTACTCCACCTAAAGTAAAGTTTACACAGGTATCACACATGTTGGATATATAACGCTTAACAATGTCTAATTTCATTGGTAGGCTGTCATTAAACGTTGCCCTTTGCGAGCATTTAGCTACAAGCTAAAAATATATACTTTATAGCTTCTCTATGTACAATTAACAATTCCAACAGTACAGCCCATCAATTGTTCTCACTTTTGGGGGACAGATTTTATTTTTGACTAAATTTGTAGAAAAGCCATCCGAAAATAAGCAAATTAAATAATACAAATTGCACCAAAGTTTTAGAAATGCATCGCCACTCATGTTGGATCTTTATTTGCTTGCAAATTCGAGTATACCTATAAAATTAAATTTTTCTGTAAGTTGCTTGTTTATGTGATTATCAAGGGTCCGCTTTGTAAGTTTTCGAGCCAAATCTCTTCTCATTTGTAAGTCAAAAACGTTAAGTGATTTTTTGATTACCTATCATGCAGTTTGTCTTCACGTAGGCGACAGAACATAAATAAAATTATAATTGTGATAAAATTTGAAAAAAAAACTCACTCTTGCCAATGCAATTAAGAATTTTGCCAGTAACCTTGCCGATGACAATCACCCGAAAATTTCAAAACAAATCTGTTTACATATTTCAACTCAACGCGCTTTATTTTTTTTTTCCACTGAAATATATTTTCATGTTGCTCTGCACTTGTGAAAAAAATCGAAAACAACAAAAAATATCTCCGTCTAGTGCCGAGTAATACATCATTCGCTCGCTATTTGGACCATGCATATGCCAAAAATAAATCAACTGACGCGACGGTCGGATTTTGGTTTTTTTTTTTACTATTTAAGTGCAACCCAGAAAAGGCTGCTTGATTGTTAATGTCAGAAGTTCATGCAAGTTGCGGGTAAATTTGTCGAAAATAACTTATAAACAAGTGAAAAATACGCGCCAGATTTTCGAAAATAAAACCAAAGGCGTGTCCGAGTTCAAAAAGAAAAGAAGAAATAATTTTTGAAATACAAATTACAATTTGAAGGTTCGAAACGTCAATTTAAATTAAATGTTTCTGGCTATAAAGGCAGAGACCTTGTGGTAAGTAAGTTAAGTATCCTAAAATAAAATTCGATTTTTTTTTAATACTGGGCTGTGTAGGACGTCACGAAAAAGTGAAACAAACTTTATAGGTACGAGTACATTCTCTTCAAATGAAAACAGATCCGTCAAAATATTTTAAAAACCCACCGGTCGGTGGGTCTTAGTATGATCATCCATTCATTATGTGAGGGTTGAAATAGACCTTTGGCGTCACAGAAAATTTGCTTTATTTTAAGGGTAGGGTTGGGTTAGGTTTAAATGGCTGTTGAAAAACCAACCCACTTAGGCCTATTAGCTCATTGAGATGCCACGTGGATCTGAGATCCTCATACTCCAGAAACCATTTGGAGCTCTTAATAGAACGTAGGAGAATTTTAATGTCTATGTTGCTTAAGCCTCTTAAGTCGTTGTGATTTCTTCTTTGGGAGAAAGCTGGACATGTACAGAGGAGGTGAGAAATTGTCTCCTATTCCTCCTCATTAATGCAGCTTCTGCAAAAGTCTTTAGTAAACATGTCAAGCTTTCTTGCATGCTTACCTATGAGGCAGTGTCCGGTGATGACAACTGTAATGGCGCTAAGATGTTCTTGTTCTTCTATTAGCATCCAGCTTTATTTCTTGTTTGCACGGAGCAATAGGTATACCTATGTTATTCTTTTCAGGTGTAATAGGTATAGTGGTTCCAATTTTGGCAAGTTCGTCAGCCATACAATTCCCTTGAATGTCTCTATATCCCGGCACTTCGACAGATCCGAGCAAAGGGTAACAAAAGATGCATTGCAGAGCTGTGATTAGGCCTTGGTTGAATAAGGTAGCGACATTTGTTTTTTGGAAGACAAACTGACAGACTGGTTGTAGAAAAAACTGTCCAGTATTCCAAGTTATTTCGTAGACAACGTACTATAGGACTTCTAGAGCAAACTCTGGATTTTATTTGTAACACAATGGTTTGATGGTTAGAAATATTTGGCATTTAAAGGCAACAGGTAAAGCAAAATAAACACAAGACTTAAGACCAGGTTACACAAATAGGCTCATTTGTTGAAGAAATACTGGTTTGAAATTAATCATTATGAAGAACAGCCTGACAACTTATAATAATTGCGTAGACGCATATTTGCTTATTTTTTAAAGAGAGAATGATGGATAATATCTGGTATAAACTACAGATTTTCAAGAGCGGGCTTTCTCTCTTAACCAAGAAAAACAGGCAAGAGTAATTCGGCTTCTGATTCATGTACTTGTTCATTACTTTTGCCAACAATATCGGAGCAAAGATAGACGAAATCCTTAACTAATCGAAGTAATAACTCAAATTAATGACATTCTGGCTAAGCTGTAGGTAGTGTGTATTCATCTCTGACTACACCATGTACTTTGTTTTGTATTTATTAACCGTTTTCGATCTTATCCAAGCACGGAAGTAAATTTTGCATGATCTTTTCTACTGCACTGCCACATGAGAGTATGTCTCGTTGTGTCAGAACTTTCTTGAAATTTTGATTCTCCATCTCTAGCTTGATGGAGCAGAAAGAATTCTCCATAGTCATCTTGCACAACCTGATGAGTTGGCAAAGATATCAGAATTAGACCTGATGTTGTATAGCTCTTACCCTTGCACGACTCTTCTGGGCCTGAATCACCTTAATATGGAACAACCTGGTTGATCTTAAACGGTTTCAGACACTGAAATAATGCGGGAAAAAATATCTTAAAGACTTAAAGAAGAATAGTTGCCCCACCCATTCTGTGGATCAGATAAGCAAAACCGAATTTCCACTCACCAGGCTTGCTTTTGTCTGACACGCTGGTGCATGTTCCTATCCAAGCGATCCCCAAATGTTTTAAATATTTTCACATGCAGTCCGCCCATGACAAGAGCTGTATTAGACTAATGGCATAATAGCTTTGCATCCCAGCATGCTTATTTTTCTCTTTAATAAAAATATGAAATGGCATTCCTTAAGTAACATTTCTTCATTTTTGCCCATAGAGGTAACGAGCAGCTCTCTTTTTTCGTTGCAGAGCAGTTAAATATGTTTTTTGTTTGGTTGCATATATCTGTCTACTGTGAAAAACAAAGTCTTTTTTGTGGAGTAGCTTTTAAATTAATCACAACAGAAGCAGCTTCTTTGACGGCTCGTTGGTGATCTACGGTTTGCGTATGAAGTCTAGGAATGTGAGACAGTCAAAGGGAAACGAAGTCTTGAGTTTCCGACATGTGAACTAGCGCCTCGTAGCATTCCGTATCAAAACTAAATTTGCCAACATTAGCTTAATCGTTGCCAGACAGAACGAACATTACATCTAGACAATGAAGACCAACAATTTCGTCTATTCAACCTGGATCAAGTGAAGATAGGGATATCTAAGTTTAAGTCCAACAAAGCTGCTGGCGTGGCCCGCCTTCCGTGCTTTTCAAAGCGGTGGACGGTGACACCAACTTATCTCTTAAATGTGGTGGGACAGCTGTATGGCCGATGAATGAAACCTCAGTAGTGTTTGTCCGATCCTCAAGAGGAATCAGCATTCTTAACATCACCTGAGAAGCATCATTTAAGAACCACTAAAGCTCTTCGTCAACAATATACCGTCGACCAAATATTCAAGCAACCGCAGATCTTGGAGAAAACCCATGATCGGTACACACCACCTATTCATCAACATTAAGGCCGCGAATGACAGCATCTATGGATACGTGCTATACAGAGCAAATTTTGGCATTACTGTCAAACGCGCCCGTCTGTGTCAATGTCGGTAATATTTCAAAAAGATGTCAAAAAAGGATTATGACAAGGCGATGAACTGTCATGCGATTCGGTATCGACAGAAACTAGCGTGGTGTTAGTGGCGCTTTCCCGAGTCTTAAGACGGAAACGGTGAAATTGAGTCAACGAGGGCATAACGCCGACGACTCGGACAGATCGTTTCACACGGCAGATATAACTTTGAGGTAGGTAAAGACTTTGTCTACCTAAACTCCGCTATCAATTCAGAAGACGACGACAGGGTTAAGAGCTTAATAACTCTTGTCAATCGCTGCTTCTTTGGGCTAAGAAGGCAAAGCCTTCTCTCGGCAACAACAAAAGTAACCCTGTATTAGACCTTAATAATCCCAGTCCTGCTCTATGGCGCAAAGGTATGGACATTACAAGAAATGGATAAGGGTGCTCTTGGCTGCTTTAAGAGGAAATTTCTTCGATTTGAAGATGGGATAAAACGACGAACTTACAGTGACATCGACTTAGCCAGAAGAGTAAAGATCCAACGACTAGGATGGCTGGGTGATGAGATGAGCTGCTCTCCCCCTGTAGAGCCATGAATGCAAATTATACACATATTTCCGAATTTGTCGTTGATTCGAATTACTCATATCTTGACGTGTTGGCTAACATGTCAAAAGATTAAGATTTGTTTACCAAAATCGTCCAAATCCAAATAACCGTCATTCTCTTACTTTGTAGCAGTGGCCGCAGTAGATATTGCAGTTTTTCGTCCGCTTTTTGCCCGACATATCCATCATACTACCGGGTTTGTCACAATATCTGTCCAAAGCCAAGTTCATTGTCCTTAAATCTATTATTTCTCTTTACTATGACCAAAGCCGGACAATATGGACATATCCATCCCTGAACTCACAACACTAAGGCAGTTAAATGTTGTGTGTCAATTATTGTCACTCTTGTCTCAATTAATCTCAACTGTCGATCCTACTTATCCATAATATGAATAACTTCATTTCAATGCCAAGGCTGTTTAGAACATTATGTCACCGTCATAAACTTTTGTTTATTACCAAAACTACCACAAAGTCAATGACAGATTAAGGAGTACATAGCTCGTAAAACTACAAATATGACAGCATCTATAAGTCAAAGATAAAGTTATTTCAAACATACAGCCATATAACGTTGTTCCCCATCTTCCACAAAACTCTTCAAAATTTCGTCACAGAACAATTGTTCGACTGTCTCCTCTAATCAAAAGGAACACCAACCATATGCCAGGCACGTTTCTAAGTCTCCAAAAACATCATTTCCAAGTTAATTATGTGATTAGTGCCACCCTACAAAAAGTTAGCATTCGTAATTCTCTAGCTGGGAATTTCCATATTTTATTGTCTGCTCTAGAAAATGTACACACCATTAATTTGTTTACTATAGAATCGTGCAAAAAACCACAACCGAGATTTTGTCGTTGTCTGCAGTGTTGTTTTGGATGGTGGTTCCGTTTTTATGTCGTCAGAGTAGATACTCTAACTTATAGGTCGTATGACCGCTCCCCTGGTAGAGTGTGACTTCAGACTACTCGTATGTGACCAGAATTTGAATTGTAAATTTTCATGGAAACTATTTTGCATGAATAGGCTCTCTCAGATTGAGACCATGAGACGATGTGACCGCTGTAAACGATGTGCGAGTTCATACCGAATGTCTCATCGCCTTGTTGTTCTAAGTGTTTACTCATCGACATCCATAGAGAATAACAATTCGGCAATTGTTGCAGATTTGAAAAAGGAAAACAGCACGCAAAAAGTAATAAAAGTCAAAACGAACAATATTTTGTTGTTACGATGACCTTGCGATCTACAGAATCAGTAACGATCAGGAAATTAGCATTGACAGATACGAATACGAGAACGCGTGCATATAGATACAAGTCTTAAAGATTATTGTGAACGTTTCTCAAGCCGGTTGTTAACAGATGTCTGGTTATTATGGTTTGGAAATCATATGTTAATTTGTCTCGGTTTTAAGATAATCATAAAGTTTTAGTACTTTGGAGTACGGAGTACGTCAAAAGGCCGAAGGACATTGTTTGAAGATCGATGTTCGAATTTGAGACTATTTAAAATTGTTTATCATTATATTGGCCAATATTCTGTCGATGATCAATTGTATGAGCGATACTTGTTCTGATTTTATGAGGATACCCAATGTTTTGTTTCTTTAGAACAGTGCAACAGGGTCACTCGTATACTGAACAGGTATACGGAATAAGTTCCTTTTTGTTTATTCTACGATTGTCACTACATTAAGCTGATTTTTCCGCTGTATTCTGATGAAATTACTCTCTCCGAGTAAGTAAGTGACACCGTTAGTTCTGACGCCTTCACCTTCGGTTCGGATTATGCCAATATTGAGGGCTAGCAGGTGAAAAAATGCTCGTTGAACCTACTTTATGAGGAATTTCAAGCCCAGTGTTTATTTAAAAAAACAGAAATCAACTTACATACTAAATTACAATTTTCTCACAAGAAATTTGTAACCATTTTAACTCTAGCCTAGTAGACTTTGAAGTTACATTTTATAAAAACAAGTAACACTTGTAGTAATATTCAAATCAAAAGAAATTAAAGCTATCTTCACTACTAGTACTCCACAGAATTTGCCAGTAGCTTTCCGCCCATCCAAACCTCCAACCGTAATACTCTCCTAGCTATGAATGTGTACACCCTCAAGCCCACTTTCAGACGTACCCTGAAATATTATGATTCTTTCCTAAACCGAACAACTCGCTTATAGAATGCCCTGCCGAGCTCTTTATTTCCTAGTCATTATAACCTCCAAACATTTAAAACCAACGTTTATCGGTACCTCTCTTTCTGTCCTCCCTAAATTTCCTTCGCCCACGCTATGTACAAATATTTTAAGGGTACACAAAATCCCTTGTGCGCGCGCTAATTATAAAAAAAAGCAGATATGGTATCGCTTGAACTACGAGTACGTCTTAAACAGGCTGCCGATAATTTGTTAGGCTTACCAAACACGAGACTTTTTTTTGAGTGACATGCAACGAATGGAGGCGGAGATGTAGCCATTAACATCAAATTTTATAATTTCCAAATTGTAAAAAAACTAGCCCCAACCGACCTTATGTTTTGTGGTTGTGTGGTTGGTTGCTATACATGGCGCTTAATGTTGCTAATTACAGACTTTTAAAAGACTTGCTTGAGGACTTCAAGCAGTTTTCAAAAATGTTAATTTTTGGTGATCTTAGTCTGACAACTTTAGCGAACAATAATAAAGCTTTCAAGAAAATGGTTGAATTATTGCATTCAAGCTTCGCAAATCGTTGCCAACCGACACCTTTTGTCCCAAATCGCATTTGCCATTACTTTTGTATCTAATCTTGACCTGATATTTCTCTATTTCTCTGACAATATCATCGCATAAATATAAAGGAACTTTTCAATGACTGCTGGTGCTTGAATTGCTGATCGATGTACAGCTAAATTCGCTGTTTTTCAAGCATGTTCCCGTCCACATACAATAAATCGGTCTAAAACAAAACCCAAAGTAAAATTAATATGGTTTAGCAAAGAACTTTGTAACCTAATAAAAACTGGAAACTTACTCTATTCCAGATGAAGGCATTGCAAATATGTGAAAATTCACAAGCAGTTCAAAACTGTTCGAAATGCTGTAGATTTCCTAATACGCAGAAATGTAAGTGAATTTTATGAAAGCGAGTTTGAAACTTACAATTCAAGTACTGATTTCTGGAACCTTTCTAAGCTCAATGCGAATTCTGTTTATTGCTTACGAAGGATCTCATTCATCAAACTCTTTTGGCTTACGAGTACTTTTCAGTCCTTTAAATGCTGAAACCGCATTTTCTCTTTCGCGTGTTGATGAATATCTTGTTGGTAACACAATATCAAGTGTAAAACCAAATGCAGTTGGTTTAGATAATATCGTTCCAAAGTTTATTAGAATTTCACTTCCAATTGTTGTATATCAAATTGCTTTCTCATTCAATACAACCATAACAACTTCAACTTTCCAGAAAAATTAAAAAATTGCGAAGGTACGAGTACTAACTCTTCCAAAAACATCGAACCAAGTTACTACAGAATACCGCCATATTGCTATCCTGCTGTTTTTGAATACATTTTTAAAAAAATAGTCAGTCAAAACCTTCTCGACGCAAGTGAAATGTTAACTATTGTACAATAAATACCAGTCCGTATTTGTGAGTGGTCTTCAAAAAACAGTCTTAGGCTTAATCCCGCAAAAACAAAAAGCAATGACCTTAAATGCAGTGACAAGTAAAGAATTGATTCCTCCATTGAGTTGATAATATAAAGAATCCTGGGGTTAATCTCAAAAATAATGTTCGTACTCGTATAAACAAAACTGAATTCAAAATTTATGAAGTCCTCCAAGAACCACAGCAATATGTCTTCTAACTTACGTAAAACTTAAACTTGTTCAGTTTTTCGTTAATCATGGCATGCTTAATAGCTATGAAGTGTTGGCAAATATGGATCATGAGTCTAACAGAAGCTTTCAGATGCGTATAACTCCTGTGCGAGATATATTTTCAACGCGAAAGACATTAACATATTTCCGCGTTACATCTAAGCATAAAGGGGACAAAAATATGTCCCCATAGCATGTTTTTATTTATACTATGGGAGCTGCAACACGGAACACAAGCGGGGTCTATAACAACAGTCTTAGGATTTCAACACGTGGACACATGGATTTTAACAATCTTAGTTCATCCACGTCTTAATAATCTGTATAAAGTGCCTAAGATCAGGGTTATAAATGCCGAGAAATTTTGGAAAATGCCGCAATGATAGAATGACAGACGAGAATAGCTCGTGTCTTCTACAAGAAGATGAAAGCGGAAGAACATCGGCTTCTCCGCAGAGCAAAGAATGAAAAGGAGGACCACGCAGATAATGATATGGAGAGGTACTTTCCCTGGAACGACGTTTAGAAATTGTATTGAAATGCTTAAAGAACCTGTCAAGTGGACCGAAAAAAATCACTTACTCGACTTTCGGAATGAACGATGTACCTAATGAACTATTTAAGGCACCTGGAGACGTCGATCATATAGCTTTCAACAACTACCAAGGCATCCCCCTTCGGGTTTAAAGATCCTGTCCAGAGTATCGTATGAACGCCACATTTTTTATATTAATCGACACAGCACGTCAAATCACACTTACATGAATTTGAATTTGAAAACCAACAAATTCGAAGGCGAACACATCAGCTCTCTATAGGCCTTAAGGCTACTTATGACACCATTCTCCACCTGGAGCTGAAGGAGGAGGTATTCGGTATCGCGGAAGAACTGATCGAGTTATGGCGCGTAACACGCGCTGTTCTATGAAATTCATTAACGCTCCATCAGATCTGTTTCAAACATGTGCTGAACTTCATCAAAGTGATACATTTTCGTCCGAATTTTTTTATATTTGTGCTTCAACATATTGTTTGTAGAGCTCCTGCACAAGACCTCAATCCTTTAAGTACTACTATATGGTACTGAGTGCTGGACAATAGGCAGGAAGGTGGATCTTATACTCGATAGCTTTTGAAGAAAAATCCTTCTTTAAATTTTTGGTCCTTTTTGTGAGCAGGGCATATGGAAGAAGGTGGATGTGGTCCGAAAAGCCAAAATATGTCGACTGCATTACATTGACCACATCGAGCGGATAGACAAAAAAGGCTCAGCTAAGAAAATTTTCAAAACCTCCATGTTAAAGATCATACAGTCGCGGATGCCAAGATGCTTGGTTATATAAACTGGCAGCACTGTAGGTTTAGACAGCGTGGAGGGCTGCAATGCCTAGGGCAGAGAGTTTTACAGGTCGGAAGGTTGTTAAGTAAGTAAAGAATCTAAGCAACAATTGCCCGAAACACTTTTCTTACTTCGCCGACTACAAAGGCATCAATCTTCTCAACATCACGCGCAAAATTTTGTCCTACATTTCCTGTAAACGCTTGAAACCATTTGGCAAGGATTGTATTTACTCCTATGAGTGCGATTTAAAGCCCAGAAAGCCCACATTTACGAGCGAACCTTGGGAGGACAGATCAATACTCACTACCTTTTTGTAGAGCCGAGCTAGTTTTGGCACCACTGGCAGCAGATCTTGCATAATGTTGATGGGAAACGCTCGCAACTCCAAGGCCCGAAGGACTGTTTATTGCAATATAAACGAATCAAACAAATGAAGCATTAAGTTTGAAAACTGTATAACAGCATCAACAATGGAGTGCATGGATTTTTTAGCTCCATCCGAAATTTCCTCGCTCGATATCGCACATTCACGCAATATGACCTTAACTAACATGGAATGCGACACTGATGACATTTGACTTAAGACTGGAGAGGTTCAGACCTATATTCCTTACGTCTTTAAAAAGTTAATCACATTTTTCTGTTCACTGGCATTGACCAAGAGTTTCCCAATCTAAAGAAAATGAGAACGCATTTCTCCTTGATTTTCTTCAAACCGGCATCGCAATGCTTATTTTATTTACCATTAACCTGGTACTGTATGTAAGTACGAATTTTGCAAGCAACGAAATCAAATATTACTTATTTCTCCTGTGTATCTACCTTGCTACTGCACCACTTGCAGCGTCGTTGGCTAAATTTGCAAACCTGAGACACCATCTCCTATAATTAGATTTCGGCCAGTGTGCGTACTTCGCCTAAGATCACGTTCTGTCACATCTGTTGACATTTCTAACCTTTCTAGTCCTGTCGTTTGTACCTCTGTTTCATTGTCCATCTATACGTTGTATATATTGAAGCTGGACGCAAAACTGTCGTTTAAAAAAACCTTTAAGATCAAGCGGCTCTTTCCTCTCAAAAAATACAGAAATCGCCACGTTTAACTTATTCCATATGCCACATTATTATTGTTATTTCCTGCCTGGTTAACAAAAAGGCCTAAAAATTCAAGTGGAAGTTGAAAAAGAAGCCCGCATTTGATTGTTTGGCGTCCCAATGAACCTCATCATTTCTTTTTAACAAAATCGCTAGGCTTTTGAATCTAAGATTTTCATATACATATATTTACTCTTTGCAGGTACTTGCTCCAGTCCATTTACACGGCCTCGGTTCATTCCTTCTGCTGCTTTGCTACCTTGAACTTCTGACTTTCGACTTCGAAAGATACTACAAGGTATTTTTGTAAAGTACTCGTATTCATTCTACCTATTGCAAATATCTTTCGTTGTTCTGTGCTTTGACGTTGCACTTCTTCCTTTGGTTATCGGGTACTAAGAGGTTATGGAGGTACGATTCTGAATTTCCAATACAAGCCTCCGCTACTGGCGCTTTCTACTCCTCTTTTTAAGATATTTGTAGTCTAAATAAAGACGCAATATATTGTTTTCTTTGTTTCTACGTTATACGACCAAGTTTTTTACATTTATTTTGACCCGGTCATTTGGACACCGAACAGATTACTGTGGTACTCCTTACAACTTTCTTTAAATTGGTTCCACACCCACACATTTTGAGTCATTCTTAAAAAGTTAGGCCTACGGCAGGCTTCGTTTTTATTTAATTCGTGCAAGTTTGGGCGGTTACAACTTGCTAGTGATTCGCCCAAGTTGACTTTAGGATCATTTACTCGGCTTTTCGCGTTTCAGGTACCTTAACTGGTGACTTTTCATTCTGAAGATATTGTCTTCACCAAGAGTATGGCAACTCCTTTCTGATATTGTTTTGTTCAGTATTAATACATTTTGTCCGCTTCTGTTTGTTGGTTTAAGTAGGTAGCTCTGCTTCAGTCATTTCACTACTTGGTTTGGTATTGATTTGACGATTCCGTAATACGTCCTCTTGTTTGAAACTTTTGCTCGTCACAGTGTTTCTTCATTGCATCGTAAAACGTCGAACTCTTTGACGAATATTTAATTCGCTGCTGGATCTCTCATTCGCTATTCAGAAGCAGTGCGGGCAAGATAGTGTATTTACGAGTATATACCAAATTTTTATGATACCGTACTTTTGTTCTATTCTCCTTTCATTCAGGTGATGCCAGAACACATAAATGTTTTTTACTTCTGGGTTTCCTACCAAAGTGAGATTTCAACTACGATACAGATTTTGATAAGTGCCTAAATATGTGAATAATCCACCTTTTACAAATAGTTAGAATAGGAACTGGGACTATTATTAAGAGAATCTTATTAGATGGGCCCCATTTTTGAACGGAAATTCTTTGAACTCAATAATAACTTCTATTGACAGACGTCATATTTTCGTTCCAGTTTGTTAACTATTTAACTATGAAAAGATACACTCCTTCATAAAGTTTGCAAATCGCCAAAAACAACTTACCATAATTTGCGAAAACTACGATATGTGCATAACTTGAGTTTTCGGACATTATAACCGCCCTAATAAATTTAAAATTGAGCGTCTAGTTTTAGAAATACCAACTTATTCACGTAAATAATGTTGCCGTCCAAATGAGGTAGCGACACGCCAGAAGTTAAGGGAATAATACGGCTCTACCCGAGTCGGTTCTTCAAGGCCATAATCAATTGATTCCACGCTCGGACATTTCTGAGGCATATTTTTCGATAAAGCTTTGGTTTACGGCTATTTTAGATTGTATTTTCGATGATTGGATCCAACTTTCATTGATTGGACTCTATTGAAGAAGGAAACAAATCCGGACTCTTACCGTTAAAACATCTTCAGTGACAAGGCATGTCTTGGGTTAAATGTGTTTGGAAATAAGCATAATTCCCGCTGTTCTACCTTACAGACGAAGTTACTTCACCAGCAGCCAAGAAAGTTAACTGTTTGGTGTGGCTTACACGTCCGAGGCGCCATTGGACCGTACGAATACTTTTCCCGAAGTGATATAAAATGAAACTGAAAGGCTTGGAATGTATTGAAGCTTAGAAAATATGTAGACCGTACAGGAGCATACAGGACCGTGCCGCTTACCACATAGGAAGTGTTGAAGTTTGGCCAACCAAATTTTCGATGTCATGGAAGCGAACGTTGGCTGGAATATTGGGTCATATAAAAAGTCTCCGCGGTTTTTTGATACAAGATGGTGTTGGTGTCCATTTATCCGGAAACACTAATCTGATTGTGTCACACGAACACGTGTTTGAAAGGTGACATGTCATGCTAAATTTTTTTGTGAAAACAGCTGTGTAATTCGTTGCTCGTGTTAAAAGTTATATGGGGTTTAAATATGAGTGAAATATCTGAAGAAATACGCTATGTGTTGCCGAAAAACTTGCCGAAAAATTTGTGCAGCTTATGATGAGAATGCTGTGAGTGAACGCCGGACCCAGGAGTGGTTTGTTCGATTCTGTTCCGGAAATTTCGATGTAAAAGATGTACCTCTTCGATGAAATCGATGAAATTTTTCAACTGATGGAGCAAGACTGGCGCGGAAGTTGTCTGGAGATAGCGGAGGCAGTAAACATCAACCGTATGACAGTTTGGATTCATCTAAAACGATCAAGCTACTCAAAGAAGCTCGATGAATTAACACAACGAAATTTAATTGATCGAATAACTATCAGTGAAACGCTGCTGAAACTTAACGAAATGGAACCATTTTTGAAGCGATTCATTACGGGCGATGAAAAATGGATTAAATACGAGAATATCCAACGCAAGCAAACATGGTCAAAGGCCGTTGACCGACCACAAACGACTTCAAGGCCTGGATTGACGGCAAAAAAGGTTATGTTGAGTGTTTGGTGGGATTGGAAGGGACATGGTCAATTCGATCTTCTACCGTTTGAATGCATTTTTCAAGAAAGAGCGACCAGAATTGGCCAACAGAAAGGGAGTTGTCTTCCATCATGACAATTCTAGGCCACACACATCTTTGATGATCCGGAACAAATTGACGGAGCTTGATTAGGAAATTTTAATGCATCCACTGTATAGCCCGGACCTTGCACCCTCTGATTACCATTTGTTTCGGTCTTTGCAAAACTCTCTTGATGGTAAAAAATTGGCCGACCGAAGAGCTGCTGAATAGCACTTGGCCAAGTTTTTCGCTGATAAACCACAGAAGTGCTACACCTATGGAATCATGAAGCTACCCGAAAAATGGCAAAAGGTCATAGAAAATAATGGCCAATACGTACTTGATTGATATTGTTTTTGAATAGGGAAAATATTTTTTTAAGAATGTACCAAAAAACCGGAGAGACTTGTTATATGACCGATATAATGAAAAGTTGGGTCCGCTCTTACAGCTGTTCCTTGGAAGACAACTGAGTGATGTCATATCAAGGACAATGATATTGATTAAATATATTTCAAGCTAAAATAAAAATTCCTTTAATACCTAACACAGCTAAGAGTCACAAAGGTGCTTTAATGATTTACTGATTTAAATGGAAAAATGAATTTTTTTTGAAAAATTGTTGGAAGTGAACCATATCTGGCCAATTTGCTGGACCTGTTGTTCGTTTCTATGTTATAACACTGTAGGTCCTGGTATCCTGGAGTTGAATGGCCTTCAGTAGAAGCCTTCGTTTTATATATTTCTACTTCATTGGAAGAAATTCAAGTCATACTATATAGTACAAATAAATCGTGTGTATTTTACTATTTTCACTCGAACGTACTCACGTACGTGACAAAAATGGGGAGAGAAAAAATCAAAACTTCGTCATAATAATGCCCTTCGTACTCAGGGTTACACATTCATCATAAAAAACCACGCCAAACATATTATTTCTGATAAGTAAGTGACGAAAATGAAAATGTTTAAGCAAAATACAATTCGTTTTGCTCTAAAAATATTTCAAAATGAGAATATTTTCAAAAATTTCACTTAAAAATACAAAACAAAACAAACACTAAAATTCAAATCACCTTCGAAAACACTTGCTCCCTCTTCGAATAAATAAAAACGTCAGCAACGAACAAAAAAAAATATGGAAAGCAGCGGTTTCACCTAAACCAGCTCAAACAAAACGACTCTTTAAAAATCTAGACTTACCTTTAGCTGTTGGCGTAATCCACTCATTGGGCTCATTCAAATGTTTTAAGCTTAGGGATAGGGTAATTAAGCTTTGGTTTTTATAGATATATTTTCTTTTAATTAACACCACCACACGGGATTATCTTTAAAAGCTGCTCAAAACTCAGAGGCACACAGATCTGTTAAAACAAATAAAAGAAAAATAAAGCAAACTTCACAAAATCCACTGCACTTCCGCGTTAATTTTTGGAAAAAAAAATAAAATATCAAAAATCAATTTTTAAAATTAAAACCAACCCAGTTGACACTTTTGAAAATTGTTGATTTGATTTAATTTTAAATTTTATTTAATTTTTTTTTTGGGGGAAAATGATGTTGAAAATTATCTTGACAACCCTTTAAGCACAATACTCGTACCGAAATCACTTGTCAAGTAAATAAAAACATCAACACTATGAATATGCTGCCGGGAGTATACTTAAATTATCTCAAATACTTTATACGAATACTTTACCACGAAAGCTCCGCTAAATATTGAGTTTGATCTACGACTGAGAGGCAACAACAGAATCGATCGGGCTATAGTAGACGATGGTGGACCATATGGATGATCGTTTCAATTTTCACACACTGCGCACCAAGTGAGAGATTCACCAAAGTACGAGGTATCCCGTGTGAGTGGAAACGAAAAACCACCTACAGTACGTAACTACGTAACAAGTAATCGTAAATCTATTCAAATTGGATTCTAAAATGTCATCAAACTTGTGCTCGCCTAGATGAATAGTATATTATAGATAGATACTCGTACATATGGGTATTACAATACAATAGTCGTATAATGCCGGGGTATTAAGTAAATACGCTGTACGACTGTGTGCTCTCCATCCGAAATACAAAAGCTGAATATATTTACAAGGCAGACGACGCCAATTTTGCGATGAACAGATTTCAATAAAGTTGTTTTACCACCCTGTGCGGTCAGACAACACAGCATAATGATCATCAACGCTGTCATAATCACCTGTGGTTGCGCGCTTAAAAATAGCCACCAGACGTATTTTTGAATTATTTACTTGAGATATTCGAACTGAGAATACCTGACTGGCGGTCGTGATGGTAGCGGCAACGTAAAGGCACTATGTTGTTTTACTAGATGTTTTTTTTTTAATTTATTTTCTTCTGGGGATTTTTTTTATATTTCATTTTCTCTTGTTAAACTCAAAGCGGGGCATCTTCTTCGAGGTGAAAGTGAAGTTATTTTGGCTGAACTTAACGGGAAATACTATGCAAATATTTGCCAACGTCAAGCGAAATTATTTAGGGTAAATATTTTTGATCTTGGCAAGATAAGGTTTCCCCATCCTGTGTACTGATCAGAGCGGAGTCAATATTTGTGCACTTTGAAACAACATGCGGTCAGTATGGATAACCTCTACAGCGAAACCGAAATCAACGAGTTTGATATCGGAGTATTTTGATGGCGCCACAGTCCGGAGTGGTCCTTGATCTCAACTCCAGCTACGCACTCTAAGTTGGTTGGCATTGCATTCAATTTATGCACGCCATCAAGGACAAGGTATTTTTCTAATATGTTGTCCCTCCGGGTGGAAATCAAAAGAACCTTCAGGCTGGAGCAATAATTTCGGCATGTCTACATGTCCTCGTCATCCCAGCCGACTGATGTTTACTTTTCTTGCTAAATCGATGTCGGTGTTCAGTTCATATAGTTTGCTTTAGCCCTCTTTCCAAAGCCTATCAATGAAAACAGAATAAACAATCATTCGAAGGATCATGCGTTGGAAACGGTCAAGAATGTCTTCTTCTGTCTTCGCTAATGTCCATGTATTTGCTCCAAGGAGTAAAAAGCCTTTATGAAACCAAAGGAACAGACTGGAAAGTTTAACTTTTTATCTACTTGTATGTACTTGTACTTGTCAATACCATTAATATTAGTATCATCAGAATATGTAAAGGTTTGCAAAGATTCTTTGAAAATTCTGCCCCTTAAAGTCGCCTTGAAAGGTTCGCACAATTTCCACCAAAAAAGATGTCAAAAGAGACACATTACAGAGCATCATCTTGTCTTAGCCCTTTTCTGATCTAGGTCAGGCATTGGACTTGTTGGACCATCTCATGGATCTACTGTTGTTAAAATTGTTGGTGAATTGTAGACTAAACCGCCCTAAAGCCATACTTATGGAGGTCAACCAGATTGTTAACAAATGCCTTCGGTCATTTATAGTATCTAGTACAGCAGATAGGATCTCTATACGACACAGCTCATAAGGTTTTCTTTTTCCTTAATCGAACATATGATACTAAGGCTTGATTCGTCATGAGATGGTGTATGGTTTCTGTAAGTTACGAATATCTTCTGCTGCAAAACACCCTTGCCAAGTTTATATATCTTTGTCTTTACTCCTCAAAGGAAAAGGAATATGAATATAGATCGGTCACGCCGTTTAGCAGTCCGCACAAATGAATTACACGTAACTCCAATAACCTCTAGCACCTGTCCACGTCCTCCCTCACGTTCTTTATGCAATTGAAACTGTTTTGTTTATATATGGGAGCGAAAATATTCAAAATTTTTTGGAACGTGTCTTGAAAAGTAAATCCCCTAAACTTCGCCAACTATAGAGGCATAGGTCTCCTCAACATAGATTACAAGTTCTTATCTGTCATTTCGCGTGAACCTCTGAAACGCTTCTGGCATTTCTGTCTGATTGGCATTTATCAGCTTAGACCAAGTTTTAGATTAAATCTTTACTCCCTGGCAGATCCTGAAAAAACTCAAAACGCCCTGATCGAAGTCCGCATATGACAGATTTTACAGAGACCAGCTGTGTTATGTCTTATTTTGGCCTCCCTTCCTAGCTCATATATCTGCGTAGAATGACGATTTAGAAAGTTCGCTGCACGGTCAGAGTCAGTAACGACTAAACCGAAACCTTTGATATCAAAACAGGTGACACGCTGTCACGTGTCTTCTTTAACATTATACTTGAAAGAATAATGCGAAACTCACAAGGGAGCCTAGGTGGCGATATTTGAAAAGTTTGTATAACTACTGGCATTCGTCGATGATATCGACATAATAAGAGGAACCTACACAGCTGTCGCCAGTGTGTTCGCTAATATTGAAACGGAATCTGGTAAAATGGGCTAAGTGTCAGAAACAAGCTCTCAAAAGGTGGCCCATAATGTATAACCCTATCGGAAAGTTCCATTAATTAAAATTCAGTTTTGACATTTGTGACACACAGCATTTGAATTTGTGTTAACAAGCAATTGAAGGTTAAAATCTGGAACAGCACGGGACCGAGTGGAAATACCTAGTTCCTCTCATTCGGCTGAAAATATTCCTGCCGTGGCTGAAGATCTCGTAGAGGCTCTGTCGACATATAGTAGACCAGACGACGTGTCACGCAATTGGCCGTTGACCAGTGCAGACAGTCCATCAGTTGATGGGTGTTGACCGTGAATCGTGTCTAACCTACAAGTACACTCACGCCCTCCTGAGCTCCCGAGAAAACCATGTCCAATGCAATAAAAAGAGCACAAATTGTATTCAACTAAAACGATATCATTTTTGAAACATGATGGAAAAAAACTTGAATACGCGAGTAAACAATTGAAAAAAAACGCAATAATTTGTTTTATTCTACTCAATAGATATAGCTTACCAAAATAGGGTCATGAAAGACGAAACAGTCGACAGCTTTTATTTCATGGTAGAAGGACTCTGCTATAAATTTTGCCAACAACACCTTAGCAGAAATTAAAAGAAAAATTACTGTTGCCAGTCGCTGTTTCTTTGACCTAAGAAATAAGGCTTTATCCCGAAAAACTAAGTAAACCCTATATAAGACCTTGATCATCCCAAAATATTTCAAAAATATTCGGTCGCGTTTGACATTATGAGCTCTGGAGTACAAAACTTCACGTCAGTCCCCTTGTATGCCTAGGACATATAGGGCGAATGAACACCCGTGCTCCTCCTGAAGTACTATAGAAGAAGAACTTACTTTATGTGGTGCGTTTAAGTAGAAGGGGACAAATTTGAAAGCAACTTTCGCAAAAAACCATAAGTAATGCTGGTTATTGCAAACTTCACTATAACCTCACCTCACCTCATACAAAAGAAATTTAAATATAGCAGCAGAATTAATTTTATCGCTTTGACTCTAAATTGCGTGTAGCTGAAGTCAAATGCATAACATGGTACTGTGATATGTATTCGTATCTACACGCAATGCCGCCATAGAGTACGAGATGACAGAAGGTTAATGTGGTTCCTTGCATCGATGTGAAATCGCAAACCCGCTCCCAATTGCAATTGCGGTTGAGGTATGGATTTCATTGCACCAACTACTCAACTGCTCAGGCAATCCTAATAATAGGATTATGTCGGCTAATTTTAACACTTAGAGGCTCTTGATGTTTTCTCATTAAAACATCGTCTATTGAAAGTGATCCAAAAATAGGTACATTGCACTACAAGTACTAATCTGTTGCACTTAATAGATGCATTTTTCTGACATTTGATTTATTTTGGCACTATGTTCTTATAATAGCGGAAAAGAGATTATTTGTAGCCCTATTTTCGGTGGACTAGGATAGACATTGTTTCATTATTTTGAACAATAAACGCGTACTTTTTAGGTCATTGATCTCCACTATGAGTTTGAAGAAAGTTATTTTTATTATTTTTCCGACGCTGACCTACAGATATAATATTTCAGATTGGAAGCACTCATTTCTTAACACGGGAAATACCTGTTATTCTTCAGTTGTCACCTAGGGCTACATTATTTTATAAAGGACTTGATGTATTCTTAGCAGCTACATAAAGATTTCAAAGTAAAGAAGAGAAACTTTGTAAAGTATGACTCTTTAAAGCGAGTATTGATTAAAATTATTTACCACCAAGAAGACTTATTGCTTCAAGGAAGTATGCAGAACGAAGCATGCACAACGAAGTACTCACTCACAAAAATGTTTCATTTCATATTTCCATACTACGTATCATCTTGCAATATAGTGGAAGTGGAGGACCAAAAGAAATGATGCAGATGATGACATTCTATTTCAATTTACACAAAAAGTAGAAGAAACAAGGTACTTACTTAAAATCATCGGTTTCGCCAGGTCAACCAAACAATAACGGCCCCAAATAAGTTAGACGTTTTCAACAAGGTTTTCTGTAAACTTCTACAATATATCCCAAGGAAGAAGGATATTAACTTAATTGATAAAGATAGGGAAGCATTCCAAGATCAAATCATGTCGACCAAGCGTTCACTTCTTTATAAAAAGGAAGAAAGCTCGAACTCCTCTATATATCTATTTGATAGGATGAAATTTCATGCTGGTTCCCTTAGAAACGCGCGGCTTTTGACTCCATCCCAGGGGAAATGCTCTTCGACAAACTATGTACGAGTATGTATCGTAAGTATGGAATATCTTTCCGAGTGATCAGCATTCTAAGAGCTATGTATGTACAAGAATAACAAAGCATGTGCCGGGGATGGTTGTCACCTATCGGAGGATTTTGAAACATCAATGGGTGTCAAGCAGGGCTGCGTTCTTAGTACTTTACTGTTTATTTTATATATAGGTGCTAATGACATAACAAATAACATTTTGGATGGAAATAACCTAAGTGGAACAAGGATCCCTGCACTAATATTTGCGGATGATATCATGCTTCTTGCAAGTACGGTTGAAACTATGCAATTGATGTTAAAGGGACTTAACACCTAAGGCAAAACATAGAAGTTGACCGTAAGCCTAGAAAAAGATACTGATATTTAGAGATGGTTGAAGATCGTATGCTCAGAGAGAAAAGTGGAGCTCTCAATTTTGGACTGAGACCTTTCAAGTGAAAGTATTGAATCATATAACGATGACCGATTTTGTCCATGATTTCAAATTCACTGAGAACGTTCACTTGTGATGGTTGTTAAACAGGTAAGTTGTCAACTTATAACTTAAAAGCTGGTATTTTCGATCGAAGAAATTATGTTCTTAAAATACAATGCATCCGGCAAGGACGCGTATCTTTTTCCCTGTAGATCGATGATTTAGAAAACTTTCTAGAAATGCCAAACAAAGGACTTACAAATATTATAGCATTAAACACCATCGTAAGACGAAGCGAAGATCGTTGTAAGGCAGTTGCTATATCTATAATTAGTGTTAACATTCGCGTGACGTATGCGTTCTAGGCGTCTAAGTTCGCTAAGAATTCTTGTCGCCGTGTCGCTTACCGCCATTTAGTTCTCTTTACGGGAGATCCTATGAATAATTATGTTTTCTACAATCGACCATTTGAAAAAATTATTCCGCAATATCGCACTTTCATTTTCGTAACGCGAACATAACGCGTGTTCTACATTCTCTGATATACTATTGCATCGAGGGCAATATGGAATAGTCTCGTGCTTTCATTGAAAGAGGTACTCCTTATCGCAGCCATGACCCGTTAGAAACTTCGTGAAGTAGAAGCTTGTTTGGCTATGCTTCCAATCAATACAGGTGCTGAGATTTTGTATCTGCCGATGCCGATCTGCCATCTTCCTTTCTGCGATTCTTCCCACTGGTTACCAGACCGCTAATTTTTTGTTCGTGCGAAAAGATGAGCTCTTGTGCATCTTGGGCTTACTAAAAAACAAAAAGTCGTCTGGAACAGACGGAATCCCAAACGTCGTATTGAGACATTTGCCCTTGGTAGCAGTAGATATTTTTACTACGCTATTTAATAAAGCGCTGAATAATGCGCATTATCCAGAGCATTGGAAAATATCAGTAGTACACCCTATCCCGAAAAAGAATAAAGTTAGGACTAACCCAGCAAATTTTCGGTCAAATAGTTTACTTCCGAATATTAGGAAGGTATTTGAGAAAATAATCAATAGGGCTCTGTTGAAGTGGGTGGAGGATAATAACATACTCGTAATTCCGGACAATCAGTTTGGCTTTAAGGCGAGGCATGACACTATTCATTCAGCGTCGAAACTGATTTCCGACATACAATGGAACAAATGCAAGAATCAGTGTACGGGTGCCTGCCTGGTTGATTTCGAGAAGGCCTTCGATACTGTACCCCTTTTATATATGATTTACAACATGCCTATAGGAAAGAAGTTCGCTGTCAAATGTGGCAACGTCATTTCAAGAAAAATATTTGACATTAAAAACGGCTTACAACAAGGAGCGGTTATTTCTCCGATACTGTTTAATATGTACACGAGTGATCTAGTAGGTTCCTTCAATCATGATATAGCGTAGGCAGACGATTTAGTGGCGTACAGATCAGGTTCAAAAATCCAGGTCATTAATACTCTACTGCAGTGTGACTTCGATCATATTAAGGCGTATTGCGATGATTGAAAATTGAAAATCAATTTTCAAAAGTCGGAAACAATACTGTTTAGAACCCCATTGAGACGGGCTTCTTGGGATACCAGAAATCACTGGCGAAATTTGCAGACATTGGACAGCACGGACTACCATTGGCAGTGAGAAACGTAGTTAGATATCTTGGTTTCTGGCTCGATCAGTATTTGTATTTTGACAAACATATAAATGCTTGTTTGGCTGGAGCCAAGAGAGCTTATGGTTGTCCCGTGTGGTTCAACGTAGCGCCTTATTATACGGAGACAATTCGGGTGTTTGAAAGAAAGTCTCAGGACCTGTCTTAGATTATATAGAACACCAGAATCTGACTTCTTAAAATATTATCCCAACAAGGTCCTTTACGATGGGGCTCGACTATACAGGATTGACAATTTCCTAATTAAGGTGATTCGAAGGCAGGTTGCAAGGGCGATGAACAGCGATAATAACCTGATCTTTGGGGCGTATTACCCGAATGTTATGTACTATGAGAATACACTCCGATCCGGCTTTATTCCACCGGAGGCATTCCTCTATATAGATACTAAAGGGTTAGTGCAGAGTAGGGACGGTATCCCGGTAATATACCACCGCCACCGCGGTGCGAGGGAAAAGCGGCTCATTTACGACGGGTACGACGTCAATGCTCAGGAACTCTTCCGTTTCAGTTCCGCGATCGCGGACAGAGATCGGGTCGATACTAAAAACCAGCACGCCGATTTTTGGTGGCTAAAAGAAGAGGAGAGTACCGATATGCTCTCCTAGACAGGTGCGTTACTGTTGTACTCTTAATATATTCTCCTAGTTGTAAGTTAGATTTAGGTTAGATAGGGGGTTTTTGTGGAGAGGCCGGGCTGGTTGGCATAAGGTGGTACCTCTGAGAAGTGACTGATCCTTCATGGTATCGGCTATGAACCCGAGGCGCCCGAATTCGCAATTGGAATGGTGACCACTCGAGGCAAAAAGCAACTAGTGCTCACCATACCGATTATAATTAAGTTAATCTAAGTAGTCTAGGCAGGTTAAGTAGCATAGGTAGTCTTAAGTTTTAAAATAAAATGTAAAAATTATGGTTCCGAATCTAAGTTTTTTAGATGTAAGGCTGAAGAGTAATAGTTGTAGATTTATCGATAAGCTTAGAGTGCTCGGTAAGAGTCAGTAAGCTAAATTAAATAATTAACATTGTTCAATTAGATTTAAGCATTTTTGTCTAGCATTTAAGTTTATATGGATAAGAAAAATAAAAATGAATTGAAAAGTATAAAAAGAAAAAAAAAAGTACCAGACAGCTAAGCGGTGGTGTCTCGGCTTTTCTTCTATGGGTTACTAGGCGACCATTTTGTACTAGTCTGTTGTATAGTCGGGATATCGTTTGAAATGCGCTTTCGACTCTTAAATTTTACTTTCACAGCATCTGAATATATGTCTGCGCGGTACAACTGTATGAAACTAGCGACCCGCGCTGGTGGGCTTTTGTGTTGACTTGGTCCTCTAACATTGCTCATGAGCCTTGACTGTGCACCGACCGCTTTTGATGACTTTTCACAAGTGTATTCCAAGTGGTGCTTATATGTTAAACTAGAATCAATCACCACCCCTAAGTATTTAAAAAGTGGTCGTAAGATTACATCGCATTCTCCGACTCTAAGAGTAACCGTCTCGCGTACTTTCCGCAAATTGCAATCCGGCCCCAAGGAGCCAGCGCTTGACTGTTCTCACGGTCTCATTACAGAAAATATCTCTTTCTTCGAACAATTTGGCAACGATCACGACTGCGAAGTCATCCACGAAACCGACGATTGATGATGCTTCCCGTGGGATTGGGATGACATCGTCGTACATCACGTTCGATAGCAGAGCACCCAAGACCTATCCTTATGGTACACCGTTGGTTATTAGGTAGTTCTTGATTCCGTCGTCGGAATCATAGAAAAGGACACTGTCAGTGAAATAACTCGAGACCGATACATGCATTCGACAGAGACAATGTATAATACGTTTCTAATTCGCCGAATTGAACGCCTTTTACACATCTAGTATTTGCACACAGTTTTTTTTAGTGCCTCCTCTCAACCGTTTTCCTTCAATTGGGATTTGCGGGATATACTTGTTACCGCGTTGATAGCATCTATTGTTTCGATTGTGGATTCGATTGCGTAGTTTCGATTGCAGACTCAAGTCAATTATATATTACTCGTTCGAGGATTTTTCCCATCGTGTAGAGCATACAAAGCGGCCTAAAACTAGAATAGCTGCCATCGAGATGTTTTATGATATAATTGCTTATATTGATGAAAAACGTACGTAGGACTGCATTAATAGTGTAGTATCGACACACAGATCAGTATATAGACACAAATTTAAGCACATTTTGTACGAGAATGACTTATTTGAGAACGATAACAGTTATGAACATATTTCTACCTTTTTTCAACTGAGCGAGGAACCTTTAATGGCAAATATTGGTCCTCGTCGGAAGATGTCCTGCCCTTAGAAAAATACGTAGAAACTTTTTAGGATGCGACATTAAAACAGAGACAGAAGTTTTAGCACTTCTCTATTGCAAGAATGATACTCGTAACATAAGGTATTCACCCCTATTCCCAAATCCGCCGGGGGGAATCGTACACCGATATCGAAAATTTGCTGTTCTGAAATCCGTTCGAAGTGAATCGTCTGAATGTCGGTAATGTGAATTGAGATTCACTGCATTCTTAAATCCGATCGAATCGAATCACTCCATACAAACAGATCCGCATCAAAATCGTTGCGGATTCGTATAAGTTGAGTAGTTTGCTAGTAAAGGTGTAAGTTAAATTTATTGTAATTATCTTTATTTTACATATAACACCGTAGGAAGAAAACTACAAACAGGGAACAATTTAAAGTGCTTGTTGATGAAATGAAGAAATATCCAGCAGTTCTCCTTAAACATGATCACACTGTTCTTTTGTTCACGTCTGTATCATCAAAAAAATGAGCAATACTATCCATTATTGTTATTAAAAAGAATTCGGAACGAAAACATAAATTTCAAAGTTTTGTATTTCAAATCAAATTTCTTCAATCAAACGTCAAATCGAGGAACAGCTGATTTCGAAAAAGAGAGAAGTAATGTCGATAGTATAGTGCGTCCGGCGGATTCAATGATAGCACGAATCCGTTCACGTGAATCGAACGAGTGAAGGGAATCTCCGATCCGTCGGATTTGAGAATAGGGGTGATTGAGACCAAATATTAAACGAAGCTTTTTAAGAATAACAAAAACAAAAACAACTTATTAACTACATATATATATCTGTGTAGATGTATGTACACTATATTTTCGTTCAATTTAGATGAAATCTGATGAAATTTGTCTAATTGAATGTCAATCATACAGCTCCGCTTAAATGATTTAGGAAAGAAAAAATCAGAAAAATATAAGTTCAAGTGATAAATCAAATTATCTTTCCATCTAAGAATTTTTCCTTTGAGCACAATATTTCCTGCAAGACAACGAAAAATCTAGATCGACTGGTTGGCTTGCTCGCTGCTCTATTAAAAAGGAAACCTTTAATGTCAGAGGGTTTTGGACAAGGTGACGGGCTGTCATTGTAACTGAGCATCAAGCAAAATTCACTGTCAAACGTAATTGATTGGACACGAACGCCGCCAGCGAAGCTTTTATCAGCTATGAAGCGAAAGCGGCCAAAATGTGTATGAAAACGAAACAAACTTGAAGACGTCACAAGACAAGAAAAAACGTCAATATTGGCAGTTATACGAGTAGTTTCGTGGTTTTGTATTGGGTTGTAGGAAAATGCATGACTCATTTCTCGAAGATATGGCGTTGGTCTATTGTGAAAAGTAGTAGATTGAGAGCATCTACACTGCTGCTTCGCCATTCAATAACTGACAGTTGAGGCATCATTCTACAAAAAAAAAACTAAGCGGGATTGATCGTGATTTGCTGATTTTACAACAAACTAAAGATGGAAGATCAAGGTGTGCATTTTCTCCATACGTTACTCTTTTACTTCCATAAAGGGAAGAATGCAAGTGAAGCTTGTGAAAAGTTGCATAAAGTTTACGGTGACGATGCTCTACAAAAACGTCATTGTCAATGATGGTTGCAAAAATCCGGCGAGGGTGATTTAAATCTCAAAGATGCTCCTCGGTCAGGAAGGCCCACCAAGGTTAATGATGACAAAATAAAGACATTGATCAAGTCAAACCCATGTCACACGATACAAGATATTGCAGAAACATAGAATATCCATCATTCAAGCTTTCATGACCACCTGAAGAATCTGGGATCTGTAAGCAAGTTTGATATTTGAGTTATTGGCCCGGGTCTACCCCGGACAACTTTGTTTAGCTTATTAACAAGCAAAAACTTAAACCTAGGCTTAAAAACTAACAAAAACATTTTTAACCTAATGGGGCGAGGGAGGAGACTAGGGAGAGTAGGGCTTTTTCGATTTCATGTTTGCTGCTATTTAGGTCGAACACTTCGGCGTAGTTGTTTGTTATACGCAACATTCTTGATAATGGTTCGAAGTGACCGATTGGTGCGGTGAGTTTGGATAAGGAGAAGTAGGACAGATCTTAGGTTACGGGGATTGGGAGTGAAGAAAATTTGTTTGTGTTATCCCCGGGCAGTTGATGCTTCCAGTCAATAACTGGTGTATAAAAAGTACATCAGCGACTTCACGACGTTTTTTTAGTGTATGCATGCCAATTAGTTTTAACCTATTTTCATAAGGAGGTAATCCATATGGATCGGCCCAAGGTAGACCACGAAGTGCAAATCGGATAAACCTGCGTTGGACTGCTTCGATTCTTTGAATGTGGACTTGTTTATAAGGTGACCAAACTTGGCTGCAATATTCCAGAAGAGACCTTACAAAAGTAATGTACAGAGACCTTGCAACGTAGGGGTTGGAAAATTCTTTTGACCAGCGTTTGATAAAGCCAAGTGCAGAGTTAGCTTTATTTATAATGCTGTCAATATGTGAGTCGAAATTCAATTTTCCGTCACAATTTAGTCCTAGATCCCTTCCTTCGGTAGTGGACGGAATAGGCTCATCGAAGATAAAGTACTTTCTTGGATGCGGAGGAAGACGTTTGCAGGAATAAGTTATCGCTTGGCATTTATTGACATTAAGCTCCAAAAAATGTTGCTTGCACCATACCGAAAATTTATTTAAGTCAACTTGCAAGCAATGGAAATCAGAAGGCATTGAAATGTCTTTGGAAATTCTCGTGTCGTCAGCGAAAATAGAAAGATTAGAATTCGTTAAAACGCGATTTATGTCGTAAATCCCTAGAATAAAGATTATTGGTGCAAGGTGACTACCCTGAGGTACACCAGATGTTGCTTAAATGGGACGGAAGTCCGTCAGGGCCGGACGAAAAATCATCTTTAAGTTTGGTAATGTTTTCAGAAACCAAAGATGTTGTTATATTTAGCGAAATGGATGACGTCTCTGGACAGTTTCTCATATAGCTAAAGTAACTAGAATCGGGTTTAGGTATTTGCTTGCAAATGGCTTTTGGGTCGGCAGAAGATTCACTAAGAAATTTCAGAGGAGATGGGTAGCCGTCTGACTTTCTTTTGGTATAAACAAAATGGTAGAAGCGTTTGGGATCCTAGACTAAGCTAAATTGCATGCGATAAAGGTACCCAAGATAAAGAGACTCCCAAAGTCCAGAAAAACGATTTTATACAAATCGATAGTTAGTGTAGTCGGAATCAGATCGAGTTCTTAAGAATTTGGGCCACAGCTTGTTCTGTTAGAAAGAGCGCAACTCCTTGTTATACCAAGAAGGAGCTGACATGCAGTCTTTTCGGAAGGAATATGGAACCGATTGGGCAAAGCAGGAGCAAATTAACGAATAGAAAGTTGATAGGGCAAGATCAATGTTTGTTGTTTCAGCTATAAAATCAAAGTTGATATTGCTGATAAGGCTTTTAAGTTTGTTAAAGTCGGCTCTTCTAAAATTAAATGAAAATGAATTTTCCAAATCGACACATGTAGTGCCGTTTTCATAAGAGTATATTAAGGCGGCCTGGGGTGGAAAGAAGATGATCACTCCTATAAACGACACAGTTATCCGAATCGGAAGTGGAGACTAAGTCGAGTTGTCTGTTCATTATATTGGGTATTCCACTAATCTGAAATAGACTTGAGTTTGTTAGGCAGTCCACCATCAATATTTCTATTACATATGACGAATTAAGAGAGACGAAATAAGACGAGTCGTCGGAAGGCGCCCACTTAGGCGAGGAAGGTTGAAATCCCCTACCATAGTTATACTATCTTCAGGTTGTGCATCATCGGTCAAAAAATCCACTGCGTGAACTACAGGTCGATAAGACTCAATTGGTTGAGATGGGTGAATGTTACAACAAAGTACGTAAGGGCAGCGTTTGGGGAGTGTAATGCTGACATATACTTACTCAAAATTGTCGGTATGAGGAATGTCAACAGGAGTTGTGTGAAAACAGTTTCTGATTGTTAATAAAAACCCCTCGGCCATAGGGATTATCAGCTCTTTCAAATCCATCTTTTCGAAAAACACTGAAGTTAAGGGGAAACAACTCATGATTTTTAATATCAGAAATTAAGTTTGCTTAAGTAAGAACAATTAGGTCATAGGGCAGTTTTTGAGAATTGAGATATACGGCGGAGATTTTAGAGCGCAAACCTCTTACGTTTTGGTGTTAAATGGACAGGCTTTTTAGACTGAAGAAGTTTCACATGAACTAGAGGAGGTTCATTTAACAAAACGTAAAAACATCTGCGAGATGCTAATTAAACGTCAGGAAAAGATCATCTTTTGAAGCGACTGATAACTGGTGACGAGATATGAATTGCTTTCGACAATGTGGTACGCAAACATTCTTAGACTAAGCGTGATAAAGAACCTCAAACAATATCGAAAGCAAACCTTCATTAGAGAAAGATTATGCTGTAAGTGGGTTTACAATCCCACCCTCGTATCGTATCGTTTTTTTTCAGCTCCAAACAATCAACTCTGACGTTTATTGTCGGCAGTTTGACAGTTTGAAGGAATCAGTCATCCATAAACATCCAGGATTATTAATCGTAAAGGAGTTGTGTTATATTGACGGGGTATAGAGTAAGAACTTCAATCACGAAGTACATGGCTGTACTCTTCTATCCACATCGATCAAGTCAGGGGTGTACCAATCCAAGATTTGTTGACCGGTGCAAATAATATACAAGTTTAATCCAGAGGGTTAACACAAAATGTTTTATATATAGCCGCCGCGATCCACTCGTACATGGCGTAATAGTGTTGTTGTTTTTGAGTTTCTCACTCGTCCAGAAAACTGCTCTCTACATTAAATTGATGGCCTGTCATGGACAAATTGTACATGTACGTATTTGTGTGGCTTGCTTGACAATATAGCACCGTTTTTAGGACAATGAAAAAATCCTCAATTTTCGACAAAAAACACGACCCTGGGGTCGTTAAAATTGTGAATTTTTGCGTTTCTCACTCGTCCGGAAAACTGCTCTCTGCAATGGACAAATTTTACATGTCCATTTACATTTCTGTGTGGCTTGCTTAACGAGATAGCACAGTTTTTGAGACAATGAAAGAATCCTAATTTTTCGACAAAAAAGACGACCCCGGGGTCGTTAAAATTATGAATTTTTGAGTTTCTCATTCATCCGGAAAACTGCTCTCTACAACAAATTTATGGCTTTTAATGGACAAATTGTACATGTACGTATTCTGTGTGGCTTGCTTAACAAGATAGCACCGTTTTTGGGACAATGAAAAAATCCTCAATTTTCGACAAAAAACACGACCCTGGGGTCGTTAAAATTGTGAATTTTTGCGTTTCTCACTCGTCCGGAAAACTGCTCTCTGCAATGGACAAATTTTACATGTCCATTTACATTTCTGTGTGGCTTGCTTAACGAGATAGCACCGTTTTCGAGACAATGAAAAAATCCTCATTTTTCGACAAAAAAGACGACCCCGGGGTCGTTAAAATTGTGAATTTTTGAGTTTCTCACTCATCCGGAAAACTGCTCTCTACAAAAAATTTATGGCTTTTAATGGACAAATTTTACATGTACGTATTCTGTGTGACTTGCTAAACAGGATAGCATCGTTTTTGGGACAATGAAAAAATCCTAATTTTTCGACAAAAAACAAAAACCTGGGGTCGTAAAATTGTGAATTTTTGAGATTCTCACTCATCCGGAAAACTGCTCTCTACAACAAATTTATGGCTTTTAATGGACAAATTGTACATGTACGTATTCTGTGTGGCTTGCTTAACAAGATAGCATCGTTTTTGGGACAATGAAAAAATCCTAATTTTTCGACAAAAAAGACAACCCCGGGGTCGTTAAAATTATGAATTTTTGAGTTTCTCACTCATCCGGAAAACTGCTCTCTACAACAAATTTATGGCTTTTAATGGACAAATTGTACATGTACGTATTCTGTGTGGCTTGCTTAACAAGATAGCATCGTTTTTGGGACAATGAAAAAATCCTAATTTTTCGACAAAAAACAAAAACCTGGGGTCGTAAAATTGTGAATTTTTGAGATTCTCACTCATCCGGAAAACTGCTCTCTACAACAAATTTATGGCTTTTAATGGACAAATTGTACATGTACGTATTCTGTGTGGCTTGCTTAACAAGATAGCACCGTTTTTGGGACAATGAAAAAATCCTCAATTTTCGACAAAAAACACGACCCTGGGGTCGTTAAAATTGTGAATTTTTGCGTTTCTCACTCGTCCGGAAAACTGCTCTCTGCAATGGACAAATTTTACATGTCCATTTACATTTCTGTGTGGCTTGCTTAACGAGATAGCACCGTTTTTGAGACAATGAAAAAATCCTCAATTATCGACAAAAAACACGACCCTGGGGTCGTTAAAATTGTGAATTTTTGCGTTTCTCACTCGTCCGGAAAACTGCTCTCTGCAATGGACAAATTTTACATGTCCATTTACATTTCTGTGTGGCTTGCTTAACGAGATAGCACCGTTTTCGAGACAATGAAAAAATCCTCATTTTTCGACAAAAAAGACAACCCCGGGGTCGTTAAAATTATGAATTTTTGAGTTTCTCACTCATCCGGAAAACTGCTCTCTACAACAAATTTATGGCTTTTAATGGACAAATTGTACATGTACGTATTCTGTGTGGCTTGCTTAACAAGATAGCACCGTTTTTGGGACAATGAAAAAATCCTCAATTTTCGACAAAAAAGACGACCCTGGGGTCGTTAAAATTGTGAATTTTTGCGTTTCTCACTCGTCCGGAAAACTGCTCTCTGCAATGGACAAATTTTACATGTCCATTTACATTTCTGTGTGGCTTGCTTAACGAGATAGCACCGTTTTCGAGACAATGAAAAAATCCTCATTTTTCGACAAAAAAGACAACCCCGGGGTCGTTAAAATTATGAATTTTTGAGTTTCTCACTCATCCGGAAAACTGCTCTCTACAACAAATTTATGGCTTTTAATGGACAAATTGTACATGTACGTATTCTGTGTGGCTTGCTTAACAAGATAGCATCGTTTTTGGGACAATGAAAAAATCCTAATTTTTCGACAAAAAACAAAAACCTGGGGTCGTAAAATTGTGAATTTTTGAGATTCTCACTCATCCGGAAAACTGCTCTCTACAACAAATTTATGGCTTTTAATGGACAAATTGTACATGTACGTATTCTGTGTGGCTTGCTTAACAAGATAGCACCGTTTTTGGGACAATGAAAAAATCCTCAATTTTCGACAAAAAACACGACCCTGGGGTCGTTAAAATTGTGAATTTTTGCGTTTCTCACTCGTCCGGAAAACTGCTCTCTGCAATGGACAAATTTTACATGTCCATTTACATTTCTGTGTGGCTTGCTTAACGAGATAGCACCGTTTTTGAGACAATGAAAGAATCCTCAATTATCGACAAAAAACACGACCCTGGGGTCGTTAAAATTGTGAATTTTTGCGTTTCTCACTCGTCCGGAAAACTGCTCTCTGCAATGGACAAATTTTACATGTCCATTTACATTTCTGTGTGGCTTGCTTAACGAGATAGCACCGTTTTCGAGACAATGAAAAAATCCTCATTTTTCGACAAAAAAGACAACCCCGGGGTCGTTAAAATTATGAATTTTTGAGTTTCTCACTCATCCGGAAAACTGCTCTCTACAACAAATTTATGGCTTTTAATGGACAAATTGTACATGTACGTATTCTGTGTGGCTTGCTTAACAAGATAGCACCGTTTTTGGGACAATGAAAAAATCCTCAATTTTCGACAAAAAACACGACCCTGGGGTCGTTAAAATTGTGAATTTTTGCGTTTCTCACTCGTCCGGAAAACTGCTCTCTGCAATGGACAAATTTTACATGTCCATTTACATTTCTGTGTGGCTTGCTTAACGAGATAGCACCGTTTTTGAGACAATGAAAGAATCCTCAATTATCGACAAAAAACACGACCCTGGGGTCGTTAAAATTGTGAATTTTTGCGTTTCTCACTCGTCCGGAAAACTGCTCTCTGCAATGGACAAATTTTACATGTCCATTTACATTTCTGTGTGGCTTGCTTAACGAGATAGCACCGTTTTCGAGACAATGAAAAAATCCTCATATTTCGACAAAAAAGACGACCCCGGGGTCGTTAAAATTATGAATTTTTGAGTTTCTCACTCATCCGGAAAACAGCTCTCTACAAAAAATTTATGGCTTTTAATGGACAAATTTTACATGTACGTATTCTGTGTGACTTGCTAAACAGGATAGCATCGTTTTTGGGACAATGAAAAAATCCTAATTTTTCGACAAAAAACAAAAACCTGGGGTCGTAAAATTGTGAATTTTTGAGATTCTCACTCATCCGGAAAACTGCTCTCTACAACAAATTTATGGCTTTTAATGGACAAATTGTACATGTACGTATTCTGTGTGGCTTGCTTAACAAGATAGCACCGTTTTTGGGACAATGAAAAAATCCTCAATTTTCGACAAAAAACACGACCCTGGGGTCGTTAAAATTGTGAATTTTTGCGTTTCTCACTCGTCCGGAAAACTGCTCTCTGCAATGGACAAATTTTACATGTCCATTTACATTTCTGTGTGGCTTGCTTAACGAGATAGCACCGTTTTTGAGACAATGAAAGAATCCTCAATTATCGACAAAAAACACGACCCTGGGGTCGTTAAAATTGTGAATTTTTGCGTTTCTCACTCGTCCGGAAAACTGCTCTCTGCAATGGACAAATTTTACATGTCCATTTACATTTCTGTGTGGCTTGCTTAACGAGATAGCACCGTTTTCGAGACAATGAAAAAATCCTCATTTTTCGACAAAAAAGACAACCCCGGGGTCGTTAAAATTATGAATTTTTGAGTTTCTCACTCATCCGGAAAACTGCTCTCTACAACAAATTTATGGCTTTTAATGGACAAATTGTACATGTACGTATTCTGTGTAGCTTGCTTAACAAGATAGCACCGTTTTTGGGACAATGAAAAAATCCTCAATTTTCGACAAAAAACACGACCCTGGGGTCGTTAAAATTGTGAATTTTTGCGTTTCTCACTCGTCCGGAAAACTGCTCTCTGCAATGGACAAATTTTACATGTCCATTTACATTTCTGTGTGGCTTGCTTAACGAGATAGCACCGTTTTTGAGACAATGGGGTCGTTAAAATTGTGAATTTTTGCGTTTCTCACTCGTCCGGAAAACTGCTCTCTGCAATGGACAAATTTTACATGTCCATTTACATTTCTGTGTGACTTGCTAAACAGGATAGCATCGTTTTTGGGACAATGAAAAAATCCTAATTTTTCGACAAAAAACAAAAACCTGGGGTCGTAAAATTGTGAATTTTTGAGATTCTCACTCATCCGGAAAACTGCTCTCTACAACAAATTTATGGCTTTTAATGGACAAATTGTACATGTACGTATTCTGTGTGGCTTGCTTAACAAGATAGCACCGTTTTTGGGACAATGAAAAAATCCTCATTTTTCGACGCATTCGCATTCGCATCTAATGTGGCGCACATAATTGGAAGGCGACTTACAACAAATTAAAGTGTGGAACTGGGAACGGCTAAAGAAAGATTGGGCTAGTTGAAGAGGCATGTTGATTAAAGTACAGATTTATTTCCGTATCCGCCGCTTCTTACAACCCACTTTTCTAATGCCTGGCCAACGTACATCGATCAATCTCAATTTTTATTTTTTAATTCTCCTTCGACTGTTCTGTGTGGAAACTATTTATGAGTCTTAATAATTTCCTGAGAATGCACCAAGCTGTTAAAAAATATTCATAGAATCTGAAAATAATACTTAACAACACTTCAAATAAAAAACAAATCTGCCAACGTCATGTGAACCCTTTGTCCCTTTTTAATCTGTCCCAAAAGGTTAAACCAATGTCATATCATTCACAATCCAAAAACAAACAATTTTTTCCGCCAAAAATTAACCAAATGAGATCACATTGAACTTTCCATTTCAAAACAGATACCCACCCGCATGTCAGGAAAACAAATCAAAACTGAAACTATTATAAAATCGTGCCCCGCCAAGGTTACACCGGTTTCCAAATCATCAATAATAATCGCGCAAAAATCCATAATTCCATCAATAAAGCAAGAGAATTTGTCGAATAAGAAAATAAACGGAAAAAAAAAATTAAAATTGATATTTGGCATCAAAGATGTTATGATCATAGAAAATGCCGAGTCAAAATAAATTTCCGAAATACGAATCCGAAAATTCTCTCTTCTTTTTTTCGGCCAAAAAATGTAAATAGAAAATGTTGTATTGCATCCCCTTTCCCTGGCCATGAGGCAGACTGCTTTTCATTTCAGCCAAATGCTCGAGTGAGTAGTTGAGGAAAAATTCCAGTTAATCTTTATCTACTCGTATGTGGTTTTATTATTAAACATTTTAAAAATCTGTTAATTTTTTATGAAATTTAACTCGAGTTACTCTCTCAGTTGTCTTTCCTATTTTTTTAGTTCTCTGTGTTATGTTTTTTAGATTAACTTATGAAAATAATTTTTCTCTTTCGTATACAAATTCTGTTTTTTAATTTTACACATATATCTTCTCATCTGTGGATATTTTATATTTTTATTTGTCGTTTTCCTTTGTTCCCCATCTATCTCTCATTGTTTTGAAATTGGCAAACGTGAACGAGGTGTGATGGTATTTATGTAGTCAAAACTTAACATAAATAAATTAAGTCATTGTTTATAAGCCCGTGGAGACCATTTATAATTAAAAAATTTACAAATAGATTCACCTTAAAAATTTAAAAATATCTCTTACTATGAAAATTTATTTTAAGATGTGAATAAAAATCTATCTGTAGATACGAGTAATAAAGCAAAGAAACAAATTAATTTGATAATATTGTAGCGGTGAACCCTTTTTTGGCTGCCTCTTTACGGCGGGAAGCCTTAAGAGCACTAGTGTTTCGAAAAGGAACTAGGTCAGACCTCCAACAAAGCCAAGAAAATAACAGACTAGACTTTAAATTGCTTACTAGTATGAAGGTGATCCTAATGGACTTTTGTATCCAAGATGGTATTCGCAATAGGGATAATCCGTTTCGAACAGTAAGAATCGTCATCATAAGGAAAATATCAGTCAATCCTTAAAAACTGAGGTGTTCTCGTTATAAGAAGGACCAAGGGCTGACACATACGAGTATAGTATTTCAGAAAGCATCAGCACCTGTATTTGGCAGTCATTCCAAACTAATTTCTTTGAACTCAACTTTCCGGGAGTGTAAAAGAGGTTTTGATAACATATTGTATTATACTTGTCACTTTTAGGTGTATACGGCTGCGATAAGGCTGAAGTTGTCGTAGATGCTCAGCCGACATCGACCAATCGACGTACCACGCAATTGGTCGTTCAACCCACGTCTTTGCGGCTCATTTCAGTGAAGAAATTGAAGATGTTTTCCAACAAAGTGCAGACAGTCCACCGTGAGTCACGTACAACCTACGCTCACGCCCTCCTTAATCTCAACAACGAAGCGGGCGATTTTTCGTCAGAAATAATCGTGAGTGACGAGGTACATTTCTGCGAATACCTAGTTGGACACCTGAAAGAACAGAATTGGTGATTTGGGAGCACTACATGCACGTAGACCCATTAAATCCACTCAAAGTTACTGGATGATGTGCTGTTTATGCTGAGGAAGTTATTGATGACCGAAATTTTTCATTTTTCAATTGAATGACAGAGTTGCAGAAGATAAAACTGTCGATCTAAGTCACTCGTTTCTCGGTCTTCTGATATCGCGTCTTGGCATAAGCTGCTGGTTCGAAAGTTCACTCGGTTTAACCGCCGAGACCACCCATAGACTTCTTTCTATGGGTTTATGTGAAAAAACCACAAACAGCCGTCCAGGATGATAATCGTCAAGAACGGGAGCATCTATCTACATAAAAATGGCTCAGACGATAATTAATAAATGCGGCGACCACTTAACTGATATCATTTTCAAATTATAATGGAAAAAACTTAAATGCCCTTATGAACTTAGAGTTAATATCACACCAAGGACAGAGCAAACCCAGCTGTAAAAGAACCTCAATAAGTCTACGGAATTGAAAAACATTGAAGAAATGCAAACTACGTACCGATGGTTTAGCAAGGCCTAACTAAAAACTGAAGAAATATTCAATGGAGCAACGACCACAAACTTATCCCGGCGGCGAGACGTATTATTTAAATCTCCGCCAAATCTTAAATTCCTTCTCCGTAATACAGAAAAGATTGTTAGACATAATGGTCGAGTTATCATGGTTGGGATGTCTCTCGTGGTATAGCATTAGACCACTTTTTTGGATTCACGAAAATATGTAAAACGTCAACATATTTGATCGGGTTGTGCGTCTGTATGCCGAAAAAGTAAAGCCCATTCGATAGCATATTCAGCCAGATAACACCGAGAAGTACAACACAAAATAAAGCGAAACTTAAGCTTGTACAAAATTAACTATCTCAAAGTCCCAAGTGTGCTTAATTGCCGAATTAAGACCATTTTTTGGTTGATGGTAGCTTTGTTGTTTTTAGCAAGCAATGCACGCGCAATTAGTGCATTACAAGTGGTAGTCATCGCGATGCAAATTCAACGAATTGTCTTTTCACAATTGAAGATTGTTAACTACACACACTGGCTATTTTTTGATCAAAATACAAATCAAATTGTCTGTTCACCGAACTCAGAGTTAACGTTTCAAATATTGCCGAACTAAAAAACAACGTGAATTTCATTGCCTATATGATCACAAAAACCATTGTTCTTGAAATCAGATCACTTATACCTCATTTAATGAACAACACTAAACCAAACAAAGGTTAGAAAACTTTCGATCTTTTAAGACCAAGTCGACAGAAAACGAAACCGAAAAAGGCGAAAAATAAATACATTAAAGCCAAAGATAGTTTAAATTTCTGTCGTTCTTTGATAAGTATAGAATGCTATCTCATCCTCTGACCTAAGGCATATTTCCACCATAAAATCCAACTGGTGATGAACAAAATCGTGGAAATATTGGAGGGACTGCCTTCCCTGTTAATGCTGAAATACAGAGTAATGTTCATCTAGTTGGCATTCGAGAGCATAACGAAGACGGAGACATTGGGAATGAGTATGAAGAAGACTAATCAGACATTAAGGAGCCCAATTATGAACCCGACGCTTGATCGACCTACGAATTGTACAGATTGCTGGTGAAATTCAGGCAGATAATCAAAGAGAATACTTGGAAGAAGAACAACAAGGAACCAATGAAGAGGACTTTCCAATCATTGAACCAAACAAACGGTATGTAGCTCGAAATAAAAAATTCACTCAAGTCTGATGGTCACAGCCTAACGAAAGGGAATAACAAAGAACCGTTTGTGCTAAAAAATGAATGAAGAAATCATGAGCCATATTGCTTAGATACTTGTGAAAACAAAGCGGATGCATTCAAACGTCTCATATAGCGGTCTGTGGCTGAAACTATTGTTCTGCAAACCAGTAAAAAGGCTAAGAAAGCAAATGGACAGAATTGGCAAAAAGATTGGGTCAGAAGGCAAAGTTGGCCCCATACAAATGAAGATGAGCTTTAGGCCTACATTGCAATTCTTCTTTCCCTAGTGCAGAAAATCGTATGCGGTAAGGCTAAAGATCTTTTTCAAGAATATGTGAGATCCTTTTTATAAAACTATAATGTTTCTGATAAGATTTGAGCAAATAACAACGTTTTAAATATTTGATGATATACGCACTAGACCATGTCGGCAGAAGGAAGATAAACTAGCCGCTATTTGTTATATTTAGAGCTTGTTTCAAAGCAATCTTTCTCCATTCTTCCGACCATCTAAAGAATTGACAATTGACAGTTGATTACAACATGAAAAGATACAGCTTTCGCCAGTATGTACCCAGTAAACCTAGAAAATACTGTATTAAAATATTGTGGCTTTTACTCGTAGATTCAATGACGTCCCCTGGATAAGTGGGACCAGGTTAAGCGGAATACCTCTATTAGTGGGCCAAATTGTGGCATTCCGCTCTAAAAAATACTGCGTAAGTATAACCTCTGTAAGTGAAACTGAAATTTTACTAATCAACCTCGGTAAGTGAAATTTTTCCATTCAAACCTCTAAAAGTGAGAACAATTGAAAAAAAAAACGTTTTTTCGCAATTTTGCAAGGGGCTGTTTTTGCCTTGACTATTTTTTTAGTTAAATCTACATTTTCCTATGTAATAATTCTTTTTTTTTTGTTAGTTTGTTGCCAAATTATTTGAAGACCTCCTTATGTGGACCAAGTATTTGCTCCACCTTGTTAAGTGAGAAACTGGTTAGCTAGAATACCTCTTTGTGAGACTGGGTCAAATGGCGCAATGGATTCCACTTAGTTCGAGTGTATTTGAATACGTAGCGATGGGATAAGGAATCTAAAATATTACGCACGATATGATCCTTCGTCTATCTCAATGGTTACTTGATAGTGGTTACAGCATAACAATGGATAACTTTTTTATCAGTATCGTATTAGTAAAAGAATTGAGTTCATGTGATGAAATAAGCCCGAGTTTCCCCATCAGTTGACTGATCTAAGCAAAGTGAAATTAAGAGAGCCCTATTCCTAAATTATTTGCTTCTACGAGTAATATTCAATATGTGTAGAAATCTATGTTTCTGACAAAAAGAAAAACATCATGATGTTATCAACAGCCCGCGCTGATAAAGCCATTAATGAGAGAACCAGGAAACCCCAGATTATAATCGACTAAAATGCTACAAAAGGAGGAGCTGACACTTTTAACGAAATGATCCGTATCTACACTTATAAGCGCAAAATAGACGGTGGCACAGCATCTTTTTTTCTGTTTTTTTTTATAATCAGCGCGAGCTCAAGGGGTTATTTGTACCCTTAAGATGATTGTACACAGCGCGAGAGGAAAGAAAAAGAGGTACGGATGAACGTTGGTTTTAAATGTTTGGAAGTTATAATGACTAGGAAATAGAATGCTCGACAGGGCATTCCATGAGCGAGTTGTTCGGCTTAGAAAAGAAACACGATATTTCAGGGTACGTCCGAAAGTGGATTCGAGGGTGTAATAATCTATAAAAAGAAAGATGTTTTTTTAAATCATTGGCCACCGTGTTAGCCACTCCACATATTCGCGACAAAATTGATGGAGGATCCATGCGAAAATCTGTAAAAATAGTCATAACTTTGATAGGCTTCGTAATAGAAACCCCAGTAATACCACAAATTCGTTGCAATAATGTAGGCCAACGGTGTATATACCACCTTGATCAAAAATTTCACGTGTGGCGCTTTCATTATTCCAATTTGAGTTCTGTTTTTTTTATTAAGTTGGTACATCTGTTGATATTCCCTCTAAATCTTAGCATCATTGCTTGACATTTGCAAAAGTTACGTAGCCAAGAGTATATCTATCTCTGTGTGTTGGCGATTTTATACAATTTTAGAAATGAATTTAAATTTTCAACAACGAACTTGTATTAAATTTTGCGTAAAAAACGGATTTAATGGTGCGCGAACGATGGAAATGTTAGAAAAGTGTTTCGGCATCGATTCTCTAAAAAAGGCAATGCTCACGGTTTCATTGATTACAACGGTTTTGTGCATGTAAACAAAGAGTATTATTTAGGCGTTATGAGACGTTTGCGTGAAGCAATTCGCCGAAAGAGACCAAAATTGTGGGCAGAAAACTCGTGGATTTTGCACCATGATAACGCACCGTCGGACAGTGCCTTCATAATTCGTAATTTTTCGAGGAAAAATGCAACAAATACCATCCAATAGCTTCTTTCTGTTCAATCGAGTTAAAAAAAACAACTACGGGGAACTTGTTTCAGCAGCCGAGAGGAAGTAATGGAAAAATCGCAGGAAGCACTGATGGACATACCGAAAACCGAATATAAAAAATGTTTCGAGGATTGAATCAAGCGCTGGCATAAGTGTGTTGCAGTCATATAGATTTAGATGAATAAACTTGTATTTTTAATTTCCTGAATAAATTCCGGGAACTTTCTGATTAAGGTGATTCATCTAAGATTGATCGCAGATGTTCGAAAGGTGACTAAAAAAATTACCGCAGTTTGCGATTTGTGTAACACTGCTACTTGCTCCAAGCGTTATATACGTGTAAGTGAACGTTGCGACTCTGGAAATGGAGAGGAGGTGGATAATGATGAATTGGATAACTCGATTTGACAGTATCATCGACCTCTTCCGGACATCCACCATCAAAACGCTCCAATAAACACTCCCCAGTATAATATTTTCTCCCTAGTTTCAAAATCATGATTATAGTATTTTAATAAATAAAGTTACTTTGTTGTGAACTCTTATGTATTTCGAATAGAAATATCAAGGGGTACTAAGTAGGGCTCTCGATTTAAAGCATGTATATAATTACACGTGTATTCGTGTCACGTGTACACACTTAGTAAGAAACTTTTACACGTGAACATTCAAATACACGTGTTCTTTTTTAATATGCATGTAATTAAAACACGACGTTTTATTGGATGTTACGAGTACTTGCCAAAACAATTATTTCTGTTCAAGCCATAGTTAATTTTTCTATGTTTTATTAAGATTAAAGTTTAATCATTAAACCGGTTTATGAATTGATGACCAAGAGCTTCTTATCAGTTTTAGTTGAGTGTTGAGTTGAGTCTCGAAAGGCTGATAAGTAAATCTTTTGCTAATTCAAATTGTTAAAGTGATAAAATGAAACCAAAGAGTTGGGTATGGCAATATGCCCATCGAGAAGGTGATATAGCCTTCTGTGATTTGTGCAGTGAGGATAGGAACAATTCTTTCTCCTGTCGTGGTGGTACGACAGGGTCATTAGGACGGCATTTGCAAGGAATTCATGCAATTCAAACAAACATAAATAGAGAAAATCCGGTTTCTACTCAAATCAAGTGAATAAAAATAGATTAACACTTAAACGTAAAAAATACTTTTTGTGATTCAAATTACAGCATGATTGATAGAAAATAGTCCTGGACCGTCCTCTTTCAAAAAACGCAGAATACACAAAAGGAAAGCCCAAGAAGTTAGCAATGCCCGACCATGTTCGCCGGATAGGATGGAAGAGATCCACCAGGCCCTAGCTAAAATGGTTGCGTTAAACCAAATTCCAATTTCTTTCTGGTCAAGCCCGGGTTTTCTCCAATTCATGACTGTTGTTGAACCGAACTATAAACCGTTGAGAGAAGAGGCAATAAAAAAACGACTGCAATCACTTAAGCAGGAAGTTGTGACAGTAATAAACGACAAAATTGGTAGCGTTAATGAAGTTTCTTGCACGTCCGATTGCTGGACGTCTGCCGCGCAAGATTCATATATGACAATGACGGCACATTTCATAGATGACGATTGGGTACCTCAGTCTTTTACACTTGAGACAAGTGAAATTGATACACGTCACAATGCAGAAAATCTCATTAACAAGATGGAAGGCATTTTTCTCGGTTGGGGACTTAATGAAAAAGTCACAGCAGTAGTTACAGACAACGCTGCAAATGTGGTTAAAGCTGTGGAATCTATGAGGCAAGTAGAGCAGAATGTCGGTTTGGCATGCGCAGTACACAGTCTTCAGTTAGCAGTAAGGACATCCATGTCTTCTGAAAATATAAAAAAAAAATAATTGAGAAAGCCAGTAAACTAGTTTGCCATTTCAAACATTCCATCGTTGCGAAATATGCTTTGCAAGAAAAGCAGAAACAATTGGGCCTACCAGCACAATCGCTTTTACAATCATGCAACACTAGGTGGAATTCAATCTTTTTCATGTTTCAGTATCTAACACAAAACCGGAGTCCAGTGATAAATGTATTGACAGATCGTACAGTCACTTCTTCAGCTATCGCTACAAAGTTGGAAATTTTAGAACAAGAATGGGCATTGATGAAAGAATTTGGAAAAATATTGCGGCCTATTCAAGCGCTTACAAAGATTCTCAGCAATGAAAATTCGTCTACATCCATGGTGCGACCTCTTATGCTAAAAATGCTGGAGCAACATATGAATTTTTCCGCAAGCGACTCAGGCATGATTATATCGTTCAAAATCAGTTTACGTAATGATATACGAAATAGATTTGATTTAAATCAGAGTAACACAACTGATGTTTAAGCAGGGCAATTAGCATCTTTTCTTGACCCACGATATAAAGACCTAGAGCATGAGAGTGTTGAGAGGTGACAGCATATTTACCTTCCGAGAATAATTCGGAAACAGAAACTGAGTGCACTATGAATTTTACAAGTGACTTAGAGTTTCTTTATAACACACATGGAACTAAGCGAAAGACTATCCAACATAAACTGGACACTTATTTAGCTGAACCTCAATTGAGGTTTGACCTCGATCCATATGAATGGGGACAAATAGACATGATAAATTTCCGGCTATCGCAATTTTAGCCAGAAAATATTTGTCAATACCAGCTACATCTGCTAGCTCAGAACGCTGTTTTTTCCACGGCTGGAAATATAGTCACATCTAAAAGATCTTCATTGCTCCCTGATAATGTAGATTTTTTGGTATTTCTTTATCCAAATAGAAAGTCTTTCTAAAATAAGACCATACACATACTTCACTTAAGAATGAATTAAATTTTTTGTTTGACTTATAAAATAAAATAATTTGTCACAAACTACCAAATAAAATGAACTTTGTGTTTTATTTCTAAATAATCAAAATTGGTATCAAAAGAATTTCATAAAAATTAAAAATGTAATTACATGCATATACACGTGTATATTTATATGTATTTATATACACGTGTACTCATAAATACACGTGCTATACCAAATAATAAATAGACCACGTGCAGCCGAGCAACTAGCGGAGGCCCTAGACTGCTGCAAAGCAGACATAACCGCCATCCAAGAAATGCGATGGGATGGGCCGGACAAAAAGAAGATGAAAAACTGCGACATCTACTACGGCAATTGCTATCGACGGCAAAAGCAGCGCTTATTTGGATGCGGATTTGTTGTCGGAGGCAGACTAAGACAAGAAGTCCTCAGCTTCCAACATGTGGGCGAGCGCCTCCTAGCAATCCGCATCAAGGCTAAATTCGCCAACATAAGCTTTATATGCGCGCATGCTCCCACAGAGGAGAAAGATGACGACACCAAGGATGCCTTCTACGAGCTCCTTAACAAGACCTACGAGCAATGCTTTAGCTATGACCGAGGACAATTTTAATGCAAAGCAAAGAAGAGAGGGTATCTTTGGTGGAACAATCGGAAAATATAGCCTCACGACACCACCTCCGATAACGGATTCAGTCTAATCGACTTTGCGGTGGGGCGAAACATTGTCGTGGCTAGCACGCGGTTCCCACATCTCGACATACACAAGGGGACTTGGAGAACTCCTGATCAATCAACAGTCAACCAGATTGATTACATTGCGATCGACGCAAGACACTCCTCCAGCATTATGGATGTCCGTACGTTCCGAGGAGCCAACATAGACTCGGACCATTACCTTGTTGTAGCCAAGGTACGGTTGCGGATATCCCAATCTACGCCAAGACAAACTAATGCTGTGAGAAAATTCGACGTCAGACGGCCACAATCGCAAGAGATCGCCAAGTCCTTTTCCGATCGAGTGTCTCTTAATCTCTTAAGAGGTCCAATGCTGCCAGCATCACGCATCGAAGACCATTGGAAACACTGCCATAACGCCATCAGAGATGCCGCTTCTGATGTGCTGGGTTTCACTCGTCCACCACAACGAAACCCCTGGTTCGATGATGAATGCCGGCAAGCACATACAGCAAAGCAAGATGCATATTACGCGGCGCTGCTTAGAAAGACCAGAGCTGCTCATGAGCTCTATGAGCGGAAGAGGAGAGACGAACACCGGCTTCTCAGGAGGAAGAAGAGAGAGCATGAGAAGCGCGCGATCGAGGAAATTGAGAGATGCTACTCCAGGAATGAGGTTCGGAAGTTTTACCAAAAGGTAAAAATAACATGCCGCGGAAACAAACCCCGAACCGAAGCCTGTAGAGATGAACAAAGGAACATTGTAGTAGAATCACAGTCAATGCTGAGGATTTGGAAAGAACATTTCTGCAGACTGTATATCGGCGATGACGAACCAAATACCGCTGTCAGGTAGAATCAACATTTCAACCTGGACGATGATGACCAACAATTCCGTCCACCCGACCTGCATGAAGTGAAGATAGTCATATCGAAGCTTAAGTCCAACAAAGCTGCTGGAGCGGATGGCATGACTGCCGAGCTCTTCAAAGCGGCAGGCGATGACTTGGTAAGGAGCATACACCAACTAATCTGTAAAATATGGTCGGACGAAAGTATGCCCGATGAATGGAACCTCAGCATTGTTTGTCCAATTCTCAAGAAAGGAGACCCTCTGAACTGCGCCAACTACAGAGGCATCAGTCTCCTTAACATCGCATATAAGATCTTATCCGCCATGTGTGTGAATGCCTGAAGCCGTTCGTCAACAACCTGATAGATCCATATCAGTGTGGCTTCAGGCCAGGAAAGTCCACCATCGACCAGATATTCACACTACGGCAGATCTTGGAGAAGACCCATGAGCTTCAGATCGATACCCACCACCTATTCATCGATTTTAAGGCCGCGTATGACAGCATCTATAGAGACGAGCTATATAGAGCAATGTCTAGTTTTGGCATCCCTGAAAAAGCAGTGTGATGTCGGTGGTATTGAGACGGAAGCGGCAAAAATGGGTTTAGCGGTCAATGAGGGCAATACCAAGTATATGCTGTCAAGCAAAAAGGACAACCAACACCGACGTCTCGGACAGAACGTCACCCTCGACAGATATAACTTTGAGGTAGTTAAGGACTTTGTCTACCTAGGCTCTGCTATAAATACAAACAACGACACCAGCGCTGAGATCAAGCGTAGAATAACTCTTGCCAACCGCTATTTCTTTGGGCTAAGAAGGCAATTGAGTAGCAAAGCCCTCTATCGGACAACAAAAGTCACCCTTTATAAGACTTTAATAATCCCGGTCCTGCTCTATGGCGCAGAAGCATGGACATTATCAAAAATGGATGAGGGTGTTCTTGGTTGCTTCGAGAGAAAAATTCTTCGGTCGATTTTCGGTCCCGTCTGCATTGACGGTGAGTGGAGGAGGAGATACAACTACGAACTGTATGGACTGTACAGCGACATGGACCTAGCCAGAAGAGTGAAGATCCAAAGACTGAGATGGCTGGGTCATGTAGAGCGCATGGACACCAATGCTCCGGTCCCAAAAGTCTTCGAATCCGCCCCCGAGGGACAGCGCAGTAGAGGAAGGCCAAGACTCAGGTGGCGCACGCAAGTGGAAGAGGACCTCAGTCAACTTAGCGTGCGAAACTGGAAGCAGCTAGCCAGGGATCGAGCTGGCTGGAGAAGCTTGTTGACTGAGGCCCAGGTCCACCCCGGACTGTAGCGCCACCTAAAGTAAGTAAGTATACCAAATAAACGTGTTTACACACGTGAAGATAATTACACGTATGACACGTGCATAAGTGTACCCATGTAATAAGGACCTCTAGTACTAAGTGCCCCTTAACACGATAAATACGATTTTCAACAAATGCGAAGTGCGTAACAAGCAGATTTTCTCTGTCAAAGAAGCTGGCTTGCTATTTCAAATAAGAATTGGGATGGAGGCAATATATTTAATGATTTCGACTAACTTTATAGGGCTAATGTATACGATCTGTAGAAAGTCTCATTTAAGGTGGCGCCCACAAGAAAAAAGTTACTTTAACTATCTCTTCCAAACAAGATCCACGGCGCTTAGTGTCAGAATTTATATACCGCAAGAGGTAAACGCTGTGTCATCTAAAACCGCAAAATAAATAGCAACGGCCAGCCAAAAGAACCCTCGAAAGGCAACATTTAGGTTCGGAGGGGCGAAAAAATACACGTAACGTTTGCTATAAAAACTATCACAGATATAATGATATTGACGAATTTGCATCAACGTGGATATATATATCGGGTACAGTCGGCTGCTTTGCACAAAGCCCTATGACAAAGTTATATATATGTAAGTACGTTACAAGAAAAAATGCTGGGTCCCTCTGGAAATATAAGAAGGCACTTTTATTCTCTAATATAACTTATAAATTTATGTATGAACCAAACCTGTAAGAGCCCTTAGTGAACGTCAACCACCCCTCTAAAATATATGAGACAGTAATAATCAGATGGATCCTTAGCTCGCCGTGTGTCATAGCAGTATCCTGACTAATTGGATCATTGGAGTTTTAAGGATATTCAGATTTAAGTCCCTGCACAACATCTTTAAAAAGACATTGATGGGTTTGTAACTTGCAATTTCATTACATAATTCTGTGTACCTACATATATGTTTGCACATACCATCGAAAACAATTAGATATGACGACCTCGAGTTAGAATCGTCTGCGCATGCAACAAGCAAATCTTCACTCAGCGTAAAATTGATGTTTACTCAACCATCACCCTTTAGATATTCGTTGTTGTTGTGAAAATGTAATTTTCCATTTGTCACGCTCTTTCTAAATAATTCATTCGAAAATGTTTAAATAAAAAATTTCCAAAATTAAATCAACAATTTCCTAACAAAAGCTGAAAATATTTTCCTTCTTCTTTTATTTTTATTTTGAAAAATCCACTCACAAACGATTTTCTTCTTTTTTTTTTATTTGAGTCAAGCCAAACTAGTTTATCACACAATTTAAAAACACTCCAACCTTTGGCAGAATTAAATAAAAAAAAAAAAACAATTTTCATCAGAACTTACTCCCAGGGGGTTGAGTTTGTTCTCCTCTTCGGAAATTTTGGAAATTTTTCTCAAAAACCCACTCACGGAAACACTAAAGGTGATAGGTGCGCAACACCACCACACAAGTATTAATCTTCAACTTGGAAAATAAATCCGCACTTTTGATCAAAACAAAACGATCTAAGAATCTCGCAATAGAAAAAGCCGTCTAGGATGTGTATATCCGAATACCCCGCACGCGTTATATTTTGCACCCGCGATTTGGCTTTATATTTTTTTTTTTGCAATTTTGCAATCTCTTTACGGAAGCCAACCAGTATTTCAACACTTGTCACAGTGCATGCTGCTCACGTATCTAGGTTTTTGTTGGCCTACAAACCAATTATATGTGAGACGAATGCGACGAACAACAATCGCGAATGAGAACGCCAGCGAATGCTGCTCTGGCTATAGCTGTGGCTAGCTGCTCTGGCAGATATTAGATTAAAATTTACTCATCTACATGGCGGCCCCCAAACCCAAAAAAAAAAAAATTATTAAAGACGTGAACTAAAAATTTCAAAAACAAAAATCTTTTTTGTATAACACGGCGGCCGGCCTAACGATGAGAACACCAAGTGAGATATTCGCATTTGTTTTCGGACAAAATGTTTGGGGTGGGCAGAGCAGACCACACATAGTACATTGAGAATTTTTTTTTTGAAGGAGCAAAAGATGTGCGATTTGCTTGGTCGGTTGAACTAATGATGATGAGAATGATCATCGTGGCCGGGCTTTTCCAACGTGATCTGATATTCACCGGAGGGACAGAACATGAAGATAATTATTGTAAAAATCTTTTCTTTCTTTTTGTTGTGTGTAGGAGTCACGCTGATCAATTATGGAACAGTGGGATCGCTAATAGAAAAAGCCAGTTGATGGAAACAAAGAAACGCAGAGCTATATTATACGCTCAGACGAGTCTAAAAAAGGGGCGCGATCCGTAGGCGGGGTCCTTTATATAAGAACATAAACTTAAGAAATAAAATTTGATTAATTTCTATTTCAACTGATTTGATGTGTGACCTTCCACGGTTAAAACTGCGAAACACATAAAGAGCATATACTCGTACCATTTGATGCTTTTCCTTCTTACTTACTTATGCGACGCTACAGTCCAGGATGGAACTAAGATTCAACTACTAAACTTCTCCCCACTACTAAGTACATTGTGAGGTCACTTAATGAATTCAGGTTGGTACAGGTCCCTTTTTACTTGAGGGCATTGAGTTGAGTGAGGCTTTCATTACGTAGGCCCAAACGATGGTAATTTGTTCGCTTCAAATATGGTAGCCATACCATATGTAGTAGTGTTTGCTGCAAATAGAGCCTAAATTCAAACGAAGGATCTTGCATTCAAAACCTGGCTTACGTTTATTTTGTCAAGCCACAAGACAGGCTGTTGACTTAAAGCTGTATGCCCGAGTTTGACGAAATTTAATTATTTGAAAAGATTCTTCAATTATCGCCCTTCTAAATGGTGTTCCATAATTCAAGCAAAACTTGAACTTTGCGCCATTTAATAGTACAGTGATGACAACGGAAAAAAACATAACAATGTGATAGCTGACATTTCGGGCTTAGTAAAAATGGAGCGCTATAAAAAAGAACAACGCATTTTCATTGTTGAGCAATGTTTTAGAAATAATGACGGTTTGTCGGCTACAGTCCGCAATTTTCGTACAAAATATGGCCGTCATAGTGATTTAACTGTGAAGAGAATAATTGAAAAATTCAGGGAGACTGGATCAATTAGTGATCTTAAACCAGCCAACCATGATAACCCAGTTTTAAGTGCCTAAATTACAAGATATGGATGTGACCAACATGTGGTTTCACCAAGAAGGTGCCACATGCCCTACAGCCAGAGAAACAATTCAATTACTCCATGAGTCATTTCCTAATCGTTTAATCGGCCGTTTTTTCTATCAGAATTGGTCATCTAGATCTTGCGATTTAATGCCATTGGACTTTTTCCTTTGGGATTTTTTGAAGTCAAAGGCCTTTGCAAACAACCTCATGACTACCAACGCCTTGACAAAGGCAATTGGGAGGTATACTAATGAAATTCGGCCACGTTATGCGAAACGGTCGAAGAAAATTTCAATAAAATAGTACGTACTTGCCGGCAAAACCGTGGCGGCCATTTATTCGATGTGATATTCTATACCTAGCCCCAATCTGTATACTCTATGAATCAATAACAAATTTAAGCTTTCTAATTAAAAATCTGTATTTTCAATCAAAATTACATTTTGCGTGAATTATGGGACACCCAAAATATTTGGAAGCCTTTTCACAATAATTTAATTATGCAGTCTAATCCATTCAAAATGTGTCTCATCTCTAATTCTTCAAAAAATCGATTCCCAAAAACCTGGAGTGTGAAATCACTAAGTATAGGTCACCTACCCAAAAAGTGATAAATAGCCCCCCCACATGTACGTTCTTTACCGCGCGAAACCGTAGAATGCGAATGAGTGTACGTGTAATGGCATGAGTTGTGCAACGGAAAGCAAGTGTGGCCAGTACCGTTTTCAGTAGTACATTCTTTCCCACGTGATTGAGAGCGGTATTAAGAGTGAAATCATCATGGACGTCCGACATTGATCCCGCTGGCTCTAAAAAATTCTACCACACGTTCCAGCGAAAACTATAAAATGTTGTGCACTCCAGCACGTTCAAGTTTCACGTGGTATTTCGCACGCGATTGCCTATTAGACACAAACCCCTGGAATGTACGCTACAAGAACGCGTAATTTCGCGAGTGAAAGACTTTGTTCCCAAATTTTGGTATCACTCTTTCTTTAACACACTCCGGAGCGTAAAGTGGTATAGCGCTTGCGTGTAAAGGTCGCTAATGTTTTTCCTCTCTCGTAAATTGCACAGAGAGCAAACGATTGGTAAATCTTCCCTATGCAGAATGAAGTTTAAGTCCATAGTTTCACCTCTGGCTTTGAAAATTGTAGATATCGTATCGTTTGAGTACCTTTCGTTGAAGTAATTGTTTTCACATAGATTGTGGTTTAAACTTTCATATATTTCTCGGTGTGCTGAATTTTTTACATTTCCAATGCTCTCTGTATGCATTCTCATCGATCGCCTAAAGTAAACCATAAAACTGTCCTTTCCATTGAGTGATGTTTCCGGTACTTATTTTCAAGGTGTATCCACAGAACTCTGCTATTGAGTTTCATTCCTCATAAAATAATATTTTCGCCTCTCTTTCATAATTTACCATTTGTTTAATCAACCTTTCTCCATCCAAAGACATGACCCTTAAAATGAATAATGGAACTTCAATTTTTCTACAAATAATGGTGGTAGACCAGTTTTAACAAGAAGTATGTAATTTGGTGTCTTCTTCTTCTTCTTATCCTTTTATTAACCCTTTCCTCGTTATAAGAACTTATGTGTAACGAGTTTCCCATTTTTACTGCATCGCTGCTGCTCCGCTTATGGGGTTGGCTAATGTCGCAGACCGCAGAACGCGTCTACATAATGCTCGGTCCTGGATCGCTTCAGTAGTAAGCCCCAGGCGTTGTTGCGCATTTGCCATCTGGGAAATCCGAGAATTCTTTTTCCGACCTCTTTTTCTTACAGTTGGAGTGACCGTAGTTGATAGTGCCTTTTTAACCGGATTTTCCGCAGATCTTCTTTGAACGTGGCAATACCAGCTTATTCTATTCGCCTCAAGCTGTTCGGTTACCGAATTCTTTATATATAGACTTCCTCTTATACGGGTAGATCTAACGCAATCGCGTTTAGTGACTCCACTTGACATCCTAAACATTTTCATTTGCGCTGCCGTCATTTTGTTTTTGAACGCTTCGTACATTGTCCAGCACTGTGAACCGTATATAAGAGCTGGTCTAACAACCGTGGTGTAGAGTTTCCCCTTTAATTTAAGTGGAAATTTTCGGTCGCAAAAGATTCCCGAATTTTCCCGCCATTTCATCCATCCCACACTCACTCTGTGGTTTACGTCGTCGTCACATTTCGCTTCCATGTTAACGATTGATCCTAAGTACTTAAAGATAGTGCTTTTCGGAAGAACTATTCCGTATAACATTATATCCGGAACAGGTCGCAACGGATGCGCAAATGGGCACGTCAAATGCTCCGTCTTTGAACGACTTATTTTAAACCCATTTCTCTCTAGCGCATTTCTCCATGAATCTAAGGCATTCTGTAAATCTTCGACGTTATCGCTAAGTATAACTGCGTCGTCAGCGAAGAGAATTGGCGTTACATTTGCTTCGCGCATGCAGTCTTTAAAAGATAGTCGAATACTACGTTAAAGAGGAAAGGGCTAAGTATGCTTCCTTGATGCACTCCGACATTAACTGAAAATTCTCTCAGTTTTCGCGTTTCTGTACATGTCTTGTAATATTCTAACATACGTTTCCGGTCCGTTTTGAGACCTCAGCGCGGCCCATATGAGATCCCTGGGCACTTGATCGAATGCTTTCTCGAGTTCGATAAATACCATGTGTAAATCCTTAGACGAATCTTGGTGCTTTTCCATTATTATTCGAAGGCTTTGGATAGCGTGCACCGTCGATCTTCCTTCAACAAATCCACACTGGCTATTATCGAGCTTTATTATTTGCCGAAGACGTTCGTTTAAGACTCTTTCGAGGATTTTCATTGTGTGTGACATAAGCTTGATTGAAAGGTAGTTGTTGCATTCTCGAGTGTCGCCTTTTCCTTTGTATAATGGAACCAAGAAGCTACTTCTCCATTGATTCGGCATAGGTTGTCCACATTTTAATTTATTTAAAAGTTTCAATAGCCAAACGCTGCCGATCCCCTCCATCTTCGACCAAAACTCTGATGGAATGGTGTGTGGTCCCGCCGCTTTCCCCCGCTTCATTTTTCCGATTGCTATACTTATTTCTTCGATTGAAAAGTCCGAAACTTCCTCCTCGAATAGACCAGCTGTCGGCACGATATCACGTGGAAACTGTTTGTTAAGCAACTCCTTGCAGTATTCAAGCCACCGGTCACAAATTTCCTTTTCATTTGTTAGTAAGCGACCGTCTGCGTTTTTGATGTATTTCGGCAAGGTTATTTCCATTGAATCAAAAATATTTGGCATTTAAGTATTGTACGACGTTTGAACTTCTTGGATAGCTTGTCTTCTATCTGCCGATCGTGAGGATATTTGTTCCAACTCCTGGTACAGGTTTTCCGCTTCTGCCGCTCGAGTTCGAGCCAGGACTTTCTTTGCGATCTTTTTAAGACGCTCGTATTCAAGAGCCAGTCGAGCTTTTTCGATATCGTCGCTCCGATCGCATTTTGTCCACGCTTGGAATGCACTCTTCTTGTCGGCCACAGCTCGTTTGGTTTCGTCATTCCACCACCATGTTTCTTTGCCGACGTAATGGTATTTCGATATAGTCCCCAGATGGGACTTTGCGAGTGTTATGCATTCCTCGTGCATGCTGTTCCACATTTCTTGCGGCCTAAGTGAGTCTGCGATACCGTTTATATTGTGAAGTACTTCTTTAGCCAGTGCGATAAATCTTGCGCTTCGTTCCTTCGATAGATTGTACCACCTGATTTTTGGCTTTCCAAACGATGTCCGTGTTTTCGGTGGTTCCGCTGTGAAAAATTCTGTAATAAGCAGACGGTGTTGGCTTACTAGCGATTCTCCAAGTACTCGTATTACTTTACAGTCATTAACACGGTTTCTCATCGACATTTTGCAGAGGTGATAATCTATTTGCGTTTCGTGGCCTCCGCTGCTATAGGTGATAAGATGTCATTGATGTTTAATAAACATTGTATTTAAGACGGTTAAGCCGTACGCCCTACACGCTACAAGGATGTCTTCGCCAGCTGAATTTCTGGTTCCAAAGCCTTTACCGCCGTGGCAGTCCTCATAATCAACATTTGTTTCTCCGACGTGGCCATTTAAATCTCCGCCTACGAAGAGCATCTCATCGATAGGTATATTTCTAAACAAATTACCGAACTCTGACCAAAATGTATCTTTTTCCGATTGGTGGCATCCATTTTGTGGAGCGTACGCCTTAACAATGTTCCACGTTTCATTGTGTATGACGAGTTTAACACTCATCAAGCGGTCGCTTATTTTCAAGATACCAACAATGTTGTTTAGAAGATCCGCTGCAACAACGATTCCAACACCGTTTCGTCCACTGACCGTTCCATGGTAGAACATCTTAAATGCCTTAGTTTTTAAATCTAGAAAACGCGCTTTATTTCCTGTACTACACCACTGCGTTTCCTGTACGCAAAGGATTTGTAGAGTTCTGCGACGCATAATCGCTTCCAGTTCTAAACTTTTTGAGCTCATCGATCCGACGTTCCAACTTGCAAACCGGAGTTTAGGAAAATATTTTGGAAACTTCATTTTGCCCGCCCCCGGAATCCGACGGGCTCTGACACAAGCACTTCTGCTTGCTCTGGGATCACCTGAGTGCGTTGCAATCGTGGTGCCCAGCGGGGTAGTGCTATTAATTGCGATCATTTCCATGAAGTTTAAAGTTTGAGTGGTTTGACACTTGTATGCTCATTTCGAATTGATTGACTGTTCTTTTACCCCACCGGTAGTCTCCAGACGTGGGAACCCACTGATTGCATACAAACTTGTGGGAAAGTTTTAAGGTGTTAAAGTGTCACAGGCTCATTTTTGGTGTCATAGTTGCCTGTATATGATTTGGTGTCCCATTTAGTCGCCTCTTACGACAAGCTGGAACGCACTGCGGCACTATTCTTTATCCGATGCCGCACAGAATTATGTAATTTGGTGTACATTGTGGTAATTTAAGCACCTCTTTAAGAGGCCTACAACCCCACACTAAGGCTCCATATAACATTGCTGATTTAGAAATTGCCTGAAATATCTGATATTTGATTTTCATTGATATAAGTTGATCTTCGAGGCAATTTTTTCGAGCAGCACTTATGGCTGATTTAGCTTATGCAAGCTTTTCCTTAAAATGCTGTTCCTTATTTACCTCCCGTGTGTACCTCCCGTTTTCGAAAAATCATTGTTTTAGATTTAGATGTGTTGACATTTTATCTCCACTCCTGGCAGTATTCTTGTAGCTGATTTATCATTCTCTGTAAACTTTCTGAAGAGTTCGCAAGTAATACCAAATCCTCTGCTTTCATTAAAACTTTTGTGACAGTCCCACCGATCTTGACTAGGGCGCAAGGTTATTCCAAAATGTCGTCGATAAATATCACAGATGCTTGAGGGCTAAAGTTGCATCCTTGTTTAGCACCTGTAATAGTTTCGAAGAAATTCGAAAGGTAATTACCGTCCCAAACAGCAGACGAAGTTTTTTCGTACAACTTTTTAATTTTCTTGATACTCGTAGACCAACATTATACAATTTATAGAAACGTGCATTCCTGTAAACTGTATCGAAGGCCACTTTGAGGTCGACGGAGAACACATACAGCTTTTTCTTAACTCCGATGAAGTTCTGTGCTATGGTGGTAAAAATGAAGATTTGATTTATGTCTTGTTGAGTAATTCTCTCAAAACCCTGCCTAAAATTTACTACGAAGATTTTTTTCTGCCGTCCAATATTGAAAGCGTGTTGTCAAAACATCCATTAATATTTTTGAAGTACTTACTTATTTACTTTAAGTGGCGTTACAGTCCGGGGTGGACCTGGGCCTCAGTCAACACGAGCTTCTCCAGCCAGCTCGATCCCTGGCTAGCTGTCTCCAGTTTCGCACGCTAAGTTGGCTGAGGTCCTCTTCCACTTGCGTGCGCCACCTGAGTCTTGGCCTTCCTCTACTGCGCTATCCCTCGGGAGCGGATTCGAAGACTTTTCGGACCGGAGCATTGGTGTCCATGCGCTCTACATGACCCAGCCATCTCAGTCTTTGGATCCTCACTCTTCTGGCTCGGTCCATGCCGCTGTACAGTCCATACAGTTCCTCGTTGTATCTCCTCCTTCTCTAACCGTCAATGCAGATGGGACCGAAGATCGCCCGAAGAATTTTTCTCTCGAAGCAACCAAGAACACCTTCATCCATTTTTGATAATGTCCATGCCTCTGCGCCATAGAGCAGGACCGGGATTATTAAAGTCTTATAAAGGGTGACTTTTGTTGTCCGATAGAGGGCTTTGCTACTCAATTGCCTTCTTAGCCCAAAGAAATAGCGGTTGGCAAGAGTTATTCTACGCTTGATCTCAGCGCTGGTGGCGTTGTTTGTACGAGTATTTATAGCAGAGCCTAGGTAGACAAAGTCCTTAACTACGAGTACCTTAAAGTTATATCTGTCGAGGGTGACGTTCTGTCCGAGATGTCGGTGTTGGTTGTCCTTTTTGCTTGACAGCTTATACTTGGTCTTACCCTCATTGACCGCTAAACCCATTTTCGCCGCTTCCGTCTCAATACTCTCGAAAGCGCCACCGACATCACTCTGTTTTTTTCAGGGATGCCTAAACTAGACATTGCTCTATATAGCTCGTCTCTGTAGATGCTGTCATACGCGGCCTTAAAATCGATGAATAGGTGATGTGTATCGATCTGAAGCCCATGGGTCTTCTCCAAGACTTTCATGGCCTGAAGCCACACTGATATGGACCTATCAGGTTGTTGACGAACGGCCTTAGGCGTTCACACAATACGGCGGATAAAATCTTGTTTTCGATGTTAAGGAGACTGATGCATCTGTAATTGGCGCAGTTCAGAGGGTCTCCTTTCTTGAGAATTGGACAAACAATGCTGAGGTTCCATTCATCGGGCATACTTTCGTCCGACCATATTTTATAGATGTGTTGGTGTATGCTCCTTACCAAGTCATCGTCTGCCGCTTTGAAGAGCTCGGCAGTCTTAAGCTTCGATATAGCTATCTTCACTTCATCCGGTTCAGGTCGAAGGAATTCTTGGCCATCATCGTCCATGTTAAAAGGTTGATTCTGCCTGACAGCGGTATTTGGTTCGTCATCGCCGATATACAGTCTGCAGAAATGTTCTTTCCAAATCCTCAGCATTGACTGCGATTCTACTACGATGTTCCTTTGTTCATCTCTACAGGCTTTGGTTCGGGGTTTGTTTCCGTGGCATGTTATTTTTACGTTTTGGTAAAACTTTCGAACCTCATTCCTGGAGTAGCATCTCTCAATTTCCTCGATATCGCGCTTCTCATGCTCTTTCTTCTTCCTCCTGAGAGACCGGTGTTCATCTCTCCTCTTCCGCTCATAGAGCTCACGAGCAGCTCTGGTCTTTCCAAGCAGCGCCGCTTTATATGCATCTTGCTTAGCTGCATGTGTTTGCCGGCATTCATCATCGAACCAGGGGTTTCGTTGTGGTGGACGAATGAAACCCAGCATATCAGAAGCGGCATCTCTGATGGCGTTTTGGCAGTGTTTCCAATGGTCGTCGATGCTTGATGCTGGCGGCATTGGACCTCTCAAAAGATTAAGAGGCACTCGATCAGAAAAGGACCTGGCGATCTCTTGCGATTGTAGCCGTCTGACGTCGAATTTCCTCACAGCATTAGCTTGTCTTGGCGTAGTTTGGGATATCCGCAACGGTACCTTGGCTACAACAAGGTAATGGTCCGAGTCGATGTTGGCTCCTCGGAACGTACGGACGTCCATAATACTGGAAGAGTGTCTTGCGTCGATCGCAATGTGATCAATCTGGTTGAGTGTTGATTGATCAGGAGTTCTCCAAGTCCCCTTGCGTATGTCGAGATGTGGGAACTGTGTGCTAGCTATGACAATGTCTCGCCCCGCCGCATAGTCGATTAGCCTGAATCCGTTATCGGAGGTGGTGTTGTGCAGGCTATATTTTCCGATTGTTTCATCAAAGATACCTTATCTCCTTTTGAAGTAGAGTTTAAAAATTTCTGCCTAATTGGGGTCCCCCTTTTTTGAGGATTGGGAAGATCACGCTCTATTGGAAGCTGGTTTGGATGACTCTTGTTTCAAAAATTCGGTTGAATTCCTTAGTGAGCATTTCTAAAAGATCATTATTCCCATATTTGTAGAATGCAACTGATGTCCCGTCAGTCAGTGTTATGGGTCTATCCCATAAGGGTCTGCATATTGAAAGTTAGGCTGGGGTATGAAGTTAGGCGGGTTCAGGGTATTTTTGATATCTTGTTGTAGTTGCCCCGCGTTGATATTCAACTCAATTCTAAACTTTTTCCCATTTTTCTTATTACCAAGGAATTTCCTTCTTTGCCTTTCACATTCAAAGTCAAACTATGATTGTTTAAAATCTTGTTTGTTTTGTTTTTATAGTATTAGAGCGATGGCGTTTTTGACAATCTGAGTTACATCATCTAAAGTATGTTCCCAATTGTGGTCATTGCTTCGATCTGGCTGCTCAGGTTCAACCGGTATCTGTCCTTCTGATTGTGATTCCACTTAAATCTTGGTAACAATTTCATTGAGATTTCAGAGCTTTTCATTTCATGAGTGTTAAATTCAATAGTTGTTACTATTGGTAATTGGTCTGACAAGTTCTGCGATTGTACTTTAGAATTTTAGATCAAATGGTTTCAGTCACAACCGCTTGGGCTAAGGTCATTTACTGGGCTTCCTTGGGCACCCACAAAAGTATATTCACCTTGCGAATCTCATTTAGAACAGGCATTTTTAATTTTCAGTCCATATTCGTGGCACAAATCCACCAGTTGAAAACCTTTTCTATACAAAACCAAGTCCTTAGAGCTACGAAGTTCTGATGATAAATACTGCTCCTTGCATTAAAATCACCCGTTATTAGGATAAATTTGTTTATTGGTGCAGATTGCTTATAATATCCTTAAGTCTTTGCAGATCGAAATCCTACTATTGTGGTCTTTGTGAGCCATTTAGAAAGACTGGAATAAGGTAGTACTTAATACCTGGAGAGGACGGAGCATGAGTTAGTTTAGTTTTTTTAAGTTTTAAATGCATTTCATTCTATTAATCAATAACTCTTACATACTAACAAAAAATGCTTAAATGCTAGCTTAAAATTACTTAGCAATCTTATACTAACTTACTGGCCCCACATAGGCACTCTAAGCTACTCTAAATTCTTACATCTATGTCTTTCGACTTCATTATTATTTTGTTAAGGAATATTTATTTTCTACACTTAAGGCTAAGAAAAAAAATTGCTATCAAAAAACTTAGCATATGGACATTCTTTTTACTTTTTATAAAAACTTAATATCTAACTTAAAATAAACCTTAGTCTAGCTATCCTTCGTACACAATACACACATACACACACATAGACATTATACACAATAATATGCATATATTACGAGTAGTATATACATTTATAAATACTAATATATACATATCTTTCTTAAATGCTAACCTAAACCTACGTAAGCTGGCCATCGCTATTTACAGAGCAAATGGATTGGTCAGCTCTGCCTCATTAGTGAGACTGGTCCGTAATTGACGGAAACGACGACGAAACATCTTCCCCATCATTCAACCACCAGAAATGCTGGTGCTGCCGAACGACATCCCTCTTATCGCGATTCCCCACCGCCCTACTGAACCTGAGACGATCCACCCTGCCGTGTGCGACGTCTCGGTTGTAGTTGAGTCGCCTGTCTCCAGCTGTCCGAGCGACATGGAAGATTAACGGGACCGCTGATCAATCCTGGATCAACCCTATCTGATCAAGGTAGAGGAATGCTTCCGGTGGAACGAAGCCGGTAGAGCGCACACTCTCATGATAAAGGTGATTGGGGTAGTAAGCACCAGATATCAGGTCATTCGTCGAGGCCATTGCTCTTGCAATGTGCCTTCGAGTCAGCTTAATTACGAAGTTGTCCACTCGTATTAGGTTCGCCCTGTTGTAAAGAACCTCATTAGGATAAAAAAAATTGTACTCCGACTCTGGTGTTCTGTACAAGCGAAGACAAGCCCTAAGACAACCCTCTCAAACACCCGAATCTTTTCCATTAAGCTTGCTCGTACATTGAACCACACGGGACACTCAAATACCAGCATGGGCCTGATAAGGGTCATGTAGCAGATTATCTTTACCCTCGCATCGAGTTGGCTGCTATAAAACAGTCTCTTTGTGAGGGCAAAAGCGCCTTTAGCTCTGGCTAGAGCAGCATCTATATTTTTGTTTAAATACAGAAACTGATCTAGCCAAATCCCAAGGTATCTGACTATATTTCGACAGGCAAGAGGCTGTCCGTGTTGTCCAGTGATCGAGAACTTTCGCCAATTTTTACTGGTATCCCTAGAGGCTCCAGACAACGGCGTCCTAAAAAGAATGGTTTCCGACTTCTGAAAGTTGATTTTCAGCTTCCAGTCATCGCAAAATCGTCTTATCTTATCGAAGTCACGCTGTAAGAGACTATTAATGACCTCGATTTTTGGACCTGTTCTGTACGGTATCAAGTCGTCTGCGTACGTAATAGTATGGGGAAGTGAACCTATCAAGTCGCTTGTATAAATGTTGAATAGGATCGGCGAATTGACCGCGCCTTGCTGAAGACCATTTTTAATTTGAAATATTCCAACAGAAGTCACATCACCATTTTTTACGATGAACTGTCTGTTGGTTAGCATATTATAAAGAATGTACAAGAGTGGTTTACTGATCCCCAGACTAGCCAGCTTGCAGAAAAGAAAAGACCTTCTACCCATACAGTGTCGAAAGCCTTCTCCAAATCAACTAGGCAGGCACCAGTGCACTGTTTTTTGCCATTATTCCATTGGATATCGGACACCAGTTTAGACGCGGCATGTGAGATAGCATGTCCTGCCTTAAAACCGAATTGATTATCCGAAACTATATGTTTGTCCTCAACCCACCTAGTCAGAGCTCTATTGATTACTTTTTCGAACACCTTACTGATATTCGGAAGGAGACTTATCGACCGGAGATTCGCCGGATTGGATATATCCTTTCCCTTTTTGGGGATAGGTTGAACCACCGCCGTTTTCCAATGCGCTGGATAATGTGCATTATTCATTGCATTATTAAACAGGGTGGTATAAATGTCCACCGCTTCTAGAGGAAGATGTCGAAGCACGATGTTCGGAATACCATCGGTCCCCACTGATTTCTTACTTCTGATTGTGTCGAAGATCTCCTGGAGTTCTTCTTTCGAAATGAACGGGGGTAGGTCACCTTCTCTGGCAATGACATTATTTGCCATATTTTCGTCGCTGAACCGGGTGAAACCAGAGCCCTCGGATCGCCAGTTCTCTACTTCATTTCGAATATAGAAGTTGTGCACCAAGACGCGATTGTCCAGGTCATAATTTGGGCCAATGATATCATTGGCCTTGTATACTTCCTGGAAAGTCGCCCCTATAGCCTCAACCTTCTCTTGTGGATCCTCGATCACAAAGAAGTCGTCATCATCAGCTCATTTGTATCAATGCCTGCTATTGTTAGTAATCGTTCGTTGTCTGTTGTCCGGGATATTTTAAGACACTGAAGGTCGTTTTGACTTTTTCTCCGAAATATTTTTTATTTGAGGGAACATATTCGGGTTGCTGGTGTTTACAGCCCGAACCTTGTTGTTCCAATACAAACTTACAGCAATTCTGTAATTTTCTTTGATTAATGTTTGAATATTTTTAATCGACGACTTCAGTGTCCTAATCTCTGGGTCTTGTCTGTCTGTAAACTGTCTGTATAAGTTTTATAGTCTTGTCAGAAGTCTACTTTTCTGTCGGTGCAGTGCGTCAATAGTAGGATTGCGGAACAGATCTTCGTAAGTCATTTTTTATACCGTGGTATTGTAGTATCCATAGTTTGTTTTATTGTCCATTCGTTTAAGGAACTTATCGATCTCCTCGTTTGATAAATTCCTATTGGACGGTGGGTGGAGCGTGTTCGAGGAGAGTGCTCTTGTCAAGGTTGCGGAAAAGCATGTCCATCGAGTCTTACTGTAGTTGTAAGAGTATCTTTGGACAAACTCCTCCAATTCCGCAATTTCGTTGGGAACTGTGATTTCGGTGCTAAAACCGCAATGGTCGACCTGTCAGTCGTATACGTTCGTCGTACAGTAATAGATCCAAATAAGACCCGCCTCTGGGAAACGACGGGTTATCCATCGCTTTAAGACCGAGTCTATACATGGCATCGTGCTGACCCCACCAATCGAGTAGTAGGTTCCCTCTAGTATTTGGCAAATTATTTCCCCGATCTCTGTGTCTAGCGTTGAAGTCCCCGCCGATTATAAAATAACTCTCCCCCGATTCCAGCCTCAGAAGTCGAAAAAGCGTGTCGAGCTCTGTTACAAATAAAGTGGATTGTGAGGCCTCAGGTGCATAAACAGGACGGAGCATGAATATTAAAGCTGCTGTACGCAATTATTGCCTGGAATTCTGTTTTGATATCTGTTATGTTTTTTTTTTTAAATCCATTAAGACAACCTCCACTTGGACGACCTCTGTTGCTATTTGCACAATACATAATTTTTAAAATATTTCGTAGCTTAGAAATGAGTTGTTAGATGCCCTCTAACAGGTCACCTTAAGCTGCAGAAGGAGTTTTCCCTTGTCCCCAGTATGGACTGTAACTTTACTCTTCGTAGGGCTCTGTTCGGCTTCTATAATCTTGACATATTCTTTTTACTTTTTTTCTTTATAAAACTCCCGAAATTGATGAAGAAGCGTCTCTCTATTTCCCATATTGTACGCTCCTTATACTTTCCATCTTTTGAGCTCCTAAAGCTTACAACCCGGTCTAACTAATCTATTGTATACATACCTACGAGGGCGGGTCAATAAGTCCGTGACTTTTTTAATTTCTGACCTCTTTACTGAAACAGCAACACTGCTCCTGTCAACAGGCATCTGTCAGTTGACTCCTGTCAAAATTTAAACTTGCTGCGTCAGTTAGTTTGTGTTTGACAGCTATTTTTATCAGACTACTCACTAATTTGAGGAGAAAATGGAAAAAAGTGAATTTCGTGTGCTTATTAAGCATTATTTCTTGCGAAAAAAAACCATTACCGAGACCAAGGCTAAGCTTGATAAATACTATGGGGACTCTGCACCATCGATTTCAATGGTAAAAAAGTTGTTTACTGAATTTCGTTGTGGCCGTACAAGCACTGAAGATGCCGAACGTCCTGGACGCCCAGTTGAGGTCTCTACACCCGAAACAATCGAAAAAATTCACGATATGGTGTTGGCCGACCGAAGATTGAAAGTGCGAGAGATTGTGGAAGCCGTAGGGATCTCGCATGGCTCAGTGGTTTCAATTTTGAATGATCACTTGGGCATGAGAAAGCTTTCCGCAAGATGGGTGCCGCGTTTGCTCACAGTCGACCACAAACACATGTGCAGTTGCCATGGAAAAAATCCATGAATTGGGCTATGAATTGCTCCCTCATCCACCCTATTCTCCAGATTTGGCTCTGAGGACTACTTCTTGTTCCCAAACCTGAAGAAATGGCTTGGTGGAAAAAGATTTGACTCCAATGATGAAGTCATCTCGCAAACAAAGGCCTATTTTGAAGACCTCGACAAATCATTTTTTTTGGAAGGGATAAAAAAATTGGAGAAGCGTTGGACAAAGTGTATAGAGCTCAAGGGAGACTACGTTGAAAAATAAAATTATTTTTTTATCAAAAAATCTGTGTTTTAATCCAAAAGTCACGGACTTATTGACCCGCCCTCGTATATAGTATATCTTCGTAGACGAATTGTTTCCGTATGTGTGCTTACCTACATTCTTTCTTGAAGTTGGCCAGGTGAAATACAGCACATCAGTTGTAACCTTTCTGATGGCTTGACATCAATGCCACTTATCTTCAGCTTTTGATATTAGTTGCATAGGACTAAGCTGGTATTGCCACGTTCAAAGAAGATCTGCAATCTGAAATCTGAAAATCCGGTTAAAAAGGCACTATCAACTACGGTCACTCACACTGTAAGAAAGCGAGGTCGGAAAAAGAATTCCTGGATTTCTCAGATGGCAAATGCGCAACAACGCCTGGGGCTAACCGCTGAAGCGATCCAGGACCGAGCATTATGTAGACGCGTTCTGCGGTCTACGACATAAGCCAACCCCATAAGCGGAGCAGCAGTAAAAATGGGAAACTCATTACGCATAAGTTCGTATAACGAGGAAAGGGTTAATAAAAGGATAAGAAGAAGAAGTTGCATAGGCCTTATCAAGAGGTTGAGGGATACGCGGTTCAGAAACAATTATAACTCTGGGTAGTTTTCTCACGCTATACTCGTACTCTTTTCAAAAATAAGACTTAAAAACTCTTTTGGCAATATCTTTGAAAAACCAATTCCACTGTTAAGTGGATAAGTGGTCGATAGCCACCTACATTTGTGTCTGCAACGCTTGGATGCCGAAAAAAGATTCATTTCTGTCCACTAATTAGATTTATTTTTGGGCGAAATTAACAATTTATCCCTTACCTCACGTCGCCATAATTATGTACTTTTACCACGTAATGGTATGTATCTATAGCTTTTAATTTCGAAATTATTGCCGCATGGTACACTTTAATAATTTTAACTTTGCAACAGAACTATTATTTTAAAAATATGTTATAACTAGATGCAAGGACATAGGAATACTTTTACTTACATATATAAATAATTATTGCTGGCAGCAATTGTGAAATTTTAACAGTTGCAGAAATGATATTATTTAGCGCTTGGATGAGTTTTCGGGGTTCCTATGCATTTGTTTTCTAATGACGGATGATTCGAATAAGTAATGCTATTAAGGAAGTAAATGGTTTCTAGACGGAAGGGAGTGCAAATTCTAAGCAAATTCTCCTCAAAAGAGGGGAAAACAAATCTGCTACTTGTGCTCACTGAGTATTTATAGAAATACTCGTAAAGGATAACTTAGTCTTTTTTAGCTCAAGCACTTAATAATTCCCCAAGTTGGAGTTTGTGTCGACGGGTTTATAAAATAGTCTATATTGTAAAAGCAACAAACAGCCTCAAATATAGTATATAAATACGAATTTACTTATTTTTGTTGATATCAGCAAATGAAAACGGACAATGACTTTCGACTAAGCACGTGGAATGCTTAGACTTTTGCAAGCCAACTTACTTACTTCCTCACTTACCGGTGGCGCTACAGTCCGGGGTGGACCTGTGCCTCAGTCAACAAGCGTGTCCAGCTAGCTCGATCTTTTGCTAGCTGCATCCAGTTAAGCAGTCTAAATTGGCTGAGGTCGCCTTCCACTGAGTCTCGCTCTTGCTCTACTGCGCTCTCCCTCGGTGGCGCATTTGAAGGCTTTTTGGACCGGATCGATGGTGTTCATCCGCTCTAAATCACCCATCCATCTTAGTCGTTGGATCTTCATTCTTCTGGCCAGTTCGGATTTCGTTCAGTTCGTCTTTTTATCTCTACCTCGCATGAAAGCTACGACAATGTTTCGAAACGTCGGACACCTATGTCTTGTGTTTTTCGTGAGTACCTGTCGTGAAGACTTAATCTTACGGGATGCCCATACATCCGTGGGAGCAAAGATACGCATTGCCATCGCTTATTTGCTACTTAACAAAATAAAACCAATGCGGAAATGTGTTGACGCCACAAATCCACCATTGGTATGAGTTGAGGCCTACCCAAAACCTCTTACTGATCTTAGGGTCTCAGTACCCAGCACTTATAGCCACTCCACTCGGGGCATTGAGCCCTAGCAGGGTCACCCTCCCTGTGATTTAGGTTTAAACCACAGCCACTGTGACGCTCCCACAAGGGGGCCTACCTCAACAAGTTAGGCCCGGACCGAAGTCCGGGGGGCTCCTAACTCCCCCGGTACCGTGTTTTAAGTCCATGTATGGACTACCGGTGGTATTGCCACTCAACAAGACCTATGACCGGCAGCTTGTTACTGGACATATCATAGCAACCATCAGAGGGGAAAGGTATGATAATGTTTATGATAAGTCCAGTATTTACTCCACCACCGCTTCTTATTAGACAACGGCATTGGCGAAGCCTTGATAATTGAGCGGGGGCCCACCAACCGTCGGACAGTCGATTAGCGCGAATTCTTCATCGCAGGCTGTGTCATGCAGGCTATTGTACGAAGTACCACAAAAGATGCCCTCGCCGAGGAAAATTTTAATGTCATTGCTAGGGCATTGCTCGTAGGTCTTGACCGAGAGCTCGTTAAAATTATCTTTCTCCTCTGTGGTTTACTTAAACATATACTCTAAAGTGTTCTCTTATTCGTGTATACATATATATATTTATATTTTGAGCATTTCATCAGCACCCGTCAAAATAACCAGTCCAATTTTTATACATCCATTCGCCTTGTGATTGACTGGGCGTAAATTACTTAAGTTTGGCAATGAACTTGACCATCATATGAATCATATTTTCAGTACTAATAGTAGTCAGTTCATTTATTAATTAGCGAATTAGATACATTGATGGTGCAATTTAAATCCCATTCAATAGCAATAGCATGTTCATTAAAATTGCTTTAGTGGCTAGCAGATGCTGAACAATTCGGATTGATGACCCAATTAATCTGATGAGCAGATACAGTGGAAAATCACTTAGAAGCAACACAGATCAAAGATGAGAAGATTTTTTTTTATTAAGTTTGTGGGTATTTATTCAAATATCGGCCACGTGTATTAGATCGCGAGTAGATATGATTTTTGAAATTTTTCATGGGAATAAAAAGAAAAATGCTGTTCTCCTACGCTCTGTCATGCAAATGGCATGGACTGTGATTTGAGAATTAATAAATTTTATTCATAGCGTGTGTGATGGAACGGCTCAAAACATACTCGAATGTGTATAGGTAGTATAAAAACCTGCTATGACAGGGAATAAAATATTTTCACATACGCACACTTTGCGTTATCAGGCTCTTGGCTGGCCAATGACTGAAACTCCACAACTATCGCATGACTTGTTTATAACTGTCAACATGAGGCCAAGCAGCCTGACAACCTTTTGTACCTAGTCAAGTCATAAATACTGGTACACAACTGAACTCACTCATTGCGAATTCAACACTGGGCGCATCCATTTCGTATTGATTGCGATTTGACAGTTGATATTTATGCTTCATTGTGACCTAAAAAGTTTTTGACATTAATTGCTTACAATCATGGAATGGGGCGACATCGATAATCGTATTGTTGTAGTTGGCCTACTTAAATGCAACATGGAAAAAGGCGATATCTTTAGGACGTTGCGACCGCTTGGAATCACTCGCAATTTTGTGTATCATGCTGTGAAGTTGTTTGAGGATACTTGTGGAGTACGAGACCGTCAAAGATCCGGCCGTCCGCGCACTGTGAGAACTCCGAAAGCGATCAAAGCCGTGATCGAAGAAACGAATCGACCGAAAACCGCTGCGAAAACAGAAAATCTTGTCGCGGGAAATGCAAATTTTGCAAAAATCCATGTCTCGCATTATCAAAGAAGATTTAGGACTCAGCGCGTACAAGCGACACACTGGACACCTGCTCACGGCCGCATTGAAGAAAAAACGCAAGCGAAGATCGAGAGCGTTACTCAGCCGGTACGCGAATAAATCTTCAACGTAGAAGAATCGTTCAATAAGCAGAACGATCGTGTGTATGCTCGGTCATCCAGGGAAGCATCCCAACTCATCGCGAGGGTTCAAAGAGGCCACCATCCCGCGTCTGTAATGGTATGGTTGGGAGTGTGTTACGATGGCGTTACCAAGCTCCATTTTTGGAGCTGAAAAGGAGTGAAAAGATCGGCCAAAGTATATCAATCGACCGTGTTGAAACCCATTGTGAAGTCTTTCAACCAATCAATATTCAACAACAAGCCATGGACTTTCCAGCAAGACTCTGCTCCTGCTCACAAAGCAAAAACGACTCAACTGCTCAAAAACAACGTTCCGGACTTCATATCAACGGTTGATGGTCCAGACCTCAACCCGTTGGATTACAAGTTTTGGTCCGTATTAGAGGGCATGGCTTGCTCTATTCGACACTCAAATATTGAGTCGTTGAAGTGAGCACTTGTCCGTGCAGTGGACAATTTCCCCATGCATGAAGCGCGTCTCGCAATCGATGAGTGGCCACATCGTCTTAAGTCGTGCTGGAAGGCAAATGGAAGTCATTTCGAATAAGTTGTTCTAAGATTTGTAGCCATTGGAATAACCCAATAAACCCAAAAAAAAAATGTTTAAATATTAATTCGTTTTCATTTGGCGCTGATTTTTCTGTGTACCAGTATTTATGACTTGACTAGGTAATATTAAGGTGAGGAGACTTTGCGCTAGCTATTGTAATAATTTGTCCTAAAAAAAAGTGAACTGTTATTAGTGCCGTGCGTTCCAACCATGCTTTCAAACATGTCTTCTGTTCCCACATATGAACTAACAGCTTAAACAATTTTACAATTTATCACTCACGCACTTCACGAATGGGACTAATAATTCAAGTTAAAGGAAATCATTTGCTTAACCACTTGTACAAACAATCTTCTCAGATTTGTTTGAAGTATGTAGGAGTCCAGTTCATCAAGACGCCCACCAAAGGATCTGGGCTTCCCGATTGAGGAAAACTCAAAAGCAACCCAGAGATCAGAGCAAGAAGAGATAAACTGATAATTTTTCGGAAATGCGGTCTAAGCAAACAACATAACCATCTAGAAGGTACGATCGATGGGCTGTTAAATTTCTTCAAAGTCACATTTCTCCTTTGGAAACAAGCACTGTGTGAACCAATGCGTTGTCGCGAAGAAGCAACACATCCGCGGTTAGTTTTCCTCGAGTGATTTGTCTTCGGTTTATGTCTTGACCTCGTTTCTTAAATCAAAACAATTTTTTTCTGGAATACAAAACAATGTATAGTAGACATTGACCTAAGAATGAAAAGCTGCAGACAATGCTGCTGAGGTGCATGGAACCGTGAAATTATGGAGCTCTTTGCAGTGCGTAAAGAAAAGGAGTGGGACGACCTCACTTACGGAGAGGTCGAGCCGTTCACCACGGCTAGAGCAAAAAAAGGAGAAGCCCAACAGCAAACTGAATAGTCTGAGGAGTATTCCAAAATGCAACTTCGATGCTTCAAGTGCGGAAAAAATCACAAGTCCGAACAATGTTCTCTGGATGGGGATGGAGCGTCAGAAAAAGCCAACTCTCTTGTGCATTATGTAGGAATACAGGACACACCGAAAACTATCGGAGTTGTCCTAAATTCCATACCATAAAAACAGTACATCTGGCTCTGCAGCAGAAGGTGGAGATTCAGCTTTTACCTTTTAAAACACAAACACCAGCCAAGTTACCTACACCCGAATGGTAACAGTTAGGGGAAATACAGTATAGCAAGCGAAGGTGGCTTCGCAGCCCCCAGCGCCTAGAGCATCGGAACCTGTACCTGACATGCTAGTTACCTTGCCCTCTATCCAGGGGTAGATGGCTTAGCCCCAACGTCAGATTACCGAACAAGCCTCGCTCGTGGTTCAAATTGACACGCTGCTGCCGGGCCTAACGCACCTACAGTCCCAATGGGCACGTTCATGGCGGGGCAAACCCTGAAGGTTCTTGCAGTAAATGTTGATTCACTGATTAGGATTGAGGGAAGAGCAGCATTTATTTACGTTTCTCAAAGACCAAGCCTGATGTGCCCTGAAGATACAAAATAAGGCACAGAAAATTGATAAAATAATACGATGAAACGGAATCAACTCCATACAAGGAGTCGTTGCGATCTTTGTAAGAATAGGACTTGTACGTGTTGCACAAGATTTCAGTAAGCATGGAAGTCGGCATCATGAATACCCCTCTCCGTAGTGGAAAGCGGTTATACCGTATTCAACCCTGAGCTCGAGACACTTTTTCGATTCCTCAGACTGGAATTGGACGAACACTATTTCATTATAGCCGGAGATTTCAACGCCAAACATAAAGAAGGGGGAAATAATACACCAAACACTAGAGGGAACCTAGGGGAGACACGGCTGCCGTATGGATCTCACATTGTTCTACACACGAATACGACTCACAGGTACGAACCAACAAACTATAAATTCTCTATGAACTTTTGTATGTGACAGTGACCATTGCGGTCTTAGTACCGAAATAACCGTTCCGAACGAAAATGCGGAATTGGATGAGTATTTTCAAAGGCATTCCTACAACTATAGTAGAGTGCGTTGGACACATTTCTCCAGGATACTGACTAGAGCACTCTCTAGAGGAGATTGACAGGTATCTAAAACTAATGGACGAGACAATTAAACGAACAATGGACACAAAGATACCTCGGTCTCGACACGCTCACAACGAAGATTATTCCGTAACGCAACTATTGACGCACTGCCTCGATACAAAAGTAGACTGCTATCAAGACCTTAAGCCTCGTACAGAAAGTTTGCTGACATACATAACCCGGAGATTATGACATTTAAATCGTCGATTAAAAACCTTCAAACATTACTCAAAGAAAATTACAGGGCTTCTGTAAGTTTGTATTGGAACAATAGAATTCAGGCTGTAAACACCAGCAGCCCGGATATGTTCCCGCAAATAAATAAAATATTTCGGAGGCAATATCAAAACGACCTTGCATGCCTAAAAATCGCCCGAACGACGGACAATGAACGCATACTTTCAATAGCAGGCATAGATCCAAATGAGGTTGTTGATGATGATAACTTCTTTGTGATCGGAGATCCGCAGGAGAAGATCGAGGCTATAGGAGCAACTTCCCAGGAAGTGTACAAGACGAATGACAGCATTGTTCCGAACCACGACCTGGAAAATCGAGTCCTTGTGCACAATTTCTACCTTCGAAATGAAATAGTGAACTGGTGAATCGAGAACTCGGGTTTCACCCAGTTCAGTGACGAGAAAATGGCAAATAATGTCATCGCCAATGACAGGGAACAACCCCCGTTCATTTCGAGGGAAGGGCTTCAAACGATCTTCGACACAATTAAAAGTAATAAATCAGTGGAAACCGATGAAATACAGAAGATTGTGCTTCGACATCTCCCACTAGAAGCGGTGGACATTTATACCACCCTGTTTAACAATGCAATGAATAATGCACATTATCCAGCGCATTGGAAAACTGCGGTGGTACATCCCATCCCCAAAAGGGATAAAGACACCTCCAATCCGGCAAATCTCCGGTCGATCATTCTCCTTCGAAACATCAGTAATTTTTTCGAAAAAGTCATCAATAGAGTCCTGGCTAAGCGGGTTGAGGACAGAAATATAGTTCCGGATAATCAATTCGGTTTCAAGGCGGGGCATGATGTTATTCATGCTGCGCCTAAGCTGGTTTCTGATGTCAAATGGAACAAAGCCAAGAAATAGTGCACGGGTACCTGCCTGATTGATTTGGAAAAGGCCTTCGATACCGTATGGTTAAAAGAACTCTTCTACAAGTTGAACAGGCTGGGCATTAGTAAACCACTTCTGTATATTCTTTTCAATATGCTAACAGATAGAAAGTTCATCATGAAGAATGGCGATGTGACTTCTTCTGGAACATTTCATATTAAAAACGGTCTGCAACAAGGTGCGGTTAATTCGCCGATCCTATAAAACATTCATACAAGTGATCTGAAAAGTTCTACCGTTCAATCAAGCTTATGTCACACACAATGAAAATCGTCGAAAGAGTCTTAAACGAACATCTTCGGCAAATAATAAAGCTCGACAATAGCCAGTGTGGATTTGTTGATGGAAGATCGAGGGTGGACGCTATCCAAAGCCTACGAATAATAATGGAAAAGCGCCGAGATTCGTCTAAGGATTTACACATGACATTTATCGACCTCGAGAAAGCATTCGATCGAGTACCTAGGAGTCTCATATGGGCCGCGCTGAGGTCTCAAACCGTACCGGAAACGTATGATAGAATAATACAAGACATGTACGGAAACGTAAGACTGCGGTTAAAAGCTCTGCTGGACTAACGAAAGAATTTCCAGTTAATGTCGGAGTGCATCAAGGAAGCATACTTAGCCCTTTCCTCTTTAACGTAGTATTCGACTATCTTTTAAAAGACTGCATGCGCGAAGCAAATGTAACGCCAATTCTCTTCGCTTACGACGCAGTTATACTTAGCGATAACGTCGAAGATTTACATAACGCCTTAGATTCATGGAAAAATGCGCTAGAGAGAAACGGGTTTAAAATAAATCGTTCAAAGACGGAGCATTGACGGAATAATTCTTCCGAAAAGCACTATCTTTAAGTACTTAGGATCAATCGTTAACATGGAAGCGAAATGTGACGACGACGTAAACCACAGAGTGAGTGTGGGATGGATGAAATGGCGGGAAAATTCGGGAATCTTTTGCGACCGAAAATTTCCACTTAAATTTAAGGGGAAACTCTACACCACGGTTGTTAGACCAGCTTTTATGTACGGTTCTCAGTGCTGGACAATGTACGAAGCGTTTAAAAACAAAATGACGGCAGCGGAAATGAAAATGTTAAGGATCTCTAGTGGAGTCACTAAACGCGATTGCATTAGATCTACGCGTATAAGAGGAAGTCTACATATAAAGAATGGTATTGCCACGTTCAAAGAAGATCTGCGGAAAATCCGGTTAAAAAGGCACTATCAACTATGGTCACTCCAACTGTAAGAAAACGAGGTCGGAAAAAGAATTCCTGGATTTCTCAGATGGCAAATGCGCAACAACGCCTGGGGCTAACCACTGAAGCGATCCAGGACCGAGCATTGTGTAGACGCGTTCTGCGGTCTGCGACATTAGCCATTACAGGAGCAGTAGCGATGCAGTAAAAATGGGAATCTTGTTACGCATAAGTTCGTATAACGAGGAAAGGGTTAATAAAAGGATAAGAAGAAGAAGTGATCTGAAAAGTTCACTTCACCATGCCATTGCGTACGCAGATGACATAATCGCGTACATATTAGGTCCAAAGATTGAGGACATATCGTAAAATACAACTTTGGATCGCTGAATACGTTCGAAGTGAATGTTTCACTTGTCGGTAAGGTGAATGCGTTCTGAGGCCATCGTAGAAAACGTTCGAATTAAAACTCCCCATACAAACTTTGCCATTTTTCAAACGCAGATAATTCATTGCGTATCTTGTTGTTTCTTGTGAAATCTTGAGTTTGATTTCCTTAAAAATGTTGTAAGTACATAAATGTATAATTCTTGAAAATACACACATAAATACTTTATGCATATATTCTATTGTAGCAAGAAAACAACTAACCGGGATCAGGTCAGGGAACTGATTAATTCAAAGAAATTAGATCCCGATATTACAAAAAATGATTGCAAACGACCACCAAAGGAAATGAGACAGTTCTGGGATGACCTTAGGCACAACCTAAACAGCTTAGAATCGCCAACAAAGGGTTAATTCACACTTAATAGAACGAATAAAATTTTTAATTTCAGAAAACTCATGCCAAATCTGGAAGTTCTATAATATTTTCTGCAGTTAAAGATGTGCGCCTTTTTCTGTTAGAAGCTACTTCGTTCTCATTATCAAATGCATTCAAGTATAAGCCTATACTATCCATTTTTCTTATTTCACTTATGTATTTGACTTGCTTAATTTTATTTGAAATTTTTTTCAGCATTAATTGCCGTCACTTATCACAATACAACTGTTTTGCGAGTTCGAGATAGTTATCGGTAAGGTAGTCCACCCGCCGTATTCTACGATCCATATGACAAGTAAAAGTGAATCGAGTAAGTGAAGTGAATCTCAGATACGGCGTATTTTACGATAGGGGTGATTGTTTTGCAACGTGACTTCAATAAAATAAAACAATATTGCGACGACTGGAAGTTGAATATCAATCCAAAAGTGCTGTTGCCCTCATTTGTTTTATAACAGGCAACTAGATGCGAGGGTGAAGGTAATCTGCTACATGGCCCTTATCTAGCCTAATCTTGTACCTAGTCTAGCCACAAATTCTGTTACAAGATTTCAAGTGCCCCTTGCTCATAATTTTCAATAGAAATGATCCCGTCAACTATTTTTTTCCTAACACGTGTACTTATAAGTAAAGAATAGAAGCTAGTTTGGTTTAAGCTTTCGATCAATTAATATGGAGTGGGGCATCAAAGAAAATCGTGTCGCTTGCACGAGTGTCAAAAAAAATCGAACCAAATTTTCGAATTTCTCAAACCACTTGGAATATCGAAAATGTTTGTTTATCGCGCAATAAAACGTTTTAGTGAACTTTCAGAAGTAGAGGACAGACCAAGAAGTGGTCGTCCACGAGTCGCTCGAACGAGTGCGAAAGTTAAAGCTGTGCATGAACGAATTCGCAGAAATCCTCTTTGAAAACAAAAGATAATGTCCAGAGAATTGGATACATCCGCTAGATCCATGTCGAGTCTTATTCGAGATGATCTCCATATGAAAGCCTATCGTTGAGCAACGGGACATCACTTAACTCCCAACCGGAAAAAATAAGGCTCGACAGAAGCAAAAAATTGTTACAGCGGAACGCGGTTAATGGACATGAAAATATTTTATTTACTGATGAAAAATTGTTTGCCATGGAAGAAGTTTATAACAAAAAGAATGACAAAGTTTATGCAACATCATCTAAAGAAGCAAAACAAAGTTGTTCCGAGGGTTCAGCGCGCACACCATCTCGCTTCTGTAATAGTTTGGTGGGGGGTATCGCATCAAGGTGTCACATCACTGCATTTTGTCGAAGGTGTTATCAAGGATTTAGCAAATACCCTTTTCGACGGGGAAAGATGGGTCTTCCAACAAGACTCTGCCCCGGCACACATAGCCAAAACGACGTAAGAGTGATTTAGATGGAATATCCCGGATTTTATCGCTGCTGCAGATTGGTCATCAAGAAGTCCAGATTTAAATCCGCTGGATTACAGCATGGCCTGTAAGACTTGCCATCGAAATTTGGACAAGGCAGCTTTAATAACAACAGCGTCATCGATTCCCATCGAGACAGTGTGTGCCGCCATAGAACAATGGCCACAATGTTTAAAAGCCTACGTCAAAGCTAAAGGCGGACATTTTGAGAAAAACTTTTTTTTCTTCTAACCTATATATTTTTTTTTCGTGTTGAGAGGGTTTGCCTTAAAGCTTGTCTTCGCTGGCCTTCGTATTAAGGTCTTTTATAAGCGGGCGCACCTGTTGTAAAAAGAATGGATAATTTTGTTATAAAGTTAACTCAAAAGCACATTGCAAAAGCAATGACCCCGTCGAAATACCTGATCTCCGAGGCTTACTACTACGAGCATATGTATCACGAGAGAGTTCGTTATTTGGCAGGTACGAGGGCGGGTCAATAAGTCCGTGACTTTTGGATTAAAACACAGATTTTTTGATAAAAAAAATAATTTTATTTTTCAACGTAGTCTCCCTTGAGCTCTATACTCTTTGTCCAACGCTTCTCCAATTTTTTTATCCCTTCCAAAAAAAAATGATTTGTCGAGGTCCTCAAAATAGGCCTTTGTTTGCGAGATGACTTCATCATTGGAGTCAAATCTTTTTCCACCAAGCCATTTCTTCAGGTTTGGGAACAAGAAGTAGTCGCTCGGAGCCAAATCTGGAGAATAGGGTGGATGAGGGAGCAATTCATAGCCAAATTCATGGATTTTTGCCATTTGTTACACGATTGCGTTTGTGGTCGACTGTGAGCAAACGCGGCACCCATCTTGCGGAAAGCTTTCTCATGCCCAAGTAATCATTCAAAATTCGGGTGTAGAGACCTCAACTGGGCGTCCAGGACGTTCGGCATCTTCAGTGCTTGTACGGCCACAACGAAATTCAGTAAACCACTTTTTTACCATTGAAATCGATGGTGCAGAGTCCCCATAGTATTTATCAAGCTTAGCCTTGGTCTCGGTAATGGTTTTTTTTCGCAAGAAATAATGCTTAATAAGCACACGAAATTCACTTTTTTCCATTTTCTCCTCAAATTAGTGAGTAGTCTGATAAAAATAGCTGTCAAACACAAACTAACTGACGCAGCAAGTTTAAATTTTGACAGGAGTCAACTGACAGATGCCTGTTGACAGGAGCAGCGTTGCTGTTTCAGTAAAGAGGTCAGAAATTCAAAAAGTCATGGACTTATTGACCCGCCCTCGTATCTACGTTAAATAAAAATGATTGCTGATCTTCCATCACGTGGCGACTAGAGCAGTTGACGAAGATGTGCTTTTTCAGGTTGGAAGAAGCTTCAGGGGAACAAACAGGTTAGACCGTCCGCACAAGATTTGTACGAGAAGGCGGGCTTGGAGTGACTCTGAGCCATCAATTTTCTTCAATACTTTTGATTCTGTCTTCAAAGATCGAAAATTTGTCCGAAATATTTTTACCGAATTTGTCTTCATCGGAGTCATTGACAGGAGGAGATACAAGAACGAATTGAACGGACTTTACAGTGACATCAGTAAAAAAAGATCGCGTATCAGGTGACGCACGGAAGTGGAAGGGACCTAGGCCAAGTTAGCGTGCAAAACTGTTGGCAGCTAGCGAAGGAGAGAAGAGCATAAGAAGCACCCGATCGAGGAAATGGAGAGATGCTATTGCAGAAAATTTTTTAATTGAGTCTACCTGCAATAAACATGATAACTAGTAGTACTAGGTGGGGTGAAAAGTAACCTCCTTGACCGCCAGAATGCTACTGCTACTGCAAAAATGCCTTGAAGTCCGTTCATATTTAGGCAGACATGCCAAATTTCAGTGCGATACTGTCTTTAGTTTTGTTTTGACAGCTGTTTGTTGTTGACATGTTTGGCATCATGTGACTATGGACAAAAACGATTTTCGTTCTCTCATAAAACATTATTTTTCGAGAAGCAAAACGGCGAAGGAAACAAAAGAAAAGTTGGATAAATTTTATGGGGCTAATGCTCCGTCAGACTACACCGTGAGCGCACACGCCATATTTTGGGCAATATTCTGCATATGAAAAAGTTATCCTGCCGCTGGGTGCCGTGCATGCTCACTCCTGACCAAAAACACGAACGCGAGAGCACTTCGAAAGAGTGTTTGGACTTGCTGATGCGGAATCGGGCGGACTTTTGGCGTCGATTGGTAACTTTTGATGAAACCTGGATCCACTATTACACACCAGAGAACAGAATGAGTGCTCGGCAATGGACTGGAGCCGGCACGAGTGCTCCAAAGCGCCCGAGGGAGGCTCAATGGGTCGGTTTTCTGGGATTGTCATGGCATACTATTCGTGGACTAGCTCGAAAAAGGAAAAACCATCAACAGCGAGTATTAATGTGCATTATTGAAGCCATTGAAGGCCGAAATCGCTGCAAAACGGCCTTACATGAAGCGAAAAAAATTTTGTTTTTGCAAGACAATGCACCGGCGCATAAGAGCATCGCAACCACGACTAAAATCAATGACTTACGGCTCCAATTGCTGTCGCATCCATTGTATTCGCCCGATTTGGCTCCCTCGGACTATTATCTCTTCCCAAACCTCAAAAGATGGCTCATCTATAAAAAATTCAGCTCACGCGCGGAAATCATCGACGCCACGGACGAGTATTTTGCAAACCTTCCGAAAATTACTGTTCGGACGGGATCAGAAAGTTGGAAAATCGCTGGAATAAGTGTATCAAGCTAAAATAAAATGAATAAAATAAAAAAAACATTTAAAAAAAATGTTTTTTCATTCCCAAGGAGGTTACTTTTCACCCCACATAGTAGAAAGTAAAGACAATGTCGGGGCGATATGGAGAGATTACTTCTGCGTACTGTGTAGAGGTGACAGTGGTCAAAATCCCCCTGTCAAGCTGAAGAATTCATCCTGGACGAAGATGACAGACTCTAGCAACTTTGATTGTTCTCTCCACAAAGAGGAGGAACCCGACTGATCTGACTCATCTGCTGCAAGATGGCTCTCTCAAACACGTCCAGCTCTGCTCTAGACCCACTAATAAATCTTGCTTTGCTTGATGTTCACATCATACACTGCACTCTTATAACCATCATTCGATTTAAAAAAAAAAAATGATCTTGGATACAATACGACTGTCTTTTGGCTCTGGTCTTATAAACATGCCAACTAATGTTATTAGATCAGAATTCCTGTTGCCAGGAATTCCCTTTGCTAACAATTTTTAGTTTGATCTTTACGGATGGCTTTAAAACGGCCCTGATATCTATTTGGAGAGCTAACGTCAGATTTCACTGCCTGTTAGGGAAACATGGGTCTGTCTTTCAAGAAAAGATATATGCTATTCTGATGGAAGTGAACTGTATTGTGACGGTTGGTGGAGTGAGCGAAATCAGCCAAGCTGTACTAAGCACCTTTCTGAACCTTTTCACAACTTACCACCTTGTTCAAGAATATAAAACAGTCGGTCATAGTTCACAATGTGATCTCAGGAAATGAGATTTCAGAACCCGCACCCGCACCCACCTTAGGACTACCTTTGTCCTCGGTGAAGACTTCTTGTGATCATTACTCCAATTAGCATGACTCTAGAATGCCCGCAGAACAAACGAAAACTAACCGGCCAATACCTTGAGCATGCACTAAACGTTCAAACGTTATTATCATATAAGGACAAACGGAAAAGACGGGTTAAGCTATAGTTGAAAAAAAAAATAGTAGCTTCGACAAAAGAGACTAACAACAAGAGCAACAATTTGGCCGACATGCCACAACGCCAAACTATACATATATGACTATATAAGTCTTTGTCTACATAGGCTCTACACAACACACGCGTTGTTAAGATCTAACGAAGAATCACTCTTCCCGAAAAGCTATTTCATTGGACTAACAAGGCAGCTTAGTTTAACTTATTGGTTGGAAATATGTAGCGAACGAAAATGCCCTTGATTGCTTCGAGAGATAAGTTATTCGAATGATTTTCGGTCCCGTCTGCATTAACGGATCGAAAAATATAGAAGAACGAACAGTAAAGGGTGCAATTAATTCACCCGCTCCGATTGCTAGGAAATCTTGACCAAGTAATTGTCTTGAAATGCATTTCGGTGAAACAACACTGTAAAGAAAGGCTTCTTCTTAAATTGTGCGTTCTAATGGAAAGGAATGATGAGAATTATCGACTTAGGACCAGGTTCATCCAGAACTGTAGCTCCGTCTTACGTAGTATAAAACATAGTTCGATAGTAGCACAGTTTTGGCAGCATATCAATCGATTGTAGCTTCTGAATAACAGCTAAAAAACAAAAGCAGATCGTCTACTTGAGGTAGAAAACCAATGCTCACCATACTATCAAAAAGAAAATACGAATACTAAACGTTTGTACGACTCTACACATAAATTCCCTACACATAAGTTCGTAAAACTTCTTGGGAAGATTGTAAATCGAAAAATGTAGCCAAAACTGCTCCCTAAGTTATGGACAAGTTTAGATTGATTTCTAATGCAAACACAATTACTATTTTGATTTTTTTTACCATTTTACAAAACCTAAATCTGAAGCAAAGTTTACGTAATAATACCATGATACATGGTGTCCAGCTTTCCATCAACATATTTTCGATTTGAATTCACTCAGCCAGAAGTTCAGTGAAAGCAGACAGAAAAATTTGTCACCACTTTCACGCTTCAAAGATCTTTTAATTAGTTCCACGTATTCGTGTTTGCCAACAATTTAAACAGTTTAATTACCGCTCAATTCGTTATGACTATTCCGATAACAAATAACATTTTAATTGCACACTTTAAACGAGCTTTGCTTCGAAAAATATTTTCACAAACTAAAGGCAGAGGCACCCACAACCATCAGAACCTGCCAATTAGTAAGACTACCCAAGCTCAACTTAAAAGGAAAGGGAAATAAAATGTATTAAATGTCATACCACTCGAAGCCCATCATAAGATATAAAATCAATAGTCTTAGGCTTGAATTACTGTTGTTTTTATTTATTTTATATTTTAGAAGAAAATTCCAACTGGTGTGGTTGGATTTTTTAAACTTTTTATTTCCTCATTACGAGTTACTCGTACAAAATAAGATGGCCCGAGTTGGAGTCCGGGTGTCTATTTGTATTTCACAATTTCATTTAAAAATTTCACTTTTGCTAGAATCTAAGGCCAATTTATGGAACTACAACTAGAGCTTATATTGTTACCGGAACTAATTCTAAACATAGTTAACAATCGTTTACTCTATTAAAGCTTAGGTTATGATATTTCATCTACATATCGGTCTAACTTGAATTCTGTTTAACCTACTTATTATCCGCGCATCTAAATTCTAAAAAACAGAAATAAGAATGCCTACAAAGAGAAGTGACTAAGTGCTTAAAAATTACAAAAAAAAAATGAACAGAGCAGATATGTTACTCTGGAATATGTCTAGATATCACAAGACAAGTTTTTCTTTTCGCTTAAATTCTAAATTATCTAAATTTTATGAGCGTTTCGTTTCTGGAAGATACTCGTACATTTTGTCTACGATTATTGCGTCAATATTGCTTAAAGGTACTAAGGAGTATTAGTAGTGATTTGTTGGATACATGTTGATGTGTTGCTGCATTAAACTGTTGAATAACGATAGCCGCGATAGTGATGATGATGGTCACTGAGCTTCACATAATTGCCCAAAAGTTGTTGAACATAGGCGCTGCGACAAAAGCAGTGCAGATAGTATGCTGCATAAGGTGTAAGGATCGTCGTACAGATGTAGAAAAGATGCGGAATGCGTTCGGTTTGTCCAAAGGGACACATCCAATAACCACGACGGATAGCATCTCGGGTGTGATGGGTGACAAAAGCACAAAGCAGCACTCCTAGTACAAGGCTGGTTTTAAAGTAATTTAAAGATGCTGTACACACGAACATAACCAATAGCATCATTGGAATTGTTGTGCAATGGAGGAATGGTCGACGTAACAGATTTGTCGCATCCTAGAAAAAAAACCAAAAAAAAAACAAAGCAAATTGTCATTAGTCATGTTTATTGTTTTAATGAATGATTTGGGTGATGTAAAAAAGGTTAAACATTGAAAAAAATGAAAAGCAATTGGTAAAAAGATAAATAACCAGTTTATGGCTTCGACACGCAGGAATAAACTACACGAGAAATCGATAAGTCGTTACCTTTAATGCCGCTTTAAGTATTTGTTTATGTGATTTCAATTTGAATTGGACATGATATGAACTCATGAATGAGGTAATAAAACTATAAACAGAAAGCAGCCAGTTTTATGAATAAAGGAGTCGATAAAAATAAACACTGCACGTTTAACCGTTTAGAATCGAGATTAAAACAGACCATCCACTTACGAGTATATAGTACATTGATGTTTTGCTGCACATCGTAAGTTATTACCATAAATCAAGATTTTTCAAATAAAACGGAATGTTGTGGACTAAATGGATACTGCTAGAACGACGATTCCATCTAATTAAGGAACGATCGTATCTATTAAACCTCAAACATAACATTTAATTTTGTCTAATGTTCTCTTAGTGCTAAACAAATAAGAGTGGAAATGGGTGGATTAAGTGCAGCACAAAGAGGCAACATATACACAGCCGTTAGAAAAATATTGCTCAGACTATTTTTTTCGGTGTTTGGCGAATTTGTGGCAATAAATACACACTTTTAAATTAGCGTTTTTTGGGCACTTTTAAATGGTTCATGTCGCAGTCGAAGGGACAACATTTTGTTGGACTAGAATATAGTTTTGAGATGGCAACGATTGGTATAAGGCCTCGTAGAAGAAGCATCTTCCGACAGATGCTGGTTATTTAAATAACGAGAATGAGCCTCTGCAGCCGATCATCTTGAAGCTCTGCTAATAAGCCCTACTTCACGCCTCCCCGTGGCGCCATCTGGGAATCTCACTAGAGATTGCGAAGTGAAGGGGACAAATGGCGAGTTTCCTGCACCATAAACCAGGATTAGTGCCGGAAAAACAAAACAAGACCAGGACTTAGCCAGGGTGTGATTCGTGATTTTAATGCAAAACTAGGAAGAGAGGGTATCTTTGGTGGAACAATCGGAAAATATAGCCTGCACAACACCACCTCCGATAACGGATTCAGGCTAATCGACTTTGTGGCGGGCCGAAACATTGTCGTAGCTAGCACACAGTTCCCACATCTCGACATACGCAAGGGGACTTGGAGAACTCCTGATCAATCAACAGTCAACCAGATTGATCACATTGCGATCGACGCAAGACACTCCTCCAGTATTATGGATGTCCGTACGTTCCGAGGAGCCAACATCGACTCGGACGATTAAACTACGCCAAGACAAACTAATGTTGTGAGAAAATTCGACGTCAGACGGCTACAATCGCAAGAGATCGCCAAGTCCTTTTCCGATCGAGTGTCTCTTAATCTCTTAAAGGGTCCAATGCCGCCAGCATCAAGCATCGAAGACCATTGGAAACACTGCCGCTGCCGAAGCCGCTACAATCGCAAGAGATCGCTAAGTCCTTTTCCGATCGAATGTCTCTTTATCTCTTAAAGGGTCCAATGCCGCCACCATCAAGCATCGAAGACCATTGGAAACACTGCCAAAACCCATCAGAGATGCCGCTTCTGATATGCTGGGTTTCACTCATCCACCACCACGAAACCCCTGGTTCGATGATGAATGCCGGGAAGCACATGCAGCTAAGCAAGATGCATATACCGCGGCGCTGCTTAGAAAGACCAGAGCTGCTCATGAGCTCTATGAGCGGAAGAGAAGAGACGAACACCGGCTTCTCAGGAGGAAGAAGAAAGAGCATGAGAAGCGCGCGATCGAGGAAACTGAGAGATGATACTCCAGGAATAAGGTTCGGAAGTTTTATTAAAATGTAAAATTAACATGCCACGGAAACAAACCCCGAACCGAAGCCTGTAGATATGTACCACGGAACATCGTAGTAGAATCGCAGTCGATGCTGAGGATTTGGAAAGACCATTTCTGCAGACTGTATAACGGTGATGACGGACCAAATGCCGCTATCAGGCAGAATCAACCTTTCAACTTGGACGATGATGACCAACAATTCCGTCCACCCGACCTGGATGAAGTCAAGATAGCTATATCGACAAGAATATAAGTCCAACAAAGCTGCTGGAGCGGCAGGCGATGACTTGGTAAGGAGCATACACTAACACATCTGTAAAATATGGTCGGACGAAAGTATGCCCGATGAATGGAACCTCAGCGTTGTTTGTCCGATTCTCAAGAAAGGAGACTCTCTGAACTGCGCCAACTACAGAGGCATGAGTCTCCTTAACATCGCATATAAGATTTTATCCGCCGTATTGTGTGAACGCCTAAGGCCGTTCGTCAACAACCTGATAGGTCCATATCAGTGTGGCTTCAGGCCATGAAAGTCCACCATCGACCAGATATTCACACTACGGCAGATCTTGGAGAAGACCCATGAGCTTCAGATCGATACACACCACCTATTCATCGATTTTAGGGTCGCGTATGACAGCATCTATTGAGACGAGCTATATAGAGCAATGTCTAGTTTTGGAATCTCTGCCAAACTCGTCCGTCTGTGCAGGATGACGATGGAGAATGCACGCTGCTCCATCAGTGTCGGTAAAGATCTCACCGAGACCTTTGATGTCCAGAAAGGATTTAGACAAGGCGATGCGCTGTCATGCGATTTTTTCAACATCGTACTTGAAAGAATAGTGCAAAACTCACGAGCAAACACAAGAGGCACTATCTTTCAAAAGTCCGTCCAACTACTCGCATACGCCGATGATATTGACATAATCGGGAGAAAGCAGCGTGATGTCAGTGGCGCTTTCGCGAGTATTGAGACGGAAGCGGCGAAAATGGGTTTAGCGGTCAATGAGGGCAAGACGAAGTATATGCTGTCAAGCAAAAAGGACAACCAACACCAATGTCTCGGGCAGAACGTCACCCTCGACAGATATAACTTTGAGGTAGTTTAGGACTTTGTCTTCCTAGGCTCTGCTATAAATACAGACAACGACACCAGCGCTGAGATCAAGCGAAGAATAACTCTTGCCAACCGCTGTTTCTTTGGGTTAAGAAGGCAATTCCGGTCCTGCTCTATGGCGCAGAGGCATGGACATTATCAAAAATGGATGAGGGTGTTCTTGGTTGCTTCGAGAGAAAAATTCTTCGGGCGATCTTCGGTCCCGTCTGCATTGACGGTGAGTTGAGGAGGAGGAGATACAACGACGAACTGTACGGACTGTGCAGCGGCATGGACCTAGCCAGAAGAGTGAAGATCCAAAGACTGAGATGGCTGGGTCATGTAGAGCGCATGGACACCAATGCTCCGGTCCGAAAAGTCTTCGAATCCGCTCCCGAGGGATAGCGCAGTAGAGGAAGGCCAAGACTCAGATGGCGCACGCAAGTGGAAGAGGACCTCAGCCAACTAAGCGTGCGAAATTGGAGGCAGCTAGACAGGGATCGAGCTGGCTGGAGAAGCTTGTTGACTGAGGCCCAGGTCCACACCGGACTGTAGCGCCACTTAGAGTAGCTAAAGTAAGAAGATAGTTTTGTTTGAGGCTGACGCATTAATAGGAATAAATAAAATGCGCTTAATCAGTGAAATTTGTTTTTTTTTATAGCTTCTCAGAAACATTATCAATTAAATCGATGCTTTGTGGAGCCTCCTTAAGCCTTCATTGTGATTCATTGTCTCAGATAGGTTTTTATGTTTAAGGCCTGATAAGTACGTTTTTAAGCATTTCGAATGGCTCCTAGCTCCTCCTTTTTGCAGTCTTAAGTTTCATGATTGGCCAGATATTCTCAATGGATTCAGGTCCTTGGCTGTAGGAGGCTTTGACTTTTTAACGTAAAACGAAAAGTTTTTATCGAAAAAATGTTTGCTAGGTAAAAGAAAAAAATATAAAAACTTGAAATTTTGACTACGTGTTCGTCAAAAAAAAATAAATAAAACAAGAAAATATGGGTCGTATGCAAAAAGATGAGCAAAATCTTAGAGTCTGAACTAACAAGCTTGAACTCACATAGTGAGATCGATTCAGCAGAGCTGAGCTCGGACTCAGTTTCACATGGAAAAAATGAGATCGTTAAAAGCGGCTTTGACTTGATGAATGTGAGATCGATCTTAAAGCTCTGCGTCTAATTTAGTAGTGATTGTAGTTTCTGTGCAGTGATTGCGGATTTTAGCAGCAAAAATGTCATCCGAAAGTGAAAACGAAAGTGTTAAATTAAACAGTCAGCCGGATCAACTCAATAAATTCAACTTCTATAAATTCAATGTATAATAAAATTTTGCTGCAATTCGGCCATCTCGACGGCTGTATGTGAACTGAGTAAAGAAAATACCATGCTTAACAATTTTTAAGCAAGATCTCAGGTAAGCAACCGTTTTCTCTTCTTTTTGCATATCAAAGCAAGCACTGTCTTACATCGAGCTTTCATAATGTGATCATTCTCAACACTTGAGATCGAGTTCAAAATATGAGCACTTACTCGGTTGGTGTACGTTTTCATAAAAGGTTTACCAATAAGGACTTGACAACTTTTTTTTTTAATAAAACGCAAACCATTTGAGATATTTCAAAAACTTTATTATCGGCTTGTAGTACAATCAAAACATTTATGAATGGAACTCGACTTCGTTCATATGGCCACCGCGGGCACGTTTGTAGCAGTCGATTCGTTGGACCCAATTTTCAACGACTCTATTTGTCCCTGAGCTCTTCCAATGTCATCGACTTGTTGGCATAAACCAATGACTTAACGTAGCCCCACAGAAAATAGTCAAGCGGCGTTAAATCGCACGAACGAGGCGGCCAATCGACTGGCCCGTTTCTTGAGATAACACGCTCACCATACCTACTCTTCAATTAATCGATTGTAACGTATGCTGTGTGGCTTGTGGCACTATCCTGTTGATACCACATGTCGTCCAAGTCCATATCTTCCAATTCGGGCCATAATATCACAAAATGTGGTCTGAGCGATGCCCAATTCTTGAGAACGCCGTGGAAAATGAGTAAACAGCTTGAACTCATCTTTTTGCATACGACCCAATAAGCAGCTTAATCTTTGGGCTTCTTAAATAGTTGAACATTGTTCTATAAGTCTTGAGTCAAATTATGATGCTCCTAGGCCAAAAACAATAGTTTTTTTTTCTGACTCTTATGAAAACTTCGCCTTCAGTTCTGACATCTACAGTATTAGTGGAGTTTTAAGAGCTTCTATTGCTGGAAATACATAATTTTTTTTATATTCGCTGAAGCACTAAAAAGCCATGCTACTCGGCAATATTTTGCAACAGCAGATTTGCACATAGGAAGGGACTCGCTGTTGACGACTCTACAAAACAAAAAATCAAAGAATGGTGTTCGGATCTAAAAACAACATAAAATGTTGCGGGGGCTTTGGATTCCCATAAAGCATATTTCGCCGCCAGCCCATATGGAAAATAGACGTATTGCCATTAGAGAATTTTTCCCCTGACTTCTCGTCGAAATCTACAATCAATGTCCTATATTTAGCCAATGTTTCCTGTCCACCAGTCCAATATGACATAAATATATTGTATCATTCCTAATGTTCTTGCTCGATTTGAAAATGAAACGGTTGTATTTATCAATTATATCATGATGAAAGATCCGCCTTTTGGATTAGCCAAAATCTTGAACCTTCTCGTTAAACTTACGCAGTTTCTCACAGTACTTATTCGCCGCGATTGTTTCGCCAGGTGAAAGAAGCTTGAATGAAATTATCAATCCTACCAAATAGATAGCAATACCTACAACCCAGTTTTGCCAGGGGTTCTGCCCCTTTATCTGCTTGTTTCCAGCTTCTTTTCGTTGCACATTGTTGTATAGAATTTACTTCTCGTCATCTCGATCCAAAAAAAAGTTTGTTTTCATGGCGTCTAAGCAGAGATATAGCCACAAAGTCGCGATCCAGCTTATTTTTTTCAGTCAAACAATGGAATTAAATCCAAGTTTCTTAAAATGGCGTAATATACTGTCTTAGAACTCCCTTTAGTAGAAATCTTCTGGTTTTTTTTCGCTAAGGCTCACATTAATGATGCTCAACATGTCAACATAATTCCCGGAAAGTCGTCCAAAACGGGTTTGATCGTCCGAGGTCATATCACCATTCTAAAATCTGCCAAACTGTAAAGTGAACAACTAAGTTCTCGCTGTTTATCAATAGATGGTTCCAGCAGTAAGTGCTGATCGATTTTGGCATATACAAAACGTCATGAAACAAACCGTTTTGACAAATTAGTGATTTTGTTTTGGCGCCATATACTTTTGGTTCAAAGACGATGATTCGGATGTTGACGACCGTCCGCGTGAAGGAAGACCAAAATCCTTCGAAGACACTGAATTGGAGGTATTGCTCGATGAGGATCTGCGCCAAACGCGAGAAAAACTTGCTTCAGCATTAGGAGTTACCCGTCAAGCTATTTCTAAGCGATTGAATAAATTGGGGAATAATTAAATAACAAGGAACCTAGGTTCAAACTGCTCCAGCGGCAAAAGGAGAAGGGATGTCTTCATCGCATCGTGACGAGTGATGAAAAATGGATTCATTACACCAACGCAAATAGAAGAAAGTCATGGGGACTGCCCGGTCATGCTCCTATGTCCTCGGCTCGGTCGGATATTCACGTTGCAAAGGTTATGCTGTGTATTTGGTGGGACCAGGTCGGTGTTATTTATTATGAACTGTTGAAACCCAACGAAACCATCACTGGGGAACGATGTCGACTTCAATTGATACTATTGAGCCGAGCACTGCCCGAGCACTGCATCTTTATTAAAAAAAAAAAAAAAACAAACAGCGCAAACTTGGTTGCGTACAAATATTCCTAAGAGCAGGGTAAGATCTGAATACACACAGCATTACATGGCGGAAGTGTACATTTTCGTTCTCCGTTTTAGATTTTTTTTTCTCAAACAATTTGCCAACTTTACAACTCTGATGCCAACAGTGGTATACAAGTCCATAAAACAAACAATAGTTGTGTCATACAGCAAACTTTCTTTCGCGTATAAAGATCGGGCATAAACTTTTCCAATGAACCAATAGAAATTCATTACTAATGAGCCTAAAGGTCCGGTTTCCCTAACATCGCATACAAGATCTTGTCTGGCGTCATGTCATCAATCTAATTGGCACCTAGAAGTGCAGCGGCGGGATAAAATATCACTACAGCAAGCACACAGTTGAGCCCAACTCAATTTTTTTTTTAATTAGTCACAGTCGGTGCTGAGAATGTGGAAAAACTTTTTCTGCAAATTGTATTAGCGGCACGAAACGTAACATCCCCCTGTCAAACCATTCAATTAAGACGATGGTAGCCAAAACTTGAGTCAACCTTACCAAAACGAAGCAAGCTGGAGCTAAGGGCTTACCGGCCGAGATATTTAAAACTGCTGAAAATAACTCTATGGAGAGCATACACCAATTGATTTTGCAGATCTTGTCAGGAGAGTGTGTAGCCGATGAATTGGAATTTCAGCATCGTTTCGCCGATCTTCAAAAACTGCCCCTCAACATTGCATACAGGATCTTATCTACCATATTGTGTGAGCGTCCGAAAACCTTTGTCAACAACCTAATTGGTTCCTATCACTGGGGTCCTAGATCAGGAAAGTCCAGAGGAGGCAATAGAGGTCTTCTTAAGAAGCACCAAGGGGACTATTTATAATCCTTATCAGCCCAATCTTTCTTTATACTGCAGAAACATGGGTGTTAGCAAAGGCGCATAAAGATATTCTCGTTGTTCCGAAAGTAAATGTCTTCGAATGATTTTTGGTCATGTTTAAATTGACAGACTTTTGAGGAGGATTTATGTGTACATATAACAGGACACTCTGCAAGGAGGTCGCGCAAGTGGAAGGAGATCTTCAACTATTTAGATGTAATTGACTGACGATACCACTAACCAAAAAGTGTTACTGGTTAAGATGCAGGTCCATTTGTTGTAGTTACCTACATAAAGAAGAGACATGAATAGCGTAATCCACTACTATTGCTACTCAACTATTTAAAGCAGCGTAAGTTGATTTAGTTAGCAGCGTTCTCTAACCCTTTAGTTTGATGACATCAAAGTACTTCTGTTGAATGAAATCTCATTAATCTCAAGAATGACCCTCCAAACTCCAATAAAACAGAAGAATCAGTCACCTTTACAAAGTGTAAAGTGTAATCCATTGTACTTTACCCAGTTATCAGTTTGGCCAGAGGCCTTTTGGATTATTGCGAACACAATCGGAAAGCAGTCTCATTCACTAACAAAATAGGGGCGAGCTGCCTTAAAGAAAAATAATAAACAAAACCAAATCTTCATCTTACCACCTAAATGCTTGTTTGAACAAAGTTGCTATCAACTACGTTTATCTGTTTCTCTGTTCCTGTCTATGTATAGTCTACGAATGTGCTGTGCGATTTAAGACTTAAAACACAAGACTAACAGCTTGTTTAATAAACAACACCCAACAAGGTCTTGTGTCCGAATCGTGCTAACCCGATGCAATTTGTAAAATAAAAATATATGCTTCAGTAACTTAACCGTTGGGAGTAGAGCAACGTACGAAAGCATTCTCCAATTTTCATTTTTGATTGACATAAACTGTACACAAAGCTCCACGACTATTGTCATGGGACTTCAACTATATCGACCTAACAAAGATACGTCCATTCTTAACATACATATGTATGTACTCCAGTGGCAAGCATATCTCCATGACTAAGAAATAACTTGCCACTCAAGTTTACCAGTCTGAAATAAATCATAAAACTGCAACGTAACTTTAATTAAAATTATGAACTTTAAACTCACCTCCAAGTTCCATGATCTCGCCTCAATAAAATGGTCCACATCAATCAGCGACGATACTGAGAAACAGATAAATATCAACACCCATCCAAATAAATTACTCGTTCGATCATAGAATTGCACAACAAATGCAATTCCCGATAGTGCCCCAATAACAGCATGTGTAGCATTATCCACCAATGCACGCAACAAAGGATGCTGTGTCAACTCCACAAAGTTATCCCCCAAGAGGCAGGTAATTGTGACCAAAGTCGTGAGTACGATTCGCACATAAACCATTAAATGACAATACATTTGTGACATCAAAACTACACAAAATTGATATGGGAAAACCAACTCAAAAAACACTTTATAATTTATTGGAAAACATTCCACAGAGAAGGCACTAAAGTTTGTCAATTGAAAACGAGAAAAAACTGAAGAAAAACGAAATCCAAAATCTAAAACACTAAAACCAAATTCAACCAAATGCGACAAACAAACGACAATATTTACGGCATTATTATGGTACTAGATTATTTCAAATTTGAATTAGTTTTTTTTATTGATTTTTATTCTGTATTATGATGTGCAAGGTCAAAAATGTTAGTCATAACAATTAAGGAATTATTGTGAAATAATTTTATAACAATTACGTGGATTTATTCTTTTCAAACAAGATGAAGATAAGAAAAGTTTTCGAAAGTTCAAATGTAAACAAATAGACTAGTACTTTTTGATATGGCAACAGCTGTTCCGTGGCTGTCAATGGAGATGCGCTGTAGTTCTAACGAATTGCGAACTCAAAACAAATTTTTTAATTCCCTGGTTTTATTATTTATTTTCAAATTAATATATTTTCCACCAAAAACAACGATATTTAAATAAATCAGTTTTCTCACAATTTGTGTGGTTTTCATAGTGAATTTCATAAATATGCCAACCCCCTCGAATCTCATCATCATGCCAGTTTACAACTGTCAACTACTGTGTGTACCTCTATTTGGCGGCACATTTTGAACCAGACGGTCAAGTAAAATCCAGGAAGAGATGTACGCCAAAATAAAATCAATGCGAATTCCTGTGGAGTTGGAACAAATTAAAAATACACAAAAGGAGCATGGTAAATTTGCAATATATTTCACTTTTCTTCTAAAACTCTTCCTTCCCCACAGGCATCACCTGTAATCCGAAGGAAGATTCCAACTACTCACAGTTGATTGCGACTATTCCTGGACCAAAAAGCTCTCCTTATGAAGCGGGCAAATTCGAAGTAAGTGTTACAATCGGTGAACAATATCCATTTCGGCCACCAGCTTTTAAATTCATCACACCAGTATTTCATCCAAACATCGATACCAGTAAGTTGACAAATAGATAGGTAGATTCCAAATGAAAATATTTCATTTCTCTTCTTTAGGTGGTCAGATTTGTCTGGATTTATTGAAAATGCCACCAACAGGAAGCTACAATCCAGCAATAACGTTGGAATCCATTTTGCTGTCGATTCAACTGCTATTAGGTAATCCAAATCCTGATGATCCACTGCAAGGGGATGCTGCTGACTTGTACAAAAGGAATATTGAGCTGTTTAACGAAAAGGTGCGGGAGCATACGCTTAAATATGCCAATGCTGTTGATGAACTGCCTGTGGATAATGTGCCGGTCCCGAATAAGAAAAGAAAGAGAGATGATGACTGAATGCACTTATTTGTGTTGTTGGATTTACTCTATTCAAAATTGTTTAATAAATTCTTAAAGTTGTATGAAAGTTTCGATTCTTTACAAGAGTACAAAGCGTCGACACAACTCTCACTTCGTAGAGGTGAAGGTACAAGTGCAAGTTAAGATGGACTAATTGGATACTTAATTGAAGTTGTACCTGTACAATTTTTACTACGAGCACAATGGCGTAGTCCATTTCAGTATCCTTGACTCTTCACAACCAACATTTTTTTCACGATGCCTCTAAATTGGTGTAATATTTCTCGTTGGGAATTGGCCGAACTTTATAAAGAAACGTACTTTAAGAGTTCAGGTTTTTACAGAGACAGAAATGGTGAGTGATAGTCTCTTAACAAGTCAAAGGCAATATTCATATTACACGTTTGTACCCATCGATGTCGAAATTGAACCATCATATGACCATAACAAAATATGCAAGCACCAAACAATCTTCTGCGAATAATATAAGATTACGGAACAAACGAAGGGCCAAAGCAATACAAAATAACAAAAGTCTTAGGTGATGCGCGATTGATATTTATGTTCCATCATATTAAAATTCTCGACAAGGAATATAACTTAACATCTTCTCTATGCATGCTTGTAGTGAGTATTTATCCCATCTCCTGGTTTCCCCTTGTCAGTCTTCAGTGCCGGCAGCATAAGACCTCTCGAAAGGTTTTGGGAGACTCGTTCAGGGAAGGCTTTCGGAGTCTCTTGCGAACATACTAGGTGTACTCGTATGTTTGCGGTGTCTGTTGTCTGAGATTTCGAATTTGCACCTCGGCTACAGCAAGATATTGGTATAAGTCGATAATGGCTCCTGTTCGAACATCCAGGGCTTTAGATTTTGGGGTGAGTCAAATGTTGGCTAGATAGGAAAATATTTCGCCAATGACAAAGTTGATTAGACCGAGTTCAAACGTGCCCTTCGTTTAAATCCTTGGGACAACCTTAGCATCTGGTCGAGAAGCTCGCAAAACATTGTTTGATAGAGGCAGCCTTTTAACTGTAAGGGTTTGAGAGCATATCAGGTCCTTGATGGTCAATTTAAAATTATTGTTGAACCTTTTAAATTGAACCTTTATTCCACCTTCAATAAGTCATCGTCTCTGGAGAAGTACCGCTCAATCAAACCTCCGGCATGAAAACTTTATCAAGCATTCAATATTTCCGTATACAAAAGAGGTCCTGAAACACCTTCGGCTGTACGCTTGACCAAATGCGGCAATTTCGCTCATTAACAAAGACTTACTTACTAAAGATGACGCTATAGTCCTGGGTGGAACCTGGCCCCGTCCCCAACCAAATCGATCTTTCTCCAGTTTCCTCCAGTTTCGCAGTCTAAGTTAGCTGAGGAGACCTTCCTGTGCGTGCGCCACATGAGTCGCGATCTTCCTCTACTGCGCTGCTCCAGGTCTACATGACCCAGCCATCTCAGTCTTTGGATCTTCACTTTTCTGGTTAGGTCCATGTCGCTGTACAGTCCGTACAGTTCGTAGTTGTATCTCCTCCTCCACTCACCGTCAATGCAGACGGGACCGAAGATCGCCCGAAGAATTTTTCTCTCGAAGCAACCAAGAACACCCTCATCCATTTTTGATAATGTCCATGCCTCTGCGCCATAAAGCAGGACCGGGATTATTAAGGTCTTATAAAGGGTGTCCAAGAGAGGGTTTTGTTACTCAATTGATTTCTTAGCCCAAAGGAACAGCTGTTGGCAAGAGTTATTCTTCGCTTGATCTCAGCGCTGGTGTCGTTGTTAGTATTTATAGCAGAGCCTAGGTGGACAAAGTCCTTAACTACCTCAAAGTTATATCTGTCGAGGGTGACGTTCTGTCTGAGACGTCGGTGTTGGTTGTCCTTTTTGCTTGACAGCATAAACTTGGTCTTGCCCTCATTGACCGCTAAACCCATTTTCGCCGCTTCCGTCTCAATACTCGCGAAAGCGCCACTGACATCACATCTGCTTTCTCCCGATTATGTCAATATCGTCGGCGTATGCGAGTAGTTGGACGGACTTTTGAAAGATAGTGCCTCTTGTGTTTGCTCGTGAGTTTTGCACTATTCTTTGAAGTACGATGTTGAAAAATCGCATGACAGCGCATCGCCTTGTCTAAATCCTTTCTGGACATCAAATGTCTCGGTAAGACCTTGATGGAGCAGCGTGCATTCTCCATCGTCATCCTGCACAGACGGACGAGTTTGGCAGGGATGCCAAAACTAGACATTGCTCTATATAGCTCGTCTCTATAGATGCTGTCATACGCGGCCTTAAAGTTGATGAATAGGTGGTGGGTATCGATCTGAAGCTAAGGGGTCTTCTCCAAGATCTGCCGTAGTGTGAATATCTGGTCGATGGTGGACTTTCCTGGCCTGAAGCCACACTGATATGGACCTATCAGGTTGTTGACAAACGGCTTCAGGCGTTCACACAATACGGCGGATAAGATCTTATATGCGATGTTAAGGAGACTGATGCCTCTGTAGTTGGCGCAGTTCAGAGGGTCTCCTTTTTTGAGAATCGGACAAACAATGCTGAGGTTCCATTCATCGGGCATATTTTCGTCCGACCATATTTTACAGATGAGTTGGTGTATGCTCCTTACCAAGTCATCGCCTGCCGCTTTGAAAAGCTCGGCAGTCAGGCCATCCGCTTCAGCAGCTTTGTTGGAATTAATTTTCGATATAGATATCTTCACTTCATCCAGCTCGGGTGGACGGAATTATTGGTCATCATCGTCCAAGTTGAAAGGTTGATTCTGCCTGACAGCGGTATTTGGTTCGTCATCGCCCTTATACAGTCTGCAGAAATGGTCTTTCCAAATCCTCAGCATTGACTGCGATTCAATTGACTCAATTTCCTCGATCTCGCGCTTCTCATGCTCTTTCTTCTTCCTCCTGAGAAGCCGGTGTTCGTCTCTCCTCTTCCGCTCATAGAGCTCATGAGCAGCTCTGGTCTTTCTAAGCAGCGCCGCGGTATATGCATCTTGCTTAGCTGCACGTGCTTGCCGGCATTCATCATCGAACCAGGGGTTTCGTTGTGGTGGACGAGTGAAACCCAGCATATCAGAAGCGGCATCTCTGATGGCGTTTTGGCAGTGTTTCCAATGATCTTCGATGCTTGATGCTGGCGGCATTGGACCTCTTAAGAGATTAAGAGACACTCGATCGGAAAAGGACTTGGCGATCTCTTGCGATTGTAGCCGTCTGACGTCGAATTTTCTCACAACATTAGTTTGTCTTGGCGTAGTTTAATCGTCCGAGTCGATGTTGGCTCCTCGGAACGTACGGACATCCATAATACTGGAGGATTGTCTTGCGTCGATCGCAATGTGATCAATCTGGTTGACTGTTGATTGATCAGGAGTTCTCCAAGTCCCCTTGCGTATGTCGAGATGTGGGAACTGTGTGCTAGCCACGACAAAGTTTCGCCCCGCCGCAAAGTCGATTAGCCTGAGTCCGTTATCGGAGGTGGTGTTGTGCAGGCTATATTTTCCGATTGTTCCATCAAAGATACCCTCTCTTCCTAGCTTTGCATTAAAATCACCGAGGACAATTTTAATGTCATAGCTAGCGCGTTGCTCGTAGGTCTTGCTCAAGAGCTCATAGAAGGCATCTTTGGTGTCATCATCTTTCTCCTCTGTGGGGGCATGCGCGCATATGAGGCTTATGTTGGCGAATTTAGCCTTGATGCGGATTGCTAGGAGGCAATCGCTCACACGCCGGAAGCTCAGGATTTCTTGCCTTAGTCTGCCTCCAACAACAAATCCGCATCCAAATAAGCGCTGCTTTTGCCGTCGATAGCAATTGCAGTAGTAGATGTCGCAGTTTTTCATATTCTTTTTGTCCGGCCCATTTCATCGCATTTCTTGAATGGCAGTTATGTCTGCTTTGCAGCAGTGTAAGGCCTCCGCTAGTTGCTCGGCTGCACGTGGTCTATTAAGGGATCTAACATTCCACATTTATATCCGAAGCTCATTGTCCTTAAATCGTTTGCGTGGGTTGTCAACAGTAGATCCGTCCATATCCGAGGCTTGTTGATGCTTCGTAACTTATGTTACCCCGGCGGCACAACCCCCAACCTGGAGGGCCAGTTTTATTTTTGATACCCATAAGGCAAGGCGTTGGTTAGGTCGAAGCCAGTTGACCCTACCGGCCAAAACTCGAAATAATCCGGATAAGCATAGATTTGCTCTGCAACTTTACTTCACCGCTGATTCCATCTGAGGAACTCACCCGCTGTCCCGTTTATAGTGCTTCTAATATCATCCGCTGGTCAGCACTCACGCTTATAAGTTAGGCAAGTCGAGTCCGGGTGGCCTTTGACCAGTAACTGTAGGTAATATAAGCACAGTTTATGGGTGACACTGGATGTCGCTAAAGTCGTTTAACCAAAAATGTGCTTCGCCACTCAAAATGATTTTGCGATAAGAGTTCGGATCTTCCGTAGATTTCAAAACGGGAAAAACCGGATTATATCCCATTGCGGACACTCGGCACTATAAGACTATTAAAGCGTCAACATACTGCGCACGCGTAGAATACTCTAATCGTATGGAATAAGTTTTGATGTCTGCATAAAGTCCACCTTGGGAGTTTCTGTGTAAAACTTCCATATCGTGCTTTCGTTGGATCATGCGTTTGAACTAAAGTTCGTCCATCTGTGTTGGAGAAGATCCGAGTGTTCAGTTACATTCGTACCGCCGCACACAAACTACTGAGGGTTAGCAACCCTCTCTTCCCTTCTCAACTATAGTTCCTTCGTCGTCAAACAGGTTACCCACTGAAATCACAATTCAAGAGTACGATGAACTTATTCCTTCTGTAACTACTCTGTTATGGCGGGAGTTTCACCCCCTCTATCGGCCATACGTGCTTCGGCTTCAGAGGAAACTGAACCGAAGATAATGCAAATTTTGGTCTAAGCAGACCGGGACTACCGTCGTCTATACATGTAATCAAAACGACGCCAATTTATTTAACTTAAAATTTATTTGTTACATTTTTTGTTTTTACATTTTTCATATTATTAACGGTTTTTTCCATACTCAAAACAGTATTCGGCTTAAAAATTTCGGTTGTGTACAATTCAAAATCAAATCCGAACGGAGCACTTCTAAAGCTAAGGCTTCCGCAGTTTCGTTTCGATGGGAAAATTTAAAAAAAAAAAAGATTAAAATATGTAGTGAGACATGAAAAGACGGCAACCGCCTCCAAAACGTTTATGAACTTAGCGAATAACAAAATTCATTTAAACAAAAATAAAAATATACACGACGACGTACTAAAAGCTAAATGAGATTTTGGTTTCATGTTCATACGGAAATTTGTGTTGTTAAAAGTCTGCGAATGTAGGCGAAGATCTTGAACTAAGATACAAATTTTTCAAAAGGGATAATCAATCCTACAAACACGCGAAAATGGTACGAATTACGAGTACACACGGAAAGCGAAGGAAGAATGAGAGATGTAATGTAGTAACGTGTTTAGGTGGTTTATGGGGGCTATATCCCGCCCGCAGGAGGATCGCTTTAAGTATTACAAAAATATATCTGCATCGGTTCATGTTTGTTAAATGTGTGTGCGGAGAAAAACTATAGACATTTGACGATCGTAGAGGCCAGTGTTGTGGTGTGTAGTGTTGCTTGTGTTGTATAAAAAAAAAAACCCATAATGTATATAAATATTTGTTCTGTGGGAATATTTAGCTAGAATAGATGAAAATCTATACAATTATGAGTCTTTATGCTTCTCATAGAACGCATCCAAGTATTTTTTATACTCCGCCTGGTTACTCCACATCATCGAGGCTTGGGCGTTTAGCGGACTATCGTTATTTGGTTCGCCCAGCAGCGACTGAATCGACAGTAGAATAGTTCGAACATCATATAATGCTGACCATTTGTCTTTAAGGATGTCTAGACAAATGGAACCGGATAGATCGACATTTGGATGATAGCAAGGTGTTAGGAATTTCACTACTGGTGGTGCGTAGGGATACGAATTTGGGAACTCTAATGAGAGTCGATACTTTTGCCCACTGTAGACTGTTGTTTCGGCGCCTGTTATGGTACCAATCCACTTAAAGATGTTTTCACCATCGGGGAAAGCTGAAATCCCCTTCTCAGCCGACATCATTAGATTCATTAACTCTTTCTGTAGCCTGGGGATGAAAAAGATCAATTTAAACATACTGTATTGGAAGACTATATAGTTAAGAGGATATTTCAAATTATATTTTGATTCTAATCAAAATTGATATAACCGTTTGCGTACCTTTTACTGACTGCGTGATTATCTTTTATTGTGACGGAGTCATCATTGTGCTTCAGATTCGACGACTGGGTATGATCCGGGCTAATGTTTTGTGCCATATTTGGGATGCCTATTCAGTTCTTTAAATAATATTCCACACACAGTTGAGTTTTTCTGCGAATTGGCAAAGATCTTTGTAGAAATTTCTCCGAGTGATAAATGTGAGTAACAGCAAAGCTATTTTTTTGTGGGATTTTTTGTTTGACAAGCTAGTTTTTTGACAGATTTTAACGTTAAAAATACAAAAACAAAATGGAGAAAAACCACTCACTTCCAGTAAGTTATATTCATATAACAGTGGTGCCAAGTCAATTAAAGATCAGAAAAAACGGAAATATTTTGCAAATTTAAGTACCTTTCACATCTTGGAGGAGTCGAATAACATTCCTTTTTTTTCCGAGTAGTGTAGAAATTCTCAGAATTGAAAAAAGTGAGTTTGCGTCATAAGTTACAAATTGGGGATGAGAGGTAATACGAGATACGCGATTTTATCGTGTTTGAATTTAGGAAACGTTTGGCTCTTTATCCGTCTACGTTTTTAGCATGATAAGTCGACGATATTTTGAGACAACAATGTTGAAGATACTACAGTGAGTGGACGATGTGGTCCTGCTTTATCTTGGTCAGATTGACTATGAGGACACCGCTGTCTTAAAAGTTCATGAGGGACGCATTCCAAATCCATATTGGAGAATGCTAGAGAGTACATGTTTGTGTTTGTGTGATACATGAAGATTGATGTCGCTTGGGTAAGCTGCCACATCATATATTTCTTCCTTTAATTAGACTCTCGGCGTGTTCATCTGTGCGGTTGCATCTATAATTGCTTTTGGCATTCATTGTGACTACTACAATGTGACAAGATCAAACTGCAGATAAAATCTTGAAGAAATGTCCCTCAATACCAAAGTGAGAGAAATCTCTAAAGTTTCTTGTAAAGAGCAAGAGCAGTTTTATACAGTCAGCTCAGAATATTATGCAGTTGCCAACAACAGGAACGATTCCGTGTTTCTTGGTTAAGGTCTGGCTTCGGATTAAGAATGTTAGTCCCCACAGAGAAGGGAAATTAGCACGGGTCTTCGCATAATGCTACGAAAAATAGTTAGTCTAGACAACTTCTTTAGTAGAAAAAGAAATTGATGTCGGTCAAAATTGCATTATAAATTTCATATGCAATTCGCTGAGTCACAAACCTTAAGAATTCTAAGCCGTTTCTGTAATACTGAAAATGGGAATAGGCTTTACTAACAACAAATACAACTACTCACTCTCGGTGATATGTGAATTGGAAGCAGAAAGTAAAATGTAATTTAGCCTCCACCCCATACAATTTATATCTCTTAAAATTGAATGAGTTTTGGTGCTAAAGTTATCCCTTAAATATATAAACGTAGCCTTAAGGCTTCCAACTGACTGGAATTCTTCCAATAATAAATGTTATTACTCAAACGTCACATTTGTAAACAAGAAAATTTACATTTTATATTTTTCGATGACTTCTTGTACGAAAATGTTTTAGAAAGTATTTCAGCGATAAAACCATAGATTTTCTCCGTTCAAAAAGAGTTTAATTAAAAATTGCATTTAGGAATATATCAATAGTAATCAACGCCTTTTCTAGCCAACATGAACTCCGAAATGAGCAGCTCAATGCAATCCAGACGTATCGGAGGTCCTGGTCCCCATGGAACTCCTGAAAGTGAATTTAGCATCGAATGCTTTCAAAATTACACCGCTTCCGAAGTATTTGTACAGGGTCTAGCCGGTCTTGTTAACCAGGGCGATGTAGAAAGCATGATACGAGCTCAAAAACAGATGTAAGTAGATGATGATCTTTCCTAACAGTCTCCTGCATAATATTCCATTAAATTAAAGGCTCCAACGTTTTGAAAAAACCAATGAAATGTTACTTAACTGCAATGCACTAAGTCAAAGTCGTTTGAAGTTAGCCGGAGATGATTTTAAGAAGCACGTCAAGCTATTAAATGAAATGAAAAAAGACTTGGACTACATTTTTAAGAAGATTCGCAGCATTAAGGGTAAGCTGAGTCAACAGTATCCAGTTGCATATGCTGAGGCACAACCACAACGTAATAGCTTAGCAGAAGAAGCCGAAGATGATGAGGATGCATCAAGTGTGGTTGAGATGTCCAAACAAGGCAAGGTGACAGGGGATAAGAAATCAGCTCCCAAAGACACAACTGTAGAATATGTCCAAATGGAAGAAGCCATCGAAAATGGGAAACCAATTGAGAACGATCTTATCAAACGAGTCTGTTCGATTGAGTCGGCCAATCCTAATGATTCATCCGATTGCACGTCAGAGGACACGGGTTAGCAAGATGAGGAAGAGGCTCCTTATAGGATCCGTGAATCAAGGGATTTTAGAATTTAATGTGTTTAGTTTATAATTGTTAATTTATTTACTTTGTAAGTAGGTTTAATTTTTGGGCACTGCGATGTATTTTTGTCGTAATAAAAATAGTCATTTGAAGATGGCGTTTGTTCTTAACGCGATTCAACGGATTTTAGAATTGCCGCCTTTCGTTTTACTATTTGACTTTAAAGGTGATTAAATTGGGATCAGGCACTTGGATACCTCATATGAGCCTGAGACGCATTAACATCTCATAAGACTACACAAAGTGTGTCTGCTTTATCATTTAACTACGTCGAAAGACTAGTTTAAAGCGCCTGCACACAGGCCAATTTTGGACACAATTTGCGATTGCAACTTACAACCAGCCGGAAAATAGTCCCGTATGAAGGGCAGATGTTCTTCCATCAGACCAAATCGGCAGACTGGCTCTGGCAACCTTACAATTTCTGTTCTCCCCTCTATAACTTCCTAGAAATTGTGCCATGTGAAGGCAAATTGCCAAAATTCCACTCTAAGATTCCTGGAACTAAGATTTGTTGCAGGTAGAATTACAACATGTTTGAAAATGAAAAGAAAATTTGGATGCAGGTGATTCATATTTTTTGATTTCGATAACAGCGACAATCTACTCATATGAAATCCTAGATTAGACTGGCAAATTGGGACGTGCGGTTGTCGAATCGACTGATTTCAAGTTTGGTATTGTACCTAGTGAAGTCATAAATACTGGTACATTACGAATGCAACACTGGGCGCGTCCATTTCGTATTGATTGCGATTTGACATTTGATATTTATGCTTAATTGTGACCTAAAAAGTTTTTGACGAAAATCGTATTGTTGTAGTTGGCCTACTTAAATGCAACATGGAAAAAGGCGATATCTTTAGGACGTTGCGACCGCTTGGAATCACTCGCAATTTTGTGTATCGTCAAAGCAAATTTCGCAAAAATCCATGTCTCGCATTATCAAAGAAGATTTAGGACTCAGCGCGTACAAGCGACACACTGGACATCTGCTCACGGCCGCATTGAAGGAAAAACGCAAGCGAAGATCGAAAGCTCGACCGAGGGTTCAAAGAGGCCACCATCCCGCGTCTGTAATGGTATGGTGAGGAGTGTGCTACGATGGCGTAGCAGCTCGAACGAGGGTTCAAAGAAGCCACCATCCCGCGTCTGTAATGGAATGATGTTCTACGATGTCGTTACCAAGCTCCATTTTTGCGAGAAAGGAGTGAAAACATCGGCCAAAGTATATCAATCGACCGTCTTGGAACCCATTGTGAAGTCTCTCAACCAATCAATATTCACAAACAAGAAATGGACCTTCCAGCAAGACTGCTCCAGCTCACAAAGCAATAACGACTTAACTGTGGCTCAAAAACAACGTTCCAGACTTCATATCAACGGATGATTGGCCAGTTGTCAACCCGTTGGATTACAAGTTTTGGTCCGGATTAGAGGGCATGGCTTGCTCTACTCGACACTCAAATATTGAGTCGTTGAAGCGAGCCCTCTGTCCGTGCAGTGGACAATTTCCCCATGCATGAAGTGTGTCGCGCAATCGATGAATGGCCACATCGTCTTAAGTCGTGCTGGAAAGCAAAATTGTTCTAAGATTCAATCAACGATCGACAATCGCAGTACGGGCCATGCATTCATATAAACTAACACCATAAAAATTAAAGAACTAAGGGAGAAAGCACGGCATCAAGAATGTGAACGTATTGGATACAAATGCACTACTCTGTGTTAACGGAAATTGCTTTGTAAGGGCAATTCTGTGAACTTTGTAAAATGAAACCAGCAGTTACGTTATTTGAACAAACTATTTATTTTAAAATTTAATTAAATACGTGAATCAGTTTTTGTTTAAAAAGGCTTGTGTTTGTTTGTGTCTTAAAGTGTTTTTATGTGCGTTCTCGTCTACCATTACTCGTTGAATGACAAATCCTTTTCATTGTTCTGTTTTTGTATATATGTGCGTCTCCCTCTAACACTCCTCCCCCGTGAATCACTTAAGAACTCAGCATCAGTGGTCAGGACAGCAAGTTTCATAGTTGGGCGTCGAATGTATCCGTTGGATGTTTTCACTTCAGCAAAACGTAATTGTCCATCTTTAGCGGGAACAACTTTAGATATTAGTCCTCTTTGCCATAGACCACGTGGCTTGTTCGAATCACATCATATAATAACAAAGTCATTCAGCTGGAGTGGACGAACTTTGTCAAGCCATTTTGGACGTCTTAGTAATTGCGGAAGATACCCTTTTAGGCATAATCTTTCATCAAAGCTATGAGGCGTTTGTGTAGAGTTAGTACGATCCATGAGAAAGTGATTCGGTGTTAGTGGTTCATCATCTTTCTTTGATATGGGAATATCTGTAAGTGGACGGGAATTGATGATATTCTCTGCTTCAATGAGAACACTTCGTAGATTTTCTACTCTTGAGGTTTCTTCAAGTAGTGTTTTATTAAGCAAGCGCTTTATAATCCGAATGAGTCGTTCCCAACAACCTCCTGAGCTAGGATTGGATGGACAGTTAAAAATCCATTCGATAATGAGCTTCGTAGCTTCATCGTTAATGCGGTCAACGTATAGCAATCGACGGTTTTCTATTAACTTCTTTTGGGCACCGATAAAGTTGGTACCATTGTCGCTTCTGACCTTGACTGGTGTACCTCGCCGATTGATGAAATTGCGTAAGCATAAAATGAAAGCGTCTGTTAAAAGATTTTCGGTTAGCTCAAGATGAGCTCCTCTGACAGTGAGCAAGTAAAGATTACCCATTTTTTTTCTCGTCGACGGCCTATAGTGACATTGAAAGGGCCGAAGGAATCCACGCCGGTGTAAGTAAATGGACGGACATACGGTGTTATGCGATCAGGAGGTACTTGGCCCATAAGTGGTGATATAAACTTGGCCCTCTCAATTTTACATTCCATGTAACTGCGCTGTACGGCTTTTAAAACAGTTCGGGCATGTGGGAGCCAAAACTTCTGTCGGACCTCATTAAGTGTAGTTGCTGTGTTTTGATAATGCTGCATGATAAGTTTTGAGACCATATGTTTTTGCGGCATCAGGATCGGACGTCTGGCATCAAGTGGCAAAAAGAAGGCTTCGTCTATACGACCTTCAATCCTTAAAAGACCATCGTCGTCAAGGTAAGGTCTTAGAGTATAAATTGGACTCTTCTTTGAAATTTGATTTGACAATTTTAGAGCGGCTATTTCTGTAGGGAATTGCTCTCGTTGAACCATCCGGGATAACAATTTTTCAGCAGCCTTAATTTCAGACACAGTGAGTTGACCCGTTTTTGTTGGCTTTGTGCTCACTTTGGCTAGGAATAGGAACTTGTTGACGGCACGTAACATCCAAGCCACAGATCGCTTTAGCTTTAAATAAGAAGAGAACCGATTAAACTAAATCAAACTATTACTTTTAAGTGACTGCACGATTAGACAAGGTTTGAATTCCTCTTCCAAGAGATCCGGTAATGGTTCAACCATTACAGTAGGCCAACATTTTTTAGGCAACTTCAAAAATGGGGGACCAGAGAGCCACATACTATTGACCTTTACCTTTGGAGGCCAAGACGCCCGGGTGGCCACATCTGCGCTGTTTTCTCCTGTTGGAGTCCGTCATGACTGCGGACAATAATCCTCTGCTGATGCGTGTGACCAAGACTGCAGCTTGAAGTTCCAGTCTAGGAATAGACATCAAATTTTGAGGTGCACCGCAAGTTTTTACATAGACAAATGCAAAATCAACTCCTTGGGTATGCACAATCCGAAAATACCCGGCAGCAGCAAAGGCGACTTGACTCGCGTCGACGAAGATGTGGAGTTGGATATCGTATGAGTCGTGCAAGTGTGTCGAAAAGCAGCGTTGGATCTTAAAGGTGTTGATTTTCTGGAATTCCTTCCACCAGGCAGCCCACTTCTTATTTTACTCTGTCGTGAGCGAGTCATTCCAGTCGATTTTACTTCTCCATGTGTCTTGAACCAGCACTTTTAGGTGAAGTAGGAAGTCAGCTAGTAGGCCATAAGGATCAAAGATTTCCATAACGATCCCCAGTAATTCTCTTTTCGTTGGCGGACGTATACATTCAGAACTTCTTTTAGAATACGATGAAATTTAGTACTGAATACAAATATATCGGCTGTCCTTCTTAAATTCTCTGCACTTTCACTTTGATCTACCATCAATAAATACGACGTTATTTTGACTTTTTTTTTTACATGAAAAAATAGAACGAGTTTTCTGATTGGCTGGTGAAAGCGTAGTGAACAATGGCGACTTTGAAAAGAGAACCACGCACAACTTGAGAACGCACAAAATTAAGAAAACGAATGTTAGGTTACGAGTAATTCTGTGAACTTTGTGAAATGAAAGCGGCAAGTTATTTATTTTAAAATTTAATTAAAGACATAGATCAGTCAGACACAAACAGTTTTCTTTGTATGCATGCTAGAGCCCGTTTTTGGATTTCACTACGAATGTTTATTGATGCTAATTGCTGCTTCACGAAAACGCCTTTCCAATTCACTTAAAGTTCCTATTTCGGTTGAATAAACAAGTTCTTTCATTGTACCCCATGCACTAAAAATCCAATACTGTTAGGTCAGGAGATTTTGCAAGCCAGTGAACTGGTCCATTTCTGCATATCCAACGATTACCGTACCCTTCATATAGCCATTGTCACAAACCTCACGATCAAAGTGTGCTGGAGAACCATCCTGTTGGAAATATGATGAAGCTAGTTGAATCAGTGGAATGTCCTCCAATAGTTCTGGTGAATCATTTCGCAAAAACTCCAGATAGTTTGTAGAATTCAGCTGAGGTAGCAGCTTGAAGGGGCCGATTAACTTGTTTCCAATTACACCTGCCCACGTATTGACGCAGAATTCGTATTGAAACGATTTATACCTCCTTGTTTGTGGATTTTCTGCAGTCCTTGTATAAAGATTTAAAGTATTAGTTTGTGATCTCATCTGTCGTAAATTGAGATTTATCCGTCCAAAGAATTCTGCTAATAAACTGGTGTTCTTCCAAGCTTGACATCAAGGTTTGTAAATGCAGACATTTCAAATAGCGCTTCTAAGAAATTGTAACCTTGCCGTAAAAAATTAAACTGATGAGTAAATTCTTTTTCTAATATATTATATCATAATACAGTACATATACCCAAGAATCATTTCCCAAATTATCGCTAACGAATTAGGGGAAACCTTGTATATCAGAGGTGTAATGAAGTGATACTGGACATGACTCCATATCAAATGCTTTGCTCTACAGAAATATAGTTCAACCAACCATAAACCGGATCAAAACTGCTAGAAATCTGGATAATTACTACCTCATCGGGACTGACATCGGCGTCAGTACTGTCACCCCTCATGTGATCTATAGTCATAGACGACGTGCTCAACAAATTAAAGGGCTAGGCCACTCAAGTGTTTAGGTATTATGCATATCAGTGACTGTATACAATAATGTTTTTAAAGGGATTTATTTCAAAATGGCGGCTGTGTAGCGTTTTTGCGATGACGTCTCCGTTTTTTCAGAGCCCACGGCCGGAAAAACAGCTCCTGCAATTTTTGAATTTTTCTGCTTGATCTTGAAGCGATCCCTGCCTCTTATACCCGTTCAGATAGCGATCTCTCTGCATGCTTTATGCGGTGCTTATCGATCTCCAGGTACATTTCGTTGTTCGAGCCGATTTCCAAGTCCATCGCCTCCATTATGTGCAAAAAAAAAACTGTCATTGTACACACAAGCTAGAATATCCGTAGCCACATCCAAGACTGTTTTACCACTCAACGATTGTTTCACAGTTACTGCCAATAAGAGTCAGTAACCCATACAAAGGCGTAAACCCACGTGTTCACCACGAACCATCGCCTTTTACTATAATTCCATTTTCCCCATTTTCAATAGAAATGGTTTTCTCTTCCTCCGCAGCTCGAATCATACTGTTCTTGGAAACTAGATTGGTTGCAAGGACATTCTTTTGACAACTTTATCGTAGAATGAGTGGAAGGTAGACCGATGTAATTCCATGAATGCGCAGAATTTTCTTATTCCGTGCCAACCAACTCCAAATATGATTCTACGGTTTATTTTACAGCCTTTGTCAACAAACGGACGATTCGATATCTTAGTCTTTCCTCAATTCCCACAGGCCGCTACTAGTTTGAATCCCATACCGCGCTTGCCACGTTCAACGTTCGAAATAGCCGAAAATAGTGCAATGAAGTTTATGGTACGATTACCAAACGTATGATTCACTTCGATATCATACCGATCTTACGTTTGTTTCAGTTTTTTTGCCCATGTACTGGCATTCAAGTCATCTGGTGCTTCTACTTCTGATTCAATGGTCTGAAAGAGACGTAACTCCATAATGTACTTTCCCTCGAGCGCTCACAAAAGCAGACCAGGCGGCCTTGTGCCTACTAAAATTCGAAATCCGAGTCCTTAGAGATTTTTCCCGACCATAATCTTTTGGAACATCAGTTTTGGGGTCTTAGTCCCCTAAAAAAAAAAACATAGCAATTTAGGCTACAACACAATTGTTTATGCATATTACCTAGTTAGCATCAATAGCGGCAGAGAAACTAACGAATAAACTGCACGTATGCAAAATGCTCTAAAGAAAGTTCTAGACTGGTGCACCAAAGAGAAACTCTTCTTAAACCTAACGAGGCTGTCGAAGTTCCTAGGCAAAGTAGAAAAAATTTAAACCTAGGTTTAGTTACACTTAGCGACACAATCGTTGAGTACTCTGACGAGGCAAAATATGTAGGAGCAATTCTCTATAAAAGGCTAAATTGGAACTCTTATTTAAACAATAAAATAACTAAAACAACTAACGCTTTGTGGCCCTGCCGCAGCATGCCGTCGCACGATCGCGTGCTTCTCACGCTCTTTGAGCAATTCCAATTCTTCTATGTAGCGCTGCTTTGTATAAATCTTGCTTTGCTGCATGTACTTGCCTCGGGGGTTATTCTGTATTTCGATTCTAATATCAAATCACTCGAATAAGAATAATTGGCACTTAGTAATCCGAAAGTAGTATTGAGAATTTCGATATTCGGATTTTTAATTCTCTCTTTTTCGAAAATCGGAAAATTGGTACTTAGCAATTCGATTCATTGTGTCAAAGTCGTTCGAGTTTCGGATTTTTTATTCGATTGATGTTTTGTTTGCGGTGAAAATGTAAGTTTTTACTTTGGATGAAAGCAAAAATACTTATTTCTATTGTTTCAGGGAAGCGAACAAAACATCGCAAATCAAAGTAAGGCAGTTCGAGTTGCTAGTTGATTTTATGGGCCAGCATCCGCAATTATCCAAGGGATATTTAAAAACGGCAGACGCCAAAAAAAAATCAGCTGCCCTAGGGAATCGGCTAGAAACCGAATTAAATTCAGAAGGACTACCAATACGTGATGGAAATGGATGGATACATCTTGCTCAAACAATAAAGAGAGTGTTTTTCTCATTTTCGATGAATTCGATTCGAAAGTATTAGGGAGTGCCAATTTAAAATAGAATCGAATTGTACTTTCGAATAGTTTTGACTTTCGAATCGAAATTCGTTAGCAAACTAGGGGTTTGTGTGGTAGTCGCATGAAACCCAGCACATCAGTAGCGCCATATCTGACAGCTCTTTAACGGTGTTGCCACTGGTCTTCGATGTTTGATGCTGGCGGCAGTGGACTACACTCCAGAAGGATTTGGCGATCTGTTGCGATTGTAGCCGTCTGACGTCGAACTACCTCACAGCATTAGCTTGCCTTTGCGCTGTTCGGAATACCGGCAACCGAACGTTCGCTACACAAAGTTAGTGGTCAGAGTCGATGTTGGCTCCTCAAAACTTTTGGGCATTCATAATACTGGAGGAGTATCTTGCGTCGATCGCAATGTGGTTAATCTGGTGGCCGGCTGATTGATTCAGAAGTTCGTTTGTGAATATCGACATGTGGGAACCGCGTGCTAGCTACGATATATATATCAATCGATTTGTCGTGAGTATCGGTATTACATAGGATAGTTTTTAGTATCCCAAGTATGTTATTGGGCCGTTTATATGATTTTTTAACTGAAAAAACGCATTTTTTTCTGCACATGACTTTATTCATCGATTAGTACATTTCCTGCTGAAGAGATTCATGTATCAATCATTATTCTGTGATTCTTATAACGGAAGTAATAAGCAAAAATGTAGTTATTTGAGATTTACATACATAAATCACAGATATGCGTAGGTCATTGCAATCAACAGCCCACCAGTGGAATGCAGGCTTAGCTATGTTTATGAAAAAAAATTGTGTCTGAAATTGGCCCGTGTGTAGGCGCCCATCATACAAGGAGTAACTAATAATAGTACATATAAAGCAGCATGCATTTAATTTTAATAATGTTTGCCATTATTATAGCGTTTTGTCAAGTGACCGATATTGTTTCTCTCTGGAACAAGAATGAGCATAATCTGGCCGAAGATATACTGAATCGAGGACGGCGAGTCAGATTATGTCCAATATGAACAAAGATCTAACTAACGCCGAATACGCAAGAGAAGTTTCTTACAATCAATTTAAACTCAAAAAAAAGTATACGATGAGTTCGTTATTAACATCAATTGAGAGAAACGAAGGAAAGTTTCTGGAGCACCGGCAAAACATATCTTATCAACTTTCTTCTTAGGAAAGTAAGATCTACTCGCAATATTGTATTAGCTGTAGCATCATCCGCAATTGCAGCTATACTTTTGGAAGGAAACAAAACCGCTCATGCAACATTCAAACTGCCACTAGCGATTACTTCTGAGGACACAAGCACTGTTTGTAGCATTTCAAAACAAAGTAGTACTGGTAAATTAATACGTAACTGGTTTGGGACGAAGCTACCATGTCGAACAAGTTTTCAGTCTGCGCAGTTCGGATTCACCCATGGGTGGATGCACGATATTGTTCTCTGGTGACTTTTGGCAAATCTTACCAGTGTTAACAACAGGGACACGTGCTGATGAAATTAATGCTTCATTGAAAAGATCTTTTCTCTGATCATGTTGAAAACGAGTCATTTGAACCCAAAACAAATATGAGAGTGAAAAATTCCGGTTTTCGTGTGCTGACTATGTCAGAGTTGTTGCTCAAAATAGGAAATGGACAGATGTCACATAAAAATGGGAGAAATTATCTAGATCAAAACCTTTGCATTTTAGTAAATGATCTTCAAGAATAAGCCAACAGAAATTAATAATATAAGTTCTAATATTATAACTTGATTCCAGGAGAGAGCTTTTTTTCTCACCTACACATTTCCCAAAAGAATTTCTCAATTGCTTGCAGCCTTCTGGATTGCCTCCACATAAATTGGTCTTAACAGAAGAGTCCTGTTATTTTATTGCGAAACCTTAATCCTCCCAAATTGTGCAACGGTACACGCGTCCAGGTTAAACGTCTGAAAACTTTTTCTATAGAGTGCGCAATTTTGACCGGCTATGGAACTGGAGAAACCGTATTAATTCCCCGAATTTCATTGATACCAATGGATTTTCCATTCTATTGGGTCTATAACTTAATTCGTGCGGTTTGCTAAGAGATGGCGTAACTTGTATTATTCCATTGGAACATGCGTTGGAAAGCTACTGCCATTGTACGTCATTTCAGTATATGTCATTCATTTGAAGCGTAAACAACAATATTTTTTTCTCACTCAAATATGTCGAACTTTGTGCCTGAAAAAGTGTTTTTGCGGGAAGTTCTTCTTCATTACTTTAATATGAAGAAAACTCCTGCCGAAAGTCATCGTATTTTAGTGGAAGTTTATGGTGAAAATGCGCTAGCTGAGCAAACGTGCCAAAAGTGGTTTGCACGATTTAAAAGTGGTGATTTTGGCTTGGAAGACGATGAACGTCCTATCTTAGACCTAAGCGTTGAGTGCTTTTCCCATGAACAGCTATACATAGCTCTTTCGCGCTTCACTTCCAAACAAAATTTGTTTGTATTGTGTAACCAATATTCAGCTACAAGCATCGTTTAAAAAGAAATTCTATAATCAAAGGCAGTACTTCACATTCTTCACGTCTTTTGTTTTCTAAATTACACCCGTGCGAAGCCGGGGGGGGGGGGGGGGGGGGTCGCTAGTTTAAAATAAAATGGTTTAAATACATTTACCTTTGTTAATCTTATAACAATCCAATAATTGTTTTCAAGCCTTTGTATAACATAAAAAAAAGCCAACGCAAAAAACTTTCAAATTAAACGTTTTATTTGATTACACAAAAGTTGATTAACTTAAATACTAACACAACTAAAACACAAAGACATTTTTTTAATTATTACAATTTTAATTAATAGAATTTAAAGGAAATATTTTAACTGCAAAATATTTTTTTTTTTACATTTTGTATTTTTAAAACAGATACGGATACACAAAATCAATTACGAGGAAAGTTGAAATGCTATAAATAAATTTATATTTATTTTTATTATTGTCTGATATAAAACCATTTACTTAAATCTATTGATTTTTAGATTTCAATTGAACCAATTATACGAGCATTGACATATGTTTTTGTATGAATATGCATTGAAGCTGGTGTACGTTAGTACTCATAAATACAATATATACATAAATGTATGCATGTATGTAATTACATATCGTTCAAGCAGATTATAGGAAGTTAACATGTTTTATTTTCTATTTTTCATTTCCATTTATATTTTTACAATTAATACTCTAAAATAGCGTTTTGTATTTATATATGAATTTCTTTAATCATTACACAGCCATTAAGGTCTCTTTTAATTTATTCATTTTACCATTGAGATATTTAAATGATAAAAAAAAACATTTTAGAGATTTAAGTCATGATGACACTAACCGTCGTTACAATAAGTAGGCCTACCAGATAAACTGAATTTTTGTTTTTTGTAAAATGTATCTAATGCATTTATAATGTATGTATTCTAATGGTTTAATGTTTTAAGTTAAAATGCTCTTGAGAAACCGATTTCGATTAGCAAATGCAAACATTATGAGGATTGGTTTGTTTTATTTATTTATTTATACATGTTTTTTTTTTTTGTGAAACGTATGCAGTCTTATTAAATGAATATAATTTTTTTGTAAAAATTAAAAAAAATAAAAAAGGACATTACCTTGAGAATCACAAATCTTTAAGCGTAAGTTTTATGCGGCAATATTTAAATGTTGGTAAGAAATGCCCAAACATTGGCCAGAGTAAATCACCGAATAGATACTTAAACAGAAGAGTTATTCTTCTGCAAATTTCTAAAAGATGTATGGGGAAGTTTTCCGAAAAAAAAATAATAGTTTAAAAAAGAAAAGAAAAGGAATTAGTTCTTTTTTCAAATAAAATTAAAATCTTGTAGTGATAGTAAAATATTTTATTTATTCACTTTTGCGTCCAATATAGTAGTAGTCTTGTTTTTCTAAAAGGGGCTGTTGCGGTAAATATTATAGTATGAACCGCAGAAGGCGTGAGTTGAATTGAATAATACTGAAACATTCTCATAAATTTGCCTAGTTATATTGTAAAGGGTTTTCCAAAAAGGACTTGACGGGGGCACGTTTGCAGCGGTCGATTCGTTGGACCCAATTTTCAACGACTCGGCTCTGAGCTCTTTCAACGTCGTCGGCTTGTTGGCATAAACCAATGACTTAACGTTGCCTCACAGAAAATAGTCCAGCGGCGTTAAATCGCATGATCGAGGCGGCCAATCGATTGGCCCATTTCTTGAGATAATACGCTATGTGGCACAGTGAGTGAGTCAGCTTGATCTTGTATGGGTGTAATGGTTTACATCCTTACGCAAAATACGCCATAATGTCGTCTGAGTGGTGGGCAATTCTTGAGAACGCCGTGGAATTGAATGATTTGGATCGTTTGCTTCGGAAGCCTGAACGGCAGCGATATTTTCGACACTTCAACCAGCGGGTTGGGTCTCACTGACACGGCAACATCATACAACGAATATGTAGACTCAAATTTTTGCACTAAACTTGTTATTGCCTGTCTACAAGGTCGAGAATTACGACCGGAAAATAGAATTAAAGCTCTTAAATTTGCAGTCACCGACTCCGAATTTCGGTAGACAATTTTTATAATTTTCAGACGTTGCTCGTTCGTGTACTTTACCATGATGAAAATGTTGAGTTTACTGAATAAATTGACAGTGACAGTTTGATGATTAGTGAAAGAGTGCTTTCACAAATTAAATTCAAAGTTGTCAAGTCCCTATTGGAAAACCCGATATTACAGATCTCACTGGAAATATCAGTCTCGAACACAAGGTGTGTGAGAAAGGAACCAATTTATTTCGCAACAGTTGTTAAGGAGCGAAAAAGGCTGATACTACAACTTTTAAGAAATTTGTCAAAAAATTTAAAGTCATTAGGAGCAAAACTTTTCGAGCGCTCGGTCCCCTTTGACAGCTTGCATAGAATGTGCTTACCTCTCTTCTATTTGTTGCAATGCAACACACAGCCGTGGGCAAATACATATATTTCGCAAAAGCCGTCGACAAATCAAGCGCAATCACTAAATGCAAGCATGGAAAGAGTGTGTCTGGACTAATGATGGGCAGATTTTTTATACCTACCCGGTAGGTATTTATCAAAGGGTAAATGCCGGGTATTTACCCAAAACTATATGTACCCACCTTAACATGATTTTTTTTTTATATTTGTAATAAGTGATAATGCCAATCAGCCCTGTCGTGAATTTTTGAAAAGTTGAAAAAATTTTCTGTGGACTTTAACTGGATGGATGCTCACCAAAAATCCTTCGAGAAATTGAAAGAGATATTGACATCTAGACCTGTTCTTACTTTATATGATCATCGATTGGAACATGAATTACACACAGACGCGAGTGCACTGGGCATAGCGGGTATTTTACTGCAAAGGGATATAGATCTTCAACTCCGACCGGTAGGATACTTCAGCAGGCAAACAAATGAACACGAAAAATTTTATCATAGCTATGAGCTAGAAGCTCTTGCCGTCGTTGAGTCCATCACAAGGTTCCGAAATTATCTACTTGGGAAACATTTTAAAGTTGTCACCGATTGCGATTCACTGAGAGCAACGATTAACAAGAAAAATATTATACCAAGAATCGAACGTTGGTGGTTAAAACTTATGGAATACGATTTTGAAATTGAATATCGTCGTGGCAAAATCATACCACATGTAGACGCACTAAGTCAGTCGCCGCATTATGAACCCAAGGATTGTGATGTTCAAGCTCAGGACCCTAAACTACGTGAAATTATAACCAAACTCAAACAACATGGAACAACCGGCGCAGACAATGAAATTCGTAAGCAGTACCAAATTTATAATGGGCGTCTTTATCGGAAGGAAGGTAACTCTCTTAAATGGGTGGTTCCAGGATCTGCCATCTGGAAAATAATAAGGACTTGTCATGACGAGGTAGGCCATTATGCCTTAGAACGAACTTTAAATCTTTTGCAGCGCGACTATTGGTTTCCACGCATGCGGAATAAAGTGAAAAGTTATTTATCAGCTTGCATAGAATGTGCTTACCATAGGCGACCATCTGGGAAGCAAGAAGGAGAATTATTTTGCATTGAAAAAACTCCTGTGCCATTTCACACTCTTCACCTGGACCATTTAGGACCCTTTCCCCGCAGCAGTAAGGGTAATACGCACGTTTTGGGAATTATTGACGGGTTTACAAAATATGTGATCTTAAGGCCTGTCAAAAACGTTTCCACGAAACCAGTCATTCGTATTTTGGAGGAAATTTCATCATGTTTTGGAAGTCCAGCCAGAATCGTTACCGACAGAGGGACGGCTTTCAGTTCAAGTTACTTTGAGAAATATTGTTTAGCAAACGACATCAAACACATTATGAATGCAGTACGGACCCCAAGAGCGAATGGTCAAATCGAACGATGTAATCGTACTCTACTTCACGCGATGGCTACTATGTCGATTGAAAGTACTGGTTGGGATACTCAACTCAAGGCAATACAGTGGGGAATGAATTAATGCATAAACCAAAGCACCAAACAAACACCTCATAGCTTGCTTTTCGGATTTCAACCACGAGACCCGCTTGGAAACAAGGTGTTACAGGCATTACATGATGATAATGAAGAGGAGCAGCGTTTAGACCTGAATCTCGTGCGACAAGAGGCGAAAGAAGCTATTTCAAAATCCCAAATGAAACAAAAACTACGTTACGATATGCATCACAAAACTCCCCATGTGTATAAGGAAGGCGATCTAGTTCTGATTGAGAGACCATCCATATCCACCGGAGAGTCGCGTAAGTTGGACCCGAAATATAAAGGCCCCTATATGGTAAGTGCAGTATTAGATCACAACCGGTTCATAATAGAAGATATCCCCGGAGCCCAGAGGACACAGCGAAAATTTAAATCCGTCTACACGTCAGACAAAATGAAAGCTTGGTGTCGAAACCTAGAGGATGATAATTTTGCCTACGATATCAGCGAAGCGGAAGTTGAGGACGACTGAAATATTCAGGAAGGCCGAGCTGTTACATTAATAATGTGATCACACCTTTAATTGTTTTCACATCTTTTCTAAGAGAGTATTTGTCTCTCTTCCACATTTTGTTTTTTTTTTATCTGTCATTTTTTTTTGACAAATAGACACTTCCTTTCTTTCTTTTTTTTTTTTGAATTGTCAGCTAGGCAGAAGCCATACATTTTCCTTTTAATAAAATCCCTTTTTATTTTCAAGATCTAAAACTGATTTTTGTTGTCTTCGACTTATTCAAATAACATATGTAAGTGTTTTGGTTTTAGAAACGTTAGTAAACATAAGTTTATTATTGCAATTGGTGCAAATCTCTCGTGATTAAAGTCAATTTTTTGTTTAATATGGGAAGAAATAAAAGTGTGGTGTGGAAATATTTCGATAAAATGGGTAAATTGGCTAAATGCAAGTTTTGCGGAAAGACAACTACACAATGAACAACATTTACATCTTCAGTGTGATGGTTGGAGCAATATCCGCAACGAAGGCATTACACACTTTATTATATCTAAGCCTGACTCAGTTTTTGTTGACTTTTTAATAACTGAAGATAAAAAGCACACGAAAAAAAACCTACAGGAGCAAATGCAAATTATAATCGAAAAATATCAAGCGGACAAATTTTTTGTTGTAATCGGAGATAATGCCGCAAATATGCAGAAAGCTTTTCGTTTACTGAAAGACAATTACAACCATATTGTTCCACTGGGCTGCATAGCGCATACATTGCATTTATGTTGCAATGATATTATCAAGTGTTGTCCTGTAAAAAGTGTGATAGAAAGAGCAACGGTGATAGTGAAAACAATAAAAAAAAAATAGTCAAGTGCTTAGTGCGTTCCTTAATAAAATAATTGTTGTAATTGAGATTATTAACCCAATAGTTGTGTGGATAACGAAATTTGAATCCAATAATTGTTAAATACACAAAGTCCATCAAGTCCCTTGAGAACATTTAGTTGGATTCAAATTAAGAAACGAAATCGCCTTACCGCCGAACGGGCAGGCAAATTGACGTGCATATCTCATAATTGGAACATTGAATTCTATGCACAAACAACACACCAAGCTGTAGCAGAACAAAAACCCGAACCAGGTTCCACAAATATCAACATACCCAGCACATTAGAAGTTAATAAACCAAGTTGCAGTTATTCATACAATCCTGACATACCCAGCACACCAAAATCTACTGAATTAGTAGAATGCGTGTCTATTGACGAACATGTGATAAGTTAACTATTTAATTCAAGCGACTCAGATTAATTTCTTTCTTTCGGTATTTACCCACAAAGGGTACTTACCAGGTATTTGCCCATCACTAGTCTGGACATAGGTCACTGACCGATCTCAGCTGTGGTGATAGACGACAGTCTGCAAGCAGTGGAATCGCATGCCTGAAAGCTGCAAACAGCAAGAGGATCTCAGCCGAGATGACGGTGATGAGCTTGAAGATTAGTGGAATAGTAGATTGCAGCAGTGAAGAAGCTGATGATAGCTTTACCAAATGCGTGACTTGAAGTCAATAGCCACGACACTACATCAAGGCCAGGGAATGGATAGTGTCCGTATCGGTCGACAATAAAGTCAATAAAGAAACTTTGGCTAGTTTCCTTCGCGAAACACTATTTCTCTCATTTTAATTTCTATAGGCATGAATAGACTCCTTTGTTAAAAAGAAAACAGCATTTTAAAACCCCGCGGGTACATTTGACGGCCGACATTTAAGTGCAATTTTTTGCCCAAATATCTGATGATGAGTCCCGCCACTTAAATTGATAAAATCTTTAACACCACTTTTAAAAAAACCGGCATTTTCCCCGATGGGTTTTTACTGAGATTGTTGAAAGATAAACACACAGACAATGAATTTACATTTATTTTGATTGTATTACTTCTGCCTTTTGTAACCCTTCTTATCTGTTATTAACACACACATATGTTAACTTTTCCTCATATATATAACGATTCTTTTGTCTAATTTGTTTAGTTCTCTCTTATTTGTGAAACATTTCAGACGTTTTAGCCGCCTTTTACTTTTGACTTCATGTTTTCTTGTTTTAATAAACAGTGAAGTAGTTTTAAAGCGAGCTTTCTTTTATTTCTAAATTATTGCCGGAGTAAATATTTGCGTATATTTTTTTTTTTATAGAGATTGACTTTTTACAAAGTACTGTCACCGACCGTCCGATCCCTGACGACGAAGAAAATGTTGATTCAAATGAAAATGCTTCCCCAGCATTTCCACAAACAAATCTCGAAGGACATTATACAGGGTCAGCAGAGTTTCGATCGCCTTTAATGTTAAAGTACGGCTGTAAATAGTGCTAATGTATAATGCATGTATTTCTGTTTTTCTGTATTTCTGAATGTATTTCTAAACACACTTATGTTAATTTTTTTTTTCTTTTTTGAACTTACTGCTGTCATAAATTTGAATTTGTTAAAAACGAATATGATAAAATAATAAAATAAAATTTAATAGCTTCACCAAGGAAATCTAGCGGAAAAAACAGGAAAAAGGGAAGGAGTCTAATTGCCACCGATACACAAGGAAGAACTCTACGCACAGAAACAAGCCAAAAAAAGACTTTCGAACCGAAAAAATTGCTGTTAACCCTTTTTAAGGCAGTGGCAAGAATTTTGCCACCAGCTTCTTTTAACTAGTCTTAGTTTTTTTGTAAGTGGCAACACAGATTCACGTGTACCACGCACTAAACCACCAAAATGGATTTTTTTGGCACATAGTTTGGCATTTATTGGTTGAAACAGCAGCGTAACGAGGTTTCTATCTTTATCCAGTAAAATCTTTTGAATGAACGAGCAAAATGGTACGATTTTTTCCAATTACATTTGTTTATATTCTATATTGCGGAAAATTGTGGTATTTTGTTTATAATTAAAAAATGATGGCAATATTTATGCCACTACCCTATGTCTTCCCTATGTTGGTGGCAATAAATTATCCACTGCCTTGTTACAGACTAAATATGTACGGGACGAAGATATAGAAAAAGAGTTGGAATCTCTATTCGGCTTGGAAAGATGATGACTGTTGGCCGCAAACAATTGAAGAATCAGGAAGGAAAGACGAACATTCTTTTTTATTTTCTGGTGTGTCTGAATCTGTAGCGTTAGATGCCCAGACGTCTGATATTATTGATCCCATGCCGTCATGCTCTTGTGAGTTTACAAGTCGAGTACTAAATGTGCCTGAGTCTGTCGTATTAAAAGCTAATAGCATCGATGATAAAGATACGCCAATAATCCGAAGTCGTCGAAATATGCCAACAGAAATTGAGACTTCTGAATCTGATTCCGATCAAGATAATGTTTTCTGATGTTTTATTACAGCCGTCTGTATATTTTCCTAGTCACACAAGTCCTTTAGGATACTTCACTAGATTTTTTTCTGACGAAATACTCAAAACAATAGAACAACGGACAAATCTGTATGTTGTACAGCAAAATTCAAAAAACTGGGAACCAGTGACGGTGACAGATATCAAATTGGTAGAGTATAGTAATACTCATGGGACTACATAATATTCCTTCTTGGAATCTGTATTGGTCTAGCGATCCCTTTTTTCGAGTTGATGAAATAGCATGTGTCATGCCTGTAAAAGGTTCAAGAAAATCATGGAAAACTTTCATTTGGCTGATAACTCAAAAATGCCAAAAATGCTGCTACTCACAATGCAATATGGATATACTCTTCGCCTTATCGTACACTCAAATCATTCTCCACGTTAAATCAGCAGTCACTCACACTGATGCACAATATTAGAGATGACCAGAAAGGGTGTGATTTATTTCAGCGTGCAAATACTTGTTGTTACTCAGTTTTTTTGGGATCAACAACAGCGGTTAAAAAAGTGTCAAAAGGCTATGATCGGAATTGTGTGCGTCTTTAAACTAAATTTGAACCTGTCGATCTTTTAAAACTACGATGCAGTGTGCTACACCCAACTTTAACAAGTTTTGTTATTGGAACGTTTACATCTTTGAAATATTAAAATTATGAATATTAAATCTAACATTGACTGCCAAATAACAAAAGCTTTCTAAGTCTGCATGTGGTAAATTACAGAGCTAATAAAGCAAATAATAAGTACCTTCAAACCGTTTAAACATTAAACCAATAGTTTGAAAAAAACTACATTAAGTCAAACGCAAATTGGCCCACTGTGGGACAGTTTACCCTAGAGGAAGACCGAGCCTTTGGTGGCGCACGCAAGTGGAAGGGGACCCCAGCCAACTTAGCGTGTGAACTGGAGGCAGCTAGCAAAAGATCGAGCTGACTGGAGACACTTGTTGACTGAGGCCCAGGTCCACTTCGGACCGTAGCGCCATCTAAAGAAAGAAGAAGATGTTTGAAGAAATTAAAATGATGTTTGAAAAAAGAGAATTTTTTTATTGACCTGAAAGCAAGTCATAAAGATAACGTACATGTATAATTAGTTAATGAAAAGGCAAAATCAGTGAGAAAGGAAAGTCATTGCGATAAATTGCGTCATCACATGGAATAAAAGTGGAAGGGGGCACTCTTAACTTTCAACATACTTGATGTATCGAGTTGACCTCCGACGAGTGCACACGCATTATCAGTGCACTCGGAATAATTCGCCAAACTGTCTCGTCTGTGCACATAAAAAAAAAATATAAACAAATACTCCCATTCCCCTCAAATCCGCGCGAGTTACGTTACACTAGTTACGTTACACTCAACCAAGTCATGCACCCTAACTTCTCTTTCATAGAAATTGTCAATGTTGCACTTTTTATTCATTCAAAATTATCCCACGATGTAGATTGTCAACATCGCACCATTTTACAAAATGTTTAATTTCAAATTTGCATACTATGTTATATGTTATATCCAATTACAATTATTTTCTCACAGTCTTATAGAAACGTAAGCAGAATTATTGTATAAATATCATAGGAAAAATAAATGTTTTGGCTTTTTGGTCGAACCTCTGAAGGAACAAGTTGTTTTTTTTTCTGTCCGGGTACCTCCCAAACGTAATTGGCGCAGTCGACGGAGTGTGAACGGTTTATTGATATTAAAACAGTTTAAGTTATCGACGGTTTATTGATATTGAAAAGTTAAGTTATCGACGGTTTATCCACATTAAAAAAGTGAAACTATATCGGCGGTTTACCGATACTAAGAAGCTATTGTCAACCAAACCAATATCAAGACCAGACACAACAGAACCAGAGCGGACTATCAGGACAGGATAGGCAAAGAAAGGAAGAAAGAATAATGCACATGTAAGTCTAGAAGTAGTAGTTCTCAAAATCCTTTTCTTTAAATGCCCAAAATTCCCAGAAAGCCACTTAATTTAAGACCCCAGTTATTCGCAAATAAGTTATCTTATAATTCTAGTTTAAGTGATAGTGATTCTGAATCTGATTCGGGTTTAAATTCTATTAAAATGGCACAAAATAGTGAACAAAGTGTTCCCTCCGCAAGTTTATCCGCTAACCCTGCTAGTGCACCGAATTTTGACGTTTTTCTCGCCTTACGAGTACCGGATGCAATTAAGGATTTGCCAAATTTCGATGGCAATCCACGTCTTTTGTTCGAGTTCATAACGAACGTTGAAGAAATTTTATCGTTGATTCCTCAAATAGATGGCACTACTCATGGCAAGATTATACTTAGAGCCATACGAAATAAAATTACTGGCCCTGCCAACATAATACTTAATATGTACGGCACACCCCTTATCTGGAATGCAATAAGAACGAATCTAGTTTTGCATTACTCAGATAAGCGAAACGAAACATCCCTTATTCGAGACCTCCACGGTCTACGTCAAGGATCACAGTCGATCGAACAATTTTACAGCAAAATTATCGAAATCTTCGCAACAATTGGAAACCATGTGGCCGTCCATGAATCAAACAAGGACGTTATCAAAGCTAAAAACGATTTGTACTCGGAAATGTGCCTCAATTCGTTTTTAATTGGCCTCCGTGAACCGTTTGGTTCAACAATAAGAGCAATGAAACCAATTTCCCTTCCGGATGCGTTCTCTTACTGCATTAAAGAACAAAACATATTTTACGCTAAAGCCGAAACACAAAACAAATCTGTTCAGGGACAAACTCGATTAAATCCTTCCTTAGGAACTAAAATTTTTTCATCAAACATTCAAATTCCACAACAACCTAGTCTACATAGACCAATTTTCCAGCAAATTAGAATGCCTTTCCAACATTCTTTTGGTCAACAACCACCAATCCCCTTTCAACAAAATTTTCAACGACAACCCAATACGCCCTTTCAAAATACATTTCCTTTCCAACAAAGTCTTCAACGACCAGCCTTTGTTTCACATCAACAAAACCATCAAAAACCACCAGTGATTTCCCATCAAACAATTAGTCAACAGCAACCCCAAATAAACTCTACACCGAGAAATTTACCACCACCAGAACCCATGGTCCTAGGATCTGGTAATACCAGACAAACAGTTGGAACTCAAAGGAATTCCAATCAATTTAGAACTCAGTTCAGATCGGTCAACAACATCTATGAATTGGAACAGCCAGGAACATCTCAAGCTACAAACAACTTTATTGCATACCAACCCGAACAAGACATATCTTATCAGCCTCAACTAGATCAGTATTATCAACAATTCTACAACCTAGAAGCAGACCAACACCAACACTACAATCCAGAAGCAGAATATTATCAGCAAACACAAGAAAACTGCAACCTTCCAACAGAAGCCTCATCACACGAGATTGACGAAACAAATTTTCAATTGAATGCCTCGACAATCAAATCGGATACCTAGATGTTAACAAACATGGCTCAGTACTTCCCTATATAACGATATTATCCCCTTCCGCTTCTCCTCTTAAATTTCTTATCGATACAGGTGCCTCAACTTCATTTATTAATCCCGAGTTGATACATCCCGAAGATATAGTTAAAATAAAACCAATTACTATCAAAACGGTTCTAAATTCCCACAGTCTCGATAAAGAAGTAACCCTTCCAACCTTTCGTGAATTTAACGTATCTGGCAAATTAAAATTTTTAGTATTTCGTTTTCACCACTACTTTGATGGATTAATTGGACTGGATGCATTATCTTCTTTAGGAGCCTCAGTTGATCTCTCTAATAATCTTCTCATTACTAAAAATGCCAGAATTCCACTTGAATTAAAACCGAATATAATGTCTGAGAAATTCACTATTTCTGCGAATTCAAAAACGATTGTAAAATTACCAGTCGACGTCAAAGATGGAGATATTCTACTTACCAATACGCACCTAACACCCAACCTATATATTCCCGAAGGAATATACCTGGCAAAACAGTGGTACAGCCATTTGGTTGTAATAAATACATCCAATAGTAATCAAATACTCTTTCTCGAACATCCCCTTAAAACTTCCATATACAACGCAAATGACTTCTCTGAATTAAATTCGTTTGACCTTTCCACTAATAACTCAGACACTGATTCTATCCATTCCGATGATATCACAAAACTCATTAGAACTTCTCATCTTAATCTAGAAGAGAAAAAAGCTGTAGTCAAAATTTGTAGAGAATACGATGATATATTTCTTAAAGAGGGGCAGAAACTCTCATTTACAAACAAAATAAAACATCAAATCAAAACCACTGATGACACCCCAATTTACAGCAAATCATACAGATACCCCCAGATTCATAAAGAAGAGGTACAAATTCAAATTAAAAAACTGTTAGAGCAAGGTATAATTCAACCTAGCTACTCGCCCTGGAGTTCTCCAATTTGGATTGTTCCAAAGAAAAGAGATGCCTCCGGCAAAACTAAATGGCGTCTAGTAATAGACTACAGAAAACTCAATGAGAAAACTATAAGTGACAAATATCCAATTCCAAACATAAACGATGTATTAGACAAATTGGGAAAAAGTATGTACTTTACAACACTTGATCTGGCCAATGGATTCCATCAAATTGAAATGAATCCTGCAGACATTAAAAAGACAGCATTCACCGTAGATGGCGGACATTACGAGTATGTTCGAATGCCTTTCGGATTAAAGAACGCACCATCAACTTTTCAACGGGTGATGGACAATGTCCTACAAGATCTTCAAGGCACAATTTGTCTAGTTTATATTGACGACATTATAGTTTTCTCCACATCGTTACAAGAACATTGTGAAAATCTCAAAAAAGTATTCAACAAATTAAGGGAAGCAAATTTTAAAATTCAGCTGGACAAAGCCGAGTTTCTTCACAAGGAAGTGGCCTTTCTAGGACACATTGTGACAAGCGAAGGTGTTAAACCTAACCCAGAAAAAATTCGTGCAATCCAAAATTTCCCTATCCCGCAAACTCAAAGAGATATTAAATCTTTTCTAGGCCTCCTAGGTTACTACCGAAAATTCGTCAAGGATTTTGCCAAACTAACTAAGCCCTTAACAGCTTGTTTGAAAAAAGGTAGTTCAGTAAAATTGGCTGACGATTACATTCGTTCATTTGAATTGAGTAAGCAATTACTTATCAATGATCCCATCTTGCAATATCCCGATTTTCAGAAACCCTTTATCCTTACCACCGATGCAAGTAATTTTGCATTAGGAGCAATACTATCGCAAGGATCAATCGGAAGCGATAAGCCCATTTGCTATGCAAGTCGGACTCTCACTACAACTGAAGTAAACTATTCAACCATTGAAAAAGAACTTCTCGCAATCGTGTGGGCTACAAAGTACTTCAGACCTTACTTATTTGGTCGTAAATTCACTATCGTCACCGATCACAAGCCACTACAGTATCTATTCAGTCTCAAGGACCCAAACTCAAAATTAATAAGATGGCGACTTAAAATTGAAGAGTTTGATTACCAAATCGTACACAAAAAAGGTTCATTAAACTCTAACGCAGACGCCTTAAGTCGAATAAAAATTGAAAGCCCCAAACTCAAAACAGAAATAAACCTAAACGAAAATGTAGACAGTAGTAATGTCTCAACCTGTCACTCAGCTGCAGAAAATGCAAACGACCATATTTATATATCCGAGCGTCCTCTCAATGAATTTAATATTCAGTTAATTCTCTCTAGAACAGATACAGAAAAACCAATGTTATCCCAGGTGCCTTTTAGAAATAAACTACGACGCACAATTTTTAAACCCATATTCACTGAAGAAACCATTATAGATATTTTTAAAAAATTTTTACCAGCAAAAAAACTATGCGCAATTTTAACAGATGACGAAACTTTCAAGATTGTCCAGAACACGTATTCCAAGTTCTTTTCAAATAGTAGAATTTCTAAGGTCATTCGCTGTACAGAAATTTTAGAAGACATTACCGACAGTGATACTCAAGACAAACTTATTACAGATTACCACACCAACAATAATCACAGAGGTATTAATGAAACCCTACTCCATTTAAAACGAAGTTACTATTTTCCATTCTTGAAAAATAAAATCATAGGAATCGTTAATAATTGTGAAAAATGTCAGACTATGAAATATGATAGAAGTCCACCCAAAATTAAACACGAAATTCCTGAAACCCCTTCTAAACCACTTGATATCATTCACATTGATGTGTATACCATAAACAACAAGAAAATCTTAACAATATTAGACAAATTTTCAAAATTCCTAGCTGGATATACTCTTTTAACTCAGAACAGTCTCAGCGTAATTAAATGCCTTAAGCATTACTTTAGCCTTCACGGCGTACCCAAGAAACTTATATCTGACCAAGGTTCAGAATTTACGTCCACAATATTCAATGATTTTTGCAGGCAGTACAACATAGAACTTCACACAACATCTTTTCAGCAAACTAGCAGTAATTCTCCTGTGGAACGTGTACACTCTACTCTCACAGAAATTTACAGGCTAATATATAGCAAAAATAAAATAAGAGACCACGAAGAAATTCTAAATGAATCTATCCTCACTTATAATAATTCTATTCACTCTGCTACCAAACATACCCCATATGAAATATTTTATGGTAGAACTCATAAATTTGATAAAGAGATACAGTTTAGCAACCAACATGAATACCTAAAAAAACTTAATGAATATAAAGAAAAAATTTACCCAATCATTAAAGATAAGTTAGAGAAATTAGCATTAGGAAACATAACAAAACTAAACAAAAACAGGACAGAACCAATAGATTTAAGAGAAGACACAATTATATTTAGAAAAGAAAATAGAAGAAATAAACTTACACCTAGATTTAGCAAGCATCAAATTAGAACAAATAAGAAAGTCACTATAATTACTAAACAAAATAAAAAATTGCATAAAAGTAAAATTAAAAACAAACGTAAATTTCAGACTATTAATACTTACGACCATAACACTACTGACCAATGCTCAAAAACTAGAAGTACATGACCTATCAAATAACAATGGAATACTGACGATGAAACTTGGCAAAGCTAAAATTATTACAAATTTTGATAGTTTAATACATGTTGTCAGGCTTTCGGAATACCAAACAAATATTGACAAGATTAGCAATTCACTTTTAACCTTTAGAAAAATCAATGACTTTAAAGACTCTATAACTATTCTTGATATAAAAATTAAAGAACTACAGCATAAACTTGACAGCGTTTCTCCAAATATCCGAACACGACGAGGACTTATAAACGGACTTGGTACGATAATTAAAACGATTTCAGGCAACATGGACGCAGACGACGCACTTAAACTAAACAAACAAATCGACGACCTTAACAGAGAAAGCAAAACAAATTCGGAAAACATAGACAGAATTACAGCGGTGAACATTCGGATGCAACACAGGTTTCAAAATTTAACAAACCAAATCAATAAACAACAAGAAATTATTGGAAATTACTTAAACTACTCCCGTTTAGAACTGAATAACAGAATCCAATCAGACGAAATAGCCCTCAGACTCACTCAATACTTAAACCAGATAAACTATAATATCGATCTTTTAAATAACCACCTATCTAGTATATCGGAATCTTTAATATTAGCAAAGTTAAACATTATTCCAAAACAAATTTTGCACCCTGAGGAACTCGAAAAAATTCTTTATCAATTACAGAACAAATCCTTAGAAATCAAATCAGATACACACATTTACGAATTACTTGGTCTACAGGCATACTATGGCACTAACATAATTTTCAATATTTTAATCCCTCAAATATCCACAGAAACCTATCCATTTTTTCATATTATTCCCCTTCCAATTAACAAAACTAAAACAATTATCACCCAACCTTATGTCCTCTTTAACCCCGAGAACCCTATTTACCTAGACAACAAATGTACATTAATCGAAAAAATTTTCTTTTGCCATATTCCATCCCGAGTCCCGAGGAAAATAGAAAGTTGCGTTACCAACCTAATTAAACAAAAACCAGCAACTTGTAACCTGAAAGAAGAACTACATGACATAAACGAAATCTGGCAACCGGAACCAAACTATATTCTATTGGTGAACACTCCGTATACAACCATCAAGTCATCATGTGAACCTCCAGAACTCACTACAAGAGGCACAGTCCTACTCTACTTCAAGAATTGTACCATCAGCATCAATAACATCAACTACCAAAGTCTCGACAGTGTCTATTTTGACGATGTCCACATCTTCCCTACCACAGTCATGAACAGAAACACCACCACTCTAATCGAAGCACCCAAACTACAAAAATTAGAAGACTTCAAGAACGACAACATAAGAATCATGGTCTCCAAGCAAAGACACATCGTTAGAGTCAACATCATCAGCAACTGCATCTTACTACTAATGGTCGGCTTGGCAGTAACTCTTATCTATTTCATCCGAAGAAGACAGGATGTTCCGCAACCTAAAGCTATATCCCTACAACTTCCGCCACCACACATGATCGCTCCAACCATCGGAAATCCAGAATTCCTATGGCCGTCGCTCCATTCTTAAGGGGGAGGAGTTACGTTACACTAGTTACGTTACACTCAACCAAGTCATGCACCCTAAATCCTCTTTCATAGAAATTGTCAATGTTGCACTTTTTATTCATTCAAAATTATCCCACGATGTAGATTGTCAACATCGCACCATTTTACAAAATGTTTAATTTCAAATTTGCATACTATGTTATATGTTATATCCAATTACAATTATTTTCTCACAGTCTTATAGAAACGTAAGCAGAATTATTGTATAAATATTATAGGAAAAATAAATGTTTTGGCTTTTTGGTCGAACCTCTGAAGGAACAAGTTGTTTTTTTTCTGTCCGGGTACCTCCCAAACGTAATTCGCGCAAGAAGCCTAGAAGAACATACTTTTGACCTAGGAAACAGATATCAGTCGTATAGGTCCGGATGGCAGAAAGTATGTACGGCGTCCAAAAAATGCTGCTATTGATCCGAAGTACATTCGCTAGTTGTCAAGCAGGGCGGAGGATCCATAAATGTGTGGGAATGCTTTTCTTGGAGCGGTGTTGGGTTAATTCACCGAATTAACGGTAAACTGAACAAGGAAAACTATGTGGAAATTCTGCAAGATGTGATGCTACCTGGGCAAAAGAACATTTACCGGTTGTTTGGAGGTTTCAGCAAGACAATGACCGATACCGCGAAGCTCATCAAAAAGTTCTTTGAAGACAATTCAATGATTGTTCTTGATTGGCCATCTTGCAGTGCAGACTTGAACCCAATCGAGCATTTATGGGGCGATGTGAAAAAGGCCGTCAGTGTGCAAAATATAACCAACTTTGAAGAAACCTGTAGGAACAGGATGGTATGAGTACGTAGCATACACACATAAAGGAATATTTTTTACTACCCCAGTCAGTCTGTCGCCGAGTTAGTAGTTTTACATCTGGTATTCTGACTCGGGGTTAGTTAATTTTTAAAAGTGAAGATAAGTGGTGGCTAGTAGCGGCAAAATTCAAAATAAGTGAAGAGAAATAGATATAGGAAAATTTAATAAACAGAAAAAGGATACGTCAAATCGAGAAAAAACAAAATACAGGATATAAGCAGGAAGAAAATGAGCAATACGAAAACAGGCAAATGTAAAGTTTATTACATATTAAATAAAAATGGAATTTCACATCAAGGAAAGTGTGACAAAGTAAATATGTAGAGAAGAAAAAAAAACCAGGAATAAAATTTGACGTATTGGGCCAGCGCACACTGGACTAATTACCCCGGGGTAAAACTGGTTTTATAGAAGAGGGAGATAAAGTGTAAAGAGAAAACGGGGTAAAATTTTCATCCAGAGATGAAGCCGTTGAACATCGGGGTAAAACCAATACACACATGTGTTGTCAATTTTAAGGGTGAGAACAAATGCATAGGTCATCTGCATTTCATTCGTAATTTGGCAGCCGAATAGTGAAAAACAAAAATGAAAAATATACTCGAAGATCAAGGAAATCCCTGGACGAAACTGGAAACTTTGAAGTTAATCGAAGTATCCTATATTATTTAGAGCAAAGCATCCAGACCACTTAAAAGTCTATAAGAAGAGGAAAGCAGTTTTATCTACAGTCGAGGCTTTGAAAAATTTGAAGCCAAATATAACTGAGGCAATAGTAAAGGCAAAACTAAAAAGATTGTCCCAACAATTGGGCAATGAAAGAAAAAAAAATTCTTTGTGCTAAATAAAAAGTGGAATGGGTGCTTCGGCTGTGTATAAGCCTACTCTTTGGTGTTACGAAGAATTTGTCGTTTTTAATGAACGTGAACGATGAATGTGCAATCACGTCCAATATAAATATTTCGGAGCTAAGAAAAATAATTATAGTACAGTAGCATTGTATTCATATGATCTATAATTTTTACAGATTCTATGCAATAATGTCAAGGAGAAGACAGCCAGGTGTTGAAGGGATTCCACCAAGTGGTGTGATGCCACTAAGTGAAAAAAAACAGGCACAGGCTTCTAAGAAAGTACGTAGGGGAGGATGGGGCTGGTTGTAACAGGGGCAGGTTGTAACAGCCACGAAAAAAGGTGTCATGATAGAGATTTAAAAATGTCTGAAAGAGAAAAATGTTTGCGTTGACCATAGCTGCCGCAATATGCAAGTCAGTTTTCATTTGGCAGTCGTTGGAAGACCTTGTAAGTGTAGCTCTGAAAAGCACTGGGTAAGTAACTTTTTTGTTTTCTTTTGTGTATTTTCTAGGCACTATATTTTCCTGTTGGTTTGTGTATACATTCATGTTTTACCTGTGCATGAATATACTTGTCGATACTGTAGAAGTTCATGGATTTTTATGATTGTGCTTTGAACGTTTAATTTCTATGTAGGGGCTAAAAGTAACATGTGCCTTGGGCAGGTTGAAACATGTTACAATATACCCCACATAGTCAAATAACATTACTAATGAATTAAAAAAAACTGGCATTATTCCTTTTAACAGAGACATCTTCCAAGACCTCGATTTTTTATTATCTTTTGTCACCGATAGACCACTAACTGACCCTAATTCATTAGCTTTAAATGAAGGAGTCCTTAACTCTGGAGATGTACAGCCAGGAGTAATACCTTTCCTTCACATACCACTACCTTTTTCTAAACCTGGTACTGAAAAAATAGGACCTGGCAAGACAATAACCACATGTGGCAGCTCCCATCCCCCATGTTTTCTGAATTGAGATCCATCTTGCCATCAGAACCAGGCCCATGAAAACTCTGTCAAACCAATTTAACCTTTTCTCCAGAAGCTGTTCGACCCTACCCAAAAGCAGCGCCAAGAATGGCAAAATGTAAACGTAAATCTAGGAAAACCGCTATTTTAACTGACAGCCCAGAAAAGCAAGCACTTGCAGAAAAACAGACCAAAAAGCTTCAAAAACAAAAAGTTGTCAATGTTACAGCAAGAAAAAAAGTGACAAAAAAAAATATTGAATGATTCTTCAGATGAAGAACATTGCTTAATTTGCTGCAACCTTTCGGACAAAGTTTGCCCGGTGAACACTGGATTCAGTGCATAACCTATAAGAAATGGGCTCACACTAGCTGCACTAAGGGCAACATTTCTTATTATGTTTGCATCAATTGTGATTCAGATAAATCGACTATTCTTACCAAAATTTTCTAAAGTATGAAGTCTCTTTTATGTTATTCTGTTTGTTATTTTTGTATTTCTTAAAATTGTAGAAATTAGCTTTTATGTTTATTTTGAACTTGCTTTCGTTTTCCAATTGCCAACATTATTTCTTTTTAATTATTACTGTATCTACGAGATCTATTGTATCTCGCATATGAATTGTTTTGTTTATAAAATAAAAGGTACATATGTATAAATAAAATAAAAAAACGCTGTTGTTACTTTTTACCCCTGATAGTGTTACAACCAACCCCAGAGCTATGTAACAGCTATGAAATTTGATAAAATACTAAATTTTAAGGAGTTCAAATTGGAGATCTGTAATATTCTAAAAGCAGTTTATAGCCAAAGGATTAATCTTTTCAGTGACGAGTTTTCATTTGAATAATCTGCCTCTGTGATAAAGGCTCGCAGCAAATGTTCTCAAAATTGTTACAACCAACCCCGGTCTCCCCTATTTATATACATGTATTTTAGTTATTGAATAAGTATTTTGTTACTGACATATTTATTTTCTTTTTTTCAGAAACAGAAAGGAGAAACCGATTTCGAGAAATTTCATAGTACGGCAAACGAGTTTCTGGCGATTTTGAAGAGATTTTCCGAAAAAAAAACCGGTTGTGTCCAAAGAAGAAGCCTTTTGCCAATATTTGAACAACACAGAGCTGCAATCTTTGAAATTGGAGAATAGCTTTGACGACTTTAAAATGCCCGCAATGGTTTTGTTACAAAATGTAAAAGCCAAAGAGAGGAGGCTGTTCAAACAAAATTATGTGTGGAGGGATGGTTCATCGACACCGTTTTCGTACAAATTTAGGACCAGTAGCGAGTCAAGTTCAACTATGAGTTCTTCCGAGTCTACTAATCAATTAAATCAAGAAAGAACACCCCCAAGCACTGCAGTAGACTCGTATTGTGATTTTCCTGTCATCTTGAGTGACGAAATTATTTGTAAAGCAGGTGATAACTGTGATGAACTTGAAGAAGAGAATGTTATTCCTATTAAATACGATATATTGAATGAAGCCATGCAGGGAATTTTTAAGTAAAAATTGTGTTTTTATTTACAATATTTACAGGATATATACAAAATTGTTTAAAATTGCATGTTTCCTTCGTTGGCGAAGTATTGCCTAAATGATCTGCGAATTGTTTCCACACATTGTTGTCTTGGTCTCTGTTGATTTTCTTCGTTTATATTATTTTCTTTTTCCTCGTAATTAAGACAGTTTGCGGCAGAAATATCGCTTAAGTTTCGCTTGTACCATCAACTTTTTTCGATAAGATAATTGTGTAGTACACAACAGCACTGCACAATCTTCACTGTTTTACCCCGAAGTAAGTTTAATTGTTGACTGCAAAACCCTGAAATGATTAGCCAATACGCCAAAAGCACGTTCAATATTTTGTCGAGCTCTACTCAGACGAGCATTGAAATAGATGAAATTCTTTTGTATATTTTTCTTTGAGTAGGGCGTTACAAGGTTTTGCATATTAGGAAATGCTTTGTCTGCTACTATTACATAGGGCAGCTTCCTGTTGTTTCCCAGCACTGCTGGTCTGGGAAATAGTGAATCGCAACGACTCAGGACAAACATGAGATCAGATCGCATGAGTATACCACCATCGCTTATGCGCCCATTGCAACCTACATCTATAAATGTGAATTTGCAGTTTGCGTCACACATTGCCATCAGCACGATTCTGTTGAAACCTTTATAATTGTAAAACATGGGTGCTTCTTCCTGCGATGGTGTGAATGCGATATGTTTCCCGTCAAGAGCACCTAGACAATGGGGAAACTGCCACATGGCTTCGAAACCTTGCGAAATTTCCAGCCACTTCTCTTTTGTTTTAAGGAACTGAAATAGATATGTAAATTATTACATTTGATAAAATGTTTCGCATAAAAAACAATCTCACAGTCAAGAATTTGTCCTTCATGTTTTCATTTCGCATACTATGACGTTCTTTCGAAGAAACGAAGCGGAGAGTTTCGTGTTTTCATTCAACTCATTAAAATTTTCACCTGTGGACAAAAATCTTAGAGTGGCTGCCAGTCTTTCTTTAGCAGGAATAGCAATTCTCATCTAGGTGTCTTTCCGTGTTATGAATCTCTCTACGCTTGGCTAGGAAAACAGGTTGTCTTTGAAATAGACCAAATGGTAGATGACAACATAAAAAGAAAAGCCGCTAGGGAGATTCAAAAATTTTGAGGATTCGACAAAAAGCACCCAAAGTGAGTCTCTTCCATCTACATCACAAAGAAGTAGGGAGGAAAACCTCAAAATGCAGCTTGAGTCACAAAGTACTTCAACATCTGAAGAATTTATGCAAAAACAAAACTTGTTGCATATCATCAGTGTTCAGATGATAAGACAAGCATCTGCAAATTCTGATGCTGCCAGAAGTCCATTAACTGTAGACATTCTAGAGCAGTCCATGGAGGGTGTCTTGGATGAAGTGACTTCTTATAAATTAAAAATAACTTACTTTCAAGTACGAACTTTTCAAATTTTTCCAAATGGCTTGGCAAACTTCCGGCACGGAATTTGTTAAAAACGGCTGTGAAAGGTAAGTTTGGTAGTCCGTGCTCTTTAAAGATTCGCATGTCGCTAGGTATCTTAAGGTTGCAGCCATTTTTTCTGCGGGTGAAATTGCATCCCTCCTTGCGACCATTCTTTCCTCCATGGTTAACCCACATCCTTTTCTTTTTTCTTTTGGTCTCCAGTTTTTTTGAAAAATCATTACAAAGGCTAAGTAATTCCGTACAATTTCTTCGTCATCACTGCTATTGGTATCCATTTGCTCGATACACTTTTTTGTGCACTCAAATAAGTTTTCCAACAATGAGAAACTAATCTTAGAAAATAAAACTTGTCCTTTTCTTTATTTACAGATTCTACGTACCCGAAAAGAAAATAAAAGAGAACTGTAAAACTAGATTCATGGTTCACGTGTAATAGCAGACTAAGAGGATGTTTTTTCTTTTTGTTGCTTGTGCATGCGGCACATACCTATTTCACGGACGATTATTGAGTCAAGAAGGGAATTTGCTCATTGGGTTAATTGTGTATATGTTGGTACATGGGGATATGGTTTTTATTTTTATTTTGTTCTCTCTTGTTAGGTAGGTGCATGCTTTGCATAGGAATATTTTCTTTGACGTTGCTTTTGTTCGTATATAAGTTAACGCCACAAAAATGCAAAATGCAAAACACATATGTTCCCACGGTACCAAAGATTGAGACATGCAAGCAGCCCGTGTCATCGTTCCCAAGAGCAGAGGAAACTTCCAATGACACCTGAATTATCAGCAATCATTCGAGGCTGACACCTTCAACGACACCTGAGATATCAGAAAACATCCACTGCCGACCATGCAGTAGCACCGTATTTGGGAACGCTTCGAGTTAGGTATTGATTACAATGTTAGCTCAGTTCTAAGTTAGCTTTAAGAAGCAAAACAGTAAAATATATTTTTTTAAATAAATAATATAAAATAGTTTAATTGGCGCCCAACGTGGTTGGCTCGTGGTAACAAGTGCAGAGTGAAAAATTCAACAATTCCGACTTCAAGTAGCTCGCGTTTGAATTTTTAAATAAACCTTATAAAATCGACCTCAAGTAGTAGCTCGCGTAAGATTTTATAGTGAATTCGTGTTAGTGCGGAAAAACTTAAGATCCGTCAGTGAAAGTGTGCTCTGTTTCCTGTCCCGGGTCAAACCCTCAACCACCTAAACGATCATCACCAAACATCGATAGATTTTGAAAACCACGAGGGAGTGCGGATATGTGCCTTAGTAGCACAAGCAAAAAGGAATCTAACTTAATCCACCAGCGTGAGATGTTCGTCACCATTCTTTTAGCGGCACTGCTACCATTATGCCGCGCAGAAACTCAGATACTGGATTATAGTAACGCGCAACTTATTAAAATTAGTACCGGTCGTGCAAAAGTACAAAATGGATCATTTAAGATTATCCATATAATCGAGATTGAAACCTACGAGGTAGCAGTAGAACAACTAGAAGCTTTGCTAGCGTTATCAATTCGAAAAGATCATCCCTTGTATCCCATCCTTACCTTTGAAATTTCCCGGTTAAAAATTTACATTTCTAGATTAAGAATAAATAATAGATCTAAGAGGTCATTGGGCTTCTTAGGCAGTGCGTGGAAATGGATCGCGGGTAGCCCGGATCACCACGATCATGAAATTATTACAGACAAAGTAAGCAATGTACTTAGAAATAACAACAATCAAATAATAATAAATAAAATGACTATAGTAGATAAGTTGAGGGAAGTAACCAATGCAACAAATAATTTAATAAGAGCTTTTTCAGAAAACAATAATAATTATACCGAAAGAATTATGAAAATAAAATACAAATTAGATATAATTAAGGAGGAGTTAGTAAATGTCGCATACGCCATACATTGGGCGAAAGCAAATATTTTAAATTCTTTTATCCTATCGAATTCGGAAATTAATATAACAGAAACTCTACTTAAAGCTGAAAATGTTCCATTTCTAAATACAGTGAAATGTCCCATTGCGGACACCTCCCCTAGCCGGACATTTTTGCATGTACGGAAATGTGCCCATATAAACTATGAGCTTTTCAGTTTCTTTTGGGCGGACATTCCCTTCGACGGACGAGGACACAAATATTGCTGCTGAAGGATAAAAAAAGCCTCTCTTAGGCGGACACAAACGCATGTCGAAACATGACCTCATATTCACCAGACAGTTTTTTTTACATAGAAGTCGGCGGCTTATTGTAATTTTTGGTCATTTGTCGATAAACCGCACGTGTGCAAGCAAATTTCATTGTATACAGACATGACATGCATGAACGTGTCTCAAAGTATCAAAATAACGACCTCATTCGTTTATGTTTCCTTCATTAGTGTGGTGTCAGTTGATGTAAGTGGTAGTCCTTTGTAAAGGAAATAAAAATACATATAAATATATTGACTTTAACCTTTGAATTTTGACGATCCTGTATTAAGGTAGGCATTTAAAATGGTTTCATTATGCAAAATCCTCCTTTATTAGCGATTTTTTTTCTAGAATATGCCGCCGAAACGTAAAACTCTGACGCTAAAAGAAAATATTGATTTAATTAACTTTTCCGAAAAATATAAAAAAAAGCATTCGCCTTGTAGCAGCCGAACTTAATATTGGCAAAACTCAGGCAGCTGACATCTTGTTAAGGAAGAAAGATCTTTTGAGACAATGGGAATCAAATTCGACCGCAACTCATCTTAAACGGCGTTTTATTTCAACAGAAGGAAGTCGTATAGATAAAATTGTATTTGAATGGTTCTGCGTGGCTCGAAATAAGGGGATTCCAATTTCTGGGACCGTTATTCGACAAAAGGCAACAGATGTTTCAAGGTCTTTGGGAGTCATCGATTTTAAAGCAATGACTCTGAAAGGACAAAAAGTGCACAGGAAGAAAACTATCAAAAGAAAGGCTGACCGTTTTGCAGTGTGCCAATATGGCAGGAGCCAAAGAAAAGCTGCTGGTCATTGGTAAATCTTTTCGCCCAAGAGCGTTTCGCGGCCTCAAACATGACCAGCTGCCAGTAGAATGGAAACACAACAAAAAAGCATGGATGACGCAGGAGTTAATGATAGAGTGGCTTCGTTCTTTCGACAAGAAAATGAAACTTCAGAAGAAAAAAAATTCAGCTTTTTCTGGATAATGCTGCTTCTCATCCAAAAGACCTAGAACTGGCAAATATAAAAGTGATTTATCTTCCGCCTAACACAACATTCATTTGCCAGCCTTTGGATCAGGGTGTGATAAGGAATTTCAAGTTTCATTACCGATCGCTGATTCTGAAACATACGAGGGCGGGTCAATAAGTCCGTGACTTTTGGATTAAAACACAGATTTTTTGATAAAAAAATAATTTTATTTTTCAACGTAGTCTCCCTTGAGCTCTATACACTTTGTCCAACGCTTCTCCAATTTTTTTATCAAATCTTCTCACCAAATCTTTTTCCACCAAGCCATTTCTTCAGGTTTGGGAACAAGAAGTAGTCGCTCGGAGCCAAATCTGGAGAATAGGGTGGATGAGGGAGCAATTCATAGCCCAATTCATGGATTTTTGCCATGGCAACTGCACATGTGTGCACCCTTGCATTGTCTTGGTGGAAAAGAACTTTTTTCTTGGCCAAATGAGGTCGTTCTTTTTTCAAATCGTCATTGAATCGGTCCAATAAGTTGGCATAATATTCCCCATTGATTGTTCTTCCCTTTTGAAGGTAGTCAATGTGGATTATCCCGCGTGCATCCCAAAAAACAGTCGCCATAACTTTATTGGCTGACAAACCCACCTTGGCCTTCTTTGGCGCCGATTCACCCTTAGAAACCCACTTTTTTGACTGTTGTTTGTTCTCTGGTGTGTTGTGATGGATCCATGTTTCGTCCACGGTTACAAAACGGCGCAAAAACTCCTCCATATTGCGATTATACAACGCCAAACCTTCCTGTGAAGTTGTTACACGATTGCGATTGTGGTCGACTGTGAGCAAACGCGGCACCCATCTTGCGGAAAGCTTTCTCATGCCCAAGTGATCATTCAAAATTGAAACCACTGAGCCATGCGAGATCCCTACGGCTTCCACAATCTCTCGCACTTTCAATCTTCGGTCGGCCAATCGTGAATTTTTTCGATTGTTTCGGGTGTAGAGACCTCAACTGGGTGTCCAGGACGTTCGGCATCTTCAGTGCTTGTACGGCCACATCGAAATTCAGTAAACCACTTTTTTACCATTGAAATCGATGGTGCAGAATCCCCATAGTATTTATCAAGCTTAGCCTTGGTCTCGGTAATGGTTTTTTTTTCGCAAGAAATAATGCTTAATAAGCACACGAAATTCACTTTTTTCCATTTTCTCCTCAAATTAGTGAGTAGTCTGATAAAAATAGCTGTCAAACACAAACTAACTGACGCAGCAAGTTTAAATTTTGACAGGAGTCAACTGACAGATGCCTGTTGACAGGAGCAGTGTTGCTGTTTCAGTAAAGAGGTCAGAAATTCAAAAAGTCACGGACTTATTGACCCGCCCTCGTATATTGACGCATATGGAGAGCTCAGATTCCACCAGTGCACTATTAAAGACTGTGAACGTTCTAGACGCTATTTATTTCATTAACAATGCCTGGCAGCAAGTAACACCGACAACAAAAACAAACTAAAATAAATATGCCCTTGGAACAGGACGAATTCAATTTGGAAGATGATATGCCTCTAGCAGATCTAAGAGCAATTTCCAAGCTTTTTCATGAATGCGGATTGGACGGTGAACCGGAAGATTTTGTGCGTATTGATGACGACTTGGATGTTGAAGATGATGTTTCCGGAATAGTCAGTAGTGTTCCAGATATTACTGCAATTGAGAGTGATTCAGAGATAGAAGATCATAATCAACTAGAGGGAAACATTAATTCCTACCACAAAGCGCACACTTCTATTGAACACCTAAAAATGTTTGCGGCTAAAAAAAAATGATGGTGAAGCTGTAGAACCTCTGATTAATTTACAAACACGCTTTCAAACCAATGCATTTTCTTCTAAAACCACGCAAACGAAAATTCAAACTTTTTTTTTTAAGAAGTAGTGTGCTACTACAATTCTTGTTGTCATGCAAAATCACCCTTAATCCAAGTTTACCTCTGCAGCCGACCACTAGAGGGATGAACAATTTAAATAAAAACTAGCATCTGATTGGTTGGCCTATCAGTGATCGTCTTCTATAAAATATCACTAAAAAAGGATTTCGTTTTCAGTTGAAATGTGTTCGGCAGCAGAGGATAAGTAGGAAAAAATACAATAGCTAAATTTGTAGCCAAATTTAAATTCAGTTTAATTAAATATAAAGTATTCGCCATTTGCCATTTGTTTTTACTTTGTTTTAAATTCTGTAGCCGTTACATTGCCGTGACAAGTCAAAACAATACTATTGTGTTTATTTCATTTATTTGTTTGTTTGTTTATTTCCAAAACCGTGTGCACCGTCGCTGTCCGCCTAAGGGAGATTTCACTGTATAGACAAAGCCTTGGAATTTGCCGAGATAAAAATTGCCTCAAATGTCAAAAATTTTATTTAAATTTTAAACTTTCCAATGGCCAATCAAGAAACCTGTCATATTTCAATAATAAAACCTGTCAAAATTAAGAAAGTTATAAATAAAATAGAATACGATTCCATCTTAGAATGTAATACCAATATTTACAGCATAGCAAGTACATGTAAAACTTATAATAGTTTTTCAATTTGTAGCGAAAATAATTTAGTTAATTTAGGAAAATCGACGTGTATCCCAAAACTAGTGAAGAGTCAGAAAGCTGATTGTAATATCATAAATAACGAACATGTTCCAGATATAGAAGAAGTTTCACCTGGTATGATGTTGGTTAATCAATTTAATGGCTCAATATTTATTGACAACGAAACCCTAATGCTTCATGGTACCTACATCATAAAACATTTCAATATTACCATCGACCATCGACATCAATGGAAGAAAAATTATGGCTAAGGAAATCATTCATTACAAACCTCTACCAGCAATACTGCAACCAGCATATGCACCTAGTAAAACAGAAGGAATGCTGTCTTGATTAAAGACTTATACGTTAAGCGTACGAAAGAAATAGAACTACTTCAAACTAAGCACAAGCTAAACTTATCAGCGAACATCATTCTTATAGTATAGGTAATTACGAATATTTCGGCCATCAGCATATTCGCATGCAGAAATACAAGTCATAGAAGCCATAATCCAAGTAGAGAAGGAACATCCTACACCACTGGAATTAAAGATATTCCTCACCTTGTGTCGTCAATTGCAACTCACGACGACGTTCGTCTTTAAGGGCGGAGGAGTTAACGCCACAAAAATGCAAAATGCAAAACACATATGTATGTTCCCACGGTACCACAGATTGAGACATGCAAGCAGCCCGTGTCATCGTTCCCACGAGCAGAGGAAACTTTCAACGACACCTGAATTATCAGCAAACATTCGATGCTGACACCTTCAACGACACCCGAGATATCAGAAAACATCCACTGCTGACCATGCAGTAGCACCGTATTTGGGAACGCTTCGAGTTAGGTATTGATTGCAATTTTAGTTCAGTTCTAAGTTAGCCTTAAGAAGCAAAACAATAAAATATTTTTTTTTTAAATAAATAATATAAAATAGTTTAATTTATGCAATACGATAGACAGTTGGGATTGCACAAAGGGTTTCGTTCGTTGTAAACAAATAGGAAAATAAATAATTTAATTCTCAATCAGGATCTGAGATAATTTTAAGGATAAGGGTGTTTCGTGTGAGCATTAGGAGATGCGTGAACTACAAACACAATGTAATAGGAATATTGTACAAAAGGATAAGATTATTTTCCAGGAGGAAAAGGCTAGGAAGCCAAGATGGGAAATTTCAATAGGAAATATAAATGCATTGGATAAATAGTTTGTTTAATCCTATTTATAGCCACAGGAGTGAGCAAACCAGGAGGAAAAACACGTCAAAGAGAGGCACAGGATTTCAGCATAGCAATTTCAAAGCAATTCAAAAACTTACAGAGGACAATAGCACGTGTTGCAGGATTTGCCAAATCAGAGGAAATATCGAGTGTCTCCCAGGAGGGCTTGCTGCTTTGAGCAGATAAGTTGGTGCAACTATGCGACAAGGCGAACGAATGGCAGCTGGAGCTAGTGTAGGTGCTGGAACCAAGCAAGGTGGCGGATTTGGAAAGAGCTATGGAGGCCATAGAGGAGGAATATTTCGAAGCGGCGGAAGTATTCCGTAAACGAATTTATATTTTAAACATGGAGAAAGAATTGAACGAGGCACGTTCGTCGCATGAGGAGGAACTTCAGGCGGAGGGTCGGCAGATAAATGTAAGTCTGACATTGACAATGCAACAACATGACGTAAAAAATACCTGGGGCGAATTTGATGGATCATTGTTGAAATGGATAGGGTTCAGAGACCGTTTTAGAGCGGCGATCCACGACAATGCGGATATATCTATGGCGTACAAATATTCACATCTAAAGAAATCGCTAACAGGCAAGGCGGGACACTCAAGACTTTCAATACGAAAACCGGAGAATACAAGTTTGTCAAGGGCGACTAGTTTTAACAAGAAGAATTTCATTCAAATTATCAGAGAGCACTGGGTAAGTTAAACTATACTGTTGATGTTGTAAACGCTCATATTGCTTATAGAGAAATAACAAACAACAGAATGACCAAAACCCAATTCAAAGAAGAGATTGTTGAGTGTTTGCTAAATACCGAAGAGGATGAACATGGAATGTTTGGAGTGTTTTGTTGATGACCACAAGGGCAAACAAATAACATTAATACATTCAGTTATCACAATCCGATATGCGACGCCCAATAACTTGTTCCAACAGGTACAAACAGGTTTCCAGCTGATTCAGCAAATAATTGGTCTGTTGAGTTTCCCACGGAAACGAATGCACGAGCAGGCTATTCGACACCGGATCAAGTGCACGCGAATTGGGTAAAGTGCACTGTCAGGAAGAATGCATGGGAACCTTTGCATAGCTAACGGAGCTTTGGAGTTAAGCTGATGAGGATTGTGAAATCAGTTTTGGTTCTGGTCTGGACTGCATCAAGCATAAATTAATTAATTCAAATAAAGTTATAACGAGAATCGAAAACGGTTGTTTTTATTGTAAGTCGAACAGTTGGGTCAGCCCCTTGGCTGACGTTCGCGTTTTTTTTTGTTGTCCTTATAAAGGACAACTTTAACTCATTCCTAGAATATTTACATGTATCTTTTTATTCTTACAACCCCGTAAATAAACATATATAATAATAAATATTATTTTTTGTACAGCAAGTTTAAAGCTCCATATGGTGACACATTGGTCTCACAGCCGAAAACCAAGACAACTCTAACAGGCTCTTGGGTGTATAGTTTACGATGGGTATCAGATTCAATACATATCGTGAGTCCAATACAATGCTGCGTACACAAATGCGTGTGAACGTACTGTGAGACCACTCTGGTCATAACATTAGTTATCTAAAAAAAAACATAACTTGTTTATACTGTCATTGAATACACTCATTGTTTTTTTTTTTTGCACTATTAGCTACTGTTTCCGGCTTTCAATAAATTCCTTCTTCTTTTGAACTTTGAAGTATACAACTCGTGTTTTATTGTGTCGTTAGTTTTATCCAAATAATAAGATCAAAAATTAAACTTTAACTTTGTTGGAATTATTTTAATATAAAACTCACGCGTCGGCTGTTACAAGAAACCGCTAAATTGTTGCCACGAACCGTTAGAGTTAGAGTTCATACATGGATACATGGCATGCATTAAAGTATGTTCTGGTACAGGAACTCCATAAACAGCTGACTTGACAGTAAGTTTATTGACAATTGAAAAGAAAAAAAAATATTTAAACTGTCATTTACATAGGTAGTTATCACGTCATATATTTCATAATTTGATAAGAGTTAATGCAAACGACAAAATCCACTCCTACAAAAGACACATAAAGCGATGAAAAAGTAAGTTTAACTTACACTCACACTGGGATGATGTACCAACGGATTATTCGTTTTCTATTCGAATGAAGATCTCATTCATCCGTTATACTACGTTCACACCGCACCCAAATTCAACATTCCGCCTAGTTTCAGCATTTCTCCATACATTTTTCAGCATTTCGAAATGTTGAATTTCGCTGTTGCAAGTTTGCAAGTTTGTCAAATCGAACAAACCTCTTTTCAAATTCAGCACATCATTTAATGACTTTTCAGCCTGTTGACATAAACAAAAACAGCTGTCAACAAAATAATCATTATTTTCAAGTGATAATTTCAATACGAATGGAACGACGAAAGATTTATAAGCAAAGAAGAAGGAAGTTGACAGAATCAGATGAAGGAGTTTTTGTTTAGCTCTGGGAAGAAGAAATACGTGACCTCCGTGGCAACCGCAAAAACAGCCACGTTTGCAAGGAGATGTCAGTGAAATTCACGAAAACAAGCGTCGATTTCTCCCCAGACGAGATCAGAACGAAAATAAGTAATCTCACCGGAAAATACAGGTATGTACATAATGTTTCATATTTATAATAAACATTTATTTATTTTCGTAAATTCTAGGAAAAAAAAAAACAACAATTGAGCTTACAGGAGGATCCCCTTCGGAATGGCTGTTGTGCACAAGGATCCATGCTATTCCGGGTGAGCAGAAGATCCATTACCTGGATGTTATAATAGAAGACAGCATTCCCAAAGGTAAAAATCATTGTTTTAAAATGTAAAAGTAGACCGGAATGCACCCAAAAAGACGAAGAAAACCCCATTGAATACAAGATTAATTTCTGAGAAAGAAGCCGCGTACCTGGAAAATTGTTTTTCCTAATACGAAAGACGAGGGAACAGTTGACTAATCAGACGTGTTCTGTGTATTGCCATCACTCAAATCTGCTTCAACAGCAAGAACAGATAATATATTTGGATTTTAAAAAGATCTGAATATGTATAATGTCCGTTATGACATGTTACCCTATTGGTAGATTTTTATATTGATTTTTAACAAGATGTTTTTAAAACACTATATTATTATTATTATTATTATTTTTGTTTATTTCATTGAAAACTTATACTACATATAAATAACAATATTATATAATCACAAAACAATTTATTCATGAAATAATGCAGTACATCATTCTGTTGCATTAGTGCAGCAATTTCCTGCGCTAAACAGCGAAATTTCGAACTGGACTATTCCAGCTACCAACTGGATGTAGTCAAATCAAATAATGACGCGATTAGATAGAGGACTTCAAAAGTTTTTATCCTTGTCTACCTACCAGTATTACGCATTTGTCCTTTTATGGAAACGTGTAATTAAAAGAAAAAAGCCATTTTCTAACATTCACTAAAAATATTGTTTTTTTCGCATCGTTCGCATCTAATGTTATGTTATTATGGTAGCAAGTTAAAAAGACGAGGTGCAACAACAGAATAAAACCTAGAAAAGTGTGATTTTTTAACTTCTGGTACTGTTATAATTATAATCTATAATCTATCTATAATATAATCTATAATAATTATAATCTTAATTATAACTATGTTTAAACACAGGTAGATCCCCTAGAAGTAACATCAGATTATTTGTATCTGAAGTTGTCTGGATACGACTTAGTACCATTATTCTTTTCTCATCGCCATCTTGGCTTTTACGAGCAAAGTAAAATTTCTCCGGAAATTACCTTCCAACGTTTTACAATCACTCTCAATCTCAACTGCTAACACGATATCGAAAAAAGTTAAATACTTGTATCTAGAAATGTTAGTGACTGAAGACTGCAAATTATTTCCATTAGAGTGATTTCCAAGTTTATTAAAAAAGTAGAAGCGTAACTATAGGCAAATCGCTGAATTTTTTCTTATCCATAGATAAGGAGTTCTCTCTGGATTTTCGTGGGGTGCGCATCACATAGAGACATTCTATTAAACTTCTTAAAAATGAATTGTTCGGTGTGTTCACAGAAAATTGATCGCAATTGCACAACTAAAATAAATTGCAGCGATTGTAAGCATTTTTTTCACTTCGCGTGTGTAAACATCACAGAAGAAGAAGTTGATTTTTTTAAATCAAGTGGCAATCCATTCCGCTGTGATAAATGTGCAGTGCTGAAACGCCGTTCTCTTCACAGTAGTAGTACTGTGGGACCCAATCATCTAAATAACAATGCTCTGGCCACAACTACCGCAAATATACAACAAGTGAAAAAAGGCAATGCAAAAATCTACGCTAAGCTTTCGAAGTTGGAGGAAAAAAACTCTTGTTTTCTACAACAAATTAACGAGCTGCGAGCAGAAAACTCGCAACTTAAATCGAAGGTCAATGTTCTGGAGAGCAAGATTAACTGGCATCAACAAAACCTCCTCGGCAATTCCATCGAAATTGTGGGTGTGTCTAATGTCAATGACACAAACGCAATCAGCAAGGCAAAGCAGATCTTCACAAAAGCCTTGTCCATCGATGTTCCCGACGACAAAATCGAGAGATGTTATGTTAAGTGCAAGCAAAATCCTCTCCAACATTTAAAGCTATCATCTGCGTAATTTCTTTTCTGTTTTATCTTATCGGTTGTTTAATAAACTCCCACAGTCAATCAGGGCAATATCAATACCCGGAACGTTTATGAAATGCGCTAAAATGTGGCTTTTTAGTTTTAATTTTGTTGCTTTAGAATCTCTCATTTCTAATATTCTGGTATAATTATATATTTTGCTTTTATTATTTTGATACTGCTGCTCTCAGCAATTACTTTTGATTTCGTTTTTGATTTACATTTTCTATTAACTTACTTATTACTCAATTTTTTATGGAGTTGCTTTTTGAGGGTCACCCCACCCAAAACTTATCTTTTATTATACATATGTCCATTGAAGTGGCATTCGACTCTATTTTATTTATTTTTTTTTTTTTTTACCCGTGACATGAATTATAAGTATGTATTATATATTGAATTGTATCATAAAATCATAAGAAAATAATAAAAATCAATCAAAATCAAAATCAATCAATATAAATTAAGCATTGTGATTTTAGAATAGTAAAATTGTCACGTGCCTGTCTATGAATGATGTATTATACTTAAAACGATTTATTCACTGAGCTGTGAATGGACTTTAACCCTATTCCTGTCATGATGTGACTTTGGGTCATACTTGAGATTTAAATTGCTGTCGTTTCCAAGATCTTTCTTAGTTTAAATCAAAGGTACAATGTATTCCTACATTTACTTTTTGTTTTTTTTTTTAATTATTTATTATTTTTCTTTTGATTAATATTAGAAAATATGGCGTAAACGTAAAAGTGCATGCATTTCACTTTGCTTGTTTCGCTGTTTTGCAAAAATTAGTGTACATACATATTTAATATTTTGTTGCAAAATGTCAAGTCAAATGTCAAAGTCGAAATGTCAGCAGTCAGTTCGTGACCTTTTCAAGATGTGCTTTCTGTTGTTCCTTCACTCATTCCTGCTTGTCAGAGAAATTTTGCGATAAATGACATTATTCATTTGTATCTACATATATGTACGAGTACATATCTATTGCATTTTAGATACGAGTTCCCGAAGGTTCCTTTCGGGCTGTGTAATTCACCCGCAGTGTTTCAGCGATTTGTTAACACAGTTTTTCGAGATCTAATGAGACAAGGATTCTTGCTGTTTAATTTGGGCGACATTATCATCGCCACGGAGAACGAGGAAGAAAATCTAACAAAGCTCAGTGTGGTATTGAGAGTAGCAGAGGAGAATGGTTTAGTGGTTAAGTGGGAAAAGTGCAATTTTCCCAGCAGATCCACTAAATTCCTTGGTCACGTGGTGGAGAACGGAAGTATAAAGCCGTCTGCCCAAAAAAGATTGCAGCTGTAAGTGGTTTTCCGAGACCCACTAATGTGAGGCAGGTGCAGAGTTTCCATGGACTGACTGGGTTCTTCCGTAAGTTTCACTTTCAGACTTGACCAAGAAAGACAGCGTGTTCATCTCCGGACCGGATCAAGTTGTCGCGTTTGAATCCCTGAAGGATTTGCTGTGTAAAGAACCTGTTCTTAGACTATTCAATTCAAAGCTCAAGATAGAGTTACATACGGACGCAAGTATGGTTGGATACGGTGGAGTATTGTTCCAGGAATATGAAAAGCAAATGCACGCTGTCTTTTACATGAGTTCCAAGGCAACTCAAGCGGAAAAGAATTATACCAGCTATGAGCACGAAGTTTTGGCTATAGTAAAGTGTAAGGTTTTGCACCGATCGGGATCATCCATGCGCCACGTAGATGCACTCAGCCGAAATCCAACTGTACTGCGAGTAGAGAATGGGATCATTGAAAGAATAAAGAGATCTCAAGGTAAAGATGAATTTTGTCAACTAATAATAGATATCCTTTCGGCAACAGGAACTTATAAGGACTATGAACTGAGGAACGACCTATTGTACAAGTTTATGAAAGGCACTCATTTGCTCGTGGTGCCAAAGTCTATGCAAAAGGAGATCCTGAGAGACACTCACAGTGTAGGTCACCTCAGTGCGAAGAGAATGGAGGCAATCTGCAAGCAAGATTACTTCATCCCCAAGATTGGAAATAGTATTGATGCTGTTTTGTCCAACTGTGTGCCGTGCATTCTGGCTGCGAGAAAAGACGGAAAAGCAGAGGGATTTCTACACCCGATCGTAAAGAGCGACATACCTCTGCACGCTTCCTTCGACTAATAAATCTTACAATTATCTCTTTGTAGTGGTCGATGCCTTTACTAAATTCGTTTGGATTTACCCAGTAAAAACAACGAAGAGCGACGAAGTGGTCAAGAAGTTACAATAGCAAAGCGAAATAAAAAACAAAAGCTTCTATCGCTAATGTATTCAAGGAATACTGTGAACAAAACGGTATTCACCACATCCTTACAACAACTGGGGTGCCGCGTGGAAATGGAGAGGTGGAAAGAATGAACCGCATCATAGTGGAGGTGCTTTCCAAGGTATCAGTGGAGGATCCTACGAAGTGGTTTAAACACGTTCCTCACATTCAACGGGGGATAAATTCAACGGTATCACGGAGTACCAAGCGAAGCCCATTTCAACTTATGTTCGGAGCCATTATGATGCGCGAAGATGACAGGCAGCTGAGAGAATTGTTAGAGGAGGCCTATACTGGACGACTTCGAGAGTAGCCGCAATGAGATGAGGAAGGCAGCTAAACAAGAAATACAGAAGGTGCAGGAGGAGAATAAGAAGACATTCAATCGGAAGAGGAAGGCATCCAGATGTTACCAGCTACATGACCTGGTAGCCATCAAGAGGACGCAGTTCGGCACTGACCTTAAACTATCCATTAAGTTTATGGGGCCCTACGAAGTAACCAACATCAAGGGGAACGAACGATATGATGTCCGAAAAGTGAGTGAGCATGAGGGACCTAATATAACATCCACTTTAGCCGATAACATGAAGCCTTGGGCGAACGAGAGTGATGACGACGAATCTGATGGTGTCAATTTCGACTGAGGACGTTCGAGTAAGTTTAGGATGGCCGAGTGTAGAAAAGCTATGTATTCATTTGTATTCATTTTTTAATTACTAATTTGTAATGGATCGTCGACCGCCAGCTGCGCTCGATTTAAAATTATTTACAGTAACCTGAGATATCTTTGGCTCGATTGTCGACCCAGGCGATCGCAGTTTTGTTTACCCTCATCGTGCATCATCGTTTGAGTCACCGAGAGTATGTTTACATTCGTCGCCGATGGAATTCGAGTTGGCCTACATTTAACAGCATAAAACCCGATGCGATTTTCTCAGTGTTGTCTTAGGATACAATGACTCCACTGAGGGCGACATTAATCGTTGTTGGGGTAGGCGGCGGGTGGTTGATTTGACTGCGGAGATCAAGTTGTGGACGTGGTACAAACTATTGAGGGCGACGGGACTTTGGAATTTGCTGGACTGAGGAGGAGAGTCGACGAGCGAGCGAATGATGAATGCGGAAGGAAGTCTTCTTTTGGCATCAGTGTAGTTCGGCGGCCTATGTTTGGTCTCCTGTTTTTTCGTGCGTGTATGTAAAAAAACAGATTTGTGGCATTGTCGAAACTTACTTGCGTTGGCACCTTACGAAAAAAATAAAAGATGTGTCCAAACAAATTTTCTCCCCAACAGAAGTACAGAGTAACTTTTCGAAAGACAGTGTCATTAGTAAGTTGCATCCCGCAGAAAAATAGAGCCGTTGTATTGGTTTCGAAAATGGACCATACTCCAGAAATTGATGCAAACAATAAAAACAAATCTGAGATAAATCTTTATTATAACTCACCAAAAGGTGGAGTAAATACTTTCGACCAAATGTGTCACGCATTTTCCGTAAAACGTAAAACACGAAGATGGCCAGTCGCTGGCTTACACAATTTGGTTGATGCAGGACGAATGTGATATGTGAATGTGTTTGAAGGAACCATCCCTGAACTATTAGTCCTCTTGTCCTGCTTTCCAAAACCGCAGTGTAATAAAAACGTTATTGAACCAATTACTGATCAGTAGATGTTAAAAAGGAAGTTAGGTGGCGGAAAAGATTCAAGCACTTCGGCAAAGAAATGTTTTCAGTGTGGAAAACTTGGACATTATCAAAGCCAATTGTCACGTTAAACGTACTAGGCCAAATGTGGATAACAGCACATCGACAAAACCAGCAATAGCAACTAAAACAAGTCAGGGTGTTGCCTGCTCTTTCTGTGCCAAGTTGGGTCATGATATTTCTAATTACTTCACATAGGCGGCTATAGAGAAACGGTGCAGTGTAAATTTTTGTAGTTCGACTAAACCTTCGGACGCTACTCAGGTTGTCATTGAGGGGCATCGATTTTGGGCGCTGATTGACACAGGAGCAGATCTGTCTCTTATGTCTAAAAAATTTCATCACTTATTCCAAAACTTATTACATACTCGTACAATCCAACCAATAGTCAAATATCAATAAACTAATCGCATAACACTTATTTTGTTTATTTAATATCTGCAACAATGTATCTAGTATTAAAATTCACTTCCCTTTACACGTTTTGTAAGAACAGTCAGCATTAAATGTGTACAAATACCAATGTAATTCAGACACACAAGTTCCTTTGGTCAATAAAGTTTCAACGGTTTAAAGAAGTTGTTTTTTTTTAATTTGGGTATCGCTCCCAAATATAATTCGCTTTTGGACGTATCAGCTCTTAGCCTATTTCCATTGGCCAAGAATGTGTGAAATGAAAACGCAACGGGTATTTGAAGAAGAGAAGCAAATGCCGGACATTAAAGTCTAATTCTGCGAGCTGTTGTAGATGCTAACAAGAAGTTTATAGACAACACATCACTTGTGGTCAGCCCGGTTCCCTCCACGACAGCAGAGTTCTTCGAGGATCTGATTTGTATGCAAGAGTCCAAACAAATTATGGAAATTTGTTTCCAAACGAATCATTTATACTGGGTGATTCTGCGTATCCATCAACCAGCTGGTTAGTGCCACCTTTTAAAGATAATGGAAATCTAACCGATTTACAAAGAAGGTTCAATTACGCACATTCAGCAAAAAGATTGCCAGTGGAACATGCCTTTGGGTTGCTGAAGGGTAGATTCCGGAGGTTACTGAAGTTTACAGAACAAACGAATTTAAGTACAGTTGTAGTACTCCGCTACACTACGCTATTATACTATATTCCCACCCCATAAGTAACACTTGCATCCAGAATATAGACACAAGCAACCCTTGCATCTTCCAATACCAATAGTACATCATACCCATCGTCGATACACAAAATCCATAATAAGTGATTCTCATGCAAACCCAATGCAATGTCATAACTCAGACAATTCAACGCATTCATCCCGAAGTGTGTTATATAGGTCAAAGCGAAAATGCCGACTCGATAATAACAACACAGCATCGAGTGTCGTTACACTGCGTAACATGCATCAAAACACCGACCGATCGTACGAAAGATCGTGGTATAGCCGATGAACTATAAATAGGTCAACACGGAAGGGTAACCGACTGGGACATTTAGGTCAATGAAGTCCAAATGCTAAACTAAATGTACTGAAGCTATTGCGTAAGATTGCAAGAAGAATTATCGACGAAATTAGTATCAAAGGCAGTGGTTTGGAAGAACAAAGGAGAGATTGAAAAATACTCCAAATAGTAAAGGTCGCAGCCCTTGGAAACACAGTGGGCCTTTAACTATAAAAAGAAATAATTTAATAAAGAATTATAACGATTGAACTAAAGTATTTTCTTTCTCTCCGCTTCAGTACTCTTCTCTGCAAACATACGCAGAAAGCACGGTACGAAAGGCGTAATCTAACAATTGGTGGCAGCGGTGGGATACCCGTAACGAACGGATCCTGCTACCAACTACGAGTCAAAACTGAACTCGATGCGTACTGGGGCTACACACCAGGAGTTAAAGTGAAAAAGTGAGAAAGTGTATAAAGTCCTATAATACGTAAGACCTGGCGAATTCCAGAATCGGACGCTTGAGGCGAAAATTGGACAGTGTTAAAGACCAGGTCGTAATTACCAACTTTAGGGCGCCAAGCCTACCTGGCAAAACATCAACGCGAAATCAAAGCGAATCATCAGAACCAGAACACAAAATCTTCCTAGAGTTAGTGAAAACTCGGCTTCAAGGACCAGCATTCGATCTAGTTCAACTAAAATCCTTTAATAAATGGAACGATCTAGTATCTGAATTGGAGAAACAATTCAAGGAAGAGAAGTCGCAGTCATCGGTGCATAACGAATTGTTGAGAGTGCAACAAAGAGCATATGAATCTATCAGGGAATTCGGTGATCGCATCAGTCGATTACTGACCTCCCTGAACTCTGCTACTTTCGCCACCACCAACGACGAAGCTGTCCGACGGTTTCTAGCCGACGAAAACGATCGTCTGGACATCCAAGCTTTTGAGGATGGACTAAGGAACCAGAATCTCAAATTTTTGGTTCAAGCCCACGGCGAAAAGGACATGAAACGAGCAGTTTCATACGCGGAAGGGCATTCAGCTCGTCTCGAGCGGACCACAGCGTCTCAAGCTTCGTGCAATAAGGTAGGGCACACATCCCCCTCATGTTTCAGAAATCCCAAAGTTGTTAATAATAAACCCGTCTGCCAAACCTGCAACAAGGTGGGACACACTTCCGCCACGTGTTACCAAAACACGAATTTTCCAAATTTCGCTCCACAAAATATAAAGAAAGAGATGCAGGTCTTGAAATGTAACTACTGTAAAAAGCCTAACCATCGCGAAGACGTATGTAGGACACGTCTGATAGACATAGTAGTTTTGCCTAAACAAACCCCTTTTCGTAGAAACACTCCTGACACCGGTGAAAGAAATAACTCACAAAACAGACAATTAGGCACCAGCCATTATAGTAACCAACAATTCATAAACGGAACCAACATGGGAAACGGGACGACTCGGGAAGATGCAATCGAAAATCTATCCCGAGTACAGACCCAAGCCGACATCCACTAGTTAAATTAATTACTCTCGTATCATTCTGTCCTGAATATAAAGAGCCAGTGATATGATTAAAATTTAGTCCCTGGGACAAATATTCGGCAGCGTTTTTGCTTGACACAGGCTCTGAAATCAGCATAGTCAAGTCAAAAAGAACAGAGACCAAAGCTTCAAAACCAAATAAATGTATTTTATCTACGATAGCGGGTGATTCATTTCAACCTATAGGAGAAATAGTTGGAACTATAGAACTAAGGATTGAAAAATACTCGATCCCGCTAGAACTTTCATGGAATAATTTTATTTATTTTATCAGAAGTATTGTTTTTTTCATATTTTTTCTGAGCTTTTTTTCATAGAAGTTTATCACCAACTGAGCTTGAATTAGGCATACTTGGAAACGATTTCCTGACCAAGTTTCAATGTCACATCGATTATTCTAAAAGACAAATATCATTGAGAACCCAAGGTATATCCAATGCCAGCAGTTTGATCAACACTAGAAGCACCGGAGCAAAGCTTGGCCATACGAACTTTGTCGATTCCACAATTAACCAACTGGGCATGCGGCCGGAAACGGAGTGCGGTTATTGTTCGGGGATGGTTACTGACAATTAGGGCGGGGAGGAATAGATTCAATGCATGCCCTGCAGAAAATGGTACCATGTACACGTAGACTGCTCTGGTGCCGAATCCATTTCACAATTTCATTTGTGATTTTTGCACATCAACATAAATTTGCATGTGTTTTATATTATAATGGATAGTGGTCCATATTAGGGTCAATTATAGCTTGGGTTTTCATGTCACCATTGTTTATTGGAAGCAATCCCATAAACACATGTTTGTCTGATTCAAACCCCAATTGTGAATACTCCACACACTTGCAGATAACAGGGACAAACATTATCCACATTCCATTTATCAACAAGCATACGATGAGGTAAATAACAGTAGTATTTAATATGATCTATGCCATGTTTCTCTGATGAGGTATAAAAAGAAAAAAAGTCAAGCAAGTGGAAATGAAGCAGTAACTATGGGATATCCCATCAAATATTCAATCCTGAGCAGGAAAAAACCATGGTAAGCTACATTGTACGAGCCGCAGAAATTTACTACGGATTCGCACCTAAAGAAATAAGAAAGTTGGCGTATGAATTGGCAGTGTACTATGGAATAAGGAGGCCGCCACAGTGGGACGTTAAATTGGTTCTCGTCGTTTATGAAGAGGCATCAAGAATTGACAATTAGGTGTGCTCAACTGACTAGCCTTTCCAGAGCAATCAATTTCAATGTTGTAAATGTCAAATTATTTTTCGACAACTTGCAAACAGTTTTAGATAAATATAAGTTCGAAGCAAAAGACATTTATAATGTTAACGAAACTGGGGTGACAACCGTGCAAAAGCCTAACAGAGTTGTGGCAACAAAAGAGATAAGACAAGTTGAAGCTTTGACCTCAGGTGAACGCAATAAATGCTATCGAAAACGCTATCCCTCCATTTTGCATTTTTTTACCCGTCTCCGCTACCAAAGTCATTTTGTGAGGGATGGTCCAATTGGTTCATTTGGAACAGGCAATGCCAATGGATGGATGCAAGAAAAGGAGTTCGTACAATTGTTGAAACACTTCCAGCAACATATTAATTCTTCAATAAGTCACAAGGTTTTGCTTCTGCTTGATAACCATTCTCTGGATTTCTGTAAAGAAAATGGGATAGTGGTTCTTTCTTTTCCACCGCATTGCTCACACAGGCTTCAACCGGTTGGATCGATCTGTATACGGACCTTTTAAAAAAGCTGTGAACTCTGCCTCAGACAACTGGCTAAGGAACAATCCAGGTAAGACAATGACGATTTACAATATTCGAGAAATCGTTAGATTAGCTCTGCCTTTGGTTATATTAAATAATAAATTCTATAAGAGCTGAAAGCAAAAGTGTTACTATTGTTTCCGGTCTACCCTACAGCGAGCAACTACTACTTGAAGTAACCAGAGGTTTTGCATAGAAAAAACCTTCATCCTTATCATGGAGTTATTACCAGTAGATTTACCAACAGAGCCCGAAAGCTGCAATTGGTTGGTGGAACGGAATTTTGATGACAATACCATCACAATAGAAGACATCAAAAATTCAAAACAATCAGTTGTCAAATGAAAAATAAATGAATCTTAAGTATACTCGTATTTGTTTACTTTGTTTTTATTTCATGAATTGTAGATTGTGAGCAAGTTAGCACGATGCACTTCTAACCGTTTAAAATGTTAGATATGTTAGATAATAGTCGTATTTTATTATTGCCGATGATCCATATAGATCATTGATTTGTGTACATCACAACAACAACATAGGATCCTACTTTTGATCAGGATCAATTTTCGTGATCCAAAAATTAGTTCGTGCTATATCACACTAGGTTACATTTTCATTCGCAAAAGTTGGTACAACTGTCGATGATTGTCAAGCGCCCATGTTGCCACATAAGAATATGAAATATTATTTGAAAACCAAATATTATTAAATAATTTTTATTCCCCAATAAATTAACATTCTGCTCATAGCGCAATGCTAGCGATATAAAATGTAAAGCTACATCTAAAATGTAACCTACAAAATACCATTCTCATTTTGTATTTGTTATTAAACATTAAAAATTGACTCCTTAAAAAAAAAGTATAAAATTTTCATTAAAAAAAAAATTCGATTGCATGGCAACTCCGCGCTAAATGTTAAAAAGGAACTCAGCTGTGCATGGAATAAAAATGGACACGGACGTGAAAAAATCGTAAGTACTAATTATTTACTGCAAATAATAAATATTTCAATTAAATTTTGTTTGAAGTACAAGAAAAAATTGGTCACCGGAAGAAACGTGTGCATTTTTAGATGCATACAGCAAAAGAAAAGAAGAATTTCACCATGTAAGGAAAAAAAAAATTGCTATGTATAATGTGCTAGAAGATCTGTTGGCCCAGGGAGTCTTGGTATATTTACATATTTTTACAATTAAGTTCTTCTGATTTAAATTAAATTTATTTCATCTTTCAAAAACAACCAACAACTGTCGAAATGCTAAATATAAAGTTAAAGAATCTGCTGCGAACTTTTACGGCGACAGCAGATAATAACCAAAGAACGGGGAAATCGACAAGCAAAGTTCCATTTGAGGAGGTTGGGCACCAAAATAGCCACACTCTAAACTTGTCAGGCAATCGCATAGATGCTTTACCTATGTCAATGATTCCTTTGGAACAAATTGCACCAGAAAGCAGTTTTTCGGGTATACTATATTTTGTCAATTAAATATATATTATTTTACTTACAATAAATGCATCGTATTTTACAGGCCGGTTAGACCTTTTTTCAGAGAGTCTATCTACTCCAAACGATGAACCAAGTACTTACCGTGGCGTACGAATTAGGAAATACGTATCGTACCGGGAGAAACGTTTGAGGGAAGAAATAGACCTTAAGCGAAAATCGGCTGCAGAGAGAAACGAAATTTTGGCCGCCTCAAACAAGCACTTCGACGGGAATGGGCCAAAATACCGCAGAGCCACTTGGTTGCAGCGTGCGATGCTTTCTTCGGCCGTCTCAAGGCCTTATTCGCGCCAAAAGTGGATATATAGAAAACTACTGATACAATTTGAAAACTGATGTATTTTCCAACATTTTTTGCTTTGGCATAAAAAAATTTATTAAAAAACAAAAAAAATTATAGCATTTTAAAAAGTTGGAGTTCGATTCAGCCACCCTGTACATCCTTTATTAACGGTTCAGTTTTGCGAGTTGCCGTAACGTAGCAATGAAAGCTCAGTTGAATACCGAACTGATGCGACGTTTAAATGCATTGCCTTTTTCAACTGAACGGACAACTGGTATTGAGGTCGTCTAAATGGGGCTTTAAATAAGATACATTTTTTTAAAACTTTAATTACTCAATAAATTATAAAAAAAATCGCTATAGCTTAGTACAGGCTGCAGCAGAACCAATTGAGCAGTGGGCCGGAGCACAGTCGATCTGTGATTGCGACGCAAGGAGCTTTTCCCCGACGCTCAATATTCCGCGCAATAATGTTGGTTCTACTGCGAACACAATTCAGTCCTGGATTCGGCAGTTGGAGGAAACAGGTAGCACACTAAGAATAGATACATGTGGCCGACGAAGATCCATCAGAACACCAGAAAATGTGAAGCTAGTGAGAGCAGCACTCGAGCAATCGCCAAGACGTTCTGCTCGAAGGCACGCTATTGCATTGGAGGTTTCAGACCGCTGTTTGAGGAGGATTCTGCATTTAGATTTAAAATTCAATCCCTTCGGACTACGCCAACCGCCAAAATCTGTGTGAGGAAATGCTTGTAGCGATCCCTCCTGAGGCAACGACGAGGTACATTTTCACATAAGTGGTATTGTGAATAAACAAAATTTTCGTTACTGGGTTGAAAACAATCCCCAAATTGTTAACGAAAGACCGCTACATTCTCCTTAACTAACGGTGTGGTGTACCGTATCACAATTTGGCGTTATAGGCCCGTACTTCTTTGTAGAGGGAGGCGTGACCGTGACCGTGAATTCTGGGCGTTATGTTTCAATTTTACAAAACTTCCTCCAGCCCCGATTAGAAGTGATTGTTCAAGAAGAGTGGTTAGGGGATGTTTGGTTCCAACAGGATGGGGCTGCAGCCCACACACCCGGTGACGAGGGGTGGCCTTCGCGGTCGCCGGATTTAAGCATATGCGACGTCGACCCCCAAAACCTGCTAGAGTTAACGGAGCGAATTGTTCAAGAAGTGAACGCGATACCCCTCGAAATGTGTCAACGGGCTGTTCAAAACTTTAGAAATCGACTTCAGCAAAGTATTGCAGCTAACGACTGCCATCTTAAAGACATTAGTTTTAAAAATTAATGCGTATAAAATGGTAAGTTCTGCGGAAAAAATAACACTGAACGCTGCCAGTTGACGTGAACCGAGAGTCACTTCAGGTTGGTTGAAAGTGAAAGGAGAACAACCAACTTTAGGTGGGTCGGGCATTACGTTTTTGAACAGCGAGCAGACTATATCGAAAAACTTACAGGCGGACAATATTACAATACCCTGGTTTTTCTTTTATAACTCTTCAAAATTGTTCAACTGGTTCTGCCCCACCCTGTATAACCCAGCTGAAAATTGAGCTAGACAAGCGGAATCTTTTCGCTGCTGGAGAAAAAAGTGATTTGGTTTTTCGGCTACAAGAAGCGGTCAAAAAAGAAGAAGAGCCGAAATCCATTTTGTTCGACGTAGAAGAAGTGCATGTGAGCACAGGAGTTGACATGGCTCCTATGATGGAATTGTTCCGTGGACTGAATTCTTAGTTTGAAGAACGGAAGAATTCTTTAGAAGAACAAAGGAGAAGTGTGGAAGAACAAAAGAATTCCATTGTTGCCGAACAGAAAGACACTGTTGAAGAGTTCAAGAATTCTCTAGAAGCGAAATTCGAAATAATCGATCAAAAATTAAATATGCACAAGGCCCACTCGCAAAGACTGGAACCGAATTCTAGGAACAGCTCGTGAAAGTCGAGGCCGAATTCGAGAAGGTTGAAAACAATATTGAGAATCTTGCTAAAGATCTAGAGAGAGTGAAGAAACAGAAGGCCGAGAAAGTTCTACAAACTGCCCTAGAAGGGAAGAGATGCAACCGTCTGTTTTTGATGGCCAAACATCTTGGCCAATATACAATACAAAAGACAATTTGAAGCTGCTGCCATGACCAACAACTGGATGACAGCTAACGCTGGCACTGAGAGGGTACAGCTGAGGAATTGCTGCAAACCATCTCAGAAGATAAGCAACGCAACTACGACGCTTTGGTTAAGGCCATAGAAATACGTTTCGGTGATGACCATGTGCAGCAACTGCGCAGCAGAGTTCAGAAGAGGGGAGAGACACTTCAGCAGTTGCAGGCCGATATCAAACAGTTGACGCATTCACTTTATCCTAATGCCGGCGAAGACCTTATCAATAAAGGGTGGGTGGAGGCTTTTACCCAAGCGTTTGAAGATAGGTAGTTGCAAACGGCTGTAAAAATGGTTGGAAAACGAACCTTCCTTGAGGCCCTAGCATTTGCCCTGACGATGAAAGCTGCCGACCAAGCATCCCAAGGAATCCACCGCGTGAGAGAAGTGACAGCCGTGGAATGCTCATGCCGACGAGCAGACGTCGTGGAGCGGAAAAGTGCGCGTGCAGGACAAGTCCGTTTCTGGAACTGCAACAAAATATGACATCAGCAGCGTCAGTGCAGGGTTCCACTCAAACAACGTAGTTGTCCACAATGCGCTGCTAGGAGGCATAACGAAGAAACATCTGGCAGGGATAACATCTATCCTGCAAGCAGCGCATCATCAAGTCAACAGGCAGGAAACGTGTATGGATATGGACCAACTTCGAGTGGCAGAAGTTGGTTTCTGGGATTGACGCCCCAAATCCAAGTCTCCCAAACAATTGTGGATTCAGAATAAAAAAGTTATGTAAGAAAAATGTGAATAATCCCGTAAATGTTTCGTATAATGAAATACCGCATACATGTGTATTGTTCAAATGCCAAATGCTAAATCAAAGAGCGGGAACTCAAAGTTGCGGCTAGATTCTTTGGTTTGGCAACCTTTCAGAAACGAATGTACATTGTTCTAACAAACGCAATGATAGCGGACTTCATTATCCCATGAGATGTTTTTAATCCCCACATGTATCTTGCAAACGGAACATATCTTCCTCGGTTCTATTGAAGATGATAGAGGGTTATAGAGGGTAAAAGTCAAAAAAGTTGGACAGTCTTCACTGTCTGTGTATTAATCTCCGTGATGAAGAATTTTTCTTTCAGGTTCTCCTTAATAGGACAAGGGGACAACCAAGTTTTGAGTATGCATTTTCCAGGAAGGAAATTCAATTCAACAATTCAGAGATTTGCATTTAAAAGTTTTGGATAAGTTACAATCAACAATAAAAACAAAAGGACCCATATAAAACGAGAGGAGACTTGGTCATCATCCAATCTATTTGCATACAGTAAGGCCATATTTCGGAATGGATGTCAACTTTCTTCTTCCCAGAAAAAACTGCATCCTATGAGTAACCAGGGATTTCCAACTATTGAGACCGCTTTATTTCATTCATAGAGTTAAGGGCCACAAAAAAAAAACTGTCAACACCCTGGAAGAATTCAAAAAATGTTGGGACCACATGTCACCATAAAAACAATGATGGAAGCTGTTCTTGAAAAAATTAAATAATTTGTTAAAAATAAAGATTAATTTTTTTTGTTAATTTTTCCAGATGTGGAGACATGGCGTATTTCATAACATTTTGCTTAATTGGAACTATAACGCGCATACAACTTGTCAAAGTAAAATTAACAGAAACAGGTTGGTTTCTTTAAAGTAGATCATCAAACTTTGGATCCAAGGAGAATTCAGGCTCCGACTTTTGTAACACTTGCAACTGGAAAGTTTTTGACTGGGCTGAAACAATCGAGTCCTGAAGGTGAGAAGGTTGCTATAGCCAATGTAAACGTTACGAACAATGTCGCCGAAACAATTCGACTTTAACCCACAGACGCAAAACAAATACCAGGTGCAGTCATTGCAAGGTTGTTTGGACGAAATTCGAGCCATACTCGTACGGTCGTGAATAATTACATAATTTTTGTTGTTGCACGTAATTTTTGCTAAATAAACAAAACTGTACGATATTAAAATATTGTCAAATAAGGAAAAAATGTATGAGAATTGATTTATTGTCATATGTAAGTGTTAGTCGTAATTAAAGTTATGCTAAGTAAGCAGTAAATTTGTATAAGTAGAATTAAGTTTTAGTTACTCCGTCGTATTTAGTTACTCCCCCACCCGAGGTAAGATAACTAAATATCATTCATAAATATACTGATATACTATATTGACACAAGCGAATATATCGACTACATGATCAAGGTACATGCACCCTGATTACACCGCCGCGCCGGAACAAAAGAGTTCTGACGTAAACAATAACTATGGTGCAAGTGGCTATGCCTATTGCAGAATGCAGAGGGCGGGTTCCATCTGTTGTTTCATTTAAGACAAGTTAGTTAAGCTGCAGTGTGCTTAAATAACTCGTTTTCCATCCTTCCAATACTTTTGGACCTTAAAGCACAAACTAAAATCGTTTTTTTTACACTATTGCTTTGAGAATGCAATGAGTATCTGAAAAAAGCACCAAGATCCCACCCCAAGTGACGAGATAACGCCGTGTTAAAGCAGCCGTGTCATCAAACAAACATTCTGATTATCTTACATACTCGTACATACATATAGTACAGCATAAAAACTTGATACGGAAAGTTGGCAGGCGAAAGGTGGTGCAGCCAAGAATATGGCGAACAAAAAACAAATCTACAAAACCAGCTCAGGCTTAAGCGTGGTATACTAGTCAATTTCCCAAAACCGGGTGGTGGTAACATAAACGATGGAATCGTTTACAATTAAATTTCGTAAATACAATTTGGATACCGCAGAATTACGAGTATTTGTTGTGACGCCAGTCAGCAGCGTTCATAAAATCTTGCTTCATGGTGCCGATATTATTGAGACGTTCACAATGCATATTGGGTAATTATCGGAGGACATACTAGAAGCTCACAGAAGAGCGGTAAGAAGCAAAAGATTTCCCAAAGATATCCTTGAAACTGCATTAAAATAAATTGAAGAGGATATATCAATCGTGGCAACAGGGATTGAAAATAATACTGACTGAACTACTCTCTCCCGGTATTTAAGCTCAAAAACTAAGTTAAACAAATTTGATAGAAAAGAAAGCCAATATAAACTAAACGGGCACAAATATGTGATATTGTTGAAGAAAAACAATTAGTTGACTGCAGCAAAATGAATAATGGACTAAGGCCTCATTTACTCCTGAAATTTTCATAAAATCGATTTTTTTTTAAACAGATTTTTATTCTTTATACTTTTAAGAATTTTTCAAAAAAAAAAAAAAATTTAAGAAAATGTCACTCCATTACAAAGTAATAGTAACGAATATGACCGGGCAATGAGTTGGGACGGCTACATTGCTAACTACCGCCACCGAGTTAACCCCCGTCGGGCACGCACGATATTTCAATCGCCGCTGTCTGCAGTGACACAAAAAAACAACAAAAAATCACTACCTCCCATTCCCACCTAATGCGTTCGCGTGTGCTCACCAAAAAAAAATAAAAAAAAACACTTGTGCTGTGCAGTCGTGGAAAAAAAATATATATGCTGTAGTAAATTGTAGTAAATTGTAAGTAATTGTAGTTAATCACTAAGATGTAAAGATAAAGTACACCCTGTATGTTGAACTGTCAAAAAAGAAAGAGGGAGAACAAAAAAAGTACGAACAAGCGCGGTTGTTTAAAATAATAAAATCGCTTTTTATCCGTGAGATCATAAAAAATAAACTTCATTAAAATAAATACGTATTTAGTGCGGGCATCCTCTATCCTGCCCCCGGTCGGAGTGCTGTTGCTTGCACCCGGTCACTGCCGTTACTGTTATACGGCAATGGCAATGACTGAGTGTATAAAACAACCGATAGATGGCAGGTTGCGAATGACAATTTTGTTGGTGTACTGTCTCATATTGTTGTAAGGGCATAACACCTATAACAATTTGTTTCGGTAAACCAACGACAAGGTTTTCACTTCGCAGCCATCATTTGGTTAAAATTCCATCTCCGTAAGCAAATTATCAACTCCTGCTTTATTTATAGAAGCCCCAAACTGTACAGCAATTCGACCTTTAACGAGTTTGATACGCTGCGGACACCTCCCTTAGCCGGATATTTTTGCATGTACGGAAATGTGCCCATATAAACTATGTGCTTTTCAGTTTCTTTTGAGCGGACATTCCCTTCGACGGACGCGGACACGAATATTGCTGCTGAAAGATAAAAAGGCCTCTCTTAGGCGGACACAAACGCATGTCGAAACATGACCTCATACCCACCAGACAGTTTTTTACAAAGAAGTCGGCGGCTTATTGTAATTTTTGGTCATTTGTCGATAAACCACACGTGTGCAAGCAAATTTCATTGTATAAGCTAACACCCAACTGTTAGGTGCACAGCTAACTTTGGCGCAAACAAGTTGTTTACGCAAATGCGAAAATGTACAAAGAAACATAACGACATATCCACTGCCATGGGTTTTCTCCATACCATGCATTTCATGTAAACAACAAGCCATCTACATATAAAACCTCAACAACCAACCTCCGACTACTCACTTAATTTCGGGATTTCGTAAAGGATTGTGTAACAGGTTTCCATAGGAAATAAAAAGACAATACTATTAAATAAAATAAATGAACAAAGTGAAATTAAAATAAATAAAATTGTAAAACCAAAGTTAAATAAATGTGAAATAAAATTTCGATTGATAGCAGAAGATTGTTTTTAATTTATTATACAGTCGATTGCCACCCTCGACCACCGACGTAATGTCAAACTGTGCGAACGGAAGAAGTTATTGCTGTTGTGGAGCGCAGTGTTGAGGAGAATCCGAATGAGTCGATTCGCCATCGTGCAAAGAAATTGGAGCTATGTCCATCCACTTTGTGGAAGATTTTACGGAAAGATCTTGGCTTACAAGCTTATAAGATCCAGCTTGTGCAAGGGTTAAAGCCGCTTGTCGATTATACGTGTCGTATGTTCGGTGAATAGGCCGAACACATGATTTGGCTTGATCCTAATTTTCAACGCAAAATTTTGTTCTCCGATGAGGCCCATTTTTGGTTAAATGGATATGTTAACAAGCAAAATTGTCGAATTTGGAGTGGAGAAAACCACGAAGCCTTCGTCGAGATGCCCTTAAAACCGTTTAAACCCAATGTTTGTGTGCTTTATGGGCTGGTGGAATCATTGAAAAATCTCTACCTCATTTTCTCTTGACCGAGTTGATATCCAAACCAACCTTAAAAGAGGTCTTTACCAAATCGTCACTCCTCAATCTCAAGATGAAATAAATGCTTGCCATTTCTCTTAATATTGACGACATCCCCCAACTTAAGTTTAGGTATCAACCTTAATAATAAACTAAACTAAACAGAAAGATATTAACAACTTTACAAAAACAACTTATTTTCAACCGTTCCTCATTTTTCTCAAGTTCTTATTGGACCAATTTTTAGCCTTGCACGAGAAGTACAAAGAATCTCTTACAACTTCGTTGTAAACTATTATTAAGTAACAAAAAATGATTTCGGCTTGGCCTGTACCCGATGTTGGCTGTACGGCATTACCGACAACATAAGAAGTGCAGCCAATTCCGGGTTGCGGTCGGCCATTATAAATTAGTAAGTCAAGCGTGTAAGTTGCTAGCAAAGTAAGAGGAAAATTAAAGGAAAATAAAAAAAGCAATCTACGAGTGCTCGTTTCATCTTTATTTTAATCGTTCTATACCAAATAAATTATTTTATTAAGGCATTGAAGCTTAAAAGCATATTTAAAAATATATAATAATAAATTAATAAGCACGTTGAAGAGCCATAATAATATACGTAACGACATAAATGTGCCAGAATTAACGATTCATGTATAACACTGTCAACTTTGTAGCGATGCCTTGCGTTTTATCAAAACTAAATTTTCTATTTAATTTTCTATCTTCGAAAATCTCTCCACAACCAACTTAAAATGCAACAACAACGTCACATCCATTATGAGTCGCTGTAAAACCTGGTGTGCGATATTTCGCTCAAAATTCGCGCTCAGTTGCTAAGTAGTACCCATGCTTCCTTTGCGCCTTTCTACCAATCAGGCAGAATGCCATTTTGGTGATAGCTCTCTTGCAGGTACGTGGTGCGCGGAGTATTCCTAGTATATCTCTAATGATGGAAAATAAAATCCCCAAGTTTCATTGCAATAGTGTTCATTAATATCGATAAAAAAAAACAAAAAGATAAGTTCGTCAAAATAAACCCAAATTAAAAATAAATCTACCCCTTGCTTGAAGGTAAGAACAAACATATTTAATACAACCGAGAGTGTATAAAAACTTCTTCTTTTCTTTTTTCCAGACACGTGTTGCTAGTAATCGTGAGTTATCTCTAAAATTAGCCGTAAATCCTAATTAAATGAGTCATATCTCGATCGCTCAGGATTATAACTAACAATATATGATATTATTTTAAATGCTAACCACGGGAGATATCACGATTGCAACACGTGTCTTACATCGCACCTGTATGATCAAATTCATATTGGACGAATTCTACGCTACTATCATCCGTATTAAAATCACCTCTGCGCCCTCACCTCAATCAAAAAGCTGATTAACTCACTGTAACCAAGCTGTCATCAATCAAAAATCACATTCAGCACCAGAATTCGCAACGTTCCAATTTCAACAACGAAAAGTTACATAGCTACCGACGAGAAAACTAAATCGAACTAAAAATTTAATATGTCTAAAATTTGATGTGATAAACTTTAACTCGACTAAAAACTCTTAACTTAACTTAAAATTTTCATAGTAAAATGTGTATCTAGCTCAAAATGAGAGCTTTATTCTTAATCTAATTTTCCTTTTGATTGAATGTATTATAAAAAAATTTGCCAAATAATTTGAAACACAAAAAAAAAAAGGATTCGTAAGTCTGAGCTATGGTAAAAAAATCTGAGGAAACTTAAAAAAAATACTGAAAAAGAATATGTATCGGTTACTGGCCCGCCAAAGCTTTCTTGAAATGAGGAAAAAGCTTTCGTCAAAAAACAAAACTGCACGTGTGAAACGAGCACACCCAATTTACGAAACCAACATCATGGATTTTCCCTCACTCCCTCACCATCGTAATGCCGCAGTTAATGCTGAAGCTACATACAGCCACAACACCTCAAATGTATGGACCAAGCCTACCAACAACAATGGTGTTAACACCAACAAAGAGCTTTTTTCTTTGGAAGAGATAAACGCACTCACTGCAGAAATGATCACCTTGCTGGAAAATTGTACAACAAAGGCAGATCAATTTAATACCATCACTCAACTTGCAATTAAGTATTTATATACATCTAAGAAATGAACTTAGGTAGCTTAAATATAATATGTTGGAATGCTAGAAGTATTCGAGCTACACAAATTGAATTTTCCTTATGACTTACAACATTGACTTAGCATTAGTATCAGAAACTTGGTTGAATTCAACCGACCGCTTATCTAATTCTGTATACAAATGCTATTGTTTGGACAGGGAATATAGAAGTGGTGGCGGTGTTGCCGTGATAATAAAACGTTCGATACGACATAATTTACTACCTATCCCAAGTACGAAATTAGTTGAAACAATTGGTGTCGAAGTCCCCTCTCTTAACGGGCTTTCATTGAAAATTTTTAGTTCTTATTTTCCGGGCGGGTCAACATCTCCGCAAAAGCGTGCGGATCTTCACAATGATTTACTAAGGCTTATTAATACTAATGATTTATTTCTAATCGGTGGCGATTTTAACTGCAGACATAGGCGCTGGGGTTGCCTTAGGGCTTATGCGTGGGGTAACATCCTTGCGAATTTAAACTCAAGACATCCATTTGAAATACTCTACCCACCAAATCCTTCTTACATTCCATCGAGTAGGAACAGGAATCCCTCAACTTTAGATTTATTTTTAACAAACATTCCTGATCTTTTTACCGAGCCTAAAACTCTTAATGAACTTAGTTCCGACCATCTACCCGTGCAATGTAGTGTAATTCTTTCTCCAGTTGCTTGCACAAGCCAATTTTTTGATATCAAAAATGCTAACTGGAAGTTATTCAGAAGGCTAATGCGCGCAAAACTGAAAAACACATCTGACCAAAACACTAGTCAATCTTTAGTTGATCAAAATGTAGAAATGGTTTCTAGACATAAATCATTTATCCTTCCGCATTTCATCCTTGACATAATAAAGTTAAGAAATACTTGTAGATCCAGATGGAAACGTACGAGGAACGACTTATATCTCACCGAATATAAAAAAATGAATTCTTTACTAAAATATGCAATCGCAAATTTTAGAAACCAATCATGGAGCGATAGACTCCAAGGGTTAGAGAAAGGTAGCAAACCATTTTGGAACATTGTTAAAGTAATTAAAAAGAAACACACATACATACCTCCACTTAAGGTTGGGAACTCTGTGTTACATTCTTGCTTGGAAAAAGCTAATGCCTTTGCAGATAATTTTGCAAATAATCATCTAAATTCTAGTCATGTTATCCCAGACACGCACATAACTTCCTCCGTTGAGCAATCAGTCAACTTCATTAGGTCACACCCACTGATAAGAAATGTCAATCTAATATCCTTAAGTGAACTAAGGGATACTATACAAAATTTAAAAACCAGAAAGTCATCCGGCTTCGATGCGATCAAAAACGTGTTTCTTAAAAATCTTCCAGATTCTTCTCTTAAATATCTGGTAAATACTTTCAATGGCTGCCTTAAGCTGGGATACTTCCCGAAAAACTGGAAAACTGCCAAGATAATTCCGATTTTGAAACCTGGCAAAAGTGCAAACTTGCCCTCTAGTTACAGGCCAATAAGTCTGCTGAGCTCCCTTAGTAAGTGCCTGGAGAAGATTATCAAAAAAAGAATTATATCCTTCGTTGACGATAACGAAATATTACTTAAAGAGCAATTTGGATTTAGAGCTTTGCATAGCACTACACACCAAGTGGATCGTATAACAAAATATATCAAAAGTAATCTTGCTAGAGGCTTAAGTACTGGCACGATAATTTTGGACGTAGAAAAAGCGTTCGATACGGTTTGGCATGATGGTTTGGTACACAAGCTTCTGAATTTCAATTTTCCGTTATACCTTATAAAAATTATTGAATCTTTTCTATCTTTCCGAAGTTTTATCGTGTCCTTAAATCAAACCCTCGCAGACAATAAACTGATTAATGCAGGTGTCCCACAAGGATCAGTGCTTGGGCCAGTCTTATTCAATCTATATACCTCTGATTTTCCCACTTTGATAAACAGCAATATTGCTTTATTTGCTGATGATATTTGTATCTATTCGTCGGATGCAATTGGTTCCAATATTGAAACTAATCTTCAATCTGCTTTAAATACTGTTCTAACATATTACCAAAATTGGAACTTTAATATTAATGCTTCTAAGACCCAAGCTATCTTTTTTATACGAAAAAGAAAAGCTTGCTTACTTCCAAGCAACCGCCTTCAACTCAACGGTGTTCCAATTTAGTGGAAATCTAGTGGAAAGTATCTTGGAATTTACTTAGATAAACAATTAACTTTCAAGCTACACATACAAGAAGTTATAAATAAGATTAATGTTACGATCAAGATTCTCTATCCATTCATCTGCAGGAATTCAAAACTGGACAATGATAATAAGATATTGATTTTCAAGGCTATTTTCCAAGCGATCATATTCTATGGATCTCCTGTCTGGGGCACATGCGCAAAAAGTCATCTTCGTAGACTCCAGACAACTCAATATAAATTATTAAAAATGATCCTAAATTTGCCCTGGTTTTTCTCGACAGAAGAATTACATAACATAGCTGGCATCGAAATGGTTTCAACTAGAATTCAAAAACTTCATAGTCAATACAACTTATCTTGTCTGGCTTCAGACAACGACTTGATTTCAATCCTAGTTACATAATGTGCAATTCTAACTTTATTCTTATATATTTTTGCTTTCATTGTTATTTATTCATTAATTTACTTATTTATTTGTTTATCTATCTATTTATTTATTTATTTATTTTTTTTATTTATTTATTTATTTATTTATTTAATAATAATTATTTTCTTTTTGCACTAGTACATAGCACTTTGAAATCAAGTGTTAACACCACTTCTCTCTTCCCTCCAACGAAATAAGGCATTTTATCTGTCAAGAAGGTTTTTAGTGGCTTTCCTTCGAACTGGTAGTATTTCTGTGATATATTATTTATAAATTATATAAATATTCTAGATGTAAGGTAATGCAAACCAAATCTCTGTAAAACGAAGATTGTATTTTGTTAATTGTAAATATTTCTGCCACAATAAATATCAAATATCGGTTACTGGCAAGACGGTGCGAGAAAGAGTCATTGGACAAGTTTGCAAATGTAAGCTCTCTTGCTCGTCAAAGTTTACAGAAGATCAGAGAACATAACTCTTTGAAACATATTGGTCATTAGGATCACTGCAAAGGCAACGTGAGTTCTTGGGTTCTTGTGTTGCTCCTTTAAAACTTGCTTTTCGGCGAATTAAACAAGGCCTTATACGGAAAAAGTATAAGAGTATGCAAAACTTTTCGTATGAATATATTAGAAATAAAAGAGCGTACCCTCCGAATGGTCATCCAAGCGAAGTTTACAGGTGCTGGTGTAATTCCTGAAGACAATAGCGGAAAACGCGGGAAACATACGAAACTACAGCTAGAAGTTGTCAATTCAATTCATGAACACATTAACTCTATTCCAAGCATAGAAAGTCACTACTTGAAGAGCTAGTACTTGTCAATTTATAGATGGCGGATTGACCATTGCGGAGATGTACCAAAATTACGAAGCTCAAAGGGCTTTGGAAAAGACAACATTAGCTAACTATGACGCATATGCTCGTATTTTCAATCAAGAATTCAACATAGGGTTTTTTGAAGCATACAAGAACGCCACTGGGGAAGAAAAGTTGTAATTGGAAGAAGGATATAAAAAGCATATCGAAGAAAAGGAACTAAGTCGAAAAGAAAAAGCGGCAGATATTGAAAGAAGTAAAGATCCACAAAATATGACGGTGGTAGCAATATACGATCTTCAGGCAGTATTGCCAGTACCAATAGGTGAATCGTCAGCATTTTTTTACAAATCAAAACTAATTTGCTACAATTTCACGGTAAGTAATCGCTTTGTATATTGAACTATTAAAACTTTCTACTTATTTGATTCCAGGTAACAAACATCACAAACAACTCGACAAAATATTTCTTCTGGCATGAGTGATTGGGACACAGAGGAGCGATTGAGATTGGAACTTGTGTTCTCAAGTTTCTTGGGGAAAATTCAAAATCTCGTCCCAACAGCGAATACATTTTCTTTTCTGACAATTGCTGTGGTCAGCAAAAAAAATAGGTAAATAAGGTGTAGGTTATTTAAGCTTATATTTTCTGATACCAGTACACTTTTCTTAGATTTGTTCTTGCAATGTACTTATTCGCTGTTTCAAAACTGGACATAAAAAGCATAACGCACAAATATCTGATAAGAGGCCATACGCAAAATGAAGGGGACACTGTAATAGAAAAGAACATAAAAAGAGCTAAAATGTCCGGACCCCTATATGTTCCAGACCAATATATTACACTTATCAGGAATGCTTAAAAAAAAGGGGCTTCCTTACGATGTAGTTGAGAGTGCTTTAAGGATTTTTATGACCTTAAATTGCTAACGGACGAAATGGGTTTCAACATCACAAAAGACACAAAGAACGACCAGATCAAACTCTCAGACATCAAAATCATAAGATTCACAAAAGGAAGTGATCATCTGGAGTACAAAACCTCCTACGAAGGAGAATGGATCCTTGCAAGAACCCAAAACATTGCACGCGCAATCAAGAAAAAAAGTTTTCAGAAATATGAAATTAAAACCGACTTACACTTTAAAAATTTTAATTACGGGAAGAAAAAAAGATGTCTTGCTAAATTTATTAAAAACAAACATTGTTCCCAAATATTACGAACAATTTTATAATGGACTTTTTCAATTAAATAAATACGAAATAAGGCACAAAAAAATATTCAGCAATTTTTATTCCAAGAATATAAAGAAACCTAATGTCGCAACTGACAAAAAAAAATTACTCTTAAAGCAATAATGACTTAATTGAGGGTCCTTGAAACCTTCAAAGCCCTTCTTTACTCTAATATGACTTCAAAAAGCAGAAATCTTTTTAAATCTTGTTCCCACATTAATAAAATATTTTTAGCACTCAAGAAGACAATATTACCTGCATTTTATAGTGCACTATGTTCTTTCATAGAAGAGGTAAAACTTTGAGCGTCATTTCTCAACATTTAAAAAAATTTCATTTGGGTCGAACAGATGGAAAAACCACCCGTGTAAACGTGCAACAAATTTGTCATTGTGAGTATGTTGTCGACTGAGAACGTGCGTGAAGAGTGTAATAATAAAAAGTGCTAGTTTTGTTTTTTGGAATAAAATGATTAGTTTTACTTTTTTTTACTTTTTGTTAGCTCATACTCATCGCCGCTTGGCGGATGATGAGATTCTCGATATGCTAGAGGACATTCCATCGGATCTAGAGTCTGATATTGGAGATGTCAACGAGGAAGATGATCAAGATGAAGCAATATTGCTGCAAAATGAAATTGATCTCGTAGCAGATTCTACTGCTTTTATTCACTCTTCGGAATCTGATTGGGACTCTGAGGATGAAATTTCACTAGAGCTAGACAATGGGACTGCTTCACAGCTTGGACAAAGGATAATGCGTATTGTGAGGCACACATGAAAAATTTTGTAGCGGAGACTGGACCAACCATTCCTACTGATGTATTTACACCAGCTGATATATTTCTGCACATCTTTGTACAAGAACTCATCGCCTTGATTGCATTTCAAATGAACTTATACTCAACTCAAAAAGCGGGTGGAAGTCTTGCATTTCAAACTCCTACCAATAGTCAAGAAATCAAGTGACTACTGGTCAACGAAGGCAGAGTTGCGTGATCAATATTTGAGCTCTTTGATGTGCAGAAACAGATTTGTATGGCTTCTGGGGAATATACATCTAAGCGAAAACACTCAACAATCTTCGAAGGGGAGCTCAAATTTTGATAAGCTGTATAAAATTCGTCCATTGATAGAAGCACTGTCCAGAACATATCTAACGCCATATAAGCCATTAAAAAATCAATCAGTGGATGAATCAATGTTAAAATTTAAAGGACCCAGCAGTTTTCGTCAGTACATGCCGATTAAGCCTATCAAGCGAGGATATAAAGTGTGGATTCGTGCCAATGAGTCTGGATACATTTCAGAGTTCCAAATTTACACTGGCCGAATCTCTAATGCTACTGAGCAGAATTTAGGAACGAGAGTAGTCAAAGACCTTACTCGAAGCTTAGTAGGAAAACGACACCACGCGTACTTTGACAACTACTTTAATTCTGTAGAATTGCAAAAGGATCTGAAGAAACACTTCATATACTCCTTTGGAATAGTACGCGCTAACAGAAGATATTGGCCGAGTGCCTTATTAGACGAAAAAAAAAATGGAAAAGGGAAAATCTGACTGGCGCGTCAGCAAGTCCCTCGGAAGCAAAAGGATGGGACCTTAGTTACTTTTAATTGTCCAGAAATGATTGTGGAGTACGATAAAAACATGGGATTTGTCGATAAAGCCGATATGCTGAAGGCTTGCAATGAAATTGATCGGAAGTCCCAAAAGTGGTGGCATCGCATAAAACCAATAAAACATCGTTGATGTTTCCGTCGTAAATGCTTTCATAATATTCAAAGACAGAACAAATGGAAGCGAAAAGTCTTTGTCATTGAAAGAATTCAGGATTGCGGTGGCAACTGGGCTAGTTGGAGCGAACGTGAATGATACTCGTGGAGGTCGCCCTTTAACATCAGAATCAACTAAAATTAATCACTTCAAACCAACTGTTTCATTCGAAATGAGATATGATCAATGCGCCCATTTGCCAACATACAATACTTCAAGACGGTGGGCATACTGTAGCACAAAAAGTGAACCTCATCGTTCCAAATGGTCCTGCTCAGTCTGTCGAATCGAGGGAGAAAAATTGTTTTGCCAAGTATCACACTAAATAAACGTGTCGTGTTTTTCGATGAGAAAGTGTTTGAACTTTTGCATTCAGAGAGAGAAAAACAGAGAAAAACGCTATACAGAAAGGCCATCATGGTTTCAGAGTTATCACATCAGAAATCAAACGATTTATCGGTATTTTATTATTGTCAGGGTACAATAAGGTAGCAAGATACCGAATGTATTGGGAGCAGAGTATCGACTGGAATTTTCAAGGAGTAACATCTGCTATGGCCAGAAACAGGTTCGAAGAGTTGCTGCGAAACTTTCACGCTGCCCACAACAATAATTTAGCCCCGATCGACAAGTTTGCTAAAGTTCGACCTCTTTGGGATCTCCTTAACTCAAGATGGTTACAATACTACGAGTATCCCGGCGACAAAAACCTGAGTATTGATGAGTCAATGATTCCATATTTTGGTAAACATAGCACTAAACAGCATATTCATTTTGGCTTTAAAAACTGGTCTTTTTGTACTCGCCTTGGCTACTATCTATGAAGGAGCAAGTACCGAGTCATAGACGATGAGTTGTTAAATCTGTAGTGTAAAAGTAGTGAGAGACTCCTGCAAGATTATTTGCAGTGACTGCAACTGTCTTATGCATGCTAATTGTGCAAAATTACAACTGCTGATGTAGATTTCATAACAAAATCAAACAAACCGTGGAGTTGCCAAATTTGTATTAAACAAAAAAGAAATGATCCGCGTAGATTATCAATGTCTTCTTTAATGTGTGCTACCAGCAGCGGGAGTGACCACAACAATGTTACTGTTGAGGCCATTCACTTCCAAGTAATAGAATTGAGTGCAACTCTCGCGACATTCGTACAAACCATACATCCATGCAAGTGCAGTTTGTGACCTTGGAACATTCGACGCAATTGTTAGCTGGAATGAAAAAAGTAAACGAGCAGCTAAAATTTCAACTTAAGGAGACTGGAGAGAAACTTAGCAATGCTGAGTATATGATACACAGAAATTCGTTACTGTCGATGAAATGTTATTACCCTTTCGTGGTGGTTCAGATATGCGAATACAGTTTTCGGAGATAGAAGTCAATTTTTAAAAAAATTATAAATCAAACAATGAAACAAATAAAAAAATTGGTTTTGAAATGTGTTGTTTTCATGTTTTATATCGTTAAGGGTTGGGATACCGAAATACCTATATTTGGGCCTTGTTTAGGGTTCCACAGCTTAATAAGTTTTAGAGCCGCTGGTCTACTAAACCAAATAATCGATCCGAAAATTAAAAAGATAGTTACGTGTGTTCACAGAAAACGATCGACTTGGTTTTTATTTTATTCTCCCCATGTGCGCGTCGTTGCAAGATGGATAAACCAATAAATGTTAAAGTGTATTCTTTCACAGTTACGGGAATGGTCGCAGCGCCTTGGATTGCCAACTAACGGCACCAAATCAACACTCGCTGTACGTTTGAATAAAATAGGCGAAAAGCTGACAACAAGCAACAATGAAGAGTCCGAAGAAGAGTACGAGAGCGGCGACGAGGAGGCAGATGACAAAATCGACAAGAAAATATAGACAACCGAGAGACACATGCAACACAACAGACAGAAGAATCCAGAAAAGCCGAATTATACAAAAGAAAGATGGCACTGCTAACACGCGAACGAGACGTGCTGAGGACAGAAAATTAATCGATAAACAACAGAGAGGGGCCAAGCGTTAGCGAAACATCCGACGGTGAGCATATTATATTGAGAATATTTCACAGGACAGGATTGGATATGAAGGAGGAAGAGTTGGTGGAATACAACATCGAGGGGTTCGTCGATAATACAATGAAAATGTACGCCCACGTACAAAGTTTCACCACCAAGGCAAGTCTGCTAGATTTCCACTTGTTTTACAATTGACAAATGACGTATTTTAACGTCAAGTAGAAAATTGTCAAGTGGAAATAACGAAAAACCGCTTGTCAATAACTGACAAAGAAATCAGATGACAAGTGGAAATATCTGAGTTGTCAAACAAAATGTCACTTTGTCTTCAATTGGCATTGAAAATTAATTGGCATCATTTTCAATTTTTTGTCAATCAAAAGACTATAGAGTAAGAAAATTTGTCTTTTCTCTAACCGGAAAAATTTAATTTGCTAAATAAATAATTTTCATTTATAAAATAGAAAAATGAATAACCCAAAACCAGAATTGAAAGAAGTTTCGGAAAAAGGCCATGGAAATGAGCCCCATCTTTTATGGGGAGATTTCGATAATGATGTGGGCTGCGTCCAATATTCTCCATTGTGTGCAAGAATAATAGAAATGAGGCAATATACCGAGGAACAGATTATTCCTAGACAAGAGAACGCGTTGGCATGGTGGAAATCGAGGGAAATAATTTATTCAAATTTGGCAAAATTAGCTAAAAAATACTTAGGTATTGTAGCTACATCAGTTCCTAGCGAAAGGAAATTTTCAAAGGCTGGGATGGTTATTTCCGATAAATCAAGCAGACTACAATCTCGAAATGTCCAAACAAATTTATTTTTAAACGTTAATCCTTTAATAGCCTTTAAGGATTATTTATTATTATTATTACTACTATTTTTATAACTATTATTATTAACTGTGAATTTATTTATTTACATTTGACTTAGCCAAAATTCGCATAGAGCTGAAAATTTGCAGAGACGTTAAATACATCAATATAAATGAAATGTCAAAAATCCCCTTCGATCCTACTTCTGCAAAAAAATTTATTCAAGGTCAAAAGTACATAATTAAGGTTTTTTTCATTTTTCTCGAAAACGATAAGTTTTATCGTGAAAATAGGTTAAACAAAAGTTGTAGATCATACAATTCTCTACCAAAATGATCCAGTCACTTTTTCTCTTACGACTCATCATTCGTGAGATATCGCGGTTTTAATCATTAGAAAATTCATATTTTACATAATATGCACTAAAATGCAGCCTGTACACGTCAATATAAATGAAAATAAGAAACTATTGGTTTGTGTTACTTACACAATAAAACTTGTATAAATTGAATGAGTATTTTAAAATAAAAGACTATACTGTCAGTCCTTAATTCCCTTCGTCTGTAACCTTGAGTAACATCTGCTAGCTACGTCATTGTTCGAGTGTGGAGGGTCGCATACCTGCCTATTTTTGAAGGAAGAAAACGAAATAACTCAGCATATACTGTTAGTTTTGAAAATTAGCTTTGAATGTTTAAACTTCGAAATTGATAACACAAATGCTATCTACATTATCGATGGAGGGTATCTATTACACCTATGGTATCTATCTATGGGTATCTATGGGATCGAGATGAAACATTTCATATTATTTTTGAAAAATATGTTCAGTATGTACAAAGACATTTTGGTCATAACAATACGATTGTATTTGATGGTTATATTAATCATAGGTCGTCGGACTACAAAAACATCTTCATCTGTTGATATCGTTTTTGATCGATCTATGAAAGTTCCAACAAAGCAACAACAATTTCTTGCAAATACTCACAATAAGTCTCGTTTCATTTCAATGATATGTGAAGAACTTACAGCTGCTGGTATTCCAATAAACAAGCTGATAATGATGCTGATGTCCTTATAACTGAAACAGCAATAGAACAATGGAAAAGTTCAAATACAACTGTCGTTGTTGGGGAAGATGTTGATTTGTTGATATTATTGACTGCACGGACTCCAAACGATAAAATTATTTACTTTTTGAAACCTGAGAAAGCTCAAGTACAATCAACAATATATTCATCCCAAAGTCTGACTGCATATCCGAAATGTCAAGCTCATATTTTATTTTTACATGCAATAACTGGTTGCGATACAACATCAGCAATTTTTAAAAGAGGTAAAATATCAGTATTTAAATTGTTCGAAAAACGTAATGATTTAAGTGCAGAAGTATTTACAAAGATTGACTCTTCTCCACACGACATCGTTACAAATGGAATTCGTTTTCTTCTTGCAATGTATGGTGCTCCAAAAAACATTGATTCCATAGACAAATATAGATATTTGAGGTTTGTAAAATCTGCATGGAACAATAAAACAGTACAGTTGTCTTGTCTGCCTCCAACATCTGCTTCTGCCTTTCAACACTTGTATCGTGTGTATTATCAAGTTCAAGTGTGGCTAGGCAATGAGCTGGACCCAGAAGGATGGGGTTGGAAATTAACAGATAATTATTTGGAGCCAATTCAAACTCTACTCCCGCCTGCTCCAGAAAAACTTTGTAAATGCAAGACGGATTGTAGTAAGAATTGTGGCTGTCAAAAAGTGGGATTATTTTGTTCGCCAGTATGCATAAATTGTCAGGGTCAGACTTGCTCCAATATTGAAACAAATACAACAGATGAAAATATTTATGATATTAATGAAGAGACAATTGATGCATCCCTTTTCTTAGAACAGCGAACAGAAATTCTGCAAGAAAATGAAAATGAAGACGAAGAAATAATTGTCGAAGTAGAATTAGACAATTATCTAATATAATAACATTTAGAAGAAAACAACCCATTCCACTTTGTTCATTAGCAATATTACCATTCTTTCAATCAATAGGATACGATCTGATCAAACCTTCTTTATTACAATAGATCGTGGAGGTGGTTTCCCCAGTAGGTATAAACCACGTTAAAAAAAATGCGCCAAGTACATTACCTCATAGGTGGTGAGGAAATGTGTGCATACGAGTATTATGTAAAATATGAATTTTCTATCATTTGGTAGAGATTTTTGACATTTCATTTATATTGATGTATTTAACGTCTCTGCAAATTTTCAGCTCTATGCAAATTTTGGTTAAGTTATGACTTATTTTTGTCTATTTTGACTGGACTAAAACCCCTTCCCAGATGATCAAGTGAAGAATCTCGCAGCTAAATTAAAGTCAAGACCCCAAATTCGAAAACCAGAAACTCCACAAAAAAACCCTCGGTAAAAAAATGTCACACGTACTCTTATTTAAATGCTCTAGGCGCAATAGAATTAAGACAGCTTGAAGAAGTAGTCGCTTCGGCGTCCGGAAAGGACAGAAATACGATCTTCTTGACATTAACACTAAACATACCATAACGGGTCAAATGACTCATTTTGAACTTTTGCAGTGAAAATGCACGCATAGTATAATCTTATTGCTTTTGCACATTTGACTTCATGACTTTTTCGAACTAATTAATCTACAGTTAATATAGTGTTTGTTTTTTTTGTGTTTTGTTTATTTTGAGTAATACTTGTCGTATTCTGTTATCTCATCATATTTCTCATCATTTTAGTTGCACATTTCTGCAAAGACTGTTGCGTAAAGTAGTTCAATCAGAATAGCTGAGAATAATTTCAAGAAAATATCAAAATTTTAGATTGGACGTAGCTTTTTAGTGTTTGAAAAGGTAGCAAAAATTGAAAGTTTGGGTAAGTAGCTTATATTTCATTTTGTTGGCTTTAGAAATACAGGTCGCTCTTTACCTAGAAAAATGTCAAAGCAAACAAGACAGTACAAGTTCTTAGAAGATATAAATAAAATTGGCGAAAAGTTTTCGGAAATTGGTGAAGATGAATTTTCTGAAAATGAAGATATATTGGTTCCAAATGAAAATGAGTTTGATTGTACAGAAACTGACGATGAAAAGGAAAATATTGTGAATATACATATGTTGTGGATGAAAAAGAATAAGATTACTCTCAAGTTCTGATGAAAGTGAAGTAGAAATAAATAAACAACATGTTGCGAATGATGGATCTGTTTGGGAAGAAATACAAGTAGGTGGCACACCTGGAAGAACACCAGGAACAACAGGGTATGCGAAACGTCATATAATGAAAGGTAAAGTTAGTACTGCATTTTCATTGATAATTGACCACCGTATTATGAGCCATATAAGATCATGCACAATAGAAGAAGCAAGAAGAGTATTAGGATCCGATTGGAGTTTATCTCAAGAAAAATTAGATGCATTTATTGCAATTTTATATGACCGAGCATAATATGAATATTTCTTTTTTGTGGAATAACATATGGCGGCCTAAATTTTTTACTGAAACTATGAGCAGAAATAATTTCACCGAAATTCTTAGATTTATTCGTTTTGAAAAAAGAAAGTCAGCGGAGCCAGCGTTTGAAAACAGACAAATTCACTATGGTATCTACGATTTGGAATATTTTCATTGAGAACAGCCAAAACTGTTACAAACCGGGTGGTAATATTACTTTAGACGAACAGCTATTTCCGAATCAAAGTAAGATGTAGATTTACGCAATACGTGCCTAACAAGCCGGATAAATTTGGAATCAAATTTTGGTTGGCATCGGACGTCGATAGCAAATACGTCATATAAATGCACTTCCATATCTGGGAAAAGATGAAAATAGGCCCTCGTCAGTACAACTCTCTGAATATGTTGTACTCAAACTCATGGAGACATATACGGGTTGCGGTAGAACTCTGACTACAGACAACTTCTTCACAAGCAAATCCCTAGCAACACAACTCCTAGCAAAAAACACTACGTTAGTTGGAACTATTTGCTCAAATAAAAGGGAATTACCACTAATTGCGAATCAAAAGAAAGATGATATGGAACGATTTTCATCGAAAATTTTTATAACAGATAATTGTACTCTTACAATCTATAAAAGTAAGCCAAATAAAAAGTTACTTTTGCTTAGTTCTGAAACTATTTCATATTACAATAAAACCATATTTCGTGTAGACATGACCGATCAAATGGCGAGAAAATTTACTACAAAATCTAAGTCTTGCAGATGGCCTCTCCAAGTTTTTTTTTTCAATATCCTTGATTTAAAAAAAAAAAAAAAAAACACTGTGGCGCTGGCAGCCCGTTATGGGCCATGGCCTAGCTTCTTGACACTCATTTGTGTTGCTCATGTTGTTATTTTTAGTCACATCTGAGCGGGGCCTACGGTTTATCGCCGAGTCCGAACGGCACTCCTTAGAAGCTTTTTCGTAGGGAATTTTACTTTCGGGAGTTTGCTATTGTCCGCCGAAAGGGTGATGGCGATTTAAAAATTGTTGGTGACCCAGCCAGGAATCGAACCCAGACCCTCTGCGTGATAGTCCAATTAGCTAACTATGGCGCCATCGCCATCGCCTTGATTTAGCTGGTATAAATGCGTAGATTTTGTACAAGCAAACGACAGGAGAAAATATCTCGAGACAAGATTTTTTACTCAAGCTAGCAGTAGAACTTGGCGCCGATTTTCGAGAAGCCCGTGAACAACCAAAAGAAAGAACAAATACGAAAGAATCGTTGCCTAAGTCTACTGCAGATGCTTATCAACGTAAGAGGTGTCAAATAGGATACTGTAAAGAAAATAAAACCAACAAAATTTGCTCTAAATGTAAAAAAATATGTTTGCGGAAAATGTACAATTTACACCTACGAGTATATGTAAAAAAAAATGCGATGAGCAATGAATTAAAAATTCTTATTTTTAACGTTTGTAATAGAAATGGTCAATATACTTTTTTTCTTAATTATAATAAATTTTATTTGTATGTTTAATTCCTTCCTAACATCCATATTTCACACATTCAAGCAGGAAACGTGAAGTCGGGACATTTGACCCGCTTTGGTAGAAATAGGTATCTAAAAAGTGTTGGTATGATTAGTGTTAATATTGGTGTAGCCCACGAAATTCAGGATAAGGAAGACAAGGCAACTCCGAGTACTAGCTTAGCTGCTCCTCTTGAGGTAATCTTCTTTGAAAAAGAAAGAACAGCGATCACCCGAGAGTTCTCTTTCACAAGAATCTTTAAGCTACTCGCAAGTGCCTCTTTTATCTGATGAACGTGATATTACATCAATCTAACGGGTAGACAAAGCCCAACCAATAGGTTGAGAGGAGATACAGATGATTTGAATATTGATCCCGAAGAGATGTGCTTTATAGAGAGATCCGATTATGCCAAGTTAATCATCCTCGAATACAAGACCGGCAATATGATGATCACCAAAGTCAACTACCTACTGGCCAAAGCAGTAGCACAAAAATGTAAATCATTTATTCATAGACAGCGCTAAACTATGGATTAATTATAAGATTCCGTCAAAATATGCAGCCATCTACAGACCTTCTTTATAAACAGCAGAAGAAGCGAGGGATAAATGACCGAAATGCAAGTGCGGTTTGGAGACTTGGAGAGCCAGAAACACTACATTCTAGCTACTGTTCTGGATCCAAAGTACAAGGCAAGAGTATTTAGGAAAAGCACCACTGTTGACATTGTCCGGAACGTTGTGTCAAAAAAAATGGATACTCGTAATTTGGATAGCAAGATTGCACAGAGATATCTTGACATCCGTCACGTCCTGTGCTTTCATCACTTTTTGGTCTTCACGACAAATTCGTTTCGATTTGCAGGTACGTGCCAAAAAAAAGAGTAAGGCATTAAATTTACTTTATACAATGCAGTATTCGAAGAACTGTGAAGGCGAAGCACAAAAGCCGGAAGCAATTTTGTCCTACAATGCAGATAAAGCTAGCATCGATTGCATGGATCAAATGATAACACGCATTATTCAACAAAACGGCCAACCACATAATGGATATTGGCTGATTATTGCATTTGTAAAGAGATCGATGGTCTCAACAAAAATGATGCAAGACGCAACGTAGAAAATCGAATGAACATCGATTTTCCTCAGTTCACTACTCGTTTGGCTGTTGAATCGTTTGTTGGTAAAAAAAAAAAACCAACCTTCAATCAAATATTACTTCACAAGAAAGCGGTCCTGATACGCTCACAGGAGGAAGAGACTGCCGACGTTTGTAAGGAGCGGAAAGATTACGCCGTGTGAAGTCCTTAAGACCAGTATGTCAACAGCATTCGAAAGTGGACTATCACCGCTATTATGGCTATCAAATATCAATTATTTGATACTTGATATTATCTATCTATTTATCAATAGTTTGGTATCAGTTGATAATTTTTACCCCATTGTGAATACTGTTGAAAAAGTCACTGTGAACGAGTTCTTTTTTGACGTTTGACATTTGAGTTTTTATATTTTTCATTTGGTTTTTTGTTTCTTGTCTGCGCGGACGAAAATCTTTGAGGAAAAATGTAAGTAGTTTTTATGAAACCAAATTGGCTATATTTTCAGAAATATTTTCTTGGGCTAGGAATATTTAGTCAAGTCATAAATACTGGTACACAGAAAAATCAGCGCCAAATGAAAACGAATTAATATTTAAACATTTTTTTTTTGGGGTTTATTGTGTTATTCCAATGGCTACAAATCTTAGAACAACTTATTCGAAATGGCTTCCCTTTGCCTTCCAGCACGGCTTAAGACGATGTGGCCACTAATCGATTGCGAGACACACTTCATGCATGGGGAAATTGTCCACTGCACGGACAAGGGCTCACTTCAACGATCAATATTTGAGTGTCGAGTAGAGCAAGCCATGCCCTCTAAATCGGACCAAAACTTGTAATCCAACGGGTTGATGTCTGGACTACCAGCTGGCCAATCATCCGTTGATATGAAGTCCGAAACGTTGTTTTTGAGCCACAGTTGAGTCGTTTTTGCTTTGTGAGCTGGAGCAGAGTTTTGCTGGAAAGTCCATGGCTTGTTGTTGAACACTGATTGGTTGAGAGACTTTACAATGGGTTCCAAGACGGTCGATTGATATACTTTGGCCGATGTTTTCACTCCTTTCTCGCAAAAATTGAGCTTAGTAACGCCATCGTAGCACACTCCCCACCATACCATTACAGACGCGGGATGGTGGCCTCTTTGAACCCTCGGTCGAGCTTTCGATCTTCGCTTGCGTTTTTCCTTCAATGCGACCGTGAGCAGGTGTCCTGTGTGTCGCTTGTACGCGCTGAGTTCTAAATCTTATTTGATAATGCGAGACATGGATTTCTGCGAATTTTCTGTTTTCGCAGCGGTTTTCGGTCGATTCGTTTCTTCACGGCTTTAATCGCTTTCGGAGTTCTCACAGTGCGGGGAAGGCCGGATCTTTGACGATCTCGTACTCCCTCAGTATCCTCAAACAACTTCACAGCACGATACACAAAATTGCGAGTGATTCCAAGCGGTCGCAACGTCCTAAAGATATCGCCAATCAACGGCTTGACCTCAAGATCATCAAAGGATCTACGAGGCATAGATTTTCGAAGGGGGAGGAGTTATCACAATCCAAAACGCGCCGCCCAATAACTTGTTCGAACAGGCAGAAAAAGGTTCCCAGGTGATTAAGCAAATAATTGGCCTGTTGAGTTTCCCACGGAAACGAATGCATGAGCAGGCTATTCGACACCGCATCAAGTGCACGCGATTTTGTTGAAATATTCTAAAATGTATGACTTGTTACCTGAACATGAATTAATTATTGTTCTCTGAACGCCTTATATATCCTATCATATCCTTCATTTTGTGATATAAATCCTTTTCCGTTACCCTCTTCTCGATCACCTTTCACCCGAACAAGTCGTGTTTTATTTATTCTCCTGTTTGAAGCTGCGTTTTTATAAAAGGTAATAGGCCCAGTCACGAAAATAAATGAATAATTTCAAAGGACAATTGTCATCAGTAGAGACGTCATCTTTTTGAAGACAAGCATTTATCTTCAGTTGAGGTAATTTATAAGTTTGACGTTACTAATCCTTTTGATCTATTCTCAGACGTTAGTGCTTCAGTGGGGGATGGCAATAGTGGATCTGCTTTAGAGATGGAAACAACTCATCAGTCTAATGTTAATGGTGAATGTAGTGGTGTAGAAGGCGAACACCATTCAGATACCATCGGCGAATCGAACAATGTGAATGAAACTGTCTTATTTGATGACCGTACCCAAAGAGTACATAACGAGAACACACCAAGAGCAACCCGACGATGAATACATAATTCCATACTCAATCTCTGAAATAGAATTGCCTACTATCTCAGAACAAAGAAGAAGTAAGAGAGTTCCAAGACCAATAAAAAGAGAAGCTGCATGATCCTACTACCATGTGTGAAGCACTTGAAAGAGCAGATGCAAATCTATGGCGACAGGCAATGGCTGATGAGCTGGATTCGTTAAAAGAAAATGAGACTTGGGAGCTCGTCGATTTGCCTTCTGATAAGAGTCCAATTATATGTAAATGGGTTTTTAAGACCAAACGGGACTCTAAAGGTGCCATTTGTCGATATAAGGCTCGTACAATACGTCTTCTGATCTCTATAGCAGCACAATTGGATCTTGATATACATAGATCAAATGGATGCAGTGACCGCTTTTCTACAAGGAGATTTGCCTGAGAGCATTTACATGCTACAGCCAGAAGGGTTTTATGATAAAAGTGGTAGAGTATGTCGCCTTAAAAAATCGCTTTATGGCTTAAAGCAAGCCAGTTGAATATGGAATCAGAGTCTTGATATCGCCTTAAAGGACTTTGGGCTAGAGAAATCTCAAGTTGACCCATGTGTTTACTTCTCCCATAAGAATTCTACCTTGGTCATGGTAGCAGTTTACGTCGACGACATTCTGATGTTTACCAAAGATTCAGATGTTAAGATGAAGTTAAAGTCATATCTTCTTAGTACCTTTAAGATGAAAAACATGGGAGAGGCTCGATTTGCTCTGGGGATTCAAATAAAACGTGATGACCAAGAACGCTATGTGCATGAAATGCTTGCACGTTTTAAAATGGAGGATTGTAATCCTGTTAATACACCAATGGATTCCAATCAAGAGCTAACAAAACTTATGTGTCCACAATCAGAAGAAGAACAAAGCGAGATGTCAAATATTCCATACCAAGAAGCAGTAGGGAGCATAATGTTTGCGGCACAGGTGTCAAGGCCGGATGTAAGTTTCGCTGTTAGCACTGTATCTCGTTTCAATAACAACTTTGGAAAACCACATTGGATTACTTTAAAACGAATTTTGCGATACCTAAAGGGCACAGCTGATGCCAGACTGGAGTTCTCAAAATCCGGTGGAAACGACATTGTTGGTTTTTGCGATCCAGACTGGGCAAATAATAAGGATGACCGACGATCCACTACGGGCTTCGTTTTCCTTTCTCGAAGCGGAGCAATTTCATAGAACACCAAAAAGCAGCCCACTGTTGCCCTCTCCTCTACCGAGACTGAGTTTATGTCCGTCTCTTCAGCAACGCAGGAGGCTATATGGCTCAAAGGCCTGGAATCTGAAATACTACCAAGCTCTTCAACTTCTACAACAATTTTTTGTAACAACAAAGGTTAATCGCACCTTTGGGGCTTACCAATGCATATCGTCCACGAACTAAACACATCGATGTCAGACACCATTTTATTCGGGACAAAATAGAAGAAGGACGAATCAAACTACAATACATTGCAACAACAGATATGGTCGCAGATTTCCTCGCCAAGAGGTTAGAAAAGAAGAAGCATACATTTTGTTCATCAGGTGTTGGACTAAAATTCAAAAATTAAAGTACATACATTCAATGGAGGTGTTGACTTGTTACCTGAACATGTATTAATTATTGTTCTTTGAACGCTTTATATATCCTTCATTTTGTGATATAATCCTTTTCCGTTTCCCTCTTCTTGATCACCTTTCACCCGAACAAGTCGTGTTTTATTTATTCTCCTGTTTGAAGCTGCGTTTTTATAAAAGAAAGTAAAAAGTGGTAAAGTGCACAATCAGGAGGAACGCATGGGAACCTTTGGATAACTAAGGAGCTTTTGATTTAAGGATTGTGAAATCAGTTCTGGTCTGGACCTTATCGATAATTGTCTTGTTTAATTAAACTCGGAGTAAAAATATATTTATAACGTTAAGAGAAAAATTGTGTTTCAATAGTAAGGCGAACAGTTGGGTCAGCTCCTTGGCTGACGTTCGCGTTTTTTTTTATCATCCTCCTAAAGGATGACTTTAACTTGCCTCTCTTATTCATTTATTTTTTTCTTAATTATGGACAGAACAAGAAGTGATATTTTGATTATTTGTTTTACTACTGGAAGTGGCTTTAGTTTATTTTTTAAAAAGAGTCTTAGAAAATAAAGACCACAATTAATTTAATTTGCTTATTTAGCGCATAAGAATATAACTTATATATTTTCATTTTTTTTGTTTTATGCCACGAGAATTTGTTTTTAGTTTCCTTAATTGAAAATTATAAAATGCGTTAATGTACAAGAAGAGTATCTTAAAACTATTTATTTTCTTTAACATAATCACAAGGAGTTACTTTGTCTTAGTTCTGATTTTTTTTTTTTTAGAAAGGTTAAATGGTGCTGGTTTTGGGGAAGTTTAATTTTTTCTCGTACTTGCCTTAGCTTAAAAGAAAAAAAATAGAAGTACGAATTTTGAGTCTACCAGCCTCGCTCTCCCCTACTGTGATTTGTGACAAGCCAATCAAACAATGCTGGTTGAATGCTTGTGAGCTCTGCAAAGAAGAATTGAAAAATAAACTGGACGAATGGGTTGAAAAGTGCGATAACTTACCTCCGGAAGTAATATGGTAATGCGTGGAAAACCGTTGACGGAAAGATAAGCAAAATTCAGGAAACTGGGATTATTTTTGACCTAATAAAACATGTTTTGGCTATGTCTCCAACATTTTTTGAGCACACGTACTTCAAGAGATGCCAAGCCAACTCATACCATCAGGATAAGCTTGCTGTATCGTCAGATAAATATGATCCTGCTATTGCTTTGATGCAGGTGGACTTTTTGGAAAATTTCACATGCATAGCTCAAGATGAAATTCAAAGTTTTCATTGGATACACCCACAGATACTCTGTTCACCGTTTCTTTGTGGTTTAATAAAGAGCAGCACCCAATCGTCATTGTCTCTGATGATTTACACCATGACAAAAGGAGTGTTATAGACATTGATAGAATCTTTAAAAAGCTACCGCAGAGTGTTAACCAGGTGAACATATGGTCTGATGGTGGTCCGACCTCCCAATTGAAAAATAAATTTATTGCTCAGAGCTTAAAAATGCTGGAAAAAAGAAACAAGAAGCATATAGTATGGAACTTTTTCGCAACGTCACATGGAAAAGGCCCGGTCGATGGAATAGGCGGTGCAATTAAAAGATTTGTTAGAAATAAAGTATTACAAATTTATAAGTACACGGCGTATGCTGACAGGCACAGCAAAAATGTTCTTAAGAACCACCGCTACAAAACACTTAGGTCGGCCTAAAACAGGCACTTATCGAGGAATTCGGTCATATTTACACAATGAACGAAGTATTCCAACAACTGAAGGCCCGGACATTGAAGACGACCGAATCAGTGAAGCGATACATCAGCGAGATGCAGGAGATCGCTTCCCATGCCAATATCCCAGAGGCTGATGTCATTGAATGATGGGAACCACCACTATTAAGCAACTGAAGTGTTTAGTCGATAGGTACGGGAAAAGACGCATTCGCAGCGCTCCATCGAAAGTTGTTCCGCACGTTATGCCGATTGTTAAGCCGAGGAGTAAAGCTGCTGCAACCGCCGTCACTACTACTCGAAGTTCCGATGCTGTCGCTGAGCAAATACGCTGTTATAATTGCTCTTAATCATTACCAAAGCCAGTGCCCGAAGCCAAAGCGCCCTCCAAATTCATGCATCACATGCCATGAAGTAGGGCACTATCATCAAGATTGTCCAAAGAAGAAACGATTGACTGCTGTCGTATGTCCAAGTGAAGATGCTGCAGACGTCGCTGAGTACGGAGTGGAAGAAGTAGCCGAGAAGATGAGGGCATTTCAAATGGTAAGTGTTGCCTTCATAGATAATCAAAACAAGTGCACTGATGTTAAACCGTTTGTTTCTCTTTTCCATTCCGGGAGTCCATGTAGTTTTATGAAGAAATCGTTAGTTCCCTTTGTGTGCCATGGAAAAAGGGCAACGTCATTTCGAGGAATGGGAAATCAAACCCTGAACACCTATGGCTTAGTAAGATGTAAAATTTTATTCAGAGGAAAACTAGTCACTCACATGCTTGTTATACTTCCAGATAATGAAACGTTAGTCTCTCTTCTGTTAGGACGTGATGTATTACCGAAGTTAAATATTCACCTCTGCCGGTTTAGGAAGAGTTACAATCGTGAAATGTTGTTTAATACGCATTAAATTTTAGGAGGAAAACAACAAACCGGGAGATTCATGGATGCCAATATTGGAGCTGCCTGCGTGCCATTATGATCAAAATTATGATTACAATCTTCATCTGAGTGTTGTTTTTGGGAAAATGAACAAATTTTCCGTGGATTGTTAAGCACTCAAATTTAAGAGTGAAACACCTGGAATGTGCTGCGCGGCTGGGAAAGCTAAATTGCCAGAGTTACATCCACCGCCTGATCCATTATCGACATTGGTATAAGGTAACACAAGCCAATCGAAACATTTTTTGGGAAACATTCGGAAGTACAATTCGTGTTTCGAAATGACATCGTTCGGCGCAACAAATATTATACGCGAGAATTACATGCCAACTTTCAATGTGCAGGGCCAACATAAGTACCACTTCCAGACGCAGATCACAGATTTCTTCAGATTTATTTCATGGGAAACACAGATGAACAAATCGATAACCGTTATCGATTCAATAAGGACACAGGAGAGAAATTGTCGCTGAACTGCAAACTTTATTCGATCAACACAACGAATTGATTCAGCTGTTCAGGACTGCCCTTGAACGAATGCCTGCTGACGATTACAAAGTTGTAATTCTAGTAGATAAGGCACCCGTTAGTCAACACGCAAGACAATATAATGCTCCAACGATTGATGAAACAGCAATCATTATAGTTGGCCAAGAACTCGAGTCCCGCGATATTATTCTCCAACGAGTTCCAGAAACGCATCGCTCATACGACGGATTGCAATATCCAGTTCCATTTTGGCAAGGAGAAGATGGGTATCATTTGATTTACCCGGCATGCCTCCGCACGTTTTAACATTGAAAATTGGAGTGCTTATCATTTTGCTTTACATTAATCCGCCACGACTTTGCAACGGTAAGGCTCTCAGTGAAAAAAAATTATGGCCAATATCATCGAAGCTACTATTTTGAATGGAAAATTCAAAGCAGAAAATGTACTATTGCCTCGCATTCCAATGATTCCAACAGATTTATTATTCGAATTCATAGGTTTTCAGTTTCCGGTGCGACTGGCGTATGCAATGACCATCAACAAGGCACAAGGACAATCTTTACAAGTGTGTGGCCTAAATTTAGAAAGTCCGTGTTTCTCTCATGGGCAACTATATGTGGCCTGTTCACGCGTCGGAAAACCTTCTGATTTATTCGTATATGCACCAGACGGAAAAACAAAAAAAATGTATATCCAACAGCACTTCAATAAACAAAATAAAAATTAAAGTGTTCTTATACATATATGCTCACTTTTTTTAATTTGATTTTTTTAAATTTTATTTCCGCACTCAGGGGAAAAATGTGCACTTGGTCGAAAAATGTCAAAAGAAAGGCTTACGTTCTTGGCGTGTGCAAATGCTGCGGGCACAAAGAAAATAAGTTCGTTGATCATCGGAAAGTCACAAAAACCTCGAGCGTTCCGGAACAAATTGCTACCTGTAGATTACTCGCACTCTAAAAGTGCATGGATGAACGTGCTCATTTTTAAAGAATGGTTTTTTAATAATTTCGTACCACAGGGTTATTAACATAGAGCGGTAAAGCAATTGATATTTCTAGAAACATAGATTTGGGTTCCTTTCAGGTCGAAGAATTTTTGGATGCTCAGAATCTACCAAAAAAAAGCATTGCTTATCCTGGATATTACACCGAATCATCCACCTGCCAACGAACTTATAAAAAACACTCACGAAGGAAACATATGGGTCATGTTTATGCCACCGAATGTTACTCCTCTGATCCAGCCAATGAATCAGAATGCCATTCGGCTGGTTTAATTGCACTACAAAAACAGTATACTGTTTGCGACTCGTTGTACAGATTCTCCACTGCATTTGTGACGTTCAGGAAAGGCGTTCCAAGGTAGCTCGTTTTTGTGTAGCCAGAATCTCTAATAAGGATAAATGCTCGACCTCTCCTTCATCGAGTCGTTGGTTTTTAAGTTTAACAGATTAAAAATTCTCTGGTCATGAGTAGAGCCCTTTTAAAAGAAAAAAATGAAAATCCATTTGACTTGAGTGACGAGAAGCTGCTGCTGCTGCAAAAAAACACATTTTGTTCTACTTTCGAATGGTAAGCACCAAAAATAAATTTTTAATTTAAATTTTTTATATTATAATTTTTTTCTTTTTAATAAAGTGAACTCAAATTATACTATAAACAGATTTAACTCTGAAATTATTTTTTAGCTATAAAACTACTAAGTGACGACGTTGAAAAGTAAGCGTTTATTTAACAGGCCACCCCAAAGGGTTGGATACGGTTAACGGTTTTTCAAAAGGGCTTGTAATAAGTGTAAACTTAGAAAAATATCGCCATTCTTAAAAGTCGATAAAATAAAATATCAATTAAGAAAATGTCGAAAAAAAAAAGTAGATTCCACAGAGCCGACAGTTGCTTCTTACATATGATAATGTTAAGAGGCCGGCCCGATGGCGTTGTGAGCATAGAAATGAGTTATTTTGTAAAGGTCAAGTGTATAAAAACCCCACAGATCATACTCACGATCCGACAAATTCTAATGTTAAAGAACTTGCTGTAAGTACAAACAATGTACCATCAAATATTATTAATGACAGTATTATTCCTTGCGAAGAAAACTGTCGTGTTTACTTGTAAAATACTGCAAGTCTAAAACAAAAAATCAAAAGGATAAGATCAAAGAAGCAAACAAACGAACCGTGTAACATTAGTGAAATAAGTGTGACAGAAAATTAGAGAGTAATGGAAGGCGAAACATTTCTTCTCGCTGAGAAAGATATAAATGATGAAAAGATCATCATTTTGAGATGTACGAGTATATCTAATATTCAAACTCTATCTGAATGCAAAATGTGGCTTGTAGACGGTACCAACTATAATGCGACAATTATTTACTATACATTCGAGGGCAGGCTTTCCCGCTCATATTTTGTGTAATGAGCAGTAAAAGGAGACTTCTTTATGACGAATCTTTCTATGAGCTGCATCGGATTGCGTGCGATAATAACATAACTCTTAAACCTGAATATATAATGTCAGATTTTGAGAAAGGTATTATTGCAGCAGCAAAATCATATTTTCCAGAATCCATAAACAAAGGATGTTTTCTTCATTTTTGAGAAAACTTCAGACAGAAACTATCTATAAAATATGCCACTAATGAAACTTTTAGCTGACAAATGAGAATGCTTAAAGCACTTGCATTCTGACCGCATCAAGACATTCCTGCTTACTACGAAGAACTACAATCTTTATTTGACGATGATGGTGATCGTATTGCAAATTGGTTTGGAAAGAACTACATATACATATATGAAAAGTAGAAAGAGAACATCAGAAAATAAGCAGAAAATCAAAATACCAGGATATGCGCCTTTATTTTGGTCAGTTTTCGAACAAATAGAGTATAAGCTTCCTAGAACTAAAAATTCAACAGAAGCATGACAAAGACACCTCAAAGTAATGGTTGGGACATCACATGTAGGTAATTATAAAGTGATATCAAAGTTAACCCTCTTATGCACAAGGATGCCTCAGGGCATTCATTTTTAAAGTCAGTTATTTTAATTCAAATTACCGTTTTCGCACCGCCTGCTATTGCCAATCGTCAAGTACATTTCTACCAACAAAACGGAACTAATTTGAATTAATTCGATTTGAAAAATTGCAACGTGTCAACTAATAAGAGTGTCAGAAGTCATCGAAAAAACATGAACAATTATACTGATTTTATTTTTTTTCGGCAGTCAAAAAAAGTTATTTTTTAGTCGTAATGAGTCCATAATTTTTTGATAGGTTCACGTTAGTATAAATGTTGATATTTTCATGTCCTGCGTTTTCTGATCGTGCCTGTGGGCAGCCTTGTACAACAAAGGATACAAAAATTTCCCTTCTTTTGCAGTGCCCGTGCATTGTTTTTTTCCTAGGTTTTCTTTTGTTTGCATTTAATTTTTACCTGTGCTGTAGAATCGTGTCAGATAATTCCAAAGCTATATCTGAACGACGTAAACGACTCGTACAAGAGGGAAAAAGGAGGAAAATTGAAGACTGGTCGCCAGCAGAAAGACAAAAAAAAAAATGATTTGAGCTTAATGAGTGACGAGCAAATAATTGATGTTATGGAATCGGTGATTGGACCGGATGATAGCGATTTTGATGATGGTGATGTTGATAATGATCCGGATTACAAGTCAGACGAGATAACTCCAGAATATAGTGAAATGATAGATGAATGTTTGAACACCATGAACTCAGCAGATTCATCTGATGATACAGACTCTCCACCAGTAACAACATCAACATCAACAACGACGGTTGAGGCAGCAACTATTTAAAGAAAGAGACCACGTTCACCACTACCTGAACACGAAGAAGACGGTCCATCAGTGCATTTAGGTTCAGGTGGTTTTATAGCCCAAAGTAAGCCATGAAATAGTCATTCCTTCCAAGAGTGGAATGAATAACGTTTTGATCTTTTTCAGATTTGTTAGATATTGAAAATCAGTCCCATGAATTCAAAAATATATGGCATTCAGGGGGAGTGATAAGCTGCCGGACAAAGTAGTTGGGTTTGAATCACCCTATCATTTTTTCAATTACATCTTCACGGAAGAAGTAATTGATTTTATTGTAGAGCAGACAAATTTGAAAGCTGTTGCAGATGATGTTAGCACACAATTTCGCGTGGACTCGGAAACCATTCACTTCACTTTCTTGGCTTGCTGGTGTACATGACAATTGTTACTATTCCTAATACATGCTGGTACTGGGGAAAATTTCGAGTGGATAAAATAAAAAACGTCATGCCTCTCAGAAAGTTTGAGCAGATTAAAAGGTACATATGCTTCTCAAATGAAGGAGATAGAATAAAAAGAGGTGAAGAAGGCTATGATCCTCTGTTTCATATCAGAAAACAGCTCGGTTGTGTGTCGATGAGCAAATGTGCAGCACCAAAATAAAACATCACCTGAGACAATATATGCCAAATATACCTCATAAATGGAGCGTTAAATTGTTCGCACTTTGTGATTCACATGGCTATTCATATCGGTTCGAAATTTTCAATATGCGTTTGTCTCAGACAATACCTGACTATGTCCATCATGTTATATATTTTGACAACTTCTACACCACATTGCCTCTGCTAGTATACCTTCGTGCACGTGGATTTTACGCATTAGGTACCATTCGTGCAAATAGAGTGCCGTATTGCAAACTGCCTTCAGATAAAGATCGAGAAGTTACAAAAGCGCCTAGAGGTTATTCCACTAAAGGAATAGCTCCATTTGCACGAAACTCTGGAAACGCAGAACTAGCAAAAATTGCAAGGTATCATAGACAGGAAAAAAAATACATCAAAATAGATTGCCCACAGATTATCAGAGAATATAACGCACATATGGATGGTTTGATGGGAAGGTACAAAATTTCAGTGAAAACTCATGATGTTGTTACACGTATTTTCTATCACCTGGTTGACATGACCATTACAAATGCATATATATTGTACAAAAGAGCAAGATTCGAGAAAAACAGGGATCCAATACGATCACCAATAAAACAAGAAGACTTGTTATCATTGCCTGAATTTCGTATGTATTTAGCTGCTGCTTTTTGTGCATTTACCAAAAAACGACCTGTTGGAAGACCATCAACTGCATCAGAAGAACCACCGCAGCCAATTACACCTGGTCAACGAGCTCAACATCCAGTGGAAGAAGTACGTTATGACCAATCCGGCCGTATGCCAATATGGCTATCAAAAAAGATGGCAAAAGGAAATGTAAACACTGCAAGATCTCACAAACTCAATGTGTTTGCAGTAAATGTGGCCTTCACTTGTGTTGCAGTGCAGCTAAAAATATAAAACCGGTATCTACTGAATTCATATTCAACTTGCCTGTTTCATTTTTACATACCCATTTGCACAAGAGTGCCCACAGGCCTCCTTCATATTATCTCACTTTACAGATAAACTATAACAGATATCGCAAATCTGACTTCATATTCGTGTTTCACGTGCCAAAATTATCCAGAAACATAATTATGGACTCTCAATTTGCAGCGGTTCAGATTTGTGCATTAGAGGGTTAAGTAAAGAGTTTATTATTGTAGAACATTCATTAATTAAATTTCAAAACGGAGAACAGAATAAGCCTAAAAGGGAGAAAACCAACTGAAGCCAATTCTTAGTGTGACATCTAATTATTCGAAACTGGTGGTTTGAAATGTGTATCAGAATTTAGCCAATATAGTTCACCGTTGAGAATTACCATTGATTGACAATGATTAATTTTAAAATACAAGTATTTAACACTTACCTGCATTTTACTAATCTGAATACCAGTGGGACACATTAGACTACTTATGAGTACAATTCAAATAATTTTTCAATTATACTCAGGCCTGTTTTACAATGAAGTACAAGTCAAAAGGTTAAAAAAAAATATAGATTATAAAAATATATAAAATATCATACAGTGAAACCTGGTTAAGTGGGACCTGGATAAGTGAGAAACCTCTATTGTTGAGAGTTGCAATGAGGTCCCGGTTCTTTTTCATTAAATTACCTCTGTTAATGGAACTTTTTGAACCTGGTTAAATGAGATTTGAATTCTAAGACTTTTTCGATGTTTACCTCTATAATTGAGACTCTGTAGCTCAATTACCTGGTTAAGTGAGACAAATTAATCAGGCTTTAACACGTTTTGACGTGTTTGTTTACATACATTTCGCGTCGTCTTTTGCGCATGCTTTGTTTGTCAGTACTATCTCAGGTCTTGACCTAATAACAAGGGAATAAAAGCTTACAAAATGTCCAAACGTAAATATGAAACGTTATCAGTATCTGAAAAATTAAAACTTCTATCACATTATGATTGTGGAAAGTCGCGTGATGAACTGTGTAGGGAGAATAACATACCAAAGTCAACCCTGTGTAGAATTATTAAAAACAACGAGAAAATTCGGTCTCAGTGTATTGATGGAAAAGGAAAACTCAAACGAATACGAGCAGCAGAGTATCCTGAAGTTGAAAAGTGTCGCTGTACATGAATAAAGCAGGTACGGAATAATAACATTCCAATGATTAAAGAGAAAGCTAAAGAATTTGCAAGTAAGCTCCATATTGATAATTTTTCTGGCAGTAATGGGTGGTTGGAGGGATTTAAGAAAAGAAACGATATCGCATTCAAAAATGTTTGTGGCGAGAGCAATTCTGTGGACAATAACGAATATAATGAGTGGATTAAAAACCTTCCAGCTTTATTACACGATTATTCCCCCGATGACGTATTCAACGCCGATGAAGCGGGCTTATTCTACAAGTGTCTACCGGATAAAACATTTACGTTCAAAGGTCAGCCTTGCCATGGTGGTAAATTGAGTAAAGATCGGGTCACTGTACTTGTAAGTGCGAATATGTCTGGAACTGAAAAACTGCCACTTCTTTTAATTGGAAAATCTAAGAGCCCAAGATGCTTTAAGGGTATTAAAACGTTGCCTGTTAATTATCAAAACAATAAAAAGGCCTGAATGACTTCTGAATTATTTTCAGATTGGTTAAAAAAAGTGAACGCCGATATGAGGGCCCAATGACGAAAAATTATTATGTTTGTCGACAACTGCACACCTCACAACAATATGCCCAAATTAGACTATGTTACATTATTGTACTTACCCGCCAATACCACAAGTAAATTGCAGCCCATGGATCAGGGTACGAGGGCGGGTCAATAAGTCCTTGACTTTTGGATTAAAACACAGATTTTTTGATAAAAAAATAATTTTATTTTTCAACGTAGTCTCCCTTGAGCTCTATACACTTTGTCCAACGCTTCTCAAATTTTTTTATCCCTTCCAAAAAAAATGATTTGTCGAGGTCCTCAAAATAGGCCTTTGTTTGCGAGATGACTTCATCATTGGAGTCAAATCTTTTTCCACCAAGCCATTTCTTCAGGTTTGGGAACAAGAAGTAGTCGCTCGGAGCCAAATCTGGAGAATAGGGTGGATGAGGTAGCAATTCATAGCCCAATTCATGGATTTTTGCCATGGCAAACACGATTGCGTTTGTGGTCGACTGTGAGCAAACGCGGCACCCATCTTGCGGAAAGCTTTCTCATGCCCAAGTGATCATTCAAAATTGAAACCAATGAGCCATGCGAGATCCCTACGGCTTCCACAATCTCTCGCACTTTCAATCTTCGGTCGGCCAACACCATATCGTGAATTTTTTCGATTGTTTCGGGTGTAGAGACCTCAACTGGGCGTCCAGGACGTTCGGCATCTTCAGTGCTTGTACGGCCACAACGAAATTCAGTAAACCACTTTTTTACCATTGAAATCGATGGTGCAGAGTCCCCATAGTATTTATCAAGCTTAGCCTTGGTCTCGGTAATGGTTTTTTTTCGCAAGAAATAATGCTTAATAAGCACACGAAATTCACTTTTTTCCATTTTCTCCTCAAATTAGTGAGTAGTCTGATAAAAATAGCTGTCAAACACAAACTAACTGACGCAGCAAGTTTAAATTTTGACAGGAGTCAACTGACAGATGCCTGTTGACAGGAGCAGTGTTGCTGTTTCAGTAAAGAGGTCAGAAATTCAAAAAGTCACGGACTTATTGACCCGCCCTCGTATTATCAACAACTTTAAGGCTTACTACAGGAAGGAAGTTGTTCAGTATGTTCTTAAATCTATAGAAGAGGATAAAAGCACAGAAATCAACATCCTCCAGGCCATGAGATTTGCGAGAAAAGCTTGGTTTTCTGTTAGCAAAACCACAATTAGTAATTGCTTCAAAAAAGCTGGATTCAAAGTAACGAATGTATCTGAACCTGAGAGCCTACAAGAGGAGCTAGAGATCTGTTTCCAGAATGGGATAGAATATTTACCACATGTAGGAATGACTTAAATGAGCAGCAGGCGACTTTTCAGGATTTCGTTTCTATGGATGATAATGTACTCATTTCAGAGGAGCTCAATGATGATGACATAGTTGCTATGTATTCTTCTTTGGACACAGAAGAAGAAGAAGAAGAAGAAGACTGTGAAGAGACTCCAGTAAAAATTTCAAAGCGTGAGGCAATGGAAGCTTTAGAAACTTTACACAAGTATTTCGAAATGTCAAATATTGATAATTCTAATATTTTTGATCAAATTTATTCTATCGAGAAACAGGTTTCAGCAACTAGCAATCAAGTACAAACAAACATAACCGATTACTTTAAGTCATAAACTTTACCTTATTGTTTTTTTTTTTTGACGCAATACATTATGTACTCGTATGTACATTCATACCTACATTAAATTCATAACACCAATAATACGCATTTTTATTAACATTGCCACCTCTAAAAATGGAATAACGGCACATTTCGACCTCTCTAAGCGGGGGCCTCTGTAAATGAGACAACTATAATTTTAAATCTGCTTAATTGGAAAACTGGATTATTGGAAACCCTCAATAATTGGTACATATGTCTTGGTCCCTTGAAATCCCAATTAACCAGGTTTCACTGTATATCATATATATATCATATCACGTTATAGTAAACAATTACAATTATTTTATTGACGGATATACGAGTATGTGGGTTTCTTTTAATGTTGCAACTAACCTTGATCGTTACTGTTTTTTTTATTCTTTATTATTTAAGCCAATGTCTGAATTGTTTTTTACCAATTATTTTCACATTCAGAACGGACAGTACATATTTCTTCTTATGAAAAATTCCATCCTCAAAAATGTTTGCGTTTTAAATTCAAGAGTATATGTTAAGTACAAACCTAATAACTTTTTTTCTCATCTCACTAGATACATCTTTTTTCGCAATGCGTAAATGTATATACACAGGGTTTTTACTGACTTAAAAAAAATGTAAGCATTGCGCGAATTTCACAAGAAAAAAATTAATTAAAATAGAGCACATGAAATATAATAAGAATTATAATATTAACTAGACTAAGGAGTACATGCGTATCTACAATATAAATTGTTCATTATCATCACCATCATCACTATCACTGGAATCAACAATATTCCTTAGGTTCAACAAGTTGAAGTCATTTATCAAACATAATTCAAATAGAACTTCACGATTACCTTGTGCATGTTGTGATGAGCTCTCACCAATAGATGATGTATTACCACTATCACTGCTGCTACTCGTACTACTATTCAAATTGTTGTTTTGTTGTCTATTTGAATCCTGACGTGTTATTTCCTCGGCTTGAGCTAATGTCGAACCAATAATATCACTTGCTATTCGTATGGCAGCATCTGTAGCTGATGCAGAGATAAAATCACCAGCACTACTGCTCGTACTGCTACCACTATTGTTTATAGGTACTTGATTGAGGGAGCGATGTGTTTGCGGATGTTCATCGTAATCACCACCACCACTTGGTATTGCGGCCATTGCACGATTTGCATCGTCTACTGAATTAAATCCTAATTGACGGGTATGATAGACTTGTGAGGCGAAATTCGAATCAGTTGCCACTGAATTGCCTTCGATACGTAAACCCGCAACTCCTTTTTTTGGTATGGAAGCAAGATCACGTTTAACATGACGCCGACGTGATGGTTCGTTTTGTCGTTGCTGCAACATACCCTCAAAATCGACAACGTACACATAGCCGGCAACAAGTATCGTACAGGATTTTTCACCTTTTTTATAAGCCTCTTCAATGTCTTGACTGGTACGATCGTCATACTGCCACCAACCTGAAAATAAAACGACAAAATTTTAAATTAGATTTTTTTTAAGTGTTCCAACATCTGAGTAGACTTCAGGACATGAGCTAAGTGAATGAGAAATTGCCCGAATATTGCTACGCTCTAGAACCAGATGGTATCTTTCTAGTTCCCTGAAAAATGCAGAATGCTTTTCAAGATCTCAGATATTCCCTGTTATGGTCTAAAGCATCTGTTCTTAGTACAAAACTTAGTGCCTGGACTGAGGTATCCGTAGTTTATACCCAAAGCTAGTAAAACCGCATATCAGTGCCATACTTTACGCTAAAGACCTTCAAGAGAATTCTCGATTTTCACAAGTGAAGACCCAATCACAGAAGACTATCGAATTGCCACCAAATCTACCAAAAAAAATTTTTAAAAAAACACTAACGAGTATGCATGATGGTGTTCCCTGAGATTGGGCGATGTTTCAAAAACGTTGACTTCTCGATCAACTCTCAACAGCTTCTCTACAAAAAAAAAAAAAAAAAACCAAATAGAGAAACATGGCAAAGATTGCTTTCCTTCCTCTCCTATGAAACCTACTCTAAGTAGACTGCTTACCAAATTAAAGGACTTGGGCTATTGTGTGCTAACCTACACAGACGACGTCAATCTTTATGAGCCGGCCACTCGAATACTATATTCTTACGTACTGTGATTTTGCATAAACCCGGCCAAAACGAGATGGTTCTCTTAACAAATGGCATCCGTTGCTCGAGGAGAGCTAGGCAATTTAGGTCTAATCCTAAGGATACTAATCCTAAAGATACAGTTGGTCTCTGCATATACGAATATTGCCTGCATAACGTACCGTCTTCAAAGCTGAAGTAACAATTATTCTTCAGGCAGCTTCTTGACTAAATCCAATACCGATGACGGATATTGTGATGAATGTAGACCCTCAAGCACGGTCAGATCAGTTGGTAATAAACTGACGCGAGTCTTCTAATGAGACTGTTAAGAAGCACAAGATCAAACTCTATCGAATTCCGGGACACTCGGACATCCCAAGGAACTGCGTCGTTGATAGACTGGTCAGATTCGCATAGGAAAGTAGTAGTAACACTTTCAAGTGTATTCTTATGCAATTCATATATAAATTCATCGAGACAATTGTTGTACATTTTGACTAATAGGCCCAATAGACCTCCCTTAGTGGTCAAGGAGGCTTATCAACCTCAGGAGAAGAGATATCTCCAAATTCAGCAAACTATTCACAAGACACTATAGTTTTAGAAAATACTTCATCGGTCTCTTAACCTCATGATAATCTTTCAGAGCTATTTTGACATATTCAAAGTCTAAATCTTAAAGTTTTAGAGTGTAGCAGAGTTTCTGAAGTAGACTTACGGGGTAAACGGCAGCACTTCGTGAGGGTTTACTGACATCGGGGTTATTCCGTAAAATATTAATGTACAACAGCTTTCAAGAGACTGGAATAAGGACGGCTTCACTGTTGAGGAAGAACAGAAAACCGGACAAAGGCATTCGGATCTACACGTGGAATGCTCAGAGGGAACATACCAAGTGCGGCTGATCAACGAGGGGATGTCCCAGATTACTACAAAGCAGATATTACTGCTATCCAGGAAGTAACGAATGCATTGAAACAACATAAGGTGGATGATCAGCATATGAGAGCATCTATAGAAACGAGTTATAGATTCATTTCTAGATTTGGGATACCTGCCAAACGTAGTCAGTTTACCTATATTAATGATGGAAAACATTTTGTCGAAGCCTTTGATGTCGAGAAAAGGGTCTAGACATATGACTTCTATGTGTCTGCTTTAACATTCTATTTGGGAAAATTGTGCAAGCCAGGAAGCCATTACCTGAGATACAATTTCGCAAAAGTGTGTGCAGCTAATTAAGTACTCTAATGGTACAAACATCACTGATAGCCTGCAGCAAGCTGGCACAGGTGTTTGCAATTGTTGGGATGAAAGCACTTAAAGAAGAAGGCTAAGTTGTGAATTCGGATAAAACCATGTTTGTGTCTGGTGGTCTTTTAATCGACTACTAACATGCTATCCGTTTTTTTGAACTTAAGAAATATACTACGACAAAAAAATGAATGAAATAAGATGAAGACGTTCATTAGTATCCTTAACATTGCTTAACTCAGTTACCACCAGTGTGGACTGTATGAGTACTTGCGTGGAAAGAAGAAAACAAAACCTTATCACTGAGTTCTCATTATTGATTTTATTTCATATTCTCTTAAAATTTAAGGCAATTTAGAAATTAAAACAAAACGGCCAGTATGCAAGAGGCCTCTCATTAACAAACTATATATGTATGTATGTACAAAGTCCCGTAATAAAATATACAATTCACGTTCTGTGTCTTTTAGTAAGACAACAAGTATATGTAAGTCACAAAAGTTTTGAAATTCCTGCAACACCTTTCGATGGGAAATTTTTGCCACGATGAATTTTTCTCTTACGATGTGGTGAGACTTTTGGATGCTGTATCATTTGGCCAAAATCAATAGTATACATGGAACCACAAATCAAAATTTCATAATTTGTGGTCGGAGATGTTTGAAAAGCTTCTTCAAGTTCGACTGACGAACGGCTATCATAAGCCCACCAACCTCCTATGTATGGGGTATGTGTAATTGCATTGTGTGATAAAATCGAGAATTGTTTTTCTGTAATCCACTTACCATTTCGACCTTCGTAGAACCATTGGTAGCCATCTTCGGTGGTTTTTGTTTTGCAAATATCTTGTATACCGTTCACTAGTTGTGGATGGTCTAGGAATTCAGGTGGAATTTCTCGTCTGCACATAGCGCAGCGACGATTTTTATACGCAACACCCTAGAAAAAACAAAATAATTCAAAAGAGTTACAAGTATTTGGTATTAAGTTGTTGTTTAAGTTTGTATTTTCTATTGCAAAAGTTGCTTGGTGCGGTGTACCGAACCCTCAAATCAGGTGATTCAATATGTTATCAGTGTGGGATATGCCAAGGAGAATTGCGTAATGTTTTTATAACTTCGTCGATGTGTGCCGATTTATTTGTTCGTCAAATAGATTTATTACAAACGGACATGAGACATTACATAACAGATATATGTAGCAGCAACAGGAAGCTCTTGGCTGCGATATCACACTGTCCAAAGTATTGATTGACTGATTGTGACTTAGTAACTGAATATTCGAAGTTTGGATTGATTTGGTACGCATATGGTATATGGAGTTTCAAGTTTATCTTGAAACGTCTTTTCAAATATTAGAAATACACCTTTAAAGAGTCTGTAAGCAAAGATGGTACTTCAGCCGAACAACTAAGGGAGGCTCTCGATTGTTGTTGAAAGGCAAAACTTTTGGTAATAGTTTAAGGATTATAGACTCTGCTACAGGGCGAAACATAGCTACATCTAGCACACACAAAGAACAAGTCCACATCATTGGGCTATCAATCATATTATATACGTTTCGATTGACGCAGGTTGGGGCTGTTAACTCAATTTTCCATGACCTCATTGACTGTTTCTGGCTCTATCTCACGAATGGATCGGACGATATTCGCTTAAAAAGCTTGAAACGTTCTGCATTGTCCGAATAACATCGATCTTCAAGAGCACCTCCCAAAAAATAAAAAAAAGTCGAACAGACTCAACTCGCATCTCCGAGACGGGCAATTGGCGAACTTAGCGCGCAAAAGATCGACTGTTAGATTGCGTTTCCAGTAGCGATTTGAAAATAAAAGGGACAATAATCCGCAAACTACTTAAAAATCCACCACAAACTGTCGCTCTGCCAAAAAGCAGCAATTTTGTTTCTTAACACAGCCGCCGAAATGAAAATGCACGTTGCTATGAGGCCCAAACTGAGAAGCGATAACGAAGCGGATGGTCTTTGTCCTTCAATTGCTGCGTCAGTTAGACTTTGTGACAGAGATCTCCGTGACACCTTTGTGCAAAATTCTCATTGCAACGGTGCTTGAAAGATTTGATTGTTAAGATGGATCGCGAGTTAATGGATCCAGGAGGGATTGAGTCAATTAATCTCAATCATAGCAGCCACATTCTCATCAGCATCGTATGACCAACTTTTTGGACAATTCTACGTACAGTAAGCGTGGTGAGTGCTTCATTTCGGCTAAAAATTCTTTTCAATAAATGCACTGTTTAGACAACACAGCACCCACTTTTGAAAAAAGGTCGCAATATTTTCCAACGTTGTGCTAAGTGATTCATTTAATTTTGCGGAGGTTTCACACTGACTGTCAGCCAAGATCTCGAGCGGAAAAAGGTTGTCAGTGTCAAAATAACATGTGACAATCAATATCATTTAACAGTGCTCAAAGGTGTCCCTTTTAAAAATGCAATATCAACTTTGAGACTGCTATTGTGTTCTAATTCTATGCATGCTTCTGGACGAACCTTGTGTTCTTGGCGGGTTTTCCTTATCTCAGTGAAAACTGTCGCCGTTTTAATAGGCTTCGATCGAACGCTTTGCTAAATTTTACACTTGCTTAGAGAAAACTCATAGAGTTTGTGAGCAGTGATGTCACCCTTTGTGGCTCCGCTTTGTGAGCCTCTTGGCGCTCTTCCTCAATACAAGACTTTTATTTGTGTTGGTTGACCAAAACCGATTGAACCGATAACCGATGTTTTGCGATTACGGTACGCTCGGACGGGCTCTGTTGTGCCCAGCGTTGTAACAGGCTAGCCATCAGATTCTGACGTAGTCCAAACAGGCTTTCATTGCTGAATTCATAAAAGTGGGTGAAGAACAAAAAGATTATGATTACCTGGAAAAACAACATATCACCTTTTTTGTTCATTTCGATTTTTTGTTCCAGATGATCGGGTAACGAGATATGGTGTTCACCGCATAATAACTTTAGGACTTAAGAGAGAGAGATCTGTTAAGTTTTTAACATGCCAACCACGATGATAGTGCTGTCTTACCAGAGACAAACTTCTGCACAAATCGTACGAGTAGGACAGCCGATCTTAAGTTTAAGTTAGAAAGGCAGGCATATTTAGTGGAGCTGTTAAAAAGTTTAACCTGCGCAATATTACATCCAGCGCCGAAATTTTTTGACGTTTGTACTTGTTCCCCCATCTCTATATCTAAAAGATGGCTTGTAGAACTCTTGGTCAATCAAGCGCCTAACAGATTGACCTCAGTACAATTGAAGCAAAGTGCTCTTTAAATATGATGGACTCCCACCTGCCTTTTAGTCATGGCACGACTGCGAATATCCTAAATATCCCAAGGACAAGAAAATACTACGATGATGTTTGACGTCAAATGGCTAGAATACTCTATTGCCAGAACCCTTGTCGGTAGAGAATTCGAGAAACTTCAACTTCAAGTATTGAAATGCAGTGTGGCAGTGCTACTTAAAAAGCCATCAGCGATTCTTTCTCTGTTGAATCAGAATCAGTCGTTGAAGCAGTCCAAGTCGATATTGACTACTTGGGACTTTATGGCCCATCCTTCATCCCAGGACTCATTTATAACGACAAGGTTTCAACAAATGTACGGTATTATCATTGTGCAGTTGTGCCTGATTGTGTTGTTTATTAACTTTTAGTTGTTTTCAGTCCGAAAATATATATTGTAGAGGTAAATAAGAGAAAATAAACAAGAAATTTATAGGTAAAGTAATTTATTTATTAATTAAATATTTATTTTGTCTGTGTAGCTAGTGCAGCTACAAACCTGCACTGTTTGGCACCGATATAAAAGAGCTGAGTGTTCAGTATAAGTCGCATTATTGCAGCAACAGCAATACGCTCGGATTTTTCGCTGGCTTTTGTACTCCGGACGACAAAAGTGGCACGATGGACGATTTGAACGCGGTACAAACGAAGGAACAGGTCCTGGTGTTGGTCTTGCTACTTAATTTTTTTAAACCGTCCTCGATAAGGAAAAAGTTGTTCGTCCACGGTCATCGAATAGTGCGGATTATAAGCTGCTGCCAAATTAGCCCGTTACAAAAGCCACCAATCATCAATAGCAGCAGGTTGCTAATGTTTTGCTCTCCGACCTTGTTATCGCATTATCAAAGGGAATAAACTTTATGATAGATATGAAACGATTATATGATAAAGCGGCTTTCTATATCGAAGCATGTGTTAGGCCCAATAGTTCCTTAGCGGGCTCGCTCTTTGATTTGCACATTCCAGCATACAAAATGATAGCCAAAAAAGCATTTAACGTTTTTAGAGTCGACATTTTATTTTGTTTCTGCTTAGTTGGAATAGCTTCATTCCATATAGCTGTTATCTGCTTGGCTTTGCGATTTGTTTCTCGAATGTTAGTATTCAAAAAATCAAAAGGTCCTTAAAAGGTATTCTTACTCGATTGGAAAACCACTGCGAACGCTTTTGTATCCTATCCTTGAAACTCTTTCCGTGCAGATGCAAAGCAAAAGCTAATCCTCATGAAATATCTCAAAAGGCGTTACACTTGTTGTTAAGGCACAGAGTTTGGTATGAGGTTCCTTTGTCAAAAATGCCTGCATTTGGGATCTCTTCTTCAAAGGATTAAAAATTACCTTTCTGAACGTTCAATTCAAGTTGTCTTGGATACTTGCAAAACTGATAATCACAAAATAAATGTTGGTATGCCCTATGCACCTCTTCTATGTCCTCTTCAATAAATATCTGTCTGCTCTTTCTAAACCAATATATTCTTTTGCTACTCTTTGCTTATCATAATCGCCCTTCACATCTTTTCTCTTCGACTCTGGAATGGAAAAGGCGGCGTTTGTTGAGCTAATTAAATTCCGATATTAAAAGCATAACAAAATGCTGTCTGCACTTGAATCGTCAAAACCGAAAAACTTTCCATCCTGGGTATGTGTGTCAATAACAACCTTCGTTGGAATGACCACAAATTAGATATCGCCAAAAATGCTGCGAAATGTCTAGGTTTCGTAAAACAATTTGAGAAATATTTCACCACCTCTGATCAGACCTCGTATACGAGGGTAAAATGAAAAGTCTTCCATTTTCAGTTAAAAAACGATTTTATCTAACATCAGTATTCTTTCCCGGAAGGGAGAGTCTGGAAGGCTGTGAAAATATTCGTCTACGGTCCTCTCAACTTCGTTATTGGGAACAGATGGCGATCTGAGGGTGCCAAATCAGGAGAAAGGGAGGAAGGTCGAAAAAATCGTACCCTAAATCTCGAAGTTTCTCAGCGCTAATGCACTCTTGTGTACAAGTGCATTGTCCTGGAGAAAGATGATTTTCTCTTCTTCAATCCAGGCCTCTTCTCGTGAATTTTGACATCCAGTTGGTCGAGAAGATTGGAGCAATATTCGCCTGGAACTGTTCTGCTTTTTCAAGGTAATCAATTTACAGGATCCCTTTCGCATCTCAAAACATGCTGGCCACGACCTTTCCGGCAGATGCGATTGACTTCGCTTTCTTTGGCTCTGAACCGCCGAATTACACCCACTGTTTCGTTTCTGGCGTGAAGTGGTGGACCCATGTTTCATCCATGGTGAAAAATCGTCGCACAATCGTCAGTCGGATCACTATTGAATCGGTCCAAAAATTGCGACACATTTGCTTTTGATCGGCATTTAGCAAATGCGCCACCTACCTTGCGCAGAGTTTTCGCATCCTTAAGTTTTAGTGCGAGATGTTTCGCACTCTTTCTTCCGATATCCCCACAGCCTTAGCTATCTAACTCACCTTCGCTCGCTTATCGTCCACCACGATATCATGTACTTCTTCGATGGTTTCGTGTGCGGTTGCGCACAACGAACATGTTCATCTTTGAGTAACTGACTCCACATGCTTACGACACGGCAAGGGCAAACTCGTGCGGTCCATGCCCCCCAAATGCGCTTCCAATGATGGCATATATTTGTTTGACTGTAGTAAAAGTAGTGATGTAAAGCAAGTTTATTTTGGACAATCTTTTCAAACCTTAGAGCGCGTATAACTCTTTTGCAAACGTAACAGAACCAGGTGGATATGACAATGATATCAATCAGAACTCTTATTTCAAGTCAAATTGTTTAAAACAATGGCCTTGCACGAAACAAATCGAAGGTAACCATGAGAAAACTATGAGCAGTGAACGATGTATGGACGATGCAACAGCACAACTAAGGCATCCACAGAATATATTATTCCAAAAAATCTTGATCCAGTCACTTGTTAACCGTGCAATTAAGCCTGCACGGAAGAAATCGATGCTCCGCAGAACAATGATGGTATTATTTCTCCAGTAAATTGCTGCGTATTGGACCTCTGGGGTAGGGCAAACAAGCAGATAATTGGTTCTTATTGGAATAATTATTGGCAGTGTCCAAACGAGTATACACATACACACACATGTTATTTAAACAAAAAAGAAATGCCAATTACACTGTCGAAAACGGACAAGTCTCATTACATCGGCAATTCAATAAGCACACGCATTCAACGCCTAAGCAAGGCATAAATATTCCGTCAATCCAATGCATAAAAAAGGCCAATACTTGACAAAAAAAAAAAAAAAATGCCCAAAAGGGTTATCTTGTCGAACCACTCACACAACTTAATTTCCATGCCAATGCCAACTGGTCTACTTTTTCATTAGACAGACACCAGCTTCATATCAACAGACAACGGTCAAGCCGAAATTTATTCAGAATTCAATAGTCAATTTCGTGGCTTGAAGGTCACCCAACTAATATATCACCAATTCATACTCAATTTCCGTACCAATTGAGACTCAATCACTCATGCCTTTACTTCGGACAACGATTCCTTTTGTTTTCCATGATTAATTAGACAAATTCCCTCGGAGTTGCAACAACAAATGCAACAATTCGCATAGAAATCAATATAAACAAGGAAATAAAAACAAAAAAAGGTAGAAACGTCGCATCTAGAAGGTACTTACTTTTACGCAAAGAAAACAAAAAATATGTCCACACGGAAGTCTGGCTGGATGAATGCAAGTTTGCAGGCAAATTGGGCATTCTATGATGGCATCTGCAAGCAAAAACAGGGTAATTTAACAGTTGGCACACGATTAAAAGTTAAAATAACAAAGTTCTACCGTTTTCGGTGGATTTCGTGATTGGAGGACTTGGGTCGACAGCTGCAACAGCATTTGACGTCGCATCATCAATAGCTTCGTCGTCACTATCATCCGATAATACAATTACATTTTCGTTACTTGTTGCCATTATTTGTTACTATACAATTTAGATTTTACAGTTGTTATTTTATATCTATCCGTGGTCACTTTAATTAAAGGCAAAAACGAATCTAATTTGAGAACGAAGTCTAGTTGTTGCTTTCAACTGCAACATCAGACACCATTTTTAAAATGAGAAAAGTCAAAAATGAAATGGGTGAGGAATGTAGTCAGATGGCGCTGTGGCCACGGCGAATTCAGTTCTATGCGTTTGTTTTGTTTTGGTTTAGATTAGTATTTATGTTTATGTTGGACGCATTTATTTATAATTTTACATTTTATATACATTTAATTAAACCGTTATATGTAACTCTTATATAAATATAATCAGATAACTCACATTCATAGTGTCGCCTGGAAACCATTCACTTCAACTAACGACAAAAATTTGTTTTGAAAAAATTCGCCGTGAAGTGACAAAATTTGCAGTATCAGCTGTTTTTATGTTTGTTTTGCAAAAATTAAACAGGGTGCACGAAAGTAAAATATATTGTATTGTAAAAAGCTTAAATTTAATTTCGAAAATAATTGCGACCTTTTCTAAAATTTTGCCGTAGCATTTTTAAAATGACTCTGGTAGCAGAATTAAGGCTGAAGGGTGAAGCGAATTTCCAAACCTTCAATCAAGTGTTTAGTGTGAATTTTTTCAGTGTCTAAGAAGGGGTCGTTCTTTTTTCAAAAATAAGGACTTTTTCATTGTCACAAAAACGGTGCTATCTTGTTAAGCAAGCCACACAGAATACGTACATGTACAATTTGTCCATTAAAAGCCATAAATTTGTTGGTGAGAGAAGTTTTCCGGACGAGTGAGAAACTCAAAAATTCACAATTTTAACGACCCCGGGGTCGCTTTTTTTGTCGAAAAATGAGGATTTTTTCATTGTCCCAAAAACGGTGCTATCTTGTTAAGCAAGCCACACAGAATACGTACATGTACAATTTGTCCATTAAAAGCCATAAATTTGTTGTAGAGAGCAGTTTTCCTTACAAGTGAGAAACTCAAATATTCACAATTTTAACGACCCCGGGGTCGCCTTTTTTGTCGAAAAATGAGGATTTTTTCATTGTCCCAAAAACGGTGCTATCTTGTTAAGCAAGCCACATAGACTACGTACATGTACAATTTGTCCATTAAAAGCCCTAAATTTGTTGTAGAGAGCAGTTTTCCGGACGAGTGAGAAATTCAAAAATTCACAATTTTAACGACCCCAGGGTCGTGTTTTTTGTCGAAAATTGAGGATTCTTTCATTGTCCCAAATACGGTGCTATCTTGTTAAGCAAGCCACATAGATTACGTACGTGTACAATTTGTCCATTAAAGGCTATAAATTTGTTGTAGAGAGCAGTTTTCCTTACGAGTGAGAAACTCAAAAATTCACAATTTTAACGACCCCGGGGTCGCCTTTTTTGTCGAAAAATGAGGATTTTTTCATTGTCCCAAAAACGGTGCTATCTTGTTAAGCAAGCCACATAGACTACGTACATGTACAATTTGTCCATTAAAAGCCCTAAATTTGTTGTAGAGAGCAGTTTTCCGGACGAGTGAGAAATTCAAAAATTCACAATTTTAACGACCCCAGGGTCGTGTTTTTTGTCGAAAATTGAGAATTCTTTCATTGTCCCAAATACGGTGCTATCTTGTTAAGCAAGCCACATAGATTACGTACGTGTACAATTTGTCCATTAAAGGCTATAAATTTGTTGTAGAGAGCAGATTTCCTTACGAGTGAGAAACTCAAAAATTCACAATTTTAACGACCCCGGGGTCGCCTTTTTTGTCGAAAAATGAGGATTTTTTCATTGTCCCAAAAACGGTGCTATCTTGTTAAGCAAGCCACACAGAATACGTACATGTACAATTTGTCCATTAAAAGCCATAAATTTGTTGTAGAGAGCAGTTTTCCTTACGAGTGAGAAACTCAAAAATTCACAATATTAACGACCCCGGGGTCGTCTTTTTTGTCGAAAAATGAGGATTTTTGTATTGTCCCAAAAACGGTGCTATCTTGTTAAGCAAGCCACACAGAATACGTACATGTACAATTTGTCCATTAAAAGCCATAAATTTGTTGTAGAGAGCAGTTTTCCTTACGAGTGAGAAACTCAAAAATTCACAATATTAACTACCCCGGGGTCGTCTTTTTTGTCGAAAATTGAGGATTCTTTCATTGTCCCAAATACGGTGTTATCTTGTTAAGCAAGCCACATAGATTACGTACGTGTACAATTTGTCCATTAAAAGCTATAAATTTGTTGTAGAGAGCAGATTTCCTTACGAGTGAGAAACTCAAAAATTCACAATATTAACGACCCCGGGGTCGTATTTTTTGTCGAAAAATGAGGATTTTTGTATTGTCCCAAAAACGGTGCTATCTTGTTAAGCAAGCTACACAGAATACGTACATGTACAATTTGTCCATTAAAAGCTATAAATTTGTTGTAGAGAGCAGTTTTCCGGACGATTGAGAAACTCAAAAATTCACAATATTAACGACCCCGGGGTCGTCTTTTTTGTCGAAAAATGAGGATTTTTGTATTGTCCCAAAAACGGTGCTATCTTGTTAAGCAAGCTACACAGAATACGTACATGTACAATTTGTCCATTAAAAGCTATAAATTTGTTGTAGAGAGCAGTTTTCCGGACGATTGAGAAACTCAAAAATTCACAATATTAACGACCCCGGGGTCGTATTTTTTGTCGAAAAATGAGGATTTTTGTATTGTCCCAAAAACGGTGCTATCTTGTTAAGCAAGCTACACAGAATACGTACATGTACAATTTGTCCATTAAAAGCTATAAATTTGTTGTAGAGAGCAGTTTTCCGGACGATTGAGAAACTCAAAAATTCACAATATTAACGACCCCGGGGTCGTCTTTTTTGTCGAAAAATGAGAATCTTTTCATTGTCCCAAAAACGGTGCTATCTCGTTAAGCAAGCCACACAGAAATGTAAATGGACATGTACAAATTGTCCATTGCAGAGAGCAGTTTTTCGGACGAGTGAGAAACGCAAAAATTCACAATTCCAACGTCACACAAGCCACACAGAATACGTTCATGTACAATTTGTCCAATTTCATTTGAAAATTTTGTTCAGTGATGAAGCGCACCATTGGTTAAATTGCTATGTCAACAAACAGAATTGCCACATTTGAATCAAGCCATTGTGCAAATCCAGAAAAAGTCCCGGCTTGGTGGTATCAGCGGTCCACATGTCTCCAAAAATGATTATAGTCAGAATGTTATAGTCAACGGAGAGGGATACAGAGATATGCAGACTTACTTTTTCAGACCTCAATTGGAACGGATTAATGTTACAGACATGTTGTTTCCGTAGAATTGGCCATATGCCACACAGCGCGTGATATAACTAATTTACTGAAAGAGACATTTGATGAACAATTAATTTCACGAAATGAATGATTATTTTCTCTGGGGATATGTAAAGCCTTATGTTTACGCCGATAAACCAGAAACAATTGGGCACTTACAAGCCAACATTCAACGCGTTATTGCCGAATTACAGCCTGATTTACTTCGAAAAGTGTGTGAAAATTGGACAACACTATTACGCCATGTACGAACGGATCGCGGCGGCTATATATACAACATTTTGTGCATATTTGTGCGATACCAATAAGAGGGGGGAAACAACTTTTACTAATTGGATAGAACGTCGTGATAGTAAGGGAAGTTGTGCACCTTAGCTCTGTTAAAAACTCTACCAACAATACCTTATCACAATCGTGGTTCTTTTGGCCTAGGAAGGCAATTATTATCTCAGTCCTACATCATATGGACAGCATGGACTCTATCGAAAGCCATTGAAGATGTATTTTATAGTTTCGAGAGAAATGTTCGTCAAAAAATATTCGTTGCGTTGACGGTCTTTTGGGGAGTAGTGTCAAAGACGAGCTATATGAGTTGTTCTGTAACATTCTGCAAAAAACTGCGCATCAGCAGCCTGAAATGAATAGTAGAACGAATGGACACCAATGCTCCGCCTGTAGAATCTTCGAATCCCACTCCAAGGGATAACGCAAAAGGAGGAAACTTCACCTTAGTTGGCGGGCAGCTTGGAGTATAAAACTAGAGACAATTAGCTCAAAACCGCCCTAAATGGAGAGATCAGGAGGCCAATTAAAGTAGATAAGTAAGATTTGAGATAGGATCTTGACACTTAATTTAGTAGGGTTGGAAGGTACAAGTGATTGTCTTGTAAGTATTAACCAGAAACACAAGTAGCGCGTTTGCTTTGCTTTGATACCTCAACTCACGCGACCTGGATGTTGAAGCGTGCTGCTAAGAGCGTAGTTTTCAGATCCATGCTGTGGAGCTCAGATAATTTATAATATAATTTGCAATGCCTGGTTGTAGCTGTGCTGGGTAGTTACAGAGAAAGTGGACCAGGGTCGACTCTTTCATCTCCATATATGTTACTTTGCCCGGGAAACCAGATGGGAGTGACAGCCTGGTTATCAATAAAGATTTAACTTTCATCTGTGGTAATTATAGCTCAAGCTAAGTATCTTGCAGGCCTCTGTAATCGCTAGTACCATACGATTTGAAAATGTTCAGTTCGGCTGAGAAGACGCCTGCTGCAATGCCGCATTGGAGCCGTCATTAAAGATCCATAGAAGTGGATTGTTGTTTCTTACCGTCCTTTCCGGAATGTAAACGGTAAGAAATTAAGAGCCTTACAACAATAGCGGGGCTTCAGGAATCGATGCATTTGATGTGCAAGCCCAAGGGCAGTATATGAAGTAACAGGTCGAGACCTTCTGTTGGTCCCAATACCTGCTCTTTGTTTTACTCTCCAAAATTATGGGATGTAAAAAGTAGGCATTGTTGAAAGCTATATACAACAGGAGCGGTCCATAAGTGAAAATTGGTAGAACTAAGGTGGTGTACATCCACAGGACTATCTTAGGCCTATCACCTTTTCCCAAAGATCTCTAGCTGCAGTCGCTGAAAGCGACGCATGTCTTCTTTGATCTGTGTTTAGTTAAGCTCGGGGTCAAGAATGACGCCAAGGTACCTTGCACTAGAGCATAGAATAAGGCTTAGAAGTTACGACGAGAAAGTTTGAAAGTCAGTAATTTGTACTGAGTGGTAAATAGCATTGGTTCATTTTTACTCGGATTAACACCAAGTGCTTAGCCTAGTCAGGGTCCTCTCTGTGAGTTCACTAACCACTGAGGCGATACTGATAGTCGTACTTACTTTAAGTGGCGCTACAGTCCGGGCTGGAGCTGGGCCGCAGTCAACCAGCGTCTCCAGCCAGCTTGATCCCTGGCTATCTGCCTCCAGTTTCGCACGCTAAGTTGGCTGAGGTAATCCTCCACTTGCGTGCGCCACCTGAGTCTTGACCTTCCTCTATTGTGCTGTCCCTCGGGAGCGGATTCGAAGACTTTTCGAACCGGAGCATTATTGGTGTCCATACGCTCTACATGACCTAGCCATTTCAGTCTTTGGATCTTCACTCTTCTGGTTAGGTCGATGTCGCTGTACAGTCCATACAGTTCGTCATTGTATCTCCTCCTCCACGCACCATCAATGCAGATTGGACCGAAAATCGACGAATTGTCTTCTCGAATCAGCCAAGAGCACCCTCATCCATTATTGATAATGTCCATGCCTCTGCGCCATAAAGCAGGACCGGGATTATTAAGGTTTTATAAAGAGTGTCCAAGAGAGGGTTTTGCTACTCAATAGATTTCTTAGCCCAAAGAAACAGCGGTTGGCAAGAGTTATTCTTCGCTTGATCTCAGCGCTGGTGTCGTTGTCTGTATTTATAGCAGAGCCTAGGTGGACAAAGTCCTTAACTACCTCAAAGTTATATCTGTCGAGGGTGACGTTCTGCCTGGGACGTCGGTGTTGGTTGTCCTTTTGCTTGACAGCATATTGTTTGTCCTGCCCTAATTGACCGCTAAACCCATTTTCGCCGCTTCCGTCTGGATGGAGCATTCTCCATCGTCATCCTACACAGACGGACGAGTTTGGCAGGGATGCCAAAACTAGACATTGCTCTGTAAAGCTTGTCCCTATATATGTTGTCAGACTCGGCCTTAAAATCGATGAATAGATGGTGCGAATGGATCTCAAGCTCGTGAGTTCCCTCCAAGATCTGCCGTAGTGTGAATATTTGATCGATGGTGGACTTTCCTGGTCTGAAGTCACACTGATTTGGACCGATCAGGTTGTTGACGAAGGGCTTCATGCGTTTGCACAAAATGGCATATAAGACTTTGTAAGCGATGTTAAGAAGACTGGTGTCTGCGTAGTAAGCGCAGTTCAGGGGGTCTCCTTCCTTGGGGATCTGACAAACAATGCTGAGGTTCCATTCATCAGACATACTTTCGTCTGACCATATTTTAGCAATGAATTGGTGTATGTTCCTTACCAAGTCACCGCCTGCCCCTTTGAAGAGCTCGGCATTCAGGCTGTCCATTCCAGCAGCTTTGTTGGACTTAAGCTTAGATATAGCTATCTTCACTTCGTCCAGGTCGGGTGGACGAAATTGTTGGTCATCATCGTTCAGGTTGAAAGGTTGATTCGGTTGATTCTGCTTGACAGCGGTATTTGATTAGTCATCGCCGTTATACAGTTTGCAGAAATGGTCTTTCCAAATCCTCAGCATCGACTGCGATTCTACTACGATGTTCTCTTGTTCAGGTCTACAGGCTTCGGTTCGGGGTTTGATTCCGCGGCATGTTATTTAACTTTTGGTAAAACTTCCGAACCTCATTCCTGGGGTAGCATCTCTCAATTTCCTCGACCGCGCGCTTCTCATGCTCTTTCTTCTTCATTCTGAGAAGCCGGTATTCGTCTCTCCTCTTCCGCTCATAGAGCTTATGAGCAGCTCAGGTCCTTCAAAGCAGCGCTGCTTTATATGCATCTTGCTTAGCTGCATGTGCTTGCCGGCATTCATCATCGAACCAGGGGTTTCGTTGTGGTGGACGAGTGAAACCCAGCACATCAGAAGCGGCATCTTTGATGTCGTTTTGGCAGTGTTTTCAGTGGTCTTCGGTGCTTGATGCATGCAGGCGATATTGGACCTCTTCAGAGATTAAGAGACACTGGATCAGAAAAGGACAGCATTAGTTTGTCTTGGCGTAGTTTGGGATATTAGCAACCGTACCTTGGCTACAACAAGGTTATAGTCCGAGTCGATGTTGGCTCGTCGGAACGGCCATCCATAGTACTGGAGGAGTGTCTTGCGTCGATCGCAATGTGATCAATCTGGTTGACTGATGATTGACCAGGAGTTCATCAAGTCCCCTTGTGTATATCGAGATGTGGGAACCGCGTGCTAGCTACGACAATATTTCGCCCCGCCGCAAAATCGATTAGCCTGAATCCGTTATCGGAGGTGGTGACGTTTTCCGATCGTTCCACCCCATCCACCACCCTCTCTTCCTAGCTTTGCATTAAAATCACCGAGGACAATTTTAATGTCACAGCTAGGGCATTGCTCGTAGGTCTTGTTAAGGAGCTCATAGAAGGCATCCTTGGTGTCGTCATTTTTCTCCTCTATGGGGGCATGCGCGCATATAAGGCTAATGTTGGCGAACTTAACCTTGATGCGGATTGCTACGATATTCGTACTATATCAATATAATCATGTTTGTCGGCGTACGCGACTGCCTTGATTTAAATTTTTTCGAAATCCTTCAAGATATTCTTAAGAAGCAGGAGCTGTAGAGGCTCTATAATCCTCCATTCCATTAGTACCTCAATCTACGGATTTAGTTATAAGGCTCTTCCCCAACTGTTTTACTGAAGTTACCAGCTTAAAATGATCACCAGCCTTCCTTCCAGTCAATGCAACTTCGCCAGTTTGTTAACGTGTCGGTGGTTGATTGTTATGAAGTTGGGACTTACAAAATTCTCGTTCAGATTTCTTACAAAATGCTCGAGAGAATAAGGTATAAATTTTTGGTTTTTAAGAAGCAAAGTCTTGTTGTTTCTTTTATAAGGATTCAATGGTACGCTTCACCACTAGGTGAAACCAGCACAGTGTGAGATTGCTAAATATCTTCTCATAATCTTCGTTAAGTTGAACGCAATATCGAAAATCAATAAAAAGTCTTTCATTCGAAATGTTCCTAGATTTCCAATTGATATTGATATTGATATCGTTGACATAGAAAAACCTTGCCCAACTATACTCGTATAAGTTTAATGCGAGCAATTTAAAAATTACATTTATGCTGGAATTTGAGTAACAAAGTAATTGAAGACATCCCTTTCCATTCCATTATTGGTACTCGACCAGCACCATCGCCTGCCACTACCATAATTTCTGTTACAATATGCCAGCATTTAAGGACCATTTCGTGAAGGATGAGCAACAAAGCACCGACAGTAGGTCGTACTCCAATTAACAACAACAGAGTCCCTTTCATTGAAGTAGTCCTCGAAAAGTCTTTTTTTTTTATTTTTCGGCCAACAAAAGTTTTGAAAATTCTCATGAATAAAAATCCATATCAACTCACAGTCCCCATCAAGGATAGTCTTCCTACCATTCACATTTACATCTACCAGCACATTCATGTACATACTCGTATGTATGTACGAACCTTCAATACTCAGCTTTATGTTCGTGCTTCGAGAATAATTCCAGCTTCAACCTTTGATTCGTATCTTCATTGTAGCAGGAGTATGGGTTGGCTATACAGTCCCCCTATCTTTACTCTGTGTCAGCGATTTTTTTCCCTTTATGTAGGCAGGACTCTGGACATTAGAGAACAAATGAAATGAAGAATTATCGGCATGAAACATAACTGTGTTAAAGAGGACTGCCGTCAAAAAAGGACATTGGCTAGTATAGGTAGTAGGGATATTGTTAATTTGAACCCTTGGTTTTGTGTTGGCATTTTTTGTTTACCCTTTTTTCTAACCGAAAGGAAATTATGTCGATACGAGTATAAAAGGGAACTAGGAGACTCCCTTCATGATTTAGAGATTTTTTCGTCCTTTCACAACATCAAATTGGGCTGTGTTCGTGTGCTTGACTTAATTTTAAATTAGAAGTACGCACCATTTTTGCCAGATCACGTATTTGCTGTTCACTGTTTCACTAATTAAAATTTCCTTGCTAATTTATTGGCCATGTATTTGAGAGAATGTATCTTTGCCAAGGTACCTGACAAATTTGAGAAAATATCTTATGAAAGATTCCCATTAAGAGATAAACAGTTTTTTTTTTAGAAGGAATGACACTGGTACATGTACCTTTTAAAAGGCAACTTTTATCTTAATTGTCGACAGTAGACGTTGTCGTTGACGTAGTCCGTAGTCGTCGTCGTCGTCGTCGTCGTTATCATTGTCGTTGTCGTTGTACTATATAGTCAGTTGGTTGTTTAGTGTGCGGTACCATTAATGAAAATGAAGACACGCACAATGAAGCATTAGCATTCTGAGAACTTACAGATACTTTCTGTGTGGAGTATTGATAGTTTCCCAGATAATTTCGAGTGCCTTCTCCTTCATTTGAAATTATGATTCAGTGACGACACAAATGGAATGAGGGGAAAGCAATGGAGTTTTGGCAGAATTTTGATTGCTTTTATAGCTTCAGTGTGCCTGGAGCTATGAAGTGCTTATGTTTGATGGTATCAGCGAAATTGTGTATCAGCATCAATTGCTGGGGATCTTTAGTAATTAACGACAGAGTAAAGTTTCAAGATAGTGAGCATTGAAAATGGAGTAATTAAGATAAATTTTGCGGAGCTATTAGGAAATATTTGAAGGATTTATTTACAGCGAATAGTTCTGACAACAATTTGAAATGAATTTGCAGTGGGTGGTTGTGCAATTCAGGGGTAATGTTCTGGGAATTGTCATCTTTATCTCCTTGTGATTGTCTTTTAAAACGGGATCCCCGTCAATTTCCCAAATATTCCTCCATCAATGATGAAGTCTCAAACGGGGGCAGAGAAAATCGGTCTTATCGTAAAGGCTTTCAGATTTTAATGCTGCAGAAGGTTGGTAGGATTGGACCAGTTACAAGCTTTTGGTTATGGGTTCTGCTTGCCACTGGGAATTCAAACCAGGACTTTAAACACGGTACCTGAGAGTCAAAGCCTCTCCGACTTCGGTCCAGGGCTGACTTATTAGATTTGTCCCCCAGGGTCACGGTTGCCATGGTTTTTCCGTCCCGATGTAGAGTTGATAGATACTGGGTTCTGTGACCCTTAGATCTAGTCTAGAGTCTTAGACAGGCCTCGACTCATCTCAAGGGTAGAACCGGTGCCCTCAACATGGGTACCGAAATGGTATCAAAGGAATAACGGAGACTGATGGTCTGGCGAATCCTGATCTCCATGAATGTATGGGAATCTCTTGAATTTAAGTAAGTCTCACATAGACAGGAGTTCACGTAGCACACTAGAGACATCGGCCTCTGGAAGCATTGCAAACAGACAGTCTTTTGTGTAAAATTCTAGTTACAGAAAGAGAATTTGCAACTATGAACAGTGAAAAGTACATCCTGTATAGTACCTAGGGTCTAGGGAAACCTAAGGAATATGTGTACATTCAGCGGAAGTCAATTAAGTAGACAGCTTTGCACGGTTTTGCACGGCTTGAATCGAGCTGAAGTGATTTGCTCTAGAGAGTTGTAACAGGTGATTCGCTTAGAGGTACTTTCTTCAAGTACTATTCTCAGGATGGTTCATTTTAAAGTTCCAATTTTCGATGATGCGTTCGAGCATTACAAGTGATGTTTGACCAACGACTCGGGTAATTTTGGCCTCTAATTCCACAATCATAACTGATCTATCCATGTATAGTTTCGACTTTACGAAGTCCAAAAAAACGATGTCTAATCGATTTCTCCCAGTCATCGTTAACATCCTCCTCTCCTGCAGCTACACACAAGATGGAGTCTATTTGGACGTGTATTATCCACTAATGTAAATCAGGTTTAACATTTTTCGATGGTACAGCAAATTGTTCTTCAGTAAGCCGATTATGTGGACAGTAAGCTCAAAGCGCACAAGACACATTTATTGTGGAACGCTGATTTTCATATTACATCTGAATGACTTGTAGAGCTAAGCCTTTCCAAAATAAAATGTTAAATAACACTGAAAAAAAGTACCATATCAGTGTGATGTAATCCTCACTGAAAAAAGGACCTCTAAAAGAATCACTCTTTAGTCTCGAAGACTTTAGAGGCTGATCCAAGCCGCTACTTGCTGTAGCGTAGGCTATGTCGCTGGTTTATCAAACTAACTACTCCAATCTCCATCCGTTGATGGTCGAGGATAACTCAAAGCACTTTCGAGTTGAAACGTCTAATAGTCTGCTTAACTCTTTTTTATAAACTCCACATTTCAATCGCCATCTGAGCCAAAAGAAAAACAGCGACAAGGAAGAGCTACCATTCAAATTGGCTTCAGAGTGATGTCGTTGGTTATATTAACTGGGGAGCCTACCTTTAACTATACCAGTAGTCGATGTTGTGTGACGTTCTTCGACGACAACATATGCTTTGCTTCTTTTTGCTTTTCCACCAGAACTTTTTCTTTTCAGTTCCAATGTAGTACTCAGAAATGCCTTCTATCGATTCTGCCGATAATGCAATTGCCATCCCCAAAATCAAACAATTTTAGAAACTCTCCCAGAACTGTACAGTGGTGTGAGTTTATCATCATACTCACAAGTATCTTGTTGAAGAGACCCCCTTACGGTTGGTCATTTTGTCGAAAGCCCTTGCAATATGAGGTCTTTGTAGAATTATAACCGAGCATCAGGGAACAATGAGCTTGCTCCATGGTCTTCCTCCAGAGCCTGTCGTGTCATACAGGGATACTAATTTTGGATTTAATCACAATAAGGTCCTAGGCGATTGCATTGAACGTCAAGGAAGACCTTACAGACGATAGTAGTGAGACTAATGTCACTGTAGTTGAGGATCATACAAACGATGCTGAGATTCCAGGTTTTGGACACACTGTGTCTTGATATGATGAGCTGATGCATGTTCCCAACCAAGCGATCTGCAGCTCCTTTCCATAGCCCAGGAGGCTGAAGTTTTATTAAGTAGACCTTAGTTTCGATATTGCTTCCTAAAGTTCGTTTAAGTTACGGAGACACAGTTCGCCGTCGGCTTTGTCCAGGATGAATGTGTTACTTAATTGTGTAATCATTGTTTGTTTGAGGTCAACAGGTAAGATTCAACCACGTTCGTATCTTATCAAGCATATTAGGATCAAACGTCTGAGATGGCTAGGCGACTTTGAGCGAACAACAACCAACCTAGAGTGCGGCGCTTGAAGCACAGTAGTTTGGGAGGTTTTTGGTTGAGACCCATGTTCATACCGAACTGTAACTTCACCTAACTAAGTACTCGTAAATAAAACACGCAAGGCATTTGTACCTCAAACTCAAGCAGCATACTACTATAAAGAAAGTCAAAACCATAAGACCGTAATTCATGAAGACCTGAGAGTTTGGGGCTACTTTGAACCGATACTAATCTTCTCTCTATCATTTATTCAATGTACAATGGATTGTTCAATGTCTTCATTGCTTTCAGTTCGACTGGAAAATACAAGCCAAAGCGATTGATTGAGCACGAAACTCTTCTGTATCACCGCTCTTTATAAATGCCAATGTTAAATACATTGCCGTCCATTCTTCAAATTTGTAGCTTAAGTTAAGTTGATAGTGTGTTTCTAAAAAGATTTGTGTTGATTTGAGATCTTGAGACCTTCTACGAGAGCATGTACCTTGGAACAGCATAAGAAACCACTAAATCTTCTCTTTCAAACATTAAAGTGTGCAGATAACTTTTCAAGATAAAGTAGGTTAGGTTAGGTTGAACAGGGTGTGTAGTAAGACACATCACTAGGCACCAAAACGCGACCACCGCAAAGCCTGTGGGACTAGTTCAATTTAACTTCAAGTGGAAAAAACCTAAACAATCTTCTTGGTTAAACACCTGATTTCTTTGCAAAAGCCAAGAAGGCCTTTCTGCCCTGAAAAACAAGTTATAATTTCTTAGCCTGAGTCCCTTGATCTTATTGATCCAGGGTTCGTGTACAAGTACGGCTGTGACGTCCTGTCTGGGGTTGTACTCCGCTAAACAGGCCCTCGCTGCCTTACTGTTGTGCAGGTTTATCTGTAACAATTCCATCATCTTGTGGGGGTTTCTTCTCATCCTTACCCTTGGTCGATGGCTTGACCATCAAGCTGCCCACACTATACCTTACCATACCTTTCGATTTTTCAATGTATGGTAGGCAATCTTTATCGAGGGACAGCAGAAAATGCTGGCCATATTGCCGTCTAGGTCCCGTCTTAAGGACTATCCATGCATCGGCTTTTAGCTCCCGATTCTGCACATGAAGAAGTCTTAGGAGCTTTTCCGGGTACGTGTAGCGACACGGAACCCATACCCAACCCGTCTGCAGCGTGTACGTTGCCAACTCTGCCACAGTCGTGCATTTAAGTTTGATGCCGTCCCAAGCACCGTACACCTCCACGATATATGAAGCCTTATGAAGTCAACGGAAGGCTTGTTTCCATAAGCTACAACCTTGCGTCGGCCTTTCCAACCAGTGCCATCGAATTGAAGTTCCCCGTTTCCTGTGGTGGAAAACTCCTTCCATAGGGCGTCTTGGAACTTTTCCTCGACATTTCTCCACTGGTTGACTGTCCGACGACCGCATGATTCCAGCTCGTTTATGACAGCAACGAGAAGCTCGTCCTTCGGGTCGCTTTGCTTACGACACAATGCGGGCAAAGTACCAGCCTTCATCTTTTTCGCGTCGTTCGACATCGCGGTATCGTCGGATCCGCCTCTCTTGCTACCAAGGTTACAGAGGTAGCTTCCGCAGCGGATGCCCCAGCTGCTTAGGCATCTCCTATTGAGGTTCCACCCTCTGTATCGGCGGTGTGAGTGCAAGCCTACTTACCGATGATATCGCTCACGTTAGTGAGTATTCTCTCGAATTCCTCACTTTCGCTAGCCAGAAGCTCAGCTTCTTCCAATGCCCTTACCAGGAGGGAGGTGGATGAAGTCGAAACTTATCCTTCACTCACCTCTAACTCTTTCCTGAATAAGGATTACTTGTTTTTTTTTAAATTTTCGTTTTATTTAAAAGGTTTTCCAATGTAAATTAATTCTGTTCCCGCGAATATGGCCGGAAATAAAAGGTCAGCCCAGGCAGCGCTGCCATACCTGGGTAAGGCTAAGTATAACAGACCCGCGCCAAGGCGCCTGAGAGTCAAGATTAAGTAGCACTGAAGAAATGATTTCTGAAGCCACTAGTACTTTGGCTAGTTTCTCAACTGCCAGTTTGTTGTTCTTTATGTTAGGTTCGCAATGGCGGAGGGAATCTTCCAAAGATATCAGTAGACTGAGTTATTGGTATGCTTAATGGTGATTTCCGCAGATCTGCGTAGAATGATAGTTGTGGACCTATCCACTTAACATAGATTGTTAGTTTCAATTTACATAATATGAGCCTCATGGCCGGGATATACCAGAATTGACAGGATCCCTTTCGCTCTAAAGATGTTAGGCAGTATGCACTCTACGACGGCAAGATGAAAAGTGCTTGGCTTGATGCAGAGAAGGCATTCCAATCAGCACAAATTTATGTTTCCTGCTTGGATACACGTGTCATTATTTCGTATATCAAGTTTTAACTTATTCTCTCAAGTAGTTTACTTACACTTGAATATGGTGCGGTCATAAAGTTCTCCAATTCGGATGGTCTTACACGTTCGTACAAAGTTGAAAAAAGTTTACAGGGACTCTGCTCCTTGCGTGCCAGCCATTATAAAGTGGGCAGCTGAGTTTAAATGTGGTCACACGTCCCTCGAAACCATACCCGAAACCATCGAAAAAGTGTCTGGACTTTAGGCGAGTGGAAGAAATGGTGAGAAATATTTTTTTACAAAAACTAAGGAATCCGAAAGCTCTGCGCAAAATAGATACCGCGTTTGCTGAATGCCAATCAAAAGCAAATGCGCAATCGATTTTCGCAGCAATCTTTGGACCGATTCAATAGGGATCCGACCGATTTTGTACTGCGATTTCTTACCATGCATGATATATGGTTCCACCACTATGCGCCAGACACGAAACAGCAGACAAAGCAATATTTGGAAGCCAGTGGTTCAGCGCCAAAGAAAGCGAAGTCGATCGCATCTGCCGGAAAGGTTATGGCCAGCGTGTTTTGGGATGCAAATGGGATCCTGTAAATTGATTTCCTTGGAAAAGGCAGAACAATTACAGGTTGATATTTCTCCAACCTTCTTGACCAGCTGGATGCCAAAATTCACGAGAAGAGGCCTGGCTTGAAGAAGAAGAAAATCATCGTTTACCAGGACAATGCGCGCCTACTCGAGGGAGCTTTAGGTTTGGGAAAACTGCGCGATTTGAGGCACGATTTCAATCACCTCATGGAGTTCCCTCAAACTTCCATTTCTTCCCAAATTTGAAGAAATATGTTTCCTGAAGAAGTTGAGAGGGCCGTAGATGAATATTTTAACAGCCTTCCAGACTCTCAAGGTGCGAAACTTCTTCGCGCATGGTGCTCCACTCAGATTGGTCTGATTGGTCTTTACGTGTTCCTTTGTTTCTGGCAACTGCTTGTAATCCGTCGTATATTGTTTCTCGAGAGTCTTTCCAATGGTCTCTAAAAGACATATTGACTGAAAAGCCGATGGTTCTCCCTATGTAAGCAGGATCAAACGATGCATTTCCCATCTATGAAACACGGTGCAACCTTCTAGGCGTTGTGTATTGCGTCTGGTTTACGTATAGCTCAGATCGATCCTTAAATTCGTAATTATCTATGGACATATTGTATTGGAGCTTCTTTTTCAGGTTCCAGTTCCGTCATAACCATTCCTGTCGGCATCTTAACAGTAGTATGCCATTTTGCTCTACGAGTACGTGACGGGATTACTTAAGTTGCACTGCGCTATTCTTATCCTCTCTAGCAGCGGTGGGCCTGTAAATATTTTGAACGAAGTTTCTTGATTAAGTCGTTCAACTTGTAATACGAAGAAATCTTGCTCCTGTTTGCTCTTCTAGGCTGATGTAGGCTGTGATGGAACTGTCTTTAAGACGATGAGCAAGGGTTTGACAAATTTCTAAAGAAATCTCTTTGGTTCAGAACACATGTTTTCCAAGTAGTATCAAAACGGATTTACACCTGATCTAAGTCCACTTCAGCGAGGACCACTCTAACCAGGAAGCTAGCCAACGGACGTTGATCACAAGATAAAGCGATAAATTCGCAACGATATGAGCCATGTCGACCTCAATGAAAATGTAGCTACAACTTACGCCAAGCAATTCAACATCGATATTTACTGGGTCTGCATTCACGGAAATTTTAATGTTGATGGACTTGCTAAAGGGGCCAAGTAAGAATCGCCCCACAAAAACTGGTATGCAGGTACGAGATGGCATGAGCTACAGTCTTAGATTTTAAGATTTCGATTAGATATAATTTTATTCATTTCATAGCAACTAAAACTACTATAGAATAACAATTTTATTAATAGTTAAAAATAAGGATAAGGAATGAATAAATAGTTGACGTTCTATAATTTCAGGAACAATCTTTTCTAAATTATTGGCGCACAACACTTGACTACTAATAACATACATTTAAAAGTTCTGATGTGGGGTGACAATCAGTAACTAAAAGTTGCGATATTTTCTACTATATGTAAACACAAAATATCAATTTTCAATATTAGACAAGTGAAAGAAAAGAACTAAGTTAATATATTCAAACATTTTTAAGATGAGATTCTTAATAAAGTTTCAACATTAGCTAATTCTAAAGTAAATAAAATTTTTTTTATTTTTTTAATGTATCTTCTTCTTCTTATCCTTTTATTAACCCTTTCCTCGTTATACGAACTTATGCGTAACGAGTTTCCCATTTTTACTGCATCGCTGCTGCTCTGCTTATGGGGTTGGCTAATGTCGCAGACCGCAGAACGCGTCTACATAATGCTCGGTCCTGGATCGCTTCAGTGGTAAGCCCCAGGCGTTGTTGCGCATTTGCCATCTGAGTGACCGTAGTTGATAGTGCCTTTTTAACCGGATTTTCCGCAGATCTTCTTTGAACGTGGCAATACAAACTTATTCTATTCGCCTCAAGCTGTCCGGTTACCGAATTCTTTATATGTAGACTTCCTCTTATACGCGTAGATCTAATGCAATCGCGTTTAGTGACTCCACTAGACATCCTTAACATTTTCATTTTCGCTGCCGTCATTTTGTTTTTAAACGCTTCGTACATTGTCCAGCACTGTGAACCGTATATAAGAGCTGGTCTAACAACCGTGTTGTACAGTTTCCTCTTTAATTTAAGTGGAAATTTTCGGTCGCAAAAGATTCCCGAATTTTCCCGCCATTTCATCCATCCCACACTCTCTCTGTGGTTTACGTCGTCGTCACATTTCGCTTCCATGTTAACGATTGATCCTAAGTACTTAAAGATAGTGCTTTTCGGAAGAACTATTCCGTCTTACATTATATCCGGAACAGGTCGCAACGGATGCGCAAATGGGCACGTCAAATGCTCCGTCTTTGAACGACTTATTTTAAACCCGTTTCTCTCTAGCGCATTTCTCCATGAATCTAAGGCGTTCTGTAAATCTTCGACGTTATCGCTAAGTATAACTGCGTCGTCAGCGAAGAGAATTGGCGTTACATTTGCTTCGCGCATGCAGTCTTTTAAAAGACAGTCGAATACTACATTAAAGAGGAAAGGGCTAAGTACGCTTCCTTGATGCACTCCGACATTAACTGGAAATTCTCTCGTTAGTCCAGCAGAGCTTTTAACCGCAGTTTTTACGTTTCCGTACATGTCTTGTATTATTCTAACATAAGTTTTCGGTACGTTTTGAGACCTCAGCGCGACCCATATGAGATCCCTAGGCACTCGATCGAATGCTTTCTCGAGGTCGATAAATACCATGTGTAAATCCTTAGACGAATCTCGGTGCTTTTCCATTATTATTCGTAGGCTTTGGATAGCGTCCACCGTCGATCTTCCTTCAACAAATCCACACTGGCTATTATCGAGCTTTATTATTTGCCGAAGACGTTCGTTTAAGACTCTTTCGACGATTTTCATTGTGTGTGACATAAGCTTGATTGAACGGTAGTTGTTGCATTCTCGAGTGTCGCCTTTTCCTTTGTATAATGGAACCAAGAAGCTACTTCTCCATTGATTCGGCATAGGTTGTCCACATTTAAATTTATTTAAAAGTTTCGATAGCCAAACGCCGCCGATCCCCTCCATCTTCGACCAAAACTCTGATGGAATGCTGTCTGGTCCCGCCGCTTTCCCCCGCTTCATTTTTCCAATTGCTATACTTATTTCTTTTTAGGCGATGGCGATGGCGCGATAGTTAGCTTATTGGACTATCACGCAGACAGTCTGGGTTAGATTCCTGGCTGGGTCACCAACAGTTTTTCAAATCGCCATCACCCTTTCGGCGGGCAATGGCAAACTCCTGAAAGTAAAATTGCCTACGAAAAAGCTTCTAAGGAGTGCCGTTCGGACTCGGCGATAAACCGTAGGCCCCGCTCAGATGTGACAAAAAATGACAACATGAGCAACACAAATGAGCGTCAAGAAGCTAGGCCATGGCCCATACCGGGCTGCCAGCGCCACAGTGTGTGTGTGTATACTTATTTCTTCGATTGAAAAGTCCGAAACTTCCTCCTCGAATAGACCAGCTGTCGGCACGATATCACGTGGAAACTGTTTGTTAAGCAACTCCTTGCAGTATTCAAGCCACCGGTCACAAATTTCCTTTTCATTTGTTAATAAGCGACCGTCTGCGTTTTTGATGTATTTCGGCGAGGTTATTTCCATTGAATTTTTTCTCCTCTGTGCAGCGAGCTTAAAAATATTTGGCATTTTAGTACTGTTCGACGTTTGAACTTTGGATAGCTTGTCTTCTATCCGCCGATCGTGAGGATATTTGTTCCAACTCCTGGTACAGGTTTTCCGCTTCTGTCGCTCGAGTTCGAGCCAGGACTTTCTTTGCGATCTTTTTAAGACGCTCGTATTCAAGAGCCAGTCGAGCTTTTTCGATATCGTCGCTCCGATCGCATTTTGTCCACGCTTGGAATGCACTCTTCTTGTCGGCCACAGCTCGTTTGGTTTCGTCATTCCACCACCATGTGTCTTTGCCGACGTGATGGTATTTCGATATAGTCCCCAGATGGGACTTTGCGAGTGTTATGCATTCCTCGTGCATGCTGTTCCACATTTCTTGCGGGCTAAGTGAGTCTGCTATAACATTTATATTTTGAAGTACTTCTTTAGCCAGTGCGATAAATCTTGCGCTTCGTTCCTTCGATAGATTGTACCACCGGATTTTTGGTTTTCCAAACGATGCCCGTGTTTTCGCTGGTTCCGCTGTAAAAAATTCTGTAATGAGCAGACGGTGTTGGCTTACTAGCGATTCTCCAAGTATTACTTTACAGTCCTTAACACGGTTTGTCATCGACATTTTGCAGAGGTGATAATCTATTTACGTTTCGTGGCCTCCGCTGCTATAGGTGATAAGATTTCTGGTTCCAAAGCCTTTACCGCCGTGGCAAGCCTCATAATCAACACTTGTTTCTCCGACGTGGCCATTTAAATCTCCGCCTACGAAGAGCATCTCATCGATAGGTATATTTCTAAGCAAATTACCGAACTCTGACCAAAATGTATCTTTTTCCGATTGGTCGCATCCATTTTGTGGAGCGTACGCGCTAACAATGTTCCACGTTTCATTGTGTATGACGAGTTTAACACTCATCAAGCGGTCGCTTATTTTCAAGATACCAACAATGTTGTTTAGAAGATCCGCTGCAACAACGATTCCAACACCGTTTCGTCCACTGACCGTTCCATGGTAGAACATCTTAAATGCCTTAGTTTTTAAATCTAGAAAACGCGCTTTATTTCCTGTATTACACCACTTCGTTTCCTGTACGCACAGGATTTGTAGAGTTCTGCGACGCATAATCGCTTCCAGTTCTAAACTTTTTGAGGTCATCGATCCGACGTTCCAACTTGCAAACCGAAGTTTATTAAAATATTTTGGAAACTTCATTTTGCCCGCCCCCGGAATCCGTCGGGCTCTGACACAAGCACTTCTGCTTGCTCTGGGATCACCCGAGTGCGTTGCAATCGTGGTGCCCAGCGGGGTAGTGCTATTAATTGCGATCATTTCCATGAAGTGTATCTAAAGTTTGAGTGGTTTGACACTTGTATGCTCATTTCGAATTGATTGACTGTTCTTTTACCCCACCGGTAGTCTCCAGACGTGAGAACCCACTGATTGCATACAAACTTGTTGGAAAGTTTTAAGGTGTTTAAGTGTCACAGGCTCATTTTTGGTGTCATAGTTGCCTATATATGATTGGTGTCCCATTTAGTCGCCTCTTACGACAAGCTGGGACGCACTGCGGCACTATTCTTTATCCGATGCCGCACGGAAGTATTTCTTTAATGTATACATTCAAATTTTGAGTAATACGTGCGCGGTACCTTATAAAAATTCTTTGGGGCTGTAACTGTGTAAAAGCAAGGCCATATTATTTATTCGTTAATCGTAAATTTGATTGTCTCTGCTTTCTTCAAAAAATTCTCTCAGTACCTTAAAAATATATAAGTGCCTTATTGGTAAAATTTCAAGTATTTTCAACAGACGCCAACTATGAGTGCGGCGATTACAACAAGAAATAATACGAACTAGATGTTTCTGCGCAATCGAAATAGGTAGAAGTGTATTCATATACGATCCTCCCCAACAGACGATACCATATTGTTACTTGGAGTGAGCGAGATCGTAGTAAATTTCATTGGAGCAATAGGGTTTAATGAAATACAGTTTATGAGCCACTTTATTCATATGAGTCTCTATTGTTTGGACATGATCCTTCCAGTTTAGGTTACAATCAACTAAGACACCCAGATATTTAAAGTTTTTTTAATGCTTCGATTGAAGTATGAAGCGGTAAGCTGAACCTACTACAGTCAGGGCCATGAAAACAAAGGTTAATATCGGATGCAAAACAACTTGAAAGTTTCAAGATTAATAGTTTTGTTTTTTCGCTAACAATTAACCGGTGTGCGGCAAACCACAGCCTTAACTTCTCTAAGTCTTCACTAATCTAAACAACACACTTAAATAAATTTGTAAATGCATATGTTAATGTAATATCATCAGCGAACGCAGTGGCTAGCCCATTAAACTCCCGGTAAAAAAAAAGAATTGATATATATCAAAAACAGAAGACTTCCAAGTACAGTACCTTGTGGGATGCCATTTTTTTTAAAGTACTAGGTTTACCAAAAGTACCATTTTAAGTAAATTGCTCCTCTAAATCCCCATCGAATGCAACACACTTATGCCATCGTTTGATCCAATCCTCGAAACATTTTTTATATTCGGTTTTCAGTATGTCCATCAGTGCTTCCTGCGATTTTTCCATTACTTCCTCTCGGCTACTGAAACGCGTTCCCCGTAGTAGTTCTTTTAACTCGATTGAGCAGAAAGAAGTCACTGGGAGCCAAATCCACGAGTTTTCTGCCCACTATTCTGGTCTCTTTCGGCGAATTGCATCACGCAAACGTCTCATAACGTCCAAATAATACTCCTTGTTTACTGTCTGGTCTTCTGGCAAAAATTCATGATGCACTACACCGTTGTAATCCATGAAAACCGTGAGCATTGCCTTCTGTTTTGACTGAAAACGACGTGGTTTTTTTGGTCTCGGCTCATTTGGTGAACGCCATTCACTTGCCCGATGTCTGGATTGTGTGTCGTACTCACAAACCCACGTCTCGTCTCCAGTAATGATGAGTGAATCCCTTTGATGAATGTGGGATCGGATTCAGCCTCACAAATCATCTCTTTTGCGACGTCAACACGGTCTCTTTTTTGCATGAAATTGAGGTCTTTTGGCACCAACTTTGCGTCTACACGATGGAAACCCAAATCATTAACCAAAATGTCTTGGACGGATCCATAGGCAATGTTCAAGTCCTCCGCTATCTCCCTGATGGTTAATTTGCGGTTATTGACCAACATTTCCTTACTTCATCAATGTTTTCGTCGGTTTTCAATGTCGATGGTCTGCATCTGCGTTCATCATCTTCGATTGACTCACGACCATTTTTTAACCGCTCATGCCACTGGTAAACGACCGTTTTCTTTAGAGAATCGTTGCCGAAACACTTTTCCAACATTTCCAATGTTCGCGCACTATTAAATCCGTTTTTTACGCAAAATTCAATACAAGTTCGTTGGTGCAAATTTAAATTCATTTCTAAAATTGTAATAAATCGCCAACACACACAGAGATAGATGTACTCTTGGCTACGTAACTTTTGCAAATGTCAAGCTATGATGCTAAGATTCAGAGGGAATATCAACAACAGATGTATCAACTTAACAAAAAAAAACAGAACTCCAATCGGAATAATGGGAGCTTTCGGGGTTAGATAAATTTACTCCATCAACTTCTATATCTTTTATTTATTTATTTGGCCTATCTGCTATTACCGTTTGCGCTCTCGAGCAATTTCAAATAATAGATGTCGCGCGTTTCTGCAACTTTTTTATGAAACTTTTTGCATAGTTTGTTATAATTGTTGTTGTCTGGATGCTTTGCGGATTTAATAGCTTAGCAGTTTTTTTTTGTACCTGTTTAAGAAGGGAGTTGGTCATCCACGGTTAGGAAATTTTTTATGCAGAATGCTTTTATATGCTTTTGCAAGTTTAATGAAAATATTTCAAATGCAATAGAAGGATCATTCTCTGAATAGACCGAGTCCCAGAACTCAAACGTTAACTTTCCCTTCAACATTCTGAAGTCTATGTTTTGTTTTTTTCTTGGATGTCTTAGAGGATTGTTATTTTCGCCTAAATCCATACCAACGCACAGAGAAATCATATGATGGTCAGTAATTCTGTATGACTACAGAACAACACCATAAAAAATATTTCTAAAATTTGTATGTACCCTTATATACTATATATGTAGTCAATACAACTCGAAGAAGAATCAGTAACACGAGTTGAGTCATAATATAACACTTTTCAGCCCATTTGACGCCATAAGAAACATATAATTCTTTGTGAAATTATCGGAATTATTTAAAATATTTATTTTGATATTACCCAAAACAATCAAATTCTCATCTTTAGTTACCCTTAGTAAACCGTCTAGATCATGTAGAAAAATGTCTAAGAATTACTTCCTGAAGTCACAACATCGGCACTTGAAATTTAATTTTAGAAAAATCGCATGTACAACCACATCTCACGTACACCATCACACGACTCATTGCAATCTCCAAAAGGAGACAAAAAGCCTGGAATATTATATAAGCACAATTCATAATCATAAATCCAAATTTCAGTTAAAATAATTACAACAGGTAACTCTTCCACCTCATTGATATGAGATATTTTAAGTAAAGAGCATTTTGAGGAATGCTTACAATTCGACTGAGTTTTATATAAAACGTTTCCTCTGTTACGTAAAGTTATCAGCTGGTTTGAAATCAAAGATCGGCCTTGACTCGCGTTTAAAGAAGCTCTATGCACTCGGCTTATATAAAATTTTCCTAGAATTGCCGATTTGGGCTTGAAAATTCACACCTCGCATGGTCCCTTAAAAGTTGTATCCTGTTAGGATATTCAAAAAGTATTTGAAAGCGTTTATGATGATGATATGCCTTAAGGCATATGGCTCAAGAACAGATTAATTTATGAAGCGTTTTCCTTGCACACTGCAGTTCACCTACCTTTCTAAAATACTTCTTTCCACCTTTACAACGCCATCGCACAATAGTCTAATATGTGTTTGAGTTACTCAATGAAATGCGAAGCTTTCTTTTCATTCACATGCATTCCAAGGCCACCAAATGCCCTCCACATCATTCGTCACTTTGAAACTCTGTCTTCCTCCACCAAATTGTTAACGTTTCCAGCATTCAAGTCACGTTACTCCCATTTACTAGTTCAGTAACCAAACTTAACGTATAAAACGAAGCGCCACAGCCATGAAAGGTATAGTCCATCAATAGCCATTCGCTTGACCAGACAAAAAAATATCAAACCATCAACAAAATGGCCAAATTCGTAAGATACAACCTATAGCTTCGGCTGTCAAAATTGATTAACTTTCATAATGTATATTTTTAGATCATTGTTCTCTTCGCTCTTGTTGCTTGCGCTGCCGCTAAACCCGGACTTGTAGCACCATTAGCTGCTCCTTTGGCTTACTCCGCTCCTCTGGTAGCTCCTTTGGCCTACAACGCACCTCTCCTCGCTTCTGGTGGCAGTAGCCGTATTGACATCCAGAACAACTATGGATATGCTGCTCCATTGGCCTATGCTGCTCCAGCTGCTATTGCCGCTCCATTGGCTTACAGTGCTGCTCCAATTGCTAGGGTTGCCGCTCCATTGGCTGCTGCACCAGTAATCTGGTAAAAACCGAATCCTTCCTCCTGATGATTTGTATCTCAAAAATAAATAAATCACAAAGCAGTATTACCAGCATTTCAAAAGTTTTATTTTCTCCTTTACACACATACGAATACACCATCCCTTTTCAAACGCGAAGCCAGAAGATACTCTCACTTCGACATAGAGTTTCGCGACAACAACCATCTCTGTGAGATGCTAATTTGCATCTCGAGTGCTGCTTTCTGAATTCAGAGACGTGGAATCATGAGATAACATAAATTTCTACTTAGTGCCTTGGAAATTGAGGTACTTCTGGCTGTCTTGCTTGGTTGTACTTCTCCGGAGCACACCCTATGTCTGTGAACTCATTGAACCCAATGGTGATGCTTTGATGGATTCACAAGATTGAGTACAAGTGCGAGTATGAGTGTATGAATGTATATGGGCTTGTGGAGGGAAAGCGTAATACCCATCCCATGGGGTGTCGATTTGAGGACCTAAGGGTGTTCTGAGATTTGATTAATTTGACGAAAATTTCACCCACACAGTGTGATTCATGGTTTTGAATTTTTTAACAGCTCGATGCTGAGCTGTTAATTTATTCAAATCAAACGGTACTAATGCGTAAAGGTGTCACAACTTTAGATACATTGTTGTGGTTTGTAAATCATTACACAACCGAGGGAGCCTTTAAGAAGAACGTCTGTGCCGATCAGGGGAGACTTTGAAAGAAAAGCCCAACTGGGGATGAAGACAGTAGAGAAACTTACATATGTACACTTTTATTTACATACTTGTATCAAGACAATGGTGCCAGCTTACTAGGTCAGTTGTGAGAGCTTATAAGTAAAACGATGTTGAGGTAGACTTCTTCTTTAAGTTAATAGAGTGGAACAAGCTATTGCAGCATAATTGAAAGTGATTCCTTCTTTAGGCCTTTTGGCGTTACATAGCCGAAGGTTGGGTAGATTTAAAAATTAAGAGTAAAATGGGGCTGTAAATTCTTAAATAGTTGAAAGTCCACCCTCTTGGAACTAAGACTTTTGAGGCTTTAAGACCAACCAAGCTGACTAACGATTTCTTCTAGATCCAGCATCTCTTCAAAAACACAGATGATGTGTTGGATGGACAATGTATTCTCTCAGATGAGCAAGAAATTGGGAATACGATGACGGCTCTTCTATCGCCGTGAGTTTAGACAAAGCTTCTGTCGAAATTATTGAATCTAAGAATGACTTCCAGACCTATATGTCCTTGGGACGGGTTAATTTTTAGTTTATACCCAAATGAGGGCACCCAGCCTCCTTTCGGCTGGAAGATATTGTCGAAGACTTCCATGTCAACTACTATATACATCAAACTTAGAATTCGATGCGAAGTCTTGACTTGGTTGGGAGGGGGAATCCGAGAAAAACCAACAGGAAATATTGCAAGGGGTCCTTCAATGCTCCGCCTAAACTCTGAATGAAACAGAATCTAAAGGATGCTGTGTAAAATCTGAGCGATGGCCTCATCGAATTCAACTGAAGTAGTGAAAATCTTCTATAGATTGCCCAATACTCGTATATGGTGAGTATCGGCAACGTTATAAAACGTGACGAGTCCTAAGCCTGTCACTTTGAAGTAAATCTTCACTGCTATCTTGGTATACATACTGAAACCCCGGCTAACAGTAAAAGTAGACTTTATACTGAAAATCGAGAAAAAAGTCTACACTCTGGCCTAAACCTTCCGACTAATCAGTCTGACTTCCTTGAGGAGTGTGAGTGTGGTTTGGATAGAAGGAAAATGAATAGCGACGCTGGACGCCTAACGAGATTGCTTTTTAAAACCTGGCGCGCAGTCGACAAGAAAGAGTGGGCCTTGGGTCTTTTTATCAACACTGAAGGAATATGTTAATCGCCCAGATAACACTTCGTAGATGAGTCACTAGTTTTGTGAGCAAGACCCTGGTTGCGGAATCTGGCTGGCCCACTTGACACTAATGAACTGATTATGTACCATCTCATGTAGCAGATTATGCCAAGGGATAATCTGTTCGGGGCGCAAATAGCCCTATACCTAATCGACGATTAGTGCACTAGTCAGTCCTCTTAAAACTGAAGATGTTCTCGTTTTAAGAAGAAGTAGGCTAACTGGGTATTTAATATTTGGGTGTCATCGTAGATAGCAAACTAATAAGTGCTAAACTTATCTTATGAAAAACCTCTGTAAAAATCTGTAAGGAACATACCGGAAAGACAGGGGTTTTGCTACCGGGCAGGGTAATCTGAATCAACACCAGTGATAAGACCGATTATGTTCCATGCGTTCTTTGTCTGGTGGAATAAGCTTTCACAAAAATATGACATTGCTGCTTTCATTTGTTCACCTCCATTCCCTAATTATTAAAGGATTGCACCCTCCTTTGGTACAAAACCCCCTTGGGACTGGGGAAAATATAATCGTCAATGACTTGCTAGCTAATACTCTGAGAAAAGTTTTTTATACCTTGGACCTGTGTTAAGCTTGCCTACCACCTCGAAAATGCTCCCCACCCCTGGTTGTTTCCATTGTCATCGTTTATTTTACTGAAATTTGTCAATGCGCCTACTCATCTTTCTGCGAAGGTTAGGTGGTTAGGTTAGAGTGGCTGTTACAAAACCAACTCATGTTGCCACGTGGATCTGCGATCCTCCGACTCAAGAAACCATTTTCAGCTTTTGACGAAGCGTAGAACACTTTTGATGCCTGTTTTACTTAAATCTTTTAAGTCATTGTAGAAGAGGCTCCTAGATGGAGTTTTCTTCTTTAGGAGAGAGCTGGATATGTACAAAGGAAAGAGAAGATTGTCTTCTTCTCCTCCTCCATGCAGCTTCTGCGGAAGTCGTTGGTAAACATGCCAAACCTTCTTGAGTGTCTACCTATAAGGCAGTGTCCAGTGATGTCACCAATGATGGCGCTGTTAAGAAGGATCAAACTCTTAGAGCGATTCAGATCTAGTTTTGACCAAATTTATTGGGTCGCAAAACATGTCGATCAAACCGTCCACCTAAGGTATGCTAAGAATTTTAGCAAGTTCGTCAGTCTTGTTGATAGGGATTCCCTGGAATATCTCTATGACCCGACAAATGTGAATGTTGAATTGCTCTGCAAACTCCATGACAGATGATCGGCAGTGTACTATATAACTGTCTTTAATTAAAAGAACATGTGTCCAGGGACTTGATGGCTGCCTGACTATCGGAAAATATGCAGATATCCATTGCAGATATTACGTTTCAATTTAGCCAGGGCAGCGCTTCCTTAATTATCAGAATTTCTGCCTGGAATAAGCTACAGTGGTTGGGAAGGCGGAAGAAGAGGCTTATCAGCGAAGACACCGCCACCAACCCCATTGTCTGTCTTTGAACCGTCATTGTAGAAGTGGATTCAGGGAAGGCGTTTTTCTTTTTTTATCAAACCAGTGTTTGGATCCAAGGCCGTCCAACATATAATCACCCCAAAGGTGAGTATCGGTCTTATAACCGAGATAATGAGCAATAAGAGGTTGGAGGCCTCATTTGTTCCCGATGGCTCTTTTGCAAGAGAATAAAGCTTAAGGCTTTCTTTACTCTTTCTTGAATGTTATGTTTCCAGCTTAGTTTCCCGTCGAAAATTAGACTCAAATATTTTGAGAGAGGGTCTATAGTCGGAATTTTGTATTTTCTCGAGAAGAGAACAAGACCGGTTTTATGGGGATTTATTCCCAATCCGCAACGATCTACCCGGCGTGTTAGTATGTTGAGATTATACTGTTGAAGCTCTTTAATCGCATAAAGATCTTTTCCCGAGATGGCGAAAGACTGAGTTATTTCACTGAGGATGTGCCTACAATACTAGTACCCACTATATCAGCGCCGGATACCTATTGATTGGTGCGACAATGTTAAAATGCTCAGAAGGTACACCCCCCAGTAATTTGCAGTAAAAATGCTCGGATCTACAGTAGAGCATCTTTTCACACGACCATGAGCAGCTATGTGCATATATGAAGGAAATGAGTCGAAAAAAAAAAATCCATTTGATTCGGCTACCAAAAGGAAATAAGACCCCTGATGAGCCCTCTTTCTAGGGGTCAATATTTCACTTTGACTCCATGGAAGAGTTTAGGATAATTGGATAATTCTTAATCGACTTCTAGCAGTAGAGAAAGGAGGGTTTTCAGACACCCAATTTGGCTTAAAAAAATATCAATAGACTGTTGATGGCATATGAGCAGTATTCAATGTTACAAAGAGTTCCATAGAGGGAAAATGATGACTCTACGGTACAAAGGAGTACTGTCCATTAGTTACTCCAGAATTAAATATTTTTCTAACTCTGCAACCTGCATGTTGAAGGGCACATGCCAGGAAGAACTCACCGTACTACTTAATTATCTCAACAAGAGGAAGCTTAGGTTTAATTCCAATAAAGGCGTACAATTCTACAAAACCACTGCGAGATCATACTAGGGCCACTGTTATGGAATATGTTGTGTGACGGAGTCTTATGGCTTACGTTGCCCAGAAGTAACGATAATTGAATCCGCTGACCACATTTTCGTTTTCATTTCATTTTAGTTAGTTTTATGAAGTCACCAGACCGATCATAAAACCGAAGTTATTTTCTTTAGAAGTCAGAAACCCATTAAATTGGCCATTTTTCAGATGGGAAACCAAACCATCAGGTCCAAAGAAATCATTAAGCACCATGGAGCTATGTTGGAATGATGGCTAACAAACTGCCGTCCAAAAATTACCTGCGTTCCATGTACATAAAACAAGAGACCAACTGTACAGAACCCACTCAGTTATCGCCAGAATCACGGGCTATTGGCCAATTAGGTATTTCATACAATTTCCATTGCCGCCCGGCAATAGCCAGCGCTAAAGTGATTTAACCAACCATTCTTCGGCGGCCCTAACGTCATCTTGGCTAAAGGAATACGAGATCTAATCCGATTATTTCACATCCTCAGCAACACATACCAGATCGTGGTAACAAAAAGGCACATTCTAGTGCTATTTTCGTTCATGTTGAACCGCCACATCTACTTACCTACCTCACTCGAATAGCAGTCTCTGCAGTAGAAGTTGATGTTTAAAATGCTTAATGAAACCTGACGTTATGAGAGCTGCCAGATCCTATTTAACTTTCTATTGGTGCCATATCTTTTCCAGGGCACTGCCACAACCATGAACCTCTCTTTAGATCTGGGCTCCGAATGTGTCGAACAAACTTTAAATGTGGTTTGTGCATCAAGCAGCTCAAATTTACTAGAGCCATGCAACTGTGTTTGATAAAATTACTGCCGGCCATCAGCATGGCTTATCAGCTCTGCAAGTCCTTCAGCATTCTACACTTTCTACCATGTTTCCAAAACGCATTCAAACAAACAAGTGAATCGATAGATGAAGTTTAAGAAATTACAGATCTACTCGTACAATTTTTGTTAAATAATAATTTATTTCGGCGATGGTTTTTTTGGTTTCGATTATTTTCGAATTTACAAAAGGACTGGGGCAGAAAGTCTACCAGCCAATGGAGCAGCAACAACAGATGGAGCAGCATAGGCAAGAGGAGCAGCAAGTGAAGCGGCAAGTGGAGCACCAAGTGGAGCGGCTAATGGAGCAGCAACAGCAACTGGAGCAGCAATTCTAGCCAAAGGAGCGGCATATCTCAATGGTGCGGCGTAAGCGTAGTTGTTTTGGATGTCAATGCGACTGCTTCCACCAGCAGCGAGAAGTGGAGCATTTAAGGCCAAAGGAGCAGCCAAAGGAGCAGCCAAAGGAGCGCCCAAAGGAACAGAGTAGGCCAAAGGAGCAGCGGCAAGTGGAGAAGCCAATGGAGCCAATACACCTGGTTTAGCAACAGCGCTGGCGACAACAGCGAAGAGGACAATGATCTAAATAGAAGAAAAAAAATAATTACATAACTCTTAATGATGTGGGTCAACCTATGGGACCGTCTAAATGTGGACTTACGAATTTGGCCATTTTTGGTTTGTTGGGTTGTGATTGCTTACAGTCGTGAACTGAATATGTCTAAACTATTGGTGATAGCTGGCTTTTATACTCATACACAACGGGTTAGGTGTACGTGAGCCGAATTGTGATGAATTTCTAAACAGTGCGGAAAGGCCGAACTATTTCTTCGAACGATCAAACTATTTCCATACGCAAAATTTGCATGAAATTCAGGTTAAAATTAGGTTTGTCATTGTGTGATGACGACCTCGCAATGCATAAGGATGGGTGAGGAAATCAATTTAATTCAATAGTTAGATATTTGAATTTGCAATACATTTAACTGTTGTTTGAGGCACAAACGAAATAAAAAAAAAAGGTAGAAATTGGGTGCATTTGAAATGTTGATGCTGTTTAAGAAGTTTCGATGACTTTGACGGTGTGAAGGCTATGTCCTTGGGATAGTGTCCTTCACATGCTGTTTGGCTTTCAACCCAATCTTTGGTCAGGCTAGAAGAAATTAAACTCTTCATTCAACTAAACACGCTTTTTGTCTTTTATAGTTCTAAGTAGTGGAGAGGGGGGCTTAGTGACAGTTCGAACGAAACGCCATGCAAAGTTTCAAATGGCCTGCTTTGATTGTTCTTCAGTCGGCACGTAATCTCCACATGCGATACACGCCACTTTGACAATCGTTCATTTTATGTAAACAAAAAACCAAAAACACAGTAACGTAATTGTGTATTGTAGTGGTTAATATCTCGTATTGTAGCAGTGCCATCTGGATTCCATAATCCCGAACAAGTGTAAGGTCTCTCCGGGCTAGTCCGACATATTTGGAGCTCAGGCCGGAAAGGATTTGCGAGACTAAGTCAGGGTCTTGGAATAGAGACGGTGGCAGAAGGGCCCCTAATAGACCAACGACAGCACTCATATGGTTACCTTCCTTCGTTCTAACCGACCCCTCGTCCTAGGGGTATCAAAAAATGGAACTCATAAAAAAGCCTCGGAAAACTATGTTCACTATGTCTTTTTTTCCATATGATTTTCATTATATGTTTTTGCGAAATGATCAGAGGTTGTATCATATTGTCGTAAGTTAGGCCATATTGTAGAAGGTGTGCAACTAAGTTCTCGCTGTTTGTCAATAGATGGGTCCAGCAGTAAGTACTGCTCGATTTTGACATATCCAAAATGTCAAGACCCAAGCTTAGACATATGGTAAACAAACTGTTTTGACGCATTAGTGATTTTGTTTTGGCGTCATATACTTTTGGTTGTGTGAAAACGTTTGATTTTGTGGTAAATAATCGTTATTTGCGGGAAGTGTTGATATCCTTCTTTCATTCGAAGAAAACGGTGGCTGAAGCTCCAAAAATTTTACGGAGATTCTGTTCTAAGTGTAGCAATGTGCCAAGGGATGTTGAGCTTTACGCCTGTGAACAACTGCTCCAGTGGCAAAATGGAAGGGTTTTCATTCGTCGCATCGTGACAGCAATTCAAGGCAAAAAATATCATGGGGACTGCCCGATCATACTTCTATGTCATCGACTCGGCCGAATATTTACGCTGGCAAGGTTATGCTGAGTATTCGGTGGGGCAGGTCGGTGATATTAATTATGAACTGTTGAAACCCAACGAAACCATCACTGGGAAACAGTATCGACTTCAATTGGTGCCATTGAGTCGAGGACTGCGCGAAAAACGTGACGCTCGGCTTCACGTCGCCAAACCCGTTAAGGCCTACCTGGAAACGCTCAAATGGGAAGTCCTACCCCGTCCTGCGCCATCCGATTATTACTTGTTCCGTTTAATGGCACATAGTTTGGCTGATAAGCAGTTCCGCTCATATGAAGACATCAACAAATGGTTTGATTAATGGATAGCCTCAAAAGATGAACACTTTTACCGCAACGGTATTCGAGCGCTGCCAGAAAGGAAGTTGAATTTTCATAAGAAAAAATAGCGAGAACTTAGTTGCGAACCAATAATTTTGATTGGTCTCTAAAAGATTAGGCGAGCAAAGGGGCCTTAGATGATAAAAGATGTGCGAAGTTCTTTTTTAGCAGGAGTATGTTAGCTCCAGTTAAGTTTATTGTCGAAGAGTATACCCAGGTACTTAAAATCTCAGACCGAATTAATGACAAAGCATTTGAACGAACAATTTGTATCTTTATTATATATTTTAGAGCTAAATGCCGTTAAACAAATATCTTTATTCATACTGAACTTGTTACAATCTGTATTCCGAAATATTAGTTACGGAGAGGCTACATATAGTGATAAAAAACATTATCGTCGTTTTATAGCTTATTACTAGGTTATGGATACCCAACTAATGCAAGTCATGGTTGATGTCAGCAACCAAATCAGGGTTGGAACTCTTGGGGTATATGCAAACTTGATCGTCAGCAAACCAGTTGGATTATCCTTCAAGTTTTGATTAGGAATAGAGTTAGTTAAGGTTAGGAATAAGATCGGGCCAAGCATTGATCCCTTCGGGACGCCAATATTATTTATATCAAGGCATTCATTGAAAATTTCACCTATCTTTACCAATTGCTTCCTATCTTTAAGATATGGTGCAAATTAATTTAGCATAAGCCCTCTAAAGATATTATAGACATTTACAGAAATTTAAAAGCGCATATTGCGTCCATTTATCAGTTCTAAAGCTATACTGATGTATACTTAGAAATGAAATTTTGTTTTAGATTTGTACTAAAGCGCCCTTCACACGATCAATGTTACTTTTCAATATTAATTGAATGAGTCGTCATTCCACAAAATCATCTGAATATATGAGCAAAGATTTGAAACAAAAATCATATGAGAAATTGCGGGCTAAATTATTAGAAATTGATAAAAATGCCACAGTTGGAAGCGTGAAAAACAAAATTAATAGTATGAGAAGAAATTAAAGAAAATCAAGAACTCCAAAAAGTCAGGAGCAGGTGAGGATGATATTTACCAGCCATCTTTATGGTATTTCAGTGAGTTGCTGCTCTTGACAGATCACGAAATGCCGAGCAGTGGATTGAGCAGCAGAAGTTCAGCTTCCGTTGGTTCTAATTTACCAGATTTGGCGTCCGAAGAAAGCGTACATTTTTTTTTGGACAAATAGAAACAAATCTTAAACACCACAAAATTCAGTCCTTCAATTACGCTAGAAACTGAGCAAAGGACACGATTTTCCCGTAAAAGGCGAGCTAAGAATACGGTTGTAGAGCAAGCCCAACCTGTATTGCAACAAGTGCAAGAAAAATTGAATTCAAATAAAGAAGATGATTGCGATATATATGGTAAAAATGTTGCTTGTGAATTAAGGTCCTTGCCGTAAGAAGCCAAAATTAATGTTAAAAAAATAATAAACGACGCGATTTTTGAAGATAAAGTTGGGAGAGCCAAACAAATTCGCCTTATATTGGAAGTTGAACAAGAGAGAAGAGAAACATTCAGCAAGAAATGCAAGACATGAATCCGGACATCCGGATACAACAATTTCTTTCTAAATGACAATAAAAGAAGATTAAGTGTTTTTTTCATTATAATATGAATTGAATTGTCCAACTACTCGCATACGCCGACGATATTGACATAATCGGGAGAAAGCAGCGTGATGTCAGTGGCGCTTTCGCGAGTATTGAGACGGAAGCGGCGAAAATGGGCTTAGCAATCAATGAGGGCAAGACCAAGTATATGCTGTCAAGCAAAAAGGACAACCAACACCGACGTCTTGGACAGAACGTCACCCTCGACAGATATAACTTTGAGGTAGTTAAGGATTTTGTCTACCTAGGCTCCGCTATAAATACAGACAACGACACCAGCGCTGAGATCAAGCGAAGAATAACTCTTGCCAACCGCTGTTTCTTTGGGTTAAGAAGGCAATTGAGTAGCAAAGCCCTCTCTCGAACAACAAAAGTCACCCTTTATAAGACTTTAATAATCCCGGTCCTGCTCTATGGCGCAGAGGCATGGACATTATCAAAAATGGATGAGGGTGTTCTTGGTTGCTTCGAGAGAAAAATTCTTCGGGCGATCTTCGGTCCCGTCTGCATTGACGGTGAGTGGAGGAGGAGATACAACGACGAACTGTATGGACTGTATAGCGACATGGACCTAGCCAGAAGAGTGAAGATCCAAAGACTGAGATGGCTGGGTCATGTAGAGCGCATGGACACCAATGCTCCGGTCCGAAAAGTCTTCGAATCCGACCCCGAGGGACAGCGCAGTAGAGGAAGGCCAAGACTCAGGTGGCGCACGCAAGTGGAAGAGGACCTCAGCCAACTTAGCGTGCGAAACTGGAGACAGCTAGCCAGGGATCGAGCTAGCTGGAGAAGCTTGTTGACTGAGGCCCAGGTCCACCCCGGACTGTAGCGCCACCTAAAGTAAGTAAGTAAGTAATATGAATTGAATTTTATTTTTTTGAGTTAATTATTTCTTGTTTGAATAAAATACTGTAAAAATTGGTCACGAACAGTTTTTCCTTCCAAGCCAACCCGTCGGTTATGTGTACTACTCAGTCGATCTGTGCGTTCGTTTGGAAGTTGTATTGTAGATCCGTCAATGTTCGTTAGTTCGGGTTTCGCCTCCTGAGGTAGTTTTTGCAATGCACAGCTTGCTAAAACGACATAGTCGATGGTTTTCAAGGACAAATTAGTATTTGTTTGGAAAACCCTGAATCGCGACGAGAGAATGCCAAATGCGTTTTCTACAACTTCTCGTGCACCGGAAAGCTTTTTATTAAAATATTCCCTATCTTCATTTAAATCTTGTCATGAAAACGGTTTAATCATATCTTTCCGCAGCCGAAATGCTTCTTCGCTAATAAATACGTATGGTACTGTAGAATCGTAATTGTTGGGGCCTTTCGGTGGTGGTATTTTAAGACGATTGTTAACAAGATCTTCATAAAAATCTGTATACTCTATTACTCCTCCGTTGGATACTCTGCCGTTAGTTCCAACGTTGCAGTATATAAATTCGTATTGAGCATTTACAATAGCCAACAGGACAATGCTGTAGTATCCTTTATAATTAAAAAAATAGGACCCACTATTTACAGGATGCACTATTGAAATGTGTTTGCCGTCCACAGCCCCCAAACATTTAGGAAAATCCCATTTGTAATAAATATGGCGAGCGATTTCTTCCCACTTTTCATCAGATCTTGGAAACTGTGAAATAAATAAATGATCCATGTTACAGGGTCACATTATACAGGGTGAGTTTCTTAACTTGAGACATCCAAATTACATACTCGAAAAATACGAAATATCGCGAAAAATATTTCAGACAAAAGTCACAAGGTTTTGAAGGGGACATAAGATGGTGACCACTAGTTTGATTATTGATTTTCAAGGTCAAACGAAGGTCACTTTTGACTTTTCAAATGATAATTCCTAATTTTCATTGCTCAGTGGTATTCCTCAATGGGGCACACGACTTTGTCTCAAAGGTCTTATTCATTCAGTGCTAGATACCACTGCAGTGGCACGCCTAAATCATTAATCGGTTTCCAACGTTGTTAGGGTGTTAGAAGTTCGATATTTGTTTTGAGGAACCGATTATTATTAGTAACGTTTTCCAGTATAATAATGCAGGCTATTTCATTTCAAGAGAAAATTGAAATGATATTGATTTATGGAGAAAGTGGAAGGAACATCGATAGTGCTGTTGCTCTTTACGCCCAACGTTTCCCAGGCCAGATACGATCGCGCGCTTCCTTTTATCGGGTCTTCCAACAATTCAATGGAGAAGGAAGTGTGCAAACAAAGAAAAGTAATCGGTCAGATAGGGTGGCTGTTGAGAAAAATGAAATAGCAGTGTTAGCTGCCGTTGCACACGATCCTCACATTAGCACTCGCCAAATAAGTCGTGAATCAGGAATTTCTCAAACGATTGTCTGTAAGATATTACATCGGCATAAATACCATCCTTATCATGTTTCAATGCATCAAGAACTTTCTAGTGAGGATTTTCGCAACCGGGTTTCCTTTTGTCAATGGGCACTTTAGCAAATTGAACGAGACCCCCTTTTCTTCGCCAAGGTGTTATAAAGGGTGACTTTTGTTGTCCGAGAGAGGGCTTTGCTACTCAATTGCCTTCTTAACCCAAAGAAACAGCGGTTGGCAAGAGTTATTCTTTGCTTGATCTCAGCGCTGGTGTCGTTGTCGGTATTTATAGCGGAGTCTAGGTAGACAAAGTCCTTAACTACCTCAAAGTTATATTTGTCGAGGGTGACGTTCTGTCCGAGACATCGGTGTTGGTTGTCCTTTTTGCTTGACAGCATATACTTGGTCTTGCCCTCATTGACCGCTAAACCCATTTTCGCCGCTTCCGTCTCAATACTCCCGAAAGCGCCACTGACATCGCGCTGCTTTCTCCCGATTATGTCAATATCGTCGGCGTATGCGAGTAGTTGGACGGACTTCTGAAAGATAGTGCCTCTTGTGTTTGCTCGTGAGTTTTGCACTATTCCTTCAAGTACGATGTTGAAAAAATCGCATGACAGCGCATCGCCTTGTCTAAATCCTTTCTGGACATCAAAGGTCTCGGTGAGATCTTTACCGACCTTGATGGAGCAGCGTGCATTCTCCATCGTCATCCTGCACAGACGGACGAGTTTGGCAGGGATGCCAAAACTAGACATTGCTCTATATAGCTCGTTTCTATAGATGCTGTCATACGCGGCCTTAAAATCGATGAATAGGTGGTGGCTATCGATCTGAAGCTCATGGGTCTTCTCCAAGATCTGCCGTAGTGTGAATATCTGGTCGATGGTGGACTTTCCTGCCCTGAAGCCACACTGATATGGACCTATCAGGTTGTTAACGAACGGCTTCAGGCGTTCACACAATACGGCAGATAAGATCTTATATGCGATGTTAAGGAGACTGATGCCTCTGTAGTTGGTGCAGTTCAGAGGGTCTCCTTTCTTGAGAATCGGGCAAACAATGCTGAGGTTCCATTCATCGTGCATACTTTCGTCCGACCATATTTTACAGATGAATTGGTGTATGCTCCTAACCAAGTCATCGCCTGCCGCCTTGAAGATCTAGGCAGTCAGGCCATCCGCACCAGCAGCTTTGTTGGACTTAAGCTTCGATATAGCTATCTTCACTTCATCATCCAGGTCGGGTGGACGGAATTGTTTGTGATCATCGTCCAAGTTGAAAGGTTGATTCTGCCTGACAGCGGCATTTGGTCCGTCATCGCCGTTATACAGTCTGCAGAAATGGTCTTTCCAAATCCTCAGCATCGACTGCGATTCTACTACGATGTTCTCTTGTTCATCTCTACAGGCTTCGGTTCGGGGTTTGTTTCCGTGGCATGTTACTTTCAACTTTTGGTAAAACTTCCGACCCTCATTCCTGGAGTAGCATCTCTCAATTTCCTCGATCGCGCGCTTCTCATGCTCTTTCTTCTTCCTCCTGAGAAGCCGGTGCTCGTCTCTCCTCTTCCGCTCATAGAGCTCATGAGCAGCTCTGGTCTTTCTAAGCAGCGCCGCGGTATATGCATCCTGTTTAGCTGCATGTGCTTCCCGGCATTCATCATCGAACCAGGGGTTTCGTTGTGGTGGACGAGTGAAACCCAGCACATCAGAAGCGGCATCTCTGATGGCGTTTTGGCAGTGTTTCCAATGGTCTTCGATGCTTGATGCTGGCGGCATTGGACCTCTTAAGAGATGAAGAGACACTCGATCGGAAAAGGACTTTGCGATCTCTTGCGATTGTAGCCGTCTGACGTCGAATTTTCTCACAGCATTAGTTTGTCTTGGTGTAGTTTGGGATATCCGCAACCGTACCTTGGCTACAACAAGGTAATGGTCCGAGTCGATGTTGGCTCCTCGGAACGTACGGACATCCATAATACTGGAGGAGTGTCTTGCGTCGATCGCAATGTGATCAATCTGGTTGACTGTTGATTGATCAGGAGTTCTCCAAGTCCCCTTGTGTATGTCGAGATATGGGAACCGCGTGCTAGCCATGACAATGTTTCGCCCCGCCGCAAAGTCGATTAGCCTGAATCCGTTATCGGAGGTGGTGTTGTGCAGGCTATATTTTCCGATTGTTCCACCAAAGATACCCTCTCTTCCTAGCTTTGCATTAAAATCACCGAGGACAATTTTAATGTCATAGCTAGGGCATTGCTCGTAGGTCTTGTTGAGGAGCTCGTAGAAGGCATCCTTGGTGTCGTCATCTTTCTCCTCTGTGGGGGCATGCGCGCATATGAGGCTTATGTTGGCGAATTTAGCCTTGATGCGGATTGCTACGAGGCGCTCGCTCACATGCCGGAAGCTGAGGACTTCTCGTCTTAGTCTGCCTCCGACAACAAATCCGCATCCAAATAAGCGCTGCTTTTGGCGTCGATAGCAATTGCCGTAGTAGATGTCGCAGTTTTTCATCTTCTTTTTGTCCGGCCCATCCCATCGCATTTCTTGGATGGCGGTTATGTCTGCTTTGCAGCAGTCTAGGGCCTCCGCTAGTTGCTCGGCTGCACGTGGTCTATTAAGGCATCTAACATTCCACGTGCATATCCGAAGCTCATTGTCCTTAAATCGTTTGCGTGGGTTGTCAACAGTAGATCCGTCCATAACCGAGGCTTGTTGATGCTTCGTAACTTAATCTTTTTTAAATGGCCGGGCAGTTACCCCGGCGGCACAACCCCCAACCTGGAGGACCAGTTCCATTTTGAGTGCCCCTAGGACGAGGGGTCGGTTACACAAAAGCCCGTAACCCGTTCCGGGATGTGAGCGCTGCCGTTGGCCCTTATAGGGCTCGTCCGCCACCATCTCTTTTCCAAGACCCTGACTAAGTCCTGGAAATCCTTTCCGGCTTGAGCTCCAAATATGTCGGAGTAACCCGGATAAGGTATTGTTTTGTTTTTCCGACACTAATCTTGGTTAATGGCGCAGGAAACTCGCCATTTGCCCTCTTCACTTCGCAACCTCTAGTGAGATTCCCAGATGGCGCCACGGGGAGGCGTGAAGTAGGACTTATTAGCAGAGCTGCAAGATGTTCGGCTGCGGAGGCTCATTCTCGCCATTTAAGGAACCAGCACCTGTCGGAAGATGCTACTTCTACGAGGCCTTATATTAAATTAATAGGTCCATATTTTATTGAAGGCAACTTGAATTGCGAAAAGTGTGCAAACTTCTTGCGGGACCATCTTCCAGTATTACTAGAAGAACTGCCATTGGAGTTGCGACAAACAATGTGGTTTCAACATGATGGTTGTTCAGCCCATTATTCCCAAGTAGCCCGGGGCGTATTAAACAATGTTTACCATCAACGATGGATCGGACGAGGGGGTCCGAGGCAATGGCCTGCTAGATCACCTGATCTTATGTCACTTGATTTCTTCTTGTGGGGCTACTTAAAAAGTGAGGTTTACAGAAAAAAGCCAACAATACGTGAGGACATGAAAAGACGAATAACTGAAGCTTGCCGGAAGATTACGCCAGAAATACTTCTCTGTTCTGTTGGTTCATTTAGAGCGCGGATAGACAAGTGTATTGAAGTGAAAGGTCACATTTTCGAGCATTTGTTGAAATAGTCTCGGGAAATAAACGGCGGAATTGGGAGAATTCAATGATTCAATAGTGGGAGGCAAGGGGACCCACTTTAATTAATCATCCCGAAGGAAACAAAATACTGCTACGTCCACGTAGTTGTTTCTGGTTTATGCTTAACGCAGTATGTAAAAACAAATGACAAGCCTACGAGTAATACGACTGAGCAATGAAAGTCAGGAATTGTCATTTGAAAAATCAAAAGTGACCTTCGCGATATCGCGTATTTTTCGAGTAATTTGGATGTCTCAAGTTAAAAAACTTACCTTGTATATTGCACGGTAGGTCTCTGGAATTATAGAGGATAACGATTGAGCGGAGATTTTTGTTAAAAAGTTGAGGTCTTCAAAACTCGTGCCTGTAGCTAAAAAACGTAGTGTTGATGACAATCGCTCTTTAGATTTTTTTTGATTTATTATTATTGCACTTGCTGCAGCACCGGCTGCAAGGAGATACAAATTACTGTCCATTCTCGTTGACAAATAGAATTTACACAAAATTATTTACAATGTTCATTGATACGTGTGGTGGCGATTTTTCATCAATGTTACTTGCCAAAAAAATATGTCAATAATACTTGTTAAGTAATATTGATCATGTGTAGGGCGCTTAAGACTTCAACAATCTTCTTCTTCTTATCCTTTTATTAACCCCTCCTCGAACTTATGCGTAACGAGTTTCTCAGTTTTACTGCATCGCTGCTGCTCCGCTTATGGGGTTGGCTAATGTCGCAGACCGCAGAACGCGTCTACATAATGCTCGGTCCTGGATCGCTTCAGTGGTTAGCCCCAGGCGTTGTTGCGCATTTGCCATCTGAGAAATCCAGGAATTCTTTTTCCGACCTCGTTTTCTTACAGTTGGAGTGACCGTAGTTGATAGTGCCTTTTTAACCGGATTTTCCGCAGATCTTCTTTGAACGTGGCAATACAAACTTATTCTATTCGCCTCAAGCTGTCCGGTTACCGAATTCTTTATATGTAGACTTCCTCTTATACGCGTAGATCTAATGCAATCGCGTTTAGTGACTCCACTAGACATCCTTAACATTTTCATTTTCGCTGCCGTCATTTTGTTTTTAAACGCTTCGTACATTGTCCAGCACTGTGAACCGTATATAAGAGCTGGTCTAACAACCGTGTTGTACAGTTTCCTCTTTAATTTAAGTGGAAATTTTCGGTCGCAAAAGATTCCCGAATTTTCCCGCCATTTCATCCATCCCACACTCTCTCTGTGGTTTACGTCGTCGTCACATTTCGCTTCCATGTTAACGATTGATCCTAAGTACTTAAAGATAGTGCTTTTCGGAAGAACTATTCCGTCTTACATTATATCCGGAACAGGTCGCAACGGATGCGCAAATGGGCACGTCAAATGCTCCGTCTTTGAACGACTTATTTTAAACCCGTTTCTCTCTAGCGCATTTCTCCATGAATCTAAGGCGTTCTGTAAATCTTCGACGTTATCGCTAAGTATAACTGCGTCGTCAGCGAAGAGAATTGGCGTTACATTTGCTTCGCGCATGCAGTCTTTTAAAAGACAGTCGAATACTACATTAAAGAGGAAAGGGCTAAGTACGCTTCCTTGATGCACTCCGACATTAACTGGAAATTCTCTCGTTAGTCCAGCAGAGCTTTTAACCGCAGTTTTTACGTTTCCGTACATGTCTTGTATTATTCTAACATAAGTTTTCGGTACGTTTTGAGACCTCAGCGCGACCCATATGAGATCCCTAGGCACTCGATCGAATGCTTTCTCGAGGTCGATAAATACCATGTGTAAATCCTTAGACGAATCTCGGTGCTTTTCCATTATTATTCGTAGGCTTTGGATAGCGTCCACCGTCGATCTTCCTTCAACAAATCCACACTGGCTATTATCGAGCTTTATTATTTGCCGAAGACGTTCGTTTAAGACTCTTTCGACGATTTTCATTGTGTGTGACATAAGCTTGATTGAACGGTAGTTGTTGCATTCTCGAGTGTCGCCTTTTCCTTTGTATAATGGAACCAAGAAGCTACTTCTCCATTGATTCGGCATAGGTTGTCCACATTTAAATTTATTTAAAAGTTTCGATAGCCAAACGCCGCCGATCCCCTCCATCTTCGACCAAAACTCTGATGGAATGCTGTCTGGTCCCGCCGCTTTCCCCCGCTTCATTTTTCCAATTGCTATACTTATTTCTTTTTAGGCGATGGCGATGGCGCGATAGTTAGCTTATTGGACTATCACGCAGACAGTCTGGGTTAGATTCCTGGCTGGGTCACCAACAGTTTTTCAAATCGCCATCACCCTTTCGGCGGGCAATGGCAAACTCCTGAAAGTAAAATTGCCTACGAAAAAGCTTCTAAGGAGTGCCGTTCGGACTCGGCGATAAACCGTAGGCCCCGCTCAGATGTGACAAAAAATGACAACATGAGCAACACAAATGAGCGTCAAGAAGCTAGGCCATGGCCCATACCGGGCTGCCAGCGCCACAGTGTGTGTGTGTATACTTATTTCTTCGATTGAAAAGTCCGAAACTTCCTCCTCGAATAGACCAGCTGTCGGCACGATATCACGTGGAAACTGTTTGTTAAGCAACTCCTTGCAGTATTCAAGCCACCGGTCACAAATTTCCTTTTCATTTGTTAATAAGCGACCGTCTGCGTTTTTGATGTATTTCGGCGAGGTTATTTCCATTGAATTTTTTCTCCTCTGTGCAGCGAGCTTAAAAATATTTGGCATTTTAGTACTGTTCGACGTTTGAACTTTGGATAGCTTGTCTTCTATCCGCCGATCGTGAGGATATTTGTTCCAACTCCTGGTACAGGTTTTCCGCTTCTGTCGCTCGAGTTCGAGCCAGGACTTTCTTTGCGATCTTTTTAAGACGCTCGTATTCAAGAGCCAGTCGAGCTTTTTCGATATCGTCGCTCCGATCGCATTTTGTCCACGCTTGGAATGCACTCTTCTTGTCGGCCACAGCTCGTTTGGTTTCGTCATTCCACCACCATGTGTCTTTGCCGACGTGATGGTATTTCGATAAAGTCCCCAGATGGGACTTTGCGGGTGTTATGCATTCCTCGTGCATGCTGTTCCAAATTTCTTGCGGGCTAAGTGAATCTGCGATACTGTTTAGATTTTGAAGTACTTCTTTAGCCAGTGCCATAGATCTTGCGCTTCGTTCCTTCGATAGATTATACCATCGGATTTTTGGATTTCCAAACGATGCCCGTGTTTTCGGTGGTTCCGCTGTGAAAAATGCTGTAATGAGCAGACGGTGTTGGCTTATTAGCGATTCTCCAAGTATTACTTTACAGCCCTTAACACGGTTTCTCATCGACATTTTGCAGAGGTGATAATCTATTTGCGTTCCGTGGCCTCCGCTGCTATAGGTGATAAGATGTCGTTGATGTTTAATAAACATTGTATCTAAGACAGTTAAGCCGTAAGCCCTATACGCTACAAGGATGTCTTCGCCAGCTGAATTTCTGGTTCCAAAGCCTTTACCGCCGTAGCAGTCCTCATAATCAACATTTGTTTCTCCGACGTGGCCATTTAAATCTCCGCCTACGAAGAGCATCTCATCGATAGGTATATTTCTAAGCAATTCGCATCCATTTTGTGCGTACGCGCTAACAATGTTCCACGTTTCATTGTGTATGACGAGTTTAACACTCATCAAGCGGTCGCTTATTTTCAAGATACCAACGATGTTGTTTAAGAGATCCGCTGCAACAACGATTCCAACACCGTTTCGTCCACTGACCGTTCCATGGTAGAACATCTTAATTTAAAAAACTAAGGTTTTAAATCTAGAAAACGCGCTTTATTTCCGGTATTACACCACTTCGTTTCCTGTTCTGTTCCTGTTCGCTTCCAGTTCTAAACTTTTTGAGGTCATCGATCCGACGTTCCAACTTGCAAACCGAAGTTTATGAAAATATTTTGGAAACTTCATTTTGCCCGCCCCCGGAATCCGTCATAACTGTTGAACTATTTAAAATTCATTTGAAAAATAAAAAGATACAGCAATATTAAAAAAAAAATAAAACTCAAGTAAGAGGACAAAATAAAGTGCAAATTAACAAAAAAGTAACAAAAACAAATCAAATTCTCAAAATTCAGCTTCAGAAATGAAAAAAAACTTAATAGCTAGTGGCTCCTCCTTTATTTTGTATCACTGCCGCAAGATGCTTGGGCATGCTGGACACCAGATTCTTCAACATGTTTCCTGGAATTTTCTCCCTTTCATTTTGAATACTTTCCCAAAAAGATGTTAAATTCCGACGCTTATCCAGTGGAATTCCGCCATATAAAATGGACCACAGGTGCTCAATTCCAATACGTCAATATTATTTTCGGTAAAAAAACTTCCCAAAGACATTTTAGAAGCAGAAGAAGCTAAATTTTCCCTAATAATGTTGACGTACGTTGGACCCGTCATTTTGGTTTTGACAAGATTTCCAACGCTGCTAAAGGAGGAATATCCCCAGACCATCCGTGATTCACGGTTTTTTGAATGCACCTTTGGCTTAGCCTTTCGGATGGTCTGCACTAAACTCGCTTTCTTGTTTTAGGGTTTTTCAATTCAAATTTGGACTCATCGGACCAAATTACATTTTGCCAGAATGTTGGCGGCTTAAGTAAAAACTTTCTTGCATAGGCTTTCTTCGCAAGAAAGTATTTTAAGCCGCTTTCATGGAATCGCCTCTGTACCGTCCTTGGTGTGATATTCAATTCCAGGTCTTCCTTGATACTCTTGGCCGAAGATAACGGGTTTTTCCTGGCCTCAATTTAATTCTCCGGTCAACAGTTGCAGTAGCTTCCGCTTCCTTCCGCAAGAACTGGCAAAACTGGCAACTGTTCCTCGTTGTTCAAAGTTAAGGCAGATCTTTCTTGCTCCAGAGATTGATTGTCCATATATTTCTGCAAGTTTATGAAATGTTAATCCACTTTGACGGTCCAAAACCAGCAGTTCCTTAACTTCAGGTGTTGGCGATTTCATACCAAAGCCTTAATCAAATAAAACAAGGCTTAGGACTGAAAATGAATTCTAAATTTTAGTTTAATGCATCTACCTTTTAGTTTTTTGTTGATTGTAAAGATCTGTTCTGAAAAATTTGAAAACTTTTGGAAACATTCCAAACACAATATACACTTTATTTTTTCGCGGCTTAAATACAACTGCTGCAGAGTTTCCACAACTGATAGCTAGTAAACAAAATCAATTAACAGTTATTTTTTACAAAACTGTGAACACACATATGTATGATGTCAGCACATAACAAGTGAGGCATAAATGCTCTTTGCTTTTAACTTACAGGACTTAATCAGCTGCTTTTGCACTTCATTTTGTCCGATAGTGTATTTTTACAGCCTTAATTCCTTAATTTCGACCTCTATTGGACCAGAGGAATGAGTAAATCTTTTCGATTTGAATTTTTTTTAGTTTTTTTTTTGAAGAATAAGCTGTTTGCTCTTGTAAGAGACTCGTTGATCTATCTACATCATACGATTTCCATACTGTTCACCAAGTAAGCTGGATGTGAGAAGCTTCTTTTGTTTACTTTGTATACGGAGTCAACTGACAGATGCCTGTTGACAGGAGCAGTGTTGCTGTTTCAGTAAAGAGGTCAGAAATTCAAAAAGTCACGGACTTATTGACCCGCCCTCTTAACACTCTGCTAACGCTCAGCTGTTTTGAATTTGATGCAGATGATTTTAGTAAACCTCTCTGTCAGAGGTGAGATGGTTTGACCATTGTTCAATTGTCCCCAATTGCCACAGAGCCCATGAAAACATGGCTTTATTGCGAGAAGGATTCGGCGATCAATTAGTTTCACGTTTGGCCGCCTAAAATATGCGACATTACAATTCCTTTGGAGCTAAGTAAAGTCCAAAGTCCACATGGATAAACCAGCTACGATTCAGGCCACATTGTAGGCCATCATTATTATAGTCTTCGCAAATTGGAATTGGTAATTATTTTCATATTATTTGAAAGAAAGAATGTGAAGAATAGTTATTTTGTATGACGATCACACATATTTTTCTTCTATCGAAATTTTAGAAGGTTGGCGTGTGCCCTCTACCAAGTTATTTCTTGCAATCGTTTTACTTCCTCATCTCCTCATCATTCTGTCTCGGTCCTGTTAGTCCGTTTAACTTTTGGAAAAACTTTCGAACGTGGTTTGTTTTAAAAAGAATCAGCCTTTACAGAAATGACGGCAGGTAACTAGTACAAAATTATGTAAAGAATAAAATCTCCTCATGGTGTACCTTTTAAGAAAAATCCATTTAGTGTCGTTGTTCTTCTCTCCATCCTTATAAGATGTTCGCATTTTCCCAGGCTTCTACTCGTAATTAAAAATTAAAACACCCATATCCGCTAAAAGGTGTCCCAAAAAGTTTTTCATTGAAGTCGCCACATCGCTTATCTCTATCCATTTCCCATTTATAGGTACCTTGCTTTTGGTAAAACAATTAAGAGGTACCACCAACCCAAGAATTTTTCAACAACAAAGTGTCTCATGCAATTTTTGCATATTTATGACTTCAGCAATTTGCCTTTAATGTACCCAGGATTATCCCAGATGCGATAAGTTGGAAGAGGAAGCAAAAGAAAAATGGAGGAGAAAAAAAAAATTTGTTAAGTCCTTTCCGTAAGAAGTCCTTAATGACTTAAACGCGTTCTCTTTTCCATACTCCCTGTTCGGAGCAATTTGAATGCATACTCGTACACTGTTGTTGGCGACAATGCTGGCTTGACTACAGTTGAGCGCAAAAGCGCGAAAATTCTGCACAGTCCACATAAAACTTATTTTTTTATTTAATTTCTTCTATTAGAGGAGAGATGGAGATGAAGAAAATAACTTAAATGGATAATCGGAGGTAATAAATTCTATTTAATGACTTTGTCTTGTTTTGAAGTGTCCAACCCACGCATCTGTCATATTTATAAAGGAGGCGTTGCATACTAAATCACGTGACAATGCGATTTTGAAATTTTATTTACAAATAAATAACCAGGGCCAGGACTTGCATGGAAAGATGGCTGATTCATCGTTTTAATTTGACCTTGGTGTTAGATTGAATAATTGAATGGCAAAACGCCTTAAAGCGACAAAATCTAATGACCCGGATCAAACTTCCACTAATTGGGGATTGAAATGTCATAGAGGGTGTTTGATAGTGCTGTTGACGCTTTGCAAGCGAAGGTTGATGAGAATAAAAAGTCAGTGGAGAGTCCTTCCCCACATTATGTCAGTATTTGATCTAAGTAGGTATATCAAATCTATCCGCGGTTTGTTTTGGGTTTCGGTTTGAAAAGTCAATTAAAATGATATTTCATTGACTCTTTTGCAATTGGACTTAAATGGGGAAAAAAGTGGAAGAGATGTTGTTTTAGTTGCTAGGGCCGCAATTTGGGCCAACAGCAACAATCAAGTTCGCAGTGAAATGCTTATCGAACCTCGAATTGGTGGTCCCTGCTAACCACAAAAGTAAGCTCTTACTCATGCAGGCTAAAATGACACGGACGTGATCGACCAGTAGCAATATACTGGCATACGCCATCATAAGTCTCACAAGTTTAAGCGGAAGAAGCTATCAATGCGACAAACTAACTACTGGCCGCGAATACGACTGGATTTGCTGTTGACGATCCTTGCCAACGTCTAACGAGCAACGACTTTCGGATCTGCAATTGGAATGTAGGGGAAAGTGGTTACCCTTCGTACGCTTTTTGCTATTATTTTAACGATTAACTCACTCCAGTACCTAGTTAATGCATCTACATATGTGTAATAAATATATCTAAGTTTATTACAAAAAAGTTTTGAAACGAGTATGTCTTAAGGTTAAAGAGTTATAGTAATTTTTCTAGGGTGAGGTATTTGTACGAATGCATCCCACCTTTGGGGTACTTTCATACAACATGGGGAGGACTCATAGAGGGTACTTAAAACGTTTTTTAACTTGCTAATTTTCATTAAATAGCAAACTAAAATATATTAAACTTAAAATCAAAAAAAAATTGTTTATCTTATTTACCTAATAACTTAACTCATAGTTAATTTAAATTCTTTTTGAAGAAAACAAAATAAAATAAAAAATTTTTAGTTTATTTATAATTTTAACTTTTAGAGTTTACATAAATGAGATCCTTGTTAGTCTATGACTATTTGTACTTTAAGTTAATTAAACATTTGGTTGTTCATTCATTGGACATTAAAATTACTAAAATCAATCCCAAACGTATAAAGTCTTGATGTCCTAGCTGTGCAATGTAGCCTTGGTTCAGGATCAGAAAGGATCATCGCGACATCAATAATATTTAAGGTGTGAATGTCTTCTACGTCAGGGAAAACAAACGACATTAATGACCCCGGTTTCTTTCTAAGGTAAGACACTTTCAGCTCTGTTGGAGAATAGTGGCTGATAACTCTTCCAACGTAATATACGAGGGCAAGTCAATAAGTCCGTGACTTTTGGATTAAAACACAGATTTTTTGATAAAAAAATAATTTTATTTTTCAACGTAGTCTCCCTTGAGCTCTATACACTTTGTCCAACGCTTCTCAAATTTTTTTATCCCTTCCAAAAAAAATGATTTGTCGATGTCCTCAAAATAGGCCTTTGTTTGCAAGATGACGTCATCATTGGAGTCAAATCTTTTTCCACCAAGCCATTTCTTCAGGTTTGGGAACAAGAAGTAGTCGCTCGGAGCCAAATCTGGAGAATAGGGTGGATGAGGGAGCAATTCATAGCCCAATTCATGGATTTTTGCCATAGCAACTGCACATGTGTTTGTGGTCGACTGTGAGCAAACGCGGCACCCATCTTGCGGAAAGCTTTCTCATGCCCAAGTGATCATTCAAAATTGAAACCACTGAGCCATGCGAGATCCCTACGGCTTCCACAATCTCTCGCACTTTCAATCTTCGGTCGGCCAACACCATATCGTGAATTTTTTCGATTGTTTCGGGTGTAGAGACCTCAACTGGGCGTCCAGGACGTTCGGCATCTTCAGTGCTTGTACGGCCACAACGAAATTCAGTAAACCACTTTTTTACCATTGAAGTCGATGGTGCAGAGTCCCCATAGTATTTATCAAGCTTAGCCTTGGTCTCGCTAATGGTTTTTTTTCGCAAGAAATAATGCTTAATAAGCACACGAAATTCACTTTTTTCCATTTTCTCCTCAAATTAGTGAGTAGTCTGATAAAAAAAGCTGTCAAACACAAACTAACTGACGCAGCAAGTTTAAATTTTGACAGGAGTCAACTGACAGATGCCTGTTGACAGGAGCAGTGTGGCTGTTTCAGTAAAGAGGTCAGAAATTCAAAAAGTCACGGACTTATTGACCCGCCCTCGTACAATAGAAGTTTTGTTTTCAAACTTAACTTAAATAAAACCATTATCTTTGATATTCTCCGGTGTCACATCAACTTTTGTGTTGGTATTGGAATCATAAGCATCTTCATCGGTTTCGACATCAAATGGAGATGTAGAGCTTTCCCGCAAGCTTATTTTCGATCCTTCAGATTTCTCTGAATCCTCATCGCTTTCTACTTTTTTACCTTTCTTTTCCTTATGAATTGAATTAAGTTCCGGCAAATTACGTTTAATATTTTAAGCCCTGGCTTTTCGTTCCTGTTCTGCTTTTTTCATTTCTTTCTGTCTGAATCTTTCTTCGATTTCATTTTTTTCCGGTGTATCTGTGTATATACGAGATTTACCTGGTTTTCTTCCTTTAGTAGTTTTTCTGTTTCTAGAAACTCGAGGATATGGTCTTATGGCTTCTGGGGTTATGGAAAAATTAGTATTCGTATCAGGTTGAGTCTGTACAGCTGTTAATGTAGAAGGTTCGCAAGTCGTTAGTTCCGGTTGTGTCTGAGTAGATGGTGTGCAAGTTTCAGGGATAATTATTTCTTGAATCGTTGGAAGCAAAGAAGTTGGTAAAAGCTCAAGAGCAGAATTGGAAGACAATAACGGATCCGGGTTTCGTGGAATATTTGAAGCATGAGGTATATTTTGGGAAAACTCCTCATCACTAAATGCCATTTCATTAAAATGCCAAATACCCGGCTTAGAAAATCCACTCGTTATGTTTTTCGCTGAAAAGGATTCTAAGTACGCAAGCTTTACGAGTTTCGGAATATTATAAATGGTGACCATTTTTCCTGGATTCGTTGGCGTCATATGCCAATTATTAAACGCTATTTTTAATTTTGACTTAAACGGCCCACAAACTCCAACATCTAGCGGTTGCAAACGATGGCTTGTGTGTGGGGGAAAAGACACAAAAGTTATTCCATTATCTCGAACATACGTTATAGCTTGTAAGCTGATGTGGCTTTCATGATTGTCACATAATAATAAAATCGGATGATCTTTAGAGCTCAGTGTGTAATTTTGGATATGTTTCAATACTGATACAAATATATCAGTATTTATCCAGCCACTCCTATTTGCAGCCCCGATGCTTCCTTCAGGTGCACCTTCAAGAAAATGGTTTTTGTAGTAGTGCACACGTGGAAATACAAATAGCGGTGGGATACGAGTAGTAATTCCGCTTGCAGAAATAATAGCACCAAAAGTAACAAGTTCGCCCCTCTCGGCTGAAACTATTTGCCCGACTTGTTTCTGTGATTTAGGAGCCAAAACTTTAGGAGTGTCTAAGCCAGTAGATACACCGGACTCATCAAAGTTAAATATTCTGTCGGCTGTAAAATTTTGTCGCTGCAAGACTTCGGCCAAATTATTATAGAACTCTTTAACCGCAGTTTTATTAAAAGCGAATGATCGTGCAGCGCTAGTGTTTTCTGGCTTTCGCAAGCTGAGATTTGAATTTCGCTCCCTGTATTTACGCATCCACTCTAAGCCAGCCATTTGATTTTCATCCCATTTCGCTGGATACTTTAAATTCAATGCTCTTGCATATTCATAAGAAAGTTTCCGAATTTGTACCGTCGTGAGCCCATAATGCATCTTGCAGCAATTAATAATGTAGTCATTTAAACGCTCCTCTTCTTCCAAAGAAAAGACTTGCAAGCTTGTGAATTTGGAATGAAAAGTACGTACCGGTCTTTCTTTGCTAACGCCATCTATCAGTTTCTTTACTCTACTTTGCAAAGTTGATATTTAAATGTTGTATTCCATCGCAGCTTTTCTATAGGACAATCGTCCTTGCATTACTTCTTCAACTGCTAAATTAACAGATTCTTCATCAACTTCTTGGCTTCGTGTACCCTTTTTTTTCATATTTCCGCACCATGATTCTACAATAAAATATTTATATAAACAGTACCTACCTCAATTATAAAATGCTTAAAACAAAATATAAAGGGTTATATTTTATTTCATTTAAATCGGCAATTGATGTTTTGGTTTGTAATTTATGTAAATATGATTTAAAGGGGAGCATTCATACGCGTACGAATGTGCCTCCTGTATTACTGTCCGAATGTACCCCAAGCTATACAAAAAATAAAAATGACAACTTTTTATAAATTCAGATTTAGTATCAAAATATTAGTAATGTAAACACAAAACACACATTGTTGGCATAAATTTTTTATCAATATTTTGCCAAAAACATTAAAAACTTACTCACAATGCGTTTGCAAACTTCGATAAAGAAAATTACTCACAGCACTCGGAAATACGTTACGTCTTGTCAGCTCTCACACTGCGGCGCGATTGGCTCGAAGTTCGTTGAGCAACATGGCGCCTTGTATGCCTATGCACACAAGCAAGCACGTGTTTGTGCTGCGTTGATTTGTTCTTTAAAACTTACTGTACGAATGTGCCTTATGTACGAAGGGTGACCACTTTCCCCTACGGACCCTAATCAGGCTTAGTGCAGCCGAGCAATCCCCGGGGGCTCTTGACTGCTATCATGCAGATATCATTACCATCCAAGAAGTGCAAGAAATTTTCGATAACTTTTCGGCACATATCGGGCAATAACCCGGCCATAACTTAATGAACTTTTGTATAGCCCCACAAAAAGAAATGCATTGGCAACAAATCACACTATCTTGGTGGCCAGTTCATATCATCAAAAAACGAAATAACTCGTCAAGTATATTTTTCTTGTAATGAAGACAAAACGGATAGTGTTGTGTAGTGTGGCAACGTCTTGTTTAATCCTCATCTTCCACATCCACATCTTCGATTTGAGGCAAAAAAAATCGGTCGACATCTGGCTCTAGCGATGAGAACTGACGGTGACTTTCTGCACCTTCTTCATTTTCGAACCAGTTTAAATTGCATACCAAACAGTGACCCTTTATAGATTCAATGGTCCTTCGACAATAACATGTGGATTTTCACTTCCCCATATGCGACAATTTTGTTTGTTAACGTATCACCAATGCACCTCATCGCTGATGTTCAAGCACCCAATTCGCATATGTTCTACGTATGTATTCCGTCTGCAAAATACTCCTCCGTGGCGTCGATGATTTCCTCGCGTGAGCTGAATTTTTTATTGATGAGCCATCTTTTGAGGTTTGGGAAGAGATAATAGTCCGAGGGAGCCAAATCGGACGAATACGGTGAATGCGACAGCAATTGGAGCAGTAGGTCATTGATTTTAGCCGTGGTTGCGATGCTCTTATGCGCCGGCGCATTGTCTTGCAAAAACAAAGTTTTTTTCGCTTCATGTGAGGCCGTTTTGCAGCGATTTCGGCCTTCAATCGCTCCAATAGTGCACAGTAATACTTTCTGTTGATGGTTTTTCTTTTTTCGAGGTAGTTCACGAAGAGTACGCCATGACAAACGCAGAAAACCAACGACATAACCTTTCCGACCCATTGAGCCTCCCTCGGCCAGTCCATTGCCGGGCACTCATTCTGTTCTCTGGTGTGTAATAATGGATCCAGGTTTCATCAACAATTACCAATCGACGCCAAAAGTCTGTCCGATTCCGTATCAGAAAGTCCAAATCTCTTTCGAAGTGCTCTCGCGTTCGTGTTTTTGGTCAGGAGTGAGCATGCGCGGCACCCAGCGGCAGGATAACTTTTTCATATGCAGAATATTGCCCAAAATATGGCGTATGCACTCAGTACTAATCTTTGTGGTATCCGCTAGCTCATGCACCTTCACTTTCTGGTCAGCCAACACTATTTCATGTATTTTTTTGTCATTGTCGTCTGTAACCGCATCGGAGGGCCTGCCGCTGCGGACTTGATCGGTAGTGGAGTTGCGGCCACCACGAAACTCTCGAAACCAATATTTGATGGTGTAGCCTGACAAAGCATTAGCCCTATAATATTTATCCAACTTTTCTTTTGTTTCCTTCGTCGTTTTGCCTCTCAAAAAATAATGTTTTATGAGAGAACGAAAATCGTTTTTGTCCATACTCAACATGATGCCAAAGACGTCAACAACAATCAGCTGTCAAAACAAAACTAAAGACAATATCGCACTGAAATTTGGCATGTCTACCTAAATATGAACGGACTTCAAGGCACCTTAACCTTTTTTGCAGTAGCAGCGCATTCTGGCGGTCAAGGAGGTTACTTTTCACCCCACCTAGAACATTCTCGGATGACAATTCGGTTTGACGTATGTAACTGAAATAGGGTTGCATTTGGCCTCAGAGGAGTGGGCGAATAGACGTCGACGAATAGATTTGTATTGCGTATTGGTACAAGGAGCTCGCTGGCCTATTAGAAGCTTCTTGGCACCGCCAAGGTTGACGCCTCTCAAAGTATACTCTAATAATATATACCCAGCCGCCTTATTATCAGACTACGTCATTGAAACTACGAAGATTGTATTATTGGGTGGGGCCCACAATCGGAAATCTTCGATGTGAATGTCTTCCGATCTTATCAAAGTAATTGTCCAGTAATTTGACACTAAAAAACTATTCCAATTTCTTAAAAAATTGCAACATATCATTCTCCAATAGGAATTAAATCTCCGCAATAAGGACTGAACAGATAAATGCTTTCTGCGGATACTTCTAACAATTGTAGCATCCAAGAAACTACTTCATTTCTAAAGGCCCCTCTACACGTTGGCCCACTACGATGGGGTGTAGAGGGGGTGACGTCGTATGGTTGGCTTTGGCGTATGGCATTGGCCTGAGTTGGTGTTCAAATGGGTTTTTCATCCATATAGTGGGTCGATGATGGCGGAACGCATCTACACGTGGCCCACTATTCAATGAATAAATTCACTGTCGCAGCGGCGATAGCTTCCCTCCATCTCCTGCAACAAAATCAAAACTGAACGTCGCCAACGTGTGGATGCGACACAACCATCGCACAACCAACTCATCGGCCACTAGATGGTCCATCATTGGTCCATTGGTAGCGGGGCCTTAAGCATATAAATGTTCATATTATTCATACTCGTAAATGTCTGCCTTTATTTTAGCTTCGAATGTCACTAACAATTTTATTGAAACACTTTTCAAAATATAACAAAAATGAGCTTAAAAGGATTTTAACGTATTTAACAAATCGACATAAAGAAAAGGGCTACTACCATCCAAACCGTGCTTGATACAGTCTTCTGGGAATGGACCTAAGGTATGGACGTCGATATGCCACGGAATATGCACGAGGAAGGCCATAACTAAGTCTAGCACTTCTCACTGCATAAGTTGGGGCAGGGGCATAGGAGTAGTAGGTCGGCCCGGAGTAGGTTTGAATAGTTCTTCGTACGGCAGCGGTTCCCTCATCTCCTTCTGTAGCAGGAGCTTCTTCGATTTCCACAACTGCTTCGGATTCTGGTAAAGATTCTTCAACTAGCTCTTCTTCTGGAATTTCAAATGTTATATCGACATGTTCAGCATCTTCGCCAATTTCTGCAGTTCCCTCAGATCCTCCTACTCCTGCTAGGCCTCCAATTATTGCTCCAATGCTAGGCAACAAATTCCCTCCAAAGGATATGCTCGTAGGTTTCGGTGGTGCTACGAAGTTACCAATGACTTTCTTGATATGTGACTTCTTAAGGAACGCCTCTGATCGCGATGGAGTACAAGCAAGCAGAGCGACAATAAGTACCTGGAATTGAAAAAAGCCTTTGCCTTCAAAGTATTTGATTCCTCTTTGAGAGTACTTACGATTTTGAACATTTTTAGGAAGTTAATTGGCTTAGGCGTTCCAAGAACTGTTACCTTTGATGGGCTAAATGGGAATGACATTTGCTAGTGATCAAATTAAGGTTTTATAATCCAGAAACCGTAGACAGAACGTCGTCAAACATTAAGCAGGGGATAATCCGATAACTCGCTTTGTGTACCTGGAAAATTTCAGTTGCAAGTTTACTGTAAACAATTTTAAGTGGAATGAACGAATCAGGTTATCGGGCTTACTTACGGGACTTCCAATTGTGTTTTGTTTTTAAAAATTCTATTGCGTTACGCAAGAGTTCTCTAGTAAACACCGCTTACCACCGGTTCTACAATGGGTTACCTCGGACAGAACTTAAATCGGCTGCAATCAATACTTGTGAAATGTCTTGTCGCAGATGGGATCTCTTGTCGCTTACAGAAAAAAGCCTACAGCTCGTGGGAGACTTGCTAGTTGTAGGCTGACTAAATAAAGAATTTTTAGAGATTTGGCTTTCCAGATAGATGCAAACCCTTATTATCAGAAGTCGAATCTTCGTTGCTTACTCAGTCGGGACCGGAATATTTACAAGTCTTAGCATACCAGCCAAGTAATTGGTGGTCCAATTAAAAAGACCAGTTCTGGCTTAAGTTAGTATAATACATAATGTTGCATCTGATTTAAACAGTCCCACATAAGACACCTACGAATTAAACTGAGCAAGCAAAACTTCCTGACACATTATTTTGTTGCAACAGGCCTACATTGCAGATTAATGGAAATTGGAGTAAGGTAAACCGATTTTTTACTGGTGTTCTCATTTAGGAAGAAAAGTGCATAGATGGACTGTTTTGTTAAATAATGAGCTGTAGGAGATGCTCCATTCACCTAATCAATTCGCAACGGCTGTGTTTCAAAGATGAATACTAATTTTGTTTCTTATTCAAAAACGAACCCAATATGTCACAATCACTTGCCCCCCTTAAATTGCTTGTATCCATAACACTTCCAACTTATGTTAGATCTAACGAGTATTTCCTTAGAGACAATTAATTATGGATTTAATGCAGAGTCTTCAATTTAATGAAAGACAAACATTTCAACAAATTAATGTCTAAAATCACAAATTAGGAATATTTGAGCAACTTCCACAACACTTTACGTACTTGTATCTTAAGCAAGGCCATCGATAGTTGGGTAAACTTGTCCACCTCTCACTGAAATTGAAACGCCTCATCGCATAATCGTGCTTGGAATTTTAATGAGTCAACTGCCAGCCGTAGAGGCGCTATAAAAGTTTCACATCGACTTGGATTATATCACAATTAGTCAAGCACTTCTTGCAATCTAAACCACACACAATCCAGTTCAACATGTTCAAATATGTAAGTCCGAGAGCAAATCTTTTAAGAACACTTGAGTAGAGGATTTTGAATTATTTTTTTGTTTTTTTAACAGACAATTGTTATTTTTGCTGTCATCGCTTGCGCTGCTGCCAAGCCTGGACTCGTTGCACCACTTGCATACTCTGCACCAGTTGTTGCTGGAGTTGCTCCAGGAGTTGTAACTGCCACCAGTAGTCAAGTTGTTGCTAGAAATTATAATGGAATCGCTGCTGCTCCAGTTGTGGCTGCCGCTCCTTTAGCTGCTGCTCCCGTTGTGGCTGCCGCTCCATTAGCTGCTTCTTCAGTTGTTGCTGTTGGTCCTTTGGCTGCCGCTCCATTGGCCGCTAGGTATGTAGCTTCTCCATTAGCTGCTCCTCTTGCCTACTCTTCTCCATTGGTTGCCAGCCCTCTTGGATATGCTGCTTCATTGAACCTTGCTGCCCCAGCTTTGTGGTAAAGAAAGTGAGAAGTGAATTAAAATTATTTGACGAAAGTGAAGTCAGTGGTTTTACTAATGACGAACGGTGTTTAGATTCCTGCATGTGACTTTGTGGCATGGAGTACTACTCCTTGCAAGAGCATCGAATCCTAGTTGTTTAACCCTCCGAATGCTTCCGAGAAACTCCAATATGGGCTTCGATTAAACCCAACATTTTCTCCAAAGGTACTGGGCATCAGAGCTCACCTCCTAAAGTTGAGAATTATCTGTTTTTTTGACCAAATCGAGAGTTGTTCGCAAATTGCTCTGTCAGGTTCTGAAGCCTAATCGCTTATCGTTTTTCGCGGTTTTCCAATAAAATGTGCTAAGAGTGTCGCTTTCCGGCACACTATCAGTTTGGTGTGCTAGCATTCATCATTGTCATATGAAGAACACAGGTTCATGTGGTTGGGGAATCTTGTGATGAAGGAGTAGCCTTTGCAAATGAGGTAAAATTCAAAGTAACGCATTCTTAGAAAAAAATTACAATTTTATTGCCTTCGCTGAAAGGATAATTATCAAAATACACTGACGAGGCCTGCACCTAGTTAGAATTCTATCACTAGCAAGGCCAATCAAGCTACGTACGTTAGCAAAGGCCGTATAGCCCGAAGCGAAAATCTACGAAAAATATCACTGATTCTAACACATCCCAACATTGAGGGCTAATGAAGGAATTTGAATTACAACTTGGACTTAGACTCGTACATGGTAAGCGGATTGAAAAAAACATCGCCAGAACTATATTTGAAAATTTTGTGATCCATTGCTTCCACATTGAGTAGAGGCAAGCGGCATCTGACAGCTCTTTGACATTTATATTCAGAATTGATTGATACATCATCATAATGATGGCAGCTTGAAGTGATATCTTACTTTTATCGTTAAGTGTAAAGACTTATTTTTAGTTCAACGGGCTTGTTAACAAGTAGTGTGATTTTGGTCAGATAGGGATCAAGTTCTAAAGCCCAACTTGCCGATACGAATATAAGATTAGCATGCGCCCATGATCTTACGGAGGACAAGTGAGATGCCACCAAAAAATGTTTCTACGAGCTCGCCGACAATATACCACCTTGACCCGGAATTTATTCAGAGAATTAAAAATACAAGTTTATTAATCTAAATCTATATTGTCCCCTTCAAAGTAATCCCCATCGACTGCAACACACTTATGCCAGCGCTTGATCCGATCCTCGAAACATTTTTTATATTCGGTTTTCGGCATGTCCATCAGGGCTTCCTGCGATTTTTCCATTACGTGGCTGTTGGATGGTAGTTGTTGCATTTGTCGTCAAAAAATTACGAATAATGATGGCACAGTGCGACGGTGTGTTATCATGGTGCAAAATCCATGAGTTTTTTGCCCATAATTCTGGTCTCTTTCGGCGAATTACTTGACGCAAACGTCTTATAATGCCCAAATAATACTCTTTGTTTACTGTCTGGTCTTCTGGCAAAAATTCATGATGCACTACCCCGTTGTAATCCATGAAAACCGTGAGCTATGGCTTCTTTTTCGATTGAAAACGACGTGGTTTCTTTGGTCTCGGCTCGTTTGGTGAACGCCATTCACTTGCCTGATATCTGGATTGCATGTCGTACTCATAAACCCACGTCACGTCTCCAGTAATGATCCTTTTGATGAATGTGGGATCGGATTCAGCCTCACAAATCATCTCTTTTGCGACGTCAACACGGTCTCTTTTTTGCATGAAATTAAGGTCTTTTGGCACCGACTTTGCTGCTAAACGACAGAAACCCAAATCATTAACCAAAATGTCTTGGACGGATCCATAGGCAATGTTCAAGTCCTCCGCTATCTCTCTGATGGTTAATTTGCGGTTATTGACCAACATTTCTTTTATTTCATCAATGTTTTCGTCGGTTTTCAATGTCGATGGTCTGCATCTGCGTTCATCATCTTCGATTGACTCACGACCACTTTTGAACCGCTCGTTCCACTGGTAATCGACCGTTTTCTTTGGAGAATCGTTGCCGAAACACTTTTCCAACATTTCCAACGTTCGCGCACCATTAAATCCGTTTTTTTACGCAAAATTTAATACAAGTTCATTATTGCAAATTTAAATTCATTTCTAAAATTGTAAAAAAATCGCCAACACACACAGAGATAGATGTACTCTTGGGTACGTATTTTTTGCAAATGTCAAGCTATGACGCTAAGATTTAGAGGGTATATCAACAACAGATGTACCAACTTAACAGAACTCAAATCGGAACAATGGGAGCGCCACACTTTTGGATCAAGTTGGTACATCTTGGCGATGCCCGAAGTATCATGTTATAAGTGATTGACACTATGGTACGGAAGGAGAACGCGTTTGGTAGGACGCATAGCATAGCTATGGAGAGGGCGCGTAGTCTTCGAGGAGGAAGGAACTTTGCGTCCTCCGGAAAAAGAGAAAAGCGCACGATCGAAGATATTGCTACGCTCCACTCCAGAAGTGAGTATACCCATACAAAAACCTGTAAAGAGGAAGAGTGAAACCTTTTAGGAGAGACACAATCAAAAATATGGAAAACTTTTTTGCAGACTGTTTAATTGCGCATCGTCAAAAATCCCGTGCATCGTCAGGCAGAATAGACCAATCAAATTAGACGATGAAAGCGGAAACTTCCGTCCAAATGAAAAAAATGATTCTAGGATAGCAATATCTAAGCTGAAATCAAAAAAAACACAGCTGGACGTGAGGCCTTGCCACCAACTCATTTATCAGAGACCACTCAACTGCTCCAACTACAGAACAGATTCATATGTTTCCTCAACATCACATAGATACAAGACGTCATAAGTCAGCAAGCTAACAGGCCCCTATCAGACTTGATGTCAAAAAGAGTTATGAGCTATCATTATACTTAAAATAATTGCGAGGAATTCACAAGCAAACACTGGAGGTGCAATAGCCTTTACAACTAATAACGTACGGCGACATAGCTAAGAGAGCACCGCGTGATGTCACCTAGTATTCATACAGAAATTGCCAACATGGGTTAAACAATAAATAAGTATATGCTGTCAATAACATCGACGAATTGGACAAAATGTGACAATTGACAGACTTAAACTTGAGGTAGTAAGGGATTTTGTCTTCCTCGACTCTGCTATAAATTCTGCCAACAACACCACGACAGAAATGAAATGAATAATCAGTCTCACCAATCGCTGTTTCTTTGGCCGAAGAAAGCAACTAAGTAGCAAGACTATATACTAAAAAACTCAGGGGACTCTGTGTAATATGGTCCTGAGGCATGAATGCTATCGAATGCGGATGAAGATATACTTAGTTGTTTCGAAAGGAAAATCCTTCGGACAATATTTGGTCTTGTCTGCGTTGGCACGCTTTGGAGGAATAATTCAACGAATAACACGATCTGTAAGAGCGACATCGACCTAGTAAACGCAATACTCGTCTGAAATGTTTAGGACATTAACACGAATGGTTCGGCCCGCAGAGTCTTCCAATTCAACTCGGAGAGAGGAAGGCCTTGCTTTAAATGTTACATACGAGAAAAATTGGACTGATTTTGAGTCTGCGACTAAGAAGCGAGATAACCGTAGAGCACTGTAAGTTGAGACTCAGTTCCATCCGAAGTTCTAACGCCAGCTAAGGATATAAGTAAAACAATCCTGTGCTTGACAAATATTCTCGTAATCATTTAATCAAAATTCTGACAAAAAAATCAAAGCTGATACCACATATCGTGTCATATGTTGTAGATATTCGTTATCTCACAAAATAATAATTCAAAAATTTGTACCTTTGAGATAACTCATTGTACAACCGGTGGTAAGCGGTGTTTTCTAAAGAACTCTTGTGTAATGCAATATAACTTTAAAAAAACAAAAACACAGTCGGAAGTCCCATAGGTAATACCAATAACCTGTTTCGTTCATTCGACTTGAAATTGGTAACATTGAACTTGCAACTGAAATTTTCCAGGTACACAAAGCGAGTTATCGGATTATCCCCTGCTTAATGTTTGACGACGTTCTGTCTACGGTTTCTGCATTATAAAACCTTAATTTGATCACTAGCAAATGTCATTCCCATTTAGCCCATCAAAGGTAACAGTTCTTGGAACGCCTAAACCAATTAACTTCCTAAAAATGTTCAAAATCGTAAGTACTCTCAAAGATGAATTAAATATTTTGAAGGCAAGGGCTTTTCTCAATTCCAGGTACTTATTGTCGCTCTGCTTGCTTTCACTCCATCGCGATCGGAGGCGTTCCTTAAGAAGTCACATATCAAGAAAGTCATTGGTAACTTCGTAGCACCACCGAAACCTACGAGCATATCCTTTGGAGGTAATTTGTTGCCTAGCATTGGAGCAATAATTGGAGGTCTAGCAGGAGCAGGAGGATCTGAGGGAACTGCAGAAATTGGCGAAGATGCAGAACATGTCGATATAACATTTGAAATTCCAGAAGAAGAGCTAGTTGAAGAATCTTTACCAGAATCCGAAGCAGTTGTGGAAATCGAAGAAGCTCCTGCTACAGAAGGAGATGAGGGAACCGCTGCCGTACGAAGAACTATTCAAACCTACTCCGGGCCGACCTACTACTCCTATGCCCCTGCCCCAACTTATGCAGTGAGAAGTGCTAGACTTAGTTATGGCCTTCCTCGTGCATATTCCGTGGCATATCGACGTCCATACCTTAGGTCCATTCCCAGAAGACTGTATCAAGCACGATCTAGATCGTAGTAGCCCTTTACTTAAAAGCTGTTTCTTGTTATATTTCAAAAAGTTTTTCAATAAAATTGTAAGTTGCATTCGAAGCAAAAATAACGGCTGACACTTATGAATAATATGAATATTTAGATGCTTAGAAATGAAGCAGTTCCTTAGATGCTACAATAGTTTGAAGTACAGAAGTACAGAGGTACAGACTTTGACCTGAAGCTATTCAGTGATAAAGTGGCTACAGTACCAGTATCAATCACGTCAATGCCGACTACCAAAAATGTAAAGCGAGCGATAGCCGAACATTCATAGAAGTAGTGCAGGTGCACAGGACGCGTCGGAGAATATTGTGTCGTTTATGGCCAGCATATCAGGATGGCCGCTGAACTCTTAGAGACTTTGGGAAGCATTTCTATGGTCTGCTTGCAACGTGGGGGGTCATGCCATCTGCAGTTATGTTTCAGGGAAACTCTACTGTCAATCAAAGCCTTAAACGAGGATGCAGGCAGACCTAACGTAGCTTCAGGTAAGAAAAAACTCTCCACTAAGTCTTCCCTTATGAGTTAATCGTCCCATTGACCCTGGGGCCCAAACAAGACTCAGTGGCTTTAGCTTTCTGAAGAATTGCATTCTCGAAGGGCTCACCAGAGCTGTAAGCGCTTCATGGCTGTCGCTTCAGATGCATAAGCCTCGCCCCCTCCCTTGGTTCCTTACAATATATGTAGTTCGATGGAGTTCGTTGCCAGCAATAACAGCGCTTAACAGACAGATACAAAATTTCCTAACGAGGAGTTGTCGTCCTTCAGAAAGACATGAAAGGCCACTTCCTACTACATTACGGTGTTGGAGCAGTCCATGACTACTCAAATGTATTTTTTTCCTGGCTTAGATGCTGGTCAAAAAGAGTCTTGGGCACAGCGATTTCGTACTTTTTCTGCATCAGGAGTTCTGGTGTCATTGCGTCAGATGGTATGTTATAGATTACTTCAGCGTCGAAGTAAGAAGAAAAAACTATTTTGGTAGTTCAGTCAGGAAGTGCATCCTGTAGGACACCACGTCTGGAAACTGCCAAAAGCTAATTGATTTTAATGTGGAGAAACAACTTTATAAAACGACGAGAGTAAGGCGTATGCTCTACGAGTAAAAAAAGAGGGCAAAACATCGGCTTCGAGATAAGACAAGACCCGAACAGAAGACCGTAGATATGAATAAAGTAGCACACTTTGCATCCAGCCTAACGCTTCCGGATTGTGCTTTGTCTCCGCCTACACTTGAGTGCGTCGAATCTTCAATGGGACGTATCCACTTTCGCACTCATGTAGTAGCAAGAGTACTTAAAGATCTTAACATCCGCAAATCCCCTAGTCCAGATGGAATATATCCACTTCTTCTGAAGAGGTGTTCTTCTACGTTGGCAAAACCACTGCGAAAGCTTTTCCATCAATCCTACTCTTTAGGACTCTTTCCGAGCAGATCGAAAACAGCATTTGTCCAGCCCGTCCCTAAAAAAGGCGAATCTTCTTCTCTCTCCTCTTACAGACCCATTGCACTAACGTCCTTTCTTTCCAAAGTCATGGAAACGCTGATAAATCGTCAGCTTATTATCTCGAACCGGCAGTACGGTTTTCGCAGCAACAGGTCCACTGGTGATTTGATGGTATGTCTCACCGAAGAGTGGAACCAAAGCTTACATCAATCTGGCGAAAGCAAGATAGTTGCACTTGATATTTCTTCAATAGATTTGAAAAATACCCTTCTGAAGTTGTCTAAGATGGTTTCAAGTGTGCCCCAGGGCTCTGTTCTGTCTCCGATACGCTTTTTAATATTTATCAATGATCGCTTGTCTGCTACTTCTAATCCAGTATATTCCTCTCCTGCCTCACGTTGTTCTATAGCCATTTTCACCACCAGTGCTCCGCTAAAATTGAGCGTAACTTAGTAGAAAGGTAGCAGTAGGTACTGAGGATATGAAAGACTGTTAAATGACTCTTAGGCAGAATGAACAACTAAAGTGAAGAACATTGTCGAAGTGAACATTTTTAAGAATCTGTACAACTTCTTACAGGAAACAACGAGCAGTCACTGGTATGTACATTCGCAAAGATCGGAAGCAAAGCAGCTAAAATGAATTTTGTCGTGAATGAGGTCAAAACTATGGTAAGTACAAGCTGTCGACTAGAAGGGGCACAAATAACTGAGGAGTCGTAAAGAATGTCAGAAGAGACAGCTTATTTTCACTTTGGATGGGACCAAGATTCGTCACACAGCTGACTTTAACTGCTTTTCATCTGAACTCTATCATGCTACTAGGTTCTTTAGGTCAAAGAATTTCGAAACGTGACTGGAAGGCTGTCATGGTAGGAAGTGAATTGAAAGACCAATTTACGAGTGCCGCAAAGGCTGATAAGGTCGTTCTTTTAATATTTAAATGGGCTCTTGAGTGAAAGCCAATATTTTCTAAAAAATTTTGAAAATCAATCAAAGTTACCATACTTTACAATCCAGATGGCCATCTGAGCTCTTATGGCCTAATAAAGCTCATCCATGCAGATGATTTGAACAAGACTTAAGGCATGAGTAGAAGATTATTTCCGAGAATTTTCGTCTCACTGACCTTAATCCTATCCACTAACAACCACAGCATATGGTTCGAGGACAATACACCCATAGGTCATGGCTACCTCATATGTCTCCTGCTAATCTTACTTCGATACGATATGGAAATCCTTCGAAATCGGTTTTCCAACAAGTTTGCCAATCGATGTTTCACCCCAAAGCCACCATCCACATGTACAGAGAAGTTAATTAGAAAATCAAACTTTCTGTACAATGCAAAGATTTGCAGGAAGTTTACAAGCTCTCCTTGGAAAATTTGCCATCGAACGCATTTATTATTTACCAGCATACATGCACACACTCGCACGAGTACTAATGTATGCCACCTATGTGTAGGGTGTATCCTTAGTTTCTATGTTATTTTGCTACTAGGTTGGTGCACTTAACTGGCTTGTTTCCTTAACAAAAACCACACTGGCATGCATGCATTGGTGGTGGCTTCCTCAAAGCATGGTTAGCTCATAGTGCACTTCCGGTACTGCTCTTTATGGTAATTCATTGGCAAAAAGGTATTGGTATTGGAGAGCATCCTTTTACCTTGGAATGTAATCATAACATTAAACGAAATAACCCGACAAAGTGGATGCAATAAATCGATATCGAGATTGAAAGAGCGCTAACAGATGGGAGGGAAGTGGTAAGCCGACCTTCTTTCATGCAATAAGGCTATTTTCAACAGAGATTCCATTCGAAGCATTTGAGTTCATTTGATGCACAAGTGTTACCACTTCCTAAAAATAATATGAATAGTGTGAATAAGGCCGAACTAATCATTGCTTCTTTATTTGTAATGTAGCTGCCTCCTGAAGAGTATCCTTTTAAGGCTTTTTGTATAGACAGCACAGATTAGTTATTGTTGGTTTTGTAATCAGAAAATATCTCTTGAAAAGCTGTTACAATTCCGTCGCTGGTCAAGTCATAAATACTGGTACACAGAAAAATCAGAGCCAAATGAAAACGAATTAATATTTAAACAATTTGTTTTTGTTTTTTTTGGATTATTCAATGACTACAAATCTAAGAACTACTTATTCGTAATGACTTTTAGTTGCCTTCCAGCACGGCTTAAGACGATGTGGCCACTAATCGATTGCGAGACACACTTCATGCATGGGGAAATTGTCCACTGCACGGACAAGGGCTCACTTCAACGATCAATATTTGAGTGTCGAGTAGAGCAAGCCATGCCCTCTAAATCGGACCAAAACTTGTAATCCAACGGGTTGAGGTCTGGACTACCAGCTGGCCAATCATCAGTTGATATGAAGTCCGGAACGTTGTTTTTGAGCCACAGTTGAGTCGTTTTTGCTTTGTGAGCTGGAATATTGATTGGTTGAGAGACTTCACAATGGGTTCCAAGACGGTCGATTGATATACTTTGGCCGATGTTTTCACTCCTTTCTCGCAAAAATGGAGCTTGGTAACGCCATAGTAGCACACTCCCCACCATACCATTTTACAGACGCGGGATGGTGGCCTCTTTGAACCCTCGGGGTGAGTTGGGATGCTTCTCTGGATGACCGAGCATACACACGATCGTTCTGCTTATTGATCGATTCTTCTACGGTGAAGATTTATTCGGCAGAAAACAGAATTTGTCTGTGAGCGTTCTTCGCCTATCGGCTGAGCAACGCTTTCGATCTTCGCTTGCGTTTTTCCTTCAATGCGGCCGTGAGCAGGTGTCCCGTGTGTCGCTTGTACGCGCTGAGTCCTAAATCTTCTTTGATAATGCGAGAAATGGATTTTTGCGAAATTTGCATTTCCCGCGACAAGATTTTCTGTTTTCGCAGCGGTTTTCGGTCGATTCGTTTCTTCACGGCTTTGATCGCTTTCGGAGTTTTTACAGTGCGCGGACGGCCGGATCTTTGATGGTCTCGTACTCCACCAGTATCCTCAAAGAACTTCACAGCACGATACACAAAATTGAGAGTGATTCCGAGCGGTCGCAATGTACTAAAGAAATCGCCTTTTTCCATGTTGCATTTAAGTATGCCAACTACAACAATACGATTTTCGATGTCGCCCCATTCCATGATTGTAGACAATTAATGTCAAAAAATTTTTATGTCACAATGAAGCAGAAATATCAACTGTCAAATCGCAATAAATACGAAATGGATACGCCCAGTGTTGCATTCATAATGAGTGAGTTCAGTTGTGTACCCGTATTTATGACTTGACTAGGTAGATACGAGCGCAGGTGTCCATCTGTTCTACATGATCCAGCTATCTCAGTCGTTGGACCTTTACTTTACAGCCTAAGTCATTATTGACATTCAAGGTCTCGGTGAGATTTTTACCGATCCAATTGGGCAGCTGGCATGCTCCATCGTCATTCTGCAAAGACGGACGAGCTTAGCAGGGATGCCGAAACTAGACATTGCTCTGTATAGCTCGTCTCTATAGATGCTGTCATACGCGGCCTTAAAATCGATGAATAGGTGGTGTGTAGCGATCTGAAGCTCATGGGTCTTCTCCAAGATCTGCCGTAGTATGAATATTTGGTCGATGGTGGACTTTCCTGGCCCGAGGCCACACTGATACAGACCTATCAGGTTGTTGAAGAAGGGCTCCATGTATTTGCACAAAACGGCATATAAGATCTTGTATGCGATGTTAAAAAAACTGGTCCCTGTGTAGTTGGCGCAGTTCAGAGGGTCTCCTTTCATGAATATCGGACAAACAATGTTGAAGTTCCATTCATCGGGCATACCGTGCCGTGCTCTCCAGCAGATATTGCTATATTTACTTTATCCAGGTCGGGTGGACGGGATTGTTGGTCAACATGGTCCATATTGAAAGGTTAATTCTGCCTGACAGCGGTATTTGATTCGCCATCGCCGTTATATCTACAGATCACAGCATCGACTGCGACTCTACTACGATGTTGCGTTGTTCGTCTCTACAGGCTTGTGGTAGGGATTTCTGTCTTTTTAGAATTTCTTCCTGGAGTAGCATCTCTCAATTTCTTCGAGATAGAGCCCGTGAATTATCAAACTAGGAGGTGATCAGAGGCGGCATCATTATGGCTTCTTGACAGTGTTGTTATTGTTTTAATCTACAAGTGCCAATGTGATTTCCGGGCCGTCACCAATGAGTAATAGACCAAGTAGTCATACCAAGGCAAATCCTGGAGAAAACCAACAAAATCCAAGGCGAGACAGTTCACCTCTTACCGTCTGAAGCTCTAAAAGGCGATGGTCGAATTCGGGATACTGAAAAAAGTGACCCAGTTATACCGCGTAACACTTGAAAACACGCGGTTTGCTGTGCAATTTGGTAACGCTTCATCAGAAATAATTCAGAATTGCACCTGATTTTTCGAGGTGTAGCACTTTCACGTGCGAAACGACCAGGAAGTTCAATCTTTTTAAGATCAGACATTCGCGAACGCCAGGTTGTTTAACAGCAGCGTGCCAAAGAGCAAACAGGATTTAGGGCTCCTATATCTCAGTTAGAGACGATTTACGGGTCGGAATCTCGTTAAGTAAGTAAATTTCAAATTCAACTATAAATACGTCGTTTTAAGGCTTAGAAGCCTATGCGAAGGACAACGGATAAGAAAGATTTGACTGTTATAAGGAAAACGACATTCGGATATATGCGTACTGCCCCAGAATACATTTTGGAAACATTAGTAGTCACCATGCAAGAAATGCGATGGAAGGACGGGACAAAAAGACAACCAAAAACCGTTTTTTATTAAAAGCAGACTTAAACCTATATGCGGGCAGTTTTTGATAATCCGTGTCAAAGCAGAATTCTCTTACATCAGCCTTATATGCGGTCATACCTAACAGAAGAAAAAGACCACGCTTCCAAGGTAGGCTTTTAGGATTCCCCAAGGAGAATCGATGAGAAGTATGCTAAGCCTGGCGTAAAAACTGTGCCCGGCGATTTTAATATGAAAATAGGAAAGCAGTATACCTTTGGCAGCTCCATAGGCACTCACAGTATGCACGGCTCCACATTTGGTGTAGGATTGTTAAACGCTTACCACCAAAAGGTTAAAATAAGAGTGGTGTAGGAATGAGATTCGGAAATTTTACCGGGAAGTGACAAGAACTTGTTGGAGCAACAAGACCCGAACGAAAACCTTCAAAGACGGCCAAGAGAATATTGTAGTTTTGGCTAACTCTGCCCTTACAATCTGGAAAATCACTTCTGCATACCACAAAACGTCAAGAATAGTGCTGTCTTATAAGATACATCATGCTCTCCTGATGAAAACCGCAAACGTCCGTAATCCTCACACAAAATAAAGTGAAGAACGACATCCAAGTAAAGTCTGATAAGTTGGAGGAACTTATCTGGAAAGGAGCATGTGCCAGCTTAAAAGTATAAACATTTCGGTAAAAGGAACGCGCATACCTTGCAAAGGCATCAATGGTCAGACGTCCATTGGTAGTGTCAGATTCTTACTGACTAAAACCACCTCCCGAGGAAACTTTCCGTTTATTCTCCCGCGAAACTACCGCTAAGTATTACTTCGCGAGGGACGGATTTGAGCTTTTTGCTTCGTCACGGGGTGCTTAGAGAACTCGCGTTCCGCTGCTATTCTTAATTCCTTAGATCGCACATTATTCGTACTACTGCATGGTTTACAGCAGCCCAAAGATCTTCAGATTTCAACATATATTGAACTATGTTTTCTGGTGTTGGCCGTTCACCGAATTCTTCACACAATATAGCTCTCTATTGCTCCACGTTCTCTACCGCGTTTACGCAGCGAGGACTGGACGGACTCGAATCACGGTTTCTCTTGAATAGATCACCGTGTTTTCGTTTTACTCAATTTTCAATCCTTTGTCTGTACGTCCATCTCCCTTCTTGAGACTCGTTCCATTGTTGTTGCCACGCTTCTAAGCTGCGGCTTGATATATGGATGGCCCGGTTTGCACGCGATTTCATTCACTCGCCTAGCTTCTTAAGTACACAGATTCTGTTCCCTTCATGTGAGTCTTTTTATTCGCGACGTCAGACCATATTTGTGCCCCGTACAGCTGTATGGAGGCTACAACTTTCGCAAGCATTAATCGTTTGCCTTGCTTCGGGTCGTCGATATTCACCTAGAGTCTCGAAAGAGTGTCTATCGCTTTGAACAATTTCTTGCAAGCGTATGCGAGGTGATGCTTGAATTTAAGCTGAAAATGGGCTGGAACACTGATCCTTGAGACAGGCCCCCTGTAATCTTATACACCCCGTCGCCGGAGTCGTAAAAGAGCAACTTTTCGCTAAAGTAGCTCCTGATCAATCTTAATATGTACTTCGGTACATTTAATCTTTCGAGGCAATTTAAAATACGCGACCAGTTCGCCGAGTTAAAAGCATTTTTCACGTCAAGTGTAACCACGGGGCAGTACTTTTTACTGCCTCCCTTCCATCGTCTACCTTCTATGGCCGATTGGGCTGTGTCTATTACGACTTTAATCGCGTCGATTGTCGATCGGCCCTTTCTACAGTCGTACTGATATTCCGCGAGTCCATCATTGGTTTCAATGATAAGCTGTAGCCTCTTGCATATAATTCGCTCTAATATTTTGCCCATAGTGTCGAGCATACAGAGCGGGCGATAAGATGAGGGTTCCTTCGGCGGTTTATATCCTTTCGCTAATAATACCAACCGTTGGTATTTCCATTGTTCCGGAAATATTTCCTCGCTTAAGCATTCATTACACGTGCTAACGAAAACGTCTAGGTGGGCCTTCATCGCTATTTTTAAAGCCCCATTTGGTATGCCGTCAAGACCAGGAGCTTTTCGATCTTCTACCCTCTCGATTGCCGCTGTGATTTCATCGGCTGATACAGCAGGAATATGTTCGTGTAGTTCTCCGATCTCGCTTAGTAGAACTCCGTCATGTTGAGAGGGGAACAGAGTTTCTACGATTCTGCTGAGTAATAGCGGGCAAGTTGGTGCCGGTCTCTGAGGCGTTTTAAGCTTCGCGGCTTTAATTTTGTACGCTCTACCCCATACATTTTCGTTCAATTGCTTACAAAGATCCTTAAAGCACTGTCTTTTGTTAGACTCAATGGCGATTTTAGGTGCGGCGCGTGCTTCTCTATACGCTGTCCGCAATATCAAATGTCTATCCGTATTGCGTATAGACCGTTGGTATTTTCTTCGTGTCTAAAGACAGACTGATCGAAGTTCCTTAATGTCGTCGTTCCACCAATACGTTCAACTCCGGCGGTTTTGTGTCTCAGCTCGAGCCATTGATATATAGGTATCGCAGGCAGCATGCTGTTGTAGCGTTACTTGACGTACGATCTCATTCGCTGTTCTCCCTTCAACTACAGCTGCTGTGATTGCGTACTCTAAGAGCTCCTCATCTAAGCTGTTCACGTTCCATTTCGTCTTGCTGGTTTGAGACCGAGTATTTCGAGATCGTGTAAGACTATGGAGATCCATTATAATTGCATTATAGTCACTGTGGGTATAGTGATCGCTGACGCACCAAGTCGTATGCCTAGATAGGCTATTACTAACGAACGTAATATCAACAATCGAGCCTGCACCCGCTCTACTAAACGTGTTCGCATTTCCCATATTACCTGCGACGACGTCCAAACTAGAGAGCGCTTCCTCGCATACCTCCTAGATGAAATCTAAGCACAGTCGGTCCATTTCTGCTGAAAGAAGACCCTGAACTGCAGTATAAGTCAACTTCTCATACAAGATTCTTGCTTCCGTGTTTTACTATATGAAATTCTTAAATCGATCGTCAAGAGGGGTATTAGACTTGGTAAATCCATCATTGACCAAGCTCAAACTCTAAGTAGATAGTGCAACACACCCGATCGTACGAAATCGCTACCAACCTCCTCTTCACCGAATTTAAGATTCATAGCGTCAATATGGACGAACTACTCGTATGTAAGGCCGTCCCTACCAATCCTGTCTGACCATACAGTGTCAAGAACTGAAGAAGTCCCGCTGCTCTGTCAAAACTGGAAGAAACACCATTGAATCTTCTGATGTTGAAAAGCATCTCAGACAGCGCCCCACTTCAGATATCTAAATCTACTTGGTAACGTTTGTTACACTTTTACGTATACTCGTAACAATCTCAAAATAGCACCAGAGATCCCCTCAAGTGGGAACCCTGATACCTGCTGAGACGAGTAGTCTTAGTTGTCACTGGGATAAATGAGAAAATAACTGAAGGGGATAAAATGGAATTCGCACAATTCAAAAATAATAATAAAGAACAGCAATCGTGATTCAGGATATCATCTTTGCCATCATTAGCACAAGTGCCTTCTCATCGATGGAAATGACAGGAATAGGAAGCTTCCGTTCGTTGTTACCTGGGAAAGTACCTAACTGAATTTATCTACCATAAAGGACTGGACTTAAGCTATAGCTCTTGGGTCAAGTATAGCTTTTCCCAATGTTTCGTCTCGCAACTCAGTAAAACAACAATTTAACAATAAAAAACAAAGAATTGTTCTAATTTTATTTGATAATCCATCAATCAGTCTTTCCGCGTCTTCAATAGTTGCCCACTGGAGCAACTGGTGATTGGGTAACTTCTGAAGCATCTCTGGCAACAGCTGGTGATGATTCTTCATCTACAGGTGCTGGAGTGGCAATCACTTGATCTTCGGCAGAAGGTGCTGGAGCAGCAGATAGTTTATCTGAGACTTGCTCGGTTTCAGAAGACGATGAAGGAGCAGCGGCTTCGGCAGATGCAACGGCAGCAACAGGTGCTGGTGTGGCTGTTAAACGATCAGGGACTACTGGAGCAGCAAGAGAGACTGGAGCGGCAGCAAGAGCAGCACCGGCAATTGGAACAGGGGCCAATGGAGCAGCAGCATAGCGTAATGCACTAACTGGAGCAGAAAGAGCATATGGCAAAGATGCACCGTAGTAACCGGCCAATGGAGCTGGAACGGCAAGTGGAGCGGCAATTTTAGCTAGTGGGGCAGCAGCTAATGGAGCAGGAACAGCAAATGGATTAACAGCGATTGGAGCGGAAATTTTAGCCAGTGGAGCGGCAAACAATGGAGAAGCGGCATAACGGGCAGCAATAGCAACTGGAGCAGCGATCTTAGCTAAGGGAGCAGCAGCTAATGGAGCAGCAACAGCAGCGGAGAGTTTAGCAGGAACAGCAATTGGTAATGGTGCAGCCAAAGGTCCTCCAACAGCAACTGGAGTTCCAGGTAATTGAGCAGCTAATGGGGCACCAACAGGAACTTGACCAACTAAAGTAGCACCCAGGGGAACTGGAGCAGGAACTGGAGCACCGAAAGCAACTGGACCAGCCAATGGAGCAGCAAGTGGAGCACCGACAGCAACTGGACCAGCCAATGGAGCAGCAAATGGAGCACCGACAGCAACTGGACCAGCAATTGGAGCCAAAGATGCAGCAGCTAATGGAGCGCCAACAGCAACTGGTGATGTCGAATATCCTACAGCATATTGAGTGGCAAGATTATAATTATTACGAATGTCGATGCGACTATCACCACCCGGTGCAAGCCCATAAGCCAATGGTGCAGGATATGCCACCTGAGCCGAATACGCCAATGGTGCAGAGTAAGCTAAAGGTGATGAATATGCCAAAGGTGCACCATTCAATTGTGATACTAAACCAGGATGTCCAGCAACACATGCGACGACAGCGCAAAGGACAATGATCTGTGGAAGATAAAAAAAAAAAAAACTTTATGCAACTCTTTGCACCAACAATTCCAGTTAAACTTACGAACTTGGCCATTTTCGTTGTAAGAGAGATTTTGACTGTTTTTGGTAACAGGCTTGAATAGATTATGTTTAGCCAATGTTCGGCGACTCGTTTTTATAGTCAAATCGTCTAAGACCCATCGTGTGCGTGATCTGCATGAGCCGATACACCTATCACTCAGCAAACATTCAACTTCGGGCGGTTCGGATTGCATGAGACCAATTTCGTGGTTGATTGCTTTTTCACTTTTTTTTTTCTTCTTCTTCATTTTTGAATTTTAAAACAAGACTGTTGGTCAAAGTCAAAGAAGTACTTACGCACATTAATGGGAGTAATTTGGGGCAAGAAGTTTTGCCAATGCGTCTGCAAGCATTATTTTTTGTAAGGTGGCAGCCGATCGATTGTGTCTTTGGGGATGTTGACCTTAAGCAAAACAACTTGAAAGGTGGAGGTTCTTGTTTAATGGACATACGAGTATGTATACCTGGCACGGGGACAGACTTGATGAACAAGACTTCTATATTACTATGCATTGCTTTGTGGTGCTGATTTTAATGCGCTTCTTAGATTGTGTAATGTCAGTTCGAAATGACGGAAAGAATGCCAAATTGTTTCGTAAGCTGGTAGTGTCTTCGGATGAATTATAAACTTTGATAGACTGCCTTTGGTTTAATGTCAAAATTCCAAAAAAATCTCCTTCGAAATGGAATGTACTGGCTCCCTTAGAATGCTTAAGCCAGTTGACATAAGCGAGCTTGGTGCACGTGAAATATTAGGTGCCTTACAGAGTCTGTCTCCTGGTGACTAGACCCCATTTGAGAGTTGTGATGGAATAGGGCAAGTGTAAGAAGGATGAAACACTGTGACATTATGCACGGAAGAGGAAGACATGGCACCTAGGTTCCAGACAAGATATAACAATCAATCAATCTTCTAAGCGTGGTGTTAAAATCATTCAAGATGCCTTAAGTAACAATTTAGGAAAGTATAACAGTTTTGGTAGCATATGTACATAGTGAGCATTGCTTGCACGACATCGCCACAAGCACGAGAATTTTATCTAATCAATCAATCAGTCTTTTATGAGCCAGTAGTATGGCCCTGATGTTAGATGCGCCTTCAGTATTCTGGATGACTGAACGTTTCATGGGGCCAACACTACCTTCTGGTGATTACGGTACGAATGCAGATATCTCAAATGCTGTCAAGATGAGGAGATACTTTTAAAATTCGACTTCAAAACCACCAGGGCTGTCTTGAACCAAGTGGCTACCACAAGAGACTTGCCCTGCTGTGAGAGGTTTCGTATTAAAACCACTGCGATGATTTGAGGGTAAATAAAGACTGCCGCCTGCAAAGAAGCTGAAAGTGCACTGATGCTGAGATGGACATCTGAGAGTAAAAATAAATCAGATGAGTAAGAGAGAGTAACATAACAAGTCAACAGAATACGAATGAAAGCCTATGAGTCGAATAGTGGAACTAGGTTGCAGATTCGTCATGAAAGAATGAACCATTTCTGCGGACTCTAAACGGCGAAGATATTGAATATTCTGGCATCCAATCAACTAAATCATCTCTAAAATATAGTCTGCCGAGACCATGCCAGATGAATAGAACCAGGAATGTGGATGAGCGAGTTTTTTTACTGCCGCAGGAAAATTAATAAGCGATTTAATGACAAAGTGCCTAAAGTCAAACCACGTTTAGATACTCACAGTGATAGTGCTCCTCGGCTGAAGATACATTGTCAGTAAAGCCCAGGACACTTAAATGCTTTGCAAAAGCGTGCCTGTTATGATGCGAGTAAACAATCAATAGCCTTTCCTACTGAGAAACTTCGGGAAGCATTCGCTTAGTTTGCTGTAGAGCTCAGGAGATTTATGCTATCCTTAGAAATAATAATATGAAACCTAAATGCAAAACGTTTCTAACGCATGTCCTTAAAAACTTCCTCTAAGGCTTGTTCAATAGGTTCATCGACTAATATATCTATTTCCCCTGACATTTGCCTTCTAAATGCGTTCAGTGAAGTTTTGCATACTTTAACTTCATCGAAAGTCATAAGAGGATCCAGTCCTTTAAACCCACACGCTTGACCCCTTCCACAATATAGCACGTACCCATGAGTATTGCGTATATTCCCTCCGAAAAGACAGTAGCATGTTTCCTATGAGAAGCAAAATTTGGCTTGAAAACCTTGTAGCTCGAAAGGACCTTCCTCGATAGCAAGCCTCTTATGTTGGCTTACACTCCTATATATTGCCAAAAGACCGACGGTTTGAAGGAAGGAACAGAATGTTTATTTGCCTCATCCGTCACCACAGCTGATGACAGGTATCATGACAGATATGAAGACTTGTTTTCTTACTCAGCTCACTTGCAGCTTTGCTGATAGAAACTAGTTGTGAGCTGGCTAGATTACTTGACTCACGGAATGTCAACGAGAGACTTGCTTTCGACGAAGTAAGGATGATTTTAAAAACTCAGCCAGAGGAAACCACCCTTTCGGCGGGCAATGGCAAACTCTCGAAAATAAAATTGCCTACCAAAAAGCTTCTAAAGAGTGCCGTTCGAACTCGGCGATAAACCGTAGGCCCCGTTCAGATGTGACAAAAATGAAAACATGAGCAACTCAAATGAGTGTCAAGAAGCTAGGCCATGGCCCATACCGGGCTGCCAGCGCCACAGTGTTTTTTTGTTTTTGTCAAGGCACGTGCACGCTGCGAGGATTCATTTCATCAGTCATCAATCTGGGTTACCATTGTGTTCGTTGAGTATCTGAGGATTTTTTCAGCCTGGCTTCCCTTTTCTTAAGGCTTATAAGATTACTTCTTTACTTAGGTTGGTGGGGCCGGTGTCCGATGTGAACCTGGGCCTCAACTAAAAAGCCTCTTCAAATAGCCCGATTTTTTGTAAGTCGTAATCAGTGCCGCTCTCATGTTACCTAAAGTCCCTTTCAACTTGCATATCAAGGCTCTGGTATCCATACGCTCAACATGGCCTAGTCTAACTAGACTTAAATCGTGCTACAGCCTCTAATGTTCGTGGTTGAATCTCCTCCACCTGAATTCTGCTTCAATTCAAATGTGAGTGAAAATCTTTCCCTCGAAACATCCCCTTTTGACAAGGTCCATGCCTCTGCGCCATAGAGTACGACCGGGATGATAAGGGGCTCATTTAATGTTAATTTCATATTAAGAAAGAGAATTACCTCCTGAAACCATCACGATTTGGTTGGCAACAGTAATACTGCTTCTGATTTCTGCGCTGATGTCGTTGCTGCTTAAGACTGCGGAAGTCGCACCCGACTCCAACGAAAGCTTACATGAATAATTCATTACTGACCATAATATAGCAACGAGAATTCTAATCATCTTGCACAAACTGTTGAGTTTAGAAGAGATGTCAAAACTAGTCTTGGCGTTCTACTACAATATATAGCTCGTCCATATGCAAGTTGGCGCATGCGGTTTTGAAGTCGATGATTAGATAGTGACTGTTGTTCAGAAAAAATCTAAAATTTCAAGATTTGCTCTAATGTGAATACCATATTTGAATTATGGTGAACTTTTCCGGTTGTCAAAATTCCTATTGGTGTTCTGCATCTTGTGTATGGAGGACAGGATTTCGGCGAAGCTTGAGGAAAACGTATTCGCAAGGATTCTAGCAGTCGCTTACGATTGCAGCTTTCTTACGTTGAACTCTGGAAGTTTTTCTTAGCTCGTTTATATTCTCCTAAGATATCCGCATTCATACTCTGGGCGTAACAAGGAAAAGATCCGAATCGATGTTGTCTCCTCGTAAAGTTCGCACATCTGGGAATATTTGAGGACTATTTGTTGGCAATCGCAATGTGATCAATCTGGTTGACGTTGATGTTGAGGTGTGGGACCCGCATGTTAGCAAAAGGTTGCGCATCGTTCATATTTCTTAAAACTTGAAATGGATGTCGAACGAGGTATTTTGCTGGTATTGTTTTTCGATGACTTACTCAAAAACCTCAAATTCAACCTTCTGTACCTTCTACGGGTACTTAGCATCTATAATACCTTAAATCTTATATCTGGCTATGGTATGGTCATAAACGCAAATCAGGCTTATACTCACGACCTTTTGGGTTTGTTTGCCTTGAGAAGAAAATTTACATCCACATCTGTCTTCTTTGTAGCAGTCGCATTGTTTTTATCGGCTACTTACCCAGCCTATTCCATGGCGCTACTTGAAATGCAGTCTAAGGTGTACAGAAATTATTCACCAGCACTTAGACTGTTAAGAATCCCTTTACTTTATGTGCAACTGAAATTTATTACCCTTAAAACGTTTGTCGGGGTCGTCAACATTATATCCGCCTGAGCCATTGAGCCATTGAGCCATTGGCGAAAATGGCGAAATGTTGCGAAACCCCGGGTGTTAGGCTAAGCAGTCCTATGCCAACAGTGTCTGTTCAGGGGACCGACATATCATGGAGCTGCCTCTAGACCTGGGCTCGGTATACATAAAAGCTGCCTTAAAGCCTTAAACTGATAACAGTCGTAGATAACGGCAGTGATCCGTATTTGGGATTCCTCTACTGGTGTTCTGATTAAGGAGAAGTATCGTATGCAACACTCTTCTCTCCTCTATCGACAGCACCCTACAATGATATCCTGCGGCGGTTGGATATACTGCCTTCAAGCAAAAGTATTATATTCTCAGGTGATGTGGATGTGGGAGTTGGAGCTAGTCTGCAAAGGTTTAGGTTTCCTCGTTTATGAATTCATAAAGCCATTGAAACTCCATATTATTCATTTATATTGAGGAGGCTTTTGAAAAAACAACACTTTCGACAGCATGTGGAACTCGAACAAATGACAGACTGGTCTAAGGCCTAAGCGCAGTACTCCATATATACAGATCATGCTTCAAAGTAGTCTTAAAGATAATCTACGTTTGGTGCGAAATTTCCTTTACTTTCTTCAGGATAATTCACAGTATACAGGACAAAGTATTCGATTAAATAGTGAATTTCGCTTTAAGGCAACAGAGTAAGTGTCTACATGATAAATGGTCACTGAGACAGTAATAAGGCAGTGGACATTTCAATTGAAAAAAAAACAACAAATATTAGACAGGAAACAGCAACCAGACATCTGAATGGATATATTCATGCAATGGATGCAGTTATTGTTAAGCGAAAGCCCAGATGTGCTTTTGGTAAGCGAAACTAAGCTTAACCAGAATCATAAAATCGGCTTCAGTGGCTACCATGTATATAGAAGAGACCGGCCTGACTTCACTAGAGGGGGTGGGCTTGATGTCTTCATACGGCAAGGTTTGCGCCATACGGTCATATACAAAGGGCGCACGCGTAGGTTCTAGGTGTTAGAAGTTTGCGTCGTATGCATTCCTCTTCGCAGTGATAGACGATTGTATGTGGTGTCGCTCTACGCACCTGAAGCACTTCATCCCGCTCAATTTATTACAGAACTCGAGTTACTTTTTCAATCTCTCCAGCTTCAATCTGAAGAAAACAATGGAGCGAACTATCCCCCGGGTAGAACGCTCAAACGACAACCTGACTGACAAATACAGAAACCCAACAATAGACGCACTATAACACACAAAAGTAGATTGCCTTCAATGCTGAAACAGAGGTATAGACAGTTTAATGACAGGAACAATGCGGAAATTGGGATACTGGAATCATTGATCAAAAACCTAAAACAACTTATAAATTAAAATTATAAAAAATCTGTTAGTCTGTATTGGGGCAATAAGATTCGGGCTTTAAAATCCAGTAGTCCGAATATGTTCCCGCAGATAAATAAATTGTTCGGGCCGAAAGATCACAATGATATTCAGTGGGTCCGGATCCCGCAAACGAAAATAGACATATATTACAGACGATTGGTATAAGTCCAGAAAGTGTAGATGATGGCGATGGTCTTTTTGTAGTCGAAGCCCCACAGGAAAAAGCGGATTTGCTGGGAGCTTTTTTCGAAGCCGTGTATACGGTGAACGATCCAGGTCGCCGTAACCACGACATTGAGAATAGAGCCTATGTAAACCATCTTTATCTGTGCAATGAACTTCAAAATTGGCGATCTGAGAATAACGGTTCCACCGTATTCAATGAAGTAAACTCGGCAAACGTTATCGTCGCCGATGAACAAGCTGCAGCTCATTTGTTCGTGCGAAAAAATGAACTCCTGTGCATTATAAGAAAGAAGTTCGTTGTCAAATGTGGCAACGTAATTTCAAGAAAAATATTTGACATTAAAAACGGCTTGCAACAAGGAGCGGTTATTTCTCCGATACTCTTTAACATATATACGAGTGATATAGTAGGTTCCCTCAATCACGCTATAGTGTACGCAGACGACTTAGTGGCGTACAGATCAGGTCCCAAAATCCAGGACATCAATGTTCTGCTGCAGAGTGACTTCGATCACATTAAAGCGTATTGCGATGATTGGAAATTGAAAATCAATTGTCAAAAGTCGGAAACAATACTGTTTAGGACCCCCTTGAGATGGGCTTCTTGGGATACCAGAAACCACTGACGAAATCTGGCCGTCATTGGACACCACGGGGTGGTTACATACCTTGGTATCTGGCTCGATCAATATTTATATTTTGAGAAACATATAAATGCTTGTTTGGCTGGAGCCAATAGAGCCTTAGCCTTGAAAAGAAAACTGTTTCACAGCAGTCAACTTGACTCGAGGGTGAAGGTTATTTGCTACGTGGCCCTAATCAGGCCAATCATCGCTTATGGTTGTCCCGTGTGGTTCAACAGAGTGCCGTATTATATGGAGACAATTCGGGTGTTTGAAAGGCAATGTCTCAGGACCTGTCTTAGACTGTACAGAACACCAGAATCTGCGTTCATTAAATACTCGTATCATTCCAACAAGGCCCTTTACGGTGGGGCTCAGCTGAACAGGATTGACAATTTTCTGATTAAGGTGAATCGAAGGCACACTGCAAGAGCGATGAACAGCGACAATCACCTGATCTTTGGGGCTTACCTTCCCAATTTTATGTACCATGAGAATACACGCCGATCCGGCTTTATTCCGCCAGAGGCATTCCTCTATTAAGATTCTAAAGGGTTAGTACAAAGTAGGAATGGTATTCCGGTAATATACCACCGCCACCGAGGTGCGAGGGAAAAACGTCTCACCTACGACGGGTACGACGTCAATGCTCAGGGGCTCTTTCGTTTTAGTTCCGCAATTACGGAAAGAGACCGGGTTGATACTGAGAAACAGCACGTCGATTTTTTGTGTCTTAGAGAAGAGGAGAGGATTGAGACGATCTCCTAGGTCAGTGCGTTACAATTGTAACATACTTCTTTTAGTTTTAAGATAGATTAGGTAAGCTAGGGGGTTTTCGCTGATGGCCCGGGCTGGTTGACATAGGGCAGTACTTCTGAGAAGTAACTCATACTTCACGGCATCGGTTAAGTCTCGGCGGTGCGTGTGCACGATGTTAACAAGCCCAAGGCACTCGAATTCGCAATTGAGATGGTGACCGCTCAGGGCAAGAGGCAATGAGCGCTAGCCATATTGATTATAATTAAGATAGATTAAGTAGCTTAGGTTGGATGACAACGATTAGTATAAAGCCTCGTAGAAGTAGCATCTTCCGACAGGTGCTGGTTCCTTAAATGACGAGAATGAGCCTCTGCAGCCGAACATCTTGCAGCTCTGCTAATAAGTCCTACTTCACGCCTCCCCTTGGCGCCATCTGGGAATCTCACTAGATGTTGCGAAGTGAAGGGAGCAAATGGCAAGTTTCCTGCGCCATTAACCAGGATTCGTGTCGGAAAAACAAAACAAGACCTTAGCCGGGCTACTCCGACATATTTGGAGCTCAGGCCGGAAAGGATTTCCAGGACTTAGTCAGGGTCTTGGAAAATAGATGGTGGCGGACGAGCCCTAAAAGGGCCAACGGCAGCGCTCACATCCCGGAACGGGTTACTGGCTTCGGTGTAACCGACCCCTCGTCCTAGGGGCACTCAAAATGGAACTGGTCCTCCAGGTTGGGGGTTGTGCCGCGGGGGTAACTGCCCGGCCATTTAAAAAAAGATTAAGTTACGAAGCATCAACAAGCCTCGGATATGGACGGATCTACTGTTGACAACCCACGCAAGCGATTTAAGGACAATGAGCTTCGGATATGCACGTAGAATGTTAGATCCCTTAATAGACCACGTGCAGCCGAGAAACTAGCGGAGGCCCTAGACTGCTGCAAAGCAGACATAACCGCCATCCAAGAAATGCGATGGGATGGGCCGGACAAAAAGAAGATGAAAAACTGCGACATCTGCTACGGCAATTGCTATCGACGGCAAAAGCAGCGATTATTTGAATGCGTACTTGTTGTCGGGGGCAGACTAAGACAAGAAGTCCTCAGCTTCCGGCATGTGAGCGAGCGCCTCGTAGCAATCCGCATCAAGGCTAAATTCGCCAACATTAGCCTTATATGCGCACATGCCCCCACAGAGAAGCCCCTTAACAAGACCTACGAGCAATGCCCCACCTATGACATTAAAATTATACTCGGTGATTTTAATGCAAAGCTAGGAAGATAGGGTATCTTTGGTGGAACAATCGGAAAATATAGCCTGCACAACACCACCTCCCATAACGGATTCAGGCTAATCGACTTTGCGGCGGGGCGAAACATTGTCGTGGCTAGCACGCGGTTCCCACATCTCGACATACACAAGGGGACTTGGAGAACTCCTGATCAATCAACAGTCAACCAGATTGATCACATTGCGATCGACGCAAGACACTCCTCCAGCATTATGGATGTCCGTACGTTCCGAGGAGCCAACATCGACTCGGATCATTACCTTGTTGTAGCCAAGGTACGGTTGCGGATATCCCAAACTAGGCCAAGAAAAACTAATGCTGTGAGAAAATTCGACGTCAGACGGCTACAATCGCAAGAGATCGCCAAGTCCTTTTCCGATCGAGTGTCTCTTAATCCCTTAAGAGGTCCAATGCCGCCAGCATCAAGCACCGAAGACCACTGGAAACACTGCCAAAACGCCATCAGAGATACCACTTCTGATGTGCTGGGTTTCACTCGTCCACCATAACGAAACCCCTGGTTCGATGATGAATGCCGGCAAGCGCATGCAGCAAGATGCATATAACGCGGCGCTGCTTAGAAAGACCAGAGCTGCTCATGAGCTCTATAAGCGGAAGAGGAGAGACGAACACCGGCTTCTCAGGAGGAAGAAGAAAGAGCATGAGAAGCGCGCGATCGAGGAAATTGAGAGATGCTACCCCAGGAATGAGGTTCGGAAGTTTTACCAAAAGTTAAAAGTAACATGCCGCGGAAACAAACCCCGAACCGAAGCCTGTAGAGATGAACAAGGGAACATCGTAGTAGAATCGCAGTCGATGCTGAGGATTTGGAAAGATCATTTCTGAAAGGCAGAATCAACCTTTCAGCCTGGACGATGATGACCAACAATTCCGTCCACCCGACCTAGATGAAGTGAAGATAGCCATATCGAAGCTTAAGTCCAACAAAGCTGCTGGAGCGGATGGCATGACTGCCGAGCTCTTCAAAGCGGCAGGCGATGACTTGGTAAGGAGCATACACCAACTCATCTGTAAAATATGGTCGGACGAAAGTATGCCCGATGAATGGAACCTCAGCATTGTTTGTCTAATTCTCAAGAAAGGAGACCCTCTTAACTGCGCCAACTACAGAGGCATCAGTCTCCTTAACATCGCATATAAGATCTTATCCTCCGTATTGTGTGAACGACTGAAGCCGTTCGTCAACAACGTGATAGGTCCATATCAGTGTGGCTTCAGGCCAGGAAAATCCACCATCGACCAGATATTCACACTACGGCAGATCTTGGAGAAGACCCATGAGCTTCAGATCGATACCCACCACCTATTTATCGATTTTAAGGCCGCGTATGACAGCATCTATAGAGACGTGCTATATAGAGCAATGTCTGGTTTTGGCATCCCTGCCAAACTCGTCCGTCTGTGCAGGATGACGATGGAGAATGCACGCTGCTCCAACAAGGTCGGTAAAGATCTCACCGAGACCTTTGATGTCCAGAAAGGATTTAGACAAGGCGATGCGCTGTCATGAGGTTTTTTTAACATCGTACTTGAAAGAATAGTGCAAAACTCACGAGCAAACACAAGAGGCACTATCTTTCAAAAGTCCGTCCAACTACTCGCATACGCCGACGATATTGACATAATCGGGAGAAAGCAGCGTGATGTCAGTGGCACTTTCGCGAGTATTGAGACGGAAGCGGCGAAAATGGGTTTAGCGGTCAATGAGGGCAAGACCAAGTATATGCTGTCAAGCAAAAAGGACAACCAACACCGACGTCTCGGACAGAACGTCACCCTCGACAGATATAACTTTGAGGTAGTTAAGGACTTTGTCTACCTAGGCTCCGCTATAAATACAGACAACGACAACAGCGTTGAGATCAAACAAAGAGTAACTCTTGCCAACCGCTGTTTCTTTGGGTTAAGAAGGCAATTGAGTAGCAAAGCCCTCTCTCGGACAACAAAAGTCACCCTTTATAAGACTTTAATAATCCCGGTCCTGCTCTATGGCGCAGAGGCATGGACATTATCAAAAATGGATGAGGGTGTTCTTGGTTGCTTCGAGATAAAAATTCTTCGGGCGATCTTCGGTCCCGTCTGCATTGGCGGTGGGTGGAGGAGGAGATACAACGACGAACTGTATGGACTGTACAGCGACATGGACCTAGCCAGAAGAGTGAAGATCCAAAGACTGAGATGGCTGGGTCATGTAGAGCGCATGGACACCAATGCTCCGGTCCGAAAAGTCTTCGAATCCGCCCCCGAGGGACAGCGCAGTAGAGGAAGGCCAAGATTCAGGTGGCGCACGCAAGTGGAAAAGGACCTCAGCCAACTTAGCGTACGAAACTGGAGGCAGCTAGCCAGGGATCAAGCTGGCTGGAGAAGCTTGTTGACTGAGGCCCAGGTCCACCCCGGACTGTAGCGCCACCTAAGGTAAGTAAGTAAGTAGCTTAGGTAGGTTAAGTAGCTTAGGTAGTTTTAAGTTTTAAATAAAAGAAAAAACATTCTAATGGTTCTTAGTTTTTTATTTCCTTCAGAATTTTGTCAGAAGTTCATATATAATACAAGTTAATCGTAGAATAGATTTTAGGCCGAAATGCATCAGTTTTTTATTTACTGTTAAACTTAGAGTGCTCGGTAAGAGCCAGTAAATTAAATGAAGAAAACAAAAAATATAGTAGAATTAGATTTAAGCATTTTTGTCTAGCAGGTAAGTTTATATGGATTAATGAAATGAAAAATGAAGTGAAAAGTAAAAAAAGTATGCAATGGATGCAGAGCTTGATTTATAGATACTTCTTCTTACTCATTGTACAATGAGACCTGTGAATGAGTCTGAAGGGGTGCAGGAAATAAAGTTGTGTTGTGCGTAGTTGTGCTGTCGACCGTCGAAATTCATACTCATTCGTCTCATGGATGGCCTAACTCACATTCACACTACTCACAAGGGCTGAATATAACAAGAAATTGTATTTTCAAGTAATGAGGACTGATTCACAGTTGTGAGAAAATTAAATTAAATTAACGTATACCTGTCAATTAAAAGAAAAAAAAACCCAAAATGCACAACAGAATCCAACTATTGCAGTGACGTATCCCAAAATCAACTGCGCAATAACTCGAGTAACTCGAATGATTCGAATGCGCTTTCCATGTCTCATTTGTACCCTCTCGTTTTCCAGTACAGCATACACACATACCCAAAATAAAAAATGGTATGGCCAGTGAGTTGTGATGAGTCTGAATCATGGGTTGTATGAATGCTCCATACTCATGTGCATTCACAATTGTCTTCACTCATTGTATGGTTCGTTAATTTCTATGGGTGTCTCATGGGTAACTTTTTTGTCACTCATGCAGATCTCTAGTTCCAACCACATATTCTCAGATTTGAAAAAGAACTTGATATAAGGGATCCACTCTAAGGACGATTAAAGCGATTGTGGTCCTGGCACCTGGCCTATATAGACACAATTACACACTCTATCTGCATTCTCTATACTTTGAAAACGCCTAATGGATGTAAAGTCTTACAAAGTCCCAACCTAGCTGCAGTGACAGTCGTGATTCGTGGATCCATGGCAAGATAACTAACTGAATCAGAACCACTTCATGGTACTGGAGTCCAGGTTGCCGAAATCCGGCTCTTATGAGAATTCATCTGATTCAATGACAAGATGATGCTTATCTGTAACGAAACAGGCTCATGTTTAAAATGGCAAGAAGGTATCTGAACATTTAAGATTTGTTGGTCACGTTTATGCTAAGCCCCAACAGAAGAATCTTTCATTTCATGATTTGGATTGCAGCATCTATCCTGTAGTTGTTTCATAACCAAAGCGCAAAACTAGTGATTTTTTCCCAGGCAAACAGCTGCTACACTTTTGCACCTAAGCCCTACATAATTACGAAGTAAGACCAAGTAAATAATTACGCCAAGAAAAAAAAAAGCAAAAACCATCCAACACCCACCTGATTGTATACCTCGTCGTGCTAAGAACAACTCAAGTGCTTCATTTTAATTAAACGCACAAAATTCGTTCGCACATTTGGAACAAACCTCCGACACTTGAGGAAATTGAGCACCACACTACCACTAGCCCTACTACTATGGCTTTAAGAAGTTCCTTACAAGCCCATTGTGGATTTAAGACTACGTGTCATTGACATAGCATTTAGAAGCACCCACAGCAACAGCACCAACTACAGCAAAAGCAACAGCAACACCAGTTACACCGACAACTACGAGTAAACGAACTGAAAGAGTCCTGATCCTGATCCCGAAAATGAAGAAGAAAACGACAACGAAAACGTAAACTTAAGGAAAATGGTAATTTTAGTGGAAATTTCTTTCAGGCAAACGCACAGAAACAATGGCCGGCTCTCTAGTTCTGTTTAACGCTGCTTCAGAGCTTTATTTTTGCTTTTCATTTAGATGTACTCGTAGGTGCGCCCAGCACCCATCACAAAGCATCCAGCAATTCTGGCTTCGCTGAACGGGAAGAAAATAGGAAAATTATTCGCTCTAGGGACTCCATTCCATGTGGTTGTATAAGTATGAATGTGAATGTATATATAAGGGAGCTAGCGCAATGTACTGTGCGTATCCTGTCAAGGATTCCTATTCCATGGCTAAAAATGAGTCCTTCTTTCATAAGAGCAACCGACCAAGTTATTCTATTACAGGGACGATGATGATGATGATGATGATGTTCTTTCTACCCAAAGTGCAAAGGCAAGGAGCCAGAAACGAATGGCTGAGAAATTTTCAAAAGTAAAGTGTAGAGGGAATTATTTTTTGACAGAGTATTCTGGAAATGGGTAATGCTCTGCCTGCCTAATAAGAAAGTCCCTTTTAAGAGTGGAAAACCATTTTGTACGTTTCGTTGAAAGGAATTTATACTCCACTCTATACACCTACTCCTACTCCTACTCCTACTCCATTCAACTTTTTTGAAGTGATCTATTAAGAATTCGGTGTTATGAAGGTTTGTTTTGTTATAGCTGGGACTAGGCCCAACTTTTGAACAGCATTTCGGGACTTTTTGGAAAGATGAACTATCAAACGAAGAACAGAATGGGGTGCTCACTAAATTGAAGGCAAATGTTGAAAGTCTGCTTTGTTTCTACAACTATAGGAATCTCATTACTTGTTTTTGCTATCATCAAAGACAGCTTCTTCTTGGCAGCAAATAAATAAGCTGCACCGCCAGCATGATGCTGAAATCGTCCTTTGTACACTGTTGGACACCAAAAAACATAGCCACTTAGTAGAAGGATGTTATGTTTCGGCAGCTGGAACAATGATGCTTGCCGGCCAAATATCCTTAACCTCCTCTAAGTTCTCGAGCCGTCTCTAAATGAAGGAACCTAGCAACCCATCCTAGCTGCATAAAAAGAACAAGAAATGCGGAATGAGTATGAACAACAGTTTCTGAAAAAGAAGGGGATACAAATTGACAAGTAATAGGTGGATCCTATAGAGCGGTACTACCTTGAGAATGATGTACATTCCATAGAAAAAACCTTGAATTGGACAACAAGAAAAAGGTCAGTCCTGAGAATAGAAAGAACTACGTTTGTGGAATGCCGCATTTTGCTGAATAACCTAAGAGACAACTGACATGAAATACCACCTTGAAGTTCCCGGAATAACCACCGTGTGGCGCTCCGTTTGTTCCGGTTTGAATTCTGTTTTTTTTGTTAAGTTGGTACTTCTGTTGTTTATATTCTCTCTAAATCTTAGCATCATAGCTTGACATTTACAAAAGTTACGTAGCCAAGAGTAAATCTATCTCTGTGTGTGTTGGCGATTTTTTTTTACAATTTTAGAAATGAATTTAAATTAACAACAACGAACTTGTATTAAATTTTGGGTAAAAAACGGATTTAATGGTGCGCGAACGTTGGAAATGTTGGAAAAGTGTTTCGGCAACGATTCTCTAAAGAAAACGGTCGATTACCAGTGGAACGAGCGGTTTAAAGGTGGTCGAGAGTCAATCGAAGATGATGAACGCAGTGGTAGACCATCGACATCGAAAACCGATGAAAACATTGATGAAGTAAAAGAAATGTTGGTCAATAACCGCAAATTAACCAACACAGAGATAGCAGAGGACTTGAACATTGCCTATGGATCCGTCTAAGGCATTTTGGTTAATAATTTGGGTTTCTGTCGTGTAGCAGCAAAGTTGGTGCCAAAAGACCTCAATTTCATGCAAAAAAGAGACCGTATTGACGTCCCAAGAGAGATGATTTGCGAGGCTGAATTCGATCCCACATTCATTAAAAGGATCATTGATGGAGACGAGACATGAGTTTTCGAGTACAGCACTGATTTCACGGTTTTCATGGATTACAACCGTGTAGTGCATCATGAATTTTTGCCAGAAGGCCAGACAGTAACCAAAGAGTATTATTTGGGCGTTATGAGACGTTTGCGTGAATGGATTGAACCCATAGATTCTGCACCATGATAACGCACCGTCGCACAGTGACATCATTATTCATAATTTTTTGACGACAAATGCAACAACTACCATCCAACAGCCACCGAATTCACCAAATTTGTGACTTCTTTCTGTTCAATCGAGTTAAAAAAAAACCAGTACGGGGAACGCGTTTCAGCAGCCGAGAGGAAGTAATGGAAAAATCGCAGGAAGCCCTGATGGACATGCCGAAAACCGAATATAAAAAATGTTTCGAGGATCGGATCAAGCGCTGGCATAAGTGTGTTGCAGTCGATGGGGATTACTTTGAAGGGGACAATTTAGATTTGGATGAATAAACTTGTATATTTTATTTTCTGAATAAATTCCGGGAATTTTTAATCAAGGTTGTATTACCAATGTTCCGACGAAGTAAGTTTGGCATTTCTGATTAGAGACAGGTAGAGTTGTGAAAATATCAACTGCATTGTTCATATATCTTGATATCGTATCGCGAGATCATTTTTGACAAACTTACTTCCTTACTTACGTCCTGTGTTCACTTGTGAGACGGTTTCTGGCAAGGTGCCTCAGTTCGCCATAACATTTTCCCAACTGCCGTGCCTCCATCTCGACCGTTCTCCTCGGACCACGGGGTATTCTGTCATCCTGGGTTAACGGGTTTCATTGCATAGTGTGGTTAGGTATGGAACGGTCACCTTTTCGGAACGTGTGATCAATCCACTGCCACTTTCGTCTATGGATGATCGTGCCTATAATTTCCTGACCCGTTCTCTGGTAGAGGTGTTCATTAGATATACAGTTCAGCCAGAAAATGCTTAAGATGTTTCGCAGTCATCTGTTAACGACCGTTTGTAACTTTCTTGTGATATTGATGGTCACTCTCCACATGCTCATCCATATAACAGCACGGATATGACACCAGTCTTAGCTTGCTGTTTAGGGTGATTGCATTGCCTCACCATACCTTGCACAACATGCCGAGAGCAGATTTTGCGTTGGAAATTCTGTTGGTTATATCAAGTTGGGATTCACTATCAGTCGAGACAAGATACAGGAAATCGTCTACTCTTTCTACTGGTTGTCCAGCAAACAAGGCTGATAACTTTAGTTTTTGGAGTAAAAATGTTCAGCCCGACGACGCCTGCCTGTGTATCCAGCTGTCATTTGGTGGAGGTCCATAATTTTGCGGGAAATTAAGTATACATCGTCAGTGTAGTCAATTTGTTTCAGTTGAGATGCAAGGGTCCATCGAATTCCTCCGTTACCCGTTGACAGAGCTGCACGAAGCACATCGCCAATCACCAAAAGGAATAGTATTGGGGAAAGAACGCAACCTTGTCTTATTCCATTTTGGATCTCGAATTCATGATGTCTAAATGACAAATTCGTAAAAATCGTCTTAAACAGTTTTACCAGAAAATTCTTCTGAGTCTTGGAAAGCTGCTTAGGGATTCTCCACAGTGAGTCGTCCTGTCTCAACTGCCTTGACGTATGTTGCTTAGCAATATAATGTCTACGCACGGATAGGTATACGAAACCCAAGACGCGATCAACGATTGGTGCACTTAAAATGGGCCCAAGAGGTTGTTCTTTTCGCGAAAAGGAGGATGAATCTTCCTCCTCCTGATATCATGGGCTACACTGTCAATTCCATTTTTCTTATTAAAGAAAAAACAGCCCTTGATATACAATACAATACGCACTAGAGTTGTGATGAATTTGCGCTACGACTGTCTTTTGACATTGGTCCGATGGACATTCCGTCCGATGTAATGAAACCAATACACCTGTTGTGGAGACAAATACATTATCCGGTGTCGAGGAATTTGTACATAGATTTGAATTATAAAAGGGATGAAGGTGGATCTTCATTGATGCGCCGCTTGGGTCTTCCGAAGGACGACAAACCTCGATTTTGATCCTTATTAAGAAAACTTGTGTCTTTCTTCCAAGCGGTGATGCAGCAATCATGATGGCAATAAGGTAAATTGTGAAAAATGGGTGAAGGGAGCGAAGCATTTGAACCTGTGCCTGAACTAATAGCCAAGTTTCGCTTAAACCGTAGGGACTTTTCTTCGATTTCTAAATAGAAAAGACTACACAAGCGACACTAAGCTTCTTTGAGTACCTTAATCGTATGACTCTTGCTGTGTTGATGCACTAACCCTATAAATATCCGGGCTACGCTCGTAGCAGGAAGCAGAACCTAGCCTTTGATGTGGTTGTTGCGGGTAGTCTTTGGACTTTATTACTGAAGCGCTTACTTCCCACGAAAGACTTCTACATTTCACTAAAATAAACATTCAATGAGTATAAAAGTCTGGTTCCGACAGAACGTATGGTGCAACAATTTTGAAGTCATGCTTAGACAAGAGGCCCAATGTACTTTTGTTGGGAAATGCAAATTCAGGATTATCCATTTTGTTGTTCCGAAAGTAAATTAACATAAAACACATTTATCATTTAGATTTAGAATTTGTATTTCAATATATTGTTTGGATTTTACCATTATAGATGACATTTTTATGGCCAAAGAAGTTTGCTAAACATTTGACAAAAGCGATGAGAATTGACGGTGACGGTAACACCTTCCTCCCTTTCGAAGAAGTGTAAACCAATGATATCACCAGGCCAAATTTCACACCATACAGTGACTTCTTGCAGATGTGGTTATTAACGTATCCATTGAGTCAAAAATGAGCCTCATTGTTGAAGAAAATTTGTCATCCAGGCGCAGATGTTCAAACACCCAATCGGCGTTTGTTCTACGCATTCCATGGTCGGTTGGCTTTTATGAGTTGAATTTTATGACAGTGTAGATGCAAATTTATATGTAAAATATGCCAAAATTTGCAGTAAGATAAGTCTATTTGGTGTGCTGGCAGTGAAATCGATAGATTTCGATCTTCTTCAACACTTTCACCAAAGGCAGTAATAATTTGTGTATAGTATGCATTTCGATGATGGACAGGTCGCAAAACATCTGTTACAGAGCCAGTCCCTTAGGATATTTTTTAACGGCTTCGCCTATAGTACGCTCAGATGGACGATTATGTCGATAAGAATTTTCTCGTAATGCGCGAAATGTATCTACTACAGAATCAGAATTTTTATAGTAAATTTTCACAATTTTATGACATTCAGCGATTGTTACGAGTAGCAAACCTTAAACTAAAAATGTGCATTCTCGGATGACAGTTCGGTTTGACGTTTGTGAATGAAACAGGGATCCCAAATCAGGCCGAAGAATTGGATGACCCTATATTAACCAATCGGTATTCGCTATTGTACTTGACGTATGAAATCCCCTTTTCACCTCTGGATAGACATATCAAACAAGTTACAAGTACGAACTCTCCTGCTTCTTGCCAGGAAGCTATTCGTTTGGGAACTGTTGTACGCGTCCTACTTGGAGACAAAACATTTGGGGAATCTATTGAGCTAAAGGATTTAATAGAATTGGGCTTACTCTAGACATCTATTCGAATACTTTAGATATGCATAACTGGTAGATATGGTAGACTTGAGGTCTATTATGAATACTTTCATGGAAATTGTATGGGAGGACAACATCGAAGGGCATTCGGTTGTTTATAACATCATTGCTCGTTCCCCAAGTAAACTTGCTTCTTCTTTCTTAAATAAAAAAAAAAACAGCGATTTGTTTGGATGAGGGTGAAAGTAACTATACGTGACGGAACGACACTAAATTGAGAATGCTGTCGGTCACAAGAGGATTAACAATTCCGAGTGCAATTATCTTAAACAAATCCAAAAGAGGCAACGCCAGAAAAAGATATCTACATCTGTTCTTGAGTACACAGGTGGGGGACCGCGGACCTAAAAAGAACAGCATCTTCATGAAAATTGCACCTCGCAGTCAACTCGAAAGTAAAAAAATATCGCCAAGAAAACGTTGTGTTTGTGATGTTTTCCGCAGCCCAATAGTTTGGTCAACTTATTTGAGATAACGACTTTCATTTTCACACTTATGTAGGCGAATCTGTGCTAAAATTTTCATCTTGACTTGTTATATAGCCATGAGCCAGCATCTTATCGCTGGACTGTGGGCTGTGCATCGTTTATTGACCAGAATGTGGTCAAAATCAACGTTTCCACGTCTTCAAATGGACCTCGGAGCACATTAGAGTATACAATATCTGTTGTGTTGGCAGTTTGCCTATTCTGTTAGTGCACCTCTGAATTCCGCCTGGGGCTTATTTTTCCGACGGGTTCTTAAAAGACGCACACTTTGGAAATTAAGTAACCAGCGTCCATCGTGTCTCGGAACAATTTTTTATTTATTGTGTCCTTGGATCATAGCTTGAAGAGCTGATGATTTCGTGAGCTATCTCACCGATTAGTTTTCAAAGTATGCCCTGCCTTGCAAGGCTTGCTGACCTTCTCATAAAGCAACAGTCAAACCAAGCGTTACTTACTTGGATGTAGTTTTGTTATCCAAATGAGACTTGGGCAAGTGTATGGCTTCAGGTATCCTTGCTCGGGTCAACATATGTCTCATATTCACCTAAGCCCTCAAAAGAAGTAAAAAGTAAATTTTGCAAAAATACTGGCCCTTCGAACTGCTCGACCAAGCGTATGAGCAATGTCCTAAGATCGAAGTTGTGCTCATACCTGGTTATTCTAAGGTTCAGTTTGATAGAGAAGAGCAAGCACTTGGCAGCCATTGGTTAAATAACCAAGCTATGACTCAAGCTAATCGAGCCCGTGTAAGGTCGAAGTATCATCAGAACTCGCACATGTTTCCCACACCTCTTCAGAGCAGTATTCTTTGAAAAACTTTCAACCAAATTGATCACATTATTGACCACACAGTACAGAGCTCAAGTATTCTGATTATCCGAATGCTAATATCGACTAAGATCGTATTTTTCCGATATCAACAAAAGGAGGTCTGGGAGTTTTGACTTTGACTTTGGAAGAAGTTCATTCGATGATCAAGTCTTCGAAACAAAACAGTTTTGAGTCTCAATTGATGTTCTAATGTTCTTTCTCTGTGCTGGCGAGTATTGTGCGAGCACATAGACATTCCGAACGAGACGAGGGTTCAAATGAAGGTTATGCAGTTCACGTAGACGAATCTTTTGCATTCCGAAATAGTGGCATTCGTACAAGTCAATTGATGGTCAAAAAATGCGCCGAAATGTTCTTCGCTTTGAATGAGAACAAAACTCCGTGGATATCAAAGTAACTGGTTTAAGTGGAATGTACTTCTAGCATTTATTCGACTTAGTCAGATAGAAATCAGAGCAGCAGATTATCAACCTTACACAGATAAGACAGGTTTGTAAAGTTGCCCATTGGGGCCAACAAGTCTTCAACTCTGTCAACCTAGAATTTAAACCTGAATTTAGCTGTGAAATCCAAACCAAGAGGAGCCTCTTAAAAGTCTGCGCAACGATCAACACATCGTCATCGTATCTGTCCTAAACGCAATCATCGACGATCAGAGCGTCATTCTGAAGAAAGTTGAGGAGAAGATGAAGTTAATTAAGCCAAACACAAGAAAATGTGAGAGAAACGAAAGACGGCGAAGCGAATGAAGAGGAAGCAGAAGCTCAAAGCCAGCCCCTACAGAAGAAGGAACTGAACGAAGATATAAATTAGCATCACTTTAATCAAGACACGAGAACGAGATCACAAAATTGGACTCCTTTCAAAAGAGTCTGCCGAAAAAGTCCTGAGCCCATTTGCAATAAATTTCAAATTGCATATTGCAATTACCAAACTTAGCTATTAAAGTCTTAAGCACCACCACCCGCTGCTCTATTTTAAACAGGGCCATCGGTAGTTGGGTAAATTTAACTGCTGAAATATTTTTAAGTCTCTCGCGATACACTTAACCAAACTGAGTTGTGTTTGGAATTTAAATAAGCGCCACTTGCGCGATTGAATCAGGGTATAAAAGTTGATCGTGGTAGCGAGAAACATTATACACACTCCAGCTCGCTTAGCTAGAAAATCAAAAAAACCCAAAACAATCTCATCATGTTCAAATACGTAAGTTGTGACTTGATACGTGGATATTTATGAAAAAAAATAAACCGTTGTGCTTTTTCCAGACTATTGTCCTTTTCGCCGTCATTGCCTGCGCTGCAGCTAAGCCTGGTTTGCTTGGACCACTGGCCTACTCTGCACCAGTTGTTGGTGTCGCTCCAGGAGTTGTGACTGCTACTAGCAGCCAAGTCATCGCTAGGAACTACAATGGAATCGCTGCAGCCCCAGTTGTTGCTGCTGCTGCTCCTGTTGTTGCTGCCCGAGTTGTCGCCGCTCCTGCGCCATTAGCCGCTGCTCCTTTGGCCTACTCTGCTCCATTGGCTGCCGCTCCTTTGGCCTACTCTGCTCCATTGGCTGCTGCACCTTTGGGTCTCTCTGCTCCTCTAGTTGCTAGTCCTTTGGGATTAGCTTCTCCATTGAGGTATGGTGCTCCAGTTTTGTTGTAAATGACATTGAAATGGACTCAATAAAGCAATGAACTGAGAAACTGAACAAAGAAATGTGTTTTTGTTTTACTTTTGTTGTTGCAGCTCGCTACGTTTATAAAATTAAGTTAGCTCTCCCAATTCACAACGCACGTATAAGCCACAAACTTGCCATTCGCCCTGTCATTGCGACTCCTAACAGCTAGTTAGAGGGCGGAAAATCTCCTCCTAGTCTCCTAAAAGGGTGGCAACATCTGAAATGTTTTTTTTTGTTTTTTATGTTGGCCTGTAACTCTAACTCTAACACTAATTGTAATTGGAAAAGTTTTAGTAAAAGGAAACTTAGTCGCCAAACTTGAATTCTCTTCGTCAAAACAAGGATCTCCCACCAACAACACGCGTATTTCTGACAATGCCTGACAGCCACGAAATTCTGCATTGAGGTTTGTCTTCCATTTTCGAAATGTTACATGTGAGAGACTGAAAACAGAGTCCTTCGTCGCTTTTGAACCAACAAATAAAGGATAACTTTTTCACGAGATTTTGTTCCTTCTCGAACATTATAAGACTTGCAGCGGGAATGGATTTGTGTATGCGTACATCCTATGCTCTGTACAATTAAAAATGAATATGCACACATACGAGTATACCGTATCTTTTGTCATACGCACAGCGACAAATTTCCTCCATCCTTCTCGACCTGCAGTCAGATAAATATTTCAGCCGTGGCCACGTTTTACGCTGTGTTGCTGCTTCGGCCAATACTGTTAATTTCCATCTTGTTCGCCGTGTCGCCAACTCGCCGTGTACCTTGAGGATTCCATTTGAAGGACTACCTCGCCACTTCCGATTCCTAATGTCGCCATTCTTCTTTTGATCCGTTATATACCACAATTCTTGCTGCAATAAACAATAATTTGCGGCCATCGGATCTTAAGAATGTCTGCAGCCTTCTCGAGATAAAATTAAAGACTTTCCTGGTTTCACAGGCATACAGCAGTACGGATTGGACATTGGATTCGAAAAGCCCTAACTTGGAGCGAAGGGAAATTTGACTGGAGTCCGATACTGAAGACAACATTTCCAGGGCGCTGCGGGTGTTCTATAACTCAAAAGATAATAAAAAACCAAAAAGCACTTTTATTTGAAATTATTCATTTTCTGTGGACTGTATTTTAGCACGACTGGTCTAGCTCGCAGACTGATAGAAAGTGAAGATGCCCCACCGCTCTGGAGGGAAGATTTAACTTAACCGACCTGGTCGAAGCTCTTCTTGCATGATGTTTTGAACACACATGTTTTGAGCCACAGAAGATTCCACGGATCTCGGTCGCAGGTCCCGTTGTCATCGTCTCGTCCGATGTACATTCATGAGTGGTGGAAGAATAGTCGAACGTTAACGGCTATTCTTCTTTGTGTTCTCTTCGTTGCGCCTCGCGAAGCGGTATTCTGGCTTGCCAGTCGCTGTGCTGGTTGTATCCCTTGCGATTGGGTTGCTCTGTATGTGGTGTCATGTGTGTTGGCTCTGCACACATTTAGGGTTGATGATGGCTTGTCGCGCCGCTACAGGATACCGTTGGTTTCGTGTGTTTTGTTACTGCGCTGGTAGCTTGGGATGGTGATGCTCTATCACTGGCATGCAGTGTTGCCGTCTTATGTTTTTGAAGAGCGGGCTTTACATATTCGGCTATTAACATACAGATCCGTTCCTTCATCGACGAAACAGATTGCGACGTTGTAGGACTCTTTTATAGCAGCAACAATGCTTTGGAAAGAAAAATTCTACTCAGCCATAGGCTCACTATTGATATTTACTCGTAAATCGTTTTCCGGATCATCATCGGATGAACTTTGTTCATGGTAATCGTTTCAGTTAGTTAGAATCGGAACCTATTTTGGAAACATTAATGTTTGATCAGAGTGAACTTTCAAACCCAAATTCTTTCCGAGATCGTTTGAGAGAGATTTCTGTTGTACTAAGAGCTCAAGGGCACACTATCACTGCTAACAAGAAATCCTGGCAATAACAACTTTTGTCACTGGACTCTTATGTATTCATAACACCATGTCCAAATACCGACGGTGAATCAGGCAACACATCTTAAGATTTCGGCCTTATCGGTGACACCTTCGAAGATGTATTTTCTGAGCTTTTCAAAGGAATATGTTATCAGTATCAAATCCAAAATTGTGATAGGAGATCTTTTCGGAAGGGCGGGTGAAGAAGCCTTATTTGAGTTTGACATGGGAGAACAGAGTATGAGTAACACCACGTTCGACAGTAGATTAGTTTCTCAGAAATTGTAACGGGGCCTAGCCTTATAATAGCCCGCAAGGGGTTCTCACATCTCAACATCCATAAACGGATTTAGGTTTCTGTTAAACATTGAACCTTTAACCGGTTTCAGCACATCGGCACTAGATACTCCTACAGCATCTCGAGATGTTCAGACTTTACAACGACCCAACTAAGACTTGGATCATTGCCTGGCTACGAATGCACGTATCACAGATTCAACAGAGTTAAGTAAGGACGAGCAATAGACAGCTACAATCTGGGCTGGTCGCGTTTCCTTCAAACTCTGTCGAAATCCCAGCTTTCATACAGTAAAAGATGCTGATTCTGATATAATTGCTTTCAAAGCTAAGCAAGAAAGATATAAAGTTGAGCCACATCGATATATGACGGCATCTCGTGAGCTCTGGGAGTAGAAATGTAGAGAAAAGTAGCTGCTACCCAGAAACAGCCAGGTACGAAAGTGTGGAGATGTTACTGCAGAAATGTGGTTTCGGAGTTTTATTGAAGAACAAAACTCACTTCAAAGCCAAGTAGAAGTCTGCAAAGGTGAACATGGACAATGAGTAGCAGATTCGCAGTTTGTATTGAGCGCATGGGAGACTACTTCTGCATGCTATATAAAGTCGATGATGCTGAAAAATTTCAAAGAAGAAGCAATTCATCCTTAACAAAGACGACTGAGAATACAGCATAACGTTCTTCGATATGCACGTGGAATGTTATATCCCCTAAAAGGCCACGTGCAGCTGAAAAACTAGCGTAGGCCCTGGACTACTGCGAAGTAGATATTACCGCCATCCAAGAAATGCGATGAGATGGGGCGGACAAAAAGAGAATAAGAAACCTCAACATCTACTACGGCAACTGTTAACGATGATAAAAGCTGCCTTGGTATGGATGCGGATTTGTTGTTGAAGGCACGCGGGTTCCACATCTCGCGGGACTTGAGGGAGAACTTCAAGGTGGAGGACTTGTGCTACTCACGAGCTCTACAGGCAAAAGAGGAAAGACGTACAAGAAAAATAAAGAACATGAGAAGCGCGCGGTCGAGCAATGAAAATCGGTAGGTTTAACGAAAGGCAAAAAAACCATACCACGGACACAAAGCCCGAACCGAAGACTGTAGAGATGAACAAGGGAACATCGTAGTTGAATCGCAGTCGTTGGTGTGGATTTGGAAAGAGAGTTTCTGTAGACTACAACGGCGATGACGAACCAAATACCGCTATCAGGCAGAACGAATCTTTCAACCTGTCGACTGTCGAGGTCTATAGGGCGGTAGGCGATGATTTGTTAAGGAGCATACACCAACTAATCTGTAAAATATGGTTGGACGAAAGTACGAGTATGCCCGATGAATTGAACCTCAACATTGTTTGTCCGAATCTCATGAAATAAGACCCTCTGATCTGCTCCATCTCCACAGGCATCTGGCGTTTTGTGTGATCGCCTGAATCCGTTCGTCAACAACCGGATTAATCCATATTAGTGTAGCTTCAGGACAGGAACATCCACTAAATATTTACCCACGGCAGATAATCTAAAAAATTCATGAGCTTCAGATCGATACACACCACTTACTCATACATTTTAAGGCCTTGTATAGGCCGAGCTTTACAGAGCAGGGTTTAGTTTTGACATTTCTGCCAAGCGCCTCAAAAGGTATTTAGATAAGGTGATTCGCCGTTACGCCATTTCTTCAAAATCATACTTGAAAGAGTAGTGTAAAACACACGCGCAAACACAAGAGGCACAGTATTTTAAAAGTCCGGCCAATTACTCGCATTCAACGATGATATTAACTTAATCGGAAGAAAGCAGGGTGATGTTAGTGGCGCTTTCGCGGTATTGAGACGGAACGGCGGCAAACTAGAGCAAGACCAAGCAAAGAGTGTCCTGTAATTCACGCAAAATTAGAATTTTGCGCCATTTAATAGTACAGTGATGACAGCGGTGATGACGATGGCGCGATAGTTACATAGCTCATTGGACTATCAGGCAGAGAGTCTTGGTTCTATTCCTGACTGGGTCATCAACAAATTTTCAAATCGCTTTCACCATTTCGGCAGGCGATAGCAAGATCCCGAAAGTAAAATTGCCTACGAAAAAGCTTCTAAGGAGTGCCGTTCGGCCTCGGCGATAAACCGAAGCTAGGCTATGGCCCATACCGGGCTGCCAGTGGCACAGTGTTTTTTAGTTTTTGATGACAACGGAAAAAAAGCTAAAAATGTGACAGCTGACATTTCGGGGTTAATAAAAATGGAGCGCTATACGAAAGAACAGCGCATTTTCATTGTTGAGCAATATTTTCAAAGCAATGAAGGTTTTTAGTTACAGTTGAACAAAATCATCTTCAGTAATGAAGCTCATTTTAATCTTGATGGCTTCGTAAATCGTCAAAATTATCGCATTTGGGGTTCAGAAAACCCACGAATAATTGTTGAGAAACAAATGCATCCATAACGCCTGACTGTTTGGTGCGGATTTTTAGCGGGAGGCATTAATGGACCGTTCTTCTTGGAAAATGCGGCTGGCCAAGCAGTAACAATTAATGGTGTTCGTTATCGTGACATGACAACCCAGTTTTTAGTGCCAAAATTACAAGATATGGATGTGACCAATATGTGGTTTCAACAAGACGGTGCCACATGCCATACAGCCAAAGAAACAGTTCAAATACTGCATGAGTCATTTCCTAATCGTGTAATCGGCCGTTTTTGCTATCAGAATTGGCCATCCAGATCTTGCGTTTTAACGCCATTGGAATTTTTTCTTTGGGGTTTTTTGAAGTCAAAGGTCCATGCAAACAAGCCCCAACCACCAATGCCTTGAAAGAGGAAATTGGGAGGTGTATCAATGAAATTTAGCCACATTTATGCGAAACGATCATAGAAAATTGCAATAAATGGGTACGTACTTGCCAGCAAAGCCGTGGCGGCCATTTATCCGATGTAAATCTGTATTTTCTATATACCGCCAAGCAAAAAGGACACTCAACACCGACGTCTCAGACAGAACGTCGTCTTCCGTCGTGTCCGCTTTCAATTCAGAAAACGACACCGCTAAGATCACACGAAGAATAACTCTTCTTATCGCTGGTTTTTTTTTTGGGCTTACGAGGAAATCGTGGTATAGATCCTACTTTTATAAAACCAAATTGACTTTATGCAGGACCTATTCATCCCTGCCCTGGTTTTACTTTGACTGATTGTGATGACGAAGAATTTAGGAGTTCAATCACGAACTGTACGGGCTCTTCGGTGGCGCCGGTCTAGTCAGAGTTCTAGTGTGAGAAGTCTGACCTATGTTGAACGATTGGGCGTAACAGGTTTGGCTCAAAGAGTTTAAAGAGTTTAAAGCATTTAAGCTGAGGCAAGCTCGTGCTAACTGAATTGGTTTGTTATTTCAGGTTCAGGTTCAACTCAGACTCTACACTTAAGTACGTAGTACGTTAAGGGACTATCGATATTGTGCTTTGCTTCATTGTTTGCTTTCGACGAAGGACTCAACCTTCTCCCATTAATCCTCAAGAATATCTGTTTTTTCTTGAAATAAGTCTGCACAGCTATATTAAAAAGTTTCTCAAGATTAACTTTAGATGCAACATACCTGTTACCTCTGCGGTCAGGTGTACTCATACAAGACAAACTGAAAATACGCATTCGACTTGATTCTTTTTCAAACAAAATAAAAATCACATTTCAAACTAAAATTCACCGAATAATGAAAATTTCCCAAAACCGACATCCCTGCTTCCAAGGAAAAGTTTTTGGCTAATGAATTGCATACAGCACCAGCTCCAGAGGTAAGGAATCCGAAAAGTTGTTATGCCATCGGGACTGATGCGGCTATCCTTACCGAGCAGTATCGTTAATTGGAAGCTTCATTAAACGTGCGGAATCTAAACTTTTACTAAAAGACAATTCACAGTCAAATTCGCAGTCGTAGTCATATTCAAATTCTGGCAAAAAAAATCATATCGTATCCTTGTCCAAGGAAAAGTTGGAGATACGTAGTTCTATCTTGTTTTGTGGGGAGCAACGCCGCCCTTTTGTCCACATGGAGATGACATTTCATGCTTACGAGTACCTGTGGTGGTTCCCCATTTGAATCATTTTCATGGAAGGATTTTCGGAAAAGGGTTATGGTTATGGTTTGTCCATAAAAAAAAGGATTATTACCGCAAAGAATTTTGTTTTTTTTTTATTGTATGTTTGTATAGGTATAGTACATTTGTGTATTTATTTGTTGCTATTCTTTACTTGGCCCGTTTGGGTTGTTGTTTTTTTTTTTTGTTTCTGTGGATTCGAGTACGTGATGTTATTACATAAGGACCTTTGGAGTGCACAGTCATACCTAGTCGTTGTTGCAATTTTAATGTCTTTTGTAGCTGGAGTAAGATTTTAACTTTTAGTTTTTGAGTTTTGTGTTTTTTTTTTTTTTTTTGAAGAGGGTGACCCGTAAAGACATGGGTTTGCATTTATTTGGATTGCTCCGAGACTTAATGCCTGTATAGAAGAGTTCCAGAGATGAGAAGTGAAAACAGGGATAAGAGGAAAACTATTACTTTTGTGTCCTGTTTCTTTTTTTTTTTCAATTTCTTGTGGCTTGTTGGCAGGGGAGTTTGCTTTTGCCCTACTTGTGCAGAGCTTTCGGTTGGAGTGGAAGCAGTTTTGAATGAATTATGCAAAAGTCTTTTGCATGCTCAATTTTATGTGCTTCGAAGGAGACACATTTGAAAATATTGCAAAACTAATGGGCAGGAGTAGAAAGATGTTGTAAGGAGATTAAAGGCTGCGATGTCGGTAGCACTACGTGGTGTACTTATAGTGTAACTTAAATTATTCAGAAAAAAGTAGATGAACAAGAAAATCCCAAAAGAGCATACGAGTAGCGAAGATATTGCCAACTTAAGCAAACTTAGTACTTCTAGTGTCCTGATATGCATAGATTCTTCAAAGTCAGAGAGAGTTTGTTAAAATGCATCACCGATCGAGGTATCAGTACTCAAACAGGTAAGGACAGGTCTTCTAGATGTGGCTTTTGTTAGCTGAAATTACATGGGCGACAACTAGAGTCAAGGATTTCATTAGGCCTCCTTTACTTGACCTCTGGCTTTATTTAGATTGCTTTCTATGATATGCTTGGCTAACACGAACATAGTGGTAGTGCTTATAGTGGCAAACTATGCAGATGCAGCAATCGAATAACTTTTTTTAACCGCAAGTTTATCATTGCCTCTCGTGGCAAGTGACGTCAAAATAATATTATTTCATTTTTTCGAGGTATTACCTGGGAATCGAACCCACCAACTTCGATCACTATCAGCTTAGCAAATGGAAATATCAAATGGACCTTCGCAAAGGAGCATTTTCATTTACCTCATCCTTCACTAAAACAATGTATGTTATGGGTAACAATTAGCCGAGAGTTATTAAGATTCAGGGTTTAGGAACGAAATTGCCAAATGCTGCATTCGCGGTCCTGGTATAGCTTCACCCATTGAGAGTAACAAAAGGGTCGTTACTTATATACATAGGTAGCACTAGAGTTCAAGGTTAACTTGAGCCGCTACTAACAAGCTTACGGCCTTCAGTGGTGTACTACAAGTTTGTTGGGATTGCTTTCTCCTTGTGCGCAGTACTTTAGGTGAGCAACTACGTGATCCGTCCAGGCTATATTCAAACACTCTACGGGACGAAACATTGGTGTCTATTCGCCCTCCATGTCTCAAACATTTCAGACAAGTGTTGCGCAGTTTTCTTACTAGCTCGATGTCGCTGTATTGATGTAATAATGTATTAAAGATAGAGTCTCCTCAGTCTTTTGGTATGTGGTCTTGATACTTAATTGCATTGTTGGCGAAAGTGGTTCTTCATTTTATTTCTGTTGAGGTGTTGTTGGCAGATTATAGAAGAGCTGAGGTAAAAAAAAGGTCCCATCAAGGAGAAGTTCTATGACCTCCTGAATGGAGCCTACGGAGCCTGTCCTTAGCACGATGTAAAAGTTGCACTCGGGGACTTCCATGCTAAAGTTGGAAAGGAAAACATCTTTGGCGGGTTAGTTGGTAAGCACAGAATCCACGAAACGACAACAGACAACGGCTACCGACTAATCGACTATGCAGCAGCTCATAATAGGGCGATAAGTAGCACTAGGTTTCCAAGGCTGAGGATCCACCCGGCAACCTGGCACTCTCCAGACGGTCGAACCGCCAACCAAATCGACCATGGGCTAATCGATGCGAGGCACGCCTCCAACATCCTCGACGTGCACACATTCCGAAGTGCAAACCTCGACCCTGACCATTTTCTTGTCGAGGCTAAATTCAAAGCTCGACTGTCCAAAGAGCAGAAGCTGCGAACCGCCGAGAAGAGGAAATTCGAAGTTGGATGCCTTAGCACACCGGGAGTAGCCAGAGTCTGCAGGGAGTGCCTGACTATGAGACTCTCCTCTGTGCACTCACCTGCCACAAACGCCAACAATCAGTGGTACCAGTACCGCGACATCATCAAGGAGGTAGCCGAAACCACTGTAGAGTACCAGCCACCCCAGCGAAAGAGCCCGTGGTATTATGATGAATGTATGTACAGGAAAAAGGTGACAGAAGATGCACGCAAGAAAGCGCTAGAGCGTTAAACAAGGGCAGCGAGAAAAGAATATCGAGCCAGGAGAAGAGGGCTTACGCAGCTTCCCAGGTCAAGGAGATCAAAGAGTCGTGCGATCGTTATAACATCCGGAGGTTTTATAAAAAAGCTAAGCAACTGGCTGCTGGCTACAAAACCGGAACGCAGGCTCTTTGAGACAGCAAAGGAAATCTAGTCACCGAAGCGCTAGGAATAGTATATGTGTTTATGCAGCATTTCCAGCAGCTGCTAATGGCATCTTGTAGAGAGAGTGATACGGCAAAAAGAGAACCCACGTCCAGACAATGAAGCACCAGTTCCAACACCTAGTAAAGAAGAAGTTCCCTTAGCTATAAAAAAGCCTAAGAACAACAAGGCCGCAGCTCTTTAAATACGGTGGCGATGTTTTGGTAGGGAGAATGCAAACTAAGTATGGGTGAAAGAAAACATGCCCGATGACTGGACTATCAGCTCCATATGCCCAATCTACAAAAAAGGTGATCCTATGTCCTACAAGAACTATCGGGCCATATCCCTGCTTAATGTCGCATATAAGATCCTATCCAACGTACTGTGTGAACGTCTTAAACCCTTCTGCAACACACTAATCGGCACGTATCAGTGTGGCTTCCGGCCCGGCAGATCGACTATAGACTACATTTTCCCACTGAGGCAAACCCTGGAAAAGACCAACGAATTTCAAGTCGAAACACAGCACCCATTCATCGACTTCAAAGCTGCGTATGATAGCACACATCGTCAGGAGCTTTATATGGCGATCGCAGAATTCAGAATCCCGGCAAAACTGATTCAGCAGTGTCGCGTAACGCTGGAAGGCACGCGCTGCAACATGCAATTTGGAAGTATTTGCTCCGAACTATTTCAAACATGCACCGGATTTCGGCAAGGAGATGCGCTATCATGCGACTTCTTCCACCTCTTAATGGAGCAGATAGTGCGCAGAGCAGGTGTCAACACGGAAGGTACTATCTTCAACAGGTCCGTTCAGCTGCTGGGGTATACGGACGATATTGACGGCATCGATCACTCCCAGCGAGCCGTGATAGACGCGTTCACGGCGATTGAAGAACAGGCGAAATCCGTTGGCCATGAAGTAAATGAGACTAAGTACATGCTATTAACAAGCAATCAAGCATCTGTCCACCGACTAGGACTAAGCGTCACTATTGATAGCAAAAATTTCGAGGTTGTTAGGGAGTTCACCTACCTCGGAGTAAACATGAACTCCACAAATGACACCCTAGTGGAGACCCGGCGAAGAATTACCCTAGGAAACCGTTTCTACTTCGGCTTGGCCAAACAATTGGAATCAAAACTCCTAACTCGAAGGACGAAATGTGTGCTCTACAAAACCCTATTCCTGCCAGTTCTGCTTTATGGCACCGAGTGCTGGACGATATGTAAGAAGGGAGTGCTGATACTGGGTTCATTCGAGATAAAAATACGATGGAGCCATCGTCGTTCTAATAGAGATGGTTGCGACTGAGGAATGGAGCAATGCGCAAACCATCCCTTTGTTAAGAGGAGCATATATCATCATTCGAAATAGCGGTGGTTGTGACCGAGCAGTGGAGCATCATAGACTCTGTCATCGACGGTAACATCGTTGCCTATATAAACAGTGCGACGTCGAAGAGCAGGGTTGGGTTTCTGAGCAGACAGCGATCAGTGCGGATCTTTCTTTCATTGAGCACTAGTTTTATAAATACAGTCCACTTTAAACAAAATAAAATTATTAATCAGTGCGATTTGTGTTTTATTTTCTCTACCAACTGTGTATCCGAACAGGTATGTTTTTAAACTGCGCTGCCAAAGATGCAGTGCATCAACAGTGCAGATGCATCAACAACACCATGTAGATGCTCATTATTGTGGTTGAACAACTTTAAGAGCAATCTTTGGCGAAGTCATCGTTTTCCTTTGTGGGGGCGTCATCGCGTAGCAGAGTTATGTTAAGATTAGATGCACCGCACTTTTGGCCTAAGTCCTTTTACAATAATAGTAAATCCTAACTACTTTTGCTGTTTAGCTATCATCAGGGTGATTGCATGGCCAGTTCCTGAATGGCGGTGATATGAGATTCGTGGCCTCCGCAAGTTGTCTGACTCAGTCCGATCATTTCATGCCGAATGTCGTTGTCCGTTTCCCGTTTCCTGGGATCATCCACAGTAAATCTACTCATATCCATGATCCTTCAGATGATGGAGTGAAACTCCTCTAAGTGAGCTTGAGCGCTGCCTTGCGTTTGCTAACAAACAAGGAATTCGTTTATGACATGAACTCCGAATATACGTAAGTAATTGGATCTGGCTCTGACGTCGGCGTTGACTCTATATGCCTTATCTATCCCATGCGTATACTATGAACTTCACTCAACTGTGGTTATACAGGTCCGAGTCTTCTGTTAAATTTACGCAGTCAAACTCAGCATAATTTATGAAAGGTCTCGCTCCTCTACATGGGCTTTGGATTGGTTATGGCCATTGACCTGGCCTGAACTCAATTCAGCAATGTAGCCAATGTGTTGTCCTGTTTGTTAACTGGCAGATACACTTGCTTTTATTCAACATTGAGTTACAGATCAGACCGATGCCTAATTTTAACATTTCAGGCAAAAGATTAAATTTAAGTTTTTTTCAAATAATTTATTCGTTGTCAAATCAGCTGACTATCACAGATTACACTTATCTTTACCATATAAGAGGAGCAGAAGCGGCATAGCCATAGGCAGAAGCATATCCTACTGGAGCAGCAGCCAATGGAGCAGAGTAAGCCAATGGAGAAGCAACGTATCTGGCAGCCAATGGAGCAGCTAGTGGAGAAGCGACAGCAACTTGGGCAGCCAGTGGAGAAGCAACGTATCTAGCGGCTACTGGAGCAGCCAAAGGTGCTGCCAATGGAGCGGCCAATGGAGCAGCTAGTGGAGAAGCGACAGCAACTTGGGCAGCCAATGGAGAAGCAACGTATCTAGCGGCTAATGGAGCAGCCACTGGAGCAGCTAGTGGAGTAGCGACAGCAACTGGAGCAGCAGCTAGAACTGGAGCAGAAGCAATTCCATTATAGTTCCTTGCGATAACTTGATTGCTTGTGGCAGTGACAATTCCAGGAGCACCAACTAAAGGAGCAGAATAAACATGTGATCCCAGTAATCCTGGCTTGGCAGCAGCACAAGCAATGATGGCAAAGATGACAACGGTCTAATAAAAGAAAAATTAGTAAATCTTTCACAAATGACTGACAGGTATCTTGTAGATATTCGTATGTATGTACACTCACGTATTTGAACATGATGAGATTGTTTGGATTGTTTAGATTGTTGATAGCTGATAGAGGCTAAGAAGTGTAATGATTCATTTCAATTCAGTGTTCGTCTTTTATGGAAAAAATAAAAATCAAATCGAAACGAAATAGTCAATGAAATGTGAGTGCCAGAGATCGCCGTTAAGACTGTCCATATTCTTGTCACGTTTTGAGTTTTACGCGATCGAATTGTGATTTGCAATAGTGGCTGACCTTTTTGTTAATTTATGCCGATTGCTGGACATGATACAATTTTGGGAATTTTCGTTTTAATTTTGTTTTCATTAACGGTAAAGGCTACCACTACGCAAGGTGTTAGAATTCATTGGTTAAGTTGTTTCCGTAGTTGTTTTATTGAGCCTATAAAACTGTAAGGTGCTAAGGGTACTAGAATTCTTAGCTGCTCGTAAAAAAACAAAAGTCCAGTAAACTTACCACTGAATTGTGCTGAATGAGGCCCCGGTGCTTAAACAGCCCAAAATCGACTCTCTTTTTCTAGAAAAAAAAGTGGCAAAACAATCTAGATATTCTTTAAGACAAGTAGAAGGTCCAAACTATGAGCCTATAGAGCTTTGCCTTCAATTAAATTCTTCAGGACTTCTTCCGGCTAAGGACTGCGCTGACCAAAGTAAACACTAAAAAAACAGCAACATAATACACACGATACGTAGATATTTAAGCAAAAAATTGTCCATCCTTGTGCTCTTCAGACTTAGAGCCGTTTGTTGTCTTCGAGTGATATCTACTGCCAATCGCGCTGCAAAATTGAAGCACACTTTTTGGGGCTCAAGATGCATCCCACAAAAAGGCAAAGAATTCTACAGGGAATGTGGCTGGCAATTTTACTCAACAAGAAGACCGACGTAATGGCCCTTGGATGTCGCCAAACACCCGATCTGATAGACTTCTTTACAGGAAATGGAGTAAACGCTAGTTACGTCAAAGCTGAAGAAACGTTCGATTTCTCCAATTATCCTTTCATTGTGCGAATCCTTGGTTAAGAAACAAAGACCATTCAGAATATCCAACAGAAAAAGTTGCTGGGAAGATTTCCGAATAGAATCGGAATGAATTAAAACCGCTTAGAACGCCGTATCAACTTGAAAAAGAAGTTGAACGGTTTGCTGAAGTCATACAGCAGGCGGCCTGGAATAGTACTCCAAGCGAATCGAACAAAATAGCTAGTATCGGCCCAAGATACCCGCTGGAAATCAGGGAAATGATAAAGAAGAAACAAAGAGCGCGAAAAAGTGGCATGAAACTCGGGCTCAACAAGATAAGACGTCCTCTAATAGGCTCTGCAACTTGTTGAAAAAATCGATCAAGGACTTCAATAACTAAGGTAGTAATGACTATCTGAAAAGCCTCACAGTGACAAAGGATACCAATTACTCCATATTGAGAGCCTTTAAAAGCCTTCGAAAGCCCCTAATACACGTGGCGCCAATAAGAAGAAACCAGGATGACTGGGCGAAAGAAGATAAAGAAAGAACTAACGTTTTCGCCGACCATCTTTCTTTCAAACCATTCGAGGAGGAAGTGCTTCCAGAGAATGTCAATACGCTAGACGTGACGACGAACCTACCAATGGAAAAGGCTACACTTAGGGAACTTAGACAAGTTATAGACACGCTTAAGCCCAATAAAACCCCCGGATATGACTTAATTACGGGAGAGATACTAAAAGCGCTACCGAAAAAAGGTTTGCTAAAGCTGCACTATATTACCACCATAAGCCTAGAGCATGTACCGCATCAGTGGAAAGTTGCGAAGTTATTAAGGTTCCGAAGCTCGGCAAATCGTACAGACCAATATCGCTCCTCCCGATTATATCGAAGGTCTTCGAGCGAATCTTACCTAATCGTCTTAAACCGATTATTGACACAAATCACCTCTTGCCCGATCATCAATTTGGTTTTAGAAGCCAACACTCTGCTGCCGACCAAGTGCATTGAATAAGCGATGTAATTGAATGAACAGTCGAGTGTAAGCTAGTCTGTTCAAGCGCATTTTTTGACGTTTCGCAAGCCTTTTATAAGGTATGGCACGGGGGCTTGATATATAAACTTCGACAAGTCCCACCCGAGCAATTGTCTCATATTTTAAGTTCATACCTAGATGACCGACTCTTCCGTGTCAGACACGCCAATGAATATTCCAATTTTAAGACAGGGGTGCCGCAAGGAAGTGTACTTGGCCCTCTGCTATATTTGCTTTTTACCCGCGATATACCCCAAACGGGACGATACTGTGCTAGCCACATTTTTTAATGACACTGCCATTTTGGCAACAGCCAAAACCGTCGGGTCGGCCGGGTCTCCACTAGGGTGTCATTCGTGGAGTTCATGTTTACTCCGAGGTAGGTGAACTCTCTTAATACCTCGAAATTGTTGCTATCAATAGTGACGATTTGCCCTAGGCAGTGGACAGATGCTTGATTGTTTGTTGATAGCATGTTCTTAGTCCTGTCGTTATTTACTTCAAGGCCAACGGATTTCACCTGTTCTTCAATCGCCGTGAACGCGTCTATCTCTGCACGCTGGGAGCGTCCGATGATGTCAACATTGTCCGCATACCCCAGCAGCTGAACGGGCCCATTGAAGATAGTGCCTTCCACGTTGATACCGGCTCTGTGCACTATCTGCTCCAGTACAAGATTGAAGAAGTCGCATGATAGCGCATCTCCTTGTCGAAATCCGGTGCATGTTTGAAATAGTTAGGAGAAAATACTTCCAAATTGCACGTTGCAGCGCGTGTTTTCCAGCATCCCGCGACACTGCTGTATCAGTTTTGCCGGGGTTCTGAATTCGGCCATCGCCATATAAAGCTCCTGACGATGTGTGCTATCATACGCGGCTTTGAAGTCGATGAATGGAATGAAAGTCGTTGGTCTTTTCCAGGATTTGCCTCAGTGGGAAAATCTAGTCTATAGTCGATCTGCCGGGCCGGAAGCCACACAGGTACATGCCGATTAGTGTGTTGCAGAAGGGTTTAAGACGTTCACACAATACGTTGGATAAGATCTTATATGCGACATTAAGCAGGTATTTGGCTCGATAGTTCTTGCAAGACATAGGATCGCCTTTTTTGTAGATGGGGCATATGGAGCTGATAGTCCAGTCATCGGGCATGTTTTCTTTCACCCATACTTAGTTTGCGTTCTCCCTACCAAAACATCGCCACCGTATTTAAAGAGCTGCGGCCTTGTTGTTCTTAGACTTTTTTATAGCTAAGCCAACTTCTTCTTTACTAGGTGTTGGAACTGGTTCTTCATTGTCTGGACGTGGGTTCTCTTTTTGCCCTATCACTCTCTCTACATGATGCCATTAAGCAGCTGCTGGAAATGCTGCTTAAACACATAAACTATTCCCTGCGCTTCGGTGACTAGATTTCCTTCGCTGTCTAGAGAGAGCCTGCGTTCGGGTTTTGTGGCCAGCAGCCAGTTGCTTAGCTTTTTCATAAAACCTCCGGATATTATTACGATCGCACGACTCTTTGATCTCCTTGACCTGAAAAGCTGCGTAAGCCCTCTTCTTTCTACGCAGGATCTTCTTTTCCTCCCTTCTCCTGGTTCGATATTCTTCTCTCGCGCCCTTGTTTTGTGCTGCGCTTTCTTGTATGCATCTTCTGTCACCTTTTTCCTGTATACGCATTCATCATCATACCCTACAGAGGTTTCGGCTACCTCCTTGATGATGTCGCGGTACTGGCACCACTGATTGTTGGCGTTTGTGGTAGGTGAGTGCACAGAGGAGAGTCTTATATTCAGGCGCTCTCTGCAGGCTCTGGCTATTCTAGGTGTGCTAAGGCGTCCAACGTCGAATTTCTTCTTCTGGACGGTTCGCAGCTTCTTCTCGTTGGACAGTCGAGCTCTGAATGTAGCCGCGACAAGAAAATGGTCAGAGTCGACTTTTACCCCTCGGAATGTGTGCACGTCGAGGATGTTGGATGCATGCCTCGCATCGATTAGCACATGGTCGATTTGGTTGGCGGTTCGTCCGTCTGGAGAGTGCCAGGTTGCTGTGTGGATCCTTAGCCTTGGAAACCTAGTGCTACTTATCACCGTATTACGAGCTGCTGCAAAGTCGATTAGTCGGTAGCCGTTGTCTGTTGTCATTTCGTGGATTCTGTGCTTACCAACTAACCCGCCAAAGATGTTTTCCTTTCCGACTTTAGCATTGAAGTCCCCGAGTACAACTTTTACATCGTACTCCGAACAGGCTCGGTAGGCTCCATCCAGGAGGAGTTCTATGATGGAGGGATCTTCAACCTCGTCGATAGGAACTTATGTTTTGGAAAGTAGCTTGAATGCGGATCACAGAAAGGCGATCACTTATCGGCTCGAATTCAATGACCACATCCTAATACATGCAGTCTTTTGTTGCAGCTGTGAAAAATGTCGCAACTTTATAGACCTGGTGTCCAAATATGTCGAAGCACCTCATATAGAGATTACAGTACAGTTCGACCTGACTGGAACTGTAGACGTCACCGTTGACTCCATCTGGGGAGCTGCCTGAAACAAGAGGAAATGTCTTAGTCCGTTGACACTCCTCCCCTCCTCTCTCGTCCGCTGCCACCAACGATCTTCCACAGGTGTTGGTTACCCCATCTCCAGTTGAGGTACTAGGCACCCACCAGTCAACAACGCGGAGGTGAGGGTAGGAGTTGATTATGAGAGGCTAGAGTGAAAACTCTTGTGTTCTCATGTAATCGCATCATTACCCTTAAACCAGCGTTAACGTCCTACAGGCATTCCAAAACAAAGTGGAATGTATACCGTGGTACATTATAAGCGATGATATCTACAGAGACCTAGGAGTCGAATACATTCAGAGCGAAATTAAAATGTTTGCCCGAAAGCACAAAAATCGACTTCAAGGACATACGAATATTTCTGTTCAACAGATCCTTGACGAAACAAATTTATTGCGCCGTTTGAAAAGGACTAGGACTCTCGATCTAGCGCGGTCATCGGCAGCGCATGATTTTTAAAGTAAGTAATAAATTTCAAAGGAAAATCGCCTGCAGAGTATCTTACTAAAGTAAAATAAAACGCGAAAGAAGAACAGCTTGTTGGGTGTGAACTCAGTCGTAGTCTGCATAAGGGAGCTGCTTCTTAGTGAGCAAGAATCTTACACTTGACCACATCAAAAAGAAACAAGTTGAAGAAGAGGCATTTTGGAGTGACCTGAATAACGAACTCTGCATTTATAAGGTCGCTCTTTCAAGTACGAACCATTACACGATTTTGTTTTTATCCACGTGCATCGTAAGTAGACAAATATATGTAGGACGCTTTCGGGATATCTATATGTCCTCGTGGATTTCATAATTATTTCTTTTTACATTTAATCTCATTTTACTGGAGTTGCATCCCCATTAACCAAATCAATTAAAACTTCTCTACGAATTTGATGATCCAATTTTGAATACAGACAGAACGCTATGCTCCTCGTTATCAGTTCCAAATATTCTCGCAACAATTTTTCGAATTAAAAATGCAAACACCATCGAGAACCACACCGAAAATAATCTGTCACAATAATTATGCATGTACACTCGTACTTCAATTGAATGTCTGGCAAAAGGATTCGTATCCTCGTATGCTCGGACATGGATTCGAAGCCTGATTCCAAATGGAAATCCCTTCCTGATTCTCATCAAGTTTGGCCATTACCAACAGCAAACGTTATGGTTCGTCTGATCGTACTGCTATGTAGTACAATTCATCACTGCATTTTTGAGGGGAAAAAAAATAAATAAAATGCAAGCAACTGATCCATCGTCTGCCGCATGTGTTGTAGTTATGAGCCACCATACCCACACGGCGAAATGATTTTTAATTTTTCGTTTGCGGAATTTTAACGAGATTGCACTTTGCATTGCACTTGGAATGAATCTGGTGCGTGGTCTGTGACATTTAAATGCAAAGGCGAGGTGCTGTCCGAATGTGGAGTATGTTTTAATAGAGTCGCATTCGTACGAGGCTTTGGATGCAGTGGCTGTCGAAAGAAATACTTTGGAGGTTTTGCGATGAAAGATACGCCTTCACATTCGCATTAATCACGCGTATTATATAATATTGAAAAAGAAAACATAATAACTGTCTATTTATTCGCGATTATACGAAGGTCTTACCACAGATTGTTTACTAGACAATATGTGGAATACGAATGCCTCCCGTGAACAGATACTCGATGTACCACGAAGTATAGTAGAGCCAGTTGAGAGTGATTAAATATGCTGATGTCTTTCCCAACCAATATTGTTTTTTTTTTTAAAAACAAAGTACTCAGGCAAGCGACTAGTTCATCGTTCAAATGTAATTTCTCAGTTAATGGTGACAAAAAAAAGGAAATAGCTTCGAGCAAGATATCTCTGAAAAATTTGAAACTGCTGTAGTATCTCAAAGGTTGTAAAAACCTTTGGAAGTTTGTCAAAAACGTTTGAAAGTCTGCCTCATTCTTCATTGTAACGCTGGAGACGTTTTGCGGTTAAGGCCCAAGTCTATCCCACCACCTTAAGTAAATAAGTAAGATTTAGATTGTTGGACAAAGGCAGCATGCCGTTCAATACTTGGCAGACATTTCAAAGCTTCCATAGTATGGTATAGGCATGTATAGCATCTTTTAACGAAAAGTGAAATCAAAGTTAACACAAAACTGAGAAAAGCAAGGTATTTGCACTTAATATTCAAAAACCATTTGACAAAGTTTGGCTAAAGGTCTCTTTGTCAAGGCCACATGCATTAGGGATCGACGAATCTCTTCATCAGCAGATTTTCCTTTATCTTGGTGGTGGCAATTGCGCGATGGTTAGCTCATTGGACTATCACGCAGATGGTCCGTGGTTCAATCCCCGGTATCACTAACAATTTTTCGAATCATCACCACCCTTTCGGCGAGCAATGGCAAACTCCCGAAAGTAAAATTGCCCATGAAAAAGCTTATAAGGAGTGACGTTCAGATTCGGCGTAGGCACCGCTCAGATGTGACAAAAATGACAACATGAGCAACACGAATGAGTGTCAACAGCTAGGCCATGGCCCATACCGAGCTGCCAGCGCTGGACGGTTATAATTTGATACAAACAACGTAAATGCCGATATGCCACAGCACTCTATTCTGACTCTTATGCTTTTTCATTGCTGTCAACTATCGTTTCATCAGAATTTTGATAAAATTTACATGCTTAGCGCTAATTATTTTGGTCTTTCTCGAATTCCTTCTCTTGAAACTACTGATAGTTCCAGCTAGTAGCTGGGAACCTTTTTAGCATTTCTGCGTGTTTGCGACTTTTATTCGCTTACGTATTTGTGTCTCTATTCGCGCGTGCTCTCGTGTCGTTGCGAAATTCTTAGTTATTCCAACTCTTCGCTCCACGGAACTTCTTTATTTCTTGAGGCTGGGTTGCACCTTGATCCTTGCCTTACCCCTGCAACCTCATTAAATATTATTTTCTTCGTTATTTTGCCTTCTTTGACGCTCAAGTCTTGTTAGTTCTAATAGGGTATCCGTCACTTACTAGCCAACTTCACTTCATTTTTCCTTGAGAGGGTTACTTCGCTTACCATCACGCTTGAATGTGAAAAGTTGCCACCTGGTCTACAAAAGGGCGTCAGTGAAAGACTAAGTAATCTAAACACTCCCTCTATCACGGAGAGAATGCACAGTCTGCGGACAAGTCATATCCGAATTTGTGCAAATTATTTTTAAATCTTCCGGCCACGGAGTTTAGTTCTCCAGCTCTTCTTGCCATCTAAGGTGACAATGTTGGGGATAGGTCCATCTTCCTTTGGGGTACTGACGGTCACTACCACTTTTGAACTTACATACCACTTTCCTTAATATGGATCTCTCCATTTGATCCATTTAATAGACAAGAATGTGTTCCCGTTTATATTATATCAGCTGGCGGTATACCATCTAAAATGCCAGCCTCTTCCTCTGAAACGGTCAACGTGCCCGCCAATATTGGAGACGTGTACAGTACAACTAAAGTAAGTGCTATAGGCAGTAATAATTAATCGGTGGACCCAGATGTTTGGCATTAATATTAAAGAAAAGTTTATTATCAATTTTATTGCCTGGTCTCTTATGCGTATTTAACAGTCCTACGTCTCGTGGTAAGAACTGCTTCTGTTAAGTGTTTTTCTGAATTCAGGCTTGCTGTCTCAGGTCAAGTTGATTCAATAATTCGTCTAGTCTGCGAAGCCTATTATCTTCACATTTGGAGATTTCGGGAGCCTAAGGACAACGTCATACATAATATTCCGCATCATCGACCTTTTTCGGATACTTGGGATACAACTGCTGTGACCTTGTACTCTCGTACCCCTGCCAGTGTCATAGCTTAGCTTCCTTTTCTTGATGTAACTAGATATGATTCAGAGAATGTAGATTGATACGTCCTTTAAAGCACGGGCACTCATTCTAAAGGCTCTATGTAACCACTACAAAGTATTCCTTTGTTCTGAATCGCCAAAGGGGTCGTTCGATGGCTGTTCGATGGCAATCAACGTTTTGATTGCGTGTACTATGGAATGAGATTTTCTAACCTAACCTATAACTGGTGCACTCTCACTGCTTTCTTCTGCTATTGCTATCAGTTTATTGTATTGTACAATAAATGACCTTTGAACAATTTTTCCTGTCGTATCAACATGAGTTGCAATATTCCTACTTTAAGGGCTCTGTTGGGTATTCCATCCCGGCCTGGTTTTTCCACTTGCACAATCTTTTTGGTTCGGAAAGCGAGTCTTTCGTTGCATAAGTACTATGGTTGCTTTCTAAATTCAAGTAAACATGACAAGCAAACATGTCAACGCCCTACGCAGTCATTTTTTCAAAACTAAAAGCAACGACTGTCTACACATCAATTGTAGACGAAATAATTATTAAAAATATCTTCGAAGGTCGAATCGGTTTAGTCATCCACGCCCGCAACTGAAACGGTAGCTGAATACGTAATGATTCACTCGTTCGTCAGAATCACGTACTATCGACGAAACTATATAAGGTAACGACGAAACCAGATTGAAACTATATCACACTGTCAAGTCTCTTGGAATAGATCAATCCTAAGCCAAAATAAATTCAATCAAAATGTTCAAATACGTAAGTCGAATACAAGGATACTCTGTCAGGATGTCTAACTAACACATCCTTTCTATTTCTTTTAGGCCGTTGTAGTTCTTGCTCTCATTGCCTGCACTGCTGCCAAGCCTGGATTAGTTGCCCCACTTGCCTACTCTGCTCCAGTAGTTGCTGCTCCAGGAATTGTCACTGCCACCAGTAGCCAGGTTGTTGCCAGGAACTACAATGGAATTGCTGCTGCTCCAGTTCTAGCTGCTTCTCCAGTTGTAGCTGCTGCACCAATTGCTCGTTATGCCGCCGCTGCGCCATTGGCTTACTCATCACCATTGGCCTACTCTTCTGCATTGGTGGCTGGTGGTCCTTTGGGCCTAGCTTCTCCAGTTGGCTATGCTTCCCCAGTTGGATATGCCTCAGCTCCACTTCTCTGGTAAGAAGTGAAGAGATTATGAGGAATAAAGTAATTTGAATTAATACGAAGTTTTTGTTTTTGTTGTAATGAGTTACATTGTGTTTCACCCAACTTTCATTTTCACCGGATGGAGTCGAACCATTTCAGATACAACAAAGATTCCCCTCGTTTGGTGCTGTCATTATGAGGAGAATACTCACAGGAAGTAAATAACATTGCAACTATTTTGGTGAGAAAAAGATAATGATCATCGTAACGTCATGAAAATTGGTTTAAAAACGTTCAAGTCCTGATCTTTGTTATCCAATTCGAAAGTCTGAACTTACACAACGTAGTCTACAAATAAGATCGCAATTGGCCTATATTCGTAAAAACTTTTAGGTGAATTTCTCAGGACTGGGAATTGTCCCACATTTTACTATTTCCATTGCTGATTGTCTCTCAACTTGAGGACTCTGTCTATTCTGGCCAAGGTGTTAGGTACTTCATAGTTCGCGCCCACTCATTTGATAAGTTGCCCATTGAGGACTAGATTTCACCAGAGAGGCAGGAATACACTCCCTGTTCTGGTGATTTTCTTCTTTCAGTAAAGAATTCAAAATGTAGTCTGCGATGTGGTTGATATATATGTGGTGGATCAAATTTTAAGAAGACAAGTTCGTTCGATATTCTAAACAGGCCTTACTTTGATTGGCAATCTCTTGGCGTATATGGTGACAGAGCCTATAAAAGAATTTATAGAGTTTTAAAGTTACCTCACTAATATTCTGATTGAGAAATTTCAGTTCGAACTGCAACTAGAGTGGAGTTTCCGAAAGTATTAGGTCTAGCGTGCGCCTACCCACTGTTCCCGTTTTTGAAGGACCAGATGAGATTAAAGCAAGACATACCTACGTAAAAGGATTGTCTATTTCTAAAGGTGGACCGGATAGCAATGATAGTTATTCCAATTGTTATGTATCAGTAGCTGTCAAAGTAACCAATAACAGCTGTCAAAATATTCATTAGGATTTGCCATTTCCTTGTGTATCGAAATTCCGACCTTAAAAACTTATACAGACAGTTTACAGACAGACAAGACCCAGAGATTAGGACACTGAAGTCGTCGATTAAAAATATTCAAATGTTAATCAAAGAGAATTACAGAATTGCTGTAAGTTTGTATTGGAACAATAAGGTACGGGCTGTAAACACCAGCAACCCGAATATGTTCCCGCAAATAAATAAACTATTTCGGAGAAAAAACCAAAACGACCTTCAGTGTCTTAAAATAGCCCGGACAACAGACAACGAACGGCTACTAACAATAGCAGGCATTGATACAAATGAGGCCGCTGATGATGACGACTTCTTTGTGATCGAGGATCCACAGGAGAAGGTTGAGGCCATAGGGGCGACTTTCCAGGAAGTATACAAGGCCAATGATATCATTGGCCCTAATTATGACCTGGACAATCGCGTCTTGGTGCACAACTTCTATATTCGAAATGAAGTAGAGGACTGGCGATCCGAGGGCTCTGGTTTCACCCGGTTCAGCGACGAAAATATGGCAAATAATGTCATTGCCAGAGAAGGTGACCTACCCTCAGTGGGGACCGATGGTATTCCGAACATCGTGCTTCGATATCTTCCTCTAGAAGCGGTGGACATTTATACCACCCTGTTTAATAATGCAATGAATAATGCACATTATCCAGCGCATTGGAAAACGGCGGTGGTTCAACCTATCCCCAAAAAGGGAAAGGATATATCCAATCCGGCGAATCTCCGGTCGATAAGTCTCCTTCCGAATATCAGTAAGCTTTTCGAAAAAGTAATCAATAGAGCTCTTACTAAGTGGGTTGAGGACAAACATATAGTTCCGGATAATCAATTCGGTTTTAAGGAAGGACATGCTATCTCACATGCCGCGTCTAAACTGGTGTCTGATATCCAATGGAATAAAACCAAAAAACAGTGTACTGGTGCCTGCCTAGTTGACTTGGAGAAGGCTTTCGACTCTGTATGGTTAGAAGGTCTTTTCTACAAGCTGGCTAGTCTGGGGATCAGTAAACCACTCTTGTACATTCTTTATAATATGCTAACCAACAGACAGTTCATTGTGAAAAATAGTGATGTTACTTCTGTTGGATTATTTCAAACTAAAAATGGTCTTCAGCAAGGACTTGATAGGTTCACTTCCCCATACTATTGCATACGCAGATGACTTGATAGCGTACAGAACAGGTCCAAAAATCGAGGTCATTAATTGTCTCTTACAGCGTGACATAAGACGATTTTGCGATGACTGGAAGCTGAAAATCAACTTTCAGAAGTTGGAAACCATTCTTTTTAGGACGCCGTTGTCTGGAGCCTCTAGGGATACCAGAAAAAATTGGCGAAAGTTCTCGATCATTGGACAACACGGACAGCCTCTTGCCTGTCGAAATGTAGTCAGATACCTTGGATACCTAATACGAGCGGACAACTTCGTAATTTAGCTGACTCGAAGGCACATTGCAAGAGTAATGGCCTCGACGAATAACCTGAAATCTGGGGCTTACTACCTTTATCACCTTTATCATGAGAGTGTGCGCTCTAACGACTTCGTTCCACCGGAAGCATTCCTCTACCTTGATCAGATAGGGTTGATCCAGGATAGATCAGCGGTCCCGTTAATCTTCCATGTCGCTCGGACAGCTAGAGACAGGCGACTCAACTACAACAGAGACGTCGCACACGGCAGGGTGGATCGTCTCAGGTTCAGTAGGGCGGTGGGGAATCGCGATAAGAGGGATGTCGTTCGGCAGCACCAGCATTTCTGGTGGTTGAATGATGGGGAAGATGTTTCGTCGTCGTTTCCGTCAATTACGGACCAGCCTCACTAATGAGGCAGAGCTGACCAATCTATTTGCTCTGTAAATAGCGATGGCCAGCTTACATAGGTTTAGGTTAGCATTTAAGTAATATATATATATATAAGTATATACTCGTACAAAGGTATATACTAATGTATGTATATAATTGTATATAATGTCTATTTGTGTGTATGTACGTATTGTATGTAGGTTAGGTAGATTAAGGTTTAAGTATAGAAAATAAGTAATCATAAATACAATGTAAATTAAGTCGAAAGAAATACGAATTTAGAGTAGCTTAGAGTGCCTGTGTAGGGCCAGTAGGTTAGTATAAGATTGTTTAGTAATTTTAAGCTAGCATTTAAGCATTTTCTGTTAGAATGTAAGACGTAATGATAAGTGAAATAAAATGCATTTAAAACTAACTAAACTAACGAAATTCCGGCCTAGTTGTAAATACACAACATGAATTTTGATCGTCATCAGGGGTTCAGTTTGCAGGCGCCGTGAAAAAGTTTGATCGTAAGTACACTCTTTTGGATCTTTGGCTACCAACCAGACAGAGATTAGTGTAAAATAAAGAAAACATAGTCACCGTAGCGGCTAGTAACGAAGAATTGGGCAGAGAGTTAGCTCGGATTATTTTGCGGTAGGATTTGGGCCTACAGCCGTATTAGATTGCGTTGACGCAAGAATTAAAGCCGGACGACCATAGACAATATTGGGAATTCTATAATTGGGCCTTGAAAATGTTGGCCGGGGAGGAGATCCTTATTCTAGCCGAAAAGCCATCTTCTCGAACGAGGCCCATTCTTGGCTCAGCAGTGGTGTCAACAAGCGAAATTTCCATTATTGGAGAGAACACAATCTACAATGTTCGAACAAGCATTAATGTATTTACAATGATTGACTGTTTGGTGGGGTTTATGGCATGGCGGTATCATCAAAATGAGGAAGGGGACATCTTTTCCATCAATGGTCTGAAGTATAGATAGATGTTAACCGACTTTCTGCACTCAGAGCTCGACAACCTCAATTTATTTGAGATGTGGTTCCAAAAGACGGCGCTACATGCCATACAAGCGACGCAACGCTCAAAGTTGTGAAGGAGAAATTGAGCGACCGGTTCATTTCACGGCGATCGTTCATCAATTTGCCGCCAATCGTTAGTTTACGCTATCAAGCTAGCCACTTTGGATGAGCTCGAGGCCAACATTCAACACGCTACTACCGGAATAATGCCGCACATATTGGACCGATTCATCAAAAATTTGACCGACTGCTTGAAGCACTGCCAGCGAAGCCGAGGCGTCCATTTGAATGATGTGCTACACATAATGGTGTGAAAGTAGCTTCAAAATAAAGCCAGAATAATTCTAATATCTCAAACCGTTGTTGTTGTATTTAAATATGGAATATCAGATAATGATTTCACTTTCAATTGGGCAGGACGATCTTCTTGTGCTTCAGTTCGTCCTCTGATGATTGCGAAAAATATTCATTCATTGGTTTTTGCCGTTTTAGAACCTCGAATTGTTTCTTCACTTCAAAGCTTGCATTTGGCCTTTGACTGAATATGGAGAAACAATATTATAGACCCTAAGGCCACACGGCTATTCCAATAAATTACAGAAAGTATCCTCCGAATTTTTTTGTTTTTATTAGATTGGAATGCTCTTATACAAAACAAAAGAGGACGAAAATCGAATCTACGTCTTGCAATTCGTTTATTATCTGTTTGTATCGCTTACCAGTTTCGAGTATGGCTATGCCTGCCGTCACTTTTAACCTCAAACAGGCATCAATTGGTAAACGGTTTGCACTTCTTAAGGGAACACCTTCAGGTCTTTCATCGAAATTCGACGCAACAGTCGTTTGCTAATGTCAAACTTTGTGCATCGTTGTCATTGCTTGTGGACTCTCTCGGATTTCGTCGGCTACAGCAGTGATATTCTCCGAGCCGAAGATTTTTTAGGCTGAAGCGTTGGTGTTATTTCGCCCTACACGTTCTAGCCATCTAAAGCGGCTAACGTATACTTTTCTGACCCGATCAGTGTAATTGGATACCTCGTAGAGTTCCTCGTTAGATCCAACATCCAACCTCGTTCGGGTAACACGAATCAAAAGTCACTCAAGCAATTTTGCGTTCAAAAAGCCCATGGATCTTTTCAATCGCCTTAGCTAACGGCTATGCATCCAGGACTGGGATGACGAGGTTCTTGACTAAGCCTTACTACTCATTATAAGGTCGAAGCAACACCGATTGCCAGGTTCAATGGCGAAGCCAAGGTAACCAAGCCCATGGCAACCTCATTCTGCTGCCTTTTCTTTCAATCTGTCAGATTTTTCAATGTTGTGTGTCCCTTTTTCTTGACAGGAAATGCTATGGTTTTCCCTCATTCACGACCAAACACATTTTTGCTGCTTCTGCTGCAATATTTGCGAACGGGCCAGTTACGTGACCGTGAGTGCTGCCAGTGATATCCAAGTTATCTGCGTATGAAAGAAGTTGCAACGACATTTGGAAAGTTGTGCATATTAGGCTAATTTGCTAGTTTCGCCGAATAATCTTAATCAAAGGAATCACAGAGGTTGTTACCAACCATTGAGTAGCGCTCTCCATCGTATGCGACTATCATTTTTCACAATAAAAATGAGCACGCCACAAACTATGTATATACTCGTACTTTAACCTCTAACAACCTGCATTTTAGCTGCAATGGCTAATTGCAAACTATCTAGATGCACGTGCAAATCAAAATTGTACCAAATGAGGACGAGCCAGTATGTATGTTACGAAGAAGATTGCAGTAGATGAAGCCAAATACAAATATTGATCAGCAGATGGAGCAATGGAAGGTATTGTTCAAGAAACAGTGTGTGAATACAGCAGTCAAGTTGTGCTTGTCAAAAAGAAATTTGTCTGTGAGTTGATTTTACAAGGCCTAGTACCCCCTTCCGAAAATTGTAGACCAAATCGAACGTTTAGAGGGCAATATAAGTTTCTTAAAAAACTTTCAGATCTTTGCAACTCTCCAAGTACTGTCCAAAAGTAAAATTACCAAGTGCTTAGAGGGCTGCTTCAGGAGGTCATAGTAATTGTGTACATCGAATATACGAGTATCATAGTGACATTAAGGACGATCGAATACGGTATTTCATGTCGGTTGGTGTTGAAGGAAACGATTAAATAGAATGCTTGCACTAAACCGTCATTTCTTGCTTGACTAACTCTTTGACAGTCCAAATAGATAGTTTCAGCATGTGAAATGGATATATAATTGACAAACGGATCTAAAAGGAAAACAGGTAACGATGTTCGTTTAATGCAAATAATAACAGAAGAATCGCAGGCTTAATTTAGAGCAGGTGGTGATGAGCAGTCATATATTTTGTACATTGGTGACCTTGTGGCTATTGAAATTTGGTATCTATTGGTTTGAAGATTCGTCCCAATTTCTCTGGCCCATACAATGTCTCACCTGAAGAAGGGATCGATGGTTTTTATGTGCGAATAATTGTTCTACTTCCCTTCGGTAAAAAATCGCCAAAGAAACTGCTTTGATCCTTAGAAACTTAGCAACAAATTTGTGAAAGCCAATGCTTCGCTTTAGGTTAGTCTGCATTTGGTCTGAACCATTCTTGAACATTCACATGGCTGACAGAAGATTACGCCGATAAATTAGAAATCCTAAAGCTTACTCCCTCCATGTCATTTACGAAATAAATCAAAAATTTGTTAATATTGGTTCAAATCACTTTATTCCTCATCATCTCGTCACTTCTTACAAGAGAAGTGGAGCTGAGGCATATCCAACTGGGGAAGCATAGCCAACTGGGGAAGCATAGCCAACTGGAGAAGCTAAGCCCAAAGGACCACCAGCCACCAATGGAGCAGAGTAGGCCAATGGTGAAGAGTAGGCTAATGGCGCTGCGGCGACATAACGAGCAATTGGTGCAGCAGCTACAACTGGAGAAGCAGCTAGAACTGGAGCAGCAGCAATTCCATTGTAGTTCCTGGCAACAACCTGGCTACTGGTGGCAGTGACAATTCCTGGAGCAGCAACTACTGGAGCAGAGTAGGCAAGTGGGGCAACTAATCCAGGCTTGGCAGCAGTGCAGGCAATGAGAGCAAGAACTACAACGGCCTAAAAGAAATAGAAAGGATGTGTTAGTTAGACATCCTGACAGAGTATCCTTGTATTCGACTTACGTATTTGAACATGTTGATTGAATTTATTTTGGCTTAGGATTGATCTATTCCAAGAGACTTGACAGTGTGATATTGTTTCAATCTGGTTTCGTCGTTACCTTATATAGTTTCGTCGATAGTACGTGATTCTGACGAACGAGTAAATCATTACGCATTCAGCTACCGTTTCAGTTGCGGGCGTGGATGACTACACTGATTCGACCTTCGAAGATATTTTGAATATTTCTTTGGTTTGCAATGCTTTTTCTTTATTTTACTTTCGAAGAAAGGTTTAGAGCGCATTGACACACTGGTTTCGTTGAAGCTTGTCTTGTATATTGGGATTGAACAACAACTGTGACACCCTTGGGAGGCAAATTCCTTGTCTTGTCTTCAACATTATGCAAATCTTCTGACTTAATGTGATCTCAAGAAAACGAATCGAAAGAATATGTTTTTTAAGACAGTGAACGGTAAAGATAATAAAAGTTGTTTGTTGTTCGTTAAGAACTTTAAATAGTCCACTTCTTCCCACATCCAAACACTTTCCAGCTTCAAGTCTTCGAACAAGGAAAATCAGCTTGTTGGAGAGCCCTTAAGGTGTCCAAATTGTGTTATGTATTAACCTACCTATACATGGGTGCGTGTATCATTATATGGGACAATACACTCTCGCATTCTTTTACCAGGAAGGAAACCCAAAGCAACAAGTGTCCAGACCGTCCCAAAAAAAGGCGAATCTCCTTTTTTCTCATCCTATTCGCTTACGTCGTTTTTTTGTAAAACGGCAAGAAACTGTCAGCTTATGAAATATCTCGAGACACAAAACTTCTCGATGACCTATATTACAGTTTTCGTAGCAACAAGGGAAAGTCAAATAGTTGCTCATAATATTTCTCAAGCATTTGGCATAGTTTAGCCTCAGGCTCTTTGTCGCAGACTTGTGCTTTTAGGATCGATGAATCACTTGTTCAACGGATTCAAGTCTAATATCCACACAACGAAATGTTGGTATACCTTAGGGCTTCGTTTTGTCTCCGACGCTCTTTTAATTTTCATCGCCTGCCTCTTCTCTATCGATGCGGAGGATTTGGAAAGAATATTCCTGTAGACTGTATAACGGCGCTGAATGCCTGGCCGATGTAGACCAACAATTCCGTCCGCCCGACCTAGATGAAGTAAAGAAAGCAATATCTAAGCCAAGGTCCAACAAAGCTATTAGAGCGGTCGACCTGAGTGCCGCGCTCTTCAAAGCGGAAGGTGAAGACTTCGGAAAGGAGCATACGCCAACTCATCTCTAAAATGGGATCGGACCAAAGTATGCCCGGTGAATGGAGCCTCAACATTGTTTGTCCGATCGTCAAGAAAGGAGGTCCTCTGAGCTGCACTAACAACAAAGGCATCAGTCTTCTTAATATCACATACAAGAACGCCTGAAGCCCTTCGTCCACAAATCTGATAGGTCCATATCAGTGTGGCTTCAGGCCAGGAAAGTTCACCATCGATCAAATATTCACACTACGGCAGATCATGGAGAAAACCTATGAACTTCAGATCGATAAATACCATTTCTTTACCGATTTTAAGGCCGCGTATGACAGCATCTATAGAAACGAGCTATACAGTGAAGGTAATGTCTAGCTTTGGCATCCCTGCCAAACTCGTCTATCTCTGCAGGATGACGATGGAGAATGCACGCCGCTTCATCAAGGTCGGTAAAGATCTCACCGAGACCTTTGATGTCAAAAAAGTATTTTAACAAGGCGATGGGCTGTCATGCGATTTCTTCAACATCATTCTTGAGTGCAACACTCACGCGCAAACACAAGAGGCACGATCTTTTGACAGCACTGACATACGCCGACGATGTTGACTTAATCGGAAGAAAGCAACGTAAAGTCAGTGGCGCTTTTGCTAGTTTTGAGACAGAATCGGCGAAAATGGGCAGAGGCCAAGACCAAGTATTTGTTATCAAGCTAAAAGTGACATACGACGTCTCGGACAGAACATCACCTCTGACAGATATAACTTTGAGGTAGTTAGGGAGTTTGTCTACCTAGGCTCCGCTATAAATTCAGACATATTACCAACGCTGAGATCAAATGAAGAAAAACTCTTGCCAATCGGCGCTTCCTTGGGCAAAGAAGGCAATTGATGAGGTGCTCTTGGCTGTTCTGAGAGGAAAATTCTTCGAGTGATTTTCGGTCCCGTCTACATTGATAATGAGTGGAAGAGGAGATTCAACGACGAACTGTATGGATTGCAATATGACACCGACGTAGCTAAAAGAAAGAAGACCCAACGACTTAGAAGGCTGAATCATGTACAGCGGATGAACACCAATGCTCCGTTCCGAAAAGTCTTCGAATCCGCCCCCGAGGGACAGGGCGCACGCAAGTGGAAGGGAACCTACCCCACCTTAGCGTGCGAAATTGGAGGCAGCTAGTAAAAGATCGAGCTGGCTGGAGACGCTTGTTGACTGAGGTCCACCCAGGACTGTAGCGCTGCCTAAAGTAAGTAAGTAAGTCTCTTCCCAGACTCGCATCACTAATTTTTTGTCGGCTGTTGAACGACAATGATAGTGTACAACAAAGATATCACAAAGTGAACCAATCAATCGTCACCAAGATTGCACAATTTGAAGCCACTGGATCGCTTCTTTTGGGACTATGCACGATCAGTAGTGTATGCTGGTAAACAGCAAACCTCTCAGGCTCTGGAAGCCAATATTCTGAGGTTTATAGGGTAAAATACGACCCCAATTACTCGAAATAGTGGCTTAGACAGAGGAACTGAAGAACCTACATGATAAACCATTCATCGTTATAAAAATGTTGGTTCAGACTCCATTCCGTGTCGTTACTTATTTAAAAAAACGAAATGTAGCTCTTAAATACGACTGCGCTTAGAAGGGGTCTGCGATATTGACTTTCCTACTTTTGAGGTTTAGTCATTTTCTGCAGGCCATACGAGATTTTGATATTTTGTCCTACTTATCACTCGCGTTATACACGTCAGGTAATTGGTGGCTACCACGAGATTTTTCAATAACTACAATTGTAAGTGTAAGTAAAGTTATAGCAAAGAGCTTCGCAAGATTGATTACTCTCAATGCTTGATCTAGTCCAGGCATGTCAGAATGTCACTGCCTTCGGAACACATAAGAAAAAAACACAGTTTCTGCTTGCAAATTCAAATATTCTTTGACTGAGTTTGATACCCAGCGAACATTGTGCCACATAGAAACTTTTGTTCACTCGCGAGCATGTACTAGTAAGTAAAATGTTTATTCTTTTGGTGTAAGCTATTGCCAAAACCGGTGGTTAGTGGTGCTAACTAGAGAATTCTTGCGTAATGAAGAATAACTTATTACAATGGGAAGTCCCATCTGTAAGCCTGATAACCTGATTCCTTCATTCCACTTGAAATTGTTAACATTGAACTTGCGACTGAAATTTTCCATGTACACAAGGCGAGTATTCGGATCGAGTATTATCCCCTGCTTAATGTTTGGCGACGTTCTGTCTACGGTTTCTGAATTATAAAACCTTAATTTGATCACAAGCTAATGTCATTCCCACTCAGCCCATCAAAGGTCACAGTTCTTGGAACGCAAAAAGAAATTAACTTACTAAAAATGTTCAAAATCGTAAGTACTCGTACTTTCAAAGAGGAATTGAAAATGTTTTAAGCCAAAAGCTTTTCTTAATTCCAGGTACTTATTGTCGCTCTGCTTGCTTTCACTCCATCGCGATCGGAGGCGTTCCTTAAGAAGTCACATATCAAGAAAGTCATTGGTAACTTCGTAGCACCACCGAAACCTCCGAGCAATCTTTTGGAGATAATTTGTTGCCTACCATAGGAGCAATAATTAGAGGCCTAGCAGGAGCAGGAGAATCTGAGGGAACTGCAGAAATTGGAGAAGATGCTGACATGTCGATGTAACATTTGAAATTCCAGAAGAAGAGCTAATTGAAGAATCTTCACCAGAAACCGAAGCAACTGTGGAAATCGAAGAAGCTCCAGCTGCAGAAGGAGATGCCGAAACCGCTGCCGTACGAAGAACTATTCAAACACACTCCAGGCCGACCTACTGCTTATATGTCCCTGCTCCAACTTATGCAGTGAGAAGTGCAAGACTTAGTTATGCTCTTCCTCGTGCATATTCCGTGGCATATCAACGTCCATACCCTTACTCTTATTCGATTCCAAGAAGACTATATCAAGCATGAACGGGATGTGAATTTTATTAAATAAAATGTTTTTATTAAAATTTTTTTTGTTATTAAATAAAAAATCGTTTCAACAATTCCTCGGGTAAAATCCAAAGCCTAAATATAGCCGGACGTTCAAGGCATAGACATCGTGGAAGATAATATATTCTGGTGATTCACGCTACCCAGAGACTTAGGCAATCCAGGCTTCAGACTTAATTCAGAGTTATGGTATTCTGTTATAGTTGAGATCGTCAATTCGGTAGATCACTCGGCGTGGAAATTGGAAAAACCGCCGCCGTTTCCAGAGATGTGTGAGCTGCTGCTCCTTCCTCCTCCGAAACCAACAAAACTCGAGACACTATTGCGCAACTTGCCACAAAGAAAACTCCCTTAACATTTGTCTGTAGCAGTCAATAGCTACGGTTAAGGAGTTACCGTCGGCGTCCTCAAAACGCAAAGGTCAATCTCTTTTTACTGCATATGCTGCACTTAACAGTCACTTTGTGGGAATGCAATGGCTCTTCGTGTATTTTTAGTGGATTTTTCGTGCCCTAGAAGCACAAATTTTGATCATTCACAAAACTACTTAGTGGAAATGGCCTTCGTCGCTCATTAAGGTATTGGATCCGAAATCATCCTCTTCTTGCATCCGGTTTAACAGACCAATAGTTAACCTCACTTGTTTTTCATTCGATGCAACGAACATCTGCTGATGTCAAATTGTATGCATCATTGTTTCGTTGATGGTTGTGGACTCTCTTGGATTTCATCGGCCACAGCAGTGATATTTCCGGTCGAACGAGCAGTCTCACATTTGAAGTGAACCCAGTTTGTGCGAAGCGTTCAGCCAAACGGCAGAAATAACACTGCTTTAAAAGAGCAGACTGGCGGTGAAACAAGCAGTTACAATAAAACCGCATTCTTCAGTGGTATATCTTTCCACTGCGTGTTGTAAAAAAATTAGCTATCTGTCTATAACATACCTTCTGATCAAAAAGTACCCGGAATTCTAAAATAAAACGAAAACGCTTCAATTATTCATCGATATTCATTTTGTACCCTTCAAATTGATCTCCATTGCAAGCAATACACATATTCCAACGCTTCCGCCAATCTTCAAAAGATTTTTCTTTGGCCGAATTTGAATCGCCTTCAGTTCCCTCTGCAAATTCTCCTTTATTGTCTCAATTGTCTCAAAACGCTTTTCGCGAAGTGGTAACTTCAGTCGTGGGAATAAAAAAGTCATGAGGAGCCGTGTCAGGTGAATTTGGAGCTTGCGGACAGCATCAACGTTGTTTTTGATCACTCAATCGCTAACAAGATGAGATGTGTCATAATGAAGAAACCACGAGCTGTTTCTCCACAATTCTGGCCTCTTGATATGAACATTTTCCTACTTATAGTCTGGCCTGGAGGAAAAAATTCGGAGTCGGAGAAATTTGGATCGATCCCGTCATGCTGTTTTGGGTTTTGACTCTGAGAAGACCCATTCCGGTGATTATCGGTTAGTTTCAATGTCACATTGTCTAGTCACCAAAACATCGTGCATAACGCTTTGTACCGATCTGAATGGGACACCAAGATTGGCTGCTATATTCCTGATGCTCACACTATGATCTACGAGGACAATTTTCTAAACTTTTTCGATGTGTACTCGTACATCAGTAATATGGTGGATAAACTACCCGAACGAAGCAAATCTTCCACCTCAGTGCTTAAACTCTTTTTACCACTCTTTCACTTGTGTTTTCGACATTTTCGAGTTCCGGTAAGCTACCGTTAACATTTAAAACGCTTCCGCACATGATATTTTAGTAGAAATACAATACGAGTATTTCAGGCAAACTCTTTCACAGAACACAACAAACACTGACTTGTTTACAAAGCTATCACGAAAAAATGCCCGACAAATGGCGCTCAAATATCTGATTGACAAATGAACCAACCTAAAAAGAAAAGCTTTTGACAAAAGGCAAACGCAATGAAGTTAAACGTCATTTGGAAAAATTATGGAACATTCACATTATGACGTTACTTTTACTCCATCAAATACATTCCACTTCGTGTGGATCGGGTATGCGATCTTCAGATTCTTTCGATTGTGCTCGCCTCTGACTGTATATTATTCTACAGATGGGTTGTAATGTCATCTCCAATTGCTTTGAAAATCTCAGTCCGTCTGCTCCAGCAGATTACTAAACTTTAGCTTCGACTTTAACTTCGTCTTCACCAGAAAAACGGAATTTTCCGTCGTCCTCATTTGAGTAAATTCTAATCTCTACCTGAAGGCGGTATTTTAGCCATTTGAAAGTCTGCAGAAGTAGTCTCGTAATACCTCACGGACTGCTCTGTTTTGGCTTATTAGCGACTACGGCCTGATACACAATCTGAATCCATTATGGGATGTGGATTAATGCAGGCTTTGCTTTCTAACTCTGCCTTTCATTGGGATTTCCTGGATCATAAGTTTTTGTTGTCATAAGTGGGGCATTTAGCACGAGTTCGGTCTAGATCTAGTACTGGTCCTCTGTAGGGTCGGACTACAAAGCAGGTTATTATTCTTTAATTTCGGTTAAACGCGAATTATAAGACGATTCTCGCCTACATGCCGTGGAAGTAGTCGTCGAAGTAGATGCACGCAGTGTTCTGAGCTAAGTTGGTAATTTTTTAAGCGTTTGTTTGATGTAAATGTTGACCACGATGACGTCTTAAGGAGTCCAATTGTAAGTGAATTTTTCGAGTGTTTTGGCTGGTATCTCTCCATTAAAAGGCCGAAATTGACGCTGGCTTATCGGCATAGACGAGTGACTATACGTATTCCCATAAAAAATGATCTTAAGACGTCAAATCGGACGATCTAGCCTGCCAATTCAGCGGTCTAAAACGAGAATTAAATTGCTCCATCAATTCGCGTGCTGTGCGGCATACAGCGCCGTCTTGCAGGAACCATATGTTCCCCAGTTCCAATTCATCCAATTGAGGAAGGAGAAAGTCATTGAGCACGGCTCTGTAGCGCTAGACGACAACAGTAGTCATTTGGCCTGCAGATATAACAAAAACTAAGGCCCGATGACGCCACCAGCGTAAAGAGCACACCATGCAGTAACTACGAGCGGGTGTAATGGCTCTACGTGGATTTTCGGAGATTTAATTTTGCTTATTTACAAAATGGGCCTCGTCGCTCTTGATGGTTTTCGATGAAAAGTTGTCTTCTTCGTGATTGAGATTCAGGATAGCTTGAGCGTAGGTTACACGCGCTTGGCGTTCAACAGCAAACAGCTAATGCACTGTAAGGGAACATTTTACAGTCTTTCGCCGAAATACTCTGTAAAGAACGCCGATTGATGTCCAATTGCGCGGCGTTCCATCCGGTCGATACCTCGGAGTTCTAAGCGACATCTTCAACCACTGCTGCGATATTCTCGGTAGAACGGTTGCTCCTGGGTCGATAAGACCGGGTAGCATTTCGTGTTGTCCCATACTTTTCCAGGCGAGAGGCTTAACGTCATAGTGTTTGCCTAGTTAGTGTCGGATGAACAGGAAATCCGCTCCGAAATTCACGCTGCGTCAACACTGGCGACGAATTATTCCACAAAAAAAATCGAAACTTTTATTCCGCGTTCTCTAAGAGTATAGCAATTCATGTCTTGATGACGTCTAGTATTTTGTATCTCTTTACTTCACAAAAGTCAAAGTGGATGATGACTTTTGTGCCACCTAGTACAACCATTCGGTAGTTTTAGTTGTGTTTTAAACATGACATTCACAGAAAAAAGACTTTGAAATCCATTCTAGGTTTGACAGTATTTCACTAACAAAAAACCATGCTACAGCACTTGATTCGAGTACTTAGAGTGCGTAACTGAATGCAGTTAACGCCACATCTGAGGACAACATCATCAAAAAAAAAACGTAAGTTCCACCGCAAAAGAATTGATAAATTGAGCTACCGGTCATTGTAAGCTTGCAACAGTAACAAAATGTGTAATCACCTAAAGAAAATAAACCACCTGGAAATTTGGCAGAAAAAATATTCAAAAGTCTTCTGTTCAGAATAGTTCAAAGAATTTAAGATGGGAGTTGGAAACCGCAACTGCACCCATAATGTACAGAAAAAATGGAAAAAGTATCGACTACAGAGTGGCGGTTCGAATTGCATGAAACAAGGAAGCCATAAATTCCTTCTACGGTTTGGTGCCAACAATTTTTTTTTTACCACTTTAGGACACCCACCGTCTTTGAAGCATTCTCCAGCAATTTCTTTAAAAAATTCCAACATGGCCAAGTATACGGAGTGTGTCGTTCCCTGACAAAGAAATGAAGAGAAAAAATATAAACCTCTTGGCAAGACCAACTCGGCAAACTGTAGACGTATGCAAAAGAAAAACTTGCCGCAATAAATGTTTCGCTTTTGAAGGAACAGAGCTAGAAAAAGAAATACCACCTTCGCCCACCTTTAAAATATGCTGCACTTGGCAGGTTCTTATGAATTTCATTCGAAAGTAAGGGTAGTCGGAGTGGATAGATTCTAGTGCTCGTACCCGTACGTCCATGAATCTTCCGAAACAATGAAGTGAGAGTTCATATTTTCTTTATGGCCTTCGCGCTTCGCAAGGTACAGAAACGAATAATACCCCCCCATTCGTAGTACAGTCCTCAATATTTCAATTTTTCCGAACGAAGATAGGTACTTTGGAATAGGAATTCAGTACTACTACGACTACGACGCGTTCCGCTCGTGAGGTTGCCGTCATTTAAGATAAGTGCAAAGCCACCTCCGAGGAGGGGTTTTCTCATTTTCTTGCCTGCCCTTCAATGGAATTCGCTCAATTACTGTAAAATGTAATTTTTTCCAGCTCCAAACGACAAAAAAAAAAAAAAAAAAAACAAAATCGGAAATAATGAATATTCCGAAAAGGATTCAAGGATTCAATGATTCCTTTTGGAAATCGACTGCTGATCAATATTTGAATGGTAGCGAAGCAGAAATGTTCCGCTCTGTTTGTTGTCGCATTTGAGGAAATGGACTTTTTTTTTGTATTCCTTGAGCCTGAGAATGTCCTGATTTTTTGATTTTATTTAGTTTAACTGGGTTTAGGACGATAGTTCCACCGTTGTAATGGCATAAAGATGAAGGGATACGGATACGAATGGAATTGAATATGAAAATCCTTTGGGCGATACAAGGATATGTGAAGAATATATCGCTCATGCATTATGCATGAGTATGAGAAAAATTGTGACACAGTGGCAAACATTTGAATTGATATCGGAGAAGGATATCACAATGACGAATGGTGGAAACGCAATTCATATGGAAAAAAAAAACAAAAATGAAATTCAGATGGCAAGGTCCTTGAGATTGAAGGAGAAAACGGGATTCGAGTTCAGATTCGGATTTAAATTCAAGTAATAATGGAAATGAGATGAATTTTGATGTAGTTTGACTTGCAATAGAAACAGGCACACCTACAGGCTTGACATCTTCAGTTTTCTGTCATACTTAAGTAGTGTGGCCGCAGGATATCTGATTCTGTATATATTTAAATTTCTGGAAAGGTGGAAATCCTGTTTCATAATGCAAACACTTGCTGACTAGAAAATAATATGGAAACAACTGTCCACAGACCCAGGAAAAGGTATAAACTTTCCATCTCAAGGTATTGGCAACAGATTTTCAGATCATCAGAGTAACAGTTGTGTGACATAAATAAGCCTGACCTAGTCTTTAGAGATATTATAGTGTTTACAGATAATCTGTACCAATCACTAGATAATCAAAAGGTTTGTTAAGACCTTCAAGCCTCTCGGCTCTTCGTTGGGAACCAATTGGGTGGCTACAGTTGGGTTCCAATTTCCACAGATTTCAGCAAGGCGTTCCATAAAGTTTCCCATCTACTTACTCGTATCATTTTCAAACTAAAGAAATTTAGGTTTTCCCCTCCCTTTGCGGTATGGATCAAATCCTATTTAGAGACCGAGAATCCAGAGTGTTATGGTTGATTCCGGCAACTGTCAAAGTTGCCCCGAATAAAAAATAACTTGGAATTTTCACTAATTCCAGTACTGGGTTCGTTCGCACGCCAGGTAGCGCTTTGATGGCAGCTAAACCAGGGAAACAAAATCAAAAACGTAGTTGAGCGCCACTTGATTTTTCACTTGGAATCCCGAAACCTTTCCGATGTAGAAAAATAAAAACGAAACGAAGCCAAAAGAAGAAAAGTCTTCACTCGTCGTTAAAGTGACCAGCTGTTTCACAGTCCCGAACGTGCCTGTGCCCCTTTCTGACACAGTTTCCTCTTCAAATCCTTTCCTTCACCTACTCTTGTCTATCCTGCTTTTATCTCCGTCCTTTCTTTCTCCTTTTTCCCTGTTTCCTTTCGGTCCGTAAACCCAAAACTCGCGATTTTACCAACTACTCAAAAAACTTTTAAAATTTAAAAGAAAAATTGCTTCTGCAATTTCCAACAAAAAAAATTCGCACCAAAAGCTTTCTAAGACCCTCTCTAATGCTGGTCGTCACAAAACGCCAGACTCTCACACGCATTCTCACACCCACTCACACACACATTCATTTGACTCTACTGGATCCAACAACGGGGTTTCCAGCTACACGACCAGCAAGCTTTGCTACGGTGTGCTCCCGTGTCCGACTAGGCCCCTCATACATTCCAATTGTTTCCAATTGTTTCCTCTTATACTAAACTCCTCAGTCACTGAGGTCTCTCCAGCTTCCAGTGATAACTGGGAACTCCAATGAGCGAGTTTATGAGAGTTAGTATCCTAGCTACGCCTGGCTATTTCCCTAGATATTCGATTTTATTGGAAATGCGAGAAGCAATGTTTCTTTCATGGTTCTTTAAATAACGAGAATGAGCCTTTGCAGCCGAACATCTTGCAGCTCTTCTTATAAGCCCTACTTTACGCCTCCCCGTGGTGCCATCAGCGAATCTCACTAGAGATTGCGCAGTGAGTGGAACAAATGGCGAGTTTCCTGCGCCACAAATCAGGATTAGTGTCGGAAAAACAAAACAAGATCTTATCCGGGCTACTCCGACATATTTGGAGGTCAGGTCAGTAAGGATTTCCAGGACTTAGTCAGGGTCTTGGAAAAGAGATGGTGGTGGAAGAGCGCTATATGGGCCAACGGCAGCGCTCACATCTCGGAACGGATTACTGGCTTCGGTGTAACCGACCCCTGGTCCTAGGGGCATTAAAAATGGAACTGGTCCTCCAGGTTGGGGATTGTGCCGCGGGGGTAACTGCCCGGCCATTTTAAAAAAAAAGCATAAGTTGCGAAGCATCAACAAGCCTCGGATATGGACGGATCTACTGTTGACAACCCACACAAACGATTAAAGGACAATGAGCTTCGGATATGCACGTGGAATGTTAGATCCCTTAATAGACCACGTGCAGCCGAGCAACTAGCGGAGGTCCTAGACTGCTGCAAAGCAGACATAACCGCCATCCAAGAAATACGATGGGATGGGCCGGACAAAAAGACGATGAAAAACTGCGATATCTACTACGGCAATTGCTATCGACGGCAAAAGCAGCGCTTATTCGGATGCGGATTTGTTGTCGGAGGCAGACTAAGACAAGAAGTCGGCATGTGAGCGAGCGCCTCATAGCAATCCGCATCAAGGCTAAATTCGTCAACGTTAGCCTCATATGCGCGCATGCCCCCACAGAGGAGAAAGATGACGACACCAAGGATGCCCTCTACGAGCTCCTTAACAAGACCTACGAGCAATACCCTAGCTATGACATTAAAATTGTCATCGGTAATTTTAATGCAAAGCTAGGAAGAGAGGGTATCTTTGGTGGAACAATCGAAAAATATAGCCTGCACAACACCACCTCTGATAACTGATTCAGGCTAATCGACTATGCGGCGGGGCGAAACATTGTCATGGCTAGCACGCGGTTCCCTCATGTCGACATACACAAGGGGACTTGGAGAACTCCTGATCAATCAACAGTCAACCAGATTGATCACATTGCGATCGACGCAAGACACTCCTCCAGCATTATGGATGTCCGTACGTTCCGAGAAGCCAACATCGACTCGGACCATTACCTTGTTGTAGCCAAGGTACGGTTCCGGATATCCCAAACTATGCCAAGACAAACTAATGCTGTGAGAAAATTCGACGTCAGACTGCTACAATCGCAAGAGATCGCCAAGTCCTTTTCCGATCGAGTGTCTCTTAATCTCTTAAGAGGTCCAATGCCGCCAGCATCAAGCATCGAAGACCATTGGAAACACTGACAAAACGCAATCAGAGATGCCGCTTCTGATGTGCTGGGTTTCACTCGTCCACCACAACGAAACCCCTGGTTCGATGATGAATGCCGGCAAGCACATGCAGCAAAGCAAGATGCATATAACGCGGCGCTGTTTAGAAAGACCAGAGCTGCTCATGAGCTCTATGAGCGGAAGAGGAGAGACGAGCACCGGCTTCTCAGGAGGAAGAAGAAAGAGCATGAGAAGCGCGCGATCGAGGAAATTGAGAGATGTTTCTCCAGGAATGAGGTTCGGAAGTTTTACCAAAAGGTAAAAATGACATGCCGCGGAAACAAACCCCGAACCGAAGCCTGTAGAGATGAACAAGGGAACATCGTAGTAGAATCGCAGTCGATGCCGAGGATTTGGAAAGATCATTTCTGCAGACTGTATAACGGCGATGACGGACCAAATACCGCTGTCAGGCAGAATCAACCTTTCAACTTGGACGATGATGGGCCAACAATTCCGTCCACCCGACCTGGATGAAGTGAAGATAGCTATATCGAAGCTTAAGTCCAACAAAGCTGCTGGAGTGGACGGCCTGACTGCCGAGCTCTTCAAAGCGGCAGGCGATGACTTGGTAAGGAGCATACACCAACTCATCTGTAAAATATGGTCGGACGAAAGTATGCCCGATGAATGGAACCTCAGCATTGTTTGTCCAATTCTCAAGAAAGGAGACCCTCTGAACTGCGCCAACTACAGAGGCGTCTCCTTAGCATCGCATATAAAATCTTATCCGCCGTATTGTGTGAACGCCTGAAGCCGTTCGTCAACAACCTGATAGGTCCATATCAGTGTGGCTTCAGGCCAGGAAAGCTCACCATCGACCAAATATTCACATTACGGCAGATCTTGGAGAAGACCCATGAGCTTCAGAACGGTACATACCACCTATTCAACGATTTTAAGGCCGGGTAAGACAGCATCTATAGAGCCGAGCTATTCAGAGCAATGTCTAGTTTCGGCATCCCTGCCAAACTCGTCCGTGTGTGCAGGATGACGATGGAGAATGCACACTGCTCCATCAAGGCGATGCGCTGTCATGCAATTTTTGCAACATCGTACTTGAAAGAATAGTGCAAAACTCACGATCATACAACAATGAACTCTACGGACTGCACAGCGACATCGACTTAGCCAGAAGAGGGAAGATCCAAAGACTGATATGGCTGGGTCATGTAGAGCGCATGGACTCCAATGCACCGGTCCGAAAAGTATTCGAATCCGCTCCCGAGGGACAGCGCAGTAGAGGAAGGCCAAGACTCAAGTGGCGCACGTAAGTGGAAGGGGACCTCAGCCAACTTAGCGTGCGAAACTTAAGGCAGCTAGCCAGGAATCGAGCTGGCTGGAGAAGCTTGTTGACTGAGGCCCAGGTCCACCCCGGACTGTAGCGCCACTTAAAGTAAGTCATGAAGCGTACTTTGTACTCAATAGACCCAAGGATTTAAAAGACTCTGGCCACACGGATAACATAGGTAGACATTTTAGGCAGAGCTTAACAGAAATGGGAATTTAATAGCGCTGAGTGGCACACATGTTCTCATCGAAAAGGAATACAAACATTGAAGACTCGGACGAAACTTAACAGTGATAGTAATATCTTCGAGGTAGTCATGAACTTGGTCTTTCTGTTAGTCTGCTGTTAGTCGCTTCTTTTGGAAGCTCAGAGACATTGATCAATAGGACTGAGTTGAATGAGGAGATACTTAGTCAGTTTAAGAAAAAAGCGATCTACAGGTTTTTCGGTGAAGAAGAATGAGAGTAAAAGAGAAGCTACATGGGTTGTACGACTAAATGAACTTAGCTAGAAGTGCCAAGTGGCATGGCTAAGATGGCTGAGATATACAAGAAGGACACCAGCATTCCATCTTGGAAAGTCTTCCAACTCATCCATAAGCAAAACGCATTCAGGAAAGACTCCGCCACTGGTGGCGCTCGCAAGTGGATATGAACTCAAAAGCAGCCAGCAAACAAGGGAACTTTCTTCAGAGGCATCCACCTCGGAGTGTAACAATCCCCAAACAAATAAGTGCTAGAACAAGAACAAGTTTTTCACTCCTAACTCATCAAAAGCAGTAAAAAAACTAAAAAATAGGCTCAAATCTAATCGTTTGCCCAGTTGCAAATGTTTTGAACAACAATGACCTAGACTCATCAAATTTCAAGTGGAGTCAATCAACAACAGTATTTTTAGACTTCTGTACGTCTTCTCAACGCAGGCTCCGATTTGGAGTAGATACAATTGGCACTTGGCAAGCAAGAAGCATTTATTTAAAATCCTTGAAACTAGTCCAAGAAATGCGCAATATTTTGTTTTGTTATTTTTCTGCGTTGCCACTGGGCAACTGACCAACTGAAAGTGTTAACTTAAGTCACTGCATTTCAAGTGAATTTGCATACTAATCTGCCCCTCTTCGAGGCATAAATTAAGCGATTACGCAGATGCATTTTTGGTTGCAGCGTTGAATATAAAAGCCAGTCTACGCACTGCAGATATTGTATTCCACTTAAAGTCTTCCGTTCGTTGGACATTGCTTAAGAAAAATATTTTAAAATTTTAAAATGGCCAAATTCGTAAGTTTGTAACTGTAGTCAAGTATTCCTTTTTAACTTTTGTTCTTTTAGATCATTGTATTGTGCGCTCTTGTTGCCTGTGTTGCCGCTAAGCCCGGAGTGGTTGCTCCAGTTGCTGCTGCTCCTTTGGCTTATTCTGCACCACTTACTGCAGCTTATTCAGCACCTGTGGCATATTCGGCTCCTGTGGCATATAGTGGTGCTTTTATTGCTCCAGGTGGTAGCAGTCGTGTTGATATCCAGAACAACTATAATGCCGCATATGTGGCTGCTCCATATGCTTATGCTCCAAGAGTTGCTGCTTACACTGCACATGCAGCTAGGTTAGTCGCATCGGCTGCATATACTTCTCCTGTTGCATACGCTGCTCCTGCTGCATACGCTGCTACTGCTGCTTACGCTGCTCCTGCCGCCTACACTGCTCCTGCTGCATACGCTGCTACTGCTGCCTACGCTGCTCCTACCGCCTACGCTGCTCCAGCCGCCTACACTGCAGCATACACCGCTCCAGCTGCCAGAGTAGTTGCTGCTCCAGCCGCTGTTGCCACATCTTATGCTTATCCAGCTCCAGTAGCCGCTGTTGCTCCTGCTAAATACACCGCTGCACCAGTTTTATTGTAAAACTAGTTATGTACAGTTATAATCCTTCAAAAGCTTTAATAAATCCCCTCCTTTGCTCATAAATTGTCTTCCTACTTTAAAGTGCTCCTGTTGCACTCCATATCCGAAATGATACCCGCCTTTCTACACCTCCACTCAACACACACATATTTCTTTAAAATTTGCCCAGTGAGCCGTTCAATCGGATTAAATTCCCCCTTCCCCCGCATAGCTAGTGGTGGCATAATCCTATCTCAAACTGAATGCCTAACGCCACCGAACATGCACATGTGGCAAGAATCTCCCTCAACAGAGAAACCGCTCCTGCGTTTCCACTTTTCCATTTGGCGTTAACCCTCCTTCACTGCAGGAATATAGGTCTAACTGACTTTCGTGCTCTCAAAAACTCAAAAACCGAAATTTTCCATTATTCATAAATTATTTGGAAAATCCTTATCTTTATGGACACTTCTGAGGGGATGGTGCTGATGTTCTCCTGGTTATCTCGAGGTGACAGCGTGAAACAATCAACTGACGACAAGCAAGTACCGACCGACCACTGGACAAGGAAGGAAGAAAATGAGATTTTGCACGATTCCCGGGAACGAATTCTTACACACGAATGGTGGATACGGGCGGTTTGGGTTTTGAAAAGAAAAATGCAAATTCATGCAAAATTTTGCGGCAGATACATGTGCGTCGGTGACAGGCAATGATGTTTGACAAAAATTCGTTTAAGTGAATGGAGGTGGTCTTCCAGTAAATTGCTTTCGCTCCTTCGTAAGATGGCACTCTATCTTGTGAAATGGAGGCTTAGTTGGGATGAACGTTGAAAATAGAATTTACAAGGACCGTGGTTGTGTAGGTATTTATGTTAATATTCGAGGTCGCGGTATACGCTTTTGATTGAAACTTTAAAATTTAATAAGATACAGCGAACCTTTTTTTGTGGTCAATTTTCGTTCAACGTCGCCAGGGATAACCAATTTAAGCGGGAACATAAGTCACCCCCAAGCATTCACTCGACTTGTATATCAACGGTCAGACAGAAAACTTTACTAGATGTACTATACAGATACATGATAAGAGGGCGGTGGGGCGGGAACGCGATGATATATATATACAACTCTTTGAGTAAACTGGTAGCAGAAATGGAGATAGCACCAAGACAAAGCCGATATGTGTTCATGGTGCTAAACTGCTAAACTGACATGGCCGTGGTAAGCGAGCAGTATAGGAACCTCAATGATAAAGTCTGGGCAGCAGACGCCTCGAAGAGAGCTGCTATTTGGACCTGCGGAGACTACGCATTTGAAGAAAGAATGATGACACCTGGAATAGGGTTCGTCCGAGCGAAGGTCAACGGGGTATGAATATACAGTTGTTACGCATCTCCAAATAGAACCCTGGAAGAATTCCAGACAATGCTAGATAGGCTCGTGGATGATGCTAGAGGTCGAGCTCCATCAATCATAGCTGGTGACTCCAACGATGGGCCACTGATTGAGGCAGCATACGGACCAATAGGAGAGCAGAGGTTCTGCTAGAAGCAGTATTGTCACTTGACGCAGTACTGCTTAATACGGGCAACGAGCACACATTCACCAGAAACGGCGTAGGCTCCAGAGTTGATGTAACTTTTGCAACAAGTTCCCTAGTGAGAGCATCAAGATGGAAAGTCAGTAAGGACTACACCCACAGTGACCAGCAGGCCATCCTATTTGAAGTGCAAGCAACTAGAGCAACCCAGAAGTGCCCTCCAAAGAAGGCACAACGATTGGGGTGGAAAGCAAGCACACTGGACGAAAACACCTTTTTCCTGATTTTTGGAGAATCCACAATAAACCCAGGAGCAGGAAACAGAATGGCGGCGGAGGTTACTAAAGCAGTATCTAGGGCTTGCGACGCATCTATGGTACGGAAAACGCCAACAAACCGCAGCCCACCAGTATACTGGTGGAACCAAGAGATAAGAGAGCCACGCAGCAAGTGCCATAGAGCTAAAAGACTATGCCAGCGATCCAGCGATCCAAAGATAGGCGTATGGACCTTAAATTAGCCATTCGGAGAAGCTAAAACAACAGCTTTAGAGAACTCTGCGAGGAAGCAGATATTAGTCCCTGGGGTACCGCATACAGGACGGTCATGGCAAAACTAAAAGGCTCTAGGGCACCCCCACCCTCGTGCCTTTTGCTGATGCAAAAAATAGTGTCGGGATTATTTCCACAGAGCATATAGAACCACCGCAGGGAGTAGGTGAGATCCCACCAGTTACGCAAGCGGAACTTCTGGATGTATGTAAACGATTTAGCAACAATAAATCACCTGGATTCTTAAGCTAGCCGTCAAATTAAATACAGAAGCATTCGTGGAAATGTATAACAAGTGTTTAACAGAAGGAACTTTTCCAGACTAATGGAAAAAGCAACGTCTTGTGCTGCTGCCCAAAAGGGAATAAACCTCCAGATGAGCCCTCGTCATACCGTCCCATATGCTTACTAGACACGATGGGTAAAATATTTGGAGCGAATTATATGCAACCGATTGGAGGTGTCAATTGATGAAGCCGGAGGTCTTTCAAACCAGCAAACCATGGATTTAGAAAGGCTCGCTTTACAGTAGATGCTATTCGGAAGGTAACTACGACCCTAGAAGACGCCATTCAGGCCAGAAGATGGAGAGGAGGTACCAAAAAATACGGCGCCGTATTAACCTCGGATGTCAAAAATGCGTCTTACTCTGCAAACTGGGGGCTTATAGTACACTCTCTGAGGTTAATGATGGTGCCATGGTTCTTAATAAAAATTATGCTAAGTTACTTCGACAATCGGTTCCTACTCTACGATACCGATGATGGAGTAAGGCAGTACCACATAACTGGCGGAGTTCCACAAGGATCGGTTCTAGTTCCTCTCTTATGGAACATTATTTTGTACGACAGGGTTCTAAGACTTGGAATCCTGATTGAGGCTAAAATCATAGGCTTTACAGATGATATTGCAATCGTTGTGGCGGCGAAACACTTGGAGGAGATAGAAGACATCGGCCATAAATGTATTCGAAAAGTTAGACGGTGGATGACAACAGTTGGGTTAGAGCTGGCAGAACATAAAATGGAAGCAGTTCTGGTAACCAGTCGCAAGGAAAGGGAAACAATCACCATGAGGGATGGCGATCACGATATAAAATCAAAACCGGCTATCAGATACCTAGGTATGATGATCGATGCTAGGCTCACTCACAAGGAACACCTTGAAAGAACGAAATCTGCAAAGGTGAGCGCTGCCTTATCCAGAATAATGACAAACATAGGAGGACCCAGACAACAAATGAGACTAGTTCTGTCAAGGGTGGTGCAGTCAATCACATTGTATGCGGCACCAATATGGGCGAAAGTATTAAAAATTAAGTCATACGCAAGGAAGACTAATTCTGTCAACAGATTGTGCGCTTTGAGAGTCTGCTGTGCATATCGGACAGTGTCAAATGATGCTATATATGTCATTGCGGGAATACTGCCAGTAGATATACTGGCTACTGAGCTACAAAAGCCCTACGATGCCAAAATTCGGGAAATCGGAGTTTCAGTGAAAGATATAAAGCTGGGAGAAAAGCAGCGCAACACAAGTGCGTGGCAAGAGAGATGGCGCCAGTCTACAAAGGGGAGATGGACCTACCGACTTATACCCGATATTCGTAAATGGGTAGAACGTAACTACGGAGAAGTAACTCCTAACTGGGCAATCATATCTATACAGGTTTGGTCTAAAGGAATCTCCCTTCTGCTTAAACTGCGGCTAGGGAAGATGCAGTTCCGCGAGGACATTGGTAGAAGAGTGCAGGGTGTGGGTTAGTACGTAGGCGTATCCCCGAAATCGAGTACTTGGGGCTTGCGAATCGTGCAAGCTGATATCCCGGGCTATTAGTATCTTTCGAAGATTGGCACATTCTTGGACGTAACCAAAAAAAAAAAAATCAAAAATTCCTAAACTGCTAGCTGATTTCATCGCACCACGCCAAGTGTCTTAAGCCTTCCAACATTCTGTCTATAGAAAACCGATAAATTCAAAATGCCTCTCATTCAATGGGAGGTCAACATTGAAAGCAGGCAACAGTCTAGGGAACAGAACCCTCACCATGAATCGGTCTTAGTAGTAGGAGTTTAAATTTGAGAGCAATGCCTTGCCAAACAAAATTCAGGCCACACAAGCTAAGCTACGTAATTTTTCTCTTACTTATCAAGGCAACTTATGTACAAAGACGATGAAGGTTGTCACTCACCAAACTTCACGTTATATGACTAAGTGCCGGAAAAACAAGGTTGGCAAGACATTTAAGCTCAGTCTGTCTTTCTTGTGCTGAAAACTATGAAGGAAATGAAATGAAGTTAAATGTGTCGAACAATACTCTGTGAATCCATCCTTATTCCTTATGGACAAAATTGATGAATGGTGCACTAGATACCGCCTTCAGCCAACCATCTTCGGAAAGATTAGATAGGCGGTAGATATGATTTCTTCTAAATCTTTTCAGCTTTTTTTAGGAGTCATTATTTCCCGATTCTGTGACGCATCAATTTTAAGAATAAGAATGTGTTGATGCATTCTAAAAGATGTTTTTGAATAAAGCCTAGTGAAAAACTACCTAATGAATTCTTTGGCTTGACGGCTAGATCTTTACCAACTTATTTATGCAGATGACCTCTTTTTACCACTTCATCTTTTTATCAGCTCTTCATTTGGGTAGGATCCAGGAATGCCAATATTGCATTGGTGAGCACAGATTAAATGGAGTGCGATAAGGCCTTTTGCCTTTTGAAAAATCGTGGAGCCATGCCTATGGCTGGTCTTACAGAAGCCGAATACGATAAACGTGTCAAAGCTGGTTTATACCCATTCTTGGTACTGAAAGGTTTTTTACATGCCTCACCTGAAACTAGAGGTTTAACATAGTCAATATTAGTTGTCCTACCAAGACTACGAGTATATTCTTCAAGAGTTTTCACGATATCTTTAAGGTTTTGGTACTCGTAGATATATCTCGATCTCTGAGAGTAACCGGCACAGGAGGCGAACACTAGTTTTTCGGCAGCTATATACGAGTAACAACTCTCTCATCGGAGTAGTTTTGATTGAGGCCGGCAAAATTACACGATTTTTTTTATTAAACAGAAGAGCTTTCAATAGAGCCCGATGCCTCTATAATTGCATGAAATTTCAGAATTGTATTCACTGAGATGAGAAGCAGAAGTTGTCGGATGAGTTCTCCGTGAAGTCTTGTAAAGTGGTTAAAATGGAAATATCTCATTACTCGTACTTAAGCCACGCTGCAGGCCGACGGAAGAGAGGCTGTTTAAACAAGCTCTAAAGCAAAGTCACGTTAATGAATGTGCTCTGGAAATTGTAACTTCACTACCCAACAAAGGAAGTGCGACCTGTAGACGCCACGTCATTAACAATGGAAGCTATGTAAATCTTGACAGAATAGCCTGCATACAAAGGCGGGTCATCCATTGAGCTCCACTATACTAAACAAAAACTACGGTTTGACAATTTGAGCCACAAAGAAGGATATTCGCTGGTCATATGTTCCCATGACGCGACAGCCAAGTGGCTGTGAAGTGAAATAGGATCTGAATGTGAAGCTAGTGGAAGTAGATTCATTTTCGAGCAAATAAAAATCAATACCAAAATCTGGCAATAAATATTTTGACTCTAAATCTGAACACACAGCTTCAATACGTTGCAGAACAGAAAACAAGCTCTGTGTTGAAATAGAATTACAGTCAGCACTGAGAATATAGCAACATTTTTTCTGCAGACTGTATGACGACGAAAAAGCCCAACGTCCCGTCATCAGACAGAATAGACCATTCAACCTAGACGAAGATAGGCAAAACTTTCGTTCATTTGGCCAAACTGAAGTAGCAGGACTGGATGACTTTCCATGGGAGATAAGCCACTTAATGGTCCAATAGCAGCGCTCACATACCCGAACTGGTAACTATCTTCGGTCTAATCGACCCTTCATCCTGGAAATATGTATCTATAATGGAACTGGTCCTCCAGGTTTGAGGTTGTGCCACTGGGGTAACTGCCCGGCTAAGGAGAAAAAACGAAATTTAATTTAAGTAGCAATAAGCCGCGGATAAGGATGAATCTGCTGTTGATAACTCCTGCAAAGCAATCAAGGACAATGACTTTGCGATAGGGCGAAACATTATCGTAGCTAGCGCGTGGTTCTTACATATAAATAATCACAAGGGGACCAAATTGACCACATTGCCAGTATTCTGAATGTCCGAACGTTCCGAGGGGGCAATATTGATCATTACCTTCCTGTTGCCAAGGTACAGATGTGAATATCACGAGCAACGCAAACGCAAGCAAAAATACTGCGAGGAAGTTGGACGTCGGGCGGCTCTCCTGATCGAGTCTCCCTTAATCTCATAAGAGTATGTGAAGTATATAACAGCAGTGGCAGCGTTGCAACAACCCCCTCAAAGGTGCCGCTTTGGACGTGATGGATTTACTTGACCACCTCAACGAAACCTCTGGTTTGACGCAGAGTGCCCGCATACTTATGTAGCTTAGCTACGCAAGATGCATACAAAGCGACGCTACAAAGAAAAACTGGAGCTCTACGAGTAGAAGAGGATAGACGAACACCGGCTCCTCAGGGGAGTAAGCGCAATGTAAAGGAAATTGAGAGATACTGGTCCAGAAATAAGATTCAGATGTTTACCGAAAGGAACAAAATATGCCACGGATACAAACCCCAAATCGAAGCTGGTAGAGACGAACACGGGAACATCGAAGTAGAGCCGCAGTCGCTGCTGAGAATTTAGAAAGAGCATTTCCGAAGTCTGTTTAACGATGATGACGCACCAAACACCTCTTTCAGGCAGAAACAACTTTTCAAAATAGACCAGCAATTTCTTTCACCTCAACTAAGTGAAGAGGGTCAAATCTGAGCTAAAATCAAACAAAGCTGCTGTTGCAGATGACCGAATGGAAACTCAGCATTGTTTTCTGATTCTTAAGAAACGACACCATGCGCCAATTATACTGATATAATCGGAAGAAAGCAGCTAAGATTGGTTTAACGGTCAACGAGGGCAAGACCAAGTATGTGCTGTTAACAAGAAAGGACATCCAACACCAACGTCTAAGATAGAACATCACCCTCAAAGGGCATGACAGCCAACTTAGTGTGCAAAACTGGTGTCAGCCAGCGAGACACCGAGATGCCTGGAATCGCTTGTCGACCGAGAACCAGGTCCACCCAGACTGGAGTGCCACCTAAGTAATTAAGAAGGCAAGCTCTGAATACTTTGACATAAGGGTACTCGTACTATAAACAGCCGATAGAGCCGATCCAACGGCCAACGGCCCGGCTTAACGTGTTATTCTGTGCTCAGTAATAAGTTCAACGATCAAAAGTTGGGAGAATAAAGATGGCTTATCGTATTGGGAAATATACCTTGTTCTTGACAGGCTAAAGGAGCTATGAATTCCTTTCAAAATAAATCCATATCATCGCTCAGCTTCAAAAGGGATCATATCAGAAACCTCACACACGCAAACCCGGAATAAGTAGGAAACTATTTTTACCTGCACTAAAACGCGTAAGCATCGGCGAAGCCCGAAAATATATCTTTGGTCGTTTTTCTTCGAGCTATTTTGAATGAGGAGATATATGTTAAATTACAGCAATCTCTAACGTTCGGTGGGTACAGCAACACAATCGGGGAAAACTTCACTTGGAATGGATGACGACGATACCGACGAGTATATGAGTTCACATATGGTATCATAGCTCTATGCACCATAATCAGATACTTTCTCAGAGATTTCTAAGGGCTACTTCCACCTCGTTGTCGATATATAAACTAATCCCGTTCATATGTTATCTGCTTAGTAAAATTATATTTAGAACGCTCCCTCTTATGCTGATTCTAAGAAAAGCGCCCTTTTTCAGGAAAGTGGTTGCTCTTTTTCTGCGAAGAATTCGAAAATTCCATTAACAGGAAAACATAAGCACAAACACTAGCTGCTGAGTACTTTTCTTTAAAAAAATGTTTGAAAATGTTGCTACGAGTACGTAAGCCCAGAAACCGGCAATTATTTCGACTTGAGACTTTGATTTTCTTTCTAAAATACGCACAAGGCCGCTCCGTTTACCCTGGCAAATGTTGTTCAAACAATTTTAATTTAATTTTTGGCAGACGCCCTAAAGAGGTTCAGAAATACCCTTGCTCGCACTTGTTTCAGGGCGAATGATCAAATGTTGATAGAGCCTGTGAATTTAATAACATCAGGTTAGCAACACCTCCACAGAATCAATAGATTCTCTGCTCTTTCGGTCCTAAATACCTCTGTGTAACGAGTTTTTCATTCTGACAAAACTTTATCTTAAAATTTGGCGGAATTAACAGCGCAACACCAGGGTTGTGAGTTTTTAAATTTGTATATTTTAAACGCCGCCAGAAATTAATCCAAAACCCTGGCCAATTACTTAAAAACTTCCAAGAGACACCGTGGCAAATCCCTTCGGCGCGGCCAATGCCGATGGAGCCTTTGTACAAAAGTTATGTTTGTTGGTTGCGAGTTACGAGCACTCTTCAGCTGATGGCTAAAAAATTGGAAAAGTTACGAAATTGCCTTCATAAAGTTGACGTAACTTTGATGGCACAAGGTAGGAATGGGTGACGATGAAGGCACTTGGATGATGGTAAGAAAAGTTTCTACTTTACCCTTACCTCGAAGTCAGTCAGTGTACGTTACAAGGCCTGGGGGACTAATGAAAGGCTACGCAAATTTCAGAGCGAGCAAAAGTCCAAAGTTTTAATGTCCACTGCCGTTGCTTAGAAGGAACCTAGAAGGATGAAGAAAAAAATTCAAATAACTCGCAACAGCAGCCAAAGCATCGCCTAATCGACTTTCTCCGGGAGGGAAACTTTTCGAAGGTTTTCATCTTATTCCGGTTGCATGCCCTAAATTGGCACAACTTTTGGAGTAGAATCCGGTGCAAAAAAAAAGTCCGGGATAAAGATTTGTTGCCTTGCGCTGCAGGCGTTTTTGTGCTGCAGGGGCAGAATCTCCACTGTCCCAAGGATTATTGTGACTGCATTACTACAGACTGCACTGAATTGCAGGAAGTCAAACCACAAAAGAAATTTCTTCCCGAATATCCTGCTGAGGGAAACACACGAGGATTCCTCAAAAAATTCCAAACTCCGTTTACGAATTGAATTATACGAGTATGCTGTGGAACGGCAAGTCGACCAGGATGGATGGAAGGATAACGATTTGTATTCAAGTCACGTTTGGTATGTTGCTATCATCAGATGGTATCAACTTCATCTACCGTCATCATCATTATCATCATCATCGTTGGCATTGGCATTGGCAGCACCATCGTTGCAGACGTCGTCATCAGTACATATAATGGCAATCGTGTGCGGGTGCTTCCGGTCGAATTGGCAGTCGAGTCAGTGCATTAGGTGGACCCATAATCAGAGATAACTTCCTTAAAGAAATTTCGTGTCGGGTTAGAAAAATCATCTCTGTGGCTACAGGTGGATCTTGGAGATGCTTTCTTTCTTTTTGAATTTTAACTGGAAAGACGACCTCTCATCGGGGTGGATTATGTACCTGGAAAAGCCTGAAGATAGAGGGCTTTTGAAGACCTGATGGTGATTTTCGTTTTATGACGACGCTGTGATTTTACTGAATGATTTTGGGTATTTATGGGTTTGTGGGGAATATTCAAGGTGTAAGGAGGAAGGAAACAGCTGTTGGTTTCTATCCAAGAGGCTGCTATCAATGGTTGTTCGAATCTAAATGGAATTTATTGAGATACGGGCACGTATGACTAACCATTTATTGAACAGAACGTACCTACAATTTGTCAATGTAACTTCCTTAGATTATAAGTCAATTCTGAATGAGTTGATCGATTTTTCCGTGGCGATAATGGAGACGGGAAATAGGTTCGATTTTTCTTGTTTACGATTTTAACAGATTTTGAGTTGAAGTCTGGTCTACAGCAACTGAGTATCATCAGTATCAGGTATTCCAAATTTATAAACTTCAGGAAGGAAGACGTCGACTTGTTACAGCCACATTGAGTGTTCATCTATCTAACGAGAAGAAGCTGCGAACTACCCGGAGAAAGTAATTCAACATCGTAGTAGTCTACAGAAAGCATAATTTACCATCCACAAGCGCCAACAATATGTAATGCAACATTATCAAAGAGATATCCGAGACTATAGCAAACTGCCAGCCACCTCTGAGATGGAGCCCTAGGTATGATTATAAGTGCGTACGCAGAAAAGAGGTGACCAAATATGTACACCTTTAAATGTTGCAGCCCAAAACAAAGCCAGGGAAGGAATTGTATCGGGCCAAAAGAAAGGAATAGAAGAGGACCCTACACATTGTTCCAAATCGAGAATTTTGAGAAGTCACACAATAGAAACACAAACACAAATAGAGTACGGATAATTTTGAGAAAAGCCTTAAGAAGGCCTAAAACCCGCAACACAGGCTCTTCAAAACAGGGAAGGAAACCTTGCCACCGAAATGCAGGGAATACGAGATGGGCTTAAGCAGCACTTCCAGCAGTTGCATCAGGTAGAGAGATAGTGATATGGCAAGCAGAGAACTTACGTAGTTAATGAGAAATTTACTCCCCCTCCCATAAAATAGAAGAGGTTGCCTTAGCTTTAAGAAAGCTGAGGACGGAATTACAAAGCCGATGGCCCTGATGGTCTACCATTTTGGAGATGATGATGTGGTGCGAACAAGTGTAGTGCATCATCGATGGATGGAGCTAGCGAAAGATCGTATCAGCTGGAGAAGCTTGTTGGTTGAGCCCCAAGTTCACCCCTGCATGTAGCGCCACTCAAGAAGAAGAAGATGATTTGGTAGGGCGTATGCACTAAATAATGAACCAAGTATGGCTGGTTGAAGCCATGCACTATGACTAGAATATCAGTTCTATATGCCCCATCTTTAAGAAAGGCGCTCCTTGGTCTTGAGAGAAAAACTGAGGGATATCCCTGCCAAATGAATGAAAGCATTGTGTTGACGTTTTTTCCAAGTCGAGAGTCACCATCTTTTCTTCGACTTCAAAGTCGCATACTACAACATTTTTCCTCTTAAGCTCTACGTAGAGACTTGCGGTAGTGTAAGACTCAATCTGATACTCACTAAATTCCGCCTCTAGCTGCATAGTTTTCATCCACCCTGAAATCTCGGTACCCTCCTCGCCGGATTCGGGTGATGCTTTTATTGTCACGCCAATGATCTACTTCTTATAGTCGCTATCTTGTTCAGAATTCGGGGATAGGAATTAATCACTACGTTCAGGGCATGTAATACAACGGGTATGGTTCTCGCGATCACCATAACGACTGCTACGGGGTGCAATATGCAATTTGGAAGAAGTTTCTCCCAACCCGTTCCGGTTTTCTTCAAGGAGATGCTCTATCATGTGATTTCTTCAATTAAGTGCTGAAACAGATAGTAGCAAGGTTTCAATTATCTTCAACAAATCTGTCCAGCTGCTGGGATAGGCAGACGACATCGACATAATCGGTCGCTCCCAGCGTGTTGTCATAGAGCATTTAATGGTCATCAAAAAAGTAGACTTCAAAGTAAGTTAGGACAAAAAAAAACTACATAATTGTCAACAAATGAACAAGCATCTGTCTATCGCCTAGGGGAAAACATCACTGTTGGCAACCGTAATTTCGAAGTGGCTAAAAAGTTTGCCTACCTCTGATCATCATCAACAACATCAGTTTCATGGAGTACTCTCTAGTGGTGATTGGGTGAAGTCCTACCCTAGGGACTCGCTCCTTATTACTTCAGTTTAGCGAAAGAAATGAGTTTAGAACTCTTAATTCAAAACAAGGTACTTTAATATCATCCCCAATGTAAGGCGACAGAAAAAGCCGAACCTCCGTTTTATGGACAAAGCTATCGCGGATGCCAAAACGGTTGTAGACAACCTGAAGATGCGCCCGGGATCAAAGAGTTTGGAAGGCTGTTGGGTCTCAGGCAGAGACCTGTCAAGGGTCTGGAGCTTATAATACTTTACTTAACTTAACTTTTGATGCTTCTCTCAGCAACTTCTGCTGAAATCGTTTACTCAGTCATCGAATATTTTCCAGTGATACATTGCCCAATATTGATCGTTTTCTAGATATCACAGAGTCGTCCCGACAAATCTACGATACCTTAGAGAGTGTGGCCAATTCAGATGATTGAAAACTGACATATCCTTACTAACTCCTTCCATTGATGAGTGTATCTTAGCCTCACGACAAAATTAATTGCAATCTGCATCATCGAATAGATAAAGTTTTGGAGCGACAATGTTGGAGAGGTTGTAAGCCTAGCGGCAATGCTTATAAAGGCAGCTGTTGGGGTCTTCTAAGAGGCTGATGATAGTCTGTCTTTAAGAACTGGTTAAACGGGCGTAAGGTAGGTCCACACATAAATTGGGCCTACAGAGCACCGCTTAAGACAACAATTCTCTTTTACAGGTAGAGTGCGAAGAGTCCTTTTGCAACACTCTCCAGCATTTGTCTTCTCTCCTGTGTTTGCTGACTATGATTAGGCGTAGATATCTGGCACCCTTTGAAACCAGTCTTAGTGGTGATTCAGTTCTTGCTTAATCGTTCAAACCAACGACTTCTCCGGCTTTTTCCCCGACACTTTCTGTAGATTGGTCTGTAACGCTGGAAAAAATACCAAATAGACTTTCTGTTACAGCGATACACCATGAGAATAGACAGGCGGGTGGCAAGTGCTGTTTTGGTGGCATATTCCAAGGAACATTAAGCTTGAAAAGGCTTCAGAAACATGAGAAAACGTCAAGATACCAATCAGAATGAAAACGGGTTCATTAAAAGGATGAAGTTATGTATAACCCTTTGACGAGTCTGTCTGAACGACCCTTAGCGAAAACACTGTGATGACCAACTGTGGAATTAACAAAAGCAGAGAATGAGTGTAAACAGAGTGCAGCGAACGAAATTCTTACGGTACTACATGCAGCACAGTCTTGAATGGTTGGGGAGGCCTGTAACGAAAATGAACCCCTAAGGACCAGAACTTTTAGGGTCTTCAGACAACTGAAACTAACGCTTCAGAATTCCAGGAAAGCACATGAAAACAGAAATGTGTCAGAATTGATTTACAGAACAAGCACCTCTGGTTTCGAGGGTTAGAGAAGTTGTCTTGCCTTAGTTAGAATTCGGGGTTACCGTCAGGAAAATAAGATACACGATACGATAAGGTACTAATGCACAGAGTATTTTGTGGGGTAGTAGCAAATGCAAATTGAAAAACAGTCATTTACTGGACTTCATAACATCGTCTGACGTGCTTATCAAAATTACTTTCAGCCAACATTTGTTATGACAGCATGATAGCATGTAATCAACTTTGCGTTGAAGAAATTACCGCCTGGAAAGTACTGTCGGAGGCTTTCATGTCAGAATCTACAATATATTTTGAACGCAGAAGATGCCACCTCTCGTCCTCCTTAAAGAAGAAAAATCTTCGAAAAACCAACAACACACACTTTATGGACGAGTTTGGAAAGTTTGCCAATGCTCAGTTGGAACTCAGAATGTGAGAGTGCGCTTCAAAATCTGATGGACAAAACGAAAGATTTACTCGACGTTTTAAGGCATTTTTAGCTACACTGAGAATATGTAGGGCAGTGCAATTTTTGTCATCCTGCTTTACACGACTAGGAAACACGGTTAGAAGAATCACTAGCGTTGCCTATAGAATTGTCCATTACGTGATGGAGGTAGTAACATACTTTAACTTAAGGTGGCGCTACAGCTCGTCGTGGACGTGGGCCTCAGTGAACAAGTGTCTCCAGCCAGCTCGATTCTTTGCAGGCTGCCTTCAGTTGCGCAGGCTAAGCTGGTTAAGGTCCCCTCGGTCTTCCTCTACTGTGCTGTTACTTGGTGGTGAATTCGAAGACTCTTCAAACCAGAACGTTAGTATCCACCCGCTCTACATGACCCAAACATATCAGTCGTTGGATAATCACTCTTCTAGTTAGGTCGATGTCGCTGTACAGTCCATAGAGTTCATTGTTGTATCTCCTCCTCCATTCTCCTTCAATGCAGACGGGACCGAAGATCGCACGAAGAATTTTTCTCTCGAAGCAACCAGGAACACCCTCTTCCATTTTGATAAAGTGCATGCCTCTGCGCAATAGAGTTATAAGCACGAGTGCTGGCCAGCAGACAAAAATTTCAACACTCTAAACGAGACAGCGGATGAATTCCCCTGGTGAATAAACGGTGAAGAATAATCACGGAACTAATGAGACCTTAGCCGGGCTAATCCGACATATTTGAAGCTCAGCCCGATAAGGATTTCCAAATCTTAGCGTGTTGTAAAGGAGATGGTAGCGGATGAGCCCTTTATAAACCAACTGATCCTCCAGGTTGGGGGTTGTGCCACCGGGGCAACTCCCCAGGCATGGAAAAAAGATGAAGGTAAGAAGCAGAAACATGTCTCGGATACGGATCTACGAATCTACTGTTGACAACCCATGCAATCGATGGAAGTGGTAATGGTAAACACGGATCAAGACGGCGTGTTTTCTCAACAATTATTGTGCATGTTCGGTGAGTCACTGCAAAACACTCTTAATCATTTTTAAGGACACAGGTATAGCTTCAGAAATGTAAAAATATTGCAGCTGTACTATCTATTGGATAGTACACCACAACGAAACCCCTGGTTCGATGATGAATGCCAATAGGCACATGCAGCTTAGCAAAATGCATATAAAGCGGCGCTGCTAAGGACAAGAATTGCTCATGAGCTCTATGAGCGGAAGAGGAGAGACGAACACCGGCTTCTCAGGAGGAAGAAAAAAGAGCATGAAAAGCGCTCGATTGAGGAAATTGAGAGATGCTACTCCAGGAATGAGGTTCGGAAGTTTTACCAAAAGGTAAAAATAACATGCCGCGGAAACAAACCCCGAACCGAGGCCTGTAGAGATGAACAAGGGAACATCGTAGTAGAATCGCAGTCGATGCTGAGGATTTGGAAAGATCATTTCTGCAGACTGTATAACGGTGATGACGGACCAAATACCGCTGTCCGGCAGAATTAACCTTTCAACCTGGACGATGATGACCAACAATTCCGTCCACCCGACCTGGAAGAAGTGAAGATAGCCATATCGAAGCTTAAGTCCAACAAAGCTGCTGGAGCGGATGGCCTGACTGCCGAGCTCTTCAAAGCGGCAGGCGATGACTTGGTAAGGAGCATACATCAACTCATCTGTAAAATATGGTCGGACGAAAGTATGCCCGATGAATGGAACCTCAGCATTGTTTGTCAAATTCTCAAAAAAGGAGGCCCTCTGAACTGCGCCAACTAAAGAGGCATCAGTCTCCTTAACATCGCATATAAGATCTTATCCGCCGTATTGTGTGAACGCCTGAAGCCGTTTGTCAACAACCTGATAGGTCCATATCAGTGTGGCTTCAGGCCAGGAAAGTCCACCATCGACCAGATATTCACACTACGGCAGATCTTGGAGAAGACCCATGAGCTTCAGATCGATACCCACCACCTATTCATCGATTTTAAGGCCGCGTATGACAGCATCTATAGAGACGAGCTATATAGAGCAATGTCTAGTTTTAGCATCCCTGCCAAACTCGTCCGTCTGTGTAGGATGACGATGGAGAATGCACGCTGCTCCATCAAGGTCGGTAAAGATCTCACCGAGACCTTTGATGTCCAGAAAGGATTTAAACAAGGCGATGCGCTGTCATGCGATTTTTCAACATCATACTTGAAAGAATAGTGCAAAACTCACAAGCAAACACAAGAGGCACTATCTTTCAAAAGTCCGCCCAACTACTCGCATATGCCGACGATATTGACATAATCGGGGGAAAGCAGCGTGATGTCAGTGGCGCTTTCGCGAGTATTGAGACGGAAGCGGCGAAAATGGGTTTAGCGGTCAATGAGGGCAAGACCAAGTATACCAAGGACAACCAACACCGACGTCTCGGGCAGAACGTCACCCTCGACAGATATAACTTTGAGGTAGTTAAGGACTTTCCGCTCCGCTCCGCTATAAATACAGACAACGACACCAGCGCTGAGATCAAGCGAAGAATAACTCTGTTGTTGTTTCTTTGGGTTAAGAAGGCAATTGAGTAGCAAAGCCCTCTTTCGGACAACAAAAGTCACCCTTTATAAGACCTTAATAATCCTTAATAAAACTATCTATTGGATCATGCTTAGTAACTGTCTGCTGTAAAGCACACCTAGCCCTAGACGTGATGCTCTACAGAGACTCTAAAATGCGGTGTTTCTTAGTTGCATAAGGGCTTTCTCAAGCACGCATTTTTTCGTCCTAAGTCCATTGTCGAATCTCTCTCCCCTTGATATTGATATCATGGGCTGCACTCACAGCCAAGCTGTTCTTGGTACTCTTTGGCTTGCAAGCTACTTCAGAACGCAAGGCTACACTGAACGCACTCGGAAGGCTAAACTCACTGAGTCTTATTTGGATATCAAGTCACAACTAGATCGAGAAAAATAAGTTCGCTGTTTCGATCGTGCTAGGCAAGTCTCAGACAAGAGTTCCTCGGGAGTGGAATCTTCACTAGCACTGCTCGCATTCTCGGTTAGGAACTCCGTTGACAATTGCACATGAGCTTAGACTTACGGCAGACAGCATGACATTGCACGATGCCAGCAGACCAAACGAATGCTTTGGTGACTTGCAAAACTTTTTAACAAAATCGCCGCACGATATTGTGTGTGATAGCCTCGGGTTAAGGGCCTATGATACTTGAAGTGGCTAAAAATTTACCCCACCTTCCAGGATCAATTAACTCTGAAAACACAACACCACTAACAAATAACGAATTTAATTGAATTTGCATGTCATTCTACGAAATATCCATTTCAAAAGTCAACCAGTCTGCCCATTATGACCAAAATCCAGCGTCACGTTGTCCACATCTGTCAACAAATGCTCTCGTAGCTGTCCATCACGTTTTCTATAAAATTTAGTAGAACCCTTAATTCGAAAACCATAAAAATGCAAAGGTTCTCCAACAAAAAAAAAAATAAAAGAAAATAAATAAAACAGTTTTAGTGCTTATGAAAATCACTCGTGCTTTATGGCCACCATAAAAAGGCTCCCCTCTTGCACTCTGCTGCTCTAGCACCACTAGATGGAGCTACAAAGCCATACGCAAAACGACTTGGTTCTCCTTCAACAGATGTCGCAGAAAAGCAATAAACGCGCGAAACGAATAAATACTACATCACCAGTCAACCAGCCAACACATCATCGTCGTCGTGTTGCTGGTAACGCCTGCAGGGAAAGACGTCCTTGCAAGGCGAGAAGCCCACTTAAAACCAAAAATAAAAAATAAAAATAATAACAAAACCTCTTTCATCCATTGAAAACTCAAACTCCCCATAAATAACTTCACAAACGCTATCGGCAAAACATTCCATCTTCGCGCGAGCAAATTTCATTTCAATTGAAAGTCGACTCGTAGATCCATATCTGGGGCGCGTCAAAGCAATCGGAAGGATGTCAGGACTTTGTAACCAAGGATGAGGGCAAAGTTCTCAGAAAAAAATACAACACCACCCAAAGGAGCCCCTAAAAATGCGAATCTATGTAGTTGTAGTAGGTGGTGTTGCGAACTAGAAACTCAATCCTATGCCGTCAGCTCACCGCCGCCGCCGTTAGCATTGGAACAAATAAATAAATTTAAATGCTTTCCCGCCTTGTGCACAAGCCACTGGCACGTACGAGTATCTGTATCTTCGCTGGCTGGTAGTATCCTTGTCCCCATTCACAATTCAATCCACACAATCTGCAAGACGCTCTAGTCGTGGATAGCATTGTCGTGTCGTCGATAGCGATACCGATAGCGAGTTGTATTGAATTTTATCCTCTCAATTCTAAGCTCTGGCTGATGGCGGATGTGGTCGTGATGGCGGTGACGGTGACAGGATAGAGATCTCTCAACGCTAAGAGGCCATCTTTTGTCCTTAAAGGGATTTCGTTCAACGATTTGGAGCGGTATGTACGAGTATAAACATATATACTACAAGTGCGAGTATGCATGTACTCGTATGTTGACTATCTTTGTGTGTTTTTTTTTTGTTGTTGACTTTGGAGGAGGAATCACATGAAAGGAGTGGAATTTCTTTTTTTCTGTGCTTTTTTGCAGATGGATAAGTATTCCATTAACCTAGTTACTCGGATTTCGGTTTATTTTGTTGGTTAGCCGAATACTAGCATGGCAATGGTAACGGCAGGAGCAGTGGCAGCGGCAATACAATCGAAGGATGATGAAAAAGAAAACGAAAAAAACCGAAAAAGATTTTCTCCTAATCTTCCTTTTCTTAGGGAAAGTGAGAAGTGCAAAGGAAAAGGAAAGGAAAGGTATTGGCAAATTTTGTTTTCTTCCTCGGAGAATCGGAACAGATTGTGGTTGATATCTTTGTCTGTATTTGGTATTTATTTTGGCCTGCATTAAAGGATTAAAGTGGCAGGATATTGTTTTAAGGCAATTTGGACATTTAATGTCGAGAAAAGGCCGACGAATTGTATCATCATTTTGTCAGGTCCTTGACAGATTATTTCCGAAATGGGTACATGAAAGTAGAGCATGGAGCAGGAAGATTCTTCTAGAAGAGAAATCTAAGAAGTGACATAGGACTGGGAAGATGTTAAAGGTTTGGTGATGGGTTATAGAGATATTTTTCACGGGACTTCGGGTTTTCAATAGTAGTCGAGCGCTTTTTAAAGACAAAAGCATCGCCACTTAAGCTTTCACTTACCAACTTATATCCTTAACTCCATATGATGAAATCTGGGAGTCTAGTACCCCTGATTGTAAGAAGGACATCCAACTTCTTCGGGCGCTTCTTCTACACGTCAACAAGACATGAATCGCTATAATTCTAAAGAACGCGCAACAAGTCATGTTGGCGCATTTTGTATATCGGCGCAAAATTTCCGGTTGTGCAACACCAAATGGGCAAACACCACGATTACGTATAGCCGCTCGCCTAGAAGAGCATGGGACAACACGAGATATTGACAGGCCTGGCCGGCCACGGAACAGCAGGAATATCAACCAGACGACGTGCCATGCAATTGGGTATCAATCGGCGGTCTTTTCAGAGGATTTTGATGAAACTCTTTAAGATGTCCCCAACAAAGTGTTAGTTGTTGACCGCCAAGCGCGTGTAACCTGTGCTTACGCCACGCTTAATCTCGACCACGAGGGAGACAACTTTCATCGAAAATCATCATGAGCGCTGAGGTTGATTTCCATCTCTTTGGATATGTGGATAAGCAAAGTTATTGCTTCTGGTGCAATGAAAATCCACGTACAACCCACGAACAGCCATTACATCCGCTTACCTGTACATTAATCGAAAACCCAGCGGGCCACACAGAAATTCTGAGTTCCACATTCCTGGTCGCCTAATCTCTCGTTTTGGCCATTCGCACTGGCCGGCTAAATCGCCTGATTAAACCGTTCTAGACCTTTTTTGGGAATTTTTTGCAGTCACGATTCAATATCAATAATCCTCAGACACGTGAAGCCCTCAAAGAGAACAGCCCTCAAAAATGCGAGGACATATTTGGTATCTGGTTCGTCGTCGCCGTTATACGAGGGCTGTATTATAAGTACCCGTGTTTACCCACTGATGGCACCACTGATGCAAAATGTGTATGCCATCATACGAGTATATCGCCATTTTTACAACCATGACTGTCAAAATTTCAGACAGATGTTTCGAGTAGTTTTGTTTTGACAGCTGTTGAAAGTCATCAAGTTCGTGTTTATTTGGAATCATGGAGAAAGAGCAATATCGATCAGTGAATCGATTTCTTTTTTTAGATGGCAAGGCGTGTGAGGAAATCAAAGTGATGTTGCATGCCGTTTATAAGGACCATGCACCTTCGATGACTACCATCAGATATTGGTTTAATGGACTCAATCGTGGGCGAACATCCGTTTTTGATTAAGAGCGCCCTGGCCGTCCGATTGAGGTGACTACTTTGGTTATGATTAATAAAATCCATGATGTCGTGAGATCGTCGGGTGAAAGTCAGAGAGATTGCTGCTCGTACAGTTAACAGAAATAATCTTTCCAGATTCTCAGCATCGACTACGACTCTACTACGATGTTCCCTTGAACGTCTCTACAGGCTTCGGTTCGGGGTTTGTATCGGTGGCATGTTTTATTTTGCTTTTTGATGCTGGGGGCAAGTGATCTCTTAAGAGATTAATGGAGACTCAATCGGAAAAGGACTTGGTGATCCCTTGCGACTGTAGCCGTCTGATGTCGTAACTGCTCACAGTATTAGCATGTCTTGGCGTTGTTCGGGATATCCGCAACCGAGCCTTGGCTACAACAAGGTAATGGTCCGAGTCGATGTTGGCTGCTCGGAACGTTCGGACATCCATTATACTGGAGGAGTGTCCTGCGCCGATCGCAGTTTGGTCAATCTGGTTGACTGTTGATTGATCAGGAGTTCTCAAAGCCCCCTTATCAATATCGAAATGGGGGAACCGCGTGCTAGCTACGACAATGTTTCCTCTAGCCCCAAAGTCAATTAGCCTGAGTGCCTTATCGGAGGTGGTGTCGTGCAGGCTTTATCTTCCGACAGTACTACCAAAGATGCCCTCTTTTCCTAGTTTTGCATTAAAATCGCCGAGGCCAATTCGAATGTCATAGCAAGGCCATTTTTAGTAGGTCTTGTTCAAGAGCTCATAGAAGTCATCTTTGGTGTTGTCATCTTTCTCCTCTGTGGAGGCATGTGCGCATATCAAGCAATCACAATTAACCAGGTCAAAATAAAATAGATATTGTCATTAGGAAAGTATGCACACCACCAATGGTTTGGCCGAAATCTAACCATCAGCAGTAATTACTTCCAGGAAATTATTTAGTTATCCGCGTTTGTTCCGCAGTTAAAAATGGCAATGATATCGGCGCCGAAATCTTACCCTTGTCAATCGCTGTTTATTTGGGCTGAGGAGGTACCTTAGTAATAGAGTCCAGTCTTGTAAGACCAATTCTAGCCTCATTCTCGCTGTTCTGCTACACTACTTTTGTTCGGCCATTTCTCGATTATACCAGCCAAGTGTGGTACCCCGATTTTCATCACATATCCCGAAGAGGGAGAGCTGTTTCCTTCAATTTGTTCTTTGAGTTCTGCCCTAAAATGACTCTCTTACTTAACCACCCTATCGAGACCGCCTTAAACACCTTAACTTGAATGCCCTCGAAAAACGCAGTGACGTACCTGACATTCTGTTCATTCATCAACTGCCCTCTGGTTCCCTTAATTGCGCCTGCCTTTACATCTCTATTTCCTTAAATTTTTTTTTTGCTTCTGTTTCGCCAATGAGAGATACAGCTCTTTGACAAGAAAGATAATTTGTGCCTGTTTGTCAGAACGGTGATGAGGATAATAGGATTTCCACCTTCCGAATGAAGTAAGTAACTCTATCAGCAGAGGAGTCCCTTAGTTCAGTGTTGTCAAATTGTTCCCTGAAGAAGATATTCCGTCTGATTCCGATTAGGGCTGAGCATTCACACAACATGTGTGCAGCTTTATCGTCTTCTTCAAGACAAAGTCAGCACTCCGGAGAGTCGACTAGTCCCATTTTGTTGATGTGATATCTTAAGCCGTGGTCTGCAAGGTACCCCACAAGGTTTCCGACATCGTGCCGGCTAAGATTCATACAACTTTTGGCATTTTTATTCAAGGGCAGGATGGCTCGTTTGGCCTGCCTTAGACCTGGAATCTCCTCCTAGTACGAGATGCATTTTGAGTGCTCCCAGCATTTTATGGCTGTATTATTGCTGTTTTGGAGGTGCAGAAAAAGGGCTAAGGTCTGTAGATGGGTATTTCTGAATCTTTTCTGGCCAGTTCGTCGGCCTTTTCACTGCAATCAATATCCTTATTCTCATGAACCCACCATAGTTTCGTCTTGTTCCTTGAGCTGTGCTTTTGGAGCGTTTGAAAGCAGTACAGAAATGATTTGGAGTCAATGATGTGCGAGCTAAGGGCAGTAATAGCTACTTGACTATCCGGGAATATATGGATATTAGCGCCCTTGATATTACAGTTGTATATCAGGTTGGCGCATTCTTGAATGTCATATATTTATATAGTTCGGCCTAGAATACACAAGGACTTCTATCCATAGCAATTGGTATCATTTGGTCCATATATTCAAGCTCCCACTTTCCACCATATTTCCATTGTAGAACCATCCGTATACCACTTTATGCCGTTTTGGCTATTTGGTGGGTTATTGCTGACAGCATTCTGTCTTCTGAAGCCGATCTGCGCAAATAATGTCAAGTACTGGTCTTTCCGAGGGTAACATTTTTAAGTCCGGGTGGTCATAAAGATCTAGTTCTTTGGCTTCTACCATACTTGCTGGGCTGCGTAGAGCCACTTCGTGGATAAATAAATGTAGAAGCATTTGTCCTATTATTGCTTCTATTGCTGCTATTGGGCAGATCGGAAGAGCTCCGGAAATGCCCAGACATGCAAGGTGTTGTTACTACTGAAGCATATGTTAAGATGGTCCTAACCATCATTATATACGAGTAGATCCAGTGAGTCACCTCCTTCAATACTACCTCTCGTAATTTACGATGCTCTCATCTTTTCTATATTCCAACCCATCGCACTCCTTATAGTTCCAACGAACCAATGTCTTGTACGATCCTAAAGGTCAACTCAAACCTATTTGTTTTTGACTTCAACCTTAGCACCTTAGCAAAGAAAGATCCTGAATGTGATGTTCAGTCCCGTTTGTATTGAGAGTAATGAAGGAGGAGACTTAGCGTCTAGGGAACCAGTGCCTGAGATGGCTGGGTGTTATTTTTTTTGCTACATGTTTAGGGTCCAGCATCGGCTCAAAATGGAAGGATAATGCTGCCAATCTCCAGGTTGAAGGCACTTACGAACTGTAACTAGTATCTTCCATTCAGGATTTCCTCGGGTTCCCCAAAGAATTTAGCGGAGAAGTTGCAGTTGACTCAGTAGAGATCTTGCTTCAACTTCTTCGACACATTCGAAGCATTGGTCTTTTTAGGAATACCTCCAACTAGTCCTAAATGATGTTGACATACTAACTGTTGCATACCTTCCACACGTAATTAAGCAATTTGCGAAGGCTCTACGCAGCTTCAAAATGCATAGGCCTGTCAATGAGGAAGCTACGTGGCTTGGAAGAATAAAAACGATGACGTCTACTGCGGTGATTATTGTAAAATGCAAAAGTAGCGCTTATACGCGAGAGGAAGCCTCGGGTAAAATGTCTTAAGAGCATGTAAGCACCTAAGATTGTCCCCCTTAAGACCATAAATAACAGAAATCACATAGCAACCACGTCAGTTGTGTATTGAGGTATTTTGCCAAAAATTGTTATACTATCATGCTTGCCAAACACTGTCGAGGTCTTGGACTCTTTGCTGTTTAGGTCGCTTTTCCATTATCATAGTGTTTATTTTCACTCGGCAAGAATATATCATTGAGGGCAAAGTCGTGATTCTTAAGTCATCAAAATGGCCCAAAAAAAGTTGTCCTGCTTAATACCCGTAGTTGTCAATTACCATACCCTTTAATGCCTTTGTGTTCCTGTTCGATTTCCCACTGCATCCATCATCTATGCTTTAAAACAATTTCAGTCAGAGGAGTCCTTAAAAATTCCATCAACCCCCGGTGTTGTCTTGACGGAACTCTGCTGTAAACATAATGAATTTTAATGGGCATTTACGAGAACTTCTTCTTGCAGGCATTCCAACTTGCAACAGTCTTTTGCAAGGCAACTTCAAAGTACCTACACCCGCGATATCTTGTGAATAATGAATTTCCATCAAAAAGCAGGTGTTCCAACAGCACTGCAATGTTCCCCAGTTGACAATTCCTAGTAATGGCATCCTATTTTTGCTTTGCTTCAAAAATCTAGTATTCTTCAGTACTTTCAACTCATTTGGTTGCATCCCTGCATCTTGTGCACCCAATTTAGTTGAATAGTGTTGTTATGTGCTTCGCAATGTTATCACCAGTCCCTTTTTCAATTTCCCCGAAGACTCGTTTCGCCGCCGTTGATCGGAAAACCCTGCTCATTGCCATGAATAGCAGCTTCATGCCTTAATGACATGATAAGGATCCAACGACGACATCAATATGATGGGGGACATCTCTGTTCTCAATCTTCATGAACAGAGATGTTACTTTTTAGGTTGTCACTTTTAGTTCGCGGTTTTTATTCAGATACGGGGTATTCCTCCCCCGGGCACCATTCAATGTGGTTGCAAAGTGACAAAGCCAAATGGGGTTGACATTTCTCGTTTTTTCCCGTTTCCATTTGTTTGTATCTGAAGAGATAAAAGAAGGTAAACGGAGATTTAAAAAAGGATTCCGAATGCTAGAATGGATATCGCGCATTGTGATTATTTTTAATAAGAAACGTCATCAGCAGAGCGCAATGTTTCTGATATTCGCGCGATGGTGAATTTCTAATTAACGATGAAGGAATCCTTTTTTTAGTTTTGGAATTTGCGAAGCCACCGACCGGTTTTGGTTTTGATTAAAATCCTTTGAGTGTGCATTTTGAATTACTTCGTATTCTATGATTCGTGGTGTATCCTTTGAAGTGACATTTAGATTGTGACTGAGACATCAAAGACGCAAGGTAAGTTACATAGATGAGGAGCAACAAGACAAGTTCTCAACAGCTTCCTATGAGTCAGGGGAAACGTCTTGGGAAAGGATTTCCTTGTTACAGTCTGAGATTGGGAAACATCTGACATAAGAAGAAAAACAAAGGGCAGCAGGGAAACAAGGAAGCGGAAATATCCCGTATCTGAAACAGAGTGCTTTAACTCGCGTGATTAAAATTACAAGAAAGTAGTATCCCTTGAGCAGTGAAAATGATTCAATAGCCATTTATTCTCTGGGAAGCTGCCAACTGAAATATTTATTCACGTCCGTCCCTGGTTTAACACTGAATGAACGTACCCGTTGTTAATGTAACTACTCGATGGCTCACTTTCTACTGTGTCCTAGAAAGATGAATCATATCATATACTACGATGTTAATGCTCAGAATACATATTGGGGCAGTAGAAAATGCGAATTGAATTGCAAACTATCATCTGTGCAGGTTGCCAGCAATTTCGACTCCCACCGAACATTTGTCACGAAGGTAAGGCAGCAAGTTATCGACTCAACGTAAGTCAACAGTAGACCGGCTGGCTGAGGTACTCTATGTCAGACCATAGGTTTATCGAACTAAGAATCGGTTGCTAGGTCTCGGCCTTATTAAAGAGCAGAAATCCATGAATAACACTTTAATGAGGAGATTGGCAAGTCTCAAGTTGGATTTTCACAGCAATAATATCTAATGCGTCGTTGGTCTGAGGGAATTCGGAAGACGTACGTAATTGGTGCTTATCAATGTACAAAAAAAATTGTTGCATGGTTGAATGGTTGCTTTCGCCAGCATGCCCAGTTCTCCCCTAGGCGTGCAGATAAAATCCAATAAGTCAGCACTGGAGCTTTGATGTCCCTGTCTTATGGATATGCTGGCTGATACGACATCGACTTTTCCTGTTCCCAGGAATGCTATCGGTCAGAGCCTAAGCAAAGGAAGCAATCTAATCGGGTCTTAAGTGGTCACTCCAAAATGCATTGGAATATTTTTGTAGGACAACAAAGTTAGATTTCACCCATGGGACTGGTTTTCAAGCGAAAATTTAAGCAAACCTGATGGCAATGAATTATATTGCGAAGAATCTGTGTAACAGGCGAAGTATTCAGATCTATACCAACAGCCAAGCTGTGCCTAAACCCTTGCTGAACATTGTCATTACTTCCACTCTATTGATATTGCATGGCAGCAGTGAGGACGCTGAGACGGGATCACGAGAAATGAAATCGCATATCTGCGTCCTGGGTTTAACATGAGCATTATTGCGGATGACACTACTAGCGGTTTTAAGAGGTCAACGACCTTTCTACTATTTCGCAGGAGAAAAATTGGAGGCTGTTTACTGGCCTCCAGATCAGTCACTACGCTTCCGCTTAGTTTTGAACTTAAGTGACGCAACATCGTGCGACACTTTTTATGACGGGACTGAGCTCAGTTCACGTACTGGGCGTTGATGTGCTGAGTCGTCGGACCGCCGGGTAATCTGCCATCCTGTGTTTACCGATTCCATGGTTGGCTATGAAACCGACACCTTTTCGAAACGTGTGAATAATCCACCGCACTTTCGTCGTTGGATGATCGTGCACCTATAAGCACCTGACCGCTTCTCTTGTATAGGTGTTCATTAGAGATACGGTTTGGTCAAAAAATCCTTAAGACGTTACGCAGGCATCTGTTAACGAATGTTTATAACTTTCTTGTGATGTTGATGGTCACTCTCCCCGTGTAACATCTATATAAGAGCACGGGTATGACGTTGGAGTGGAGCAGTCTTAGATTGATGTTAAATGTGCTTGAATTGCTTCGCCATACCTTGGACAACATACCGAACGCAGATTTTGCTTTGGAAATTCTGTTGGCTATATTCAGTTTGGTTTCACCATCAGTCGAGACAATAGTCTCAAGATACAAGAAATCGACTACTATCTCTACCGGTTTTCCAGCAATGCATATTTGAGTTGATGAGGTTGTAATAGGGCTGATATTGTAACTTTAGTTCTTGCCGAATTAATTTTGAGCTCGACAATACCTGCTTCTCTCTCCACATCAGCTGTCATTTGGTGAGAAAGACAACGTAGTCAATATGTTTCAGTTAAAATGTAAGAGTCCATCGAAATCCTCCATTTCCCGTCGACAAAGCTGCACGCCAAAAAACTCCCTGTTGACACTTTTGAATGTTTTCTCAAAATCAATGAACAGCAGATGATCGATAGCCACATACTCGTATTCAACGCATTGCTCAATGATGATCAGCAGGATGTTGATGTGATCGATACAGGAGCCTACTTGTTCGGCATCCAGTGAGTCTTCTAGGTGTTGTCTGATTCGCTCCAGGATTATTTAAGCTATTTTCTTGGCTACAGCAGGGAGCATGTAGATGCCTTTCCAGTGTTCGCAGTCCATTAAATTTCCTTTCTTAGGAATCTCGACGATCATTCCTTTTTTCCTAACGAGTGGGAAAGCTCTCAGTTTCCAAAGCTCTTCCAATTAGAGACGTTGTTGGCGCTTTTCGTTTGAGCTCGGCGGGAATACCGTCAAGCATTACCGTATTGTTGTTTTGAAGTGCTTTGCTCGTGGTAGTGATCTCATCTTTCCTGGGGGTCGTGGTACGTATTCGAGACTTTTGTACCTCGGGCAGCTCTGTTTGATTTGGGAGCATGTCGCTAGCGAATACACTATGGTATTCAAAACTGTAGATAAATGCTCCTTCCAGCTCTTGAGCAGTTCGTCATTCGAACTAAGCAAGGAGATGTCTAGGCTTTTCACCGGGTGTTGGCTGAAGCTGCGACCACTTGTCAGCTCCTTCGTGCCTCTATAAACGTTCCTTCTGTCGCACCGGTGTGCAGCCTCCTCTGCTTCTATAACTAGCGCGTCTGTAGGTGTGGTTGATGGTGACCTCGCACAATTCCCACATCTGCTCCTCATCTGTTACTTCTAAGCCGGCGGCTGATAGCAAAGTGATCAATTTTTTTTGGATGTTGCTTACCTGTCGTAAGACCTTGTGGCAGTTCCATATTTTCTGATAATATGATTGAGCCCTTCGTTGGAACTAGCAATCCTGGCATTCGAATCTCCCATCGCTATAACAATGTCTCCTTTTGGTGTCGAGTTGAAGACTGGACTTAACTGGTTATAGAAGTTCTCCTTCATGTCTTCAGACGAGGTCTCCGTTGGAGCATAGCACTGGATGATGGTGACGCGGCTTCCAAACTGGAGTTCGTAATCTAACCGCAGTAATCCTATCGGCATATGGCTGCCAGGTTATAAGGCATTTGCGTGCTGTTGGTGTTAGTGGTAAGCTCACACGGTAATCCCGTAGGCTTCCCGCTGGTCTTCCAGACTAGAGCAGCACAGTGTTAAGCGTTGAGGGACTGGTATTCTCCTGCTTCTAACAATCTTAATTCGCTAATCCCTAGGATGTTTAGCCTATATCGCATTAATTCACTATCTTGTTGGAGGAATCTGGCATTGTGTGGTCCTTCTTTTCCCGAGTCAAGGAGCGTCTTCACATTCCAGAATCCTACATTTGTCCAAATACAATAGCCAAAAGTAGTCATCATTGGATCAGTACCGCGGGGTGCTAACCTACGCTACCTAGACTAGAAAGCACTAGACCGTTCGCGCTTACAATTTTAGCCCACATGCATAAGGATTTATACATGTAGTTGCCCGGGGACCACCACGAGGAGGTAAAGCAAGCACTACACCACGAACTTGATTGTAACACTACTGGCCCAATCCATGTATTGAGCAGTCAGTAGTTTCCCGATCAATCGTAATGCAGATCTTGCACATCAGAATTGTCAATTCTCCTGTGGTCGTAGGAATAAGATTTGTAAGCCACAGCGATTTTCAGTAAACTTAACTCAGAGTTCTAAAACACTCAAGCATCCCTGTACTAAAGTCTATCTTAATTCCTCATATATCATCACCTCATCCATTTAGCTAACTTAAACCTGTCCAACTAAGTGAGTAAAGTTAATTAGGAAAAACTTCCAAATCGATACCAAATTGCAGTAGAAGTTGTGAGTTGAAGTTTTCAAAAAGTTTTCACAACTTCGACCTCAGGCATTTCTCGAAAAACGATTTTGTACACGCAACCTACTTCATTTCTGGATACAGCCATTCAACAATTATCGTTCTCATTCTCAATTCCTATGTGAAAGGGGGGGGAAGGGTTAAAGTCACTTTTCAAAAACAAAACTTACTGTAGGGACTTAAGTAACTCCTTCCAGGAAGTTACTCACTGCAAGAACTTAACTCACTCAGCCAATTTAATTTAACTACTGTGCCAGACGATGACTGATGATGACATCTAAGCAGTTGTCGACCAACAAATCCGCTTCCGTTGCCCCCAGGAAGTTCACCAATAAAGCCACCTAAAGCCCAACATTCAACGGCACTTGAGTCCTTCCCAGGACGCAATATACCCATACAAGTATGTAGGTAGGTAGGTAGGTGTCCGCATCCGAATACTCGTAAAACGAGAAAACTTTCCTTTTGATTACTTGACACCTGAGTGTATAAAACCGTCCGAAGGAATACTACCACTGAAACGGTATTTATCAAACTGAAAAATGGTGCGCACCAAAGTTTCTAGTTGCTGCAGCAAAAACACGAATAAATAGGACTCTGACTGCTCTCGATAAAATCGCAATCCTCAATGAAAACTTTTCGATTAGTGTTCCTTCTCTGACATAATCCGCAAGATAGATGTTCAATTTAATTAACTTTAGTGCTATGATGCAATTGAATAAAATCTCTTCATAGTACGAGTCCAGATGAGACCAGGACTGAGATACGAGTACGAGTATGTTCTCAGGTGCTTGGGTTTTCTTGCAAAAGAGAAATTATTCGATTCGTACTGTCATCGAGTGATATGAACGGGTGATGTGAAGCATCCAATCGGACCAGAGAGATATGGGTATTAAGATGAATGAAATTGAGCAAAAGATACCAGGAGATTTAGTGGAAAGGATGAATAGTAGGAGTCTGCAGATACATAAATGTACAGGGTGTACTTAAACCAAACAAATTTATTTATTTTTCAGATCAACACTAAGGGAAAGTATATTTAGTGGTTTTAAGCCAAAATCTTAATTCAGAACGAGCTTCCGAGTAATCAGTCTGAATTTATCGTTTTTAAAAAAGATGTCTTACTGGACACCGCACATTGGAGGGAATTTCTTAACGTGACGACTATTCGACGATGCGATACGTCCTATTCAGAATATCAACCATTTTTGAACAATATTTAAAAATTCGATGTCGTTCTTGCCAGGCTCATCAGTTTTGGCTTAAAAGTGAAAGCCGGAAATAGAATAGGTATTTATAGTAGTATATATATCGTTATGTAGCGTCGCTTTACAGAATATTGCCATAGTTCGGTCCTCTGCTTGTCACAAAAAACGACTTAATGGATAAAAATCAAACTCCTGCATTTAAATCCTTCAAAAGGCCTGAGGCTTACTAACATCTAGTGATACTAGCCAAAGTTTTTACGTCTCTAGACTACCAGTGGGGTTAAAGGAGAATCGGATATTTATTACTGCCAACATTTATGGGAATAGTAGAGAAGAACGGCATAATGAAACTGAGCGTACTATATATCTGTACTTCTTCTGTACAGCGGGGAAGTGATCCCTGGATAATGAGAGTTAAATAGATTTAGGCGGCGAGCAATATGATGTTTCCAAGAAAAAATTTACTAAGCGCATGCTGGAGTGTCAGTACAATGACAGACAAAAATTTCGAACTAGATAACGTGTTACGGCAATGAAAGATGCGCTCAAGAAAGCAAGTTTCAAAAAAAAGTCAGTTCTGAGCTAAATTTGCTAGAATGTTTTCAAAATGTCCTGGATAGGACTACAAACTTTGAAAGAGTGGCGAAAAAATCAGTAATTAGAGCACGTGCAATACATTACAACCTATGTAAGAGTAGACAACATGTAATTAAAAAAGGGAAAATCTGAAGCACAACCAAAGCAGCAGATATTTTAAATAGCTAAGAACAAATACTCGTAACTCAGAAGGGACCTGCTAATTGATAGAAAAAAAATTGCAATAGAAAGAATGAATTCTTTACCTTGTAGTAAGGACAGTAGTACTATATTATAGGGATCTTGACTTGCTAGTTTTCTTGTTCCACTGTCTACAGGTAATATCAACAACTAATGGTTGGTAATATAAGTCGATAAATCAAAAATATTCCGAAGCTTGGAAAGATCTCCGTAGAATCCTTATTGGTTTGAGAATGTAAAAGAATTCCCAGAGTTCATATTGGCTGGGATCCCGCATTACACGTGTAACGCTGTCTTACAAGGCTAAAATTGATGCTGGCTTATCGGCATGGAAAATAATTTAAAAGCGACAAATCGCACGATCTAGCCGACCAATTTATCGGTCAAAATCAAGAGATAAAGTGCTCACCGAACTTATTTCTCAATTGGTCCATCGATTTGCGTAATATGTGCCATGTAGCGTTGTCTTTCTGGAACCACATGTCGACCATGGTTCAGCTCGTGCATTCTGGACAAAAAAAAAACGAAATCATTGAACGAGAGCGGATGCTATTGACGGTAATGTTGTTCTCACGGTCATCTTTAAATAAATACGAGCCAATGATTCCGTGTGAACCTTAAACGGGACGAGGTGCATTGTCAGCTCTTGCATTGCCTGAGGTTGCCCATCGGACCAAGTACGGCAGCTTTGTTTATTAACACCCATTCAACCAGAAATGAGCTTTTTGGGATTCCCAGCCTAAGGCCCACTAACCGAAAATTTGTTTGGCTTCAGTTCTTGTACAAGTTGTATTTTATAAAGTTTAGGACCAAGATCCTTGCTTACAATTTTCCACGTAGTCGAAACAACAAAACATTTTTCACAGAGCACGAATTTTGATAATAAAATTCAATAATTTGTAAGCGTTGTTCGGCTGTGCGTCTTTCCATGAAGAAAAGTCAATGCTAACTGAGCATATTTAATTTGATACATGTTACGAATCACGCGCAAGCTGTCAAAAAAATAAAAAATTAAAAAAACAAACAGCAAAGAAATCACGTTAGAATCTTGTTGGTATTTTGCTCCAAAAACGACGTCAGGCGCATGCATCCCCATCTAACATTGACAAAGCGCAACCGGGCGGTCGATTTAAAGCCAACATTAAAGCCAGCTGAACGTATTGTGGCCCCCGCCCAATTATTAAGGCTTCTTATATCAATGATAGAGAAAAACTGGTCTTATCAATAACATCTTCAGACTTTTACGACACTGAAGGTTGCTATGATTTTTCCAGTCACAAGCTCCTGGTCATGGGTCTTGTTGAGTGGAAAACCACCGGTAGTCCATATCAGTACCTAAAGCACGGTACCATGGGAGTCAGTTACCCTCCAGCCTTCGGTCCGGGCCTGGCTTTTAGAGGTAAGCCCCCTTGTGGAAGCGTCACGGTGGCTGCGGCTTAAACCTAAAACGCACGGAGGATGGTCTCACCCGATGTAGGGTTGTGTCCTCAACACAGTTCAGCGTTGGTATTATTTCTTATGTAGGTAAGCGTTGGCAAGATTTGAACTTGCCCCCACGAATGTATGGGCTTCGTGTGAAATTAAGTTTTTAAGACCGGTGTTCAGTTAAATCACAAGAAATACTGTCACATCGCAAGATATCGGTGGCCATTTCATCACTGACGACTGTCCATTACATCAACGACAGTTCCGGGTTCATATTTGAGAATATAAGGATCTTCAACAATGTTGGTAACCAGATAACATTTGCTTCAAAATAAGTCAGAAAATAGCCATATTGAATTCGGAATCGCACGCAAAGTTTCGACCTCATTGAATAGGAATGTTCCACAGGAGACCAACAGAACACACTTTATGGATAAGATCAGCGATTCTGTTAATAGTCAGTTAAACTCAGAACAAAATAAAGCTAGAGAAATCTATAAGACCCTGAATGGTGCCCTCACCAACCAAAAGGTGGGCCATCTGTTGGTTTATTTTTAAAACAGGTTGCAAGAAGTAATATTAAACATTTTTTTTACGATTGTTGCTTTAACGAAAAGAGTAAACTATCCGACTAATTGCGGAATATTATTTCATTCAAATGACTGCCTCGGGTGGTGTGGAAGTAGGAAATCCTGCAAATTCCATTCAATTCCTGAGTTGATTGGATCTTGCTAACGAAAAATCCGAGATCATTATAAAAAATTCTCCTCAGGCTAGTGAGACGTACGTTTGGTTGCTGAGATCTTTGTTGCGTGTACCCTTTCGCCAACAGCTGCAACATTCTTCGTTGAGGGCACAAGAGAGATTATCTGCAGTTAGCGCATTTCCTTAAAAAATTCCCAGAGTTCCGACAACACAGCATCCACTTTGGAAGCGACTTTGAAATATTTTCCAATGTTGTTCAAGCGTAAGTCTTTGTTTAATTTGCAACATGCCTACTAACGTAAAGAATCCCACGAGAGTGCACTTCGAAATCTGGTGAGCAGAAGAAGAACCACACCCTAAACATTTTAATTGACATGCAAACACTACTACGAGGGCGGGTCAATAAGTCCGTGACCTTTGGATTAAAACACAGATTTTTTGATAAAAAAATAATTTTATTTTTCAACGTAGTCTCCCTTGAGCTCTATACACTTTGTCCAACGCTTCTCCAATTTTTTTATCCCTTCCAAAAAAAATGATTTGTCGAGGTCCTCAAAATAGGCCTTTGTTTGCGAGATGACTTCATCATTGGAGTCAAATCTTTTTCCACCAAGCCATTTCTTCAGGTTTGGGAACAAGAAGTAGTCGCTCGGAGCCAAATCTGGAGAATAGGGTGGATGAGGGAGCAATTCATAGCCCAATTCATGGATTTTTGCCATGGCAACTGCACATGTGTGCACCCTTGCATTGTCTTGGTGGAAAAGAACTTTTTTCTTGGCCAAATGAGGTCGTTTTGTTTTCAAATCGTCATTGAATCGGTCCAATAAGTTGGCATAATATTCCCCATTGATTGTTCTTCCCGTTTGAAGGTAGTCAATGTGGATTATGCCGCGTGCATCCCAAAAAACAGTCGCCATAACTTTATTGGCTGACAAACCCACCTTGGCCTTCTTTGGCGCCGATTCACCCTTAGAAACCCACTGTTTTGACTGTTGTTTGTTCTCTGGTGTGTTGTGATGGATCCATGTTTCGTCCACGGTTACAAAACGGCGCAAAAACTCCTCCATATTGCGATTAAACTACGCCAAACCTTCCTGTGAAGTTGTTACACGATTGCGTTTGTGGTCGACTGTGAGCAAACGTGGCACCCATCTTGCGGAAAGCTTTCTCATGCCCAAGTGATCATTCAAAATTGAAACCACTGAGCCATGCGAGATCCCTACGGCTTCCACAATCTCTTGCACTTTCAATCTTCGGTCGGCCAACACCATATCGTGAATTTGTTCGATTGTTTCGGGTGTAGAGACCTCAACTGGGCGTCCAGGACGTTCGGCGTCTTCAGTGCTTGTACGGCCACCACGAAATTCAGTAAACCACTTTTTTACCATTGAAATCGATGGTGCAGAGTCCCCATAGTATTTATCAAGCTTAGCCTTGGTCTCGGTAATGGTTTTTTTTCGCAAGAAATAATGCTTAATAAGCACACGAAATTCACTTTTTTCCATTTTCTCCTCAAATTAGTGAGTAGTCTGATAAAAATAGCTGTCAAACACAAACTAACTGACGCAGCAAGTTTAAATTTTGACAGGAGTCAACTGGCAGATGCCTGTTGACAGGAGCAGTGTTGCTGTTTCAGTAAAGAGGTCAGAAATTCAAAAAGTCACGGACTTATTGACCCGCCCTCGTATATTCATATCATGAGTTGAACTATCAAAACTACCTTCCATTTAAAGAGAAGTGGATTGAAGTACATCACTTATTGGAACTTTCTTTGTATACAGGATTGGTTTTGAGCAGAATCTGAGCCATGCATGCCCTCAAAAATGATGTTGAATGGCGCGCTGGTATCTTTCTGAAGGAGGACAATGTTGGACTTTTCTCCTTGTTTGGCAAACTTGAATCTGTCTTTCAAGCGGAGGGGTATACCATTCCGATGGCAATGCACTTTTTCGTGACCCAAAGTTTTTGAGCCTGTTGCACAACCTATGTGCGCATATGGTCTTGCTTAACCTCCTAGCAATTTCCAACCCAGTTATTCTTAAACTATGTAATATAAGCAGAATCTTGCACAGTTGATGTACGGATTTATAGATTCTTGTCTGAGTCACGGTTTACAATGGAATTAAGAACATAAAAATCACCCATGAGCTTGATAGGCAAGGCTCAGGACCTATACCCGAGAACAGCGTTCGGCTTTGGGTAACACCTGCATTGACTATTGGGTTTCATATCCAGATGGCATATGTCTCTTCAGGTTGCTTTCAGACCAAAAGAACGCTTTCCGACGTCACATAAAGGTCAGCGACTTTCCAAATGCACCTATATGTGTATCTTTTCTACAATCGCATTGGGCTGAAGGTCCTCTGCGTTGATGTTCTGGGTGCTGGTTCTATAAGCACTGTATCACTGAAACGCTTACTGGTCTTGCGGTAAAGAAATCCTCTAAGGAGGTTAATGAACATAGTTCTTGACTCCACATAGAAAGATAACAGAAAAATATGACTGAAATCAGAGGTCATACGTCCTTCAGGTGAGGCTGTAGCTGTATGAATATCCAAATCTGGATCAAACTTTTTGCACTGCTATCAATTAAGAGTTCAAACTACGCACTTCAATTAATTTTGTTCAAATAAATGTTATTAGAAGGTTCTGGTTTCTATTAAGGGGTTACATGTTTTTTTCCTACAACATCTCTAGAATACTGTCCTAAATTTTCAAGTTGATCAGAGTAATAGTTTCGAAGATACAGCCTTGAGAATTTGCGCGCTCGAGGCCAGTTAGGCTTAGCGCTCCGCAGGTATAACAGACCAGCTGCTCGTCTATTGTTAGTTCGCCGTGCTTGTCCATTTCTTTCTCTCTATAGGGGCAACTAGTTAGAAATATTTCAGTTGGTAATTTCTTGTTGAATCACGAGGTTTATTTTGAGGTCATAAGTGTCTATTGTAAATTTTATTTAATTAAAAATGCCGAAAGTTTCTAGAGTTCGGATAGCGGACGGTACTCGTAGTAGAGATAGACCTAGGGAAAGAAAAAATCATTTAATCCGAAAAATTCTGAGATCCATGACGATTCCTTCACGAGTGTGTGGGCAAAAAAATTAAAAGGACGACAAACAGCATGTGCTAGAGGAGGACACGGTCCAATATTCGATCATAGACTTTGCTCTGGGTTTTTCAACACACTTGTGCCTTGTGCGGTGTGATTCAGTGGAAAAAATGAAAGACACTACATATATGGGCTACTTAATACCACTACAACTCAACAGACAAGAAACCTCAGCACGAAAATTGCCGAAAAGGTCCAGACTCGTGGTGCGCCCGGCAGCGAGCATCGGCAACGAACACTCTTTCATCGTTCGAACACGATTATACTCGAATACCAGATGATGTTTTGACTGCAATGAAACCTATTTATGAAGATCTGAGTAAAGATGAGCTTTTGGTACAGTGTGTTGGTGGCAGCGTTGCCACTACATTTTGTTCGTCAAAAAAGTGAGTACGCACAATCAGCAAAAGTTTACTTTATACTACGATTTCACACTTCAGAAAATAAAAATCAAAAATAAAAATATATTACAATATCAAACACTGTGTTTAGTTCTTAAACTTTTGCATTTTGTGTGCACAGTTTCAATAACCATTTCCAGTCTAACTTTCAGTTTTACTAGAAGTCTGTCTTCTACGCTTCCACTTCTACTTTTGCGTGACATTTGTGAGGCATTGTCGGTGACAGGAGAGCTCTTTTGATATGGATGAAAATAGTTAAACGATGAATTTAGATCATTAATGGGTTCACACGTACTTAAAAAAAAAAAAGACTTTCATGAAGATATTGTTCAGTTTTGGGTAAATTTAAAGAGCGCAACAAATTTTGACAAAAAGCCTGAATTTGAAAACATATGTAACTAAAGGGTTTTCCAATAAGGACTTGACAACTTTTTTTTTTAAATAAAAGGCAAACCATTTGAGATATTTCAAAAACTTTATTATCGGCTTGAAGTACAATCAAAACATTTATGAATAGAACTCGACTTCGTTCATATGGCCACCGCGGACACGTTTGCAGCGGTCGATTCATTGGACCCAATTTTCAACGAAAAAATATGGCCCAATAACGCCACCGGCATGCAAACCGCACTAAACAGTTATTTTTTGTGGATGAAGTGGTGATTCATGAAGCACATGTGGATTTCCACCCGACCTATAACGTATATGTTGCTTATTGACGAACTCATTGAGCCTGAAGATGACTTTGCGATGAAATTCACCATCTTGGCGCATCTTCTCCAGAACCCAATCAGAGAACGTATGTCGCATCGTCTTCAATTCTTGAGTCAGCTTGATCTTGTATGGGTGTAAACCAAGATCCTTACGCAAAATACGCCATAATGTGGTCTGAGCGATGTTCAATTCTTGAGAACGCCGTGGAATTGTCTGATATGGATCGTTTGCTACGGACGCCTGAACGGCAGCGATATTTTCGACCAACCCGTTGTTTCACTGATACGGCAACATCACACAACGAATATGTAGACTCAAATTTCTGCACTAAACTTGTTATTGCCTGTCTACTACGGCGAGAATTACGACAGAAAATTGGAATTAACGCTCTTAAAGTTCTAGTCACCGATTCCGAATTTCGGTAGAAAATTTTTATAATTTGCAAACGTTGCTCGCTCGTGTACTTTACCATGATGAAAATGTCGAGTTTACTGAATAAATTGAATTGATAATGACAGTTTGATGATTAGTGAAAGAATGCCTCTACAGAACGTTGCTTTTCAAACTTAAATTTAGTAAAAGACGATCTAAGAAATAATGAGGGAAAAGTTAATGCCCCGCCAATATCATTAATAACTTATGCCAAAACTTTTTTTATCATAATGCAAAACATTATGAAAAATGACTACACTTACACTGTACACACTTTCCTACACCTTCTTATTTTATTGTTTGTTAATTGCTTTTATGGGATGGCAGCGATTAGTGTAAGGAATCGTAGAAGTAGCATCTTCCGACAGGTGCTGGTTCCTTAAATGACGAGAATGAGCCTCTGCAGCCGAACATCTTGCAGCTCTGCTAATAAGTCCTACTTCACACCTCCCCGTGGCGCCATCCGGGAATCTCACTAGAGGTTGCGAAGTGAAGGGGGCAAATGCCGAGTTTCCTGCACCATTAACCAGGATTAGTGTCGGAAAAACAAAACAAGACCTTATCTGGGCTACTCCGACATATTTGGAACTCAGGCCGGTAAGGATTTCCAGGACTTAGTCAGGGTCTTGGAAAAGAGATGGTGGCGGACGAGTGCTATATGGGCCAACGGCAGCGCTCACATCCCGGAACGGGTTACTGGCTTCGGTGTCACCGACCCCTCGTCCTAGGGGCACTCAAAATGGAACTGGTCCACCGGCGGCCAGGGTTGTGCCGCCGGGGTAACTGCCCAGCCATTTAAAAAAAAAGCATAAGTTGCGAAGCATCAACAAGCCTCGGATATGGACGGATCTACTGTTGACAACCCACGCAAACGATTTAAGGACAATGATCTTTGGATATGCACGTGGAATGTTAGATCCCTTAATAGACCACTTGCAGCCGAGCAACTAGCGGAGGCCCTAGACTGCTGCAAAGCAGACATAACCGCCATCCAAGAAATGCGATGGGATGGGCCGGACAAAAAGAAGATGAAAAACTGCAAAAGCAGCGCTTATTTGGATGCGGATTTGTTGTCGGAGGCAGACTTAGACGAGAAGTCCTCAGCTTCCGGCATGTGAGCGAGCGCCTCGTAGCAATCCGCATCAAGGCTAAATTCGCCAACATAAGCCTCATATGCGCGCATGCCCCCACAGAGGAGAAAGATGATGACACCAAGAATGCCTTCTACGAGCTCCTCAACAAGGTAAGGAGCATACACCAACTCATCTGTAAAATATGGTCGGACGAAAGTATGCCCGATGAATGGAACCTCAGCATTGTTTGTCCGATTCTCAAGAAAGGAGACCCTCTGAACTGCGCCAACTACAGAGGCATCAGTCTCCTTAGCATCGCATATAAAATCTTATCTGCCGTATTGTGTGAACGCCTGAAGCCGTTCGTCAACAACCTGATAGGTCCATATCAGTGTGGCTTCAGGCCAGGAAAGTCCACCATCGACCAGATATTCACACTACGGCAGATCTTGGAGAAGACCCATGAGCTTCAGATCGATACCCACCACCTATTCATCGATTTTAAGGCCGCGTATGACAGCATCTATAGAGACGAGCTCTATAGAGCAATGTCTAGTTTTGGCATCCTTGCCAAACTCGTCCGTCTGTGCAGGATGACGATGGAGAATGCACGCTGCTCCATCAAGGTCGGTAAAGATCTCACCGAGACCTTTGATGTCCAGAAAGGATTTAGACAAGGCGATGCGCTGTCATGCGATTTTTTCAACATCGTACTTGAAAGAATAGTGCAAAACTCACGAGCAAACGCAAGTGGCACTATCCGTCCAACTACTCGCATACACCGACGCCGAATTGACATAATCGGGAGAAAGCAGCGTGATGTCAGTGGCGCTTTCGCGAGTATTGAGACGGAAGCGGCGAAAATGGGTTTAGCGGTCAATGAGGGCAAGACCAAGTATATGCTGTCAAGCAAAAAGGACAACCAACACCGACGTCTCGGACAGGACGTCACCCTCGACAGATATAACTATGAGGTAGTTAAGGACTTTGTCTACCTAGGCTCCGCTATAAATACAGACAACGACACCAGCACTGAGATCAAGCGAAGAATAGCTCTTGCCAACCGCTGTTTCTTTGGGTTAAGAAGGCAATTGAGTAGCAAAGCCCTCTCTCGGACAACAAAAGTCACCCTTTATAAGACTTTAATAATCCCAGTCCTGCTCTATGGCGCAGAGGCATGAACATTATCAAAAAGGTGTGGTGTTCTTGGTTGCTTCGAGAGAAAAATTCGTCGGGCGACCTTCGGTACCGTCTGCATTGACGGTGAGTGGAGGAGGAGATACAACTACGAACTGTATGGACTGTACAGCGACATGGACCTAGCCAGAAGAGCGAAGATCCAAAGACTGAGATGGCTGGGTCATGTAGAACGCATGGACACCAATGCTCCGGTCCGAAAAGTCTTCGAATCCGCCCCCGAGGGACAGCGCAGTAGAGGAAGGCCAAGACTCAAGCGGCGCACGCAAGTGGAAGAGGACCTCAGCCAACTAAGCGTGTGAAACTGGAGGCAGCTAGCCAGGGATCGAGCTGGCTGGAGAAGCTTGTTGACTGAGGCCCGGACTGTAGCGCCACCTAAAGTAAGTTAGTAATTGTTTTTATGAATTAATGTATATTTACAATAAATTTGTAAAAGCATAACAATTATTCACGTTTTTAACTGTTTTTTGAAATGTACTACATTGTACTACATTTTTAAAGCCGCCGTGCTACATTTTTGACCACTTAGGGGGGCAACACTGGTTGGTGGTTTCACACAAAATACATAATAATGAAAGATTCAACCAGTTGGTCTGGAAAATTATTTCCTGCTGGTTCAAGAATCGTTAATATTGCTGCATTAATCAATGATGAAGGAACACGGTATGGACTGGCCGAAATGCCCACAAATATGCCCGGAAAATTGATGAAAACCGTGTATGCGTAGCCGAGAGAAAATCTGCTAGCCAGACTCGTGAAGCCAGGATTCGTCATAGACAAGAACAAAAGGATGCCCTGGACATTGCAGCTGCAGCAGGTTTTCTACTTTATGGCCCAGGAATCGACGATACGATGTAAGTTGAAAAAAAAATGTTGTTCCCACTTATATTGTCACTCAAAACTTTAAAAGCGTTTTCTGGAAACTGTGTTTTCAAAGTCGGTTGTCAAGATTTCTCCCGAACTTCCCAACCCATCTTGATGAAATTTTACACAGGTCTTCGAGATATAATTCACAAGGATGGGGACGAAGGACTTTTTTTTTCGATTACAATTATTTAAAAAAAAAAATTATTAAAATTTTAATTTTTTTGTAAAAAGCTCTCCCAAAAATCCAATTTTCTTTTTTTTTCCTCTTCGTCCAAGTTCTTCTTTATGGTCTTAACTTAAACGCGTATTTTTTTTATTTTCACTTCAGACGATCCTGTAAGGAGTTCTGTCAAGTTCTGTCAACGCACACGCACCTTTTTCCCTAGGGGTCGCTGGAAATGACATCACAATCGCCGAGTTTATTTTTATTTGTTTACGAAAATTTCAGAAAATCTTTGTGAAATATGTATCTTTGAGACAACAAAAAGTTTGAATCAAATATTTTATTTTTTACATAAGAAATAAATTGTTGGAAATTGGCCGTTTTTTCCCCGAGGAAATCCATATAACCCCTTAAGCTCCGTCAATCAATTAATTGTGTCTCTAATCGGTTTTAAGTTTTCGCCAAATTATATACGGTCTTTAACTTCAAGTTCTGCAAATTTTTCACTGCACAAAAAATGATGCACCATCTCAAATTTCGTTGCTATGTCTAACTCCCTGCTGCTAGCACGGTTCTTTGAAATTTTGATTGGTCCAATGATTATCATAAGCATTGTGCATCCCCAGACTAAAAATTCATCCAACTTTCAAAGGATCTAAATAGTGAACGCTGAGAAAGAAGAATAAATTGAAAACGAACTCGAAAACTGTTTGTTGACTAATAAATGAAATCGCCAGCCCGTGAAAGTACTTCAAGAGACTATTTTCCTCTGAACAGAACGGATATCTCTAGAGAATTCTGTTTTTTAGGAATTTTTTCTATATTGTCGTCATTTCCAAACAATTATTTTATTTTTCACCTTTTTTTGTGTGAAAGTCAAACGAACTGTTTGAGGAGAAATTTATTTGTCAGCGCGTTTTTGAATCGTATGCTGATAGCAAAAAAAAAAAGAAAGAAAGAAAGGAAAGCTCCTAAATTAGAAGAGAAATATTCCTAAATTGCACGACCAGGGAAGAAAAATTTGGGCAACTATAAGAGAGATGACAGCAAACAGGAAAAAAAAAATTTAATTGGACGCCTCAAGTAATATCCTTTCAAGGATTGTTCACGTGAAAAATCGTACGTCGTTAGTCCAGTCAGGAGAAGTTTGTTTGCGTTCAGTTTAGACACCAACATCTGAGTCAGAGAACCTGAAAAGAGGATTTAGGAGAAGGACCCCATAGAGAACGGTTTTAAATATCCGGGAAATGAATATATCTTTGAACCTGTACAACAAATTGTAATGCCGGATGAACATTTCCGACAGAGCAGTAGACCGTAATTTGAATAAGTTTGGGGATGTGGTTGGATTGAGGGGTGTCCAGAAATCCCAGAAAGCACAAGGCACTGCCACTCAGTCTTACAAAGCCGGCTGGGGTAGAACTATTACTTTGAGACAGCGCGAAATATCCTGCAATGACTCTGTACAGGAAACCACATTGAAATCTCAATCTATCAAACAGTCAAAAAAAACTCTTCTTTTATCTGCAAAAATTTATAAAATTGCATCTGCTGATTTCAACCGCAGAAAGGCACTTTACGCTCATACTTACATCTAGATTCACCTGATACACTAGTTTGGTGGAAGGCAACAAACAGAAAACAGAGACTTCAAAATAAGCTGTGGTGCAAGAAGAGCAATTCATAACCATCATAGCTGCGCTTTATACTGATATTCGACAATTTCTGCAGCTGGCATCTCTTCAATCACACTCAAGCAAGTTACTTTCTTGCTTAAGTGGCACCTAGCGTTCTCAATTATTATTCTGTTAAGATGGGCTTGGTAGGCATGCTAAAACCAAGGAAAAGACTATGTATATCGATATGGACTTCTTGAGTGTTTTCCAGGCTTTGCCGGAGTGTGAAGATTTGGTCAAATGTGGGCTTTCCTATTCTGAAACCACACTGATAGGGGTCAATTAAATTGTTGAACAAGGGTTTTATACGTTCACACACTATGACAGAAAAGATGCAGCTTTCAATAGTTCCCCTGGTGAAGCCATCAGATTCAGCTCTTTGTTGGATTTAAGCTTGGATATTGCTATCCTAACTTCATTTTCGCCAGGTGGACAAAAGTTTTTAAGCTCTCTGCGCAGAGGCGAAAAAAATTCGATGGAAATAACCTCCCCGAAATGCATCAAAAACACAGACGGTCGCTTACTAACAAAGGAAAATGAAGTTTGTGACCGGTGCGTGGCTTGAATACTGCAAGGAGTTGCTTTACAAACAGTTTCCACGTGATATCGTGCCGACAGCTGATCTATTTGAGGAGGAAGTTTCAGACTTTTCAATCGAAGAAATAAGTATATAGGACTAGGCAGCATTCCATCAGAGTTTTGGTAGAAGATGGGGGGGAATCAGCAGCGAATGGTTATCGAAACTTTTAAATAGATTAAAATGTGGAGAAAGTATGCCAAATCAGTGGAGAAGTAGCTTCTTGGTTCCATTATACAAAGGAAAAGGCGACACATGATGAAAATCGTCGAAAGAGTCTTAAACGAACGTCTTCGGCAAATAATAAAGCTCCGAGATTCGTCTAAGGATGGAATTGGTATTCGTCATGGTATTTATCGACCTCGAGAAAGCTTTCGATCGAGCGCCTAGGGATCTCATATAGGCCACGCTGAGGTCTCAAAACGTACCGGAAACGTATGTTAGAATAATACAAGAAATGTACGGAAACGTAAAAACTGCGGTTAAAAGCTCTGCCGGACTAACGAGAGAATTTCCAGTTAATGTCGGAGTACATCAAGGAAGCGTACTTAGCCCTTTCCTCTTTAACGTAGTATCCGCCTATCTTTGAAATGACTGCATGCGCGAAGCAAATGTAACGCCAATTCTCTTCGCTGACGACGCAGTTATACTTAGCGATAACGTCGAAGATTTACAGAACGCCTTAGATTCATGAAGAAATGCGCTAGAGAGAAACGGGTTTAAAATAAGTCGTTCAAACACGGAGCATTTGACGTGCCCAAATGCGCATCCGTCGCGACCTGTTCCGGATATAATGTTAGACAAAATAGTTCTTCCGAAAAGCACTATCTTTAAGTACTTATTCTCAATCGTTAACATGGAAGAGAAATGTGACGACGACGGAGACCACAGAGTGAGTGTGGGGTGGATAAAAATTCGGGAATATTTTGCGACCGAAAATTTCCACTCAAATTGAAGGGGAAACTCTACACCACAGTTGTTCGACCAGCTCTTATGTACGGTCCACAGTGCTGGACAATGTACGAAGAGTTTGAAAATAAAATGACGGCACCGGAAATGTTAAGGATGTCTAGAGGGGTCACTAATCGCGATTGAATTAGATCTACGCGTATTAGAGGAAGTCTACATATAAGGAGTTCGGTAACCGAACAGCTTGAGGCGAATAGAATAAGCTGGTACTGCCACGTTCAAAGAAGATCTGCCGAAAATGCTGTTAAAATGGCACTATCATCTACGGCCACTCCAACCGTGAGAAAACGAGTTCGGAAAAAAATGCAGATGGCAAATGCGCAACAACGCCTGGGGCTAACCACTGAAGCGGTTCAGAATCGATTAGTATGTAGACGCGTTTTGCGATCTACGACATTAGCCAACCCCATAAGCGGAGCAGCAGCGATGCAGTAAAAATGGGAAAATAATTACGCAGAAGTTCGTATAACGAGGAAGGGGTTAATAAAAGGATAAGAAGAAGAAGGAACAAAAGTTTTGGCTATCCTCTCGACTGAGTTGATTCTTCTTCTAGAGAAGCCGATATTCTTTCCGTCTCTTCTGCTTGTAGGCCTCACGAGCGGCTCTAGTCCTTTGTTGTAGCGCCGATTTATACGTTTCTTGGGTAGATGGCTTAAGATGCACCCTGACATTCTTTATCATATGAATTTCATGAGCATGGTCAGGAGAAATTCAGCACTTCAAATGCCACAACTGTGAACGCATGTTGGTAACGATGCCAAAGGCGTTCGGTACTTGTAGAGAGTTGCGATTGCAGCTTTCCTACGTAAAATTTTCTCACATTTGTTCTTCTTTGTTGCAACACTTGAGAAATCCGCATTCGCATCTTGGCTGTAACAAAGTGGTGATCTAAGTCTATGTTAACTGTCCGGAGCTTTCGGGCATCCAGAACACTGAGAGCATGCATTACGTCGCAATATGTTCAATTCGAATTAGCATTAGATGATCCGGAGAGGGCCATGTCCACGTGGGTATAATGAGATCTGGAAACCTTGTGATAGTTCGTCAATACGCTGTAGTTCGTTGCCAGACATGATGTCCTTTCCTTTGTGTATTGGCGCATTTTACGCTCATGCGAGCAAATGTAGCCTGGGGGGTTTGCCGTAAGACGCTTGCTCACGTGTAGAAAACTCAAGGCGTCTTTGCTTAGTCTGCTTCATATGGCGAATCCGCGTATAAGCGCTGACAGCAGTTAAGGACCTCTGTTATAACCCAGCTGCTTGTGGCCTGTTAAGATTCCGAATATTCCACGTGCAGATCCGAACGTTCTTATCCTTTAAGTGTTTGAAGGGGTCGTCAACAGTGCCAATCCAAGTTATGGGACAACCAACACTTTGCCCAGTTTGAAACTCCGGGGGCAGGTATTGCAAGTATTAGGAGATCGTTTTAAAGACGCAATTCTCTCTAAACCATAAAAGAAGGGACGAGGAAATATCATACAAAATTAATTAGAAGTTCCACAAGGGTCAGCCCTAGGCCCAGTCTTGTGGTGTATAGTATACGAAGAAGCACTTTGAATGTGCAGACCAATAAAAGTGATTATCATTGGATATTGCAAATGACATGAAACAGCACTGCAACAACAGTATCAACACCTTAAGGATAAACTAGATCCGGAACATTTAGAACACACAACAAAGGCTCTTCTTAATAGGAAAGAAAGATCTGTATTCAACACAGCATCGGGTCAAAGCTCCACATAATGTAATTAATCGAACTGTTGGAACATAGATAGTTTCTAGTTTCCATAGGGATCTTGATTGAGAACTTTGCTGATGTTTCTGAGGTTCCGTAGAATTTTTTTATAATTCAGAAATCTAAGCCAGTCATTAGCCCACGAATTAGCAACTTCATTGATATTCACTTTATTCAAAAAGATGTATAATACATCCATTTCGTTTTAAAAATTCAAATTGCTCTGCCGATACTCTCGTATCTTAAGCAAGGCCACAGACTGTTTAACAAATTTGACTACTACCTCTCTTTTCAAACGAATAGCCCCATCGTTAAAATGCGTTCAGAATTTAAATTAATCAATCGCTGGTTGAAGCGGGACTATAAAAGTGTGCCATCGGCGTTGGTTAAATCACAACTAGTCAAGCATTTCTTGCAATCTAAACCACCAACAATCCAATTCAAAATGTTCAAATTCGTAAGTTCATTTGGAGGGGTTATCAAAAGGATTTTTTAAAACAGATTATCAATATTTATTCCTTGTTTTCTAGGCCGTTTTTATTTTCGCCGTCATTGCCTACGCTGCAGCTAAACCTGGTTTGCTCGGACCACTTGCTTACTCTGCACCAGTTATTGCTGCTGCTCCTGGAGTTGTGACCGCTACCAGTAGTCAAGTCATTGCAAGGAATTATAATGGAATTGCTGCCGCTCCAGTTGTTGCCGCTGCTGCACCAGTTGTGGCTGCCGCTCCATTAGCTGCTTCTCCAGTTGTTGCTGCTGCTCCTTTGGCTGCTGCTCCATTGGCGGCTAGGTATGTGGCCTCTCCATTAGCCGCTCCTCTTGCCTACTCTGCTCCATTGGCCGCTAGCCCTCTGAGGTATGCTGCTCCATTAAGTGTTGCTGCCCCATTGAGTGTTGCTGCCCCATTGAGTGTTGCTGCTCCATTAGGTGTTGCTGCTCCAGCTTTGTGGTAAGAAATGTGAGGAGTACTCATATGTGTGATAATAAAGAAAAGATATTTGACGGAGAAAATAGTGCTTTGATTATACAGGAAGAATTACATGTTTGACAATCCGATGACTATGTTTTAAGACAACATTTTTGGATTTCATTTCAAGATTTTACGGTATGTCTTGTATTTATGATGGAGTATCTTATTCCATTGCTTCAAAGATATCTGAAACTTCCATAGCTCTTCTTTGATCAAGGGTTGGATGTAAAGTGGTAAGCTTATACTTCTAACTCCGGTAACCATTCCTTTCCATTCCATTCCGGCATTCCTTCAGCCGACAGCTAAAAAACCGAACTTTCTCCGTAATACACTTTCGGGCTGGTAGATCAAGTTTTTTACCGTTCCATTTTTAATCTAGTACTAACTTCAGACATTTATATCTGTCAAACCAATTGTCAGTATCTTATTCAATTGTCTTTGCAATTTTATCGTTATAATTAGGACAATTCAACAACAATTTGGTTCCAAAACTATGGTCCTGTACGTCAATGTCTAAGAGCTCGTGCACCATATTACACCTGGCACAATTGATCATCTGTTACCGCTATTAGCCATATTGTTGACCATGCTTTTCTTTTACAACAATTTTATCGAAAAATTGTGTTCAACGATGTGGCACATTCTTGGATCAATGGGTTTGTCAGCAAGCAAAATCGTGGTATTTGGACTGAAGATAGTCCACACGCAATATCAGCATATTGAATTGCATGTGTTTTGTTCAAAATCAAAGTTTTAGTAGGAGCCCAAAACGAGACCTTTTCTTTCATCAATTTGGCAATATACTCGTATCAGATGCTCTACTCTTGCAACTTGACGTCATCCCTCCTTTGCTTAAGGAAAAATACTTAAAATTATGGATCAAATACAAGATTTAGTTTAACATTGTAAAGAACAAAAAATACAGTAATCAGGAAAAGGATTCAAAAGGAGTGTGAAAGTGAAAGTGTGAAGGAGGGGAATAATAAAGTAAAGAAGCAAGATATGGTCTCTTGTTGCATTCTTGTAGAATATGCTCAAAAGTAGCAGTTTTAGATTGTATGGCTCCAATTATTTGTTGTGGGCAGAGAATTCCATAGTCCGGTGGCAAAGACGAAGAAAAGGCGGGAGGAATTCAAATGGTTCGAGGAGGGGGTTCCAGCCGACTACGATCGAATTGAAGATTTTTAAACAGGTATGGTGGCGACCTGTTCTGAATAATTTTTTGCAAGAAGACACAGCACATAACATGCAAGAACTGCTGGTGCGTACAACCAAGAATATTTGTTTGAAAATTAGTTATTTGGCCATGTCAACGAAGCCAAATACATACCTAACCATGCCATTGAATGACAAAGTAAGTTTATGCTGAGATAGGGAGTCGAGCTTGCAATATGAATAATAAATACACGAAACAAGATTCTAACAAGTCTCAGCCTCCTCTCAGTCACAGGAATGAAACTAGAGAGCTATAGGTGACTGCTGTAGAAATAGGGTAGACACTGAGAGATGTTAACTTGGCGATATTCAGGGTTCAAACTTTTTTGCTCATACAACCTCTACGCGTATGAATTCCCCAGATGGAATCAACGGTGGAAAAAACTCCCGGAACAAATTAGACCTTATCCGGGCTACTCAGACATTATACCGAGGTACTGTACAAACCGTTTCCACACTTATTGATTACCAAGAATACAGATAGAATCGTTTGGGAGATAACAAGATTTGTTTTTTCCTACTAAAAACAAGGTAGGAAAGAAGGACATCTTCGGTAGCACGATCGGGAAACACGGATACATGACACCACGTCTGGAAACAGACTCAGGCTTGCGGACTCTGCCACGGGGCGTAATGTCTCTACAGCAAGTACACGATTTCCTCATCTCAATATCCATAAAGGGACTTGGTGGCTTCCGGATCAACAATCCACAAATCAAATTGATCACATTGCGATCGACACGCGGCACGCCTCCTATATTCTGGATGTCCGCACCTTCCGAGCCGCCAACATTGACTCGGACCATTACCTGTTGTAGCCAAGGTAAGAATCCGCAGGCAGGCAATGACTTGGTAAGGAGCATACACCAAACTCATCTGCAAAATATGGTCGGACGAAAGTATGCCCAAAGTATGTCCGATGAATGGAACCTCAGCATTGTTTGTCCGATTCTCAAGAAAGGAGACCCTCTGAACTGCGCCAACTACAGAGGCATCAGTCTCCTTAACATCGCATATAAGATCTTATCCGCCGTATTGTGTAAACGCCTGAAGCCGTTCGTCAACAACCTGATAGGTCCATATCAGTGTGGCTTCAGGCCAGGAAAGGCCACCATCGACCAGATATTCACACACTACGGCAGATCTTGGAGAAGACCCATGAGCTTCAAATCGATACCCACCAGGTGGTGGATTTTAAGGCCGCGTATGACAGCATCTATAGAGACGAGCTATACAGAGCAATGTCTAGTTGCGGCATCCCTGCCAAACTCGTCCGTCTGTGCAGCGATGGAGAATTCACGCTGCTCCATCGAGGTCGGTAAAGATCTCACCGAGACCTTTGATGTCCAAAAAGGATTTACACAAGGCAATGCGCTGTCATGCGATTTCTTCAACATCCTGTTTGAAAGAATAGAGCAAAACTCACGAGCAAACACAAGAGGCACTATCTTTCAAAAGTCCGTCCAACTACTCGCATACTCCGACGATATTGACATAATCGCGAGAAAGCAGCGTGATGTCAGTGGCGCTTTCGCGAGTATTGAGACGGAATCGGCGGAAATGAATTTAGCGGTCAATGAGGGTAAGACCAAGTATATGCTGTCAAGCAGAAAGCACAACCATCACCGACGTCTCGGGCAGAACGTCACCCTCGACAGATACAACATTGAGGTAGTTAAGGACTTTGTCTACCTAGGCTCTGCTATAAATACAGACAACGACACCAGGGCTGAGATCAAGCGAAGAATAACTCTTGCCAACCGCTGTTTCTTTGGGTTAAGAAGGCAATTGAGTAGCAAAGCCCTCCCTCGGACAACAAAAGTCACCCTTTATAAGACCTTAATAATACCGGTCCTGCTCTGTGGCGCAGAGGCATGGACAATATCAAAAATGGATGAGGGTGTTCTTAGTTGCTTCGAGAGAAAAATTCTTCGGGCGAACTTCTATCCAGTCTGCATTGACGGTGAGAGGAGGAGGGGATACAACAATGAACTGTATGGACTGTACAGCGACATGGACCTAGCCAGAAGAGCGAAGATCCAAAGACCGAGATGGCTGGGTCATGTACAGTAGATCGTATGGACACCAATACTCCGGTCCAAAAAGTCTTCTAATCCGCTCCCAAGGGACAGCGCAGTAGAGGAATGCCTAGACTGAGGTGGTGCACGCAAGTGGAAGGGGACCTCAGCCAACTTAGCATGGTAGACTGAAGGCTGCTAGCCACGGATGGAGCTGGCTGGAGACGCTTGTTGACTGAGGCCCAGGTCCACCCCGGACTGTAGCGCCACTTAAACAATGAAGAAGAACTGAAGCTTGGAGTTTGCATTCTATGCTATCTTACTTACTCGAAACTGTTCAACAATTAAGTTCTTTTTGCTGCTTCGGACTTATATCATTTCTCGTGAGATTCATATTTTCTCAATATTTTTAGTAATATAAGTGGTGATTTAAATCCGACTTACAATGTACCTGATTGCCTGGTGTATCTAAGCTCATAATGTGAATCAAATGCTGCTCTTTTTTCAACGGCAGCCACTATTTTACATTGGTCTCGAGCCTTCTGTATGTATCTTTGCTTCCAATGCGTTCTTTGATACTGCAGTACGCAAGTTAGGTAAACAATTATTGGTCAATCCTGTTCCACTTTTCTACAACTCAAGAAGATCTCCTTCCTCACTAAGTCATCAGAAATGTATCCCTCAATTTATTTTTTCTAGCAGTCTTCCCGTGTACTTAGATTGCTGACAAAGACCTTTGGATTCAACCGTTGTAGCTCCAAGAATCCATGGTAATGAAAATATATGCCCAAGAGAGAACTAAACATTAATGACTGTCACGCGAAGAAGTCGAGAGATAACATCATCACAATCAATTTGCATGTGGATGGAACTTTAGCACATGCCAATAACTAAATTGTTGGCTACGTATTTACCACAGTACTTACGAATAAACTTGTATCTTCCTCCAAGGGCCTTAATCTTTGTGCAAATATTTCAATTGCTCAACCCTATCCCATTGGTGTCCTTTAATTTGAGCACTCAAATTATATTCATTTGTCTCCGAATGTCCGTTGAGTTAATAAAAGTAAAATTGTCGTCCATCCCGTATGCCATTAAGGATCTTTTCCAGACTTTTACGCAAAGACATGGCCATAATTTAAGGCAAACTCATACCGACGATGATGACGAAAATCAACTTCAACTTAAAGCAGACATCCTAGAAACATTCCTGACTTGAACTCCCTCCACCGTCTGGTATCTGGTCCAGAAGAAAGCACTTTCGTATTCCTCTCACAGTCTATACTTAATCCAATATGATTGTCCAATTGTGTCGTTCTCCAACAGACACAGAGGAAAAGATAGAACGAAACAGAGTATCCTGTCATCCTAACCAATTTTCAGAAAATTCGGCAATTTTCCGCAGCTTAATTTGATTGTCCTTTGCCTTGCCCAGTACGAGTACTATTGCTCTGCTATGTGCTATGGTATAACCCCCTGAATGCTCAACATTCAATATCTGGCAGAGTATCAAAGTAGCATCTTGCATCGAAGGATCGACCAGAAGAGAGTAGGTGAAGGAGTATCTAATTGAATTTACCAGCAAGGATTTCTCCGAAGTTTCTATTATTAAAATTGGACAAGTTACGGGTGTGTTATCCTTCTTTCAAACACCCTCTCACTCAAAAAAGGATTTGCCAGTCCCAAAGTGCTTTTGACACGATGAGGCAAAGTACAGATATTTAATTTTAATGCTCGTGTTTATATGCATTGGGTCAGGTCACATGTGAGGGTGGATTTACTCGTACATACACACCAATCTACCAATATCGAGACTCATAACAAACCAAACGGACACGATGACATGATGCAAAGGAACATATGCTCTTTAAGGATACAACATGGTCGTAGAATGTATTATGACCTACTCGTAGATGCCGGAGCTAGAGTCTGAATGTGTTTTTGTGCGGTGTTCGGGACGGGTAGGTGGCAGTACACATCCTGTAATCCCTTAAAATTTCTTTAGCAAAATAAAATTAAGTAGTCCAAGTGACCGACCGACGCTTCGTGGTCCAAGGACATTCTCAGAATGACTTATCTTGGTTTATTTATGTGTTTCGGTGGCTATGCCAGGAAATGAAAGTCATGAAAAATATGAAATTTATGCTGCGATACGAATACCCTGACAATTTATTATTTTGGTCTTAGCTCGGTTGTAAACAGGACGTTTTCTTTTTCTCATTGTTGCTCATGTGTGTTATGTGCTGCGGGCAGTGATGGTAGTTATGGTGGTTTAGTATGGAGAGGAGCGTGTATGCTTCATTTTGTAAAAACCATTTGAGATATTCTTTTACTGATAGCAAGCGTTCTTTGTGTTATAAAGGCGGAACGTGAAAAGTGGTTATCGCATTAAATTTGGTTCAAGTGTAGCAATTTTCGCTATAAAAAGGCCACATACGAGTACCTTGAAAAAAAGTCTACAGACCTTACGAAAAGTAATCAATCGATCGATCCTACCAAGGGATAGACTCAAAAGACTTGTAAAACAAACAACGGAATTATAGTGTTCACAAACGATCAGCCTTCCTGTAGGTAATATATTCGAAATGCCAATTGACATCACGCTAACTCATTCTGGACAGAAAATACCCGAATGACTGGTATATTGAAATTTTCGTTGCGAAATTTAAAGGCGACCAAAAACTAAGGAAAGTAATGCTGCAGGGTCAAAAAAGTAGTAAAGATTAGGGATAGTTCGTCATAAATATCAGAAATTCTTGTACATTCCTCAATCTGTCAACTAATTATACAAGGACAATCTGCTTGATGCACACTTTGTGGCCAGATTAATAGTTCTAAATTGTGCTTTGCCTGCGGCTACACTTGAGTCTTGGAAACTATTTTCGCACTCGTGTAGTACCAAAGATCTTAACATACACAAATCCACTGGTCCAGATGATATATGTATCTCTCCTCCTCTTGAAGAGGTGTTCTTGTTGTTGTTGTAGATGACATTTAGTTTACGCCTAGTATTATAGTCAACGAGGCAGACAACGTTGCAATTATATAGTAATAGAAGGGACTTAACAAGTAGCATATTAGTTTTGATCGACATTGCATTGCATTGCATTGCCCAAAGCGGTCGGAGACCTTTCCGATTGTAGTTGCAGCATGAAATGTCCAGGTAATAGTATGGGTGAAAACAATACCCAGACTTCGTGACGTATTCGATGGGCCTAATTTTATTGGTGGAAATGTGGTAGTATCTTGTGACTGCTTATAAGTCCAAAGTGTCTTGAACTTCACTAGATTCAGTGATAAATTGTGTTTGAGGCCCCACTGTTGTATGATCTCCAAATCTTCGTTCATCATTTCAATGGCAATACTGAGCATGTCCAGCGGGCAGCACAAGTATAATTGGACGTCATCAGCGAACATGTGAGCAGTACAATGTTTAACAAGTTGTGGGAGTTCGTTCATATAAAGTGAAAATAGTATGGGCCCAAGAATCGAACCCTGTGGAACCCCCGCGCGAATTCCAAGAAACGAAGACATTTGGCTTCCTACTGTCACACATTGCTGACGGCACGTGAAGTATGAATGCAAAAGTTTAACTGCCACAGACGAAAATCCAAAATCATACCGCAGCTTCTTACAGAGGATAAAGTGGTCCATCGTGTCGAATGCTTTCCAGAAGTCAAACAACGTCAAGAACGTAGGAAAATTAGTATCCAGGCCATTTCGGATGTCGTCGACAACAAGCAAAAGTGCAGTTTTGCAAATCCTTTTTGCGCGAAACTGATTCGTTAACTGCGCGAAGTCTTGATATTGAGTTGGCGGCTCAGAGACCGACACAAACTGCGAGTTGAGAGTATTACAGTCTACATCAGTTAGGTAAGTTATACCTGAACGCTGTCTCCCATTACCTAGTTTGCGAAGTTTTTGCCATAGAACCCTCTCAGGCTGGGTTTCAGGGTTAAGGAAATGTTCATAGTGGTGATGCTTGGCAGCCCTTATACGAAGAACAACTATGTTGCGAAGGGACCGACAAGTGTCGTAGAGTACAGGGGAGTTTGTATCATTTCGAACGAAAGTATGCAGTATCACGATTATAGATCAGATCTAGTAAATCTCTATTGAGCCAATGGGAAGATCTGGTAACAGGGGCCCTATGTCGTAACGGGACATGCTGATCAAAGAGTGTTTTAATATTTTGTTCCAGAAATGATATTTGCTGATTAACTGATGCCATCAAATAAATATTGTCCCACCGAATTTGGATAACGTCAGACCGTAAAAGTTGGTAATGAATATTTGGAAAATCACTATAAGCAACAACATGACCTGCGTCAAATTGGATATCATATGTTAAGAATATCAGATTATGTTTGGAGAAGCCTTAACAGGTGCCAAGTCAATGGTTTTAAATCTTTCAATTAACTGAACGGAAGCACGAACATTAAGTAAATTACAATTTGGATCGCTGGTAATAATTATATTAGCATAAGAATAAGAAATCCCATCCAGTACACTAAAAATATGCGAGATATCTATGTTTTTATTTGGTCTGTAGATTACTCCAACTAAACAAGCAAACAATCAACACCCCATACAACATTAATAAACAAATAATCGGATGTGCAATTAGCAGTTGATTTACAATTTGCAGACAACATTCGATCACCTCTAATGAGCTTATAACCGTTCATTTGATAGACACTATTTGGGAAGTCGGGAAAAAACCATGTTTCGGATACACAAACTAAGTTTTACAAGCTCGTCCCTAAGATAGGCCAATCTCTCCAATCAAACAGTCAAGGGTGGACCTGGGCCTCAATCAACAAGCGTTTCAAGCCAGCTCTAGTTTGCCACTAGGATTTTTCGCCGTAAATGTCTGCATTTGGGATCGATGGCTTTAAATCTTATATTCACAAAATAAATGCTGGTGTGCCGCAGGGATCCGTTTTGTCTCCTATACTTATTTTTATTTTCATTTTTGATTTCTTGTCTGTAACATCTTACTCAATTTATTTCTGTCCAGACGACAGTACTCTCTACCAACGGAGTAAAACTTTATGCTTCAAGGCTTAATGCTGTCATAAAAGCGAAATTTAAACACCTGCATTGACGACAGACATTCCCTTTTCGGTTGGTGTGTCAACAACCTTCGTTGGAATGACCACATATTTGACGTTGCCCAAAATGCTGCGAATTGTTTGGCCTTCCTTAAGCGATGTAATAAATATTTAATCGATCTGGCCCCAGTATATTTATAGGGTACTCATCCGCCCAAAATTGGAATACAATGCCCAAAACTGATGGCATGTTCCTAACACATTTCTGCACCCTCTAGATAGGATAAAACTCATGGGTGATGCTAATATCACTCAGGCAATTGACACACGGTCGTAATGTCTCCTGTCTTGCTTTGTTCTATCGCTTTTTTCAGCATCAGTGCTTCATCGAAATTGCTTGTAGGTCGTATACCAGTAAGCACACTTAATTATTTTCTCAGATTCGAATCAAGCATTTAGACTATTTTCCGACATTATTCATAGTTAGGTAGACATGTCTTTATATCTGTCTTGAAAGTCCTAATCAAGGACGCAAGCATTCTTGAAAAAGGTTTACTTCCAGAGAAACACTTTTCTATGCAATCCGGGATCCCATTGTCCCCCAAAGACGACTCAGTGAATTTAGACTGCGTTCGTTCGCATACAGTCACAAACTTGGATGAAAGTCGTGAGAGGGCTTCTACAAGTGAGGGTTGTCTATCACTACAGATGCAGATGCTTCGATCCTTCGAGAATTCTACTCAACAAAATTCTTTGCTATGAGGATTGATTTTATCTTCGATATGAAGAGCACGTTTCCCTAAGGAGAACTGAAATTGAACGTTGTCGTCGAATGGATATATTCTTGCACCAGACCCTAACTCGGTTTAAGAGTCATCTGGGAGGTCCCGACTGCATTTCTCCTCTTATTCTGGCCCAAATAATTCTTTATAGACAAATAGAAGTTCAACTTCCTATTTTTGCAGTAAAAAAGATTCTGGTTTTACTGCAAACGACGTCATGACTATAAGCCACGAGGGTTGTAGTTGGAATTATTACTCAATTGTGGTTCCAAGTTAAAGAAACATAAAATGGTGTTGAGTATCGAAATTAATTTCGTTTGTTTTACGTTGAACTGTGGTCCTACCGAGCCTTAAATTGCGCTGATAAGGGTCAATCCAGGATGCAAAATAAAATTCTTAGGAAATACTCCTTTCTTGTAGATAAGACAAACGATTCTGAGATTCCCTTCATCAGCCACACATAAATCCGATCAAATCATGAAAGTGAGTTGGGGCACGCTCCAGTTCCTGCCTTTGAAAACTCTTTAGCAGCCGTCTCCAGTTACGTACTTGTGTGAGGCACCTTAGGTGAGGTCGCCCTTTATTGCATTCGAGCTAAAACGCTGTTTCCATGCGTTCAAGATGACCTACCCGGGTTATCCGAGCTTTGGTAGTAAGTTAAACACCATTATACAAACTGTACACTTCACTGTTGAAATGTCTAAAATGTCTCGATACTCCCTAGATGCAAATGGGACAACTTTTCTCTTGAAGCGCAAGAGTTTTTTTTTATCATATTTCGTCAGTGTCAAAGCTTCTGTGCCATAAGGCGGGACTGAGATGATCAGTGTCTTGTATGTTTCCTTGCTTGCTCAAGAGGAATCTTTATTACTGAATTGCCTTCTAAGCTTCTAAGCCCGAATAAGCAGCGACTAGCAAGAGTGATTGATGTTCGCAGCAATTTGGCCTGGTGCGGTTGCCGGAGTTGACAGCAGAGCAGAGTTAGATAAAGGCTCTTACTGCCTCAAAGTTGTACCTGCCTACCGTGACCTTTCTACATGTTAATGTCGTTTTTCTTTCGTTGACCGCCAATCCTATCTTTCCCGCTTCTGCTTTAACAGTCGTAAATGTCATATAGTAACAGACTTCCAAAATATATTGCCTCTGGAACTGGCTCGTGGAACTGTCGTTCTTTTTAACAGGGCCGCTTTATACGTTAGTTGTTTTGTATGTCTTACTTTCATTATTCGTGCAGCGATGTCTGTGTTGGGACGAGTTTAAACTTATAAGAGACGGTCTATCTGAATGTTCCTTGGCAATGAGTCCACGTTCGATGCTGGTGGCATTTGATTCCTTGAGAGTTCAAGAGAAACTCGATTGGAAAAGAGACTACAAGTCGTTGGACGTCAAACTTCTTCACAAAGTTTCAATGGCATTTGAACTGATACGAATACACGTATCGGTACCTTGGCAACAATTAAGTTATGGGCCGATTTGGCGTAAGGTGCTCAGAAAATTAGGACATCCAAAGCACTGGAGCAATATTGGCCGCTCTCTGGTGAGAGTTTAGTGACATCGGAAACATTTTTGTTTTGTATTGAACCCTATCGGAACGAACTAACCAGTGCGACAAGCTGACGATTTTGGTGTCAGCAAAAACAAACTCGACTAATTTAACAAGTGTACTTCTATCCATAAAATTAAGTTTGAACAGAGAGCAAAATGCTATTGTCCTCCACTATCCGTGCTGTTGTTGGGTTAAAAGTTTCCCGAATTCTGCACTTTTTACCGCTGAAGAAATTGAAATGAACGAAGGCGATCGTTAGCCGAAGAGTCTAGAAGAAGTGTGGTCCTTGCTGTGGATTGTGATATGCTTCAGATGTTCTGCAGTCTTAAGATGGCACTGACGTAGTTGATGATAAGATCAACGAGAGTAGAAAGTGACTTTCAGTAGATCTCGTTCTCAATCAATGTAGCGTAAAATAGGAAACTGGGACATGTCCCTGTAATACATATGTTTGGAGGAGCACTCATTTCAACAATGGATATCCTGAACGCTAATGAGGCAACTTCGGTAACCTTCAATTCTGAGGTTCAGTTTGTATGCAACTTTCAGTATGCGTAGGTCACTTCCTTTCAAAATCACTGGTTGTCCCTGTTTCTTCCTGATGATCACGAACTTAAAAGATGTAAATTTGAATAAAAGGCTTTCAACTTGATTTCAAAAATTCGTTAACTAACAGTTTTATTGTCTACATATCTAAAATTTCACAATGAAGTACATTTAAGGAGTAGTTATCACAGTCTTTCGATTTTGAAATTCTTTTACCATGCTACTGGAGCAGTAGCAGCGGCATATCGCAAACCAGCTGAGTAGGCTAGTGGTGCTGGTGCAGCAGCATAGTTCAAAGGTGCACCAAATGGCGATCCAACGTATCCAGCGGCTAATGGGGCTCCAGCTATCAGTGGAGAGGCGGCATATCGTGCAGCTAATGGAGCAGCATATCTAGCGTAAGGAGAGACAGCTAATGGGGCAGCCAAGGGAGCAGCTAATGGAGCAGCCAATGGGGCAGCTACTGAAGTAGCAAAAGGAGTAGCGTATCTTGCCAAAGGTGCAGCAGCCAATGGGGCAGCAATTGGTCCAACAATTGGTCCTGCAATTCTACCAAAAGGAGCAGCAGCTAATGGGGCAGCAATGGGACCAACAACTGGAGCCGAAGCCAATGGGGCAGCAATTGGAGCAACTGGAGCAACATATCTAGCAACTGGAGCGGCAGCAATAATTGGAGCAGCAGCAATTCCATTGAAATTTCTAGCCACAACTTGACTACTAGCCGCAGTAACAACTCCAGGTCCCGCAATTACTGGACCAGCGAATGGTGAAATGACTCCTGGCTTTGCAGCAACACATCCAATCAAAGCAAAGATAGCAACAGTCTGTAAGAAAAAGATACAAATTACTGTAAATCCTTTGAACGTATAGAAAGTCCTTTATTCAGCTTACGTATTTGAACATTTTGAATGTTTGTTGGAATGGCTTGTAGAAGTAACTCTAACTGATGACATCCCACCAGCTGCAAGACCCTTTTATACAAAATTAATTGCTACGATACAGTTGATTAATTTTTTTATTTTTTTTTGTTCATTAAAGGTAGTGTGCCCAATGTGGCATTAGCACACGGCTAATGTCGTATTCACAGTTTAACCCACCAGTTCATGTTGAAAATTAATATTCAAGGCACACGCCATCAGGTAAGGCTTACGGATTGTCTATTACATGCAGAGACAGTTAGACGACCTTCGATAATTGAATAATGGTTGCGATTGTACAAGACGATGACAGTAACAAGTTGAAGAAGAAGCAAATTGTACGGCCATGTCTGACTGGCTTTATACGGTAGGTGGCAGCAATGACCTTGGACATTGTTAAGTCAGCAATTGTTAGGGAATGAATCAGAGAAGAAGCAGCTGAAAAATGCGAGCCGGAGGCATATTCAGTGATTTCTCAGAAACGTTGTGCCACTACAAGAAAATGCTAACATTTGGAACGGTTTTGTACTGCTGCCGAAAGAATTGATATCTTTCATTGGATTTACTTGCGATGAAGCCAATTAGTAATCCAGAACGTTTTCTGACGAAGATTGAGCCTTCATTGCCTCAATGCATCTGATCGACTTAGCCGCTATGTATTTCTTTCAACACTGCTCTAAGGTGCTGGTGTTGGTGATGGAAGCTGGCTAGTCTGGCTCAAATTCTATAGTGCTAAAAGTAGTACCATCCGCTTCTCCAACGAAGCTAGGTATTTGAGTGTAATCCTGAAGAACAAACTTCACTGAACTTAACATGTCATGTTAAAAGCCTCATATACGCTATTAGCCTTCTTGAGCGTTTGAATAGATATGAGTCCTGTCCTCAAGGAGAGTCCTTTGGATCTACATGGCTAAAACTAACCAAATTATATACTACATCAGTCTCAAATCCATTCTCTATGTAAAGAGAAGAGGTTTGTGGTATAAAACGCCCTGGAGATCTGATATTCTGTGCGCCGACTGTCTTTTGATTCTGCTCTTATGGACATTCTGTTTGGTGCAAATACACCAGAACTGCTGTTGAAACAAAAAAATACCAAATAATCCTTCCTTGTGTCCATGAGTGGTTTAAACCAGGAAACCAATGTAAGCCAATCTTTATGGATGGCTCTAAATTCGGTTTAGGATGCGCCCTGTTTCTGATGGACAGTAGTTGTGAAGTATCGGTGGAGGAAGTGCAGCAGTTGCATTTATAGCTGCAGCTAATCTGTTGTCAAACATTTTCTGAACCATTTCACGGTAATGGAAACAATTTCATGGTTCTAGTCACAATGAGATCACGAAGGCGCCTCCAAACTTTTTAGGCAAAACTCAGAGGAGATTTTCAGAACCTAGTTTGGCGTTCCTGTTTGCTTTCTATGTTCGGACTCTCGTTGATAATTGGGTTTCATAGGAGAATAACTGCAAACAGCATGACCCTATAGGTTGCTGGCAGACCAAACAAATGCTTCGAGGCATCTCTTCTCTAAGAGCGATTTTCCTTCTGTCTGACTCCGGTATACTTACTAGTATTGTGATGGAATCTTTACGCCTAGTTAACATTCCTTTTCAGAAATTCCGAGATGTTCAGACCGATTCTTATAAAATTTTTTTGATGTAATGGCCGCATAAGACAGTATTTATGAAGACAACCACCCTTGACTATTAGATTGGCATGTATAGGGTGTTTTTTTTTGGACGTTGAGAACTTCAAATAATAATACAAGACAGAAATATTGTTGAAATAATTTTTTTGTTATTATAATCTAGTACATAATTTCATTTGTTTATTTTTTAAATATGATTTCCGGCATATGCCCGCTGTGGCTACGAGTTACATGGTCCATTCGATCAGTCCAATTTTTCACTACTTTTTCAAATAAATCTGGTCGTATGCCGTCAATGGTGGCTTGAATATGGGCTTCCAATGCTTCAAGACTTGCTGGTTTGTCGGGATAAGCAAATGGCTTAGCATAGCCCCATAAAGAGTAATAACAGCACCCCCTCTGGAAATAAAGTTGACACCAAATTGATTTCGCAATAAATTGATGGTTAAGCGCGCTATATGACAAGTTGTGCCATCTTGTAGGAACCAAATATCGTCGATGTTTAGCTGATTAATTTGAGAACGGCAACGAATCGGCATTTCGGCAGCTTCTTCAACACTTCGCGCTACGGCAGCAATATTCTCTTTGGTACGCATATTTTTTTGCCTTGTTGATGGCTTTGAATCGAGAAGACTAAAATTAGTGCGAAAACGATAAATAACTGCACGAATTGCTTGCCCACCAGTCCGATTATGTTGACCGCAAAATTGACGAAGTGCTCTATGAACTTCACGAACAGATTTATTTTTTTCAAAGTAAATTTCCACAATTTAGAAGCGTTAAACGATTCATGATGAAGTGCCAAACCTTACTGAACAGAAATGTCAACACAGTTTGACATTGACAGCTTCCAAACTATAGACAACAACCATCGAAACTTCTCATGAAGCTAAAAAAAACACCTTTTACTTGCTGCTCTCTGGAATCAAAACCGGAATGAATTTCGTTGTCAAAAGAGGCTTTAATTAAACATGAATATAGGAAAGCCACAGAGAGTGCTAGGACCCTAAGACTGGCAGAATTAAACCATGGTGGCTGGTTTCCACGTTAAATCCTGAAGAAATTCTTTACGGCGGCACCAAAGTGTGTGCGAATACGCCTTTTTCTCGGAAGCAGGTAAGATAGCGATAGGTAAGTTAAAGCTTCTGGCAGCAGGATAAGGGTGAGAAAATTTTGAATAGATGGACGCACCGACTCGATTCCCTTACTGCTATGGTCGGTGCGAAGCTGTGGTTAGGTGAATTACTACTTTTCTCTGAACACGGGTAATTCATAGCGGTGTCACCATCACCTAGGTGCGACTATTAAACTTCGTTGGATAGGACTGAAGAACAAGAAGCGACAGCTGTAACGGGCTGAAAGTGTTACTCACGTCCGAAAACGTCGTCACAGCGATTTTAGGTTGCGAGGACGCACGAAAAACCGGGGGTGTCTTCACCTGAATGATAATAGATCAGAAGGAGAGGATGGGTACTTAAGCTTAGCTATGGATTGAAACGAAGCCAAACAGAGCTGGGTATCAATGCATCAAACATGACAGCGTCACTCGCAGAAATGAGAGCGCATCGAATTCCTCCGTTCTATCAGCAGGGTGAAACACCAGGTCCCCGAACGAAAAGTTCTGGATAAAAGATTATTTGATCGATGCAGGAAGTTTGTGCGCAAAATTCTTCGAGAAATCGCCGTTGAACGTTGCATCTAGATGTTTCTTAATTTATTCAATAATAATATGCTTAAAGTTTATTTCTTAAGAGCGGCCGGGAGTACCCCAATATATTCCTTGTTTCCATGTCGCTGCTCGGCGCTTAAAATATTGAAGTTTGGTAGGGAAGTCATCAAAGCCTATTCTTGAAGGACTTGATTGCTGTTGTTATTGCAGCTAAACTAGGGGGTTCGGTGCTAGTTCAAGACTCATAAAATATGTAGATCAAATCACCGACATTTAAGTAGCAAGGACTGTAGCAAAATCTTCTCAACATCCATCTTTGTAGTGATATTGTCTAAGATTCTAACACCTAAATGATGCTTAAGGTTGTTAGAGAAAGTCCTACTTCACACCTGTTTGCTACTTCTTTTTGTCATATCTCACAGCACACTACGAGATACTTTGTAGCGGTAATTATAAAATTTGGTTCAATTCTTTATTGCAGTTACAATGTACAATTATTACACTTTATCTATGAACTGGGCAAATATAATAAAGGGGGGTGTGCCTCGTATGGTATGCACTTCTACCCAGGGTCCAGGGTTTCACATTAAAATAATAACAGATCGGAGACCATGCCTGGACTCAAAAAAAAAAAACTCTTTAAGGACCCTCCCAACTACCATTCACTTACCCATATGACCTCCAGGCACAGGCAACAAGAGAGGCCAGTCCGGGCAAGAAGTAGAAGGGGGTTGATCAGTTGGTTGCGGCAGGCATGCTTGCTTAAGCTCCGTCTTTCGCTCGCCGGAATGGGGGGGGGAATCTTGCCACCATCATTGACCAACCGCAGATATATTTATTTTTCCATGCCTGGCTCCAGATGGAATTCGAGCAAAAATAGTTAAAAATTGGGACCCGAACTTGTCCTTAGATATCTTCGACCTATCATCTTCCTCAGTCCCAAACCAAGATTCTACCAATCATCTAAACTTCCATAATACTTCTTCGCAAAGCAAGAGAGATGTGAGCTAGGTGCAATGCTCAACCACGGAACAACCCTCCCCTAAGTGTCTAACATAGATTAGCTAGGACACACCTTGGTAGCTACTAGATCCGTAGATGATCAAAACCAGAATTTGTTGATGTTTTTAGTATAACCATTTCTCGTATTGAATTGAACATTGAATTGCTGTGCTTATGCTTTTTATTGCAGTCTCAGCCTTTATTTTAGGAGCAGGAATATCGACCTCGGGTTCACTTTCATCAGATCCGGCTGACTCATTTTCTTCAATTTGTTGAATTTCCTCATTGTTGTAATTGGTTTCGCAAACCCAATCATTTATTTCATCATTCGAAATCAATTCGCTGCGAGAATTATCATTGAAAAAATTGATATGGATTCTACAACCGCGGGTTCATTGATAATTTGAGCTCTGACTGTGCTTAAAGGTAACTCATATTCATCTTCCCAATCACAATGTGTAGCCATCAACACATTCAAGCATTTTTTAATTGAACTTGCCTGCAGCCCATCCCATGCGTTAAATAGCAGGCAAATTGCATTTCGGAGATTGAATGCTTTAATTTTTGCTTCGAGGTCTGATCCCTCACAACCTTTTAATATGGAGGTCAATAGCCTTTTTTTGTAATGAAGCTTTGTTAAATTTATAACGTTCTGATCCATTGGCTGAAGAAGGGTAGTACAATTTGCAGGTAAACACATGACAACAATCATGCCGTCATCACTTTTCAACTCGCCATCTTTTGGATGACACGGAGCGCTATACTAAAGTAGAGGCGCCTTGGCTGGAAGTCCTTTTGATCTTAAAAAGACTCTTACCTTAAAAAAAAACAGAAAAACGTTTTAATAAAGGCGACCTACGATCAAAAGAATTTTTCTCACCTCAGGCAAAAATGTGGAGTGGAACCATTGTTCAAGAAAAAGCCAAGGTCATCCAAGCATTTTTATTTGCCCTACATATATACCACGGGTTTGGAGTCCGTGCGGCATCGGATAAAGAATAGTGCCGCAGTGCGGCCCAGCTTGTCGTAAGAGGCGACTAAATGGGACACCAATCATATATAGGCAACTATGACACCAAAAATGAGCCTGTGACACTTAAACACCTTAAAACTTTCCCACAAGTTTGTATGCAATCAGTGGGTTCCCACGTCTGGGGACTACCGGTGGGGTAAAAGAACAGTCAATCAATTCGAAATGAGCATACAAGTGTCAAACCACTCAAACTTTAGATACGCTTCATGGAAATGATCGGAATTAATAGCACTACCCCGCTGGGCACCACGATTGCAACGCACTCAGGTGATCCCAGAGCAAGCAGAAGTGCTTGTGTCAGAGCCCGTCGGATTCCGGGGGCGGGCAAAATGAAGTTTCCAAAATATTTTCATAAACTTCGGTTTGCAAGTTGGAACGTCGGATCGATGAGCTCAAAAAGTTTAGAACTGGAAGCGATTATGCGTCGCAGAACTCTACAAATCCTTTGCGTACAGGAAACGCAGTGGTGTAATACAGGAAATAAAGCGCGTTTTCTAGATTTAAAAACTAAGGCATTTAAGATGTTCTACCATGGAACGGTCAATGGACGAAACGGTGTTGGAATCGTTGTTGCAGCGGATCTTCTAAACAACATCGGTGGTATCTTGAAAATAAGCGACCGATTGATGAGTGTTAAACTGGTCATACACAATGAAACGTGGAACATTGTTAGCGCGTACGCTCCACAAAATGGATGCGACCAATCGGAAAAAGATACATTTTGGTCAGAGTTCGGTAATTTGCTTAGAAATATACCTATCGATGAGATGCTCTTCGTAGGCGGAGATTTAAATGGCCACGTCGGAGAAACAAATGTTGATTATGAGGACTGCCACGGCGGTAAAGGCTTTGGAACCAGAAATTCAGCTGGCGAAGACATCCTTGTAGCGTGTAGAGCTTACGGCTTAACCGTCTTAAATACAATGTTTATTAAACATCAACGACATCTTATCACCTATAGCAGCGGAGGCCACGAAACGCAAATAGATTATCACCTCTGCAAAATGTCGATGAGAAACCGTGTAAGGGACTGTAAAGTCATACTTGGAGAATCGCTAGTAAGCCAATACCGTCTGCTCATTACAGAATTCTTCACAGCGGAACCACCGAAAGCACGGGCATCGTTTGGAAAGCCAAAAATCCGGAGGCATGATCTATCGAAGGAACGAAGCGCAAGATTTATCGCACTGGCTAAAGAAGTACTTCACAATATAAACGGTATCGCAGACTCACTTAGCCCGCAAGAAATGTGGAACAGCATGCACGAGGAATGCATAACACTTGCAAAGTACCTTCTGGGGATTATATCAGGATACCATCACGTCGACAAAGAAACATGGTGGTGGAATGACGAAACCAAACGTCGAGCTGTGACCGACAACAAGAATGCATTCCAAGCGTGGACAAAATGCGATCGGATCGACGATATCGAAAAGGTTCGAATGGCTCTTGAATACGAGCGTCTTAAAAACGTTGCAAGGAAAGTCTTGGCTCGAACTCGAGCGGCAGCAGCGGAAAACCTGAACCAGGAGTTGGAACAAATATCCCCACGATCGGCAGTTAGAAGACAAGCTATGCAAGAAGTTCAAACGTCGTACAATACTCAAGTGCCAAATATTTTTAAGATCGCTGCACAGAGGCCAACAAATTCGATTGAAATAACCTCGCCGAAATATATAAAAAATGGAGACGGTCGCTTACTAACAAATGAAAAGGAAATTCGTAACCAGTGGCTTGAACACTGCAAGGAGTTTCTTAACAAACAATTTCCACGTGATATCGTGCCGACAGCTGGTCTATTCGAGGAGGAAGTTTCGGACTTTTCAATTGAAGAAATAAGTATAGCAATCGCAAAATGAAGCGGGGGAAAGCGGCGGGACTAGACAGCATTCCATCAGAGTTTTGGTCGAAGATGGGGGGAATCAGCAGCGAATGGTTATCGAAACTTTTAAATAGATTAAAATGTGGAGAAAGTACGAGTATGCCAAATCAGTGGAGAAGTAGCTTCTTGGTTCCATTATACAAAGGAAAAGGCGACACATGATGAAAATCGTCGAAAGAGTCTTAAATGAACGTTTTCGGCAAATAATAAAGCTCGATAATAGCCAGTGTGGATTTGTTGAAGGAAGATCGACGGTGGACGCTATCCAAAGCCTACGAATAATAATGGAAAAGCACCGAGATTCGTCTAAGGATTTACACATGGTATTTATCGACCTCGAGAAAGCATTCGATCGAGTGCCTAGGGATCTCATATGGGCCGCGCTGGGGTCTCAAAACGTACCGGAAACGTACGTTAGAATAATACAAGACATGTACGAAAACGTGAAGACTGCGATTAAAAGATTTGCTGGACTAACGAGGGAATTTCCAGTTAATGTAGGAGTGCACCAAGGAAGCGTACTTAGCCCTTTCCTCTTTAACGTAGTATTCGACTATCTTTTAAAAGACTGCATGCGCGAAGCAAATGTAACGCAAATTCTCTTCGTTAACGACGTAGTTATACTATACTAAGCAATAACGTCCAAGATTTGTAGAACGCCTTAGATTCATGGAAAAGTGCGCTAGAGAGAAACGGGTTTAAAATAAGTGGTTCAAACACGGAGCATTTGACGTGCCCAAATGTGCATCCGTTGCGACCTGTTCCGGATATAATGTTAGACAAAATAGTTCTTCCGAAAAGCACTATCTTTAAGTACTTAGGATCAATCGTTAACATGGAAGAGAAATGTGACGACGACGGAGACCACAGAGTGAGTGTGGGGTGGATGAAAATTCGGGAATCTTTTGCGACCGAATATTTCCACTCAAATTGAAGGGGAAACTCTACACCACAGTTGTTCGACCAGCTCTTATGTACGGTCCACAGTGCTGGACAATGTACGAAGAGTTTAAAAATAAAATGACGGCACCGGAAATGTTATGGATGTCTAGAGGAGTCACTAAACGCGATTGCATTAGATCTACCCGTATTAGACTTCATATAAGGAGTTCGGTAACCGAACAGCTTGAGGCGAATAGAATAAGCTGGTATTGCCACGTTCAAAGAAGATCTGCGGAAAATCCGGTTAAAAAGGCACTATCAACTACGGTCACTCCAACTGTAAGAAAATGAGGTCGGAAAAAGAATTCCTGGATTTCTCAGATCAAAAATGCGCAACAACGCCTGAGGCTAACCACTGAAGCGATCCAGGACCGATTAGTATGTAGACGCGTTTTGCGGTCTACGACATTAGCCAACCCCATAAGCGGAGCAGCAGCGATGCAGTAAAAATGGGAAACTCGTTACGCATAAGTTCGTATAACGAGGAAAGGGTTAATAAAAGGATAAGAAGAAGATATACCACGGGCTTGGGGTCAGAATTTTTAAAAGATCTTGGATTTATCGATTTACCGATGATAAATAGCTTCACTTTGTGCAAACCCGAAGCGTTAGTACTGGTGAGAAACGTTATTCTTTCTTTACTGGTCTTTCTACCAGGAGCCGACGATTCCTTAAAGCTGACAAGTGTTTTGTCCGGCAATAGTCCGCAAAATAAGCCAGACTCATCAGCATTATAAATTTGATTTGGAGTCAAATCGAGCTGTCTTATTTTTTCCCAAAATTTTTTTAAGAAAGGATCTACAAGCTGCTGTTTGTTGGAAAGTTTTTCACCACAGATTTTTAGCAGTTGAATTCCATGTCTTTTTTTTTAAAATTAATCAACCAACCGTTGCTCGCCCTAAAAGATCCTGCTCTCTCTTTAATTTTTTCGTGCAACTGGATCGCTGGAAATTGACACATTAAGCTTCCTTTGCTTAAGGAACCACTTGCACAAGGCTTTTTCCATTTTAAGCAATTCACAGTTCTTTAATGTAATCCTCATCCTCGGTCCACATTCAGCATTCGAAACATAACTTCTTATTGAATGCTCTTTTTCTTTTAATCTGCTTATTGTAGATTTGTGAACATTATATTCACTGCATGTTGATTTTAATGAAGCGCCTTTATTTATTTTTTTGTAAAATCTCACTTTTATTTTGAATTGATGGTTTCACAATTTTTTTCGTTACACCCATTTTTGAGAATCAAAAACACGACCGACCACTAAACAAAACTCCGAAATAAACAACTTTCATTCAAAAGATACATTCAACCAACTCCCATCACAACAGCTGCATATCAATTATAAATACACAAAAAACACCAACAAAATCAGGAACCAGAGTAAGAAAAGATAGAAATGAACAAAAGTTGCACTTATCGAGTTTTGATTTGATTTGATTTGCGGCCCGGGTCAACCCCGGGCAGATTTATTAATGCTTATTGCAAGCTACTCGTAATTCTTAGAACTAACAATTTTCACTTAAAACTAAAGATACTCGTAAAAACTAAAGGGTGGGAGCGGTTAAAAAAAAGTTAGGATGTGAGGCATAGGTGGAAATAAGAGTGTTTTTAAGAGAGAGTTTGGTGAGATGGTAGTCGAGGAGAGGCAGAATATCGTTAACTTCACGAAGCATTCTAGACATTGGCTCCAAGTGTCCGTAATTCGTTCGGTGAAGATTGAGCCGGAAAAGTGGCACAGACCTAAGATTGCGAGGATTGGTATTAAAAGAAATAAGTCGAAGTAAGGAAGGACAATCGATATTATCAACTAAAATTTGATGAATAAAGAGAATGTCGGCAATTTTTCGACGTATAGAAAGGGGTTGTAAATTTATAAGTTTCAGCCGATCAGTATAAGGTGGTAAGTTTTGGCTATCATCCCAGGGAAGACCACGTAAAGCGAATCGTAAAAACCTGCGTTGAACAGCTTCTATCCGGAGAATGTGTGTTCTGTAGTAGGGTGACCACACCTGGCTTGCATATTCAAGAAGAGGCCTAACAAAGGTTATGTAAAGAGATTTAGCAACATAAGGATTGGAAAACTCCTTAGACCGGCGCTTGATGAAGCCAAGGGCAGAGTTGGCTTTCTTTATTATATTATCAATGTGAGAACGGAAATTGAGTTCCTTATCACAGATAACACCTAAATCCCGCAACTCATTCACTAAGGAAACAGGAAGATTAAAGATTAGATAGCAGCGAGGTGAAGTCGGGGGCCGCTTACGGGAATACGTTATAGCCTGACACTTATTGACGTTAAGCTCAAGAAAATTCTTCTGACACCAAGTACAAAATCTGTCAAGATCTTCCTGCAGTGGTAGGCTGTCTGAGGAAGAAGATATATATCTAAAGATTTTCATATTGTCTGCGTAAACAGATATGTATGATTTTTTTATGATGCAATCAACATCATTAATGGCCAGAATGAATAGTAAGGGGCCAAGGTAGCTGCCTTGAGGGACACCAGAGGAGGCTTTAATTGGGCCAGAAATCATGGACCTGAATAAAACATAGTACTGTCTTTCATTTAAATATGATCGAACCCATGTTATAAAGTTTATTTGGAAACCAAGAGCTTTTAATTTCAGAAGGATTATATCATGTGAAATCCTATCAAAGGCTTTGCTGAAATCGGTGGTAATCACATCAACTTCATTTCCAGATTCCAGTGCACATAAAGTGCTTGATACGAATTCCGTTAAGTTGGTAGTCGTAGATCTACCTTTGAGAAATCCGTGCTGGTTTTGGGAAACAATAGGTTTACAATGAAAAAGCATCGTGTCATAAATAATGCTCTCGAAAAGCTTGGGTATGCAGGACAGCTTAGCAATTGGTCGATAGTTGGAAATATCATCTTTTCGGCCTCGACCTTTTCCAGGTCGAGGGAAATAATCCCTGGGTGATAGAAAGCTGAAAGAGAGCTGTAAGAGGTTGGGCTAGGTGCATTTCACATTTCTTTAAAATTATAGGGGGAAGATCATCAGGGCCGGCAGAATAATCATCTTTGAGGTTTATTATTTTTTCTTTGACTTGCTCTAAAGTTATAGACACAGATTCCAAAGTTGTTTGTGGACAGCAGTTTAAGTAGGAAAAGTAAGAGTGATCTGGCTCTTGGGAATGGGTGGCGAACGCTTGGCTAAAAAAAATTGCGAAGAGATTTGCTATAATTTGGGGATCGCCCGAGGAGTTATCTAGAAAATTCAGAGATGATGGATAGTTATCCGATTTACTTTTAGTTTTGATGAACTGAAAGAACCGCTTGGGGTCGGAAATGAGTGTGCGGTCCATTTGATTCAAATAGTTGTCATATAGAGTTTGACAAAGTACACAGAAATTTATTTGAGCAGACTGGTAGTAAAAGAAATCGATGTCGGAACGCGATATTAAGTAAGTACGCCAGAGCTTATTTCTCTTATTACGAATAGATCGCAGCTCTTTATTATACCAGGGTGGCGATGATGAGTAATTCTTTTTGGGTAAAAAAGGTACGGATTGGGAGAGACATTTGAAAATTTCGGTATAGAAGGATGCGAGAGCATCGTTAACCGTGAGGTTGGGATTATCGTAAAGAAAGTCAAAATTGGTCATACTGAGAAGGTTATTCAGTTCGGCATAGTTAGCCCTATGAAAATTAAAACTGTAAGAATACTCATAAGAAACGCGATTAAGACCATTGTCATACGCCAATGTAAGAGAAAGGGGAGGATGGTAACTATCCAACTTAGAAAGAAGATGTCTGCTTTCTAAAACGATGCAGTTATCTGGTGACACCACTTAATTGATACAGACCAGAGTCAGTAAGGCAGTCGATGAAAGGTTTTCTTTATCAGAGGTGGGATTTGTTGCAGTAAAGTAGGACTGGTCAGTCTGAGCCCATACAAGCCTAGGTAGATTAAAAACTACGTCGCTGGGATCAGCAGCATCAAAAATGCTGTCGATTGCATCAACAGCTAGCTGGTAACCTTGAATTGGTTGAGAGGGGCGAATAAAGCAGCAGCAAATATATAGGTTGCGCTTGCAAATAGAAATTCTAGCGCAAACACATTCAAAGAATGCAGTGGACGATTTTTGAAAGGGTTTCGACTCGAGACGAGAGTGTTTTAAGAGAGAGAATTTTTTAGAAAGTGCGATTACTGAGTGAACAATTGTGAAAATTTACCTGTTGCGTTAATCGAGTACGTACTGTAGTTACAATTAATATAAAATATGTTGTACGGATAGTAACAGATTTATTTTTATTTTTTTCATTTTATTTTCCTTTTATGTTAGATACGCCATGTTTCTGACCGTTTTCATTAATACTAAATAGATTTTTTTTTCATCTGCGAATACTATATTGGCGATGGCGATGGCGATGGCGATGGCGATGGCGTGATAGTTAGCTCATTTGACTATCATGCAGAGAGTCTGGGTTCGATTCCAGGCTGTGTCACCAAGAATTTTTCAAATCGCCATCACCCTTTCAGCGGACAATGGCAAACTCCCGAAAGTAAAATTGCCTTCGAAAAAGCTTCTAAGGAGTGCCGTTCGGACCCGGCGATAAGCCGTAGGCGCCGCTCAGATGTGACAAAAATGATAACATGAGCAACACAAATGAGTGTCAAGAAGCTAGGCCATGGCCCATACCGGGCTGTTAGCGCCACAGTGTTTTTTGTTGTTAGATACGCCATGTTTCTGACCGTTTTCATTAATACTAAATATTTTTTTTTTTATCTGCGAATACTATATTGGCGATGGCGATGGCGTGATAGTTAGCTCATTGGACTATCATGCAGAGAGTCTGGGTTCGATTCCAGGCTGTGTCACCAAGAATTTTTCAAATCGCCATCACCCTTTCTGCGGACAATGGCAAACTCCCGAAAGTAAAATTGCCTTCGAAAAAGCTTCTAAGGAGTGCCGTTCGGACCCGGCGATAAGCCGTAGGCGCCGCTCAGATGTGACAAAAATGATAACATGAGCAACACAAATGAGTGTCAAGAAGCTTACCGGGCTGCCAGCGCCACAGTGTTTTTTTTTTAATACTATATTTAGTTTTTTTTTTATCGTTCCGAATTACTGTTCTTAAATGTTTTCTTCCTTAACTTCTGTCACACCGTAGGGGTTACGACTTATATTACATATGTACGGTATGTGTTAAAAATTGAAACTGTACTCACCGTTTTGGAACCAAATTACCCAGAGAGGAAGTGCACTTCTTCGCTGGACGATTCGAATTGTTGGGCTCTCGTTTTATTGGTTTTATTCTTACTTTAACTGTATATTTGGAGATGCTAGTTTAAGTGAAATTCAATTTTAGAAGAAAGCATATTCAAGTATAATAATAATAAATTTGGATTATTACAACCTTTTACAAGCTACGGATATCCTTGCTAATCCTAATCCTTGCTTGCCAACACGCAGCGGCAGGCATTCTAGTTTAAGTTCCGTTCTAAGCTCGTCGGAATGGGGCGGGGGGGGGGGGGGGGATCTTGCTGCTAATAGTGGCCAACCGCAGTTACATATTCTTTATGCCTGGCTCCAGTTGGTATTTGAGCGAATTTTGAAAAAAAAAAGAATTAGGAATCCGAATTTGTCCTTCGCCGCCACCGACCTAGATAGTTTCTATATTGGAAAAAAGCAAATAAAATACTTCCCAAACCCTAGCAGAGAAGCAAGAGAGGAGAGAGCTGGATGAAATGCTCTCTTACGGAATTGACCCACCCCTTAGTGTCTAGCATAGTAAAGCTAAAACACTCCTTGGTAATTGCATGATCCGTTAGTTTGTTAAGCAATTACCCCTTTTTAATATAAACCTATATCCTTACATCTTGCTCCATCGCTGCCCAACAGATCCACGCCACAAACATCCAAGCTATTAGCTAAACATTCTTAAGATCTACTTCTGCATCACAAAAAGGTAAGTAACTGTCGTCTCTATGAACCTTCACTCAATAGGATCTATTCACTAGCGCTCTTCAGGACGCATATACACATTAAAAAAAAAAACCAAAGGGTAATTCAAAAAACATAATAAAAAATTCGGCTACTCTCTTTTCAAAAACAAACTAAAATCCTTCTGACAGCTATAGATCGACGTGGAGAAACAAAGAACACAAAACGTTTGGTAGTATTAAGGGATGTATTCATTCAAAGTTGTACAATTTGTTTCAATAATATGAGAGGGGAATAGGGGTAAAAAAAAATAAAGAAAGCAAAGGCCCCTGAAATCAATACAAACTTAGGCTATAAGATAAATTTCACAAAATGCAATATATCACAAGGCTATTTTTCAAATAAAAAAAAAGAATATCATTTACTACATACTATATATACATATCAATATAAAAAAAAAATTACAAAATATTATAGTATGTGTGTATGTCCACGTAAGTCGATTTAAATAAGATGCAAAAAGAAAAAAAATTAAACTACAATTTAGATTCTTTTTTTTTTGTTAAAGCTTCTTCGACAATGTCATACCAAAATAAAAGAAAGATAAAGTCAAAACTCACCGATGATTATTAAAAAAAAACTGTCTTCAGGAAGGTAGTGCACTGCCATCGCTGGGTTTGTAGTTTTTCGTGATTGCGATTCTCTTATTAAGGTATACTCGTATATTGAAGATTACACGCTAATGGAAAAAATTAAGTTAAGATGTTAAGATGTATGCTACGAGTAAGTATGTGGGAATGGGAAAGGGGGTGGGATGTTTTCTTGCTGTTCCTGGATTACTCTGCTTAACATTGACCTTCGGGGACCTCCAAAAACTGAGTCACGTTCTAGCTGTGCCGGCTATATATTGCACCACCTCTTCTGCTTCTGCAAGTTATCACCTCCTTTTTTGTGTAGAATTTTAAAGCACTTGTCGCTAGCACCCAACGCTTTTCAACTGCAATTTTCACCTTTGCTTTTAGGTTGGTGGGAACACGATCAGGGATGGAAATTTTTATCCTTCACACTTCCGCACAACCGCCGCCGTCTATATTTTTATCTTTTTATTTTTTGTTTATTATTATTCTCTTCGAGATCGGATCTGCAGCACAAAATCTATCAAAGTGCAGCGTGGTCAGGTCATTCACCCTTAGAGCTTTGCAAACATATGATTAAGGTTTCGGTTTTTTTGGAACAGTGTGAAAATTGTAGACATGAACCAAGGAGCTAAGGGCATGGCAAGAAACATCGCATGATAAAGGATATTTAAGATGGATTGAAACTCAGATAAGGGACTAGGTTGTTGTTGTCGCACAGAATGCTAGATCGTATTTCGCCGAATTTTTTTTTTCTTCGCAAAATGGTTGTTGCCAAAATTGATCATAAATTTGGGCAGTACTACACACGTACAGGTGTATGTACATGAACCTACAAATACACTAGCGGGCCGTTTCCCACAAGGTTTCTGTACCGGGCACTAGTAATTTGGGTGGATTTCCTCGCTAGGAGAGATACTACAGCGGGGAATATAATTTCCTATCACTTAGGTTAATAGCCTTCCTTTCTTTCTTTTTATTTTTCTTTTTAATATTTTTTTTTTCTGATTTTCACTTCTGAGCTTTCATATATTGGCAGAACCGTCACCACCGAGTACTTATTATCGAATCTGCAGTTGTTATCTCTTCTCGTTTGCTCAACACCTCTTTTCTGACCATACAGCGATTCAGTTTTTTGCATGTACCGCATTTTATTTGCCATGCCTTGTCTCTGACAACATCCACATTTAAGGTCGTTCACCCTAGTGCTTTTTCCAACCAAAAATGTTCTACGTTCTATGTTTTTGGGCCACAGTGTTATCTCGATGCACGAACCAAACAGGAGTGGGTGGGTGAGAAGGAGTATCAGAAGGAAAATAGCAATCGACGCGATTTTTGTTTGGGTTGTTATCCGAGCTATTGTCCTTGCTGATCATTTTAGGAGATGGCTCTGGCGGCAATATGTTGTGGCGACCCTTCAATACGAGCGTTAGAAAGAAGAACAGTTTTTGTACTCGAGAGTCGAGATATGGATGAGGTCATTCTTTCCTAGGAACAGCGTATAAAAGCTTGTGCAAATTAGTTATTATGAATGTTTATTAATAAATGTAATTGAGTCATTGTAAAATACTGCATTTTATTTACAATTAATTTAACAGTAGCAAATGAAGCTACGTTGGTGACCCCGATCACTTAAATTTACCTGGTGATATTAATTTATGTGGCTTGAAGAACTCACAACTTGCGTTTATTCCAGTAGACCATCTTTAAATTCATCAAAATGGTAGACGAATCAATGGCGCAGGGAGTACTGGCCTTAAGAAACCTGAAACTGCCAGCATTCTGGCGACTGGACCCTTCGTTGTGGTTCATCCAAATTGAGGTACAATTCAGCAACCACAGGGTCACTTCTGATACCAGCAAGTTTAACGCGGTAATTGCTGCATTGGAGGCCGAAGTACTGATGAAAGTAGTTGTGCTTGTTCGAAAACACCCAGAAACTGACAAATACAACGCCCTTAAGACTCTTCTCATCGCCAGGTTCTCCGAATCAAAAGAGAGTCGGTTTAAAAAATTAATGACAGGCCTAGATCTTGGAGATAAAAAACCATCCAGTCTATTACGAGAGATGCGCCGTTTAGCACCAGATGATTTTCCTGATGACATGCTCGCAACGTTATGGATGAGCCACCTGCCCACCCAAGTTCAAGCAATTCTTGCAGCAAACACAGGCACAGCGCTAGATACACTTGCTGAGACGGCTGACAGGATAATCGAGAAAGCCCCTGGACCGGCAGTCTGTGCAGTTCGAAATCCAACAGACGAGTTACTTCAGCGAGTTGACGCCATGAACAAATCCTCAGCCTCTTTAACAGACCTAGTGGGACGACTTTCCGCGAACAGAATACCAAGTCAACGAAAACGCAATGACCCCTTTCAAATTAATGAAACCGGTGTGTGCAAGTTTCATCAAAAGTTCGGCAGTAATGCGAGAAAATGTATGCAACCCTGCAATTTTAACTCGCATAAAAATAATTTAAACTAAATATGCTGTTGCCTAGCCAGGCGGTAGGCAACAGTTTCAAAGACAGCCGCCTGCACATTTTTGACAAAGACACGAACCAAAAGTTCCTCATCGATTCAGGGTCAACAATTTCTGCCATTCCACGTCCACTTGACTGCAAGAAACTGCCGCAGTTGAACACCCTTTATGCAGCTAACAATTTGCCAATAAAGACTTACGGAAACCGGACTCTCAGCCTCAACTTGGGACTACAACAAGTCATCACCTGGCCGTTCATTATTGCCGACGTAAAAGCCGCTATAATCGGTGCCGACATGTTATCTCATTTTGGTTTGCCCATCGATCTTAAATCTGGATGTATTCTGGAAACTTCAACGACAGGTAACGTCGTCATCTGTACCCAATACGCCTTTAGTTGACGGCATTCACAGATACAGCGACTTGCTACACAACTTCCTAGCAAACAGAACCAGGTCCAAACCAGATGAGGTCAAATCAATAATCAGGACTGTGCAACACACAATCATAACCACCAGTCAACCAACAGCAGAACGACCACGAAGACTTTCAGGACTCAAACTAAGTCAAGCCAAAGAAGACTTTCAAGTCATGATCAACAATGGAATTTGCAGACCGTCCAGCAGTCCATGGGCTAGTCCCATACACCTTCTCCAAAAGAAATCTGGAGGGTGGAGATGTTGCGGGGACTACCGCCGGCTAAACGCCCAGACACAACCGGACCGGTATCCAATTCCGTACATAATGGACTTTACCGAATCCTTGTTGAACAAACAATATTTTACCACCATTGATTTGGACAAAGCCTATTATCAAATTCCAATGGCTTCCGAGGACATTGAAAAGACTGCTGTTACAACGCCCTTTGGCCTCTTCGAGTTTTCAGTAATGCCGTTCGGACTCAAAAATGCAACACAGACCTTCCAACGGCATATGGACATGGTTCTTCGCGGTCTGTCTTTTGTGTTTTGTTACATAGATGACATCTTAATTTTCTCTGAAACCGAAGAAGAACATCGAAAACATCTTCAGCAAGACCTTCAGCGCCTTCAAGAATACTAACTGTCCATCAACATTGACAAATGTGTATTCGGGAGTCCGGAAGTTACCTACCTGGGACACACCATCAACAGCGCTGGAAGTAAACCACCAGAAGACAGAGTCGAAGCCATTTTAAAGTATCCTAAACCTTCAACGATCGCAGAACTGCGTAGATTTTTGGGCGTCGTAAACTATTATCGGCGCTATATACCACGTTGTGCTCACGCACAGGCACCCTTAAATAGTCTTCTTAAAGACTCCAAAAAAAATGACAATCATCCAGTTCCTTGATCAACGGAAACGTCAAAAACATTTGAAAAGTGTAAAAGCAGCATCGGCAAATCAACTCTACTGTTCCACATCGATCCTCAAGCCCCACTTATCTTAACAACAGATGAGTCAGATGCAGCAATCGGAGCCAGGCTGGAACAGGTCCGAGATAATATTCCTCACCCCATTTGTCTATTCTCCTGCAAGCTGACGCCAGCATAAACGCGCTACAGCACATACGACAGAGAGTTGTTAGCGATTTACTGTGCCATACGTTTCTTTAAACATCTCCTCGACGGCCGACAGTTTAGGATGCAGACAGATCACAAACCTCTCATCTACGCATTCCAACAGCGATCAGACAAAGCGCCACAACGAAGATTGAGAAACCTGGATTATATTGTCCAATACACCACGGATATTACATACTTGCCAAGCAAAGATAACGAACGAACTACATCTGGCATAGCAACAGGACACCGAGTTACAATCGCTGATAACCAACAGTACGCAATCACCGCTCCATCTCCAGCAGGTACTTCTGGAACCAGGATGTCAAATTTACTGCGACACTTCCAGTGGAGTAAATCGGCCATACATTCCCGAACGCTTACGTCAAAATGTTTTCGACTCAGTGCACAAACTCTCTCACCCAAGTGGAAGAACAACAAGTCGTCTAATTCGCCAAAACGTTGTCTGGAAAAACATGAAGAAAGACACACGGGAGTGGTCACGTACCTGCTTACAGTGCCAGCGATCCAAAGTTCAGCGACATACAAGGATATTACCTGAAAAAATTACCGTTCCCGATAATCGATTTGATCACATACATCTAGATCTGATCGTCCTTCCATTGTGCCAGGGAAACCGATATTGCCTTACCATCATCGATCGGTTTAGCAGATGGCCAGAAGCGATTCCACTTAAGGAGATGAGCGCGGACACCGTCGCTACAGCTTTTTTTAAAGCCCTTGCAAACATGTGTGGCACAACTAAAATCCGAACATCGCCGTACCACCCAGCATCCAATGGGATGGTGGAGCGCTGGCACCGATCCCTGAAAGCAGCATTGATGTGCCATGAAGATATGAATTGGGTCGATGCTCTTCCGTTTGTGCTGTTAGGACTTCGAACTGCTTTTCTTTTATTGTATTTGTTGATAGCCCACAGAATGGCCTTGGCATTATGAATTGAGATGCAGATGCTTTTTTGGCTAGTTCGTCTACTTTTTCATTGCCTTCATATCCACAATGCCCTGGTACCCAAAGCAAATGCACTTTGTTTATGGTGGTCAGTAGCAGTAGGAGTCTACTAGCGCAGTTTGTGCTCCCGATGGTTTCGGTCATCTTGCATCAGACAGTTTTTTTTGCACGCTCGTCCGTAATGGCCGTGTGTTTTTCTGCTAGTGTCAGACCTTTGATTCGAATCCGTATCTGCAAGAAATTAGGAAATAGCTTGCACTTATGCTCAATCATGTATTTCCTTGAGTTTTCATCGGTTGAGAATGTCATGGTATCGTCCCACTCCTTTCCTTAGATACTCTGAGGACACGCCAGCTTGTTGTGGATATGCCAGGTTTTTGCTTGGCAATCCTTGACTGGAAGACTTCCTTGGGCATTTTCTCATCGTACGGGAAGATTATTCAGATGTACAATTTGGAAATTTCATTTTCTTGAATTGTGGGAAGTTTGGCTTCTGGCCAGACTTTAATCTTCTTTACCGTCGACATGAGCCAGTCGTTTGTCTTTGTGTCGTAGCAGGTGATGGATACCCAACCATTCATTGGGGTACATGCAATACCTCGGTCAGCAAGCATTTGTTTACTTGGCGAATTTGTTGCACTGACAGGGATTCCTCCGGATGCATGTCATGCATTATTGTGACTGTACATTGGGTTAAAGCGCCTCTAAAGGACTTCCCTGATGGTCCTACACTTGTGTAGCTGCTCAAATGTTTGTTTGGGTTCCTGCTCGTACTAACCTCCTCTCTAGGCCCTTTATTAGAACATGGGCGAGGTTTAGTTTAAGAGGCGTGTTTCTCACCATGCCTTGGTGAATTTTGTTTTTCGGGATCACAGATCTTAGGCCCATCTGTGCGCTTTTGTAGCCCTGGATGAAGTCTGTGTTTCTTGGGCTGTTGATCGCTTGGGGAGTTATCGGCAGAACGGCATCTTTTGGCGGTGCATAGTTTATCGCCATAATTAGCTTGACTCTGTTCTTTTCTAACCATGATCCCTTTCTGCATTGTTCTTCTAGCCTCCTCCGGTGTCATGCCGTCCCTGATTCGGGCTCCAATTCGTCTTTTTAACTTCTCGTTAGTGTCTTCTAGTTTCTTACGCCTCTCCAATTCCGCATCGCTTCTTTTGATGGTAACCTCAGCGATGTGTGCTTCCATCAATCTGGGTGTGTTGTTTGGTGGCTTAATTGGAGATGAGATAGTATCTTCAGTCTCCATTTCTGAAGACCACCATGCGTTGCAGGTGAACGGAGTAGAGCTACTTCATTTCTCTCCGTTGTTATGTTTTCTGTCTTTGTGTTTACTTGTTCCATATAAATCCAACGAGTAAAGCGTGAAAGGTAAGTCTGCACCCGCAGAGCTTCTATACGGGTGTTAGGCTATTTAGTGCCAGAAGGCGCCCGGTACCTCGACCCACCATTAGTGACTGAGCTATTTATGGGCCCTCAGCCAGGTTGATTATTGGCACGGTACGGATAACACTGTAATTTAGCCCATGACTGAATCTTAGTTTTCGAGTGGCATTTGGCTCTACGAGAGGAGTTTTAGCCAGCCTCTCGTTCCACTACTTAAGCCGCCCCTCTGCGGCAAGGTGTTCAATCTCCGGGACGGTTTGCAGAAGTAAGCATCGGTCGCTAGCATCGCGTCCCACTCACTTTATATCCAAGGTGTAGTGTTTCTTTTTGTTTTTTTTTTATAGCCGCATTCCATAGACCAGCATCTCGTATTTTGTGGCCTAGAAGAAGCCTTGCCATTGGTCCTTCTTCGCTCGCCATTTACGAATAAATTCTCAGCTGGTATAACGACGATGTTCAAGTGGTTGTCCATAACAGAGCTGCTAGATTTTTGGCCGCAGTGGCGACGAAAACCTTTTAGGAGATCTTGTGGGGCTTCTGTGAGTCGTTTGCAAACTGGAACCAACCTACTAATGAATTGCTCTTCAAAAATATTTCCATTTCGATGCACAAATTGTATACGATACGAGTTACTTCTGATTTTCAAATTTTGTTTTTTTCTTCTTTAACACTTATTACTTTCGAAAAGAAAAAAAAGAAATGCGTTCTGGCAAACCAGAAAAAAACTCCATGGCCATGCCATATGTTGTCGTGCAACTGACACTGCATAAGCCGTTCCAGCCGACCACGTCAGCGAATTTGTTCCTCCCAAAAATCGAATACAACCGAAGAGGCTCCTTCAAAAATAAATTCCAGCACTTAAGCCATCTGAATGAAAGCATCACTTACAGATGCCATCACAACTTGGGCATACAGATACCCTTCTTCTCTCTAACAAAATTTATTTGCTACTCTGTGTCCTGCGCAGTATTGACGCATTGCCATGGAAGTAAGAGTTCATCCGCACCCATACACTGGCACATAATTCCATTGACTGGAAAGTGTTGTATAGTATTCGAGACTGCCACACGTGCATCCGTGAGTTTTGTGTCCGAGTAAATTCCCTCACATTTCCTTCGTCCATAGTACTCGTAAAACAGAAACGTCTTCCTCTGTGTACCAGGAATGCTGCTACATATTTACTTTTGCGATCGATAAACACGATTTAAACGGTTGTACGAGCACATAGGTGATATGAGTTCTGCATTTGCACCACGGTACTATAGACACACTCCAACACATGTGAACACATCCACGAGGGATGCCGGCTAGAGATGAATTGGATTACAGACCGAGGGTGTCCGATTCGGGAGCGGGTTCATACTGTGGCATTATGTATACTAGGCGACCAAAATTGATCAATGGACTCTTCATCGGAATTTGGTTGATTGTGTATAGTCGGGCTTAAATTAAATGACACAGGGAACGGGACACATTCACAAACACGTACATGGACGCTGGGCAGGATTCGAATGCGCTTCCCTCATCATCGTCACCGTAGTACTCGTACTACATACGAGTACAGCTGTCATGTAGTACTCGATTGTGGTGGAAATACTACGATGCTCAGAATTTTTGGTTTGGACTTTGGTTCTGGACTCGGGACGCATATGCACCAACACATTCTTGAGCGGGAAATAATGGGAGCCCATATGACTGTCGGTTCACGTGTTGCTCATACAATTAATACACAGACAGCGCGGTCAGTGTCCTTTCGAATATGAACCGCTTTTACTCGTGTATACCTAGGGGATTCTGATTTTGTGGTGCCGGACTATTAGCTGGAGCACAATTCCTCCTGCGGGTAACAATTATAGAATTAGTGACGGGAATTTGATTATTCTCTCAATTGAATAATCGTTCGGAACTTGGGTATCGATGGGTTGGCTTCGCTTACAGGTACGTAAGGTTACATGCAGTTCTATCCTGACCCATCTGATGTGGTTGCAACGTAAAAAAAAAAACAGTAAACCACAAAACTGACAGCAAATATTCCTCACGGGATGAACTGTTTTAAAATGAGATTATCGATGATTGAATTTGGAAGCTTGCTTACTTTTTGAATCCCGATAAATATGTTTCGTCGCAATTTATGAGTTTGCAACGGATGTGGATTTATTCAAAAAGCTTTGTCCTCTGGACTGATAGACATGTTCGTAACTAAGTGAACCAGTGTCACCAAAGCCAATCCAAAGGTGAATGTCCAAGCAATATCAGATTGTGATGTTGGAGTTAAATGACTAAAGATGGATGGAGTGCTGCTTCAATACTCATATTTTAGTGCTGGTACCTGCAACTCATATCTTCAAAATGACTTTGAGGGACTACAATGTGATGGCTTTACGTCAAAGTTTCATATGCGTTCTAATAAGCGCCAGGGCAGTAAAGTTGCAAAGGAAGTGCACAACTGATTTCTATTCACCCCCTTAGCTTCTGCACAAACCATGATGTAGGATAGACAATAACATGTCTTCCGCAGTATCTCGTATTTTATTGTATTTGTATCTTTTTCTGAGGTTCATCAGCACTCATGATCGGTTGGGATTGAGTATGGGCCATTTAGGTCCAAATGTCTCACAGTTGAGACAAGCTTTTGCAGTTAAGATGCAGTCTTTGCATAGCCGCTTCAGTACGTACGCATACAAATATTCATTCTATGGATTAGGCTGAGCCAAAGAGCTTACTTACTAACTTCAGGTGTCCTATAGTACGGGGTGGACCTTGCCCTCAACCAACAATTTCTCCAATCAGTTCGATCTTTAGCCTCCAGTAGCTCACGGTAAGTTGGTTAAGGTCCCCTTACAATTGCCTGCGCCACTTAAGTCGTGGTCTTTTCGGGGGGACTGCAAGACTTGTGTAACCGGAGCGTAAGTATTCATCCATTCTGCAGATCGTACAGTTCGTCATCGCGTCTACTTCTCCACTCATTATCTATGCAAACAAAACCGAAGATTTTTACCCCAAAGAAGAAGCGATTGGCAAGAGTCATTCTTCGTTTGATCTCAGCGATGGTGTCGTTTTGTGAATTTATAGCGGAGCCTATCTATATTGACCTATAATATCTGTGGAGGGTGACGTTCTATCCGAGACGTTGGACTTGAGTGTCCTTTTTGCTTGACAGTATATACTTGGTCTTGCCCTCATTGACCGCTAAATTCATTTTCGTTGCTTTCGTCTCAATACTCGCGAAAATTCCACTGGCTGACGCTGCTTTCTTGCTCTAGATAGCTCATTTCTATAGATGCTGTCATACACGGCCTTAAAATCGGTAAATAGGCGGTGTGTATCGATCTGAAGTTCATGGGTTTTCTCCAAGATCTGCCAATGTGTGATTATTTGGTTGATGGTCGACTTTCCGGGCCCGAAGCCATACAGATATGGACCTATCAGGTTGTTGACAAAGGGCTTCGAAAGTTCACACAATAGAGCAGATAAGATCTTGTATGCGATATTAAGAAGACTGATGCCGCTGTAGTTGGCGCAGTTCAGATGGTCTCCTTTCTCGAAGATCGCACAAACAATGCTTAGGTTCTGTTCATTCGGCATACGTGCATCCGACCGTATTTTAAAGATGAGTTGGTGTATGCTTCCTACTAAGTCATCGCCTGCCGCTTTAAAGAGCTAGGCGGTCAGGCCGTCTGCTCCAGCAGCTTTGTTTGGCTTCAGCTTAGATCTGCACTTCATCCAGGTTGGTTGGATGGGATCATTGTTCTACATCATCCAGTTTGAAACTCTCATTCTGACGACAGGAGGATTTGGTTCGTCATCGCCCTTATACAGTCTTCAGAAATGCTCTTTCCAAATCTTAAGTATCGGCTTTGACTCTGCTACAATGTTCCCTTGCTGGGTTCGGAATCTGTGTCCGTGACACGTTTTTCTTTCTTTTTGGTAAAATTTCCGAATCTCATTCCGGGAGTAGCATGTCTCAATTTCTTCGACCGCGCAATTTCTAATGCACCATAGTTTTCCTCCTAAAAATCTCCTCCTTCTGCTAGCAGAGCTCGTGAGCAGCTCTAGTACTTCTTTGCATCTTGCTTAGTTGTATGCGCTTTGTGGCATCCATTGTTACACTAGACGTTTCGTTTTGGTGGTCGAATTAAATCTAGCCCATTAGAAGTCACGGGTCTTCGATACTGAAATCCGCGTCCAAGCAAAAGCTTCGTTTGCCGTCAATAACAACCGCCGTCGCAATTTGTTATCCTCATTTTGTTGGGTCCATCCCTTCGCATTTATTGGATGGCGGCAAACCACTTGAAAGACGCTGCAGTGTATGGGTAGATTGAAGAATGGTCTTCAAAAAAATCTCACCCCCACCATCTCCGACAGTCTCAGGGCCGTTTGTGAAAGTGAAGATGAAGTGAATGACCTAAGTTGTAGACCCACTGTAGGTTCCTATCTGGTATGAGACCTGACACACTTCACGAGATCAATTAGATCTCTTTCTTGATTCATGGCACGGATGCCAGAACTAAAAATCGATAAAAAGCTTATGCGTGTTGATTTGGACTGAATTTTTTCGAAGGTCTACAGTAATGTGAAGATTTGGTCGATCGATACCGTAATTTTAGCCTGCTTAATTCTCAGGACCGTAATTCTAGCGCGCTTCGTTCTGAAGACCGTAATTCTAGCCGTAGAGTAGCGTGCCTAAATCTCAAGACCGCATTTCTAGCCTGCATACTTCTCAGGACCGCAATTCTTCTGGATACTGGGCTCTGTATATTGAGGTGAGGTGTCGTGTAGGCTGTGCTTACCACATGTTCCACGTAAGATGTCCGCCTTTTCTTTTCCATCGTGTATAACGCGAATTAATGCCTTGATGCGAATTGTCATAAGTCGGTAGCTCACATGCTGAAAGCTCAATACTTCTTTCACTACAGCAATCACCATTGTAAGGGACGATTTTTTAGAGCTACTTTGTCAGAAATAAAGTAGCGTCTGACCAATGTTGCCCTATAATTCCTCGAATGTAGCCTGCTTTTCCATGTAGACTTCGGACTTTACCTATCCCCAAAGAAAAAGCCTACATGTTACATGATCTGCTTGGCGAGTGCCACCAACATCGTCAAGACATCGGTGGACCAGTGATTGCTTATTGACGTAGTTATTAGGCCAGAAATTAGCCTCATCGTTGAGCGAAATGTCGGTCGAATACAGTGGATCTTCCTGAAGGTTTTTAAGAGCCCAACGACTGAAACGGAAGAAGTTTAGTGTCTTAGTGTTGACATACTGCGCTAAAAATGCCAAACGCCCTGCCAAATTGTTGATGAAGTAAGGGAGCTTAAGGCAAGACATTGTGCTTGTAACCGATAAGGGCCTTCTGAATGTACAAGGGTGTCTTGAAACCATTTCCATTCTATGCAGCGCTCTTACTGGCTTTGGTATCTTCTTACAGTAGAATAATTCTACAGTTTGCAGCTGCTCTGATGAATAAGCGTCTTTTAAGTTTTTAAGTTGAGATATTCACACATTTCGAATGGCGACAAACTGTATTGCAAAAAATATATAGAAGGCCTAAGAGAAGAGAATCGCGCAAAATTCACTAGCCAATAGAAGCGGAGCGATTATCTACAAGTCTTCCCAATCGCCTGCGTACGCAGATGACATCGAGGTATTTAGACGAAAACAGCGAGCCGATAATGAGGCATTCGCAGCTATTGAATTTGAAGCAGCTAGAATTGGTCTCACGGCAAATGAGGCAAAAACCAAGTATATGCTGTCATAGCTTGGACGTAGTTAGAGACTTCGTCTACCTTAGCACCATACTAGCACGAAATTAAGACGTAGAAAGACTCTTGCCAATTCCTGTTATTTCCAGCTCAGAAGGCAATTGAGTTGCAGAGCCCTCTCCCGCAAGACCAATCTGGTTTTATACCTATAATAGACCTTGATCATCTCCGTCTTGCTCTACGACGCAGAGATATGGATACAATTGAAAAAGGATGAAGAAGCCCTTGGCCGTCTTGAGAGGAAAATACCGTCTGTATTGTCGAGTGATAGAGGAAGAGAATTAACCATGAATTGTACGAACTGTACAGCGACAACGGCTTGGTCAGGCGTCTACGAATTTAACGCCTACGCTTGGCCATATAGAGTAAATGGACATAACAGCTCTGTCCCGAATAATATTCAAATCCGAGCCTCGGGGACTACGTAGCAGAGGATGGCCAAATCTACGGTTATCAGAACAAGTGAAGGGGGACCTCAACAAACTTGGAGTGCCGCACCGATGGAAGCAGCAGGCGAAAGATCGTGTCAATTGAACAGGCTTTTTGGTTGAGGGCCAGGTTCACTCTGGAATGAAGCGCCACAAAAAAAGAAGAAGAAAAAAAAGAGGAGATATCCCCAGGACCTGCCACATCGTTTAGACTACGACCTTCGATTAGTAGACTTATATTATACGTAGATTTCTCGTAAGTAGAAAAGTGGTTAAAATAGCGTCTATGAGGCACAACCTCTTGGGGGGGACTTGCACTTTAACTATCTTTCCAAACGTACTAAGCACTACCTCTATCTCATCGGTGCTTCCTAATAGGAAATCGGTGAAGCCGCAATGCACTTTGATCAAAGCAACCCCATCGAGGAAAGGAAGGTGCCCAAGCACTCTATAGGGCCAGGATCACTCTGACAAAGTATCCATATAGTGTAAGGGAAGGGAAACAACGCCACCAAGAAAGCCAATCGATTGCAGAACAAGGGGTAGCAAGTAAATTAAACAAAACACCTTCTAGAGAACTTCAAAAAGACCAGGATTAACGAGACGCACCTTAGTCTTAGATGCACACCACCCTTATAACTTGAAGATGCAAACGTTTTTTCATAAGTGCATGTTTAACGAGTTCTTGACTGCTGTGAAATACTTCTTCTTGTTTCAACTTTTCACAAAACAATTACAAGTACACATACGAGTATCTCGTCCTTCGTAATGTTTTATTGGTTGCGGCACCAGAACATCATTTCTCCATCAAAGACCAAAGTTGCAAGTACGAATATCATCCATTTAAAATAAACAAATTATAAAGTTCCTTGTAACTTTGGACCGTACTCGTATCTCTGTTGATTAATTGTTTACATTTGAGAACTGACCTACATTCATAATTAGCATATAGCTCCTCAACCCATACAAACAATAACTCTACCACTACCAAAATAATAGCACTTGCCAACTCTATGGCAACTGAAATGTGAATTGAAGCCGTTGAGTCCATAGGTACGGTACAGATACCTCAAGCCCACGTACCTACAGGTATTTGGCAAAGTTCTTGTTCGTGCGCTTTAATAGTTCGACGGAAATTAGGTTGCAGAAGTTCCTTTTACTTTCGCCATTTTTGTTATTTTTATTTGTTCTTCTTCCTGTACACTGAAAGTAAGCGACCTTCGTGTAAGCGAACATATGCAAGAGGAAGTATTTATAGCTAGGAACTATGAGAGCTTTAATAGCCCAGCCCAGCCCAGCGCAGCGCAGCGTCGACTGATGTATTCCAGGACAGAATAGAATGAAAATCGAAGCGCGCCTAGTAGTTCTTACGTGACATCTGTTTCGCGAAGGTAGTGTAAGGTTCTTCTGCTTCAGATAGAAAAAATATAAAAAATGTTATCAAAACCAAATTGTAACGAAGGTACAGACAATGGTAACAACTCAACTGTGACGACCAATACTTCAGGAGTCAATTGTGGTGACTATAAGGATACGCAGTATTGCACTCGCAAAACCTGGATATCAGTGGATCGCATGAACAGTCTACGAAAACTAGCACAGGAAGCTGTCCACTCGAATAAGACATTCACCATTCGGGGGTGTTTCAATTCGGTCCGAAATGCATTGACCTCACGGGGATGGGTCGAAAAGTTGGACGCACATAGGAAACACATTCCATCGGGGACGTGTCAGGTGACTTATGAGGACCTTGCGCAAAGTCTGCCAAAGAGGAAATTCAGTGAGTCTCGTCGACAGTACATACTCAAGTGTGAACGTAACATCATGTCCAGATTTTTGGAGCATGTTCCAATAGACTTCCTGTGGACGGCGAGAAAGGAAAAATGTGACTACATTGACTTGGCCAAAAATCCCATCATGACCATCAATAAAATTCAAAGAGTTCCATTCACATCAAAGGAGGGCCTCTGTAGTCATTTGAAGGACTTTCACTGGTTCTATGAGGAAGGTATATCGGAGTTGTTCTTTCCCCGGTGTTACAATGCCTGGAGCCCCGAGGAGCTGGCGGAATTCGTAGACAACTTCAAGATAACCGCATGTATTTCATTCATAAAGTGGCTAGTGGACAAGTTCAGTGAAGGTGGCTTTGATGCGGTCTTCTCGCCGATTGGAAAAATTCCATTCAACTCGATTGACTTTGCTTTTAAGCGCTGCAATGAGTTTGTTGAGGCATGTAACCACAATGACATCGACAGTGATGATGCATCTCATGTTTGGGAGCACGACTGGGATTCGTTTCTTTTGCAGCAGCATTTATTAACCAATCAGAATGGACGCATTCTCTCGGATCCTCAGAGGCTGGTTGACAACCTCATCAAGACTGGAACTGTGATTCTAGAGAATGTGAAGAAGAATTGGCCTCAATACTGCTTGGATGGATATCAAAACATTTGGATCATAAAGCCAGCGAATAAGTGTCGTGGTCGAGGTATTCAACTGATGGATAATTTGAAGAAGATCCTGGGAGTCATTAATCCTTCTGTGGCGTCAAAAAGCAGATTCGTCATCCAGAAATATATCGGTGAGTAGTTAGGTATGTTGTAGACAGATATGGTTAACTTGGATGGAAGTGCGTGTTTGGGGGAGGTAGCGTTTGCTGCTAATTGATGGCATACATTATTTGCGGTTTCAATAGAACAGTCGTGTGAGTGAAGGGGTGAAACTGGCGGTGTGGTATGCCCTATTTATTGAGTAAGGCTACGAGAAGTATTAGCGAGGGTGGCTATAATAACTCTCACGTTGCATGATGTCTTTTGTGGTCGATAAGGAATTTATTTCAGTCCTTGAAGGACTGACTGATATATGTACTAGTGTATGCACGCAGTATAATGTCCTTGAAGTGTGTGGATCCGTATTATAAACAAAATCCGCGGTTTTCTGTTGTTCTTTTGTTGTTTAGCAAATGTACGGACGAGAACGAGGTGGAAATGAATTATAAAACTTACATGACTATGTTGCTGACTACACAAATGTCGCTTGTTCAGCTGAAGGTCTTTAGGTTTTCAGTGAAAGTTCTGTGGTAAGTCGAAGCACCATGTGTTGTGGTATAGCATGACTGGTGTTCGTCTATTTGTAGACAACAATTTAGAAAAGTCACATATTATGCTAATCTTTAGGTCATGTTCGAGTATAGTTTGCATAACTATTAACGTCTGAACATAAAGTGCTTTTATTATACCTGCGCGTCATCCCATTCGTCTGGTTTTCCTGCTCAAGAACTTGCGATAATCATTTCTTTCTAATGGGTCTTGAAATTTTAGACAATTCTTCTGCAAATGACAGTTAGAATCTGTCGAAAATCTTGAACTCTGTCCTTCATCTTCTGATCATTTATTCCAGTTTTAATTCACGTTCTCTGCTGAAACCTATTCTCCATTCTCCATCGATGCAAACAGGACCGAAAATTACCCGATAAACTATTATGTTCGAGTGCCTGAGAGAATTTTGATCCTTTTTTGTCAGGGTATAAACTTCTGTATCATCAGGCAGGACTGGCGTGAGTGGTGATTGTGCTTTGTGTGCTTGCGCGTGAGTTTTGCACTGTTCTTCCAAGAACGATGTTAAGGAAATCGCAAAACAGCGCATCACCTTGTCTAAATATCACTAAAGGTCTCGGCTTGGCAGAAATGCCAAGACTAGACATTGCTCTGTATAGCTCGTCCTTATAGATTCTATCATACGCGTCGTTAAAATCGATAAATATGTGGTGTGTATCGACCTGAAGCTCATGGGTTTTCTCAAAGATCTGGACGGCTTCAGGCGTTCACACAATACGACAGATAAGATCTTGTAGGCCATGTAGGGAAGACTGATGACTCTGTATTTGGTGCAGTTGAGAGGGTCTCGTTTCTTGAGCATCGGACAATCAATGCTGAGGTTCCATTCAACTGGCATACTCTTGCCCGACCATATTTTACAGATGAGTTGGTGTTTGCTCCTTACCAGGTCATCGCCTGCCGCTTTGAGGAGCTCGGCAGTCAGGCCGTTCGCTCCAGCAGGTTTGTTGGACTCCAGCTTAGATATTGCTATCTTCACTGCATCCTGTTTGGAACTGTTGGTCTACATCGTCCAAGTTGAAATATTCATTCTGCCCGACAGTGATATTTGGTCCGTCATCGCCGTTATACAGTCTGCAAAAATGGTCTTTCCAAATCCTCAGTATCGACTGCGACTCTGCTACGATATTCCCTTGTTCGTCTCTATATTCTTCGGTTCGGGGTTTGTGCCTGTCGCATGTTTTATTTTGGTTTTGGTAAAACTTCCGAATCTCATTCCTGAAGTAGTATCTCTCAATTTCGTCGACCACGCGTTTCTCATGCTCCCTCTTTTCGCTTCTGAGAAGCCAGTGTTCGTCTCTCCTATTTTGCTCATACAGCTCTTGAGGAGCTCTAGTCTTCCTATGCAGTGCTCCTTTGTGTGCGTCTTGCTTAGCTGCATGTGCTTGCCGGCATTCATCATCAAAGCAGGGGTTTCGTTGAGGTGATCTATTAACACCCAGTACAGCTGTAGCGGCGTCTCTGATGGGTTTTGGGCAGTGTTGCTACTGGTCTTCGATGCTTGATGCTGGCGGCAGGGGACCTCTTAAGAGATTAAGAGAGATTCGATCAGAAAAGAATTTGGCAATCTCTGGCGATTAAAGCCGTCTGACGTCGAAATTCCTCACAGTATTAGCTTGTTTTGGCGCTGTGTTGGGAATATCCGCAACCTTACTTTGGTTACCACAAGGTAATGGTCGGAGTCGGCTTCTCGGAACGTTCGGACATCCATAATACTGGAGGAGTGTCTTGCATCGGTCGCAATGTGGTCAATCTGGTTGACGGTTGATTGATCACGAGTTCTCCAAGTTCCCTTGTGAATATCGAGATGGGGGAACCGCGTTCTTGCTACGAAAATATTTCTCTCCGCCGCAAAGTTGGCTAGCCTGAATCCGTTATCGGAGGTGGTGTCGTGTAGGCTATATCTTCCAACAGTACTACCAAAGATGCCCTCTCTTCCTAGCTTTGCATTAAAATCGCCAATCACAATTTTTATGTCATAGCTAGAGCATTGCTTGTAGGTCTTGGTCAAGAGCTCATAGAAGGCATCTTTGGCGTATTCATTTTTCTCCTCTGTAGGGACGTGCGCACATATCAGGCTAATGTTGGCAAATTTAGCCTTGATGCGTATTGGTACGATGCGCTCGTTCACATGCAAGAAACTCAAGACTTCTTGTCTAAGTCTGCCTCCAATAACAAATCCGCATCCAAATAAGAGCTGCTTTTGCCATCGATAACAGTAGCCGTAGTAGGTGTCGCAGTTATTACCTTATTTTGCTAGGTCCATCGCATCGAATTTCTTGGATGGCGGTTATGTCTGCTTTGCAGCAGTCTAGGACCTCCGCTAGTTGTTCACCTGCACGTTGTTCGTTGTCCTTAAATTATCTGCATGGGTTGCCAACAGCAGGTCCTTCGAAACTTTGGTATTTTTTTCATGGTCGGGCCGTTACCTTGGCGGCACAGTCCCCGACCGGGAGGGCCAGTTCCATTTTTGATACCTTTAGGACGAGGGGTAGGTTAAACCGCAAGCCAGTAACCCGTTTCGGGATGTGAGTGCTGCCACTGGTCCATTAAGGGCTCTTTTCCAAGACTCTGACTTAGTGTCGGAAATCCTTACTGGCCTGAGCTCCAAATACGTCGGATTAGCCCAGAAAAGTTTTCATTTATTTTGGGATTCTGTCCACCATTGGTTCCATCTGGGGAATTCACCCGCTGCCCCAATTATAGTGCGACTACCTTTGTCTGCTGGTCAGAACTCGCGCTTATAAATTTAGCAATTTCAGTCGAGATGGACATTGACCAGTTCCGACGGTTACCAAGTGGAGGTACTATAAGCACAATTGATGTGCGGGATATAGTTGCACCATTGAATATCGCCAGGTTGACATCTCTCAATGCCTACCCTATTTCTACAGCACTCAACCGTCATTTCAAATAAATTGTCCGCAGTCAGCATTCGAAGTCCGCGTTCTAATTACCAGTATTGCATGTTCGGTTGAGTGACCTTTTTTAAAACCAAATTAGTTATTTGGGATTACATTTGCTGCATCGCAAAACTTATTTAGTCTGTCCGCCAGTACTCTTTCGAAATGTTTTCCCACGTTTGATAGCAATGAAATGGGCCGAAAATCTTTGACTTCTTTAGCGGATTTGTTTTTTGCTTTTTGTAAAAGCTTGGCCACTTTCCAGCTATCCTTACACACGACAAAATTGTTCAAAACCTAAGGAAAAAAAAATGCACAGTGAGTTTGGATCTTGATTTTGAAAACGCTTTTGACTCGGTTTGGTACATGGGACTGTTATTCAAAATCATAAGGCCAGGGTGCCAGACGTGGACGACACGACTAATTTACAGTTTCCTGCAAAACAGAACCACTTCTATCGTCATAGGCAAGAAGCAATCGGAATATTTAAATGTGCCTTCAAGTGTTCCACAAGGGTCTGTCCTTGGGCCAATTCTTTTTAATATATTCCTCAACGACTTTCCTTTTAAGCACCCTATCATAGAAGATCCTGGCGCTATTCTTTACGTCGACGACACCACAATATTGGCCAGTGAAATAAGACCAATCGATGCCCTTAAAAAGATTAAGGATAAAATAAATATCTTACAGAACTATGTAGGGAAGTGGGGACTAAGGATAAATACCCATGCGATTTGTTCGTTTTTTCGACCTTAAACCAAATTGACGCCTAATATTCTAGATTCTGCTTAGACTTTTGGGAGGAACCTACGAGTATATCTCAAGACCAGTACGTAGAATGCAGTAACAGTTTTTTATTATTTCAGAAAGACCTCTTATCATCCACAATACCAAGTTCGATATTCGTCAGTGGTTCCTTATCACAAACGTTCAACCTCTAGTCCTTTGGATGTACAAAGAGAGCTACGTTCGTTTCAGTTCACAGGAGTACAATCTCAGCAATCACCATGAATCGATACACCTAACGAATCATGCGATTCAGAAAAAGTACGCAAATGGCAAACGCGACAAACGTCTGCCCTCCGAGAATATGTGGGACTGCTATTCCTTTCAAGCATACCTCCGTCAAATTGGTAAACATGAAATGTGGGCAGAGAGAATATATCCAGGAATGCGCAAGGCCATTATTGGAACAGCACTGGCTTCACAGGATAACATGGAACGTAGACAGAATACCTTTGAAGTTTTCGGAGCCGATTTTATGATCTGTGAGAATTTCTATCCATGGCTAATCGAGATCAATGCCAGTCCGGACTTTGGTGCAACTACCAGTGTAACGGCCAGGATGTGTCCTCAGTGTCTGGAGGATGTAGTAAGAGGTATAACTTGGGATATTTCTTCTTTTCAAAATCTTGAATATTTTTTCTAACTTGCAGTTGTGGTCGATAGGAAGGTTACTCCGAAAGCTGACACTGGCAATTTTGAACTGATCTACCGACAATTGATCCCGCCATCACCTGCTTATATGGGCCTCAATCTCTTCGTTAAGGGGAAGCAATTGTTACCAAAGACTGCCTACCAGCAACAGCGAATTCGTAGAGAACGAGCAGCAAGTACTGCGCAATATCGTCGCATACTACAATCTACAGTCAGTGTCAACACGTTGAATACGCCTGCCACAAATCTTAAAGAAATGCCAACGTTCAATGCTACAGAGAATCTCGAAAAAACCCTGCAGACTCGTGCTTCAAAAAAAATCGGGGGAATCCTTACAATTAGCCCTAGAGATAAATCTTCACTCTTAGGAGCCCAACAACTCTTAAGAAATCCAAGCCCACAGAAGTATCAAAGCCAACTTACGATTGAAGTTTGCCGGAATTCTCTCAAATCTGGACCAGCAAATTTAGTGCACTCCCCCCTAACACCACGAAAGCGAACGGTTATCATCAAACTAGCAAGACAACGGCAAGCTGATGTTCAAAAAAGTTCAAATACACGTGAGCCTGATACGGAACTCTTAAACGCTACAAGCTGCTACAATTTTATAACCTCACCAACTATAAGTTCAGCCGCTAAGACCAGTAGCATCGCCGACCTTCTCTGCAAGTCGGGATTACAGAGCAAGTCTCGTAAAGGATCAGCAAAGTCTTCCAAAAAGTATAGATATCTTAGCACACAGAGTGTGTTGGCAAAGAGACAACAAATGGAATACATTGCTTCATTGAAACTTGCCGAACGCAATACAAAAAAGAGGAAAGCTTCATTGGAGGCACCTGTCACAGAGGTGAAGTCTTTTCATGCAGTCGGGAAGGGGTTCCTTGCATGGAAGGCTAAACATGCAAGCAATCGTAGTGCTCCACCTCTAAAAGGCTTGAAAACTGAGAGAATATGCAAGAGATTCTCAGCTCATATCTGCCCAAATACATGATTCCGTTTCAATGACCGATCTTCAATTTTCCTGCCACTTTCATGTTAATCCTTGTAGGCTTAGGGTTTTGTTAATTTTGTGATTTTTTCTTCAATAAATTTGAAATATGTATTTTATTGAGCGCAGCGCAGAAGGCGTTTCATTTTGTTTTAGGATTTTTCAGATTCGCGCTTATAAGTAAATAAGTACATACAATTAATTACGCTTGCCAAACATCGTGGAATGAATCTAAGCTGAGCTGCCTCAAGTCGTTTAGTGTGGCTATATAGTGTAGAGACCATTTTTGGCCAGAAAATAGATAAGGCAGTTATTACTTACCTACTTTAGGTGGCGCTACAGTCCGGGGTGGACCTGGGCCTCAGTGAACAAGCTTCTCCAGCCAGCTCGATCCCTGGCAAGCTGTCTCCAGTTTCGCACGCTAAGTTGGCTGAGGTCCCCTTCCACTTACGTGCGCCACTTGAGTCTTGGCCTTCCTCTACTGCGCTGTCCCTCGGGAGCGGATTCGAAGACTTTCGGACCGGAGCATTGGTGTCCATGCGCTCTACATGACCCAGCCATTTCAGTCTTTGGATCTTCACTCTTCTGGCTAAGTCCATGCCGCTGCACAGTCCGTACAGTTCCTCGTTGTATCTCCTCCTCTTGTCCTGTTTGCTTGACAGCATATACTTGGTTTTGCCCTCATTGACCGCTAAACCCATTTTCGCCGCTTCCGTCTCAATACTTGCGAAAGCGCCACTGACATCACGCTGCTTTCTCCCGATTTTGTCAATATCGTCGGTGTATGCGAGTAGTTGGACGGACTTTTGAAAGATAGTGCTCTTGCGTTTGCTCGTGAGTTTTGCACTATTCTTTCAAGTACGATGTTGAAAAAATCGCATGACAGCACATCGCCTTGTCTTAATCCTTTCTGGACATCAAAGGTCTCGGTGAGATCTTTACCGACCTTAATGGAACAGCGTGCATTCTCCATCGTCATCCTGCACAGACGGACGAGTTTGCAGGGATGCCGAAACTAGACATTGCTCTATATAGCTCGTCTCTATAGATGCTGTCATACGCGGCCTTAAAATCGATGAATAGGTGGTGGGTATCAATCTGAAGCTCATGGGTCTTCTCCAAGATCTGCCGTAGTGTGAATATCTGGTCGATGGCGGATTTTCCTGGACTTAAGCCACAATGATATGGACCTATCAGGTTGTTGACGAATGGCTTCAGGCGTTCACACAATACGGCGGATAAGACCTTATATGCGATGTTAAGGCGACTGATGCCTCTGTAGTTGGCGCAGTTCAGAGGGTCTCCTTTCTTGAGAATCGGACAAACAGTACTGATGTTCCATTCATGGGGCATACTTTGGGCATACTGTCGTCCGACCATACTTTACAGATGAGTTGGTGTATGCTCCTTACTAAGTCATCTCCTGCCGCTTTGAAGAGCTCGGCAGTTAGGCCATCCGCTCCAGCAGGTCGGGTGGATGGAATTGTTGGTCATCATCGTCCAAGTTGAAAGGTTGATTCTGCCTGACAGCGGTATTTGGTTCGTCATCGCCGTTATACAGTCTGCAGAAATGGTCTTTCCAAATCCTCAGCATTGACTGCGATTCTACTACGATGTTCCCTTGTTCATCTCTACAGGTTTCGGTTCGGGGTTTGTTTCCGTGGCATGTTATTTTTACCTTTTGGTAAAACTTCCGAACCTCATTCCTGGAGTAGCATCTCTCAATTTCCTCGATCGCGCGCTTCTCATGCTCTTTTTTCTTCCTCCTGAGAAGCCGGTGTTCGTCTCTCCTCTTCCGCTCATAGAGCTCATGAGCAATTCTTGTCCTACTTAGCAGCGCCGCTTTATATGCATTTTGCTAAGCTGCATGTGCCTATTGGCATTCATCATCGAACCAGGGGTTTCGCTGTGGTGGGCGAGTGAAACCCAGCACATCAGAAGCGGCATCTCTGATGGCGTTTTGGCAGTGTTTCCAGTGGTCTTCGATGCTTGATGCTGGCGGCATTGGTGCTGAGGAGATTAAGAGACACTCGATCGGAAAGGACTTGGCGATCTCTTGCGATTGTAGCCGTCTGACGTTGTCTTGTCTTGGCGTAGTTTGGGATATCCGCAACCGTACCTTGGCTACAACAAGGTAATGGTCCGAGTCGATGTTGGCTCCTCGGAACGTACGGACATCCCTAATGCTGGAGGAGTGTCTTGCGTCGATCGCAATGTGATCAATCTGGTTGACTGTTGATTGATCAGGAGTTCTCCAAGTCCCCTTATGTATGTCGAGATGTGGGAACCGTGCCTAGCCACGAAAATGTTTCGCCCAGCCGCAAAGTCGATTAGCCTGAATCCGCTACCGGAGGTGGTCTTGTGCAGGCTATATTTTCTGATTGTTCCACCAAAGATACCCTCTCTTCACCTCAATCACCGAGGACAATTTTAATGACATAGCTAGGGCATTGCTCGTAGGTCTTGTTAAGGAGCTCGTAGAAGGCATCCTTGGTGTCGTCATCTTCCCTCTCTGTGGGGGGAATGTGCGCATATAAGGCTAATGTTGTCAAATTTAACCTTGTTGCGGATTGCTACGAGGTGCTCGCTCACATGCCGGAAGCTGAGGACTTCTTGTCTTAGTCTGCCTCCGACAACAAATCCGCATCCAAATAAGCGCTGCTTTTGCCGATAGCAATTGCCGTAGTAGATGTCGCAGTTTTTCATCTTCTTTTTGTCCGGCCCATCCCATCGCATTTCTTGAATGGCGGTTATGTCTGCTTTGCAGCAGTCTAGGGCCTCCGCTAGTTGCTCGGCTGCATGTGGTCTATTAAGGGATCTAACATTCCACGTGCATATCCAAAGCTTGTTGATGCTTCGTAACTTATGCTTTTCTTTAAAATGGCCGGGCAGATACCCCGGCGGCACAACCCCCAACCTGGAGGACCAGTTCCATTTTTTAATGCCCCTAGGACGAGAGGTCGGTTACACCGAAGCCAGTAACCCGTTCCGGGATGTGAGCGCTGCCGTTGGCCCATATAGGGCTCGTCCGCCACCATCTCTTTTTCAAGACCCTGACTAAGTCCTGGAAATCCTTAAAGGCCTGAGCTCCAAATATGTCGGAGTAGCCCGGATAAGGCCTTGTTTTGGTTTTCCGACACTAACCCTGATTAAGGCAGTTATTAAAGAAGATTTTTCATTTTAGCCAACGTTTACGGAGAGACTTGGACTTAGGGACTAGTTCTTTAATTTTTTTTTTTTTCGCAGATAACTATGGGTGTAAGATATAACATAGATTCTGGCTTTATTTTATAGCTACGTTCATGCCATTATGTGTGGAATCGCATTACATCATTCAAATGGCCACCTCGGTCTCTCTGGCAGTGCTTCAAACGGTCAGTTCAATTTTTGATGACTGGGTCTAATATGTGTGGCTTTATTCCGGCAATAACGTGTCGAATGCTGGCCTCGAGCTCGTCCACAATATTTTGGCTGTTAGCGTAGACTAAGAACTTAAAGTAGCAACAGAGAAAAATTGCATGAACGCTCGCTGTGAGATGATCCAGTCACCAAATGTCTCCTTCACAATTTCGAGTATTGCGTCCGTTGTATAGCATGTAGCGCCATCTTGCAGGAGCTACAGCTCAGATATATCAATGTTGTCAGGCTCTGACCACAGAAAGTCAGTTAACATCGACCTATACCTTAGTCCATTGATTTCCAAAGAAATAATATCCGATGATGAGGCTATGCCATAAACCGCACCAAACAGTCAATCTTTGTGGATATATTGATGGTTGGCTAAACATTTGTGGATTGTGTTCACTCCAATGAAGGTAATTTTGCTTGTAAGCAAGGCGCTGATCCAAAAATGGGCCTCATCCGAGAAATTGATTTTTTGGCCGAATTCCGGAATTCGAGCCAACTTTTCTAGTCCCCAATAAGCGAACTTACGGCATTGTATGGTCGCTCAGTTTCAATTCTTGCGTCAGCACAATCTTACGAGGGTTTTCTGCAAGGTTTCCGACCGCAACGTAAAGATAGCGCTACTCGTCAATAAAAGCTAGTAAATGCTAGTTGTGCATCTTTTGACAGTTACTTACCGAAGTTTCAGTCGTTTTAGAAGCGCAGTTTTTAGTTGACAGTCGTTTGAGTGAGTTTATGTGAGTGTTTTTTGTGAAAATAGAAAAAACTTAGTATCGAGCTGTTATTAAATTCTTGTTTTTGAAAGGCAATACGCCTACGCAAATCAAAAATGAGTTGGACTCTGTATATGGGGACTCTGCACCATCATTTACCACAGTGAAATTTTGGGCAGCTGAATTTAACCTTGGCCGTAAGAGCTTGGGAGATGATAAACGTTCGGGATGTCCAAAAACTTCTACCACTGACGATAACATTGCTAAAGTTCACCAATGGTGTTAGACTACCGCCGTATTAAAGTGAGAGAGATAGTAGAGGTTATGAAAATGTTCAAAGAACGTGTTTGTTACATATTAAATCAAGATGTAGGCATGAGAAAGATGTCCGCACGTTGGGTACCGCGTTTGCATAAGTTAGACCAAAAATGTGTTCGAAAGAACATTTCCAACGCTCTGTTGACGCAGTTTAGGCGCAATAAATCCGAGTTTTGGTGGATGGAACTTGGATACACCATTATACGCCCGAAACAAAAATTCAGTCAAAGCAGTGGACTGCAAAGGGCGAGCCGGTTCCAAAGAAAGCAACAGCTGTTTTTTCGGCTGGGAAAGTGATGGCGACTGATTTTTGGGATAGTAAAAGAGTTGCCTTAATTGATTATCTTCAAAAAGGAAAAACCATTACAAAAGCATACAACGCATCATTACTTGCCAAACTGAAGGCAGAAAAAATGGCCACATTTGCAGAAAAAGAAAATCCTGTTTCACCAAGAAAACGCGCCGTCTCACACATCAGCGGTTGCCATGGCGAAAATCCATGAATTACGGTTTGAACTGCTTGACCATCCACCTAATTCACCAGATCTAGCCCCAAGCGACTTCTTTTTGTTCCCTCATCTAAAAACTGCGCTCGGTTGACAGATATTTTCGTCAAATGAGGAGGCAATCACCTTCGTGAACAATCATTTTGCAGAGAAAAACGCCAAGTACTATTTGGACGGGTTAGAGAGATTGGAGCATCGCTGGGAGAAGTGTGTAGAGTTACAAGGAGACTATGTAGAAAAATAAAAACAAGTTTTGAGAAAAAATGTCTTGTAGGTATCATTATTCGGTCAAAAACTTTTCAGACAACCCTCGTATGGATGTAGGCCTTAACCGAATCGCAAAATAAGCCGGGTTGACTCTCTGGCGATGCACAATACCGCTAATCGGCGCCAAATCGACATTTCTTCGAGTCGCAACGGCGACTATGTTCTCTTCATTTTGCACCAATCTCTATCTAGTTGGTGGCTCCAGATCCAAAAGAGTGTACTCACGCTCAAACTTTTCCACCGTGTGACGAATTGCCTGCACATCGAACCCATGATGACCACCGACCTCACGACGAAATTTGCATTGCGTATTTACAACTGTGCCGGAATCTCAATAGTTTTTTAATAATTTTCGGACGTTCGGCAAGCGTAAAACGATTCACGTTGAAATGGCAAACCTTACTGAATATTCTGGCAGCTAGATGTCATTGTCAGCTTTGACAGCTGCTGAAACATAACGATTGGAAAAACTATCACTGCTATCTGTTCAACCTTTATCATACCGCACAATTAATATACATGAAGAACAGGAACATTTTCCAGAGAACTCTAACGTTAATAAAAGAACCCAGTGATGGCCAGACAAGACTTATACTGGTTCAACATTTAGAGATGACCCCACAGCGTTATACTCACGGTGATAATCGCAATATCAAAAAATTCGAATCATCACACAAATTACTCGTAAATCCAACGGCCTTTAAGTTTCTGCTCAAGAAGATGCTTGGTCTTATGATTCCGGTGACCCATTTTGCTCTTTTTAAAACTCGTCGAAAGATTGGAGCGAAATGATGAAAGGAGTGCCGGAGAGGCTCAGCCCCATCAGGTTGTTGGTCAAATTGATGTTTTTGACTACTTGAAAGGTAGAACGCGAACCAGAAAAAGACATTCTGAAAGACGATCGTATTGGAAGTGTTATCTAACGTGCGAATGTTAATAGCCTTACTCCTCTAGCGGCGACAGTAAAGAGAAACGGATCGACAGAAATAACATCCAATTAAACTCATTGAACTCACCGAAACTTCTTCTTGATTTCGAGGCAAATCCGGCATAAGAGGGATATTTTAATGCGTCCCTAGACTCAGTAATCAACTTTGATCGAACATCTCGGTGAAGCAAACCAGTGGACAAGGTCTTCAACAGCAAATCGGAAACATTAAGATGATCTAAGATACTCACACTGGGCCAATTCACACCTTGGTCTCAACTACCTCCTACAATATATGCAATAGCTGGTATCTGTAATTGGCTGTGGTGCTTCCTCTGATGGTATCAAGTCGCTTGGCATCGAAGTGAAACAGTAACTACTAGACTGACACTGAAAAATTGACTGAAACCCTGGCGACCAGAGAGAATAGCCTTTATACCGAAAATCGGAAAAGATGGCTATACAATCGTCGAAAGATTCCGACCAATTCGTCTGACTTTCTTCATGTTGAACAGTATCAGGAGAATAGTTAAGCTTCATGGGCATAAGCCGGCATGCAAATTCTCTCCGAGCTACAACAAACCTATTAACGTAGAAGATCCTTCAAACAACACTCAATATGGCCATTTTCACAAACATTGCGGGTGCTTTGAAAACTCAATTTTTGACAAGATGTGTAATCAATGCTGATGAATAGGATTTTGATTGTGAGGCTGTCTGCATCATGAGATGGTAGAACTATAGAGTGGCTACTCGCAAGGCGGCCTCTCGTCTGCATTACTAAGGTGCATGTAGCTCTACTCACTATTTAAAACTCTCATGGGTTGAAAAATCTGTAGGCTATCTGTTGGATGATGCCTAAATGCTGCCAAAAGGTTGCACAAGGAACTTTCCAGTAAGCCTGGCTCTGCTTTCGGACAAAACGTCACAAAGAAGAGATATTAAGAATAAGAAAACTGGAGGAAGAGAGTTGGCTCATTGTCAAAGCCAGATTCGATCTAGAAAGCTTAGTTCATTCTCCAAAAGAAATCATCGATTTGAGACGGGTAAGTAGTGACTACTGTCTGTCTCAAACCATTTCTATTTCTATGCCGAATCCGTCAACTATAGGTATGATCTTGTACGCAGACCATTGGTGTACCAGTTTCAGTTCAATGGGGTGGCCGTGGTGTAGTGGTACTAGCCATCGCTTCTTACTCGGATGGTCAAGGTTCGAATCCTACTCATGATAAGTTTTTCATTTGTGTAATTGGAACTCAGGCATAACACTAGCATGTAGATTTGGCTGTTGTAGAGTTTTAAGCACAAAATAACCGTTAAAATTCACAACCTGAATCATTCCGAGTGAAGAAAAACTCTCCGTCCTATTCGGACTCCCACCCCTGGAGAGTCAATATCGAAACCAAACACACCTGAATTTCAAACCACTACATCACAACAACAGGAAAATTGTTCGAGTGATCTTCGGTGCCGTCTGCATAGATGGTGAGTGGAGGAGTTGATACAACGAAGGTCCAACGACTTAGTTGGCTTAGTCAAGTAGATGGACATGTGGATGGACATCAACGCTTCGGTCCAAAAAGTTTTCGAATCTGCCCCTGAGGAATAGCACAGTAGAGAAAGACCAAGAGTTAGGAAGCTTAAGCAAGTGGAAGGAGAGCTTAAACAACTAAGCATTTCAAGCTTTCGGTAGCTAATTAAAAATCGATCTGGCTTGAAGCGCTTGTTGCCTGCGTTCATGTTCACCCCGGACTGTATCGCCACCTTAAGTAAGTAGGTAAGTCATAAGAGAAGCCATTTGAATTCCAGCAAATTTTGAAATCTTCTCGTATCCGTGGATTCAGCAAGATCTTTTGTAGAAATGCTCGTTTCATTATGCCATTCGTTGCAGGATTATCTCCATTAAAGTGAACCCCTTTCGTGAAGCAAATAATTTCTCATACAAATCTCCAGGAGCCTAAGGCTTCGGCTTGGCTTGCCAAACAAAGGACAAGAATTGAGCACATCTGTCTATCAAATCATCCTGTTGACCTTTCTACAAATTTAAACATAATAAGTGCAGTTTGTTTTCCTCATAAATTATTCTCAAAATATATTTCGTTGGACTGCTTTATTCATTTGTTTAAAATCCAGTTCAAAATGCTCCAGAAGCACGTTTCTATATCTCTCTAATCCCCACCCCTACAGCATAAACTAAATTTATCTCATTGACTATGCACATCTCTAGCTTTGTCTATGTCAAAAGAATATAATTCAAACTGCATATCGCCTCCAGTTAAAATGCGTCCTCCACAGAAAATTTCTATTTAATAGTTCAATCTAGCCTGTGCTATAGCTACTGGTCCAATCCACCGCCTCAACCCTCTTAATGCACATCGCAAGCACTTCACTTAAAATTAAATTTAAAAGTGAAATAAAATAAAAACCACTCCACGTATCGTATCTGTATACAGTAGTCGGTTCCATAGTCGTATTCGTATCTATGAAGATGAAATGAGGACACGTAGTAGGTGTCATCCCCCTCTCCAGTCCACACCAATTTGCAGCGCATAAACGTGTCCAACAAAACCATATCGCAAGCTCCCGTGCTTCAGCACACAGATACCAGATACTCGTACGGATTTCCCCAAATGCATTTTAAATTGCAGCCATCAGCGACACGGTGTCGGTGCTAGATGCGTGTGCCAAATTCACATTCAGTTGACGTTTTTTTTTTTGCTTATTTTTTGTTGGTTTCTGCACTGCACTACCACGGAAATGGGTCACCTAGCTGCTGTGGATACACGTACCTTTTGGTAGGAATGTTTTTGTATCTGCCAAACACAAGTGAATCGATTTTTTATTTACCTCACAGCGTAGACAGCAACAAGCGCCAACTGCAATAATAAAGCCCTGTTCAATTGCATATGATCGTTAGAAGCACCTGAGGTAATATTTGTTTCACACGGGGGGAATCCCTCCAATTCAGATTCGTTAAACACCTTCGCATTGCGTACTTGCTACCACAATCTACAAGAAATGGCCAAAAAAATAAAAAAAATTGCTGCCTGGCTCTGGCCTTTCAATGTCAGTTTCCTTAATGTTGTTTGTTTACATGACGCTTGCCGCATATTAATTAGTTTAGACGCTTCAAGTCGGTCGCCCTAATCAAGTAGCCAAGCTGTCAGTGGTGATATTTTTATGGCACACACTGTGAATTAGGAAAGACGTGAAATATGTGCTGATGGTTGCGCTAAATGGCGTAAGTAAGACAAGGACGTCTTTGGATGGTTTTGATTTTTTTTTTTATGACAAATTCGTGAAGTTGTTGGTATGTTGAAATTCGGAAAGATGACCTTTGCTTGATTGGGGAGAAGATCCGGGTTTGTAAGATTGTTAGGGATTTGGCCACATAATCGAGCTGATTCAATATCTACCGCTATATCTAGTTTGCCTCAAACCACTTTCACGGTGCCTGTTGAATAGCAATAAGCCAATAGCAAGTCATCCAACAAATAATGAATTTGGCTGGAATGCAAACACGGACTGTCAAAGGCTAATTACAGATCTCTGATAAAAGTCCATCGGCGGATCGAAATTTATTGAATTCGTTTCCATGAAACATCAAATGTTAGGACACTGAACGGCTTTTAGGAGGTACCCCGACTTGTTTCAAACGCGTGAAGTAAGGCAATGCGATAGTTAAAAATAAGGTACTTGGTTTTGGCCTTGTTAATGGCGACGAATACGCCTGCTGATGCTTTGCTTACCAAGGAAGACGACGTTGGCTTGCACGATTATTTCGAGGTGGTATAAGGAAGTTTTGCTACATCAGGTCGCCTTATTTTAAACCTTTCCTGACGTTGAAAGTCGCGGTTAGTTTATTACCGATTTTAATGAAACAGCGACAATTATTCATAGTCATTGTACAGGACAACTTGACGAACTCGGCAAACCAAAGACGTAAACAGCAACTCCTCCGATGGCTCGTTGACAACATTCACATTCAGCGGCTTATGTATAGAAGCAATGATTGTTGCAATAGTTCTTGCGGTCTGTTGAGATAGGGCTTTTCGACGTCGAGCTTTGATGATCTTACTTGATGTCGTTGTGCTTGTGATATTCGCATATGTAAACTGGTTGCAAGAAGGTAATTCTCAAAGTCGACGTTGGCTTATCGGAAAGTTCAAACATTCAATATGCTGGAGGAGTATCCGACGTCAATCGCAATGTAATCAGTCTGGTTGACGGTTGATTGATCAGAGAAGAGCTGGTTCTCTTTATGGAGAGTCCAATTTTGAGTCACTTTTCGAGCATATTGAGTGATATCTCGCTAATAACACGAGTCGTGTTGTCATTTAAGGCTGCATTTAACGGCATAAGCGAGTGATTTTACGTATCCCTATGAAAAGTATTGTAAAGGCATCAAATCGCACGACCTAGCCGGCCAATTTACTTGTCCAAAATGAGAGATAAATTGTTCACCGAACTCACTTCTCAATTGGTCCATTGATTCGCGTGCTGTGCTATATGGCATGTAGCGCCGTCTTGCTGGAACCACATGTCGGCCAGGTTCTCAGCTTGTGCGTTTTGAGTAAACAAAAGTTCGAAATCATTAAACGATAGCGGGCGCCACTGGATTCCACTGCACCTTAAACAGCGCCAAACAGTGCATTTTTCTGGGTATATTGACAGCACCTGTATTGCCTGAGGTTGCTGATCGGACCCAATACAGCAGTTTCGCCTATTAACATACAAATTTAACCAGAAATGAGATTAATCGCTGAAGAAAAATTTTCGATAATACACTGCATCTCCGTCCGGCATTTCTAAGGAAAATACGATGCTGTAGCGTTCGCTACGCGTTCGGCTTCAGCTCCTGCATGAGCTGTATGTTTAAAGTTTTTGGACTAAGGTCCTAGAAACACTGGAGGAAACAGCAGCAATATTTTCCCCTGTGCGTATATTGGTAGGTGGCTTGATGTCCAAAAACGTAAAATTGGTTTGCTCAGTATTTCTCAATCCAATTTAGCCTCGGACTGTAATTAGTCATTCGCTCAGTTACTTGAAAAGCATTGTATCTATTACTTATTTGTAGCAATCACAGTAGTACAATGTGACGCAAAATTAATCATCCAATTTTGTTTTCGAATTACTTTTTTACTAAATAAAAAAACAAAAACGCCTTCCAGTGATGGAAATCTTTATTTGGGCCTATAAAACTTGTTCTGTTAAGTGGAAAAGTTGATACCCGCCAAGTGGCTGCCGCCAGTATGGATACGCACTTGTGCCCATTTTATCGCATGTTCCATGACTTTCCCCAAGATTATCGATGAAAACTGTTCGCATTTCTGTCGAATATTCTCCTTAAGGGCTTGTGGGCATAAGCCTGTGACTTCAACTAGCCCCAAAGAAAGAAGTCTGGGATGATTAATAAATCGGCCGATATTGCTGGCCATGTCAAATCCCCAAACGGGAGATTATGCGACCAGGAAACGCTTCTTTAACAATATCCATTGTGGCTCGTGCTGTGTGTGCTGTTGCACCGTCTCGTTGAAACCACATGTTCACTAAGCCCCACTCATCCAATTCCGGCAGTAAGAAGCCGTTTATCATGGCCCTGTAGCATTCGCCAGTAACAGTGACCGTATTGCTGATGGCGTCCAAAAAAAAATACGGCCCAATCACTCCCCCCGCGTGAACGCCGCAACGCATTGGCTTTGAGTGCATCACACGCGAATTTTCAGTGTACAAAGGAACGAAAATTTTGCTTACTGACGTAATCGCTTAAGTGGAAATGCGCCTCGTCATTCATGGTCCTCCTCCAACAACACCGACCGATTATTGGTCAGGCAAATCACAATTATTCCGCGCTGTTGCGGAGAATAGCGCTCCATTGCTTGTCTATTTGTATACTGCAGCTGTCTTGTTCATAAATGTCAAATATGACCGACGTACCACTCCATTTGCAAAAATTATAACATCTTCCGATAAGATGATTAATTTTGCACCACCTTGTAGATATCGTATATTTTATCTGCTTTATATCAGTGAAGAACCTCCGCGCGTTATTCGGCAAGAATCTAAACAGTCCATGTTCAAAGGCGAAATTCGTTGTCTCTAAAACCCGTCCGTATTCAAGGCTATTAGTTGTCTCCAAGCTGTTTTCTATTTTCACTGTGGTAAAATGCTCCATGTTGGGGGTGGGCTGTGGGGTAACCTCCCTACCACGTAAAAAATACATAGTTATGGGATCACGAACCGGGACTTCAACGGACTATGAATTGAGAGTTTGTACCTGGAACGTGCGTACACGGTGATTGTCGTACAAGATTTCCAAGGCTAACGATTCACAAAGCAACTCTCAAGATGGTCGAAGCGCCAACTATGTCGACCATGTTCTAGTCGATGCAAGAGATGCATGTAGCATTCCAAGCGTACACACATTCCGAGGGGCAATCCTCGACTCTGACCATTACGTTGTTGCGGATAAATTCTCCAGAAAAAAAGGCTCAATTTTGGAGATGTTAGCACGACTGGAGTAGCCAGAGTCTGCAGAAAACGCCTGAGTGAGAGACTCTCCTCTGTGCATTCGCCAACCACAAAAAGCCGAGTAGCCGAGACCACAATAGTTTACTAGGCACCCCGTTGTATGATGATGAGTGCTTTATCCGGAAAGCAGCGACAGAGCTTGTTCATTTGCAATCGCTTCAACGCAGCGTAAGAGCAGCGAGGGAAGATTATCGAACCAGCAGAGGGGAAGAAAACATAATCCTACGTAGAAAGAAGATACGTAGAAAGTCTTCCGATGGAAACGACATCCGGATTTTTTTCAAAAAAGTCAAGCAGCTGGCGGCTGGCTTTAAGCCCAGAACGCAGGCTCTCGAAATAGCGATGGAAACCAAGCCATCGAAGCGCAGGGAATAAGAGATGTCCACGTCTTGTCAACGAAAGACCGATACCCCCACCTAGTATTGAAGAGGTCCGGTAACATAATAATCGGCACGTAGTACCGGCTCGGCAGATTGACAATACAACAAATTTTCACCTTGAGGCAAATCCTAGTAAAAACAACCGCAAGTCGAGACTTTTTACATTTTCGTCGACTCTAAAGCCGCATATGAGGGTATTCATCGGCAGCAGCTCTATATGACGATAGCGAATTCTGGAAAACTGGAAAACTCGAGGTGCAATGTGCAGTTTTGGAGCAACTCTTCCGAACAGTTTCAAACATGCACCAACATTCGGCAAGGGGATGCGCTGTCATGTGATTTTTCCAATCCTGTTCTGTTCACTGACGGACAAAATACTATAAACAATCAAACAAACAAAGAAACACCGCTTAGGACAAAACAACACTGTTGATATCAACTATTTCGAGGTAGTTAAGGAGTTCATCTGCTACAACATTAACCCCACATCGCTAAACAAATGGGTTCAAAACTCCTGTGTCTGAAGACCACGTGCAAGCTCTATAAGACCTGATTCTGCAAGTTCTGCTTTACGGCACCGAGTGCTCGAACTTAAGCAGGAAAGAAGAGCAGATACTCATCTCTTTCAGAAGAAAAATTCGCGAACTCTACGAGCTGTACCAAGATCCGCATGTAATCTAAAGAGCTAAAACTCGTTGATTATTTTGGCTCGGCCACATCGAGCGAATGGATAATAATGCCTCTGCCACAGGAATCTTCGATTCCTAGCCCCCGGGTTCGAGGCAAGGAAGGCCGAACTTCCTTTTTAAAGATCAAGCTATCGCGGATGCCAGAGTTCCTGGTCTGGATAACTGGAAGTTGGATGGAAGGCTGCATTGTCTCATTTAAAGACTCTTCGCGGAAATGCGTAAACCTTAATCTGATCGGTCAAGTCCTCAATAAAACTAGGACTTAACAGCCTGGCTTCACTAAGATTGTAAGAGTCGCCAATTCTATGGACAAAATTATAGACCTCCCTTTGGACCTATATCGAAGTAGCATAATTGAGGCTGGGCACCAAGTTGCTTTAACTAGCTAAAGCATAGGATACCGCCGTTAAGGTTTATACAGGATTCCACCGCTGCCTTCTCTATAAAGGAGAGGTGTCTTCTACCCACTCTTTCAGTCAGAGACAAACGGATTTCAGGCTTCACCACGTGGAGTTAAAAATAGAAATTGAAAGACAGTTACCCTAGAATACTCATTGAAACCCGATACGCTTATGTTGTTAACCTGATAACATTTACCCGTCAGATGAAGGTAGGCTTCTTTTGGGTTCTACCCATTTTTCAGTACTGGGATGCCACAATATACCACACACATGTAAGTCGTTGCTACCCATAGGAATAGGACTGAATGTATCAGATCGGAGTAGTGTTCTATACATTTTTTAACACACTTCCTTGACCGCCCATCGCCCGCACCCCGGACACCAAAGCCATTTCAAGATTTTAATTTCCTTTCACAAAAAAAAAAAATTATTATTATTCGTGCCATTGCTCTACCCAAATCCTTTCGCTTCTCCAGGTAATTTAAGTACACTTTGAAGCCCTAAAGACCAAAACAAAAACTCCTAAGTAGAGAAGAGCTCATTTCACCTCACTCACGTACTCGTTGCGCGGTTATTTGCCCAAAACAAAAAACAAATAAGAAATCCTTTTTCAGAATTTTTTTTTTGTAGCGCGTCCTGTAATTAACAAACCTCACTGCAAAAACATTTTAACCCTTTCGGCGATGGTTGAGAAAATTACACTTTTCCCTTCCAGCAACAATGGAAAATTACAAAATTCGTAAATCCCGGTGCCAAAAAAAAGGATCAACCAAATATCCGAGCAACCAACTACCAACTTCCAACTGCCTTAGCAACTAACCGACATGGTTCTTGTGATTTGAAATAATTCTACAACAGTTCGTCCCAGGAAATACATTTGCACATGTACCCAGTGAAAGGATAGCCCAACAAAGCCACAAAGCTGGTACACTGGGTAATGAGCTACTGCAGGACATTACTCGTAGTCTAGGTAGCCACGAGTCTTAAAAAACAAATAAATTCTGAAACAAAAAGCCGGGACTTTTGGCTATTGGCGTTTTTAAGGATTAAAAACGAAAGAAAATAGCTTTCTCCTGCGCTACACAACTTTAACGAGGGACGGTCGCAAGGAAATCTTTGTGGATTAACTGAGAACGTACCACACCCGAAGGAGTGCGCATTGTTTATGTGGCTGGATGTAAAGGAACCACCATGGCGATGCTGGTGAGATTTGTAATTTTCTAGAAAACCTGTAATGCAAAGTTCGCGGTGCACTCTGAAGAAGTACCGACATTTCCCAGTTCTAGGTGGAAGTACAATTATACGACTTCCTAGTGCAGCATACTCATAATCCCCGGGAAACAATTTTTTCACTTTGCATCGTCGAATGGATACAAAGTGCGGTGCGATTCTTGTTGTTGACTTTTGGCTTTCTGTCGACGACGATTGGTGTTCGCGATATTACTTTTGATTTAGTAGGGGGGGAGGTATACATATGTGTAATTAGAATGTGTCTACCAGGGTTGATGACGTGGCGTTTGTTGGGCGGAAATGTTAATATTGTCACAGTCTGAGATTTTAATTGCGCCGTCGGTGAGGAGAACACCTTTCAATTGTTTGCTGAGTGAGCGTAAAAAAATGCTCACCTCCTTGCAAATAGAGTTATAAGAGCTTATATGAATATTTCGGTATAGACCGGGTTGCAGTCGTAGTATACTTGATTTGATATTGCGCCTGTTCGGAAGGTACATCAAAACTGCGTCATTTACTACGCCGAATGTTATCGACTAAAAAAGCAGCGCCTATTTGGATATGGATTGGTTGTTGGAGGCAGACTAAGGGAAGAAATCCTAAGTTTTCGGCATATGAACGTGCGCCTCGTAGCAATTCGCATCAAGACTAAATTTGTCAACATTGGCCTGATATGCGCTCACGCCTCAGCAGGGAGAAAGATGAGGACACCAAAGATAGCTTCTACGAGCTCTTGAGCAAGACCTATGAGCAATGGCCTAGTTATGACAAAGCTAGGAAGAGAGGACATCTTTCATAGCACTGTCGAACGATATAGCCTGCACGATACCACCTTCGATAACGACTTAGCGGCAGGACGAAACACTGTCGTAGCTAGCACGTGGTTCCCCCATCTCGAAATTCACAAGAGAACTTGGAGAACTCCTGATCAATCAACCGTCAACTCCTCCAGTATTATGGTTGTCCGAGTCCGAGGAAGCAACATCGACTCGTACAATTACCTTGTTGTATTCAAGGTAAGGCTGCTGTTATCCCAAACAACACCAAGTCAAGCTAATATTGTGAAGAATTTTGACGTCAGATGACTACATTCGCAAAACATTGCCGAATCCTTTTCCAATCGAGTCTCTTTTAATTCCTTTAAAAGGTTTCTTGCCGCCAGGGTCAAGCATCGAATACCAGTGGCAACATTGCCAAAAATCCATCAGAAATGCCGCTTCTGATGGAGTGGGTTTCACTTACCCACCACAACGAAACCCCTGGTTTATTGATAAATACCGGCAAGCAAATGCAGCTAAGCAAGGTGCATACAAAGCTGCAAAGGAAGACTAGAGCTGTTCACTAGCTTTATGAGCAGAAGAGGTGAGACAAAATGAGATTTGGAAGTTTTACCAAAAGGTAAAAATAACATGCCACGAAACGAACAAGGGAACCTCGTAGTAGAGTCACAGTCGATGCTGGCTATGGCATTTCTGTAGACTGTATGACTAACAATTCCGTCCACTAGTTCTGGATAAAGTGAAGATAGCAACCTCTAAGCTTGTGTCCAACAAAACTGCTGTAGCGGACGGCCTGACAGTCGAACTCTTTAAGGTGGCAGGAAATGACTTGGTTAGGGGCATACACCAAATCATCTATATGGTCGGGCGAGAGTATGCCCAATGAATGGAACCTCAGCATTGATTGTCCGTTCCTCAAAAAAGGAGACACTCTGAACTGCGCCAACTACAGAGATATCAGTCTCCTTAACATCGCATACAAGATCTTATCTGCCGTATTGTGTGAACGCCTGAAGCCGTTCGTCAACAACCTGATAGGTCCATATCAGTGTGGCTTCAGGCCAGGAAAGTCCACCATCGACCAGATATTCACACTACGGCAGATCTTGGAGAAGACCCATGAGCTTCAGATCGATACCCACCACCTATTCATCGATTTTAAGGCCGCGTATGACAGCATCTATAGAGACGAGCTCTTTAGAGCAATGTCCAGTTTTGGCATCCTTGCCAAACTCGTCCGTCTGTGCAGGATGACGATGGAGAATGCACGCTGCTCCATCAAGGTCGGTAAAGATCTCACCGAGACCTTTGATGTCCAGAAAGGATTTAGACAAAGCGATGCGCTGTCATGCGATTTTTTCAACATCGTACTTGAAAGAATAGTGCAAAACTCACGAGCAAACGCAAGAGGCACTATCCGTCCAACTACTCGCATACACCGACGCCGAATTGACATAATCGGGAGAAAGCAGCGTGATGTCAGTGGCGCTTTCGCGAGTATTGAGACGGAAGCGGCGAAAATGGGTTTAGCGGTCAATGAGGGCAAGACCAAGTATATGCTGTCAAGCAAAAAGGACAACCAACACCGACGTCTCGGACAGAACGTCACCCTCGACAGATATAACTATGAGGTAGTTAAGGACTTTGTTTACCTAAGCCCCGCTATGAATTCAGAAAACGACACCAGTGCTGAGATCCAACAAAGAGTAACTCTTGCCAATCGGTGCTTCTTTGGACTAAGAAGGGAACAGACTAGCAACGCCCTCTCTTGAACAACAAAAGTGTTTCCTAAGACCTAATTCCAGTCCTTCTCTATGCCATAGATGCATGCACATTATCAAAAATGGCCGCTTCGAGAGGAAAATTCTTCGAGCGATTTTCGGTCCCGAACTGTGTGGACTGTGTAGCAACATCGACCTAACCCGAAGAGTGAAGATCCAACGACTAACATGGCTGGGTCATGTAGGGTGGATGGACACCTGTGCTCCAGTTCGAAAAGTCTTCGAAACCGCATTCGAGAGGCAGGAAAGTATAGGGATTGCGTGACTCATGGGGACTTCAGCCAATTTAATGTGCGAAACAGGAGGCAGATAGCAAAAGATCGAGCTGGCTGGATTGTTTACTGAGACCCAGGTCCACCCCGGAATGTAAGATTTTGCATCAGTTAAGTATAAGATGAGGGTGTCATCAAAAACATTCGTAAAAACCTCTACGATTCAACAAGGTCACAACTATTGTATTAAGCGATTGGTCTTAACCCTAATTCATAGGAAGATTAACCACATTTTGGACAGAATCAATTGGTCTACATGCACTTCCCAGGATGTACAGAGCTCTATGTCAGGAGTTTCTTTCCTGAATGGTAAAATTTAAATGTTTTGATGAGATTACCTCCACTATTGTAATGAACAGTAAAACCTGAAAGTTAATAGATATTTTACAACATATAGAATAGACATAGACATTCAATGATCTAGTAGCTAGTTAAAGATATAAGCTCATAAATCTAGAGAGGGAACATGTTTCTCAGATAAAGAAAATGCTGTCCTTAAAGAAATCCCGAGTAGAACAAGTCAGAATTGGATTCCTCCTTCCTCAGTGGGAAGTATCATCAAGGATTGCAGTCTTTTGGTACTTTTGAAACGTTTTGTAATCACTGTATTACTTGACAGATGGATTAAGCCCATTTCTACTCACGTCGAGGTTTTACTTTCGCTTATGTGGAAATCAAGGTGTTGGATCGGCTATGTAGAATGACGAACCGCTACCTACTTAACGACTGAATCTGGTTTTGAAAAATGACGACCATAAAAACCTTAACACTAATTGGTTTTTACACTAATTGATCAGTTATGGTCATTTTAATCCAACAGCTAATGAAAGTAATAACAAAGGATACTGGTAGTCCTAGTGCGGGCTTACATGGTTACTTACTTAGGTGGACTTACATTATAGCCCAGTCTTTAGTTAACTACTTCCAGTTGCGAGGTCTTCTCGTAAGAGGTGCCCTTCCATTTTTGCTCATCACATAAATTGAGGTCCTCTTCCAACGCAGTGTCCCTCACGGTAAAATTCGAAGACTCTGCGAGCCGGATTTTCTCTCAGAATGACTGAGGATATCTTCGTCCACCTTCGATTGGTATAATCAAGGTCTTTTTAAGACTCTCCTTAATTGTTCGTAGTAGGGCCCTTCTATTCACAGCAATTGACAAGAGTGATTCTCCGTTTTGTTTCTGCTGAGGAGTTGTCGGCATAATTTATAGCAGAGCCAAAGTAGACAAAGTTTTTACAATTATACTTCGAAATTATTGGTGTAGATTCTGACGTTCTTTCCAATTCGTCGATGATGAGTTTCTCTTCTTTAGGACAACACATACACATCTGGTTTTGCCCTCATTTACCCCCAAATCTATTTTGGCAGCTAACATACGAGGGCGGGTCAATAAGTCCGTGACTTTTTGAATTTCTGACCTCTTTACTGAAAGAGCTACACTGCTCCTGTCAACAGGCATCTGTCAGTTGACTCCTGTCAAAATTTAAACTTGCTGCGTCAGTTAGTTTGTGTTTGACAGCTATTTTTATCAGACTACTCACTAATTTGAGGAGAAAATGGAAAAAAGTGAATTTCGTGTGCTTATTAAGCATTATTTCTTGCGAAAAAAAACCATTACCGAGACCAAGGCTAAGCTTGATAAATACTATGGGGACTCTGCACCATCGATTTCAATGGTAAAAAAGTGGTTTACTGAATTTCGTGGTGGCCGTACAAGCACTGAAGATGCCGAACGTCCTGGACGCCCAGTTGAGGTCTCTACACCCGAAACAATCGAAAAAATTCACGATATGGTATTGGCCGACCGAAGATTGAAAGTGCGAGAGATTGTGGAAGCCATAGGGATCTCGCATGGCTCAGTGGTTTCAATTTTGAATGATCACTTGGGCATGAGAAAGCTTTCCGCAAGATGGGTGCCGCGTTTGCTCACAGTCGACCACAAACGCAATCGTGTAACAACTTCACAGGAAGGTTTGGCGTTGTTTAATCGCAATATGGAGGAGTTTTTGTGCCGTTTTGTAACCGTGGACGAAACATGGATCCATCACAACACACCAGAGAACAAACAACAGTCAAAACAGTGGATTTCTAAGGGTGAATCGGCGCCAAAGAAGGCCAAGGTGGGTTTGTCAGCCAATAAAGTTATGGCGACTGTTTTTTGGGATGCACGCGGGATAATCCACATTGACTACCCAGCCGTCACGTCCCAAATTTCCTACGCCCAAATGGCGTCAGGTAGGGGGGCTACGGCACAGCAAGCGGCTGTTGCTTCTCCGGCGCCAATGCCGAGAACAACAGAAGCTGCACCTAACATGCTGGCCATCTTGCTCGCAATCCAAGGGCAGATGGCTCAGCTGCAACAGCAGGTGCAAGAACAGGCCAAGCGGGTGGACCAGATCTACGCACTGCTGCCGGGCCTAACGCAACACATGTCGTAATGGGTACGCACATGGTGGAGCAAACTTTGAAGGTCCTTGCGGTGAATGTTAATTCACTGATAAGGATCGAACGAAGAGCCTCGATGTTTAAATTGCTACAAGACCAAACTCCTGATGTGCTTTTCGCTAGCGAAACCAAGCTAACCGATGAGCACGAACTGGAGTACAATAATTATATTGTTAAAAGAAGAAACCGGCCTAACTCCCAACGTGGAGGCGGTGTCGCTATCTTCATTAAAGAAGGCATAGAATTCCACAGAGTGTACAAGGGAGTGTTACGCAGGTTCCGGGTGTTAGAGGCAGTCGTCATTTACATCCCGCTCCGCAGTGGAAAGCGGCTGTACTTGGTCTCTGTTTATGCATCTGGGGCTTCACAATCCACCTTATTCATTACAGAGCTCGACACACTTTTGCGACTTCTGAGGCTGGAATTGGGGGAGAATTATTTTATAATCGGCGGGGACTTCAACGCTAGACACAGAGATTGGGGAAATAATTTGCCAAATACTAGAGGGAACCTACTACTTGATTGGTGGGGTCAGCACGATGCCATGTATAGACTCGGTCTTAAAGCGACGGATAACCCGTCGTTTCCAAGAGGCGGGTCTTATTTGGATCTATTACTGTATGACGAACGTATACGACTGACAGGTACGAATTTACAAACGCTTAACTGTCTGCGCACATCCGTGTACGACAGCGACCATTGCGGTTTTAGCACCGAAATCACAGTTCCCAACGAAATTGCGGAATTGGGGGAGTTTGTCAAAAGATACTCTTACAACTACAGTAAGACTCGATGGACACGCTTCTCCGCAACCTTGACAAGAGCACTCTCCTCGAACACGCTCCACCCACCGTCCAATAGGAATTTATCAAACGAGGAGATCGATAAGTACCTTAAACGAATGGACCAGACAATAAAACAAACTATGGACACTACAATACCGCGGTATAAACAAACGACTAACGAAGATCTGTTCCGCAATCCTACTATTGACGCACTGCACCGACAGAAAAGTAGACTTCTGACAAGACTGAAAAACTTATACAGACAGTTTACAGACAGACAAGACCCAGAGATTAGGACACTGAAGTCGTCGATTAAAAATATTCAAATGTTAATCAAAGAGAATTACAGAATTGCTGTAAGTTTGTATTGGAACAACAAGGTTCGGGCTGTAAACACCAGCAACCCGAATATGATCCCGCAAATAAATAAACTATTTCGGAGAAAAAACCAAAACGACCTTCAGTGTCTTAAAATAGCCCGGACAACAGACAACGAACGGCTACTAACAATAGCAGGCATTGATACAAATGAGGCCGCTGATGATGACGACTTCTTTGTGATCGAGGATCCACAGGAGAAGGTTGAGGCCATAGGGGCGACTTTCCAGGAAGTATACAAGGCCAATGATATCATTGGCCCTAATTATGACCTGGACAATCGCGTCTTGGTGCACAACTTCTATATTCGAAATGAAGTAGAGAACTGGCGATCCGAGGGCTCTGGTTTCACCCGGTTCAGCGACGAAAATATGGCAAATAATGTCATTGCCAGAGAAGGTGGCCTACCCCCGTTCATTTCGAAGGAAGAACTTCATGAGATCTTCGACACAATCAGAAGTAAGAAATCAGTGGGGACCGATGGTATTCCGAACATCGTGCTTCGACATCTTCCTCTAGAAGCGGTGGACATTTATACCACCCTGTTTAATAATGCAATGAATAATGCACATTATCCAGCGCATTGGAAAACGGCGGTGGTTCAACCTATCCCCAAAAAGGGAAAGGATATATCCAATCCGGCGAATCTCCGGTCGATAAGTCTCCTTCCGAATATCAGTAAGGTGTTCGAAAAAGTAATCAATAGAGCTCTGACTAGGTGGGTTGAGGACAAACATATAGTTCTGGATAATCAATTCGGTTTTAAGGAAGGACATGCTATCTCACATGCCGCGTCTAAACTGGTGTCCGATATCCAATGGAATAAAGGCAAAAAACAGTGCACTGGTGCCTGCCTAGTTGACTTGGAGAAGGCTTTCGACACTGTATGGTTAGAAGGTCTTTTCTACAAGCTGGCTAGTCTGGGGATCAGTAAACCACTCTTGTACATTCTTTATAATATGCTAACCAACAGACAGTTCATCGTGAAAAATGGTGATGTGACTTCTGTTGGAATATTTCAAATTAAAAATGGTCTTCAGCAAGGCGCGGTCAATTCGCCGATCCTATTCAACATTTATACAAGCGACTTGATAGGTTCACTTCCCCATACTATTGCGTACGCAGATGACTTGATAGCGTACAGAACAGGTCCAAAAATCGATAAGATAAGACGATTTTGCGATGACTGGAAGTTGAAAATCAACTTTCAGAAGTCGGAAACCATTCTCTTTAGGACGCCGTTGTCTGGAGCCTCTAGGAATACCAGAAAAAATTGGCGAAAGTTCTCGATCATTGGACAACACGGACAGCCTCTTGCCTGTCGAACTGTAGTCAGATACCTTGGGATCTGGCTAGATCAGTTTCTGTATTTTAACAAAAATGTAGATGCTGCTCTAGCCAGAGCTAAAGGCGCTTTTGCCCTCACAAAGAGACTGTTTTATAGCAGCCAACTCGATGCGAGGGTAAAGATAATCTGCTACATGGCCCTTATCAGGCCCATGCTGGTATTTGGGTGTCCCGTGTGGTTCAATGTAAGAGCAAGCTTAATGGAAAAGATTCGGGTGTTTGAGAGGACTTGCCTTAGGGCTTGTCTTCGCTTGTACAGAACACCAGAGTCGGAGTACAAACAATTTTATCCTAATGAGGTCTTTTACAACAGGGCTAACCTAATACGAGTGGACAACTTCGTAATTAAGCTGACTCGAAGGCACATTGCAAGAGCAATGGCCTCGACGAATAACCTGATATCCGGGGCTTACTACCCCAATTACCTTTATCACGAGAGTGTGCGCTCCAACGGCTTCGTTCCACCGGAAGCATTCCTCAACTTTGATCAGATAGGGTTGATCCAGGAACGTTCAGCGATCCCGTTAATCTTCCATGTCGCTCGGACAGCTGGGGACAGGCGACTCAACTACAACAGAGACGTCGCACACAGCAGGGTGGATCGTCTCAGGTTCAGTAGGGCGGTGGGGAATCGCGATAAGAGGGATGTCGTTCGGCAGCACCAGCATTTCTGGTGGTTGAATGATGGGGAAGATGTTTCGTCGTCGTTTCCGTCAATTACGGACCAGCCTCACTAATGAGGCAGAGCTGACCAATCTATTTGCTCTGTAAATAGCGATGGCCAGCTTACATAGGTTTAGGTTAGCATTTAAGAAAGATATGTATATATTAGTATATATAAATGTATATACCAATATATGTTTATTATTGTGTATAATTTCTATGTGTTTATATGTGTGTATTGTGTATCTAGGTTATTAAGCTAACCTAAGGTTTATTTTAAGTTAGATATTAAGTTTTTATAAAAAATACAAAATATTGTCCATATGCTAAGTTTTTGTTAACAATGTTTTTCTTAGCCTTAAGTATAGAAAATAAATATCCGAAATAAACTGTAAATAAAGTCGAAAGACATAGATATAAGAATCTAGAGTAACTTAGAGTGCCTGTGTAGGGCCAGTAAGTTAGTATAAGATTGTTAAGTAATTGTAAGCTAGCATTTAAGCATTTTTTGTTAGAATGTAAGACGTAATGATAAGTAAAATAAAATGCATTTAAAACTAAACTAAAACTAAACTAAATATTGACTACCTTCAAAAGGGAAGAACAATCAGTGGGGAATATTATGCCAACTTATTGGACCGATTCAATGACGATTTGAAAAAAAAAACGACCTCATTTGGCCAAGAAAAAAGTTCTTTTCCACCAAGACAATGCAAGAGTGCACACATGTGCAGTTGCCATGGCAAAAATCCATGAATTGGGCTATGAATTGCTCCCTCATCCACCCTATTCTCCAGATTTGGCTCCGAGCGACTACTTCTTGTTCCCAAACCTGAAGAAATGGCTTGGTGGAAAAAGATTTGACTCCAATGATGAAGTCATCTCGCAAACAAAGCCTATTTTGAGGACCTCGACAAATCATTTTTTTTGAAAGGGATAAAAAAATTGGAGAAGCGTTGGACAAAGTGTATAGAGCTCAAGGGAGACTACGTTGAAAAATAAAATTATTTTTTTATCAAAAAATCTGTGTTTTAATCCAAATGTCACGGACTTATTGACCCGCCCTCGTATCAACACTTTTTCTTGTTTTATCAAGACCAATCGAAGTGTGAAGATTCGGTCGACTGTAAACTTAACTGCCGTAAAACCACTCTGATACGGGCCAACCAGGTTGTTGACGAAGGGTATCAGATATTCATATTATAGATAAGATCTTGTATCCGATGTTGATGAGACCTTCACCTCTATTGTGGAACGGAAAAATAATCAGCCATACACTCTACTGAACAGATCTGAGAAATGAGATAGTGTATACTTTCCAGAAAGATATTTTTAGCAGCTTCGAATAGCTCTGGAAAGTTGCAGAAGTAATTATGGCGCTAAAACCAGGTAAACCTCCGATTGATAAAAAATCTTATAGACCGATTCGATTCTCCTTCCGATCCTGTCAAAAAAATTTTGAGAGGATCCTGCTCAAACATTTAATGCCAATTATTGAAGACAAAAATCTTGTCCCAACCATCAGTTTGGATTTCGGATTCGACTATTTACCAGGGGCATAGAATTAACGTCGGTAATTGAAAAAGCTCTGGAAGAGAAAAAGATTTTCTCAAGAGTATTTCTTGACGTCTCACAGGCCTTTGATAAGGTTTGGCACGAAGGCTTAAAGTTAAAACTACGGCAAATTTTTCCATTGAAACCTTGCAACGTATTGACTAAGTTTCACAGTTTTACAGTTTAAAGATATATTGGCCGGTCCTATCAACTTGGAATCGTCAATCAGTCGCAGAAATATCGACGAAGCAATCAATTTCTTGGAGGCCAAAATCAAAGATAGCATTTTAGTTGCAGTTCCAACGAAGTCCCTCTGCCTAAGATCTGTCATTCTTCCACGCTCTACTCGTATACTAAGTTTAATAAAAACTAGAAACTTTTATTGACGAAAATGGCAGAAATATCGATTGGTTAACGATTTCAGAGAAATGAAGTTCCTTACACGGTTAATTGGTTTGAATATTACAGATTTTAGGAACAGCAGTTGGAATAGAAAACTTAGTTCACTCGATACCAACGGTAAACCCTTCTGGAATATCAATAAAATAATCCGGAAAAAACATAACCCAATATCCAGCTTGGTAGATAATATTGATGGTGCGGGAAAATCTGAGCTTCTTGCCGACGTCTTCCTAAAAAATCACTTAGTTAGTCGAAATATTACCTCTCGAAAACAATCTGTAGTTGATAGTGAGATCTCATCATTTAGCGGACTAAGTCCAACATTCCCTTCCGACGAGCTTATTAGCGTAGATGATATTGAGTTTCTCATTTCCAATTTGAAGCTCAAGAAATCTCCTGGCTTCGATGGCATAAATAACTTAACCATTAAAAATCTTCCCCTTTGTGCAATAAAAGTTCTCCAATCCATTTATAATGCATGTTTTAAATTAAGTTATTTTCCCATAAGCTGGAAAAAAGCCAAAGTATTTCCCTTGCTCAAGCCCGCAAAAGACCCACGCAATTCTAACAGCTATAGACCCATTAGCTTACTCAATGGATGCAGCAAAATATTAGAAAAACTTATAAAATTCAAATTGGACGTATTTCTAAAAAATAGCAACATAGCAAAAATAGCGCAATTTGGTTTCCGTACAGGTCATAGTACTTCTCATCAGGTATTAAGAATTTGCAGGGAAGTAAAACAAAGCTTTGAAGGAAAAAAATCGACTGGTCTTGTATTACTAGACTTAGAAAAAGCTTTTGACTCTGTTTGGCATGACGGTCTAATCTACAAACTTATTAACTTTGGTTGTCCTGTGTACCTTACCTTTTCAGTTCCATTAGCCGGTTCCGTCTCTTCCCCTAAAGTTGTGCCAGCTAGTGTTCCCCAAGGATCAGTTCTGGCGCCAACTCTATTTAATATATTTACATCTGACTATCCTGTCATTCCCAACTGCCACGTAGCTTTGTATGCTGATGACATAGCTTTATATGCGTCACACACAAATGGATCAGTCATTGCAAATTATTTGCAAAATGGCCTCAATATAATATATGAATATTTTAAACATTGGAAAGTAAAAATCAATGCGGATAAATGTCAATCAATCTTTTTTACAAGAAAAAGATCACCTTGCCATTTTCCTCATAATTCCTTAAAAATTAATAACCTCGATATACCATGGGCTAGTTCTATCAAGTACCTCGGGGTTTACTTGGATCAGAAACTAACTTTTAGTATACATATCAAAAATACTTTAAATAAGTTAAACATCGCCACAAAAATACTGTATCATTGATCATTGATAATGTTTAAGGTAATCTTTCAAGCTTTGATTACTTATGGATCTCCTGTATGGGGTAACTGTGCCAAAACACACATAAAAAAACTGCAAATAGCACAGGAAAAAATTTTGAAATTGATGTTGAATTTACCCTGGGACTTTTCAACAATGATATTACACGAAAAAGCTGGCGTTATTAAAGTTGCCAGAAGAATCGAAATTCTCAATGAGAAGTTTTTCACGAAATGTCCACTCGTCGAAAATACACTAGTTACTGAGCTTGCACCACTCTAACTTGATTATTTTTTAGTTATCTACTTATGTGACACATTAATTAATTCTGTTTATCTATTTGGCAATCTACTTATTTACTCATTTTTCATATTTGTATTCATTTATTAAATTATTATTTTGCATATGTATTTGTTTATTCATCGATATCATTATTTATTTATTTATATTGTCTTTACTTGTTAATTATCTTGTACCTATCAGTTTATTAATTTAAACATACCTCAACTTATTTAATTAATTATTATTTATTATTGATTATTTATTATTTATTTTACCTATTTTTCCTGTGATAATGAGGATTTTGAAATTTAAAAATTTCATATATTTTGGTCCATTACATGGAGGTTTTTTCCTATAGTTTTTCCTCCGAACATATTTATTAATAGATAAAGCATTTAAAAACCAACTGTATCTTTCAGTAGTAAGATTTTAATAATCATATCTCTGTGCAAGCTGTGCTTAATCAATAGAAAATGAATGTAAATGTTTAACTATGAAAATAAAATAAATATCTATCTATCTATTGGCCGGTGTACCGCAGGGGAGTGTGCTCGGTCCACCCCTGTATCTCTTATATACAAGAGATATACCACAAGTCAAAGGGACTGTTCTTGCCATCTTACCCGACGACACTGCCATTTTAGCTGTCAGGAAAACAATAGAAGAATCAACAGCTCAACAACAGCAAAGTGCTCTAAATAAGGTATGTGACTGGACAAAGATCTGGCGAATAGCTCTCAACGAGACCAAATCTGTGCAAGTAAATCCACATAACTTCGGTCTGTATTTCGTTTGCTAATGAGGCTTTATATTTGGGCATGACACTCGATGCAAAACTCAAATGGGAGACGCACGTGAAAAAGAAACGTAGAGAACTAGAATCTAAATACAGAGAAATGTACTGGCTACTTGGTAAATATTCCAAGCTTGGCGCAGAAAACAAGCTGATTTTATATAAGCAGGTGCTAAAACAGGTGTGGACTTATGGTATACAACTCTGGGATTGTACCAAGAAAACAAATATTAGTATTTTACAAACTTTTGAAAATAAAGTCATACGAGAAATTGTACATGCACCATGGTTTATAAGAAATAATGACCTGCATCGTGACCTTGGAGTTACTTCTGCCGAAGAAGAAGCAAGAAACTTAGCAATAAAACATAAGACCCGGTTAAACGGGCATATTAATAATACAGTCCCAGAAATTCTGGTCGAACACAATTTATTGCGCCGTCTTCAAAAACTAAGCCTCTGGACCTGGCACGATAAATTGAATTGAACACGTAGGAAAGTCCCTTACCAAACGAGATTATATTGTGATGAAAAAGCTGCTTGATAAGTTTTACTTAGTTGCGGTATCAAGCATAATTATCGAAGGGAGGTGTTTTTAGTGAGTAAGAATCTCACACTACTATGAGCGCGCGCTCGCGATGCTCATAGTGTCTGATGGAAGATTTTCACCTGCCCTCGCCGGAGAAAAAAAAAAAGCTGTCACGTCCAGCAGCTTTATTGGATTCCTGCTTGAAAACTGCTAAACTTACTTGAGTTTGGTTAGGTGGACGGATATCCGGCTTCCGCAAAGAGTAACTGTGGCTCTACTATAAGGTTTTCTTCTTCATTTCTACAGGTTTCTGTACAAGTCTTCTTGTCTTGACACATTGGTATATGTCGTGTTTTTTTTTATTCCTGAAGTACCAGCCCTCAAAACCTTCGATCACTGTTCATGCTCTTTTTACACTTCTGAGTGCTTTCTCCAATTTTTTTCATTCGTAAAGTTAACGAGCGGCTCCCATGCAAAGTCGCTTTTATGGGCTTCTAGTTGAGCTGGAGGCGCTTGCTGGCATTCTTCAACCAACCAGGAATTTGGCGGAGTTCAGATTAGAACCAGCAAGTCAGTTGCGGTGGATCTGATGGCACGTTGGCATTTAACCTTCTTACAGAAAAAAAAACACTGTGGCGCTGGCAACCCGGTATGGGCCATGGCCTAGCTTCTTGACACTCATTTGTGTTGCTCATGTTGCCATTTTTGTCACATCTGAGCGGGGCCTACGGTTTATCGCCGAGTCCGAACGGCACTCCTTAGAAGCTTTTTCGTAGGCAATTTTTACTTTCGGGAGTTTGCCATTGCCCGCCGAAAGGGTGATGGCGATTTAAAAAATTGTTGTGACCCAGCCAGGAATCGAACCTAGACTCTCTGCGCGATAGTCCAATGAGCTAACTATCGCGCCATAGCCATCGCCTTCACCTTACAGTAGTTCTTATTTATTGTGGCGCTTAGAAAATCCGCATTAGCATCTTGGACATGCAAATGTAGGCTACCTGGAACGTTTGGACGTCCACGACATTGGAGGCATGCCTTGTGTTGAGCGCATTGGGATAGTGACAGTTTTTCTTCGTTCTTATATCTGGCTCGTCCCATTGCAGATTCTGCATGGCGTTGATATCTGCGTGATAGTAGTCAAGACCATCTAACTAGCAAATGGCCTGCTAGAGATCCGAACATTTTATGTTCAAATCCGAATGTCGTTTAATCTCCTCCTATTGTAAATGCCGAGGGCAATGAACTATGTATATTGTGAAGAATCCGTAGGGATGGCGAATTAGCTGCATCCGCAGGGGCATGAAAAGTTCTACGTAAGTCCTTGCTAAAAGCCTTTACATTGGTGAATCTGTAGAATCTGTAGATAAGATCACAAACTTGATAGACAAGGCTCAAAGCTGAATTTATTAACTGCGCCAGTACTAAGTCGGGAAGGCTCTTTTATAACTTCTTTGAACTAACAACCTTAAACATTTTAAAAGGGTACTTCAACAACTTAGACGTGTATCGTCAGATCAGCAAGATTATTTTTACATGAGAGGGGGGAATTTGTTCAATTTTCAAAACAGAATCATCAGACTTCTTTACATCTTCATCCTTCATCCGCGTCTAAAAACTTCTATGCTTCTGCTATAGTGCAGGACAAGGATGATTAGTGTCTTCTCAGTGTATCTTTGTAAAGGCTAATTAGTCAATTGACTTCCTTGGCCAAAAGAAATAGCGAGTTGCGAGTGTAACCCTGATGAGATGTCATCAGATCTGAGGTAGACAGTACCACAAAATACTTTAATGTGGTTCAGGTGGGAAGATGTTGTCCTTTGTGGATTAGCCAAATTAGGTTGGGACTGAATTCATTAAGCATACTCCCCTAAGTTCTCTCTATGAAGTCATCTCCTGCTGTCTTAAATTATTCGCCAAGTAGGCCCTCTAGTCCATATTGTATATTTCTATATTCACTTCACTTTTCTTCCTTTACTAGTATGCAGATATGGCTTTTCGTACCCCTAGCACCGACTGTTACTCCAGTGCTGAATTGCCTTGCTCTTTTCTAGAAGTTTCTGTTCGGGCTATGCTGACTTGATCCGATCGCTTTACCATTTGGCTAATTTTCTAAATGTTATTTCTGGGGTAGCACTCCCAAATTCTTAGATCGCTCGCTGTTCATCCTCTTTCTTCTTTCTCCAGAGAAAACCATATTTTTCCTTCTGTCTTTGCTCGTAGAGGGCGCCACTACATAGGCAAACTGATTTGATGTATGTGCTTACAGGCACTTGTCGTCAAATCAGGAGTGTTGTGGGTGCGGACGAGCCAAATACAGGACATTTCTTTCTGAAACATCTATAGTATACCAGTGATCTCCAACACTTAATTTAAATTGTAGGTACGTAGACGAGAGGTTCAGGTGTATGCGATTGACAAAGGTCCTGGCAATTTGTGGCGATTGAAGTCATTGAACATTAAGGTATCACTTACTTATCACTTTCCCGTTGTTACCACGTCTGAGATATCTGTAGACGGAGTCTTTTTCGCTCAAGGAAGTGGTATCAGCTTTAATTGGCTGCTCGGATTGGCTGCTGTTCGGTATGCTTTGGAGCTCTTAGTGTGGACTCAAATCCATTTCCAGATATAGTGCGTAGGCTATGCATTACTATACTACCGAACCTGTCTTCTTTTCTTTTTTTAGCTCCAATTTTCGAACTCGGAAATTATTTCTTCACATGCTTGCTGCACTTTAGTCTACTGTTAGTCGACGAATACCGAAGTTCATCTATCCCGGCTCAGATCTTATAGCCAAACAAATGACACACAAGTTGTTTAAGTTACAAATCAGTTTATTAGTTATCACATCATATGCTAAAGTTCTTACAATAGAACTGGAGCTGGAGCAGCATAGCCCAAAGGTGAGGCGACATATCTAGCAGCCAAAGGAGCTGCAGCCAATGGGGCAGCTAAGGGTGAGGCGACATATCTAGCTGCCAAAGGAGCTGCAGCCAATGGGGCAGCTAAGGGTGAGGCGACATATCTAGCTGCCAAAGGAGCTGCAGCCAATGGGGCAGCTAAGGGTGAGGCGACATATCTAGCTGCCAATGGAGCGGCAACAACTGGAGCAGCGGCTAAAGGTGAAGCAACATACCTAGCTGCCAGTGGAGCGGCAATTACTGGAGCAGGAGCAACGACTGGAGCGGCAGCGACAATCGGAGCAGCAGCAATTCCATTGAAGTTTCTTGCAACAACTTGACTACTTGTAGCAGTGACAACTCCAGGAGCAGCCACCAGTGGAGCAGAGTATGCGAGTGGGGCTACAATTCCTGGTTTGCCAGCAACACAACCAACCACAGCGAAGACAACAGCGATCTGAAAGGATAAAAGGCAATTGTCAGGTATCCTCTTTTACAAATTGATCTTTTAAAAAGTATCTGTGTGGGTTTATAGAAAACAACTTACATATTTGAACATTTTGGTTGAAATTTTTTGCAGTTTCTTGGTGGTTGTCCGAAGAAGTTTTATTGGGTTATGCATAGCTTGTCATGATTTTCGTCTGTTTTTATACTAAGCACCATACGTGACATGGAATTCGAATTGGCCATGCCTAATTCGATTGCCCTTATGCCGTAGAAGTGTGTGAATGAACAACTGTAGATACGAATGTGACATCATTAGTATGCCAAGTGTGTGTTATTTTGATTTCATGAGTCATTAAGACACTTGACCAATTGGTTGGAATTTCTTTGTGCAACGATGGAAGCTATTGATCCTAATTGGGCTGCCAAGATGTTGGGAGATGACTTGATGCCAATATGTGAAGTGGGTGTAATTTATTTATTGTATTCAATTTTGGGACAACGTTGAATTCATCATCGCGGATAATTTTTTAAGCTGCTTCCGAACGAGAAACACCCGTATATTGCTGATTTTCAACAGGAGATGCGTATTTTAAATATTTCATCGAGATGACCAAAGAAAATATGTGAAATTCGTGCTTTCAGTTGTGCATCCCAGTTGTGCTATTAATCACTTTTAGACTCTTTCTCAGAGCAACTTTCGCTTTCTAGTGTAAGCCAAGAAGCCAACAACTTTGGATGACTTAAAGGCAAACCTTCCACTACAAACTGTTCGAAAATCGCCGGATTTTGCGAAAAACTAATGGATAATTGGATTCCACAAATCCTACCATGAAAATGGTATCATGGAGGACATTTGAAGCCAAACTGGTCTGACGCATTTAATGCTTACAAACACCACCATTCGGAATAAATAACTTTTTCAGACCATCAATTTCGCGATGACGTACTATATTCAAGGCGCTATCGGCTTGTTAGCACTGTAAAAAGTTTTCAACATAAGAGCTGTCATGGACTAAGAAAAATCAAGTCCTTCATTGCCTAGTTGTTTGAAAAAAAAACCGACAGATCTTGGACGTCCTTAAGTGATGAATAACTCAACCTGTTACTGGATATCCACTTCCAAAATAACACCCCTTTAAGGGCCAGCAACTACCTTTAGAGGACTCTTTTACAGGACTCTAGAACGATTGATTGATATCTATATAGGATCTAGTGTCGAACCAAGACTTTTGTTCATAAGTCAGCTTGCTCAACATTCACTGACTAGCCACATCAAAGAATCTCTACTTTAAAGAGAGTATACATGGTCACGTTTCTGGACATTGAAGGTGCTTTAACACCAACCCATCTGTGATCACAACAGCGCTGTCAACTCTGAAAATAAATGACTCACTAGAGGAGTGGATCAGTTTCATGCTAAAAAAACAGAATAATCAACATCGCAAGGTGTTCTCTCAAGCGTTCCTTGGTAGCAACCTGGTTTCAGCTATTCACCTAAGAGCAACTACGCAGTGGACAAATTAACTATATTTTTGACGCACAAGGAATCCTTCCGGAGAACATCGACTATACTGCGTCGCAACATTAGATGTTGCCTTCATGACTAGCTAGTCGTATAAGTATGGATGCCAAGGCTGACAGTGGAGTTGATGTCTTTGTTTCTCAGATAAGCTTTACTTTCCCTCCTTTCGTCTTCTAAATCACTGAACCGTGTTTCAGGTGAAAATGTTGGCAATTAAGGAAGCCATGTCATCATTGGAGAAAACCATAATAACTACAGAGGACATCCACATATTTTCGGATATTCAAGACGCTTGCTATACTTTAAAACCATCATAGACTGCCGATCTGGCCAAAGCTGGATTTGAACCGGTCTAAAAGTTTGATCTTTCTAAATAGAAAACAGCTCAGCACAATCATAAGCATTCAAGAAGGCTTGGCATGTTTACAAACGACATCTGCAGATGTTGCATGGTCGAGACGAAAGGGGCAGATAGCTTTCCAACTACTTGTGGAGCACAAACACTTTCAATTTCATTCCCCGTTTGGAAAAATGGGCATCGTTGAAGAGTTTTCTCATATGCATCTGCAACGGTAGCAACTTTACAGCGCCTAAACTTTTCTTTCAAGCTAAATGGAGAATGGTTGCTTACTCTGAACTTAGTTGAACGGTTGAATTCACTTGTTTGATCCCAGGTCATAATGGAATGGCGTTGAATGAGATCGGCGATGAACTTTCTACACAAGGCGTAGAGGAGGATTTTCCGTAACCCGAACTGAAACTGTAAAATCCTTGATTTGACAATGAATGCCGAATTGGGCATGCATAAAAACAGAGAGCAAATAAAGGGGGGCTGCTCTAAGGGAACAAAGCTTCACATGAGCTCTACGAGCAACAAAGAAAAGACGAAGACTAGCTTCTGAGAAAGTAAAAAACGCAAAAGAAGCGAGTTAATTCGCATTCAGAGCTAAGAATATAGAAGAACATTTCTCAAGACTATTAAACTGGGCTTATGATCAACATTTAGAATCTGAATCAACCAACCAGGACTATGAAGATCAAAATTTTCATCCACCTGACCTCTACAGCACAATCTTTCAAAAGTCCTTCCAATTACTTGCATACGCCGATGATATTGACACTATCGGAAGAAAGCAGTGTAATGTCAGTGGCGCCTTTGCAAGTATTGAGACGGAAGCGGCAAAAATGGGTTTAGCGGTCAATGAGGGCAAGACCAAGTATATGCTGTCAAACAAAAAGGACACTGAACACCGACGTCAAGGACAGAACGTCACCCTTGACAAATATAACTTTGAGGTAGTTAAGGACTTTGTCTACCTAGGCTTCGTTATGAATTCAGACGACACCAGCGCTGAGATCAAATGAAGAATAACTCTTGGCAATCTCTGCTTCTTTGGGCCCCCTCTCGAACACCAAAATTTACCAGATGCAACGATACAATGGCTGGGTCATATACAGTGGAGCCGAGAAAAGCACAGCAGAGGAAGATCAAGACTCAGGTGGCGCACGTAAATGGAAGGGAAGCCAACTTAACGTGCGGACCTCAAGGCAGTTAGTAAAATATCGAGCTATTTGGAAACTTTTTTTGACTGAGGCCTAGGTCCACGCTGAACTGTAGCGCCGCCTTAAGTCAAGTAAAGAAAGACTTCGACGACGTAAGTCTACCTGTATTGGTGTGGTACAAAGCCACTCTTGTCACTCGCTACCTATTTGTCGAATTGAAGGTTGCCTACGACAGAGTATATCAAGAAAACTTGTAACAAGTTTTGGCATTCCTTTTTATTTTGTGCGGCTCTTCAGGAGCCAGAAATGATTTTGAAAATCTTTTGATATGAGAACAAGACTTCTGGAGAGGGGATTCACTCTCATGCTTGGTCTTTCAAATCTTAATTGTTTTGTATAAAAAACTCGCAAGCTTATATCAGGGAAACAAGCTTTAAAGATCTGTATTTATCAGGACATGTATAGTATTTGCAAGACATACCGAGGAATATTGGAGAATTTTGAAGCACTGAGACAGAATGGTGTAGATTGGTCTGTCGGCAAACGTAGAACGAAGTACACCCACGATGACATCCACACCCACAAGACATTTTGTGGTAGTCACTATGTGTCAGGAAAATATCACTAAACATTTTCAAACATTTACTTATTCGCCACAGGCATACCATCCTTTTAAACACTCGCCTACGACCTTAGTTGCAGTTCGTTGAAACAGACTATTAAAAGTGCGATTCTGGCTTATCCGAGCTGAAAAAGAAGACTAGCCTTAACTCGCTTAAAAAACAAAAGGCGCCACTTATGAAAACCTCTTAAGCTCGGCTTAGTTTATAGAATTGTTCGACATGCAGATGTTAAATTTTTAAAATTAAATTAATTGTTAAACTCTGTAATGAACCGACGTTCAACTCAATGGTGTTGACATCTTCATAAATACATCAATCCTACCTAAGTAATAAAGAACAAAGCTACTCATCAGACTGCTGGCTATGAAAACTATTGAATCGATGAACGTGAAAGACTGCGAAGGATCTACTACCAAAAGATACACAAACAGCGCAAAATAATGTTCTGTTGGATTTAGAGACATTCAGACATCCGAATGAACTGAGCTAGATTAAGATTTCTTAATTCAAATATTAGGCACCCACTCAATATTAAGCCACATGTGATCCTATATCAGAACCATTGTGAATTATTTCTCACAGATGATCAAGAGAACAATATTTCGTTGCTCCCAACTCAAGAATATATTCACAGGATACTGTGCTGTTAAAAGATTGAGTTTTTCCAACAATGTTCCCTGAAACAGCCACAGGAATGTTGAGGAACATAATTTTGTTACGCACTTCGTTGGATATGACCTGCTTTTACCCATATCAGGTTGGAATTCCTTGGATAATGAAAATCACCGACGGTAGCCTTTTTTTGAAAATTTCACACTGTTCTCGTGGTATCACAATGGACCTACAACTTGTCAAAATGCACCTCAAATGTAGATCACTCTTACTAAACCTATCGTTCTATGTGTTGTAAGGAGGCAGTTCTAAATCAGATAAATCACAATCAACTGAACCTTGTAATAGTCTTCCGATAGTAGTTTTCAATATAGAAGATCTTTTACAAATATCACACCATTAAACCATCGTCAATTTGTATACTGATGCAACAGAAATGCTCTTTCGTCCTATTCCAAATCGACCGATAATTCTTCTCAAAAAGGAGACAGGAAAACTAAAATAATTCAATAATATACAAAGATACCTACACACTATGAGATCTTTTGTTCGAGTAAAAAATCCAGACGACAAGAAAGTCCTGACGAGGTCAACAGGTACCATCAAATAGTCCCCGTATCTATAAACAGGCGTATTACTTCCGCATTTAAGAAGAACTCCCATCATTCCTTGTCATTTCCTCGATGTAGTACAATTGAGAAGCATCACCTCTCTACAAATCATTGAAAAGTGGCGATATCTGGACTGTTTACCTTAACAGATACTCCAGATAATCAAAATCCCTACATTTGATATGATGATGACAAAGGAAGGCCTATTCTTATTCAGATAAAATCGTACAAGATCCTGATAGTCTGTCAAAACCCACATCATTTCCATTATACTATAGATACTCGTATGTAAGTTTTGATTTGCTGTTCTGCACATGTCCAAAGACCATTGACATCCAATCTACGACGTTGAGATTTCCCTCAATAGCCTCAAAAATACGATCCAGACGACAGTACCAAACCGAAAATTCTTGAACATGATAAGTCTTCAAAGCACTTTATTGAACTCAACAAAAACCCAGAATTCCAAGAAATGTTCAGACACACACAGGTATAGAAATCCCTTTAATTGGAATTGGAAAGTTATCCTAAATGCAGGATGACAGTTCTATATTCACATTCTTAAGCAGATACCTACTCAGAGAAGGAATAGCACATCTGTTCACTGAGTCCTAGAGTTAATGGACTCTTTCCACTTTCACACAATCGACCTTCAATCGCGTCGAAATCGTAGCAATGACATCGCTGAAGGCAGCCAGGTATTTTATGAAAACAACTCCACGACTGCAGTGATATTTTGTCAAACGTTTTCCCTTTAAGCCAACTCAACACGGAACTTCTCATTTTGGTTCGATAAACATTTTAATTTAATATTACAATAAAATTCATAGATACTCGTACAAAGCAAGGCACGTTACACTTTAAGATACATTTCAGATTTTTTTTTTGTACGTTTGATTGTTGGATTTAATAGTTATGATCCCAGGTAACTTCAGCAGCTCGCCCAAGACTGTGCATATTAACGATCATTATTTTCTTGCCTCGCACAGCATCATCGTTGGATCGGAAAACGACTTGATACTCGAACTGGTTGCCATTTACGATTCGCACATTAATGTGCCGAAAATTCGTATGAAAGTCCCGAAGAGCACTTTCCACTTGCTCCGGGGTGAGATTGAATACATTCCGCAACAGCAATGTGGAGCTGTTCCTTGACTGACGCACTCGGATTTGTGCCAGGCCATTTATATCGAACAATTGCGGAAGTCTGGAAAGTATGTTTAAAGTTATCTCCATTTGGTGGTTGGTATACTTGTATAACTTTTATTACGGACCTCTGAATAGCTAACATCCTCATCCCTGGATTGGTGTATTGCAAATAGGCAAAACCTCGTGATTGTCTGGCGAAATTCACTTTAAATCGTAGCACATACAGCTCACCTAGGAGAGACGCAATCGAAGCCAACTGTTCTGGCGTGACTGTTTCCGGAATTTTACTCAAATAAATCTGTGATATAAGAAAGAGAAACACTTGAACTCGAGTGAGAGTTTTAAGGACAAAATTTCACCTCTCCAGCCCGTTGAAGGAGCTCCTCCAGAATCCCCTGTGAAATGCGTCGCTTATTCTTTAAATAAATTGTTCCATTCTCTTGGTAGTTGTCGAAATGACTGCCTTGAATCTGTAACGTTGTCCGTGTACTCATCTCAACTGACAACCACTGGCGCGGGGTTTTCAACAAAACAACAAAAATTTAACCAAAGCGAAACTCTGAAATTCCAGAGAATTTTGAGACACAAACAACTCGAATAAGAAGCAACACAAAAGTGGATGATGACGAAATGTCTGTAGATAGCCAATTCCACGAATTCCATCGACGGAGGGCGATGTTTTGTAAACATTTGAATTTTTTCGGTTGATCCTAAGCCTGCTGAGGAACATGCTCGTTATTTGTAGATACGAGTATCTTGACGCTGATTGGTCATTGCTGATCACGTGTTGAATGAGTGCCAAGAGTTAGGTTCATGCAAGGGGTAAGAAGATGCATGTAAGGACTGATATATGTACATATGTACATATATAGGAGAAGATACATTCGTTACAATACCGTTAGATTGTTCTGTTGCGCAAACAGGAAAAACAGGTTTTGTACAAAAAAATATACTGCGCAGGGTGCCCTGAAAAAGGGGATTTCAATAAGTTGTTGTTTGTCGGGACTGAAGGTTTAAAAAAGTAAATTTCTTCATAGAAAAGTGTGCTGTATCTTATGGATGGCTTGCTTTGGTAGATAAAATGTGAAAGTTTTTCACGACTTTTTCGAATAATTCGGCCGATATTCCAGAAATTTCATTTCGAATGTCCGCCTTCAAGAGCCCTTAACGAAAAGGTTAAACATCACCAATTGACACGCCCATTTCTAGCGATAGGTAAGTCAATCACCGTATTTCGTCTTCAGCAAGACTGTTGTGGCACTGTTCTGTTGAAACCACAGACATCTACCAACAAAACCGAGGGAAGTGCAAAGACTTCTTGGAAAGGAAAGGGAAAAGAACGACATGGAGTGACCTATAAACAGGAAGATGCTTCTGAAGGAATGACGTAGGCACATTGTGTCAGAGAAAACACTAGAATGAAGATGAGCACAAACAACAATAGTATTATAGTCGCAGTTGGTCCTGAGAATATGAAAATATCACTTTTGCAGGCTGTGGGAGTATAACGGCGATGATAACCTGAAATACAACTGTCAGGTAGATTTAACCATCATTCATGCTGGACGAAAACGACAAAGAATTCCATCCGACTGATCTAGACGAAGTTCAGGTGTCAATATCGAAGCTAATGTCGCTAAAGCTGCTGGCGATTGACTGGCAGGATCATCCATTTTTTGTTCCGAAAATAAATTTAAATAAAAGTTATTTATAGTTTTGACTTTGGAAAAAAAATATTTTTAACATATTGTTCAGATTTTGCCATTTTGGTCAGAGTATAACATTCTTTCATAACTTCATTCTGACACGGTAGCTTACGATGACGTTTCGGCATATATTGGGCAATAACTCGGCCATAACTTGGCAAATATTCATTTTCAAAGCGTCAAGAGTTTAGTTTACGGGTTGTGTGCATTTATACAATCTTTTGCTAAGCCCCATACAATAAAATCAAGCCCTGATAAGTCATAAGATCTTGGTGGCCAGTTCACAGCACCAAAACGAGAATTAACTCATCTTGGAATTTTTTATTGCAATTAAGCTGAAATGGGTCGTGTTGCGTGAGATGTTGCACCGAATTGTTGGACCTATAGGTATACCTCCCACATCAATATCTTCGATCTGGAGCCAAACAAATTCGGTTAACATTTGTTTCGGATGAGAGTTGACGGTGACGGTTACAGGTTCGTCATATTCCCAGAAATATGGACCAATGACACCATCAAACAAAATTGCACACTATACAAAGAATTTTTGCGGATGCAATGGTGATTCGACAGTTACATTTGGATTTTTACTTCCCCATATGAGACAATTTTGTTTGTCAACATATCCAGCTGGAGAAAACATTGCTTGAAAATTGGTCATCCAAATGCTTATGTTCTAGTACCTAATCGACGTATCTTCTACGCATTCGGTGCTCATCTGGACTCATCTCTTGAGTGAGTTGAACTTCATAAGGGTGTAGATGCAAATTTAAAGAAAGGGTCATACATTTTTCGATACCGAAAGTAAAGCTAAATAAAACACACACAGCGATACATTTTTGATGAAAATTTTAAATCATTATAAAGTTTATACTTTGCCAGTAAATGTGAAAAACAATACCATTCAAAGATTCGCCGCCTCAGGAAGATTCGCAGCATGCGATTGAGGTAATTTTTAACTACTTTGTCGCACATTTGGGGCGTTATCTCGGCCACAACTAGAGTAATGCTGGTTTTATAATGCGTCTAGAGTTTGGGGATTATTCGCGAAAACATGGTCTTTTGCGTAGCCCCACAGAAAAAAATCGAACGGTGTCAAATCGCATGATTGTGGTGGCCAATTGACGTCGCCAAAACGTGAAATTACGAGACCAGGAATCTTTTTACGCAATAAAGCCATAATTGGTCGTGTTGTGTGGCTTGTTGCCCCGTCTTCTTGGAACCAAGTCATGATCTTGAATCGCCGGCCAAAATAAATCACAATCGGATATCATTCGACCATATCGTTCCGAATTGAATGTAACCGTCTGCCCATTGGCAATGACAATACGGACCAATGACACCTTTCGACCATAGAGACAACCAAACAGTCACTTTGTCAGGATGCAACGGCACCTCTTCGATCACTTGTGGATTTTCTGAGCCCCATATGCGGCAATTTTGTTTATTTTCATACCCACCGAGTGAGAAATGCGTCTCATCAATGAAGAAAATGTTGTTCGAAAAATCGGTGTTTATTTTCTGTTGTTCCAACACCCAAGAAGCGTATCTAAGGCGTTGCGAATGGTCAGAAGGCTTCAATTGTTGCGTAAGTTGAACATTCTAAGGATGGAGATGCAAATGCAAATGTAAAATACGCCATAGTGAGGTTTACGACACGTTCAATTGCTGCGTACTTCGGGAAATCGATAAATTCGGATCATCTGCAACACTTGCACTTAAAAAAAAAAAAATTCGACTGAGCGTGCATTACGATGATGCACAGTTAGTCAGGGCATCAGTAACTCTTCCACTCTCTTCAAGTGGCTATGATTGAATCACAATTTTTTAAGTAAGTTTTAATAATTTCAAAGCGTTGTTCGATTTGTAAGCGATTCATTATTGTAGATGGATATTATGACACTTCAATTGACAGCTGAGTTCGGCAGGTGTCAAATGCGAGCGTTACCAACTTGAAACAACGAAATGAATGACCCTGTACAAAATACTCCATAATGTCACATTCATAAGTCAATCCCCAATGCTGTACTTGCCGTGAAATTGATAGATATGGTAGAATATGCATTTCGATGATGGACAGGCCTTAAGATATCTGTAACAGAGTCAGTCCCTCCGAGGTTTTTTTTTACACTTTTTCCTAAAGTTTGCTCTGATGAACAATTATGTAGCCCATAACCTGCTTGTAATGCGCGAGAATTTTCTACAATTTTAATACGTCGAGAGATTGTTAAGCGTTCCATAATGTGAAATGGCAGGCCTTTATCTAAATATATACATTCTCGGATGATAGTTCAGTTTAACGTATGTGACTGAAACGGGGTTGTCAAATCCGGCCCGAAAATTGGATGACCCTATATTTAAGACTGGTGGAGATGATATGACTGAAAACATGCACGGAAGGCAAAAATGAGTGTCGACGGTAAACGAGTAATCAGAAAACGGAGTAGACCACCCATATATTAGGGGAAACATTGCCATTGGCAGTTCTTACTTTGAGGCCTATTCGTTTACTTTGGCTCTACAGTGTTATAAACAGCAACGACATCAGCTCGAAAGACAGATGCAGAAGTATAGCTCAAGTACTAGTAATTCAACTTCAAAATGTACGGGCTGTACTACGAAATTAGTCTTGTCAGGCGTGTATGGATTCAACGGTTGAGATTGTTGGCCCATGTTAAACAAATCGACTAAAAGCTCTTATCTCAAGGGTAGCACAGATCTGAGTATCTGCTTCTTATTTGGCACACGTAAGCGAAGGGAACCTCAACGAACTTGGGACCCGACACTGAAGTCAGCTGAAGAGTGATAAAGCTAACTGGTTATTGGTCGAGCCCCATGTTCAGCCGGGGCTTTGAGGCAAACGTTTTTATAAAAAAATGTGGATGAGTTGTAAACGTTGTTGAAGTGTATAGGTGCCTTTCCATGATCAAGTTGTCCACAATCCGACAACTATGCGTAAGTTCAGGGAATTTTGATAGGTATTGAAGAATTATTTGACCTGCCGGTATCGTGAAGCGTTACGTCCTCTACCAATCTATGAAAACTATTGTGATCTTGGTACTAAAGACAACATTTTTTTAAACTGCATGACACATATGTATGTTTGAAAATCAGTAGGTCCAGAAAACAAAAAGCCTGCGTTGATTTTACTAGTCCGGATGAAGCCAGCATTACAGATGCGAATAAATTCCAGCTAAAACTGTTGCTGCAATAAACAAAGGGTTCATTTTATATGGACGGAATTACAGTGTGCCAAAATATCTAATCAATCACCTACTTTTGAATGGCCAACCAAGTCCGTGCCGGAATTAAAAAGTAGAAAATCTCTTTTCACAGTAAGAACTAAAATCAGGACAACAAGATGACTCCTATCTTGTTGTGGGCTAAAGCACAACTTTTGTCATAGTCATTGAATCAAAGACACTCACGTGTCAACTCTGAACGGTTGTTTTTGTGCTTCCAAACATGTTCGGAACCATTTTAAACTCATATTTATCTCCAACATTTCCAGTCTGCTACCTCATGGTTATGAATGAGGATTTCCAAGCTGAATACACATAATATACATAGGGAAACCATGGGTTTGTAATAGAAGCAAATGTGGCTTAAGGTATTTAAGAGATTTAGGACAGACCGAAAACTAGCTAGTAAGGTAAGATGGATAGTAATCAGCTTTATCCTATTTAATTATCTGGCATGTTGAGGAGATTATAAGTTGAAAAGTATCGTCAAAAGCTTTTTGCAAGACTATGGGCCCAAAATGGAAAAAGTCTTCCGAAAACCTATTCCACAAACTTTGAGGAGGAGCTCAGTAAGTCTATCGATTGTGCCCTAAACTCAAAACAAAACAGAAAGCAGAGTGAACTGAACAGAACTTGAATGTAGGAAAGCTGGAAATCTCAGGTAGCAGGTAGCCTTAAAGGTGCCAGTTCACGACGAGCAGCTATCAACGAAGTAAGCGAAGTAACAAATGCTGTAGCTGGTATTTTATATATGTATGTATCTAGTTATTCCACAAAAAGTTTTTAACTTACGGCAACCCTGGAAGGAATTTTCACTACTAGCCAGTAAGAGTAGTCTTTATATCGATATTCGAAAAGATTACAAGAGAATCAGATTTACCACTTTTCCTTATTTCCTGTTGAAGAGCATGGAGGAAATGGTGGAATGGCCTTGCGAATGTATTCTCTGCCTAAGATGCAATATGTTTACCAACGTTTCAGAATCTGTCTGGTAGAATGGAAGGCGCCCTCGAAGCTTTCAAAATTTTCATCAATGCCAAGGCACAGTTTCGATGATAAAAGCAATGCCAGCGAATAGGACCCTGATTGCGGGAAGCAGAATCAACGGTGGGGTGCTGTAGAAATAGGGTAGGTACTGAAAGATGTCAATCTGGCGATATCCAGTGTTGCAACCGTTTTCTCCACATCCATTGTGCTTATAATACCCTTACGTGGCAACCCATGCAAACGAATTAAGGACAACAAGCTTCGGATATGCACGTGGAATGTTAAGCCATTGTGAGCAATGTATCGAGGAACGTATTTCTAGTGCCGCCAGGCGCATCAGGAAAGAACAGACCAACTCTGTGATTTGACACAGCATTTATAATTGTACCGTAGGTCAATTTTGCCCCGAAAGCAAAAGTTGTTGGCGTTAACAAATGCACGCAAATCATTAGCATTGCACTGCGGTTCTCTCACTAAATTGATGTCACTGAGGACAAGTGCAGAATGTTTTAGTACAATCATGCCAAGTTGAATGAGTGCTCTGCTATGGATAGTTAAGCATATGTCTCCGATTTCGATTAGAGCTTGATTGAAAAAAAAAACACTGTGGGGCTGGCAGCCCGGTATGGGCCATGGCTTAGCTTCCTGACACTCATTTGTGTTGCTCATGTTCTCATTTTTGTCACATCTGAACGGGGCCCACGTCTTATAGCCGAATCCGAACGGCAAGCTTTTTCGTAGGCAATTTTTACTTTCGGGAGTTTGCCATTGCCCGCCGAAAGGGTGATGCGATTTGAAAAATTGTTGGTGACCCAGCCAGGAAAACAAACCAGACTCTCTGCGTGATAGTTTAATGATCAAACGTTTGCGCCATCGCAATCGCGATGGAAAATATTGTTCGAAAATACAATGAAATTTTCATTGCTAGCAGTATGGGCACGGTGCAAAATGATCTCGCTCAAATCCTTTCTGAATTTCCCCCACAAATATTTCCAGTTGGAAAGCGAGCATGTGGTCAGAATGATGGCGAATAAAGTCGATTGTCAGTTCTACGTCTGGCATTCTACGCCATTAACTATTCTCATATTTTTTAAATAAAGAAGCACCTTTGACATTAACCAACAGCGTTCTCAAATTGTAACACTCGGCATTATTTGGATTTATACAGTAATAAATACGGCCCAACGTGTCAGACGAGTATAGATTTTGATAGCCTTCAACACGCATGCCTTGCTTACGTCGCAGGAATTTCTTGGATAGTTTTTTGGAACTTCTGCATACCATGAAGCCTTGACAAATTCACCTCTTTCACAGAGCTCCTGAAATGTTACTGCTGCACAAACGCACCATACTCTTTTCCCATTTTCAAGATGAACCACATAGGGATGGCGAATGTGAATTGGGAAACTCGAACTGCTGATATATCGTCATTCGTCACATTTGAAATTGACGCACTTCATCGTTCCGCGCATCATGTCTATCAATACTGACTACTGCCATATCGCTGCCTTTGTTGACGTATTTGCATATACTCGTATACTTGATGGATTTGACGGTTTGAATATTATCGATGACAATGCAGAAAATGGCATAATCTACCTGTTGTCCATTTCGGCGTCAACATTTCTTATTCTGATTATTGTTTCTGGTTTTCGAAGTCTGCACTCTGGATATCCGTCATCACTAGTGCGTGTTGCATCAACTAAATATCTGGGATACTTTTCGTGCATTTGTTATCTACGAGTACCATGCAAGGAGATTGTGTATTCATTGCTCCGCTTGGTCCATGCAACATGTTTTTCGTCACAATATCGCACAGCAGTGGGTCTTCCTCACGATAAGGAATTTCTACACAAATGAGATGTGTGTTTTTTTCGTTTCGAGCCAAGCCATGTGGAAGTCCTTTCTTCTGCCATTCAATCGAATACAATCAGCAGTGACTTTCACCATAAATGTGATTCTTCATAATGAAGTCCATAAATGTCGTTAGTTTTTGCTTAAAAATTTGTGTAATCAAATTCTCTTTCAAATACATTTTCCGGAACGACACGCGCGCCATCTATTATAAGTTAATTGTACTATCTTTATAATCTTCGCGCAAGTGCAAGTAATAAGTTGACAAAGATGAACGGTGTGGCAGCTCATCAAATACGAATGGACAAACAAACATTGATTTTTCACATTATGTGGCGCATCATCACCCTATAGGAAGATGCTATCAGTTTTGCAAATGGCGGCAAATGTCAATTTTACTTTCATATTTGTGAAGCAAACAGATAAAAGTACAGGTCAACAAGGCATGAATCGCTATACTCCAAACGAACGCAGAATAGTTGTTACGATGTTTTTGCGGAATAATTCGTCAGTGGTGTTGGCGCAGCGTGAATTTCGGCGCAGATTTCACGGTCGTCCGACAACCACTGGGCAAACACTACAACGTTAGCCGCTCGTCTAGAGGAGTATGAGACAACACGAGATGTTGGCAGGTCTAGCCGGCCTCGGAGCAGCCTTTCTACTGAGAATATTGCAGCTGTTGTTGAAGATGTCGCAGAGAACTCCGGAGTATCGACCAGATGGAGTGCCGCGCAATTCGGTTCTTACAGAGAATTTTGGTGAAAGACTGTTAAATGTTCCCTTACAAAGTACCGACAGTGCATTAGCTGTTAGCTGTTGACCGCCAAGCGCGTGAAAGCTGCGCTCAAGCCATCCTGAATCTCGACCACGAGGGGGACAACCTTTCATCGAAAATCATCAAGAGGGACGAGGCTCTTCCATCTCTATGGATATGTGAATAAGCAAAATTATTGATTCCGGGACACCGAAAATCCGCGTATAACCCACAAAAGCCATTACACCAGCTCAAAGCTACTGAATGGTGTGCTGTTTACGCTAAAGACGTCATCGGGCCTTATTTTTTCGAAAACGTCACGTGCCAAACGACTACTGTCGACGGCGAGCGATACAGACCCATGTTCAACTGCTTTTTCCTTCCTCAATTGAAGGAATTGGGACTGAAGAACATGTGGTTTTAAGAGGATAAGGCAACGGCTCATATTGTACGAGCCACAACCGAAATTCTGAAAATCCTGAGGGCTGCGTTTCCTGGTCGCCTAATCTCTCGTTTTGGCGATTTGCACTAACCGGCAAGATCGCTGCCTGATTTAATCGTTCCAGACCTCTTTTTGTTAGTTTTAGTCACGAGTCTTTGTCAACAAGCTTCGGACTTTTGAGGCCCTCAAAGAGAATATTCGTCAAGACTGCGAAGACATATCGTCGGAAGCTCTAGCAAAAGTGATGGAAAATGTCATAAATCGGGCTCGAATAGTCATCAATTCTGCCGGCGGCCACTTAGCCGATATCATTTTCTCGACTTAAGGGGAACATACTCGTATTAAAGACAGGTGACAACGTTGTTTAGATAGTATTTCATCGCATTTAAAGAACTTCCCACCTGGTACAATACATTTATGCTAACGGATTTTCCAATCCTCGGAACAATTATTAAGGTCTTTTTCCGGAACGGCATTTAAAATCCTCCTAAGTGTGCTGAATCGCTGTTCCCGGAGCGACCCCTTGGGCTTAGGGTATGGCCAGAAGGCAACCGGAGCTAAACCAGGCGAATACGGTTATGTATTTTTTGACGAAAAATTGACGCTGTTTCTCTAAAAATTTACAAAGGAAACTGATGTTTTGACAGACTCGTAACACGACAAGGAAAAGACGAAAAACCAACCTGGGAGTTAGATAGATATTTTGGCAAGTGACCTAAAATAAAATAAGAAATAAAACCCAAAACAGTTGGCTATCGTCATCATATTCAATTTATTTCCGTCGTCATCTATTCATCCTTTTACAACAAAAGTCGAGCTGAAGCATATCCCAAAGGAGCAGCAGCTAAGGGAGCAGATAAAGCCAAAGGAGCAGCCAATGGTGAGGCTACATATTGAGCTGCCAATGGAGCAGCAGCTAGTGGGGCAGCAGCTAAAACTGGAGCAGCGGCAATTCCATTATAATTTCTGGCAATCACTTGGCTGCTGGTGGCAGTAACAACTCCTGGAGCAGCAATCACTGGAGCAGAGTATGCGAGTGGGGCAAGAACTCCTGGCTTGGCAGCAGCACAGGCAATAAGAGCAAAGACGACAACGGTCTAAAAACATAAGAAAATTGTTTTATTTTTTTTTTTGTTAAAATATCTCTCCTGAATATCCTGCTAATGCGAGTTACTTACGTATTTGAACATGTTGATTTGGTTTGGTTTCGGATTGATATATTCCAAGTGACTTGAGATTGTGTTATAACTTCGATTCAATTTCGTTTTCGCCTTTTATAGTTGGCCTACAATACGTGACTCTGATGGGCCGTTAGATACATATTAAATATTCAGCTACTGTTTCGGTTGCAGTTAATTGGGCGGCAGTCGATGACTCAAACCATTCGACCTTGCAAGAGTTTTAGCTGGAATTTTGTGTTGTGATGTTAGGTGTTGCCGAAATGCCAAAAAGGTCTTGGGTTGAAGGTTATGGTGCTTGGAGACGGGAGACGGTAAACAGTAATAAGGTGTTTCGCTGTTGTTATTTTGATTGGATTTTTTCTACTGTTAGACAATAGACCTTTTTAATTTTGTTAGACAACTGCCATAGAAGAGAAAAATAATAAAATTTGAATTCGACGGCCAATTAAGAAGAAGCTAATTGGGGAAATCAATCATATTGAAAAAGTGGTAACCAGCAGCAACAGAAGTCTATTAGTCGGACATATTCTTAAAAGGTCTGGCTAACCTTCTCTATTTTGGGGCATTAAATTGTGTTTCTCCCCATAAGCGGAGCAGCAGCGATGCAGTAAAAATGGGAAACTCGTTACGCATAAGTTCGTATAACGAGGAAAGGGTTAATAAAAGGATAAGAAGAAGAAGAAATTGTGTTTCTCATTTCTTTTCATCACCCCAAGTCCCTTCCTGATTTCCGTTTTCAACCTTAGAAGGTGTAATTTTGAAACATCTCTCATCGAAAAACGGGGTGTTGATTAGGTTACGGAACACACAGTGCGAGCGATGGAAAATCAGGGAGCATTGAATAAGAGGTGCAGATGTACGATGGCCTTAAATGTTTGTAGGTTATAATGGCAAGGAAATAAAGAGCTCAGCAAGACATTCCTAAAGCGAGTTGTTCGGCTTAGAAAGGAATTACGATATTTAATGGTACGTCCGAAAGTCGGCTTGAGCGTTTAAAGGGGCGGAATGCTATAGAACAAGGTGGGGCAGGAGACATTACGTCGGTGATCGAGTTAGTCAAGCGACTGTGTAATATTGGCATCACCTATAAGTTTTATCGCACGGTTTTGAATTCTATCTAGCAAGTGCAAAGAAGTTTTGGGGCACCTGTCCAGGTGTGAGCATTGCACTTAAATTTGCAGACAGATCAGAGGGGTGAAACATTTCTTACATCACTTAAGGAAACCTAAACATTTAGCAGCATTTTTGGCGACTTTGAATATGTGGTCCAACATAAGTTGTCATTGACAACCGAGAATGGAAAGTTTTTCGGTTCCGACGATGCAAGTGCCATTCATGGATAATGGTTTTTCAATTGGTAATGCCGTTGATAATAGAATTTAATGAGCTTAACATACGCTGCAATTTTCGTTCCGCAGCCGAAGAGCAGAGACGTGAGTCGGGGAACGAATATGAAAAGCAGAGATTACTGTCGCCAGCAAAGGAATATACTGGATTATAAGTAGCACACAAGAGATCATTGATGAAGGTTAAAAAGAGTGTCGGCATTTATTTTGTAAATACCAGAAAACCATCCAAGACAACTTGAATTGTACGTTCCGAAAGGTATTTTTCTAATCCATTGAAGAAGCTAGTGGTCGATCCCAAATACAAGCATTTTCGGTAAAAGAGCATGATGTCAAACTCTGTCAAATGCCTTAGAAATATCAAGTGCAACTATCTTGCTTTCGCCAGATTGATGTAAACTTTGGTTTCACTTTTCGGTCAGACATGCCATCAAATCACCAGTGGGCCTGTTGCTACGAAAACCGTACTGACGGTCATTAAGAAGTTTTCATGTTTCGAGATATTGCGTGAGCTGACGAGGTCGAGGCCGCGCTGAGGTCTCAAAACGTACCGGAAACGTATGTTAGAATAATACAAGACATGTAGGGAAACGTGAAAATTGCGGTTAAAAGCTCTGCTGGACTAACGAGAGAATTTCCAGTTAATGTCGGAGTGCACCAAGGAAGCGTACTTAGCCTTTCCCTCTTTAACGTAGTATTCGACAATCTTTTAAAAGACTGCATGCGCGAAGCAAATGTAACGCCAATTCTCTTCGCTGACGACGCAGTTATACTTAGCGATTACGTCGAAGATTTACAGAACGCCTTAGATTCATGGAAAAATGTGCTAAAGAGAAACGGGTTTAAAATAAGTCGTTCAAACCAGGAGCATTTGACGTGCCCAAATGCGCATCCGTTGCGACCTGTTCCGGATATAATGTTAGACGGAATGGTTCTTCCGAATAGCACTATCTTTAAGTACTTAGGATCAATCGTTAACATGGAAGCGAAATGTGACGACGACGTAAACCACAGAGTGAGCGTGGGATGGATGAAATGGCGGGAAAATTTGGGAATCTTTTGCGACCGAAAATTTCCACTTAAACTGATGGGGAAACTACACCACGGTTGTAAGACCAGCTCTAATGTACGGTTCACAGTGCTGGACAATGTACGAAGCGTTTAAAAACAAAATGACGGTAGCGGAAATGAAAATGTTAAGGATGTCTTGTGGAGCCACTAAACGCGATTGCAATAGGTCTACGCGCATAAGAGGAAGTCTACATATAAAGAATTCGGTAACCGAACAGCTTAAGCCGAATAGAATAAGTTGGTATTGCCACGTTCAAAGAAGATCTGCGGAAAATCCGGTTGAAAAGGCACTATCAACTACGGTCACTCCAACTGTAAGAAAACGAGGTCGGAAAAAGAATTCCTGGATTTCTCAGATGGCAAATACGCAACAACGCCTGGGGCTAACCACTGAAACGAACCAGGACCGAGCATTATGTAGACGCGTTCTGCGGTCTGCGACATTAGCCAACCCCGTAAGCGTAGCAGCAGCGATGCAGTTAAAACCGGAAACTCGTTACGCATAAGTTCTTATAACGAGGAAAGGGTTAATAAAAGGATAAGAAGAAGCATGAGCTGACGGTTTATTAGCGTTTCCATGACCTTGGAAAGAAGGGACGCAAGTGCAATGGGCTTGTAAAAGGTAAGAGAAGAAGATTCGCCTATTTTAGGGACGGGCTGGACAAATGCTGTTTTCTATTTTCTCGGAAAGAGTCCCAAAGAGTACGATGGATGGTAAAGCTTACGCAGAGAAGATGAACACCTCCTCAGAAGAAGTGGAGTCATACCATCTGGACCAGCGGATGTGTGAATGTTAAGATCTTTAAGTACTCTTGCTACTACACGAATGGGAAGATGGATTCGTTCTATTGACGATTCGACGCCCTCAAGTATAGGCGGGTTCAAAGCACAATCTGGAAGCGTTAAGTTGGCTGCAAAATGTGCAGCAAGCATATTAGGTTTGTCCAAAGAGCTGACAGCTGGAATGCCATTGTAAATGATAGTTGGGATGGAGGATGATGCAGAATTCCTAATATTTTTGACGAACAACCAACAATTTTTACTACATTTGGGTAGTATTTTTTGCCTCAGTTTTTGGTCGTGTATAAATTTCACACGCTGAAAGCTCGTTTGAATTATTTCCGGTTTTCCTCTGTGGGGTTTGTCTTATAGGACCGAAAAAACATTTCTCTCACCCTGAAAGCCTCTTTACAGCTCGAGTCGTAGCATGCCTTTTCCTTTGATCTGATACTCTTTATCCGGTGAGGGAGAAAGGATCCCATTCCAAAGAGAATAGTGCCTGTGATCAAATCAGCAGCGGCATCCACGTCGTTATCGAGGAAACATAACGACCAGTTAAAATTCCTAAAGAAGGTGTTAAGTCCGCTCTAACTGGCTGTCTCGTATTGCCATACTGTTCTTTTAGGAGTTATTTCCCTAACTGTCTGGTTAATGTACGAGAATTTAGCAGATATGAGAAAATAGTCCGACGAGTCTGGAGGTGAGAGCACATCAACAGTGTTCTCATCAGGGTAAGAAGATAGAAAGAAGTCCAGGGTGTTGGCGGCATGACTATCAACGTCTGGGATTTGCGTGGGCTCATTTGCAAGCTGGCGATGACAAGCGAACATCTCAACACACCGTCCTTCGGCTGTTGTCTGTCCGGAATGTCAGTATGAGGATACAGGGATAAAATTCTTTGTATGGATTCAGACAGCGCATCAAAATCGTTAAAGGTCGAATTGCTGTGTGGTTTGGGGCTTCTGTAAATAAAGCATTAGTGGATAATTTGCTTACGGAGATGGAATTTTAACCACATGAAATTGAATTCTGGATTGGAACAGGGACAAAATTGTGGTGGAGTTTGGTAAGCTACCTCAGTACGTATCTACTAGAGCTGCAGTGTGAAAAAGAACAAGATCAATGCAAGTGTTCACTCTCTGACTTATGTGAAGGACGTGATTCTCAAAGGTACAAATGAGAGATGTTTCAATCACGATACTTAAATCGTACAAGGTAGCTTAAATATCCTTAGCCTCCAAGACGAATCTTCTGACAATGGAAGAAGGCTTTTGATTTCGCCGATGGAAGAGTACCAGTTTCAGTCATCTAGATACACATTTAGCTCTGATTAATGCAACCAGGTCGACCAAACCTGTTGTTCGGAGAAAGGTAGGTTTCCAATGGGCTTCAGGTTCACGCAATTTTTGTTTTTTTTGCTGTCGGAACAGAAAGTTCAAACAAAGCACTAGACCATTGTACTACTTCTAAGTTCCTTGTAATGGAGTTTCTCAGCCTTTCGAAAGTGCCCACAGAATCAGCACCTACTACGTCAAAGCCGATTACTGGTAGCCTGATGTAAGCGTGAGCTGGATATTTAGAAAGGTAGTGCTCCTTGGTGTCGTTGTCACTTTCATAGCAAGATTTGCATGATGATATATCACTAATGCCCAGGACATTTACATAATGACGCCAATAAGCAGTCATGCCATCAGCAGTTTTACTCATATGAAAACCCTAAACAACGTGGACTTACCTTACATTGGTTTGGATCCTGAAAACTCTAGTCAATAACTTTCCTTGCTGTGTGTGGTCTGGCGTTGTTATGATAGAAAACAATGCTTTTCCTGTTCGCCAACTCAGGCCGTTGTTCTTCCACTGCCTGCTTCAGAGTGTTAAACTGAGAGGAATATTTAATGACAAATATTGCCTGATTGGGTCGAATCAGAAGCAGAAAGACAACAGCCTATTACCTTTATTAGATTTTTGGACCATTCGTCATCGGTTTCGTAATTTTTTTGAAGTAGAATTTCTGGTGTCATTGTATCAGATGGCAAGTTTATAAGACGAAAGTCATAAAACAGTCGACGCGCATAGTCAGTAAAGCTCCTGTGGGCGTTGTTCCAATGACTAGCTCATTTTCTTTCTTTGAGATTGCAGCCCATGATAGGAAAATCAATAGAAGCGAGATCTATCAAGGCGTCTACAGCGGAACGAGGTGTGCTAGGAAAGAGCAAAGGCAGGTGAGACAAACCGTTCTTTGGGGTCTGGCAAGAAAAGCAATGACGTATTTTTTTTAATTTTTTTTTCAATCAGACAACCGACGCGTAGGTTATAACCAGCCTTATCATACCCGTGTAGATCCGAGAGCCTTTCCTCAGTGTTAGGCGGTTAGACGTTTTGCAACGTAACACGTTTAGTCCAGAGAAGTTTGTCATGTGGCATGACACCCAAATACCTACTTAGCTTTTTTGGAGAACTAAATGGAGAGTATAGGTTCGATTCCTAACTGGGTCACCAACAATTTTTCAAATCGGCATCTCCCTTTCGGCGGGCAATGGCAAACTCCCGAAAGTAAAATTGCCTACGAAAAAGCTTCTAAGAGTGCCATTCGGACTCGGCGATAAACCGGGGGTCCCGCTCAGATGTGACAAAAATGAAAACATGAGCAACACAAATGAGTGTCAAGAGCGAGGCCACAGTGTTTTTCTTTTTTTTTGCTGTTTTTAAATGGTGATGCTACATCCAAACCTCATCCTTCTCATACAAAGAACCACTTTAGTTTTGAAAGGGTTGATTGAAAGACCATTTCCCGTGCACCAATTGTACAGTATATCTACATTATTGGTGTTTGATTTCGAATAGACATTAGAACTATTGAGCGCGTTCAGCAGTGATTCGCTAAAATGCCCCATATTAATTGGCACAGAACGCCGTCTTTCTGGTTATCTCTGTTCACCCTTGCCATTACATATAGGTAATAGTCAGCATCCGGAATGGATGCCTATTCACGAGCATTGCTTTTATGTTCAGTGTTACTGATTTTTCCAAGTCGTGCTGTCTTCTACTCCTTTGTGAGTCGTGTAGCATGCTTACCTATAAAACAGTGATGACATCTATGAAAGCACCAAAATGCTGTAGTTGTAGTTTGAGTTAGGAGCACGTATCGACGATACTCTTTCAGGTAGGATAGGTAGAGCGATTTCTTAAGCCCCACAATTCCCTGGAATATTTCTATAGCCCCTCACCCAATATAGGTGGATGTTGATTATTAGTCGGCATCCCTAAGAGATGCTTGGCAATCAGGGCAGTTTTACGTTTTTTTTTCTTCAGCCAATATTTCTCTTACAGAGTTGTCATCACAGCTTTCCCTAAACCTTACAAATATGTCTGTGTTTCCATAATATTTTTCTTGTTATCTTAGGTAGTCTTCTTTCACTATCAGTTTTCTTTCTTGCTATCCTTTTGTCCAGATCGACATATATATATACCACCTTGATCAAAAAGTTCCCATCTTGTGGCGCTCCCATTATTCCGATGTTAAGTTGGTACATCTGTTGTTGATATTCCCTTTAAATCTTAGTGACATAGCTTGACATTTGCAAAAGCTACGTAGCCAATCTCTGTGTGTGTTGGGGATTTTTTACAATTTTAGAAATGAATTCAAATTTGCAACAACGAACTTGTATTCAATTTTGCGTAAAAAATGGATTTAATGGTGCGCGAACGTTGGAACTGTTGGAAAAGTGTTTCGGCAACGATTCCCTAAAGAAAACGGTCGTTTAGCAGTGGCATGAGCGGTTTAAAAGTGGTCGTGAGGCAATCAAAGATGATGAACGTAGTGGCAGACCTTCGACATCGAAAACCGACGAAAACATTGATGAAGTAAAAGAAATGTTGGTCAATAACCGCAAATTAACCACCAGAGAGATAGCGGATTACTTGAACATTGCCTATGGATCCGTCCAAGACATTTTGGTTAATGATTTGGGTTTCCGTCGTGTAGCAGCAAAGTTCCTGCCAAAAGACCTCAATTTTATGCAAAAAAGAGACCGTGTTGACATCACAAAAGAGATGATTTGCGAGGCTGAATCCGATCCCACATTCATCAAAAGGATCATTACTGGAGACGTGGGTTTATGAGTACGACACGCAATCCAGACATCAGGCAAGTGAATGGCGTTTACCAAACGAGCCGAGACCACCAAAAAAAACCGCGTCGTTTTCAGTCAAAAAAGAAGGCAATGTTCACGGTTTTCATGGATTACAACGGTGTGTAGTGCATCATGAATTTTTGCCAGAAGGCCAGACAGTAACCAAAGAGTATTATTTGGGCGTATTGAGACGTTTGCATAAAGCACTTCGCTGAAAGAGACCAGGATTGTGGGCAGAAAACTCGTGGATTTTGCACCATGATAGCGCACCGTCGCACAGTGCCATCATTATTCGTATTTTTTTTGGCGAAAAATGCAACAACTACCATCCAACAGCCACCGAATTTACCTGATTTGGCTCCCTGTGACTTCTTTCTGTTCAATCGAGTCAAAAAACCACTACGGGGAACGCGTTTCAGCAGCCGAGAGGAAGTAATGGAAAAATCGCAGGAGGCACTGATGGGCACACTGAAAACCGAATATAAAAAATGTTTCGAGGATTGGATCAAGCGCTGGCATAAGTGTGTTGCAGTCGATGGGGATTACTTTGAAGGGAACATAATAGATTGAGATGAATAAATTTGTATCTATAATTTTAATTTTTGATCAAGGTGGTATGTTCCATATCCTAACTGATTGTCTTCTTGACAAACTTTCCTTAGTCTTTTCGAAGTGGTTCTGAGCTTTTAGCTATTTTATCGGACTCCATTTGAGGGCCAAATAGATTACTAGAAATAGCAGAACATTTTTACGCTTACACCGATATTACACTTTGCAACATTATGATGCTCCGGATAATTTGAAATATTGTAGTGTAAAAATTACCGCAGAATAATGACCACGCTCATCTATTACAGCACTTTCAAGACAGCTCTTAAGAATGTATGACCTGTCTCTCAGGTTCCACTCAAGCAGGCTTTGCTTCGATGATTCACATTACAAAAATGCATTCCATGCATAATTCTGACACAATATATCCACTCAGGCATTCAGTTACGATTTTCTAACATCCTGGGGAAACGGAGATTAGAAAGAACAGCTCCTTGCCAAATTCTTTATAATATGGAAATCACTGGCTTTCTTTAATTCAAGAATGGGCTATAAATCTAAGAATTTGAATCTCAAATTCTCTAGAAGACTTGCCCATACTCCCAAGCATATGCTGAGGAACTAATTTTAATGAAGCACAAATGACCATCTTGCATTTTAAATTGTCAATAACTAGGCGGATATTCACTCGACCACCAAGAGTGTATTGTATTTGCGTCTTAACAAATTGACTGGAGAAACACCAGAAACACAAAACACTAGTAATTGCAACCTACAAAAAAATTGCATAAGCCAGTTGCCTACCACTCGATTGACGGCCTTTCTTCGTTTGACAAAATAACCAAAATAAACAAACAGCCATACTCTCAAGGCCAAGGGCAAAAGTCTTTGAAAACACCACCAAAACAGACAAACATCCCCAATACTCTTCTACGAAAAAAAGAAAATTAAATTGAACCACTCAAAGGTCATTTGAAAAATTCGGATTCAGTAGCACGTTTGACGTAAACCGATCACTAGGTGAATTTTTAATGAGTCTCGCTGGATAGTTGGCACGTACCATCGTTCAGTATAAAAGTCTCATTGTAGCGAATGCCAAAACAGACTTTAAACTCACACTTCTTGGAATACATCAATCTAAACTAATAAACCCAGTCAACATGTTCAAATACGTAAGGTGCAAGGATACTTTGACAGGATTTTTGAAGTAATCTTTTGACTAACCTTTTCAGACCGCTATCATCTTTGCTCTTATTGCCTGTGCTGCTGCCAAGCCAGGAGTTCTTGCCCCACTCGCATACTCTGCTCCAGTGGTTGCTGCTCCAGGAGTTGTCACTGCCACTAGTAGCCAAGTGATTGCTAGGAATTACAATGGAATTGCTGCTGCTCCAGTTTTAGCTGCTGCTCCAGTTGCTGCTCCATTGGCTGCCCCATTAGCTGCTCAAATCATTTCACCACTTGCTGCTGCACCATTAGCTGCTCCTTTGGCTTACTCTGCTTCATTAGCTGCTTCAGCTCCTCTTTTGTGGTAAAAAGTAACATCTGCATGACATTGTAAATATATGAATCTGCCTGGACCTAAGATACCTACCTACTTGCTTTTATTTGAGTTTTACTTTTGTCAGTTATGAATGAAGGTCTCCTTCATTGTCAATTGTTGCATGAAATGTCTGCCACCCATCACAGTGATTCAGATTCAGACCATTATCCACTTAACTGCGTTCATGCGAGAATTTAATTGACGTCTTCAAGCACATATGGCAACTCGTACCTAGGAAGATCATTGCCCCCAATTGAAAGACAGAAAAACAACAAGCACCGCGAATAACTGAAGCGTCTAATTGCATTATCCTCGTACGTGTTCTGTTCACTTTATAATTCCTCTAACCCTACACACACTCAGACCACATGTCAGATGGAAGAAACTAGGACTCTTTTAGCATGCCAATGCATTCAAACTGCGACAAACCTGACGAAGGATAAACCCTAAGATGGTTTGACTTGTTTCAGGAGCGGGAATACGTTCTTGTGAGTGAAAGCTTGGTAAAGGGCGCAAGAGATTTTGGGGCGCTGCCTAGACACCATGTGTTTCAACGGCGAAGTTGTTTCAGGAACTAAGAAACCATCTGTGATGCAAGAACTTTTACCTTAGCAATCACACCACAGAAGGTAGTTGAGGGCGCGAATTGACTACTACTCCGCCACTGACTGTATTAAACACTTCACCTCAAATTATCTTGCCCCTTTAGATCTGTTCAGAGAGCTCATTTTTTTTTTTTAAATACTCTCCCGGTTGCTTAATTAAATTCTTAGAATCGTCATGTTGTCCTCATTAAATTTTCGTGCGAAATCTGTTGCGAGCTTTAAGAAACGCACACATTCCTCACCCTTAGAGAAGATCCAACCCACTATACCCATCATGTCAGCCCCACATAGACATACCCCAATGGGGGTAGGGAGTGTGCGCTAAGATACACTCGTGTTTATTGGAGGACCATCTGCCGCCAGCAACACAACAACATTATCGTCATCATCAACACTAGCAACATAAACCAGCATTATCCTGCCCTGAAGTGAAGGTAGACCCCTTACTCTGACTACCTTTGTGGAGCTGCCTTCACTACCACTCAGGTGAATCTGTGAGTGTGGGTTGCTTTGACACGAACACACCATATTTTCTTAATTTATGAATAAACATCCATTTAAGGATGACGCGCCACAACCTAAGAGTATAGGTAGGCACCGTTCCAGGAGTAGTAGAGCCGAGTTTGAAGATGCGAGATGAGTGCGCTATTGTTTCGCCATTTATGCTTCAGTTCTAAGAAGAACCTCCTGAAGTGGGCAAACTCGTAGAAACAGAAATCCAGAAATGCGCTGTCTTGGATGTGGTTGATCTGAGATAATGTAGATATAAGACGAACGTGTAATAAATATCCTTTTTTGTAAAGAAGCTGTGAGGTGTGCTTGTTCTTGTTGAAGCGACATGCTGTCGCTTGGGCTGTTGTGATGAAGAACCAGGATGACGACGAAGACGTCGTTGATGATGATGATGATTGTGTTCTGGCAATGGATGAATTCATTGTAGCAACGCTTAGAAGATATCTTCTTGTCTTGTTGTGGAGAAAGACATGTGTGGAGCTTGTTTCAAATTGCATTTGCAGGTTGCTTGGGAGAACCCTGGTGCGGTGTTGCGTGACTAGTTTGGGTTTACACGTAATTACCATTGAATTTTCAATGAATCCTTTGCAAGGAACCAGGGGGTTTAATGTGCATTGCTCCGGTAATTGTAATTTAATTGTGAGACACATTGTACTGATGGATGAATGGGGGAAAGAAGTCCCATTAAGCTGGGTAGGGGTGTCCTTTGTTGGGAAGTATTTGACATAGTTATTATATGCATACCAGGAAGATGGAGTAATTTTTGATGTCAGTATGGTGGCCCATATAAAGCGGGCTAATAAAAGACACTTTGTAGCTTGCAGTGAAGGTTTTGAAGAATGGATTGTACCTACATTTATTAGGGTTTGTTGTATAAATGTTTCAGGCTGACTTCATGATAAAGGATACACAGTTCCGAGAAAAATCTTTAAGGGGATTTGAATTAAAAATCTAAGAAAGTGGAGAATACATTGAAAGGCCCTGAGTAAAGGAAATAAGCTAATACTTCCCGATAAGGCTTCCCTAAGGTCGTTTGCCCCAACTTTTAATGGAACGTGACTCTTGATTGCATTTTATGTAGACCTGCTTGTCTCGTTTTATCTTTGTAAGTTCAGAACAATATAGAAGTAAGGTATGGTCAAGTGATTCGAACTAATGTGCCCTATCAGGGAAAAACTCTTACAGAGTGCTTGTACGAACTACGATAAGAAGCTTCAACATAGGTCACTAAGGAAGAGTGCCTTCCAACACCACTTTTGGTTAAACTAGCAGACTTGCCGAAATACTCGAAAGAAGCAAGGTATATTGTCACAGTGGGAACACTACGACAGCATCTTGACTGAGTCGAATGCCGAAGTTTGTTAACGATTCACTTTCCATGGTAAAATATCGGATCCAGTTTCTGTCAACGAAGCTGTTATACGTCGAAGTTGCTTGCTGTCATCGGTGTTTTCTAGTCGCCTGGCACCGATAGCATATGTCCAGTTTTGCTACAAAATGGGAAAGACCGACTTCAGGCAGATTAAAAAAGAATATTTGCTGCTAGTCTTTATGGCCTGTATACCAAAAACCGAAAAGATGATTACACTTACACTAAGAGCTTCAAACCTATCATTCGACGTCCTTTATGTTGAAGAGCAAACAGAGAAAGTTCGAGCTTAAGGTGTACAAAAACGCATTGAGAATGTATGCTCTGTCTAAGATGCAACAGGCCTGCCAACGCGGAGATCTTGCTTGAATTGAAGACGTATTTAACTAGAAGGAGTACGAGATAGCCCCTGTCATCGACATTGGGGGTGCTTTGGACAGCACAACTTTTGTCGGCAAATGCAACTCGGTTAGAACTAACGGCGTCGACGAATCCTTAGTTTTGTGGATATGAGCTTTGCTAAAGAAAAGGACCCTGATTTCTGATGCTGACAAGGGCCAATGGGTAATGGAACGGGTAAACATAGGTTAACATAGGTTAAGGGGACGTCGTGCCTAACGATTTCAACAGTTTTAAATTCGCCATTGTATTGTTTGTTGCTCCATGTTTAGCGACTATCTGCTTTAAGCCGCAGGTAGCTCTAGAAGTAATAGGCGATTCGTTCACTGAAAATTGACTTTCATTCATTTCTCTTGTTCCTTCACACAGGAAAGGGGAAGTTTACTTACCCCGCTCATCTAGTGCTAAAAGGACAGCACCATCCGAATTTCTAAAAAAGCTAAAAAATTAGGTGACGTCCTGAATATCAGGAATATCAACAGGTCTAAGATTTCCTTCTGTCAATGTTAGAGAGCTCTCGGCTATGCTTGGTAATTGTCACAAAGGAAGATCTTAATGCTGGGTAAGACCAAATATATCTCCGAGATACGTTGCCTTCCCCAATCACTGAAAGATGGTTTTCTTTGGCTATACGGAGGCCTTTCTAATGCAGCAGGCTTTGCTGTAAATGCTTCTCAAGAGCTGTATTGACAAAACATTTTCTGTTCTGTTTTGTTCTATAAAGGAGACTATATACTCGTATAGTACAAATGTTCTGACGCAATTACCGCATAACAAATGCTGCTAGAAAAGTACTCAATCAACTTTTTTGGACTGATCTAGGTAAGGATTAGGAAAGCCCTTCACTAAAAATAGTACGTTGTACCACGAGTTATAAATGCCGTCTAAGGACTAAGAAGTCTATGTGAAGGGATATAGTTGTGATGAAAATAACCACACCGCAAATAAGAACACCTTAACAAGGACAGCAACCTTCGGATTGACTCTTAACAGACCAAGCAGATACTCCCAAATATGTAGTGCAGATACTGGAAAAGTAGTCCAGGCAAAACGACAATTAAAACTCGTGATGCATGGATTTTTATGTTGTGCAGCGCATTTGGAGAAACAAGCGAGCAACTGGCTCGGTACAACATACATCAGAGTCAAGTTCAACAACATCAGCCTCTTATGCCGAACGATTAACGAAGGAATAACACGAAGTTCCGAAGGAAGACTTGTACGAGTTCTGAAAATGATCCTTTGAGCAGTAACCCAAATACGAAGCAATAATTTTACTTGGTGGCTTAAATGACCAAATAGAACAGGAGAGCATCTCAGCATGCACAACATGTACAACATCATATCTGGAAACGAATTTATTCGGGTGGACTTTGAAAGCGGACGTTTGAAAGTATCGTCGCATCAAGTACTTGTTTCCAATATCCTAGAATTCACAAGCGCATATTGCAGTATCTTGACAGTCAGATTGAATCCATTGTGATAGACAGAAGACATGCATCCTGGTTTTTAGATTTCCATGCATTTTGAGATGCAAACATTGACTTCGACTATAGTGATAGCCAAAATATAAATATAGATATCAGAAGCTGCGGGGAGTATAAACGCCAAGCGGCACGAGTTCCGGCCGAACAACCCCAAACACTTTCATAATTAATTATATGGAAAGAAGGCCATGCGAAATGCGGTCTTTCATCTCCAAGGTTTCGCAGGGCAATATTTAACAAGAAACCGTTGGTTCCACGATGAATGCCAACGCCTGACAAAAAGAATGTGTAACGTGCTATAATCAACTCAAGGACGAGATCCGATTTGGGAGTTGATGGCATCACGTACAAGCTAAGGAGAAAAATTGAATGCAAAATTCTCTTAAGGAAAATTAAGGAATTCGAAGTAAAGAGCTTTGGCCAAACAAAAATTCTAGATACAACAATCCTTAAGCAACCGGTTAGCTTTATAAATCTGGAGGAAATAATCTGATAAGAAGTATCGCCCTGCTCATATGCACAATTTGGTCAGAGAAACGTATGCCCGCTGAATGGAATCTGAACATTATCACTAAGTTCCTGAAGAAAGGAGACCGTTTAAAGAAAGCCCTCCTTCAGGGGTATACGTCTTTTAAACTTGCTACCGTATTATGCGAACGTACTGAACATCTTAATCTGATCGTCAATAACCTTATAAAAGCATATCAGTGCAATCGACGCTCCATCGAGCAAATTTGTAAGCTGCAACAAATGGTCGAGAAGATCTGAGCGTTACAAACCAATATCCACACGTTCCATCGTTTGTAAGGGTATATATTGGAGAAAGCAGCGGTATCCCAGTGAGATCAATAAGCTTAAAACAGGGAAACCGGGGATGGTGGTCAATAAAGGCCAAAAATGGAAACTTCTAGTCAAAAAAAAGGATAATCAAAAGGAATTTAACTACCCAGGCTCTACAATGCGACATATGTCGGCAATCAATTAGCAAAGTCATATCTCGAGCAACGAAGAAGACTCCATTTAAGACCCTCATTATCTCAGAGCTGTTGTACTGCGTGGAGTCATGCCAACTCTCAGGGGCGGATAAAAGGTTGAGTTGCAGATTCTTTGAGCGAAATTTCTATTTATGATATATGACCTTGTCTGAACTTGTAAAACAAAATATAACGAAGAATTATATCAGCTTGTTGCGGTAAATTTTCCCGTAAAACAAGGTTTACCCTCTTTCTTGTTCTTCTCCCTTCGTTCCCTCTTTTCTTTGAGTGGGAAGACCGAGCTCTGGCGGAGGTGGAGGGCAGCCACGGTCCCATCAGCCATTGGCACACCGACCACAGACCACGGAAAGGACCCACATAGGTTCACGGGCGGTTATCTCCGCAGAGGAGGACGAGGTGGTTCGGTCGGTTAAGCCCTAAGGACGGTAGGGAGACTCACGACGAACCAGGAGCCCAGGGTGCGACAGGAGGTCCACCAAGGTCACCGTTGTCGGAGCCCGTAGGCTAGACGGGAGACTCGCAACGGGCAGCATCTGACAGGACGTCTGAAAGTCATCGACGGGTGGGGACGGACGGTCCTTGTAAGCCAGACACCCCAACACGATGATGATGGGTGGGGGAGGACGATCCCTGGAGCTTACACCCCAACCACAGCCTTAGACACAAAGGCTCCAGGAGTTCCACATCCTACAATCGATGTGGAGACAAACGGCATCGCATCTCGAAATCGATGTGGATGCAGAAAATGTTTAAGGGGGAAGAGATGACGATCTCTTTTGTAGCTACATCCCCGACGTGGGAGCTACGGAGGAGCGACGGTGGTGTGCAGGCGGACGGCCAAGATAATAAGACATATCCCAGCGTCGCATTAACTTTAAGAGTCAGGTTCGATGGGTGAAGGGACGACGACCCCTTTCAAGCCAGCACCCCACCGATGGAGAACCAAGGGAGCAGCAGAGGCTGTAGGCGGACGGCCAAGTTACTAGGCAGCCTCCGACGAGGGAATGTACAAACATAAACAAGAACAACAACAGTAACCACAAACAATAACAACAACCAGCGACAACAAATAATAATAAACAACAATAATAAACAACAACAATATATAAACAATAACATTAACATAATAAAACAAAATGCATAAAAACACACCAGGCGGGCCCGCAGCATAACAATCAAACGAAACAAAAACAAAACCAAAAATACATAATTGTAAGGAATGACCCGCTATTGGTCAGTCCCCCCATTCCCCCCGAATCTGAACGCCAATCCACCGGAGTAAGTAGGGACCCGGGGTAATATATCACAGAGACACATATACTTAGCTTTGTTTGGGGCGGCGGTTTAGAGAATGGCTAAACCGGGGTATAATCAGATTAGGAATATACCCACACAACCTTCCTCCTTCGTCCCAACACTCCATTGACCTTCGATCATACTTTCTTTCTCCTTCGCGTTTGTTGTTGTTTTGCAATTTTGTTTAGTTCAATGGGGGAAAATTAACCGGGGATCAGCAATGAAAGAAACATTGCTTCTCGCAATTTTTTATCGACTTCCAATGTCTAAGGCAATAGCTAGGCATAGCTAGGATCCACAAGCTCTCATAAACTCGCTCAGCGGAGTTCCCAGTTATCACTGGAAGCGGGAGAGAACTCAGTGTCTGAGGAGTTTAGAATGAGAGTGTACAATTGGAAACAATTGGAATGTGTGAGAGGCCTAGTTGGACAGGAAGGGAAAAAGGGGAAAGAACAGGACTCGTTGGTGGGATTGGATAGCAGGAGTAGCAGGACAAAGGATTAAAGGAACTGTGCCAGCAAGGGGGACAGAACCGCCATAAAGCTAAGTATAGTGTACATAGTGCAGTGTAGTGTAGTGTAGAAGAAGAAAATCGTTTTTTTTATATGGAAAAATTAAGACTCCGGTAGGCCGCCCGAGCAAAAAATCTCGAGAATAGACGAGACACGCGACCCGTTAATTTTTTTGTTGAACGTTCGGGACTGTGGAAATAGCGGGTCACTCTATCGGCGAGTGTTCCGTTAATTTCTTGTTTTTTGCAATAAATCGTCGATCTCCAGCGGAGCCTTATAACGTTTTAAAACATTGTTTTTTTCTCTTTTTTTTCGTCGTGTTTCTTCTCGGGGAAGATTTTCCTTTTTTTTGGTTCTATTTTTCTTCTCGTACTCCTCTTTCGTTCGGTTTCGTGATTTATACCGAAAATCACGTGGCGTTCAACTCGTTTTTTTTGTGATTTTGTTGCCCAGGTGTAGCTGCCATCAAAGCGCTACATGTGGGTAAATCGAACCCAGTATTGGAACAGTTGGTTCCAAAGTTATTTTTGATTCGGGGCAACTGGGATTGTTGCCGGGGATCAATCATAACAAGCTATGCAAGAGCGATTTAAATGCCTAAGTTTTATTTTCCGGCTTCTCAGTCAGGAAAAAGAAGAAGCATGAAAAGCACGCGGTTGAGGAAATTGGGTGATACTACTCCAGGAATGAGGTTCAGTAGTTCTATCAAAAGATTAAAAAATAACATGCACCAGACCCAAACCCCGAACCGTAGCCTGTAGAGACTAACAGACCATATAGCACTATCGGCAGAATGTCACCCGACCTGGATGAAGTAAAGATAACATTGTTCAAGCTCAAGTCTAACAAAGTTGCTGGAGAGCACGGCCTGACTGCAGAACTCTTCAAAGCAGGAGCATGGTAAGGAGCATTCTCCAATTCATCTGTAAATACCTCCGGACGAAATGATGCCCGACGAATAGAACCTCAGCATTTTTGGTTCGATCCTTAAGACAGAAGAGGAGGCATTGGTCTTCTTTATATTACCAACAAGATCTAATTTGCCGTATTGTGTGACACACCTGATGCTGTTCGTCCTGTTTTTAAGGCCACGTATGACAGCATCTACAGCGACGAGCTATGTAGAGCAATTTCCAAATCAGGCATCCCTGCGAAACTCGTGCGTCTATGCAGGATGTCGATGGGGGAATCACGCTGCTCCAACAAGGTCAGTAAGGATCTCACTGAGACCTTTGATGTCAAAAAATGATTAAAACAAAACTCAATCGCAAACTTAAGAAGCACAATCTTTCAAAAGTTCGTCCAATAACTCGCATACGCCGATGATATTGACATAATCGGAACAAATCAGCGTGATATCAACAACATACATCAGCGCTGAGATCAAATAAAGAATAACTCTAGCCAATCGCTGCTTCTTTGGGCTAAAAAAGCATTTGACTAGCCAAGCCCTCTCTCGAACATCAAAAGTGACTATATACAAGACCTGCTCTATGGCACAGAGGCGCAGTGGATTTTGGCTGCTTTGAGAGAAAAATTTTTCAGGTGGATTCTTCGTTCCCAGCAGCATAGACGCCGACGGGAGGGGGAGAGATACAACGACGAACTGCATGGACTGTACAGAGACATCGACTTAGCCAAAAGACTGAAGGTCCAACAACTGAGATAGTTTGATCGTGTAGAGGGGTTGGACACCAACGCCCGATCCAAAAAGTCTTTGAAAGAGTCCCCGAGAGACACCGCAGTAGAGCAAGACCGCTACTCAGCTAGTTAATCAATCAATCAATTATGTTTATTTCGTTCATAAGTTTACAAACCAAGCCACCGCACAATTTACAATTCAGAGATTTGATATATTATATTAAATCTTTCTACTGAAACACATCTAAGAATCAAATGTAATTTTAAATAATTATTCTAAGCAAAGGAAAAGAACAACAAAAACCCTTTAATTAAACAAAACAAAAAAATATAAAAAATAAATAAATAAACGTCAGTCTTGTCGGTTATAGCTATTATTAAGTTCGTTTACTAGTGGATTGTCAGATAAATCACATTTGGTCATGAATCTTTCGGTAAGTGCATGTATCCTAGCAGAGATCAATTCAGCATTAGCTGATTAGCACGTCTTTGTAACGTGGTCGTTAAAAGTAAGTTTTGTGTCCAGATAAACACCCAAGTACTTCACTGAAGTCTCCCAATGTATGTGTTGCCCGTTTACACAATTAATTGGTCGGACGGAAGATAACAAGACTTTCTTTTTCTTGTGAAAAAGATAGCTTTTATCTTTTCCTCATTAACTTTAATTTTCCATTTGTTAAGATATGGAATAACGTATCTTTTAAATTAGTCTCAATATTGAGACCAAATTTATGCGATGAAAAAATCGCAGAATCATCAGCGTACAGGGCAAAATCACAATCCGGTAAATGGGGAAAATCAGCTAAATACGTGTTGAACAAGATCGGTGCAAGAACTGATCCCTGAGGAACACCTGCATCTACTTTACACAAACATGAATTACTATTATTGACATGAACTTTGTAACTTCGATTGGACAAAAAACTCTGGACAACTTTACAGATATACATTGGGAAATAGAATCTAATCATTTTATATAATAAGCCATTGTGCCACACAGTATCGAATGCCTTTTCAATTTCCAGTATTAATAATCCGGTTGATTTTCCTAAAGCACGATTCCTCTTAATACTATTGCAAATTCGTAGAATTTGGTGGTTCGTGCTATGAAAGCGCCTAAAGCCAAATTGCTCATTGGGAAGTATATTTTGCTCATCGAGGGTTTTGAGTACTCGTATTTTGTCCTTTATTACTTTTTCATAGATTTTACTTATGCTACTCAATAGACTTATAGGCCTATAGCTAGTTGGTTCATTCGGAGATTTTCCTGCTTTTAGGACAGGTATAACTTTTGCTTCTTTCCAAGCAATTGGAAAGTATTGAATTTTTAAGCAAGCATTTATTATGAAAGCTAAATATCTAATTCCAGCCTTGGGTAAGTTCTTCAAATAAATATTTCTTACCTTATCTAGACCACCAGTTTTCCTTACATTGAGGTTATCTGTGATGTGTTTTATATCAGCCTCAGTGATGAATGCATTTTCAGGTGTTGTGGTTATTGAGGCATTAAAGTCTTGTAACGCGTTTTGTACAAATGTGTTAGTATTAGTGTCCCCCAGATGTAGGGAAGCGCAATAGTTGTTAGCAAAACTCTGGCAGAAAATATTGGCTTTGTCTGGGTCAGTGTGATATGTTGCACCCATGTTTGTAGGAATAGGAATATTTCTATTTTTGTTTTTCGTAAATTTCACGATATTCCAGAAAGGTTTAGAAGATTTATCTAGAGAATTGATCTTCCGATTCCACTCTTCATGGCGTTTCGTTTGAATAAACTTCACTATAAGTTTGTTGTGGTGCTTTATCAGCCTTTGAGAGATGGGCTGTCTATATCTTTGCCAGTTTCTTCGGTGCATATTACGCAAACGAAAAAACTCCAAGACATGAGCTGGAAGTTTCATACAAGAAAACTTTTTTTCAACTTTTGGCACACTTATATCAGCGGAACTAATAATGTGTTCGGAAAACTGAGAGACGATATTGTCAATGTCATCTTTGCTGTTTACTTCGTCCAGGCTGGTAGGAATGGTTCTAAGTCTGGATTTGATTTCGGATCGAAAAATGTTCCAATTTGCGTGTTTCAGATCCTGGAAATATTGCACGAGTTTTTCACCTGAACAGAGAAGCCGACAAAGAACTGGATTATGATCTGAAGATAGGTCATTAATTGTTACTGGCTGGGAAATATGACTAGATAAGTTAGTGACAAAAAAATCAATAACAGATGGACGACCACGAGAACCAGCTGGAATATAAGTAGGACTGGATGGGAACAGACCACGAACAGGCAACATAGCAAATAGGTTAGACAGAACGTTACCCCAGGAGTTACGAGTAGCACGTACACAACCCCAATCCCGATGTCTATAGTTAAGATCACCTCGAATTAAAAAGTCACCGACAGAACTGAAGAGTTTCCTCAAATCGGTATTCAAATGAAACCGTTTTACAACTCCAGGAGTACCTCCAGGGAAATAAACACAGAGGACTTTTAGTCTATTTCCAGTACCTAAAATGAGCTCTATACTTAGATTTTCTACAAGATGTGTGTGAATACATCCTAGAAGCTTATGCTGAATTGATCTCCTAATTAGGATTGCTACACCACCACCACTTCTATTTGTTCTATCCATACGATAACATTTAAATACTGACGTTGACATTTGCATTGTGGAATCTAGCCATGTTTCTGTTATTAATGCAATATCAATATTATTATTGTTTAAGAAACTTATGAGGTCAATATGTTTATTTTTAACACTTCTTGCATTCCATGTTATAATATTTAAATTATTGTATGTAATATTACTTGACATGTTTGTACAAAAACTTAGTAGCTAATTGTGCGATGGCATTAAATTGTTCCACTTTTGTTTTACATGAACCTAATTTATTTATCATCTCCATTACAAGGGAGTTGAGTTCTTCCATAGTGAATAACTCACCGTTGTTGGTAATTAAATTATTGTTGTTGTTGTTGGGCGATGGCAACTCTGTTGAGACATTTTGCTCCCACGCCTTTGGTGTAGAGATATTACTGCTCCCTATTACTCCAACCCGATTTGTAGCTGCTCATGTTGGTAGAGCTGGGAAATCCGATAGCGAGTGAAGAGAAATGTTGGCATTATTGTTGTTTCTGTTAACTTGATTGGTTTCGCGCAAAAAAATCGGTTCGTCTTTGCTGTGAGCTTCTGCTTTAGATCGCTGCGCATGCGCTGTCTGTCGATTTGTGTTCTCCTTTGCAATTTGCACATTTAGGAATGGTTGCGTTGCACTGCTCAGTTTTGTGAGAGCCGGCGCAATTAGCACAATATGTCTTTATGTGGCAGTTTCTTTCACCGTGGCCAAACATCTGACAGTTTCGGCATTGTGTCAGTAAATTTTTTTGCTTTCGATAAAAGCTCCAGTTAACTTGTGTGTGGAAAATTGCACGAACGTTCTTTTTTAGTTGACTGAGTTTGACACTTCCATTTTCAAAGGAAACTATGTAGAACGTGTCAGTGTAGAATGCATATGTTTTGTTAATGCATTTAATTTCTTTGCACTTTAAGCCCAGTTTGATTAGTTCATTTTTCAAGGAAACTGTTTTAACTTGCCCTAGGCCATATAAAACAGCCTTGAACACTTTATCACTTTTCACGTCATGAGTGAAGTATTGACAATTGTCTTCTTCTAATTAATTAAGAACCGAATTATATGATTCTATGGAGTCACACATAATTTTTATGCCAATAAACATCTTTTTAATACAATAGTGTCCTATTTTAAGTAGGTTCATTAAAACGTGCACATTGTCACAGGATTTTTGCAACACTTTTATTTGGGGAGGAACTATTTTTTGTGGTTTATTTTGCACAATAACATCTGTTTCATCCATTTCGTCGCCCTCGTATAATTGTAGAGCGCTAAAGGGATTATATCGCGGATCACGTTTATTTGTGGCCATTTTGGGTCTTAGTCTTTTTTCAGAGGACAATGGAATGTCCTCCGAATCCGGTGAACGAGAGCGCTTACCAATTCTGATAATTGATAGAACAAAAAACACAAGAAAGAAAGAAAAATCGAGATTATACTAGTATTTAATAACACGCCGGTAAAGGGTTCGATGGGGTAAGCCTTAAAGCTGCGGCTGAACTGATCAGCTAGTTAAGTGAGCGAAATGAAGGAAGTTTGGAAAAGATGGAGCTGGTTTGAAACGCTTATTTGGTGAGGAATAGGTCCACCCCAGGCTGTAGAGCCACCTTTAATAAGTAAGTAAAATCGTATAGAGGGCATTTACACCAGCGCTCCAGTCCGAAGGATCTTCGACTCCTATACAGTAAGGCGATGGAGTATAGGAATCCCTTAACCTGACTAATGTTTGCTTAAGGAATGATTAACAACCCTACGAGGCTCTCTTTAATTGCCTGACTTAAGCTCGTATCAAGCCCCAGTTACTAGCCAGTATAGTGTCAGGTTTTGGTACTTTAGGCACTACCTACGAGTATACTACCAAAGAGACTATGACCTTTTACGTGTTCTTCGTCTGAGGCTTCATTTCGACCTTTGTAGACCTGGCTGCTGTAAGATTAAATGTAAGTCAACATTTTTCAAACTGTTCGCTGATACTTCTTGCTTCGAATTTAAGCTCTACAACAGGGAAGCAGACCAGAAGTTTTGTCGTAGAAGTCTGGTCTGGGAGGATGTTTGCTTATTTTTAGCTATTCTGCCATAAGCCTTGGTTTGGAGTATCGATTTTGCTTGTTAGACCCATTAGTTCCATCTCATCCCTAAGGACTTGACTAAGGACACTGAAAGGCCAAAGACCAAAATTGTTTCAAAGTTCAGTTCTACGTAGATGGGTCCAAATAGGAATTTGCGTTTCTATAGCCGCTACCGGAAGATTAGTAATACTTTTAAGAAACCTTTATAGCGAACGATTTTTGGAAAGGAATGCTTTTTTTCAAACTTACCGTAATATAGGCAGCAAGTGTTTGAATGTTCGTCAGAGAATCACTTAAAATGACACGTCCCCTGACGGCGAATACCTCTAGAGACTTCTTGTCCTTGTCACTCAAGAGAAGTTCGGAGGGCTCCTAAGATTAAGTTGCATTAGTTCTGCAATCCCCCAGAAAGCCTTTGATAAGCTTAAGCTGTTTCAAAATGTAAATTGAAACTCACGTTAATACTTTGAATGAATCTATATTTATTTTCATCTTCATCACATCGCTAGTTTCTTACCACAGAAGTGGAGCAGATGCATAGCCTAAAGGCGCAGCGGCCAATGGAGCAGAATAAGCCAAAGGAGCAGCCAATGGTGAGGCTACATATTGAGCCGCTATTGGAGCTGCAATTGGAGCGGCTAATGGAGCAGCCACAGGGGCAGCAACATATTTGGCAACTGGAGCAACAGCGGCTACAACTGGAGCAGCGGCAATTCCATTGTAATTCCTAGCAATTACTTGGCTACTGGTGGCAGTGACAACTCCTGGAGCAGCAACCACTGGAGCAGAGTATGCGAGTGGGGCAAGAACTCCTGGCTTGGCAGCAGCACAGGCAATAAGAGCAAAGATGACAGCGGTCTGTAAAATAAAGAATTATAATTTTTTTTATTTTGTCCTTTCGGAATATCCTTGTAGAAGACTCACGTATTTGAACATATTGATTTGGTTAAATTGTTTTGGGTTAAAACGCTTCAAGAGGTGTGAAGTTGAGGTATGCTTCCGAAAGTTCACGTCAAACCAATTTATAGTTTGACAATTGTCGGCTGAGCTAATCAGCTATTCAAAGCGTCACTCCAGATGGACGCATTTTTTTTGTTAAGTAAATTGAGACATTTTTGGGCTTTTTGTGGCAACTTTTCGTTTGGAATTTCATATGCTCGTAATTTGTGTGGACTTGACCTTTGCACAAGCACATTCCAATCGACGCGTTGCAGGTGTTGGCATTAAATTACTCGTAGCAAAGCGCGATAGGGGCGCTATCCTTGTCCTCTACCAGTGCGTGATACCTGATGGGTCTCATTGATTTTCAATTTCGCCAATCCTTAATGTATGGTGGTGGTTTAATCAAATTGATTGAATCGAAATCCAGAAATTGAGTTTTCTGCTTTTATTTTTACTCACCTATCCGTGGCTTGCATGTTTCGCGTATGGTTGGTGCTAGTGAATTGAAGGGATGTACTTGAGGGTAGATTGGGGTGAACGAAAGGAAACTTAATTCTGCGGATTACATGCAACTGCTGATTCGCGCTGTTGATTGCATAAATAAAATGTCCTGTGAACCGAGAATCCAATTCAAAGGGGGGTTGACTGATGGAATTGGTTGGATGAACTGATTTCAATGAGCAGCTTAAGTGATTGTTGATTTCATCCCTATAATTTAATTACGTTCATTCGTTTCAATTAAAATGTTGGAAATTGAACTGTTTAAGGACGAAAAAAAGGATGACTCAACCACAGAGGCATTCCAATTACATCGAAAGGTGGTGCATCGTAAATAATAAACGTGTGGTGCGGTTCGTGGATGTTGATGATGATGAAAGTCGTTAATTGAGTTAGGAATTAGGCACTTTTCCCAATGTTTATGCAGAAGATAGATGATAGATAGTGAATAGTACTCAGTGGTACTATTATGGAATTTGGCAAGAGTGGCGCTAAAGGCCCAACTGTTGGTAAATCTGATCATCACCGGCCGCCAGGCTTACTTACTTATTTTAGGTGGCGTTACAGTCTGGGGTGGACATGGGCCTCGGTCAACAAGCGTCTCCAGTTAGCTCGATTCTTTGTTGGATGCCTCCAACTTGCGTGCGCCACCTGCATCTCTCGGTCTCCCTCTTCTGCGCTGTCTCTCGGGGGCGGATTCGAAGACCTTTCGGACCGCAGCGTTGGTGTCCATCCACCCTACTTGAGCCAGTCATCTCAGTCGTCTGTATATGGTAAATTTTGTTTTTCGAGAGAGGGAATTGCCGGTCAATTGCCGTCTTAGCCCAAAGAAGCAACAATTCGCAAAGAGTTATTGTTCCTTTAGTTTAAGCGCTGATGGCGCTAAACCCGTTTTTGACATCACGCTGCTTACTTCTGATAATGTCAATATCATCGGCATATGCCAGAAGTTGGACCGACTTTTGAAAGATAGTGCCCCTTGCGTTGGAGTCTGAGCTCTGCAATATTCTTTCATTAACGATGTTAAGGGCTGCACATCGCCTTGTCTAAATCCTTTATCGACATCAAGTGTCTCGGTGAGATCTATGCCGACATTGATGGGGCAGCGGGCATTTTCCATCGTCGCCCTGCATAGACGGACGAGTTTGGCAGGGATGACAAACATATACAAAGACATTGCTCTGTATAGCTCATCTCTATAGATGCTGTCATACGGTGGCCCTAAAATCAGATTGTTGACGAACAGCTTCAAACGTGTGATGTTAAAGAGACTGGTGCCTTCTTTCCTGGCTTAAGGATCGAACAAAAGAAGCTGACGTTCTATTCGTCTGGCATCCCTTCGTCCGGACTAATTTAACAGATGAGCTCCTTACCAAGATATTGCCTGCCGCTTTGAAGAGCTCTTCTGTCAGGCCATCCGCTACAGCAGCAATGTTTATTTTATCCAGGTCGGGTGGACGGAATTGTTGGTCATCATCGTCCAGGTTGAAAGGTTCATTCTGCCCGACAGCGGTATTTGTTTCTTCATCGCCGCTATACAGTCTACAAAAATGCTATTTCCAAATTCTCAGCATCGACTGCGACTCTACTATGATGTTCCCTTGTTCGTTTCTACAGGGTTCGGTTCGGGGGTTGTGTCCGTGGCATGTGTTTTTTTACCTTTTGGTAAAACTTCTGAATCTCATTCCTGGAGGAGCATCTGTCAATTTCCTCGACCGCCTCATGCACTTCCTTTTTTCTCCTAAAAAGTCGTCTCTGCTCTTCTGCTCTTAGAGCCCGTGAACAGCTCTAATCTTTTTTTGCAGCGTCGCATTGCGTACGTCTAGCCTAGCTGCATGTCCTTGCCGGCATTCGTCATCAATCCAGGGGTTTCGTTGTGGTGGTCGAGTGAAACCCAGCACATCAGTAGTGGCTTCTCTGATGGCTCTTTGGCAGTGTTGCCACTAGTCTTCGATGCTTGATACTGGTGGCAAAGGCCCTTTTAAGAGGTTAAGAGAGACTCGATCGGAAAAAGATTTGGCGATTTCTTGAGGTTGTAGCCGTCTGACTGCGAAATTCCTCACAATATTTGCTTGTCTTGGCGTTGTTAGGGATATTCGCAAACGTACCTTGGCTATAAAAAGGTAATGGTCCGAGGTATCGAGGACTCCTCGGAACGTTCGGACATCCATAATACTGGAGGAGTGGAATGCGTCGATCACAATGTCCTCTTGTGAATATCAATATTTAGGAAACGCGTTCTACGACAATATTTGGTCACGCCGTAAAGTCGATTAGCATGAATCCGTTATCGGATGTGGTGTCGTGCTGGCTGTATCTTCCGACAGTTCTACCAAAGATGCCCTCTCTTCCTAGCTTCGCATTTGCCAGGCATTATTAATAAATTTAAATCAGTCACACTGACTTACTCCGAGATGAACAGAGCCAATACTTACAACCCTCTACAGCAGGCACCTTCTCTCGCCAACTGCTTCCAATGCCGGACTCCAAGTTGGTCCTATATGTACCATCTTAGATACGGCCGTCCCTTGGGGTCGAAATGTACGTCAATGTAAGCCCGTTAAGTTTGTGGTTGAATCTCTTTCTGCATTCCATGGGAATGGCGATTAGAAAAGATTATTCAACGTCTGATTTCTGCGCTGTTATCGTTGTTGTCTGTAATTGCGGAACTAATGAAGATGAAGCCCTAAGCTACATTGAAGTTCGAACTACCAGTAGTGATGTTCGGGCATAGCTTTCTGCTTTTTACTGTTTCTACCTTTATGTTGACGATAGTTCCACTGCTAGCTCACTGTATTCGTCCATTCACATCAATGTCATCTTCGAATGCAAGCAATTAGCAATAGATGGTCTAAAGAATGCCATAAGTAGAAACGTAGTTAACATAAGACAATACCTTTGCTTGACTTCCAAGTTTCAATAAATTTGAATGTCCTTACACTTGGAGTGGAATTATGTTACAGTACCCATTTCGGTATGGTTTTCCCTTATGTTCTAACTCATCCAAGCATTGCTTAGGATCTTTAACCTTTTCTGAGTTAGTTAACCCCAAAACTTCACCAGGAAGAAACAAAACTGGAACCACACCCCAGTGTTGCTATGATGACTTCAATTTGGCGCTTTTTTTCGGTTGACTTATTTCCTGCTCTGTTTATTTTGTTGTTCATTAATTCACTTTTCTTGCGATATAAATTGATGCAAATGGCAAACAAAACAAAAAACCAAACACAGAATAGCGAATAGAACAGAACAAAACGAAGACGGAGGAGAACATGCGAGGACATAAAAAGCAAACTGCAACTTTCGAAAGGACTCTTCATCACCAATTTAAATTTTCAATTAATTTTCCACACCCTTGCGTTCATGTTTTCTCCTTCTTTGAGCAGTATCCTCCCTATTGTTTAAGGTCCTTTCATGAGTGGTTAGTTGGCAAGATGGTAAGGTAGTAAGATAGTGACTGGTGAAAGTGCTTTCAATTTACAAGATTCTCTGATTTCGAATCTGATTCTCTACTTTCTTACTCCGTTCTCATTTAAAAAATCAACTTCCTCCACACAGAAGCAAGGATATGCTTACGAAATCCTTGTGAAAAAAAGAAGAAAAACAAAAAAATCTTTTCTAAGAATCTAGAGAAAAACTTAAAACTATTTCTCTAACAAATTAAGAACGAATGAGAAGAGAAAAAGAAGGAATTAAGGGAAAAAAAACTGATGTATCCTTTCGCTAGGGATTATCAAATGAATATGAGATAGCAGAAGATCGTTCCCAGGGATTACTTCTTGTTTTCTACCCAGTTAAGGAGACTATCATGGAGAGAGCTTAAGTTGGTGCTGTTTCTGGTCTTCCGTCTGATGTTCTGCGTGCGACTTAATTAGTGTAAAGTACCAAAGCAACCCCGTCAACGTCCGGGGATCCTTTTCCTGAAACTTCTCTGAAAGAATTAAATTGACTTTCTAAGACTGCAATTTAGAGTTGGCATTACATGGTTGTGTGTAGTTGTCAGTGTGAATGGGAAGTAGTCAAGTAGTTTATTCAAGTTCTGGAGCTATGAAGCAGAAAAATTATGAAAGTGGCTTTAAGATTAAGTATCTACGGCTAGTTGGAATGAGGAATTTTTGTGTTCTCAAGAGATTTTTCCTAAAGGGTAAACTAGGACAATCGAAATGATTGAATCAATTCGATAAAGGCATATACCGTGGGTGGTCTTATTGCTTTAATTGACCATATGTAGTCAAGTAATGGGCAAAGATTCTCCTATAAGGTGAATTTGCTCAACACGCCAGACTCATAAAACTTGCTCCTCGGATGGATGGACGATGGATTCAAGACACCGAAGGGTTTGAAATTCAACTTCACGGCCGAAAAAGCTTTGAAAATGAAGACATGCCACCTTTTTCATTCACTTTCTAACGTAACATTTGTTATTTTTAGGAAATTGGTGCCAAGGAGGGGCGAATGTGAATCTCTTTCCATCAGAAGAGACAACGAATTTGGCCATACTTGGAAAAACACAGCATCAAGCTTAAGATAGGGACAAGCCCTGCACCTCCAAAAGAAGTAGATCTGTCAACAACTCGCCGAGGGATCAACAGCTTAAAAAACAAAGACTTCATCCAGGGCTATGAAACTCAGAAATGCATGTTAGACAGATGTCACATGTGTTTAACGTAGGTAACTGCCGTGAAAGCTAAAGCCTACGGTGGGTCTTCGCACGAAATATCAAAACAGCGCCCTTCGGGTAGTATGAGTACCACCACCAGTACCGAATTCGAAGTCGTGAAGGGCCTATCTAATACCTCAGGCATTCTGTGATTGATGGCACCCGGTTGCAGTGCAACTCCACATTGAATAGACAAATCAGTTCCATAGCTATCAAATGCTTGAGCACAAGTCGTAGCGCGTTACAACATATGTTCAACCATGAGATGTCCAAGCACCATTTGGTCTACTCTCCCCGCGACTTTGGGTATAAACCACAGCCACCATGAAACTCCCACAAGGGAGCCTACTCCTAGGTCGTACTGGCACCGAAGTTCCAAGGGCCCCACCTCCCGGGGTACCAGAATATAGCTTCCGGTCGAGCTTCGCAACCTTGCAACCTTCCAGTTGGGCACCTCACTGCCCAGGACTGACAGCCTTTTGTCCAATTAATTTCTATTTCTCACCAGCTAACTATCTATGCCGTCTACGACGGAAAATCTCATTTGCGAAGCTAAAAATTCTTTCGAATTTCCATATGTCAATGAGAACTGACATCGAAGGCTACACCATCGTAGTTGATGCCCATAGCTTGCAAATCCATAACAAACGAGTAGACTGGACGTATGCGCAGAACGTGCATCCAGTCCTCAAGGGAAGCTCTGCATGTACGACCTGCAGCATCGCTAAGGCTTTCTTTATGCAAGTACGTATTTAAGGAGCCTGTGGATAGGACAGTAAGGGATCCCAAAAAACAATGTGCACCAAGGCAGGTTGGGAAATACATCTCTCAAAGCAGGAATGCGAACGTACCTTCGGCCAGCCATATAATAGCAGGACCTTTGACATCAGGGTTGTCCTATAAGGACGCATAAGGTCAATGCAAGGCTGCTATTGCCTTTGAAATAACATCAAACTTGGTCAAGGATTTGTTTCAACTTCTACCACTACTGGCCACCACAAATATATTTTTCTGGACATAGTGGACATGAAAACAAAAAAAAACACTGTGGCGCTGGCAGCCCGGTATGGGCCATGGCCTAGCTTCTTGACACTCATTTGTGTTGGTCATGTTCTCATTTTTGTCAAATTTGAGCGGGGCCTACGGTTTATCGCCGAGCCCGAACGGCACTCCTTAGAAGCTTTTTCGTAGGCAATTTTTTACTTTGGGGAGTTTGCCATTGCCCACGTGACGGTGGTTTGAAAAATTGTTGGTGACCCAGCCAGGATTCGAACCTAGCCAGGATTCGAACCCAACCTCTCTGCTTGATAGTCCAATGAGCTAACTATCGCGCCATCGCCATCCCCATAGTGGACATGAAAGCAATGAAAAAGCAGATGGACTAGGCAGAAAAGGATCCGCATATTAATTTATCATGCTAGGACCGTTCTGTGAGCTACCAATAAACACTACAAAAGAAGTGTCAAAACTTGGCTAGAGGAAAAGTTCCAGTTCTGGAGGGAAACCAAAGGAAACAGGTAAGCCAAAAACTGAGTGCCGAGAGTTCACACAAGACAACGAAACAACAACTACAATTACGTTTAGGTCAGATTCGATTGATCACAGGCTTTTTCATGGGTCACTGCCTAGCCAAAAAAATATCTGACGACCATGGACAAGACAATATTTGCAGATAGTGCAATGAGGACGTAGAAACAGCAGAACCCATATGCACTATATGATTGCGACAGTTTAAACAAAACACGTCATCGTTACCTGGGTAAATTCTACCCCGAAGCAGCAGACAAAGCTGCCAGCACACATAAAGAGTTAGTCGCCTCTCTCACAAATTGCGGCATCATATAGGAGTTTTAAAAGGAAGGCATCACAATAGGCCCACTTGTGGCCGCAATGATCTAGGATTCAATAAACAACCGCCCCCTACAATCTATTCTAATCTAATGTGCAAGAAATCGATTGTTGGGCGGCTTTTGTGACACGTAGCCACATTCTGCGTGAACTAAAGCTCGCTCAAATTCAAATCCTCAGTTTCTGGCCATACAAAATCGGTTGTCATGCCTCGGCAGCGCTTTCCATTGAAAGCAATAACTAAGCTGGTGCTCAATTTACTTCACTTCCTGAGTCAATTGGACCTTGAGAGCGAATAATCTAAGATCCTTACGTAAAATTCTCCTCAGGCTAGTACTAGAATATTTGGTGCGTTGAGGTTCTCGGGTTTAGGCACACACTCTCGCCAACATCTGCAATATTTTCCGCTTAACGCACAGGTCAAACACGGGAATATGTTCGGTTAACAATCGGCAAATCCAGTTTCACGAACTTTCTTGACTAACCTGCGTACACCAACATCTGATTAGGGTAACTCGCCCCGGAGACTAGGTTGTTCGTCGGGTCGGCTTGTGCCCTCAAGTCAGTTTAATAATAAAATTGCATCTCTCGTGTTAAGTTCGCCATTCTGTACGAGGTCTTCTAATGAGTTCTTCATTAGGATAGAGTTTCATATACTGCGAATCTGCTGTTTTGCATAAACGTAAATAAGCCTTGGAGTTAACACCTTGAAACACCTGAATCTTTTCCATTTAACTTGCTCTCACGTTGAACCACACGGTACCTCGTTATTTAAGCGTAGGCTAGAGGACTTATATATGTTTCTCAAAATATAGATATTGATCAAGTCCTAAGGCATCTGACAACATTTTGACAAGCAGCCACTTGCCCGCCTTGTCGACAATTTTTGCCAGTTTTTCCTGGTACCCCCAGAGGACTAAGGCCGTCTAACTGAGAGTTTCGCCTCTTGATCTTCAACTTCCAGTCATTGTACGCAATGGCAAGGTAAAGTATTCAATCACACACCTGTCCATTGTTTCTTGCTTTTGTTCCACTGAATATCATGTCCTGTCTTGACTATTCGGAACTTTTGTCCTCAATTTTCTTCGCCGAATAGGGCGTGTGTTTGTCCCTTCTGGTAATCGGGTAAACCGGCAGTGCATTAGAATGGTCTACACTGAAGCAGGGTGGTGCACCTCTTCTAGTTGAAGATGCTGTACCACAATGTTCGGTATCCACTATTGTCTTACTTTTAAGTGATTCGAAGATCGTTTGAAACTCTTTCTTCGAAACGAACGATGCAAGCCTTTTTTTTATCGGCGATGATACTTTTTGGTATATATTCATCATGAAGCTCTCTAATCACCAGTTAGATATTTCATTTGAAAGCCAGAAATTGCATAAAAGGACATGATTCTTCAGATCGTAGTTTAAGGATGGTTCGACTTAAATACTTCATAAAAAAGTGTTCCTGTGGGCCCTACTTCGATTAAGGATCGTCGATCGCAAAGAAGTTGTCATCATTGATAGTTCTTGCTTTTTGTATCAATGTTCGAATGTTTTTTTTCGACGACTTCAGTGTCATGATCTTCGGTATACGTCTTTCAGTAGACTGTCTGTAGGTACATGGTTTTTAGTCTTGACAGCAGTCTACTTTTGTGACGATAGCTGCATTGCGGAATGTGTCTTCGTTGTTTGTATGTTATAACCGAAGAATCGTACGATCTCGTTCATGTGTTTTAAATATCTTTCAATCCTTTCGTTGGATAGATTCCTATTGAATGACGGGCGAGGAGAGCTCAAAAAATATGCTCTATTAAAAGTTATTGGGTATATAACTTAATTCGTGCGGTTTTTTTTTTTTTTCAAAATTTGAACGTTTATTTAAGAAAAGCATGTGCAATAGTATTATTCAAAGTATTGCCCATCTGAATCTACGACTTTTTCCCATCTTTCTGGCAATTTGTGGATCCCATCCCAAAAGAACTGCGCCGGCTTGGCAGCCAAGAATGAATTAAGCCAATTTTTGATATTCTGTTCTGACGTGAACCGTATTTCAGTAAGGGCGTTCTGCATCGACCGGAACAAATGGTAGTCAGAAGGGGCAATGTCTGGGCTATAAGGCGGGTGGGGTAAGACTTCCCATCCACTGTTTTCCAAATAGTTCTTAATCGAATTGCCTTGTGCCTGGTCGCATATTCCGTATTCCGGGCGTTTTTCGGCTACTACTCTCTTCAAACGGATTAATTGCGTTCGGTTGCGTTGTCCATTGATGGTTTCACCCGATTTTAGCAGCTCATAATACAGCACACCCATCTGATCCTACCAAATACAGAGCATTACCTTCGCGCCATGGATATTCGGCTTTGTCGTTGATTTGGCTGGTTGGCCGGGTTTCACATATGATTTTTGCGCTTGGGGTTGTCGTAATGGATCTATTTTTCATCAACAGTAACAATCCGATGCAAAAATGACTTCTTTTTGTGGCGTTCCAGCAGCATTTCGGAAATGCAACACCGCCTTTCGACGTCTCTCGGCTTGAGTTCATGTGGAGCCCAATTTCCTTCCTTTTGAATACATCCAGCTGCTTTTAAACGTTTTAAAATGGCTGATTGAGTGACACCCAAAGATTCTACGAGCCCTTTTTGTGTTTGGCAACAATCTTTATAGAGTAATGCTTCCAGTTCTTCATCTTCAAACTTTTTTGGCTGCCCAGGACGTTCATCGTCTTCCAAGCCAAAACCACCACTTTTAAATTGTGCAAACCGCTTTTGGCACCATCGCTCAGCTAGCGCATATTCATCATAAACTTCCACCAAAATACGATGACTTTCGGCAGCAGTTGTCTTCATATTAAAGTAATGAAGAAGAACTCCCCCTAAAAACACTTTTTCAGGCACAAAGTTCGACATATTTGAGTGAAAAAAAATTATTGTTGTTTACGCTTCAAATGAATGACATATACTGAAATGACGTACAATGACAGTAGCTTTCCAACGCATGTTCCAATGGAATAATACAAGTTACGCCATCTCTTAGCAAACCGCACGAATTAAGTTATAGACCCAATATGAAAAAGTGTGTCCAATGTATCCTACTGTAATTTAGGAAGTATCTTTGAACATTTCTTCTAAAACGGTTACCGCAAAAGTCACTATTCATACGTAAATGTGCGTATGTTTTTCTGCGTTTAACGTTTGAATGTCCCGGATTAAACGATCTGGTGAATAGCATGATCAACTAATAATCTTTAATTTGGTTGGAGGAGTGTAAGCCAAATGAATGCACTCTTGGTATCATTTGTCAAGTCTTCAACAAGAGAATCGTTGTGAACTTCGGAGAATAAGAATAAGCCTACCAAATACTGCTAAGATGAATCTTTTTGGGGTAATTCATGATTATCTAAGTCCGATTGTAAGTGGTAGCGCTAAAAGTTGCAATCAAATTCAATCTACATACTAACAACGAACATCTGCGGTATCTGAAGACTTCAAGATCTCAAGAATATATTTCCTGATACAAAATTGCTGCTTTTACAAAATAAATCAATAAACCACGTCAGCCCGTTACAAGATTGGGCTGAATATTAGCCCACAAAAACCGGTGTTGACTAACATCCTTAGTGGGTGTAGTAATTTTATTCTCATAAATAGAAATCCGTTACCTCTTATCAACGTTCCTTCAGTCTACCTTGGTAATGAACCCTTCGAATTTGTAACCAAAGCCAAAAATCTTGGTTTTTGTTACAATACAAAATTAACCTGGGACGACCACGTTTGCTCAGTTTTGGGGAAAATATACGGATGTCTTAGAAATATCTCCCAATATCACACTAGTAAATACGAAGCTCATGTTGGTTACGACCATGCTCATTTTGTTGCACCAGCGCCTTTGACAGACGTACGCTTAACATTGCTTTTAACAATGCTGTGCGATACGTATACGGCCTAAATCGTTTTGCTCATGTGTCGTCTTATGCCAAAAATATTCTTGGTTGCACACTTAACTGATATTTTGACTACTTACTTACTTACTTTAGGTGGCGCTACAGTCCGGTGTGGACCTGGGCCTCAGTCAACAAGCTTCTCCAGCCAGCTCGATCCCTGGCTAGCTGTCTCCAGTTTCGCACGCTAAGTTGGCTGAGGTCCTCTTCCACTTACGTGCGCCACCTGAGTCTTGGCCTTCCTCTACTGCGCTGTCCCTCGGGGGCGGATTCGAAGACTTTTCGGACCGGAGCATTGGTGTCCATGCGCTCTACATGACCCAGCCATCTCAGTCTTTGGATCTTCACTCTTCTGGTTAGGTCCATGTCGCTGTACAGTCCATACAGTTCGTCGTTGTATCTTCTCCTCCACTCACCGTCAATGCAGACGGGACCGAAAATCGCCGGAAGAATTTTTCTCTCTAAGCAACCAAGAACACCCTCATCCATTTTTGATAATGTCCATGCCTTTGCGCCATAGAGCAGGACCGGGATTATTAAAGTCTTATAAAGGGTGACTTTTGTTGTCCGAGAGAGGGCTTTGCTACTCAATTGCCTTCTTAACCCAAAGAAACAGCGGTTGGCAAGAGTTATTCTTCGCTTGATCTCAGCGCTGGTGTCGTTGTCTGTATTTATAGCGGAGCCTAGGTAGACAAAGTCCTTAACTACCTCAAAGTTATATCTGTCGAGGGTGGCGTTCTGTTCGAGACGTCGGTGTTGGTTGTCCTTTTTGCTTGACAGCATATACTTGGTCTTGCCCTCATTGACCACTAAACCCATTTTTGCCGCTTCCGTCTCAATACTCGCGAAAGCGCCACTGACATCACGCTGCTTTCTCCCGATTATGTCAATATCGTCGGCGTAGGCGAGCAGTTGGACGGACTTTTGAAAGATAGTGCCTCTTGTGTTTGCTCATAATTTTTGCACTATTCTTTCAAGTACGATGTTGAAAAAATCGCACGACATCGCATCGCCTTGTCTAAATCCTTTCTGGACATCAAAGGTCTCGGTGAGATCTTTACCGACCTTGATGGAGCAGCGTGCATTCTCCATCGTCATTCTGAACAGACGGACGAGTTTGGCAGGGATGCCAAAACTAGAAATTGCTCTATATAGCTCGTCTCTATAGATGCTGTCATACGCGGCCTTAAAATCGATGAATAGGTGGTGGGTATCGATCTGAAGCTCATGGGTCTTCTCCAAGATCTGCCGTAGTGTGAATATCTGGTCGATGGTGGACTTTCCTGGCCTGAAGCCACACTGATATGGACCTATCAGGTTGTTGACAAACGGCTTCAGGCGTTCACACAATACGGCGGATAAGATCTTATATGCGATGTTAAGGAGACTGATGCCCCTGTAGTTGGCGCAGTTCAGAGGGTCTCCTTTCTTGAGAATTGGACAAACAATGCTGAGGTTCCATTCATCGGGCATACTTTCGTCCGACCATATTTTACAGATGAGTTGGTGTATGCTCCTTACCAAGTCATCGCCTGCCGCTTTGAAGAGCTCGGCAGTCAGGCCATCCGCTCCAGCAGCTTTGTTGGACTTAAGCTTCGATATGGCTATCTTCACTTCATCCAGGTCGGGTGGACGGAATTGTTGGTCATCATCGTCCAAGTTGAAAGGTTGATTCTGCTTGACAGCGGTATTTGGTCCGTCATCGCCGTTATACAGTCTGCAGAAATGATCTTTCCAAATCCTCAGCATCGACTGCGATTCTACTACGATGTTCCCTTGTTCATCTCTACAGGTTTCGGTTCGGGGTTTGTTTCCGCGGCATGTTATTTTTACCTTTTGGTAAAACTTCCGAACCTCATTCCTGGAGTAGCATCTCTCAATTTCCTCGATCGCGCGCTTCTCATACTCTTTCTTCTTCCTCCTGAGAAGCCGGTGCTCGTCTCTCCTCTTCCGCTCATAGAGCTCATGAGCAGCTCTGGTCTTTCTAAGCAGCGGCGCGTTATATGCATCTTGCTAAGCTGCATGTGCTTGTCGGTATTCATCATCGAACCAGGGGTTTCGTTGTGGTGGACGAGTGAAACCCAGCACATCAGAGGCGGCATCTCTGATGGCGTTTTGGCAGTGTTTCCAATGGTCTTCGATGCTTGATGCTGGCGGCATTGGACCTCTTAAGAGATTAAGAGACACTCGATCGGAAAAGGACTTGGCGATCTCTTGCGATTGTAGCCGTCTGACGTCGAATTTTCTCACAGCATAAGTTTGTCTTGGCGTAGTTTGGAATATCCGCAACCGTGCGTTGGCAACAATAAGGTAATGGTCCGAGTCGATGTTGGCTCCTCGGAACGTACGGACATCCATAATACTGGAGGATTGTCTTGCGTTGATCGCAATGTGATCAATCAGGTTGACTGTTGATTGATCAGGAGTTTTCCAAGCTCCTTTGTGTATATCGAGATGTGGGAACGGCGTGCTAGCTACGACAATGTTTCGCCCCGCCGCAAAGTCGATTAGCCTGAATCCGTTATCGGAGGTGGTGTTGTGCAGGCTATATTTTCCGATTGTTCCACCAAAGATACCTTCTCTTCCTAGCTTTGCATTAAAATCACCGAGGACAATTTTAATGTCATAGCTAGGGCATTGCTCGTAGGTCTTGTTGAGGAGCTCGTAGAAGGCATCCTTGGTGTCGTCATCTTTCTCCTCTGTGGGGGCATGCGCGCATATAAGGCTTATGTTGGCGAATTAAGCCTTGATGCGGATTGCTACGAGGCGCTCGCTCACATGCCGGAAGCTGAGGACTTCTCGTCTTAGTCTGCCTCCGACAACAAATCCGCATCCAAATAAGTGCTGCTTTTGCCGTCGATAGCAATTGCCGTAGTAGATGTCGCAGTTTTTCATCTTCTTTTTGTCCGGCCCATCCCATCGCATTTCTTATGTCTGCTTTGCAGCAGTCTAGGGCCTCCGCTAGTTGCTCGGCTGCACGTGGTCTATTAAGGGATCTAACATTCCACGTGCATATCCGAAGCTCATTGTCCTTAAATCGTTTGCGTGGGTTGTCAACAGTAGATCCGTCCATATCCGAGGCTTGTTGATGCTTCGTAACTTAATCTTTTCTAAATGGCCGGGCAGTTACCCCGGCGGCACAACCCCAACCTGGAGGACCAGTTCCACTTTGAGTGCCCCTAGGACGAGGGGTCGGTTACACCGAAGCCAGTAACCCGTTCCGGGATGTGAGCGCGGCCGTTGGCCCTTTTAGGGCTCGTCCGCCACCATCTCTTTTCCAAGACCCTGACTAAGTCCTGGAAATCCTTTCCGGCCTGAGCTCCAAATATGTCGGAGTAGCCCGGATAAGGTCTTGTTTTGTTTTTCCGAAACTAATCCTGGTTAATGGCGCAGGACTACTGCAGAATCAAATATTTACACAGGGTTTTAATCAACCAACAGCCCCACTACTTATATGATAAACTTAGATCTTCGCATTCAAGGAGATCTTCAAGTTACCGAACGACAGTCTTCCGTTCACGCCATTTGCCTTTGAAATTCACTCCCCCTTAATATAAGACGACTCTATAATACAAATAGCTTTAGTAAAACTCCCTTTCGACATATAGCAGACAAATGGCAGGAATACTGAATATAAATGTCATACCATACAAATATTTTATTAAAAACGGACATGGCTTCCTACAACTTTTCGCTGTATCCGCTGTGGCAATCAACGTGCCAATAATTTAACAATTTGGTGGCCTCAAACGACACTGAAAATGGCCAATAAAGGTTTAAGGCGATTTCATTGTAAGTCGGAAAACATTTAAGAGATAATGTAAGGAAGTCTAAAGCTACTTTACATCGCGTTGATTAAAGTTGCCCTTTCTTTAGGATCAGTATACGCTGTTGAGGTTCGATTCATATGACATGCTTTCGTCTGATCATAAATAGATCGACAGCTAAATTGTCAGTACCGATGGTCTTTTTCATTGGTAGAGCTATCCTTGATCGGTATTATCATTAAACAGTTGTTCACTAGTTTCAATTTTTTGCTTTGCTACTGGGACAAAATGCTGGGGTTAAAGGCTATCGAACCTAAAAAGACAGTCTTTGGTGCCATAAATTTTCTTTTCCGATGGGGCATGTACGAATATTAGGGTAACGTTAATTGAAGCGCTCGTTCACCCACATGAAAGTTGGTACTTTCTTCTTAAATCTATCTTCTATGACAAATCTGCATTCGACTGCTTAGTTTTTCGGTAGCAATCACCGTAACGTATTCTGAAATTTTCAACCTTATTGCACTCGATTTGTGCCAGCGCGCTTCTTTAATGGCGTATAGCACTCTAGGGTCATCACTCAATATTTAGCTGCATATGGTCCTTGTTAAGGATTTTACATTTCATGTGTAGTACCTGGTATCATTCGCTTCTATTCGTCTGTAAAACATTGGGCTCTTTAGGTATAATATTCACAGTGTGGTAAATAATATCCCGGACTGGCTCTAGAAAACATAATCAAAACACGATTTCTATTTATTTTTCTGTGTTTTCGAAACATTCTCCTCCGATTCAATACACTTGTTAGAGCGATTCAGGGGTAATTCAAATGTCTTCTGCATCTCATTTTACAGAATTGCCTCCAGTGCCCGTGTCGAAGCTGCTGGAATAGTCGAACTGTCGTCAAAAAAGGATCCTTTCAAGTTCAATTTCGGGCACATAGTGAAGTTGCACGGTGCCAAATAAGGTGAATATGGCGGATGATTTAACACGCGCACTTGATTTCGGGCAAAAAATTGACGAACAGTGAGTGCTTTGGAACTTGGTGCATCATCGAGTGGGGAGACCAACTTTGTTTTGCCCAAATCTAAGTGAAGAATGGTTCGAATAGTCTCGTTTTTGACGATAAGGTACTAGCTTAATGAACTGGATGCATTCAACACCTTGGATAAATGAGAGTTTCCACTTGCAGTTTCTAGAGGACACCACGATGAGGAAAATCTACTCGTATATACACTAGTAGCCTAATCTAGGTTAGTAATAATACTCTTAATCATCGGTTAAGCTGCAAGATAAAGTAGGAACAAGGTCAACGTTTTTTAAAGGCGACTACTTAAAACATACTCTCGTTCGTAAATACAAATTTCGTTACACAAAGGTTTACATTTAGAACGAGATTGACTGCACGATTTTTCACCAAACTTACATTTTAATGAAACAAATTTTCCTCCTAACCCTCTTTGCTAGTGGTAGAACCATTTTCATCGTTGAGTCGCGTGGGCCTTAATCCGAAAGGCGTCATTACGCGGTTTTGTATTTAAACGAAGACAAATGTATAGAAGCACGTTATGTAATAAATTTTCTGGCTGTTAGACATCTACGTATTGGAAAATTTAATACTCTGAAGCCTCTCCTAAGCATGACCACATCCCGACTAACCCACAATTAATTTCTCATTAAAGATCCAATAGATTCCAAAACAGCAATTAGTCAGGACGAGGTGAATGCCGCTGGCATTCCACTACAGCAAAATACCGAACCCTGTCAACAACTTTTTCACATCCTCTAATAGCATGTGGTATACGATATTTGTATGTACTCGTACACCTCTGGCTACCTACTCTGCAGACTATGCCTGCATCCTGATGCGTAGGTTATGTGTACTCCTACCTTCTGCTTGCTCCTTGGATCGATAAGAAATTTCATTTGCAGTACTTCGAAATTCTTCAATCGAATTCCATTCGTTTGATTCTGAGCTATCGATCTAAGAGGTTAGGTTGAAATTCTCCTACATTCATACATACAAGTCGTCCTGACTCTCTGAGGTATTCCATTTATTTCCCTTCGTCTACGAGTACTCGTACTACTGTTAAATTTCATAACGCATACCTCAATATTTGAGTAGAATTTATTATCCTTCCTGACAATTGGAACTGCGACTCCACAGACAACCACCAGTTCAACGAAAAGACATGGTCTTCTTGCTCCGTACATTGGCCCTACAAAGTCAGATTCTGTTCTGGTGGTGCAGGTCGTTCATTCCAATTGATGTTCGTGTTGTCCTCCATTTGAGAGATTTTTATGAGACGATAGTTAACAGAAAGTCGGGGAAGCACTTTGAGCTAGTCAAATGTATTTATGGGAATTCTTTTGCGTCCTTTTACAGGACGATTGGACGGGAAAGAAGTCAATGAAGGGAGAAAAAGAAAATCATTGTGGAGCTTTTGCCATGGCCAAAGGAAATTGAAGGCGTCCAATGGAGGGAGAGAATTGGAATAGTTTTTCGTTTATGGTAATTCGGCATTCCACATGACCAATTCCATATCCTTTGTGGTTATGTTCGGTCGTTTCGTTGTCGTAAAACTACTTTACGAAGCTGTTAAGTGGACGCACCTAAACCTAAGTGAAGGCCATAAATACTCAATGGGCAGTCTTATGTCTGTTGGAGTTTAATTTGTTGTAAACTTTTCCAATATTCTGGAGGCGCGCGTGGGAATTAAAATGATGAGAGTTGAAAAGAACATTACCAGCGAGGGGATGTACGATTTTCTTTAACTGTATCAATATATATTTGGAGTAAAGGGGATAGTATTCGAATTTAGCAATTTACATTTATGTATTTGAGATTTAATGAGACCTTTTAAGATCTGAGGCCGAGGATATTGGTGCCGTCCTGTTCATCGAAACTTCTTAATGGCGGTTAGTCTTAGGTAAATTGCAACTCCTTTTTGAAGATGGTAAGGAAGATGAATAGAAAGATAATGTGAAAGTTATTTAGTTACCACCCCACCTTTTCCTTGTCTTCCTTGTATACTCACTCAAATTCTATGCGAGTAAGCCGGACTGTGCCGGTGGAAATGGTTACCAGGCAGACTAACAAGCCTTATCTTCACGATTCGTGTAGATGGATAACTTAACTCAAGTTAATCATACTTATATGAGCAATTTCTAAGTCGATCCTCTGTCAAATTGATGATTAGCTCCAACTGTAACTGACAGCACTGATAAGACCTGAAAGGTTGCAATGCATCTGCTCAATCCCAGTTCTGGTTGTGGTATCAGAGTCTGTTTGACTCTCTTATACAAGCAGAAAATTTTCTACTGGAAACTGGAACTAAACTGGAAACAAATAATCCGACGTATTCCTCTTGTCCAAGATAGAATTAACGAGGCAAAAAGGACCTCAGATACTCCAACAGGGTAGGTAATACACAAAGAAGATCTTTAGTCAGGACGGTTAAAAAAAACTTCACCTAGTACGGTGTGTTGAAGACCAAATCCTAACTCGACTCCTTAGAAATAAAAACGGCGTCTTAAACTTTAAATAAATAGTTAATTCATTAAAATCAGTTAGAGCTGACGTTCATAGCTCTGATATGTCTGATCTTAATAGGGGATCACATTCGATTGCTTTTAGAGTACTTCTAACTTTAATGGCTCAATGAACGCGCTACAGAGTGATCCGCCTTACTTCCCAAATTAAGAATGCTGGTTGACAACAGAGATTTGTGAAGTTGTTGGCCTATCAAAACCAGAACTCAGTGAGCCCCCTAGGTGATGTTTGAACGGTTGCTAACCCGCTGGTTTTATGAATCTCGCTTCTCCTTTTATCTCCCAGATCTCTACGCCTCAAACTACGCTATAACACCCGGCAGAGAGAAATTCATGAGTTGATACACTGTCCTTTTCTTATCAGGCGAATTGCAACCATTTACAATTGTGCTATCAGTGTACTGCTTAGGCTTTAAAGGAAGATGTCTAACACATCGGACACACCATTTTTGAACAGCACATGAACCGAGGCTATGACAATGGTTACCGACACAAAATAAGTAATCAACATAACACCACTATGGAACAAAACGTAGTTTAGATCACTTTTCACAAAGCAAAAACTTGCTGCGTCAAGCACTACCACCCTCTTAGTCGGAGGCGGTGAGCACATCATCCTTATCCAGGAGCCTTTCCAGCCTTTCTAGAACAGTGTGTCTTAAGAAATCATCCCCAGGATAAAGGCACCATATTCTAACTAGTTTAATCTCGCTTTCGTGCCTCGGCATAGCATAGGTGACTTCTCATATTAGTAATGCTAATTACCTCGAAGGATAGTAAAACAACTTATTTCGCATCTGGGTAGCTGTAAGAGTAAGTTGCCCCCAATCGGGAGGAAGTCCTTAGAAGTCGAAGACATTTTGTTGGGCATTCCTAACCCTGTTTTTAACTCGCTATGATAGTCAACGCCTGGCTTGAGGAAATGATAGTTTTTTTCATAATAGCACACTATCATCTTTCTTTCTAATGAACGTCAAGAGAATCCTCAGTAAAGTGCAGTCTCAATCACGGAGGACTGTTGAAAATTGTTATTCGGTTGAGTCTCCATCTAACGAATGTCTCAAGAAGTCAAAAAAAATTATCCTCTATGCAGCTTGATCTACTTCATTATCAACAAGAAAGAAATCACATAGGTAGACCCATCGAAGTAGCTGTGAGGTATCCAAATTGATTAATAGCCCTCAACTGCTCACCGTGAATTTAGAATTAGAATGACGTTCGGCCCGACCATTTACAAAAATGTTCTCTTAAAACGTAACAAAGATATGATCTGACACTTGGTTTATTTTTCATTATGGGGGTACTGCCATTCTCCGGTGGCAGCGCGACTAAAAGGATGGCACAAGGTCAGTTCAAAATGTCAGAGACGATAAACATCTGACTAATACTCGTACGTTGTTTTGTGATTAAGAAGATAAGAAGGCTCTTCAGTCTTCTGGTATCATCCCCTTTGAAGCTTAGATATAAAAAAAAACAAAAAAAACACTTTGGCTCTGGCAGCCCGGTATGGGCCATGGCCTAGCTTCTTGACACTCATTTGTGTTGCTCATGTTGTCATTTTTGTAACATCTGAGCGGGGCCTACGGTTTATTGCCGAATCCGAACGGCACTCCTCAGAAGCTTTTTCGTAGGCAATTTTACTTTCTGGAGTTTGCCATTGCCCGCCGAAAGGGTGATGGTGATTTGAAAAATTGTTGATGACCCAGCCAGGAATCGAACCCAGACTGTCGGCGTGATAGTCCAATGAGCTAACTATCGCGCCATCGCCATCAGCGAAGCTTAGATATAATCTGTCGAAAATCCGATGTATTCCCCCAATGGCATGGACCGACTTTGTTTTCTCAACTGTTGGTCGGAGAATTTATTGCGGAATACGGGATGCCACAGAAAAGGTATGGGCTATTAGATCAGCTGATTCTTTTCATAAACTTTTCACCATCTTTAATATCCTTGTGCCCAGGTAACTAACAGAGTTTGACGTTGTTGCTTTTTGATAAGTTCTGGAAAGTATTGAAGCAGTATAGCACCGAATCGCAATCAAGCCCATCATCTATCCATCTATCAACATGTGGTTGGGGACGCCTTTCATTTTTGTTCTAAAAACTGGAACCAGCGCTTTATTGGAGAGCTTGAAAGACGTTTTGACTTTCAAATTAATCTTGGAACGTCTGTATTTGGGTCATGGTACCTGCACCTACAGTGGTGTCCGTCTTGGACTAATCTGTATACTACGTGTTACCGTAGTTGGTCACTGACAACGCTGCCAACTTGCAGTCAGAAATGACCCAACTGGTGAAGGTTGTACTCCAATAACAACAAATTTAAATTTTACTAACAGCTAAAAGGAACGCAACAACCCAAGAAAACCCGTAGAGAAGCCTGTAGAGATGAAAAAGGACACCGTGTAGTAGAGCCACAGTCGGAGCCGAGAGTATGGGAAAACTTCTTCTGCGGACTGTGGAAGGAAAACCTCAATATCTCCACGTCAGCCAGAATAGCTAATTCAACTTGGGCGATGAGAACCAAAACATAACGTCACCTGACCAAAACGAAGTAAGGATAGCGTTTTTAAGCTCAAACTGCCTAATAGCATACCGGACGAGGTATTGAAAGCTGATGGAGGTGACTGTGTGGAAAACATGCACCAACTTATTTCACACATTTGGTCAGTATAGTGTGTGCCTGATGAATTGAATCTCAGCATGCGAGTTCGCTAAAAAGAAGACTCTCCTCAAGTGTGCCCAATATAGAGGTGCAAGATCTTATCTGCAATATTATGCGAACATCTGAAACCCTTCAACCACCTGATTTCCCCAAACCAGGAACGTTCCCATTCGATCAAATCCATCTTCTTGTCGATTTATAGGTCGCAGGTCCCGCCCGTCAGTGCAGGACGACGATTGAGAATCATCACTTTTCTGTCAAAGTCGGTTTTCATGTCACAAGCATGTAAAAGTCTCTGCAACTACTAGCATACATCGATTACCTTTATATCAACATGACTGGCAGAGCTTCCGTATTGAAACGGAAACTGTCAAAGGGGGTTTTAGGGCAAACTAAATAAATGCGTTTAACAAGAAGGTCACAAAACGTCGACGATTTGGACAGAACTTCACAGTCGACGTTTCGAGTGAAAAATCCTTCAAACTATGTTCTGCGATGACGATGACGCCAAAGTTAGCTCATTGGACTATCACGCAGAGAGACTGGGTTCGATTCCTGGCTGGGTCACCAACAATTTTTCAAACCGCCATCACCCTTTCGGCGGGCAATGGCAAACTCCCGGAAGTAAAAATTGCCTACGAAAAATCTTCTAAGGAGTGCTGTTCGGACTCGGCGATAAACCGTAGGCCCCGCTCAGATGTACCATAAATGAAAACATGAGCAACACAAATTAGTGACAAGAAGCTAGGCCATGGCCCATACCGGGCTGCCAGCGCCACAGTGTTGTTTTGTTGTTATGTTATGTCACGATAGTTTCGACGGGCGTTGGAGGAGAAGAGTCATCGACGAACTATACGAGTTGTAAAGCCACAACGACCTATTCAGAAATTTGCGGCACAACCGCTTAAAATGGCTAAGACATGTAGGTGGAATGGACACCAATACTCCGGCCCGCAAAATTTTCGAATCTAATCCGAAGGGGTAAAGGTAAGAGCTCACTTTAGTTGGCGCGCACAATCAGAAGGAGACGGTATCCGAATTGAGATGCGGAACTAGAGGCAGCTATCTAAAGGCCAGGTTAACTGGAGAGACTTGTAAGTTGGCACCAAGCTCATTTCCAGCGCCCCCTAGTTAATAAGTAAGTGAGTAAGTAAGCATTCTCTGAAAGTAGCATCCAATTGCACTACAATTGTTACAAACAACTAAAGCCGATACCAAGCGCTAGAGAGAAACGGGTTTAAAATAAGTCGTTCAAAGACGGAGCATTTGACGTGCCCATTTGCGCATCCGTTGCGACCTGTTCCGGATATAATGTTAGACGGAATGGTTCTTCCGAAAAGCACTATCTTTAAGTACTTAGGATCAATCGTTAACATGGAAGCGAAATGTGACGACGACGTAAACCACAGAGTGAGTGTGGGATGGATGAAATGGCGGGAAAATTCGGGAATCTTTTGCGACCGAAAATTTCCACTTAAATTAAAGGGGAAACTCTACACCACGATTGTTAGACCAGCTCTTATATACGGTTCACAGTGCTGGACAATGTACGAAGCGTTTAAAAACAAAATGACGGCAGCGGAAATGAAAATGTTAAGGATGTCTAGTGGAGTCACTAAACGCGATTGCATTAGATCTACGCGTATAAGAGGAAGTCTACATATAAAGAATTCGGTAACCGAACAGCTTGAGACGAATAGAATAAGCTGGTATTGGTACGTTCAAAGAAGATCTGCGGAAAATCCGATTAAAAAGGCACTATCAACTACGGTCACTCCAACTGTAAGAAAACGAGGTCGGAAAAAGAATTCCTGGATTTCTCAGATGGCAAATGCGCAACAACGTCTGGGGTTAACCACTGAAGCGATCCAGGACCGAGCATTATGTAGACGCGTTCTGCGGTCTGCGACATTAGCCAACCCCATAAGCGGAGCAGCAGCGATGCAGTAAAAATGGGAAAATAATTACGCAGAAGTTCGTATAACGAGGAAGGGGTTAATAAAAGGATAAGAAGAAGAAGAAGAAGCGTATAGAACAGTAAGGCTTAAGTAACACAATCAGTTTGGTACCTGTTTTGGGTATTAAAATTACGTTTAACTCCTTACAAGTTTCTATATACCCCTCAGAATGAAAATGGAACTACATATTGCAACCATAGTTGGGAGAATCGGTTACGGGTTAAAAGGTTTAAATAATTTCACGGCTTTGTCTTGACTGAATATTTATAAAGGCAGACTGTTGGTTCTGCCATCGATAGATAGAAACCAGGATCAGATCTAGCATTTAGTATATAGGAGTACACATTGAATCAGACGGAGTTTGGGATGCAAATCTCCAGTTGAGTTCACAAGATTTGTTATCGACTAGAAGCCAATGAAAGTGATAAGATGGCCGTGGTGAGTTTGATCGATGTGCCTTAGAGAAGATTCCGGGAATACCAAGGACAGATTGCGAAACTTCTCTGCTGCCAAACTCTTCACCAATGCCATGCTAAGAGAGAAGTGTTACTTTGGTTTTAAACTTTCGCGAAAAAAGTGCTTGTGGGTTGGACGGTCAAAAAGGCGATTGACAAGTGCAATATTTACGCGTTCGGGTACTCCATAAACAAAACTATTGGATACTAGATTCGTTGTCTACCTGTGGTATGACTCTTGAGAACTCAAGGTTGAATTTTCCAATAAACATTTCAAGCGGCAGTCTTTCCGTAGGAGAGTACATGATTGACTTTGACGGAAAGGCCTATAGTGGGCACATATGTCTTCATAAATCTACGAGAACAAGTGGTAATCGGTATAGTGGCAAGGGGGAATATTGTAGTTGCAGTACACATTTTTGACGACTCTCTATTAAAATAGTATCTAGGTACTCGCCGTGTTTCATTTGGATCGTCACAAAATACAACATTCAACTTATGCCTAAGCTCGATGTTGTAAAATAACAAAAAAAAAAACTAATTAAGCATAGCCCTGGTCTCATAGGAAAGAACAAAGGAGAAGAGACGCAATCCATTCATAACCAACGAAGCTAGTGCGAATATCGATTTATGGGCAAAGAGTCAAAATAATCGTTCACACACACAAAGCAGTTCATATCCTCAGATATCTTTGTTCCCCTTCGCCAAACGTGCTTGGTAACTATCCATTCGTATACCTGCGTTACACTTTCGATTCCAACTGTCAGACGTTAATGGAATACTAAGTGATGGTTGGGCGGTTGGTATAAAAACGACAGTCAACGACGACTAAGTATCACAGTTCACTTCTTAATCAATCGAAGTCAAACCAACCCATAACCCAACTCAAAATGTTCAAATTTGTAAGTTCAGACAAAAGGATTACCTGAAAGGACTAAGGACTAACCAAACTTTTCTACTTATAGGTTGCTATCTGCTTAATGGCCATCATTGCTCTTGCCGCTGCTAAGCCAGGAGTTGTTGCTCCATTGGCATACTCATCACCAGTTGTTGCTGCTCCACTTGCTGCCGCATATGCCTCATATGTTGCACCATACGCATCCAGCTATAACGCACATTCAATTGCCCATTCTGTTGCTATCCCAGCTGCCGTTGCTGCTCCAGTAGCTGCTCCATTGGTTGCCGCTTCCGTAGCTCGTCCATTGGTTGCCGCGCCATCTGTCTACGCTGCTTCAGCGTACGCCCCAGCCCCTCTGCTCCTCAAGTAGGGTGGAAGATTAACTGATTTTAGAGTATGATAGCTCAAGGACAATAAAGTGTTAAGAACTAAATACATTGCTGTGTCTACTTGTGTGTGTAATTTCATAGGATTCCTTTTCAGTAGTTTTGATCCGTCACTCGGTCGGAGTGGAAGGCGATATGCCACAGTTACAGGTTAAAGTTTGACTTACGACATTGTAGACTGAAATTAGTCAGGTTAATGAGCTAACATACACAGAGAAAGCCTGCCCAGCTAACCGAACACCTAAAACGGATCAACCTTAGTGGTGGAATAGGGAAATGGGTTTCAAAAGAAAAGAGCTTAGGCAACTCTATCTATATAATAGGGCGAAGCTCTTCAAAAGTGACAATACGTGGAACGGGTGCTATGATTGTAAAAGACAATTCAAGTACCTAGTTAGGAAGTCAAAAAGGGCGTCATTTCAGAAGTACTGCGAATCTATCGAGGCTGCGCAAAGTGCTCTCAAAAGAGGCGAGTGTTCCAAGATTTCTCAGAAAAAACGACGGAACGTGGGCTGAAAGCAACCAAGAAGTCCTTGTAACGTTGGTGAAAACCCATTTCGCTGGATCCACACTATCAGTTGACTCCGGCATGCTACGGCACACTTAGAACATTAATTACACACTCTCCGAAGAGGGAATAGGTGTTCTTATCAACAGGAAAGGATAAGGTGGACAATCCAGTCCTTTAAACAGTATAAATCTCCTGGGCCGGATGGTACTCTACCGATTATGCTTCAGAAAGAACCGGAGGTAGCAATCCGATAAATAATGGAAATTCTTCGACACAGTCAAAAACAGGACACATTCCATTAGCTTGGAGGGAAGTCAAGGTGGTTTTTATACCTAAGACTGGCAAACAGGGGCATGTAGAAGCAAAGGATTGCAGACCAATAAGTCTGTCATCATTTATGCTTAAAATCCTAAAGCGCTTACTGGAAACTCATATTAAGAACAGATTCAACAACGACTTTTTGACCGAGTCACAGCATGCTTACATGAAAGACAAATCTTTAGAAACCGCCCTACATGAGTCTAGACTTCGGTGAGTTTGCGTTGGCGGCCTTCCTCGATATAGAATGAGCCTTCAATAACGTGAAGTCCAGCGCCATTAAAAGTGCTCTAGTAGACGTACAAATATAGAACAGGGGATAACAAATTGTCTTCGCAACATGCTTGCAGGTAGGGTTATAAACTGTTTCATTGGACAAAGCTCGGCTAGAATGTCAGTGACCAGGGGAACCCCTCAAGGGGCAGTCATATCCCCACTCTTATGGGTGCTGGTCATCAACGACATCCTTAAAAAGCTTAATATAATGCTCTTTCTATATGCAAAAGAACTGTTGGAAAAATTTTGGACCTAAAACCTGCTATGGTGTATTGGCTATATACGGTGGTATTGAGACCCATACTGACATTTGGGGTCCTAGTATGGTGAAAAGCAACAGATAAGAAAGAACGTTCAAAGAACGGCTTCCAAAGCCATTACAGGTGCGCTCCGTACCACCAACACTGCTTGACTTACATATAAAAAGGCTTGCTGGCAACAGTGATTTTGGTCGCTTTAAGAGCAGTAGTTTCGGACATAGCACGATCCTAGCGGAGCTACTGCCAGGTTATCCTATTTTAACGGATGAAATCCCTTACTTAATCGACTTCGATACTCCGTATGATACAATATATCCGGAGAGGAAGGACTAGCAAGAAAATGCAATTTTAACAGGTGGCTCGAGTACAGAGGAAGGAACGGTTTCCGGTATATTCTCGAAAGACCCAGTATTAAGCGTGTCTCTAAGGCTACCGGACACTTGTAGTGTCTTCCAATCAGAGGTTCTAGCTTCCAACCATCAGCTGAGCTGGTGCAGATGAGATCGGTATTTAATAGAGATATCGCTATCTACATCGACAGCCAGGCAATGGAATCAACCGACATCAGCTCTGAGGCAGTCAGGGGCTGTCGCACAATGTTCAAAGTATTATGCATTCAGAACCTGGTGAGATTGTGTTGGGTGCCAGGACACTGCGATATAGAGGGAAAAAAACATACGGACGAGCTTGTAAGGAGAGGGAGATTGCTCAACTATAGTGGGGTTGCTAACATCAAACCATTCCTCTGCACAGTAAGAGCCACTGTGGAGGAAAAGATAATAGAGACTGCCAATATGGAAGGACATAGGGTCTCCAAGGCTTTATGGCCACTTCTCAATGGTGAAAGATCTAGAAAGCTTATTAAACTAAACAGGGATAAGCTAAGGACTTTAATAGGAATTCTTACAGGACACTGTCTCCTGCTGAAACACGTAAAGACAGGCAAAGATTACAAGCGGTCGAGGACATAACACACATACTGTGTGAATGTGAGGCAATTTCGCATAGCCGAAGGAAACTCTTATGTAAATATTTCTTTGAAAACTTAGAGGAAATAGACGGCACGGACTTCAAGGGCCTTCTTGGCTTTTGTAGGGAAATTGGGTGTGTTACCATTGGTCCCACAGGGATCGCGATGGGCTCGTTTTGGTGCCTCGTGACGTGTCTTATGACACACTCTGCTTAACCCAACCTAACCTAAGACACACAGAAGTTTCGTTGGTGATATGCCGAAGATGAAGTCAACAGCTGAATTTTTACTACTTCTTGTTGTTTTTTTTGTTGTTTAAGGGAGTTCACTACAGGATATGGATGTGGTTGACCTCTTGCACTACTTTTAGATGAGCAATACGGATGAAAGGCAATGCATTTAAAGACCACAACTGGAGTGATGGTGCCTCTACTTAACTCGTACCTTTGTGGCTTCAACGAGTCCAACCGTTGACATTTTGCCCGTTTGACCCAAAGGAAAAGAACTTCCATGAAACCAGTGAAGCAGCATAAGTCCTCCAGAACCATTAACATCCAAGTTTTGAACATGAGTGCGGACCTTAAGCATATTCTGATCAAAGAAAACCTTCAAGACGAAGAACTCTCATGACCGCTTTCAGCGTGCTGATGTGATTTCTGTAATACAAAAACACTTCCACCGCAAAATAAAAAGCACATCACATCTCAAAGGAAGTACCCCCAAGTTCTTCCCATTGACATTTTCTTCAGGATGCAAGTTTTCTAAATTTCAAAACCCAAACCAACATTTATGCAAAGGATTCACATTAAGAGTTGAAATTACGAAATGCACTTATAAACTGTATACCCCCTTGGTTCTCCTGTTCGATACACACTTTGGATCCATTTGCATTGACAGCTTCTAGGGTAGTTTGATGGCGGTTTTGGCCAAAGCAAGTGCTCGTAAGAGAGAGTCCTCTCTCTTTGGCCCCATTCTACCCGAACAACATCAACTTTTATGTATAGCAACCTTACTTTCAAGATAAAGTTGATCTGGTGTGAGTTTTGGTTTTCTGCATCCGTTGCCTTGTTGCTTCTGGTGGTACTACTATTGCCTACATCTCTTCCGCAGGAGTATGCTGCACTTCAACCTCGAACTCCGGTTATGACGTAAACATCGAATAGATTGTCGCAGAAAGGTGTTAAAGGAACTTTCTGAAGTTATTTGTGAAATAAGTTCCAACTCTTGCTGTTTGCATAAACGGAACTCGAAGGTCTTCAAACAAAAGTGAACAGTAATGAAAGTCTTGGTCCTTTATTTGATCCCACAGTGTTTGCGAAACATGGAGACCTTTTTTGTATACGCTTTGATGTTGCATTTATGCAATTTAACTCGAACCGGTTAAGTGCGGAGGTTTTTGGGGTTGAAATTGGTGTTGAAGTTGGTGATGGTTTTGCAACGTCGTAATACACACTGCACTCTTGAGACGAAAATTATTCAACTCAAGTGCTTCTAGAGAAGGAGTGTGTGTGGAGAAGGTATGCAGATACGTTTGGTCGGCAACTGAGGGGAGAATGGTTGTTCGGAATGTTCAACTCCTTTGAGTACAATGTAGACATTATTCTTTGCCATCAGACAACAAAGTTGAGAGTTCAAAGTGTTGACGGCTTTGTAAATGGTTTGATTTCAGTTGATTAACAGAGGGAGTTGCAGTTACACAGGGTAATAATGAAACAATCAAGATCTTCAGCATTAGGATGTATAACGAATGTAAAAGATAGGTCGACTCTAATAAATAAAGCGGCTATGAGAGAGTAACTATTGCTCTTTTTCAATATTGACAGCTTACATAACAGATACAATGATTTAAAGAGAACGGAATAGATATGTAGGTAGAACCTCTAGCTAATTGTTCTCTCCTGGTTCTTTGATCCTATTGTCTTCAATGGTGAGTAGCTGATCCTTTAAATCAGACCTTAAGTTTGATGAATCCATAACTCTTCCCATAACACTGGTTAAGTTGTCTTCATTTTTTCCAGATTCAACGTGAGCCTCTTGCAGGAACATTTTCCCAGTGTCGCTCCATAAACAAAGGCTCGAATTGGGAATTTGAAAAAATTTAACAGCTTCAAGAGGAAACAGGCTTTAAAGGGCTACCGTCAAAGAACCAACTAAAAAGAAGAAAGCGTGATGCAATCACAGAATAAGCGCTAGTGCTGCATTTTTCCAGAAGCGATGTTAGAGACGAATAAACCCGCTAAGTCACATCAACTGAAATCGATTTATCGCAGATGAAGCTCACAAGTAGAAACGATGGCAAAACGGTGGCAATATTTTCGAGTGGCCTTAAAGTGATGCAATATGCACCAATCCATTGAATGTCAGGACGATTCTGTGCCAAGATAACTCACACGAACGCAGGCGCAGACAGAAGATATGTGAATGTTCCTCCATATTAGGAATCTTTGACTCGAAACTAGAAAGTTGAAGTTCAAGAGATAATAACCTCTCAGTTCCTTCAACTTCATGCTTGAATCCTGCCTTTTATGAAATAAAACTGGATCTGGAAGTGACCTGAATTGATGACATAAAATCACTTTGTATTGTTAGCATAGAAAGAATGGTTGAGATTCATGTCTGCAAATCTGTTTCGTGAATGGTCTTCAACGTCGATAAGACCCACCGATAGGTCTAAATTTCTTGGCGATCATGTCGAAGGATGTCTAATTCAAAAGCGGTTCTAATTGTTAGCCAGTGCCAAGTATAATGTTCCATAGCTACATATTTTCGTCGATGCCATGGAAGCAAGAGTCAATTTTAGGACTTCACCAGTCACCAAACGATGACAGATACCAGCTACGGCGGTCTGTGTTACTCAGTTAAGGTAATAGGAGCCGATTGGACACCAGTTTTAATCAGGTTAAGCGGGCCTAAACCTTTTTGTTGCATCCGCGATTCTGAGAAGAGATGTGATTGGAGCAGAAGAAAATGCTAAACGATCTTGGAAGTAATACTGCTACTGAATCTGAGACAGTGGCACAAATTACGATAAGACTTGAAGTCATAGGGACAATTAGTTGACACAGCGATGAGTTTGTCCCATTCTCACTACTTTATCTGGTAACCAAATCTTGACGTCAAAAATACTAAACGAAAGACGGGACAAAAAGAAAAATTCTCGGTTCTTTCGGTCGGTCGTCATGTAGTAGTGTAAAACCTTTAAGCATCCGAAAACTGGACCATCATACTAGGTGCGAATTGGATGCACTACGTCTGTGTATACCCACAAGGTCAACGTTGGTTGAAGTCTCAAATTCTTTTTCAAAGGTTTTGCTTCAGGTTTGGAAGGCAACTCATGCCTTCCATATCCTGTTTTCGATGTTTTGCTTCCAACTAAGCTTAGGATGAATCGCAGGTAGCTAGCGCTAGGGGATAGTATGAGAGGGTGCCCAGTAAGAGGCTAACATCGTGGCAGTGAATAGCATCAATTCAGTTTATTTCAGTTGACACCGAGGCCACAATTTGGGCCCCAATTGTTTATCCTTAGGCCTTCATGATTTCACTTATTTTGGAAGGAAACTTCTCTGCTACCAAGCTATGTGCATATGCGTCTACTTTGACCCTTTTCTATCTTGCCTTGCAAAGATTTTGATCATAACCATTTCATGTCCGAGCAGAGGTGAAATAACCCTCTTAGGGTTTCTAAACGGTTTTGTGGTCTCGGCCTGTGTTTTTTTTAGCTAGTATGCAAGCTTTTCAGCCAAGTGAAAACCAGAAGAAAAGTGTCAGACTGGGACTCATATAAGTAATCCCTTAAAATATATAAAAAAGAACTGAGGATAGAAAAAGCGTCAATCCCGGAGGTCATTCTGTAATTAATCTGCGACTGAATCCCCACTTTCCAGGTAACTCGACAGCCGCAAAAATTTGTGGTCTTACCACAAGAGACAAACTGCTTTGGGCAGTGCACAGTTTCAAACCAAAAAAGTCTGCTGGGCCGGAAGGTATTATACCTGCCGAGCTACAAAGGTTCTCTGATATAATCCTGCCATCGCTTGAGAGTATCATGAGGTACTGCGTAGAACTTACTCACATACCTCTGTCATGGAGTGAAGTTAATGTTGTCTTCATCACCAAAACTGGAAAATGCATGTGTAAGCAGAGGCAATCCGCAAGGCGGTGTCCTTTACCACTTCTCTAGAACTTGGGCGGTTCGTTGTGGATTGGGAATAAGCCCCATAAAACTCATCTTGTCCTCTGTTCTAGTAGGAAATATAAAACTCCGATCACAGATCCTTACTAATCAAGGGTACCAGCCTATTTTTCTCTGACACAGCGAAGTATCAGGGTCTAATTTTCGACAGGAAACTAAGCTGGAAACCTAATATTCAAGAAACAGTTAGAAAAGCCTCTGTGCCTTAATTCTATTGCAAAAAATCATTGGAATCAAATGGGCACTCGAACATCGTATTACACATTGGCTAAACGTCTCGGTTATAGGACCAATACTCACTTTAAGGGTGGTTTTATGATGTACGGTCTTAGACAAAGCAGTCAACTGCATGAAGGCAAGCAATGTCTAAAGAACAGCATGTCTTGGCATAAGCGGAGTGCTACGCCCAACTCCCTCCGCTGCCTGTTCTGTTCTATTTCACTTGACATCCCTCGACATTTTCAGCAGCTATTTGCCTCAAAGCAACTTCGTAGTGGATACATTAACTTTTTGGCCACTCTTATATTCTTAACACTTTAGGAATTCTACCAGAGAACATTGACTACACCCTACCCAAACAATGGTTTGACAAGAGCTTCCACGTAAGCATTCCTTCCAGATCCTTGTAAAATGCCTTCTTGGATGACAACTCAATCCATTTCTGCACCGTTGGTTTAAATTCAAAGACCCTTGGTGGGATTGATGGTGGTGTTTTCGCCGATAAGCTTAACCTAAGCTTCTTCTTCCGCCTCCCCAATCACTGCAGCGTGTTCCAGGCGGAAATCAGGGGAATTAAGAAAGCCCTGTCTTGACTGAAGAAAAACGTTATATCTGCAATAGACATCCGAATCTTTTTCGACAATCAGGCCACTATTAAGTCCCTGGGCTCATTTTCTTTAACACGTTCAATGCGGGACGAAATAGCCGTCCTACCCTCGCGTACGGAGATTTTTTTTGGACTAAAAGTTGTTTCGGGGCAAGAACAAACGATTTTCACCAGTCTGTTGCCGGAGCGAAACTGACCACGTGTACCGAGAACAATCAACCTCCACCACCGGGGCCCTACCTACAGGCACAGGAATGGCGGCCGGTTGCCATTGAGCCACTACATCTTAAGATGTAGTCCGCACGCGGGGTTGACAGAAATTACATCTTAAGATGTAGTCCGTATTGAACGTGTTCACTCAAAGACCCTTATAGACTGCCGATCTTCTTTCATTGAGCTGGCAGAGCAGTTCAACATTCACCTTTGCTGGATGCCGGGACATAGAGACATCCCAGGGCACAACGAACTTGCCAAAATTGGAACCACTATACCCATTCTTCCATAAAAAAGATAATATCGGCATACCTATCGCTACGTAGCGTCTAAGAATAGACTCCTAGACGTCTAGCGACCAAAGAAATCTGGCCAAAAGTCGCTCCAACCTCACCTAACGTAGTATGCATACCGATAGCCTGATGTTTGAATTACTGGTCGACAAGATTGTCTTGAAGTTCCTTTATGGTCGAGTCTCTCATCCAAGCCTCCTGGATTATGCCTTAGCAAAACCACCAGATTATCGAAGGCGTGCTAAGAGTGGCTCAGGTCAGTCCGAATGACCTTCAGCATTGCACGGTTTTTCAGCTATCACAACTTGTCCGTTTCAACGATGTACACTTCGTCCTCAAAACCCAGTGATAGGAAGACCTTAAGCTAAGCTTACCTAATGCCAAGCCTAAGTTAACGGTCTGTTTTGTCTTGTTCTGCAAGGCACTCTTTATAAAGGAGAGCAGGAAGAATATATTGTTCTTATAGGGTTCCTCCGCCTTTATAACTGACCAGTCAATTAGAACCGGCTATGGAGTTTAAGATATTAGAGAAGTCTTCCACCATAAATCATCATATTAGCCAAACTAATGCGGACCCTGGCCGTCCTTGGATGCCATTAGCTGGGATAAGTTTGAGCTTATAGTCATTTTTTTTTCATGATTATATTTGTAAATGGTCATGATGCCAGTTCAGTCGGAATGCGGGGCAAATTGTAGTCATAGGGGTCTTAAGCAGTTATTGCCCTGCTTCACCGACCTAAATTACTTACCTTATCATCTCTGCAAATCCATATATTACATTTTAGACGTCTTCGGATTGAGAATTTAAAGCCATAAAATCTAAGCATTTTCGATATCATCCCTACATATGTGGGGATCTCGATTAACTTCGAATTGTAACTATATCCACCTTTACATTTCCATTATTTGCTTTTAACATTTATCCAAGAGGAACATCAATAACGTTCTTGGAGTAGTGGAGCTTATGTTCCAAATCGTACTAGCTCAGCTGTTGCACAACACTATAGCAACTGCGCTTGATCTAATCGGATTTTGTTAACTCCCACAAAGCAACTTCAAAACGGCAAAGTGAATAAATAAATAAATTTGGAAAACTTTCAAAAATATGTAGTTCCAGCATTTTAAGTATTCCCGAGTACCTGTTCGTTTAAGGTTGGAGTTTCGGGATGTAAAGCCAACCTAATCCGTATCTCGTACCCTGACACTTCCCACTATGTGTGTGTTGTTTGTTTTTTTTTTGACTCAACATCTCTATTTCTGTTTCCCCATCTTTTATTCTTTTCTGCAACAAACATCGATGATTCCCTCTGCCCAGGGATATATCTATTCTCAGCACTATGTACCGGTACAACCTCAACCAGTAGCTCTGGCAATGCACAAAGCCATAGAATTGTGCAGACAAGAAAAAAAAAAAAAGGAAATGTCGGGAAATAAGGAATTCATCTTGAACGAATTGAAATCAAATCCTGTTTGTTACCCTAGCCGGAGGGAAAAACGGGATACGACTACCTTGGTAGCGTTGTCATAGGTACCTGACACCAGCCATTGTGTGTTATAGGGCTCATATGCAATTCGTTCCTTTTGTGAGAGAATTAAAATTCTGCTGCACCTTCGCAGGATACGAAATTCTTTTTTGCACACATAATTTCGCACAACGGAAGACGTAGGAAATTCATGATAAAGGAGCTCTTGTGGATCCATTGTGTCGGTGGAACATTTCAAAAAGAACTATTCCGTTTACCATTGCCGTGTTCTCTTGCTCTGGTATCTGATGTAAGCGCAAAGGAAATGAATAAAAAATAATGTTTTTGCCCTAAAGCTTCGATTAGATTAAGTGCACGAACGATGTTGCCATATGGTAAAGAAATCAAAAATAATTCTTTTTTATAGAATCTAGTTGCACAGTAATATAACTGACTTGAAACACCCTGTAAGCCTTTGAGATTTCGAGTCCACGACGTCAGGGCATAACATCTATGCTCTTGATTAAAAGTCGACTTTTAGTTTTTTAAATTCGCATAAACCGAGGTTGTTTGCGTTTATATTTAGTTGTGCAACTCCGGAATATCATACTGACGCAAACGTACCATTATTGGTAAAAAGGATAGGGATGAAACCGAGCAGTAATTCTTGCTCGAGCAGTTTCTTGAAGACAGATTGTGAAACCTAAGCCACTAGCTAACTGTTGGAAGCCACGATTTGCAGTTTCCATAGTATTTAGAGGTATATCTTCGACCATCATTCCTCATAATCTTCATCGGTCGCCGAGAGTCATGTACTCGGATCTTTTGATTTGTTCCGCCCCTAACCTAAGATAGTATCCTAATTTTTGAGTGCACGATGAGGTGAAGAAATCAATCAATACCTGCTTATTCTTCTGCGCTGTGGTGACGTTTATATTGTTCCATATGGGCTCTGTGACTTGAGGGCAGCTTTCACTTCCCAAACTCCGATTGTTTACCGTACAGGATAGCCCAATGTACAAAAAGTAGTCGAGAAATTTTATTGCATTTTAAAGTAGTTGCTCTTCGACAGTATAGTTTGCCAGAGCATACTGATTTATATCTGGTATGAGACGAAAGAGGCTTGCCATTCGTCCCCTTAACATTGGAGTCTACGAAGATATTCCCTTGCCTGAAGTAGGCTTCATAAATCGAGCTGCAAGAATCATTCCCTCTGTTGAAATCGAGTAGTCAGACCAAAAGCAGTTCACGTATGGTCTTACTAACGCTCAACTGGAAGGTCGCTGACACTGCTTAGACGTTTCAGAAACCATTTGATTGGCCTGGAAGAACTAACCACTAATGCACGCAGTTCCGGTCCCGAATAATTTTTTCTCTAAACCATATCAGACACGTTTATTGGTGATTTCATCTTTTTTGATGCGAATATGATCCGAAAACCAGAGCAAGGCTCAGAGAGGGTTTATCAGGGCTAAAACTACAGCATTGGTAATGCTATAAATGCAAATTGTTTATCCCTCAATCAATTTTTGCCGAAAATGAGTAGAGTTCACTGCAACCGATGTTGGCCCGATCTAACATTCCTCTTATGTCTATGATACTGGCCCAAAACTAAAGGACATAAACTCCAAACCGGAACCTTTAGGAACCTTTGTCAACAATCTGACAGGTCCGTATCAGTGTTGCTTTAGGTCAGGAATGTCCACCATCGACCAAATATTCACACTACGGCAGATCTTGGAGAAAACCCATGAGCTTCAATTCGATACACATCACCTATTTATCGATTTTAAGGCCGCCTATGACAGCATTTATAGAGACGAGCTATACAGAGGAATGTCTAGGTTTGGAATTCCTTAATTTCTTTCAAAAGTTCTTCCAATAACTCGCATATGCCGATGATGTCGAGATAATCGGAAGAAAACAGCGTGATGACAGTGGTGCGAGTAATGAGGAAAAGTGGCGAAAATGAGCTTAGCGATCAACGAAATTAAGACCAAATATATGCTGCAAAGAATGGCATTATCGACAGATATATCTTTGAGGTAGTTAAGGACTTTTTTTTCTATGGTCCGCTATTAATTTAGCTAACGACACCAGCGCTGGGATCAAACGAATCTTGCCAATCACTGTTTCTTTGGTTAAAAAGGCATTTGACCAGCAACAAAAGTGACAATAACTTAGCCAAAAGAGTGAAAGTCCAACGACTGATATGAGTGGGTTATGTAGAGCGGATGCACACCAACGCGTTTGTCCGGCGAACGAAAAATTTCAAATCCGCCCTTTAGGAACAGCGCGGAAGAAGAAGATTGTGACTCATGTAAGAGAGGACCTCAGCCAACTAAGCGTGCGAAACTGAATGAAGCAAGACGATCGAACTGGCTGAAAACAATTGCTGATTGAGGCCAAGGTCCATCCCGGACTGTAATGCCTTCTAAAGTAAGTAAGTTAGAAATATGGCAGCATATGATGAGTCCCGTCTTACTGAATTCACGGTACTAAGGACATGCTATCCGTTTAAGATGCTAATTGTTCCACCCAACTCATTGACTTCAATCTTCTGCATGGAATTTGGAAATAAAGTAAACTTCTCTACTGTAGAGGTACTACATCTTAAAGTGAAGTCAATTTATAATCTTCAGTGGCACTTTTCAATGAGTTGTAAGGCTTTTTTTAGTCTTGCACAATTCATTCTGAGTCAATTGCGTTTTTCTTTTTACTTTCAAATCACTGCGTGGTATTTTCTGCTCTGTACTCATTTTTTACAGGAAATTGCAAGTGGTTGCATAGTATAGTATAGTATTGGAATAGTATTGCTCATCATTTTGTCTTCGCAATATTCAAAATAAATGAATTGGATTACAAGTAGCAGACAAAAGATCATTGACGAATATTCAGAAGAGTGTCGGGGAAAGGACGGAGCCCTGTGGCACTTCAGCATTTATTTTGTGAATGTTGAATTTGAAATACCTTGAATCAAACTTTCCGAAAGGTAATTTAAATCCATTGACGAAAAGATTTGATGCTCCCAAAGGCGAATATGCATCGATTAAATCTCTTTCGAAATGTTTCTTCTCTGTGCCGCAACATAAAACGACATGTGGTGGCAGGCCAATTGTTTTGAGTAGCACTATACGAGTACATCGTACATCTTTATTGAAACTTTAAGCTTTTTAGCATCATCAGAGATTTTGCATGGCGATTTTACCAGCTGAAACGATTAAGTGATTACTGCAAATACCAATTAGTGAAAATGTTATCTGTTGTTGGTATTATTATATTGTTTATTAAAATTTACATCTTAATCTATATGATACAGCGCTAGCTACCAAGGCTATCGGCTAAGAATGTGAATATGTTTTTTTGGTTTGCTTTAGAAAAATGGATGGAAATGATGTGTTAGAACGTTTCACATATGTATTGAACAAAACTACTCGTTCAGCATTGAATGATGTTGCACAGGAGTTTTTAGGTAACAATCTCCATGCATGAGATTGATTAGCAAGATCAGATAGGAGGATTCTGAAGCAGATATTGATGATGGAGGGCTTTCAGAAGTTGAACTTTATTATGTTGCAGAAGTGCCTCTGCCTGATTTGCTCGTTGAACAAGTAAGCGATGATTTGCTACAAGAAGAAGAAATACATATGCAGTTTGAAACTGGTGAGCGGCGTCAGGAGGATTTTCAAGAGGATAGATCGGTTGGACCAAACAGAGGTATGCGCTATACAGCCAGAAACGTCCATCATTCTGATATTTGGTGGTCTATGCCAGATGAATTTCAGATCAAAATGAACGACAGAGAAATAAGCCAAGATGGAAACAAACACTTTCAAAAAAAACCGCTGCTTTTAGATGTTTGATAAGCCCAGAAATTATTGGTTATATGGTTCTTGACACAAACAAGTAAGCAAAGAGGGTCTATGAAGATAATCGTTTGTCAGCAACACCAAAGACACTTCGTCGATGGTATGATACGAATGCAGATGAAGCGTACGCATATATTACAGTATTGCAGTATTACTTTATGCAGGTGCCGAAAAATCGCCAAAAGAAGAAGCTAAGGACTTATTTGACCAACACAATGTGTCTTTATATAGAGTTACCATGCCTTTGGAACAATTTGAGCAAATATTCCGTTTGGTTTGGTTCGACAGCTTTTACTTGGGACGTATTTCAATCAAATCTCACTGCACTCTGTCATCCATCAAAAGACCTTACTATAGACGAACAACTAGTAGCTTCCAGAGGCAGATGTTCATTTCGGCAATATATGCCTAATTAACCTGGCCGAGAAGGATGCCAAAACCAATAATCCTCTGCATGGAAAAATTTATTTAGGTCACTAACCACGATTTTTTGGATGACAATTTTAACGTTACTACTGATATTTTTTTTTTCATCTGTACCATTGGTTTTTTTTTTTTTTTTTATAATTTGCGAGCGCACAAGGGATTATGTACCCTTAAAATGTTTGTACATAGCGCGGGCGAAGGAAATTTAGGGAGGGAGAAACGAGAGGTACCGATGTACGTTTGTTTTAAATGTTTGAAGGTTGTAATGGCTAGGAAATAAAGAGCTCGGCAGGGCATTCCATAAGCGAGTTGTTCGGCTTAGGAAAGTATCACGATATTTCAGGGTGCGTCCGAAAGTGGGCTTGAGGGTGTACTGATGAGCATTCGTAGCGAGACGGGTTTTACGGTTGGAGGTTTGAAGGGGAGGAATGCTACTGGCAATTTCTGAGGAGCACTGGTGGTGAAAATAGCGATAGAACAAGGTGAGACAGGAGACATTACGTCGGTGGTCGAGGGTGTCAACCGACTGTGTAATATAAGCATCACCTATTAGTTTCATCGCACGGTTTTGAATCCTATATAGTAGGCGCAAAGAAGTCTTGGGAGCACCAGACCAGATGTGGACATTGTACTCCAGTTTTGGGCGGATGAAAGCCTTATATATAGAAGCCAGATCAGAGGGGGTGAAATATTTCTTACATCGCTTAAGGAAACCTAGACATTTCGCAGCATTTTTGGCGACTTCGAATATGTGGTCATTCCAACGTAAGTTGTCATTGACACACATACCGAGAATGGCAAGTTTTTCAGTTTCAACGATGCAAGTGCCATTCATGGATAATGGCTGGGTATTAGAATTTCGCTTAAGCGACAGCAGACAGCAGACAGCATTGTGTTTTGGAAGCATTTAATTCCACTCTGTTGGTAGTTCCCCAATTGGTTATGCTGTTTATATCGGAATTTAATGAGCTTAACATACGCTGCAGTTCCCGTTCTACAGCCGAAGGGCAGGGACGTGATTTCGGGAACGAATATGAAAAGCAGAGAGCACTGTCGTCAGCAAAGGAGTAAATTGGATTAGAAGAAGCAGACAAGAGATCATTGATGAAAATTAAAAAGAGTGTCGGAGACAGAACGGAGCCCTGGGGCACACCAGCATTTATTTTGTGAATATCAGACTTGAAACCATCCAAGACAACTTGAATTGAACGTTTCGAAGTGTCAATTTTCATCCATTGAAGTCATCGATCCCAAATGTACGCATTTTCGACAAAAGAGCCTGATGCCAAACTCTGTCAAATGCCTTAGAAATATCAAGTGCAACTATCTTACTTTCACCAGATTGCTGTAAACTTTAATTCCACTTTTCGGTGAGACATGCCATCAAATCACCATTGGACCTGTTGCTACGAAAACCGTACTGCCGGTCATTAAGAAGTTTTCGTGTTTCGAGATATTTCATGAGCTGACGATTTATCAGCGTTTCCATGACCTTGGAAAGAAGGGACGTAAGTGCAATGGGTCTGTACGAGGAGAGAGAAGAAGATTCGCCTTTTTTAGGGACGGGCTGGACAAATGCTGTTTTCCATCTGCTCGGAAAGAGTCCTAAAGAGTAGGTTTGATCGAAAAGCTTATGCAGTGGTTTTGCCATCGTAGAAGAACACCTCTTCAGAAGAAGCGGAGATATACCATCTGGACCAGCGGATTTGTGGATGTTAAGATCTTAAAGTACTCTTGCTGCTATACGAGTGCGAAAGTAGATTCGTCCCATTGAAGATTCGACGCACTCAAGTGTAGGCGGAGACAGAGCACAATCTGGAAGCGTTGGGCTGGCCGCAAAGTGTTCAGCAAGCAGATTGGCTTCGTCCAAAGAGCTGACAGCTGGAATGTCATTGTAAATGAGCGTTGGGATGGAGGATGAGGCAGAATTTCTAATATTTTTGAAGAACAACCATCAATTTTTACTACCTTTGGGACATTATAGTATTTTTTTGCCTCAGTTTTTGGTCGAATAAAAATTTGGCACGCTTAAGAAAGGCGTTGCAGTCATTCCTGGCTCGTTTGAATTTTTTCCGGTTTTCCTCTGTGGGGTTGGTCTTAAAGGACCGAAAAAACATTTCTCTCAACCTGACAGCCTCCTTACAGCTCGAGTCGTACCACGCCTTTTCCTTTGGTCTGATACTCTTTATCCGGTGAGGGATAAAGGATCTCATTCCAAAGAGAATAGTGTCTGTGATCATATCAGCAGCGGCATCCACATCGTTATCGAGGAAACATAACGACCAGTTAAAATTCCTAAAGAAGGTGTTAAGTCCGCTCCAATTGGCTTTCTCGTATTGCCTTACTGTTCTTTTAGGAACTTTTTCTCTAACTGTGTGGTCATTGTACGAGAATTAAGCTGATATGACACAATGGTCCGACGAGCCTAGAGGTGAGAGCACATCAACAGTGTACTTATCAGGGTGAGAGGTTAGAAACAAGTCCAGGGTGTTGGCGGTATGACTATCAACGTCTGGGATTCGCGTGGACTCATTTACAAGCCGGTTCAAGTTGTTTTCCGCAGCGAAGATCTCAACATACCGTCCTTCGGGTGTTGTCTGTCCAGAATGTCGAAGCCACCCAGAATTGTGTATATTGAAATCGCCCGTAATAACGATTTCAGTATGAGGATACAGGGATACAATTCTTTGTATGGAGTCAGACAGCGCATCAAACTCGTTGAAGGTCGAATTGCTGTCTAGTTTGGGGCTTCTGTAAATAAAGCAGTAGTGGATAATTTGCTTACGGAGATGGAATTTTAACCACATGAAATTGAATTCCGGATTGGAACAAGGACTACATTGTGGTGGAGTTTGGTAAGCTTCATCACTACGCACGTAGATGGCGAGGCCGCGGTGAGAGAGGAATAGATCTAGCAAGTAGATAGACTGCACTAGTGGGCACAACAAGAGACAAAAAAACACAATTACCAATGGACTATACAAAAACTGACAGGGGATTCAAAAGAACTCGGTAAAACACAAAAGAAGGATAACAGAACAACTGTAGTTTGCGATTTGTGTAATGTTCCCACCTGCACAAACCACTACAGAAGAATTCGCGAACGATGTTATATAACAGATGAATCACCTGCTGAAGCTATCGCTTTTTCTAAATCTAATTTGCTTCTACATCAAAACCAAAGCGCAGCAGAAATAAGTCACCGACCTGAACGTTCAACTGTACAAAATATATTTATTTTTATCTTTTTTTAGTATATACATATGTACATTATAATTAAGATTTAAATAAACAAATTTTTTTTAAAGTCGATCTCATATGATAAATGCAATCTTCCATACTAATTTTATAGGCCACTGAGTACCCAGGTACACGATAACTTCAAATTTTACAGTACACGGGTGGAGGGTTAAGCGCGTTTATAGTATTTAGAAGCCATTCGCACAAATTTAGAGCAAGAGCTGGCATTATTCCTTATGCTGCCAGTTTTCTCTGTTAGAAGAGGTCGTTACTGGCTTGCCCCGGGATACCTAGATATCCAAGAAACTGTGTTAATGATGATCTAATCTGCTCGCATCAACAGAACCAAATAGTGATAGCTCGACTTCGTGACACTAACCTTATCTTACTTTTGACCAACTTTTTCTCTAGAAAACAGCATCCTCAGAGTACTAGGTGGGGTGAAAAGTAACCTCCTTGACCGCCAGAATGCGCTGCTACTGGTTATGGTGCTTTGAATTCCGTTCATATTTAGGCAGACATGCCAAATTTCAGTGCGATACTGTCTTTAGTTTTGTTTTGACAGCTGGTTGTTGTTGACGTGTTTGGCGTCATGTTGAGTATGGACAAAGACGATTTTCGTTCTCTTATAAAACATTATTTTTTGAGAGGCAAAACAGCGAAGGAAACAAAAGAAAAATTGGATAAATATTATGGGGCTAATGCTCCGTCAGATTACACCGTCAAATATTGGTTTAGAGAGTTTTAGAGTGGCTGCAACTCCACTACCGATCAAGTCCGCAGCGGCAGGCCCTCCGATGCGGTTACAGAGGACAATGTCAAAAAAATACATGAAATGGTGTTGGCCGACCGGAAAGTGCAAGTGCATAAGCTAGCAGATACCACAAAGATTAGTACTGAGCGCACACGCCATATTTTGGGCAATATTCTGCATATGAAAAAGTTATCCTGCCGCTGGGTGCCGCGCATGCTCAATCCTGTTCGGACTTGCTGATGCGGAATCGGGCGGACTTTTGGCGTCGATTGGTAACTGTTGATGAAACCTAGATCCACTATGAGTGCCCGGCAATGGACTGGCCGAGGGAGGCTCAATGGGTCGGAAAGGTTATGTTGTCGGTTTTCTGCGATTGTTATGGCGTACTCTTCGTGGACTACCTCGAAAAAGGAAAAACCATCAACAGAGAGTATTACTGTGCATTATTGGAGCGATTGAAGGCCGAAATCGCTGCAAAACGACCTCACATGAAGCGAAATAAACTTTGTTTTTGCAAGACAATGCGCCCGCGCATAAGACCATCGCAACCACGGCTAAAATCAATGACTTACTGCTTCAATTGCTGTCGCATCCACCGTATTCGTCCGATTTGGCTCCCTCGGACTATTATCTCTTCCCAAACCTCAAAAGATGGCTCATCAATAAAAAATTCAGCTCACGCGAGGAAATCATCGACGCCACGGAGGAGTATTTTGCAGACCTTCCAGAAAATTACTTTTCGGACGGGATCAAGAAATAGGAAAATCGCTGGAATAAGTGTATCAAGCTTAAAGGGGACTATACTGAATAAAATAAAAAAAACATTTAAAAAAATTGTTTTTCATTACAAGGAGGTTACTTTTCACCACACCTAGTATTTATGAACATTTTAACGAATATCTAGTTGAGATTTGATGGATGCCCATCCAAATGGGTGGTTAAAGCTCTGTAAAATGGTTCTACTGCAAGTTTATTTAATTTTAAGTCAAAACATTCAATGGCATTTTTCTGCTCGAATTTTTGTCAGTCTGGCAATGCCCTCAACTCAGCGAAAACAATCGAATTTGAAAGAGGAATTCATAGATTGGAATTCAATTATGAGTTTCGTTCGTCATGCAATGTTTACTGTACTTCTTGTCTTCCAATTCACCTGCTACCTGAATCAACCTGTGTGTGTATCCATGCCTGCAAGTGCTGAGAAGGAGTATGCTTGTACATGGGATGTCCTGGAACAGCACAAGCACACTTAGGCCCACCTCGTTGCCATTGGTGGAATCGATGAATATTCATTGCAAAGCAATTTTAATCAAAATTTCGATGTTTTATTAATTTCCAGCTTCAAAATCTAATTGTAGGCGATCGAGAAGGACAAGAAACACTTCTAAGGGTGACGGGGGATTGGATGAGGCAAATATATAAGTTCGTATGAACAATGAACATGCAATTAGGTATCCGTCTGGGTGTTTACCCAACTTTGATCGTTCTTATTATTATCATCATTTTTAATACATTCAACGGAAGAGAGATGAGATTCTATTTTATTGAAAAAAAGGAAAACTTCTTGAACTGGAGAACAAAGTTCTAAACTGACTCCGGGAAAACGTGCTCTTGAAGCAGTCACAGTCACAGGAAGTGGATATAGCTTGTTGCGATTCCCAACGCCAAGGACCGACTGAATCGGTAAGCAGATGCTCATTCAAACAGAAGGCAGATGGCACAAAAACGGATCTGGGCAGTAAATTGTGCAGACTACATCCGGTGGACGTTGGAAAAATGTTTTGCGTACGTGCTGAAAATTCGCAATTGCCAATGCTGGATGAGATGCCATTTGGTGTTGCAGTTCTCATTTGAAATATAGACGATGAATACGAGGAGGACTTTATCCTATCGCTTAAACGATGCAGACCAAGGCTTTGTATTTTTGAAGATTTTTATTTATATGGGTATGCACGCGGGGTGATGGTGAGGTGTCAAGTGCAACTATTGAAACTATTTCTCTGGCAGGAGCAGGAAATTGACAAGCACGACTAAGTGAATTTGAAATCGTGACTTTGTAAGTTTGATGTGGTGGAAGGAATATCTTTCAATTGTCCGAAAGGAAATTACACAGCGATAATGTATATCTGAGTGGGTTTAATGGACTTGCTTCCATATCAATGGTGGTAGTGGGTGAGCCAGAGAGGAGTGAATCATGGATTATGGATTGCGCGACACCAGTTCTAAAAATGGACTCAGGATAGTCGACTTCCTGGGCATGTGAAATGACGTTATAGCCAGCGCACTCCTTTTATACCTACATCTAACAGATTTAGAAGTCTTCCTTTAGGTGGCGTTACAATCAAGTCTGGATATGGGCCTCAGGCTATTTGAGTCTCGGTTTCCTCTACTGCTCTGTCCCACGGTTGCGGATTCGAACACTTTTCTGACCGGAGTGTTTGTGTCCATCCTCTCTACCTGATCCAGGCATCTCCTCCTTCACTCACCGTAAATGCGGAAGGTGCAACCAAGCAACCAAGAGCACCCTCATCCGTTGTTTACTTATATAATGTCCATACCTCTACGCAATAGGGCATTAAGGTGTTATAAAGGGTAACTTTTGTTGTTCAAGAGAGGGCATTGCTAGTCTGTTCCCTTCTTAGCTCAAAGAAGCAGCGATCGGCAAGAGTTATTCTTCGTTTGATCTCAGCGCTGGTGTCGTTGTCTGAATTCATAGTGGAGCCTAGGCAAACAAAGTCCTTAACTACCTCGAATCATATCTGTCGAAGGTGACGTTCTGTCCGAGATGTCGGTGTTGAGTGTCCCTTTTGCTTGAGAGCATATACTTGGTCTTGCTTTTATTGATCGCTAAACTTATTTTCACTGCTTCCATCTTAAAATTCAAGAAACCGCCACTGACATCACGCTTCTTTCTTCCGATTATGTCAATACCATGTGCGTATTCGAGTTATCGGACTTTCGAAATATTGTGTCGGATGGACGGCATTGTTAGTCCACATTGTCCAAGTTGAAAGATTATTTCTACCTGACAGAGATGTTTTCTCATCGCCGTTATAGGGTCTACAAAAATGCTCTTCCCAAGCCCTCAGCATCGACTGCGACTTTCTTGTTCGTCCCTACAGACTCCGATTCGGGGTTGGTATCCGTGGCATGTTGCATGCTTCACTTTTTGGTAATACTTCCGAATCTCATTCCTGAAGTACCATCTCTCGCTCTCCTCGACCGGGCGCTTCTCATGCTCTTTCCTTTTTTCTCCTGAGAAGTAGGTGATCGTTGCCAGCACTAGAAGCAAAAAGCCGGATGGGACATTGTCAACATGCCCCGAATCTGATGTCTATATTTCATCCGACCATCGCAACGAAGTTCATGTTTGATAAAGAGTGCTGACATGTTCATAGACTTGAACAAGAGGTGTACAAAAGCAGAATGAACGCTGCTCTAAAGCTTTCTGAGCAATGGAGACAAACAGGTTAAAAGGAAAATACTGAAAATTGCTCGAGGCCATGGAGAGGTGCTTCTGCAGGAATGATGTTCGCAGGTTCTACCAATTACAAAATATCGGATAGAAGTGGAACCTTAATTGTAGCATCCATTTAGAGTCTAATTTCGAATTGCATTTCGCTGAGAAGGTAGCTATCAAATAGCCCCTGAACTGTAATGAAATTTGCCAAACACCATTCGTTTTTTGCTTTTCCTACTTTTGCCCAGTCGGCTCTAGATCACAGCGTTGGTAAGCCCAACCCCGGTTTTGGGACCGGATTTTTTGACGACCTTCTTTGAACACGGCAAGATAAGTGGATTTGTTTAGCTTAAAGTTTTTCCACTGTCAGTTTCTTCAAGTTGTAACTTCTGCGAATACGCGTCCTGCTTATAAGATAACTTTTTGTAATACTCGCTGATTTAATAACATTGCTGTGGCAGTTTTCTTTAGAATTTGATGACCGAATTTAAATTTACAGCACTTCGGTACGCTGACTCCTTCTAAAAAGATTTCAGGAGTTTGGTGGCCGATTAAAAAAAACGGCAATGGAAGCATTCGGTCTTAGCATGTCTGATTCGTAAGCACCTTAATGCTAAGAGTTGCTCCAAGGGATTTCACGTCATTCCTAATGTTAGCGCTTCCAATCTTAGAAACTATTCAATTTCGTACAATTGAACTGCCAGGGCGCTTTCCCTATTATGGTAGATCTGGGAGCTCAGATGTGCGAGAGATATGCTTCGAGGGGAGTAATTAGGGGTTTCCCTGACACCGGATGCAACGCTGCGGTGATTGTAAGGGACGCGAAAATTACAAACAATTTACTTTGCCAGCGTCTACTGCAAGTACGATGAGGAAATCGAGCCGTACATTCAATACATGGAGGAAGTGCGTTCGCTAGTCGGGAGCGACCCCCTCATCCTCGGCGTTGACGGTAATGCGATTTCCCTTTTATGACATAGCAAGATGTCCAGTTGTCACATGTGTTTAACGTGAATACCTGTCGTGGAGACTTAAACTCACGGGATGCCCATACATCCATAGGAGCAAGTGTACGCCTTGCAATCGCTTATTTGCTACTTAACAAATTAATACCAATGCGGAAATGTGTTAAAGGCACAGCTCCACTCTTGGTATGAGTCGAGACCCACCGAAAACCCGTGCTGATCTTAGGGTCTCAGCACTTAGCACTTATAGCCACTCCACTCCGGGTATTGAGCCCTAGCAGGGTCACCCTCCCTGCGATTTAGGTTTAAACCACAGCCACCGTGACGCTCCCACAAGGGGGCCTACCTCAACAAGTTAGGCCCGGACCGAAGTCCGGGGGCTCCTAACTCCCACGGTACCGTGTTTTAAGTCCTGGTATGGACTACCGGTGGTCTTGCCACTCAACAAGACCTGTGACCGGCAGCTTGTTACTGGACAAATCATAGCAACCATCAGAGGGGAAGGGTCTGATAATGTTTATGATAAGTCCAGTATTTACTCTGCCCCCACTTCAAATAAGACAACGTCATTGATGGGCGAAGCTTTGATAATGGAGCGGGGGACCAGCAAGATGTCCAGTAACTTGTTTGGATATCCAAGCTGTCCACGGGGTGAAGCGCTTAGTGAATGGGCTATATCGTCTTATATTCATCCTTTCAATCGGCCGAGTGAGTTGTATACTTTTGACACTGATGGGCGAAAAAGCGACATTGAGGTCACATTTGCAAATCAATCCGCACTAAGAGCGTTCTCTTTTAATTAGAAAATCTCCAGAAGCGTAAGTGACCACAGGTGGATACAAGTTGGGGTCACTTATAAGGAAACTGTTAGGGCACCAAGGAGTCGTAAGGTTAATCTCAGAAGAGTGAAGTGGTAGACACGCAGCGTAGATGCGAAGCGGCGGGAAGTCCAAAAACTAGGGAAGAAATTGCAAATGGCTCGGACTACCAACGCTGAAAATTTGACTCAGTTGGGCTCATTTCTGTCTGAAATGATGATCCTCAAGGGAGACACATTAAAAAGACGACCTCCCACAATCCGTTTGAATGGTAAAACCTTTAGTTATGCGACGCAAGTCAAGTATCTGGGTATTACCATGAGTGAGAAATTGAAGTTCTTAACACAAGGAGCCAAGGACATACTCACAAACGTTATGGGTCAGGTGAGACGCATTGTGCGGTCTGGGGGATCAGTAGGCGTGATGTGCGGACCATATATGGTGGCCTTTTTGTTGCTTGTGCAACATTCGGGGCATCATTGTGGAGCGACATAGTCACGACTCCTCTCTTGCCAAAGAGTGGTGTCACTTGGCTGTTTAACCGGAGTTGGCCCCTTTGTGGAAGTATCGTGGTGGCTGTGGTTTATACCCAAAATCGCGGGGAGCGTAGACCAAGTGGTGCTTGAACATCATATGGTTCAGTATATATTGTAGCGTGCTACAACCTGTGCTAAGTTTTTTGATTGCCATGGCGCTAATTGATCTGCTAGATGTGGAGTTGCATTGCAACCGGGTGCCATGATCCACAGAATGGCAGAGATTTTAGATAGGCCTCAACCCTAGACCAAGGGAGAAGATTGTGCCACACGACTTCGCGCGTTGATTGTCGTATTCTATTAATCCTGTTATGAGCGTAAGCGCTCCGTGGGATAAGGCCTCCACGGCAAGTGTCCACGTAAAATAGAAGAGACGTTCTATTAGCGCTATCATCGGCGTGAAAGGTGATGCCGTTCCGGACGCTTTAAGGTACTCTCGAAAAGTATATTTTGAGATTTTAACGTCTTTCAAATCAAATCTTTAGGAATCGTGTCGCGAAGGAAAGTTAGGGAGGCATAAAAAGGAGAAATATTATGAACGTTGGTCTTGAATGTTTGCAAATTTTAATGACAAGAAAATAGAGAGCGAGACGGGTGCTTAGGTTAAAGACTTGAACCGATGAAGCGCACCGGAAGGAGATGGAAACAGCGATAGAAAAAAATGGGTCAGCAGATATTATGTCATTGATCGAGAGTGGCGATTTGACTGAGTGATATACCACCTGGCCAGATGTGGGGATTGTTCTCAATTTTCGGGCGGCTGAGTGCCAGATATATTGAGGCCAGATCAGAGATGATGAAATATTTCTTAAGTCACTTGAAGAAACCTAGACATTTCGCAGAATTTTTGGCAACATCAAAATAGGTTGTAACTGACACATAGTATATCGAGAATGGAGAGCTTTTTGGTTTCGACGATGGAAGTGTCGTAACCATATGGTGTCATTGCTGTAATACAGCCAAAAAGCATGGGTGTCAGTCCCAGAACGAATATGAAAAGTGGAAGTACATCTTTTTTAGCCAAATTCCTAGTTTGAAACAGTTTCCTCCACTTCACCTTTCTCATTAATAACCTGGCGCTGGAATAAATGTCGAAACCTGGCGAATGGCGAGAGTAGGTTTTATATCAATAATCCGCAAAAAGGACTTTTTTTTCACCATCAACTTCGGAGATATACTACACCTCTGACTTTCGGAGTCTTGAAGAGGATGAAAGAATGCTCGAGTTCCATTTGCAAAAAACTGCTTTGCGAATGCATCTGCTATTTAAGAGGCAGCTTACCTACCAACGCAAAAAGCTCTGCAGGACTGCGCTTTAAAATCTGGTGGACTTTGAAGGCGCACTCGACAAAAAGAACACGCGCTTCTACTACTAAGTATGCATTGGCCATGAATACGACCCTAATTGCAAGGATGCTGATTGCGGCCAATATTTGATATTGGCACAGAATGGATGGTCAACTCATTCTGTGCTTTAAACAGTTATGACATCAACGATCAGGTACTTCCTGCATAGTTGTGACCGTTTGCTCTAAAACGCTGTTAGACGCTGAGATAGGAAAGGAATGAAGTAGAGTCCTTACGGATGGACCAAAAATCGATCTAGAATACGAAACAGTTGTCTGTTTAAACGATGATGATACTAAATTCCATTCTTTAATAGAAAGATTTATGATTCACGATCACAGATATATGCTAATTAGTTGGCCAAAAACCAAATTGTAAGGTATCCCGGAAGGAGGCACAACGACAGCTAAGCTGCGTGTAAAGACTATCTGAACCTTAACACTACTCTTAACCGAGTTCGAAAATGAAAGATTTCTCTGAACGCATTCGGAATAGAATCACAGCCAAGTCTCAAAGAAGAGCTTCTTGGGAACCTTCCTGCGTTCTCGATTAGAACCTTAGTTCTCAACTAGATTTCTTGTAAGCATATTCCAGATTAGTTTCTATCTATTGCTTCACAATACTATTTGTGTAGCCAATGATCCTTGACTGTCTGGTACTTACTATCAGGTTTTGCTGTCAGCTGCTACTTTGTGAAGATCTACTATTTTAAGTGAACATAGTTAGCTTTAATCTGTTCGACTGAACCAGTTTGGGTTGGCGTATAGTCACATTCTCATTTACAGAGGCAACAGTTTCGGTGGCAGCATACACCCTTATCCATAATTTCGCTGATACAATACGTTTCCAATTGATGGTTGCTGTCGTATACGTATATGTACTTTTACGTAACAATTCCAAAAACCTTTTACCGGAGAATCTGGCATTCAGACCCTTCTCGAACGGATTGTTCCTTCCTAAATCACTTAAGTTCCCTCACACTTCTTCTTATTCCTCGACCAAGCGGCGAAACATTATGAAGAAATCTATATATACATATGTACACTGTACGTATAGCGGCATCCAAGCAAATCTCATTAAAGCACGAATGGTGTGTGTTCTGTACTTAACGCTCTTACAGGATCCTGTTCACATCACGTATTCGTATTGCCGACACTTTTAACGGCACCATTTAACTGCTTAACTCAGCTTAAATTATTGATTGCGTGGATTGATGTCTGAATATTTCATGCGGCACACTTTACACCATACCGATGGAGTAATGCGTTGACACAGAGTGATGTTGGCATGGTTTCTGCCCACGTTCCCAAACACACACAGACTCGTACACCACTCGTATCCATCCTAAAAGTGCTACAAAGGCAACAGCAGTCATCCTTCTAACAACATCCCTCGTCCCTAAGCCAACAGTCTAATATGTAAAATCCTTGAAAGGATATGGATATTAGCTTTTGAAAGGAAACTTTGAAGGCTCGTACGTTCTACCTCAAAGGATAACCTGCATCAATGCAGATTCCAAAATGAGGAAAAATGAAATTTTATTCCAAGAAGACGTTACTCGGATACATGTCAATGTATCATAAAAACAATTTTTTTCTGTAGCTTGTCAAGGATCAAGATAAAAGGAGTGGGCAACAAGTAAAAAAAAAACAAAACAAAAAAAATCGATTCCCAGGAGCAGGTGCTCTGTAAGTCTCAAGTCCCGTTTCAGTGAAAAACTTACGCTCTAGTTAATTTACTCCTTCGGTAAATTATTATTCCTGTTCCCGCTTCCATTCCCGGTCGCGCAGAAACGGACTTGACTTGCTGGTGGTGGTAAAACTTTCCACCAAGGACATAGTTTCATCCTCATCTTCTCAAACTCCATTTTTTTTACTTCGCTTTCGTTTCGTTCGTTTCTATTGGTTTTGGTTCGTCCTTTCCAGGAGGACCATCACCGACAAGAAGTTGCATAGTTAAAAACATTTTCTTGTCAACATGAAGCTTTATGTTTAAATACTTTTCTCGAGATTCTACTTCTGGCGAATACTGGTGTGTGGAAAGTTTCCTCTTCCTGTAGAGCTTCTGGTGTGCTGTCCAAATAAAAATAAAGAAGCACGAAAAAAAACTTCTTAACGAGCTAAGTCAATAGGGAAGGGGTTGGAAGCCAAGGACACGCCATGAACACTAGAAACAAGAAATAGGAAGTGAATGATTTTCCGATGAAGAAGTCGGAAAACTTTGTCCTGTGGTTGCATTGATTATTTCCTTTCGATGAGATGGGTGGTTAAGTGAAATTTCTCAGCCATCGATAATGGATAACGTGAAAACTTTTAAGGAAACCCCGTTTTTTTTTTGTCTGCTCTCTCTTCCTTTATTTTATGTCTTTTTATTTTTTTAATGGGAAACTAGAGATGCAAATGAAAAGCTCGAATGTTGGAACTGACGTCTTGTCGAAACAGAATGAAATTTGTTCTCATTAAATTCCCTCAAGCGGACGGATGCAGAGTTTACGATTTCTTAATGATGCATTCTTAGATACCGTTAAGCTTATTTAACGGAAACAGGGGAGGCGTGCTCCTCAAGGATGGGTAATTAGTAGAAAGGTCATGTGACTTACTTCTTTTGTGACGATGTTACTCACTTACCTACTTAGGTTGCGCTAAAATTTGCGGTGCGAGCATTGAGGTCGCAAGATCTCTCGTCAGTTGCTTCATTCGCTTAATATGGATCAGTTATCTTAGTCTTGGGCTGCATAAACGCTTTGTGAAAATCTCACGCAATATCTTCATTTGCCTTGGATAAGGAAGGGAATGACAAGAAGGCCGTTTGGCTTGTTCCTCGATTGCCTCCTGATCCAAAAGAAAGCGTACCAAACTGCACGTGGCGTAGTAAAGTCGTACATTCAGCATGAACGTCGTAGCAGAATCCAGCAAGGCTCTAAGCGGAGCTTGACTGTTGCTAAAAATGGAAAAAACCTCGGCTTGTTCACCGATTATTCGTAAGACGATCGGTTCCCATTAGGATTGCATATAACTTTGCTTGTCGTCCTGCAAAAGACCCTCGCATCTCATACTACGTCGGTTTCGAAGCCATCCCCAAAGATTTGACTATCTATACATCCGAACGTGGCACAGATTCTCGCGGAAACCGGTCTGGGGTACAGGGAAAATCGATTCTGCATTTTTTCTTCGGAGTAGGAGCTGTGGTGGAATTATATCAGACTGTCTATAAGACCACAGTCTTAAGACAATTTAGGCTTCAGTGCGTGTTTTACTAACAACCACTTCTTTGAAATGAAATGATAACCTTCAGGGTGCAGCCCATGATAAAAAAATCAAGGGGAGATAGATTCATTTATAAATCTCGAGTAGAACCAGGCATGCTGTGACTCCATGTGTCCGAGACAGACCGTCCTTTGTAGTATGGTAAAATCAGCTTGAGAGCTTATTCGAAATCGAGACACAAAATTTTATTGTCCTTATCATAGAAACCATAGATTTTTTTTGATGATGGCGATGGCGCGTTCCACGTAGAGGGTCCGTGGTTCGATCCCCTTTCAGCGGGCGATGGCAGACTCCCGAAAATAAAATTGCCTTCGAAAAAGCTTCTAAGGAGTGCCGTTCGGACTCGGCGATAAACCGGGGCCTACGGATGTGACAAATATAACAACATGAGCAACACAAATGAGTGTCAAGAAGCTAGGCCATGGCCCATACCGGACTACCAGCGCCACAGTGTTGTTGTTTTTTTTCTTTTATCATCGACTTTTGGACCCGAAGGACCCTATTCGGTGAAGGGCCTCATGTCTTGAAGAAAGTTCCTGCACGCTGCCAAACAACCGAAAGTGTCATCTTTCTCGCTCTCATTAAGATAACAACCTCATTTTTTAGGAGTACGCCCGAAAGCCCATGTTCAGTGCACAGGTGCGGTGCCAAGACGACACCGCAGTGGTCGACCAAGCGAGGTCACTACACCAGAAAATGTTCAATTTTGGAAGACCGTCGACTATAAGTGCACGAGATGGCAGACGTGATAGACGTTTCAAAATGTGCTGTGCATCTCATACAAACCGAAAATTTGAACATAACAAAGCTGTGGCAAGATAAGTGCCGTGAAGAGGTTTTCGTCGATTCGTAACTTTGGGTAAAACATGGGTCCACCGTTGATAAAGGTGTCATCTAAGGCTGAAAACACACCGAATATGACACGACGTCTTTTTCGTCGAATCAGACAACAATCCATTGATTGTTATGAGTCAACAGTCACCAAAGCAGAAGAGACGAATAGACATATTCCGGTTGCTGTGTGTGGAAACGTAAAATTTCCCCAAAAGGGGTAAACCTGCTCCAAAGAACGCGAAGACTATTCAGTCAGCTGCCAAGGTTATGGCGTCAGTTTTCTGGGACTTGCGTTGCACGACAATCGGCAGTGAATATTATGCGGCGTTATTGCAGCGTTCGAGTGAACAAATCAAGGGGAAACGACCACATCTGGCGAAAAAGAAAGTTTTGTTCCATCAGGACAACGTACCGCACGAACTTTTTTCGCTGGATCTTGCTACCTCAGATTATTGTCTTCTTTCAAATTTAAAAAATAATGGCTTGGTGGTAAAAGATTTGCAAACAATGAAGTGATGAGTCTGCTGTTAATAGGTTTCTTTAAGAGCTTGACGGTTCCTACTATAAAGAGGTTATCGGAACCGCCCTCGTACGTCGGCTTGCATGCTACTTTCGTTAACCACCGGCTTCAATTACAAACCAAAAAGGGCCATGTTCTAAGTCACCAGCATAACTCTTATATACCAAATTATTAGACAACAGAAGCCGTAAGCAATTGCGATGTTGAAGGCAGCCTTTATGTCGATGAAAGTGCCCAGGCTATCAGATTTTGAAGCGCACTCTTGCAAGATCTTTGGCGTTGGTAAGCATATTGCGTCTCAGACAGAGAATACGTTCGTAAAGCAGTATTAAGCACATAGATCTCTATCATTTTCTCCATGCTCTTCAACATGAAGCAGCCCTGACTTATAGGTCTGACGGGCTTGGCAAGTGTGTAGTCGCGTTTCCGTGCTTTGGTATAAAGGATTCTAGATCTGGTTGCCTGAGAAGTGAGCCTCTTATATGAGGCAGATAGTATCCGTTTTCCACTCAGTGTTGGGTACATCGGATTTTCTGAGAACTTTGGCCGGTTTCACCGATGTTTTCGATCTTTTCGCAAAATATTTTGTTAGAGGCATTCTTCGAAATCCAAATTAAAAGGTCCAGTCCTTCTCCGAATTAGTCTAAGGGACCTGTAAAGGCCTACTTTTAAAAAACTAAGGCCTGGACGGAAGTACCGTTTTTTTGTGAACTACTGGTGATCCCACCGGTTAACGCGATCTATGACCGGCAGCTTATTATTGCTCAAATCGCAGCAATCTTTAATGGTGTTAAAGTATGCAGATACTTACGATTTGTTGTGCCACCGTTCATTATTCGACTACGTCTTAGTTGTGAGGTTTCTGCCTGGGACAAAAACAGATGGTGCAGTTTCAGTTTCGAAAGAATGGTCAGCTTCAGCCGGTTTAATTTTTTTCTCATCTAACCACAGTAATTCGGTGTCCCGAGCCAAGCCGTCAAAAGCAGCACTTTAACTAATCACTGCTCTCCGGTAGTTTCTCCTTCCTTCTAGATTAATCTACCGAATGTGTCGTAGGAAAAGTCGCAAGTCATTCTGGATAAAGTGATCCAGCAGCTTGTGGGTCTTCCTGTGTAACTTCTTCATCTTCTAAGTTAGCGCCTTTTGGGCTTTGAATTCGACAAATGTATCTTAAATTACTAGGTTTTTTCTATGACCAGCCGAAATATGAATAGATGGGGATCTTACTGGCATGAAACCCTATTGGTCTAATTAGAGTAATTACACGCGGTCGAAAAGATCTAAGATGACGTGATACATGTTTTTAACCAGGTTCTCTCTTCCTGCCTTTAATACCTCAGGAGGCACACTGTCCGCGCCAGAAGCCTTACTTTAAAATTCAGACTCTAGCTTCGATATTTATACCTTATCCTCGTCTAGTGAGACAGGCGGAGTTCTCCATCGTCTTCGTCCAGGTTGAATCGTTCATTTTGCTTGACAGCGGTTCGGACCAAATATTTGGCAGATAATTCAATAGACACATCTTCTCTAATAGCTTAGTCAGAATAATTTAAATGATTTTACAGGACATCCGAAGGATAAATATTCCAACCGCCTTTTGCGGCTTTCAATTTCAAGCTTTCACGCTTTTATTTGACTCTGTACCCTGGCTGTCAATTTTGGCTCCCAGGATAACCGGAATGCTTAAGGAGTGTTTAGCGACGATCGCTATCTGGTCAATCTGCTTCACGATTGATTGAGAAGAAGAAGTTCCATTGAAAAAAGGGGTGTTATGCATCCTACGTTCCCGAAGTCTCGCTAGAAGATGGATCCCTTTTTCAACTTCGTGCTAGGTGCAATTTTCGATGACATAGCTGGAATCCTGAGCAAATCCTAATCCTTTGTAGGAGCATGCACGCAAACCTGAATTTGGCGTTGATGCGGGTTGCTATAAGGCATTTAAATGCGTGCGAAAAGCAAGTATTACCTCCCTTCATTGTAGCTCTCGCCATAGTAGATACCGTTGTTTTTCATCCGATTTTTAACCGACTTTTTGGAAGTGGATTTGACATTTTGAGAATAAGATTACAGCGGATTGTTTGTCGTCTTCGTTGCCACTTGTTCGTTTGTTGTCAAAGGATGGTAAATTTCTTGGTCTCTATGCAGCTGGTTAGGCTTGGGAGACATGTGTAAGCTATGATGACATTTCGCGCCGCCAGGAAGGTAATTTGCCTGAGTGCAGATGGTGTCGTGTGTACTATGTTTTCAGCTGTGTGCCCTTAAACGATTTTGTTTTCTTTATTGGCCTTAGCACAACCACCGGTTTTCTTAAGGTCGTGCTCAAGACAATGGTCATTATTATGATCTAGAAGCTGGTAAAAACAATTTTTTGTTTCTAATCAGGTATTCCCTTTCATGTCTATCGCTCGGGGACTTTCTCATAATTCCTCCTCTGATGACAAATTCAAAATAGGAGCTCTTTCTGCCTGCAATGGCAACCACCAGAGTAGATTCTTATGACAAACCTATTTCCGTGCCAAAATATCCTCTTTAAAGCATTTTAAGGCTTCTGTGGAGACTGATTCATTATTATAATGACATCGTGCCAATACACTCAAAATTCCTCAAGTGTTAGCTCAGAGTATATCAAACAAGGCGGTTTATGAATCTGTCAGTCTTGCAAAGGTTCGTTGCATTCACTTGCTTTTGCCTAGTGGTGGTTCTCCCCAACGATTCTATTCCGGACCGCCGTGTGTCCATATATGATGTGTATTGAATTTAAGAGATCAACGTAAAACAAATAAATTGTAGTGTACTATAGATAAAAAGGTATAAATATGCAAGTGAGAAAAAGATTGATTTATACGAGTATCCTACCTATACTTGCAAGCGATTCATCATTTTAATCTGGAATGAGCTCAACAGAGAAGCACCAATCTGAAGGTGCTACTCTACTTAGCTGTACTGTCAGTATTGTCGTTTAATGAGCTTCGCACTTAGAGCAAATATGAAAAGCAGACAGTGCTTCCGATAGTAAAGCAATACACCGGATTAGAAGTGGCAAACAAGAGATCATTGATGAAATTCACGAAGAGTATCAGAGGCAGAATGGAGCCCTGAGGCACACCAGCATTTATTTTGAGGCTATCAGATATAAATCTTTCGAAAATCAAATTTGCATTGGCCACTTCTTATCCATTAAAGTGGTGATTCAACGATCCCAAAAGCACGCATTTAACATAAGGTTAAGGTGTACCATCAAACCAGCAATGGACCTTGTGCTAAGCAACCCATATTGCCGATCGTTGAGAAGTTTTCATACTTCGGATATTTCATGATGTGACGGTTAGTCGATTTTCCATTAACTTGGTAAGAAGGGACAAAAGTTCAAGAATTTAGAAGAAGAAAAATAGGTTTGGACAAATGGTCTACTCGGAAAGAGCCCTAAAGAGGAGTATTAAAGTATTCACTGTGGTTTGGTTCCGTGGAAGAACACCTTTTTAAAAGAAGGGGATTTTTTTATATTAAGATCCTGCTACTTCACAAATGCGAAACTATATTCATCTGATTGAAGATTCGATGCGCTCTGATCGATCGGCTGAGACATGAATGAAACAATGTGGAGGCCTTGAGAAAGGATATAAAGTGCGATGCAGGCATACTATCGCTATTCAAAAATTAGACTGTTGGAATGTAAGTATAAATGAGTGTTAAAATAGATGAAGAGGGAGAGTGCATAATATTTTTGTTGAAGTGACAAACTCTGGGGCAATGTTGTACTTTCTTTCCCAGCGTTTCTACGTTTATTAATTTTACTTGCCTGACAATGGCCCTTTAGTCATCTCTGGTTCGTGTGAGCTTTTTCGGATTTTGAACTACGGCCTTCACTTCAAACTACATTTTATGTTGCCAAAAAAATCTGAAAAAAACGCCTATTTCTGCTTTGCAACCCCCCTTGAAGGTACGTCTTTTTAAGTGCCCTTCAATGTGAATTTCTATCTCATTTGATGTCGCCAATCATATCGTCAAATCGTTCCAAAACTAAAATCACCAAATTGTCACATTTCATAAATCTTAACGAGTCTTTGTCAAAAGTTGACAAGTAGACCAAAACTTTTGCACTTTCAAAGTCGAAAAGTTCGTTTCTGTTTTTATAATAAAAAAAAAAGAAAGAAAATTCAAAAATAAAAGTGAGTCAGTTCCAACATCCCTCAGACCTATAACTCTCGATTTATATTCGCGCAACTATAGAAACGAAACATCCTGTCAATCAGGGAAAATGTCCAATTTCATCTTGACAATATTACAAAAGTTATCCTGGCGCCAAGAGGCCTTCACAATTTTTCTCTACTTCAATTGGTAAAACTTTTTTTTTTGTTTTTTGGTTTTTCAAAAAAACATCATCTCTATCCGATTATTACTGAAATAACTGTCGCGATGAATAATTTCACACACTGCCCTTGTATTTGGTACAGCGACGTCCTTGAATCTCAGGCAAATGACCATCAAACGCAAAGTACGAACAAAAAGGAGACAACAACCACGAGAAACTTTTTTCATTAAAACTTATATTTTTCGGCGGATGTGAAAATTTGTTAAACTTCCTTCACCACTACAGCATCAGGATCCTGCCCATAGAAATTGGGACTCTATCAACGTGGATTTTCTTCGTTTTTTTTTTTTTTTGGTGAGGCGAACTTTAATCAAATAAACGCCAACCATAAGTGAGAATGATGGGATTTGTTGGATGTTCGAGTTTGTTTTGTTATTTAAATCGACCAAGGGTTGTCTTGTCCAAGTAAAGTGATATTTATGACACACCTCGTACTGAGAAGTGGACGACAAAGAACCCCTGACCAATAACTTAAACTGCCTCACTCGAACATTTCTTCCAATTTATCCATGTCCTGGGGCTAAGTCCTTCACCACCCCCCTGTTGAGAGGGATGAAATCTCTGTTCAATAAAAGTTTTTATAGCTCTAGGTGGCGAAAAAAAAGAACGTAAATCCCTCTAAAAGACTACTTGTCACCTAAGCTACACCGACGCAAGAGCTCTCTTATCCGTTTCTATGCCAAAGGACATCTTGCAACACTCTTGCAGTGAGACCGTTGTTGCCCAAAATTGTGAGTATGTCACAAAATTGTAGTACTCTCGCAACAAAATCTTGGGGGGGGGGGAGGGGAGACAAGCTAAATCCCGCCAACTTGCCACTAACTATTCAATTCAATTGCAAAGTTATATCCTTCGACGAGCCAAGATGAGGCATGGACAACTTTAGTACAAGTATTTGCCATTGCTGTAGAATTTTTATTACACCCTTGTTGACATGAAATCATGGCTTCGCGCTTGCTACTCGTATTCGTATTTTTATCTTTCTTAGCACATTTCCGGCTCCCTAGAAAGGAGTCCTTAGTAATGGCAGAATATTTCATTTTGCTTGAGAGCTGAGAGAATGTGTATTGTGCCTGATGCATATCGTGTGCATGGAATTTTAGGAAACGACGATGCAACTTAATAGAGTCGTCCTTCACCACCAGAATGGGTAGTGAACAAGTTTTTTCGTTTTTTTTTTGGCTTTTGCCGAAAAGTCCGAAAGTTTCAGAGTTGAAAAACATACGAGGATGTGTTTGGAGGATGGAGTTTTATGGTATCACGTTGAGTGATCTCCCAATGGAATTGCAGTTACGGGATGATTGACTTGGTAGTCATATCCTTCGTCTGAGTTTTGATGGATTAACCCAGTGGGAATCAAGAATTACTTAGCAGTCGCCAAGCAGTCTTAAATTAGGAAATATGAATCGGAAAAACGACTGCTATGCGCCGGAAGGAGAACCAGTAAAGCAAATGGAAGATACTGCATCTGGATTTATGTATGAAAAGATATGAGTTCAGTCCTTAAATGCCTTAACACAATTATGGTCAGCTTAATACCTGCCATGAGTTCAGTAAGAGCCTTGGAGTGTTGAAGAAAGAAAATGAACACACTTGCAGGAATCACTAATTTGTTTGCAATCGAAGATTTGACTTAAGTTTCAAAGAATTCAATTACATCATTTACTTATCAGACTTAAGAGCAATGAATAGACTCTTCAAGCAAACCAGTAGCTTCTCATCTTTATTTATCATTAAAGCTGAGCACTCTTAGCTTGCCCCTTAGCTCTTTTTACCTGGAAGAACTGTCCAGAAAAATCTTTTGCGTAATGCAAAAGTAGGTCACACAAGAACTTCTGTTCTGCAAGGATCGATATTAAAAACAAGCAAAACACTCTAAATATAGAAAACATCTAGCGCTATCCAAACAGGAGAAGCCGACCAGAAGACAGTAAAGCGAATCGAACATAAAGAGGCAGGAAGCCGTTGAAACCAAAGACTTTCTGTTCGAGGAATTCAAAGCAGCTGAAAATGTCCTTCCTTGCAGCAGAGGGATACACAAACTCATATCTCAAATCTTGTCAGAATATGTATGCCTGATGAATGGAATCTCAGCTGTTTGTCCGATCCAAAAAAGGGAACTCCTTCACCTGCGCTAAGGATAGAGGTGTACGTCTCCTCAACGTCGCATAGAAGAACAAATCGTCGTCAGCAACCTGATATGACCTACTAGTGCGGAAGTAAATGCGGACAATACTAAGTTTGTACATGCTGACAACAACAAGGAACTACAATATCTACGAAGGGGACAGGTACAATTTAAAGGTGGGAAGAGCATTAGACTTTGAGTTTCAGACGGACCTACTGTTGACAACCTATGCAAACGAATTCGGACATGCGCTTTTAAAATGAGGTCCCTTAATAGGCCAAGTGCAGCCGAACAACTAGCGGGGCGATGGGATGGGCCATACAAAAATAGGATCAAAAACTGCGACATATACTACGGCGATTATTATCGCAAATTAAATGCAAAGCAAAGCTAGGAAGCGAAGGCATCTTTGGTAGTACTGTCGGAAGATACAGCCTAAACGACACAACATCCAAAAACGAATTCAGGCTAATCGATTTTGCGGCGGGGTGAAATATTGTCGTAGTCAGTACTCGATTTCCACATCTCGATATTCACAAGAAGACTTAGAAAACTCCTAATCAAACAACCCTCAATCAAATTGAACACATTGTGATCAACGCAAGACACTCCTCCAATATTATGGATGTCCGAACGTTCCGAGGTCAAGGTACGGTTGCGAATATCCCGAATAACGCCAAAAGAAGCTAATAAAGTGAGGAAGTTCGACGTCAGACGGGTACAATCGCAAGAGACCGCAAAATCATGTTCCACTCGAGTCTCTCTTAGTCTCTTAAAAGGTCCCTCGCCACGGGAATCAAGCATCGAAAATCAGTGGAAACACTGTCAAAAAGCCATCAGGGATGCCGTTGCTGATGTGCTGGGTCTCATTCGACCTGAAGCATGCCACATGACACAGACACAAGCCCTCAACCGAAGTCTGTAGAGATGAACAAGGGAACATCGTGGTAGAGTCGCAGTCGATGCTGAGGACGTTGAAAGAGCATTTTTATAAAGTGTATAACGGCGATGCCGAACCGAATATCACTGTCGGCCAAAATAAGGTTTTAAACCTGGACGATGTAGGCCAACAATTCTGCCCACTCGCCCTGGATGAATAGAGGATAGATAAGCTGACGTTCAACAAAGCTGCTTGAGAGGACGGCCTGACTACCAAGCTTCTCAAAGTGGCAAGCGATGACTTGGTTAGGAGCATACACCAACTCATCTCTAAAATGTGATCGGATGAAAGTATGCCCGATGAATAGAACCACAGCATTGTTTGACCTCAACAAAAAAGATTCCCTGAACTACGCCAACTACAGAGGCATAAGTCATCTTAACATCGCATACAAGATCTAATCTGCCGTTCTGTGTAAACGCCTGAAGACTTCGTCAACAATTTGATAGGTCCATATCAGAGTGGCTTCAGGCCACGAAAGTCCATCACACCACACAGATCTTGGAGCAAACCTATGATCGATACACCCACTTATTTGTCGATATTAAGGCCGCGTATGACAACATCTATAGAGACGAGCTATACAGAGCAACGTCTAGTTTCGGCATCCCTGCCAAACTCGTCCTTCTGACCATCAAGGTCGGTAAACACCTCACCGAGACCTTTAATGTCAAAAAGGATTTAGACAAAGTGATGTGCTGCCATGCGATTTCTTTAACATCATACTTGAAAGAATAGTGCAAAACTCATGCGCCAACACAAAAGGCACAAAAAAGTCCTTCCAATTACTCGCATATGGAAAAAAGCAGCGTGATGTCAGTGGCGCCTTCGCGTCGGTTTCGCTTCTAAGGAGGAGCGCAGTAGAGGAAAAGTGCGACTCAAATGGTGCAAGCAAGTTAAAGGGGACGTCAGTCAACTTGTCGTTCGGACCTGGAGCCAACTAACAAAAGATCGAGCTGACTGGAGAACTTTTTTGACTGAGGCCCTGAGGATTGTAGCGCCACCTAAGCCATTAAATAAATACTTCAGTGAAAATGGACCACAACCTACAATCTTCGTCAGCTGCCTCCAATTCTTCACTATAAGTTTATTGAGGTTCGCTCTCAATTATGTGCGGCTCGGGTGTTTTATCGTGCGCCCTTCCCCTGCGGCAAATATTCTTTTAGTGCGATTCTGCCATCTCTGATCTTGGATCCATGAACAACTTAACTTAAACGATGTCTCTGTACAGCCTATACAAATCGTGGTTGAACCTTGTCCTCTATTTCTCGTTAACACAAACGAAAATCACACACTACATTTTTCTCGAAGTTGCAAGGTGGTTCTCCAGTTATAATTTTGACAAAAAGGGCGTTGCCTAAGCTCTGTATGAGCTATGCTACTCAACAGCTGCCTGAACCCAAAGAAACATTATTTGGCAAAGTAGCTCTGCATCTCTGTTCTGCACTTATGACGTTTTCGCTTGCAATTTTGGAGACAAAGTGACGTTTTGGTCAATTCGTTGATGGGGTGCGTCGTTTCCTGATGACTCGTTTAAAGTTGGACTCATTTTGGCGGCTTTCTATTCAGTAATTGCTTTAAATTGCTCCATAGGCACCCATTTTGGCCAGCAGCTACATAAAGCTCTCTTCTCGATATTGCTCCTTAATTTCGTCTTTATCTTCGTTTTCATTCATGATGAACTGTTCAAGCTTCATTATAACCATCATGGCTATAAGGCAGTCTTCAGAGATAGTCTTTCCATATTCTTAGCACCGACTGTGACTCTATTACTAGTCGTCTGTGTCCATATTTGTTATTTTCCCTGACAAAACATTCGTATGCCATTCTTGCAGAATCATCTCTCCATTTTCTCGATCGTGCGCTTACCGCGTTCTTTTTATTTTTTCTCAAGAAGGCTATGCACTTTCCTTTCTTACACAGACAGCTCATGTTCCTCGATGATTAAGACGCTTATTGCTTGGCGGAATTTATATTTACCTGCCTATTCTCGTCGTCAAACCAAATGTTTTTTTGTAGCACCGCTTTGAAACCTTTGATCAGGGTTTGACTAAGTCCCTTTGATGACGTTGAAATATGGGAACAGCATGCTGGTTAATTAAACGATACGCACCATTATAAATTTAAAAAACGTCATTCCATTGTCCGACCCGGCGTTTTCCGATAACCAGCTTAAAGATGAAGCGATCGTTGAAAATTGTTTCACATAATCAGGAGCTTATACGAGACGTTTTTATCGGTTGGACGTTGAATTTTCGCAATATTCGAGATTGTGTAAGGAGCCAATTATTTCACCCACATTGTGGAGTTCCTTTTAAGTCAATACCTTCTTTTGTATATCCTCCATCACACTCCATTTGGAGCTATACTCACTGTCATACTATAAGTGTGCGTTTGTTGCTAGTCATTGGCCAATAATTTTAATGCGTGATCGATGACTTCGGGGCTAAGTCCTCCCACGTTTTGAACGTCCTTTTGGCTCTAGCTGTGAAGATCGGCTCTTAAAGGCACTTCCTTAAAGTATCACGTGATGTTGCTCTACTCTAATATGTATGCGATATCTTGCGTTGGACAACACCTTTACTTGTTGCTGGATTCCCACTCAGCACTATCTTCTTTTTATTATTTTGATTTTATTTCTTAAATGAATACAATATTGATAAGATCACATACATGAAATTCATCGATACAAAGATATTGTAAGAAATATAGTGTGACATTCTAAAATCTATTGTACGAGTATAAAAATTAGTTTTGAAAGTCACTTCGATTGTATGATGTATAAAGATAACAAGTGTTAGGCGGGGTGGCCAAATCGAAGACTTTTCGGACCGGAGTATTGCTGTCCATACGCTCTATATGACCAAGCCATCTCAGTCTTTGGATCTTCACTCTTCTGGCTAGGTCCATGTCGCTGTACAGTCCATACAGTTCGTCGTTGTATCTTCTCCTCCACTCACCGTCAATGCAGACGGTACCGAAGATCGCCCGAAGAATTTTTCTATCGAAGCAACCAAGAACACCCTCATCCATTTTTGATAATGTCCACGCCTCTGCGCCATAGAGCAGGACCGGGATTACTAAGGTCTTAAAAAGGGTGACTTTTGTTGTCCGAGAGAGGGCTTTGCTACTCAATTGCCTTCTTCACCCAAAGAAACAGCGGTTGGCAAGAGTTATTCTTCGCTTGATTTCAGCGTTGGTGTCGTTGTCTGTATTTATAGCAGAGCCTAGGTAGACAAAGTCCTTAACTACCTCGAAGTTATATCTGTCTAAGGTGACGTTCTGCCCGAGACGTCGGTGTTGGTTGTCCTTTTTGCTTGACAGCATATACTTAATCTTGCCCTCATTGAACGCTAAACCCATTTTCGCCGCTTCCGTCTCAATACTCGCAAAAGCGCCACTGACATCACGCTGCTTTCTCCCGATTATGTCAATATCGTCAGCGTATGCGAGTAGTTGGACGGAATTTTGAAAGATAGTGTCTCTTGTGTTTGCTCGTGAGTTTTGCACTATTCTTTAAAGCACGATGTTGCAAAAATCGCATGACAGCGCATCGCCTTGTCTAAATCCTTTCTGGACATCAAAGGTCTCGGTGAGATCTTAACCGACCTTGATGGAGCAGCTTGCATTCTCCATCGTCATCCTGCACAGACGGACGAGTTTGGCAGGGATGCCAAAACTAGACATTGCTCTACATAGCTCGTTTCTATATACGCTGTCATACGCGGCCTTAAAATCGATGAATAGGTGGCGGGTATCGATCTGAAGCTCATGGGTCTTCTCCAAGATCTGCCGTAGTGTGAATATCTGGTCGATGGTGGACTTTCCTGGCCTAAAGCCACACTGCTATGGACCTATCAGGCTGTTGACGAACAGCTTCAGGCGTTCACAGAATACGGCAGATAAGATCTTGTATGCGATGTTAAGGAGACTGATGCCCCTGTAGTTGGCGCAGTTCAGAGGGTCTCCTTTCTTGAGAATTGGACAAACAATGCTGATGTTCCATTTATGGGGCATACTTTGGGCATACTTTCGTCCGACCATATTTTACAGATGAGTTGGTGTATGCTCCTTACCAAGTCATCGCCTGCCGCTTTGAAGAGCTCGGCAGTCAGGCCATCCACTCCAACAGCTTTGTTGGACTTAACCTTCGATATAGCTATCTTCACTTCAATCAGGTCGGGTGGACGGAATTGTTGGCCATCATCGTCCAGGTTGAAAGGTTAATTCTGCCTGACAGCGGTATTTGGTCCGTCATCGCCGTTATACAGTCTGCAGAAATGATCTTTCCAAATCCTCAGCATCGACTGCGATTCTACTACGATGTTCCCTTGTTCATCTCTACAGGCTTCGGTTCGGGGTTTGTTTCCGCGGCATGTTATTTTTACCTTTTGGTAAAACTTCCGAACCTCATTCCTGGAGTAGCATCTCTCAATTTCCTCGATCGCGCGCTTCTCATGCTCTTTCTTCTTCCTCCTGAGAAGCCGGTGTTCGTCTCTCCTCTTCCGCTCATTGAGCTCATGAGCAGCTCTGGTGCTTCTAAGCAGCGCCGCATTGCGTGCTTTTTGCTTAGCTGCATGTGCTTGCCGGCATTCATCATCGAACCAGGGGTTTCGTTGTGGTGGTCGAGTGAAACCCAGCACATCAGAAGCAGCATCTCTGATGGCGTTTTGGCAGTGTTTCCAATGGTCTTCGATGCTTGATGCTGGCGGCATTGGACCTCTTAAGAGATTAAGAGACACTCGATCGGAAAAGGACTTGGCGATCTCTTGCGATTATAGCCGTCAGACGTCGAATTTTCTCACAGCATTAGTTTGTCTTGGCGTAGTTTGGGATATCCGCAACCGTACCTTGGCTACAACAAGGTAATGGTCCGAGTCGATGTTGGCTCCTCGGAACGTACGGACATCCATAATGCTGGAGGAGTGCCTTTCGTCGATCGCAATGTGATCAATCTGATTGACTGTTGATTGATCAGGAGTTCTCCAAGTCCCCTTGTGTATATCGAGATGTGGGAACCGCGTACTAGCCCCGACAATGTTTCGCCCCGCCGCAAAGTCGATTAGCCTGAATCCGTTATCGGAGGTGGTGCTGTGCAGGCTATATTTTCCGATTGTTCCACCAAAGATACCCTTTCTTCCTAGCTTTGCATTAAAATCACCGAGGACAATTTTAATGTCATAGCTAGGGCATTGCTCGTAGGTCTTGTTGAGGAGCTCGTAGAAGGCATCCTTGGTGTCGTCATCTTTCTCCTCTGTGCTGGCATGCGCGCATATAAGGCTTATGTTGGCGAATTTAGCCTTGATGCTGATTGCTACGAGGCGCTCGCTCACATGCCGGAAGCTGAGGACTTCTCGTCTTAGTCTGCCTCCGACAACAAATCCGCATCCAAATAAGCGCTGCTTTTGCCGTCGATAGCAATTGCCGCAGTAGATGTCGCAGTTTTTCATCTTCTTTTTGTCCGGCCCATCCCACCGCATTTCTTGGATGGCGGTAATGTCTGCTTTGCAGCAGTCTAGGGCCTCCGCTAGATGCTCGGCTGCACGTGATCTATTAAGGGATCTAACATTCCACGTGCATATCCGAAGCTCATTGTGCTTAAATCGTTTGCGTGGGTTGTCTACAGTAGATCCGTCCATATCCGAGGCTTGTTGATGCTTCGTTACTTAATCTTTTTTAAATGGCCGGGCAGTTACCCCGGCGGCACAACCTCCAACCTGGAGGACCAGTTCCATTTTGAGTGCCCCTAGGACGATACATACATTATTAAAACAGAAAAATAATAAGTTTCAAGATAAAAATTCTAGACGAAAACAATGTAAAGATATGTATATAGATAAAAAAAAAATAAAAACAGATTTAAATCAGAATGCCTGAAGTAATTGCTTCTAAACCAACATATTTGTAGTTATAAAGCCAATTTTTAACATATCTTGTGAAAATTCCGGGTGATGAAATTGTTCTGTGATGAAAGTACGGGGGCTTATTAAATATACGAAATACGGACACAGAAAAGAAGGCCGTAGTACGGGATGGGGGTATAGATACTTGTACTAGGTAGGCAAAGTTTCCACGTAAATTAAAATTGGAGATTAGACAAAAATTCCTATAACCTGACTTCATAAAGAAAATTTTCAATACCTTAAAACAATAAAGGTGACACACAGGAAGAATTTTCAGGTCAACAAATAATGGAAAACTAGGGTATTTGACAGTTTTTCGGCATAATATACGAATAGCTCTTTTCTGAAGTACTAAAAGAGGATTAATTTTGTTTAAATAAATTCCGCCCCAACAGGCAATCCCATACTGTAATTTAGAGTTAAATATGGCGTAATAAATAGTTGTTAAGAGGAATGAAGTGCATACAATTCGTAAGTAGTAAAGGTATCTCAGTGTAGAAAGAAGATATTTCCTCAAAGATTCGGTGTGGGTGGTAAAACTCATATTAGAATCAATATGAAGTCCCAAGTATTTAAAATTATTTACTTTTTCTATAAGAAAGCAGCCATTGTTGCAGCTCTGATAACTGTTAAACGTTGAAGAAGAACTTTTATGGACGCAGTCGATATTATTCGGTAAGTATCTTTGACACTCTGGTGCATGACAGAAAACCTTTGGTTCAAAATTTTGCACTGCTGCCAAACTAAAAAAACATAATTTTGGTCTTGGAGCTTACAATTAATTTATGCATCGCAAACCAGCTTCTCAACAAGTCTTAGGCACAATTGACATCAGCGACAAGATCCAAAGGGTTGCTCGCACCATAAGAAAAGCCTATATCATCAGCAAAGGCAATATGATTCGCTTTGAACTCGATTGAGAACAACGAATTTATGTAGACCAGAAACAGTATGGGACCTAACACAGATCCTTGAGGAACACCCACATCAAAGAATTTTACTTTTTCTGTTACTGATTATGGAATCATTAATACACAAAGAAGTAGGCATTTTCTTTGATGGTTTTTTTCCAAGCATATTATTAACAATTCGTCATTCATTTTTCAAATTTCCTTTTGCCGAATTGAGACAAAAACGGTAGTAATTATCACGACAGAGTGGAATCTCCTTTTTAAGTTCAGAACATATTTTTTTATATTTAATTTTTGGATCAATGTTATTTGGAAACCTATAACATTTCTGTCTAAGGTAATTTTTATAATTAACTTTGTTAACTAGACGGAAGGATATCCAAGGTACTGCGAGGTTGTGCTCCGCCGTGTCGTTATTCCACTCAGAATGTTGTGTAATGTCTAGTTCGATTTCACTTCAACCAGAAACCCAAACAATGAACTTTAACTTGTGGCAGCACTGAATGTAGAAGATGTGGAATCACACTAAAATGTAATAGCACTTAAGGTGAAACAAGAAAATAAATAGAGTAAAACTTCTAGATAAGAGTTTGATTTACTATTTCGCCGAAAGATTCCAGATAATTGGTGACCCCGATAATTCAAAAAGAACAATCCGCATCGTATTTCAGCACACGACAAGGAATTTAAGATAAAAATAAGTAAACATTCATTTTTTTTTTTTAATTCGCCTACATTGTCATGTGCTAAGTGCGTATTAATATCGAAGGATGGCTTCTCCACCAGCAGAAAGCGTTGTATTGCCAGGTGGTTCAACCCAAACAACAACTTCCGAAATAGCTAGAGTTTCCATAAAAATCCCTCCATTTTGGAGTGCCAAACCAAAGCTATGGTTCGTACAAGCGGAATCCCAATTCTACGTAGAAGGAATCTCAAAAGACGAAACGAAGTACCACACCGTCGTCGTAGCAGTAGAGAGCAGCGTGCTTTCATTACATTTCCGATATAATCTTGAGTTCACCATCATCAGATATGTTCAAAACCTTAAAAGACAGGCTGATCGATCAGTTCGCAGACTAGTAGCAGAAGCGGTTGAAAAAGCTACTTCAAGATGTGGAACTCGGCGGCATGCGACCATCGCAGCTGTTACGGGAAATGCGCGGTTTGACTGGATCGAACATTAATGAAGAGATGCTTAAATCCATTTGGCTACAGCGTTTACCACCCAACATCCGCAGTATTATTTCCATCTGCAATGAAGGTTTACAGAAAATGGCAACATTAGCTGATAAAATATGCTGGTATCGCAGGAAATATGGCGATGCAGCTCGTAAATATCGGCCACCGTGCAAACATAGTTCGGAAATTTAAAGTCTCTGTCACATTTGGTGGTTACCGACAGAATTTTCACCCACTTTTCATCACCGACACCAATTCCAAACTTGTATTTTTGGATGACACCGGCGCCTTCATTTCTGTCATACCACCGACACAAAATCAACGTCATCTACAAGATCAACGAAACTTTCTGTACGCGGCGAACAAAACATCAATCAAAACCTTCGGGAAAAATTACTTACTCTCTGGGGGCCGCAACGCAGCATTTCCACGCTCAGGTGCACGATTAGCGCTCATGGTAGACGCATCAGAAAAGGCGGTGGGAGCAACTACACAGCAATTCACAAGTGCTGGATCATGGCAATCTTTGGGTTTTTACTCCGAGAAATTAACATCTGTTCAAACAAAATACGGTACGTACGATCGCGAACTCCTTGCCGCTTACAAAGCGGTGAAGCACTTTCGACATATGCTGGAAGGTCATACAATCGCAATATTTACGGATCACAAGCGTTTGTCCTTTGCATTCGCCCAGACAGTTACGACACCTGGACTTTTTAGGTCAATTTCCAACTGACATACGATATATTCCAGGACGTGAAAAAAATTTCGCCGGTACTTTCTCACGCATCGATGAAATCCAGATGCCAGTCACCATTAATTACGAAGAGTTATCCAAAGCGCAAGAGACGGACGAAAATCAAAAAAAGCTGTTACTATCCGATAGTACTCTTCAATTAAAAACATTTATCGTTCCAGGTACGAATAGAACGATTTATTGCGATTCTTCTACAACATCGCTAAGATCCTACTTACCCGAAGGGTTCCAAAAGTTTCGATTCACCACGATCCACGGGTTGAGCCACCCCGGAACCAACAAAACAGTGAAGATGGTTGCCCAAAAATTTGTGTGGTCGGCGATGGCCGAGATCGTGTTTACCGTGTCAAAGATCAAAAGTACACCTTCACAACAAGTCTCCTATCGGATCGTTTGCACTTCCCAATCGCAGATTCGAACACTTCCAGTTTCGAATGGCTATCGGTATTGTTTGGCCTGCATCGATAGATACACCTGCTGGCCAGAGGCGTATCCAATGGTGGATATAACATCAGAGACCCTCGCAAATACGCTGTACTCCCAATGGTCGGAGTACCAACATGCATAACCACGGATTAAGGAAGACTATTCACATCACAACTTTTCATTTCATTTCATTTTTAATGCATTTTTATTTAATTCCATTCAGGAATTCTTACAAGCTAGACAAAAAAAAAGCTTAAAAATTAGCTTAATTAAATTAAAATTATCTTATTCTAAGTTACTGGCCCCATGCGGGCACTCTAGGTTAAACATAACAGTTAATCTATGTCTTTCGACGTTTCTTATTTTTTATTTTTTATTTTTTTTACATTAATTAAAACTAAAACTAAGAAAATGAATTTTATTTTAAAAACTTAGTACATGGACTTGTTTGTAATCTTATTATTATTATTATTATTATTATTGTTGCCGAGCAACATCCCTAATGTCACGACTCCCTACCGCCCTACTAAACTGCCGTGTGCAACGTCTCTGTCGTAGTTGAGTCGCCTGTCCGCAGCTGTTCGAGCGACGTGGAAGATTAACGGCACCGCTAATCTATCCTGGATCAGACCTTTTCTGTCGATTTAGAGGAACGCTTCTCGAGGAATAATAAAGCCGTCAAAGCGAACTCTCTCGTGATACATATAATTGGGGTAGTAAGCCCTAGAGATCAGGTTATTCGACGAGGTCATTGCTCTTGCAATGTGCCTTCGACTCAACTTAATAACAAAACTGTCCACTCTTATTAGGTTCGCCCTATTGTACAAGACCTCTCAAACCTCTTTTTCAAAAGACTTGCTCTCACTTTGAACAACACGGGACAACCAAATACAAGCATAGGCCGGATAGGGGCAGCAGATCACCTTTACCCTCCCAACGAGTTGCCTGTTATAAAACAGTCTCTTTATAGGGGCAAAAGCACCTTTGGCTCTAGCCAGAGCAACATCTATATGTTTGTTAAAATATAGCTATTGATCTAGCCAGATTCCAAGGTATCTGACTACATTTCAAAAAGCAAGGAGCTGCCCGTTTTGTCCCACGATCTGAAACTTTCGCCAATTCTTTCTGGTATCCGCAGAGGCCCCAGACAGAGGCGTCCTAAACAGAATGGTTTCCGACTTCTGAAAGTTGATCTTCAACTTCCAGTCGTCGCAATATTGTTTAATTTTATCGAAGTCACGCTGCAAAAGCATGTTTATAACCTCAATCTTTGGACCTGATCTGTACGCGATTAAGTCGATCACTTGTGTAAATGTTGAAAAGGATTGGCGAATTGACCGCACCTTGTTGCAGACCGTTTTTAATGTTGAATGTACCAGTAGAAGTCACATCGCCATTTTTCACGATGAACTGTCTATCTGTGAGCATATTGAAAAGAATATACAGGAGTGGTTTACTCATACCCAGTCTGTTCAACTTGTAGAAGAGTCCCTCTAACCATACGGTATCGAAGGCCTTCTCCAAGTCTATCAGGCAGGCACCCGTGCATTGTTTCTTGGCTTTGTTCCATTGGATATCAGAAACCAGTTTAGACGCGGCATTAATAACGTCATGCCCCGCCTTGAAACCGAATTGATTATCCGGAACTACGAGCATATTTCTGTCCTCAACCCACTTAGTCAGGACTCTATTGATGACTTTTTCGAAAACCTTACTGATGTTTGGAAGGAGACTGATCGACCGGAGATTCGCCGGATTGGAGGTGTCTTTATCCCTTTTGGGGATGGGATGTACCACCGCAGTTTTCCAATGCGCTGGATAATGTGCATTATTCATTGCATTGTTAAACAGGGTGGTATAAATGTCCACCGCTTCTAGTGGGAGATGTCGAAGCACAATGTTCGGTATTCCATCGGTTCCCACTGATTTCTTACTTCTAATTGTGTCGAAGATCGTTTGCAGCTCTTCCTTCGAAATGAACGGGGGTTGTTCCCCTTCATTGGCGATGTCATTATTTGCCATATTCTCGTCACTGAACTGGGTGAAACCTGAGTTCTCGATTCGCCAGTTCAATATTTCATTTCGAAGGTAGAAATTGTGCAGAAGGACCCGATTTTCGAGGTCGTGGTTCGGGCCAATGGTGTCATTCGCCTTGTACACTTCCTGGAAAGTCGCCTCATTTGGATATATGCCTGCTGTTAAGAGTATGCGTTCATTGTCTGCAGTTCGGGCGATTTTTAGACATGGAAGGTCGTTTTGATCTTTCCTCCGAAATATTTTATTTATTTGCGGGAACATATTCGAGTTGCTGGTGTTTACAGCCCGAATTTTATTGTTCCAATACAAACTTACAGAAGACCTGTAATTTTCTTTTATTAATGTTTGGAGGTTTTTGATCGACGACTTCAATGTCATAATCTCCGGGCTTTGTCTGTCTGTGCAGTGCATCTATAGTTGAATTGTGGAACAAGTCTTCGTTGTCAGTGTATTGATACAGAGGTATCGTTTTGTCCATTGTTCGTTTAATTGTCTCGTCCATTAGTTTTAGGTACCTGTCGATCTCCTCGTTACACAGATTTCTGTTGGACGGTGGATAGAGCGAATTCGAGGAGAGTGCTCTTGCCAGTGTCCGGGAGAAGTGTGTCCAATGCACTCTACTATAGTTGTAGGGATGCCTTTGAACATACTCATCCAATTCCGCATTTTCGTTCGGAACGGTTATTTCGGTACTAAGACCGCAATGGTCACTGTCATACACAAAAGTGCGAAGACAGTTTACAGTTTGTTGGTTCGTACCTGTCAGTTGTATTCGTGTGTCGAACAACAGGAGATCCAAATAGGAGCCGTGTCTTGGAAACGACGGACTATCCGTCGCCTTTAGCCCGAGTCGGTACATCACACTGTGCTGACCCCACCAATTGAATAGCAGGTTCCCTCCAGTGTTTTTGCCGAATTGAGACAAAAACGGGAGCAATTATCACGACAGAGTGGAATCTCCCTTTTAAGTTCAGAACATATTTTTTTATATTTAATTTTTAGATCAATGTTATTTGGAAACCTATAACATTTCTGTCAAAGGTAATTTTTATAATTAACTTTTTTGGCTAGACGGAAAGTTATCCAAGGTTTAAGGCGTTTAACAATCTTATTTGAAGAAGATAGCAAGGAATATTTACGAAGGATCTCATTAAGGCGGCGAATAAAAATGGAGTACATGGATGACGGATCACTGCACGAATACACTTCATCCCACGACTCGTAAAAAAGAATATCTGTTGAAGATGCTGCTATTCATTATTTCGTCTTTAGTTGCCTACTGGTAGTTGTCTTCTGTCGATTCTCTTCTTTTTATCGCGGTGACTATGATTGTGAAAATACACAGATCTTAAATGATCCTTCAAAGTTGTGAGGTCAGGATGTCAAGATTGGTATTGTACCCCGAAATAGTGTGGCTGGCATTAATGCAATACGACTGCGAAATCTACCATACCATGGAGACGGAATTAGATATCATGGACATGTAACCCATAGTCCACGAAAGTACATATAAAGATAGATTCATGTCAACTGACAACTTGTCAGGATAACTTGATATTCTTGCAACAAACTACATTTTCTCACATTTCAGCTGATTTCAGTTTCGAAGGCAATGTCTTCTGTGCTTAATAAAATCTCTTGCATGAACATTTTTAAAAATGCTTTGTTAAAGAAGATAGGAATCACAGATGCCTTATCTTGACTTCTTTAAAAATAACACCTTGCACAATATCCATTAGTCTGATTATATTCTTCCACAGAGTGTTTCCACAAAATTCACTGTATCAACAGCAAAAGTTTCTGTACTGAGTACATTAGCTGGTTGGAATTGCTGCCAAAATTATTATCGATTACCTGTCACTTCAGAGTATCTCCAACATGGTATCGCTTCATCATCGACGACAAACAAAAACAAGTACAGCGAAACTTTTTACGTTCAACAACAAACACCCTCCTCTCCTAATTACCCAACATCAGGTGTTGACAGTCACAACAATGTCTGTGTGATCTTCCTGCGCAACACAACCGACGTCAATGGCAACGCCAACGACAACCAGCCCCCCAACTAACCCTCATAAAAGATGATTTAAAATTATGTCATCTCAATTTCAAAATATAAAACAGCGATTTGGCGCAAAAAGAAAACCAACAAAAAAAAAAGCAAAAAAAAAACAAGATGACAATGCCATCATCAGCAGCAACTGTCAGCAGCTCGTAAATGTCTTCAAGGATAACAACATAGCACCACAAGTCCGCCCTCAACCCCTCTTAGCCCAGATAGTCGTTCATTCATTCGTAAGGAGTAAAACTTTTTCTCTGCAATCAGATTGAATGAAATCTTAGTTTGCTCGTTTGAAGAGCAATTGAGTTAATTGAATCTGATGTGTCTAGATGGGAATGGGGGTGTAATTGGGACTTAACTTCAAAATGAACCATTCACCAGTTACCTAACTCAACCCTCCACGCAACTCTCATCCGCTTGTTGGGATTGTTATTGAACCTTCAATTTGTAGGCGAACAGTGACAGGCATAATGGCACGAGATAAACTTTGCTTAGCCTTTCCTATTAAGCCCTGTACCTTGTCCCAAATCCTTGTTGTGACCTTCATTAAGACTTTTCCAAAACAAAAAAAAGATACACAAGTGAAGAAAAATAGACAAGGACCTTCGAAACCACCTAACTCATTTACAATGACATTGTGTCACTCTGACGTATATCGGTTTAAATGAGCAGGAATCCCCTGCAAATGTAGCGACAACCTTTTACATAATTTATGTAGAATTTCGTCCTCTCTTTCGTTGGGTTGGAGAAAAGTAATTCGATACGAAATTGCATAACAAAACCGTTCCACCAAACGGCTTAGGCCTATTTTTTGAGTCTCCTTGGAAATCAAAGTAGTAAAGACTGATGTGCAACCATTAGCCACAAAACTAGTGTAAGTATCGGTTTATAGGCATTTAATCGAAATAAATCCAAACAGGTATTTCTATTTGCAAAACGTGCTCGGTAACTATTTAACACCCGAGTTATACTTTCGATTTCAAATGTCATACGATGGTGGAATACTAAGTGATGGTTGGCCAGTTGGTATAAAAACGGTTGCCAACAATGACACAGTATCACACTTTACTTCTCAATCAATCGAAGTCAAATCATAACTAAACTCAAAATGTTCAAATTCGTAAGTTCAGACCAAAGGATTATCTAAAAGGACTAAGGACTAACCAAACTCTCTAATTTGTAGGTTGCTATCTGCTTCATGGCCGTCGTTGCTCTTGCTGCTGCTAAACCAGGACTTGTTGCTCCATTGGCCTACTCATCACCAGTTGTTGCTGCTCCAGTTGCTGCCGCATATGCCTCATATGTTGCACCATACGCATCCAGCTATAACGCCCATTCAATTGCCCATTCTGTTGCTGTTCCAGCTGCCGTTGCTGCTCCAGTAGCTGCTCCATTGGTTGCCGCTTCCGTAGCTCGTCCATTGGTTGCCGCTTCCGTAGCTGGTCCATTGGTTGCCGCTCCCGCTGCTTATGCTGCTCCAGTTCCTTTGCTCTTGAAGTAAAATAATAAACCGCACTTATTATAGGGTATGGAACGACGAATGACAATAAATGATTTAGAATTAAATATTGACTGGTGTTCAACTTTTATTTGGAGTCGCTCTGCACTCGCTTTTTGTGCTGAAGATGTTTTCAGGTTATCATATACGGATTTGTCGGAAATCGTATGGTGGACAACAGTTCGAGGTCACTGTAAGTGTTATCCTTATCATATACATGATATTCAAGACTTTTGATTTTGGCCTTATTTCACCTGATCTGCTACTTCTAACTGTCCTTTAACTTGCATTAAGTTAAATTACTTTGCGCTACAATCAATGTCTACCTAAATGTGGCCCCATGAAAAAGTCCTTTTATCCATCCACTTAGTGCGATGGTATAGACTCAACGTAAAAAGGATGCAATGGATGGAGGATGAAACAGACAATCGGCGACAGGATGACAGCAAGCGTAACGTTTATTCCACTGCGGATGCGGCGTAAGTGGAAAACTTAGAAACAATTCTAGAATTTGAGGCATATTACCGAATGTCTTACGGCAATTTGCATAAGGGCTAAATCCGCCAACATATAACTTTTAGTCCCCAATAGAGCAAAGAGACCACCTTACTAAAAAGTGCATATATCGGGTTTTCCAATAGGGACTTGACAACTTTGAATTTAATTTGTGAACGCATTCTTTCACTAATCATCAAACTGTCATTTTCAATTCAATTTATTCAGTAAACTCGACATTTTCATCATGGTAAAGTACACGAACGAGCAACGTCTGCAAATTATAAAAATTTTCTACCGAAATTCCAATTTTCGGTCGTAATTCTCGCCCTAGTAGACAGGCAATAACAAGTTTAGTGCAAAAATTTGAGTCTACATATTCGTTGCGTGATATTGCCGTGTCAGTGAGACAACGGGTTGATCAAAGTGTCGAAAATATCGCAGCCGTTCAGACGTCCGTAGCAAACGATCCAAATCAGTCAATTCCACGGCATTCTCAAGAATTGGGCATCACTCAGACCACATTATGGCGTATTTTGCATAAGGATCTTGGTTTACACCCATACAAGATCAAGCTGACTCAAGAATTGAAGCCGATGCGACATAAGTTCTCTGATTGGGTTCTGGAGAAGATGCGCCAAGATGGTGAATTTCATCGCAAAATCATCTTCAGTGACGAAGCTTATTTTTGGCTCAATGGGTTCGTCAATAAGGCGATGGCGGTGGCGCGATAGTTAGCTCATTGGACTATCACGCAGACAGTCTGGGTTCGATTCCTGGCTGGGTCACCAATAATTTTTCAAAATCGCCATCCCCTTTCGGCGGGCAATGGCAAACTCCCGAAAGTAAAATTGCCTACGAAAAAGCTTCTAAAGAGTGCCGTTCGGAATCGGCGAACCAGACCCACAGTGTTGTTTTGTTGTTGTTGGGTTCGTCAATAAGCAAAGTATGTGTTATTGGTCGGGACATATTTTTTCGTCAACGATAACGATCGTCTCGTTACTGTGAATGGTCAGCGTTATCGCGCCATGATCACCGATTATTTTTGGCCCGAACTGGAAGATATGGACTTGGATGACATGTGGTTTCAGCAGGATGGTGCCACAAGCCACACACCACACACCACACGTTATAATCGATTTATTGAAGAGTAAGTATGGTGAGCGTGTTTTCTTAAGAAATGGGCCAGTCGATTGGCCGCCTCGTTCGTGCGATTTAACGCCGCTTGACTATTTTCTGTGGGGCTACGTTAAGTCATTGGTTTATGCCAACAAGCCGACGACGTTGGAAAAGCTCAGAGCCAACATTGAACGCGAAATTGCGGCCACCAACGCTTTGGATGTCCGAATGATTCAAGCAACTAACATTTACTTGGACCATTATCTTGTTGCTTATATCCGAAAAAGCATAAGGCCAGCGACCAATTGTTAGCATGTTCAATGTTGTACGGCTATAAATGTAAAATGTCAACACGGAGGATACATAAAATCGTCACTTCAATCTGGGTTGAGGAAAGTATGTCCGACGAAGGGAAACTCAACATAGAGAGATCCTCTGAAGGGCTCCCCTAACAGATGGATAAGTCTCTACAACATTGAATATTAAATCCTATCTACCATCTTATGAGAATGCCAAAAACCTTTTCTCAACAATCTGGTGAACTAGATAAGTTTAAGGCCAGGAAAGTGCACCACCTATCACGTTTTAGCATAATACAGATCTTGGAAAGAACTCAAAGTCGTTGTACACTACTTTTTCATCCACCTCAAGGCCGCATTATGACGAACTACACAAAGCCATGACTAGTGTAGCCAATGACAATGAATGTAGTGATAGCAACTTACCAAAGAGAAGCTTACCGTATGGCCAGCCAATGTATTGTATATCATGTCAAAGAGCGGAACACAACATCAACGCCTAGGACAAAATATCACGATAGGTAGTCACAACTTTGAGGCACTAAGGAAGTATCGACTTCGACAGCGACACCAGCGCAGAAAAGGTTTAACAGCTACTTGCTTTGGGTTGGATAGCAGTCTTTTGAGCAATCAAAAATGGAGTACCCTAATCACCTCAGGCCGGATAGTTATCGACTCGAACCTGGTGGAACAGTGCCGTGAATTCAACTTCATCTTAGGTGACCCCAGCCGACTTCGTGTGCATCACTGGAACATGTGGTGGGAAAGCTATTTTATCATCTACCCCGGGCTATGTAAGAGTAAGTAGAAACGGACCCGAATAAGACTAAGTTAAAGCTGTTTAGAACAACGTTTCGTCAGATTCGTCGAACTTACAAGTGCTTTCTTGTACTGATTTACTAAATTGCATCCATCTTGCCGAGTTAAATGCTTGCTAGTGTGACCAAGATGACGAGACTCGCATGGGAGGCTTTCCAAGCCTGTTTCAGAATTTCTAGAATCTCGTCAGCCTAGAACCACGAGTCTTGGCAATTAGCACAGCACCTTTTGTTCATTCTGATCGCTTCTTAGGACACCACCACTGCTAACTCTGCTTCCCCGCGACTTCTGTTCGTCGGGGAGACTCGAAAAAGTCGTTGGCATTCTCTTGGCCTGATGGTCTATAGGGTGGTCTATAGGGCATACACACGTTGCACCATTTTCTGACACGGTGCATGGTACACTCCACCAGCTACTCGACCTCCAACACAATTGGTATTGTATTCAAATCAGCAAGAGGTGGCCCATCCGATGGTACGGTCACAAAGTCCTTTCCTTGGTCTCGTATTGCACTGTTTCCCTACCATCAGGGTAATGAACGGTCACTTGCCATACAGTCTTCAAGAGTCTTCAGGCAAGACCCACAAGACGATGTGTGACGTTGCGAATAACAAGCCTTTCAATATGTCTAGCACTGCCCGGCCTCTTGATTCATTTCTCGTTTCCTTCATTTAATGGCCCTAAAGCCTAAATCGCCGACAAGGATGAGGTAAGGTCTCTCTCGCAAGTCCCAGAAGACGTCCATCGTAGTATTCGGGGATAGATGGCAACTAACATATGCTCTGCTATCAGCTCTGATCCACGCATACTGTCCTCCAGCTCCGGTGTCGGAAATGGGGGGTTTTACGGTATTGCAGACCACAACTGGCACCACTTTTGTACTATCGTTGTTGCACCCCGTTTCGATATTGTATGGTGTTGATCACTTAGTATGAGGAGGTCCATCCCTCTGTCACGGGAAAAAATTATGCAGTGGCGCTATTTTCGGCGGGATGATCCTTGTACCTAGTTCTGCCTAGAAGGGGAGTTTATATCGTCTTTGCAGTATAACAAACCGCAGAAGAAGTTTTTTCTGCTACTAAACACTTAATTGAACTAGGGCAGACTGTAGAAGTCAAACTTATCTGGTCTAGTTAACTATTAAATATGATATTCTAAGAGGAGGGAATGTAAAACCAAATAAAATTATACACGACTGCAAATTTAAGTTATTATCATTTATTCCTTGGTCTATTCATATCCTAAGATCAGTTCAGTTCATCAACCTTACTTCAGGAGCAGAGGAGCTGGGGCGGCATAGGCGGCTGGGGCGAAAGCTTGAGCAGCATAAGCAGCTGGGGCAGCATAGGCAGCTGGAGCGGCAATCAAAGGAGCAGCTACTGGAGCAGCAATGGCAGCTGGGAAGGCAGCAGAATGGGCAATTGAGTGAGCGTTGTAGCTTGATGCGTATGGTGCAACATATGGAGCGTAGGCAGCAGCAACTGGAGCAGCAACAAGTGGTGATGAGTATGCCAATGGAGCAACAATTCCTGGTTTAGCAGCAGCAAGGGCAACGACGGCCATGAAGCAGATAGCAACCTACAAGTAAAAGAGTTCGGTTAGTCCTTAGTCCTTTTGGATAATCCTTTGGTCTGAACTTACGAATTTGAACATTTTGAGATTGCTTTTGGTTTGACTTCAAGTGATTGAGAAGTGAACTATGATACTGAGTCGTTGTTGGCTGGCGTTTTTATACCAACTTCCCTACCCTCACTTAGTATTCCACCTGCGTATGCCAGTTGAAATCGAAAGTGTAACTCGGGTGTAGCGTTTACAAAGCACGTTCGCTACCAATGAGCATGCTGTTGCGCTCACAATTGCAAACGGTTTTTGGTTTCTCTTTCACCGCCTTCTTCTTATTTGTTATGATGTTCTTCTCCTTTCGGATTTTCGATATTGTCTTTTTACATAATTACGCTGTTTCGCATTTTAGCCATGAAATACGAATCGGCCTGGTGTGACAAATGTTAACGCGCGTGCTTGAGCCCACTTCATTGACAAGGCCAATTAATATGGGTCACGGGTTGTGGTCTTCCGAGAAAGGTGATTATTCGCTATTCCAAAACGAAAACAAGAATGAAAATGAAAACAAAAACACCTTGCAATCGTTTTAATAGACGGCAATAGATACCAATCTCGATTGAAGAAAAAAATACAAAAAAATTGAAACACTTTCATCAATCGTTAATTTGGGTATCGATGATGGATTAGTGCGTACACGAAAGAGCTAAGGGAGGACAACTGTCTCATCCCATGGAGTCCTTTAAATATATAATGTGGGCGTCGACGGATGGTGAGAGCATTTTAATAAATAAACAGCATCCAGAGACATGAAAGGGTAAATTCCTGGAGTTTGGAATTTGAATATTTCGGCGATGGGCATCGTTGAACCGACTGACGCCAGTGACGAATGGACATGGACATGGTGGTTGTGAAGGTGGCAATTAAGTAAATTGAAAGCGTTGAGCTGATGAAAATCGCCGCTGGACCGATTTATTATGCAAATTCATTCAAAGTGCTTGAGTTAGTTTGGATTTACTCTTTGTTGTTATTTTTTCCATAAAAATATTTGATGAAAGTGTTTTGTCAAATTAACTAAAAATAATCTCTAAGAACGATTGATAGGGTATAAAATGAATTAAATGTTGAATTGATTTTTAATAACGATAAATGAGTTTCATATCCGTGGAACTGGAACTCGCCAAAAGTACTCGTTTCACTGGGGAAAGATCTTGCAAGATTCAATATTGTTGATGTATTGCCAAATACCCTGCGTTTCTCCTAAAGCGTTTCTCATTCGCAGGAGAGATCCCTGTAATTGGGCAGGTTAGAGTCGCTGAGGAATAGGCAGATGATACTCAGATTTCATTTACCTGACACACTAATGTCCGACCATGGCTTATGGATGAGTTGGTATAAGTTGAACCAGCCCAATCAACACATGTTCACCCCCAAATGAAATCGTCGGTTATGCCGATGCACATCCGGTTTCATTACTTGATTTCTTGGTTCTGCTTTGTATACCTTCTGTCCGCTGCATGCACTTATTTGATAACTTCAGCAAATTAGAGGTTTCTTTGCGTTATTCGGGTGAAATTAAGGATATCAGATTGGTATCTCGTGTAAGCCACAAATAATGACATCTATATCCACTGCCTTAGGGAACATCCTTAGAGGTTCTAATAAGGGGTTGGGCGACTTTGGCTTAAAGTAGGCTCTAGTAATGCGTACTACGTACGTTAAATTTCTTACTAGTCTTCTCAGTGTTTTAACATCTTGGATAAATGTTCTCTTACATTGGCTACAGCAAGAAGTTAACCAGTCAATGGTGGCTCTTTAAAACGTGTTTTTGTCCGAAAAGATCTATTAAACAAAGAACTATTCCACTGATAAGCGCTTTAGTTATTAATTACCAACGCTCCCTACCTATGTGCCGATTACCTGCAGCCGGATGTGAGCGTAAGTCGGAAATTAACAGAGCAATTGCTCCGAGGTGTCATCATATTCTCATTGCTGGCATAATAGCATGATGTGACTCTTTAGTCAAGACACTTAAATGCTGGTGAAGTGGTTCGTTACGAAGCCAGAAAGCTTCCTACTGTCTTTCCTATGAAGTGGTAACAAGAAGGTCAAAAAAGACATTTTAAAGATTTTGGGAAGCATGCTTTTGGCCTGCGATCAACATAGAGAATTAGGCCATCTGCAGATAGGGGTAAGAATGGGTCAACGCGTAGTTAATCTGTCTTTTTTTTTTTGTAATTAGCGCGCACTTAAGGGGTTACTAGTCCCTTAAGATGACTGAACACAGCGCGGGCGATGGAAAGTTAGGGAGAAAAGAAAGAGAGGTACCGATGTACGTTGGTTTTGAATGTTTGTAGGTTATAATATCAATGAAATAAAGAGCTCAGCAGGGCATTCCATGAGCGAGTTGTTCTGCTTAGGAAAGAATCATGATACTCGTACTTCAAGGTACGTCCGAAAGTGGCTTGAGGGTGTACTGATGAACATTCATAGCAAGACGTGTGTTACGGTTGGAGGTTTGAAGGGAAGGAATGCTACTGGCAATTTCTGAGGAGCACTGGTGGTGGAAATAGCGATAGAACAGGGTGAGACAGAAGACATTACGTCGGTGGTCGAGGGTGTCAATCGACTGTGTAATATTAGCATCACCCATTAGTTTTATCGCACGGTTTTGAATCATATCTAGTAGGCGCAAAGAAGTCTTGGGCGCACCTGACCGAATATGAGCATTGTACTCCAATTTGGGGCGGATGAAAGCCTAATACATATACTGTGAGCATCAGTGAATAAACACCCATGTGATTTCCGAAGTTACATGTATTTTAACCAAAAATTAGGTATGCTTAGCAATTGGGTCTTTCAGCTAGACAATGATCCTAAGCATACCGCGCGGCTCGTTAAGGAATGGTTGCTTTACAGGACTCCAAAAAAGCTCGAACACCCTCCACAATCACCGGACCTAAACCCCATAGAACACTTATGGGATCATTTGAACCAATTCGTTATGCTGTTAATATCGGAATTTTATGAGCTTAACATACGCTGCCATTCCCGTTCTACAGCCGAAGAGCATAAAAATTAAAAAGAGTCTCGGAGACAGAACAGAGCTCTGGGGCATACCAGCATTTATTTTGTAAATACCAGAATTGAAATCATCCAAGACAACTTGAATTGAACGTTTCGAAGGGTCAATTTTCATCCATTGAAGAAGAGAGTCGTCGATCCAAAATGCACGCATTTTCGACAAGAGAGTCTGATGCCAAACTCAAATACCTTAGAAATATCAAATGCAACTGTCTTGCTTTCGCCAGATTGATGTAAACCTTGGTTCCACTTTTCGGTGAGACATGCCATCAAATCGCCAGTGGGACCTGTTGCTACGAACACCGTACTGGCGGTTAAGAATTTTTCGTGTTTCGAGATGTTTCATGAACTGACGATTTATCAGCGTTTCCATGACATTGGAAAGAAGGAAGGTAAGTGCAATGGGTCTGTAAGAGGAGAGAGAAAAAGATTCGCCTTTCTTAGGGACGGGCTGGACAAATGCTGTTTTCCATCTGCTCGGAAAGAGTCCTAAAGAGTAGGTTTGATCGAAAAGCTTATGCAGTGGTTTTGCCATCGTAGGAGAACACCTCTTCAGAAGAAGCGGAGATATACCATCTGGACCAGCGGATTTGTGGATGTTAAGATCTTAAAGTACTCTTGCTGCTATACGAGTGCGAAAGTAGATTCGTCCCATTAAAGATTCGACGCACTCAAGTGTAGGCGGAGACAGAGCACAATCTGGAAGCGTTGGGCTGGCCGCAAAGTGTTCAGCAAGCAGATTGGCTTTGTCCAAAAAGCTGACAGCTGGAATGTCATTGTAAATGAGCGTTAGGATGGAGGATGAGGCAGAATTTCTAATATTTTTGACGAACAACCAACAATTTTTACTATCTTTGAGACACTGTAGTATTTTTGCCTCAGTTTTTAGTCGTATAGAAATTTCAAGGCGTTGCAGTCATTCTTGGCTCGTTTGAATTTTTTCCGGGTTTCCTCCGTCGGGTTGGTCTTAAATGGGCGAAAAAACATTCCCCTCAACCTAACAGCTTCTTTACAGCTCGAGTCGTACCACGCCTTTTCCTTTGATCTGATACTCTTTGTCCGTTGAGGGATAAGGGATCTTATTCCAAAGAGAATAGTGTCTGTGATCATATCAGCAGCGGCGTAACGACCAGTTAAAATTCCTAAAGAAGGTGTTAAGTCCGCTCCAATTGGCTTTCTCTATCTCTCTCTATCATTACAAATGTAAATTCTTTAATTTGTCACACTCATATGTGGCTAACTATGACAATTATGACAATCTACATCAGACATATATTCGCTAACATAAGTCTGATATGCGCTCATCCCCTTGATAACTCAAAGCTATTCACGGAGTGAGGGATACCTTGGCACGAATTCACTTATACGGAAGAATGGTATTAAAATGAACCCACCTCAATCTATTGAGCTATTTCCAGGAAACCGCAAGCGAGTAACCCTCTAAAGGTGGAAATAAATGTGCTTCATTTTCCCAATACTTCCCCTTAATGCCAAGAGGAATAATTGCAAATTTGTATACAACTTCGAGCCAGCTTCAGGGATATCGTATTCATCTAATTCTTCCCGGATTCTTATCTCTTAACAGTAAAAGGAAGAACACAGAAGCGGATAATGAATTCGACACATAAAGGAACGTTCTCTGTCTCTCATTGGTAATCCATCTTGTGGTTCCGAAAGTAAATTTGAATAAAACACATTTATAATTTAGATTTTGAACAAGTTCTTATTTCAAAATATTCTATGAATCTTCCCATTTAAACAATTTTTCCGGGAATTCTTGTAGTTCTTGATTCTGATATGGTAATGACTTTTCGCCACATATCTGGCAATAACTCGGACATAACTTCACGAATATTTGTTTTTAAAGCGTCGAGAGTTTGCATTTTTCACAATTTTAGCACGTCCAGCGATTGTTAAGCGATCCATATTGTAAAATGGAGAACCCTTAAGTTAATCTCTACATTTTTGGATGAAAGTTCAGTTTAACGTATGCGATTGAAACAGGGACGTCAAACCCTGACCACGAGTTGGAAGACCTAATCTGAAAACTACAAATACACATAAAACTGTAGCCTGCGCTGTTTCCGTCGTTTCCAGCCAATAGGTAGAGCTTTTTTAAAACTAAGAAATGTGAAAGCAAATGCATAACTCCAAACAAGGCCCACAGGTCCTCTTATTGTTTCCTCAAAACCTCTGACGATCACTTACACACATAAAAGTCCTAGCATCCTGGACTGCATGTTGACTTTTACTGATTAAGGTTGACATTAAGGGCGGCTTTTGGAATGCTGTCTCCAATTGAGCATTATGAGATGGTTGCATATGGCCATCGCATCCATTTCACTAACGTGCGTAAACAGTTCCTCTGGCTTTTGAAATACAGTACAGTCCTGCTTACATTTTCGTATTTATGTGGCGCTATAGTTCGGGGTAAACCTGGCCCTCACTTTATAAGCCTCTTCAGTTAGCCTGGCCTTTGTACTTGTGTACGCCACCAAAGGTGAGGTTTTCATCTGCTGCATTGTATTTCCGGGTCTGGGTCCGGCCTTAAAATCGATGATTCGATGATGGGTATCGATTTGGAGTTCTTGAAATGCTTGGAGGATCTGCTGAAGTGTGAAAAGTAGGACGTTTGGGAACATTCGCCATCTGAAACCACGCTGATAGGGGCCAATCAGATTGCCGACGAAGGGTTTCAATTGCTCACATGGCAGATGGGATTAGTTAGCGCAGTTGTCTCTTTTTTTATGAATCAAACAAATGTAACCGGAATGTCAGTATTTATCAGTTACACACTCTTCTCTCCAGATCTTAGTAATAAGTTGGTGTATGTGCTCCATCAAATCATATATATGAACCCTCTGACCGATAAGCCATCAAGTCCAGCTGCTTTGTATGAATTTAGCTTAGATATTTCCATCCTTACATCATTTTGGTTAGGTGGACTAGATTGAGTGGTTTATTCTACCCGACAGTAGGATGTTGGGCTTTTCGACTGCAGAAATAGTTCAACCACATTCTCAGTAGTAACTGTGACTCTAACACAAGGTTTCCTTCTTGATGTCTACAGGTTTTTGTACAGTTCTTCCTGCCTGGAAGCGTTATTTTTATTTGTAAGTAAGACTTACGTATATTTCTGGAATATAACCTCTCAATATCTTCAATAGTGCGCTCCTTGATATATTTGTTCTTCTTCTAGAGATGCCGATTTTCGCTTAAAGTTCGGTTGTTCGTTTTTCTCAAAATCCTCATTTTTAAGGGAGGTCGGATTAATTCTCGTGTAGTTGCCAAAACCCCTTAACACCCAATCAATTAACAGTTTTGTTGCGGAATTATTGAGAACTTCAATAAATCCTTAATGGATATGAGGTTTGTTACCATCGGTATCCCATTTTTGTGGTTAAGTAGTATCTAAATCGTTCACGCTGGCTACATCAAAGTTGGTCAGAGCTTCTCATGGCTCTCTCAAATGTGTTTTGAAAGGCAAACTGTGAAAGCAGGCTGATTATATATATTATATATATATTATATGAATTGGATAGCTGTCAGTTGGCTGAGTTAACAGGGTATACTATCGGGCAGTATGGTGGATTAAACCAAGCAATAGACCGCCATTTCAAAGATCAAAAGAGTGGAGCCTCATGCATGTCTGGGCCTTTCCGGAACCTGTCGGACCTGCCTCGCAGCTGCTATAGAAGCAATAATAGGTCTAACGCTTTACATCAGTAAACTTTACATCAGTAAAGTGGCCTTACGCAGCTCAGCGAGTATGGTATAAGCCAGAGAACTTTGCGCGCACCTGCATCTAAAGATTCCGCTTCCAAACGACATTATGCTTCGACAAAGGACTGTCCACGGAGATTCCCAGTAATGGGTCAGCAAAAATCCAGCAATCAGCCAAAACGTCATAAAGTTGTATACGGAATTACACGCCATTGAAGAATGTGCCAAACCTATCTAGAACACCGGTATAAAGGGCGCTAACATTCATATATTCACAGATAGTCAAACAGCTATAAATGCGCTTAGCTCGCACACCTTTGACTCCTAATCATGTAATGTACTGCATCAAAACCCTCCAAAAACTCAGCTCAAGGAACAAGGCCAAACTATGGAGTTCCTGGGCATGAGGGAATTGATGGTAATATAAAGGGCCAACGAACTGGGCCAACAAGATTTAGAAACCCCCTTCAATGGAACTGAACCCTTTTGCTGCACTCAGAATGCATCTCATACTGGGAGGACACTCCAGGTCTAAGACAGGCCAAAGTAATCGTCCAGCGCTTCAACAAAAATGTCACCCTAGTGGGGTACCCTCCAGGACATCACAGTTTAAGATATCATCTCAACAAATTAGGACTAGGCGACTCTCCGGAGTCCCGACTTTGTCTTGTATAAGACGAAACAGCTGAACACATTGTATAGGCATGTAACTGTCCAGCGCTTTACGGAATAAGACGGATAACCCACTGAAATAAGGGATCTCCCTGCTGGAAGAGTTACTAACTTCATTCGGAAATAGAAAACCTAACCACAGTTCTGACAAACCGGTACAAAATATCTTTTAGGTCGAAGTGCCTTATCTCGCAATTGCCGAGTCTCAAATTAAAAACAAAAAAATACTCTCAAGCAAATAGCTGCTTTAACTTTGTACAAAACACTGAAGCATATCGGTGTTCTGATACGATATCTAAAGGCTCTATTTAGTACTGAAATGAGAAACAATAATCGAACCCCAACAATCCAGAAGTTAGTTATATATTTGATGTCCAGTGTTCAAACATTGTACCGCTTACGGTACCTTCTTAACAGGAGCAAATACACTCACTATTTCCACTCGAGGAATCTCTTATCGAAAAATGATACTCATTCAGCAAATCAAATCTCCAATCAACTGCCGATACCTGTTACGGCCTCAAATATCAAATCGTAACCTCCTTGAAGGATACGCTTTTCCAATTTTTAATAAATTCCCAGGATATGAAAAATCATCAATCTCGTTCGGCAATTTGATATCTTCCGATACTTCTTCCTGCCATCAAGCTCTCAAGTTCTTTTACGAATTCTGTGACCTGTAATCGAATCCTTTTCTATTTCTGGTACAAAGCTTTAGCTTCTGTAACCGCCCCCGATCCTGTTCCAGTTCCTCCTCTTATTTATGCTCGCAACACAATTACTACTCAAAAGAAATTTAAATGAATAAACCGATTCTCAACGAGACGAAGAGTATGCTAGTAAGTTTCGGAGTCCTTTTAACGACTTTGCCAAAGGATAACTTCAAATAGACAGGTAGACTACGGCTGAAGGAAAACAAGAAATCAAAACCAAGAAGGATAAAGGTAAACTGTTGTTGGCTGACGTTGAGTAAAGTTGTTAGGCATAGAGGAAGCATCAAGGTCTGATGGGAAAATGAGCACTTTTACAACTAAATCGTTTGCCTTCTTCTCTCTCTTTCCCTTACACTCTGACTCTCACATGCATATACTCGTACTTGTACACTTTCTATCGTCCTTTCTAAAGAAATTTCATTTTGAACGCAGTCTATTCGATTTGTTCATTTTTTTTTATTTTATTCTAAAGAGCAACGAGTTTAACTTCTTGTCTTGGCTGAGATTTATATAACGTGTATTCGTGTTTCTATTCCGCAAGGATACGCAAATCCAATCAACTAATCTGATTTGTTACACACACAAACATGAAGATGAAGATGAGTAGATATGTATAAAGTTGCTAGAACATAGAATTGTGTTATCCTTGGAGGATATGCATGGAGGTTTGGTGCGGATAGAAAGAACGTGACTCCCTTAAGCTTGTTGCGTTCTAGTGCCAATATGATGAATCGTCTCTAACAGAGCTTTCACCTCACATCGTACAGAAGGAAGAAGTTTTAGTTTAGACAAGGACTTGCAAGATACAGGCACTTGTGTGCATATATATACGATTGTGTGTTCTAATGCCTGGCTGTTTGGATAATTAGGAAATGATTTAAGCGAGGAAGTACTTAAGGGATTCGTACTATGAGAATGCCCATATGAAACTTCACAATTGGTATTCGTCTTAGTGGCGTTTTAATTACTTGAGGAGTGAATGAAATTACTGCAGAGATTCCCAACACTTGTATAAGATTGACGAGGCCTCTACGAGAGAATAAGTTTCGTCTTTTGCTATATGATGATGGACGGAAAGAATGGAATCATGATCACTGTGATTCCAACACTTCTTCTTGACTTGGAGTTGATCTAGCATTTGCAACTCAGCTCATGGTTTTTGGTCAGATCTTGCATGGAACACGCAAGTTTTAATTGAAATATGTGAATCGATGTTGCTGGAAGGATTCGAATTTGATCATCTCTCTAAATCTTTACGTTTAACACCAAGAAGGTAATTCTGAAGTGGGTTGGGGACACATCCTGACAGACCGTGCTGACTCATGGACTATACTTGCTGTATGGTATCAACGTCGAGCGAATTTGCGGAAAGAGAGAATGAGAAGCAGTCTATGAGCATGAAGGATATCCTGCCGCACATCAGAACAGGGCACATACGCAGAAGGCACACCAGAAACACTTTTGGCTTATTTACAGATCACTTATTATTCGCCCACAAGGCTTGTCAAAAAATCATCCAACCATCCCGTACAATTAAAGGCTGGACCAAGATAGAATGATCTTAATATTAGGTGTAGACAACCGTGACTTCTTCTGGAACCCTACATTTCCTTAACCAATTTGCCAACCTCGATTGCCTTCAGTGGAGGAAACCAGATATTGAGTTTTAATGCCAGACTAAGCAAAGATATTGCAAAAGAACTGCGTAACCTCCTTTTTCAGCATCGCTGCAGCTGCAGCAGAAATTTTTGAGAGGGAACTCAAGTCGCGGTTTGATGACTTCAGCTTGTAAGATGCCACAATGAGTAAGTAACCTTAACGAGTAGTTTAATGTGCCTTACCACATATTGAAGACCTCTGAGTAAAAAAGACGTTCCTATTATGAACGACTTGGCATTATCCTCATTCCTTCCTTATTTGAATCTTGTTGAAGTATGTTCTCCTTTCTATGCTGCGACCAGACTAGCACGTATTTACCACTGCTGCCTAAATATTTTCGGAATCTGCATGACAAAGAAAACAGTGAACTAGGGAGGGTTTGCGATGTTAAGCATGCAGGCAGCTTGTCCAGCCTTTTTACACGGCAACAAGAAAATAAGAGTATTTTCGTTTTGCTCTACTCAATTTTCTGTACGGATCTCGCGCGAGTTGTCTTGGTTGGAATATTGAGGAAAACTATGTCTATCATTCCTACATTTAAGGAAGAGAGCAAAAGAAGAGGAATTCTGACACTGGATTTGCCAAAAAACGCATGTGTTTTACAAAAATGCCAAATGTCAAGTTGTGACCGCTCTTGAGACAAAAACCATGGATTAGCTAGTACTTATGGAATCTCCTTTGCGAAAATCGCCTCGAAACAATAGTGGTTTTCCTGTGTTGAAGTACTTATGTTTTAGTACCATTCGACTGTCTATAACTCGACCGGCAGGTGATCGGTCGACTAACGCCCAGGTGCCACTCTGGATTATACACTTTAACTCGACAGCCATAGCTTCGTACAACTCTCGAGTCTCCAGACCTGAAATTTCGGCCAGTAGGCCCCATTCATAAAACTTATGATTTATCTTTTGCATGTTGAGAGTTTTCTGGACCAGACAACCGCATCTTCTGCTGGCGAGGACCTCCGCGATACTCTTCCTCAGTTCAACATTTATTGCCCTCCATGTGCGATTTCAGTTGCCGACTTTGTGTCAACAACCTTATCTGGATCTGTCATATCGAAGACTCAGTTCATGTTGGTGGAAATTTGACGTTTTCCAAGATGTGATCCTTCGACGTATGCTGCAAAAACCTGACAGTGCACTAGACAACCACATCAGACTGAGAAATTGCACTTCACACCATCTCAAATAATCGTCTATGTTCATGACAAAGTACATTGCCTGGCCCAATAGTTTCATTCTTATCAACAATTTTGTCCTTCAAATAGAAAATTTTGGAACCGAGTTGTTACACACCTTAGATACAAATGTCGCATAAAAAAAATCTCCGTTTTCTTTGGATCCTCAATTCCAACTCCAGTCATCGTTCCCTTTTGAAAAACCTCAGTTAAATCCCTTACATTCAGATGTACCAAACTCCGATGCCAAACCTAGATGTCAGCAATCTTACTAATAAAAAATAGAATAGCGCGCGGTACGAAGAGTGTATCAGGCAGTTCCATTTCTTTAGTTGCATTTTGCACTACTACGCGCCTTCATGTCTGTTTTAGTACTGCTCCTAAGAAGTATTTTCACCGCTGGTACCTCTTTAATGCGAACGAATTCGGTGAAGTTATTGCGCATGTGTGGGGAGCAGCGACAGGCTGGACACCATGGCTGGCTTTGATTGATGTCCGTTGCTTGACACGAGTTATCAGCGAATACTTTGCTTCGTAAACCATCTCTTTGAAGAGAAGAAGAGAAGGTGTTATGCTTGGTTGGCATTGTAAGACCGTTTCTCATGTCTTTGTCGACACTCTGGACTAACTTTGATCCACTTTGATTTTTGGATGATTCCATCTCCATCGACGGTAGAGTATCTCGGGATTCAATTGCTATGGAAAGTTGGCAAAATACAGCATTAATGCGAGCAGGTCAGCACTTATGTCAAGATCCATGTTGCTCTAGATGGTCATGTTCATCGTCGCATCGGCTAGATCCTTAACTGATTTAGAAACTTTGCCTTACAATCTGGTAGTATGATTGACCGATTCTTTTCAGTTTCAGAAAAACGTTTTAGGAAGTTTTGCTTCCCTTTTACTTGCTTTAAAAGGATGATATCTGACTTCGCTTTTGGTCGAAATCAAAATATACATATTTGCTTGAACTTATGCCGCTTTGTCAAAGTTCACATGAGTTCTAGTGACACTGCGCTAAACAGCATGCACATTAGGCCGGATTGAAAGAGGAGACGGCGAGGGGAAGATGATAAAGAGTGCAGCTGGGTGTCAGTTCTTAAATAAACCTAGATTATTCCCGATGCATTCGAAATTAAATATTTGTCAAATTTGGAAAAGTAGCTGTTATATACAATATATTTTTGTCAAACTTGTTATAGCAAGCAACCGAAGCATAGGACAGAAACTTACTTACTTACTTTAGGTAGCGCTACAGTCCGGGGTGGATCTGGGCCTCAGTCAAGAAGCTTCTCCAACCAGCTCGATCCCTGGCTAGCTGCCTCCAGTCTCGCACGCTAAGTTGGCTTTACTGCGCTGTCCCTCGGGAGCGGATTCGAAAATTTTTCGGACCGGAGCATTGGTGTCCATGCGCTCTACATGACCCAGCCATCTCAGTCTTTGGATCTTCACTCTTCTGGCTAGGTCCATGTCGCTGTACAGTCCATACAGTTCGTCGTTGTATCTCCTCCTCCACTCACCATCACCCTCATCCATTTTTGATAATGTCCATGCCTTTGCGCCATAAAGCAGGACCGGGATTATTAAAGTCTTATAAAGGGTGACTTCTGTCGTCCGAGAGAGGGCTTTGCTACTCAATTGCCTTCTTAACCCACAGACACAGCGGTTGGAAAGAGTTATTCTTCGCTTGATCTCAGCGCTGGTGTCGTTGTCTGTATTTATAGCAGAGCCTAGGTAGACAAAGTCCTTAACTACCTCGAAGTTATATCTGTCTAAGGTGACGTTCTGCCCGAGACGTCGGTGTTGGTTGTCCTTTTTGCTTGACAGCATATACTTGGTCTTGCCCTCATTGACCGCTAAACCCGTTTTCGCCACTTCCGTCTCAATACTCACGAAAGCGCCACTGACATCACGCTGCTTTCTCCCGATTATGTCAATATCGTCGGCGTATGCGAGTAGTTGGACGGTTTTTTGAAACATAGTGCCTCTTGTGTTTGTTCGTGAGTTTTGCACTATTCTTTCAAGGACGATGTTGAAAAAATCGCACGACAGCGCATCGCCTTGTCTAAATCCTTTCTGGACAGCAAAGGTCTCGGCGACCTTGATGGAGCAGCGTGCATTCACCATCGCCATCCTGCACAGACGGACGAGTTTGGCAGGGATGCCAAAACTAGACATTGCTCTGTATAGCTTGTCTCTATAAATGCTGTCATACGCGGCCTTAAAATCGATGAATAGGTGGTGGGTATCAATCTGAAGCTCATGGGTCTTCTCCAAGATCTGCCGTAGTGTGAATATCTGGTCGATAGTGAACTTTCCTGGCCTGAAGCCACACTGATATGGACCTATCAGGTTGTTGACGAACGGCTTCAGGCGTTCACACAATACGGCAGATAAGATCTTATATGCGATGTTAAGGAGACTGATGCCTCTGTAGTTGTCGCATTTCAGAGGGTATCCCTTCTTGAGAATCGGACAAACAATGCTGAGGTTCCATTCATTGCGCATACTTTCGTTCGGCCATATTTTACAGATGAGTTGGTGTATGCTCCTTACTAAGTCATCGCCTGCCGCTTTGAAGAGCTCGGCAGTCAGGCCATCCGCTCCAGAAGCTTTTTTGGACTTAAGCTTCGATATGGCTACCATCACTTCATCCAGGTCGGGTGGACGGAATTGTTGGTCATCATCGTCCAAGTTGAAAGGTTGATTCTGCCTGACAGCGGTATTTGGTCCGTCTGCAGAAATGGTTTTTCCAAATCCTCAGCATCGACTGCGATTCTACTACGATGTTCCCTTGTTCATCTCTACAGGCTCGGCTCGGGTTTTGTTTCCGTGGCATGTTATTTTTACCTTTTGGTAAAACTTCCGAACCTCATTCCTGGGGTAGCATCTCTCAAATTCCTCGACCGCGCGCTTCTCATGCTCTTTCTTCTTCCTCCTGGGAGCCGGTCTCTCCTCTTCCGCTCACTGAGCTCTTGAGCAGCTCTGGTCCTTCTAAGCAGCGCTGCATCTTGCTTAGCTGCATGTGCTTGCCGGCATTCATAATCGTACCAGGGGTTTCGTTGTGGTGGACGAGTGAAACCCAGCACATCAGAAGCGGCATCTCTGATGCTTGATGCTGACGGCATTGGACCTCTTCAGAGATGAAGAGACACTCGATCGGAAAAGGACTTGGCGATCTCTTGCGATTGTAGCCGTCTGACGTCGAATTTTCTCACAGAATTAGTTTGTCTTGGCGTATTTTGGGATATCCGCAACCGTACCTTGGCTACAACAAGGTAATGGTCCGAGTCGATGTTGGCTCCTCGGAACGTTCGGACATCCATAATACTGGAGGTGTCTTGCGTCGATCGCAATGTGATCAATCTGGTTGACTGTTGATTGATCAGGAGTTCTCAAAGTCCCCTTGTGTATGTCGAGATGTGGGAACCGCGTGCTAGCCACGACAATGTTTCGCGCTGTCGCAAAGTCGATTAGCCTGAATCGGAGATGGTGTTGTGCAGGCTATATTTTCCGATTGTTCCACCAAAGATACCCTCTCATCACCTCAATCACCGAGGACAATTTTAATGACATAGCTAGGGCATTGCTCGTAGGTCTTGTTAAGGAGCTCGTAGAAGGCATCCTTGGTGTCGTCATCTTTCTCCTCTGTGGGGGATGCGCGCATATGAGGCTAATGTTTGCGAATTTAGCCTTGATGTGGATTGCTACGAGGCGCTCGCTCACATGCCGGAAGCTGAGGACTTCTTGCCTTAGTCTGCCTCCGACAACAAATCCGCATCCAAATAAGCGCTGCTTTTGCCGTCGATAGCAATTGCCATAGTAGATGTCGCAGTTTTCATCTTCTTTTTGTCCGGCCCATCCCATCGCATTTCTTGGATGGCGGTTATGTCTACTTTGCAGCAGTCTAGGGCCTCCGCTAGTTGCTCGGCTGCACGTGGTCTACTAAGGGTCTAACATTCCACGTGCATATCCGAAGCTCATTGTGCTTAAATCGTTTGCGTGGGTTGTCAACAGTAGATCCGTCCATATCCGAGGCTTGTTGATGCCTCGTAACTTATGCTTTTTTAAATGGCCGGGCAGTTACCCCGGCGGCACAACCCCCAACCTGGAGGACCAGTTCCATTTTTTAATGCCCCTAGGACGAGAGGTCGGTTACACCGAAGCCAGTAACCCGTTCCGGGAAGTGAGCGCTGCCATTGGCCCGTATAGGGCTCGTCCGCCACCATCTCTTTTTCAAGACCCTGACTAAGTCCTGGAAATCCTTTCCGGCCTGAGCTCCAAATATGTCGGAGTAGCCCGGATAAGTTCTTGTTTTGTTTTTCCGACACTTATCCTGGTTAAAGGCGCAGGAAACTCGCCACTTGTCCCCTTCACTTCGCAATCTCTAGTGAGATTCCCAGATGGCGCCACGGAGAGGCGTGAAGTAGGACTTATTAGCAGAGCTGCAAGATGTTCGGCTGCAGAGGCTCATTCTCGTTATTTAAAGAACCAGCACCTGTCAGAAGATGCTACTTCTACGAGGCCTTATACTAATTGTTGCCATCAGAAACAATGCAGGAATTTAGATGTTCTCAGCGTGACGTGCTTAGTACAAAAAAGTCTGTTTTACAGGATGACATCCAAATACTTAGATTCTCTGAGGAATTGGATGGTAATGCCATTAAACACTAGATGAGTCAGCGGATTTACTAAAATCTTTTTCTAATGGACTTATCGTCGATCAAGTCTGAGCCTGACCGAGGCCTTAGACAAGATGTAGGCATGATACATCTACATCATATGTTAAAACTGTTGAAGGCGTTAAGCACTGAGTCGAGTAATATTCAGTGGCGCCGCCTTCTTGTCAGGCCGAGTTGTACATGCCAACAAATATTACACTGGTAAAAACACTCCAATTCTGCCTCTAATCCTGTTCACCAGATTTTGAAGCGCTGTCTCACAAAATCTTGAGCTCTTATTGGCATCTTGAAAAGAACACTTAAAGCTCGATCATCATGAGCACTTAAAGCTCTTCAAAATGAAAAAAGTCTGACCCTGAAGTCTGAAGCCCGTAGTTATCTATTTTGATTTTGCAGGTATCTCACTATTTGCTGGGACTTTGTTATATGTGCCAGTGTTAGGCTAGTAGTGAGGATTCTCTTCAAAATTGCCAGTAGTTGCCCTATGCCTTTTTGTATAGCATAACTGGACATGTGCCATAGGTGCAAATGGCAGTCATGAAAGGAAGGAGGAGCGTGTCTAATGAGCTCATTCGTCACCACAACCGATGACAGGTAATAAGGACTCTGGCAGCTTCATTGAAAAGAGCTGGTTGAATGCTAGTTCTGATCAGTTAATCTACTAAACAGCTACATGGAAGCCACTTACAATAAGTCCTTACCATACGTGTTGAACAGTGTTATGTTAACTATTCTCGTTGTTGACTGAAACCCGAGATTTTTGGCGGCCAAGGGGAGAGATGGTATTACCCACAATTACAAATGTTTTAGTTCCCAGAGGGAGATGTTCGGCAAAGATTTGCTTAGCCGTTTAAGAAGGAACCTTAAAAGTTCCCTTTCCCAATCCCAGGCTACTAAGACCTATACAACTGCTGTCCTTCAACGTCAATTATGTATTCGAGCAGCTCTGATACAGGAAAAAGCTTAACGATATCAGTTTTCACTGAGATATAAGAGCTGAGCTGTTTAATATTGGCCGACTAGTCTTCCCTCAGTGCCTATGTGATCATGGTGGCTGATGATTCCTAGACCAAGACATTGTAAGAAGTTCTTAATTTTAGTCTTTAACTTGAAAACTTGTGCACGAAGCTTTACTTTTAAGAGGAATCCTACTCCAACACGATAAGTTCAACTTTCTTCTGCGTCTTCACCATCATCCAATTAAAATGAAAGAACTCTGTAAGAGCTGATCCTTGAAATGTTCACTAATTAACCAAAAAAAACTCCATTGCTAAGCGAAGTTGGTGGTTACAAAAACGAAATAAAACTCTCATGTTATGTGACATTCGTTAACCGATTCATGGTTGACTGCATTGGAACCTTCCAGCCAAGTACTCCTTAAGAGCACCCCAAAAACAGTCAAATTCTCTCCCATTGAACAGCTCCTTACTTTCGTTAGTAGAGAAAAAAGAACTCCACCGAAATTCAATGCTTAAATGATTCCTCAACCAGAACTCGGTACGTGTGTTCCATTTTGGAGCAATTAGTCCTCCTGTACAATGAAATAGGTACAAGCACATTCATTCGATAAAACAAAAGTTCCCAGCTACCATGGAACCCTTTTTCCATTCATTCAGATACTAATAGGCTTCGATGTCACATCAACGCTGACGATGTGATCTCTGTGGAATCTTCTTCAAGCCCATAGAATTGTGTCCCTCATTGTGTGGATTTACATCCGAGTCTGTCCTAGCTCCAATGAATGAAATCTCCATCTCCATCTCCATTTCCACCATTTGATATAGTCTCATAGGTAATAAGTGTAAGTGATGTTCGTTTCATGCGAAAAGGTCTAACGTAGCAGGTATCATTCCCAACTCCACTTTGGTGCATACGAGTACGAATATAAGGAGATGGCATGGATGTCCATATGTAACCAGTTAGACACGAGTAGATATCTCTGTATCTACAGTACCACTGGAACCAATTTAGTTCGGCACAAAAGTGCTCTTTAAGCCCAGTTGGAGCCGAAAATTACCTATACCCACCCAAATAAGAGCCAGGACTGTTGCAGTATAGATATTAGTCCTAGACAAGAGCAATGAATAGTCATATGTGCAACCGGGGAGTTGAATCGACCTGAATGGATAAGGTCCCTTAGAGAGAGCCGTACTTGGTGAAGGAACACGGATTGCCCTCTGATAGAACGCGTTCGTTATTTGAAGTGTGTGCTCTTTTATTTCTACCTCTGTTCCGCACTTTGTGGGTGTATAGGTGTTTTGTGTGGCGCACATTTGTTTTAATTCCTTTTACCACTTCGAGTGGCTCAGTGGATTGGGGGTTAGGTTGTAGATTGAAGGTTCAGATTATATCTATTCATTTCTGTCTTTTGTTTCTAGATATTATCATTGGCATCGCACAAACCGTTGTACTGGAAGAGTGAAAAGCTTCAATGAGCCTGCTAAATGAGTGGAATCAGGATAAACCATACAGGGAAGCTGAATAAAGAACGCTGGACTACAAACAACTGCTGCTGATTTTCTTATGACAAATACATGTTGAGAGCACGAGAAAAATGAATTATATAGGACGAATAGCTAACAATTTTTTCCTACTGCAAACCATAGTATCGATCAATGTAGTTTCAATAATACATATGCGCTGCCCTACAACAGCGCAGTACACGCTGTCTTACACTCGCTGCTTACTTCATTCTTCTAGTTGCTAGTAAGTTCAATCAGCTCTTTAGTTATGAAAGGGATCTCGGAAATTAAGGATTCTTCTTAAAAAGACTAACCACCTCGCAGATTTTCAATGGCGAATGGTTTGACCTAGGGAATGGCATTCTAGCATTTTCAACGTTTGATCAAGAGGCGGCTGTCTGGTATTTTTTAAATTCCACAAGCTGTTAGCGACCACCTTTTGTAACCCACCAACGACACAGGTATGTTGTCAGCCGACCTCAGATTTTATTTTTTAATTCCATCTCTTAATATAGATGCCAACTTGGGAAGCTAGTCCATTGCTGCCATAGCAAAGGCGTAAATGGAGCGATGCCATCTCTTTAAAGCAAACCAATAGTCACGTGCGAAACTTTCTCTGGAGAAGCTTATCGTTTGTACATATGTTCAAGGCGCCAATATGAACATTCACAGCGGTGCGCATTCAAGGGAAAAAAACTTACTTCAAAGTCTTTACACTTCGATTCTTTCTGCCATTTGGAAACGTGGACATTGGCAAGACGATTTTTAGCTGTTATGGACACAATTGGGAACATCTAAGGCAGCCAACATTTCTAATTGACGTCTTGCAATGGGTTCAACTATCTGTTCACATGCATCGATAGGGCTACACAATCGCCAGAAATGAACCTTATCGAAGACATAACCACAGAAACTGTCGCCGACGTGTTCCTTTCCACTGTGTAGCATGAAAAAAGCTCGCATCTTTAGATGGCGCTACAGTCCGGAGTTGACCTGGGCCACAGTCAACAAGCGTGTGCAGCCAGCTCGATCTTTTGCTAGCTGCCTCCAGTTTTGCACACTTAGTTGGCTGAGGTCCCCTTCAACTTGCGTGAGCTACTTGATTCTCGGTCTTCCTCTACTCCGCTGTCCCTCGGACATGGATTCGAAGACTTTTTGGACCGGAGCGTAGTAGTCCGTCCACTCTACAAGACCATGTAGCCATGTCAGCTGTTGGATCTTCACCCTTTTGGGTAGGTCGATGCCGCTGTACAGTCCCTACAGTTCCTCGTTGTCAATGCAGACGGGACTGAAAATCACTGGAAGAATTTTAATCTCGAAGCAGCCAAGAGTACCCTTATCCATTTTTAATGTCCATGTATCTGCGCTATAGAGCAGAACTAGGATTATTATGTTAAGGTCTTATAAAGGAGACTTCTGTTGTTCAAGAGAGAGCGTTGCTACTCCATTTCCTTTTGTGCCCAAAGAAACAGCGATTGGCAAGAGTTATTCTTCGTTTGATCTCAACGCTGGTATCGTTGTCTGAATCTATATCGGAGCCTAGGTAGACAAAATCCTTAACTACTTCAAAGTTATACCTGTCAAGGGTGACGTTCTGTCCGGGACGTCGGTGTGGAGTGTCGTTTTCGCCGGACATTGTATACTTGGTCTTGCCCTCGTTGACCGCTAAGCCCATTCCAGCTGCTTCCGTCCCAATACTCGTCGTTGACATCACGCTGCTTTCTTCCGATTATGCCAATATCGTTGGCGTATGTGAGTTCTTTTGAAAGATTGTGCCTCTTGTGTTTGCTTGTGAGTTTTGCACTATTCTTTCAAGTATGATGTTGAAAAAATCGCACGACAGCGCATCGCCTTGTCTAAATCCTTTCTGGACATCAAAGGTCTCGGCGACCTTGATGGAGCAGCGTGCATTCACCACCGCCATCCTGCACAGACGGACGAGTTTGGCGGGGATGCCAGAAATAGACATAACTCTGTATAGCTCGTCTCTATAGATGCTGTCATACGCGTCCTTAAGATCGATAAATAGGTGGCGTGCTCATGAGCTCGGGCATACTTTGTCCCGAGTTGGTGTATACTCTACTAAATCATCGCCTACCACTTTAAAGAGCTCGGATATCAGGCCCTCCGGTCCAGCAGCTTTGTTGGACTTAAGCTTACATATTGCTATCTTCACCTTATCCAGATCTGGTGGACGGAATTGTATCATCCAAGTTGAAAGATTCATTCTGCCTGACAGCAGTATTTGTTTTATGATCGCCGTTATGCAGTCTACAGAAATGGTCTTTCCAGATTCTCAGCATCGACTCCGACTTTACTACGAAATAGATCAACGCATTGCCTAGCTACATGTGCTTGTCGGCAATCTTCATTAAACGAGGGGTTTCGTTGGGGTGGTAGAGTGAAACCTAGCACATCAATAGCGGCATCTGTGATGGTTTTTTGGCAGTGGACGATGCTTGATGCTGGCAGTGAACCCTTAAGGGATAAAGAGAGACTCAATTGGATAAGGATTCGCCGATTACTTTCGATTGTAGTCGTTTGACGTCGAAATTCATCACAATTCAAGCTTATGTTGGCATTGTTCGTGAAATCCGCAACCGTACCTTGGCTACAAGAAGGCAATAGCCCGAGTCGATGTTCGCTCCTCAGAACGTTCGTACATCCATAATACTGGAGGAAAGTCTTGCGTCGATTACAATGTTTTCAATCTGGTTGACGGTTGATTGATCAGGAGTTTTCCAAGTCCCCTTGTGAATATCGAGATGTGGAAATCGAGTAGTAGCTACGACAATGTTTCGCTCCACCGTCAAGTCAAATAGCCTGAATCTGTTGCCGGAAGCGTTGTCGTGCAGGATGTACTTAACATTTGACGTCCATATTTGTAATTTTTTGTCCATAATTCCTTTGCATCGGTTGTCAACAGTAGATCCATCCGTATCCAAGGCTTGTTTATGTTTCAAAGTTCTTTTGCTTTACTCCATGGCCGGGCTCAAGAACTTGCATCCGATTCAGAGTTCTATGAAAACTTCTCGTACCTTCTCGACGAAAGTATTGATTCAATAATTTGACAACGTTGTCTTGCTTTCGTTACAGGGATGAGCAGCGAGTCAGCATTGTTAGTAATGCTATTAGGCTGTGATACAAACGCCAACGTCTGGTTTATCCTATTTTCTTGGAATCACGAAACGAGTTGATAAGCGAGTTTGGTAAGTAACTTGTGGAGATAGAAGCGAGTCATAGAGGAAAAAAGCCGACTCAGCGAGGCACATAGTCGGTTGGTTTCTAAGCTTATGACTTCAGCAACATGGACGTCCCAAAAGTTCACCAAACATCTGTATAGGACTACCACAAATGTGTTTTCTTCGGACTCAAGCAATCCGAAAATATATTTGAACGTTCCACCTTAGAAGAAGTTTGTATCAGGTCTGTCACCATCTAAATTTGACGACTTGGTCTATGATACTAAAGTATACCATTCGTTCTGAAGTCAATTTAAATCATAGTCTACCCTATCTTTTGATTTTTAAAAGTATCCATCAAGTATCCGCCATTGAAAGGTTTGTTTATTGTCAAATACGGCGGTTTCCTCACAAAAGCCAATTGAAAGAAGCTCCAGCACTCGAATGAATGCGCTCTTCTCGATTTATTTGTGCGTGCATCAAACAGCTTGAATCGCTGTCACATACAATTTTTTCTTCTCACTCAACGGATACAGTCTTAGCACTGTCAACTGAGGAAAAACAAAACCGAAGAACTCTTTTAACTGCTCCAACGAAATGGTTTTTATTTTTTTCTCCAATTATCCTTACTTATGGAGTTTCCACTTTATGCTTTCGAAGAAAAATCTTCAAAAACAGAACTGTCTACGAGTGTTACTCGTATTTCTTCCTCCCTGAGTGAATTCATATCTCGAGCAGGGTTATTGTTTTTGTACTTGTATTCGTACATCCTGCCGATACAGTCGACTGTTTCAAATCGATTCCTTGCGGATTTGTCTATCTGTTTTCCGGCATCGAAATTCTCGTAGTTGTATCTGTTTTAAAATTCACACAGCATCGGGAGAAGGGTGATATCGCACATCGCGCCACATCGACTTTGTAGCGCCTGAAAATAATATTCCCCAGCGGCTTGGGGTTGGCGTGTGTTTTGAAGAGGGTGAAAGTTTGTTGTGAGGGTGTTGGCCGAAAATCAATTCATTGAGCATTGAATTTAACATAAATCAAATTCTGGCTGTGGAATAAATTTATTGAGGAATCGGATTTGAGCTATGTGCGCTGTTTCCAAGTTAACGCCTTTCCCTGATACGTATTCGTATACCAGTCAGATCCATGGTGGATGAGTTGAGGATTAGGATGAACGAAATGTGAAAGTTCGTTTTATTTACTTGTATCTACGAAATATGGGAGAAGTGAAAAATCTGAAAAATGAATAAAAGATGAGTGGAGCAGTGGTGCTGGCTGAGAGGTGAAGAGTCATAGGAGACAACACTGAGGGAGCTTTCAAGATGTTTTTGAGGGAAAAGCAACAACATTTTGAATGTAAGTTGCTTTTGGAGTGACAGTGCATTGGATGGCATATGTTTTCGAGTCGTTTTTTGTGGGTTCGATTGGGGAGATGCACTCGATTTGTATTTGGATAAATCTTTAAAGGAAAACACTTTTTTTTCGTGCTTATGGCAAGGTCCCTGATGATGCAAAAGATCTCACCCGAATTGGTTGAAGCTGTTCCTTTGATGTTGTTCAGATAAAGGTCCTTGTGAAAGGTAGCATCTGTTTATGATATGAATAAAGAAAAATTAATCAGAGGATTGGAGAAGGATATTAAAAAAAAAACTCTCTTTGATGGCTATTTATGTTATGATACCATGACGACGTGGTTGTCATATGGCTTAAAATCCCCCCGAGAGGAAAATTGTCACAAATTCTGGTCGAATACTGATTTAATCTAGAATATTGAAGCTGGTGGCGAAGTGCATTTTATTTGGTTTATAAGGATTTTAGCGTTTGCGGGAGATTCTTTCATGCACGAAGTGTTCGGTGGCATAAATATTCTTTACTTTGGTCGGGTGACGTTCATATATCTTGACTTTAATCGTTAAATGAGTCGTTCTGAGCCGTTCGTTGTTTAACACTGAATGAATATTCATTGCTGTTGACCTGGAACGTCCTTTTAAAGTTGGCAAATGTTGTTTCTGGAGTAGTAACTTTGTTTTGCATTGGAGGCTTGAATGAACCTGTGCCTCAACCAAAGTGCATTGATGTTGGTTGAGGTCCCTCGAAACTCTTGAGTCCAACCTGACAATAAATCCATCAGTGATGGATTCGAACACTGTCCGGGATAGAATCCTGGTGTCTATCCACTCTAAGAATTCAAACTATACAACCCTGAGAGTGCTGTATTTTTAACCTAAGCTCATCTCGCCGTTCTTGGCTGAATCCCGTCCTCCACTCCTGATGCAGATAGGGCGCAGGTCACTCTACACATGCTTTGTTGATAAACTCCATGCATCCAGGCCATACAGGAGGACAAGCATGATCAATCACTTATAGGGATCTAGTTTGGTCACCCGAAAAAAAATCAGCGATTGGCAGAACTTTCTCAACGAATGGTTTCAAAAGATGCGTCGTTCTTCATATTTATTGCGCAGTCGATATATTGTACAAAAAGTCCTTGACGACCTTTGTGATTATACAACATTTTGTCCAAACCATCTATGTTGTATGTGGTTTCTCGTTCATTATTCAGCACATCTTCGAGGTAATACTTCCAGAGGCCTATCGAATAGCCTATATCATTCACAAAGACAAATAGCTGTACAAAATTTTGAAAGTTGTTACCCTGGAATCGGCTCGCGAGTTCAGCACAATACTCTCAGTACGACATTGAAGAAATCGCATGACACTGGATAGCCTTGTCGAAAGCGTGTCTGACATCAAAGGCCTCGGTAAGATCCTTACCAACCGTCAAGTAGAAGGGAGCTTTCGTCATGCTCATCCAAGGATGCCTAAGCTGCACATGGCTTCGCATAATTTTCGCAGATAAATTTTGTCATAGTTGGTTTAAGATCGACGAATCGTTGGTCGGTGTTTCTTTCATAATGCATTCAATAGTAAAGAAATCTTGTCGAAGGAGGGCCTTTTCAGGTCTGTTATAATTTTGAGGAATCAGGCGATTGCATAGTATTGAAGCCTGATGCCTTTGAAATTGGCGGAGACTTGAAAGACTTTTCTGAAGACATTGGCCATATTTGAGGGATGATTTGCAGCAAGTCCTTCCCAAAGTCATCCCCCTACTAGCTTGAACACTCCGGCAGTAAGAACTACACTACCAAAGGTATTATTAGATTTAGATAGATTGATAGATATTTATTTCGTTTGTAAAATTTGTACAAGGTTTGCCACCACACAATTTACACACAGAGATATGATATTTAATATATCTTTCAACTGAGAAAAAACTTTACAATATTGTTCACAAACTTTTTTGTATTTTTAAGTATTTTGAAAGGGAAAATAACAATTTAAAACCCTCTGATAAAGAAAAAAATAAATAAATAAATAAATAAATGAATAAATAAATAATAATAGATAAACAAGAAAACAACAAAAACAGCAAAATATTTATACGTTATATAATAAGTTAACAAAAAATAAATAAATAAATAAATAGCGATTTACTTAGAGCGAGCGAGGGGATTACCAGGTATACTACATCTCATAAAAAAAGAGTTAGTTAGCTTTCCTATTCTGTCAGAGACTAATTCAATATCAGCATGTCGATGCAATTTAGAGGTAGAATAGTACCAAGGTAAGTTTAGCATCATTTTTAAAAGTTTATTTTGCTGAATCTGTAATTTTTTAATATGGCACTTAGCACATTTTCCCCACACAGGACAACCATAAAGCAAGAGTGCTTGAAAAATGACTTTGTATTTAATTATTTTATTTTGATCGGATAAGAAAGACTTTCTGTTTATAAATGGGAATAACATTTTTATAGCAATGCTAATTTTGTGCAATGTTTTGCTTATATGCTCCTGAAATGTCAATCTTTTATCAAGATATATACCCAGGTATCTAACTGTGCTTTAACAGACTAAAGGCTGCCTAATGGATGGAAGGAAACAATGTTTTCTTTTCCTAGAGAAAAAGATAGCTTGTATTTTTCCCACATTCAATTTGAATTTCCATTTTTTGCAATTTTTTGTAATAATACTTTACTCGAAGACTTTTCGGACCGGAGCATTGCTGTCCATACGCTCTATATGACCAAGCCATCTCAGTCTTTGGATCTTCACTCTTCTGGCTAGGTCCATGTCGCTGTACAGTCCATACAGTTCGTCGTTGTATCTCCTCCTCCAATCACCGTCAATGCAGACGGGACCGAAGATCGCCCGAAGAATTTTTCTCTCGAAGCAACCAAGAACACCCTCATCCATTTTTGATAATGTCCATGCCTCTGCGCCATAGAGCAGGACCGGGATTATTAAAGTCTTATAAAGGGTGACTTTTGTTGTCCGAGAGAGGGCTTTGCTACGCAATTGCCTTCTTAACCCAAAGAAACAGCGGTTGGCAAGAGTTATTCTTCGCTTGGTGTCGTTGTCTGTATTTATGAATACTTCAGCCGCATATTTAAGATTCGTCTCAATGTTAAGACCGAACATATGCGAAGAAAGTATCGCTGTGTCATCAGCATAAGTTGCAAATTCACATCCTGGTAGATCTGGGAAGTCGGATGTATATAAATTATATAGGAGTGGGCCTAGGACAGAGCCTTGGGGGACACCAGCAGGGACACTTAACAAATTAGACGAAATTTTATTTACAAGCACTTTAAAATAACGGTTTGACAAGAAACTTTGAATAACTTTGCACAAAAAGGGAGGAAAGTTAAAGTAAAGCATTTTGAATACAAGTCCATTGTGCCAGACGGAGTCAAATGTTTTCGCTATGTCGAGAAGTAGCATGCCCGTTGACTTTCCTACACATCGATTTTTCCTAATTAGATTGGTGATTCGAAGTAATTGATGGCTGGTACTGTGAAATCGTCTAAACCCAAATTATTCATTTGGAATTAATTTGTGTACATCAATTATACTTAGCAGTTTGTCCTTGATAACTTTTTCGAAAATCGAAACTACTTTAGCGATTTTCCAGACAGTAGGAAAGTATTGAATTTTGAGGCATACATTTATTATAAATGCCAAATATTCAATTCCAATCTTAGGTAAATGTTTTAGATAACAATTTTTGATGTTGTCCAGGCCAGATGTTTTCCTAGTCAGTAAGTTTTTTATGTAGTACTTTGTTGTGTTCTCATTAATGAACGCATTTATTGGAGTTTCAACATCGATAAGATTAAATGCCTCCAAGGAATCGCTTACTACTTTTATTGTATCCACATCCCCTAAGCTATCCAAAATAGTGAAATTTTTGGCGAAAGTTTGGCTGAATAAGTTAGCTTTGTCTTTATCCGTGTAGTATGTATTATAATTATCTTTAAGAATTTGAATTTGTTTATTTTTATTTTTGACAATCCTGACAATATTCCAAAAAGTTTTGGAAGCTTTGTCAAGTGAATTCAACTTAGTGTTCCACACTTCATTTCGTTTATTTTGTATTAACTTCACGATGAACTTGTTGAAATATTTAACTATGGTGTGACAAAATGTCTGCCTATACCTTTGCCAGTTTCTTCTATGTTTATTTCTTAATTTAATAAGTTCAATGACGTGATCTGGGAGTTTAATACAATTATTTTTTCTTTCTTTTTTTGGGATACTGCGGTACGCAGAGTTTAATACGTGTTCAGAAAACATACTGATAATGTTATCAACATCTTCTATTGTAGATATACTTTCTAGCGTAGTTGGTAAATTTTGAAGTTTTGTTTTCAGTTCGGCCCGAAAAATTGACCAATTTGCGTTTTTCATATCTAAAAAATATTGCACTTTTTTCTCACCAGATCTAGGAATTTGGCAAATAACTGGATTGTGATCTGATGACAGATCATAAATCGATATAGGTTGAGAAATTTGACTAGATATATTAGTTATAAACAGATCAAGAACAGATGGACAACCACGAGAACCAGCTGGAAAATACGTAGGACTGGACGGAAATGAAACACAAATTGGCAACATTGCAGACAGACTAGATAGTACTTTGCCCTAAGAATTTGCTCTTGTGCAACCCCAATCTCTATGCCTACAATTCATATCACCGCCAATGAGAAACTCACCACTCATAGTGAAAAGTTTTCTTAAATCTGACCTGAGTATTACTTGGTTTGCATTTGTAGATACTTTGCCTGGAAAGTATACACAAAAAATTTTAATTGCCTGGCCGTTTTGCAGCTTTACCTCTATACCTATGTTTTCCACAAACTGAGTTTGAATGCATTGCAAAAGCTCATGTTGAATCGATCTCCTTAACAGAATTGCTACACATCCACCTCTTCTATTATTTCTATCTACACGATAACATTTAAAATCAGAAGTTGAAATATTAACTCCAGAAGTTAACCAAGTTTCAGTTATTAGTGCAATATCTATTCTATTAGAATTTAAAAAATTTATAAACTCAGCATGTTTAATAGAAATACCTCTGGCATTCCATGTTAAAATGTTTAAATTATTACCTATTACATTACTTAACATTGGAGTACAAGAATTTAGTAGCTAATTGTGTGATGGCATTAAATTGATCGACTTTTGTCTTACAAGAAGCTAACTTGGTTATCATTTCCATAATAAACAGATTTAATTCCTCCATAGAAAAAAGACCGTTGTTGTATTTACCCCATGTTGATTGCTGTTGTTCATTTCCCCAAGTGGTTGTTGGCTGAACGCAGCTGTTGAAGTCTGCATGGTTGTTTTTCTCGATCGTTTGTCTTCTGAGTGAAAGAGATGGGAAATCCGATTATAAGACTTAAATTTGAATTAGCTCATTTGTATTTAGTCACGGTCGGTTGGGCGGAATCGTTATAGGTCGGCTGTTGGCTGTGTTCAGTTCGAATGTACCACAAGTTTCCCCGTTTGGCTTTTCGGAATTCATTTTGTACGTTGCTGACCTGTCAAGCCCCTTTTACCTGCTGCTAAGATTCCTTAATGTCTTTCAGTTGAGCTCGAATCTAAATTCCGATAGCATGTATTCTCGTTCCCCCGATGACTGCGGTTCTTAGCTGCAGGCATATTCTCCGAAGCGAAGCTGTCACTGGATATTGCAGGGTAGCGCCTAGAAAAGATGTTGATATCACAGATGCAGTGCAAATGTTAGGTGAACTGTCCACGAGAAAGTAAGGCCTTAAAAACAGCCACTCCACGATCGGAGTTACGGCGGAAGTGGAAAAGTCTGCACAAACTGCCCACCAAGACAACCACTATATAAAGAAAATTTCACCGTTGGTAACTCTGGGTGTGGGAAAAATCTTCCATTTAACTAAATTAAGTGATATTCTTAATGCGCTTGAACATACAAGGTTATATCTTGCGGATGCTGAAAAACTACCTCAATGACCGGAAGACAAAATCGAGATAGTCCTTCTTACCAAGAACCGAACCCCGACTATCGCTAACTTCTAAATCGGGAATTTAAAACAAGCAAGAAGTCAAATATTAGGGAATGACTATCAACACGAACTCGCCTTCTAGCAAAAGATAAGATCCGTATTCGAACGAGAACGGCAATATCACTAAGCACTAACTAATCACTGGTGGTAGAAGTTTGGAGTCCTACGGCCAGAAAATGTATATTAAAAAATCGGCAATCATGCAGGCTATTCATCTATAAAGCTATAAAATCTGGCCACTCGGACTCCGACGAAAAAAGTGCAAGAAGCCGATAGTTTCAGTGCAGAGACGCGAAGCTCTAAGTGTGGCAAGTTCGTACCGAACGATGTCAGAGCAGACGGCGCTCCGCTTATGTTTGGTGGGAACTTATCAGGCAAACACTTCAAGCAACCTACCTTCGAGGGTATGTGAACAGGTCCGACTTCGTTTCATGTTTCATTCGTTTTACGGCTTCGCTAAATTTGGCTTCAGTTGGACAGGATCATTGTTTTCTCTTCGTGCCAGACAATCAAGTGGGCAGTATTGTGTGGATAAATTTACTTCTCTAACTACTCAATCTATACCCAATCTATTGCAAATGTTTCTTCTCCTCGTTAGCGGTTGTCCCCGCTCATCATCAATTATTTCGTCTACTAAATGCTTTACGAGTCATTCTTTGCTATGCTGCTATCTGCCTGATTACTTGTGCTTCGACGTTGCACTTCAACTCCTCACGGCCTGTGTCAATTCCCCTTCTAGTTGTCAGCACAATGCAACTACTGCATCACTTTTTGTCTAAACATACCATGCGCACTTGACTCTTCCTCTTGGTTTAGGTATTTTTGACCCGTTCTTGTAAGTTTAACACCCTGAGATGGCACCTTTCCTCTTCTAAATTGTTGCAACTTCGTTTCTCGATTGTTGCTTTTTTTTCTCCGATTTCTTCATGAGCAAACCTTTCAGCAAAAGTTGATGTTAACTTTCTTGTGGTTTGCCCAAGTTCGCTTTAGATTCTTTTAAGCAGTTTCATGTTTTTGCAGCATAGGTGTCGATCTACATGGACATGGTGCTCATCACTGCATGCATAAATAAGTTATGTCCTTGCCTTCAGTAGGAACATGAAATTTGGCTAAAATTTGAACATCTTCTGTTCTGGATTTCTGGAAACTCTTTATTTCATGATAGTCGTCGTATTCGTATCTCGATTCTCCAAGTATAAAAACATGTCATCCGTAAATATTTTACTAAACGGCCCTTAGAAACCGCCCTTAAATACTTCTTCTTCCAGTTGCTGACTCCCAACATAGCCTTGTTTCATAGTTAATTACCAGAGATACCCCCAGGCAGGTTTCTTGACACGAGCATCATCTTAAATGACACCAGTGCGGAGGCTTAAGTCGCAATGACTCAACGGACCACGGTCGACCGAGGAGTGGCGAACCAAGAACTGCCAAAGCTGATTCCAGTGGTGATGTGAGCATATAAAAAACCGTGCCGAAGGATGCAAAGTTGGGGGTAAAGCCAACCGGCCTTACTCGTGGAAACGGCTGGCACTCACACCGGTGGCATAGAATAGAACCTCAATAGAGGTAATCAAAGCAGATAGGACATCCGCTGCCGAAGCTAACTCCAAAAATCGTAAAAGTCAGGGCAATGCTCCATCACCGCTGCTAAGAGTGCAAAATATGAGGGTTGCGATTCCAGCAACCTATAGGTACATAAATGAGTGGGAAAAAGCCGTTTTTGAGAAGCAAGGGCAATCCTGACCACTCAACAGGTGGCAGGCAAGGGAGATGTAAGCTGGAAGCTTATCAAGCGACCTCTACCTTCTATGAGGTGAAATTAAAAGAAGTTGCTAACATCTCTTGATGGAAGGGCAATTCAAGCAGCAAGGGAGGCAGATCTGACGATACTGCAGAGCCGAATATTCCGAAAAAGGTGTAGGTTGGTACTTTATCTCCAATGCGTCGTAAGCAAAGTGACCCGAAGGACGAGCTTCTCATTGCTCTAATAAACGAGCTAGAACGTTGCGGTCGTCTGACAATCGACCAGATGTGTCTTGTGTTTAGCGCGAATGCCTGTAGTGTAGACTTTAGTTCACGGGATGTCATTGATGGAGGAAGTCTTGATGATTGTGGGCGGGGGGTCTCAAGGAGCTTCAATTCGATGGTGCTAGTTGGAAAGGCGGATACAAAGTTTCAGATTGTAGAAACAAGTCCTCTGTGCTCACAGCATTATGCATTCAGAACCGGGTGAGACTTTGCTAGGTGCAAGGACATTGCGGTAGAAAGGGAAATGAACAAGCGGATGGGCTTGCAATAAGACGACGGCTACCCGATAATAGTGAGGTTGCCAACATCAGACCACCCCTCTGCATAGTAAGGGGCACTATCGAGGAAAGAACCATGAAGACTGCCAACTTAAGATGGTCGAATCTTGAAGTACATAGGGTATCCAAGGCTTTGGCCACTTCTTGACGACGAATGATCTTAGGCCTTCATGGCTCTTGCAAAGAAATTTGATGATTCACCAGGAAGATTGTTAAGGTTTTTGCCTTTTGAATATAAATCCACAGGGATCACAATGGGCGTTTGTGTTGACACACCCCTGTTTCCACCTAACCTAATCTAACCCCCAAGATCTTAACTAAGAGTTCAGGAGTAACGATGAACAAGAATCGGTTTAAATTTTGCTCCACTCTGTAAGGATTCATTTAGAACACATTTCCACAAGTTCAAATATCGGACACTGTTGCTGATATGTGGCTACTTGACATCTTGAACGCAAGTTATATCGATTTAATGTTGCCATAAAATGTTTTCTAGTTCTACACTTTTACCCGTCATTTGCCAACATGACAGCTTGCGCTCCTCATTATTTTTCTGAAACAGCATCATGTTACTGGCTACCGAAAAACGTCGAACTATAACACGAATACATACGAGTAATATATCTATTCGCCCGGAATACCGTATGCGTCCACTTCTAAGTACTCTCCTTCATCAGTGTGGCTTATGTGCTTTCACCATTTATTCGCCCTTTACGACAAGTGGGAGAACGAACTGGGGCAATATTCTTAAAGCCGTTGCTACACGGCCCATAAATATGTATGAAATGAGAAGAATATACTCGTATCCTAGCAGCCATCTAAAATTATTTAAAAAAATGTTCACTGTACTTACACAGTGTGGCAAATAATATCCCGGACTGGATGTAGAAAACATAATTTAAACACGATTTCTGTTGTGTTTTCGGTGCTTATTTGATATATTCCTCTCCCCATTCAGCGATTACAGCGATGCAATAGAAGGTAATTCAAATGCATGCTCTAGCTTTTTTTTGCGGAATTGCCTAAAGTTCCCCTTTCGAAGCTGCTTGACTGGTCGGAATGTCGTCAAAATGGCTTCTTTTGATTTCAATTTCAATTTCGGGAACTAAAAGAAGTCGCACTCGTGAAAATGGTTCGAATAGTCTCTACGTTTAAGGCCTCTTTCATCACTCTCAGTGAAGCATTGCTGTCATCCGCAACACAGTCACGTACTTTTTGGATCGTTTCAGGCGCACGAGCTGAAATTGGCCTCCCTGTATGTTTGTCGTCTTCCAGGGTAGCCCAAAAAAAACGTCTGTTATACCCCAACAATCAGTGTACCGTGAACACTTCTTGAATCTATCGAATATAGGTATCTGGTGCATTTTTTATTAAGTTTGCGTGAAATTGAATGACCGCTCTTTATTCCGTTGTAAAATTTGAACATCAATTTAGGTGGTCTGGAAAAATAATTTAACTGTCAACCAAATGTCATGAAATTTTGACAGATAGTAGGGAAAGATGCAAGCCTAAAGACGAATGATCGGTCAAATAGATGGCAATCTTAGCGAGAAATAGCTCGTGTCTGCAATATTATTTGCCATACTGTGTATATAAAAAAGTTCTGTGTATAAAAATGTCCTTAACAAACTGTCCCGAGGTATACTACTGAGACGGAAAGAGACCTAATCCAGTATCATTTGCTCAAACTGTTTTAACAAAAATGATCTCTCAATTGACAATTTTGTGATAAACTTTTCTCCATACGAAATTAAATAAGCCGTGGCAACTGCAATTCTTTCATATTGCCTTACATTATTGCATTTCTCAACACCATATGCCAACACCTTCACATAACACCTTACTAAAGCACATCCAGGAGCACATCCGAAGGGAGTAAAAGGATATAAAACAACCAAGGCAAGCAGAGAAAAATCCAATTTATCGATTTACGAGTATACGAATATACGACCCGTCCACCTGTTGCCGTAACACATCGACTGGTGTCTCAAATAGCTGGAAGGACGCAACTCAAATCCCTCGTCGAACACCATGTAGCGCACTGTTGCGCCACAATTCACTTCACAATCGCCGCCATAGAATCTCCAATGAGAATCCGAATTATTGTAGGCACTTTGTCTTCGGATTTTATTTCAGCATCCGGTACCATTTTGATATGCTAGGTATCCGTACCTTCCGACGGACCAACCGACACGAGTACGAGTATTGCTGCAAAGATGGCTGCATGGTGAATGCAACTTTTATCCATGCCGTTAAGTCAACGACGAAATAGAGGTATAGAGAAGGCGAACAAAAAAAATAAAATCCCGTTCCACGCCATTCAAAAGGAACAATCTGCAATTCTATTATGGAACTTTCGTCGTCTCTGATTCTTCTCTCCTTGTTCATGTTCAAGGATCTGATCCGAAACGGCTCTAAAGTCACACAGAAATGTGAGCACAGCCCATTCACGAAAAATAGAAGACAAATTTTTATTACCGTTCGATTATCGTCATGTCGTTTATTCTATCGTTTTTCGTTCTCCTTTTATATTTCGTTTTCCGCTTTGTTCTTTTGCCTAGCTCTCTGTTCAACTGTTCCGCTTCCGGTTGACAAAGTTTAACTATAAAAAAAATGCAGAAAAAAAAAAGAAATTGTGCAGCGCTTGGTAGAGATGAGAGTTGAGTCCTTGAAGCTTATACAGAAGGCGGAAGGACTATCCAAAGATAGATGAGGTGAAAACGAAAGAGACAGGAAGTGAATTGATTTATTATGTGGATAAAAAGTTTTCTTATGATAATGGCAACGGCTAAGGTAGTGTGGGAGGCAGACCGATACTGATGCTGAATCCAGATGTAGAAAAGAACAACTTTTGCCAAGACGAGATGTTCGTTGTTCATGTTCCATCATTGGTGGTATGTCCTTAGGGGGATGCAATTTCCAAATGAAATTGTTGGAAATTTCCTTGAGTGAATTTGTCACATCGTCAGCGGAGATGGAGCTTCGAGTGCCTCCTCTGAGAGCATTTTTGGGGTAAATAAATTTTCGAAATAAGGTTAAATGCATTGGAATGGGTTGTGCTGGGTGCACATTGAAATTGATGTAATTTATTGGGATGCTTAGAGGATGTGCAGCGAAGTTAAAGAAAGAGTCGCATTTGCTGGCATGGTAATTGGAATTTAGAAAGTTTCTTGTTGGTAACAGGGAACTTCTTATAGTAGTTGGACCGCACATGAAGCTCTTTTTCGAAGCAAAGTGTGTCAAATCAGGCGACTTGAATAAAGGATGCGATGCATACCCAAGCGGGATTAACGAGATACCAATCAAATGATGAGCAAATAAGAAGCCGCATAAGGTCCGTTCCTTCAAACTTCATGTCAGCTAATATAAGTTACATCTTTTTCTTCTTTATCACGTTTGTACCATCGAGAGCCAGAATCACAAATTGCCAGCAGATTCTAAACATACTTGTCTAGAGATTGCAACGCAGTGATTGTACAACATCGTCACGATGTACTTGGTGAACAATTCGTCAGTGATTTTTTGAGTGATTTTGATCAAGGCTGCTGGACACCTACTAGTTGTTCAGTACGGCGTTTGGTCATACCTTTCTCTCGGGAATATCGCTGCGGTGGCTCAAAATATCATAGAGGCTCCGTCGTTATCGACTAGACGACGTGCCAAGCAATGGCCCATGTCTCTGCTACGCATTTTGGTAAATATTTTCAATACGAATGAAGAGATACAAACAGTGTTTTGAATTCTTCTTAGCAGGTGCAGAGGGGTTGTAGGAGCACCTGACTAGATGTGGTCTTTGTACTCCAATTTTGGGTGGATAAATGTCTTATAAATGGTGCGCCTTTATTGAAGGGTCTAAGAGTATAAGCCCTTCGACTAATTATCGAAAATAATTTTATTCAAATGACTATCTCGGTTGCCTAGGCAGTAGGCCATCCTGTCAATCCATTCTTTCGATACCTACATTTTCGATGGTTTCGGCCCCTATTTCACAAAAAGCTTGTTCTTGAGTGCTTAAAACGCCTATGGATTGTTCGCATAGCATCGATCTTTACTGGCACTTTCAAAGGCGTCAAATCGCAGATCAATGGCGACCAAGCAACATCATCAAATCGACTGATTAAACGATTATTGAACCAAGTATGCAAATAAATCGATTGAAACCATACAAATAGCCATTCTTGCTATTCCCTGCTTGCTAAAAACCAAAACACTTTCTTAAATGAACAAAAAAACTTAATAAAAGACTCAGATCATTCTAGTCCTGCTTTATACCTCAGAAGTTGGAAATCGACGATGAAATGTTTTTCGGGCAATTTTCAGTCCTGTATGCATCTCAATTTAGTATGGAGAAGACGTTTCAATAGTGAACTGTACGAGCTGTACAGATATCCCGACCTAAGTTTCGACTTCATCCCAGAGGAACAGCGCAGTAGAGGACGACCTTCTCTTTAGTGACGCATACATGTGAAAAGGGGACCTCAACCAGCTTCGTGTTAACACCTGAAGGTAGCTGTCAAAAGACCGCACTAGACGGAGAGGGATGTTAGTTTTGGCCCTGGCCCACCATAGGCTGTATAGGCCCCATCTTTACCCTTTAAATGATGTATCTGCCTTATTTATGTTTTGGTGTGAAATTGAGAAATAACCAGAGTTTCCAAAGTCCCGAATTATTTTGACCAACAGGGTAATTTTTAATGATCTCCAGGGGGAAGTAAACGGTTCATTCTAAATCCCAAATTTGTCCGAATATCCGATATCAGAATAAATTGAGTTTTCGTGGCTTTAATAATGAGGCCATTCTTCTGTGACCAATTGTATATCACAGAGAGATCTTCATTACGCCTGCAAGTGAAATCTTCAACCAATCCAATAGGTCTTGACCGAAAGATCAGTAAATTTGTCCTTCATCGGTGTAAAAGTGAGCAAAAGCATTTGCGCATACTGTAGTAAAATCATTAATAAAGAGACAAAATAATATAGAACCTAGTATCGAACCCTGCGGTACTCCAGATGGTAGGGACCTTGAAGAAGAAATTCTATTACCAGCCATGACCTTTTACTACGACCTCGTATGTATACACTTACGAGATCTACCAACTTAAACTAAAACCAAAGTACATTCATATATAGGATGTCATGACTTAGATTATCAAACGGATTCTAGATCATAGTTCGCCCTTATGATTGCAGCGGAGACAGCAATTCATCCTGAGCAAGGTAATTAAATATCTGCCCCTGCTGATCACCGCGCTAGATCGAGAGGCTTAGTCCTTTTCAGACGGCGCAATAAATTTGTCTCGTCAAGGATCTGTTGAACAGAAATATTCGTATGTCCTTGTAGTAGATTTTTATGTTTTCGCGCAAACTTTTTAATTTTGTTCTGAACATTTTCGACTCCTAAGTCTCTGTGGATATCATCGTTTCGAATGTACCAAAGTGCATTAACAAACCCTCGGAGAACTTTGTTTTGGAATGTCTGTAAGACGTTAACTATACTAGTTTTGGTACAACCCCAACAGCTGTATACCATATCCAGATCGGTTTTAGCACTTGCTTTTATAGCATCAATTTGTTTTCTAGGCTGAGCTTGGAATACTTTCCAAGAAGCTAGTACATGTTTCTATTCTTAACCTCAACCTCTTTACGTTTTTCTTTACGAGAGCTCTCCATTTAAGTTTAGCGTCGAGTGTCATACCAAGATATTTGATCTCGTTCCCGAAAGGAATTTATACTGCGTTGGTAAACACAGGTAGATTGTCAATTTTCTTGAGAGTGAAGTTCACATGGACAGACTTGTTGAAGTTTATATTTCTAGCCCTCGTGCCATACCTTATAAAAGGCCTGCGGAACGTCAAGGAATGCATTTGAATAGACTAGCTTACACTCGATTGTTCGTCCAATTACATCGCTTATTCGATGCACTTGGTCGACAGTAGAGTGTTGGCTTCTAAAGCCAAATTGATGATCAGGCAAGAGATGATTCGTGTCAATAATCGGCTTAAGACGATTGAGCAAGATTCCCTTGAAGCCCTTCCATATAATCGGGAGGAGCGATATTGTCTGTTTGACCTGACTTCAGTCAGTGGTTTACCGGATTTCGGAACCGAAATCACTTCAGCAACTCTCCACTGATGTGGTACAGGCTCTAATCTTATGGTGGCATTTATAAGATAGAGCAGCTTTAGCAAACCTTTTTTCGGTAGCGCTTTAAGTATCTCTCCCGTAATTAAGTCAAATTTGGGGGCTTTCGAAGGCTTTTAACAGCTCTCCATATGGAGTAATTGGTATCTTTTGCCGCTCTGAGGCTTTCCAGATAGTCATTAATTCCTTGGTTATTGAAGTCCTTGATCGATTATTTCAACAAGTTGCAGAGCCTATTAAAGGACGTTTTATCTTGTTGAGCCCCATTTTCATGCCACTTTTTCCGCGCTCTTGGTTCTTTCTTTATCAATTCCCCGATTTCCGACGGATATCTTCTGCCGATATTGGCAACTTTGTTCGATTCGCGTAGAGTGTTACCCCAGGCCGCCTGCTGTATGACTTCAACAAACCGTTCAACTTATTTTTCAAGTTGATACGGCGTTCTAAGCGGTACTTTAAGTACTTTCGACAATTTCTTTTCAGAAATTTTCCCAGTGAGTTTTTTTGTTGGATAATCTGGGCGGGCGATGGCGATGGCGCGATAGTTAGCTCATTGGACTATCACGCAGAGAGTCTGGGTTCAATTTCTGGCTGGGTCACCAACAATTTTTCAAAAATCGCTATCACCCTTTCGGCGGGCAATGGCAAACTCCCGAAAGTGAAATTGCCTACGAAAAAGCTTCTAAGGAGTACCGTTCGGAGTCGGCAAAAAACCGTAGGCCCCGCTCAGATGTGAAAAAAATTAAAAAAACATGAGCAACACAAATGAGTGTCAAGAAGCTAGGACATGACCCATACCGGGCTGCCAGCGCCAGTGTTTTTTTTTTGTTTTAATCTGGGTGGTCTTTGTTTCTTAATCAAGGATTCGCACAATGAAAGGATAATTGGAGAATGATCGGAGGAGAGATCGAAGCTTTCTTCAACTTTGACGTAACAAGCGTTTACTCCTTTTCCGATAAAGAAGTCTTAGTCTATCAGCTCGGGTGTTTGGCGACATCCGTGGGCCAGTACGTCGGTCTGCCTGTTGAGTAAAATTGCCAACCACATTCCATGCCAGCCCTATAGAGAGCTTTGCCTTTTTGTGAAATACATCTTAAGCCTCAAAAGGTGTGCTTCGCATTAAGGTCGACACCAATAATGAAGATGGACCAATCTTAAATAGGTCAAGGAAGTCGTGTTTTTCTATTTTGCAGCGTGATCGGTTGTAGATTCAGGATATACTTAAGGGGTAATCATTATTTTGAGCGCGCACCGTGGTCATTTGAAATTTGTCAAGTTCAATTTTTGCTTCCAGAGAGTGTTCAATGCCGTCTTTTATAAACAGGGATGACCCGCCTCCTGCGTTTCCTGATGGATGATGACCGTGGTAGTCGCAGTAGCCTTTTAGTTTCACGCGTGATCGTGTCGTCAGGTGAGTTTCAAAAATTAAGCATATATCAACGGTATTTCCTGAATAAAACTATTTAGTTCATCAAGCCTTTTCTGTAGGCCGTAGAGCTTCTTTGTCATGATTAGTTACACAGATCTGCTTCGAAGTTGAGAAGCCGTTCGACTATTATCTTATTTGTTTACGTCAGTTCTTCTAGTCTCTCGAGAATTTCTGAGAAAACTTTTGAGGAAGGATCAGGTGATGCACAGTTGATCGTATTTTCTTGCGCCGCTACTTGCGCGTATGTTTTTCCACTTTTCACTTGCGCGTTCTTATTTCTAACGTGTTGTTATTGGTGATTTTAGCGGCTATCACGGTATTTGCTATATTTTCCTTCTTTAAAGGCTTTGGGGTTGAACCGCTGTTTTGGTTTCTCGTACTCGCTGGCCCTGCGTTTTTAGAAGGCATCGTTTTGGACAGATCTCGTCGTTTTTGCAAATCCTTCGCGACTACACAGCCTCGATAGTTGACTGGATGTTTTCCTCTGCAGTCGATGCATATCGCTGGGGACTCTTTCGCGGCACTGCACTCTTGCGTCAGATGTTTTCAGACGTATTTCACTCAGCGAGTGAACTACTACTACTTCTGGCAGTAGGCCTGAATATGACTGGCCTCTCAACGTGTACATTAGGGAATCAGCCTCGAATTTTTTCGCGAAGGTTCAATTTCGACATCAAGTCCAAAAATTGAATTTATAGAACAAATCCTTTCTAGGCTTTCGGTTCTTGTCGAAAGTCAGCCTGAAAAGGGGGAGACTGCGTCTTGTGGTCGTCCTCTCGCCTTCAACACTGCGCTGTTTTTGCGCAAGTAAATTAACGCCGTCGATTATTTTGAAGCCTTTATTTCTAAGGTCAGATAAAATAAAACGCGTATGGGTCTTTCTACTTTATTTTCGTGCGTATGCCATTGAATCTTGTCGGCATTAAATTTTTGCGAAAGCGAGCGGTAATTGTCTGGATTAAGGACATTAACAGTGCATGTATCGTTATTGCAGGATCTTACTCTGTAGGATAGCTATCTCGGGTATATTCTACCCCCTTACCCGAAGAAGTTCCAAGCAACGAAATGAAAAACGAACCATCTGATGCTGCATACTCGTAGAGCTACGAGCAGTTGTTCATAGAGGCAAGTCAATGGTGCAATTAAAAAAAGACGACATTATGGCAAGTACGTCGACTTACGAAGCAGTTAACAGCGCCTTTGAAAAACAATTTAGAAGATCGAGATATCGCATAAGATCTCCTCCTTTGTTTGCAATGCATTTAGTGATATCGTCAGAAATCTCTAGTAATAGACAGAGTTTAAAAACTGACAGCACAACAGCAACAGCACTAAACAAAAACTGATGTTACTGTGCTGCGAAAACAATTTTTTTGTTTTTAAATTTTTATTGCTTTGCTTTGCTGTGCACATGTCTACAGCTAAGCCAGAGCACAGCTGTAATGCTCATTTCAGTTTGCTGTTCTGTTGCTTTGATTTCAAAATTTCGTACAGTCAAAGAACAGTTTCAAATGATCGCTGCTCTTCGTATGCTTTAACTGCCGATGCAGGTACGAACAGTGCAGCGCAGTGCAGCACAGCACAGCACAGTTTCATATTGTTTCTTCTATTGTTTGGTCGTGTTCGGTTTGTCTCTCCTTTTTTTTAGAAGCTGAGTTAAGCGAAAACAAAGCGACAGCAAAAGTTACAGTTCAAATTCGAGTTTCTTTTGCTGTTGCTTCGCTTTTTTCTGCGAAGATCTTCACAGCACAGCAACAGTTAAGTTAATTTTATCTTCGTTAAGCTGCCGCTTTGCTGTCGCGCTGCTACTATCTTCGCAGCAAAGCAACAGTCGCTCATTCGTTTTTCTGTTTTTACTTTCGCTTTACTGCCAGCTTTGAAACTTTTCGCAGTCGCAGTAAAGTCAAAGCAAATGAAATAAAAAAATTGAAGCACTTTTAAACACAAGTAAAAGATACTCGATATAACTGTCATTTGATTCAGCTACTTTTATGCATTTAGGGGATTCGCTCTAACTAACTGCCAGATTTAGATCGCTGTAAAGCAGATATAGTTCTTCTAGTACCGCCGCTAACTCAGTCTAACGGGAAACGGGTTTAATATGGTATTTTCTGGTTAGTCACTAAAATCACTGATTGTCAGGATATATTCCCTGATTGATATCGGTATTGATGTAGATACAACAGTCCGCTTCTATACTTAGTTAATTTTTTGTGTATCTTGAGCAGTAAGTGGAGTTAAGTTATCATTTGAAAAAATGTTCGGATTGTCACGTTGTGGCAACGAGGATATTCTCCGTGGCTTTGAATTATTAAATTCCTCTTAAATTGGGAGCCAAAAAAATCGCTTGCCATCATAATATTTTTATCAACGGCGAAGCAAATTGTGAAATTGTGGCGGAAATGAATACAAGACCATAATATGCAATATTTACCCCTAGCAAGCAGAAGGAGTACCTAAATTTAAACGGATCAAAACCAAAAGATACTCATTTAAGTCCTTTGTAGCATTCCGAAGTTAATTTCTTGTTGAGATGCTTATCTCACTTTTAATTGAGCACAATCCTCCAGTCTCTGAAAATTAAATGAAAAAATACGCCTATTAGCCGCTATGGAAAATTAATGAAAAAACCTTCCCTTTGCATTCGACTTAATGAACCCTTTTCCACGGAATTGCTTTGATTTCATTCTTTCTCTCCCCTTTTCAATTAATCAGCATCGGACTTGGACAAACCTAGCAACCACAGAGTTTTGCTGATGTCGGCACTTAATTTAATTTTTTTTTTAGGGGGGATTATGGGGAATCGGCTAAACGTTTTCAAAGGCAACCAAAAAAAACAGAAAGAGTTTTTTCCATTCCTTCATTCCATGACAAAACTTCGAACCACAAATTTTCACATGATCTGCCGAACTAAAATTGCAAACACATTCCCCAAACCTTCTTTCCTCACTCCATTACGAGCACTAGAGGAATTGTACGAGTATGTATACTTAAGTAAACACAATCCAAAAGGATGTATCTCCAACACATGGAGTCAAAGATTTTTGCCATGACTTGCTATTTAACCGGCAATCAATCACACCACCATTCACTTGGCTTTTAAGCTTTGGCAATTGCGATTTGGTAGAATTTTTCCCACACCTTGTGCACTGGAGTCAAAGTTAAAAGCCCTTAAAGCTGGACAATCGTTTTGGTGGATTCAGTCGATTTTTCAAAATGTTCGCGTTCAAAATCTTCGCCCTCCATTGCACAGACAACACTCATGACACGTTAAATGAATTTGATGTCACTAAACCAAACATCCGTTGGATGGGGACGAGTATGTGGATTTTGGATGCTGGTTATGGATTATCCTTAGCGCTACTGCTCGTAGTACTCTTGTGTCATTAATCATTTGCTCACTCGAAGGATGTCAAAATGCCATTTGCCATTTTCGGTTTGGTTTTTTCGATTTTCATTTTTTTTTTTTATTATTATTTTTGGTATTTTTATTTTTGTGAATACGAGTAAATGACGTAGAATGTTTGCTGAGTGACAGGGAACATCTTGAAATGTCATGAAAGGGACGATAAAGGACAAACCATTAACAGAAGGCAAACACTGCTAGCGTATGTATATTTTAGGTTCATAGGTATTTTTGGGATAAAGCTTGTGGTTAGACGATTTTGAGTATTCGGAAATGGAAATTCTTGATAATTCCTGGTAGGTGAAAGAAATGAAAGAAAAAAACCTCCAATTTGTGGTTGATCCTATTTGTCCTTTACTATCTTAAATTGCTTGGCGAAAGCAATTTCATTTCGTGCAGTTAAATTACCTGTCTAGAGGCCTACCCTCTGTCAAGAAAAGCAATTTTTCCATATCAAAGACTTCATCTGTATGAGAACTTTTTTTGGTTCTTCTTTGAAATAGAAAAATTGTAGAAATACAAGGAGCTGGAATTTTTTGTGCACATTCTGTGTGACTAGTATTTCCTGCTGAATTCTATGTCAATTTAATTGTAAGGTTAGGAAATAAACCTCTCCCCGATTTATAAGGGATTTATAGTCTACATCCCCTCAGTGCAGAAACAAGGGAGACTTGTACCATTGGCTATCCCCTAGCTTTATTTTTAATTAAGAAGAACACATGCCACATGGTCTTGGATGAGAGTATAAGTAGTGGATTCGAAAGTCAACTGCAGAGCAGGCATCTCATCATGAGAATTGGGCACTGGTCAATCGAAAACTATTAAGTTATAAACCCTCTCTATTCCCCTATTCCCTTTTTAACAGAGTATGTCGTCCATAGTTGTGTTTTCTGGGCCATGCCTAAAATCAATCAGGCTACGTTGCATGGGTTCAGTTATCTTCATAAACCCTGGCTGGTAAAAGAAGCTCATGGAGCTATGGGATGTCAGGATCAGAACTGAACCAAACACGAGATCATCATGAAGATATCACAACCTGAGGTTCCGTTTTCTCTGTTTTAAGGAAAGTCGGATCCTGTCTCTTGAGGAATTGAGCTCTCCCTTATTAGCGTTTGTTACCTAACTATCTCGAAGGCAGCTTTGAAGGCAATTTTTACGGAACTAGAAGCGGTATCTTTGCAACCACCAACCAGGAAAAATGTTTGAGAAGATTCCGGAACAATAGAAAAGAACTCGTAAATTCAAATTCGTATATTAAATCGTTGAAATATTCTCGTGATGATTTTATAAAGATTCAAATTCATCAAGGCTAAGGGAGTTTGATTTCATCAATTTTCCCTACAACAATCTCTTTTTTCTCGTCCCTGTAACTTCTTTTAATTAACAATCAAATTCCAAGTGCTCATACGGACTATTTATGACGACTTGTTGGAGTTCAACTGAGCGCAAGTAGCACGATACGAGTATTGTCAGCAAACAGTAGCAGGCTGATCCTGCCTTCTATATACCTCCAGTTAGAGCTTCTATCTTGCAAGAAAAATATTGGACTCCTCAAACACCCTATTCCTAATCATACTGATCATTTTTCTCCACTCCATATCATAGTTTAAATATACGCATAGAGATTTGAGTGTGGCACAAGAACTTCCCCGAGGTAAAACGCTTAAAACGAAGCTCTCGGTCTATGAGTCAAAGCAGACTTAAAATCCACAAAGAACACTTACAATAGTCTACGCTATTACAGGAAAGATTTAGCAATGCCCGCCAAGATGGTTGATAGTAGAAAGCCTCGTCTGAACTTCACTTGAAGACCCTATGCACAGGATTCGTAATAACTTCTGTTGGCTTAAAGACATTATATATACCCTTGAATCCTTTCATCGCCCTTACATTGTATCCTTCTTGTAGCTCCGAACTCGAATCAAAGTCTACACCTACAAACCAAGGGACGGTTTCGAATATCTACGATATCAAGGCAATGCCCAAATGCAATTAGGAAATTCGACTTTAAATGTCAACAACCTCACAAGGAGCCTCACAAAAAATTGAGTAGAATCTTGACAAGAAAGGATAACGTCCTAACTGTGTCAACTATAACAATAAGTCCGGAGTGGACCTGGGCCTCAGCCAACAAGCGTCTCCAGTCAGTTCGATCGGTTCGGTTTTGCACGCAAAATTGACTGAAGACCCCTTCAATTTACGTGCACCACCTGAGTTACGGTCTTCCTCTACTGAGTTGGCGGCCTTCGATCTATTCTTCTGAATAAGTTAATGTCTCTGTACAGTCCGTTCAGTTCGTTGCTGTATCTCCTCCTCCAATTACCGTCTATGCACCCGAAAAATTTTCCTTTTAAATCAGCCAAGAGTACCCTCATCCATTTTTGATAAAGCCATACCACTGCGCCATAACGCAGGACTGGGATTAAGAAGCCCTTATATGGAGTCACTTTTGTTGTTCGCCTTCTTAGCCCAAAGAAGCAGCGATTGGCAAGAGTTATTCTACGTTTGATCCCACCGCTGGTGTCGTTGTCTGAATTTATAGCAGATCCTAGGTAGACAAAGTCTTTAACTACCTCAAAGTTATACCTGTCAAGGGAGACGTTCTGTCCGGGATGTCGGTGTGGAGTGTCGTTTTTGCTTGACATTGTATACTTGGTCTTGCCCTTGTTGACCGCTAAACCCATTTTCACTGCTTCCGTCTCAATACCCGCAAACTTCACGCTGCTTTCCTCCGCTTATGTCAATATCATAGGCGTATGCGAGTACTTTTGAAAGATTGTGCCTCTTGTGCTGGCGCATGAGTTTTGCATTATTCCTTCAAGTATGATGTTGCAGAAATCGCATGACAGCGCATCGCCTTGTCTAAATCTTTTTTTTAGACATCAACGGTCTCGGTCGGATGTTTACCGACCTTGATGGAGTATCGTGCATTCTCCATCATCATCCTGCACGGACGGCCGAGATTGGCAGAGATGCCAGAACTGGACATTGCTCTGTATAGTTCCTCTCTATAGATGCTGTCGTAGGCGTGCTTAAAATCGATAAATAGATGGTGTGCATCGACCTGAAGATCATGGGTTTTCTCCAAGATCTGCCCTAGTATGAATATTTGGTCGATGGTGGACTTCCCTGGCCTGTAACTACAGTGATATGAATCAGATTGTTGACGAACGGCTTCAGGCGTTAAGAAAACTGATGCTTCTGTAGGATCGAACAAACAATGCTGAACTTCAACTCATCGCGCATACTTTCGTCCGACCCAATTTGACTTGTTCCCTTGTTCGTCTCTACAGGCTTCGCTTCGGGGCTTATGGTATCTTATGTAAGAACTTCCGAATTTCATTCCTTGAGCAGCAAATCTTAGCTTTAACGACTCTACGCTCCTCATAATTGTTCTTTTTTCTCCTGAGAAGCCGGTGTTCGTATTTCCTCTTCTGCTCGTACAGCTCGTGAGCACCTCTAGTCATTTTATGCAGCTCCGCTTTGAGTGCTTCAATTATTAATACTAGTCTAATTAAAATATTGGAACCTCAGCAGTCTTTCAGGTATATGCAACAATATGTGAATGTCCGGAGCCTTTTGTTATTAAGCCTATCGGCCTCTATCAGTGCGGTTTTAAGCCGAACAGGTCCGGCACTACATCCTTCAGATTGATAACTATTAAGTTTATATCGATTTTTTGATCGTACGTGTACTATATATACATACCACCTTGATCCGGAATTTATTCAGAAAATTAAAAATACAAGCTTATTCATTTAGATCTATATGTCCCCTTCAAAGTAATCCCCATCGACTGCAACACACTTATGCCAGCGCTTTATCCAATCCTCGAAACATTTACTATATTAGGTTTTCGGTATGTCCATCAGTGCTTCCTGCGATTTTTCCATTACTTCCTCTCGACTGCTGAAACGCTTTCCCCGTAGTGGTTTTTTGACTCGATTGAACAGAAAGAAGTCACAGGGAGCCAAATCAAGTGAATTCGGTGACTGTTCGATGGTATTTGTTGCATTTTTCGTCAAAAAATTACGAATAATGATGGCACTGTGCGACGGTGCGTTATCATAGTGCAAAATCCATTAGTTTTCTGCCCACAATTCTGGTCTCTTTCGGCGAATTGCTTCACGCAATAGTCTCATAGTGCCCCAATAATACTCTTTGTTTACTGTCTGGCCTTCTGGCAAAAATTCATGATGCACTACACATCGTTGTAATCCATGAAAACCCTGAACATTGCCTTCTTTTTTGACTGAAAACGACGTGGTTTTTTTTGGTCTCGGCTCATTTGGTGAACGCCATTCACTTGCCTGATGTCTGGATTGCATGTCGTACTCATGAACCCACGTCTCGTCTCCAGTAATGATCCTATTTATGAATGTGGGATCGGATTCAGCCTCGTAAATCATCTCTTTTGTGATGTCAACACGGTCTCTTTTTTGCATAAAATTGAGGTCTTTTGGCACGAACTTTGCTGCTACACGACGGAAACCCAAATCATTAACCAAACTGTCTTGGATGGATCAATAGGCAATGTTCAAGTCCTCCGCTATCTCTCTGGTGGTTAATTTGCGGTTATTGACCAACATTTCTTTTACTTCATCAATGTTTTCGTCGGTTTTCGATGTCGATGGTCTGTCACTACGTTCATCATCTTTAATTGCCTCACGACCACTTTTAAACCGCTCATGCCACTGCTAAACGACCGTTTTCTTTAGAGAATCGTTGCCGAAACACTTTTCTAATATTTCCAACGTTCGCGCACCATTAAATCCGTTTTTTACGCAAAATTGAATACAAGTTCGTTGTTGCAAATTTGAATTCATTTCTAAAATTGTAAAAAATCGCCAACAAACACAGAGATAGATGTACTCTTGGCTACGTAACTTTTGCAAATGTCAAGCTATGATGCTAAGATTTAGAGGGAATATCAACAACAGATGTACCAACTTAACAAAAAAAACAGAACTCAAATCGGAAAAATGGGAGCGCCACACGGTGGTGGAACTTTTTGATCAACATGGTATGTATCCTGTAAGTAGATGGCGGATTAGTCAGGGTGAACTTAGGACTCTACCACCGAACCTCTCCAGCAGGCACTATCTCTCGGTAGCTAGCTTCAGTGTAGCCCAGCCACCTCAGACCATAAAAACATCAAATAATTTAACATGGCTGAAAAAATCTTTCAGGCGATGTTTAGGGGACTACTTCGTCTTTAGTGAGAGCAAATTAATGGGATCTTTGTTAAGAGACTTAGACAAACGGCGCTGCATTTGCCGAAAAGTTTCCAACCAGCTTTTTCAAAATTAGTGCAGCCAATGCGTCTATGTCTGAAGATTTATTATACACTACAGCTTCGATGCTGCTTTTTTGTCTTCGTCTAGGTCAAGGTGATGGAATTCTCTTTCATCTCCGATTCATTCTGCTTGACAGGGGGATTTTCATATACTAAGCAGCTACTGTGGCTTTACTGATAGTTGTTCATGTTCATCTTTGCAGGCTTCCATTCTTTGTTCGACGTCCTGGTATGTTCATTTCATTCTCAAATGAAACTTTGAAGGTCATTCTTGCAGTAGCATCTTTCCATTTACTTTTTTTTCTGAGAAGCTGACGGTCATAGGTCTTGTTGGGTGACCATCAGTAGTCCGCACCGGGACTTTAAAAACGGACAGTTGAAGTCAGGCAATTGTAAGAAGTATATACGGTCTCAAGTGGGTGCCTCACGGTTGCTGTGATTTAGACTTAAAGCCGCAGAAAGTGAGTACAGTGATCCTAAGATCGACAAAAGCCTGAGTGGAACCCGTACCTTCAACACGGGTTCCAAATTCGTTCAGCATAAGAATGCAACAGAACGAAACCTGAATGACAGCGGTATAAGGTGCTGTAGAATATATTTGACGATTCATAGTTTGGCCGCAGCTGTTTCCAGGAAACATTTCGAATCCCAATTTTAATCGAAATGCCTTCCGTTACTGTGTGGCTTGATGACGTGACGATGATGATGACGATGACGATGACGATGACGATGACGATGACGATAGTGATGGCTCATGGAAATGCCTGATGATAGTCTGAAGTGCACGGATAAATAGTAATGAATCCATGTACTCGTATAGGTAGACATTGTCCTCATCCTCTCCCTGTAAGTAACTTTTATTTATTTATTTTTTTTGTTGCATTTCCGGTCCGCGCCGTTGGTGTATCCGTAACTCTATCTGAATGTGTTTCGAAGATTAAAATCTTTTGTTCTTTGGCCTTCTTTTTTTCTCTTTCATTTTTGTTTCGATTCCCTTTGTTTACCGACTCTGTGGTTGCAGTTTGATGGTTATGGTGAACAAAGCTGGACGAATGGATGAGGAGATAGCTTGCAGTGGTTGCCTGTTGTGGTAGGAAGTATAGTGTTTACTTCAACTCCACTCCGCGCTGTGCTCATTCCAGTGTTTTGTCGGTTAAGTAGACTCTTCTTCTCGGTTTTCATTTATTTTTTTTTTGTATCTTCTATTTTATGCTTTGATTCTCGGTTTTGTTTAGACCATTTCTACTTTTCCTTTTTGTTTAATTTCAATCCCGAATTGAGTGCAGTGAAATTGCTTCGTGCAATAGTAGTTGTAGTGCTTCTTGTTAGATACCCGAATTTATGTTGAATATTTCGTGGAGCCGTTATACTCGGAGTAGAACTTCGTCTAGTAGTCTATCGAAACGGCAATGACAATAGCCCCAATGTGAATGACGTAAATGGGAAGTTTTTCTATTGTTTTTGCAGGAAAAAACAAAACATCTGGGAAATGAGTAAAATTTGTAATATCCATTTCTGAATCGGAAAATTAACAAGGAGAATCCGAGAATATGGAGAAATCCGCTGACTAATTGAGGGGGAACTTACCCAAAATTGAGAGGTAAGTAAGAAAACTTTTGCCAAACATCCTGCTCTTCCTTAAGACAGCATAATATACTGATTTGCATACTGTAAGTAGGAGTTGAACAAAACATTCTGTATCTAAGTTGTGGGAACATTCTGAATATTCTTTGCATATTGATATATTATATATTCAGTTTGTCTGAAGTTAAATATCATTGAAGTATAGATACAAAATGTTGAAAAGAATGTAGGTACATATGAATGTATGTTTATTTTAAATTTTTAGTCTTTTAGTGCGAAATATGGGCTGAAGTCGGTCGACAAACGAGCTGCTGGCTGCACGAACGAGAACATGAAGATTTTTCTTTCATCCCCGGGGAAGGGCTTTTTTGAGCTCAAACTTTGATATTTTTTTGTGTTCTCTGATCTCGGCCTGTAAAATGCTTTATCTTCTTATCCTTTTATTAACCCTTTCCTCGTTATACGAACTTATGCGTAACGAGTTTCCCATTTTTACTGCATCGCTGCTGCTCCGCTTATGGGGTTGGCTAATGTCGCAGACCGCAGAACGCGTCTACATAATGCTCGGTCCTGGATCGCTTCAGTGGTAAGCCCCAGGCGTTGTTGCGCATTTGCCATCTGAGAAATCCAGGAATTCTTTTTCCGATCTCGTTTTCTTACAGTTGGAGTGACCGTAGTTGATAGTGCCTTTTTAACCGGATTTTCCGCAGATCTTCTTTGAACGTGGCAATACCAACTTATTCTATTCGCCTCAAGCTGTTCGGTTACCGAATTCTTTATATGTAGACTTCCTCTTATACGCGTAGATCTAATGCAATCGCGTTTAGTGACTCTACTAGACATGCTTAACATTTTCATTTCCGCTGCCGTCATTTTGTTTTTAAATGCTTCGTACATTGTCCAGCACTGTGAACCGTATATAAGAGCTTGTCTAACAACCTTGGTGTAGAGTTTCCCCTTTAATTTAAGTGGAAATTTTCGGTCGCAAAAGATTCCCGAATTTTCCCGTCATTTCATCCATCCCACACTCACTCTGTGGTTTACGTCGTCGTCACATTTCGCTTCCATGTTAACGATTGATCCTAAGTACTTAAAGATAGTGCTATTTGGAAGAACTTTTCCGTCTAACATAATATCCGGAACAGTTCGCAACGGATGCGCAAATGGGCACGTCAAATGCTCCGTCTTTGAACGACTTACTTTAAACCCGTTTCTCTCTAGCGCATTTCTCCATGAATCTAAGGCGTTCTGTAAATCTTCGGCGTTATCGTTAAGTATAACTGCGTCGTCAGCGAAGAGAATTGGCGTTACATTTGCTTCGCGCATCCAGTCTTTTGAAAGATAGACGAATACTACGTTAAAGAGGAAAGGGCTAAGTACGCTTCCTTGATGCACTCCGACATTAACTGGAAATTCTCTCGTTAGTCCAGCAGAGCTTTTAACTGCAGTTTTCACGTTTCCGTACATGTCTTGTATTATTCTAACATACGTTTCCGGTACGTTTTGAGACCTCAGCGCGGCCCATATGAGATCCCTAGCCACTCGGTCGAATGCTTTCTCGAGGTCGATAAATACCATGTGTAAGTCCTTAGACGAATCTCGTTGCTTTTCCATTATTATTCGTAGGCTTTGGATAGCGTCCACCGTCGATCTTCCTTTAACAAATCCACACTGGCTATTATCGAGCTTTATTATTTGCCGAAGACGTTCGTTTAAGACTCTTTCGACGATTTTCATTGTGTGTGACATAAGCTTGATTGAACGGTAGTTGTTGCATTCTCGAGTGTCGCCTTTTCCTTTGTATAATGTAACCAAGAAGCTACTTCTCCATTGATTCGGCATAGGTTGTCCACATTTTAATTTCTTTAAAAGTTTCGATAGCCAAACGCTGCCGATCCCCTCCATCTTCGACTAAAACTCTAATGGAATGCTGTCTGGTCCCGCCGCTTTCCCCCGCTTCATTTTGCGATTGCTATACTTATTTCTTCGATTGAAAACTCCGAAACTTCCGCCTCGAATAGACCAGCTGTCGGCACCATATCACGTGGAAACTGTTTGTTAAGCAACTCCTTGCAGTATTCAAGCCACCGATCACAAATTTTCGTTTCATTTGTTAGTAAGCGACCGTCTGCGTTTTTGATGTATTTCGGCGAGGTTATTTCCATCGAATTTTTTCGGTTCTGTGTAGCGAGCTTAAAAATATTTGGCATTTTAGTACTGTACGACGTTTGAACTTCTTGGATAGCTTGTCTTCTCTCCGCCGATCGTGAGGATATTTGTTCCAACTCCTGGTACAGGTTTTCCGCTTCTGCCGCTCGAGTTCGAGCCAGGACTTTCTTTGCGATCTTTTTAAGACGCTCGTGTTCAAGAGCCAGTCGAGCTTTTTCGATGTCGTCGCTCCGATTGCATTTTTTCCACGCTTGAAATGCACTCTTCTTGTCGGCTCTCACAGCTCGTTTGGTTTCGTCATTCCACCACCATGTTTCTTTGCCGACGTAATGGTATTTCGATATAGTCCCAAGATGGGACTTTGCGAGTGTTATGCATTCCTCGTGCATGCTGTTCCACATTTCTTGCGGGCTAAGTGAGTCTGCGATACCATTTATATTTTGAAGTACTTCTTTAGCCAGTGCGATAAATCTTGCGCTTCGTTCCTTCGATAGATTATACCACCGGATTTTTGGCTTTCCAAACGATGCCCGTGTTTCCGGTGGTTCCGCTGTGAAAAATTCTGTAATGAGCAGACAGTGTTGGCTTACTAGCGATTCTCCAAGTATTACTTTACAGTCCTTAACACGGTTTCTCATCGACATTTTGCAGAGGTGATAATCTATTTGCGTTTCGTGGCCTCCGCTGCTATATGTGATGAGATGTCGTTGATGTTTAATAAACATTGTATTTAAGACGGTTAAGCCGTACGCCCTACACGCTACAAGGATGTCTTCGCCAGCTGAATTTCTGGTTCCAAAGCCTTTACCGCCGTGGTAGTCCTCATAATCAACACTTGTTTCTCCGACGTGGCCTCCGCCTACGAAGAGCATCTCATCGATAGGTATATTTCTAAGCAAATTACCGAACTCTGACCAAAATGTATCTTTTTCCGATTGGTCGCATCCATTTTGTGGGGCGTACGCGCTAACAATGTTCCACGTTTCATTGTGTATGACGAGTTTAACACTCATCAAGCGGTCGCTTATTTTCAAGATACCAACGATGTTTTTTTAGAAGATCCGCTGCAACAACGATTTCAACACCGTTTCGTCCATAGACCGTTCCATGGTAGAACATCTTAAATGCCTTAGTTTTTAAATCTAGAAAACGCGCTTTATTTCCTGTATTACACCACTTCGTTTCCTGTACGCACAGGATTTGTAGAGTTCTGCGACGCATAATCGCTTCCAGTTCTAAACTTTTTGAGGTCATCGATCCGACGTTCCAACTTGCAAACCGAATTTTATGAAAATGTTTTAGAAACTTCATTTTGCCCGCCCCCGGAATCCGTCGGGCTCTGACACAAGCACTTCTGCTGGCTCTGGGATCACCCGAGTGCGTTGCAATCGTGGTGCCCAGCGGGGTAGTGCTATTAATCCTGTAAAATGCTTTATATGGAGTGGACTTGCATCTGGTGACTATGGATGCCATTGTGACGACGAAATGAAGTAATGAAGCAATCGACGTCGCTTTTTCGGGATTCTAATTCTTTTGTTCATGTCTTTTCCGTAGGTTGTGTCTGAAGCGAAGACAGTACGCTATAATCCTGTCGATTATGACTAAATCAAAGGATTGATGTGGCAACTGGATTATTAGATTCTCTTCTTCCTTCCCGTATTGGACTTTTCTTCCTTCGGCGGTTAAATTTGTATGTTGCGTTAAGAAGTCGATTAACACGGTTCTGTATTCTCATACGTTGGGATGGGTCTCCGTAAGCCTGTCTTTGTTAAGTGCCTACTCCTACCAGTCGAACGGGTCTTTAATTCTGCATACTAGATTCTTAACCAATGTCTTGCAGGATTTTGTATTGCATCCTGGATAGATTTTGCGTTCACCAAGTAATTTGGTTACTTACAAACAAGCACCCATTCCCTCCATGCTCTCCAATGAAGACAGACGAATTGGTCTGAAGCTCTTGACGATTGTGTGAATGTCTTTTCCGAATTTAAGTATAAAGCATATTCACTGTCATATACTTGACAGCGAGATATCGCACGGTAGTACATCTAATGAGACCTGCAAAGTGGCTATCAAGATCCAAAAACAGATTCTTAGCTCATCCAACAGATGCAAACCGAAAAATATTCAAATTGAGCAGAAATGACTGAATAACCCTTCCTAAACTTACGAGAATATACACTCCGCTTCAATTGAATAGGTACAACATTTCTCAAAGGTATGGGGTTCATTATTTCCAAATATTGAACGCAAATTGATCATTTCTTGCTACTAACTGTTGCGAAAAAAAGTGAGAAGGAATAATTACAAATGCACAGTCATATGGAAAAATTCATTTTTTTTTTTTGCGTCAACTGAATGGGTACAAATAATGAAATTACAAAAAGCTGGTAATGGAATAAAACAAAACAAGTTTTACTTAAACAAAACATTTTATTGGTTAATTCTAGCAGTCCGTACTACCTTCTTTATTCATAATTACTTCACAAATTCGGTCCGGAATGGAGTCGTAAGGAGCCTTTAGGTCATCCAGCGAAATTTCTGTCCAGGCTCAGCATCAAATGCTTCAATAAGAGATTCTCTGTCATCAAACTGATTGGTACACTTTTCGAACTAACCATCCCCATACGTTTTCCATAAGGTTCAGGTCCGGTGAGTATGGTGGCCACTGAAGCAATTCCACATTTTGCTCTCTTACCCAATTTTTTACTAACCGCGCCTATGAATGGGTGCGTTGTCCTGCTGTCCAATTTATGCGTCCAAAATATAGCCAAATTTGGGGAAATTTCTTTCCAGTATTTCCTTGTACGATATTGCAGTCATTTTTGCTGTTTGAAACTCAAGCTCAACAACTCCATAGTAGCTCACTGCTCCCTATACCATAACACCACCTTCTCCACTATGATGCCGGGCTAAAAAACGTTCGTCTTTTCTCATGTCATGAAAATAATAAATAAATCCATCATGTCCATCAAAATTGAACTTCTTTTCATCTAAGAAAACCACGTAACGACATTGTTTCTTCAAAGTCATATGGCGCCTCGAAAACTCCAACCGCATACAGTTCCGCTGATCGTTTAGTGGTGGGCTCTGCTGCCTCATTACCAGTGGTGCCCACATGGCATTCCCATACAAGCTTGGATTTAATGACGAAGGAGTCCAGTGCCTTGATAGCTGCTTGACTATCTGACATTATTGCTATGTTACAGTTTTTGTAATTCTTTTCGAGATTGATTCGAATGCATCTTTCTATGGCTCATACTTCTGTTTGAAAGATGCTGGTACTCTTGCCCAGAGTGTTTTTGGCCCAAACACGCCTGCACCAGTTCCCTCGTCAGTTCTCGAGCCGTCTGTATACCACTTAATCGTGTGGTTGCTCAGTCCATAGATAGTGGATTTATCGCTCCATTCTTTTTTGTTGCTGAGCTTCGTTGAGAAATTCTTTTCAAAATTGTATTTCTTAAATGCTGTTATCTCTTGGAATAGCCAAGAGTGGAAGTTTTCCGAGTAGTTCGTCATATTCTTTCGAACTCATGAATTTCCCCTTTCCAGTTCCTTCTTTTGCTATTATTAGAATGGTTTTATTCGCCGCCTCTGAGACAATGAGGTGTAGTATAGTTAATTCCAATAGCACCTCCATTGTAGCAGTTGGGCATATACTCATTGCGCCGGTGATGCATAGGCACGCCAGTCTTTGCACCTTGTTGAGAGATTCTCTCTTTGTGAAAAGACTGGTTCGTTTTACCGATATTACTGTACCATATGTGATCATTGGTCTCACAATTGTTATGTATATCCATCGCAGAATGTTAGGGGTACAGCCCCCCGACTTCCCCGCTAGGCTCTTACATATCATAAGAACACGAGTTGTTTTTCTAAAAGTTTCCTCAGCTTCCTCAACTATATTCCAGTTATAAACTCTTTAGATAACGCCAACGTGCGTTACACAAATATAGTTGCCACTTATTAACACCGTTACAATGTCATTCCCCCTTTTTTTTTACTGATTTTCGGTTTCGGGAAATATTATTACGTACGTTCACACCTAGTCATTGCAACCTGCATACATTCAAAACCAACCACCATCAGTACCTCTCGTTCCATTCTCTCTTAATTTTCCTTTCGAATGCTTTCCATGTACATTTTCATTTTCAGTGCGTTTTAATTTAATTTAATTCGTTAATTGGTGACTGCCGAGCAACATCTCTTATGTCGCGACTCTCTACCGCTCAACTGAACCGGAGACGCTCCGCACTGTTCGAGCCACGTGGAGGATTAGTGGCACTGCTAGTCTATCATGGATTAGACCTTTCAGTTCTGGAGGAACAAAGCCATCAACGCGAGATGTCCGGTTATACGTACAATTGGGGCAGTAAGCGCCGGAGACCAGGTTGTTCGACGAGGGCATTGCTCTTGCAATGTGCCTTCGAGTCAACTTAGTGACAAAACTGTCCATCCTTATTAGGTTTGCCTGTTGTGGTTGTTGTGGTATAAGACCTCATTAGGATGGAATTCTATGTACTACAAATCTGTTGTTCTGTATAAGCGAAGACAAGCACTAAGGAAAGCTTTCTCAAACAACCGAGTCTTTTCCAACAGACTTGCTCTCACGTTGAAGCACACGGGATAGCCAAATGCAAGCAAAGGCCATTTAAGGCCCATGTAGCAGATTACTGTCACCCTCTTATCGAGTTGCCTGTTGTCTCTTTGTAAGGGCAAAAGCAAATTTGGCTCTTGCCATAGCAACATCTACAAGTATATGTTTGTTGAAATTAACACATTGATCTACCCAGCTTTTAAGGTATCTGACTACATTTTGACAAGCGGGTTTTGGCAATTTTCGCCAATTTAAAGTTCGCCAAAGTTAATCTTTATCTTCCGGTTGTCGGAATATCGTTTTATTTTATCGAAGCCACGTTGCAAAAGTATTTTAATGACCTCAATGTTAAGACCAGATCTGTACGCAAGTAAGTCGTCTGCGTTCGCTATGGCATGATGAAGTGAACATATCAGAACACTTGTGTAGATGTTGGAAATAAATAGGATCGGCGAATTAACCGCACCATGTTGCAGACCGTTTTTTATGTGATTTGTTCCAGTGGAAGTCACATCGCCATTCGCTCACTCTCTATCCCTGAGCATATAGTATTAAAAAGAATCTACAGCAGTGGTTTACTGATACCCAGCCTGTTCAATTTGTAGAAAAGCCCCTCTAACCATACGGTATCGAAGGCCTTATCCAAGTTAATCAGGCAGGCACCAGTGCACTGTTTCTTGGCTTTGGTTCTTTGGATATCAGAAACCAGTTTTGATGCGGCATGAACAACGTCATGGCCCGTCTTGAAACCGAATTGATTATCCAGAACTATGTATATTTCTGTCCTCAACCCACTTGGTCAGAACTCTATTGATCACCTTTTCGTATACCTTGCCGATATTCGGGAGGAGACTTATAGACAGAAGATTCGACCGATTAGACCTGTCCTTATCCCTTTTGGGAATTGGATTATTCATTGCATTACTAAGCAGTGTGGTGTAAATGTCCACCGCTTCTACTAGGAGATGTCAAAGCGCAATGTTCGGTATTCCATCGGTTCCCACTGATTTCTTACTTCTTATTGTGTCGAAGATAGTTTGAAGCTCTTCCTTCGAAATGAACGGGGGTTGTTACATTATTTGCCATGTTCTCGTCACTTAACTGGATGAAACCCGAGTTCTTGATAGAAATTGTGCACAAGGTCTTGATTTTTCAAGTTGTCATTCACCTTTTACACTACAAGCAGAGTCGAAATTATAGCCTCGACCTTCTCCTGTGGATCTCAGATCACAAAGAAATTGTCATCAACAACAGCCGCATTTGGATCTATGTCTGCTGTTGAAAGTATGCCTTCGTTGTCAGTCGTTCGGGCGATTTTTATACATGAAAGGTTGTTTTGTTCATTCCTGCAAAATATTTTATTTATTTGCGATAACATATTAGGATTGCTGGTGTTTAAAGTCTAAATTTCATTGTTCCTCTACAAACTTACAGAACATTCATGTAATATTCTTTTTTTAATGCTTTTGATCGACGACTGAAATTCCATGATGTTCGGGCTATGTCCGTCAGTAAACTGTCTGTAACGAGGTTCTGGGTCTTGACAGTAGTCTACTTTTATGTCGCTGCAGTGCATTTAAAATTGAATTACGGAACAAGTCTTCGTTGTCAGTGTTTTAATACCGAAGCATAGTTTTGCCCATTGTTGGTTTAATTAGTTTTAGTCCATTCGTTTTAGACCAAGCGTGCGTGAACCTCTTTAAGTCATGCCTGGCTATGTGTTGATCACCAGCAACTCAGTCAAGGAGTTGCAAAGATTCCTTTTAGTTTAATCAAGGGTTACCTTTCACGTGGCCTTTCAACTTTTCTAAGAACCATTAATTTCTGCGGTTATCGAATGAGTTGACAACGGTTAGAAAGCCTCATTTCCAAGACCAGCAACTCCTCCGTCTCTAGGGATTCTTCCGCAATTTTTAAATAAAAATCCGCATTGGTTTGACAGACCTATCGAATCAGATCAATTTAAAACGCAAAAAAGATCATTTGAGAGACTGAAGACATACACAACAATTCACGTGTCCTTGCGTTCTTTAACTCGGAGTGCGTGTAGTAAGTGCATACCTATGCCTCGTGTTCATGTATGTCCGGAATCCTCCTGCAATGAAGCAAAGAACTCAAGAAGACCTACAGTGGGCTTCTTCGGCCGCAAGCTCCCAACAGGTGAGACAAAGTCCCACTCATATCAACTTAAAGTCCTGACACTAGTGTGAAGCTCGAAGAGATGCAGCGTATATCTGCTTTAACAGACATTTAAAGGTAATTACGAATTGTGAGGCTACAGTTTCAACCATCAGTATTGAGGAGTTAGTTCCTCGTGTGGTTCTCTGGTGGCACAAACTTCAGAAGTTCGGCTACGAAACGATGTATCAGGATTGGAAACGAGCTGCGCACGTCGATTCTTAAAGTCGACAAACATGGACCGAAGCATCTGCCCTGATACTAAATGTATATACTTTCGACGAAGATTGCGAAATTTGCGAACCTTTATAAAAACACTTGAAATGCCGCCAGTCAAGATACAACTCCTAAATGTATGTCATCTGAGGATGTCGCCTCTTTCGTAATGTCGGTGAGGTGGATAGTCCTTGAGCATTGTCATGAGGATTAGATGTCCAAATCTTACTGACGAGAAGGCCCTTAAGATAAAGACGAGGACATTTTGGTTCCCGAAGATGAGAGGACTTTCCACCGACTACACAAGGAAAAGACGTGTCAGAACTAAGGGTAGATGTAGAATATAAAATATGTCCCCATTCCATTAGACACAATGCAGATCAACCATCTTGGTCCATTTACTAACCTTGATCGTTACTGACCAAGGAATTCCGTTTCGCATATTCAGTCAGTTTTGTGATGAGAATGCAATTCAGCACGTAAAAACCACTGCAAGCAGACCCAAAGCCAATAGTTAGGTCGAAAGGTACAACTGCACTATCTTAATTTTACTGAAATACATGCATTTCTTTTGAGAACGCAGAAAACAAGACCGGTCATCTATGAGCAACGAGGTCTGAACACCACTCGAAACTCTGTAATGAAAGCAAGTCCAACGAGGATCGTACTCTTTGAATACTTTGAATGTACACCAAGGAGTATCTTGTGTGACAAGTAAGTGAACGAACAGCAGCACAAGCCGATAAAATTAGATGTCGGCGAAAGGAAGCTCTGTTGCGCATTGATTAGGACTAAGCATACCAAAAGAGAAGATTCTACAACACTTCAGCCCATTGATCAAAAGAGGTCCTTCTGCCGACACTTTCAATTGCGTTCGTACAAGTTTTGGCTTCTCACTATACCAAACCCATGCAGTGAGAAGCCGAAAATAATGAGAGCAAACCCTTGTAAAGAACCTACCAATCGATATCATTCAATCCGATTCCTGGTGATAAAATCCACATTCACCAACAGCCGATTTATTGCTGTATTCCTAGTTATACAATTCAATTTCAGTTGAGCACTTAACGAACATGTGGGTCCTGGTGATTTTCCGTTTGCCACCTCCTCCCACTCAGGAACACTCAAAACCTTATTGAAAAGTTGAAGTGCACATATTCTTTTCTAAAACCAACCCCAACACATGGTCATCAATCAAAATCACATTACAATCGACGTACTGGTGTTTTTCTTTTTTTTGTTCTATTTTCCTTGAAAGACGATCCCTTTGGAATGCGACTCATGGTTGGCAAAGCGAAATTTCCTGCTAAATTGTTCGACTACTCAGCCAATGTTTAACGATATAATCCTTTTGTCCGTCTCCGGTTTCACATATTGAAAGTTGGTGTCTGTTTTCACGACTTTCTGTTCTGCTTTTGTGTGGTGGTTCTCCCCTTCTCTAATTGCCATTAGGCTTAAACACATTTGACGGGCTTTTAGCACAAATCGATAGTTATTACCGTCGCCAATGCCAGTGTATGACATTCGATATGACATTGGCTACTCTCCCTCAATTGACTTTTGCGTTTTCCAATTTGATTCCGAACACAGCTTAGTCAGTCCTTGATTAGTAAAAAAAAAACAAACTCACAGTTCCACCCTTTCGAAAGGCACAACCACTCAATTCAATGTAAGAGGGAAACCCTTCCGTTCGGGTGGAACAAATATTTCTTTGAGGAAGTCTAGATTTTTGTAGGGGCATCACCATCGTCCTGGACCTAGACTGTTTGACACAAGATACGAATATCAACATTTTCACTCTTTTTATTTGCAAAATACCTTTACCTACTCCAAAAGAATGCAATTAAAATCTTTTCTCTCCATCCATAAGCCTTGTATGTCCCTGCAGGACAGGTCAAAGGTACAGGACTCTAACTCTTATAAAAACAATAAGGTGGATGTCAGTTGGCTTTTAAAAATAATTGGGTCGTATATCGTTAGTCTCTGGCAAGTTTGTGCTATCCTGTCACTTGTTATGCAGTGTCACCAGCCCTTACGCATTTTCATTCAATTTTTAACAATGATGTTAGATGGATGAAGATGTGTAGGGGGTAAGGAAGAAAACTTGATGCTTGGAAAACAAAGGCTTGTGGTGAGATAATAAAAATGCCAGTATTGCTAGACCATCATTTCCAAATGAGCTATGACGAAGGATGAACGTACTTGGCTTCACAAAAAACAGAAAAAAAAGACACAGAAACTGCTGCGTCAGCCGTAAAAAATTAAGGAAAGGCCATTTCATGGGTTCGTGGGGGTTGGAGTAGACTTTGTTGTTAAAAAGTTGTTCAAAGTTTCATTTTGTTTTTTTGATACTATCATGAGAGATGTACGAGGGAATGAGACGAAATTAGCGATTGCCCTTCGTTTTCCCTTTGCTGGGAGTGTAGTTGGTTGTTACTTGTTAATTGAGGCATTAGGAGCGGTTACTTGGATTGTTTGAAGTAAACAAAAAAAAACTTGGTTGGTTTGATATTTGCTGACATTTATGACAGGAGTAACATTCATTAGGGTGCGACGGATGTATCCAATTGCTGAAGAAGATTTCCCATCAATAGCGGCTCTAAGAAAACCAACATCTTAATTGAGGTCAGATGACAGCCTTAGAATAAGCTGCTGCTACTTCCTGAAAGGCATTCTCTCGGAATTTGAGGCTTTATCTGTACAATAAACACACCAGATTGTATATACGAGAACGTGAAACGAAAACACCGCGACCTTGTCGGGCAAACCCTGGGTATGTTGTTTGTATAGACAATAGCCAAAGGACGATTTGTTGAGATCTCGTGGCATAGAACTTCCAAGCACAGTTTCCAAAACTCTCGCGAACACCAGCCATGGATAGTCGTACCGCAAAGATCAACTCATAAAACATCTCTAAACATGCAGACTTCTCAATGTGAAATCCCGGGTACGCTGCCTTCAGTTGTTCAGACCAAGCGCTCAGGCATCCTCGATGACTTGATCTTTAAAGGAGACGTTCGGCTATCCTTGCCATTCATTTGCTCGATGTGGTGGAGCTAATGTGGTCGATGAAGTTCAGATTTTTGGACTACATGCACATTTTGGTACGGCGCGTAGAGTTTTCGGTTGTATCTTCTCCTCCATTCGCCCTCCTCGCAAACAGAAACAAATATCTGCTAAATTGTTTTCTCGAAAGAGTTCAGTATCTGCTTTCTTTTCCTGCTTAACGTCCAGCACTTCACGCCGTAAAACCGAGTTGACAGAATCAACGTTTTAAGAGCTTGTACTTGGTGTTCCAAGATAAGAGTTTTGTACCCATTTGTTTAGCCAAACCAAGTTGCAACGATTTCCCAGGGTAATTCTTCGTCGGATCTCCACTAAGGTGTCATACGTGAAGTTGACGCTGACTCTGAGGTAGTTGAACCCTTTAACTACCTCGAAGTTATTGCTACCAATAATGGCATCTTGTCCTAACCGGTGGACAAAAAAAACACTGTGGCGCTGGCAGCCCGGTATGGAAATGGCCTAGCTTCTTGATACTCATTTGTGTTGCTCATGTTGTCATTTTTGTCACATCTGAGCGGGACTTACGGCTTATCGTCGAATCCGAAAGGCACTCTTAGAATTTTCATTGACAATATTGCTTTCGGGAGGTTGCGCCATTGCCCGCCAAAAGGGTGATGACGATTCGATAAATTTTTGGTGATGCCGGGGATTGAACCACGGAGCCTCTGCGTGATAGTCCAATGAGCTAACCATCGCGCCATCGCGCCATCACCACCACGTGTTTTTCGTCTTGTGCTCATTCACTACAAGGCCTTCCGACTTCGCCTGTTCTTCAGCCCCCGTGAAAACCTCTATTATGGCAGGCTGGGAGCGATCGATAATATCGAATCGTCCGTATACCCCAATAGTTGGAAAGATATGTTGAAGATAGTACCTTCTGTGTTGACACCTGACCTGTACATTATCTGCTTTAGGACAGGATTGAAGAAATGACAGCGCATCTTCTTGCCGAAATTTAAAGCAAGTTTAAAACAATTCGGAAGAGCTTTTCCCAAACTGCACATTGTACCTCGTGTTTTTTATTGTCACGCGACACAGTTGGATCAGTTTTGTCGGAATTCCGAATTGGGGTTTCGCCATGTAGAGCTCCTGATGATGAATGCTCTAAAATACATAGTTAACGTCATTGAAAAAGTAGTGACTCTCAACTTAAAATTCGTTGGTTCTTCCAAGATTTGTCTCAGAGCGAAATTTTGGTTTATTGTCGATATGCCGGACCGGAAGCCACACGAGTACTTGCGGATTAGTGTGTTAACATAATACGTTGGATAATATCTTATTTGCGACACTAGGCAGGGAGATGCCTCTTTAGTTCTTGCAGGACATACATAGGATCGCCTTTCTTGTAGATGAGGCCTATAGAGCTAATAGTCCAGTCATCCGCCATAATCTCGTCCACTCATACTCAGTTGAGAATTCGGTGCATGCGTCCTACCAAAACATTTCCACCGTATTTGAAGACCTCCGTTGAATAGCTAGGCTAACCTCTTCAATACAGAGTGGGGCTACCGGTTCTATATTAAATGGACGTCGGTTCTGTTCTTGCTCTATTGCTCTCTTTTCATTATGCCCACTTAGCAGTTGCTGGAAAAGCTACTTGAATTCATATCCTATTTCCTGCGCTTCGATGACTATGTTTCCATATCTTTTTGGAATAGCCTGCGCTCCGGGCTTGAAGGCCGCCGCCAATTGACTTTCTTGTAAAACGTCTGAATGTTGTTGCGATCGCGAGACTCTTCGATTTCCTTGAGCCGGGAGCCTGTGTATGTCCTTCGTTTTTTCCACCCGATTTTCTTGTCTTTCCTTCTTCTGGTTCAATACTCTTCCCAGGGTTGTCGCAGCTTCTTCGCGTTATACAGCCGAGCTCTTTATTTACCCGTAACAAAAAAAATGGTCAGAACCGACGTTTGCCCATCGGAATGTGTGCGCGTTGTGCACGTCTTCCTTCTTCGTCAAAATGGGCTCCACTGTTTTTACTTCATGCTAGTTTGCAACGAAGGATTAACTTAATTTGACTTAAGAGCAAGATGGTGCATGGAGGAGTTAAGGACGATTTTGCAGGGTGGTTGCCTATTGAGAGCTTTTCTGGCGAAACGGAATATAAACCAGAATAGCTCTAAGGTTTAGGAATGTGAAAAATGCTCTAACTGTAAAAAGGATGCAGATTCGAAAACAGTGTCCTCGGAAGCAGGAGAGACAATGTGAAACTAGTAGTGGAAATGCATTTGTCGGTCAACAAAAGACTCTTAATGTCATGTAGTGTAGGATGGAAATAGTTGGTTTTTAGAATCTGAGACAAGGACACCATTTGTCTTTCAGGATGGAGAGGTTTCGTGATCTCCTACGGTTTGAGAAACGTAAACCAATGAGGTTTGCAAATAGTGAAATTTTCGGTTATTGAACTCTCCTTCAAGTATTACCTAGCAAGCTCATCGGTTGTCCACATTCCGCCCCCATTATGACCTCCGACTCAAGTCAGCCTAAGTTAATTAAGCCATTCGACTGCGTTTAGATTCTCTAATTTCCCCTATTTGCTTGAAAGTGATGAGAAGATTTAGAAAGCCTTGCAAATACCACGCCTGCTTTACCAACTTTTTTCATATATTCAGTTTATGGGCATCGGGATTGCCTGTATCTTCGCTTGGAAGCCAAAGGCAACTTTTCGTAACTAAAATCAAATCTTACGACGTCGTCCTTCGGAAAGACCAAGATCCACATCCCTAATTGATTTTGGAATATGTGAATACCCGATTACATTTCATTCAACGTTCAGTTTCCTACTTAAAATGACACCATGTCCATAAGACCGCTGCCAAAAGGCAGTTGGTGGGAAGAACATTAAAACTCCAGTGGATGGTGAACACTTCTTTTAAAACTGAAACTCAAAGCGTCTGAAGCAGGAAGAGCAGCAATGACAACAGACAACCGACGCGACGCATCGGATATATATATGCATTTCCGAAAGAGAACAATCTCACTTTTGAGAGCCTATTTCTAGTGCACTAGTTGTCGATTCCGTCTAGGGCTATCCACATCTTAGAGCTAAGCCTTTTAGACGCCCCCTTGCAAAAAGATCCTATTAACCCCTGTCAAAACTCTATGACCAAAATTGGCCAAGTTCTAATCCATCAGTATTGCTCTTATCTAAAAAATAAGTAATTTTTCTAAGCCATGTTTTCCAGCTTAGTTAGACGAGCCTTCAAAAGTTGCATTGTCATAAGAACGGGTACGTGGATTTCGGTTTTCAGATCAAAGACTATGTATGCAAGTGCCAGGCAAGCAGTGAAACTTTTTTCAAAGATGCCAGCAGCTGGTCTATGTTTTCGTAGCACACCTATTATGCTAGTAGACGAACATATGTTTGTCATCGGTGAAAGACAGTTCTGAGTCTTATAATGAAGCAACAGTGTATCTGATGACACCGCTGACAGAAAAAAAAACTGCCTAGTGCCTGTTACTCAGCGCACTTGCTAGAGCTGGTTGAGGGGGGTTCTGATTAGATTATTTCGGAAGTGTGTTTCAAACTAAAATACAAAGTATTCTACGTTCCACCATGGATTGGGGATCAGCACGAGTGGTTCCTGGCTTTATATCTCAATTCACTTTATGAGGGCAAAGTCCATGTTCTTAAACGCTTTCTCCAGATTTTGGCTAGTTAAGTATGAGCTTTACTTTACTTAATGTAGCGTTACAGTCCGGGGTGATCCAGGGCCTCAGTAAACAAGTATTTCCAATCAGCTCGATCTTTGCTGGCTCAATTTTGCACTATTTCACTTGCATGCGCCTTCTGAGTCGCGGTCTGCCTTTACTGCGCCGTCCCTCGGGGTCTAATTCGAAGACTTTTCTGACCGAAACGTTGAATTCGAAAACTTTTCGAACCGAAGCTTTGGTGTCTATCCGCTCTAAAAGACCCAGCCATCTCAGTCGTTGGATCTTCACTCATTTGGCTAAGTCGATGTCGCTGTACGGTCCGTTCAGTTCGTCGTTGTATCTCCTCCTCCACTCACCGTCGATGCAGACGGGACCGACAATCACTCGATTAATTGGGTCACTTTTATTGTTGGGATTTCTTAGCCCAAAGAAGCAGCGCTTGGCAAGAGTTATTCTTCATTTGATCTCAGCGCTGGTGACGTCCTCTGAATTGAAAGCGTAGTCTAGGAAGACAAAGTTTTTAATTACCTCAAAGTTATATCTGTCGAGAGTAATGTTCTGTCCGAGATGTCTGTATTGGATTTCCTTCTGACTGAGCATATACTCGTACTTGGTCTTGCCCTGGTTGACCATTTAACCCATTTTCGACGCTTCCGTCTCAATACTGGCATCACTCTGCCTTGATCGATTGTGACCTTGCCTGACGTTAAGCCACACTGATATAAATCAATCAGGTTGTTGACAAACGGCTTCAGGCGTTCACGTAATATGGCAAATAAGGTCTTGTAGGCGATGTTAAAAAGACTGATGACTCTGTAATAGGCATAGTTCAGAGGCTCTACTTTCTTGAGGATTGGACAAAGAATGCTAAGTTTCTATTCATCGGGCATACTTTCATCCGACCATGTTTTAGATATTAGATGGTGTATGTTCCTTATCAAGTCATCGCCTGTCGCTTTGAAGCACTCGGCAAGCAGGCCGTCTGCTTCCGGATCTTTGTTGTGCATAAGCTTAGATATTGCTTTCTTTACTTCATCCAGGTTGAGAAGATGCAATTGTTAGTCAACATCGCTTAGGTTGAAATATTTATTCTGCTTGACAGCGGTTTTTGTCCTTTCCATAGGAAGCCATCTTAGCATTCCTCCTGGATAGCTTTAAATATACTTTCCCAAACAATTTTGGCGTACAGCCAACTGCATTGGCCTGATCTCGTTAAAAACAAAAATTATAATTCATCGGCTTAAATGGCTAGAACCTGTTAAGTAAGTTAATATCAACGTATGGTGGAGAAGTGGTGTTGCTGGTTAAAGCTCAGATAATCTCCGGACTAATGTGAACTCAGCCGGAAATTTAATTTCGTGGCCATTAGGGGCTCATTGCATTAAGTTGACTCAAGCTTAATGATGCCATATACCAACGCTTTTGTTTGCTCAAGTAGATCTGTGTTATTGACCATAAACTGTGAATCGGTTAGTTTACTGAATTAATCTAGTATTTCTCAGACTAGTAAACCCTCCAATCAAATGGTGTGCGATAATATCCATACTCGTATGCAATCTTCATACACTCACAAGGATACATATTCAAACCAATTAGGTTCCAAAAGATACGAGTAAACCAAAAAAAGAGCTGTAAACTATGTACAAGCAAAATGGGAAGGATCTTAAAGAAAAGCGGAAACTAAATGAGCTCATTTCGCAAGTTCATCAACAACAACTTAAACAAAGAAAAGGACATCAGCCAAGGCAAGTAGATCTCGAAAGTACCATACCAACATCTACCAACACTGTTCATCCTGCTTCCCCGACTTTTTGAACTCGCGCGAGCAAATTAGCAAAAGTGGGAATTTGAGTTTTATTAAATTGAAAGGCGCGCGTCCTTGAGTTTTGCAAACTAATTAAGGAACTTGTTTCGTCGTTGTTTCAATATTATTCACTATACTCGTACTCTACTACTACTACACAAACACACCCGAGTTCGTATAGATACGTAAATAATTAGATCGCACTTCTTGTACCGACTGCCATTGAATAGGAGAAGAAGATGAGGGCCACATTCAAATACCAGTCCCTGTGCAAGGACGAACATTGAAAGGAAGTCTTTGATTAAATGGAATAGAACTTTGAAGCCGATTAATCGCACAAAAGTTGGCAATTTAAAGGAAATGAGAAAAAATAAAAAAAATAATACATTTGCTGAATGAAAGGAATTAAACCTGAAATTATGGCGCGTCAATCTGTCGGGTACTATGTGTGAGGCGGTGCTGGAATACGTCGGTTTTTTTTGCTTTTTCTAAAATGTTGCTACTGGTAGAGGATATGCACAGTATAATGGCCTTAATAGGGCTTAATAAGCAATTGAAAGAGACGTTGGTTATCGGGTGAAAAGTTTTTGTTACATGCGGTATGGAAGGCCCTCATTTATGTGAACCTTTTCCTTTTGTTTAAAGGATATAGAGTAGAAGTCTGTGGATAGTGGGTTGTAGAGTGAATAAATAGAATTTTCGGTGAAGGTGAAGCGGAACTTTTGTGAAAAGTTTTCATTTTGCAAAAATACTTTTAGCGAGCATAACAAAAGAACAGGTAGTCTGCATTGTGCCATGTAAATTCCACTTTTTATTTTTCGTGTCCTTTTCGGTGGTCCTTCTGTGTTACCTAAGGCAATGGGTAACCTAATTTTTTTTTTTTTTGTTTTTTTTGTGTAAAAGTTTTCTCAAGAGATTTTTCGGCTTTTGCTAAGGTGTGTGTGTATATAGATTCATATAGACCTAAAGGATTACCTGCATTTTACTCGATCAATGATAAGACAGACAGCCTCTTTTAAACAGAGGATGATCGTAAACACTTTGTCTTATCAAGCTTACCATGAATTGTAAACATTTTGCCAGTTGAATAGCTATCTAAAAGCGAATTAACGACGAACATATTCTGAGTTTAACTTCTGCACACATGTGCCAGCAGAGCAAGATCTGATGGACAAATGCGCTCAAACTTCTAACAAGGACGCGTAGCGGAGGTGACTGACATTCACAGCGAGGCATGTTCGCTGCTCAAGCCAATCAGGAACTTTCTAAACTGAGGCAGAAAATGGTGCCAAAAGAGCCCTTTATTGGTCAAACATCATTGAAGTAGGTTACTGGCACAGTAGTGCCCGGCGCCTTGATCCAGAAATAAGAAAAGGACCTGGTCCTACAAATTGGCCGTTGTGCGACGGGGTTGCTTCCCTACCACGGAAAATGCAAAAAGTTCAGAAACATAAGCTAGCCTCAGGAATGGACGACCTTATTGTGGAAGACACCAGTAAATGACACTAGGAAAAGAATTCGGAAAAAGCCTAGTGCAGCCACTGGCAAAACAAAAATAGAAAGTAAACTGTGACACCTAACTCGGAGACCTAACGCCGCAGAAAAAGGCTAGAAGTCGTGAACTTCCTACACAAGAGCAGGCGTCTTAGGATAATCCCCACTAAATTCGCTAACATAAGCCTAATATGGGTTCATGCCCCCACGATAGATATAGACATTATCATAAGTATGAAGCGAGAAGAGGAAAGAAAGATACTCGTATTTGGTAAGTATACCCTATACGATAATACATCTAGCAATCGACCGTGGCTTAATGACTTTGCGGCTGGACGATATTTCACTATAAATGGGCATGTCGCTCTCTGAATCATGAAATTGTAAATAATCTTGTGAACGACTCCAGTATTCTGGACGTCCGCATCTTTCGGCCCACCATTTTGACAAGGTTAAGACTTTGTTGCATTAATACTCGTAGTATGAATATGGATTTCCTAAGCACCTCAAACAAGAACTTCTTGGATATGATGTACAAAAGCTGAAATTGCAAGATACCACAACAATTTCCGTTGAACGAGTATCCCAAAATCTCCCAACCACTCTTATGCACCTTATCATCACCAAGAAATCCTTGGTTTGATGAAGAATGCCGTCAAACACAAGAAACATACAAAGGAGCGCTGCAACGAAGGGCAGAAGCTGCAAGTGAGCCCTGCAAGAGGGGGAAAGTACATCGATTTCTTCAGAAGAAGAAAAACGAGGACGAGAAGCGCGATCTTACTTAATTTTTTAAAGTGTTATCCTTTGAGAACCTTGAACAAATTTCTCTCTTATGTAGTTGCAGAATACTTAGTAGTAGTTTTGCTGTTCGTATGATTTTGGTCATATTGCCAACCTGGTATTGTTTGACGTATTGTTTTGTTGATGGTCGTTTGTAATTGTTGTTGTGGTTTAATTTGATTGGCATTTGCTCATATAAGTTTCCCGTGAGATTCCACAGTCCAACGACCCATTGTCGGTAAACAGTCGGTGTCGTAAGTTGCCGATATGAAACATCACTCACTGACGAAGGCTTTTCTCAAGGACTCAATGTTATCACACTTTAAGTTGTAGTCGACAGCGACACCTAAGTATTTATATTTCGGTGCAGTCTCTATAAATGTTCTGTATCTTTGGTTTTGTTGAAATTGCAAATGACTTTCGATATGTGCTGACATTCAGGTTTGTGAATTTTGTTTTTTTGCATATGTGAGGTGGACAAATGTGCATGGCTTTAATCTACTGTGCCTTTATTGCAAGATCATGCTTATGGCACTATGATAAATTTAGATTGAACTCATTTTGCATTAACTTCTTTTCCTTCTTTACACATCTATGCGCCACAAACAGTCCGGTATTGAGCTGGCCTCAGTCAACAAGATTCTCAGCCAGCTCGATCCTTTGCTAGCTGGCTCCAGTTTTGCACGCTACGCTGACAGAGGTTCATTTCCACTTGGGTGCGCCACCTGGATCTCGGTCTTCCTCTACTACGCTGTCCCACGAGAGCAAATTCAAAGACTTTTCGGACCGGAACGTTGGTGTCCATCCGCTTTACATGATTCAGCCATTACAGTCGTTAGATCATCACTCCTCTAGCTAAGTCGATGTCGCTGTAAAGTCCATACAGTTTGTCGTTGTATATCGCCCTCCACTCATCGTCTATGCATGTAGGACCAAAGATCACTCCAAGAATTTTTCTCTCAAATCGCCCTCATCTACTGCGCCTCTGTGCCATAGAGCAGGTCTTGTATACGGTCAATTTTGTTGTTCGAGAGAGGGCTTTGTTAGTCAATTGCCTCCTTAGTCCAAAGAAGCAGCGACGAGCAATAGATACGAGTATTCATCATTTGGTTTCAGTGCTGGTGTCGTTATCTGAGTTTATAGCGTAAGTAGACAAAGTTCTCAACTACCTCGAAGTTATATCAGACGAAGAAGACGTTCTGTCTGAGACGTCGGTGTTGAGTGTGACAGCATATATGTACTCGGTCTTGCCTTCATTGACCGCTAAGCCCATTTTGCCGCTTCTATCTCAATACTCGCGAAGGCATCACTGGCCTGACATCAGGATGCTTCTTCCGATTATGTTAATATTATTGGCGCATTCGAGAAATGCACGGCCTTTTGAAAGATTGTCCCGCTTGTGTTTGCGTTTTTTTTTTTCTTATTTTTCAAATATGTTGTTTAAAAATCGCATGAGAGTCCATCACCTTGTCTTAATACTTTTTGACACTCAAGGTCTCGGCATGGCAGAAATGCCTAAAGTAGGCATTACTTGTATACTTCTTCTCTATAGATGCTATCATACGCGGCCTTAAAATCGATAAATAGGTGGTGTTTTTCGATCTGAAGCTCATGGGTTTTCTCCAAGATCTGCCGTAGTGTGAATATTTGGTCGATGGTGGATTTTGCTGGCCTGAAGTCACTCTGATGTGGATCAATCAGGCTGTTGATGAGCGGCTTTATGCGTTCACACACGTTCCGTCGGGTGGACGAAAGTGTTTGTCTACATCGACCAAGTTGAAAGGCTCACTCTGCCTGCCGCCGTTATACAGTCTGCAAAAATAATCTTTTCAGATGCTCAGCATCGACTGCGACTCTACAATGATGTTCCCTTATTCGTGTCTACAGGCTTCGGTTTGTGGTTGGTGTCCGTGGCATGTTTTGTTTACCTCTTGGTAAAACTTCCGAATCACATCCCTGGAGTAGTTTCTCTCAATTTCCTCGACAGGGCGCTTCTCATTTCCTTTCTTTTTCCTCTTCAGAAGGCGGTGTTCGTCTCTCCTATTCTGCTCTTAGAGCTTGTGAGCAACTCTTATCAGCGCTGCTTTGTAAGCATCTTACTTAGCTGCATGTGCTTGTAGGCATTCATCATCAAACCAGGGGTCTCGTTGACTATATTTATTTGACAGGCGATATCTACTAGTAGATGTTAAAGGCTCTTGTTCTTCCAAAAGCCGAATCTGTTGTTTTCTAACAGCTTAAACCTTTCAAGGAAGCAACTTTTTCTTTTACTAAAAAAAAGGAATATACCCCTAGTGCAAGATGTCACCTTTTTTCCATTTTTGTTTATTGGCCTGGCAAAAGAGACTGAGCATTGCAGGTAGGCAGTATCCCAAAAATGCTGCTGAACCTGACGACTTTCTAGACTTTCTGGCCGCGGTATTCAAAGCTACTGAAAGTGACTTTGTGAAGAACATACGCCATCTCATTTCACAGATCTAGTCAGAAGAGTGTATGCCCGATGTATGGAATCCTCATTTACAAGATCCAGAAAAAGACGAAACGCTCCCGAGCACCAAAATAGAGATATAAAGGTGTTTCTTTTTATTCTGAATAAAATACATGAAATTTCATTAAGTACCAATTAAATTGTGTTCAGTCGAGAAAAAGTATTCTGCAAGTAATTTTTAATCACTACTTCCGCCATATTCCGATCACATTTTCGGCCATATGCCCACAGTAGTTTCTAAATGTGATCCAAGTTACAAAGTTTTCGACCAAGGTTCCAAACATTTGTGACCATATGTCCTCAATAACATGAATAATGTTTTAATGCGGCATTTGTCTTTGGGTTATCAGTATAGACTGGTAGCCTTACATATCCCCAAAGAAAACAATCAAGAAGTGTCAAATCATAAGATCTTGAAGGCTAATCTGCAGGTACATTATTGTACGTCAGGTAGCGCCGTTCTGCTGGAAACAAATCTCTTCCGCATTCATGGTATTCAATCGGGGAACAAAAAGTCATTAATCGTAGGTCTAACAAGTTGATTAGTTCATTTTTGAACCACATCAAACCGTCCATAATCTAATGTGGTTCGCTCCAAGTGCGACAATTTTGCTTATTGACCTATCTATTGAGCCAAAAAATAAGCCACAACGCTGAACACGATTTTTCGATAAAACAGCAGATCCAATTCCAGTTGATTTTGGATCATGGTCATTCGGCTTCAATTCTGCTTTTGTATGTTTTTGTACCAAGATCTTTGCGTTAAATTTTCTACAAAGTAGACGGATAAAGCTGTTGTAAACGTCGATGTCGAATCGATAAATTTGGACCTTGTTCAGCACTTTCTTTCTTCAGTAAGTACTAGGCACCACTGCATCTTCCTAAGATATTGTTGTGGAAAAATGGTCAACTATAAGGCGAATAGCAGCCTCAATTGGTCGATTATGTCAAGCGTAATATGGTGCAAGTTTTTTATAAGTTTGATTCACAGAATCATAAATTTGGAACAAATTCTCTATAATTTGGTAACGTTATTACGATGAAATTACAAAAACTTGTGAATAAAAATGACACTGATTGTTTTCAATTTGACAATTAGTTTGACCGATAAAAAAAACTGATTTTAAAAAAATACCCCTTATGCAAAGTGGCGCAAAATTAATCATCCAGTTTTGTTTTTGAATTACTTTTTCACAAAATAAAAAAAAATGATTTCGAGTGATAGAAATCTTTATCTGGACCTTTACAATTTGTTCTGTTAAGTGGAAAAGACAATATCCGCCAAGTGCCTGCCCCCAGGGTTGATACACATTTGTGCCCATTTTATCGCATTTTCCATGACTTTTTGCAAGGTTTTCGGTGATAACTTTTCGCATTCCTGTCGAAAATTCCCCTTAAGGGCTGCGGTTGTCAGAGGCTTGTTGGCATAAGCCCGCGACTTCAAGCAGTCCCAAAGAAAGAAATCTGGGATGGTTAAATCGGGTGATCTTGCCGGCCATACCAAATCGCCAAAACGGGAGACTACGCGACTAAGAAACGCTTCCTTCACAATATCCATTGTGGCTAGTGCTGTGTGTGCCGTTGCACCGTCTTGTTGAAACCACATGTTCACCTAGCCCCCCTCATCCAATTCCGCCAGTAAGAAGTCGTTTATCATGGCCCTGTAGCGTTCACCATTAGCCATATTGCCGATGGCGTCCTCCAAAAAATACGGCCCAGTCACTCCTCCCGCTTGAACGCCGCCCCACACAGTGGCTTTGAGTGGATATAATGTCTCTTCGTGCATCACACGCAGATCTTCAGTGCCCCAGAATCGAAGATTTTGTTTATTGAACGAACCGCTTAAGTGAAAATGCGCCTCGTCACTCATGATGATTTTCGACTCAAAATCGTCCCCTTCGTTGTTGAGATTGAGGATGGCTTGACAGCGGATTATAGCGCTCCATTGCTTGTCTGTTTGTATACTGCAGCTGTCTAGTTCAGAAATGTCAAATGCCATTTGCAAAAATTATAACATCTTTTGATAGGATGATTAATTTTGCACCAACTTGTAAATCTTCTGAATATCACATACAATATCTTATTCGCAATATTGGGTGAATGTCTCAAATCCTTCGTTATAGACCAGACTCGTAACGTTTACTGTGGTTCCAGGCCAGGAAAATCTACAATCAAGCACATTTATTTTCATACTCTGTAGATCCAGGAAAATAGAGGTCCAAACCAGTCCATCCATTTCCATATCCATTTCAAAACCACATACCTACCTATGACAAACTATACAGAACCACGTCTCGTTGTGGTATTCCTGTCAAGCTCTACCGAGCTGTTGTGCAATTTCTTTAACATCGTAATCTAAGGAATTGTGCAAATCTCAAAAGCGAACACCAAAAGCCTGTACAATTACTAGCGGACGCCGATCAAGTCCTCCCCCATTAGTGATGTTATCTATAATAATATGATAAACGGAGGCAGAGCAATTACTGGTCTTATCGTAAACATCTGCAGATTTAGATGCCACTGAAGTTGTAAGAAATACCGGTGGTTGAAATGGAGGTCAGGGCCTTCCGGAATTCAGTACAGGCATGACTTGAAAGACGTAAGCCTTTTAGTGTGAGCATCTTAGTGGCAGTCGTTTAAACCTAAAGTTGTAGGGAGTGTTGACATCCCTGATGTCTTATGCGTACAAGCAGAAAATTGATATGATTATCTTATAAAGGGTCATCCGCTTGTAGTTGGTTTGTTTTATAGTTGCAAAGAAGTGTTAAGATCGGAAAGCTGTTTCAGGACGTCTCGACTCATACCAAGGCTGGAACTTAACACAGTTCTGCTTTGGTATTCATTAATGCATACAACCGATCTCGAGACGTACCTTTGCTCCCATGAATGTACGACGTTTAGCAAAATTAAATTGTCAAGACAGAAGTTAACTGTAAACATCAGAGACGTTCTTCTCCTCTTCTCGCGTATGCTGCCAACAATAACGCCCCCAGAAAGTGTTGGGTATCATACCCTGCTATTCTCCCATGCTTGACCGCATTAAAATGAGAGTGGGAGTGGATGGGCAGAAGCTTAAGTGTCGACTCTTTGCCTTCATAAAACGCCTGACAACCATTAAATTTCCTACACTTGGTTAAAGAAAACTATGCCTGGTGACCAAAGAGTCAGCATCGTTTGCCCGATCCTCAAGGAAGGGGATCTTCTTAACTTCGTCGATTTTAGAGGGGTCAGTCTGTTGTTACATCGTGCTCTAGATTTTGCATTTCACATTTAGTGACATTTAAAATATTTACAATTGACCAACAATTCACACTACAGGCCTAAATTTAACTGCTTAACTCAGCTGAAAAGAGAAATGTTTTATTTTGTTATCCCCGCCGAACTCATTGGACAATGCAGAATGACGTTTGATGCACCGTAAAGCTGGAAACCAATCTCATCAGTAATGCGTTGTCATATGCCTACAAGACTCTTCGAAATGTGAAAGCCAGCCCTAAACCACGACCCGGATTGTAGCACTGTCTTAGTAAGTACCTAAGCCAACAGTACAACCAACATTCAAGATCCTATTCAGGCACATAGTTCAGATGCCATGATTCTACCACGCAAACCACAGAAGCATAACTATACGTTGAGTATGAGCTTGCAGCAGAGTTTGAGTTATGTTCAAGAATACGAAAGTACTAAATAATGAATGACTGCTGAAAGCCAAATAAAGTATCACAAAACGTAAAATTGTCCATCTTCGGAGAAGAGGAACAAAGGATTCGGCATGAATGAATGTCTTTGAAACAAACAAGGAGTTGGGCTAAATGCCTACGAGATAATTTCGGGATAAATAACTTTAAAAGGCGGCTTGCCGAGATTTTCATGAGTCAAAGACCAAATTACAACCAGATCTTACCCACCCTTTAGGAAGTACTGAAACAGGCATCGTAACCTTTGAAATTGTATCAAGTATCAAAAACCACAACAGTAGTGCCTTTAAGGAATGGCAGAGCCTTAAGGGTGCAGTTGGCCATTAACCAAAAACCAAATTGTTATGACTTCTTTCAGACCATCTAACCACTACTAAATTTAATGCTTGCACTACTTCTCGAGAATAATAAAACCAAAGAAAACCAAAAACGGAGAATGCTCCAACATTTTACGAACTTCTTAATCAAATTCCTTAGCCCATATCCAGGCTATAGCATAGCATAGCATCCCCATCATTCATCTCCTTTCATCTCATCTCATTTCATCACAACCCAACTCATCATTCTGTTGAAGTCATTATCCAAAAATAAAATCCTTTTCCTTCCCTTCCTGCCCTTTTTCTCGTCGCCTTCATAACATAGCTTGATGTCAGTACTTAAAACAACGAAATCTGCACAAAAGCCACCTCCACTTCCATCAATCCGTTGGCATCGCATTCAACCATTTCATCCATTCATTCGAGGCAAGCACGAGTATAGCCCTTGCAATGTACAGTGAACACCCGCCAACTCAGGACCTCCAGGGTAAGTTTGTGACATTACTAGATGAGACAAAAAAAAAATCAAAAAAAAAAATATATATATAACGGAAATAATGTTAAAATCAAGAAAATTCCAAGTAATGAAAGTACTCGTGAATTGTGGGGTGAAGCAAAAGAAGCAGAAGCAAGTAAATAGCAAAAAAAAAACGAAAAAAACAAAACAAAACAACTAAAACCAAAACCAGAGCGAAAGGATCATGGGAATGGAAGTGAACTTTTTAATGAAGTTTATGTTTCGCGTTTACATTACGTTCCTCTGTCAGTTTCCTGGACTCATTTACTCTTGCCAGGAAGAACAAAAGTCCACATCCACAAGAAAAAAAATAAAAAAAACAATTCGTTTGCATTATTCTTAATTTTTGTTTTTTTTTTTTAATGGGAAAACAAAACATGGACCCCCCCTGAGTTTAGAACAAGGATCTGAAAAATATCCGACGTTCATGTGTACCAACAATAAATGCAGGGGTAGCGTAAATAATGCACAAACATGGTCTTGGTATTTATTCATGGTTTCCGTTCTCGAAATTGTGGCGTAATAGTTTAATAAGAACCCACGGCAAGTACCGCCCGTCAACCATGCTGATTAATTGTATACGAGTGCCTACTGCAGGGGTGTTACCAAGAGATGGATGGACCTACGGGGATTCTTTTAATTGAAATCAGAAGGATTCAAGAAGTCATAGCAATGATGGAAGGGGGCTTCATTCGAATTCGTTCGCCAAAAGCAACTGCAAACCGACCAGAAACCTTCTTATACATTTATACATCCATCCATCTCTACTGGCAGAGCAAGATGTTGTTTAAAGTCAACCTTTTGTTAGATAGTCCATTAAAATGGAAAGGTTTTGACGTGAACGAGCAAACATTCGTCCATTGTACGAGTACTTCGTGTATGATACTTTGTCTTATTGGCATTTTCAAATCTTCCAAAGAAAAACGAGAAATCTTTTTGGAAAATAAGTTCCAACTATAGTACCCCAGCACTCTGAATAGCACCTAGTACCCACCCGCCAATTGAGAGATACGGCACTTCGATCTGGAAGACCTTTTGTAGGTACCAGTTTGCCTTCCGAATGAAGTAAGTAACTCTACCAGCAGGGGTATGCCATAGTTCAGTGGTTTCAAGTTGTTCCCTGCAGAAGGTATTCCGTCTGATTCTGCAGTCACTTAAAATGTGTTGAGCTGTTTCGGCTTCTTCAAGGCTAAGTCGTCACTCCGGAGAGTTGACTAGTCCTATTTTGTTGAGGGGATATCTTAAACTGATATGCTCTGTAAGATACTCTAGGTTTAGACATCTATTGGCATTTTTACTGAAGGGTTCTGGTCTGTTGAAGGGATTGTCTTAGCCCTTTCTGACCAATTCGTCGGCCTTTTCATTACCATCAATTCCCTCTTGCCCAGGAACCCACCATTGTTTGGTCTTGTTCTTTGAGCTGATTTTTGATTAAAATTCAAAGGTGTGCGAGCTAAGGGCATTTATAGCTGCTTGACTATCCGTGAATATATGGATGTTTGCGCCTTGGATACCCGAGATGTAAAAAAAGTTGGAGCATTTTTGAATGGTGTGTTATTCAGCTTAGAATTCACTAAGACACTTTCCCATAGCAATTGATATGTTTGTGTTTGGTCCATGTATACTAGCTCCCACTTCTGTTTCCATTTTACAACCATCCATATGCCACTTCATGCCGTTTTGGCTATTTGGTGGGTTGTTGCTGACCCATGCTTCCTTGCTAGAAATTTCCGTTGGGAATCTTTTGTCGAAGCATAATGTCTTTTCAAGGCAGAGAGTAGGATCTTAAGGTTCGGGTGGTCGCAAAGATCTACCATACCATACTTGCTGAACTGCGTAAAGCCACTTTGTTGATAAACAAGTGTACGGGCGTAAGTCCTATTATTGCTTCTATAGCAGCTGTGGGGCAAGTCCGAAAGGCTCCGGAAATGCCCAGACATGCTTCTACACTGTACGTTTTTGATCTTTGAGGTGGAGATACAGTCAGTACAGGATCAGATCTTCCCCTTCAGAGCTCTACCTAAGATGAGGTTGTCTTCTATTGCGTCGGAGTCGCAGATGAAGTCGGAATATGGGAGCTTTTATGATAGGTCGGCATCGCTGTAATATTCTATATTGAAATAGCTCCTCCGCCCAAAAAGTAACAATAAGCAAAGGTAACTTCTTGCATGGTTTCTGCTCTAGTTAGTGTCGTTGTCGAAATTGATAGCGCAGAAGAGGCAAGTAAGGTCCCTTAATACCTTAAACTTTTAGCTGACCCTCATAGCGTTATGTTCTAGGCATCGATGCTGAGAAATCTTCTTTGTTGATTACATATACTTCGTTGAGCATTTAATCTATCTTTGTTGCAAGCTCTCCACTGACTGCTCTCTGCTTTCTTCCCACATTTCAATGTCACTAGCATTATCTTGTTCAAGACATTTCCTTTGATTTTCCGGTTTTGTCATTACCTTGACAACGCGACACTGTATACGTCGTCTCTTTAGACACTAAGGAGGTGTTTATTGATTTGGAACGCTTGGGTGATCTGTCGTTATATGAAGAGCTCATCAATTGTGGACTTTCTTGGCCTAAAACCACACTGATGGGGCCAGGACAGTATGTTAACGATTTGTCTAAGGTGCTTACTAAATGCTTACTTCGTCGACTAAGAATTTGGAAATGAGATGATTTATGCTCATTATCCAACCATCACCTGCTTTGTTAAATCTAGCTTTTAAATTGCTGTCCTAACTTACCTTTGGCCATTCCTTCTGTCTGAGGGTGAGTAGTTTTCCATCACTACAGTTGAATAGTTTGCGGAAATAATCCTTACAGATGCTTGAAATCGGCTGTGGCTCCACAACATGGTTTTCTTTGACATAATTGTAGATTTCTTTTTGGGCTTCAGAGCTTTGCATTATCGTTAAATTTTTTGGTAGCACTTCTAAAGCTTCCAATGCTAATCATATCTCCTTCTGAGCTCGCGAGACCTTCTCATTATTCTCTGCAGCATCACTTTGTATATTGACTGTCTCTGTAGACTCAACTTAACCAGTTGTGGGACAGGGGAAAAGCCGCCTTTTTTATTGCTCTTGAAGTGATGCCACTTTGTAGCAGTCGAGTATCTCCCCTATTTTTTCGAGGGCACTCTATTTGTTTGAGGTTCGAACATCCCACCTACAGAGAGTTTGCCAGTGTCGTTTTTATTGAATTAGTTATTAGCTGGCTAGTGATGGTACTGATCCAGCACCCATTTCCGTTTTAACTTGCAGGCAAGCCTTACAAATCTTCACGCTTTGATCAACCCTCCTTTGAACTTATCCAAGCAAGTTCAACGGTGATCTCAACTTCTCTTGCTAGCTCATCTGCTTTCTTATTTCCTTTAACTTTGTGTTGTCAGGGACCCAGCAGATGCCCACTTAGTGAGCTTCTCTGACTCTGTTTAGGGTTTGACAATATTATTTTCCATTTTTGATGGCAGTATTGATTAACCAGTCATGTGTGCTGGGAAATGATGTCAGAAACACCTATTAAAATCCTCTTGCACGATTTTGTCATTACACTTCGTTAGTTTTGATGATTTGTACTTCCGTATTACAGACTCGTGTCCTATATTGTGGTTCGTCCATAAGCCTGATTCTTTTATTCTAATCGAGCTTTTGAAAGCCGCGCATTCAAGAAGTTCCTCTAAGGGAAGGAGGTATTATTTATAGACCCTACCTTGTTTTAAGATGACTAATCTGGGTCCAACTATTGCCATAAACATCCAGTGTATATTACTTGGTCTGTGTCCCCAACGTTTACAACAGATGATTTGGCATGCATAGCATTATTTTAGTTGGTGCTTCGGATGACAGTTATGTCCTACCACCGTCGATTCTGGATGGATTAAACTTTTTCTTATGAACACCACTAGTTCTGTAATTAATGGATTTATCCGTAAACCGTTTTACAGTATGTTCATGGCCGACTCCATTAATTCACTCATCGTTGAAAAATGTTTTCGGCTCACGAAAATTACTATATCATCGTCGTCGGCAACTGCCTTGACACGACAACTGTCAATTCGAAGCTTTTAACAACGTCGTTTACAACCATTAGCCACAAAAGATCACTCCTTCTCGTGGAGGTCCCCCTGCTTCCGTTTTTCTGGCTTTGTTTCTCCAAAATTCTGAATTGGTTATTCTAGACTTTAGAACGTTTTCAATCCGTTGTGTTTTTGTTGTTTTTACTTGCAGCTTGTCTAAGACTGAATTTAACGATCCGATTGGGTAATGTCTGTACGCCAACATTCTTATAACCCGGGAAGTGAGTTCCTTCCATAAGCTGAGCCGAAGACTATATTCTAAGTATTGCTTTCTTAGCTTGGTGCCATTGCAACCCATCGAGGGAGTTTCGTCTCGTCAATGTTAGTCTCATACATACTCGTAAAGAGCATCAGATCGAAAATTGCTGCTTTACAGCAAATTAATTAGCTCTTGCAGCTTGTTTAACTCCTTTGCCATCAGCGGGTAGTTTTACCTGCAAATATCAGATCTTTTCGTTTATTGCTTGGCTCTTTTGAGAGTACAGCAAGTTCTTGGTAGGGGATCGCGATAAGTTTCGCATTTTTCCAGTCTGCTGCTTCGAGACGAAAGCCTCGGGGCAACTGATTTTAACGTTGTCCATTATGCTCTTTGCTATTGTGTCCCTGAGATCGTGCTAGCCCTCCTGTTTAATTTTGCCATCGGAGTCTTGAAGGTCGGCGATAGCTATTTGCAGTTTCAGTCAAGGGCTTTGTCCGCTCTGAACAATTCCCTATGGTATCATCTCCTGGTCTCTGCCATTTTGCTGATAAAGCTGAGGTTGACGGCAAGTTGTGCTCGCCTATTTTGTGCTATTCTTGGAACTTTTGGGGGTAATTAGTTGTGGTTTTGTCAGCCTGTACAGTTTTGGCTTATTTGTTATCTTGTGGCTCACAATCGTTCTCCCTGTCTATTTTGCTTTCTATGTATCAAATTTTGTAGGTTTGGGGGCTGTCGGACATTCGAACGCCTTAACCGTATTGTAATGTTTTCGGATCAGTGCACGATCTCGTTCGTTGAGAGTGCTGGGATCCTTTTTGTTATCTCGCACAGAAGACTTGCGTCTAGACTTGTTTCCGGCTGGTTTCTGAAAATTCTCAACTAAAGTCACGTTGTTCAGTTTCAGAACCAGTCTTTTCGGTTGGTTGAGAGAAAGAGCTGTTAACTCTGGTATTGCAGGAGCTTGTTCGTGAATGGTTTAACCCTAACCTTGTATCCTTGGTAACGGTTTTATGCATTAATTGTACTCACACCAGCACTGAAGTCAGGTACATACCCCGTCCGATGGTCAGGGGACAAGTCGAAGGGTATAAGCTATTGAAGAGCTTAAGAACTCTACAGGCTTGTCCTCTGTCTTTGGCTAACATCCTCTTACAATAGCGCATGACAGCTGTAGTGGTTATTTCTGGCTGGTAGCCACGTGGTGGAATAGAGATTTCTGCCAGCCCTAGATCTTATAAACCAAATCTTAGTGATACTCATTTTCATTCTCAATGACTTGAGAACTTTTTCGTTCCAATCTTTGTTCATGGTCCACAGCCATAGAGGGTGCTATCGTTTCGGACTGCTGCTATACGATTCATGCTCTCTAGGCCTCATACCAACTGATACTAGTCCTATTTTGTTAATTTTTTGTAGCCCAGGAGACTAGCTTTTCGCCCTCCTTAAACTTTGATGTAGAACTTTGTCGAATTTTTGCATATGTTCGTCTGCAGAGGAATTATTTTTCAGCCAATAACTGATTCTCCAATTAAATCGCTGTATCCTAGCTTAAATTGTAAAAAAACACACATTCTCAACCTTAAGTCAATTTCTTCTTCTTTTCAATTTCGTTTTCTCGCCATCGAGTGCTAAGTGCCCTACCTTCTGGCACTCAGAAATATGATACACGGCGGCGTATGAGAAACATTTTTTCTATCCCACCTAGTCGAAAACCACTCCATTCATTCAAGAAATTCCACTCAAATCATAGGACGAATGAGAATCTCAATCGAAGCACTCACCAATTCGCACATGGTAACACGCATTTGAGTGGAAAAGCTTTCATCACCCAAATGCACCTGCGCTCCACAAACACCATTACACATCACAGCCGGAGTCTGCAAAGTCGATCCAGATGAATTCTATGCCTTGCAGACTCAATTCTTCCAAATTTTCATCCTGGAAAATTCCCGACAAAGGAAAACTCGCACCCAGTCGTATGTGTACGAAGAGTTTTCCAAAAACTTTCTCAGTCACAGTTCATCATCTCTCTCGGTCGGTAGTGGTAAGCGGAAAAATCAGAGATACGCGCGTTTGAACCAAAAAAAAAAAAAACCCAAAAACCATCCTTAGACATAGATTAGGAAAAGTGAAAGAAAAAGGAAGGAAAAATATATTCCCACCCTCTAGCCCTTCAAAACGGATACACTGGGACGTGAAACAACGAAAAGCAGTCGATGTAAGTCGGCGGTATTGTGTTTTGCAAGTGTGTGTTCTATTTTTTGAGTGAAAAAGCCGAGAAAAAAGGAAAACCAATTTCCAATTTGAAAATCAAGACCGAATTGCTTAGCCCCGAATACGAGAATATACAGTTACTTGAGAGTCTCCTTACAACGGTCAGTACTCGTATTTCCCTTTGGTTTGGGATCGTTTATTTTTTTTTTCCTAATAAATGCCCTGATTGCAAATGCTATTGCAATTGGCCTTATCTTTTTGTGTCTGCATGTGAGTGTGGTGTTTGTGTATGTTTGAGTGTTTGAGTGTATACAAGAAAACTGCAATAAAATCGAAATTGCCGGTTTCGGTTTTTCCTCGAGACAAAATCACAGCAAGGAAAACTTCAAAAGCAAAGAAAGTCCTTTCAATTAGTGCTCACCTGAAGGATATACTCGTATGTATGTATGTATGAAGACCTACCACATAGCTTCTGACAAACTGCAAGGGTGGTAAGCAGAAAATTTAAATTTAAAAAAATAAAAAAAAATTAAGAACGCTTAAGGAACAGAAAATGGTGTTTTTCGTGCGAAAAAGCAGAGCAAAAAGGAAAACACAACAACAAAATCGATAAAATTCTATGACTACCAGTGCAAGTAAATGAGAGGCATAGTGTTTTGTGTGCATAGAGTGCGGCTCTGACTGTGCATATCCTGTTGTAGGCGGTAGAAACGGCAGCGACGGCGGGAGCTCTTTAAGCCTCCCCCTTTCGTCTGCATATTTATGTGCAATGCCTTTATTTTTAATTCTTCTTTCACTGTAGTCCTTTGTTTCCTCTCTTCGCTGTCCGTATCGTTTTTTGTAGGCGCGTGGTGTGTTCGTTAGTGATAAGATGGACACTTTTCAGCGTGTGACACTAGCTGGCGGGGCATGTGATATTGCTATTCTCTGAGTCCGTGAGGCTGTTTTCTATAATACTTTTCTTGTTTTTTTTTTTTTGGTAAATGTCCTGCTGCAACGTACCATATACTCGTGCACGACTCCTGTTTATCCTACTTTCCACACGTAAACGTAGTGGGGAAATTTTTGATTTTTTTCAATGGGCGACGGCGAGTTGTCCTGCTCCGCGTCCTGTACGAGTAACCTATCTTTATCGTTGATTTTGAAACCCACTCACCAAGTGTGTAATCGATTGTGTAGTAAAATTTCCAAGTGCTTGTGTTTGTGTTTGTTTGCATGTGTGGTTTGTAGTAAATGTGTCCATGTCCAGTGTGCTTCAGTTCCTGTATCCTGTTTCAATGTTTCATGCAATGAATTTATAGTTATACGCTTACTACACAATGATACTGCATTGTGATATATATGTATGTACTCCATTATTGTCAATGACAATATTCTGACGAGACGTTCTTCTTCTCCGTCAGTGAGTTATTGTATTCGTTGCGTGGTAAATTGTGTGCGAGCGGAATTTTTATGTCGGCGGCTTTAATAGATTTGCATTGTTAAAATTCTTTCGGCCATGAACAACGTTAAATCGCAGTTGTAAGGACTCTTTTTCAAATGGTCTTATATCAGTCAAAACAAGTGCTAAATAAACAAATAAAACCAATAAACGATACTTCATGAGGCAACAAACATTTTGTTTAATATGCCAGTGCTGTTGTTCATTTAAATGTTATTTTGATGTGATGGTGTACTAGTGGGAATGATTTTTTGAAATCTTTTTGACAAGTCCAGTAAGTCATAAAAATAGTTCTAGGCTAAACTTTTCTCGTAAGCATTTCCACAGAAAAGAGCTTGAGTAAGAGTCACGAAATTTGAAAAAGTATTTGCTTTCGATATAAATTATTTAAAAACGTTTTAGTCAATAGGCGAACTCGACCTGAGTTCATCTAAAAACTCCGGAAAAAAATCTACGACTTTGGTGTAAATTAGACTTATGAGAACCACCCTGACATGGAGTTAAACTTCGCCTAAGGCACCATTTTGTGTGGTATCTGAAGTGTATTTTAACGTCCCCTAGCTGTTATCTTATTACTTACTTACTTAGATGACGCTTCGGTCCGGGATGAACCTAGGCTACAACGCCTTTGAATTCAGAGAGATATCTGAGTTACTGCCTTGAGTGGCACACCTTGCATTCAAAACGACGTATAGCTTCATCCGCCCTTTTCAGGATCACTCGTGGGGGGAACATTGTGTCGATTGCGGTCTTACAGGGGCTGTAGCCTCACTAATAGGGGCCAGCCAGGTTGTTAAATAATGATTTCAGGTGTTCATACATGGTGGCAAATGTGTTTTTTTGTGGTTTTAAAAGATACTTGGCAACAGTCCTAGGGATTCACTCTTCGGGCACACTTTTTGCCGATCAGATGCAAAAATGAATCGGTGTATACCACTTAAATAGCCCAGCAGGTAGGCCGTTTGGTCCAATAACCTCAGTGAACTTTACTGCGATGCTCACCCTATTTAGGCCGCGTGGGCGGAATGTCTTGACTTTCACAGTCAAAGTCCATTCTGCCTGACAGCGGAATTCGAGCTGGCCTCAGCGTTAAACTGTAACTCTATTACTATTTAGTATGTTTCCTTCGGGTCTCTGTCTTGTTGACTTGAAACGTCTTGTAAAACTGCCGAACATTGTTCCTGGAGTGTCACCTCTCTATTTCCCGATCACGCTTTCTTTTTTCTCCGGACAAGCCGATGTTCTTCCCTCCTTCGATGCTTGAAGCGAAGCAGCGGTACGTTAGACCAAAAACGTGTTCGAATGAACATTTCCAACGCTCTGTTGGCGCAGTTTAGGCGCAATAAATCCGAGTTTTGGCGCCGATTAATTACTGTAGATGAAAAAAGCAAAAACTGTTTTTTCGGCTGGGAAAGTGATGGCGACTGTTTTTTGGGATAGTAAAGGAGTTAACTTAATCGATTATCTTCAAAAAGGAAAAATTATTACGGGAGCATAGAATTACGCATCATTACGTGCCAAGCTGAAGGCAGAAATTGCGGAAAAACGGCCACATTTGCAGAAAAAGAAAATCCTCTTTCACCAAGACAACGCGCCGTCTCACACCTCAGCGATTGCCATGGCGAAAATCCATGAGTTGCGGTTTGAACTGATTGACCATCCGCCTTATTCACCAGATCTAGCCCCAAGTGACTTATTTTTGTTCCCTCATCTAAAAACTGCGCTCGGATGACAGAGATTTTCGTCCTTCGTGTACAATTATTTTGCAGAGAAAAATGCCAAGTACTATTAGGACGGGTTAGGGAGATGGAGAGAAGGAGACTATGTAGAAAAATAAACAAAAATTTTGAGAAAAAATGTCTTGTACTCGTATTATTGTTCAGTCGGAAACTTTTCAGACAACCCTCGTACTCGGTTTTGGAGCCTCCGTTGATTTTTTTTTTAAATGCTGACTGTAATACGTCATTTTCTTTTCGATAATGACCTGAGCTTATTCCTTGTTTTTAAACATCTTGTTTTGTATGTCTCTTTTCCAAATAATACGTGCACATTGGGAGGTTATAACGTGTGGGCCATATGAAGGTTTAATTTCAAAAGGGATAGTAAAAAAACGCTGTTCAATATTTTTCAACGATTGTTGCTTTAATGAAAAGAACAAACCTTCCGATTAGCTAGAGAATATTATTTTATTCAGGTGACTACCTCGGCTGCCTGTCAACCCAATTTTTCAATAGATTTTCGATGATTTCGGCCCCTATTACTCGAAAAGCCTGACCAGTAATGTTCTTGAGTACCTGAATCGTCTCTGTATTGTTTGCATAATATCGATGTTTATTTGCACCCTACAAAAAGTCTAACAGTGTCAAAACGCAACTCCGTGGGGATCCAGCAATATCACCAAAACGACTTTTGAACTTAGTCTGCAATAAATCGATTTTTGGGCCGCTTGGACTTAGCTCCATCTTCCTGAAACCATAGCTCACTCGAGTTCTCACTTTCTTGTGCTAAAAAAAAAGGCAATCACCAGTGACACGTTCAGGATGCATTGTATTTTCTATAACTACGTGTGGATTTTCTGAGGCCCAAATACGGAAATTTTGCTTTTCTACGAGATGGAAATGCGCTTCATTTGAAAAAATGATTTTTTCAGCAAAACTTTCATCAACTTCGAGTTGCTCTAAAGCCTGGATAGTGAAAAGCCAAAAATTCGAGATCTTTTTCCGAAATTTTTCTCAGGCTAATACGACTGATGCTCGTTTGCTGAGAGTTTTGGCACATTGAGGTTCTCCGGTTTAGGCACACACTTTCCGCATCACGTGCAATATTTTAATCAGCAAACTAGTCTCACGAACTTTCTTCACAAACTGTCATACACCAGCTGCAGTTAGGGCATTATTTTCACGGAAATATCTTTTCAGAATTCGCACTGTTTCGGAGTTTCTTCAAAAAGAAACCAACAGATGGCGTACCTTCAGCCTCGAAGGGAAAGCAAAGCAGTTTCTCATGTGAGAATTCCATGATTTCGAATGAAACAAAAACCGGCGGCACTGTCGCGAAGTTCAGAATGACCATCACCTACTAGAATCACACTGGCTTTGAGTACTGTTAGGCGGCGTAAACCTCGCTCTAGCTGGCAGACAATATACACGCACCCAATATTGCCAAAGATTACTTCAAAACATAAGAGTGCTACAAATAAAGACTTTTACCATATAGCTCAATACCTATCTTCTGCCATACAATATATTCGCTTGATCGAGACTGAGCCTTCCGACTATACCTTCTAGTCTCTATACAAGATCTTTCATACTTAAAATCCATTTACGAATCTCTATTTATGTCTCTACTTCATTCGTCATTCCAAAACAATCCATGGATACCAGTGAGCTGTAGTCAATCTTAACCTGCCAGAGCTTCAATGAGTTTACCACCAAACTCATATTCATATTCTCATTTCCACTGTTTAAAAAAAAGTTAATAAAAACTTAAAAATGGTCAACAAAGGATGCTATTTGATTATGGTGAAGCATCTGCAGGAGTAAATCCGCCTGAAACCAACAGGTTTATGGAAGAATAATTTGTGGATTTTAGACGAGAAAACTGCGCCACCATGTGGAGCACAATTTTGTGTAAACTAATGGCCAAAGACCATCGATCAATCACCGTATTCGTAAGATCTGGCCTCGTGTGACATTTTTATTCCCGAAAGCAAACTATCTCACTGTGGCTCCCGTTTTGACTTGATTGAAACGAAAAAAAAATTCCCAGAACGAGCTTAGGGCCATATCGGAAAGCACTTATGAAAAATGTTTTGGAAAATCGAAAAAGAATGGAAGTGGTGTCTACTTTGAAGACGATAAAAACATAACTATCTATGAATTGGAAATTGAAAGTTGTGTTTAAAAATTCTCGGACATTCTTTGACGGAACTACCCCTAGATAATTTTGTTATTTTTTAAGATTTTGAGTCAATGTCAGAGAACCTGATCTAAACTATTTCTTTTACATGATTTACTGTGCCCAAACTTCATTAAAATCAGGCAGCATAACCATGACATATGTAAGAAAGAAAATGAATTGGTTCAAATCCCAAAAATCTCCGGGTCCTGACGGCCCTAACAGTCGTTAAAAATTGCTCTTTCGAACATTTCAAAAACGATCTTCAAATTTTGTACTCAATAAATTAAATGATTGATGGCTTGTGTTGCGGTAACGTCCTCCATTCACTGCAACTGTCTCTCTAGCCTCATCTTCGAAAAAGTACGGGCCAATGATGCCGCTAACCCATAATTCGCACTATACACTATTTTTTTTTTGCGATGCATTGATTTCTTGTGAATTTCGTAAGGGTTTTCTGTTCCCCAGAAACGACAATTTTGTTAATTTAAAAAGCCATCCATCCAAAAATGGGCTTCATCGGGAAAGATCAAATTTGATGACAAATTGTCCTGTCGATCCAACATGTAGTTAACAAGTTGGCGACGTCGTAGATGAACCAAAGGCTTCAATCGTGCCATAAGTGAGGCCCACAACTACGGGCTGGCCGAACATGCTGATATGGAGTTTGACTCAATACCGAACCAGTTTCTTCAAAACGCTCCATGATTGCAGGAATTCCGGACTCACTAAAGCAATTATGTTGATCAAAAGCTTTACAAATTTTACGAAATGTTATTAGTGCGCAACTAAGTTCACGTTGTTTATCAATAGATGGCTCCAGCAGCAAGTGCTGGTCTATTTTGACATATCCAAAACGTCATTAACCCAGCTTAGACATATGGTAAACAACGAAGATACTGCTCTAAGTGAAACAATGTGCCGCAATTGATTCCGTCCTTTGATATTCACTATCAGCCGCGTTAAGGAAGGAAAAAATCCATCAGAGACGCTGAATTGGAGGCATTGCTCAGGATCCATGGCAAACGCAAGAAAGCTTGTTTCAGCACTAAGAGTCACCCGCCAAACCAATTCAAAGCTTTTGCATGCGTTGGAAATGATTCTAGAACAAGGAGCTTGGGTTTTTTATGATTTAAAGCCAAGGGATGTGTGTCGTTTTTTCGTCTGTAAACAACTGCTCCAGCAGCAAAAAAGGAAGGGTTTTATTCATTGCAGTAACTCAAAGAGAAGAAAGTCATAGGGACTGCACGGTCATATTTCTACGTCGTCGCCTCCGCCGAATAATCACGCTGCGAAAGTTATGCTATGTATTTGGTGAGACAAGGTCGGTGTTATTTCTTATGAACTGTTGAAATCCAACGAAACCATCACTAGGGAACGGTATTGATTTCAATTTATGCGATTGAGCTGAGCACTGAGCGAAAAACGACCACAATACGAGCAGAGCCACGAAAAAGTTATTCTACCGCATGACAACGCTCCACCTTACGTTGTCAAACCCCCGCAAAAACCCACCAGGAAACGCTCAAATGAATTCCCTTGTTTAACCAAACTCTACAATTTAAAAGTTTTAGTTCTGATGTTGTTTCTTTGAAAATCTGTTTAAAACCCTCAATATCCTAGTTTTCTTCAAGGCCGAACAGTCAGCTACTGATTTCAGTTACGCCTTCTATAAAATTCCACTTAAAATCATCCTCCTCAAATATTAAGTTCTCAGCATTTTGGGTAAAATCTTTAAACGAGAGGCCAATACAATCTCCTTATTAATTTGGATTTATATTTCAAAAATCAAATCAAATCAACAGCACATATCGAAAAAAAAGGCTTCCCGATTTCGCTGGTTTCTTTCGTCGAAATTTTCCATGCTTTTTGCTTAATTATGGCCAAATTGAGTTGAGACAGTACTCTATACATGGCATATATCCCTCTAAGACTTCAAAAAACCCCAAAAATTACAGGACTAGGAAATTAATTGTTTCTCGGGCTCTACGGGATACGTCAAAGTCTTGTTGAAACCACAAGTCGTTCGCATCCATTATTGATTGTTATTGCCTGACTAGCCGCATTGCAAAGAATAATTTTCTGATGATGTGTCCAACCCGCACCGAACAATTACGTGTTGAGGATGCATTTGTTTCTCAGCAATCATATCAGGATCTTCTGAACCCCAAATTTTGTAAAAATTTTTAGTGTATGGTCAGTACGCTTCAATTTTCGAGTTAATTGCACTTGATATACATAAAGGTGTAAATTCGTCATGAGAAGTAGGAAAACGCTCTAGAGAGCTTTCTAAAATTGCGATTTCTTACTCAAGGTGCCAAATTGATGTACCTGGACTCTTAGTAACACTCTTACCAACTGCTTTGATGTCTTGTGTTTAACGACTTGTTGAAAAGTGGACAGAGCGTCTTATATGACCAATGGATCCAGTCTCCCTGAATTTTTTAATTAATTTCTTCACAGTTGATGAAGTTAAATCTATAATTCGACCATGTTTTGTACGAACTCTAGCTGCCGATGCTTGGATATTTTTTAAATATTGCTCGCGTTGTTCTTTCGCCAAGTTCTCCATTTTTAATAACCTTAAACGGTCTGCTGTCTCACTCTTTATTTTTTCGTTGGCAACACTTTCTGGCACAAATGGCGCAAAATTCCATTTCCATTCCAAATTTGACGTTTGAAAACAAATATTTTTCATCAAAAACTGCTTTATTGGCTTTCAAGATACTTTCAACAACAAACAATTTTGCATGCGATTGAACCCGTTTTCGAATCACTTTCTCCACTCCGAATCAGGAAACTCAAAAAATTTGCGTTTGAAACGTATCAACTCTTTCTTCATGCATCTAAAACGTTGACGTCACCCAATGGCACCCAAATGAGGGCTGTACAGCAGATAAGATATTAATTTCAGGGTGCTCAAAAGTTATTTGTTTGAACAGAGCTATGGAAGCTCGTATCGTCGTGGTGGAGAATAGTCCATGTTCGGCTGTTCCTTTTCCTAATTTCTTCAAAGACTTCTGTCAAACAGATAGTGGTGTGCCATTTCGAATTGACCGTTCTATGACGACCACGATTAAATCGAAAACCAAAAAAACACGTTTCGTGGGATGGTGCTTCATTACCAAAAGTCGAAGCGAATTGACAGGCATATTGTTGTTGAGTTAAGATACGTTAAAAACTACGATAATGTTGACGATTCAATTTCATGTATAACACGAATGACGTTCGTTATGCAAAACGTCCAACTTTACGATGCTGACGTATCTTAACTGGTATTGCCACATCTCAAAACTTAAGTAGCAATCATCATATCAAAAGTTTAGAGAAACTATCTTTCATTAAGAAATGACGGACTAGTTGGTCCCCCGCGCTTTTTTGCTGATTTTTCAGAACCAATTAAAGCTTTTTCTATAAAAAATCTTTTTTTTTATAATGAGCATGCGATCAAGTTGTGATAAACATCGAACAACGCGAACAAAAGATAATAATGGAGAAAGAAGGAAAGCTACCACCGAACGTTGACTACATATGTTCACAAGTCTGCTCCAGGAGAGTCCAACTTTGTGCAAGTGCGTAACCGAAAGCAGCTGGTCACAGATGGCGCAAAAAAAACTGAAGCGGTTTATCGATTTCGGCTTAGGTACCACCCTGAGTGTAGCGCCCTTTTATTATCAAGGTATAAGTATATGTTGTTCTCTGGTAATTCTCTGTATCTCAGATTGTTTACACCTCTTTTCTAGTTTCGTATTATTTCCATGGTTAGGCAGCTAATCTATCACACGTATCCCATTTAAAAGTTTTGGGTTCTAGTTGCTCCTTGGAGAAAAAGAGCAGAAACTGGCAAACTTAAGCAGTGTTAGGCGCTTAGTACCGAGACTTTTGTACCGATTCCGCTTGTTGTTGGAAATAGAAACACATAAAGTAGCACTTTTCGTGCCTGAGTGATACGGTTCCAGGAAATATGTTGCGTATTGTATGCAAGTGAACATTGTTTTTTTCTATTAAGTGGACAGTTCTCAAAAGTTCGACAGAAATATTGTTTTCCTAATAGAGGCTCCAGGAAAAGAGATTATTGCCTTCTAAAGCCAATATCTATTATTTAAGTCCAAAAACTTACAATATCTCAACTCTTAATAAAAAATAAGAATAGATACGAGAAGTGACTTTATGGGTCCCAAACCAACAAACCAAATTAAATTTGAATATTTTTGTAGGTTTATCACATCCTGTTTATCGTTAGAAATTTTCTATGCCTCCCCTGCCATGACACGTGCTATTAACTTCTTCCAAATCAAATTTCATCAAACTTTTGTCATTAAATCAAATAATCTAAGCCGATGTATATATTTCGAAAACTTTATGGCCATAAAGAAAAGTTTATTTTCATTGCTTGCACACATACGAGTATAAAGATTTCTGTAAGCGCTTGCAACATTTTTCAGGACTCTTGAGATTATGAATAAATAACCGAAGTACGAGTACTACGAATCTTGACCTTTTTGGGTAATTCGGTTTCAGTTAATCACTCTAATAAGATGCTTATGCGGTTGCTTTCTTTACCTTTTTATTCATATTTGAAAAGTTTTCGCTCACTATCTTGTGAACTTGTTTTTTTAGGAAAATCTATAATAAGTCAGGCAAAAGTTTTTTTTTCGAAATAAATCACTCATTCCATGAGCGAGTTTTGGGAATTTTTCTTTTTATCTAAAAGTTTTGATTTATGGCAACTATGCGTTCAGATACTCGTATTCATAAGTATTCATTTAAAACTTTTATTTATTTTTTTGCCGTTTCTGAAATGACTGTATCGGATCTGTTGTGGCTTGTATTTGTGATATACCAGATGATGAAATGTTTATGAAACATAAACAAACAGAGTACAGATAAAATTGTCTAATATAATGAGGATAGATCCAAATATTGGATTGTACCACATGATGACTGATTTTCGCTCAGTCGGATATAAGAAGTTCTCGAGTGAACATCTCTGCCAGAACGTTAATTTTTTTTGATAAATTAAAGTGGTACGTGTGCTTGAAGTGTGAGAATTTTAGAGTTCGTTACAAGTACTGTTATTTTTTTTCTAGGCATTATTTACCATGCTGTCGGTAGTTCAAATTCGAACCCTCTTCCTTTTCGAATTAAAAATGGGACATAATGAGTCATAGAAAATGAGCAATGAAAAACATTAACGACTTGAGGATATAGCGGTAAACGAACGCACTATATGACCTTGGCTTAAAAAGTTCCGTTCGGGAGATTCAAGTCTCGAAATTTTTTTTTTTTTTTTGGTGGGTAGGTGTGAAAATCTTCATAGACACTATGATCCCGTTTCTCATAGTAGTGTGAGATTCTTACTCACTAAAAACACGCCTCCCTTCTTATCGACTACTACTAAGTAACCTTATCAAGTAGTTTCCGTTTCAAATAACGTTCGCGTGGGGCAGGTAGCTTTCCAGCAAAAGCACCTGTTAGTACCGCTATTATATGCGGATAGTCCTTATCGCGCCAGATCGAATGGTCTCATTCTTTGTAATCGACGCACTAAGTTTGTTTCGTCCAGAATTTGGAGTATTTTATTATTACAATGATCATGAAGACGAATATGGAGTTTGCGAGCAAAGTTCATTATTTCGTCCTCGACGGTAACTATTCCTAAGTCTCTGTGGATATCACTGTTTCTGATATACCATAGGGCGTTCACGATTTGTCTTAGAACTTTGTTTTGATAGCCTTGGAGAATATTTCGGTTGCTTGGTTCAGTACAGCCCCAAAGTTGTGTACCGTACGTCCAAACAGGTTTAAGCACTTGCTTATAGATGAGCAGTTTGTTATGTATGCTTAACTTGGAATGTCTTCCTAGTAGCCAGTACATTTGTCTGAATTTATTTTCAAGTTCATCACGTTTCTTCTTAACATGCGGCTTCCATTTCAGTTTTACATCTAGTGTCATTCCTAGATACTTTGCTTCATTTGCATATGGTATTTGTACCGAGTTAATGAAAATGGGAAGATTGCTTATTTTCCGGTAAGTAAAATTAACATGAGTAGATTTGGTCTCATTGAGGACAGTTCGCCATATCTTTGTCCATTCGTAGATTTTATCCAAAGCCATTTGTAGCTTTCTAGTCGCTAACTCGACTGAAGTACTCGTATCTGTAGTTAGTATCGCCGTGTCATCCGCGAACGTGGCTACTATGGTACCTGATTCTTCCGGTATGTCTCGAGTGTAGAGTAAAAACAATACCGGACCAAGTACACTTCCTTGCGGAACTCCAGCAGCGAACTCTTTAAATTCCGAGTATTCGGTGCCATGTTTAACACGAAAAATTCTGTTTTCCAGGTACGATTTCAGAATCGTATGCAGCTCCCTCGGAAAAACCTGACTTAGCTTAAAATTCAAGCCTTCGTGCCATACCTTATCGAACGCTTAAGACACGTGAATAAAAACGCTAGAACATACCTTTTCCCCTCTAAGGTTTTCTCAATTTCATTCGTGATTCTAAAAACCTGGTCAATTGTGGAGTGCTTAGTTTTAAAATCGAATTGATGTTCAGGAATTAGACGTCTCTCTTCAATGATCGGTTGCAAGCGCTTCAATAGGAGTTTTCCAAATATTTTAGATATTATCGGCAGAAGCGATATCGGTCTGTAGGACATTTTTTCTTTTAGATATTTTCCTGGTTTCGGGACCATTATAACTTCGGCAACTTTCCATTGGCTTGGAACGTTTAATAATCTTAACGCGGCATTTATAAGTTGCAGCGGTTTGATCAGGGCTTTCTTTGGCAACTCCTTAAGTTCTCGTAGCGACATTGTTTTTATTCTTAAATTGTTCGGTGCCGTATTTATATAATTGGCTTTCCAGAGGGAGTAATTTGAACTTCTTTCGGCGGTCAGACCTTTAAGACATTTCTGGCGGATATTTTATTTCATTACTTGCTTTCTCTTTTCTTTTTGGAGTTGGAGTGTTGTTCCAGGCAGCGCTCTGCAGGACTTTGATGAATCTGTCGACTTCGTCTTCTATTTCGTTTTGTGTTTTTAGCGACACGACTAGAACAATATGTTCATTGCAGTAATTTCTAAAACCGTCCCAGTTAGTTTTGTTGTTAGTTAATCTAGGCGCCACTTCTTTCTTAATTAAGAGTATGCTTAGTGTCAAAATGACTGGTGAGTGATCTGAGGAGAGATCATAACTTTCCTCGATGTTTGTAGAAATTTTGGCTGCTCCCTTTGTGACAAAGAAGTCTACAAGATCAGGGGTCTTTGTTATATCCGAAGGCCAATATGATGGTTTTCCTGTCGAGAAAAAGTCAACTTTACATTGCATTCCGGCTTCATAGAGTGGTCTGCCTTTCGTTGAATTACATCTTGAGACCCAGAAGGTATGTTTCGAATTAAAGTCACCACCAATTATGAAATTCGGTCCGAGTGAATCAAAGATACCTTTAAAGTCATTCTTTTCTAGCTTGCATCGCGGGGGACAATAAATGGATGCAATGTTGTAGTGCAGGTGGTTATATTTTACGCGAACTGAACTTAACTGCATTGCATCGCATTGAATCTTCATATTTATAGAGTGTTCAATACAATCTTTAATGAACAATGAGGATCCGCCTCTGGCATTTTTTGATGGGTGGTATGCATGATAAGCACAGTATCCCTTTAGTTCCACACGAGGTCCTTTCCTCAAGTGAGTTTCAGAAATCAAGCAAATGTCAATATTGGCTTTTTGTAAGAACACTTCCAGTTCGTCGAGTTTTTTAATAAGGCCGTTTGCGTTCCACGTCAATATTTTAAGCACGTTTTACGTATTTCTTTCTCGAGATTGCCCAATTTTTCAACTAAAAGTTTATTTGTTCTGCCTTGCTCCTCAAGAGTCGTGAGAATTAGGGAGAAAACGCGAGCCACTGGATTTGGCGTAACACCGCTTTTTTTATTTCCTTGCAACAAAGCTTGTGCATACGTTAGCGCGTCAATCGGTGGCGGATTTTCCTTTGCGATCTTCTTTTTGTATATCCTTCGACTTTACCGCGACAGATTTTCTTTCTTTTACTGCCTGTTCTTTAGCAATATTAGGTTTATTTATGGTTGCGTTTGGGTTTGGACGTAAGGTAAGTCTCGAAAATGAACCACGTGGGAGGTCGGTAATGTTAGTTGACGACGATGTTTTATGAGCATCAGTGGATGCGGACCCAACAAAATCGGTACGAGAGATTGCACAAAGCATGGGAGTATCCCCAATGACAATAAGTCGACACTTTTCTCTCATAGGAAAGGTAAAGAAACTCGATAAGTGGGTACCCCATAAACTGAACGAATCCCAAAAACAGCGGCGCTTGGAAATTTCCGCTCGCTTACATTTAGAAACCAAACTGAATCGTTTTTGCACTGGATAATCACCTGCGATGAAAAGTGGATACTGTATGATAATCGTAAAAGATCTGGGCAGTGGTTGGATGTTGATGAAAAATCAAAACACACCCCCAAGCCTGATCTTCACCCAAAAAAGCTTATGGTGACAATTTGGTGAACATCGAAAGGGCCAATCCACTTTTAATTTCTCCAAGCAGGAGAAACGATAAACGCTATCAAATATTCTGAGGAAGTCGACATATTGCACGCCAAAATTTGCTGAAAAGCAACCTGCTTTGGTCAATCGGCATAGTCAGATCCTTTTGCATGGCAAGGCTAGACCACATACATCACAATTAACAGTGCAAAAACTGTTGGCGTTGGGACTTGAAATTCTTCCGAATCCACCGTAGGTACTCTCCTGATATTTCCCCACTTGATTCCCATCTTTTCCGCGATATGGACTCATTTTGCCGGCAGACGGTCTTTCGGAAGATTTCATTGCCTCAAAAAGTCAACACTACGAAAAAGGAATATTTGGCCTTGTATCACGTTGGAAGAATGTCACAGATGCCAACAGATTCTATTTTGATTGAATAAAAATTTACGGAAAAATAATATTGGCTTTTAAATTGTTCCTATAAAATCGCACATTTCATGTGGTACAATCCAGTACAATGAACGAGCTTTACCCATAAAAAATCTGCAATAAAATGAATAACTCACCTAGATGACGCTTGCGCCCGAGATCTGAGCCTCAAAACAGTCCTCTCCAGTTGGTGGGTATGAATTTTGGCAGATTTTTGACAAAGGGTTTTAGATGTTTGGGTAATACGGCAGACAGGGTTTTATACCCGCAAACCTAGTACCGTGTAGATGGCTTAATTCAGGCAATCGCGCCTCTTTAATATCGAAAACACAATATTAACTCTCCATTCTTGCTTAAAACAGCTCGTTAGTTAAGCGTCAAGTCCAGTGGTTTAATAAAACTTAAGCTTGGAATTTGCTGTACTGACTTCTTTTGGTCAGGAAGACAAAAATGTTATCGGTCTTGGTCGAGGTTGAATAGTCTATTCCGGGATAATTGGTCGTCATAATCATTTAAAAGTTTGTAGAGCTAACTTTTACAATTTTTCAAGTTTCTTTCTATATCACTGCAGATCTCAGTGCGGACTTTTCAGCTCTAGCATGTACTTACGTTATATTTTTTTAGAAAACTTTCGAATCTCATTCCCCCTCTGGTATATTTCTAAGGCCTTGTTGTTTACACTTTACTTGCTCTCTTATCTTTTGAGGGGTCTAAGTTCTTCTCAACATCTGTCGTCATTGAAATTGTAGGATTCAAATCACGTACATGAGAGGCGCCCTCTCTGGCTTTCAATTGGAGGTAATGCCACTGGTTTTCTACTCATTCGTTAGATGTTGGGGGCATCGGACTCCTCGTGAGGAAAAACCTTCGCAATCCTTTTCTATTGTAGCCGTCGATTAGGTGGATCTGAGCTGTTAAGAACATCCGCATTCGTATCTTGGCTGCAGCATTATAATGCTCCGAGTCGATTTAAGCTGCTCGAACCGATCAGATATGCAAAGCTCAAGAGGAGTAACTTGCATCGATCCCAAAATAAACGATTTGGTTGAAGATTTGTTGATTAGGAATTAGCCAGGTCCCTTTATGGATATTAAGGTTGCACTAAGTCCTTTTGCCAAATGAATAAGCGTTTCCTTTGTCGGAGTGATATCGTGTTTGATGGTATTGCAAAAGGGGGCTTCCTAGCCTAGCTTGCCATAATAATCGCCAAGCACAATTTTCACATTAGGGCTCGTAGGTTTTGTCGAGTTTCTCATTGAACAGCCTTCGGTAAGGTCATTCTTCTACTCTGTCAGGCCGTAAAGAGCTGTGAATGTTATGTTGGTCAATATAGACTTCATAAGATTCGCCATTAGGCTTTCAACTACATATCTGTGGCTCAATACTTACGACGATGCTCTTCTTATGTTAAGTCTGCATCTAAATAAATGCTGCCACTAGACTCGTTATCGTGCCGATTATCTGCAAAATTCTCCATAGTAGATCTCGCTCGCCCATAGACAACCCCATGTCTGGGTAATTCTCTGAGTGAAACCTGCGTTGACCAAACCCAAACAAAACTGTCACCGTCTCAGTCTAAGTCTCAGTCGTAGTCGTTATTTAAGTCTTTGTATTTCATTGCTTAGTTATCTTATTATTGGTCCCATAGAGTCTTTGGTTGTCATGTGCCTGCAATCTTCTGATTCCGATATTTTATGTAATTGCAGAAGCTATGGACCGATGATTGGTCTCATACAACATGTCACAATCCTTTTCCCAGTCAACCGCGTACGTTTAAACATTCTATATTAGTGTAGTATCGTAAGCAGTCATCGCTAAAAAGTCTTCAACCGAAGCGTGGTCTTGATTTCTTTCTTTAAGCGCGTTTTTCAGGAGGGCTTTACTTTAAAATTAACAGCGTAATCTGCAAGCATAAATTTCGATCACATTTTAGGCAGCTTGCCCAACATGGACAAATATGCAGCGAATGTTGACTCATAAGTCCTCTATCGTCTACAGTTCCTTATATAAATTAATTGTGGTCGCGATATCTGGCGTGTTGCACTGTCTTGCTGAAACCTCAGCTCTTTCACATTCAGTTTGAGGTAGTAAGGGACTTTACCTACCTCGGCTCTGCTATTAACTCTAATAACAACATCTCATCGGAGATCAAACGAAGGATTACTCTTGCCAATCGCTGTTTCTTTGGCCTTGGAAGGCAGTTGAGTAGTAAAGTCCTCTCCCGAACGACTAAGGAGACACTCTATAATAAACTCATCGACCCAGTCCTGCTGTATGGAGCGGATGCATGGACCTTATCAAAAGTACACGAAGACATCATTGTTCGATTCGAGAGAAAAGTTTCGCAAGATTTTCGGTCCTGTTTGCGTTAACGGACTTTGGAGGAGAAGATTCAATGACGACTTATACAAGCTGTACAGCAGCATAGACCTAGTCGGGAGGCTTCGCATTGGACGTCTTAGGTGGCTAGGACATGTAGAGCGAATGGATACCGCCGCCCCGGCCCGCAGAGTCTTTGAATCCAATCCGGTGTAACAACGCAGTAAAAGAAGACCTCGCCTTAGGTGGCGCGCACAAGTGGAAAATTACCTAAGAAAATATGGCTTGCTTCCCAGGTCCATCCCGGGGAAGAAATTAATCAGTAATCGAGGATCTGTAGCGCTGTTTAAAATACATGGACTGTTGATTCCACAAGCCCATAAAGCATACCAGTGGATGCGGAGTCCGACTGCTTACGGATTTTCTTCACTCCGAAAGGGGCAATTTTGCTTGGAAAACAACATTTTAAGCTGAAGAGGAGCATCACGCGCAATCCAATTTTTGGTCAACTACCCAAACAACAAACACAGTGGCAAAATGACTTCGATCCTCCAACAAGCTCGTTCTGGTAAGCTTATAAGCTAAGACCTCTCTCTTAAGTGGGTGGATATAGCTGTGCATGACTGTGAATCGACTCATTGAAGTTTTCATTCATTTTACGCTTCAAAGCAGCTAAAGCTACTTCGGTACGCACTGTAAGAAGTCTCTTGAATCAATTGGATTGGCTGTGGTGTGAAAACTGCCCATGGCAAACTGAACCGAGTACAAATCATGTGCAATATGCAAAGTGTACCGCATCGATTAATTCTACTTGTAGTGTTTATGCTGTGATAGTGAATCAAGAGCACTATAGACAACTTCGTTTCAATAGGAGTCAAATACTAAGTAAGTTCCAGTTTACGTAAACATCCCTAGACCCGACCAATAACTGTGTTAGTAGGACTGTAGTCTGAAAGGTTACGATCGATAATAGAACCAAGACAAGTGCAATGTTCAACAGCTATAATTTTAGTATTAGACAAGTTAAGTTAGTCTTTTGGATATTGGCAGTACTTGGGATTTATTGGGTTTATGAGCAAGCCATTAGCGAAGGACCCAGCAGAGATTTGGTTAAAGAGAATTCGTTCATCAAGTAGAGGGTTTGCCTAGCTCATGTTGTACGTCATCTGCATAAAGATACACAAAAGTGTGGGTACAGACTGATGAAAGATCATTGATAAACATGCAGAGGAGTATTGGACTAAAAACTGATCCTTGTAGAACTACTTACATTAAGGCTTTCGGTTAATGCCAGAGACTGTTGAAAATCTATTTGTTCTACAGCCTTATCACTGAGACCAAATAAGTTTTTAATCTATCACCTTAGAATCCTTTGGTCTACCCTATCAAAAGCCTTCGGGAAATCAAGCAAACAAAGTAGAGTAATACGACTCTTGTCGTAATCGTGCCCCATTTCATCAAGTAAGTTTATCAAAGCCATGGAGCAACTATGACTTGCTCTAAGGCCTAATTATTTCGAGTAAAGCAAGCTGTTAAGTTTTACTTGACTTAGTATCTGTTTCTCTAAGAATTTTACAAAGACAGAGGGGAAATTGTTGTTTGTTCTTTCTGCGATTGGAATGACTCTTCCAACACTGGGGAAAGTTGATGTCGTAATGCAGAAGTTAATAATGTGAGTGAAATAGCGTCAGACTTAATAGCCATTGTGCAGGTATCTTCACTTATGTACAACTTCGAAATATGCAACCAGAGGGTGGCTATTATGGTTAGTTGTAGGGCATCAACGTCAATGGATTTTAAGTCTTTTTATATAAGAGAGTCAGTTATAGCACATTTAGATAAATTCACTTTGTAAGTAAGGAAAAGTAAGTCATGATCAGAGATATCAAAAGATATTTGGGCAAAAAGAAGGACAAGAGTAGGATCGGAGATTGTAATGAGATCAAAAGGACTGAGTAAACGATCTGCGACTAAACGTGTTTGGTAAGTGATGTCTATAATACTGAGACCGACAGAAGACTCTGTGTCGCCACATGAGTCATTTCTTATCAAATCTTCCCTAAAATCGGCGCAAACTATTATATGTTCATAAAGTGCGCAATGGTCCGAACGAGGTAAAAAAACAATGACACGGGCACCATCTTCGGTTTTAATTATACGGTTGAGCGCCGATTAACAGGGATGGTCGGGACTGAGCTCATCACGGAAAATCGAAAAAAAACCCAGATAAACGAATTTTTTTTATACTTCTTCTTATCCTTTTATTAACCCTTTCCTCGTTATACGAACTTATGCGTAACGAGTTTCCCATTTTTACTGCATCGCTGCTGCTCCGCTTATGGGGTTGGCTAATGTCGCAGAACGCGTCTACATAATGCTCGGTCCTGGATCGCTTTAGTGGTAAGCCCCAGGCGTTGTTGCGCATTT